>OX376305.1:37045324-47045324 GCA_947369205.1 Cantharis rufa | reverse complement strand
GGCTGTATACCGATATTATTGATATAATCCAAGTAAGTTTCCAGCCCTAATGCGAACGAGCAAGTTCCGGTATGCACAGTCACTCTCAGTCATATTCGTACACTCCTATGTAAATTGAACTGAATTAAAATATGCAGTTGCATATGACTGGGAGTGACTGTACGTTCAGACAAGGTCTTCCTCGAGACAAAATCTACAACAGCCAAACAAGTCAAAACAACGAAACGCCCTGTATAACGACGATTTACCTAACAAATTGGCATGAGAGAGATTCCGGAGCGATTGACTATTCCATTCAACTTCTAAAATTGAAACCACCCTATAAATACTATTTTTTCATTATTGTTTAGCTTAACTATTATTATTATTATTTTATAATGTACTATACGTGTGTTAAAATAAATTATGATTTGAAATAACCGAATAAAAAACGATTATCCTCGTCTTTCACATTTTCTCGCGCTCGTTCGTAATCCGGTGATCTACTTCGCCTCGCGACCAAACTAATGCAACTATACACGACGTTTCGTATCGCCCGGACAAGCACAAACGAGACGCAATTAATATTGTCTCGTCATTTAAAATTTCGCACACTCGAAAACGTCCGTTTCCTAAATTTTCTTTTTCGAAAAATGCAACGACATAATAATTGACTCGTTTTTTTTTTGTTTTAAATACTTTGCCTTTATATTCCGGTTAGACAAACGAACAAACAAACAAACAGACAAACAAACAAACACATTCAACTTAAAACTGCGACGAGCAAACAAACACAAAAACAAAAAATAATTAAAAAAATTAAATAATAAAATTGGTAAGTACATACGTCGAATTTTTCACGAAAGTGAGAATCCCCCGCGTCCTGTTTCATTTTTGCCATTGTCGTATAAATAAATAATTAAATCGATGTTTCGTTTAAAAAAGCTACATCGAGGTAACTAAGTGAGCTATTCGCACAAATCTACAGCGCCCAACTTTTACTTTAACTTTCGTAACTCGAACTGTGATGTTCGGCGTGCGGCGAAGGCGGCGTCGACAAATTCGAACTATTGTTGCTCGCGATCGAATGCCTGGGACTGCTTTTTTCGGTTGCCTGCAAAAATTAAAATAAAATTCACCAAGTCAAAAATTGAAAATTTAAAAAATTATGATAAAGTAAAAAGTACTCACTTTGATAATATCGTGCAAGGAAGACATACTGCCGATGCTGGCAGGATCTGGGGATGGCGACGGATCGGCCGGACGAGGCAAAGCAGGTGGGAGATCACGTGGTCGTGGCGGTGCCGCTCTTTTCACACTATTATAGGCAGGAAACGTTGGTTTAATTAAAGTTGGATTAGAAATTTCTGGTCGTCTTCTTTCTCCATGCTTGGGCGGTAAAGGTGCTAATTTGGAAGGCTAAACCAAAAAAAACAATTTTTAAACAATTATACATTGTAATACAAAACAATCGTACCTTGGTGTGAGGTAAAACGTACGTGGGCGACGCGGCGGTGGCATTTTGATCTAGAGAATCGACCAAATTCGTCGTCAGATCAATCAGACGTTGCCGTTGAATACCCTCGCCGGGTCCCATATGAGTAATGTGGTTAAAATTCGTTGGAGCAGATATCAACTTGGATCTTCTGTCCATACTCCTAAAACATCACATTATTATCGTGCATTGCCATAAAAAATATAAATCTTACATTCTTTGAGTTCGATTTCCTTCTCTAAGTGAAAATCGCCTACGGGGTCTTTGTACGGTTCTACCTTCCCTATCTTGTAGAATTAAATTATCTAAATTGATCAGTTCACCTAAAAATTGAGTAAATTACGCCATTTGAAGAAGGGTTCGTGTTCACTTACGTTGGTGCACATTGGAGAGATACAGCAAATGACAAAGGTCGTGCAAGATGCACATGGACAAACTCCCGCTGTTATCCAACGGTTTTGCCTTTTTAATGTTGAGCGTTTGGACCCACTCACCAGTGGCACAGTTAAAAACGTCAATGTGAGTTTCGCCGTAAACTATCAGATGGCCGTCGCGATAACCTTAAATTTAATGAGTTAATATGAATACCAAAACCTGTTTGATAAAATTACAAATATAAGTGGGCAGAGCGGGATACATAATCTCACGATCTCTGGACTTGCGACCGTGCCTGTCCACATAAGCGGCTAAAGTTCCAAAAACTAAGAGGTACTCGTTTCTGGGCAATTCCACCACCCTCAACGCTTCAACGCCGCTACACGACAAGGTTGCCTGAAGCGGATTTTCTGGATGAAGCAAAGCTAAAATAAAGTTATTAAAGAAAAGTTCGCGTCAAGTCAAAATGTACTAACAAACTGGAGGTTGATCGCCTTGCAAACTGTAAATGGTAAAATTCGATGACGAACCCACACACAAACGACCGTCGGTGAGCAACTGCAAGCTTTGCACCAAAACGGGCAAACCTAATTCGCGCAAGCGATGATGTCGCGTACGCGTCCTCGTAATTTCGTAAACTACAATGGCGGACGCGTTTTGCTGTAAGAAAAATTTAGTTGAAGCCGCTGCCACACCAAAAATCTTGCTTACCTGTTTTTTAACCGCCACACAGAGACAGAACGTTAGTGGCGCTTGCAAAACGGGTCCGACCGAAAACGTCGAACAACCCTTACTTTCGGCTACTTTGATCCATTCCGTTTCGTCGCCGTCGAGCGCACGAATAGGAACGAGTCGCACGTGTCGTTGTTTCCCGCTCACCACAACCAATAAGTGTTCCTCGCCGATGTACTCCATCTGATAGATCTTCTTGCCTTCGCCTACACGCGCAATCTCTGAAAACGAAAATAAAATATTATTTTTAGTTCATCCAACCCTGATGATGAAGGTATACCTGTTCTGTCTAAATCGACACAATAGAGACCCTCTTCTGCTCCGACCACTACGCGATCGGGATCTATAATAGCGGCACTTAAGGTGTTCTTGAGAATAGCTAACGAATTATCAACCAAATCGCGCGCCACCAAAACCGTCGTATTAGGAAGATTATTTCGTTTCAAAATTCGATGCAATTCCGACAACGCAACCACCCACTTGTTCTTCTCGCCTTCCGAATCGGCCAACATCAAAGTGGAATTCCTAGGCCCGGGCGGTTCCATCAAGGAACTCGTTATCTATATCCAAAAAAAATTTTCAAAAAAAAATTAAACAAGTTGTTTCGCTTACCCTAAATATACACGGAATGTCCTTTTTGTTGGCGTGTATGACGTCAGACTCGCGCACGCTGGTCACCGTAAATTGAGGATCGCGCATGTCCAACACGTGAGCAACATGAACGCTAGGCAACGCATTCCGATCCGGCGAAATGTCATACAGAAACAATTTAAAGTCGCAAACGACGACAAATTGTCGAATCCAACCTTTTTTAACTCCGCCTTGTTTGGGAACCTTAACGTAGCCTTCATAAGCTGTTCCAATACCTCGAGTCGGATCGATCCCCAACGGTCGTTTGGCTAAAACAAAATCACAAGTATTATTTTCGAAATTCGAGAACCTTGCAAAGAGACGTTACTTTGATCAGAGGGAACTGGACAAATCGCGGGAACGTGTAAACAGCACGAAGTGTGACAGGTGAAACCGCAAATCTCACAAACCATGCCCTGCCGCATCAGACCCACCATCAGCGAAGTGCAATGACTACATTTAGTCGGACTAGAAAACGTGCGCACCAAAAATTGATGCGATTTGTTCTTGTAAGGCGAGAGGGGTTCGTGCTAAAAAAAAAATTCGAAATAGAGGTGTGCATACTTCAGAGAGTAACGAACAAACCATGCTTGATTCCGACAAGTTGCTCTTCGAACTTGTCACGCTCAAAATATGATTATCTTCGATGTCTCCGTCTTCGGATTCGATGGAACCTTGATACAACAAACCTTGCACGGTGCTGGCTTCGTATTGCTGCTGAGCCACGTGCACCTGCTGTTGAGTCGAGTTCGTTTCCTTCAAAAATTGGTCCAGGTACGACATTTGCGACGAAGGTCGTTCGAAAACTAAAATAAAAGAGCGTTAAACGCGCGAAAATCGATATAATGAATTTTACACACAGAATTAAAAAAATAGCATTAGAAAAAAGATCGGACAATTTTTCGACAATAAAACGGAAAATAAAATTCATCACACTAATTCCACGGCTATTCGTACAACAGAGAAAGCAACTCGTGTACGAGCGGCTTTCTCGGGTGTGCGAGCGGCCGTACTGCAAAAATTTTATGTTAGCTGGAAAAAAAAACATAAAATCACAATTATTATGCAAATATTAGCACTCCAAGCCATTTTCTTATAAATTAAGGTTTGGATCGGAGCCGTGCCCCGGCGTGTGGACGCCAATTTTGTAGCAATAACGTCGCCGTGGCACGGTTTCAAATTTTTTTTTTATAATAAGTACAAAAAGAAATTAATCGACAAGCTCTAGCTTAAAAAATTAAGTGAACAAACCCTTAGAGTGGCGACCATTGTGGGAAGATAATCCAACACTACTGGCTGCATGTAACATTTTAAAACATCACCACACCGATATTTATGTATACAACACCAAATACAATTTAATTTTCTTTAATAATAATAATAATAATAATAATAAATTAATTTAACAAATTAACAAACAAAATTTAAAAAAAGAACAACAAAAAAGTTAAAATTATAAAATGAAAAAACAAAATCTTGTTATGAATTTTTACAAAAGTAACTCTTATATATCTATTTTGTATCAAAATTATTTTTGCTATTGTAATCTTCACGCAATGGAGATATATTTTGTACAAAAAAACATAAACCTGTTTTTGAGAGGCTGGGGCAAGATCAAAAGGGAATACGAAATGCTGTGACAGATCGGGCACTGAGGTTAATCCTCTTTAAGAAGGGAAATGGGTCTGAGGTACAAACAAAGAAGCATATTTTTGTGAATTTTTTTTTCCAGCTTTTGATTGGACTAAAGTACTACGATAGTCAGACACGAGGGACCTGCTGTTGTCAGAAGTCCATTTGATGTGAGACACCTTGTCTGTAGACCCATAGTTTTGTGAAACCTTATATTGAATTACATAAAAATAAATAAAAGGAGAAATTCGCTTGGTATTAATGAAAAATGTTCAAATTTGAAAGCTAAATAAATTGCAAGTTGACTGCGTATTTATTTTTGTTTAGGGGCTGTCCATTAATTACGTAAGGGTTTAGAGGGGGGAGAGGGTATAAGAAATCTTACGGACCCTTATGTGGGGGGGAATTTAAAAAGTCCTCATCGATCCGATACCTGAAAAAAAATTTATTCAAGGTCAAAGGTCAAAGAAATGGGATTTTTCGCGAATTTCAGCAAAACGGTAAGTTTTATCATTAAAATTAGACAAAAATTGCAGATCATGTAATTATCTATAAAAAATGCATCAATACTTTTTTTCCTAAGAGTCACCGTTTCTGAGATATAACGATTCATAAGTTGGAAAAGTTCAAAGAAAAAGTTCAAAGTTCGAAAAAATTCCTTCATTCAAATTCAAGATAAACTTATGTACTAAAGAAATATTTTTGGTTTTTTGATTTCAGATGAAGCAACCATGAGTTATCCCGACTACCGTATGGAACCTTTTTTTTGAGGTGACTCAGTTCTCACCACTACCACTGGCTTATTTTGCAATATTTTTTAACAAAAATTTAGCAGAATATTCTTAATATAATGCTTAATAATGCAAAAAAATTTAAAAATATTAACAAATAAGGTATTCTGCAAAAAAAATCAGAAAAATATGCTTTTTTGTTTGTACCTCAGACTATTTTTTTAAACGGCAGCAGTTATATTTTGCTGGTCCAATGCAATCGTAAGCTATCTTATTTGTATACAAAAAAACTTTCTAAACCGATTTTGCCGAGAATGATCTACTTTCTTTTCATAAAAGCAATTTGGTTTTAACTTAACTTCACACTGAAGTAAATTGTCAAATTCAATTTTAAAAAAAATGAAGATTACAGCAGGGCTCCGCTCACTACTATCTCTAAACTATGTTTGCAATCTTTATATACATAGAACAAACAAAAAAATGTCTATAAGTAAAACCAAACAAAGTTTGAATTTGCCGCCTTAAAAAATAAATAAAAAATTATTTACATTACAAAATCTACATAACAAAATAAATACAAACCAAAAAAATAACTAAATAATTTCTGAACCACAAAGTCGTAACAGTAGCAACATGATGCCCCAGAAGCAAGATGTGATTCCAATTACCACGGGAATCTGATGTAACCATGAACGAACTGTACATACATTGTGTTAAAATTTGCCTAGGAGTGCTAATAATATACACTGCAGCCCAAAAATTTATACGTGAAAAAAGTCAAAAAGAAGGCTACAGTGCTTTTCCCAATATAAAAAAGTCGAGTACTCCGTTTCGGTAATGAAAAAAAATACTTACATCCGTCTCCTGAATCGAGGCGATTTTGCAACTCTTTCACTTGTTTGTCCTTGCGTTTCAAGTCGGCTATTAAGGCATCATTTCGTTGTCTGAAATCTCTTAGATCCCTAAAAAGAGAGTTTAGGAACTTCCAGTTTAGGTAAAACTGCACACTTACTTTTGAACGGCCATTAATTCCGTCCTCGTTTTACTAAGATCTTCGTTGATCGCCTGCTTGGCTTGAATCTCAGTTTGCAGAGAGCTCTGTAAATTTAACAGTTCCATCTTGTCGAGTTTTTGCGAGCGACGGTTACGCCAATTTTTATCGCCACCCCCGACTACACTAGATATGCCTGAAAATAAGAACAAGACCAGTTGCAGTCTATTGCCTATTGCAGTTGCAACTTGGAAACCTACCAGCGTGCTTCAGGTATTCGAGCTCTTCGGTCATTTTCGTCGCGAGCGCCTGCAAGTAGGAGCGCGCATCTTTCTCGTCGCTCACCCACTGAATAATTTCCGACAATTGCGACTCCCACTGTCCCAAACTGTCCTGTTTGTTGCGCAACTGCTCGTATTCGTTCTCGATCGTCGCTCTGTCGTTTTGCAAACGGGCCATTTGCTCGGTTAACTACAAACGCAAACACAATCTCATTTTTTGCTCCCACTGTTTTCGGTTTAAAAAAAGAAAGAAAATAAAGAAAAACTCACTAAATTTATGTTGGATAGCAATTTGGTGTTATCTTCGTTTAATAAAATTTTTTCTCTATCGAATTTATGATTTAACTCGATGATAATTTGTTCGGAATCAGCTATCGTCTCGATTCTCGTTTTTTCCTGCTTATCTTTTAAGATTTGCACCTAAACGCAATTTAATAACGAAAAAAATAAAAAAGAAATTATGTAAAATTAAGTGACGCACCTCGTGTTCTAAAAGCTCTCGATGATTTTCGGATTCGTTCAGTTGTTCCCGCAATGAAGCCAACTCCAAGTTATACCTCGTCTGTTGTTGAGTCAAACTTTCGTTGTACTGAAGCTAGAAAGAAAAATTACAAAGTGAAACGAAAATGTTCGTATCGGAAGTGGGATTTACCTCTAATTTTTCCAGTTCCGCTTTTAAGCGTTGAGCGTCCTGTAAGTCTCGCGACCCAATATCGCTTCGAACTCTCAAACGATCAGACTCGGCTTGCATTTGACGACAGTATTCTTCTGACCGCTCTCTCAACTTGCGTTCTTTCGTCGCTTCCGCCAATGCTTCTTCAATTCGCGACTCTAATTCCCGCCGTAACTTCTCCGCCTTACGGATGTCGTGTCGTAACGCGTCCACTTTCTGCATCACAGTCTCCAACTCCTCCTCTTTATCTCGCACCTGTCTCGAGAGCTTCTGCTTGTGTTGTCGCAATTCGGACAAACGATCGGACACTTCCGAATATTCCGTCATGGCGAGCTTCCTCTGAGCCAAAGCATCTTTCAGTTCCTTATCCTGCAACTTCAATTTGTCGCCAATTTCTTGCTTCTCTTTAAACGCTTCGTCCTTTTCTTGTTGCACAACCCTTAAAATTTTCTCTAGCTCTCTAACTTTACCAGATTCGGCGCCGTCGATACAATCCAACCTGAGGTCCTTCGAATGACCGGCTTCGAAATTCTTCAACTGCGACTCCAACTCGCAATTTCGTTTCGTCAAATTATTGATTTCGTCCTGAAATTTCCTAATACTATCTGGCGACATTTTTTTATCCACTTCCTGATTCAAACTCAAAGGTAAAATCGAAACCGGCTGATTTCGTTTGTTTTGCTTTTCGTTCACAAAATTATTGATTGTGTTCAGAGCGTTTGTGGTCAACGTTCCTAAATCTGATATGCAACTTCCCTGAGTAAATGTGAAACCTATGAACGGTAAATGTAACGTAGAAAAGGCGGAGTTTGCGGTAGGGGGCACAGCATCGGACACACGAATATCGGCGTCGTCCACGTCAAAATTTGAGGTGTCCGTCGGACTCGACACTTCTGGTATATAAGGCGCCGCGTGATCCCGAATTCCCTCCCAATCGACCCCTTCAAACCAAGAGTGTTTCTGAAAAGAAAATCAAAAAAAAAACTCAAATTCCGAGTTTTTGTTTCACTGAGGCAGTATAGTGTACAAGGTTCAGCAGTACAGGCAGTATCGGCAGTAAGTGGAAGTACATAGCAGTATCAGGTAGTACTAAGCAGTAACGAGCAGTATTAGGCAGTAAATGGCAATATGAGCAATAAATGGCAATGTGGGCAGTAAATTGCAATATATGCAGTAAATGGCAGTATCAAACAGTAATAGGTAGTATCAAGCATTATCGGGCAGTATTAGGAAGTATTGGCAGTAATGAGAGTTGGGCAGTAAGGGGAAATATTATGTAGTAGTTCCGTTAAAATGTTCCGTTTAAAAATACAGGGTCTTGAAAAAAACAAAAAAAAAGAAAAAGTTTGAATTTTTCAACATTTTTTCACTTATTTTAATTCATAGCTCAAAATCCGTTGATTTTAGACGAAAAAGGTTTAAACGTAGTTTGTAGATTATTTCACGCTCTTTAAAAAAGCACTAAACCATTTTTACTCAAAATTCAATATTTTCGGGGATATGGTCACGTGAAGGTGGAAATTGAAAAAAAATGCTTTAAAGAGGCGTAACTCTCGAGGGTTTCAATTTAGAAAAAAATTTTAGTTAAATATTGTTCTTAAAAAAGTGTCCTCTATCACCACCCAAGTTATGTAAAGTGTATCTGGGGACACCCTGTATACGTGCAATGGTAATATTCCACGGTGTACATATTCTAAACCAGTGATTCACCCCCCCCCCCGGTTTTTTGCTTGATTTGCATTAGTATCCTCGACGATAGCTTGAGTTTAAATTTATTTGAATGTTCCACAAGGTAGTTAGCAGAGCGCTAAAACTTCAAACACTCTTCCAGACGTCCTCATGGTACAACATTTGCAGAACAAAATGCTCGACACAAAATTATTGTTAAGAAAATTTATCCCAAACTTTACAGCAAGCAGTTAGAACCGCTGCTTGCCAAGATTATCGGGAAATCAAAAAAAATTTTTTTCAAAATTTGAAAAAAGTAGAACTGACCTTGAAATCTTGAATTCCGTTCTGACCAAGTCGAAACTCCTGACTACAGATGAGTTGACGAATGAGATCTTTGGCTGAGTCGGAAACTTCGATGTCGGGAGCGAAATCGAAACAGTTTTTGTGGTTCATGATTTTGCCGTACGTTTCCACCAAGCTTTCGGCGTAAAACGGTGTTTCCCCGTACAGCATTTCGTACATGCACACGCCCAATGACCACCAGTCGCACTCGGGTCCATATTTGCCTTGCCCATCTTCCATTGCCTGAAAACTACGCTGAAAAGCGTTTTCAAACTAACGTAAATCAACTTACTCGTAAAATTTCCGGCGAGATGTAATCTGGTGTCCCCACGGCAACATTTGATTGTACGGTTCCATCGTCATTCAATCTCAGACAACTTCCAAAGTCGGCCAAACGAATGTGACCGTTTGCGTCCAAAAGGACATTATCGGGTTTTATGTCCCTAAAGGTAAAATTTTTAAAAACCCATCTTCTTTAATAATGAGGATATATTATTATGTACCTGTGAACGTATCGGAGGTTGTGGATCGAATCAATAGCTAAAACCATTTCGGCGATATAAAAGCGTGCCATGTCCTCAGGCAGTCGATCTTCGAATTTACTCAACAGTGTCAAGAGGTCACCACCGCAATAATAGTCCATCACCAAGTACAAGTTGTTATCATCCTGCAACAAAATCAAGAATATTTCATTTCTAAGGTCAACCGAAAAAAGTTTGAGAACCACTGTCGTAATTAAAAGAAGGGGACTTACTTGAAAAGCATAATGTAAGTGCGTTATCCATCGGCGATCTCCAAACACCAGCACATTTCTTTCCTCTTGAAAGCAGGCAGTCTCGGCTCGTTTTAACATTTCCCACTTATTTAAGATTTTCATGGCGAATATCTTGTCGGTGTCGTGCATTCTAACAACGCACACCTCACCAAAGGCCCCCCTACCGATAACTTTGATAATTTCAAAATCATCTCTTGCTAATCTCAGACTTTTGATACAATTGGCAACCGGTTTAACTAAAAATCAGACAGAATGAGGTTAAAATTACAAACAAAATTATGACAGATAATTTTACCAAATTCAATAAAATCAGACACGGTTTTCTCCCTCCTGAGACTGGAATTGCAGCACTCGTCGTACAACACAATCAAAACGTCGACCAAAGTTTCGATACTTAAACTTTGGCCGTTGGCTTGAATCGGACCGCCCAGGAAGAGAGCCTCCAGTTGTCTGAGACGCCATTCCCCCGATATTCCGGGCATCGCCCCAACAACCCCTTCACTCATTTGATTTTGACATTACATAAGCCTGGTGAAGAAAAAAGAGAATTAAGGTGCGGTGGTCTCAGCCAACCGAACTAAAATTTTACGTCAGCGCCATGCAAAATTTTGTTTACTCGAATTTTCACTAATCAAGGCACTCGTGGACGCAATAATAATAAACAATCGCAAAACAACTGCTTGATAAAACGCGAATTTAAAGTGTGTCAACAAAAACGCGACAAACGAAAAACGAAAGCAAGAATCCACGAGCGCGCACTTAAGCGGCATACAAATAAATAAATAATCACCTTTTTATTAAAAAAAATAACTATTTCGTCGATTTCTATCAGTTGGTGGGTGACATTTAAAACACTAATAGCAACACTGGTTAGCCATTTTGTACCCCCACCGCGGCAATTGTTTCCTTCGGGAATTCCTTTCAAAATTTTCCAATTATAAAATCACAGCGAGAAAATGTTCACGTCGGCGACCAAACGGGGGAAGGGGTGAAAATTTAAAGGGCGAAATTTTCAAAAAAAATTTATATCAAGGCCGCATTACGCTGACATTTGGAAATAATCCCTGCACCAGTGCCGTACTTGTTCATTTGGTCAGCGTAGGCGTAAAATAATTTTCGAGTTCCAATTTTCAGTGAAACCAGAGACGTACCGAGAGTAGTTAGGACCTCCTTATTTTGACGCTTCTATACAGGATGTTTGATAAATTAGATTTTAAACTTATATTTGAAAGTTATTAGCCTAAAATAATTAAGATAGCGAAAGATTACAAAAGTACAAATTACGATTTTTTTTTAAATTAAAAAAAAAAATTATAAGGACGATTTTTGTAATTTTTGACCCCCCCCTTACCCCCTCCTACGTAAGGGCACTTAAGATTGTGGCAACCTCCCCCCTCCCACATCTTACGTAAGGATTATTTTAAAAAATGTATTGACCCCCCCCTTACCTCTTTTTATTATTAAAAATTAATAATAATTTTTTGTTATTAGTATCTACATCTACAATTTAAAAACCTTTTTTTTTGGTTTTGAATATTTTTAAATTTTAAATTTATTTTAATTTAAGAAAATGGTTTAAAAACCTTACGTAAGGACTGCGTCGGACCCCCTCCCTCCCCCACATAAGGGTCCGAAAGATTTCTTTCCCCCTGAATCCTTACGTAATTAATGGACAGCCCCTTTTTACAAATTTAAAAAAAAATTTTGCTTATTTTTTAAATTTTATTTCTTTATTATAATTATTTTCCTCCAAAATAATAATTTTTAAAAATTTTTTAAAAATTTATTATTATTTAAAAGTATGATCAAGTTATGGGCATGGCCACGGATCTCACTAGTTATCTGTCCACCGCTGACGCTCATGAATAAATTAACGAGATTCCAGTTGTAATGATTTTCAGTGGCAGTTTTTTAAGATATCAACGAAATTTCTAAAACTATTTTGAAAAATATGTAATTTTTTTACATTTTCAAACAGTAGTTTTGTGACCCCTGGTATATAGACTGGACCCCCCCCCACTCAATTTACGTATACTTTAATGAATGACCCTCCGTATTTGTCAAGAATTTTCAGTCTGAAATTAAAAATATTGGAACCTCCCCGACCGCAAAAAAAATTTACCACAACAAACCTTGAACACCAGTCCTCCCCTGCGCGCATCGATAACAGCGCTTCCTGTACATATTTACACTCAAAGTCAATGACCACGCCTAAATAATTTCATCCCAACCACCTTTGCCTGGGAACCGCGAACTAAAATAAACAAAAATATTTTTTGAAAAACTTCAGTTTCGCCTAATTTCGTAATTTCCCTTTTGAATTTCTCGTTTCCCACGAAATTTTACAAAACCACTTTGGTAAACCGTGACAAGATTGTCCGGACGAATTTTTCTACCGTGTTACGCATAGCGTCACGTCTATTGAAAATTTTTCGAAATTTACGCATTATTTGGTGAAATTTTGAAAAAATTAGTTTACAGTTGGATCGCAATATAAAAGTTTGATCCTTTGGAAATCGATTTCGCCGCCAAAACGGCTTGCTTGACAAAAATAACAAGAAATTTTATGAATGACGACCGACGATCTGGCAACGTCGGACATTCCTTTGGTCTGGTCGTAAAAGCTAGTCAAGTTGATGCGAAAACGTATTAATTTTTAATCGAATTAAATTGTTTTTTGTCGATCAAAGCGTTGATTTTGATTGTAGATGTCGTAAATTTAAATATTGCGTCTGTCAATGGTGGATTGGTATTTTTACGGTTGGTTGCGCGGTCAAGTTTGTTACGCACGAGAATGCAGTTGTTCGTTTGTTTCACTTTTGATCGTACGCAATGGAGATTTACGTCCGAATGTGTTGACAATTGTGTGTGTGGTGTGTGAAAAGGTGATTTTGTAAATTAAAAGGAAGTTTTGGTCGTCCCGTCGTCGTGCAATTTGAAGGTTGGTTACAGTCGTTTTTAGATTTAGTGCAACTTTCTTACAAGTTTGTGTTTAGGTTTGGTCAACATACGATTTTTAAATGGACGAGGAGATTTGATTGTTGTGATCGTCAAATTGTTTCTGATGGTGCTGAAGAAGAACGAGCTAGAGATGAGCTCGGAACAGCCCGTCAAAAAGAAACTGAAGAAAAATGAGGAGATGGTGGATGAGACCGACTTCATCAGCGAGAACGGAATGGGGGCTTTGCATTTGACGGTGCCCGGAATTATAGGAGGGAACGATGTGACGATGAGCTCGGAGCCCTGCGCTCAAAATGGTAATGGAACGAATCACGACCGGGTGGGAGATCTGGATTTGTTTCGTGACTCTCTGGTTCGGCAGTGTTTATGTGGAGTCCCCGAGAATATGATCAAACGGTCGTTCGAGGGGCAAAACGGAAACAGTGTGTTGATGTCGTGGCCTACCAACGAAGTTCTTCAATTACTTTCAAATTTACAGCTGCTTTTTGACGTTTATCTTAAACAAAACAATAATGGTTACATTTGTGCGCGAATCGTGGATATTTGTAACGCTTTGATTCGGAACGAGTGCAACTTAATAGGAGAGTTATTGACTTTAATCAACGCGAGAAATAGGTACGTTAATTATTTGTTGGCGCGCGTTTTGAGTAGTTTCCTGGTGATAGCGAAATCGGACTTGAACACTGAATGGTTAGAGTCGATAGCCAATTGTTTATCTTTGGACTACGTGGACTACGATAAAATGAATTTTGGTTTGCAAGTTATAAGGACTGTGGTGGAATGGAAGGACGTCGAAATTCACGTGCTGGAGGAGAGTTGCAGTACGAGGGAGGGTGGTGCCGGAACCAGTCGGGACGCGAACGTGGACTACAATACTTGTGCTATGGTGCAATACAGAGACTCGGAGAGCTTCGACACATCGGCCATCAAAGAAACAATTATAAAGTGTCTTAAGTGTAAGTGGCCAAGCCTGATTAGCAGGATACAAAATTTAATAGAAACAAACGATTGCGTTCAATCGAACACATGCGTTGTTTCGTTTCTGTCTTTGTGGGAGAGTACAATTTCGGTAAAGACAAATTTGAGTGTAATAGACACGAAACCTTTTTATACGGATTTAGAAAACTTCGCCTCTTTGCTGCTCAACGACAGTCTGAAACCTATTATTTGGAAGCAGTTGTTGTCGTTGTTCAACGAAATTTTGTGTTACGGAAGCACCCTCGCTCTTCAAGACATGCTACCAGACGACACCTGCAAGTTGGCCTACATAATTGTGCGGTACATTAAGGACTCTCGGATACTAGGAAATTTACCATTTAGGTGAGTACCAGTTTTTATTTTTTGTTGTTGTGTGGGCCCTCCACGCCATTTGATAAAGAGCTTACAGTTAGTTTGAATCTCCAAAATTCCTGATATTCCAGTGAATAGGTGATCAATTTTGGGAGAAGCCAGTATGACTTGCTAAGGAATGGGGTAATCCTTCAGTTGCTTTTCTCAGTAAGCTTTACACCACAGCAGTATATTCGACACTATCAAGATTTGAACCAGGGTCTCTTGCTTTCCGGTTGGCTGGTGTAGGCTTTACATCATCCTGCTGTAGGTCATAAGGCAAATTTTTATACACTAAATTATCTTTTACAAGATTTTTCCAAGATTTCCTAATTTTTAAGATTTACTCAGATTTTCTGAGATTTCCTCAAATTTTCCCGGATTTCCCTTCACTTATACACCAGATTGCCTCAGCAATTCCTTGCTCTGTTACACCATAATTTATCATAGTCAGCTTTCAAGGATTTAAATTTGTTAGCATTTTCTTCACTTTCAGCTGACTCAAGTTCATTTATTTATGTATTTGGAGGATTGTAACCGCTACTTACAGGGGCCGCTCTAGCCTTTACGCCGCACCGGACATGGGATTAGTGAGCTTTTTTTTTAGCTTTTTCGATCTTTGTGTAGCGTCTCTGGGAAAATATTTCAATTTGTCACGTCAACAGCTAAAATGCCGCTCTTTAGATTTGCCGCTCCTACAGCGGCATGTCGCCTTCACCGCCCCCCCCCTCCCGAATACGAGGAAAGAGAGCCGCTCTACCCTTTCGTTGTAAGCTGCGAGACTTCCAACTCAACTGCTGTTAGTCTGCTGAAGATCTCAAGCTTTCCGTCCGATGGGGCCCCATACACATGGGCGTCCATAGGATCTTTTTCAGGAAGGGGCAAAATCAAAAAAAAAATTATTCTAAAAAAATTCAACACTCAAAATTTTTAATGTTCTTTATTATTTGCGGAAAAGACAAAAGATTAAAATTAAATTTAAAGATTTAAGGCAAGAACCAGGGGGGGGGCAGCTGTCCCCTTTGCCCCCCCCCCCCCCATTGGACGCCTATGCCAATAGATTTCCATATTGTCTACTTCTTCCCGGATGTAATTTTTGTCCTGTACCGTCTGATTGCCATCTTAGCACTGGAAGAAGAAATGAAACTCTCATTTCAGTTCCACGCCAAGAATCACATTTTCTATCTTTTTTATTCTTGTTTGGGAGGTATTCCACCCTTCCTATCCCTACGAGGTTTGCGAGCTTCTTCTGCGCAACCCCTCCATGTGCATCCTTCGAAGTTCAAAACCATCCTGCAAACTCAACTTGCCAGCCCAATTTTCCAATTACTTATGAACCTTTTTTGGTCAAGTCGCTCTCCCTGAATCACTCTGCCGTCATGGCTAATGTCTACTTGGGACAGAAAGTCTCGAGACTTATATATAAACCCATGCTAATACTAGTCTCAGAGACTTTGATATTAGCATGGTTTATATAGGAGTCTCGAGACTTTCTGTCTCAAGTGGACACTAGTCTTCAGACATGGATCCCACCGATGCAACATTTCCTTCTCACGTGCCGTTGCTTTCGCTGTTCACTTATATTAGTACAGAGAAGGCAAAATTTTTGATATGACGGGGGGGGGGCTAGAAAAGTTTAACTTCAAATTATCGACCAAGATCTCTTATGTGCATTTTCCGCCATCTTGAAAAAAGGGTTATATTCAGTTTTTTTACAATAACTCTGTTTACCCTTGAGATACGATAATTTTGAATAAATACTTTTTTGTTGCCTTTTTGACGCTCTACAATTTAGGTCCCATACATTTTTTACCTATTGTTCATGGTTATTGAGATATCGATCGAAAAAGTCAAAAATTTAGGTAGTGAAATTTGTTTTATGCCATTTGCGCTTTTCTCGCGATCGATATCAAAAAAATGTCTATTATGAAACTTTTAGAGCGTGCTCAGACCTACAATTTCGTTTTTTTATTTTTTCCCTTCGACCAAAATTACGATCTCTAGTGCGCCAAAAAGTCGGTAAATCCGTGCTCCGTTTCGATTTAGCCGCTCGCATGGTTGTATGCACACGTCAATACGGATGAAAGGTTGTTCGGGGAATCATTGGAGTACAAAATAAATAAATAAACCTGACAAATTATGGAATAGGCCAGACCCGTAGCCAAGGGGTGGTCAAATTTAAGTTTTGACAAAGACTACGCTACGCCTATATAGGTACAGACCGTGGTACAGACGATGATGGTGGAGACCCACTGTAACAAGATAATAAGAACTGAAATTTGAATTCTTTACTTGTGGTACCAACCTAAGCATGAAAATTTGTGCTATATATATCAATGCATTTGGGTATTAAATTATTATTTAAAAAAAATTCCTGCGGCGCTTGCTGTGGGGGCACCCCCACCGATGCGTGAAAATTTCATAACATAACTACAGTGCGGTGGCCACACTGGGTCTAGGTGCCAGGCTGCGCAGTGTTAAGTGTTAAGTGTTACCCTGTCGTAATCCGTCCGCTGTGTTAGACTATAGTTGTACCTTCGCCAGGTTCCGACAACATCTTTGAAGCATTATATGCCTACAATCTCAAATTCAGGTTTTCGCATTGTTGCGATCATACTCACAATTATTACAACCGCCTAAAGTAGGAAATCGGAAGCACACAGAGCCAAGTTCGCTTTCTACGACAGCTGACTTAAGACTGAGGTCTTAGGATGAGGAGGGTACTGATTAAAATTTCTGTCAGCACTATCTAATTTACATGCCGACACTCTTGAATCTAAAATTTAACATTGTTTCAGGTGCGAGGACGGCTTCATGGTGCATAGCTTCATCGGGACGATAGCAAGTAACCAATCGACGCAGTCGCAAGTGGACAAAACGTTGCTACAAAAAATGATTCTGCTGGTGTTGAAGTCGGTCGCGGTGACGGCTAAAGAAATACGTGCGGATAGTTCCGATTCGAGTGTCGGTTCTGAAGATTCCGAATACAATCAGGATATGAGGGTGATCGAGCGTTCGGTACGAACCGTATTGGAAAAGTTGGACGCGTTTATCAAGCGAAGTTTAAGTTTTCATCCCGAAACGCACTTTTCTAAAATGTTGATTCATTTATTCAGCGATCAGGATGACTACATGATCGAGTCCATGGTGTGTACACTGGACGTGACGGTGGGAATTTTAAATTTAGCCGACATGCTGAACCCGGTATACGCGTTCGTGGAATTTTTGCGCGTTGTGAGTCACGATTCGGACGTTTTGCTTGACTACTTGGTAAGCAACGAAACTTGTTTCCTGCTGTATTTGTTAAGGTTTTTGAAATATATAAAACGCGATTGGACTAATTTTGTTAACAGTTGTGAGAGTTCGGGTACGAATGAGTTGAGCAACACAATGACTGTTTTGATTCGACTAAATATGCAAATCGAGAGGTTGGTGTCTAAAGACTTGTTTCCTTATAACATTACGCCCATCCTGGATCTTTTTAAATATTGCGAAAATTTATATGAAATGTCCAGTTGATGCAGGTAGAACGCTAAATAATCTAAAAATTGCCAGAGCGAATGCGCGAAAATTTAGTATTACACTACTAATGTTTATTTATGAAAATAATTGTGTTCAATTTTACAAGGATCCGTCCGTACAGGAGCAACTATTTTTTAACCGTTAGGTAAGGCGACCGCAACGACGACCGATTAATCACTTAATTCGATTTTCTTGTTTATATAAAATAGTAATTTATTTAATATTTGTAATATATTTTAAATAATACGTAGTTTACCTGTATATTTTTTGTACCTATTACTAAGATTTTTGTAAAATAATTTTATTTGTGCCGGACGAAGTTATTTATGATCGTTAAGCTGCAATTTTATTACAAGTTGGCGCAGAGCGCGGTCGAATTAAATTCTAAATTATAATTTAATTTTTCTAGTTTTACGATTTAAAAAATTTTGCGACACTCGGCCGCGTGCTCACGCCACCCCAATGTGTTCGAACTTTTTTAACCTATGATATTAGCAAACAAAATTATTAGAAGCATTTAATATCGTAATAAATATTTTTTTAAAGCTTCATGTAGTTTCAATTTGAACGGAGGCTCTGTCGTCCATTTAATTCATGGGTTGCAACGAATGAGGTAAACCAAGAGGTAAATATCTAGAAAATGTTGTGTACACTTGTGTCGAATTCCGTAGGAAATTGAGATTGGAATTCCTGGGAAATTGGTGGAATTCTTTGGAAAACATTGAAATTAACTCCGACTTTACGAGTAACGATTCGGAAGATGAAAACACATTAGCCTGTAAGACTCACTTTTTAATTGGGTAACGGGATAATTGCTGCCCCCCCCCCAACCTAACAAAATTACTCAAATTGGAAAAATGTATTTCCAAACATGGTGCTGCAAAACATAAAATCCTGGTAAGGGATTTTTCAATTGAATTATGTTATCTTGAAAAACGCGTTTTCCTTATTTTCTCGTAAACGGTGCACCGGACGTTAAAAATGCTAATAACGTTTTTTGTAGGAAATTAAACTTCCTATCATTTTTGTTTGAAGATTTTTTCTCGAAAGTCAATATTTTTCAAGATATAGTCAGTTGAAAAATTTAAAATGTGTTCTATAAATTCAATTGTTATATTTTATTTTGTATCTGCAACTATCAACGAAAAATTTAACAAAAACTACATTTTGAATTTTTCAATTGACTATATCTCGAAAAATATTGACTTTCGAGAAAAAATCTTCAAACAAAAATGATAGAAAGTTTAATTTCCTACAAAAAAGGCGGTAATTATGATTTTTATCGTCTGGCACCCCGTTTACGAGATAATAGGCATTTTGAAAAAAAAACACCAAACAAATACTCTCTCTCATCTATGCAAATACTTGTTTGTTTTGCCGCATGGTGTACAACGCGACAGTTGTCAGATTCAACTTCAAGTTAGTAAACATAACCTAAAATTCAAGAAATTTGTGATTCTACCTTAGGAAATCGTTTTAATTTAAGCAAAATAGAATGCCGTCGAAAAAGAAAAAATACAACACCCGATTTTCAGCGGTAAGTTATCGTTGGTTTCGTCAAACCTTCTGGATAGATGAAAATCCGTTAACCTCTTTTTAGGGTCGCATCAAAAAAATTATGCAAACAGACGAGGAGGTTGGAAAAGTAGCACAAGCCGTACCTGTGATGATTTATATCCTTTTTATGCTTATTCCTTATTTTTTTGATTTGCTCACCACTTTTAGGTTAAAATTTTCCTTAATGTTATGTTTACCTCGAACATTGGAGTTGTTCGTGGAATCGCTGATGACGAAGTCGATGCAAATTACCCAAGCGAGGTGCGCGAAGACCCTGACGCCGTCCCACATGAAACAGTGCATCTCGTCGGAGAGTCGCTTCGACTTCTTGAAAGATTTAGTTAAAAACATACCGGATCCTAGTGCGCAAGAAGATAACGAAAATAATGCGAAAGACGGTCTCGACTATCCGTTTAGCGGTAGAAATCCCGCCGAGTCGGCGCACGCGAACGAAGACGGCCGGGCAGAACTTGTCGCCAATTTTTACACCGAACAGGGGCCGTCGGCGACAATTCCTAATAACAGAACTCCCGTGATACAATATGGCCCTACAGTAGCTCAATTAGAACAGCCTACGTTAAGTTTTAGTATTGAAAATTTAGTAAAAAAAGAAGCGCTGCCCCTGCATCAGATGTCTTCTGTGAGTAGCCCAGTACCTGCACATAACCATTCGTACGACGACGTGCCGCCGTTGGTTCCAATCTCGCAACCGGTCAGCATGTATAGTGGGCAGGCCGCCAGCGGGGACAACAACCTCCTGATAGACGAAGACTACGATAATTGAGGTGCCGAGTGGTTTTTCTTGTTATTTTTTTATTCTTATTTTTCCGTTTTTATACAAACAAAATGTTGACGGGATCGACGTGGATTTTACATTTCGTTTTGTAATTTTTTTGATGAAAGGAGAGAAATGTAAAATCTACTCGCCACCAAAAGAAATTGGTTATTTTTTGTTACATGACATATACGTATTTAATTAACCTTGTTATATTTTCAATCTACGTAATTTGAGAAAGAAGTGCCGCGGGTGTACCTACCCCGGGGTGGGGGGTTTTTAAGAGTGGATGCCGATATGCAAATATTTAAAAATAATAATTTTACAATAAAGACTCGCCACAAATTAAGAGTTTACTTAATAGCTACTGACTTACTTAATTATTAAACTGACGATTAAACCCATCGTGCATTTTTTTTGTTTTATTTTGAACCCACATTCCAAGTTTCATATTTCCATATTCAAATAAAAACCAGCATTTTTTTAATAACATTTAATTATACATACACAAAATTATAAATTAAAATTTCCTGTAAAGTATTACATAGCTCGAGATTAAATTTATTAGAAAAAATTATGCTATCAGTAGGTGGCAGTTCATTTTCAAATCAAATCTGAAAAAGAAATCGAAATTAATTACGGTTACCGAAATGAAACGGAAAATTAACTTACACCATCGACGGGATCTGCCTCGTCGTCGGAACTGATATCGTCGCCAAACTCGATATCTTCGTCAAAGCCATCCTCCACAAATGTAACGGTGTCGTTAATTCGTACGGTTTCTGGAAATTCACCGTAAGTTTTCAAATTTCGCGCTTCGTCTGGTGTGTACTTCAGTATCACATCTGCCTTGGCGTCCTGATAGTCTCTCAAACCGATTAAGATGATGTCACCTTGGTTTATCCAAACTTTCTTCCGGAGTTTACCGCGTATGTGGCAGAGTCGTTTCACTCCATCGAAACACATTGCCTCGAGTCGACCGTTGCCCAACATTTTGGTCACCTGAGCATACTCCTGGCCGTCCTCCTTGAAAATTAACTCTCTCTTCTCGGTTTCGTTCTCATTTTTACCCCTACGACGATTTTTACCTCCCTTTCCTAAAATTTAATTAATTTTTTTATTATTACGTCACAAAGTTGTGAAATTCGGAAAATCTTTCAAATTGCAATTTATAGTTCGACAAACACGACTTACCCTTATTTTTTGGCATTTTGTTACACTAAAATTTAATAAAACACAAAATAAACAACTTTCTTGTGCTGATATGTCAAACTGACGGCCACAGAACATTTATATTGAGAAGCGAACCTTGCATGTTAAATCATCGCAACACGACCCTCTCGTGGCCGTAAGGCAGTACTAAATTTTAGCGCGACGTTTAAATAGCATTTTATTATTTCGTAATTTATTTTAATTTAAATTTCAAATTCTTAAAAAATTTATTTATACATTTTCTATAAGGGGAGGTAATTATAGAAAATGTTTAAATAAATTTCTTAAGAATTTGAAATAATTATTTGCTAATCTGACAAAGGTTGGTTAAAAATTCATAGCCAAATTCAACTAAAAATGAACATCGTATATTAATACAAATTCAAATACATAAGATATGTAAATATTATAATTTTATAACAATAAATATATACAACAAGTGGTAGATAATCTATAATAAAAAGCAAATAAAACAAAAATGTTACATTTTAACAAAGATCAATAATACATACAATACAATACAACTTGCCCAGTGTGCAATAAGTTTCGATAACCGAAGCCACTGAATTACTCAACTGGGCAGCAGCAATCTTCACTTTCATCTTCATATAGGAATGTTTAAAATTGAAATGCTCAGATTTTAATTTAATCAACGTTTTAAAAGATTTTTGTTGGTCGAGATTAAAAGCAGACTGAATATATTCAAACTTGGCAAACTTGTGAGGTTCAAATTCAATCTTGCATTTTAACAATGCATTCCGTGTACATTTCAAAAGATGAGGAACATCAAAAATCGTTACAACTGGTTGCTCGTTAACAAAGAAATAATATGGACTTTGTTTGGGGTGCGTCTCTGAACATAACTGAGACATAGCTCTTTTACTTGTAGGACCCTGATCGCATACCGTTGCTACAACATTTAATCCAATCCCCTGAAGTTGAGATATTATTTCTTTAATAAGAGCCTTTAAATCTATTGTCGAAATACTTGAAGTGGTGAAGTAATAAGCAATCACTTGTTTCCATTGCTTTCTTATACCTTTAATCATAAACACGAGAGCATGATCTGCAGCCCTATTTCTTCTACCTAAAGAACCTAAGTCTTCAAAACCACTTATTACTTGCTTGTGATGCTCGTAATAAAGTCCTTGGCTCAAAGACCCCTCGTCAAATAATAATGCACAGTACCGATCTACACATTTCATCTTCAAAACCTGTTCTTTTAAATATTCCAAAACTGCTGGGTTCAATCCAGTTTCGAAAGGAATTTTAGACAATATATGTTTCAATGTTCTCGTTGAGGGTAAATAGAAATATGCCTTCAAATATCTATATAAGCGTGGACTTCTCTTATAGACAGATAAAGCGAAAGCTTTATCTTCCTCGGTCCACCTACGCGCACTAGGTTTAAGCTTTAAATTTCGTAACTGAGAATCAATAAATGCCCTACTTACGGAATTTAAATTTTCTTCGATACATTGAAATTTACCCGACTTATATAATTTTTTCAGTATATTTATATTATCCCTTTCTTTGTATAATTCAGTACGTAGTTTACTTAATTTGGAAGATGTATTTCTGTGAATACGATACATAATTGACTTTTTAGGAGATAAATCAACTTTTGAAACACCTATTTTGTGTAGAATTCCTTTATCTTTTCTTTCTTCCAAAAATGAGAAACGTTCGCGATTACCACCAATGACTTGATAATAATTGTGATCTTGAAGATTACATACATTGCTTGTTACTTCATTATCATGTGAAAGAGGCAAATCTAAATGTGAGCATGAAGCTGTCGAAGAAGAAGGCCCAGTACAGGAACAATTTAAAGAAACAGAATCGTCTAAAATAGACAAATCTTCTCTTTCGGTAAATTGTTCATCGGCAATGACTTCTGAAGATTTTGAATTAATTTGAAATTTTGAAATTTCTACAAGAAAAGGTACTGGCACGGCCCCAGGAATTAACCGTTGTTTTGCCTCGTTCACAAAATCGTGCTGATTAAAATGATCCTCACAAATTTGCCAATTCGTTGTAGTTTTTAAACAATCTACATTACAAACATTTCTCCAAATCTTATGACAATCAACATCTTTAGGAAATCTGAAGAAATGTTTGTTTACATAATTTCCCGTGGTATTTAAAAAATAATGATTGTTACAACCTAGATACTTCAGCTAAATTTCTTACGACCAATCAATTCCATTGCCAAATAATTTAAATAAAATCCAAAAAAACCACTATCACAGCAAACGAAACACGAAACTGAAAAAAATTTGTTTAAATGGTGTAGTATCAGGAAAATTTTATACTTAACTTTCAAACAACGCAATAAATTTGATCTTCACTATAAATTACAAAACAGTCCTATTATACAATTGTAAAATGAATGGAAAAAACAACCATAACATCAAATGAAACCTCGCAACGAAACAAAAACTGTTTAAAAGTAAAATTTTCAGTAAAAAGTAAAACTTTCAAACAATATATTCGCACTGCACCTTATACTCAAAAGTAGGGTTCGGATAAGCGTACAAAAATGTAAACAAAATAGCTTAATCATCAATAACACCAATGGTAACACCATTGCAGCCCGACCACTAGTCGAGCGTAAACGAAAAATTACGATAAGGCACCGCCATATTGTGTTTCGGTATTTCAAATCTCACCTTCACCCCTGTGCTGACGGCCTTCACAAATAGGTTATGAAAGTATGTCACAATACAGGGTGCGGCGTAGGAATCCTGCAAAAAAAAGTTTCCCCTTCTTCGATAACTCCTTTGTTTTCTCTTACCGAAACGAATATCTTATTTTTAAACCACTTGAAGTAATTTTATTTATATATTATGTTAAAATACATATTACAAACTTAAAAAAAATGTTGGCCATGTTTGAATGACAAAATACCTGTACGATTTTTACCAGTTTGAATTATATTTTATTTTGCTAATTTGAAAATGAAGATTACAAAAATGCACGACTGTCGGCCCAGAGTGGGGAACTTCATAGACAAAAATCGATTAAAATTGCAAACAGGAAACAAAAAAAAGTTATATAAGAATTATGACGCGGTGCCCCGTACGGACTCGTATCAGTCATTCGTTTGTAAGGCCTTAAGCTGAATACACGCACTAGCGATTTGCTTAATGCGATTTTTGTTTTGATTAGTAAAATTTGAACCTTTTATTGAAATTTAACCAATCAAAGCAAAAATCGCATTCCGCCAAACGCTAGTGCATGTATTCAGTTTAAAAGTAATCGTATGGAGAAAATTCGGAAAAATGTTCAGCTTTCCGCGAACGAGAGTGTGGTGTTTCGAGTTCGAATTATCGTGAAGAATCTTGATGAAAGCTTTCTTAATAATCGAGAACAATTTTCTTTTTAATACTTAAGTGAAACAAAATGTGAAAGTGTTCGAGTTTGTGAGTGACTTATGTTTATTGGAAGGAACAACGAAGAAGCTATCCTGGCCACTAGGAATAAGGCAAAAGGACTACAGTGACAAAGGTAATTTGAAGAAAACCGTTTTCATCTGCAATTGTAACTAATGTGATGTAGCCAGTGAATAGTTTGAAGTAGATATTCCGTGACCGTGGAGAACCTTTGAAGTGGTGATAATGGACACTTCTCTAAATGTAAGACAAATTTTCAAATAAAACTTTGTTCCAAGTCCAAACCTTTTACTCTTTAAAGCAATTTTTTGAATTTCTGATTTCAAACGGTCATAGCTCCGATATTATTGATTTTTTACGCTTAATCGATTAGAACTTTTTTAAAGATCATTCGTTTATCTACAAATTAGGTTATAACCCCTTATTGTCTAGAATCAACGGATTTCGAGTTATAAATTAAATTAAAAGAAGAAATGTTTAAAAAATTCAGATTTTATTTCTTTTACTGTTCTTGCGAACCCCGTATTTTTTAAACGAAACGTCTTAGTACAAAACTGATGGCCCAAACCGGATAGCAAATTTAACGGGCTACAACTTTGATCAAATAAATTCTTTTGGAAAACCTACCGTTTTCACAGAAATTCTGAAAATAATGAACAGAGGGGATTTTGCATTAAAATCCCCGCCTTTGTTCGTTTTGAATTGTCCAATTTTATTGAGTTTATTTATTGAGAATTAATGCTGAGTCAATGGCTTCAAAGGGGGGGGGGGCGTAGATTCCAATAAAGAATATTGGTTCATTTTCGTGAAGGGCGAGTGAAGAGACTGTGTTGTATTCTGTGGAGATGTGCGGCGACTAATTCTTTTTCCCTTAGTTTTCTTCTTTCTATTTTCCTGACTTTTTGACCTGACTATTTCCATATTTGTAATTTCCGAATTTGCGTTTTCTTCTTCTTGTTCGTCGTTGGAGCCCCTATGTTTCTTTCCGTCCATTTCGGTTTGTGATTCTGATTCGCTTTCAGAGGTATTTTCTTCCTTATTCATTCCTCACTGGAGTCGTCATCAATTTGGTATCTTTTTTTTTAGGTGAGGTCGATTCTTCTATTTCCATCGTTTTTTTTTCTTTTCAAAAATTTGCGATAATTCGAGAATCTCGTTAATGCGCGTCACTACTACTACTTCTGGTAAAGTCAATTGGTGACCAGTGGCGGCTCCTGATATAATTAGCACGTAGTGCGGGAACGACTATGAACCCCCCCCCCGCCTTAAACCAGTAGTAATTTATTATTATTCGGGCATCCTCAGAGACGAACCAATCATTTAGCAGTACGCCACTGGCGACTAACCAAATTGCAAAAGATAATTAATTTTTTTTTATTAAAAACAAGCGCTTTTTGCGTGATCCGATTTAAAACAGTGCAATAGTTCAAGGTTAAAAAAAAGTTAATGTTGATATCAAAATTGATGTGAGAGTTCTTATCGCAAAAATGATGTTATACTACATAACACGAAAAATTAACGTGAGATGAACTGTTACGAGGAATGGAGAGCATTATGCAACGACTACCACCGCTTGGAGGTAAATCTTTTTTTAATATTTATCCAAATATTAGACCTAAATTTTTAGGCCGACAACAGAATTTATCTAAAAAAATTAGAAGAGCTCGACGATTTTCAAGAGCAATGCCGGACCAACATCGCGCACCAACGTTACCGCATGGCTGCTATCAGAAAACATTTGAAGGGGTAAGCAACCACACTAAAACTCTCTCGTTAATCTATTCATGCGCGTCAGTAGTACACTGGTAGAATGTCTTCATAGAACAGCTCTAACTTCGCTTATTCAGGCCAAAATCCAACTTTCTGCTTTAAAAAAATTTTATATTTTTTTTGCAGATTAATAACGCGGGGTGATACTGACCCCAAAAGAGCGGAACAAATGGAACGCGAGTTTCTGAATCGAAAATTTCAGTTGTACGAAATCGAGCAAACGCTGCCCAAACCCAATGGGACATATTTGAAAATTATAGTGGGAAACGTAAACGTTTCGATTTTGAACAAAGAGGAAAAGTGAGTTAACGTGGGTCTGGGTGATTTTGACCCCCAAGAACAGAAAACTTTTTGTTTTAGATTTAAGTACAAAAACGAGTACGAAAAGTTTAAGCTGATATTGAGTATTATAATTTTTTTGCTGGCGGTCCTCAATCTGCAAACGAAGTTTAGGTGAGTGAATGTTTTTAAAATATCGAGGGGGGAGAGAGTCGTGACTTTTATTGTAGACCACTGGAACTAATGTACATTTTCTTGTTGGTGTGGTATTATTGCACGTTGACCATACGCGAAAGTATCTTAAAAGTAAATGGTTCCCGAATAAAAGGGTGGTGGAGGCTTCACCACTTCATTTTGACTGTTGCAATGGGCGTCCTCTTGATTTGGCCCGACAACCAATCGTGGCTCCTATTCAAGGATCAGTTTATGTGGTATAACGGATACATCAGTAAGTTAGCCGGTGGTTTAACGGAATTTGTTAAAAAATGATTTTTTTGAAGGTTTCGTTCAATATTTACAGTTTCGTTACCAGAGTGGGCAGTTGTACCGCCTCAAAGCACTGGGTGAACGATACAACATGGATATCACGATGGAAGGTTTCCATTCGTGGATGTGGAGCGGACTGAGCTTTCTTTTACCGTTCCTATTTTTCGGTTACTTGTTTCAAGTATACAACGCTTACACTCTCTGGAGTTTGAGTTATTTACCAACCGCAACTTGGCATGTAAGTGGCGCCCGAGTTCGGAGCCGACTGACGCGCATGAATAGATTCACGAGAACCAAGAGTCCCCCAAAGACTTCTACTTTATTAGAATTATTAATCCTGCTTCTGGAATCTCGTTAATTTCTTCATGCGCGTCAGTGATAAATAGAAAAAACCTAGAGGAATTAAAAGGAATCAATAAATATTTCGTTTTTAGGCTTCCGTATTAAGTTGGACGTATATTATCCTGTGTTTTGGTAACATAACGACCATCGTGATGATTATACCGAGGAAATTTAAGAAGAAAATTGAATCTCGACGTCAAGACAACCCAAGCGAAACAAAAGAAAAATGATGTCGCAGGTGAGTTTCGTTGGTCAAAAAGAGTCGACCTATCCGAAGTGAACGCTTTGTATCTGTTAAATATTATCGTCGTCGTTGGGAAAATCTGGTTTAGAATTGAAGGAAAACCTGAGAAAATCCGGAAAATTGAGGACTTTCCAGGAAATCTTAGGAAATCATATCAAATTTCTTTTTTAAAAAATTTCCAATTTTAAATACCAAAAATCGTGTAATTTTTCTAAAGAAAATCTTAACGCAAACTAGGAAAAAACCGGAGAAACTCTGTAAAAAATCTAATGTCCAAAAATTTTTTTCGTTTTTTCAAAGCAAAATTTTTTCTCCGAGGGTAGGTCGGCTCTTGAAAAATCTTCTTGCAAATACAATTTTTTAAAATTTTTTAGAACGACGTAGGTGCTGATAAGTCAAAATTACAAAGTAGCATTGAACATATCGAACCTATTTTAACCATCGTGAGGTGGAGATATTATGTATTATAAATTTATCTCAATAAAAATTTTTACGTAAGAATTAAGTTTAAATCATCAATGAAGAAAATAAATTTTTATGCGCATGAATAAATTAACGAGATTCCGGCTACTATGATCTATGGAAGATTTTGGAACTGATCGGGCGGCCTGTAGGGATGTCATTACCTTAGGGCCAGTGGCGAAGCCAGGAATTTAGTTCGGAGGGGGGGGCACGAGCAAAGCGAGTCTTGTAATAGCGCCGCAGACGAAAATTTTTTAAAATTTCAAGGTCAAACGCTTAATAGAAAGTTTGAAAATTACAATACAAATATAATTTCGGGGGGCCTCAGCTCTTACCGAGTCATATTTTTAAACAAAACTGTTTCTCGTTAATCCATTCATGCGCGTCAGCCCCACGCTTTTTGTCAATTTATCGTGGAAATTTTTTATACTGAAACAAGTTGAAAAAATGTTTTTAGGTACTATCTAAAAAGGCGAAAAATAATATTTTGGAAAAGAAAAAAGATTTTTAAATATAACTATTTCTCGTTAATCCATTTATGCGCGTCAGCCCCACACTTTTTGACAATTTATTGCGGAAATTTTTTATACTAAAACAAGTTGAAAAAGTTATTTTTGGGTACTATCTGAAAAGCCGAAAAATAATATTTTGAAAAATTGAAAACAGATTTTTAAATATAACTATTTTTCGTTAATCCATTCATGCGCGTCACTCCCACGCTTTTTGTAAATTTGTTGTGGAAATTTTTTATACTGAAAAACTTTTTTTTCAATACTCTTTGAAAAGCCGAAAAATAATATTTTGGAAAATTGAAAAAAGATTTTTGAATATAACTATTTCTCGTTAATCCATTCATGCGCGTCACTCCCACGCTTTTTGTCAATTTGTTGTGGAAATTTTTTATACTGAAAAACTTTTTTTTCAATACTCTTTGAAAAGCCGAAAAATAATATTTTGGAAAATTGTAAAAAGATTTTTGAATATAACTATTTCTCGTTAATCCATTCATGCGCGTCACTCCCACGCTTTTTGTCAATTTGTTGTGGAAATTTTTTATACTGAAAAACTTTTTTTTCAATACTCTTTGAAAAGCCGAAAAATAATATTTTGGAAAATTGAAAAAAGATTTTTGAATATAACTATTTCTCGTTAATCCATTCATGCGCGTCACTCCCACGCTTTTTGTCAATTTTTTGTGGAAATTTTTTATACTGAAAAACTTTTTTTTCAATACTCTTTGAAAAGCCGAAAAATAATATTTTGGAAAATTGTAAAAAGATTTTTGAATATAACTATTTCTCGTTAATCCATTCATGCGCGTCACTCCCACGCTTTTTGTCAATTTGTTGTGGAAATTTTTTATACTGAAAAACTTTTTTTTCAATACTCTTTGAAAAGCCGAAAAATAATATTTTGGAAAATTGAAAAAAGATTTTTGAATATAACTATTTCTCGTTAATCCATTCATGCGCGTCACTCCCACGCTTTTTGTCAATTTTTTGTGGAAATTTTTAATACTGAAAAACTTTTTTTTCAATACTATTTGAAAAGCCGAAAAATAATATTTTGGAAAATTGAAAAAAAAATTTTTGTTTTAAAAACTTTTTAAATCACGTAACCTCACTTTTTGCTTGGCAATTTTCTGCTCGTATTCGCGATTTGAAAGCATTTTAGGGTGAAACAGACAAAAACTAAAACCTACCCTAACGTTTTTCTCATTATTCTGCCTCCCCTTTGTGGGGTGCCCTTAACGACCGATCGATCGTCGTCGGTAAATTTCAGACCTTGTCAGGTCGTTTCGGTGTGATTTTACCTCAAAATAACCAATAAATTACGGCACTTGACTTTTATTGCTTTCAAAATACCTACGGCGATTAATAAAAAATTAACAAGTGCGATAACTCGAGAGGGTGATACAAGGTTCAAGGTCGAAACATTAATTTTCCAATCGAAAAATTAGTGATATAACGCGATGACTTTTTGATTTGCGTTTTCACTTTTAAACATCCAAAAAAATGAGCGAAGTCAGTATTTTCGACGAATGGGAAGAATTGTCGGGTGATTACAAGGATTTGGAGGTTAGAAAATTAATTTGTACGGAAGTTGAATTGAAGTTATCTTAATTTTGCTTTCAGGTAACGAATAAGGTTTACCTGGATAAATTGGATGAAATTACCGAGTATCAGAAGAAATGTCAGAAAAACATCACTCATCAGAGGTATCGGCTTTCGATCATAACTAAAAATTTGGAAACGTAAGTAAACCTCTCGCCCATTGTTTATCCTGCAGTTGCAATTTCTCCTTTTTAGGTTAAAAAAGCAAGGTACTGTTGATGCGGTTAAAATCGAAGACTTACAAACTAACATTTTGAAGCGTCAGGCTCAGCTGTTCGAGGTCGAACAGACCCTGCCGAAAGGCAACGATGCGTACTTGAAAATTATAGTTGGAAACGTCAACGTTTCGATTTTGAATAAGGAAGAAAAGTAAGTGCAAACCCAGTTTTCGTTTATTCTCTTTCTCACACCGAGTTTTGTAGGTTCAAATACAAGAATGAGTACGAAAAGTTCAAACTTATTCTAAGTATAATTTGCTTTATCTTGTCGGTTCTTAATCTGCAAACGAGATTTAGGCCTCTGGAGTTGTCCTACATTTTTCTGTTGGTTTGGTACTATTGCACTTTGACAATACGGGAAAGCATTCTAAAGGTTAATGGATCACGCATCAAAGGCTGGTGGCGCTTCCACCACTTCTTGTCCACCGTCGCCGCTGCGATTCTGTTAATCTGGCCCGACACGGAGCCCTGGTTGGCATTTAGGAATCAATTTATGTTATTCAATGGTTATATAAGTAAGTTCCTCCGATTATTAAAAAATTGAATATTGTAAGTAGTCCAGTTCATGACGGTATTTGGCTCCGATTTACTTGAAATTTTCACATTAGGTAGGAAATAGCTCAAGAAGCAAAGTCTACCCTATGCGGAAGTATGCTTTTATCTTGGGAGTGGTTCTCACCCCTTCTCGGGGGTTGAAAAGTTTTTAGTCAAAATAACCTCGGGAGTCTAAAGGATCTAATTTTAAGTAAAAAACACGACAACCAAAGTTGTAGGAAATTGAATTTTCTACAACTTTTGTCTTGACGATTTTTCGTTAAAAATTAAATTGGCAGAGTTATTCCAAAAATAACATTTTTTATAAAATTCAAAATGGCGTTGCTTTTTTCAGGTTTAATTTGAAAACTATCGATTTCAGAAAAAAAGTGCGGGAATTGATGTTGTAGAAAATTCAATTTCTTACAACTTTCGTCTTGACGATTTTTCATTAAAATTAAAATTGGCCGAGTTATTCAAGAAAAACCCTTTTTCATAAAATTCAAAATGCCGCCACTTTTTTTAGGTTTAATTTGAAAAATATTAATTTCAGAAAAAAAAATCTGAATAAAGTGACCTTTTTTTGGCCTGAGGGTAAAGGATTGTTTGCACGAGGCGTTAGCCGAAGGTTTGAAGTTTGAGTGGGTCAAACAATTTTTGAAAATTTAGCTCTGTGTGCTTATCGTGTTTATATTGTTTACGGTTATTGAAATTTCATTGGGTCAAATAGTAAGCTGTTGTGATCGCTTGATTGTGTTATTTTTCTATTATTACGCGTTTGCGGATATTAGTATGCATTATCTGAAAAAATCGAAAATACCACTTGGTTTTTATGATTAAAGACTTATTGAGTGGCTATCTTAAAAATTTGCTTTTCATAATTTCCAGTTTTCGATTCATTTTAGTCACCATCGATCAGTGGCGCAGCTAGGATTTTGTTATGGGGGGCATCCCCCTAAGGGATGCGAGCAGCACGAAAGAAAAATTTTTTGGAAAAAGGGGCGTGGTCATCTTATTGACTGGCCCCTGGGGGCCCGAGGATGCCAAACTTAAATTAACTGGCTTGGCTATTTATATTTTCGGGGATATGGCCACGTGAAGGTGGAAATTGAAAAATATGCTTTAAAGAGGCAACTCTCGAGGGTTTCAATTTAGAAAAAAATTTTTGTTAAATATTGTTCTTAGAAAAGTGTCCTCTAGTAGACCCAAAATAGAGGTACAAAATTAATTTAAAATATATATTAAATTATTTGAAAATATTAATAAATTCATTTTTTTTATAAAAGGGGGTGGTTTATAAGGGTTAAATTATTCAGCCATCTAATAATAATGCCTTAAAGGATAGAAAGACCTTTATTTAACTTTCAAACGTTATTAAAGCCTAAATATTACTTTGATTTACGTTATAACAAGTTTTATTCAATTTTGGCAATAAGGGGTAGTTTTTAACCCTAAAAAATTATAAGCATATATCGGCATAGGGTAGACTTTGAAGTGGGAGGTAATTAGAGCCTATTCCCAAAATTCGGAGGTAATACTATATTTTTGCCCTCATCGACTGGACTAAAGTGGGAAATCACAAGGATTTTCTTAGCAGTGTCCCCCTCGGAATTTTATAATTTGTTTGTTTCAGGTGTTGTCCAATATTTACAATTCCGTTATCAGCAGGGTCAGCTGTACAGGTTAAAGGCTCTAGGCGAACGACACAACATGGATATCACAATCGAGGGGTTTCATTCTTGGATGTGGCGTGGACTGAGCTTTTTACTGCCATTTTTGTTTATCGGTTACTTCTTTCAGCTCTACAATGCCTACACGCTTTACCACCTCAGTTTCCTACCTACGGCGACGTGGCACGTAAGTTCTAAATCTGCTTTAAAATTGACAAACGAAAATAAATAATCTCATTTTGCAGGTCAGGGTGCTGAGTATGATGTTCCTCATTTTGTTTTTCGGAAATACAGTAACTACCATCATGGTGATTCCAAATAAAATACGAGACAAAGTCGTCATTCAGTATCGTCTGATGAACCAAAGAATAAGTTCAGCTAAAAATTTGAACTGTTTAGATGTGAGTTTTTTCACGACTCAAGTCGAAATACCTTTTTTTTTAATTTTTGCTTTTCAGAATGCCGATAAGGTAGACACAAGTAAAATAGATTAAGAAAAATGGAACCCTGCATTTATGTGTGCCGATTTTGGTGATTTAATATTTATATTAATTTTTATTAAGAAACTGTGAATAAAGTACTAAGCAATGCCTATAAACTTTTTCAACTTCCTCTCTCCGAAATGCATTTTATTGGAACTGAAGGAAACAAGTTTTAGGTAAATATCTATTTTAGAAATTCTTTTTTGGCAGGAAAAGCGGAAACAGAAATTGAGTCACCACCGTAATTTAGGTGTATTTAACAAAATAAGTTACAAAAATAGAAACTTACATAATACTAAAGCTTCAAGTTATTTTTTATGTACTGAAGAACCTGATGCAAACCTTCTTTACCTGCTCCACCCTCCAGAAAAAGCAACTCGATGACGACGTCGTTTTCGCTCTTTGTAATGATCACAGACGTTTTCAAACAACAATTTTCGGTTGGAGTCAGCTTAATCCGCTTAGAATTATAATAACCATCCTCGTCGTCGTCTTCACTTTCGCGTTTTCCGGGTCCTTTAGGAGAATTCACCTCCATCCGCGAAATTAAGTCGGAAGCGTTGCTGATCTCTGGACTTCCGCATTCGACACGACTCGTACTGGGATTTTCTTCATTTTCGCTTATCAAATTGTTGATGCGTTCCCGCTCTCGCTTCCTTCTTCTTTGATGCGACCAAGTATTGGTTTGAGCAGTGACGTACAGGGAAAGTACAGAATTTGTCTCTTTGATCACTTGCACTTCCATGGCCAAGTCGTCGAACAGTGCTCTGACAAGATCAATCACAGTTTTGAAATTTGAACCTGAAATTTTATGCTGCAAAGGCTTCGATTTCCTCGCGGCCGTGACGGTCGCCTCGGGAAGCTTCCTCAAGTCGATGTCATAGAACGTCCACGCGACGGCCCATCGAGTGGTGTGTCCTTGACAAAACTCGGTTTGTTTGAAACTGACGACGTCGATTTCGCGCAAAACTTTTTTTAAAGGTGGCAAACTCGACTTGTGACCCACCATGCAAGTGTAAATTCTGTAACGACTCAATTTTTATCAGCATTTAAAAAAATGTTATGACACCCTTACCTTATTTTTTTGTCCAGTTCCTTACTCTCCTCGATCATTCTGCTCACAAATTTAACCTCTCCGCCATCGGCTATCACTTCGTTTTGCGTTGCTGTGAAGGCGTTCCGCGGTCGGGGTCGATCAGGTCGTCGAGCCTTGTGGAACGGATTCAGTTCTTGATTGGAGGTGAAAAAGGGGGGATTGCACATACAAAAATCGTAGATTTCGTTATCCACCGCCTCCTTCAGCAAAGTGTTGCCTTCTACTCGCTTAACTGTAAAAGACGTCTCCTGGAAACTTATCAACTTAATTTTGACAATTTTTACCTTTGATCAGCTGCGACAAATTATTTCTTGTAACATTTTCCTGTGCATAATTGCAGCTGTCCTTGTCGATATCTGTCGCGACCATGGACCAATTTTTACTTTTGGCTGCGAGTAAAGAGTAAATGCAGGACGCACCGGTGCCAACATCGATACCTCTTACTTGATCGTTGTGCTGCGCAACACTCAACAAGTCCTCGATCCACAAAATGTAATTTAAACGTAACGGCACCGTAGGAATCATTTTGTCGAGTGGTATTTCGACGTCCAAGTTAAAATCCTTCTTCAGTAAAGTGCAGGTGAGCGCTCTTAACGCTTTCACGTCTTTAAAGTCGATGGTAACTTTTCCTGAAACGTCCTGTTTCACATGTTCGCGAAAGTTGGGGTAATCGATAGCCAGTTGCTTGAAATTCGGGGGCGTCTTGTAAATATTACGAGGGTGCATGTACTTATTCATCGACATCTTCACTTTTTAAAAATTTAAACCGATTTGAGGTTAAATTACACAAAAAACAAAAGTGGGGTTGGAAAATGAAGCAACAAGTGACAGTTTGACAGTTCCATGGGCGTGCGTCATTGTGTCAGGGGCGGTCCCAGGCGCGATTACACCAAGGGGCTAAGATGTCACTTTTTATTTTTGAAAATGTTAAGTAAACGTCAACCGTTCAACTTTGTTCCGAATCGTAAAGTTTCTAAAGTAACGGGGAAGTACAACATCGTGATGTTGCGTCACGGCGAATCGGAATGGAACAAAAAGAATTTGTTCTGTGGCTGGTACGATGCCAAATTGTCGGATCAGGGCAAGAAAGAAGCGAAACGGGCGGGCGAAGCTTTAAAGAAGGAAAACTTCAAATTCGACCTGGCCTACACGTCAGTTTTAAGTCGAGCTCAGGAAACTCTGCGTATAATTTTAAGCGTGCTTAATTTGAGTCAGATTAAAGTCGTCAAGAATTGGAGATTGAATGAGCGGCATTATGGTGGACTTACAGGTCTGAACAAAACGGAAACTGCTGTGAAGTATGGGGAAAAACAGGTGGCAATTTGGAGGAGAAGCTTCGACATTCCACCACCTCCGATGGAGAAAGATCATCCGTATTATAAAGAGATAGTTAATTTTTCGGGATTTAAAGATGGGCCACCGGCTGATAAGTTTCCAAAGTTTGAATCGTTAAAGTTGACGATGGAAAGAACGCTGCCGTTCTGGAATGAAGTGGTTGTGCCGCAGCTAAAATCGGGAAAATCGATCATAATTGCTGCGCACGGCAATAGTTTACGGGGGATTGTCAAGTACTTGGATCAGATTTCGGATGCCAATATCATGAAGTTGAATCTACCAACTGGTATTCCTTTTATGTATGGCTTGAATGAAAAACTAAAGCCGGTGCCTAAAGGAAGTTTGCAATTTTTAGGAGATCCCGAAACGGTTAAAAAAGCTATGGAAAGTGTGGCAGCACAAGGAAAAGCGAAATGATATATTTAAAGTTTGTAGAGGGAGGAAATATGAGACTTGTGGTTGGGGGGGGGGGTAAATAAATATATTTTGATAAGAATTTTGGTATATTTTTCAAGATTTAACAAAATGTGTTATGGGGGAGGGGAAGAGAGAGGTAGTTACCCCTTCAGACTATCAGCCTCAGACATCCGTAAACTCAAAATTGGATTTTAAAGCAGAATCCGAACTGTGGCACATAACCAGCCCAAAAAACATTAAATGCTGAATCTAGGCTTTGTGAGTATACCACCACAACTTAACCGGCTTTTGTTGGGATTACGCATTTGCTTAGCCGTGGTTTTGCTTGAGACGAGGCAATTTTTTAAACGTGGACGTCGTATTAGGTAGTCACGGCTTGGCGGGAGGGCTCCAGCAATACTTGGATGCGATTTTTTTTTTGGGCGTTTAGGAGCCTAGGCCCTGATTGTGAGCTCGCAGTTTTTAAGGAAGTGAGAAGAAGAGAAGTTCGGAAGGTTGAGAGAATGAAGTGGTCTAGTTTGTCGGGACGTTTGTTGTTGTGTTTGTGTATCGCGGTTTTTGTGATTTTCAGAGATAACCGATTGTTGCGAATTTGGGTAGAGCTGTAGGAATAAGCGTTGTTAAGCAATACCAGGTTCATGCTACCCCATCCGGACCGGATGAAGCTGCGTTTTATTGTTTTTTTTCAAATTTTGTTTCCGCCCGTCTTCGCATTTACTACCGAGTAACTCGTCAGCTTCGGTATGTGGATAAAGAGTAAGAGATGCACTGGAGGGTATTCCATACCCCCCAGACCCCCCGGTTTGCCAACAGCAAAATTGAAGCTTAACCTATATTTGAAATTGTAATTAATAAATACTTTTAACTTCAGACGTTCAAGAGGAGCCTGAAGCTTTTACCTTCAAAGTTAAACCAACATTTAAAAAATACAAAACAATGGGTGTAAACCGGGGGGTCTGGGGGGTATGGAATACCCTCCAGTGCACCTTTTTTTAATTTGCGAATTATTTTAAGAATTTCCAAGCATTGACTAACCAGTAACTGTTCAGTTGTGGTACGTAGATAAAGAGTAAAAGATGCACTGGGGGGTATTCCATACCCCCCAGACCCCCTGGTTTGCCAAATGGCTACATTGAAGTTTAACCAATATTTGAAGTTGTAATAATAAATATATTTAACTTTAGAAGTTCAAGAGATGTGTGAAGCTTCTACCCTCTAATTTAAACTTACGTTTTAAAACACAAAACAATGGCTGTCAACCAGGGGGGAGGGGTCTGGGGCTATGGAATATCCTCCAGTGCACCTTTTGCCTTTTTATCCACGTACCAATTATTCCAAGATTTTTCCACATTGACTACCGAGCAACTCTTCAGTTTTGGAATGTGGATAAAAATCAAAAGGTGCACTGGAGGGTATTCCATACCCCCCAAGACCCCCCGGTTTGAAAATAGCTAAATTGAAGCTTAACCAATAATTGAATTCGTAATAATAAATACATTTAATATCAGAAGTTCAAGGGAAACCTGAAGCTTCTACCGTCAAAGTTAAACTTTGTGTTTTTCAAAAACACAAAGCAATGGGTGTAAACCGGGGGGTCTGGGGGGTATGGAATACCCTCCAGTGCATCTTATTTTAATTTGCGAATTATTCTATGATTTACCCAGAATTAGAATCTACCAAGCAACTCTTCAGTTTTGCTGCGTGATAAAGAGCAAAAGGTGCACTGCCGACAGGCCCGTAACCAGGATTTCATTTTAGGGGGGGGGGCACTCATTAAAATCTTTCGTAAAAAGTAAAATTTTCGGTGGATCCCCTTCTGGGAATTTTTATTATTACACACAATGTTTTTTTTTAACATTAACATTAACATTTTTTAACATTGTTTTTTTTTGGATACGGGCCTGACTGAAGGGTATTCTATACCCCCAGACCCCCCCGGTTTGCCAATAGCTAAATTAAAGCTTAGCCAATATTTGAAGTTCAAGAGAAATTTTAAGCTTCTACCTTCAAAGTTAAACTTACGTTTTAAAAGCATAAAACAATGGGTGTAAACCGGGGGGTCTGGGGGGTATGGAATACCCCCCAGTGCACAATTTTTTATTAGCGAATTATTTCAGGTCTCCTGAGTTGAGGCGATCTCGGAGATCTCCTGCCCTTTTAGATCAGAGATATTTTTACAAAGTGCGTAAGCCTAAAAACCTACCCTTAAATTATTAATAATAATTTATTTAATTCTGCTGACTCACTGTGTATGATCAAACAGCTTCCCATACAGCATTCCTGATTTAATCGATCTTGATGTGATTTATCAGCCACCCGAAGCACGGAGACGATCATAAAAACTTTAGTTTTTTCTGGATTTAGATCTGGTATCTTACAGTTAGCAATTGATCGCGTGAACTACTAGGCCAAAGACTGTTTTTATTTATTTTTGTCGTTAAAAATACTTTTAGAACTAAATTCGCTTGGGTGTGACGAACACAAGCAAATGTTCATAGTAAATGTTCTAGTCGTCCAAATACTTGACTGTTACACTGACGCGCATGAATGGATTTTTGAGATTCCGCTACCACAACCCACGATTGTAATCAAAAATTTTTTTTAAAACACACCAGCTGTAGCTAATCTCATAGCGACGACCTTTCATTTCGAAAACCACCAAAATCTCCAAATCTTCACTCGGGCTACTAGGAGAGCAGTAGTTTGGCGTCTGCTGATATTGGTATTTACGTGTTTTATTCTTATTTATATTACCCAGTATTAGTGCATGAATAAAGAACAAACAAAAGAGGGGTAAAATAAAAAAAATTTTATTAATATAAAAAAAAATTAAACACGAAAAATTTGTAACTTTTTTATTTGCAGAAAGACAAATTTAAGCTCTCGAAAGTTAGACCTCTTTAAAGCACTTTTTTTAATTTCCATTTTCACGTGACCTTATCCCGGAAAATATTGATTCTTTAGTAAAAAAAAACTTTAAACATTTTTGTCTAAAATCAACAGCTTTCGAGAAAAAAAATTGAAAAATTGGAGCTTTTTGATATTCACTAAATTATATTTTTTGCTTTATAGCTGTCTTGTTTATTATTTTCTGATTTTCTGTGAAAAGGATTGGTTTTTCAAAAATTTTTACTAAACAGAAGTTATAGTCCGTTAAATTTCCTATCCGGAGTGGGGAGTGAGAATTTTTGAAAAATGTTTCGTTTAAAAGATACAGGGTTTTGAAAAATACCAAATAAAAAAGTCTGGAATTTTTCAACATTTTTTTACTTACTTTAATTTATAACTCGAAAGCCGTTAACTTTAGACAAAAAAAGGTATGAATCTAGTTTGTAGAATATTTCACGCTCTTTAAAAAACCTCTAATCAATTTTTACCGAAAAATCAATATTTTCTGGGCTATGGTCACGTGAAGGTGGAAATTTAATAAACTGCTGTCAAGAGGCTTAACTCTCGAGAGCTTGAGTTTAGAAAAAAATTTTTGTTAAAAATGTTTCTTAGAAAAGTGTCCTCTATCACCACCTAAGTTATGTAAAGTGTATCCGGGGACACCCTGTGTAGTGTTCCCATAGTTTTTAGGTATGAGTCACACGCGAGCTGTCGTGGGACAGACTATCCAAGCGTGGTTAATTTATTCTAATTTGGCTGATAATACTAACCTTCACCCAAGAGCAAGAAAGTCCTAAAATTTCTCTGATAGAAAAATCCAAATTTCAAAAATCAAATTTTTGAAATTTCAAAATTCAAAATTTTTCTGCGAATCACCAAAATTTTCCGACCTACCGTTTCTTTCGTTTTCAAAAATTTCTTTGGATTTTCTATACTGAATCAGAAGCCGTCATATAGTATACACTATACAGTATACTTGAAATATAATTTTCGAACCAAGAGAATCTCGTTAATCCCATCGACTCGACCCACTTTTTTTTAAAATTATTTTTGAATTTTTGGGTACTACTCAATCGTTCTGCACTCAAAATAACCGGTAATAATTAAAAATTGTAATTTCTTCAGTTTTGATGAGTTAAAAAATTAAAGTTAGGTAACTTGTCGCAACAAATTAATTTGAATTCATGGAAGATGGGTTAGACAGATGGGATTATCAAATCCTGCATAAATTATTATGTTAAACCTCATGACACACCGATTACCAATTTGGACGGAATTTTAAAAATGCAATCACGCGCGCACGTTGCGTAAATAATAGAAAAATATTAGGTTGACCATCAAACGAGAAATATTTGCACCTTAATCGAGTTAAAATTAAGAAACGTACATCGTTTTCTCAAAAGTAGGTAAGTTTACCACATTACCCTACCATTTATGAAATATACTCGACACAACAAAGTTTACTTTCAGTTTCGTTTTGATATTAACCGAGTTGATAAAACAATTGTTTGCGACGTTACCGATCACAAATTGTAAGTTTTGTTTAAATTTCACAACCTACTAGCTATGTAATATACTATTAATAACAATTCGAAAAGCGCGCTTTCATTATTAGTAACAATTGGCGCTGGCGAATTTAAATAATAAAAGAAATAAAATTTTAAAAATTAATAATAACCGAAGAATTCTCTTGTTATTTAAGATATTATTGAGGCGGAAACGTTTTTGCGAAGAAAGGTGAAACAACTTTCTAGCTCGGAGCCGGTTATTTTTTTCAAAATTAAATTAATAACTCCGGGCGTTACGTCACCGATCGATTACGTTCCAAGTGATGAGCCAATCGACGGTGGCGACGGGCGCCTTACAAATTGTTTTTTTAAAATTACGACCTTCAATTTGACATACAGTGTGATACGAAAATTTGTTTCAGCAAAATGAAGACCTATCTATTGGCGATGCTGGCGTGCGGAGTTTACTTTTGTGCCGCGCAAAATGACGTTGCACATCCGACAGTTTTAAAAGCAAGTGCGGACGAGTCGTTTTTGCCGCCAGTTTATTTAAATCCGTTTTATAAAAATCCAAGGATCCGATTCGCTCTGGCAAAAAGTTCGTGGTTTGGTCCAGGCGAGCGACCGGTCAAGGCGAGGGAGGCTGACCGAATACCGAGGAAAGAAATCTTTACGGTTCTCAACCACGCGGGGTTATTGCCACAACAGCAACTGCTTTAGAAAAAAATAATTTGACGTCGTCAGTTTGTACATACTCATTATTCGTTAGTGCCAAAAGCGTTTGGCCGGGACATTTTTGTCCCACGCAGCCAATCGTTTTTTTAGTTGTAAGAAAGAAAGCTGTAGGTAGTTTTTTTAATAAAATAAATATTTAATTTCTGGAAATGATTACTTTACCTCTAACATTTTCGGGCAGAAAAGTGCCACTTTTCCGCCTGCAATATAAAAGTCGGAAAAAGTAGCTAGGCCCCAAAAAATGGCATATAACCCGTGGGTACAGATTTTAATTTTCTTTGTTCTCGGCCGCGATTTGTGTAGGTCCATTTTCCCCTAGCGAAGAAAAGTAGAACTTGACTCCCTCATTGCGTAATATACTATTGTTTATAATTTATATCTTTATATTAAATTTTGTATTCACTTAGACTAAGGACCGGGGGAGGTGCCTACAAGACACACCGATTGAGGTTCATTAACTAAACAAAAAAACAGAAAAAGGAAAGGGTATCCAAACCCGACTGCCCCCCCCCCGGCTCTTTCCTTAAATTTTTAAATTTAATTTTAATTTTCAAATTTCTTGCAGAAAGTTATTGAGTTCGCGAAAGAACCACGGAATTTGAAATTTGTCTTTTCTGCAAATTAAGAATAAATAATAAAATTTTTTTTTTGATTTTGAAAAAGTCCTCTCCGAAAAATATATTTATTTATTTTGAATTAGAATTTGTTAATTATACCCGCATTTAACTTAAAAACAAAGATTTTTTTTTGGTAAAAGTTAGTATAGTACTATCCACCGAATTAGAATAAATTAACCACGCTTGGATAGTCTGTCCCACGACAGCTCGAGTGTGACTCACACCTAAAAACTAGGGGAACAATATACAGGGTGTCCCCGGATACACTTTACATAACTTAGGTGGTGATAGAGAACACTTTTCTAAGAAACATTTTTAACAAAAATTTTTTTCTAAACTCAAACTCTCGAGAGTTAGGCCTCTTGACAGCAGTTTATTAAATTTTCACCTTCACGTGACCATAGCCCAGAAAATATTGATTTTTCGGTAAAAATGGATTAAAGCTTTTTTAAAGAGCGTGAAATAATCTACAAACTAGATTCATACCTTTTTTTGTCTAAAGTTAACGGCTTTTGAGTTATAAATTAAAGTAAGTAAAAAAATGTTTTTTTACAAAATTTTTATTTTTTACTAAAAAATCAATATTTTCCGGGATATGGTCACGCGAAAGTGGAAATTAAAAAAAGTGTTTTTATGGATGCCAGTGGCGTATTTAGAGAGGGGCAAAGGGGCAATTGCCCCCCCTCCAAGGATTACTCGGATTGTATCCCAGAAGCCCTCTTTGATAAAAATAATGTTTTATTTTTCAATAAAATTTTGTTTGTATATACTTTAGCTTGAATTTTTTTGATTTCTGAAAGTTTTCAAGTTTTACTATTGACGCGCATGAATGGATTAAAGAGATTCCGGAAAATGTTTGCCCCCTCCAAAAGCATTTTTTAAATACGCCACTGATGGAGGCCCAACTTTCGAGAACTTAAATTTGTTTTTGTCTGCAAATAAAGAAAATTAAAAATTTTTCGTGTTCAATTTTTTGTTATTTTGCCCCTTCCCGAAAAAGATCCTATAGACGCCTATGGCAGGCGTTCGAAGTGTGAGTGTAGAAGTGTGTGTGGTTGGCGAGATCCAAAAAGTTGGCGACTGCTACAATAAATGATTTTTTTTAGGTTTTTCGATTTTTTCGAAAGGAAATCCTAGAGCAATTCAGGCGGAAATTCGAGTAAATGTTTCAAAAATATTGTAAAAGGGAATCTCGTGTACAAGAATTTGTCTAGTGACTCGCCCAGGAAATCGCACGGTTATCAGTGACGCTCATGGGGGGCGGGGAGCTCCCCGTCTGGCCTCTTCACCATGGACACCACTAAAACAAAACTAATAATTTTTTAAAATTTGATTTGTATTTAATTTTATTTAGCATTTGGAGAATTTTTTTATAAAAAAAAATTTTATTTTGAAAAAAAATTTTATTTTGAAAAAAAATTTTATTTTGAAATTTTTTTTTGAAATTGGAAATTTTTTGAAAAATTTTTTTTATTGTTGTTGTATCTGGTTTTTTCATTCTTTTAGATTTTTTCTTTCTGGAAAAACTTTTTTTTGAGATTATAGATTTAAAAATTTAAATTTCTAAATTAAAAATAAAATTTGAAAAATATTAAATTTTTTGAATTTAATTTAATTTTTTGAATTTTTGGTCCTCGGTTGATTACCGCTGTTTTTATGTTCTCTCTCAACTACAATAATTTTATACAAACATTTCTAAAATCTCTTTTAAAGCCGTTTACTTGCTTTATTTCTTGTTATTTGTATTATATTTACTGCCGAACCAGAAAAAACATTTATTTCAGAACGTGTTTTACAACCAAAGGTCAAATAACACAAAAATCAAATAACAACTTTTATCAGGATCTTATCCGTTACCTGTCTATCACTGATGCGCATGGAATGTATTAACGAAATTCCGATTATCGACGACAGATAACGGATAAAGATTTTTTTATCAAGAAATATTTATTTTGGAATTTGAGATTCGAATAACGAATTTCTCTTGCAAGCACTGAAAAGCAACAAACATAATATTTATTATACTTTTATAAATTCAACGAACAAATTCGTAAATGCAATGAATTGTTTCTTTGAAAATACAAAATTTTAATGAAGATTAAAAATTTTGTATTTTTTTCAAAGACTTTTTTTTATATTTTTTAATAATTGTATCAATTTTTTCTACGTTCCCACTTATTTTTGAGTACAACTTTACTTTTGCCGCACTTTGTATAAACAAAAAAAAATAAAAATTTTTTTCTGAAATCAAGTGAAGTTCCGAAATGTAAATTTACTTGGTGAGGTTGTTGTATTGCGTTTTTCGTTTCAAGTCTGCACGAAAACCCGTGAATAATGATTATTATTTATGGGGTCAATTATTGACCCCACCTTGAAAATGTCAACAATTTCTTCGACATTTGGAATTTCGTCGCCGAAATGTCGATGTCTCCCGGTTATTGTTTTTGTTACCTGAACATTTATTAACTTTTGACTTAGTGCGCAACGCCAATCGATTTTATTATTGCAGTTACAATGCGGGAAAAAACACGTGGGGTTTCGTCTACCCCTTTTAAACAAATAACTAATAGCTTAGGTATGCTCACGTTTCCAAATGTTATTACCTGTCCTGTCGAATTATCCGTAACCTAACGAAACAAATAAAAATTTTATCAGAAAAAGGTAAGTCGGCATAATTTTATTGCTTTTTTCATAATTTTCCAAATCCAAAAGACTTTAAAAAAAAGTGTAAGTGAAATCGATTTTCCAAAAATGACCTTTAATTTTTTATGGGTTCGTTTTATTGATTGAATTTTCCTACTAAAAAGTCAATAATTCACTTATTTCGTGTCATTATAACAAATTTTATCGACCGAAGTGTAAAGTTTGTATTTATTTAAAATTAGTTTCCCCTTCTTCCCCTAGGCACTTAAACATTTTATTTTTCAATTTATTTCCCACAGAAAAAAAATGGTCGAGGTTGAAGATTATGGTCTTATGTCCACCCATTGGGCTCTGGGATCGTTGGTCTTGATTGGATTAGCATCTTCCGAATTCGCCGGGGCTGCAACCATTTTCGCCCTTCCCATTGCGGCCCTAACCATCACATTAGGAAGTAAGATTGTTTATTCAATTTTTTTTGGTACTTACTTCAGATTTCAGATCTTTGCAAACCAAAAACCCAACATGCAATTCCAAAAAGGAGGAAAATGTGCGACGTGGTCGAATTTTTGGAAATTTGGATTAACATTTTGGAGCTTTTAGCTGCCGGAGCTACCTGTGCCCGAATAGCTAGCGCCACCATGGATTACATGAGCAGGGGGCGGTTGAGAGACTGGCTGTTTGGTCTGGAATCGCATTCCTTGGGTGAACCATGGCCCGATGTGCTAGGCGTCACAATCGTGGTGGTCACCATAGCTCTGTTTATGTTGGGCTTAGATGTAAGCTAAAATAGCTAGCTGACTGTCTGCTAGCTACTTTTTTTTTTTTCAGAAATCAACTTCACTAACAGCACTGTTGTACATCGGACTGGGGACGAGTTTCATTTTCTTTATTTTGGTTGGAAGTTTCCACACCGACATAATATTTTGGAATTGGGCAGAAGATTTCGACATAAACAATTGGAAATGCGTAAGTCCGGTTCATATTTTTGAAAGGAAACTTAATGATTTTTCCAGATTTTGACGACTGCTGCGATGTGTTCGTATGCTTTTCCAAACAACATCCAGAGCACCCAAAACAAAAAAATGTGCCTTAAATACGGATGCTTTTTGGTGGTTCCGCTACTGTGCTATCTTTTGATTGTGGTCGTCTTCACCTTGATGTCACATTTTCGGTAAGAATCCCGCCCAAATAGCTAACTAATAGTAAGCAATAATGAGGAGCTAGTAGCTCCCTGACGGTTTCTAAAATCAGTTAGCTGCTATTTGATGGTAGCTAACTGCTGATTGGTTTGCTATAACAGCAACAAATTGAGAGATAACAGTAAGCAGTAGTGAGGAGCTAAGCTGACATTTGAATTATAGCTTCCAATAGTAGCTAACTACAACTGCTGCCTGGTTACTTTTAACAGCTAGCTGACAGGTTCTGTCAATAGCTAATTAACAGTAAGCAACAACGAGGAGCTAGTAGTAGTAACTGCTGTTAGCTAGCTACCAGATTCAAAAAGCTACTTGAGCAAACAGGAAGCTAAGTTTTAAAAATTTAGGAGGAGCTAAGCTGGCATTTGAATTATAGCTTCCAATAGTAGCTAACTGCAACTGATGCCTGGTTCCCTAGCTAGCTGAAAAGTTCTGCCAATAGCTAACCAACAGTAGGCAATAACAAGTAGCTAATAGTAGCTAACTGCTGTTAAGGTTGCAGCTAAAGGAAGCTAAAGTTTAAAAATGTAATTTTAGGGAACTATCCGGTACGGCGATACCATTGGTGAGAGTTTTCGAAGTGCGAGACGTGGATTGGGCAAGACCAGTGATGGCGACTTGCACGATATTTGTTGGTTGCATAGCTTTAACCGAAATTATTCCGTCCATATGTAACGCAATCATTCGGTTAGCGAGCAAGGAATGGAGAATGCTAATTTCTTCCTTGATGTATCAAAACCCAATCACTGGAGCTCCCGTCTTAGCAATTTTTATCGTCGGTAAGAAAGTCAACTAATGTCTCTTTTCGACCTTACCATTTGATTTTGTAGGTAGTTTAACCTCCATATTGGCCTTTGCATGCCCTCTGTCCTATTTGGTTCATTTGTTAAATGTCAGTCCTCTGATAAAATGTGCCCTTAGGTCAAGTAGAGCGCTCTACTCGCTGTACAAGTACGAATTTATACACGAAGATCTCTCAGGTTCTAGCAGTCAACCATTCGAGAGGTTGTCCACGCTAACTCTCCTCTAATTTTAGTGCAACACAGCAATATACAGTACAGTAGGTTGCAGAAGGGATCGAAGAAGCCGTCCAAACCGTCACCTACCCGTCGAATCAAAACAGCTTTCGATATCATGCCCAGATTTTTACGTAAAACCACATGTACCACTTCGGGACACAACACGGGCAAAGGTAAACAGTGTCCGGTCCATTTTAACCGTTTTAAGCTCTTCTTTCGTTTCAGACGACAAGGAATGCTTACTAATGGACGATTACAGCAGTCAACACTTCAGTAGAGACATGGAACCCGAGAGCGACTCGGAGTATGACGGAAATAACGCGTCGCTGGAGTGCAGCGACGTGGAAGCCGACAGCAGTTGCAGTTCGACCGACATCGACGCAATCGTGCAAGAATACAAGGAAAAAATTCGTGTCACGACGGTGAACACATTTTCCGACAGTAAATCGCCGACCCGCTTAACCAGTCGTACGGCTCTAATCGCCATCTTTGTAATCAACCTATCCGCCGTTACGATCGTTCTCGACTTATTTTACGACGTTTCCTATTTAAGCTACGCAAGTTTATTAGGTAAGGCGCGCACCGAAGTGGTGAGCAGAAAGCGAGGGGGAAACCGCAGACCAAATTTTTGAACAGCGGATTTCCTTTGAAATTTCCTTGGATTTCCTAAAATTTCCCGGGATTTCCTTGGATTGCCTAAGATTTCCTTGGATTGCCAAAGATTTCCTTGGACTTCCTAAAATTTCCTTGGATTTCGCTTCATTAACCTTTAATTAGGTAGGTTGAATTTTCCTCGGATTTCCCGGGATTGCCTCAGATGTCCCCGAAATTTCCTCAGATTTCCTAAGATTGCCTGGAATTTCCTAAGATTGCCTGGGATTTCTTAAGATTGCCTGGGATTTCCTAAGATTGCCTGGGATTTCCAAAGATTGCCTGGGATTTCCTAAGATTGCCTGAAATTTTCGAAGATTTCCTCGGATTTCCTAAAATTTTCTGAGATTTCCTAAGATTTCCTGGGATTTCCTAAGATTGCTTAAAAATTCCTAAGATTTCCCGTCTCTTGGACACCAAATTCTACCTAAGATTGCCCGAGATTTCCTCGGATTTCCTAAAATTCCTTGAGATTTCCTAAGATTGCCTGAGATTTCCCGTCTCTTGGACACCAAATTCTACCTAAGATTGCCCGAGATTTCCTCGGATTTCCTAAAATTCCTTGAGATTTCCTAAGATTGCCTGAAATTTCCTAAGATTTCCCGTCTCTTGGACACCAAATTCTACCTAAGATTGCCCGAGATTTCCTCGGATTTCCTAAGATTGCTTAAAATTTCCTAAGATTGCCTGAAATTTCTTAAGATTTCCCGTCTCTTGTACACCAAATTTCCCCAGAGATTTCCCCCTCACAGAAAGCCATTTGCTCACCACGCCACTGCCACACCACTTCAGTGGACACCTTACCTAAGATGGAAAAACTCGACCGAATAATGACTCTTTTGTTTTAGTAATTTTAATAAGCGCGATTGCCATATTTTCGATGCCTCAAAGCAAATTGTTCATCGCGCAAGATTATTCATTGCCCAGAACAATTTTTCCCGTTGCCTCGGTGATGTCAATTGTTTTAAACATCATTCTGGCCAGCACGATGTTAGCCGAAGTGTGGTTTGGCGTGATCGTGTGGGTGTTTGGAGGTAAGTCTCACGTGGTTTGAATGTTAACGTTCGTTGACCATATAACATCTTTTGTAGGTCTCCTATTATTTTGCCGTTGCGACTGCTGTAACTGCGAAGGCTTGTGCCCGACATCAAACGAACGGTTGAGGCTGCAGGGACCGAGAAAGGATTTTGCTTCGACCTTCGCAAATCAGCAGCCGGATCACATCGACACGGTTCTTATCACGAGATGACACAATTGTTGCGAAGAGTACAAATTAATCGAACTAGACGACGAGATGTACGAAGCGTACGTTTCGGACGAACACGATAATTATTGAAATTTACAGGGGCCTGTAATTGTATAGAGAGCAATTCGACATTTGTGACGCTACGCTGTAAATTACATGCTTAGGTTTTGTAGAAATAAAATTTCTTGATAAAAAAAAATTCTCAATCCAAATTCCAGGAATAATTTTTTAATGTTGCCCCACGTTTGGTGCGTCATATATTTAGGAAAACACTAACTTAAAATTGAACGTTTTATTTCTCGTAAATACAAAATTGTTGTTTCCGTGATACAAAACAGTTTAAATAACAGGCAAAAAATTGTACGCAAACTAAAGAAAAAATACACAACAATAAATTGATTATTTTCTTACAATAAATAAATAATTAGTTTACAAAACGAGATTCGGTATGGCAATAATAATAATGATTAATTATATCACAATAAAATCACTTTTAAAAAGAATTGCACTAAAAATGTCGGGCAAATCGAAAATTTACCACATGGACACCTCGGGTATTTTGTTGGGCTGGACTTTTAATCTGAAAAAGTAAAAAGTTATTTACACAGCGGCGTAACAATCGCCCGGGTTCATTTTATACCAGGCGGAAAAAACAACAGTTACGCCACTGATTACGAACTACAAAAGGTAAAAGGTTACCTAGATAAATTTTTGTGAATTGGCGAAATGTTTCTGGCAGTCGTTGTGGTGACGGAATCGGCCGACATGGAACGAGATAAGGAATTGCGATATTGTCCGACCGGATACGGATACCGCCACGGCGATTTTGAATTTTCCAGCTCAAAAACTTGGCTGTCGATGCCGTGCTTTTCTCTTTCCGCTTTATTTTTTGAAGACAATCGTCTTGAAAAGAATAAAAACCGTGAAAAACGTCGACAGTTGGAAACCACATTTCTGACAACCCACGCGTGGGGCTTTTATGAAAAACGACGCCACCTACCTCAAAATTCTAGAACCAATTCCCGACGGTTCTTCCAGTCTGCTATTATTACTCGACCTCTTCTTTTGAAATCGTCGTCCATGACTGTCTTCAATTATGATGTGTCTGTCGTACGGCGTGTCGTAGTTTACTTCTAAAATTGTGGAAAAACTGTGCGGGAATATCATTTCGACAATTGCAATCACAACCCCGGTGAAAATGCACACAATTCCTGTAAACACAGGAATTTAGAAAGTAAAGCCGACTAAAGCGGTCCACATACCGGCAATAAAAACCAGCCAAAAGCACCAGCCCAGGTGAAAATGAACGGCGCTGCCTTCCAAATAAATAATTAGCGGTGTTTCTGGCAACAGCCCGAAGTATCCACACGACGTGGCCAAAAGGAAAATTCCACAAAACGTCATTAAAATTGCGCCGTAACGTGGAACGATGGCGATCATTAAATTCATTAACAGCCAAGTGGCCAACGACGTCCTGCAGGGTTAAAAAGGGTTAAGCGATCGGGTAAAATTCCACCCAACCTTCTTACCACAGCATCACAGATGCGTAATACCCAGCGGCTCTGTATTGACCACCCCACGATAAACCTTCTTGTCCCAGACTAAAATATTCGGCAACCGTCAATATTGGAAACGGCAAACCTCGTTTAATTGCCTCCTTGAACGTAAAGCCCATCTTGTCGGAAGATTGCCACAGGATTTGTTCGTTAAAATCAATGTCCGACGTTAAATTTGTACCTGAAATAAAAATTTTGTCAATAGATTAGGAAATAAACGGAAAAGTTGGACAGGATCTGTATAGTTTATCTACTTATGGTTTGGTTGACGACGTTCTTTGGATTTAAACTTCCTGTTACTCAATGCCCAATTTTTTTTCGTATTTTTTACGAATTATTTTTGAAAATTAAAAATTTTTTTTCGAAAAATAAAAATTTTTTTTTGAAAATTAAAAAATTTTTTTTTTGAAAATAATTTTTTTTTTTAAATTAAATGCAAGTACATTTGGTGTAGTTTAAAAAATTGTCGAAAAGTATCAGATGCTGTATAATCAACGTTAGATTCTAACAGGGGGAAGGATTAGCTGAAGGGTTTCTTTAGGAAAATTTTGAATCGACTTACTTTGTAAAGTAACGTTTACATGATTAAGTCCGATGTAGACGCCTAAGGTGGCGTTAAGTTTTTCTTTGGAAAAAGCTCTGTAAGTGCTCGAAATGACGGTGCAACCCACATGCCATCCGGACCCATGCATCGCAACTGAAACATTACTCAAAATTATTTTAAAAAATTTTGAAAAATAGAAAAAATTACCCAGTACAGTGGCTCCAACGAACAAACTTAAAGTCACTGTGAAAAAAGTCGTAAATCTCTAAAAAAAAATTTTTTGAATTTAAAAAAATAAAAAAAAAAATTCTTACCTCTTTTCGTATGCCGGGAAAAATAATCAAAAATGCCACGTACAAGGTGCAAAAAATTGTTAAAAATGTTATCAAGGTGACGTCACCAGTTACAGCAGTCCTGTTGTTAAAATTGTAAAGCGTCGGGCCGCCATCGTTTCGAAAAGCATCGAACCACCCCCTCATAGCAAAACTGAAAACAAAAAAAAAACAATAATTATTGTACGCTGGTTTGTACGGTGTGAACGACTCCTACGGTTTGATTTTGTGTGTCAATGAACTTAGGGGTCAAGGAAGATCTTCGCTTTTATTATTCATGGAGAATTCGACTTGTCACATCGAGATTTGACGGTATACGAAACTAATATTGTTGAATTTGTTTGTTTATTACCATTACATTCACTTAATATTATTATTATTGCGAGAAATGTCGACACGCATCGGCAACCACATCCGTTTTCTTCTCGCATAATCATAATAATCGCGTTTGGGTTCAAGAAATAATACGATTTGCCAATCGAAACCGCGATTTCGCTTAATTGATTTAATTTTTGCGAACAATTGACCAAATTGATATTTAACGGGCATTGAGCATTGAGCAAACTCTAATAAGCTGTATGTATTGAACTGATAAATGTCAAGATAAAATCTCACGTTGTTGCTAAACACCGATTCGATAACAAAAGCCAGGTGAAATGTATCGATAGGCAAATCGAGATACGAGGTCCTCGCAAAACCGTTCACATCTTCGTTATTTACTTACCAAATCTAATTTTTAAAGTTTCATTTTCAAGATAATTTTAAGCTCTACAAAAGTTACCTCTTTAATATTTTCTTTAAATTCACTTGTTTCGGAGATATCTTTATATTTAGGCATCCGTCAAACCGTCAGTAAAATTGTCAAAATTCGTCAAACCGTCATTGATGACGACTAATCTTCAAGATTTAACATTTTTATGATTTTTACTGAAATTAATGATTATACCGAGATATTGCTAAGTAAATAAAATTCGTCAAACCGTCAGCATTGATGACGACCGTACGAATTATTTTTAAATCAACCACTGACGATATCAGGAATGTTTTATTCGATTAGAAGGTAAATTAGGTGAATTTTAATTTTATGTAATGCAAATTCTCTTGCAATAGTTTAAAGTATGCGGATCAAGGTATTCGTAATTTTCGAGAGATTAGAGCATCTTCAAGTACGAGGACGATTCAAACATCAATAATTTATTTTCAGCTTTGCCGTATGCTAATCCGGAGGTAATATAACACCAAGCGGTTATTTCGTCAACACTTGAATCCAAGGAAACAATTTAATGTATAAAATAACAAACGCCACCGCATTTTAATAATAAATGTACGGAATTTAACTTTCAAATTTACTCATAATGGATACAAGAAAAGTTGTGGAAGGACAAGTCGAATGTAAATGGAGTATGACAGATAATATCTAAATTATTTACTAGAAAATTGCAAACAAGGACAATTACGTATTAGGAAGTTACGTTTTTTTTTAACAGCGCAACCACCATCCGGTGTCGTTTAACCCCTTTTCCGCAACAAAAGCGAAAAGTTTCCTTTTTTTTCTCTTAAACCCCCACATTTTCCTTCGAGATTATGTCTTGCGAAATTTGCTTTTATGAAATAATCAAAGCATTTAAATTTTCACGCTCGGGCGATTTCAATGCTGTAATATAACGCAAACCCGATCGATATTTTGTTCTTCTTGAATTGCTATAAATGTTAATGTTTTTGCACTTACCACGTTTGAAAAAATTTATAATTGCCCATTAAAGGTATAATACGGCAATTTTATCGATTTAATGACATCACCCACTCGATTTAACGTCGACAGAGTCGCCTAAGCTCCTTTTAGCGTAAATGATAAAATATCTCACGAACGACTGGGGTTAGGGTGAAACATGCATATACATTTTTTGTAGAGCTTTAAAATACCTTTCCAATGAGACTTTATAAATTAAAATCGGTTAGAGGATACTCGAGATATTCGCAAAATAGTAATTGGCTGCTGGGTAAATTTCGTTGTAAAAGTCATCAAAGTAGTTTTGAAATTTAGAGTAAATTACAATCAGATATAAGTTGTATGCCCTTAAAAACCCCACAAGATGAGACTTTGACCGCAAAAATAAGTTTAAAAATAAAGCAGATAATCGCAAATAATGCTGACGGTTTGACGAATTTCATTGTATTTTTAGATTGCAAACAATAAATTTTACAGTGTCGGCAATTAAATGATAAAATAACTTACAAACGGCTGGGGTTAGAGTGAATCATGTATATACATTTTTTGTAGAGCTTTAAAATAGCTTTCCAATGAGACTTTACAAATTAAAATTGGTCTGAGGATACTCGAGATATTTGCAAAATAGTAATTGGCTGTTTGGTAAATTTCGTTGCAAAAGTCATTAAGGGAGATATATGCGTAATTTTGAAATTTAGAATAAATTATAATCAGATATGACTTGTATGCCCTTAAAAACTCTACAAAATGAGACTTTGATCGTAAAAATAGGTTTAAAGATAACGCAGATAATCCTAAATAATGCTGACGGTTTGACGAATTTGACGAAACGAAAACACAAATTAGTTTTAAGATAAAACAGACATTCGTAAATAATAAATCATGCTGACGGTGACGGTTTGGTGAATTGAATTTTTTATAAATATTATAAATGCTGAATATTGTGCAAAACTCTGTAGTTCTGTTTTTCTATATCCTGAAAATTCCTGTAAAATTAAACTACGGTAAAAAAATACCATAGATAATTCAAGTGCTGACGATAACGGTTTGACGGATATGCTATAAATTTGATACCCCCCAGGCATGACGACTATAATATAATATCACGAATTGAACTTTTTAATTTGGGAAACTAACGAAAATATGATTAGGACTTCTTAGGAAATTTAAAAAATAAAGCAGACGACCGTCAGTCAGTGGCGTAGCCAGGAATTTAGTTCGGGAGGGGGCCCACGGGCAAAGTGCGTCTTGTAATAGCGTCGTAGACAAAAATTTTTCAAATTTTCAAGATCAAACGCTTAATAGAAAGTTAGAAAATTACAATAAAAAATTATTTCGGGCGGAACCCGGGCTCCTGAGCCCCCCCTGGCTACGCCACTGTGATGACGGTCTGACGAATAAACTTTAGTCAGTGTAAATTATTTAGCAATAAAAATATTAAAATTTTTAGAATTTCCTTAAATTAGATCTAGAAAGTAAAAAAAAATGTGTAGAATTGAAGACGACTTAGTCTACACTTTTTCTCTATTTTTTTCTGTGTAATTTCTCTGGCTGGCGACATACAGATTAATATTGGTGGTGGGGACTAAAATTTGAAGCTACACCACTGACCGAATTCTACGCAAATATGGAAAAAAAAATGTGAGGCAGCAGTAACTGTAAAAGCAGTTACTTCAAAATTAAAAAATTAGCAGAAAACTATAAGAAAGCAGGTGACCGTCAGTCACCAGTCATCCTGATGACGGCTTGACGAACTAACTTTGGTGGAAATCAAGTAGCATTAAAAATATTAGGGCTTTTAAGATTCGCTTTAATTTGTTGTTCATGAAACTCGATTGCTCGAAACTTGATCACCGATGCCAACTGATTATAAGTTATGATTTTCAAAAGTAAACGATTTTTTAAAGCCTGTAATGCGGTGATTCCTAAACTTCTTGGTTTTTCCTTGGGGCCCCTGTGAAGGGTACGCTACGACTTCCCAGGGAATCACTGCTATAATAAATTGAAAAAAATTACTGTTGCTCATTGGTCCGTTAGTTTTTTATAGAAGAATTATGCCCGAATTAATAGTCACGGATTAATCCGAGATTCAAGATTAATTCTTGCAATAGCAGCTATTGCTACGATACGGTCTAAATTCCAGAAATCTCATTGGTAAATCCTAGGATTATCTTGAATTCAAAAAATTTACTGTTGCTCATTGGTCCGTTAGTTCACTTTAGAATGAATTATGCCCGTAAAAATAGTTACGGATTAATCCGAGATTCAAGATTAATTCTCGAAATAGCAGCTGTTGCTACGATACGGTCTAAATTCCACTAATTTCATTGGTAAATCCTAGGATTATCTTGAATCTCGGATTAATCCGTGACTATTAATACGGGCATTAGAGGTGAATTCCAATCTAAAAATACAATATACAGTGACTCCAGAAAGTATTCGTACACTCTTATGTTAACAATGTTAATTGTACATTTTGAAACCGTATTTTGTCATATAAAAATCGATTTTACACCAAATCTTTTTAGACATTTTTTGTTGAAAATTTCATTGCCTTCAATTTTGGTTTTATATATTTTTCGATTTTGTCGCACTGTTTCTGACTGACAGCAACTTAAACAAAACTCGGAAAAATACAAAAAAATATTGTCATCTATATCTCGGAAACGGTGCAACAAATTAAAAAAATTAATAAGTATTTTTTTCTTGTAAATTTAATTCTATACATTTTCGTTCATATACATTTTTTTATTTTGTCGCACCGTTTTCGAGATAGTACCTATTATGTAGATGACAATATTTTTTGCATTTTACCGAGTCTTGTTTAAGTCGCTGTCAGTCAGAAACGGTGCAACAAAATAGGAAAATGTATATAAACAAAATTGAAGGTCATTAAATTTTCAACAAAAATTGTCTAAAAAGATTTTCTGTAAAATCGATTTTTATATGACAAAAAACGGTTTCAAAATGTATAATTAACATTGTTAGCATAGAAGTGTACGAATATCTACGCCCGGAACTAGGGCGCGAGCTAGTTAGGGAGCGCCAAATTTTCAATTTTAAAATTAAATTTAAAAAATATAAATAAATTCCCCCCCCCCCCCCCCGATTTACGATCCTGGTGGGCAGGGCCGTATCTGAGGGGAAGTTTTGGGGGTCGAAACTCACTCAGAAATAATTTTTTTCATTTTTATTTTCAAATTTGCTTCATTACACCTATTTTTTTGAGAGAATATTTTTGTATTGCCATTTTCTAACTTTACAATTTGAAAATTTCAAAAAAATTTGCCTGCGGCGCAATGTGCTGGGGGTACCCCCTTATTCCCCTCGGTAGAGGCGCAAGTTTCAAAGCCGCCACGGGCGCATCATACCCTAGTTCCGGCTCTGCTTTCTGGAGCCACTGTATGGCAAATTAAAATCTGACAAGATTGCTGAGCAATGGTTGAACAATCACCCAAATAAATCAAATTAAATTATGAATAATAAAAATTTAGGTTTTCTTTTGTTATGACAAGTTTAAATCTGACAAGATTAATTGTCTTAAATATACAGGGTGTCCCGGTGACCGTGGAGAACCTTTGAGGTGGTAATAAAGGACACTTTTTTAAAAATAATTTTTGTCCAAATCAAAACCCTTGGGGGTACCTCCCTTTAAAGCAATTTTTTTGAATTTCTGATTTCAAACGGCCATAGCTCCGATATTATTGATTTTTTAAACTTAATCGATTAGAACGTTTTTGAAGATCATTTTCTTATCTACAAATTAGGTTATAACCCTTTATCGTCTAGAACCAACGCATTTCGAGTTATAAATTAAATTAAAATAAAAAATGTTTAAAAAACTCGGGTTTTATTTTTTTGCTTTTCTTACAAACCCCGTATCTTTTAAACAAAATTTCTTAGAGAAAAACTGATTACCCAAATCTTATAGAGAATTTAATGGGCTACAACTTTGATCAAATAATTTTTTTTGGAAAACTAACCGTTTTCTCATAAATTCTGAAAATAATGAACAAGGTGTAGGTACACCCTGTATTTAAAATTAGCTGGATACCCGGCTTCGCCCGGGAACTCACGAAAAATAAAATAATTTGCCTTTGTCGGAAATACTTCGATTTAGGCCTTTGAACTTCGTTCAGCCAAGGACACTCATATTATTTAATCTCTACTTTTTTTTATTCTTAATTTAAAAATGCTGTCAAACATTTGCGCACGTGGCGCCATCTATCGAAATGGAAATTAAGTAATTTTAGTTTTTCCCCGATTTTTCTATTTTCCGCACAAAGTTTTTTTTTCTGTAAAAACCATACTTGGACCCCAACGAACATTAAAACAAAAGTTTTTCCTGCAGCGCCACTGGATCAATTCAAATTTATTTGGAAGGACTGTGCCCCCCCCCCTTCCGGTCGAATACAACTTTTTTGTAAATTGAATTTTACGAGGACTTTTGACCAGTTCTGCCGCTCCTTATCGTTTGAGATCACTCCACCCTATGGGGGGGCGGTGTTTTTCCAAATTTAATTTGAGTTGATTCTGTTTTTGATAAAAAAAAAAATTTTCTCGACGGAGTCGTTCGCATTGGATTATCATGGTAACCTCAATTGCGAAAATCCTTGTATGATTTGCGAGGTTTAACGATCCATTGTTATTTATGATATCGACGTATTTTACATAAAATTATCAATATTTCGGAGATTGCATAAAAGTTGAAGGATTATTTAGATAAAAATAAATCTCGAATCCTTGGACGCCACTTGTCCTGCTTCTCGGTTCGGACCTATTCTTCCTCGCTCGCTTTCATCGGTGCATTCCCACGCGATTTCGTTCTCAACTTCTCACACTCTGATATTCATTCATTTTCAAATTACAAAATAATAAATTCAAAATGTTCCAGCGGTACCGCACAGGTGGACGAATTTAACAAACATGATTAATCCAATTAGTCAACAATTTAATGATTAGTGTTCCGTAGAAAAACAAAAAATATTTTACCCATTTTGGTTGCAATCGAAATGGGTGAAGGATTCGTACACAGCCATAGACAAGGTCAGTTACATGTGTACGTGGTGGACTTGAACAATAATAATAATTTAAATTATAATTTTTTTTAAATAAATCGGGTTTTGCAATGGAAGAATTTTTTATTGTAATATAATAATTATGAATAGGCTGATCAGTTTCCAAGATAACCTTGTGTAATAATGCGTAAAAAGTGCGAAGCAATTATTGTGAGAAGCACTTTTCGGCCGACCCTCGTAAGTGAGCGTATTTTTTACAATAAGACGTCATTATAACGTCTTTATTACCCTGAATTTCGCAGGTAATTTTATTCTCAACAAAAAAGGCATCTTGTGGATGCCCCCCTTAAAGTCAATTTGCATTTTGTTTTAAGTGACCTAAATTAGCGATGTCGAGAACCTTGATAACAAAATGAATTAAAAGTTAAAATTAGATTTTGTCGACATTTCGGTAAAAAACAATCGAAATGAAAAGGCGATGGCCGATAAGCGCTTATCGACTTACCCAGCAATGTCCGGATAAAATTAAAAATTTTTGTGCTCATTTACCTCTGTTTGTGATTGTTTAATCCTATAATCCTTTATCGCAATGGCACACACGGAAGACGCGAACAAGAACACATTGACGGCGCGCACCGCACGAAATATTAAAAAAAATTTTTGTTTACTTAGAATATTTAAAACCGCATTCCGAGTCGAATCAAGTTAAGAATTGAGAACCTACGACGATAACGACCGTGAGTTCACAGGAAGGAAGGCTTAAGAAGGGAGAGCTCGCGGCAAGGTCTCACATGGACACTTTCCGTGATGACCTTGTCTCCATGGCTATCAATGCGGAATCTTACCTCCATCGATAAGTTAACAACACTTGTTATAAATAATTAAACTTCCAATAGCAAAAGGTCAATGAGAAAAAGGATTTTCTTTGAGTCACTTGACACAATTTTATTCTGTCGATAAATGCGAATTGCGAGCACCAAAACCGGATTCTAGTTCAAGGTGCAGTATGGTCTTTTTCAAATCAGGAAGTAACCTTTTGCATAGAGAAAGTCAAAATACTTGTTCAAACAAAAGAAAATCTGTTAAGGTGTTTCATTCACGATTGTTCTCCTTTGCTATTCAGAACGAAAATATTCAACAATACTCGTCGACGCCATCTTGGCGACCAGTAGTCAAATCCGCCACAGATAACTCGGCGACCAAATAATCAAAAAATAACCACTTGACTTGGCAATAAATGGTCATAACTCCGTTAGATGATAACCGATTCTAATGTTCTATACATCACTTGATGTATAATTTAATTCTTAACAAATTCACTTCTATTACTTTTTTGCCTCAGGTGCATAGTTTTTGAGTAATCTTATATATTATGAAAAATAATGTAAAAAACGCGAATAATTAGAAATACACTGGAGGGTATTCCAGATTAGTTTTTTAATAAAATAAATATTTAAATTCTGAAAAAGTGCTTTTTGCATTCCCAACAGTAAAATGACTGTTTTCCCTCAAACATTTTCGGACAGTAAAGTGCAACTTTCCACTCTCATTGCGTAAATATACTATTGTTTATAATAAATTTTGTGTTAACTTAGACATAGGCGATTCGGAGGTTTAAAATTAATGTCGTTAGTAAATACGGACCTTATTCATATGTCTACTACTGACGCGCAAGAATGGATTACAGAACTTAAGGCAGTGTTCTAGTTTAAAACCTTAAATTTTAGGTGTTTTTTCGAACTCGATAAAACAGAAACAAACAATATTTTTACCATTCAATTTTTTACAACATATTTATTGATATTTTGACAATCTACACAAAAAATTTTGAACCGAAAAAATTAAAATTAAGCGACTTATCAGCTATAGTAAAGTTGAGTATACAATAAAAGTGGGGTTTGCTGGTTGACACGATTGCAACCCTTCTGGTCATCAAAAATAAAAATACAAAAAAGACATTATTAGTAAGAATGTCGTTATAGCCGCTACCAAAAGAAAAACTGAAAAAACAGTTGTCTGAAAACAAAAAACAATTTTTGACTCCGTTTTTTTCCATAATTTTTAATTTTTTAAAATAGTTAGCAAAATAATTTTGGCACAAAAGTGGTAGGGGCCATAGATAAACATACACTGAAGGTCGACACCAAATTTGAAGTAAATCGAGTAAATAGAACTTGAGATATCATGTCGACCATGTTGAAAAATGTAGTTTTGTAATTAATCGTAGACTTTTAAAAGCTAGACTGAGCTGAAATGAAAAGTAAACACGAAATTATTTACGATTTTTAAGCGTTTTGGGTTGACCCATATTTGTAGATTTATATGATTTATAGCTGAAATGGGCATTGCCCCATATGCTCCGGCTTGAAGGGTTTACAGTGCGTCACTAAAGTAGCTATAACTACATAAATTACTGGAATTTTAAAATTTTCTCTCGAGGATATATTCTTCAATGTCTAAAGTTTGAGAATCTGCAGAAAACAAAAAATTGATTTTTTCAAAATTCTAAACTAGAACACTGCCTTAAAGCGGAAAGCCTTTATAATGAGTAGGTTTCTATGCCTACGCACTTGGTAAAAATATCCCTGATCTAGGAGATCTCCAAGACCACCTCAACTCAAAAATTATGGAATAATTCGCAAATTAAAAAAGGGTGCACTGGGGGGTATTCCATACCCCCCAGACCCCCCGGTTTACACCCATTGTTTTGTGTTTTTAAAACATAAGTTTAACTTGAAGAATAAAAAAAATTAATTCCGCTGGTAAGCCCACAAATCATGGGCATCCATTGGGGGGGGGGGGGTCAAAGTTGGCAACTGCCTTCCCCTGGCTCTTGCCTTAATTTAATTTTAATTAATTTAAATTTCGTGGAGAAAATTATTACTGAGTTCGCAAAAGAACCACTGAATTTGAATTTTTTTTTCTGCAAATAAAGAAAATTGAAAGTTTTTAGTGTTGAATTTTTTTTATAGTAAATTTTTTTTGATTTTGCTCCTCCCTGAAAAAGAGCCTATGGACGCCCATGGATGCGATTAACGAGATTCTTTTGGTTTGAAAATTGTAATTCAAGTATACTGTATAGTGTATACTATATGACAGCTTCTGGTTCAGTATAGAAAATTCAAACAAATTTTAAAAACGAAAGAATCGGTAGGTTTCTGCTGCCCCCCTCCCCCGGCTCTTGCCTTAAATTTTTTAATTAAATTTTAATTTTCAAATTTCTTAGAATTTGAAATTTGTCTTCTGCAAATTAAGAATAAATAATAAAATTTTTTTTTTTATTTTGAAAAAGTCTCCGAAAAATATCCTATGGAGGCCCTGGTAACAGTTAACATCACTCACTCGTATATTTATTTTGAATTGGAATTTGTTAATTATACCCGAATTTAACTTAAAAACAAAGATTTTTTTTGGGTAAAAGTTAGTATAGTACTATCCGCCGAATTAGAATAAATTAACCACGCTTAGATAGTCTGTCCCACGACAGCTCGAGTGTGACTCATACTTCAAAACTATGGGAACAATATACAGGGTGTCCCCGGATACACTTTAGAAAACTTAGATGGAGATAGAAGACACTTTTCTAAGAAATATTTTTAACAAAAATTTTTTTCTAAATTCAAACTCTCGAGAGTTAAGCCTCTTGAAAGCAGTTTTTTACATTTCCACCTTCACGTGACCATAGCCCAGAAAATATTGATTTTTCGGTAAAAATGGATTAGAGCGTTTTTAAAGAGCGTGAAATAATCTACAAACTAGATTCATACCTTTTTTTGTCTAAAGTCAACGGATTTCGAGTTATAAATTAAAGTAAGTAAAAAAATGTTAAAAAATTCCAGACTTTTTTATTTGGTCTTTTTCGAAACCCTGTATCTTTTAAACGAAAAATTTTACAAAAATTCTGACGACTCACTCTAGATAGAAAATTTAACGGACTATAACTTCTGTTTAGTAAAAATTTTTGAAAAACCAGTCCCTTTCACAGAAATTCGGAAAATAATAAACAAGACAGCTATAAAACAACAAATTAAATTCAGTGAATTTCAGAATTTTTGTGAAATATTTTGCTTAAAAGAGAAAAGCTCCAATTTTTCAATATTTTTTTTCTCGAAAGCTGTTGATTTTAGACAAAAAATGTTTGAAATTTTTTACTAAATTTTTTTTATTTTGCCCCTCCCTGAAAAAGATCGTATGGACGCCCATGCCGCAAGTATTTTTGCATATTTAGTTAACCGTATTTATTATTAAACTTCAAAAAATATTGGTTAAGCTTCTATGTAGCTATTAACTAACCGGGGGTCTGGGGGGTATGGAATATCCTCCAGTGCACCTTTTGCTCTTTATTTCCGAAGATTTTCCGGATTTTTTCAGATTTCTTATGATTTTCTCATATTTCCTATGATTTTTAAAAATTTCCGTCTATTTTCCCTTGGATTACTTTACGATTTTTCTTTGAAAAAATTGAAAAAGCAAAAAATTTTTTTGGATATTTCTAAAATTTCCTAATTTTTTTGGATTTTTTGAGAATATCTTACATTTTCCTGTTTTCTAAAATTTTCTGGGATTTCTTCAAATTTCATCGGATTTTTTTATATTTCCCTTCACTTGTACACCAGACTATCCCAAATTTTTTTACACCAGATTTTCCCAAATTAATTTAAATTGCTTTAAATTAGTCTAATAATTAATTCCAAATCCAAATCGGAATTCAGTGATTGGCAGTGCGGATTTCAGGCCGCACAACTCTGAAGAAATAGTCAAATTCTAAATTTTCTAACGCAGCTTTGATTAGTATTAAAATAATATTTTATTTCGAAAAATATGTGGCATCAAGAAGAACATGTAAGTGGAACAATTGGCGCAGGCCCGTAGCCAGGGGGGTCACCTGGGGCACGTGCTCCTCTCCCGGAATTAAAAAAGTATGTTTGTAATAATAAAAATCCCCGGGAAGGGATTTCCCAAAAATGTTACTTGTTACAAAAGGATTTTTATGAGTGCCCCCCCCCCCCCCGTCAAAGTGAAATTCCGGCTGCGGGCCTAAATTAGAGTAATATTGCTTTTAATTAAACAAACATTAATATTAGCAAACAATGTAATATCGTGTACTTAATATTTGCATTTATAATTGTAATTTTTTAATTGATATTCTTAATTATTATTAGCAGGTATTCTTAATTTTCCGCACAACGCAATATTTTTTATTTTGAATCTCAACGTGGCTTTTTTGATTAGGGGAAAACTCTTTTCATCAGCATAGTCGTGAAAGCGTTTCTGAGGTAGGAAAATCTACTTGGTGCATATTTTTAATATTCGGCAGAATCTCGTTAATCCCTGACTATGGTAATATTCATGTTTTTTGTATTTACAAAATTTGTTAAGCCCTTGAATTAAAATATAGGAAAATTTTGTATTCCGTGAGGTCACGACTGGTACACCGCTGGGCGCACAGTAATTCTTTTGTTAACACGATTTTTGAATTAACATAAACCTAAACAAGTACTTACGACTTAATTTAGTAGCCTCTTGACCCAATTACTAATTGCCGTGATTCGTTAATTACGCACCAAGCTTCTAGAACAATCAATTTTTTTGTTCGATCGATTTTTAAACGGGTATCGATTTTTTTAATTGCGTAAGCGAGATAATTAGCGCTAGAAATTAAGTAATTTAATTTTTTTAATTACTCATAGTAACCGATTATGCGGGAATTGCGAAATCGATAATTACGTGCAATTTCTAATTATAAAAAATGTTTTTCCGAGTTTTGCATAAAACAAAATTTTCGTCGTGTAATTAGCTAATTTGGTTGTTATGTGGGTAATTAAATTTTATGTAACAATTTAAGTGCGAAACCAGTTTTCGAATTCACTTTTTCCTGCCAGTCCGACTCTGCAAGAATTAGGACCCAATGGGTATCGAACCAGAAAACCAGAACCGGTCGTTCGCTGAGGTTTTGTTGATTTTCTAAAAATTTAATCTTAAAATGTGAACTCACGATCGTCATGCCATTGTCTTGTTAACTGTTAAGCAACCTAATTGTGTGCATAGCTGTTGCCCGATTTAATTTTATATTTCATTATTTGTGACGTAATATTACCCGAGTCGATATTAAATAAACATTACAATAATTTAAGACAGGCAGATGTTACAAGAAAGTTAGTCATTTTTTTCGTCTATTTTGAATGTTAACGACAATCACCACATTATTATACAACATTCGCTTTGTTAGACAACTTTCATTATATACTTTTGAAGTATACAGGGCGAAGTCAAAAAGTTTCAAAAAAATAGTACTTAATTTTGCTTATGTTAAACGCATAGCGCTGTTACTAACACCCCCCCTATATTCATCAAATTAGGTTTGGTTGGGTAAGTTTTGAATTATTTTGATAATAATTTTTCAATAAAATATCGAAATAAAAATTTTCAAAATTTTCAAAATTTTTTTGGTTTTTGAAAAAAAATTTTGAAAAAATTTTGGAAATTTATTTTTTGTATGGTAAAATTTTTTCAACAAAATTTATTAAACTGTGCAAAAAGGGGAGTAAACTAAAGGGAGTAAAGTAAAGATTTTCAAGTAATACTTGAAAATCCGTTGATTTTAGACTAAAAGAGCTATTATACAGTTTGTAACCAATTTTACGATTTTACAATAATTATAGCTTTCGGTAGTTTCTCAATAATTATTATATTCAATTAGAGGCAGTAAGTAGAGAGGTTGTACGGAGTCTAGGCCACTTGTAACAAAACATTTTAAAGTCCGAATTTAATTAATCGTTTGTATAAATTAAAAGAATTAAATTAATTTTTAGTAATTATTTTTTGATAAAATATCAAATTTTGATAAAAATATCAAAATAAAAATTTTGAAAATTTATTTATTTTTTTGTTTTTTACATTATCAGTTGTTTTGATCCATATATCTGCGAAATGGATGGATTTTTCAAAAAAATTTACTGGACTCAAGTTTTAGCCCGTTAAATTTCCTATCCGGGAGGAGAAGTAGACTTTTTCAAAAAATATTCGATTTAAAGTTACAGGACTCGAAAACAAAACAAAAGAAGAAACTTTTATTTTTTCAACATTTATTTACCTTATTTAATCAGTAACTCGAAATCAAAGGGCTTAAAATGTAGTTTATAATTAATTTTACGCTTTTCAATAAATAATTAAAATATATAGTAATTAAAAAATTCCAGTAAATTTAAGAAAATCCAACAAAATTAGAAAATCTTAGGATTTCTTCTTTAAGATTCCATAAGCTCAATAACACATTTTTTTGTCGCAAAATCTCAGGTACATTGGAGGGTATTCCATACCCCCCAGACCCCCCGGTTTGAAAAATCTAGATTTGTGTGCGTATAATACGCTTATATTGTGTACGGTTACTGAAATTTCATTGGGAATTGTTATTTTAATTCGGAAGTAATCACCCATGCAATTTCCATGACTGCTACTGTAGATTCCATGGAAGGAATCCCCTCAAACTTGCATCGCTTCTGGTGACACAGTCCGACATACCCACACCGTAGAGAACAAGTCACTGACATCTAACGATAGAAACTCTTACATTCGCCAGAGAGGCATCTCTTAATAATCTTTAAAATTTTCCAACCTAAAGCCTGAAGCAAGTGAGACCTGAAATTCCAATCCCAACAATTTCTATGGCATTATTCCAAGGATTTCTAAAGATTTGAGCGATTTTCAAGAAACTCCAATAATTTTCAAAGAATTTCAGTAATTTAATAACTCCAATGCAATAATTCCATATTACATTACAAGTAATGTAAAAACTCCAGGAATAAATTCTTAAGAACTCCAAGGATTTACAAAGTTTTAATCGCAATTCCAAAATTCTAAAAAATTCCAAAATTATTTGGATTTCTAAATAATTCCATTGATTTCCAAAGAGTTTCAGTGATTTTCTAGAGATTTCAAAGATTCTCAAATAATTGTAAGGATTTCCAATAAATTTAAAAGTTTTACAAGAAATTCCAAGAATTTCCAAGGCATTCCAAGGATTTATAAGAATATTCATAGATTTTCCAAGAATTTTCAGGAAATTCTAAGAATTCCCAAGAAATTACAAGAATTCCCAAGAAATTACAAGAATTTTCAAGGCATTCCAAGGATTTCCAAAGCATTCCAAGGATTTCCAAGGCATTCCAAGGATTTCTAAGAAATTTCGAGGATTTACAAAAAATTCGAAGAATTTTCAAGAAAACCTAAGGACTGTCACGAAAGCCCAAGAATTTCCAAGAAAATTCGGAGAAATTCGGAAATCTTAGAAAGTAGAAATACCGAGGAAATTTGGAAAATATTTGAAAATCCTACGAAATTCAACAAAATCCTATAAGAAATCTCGAAATAAGGTAATATTAAGAAATTCCAGGAAATGTAGAAAATCTAAAGATATGTTAGGAAGTTGTTTTTAAGTATTTTTAATTTTTCTGCAGGAAATCTAAGGTAAAATTTTGTGTACAAATGAAGGACATTTTGAAAAAATTCAATAAAATTTGGAGATATTTTAGGAAATCTTAGAACAATTTTAAAAAATTCAAGACAATTCAACGAAATTCAAAGGAAATTTCGAAATATTAAGAAATCAGAAGAAATGTAGAAAATTTTAGGAAATTGTTTTTCCTGGAATAAATTTCAAAAACTTTTTGGAAGAAAATCTAGTAAACAAATAATATTGAAAAACGTTAAAAAGCAGAGTTATAAATAGCACAAAATTGAAACTGTTACAGACCGGGGGGGGGGGGTGAAGGTTACTAGGGGGTATAGGATCTTTCCAGGACGATAACAATCATTTTTGTAAAATTGGACTTAAATTTGGATTAAAATCGAATTTGTTAATACTTCGCCGGTCACAAAGCATGTGTAAAATTTACACAATTTATTGTATGTATTTCTGCCGAGAGAATCATTGGAGAAATCTGATGTACAAGTGAAAGGAATTCTGAAGAACTAAAAAGGACATTAAGAGAAATTTGAGGATATCTTAGAAAATAGATAATTGGATGATTCCAAGAAATTCCAAGAAGTTCAATGAAATTTACAAAAAATTATAAGGATTTCTAAGAGATTTCAAGGATTATCATTAATTCCAAGAATTTCTAAGAAATTCCAAGACATCCCAAGAATTTCTAAGAAATTTCAAGGATTTCCAATGAATTCCAAGAATTACAAAGAAATTTAAAGAAATTCCAAGGCATCCCAAGGATTTCTAAGAAATTCCAAGGATTTCTAAGAAATTTTAAGGATTTCCAATAAATTCCAATTTTTTTTTATATTCCAAAAATTTACAAAAAATCCAAGAAATTCCAAGAAATTCCAAGGATTACCAAGAAATTCCTAGTGTTTACAAAAAACTCCAAGGATTTCTAAGGAATTTAAATGATTTCCATTAGAATTTCAAGTTTTTCGTGTAAGTTATAGACTCCAGTGTAAGTTATCAAGGCCTGGGCTCACGTTATACCAAAAAAATAAATTTAGCGCTGGATGCGTGGCCCGTGGACCGCGTATACAACTCCAAGACTGCATACCAATTCGATTCAGAGTGCAAGCCCCTCCCAGCCACTTGCAAAGGCCCAGCCTTTGGCTCATCAGACCCAGCAAATGAGCAACCTCTTCCATTATGAGTTCTTTTTCTCTATTTTTCCGAGAAAGGTTTAAGCATTAGACCGCACGGTTGCTTAATCCGGATTGGGGAATGCCTGTAACCCTGTTTTTAACAGTCTATTGCGACAATCATCAACTCCGAAGCACGGCGACGGTCATATGAAAGTTATAGACTCTCCCCGGATCTTCGGTTCTCTCTCTTCGGACTTAGCTTCTTCTTTAATGATATTTAATTTTTTCCAGGAAAAGACGGTAGGTACAAGCTTCGGGGGGGTCGTTCCCGGCGTCAGTCAGCTCAGGATCGCCACCTCCCGGACGAATTCAGTTGTACAGTAGGTCCCCCTGTGTACATACAAGTGTTATTTTTTATTGCCAGAAGTTGAACCATTGGGGTCAGCTAGCTCCGACTGCCCACTCAACTCCCACGTAACTTTCTCGGAGTTTCTTTATTTCTCAGCGCATCCTTCCGTGGCGCATAGCCTGCATTCAATTTTATACGACTTCTAAATTTTCAGAAGAACCTGAAGTAGCAGATAAAAAGAAATCGGACCGAAGAAAGCAGCACGGTGTGCGAGCTCTTCCACGATAAAATCACAAGCGTCATTAATTAATAAGTGTTACGCGCGCAAGCGATTGCAAATAAATCAAATATTTAATAAAAGTGGTATTTGTTGTTAAATAAATCGTACACCGTGATTAATGTCTTAAGTTGCTTACAGAATAATCAACAAGTCGAATGTAAGCATTGTTACCTACTATCGCTCGCTATTGGTCAAGAGGTCATGGGTCGCGTGTTTTGCGCATTATGCGGGATTGTAAAGGTGCATTACAACATAAAATATCATTTTTATGTGCAAAATGTTGCGAAAAAAGCACTTATCAATAATTATTACCAATAAAAAATAACAATCGATTTTTGAAATTTTTTCCTAAATTTCGCCCCACCCTGTACCTGAAATTTTCAAAATTCCGATTTCGAGCGTCGACTCGCACGAATCGTAATTAAAACGACTGTCTTCTTATATAGGAATAAATTAAATAAGCATTAATTGTTAACGGTAAAATTAATTGCACGGTAAATTCCATGGGAGAGTTGTACGTAATTTTTTATTTATTTGAATATAATAAATTCGTGTCGTAACGAATGGATTTTCAAACAAAGATCTGACGGAAATTTTTTAAATTTTTAATTACCACACCAATTTCGCTTATTTGAGTCCTCTTAAGTTAAATTGGAAAGTTTACCTAGAAATATCTCCTTGTTTCTCTTGTATTCATGTCTTCTTGTTTAAACAAATTGACGTCATCACAGATTTTTCTTCGAAAAATATTTCTCCATCCACTTAAAAATTTTAATCACTTAATTACGCGATTAATTTTATTGCTCGAGCGAATAAAAGTTAGGCGAAAGTTAAAAAAGGTGTCCGGAGGAGCGCAATTTGCGGTTTTACAAACGACGCGTCACAAATTTCTTCTTTTTTTTTTTCTCAAATTTATTACCCGTTTTTCAGATCAAGTACACTAGAAAAAAACCTTGAAATAAAAACACAATTAATTCGCGATCATCACCTCGCTTCCACCTGGTGAAACCGCGCTCACAACTAAGAAAAGCGTGCGCTATCGGTGAAAGTTGCCGTGCATGTGAATTCTTTTAACAAAATCCTAAATGTTTACATTGTTAAGTAGCCACAAGGTAAAAAACGCTGTCTAATTGTTGCTTGAGCAAACAGTGTGAAAAAATTAACACAAATTATTTTAAAGCAATCACAATAGAACACTTCACCCGAGCGGCGGCACTCCAGGGGCGGCAAACGCACCAATGTGAAGTTATCAGAGCCGCCCCGGGCTTTAAGAAATTTTTTACCACCAGTTCAGTATTAGGTACAAAATAAAAAAATATTTTTTTCGAAATTCTCAAATTTATCTTTTCACTTTGTAAAATTTTATTACTTTATTGCCGGCGACGGCCGGAGCTAAAGTGCTTTTTAGTGCCGACCGTCGCAGTCAGTTAATACAACCTTAATAAAATTATTAATTACTCACCTTTTAAGATTGAAAAAAAATTAAAAATGTTTTATTCGGGGCAAATGTCCTTTTGCGACTTGGTTGGAATTTTTGGTCCCCCCCCCCGCTCCCGCTCGTCCGTCAATTTTATCAATTAAATGCAAATATTAAGAGAAAAAACAAAAATGTTCTCAGATTTCCTAAAGATTTTCTAAATTTTCCTGCGACTCCTTCAGATTTCCTCAAATTTTGCTTCAAATTTCAACTCTGCTTTTTTGTTTTTTTTTTTTAATTTTTCAAATTTACTCCCGAATTTTCTTCTGGATTCCTTAGATTTCCTTCAGAAAATTTCAAAAAACTTTAAAACAATTTCCAAAGATTTATTCGGATTTTCTAGATTTCCTTGGATTTGTTAACATTCCATCAAAATTTCTTAATATTTCCCGAGCTTTCCTATAAGTTTTCTTAATATTTCCCGAGATTTCCCATAAGATTTTGTTGAATTTCAAAGGATTTTTAAAGATTTTCTATATTTCGTCGAAATTACAACTTCCTAAGATTTCCCAAAAATTTCTCCGAATTTTCTTGGATTTTCTCAAAATTTTTTTCACTTGTACACCAGATTTCTCCCTCTCGGCATAAATACATGAACTACGCATACGCGATTGCTGGAATTTGGGAAATATTTGCTTAAATCAAAACTATAACTTTGCCAATATTACTGTATCGACCTGGGGGGTATTCCATACCCCCCAGACCCACCGGTTTGTAGCAATTTTAATTTATTGCTTTCTAATTCTGATTTTTTGTAATTTTTTTGTCTACACGTTTTCTGTCAGAAGCTTTCACCGGATTCTGCTGGATTGCGTTAAGATTTCCTTTTGAAAATACAATTAAATACAAAATTTTCTAACAATTCCCAAAATTTCCTCGGATTTCCTAAGATTTCCTAATATTTAAATTATTATTAATTTATCGTTTCATTCGTCAATATCAACGTCAATGAAAATCAATAGATTTTCTTTATAAAATAATTTTTGAATATATTCCCGAATTTCTTCTCAGATTTCCTTCAGAAAAATTAAAAAAAATTAAATACAATTATCTAAGATTTTCTTAGATTTTCTAAAATTTTCAGGAAATACATGAACTAATGACGTAAATTTTATGTATACGCGATCGCACTAAAACTTCGGAAAAAATTTGTTTAAATGTAAACTATAATTTTACAAAATTGATTATATTGCACTGGAGGGTATTCCATACCCCCCAGGGTCTGGGGGTTCCATACCCCCCGGACCCCCAGTCTTTAGATTTTTTGCTTGTTTGTAATTCTTGTACACTACATTTTCTTTTACAAGATTTCCCCTGATTCTATTGGATTGCGTTAAGATTTCCTTTGAAAAACACAATTAAATGCAAAATTTCCTAGCATTTTCCAAAATTTTTTCGGATTTCCCAATATTTAAATTATTATTAAAAATCAAATTATTAGTAATTTGTCGTTCTTTTGATTTTTTGATTTTCTTTAAAAAGAATTTTCGAATATATTCCCGAATTTCCTCTTCCATTGCTTTAGATTTCCTTCAGAAAAATTTTAAAAAAATTCTTAAGGTTTTCTCGGATTTCCTAGATTTTGTAAGATTTCCTAAATTTCTGGGATTTCTTCAGATTTTCTATATTTCCTCGGAATTCCTACTTTCTAAGATTTCCTAAAATTTCTCTGCATGTTTTTGAAATTTCGGAAAATTCTTGGATTTTCTCAAAATTTCCTTCACTTGTACATCAGATTTCTCTCTCTCGGCAGAAATACATGAACTAATTACATAATTTTAGATACGCGATTGGTGAAAACTCGGAAAAAAATTCGTGTTTTCTAACTCTGCCTTTTTGTAATTTTTGTATGCTACATTTTGTTTTACAAGATTTCCCAGATTCTACTGGATTAAGATTTCCTTTTGAAAATACGATTAAATGAAAAATTTAGTTTCAACGTCTTCAAACTCAGTTGATTTTCTTTTAAAGGAATTGTCGAATAAATTCCCAAATTTCCTTTTCGATAGCCTTAAATTTCCTTCAAAAAAAATTTTCTAGAATTTCCTAATATTTAAATTATTAGTAAAAATCAAATTATTATTAATTTGTCGCTCCATTCGTCAATTTCAACGTCAATCCAAATCAATAGATTTTCTGTTCAAAGAATTTTTGAATATATTCCCTAATTTCCTCTTAGATTTCCTTCAGAAAAATTTAAAAAATTTAAAAACAGCTTCTTAAGATTTTCTCGCATTTCCTAGCTTTTGTAAGATTTTCTTGGATTTTCTAAGATTTTCTACATTTCCTCGGTATTTTTAGGATTTCTTTAAATTTCCTTATTTCGAGATTTACTATAAGATTTCGTGGAATTTCCTAAAAATTTTTAAGATTCTTTATTTTTCTCGAAATTCCTACTTCCTAAAATTTCTCCTGAATTTTCTTAAATTTTCTCAGAATTTCCATCACTTATACACCAGAATTATCCCTTTCGGCATAAAAACATGAACTAATTACGTAAATTTTACGCATACGCGATTACCGGAATTTCGGAAAAAATTTGTTTAAAATTTCTGGAGGGTATTCCATACCCCCCAGACCCCCCGGTCTGTAACAATTTAAATTTTGTGTTCTCTATAACTCGAGTTTTTTTGTAATTTTTGTACACAAAAAACATCTGATTTCTATTCGTCAATTTCAAATCAATTCGTCAAATCAAAATCAATAGATTTTCTTTTGAAAAATTTTTACTCTCGAATTTCCTCTTCGATTGCCTTAGATTTCTCAGAAAAATTAAAAAAACTTAAAAACAATTTTATTAGATTATCTCGGATTTCCTAGATTTTGTAACATTTTCTAAATTAACTTAATATTTCCTTATTTCGAAATTTCCTATAAGATTTCGTTGAATTTCCTAAGATTTTCCACATTTCCTCGAAATTCCTACTTCCTAAGAAATTTCTTAGATTTTTCAAAATTTCAAACTATAATTTTACAAAACTGATTATATTGCACTGGGGGGTATTCCATACCCCCCAGACCCCCCGGTTTGTATCAGTTGAAATTTATAGTCCTCTCTAACTCTGCTTTTTAGTAATTATTGTGCACTACATTTTCTTTTACAAGATTTCCTCTGATTCTACTGGATTGCATTAAGATTTCCTTTTGGAAATACAATGAAAAACAAAATTTTGTAATAATAAACAAATAGAAATGTTAATTATTATCTTATGTAAATTTCAAAATTGCACACTCTACGATGTGTAAAATTATTTTGAATATTTGAGAACTCAGTAGTATCATCCACATGACTTTATTATAATTTGAAAATAAATTTAAAAAATAAATACTAATGATTAATTTAATTTAAATTAATTAATAACATGATTAATTTAAAAAAAATTAATTTAAATTAAATTAAAATATAAAATGCGAAATTTGGTTAAAAAATTCCCCTTTTGGGACCCCAAAACGTTTTTCACCAAAATTTCAGTTTTTTTTTTGAAAATGAGTCTGCATCCGGCAGTGATGTTTATATCAGTAGGTTTTACCACAATTACTGATTTTAATTTTCCAGGAAATTTTCGATAGATAATACAAAAAATTTAATTGCATTATGTAATTATTACTACGTCAAATATTTATTAATTAATTCGTTTAAATTTTATTACTTAAAATTTGTTAATTTTAAATTAAATAATTTTGCAACAAATTAAATTGAAAAACATTTAAATATTTTTTTGGAATTATCAAAAATATTATTTAAATTATTTAAAAATACGAATTAAATTTATAATATTTTGAACCTCTAATTTTAAGTGAAATTGAAAAAGAGGAAATAATAAAAAGTGTAAATTACACATCGCCTCATAAATCGTGAACGTGGGCTTTCACTTTAATAAATAAATAAACAAATAAATCTCTCCATAAAAATTTATTTTTATATCTAAAAATAATTGAGCTACAAAAATTTATCACGTTTCATTTAAATTAGATATAAAAAAATACAATAGCAATAAATATTTACAAATTTAATGTAAAAATTGTAATAAATAATTTGACTAAATTTTAAAAATTAATTTAAGCCTGCGCGAGGGCCTAGCCGAAATTTTCGAAATGGTGGATGAAATACGGATATTTGCGGCTTTTGTTGACGTCGTCGCAAGCGGACATCACACTTTTTGTTAATGGACGTGGGCCACAACTAAACACACCAATTTTGCTGACCTAGAAATAAATCTCATTAATTTAACGAATTACCAAGTGATGCATTGCTTCCTTCCAAAAAAGCAAATCTGACCACTCAGCATCGGTAATATACATCTTAAACCAAGAAAAACTATGGAAACTAAGAAGCAACTCTACAGCAACTTTAATTATCAAAAATGGAAGAATTTAAAGTTAAAATTTTCAGAGAGCAACTTTAGAGCAACTCAAAAATTAGAAAAAAAAACAGAAATTGCTAAGCAACTCGCTAAGCAACTAAACTAAATACTTACGTAGCTGTGTTTTTTTTGTACAAATTTCAAAAACGACGTCATATCTGGCCTTCCAAAATGATTCACCGCCTTCAGACTGGTGAACATGGACGTCTTGGACAGTCTTTGGAAATGATTTTCGCAGATGTACTGAAACCAAAATTTTTACTCGATGCAATTTACACAACGACCCAGCTGACATGGTTACGTCATATTGTCGTCGATAATTGGTCAGTATTGATTTGGTCATATGACGTCAAAATTACATTGAAATAACGTTACTTTTCTGACGTCAAAATTAGGTCATAAAACAACGTCACACGAACGTCAGTATATGACGTCCTCGACGAAATATGACCAGAAATAAACGTGATTTTGACGTCAACTGGGGAGTTTCAACTTACCAGCATCGTCGTCCTCAAATCAAACTTATGGAAAAACTGCGTTATGAAAATGTGTATTTCCAAGACGCTGGTGACGTCCTTCTTCTCTACGTCGCGCAAAACGTCGATAAACCACTCGAAGTGCTTATGGGACGGACAAATCCACAAAAAGTAAACCTGCGAACGAACAAAAATTTTAGACTGACTACCCGGACCGCCCAGACTGAACGACTCACCTTTTTACAGGCAACTCCCGAGTAGCGGTTAGTGGAAGTTCCAAAAACCAGATCGTTTAAAATGGAGGCATAGGGAGTGACTCCAATTCCACCACCGACCATCACGGCTACTTCGAATTTATACCAATCTTGATTTCCCCCACCAAACGGGCCTTCCAATAATATTTTGGGATTATTCTCGGGGATGTAGTTGCATGGGTCGAAATAGTTTCGTAACTTCCACGTCCAAGGACCTTGGGCTTTGATATGGCAAGACAGGAAGTTTTCGTGTGGTGCAGATGTTAGAGTGAAGGAATGAAACTCTTGCGGTTTGAACGCCGTGCAAGCCAAACGGACCCATTGGCCGGAGAGGTATTTTAGATTTGGGGGACGGTAAAATTTGATTTTGATGACGTCGGATGGTAAAAGTTCCGTTTCGATCACGTCGAGCGGAATGTAACGCGTTCGGAAACTCACCACCTGAAAAATATGGAAGTGGAAAATTCAAAGAGGGCGGGATGGGGGGGGGGTTAAACTTACCTTATCTAAAATGTACAGCGTTCCGGGTCCCATGAAAAACATCCAGAAGCGCGGTTCACCTGTTAGTTTGGCTAAACCATGCACCAAGCAGAGGAGATACAGTAGGATGTATAAGGAATGGGTTGCCCAAAAGAATTTGTACGCTTTTTTCCGGATCACCGGATGGGCGAAGATCACTATGATGCACATGATGACAAAAAGGAGGATTCCGGTAACTCCTAAAGAACACAAAAGGTAGAAACAAGTGGAAGAGAGAGAGAGAGAAAGCCTACCTGTGATGGTTTGGAACAACCAAAAGTTGATTCCAGGTTTGTAGTCGGAAGGAAACCTGACTTCGCTGGTAAGGCATCTCAGATTTTCGACCGGCTGCGTTGACAAATGGTAAAAATTAACTATGTGACCCACGGTGTGCAGTAGAGAAAAGAAAAGAGCCGTACAAGCGGCAATCTTATGGAACTGTATGTGCGAATCCAAAGGAATGTATTGCTGAATGGAGAACTCCTTCAGTTTGGTCAGGAAGTTTCTTGACATAGTCAGCAAAAGCATGCAGTAGCAAAACGATAGAGAAGCAGCTGAACCTCTGGTGATCGCGATACCCACGCCCATAATATGACGCAGGTCGGTATGTTCCGTCATGAAGGAATAATCTGAAAAAAAACCATGAAAAAGGTCTTCTTTGGGCAAAGAGGAACAAACTCACGAATGAACCTCTCCACGAACAGCGCAATCGTGAGAACGTAAAATATAAAAAGGTAGAAAATATTCTGCCGGTTTTCTTCCAAAAATGTCGTGAGGCTATCCCATTTTAATTGCAAGTAATTCCGCTCTTTTTCAGTGTAGGGTTCGATGTGGAAGCTGGTCATTCTGAAACAAAACGTTACGATAACTGTAGCAAAGATGGATGTATGCCGGGTGGTGGAGTTTACTTGAATAGTGGGGGCCAAGGGGTAAATATCCAGTAAAATTTCTGTACACAAGAATCGGAATTCCAAAGAATTCCAAGGAATTCCAAAGAGTTCCAAAGAATTCCAACAATTTCCAAGGAATTTCCAACGATTTACAAAGATTTCAAGTGATTTCCAAGGAATTCCAACGAATTCCATTGATTTCCAAAAATTCAAAAGAATTCCACAGAATTCCAGTGATTTTCAAGGAATTCCAATGAGTTTAAATCAAAGTTCAATTTGGATTAAATTGGTTCAAATCAAAGTTAAAAAAGAAGAAATTTCCAAGGAATTCCAAGGATTTCCAAGGAATTCCAAGACTTCCAACGATTTCCAAAGATTTCCAAGAAATTCCAAAAATTTTCAACGATTTATAATGATTTTCAACGATTTCCAAAGAATTCCAAAGAAATCCAAGGAATTCCAAAGACTTCCAACGATTTCATAGGAATTCCAAAGAATTCCAAGAATTTCAATGATTTCCAAGAATTCCAGAGATTTCCAACGAATTCCAACGAGTTCATATCAAAGTTCAATTTGGTTTAAATTGGTTTAAATCAAAGTTCAAAAAAGAAAAAGAATTTCCAAGGAATTCCAAGGATTTCCAAAGAATTTCAAAGATTTCCGAGACTTCCAAAAATTTCCAACGATTTTTAATGATTTCCAACGATTTCCAAAGAATTCCAAGAAATTCCAAAGACTTCCAAAGATTTCCTAGGAATTCCAAAGAATACCAGGGATTTCTAAAGAATTTCAACGATTTCCAAGAATTCCAGAGATTTCCAAAGAATTCCAATGATTTCCAAGAATTCCAAGGATTTCCAAAGAATTCCAAGGATTTCCAAAGAATTCCAGTGATTTCCAAAGAATTCCAGGGATTTCCAAGAGAATTCCAAACGAGTGTACACAAAATTTTCGGAATATTTACCCCTTGGAAGGGCTGCCCGAACTCGAAAATCACGAGTCTAGAATGGCAGAAATTTGATTTTCAGCTAAATTCAGTTGTAATCCAATTTAAAATAAATTAGAAGTTACAAGACAACTGCAATCGGCTCCGCCTATTAAATCACGCACCGTCAACAGAATGCGCTAAACCTGACCTGAAGGTCCTGACCTTCAAATCCTCGATAATGAAGATGGTTTTGTAGCCCCTGTACTTTACAAATAATATTATTATCATGAGTAGTTAATTAAAAATGATTAATTCGGCCGTATAGTTTTTGAGTAAACTTGAGAGCTTGAGATTTTTAACTCTAATTTTATACTAATTCCCGTAATAATAGTCACGGATTAATCCTAAGATTTACCAATGAGATTACTGGAATTTAAACCGTATCGTTTCAACAGCTGCTATTTCGAGAATTAATCTTGAATCTCGGATTAATCCGTGAACATTCGAAATTGGTTACCTGGCAACGTTGGTGGAAGTGTCCAGAAAGTTCTGCTTAGCTCCTTTACAGTCCAATCCGATTGCAACGAAATCTCCCTTGTACTCTTTCATCATTTCCTTAAAGTCGTCGTAAGTCAAAAAGTTTTTATGCTGTAGGCCCGCATCCTGCAAACAGACGTTTAATCAAATAATCGCAAATAAACCAAAAAAAATGGGCCAAACCTGAAACATCCCTTCAATGAGTTCCGTCACGTGTTCGTCAGATAAGCTAGTAGTTCTCGCGATTTCCACAAGAGATCGTAACATTTCCGACAATTCACCTTTATCAATAACACCGTTGCTGTCGTTGTCACACATATCGAAGATGATGCGTAACTTATCTTCTGTTTTTCCACGAGAAAATAGCACAACGGTGTCGAGAAACTCCTAAAACGAAAGGAAATTTTAATCTCACTGGCGCCCGAGACCGCAGAACCCACCTGAAACGATATGCGACCATCTCCATCTTTGTCGACGATGTTGAACATTTTGCGTACGAACACGGCGTCGGATTTCATGCCCAAAGCGCTTGCGAATTCGCTTTTGGAGAGAGAAGTCCGCATGACGGTAACAACCTCTTCGTCGACGCTGGCGTTGGATCTCCGCCTTTTCTCTCCCGGTCTCAACCCAAAGGTTAAAGCGTAGGCTTCCCTGAAGAAGTGTTCCAATTTTCGTTGACGCCTCTCACGGGTTTCGGCTTTCGCCAACATGATTTCCCGAGCGACCTACATTTTCACCCAACAATCAAAAGAATTATTGTCAAATTGTCTCAATCTTACCTGAGTGCAAATGAGAGTTTTCTTGTGGGAAACTAAAAACATTTCCAATTTTCCGATGAATTTCTTCCGCGATCCGATGGAATCGAATTCCAAAACCAGATCGTAATCTCTTGGGAAGCGAACCAGGACGAAAGGTTTCCGTTTTCCTCTCGTTTCGTCGTGAGATTCCTCCACGGTGATCGTGTCGATGTACTTCAGATCGATCGTCCTGAGTTTTTCCCCTTTTCGGCAAACGATATACAGAGCGGTGTCCGGCCCAAATTTAATTTTGATGAGACGTTTGTGGTTCGCGTGCAACCACTCCTGGACGATCATGTTGTCGTAGTGGACCTTCCCGTCCGTGTTCTGCTTCAACTCCTCTTGCTTGATTTTTAAGCGTCTCCTCCGTTTGTTTTGGAGTTTAACGACTCCATACCCGGCGGCTGCGCACAGAATCGGAACGAACCCCAAAAAAATGCAGGAGTAGATGTAGACAAATTCGTTGCCCTAGGAAAACTGTATGTAAGCTTGAGCCTGCGTTTGTCCCACAAAATTGTTCCCAAAGATACAAACCTCGAAATAGTCGTAGTCCACGTTGTGCTTGCAAGGCTCCAAAATCGAAGTGTTGAGCTGCACGGGCTGAGGACACGGGTCGTCTTTCACCCAAAAGAAAACATTCTTTTGTATGTCGCCCGGTTTGATCGCGGTACAGTTAACGATGATGTCCCACAAGGTTATTTTGCGGATCTCTACTATTTCCTCCTTGGTGAACATTCTGGAAGCAGATCTCGCGTTACCGAAAAAAAGTTAACCTCGACGCTCTACTAACTCATTTTCGACGTTCTCGAACCAAAACCGATCGGCTGCTCGAATTCGAACGAACTGTTCCTTAATTATCGCTTTGAACAATTCGCCAGGTCCGCCATAGCTCTCCAACATCCCACCGACGTACAAATCGACGTTATCCAATTTATTGGAGTAAGCGCCAACGAGAAGATTGAGAAGTTCCGGTTTGTCTTCGAACAGTTTTGGATTTATCTCCTTCCAATCCGTCAACTTTTTGAGTTTGTAGTGGGCCCTGACGGTGTTATAGTCCGGCACTCCATTATCTCGACCTCTCATAATATTGAGCGCGCCCAAATCCCTTCGCGAGAACTCCATCGGTCCAAACAGTTTGTCGCGCACGTCCGAACAAAGAACGGAATCTTCGCGTTCCGAAAGTTGCGAACTCATGCCCATCAGCAACTCTTCCAACGGATTACTGGACAAAACATCCTAAACACTGGATTTAGAAAAAAAATTGAAAAAGTTCCCGTGCAACTTACATTAGAATCCCACCACGTGGAGCACAGCCTCAAGGCGGGGTGACCAAAATGGGTCCTTCGAAAATTGCACTTGGAATCGCGTCTATACAAACCAGGAGGTATTAGGGAATGGCCATACCGGAAGGCGGCACTCTGGAACGCGTGAGTTATTCCCGGATGCAAGTCCTCTTTGTAACCTTCGTATTCGGGAAAGTCTTCCCCGAGAAAAGCCGGAAGATACTCGTAATAAATTATGTTCTGAAAAAAAAGCAATCCTGATCCTGGAAATTTAAGGGAGGAAAAACCATACCTGCAAACTAGCAATCACTATTCTTCTCGATCTTTGAAAAACATCCTCATCGCTCCAATCTGGATGAACATTTTGGACTCGATTTGCCACCACGTTGTGCCACAAGAAGAAAAGAATACTGAAAGTTAGCAGTGCAGGATTTTGATTCGTCCTCGGGTCTCCTAAAACTGAAACTTCGTTATTGCAACGGAAACCTTCCGGTTTTTGGATTCCTTACGAAAAAGTCTTTCGGGACTGAGCATCTTCATCATCTGCGGAACGGGATTATTGAATAGCGGAACCCGCATCGAGTTTTTCACTGGCATTTTTCCGGACTGATCCGAGAGTAAGGAACCGTTCTGAAAGGACCTCATCGTGTTTAACCACGGCTCGCTCGTACTGTACACGAAACTACCATCGATCCAACTCGTCACTTGGTTCAACTGCAAAAATATCGTAAGTCCCAATTTCATCCACCAGCAAATTTTTTGACCTACCTGCTCTCTTGGGCTGTTTGGACTTTGGCCAGTTTTATGGTCGTAACCCGCCCGATGGAATGGAATGTATTTGTTTCCCTGGCAATCTTTGTCGTACATTTCGTCGCACTTTTCGATTTCGATATGGTGCATTTCGATGGGACAACCACTTTCGCTGGCCATTACAATTTCGGAAGTAACCAGTTGGCCAAAAAATGCGAGCATGGCAGTTCGATTGCTCATCGAACCCAATCCGTCCAATCCTTTCATGAAAAGTTGGCTTAATTTTCGCGGACTGGGTCGGTTTTGACCGGCCAACATGTAGACCCCATCGGAATAAGCGGCAGGAGATTTTCTCACCAAGTGGCTGTCTAAAAGTTATCAAAGTGAAAAGGCGAGAAAACTGCAGGAAAATCTTGGGAAAGTCGTAAGTCGTGATTTAAATCTTCCCCCCCCCCCCGGTCAAAATGTTTAGGATTGTATTGTGAGGATAGTACCAGAACGAACTCAGTTAAGTTACTCGTCCGTGATGCCTCCCTCCCGCATCCCAACAAAAAATCCGAGAAAATTTTAGGAAATCTTAAGGAATTCGAGGAAATCCTTGGAAATCTTGAGAAAGTCGAAGAATCTTAAAAAATCTGAGGAAATCTTGGGATTTAGGAAATCTGAGGAAATCCGAAAAATTCTTAGAAAATAGAAAATTTGTGAAAATGTAAACATTTTCTTAGTAAATCTTATGAAATCCGAAAAAATTTAAAAAATACGAAATTGTAGGAAATGTAGTAAACCTTATAAAATCCGATGAAATCTTAGAAAATAGGAAATTTGTGAAAATGTAGACATTTTCCTAGGAAATCTATGGAAATCCGAAAAAATTTAAGAAATACGAAATTAAAAAAAATATAATAAATGTTAGAAAATCCAAAAAATTCTTAGGAAATAGAAAATTTATGAAAATGTAGACATTTTCCTAGAAAATCTTAGAAAATCCGAAAAAATTCAAGAAATACGAAATTGAAGGAAATGTACTAAATCTTAGGAAATTCGAAGAAATCTTAGAAAATAGGAAATTTGTGAAAATGTAGACATTTTCCTATAGGAAATCATAGGAAATCCCAGAAACCTTCTAGACAACCTAGACAATGCAATAAAGCATTTTTCTAAAGTTTTTCATATCTTTCAGAAAAAAATCTTAATGCAATCCAGAAGAAAATCCGAGAATTTTCGAAATCAGAAAAAATTTGAGGAAATCTTAGAAAATTCAAAGGAATATTTAAAAATTGGAAATTTGTAAAAATGTAGAAAATCTTAAGGAATCCAAGGAAATTATAACAGATCTTAGGAATTTCAAAGAATCTTTAGAAATCTAAGGAAATCTTAGGATTTAGGAAATCTGAGAAAGTCCGAAAAAACTTAAAAGATTTAAAATTGAAGGAAATGTAGTCAATCCTGCCAAAGCCGGTCGTAACCCTAGAGTTACACTTCAGGAGTTCCCCTCTTTAGGGCAGGGAAGGAAACTTCACCAGAAGGGAATCTTAATGTAATCTAAGAGAAAATCCGAGGAAATCTTTCAAAAATCTTATAACAGAAAATCTACGGTACAAATCTAAAAACTGCCCTCCAAAACTACCTACTTTCGAGTTTGGTTGTCCTTCAGGAATGATTTTAATAATTGGTGAGGCCCAGAAACCGCTGTATTTCTCTAGAAATATAAAGAAATATCTATGTTTCACCTAACTTTATTTTTAATTCAGCATGAAAGCGGCATTTTTTTTACCGCCAGTGTCGCCGAGTTGACCGTCGCCCAGTTGCCTGGTTGCCGAGTTCACCGTTGCCAAGTTGCCGCGATACACTGAATTTCTTGAATCTTCAATAACTCCGAGCGGATCGTCCGATCGAAGCGGGATTTGAAGATTATTATAGTACTTTCGACGACCGATCCAATGACGAAAAGTCCAACTCGCTAACGGGTCCCGTTAAAAAGTTGCCCCCCCCGCTTATCTCGAAAGCGGCTTGGCAAAAATTGCTTTTGGCATCGGATTTTTGCTAACCTGAAGCGCGACACATTCGTTTTCGAAAATCCCACGTCTTTACGACGTACCGTTCAGAGGTTAAAAAAATTAAAAATCTAAGGCCCGCGACACACTGCACTTCTTAAATTTGCAATAACTCCGAAACGGATCGTCCAATCGGAGCGGGATTTGAAGATTATTATAGCACTTTCGACAACCGATCCAATGACAAAAAGCCCAACTCGCTAACGGGTCCCGTTAAAAAGTTGCCTGCCCCCCCCCCCGTTGATCTCGAAAACGGCTAAGCGAAAAATTCTTTTGACATCAGATTGTTGCTAACTTGGGGGCGGCACATCCGTTTTCGAAAACCCCACGTCTTTCCGACGTGCCGTTGAGATATTAAAAAAATTAAAAATCTAAGGTCGGCGACACACTGAATTTATTAAATCTATAATAACTCTGTAACGGATCGTCCGATCTGGGCGGTGTTTAAACATTTTTATAGAGCTTTGGACGGCCAATCCGATGCCGAAAAGTCCAACCCACTGACGCGTCCCGTTAAAAAGTTATCCCACTTATCTGGAAAACGGCTTGGCAAACAATTCTTTTAACATCGAATTCTTGCTAACTTGGGCGGCGCCGGCGGCACATCCGTTGTACCGTTCAGAAGTTAGAAAAATTAAAAATCTAAAGCCCGCGATACACTGAATTTCTTAAATCTTTAATAACTCCGTAACGGATCTTCTGATCGGGGCGGAGTTTAAAGATTTTTATAGAACTTTAGACGGCCGATCCAATGCCGAAAAGCACAACTAGTTGAGGTGTCCCGTTAAAAAGTTGCCCCGTTTATCTCAAAAACCGCGCTGCGAAAATTTCTTTTGAGATCGGATTCTTGCTAGCCTTGGGGCGCGACACATCCGTTTTCAAATAAACCAACGTCTTTACAACGTCCCGTTTAGAAATTAAAAAATTTTTAAATCTAAGGCCCGCGACACACTGAACTTCTTAAATCTTGAATAATTTCGTAACGGATCGTCACGCGTCCCGTTAAAAAGTTTTCTCGCTTATCTCAAAAATGGCTCGGTGAAAAATTCTTTTGACATCGGATACTTGCTAACTTGGGGAGCGGCACATCCGTTTTTGAAAATCATACGGCTCTACGGCGTATCGTTTAGAAATTTTAAAAAAATTAGAAATCTAAGGCCCGCGACACACTGAACTTCTTAAATTATTAATAAATCCGTAACGGATCGTCCGATCGGGGCGCAATTTGAAGATTTTTATAGCACTTTCAACGACCGATCCGATGCCGAAAAGTCCGAGCCGCTGACTCGTCCCGTTAAAAAGTTATCCCACTTATCTCGAAAATGGCTCGGAGTAAAATTCTTTTCGTATCGGATTTTTGTTAACTTGGGAGGCGACACATCCGTTTTCAAAAATCCCGCGTCGTTACGACGTACCGTTTAGAATTTTAAAAAATTAAAAATCTAAGGCCCGCGACACACTGATCTTTTTAAATCTTCAATAACCGGAGTTACGAACGATCCGTTACGGATAATAGATAACGGATAACGGATCGTCCGATGAGAGCGGAGTTTGAAGATTCTAATAAAACTTTTGAAAACCCCACGTCTCTACGGCGTGCCGTTCAGAAGTTAAAAAAAATTTAAAATCTAAGGCCGGCGACACACTAAATTTTTTAAATCATTAATAAATCTGTAACGGATCGTCCAATCGAGGCGCAATTTGAAGATTTTTATAGCACTTTCAACGGCCGATCCGATGCTGAAAATCCCAACCCGCTGACTCGTCCCGTTAAAAAGTTATCCCACTCATCTCGAAAACGGCTCGGCGAAAAATTCTTCTGGCATCGGATTTTTGTTAATTTGGAGGGCGGCACACCCGTTTTCGAAAAATCCCACGTTTTTACGTACGTTGTTACGTTTAGAAGTTAAAAAAAATTAAAAATCTAAGGCCCGGGACACACTGAACTTTTTAAATTTTCAATAACTCCGTAACGGATCGTCCGATCAGGGCCGGGTTTGAAGATTCTTATAGCACATTTGATGGCCGATCCGATGCTGAAAAGCTCAATCTCAGTTTCTGCAAGTTTTCTTTTCGAAAATCTGAGGAAATCCGAAAAAACTTAAAAAATTCAAAATTAAAGGAAAATTTGAAAAATTATTAGAGATAGAAAATTTGTGAAAATGTAGACATTTTCCTAGGAAATCTTAGGAAATTCAAGAAATTTTGGAAATCCCAGGAGCTTTTAGGCAACTTGGGTAATGCAACAAGATAATTTTTTTTGATTTTTCAACTTTTTCGGAAGAAAATCTTAATGCAATCCAGAAGAAAATCTGAGGAAATTTATAAAATATTTTTTTCAACGAAATTTGGTATACAAAAATTAGAAAATAAACAGAAAAAAAAAGGAACAGAGTTATAAAAAGCAGGAAATTTAAACTGTTAGAGATCGGAGGTCTGGGGGTTTGGGAGTATGGGTAACATGGAATATGTGGAGACATAATCAATCTTGAAAATAATAGTTTGAATTTAAACAAAATCTATCTATGGAAAATTTTAGAAAATGCCAGAAAATCTATAGGAAAATTTAGAAAATCTCAGGAACTTTTAGACAATTTATGCATTGAAATAAGGCAATTGTTTCGGTTTTTTAAATTTTTCAGAAGAAAATCTTAAAGCAATCCAGAATAAAGTCCGAGGAAATCTTCTAAAAATCTTGTTAAAGGAAATTTAGTATACAAAAATTGCAAAATCTGCAGAAAAAAAGTAAAGAAGAAGAACTTTTGGGCCGAAAAGCCCAACTCGCTGAGGCGTCCCGTTAAAATGTTGCACAGCTTATCTCCAAAACCGCTCTGCGAAATTTTCTTTTGAAATCAGATTCTTGCTAACCTAGGGGCGCGACACATCCGTTTTCAAAAACCTCACGTCTTTAGAATAACGTACCATTTAGAAGTTTAAAAAAATTTAAAAACTAAGGCCCGCGACACACTGAATTTCTTAAATCTCTAATAACTCCATAACGGATCGTCCGATCGGGGCGGGATTTGGAGATTCTTATAGCACTTTCGACAGCCGATCCGATACCGAAAATCCCAACGCGCTGACGTATCCCGTTAAAAAATTTCGCCCGCTTATTTCAAAAACGGCTCGGCAAAAAAATTTTTGAGATTGGATTTTTGTTAACCTGGGGGGCGGCACATCCGCTTTCTAAAAATCTTACGTCTTTCCGGCGTGCCGTTCAGCAGTTAAAAGAATTAAAAATCTAAGGCCCGCGACACACTGAATTTCTTAAATCTGTAGTAACTCCGTAACGGATCGTTCGTTCGGGGCGAGGCTTGAAGATTATTTAGAGCACTTTCGACGGCTGATCCGATGCCGAAAAGCTCAATCTCAGATTTTGAAAGTTTTCTTTGAAAAAGAAGACATCTGACCTGTTCTCGGCATTTTTCAAGGGGTAAATATCCAGTAAAATTTCTGTACACAAGACTCGGCATTCCAAAGATTTTCAAGACTTCCAATTATTTCCAATAATTTCCAAAAAAATCCAAAGAATTCCAAAAAATTCCAAGGAATTCAAAAGATTTCCAAGGAATTCTAAAGATTTCTAAGAGTTGCAATAATTTTCAAAGAATTCCAACAATTTTTTATAAAATCCAAAGAATTCCAATAAATTCCAAAGAATTCCAATGACTTCCAAGAAATTCCAAAAATCTTACGATTTCCTATAATTTCCAATGATATCCAGCGAATGAATATTTTTTACAAGGGGTAAATATCCAGTAAATTTTCTGTACAAAAGACTCGGAATTTCAAAAATTTTCAAGAATTCTAGAGGTTTCTAAAGAATTCCAACGATTTCCAAAGAATTCCAACAATTTCTAAAGAATTCCTAAGATTTACAATTTTCTCTGTGTTTGCAAAGAATTCCTTTGATTTCCAAGAATTCAAGTGATTTCCTAAGAATTCCTACGATGTCCAAGAATTCCAGGGATTTCCAAAGAATTCCACAGAATTACAGTGTTTTCCAAAGAATTTCTGGAATTTCCAATAATTTCCAAAAAATTCCAACAAAATCCAAAAAATTCCAATGAATTCCAAAGATTTCCAAGGAATTCTAAAGATTTCTAAGACTTGCAATAATTTTCAAAGAATTCCAACAATTTTTTATAAAATCCAAAGAATTCCAGTAAATTGCAAAGAATTCCAATGACTTCCAAGAAATTCCAAAAAATCTTACGATTTCCTATAATTTCCAATGATATCCAGCGAATGAATATTTTTTACAAGGGGTAAATATCCAGTAAAATTTCTGTACAAAAGACTCGGAATTTCAAAAATTTTCAAGGATTCTAAAGATTTCTAAAGAATTCCAACGATTTCCAAAGAATTCCAACAATTTCTAAAGAATTCCTAAGATTTACAATTTTCTCTGTGTTTGCAAAGAATTCCTTTGATTTCCAAGAATTCAAGTGATTTCCTAAGAATTCCTACGATATCCAAGAATTCCAAGAATTTCAGTGTTTTCCAAAGAATTATTGGAATTTCTAATAATTTCCTAAAAATTCCAAAAATATCCAAAAAATTCCAAAAAATTCCAAAGATTTCCAAGGATTTCTAAAGATTTCTAAGACTTGCAATAATTTTCAAAGAATTCTAACAATTTTTTATAAAATCCAAAGAATTCCAATAAATTCCAATGACTTCCAAGAAATTCCAAAAAATCTTACGATTTCCTATAATTTCCAATGATATCCAGCGAATGAATATTTTTTACAAGGGGTAAATATCCAGTAAAATTTCTGTACAAAAGACTCGGAATTTCAAAAATTTTCAAGAATTCCTAAGATTTACAATTTTCTCTGCGTTTGCAAAGAATTCCTTTGATTTCCAAGAATTCAAGTGATTTCCTAAGAATTCCTACGATGTCCAAGAATTCCAGGGATTTCCAAAGAATTCCAGGGATTTCCAAAGAATTCCACAGAATTTCAGTATTTTCCAAAGATTTTCTGGAATTTACAAGAAATTCCAGGAATTTCCAAGAATTCCAAAGATTTTCAAAGAATTCCAAAAATTTCCAAGAAATTCCAATGATTTCCAAAGGAATTCCAAACCCCACATTTTCATTTACGATGTTTTGATGCGGAATCGTTAATTTCTGGAGGACCCAAAAGGGTTTTGGCTAGGGTTTAATTATTACTAATTTCACTTTTATATTTTTAAAAATAACCAGACACAGTAAATTGTAGGCTGGCAGTTCGAGAGAATGAATCGGAAGAGTCTGAAGATTATTTGTTTTTTCTTTTGATGATTTGATGCGGAAAAAAATCTCAATTCATTGATTATTTTTTGTGGACCCAAGGCACCCGCTGGCGTTCTTTACCACCCTCCCCTCCAAACCTTTCTTAACAAATTACCATTGTTTTCGTTGACCTAGCTGGAGGTGCGACACCAAAAAAAATAATTAATTATTTTTTCTAATACCGAAATGTTAAACAAATTAAACCGACCTTGATTTTATCATTATTTAACAACTACATGGACTGGTTTCAAAAAAAATGGTGCAACATAATAAATTATTTCAAAATCTGGATCACTTAACGCAAGAGTTTAGATCTTGGAAGCTGTTTTGAAGCTATTTCTCACGTAATCCTAATCCCGGGGGCTACATCACGATGCGAAGAAGAAGATGAATCATAAATTTAAAATAAATCTAGTGTGATTCAACTCGGCCAGACGTTGCGGGGTGACGTAAACATAACATCAACAAAAAACTTATTACCTACGGATCCCCATTCAGGATGCGCCAAGTTGTTGAACCATCCATCGTATCTTTGTCTCTCGTACCGGCTGTAGCTTTGATCTGCAAAAAATTATAATATTTAAGTTGTCATAGTCGAGATTAATGTTACATGTAACCAGAGCCGTACCCAAAACCTAAACTACAATTTGGCAAATCCAGTTCGCGACATGGAAACCAACCTTGGTGCTGCGCGACAATTCCGGTTGCACTTTAAAAGTAAATAGTAATTGATGTTTTTGTTTCGCAAATGACAAATCATCGCGTTTTTCTGCGCAACTTCTCATCCAAGTAGTGTAACCTACTTTCGATGCACTTTCTCTGCCTAACTATAAAATAATTATTACAGGGTCAAGTTAGAAGAAGGAAAATACCTTAAACGGTTTATGTAATTGATTCAAATTCATCTCGCCCCCCCCCCGCCTGAACTAACCGCGCTTCCCAGGACCGCAAATTCGAGTAAATTTTATGCAAATTTTGTAACAATGTAACCTTTCCTTTATTTCGCAACTAAATTAAAAATTGGAATTAATTTTAAAATTAAAAGAATACTCAGCCGGAACTCACCTGCATCGATAAGGTAAATAAGGGCAATGACACACGTGCATCCGAGCAATTGCATGTTTGCAAGTCACAATTAAAAACAAATAATTAAAAAAATAAAAAAACTACATTTTCCAACAAAACACGGCGAGGTTTGAAACGCGACTGATTAGTTTGTTATAACAAAGAAGATGAACAACACGAAACACTTGTGATAACAAACCCACAACTACACATTTCTTCCGATAACAAACTTTTTAAATATCGCACGGCACACTAAACTTGTGTCCACCAGAAATTATGATTAATAAAAGTAAATTCTCGCGAATGCTAAAGAGAAAGTAGAATTCTAGACATTGATCCCCACCAGATACATGTCTTTACCCACATTTTGAAACACAATTAACTGGATGGATACAAAATATACAGCGGACACGGCTTTGTCGAGGCCCACATTTAAAAAAAAAATCAAAATCAAAAAATTTTTTTTTCAAATTTTGAAAACCACTTTTTTGAAAATTTTGGCGCGAAAAATTTAAATTTTTTTTTAAGTGGGCTGAAGCAAGTTTTTGAAAAAATTTTCTTACGTGAGAAAATTTATTAATATGTATTTTGCCACTTTTTTCTGATAAAAAATCAAATTACTTAAATTTGGAGGGTAAATTATTAAAATTTGTGTTTGGGAAAAAGGGGGGGGGAAATAATTTAAAAAATTTTATGTGGTGATAATGTGAAGAAGAGAAAAAAATAACAAAATCAAAAATTATGAAAAAAAAGAATTTTGAAAATCATTTCTTTTTAAATTTGGCAGAAAAAAATAGATTTTTTGAAGTGGGAAGAAACAAATTTTTGTAAAACAAAAATTTATGTTTTTAGAGTTATGAGAAAAACGAGTTTTATAATATTTTTACGGCCAAAAAATAAAATTATTTAAATTTAGAGCGGGGGGATAAATTATTTTAAATTTTCACGTAAGAGTGAAGATTACAAATCAAAAATTTAGCAAATATTTTTGAAAAAAAAATTTCGAAAATTAAATTATTTACAACTGGAGCCGGGGGAGGGGGTTCCCCAGTAAATTATTTCAAATTTTTACATAGGGGTGAAGATTTCCAATAAACAATTTAGCAACTTTTTTTAAAAATGAATTTCCAAAATCACTTTTTTTAAAATTGCGGGGAAGTAGGAGAAAAACAAATTAAAAATTTCTTATATTTTTAATTTTGTGAGAAGAATTATGTATTTATTGCTTTTTCTGATTTTTTCTGCTTAAAAATAAAATTATTAAAATTTGCATTTGGGATGCCGGGAGGAGGGGGGGGTGTAAAAATTAATTTAAATTTTTACATAGTGATAAGGCGAAAAGGAGAAAAAATTACAAAATCAAAAGTTTATAATTTTTTTAGAAAAAGTATTTTGAAAATCACTTTCTTTTAAATTTTGCCGAAAAAAATAAGTTTGTGAAGTGGGGAGAAACATCAGATTTATTCAGAGAATATCAGATTTTTTCTGCAAAAAAATTAACTTATTTAAAATTGGATCGGGGGGGAGGGGGGGTAAATTGTTTTAAATTTTCGCTTGGGGGTGAAGATTACAAATAAAAAATTTAGCACATTTTTTTGAAATAAGAATTTCGAAAACCATTTTTTTTAATTATGGGGGAAGTGGGTAAATAAAATTAAAAATTTTTTTTTATTTTTTTTTTGTATTGTGAGAAGAATTACATATTATGTTCTGCTATTTTTCTACTTTTTTCTACTTAAAAATCAGATTATTAAAATTTGTGTTTGGAAAGGGGGGCGGGAGGAATCAATTCAAATTGTTGTAATTAATTAAAAATATGTTTATCAGATTTTTTCTGCCAAAAAAATTAAATTATTTAAAACTGCAGCGGGGAGAGGGGGCTCCCCGCGTAAATGACTTTAAATTTTCACGAGGTGATAAAGATTATAAAATCAAAAATGTACTAAAGTTTTTGAAAAAAGAATTTTGAAAACCTTTTTAAAATTGTGAGTGTAGTGGGGAAAAAACAAATTAAAATTATTATTTTATATTTTTAATACGGCGAAATGAATTATGTATTTTCTGTTATTTTTCTGCTTAAAAATCAAAATAATCAAAATTTGGGGTTGCGAAAGGGGGGGGGAATTAATATATATTTTTATGTGGTGAAAAGGAGAAAACATAACAAAATCAAAAATTTATAATTTTTTCGGATAAAAGAATTTTTAAAACCACTAATTTTTAAATTTAGCATAAAAAATAACTTTTTTGAAGTGGGGAGAAGCAAATTTTCGAAAAACAAAATTTTGTGTTTTTGGTAAATTGTGAGAAGAATGCACTCGTATTTATCATATTTTTCTGCCTAAAATCCAAATTAATTAATTTCGGGAGACCGGGGGGAGAAACAATTATTTAAAATTTTCCAGTAGTAGTAAGGTGAACAATAAATTGAGAAAAAATAAAATTTTTCTTTATTTTTGTCCGTTTTCTGCCATCATGGGTAAACAGGGGTCCCACTCGTTTTTCAAAATAAATTCTCATCAGACTTTTCCAGATTTTTTCTGACTAAAATTCTTTAATTTTCTATTAAACTGCCGCTCGTTAATCCATTCGTGCGCGTCAGTAGCAGACAGATGAAAGACTTTCCATTTTTTGTTAAATAAAATTTTTAGGAGAACAAAGGGCTATTAATAAACTTTACAAATATTTACAGAAGGAAAGAGGTCTTACGTTTAAAAAAAATATTAAACTTAAAAAGAAATTTAATAAATCTTTAAAAAAATAAATTTCAAATCTTGATTCAAAAATCAAAAATAATCGAGGCTCTCAAAGCAAATTATTTAAATTTGGGTAGAAGGAGGGAGGGGAGAATGATTTTAAATAATTCAAAATAAATTTTTTTTGATTTTTTAGATTATTTCTTCCTTATTCAGATAAGCAGCAGAAATAAAATTACTTAAATTTGGTTGGCGGGGGAGGGGGATTTTAAATTTTAAAAATAATATTTTTTGTATTATTAAGATTTCTTCCACTTTGTTCTCAAATAAGCAACACAAATCAAATTGTTTAAATTTGGGGGGGGGGGAAAATAAAAATTTTTTTTTAAATGCTTTTTTTTAGTTTAGAAATATAAATCTTATTTCAAAAAATATTTTTTATAAAGCAAAAAAATAAATTTTAAATTTCAAAAAATTTTATATTTCATCTTAAAAATAATTTTTTAAAAAGCAAAAACAACTAAACAAAAAATTAGGATTTGATAAAATTTATGTTGATTGCTCGCAGGCTTACGGTGATTTTTGTATTAAAATAATTACTCGTTAATCCATTCATGCGCGTCGGTGGAAGATATAACGGACGATGTCCAAATAAAATAGTGAAATATAAAATTGAACATAAAACATTTATTTCTTATTACAAAAAGTCTTTTATAACATCACACAGTTTGACATTGGAATGTATACACAACTACTTAACGCTATCGTTTGCTTAAACGGTAACAGTCATTTGTACAATTCAAAAATAAATACAATAAAGAAACAACTTTGGCACGTAAAACAACAACAAAACAACTAACTTATAATAAAACTATAGCATGATCTCTTTCCAAGCGGCGTTTGGCCTTCAGAGACACAGTGGCCATTGCATCTACAGGTGTCGGTAAGCCGGCAGCGCTTGGAGCATTTTGCTGGTAAAAAACTTCTGTTTCGCCGCAATGGTGACCATACATCACGCTTTCGTGACTTCTGCAATTAAAACAAAATAAATTAGATCAAATTTTACTAACGAAAAGAGTCCGGATAATCACCAAATCTAGTGTAAGGATACTCGGACAGCATACGTTTTTCGTCTCTTTCCGCAGAGTCAACACGAAACAACTGCGCCCAATACCAACAACCCAACACAAAAATAGCCACATAAGCGATTAAGGACAGGTACCACAGCGAGTGAACAAGGTGCGCATGCAAATTGCCAAACTTGAGATAATCCTGATCCATCATTGAATTATATATGTACACGATCGTGAGAAAAAATGCCAAAAAATTAGCGATTATAAAAGGCGGCAATAATTCCTGTGCCGAAAAGTATATGCCGACCAAAAACGGCAAGCACGTGAACGACATCAATACTTGAAAGCAAAAGAATACGTAACTTCCTCTCACGACTTTTTCGAGGACCAAAATGTTCATAAAAGAGCAAATGTTCACCATGGTCAATCCGAAAAATAAAAATCCAATGCCGTAGCCTACAGCTTTGCTCAATTTGTACGGGGGATTGAAAGGCCTAGGCATCTTTTGACGTTTGCCGAGAGATAATATTAAACTTCAAAGTTGTCATGGCCAATTTGACGGAAACTACATCCCATGGAAAGTACGGCTTTCACAGTCTCTATACAGGGCCGGCGTTACCATATGTGCGAAAGGTGCCTTTGCACAGAGCGGCAGATTTTTGGGGTGGCAAGTTTTAGTTTTTTCGCATGTGAAATTTTGGATATTTTTATTAAATGCCATTTATTTGTAATAAATGCCATAAATGGCCTAAATTTAAAAAATCAAATATTACTTAGCTGCGATGGCTAGCTTTTTCCGTTACCTCGCCCGTTAAGGGAGTCATAGTCTCAAACTCGTACAGGGCGGAAAATTGGCTAGCGCCGGCCCTGTCTCTATAAGTATGAAAGAAAACATAACGTACCTCAGTAAAATTTCGGTCAAATTGCTCGTGTTGATGAAGTCTCGATGCAGATGCGTGAGTGCTCCCAAATCGGAACTGCTCCAAGGACCACCACGTTGAATTGTATCCCACTGCGGATCCAAACACAAATAACTGTAAGGTTCACTGGTTTCGCTTTGCGAACTACCGCCCGAATAAGTTTCCATGCAATGGCGTAAATTTTTCTCCAATTTTCCCAGGGATTCCGTGCACATGTCCCACTTGAAAAAAAATATATGTAATATAAAATTTGGTGAGTAAACTTTCAGATTACTTACCAGTTGACTTATGACGTCGGAAAATTCTGAAACGTCGTTTTCGAGCAACAGGCACATGACCATGTCCTGTTGCCCGCACACGAAGAGCACCGCCTCGCGCCTACCCTCGTTGGGTTTGTTATTATTTTCGGACGGGCTCTTAAAGCAGGTAAAATTGGCTTGATTGAAGTCTTTATACTCGCACGGCGTGGTGTCTTTACTACAAAACCCGCTCGATTTTTCGTCCAGCGTCAGACTACTTAATTTCGACATTAACGGCGTCAATAACACGCCCGGACGTTGACTTAGTGGGGTAACAAAATCACTGGATTGATCCATGCTCAAAGATTTTAACGGCAACGTGAGCGACTTGCGACGCTCTTTTATTTGAGACGGCGGCGGGTTTGTGTTTTTAATCGCTTTCAATTCGAACTCTTGCGGCAGCTTTAAATCTTTCGGCAACGATTCTTGAGTAATGTTAAAATTTACGTTCCCGCTCAAACTGAAGTCGAGATCCAAGTCCAAAAAGTTTAAGGGTCCGTTCAAGAACTCTTCGTGCAGTGAATTCGAAACACCAAAACCGTTGGCTTTGAAGAACGGATACAACGGATCGGAAATGGTTTGATATGCAATTTCTTTTGGCAGCTTATTCAACTCAAGATTTGAATTCGACAACTGATTGTACCTCCGCACGATTTTATTCTTGTACGTCTTTAATTTTTCTCGAAACTCCATCATGCTCGCGCTTTTGTTTTTGTCTGCGAACCGTCCGCTTTCGGTGATGACGTTGTTGTTTTCCGTTATATTCAGTTTTCGTGCTGAGTTACGTAAATTTTCTTGTACGGTCGGATCGTCGGAGTTGACGCAAATCGACAAGATGTTCTGGTGCAAGACTTTGTTCAGGTCGCTGATGGGCGTCGAGCACACGCGGTACGGAGTCCCCAAACTCGGCCTGTCATTTTTTATCTCGTACTTGTGATCCGTAGTTTTATTTTTCAAGTTTAAAAACTTTGGCCGATCGGGCGACTTCACCTGCGCAATTTTGTCTTCTGAATTGTGTTCAGTCTCTTCTTCAGGTACTGTGGTGAATATTATAGATTGATCACGTTTAATTGATGACAGCATGGGTACGGAATTCTATGAATGGAAAAAATAGAAATAATCAGAGCGAAACCAATATGATGCACTGACTTAGAAGCTTAAAGTAAAATTTCTGAAAAACGGCTTAGTTTTCGATATCTTTTTTTTTCGGCCGAGGTGCGCCACTACTATTTATGTTTGCAAGCATGTTATGTTTCTAGAACCGTCCAGTTTCAATCGTTTCGATATTTGAAACAGTAAAGAATCTAAAGTCCATGCTATTGATTGAGATTTGCCTGTGCTGAAGGTGGGGCCCATGGGCGTACCCAGCTTTTAGCCTAGAGGGGGGGCAAATCAGGAATTTTCTGTTGATAAATAATTATTCTGACATAGGCACATAATTAACCAGCTAAATGTATGGGAAACAGGAAGGATCCAGGAAGAGGCTGCTGCCCCTCCCTGCCCTCCCCTGGGTACGCCCATGGTGAGGCCTGAAAACAACTGAAAACTTACCTTCTTCGTTTGTCTTTTACTGAAATACTGCGAAATTGATCGAAATTTGCTGGCATCCTCCTGCAAAATCGTATATTCGTCTTTCCCAATGTAAATTTGTAACAATTGGACGCTGGTGGGCAGAGAAAAATTTACGGCAAAAATTTCGGCCGGAGATTTAATACGATAAGGATCTGTCAGAACCAACAGTTTCGTCAAGTCTGAACTCAGTTGGGTCGTCACCACTCTGAAAAATAAAAAACTTGACATTAGGAAAAGTGTGACCTCCACCAGCCTATCTTGACCCTCACAGCTGTTAGTATATCATGCCGAAGACACAAAACTAGTTTTTTCAGGCAGCCTTACCACAAGTTATTTATTATATAATTTTCCGCGCTCATACCAAAAAGATGCACTTTCTGGACCAGATTCATAAATAACTATTTTCGCGACTTTCATATTTTTATATCCTGACAGCTGTTAAAAACAGTTTAAAATACCTACTTGTTGTGATATAAAATTGTTCCCCCCAAAACGTGGTTCAACTGTTGGCAGCACTCCAATAATTGAACGGCTTCCAAAAACACCTGACTGACGCTCTAGAATCAAACGGTTCACAAAAATCAAAAAAGCAATCACTCTTTTTACCTTCGGTAAGTGCATGGTTGGAATGTTAAAAAACATGTGGCCCCCGTACATAAGAATTTTCAAGTACGTTTCGAACATGTGATAAAGTTTAGCCGAAAAAATTCGGTTGTCTTTGTACAATTCTGCCATTTTTTCGAGATCCAAATGAAAGAGACTGATGAGTGACGTCAAAGTTTCCGCTCGGTGCTCCAGGAGCCAATCTGCAATGTTACGGTCGGTTCCAATTGCCTAAAACAAAGTTTACAGTTGCAAGCAAAAAAAAAAGGGAAATAGAAAAGAGATTTTACCAAAATGTAACGTCCGTAGGTTCGTATTGAAAATTTACCACTTTGCAGAGCGAATATTCGAGGACTCTTGAAAACTGTCTTTAAAAAGTGCCAGGTGCCGATGATCTGACCGCACAGCGAGGTGCGTTGCTGATCGGACACCCAGCCCGGATAAAAGTATAATATCGCGTCGGCAGGGTCGTCCTCTTCCTTTTGAAGTAACTTCGTGTCGTAGACAAAAATAATCATCATTTCTCTGAAGGAAGAAAAACATAAACAAAACAAATTAAGATAAATCAGAGATTTTATACTAACTTGGCCATTTTTATGCGTTTGTTTCGGTATTCACAAGTTAAAATTACAAATTATTGACGGATTACATCATGTTTGACTTTTTATTTTTAAAAAATGACAAAAATTTCGGCTCATAACCTCATTTTGTATAAAAAAATCAATAATAGATGTCAAATGATAAGATAATGCCCAATCAACTGTTATCAGTGCACTTCCAATTAGAGCTTCGTTTTATCGCTAAAAAGATTCATCCTGTCTACAAAGAGTGAAAAAAAACCGAATATTTATTTACATTTTAAATTTAAACTTTTGAAAGTGACAGCAGCTGTCACCATGAGCGCCCTTATTGGTGGCAAGAGGGTAGTTCCCCTTCAATCGAAAATCTTTTAAATTTAAATATTCAAAATGAAATTTTTGAAAATTTTCCTCTTTTGTTGAAGCTTGAATCTTCAAATATCAATTTCTTCATCTTCAGATATATTAATACCAGTAGCAGCTAAAGAGTGAATGATGCTATTTACAGGCTAGGAAACTACAAGATTTACAAAAGAGGTAAAAATAACGCCGCTAAAATAAGGCGCGGTGGGAATTTCGTTAATCTATTCATGCGCGTCAGTGGTAAACAGATAAATCTGGATTTAGAAATGAGTCAGATAAGATCCGTAAAAAAAGACAATGCAAAAAAAAATAATTTGGATCACCCGGAAAACCGGCTCAATCCGTTTTTGAAGATTTTCGTGTTTGTTATTAGATTTTATGGAAGTGTCGCTAGTGGCTGCAACCGGAGGTACAATAGCCACAGCGTGCGTGCCGACCTGTCAAAAATTACCGTCAATTTAAATCAAAATAATTTTGGTTACGAAACAAATCGATTACAAATTGTTGTGAAATCTGTCCAAAAACTTGTTTATTTTCATTTTTGTATGGAACACCGGTAGTATCAATATACCTAACCTAACTTTTTCAAAATTATAAAATTTGGTTTTTACAAAATGAATAGTTTAGCGGATTCTTGCAAGCAACTCAAAGACGAATACGACGCCTGCTTCAACACATGGTTTTCGGAACACTTCCTGCGAGGAGATACCAATGATTCCATGTGCGCCCCGATGTTTAAATTGTATCAGCAGTGCGTAAAGGTAAAGTTTTAGTTTTCCATTTCCACGCTTTTTCTTTCAAATTCTTATGCAGAAAGCCATGAAGGACCAAAAAATCGAGGTGCAAGAAGTCGAACGGGATTTGCTGGGCACAGAGCAGGAACGTCAAAAACCACAACAGCAACAACAGAGAAAGAGTTGACCCGTTTCTAGCTTTTTATATTTGTAAATAACAAAATAACAAATGACCTCTTAAAAGTAATTGTAAAATAAATTAGGACAAAAATCCGACCTTGGTTTGTTTTGGTTTTTTTGCTAAGACCCTGAGAAGTGCTTCGTCCAATTTGGATGCGGCTTTGACCCCAAATTCCAAACCACCCGAGAAGGTTGTCAATTGCAAGGAACCACAGCCAATTTTCTGGACGTACGTGAAATTACCTTGGGACACCGCCACCACTACGGAGACGAGGGAACACTGCTCTTCCTCGCTGTTAGTGTCCACCACACAGTGATCTCCAATTTTTGAAACTGTAACCATGACGGGCGCTGCTTTGACGTCCAAAGCTTGACAATCGTGAATATTATCGGACACCTCCATCTCAACCTTATTTCCGTCCAAATTGACTGTCTTGACTTTTGGAACACGAGTATTATACAAGGCAGCTTTCACTGCAATGGAAACTGCATCGTACAGGTTACCGCCACATTCAAGTATCTAAAAATTCAGAGGAATATAAGAATTACTTCGATTAATGTTTTTTCGTTTGAACTTACAAGAACGTCGACCAATAGCTTCCAGCACTTCCGTCCATTTAGGATGCTCAATTTTGAAAGGTCGAATGCTTTGGTGGATTTATAAGCCGCCGATAGGCTGTTGGCTAAATCCATGGCCAGATCTTCACCGCCACGACCCTCGAATTCGGGTGTAGCGTTAGCAGAACAATCAACGAAGAACTCGATCTTCCCATTATTAGGCTGTTCGGGAAAAGGCACGTCCACCTCGATTTTGACTGCAACCAAGACGTCCGTGTTGGCCAACCTCAGCCTGGCCGAACCGAAAGCATGCGCGACGATGTCGGTTTCCAACTCCATGGGCCTGTAGTGTGTTCGTTCTCGTCCATCAATGCGAAAATTTTCCTGAAATATAATTTTTTTCGGTCAAAGTGAATTATGTGGTTTAGTCAGTTTACCTTGATGCCGTGCAAGATGAAAACTTTCTCGGCCTCGCATAACGTCTTACTCATGGTAAGATGTTCGCTTGCAGTAATAAATCACAAATTAACAACAGTGAGGTTATTCGGCGAACTTCAAAAAGTATGGTTATGTAGGTTTATACAGAGTAAATCGTAACATTTTGATCTGACTTGAACAATGTAAAATAATTCAATTCAAATGTTTATTGCAAAAAAGTAAACTACAACGCATACACTTTGTAATGGAATCAACAAATACATTTCTTATAAATATCTTATGGTATAAAAAAAAAATTACTCTCATTTATTTGATGCAAACTTCGACAGACCTTCAAGTAAGCTGATGTAAGCCGAATGTTCGTATGCGGTACTGTAATTCGAGAGTTTCTCTACAAATGTGTTGGTGATACCTTTCTCGTCCAAATAGTTTAACAGGAGGTCATACAAAGCCTGAAAAAAAAAAAATTATAACACCAATCCAAACGATTGCAACGAAAACTTACCAAGTCTACAACTTCGCCGGATACCGAATAAGCATTTGGTTTCCATGCTCCATGATAAATACTAATTTCGTCAATTCCAAACACGTCATCTGCAAAAATAGGGTTTTCAAAAATTAAACTCACAAAAAAAATATATAATTACTATATTCTTCTTCTTGGTGATCGGCCAAAGTAAACGAGCAATCAAGACTGAGAGTTGTGTCCCCACGGATAATTTCCACTTTGAAATCAGGCCTAGACTTCAATTCGCCTAATTCTGGTTTCTCCATATCTTGACTGACAGCGGGTTCCGGATCGGTATCCACCGAATGATTTACGTTAAACTTGATGCGGATCCTTAAAAAAAAAACAATCAAAATTTCGCCGATTGAATAAATCTTTCTTTACGTTTCATTGTTGGATTCTTTGCTGAAAGTGACTTCGGCTCCATCTAAATTCGCCTTAAAACCTTCAATTTCGGTGGGGATAGTTTTGGCCTTTTGCGCTTTTCGCTCAGCGATAATCTCGTCAGTTAGAAATTCAACCAACTCCTCTTGAGCTACTTAGTACAATAAAAATTAAAACAATTCAAGAACCTTCGGAAAGAATAAACCAACCTTTGGTGTGTGCCTGACGAAAACCACAGCAGGTGCAATTGTTGAAGTGGTGCAATTTTTTAAGGATTCCATCGTTTTTCGACTGCACATGAGGCAAAGCTGCGATTGATTGGAATTGACGCCGGCTTATGTTCGCCCAAGCAACAGATTTAATTGGATTGGCCAACGATTTTATATTTTGTACCTTTAAGATTGCGTTCCTGACACTATTCATCTTAAATTATTTCTATTTTTCACAAAAAATCGGGATAACGTGCGCCCAACTTGACAGTAACCATTAAATTGCGATGAAAATGAAGATGGCCGCGGGCGGTGAATTCTCCTCGCTACCAACTTAATTTCAGTTGCATCGCGGGAGCTTACTTCATTTTTTCGTTTTTTGGATTTGATTTCTGGGCGGACTGGTAATAAAATTATTTTAGGAAAAATATGAAACTGAATTTTAAAATTAAATTTGTTTTGAAATCCTAAGTTTATTTTTTTAAATTTTCAATTTTACTTTTTAGTATTTTTTAAAATAAATTTTGAGAATTAAAATTTATTGTAATAAAATTAATTGAACAGAAATAAAAAATTATTTTTATAAAAATAACACCGTAACCCCCCCCCCCCCTTTGTCTTGATGAAAATTTACTTGAGCGTCCATTAGAGGGAGCAAAGGGAGCAGTTGCCTCTTTTAGACGTCCGTGAAAGTCAAAGTTTCTGTTTTTTAAAAATAAATTTTTTTTACATTGTTGCATTTTCAGTTCCAACTTAAAAAGTTTTGTTGTTGTGGCAACGCACTCATAGTATGAAAAATTCAACAAATTATTTACAATCAATAACTCGACGAAAATAATTAATTTATTGTAAGTATTAATTATGGTGCAACATGGTGTATATAAATCGATCGATTTGGTGACGTAAATCGTGACAAGCAGTTATTTCTGGGGATTTTAGTCGTAGCGGTGCTGTCACACATGTAAATTCACTGTGGCTTTTAGGAAGTGTATTGCGGTCCCGCTTCGAAACGGGTTTCTCTGTTCGTTTCGCTTAGAAAAATTACTAATTTTTTCACTCTTGCATTAATTTTTTTTTATGATTTAATGTGTGCGTATTTGATTTGTCAGGTGGCAGTTATAAACGACGGATTGTGAACGGTGTTTTTTTGTGTCCAATGTCTAGTGGCGAATTCGTTGACAGCTCCGTCGACCCACCAGCTAAGAAACGGAAGCTCGAATCGAACAATAGTTGTGTCGAAATGGCTAACAACGGCACGGCCGGTTCCTCTCAGAACAATGCCGGAAATGATATCGACGAAGGACTTTATTCACGACAGTTGTATGTTTTGGGACATGACGCTATGCGCCGGATGGCGACCAGCGATGTACTTATCTCAGGTTTAGGTGGTTTAGGTGTCGAAGTCGCCAAGAACGTAATATTGGGTGGTGTCAAATCGGTCACTTTGCACGACAGCGCGGTCTGTACGGTCGACGATTTCGCGTCGCAATTCTATCTCTCCGAAGAGGATTTGGGTAAGAATCGCGCCGAGGCTAGTTTGAAACAATTATCCGAATTGAACACTTACGTGCCGACCCGCGCCCACACCGAGCCGCTAACCGAAGACTTCGTCAAGCGTTTCAGTGTCGTCGTACTCACCAACAGCTCTCTCGAGGAGCAATTGCGAATCAACGAGATTACGCACCAGAACAACATCGCCCTTGTCGTTGCCGACGTTCGGGGCTTATTCGCGCAGGTATTCTGCGATTTTGGCTCTTCGTTTACTGTCTACGATGTCAATGGTGAGTCGCCAGTATCCTGCATGGTAGCAGACATACTCAAAGACGGCGAAAATAATGGTATCGTTACGTGTATCGACGATACGCGTCACGGACTCGAAGACGGCGATTACGTGACTTTCTCGGAGCTTGCCGGAGCTACCGAACTCAACGGTTGCGACCCCATCAAGGTGAAGGTCCTGGGGCCGTACACCTTCTCAATACCCGACATATCCAACATTTCCAAGTACGAACGCGGCGGTATCGCCCAACAAGTTAAGATGCCAAAAATAGTACACTTCAAGTCAATGGAGGAGTCTCTCAAGAGCCCCGAATTTCTCATCACAGATTTTGCTAAATTCGATGCAGCCCCACAAACTCACTTAGCCTTTTTAACTTTGCATAAATTCGTGGAGAAGCACGGACGCGTTCCAAAGCCGTGGAACAAAGATGACGCTTCCGAGTTTGTATTGCTGGCCAAGTCTCAGTCCGTCGATGGTGGAAACGACACCGAACTCAACACGGCAGCTTTGGAAAAATTCTCCTTTATCTGCGCCGGTAACTTAAGTCCAATGAACGCGACCATCGGAGGAGCAGTCGCTCAAGAAGTCATGAAGGCCTGTTCGGGGAAATTCCATCCGATTTATCAGTGGATGTACTTTGACGCTCTCGAATGCTTACCATGTGACGACGTACCGGAAGAACTTGCGGCCCCCACAGGCAGTCGGTATGACGGCCAAACTGCAGTTTTTGGGTCTGATTATCAAGACAAATTAGGTTGGTTGAATTTTTCTGCTTGGTTCTGCGGTGTTTACTGATGGGATTTCTTTCAGGCGCACTTAACTATTTTATTGTGGGTGCTGGTGCCATTGGATGCGAGTTGTTGAAGAATTTCGCCATGATGGGTGTTGGTGGTAAAGGTGGTTCCGTCACGGTCACCGATATGGATCTCATTGAAAAATCCAACTTAAACAGACAGTTTTTGTTCCGCCCTCACGATGTTCAATGCGCCAAAGCTGTCACAGCTGCTAAGGTAAGAATTTATTATCTAATATAGTTTTCACAGTAGCTCTTCTGTTTATCACTTCGAGATTGACACTGAAGTAAGTTCCCAACGAACCATGATTAGAAATAACTCAATTAAGTTATGAATACTGCAAAATCGTAGATTTAGTGGTAGTTACGTAATAGTTTCCGTCTCAGCACTTGGGTGCTAGTTGGGTTGGTATGTTTTCTCAGATTTCCCTTCACTTTTACCTTCTACTTTTAAGCCAAGTCTGCCCTGGGATTCTCGTTAGAATCTCATTAATTCATGTGTTTTCTGTAATTACAAGAACTAACACAAATTTTTTACATTTAGGTAATTAAGAAAATGAATCCTGACGTAAACATAATTGCACACGAAAACAGAGTTGGAGTTGAAACCGAAAGCGTTTACGATGACGCTTTCTTCGAAAAGCTCGACGGCGTTGCTAACGCTTTAGACAACGTAGATGCTCGTATTTACATGGACAGACGTTGCGTCTACTACCGCAAACCACTTTTAGAGTCTGGTACTTTGGGAACTAAGGGTAACACGCAAGTGGTTGTTCCATATTTGACTGAATCTTACAGTTCCTCTCAAGATCCACCAGAGAAAAGCATCCCAATTTGTACCTTGAAGAATTTCCCTAACGCAATCGAACACACTTTACAGTGGGCCCGCGACAATTTCGAAGGTTTATTCAAGCAAACCGCAGAAAACGCCTCTCAGTACTTGGCCGAACCCGATTTTATCGAACGTACGCTAAAATTACCTGGAGTTCAGCCATTTGAAGTATTAGAATCCGTCAAATTTGCTTTGGTCGACGATAGGCCCAAGAGTATACAAGACTGCGTCGCTTGGGCGCGCAACCACTGGCAAGAACAATACTACAATCAAATTGTGCAATTATTGTTCAATTTCCCACCAGACCAGCTAACCTCGACAGGTCAGCTGTTCTGGTCTGGACCGAAACGGTGTCCAGAACCTCTGATATTTGATGTGAACAATCCATTACATCTCGACTATGTATACGCTGGTGCCAACTTAAAAGCTCAAGTTTATGGAATTCCACAAGTCCGCGACCGTGTTGCCATCGCCGAAATGGTCAACAAAGTCGAGGTAAGTTGCAGGTTTTTTGTTAATTTTATCGAAAATCACTGAATTTGAATTTTGTTTGATTTTGTACTCGGGGCTCCCGAGTCTGAAATTTCTAAAGTAATCCAAAACTTTTTTTGTCTCCATTTTTTTTCCCATTTTTATTTTTCATTGTTGGAAATGTAATTCAATTGCTTCTAGGTTCCAATTTTCGTGCCGAAATCTGGCGTCAAAATCGCCGTGACCGATTCTCAAATGGCTTCGACCAATGGTTCGAGTAATGGCGACGCCGACCGCATAGGTCAACTACAAGAAGAACTACCGTCGCCGGCTGAGTTGAACAATTTACGCTTGACACCGTTGGAGTTTGAGAAGGACGACGACAGCAACTTGCACATGGATTTCATTGTAGCATCTTCAAATTCGCGCGCAGCTAATTACAAAATTCCGCCTGCCGATCGTCACAAGTCGAAATTAATTGCAGGAAAGATTATTCCGGCTATTGCGACTACGACTTCAGTCGTTGCAGGCCTGGTCGGTCTCGAACTTTATAAATTAGCCAACGGAGTGGAGAGTTTGGAGAAGTTCAAAAATGGTTTTGTAAATCTGGCATTGCCCTTCTTTGGATTTTCCGAGCCGATTGCCGCTCCTAAGATGGAATACTGTGGAAATCAATGGACCCTGTGGGACCGTTTCGAGGTGGAAGGCGAAATGACCCTGAGCGAATTTTTGGATTATTTCAAAACCAAGCACGGTTTGGAGATTACGATGCTTTCACAGGGCGTTTGTATGTTGTACAGTTTCTTCATGGCCAAGGCAAAGGCTCAAGAGCGACTGGGACTTCCGATGTCTGAAGTGGTTCGACGCGTTTCGAAGCGTCGCATCGAACCACATGTGAAAGCCTTAGTTTTTGAATTGTGCTGCAACGACGTAGATGGTAACGACGTAGAAGTGCCGTACGTGAGATACACGCTGCCGTGAGTTTCTTTCTTTTTAATTTGAATTGCGCACGCGCGACTTTCAAACAAGACTAAATTTTACATTTGAAAGAACTTTTTTTAAAACTATTTTTGCTAAATGTTAACGAACTCTTGTAATAATTTAGGTTGTAGTTATTTAGTTGTGTGTACTTGTTAAGGGAGGGCAGCAGCGTTTTATTAAAAAGCAAGATGGTTTGAAACGGCACTCGTTTTATTATTATAGATTTTTTGCAGTAACTAAGCATTTACTATTTTAATTTGAGGTACAACGCCCAAATATTTTATTGCGCTTTCTTATTGTTTTTCTTACAAATAAAATTGTGTGCGAAAAATTATATAATAAACTAACTATTTAATAACATTTTACTACTTTTATTGCGCAACCCGACAATGGATCGTGTTACCACCAACCAGGCAACTTAGGTTAGGACTTAGCGTAATGAATGGTGTTTAATTTAAAAATTGTCTACAAATTGATTAGCTATATTATCGATTGTTGCAATAGTATTACAAGAATAAAGTTACATTTTTTCAATACAGTTTTTTTGTAATTGATTTTATGTCTATAGCCTTCAGTTATGTTTCGGGGAATCCGAAACATAAAAAACGCGCCGGAAACTCTACCTCTGTGGTGGTGTGAAAAAGAGTAATTTTCTGTTTATTCATCGTTGACGTACGACCTCAAATATCGATTTAGCCCAAAAACAGGTAGAGACCGAAATTGTTGGAAATTTGATTCTCTGCAAGTTTAGATATCTTCATTATAGCTGAAAAGTTGAAAATAAACGAGATAATTCAATTTTTTGAATTTCTCACGGGTTTTTTGAGTGTAATTAAAAAAATATCGATCCTAGAAGAAAAATTGTAAGGACTAAACTTGTAGAGGATGAAATTTCCTACAATTTTTGTCCTTACGATTTTTCGATAAAATCAATAAATGGCCGAGTTATTCAAGAAAAAGCGTTTTTTACCTAAAAAAACAATTTTCACTCCCGGTAATCCCCCCCGTCCCCCCGAGAGCATAACATAGCGTCATAGAGTTTTTTCAGGGTTAGGTGCCTTTTATGGATATAACGACTGGACTATTTCCTCCTTGAAATAAATAAAATGCCAACATAAAATAAATATATTAATTATAGGAATACAAGAATAAAGTAACATTCTAATACTTCACTTTAGTAACATTCGGGATAGTTTAAAAAAATTTTGAACACGTGCCAAGGGTGAATCACACAAAAATAACTCGAAAACGGTGAAAGATTTCATCGACTCGAGTTATCTTTTTTTTTCACCCTCATCACTTTTTTAAGCTTTCCTCAATTTATTTAACTTCTTTGTTAATTTTCTGAATTTTTGTCATTGTCGATCAGCGAAATTTCACTTCCGAACAATTTATTCCCTTTCGAATTCCTCCTCGATCCAGCCGTATGTGAATTAAGTTTTGGCGACTCGATCAATCTGTTGTCGTTCGGTTTGGCTATGGAAAAACGACGGTCGTCGTTTAAGTTTTTCCTACGAAAACAAATTTGAGTTTTCATTTCGATTACAATTTTAACTCACATTTGGTTTTTCGGTTTAATCTCGATTGCAGATTCGGAACTCTTAACCCGGATCGGTTTGAATCCAGCTTTTCTCAAATCGTCCAATGAGTTGTGACGTCTTTGGGCGCCATCTGGAGCTTGAACGCTGAAACTGAAGTTTGAAACAAAAGAAACGAACGATTCCTTGTTTTCTTACCCGTCGCCGATGCGTCGTTTGCTCAGTTCTTTTTGGATCACTTCGGGCAGGATCGTTTTATTGCTTTGCTAAAACAAAATAAAGATTTCCCGACGTTTCACTCTGTGTCTGTTTGCTTACCAATAAAAAGCTGTTCTCGAGTGGGTTCGTCCAAATATTCGTACTGGTCAAACTAAAATCTGTCGCGGATTTGTTTAAATTATCCGCGGAAACATTCGTCTTGACGGTGTTGATTGGCGAACGGCAGAAAACACTGTTAACGTCTTCGAGTTTTTTTAGTAATCTCTCGTTATCTCTGCAGACGAGTTCCTGATCGCGTAGCAGCATCTCCCTCGTCAAGTAAAGCTCCATGTTTTCTTTCCTCAACGCTTCGTTCTCGTGGACGTATAACCGAATTAATTCCACGAGTTGTGGACCTTCCAATTCGATGAGTTTGTCGAAGTCGACTTGCGGTGGGGTCGCCACGATGCGTTTTTCTAAGGAGAGACTACATTAAAGAGGAACGGAGACTATAATTAAATTAAAATTACCTGGTAAGTGGTCTCCTGGCTCCGTTTGCAAGTGGAGAGCCGTTCGCAAGTGTTCGTTTTCGCTTTGCAAGACGTCGACTTCGCGTTTCAGACTTAAAATTAAGGCTTCTCTTGGGTCCTGAAAAAAAAAACCGTCAGTTCACTTCCAAAATAAAGAGGCCGGCAGTTTACCATTAACACTATTGGTTTCGTTCGAATCTTTTTCGCTCGGGCCGCGTAGCGGAGCGTATTGATGGTTTCGGTTAGGTTGGATCTGGCTGGCGAAATACAAGCAATCTAGAAATAAAACTCGGTGGTAACCGAAAATGGCAGTGGCGCAAAATAATTACCATCAAAGTTACTCCATTTCCAGCTAGCGAATCGGCCAATAACTTGGTTAGTTTGGAGTCCCGATAGGGAATGTGGTTATTTTTGCGTTTGTTGTCGCTCAATGATGCGATACAATAACCTGGAATCGTGAAATGTTAAATAAATTAAACTGTCTTGTCTATTTTAATGAAAAGGTCGCCGTTAAAAATTCATAGAATCGAACCCCTTAATTAAATTCCCGTCGACTCACCTAAAACCATCAGACTTTTATTTATGTTATTTGCTTCTTCCAGAGTTTTTCCTTCGCTCTGCGTCTTTTTAGTCATTTCGCTTCCGGCCAGATCGACGAAATTGATTTTCCCGGATCTGGAAATGAAGACCCCTCCCTCTGCTGGCTGTTCGGACGTGATGTGCACGGAGAGGATGGTGTGGCTTCGACTGAAACGCAATTTGGCAAAATGGAGTTATTGCAAATTGGGTTTTGCTCACCTGGAGTGTTCGTTCATGTTGTGGCTCCCGACCCTTCTGTTCCGCATTCCTTCCTCCAAAACAGCGGTTAAATCGTCTAGTTCTTCGCAGTCGACCGTGAAGAGGTTCTCCACAAAAAATCCTCTCGCTTTTTTGCTCCATCGTACGGCCAAAGGTTTGCGTGCACTCCCAGGATTCAATAGGTCTATTACCTAAAGAGAAATAAGTGAAATTAGATTGTTTCACTGGTGGGTAGGCAACCCAACAAACTTTCGTTAAATTACAGTTTTATTGATTTTAAATAATTATATTTGGAATGGAAGTTTTATAAATAAAAATAATTTATTGTTTTAAAATTTAATAACAATTTTGCAAGTATAATTTGTTAAATTATTTATACTAATAACTCGGATCCAATGCATATTCAGTCAACAAGCCCCTGTGGCCTAATGGATAAGGCATCGGCCTCCTAAGCCGGGGACTGTGGGTTCGAGTCCCACCAGGGGTAACCTACTTTTTTTTTTTTAATCGTTTGCTCTATCAAATCTCTTATCAAAGGATTTGTGACTCACAATGCGAAGAAATTCTGGAAATCTCTTGACACGGAAAATTATGTAAATTAATTTTTTGAATCAAAAGTGTGACTCATTCTAAATATACAGTCCGCCCACTTAAAATTACCTTTGCTTGCCCGAAACAATCTTTTTTGCGTTGGAGTAGAGAATTCGACAGGGCCGGACCGGCCAAGTGAAGGTTTCAATTTTACGATGACAAAATTGTGTTAAATTTGGTTTTTGAATATCGAAATGCGATATTTAATTTAAAAAATAGTATGTTAAATTCCAAGGCACTAAAGGCACAAATTTTGTTCCTTATTTATTTAATATTTACCTTTTCGTTGTAGATTTCCAAAAAACTCGCCTTGAGTACAAAATGTGTCGACGCTCTCTCTTCCAGTATCTTGAACAGGTACATAAAGGAACGAAAAATCAATCCGTGCGCATCGCTGTATAATTTTGATTTCTTATCGAACTGTAAAGAAACAAAAAAAAATTTTATTGCGTGACCGGTTTACAAACCGTTTTTTCTGTTTTTTTTTTTGACTGATTGATGATATTTTTTATTTCTTACCAATCCGGGCGGACCGGTTAAAGTGTGGGTTTTGCCGCTTCCAGTTTGGCCGTAACAAAACGCCGTGCATCTGAAGCCTTCTACGGCCATTTCGATGAGCCTTTTGACCCCTGAAAATTGCAGAACGTCTTCTTGCGTCGCTGCAGATTCAAAAACGACATTGTAGGAGAATAATTTTGACTTTTGAGCGCTTCCACCGTTTCGCACGCCGTCCACCTGAAACGGGCATCGCAGCTGTTATATTTTTTTCAGGCGTTAACTAAGTAAATTGATTTAATTTCAAATATATACGTCGTTAGTGTTATACAAAAAACCGTTGATTGACTTTGGATCGATATTTCAAATAAAGCTGCCGTAATAAGCCGCTAAATGAATTTGTGTTCCCTTAAATTATTCAATAGCGCTGAGTGCGTAAGGAAGTGTAACCGTCAATCAAAGGTCGAATTTTAACAGAATAAAGCTTTTAGTAAGAATAAATATTAAGAACCGCAACGCTATTATTGTAATCGGAATCGATAAGTTGTATTTAAATGGGAAAATGATCAGAAGTGGGATTAGGGTGGTTTAAGGGTAAAAATAGAAATAAAAGATAAGAGTAATAGGTTATCGCTGTTATGTTTGATTTTTCGGAAATAGCACGAATCGATCGAAAGTTAAAAGCCTGCCAGTGGGGGAAACCCAGAATAGAACAATAGAAGAATTGCCTATTTGCCTATTGACGATTCGTTAGTTTTGCTGACGCTGACGGGAATGCAATAATTAAAACAAATAATAATTAAAAAAAAAAATAAAAAAAAATATTTCTTCCGATTATTTAATTAATTTAATTATAATTATTATGTAAATGTAAACTTTGCTTATCTTCAGTAATCTCTATTATCTACGCTTTATTCCAAGTATCGACTTTACAACTAAAGGAAGGCAAAGTAGCAGAAAATTAATTTTTTTTTCAAAAAAGTTGAAAAAGCAAAAAAAAAGGTTATTTGCAGTTTTCATTGGATTTTTTAGTGTAATTAAAAAAATATCGATCCTAGAAGAAAAATTGTAAGGACTAAACTTGTAGAGGATGAAATTTCCTATAATTTTGGTCTTTACGATTTTTCGATAAAACCAATAATGGCAGAGTTATTCAAGAAAAAGCGTTTTTTACTTAAACAACTAATTTTCGAACACAAGCAAAAGCCCGATTTCAGTGGCGTAGCCAGAGGGGATTCCCCCCCCCCCCCCGAAATAAGTTTTTGATTAAAATTTTCTAACTAAGCGTTTGACCTTGAAATTTGAAAAATTTTAGTCTGCGACGCTATAAACTCACTTCGGTCATGGTCCCCCCCGAACTAAATTCCTGGCTACGCCACTGCCCGATTTGGTCGCCATTTTTTCCGTGTTTTCTTCAGATTATCTGAGATTTCCCTTTATTTTGTACTCAAGATTTCCTTAGCGATCCACCCTTCGGATTTAAAAATTCACATTTTCTTAATTAAATCTAAGAAAAGATCTGATTTACATTTGTCGATTTTTGAATTTTATTTGACGCTTTTTCAATATCATTTTTGAATTTTTCAATTCTTGACGATGAAAAAAGTTTAAAATTCAGCTAATTTGCTGGTGTTGAAAATCAGCTAAATTTTAAGCTAACGCAGCGAAGCGTCTGCTTTAAATTCAGCTATTGTGCTGGTGCTGAAAATTCAGCTGATTTTCAGCGTTAGCTAATTTAGTAGCTGCATTAGCTAAAATGAACGGTTTTCGAGTTATGAATTAATTAGGTAAAATCTTGTCGGAAAATTCCAATATTTAGTATTATTTTTGAATATCCATTATCTTTTTAACCAAAATATTTTATGTAAATTTTAAATTTATTTTAATAAATTCGTAAGTTTCTGACCACCCTAGTTTTGAAAATCAACCGAAAATAAATTTTCATAATTTTTTAAATATAAATTTAAAAGAAAGAACACATTTTGATGATTTAATGATTCTAGCAGCAAAACTATTGATTTTTTCGGGTCAAGAGTTCAGTACTTTTTTGAAGGGCATACAATTATCTACAAACTAGATTCTAATCCTTTTTTGTCTGAAATGAACGGTTTTCGAGTTATGTATTAAATTAAGTAAAATATTGTGAGAAAATTCCAAAATTTGATATTATTTTCGACAATCCTGTACTTTTTAACAAAAACAACATGTTTTTAATTTATTTTAGTAAATTGGTAATTTTCCGATCACCCTAGTTTTGAAAATTAACTAAAAATAAATTTTGATAATTTTTTGAATATAAATAAAAAAAAAGTCACAAAATTTGAGGATTTACTGATTCTAGCAGCAAAACTATTGATTTTTTCGGGTCAAGAGTTCAGTACTTTTTTGAAGGGCATACAATTATCTACAAACTAGATTCTGATCCTTTTTTTCCTAAAATGAACGGTTTTCGAGTTATGAATTAAATTAAGTAAAATATTGTGAGAAAATTCCAAAATTTGATACTATTTTCGGTAATTCTGTATATTTTTAACAAAAAAAAAGTTTTTAATTTATTTTAGTAAAGTGGTTATTTTCCGACCATCCTAGTTTTAAAAATCAACTCAAAATAAATTTTGATAATTTTTTAAATATAAATTTAAAACAAAAACAACAAATTTGTATAATTTAATGGTCCTAGCATCAAAACTATTAATTTTTACGGGTTAATGGTTCAGTTCTTTTTTGAAGAACATAAAATTATCTATAAATTAGATTCTAATCTTTTATTGCCTAAAATGAACGGTTTTCGAGTTATGTATGAAATTGAGTAAAATACTGTATGAAAATTCCAAAACTTGGAATTATTTTTGAAAATTCCGTATCTTTTCAACCAAAATGTTTTTTTTACTACAAATTTTAAGTTTATTTTACTAGATTTTCAATTTTCCTACGAATTTCGTTAACTTAATTCAAATTCAAATATCAAATAAATGAATAAAATTTGATAATTTATTTTCGGACCTTAACCGGTATCTCTCCACCATTGACGCGCATGACCGTATTTTGGATGACCAGTAAAATTTCTGTACACAAGACTCGAAATTCCAAAGAATTCCAACGACTTCCAAGGAATTTCAAAGATTTCCAAGACTTCTAATGATTTTCAAGAATTCCAATGATTTCCAAAGAATTCCAGTGATTTCCAAAGAACTCCAAAGAATTCCAAGGAATCCCAAAGATTTTCAAGGAATTTCAAAGATTTCCAAGACTTCCAACGATTTCCAAGAATTCCAGGGATTTCCAACGAATTCCAATGATTTCCAAGAATTCCAGGGATTTCCAAAAAATTCCAAGAATTTCCAAGGAATTTCAATGATTTCCAAGGAATTTCAATGATTTCCAAGAGAATTCCAAACAAGTGTACACAAAATTTTCGGGATATTTACCCTTTGGAAAATACTAAACACTCCGTGGGCGGGGCTAACCTTACGGAGACAGCCAATCTAATAATCGCATTACGTTTTGAACCTTTTTTAAGCTGAATTTTTGAATGATCCTTAGGATCTGAGGAAATAGAAAATCGTATTGTAAACAAAATTTGATAGAAAAGTTTGGAAACTTCAGAATTAGGTTGATTAAAATTAAATTATGATGGATAACTAATTGGACACTCCAGAGCCGCCTCAATTAATCGTCTAATTCGAAAAACGATACCTGAGTGCAATGGAAAGGAAATTACCAAACCACTTGAATAATCGATTTATCGACGAGAGAACACAAATTATTTGGATAGAGTACCTCTATAGCGTTATTTGTCAATTTTGAACAGTCATTAAATTATGAAAACTTTTGATGATATCCATAATTGATGAGGTTATGACCCAGTACACTTGACTTTCTTAAAATCCAAAAAAGAGGCAATTACCGCTTCGTTTATTGTCTATTCTTACCGATTGATTTATTATTTAATTCAGTTTCATCTCAGTATTATTTATTAAGGACGGAACCTTGTATCTGATAATTTTTATTCTAATTTTAATGTCAAGGTCGCATGATTTGACCGGCCGGCAGCAGGCGGTGCTGAAGAGATATAAAAGTAACGGTTGACTTACCAGTATTTGTCCATTTCCTGGAAATTGAATAGCAGAAGGGTCCCCCGCTTTAATTTCTTTCGCGTTTAAGGGTCTCACCCTAAAATAAAAACAATTAATTTCTGCAACAGGTGTTGCTCGGAGCAGGAAGTGCTACGTAATTATAATGCTTTAAAATACAAACAATCGGAAACTGTTAAATTAAAAAGGAATGGAATGGGTAAAACCGAGTTAATGGGAAATACTATTAAAAAAAATCAATTGTGAGGACAATGAGTGTCACTTATGGAATGTAACGCTTGCACGAACCTTACGACGACGTTGATGTTATCTTCATTTTGATTGAAACTTGTAATTATCCGACGAGAATGGCTACTCTCATTTATTCGTTCGATACTACCAGTTCTGCAAATAAAAAAAAATTGTTTGACCACTTTGACCTATATTAGAGAAATCGCGTTCGGTGCAATTGTATAGTCCAATACCGCGGATTTTATGTAATCAATTAAATAGTACGTTTCTGTTCTAATCGTTTCGATGCATCTGATATATTTAATAAATAAATTATTATCCTCGCCGTGCGGTTCAATTTTTATTGCACACACGACATTCATTTAACAAATTGGTTAACGATTTATATCGAAGACAGATTTTAACGACGATAAGCTATAACATTAACATAATTAATCGACCCATTTAATAATATTTTATGTGACAATAAAATTTATTCGAGGAGGGTAAAGCGGGGTATCCTTACTCGCTTCCTCTGGAAGACGGAAAATTGTAACTGTTTTCGCTCTTATTCGGACTACTTCCTCTCGATCTAATCAGCCTCTCCTCCGACGAACTTTTATTCCTGATTAACCGATTGGGACTTTTAAAACTCCGATCCGGACTGGATTTAACACTTTGCCTTCCGTTTTCCTTCAACGGACTCGTCCCGCGGGAACTGGCAGGCGAGCCCGTTTTTCTGTTTCTCGTCACCATCATCGCTGCATCACAAAAACAAAAACACAAAAATACATTTAGCACAAACAATTTATTATAATTTGTAATTATTCGTCAAATGTTTTGGTTAAAGTTCAAACACTAATATTGACCTGAGGTAGCTTCACGTGCGTGTCCTTTTATATATTCACGCTATGTTGTGATCATAAAACGTACGGTACGAAAATATTGAAATTCGGACGCCGGCGTCACCGTCTATCAGTATTACGCGCGTCATGGATACCCAATTGCGGTCAATTAATACACAAGACGCCCGCGCACCAATTTTTCAAACTGACGCTGACTTTGAACTACATTTTCAAGATTTTGTTTGTTTTGGTTATTACACGCACATTCTTTTTTATTGGCGATCCGATTTGCGCTTCAAGTTAATTTTTCTAATATATGACATCAGAAAGTTTGAAAGTGGACCGTTAAAAATCAATCTAAACAATGATGAACGTTGCTGATTTTTTTTAAATGCAATATATTAGATCATCAGAGTTCATCTCTGATCCACCCCCCCCCATAGAGTTACACACCAATAAATATAGAAATAGTATTCGCAATATCATTAATCCAATCATACGCATCACTTGTAGACGGATAGAAACGGATAGGACACGTAAATACCTAGACATATTTTTTAATATTCTGATAATTTTTCAAAAATGACCTACAACATTGTCTAATCAATAATAATCAAAATATTAAAAAATATGTATAGGTATTTACAGGTCCTATTCTGTCTACAAGTGACGCGCATGAATGGATTGATGAAATTCCGACTACTACTTTTATATGACTTATGATTATATATTACTATATGAGTTGATGCTGGGAGTTCGAAAAACGCGTTTTCGTTTGGGGGAAACGCTCGCAAGCGGTTCAAAATCACGATCAAATTTTGTCAACTTTAAAGACGCATAAATCCTAAAATATCACACTTAGGTAAAATCTGTCTGCGTCAATCGATTTATCTCGCCAAACTGCATAAGAAACCGCCAAAAAATGATTCGATTTAAGACTTTCAATTTTTGGGGTGAAAAAACAACAAAGGGGTTAACCTTACGTTTTTTTCAAAAATCGCCAAAAATTTATGTGGTCTTTTTTTGATCATAACCGACGTGATTTGATGCGGGGAGTTCGAAAAACGCGTTTTCGTTTGGGGGAAACGCTCGCAAGCGGTTCAAAATCACGATCAAATTTTGTCAACTTTAAAGACGCATAAATCCTAAAATATCACACTTAGGTAAAATCTGTCTGCGTCAATCGATTTATCTCGCCAAACTGCATAAGAAACCGCCAAAAAATGATTCGATTTAAGACTTTCAATTTTTGGGGTGAAAAAACAACAAAGGGGTTAACCTTACGTTTTTTTCAAAAATCGCCAAAAATTTATGTAGTCTTTTTTTGATCATAACCGACGTGATTTGATGCGGGGAGTTCGAAAAACGCGTTTTCGTTTGGGGGAAACGCTCGCAAGCGGTTCAAAATCACGATCAAATTTTGTCAACTTTAAAGACGCATAAATCCTAAAATATCACACTTAGGTAAAATCTGTCTGCGTCAATCGATTTATCTCGCCAAACTGCATAAGAAACCGCCAAAAAAGGATTCGATTTAAGACTTTCAATTTTTGGGGTGAAAAAACAACAAAGGGGTTAACCTTACGTTTTTTTCAAAAATCGCCAAAAATTTATGTAGTCTTTTTTTGATCATAACCGACGTGATTTGATGCGGGGAGTTCGAAAAACGCGTTTTCGTTTGGGGGAAACGCTCGCAAGCGGTTCAAAATCACGATCAAATTTTGTCAACTTTAAAGACGCATAAATCCTAAAATATCACACTTAGGTAAAATCTGTCTGCGTCAATCGATTTATCTCGCCAAACTGCATAAGAAACCGCCAAAAAATGATTCGATTTAAGACTTTCAATTTTTGGGGTGAAAAAACAACAAAGGGGTTAACCTTACGTTTTTTTCAAAAATCGCCAAAAATTTATGTGGTCTTTTTTTGATCATAACCGACGTGATTTGATGCGGGGAGTTCGAAAAACGCGTTTTCGTTTGGGGGAAACGCTCGCAAGCGGTTCAAAATCACGATCAAATTTTGTCAACTTTAAAGACGCATAAATCCTAAAATATCACACTTAGGTAAAATCTGTCTGCGTCAATCGATTTATCTCGCCAAACTGCATAAGAAACCGCCAAAAAATGATTCGATTTAAGACTTTCAATTTTTGGGGTGAAAAAACAACAAAGGGGTTACCCTTACGTTTTTTTCAAAAATCGCCAAAAATTTATGTGGTCTTTTTTTGATCATAACCGACGTGATTTGATGCGGGGAGTTCGAAAAACGCGTTTTCGTTTGGGGGAAACGCTCGCAAGCGGTTCAAAATCACGATCAAATTTTGTCAACTTTAAAGACGCATAAATCCTAAAATATCACACTTAGGTAAAATCTGTCTGCGTCAATCGATTTATCTCGCCAAACTGCATAAGAAACCGCCAAAAAATGATTCGATTTAAGACTTTCAATTTTTGGGGTGAAAAAACAACAAAGGGGTTAACCTTACGTTTTTTTCAAAAATCGCCAAAAATTTATGTAGTCTTTTTTTGATCATAACCGACGTGATTTGATGCGGGGAGTTCGAAAAACGCGTTTTCGTTTGGGGGAAACGCTCGCAAGCGGTTCAAAATCACGATCAAATTTTGTCAACTTTAAAGACGCATAAATCCTAAAATATCACACTTAGGTAAAATCTGTCTGCGTCAATCGATTTATCTCGCCAAACTGCATAAGAAACCGCCAAAAAATGATTCGATTTAAGACTTTCAATATTTGGGGTGAAAAAACAACAAAGGGGTTAACCTTACGTTTTTTTCAAAAATCGCCAAAAATTTATGTGGTCTTTTTTTGATCATAACCGACGTGATTTGATGCGGGGAGTTCGAAAAACGCGTTTTCGTTTGGGGGAAACGCTCGCAAGCGGTTCAAAATCACGATCAAATTTTGTCAACTTTAAAGACGCATAAATCCTAAAATATCACACTTAGGTAAAATCTGTCTGCGTCAATCGATTTATCTCGCCAAACTGCATAAGAAACCGCCAAAAAATGATTCGATTTAAGACTTTCAATTTTTGGGGTGAAAAAACAACAAAGGGGTTACCCTTACGTTTTTTTCAAAAATCGCCAAAAATTTATGTGGTCTTTTTTTGATCATAACCGACGTGATTTGATGCGGGGAGTTCGAAAAACGCGTTTTCGTTTGGGGGAAACGCTCGCAAGCGGTTCAAAATCACGATCAAATTTTGTCAACTTTAAAGACGCATAAATCCTAAAATATCACACTTAGGTAAAATCTGTCTGCGTCAATCGATTTATCTCGCCAAACTGCATAAGAAACCGCCAAAAAATGATTCGATTTAAGACTTTCAATTTTTGGGGTGAAAAAACAACAAAGGGGTTAACCTTACGTTTTTTTCAAAAATCGCCAAAAATTTATGTAGTCTTTTTTTGATCATAACCGACGTGATTTGATGCGGGGAGTTCGAAAAACGCGTTTTCGTTTGGGGGAAACGCTCGCAAGCGGTTCAAAATCACGATCAAATTTTGTCAACTTTAAAGACGCATAAATCCTAAAATATCACACTTAGGTAAAATCTGTCTGCGTCAATCGATTTATCTCGCCAAACTGCATAAGAAACCGCCAAAAAATGATTCGATTTAAGACTTTCAATTTTTGGGGTGAAAAAACAACAAAGGGGTTAACCTTACGTTTTTTTCAAAAATCGCCAAAAATTTATGTGGTCTTTTTTTGATCATAACCGACGTGATTTGATGCGGGGAGTTCGAAAAACGCGTTTTCGTTTGGGGGAAACGCTCGCAAGCGGTTCAAAATCACGATCAAATTTTGTCAACTTTAAAGACGCATAAATCCTAAAATATCACACTTAGGTAAAATCTGTCTGCGTCAATCGATTTATCTCGCCAAACTGCATAAGAAACCGCCAAAAAATGATTCGATTTAAGACTTTCAATTTTTGGGGTGAAAAAACAACAAAAAATAACAAACCTTACGTTTTTTTCAAAAATCGCCAAAAATTTATGTGGTCTTTTTTTGATCATAACCGACGTGATTTGATGTGCGGGGAGTTCGAAAAACGCGTTTTCGTTTGAGGGAAACGCTCGCAAGCGGTTCAAAATCACGATCAAATTTTGTCAATTTTAAAGACGCATAAATCCTAAAATATCACACTTAGGTAAAATCTGTCTGCGTCAATCGATTTATCTCGCCAAACTGCATAAGAAACCGCCAAAAAATGATTCGATTTAAGACTTTCAATTTTTGGGGTGAAAAAACAACAAAGGGGTTAACCTTACGTTTTTTTCAAAAATCGCCAAAAATTTATGTGGTCTTTTTTTGATCATAACCGACGTGATTTGATGCGGGGAGTTCGAAAAACGCGTTTTCGTTTGGGGGAAACGCTCGCAAGCGGTTCAAAATCACGATCAAATTTTGTCAACTTTAAAGACGCATAAATCCTAAAATATCACACTTAGGTAAAATCTGTCTGCGTCAATCGATTTATCTCGCCAAACTGCATAAGAAACCGCCAAAAAATGATTCGATTTAAGACTGTCAATTTTTGGGGTGAAAAAACAACAAAGGGGTTAACCTTACGTTTTTTTCAAAAATCGCCAAAAATTTATGTGGTCTGTTTTTGATCATAACCGACGTGATTTGATGCGGGGAGTTCGAAAAACGCGTTTTCGTTTGGGGGAAACGCTCGCAAGCGGTTCAAAATCACGATCAAATTTTGTCAACTTTAAAGACGCATAAATCCTAAAATATCACACTTAGGTAAAATCTGTCTGCGTCAATCGATTTATCTCGCCAAACTGCATAAGAAACCGCCAAAAAATGATTCGATTTAAGACTTTCAATTTTTGGGGTGAAAAAACAACAAAGGGGTTAACCTTACGTTTTTTTCAAAAATCGCCAAAAATTTATGTGGTCTTTTTTTGATCATAACCGACGTGATTTGATGCGGGGAGTTCGAAAAACGCGTTTTCGTTTGGGGGAAACGCTCGCAAGCGGTTCAAAATCACGATCAAATTTTGTCAACTTTAAAGACGCATAAATCCCAAAATATCACACTTAGGTAAAATCTGTCTGCGTCAATCGATTTATCTCGCCAAACTGCATAAGAAACCGCCAAAAAATGATTCGATTTAAGACTTTCAATTTTTGGGGTGAAAAAACAACAAAGGGGTTAACCTTACGTTTTTTTCAAAAATCGCCAAAAGTTTATGTGGTCTGTTTTTGATCATAACCGACGTGATTTGATGCGGGGAGTTCGAAAAACGCGTTTTCGTTTGGGGGAAACGCTCGCAAGCGGTTCAAAATCACGATCAAATTTTGTCAACTTTAAAGACGCATAAATCCTAAAATATCACACTTAGGTAAAATCTGTCTGCGTCAATCGATTTATCTCGCCAAACTGCATAAGGAACCGCCAAAAAATGATTCGATTTAAGACTGTCAATTTTTGGGGTGAAAAAACAACAAAGGGGTTAACCTTACGTTTTTTTCAAAAATCGCCAAAAATTTATGTGGTCTTTTTTTGATCATAACCGACGTGATTTGATGCGGGGAGTTCGAAAAACGCGTTTTCGTTTGGGGGAAACGCTCGCAAGCGGTTCAAAATCACGATCAAATTTTGTCAACTTTAAAGACGCATAAATCCCAAAATATCACACTTAGGTAAAATCTGTCTGCGTCAATCGATTTATCTCGCCAAACTGCATAAGAAACCGCCAAAAAATGATTCGATTTAAGACTTTCAATTTTTGGGGTGAAAAAACAACAAAGGGGTTAACCTTACGTTTTTTTCAAAAATCGCCAAAAATTTATGTGGTCTTTTTTTGATCATATCCGACGTGATTTGATGCGGGGAGTTCGAAAAACGCGTTTTCGTTTGGGGGAAACGCTCGCAAGCGGTTCAAAATCACGATCAAATTTTGTCAACTTTAAAGACGCATAAATCCTAAAATATCACACTTAGGTAAAATCTGTCTACGTCAATCGATTTATCTCGCCAAACTGAATAAGAAACCGCCAAAAAATGATTCGATTTAAGACTGTCAATTTTTGGGGTGAAAAAACAACAAAGGGGTTAACCTTACGTTTTTTTCAAAAATCGCCAAAAATTTATGTGGTCTTTTTTTGATCATAACCGACGTGATTTGATGCGGGGAGTTCGAAAAACGCGTTTTCGTTTGGGGGAAACGCTCGCAAGCGGTTCAAAATCACGATCAAATTTTGTCAACTTTAAAGACGCATAAATCCTAAAATATCACACTTAGGTAAAATCTGTCTGCGTCAATCGATTTATCTCGCCAAACTGAATAAGAAACCGCCAAAAAATGATTCGATTTAAGACTGTCAATTTTTGGGGTGAAAAAACAACAAAGGGGTTAACCTTACGTTTTTTTCAAAAATCGCCAAAAATTTATGTGGTCTTTTTTTGATCATAACCGACGTGATTTGATGCGGGGAGTTCGAAAAACGCGTTTTCGTTTGGGGGAAACGCTCGCAAGCGGTTCAAAATCACGATCAAATTTTGTCAACTTTAAAGACGCATAAATCCCAAAATATCACACTTAGGTAAAATCTGTCTGCGTCAATCGATTTATCTCGCCAAACTGCATAAGAAACCGCCAAAAAATGATTCGATTTAAGACTTTCAATTTTTGGGGTGAAAAAACAACAAAGGGGTTAACCTTACGTTTTTTTCAAAAATCGCCAAAAATTTATGTGGTCTTTTTTTGATCATAACCGACGTGATTTGATGCGGGGAGTTCGAAAAACGCGTTTTCGTTTGGGGGAAACGCTCGCAAGCGGTTCAAAATCACGATCAAATTTTGTCAACTTTAAAGACGCATAAATCCTAAAATATCACACTTAGGTAAAATCTGTCTGCGTCAATCGATTTATCTCGCCAAACTGCATAAGAAACCGCCAAAAAATGATTCGATTTAAGACTGTCAATTTTTGGGGTGAAAAAACAACAAAGGGGTTAACCTTACGTTTTTTTCAAAAATCGCCAAAAATTTATGTGGTCTTTTTTTGATCATAACCGACGTGATTTGATGCGGGGAGTTCGAAAAACGCGTTTTCGTTTGGGGGAAACGCTCGCAAGCGGTTCAAAATCACGATCAAATTTTGTCAACTTTAAAGACGCATAAATCCTAAAATATCACACTTAGGTAAAATCTGTCTGCGTCAATCGATTTATCTCGCCAAACTGCATAAGAAACCGCCAAAAAATGATTCGATTTAAGACTGTCAATTTTTGGGGTGAAAAAACAACAAAGGGGTTAACCTTACGTTTTTTTCAAAAATCGCCAAAAATTTATGTGGTCTGTTTTTGATCATAACCGACGTGATTTGATGCGGGGAGTTCGAAAAACGCGTTTTTGTTTGGGGGAAACGCTCGCAAGCGGTTCAAAATCACGATCAAATTTTGTCAACTTTAAAGACGCATAAATCCTAAAATATCACACTTAGGTAAAATCTGTCTGCGTCAATCGATTTATCTCGCCAAACTGCATAAGAAACCGCCAAAAAATGATTCGATTTAAGACTTTCAATTTTTGGGGTGAAAAAACAACAAAGGGGTTAACCTTACGTTTTTTTCAAAAATCGCCAAAAATTTATGTGGTCTTTTTTTGATCATAACCGACGTGATTTGATGCGGGGAGTTCGAAAAACGCGTTTTCGTTTGGGGGAAACGCTCGCAAGCGGTTCAAAATCACGATCAAATTTGTCAACTTTAAAGACGCATAAATCCCAAAATATCACACTTAGGGAAAATCTGTCTGCGTCAATCGATTTATCTCGCCAAACTGCATAAGAAACCGCCAAAAAATGATTCGATTTAAGACTTTCAATTTTTGGGGTGAAAAAACAACAAAGGGGTTAACCTTACGTTTTTTTCAAAAATCGCCAAAAATTTATGTGGTCTTTTTTTGATCATAACCGACGTGATTTGATGCGGGGAGTTCGAAAAACGCGTTTTCGTTTGGGGGAAACGCTCGCAAGCGGTTCAAAATCACGATCAAATTTTGTCAACTTTAAAGACGCATAAATCCTAAAATATCACACTTAGGTAAAATCTGTCTGCGTCAATCGATTTATCTCGCCAAACTGCATAAGAAACCGCCAAAAAATGATTCGATTTAAGACTTTCAATTTTTGGGGTGAAAAAACAACAAAGGGGTTAACCTTACGTTTTTTTCAAAAATCGCCAAAAATTTATGTGGTCTTTTTTTGATCATAACCGACGTGATTTGATGCGGGGAGTTCGAAAAACGCGTTTTCGTTTGGGGGAAACGCTCGCAAGCGGTTCAAAATCACGATCAAATTTTGTCAACTTTAAAGACGCATAAATCCTAAAATATCACACTTAGGTAAAATCTGTCTGCGTCAATCGATTTATCTCGCCAAACTGCATAAGAAACCGCCAAAAAATGATTCGATTTAAGACTTTCAATTTTTGGGGTGAAAAAACAACAAAGGGGTTAACCTTACGTTTTTTTCAAAAATCGCCAAAAATTTATGTGGTCTTTTTTTGATCATTACCGACGTGATTTGATGCGGGGAGTTCGAAAAACGCGTTTTCGTTTGGGGGAAACGCTCGCAAGCGGTTCAAAATCACGATCAAATTTTGTCAACTTTAAAGACGCATAAATCCAAAAATATCACACTTAGGTAAAATCTGTCTGCGTCAATCGATTTATCTCGCCAAACTGCATAAGAAACCGCCAAAAAATGATTCGATTTAAGACTGTCAATTTTTGGGGTGAAAAAACAACAAAGGGGTTAACCTTACGTTTTTTTCAAAAATCGCCAAAAATTTATGTAGTCTTTTTTTGATCATAACCGACGTGATTTGATGCGGGGAGTTCGAAAAACGCGTTTTCGTTTGGGGGAATAGCTCGCAAGCGGTTCAAATTCACGATCAAATTTTGTCAACTTTAAAGACGCATAAATCCTAAAATATCACACTTAGGTAAAATCTGTCTGCGTCAATCGATTTATCTCGCCAAACTGCATAAGAAACCGCCAAAAAATGATTCGATTTAAGACTTTCAATTTTTGGGGTGAAAAAACAACAAAGGGGTTAACCTTACGTTTTTTTCAAAAATCGCCAAAAATTTATGTAGTCTTTTTTTGATCATAACCGACGTGATTTGATGCGGGGAGTTCGAAAAACGCGTTTTCGTTTGGGGGAAACGCTCGCAAGCGGTTCAAAATCACGATCAAATTTTGTCAACTTTAAAGACGCATAAATCCCAAAATATCACACTTAGGTAAAATCTGTCTGCGTCAATCGATTTATCTCGCCAAACTGCATAAGAAACCGCCAAAAAATGATTCGATTTAAGACTTTCAATTTTTGGGGTGAAAAAACAACAAAGGGGTTAACCTTACGTTTTTTTCAAAAATCGCCAAAAATTTATGTGGTCTTTTTTTGATCATAACCGACGTGATTTGATGCGGGGAGTTCGAAAAACGCGTTTTCGTTTGGGGGAAACGCTCGCAAGCGGTTCAAAATCACGATCAAATTTGTCAACTTTAAAGACGCATAAATCCCAAAATATCACACTTAGGTAAAATCTGTCTGCGTCAATCGATTTATCTCGCCAAACTGCATAAGAAACCGCCAAAAAATGATTCGATTTAAGACTTTCAATTTTTGGGGTGAAAAAACAACAAAGGGGTTAACCTTACGTTTTTTTCAAAAATCGCCAAAAATTTATGTGGTCTTTTTTTGATCATAACCGACGTGATTTGATGCGGGGAGTTCGAAAAACGCGTTTTCGTTTGGGGGAAACGCTCGCAAGCGGTTCAAAATCACGATCAAATTTTGTCAACTTTAAAGACGCATAAATCCCAAAATATCACACTTAGGTAAAATCTGTCTGCGTCAATCGATTTATCTCGCCAAACTGCATAAGAAACCGCCAAAAAATGATTCGATTTAAGACTTTCAATTTTTGGGGTGAAAAAACAACAAAGGGGTTAACCTTACGTTTTTTTCAAAAATCGCCAAAAATTTATGTGGTCTTTTTTTGATCATAACCGACGTGATTTGATGCGGGGAGTTCGAAAAACGCGTTTTCGTTTGGGGGAAACGCTCGCAAGCGGTTCAAAATCACGATCAAATTTTGTCAACTTTAAAGACGCATAAATCCTAAAATATCACACTTAGGTAAAATCTGTCTGCGTCAATCGATTTATCTCGCCAAACTGCATAAGAAACCGCCAAAAAATGATTCGATTTAAGACTGTCAATTTTTGGGGTGAAAAAACAACAAAGGGGTTAACCTTACGTTTTTTTCAAAAATCGCCAAAAATTTATGTGGTCTTTTTTTGATCATAACCGACGTGATTTGATGCGGGGAGTTCGAAAAACGCGTTTTCGTTTGGGGGAAACGCTCGCAAGCGGTTCAAAATCACGATCAAATTTTGTCAACTTTAAAGACGCATAAATCCTAAAATATCACACTTAGGTAAAATCTGTCTGCGTCAATCGATTTATCTCGCCAAACTGCATAAGAAACCGCCAAAAAATGATTCGATTTAAGACTGTCAATTTTTGGGGTGAAAAAACAACAAAGGGGTTAACCTTACGTTTTTTTCAAAAATCGCCAAAAATTTATGTGGTCTGTTTTTGATCATAACCGACGTGATTTGATGCGGGGAGTTCGAAAAACGCGTTTTTGTTTGGGGGAAACGCTCGCAAGCGGTTCAAAATCACGATCAAATTTTGTCAACTTTAAAGACGCATAAATCCTAAAATATCACACTTAGGTAAAATCTGTCTGCGTCAATCGATTTATCTCGCCAAACTGCATAAGAAACCGCCAAAAAATGATTCGATTTAAGACTTTCAATTTTTGGGGTGAAAAAACAACAAAGGGGTTAACCTTACGTTTTTTTCAAAAATCGCCAAAAATTTATGTGGTCTTTTTTTGATCATAACCGACGTGATTTGATGCGGGGAGTTCGAAAAACGCGTTTTCGTTTGGGGGAAACGCTCGCAAGCGGTTCAAAATCACGATCAAATTTGTCAACTTTAAAGACGCATAAATCCCAAAATATCACACTTAGGGAAAATCTGTCTGCGTCAATCGATTTATCTCGCCAAACTGCATAAGAAACCGCCAAAAAATGATTCGATTTAAGACTTTCAATTTTTGGGGTGAAAAAACAACAAAGGGGTTAACCTTACGTTTTTTTCAAAAATCGCCAAAAATTTATGTGGTCTTTTTTTGATCATAACCGACGTGATTTGATGCGGGGAGTTCGAAAAACGCGTTTTCGTTTGGGGGAAACGCTCGCAAGCGGTTCAAAATCACGATCAAATTTTGTCAACTTTAAAGACGCATAAATCCTAAAATATCACACTTAGGTAAAATCTGTCTGCGTCAATCGATTTATCTCGCCAAACTGCATAAGAAACCGCCAAAAAATGATTCGATTTAAGACTTTCAATTTTTGGGGTGAAAAAACAACAAAGGGGTTAACCTTACGTTTTTTTCAAAAATCGCCAAAAATTTATGTGGTCTTTTTTTGATCATAACCGACGTGATTTGATGCGGGGAGTTCGAAAAACGCGTTTTCGTTTGGGGGAAACGCTCGCAAGCGGTTCAAAATCACGATCAAATTTTGTCAACTTTAAAGACGCATAAATCCTAAAATATCACACTTAGGTAAAATCTGTCTGCGTCAATCGATTTATCTCGCCAAACTGCATAAGAAACCGCCAAAAAATGATTCGATTTAAGACTTTCAATTTTTGGGGTGAAAAAACAACAAAGGGGTTAACCTTACGTTTTTTTCAAAAATCGCCAAAAATTTATGTGGTCTTTTTTTGATCATTACCGACGTGATTTGATGCGGGGAGTTCGAAAAACGCGTTTTCGTTTGGGGGAAACGCTCGCAAGCGGTTCAAAATCACGATCAAATTTTGTCAACTTTAAAGACGCATAAATCCAAAAATATCACACTTAGGTAAAATCTGTCTGCGTCAATCGATTTATCTCGCCAAACTGCATAAGAAACCGCCAAAAAATGATTCGATTTAAGACTGTCAATTTTTGGGGTGAAAAAACAACAAAGGGGTTAACCTTACGTTTTTTTCAAAAATCGCCAAAAATTTATGTAGTCTTTTTTTGATCATAACCGACGTGATTTGATGCGGGGAGTTCGAAAAACGCGTTTTCGTTTGGGGGAATAGCTCGCAAGCGGTTCAAATTCACGATCAAATTTTGTCAACTTTAAAGACGCATAAATCCTAAAATATCACACTTAGGTAAAATCTGTCTGCGTCAATCGATTTATCTCGCCAAACTGCATAAGAAACCGCCAAAAAATGATTCGATTTAAGACTTTCAATTTTTGGGGTGAAAAAACAACAAAGGGGTTAACCTTACGTTTTTTTCAAAAATCGCCAAAAATTTATGTAGTCTTTTTTTGATCATAACCGACGTGATTTGATGCGGGGAGTTCGAAAAACGCGTTTTCGTTTGGGGGAAACGCTCGCAAGCGGTTCAAAATCACGATCAAATTTTGTCAACTTTAAAGACGCATAAATCCCAAAATATCACACTTAGGTAAAATCTGTCTGCGTCAATCGATTTATCTCGCCAAACTGCATAAGAAACCGCCAAAAAATGATTCGATTTAAGACTTTCAATTTTTGGGGTGAAAAAACAACAAAGGGGTTAACCTTACGTTTTTTTCAAAAATCGCCAAAAATTTATGTGGTCTTTTTTTGATCATAACCGACGTGATTTGATGCGGGGAGTTCGAAAAACGCGTTTTCGTTTGGGGGAAACGCTCGCAAGCGGTTCAAAATCACGATCAAATTTGTCAACTTTAAAGACGCATAAATCCCAAAATATCACACTTAGGTAAAATCTGTCTGCGTCAATCGATTTATCTCGCCAAACTGCATAAGAAACCGCCAAAAAATGATTCGATTTAAGACTTTCAATTTTTGGGGTGAAAAAACAACAAAGGGGTTAACCTTACGTTTTTTTCAAAAATCGCCAAAAATTTATGTGGTCTTTTTTTGATCATAACCGACGTGATTTGATGCGGGGAGTTCGAAAAACGCGTTTTCGTTTGGGGGAAACGCTCGCAAGCGGTTCAAAATCACGATCAAATTTTGTCAACTTTAAAGACGCATAAATCCTAAAATATCACACTTAGGTAAAATCTGTCTGCGTCAATCGATTTATCTCGCCAAACTGCATAAGAAACCGCCAAAAAATGATTCGATTTAAGACTTTCAATTTTTGGGGTGAAAAAACAACAAAGGGGTTAACCTTACGTTTTTTTCAAAAATCGCCAAAAATTTATGTAGTCTTTTTTTGATCATAACCGACGTGATTTGATGCGGGGAGTTCGAAAAACGCGTTTTCGTTTGGGGGAAACGCTCGCAAGCGGTTCAAAATCACGATCAAATTTTGTCAACTTTAAAGACGCATAAATCCTAAAATATCACACTTAGGTAAAATCTGTCTGCGTCAATCGATTTATCTCGCCAAACTGCATAAGAAACCGCCAAAAAATGATTCGATTTAAGACTTTTAATTTTTGGGGTGAAAAAACAACAAAGGGGTTAACCTTACGTTTTTTTCAAAAATCGCCAAAAATTTATGTGGTCTTTTTTTGATCATAACCGACGTGATTTGATGCGGGGAGTTCGAAAAACGCGTTTTCGTTTGGGGGAAACGCTCGCAAGCGGTTCAAAATCACGATCAAATTTTGTCAACTTTAAAGACGCATAAATCCTAAAATATCACACTTAGGTAAAATCTGTCTGCGTCAATCGATTTATCTCGCCAAACTGCATAAGAAACCGCCAAAAAATGATTCGATTTAAGACTTTCAATTTTTGGGGTGAAAAAACAACAAAGGGGTTAACCTTACGTTTTTTTCAAAAATCGCCAAAAATTTATGTAGTCTTTTTTTGATCATAACCGACGTGATTTGATGCGGGGAGTTCGAAAAACGCGTTTTCGTTTGGGGGAAACGCTCGCAAGCGGTTCAAAATCACGATCAAATTTTGTCAACTTTAAAGACGCATAAATCCTAAAATATCACACTTAGGTAAAATCTGTCTGCGTCAATCGATTTATCTCGCCAAACTGCATAAGAAACCGCCAAAAAATGATTCGATTTAAGACTTTCAATTTTTGGGGTGAAAAAACAACAAAGGGGTTAACCTTACGTTTTTTTCAAAGATCGCCAAAAATTTATGTAGTCTTTTTTTGATCATAACCGACGTGATTTGATGCGGGGAGTTCGAAAAACGCGTTTTCGTTTGGGGGAAACGCTCGCAAGCGGTTCAAAATCACGATCAAATTTTGTCAACTTTAAAGACGCATAAATCCCAAAATATCACACTTAGGTAAAATCTGTCTGCGTCAATCGATTTATCTCGCCAAACTGCATAAGAAACCGCCAAAAAATAATTCGATTTAAGACTTTCAATTTTTGGGGTGAAAAAACAACAAAGGGGTTAACCTTACGTTTTTTTCAAAAATCGCCAAAAATTTATGTAGTCTTTTTTTGATCATAACCGACGTGATTTGATGCGAGGAGTTCGAAAAACGCGTTTTCGTTTGGGGGAAACGCTCGCAAGCGGTTCAAAATCACGATCAAATTTTGTCAACTTTAAAGACGCATAAATCCTAAAATATCACACTTAGGTAAAATCTGTCTGCGTCAATCGATTTATCTCGCCAAACTGCATAAGAAACCGCCAAAAAATGATTCGATTTAAGACTTTTAATTTTTGGGGTGAAAAAACAACAAAGGGGTTAACCTTACGTTTTTTTCAAAAATCGCCAAAAATTTATGTGGTCTTTTTTTGATCATAAAGAATTTAAGTTTTAAAAGAATCGTTTAGGGTGAATATTTTCAGAAAGAAAAATCCAACTCTGGGTTTTCAAAATATTGATGGTTTTGACAAACCGGGCAGTCTGGGGGGTATGGAATACCCTCCAGTGCACCATTTCTCTTTATTTGCGAATTACTGAGTGGACAATGCTGTAGAATATTTCTGAATACAATCAAAATATCTTCGGTCGCGAAACCACTGGTTTGTGGACCACTAGTAGTGCGCAAAAAAATTTAGTAGATTGCAAATTAAAAGATTGCCGCTGTTTACTTTTAATGAAAATTATGTTAGAAAAAATGTTGGATTATTGTAGTAGGAATCTTATTAAGCTATTCATGCGCGTCACTTGTAGACAAGCAACCGATAAGACCAACACATATTTTTAATATTTTGATTATTTTTTAAAAATGACCTACAACATTGCCTGCTGAGTAATTTTCGAATTAAGGAAATGACACACTGGAGAGTATTTCATACCACCCAGACCTCCCGGTTTACACCCATTGTTTTTTGCCTTTAAAACTTAAATTCAAGAAGAATTAAAAACACAGACCCCTATCCTTGTAGATCCATGCCATTGGGATATCTGTGGTTTAGGGTGAATGTTTCGGAATATGCCCCAATAAAAAAATTATGTTAGTAAAAAGCAAAGATTATCTTGGCAGGAATCTCATTAATCCATTCATGCGCGTCAGTGGTGACCTGCTTATTTTTCATTATTTCGGTTATTTAAAAATAAATGTATTTTTGACCTATAAACTTGTGGTATGACTGCTCTTGTCTCTGACCTTGTCTTAATAAAAAAGTACAACAATTTTCAATTGCCGTCTAAAAATTATGACGTACGGTCCTGGCATTGTAAAATTTTCGAATTTGTTTAAGATTTCAATGACCCAAATCCTCATAATCAAATTAATCGAAAATTTTGCAAGCTTGCATTAATTCATAATCCATTATAAATTTCCATATATCGATTTGTGCATTTGCAAGATACAAATGCATGCGCTGACACAGAATTTTTATTTAAATGTTGAAAGATTAGAAAGTTTTATTTTAACATATATTAAACATAATTAATAAAAACTTTTGGTAGTTAATCCAAAAAAATATTTTTCAAAATTTTTTTTCAAAAAAAATATTTTTTTTATTTGTTTGTGGCGAAGAATTATAAAAAAAGATAATCGTGATGATTGGCTGACGATAAAAAATAGAAGTCGGGTTGACGAATCGCACGACACTGGCAACCTTTCGCCTTCGAAGTTGAGGAAGTTAACGACTCCAGCAGACCTGGTTTCGACGACGAAGGTGCCGCTTTACAAAACGGCTGTGACATTTTACGTTTTTAAATATCAACAGTTTTTATAAAGTTTAGTGTTTGTGTGGTTTTTTCGATTGATTTTGTTGAAAGTGATAGTGCAGTGCGGTTTTCGAACATGAAATTTAGTTAACCGATTTTAAATTTTCAAAAAAGGAGACCGGTAAGTTTTTTTCGATTTATTTTAAAAACACAAAAATTAGATAATAATCGTAAGTTTTGTTATTTAAAAATTGAGAATATAAAAATAAAAATAAAATTGCGGAAACAATGCGATTACATGCATAAACAGGAAGATATTTTGTAAATATCTTAGTCGGCATGTTTTTTGCAACTCAGTCACTTTTTGAAACTTGGCGCTTTTTTGTTTTTTGTGCGGCTGCCCTATGGAAGAAAAATTAGGTGAATTTCGAAATTGACATTAAGATTAATTGATATTTTTATTATTTAAAAGTTATTTCTAGTTATAATGTCATGGTCTCATGGTTAACTTTGAGTTTAGCTACGCTCGCCGAAGTGTATGATCTCATCTTAATTTTTTGATCTAAATTTTGGCAATTGTTTCTTCAGGTCAATTTGATTTTCGTTAACCTTTTTAAACAAATCCGCGTCCGAATGTCAAGAGTTCCAATTTCTTTTGTTTTTTTTTTTCGAAAATTCCGAATTTCGATTTTGTTTTGTTTTTTTTGTTTAAAAAAAACGAAAGAAAACAAAAGAGTAAGTGGCACACGTCGAGTAAAATAAAAAGCTCTGCATTTTTATTATTTCCAGTTTAACTTGTACATCTCCGTATTTGTTCTCGGCTTTCTCTTCGAGACAGACAGGATCGCGTGGCCCATAAAAGTCACCCATACAATTGTAGGGCCATTGTTTCTGAAGACAAAACACTGTCGCTGATGTAGAAAGTTCATTCCGTCTCCGAGCAAGTTGCATAAATTTGTTCTCGTTAAGTTCAAGGTCACGGATATAAATCCAACCGAAAGTCGCTAATTAAATTTTGAATTGTTTCAAAGTAAAAGTACAATAAAAAATTGGAAATTTAATTAAGGGAATCCGCGTGGCAACGAATCACACGCTTGTTTTGTTATTATTTTTCGAATTAAAAAAACCCGAACGTCGCATAAAATACAACAATGATTAATACATAAATGTTTGCGCGATGAATGAATAAACTTAATTTAGATTTTAATTGTTACTCACCTTAACAGGTGACGTGAGAAAGACGTGATTCATTTGCGTAATTGAACGCCCCTCGTATACTTTCTTGAGCGCCCCCCGTAAGAATGGAACATCTTCTAATCGAGTGCAGTTTCATTTGTTTTTAATTAGATTTGATTTTAAAAAACTCGACTTTTTCCGATATTTTTAAAAATCCGTTAGAAACGAAGATTTCACCGAGTCGACTCTATAATAAATTTGGAACGCATTACTTAATTATTTAACCTAGTGAATTAATTAATTAATATTTAAATATTTTTCTAACAATTTTTTTGGTTGATTACTTCAACAATTCGATTTGGAGCAGGAATTTATGATTTTGTAATTTTTCATTGTTTACTTATCAGGACGGTACCGATTAATTAATTAATCGTAAGATAATGAGTGTTTACACAAACTGCTTTCTTATCTGCACTTAGTTTGCCCTCTTAGATAATAATACAAAAAAAATTTTAATAAATTTATTCTAGAATTTTTTGAAAAATTCACACAGAAAAATGAATTTTTTTTAATTTATATTTTTGCGCCAATATCAGATTTTATTAAAATTAATTTATTTATTAAAATTAAGACTTCCGCTGGTTTATATAAAAAAAATGAACCTCCGAGTAAGTTGCGTTCATTTTGAGCTTTAAAGTCAAAACACAATTCTGAAGAGGAGGTAAACCGAAGCTGGGACGTTTTGTTTTCGCGGATTAATTTAATTAAAATTTTAATTTGCGGTTTTTTGATTCCCAATTTTTTAAATAATTATTTTCCTAAGATTTTCTTGAATTCTGTAAGATTTTCTAGATTTTCCTTTAGTTGAAAACCAAATTTCCCTTGCGATTTTCTTCTCGGTAAAGTGTATAAAAGACAATGCAAACAAAAAAAATTTTTAATTCAGAATTGAATTGGTTATCGATTTTCTGTTCAATCCGGCTTAATCGATTCCGGTAGTGTAAGATTTTTACTCACTGAAACCTTCCCGCAACCCTATGAAGCTAGGAATCCGCCGTTAGCAGCGGCGTAGCAAGGGGTTTTGGTGCCCAGGGCGGTCCCTGAATTTTTCGCCCCCCCTTACTTGGCGAAAGTCAATTATTATTCCAAATTTTGATTTGAGTTTAATAGAAAAAATCAAAATTTAAAAAGTACGTTCCCCCAGGATTTTCATTTGGGGGGGGGCATAGAATCGTTGGTGTAAGAAAATATCCGGGGGTGCGGAGCGAAATTTTCAAGGTCAAGCCCTGTAATATAAAGTTAAAAAATCGTGATAAATGTATTTATTTAAAAAAATACATTGTGAAATCCATTTGGGGGGGGGGGGGGGGGGAAGCACGTGCCCCTTCCCTGGCTACGCCACTGTTTGATGTATTTTCCTGGCTCTTTTTTACCTCTTCCTTGAACTGCGTAAGCTTTACACTGACTGCTGCAAATTCCTACAGAAAGCCTTCTTGGTTCAGGTTTCAGAAATGGGATGGGACGTTTCGGCGCCGCCATTTAGGCGCAAACCGGTTTCGCGCCGAATCGGCATCGCCGAATGGGCTGCGCCAAAACGGCCTAGACCGTCTTTTCTTCAGGAAATTATTCAGTAGCTAATGCTTTGTATAATGAAATCCGGACGCTTCTATGTTAACAATGCAAATTTCCGGTTTTGAAACCCTTTTTTGGGATATAAAAATCTATTTTATAGCAAAACTTTTTAGACATTTTTTGTAGAAAATTTCATTGCCTTCAATTTTATTCATCAGTTTAGGATAATTTCATTCAGAAATCACAGCATTAGCTACTGAATAATTTGCGGAAGAAAAGATGCACTGGAGGGTATTCCATACCCCCCAGACCCCCCGGTTTACATCCATTGCTTTGTGTCTGTAAAATTTAAATTCAAAATTCAAGAATGTTTAGGATCCTTTACTTTGGGTCCGAAAAAAAAAACGCTGCTGAGCGCACAAGTAATTTTATTTTTGACGCCTGAAGTTCAATACATCAATATAGCTTGATAAACCGGGGGGTCTGGGGGGGAATACCCCCCAGTGCACAAGTTCTTGTTTATTAACGTACCAAATTTAAGGAGTTACCGATAGCCAATGCTGGAGGTATACTCCCAAATACATCGGAAACAAAATTTTGGAAAAACTTAAAAACTCGAATAAAATCATGTTAGCTATGGGGGGTATTTTATACCCCCAGACCCTCCGGTGCACTATAGTATAACTGGTTTTCTTTATTTTAGTCTTAAACTTACTTCGTAATCACTTAGACACATTAATTTACCCAATAGAATTTAATAAAATGCTCTCGAAGACCTGGGGCCGTTCAAAGGAGTTGCCCGATAAATAAATTATTACCAGTCCGTACCTGGTCGTATCTAGGGCCGGATTAAGGAAATTCCTTTCAGAGCAAGTTTGGTTTTGCTTTGGCCTACTTTAGATAAAAACTTGGAAAATTTAAAACGATAATCAAGAAGGGTAATTAATTAATTAATTGATTTAGTGGGCGGGGAGTCCCATAGTTAACTTCTAGCCGTGGTACTGCTAACAACATATTATTAGAAATTATTTAAAATAGAATTTTTTATAGCCGAATTAAACTTAAAAATAAAGATTTCGTCCATCTAAATTATTAATTTTCTGGAATGGAAATTTGTGTATGTGTGGGGTGGGGATTTTGAATCATTTAAGCTATACAAAGGTCCTGTCTTTCTAGATCCGTAATTTTCAAAAAAAAAATGAGTGGAAAGGTTCAAAGGTTCACTGTATTCGGTTTCAAGAGCAATTTATGCGCAAAAATGCTTGTATAACATAAAAACACACCATGGGCGAGGCTAACTTTATGGGAGCAGCCAATATGGTAGCCGCTTTCAATTTTTTACTAAGAAGTTGAAATATAAATCATTAATTTGAAAAACATCCGGTAGAAGATAAAATTTCCGAAAAATAATATTTTCGCATTGATTGATTTCGGCTTAACTTGGAGCAGTGGCATATTTAGAAAATGCTTTTTGGGGGGGCAGACTAAATATTTTCCGGAATTTCTTTAATCCGTTCATGCGCGTCAAAACTTTTGACAACTTCCAGAAATCAAAAAAAATCGAGCTAAAGTATATAAAATCAAAATTTTATTAAATAATACAATCCGAATCATCCTTGGGGAGGGGGGGGCAATTGCCCCTTTGCCTCCCTCTAAATACGCCACTGACTTGGAGCGAGCCATCGAGGTTTACTCGGTAACTGCAGGCCCAATCCTGGCTTCATCGCATCTGTATAAATTAGCTCAGTAAAGAGAACTTAAAATTCAGATTCAAGATATTGTTGTGATTATAACATTAATTGATATAATTGTGGGGGGGGGGGTCAATAAGAAATGTTTGTTCTTCTATATTTCCTTATTTTATCGCCATTAACGCCCCCGAATATGATGCGGGGAGGGGGGAGAGAGCCGATTTTCCAAAGGAAAAATTGAAAGCAATTTTCTAAGCTGGGTCTTTTTATTTGTTTTCAGCTTGAAATCTTTAAAGAGAGAGTAAATATCTCAAAAGGAATTTGCAAACGAGACTTGGAGTTTCAACGATTTGGAATTTTTCAAATTCTCTGAAGTGATTTCCAAAGAATTCCATGGGATTGGAGAGAACATGGAGGTCAAACAAGTGCAATTCTAAAGAATTTCGATGATTTTCAACAAATTCCAAAAATTTCCAAAGAATTCCAGAGACTTCCAAGGAATTACAGTGACTTTCAAGGGATTTCAGTGATTACCAAGGAATTCTAGCGATTTCCAAGGAAATCCGAAGTTTCAATCTAAAAAATTTCAATGATTTTTAAAAAATTGCAGGGATCTCCAATAAGGCATCTCAGGGATTTTTAAGGAATTTCAATGATTTATGTGCAAGGAAATTTTAAACAAATGTACACGACATTTTCGAGATATTTACCCCTTGGATGTCAGTCTTGTAATGTACGTGAAGTTCGCCCCGCAATTTTTGAAAATTTTAAAACTGAATATTGTGCCCGATGTGTGCCACGTTGTGCCGTATTTTTTTTTTGATATTATAGAGATTGCTTATTGTAGGGTACAAGAAGTTAGCCCGCCATTTTTGATATTTTTCAAAACATCAAAATTGTATTGGATTCTACTGGACGTGTGCCGTTGTGTGCCGTAAATCAAAAATTTTATTTTGATAAATGAAATTTTTTTGGGCTAAAAACTATTTTATCGATAGAAGTTCACCCCCGCCATTCAAAAAAATTTTTAAAATCAAAATTGTATTGGATTCTACTCGACGTGTGCCATTGTGTGCCGTAAATCAAAATATTTTATTTTGATAAATGAAATTTTTTGGGCCAAAAACTGTTTTCTCAATAGAAGTTAACGCCGCCTTTTTTGAAATTTTTAAAAATCAAAATTGTATTGGATTCTACTCAACACGACGTGTGCCGTTGTGCGCCTTAAATCATAAAATTTAAATATTTTGATAAATAAAATTTTTTTGATCCAAAAACTATTTTATCGATAGAAGTTAGTCCCGCCATTTTTTATTTTTATAAAAATCAAAATTGCATTGAATTGTAAAAATAAAATTTTATGATGTACGGCACACAACGGCACACTTTGAGTAGAATGCAATACAATTTTGATTTAAAAAAAAATTAAAAATGTTGGAGCTAACTTCTATCGAATAAATAGTTTTTGGTCCAAAAAAATTTTATTTTTCAAAATAAAATTGTTTGATTTACGGCACACAACGGCACACGTTGAGTAGAAATGATTTTTTTAAATCATCAAAAAAAAATCAAGATAAAAATCATGAAAAAATTAAAAATGGCGGTGCTAACTTTTAACCAAAAAAAAAAAGAATGAAAAAAAAACGGCACAACGTGGCACACATCGGGCACAGCTCGGCAGAATATTCAGTTTTTCACGCAAATAGTCCTATGTAAGGATTTCTTCAAGCTTTCCGACTGGGGTCTTTGGGTGAGACCTATGAGCTATTTCCGAATTTTCCGTTTTGACTTTTTTGTGGGTGTCATTTTCTTCCTGCTGTGTTGTCTGCATGCCAACAGACGTCAGAGCAACCGGTAGGCAATTTTCCTCCGACTGCGTCTGTGTGCCGATCAACGCACAAGTTCCAAATTCCGTAAAAATGCCATCAAACGAATTGGTGTACTTTTAGAGTTTGCTTCTCACCTTTCAAAAAAATCCTAAAATCTTAAAATGAGTTGTCGGCGAAACGGCGACGGCGAAAAATCCTAGATCGCCTTGGATCGTCGTAAATGACCGAACTAAGTGAAACCATAATCGACCGGTTGCGAAGCGAAAAATCTACACTGCGGGGATCTAAAATTACTGGTCGTCTAAAATGCTGTTTCGCCGTCACCGCTTCGCCGTCACCGCTTCGCCGTCGCATATAATTCTTTCCGGAAAGAGGAAAGCAAAATTTCTAAAACTTTTTCTCGGGCATATAAACTTAGAGATAATTTTTCAAATTCTGGCCAGTCCGACCCTGCATTTATAGAATAAAAGAAATCGTCAATTCATAAAGTTGTCACCTCGTTTTAGAAAACTACAGTTTTTTATTTATTCTTTGCATATTTTATACAAAATTACATTTCAACAATGAATAATACACCTACGGAAACACGACCGTAATTGGATCGTTAACGTGGCGTACCTAACAAAGCTCTATCAGGTTTATTGTCTCATTTTACAAAAAAATTTAGTTTTTCATTATTCACTTTCTTAAATTATTAATCAATGGTAAGCAAATTTAAACGTGCATGTTGTCCTGTTTTTATTCCGTTATAATATAAAAAGTTTATTATTATTATTATTACTATAATGATACCAATTACGAACGTCAAGCAAATCAATAATTTTTTTTTTGATAGCTTAGATAAGTTGCAGTTATCGCAAGTAGTTAAGAGTTAAGGTATTTCCAGTTGGGTTTTTGTGTAAACCAGGTGCGGTGTTATATAACGAAAAATTAGTTAAAACTCTAAATGCAAATCAAAATTATTTATAGAAAGGCTTAAAAACTGTAAGTAGACTTTTGAAAAAGTTTTTTAATTTAACGGAGGTTCCTCCGATAACGGTCCGTTAATTATCGCATGCGGACTTCTTGCGTGCACCTCGTAACTGACCTGCTACCGAATTACACGCGGAGTTCTTCAATTTATTATTTATTCGGATTTTTTTCGCATTTACAAGAATTGCGTAATCAAAAGTTTTTGTAATGTTGTCGATTTAAATGTTCTAATCAGGTGTCTGTTATCTTATCGGCGACGTAATCCATAAGTTAATTGTTTCCAGCTAAGCCCGATTGCAATTTTTAATTTTTCCAGATAAATTATTACTTAATTTCAAGAAATTTAAAAAAAAATAAAATTTTAAAATTTTTTTCTAACCAAGGGCAGATATAATAGAAGGGCGGGGGTAACAACTCTCCATCAAAAACCAATAAAATTGAATGGATTCCTTGCCACGTTGCAGTTTCTGTTAGATTTTGGTTCGGCGGTAAATATAATACAAAACAACAAGAAATAAAGCAGGCAAAAGGATGATTTCAAACTGCCGATTCAGACACTTGATCCTTGTAAGATAACGGCGTGATTGAGTAGTTTTTTGAATTTTCAGATTTAATAGCTCCGAGAGATTGGATCGTTGTCGTATCAACGATGGAGAAACATTTTGTAGACAGAGACAGGGTCGGAGTGGCCGACGCGGTGCTACTGGAAGACTACACCAACGTCAAAGCTTATGTTGACAATTTAGAAAAACGATTCAAAGAAAATTTAATCTACGTAAGTTTTCTTTTCAGTTCGATTCCCCTTGTGTACCTCTAATTTTGCTGTTGTAGACCTACATCGGACCAGTGTTGGTTTCTCTAAATCCTTACAAAGAAATTAACATATACGGACCTGAATACATAAAAGAATACGAAAACAAGCATTTTTTCGAAGTTCCTCCTCACGTGTTCGCCCTAACCGACACGGCCTACCGGTCGTTGAAGGAAGAAAATCGGGAACAGTGCATTCTGATTTCGGGTAATTTTTTAAATGTCCCCCAAGCTCGTTAATCCAGTTTTGCGCATTTTAGGCGAATCGGGTTCTGGTAAAACGGAAGCCTCAAAGAAGGTCCTACATTACATCGCGGCGGTAACGGAACATCGGGGCGATGTCGAAAAAGTCAAGGACAAATTGTTGCAGTCGAATCCGCTCCTGGAAGCGTTTGGCAACGCAAAAACAAACCGCAACGACAATTCCAGCCGATTTGGAAAATACATGGACGTCGAGTTTGATTTTCAAGTGAGTTGACTGTAACGCCGTAAACTCAAAAAAATAAAATTGTGTTTCAGGGGTTGCCGGTTGGAGGAAAGATATTAAATTATCTCTTGGAAAAGTCGCGGGTAATAAACCAAGCGGCCGGAGAGCGCAACTTCCATATTTTTTACCAACTGATCGCCGGATCCAGCGATGAAGATTTGGATCGGTTCGACTTGAGTAGGGATTTGGAAAATTATTACTACTTAAGCCACGGGGTGAGTAGCTAAAAGCTGTTTGGAGATTTTATAATTTCGGTTTCCGGTTTCGCCTATATAGAATAAATCAAACGTTCACCAAATCAACGACAAAACAGGATTCGAAGAGTCGAAAGAGGCTTTGCGGACGTTGGAGTTTGGAGAGACCGAGCAACAGGAGATGTTAGCCATTGTGGCCAGTGTGTTGCATCTGGGCAATGTTGGCGTGGTGGAAAACGAAGGGAGAGCAACCATATCGAAAGCGGAAGCCGTAGCATCTGTTTGTAAGGTTTGTACAAATAATTTGATTGTTTCTCCACGCACTTCAACGCGAAAATTTTATTTTCAGTTGATTGGGTCTAATGAAAACCAGCTCAACAGAGCTTTGACCCATCGGACCATATCGGCACATGGAGATATCGTGACGTCTCCATTAAACAGGGAAATGTCGGTTAAAGCCCGAGACGCTTTGGCCAAAGCGGTTTACGATCGCTTGTTTAGTTGGCTTGTCAAGCGTTTGAACAAATCTTTGCAGCCCGAAGGCGAGCGCACTTACGCCGCCATGGGAATTTTAGATATTTATGGTTTCGAAATTTTTGAAAAAAATAGGTAGGATTTCGAAAAACTCCCCCCCCCCCCCAGGTTCCTGGAGTAACCAAAACTGTTTTTTTTTGTAGTTTTGAGCAATTGTGCATTAACTTTTGCAACGAAAAGCTTCAGCAGCTGTTCATCGAACTGACGTTGAAATCCGAACAGGAGGAGTATCTAAAGGAAGGAATCGAGTGGCAAAATATCGAATATTTTGACAACAAAGTGATTTGTGACCTTATAGAAGAGAAACACAAAGGTAACTCTTCCAGTCTCCAATCAGCGTTTGTTGATCTCTGAATTTTTCAGGCATAATTTCGGTGATGGACGAAGAATGTTTACGACCTGGTGAAGCAACAGACAGTTCCATGTTAGCCAAAATGAACAGCTCCTTCAAAGCGCACTGCCATTACATCAGTCACCAAAAGGCAGACTTAAAAACGCAGAAGACTTTAGGCCGTGACGTAAACAGCAAACGCAACCTTGAAACTTTGCATTTATTTAATTTTTTCAGGAATTCCGCTTGGTTCACTACGCTGGGGATGTAACCTACACCATCAATGGATTTTTGGAGAAAAACAACGACCTGCTCTTTAGGGATTTGAAAGAAGCCATGTCCGATTCGTCCAACCAAATAATGAAAGTTTTGTTCCCCACCAAAGAACAGGAGAGCATGAAGCGTCCCGAAACAGCTATAACTCAGTTCAAAACTTCGCTGAACAACTTAATGGTCATCCTGATGGACAAGGAACCGTCGTACATCCGCTGCATAAAACCAAACGAAGTCAAACGACCAAGTGAGTCGCGTGAAAAATCCGAGTTAAAAATTTCATTTACTATTTTTCCCTCAGGCACTTTCGATGAGGTTTTGGTAAAACATCAAGTGAAGTATTTGGGTTTGATGGAGAACTTGCGGGTCCGTCGGGCAGGTTTCGCCTACCGCCGCACCTGCGAGAGGTTTTTGGAACGCTACAAGTCGTTGTGTAAGCAAACTTGGCCTAACTGGCACGGAACTCCGCAAGAGGGCGTACAAGTTTTGATCGATTCGCTGGGTTACCAACCTGACGATTACAGAATGGGAAAGTAAGAATGGTTTGATTTTGGCAACGAGGAAGCCGATTAACCTTTCGTTTGTTTTCAGAACCAAAATATTTATTCGGTTCCCGAAAACGCTATTCCAGACCGAAGATGCGTTCCAGGCGAAAAAACACGAAATCGCGTCTAAAATTCAAGCCACGTATAAGGGTTTGCTCCAAAGACGCAAATATTTGGAAATGGTGAAATATGCCATCATAATGCAGAAATGGATTCGTCGATATCAGGCGAAGAAAGTAGCCGAACGGCGTCGAAAGGCAGCCCAAACCATCCATAAGTTCATAAAAGGTTTCGTGACACGAAACGGTGTGATCACTGATATTAACAAAGCCTTCATTAATTTAGCCAAAGAACAGTGGTTGATTAGGTTGTCCAAATCTTTACCTCAGAATATTCTGAACAGAACTTGGCCGACGTGTCCTCACGCCTGCATAGAAGCTTCGGGGCTACTAGAAGGCTATTACGCGACTCACATGTCGCGAGTCTATCGTCAAAGACTGACGCCGCAACGCAAGGAACAAATGGAACTGAAAGTTTTGGCCGAAAGTCTGTTCAAAAGTGAGTTTCTGAGATCGCGAAGAGTTTTGTGCTAATTTTTTTTTCTTAGACAAGAAGAAGAGCTATCCCAGAAGCGTCTCCAGTCCGTTTATTAATACTCGCGTTCCAAAGGAGCAACAAGGATTGCTGCACGACTTCTTCAACAACATTTTCACGACTTCCGGAGAAAAAGAAAAAGTGCGTAAAGATTTGGAGTTGCAAAAAAATTTGACTGATTTTTGATGATTGTTTCAGTACTCCACGCCGGTCCAGAAATACGATCGCCACGGCTACAAACCAAGAGACAGGGTCTTGGTGGTGACCAACAGAGCGTTCTACCTGCTGGAAGTCACCAAGTCGGTCAAGCAGAAGCATCGCTTTCCAATCGACGTCATTAACTTGATTGTCACGTCAGAAAACGATAAAGTCATGATGGTTCGCCTTCCAGAGGATCTTCTCCAAAAAGATAAAGTGAGTTAGACAGCTTGCGATGTGGGGATTATGTAATGAATTTTTTTTTGCTTTTCCAGGGCGATCTGATATTGGAAGTGCCACATTTGATTGAAGCGGTGACGACGGTCGTGGACATAACGAAAAAACACCATATGCTGTCGGTTTTGAGTTCCAATAAGTAAGTCGCTTAGATTTTGTTTTTCCGTTTGTAAATTTTTTTTTGTCTAGGATCGAACACCATATGAAACAAGGAAAGCAAGGCGTGATTGAAGTTACGACTGGTAATCCCCAAAGTATTCACAAGAGCAAAAGTGGACACTTATTGATCGTTGCCTCTCCGTGAGACACCGCCTACGAGACGAGATAATTGATTAGTGACGACGTAAACTATTCCAAAAAAATTTAGCAAAAAAGTCTTCAAGTGCCATTTAGAAAAATTTTTAGATAAGTTTTTAAATTTTTAAACTATTTAATTGTAATTTATAACCAGAGATGTATAAATATATAATAGGTAATGTACGTGAAAGTATCCAAAGTTTTTTTTTTGAAAATTTTAAACCAGCATACTAGTAGTCTTATAGTCTCAAAAAGACTTTGAAAAATATTTTTCAAAAAGTGTGCTAGAAACCTCATAGCCCTTCTACTATATTTTAATATTATTTAAAGAAATCGAGATAGGTTTCTTTGGGGAAATCTGGTGTACAGTATAGGAAAACGTAAGTAAATCCAAGGAAATTCTAGGAAATCCAAATAAACTTGAGGAAATCCGCGGAAATCCTAGAAAATTGTGTAGTCTAATACAGCCTTTAGGAAATCAAAAATCAAAGTAATGTTTGAAAATTCCAGAAAAGCTTAAAAATCTTAAGAAATTCTCTATGAAATATTCCTATAGAGGAAATCTTAGAAACACTTAGGAAATCCGAGCAAAATTTAGAAAATGGGAAATCCAAGAAAATGTAGGTAATTCTAGGAAATGTAGATATTCTTAGGAAATTCAAGGAAACTTTAAGAATTTTTAAGAAATCAAAGGAATTTTAAGAAATCCGAAGAAGATTTAAAAAATACCAAATTCGAGAAAATGTAGAAAATCTCAGGAAATCCAAAAAAATGATAAAGAAAATTCAAGGAAAGCGGAGGATATCTTAATATAATTTCTGTAAAATTTTGGAAAATCTTAGATAATCTGAGGAAAATTTAGAAAGCAGGAAATCCGAGAAAACTTAGAAAATCGTCGTAAATTGTAGAATAACTTAGGAAATGTAGAAAATCTTAGGAAATCCAAAGAAATGTTAGAAAATTCAAGGAAAGTTTAGAAATCTCAAAAAATTTTCTAAAAAGTTTTGGAGAATGTTAGGAAATCTGAAAAGAAATTCGAAAATCTGAAATCCTAGGAAATCTAGAAAATTTTAGGAAATCCGGCGAAATGTAGAAAATTCAAAAAAGTTAGAAAATTCTAGGACAAGTTAAGAAAACGACGAAATTTTAAAAAATCTTCGTAGTATTTTCTTCGAAAAATCGCAAAAAAATTAAGAATATTATTCAAGAAAATGTAGAAAATCCGAGAAAATGTAGAAAATTTTATGGAGTTTTAGGAAATCTTAGGAAATCTAAAGAAATGAAAAAGGAAGTTCAAGGAAGCCTGACGATATCTTAAGAAAATTTCTAAAAAATTTTGAGAAATCAGAAAATATAGAAAATTTTATGGAGTTTTAGGAAACCTTAGGAAATTTTAAGAAATCTGTAAATGATTTTAAAAATACGAAATTCGAGAAAATATAGAAAATTTTAGAAAACCAAAGAAATGAAAAAGAAAATTCAAGGAAAGTTGAGGACACTTTAAAAAAATTTTAAGCAATTTTGGGAAATCTTAAAAAATCAGGAAAATCTAGAAAATTAAAAATCCGAGGAAACGTAGAAAATTCTGGAATATTCTAGGAAATGTAGAAAATCTTAGGAAATTCTAGAATATCCTAGGAAATGTAGAAAATATTTAGAAAATCTGAAATCCTAGGAAATCCGGCGAAATGAAGAAAATCTTAGGAAATCCAGAAAAGGTAGAAAATTCAAGGAAATTTTAAGAAAACGAAGAAACTTTAAAAAATCTTAGAAAAGTCGATGAAAACTTAGGAATTATGAAATTCAAGAAAATGTAGAAAATCCGAGAAAATTTAACCAAGATTTAGGAAATCTTAGGAAATTCAAGGCAATTTAATAATTTATTAAACATTTTTGAAAGGAAATCTTGAGACAATCAAGGAGGATATTGGCAAAAATTTTTCAAAAATCTGCCGAAAGAAAATTTATTGTACTAACATTAACCTTATGACTGGCTCCTCATTTTCAACTTTTTTTCTCCGGCTTTTCAGACCACGCTACGTCTATGAATGTAAAAAGCACTGGCACATTTAAAAGCCATTTACTGGCTTTTACCATCAAAAACAGGTAAAGTTTGAAATATTTGTCACTTTTTGATAAATCAATCGAGTAAATTTTGCATTTTTCACCCTGCCAAGAGCTATAGCATACTGAACGAATGTAAACAAAATTTTCTTATACAACAGTTAGAAAGAAGGGTAGTTCCACGAGTAGTTCCTAAGAAAAAACACGTGGGTACAAGAATTATAAGTCATTCGTGTAAAAAGTAAGAGCAGAGAGATTTATAATTGTTTATATTTTATTAAATAAAGAAAAAAAAAATAAAACAAACCGACTTTAATTAGATTTAATTGCCATGGCAGCATCTCCTATGGAAACAAATCCCATACGATTTTCCTTCCATTTTCTCAAATCTGTTTTCTTTATAGTATCGCATTTCGTATAATTATTGCCATCTCTGACTTGCTCCATGACGAAAGGCTGAACGTTTTCCAAATTATCCGCGTTATCGCAAATGATACCTGCCAAAGTTGTCAAACGAATTTCTTGGAGTTGTTCCGGTGTGAAGGCTTGGGGCTGATAGGGATTTTCGTACCACATTCTATCGCCTCTTCTGAGACGTACGAACTGGTCGAGTATTAGGCACGTAAATGTTGGCCCTATAATTCCACCAGGTAGAGGTTTCTCGCTGATTCCCCCCGTGTACAAATCAATATCATCCACGTCACTATAAAGAGATTGGATTCTGGATAAAGTTTCCTCATCAATGTCTGTGCTTAATTGTCGAAAATTTCTGACTTTTCCCAATTTGCAGTGTTCCCTAAAATGGGTGTAGCCTGGTAGTCCATGATCCCGCCCTCTTTGAATGTTCAAAGACACCAAATCCAGTCCACATGGGTGAAGGCTGTTCCTTCTCTCGAATAAATGGTTTTTTACCTAAATAAAGCAGACAAATTATAATGCTTTCTGTTGCTTTAATTAAATGATTAGAACTCACTTCGATATTAAAGTAGGTGTCGCTCCGATCCGCCGACGTGTTCATCGCACTCTTCAAGCTCCGATCCAATCCATCTTCCTTGTAAAGACTATACGGATTAAAAAGCATTTTACGCATCTGGACGTATTCCATATTCGAATCGCCATCCCTTAAAAATCTAATCAGCTCCGGTATCAAAGTGTGCCCGAACCGAAAGGCTGCAGTTGCAAAATTATTAGCAATCGACGGATCCAGTTCTTCAGCATAATTTTCATAGTACCCACTCTGCAATGGTACAACATCACCTATTTGACGCAGCTTTTCTCCAATCAAAATCGGCAAAAATTCCTTATAAGTTATGTGCTGCATTTGAGCCCCAACAATGGTCCGGGCTTCTTGAAAAATCTTCTCATCCTCCCAGTGGGGATTCACCGTGGCAAGCTGTGAAGCCAATCGGTTGTGCTGTCGCACCCAAATGAGATGCAAGCTGGTCAGGTGTAAATTTTCGTTCGCCCTTTGATCGCCTAAAGAAAAGACGGTACACAGTTTTCCACAAAACCTCTTCCTGTTGAAACAGTCAAACTTACCAGTTACAAAGCAATATTTCCCCATTTTGTTTTGTTCTTCCTCGTTGCATCCATCGTTAGGGTCTTTGGACAGTGGTAGCAAGGTTCTATTGTCTGGAGTGATATAGACTTTCAATTTTCCACCCTCAAATGACCGCAACTGATCGGACACATTCTTGTCGTTCCCATAAATTACTGATCCGTCAAAAAACGCGCTGACTTGGTTGAGTTGCTCTCTTGGTCCTAAAATGTTGGTTTGAACGGGGGCGGACCTAACAAAATCCAAACAGGTCACGTTGAAACTTCCATAAAACGAATCGTTGGTTAGTACTGAGAAACACTCAGGGTGAAGGTTGTCAGGACAGCAGGAAATAGGTTCCCCGTTTTCGCCTTGTGTGAGGGCAGTAGCGGTTATGTCGTGGTCTATAAATTGGCCCCAAACGGCTAGCATAACTGTAAATTTGTTGTCGTATTTGTAAATTGGTCGGTGAACAGTCACGCTGACGTTCCGGGCCGAAGGAAGTTGGTTGGAGTTTTTCGCAATCCGCGGCGAACTGATTCCTGAATTATGATCGTCTCAGAAGAAAGTCAACATTTTTAAATTATACTTTACCATCGGCATAATCAGATGGTATGGATCTTCGGAACGGAGTGAAAGCAACTCCAAAATCGAGAGGCCGGTTTAAATTATTACAACTTCCATCATAACTCCGATACTTTGTTGTTTTATTGCAAATAACTCTTTCGCCGTTGTAATCCAGGTCAACCATCCAGATATTGGTGTTATCGCATGTTTTCGACGATGAGTTTGTTCTTCTAAAATTTAGAATAAAAGCACTGTCAGACAGTTTTTGACTTACCTACCTCAGGAGGTATTTTTGGGCAACCTCCTTCAGGTATCCCATTCGGGCCAAATGTAAACTCTTGTTTGAAAAAGCAAAGGACTTTTGATGACGAAAGCTTGGGCTGTTGGCATCCATAGTTGGGAAAGCTCGTTCCATTTTATCTCGCCTCTTTAGGGCTTCCTCGCCCATCAAAACAGCATCCTGTAAATCGTAAAAGTCATCCGAACAAATGGATTTTTGTTTCTTATCCACCAGAGGCCACTTCAGCGTCAATAGCACTAGGGTTTCGTTTTCCACAATTTTGGACGCATTGCTGTCTATTTCCAAGTGATTGATGTTATAAGATATGATACTCACCAAAGCAACCGTCACGCCAAATCTGAAATGGAATCACTAGAACTAGCAACGTAATATTTCTTTACTTACAAAATAATTGTGCATAGACAACACTGAAAATGGCGCACTTGTCGACGACGTCTTTCAATAATTGAGGACTGGAATGAGTATCTCGGTCTTGGGTCCCCAATTAATAAGCCTGCAGTTTCGTCGCTCGACATTTTCAAAACTTTTGAACCGCTTCGTGTGAGAAGAAATGTGAAATGCTGCTTGAAATGTTAAACTTCGATGGTAATTCGATCAAGAAGCCAATAAAAGTGCTAGTAATTTGATCATATTAAAACCGGTAGCTATATCGAATATTTAATTTTGCAAATAAAACAAAAGTATTTGAGTTATTTTCCTTTCTTTTTTAATTAAAAAAAAAAAAAAAGATTAATTTTAAAGATTAAAAATTTTTTTTCGAATTATCAATATTTTTTTACTTAATTTAATCCATAACTTCGAAGTCGTTGATTTTAGACAAAAATAGTTCGAATCTAGTTTGTAGATAATGTTATGTGCTTTAAAAAAGTACTCAACAACTTCTGCTGAAAAATCGCCAGTTTCATCGCTATGGCCATTTTAACGTAGCAATTGGTAAAATAAAATTTTCGAATTATCAACATTCTTTTACTTAATTTAATCCATAACTTCGAATTCGTTGATTTTTGACAAAAATAGTTAGAATCTGGTTTGTAGATAATTTCATGTGCTTTAAAAAAGTACTGAACCACTTCTGTTGAAAAATCGACAGTTTCATCGCTACATTCCCTCCAAGCAAAAAAATTGAATCTTGTTAAAATCCATTTATTGGAAAACTTTTACAAAAAGGCGAAACAAGTCAAATTTTTGGTACTAACAAATAAATTAAAAGTTACACGGGGTGGTACAACAGGAAATGGAATGACCAAAATAAAGTAGCATGCAACCCTGGAAACCGAGTAGCCATCACGTGAAAGACCTTTTTACAGCTCAATTTTATTTTTCCTCCACCCCATAAATTCTAAACCTAATACTTATATGATAAAAATATTTAAAAACCATTACAAAGTTCACTATTAGTGAGGGTATTTGCTGATGTCGACGGTCAAAACTTTACTTTCCAGACACGGAGCAGGCTGCAAAAAAAATTCCAATTTTCCAGAAATATGAAATGTTAAAAATCACTTACCGTGGGACAAATTCCAATTAAGGCGTCGGCATGGGAATAAAATTCTTCTTTTAACGAGATAACAATTGTCTGCAACGATTCAGTCTTTTCGGTAATGTACTTGGCTACTTTACCGATGTTTGTGTTGTCTAAAGCAGCGTCGACTTCGTCTAAAACAAAGAATGGTGCAGGTTGATAACTGTGTATTGCAAATAGTAACGCCAAAGCGGCAACAGTTTTTTCCCCTCCCGACAAATTCGACATGGGCTGGAAGCGTTTGCCCGGTGCAACGCAATTGTAATTTATGCCGTCCAGGTAGGGTTCCTCAGGATTTTCAGCACCCAAAAACGCTTGCGCCGAGTTATTTTGTGCGAGAGACTTGTAAATGTTGTCGATTTCGTTCGAAACATGATCAAAACATTTAGAAAACCGTTCATAACGCTGCTGCTTGATGCGCTCAAACGATTGTTTGGCTTTTTTGTTTTGTTTGCGCAAAGATTCAAATTCTTCGTTTGAAGATTGCAGTTTTCCCTGGCACTGTTCCAATTTTTGTAATGCCTGAAAAATTATTTCAAAATGCAACAGTCAACTCGGTTACTTACATGTTACTTACCCGCATATTTGGTGCTTGAATTCTCATCAGAGAATCCTGCATGGTCTTGATCGAGTTAAGCAATTTATCTGCGTTCTTTTTAATTTCGTCCTTTTCTTCTAGATCTTTCAAGTAATCCGTTAAAGCGGTATAGTCAATTTGAATTCTGAAATTTAAGGAATAAGGTATCTGCCTGCAGTAAAAAATATTAATATGTTACCTCGACTCCCGTTCGTATTGTTGAGTTGTGCTCTCAGTCTGAGACGAAGACGACGACTGATGAGTGTTATCCTGTTGAACAATATCTTCCATATTACCGACCAACATTGGAATTGCGATATCGTCCATCTGAAATGAAAAAAATGTTAGTGCAACGAATTTTAGCGCCTCCTAACCAGCTTACTTTGCACTGCATCAAAATATTGTGCCGGTCATTTTTTTTACCCTCAATTTTTCCTTCATAGGAAACCACCTGCTTTTGAGAACCTTGCACGTCTTTGGCGATTTGACCGACTTCGCGTCTCGCTTTGCCTACTTCGTCTTCCATACCGTCACATTCCTGTTTCTTGCTCAGCCTTTCCGCCTTCAATTGATCCACCTGACGCAAATCTTTATCAATATCTTCGCGTTGTTTTGCTTCAGCCTTCTTGCACGACTCCAACTTTTCCTCCTCGTCATTCACAGTGCGTTCCCAACGACTCACATTACCTAAACAAGATGAGTTTAAAAAATGTAGGTCCGGTAGGCTTAAAATAACTTACTTTGCGTATCACGACTGCGCTCGAATTCCAAATTACTGGAGATCCGGTTAATTTGTTTCTCAAACTCCAAACGCTTTTGTTTGCGCTCTTCTTGCGCGCGAAGTTCCCTATCCTCGTATTGGCGAATATTTCGCACGCCAATTTCTTGACAAAACGTGGAAAAGACGTCGTCTTCGACACTGTTCATCTTCATTTTCATTTCTTCGATTTCCTGTTCGCGCACTTGCATGCTTTTTTCGATTTCAGCAATTGTCGGCTTGAAAATAATAAGTCATATAATTTCCGATAAATTTGTAAAATCCATGTGCTTACCCCGCATTCCGTCATTTCTTTTGAAAGTACGCCCAACTCCGCCTCGATTACTTCAATTTGTTTTTTCTTTAATAAATTTTTTTTTAAATTAATCAAGTTTCAAGTTTCAGTTTCGACTTACCGTAGTTTCCATGTCAGTTTTTGCGTAGCGCAAACGCACCTCCAACCCACGAATTTGCGAGTCAACCGTATTGAGTTCGGACTCCTTACGCGACTTCTTCATGGTTTCTCTCAACTCCTCCGTAAGTTTCTCCTTTTGGGCCTTTAAATTGGCCATCTGTTTTTCGTCCCAACGTTTCGCTTTGCGTGCAAGATCCAAACTACCTCCCGAAATGATACCGGATTTTTGATAGAAAGTTCCGTCCAAGGCAACCGCCTAAAACCAATTTATTCAAGTGTTTGAAGAACATTTCAACAGAAACTTACGTCATAACGTCCTCCCAAATCGTAGGCGACCTTGTTGGCGTCTTCGGGCGTCTCGCACACCAAAGCATTGTTCGTTGCAAACATGACGGCTTTTGATATGGCCTGAGGTTCAAAGTAAAGCACGTCGTATAATAATTTTACGCCGTACGGATCCGTTATGTTACGTAGACGCTCCTTCAAAGGTTTCGCTTGCAAATAATCGAGCGGAAGGAAAGTTTCCGGTTCCAACATTTGCTCCTTCAAGTATTTGATGCACTGACGACCCGTGTGTTCGGTATCAACTACAATCGCCTCCATGTATTTTCCAAGCACTTTGGTGATGGCGACGTTGTAACGTTTATGGGACGGCTGACACATGTTGATCATTCGGTCGTACTAAAACAGATTGTCACATTTGAACCAAATTAGGCAAGATAATTTTATTATTCTAATTCTCAGTTTCCAACAGCTAACAGATTTTGTATCTTACTGCCTGTTGCAAGGGAGAAATCGCTGAAAATCCACAAAAATCTTAAAAATACTTTCAAAAATGAGCTTTCTTTTTGTGTTTTTGAAAAAGCAAAAAAGGGAATATCCAGGACAAAATTTAATATTTAAATACTTACCACACCAGGGTAGTTGCTCTTGAAGCGTTCCACGATTTCCTGTTTCTTTTTGCGACGTGCGTCCTCGTGTTTATCGGTCCTCGCATCACCCAGCTGCTGCATGACATCCTCCAACTGTTTTTGAATATCCTGAACGCGATCTTTCGAAGAACCCACGTCCGATTGTAAATCTTCACGTAACCGCTGTTGCTCAAGCAAGGCTTGCTCGCTCATACTAAAATTTCCATTAGTAAGTTTACCTACAAAACTCAATAACGAAAATAATGCTTACCGAATGTGATCGTTCAGCTTCTCAATTCGCTTTTGTGATTCGTCCTTTTCGTGTCCCTTCTGTTGATGTTTATTTTCGGATTCCGTGCGCATGCGGTAAACATTATCCAAACGATCTTGATCAGACTTTTGCTCTCGGTTTACCGAATCCAACTCCTGCATGTAGCGCGCCGAACGCTTAGCAGCTTCCTCTTTGAGCCGATGATATTCCCTCACCTAAAACCAATAACAGTTAAAATGAAATCTCAAGATTAATATGCACGACATACTTGTTCGTCTTCGAGATGAACATCGCGGCCTTGACTCTGCGATTCACCCGCGATTGTAGTTTCGTACTCGGCCTTCGTCCGCTCCACTTCCTCCAACTCTTCTTCAAGCTTCGCAATGTCATTGTTGTGCGCTTCGTTGGCTTTCTGCGCTTGCTGAAGAGTTTTAACCGCCCCTTCCCACTTTTTTTGCATGTGAGTAACGCGTTCTTTTGCTTTAATAAATTGGGGCCGCTTTTTCGAAATTTCCACTTCAACTTCGCGTATGTCTTGTTCGATTTTTGCCAACTCTCTGCCCAGCCGACTCTGCTCCTTCTTCTTATCCTTCAAAACGTCTTCGGCTTTGTCTTTTTTGCGCTCAATCTTGCTGACCTCCTTCTGTTTCATCTTCAAATCGGCTTCGATATTTTTAGTTTCGCGCTCGTTATGATAGAGACGAAACAGTTGGTGCTCCACCAATTTGTCATTCTACAATAAAAAGGTTAACACAAAAGTGCAAGATAAGTAACAGTATCGTACCAAGTCGTCTTTTAGACGGGCGTACTTCTCGGCCTCCTCCTTCTCGAGTTTCGCTTCTTTACGTTCGGCATTGATGCCCTTTTTTCGTTGGTAGGCAAAATTTATGTCTTCCTGTGCCTTCTGCATTTGTAATTTCAATTTGTCGTATTCTTCCTTCAAACCCCCCGATCTTAAAATTTGTAAGTTAATATTATTCTTATGACTTATGAAAACCTCAACTTACCCGCTGATTTCCTCAAACAGCGCCGTCATTTCTTTAGGATTCTTCATGGCCACAGACTCGACTTGGCCTTGAAAAACCAAAAAATTCTTAGCCTTGACGTTGATTCGAAGTTTTTCCAATTCTCCGAGATACTGCTGATTGGAAACCACCTAAAAATAGTAATGGTAGATAAATATGAAAGAAAAGTCGTATGCAACCTACTTCGCTGTTGATGCGATACTCGGATGAGGAGCCCTGAACGGATCGTTGAAAACTCTTCTCTTCTCCTTCCTCCTCCATTATAAAAACAGCAGTGACAGACGCCCTAAAATTCGAATTTAAAAAGGAAATCTGACCTAGGAATAGTGACTTACGATCGCGAAATTGGGCGGTTGATCGAAGCACCATGGATCAAGTCGCCTAACCTTCTCACCCGCAGACTGGTGGTCTTTTCGCCCATGACGAAACTGATGGCGTCCATGAAATTCGACTTGCCTAAACGGTTTACGTTATAATGAATTCATTAAGGAAAGTAGAAAAAACCTACCGGAGCCATTGGGGCCGATAACGGCATTAAAGGGTTGCAAGGGGCCGATTATACGACGACCCCGATACGATTTGAAGTTTTCCACTTCGATATGTTTCAATCTCGGCGGCATTTTACCACGAATCGAATAAACTGAGATATACGATTCGAAACCACAACACAACACTCGAAGTTTACAAATTGACGGTTTGACGCCGAGATGTCAAACGGATTTGAAACTGTCAACGTTCCCAACCGCACAAAAATAAACTACTAGCGATTACGCGGCAGGTTGATACAACAAAGAAGTTGGGTTAGGTTTTGAAAAATGGCACAAGGTAAGCTGAAAGTGAAGGCGAAATTGCCGCAAAACACAAAAAATAAAAATAAAGAGAAGAAAAATAAGGGCCCAACTTTCACGAAACGCAACAGTGAGTATTTTTAGATTTTTAAAAATTTCACAATTATTTTGATTATTTTTCTTGTAGACCGTCCGATTCAATCGAAGAAACATTTGGTAGAACAGGGACAGAAGATAAAGAGGAATTTATCGAAAGCCCTAAACCGTGCCGTTGAGGACGAGATGCGATCGAGAGCCTACGACGGTACCAAAAAGTTGTCGAAGGCACAAGAGGCCGTTGTGACTCACCACAAGTCGCTGCCAACTCCTTCGACAAGTACTTCATCGTAATCCATCTGTAGTAATTTTTAATTGTTTGTAAATATAACTTTGTTACTAAATAAACTTATAATCAATTTAATTTAAATTATTTTATTTGGCGTTTAAATTCATAATTTTGCTTATATCAAATGATGAAAAAAGATTTATTATGATTGTCAGTTAAATTTTAATATTATTTTTAATAAAACTTCACTGCAAATAATTGATTTTCATATTTTTAATAAAAATTCAAAAGTTTTAATTTAATATGTGGATTTCAGACAATTATATTGCGTGCGATGGTGGTGTAATGGTCAGCATAGTTGCCTTCCAAGCAGTTGATCCGGGTTCGATTCCCGGCCATCGCATGTATTTTTATTTTTTTTTTTTTAATTTAAAATTCACTATTTGAGAGGTCACTCTCGCACTCTAGTAGTAAAAACAAAAAAAGGTCAAAATACACCAAAACATTAAGTGCCACTGACGCGAATGAATGGATTAACGAGAAATATTTTAATAAAAAATTCAATAGGTCACATAAAATGTTTAATAAATTTTTGAACACAGTTAATAAATAAATCTTAAAGAATAATTACTATAGGCTCAACATTTAGGGAGGTGAATTAGAAATAAATCGTACTAAAAATTTAAAAATTTGGGGATGAGCTTAATTTGAGTAGATATTTATTAGAAAAATTGTAAAAAATTATATCTTATAAGGGGGTGTTTTTTAGGGAGTGAACATGCTTTAAAAATTAAATTTTTACCTTGAAATGGCCATGGCACCGAAACTATTGATTTTTTAGGATAAATGAATCAATACTTTTTTAAACAACGTTAAATTATCTACAAATTAGGTTCTAAACATTTATTGTATAAAATAAACGGCTATCGAGTTATGGAATAAATTAAGTAAAAAATTGTGATTGTTTTTGGATCTAAAATAATTTTTTTTATCTTAAAATTACCATGGCATCGAAACTATAGATTTTTTAGTATAAATGATTCAATACTTTTCTAAAAAGATTTAAATTATCTACAAATTAGGTTCAAACATTTATTATCTAAAATGAACGGCTTTTGAGTTATGGATTAAATTAAGTGAAAATTTGTGATTTCCTTGTATCCAAAATAATTTTTTTTTAAATTTCAATCTTAAAATGGCCATGCCATCGAAACTATTGATTTTTTAGGACATATGATTCCATACTTTTCTAAACAGCTTTAAATTTTCTACGAATTAGGTTCTAAACATTAATTGTGTAAAATGGACGCCTTTCGAGTTATGGAATAAATTAAGTCAAAATTTGTAATTTTTTTTTTTTAATCTAAACATTATTTTTTAAATTTTTATATTAAAATGGCCGTGGCATCGAAACTATTGATTTTTTAGTATAAATGATTTAATACTTTTCTAAAAAGATTTAAATTATCTACAAATTAGTTTCTAAACATTTATTGACTAAAATGATCGACTTTCGAGTTATGGAATAAATTAAGTGAAATTTTGTGATTTTATATTGCATCCCAAATTATTTTTTAAATTTTTACATTAAAATGACTGTGGCATCGATACTATTGATTTTTTAGTATAAATGATTTAATACTTTTCTAAAATGCTTTAAATTATGTACAAATTATGTTGTAAACATTTATTGCCTAAATGAACCCCTTTCGAGTTATGGAATAAATTAAATAAAAATTTGCGAATTTTGTGTATCCAAAATAATTTTTTTTTAAATTTCTAGCTTAAATTGGCTGTGGCTTCGAAACTATTGATTTTTTAGTATAAATTATTCAATACTTTTCTAAAGAGCTTTAAATTATCTACGAATTAGGTTCTCACATTTATCGTCTAAAATGAACGCTTTTCGAGTTATGAAATTAATAAAGTAAAAGTTTGCGATTTTGTTGTATCCAAAATAATTATTTTTAAACTTTTACCTTAAAATGGCCGTGGAATCGAATTTATTGATTTTTTAGTATAATTTATTTAATACTTTTCTAAAGAGCTTTAAATTATCTACAAATTAGGTTCGAACATTTAACGTCTAAAATGAACGCTTTTCGAGTTATGAAATTAAAAAAATAAAAATTTTGCGATTTTGTTGTATCCAAAATAATTATTTTTAAACTTTTACCTTAAAATGGCCGTGGAATCGAAACTATTGATTTTTTAGTATAATTTATTTAATACTTTTCTAAAGAGCTTTAAATTATCTACGAATTAGGTTCTCACATTTATCGTCTAAAATGAACGCTTTTCGAGTTATGGAATAAATTAAGTAAAAATTTGCGTTTTTTTGCATCCAAAATAATTAATTTTAAACTTTTACCTTAAAATGGCCGTGACATCGAAACTATTGATTTTTTAGCATAAATGATGCAATACTTTTCTAAAGATCTTTAAATTATCTACAAATTAGGTTCTAAACATGTATTGTCTAAAATGAACGGCTTTCGAGTTATGGTTAAATTAAGCAAAATTTTGTGATTTTTTGTATCAAAAATAATTTTTAAAAATTTTTATCTTAAAATTGTCTTGGCAATGAAACTATTGCTGCTTTTTTAGTTATTTGGAAAATTGCAATTGCGTGGTCTCAGAAAATCCTCGTCTTTCCAGATCCGTAATTTTTGAGTTCGGGCGCCTTCTGGAATGTTTTTAAGAAGTTCGTTGACTACCTTAGGAGTTAGAAAACGAAAAAAAAAAATTAAAAAATCTTCGGGATTAGAACATTTTTATTTTGACCTATTCGATTTTTCTCTTGGACTTAAACAATAATTTCTTGAGTAATCTTGCAGTAATTTTCAGAATTTTAAAAGTTACATAAAAAAAGACTGCAATAACGGCTAAAAGAAATGCAATAACATCCAAGAGGAAATATTGATGAAATGGTGTATCCAGAAGAGGACTCCTCAATTGTTTGGCTCCGTTGTGACGCAAAACGTATTCGGTCCACCAGACTGCTTTCTCCAATCCAGTCATGGGATCATCCTGCGCTAAGCTAGCCAGTTCCTGTATTGTCTTCCGGTATCTAGACAGTCAAAAATTATTTAATTTTCTAAGAAGAAATAAGACGAATTACTTTGGATTCTGTATCACTTCCAACACGGCGTTGGTGAAACTTTCTTTGGTTAAATTCATGGGCTTCACTTCCACTCCAATTCCTTTCGCCACCACGATTTTGTTGACATTTAGCGGCTGATCTCCAAAAAATGGTATTCCAACCATCGGAACTCTTTCAAAAATTGCTTCTTCCAATGATTGTATCCCTCCTTGTGTTATGAAGAGCTTTATGTTTGGATGCCCTACAATAAATCTTTAATTACTCCACTCTGAACGAACCTGCTTCTAAACCAACTTAAAATATCTTGCTGGGGCAGCCATTTTGCAATATGAACATTTTTGGGCTTGTTCGGCATAACATCCGATTCAAACTTCCATAAAACCGTGTAGGGTAGTTCGGCAAACGATTCCAACATTACATTTCGCATTTCTTCCGTTAAAAATTGACCCTTCATGTTCGTTCCTAAACTGAAGTAAATAAAACCATCCTTTGCGTTATCCAAAAGAGTTTTAAGTTCCTGAAAAGAAGAAGACTGGAATAGGAACTATGATTATGATATTGGTTCGAATTACCTTCGGAAGTGATTTTGCAGATGATCTGTGGGTTCCACCTCCTATCTGTATAACACCTGGAACCAAGGGTCTCACACCTCCAATGATTGGGCCTGTATTCACAAACAACATGTCCATGTTGTATATTATATCGTCCAGTGATGGAACGGATTCACCAAAATGTTTGATTGCCACCGATTGCTCTGTTGGCAAGAAGAGCAGATAGTAAAATAATTTTGCGACGAAGTGAAAGATGAGAGCTCCGACACGGTCAAAAAATTCTGCTTTTTTTCCCGTACTGTAGAAGAAATCTGGGTAAAGAACAGGATGGATTGGACTGCCCATCGCTTCGTATGCACTGCTGGTTCCAGCGTATGATACGAGTCCAATGAAAGGACACTTGAATCGATGCGAAAATGCAGTCATGGATATCATCTGGAATTCCACCATGAGCAAATCGAAGTGTTCGGTTTGGTTGGTTAATAAATTTTGGACTTCAGGATGACTGAGCTGATGGTTGGCAACTTCAAACATCATGGTCGTCAGGAGTTTCAAGGAATCCAGCGATACTTTCTGCTCGGGATCCACCAGCGCCTGTAAATGCTTGTTGTAGACTTCGTAGGAAGAACTCAGATCTATTTCGGTTAGGTTCGTGAGAGCTGGATCCTTCACTGGATTTGTGGTCAAAACGGTGACTTGGTGGCCTCTCAACGAAAGTTCCTTCCATATTGGCTGGAAGACCACTTGGTGACTGTACGACGCGGTAGGCACAACACCCAATATTTTTGCACCGTTGCAGTAATGCAAAAAAATTGTCAGACACATTAATCGAGAAAACATTGTAGCGAAATGATCGATAAGCTTATCAGGCTTCTCAATTTATTAAAATCAATAATCCTAATCAGTTGAAGAATAATTGTAAATATCTATCTGATAAAATCCATAAAATATGGTTTAGACCAGTTTTATCCAGTTTTTCCAATTGGAAAGTGATATTGCAGTCGGAGATATTCTAGGTTCAAGTATGCTATCCGAATACCGCGTGTCAGCAAGGACCTTTAGAGGAGAGTAATCGGGGACTCGCCAGAGTCCTGAAGAAAAATCGTAAGGTTTTGCTTGACATCAGAAGATATGCAGTAAGGACGAAAGCGGAAAGACGTAAGCCTTTACAAGAGGAAGAGAAGAAAATGGGACTAAAATCTCTTCAGTTTGAAAACTTGTTGGTCATTTGGCGGTGGACTCGTAGAGGTCGTGTAGTCTAAATGATTGAAATGGTGGATTGATGGATCCGCAATGGAGGTACTGTCTATCACTGCCGCGCATGAGTGGATTAACTCGGCAAGGTACGTCCTTTATTGTAAGGATCTTGCCACTAAATTTTCTTTCGCCAACGTTTCTTCTACGATTTTATGCCCTAAACTGGACGAAACTGGTTTACACCTGGGGTTGTTATCAGATATTCAGCTGATTAGTTATTAAGTTTTCAATAAATTACGATACCAGATAAATTAATCAGCTTTGTTAAAATGTTGACGCGATTAATTTGTCTAGCAATATTTTTAAATCGATGTGATGGTGCAAAAATATTGGGTGTCGTACCCACCGCATCCTACAGTCACCAAGTGGTCTTCCAGCCAATATGGAGAGAGCTCTCCTTGAGAGGTCACCAAGTAACTGTTTTAACCACAAATCCAGTCAAGGATCCAACTCTCACCAACCTAACCGAAATAGATCTGAGTTCCACCTACGAAGTGTACAACAAAAATCTAAAAGCGATGATGAATCCTGAGCAAAAAATATCGCTGAATTCCATGAAACTCTTCGTAAATATGATGTACGAAGTCGCCGATCATCAGCTCAGTCATCTGGAAGTTAGCAATCTACTAGCCAACCAAACAGAACATTTCGATTTGCTCATGGTGGAATACCAAACCTTATCCATGATTGCGTTCTCGCATCGGTTCCAGTGTCCTTTCATCGCACTCTCTTCGTACTCTGGAACCAGCGCTATGTACCAAGCGATTGGGAATCCAACTCATCCCGTACTTTACCCAGACTTTTTCTTTAGTACAGGAAAAAAGGCAGAATTTTTCGACCGTGTGGTAGCCCTGCTGTCCTACTTCGTTGCAAAAATATTTTACAATTTGGTGTTTCTACCAACAGAGCAATCGCTGGTGAACAAACATTTTGGTGAAGATCTTCCCCCCCTCAGTGAGATCATATCAAACATGGACATGTTGTTTGTGAATACCGATCCAATTATTGGAACCGTTCGACCTCTGGTTCCAGGTGTTATCCAGATAGGAGGTGGAACCCATAGAACCTCTGCAAAACCACTCCAGATGGTAACCTACCGCAATAATCGTAGCGTTTCAGTGTTTTACCAGACTTTTTTTAGGAATGGAAAAAAATTTTGGATGAAGCACGGGAAGGCTTTATTTACTTCAGCCTAGGCACCAATATGAAGGGCGAATTTTTAACGGAAGATATTCGGAGAGTAATTTTGGAATCGTTTGCAGAACTGCCCTACACAGTTTTATGGAAGTTCGAATCAGATGTTATGCCGAACAAGCCCGAAAACGTTCACATTTCAAAGTGGCTTCCTCAGCAGGATATTTTAAGTTGGTTTTGGATTATTCTGTTTAGGATAAAGTAAATTCAAGTTTTCTTGTAGGACATCCAAATATAAAACTGTTTATAACCCAAGGAGGATTGCAATCGTTGGAAGAAGCAATTTTTGAAAGAGTTCCCATGATTGGCCTGCCATTTTTTGGAGATCAACCCATAAATGTTAATAAAATCGTGGTGGCGAAAGGAATTGGAGTGGAAGTGAAGCCTATGAATTTAACGAAAGAAATTTTTACGAACGCTATTTTGGAAGTTATACAGAATCCAAAGTAACCGGTTCTTCTTTTTGGAAACAAAATAATAATTTTTGAGCTTTCAGGTACCGGAAGACAATACAGAAGCTGGCAAGTTTGGCGCAAGACAAACCCATGACTGGATTGGAGAAAGCAATCTGGTGGACCGAATACGTTTTACGTCATAATGGAGCCAAAAAATTGAGAAGTCCTCTTCTTGATACTCCGTTTCATGAATATTTTCTCTTGGATGTCATTGGATTTCTTTTGGTGGTCGTTGCAGTTCTCATTTATGCGTCTATTAAAATTATGAAAATTACTGTAAGATTATTCAGGAGGTTATTTTTTAAGTCGAAGAATAAAGTCGAATAAATACCTTTCACCTGTTAAGCCTTGGTTTCTCATCCACAATACTCTCTATTCCCCTGTATACAGAATAGGATCTGAATGCAGCAATGGCAAAAATTATTTCCAGCCTTCTCCCAAATGCCAGAGGGCCGTCGGAGCCGAAGAGAAGAGCGCTTACCTCTGTGGCGGAATCCACCATGTTATACCGGACCCTCATCTGGATAGACAGTCTTCAGAAGAACGCGAGCTACGCTGACAAGTACAAGGAAGGATGGCCCTACGAGTAGCAAGAGCCTACAGGACGACCTCTACAGATGCTCTCCTGGTTATGACGTCGATGGTCCCAATCGACCTTATGGCGGAGGAATGCAAAGCCAAGTATACGAAAACTCCGCTATCCTACAAAGAGCTACGCCAGTGCTCTCTGAATAAATGGCATAAATGGCGAGAAGGGCAGGTGGACGCACAAATTAATCGCAAACGTGGAGAGGTGGTACAATAGAACCCATGGCCACCTGACATATGAACTGACGCAATTATTGGGAGGGCATGGCTGCTTCCTAGAGTACCTCTACCGCTTCAAGAGGGCAGATACCAATTGCTGCCCGTACTGCGGAGAAATAGATACAGCATACCACACTTCTTCGTATGCCGAAAGTGACTAGTACAGCCACTTTTATTGGAGCGGACCTTACATCGGAAAACTTGGTGGAAGCCACGCTGCAAGAAGAAGAAAATTGGTCAGTGGTCAGCAGCACAGGCCTTGGAAGAAGTAAATGACGTCTACTGAAAAGAACAGGCTCAAAAGGGTGGAAACACAAACCGACCTAAAAGAAAAAGAAGGAGACGTACGGAAGTAATGCGACAAGCGAATCCCTGCGCCTCTTTGAAGTGAGGCTTTAGTCAGTAGGAATCTGACACTCCCCCCGCTCATTGGGGGGGGGGGGTTTCCCACTCCCGACGAACACAAAAAACTTTTAAAATTGAAGTTAGAGTCATTCTTCAGTCTTAATGCAGAAACCTTTCTCGGAAGAGAATAATAGACCTTATATGTATACTTGAAATGGTGCACTGGAGGGTATTCCATACCCCCCAGACCCCCCGGTTTGCCAATAGCTCCATTTACAAGTTCCGGCCATCAACTTTTGAAATGAAGGTTAAAGGAATTCTTCAGTCTCGATGCTGAAACCTCTCTCGGAAAAGAATAATATACCTAATAATTATGTATACTGGAAATGGTGCACTGGAGGGTATTCCATACCCCCCAGACCCCCCGGTTTGCCAATAGCTCCATTTACAAGTTCCGGCCATCAACTTTTAAAATGAAGGTTAAAGGCATTCTTCAGTCTCGATGCTGAAACCTCTCTCGGAAAAGAATAATATACCTAATAATTATGTATACTGGAAATGGTGCACTGGAGGGTATTCCATACCCCCCAGACCCCCCGGTTTGCCATTAGCTCCATTTACAGGTTGCCACCATCACCTTTTAATCCTTCAGTCTTAATGCTGAAACCTCCCTCGGAAGAGAATAATATACCTTATATGTATACTGGAAATGGTGCACCGGGGGGTATTCCATACCCCCCAGACCCCCCGGTTAGCCATTAGCTACATTGAAGCTTAAACAATACTTAAAGTTGTAGTTATAAATACATTTAACTTCAGAACTTCAAGTGAAGCCTGAAGTTTGTACCCTTAAAGTTGAACAACGCAAAACAATGAGTGTAAACCGGGGGGTCTGGGGGGTATGGAATACCCTCCAGTGCATCTTTTTTTAATTTGCGGATTATTCCATGATTTTCCCACAATGACCACCGAGTGACTCTTCAGTTTTGCTACTTGACTAAAGAGGTATTCCGCAGCATATTTTCAAGGTCAAGCGCTCTATTATAAAGTTAGAAAATTTATTTTATACAAAAAAAATTATTTAAAAAATATATTAAAGGACTTTACTGCGGTAAGAGCCACAGGTATCCTACTAATCTTTTATTATATTTTATATTCTAGGATTTTATCTTTTTTTTTGATTTTATTAAATTTAATTTTAAAATTGAAAATTTGGCCCCCATAACTAGCTTGCGCCCGTGACGGGCGCCTCTCTCGCCACGCCCTAACTCCGGCCCTGCTTAAAAGAAAAGTATGCACTAATTTATGCATACATCTGACTTCGACGTTTTTTCCGACTTGACCTAAATTGGCCGAATGTGCCGACCGAGTACTAACCGTGGGGGTCGTTATGCCCTCCCCCACCCGCCCACGGAACACTCCTGGCCACCATCAACTTTTAAAATGAAGGTTAGAGGCATTCTTCAGTTTTAATGCTGGAAATGGTGCACTGGAGGGTATTCCATACCCCCCAGACCCCCCGGTTTGCCAATAGCTACATTGAAACTTAACCAATAATAAATACAACTTCTACCCGCATGGGTGCAAATGTAAAATTACTGGTGGACTTAACAGCGGGCTCGGATTTTTATGTGCAAAGTTAAATTTGTGTTTTAAAAACCAAAACAATTGGTGTAAACCGGGGGGTCTGGGGGGTATGGCACCTTTTTTTATTTGCAATTCCTCTCAACCAGCTCAACTAACCTTTGAAGTTGTAAATATCTTTTAATTAAATAAAAATAATTTTGAATATCCTTACAATGAGGACGTACCGTGCCGAATTGAACCGCAGGTAACTACGATTTTTGAAATTTGTAATTATTTTATAATATTATCAGCCGCTTACAGAAGAGAAAAAATTGAAACAACCTAACGTTTTTTTTTTAGATTTAATCGATTTTAGCCTTGGACTTAAACAAGAACCCTCGGAGTAATCTTGCAATAATATTTAAAAATTTTACAGTTATATAAATCAGGATTGTAATTACGATAACAAAGAATCCAATAACATCTAACAGAAAATATTGATAAGTTGGTATATCAAAAAGAGGACTCCGCAATTGCTGAGCCCCCTTGTGGCGTAAAACGTATTCCGTCCACCAGACTGCTTTCTCCAGTCCGGACATCGGTTCGTCTTTCAGTAACTCCGCATATTTGGCAGCATTTTCTTGGTATCTGGAAAAATAAAAACTCAAAAACTCAAAAACTCAATTGTGACTCATGACTCATACTTGGGATTCCCCGTAACTTTCATTATTGCACCTGTCAACACTTCCTTAGTAACACTTTCCATATTCAGAAGCAGGCCAATTTCCTTTAACACAATCTTCTCGAGATTTTTCTGCTGATCCGCTATAAATGGAAAGCCAATTATTGGTACTTTGTTGAGTATTGCTTTGATATTTTTTCTTTGAGTATTGTTTGGATTGAAAGCTCTCATTACGTCGTATGCAGAACTGGTGTCAATTTTAATTAAATTCTTCAGGGCAGGATCGTTCACGGGATTGGAAGTCAAAACCGTAACTTCATGTCCACGCAATGACAATGCCTTCCATAAAGGCTGGTAAACCACCTGGTGGCTATACGCCGGAACGGTTATGATAGCCAAAATTCGGGACCCATCGATAGGCAAAACAGCAAAACTGATCAAGACACTTAACCATATCATTTTGAAATGAACTTTGAGATGAACTACTCACGAAAATCGTTTGGATTGTTATCAAGGTTGATAAAACTCTCGAGAAATAATTTTAGCCCAGTGGCGTACCAACGGAGTGTTTCAAGGGCACGAAACAAAAAATATAAACTAAACCATCTTTTAACATGGTGCAGCATAGAATTCTTGAAATATCGAAAAATTTAATTTTTGGATTTGGAAAATCCTAATCCTAGGGTACTTTGTCTAGTCTGGCTCAGAAGTTTGCATAAAACTGAAACGTTTGCCGACAAACGTAAAAGTTTAAAAATATATTAGCAAATTTGCGTTTCCGGCTTTAAAATCATTTTGAAATTAACAATAAAATGCAGTGAAAAATGTAGGTATATGCGTCTAGTGTGAACCACTTTCAAAGTTGTTACGCCACTGGTTTGGTAAGATAATAAAATAACTTGAGATTTAGAATAATTTTTTTAGATTTTAGAAAAAAAAAATTAATATTTAATTTTTTCATGTTTTTTTTTCTGTTTTTATTTTTGAACAGGATTATTATACCAAAATAATGCCAGTGGCGGCTCGTGCGCTCGTGGAATTTTAATTAATATAGAGGTGGGTGAATTTCTACCGCATAAATACAACGGAGGAACTTCCACCTTTTATTAGGATAGGGGTATTGCATACCTCCCAGAGCCCCCGGTCTGTGACAGTTTAAACTGCGTTATTTTTTTTAGACCTCTGAATGTAGTTTAAAAAGAAAATTATCAGGGAATAAACCCAGGATCGATTTAAATTTTTGATCCGGACAGTATTTTTTCAATCTTTTGAACTACGCATAGATCCCGTCTTTAGAGATCCATAATTTTCTAGTTGAAGGCACTTCAGGAATGTTTTTAATGACAGTCCTTTGTAGTTGGGCTTGAAACAAATTCTGTGGATTGAATTGAAAGAAGTTCCGAGGAAGGTTTCAGCATTAAGACTGAAGAATGCATAGAACCTTCATTTTAAAAGTTAAGGGTAGTAAGCTTTAAATGGAGCTATTGACAAACCGGGAGGTCTGGGGGTATGAAATAGTCTCCAGTGCACCTTTTGCTCTTTATCCACGTAGCAAAGCCGAAGAGTTACCCGGTAGTCAATGTGGTAAAATCATAGATTTAATTCTAAAATTAATAAAAGATGCACTGGAGGGTATTCCATACCCCCCGGACCCCCCGGTTTACACCCATTGTTTTGTGTATTTAAAACGTAAGTTGAACTTTCAGGGTAGAAACTTCTAGCTTCCCTTGAAGTTCTGAAGTTGAATGGATTTATTATTACAACTTCAAATATAGGTTAGGCTTCAATGTAGCTATTGGCAAACCGGGGGGTCTGGGGGGTATGGAATACCTTCCAGTGCACCTTTTGCTCTTTATCCACGTAGCAAAGCCGAAGAGTTACCCGGTAGTCAATGTGGTAAAATCATAGATTTAATTCTCAAATTAATAAAAGATGCACTGGAGGGTATTCCATACCCCCCAGACCCCCCGGTTTACACCCATTGTTTTGTGTTTTTTAAATGTAAGTTTAACTTTAAGGGTAGAAGCTTCAAGCTTCTCTTGAAGTTCTGAAGTTGAATGGATTTATTATTACAACTTCAAATATTTTTTTAGCTTCAATGTAGCTATTGGTACACCGGGGGATTTGGGGGTATGAAATACCCCCCAGTGCAACTTTTGCTCTTTATCCAAGTACCAAAACGAAAGAGTTACTCGGTAGTCAATGTGGGAAAATCACGGAATTAATTCGAAAATTAAAAAAAGATGCACTGGAGGATATTCCATACCCCCCAAACCCCCCGGTTTACACCCATTGTTTTGTGCTTTTAAAACGTAAGTTGAACTTTCAGGGTAGAAGCTTCAAGCTTTCCTTGAACATATAAAGTTAAATGGATTTTTTACTACAATTTTAAGTATTGGTTAAGCTCCAGTGTAGTTAATAGTAAACCGGGAGATCTGGGGGGGGAGGGGGGGAGTTGGAATACCCTCCAATGAAGCTCTTGCTTTTTATTCACGTAGCAAAACTGAAGAGTTACTCGGTAGTCAATGTGGGAAAATCTTAGAATATATGCAAATTAAAAACAGAAGCACTGGAGGGTATTCCATACCCCCCAAACCCCCCGGTTGACACCCTTTGTTGTGTGTTTGTAAAACGTAAGTTGAACTTCCAGGTTCTTCCAGCTTCAAGCTTCCCTTGAAGTTCTGAAGTTGAATGGATTTATTATTACAACTTCAAATATTGGTTAAGCTTCAATATAGCTATTTAGCAAACCGGGGGTCTGGGGGGTATGGAATACCCTCCAGTGCACCTTTGGCTTTTTATACACGTAGCAACACTGAAGAGTTACTCGGTAGTCAATGTGGGAAAATCACGGAATTAATTCGAAAATTAAAAAAAGATGCACTGGAGGGTATTCCATACCCCCCAGACCCCCCGGTTTACACCCATTGTTGTGTGTTTTTAAAACGTAAGTTGAACTTCCAGGTTAAGAGCTTCAAGTTTTCCTTGAAGTTCTGAAGTAGAATGGATTTTTATTACAACTTCAGGTATTGGTTAAGCTTCAATATAGCTATTTAGCAAACCGGGGTCTGGGGGGCATGGAATAGCCTCCAGTGCACTATTTTCAGTATACAAATAAGGTATATTATTCTCTTCCGAGAAAAGTTTTAGCACTAAGACTGAAAAATGCCTCGAACCTTCATTTTATAAGTTAATTTGGCAACCTATAAATGGAGCTATTGGCAAACCGGGGGGTCTGGGGGGTATGGAATACCCTCCAGTGCACCTTTTGCTCTTTATCCACGTAGCAAAGCTGAAGAGTTACTCGGCAGTCAATGTGGTAAAATCATAGATTTAATTCTCAAATTAATAAAAGACGCACTGGAGGGTATTCCATACCCCCCAGACCCCCCGGTCTATACCGATTATTTTATGTTTTTAAAACATAAGTTCAATTTTAATTGTAGAAGCTTCAGGCTTCACTTGAACTTCTGCAGTTAAATGTATTTATTATTACAACTTTAAATATTAAATAGGCAAACCGGGGGGTCTGGGGGGTATGGAATACCCTCCAGTGCAGTTTTTGTTCTATATCCACGTAGCAAAACTGAAGAGTTACTCGGTAGTCAATGTGGCAAAATTGGGGAATTAATTCGAAAATTAAAAACCCCCCAGACACCCCTGTTTACACCCATTTTTTTGTGTTTTTAAAATGTAAGTTTAACTTTGAGGATAGAAGCCTCAGGCTTTCTTTGAACTTCTGAAGTTAAATGTATTTATTATTACAACTTCAAATATTGGTTAGGCTTCAATGTAGCTATTGGCAAACCAGGGGGTTTGGGGGGTATGGAATACCCTCCAGAGCACTATTTACAGTATTCATAAGGTGTATTATTCTCTTCCGAAAAAGGTTTCAGCATTAAAACTGAAGTATGTGCCTAACTTCCATTTTAAAAGTTGATGATGACAGCCTGTAAATAGAGCTATTGGCAAACCGGGGGGTCTGGGGGGTATGGAATACTCTCCAGTGCACCATTTGCAGTATTTATAGAGTATCGGTCGGAGTATGAGTGTCCTTGGCGCGGGAGTGGTCTTCTTTCTTCTTCATCAGCTTTTTTAGTCCACTGTTAGACATCGGCTCTTTCTCTTTCGAGAATGGTTCGGGCATTAAGACCCCACGGCTACCTAAACCGGATTGGGGAATGCCTGTACCCCTGGTTTTTTAATAGTTAACGATGACAGTGGGAATCGTCAACCCAGGGGACTGCCGGCTTTACGTGCCTTCCGAAGCACGGAGACGGTCATATAAAAGTGTTTGACTCTTTCCGGATTTGAACCGAGTACCTTAGAATCAGCAGTTTTTTGGCTAACGCACTAGACTATTGACCGTCTCTTGCGGTCAAGCTTTTCATTTTGAATCTAATGGGAAGAAGGCTAAATCATGAGACAGTTTTCATCGATTTACTTAATCGCGTTTGGATTTCGAGAAGAAAATCCTTCGGAAAATTTTAAGTAACAACTTGAAAATTAAAACTAATACTCCGATCAAGACTCCCATAAAAGCCAAACAAACGCCGATCACGTCCAAAAGAAAATACTGGTAGAACGGAATGTCAGCTCCAAAGCTTCGGAAGTGCTTGGCTCCTTTATGCCTGATGACGTATTCGGTCCACCAAACTGCCTTTTCTAAACCACTCATCGGTTCGTCTCTCAGCAGCCCCGCATACTTCTTTGCGTTCTTCCGGTATCTAAAAAAAATTGAATCAATTACCCAATCATTCGATAATATGGTCAGTACTTGGGGTTTCCTATAACTTCCAGTGTGGCCTCTTTCAACGTTTCTTTGGTCATAGTTTGGATGTTGAGAATCAGACCAATTTCTCTTTTCACAACTTTTTCGACGTTTTTTTGTTGGTCGCCAATGAATGGTATGCCGACCATTGGTACTTGGTTGAGTACGGCTTCGTGAATAGACTGCAACCCTCCTTGCGTAATGAATAATTTGATGTTGGGATGTTCTGCAAATTAAAAAAATTATTTGAAGAATAAAGCTCCCAGGAAACTTACCGAGAAGACTCTGTTGCGGAAACCACTTATTAATAATGAGGTTTTTTGGTAAATCGACCAAATCGTCGGTTTCAAATTTCCAAAAAACTGTGTAGGGGAGTTCTGCGAACGTATCGAAAAGTAACCGAATTGTTTTTTTGGCCAGAAGGTGACTCTTGATGTTGCTTCCCAGGCTGAAGTAAATAAATCCGTTTCTTGCGTCGTCGCATTGTTTCTGTAAAAGCTAAAACACGAAGTCACAGTTTTGCGAGTCTATAAACAGCAGTTACTTACAGCAGGCAAGGGTTTACTAGGTTTGACGTGACCGCCGCCTCCAATGGACACGATGGTGGGAAGCACAGGATGAATGTTGTGTAAGAGTAAATCGGTGTTGACAAACAGCATACTGATGCTCTTTTCCAATTCCGTCACGGAAGGATAACCCTTTCCAAAGTGTTTTTCTACAATTTTATCTTGTACGCTTCCGTGGATGTAATTGGAGATATATTTTATGTAAAAAGTGAAAGCGGTAGTTAGGATACGCTCGGAAAATGTAGAAATATCATTGGAGTGGGAAAGGAACTCGGAATTCAGGAGAGGATGGTGGGGGTTTCCCATGGCGTTGTACGTTCTGGACATTCCTTCCAATGTGGATACAGCTATCAGAGGACTTTTGAAACGTTCCGCAAATGCGTGCATTGCAGGATATAGGAATTCCGAAATGACCAGGTCAAAATGTTCCGTTTGGTTATCTATCAGTGCACGAACTTGAGGAAGTTGCAGTTCAAAGTCCGTCAGGTTGTTGCCCAAAATCATGGAAGTATCGAATATTTTAAATCTGTTCGCGGTGAGAAGAAGGTTTTGGTCGATGTTTTTCATTAATTCGTACGCGGAACTGGTGTCTATTTCAGTTAGGGTGGTTAAGGAGGGATCGTTTGTCGGGTTGGAAGTCAACAGCGTTACTTCGTGTCCACGCGATGATAATGCTCTCCATAACGGACGGTAGACTTCCTGATGGCTAAACGACGGAACGGTCATGATGGCCAAAATCCGATGCCCTTGGATGATGGGCAGAACGGCAAAACTGAACAACACACTTAACCACTTCATTTTTGACTGATACTTCTAATGATCATGCGGATTGTTATCAATTCGCGAGAGATAGATAATCGCACTATCAAAATTTTTTTTAAATATTTTTAGAATAGGTAATATATAAAAAAAAATTAGGTTAAAATTTTACGACTAAAAAAGGTCAGAGACTACAGAGACTATTATATAACAAGTTGGTTATATTAAGAACTGATTTACGGTTACTATAGGTTTTATAAATTTACTATATCTAAATTACTACTGCATAATGATAAAACGCACTGTGTTTTAATTTACGACTGACAACAAACTGATAGGAGGTTAAAAAACTTTGATACCATGTGCAAATATCGATAAAAAGTATATTATATAAGTTAGTGTATGTGGGGTTGCATACTTTTGAAGTAATAATTATAATTTTTGTTATATTTCTAATCTACATATAGGCAAACATCCTTACACCATTTAGAGTTACCATTCTGGTGGTAGTGAAGCTGAAGATTTTTCTTTTTTTATATTTAGTACGCAATGTAAAAAACACGTGAAGGATGGGTCAACTCCGCGCCAAGTCGACTTGGCGCAGTTCCAGCTGTTTTGTAAAAAAAGTTTTGTAGAATATTCTAATTGACAATTTCAAAAGCAAAAATAATGTAGATAAATAATTTATTATTAAATAATAAATAAAATATAACAGATTTTTGCTATGACATTTCGCCGTCGCCACTTCGCCATCGCCGGTTCCAACAAAAAACAAGAAGATCTAGAGAGCGAGTGATGCTGGTTTATTTATTCACGTTTGCGTTTGGTGAAAAAAATCTTTTTGAAAATTTTAATAAATAATTTTAAAATTAAAACTAATACTGCAATCAACAGACCGATAACGGCCAAACAGAAACCGATGACGTCCAAGAGATAATATTGGTAAGACGGAATGTCAGCTCCATAGCTTCGGAAGTGTTTGGCTCCTTTATGCCTGATGACGTACTCGGTCCACCAAACTGCCTTTTCCAAACCACTCATCGGTTCATCCCTCAGTAACGTTGCATACTTTTTAGCGTTGTTTTTATATCTAAAATAAATAAATTAGAAACTGGACAGAGATAGCAACAATGTTATTACTTGGGCTTTCCTATAACTTCCGTTATGGCGTTTTTCAATATCTTTTGGGAGATGGTTTCGATATTCAGCCTGAGACCGATTTCTCTTAATGCAATTTTTTCAATGTTTTTTGGTTGATCGCCCATGAATGGTATGCCGATTATTGGCACCTCGTTGAGTACGGCTTCGTGGAGAGACTGCAACCCTCCTTGCGTTATGAATAATTTGATGTTTGGATGCTCTGAAAATTTACGTTTGAAGTCAAAATACAGATTTTTTTGCTATGCAATAGCAGCTCCAGTATGGGAAGGACTATGACGAGCCATCCACCAAAAATTAACTATTAATTATTTATACAGTAGCGGTCATGGAAATTTCATCCAAAAACCAGTACAAAACGGAAACCCTTTTTTACTTTCGATATAACTTACCAAGGAGACTCTGTTGTGGAAACCACTTATTGACAATTACATTTTTGGGCTTTCCCATCAAATCGTCAGATTCAAATTTCCAAAAAATTGTGTAGGGAAGTTCGGCGAACGTATCCAAGATCAACCGAATCGTCTGTTTGGGAAGAAGATTACTCTTGACGTTGCTTCCCAAACTGAAGTATACAAAACCGTTTTTGGCATCGTCGCATTGCTTGCGTAAGACCTGAAAAACCAAACAAATTATGTTCTCCATTTCTCAAAAATAGTTGAAGTACCTACGTCTGGTAAAGGTTTGCTGGGCTTAATGTGGATTCCGCCTCCAACGGGTATTATGCTAGGAAGCAATGGATGTATGTTGTGGAAAACCAAGTCGGTGTTGATGAACATCATGCTGATGCTTTTCTCCAAGTCCTGCACAGATGGATAACCTTTTCCAAAATTTTTTTCAACAACTTCATCTTGTGCTTTTCCATGAACGCAATACGTAAGATGTTTTATGTAGAATGTAAAAGCTGTAGCCATGAACCGTTCGTAAAACGTGGAGTAATCGTTGGTAGGAGAATTGCATTCTGAATTGACGAGAGGATGGTGAGGGTTTCCTATGGCGTTGTACGTTTTGGACATTGCTTCTAAAGTAGACACTGCGATTAGGGGGCTCTTGAAACGTTCGGCAAACGCAAACATTGCGGGATATAAAAATTCGCAAAGAACCACGTCAAAATGTTCCGTTGGATTATCTATTAGAGCTCGAACTTGAGGAAGTTGTAACTCGAAATCTGTAATTTTGTTACCAAAGGTAACGAAAAAATCGTACAACTGGAATCTGTTCATGGTGATAAACTCGTTCATGTTGACAGATTTAGACAATTTTAACGTGGAACTGATATCTATTTCAGTTAAGTTGGCTAAGGAGGGATCGTTTATGGGATCAGAAGTCACAAGCGTAACTTCATGTCCACGCAAAGAGAGTTCTCTCCATAATGGCTTGTAGACTTGTTGGTGGCTATAGGATGGAACAGCGATGATGGCCAAAATTCGATGCCCATGGATAGGTAAAATAATAAAACTAATAAGCCACACACTTAACCAAATCATTGCGACGAACTGTAACATTGTCTCGCTTGTTATCAATTGTTGTAATGCGTACACTCGAAAGATAATTTTAAACTCATAGATAATTTGGCTATAATTAGAAAAAAAGATTAATATTATATCGCAAGTCATTTGCTCCAAAACATTTTTAAACCACTTATGGTACTTATTTGATGTCCTTGGATTTCCCAATATTTTCTTGAATTTTTTTAGATTTTCTAAGAATATCTGGGATTTTCCTGAAACTTTTCAACTCTTCCTAGTACTTCCTACAATTCTTCGCATTTCCTGTTTCCTAAAATATTCCAGGATTTTCTAATGTTTCTTTGGATATCCTCAGGAATATTCGAAATATTCTCTTTATAAAAATTTTCTCGAATTTCTTAAGATTTTCTAAGAACACCTGGGATTTTCTAAAATTTCCTGAAACTTTTTAACACTTCCTAGAAGTTTCCATAATTTCTCGTATTTCCTATTTCCTAAAATTTTCCACGATTTTCTAATGTTTCTTTGGATTTCCTCAGGAATATTCAAAATATTCTATTTCCTAGTATTTTCTCGAATTTCTTAAGATTTTCTAAGAACATCTGGGATTTTCTAAAATTTCCTGAAACTTTTCAACATTTTCTAAAAGTTTCCATAATTTCTCGTATTTCCTATTTCCTAAAATTTTCGACGATTTTCTAATGTTTCTTTGGATTTCCTCAGGAATATTCGAAATATTCTATTTCCTAGTATTTTCTAGAATATTTTAAGATTTTCTAAGAACATCTGGGATTTTCTAAAATTTCCTGAAACTTTTCAACATTTTCTAAAAGCTTCCATAATTTCTCGTATTTCCTATTTCCTAAAATTTTCTAGGATTTTCTAATGTTTCTTTGGATTTCCTCAGGAATATTCGAAATATTCTATTTCCTAGTATTTTCTCGAATATTTTAAGATTTTCTAAGAACACCTGGGATTTTCTAAAATTTCCTGAAACTTTTCAACGTTTTCTAGTAATTTCTACAATTCCTAGTATTTCCTGTTTCCTAAATTTTTTTGATGTTTCTTTGGATTTCCTCAGGCATATTTGAAATGAGCTAATCCCTAATATTTTCTCGAATTTCTTAAAATTCTCTACGATTTTCTAATGTTTCTTTGCATTTCTTCAAGAAAATTCTAAATATTCTATTTCATGATATTTTCTCGAATTTCTTAAGATTTTTTAAGAATAACTTTGATTTTCAACAATTTCCTGAAACTTTTCAGCATTTCCTAGTAATTCCTACAATTCCTCGTATTTTCTGTTTCCTAAAATTATCTAATATTTTTTTGCATTTCCTCAGGAATATTCGAATAATTCAACTTATTTCTTTATTTTTCGAATTTCTTAAGATTTTCTAAAAGCACCTGGGATTTTCTAAAATTTCCTGAAACTTTTCAACATTTTCTAGTAATTTCTACAATTCCTCGTATTTCCTATTTCTTAGAATTTTCTAACGTTTCTTTCGATTTTCTCAGGAATATTCGAAATATTCTCTTATAAAAATTTGCTCGATTTTCTTAAGATTTTCTAAGGATACTTGGGATTATCTAAAATTTCCTGAAGCTTTTCAACATTTCCTAGTAATTCCTACAATTTCTCGTATTTCCTGTTTCCTAAAATTTTCTAATATTTCTTTGGATTTCCTCAAGAATATTCGAAATATTCTATTTCCTAATATTTTCTCGAATTTCTTAAGAGTTTCTAAGAATACCTTGGAATATCTAAAATTTCCTGAAACTTTTCAACATTTCCTAAAAATTTCTACAATTCCTCGTACTTTCTGTTTCCTAAAATTTTCTAAGATTTTCTAATGTTTCTTTGGATTTCCTCAAGAATATTCGAAATATTCTATTTTCTAGTATTTTCTCGAATTTCTTAAGATTTTCTAAGAACATCTGGGCTTTTCTAAAAATTCCTGAAACTTTTCAACATTTCCTAGAAATTCCTATAATTCCTCGTATTTCCTGCTTCCTAAAATTGTATACTGCTATCAGAACCTTTGGTCGAGTCTCTTCCAGCTCTCTGATGATGACCGACAGGACTCCGTCCGGCCCTGGTGCCTTGTTGCTAGGAATCTTCTTCACTGAAGAGTGGGACGTCTCCGTCTTCTGGCTTGGTAGTAAACTCCATTTTCGGATGAACTGGGGAAAGGGTCTGGATGATTTCTCTGAGACAAGCCTCAGTCAGGCCTGGTATAGAAGGTCTGCCCAGCTTCTTCCTTACTATTTGGTACGCCCTTCCCCAGACATCCTCGTTTTACCTCTTCGATGAGCTTCTTTCAGTGGTTTTTGTTGCTGTCTCGGATTTTGTTTGCAGGATATCTCTGAGTCTTTTCAGTTCTGCTCTTGTCTCTTCGCATCGGGTTGCAAGCGAATCACCACGACGGACCTCGGCCCTTCCGAAGCTCAGGACCGCCACTCGGTCGTGTGTGATTCGTGGAGAAGGTCTTGGGCAGCCCTTGCACAGTTTAAGTTAACTTGGAAGACTTCTACTGGAGCTTGCGTTCCGCTGGGTCCTGTTATCTTTCTATTGGTTGGCGGTTTCTTGTCTCCCATGGTTCTGCTTTTTGTTAGTGGGTTCTGTTGCTGCTGGAACGGAGGGTGGGCCCCTCTTATTATGTTTCGGGCAATTGGTGTTAGTGGCCATTAAGCCATGTTAGTGGCAGTTAATGCAGGTGGGAGTGGATTTGGGGCATGCTGCTGCTCTATGGCCTGGCTGGCAGCAATTCCAACAGCTGTCGGATCTGTGAGGGCCTCCGCCATGCGCCATGGGCGTCCATAGGATCATTTTCAGGGAGGGGCAAAATAAAAAAAAAAATTTAATTTAAAAAAAATTCAATAAAAATTTTTAATTTTATTTATTTGCCGAAAAGACTTGCAGTAATAACTTTCAGGCAATCTGAAAGGCAAAATCCAGGGGAACAGCAAATTATAATTTTGTAGATCATGATAATGCTATCTGCTTTTTTGCCACTTTAATTGCCAAAGCTGTTATCAAGATTGATAAACAACGTTGTAACTTAAAATAGAAATTAGTTTTTTTTTTACAAAAATAATGCTGTGGTTGAGTGTTTTACTGAGTTTTGGCATTGCGCCCATGGAAGGTCATCGTATTTTAGGCATAATGTCGCTTCCATCTTACAGCCACCAGATTGTTTACCAACCGTTGTGGAGAGAACTATCATTGCGAGGTCATCAGGTTACTGTTTTGACATCCAACCCAATGAAGGACCCATCCTTGACCAATTTAACCGAAATCGACACGAGTTTCATGTACGACGCCATGAAAAACGTAAATTATAACAATTTACTAAGCATGAACCGCTTCAGAATCTACCATCGCGCGATCAAAATGGGCATGAAGATGTCAGATTTACAGTTACAGCATCCCCAAGTCCAAGCAATCATCCAGAACAGAACAGAACATTTCGACATAGTCATTGCGGAACTCCACTATCAGCTGATGTTCGCGTTTGCAGAAAGGTTTAACTGCCATCATTGCAGTATCCAGTTTAGAAGCGAATTCCCGAATCTACAACGCAATTGGAAATCCACACCATCCCCTAATAAATAAAGAAATTTTTTCTCCGACAGACGACTATTCCACATTTTACGAACGTTTCCTAAAATCCGCTCACTCTTTCTACATAAAACATCTGACCAATTACATTTACGCCGAGGAACAGGACAAAATAATTGAAAATCATTTCGGAACAGGCTATCCGTCGGTAGTGGATTTGGAAAGAAGAACCAGCATGGTCTTCGTCAACACCGATTTCATTTTCCACAATATTCATCCATTACTGCCCAGTGTTATATCGATTGGAGGGGGAACTCACGTCAAGTCCGGCATAACTCTGCCAAAGGTAAACAGTTTTACTGGAACTGATAAGTATTCATGAGGTGCCGTTTCAGGATTTGCAAGTCCAATGCGACGACGCCAAAAATGGGTTTGTTTTCTTCAGTTTGGGCAGCAACCTCCAAAGTCACCTCCTTCCAGAACAGACCATTCGGGTTCTTTTGGAAACATTTGCCGAAATCCCCTACATGGCTTTGTGGAAATTTGAATCGGGCAGTTTGGTGGGAAGGCCTCCAAATGTAATCATCGACAAATGGTTTCCACAGCAAAGTCTGCTTGGTAAGAGATAAAAGTTTTGTTTGGTATAGTTTGCAAATCATTATTTTAGGACATCCAAATATAAAACTATTCATCACGCAGGGAGGGTTGCAGTCTCTTCACGAAGTCATCTTTCATAAAGTTCCCATATTGGGCATTCCGTTGATGACGGACCAAGTGCAAAATATCGACAAAATTGTCCAGAAGGAAATGGGATTGTCGATAGATTTGAAAAGTATCACTAAAGAGACTTTAAAGGCTGCCGTAATGGAAACCATACAAAATTCCAAGTAAAATATCGTTTTTCAGTGGAATGTCAACTTTTCATCCAAATTATTTTCAGATACCGAAGAAACGTCGGAAGATATGCGGAGATGTTGAGAGACGAACCGTTGAGTGGTTTGCAAAAAGCTGTTTGGTGGACCGAATATGTCATAAGGCACAGAGGAACCAAGCACTTCCAAAGTTATGGAGCTGAGATTCCACTTTACCAATACTTGCTCTTGGACGTCATCGGTTTTTTCCTGATCATTCTTGGGTTACTCATCATCAGTGTAGTTTTTATTTTGACATTATTACTTAAGGCTTTTAAGAAAACTTTGATGTTCAGAAAATCTAAACAGGAATAATCCGAATATCTCTAATTATACATTTATCTTTCGAGAGCTTTATCGATACTGATAACAACCGAGGTAACGTTGCTAGGCAGTTCATCACAAGTCTCGGTTAAATATGATTTGGTTAAGTGTTTTGCTGAGTTTAGTCATATTACCCAATATTCATGGGTACCGAATTTTGGCCATGATTACCATGCCATCGTACAGCCACCAAGAAGTCTACAAGCCATTATGGAGAGAGTTATCGTTGCGCGGACATCAAGTCACAGTGCTAACGACCGATCCCATGAACGATCCTTCCCTAACCAACCTAACTGAAATAGATACCGGCTCTGCATATAAGTTAATGAGATCTTACAACGTTAATGATTACGTCAGCACGGATAGGTTTACAATGTACCATTTATCTATGACTTTTGGTAGTAACTTAACCGATTTTGAGATGAGCCTTCCCGCAGTTAGAGCCCTAATAGACAACCAGACGGAACATTTCGATGTGGTTCTCTCCGAACTATTCTATCCCATAATGTTCGCATTCGCGGAACGTTTCAAGTGTCCCCTCATCGCTGTATCCACTTTTGAAGCTATGTCCAGAACATACAACGCCATAGGAAATCCCCACCATCCCCTAGTTAACTCCGAGTGCCTTGCTCCTACCAACGATTACTCTACATTTTATGAGCGTTTCCTGAGTACAGTTTACACCTTTTACATAAAACATCTTACCTATTACTTTTATGGAGAAGAACAAGATAAGGTTGTGGAAAAACATTTTGGAAAGGGCTACCCATCGGTGGAAGAATTGGAGAAACGCATCAGTATGATATTCATTAACACCGACTTGCTTTTCCACAACATACATCCACTGCTTCCTAGCATCGTTCCCATCGGAGGTGGAATCCACGTCAAACCAAGCAAACCCTTACCAGATGTAAGGACTCCAGTATTTTTTGGAAAACAACATTATTTTTATTGAATTTTTAGGTTTTGCAGAGGCAATGCGACGATGCCAAAAACGGTTTTGTATATTTCAGCTTGGGAAGCAACGTCATGAGTAACCTTCTCCCGAAGCAAACCATTCGGTTACTTTTGGATACCTTCGCCGAACTTCCTTACACTGTTTTTTGGAAATTTGAAACAGATGATTTAATGGAGAAGCCCAAAAACGTAATTATCAATAAGTGGTTTCCACAGCAGGGTCTTCTTGGTAAGTTGACCAATATTTCCCTTCCAGAACGACGTAGAGAAAATATACCTGTTACAAAAATTATAGAGGAGAAAATTCTCTACAATTTTTGTCTGAATGATTTTTTTTGGAAAATAAGTAATTTGCTAGTGAGGACAACTTCGAGTTTTATATAGTTTCAAAAAGAACATTCTGCACCCAAAATGAGATTACTTCAAAACTACTCATTTTATAAAAAAATTTTTCAGACAAAAATTGCAGAGAATTTACTCCGCTAAAATTTTTGTAATAACTATTTTTTACCTAAGACCTTTTGGAGGAAAGTTATTGTCGAAAAACTCGAAATTTACCTGATTTCTTCTTAATTTTTAGAGCATCCGAACATCAAATTATTCATAACGCAAGGAGGGTTGCAGTCTCTCCACGAAGCCATTCTCAACGAAGTGCCAGTAATCGGCATACCATTCATAGGGGATCAACAGAAAAATGTTGAAAAAATTGTATTAAGAGAAATTGGTCTCATGCTGAATAGCGAAACCGTCACCAAAGAAGTATTGAAAGACGCCATAATGGAAGTTATAGAGAAACCCAAGTAACGACAATATTTTTGTTTATAGAACTTTGTGGAAATTATCCCCCCCCCTGCACATTTTTTTATTTTTTACAAAAATATCGTAAAGCCCCCTCACAGATTTTTACAATTACCACTAAATTTTTGGTAGAATTTGATTTTATGTCAGTTTAGCTTATTCTGTTTTCGGTACGTGTGTTCCACGTTAAGCGTGAAACCGGCCGCAATTGCCTTCTAGAAATTTACGCTCTCAACTACCAGAATTTCATTAAGAATAATTTTTAATCCTGGCCGTACTTTACATCCTACTCTCAAAGTATCTACCAAAATCAGCTGTGTTGCATGGATTTTACTGATTCAACCAATACTTTTTAGGTATAAAAGCAACGCTAAAAAGTATTCGGCGTTGCTGAAAGATCAACCGATGAGTGGTTTGGAAAAGGCAGTTTGGTGGACCGAATACGTCATCAGGCATAAAGGAGCCAAACACTTCCGAAGCTATGGAGCTGAGATTCCGTCCTACCAATATTATCTCTTGGACGTCATCGGTTTCTGTTTGACCGTTATTGGGCTGTTGATTGCAGTGTTACTTTTAATTTTAAAATTGTTTATTAGAATTTTCAAAAAAATTTTTTTCGCAAAACCCAAACGAGAATAAATAATTCCCGTTTTTGAATTTTTTTTTCTTTTGAATTTATGATTTAAAACGGTCATAGCTCCGATATCATTGATTTTTTAAGCTTAATGGATTAGAACATTTTTAAAGATCATTCGTTTATCTTCAAATTACGTCATCACTTCTTATCGTCTAGAATTAACGGATTTCGAGTTATAAATTAAATTAAGGGAAAAAATGTTTCAAAAATTCAGTTTTTATGTTTTTTACTTTTCTTGCGAACCCCGTATCTCTTAAACAAAACGTCTTAGAAAAAATTGACGGCGCAAACCGGATAGGGAATTTAACGGGCTACAACTTTGAATAAATCAATTTTTTTAGGAAACCAACCGTTTTCACAAAAATTTTGAAAATAATGAACAAAGTGTAGATAAAAAAAAAGTTAATGGAAAGAACGCAGATAAATCTGACAGAACTTAACGAAAGAATTGCCATTATAAATAATACCGTGCAACACCTTTTGAAAAGAGAACACAAAAATGAGGAAGGCCATTTTGAAAATTTATTAAAATAAATTTTGTGAATTTACCTACACCTTGTTCATTATTTTCAGAATTTCTGTAAAAACGGTTGATTTCCCAAAAAAATTTATTTGACCAAAGTTGTAGCCCGTTAAATTCCCTATCTAGTTTGGGCCGTTAGTTTTTTTCTAAAACGTTTCGTCTAAGAGATACGAAGTTTGCAAAAAAAGTAAAAAAAAAATAAAATCTGAATTTTTTAAACATTTTTTTCCTTAATTTATTTTATAACTCGAAATCCGTTGATTCTAGGCGATAAGAAGTTCTGATCTAATTTGTAGATAAGCGAATGGTCTTTAAAAAAGTTCTAATCTATTTAGCTTAAAAAATCAATAATACCGGAGATGTGGCCGTTTGAAATCAGAAATTCAAAAATTTGCTTTAAAGAAATAATTCGTTCTACTTTGGTAAGGGCGTGTCCGTAAATTACGTAAGGGCGATTTTCGTAATTTTTGACTCCCTATATTTTCACGATAGTCTATAGATGTCTAGGGTGGATCCGAGATTTGCCGTGGTTGCGTTTGTCAAAACCGGCTCTTCGCATCAGATGCTCTGGACCGTTTTGAGAAACGCCATAATCTTTGTTAAATCCAATTTTGTTTCATTTTGCCACTCTTTTGACTAAAATAATTATCGCAACAGACCAAGATGTGTCAAGTGTGCTGGCCCACACGCGCTCCAGATCATATGAGCAAGAAATGCACAACGCGGCCCACCTGGAACCGAGATTCCCTATTCTTAGGACTACAACCTGGCAATCCTACAGGAAAGGGGACCTCCAAGAAGCCAGTTTCTAGTTGCAAATTCCTGCCACTAGGTGTTTAAATGAACGGAATCGCCCGCAGTTGCCTTCTAGTGGTGAAACAGTGTTAACATTATCCTTTAGAAACAGGTTCCTAGACTTACACCTTTCAACTTCTGGCGGCTTCAGATGAGAGGGCAGGACGAAAATTGAGTTATGGTACATTTCGCCGTCGCCACTTCGCCATCGTCCTTTGTTCCAACCAAGAACAAGAAGATCTAGATCGAGAGTATCGACAGGCTTCTAAAGAGGAAATAGTAAAAGAGAAGCCAATCATGTGATGCTGGTTTATTTATTCACGTTTGCGTTTGGTGAACAAAATCTTTTTGAAAATTTTAATAAATAATTTTATAATTAACACTAAAACTGTAATCAGCAGACCGATAACGGCCAAACAGAATCCAATAACATCCAAAAAAAAATATTGGTAAGACGGAATGTCAGCTCCATAGCTTCGGAAGTGTTTGGCTCCTTTATGCCTGATGACGTACTCGGTCCACCAAACTGCCTTTTCCAAACCACTCATCGGTTCATCCCTCAGTAACATTGCATACTTTTTAGCGTTGTTTTTATATCTAAAATAAATAAAATAGAAACTGAACAGAGATAGCAAAAATGTTATTACTTGGGCTTTCCTATAACTTCCGTTATGGCGTTTTTCAATATTTTTTGGGTGATGGTTTCGATATTCAGCATGAGACCAATTTCTCTTAACGCAATTTTTTCAATGTTTTTTTGTTGATCGCCCCCGAATGGTATGCCGATTATTGGCACCTTGTTGAGTACTGCTTCGTGAAGAGACTGCAACCCTCCTTGCGTTATGAATAATTTTATATTTGGATGCTCTGAAAATTTATGTTTGAAGTCAAAATAAAGCTTTTTTTCCTATTCAACATCAGCTCAAGTATGCGAAGGACTATGACGAGTCATCCACCAAAAATTAACTATTAATCATTTATACAGTAGCGGTCATGGAAATTTCATCCAAAAACCAGTACAAAACGGAAACCCTTTTTTACTTTCGATATAACTTACCAAGGAGGCCCTGTTGTGGAAACCACTTATTGACAATTACATTTTTGGGCTTTCCCATCAAGTCATCGGATTCAAATTTCCAAAAAATTGTGTAGGGAAGTTCGGCGAACGTATCCAAGATCAACCGAATCGTCTGTTTGGGAAGAAGATTACTCCTGACGTTGCTTCCCAAACTGAAGTATACAAAACCGTTTTTGGCATCGTCGCATTGCTTTCGCAGGACCTGAAAAACCAAACAAATTATGTTCTCCATTTTTCAAAAATAGTTTAAGTACCTACGTCTGGTAAAGGTTTGCTGGGCTTAACGTGGATTCCGCCTCCAACGGGTATTATGCTAGGAAGCAACGGATGTATGTTGTGGAAAAGCAAGTCGGTGTTGATGAACAACATGCTGATGCTTTTCTCCAAGTCCTCCACAGATGGATAACCTTTTCCAAAATGTTTTTCCACAATTTCATCTTGTTTTTTTCCATGAAGGAAATACGTGAGATGTTTTATGTAGAATGTGAGAGCTGTATTCATAAAACGATCATAAAACGTCGAGGAATCGGTGGTAGGAGAAATTAATTCTGAATTGACGAGAGGATGGTGAGGATTTCCCATGGCGTTGTAGGTTCTGGACCATACTTCCAAAGTAGACACAGCGATTAGGGGGCTCTTAAAGCGTTTGGCAAATGCAAACATTGCGGGATATATAAATTCGCAAAGAACCACGTCAAAATGTTCCGTTTTGTTATTAATTATAGCTTGAACTTGAGGGAGTTGTAGCTCAAAATCTGTTACGTTGTTGCCGAATTCTATTCCAAAAGTATACGATTGAAACCTGTTCATGGTGAAGAAATCGTTTATGTTGAGAGCTCTAATCAACTCATACGTGGAACTGGTATCTATTTCAGTTAAGTTGACTAAGGAAGGATCGTTTATGGGATCAGAAGTCACAAGCGTAACTTCGTGTCCACGCAACGACAGTTCTCTCCATAATGGCTTGTAGACTTCTTGGTGGCTATAGGATGGAACAGTGATGATGGCCAAAATTCGGTGCCCATGGATAGGTAAAATAACAAAACTAAGAAGCCACACACTTAACCAAATCATTGCGACGAACTGTAACATTGTCTCGCCTGTTATCAATTTTTGTAATGCGTACACTCGAAAGATAATTTTAAACTCATAATTAATTTGGCTATAATTAGAAAAAAAGATTAATATTATATCGCAAGTCATTTGCTCCAAAAAATTTTTAAACCACTTATGGTACTTACTTGATTTCCTTGGATTTCATCGTCGGTTCCCATAGATCTGCAGGCCACCAAAAGGAAGCGCAAGCACCAAGCGGAGCTTGGCAGACGAGATATGGGACGCCAGCGAGTTGGGAAGATGGACTCACCGTTTGATCCCAAACCTAGAACAATGGTGCAACCGACTGCATGGTTAAATCTATGCCCTTACTGCTCCACCCCAGACACGGCACTCCACATTTGATTTGAGTTCCCGGGGTGGTTAAAACCTGAGCTCCTAGCGGATTTGAGCCTTACCCCAGAAAATCTAGTCGATTCCATGCTAGAGAAGGAAGAAAACTAGACTTCCGTGAAGAAATGCCTTATAAGGCACAAAGGAGCTTTTTCCTTTCTCCAAACCTATTATTGCCTCATCCTTAGCAATTTTGGCTCACTTTTCTTAGTCAATTCACTTAGTCAATCAATGTTTATAAGAAAACTTCTGACTTAAACACACTATGCAACCCCTACACACGGATGTTAGTCGGGTTGCATACTTGAAAACCTGTTTAATGTGATTTATGTTGCATAGGATAGCCATATACCGCACCATCTGTTGAGAAAAGTGAAATAATAAAATATTTACAAAAAAGCATATTATATTGAGTGATACAATAAAAAATCACATAATCAAAAATATACACCGGCCATTGGTGAACAACTTAAAATTCGAAAATTGGAATATAATACAATTGGAGAGCAGGAAAATGCGCTCTACCGGCGATCGGTGGATCGCAATTTTTCTTCCACTGCTTCCTTGGACGCTTCGGACAAGTCGGTAGCTTGGATGGACTTATGGACGCCTACTAACGACTTCTTGAGAGCTTCAAACGAACTAAAACAAAATAGAAAACTGTAACTCTGCCTTCTTTTTTGAGAAAGTTTACTGCTTTGCTCACCTCGAATACAACATTTTCCTTTTGATGAACGCAGTATCCGGACACCAAGACATAAGGAACAGTTTTTCCTTCTTCGACAAGTCGGTTGTACCCTCACATTGGTAAGTATATTCGAAATCGAACAAACCGTATCGGCATTCTTTGTCGCCTCCCGCTTGTAAGTTACTCAAAAAATCGTCGTAGTTCTCCTCGCGAGCTCCAATTACCTCCACGTCGATGTGCACGTCGTCTTTGATGAAAAAAATAGCATATCGATGTTTTTTCTCTTTTCTGATTTCCTCATACACAACTTTGCAAGAATCCGTCACTGTCACACCGGAAGCCTAAAAAATTATTACTTTTTGATTTTTTCGAATATTTAGCATTTAAAATTTTTCTATTTTGTTTCCAGTGTGGGGCGAGGTTAAAATGACTCGGTGTTTTCTTATCGCAAGATAATCCTTTAGAATCAATATTAGCATAATTCTAAATTAAGGTGTAGATGACATAAACACTTAAAAAATTCCATCGAAGGCTTTTACGAAACTTAAAAAGAAAAAAAAATTCGGGCCACCCTCATAATAATTAACCCTAGGTTTAAATTTGATAATTATACGGTCAAACACACTTACCATGACTTATTAACTACAACAAAATTAAATTTGACTACAAATTCACTAGCAATAACTTGCAACGGAGTTAAATAGACTGAGAGCCTGACGGGACGTTTGTCTACTGGCAGCTGACAGTTTGAATATGCGCTAACCAATCAAAAATCGTCAGATATTAATACACTTCCAGCGATTTTTTTCGAGTGTTTGATTAATCGATTAGTTTCGGCAAAAAACCCGTAGCTTTCTTACTTTGTGTGTTTACTTTAAGGCCTCCTTATATGGGGATTTCTGATGAGAAACCATATTTGGAAGCCGCTATCTTTGAAAGCTCAATTAATTCGATATCTATCATCCAATTTAGATATAAAATAATTATTGATAATATAATATTAAAATACTTGAAAGTTACAGCATTCAAAAAAAATGTTCGTAAAAAGACAGATATATGTCAGTTTTAACATATATATGTCGGGAATATATAAAAAAACATCGCAATATATGTATAAATAGGGTTAAAAGATTTAAAGGAAAATATAGAAAAAAAAAAACTGGCGGATTTGTGTTGGTAGGAAACAAGGTCCAAGGTCGAATCGTCTCCGAATAGTCTAGGACAGTTAATCGTCGTCGTTTCGCCGTCGCCACTTCGCCGTGACAGGAATATTTAACATTTAATTTTAAATTAATTATGAATTTTTGATTAAAAAAATATCCAACGTGAAAATTAATAATAATTATTGGTTCCAATTCGGCGGTAAATATAATACAAAACAACAATAAATAAAGCAGGCAGAAATTCGTAATAATTTTAATTTTTAAATTTTAATATTGTATTGTTTATTAAAAAATGTAGAGTTTCCTTGTGATTTATTGAAAAAATATTCTGAATGATCATTTTAACATTAAAGAATTGAATACTGAATTTCGAAGACGGCGAAGAGGCGACGGCGAAATACCGACAACAAAATGTTTCATTGCAGTATCCGACAAGTAACTAATCCAGAAAAAATTCTGAAGGGAGGGGGGGGTACAAAATATAAATAGTTACTTCTTTTTCTTCTAGCCTCGAATAAAAGGACTAAGCACGCAGCAGCAGGTAGTTGATCTACGCGTGGTAAAGGCTACAGATACCCTGCTAATCTTTTATTATATTTTATATTCTAGGATTTTATCTTTTTTTTAGATTTTATTAAATTTAATTTTAAAATTGAAAATTTGGTGCTCCTTAAGTAGCTTGCGCCCGTGGCGAGCGCTTCTCTCGCCACGTCCTAGTTCCGGTCCTGGCTACCAACAAGAAACAAGTACCTACACTAAAAACTGTCATATCGAACAGTCAAACAAAAATTTTTTATTTAAAAAACATTTTTCATTGCACCGGCAAAAAAGCGACTATGATAATTAAAAAAAGATTATCATTAAACAGAAGGAAGAGTGTCTTTCGCCCCCACAGGGCCGGATCTAGGAAGTTTTCGATAGGGGGCAAAGAATTAAATTGCCGCCCCCCTCAATTGGTTTTTATAAATACGTATATTAATTATTATATTAAAAATCGGATCTTAAATTTGACAATCAGTTCAATTATTTTAATTACGACAAAACAGTAAATTATTTAAATTAATTAAAAAACTTAAAACACCCGGTTTTTCAAAATTAAGAACATTAAAAATTTGTTTTTTATTGTTAAAATTTTGGTCTTAGACATCTCCTTTATTACCACCCCCCTAGCATGCAAGAGGGGGCAAGCGACCCTCTTTGCCCCCCTCTAGATCCGGCTCTACGCCCCCACCCCCACTTGGCTGCGTCACTGTGTCAAAGATCTACATATCTTTTACTATTCTGATTATTAGTGATATGACAGCTCTTGTCTGAGAGGAATAGAATACCTTCCAAAATTGGCTACGAATAAAAAGAATACGTGCACTGGAGGGTATTCCATACCCCCCAGACCCCCCGGTTTAACCTCATTGTTTTATCTTTTCAACATAAATTTCAAGTTTAAGAAGTTTTGGGGATTATCAGGATAAGTTTAGTAGGTCCGGGGGGAATAGAATACCTTCCAACATTGGCTACGAATAAAAAGAATATGTGCACTGGGGGGTATTCCATACCCCCAGACCCCCCGGTTTAACCCTATTGCTTTTTAACTTAAACTTAAATTTCAAGTTTACGAAGTTTTAGGGGTCTCACAATATGTTTAGAACTTTGTGCCCAAAAAAGCGCGTTACGCTGCTGACCGCACAAGTAATTTTATTTTTTCATGTCCGGAAGGAGAAAACCGTTTGTCGATCGCAAAAATCATAATAGAAGAGGTGTAGGTTAAACGTATTTTTATTTATTGTTACAACTTAATTCAAATATTGATTGAAAAACCGGGAGGCTTGGGAGGTATGGAATACCCAACAGTACGGTGCATCGTTTAGCAACACTGAGGAATTACTTAGAAGTCAATGCTGGGGGTATTATAGTGGTCTGAGAGAAAAATTTGATACTCCACGGAAAAAAAGTTTGTTGCTATGAGATCCCCAATAATTTGCATTTTTAAAAATAATAAAATTTAAGAATCTCATTAATTTATTCATGCGCGTCAGTGGTAAACGGATAAGATTCGTAAATGATCGCTCTTGTTCGATCTCGGGCGGAGAAAAAATTTTATTTTGACCCTCTTCCCTCGGAGGTACTCCGTCAAAAAAGCTATTAAAGTTATAAAAGTGTGTGTCTGTCGCTCTTACTTAATTGTGTTTTATTTTTAAAATTTTAAAATTCTATAAAATATTATTCGATTGGCTGTTTAGTTAATTCAGGTTAGGCCACTCTGTGTGGCGTGATTTTATGTTACACAAGTAATAGTTTACCCATTAAAAATATTTCTAAAGCCGCTCCCACTCGAAAATTATTGGTCTAGACAGTGTGTGAGTATCGCCATTTATTAAAAACATCCCTGAAGCCCCTCGAAGCTCGACTAAGGGATGGCTACTTACCTTTCCTTTCTTTTTTTTTTGTTTTTTTTTCTTTAAATAAGTTCACGTTAAAATACCGACCGTACCGTCAACAGAATGAGCATAACTCCGCCTGTTAGGTGTTTAGCTAGTTCTGGTTTGGCTGATAAATTAGACCTTTCAGGGAACTGTACAGTTTGATTCAGCTAAAGGTTTAAAGATTCGGTCTATTAATAGACTGACAAGAGATGAGAGCACTCAGCAGTGGCGGACTAGGATTTTTTTCAAACGATCGGCTTTATTTTTAGAGTCAATTGTCATTTTTCACTTTAGAGTTCAAAGGAGTAAAATAAAGAGGGTAACCATAGGTGGAGTGGTACAGTCAGTATGTACCTTTAATACTTGAAATCCAGCATTTGCCTATGTCCGCCATTTTGAATATTATGAAAAATGGTTTTTCTTGAATAACTCAGCCATTTTTAATTTTAACAAAAAATCGCAAAGACAAAAGTTATAGAAAATTGAATTTCCTACAACTTTTATTTTAAAACTTTTTTTATGAAATCGATATTTTTCAAATTAAACCTGAAAAAAAGCGGCGAAGTAAAACTCTTGCATTATTTTCATTTTTCAGGTTTAATTTGAAAAATATCCATTTTAGGAAAAAAAATTTAAGAACCAAAGTTGACGGAAATTAAATTTTCTACAACTTTCGTCTTCGTAATTTTTTGTTAAAATTGAAAATGGTCCAGATATGCAAGAAAAACAATTTTTCATAATATTCAAAATGGCGGACATAAGCAAATGCAGGATTGGATCCACTTTTTGATATTTTGTTATTGGTGTATCGATGGTTGCATACTTTACATATTGATTTTATATTGCCATAATAAATTATTTATTCTAACTGCTCGATTTTCTAAAATTATTTAAGGGGGGGGGGACAAACTAATTTTTCTACTTTTATTATTTTACAAAGAAATGCCTATATATGCTCACTGCAAATTTTATCATTGCTACAGCGAAATATACAAATCCCAGTACTCCGGTCAACCAAAATCCGATCAGATCCAGAAAATAATATTGAAAAAACGGTATTTCCGGGCTTCTCAAATGTGGCGCCCCCTTGTGCCTTATGACGTATTCGCACCACCATACTGCCTTTTCCAAACCTGTCATGGGTTCATCTTTTATTAGATTTGATATTTTTTTGACTTTTTCTCGGTATCTAAAAGACATATTTTCACAACTCAAAGAATAAAAATAAAGTGACTACCAAAATGCGGATACTTTAATTTTTGCTTTTTCGGTTTTTTACCTTGGGTTTTTGATAACTTCCACGATGGAGTTTTTAAACGTATTTAGAGTTAACTTTTTGTAATCTAACGATAGAGCAATACCTTGGTGTACCATAACTCTCACATTTCTGAATTGGTCTCCAATTAACGGAATTCCGATTAGAGGTACGGAATTGTGAATTGCTTCCTCCATTGACTGCAAACCTCCTTGAGTGATGAAGAGTGCGACATTGGGATGCCCTAAATCAAAAAATCAGTATTACACCTAAAATTTCATTCCGAAAGTTTCTGTTACGCAAAACATCTTGCTGAGGAAACCATTTGGAGATGAAGAGATTTTCAGGAGTTTTAATGAAACGGTCCATTTCGAATTTCCACAATACAAGGTATGGGAGGTCGGCGAAAGTTTTCAATATAATTTCTTGGGTTTCGAGCGACAAATCGTTGCTCTTGATAGTCGATCCAAAGCTGCAATAAATTACTCCTTGTGGAGCGCCATCCAAAAGTTCCTGTAAATCCTGAAAGTCCAACTTGTAACTTGTAAGTTTCGGGTTAAAGTATTATTACCTTTGGTAGTGGTTTTGGTTCTTCTAGGTGTAACCCGCCGCCTATCCGAACGACGTTTGGAAGTAGAGGTCGAATCGGATGCAGAACCAAGTCGGTGTTAACGAACAGCAACGACGCTTTCTTTTCGAGTTCTAAAATTCCTGTAAAGTTTTCTCCAAAATATTTCTCTAAGGTAAGCTGCAGATGAGGCGCTACCACAAAATGATGAAAAATCTGGATAAAGTAGTCGTAGACCAAGCAGAGCAAGCGTTCCCAAAAAGTTCGATTGGCCCAAAAAACGCTGACGTCCAAATTAAAATTTGGATACAACACAGGATGGATAGGATTTCCCATATTTTCATAATATCTGTTGTGGATATCCATAGAGGATATTCCAATAAACGGACATCCGAATCGTTCTGGAAATGCTTGGGATCCATGGGCCAGCATTTCGACTATGGCAAGATCGAAACGTTCGGATTTGTTTTGGATCATCAATTGTACTTCGGGATGGTTGAAGGTATTTTCCAATATTTTGATCTTAACAGCCAGAATGAAGCTACTCATGGAATAAAAGTCTTTGTTAGTCTTCTTTGGAATGTTAATATCTTTTACGATGTCGTAGGAAGAGCTCAAGTCAATTTCGGTGAGGTTAGTCAAAAGTGAATCGTTTTGAGGATTGGTGGTGATTACCGTGACTTGATGACCTCGTCGGGACAGTTCTTTGAAAATCGGTTGGAATGGAACTTGATGACTGTAGGCCGGCGTTGGAACCACCCCTAATATTCGAGCAGCCTTTGCTGCCGAAAATAAGAGCACCAGAGTAAACACACTTAATTTCATTGAGTAAAATTTATCGACTAATTTATTCACTTCCAAAAGTTTTCAGTTATCGGGGTAAGATAGGAATAATTTGTTTATCAGTTTTTTTTAGTTTTTCCTTTTATTGTGGTTTTAAAATTATTCTAATGCAATTATCCGGTCTAGGATAAATGACCCCGGTAATCAGATTATCTATATCACGAATTGATTAGTGGTTTACAAAGTCAAAAGTGAAACAGATTTTTTCTTTGTTAAGGAAGGAAATGCGGAAAAACGATCATTTTGCCTAGTATATAGCAGGATCAACTGCTGACTCCGATATAATAAGATATATCTCGTCAAACTGCATAAGAAAATGTAAAAAAAAGTTACAATGTAAGACTTTCAGTCTTTGGGGTCAAAAAATAACGAACGTTTTTTTAAAAAATCGTCAAAAGTTTAGATGGTCATTTTTTGACTTACACCGACGTGTTTTAATGCGAGGAGTTCGAAAAACGCGTTCTCGTTTGGGGGAAACGTTCAAAATGCCAAACCAATTTTTTTCAACTCAAAATCCAAACTTGAAGCCATGAACGGAGAGAGAGCTAGATGCCAAGCTATGAAAGCAAAAATTAGTTTAAGAGGCAATCCAGGAGCTAACAGAGCGATTAAGCAAATAAAGAAAATGAAACTAATATGTCCCTGCCATAGGACCGGAATGAAATGGACCTTAAAGCTTACCATGACTTTTATAAACATAACAAAACGCCAACAAGGCATTTTAACGAGAGCTTAGAGAGACCAGGTACAACCAACAAAGAAAATACTGAAGAAACGGAGAAAATGCTAAGGTCGAGGAGGGGGGTTATCCCCAAAAAAGTTGTTCAGCTTCTTCCTTTCTTCTCTGTACAAGTCGCAGTCGAAGATCTTGTGTCATCTAATTCCGTACATGCAGGGCACACTTCGTCTGGAGATTTTCAATCTGGGTCTAACTCTGGGCGGCCTACACAATTTCTGGGTCAAATTTTTGACCCAACCCTGTACAGGTATAAGACCCTGCTTAAGAAAGCAATGAAAAGTGCCCTAATCTTCTGGACACATTGCCAGCGGTAGACCCCTACAAAGACACTTCGGAATCGCCTTCTCACCGAGGCCAATCCAAAAAGATTCGAAACTTCACAGGAACCTATATTGATTTTCAATATTGGACCAATATTGTTTTTAAATATTGCGCCAATATTGCAAAATGTTCACATCTCAATATTGGACCGATATTGATTTTCAATATTTGGCCAATATTGCGCCAATATTTGTGCTACATGGGAGGGTGAAAAGCCATAACCAAACACAGTCAGAAACAAAAAAAAGGGGAGACCTGTTTTACAGGCATATTTTGTAAATTTATTTTTTTTGAAAACCAAAATTTAGAACCGACAAATTCGTCGGTTGGTAAAAGATTTGTATTTATTTTTAATATAAATAAAGACTTAACCTGGGTCCAACTCTGACTAAGGTTGTGTGGGTGATTCTTTCAACTTGATTTTCGTTCCATATCGTCTGCCTTTTTCTTCTTCCACTGTCTATCCAATTTCGGATGAATAGCTATTATTCTGGCCATTTAAGCCAAGATGACTTACTAGGGAATTTTAATTGATAGGGTGGATTCCTATTGCTTTCCCCATAAGTTCTTGACTTTCCTCAAACCTATTTTACGGATTTTTCCATGTCTAGTGGATGTATTTTCAAAATTACTCCTGTTTTTCTTTCCTGCATCAGTTTTCTAGTTTATCAACTCTGTTTTGAATCTCTTGCTTTGATGCGTCAATTTTGCCAAACTCCGGTAGAAGGATAATTCGTTTGTAGTTTTTTACGTCACTGTGGTCCCCTTTTGGGTTTTTTAGTAGAATCCTCAAAACCGCTTTTTGCCATATTTTGGGGAAGTACGCTTTATTTCAGACAGGCATTATCGTGTTCCAAAATCATATTTTTTGAGTTTTGAATTTTGAAATTTTGGTTTTTGTCTAATTTGGAATTTTGTATTTAAAAATGTTGGTTTAATCAAGTTAATCAAGTATCAAGTTAATCGAGTTAATCGAGTTAATCGAGTTAATCGAGTTAATCGAGTTAATCAAGTTAATCAAATTAATCAAGTTAATCGAGTTAATCGAGTTAATCGAGTTAATCGAGTTAATCGAGTTAATCGAGTTAATCAAGTTAATCAAATTAATCAAGTTAATCAAGTTAATCAAGTTAATCAAGTTAATCAAGTTAATCAAGTTAATCAATTTAATCAAGTTAATCAAGTTATTCAAGTTAATTAAGTTAATTGCTATTGCAATTATATACGTACAAAAAATTTTGAATTCCCTTGGAAATCCTTGGAATTCCCTTGGAAATCCTTGGAATTTCCTTGGAAATCCTTGGAATTCTTTGGAAATCCTTGGAATTCTTTGGAAATCCTTGGAATTCTTTGGAAATCCTTGGAATTCTTAGGAAGTCGTTAGAATTCTTTGGAAATCGTTGGAAGTCATTGGAAATTTTTGGAAATCTCTGGAATTCTTTAGAAATCACTGGAATTCTGTGGAATTCTTGGAAATCTTTGGAATTCCAAATCTTGCGTACAGAAATGTTACTGGATATTTACCTCTTGGATAAACACATATGGTTCCCGTGGAGAATTCCCAAACGGCTGAAAGCAGGCGCTGCTGGTGCTGGCAAGAAAGGACGAAAAGTCCTTAGAGTTACCAAATTTGTACAGGCCAATCTACCTTCTCGAAAACATGAGCAAGTTGTACGAAAAACTTCTACAGCGAAGACTGGCGGAAGAAATTCGAAAGCTAGTGAATCTGGGGAAAAAACACCTGCTTCAACTCGGTGAACCGAAGACTAATAGTGCAAGAGCTAAAAATGAGGGGGTAGACACAGCCTTCGTGTTAATAATCCAGAACTACTTCTCCGAGAGAGAGTTAATAATTGAGGAGGAGAGAGGCCGAAGAACTATTACCAGCGGCGTTCTACAGGGTTCAGTACTCGACCCCATAATAGTGTGGCTCCCCCATGCCGGAGGGAGCAGAGCTGATCGGATTTGCCAACGACTTCTTCGACAGAAGAACAGTTCGTCCAGTTGGTGAACGCAGACATCGCGAAGCTATTGAAATGGACCTCTGAAATGGGCTTGGAGCTGGTCCCTGACCAGACAGAAGCTATGCTTCTTCGGTGAAAATTCGAAATTTCCTTTCTGATAGGAGACAACGTAGTAAAGCCCAAAAGAGAAAGTGCAGATCCTTGGAATCTCTCTCTCAGTCCTAACGGAATGGAGTTTTAGTGGATCGGAACACCAGACGGTGGATCTATCTCCAAACTACCGCAGTAGCAAATCTGAAAAAGATTTTCCCACTCTCGACGCCAAAAAACGCCACCCCGGTGAATTCAAAGAGCCATCATCACGGAAACTGCTGGAGAGAGTCTCAATAGCTTCAAGGAGAAGATTGGCTTTGGATTGGTGCATGACTACTACATCAGAGATAAGTTTCAAGGAAAAGACGAGTCGAGTTCCAGCAGTCAACTGTGCTTTAGATTCAGTGAAGAGGGCCACCAGGCCAACATTTGCAGAAGATCTCCAAGAGATCTTAGGGTCCTCCAAATAAATCTCAATAATGGCAAAGCCGCCCAAAATTAGAACTTCTCCTTAATATCGAAGCCAAATAATAAAAGAGAATACAACTGAGCCCAGGACTATTCTCCAATGCCACTTCTCACCAAATGAGAAGTTCTCAAAGTTTAACAAAGCAAGCGTCAGACTCCAGCATGCGAAATTCTCTTCTCACCGATAGAGGTGGTGGGAGAGTGGATGGCAAATCCAAGACGAAGAGAGACAAGAGACGAAGAGAGGCAAGAGAAACTTTTTTTTCTCCTGACAAAGAGGAAGAGGAGAAAAATTTGGGTTATGTTAATGTTTTATTGAGTTTTAACTTTTTGCTTAGCGAAGCAATATTTTAAAATTTTCAGGAACATTTTTAAAGATTTTGCAAGAATAAAAACAAAGAGGAAGATAATGGCGGAGTAAAATGCAATTACATCCAACAAATAATACTGATACAACGGAATTTCATTTTGTCTAAAATGCGCCGCTCCTTTGTGCCTTATTACGTATTCAGTCCACCAGACCGCTTTCTCCAATCCAGTCATCGGTTCATCCTTGGCAACTTTGGCCCATTTCTCAGATTGGCTTCGGTAACTAAAAATTGAATTAATCAGTTCTGAATCCAAAAATTTGCAGAGTTTAACCTTGGATTGTCGATTACTTCCAAGATGGCATTTTTAAGCGTCTCCTTGTTCAGTTTTCCAAACTCCAAATAAACTCCAATTCCTTTTTCGGCGATAACTTTCATATTTCTACCCTGATCTCCAATAAACGGAATGCCGACCATTGGAATGTAATTATGAACTGCTTCTTCCATGGATTGTAAACCGCCTTGGGTGATGAAGAGCCGAATATTGGGGTGGCCTAAAATTACACCAATAGAGCAACCGGAAAATATTCTGTCTAAACCAGCTTACCAAAAATATCTTGCTGAGGAAACCACTTGGAGATAATCACATTGTCAGGAGTTTCCATTCCATCCAATTCGAATTTCCACAAAACCAAATATGGAAGTTCGGCAAAGGCTTCCAAAAATATTTGCTGGGTACTAGCCGACAAATCCTTACTCTTAACGTTCGATTCCAAGCTGAAGAAAATCGCTCCCCGCTTTGCTTCATCCAAAATTTTTTTCAAACCTTCCGGAAGCGGTTTGGAAGGTTTTATGTGCATACCCCCTCCAATCCGAACCACATTTGGTAGCAGTTCTCTTCTTGGATGAAAGACCAAATCTGTATTAGTGAACATCATCGACATCTTCCTTTCGATTTCCTGCAGCCTTGGGTACTGATTTCCAAAATATTTATCGACTAAAGTTTGTTCTGGAGGCAGCACTACATAATCCAGAACTATTGAAGAGAAAGTAATCGTGATAACACTAACTAAACGTTCCCAAAAGCTGAGATTACTGGCAGGCAACATGGGGTCTGGGTACAGAATCGGATGATTTGGATTCCCGAGTGCTGCGTAATTTATGGACGGCGATTCCAAAGTCATCAAGCCAATAAATGGGCAACCAAACCTTTCGGAGAAGATGTACATGGCCGGAAACAAAGCTTCAACCATCACAAGATCAAAGTGTTCCGATTGGTTTTTAATTAACGATTCAACTTGTGGGTGTTTGAAAATTATTTCACTTATTTTATGAAAAATTTTCAAAAACTCCATTCCATAGGCGAAAAGACTTAAATTGACATACTTTGCAGTGTTGAGGTTTTTCGTCAGTTGGTACAACGAACCAATGTCGATTTCGGTTAAATTTGTTAGAGTCGCATCGTTGGTTGGGTTAGTGGTTATAACGGTCAATTGGTGACCCCGCAGTGAAAGTTCCCTCCAGATTGGGCGGAAAAAAATTTGGTGACTGTAAGACGGAGCCGGAACAATTCCCAGTATTCTAGCTGAGTGGACAGTGAAATTAAAGAACAAAAAAATTAAAGTGCACACACTTAGTTTCATGATGCGATAGCTGCGATAAATACTTTAGACTGGTGTTTATCGCAGATAAGCAAAAGCTTTTAACCGCGTGATTTATTTGTTGTTGAAAAAATCTGAAATGTATACGACGGTTAAAAAAAATTGCAGTGATAACCATTTTTGCTGTTATTCACTTTTAATTATTTTTTAACTGAAAACCCAGGCAACCGAACCTCTGGAAGCAGTCTGCAGAGAAAGTTTTTTCCAAATTGGCCGAAAAAAATCTGATGAAAAAATGACAAAATCACACGAAGAGTCATATGATAAATCACAGAAAATCGCCTTATACACTTATTGTCATCTTCTTCGTTTCGACATCGCGTTCTTCTTCTTCTTTTTTTTTTTTGTTAATTTTTTAATCACGGCAGTGTAGATAATGACAAATAAAAATTTCCCAAGTGCTTACTTAACTTCAAGATGAGATAAATTAGTAACAAGTTGATTTAGATATTATCGCAGCCAGATAACAGATTAAAAGAGAATTACTCAATTGATTTCCTTATAAAACCGATAAGTACTTTGTAGTATCGGAAAATTGTAACAGAGTAATTTTCGAGAAACCAAAAAATTTAGTACCTACTTGAATTTTTATGTAAATATGGCTAGAGGGCAGCAGCGGTTCGTCAGAGGAAGCAAGAGAAGCCTAGCCGCTTTAAATTGTTTTGAGATCTATCAAAAGGATTTGATAGATTTGTCGGATAGTCGGGTAATTGCCGTTAACAAGCAACTACTAGAGACGGTCATTAGCTTCGTAAGTTAGTCCAATAACTGTTTAACTTTGTTGATGACGGCGGTCCTCAACCCGACTTCGGGTTTACGTACCTTCCGAAACACGGAGACAGTCATACGAAATTTTTTTTTAGCGGATTAGTCACTTTCCCGTGCTGGAACGACTTTTGGGCAACGCCACTTCATCTGGAGTATCGTTAGCCGCCGGACGTTTACCAAGGACTTTGGTTGCTTTGGATCTCTGGTTACCCAGTTCCCAACTCCCGAACTATCGGGGTTTTGGAGGTGCTAACGGTTTCGTACTTTTTAACCGCCACGCTGCGTATAAACTCTTTCCAAAAGTTCTCTTGCAACCTTTGATCTCCTTGTAACTAGAGACCTGTGACTCGCGGGTCAGACACTGACCCACGAAGGCTATTTAAATGACTCACTCCCGTTAATTTTTATAAACTAATTTTTTTTATCACAGAAGAGAGAATAGACAATCAAAATAATTGTTATCCTGTTTACCCTTTCTCTTTTTGTGATTGAGTTAGTGACTCGCGGGTCAGTAGTCAAAGAAATAATGAACTAAATTTGACCCACTTTTTAAAAAGGTTCGTCATCACTGATCTAGAACTTGACCCGGATTTCAATTGAAATCCTAAAATCTGGAAAAAGTTACAACATGGAAGGGGGGCCATAGGTTACTACCCCCGCCCTCCAAGTTTTTCTCATTGGAACGCTTTGTCAGCGTAGGAATTTCCAAAATTTAGACAAAATATATAAAAAAATTTTTATTTTATTTTTGAAAGCTTTCCGTCAAAACAATCTTGGACCGATATTGGCTGAATATTGACAAGCAATATTGGCTGCCAGTATTGGCCCAATATTGCACCAAGTTACTGCCAATATTGACTTCCTTTGTTGGCTCAATATTGAAAAACAATATTGGACCTATATTGTCTGAATATTGACATGCAATATTAGCTGACAATATTGGCCCAATGTTGCACCAAGTGACTGCCAATATTGGTCCAATACTGTAACAAAATTTCAAATCTCCAAATTTGTTAGATAATTGTAGCAAAAATTGCTACAAATTTTTTTCAGTGGCAGGCTGTCTTTTAAGCAAAACTAACCAGTCTACGTGACCCAAATTTTATGCAAAAATCATAATTTCACTTTAAAATATTGAAATTTTTTAATAAAATATTTTCGCGTTTTTCACTTATCACTCCATTTATCTAATTTTGAATTTACATAACAGTGAAAAATTTAGATATTCAAAAATATAAATTATTTATACTAAGGTCATTGAAGCAAAAACTACCAAAATATTTATTTGTTTTCCAAATCTCATCATTGGGCTCTAAATTGCACCACAAGTGCACAATACGCACACAATTTTCCTCGCCCTCGCTACGCTCGTCTAGCATGTATGCGAGGGGCCTTCAAATAAAATATTGACATACAAAGTATTTAGTAATTTTACTAATACATGTAATTATCCTTTTAGGTTAAATCATACATTTTAAATGAAAATATATAGAAGTAATATCTAAGGTTGGCGTACCTAATTAAGATAGCAGCTCATTATTGCTCAACGTTGAAAGTTTTATCGCAATATTAACATTTTTAATTATTCTAAGCAATACTTGTTCCGATAAAAGTAAATTATGAGGCTACAAAACCACAAAGTGTCTCATACTAGAAGACAGTTAACATGTTTCTCCGTTTTGGTTTGATTTTCCTGCTCCTAGCCCACGTTCGGGGGTTCGAAGTCATTTGGAACGACGCAGCAGACTTCGACGAAGCCACAATCCAGGGTGTCAACGACGGATCCATCAAAAGAGTCGAACTCCCAAGCTTCCAAATTATTTTTCCCGGTAGGTCTTTAATTTAACAATCTCAAAATAATTTTTATTTTTAAGAATGCTAAAGCAGGTAGCTACCGGTAGTATCCACTCCTTCAGTAATCTGTCTTTTCCTACTCTCATGGTGTAAAATACTATTATTGAGACTTTCAGGCACGCTTTGGTGTGGAACCGGTAACATATCTAAGAGCGAAGAGGACTTGGGAATCTTCAAAGAGACCGACAAGTGCTGCAGAACCCACGACATGTGCGATGACGTCATAGCGGGTGGAGGAACTCGATACAATTTGACCAATCCCAGTTTCTACACCAGGTAAGATTTTGGGTTCGTTTCTTTTCTAAATTTTTAAACGAAAAAATTTAGACTCAACTGCAAATGCGACATAACGTTCTACAATTGTCTGAAGGCAGCGAAGACGATTTCGTCCAAAAAAGTTGGTTTCATTTACTTCAACGTCCTGGGGACGCAATGTTACCGGCTAGATTATCCGATAACAGGTTGCAAAAAACAGGTGTACATTCCGTAAGAATCACCCTGTATGCAATTTTTTTGTAAATTTATTTTTGGTAATTTTCAGGACCAAGAGATGTCTGGAATACGAATATGACACAAACGGCGAGAAGATATATCAGTGGTTCGACGTTCCTTTATTTTAATTAAAAATAATTGAAAATTAAAAATAATTCTTAAAATTAAGAATTAATTTATTTTTAAATCTAAAAGAGTGACCTAAAATCCCCATTATTTTACTACTAATTTAAAAAAAAAACAATCGATGAATTTCAGTTGTGAAAAAAATTGTTTCGCTGCGATATTAAAAATCTGAATTTAATTTTTAAGAACAAGCAACTGCTATTAAAACAAAAAAAGTAATTAATCGCCCCCCCCCCCCCCGGCCCCCAATCAAATATTCTCATATTATCTTTATTTAATTTTAATTTAGAATTAATTTAAAATTAAAATTATCAAAAATGTCGAAAACATTAAAAAATTAAATTAAAACAAAAGCAAAGATTGTTCTATAATCGGTTGACCCCCCCCTTCACTTCTCCTTGGTCCAAATTTTAAATTATTAATAATGTATAATATTAAAAATATAAAAAAAATTCTGTAATTTATTGCTTCTCAACTTCATCAGATTAAAAACTACATTGCTATACTCTTTCCATTATGCAAAAATAAGTTTTAAATTGAAGAGGGGGGGGGGCGATTTAAAAATTAAAATTTAGATACATTTTTTAACTATTCGCCAATGTAAGTTCTAAAGGGATTCTGATTCAATTTTAATTTAGATTCAAAATTTCAAAAAAACGGTAACATCATAAAATTCAATTAAAAAAAAAAGAAAAGATAATCGGTAGACTCCCTTCACTCCCCGCCCAAATTAAAAAATTTATAATATAAGTACATCATTAAAAATATTAAAAAAATCTATAATTTATTGTTTCTTTACCTAATCAGATTAAAAACTACATTGTTGCTCTCTCGATTATGCAGAAATAAATTTTAAATTGAGGAGGGGGGGCGATTTAATTTTAGATACAATTTTTAACCATTCTAAAAGAAGTTTGGAAACAGTCAAGAGAAAGTTCTTTCTGAATTGGCCGAAAAAAAATCTGATGACAAAATGACAAAATCACACGAGGGGTCATATGATAAATCACAGATAATCGCCTTATACAGTTATTATCATCTTCTTCGTGTCGACGCGCGACGTCGCGTTCTTCTTCTTTTTTTCTTTTTTAATTTTTTAATCTCGGCAGTGTCGATAATGACAATTAAAAATTTCCCAAGTGATTACTTAACTTCCAGATGCAATAATTTAGAAACGAGTTGATGTAGACCTTATCGCAGCCAGATAACAGATTAAAAATAATTACTCAATTGATTTCCTTATAAAACCGATAAACACTTTGTAGTATCGGAAAATTTTAACAATGCAATTTTCGAGAGACCAAGAAATTTAGTACCTACTTGAATTTTTATGTAACTATTGCTAGAGGGCAGCAGCAGCAAGAGAGCCGCTTTCAATTGTTTTGAGATCTATCAAAAGACAGATACTCCTTCCACAAGTATAGCAAGTAATTTTATTGAATTTTATCTTTTTGTGTTACAAAATAATAATACATAAAAATTCGAATTGCAAAGCTTAACATTTTTACAGCGACGTACCCAGCCCCGAGTACTAAGACTAAACAAAATCCAATCACGTCCAATAAATAATACTGATAAAACGGAATTTCTGAGATTCTGAAGTGTGGGGCACCATTGTGCCTTATGACGTATTCCGTCCACCAAACTGCCTTCTCCAAACCTGTCATGGGTTCATCTTTTAATAGCTTCGATATCTTTTTGACTTGGTCCCGATATCTGAAAGTTAATCAGTCAGCCTTTAAATTTTGTTTCCAAAATTTTTACCTTGGGTTTTTGATAACCTCCACGATGGCGTCTTTAAATGACCTCTTGGTTATCTTTGTGTAATCTATCGACAGCGCTATACCTTTGTCGACCATAGCTCTCACGTTTCGATGTTGATCTCCCATGAACGGAACTCCAACGAAAGGTAAGGAATTGTGAATCCCTTCGTCTATCGACTGCAAACCGCCTTGCGTGATGAAGAGAACCACATTGGGATGACCTAAATCAAAAATCCAGAGTTATACCTCCTTGGAATTTAAAACTTCAGAAGATTTTGTTACCTAAAAGGTCTTGCTGAGGAAACCACTTTGATATGATCACATTTTTAGGAGTCTCCAACAAACCGTGCTTTTCAAATTTCCACAACACAACGTACGGAAGCTCGGCGAAAGTTTCCAAAATAATTTTTTGGGTTTCGACGGCTAAATCCTTACTCTTGATATTCGATCCAAAACTGCAATAAATGACACCTCTCCGAGCGCCATCCAATAGCCTCATTAAATCCTGAAAATTTAAATAATTGCAATTTTGTTCGTTTCCGGCTGGAATCTTACCTTGGGCAGTGGTTTTGGTTCGTTTAGATGTAAACCGTTAATACGGATGACATTGGGTAGTAGAGGTCGAATCGCATGAAAAACCAAATCGGTGTTAATGAACAACAGCGACGCTTTCCTTTTGGTTTCAACAATACTTGTGAAGTTTTTTCCGACATATTTTTCCAGAGTACGCTGCCGATTAGGAATCATTGCGTAATTATACAAAATCTTGTTAGTCAAATCGAATCCCAAGGAGAGCAAGCGTTCCCAAAAGGTTCTTTTGGCCACATCGATATTTACGTTCATGTTAAAATCCGGATATAATATTGGATTGGCGGGATTTCCAGAATCTGCATACACTCTGTTGTGGACGTTCATGGGTGACATTCCAATAAACGGACAACGGAATCGTTCGGGAAATGCTTGTGCACCTGGTGCTAGAATCTCGAGCATGACCAGATCGAAGTGTTCGGATTCGTTCTGAATCAGCTCACGTACTTCTGGATGACTGATGGTATTTTCCCATAATCTGGCTCCGAGGTCCAAAGCGAAGCTGATAAGGGAGAAAAAATTTTTCTCCATTGTTTCGGGAATATTAATATTTTTGACGATGGCATACGCGGAGCCCAAATCAATTTCGGTGAGGTTGGTCAGCAGTGGATTATTTTGAGGATTGGTGGTTATTACCGTGACTTGATGACCTCGCAGCGACAGTTCCTTGAAAATAGGTTGAAATGCAATTTGGTGACTGTAGGACGGCGTAGGAATAACTCCCAATATTCGAGCAGAGTTCGCTGCGGAAAATAGCATCACCAGAACAAACGCACAAGTTCTCATGGTGTAAAATTCACTAACAAATTATTTTGTCTTAAAAAGAAGAAACTAAGCACTCAGAGTGATGAGCTCTGTAGAAATATAAACCAGACACGAACCACAACGTGATGAGTTCTGGACAAACAAAATAAATAATCAAATAAGTAACAGTCCAAAAACCAATTATATTCAAATCACACGCAGGTAACACGAAACTCATCGATGGAGTACTAAGTGAATGGTTACTCGAAAACGAGATAAGTCCAAAATTGAATCACCAAATTGTATATTTATCTTATTATTGGAATCGACACCTGCTTGAATTTTTAAAGTGGTTTAGTTTTAAATGCGGAAATAAGTATTTAGGTTATCGAGAAATTGTTTAAATACGGTCTAGACTAATTGAAAAATTTTTTTCTGGACTCTCCTAACTCTGACTCGGACTCTTGAATCTCGAGAAGTCATTCCCAAATCCGGTTTAAGCAGCTGTAGCTCCATCAGCATCTCTCCACTCCGATATCTGGTCTTCCTAGCACAGGAAAGAGGAAATTCATGGGTTTCTCCCAAGTGCACTAATTCTAAAAATGTTTTGCTGGACTCTTCTGACTCTGACTCGGACTCTGGAATCTCGAGAAGTCATTCCCAAATCCGGTTGAAGCAGGTGTAGCTCCATCAACATCTCTCCACTTCGTTATCTGGCCTCCCTAACCCAGGAAAGAGGAAATTCATGGGTTTCTCCCAGATGGACTAATTTAAAAAATTTGTGTTCCTGAACTTTCTTGACTCTGACTCAGACTGTGGAATCTGGGGAAGCCATTTCTAAATCCGGCTTAAGCAGCTGTAGCTCCATCAACATCTCTCCACTCAGACATCTGGTCTCCCTAACCCAGGAAAGAGGAAATTCATGGGTTTCTCCCAGATGGACTAATTTAAAAAATTTGTTTTCCTGGACTTTCTTGACTCTGACTCAGACTGTGGAATCTGGGGAAGTCATATCTAAATCCGGCTTAAGCAGCTGTAGCTCCATCAACATCTCTCCACTCCGACATCTGGCCTTCCTAGCCCAGGAAAGAGGAAATTCATGGGTCTCTCCCAAATGCACTAATTCTAAAATTAATTTGCTGGACTCTCCTGACTCTGACTCAGACTCTGTAATCTCGAGAAGTCATTCCTAAATCCGGCTTAAGCAGCTGTAGCTCCATCAACATCTCTCCACTCCGATATCTGGTCTCCCTACCCAGGAAAGCGGAAATTCATGGGTCTCTTGGTTGCACTAATTTTAAAATTTTTTTGCTGAACTCTCCTGACTCTGACTCGGACTCTGGAATATCAAGAAGTTTGTGTGTCTTTGTGATAACTTTTAAGAATCTATGTCGACCTTAGAGTGACGTCGTCGTATAATAATCGTGAGGACGAAATTTGGTTGAGACACACGTAGTGTTATCTAAAGTAGCCTGAGATTACGATTTTATTGAAGTGATACTCTCGCAGGGGTTTTGTTCGTCCCACGTGGATAATTTTTGATTAAAAAATAACAAAATAGAATATTCCAAATTTTATTTGGTGTATACGCCGGAATGGGACGTCTTGCCGTGGTCGTCTCGCCGTGGTCGTTTCGCCGTCGCCCATTTCGCCATCGTTAATTAAAAAATACAACTCAAAAGTTGCAATTAAACCGGCGAAATGGTCACGGCGAAACAGCGAAGGCGAAATGTCCTAGACCGGTATATGCAGTCATTGAACTGTGAGAAATAATAGCTTGATTCCGTTTTGGAAATAATTTTGAATTTTTCAAAATTTTATTGAGTTTTAAGTTTAGTTACAAAAAAATACTTAAAAATGCGGATTGCAACTCGTATCATTTTTACAGCGACATACACAGCTCCGAGTATCAGGACCACAAAAGCGCCAATCACATCCAACAAATAATACTGATAAAACGGTAATTCTAAGCCTCTGAAGTGTGGCGCCCCCTTGTGCCGTATGACGTATTCAGTCCACCAAACCGCCTTCTCTAAACCTGTCATGGGCTCATCTCTTATTAGTTTAGATATCTTTTTGACTTGGTCCCGATACCTGAAAGGTAATCTATCAGCATTTATTTTGAATTTTGGATACGTTTTTACTTTGGATTTGTGATGACCTCCACGATGGCGTTCCCAAACGTTTCTTGAGTTAAATTCTTGTAATCCAACGACAACCCTACTCCTCTGTAGACCAAAACCCTCACATTTCTAAATTGATCTCCAATAAAAGGAATGCCGATTATCGGTACGGAATTGTGAATCCCTTCCTCTATCGACTGCAAACCTCCTTGGGTGATAAAGAGTGCGACATTGGGATGACCTAAATTAATTAAACATCCAGTATTAAAAAATTTCATTTCCAAAAGATCTGTTACTCAAAATATCTTGCTGAGGAAACCATTTCGAGACGACTACATTTTTAGGAGTTTTAATCAAATCGTCCATTTCAAATTTCCACAACACTAAGTACGGGAGTTCGGCGAAAGTTTCCAAAATAATTTTTTGCGTTTCGATCGACAAATCCTTGCTCTTGACATTCGAGCCAAAACTGCAATAGACGACACCTTTCAAAGCGCCATCCAATAGCCACATTAATTTCTGAAAACGTAATTTAAAAAATTGTAGTAATTTATGGTTAAAATCTTACATTTGGTAGCGGTTTGGGTTTTTTTAGGTGTATACCGCCTCCAATTTGAATGACGTTCGGAAGTAGAGGTCGAATCGGATGCAAAATCAAGTCGGTGTTAACGAACAGCAACGACGGTTTTCTGTCGATTTCAAGTAAACTTGGAAAATTTTTTCCAAAATGTTTTTCCACTCCACGCTGAACGTGTGGAAGCAACATGAGTTTATAGAAAAAATTAAAGAAATATTCGTATACAAAGCAGAGCAAACGTTGCCGGAACGTCATATCGACGAAAGGAACATTCACGTCTAAGTTAAAATCCGGATATAATACAGGATTAGCAGGATTTCCAATACTTCTGTACATTTCGTTGTGGATATCCATAGACGATATTCCAATAAACGGACATCCAAAGCGTTCTGGAAATACTACTGAAGCAGTCGACATCACTTCAACAATGACCAGATCGAAGTGTTCGGATTTGTTCCTAATCATCGATCGTACTTCTGGATGACCAAAGGTATTTTCCAATAAATTGGTGGTAACGTTTACAGTAAGTCTTAAAATAGAGAATAAGTCTTGTTGTAACATTTCGGGAATATTAATGTCTTTGACAACATCATATAAAGAGCTCAAGTCGATTTCGGTGAGGTTGGTCAAATGAGGATTATTTTGCGGATTGGTGGTTATTACCGTAACTTGGTGACCCCGGAGCGACAGTTCTTTGAAAATCGGTTGAAATGGAACTTGATGACTGTAGGACGGATTCGGAACAACTCCCAATATGCGAGCAGCGTTTGCTACGGAAAATAATATCACCAGAATAACCGCACTGGCTCGCATCGTGTAAATTTTACTAACTGATCCTCTTCTTAGTACTTTTGTAATTATCAGGTGCGATAGGGATTTTTTTAGATTTTTTATAAATCGCTGATAAATCACTTATCGGTTTCACAACAGGAAAAAAAGGTTTTGTAATATTACTCATTTTACTGAGTAAAATAACATTGGATAGAAAACGCTTCCAATTAAGCAAGAGGTGACATGACCTCTTGCATAATCGGAAAAGCAAAGTAATCACAACGAACGGTCCGACGCAGATGGAAGCCACCCCATGGCAGGCCTCAAACAAAACGACTGCAAGAACCTGGCTAACTACTAACCGACGATTACCGAAGTTGGTTGGCCAACGATGCTCCGGTAACGCCCACTTACCAAGACGCGAGTACGAAGTTACACGATTTGATATAATGGGCGGAGTCAGTTACAGTTGCCTTCTAGCCGTGCAATTGTTAGATTGTTTTGTTTTGAGTTCTGTCCTGACATCTAAACGCGTGATTTTCGAGTTTGGGCGGCATTTGGTATATTTTTAAAAATATTCTCGGACTCAAAAGATATTTTTACTTTTAATAAAATTTAAAAAAAAATTTTTTTTAATAAAACGGCCATTACCAGATCAGTTTTTTCGGTTTTTTGACCTTTTTTTACCCGAAATTTTGAATTTGTACACAAAAAGAGATTATTTATTTAATAATATGGGTTTTACCCTTTACTATTTTTATTTATAATTTACGTATGTTTGCACTCACACTCATACTAACATTATAATGTTATATCAAGTTGGAAAATATGTAATTTTGTATGTTAATAACATATAATGCAACCACCTGGTTGATAAGCTGGTGATTACATAAAATAGGCGCGATATCAAAATTCAAATTAGTTTAATTAAAAAGTAAGGAGTAATTATTAATAATTTCCGTTGACAGTTGCAGATACAAAATAAAATGTAACAATTAAACTTATGGAACACATTTTGAATTTTTCAACTGACTATAACTTGAAAAATATTATTATTATAAATAATATTATTAATATTAGTTCAAATTTCAAAACTTATTATTTAAAATTTTAGTTATCAAATTTTACGTTCAAACGGTCATAGCTACAAAACCGTCGATTTTTCAACATAAATACTTCAGTACTTATTTAAAGAACGTGAAATAACCGACAAATTCGATTCTAACGCTTTTTATCTAAAATCAACATTTTTGAAGTTATGGATTAAATTAAGTCAAAAAATGTTATCTTTTCAAAATTTTATTTTAAATTTTATTTATCAAATTTTATGTTCAAATGTCTATAACAACAAAACCGTCAATTTTTCAGCATAAATACTTCAGTACTTATTTAAAGACCGTGAAATAACCGACAATTTCTATTCTAACTCCTTTTATCTAAAATCAACGATTTTGAAGTTATGAATTAAATTAAGTAAAAAAATGTTGAAATTTCAAAATTTGCTATTTATCAAACTTTACGTTTAAAACGGTCATAGCAACAATACCGTCGATTTTTCAGCATAAATACTTCAGTACTTATTTAAAGAACGTGAAATAACCGACAAACTTGATTCTAACTATTGTTATCTAAAATCAACCATTTTAAAGTTATGGATTAAATTAAGTCAAAAAATGATGAAATTTCAAAATTTATTGATTTAAATTTCATTTATCAAATTTTACTTTCAAAACGGTCACAGCAACAAAACCGTCAATTTTTCAGTACAAATTGTTCAGTACTTTTTTAAAGCATGAAAAATTACCTACAAACTCGATTCTAACTCTTTTTATCTAAAATCAAAGAATTTTAAGTTATGGATTAAATTAAGTAAAAAATTGTTGAAAATATTCCAACATTATTTTTTTTACATTTCTTTTACTAATTTCTACGTTCAAATGGCCATATCAGCGAAACTGTAGATTTTTCAGTATAAATACATCAGTTCTGTATTAAAGTAAGCCAGATTATCTACAAATTAGATTCTAACAATTTTTTATTTAAAATCAATGCCTTTAAAGTTATAAATAATTAAGTGAAAATATGTTACAAATTCAAAATTTATTTTATAAAATTTTGTTTCTTTAAATTTTTACAACAGGTGTACTTTATGGAGGGGTCACTTTTGAAAAATAACCAAAATAGGCTCTTTTTGGATTTTATTAGTTATCTGTCTATCACTGACGCGCATAAATGAATTAAAGAAATTCTTACTACAGTAATTCATAATCTTAAATAAGATACATTTTTTTAAAGTGAAAACAGTGACGGACCTCATCTACTACCCCTTTTTTCCACGGACCACCAAAATTTTCTCGTGATCTGCTCCAGTGGTTCAGTAGTTTGACGACCGCTGATATAAACAGTTGATAATTAGATGTGCAACAGAGAACATTTAAATTAATTTCAAAATTTTTCACTACGTTTGCAGGTTTAAACTCTTCTCTAATATTTTCTCGGTAGCTCTCGGGTCCCGGGGAGTCGAGGGGGCATGGAGTATGTGACCCCAATTTTATGCAAAAATCAAAATTTCACTTTAAAATATTGAAATTTTTTATAAAATATTTTCGCGTTTTTCACTTATCACCTCATTTGTCTAATTTTGAATTTACATAAAAACTTGCAAAAAATTTAGATATTCAAAAATATAAATTATTTATACTAAGGTCATTGAAGCACAAACTACTTAGGTACCAAAATATATCTTTTTTCCAAATCTCTTCATTGGGCGAGAAAAGGTACCACAAGTACACAATGCGCACACAAATACGCTACTCTTCGCTAAAGATTTTGAATTAGCCCACACGTCTCGGAATAAAATTAAGATCCTGCTGCGTTATTTTTCCTCGATACGCTCGACTAGCATACGAGGGGCCCTCAAATAAAATATTGACATAGAACAAAGTAATTTTACCAATGCATGTAATTATCATTTTAGGTTAAATTATGCAATTTAAATGAAAATATATTTTGTGCCTTTGCTTTGGTTGGAGTGCCTAATTAAGATAGCAGTGCATTATTACTCAAAGTTGAAAGTTTTATCGCAATATTAACATCTTTAATTATTCTAAGCAATACTTGAGACTACAAAAACACGAAGGGTCCCATAATAAAAGACAGTTAAAATGTTTCTTCGTTTTGGTTTGATTGCCCTGCTCCTAGCCCACGTTTCGGGCTTGGAAGTTATTTGGAACGACGCAGCAGACTTCGACGAAGCCACAATCCAGGGTGTCAACGACGGATCCATAACAAGAGTCGAACTCCCAAGCGACAAAGTTATTTTTCCCGGTAAGTCTTTAACTTAAGAATCTCCAAATTTATTTTTATTTTTAAGAATGCTAAAGCAGGTACCGGTAGTATCTCATTTATGTAGGGGTGCGGTTTATTTAAAATTTTAAATTTATCCACTCATTCAGTAATCTGTCTTTTCTCACCCTCATGGTGTAAAATACTATTATTGGAACTTTCAGGCACGCTTTGGTGTGGAGCCGGTAACATATCTAAGAGCGAAGAGGACTTGGGATTCTTCAAAGAGACCGACAAGTGTTGCAGAGCTCACGACATGTGCGATGACACCGTAAGAGGTGGAGACTACAACACCAGGTAAGATTTTGGGTTCGTTTCTTCTCTAAATTTTTAAACGAACAAATTTAGATACAACTGCAAATGCGAGACGACGTTTCACAGTTGTCTGAAGGCAGTAGAGACAATTCCGTCCAAAAGAGTTGGTTTTATTTACTTCAACATCCTGGGGATGCAATGTTACGAGCTAGATTATCCGGTAACAGGTTGCAAAGAACAGGTGTACATTCCGTAAGAATCACCCTGTATGCAATTTTTTTGTAGATTTATGTTTGGTAATTTTCAGGAGACCTAGATGTTTGGAATACGAATTTGACACAAGCAAAAAGAAGAGATATCAGTGGTTCGACGTTCCATTTTTTTAATTAAAAATAGTAAATCGCAAAATCTGAAACAACAAAACTAAATTATCCGATGGTCTTTACAACATACACGAATTCTTACTGACTTTTTTTTTTATTAAAAATTCCCCTTGCTTCAAAGAAATCAAATAAAAATTAATAATATCTTAATTAGTTTTATAGCTAAAGATAGTTTCATAGCGCCAATTCTATTGCCGTGAACGCTCGCTAGAATTAAACTAGTCTTGGGTTAGAGTTTATAGTTCTTAGGTGTGGATTTGCAAGTCCGCGGCAAATTTTAATTTAGAATTCAAATTTAAAAATTCAACAAAAAACATCGGAGCAACCGATCGTTGACCGCCGGACGGTTTCCAAAGCCTTTGGATTGCTTTGGGTCTCTGGTTACCCAGTTTCCAACTGTCGAACTATCGAGCTTTTGGATATGCTAACGGCTTCGTACAGTTTAACCACCACGCTTCGAACAAACTCTTTTCAAAAGTTATCTAGGGGCCGTTTGGTTGAGCAGTGCTGGCAAACCTGTGACTCGCGGGTCAGACACAGACCGACGAAAGCTATTTATATGACCCACGCGTTGATTTTGATAAAATATTTTTTTATATCATGAAAGAGAGAATAGACAATTAAAATTATTGTTACACTATTTACCCCCCTCCCTTTTGTGATTGAGTTAGTGACTCGCGGGTCAGTATTACAAAAGATAATGAACTAAATTTGACGCACTACTTAGAAAGGTTCGTCATCACTAATCTAGAGTTTGGCCCGGATTTCTATAGAAATCTTAAAATTTGGAAAAAGTTACAATATGAGAGGGGGGGTCATAGGTTACTATCACCGTCCCCCAATTTTTTCTCGACGACCCTGTCGTTTCACCAAAATTAAGTGTAATCCAGCAGTTGTAATTCAGAAAAGATCAACTGATATTCCGGAAGGCCGAGCTAAGAAACTCTGTCAAGTCTGTCAGAATTTCCGCTCTGTAACTCAACCAGCGAACACACCAATCCACGACTGTAGTTGTGTTTTGTATGTAACAATATTATTATAAGAAGTGAGGGGGGGGTCAACATTATTTTTGTTTAATAATCCTTACGTAAAATAAGGGGGGGAAGAAAGGGGGTTATCAAAATCTTATGTACCGTTACGTGTGGGGGGGGGCAAATAATTTCAAAAATCGTCCTTCGTAATTAATGGACGACCCCTAAGTAGACAAATCAAATAATTAAGGCTTTGTGAATTACATTTAATGTTTTCTGAATTTTATTTAAAGGTTTCTGAATATAATTTGATGGTTTTTGAATAGCACTTGACAAATCTGAATTACCATTGACGATTTCTAAATGTCAGTTGACAAATCTGAATTACAATTGACGATTTCTGAATTTCTGGTGGAAAAGGTGTAGTACAGGGTGAATGCTGTTTTTGAGAATTGTGTAAAGTACGCCCTAGTGTCATACTTTGTAAAATGCTGTGAAAATAAATGTGATTACCGCCACTCCTGCCCTGAGCCGTACCGCGACAATCCTATTTGTAATACTGTCGGACAGGCCCGTAGTCAGGACCTTTTTTACCTTTTGTAAAGAAGTAACATTTTCGGGGGTTTCCCTTCCGGGAATTTTTATTATTCAAAACAAATGTTTTTAATATTTTTTCTAAATTTATTGTTAACCCAAACCTGACAACGTCGGGTTTCTTCTCTAATTTTGAAAGTTTCGATCAGCAGTTGCTGATCAAAATTCCAAAATTTTAAATTTTTTACAAATTTGCTTGATAATTTTCTACAAATTTATTAGAAAATAATCTACAAATTTATTAAAAACTTTCCTCCAATTTTTTTAGAAAATTTCCTACAAATTTATTACAATTTTTTTTCCTTCCTGGTAAATAAGGAAGTAGGTATTGCAATCCCGATTTTTTTCGGTTTTCAGATTTTGACGGAAATATCCGTTTTGACCTTCCCTGAATCCATTGTGACTAGTTTTGTCGTGACGTCTGTACGTACGGACGTCTGTAATTCGCATAACTCAAATACGGCAAGTGGTAGAAAGTTGAAATTTTCTATTTGAGACTCTTATAGCATTTAGTTGTGCAGCTCTATTTTTGGTTGCAATTGTCCGGGCAAAAAGGGCATTTCACTCTAGGTAAAGCAATACATGACGCGCACGAATAGATTAACGAGATTCGATTCTAACTTTAAAAAAAAATTATTCTACATCTTAGTTATTAAAAAAAGTATTAACAATTTAACAAGGAAGTTGTGACAATTTATTGTTAATAATTGTTCGACCGCCCCATTTGCCCTTTGCTCCATGCCGCTAATGAAAGGATAGTTTCATAGCGCCAATTCTATTGCAGTGGACGCTCGCTAGAATTTAACTAGTCTTCGGTTGGAGTTGTTAGAAGGTTAAGGTAGTTGTAAATTTTTTAGAAAATTTCCTACAAGTTTTTTTCAGTGGCTGGCCGTCTTTTAAGCAGAACTAACCAGACTACGTGATCCAAATTTTATGCAAAAATCAAAATTTCACTTTAAAATATTGAAATTTTTTTTCACTTATCACCTCATTTATCTAATTTTGAATTTACATAAGAACTAGTGAAAAATTTAGATATTCAAAAATATAAATTATTTATGCTGAAGTCATTGAAGCAAAAACTACTTACCAAAATATTTCGCTGGCTGCACCACTGCATGTAATTATCATTTTGGGTTAAATCATGCATTTTAAATGCAAATATATCGAAGTAATATCTTTGGTTGAAGTATCTAATTAAGATAGCAGCGCGTTATTGCTCAACGTTGCAAGTTGTATCGCAATATTAACATTTTTAATTATTCTAAGTAATACCTGTTTCGATAAAAGTAAAGTATGAGACTACAAAAACACAAAGGATCCCATAATAGCAAACAGTTAAAATGTTTCTTTGTTTTGGTGTGAGTTTCCTGCTCCTAGCCCACGTTTCGGGGTTGGAAGTTATTTGGAACGACGCAGCAGACTTCGATGAAGCCACAATCCAGGGTGTCAACGACGGATCCATCACAAGAGTCGAACTCCCAAGCCTCCAAATTATTTTTCCCGGTAAGTCTTTTACTGAAGAATCACAAAATTTTAAAAATGAATTTTAAAATTTATCCACTCGTTCAGTAATCTGTCTTTTCCTACCCTCATGGTGTAAAATACTATTATTGGAACTTTCAGGCACACTTTGGTGTGGAACCGGTAACATATCTAAGAGCGAAGAGGACTTGGGAATCTTCAAAGAGACCGACAAGTGTTGCAGAACTCACGACATGTGCGATGACGTCATACGAGGTCACGAAACTCGATACAATTTGACCAATCCCGGCTTCTACACCAGGTAAAATTTCGGGTTCGTGTTTTCTCTAAATTTTTAAACAAACATTTTTAGACTCAACTGCAAATGCGACATGACGTTTTACAATTGTCTGAAGACAGCGAAGTCGATTTCGTCCTCAAAAGTTGGTTTTATTTACTTCAACATTCTGGGGACGCAATGTTACCGGCTAGATTATCCGATAACAGGTTGCAAAGAACAGGCGTACATTCCGTAAGAATCACCCTGTGTGTAATTTTTTTGTAGATTTATTTTTGGAAATTTTCAGGACACGTAAATGTCTGGAATACGAATATGACACAAACGGAGAGAAAATATATCAGTGGTTCGACGTTCCCTTTTTTTAATTAAAAATAGGGAATCACAAAATCCGAAGCAACAAAACTAAATTATCCGATGGTCTTTACTACATACACGAATCCTTACTGACTTTTTTCGGTAATTTTAATTCCCCTTGTTTCAAAAAAATTAAATAAAAATTAATTAATAAATTTTGAGTAGCTTAAAATCTCAAAACATGGCTGTTTTAGTTTTATTTTAAAAAAAATGACATTCTAAGGGGTGGAATGCGTTTTACAGATCTCACACTTGCAAATAAAGTAATAACAACTATGCAAAATTTGCAAAACGGTAGACAACACCGCACCGTAACAATTAAAAATTTCTCCATTTTTGTTTATATTTTCCGCAGCCCGAACTACAGCAGTGTCTCGATCGTAACTGCAACAAAATCAAGTCAAGCAACAATAAAGTCCTTGGACGGTTTCCAAGGACTTTGGATTGCTTTGGGTCTCTGGTTACCCAGTTCCCAACTGTCAAACTTTCGAGTTTTTGGGTGTGCTAAAAGATAAACTCTTTTCAAAAGTTCTCTTGCAGCTGTTTCGTTAAGTAGTGCTGGCAAACCTGTGACTCGCGGGTCAGACACTGACCCACGACGGCTGTTTAAATGACCCACGCGTTGATTTTTATAAACTAATATTTTATATCACAAAAGAGAGAACATAAAATAAAAATAATTGTTATCCTATTTACTCCCTCCCTTTTGTGTTTGAGTTAGTGACTCGCGGGTCAGTAATATAAAAGATAATAAATAAAATTTGACCTACTTCTTACAAAGGTTCGTCATCACTGATCTAGAGCTTGGTCCGGATTTCAATCGAAATCTTAAAATCTGGAAAAAGTTACAATATGGGAAGGGGGCCATAGGTTACTATCCCCGGCCCCCGTTTTTTCTCGAGAACCCTGTTGGCGTTGGTTTCACCATCATGCAGCGCCAGGCTATTCTAGGCCTAGGATCATAATATCTTGTAAAGTGCTGTGAAAATGAATGTGATTACTGCCACTCCTGCCCTAAGCCGTTCCGCGACAAACCTGTTTGTAATACTGTCGGACAGGCCCGCAGCTAGGATTTCATTTCGGGGGAGGCACCCGTAAAACTCCTTTTGAAAAAAGTAACATTTTCGGGGGTTCCCCTCCCGGGAATTTTTATTATTCCAAACAAATGTTTTCAATATTTTTTCTAAAATTTTTGTTAACCCGAACCCGACTCGAATTTTTCTCTAATTTTGAAAGTGTTGATCAGCAATTTTAAATTTTCGTCCAAAATTTCAAATTTCCTGCAAATTTGTTAGATAATTTTCTAGAAATTTTGTAAAATTTGCCTTATTTTATCACAAAATTTATTAAAAACTGTCTTCCAAATATTTTAGAAAATTTCCTACAAACTTGTTAGAGAATTTTCTACAATTTTGTTAGATGGTTACCTATCATATTTATTAGTGAATTTTTAACAATTTAGTGGTACATGCTATCACAAAAATTTACTACAAAATTTTAGAGACTATTACTACAATTTGTATGTATTGCTACGACCCGCTCTTCTAACAATTTCTCACACTTATCTCGTCCTAATGGGTTCACAATTGTTTTTGTTGGGCGCCGTATGTTTTTTGTTATTTTAAATTTGGTTTATTTGAGAATTTAAGAAAGCAATTTTTTAAAGATACACTGAAATTGTTTTATTCAAATATAAAAATTAATAAAAACTTAAAATTAGTACAGGAACCTTAAAATTTATGTTAGAAGCTGGAAGTCTTTTATTTCCTTCCAGAACTCTCGGCACAAATTCGCAGAGCTCTGGGAGTTTCATTTTCACCAATATCTGGCATTTACGCGAGTTTCACCGCAGTATATTATGTGTATGTCACTGCTTTATTTAGAAATTGTAGTAATTTGTTCTACAATAATTGTAGTATTAATTGCTACAAATTTTTTTCAGTGGCTGGCTGTTTTTTAAGCGAAACTAGCCAGTCAAAATTAAATAAAGACCCAAATTTTATGTAAAAATCAAAATTTCACTTTAAAATATTGAAATTTTTTATTAAAATATTTTCGCGTTTTTCACTTATCACCTCAGTTATCTAATTTTGAGTTTACATACTAATAGAGAAGAATTTAGATATTCAAAAATATAAATTATACTCAGGTCATTTAAGCAAAAATTTCTTACCAAAATATTTATTTTTTTCCCAAATCTCATCATTGGGTAAGAAATTGTACCACAAGTAGCCAATACGCACACACATACGCTCCGCTAAAGACATTGAATTAGTCCACACATCTCAGGATAAAACCAAGAACTTGCTACGCTCGACCAACATGTATACGAGGGGCCTTCAAATAAAATATTGATATACAAACAAAGTATTTAGTAATTTTGCTAATATACATGTAATTATCATTTTAGGTTACATCATGCATTTTTAATGCAAATATATCGAAGTAATATCTTTGGTTGGAGTATCTAATTAAGATAGCAGCGCATTATTGCTCAACGTTGCAAGTTGTATCGCAATATTAACATTTTTAATTATTCTAAGTAATACCTGTTCCGATAAAAGTAAATTATGAGACTACAAAAACACAAAGGGTCCCATAGTGGAAGACAATTAAAATGATTCTTAGTTTTGGTGTGATTTTCCTGCTCCTAGCCCACGTTTCGGGGTTGGAAGTTATTTGGAACGACGCAGCAGACTTCGACGAAGCCACAATCCAGGGTGTCAACGACGGATCCATAAAAAGAGTCAAACTCCCAAGCTTCCAAATTATTTTTCCCGGTAGGTCTTTAACTTAAGAATCTCCAAAATTATTTTTATTTTTAAGAACTCTAAAGCAAGTAGGTACCGGTTAAAGTACCGGTAGTATCTGATATATGCAGGTATGCGGGTTATTTAAAATTTCAAGTTTATCCACTCGTTCAGTAATCTGTCTTTTTCTCTCCTCGTGGTGTAAAATACTATTATTGGAACTTCCAGGCACGCTTTGGTGTGGAACCGGCAACATATCTAAGAGCGAAGAGAACTTGGGACTCTTCAAAGAGACCGACAAGTGCTGCAGAACCCACGACATGTGCGATGACGTCATAGCGGGTGGAGAAACACGATACAATTTGACCAATCCCACTTTCTACACCAGGTAAGATTTTGGGTTCGTTATTTTTTTAAATTTTTACAAGAAAAAATTTAGACTCAACTGCAAATGCGACATGACGTTTTACAATTGTCTGAAGGCCGCGAAAACGATTTCGTCCTCAAAAGTTGGTTTTATTTACTTCAACGTCCTGGGGACGAAATGTTACCGGCTAGATTATCCGATAACAGGTTGCAAAAAAAAGGCGTACATTCCGTAAGAATCCCCTTGTATGCAATTTTTTTGTAGATTTATTTTTAGTAATTTTCAGGACCCGTAGATGTCTGAAATACGAATATGACACAAGCGGAGAGAAGATATATCAGTGGTTCGACGTTCCATTTTTTTTAATTAAAAATAGTAATAGTCGATTTACACTCAACATTTAACATTTAACATTTAACATTTAACATTTATCATTTAAGAAGTTTAACAGTAGGAATGGTGTATAAGCATTTATACTCATTTAACATTTAACATTTAGCATTTTACATTTAGCGTTTAGCATTTAACATTTATAATTTATCATTTACATTTAATATTTAAAAGTCCGGATACATGCTGAGCTCATTTAACATTTAAGAAGTTAACAGAAATGTTAAATGAGTATAAATGCTTATACACAATTCCTATTGTTAAACTTCTTAAATGTTAAATGTTAAATGGTAAATGGTAAATGGTAAATGTTAAATGTTAAATGTTAAATGTTAAATGTTAAATGTTAAATGTTAAATGTTAAATGTTAAATGTTAAATGTTAAATGTTAAATGTTAAATGTTAAATGTTAAATGTTAAATGTTAAATGTTAAATGTTAAATGTTAAATGTTAAATGTTAAATGTTAAATGTTAAATGTTAAATGTTAAATGTTAAATGTTAAATGTTAAATGTTAAATGTTAAATGATAAATGTTAAATGTTAAATGTTAAATGTTGAGTATAAATCGACGATAAATTCCAAAATCAGAAGCAACAAAGCTAAATTATCCGATGGTCTTTAAAAATTCCTCTTGCTTCAAAGAAATCAAATAAATATTAATTAATACATTTTTAGTAGGTTAAAATCTCAAAACATGACTGTTTTAGTTTTATTTAAAAAAAATACATCCTAAGGGGTAGAATGCGTTTTGCAGATCTCACACTTGCAAATAAAAAAATAACAACTTTTCAAAATTTGCTGTCTGGTTTCGAAATCGTCAAAACGGTAGTCAACACCGTAACAATTAAAAATTTCGTCATTTTTATTTATATTTTCTGCAGCCCTGACTACAGCAGTGTCTCGATCGTAACTGCAACAAAGTCAAGTTAAGTCAATTTTTGTTGTGAAAAAGTCTGCACTCACCTAATCGAGATGTTCGGCTTACAGGAATGGTTCATCATGCTGATAGATGGAAAAATCCCGCAGGCAACAACATCCACGTCGTCGTGCCGGATGGAACTGGAGTTGCACTGAAACTGTGCAACGTGATTGGTTAGGTACCAAGCCAGTACTTCCGGTGTTTCAGAAACCTGGTCAAAATAAGCGGTTTCCAATTGCAAGTACCGAATTACAGTTATTGCTGTCTAAAAATCTAGATTAGTACTTGGTTAGACAACATTTACTCCGGCTTACAATAACGCAAGGAACCACGTCGTCCATTTTTGATAGATTTGATACCAATTTGGTGAAATACGGATAGTTATCGTCTTCACTTCCAAAATGAATTGCGTCGTTTTCGTGTTGTTCAATTATGTTTTTGAAAAGCGACGGAGCGCCTTTGAGCAGTGCTCTGAAAGCAGGAAAACCAATCCCAATGTGGTACCACAACCCAATCTGCATTCCTCTGCATTCCCATTGGTGCGCATCTGTCCAACTGCGTAACTGGCAATTTTCATTGCAATAGAAGCATTGGATACAGTTTTTACAACTAAAAGATGTGAACGTCAGGTGAATGTTGGCCAGAAGCAGTGGTGTATCCGGGGAGGGGGGGGCAAAATTATTTTTGTATTGTAATTTTCTAACTTTCTATTAAGTGTTTGACCATGAAAATTAAAAAAATTTTCGTCTGTCGCTTTACTCGTGCCCCCCCCCCCCGAACTAAATTTCTGGCTACGCCACTGGCCAGAAGAGAATACTTACGGTATTGGATTAGCAAAATTGCGTAAGCAATGGTAGCATTTTTTGGACTCCAATTCCATATCTTCGTTTATGAATATTGGAGCAAACGCAAACGCTTTTTCGACAAATAAAATGTCTTCTGCTTTTATTACTTTGTTTGCCACGACATGCCGACCTCGTATGTCATCGTATCTAAAAGCATAAAACTGGAATATTTCGTATGGGAGGTATATTTTCTGGAGTTTCACAATTTAGCAGAAAGGAAGAGCTTTGATGGAAGTGAGTAGGCTGAAAACAGGCAAAAAGGTATCCACCCAATTCAGGGACCGCCCCGGGCGGCAAAAACCCTGGCTACGCCGCTGCCTACACTGCCCCATTCCTGCCTTACCAATTGGATAAAAAAATTGTGAAAAGGAAGACTCGAGTATTTTACCTTAAACTAACAGCAGAAGAAGCGTACAAAAATCTCTGATTGAATCCATCGACAGGTTCGACCTCCGATTGTGCTTCCTTTTGGTTGTCGATGAGTTTTCTATATTTTACCGATGGCTTCAATTTTTTGGCATCCACAAGTTTGCATTTTAATATTTCTAAAAAAAACCCTCTTCACTAATATAAAAATTACTGGAGCAATTTATTAATTTTCTCATTCCGCTACCTAAGTTGTTGCAAGGTTAAACAAATCCAGGAAGTAAAAATTAACATAAATTATTTCAAACCTTTATCAGCAATTTGAGTCGAGTCTTCTAGCAATCTTAAAGCTTTTCGATTCACTTCCGCCACCTCATCCGCCCGATTCGTTTTGCATAAACATTTAATCCACAGAGCGTAAGCTTCCAGTTTGGTTTTGTCCAAAGCGGAAGTTTCCAAACAACGTTTGGAATCCACGATGCAGTTCTAAAACTTTGGGTATTAAAATAAATTGGAACAAAAAAATGTGGAGACTTACGTCGTAATCCTCATTTTCGTAGTGAACTTTGGATCTGAAGTGAAGAATCTGTCCGTATGCTTCATTGCTGTATTGAGCGTAAGCCAGCGCTTTCGTGTAATTTTCTAAAGCCAAATCCAAATCCAAATCGTCGAAGTATTCGTCGCCTCGCTTTTTGAACTCTCGCGTTTTTGCATCGCTCTTTCCGCAGGCGCTTTTAGATAAATTTTTTAACCATTCATCGATGTAAGTTCTAAAAAAAATTAATAAAATAATGAGAAATTTTATAAAATAAATTTAAAAATCCCCCCCCCCCCCAATTAAACTATATAGATTATTAAATTTTGTTCTCCCCCCCCCCCCCACTCAATTCAAACAACGAATAAATCAATTACTATTAATATAATTAATTTATATAAAGAAGTGATCTAAAATCCCCATTGTTTTACTACTAATTTTAAACAAAAAACATAAGAAGAATTTCAGTTGTGAAAAAATTGTTTCGCTAGGATATTTAAAATCTTAATTAAATTTTTAAAATTTAATAATAAAATAAAGTAAATAATAAAGCTGCTATTAAAGTAATAAAGTAATTTAAAACCTACCCCCCCCCCGCCCGACAATCAAACAATGTCGTATTCTCCTCATTTAATTATAATTTTGAATTAACATTAGAAAAAAGTCGAAAACATCATAAAATTCAAATTAAAACAATGGAAAAGATTGCTCATTAATCGGTTGACCCCCCCTCTCCTTGACCCCTCCTCTCCTAGACCACTCCTTTGCCCAAATTTTAAATTTATAATATTTTAAAATTAAAGATATAAAAAAATTCTGTAATTTATTGTTTCTAAACCTCGGCAGATTAAAAACTACACTGTTACTCTTTCGATTATGCAGAAATAAATTTTAAATTGAGGAAAGGGCGACGATTTAAAAATTAAATTTTAGACACATTTTTTAACTATTCGCGGATGTAAGTTCTAAAATAAAATTAATAAAGCAATTATTTAAGTAAAATAAATAAAAAAATCACGCTCCCCCCCCTAAATAAATCATATAAATTTTAGTCAACATTGAAAACAATATTATTGAATTTTTATTTCACTCCCCCCCCCTCTTCAACTCAATTCAAAACACGAATAAATAAATTTATATTAAGAATTAATTTATTTTAAAATCGAAAAAAGTGATCTAAAATCCCCATTGCTTTACTACTGATTTTAAATAAAAAACAATCAAAGAATAATAAATTAAATTTTCAGTTTTGAAACAAATTGTTTCGCTGCGATTTTCAAAAATTTGAATTTACATTTTAAAAACAAAGCACTGCTAACAAAATTGATCTCCCCCTTCCCCCACCTTCAAGCCCCACAATCAAATATTCTCATGTAATCCTGACTTAATTTAAATTTAGGGTCAAAATTATAAAATAATCGAAAACATCATAAAATTCAAATTAAAGCAAAACAAAAAATTGCTCTATAATCGGTTGACCCCCTTCGCCCCCCTTCGCCTAAAATTAAAAATTTATAATATGCATTATTAAATATATAAAAAAATCTATAATTTATTGTTTCTTACCCTCATCAGATTGAAACCTACATTGTTACTCTCTTGATTATATAGAAATAAATTTTATTTTAAATTGAGGGGAGGGGGGACAGTTAAAAAATTAAACTTTAAATATATTTTTTAACCATTCGTCAATGTGAGTTTTAAAACAAAATTAATAAAGCAACGGAAAAAATTGTAAAATAAATAAAGAAGTCGCGCCACCCCCCTCAATAAATCATGTAAATTTTAGTCAATATTGAAAAAAAATTTTAATTTTGATTTTACCCCCCTTCCCCCAATCAATTACAACAACGAATAAGTAAATTATTACTCAGAATTATTCACTTTAAAAACTAAAAGAGTGATCTAGAATCCTCATTGTTTTACTAAAAAATAAACAGCTGCTATTAGAGTTGTAATTCATCGCACCCCCCCCCCCCGGCAGCCCACAATCAAATATTCTCATATTCTCCTCATTTAATTTTAATTTAAAATCAAAATTACAAAAAATCGATAACATCATAATATTCAAAATAAAACAAAAGCAAAGATTTGCTGTATAATCGGTTGAACCCCCGGTTCAACGGTTCAACGGTTGAACGGTTGAACGGAAGAACTTACATCCGCGAATAGTTAAAAAATGTGTCTAAAATTTAATTTTTAAATCGCCCCCCTCCTTAATTAAATTTAAAAATAAAATTTTAAAAATGTCCTAAAAGATAAGAAATCACAATACTACCTATGATAATTTTGAAAAAATTTTAAAAAAGCGTCCTTGTCGACAATGGCTCTGGTAACCACCGCACGTGAATATTTTGAAAATAAATCATTCATCATTTGGATTTCCTGCGGTCTTCTTCTGTTTACCGCAACTAAAAACAAAACAATAAAACGAATAAATAAAAAACAATTGTGTAATAAATTAGATAAGTTGTCGCATACCATCGCAGTTATTTCAAGGTTACTATTACTGCTATACACCGAATAAGTTTTACATGCGCATACGGGGGACATTCAAATCAAAAGTGTAAAAATTATTTAATTAGCAGAAATTATAACGGGGAAATAGAAGAAAGAAGTTCGAAAAAATATAATTAATTAAATTAAAAAAAAAAAAATAAAAAATTTCAGTTGAAAGGTTCGAGGAAGTAATCGAGATAACGCTTTGAGTATTATTAAACAATCAGGACTTTATCGCAATAGTAAATTTTTTTAATTATTTTAATGAATACTAAAAAAACTATTACAATAAATAAATCACATAAAAGTAGCTAATAAAAATTTTGATTAGTTTTGGTTCACTTGGTTTTCTATTTAACCGACATTAAAGTTCTCTTTGAGATTTTTAAAAAACAAAAAATAATAAAATCCCCCCCCCCCGCCATTTTTAGCTATATTTTTTTGGAAGGAAAAAGAATTATTATTTTACGCCACGACCCCCTCCGCCAGCGGAAAAATGCGGAGTCGGCAGGAAAAAAAATTGTAAATTGATAATTTTGTAATTCTGGATCAAGAGAACTTTGGGGAAAAACAGTATTAATACTTTTTGGAAATAACCTCGATGTGCGTTCTTCTTTACCCAGAATTTACAACAGTAATTTTGATGACCAAAACAATTAAAATTTTTTTTTGTATTGAAGAATTTTTCGTCAACGTAATTTCCAATTACATCTCTGTCATAAATTAATTTTAATTGATGTAATTGAATCGAGCGAAAAAGTAACGTCTTAACGTCTCGCATATTAATGAATGCATATCTTAGTTCTCTCTTTATTTTCCTGTATCAAAAAGAGACAGAATTTAAATAATTTCTTATCTTCGTTCCCCGCCCCCCCCCCTCGACCGTCAGGAAATTATAATATATTTTTACATTAATTATTAAATCTGTAATTTGATATTGTGTGAACGAAATTGATAGTTTCCAAGCTTCGTGATTTAATTTATTTTGTTCACGATGCGGCCTGCATTACAAAAATTATTATTATTATCCTAATTGGTTTAGAAGCAAAAACATGGAATCACGCGACGAATCCTTGAATATCTATAGTCTACAAATCTTGTACATTAATTTTTCTCATTAAATAAATAATTACAAAGAATTAACCGCACGGTTTTATCCAAACCCCACTCATTTTCTAAAAATTTATTTAAAGTAGCGCTTCGACCGCCATAAGGCGCAAATTACAAAAATGGGAGTTCGTAAGTGTGCAGTGCCGTTCTGTGTTTACCAATTGTTTAATTTTTAAATTTTAGCGGGTTCCGGTAACGATAACGACAATAACAATGACGATCTTATTATTAAAGGGGAGGAGTTTAAGTATACCATCGAGGAAGGTGGGCTGGGTTGTTTTTTCTACAAATATTTCATAAAAAACAAAAACGAAGTTGCACAGGTAAATTTTAACCGCAATCTTGTTTTCCCGTTAACTCGGTTGTTTTTTTAGAGAGACGGAATTACCGGTGCAAAAGACACCTACGGGGATTTGATACAACGTTGCATCAACACTGCAATCGAGATGCGAGCCCGAGGCGTCCGCAAAGGAGACATCATCTCGATTTGCAGTCACAACCAATTCAACAGTTGCGTTCCCTTTATAGCCTCCATGTTTTTAAACGCCACTATAGCCTCCTTCGATCCAACGCTCTCGATGATCGAAACCGTCCATTTGTTGAAGCAAGTTTCTCCAAAATTAATATTTGTGAGTTCAGAGGCGGTCGACTTCGTGGATAAAGCAGCAAAAGAGGCAGAGGTGCCGTCTAAACTGGTCGTGTTTGGCCCATCAACCGTCCATCAGGAGTTCTGCGACTTCTTCGCTCCGAAAACGAACTCCGACTTTCTGCCTGTCATCGTGGAGGACGACCACGAAACCGCGGTCGTTCACTTCAGCAGTGGAACCACCGGCATGCCGAAAGGCATCTGCATTTCCCACCACACAATACTAAGCCAGGCTTACATCCTGGCCAAATACATCGGATTTAACTACAATGTAATCCTGACTTACGCCACATTTTATTGGATCTCAACCACCCTCACCCTGGTTGCGTGCACCTTAACCGGCGGTTCTCGTATAGTGGTTCCCAAATTCAACATCGATTCATTTTGGAAACTAATCAGTCAGTTCGGGGTGAGCAAAACCATATCTTCCTTTAAAACTTAATTTAAAAACTCAAATTTATAATAGGTAACATGCGTATTTTTACCACCGACTCACTCCATGATGATCTACAATAAAGGGCGTCCCGAAGGAATCGACACGTCTCAACTGGAAGACGTCATAATAGGAGGAGGACCACTTGCAGCCAGTAACGTCATTGAAGTTCGCGATATTTTCCCTGGGTCAAACGTCGGTCTGGCTTACGGCCAAACCGAAACGGGTGGACTGGCTTTGTGTTTTTCCTCAAAGATTCGAAAACATCTGCTGCTCATGTACAAAAGTCCTGGCTCAACGGGAAGAGTTTTACCTGGATACAAATTGAAGATCGTAGATCCGGAGACTGAAGAAGTCTTGGGGGCTAACCAAAGAGGAGAACTACGCATCAAAAGCACAATTCAGTTCAACGGATACTACAACTGTGATTCGTCGGGCGCTTGGGATTCCGAGGGTTGGTTAAAAACAGGGGATGTGGCATACTACGACGAGGAAGAGTGCTTTTACGTGGTGGATCGCCTGAAAGAGATGTTAAAGTTTCAGGCGTTTCATGTAGCGCCGGCGGTTATCGAGGGGGTCTTACTGACCCACCCCGCGATCGCGATGGCCATCGTGGTGGGAATTCCCGATCCCGTGGACGGAGACCATCCGGTTGGTGTAATCATTTTGAAAGATCCGACGAAAGCAATTCCAGAAGAAGAATTCATGAAGTTCGTTAGCGACAAGTTGGACGACCGCCACAGGTTAAGAGGTGGAGTGAAAATTTTAAAACAACTTCCGGTGACGGCTACCGGAAAAATAAGAAGAAAAGATATCAGGGATATGGTGATCGAAGGAAAAATGTAATTATAATAATTAGGATTGCTTCAGTTGGGTTTATCAGATTTGTGTTGTGCTGCCACTGTCCCGTCAGTTTTTGGAAAAATGTGAGATTATACTTTTAATGCAATTTAATACTCTTGCACCATTGGTGGGAATTTTTAAGTGTATCCAAGCATCGTGTGTATGCAATTTAATAATTTAATCAATAAATCTGCGATAGATATATCAATGTCAATAACAACAAATTGTTATGTATTTTTATAAAATTAAGCAATTACGTGTCGGGTCGAAATTTAATATACCAATTTTTCGAGTCAACTTTTACTGAAAGCAATAACTATAGCGTTTACGCATTGACATTGATGGTAATAACCCACAATTACTTTAAGTTAACCTTCATTAAATTGTAGCAATTCGGGTTTGAGATAATAACCAAGTAAGTTTGAGAACAAAAAAATATTTTAATTACACAAAATTAATTTATTAAAATTATAAAGTGCGATTCGCCAGTTTAGAAAATTTTCTCAGTTAATTATATATTAAAATAATTAATAGCAATAAATTGTAAGCAATTTTTAAATTCCACACAAATTATTTTCCAAAATATTTCTTGGAATAATGTTAAATAATCTTTAAAATCATCGTAATTAATTACTTAAATTAAATTAATTCGATAAAAACCAAAATTTCATTTAATCAATTTCGGTCTTTTCAAAATAGGGCAGTATCCCCATAGCCACTCTACTAATCACAACCCGTGATATCCAACGCAAAACCACGCCCTTGAACTCTGTGCAAGACGGATGAACTATTAGAGGCCTCACCGACAAATTATATATCCTTTTAAACCAATGCCGTTAGTTTAGTTTATCTGATGGTGCAATGGTTTGTATCCCCCCCCCCGGTTTGTACCCATTACTTTGTGTCTTTAAAACTTAAATTCAAAATTTAAAAATATATCGGGGCTTCACAGTACGTTTACAGCTTTTAGGTCCCAAAAAATCTTCAAATATGGATCGAGTTTCAATGTAGCTGTTGACAATCCGGGGGGTCTGGGGGGTATGGAATACCCTCCAGAGCACCGTTTGATCCAAAAAACGTTTTGGAGTTTTAGAGTACGTTCAGAGTTTTAAGCCCCAAAAATGGTATTTCGGCTCACTGGCGTACCTAGAGCTTTTGCCGCCCGGGGCGGTCTTAAATTTTGCGGCCTCCTACCAAAAAAATTTTACTGAAATTTAAAAAATAAGAGCAAAAAAAAAGTTCATCGAGGTATTCCTACTCAAACAATTAACCTGTTCTAGCTTTTTTCAAACCCAAAATTTTTACATACCGGAATCTGCCGCCCACCCCCTAGGTACGCTAGTGTTTCCGCTGCTAAGCTATCAAAAAATTTTCACCCTCAACCCCCCAAATATCTTATAAGAGGGAACCATAATCGTCATAAACCATCGGAAGCCTCACCAACAAATTATAGCGCTATAATTAAGACATTATACCAATGTCGTTCAGTGGCGCAGCCAAGGGAGGGCTAAGAGGCTATAGCCCCCCCCCCTTAACAATAATAATTTCGCCCTGAGTTATTTTGGAAATGCCGTCCTTTAATTCCCACTTCAATTTAAGGTAGGTAACAGTGGTAACACAATAATTATTATACTCGAAAATAAGGTGACCACGCCCCTTTTTCCAAAAAATTTTCGCGCCTTTGAATTTTCTCGCTTCGCTCGCATCCCTTGGGGGTTGCGAGTTATGGGGGCCCCATAACAAAATCTTGGCTTCGGCACTGATGTCGTTAGTTTAGTTTATCCAATAGTGCACTGGAGGGTATTCCATACCCCCCAGACCCCCCGGATTATACCCATTGCTTTGTGTCTTTAAACCTTAAATTCAAAATTTCTTTTGTTTTTCGGAACCTGAAATTAAACCTATATTAATTGTTACAACTTTAAATATGGATTGAGCTTAAGTCTAGCTGTTTGAAAATTAGGAGGGAGGTCTGGAGGGTATTCTATACCCTCCAGTGCACCGTTTGTTTTGTATTCGGGCACAAAATTAAAAATTTAAGAATATTTCGGGGCTTCACAGTACGTTTAAGTTTTGGGCCTCAAAAAAGCTGTTTCTGCTGCCAAGGGCGCAAATAATTTTATTTTTACCTACCCAGGAGTAGAAATTTGATAATTTATCTCCGAAACAGTAATAGAAATAGCTGTTCCCCAAAAATGCTTCTTTTTTTTTCGTGACCTGAAATTAAGCCTATCTAGTAATTGTTACAACTTCAAATATGGATTGAAATTCAGTGTAGTTGTTGACAAACCGGGGGGTCTGGGGGGTATGGAATACCCTCCAGTACACCGTTTCCTCTTTATTCGTGCACCAATTTATAGTGAGTATATAAACTATTGCTCTTCTAGTAGCCCGCGAGAAAATTTTGAGATTTTACTGATCTTGGAAATGAAAGATCCGGAATCTCAAAAATCTATTCATGCGCGTCAGTGTAATAGGTAAGTATTTGGACAACCAGAAGATTCACTATCAACATTCGCTTGTGTTCGTCCTTGCTTGCTCGTTTAAGACACTTACACCCTAGCGAATTTAGCCATAAAATGTTTTTAAACGACAAGAATAAATAAGAGCAATCCTTGGTCTAGTAGTGTACGCGATCAACTGTTAACAGTCTGCGGACCTGCGGACCATCCCCGTACTTCAGATGACTGGTATCCTGGTACCAATCCTGGACTGGTACCAATATCGATTAAATCAAGAGATTCGCCAATCCTCGAATCTACTATAGAATCAGGAATGCTGCATGGGAGGTCGTTTAATCGTACACAGTGAGACAGCAGAATTAAATCAAGGACTAACTATTGAAATTCTAAAAATAGTAAACAAGTTTTTCAAGAATAAAAAATAACATGTTTATTCGACTTCTTGAACTACGATAACAGCGTAATCAGCTCACGTACGTTAATAAATTCGTTAATGCACATCCCTCGCTCCTATTAGCCAATTCCAGTTTATGAAATAACAAGATAATTTCTTTGACAATGAGCGATAGCTACTTCGTGAATTTCGTCAACATCAGTACTTCGTCGACGCTAATTTTGTTAAGGTGCCGAAAGTTTTACAATGGCATTTTTAGACGACAAAATCTTGAATGCTGCCAAATTACCGTACATTCCGCACCCTGGGGGTTTGGGATGCGCTCTGTTTGAGAAAATGTGGGAATACGGAGACAAATACGTGCAGGTAATGAAGTGACGTAAGTGAAAACTTAAAAATTGTTCCGCCATAAAATCCCATACAAGGTGATTCAAATTCTGAAGTATTTTTAGGTCGATGCCGAAACGGGAAAAAAAGAAACATACCAAGAACTTCTGAAGAGATGCATTCGCTCAGCGATAGCGATGCGGTCTGCGGGAGTTCGCGAAGATGACGTCATCACAATTTGCAGTGTCGCTCATATGGATATCTGTGTGCCCTATATTTCTTCGACCTTCATCGGTGCCAAACCCACCACCGTGGATCCAACTTTAACCCACAACGACGTGGTTCATCTGCTTCAACAGGTGAACCCAAAACTGATATTTGTTGCCCCGGAAGCGATCGGTTTGATCGAAAAAGCGGTTAAACAATTATATATGAAAGTCAAAATTATTGTGTTTGGCAAAGCGAAACCTTACACTGCCTTCCAAAGCTTCATGAAGTCGACCAAAGACGAAGACAACTTCAAACCTTTGGCGGTCAATAATCTGAAAGAAACCGCGATTATTTTATTCAGTAGCGGCACCAGCGGTTTGCCAAAAGGAATATGCATAAGTCACTACGGAGTTTTGTCACAGTGTCACGCTTGCGGGTAACCTCCCATAAACCTCTCAACTTTGCAGTAGAGTGCTGACCGTTTTTTTTCAGATACTACATTCCAGTTATCCGATCATTGACTTTCGCCTCATTTTATTGGATTTCCACCATTGGAACCATGATAGCCACGTTAATGTACGGGGGCTTGAGGATAGTCGTCTCAAAATTCGAACCGGCCAAATTTTGGACCATAGTTGATACTTACAAGGTAACCTCTCCTTCCTTAAGCCCAAATTCGTAAAGATTTAAATTTTAGCCCACCATGATGTTCACCTCCCCGAGTTTGATAGTCGACGTGGTCAAATTGCAACGGCCAGCTTCGGCCAAAAGTCCTTCGCTGCAGGTAGTTTTAATTAGCGGTGCGGCGGTGTCGGAGAAAGCTTTGCACAGTTTCCAGGAGATTTTTAAAGACACCGCGGTTTTGGTGGGTTACGCCCAGACGGAAACCGCGGGTGCGGTCAGTTATTTTAATCCGCGTGACGCAAGAGAGAAAGAATTGCTAAAAGCAAAACCACTGTCGAGTGGAAGAGTTTTGCCCGGATTTTCCATTAAGGTAAGGTACATTTTGGACTGAAAAGCTGGTTTGCAATATTTATTAGATTGCAGATCCGGATAGTGGAAGAATATTAGGAACCAACGAACGAGGAGAGATTCGGATTAAAAGTGACTTTCTCTTCCGTGGTTACTACGAAATGGAGTCTGGTCAGACTTTCGATGCAGACGGTTGGTACAAAACTGGCGACATCGCGTACTACGACGAGGATCGGTGTCTGTTCATAGTGGACCGCATTAAGGAAGTTTTAAAATACCGGTCGTTCCAAGTTCCTCCTGCGGCAGTCGAAGCAGTGATTTTGGACCACCCCGACGTGGAGTCCGCCGTAGTTTTTGGGATCCCACACGAGGAAGACGGAGAGCATCCGATGGCTTTGGTGGTGCTTTCCATGTACGCCAAAGGCGTAACCGCGAGTGATATTCAAAAATTCGTCGACGAAAGGGTGAACGAATATCAAAAGCTCAGGGGCGGAGTTAAAATTATAGATTACATTCCGTTGACGTGTACGGGAAAAGTAAGAAGGTACGATCTCAAGGCCAAGGTTCTCAGGGGGGAATTATAATGAAAAATGAACGGAGATGGAAGAGCTTTGATGGATAACGAGCACTTTCCCTTTTAGAGCAAAAATAATGCATCCGTTGCGCTGGAGGCCACGACAATTTTAATAGCTTGCCCTTGATATAATTTTCTACTGTCGCACTTTGTATAATATCAATGTGTATTTAGCAAATGAAGTAGTAAATAAATACAAAAAATTTATTAAAAATGTCTTTCATTTGTTTGCCTTTAGTTTTAGAGCAGCATTTGTTGAGAAAGATAATATTTATCTGCCGGTGGCGCCATCTGTTGGTTTAATGTTGAAACAATTTTAATAATTGCTACCTTAATATTTTATATTTATTAAAAAACAAATTTTTTTTAAATTTTACTCCTTATACGAGAGCGTCAATTGTAAAAAAAAATTGTAAAACATTTTTTTTATTCTGGTTTTGCTCAGAAAGCGGCAAACCACTTTTTATAGTTTGATTGATTTGCTGTTTAACCTTGTTCAATGTTCAACTTTATAATTAGATAAAAAAACTTGTTTAATTTTTGCAGATGTAGGAAGTAAGAAGCTTTCACTTACTTCGTCTGCACGCGACTTACAGCATCATTAAAAGATGGACTCGAAAGAATCCAAAGGGATCGGTTTCGTTGTGTACGAAAAAATGCTGGAACACGGGAATAAAATTGCTCAGGTAAAGTAAAAATTATTTTTTAAAATTTTACGATAATTAACAAAACTGCAGATAGATGGCATTTCGGGAGAGAAACAAACCTACGCAAGCCTGCTAAAGCGGTCCATCCGCGCGGCGATCAGGCTACGGGAGAAGGGGATCAAATGTGAGGATATTGTGATGACGTGTTCCCTGAATTACATGGACACCTGCGTTCCACTCTTCGCAACCCAGTTTCTGGGAGCCGTGACGTCCGCATTGGATCCGACTTTATCCTTCGACGACGTAGTCCACTTGATGAAGCAGGTTCCTCCAAAAATCATCTTCGTCATGCCAGAGTTGACCGAACTAATCGAAAAGGTTTTCGAAAAAATCGGCGTAGACATCGAAATTGTCGTCTTTGGCCCAACGGAAAAACACACTCCCTTTTCGGATTTTCTCCAACCAAGCGGTTTGGAGGAAACCTTCCGGCCCATCGAAGTCAATGCCCGAAATAAAACCGCTTTTGTTCTGTTCAGCAGTGGAAGCAGCGGATTGCCAAAAGGAATCCGGATTAACAATTATCGCTTTTTGAAAAATATCGAAATCATGATGTAGCTCTGCTTTACTCTGCGTTGGCCTAAAAAGTTAAAAACTTTTTTTTTCAGCCGATTTGGACACTGTTACGATGTAAATTTAGCAACCACCTCTCTGTATTGGATCACTGCGAATTTATTCCTGTTGATCACAGTCCTACAAGGGGCCACACGAATTGTTCTTCCAGTTTTTATCATTCCAACCGTCTGGAATGCAATTGATAACTTTCAGGTGGGCAAGTAAGCTCTTCTATGGTCTGTTTCAGTTTTTTTCATTTTAGGTCACCGCATTTTATGCGAATCCTCTGCAGTTGGTACAAATGTCGACGGAAAAACAAAGTTGCCATGGGGACAGTGTTGTCCATATCCTCACAGGTGGAGTGCAGGTGTTCCAATACCACGTGGATGCCGTAAAAGCTGCCTTTCCAAAAGCTTCCATGTTCTCCTGTTATGGTCAAACTGAAACTGGACTTACGTCGGCATTCAGTTCCAAACAACACGAGCTGCTTCAGAAGAATCCACTTTCGTGTGGAAAGATCGTTCCGGAGTATGCCTACAGAGTAAGAAAGTAATTTTGAGTTTGCCAGATGTAACGCTTCTCAGGTTGTAGATTTAGAAACGGGAGAAGACTTGGGTCCAAATAAAACTGGAGAGTTACTCCTCAAAGGAGACATCCTATTTGAGGGCTATTACAACGCGGATTCTTCCGAAGTATGGGAAAACGGTTGGTACAAAACAGGAGATATGGTATTTTTCAACGAAGATGGTTGCCTGTACATTGTGGATCGCGTCAAAGAAGTATTAAAATTTCAATCGTGGCACGTACCTCCCGCGAGCATCGAACAGGTTTTGATCACTCATCCGGCAGTCGAAAACTGTATCGTCATCGGAATTCCTCACGAATTGGACGGGGAACATCCTTTGGCGGTAGTTGCTCTAAAGGAATCGCTTCGGCACACCACGGCGGAAGAAATCCAAAAATTTGTGGAAGAACGTGTCGACGATAGGAAGAAATTGAGAGGCGGCGTCAGGATTGTTTCGAAATTTCCAGTGCAGGGCGCTGGAAAGGTGAAGAGACGGATTTTAAAGAAAATGGTACTTTCCGGTGAATTATAAGTTTAAAAAAAGTTTTTGTAATTAAATAATAAAATAAATTACTTAAATAATATTAATTTATTAATTTACTGCTGGCCGCAGTTGCCTGCTAGGCAACTAATACGTAACTAATACGTAACTAATACGTAACTAATACGTAACTAATACGTAACTAATACGTAACTAATACGTAACTAATACGTAACTAATACGACTAACGGCTCAAAGATCTGTAATTTTCGAGATTTGACCGCTACAATGAGTTTTTGCGCCAAGATTATACTGATCCGTCATTTTCGAGAGTAATTTATGTCCATAATACTCCCTGTGGGCGTGGCTAACCTTATGATAACAGCCAATCCAGTAGCCGCATTTGATTCTAATCCGTTTTAGGGCCTTTTTTAAGCGAATTTACGCCATAAACTATCATAATTTTATTTTTTTCGAAGTTGAACTTTTTATCTGTTATTTTAAAAGCGCTACGATAGCACAATCAATTTATTTTAATTTTGGACAACAAAGTCGTCAAATTTATGATAATAAAATTAATAACACAAAGAATTTATTGTTTCGTCAGTCTCGTAGCATTGACCGTACGTACACCAGTCAAAACAAAAATATGAGTTGTGATGTATCCAGGGGAATTGGTTTCACCTTTTGGGAAAAAATGTTGGAAAACGCTGACAAAATTGCTCAGGTGAGTGATACCTCAAAATGTTATAAATCTCAAAAATCTCCGAAATTCGCAGATTGACGGCCTGACGGGCGAAAAAGACACTTACGAATCACTTCGTCGACGTTGTATTCGGGCGGCCATAACCATGCGTTCCAGGGGAATCACCCCTGAAGATGTCGTGATCACTTGCTCGTTGAATTACCTGGATACTTCCGTTCCATTGATTGCGAGCCAATTTTTAGGCGCCGTATCGTCTGCACTCGATCCCACCTTATCTCTCAAGGACATCGTCCACCTCCTGAAGCAAGTCACACCAAAACTGATTTTCGTCATGCCAGACGTGATCGACCTGATCGAAAAGGCTCTGGAGGAAGTAGGACTGAAAATTGAATTAGTCGTTTTTGGCCCAACGACCAAGCATACACCCTTTTCCGACTTTCTCCAAGCCAACCACATGGAGGACACTTTTCGGCCAATTGAAATCCGCGACGAAACAAAAACTGGTTTGATACTCTTCAGCAGTGGAACCACTGGCCTGCCCAAAGGTATCTGCATCAAAAATTTGACCTTCCTACGAAATACAAAATCATTATGGTAAGATCCAATAATGAAAACCTCCCAACAAAAAATAAAAACTCCAATTCTAGTGGCAGTGGATACTACATGGACGTCAATTTAATCACCACATCTTTGTACTGGATTACTGCAAACATGTTTCTGACAGTTTCCGTCCTCATGGGCACCGCACGCATTCTCCTTCCAAAATTTAATGCAGCAGAAGTTTGCAATGCCATTAAAAAGTACCAGGTTTGTATATAAAAGAACCAAACCAAATTTTCCATTTTTAATGTTTACGTGTTAGCCCAAAATGATATTCGCACCTCCTCTGCAATTAGTCGAACTGGCAAACCATAAACTCGAACTGGATACCATCACCTGCAGCTTGAAGTACATTTTAACATCCGGAGTTACAATTTTTCAAAAGCACCTCGATGTTCTGGTTTCGGCTTTCCCAAAAGCCACTTTGTTTCAACTTTACGGCCAAACGGAAACTGGAATCATTTCTACTTTCAATGCCAGTAATCCCGAAGACGTGAATCTTCTTCATAAGGACCCACTTTCGGTTGGAAAGATCTTGCCAGGATTTTGCTATCAGGTGATGTAGAACACCGAAAAGTTTTTCAATATTAACTCCCCCCCCCCCCGGCCTCTCAGATTGTAGATATAAAATCAGAAGAAGTTTTGGGTCCAAACAAACCAGGCGAACTGCACCTTAAAGGCGAAATTATCCACTTTAACGGATATTTCAATGTGGATTCTTCTGATGCTTGGAACAATGATGGATGGTACAAAACTGGAGATATCGCTTACAACAACGAAGATGGTTGTTTATACATTGTGGATCGGCTAAAGGAAATGTTAAAGTTTCAGTCGTGGCACGTACCGCCCGCGGCAATAGAACAAGTTTTGGTTACCCATCCGGCAGTCCAAACCTGTCTGGTTATTGGAATTCCGCACGAACTGGACGGGGACCACCCCATGGCCGTTGTGGTATTAAAAAAATCCCATCAAGACACTTCGCCAGAAGAGATACGGCAATTTGTCGAATCACAAGTGGATGATAGGAAGAAACTCAGAGGTGGAATTAAAATTATCAAAAAATTTCCTACTTTTATTACGGGAAAAATAAAGCGGAAAGTCATTAAAGATATGGTAATTTCGGGAGAATTATAATTTTTTGTATTTTTATAAAAAGAAATAATAAAAAGTTTTTATTTAATCAATTTGTTAGTTGACGGCGAAACGGCGACGGCGAAGTGTCCTAGACCGAAGTTGCCTTGATTAGAGCATTTGACTTTCACGGTCTTAGAGCACTTGACGATTTCTGGCAACCGACAGTAGTGTTGCACTGATGTTTGTAAATTAAAATAAAATAATAATAAGATATCTATAAAAAGCTAACCACCTCTCCTAGATCAGGCGACTCACACGCGTCTGTATATTTTTATAAATAACTGAACAGCAAAATACAATATTCAGTATTTCCTTGATGATTTAAAAGCCAGTTTATAATTAATATAATTAGTTAATAATTCAAGTGTAAACAAACAATTAAAATTAATAATTAAAAGATAACTTTATACAAAACGTGATATACAGGGTGTCTTCACAAGCGAAAACTTTTTCAAGTACATCATTAAATAAATTTCTTCCTTCAAATGACCATAACATCAAAACTATTGATTTTTAAGTGTAAACCAATCAGTGCTTTTCGAACTAACGTGAAATTATCTACAAATTAGACACTAATCCTTTATTGTCTAAAATCAACGGTTTTCGAGTTATGAATTAAATTAAACATAAATATGTAAAAATATGCAAAATATATTTTTATATTAATTTATAAGAACAATTTTCACCGCTCTTCGGATAAACTCCGGTAAACTTTTTTTTAAATTAATCCATCTTACAGAGAAACCAAAAATGCATGACGTGCATGAATTTATTAACGAGATTCTCGATACCGATATCCATGATTTTTCAGTTGGGCCGCCTTCAGAAATGTTTTTGCCAAGTGCGCGGACTCTATTCACTATTCTCTAGACCTAGTCACTTAGAAGATTCCCGGCTTCAAGTATTGTGGGGAGTTGTGGTAATAGTGATATTTTTATTATAATATCACTCGTTCATCCAGTCGTGCGTGTCAGTGGTAGACAGATACGGAATAAGGTCGGAAAATAAATTAACAAAATTTATTACATTAATTTTCCTAACGAAGATGGTCGGCAAATTGAAAATTTAGTAAAATAAACTTAAAATTTGTATTAAAAAAAAACATTTTGCTTGAAAAGATATGGAATTTTCAAAAATAATTCCAAGTTTTGGAATTTTTACACAGTATTTTTCACAATTTTATTCATAACTCGAAAACCGTTCATTTTAGGCAAAATCAGATTAGAATCTAATTTGTAGATCATTGTATGATCTTCAAAAAAGGACTGAACCATTAACCCGTAAAAATCAATAGTTTTGGTGCTAGGACCATTAAATTATCAAAATTTGTTGTTTTTGTTTTAAATTTGTATTTGAAAATTAACAAAATTTATTTTTAGTTAATTTTTATAACTAGGTTGCTCGGAAAATTAGCAATTTACTAAAATAAATTAAAAAATTTTTTTTTGTTAAAAAAATGCAGGATTATCAAAAATAATATCAAATTTTGAAATTTTCTCACAATATTTGACTTAATTTAATTCATAACTCGAAAACCGTTCATTTTAGGAAAAAAAGGATCAGAATCTAGTTTATAGATAATTGTATGCCCTTCAAAAAAGTACTTAACTCTTGACCCGAAAAAATCAATAGTTTTGTTGCTAGGATCATTAAATCGTCAAAATTTGTTCTTTTTTTTAATTCAGATTTAAAAAAATTATCAACATCTATTTTTAGTTGATTTTCAAAACTGGGGTGGTCGGAAAATTACCAATTTAGTGAAATAAATTTAAAAAATTTTTTTTGTTAAAAAATACAGGATTATCAAAAATAATATCAAATTTTGGAATCTTGAATATTTTACTTAATTTAATTCATAACTCAAAAACCGTTCATTTTAGGAAAAAAAGGATTAGATTCTAGTTTGTAGATAATCGTATGCCCTTCAAAAAAGTGCTGAACTCTTGACCCGAAAAAATCGATAGTTTTGCTGCTAGAATCACTAAATCCTCAAATTTTGTTATTTTTTTAAAAAATTTATATTCAAAAAATTACAAAAATCTATTTTTAGTTAATTTTCAACACTACGGTGATCGGAAAATTACCAATTTCGTAAAATAAATTAAAAACTTTTTTTTTGGTTAAAAAAATACTGGATTATCGAAAATAATCCCAAATTTTGGAATTTTTTCACAATATTTTACTTAATATAATTCATAACTCGAAAACCGTTTATTTTAGGAAAACAAGAATTAGACTCTAGTTTGTAGATAATTGTATGGCCTTCAAAAAAGTACTGAACTCTTGACCCGAAAAAATCAATAGTTTTGCTGCTAAAATCATTAAATCATTAAAACTTGTTCTTTTTTTTGAATTTAGATTAAAAAAATTATCAAAATTTATTTTTAGTTAATTTTCAAAAATAGGGGAGTTAGAAAATTCATAATTTAGTAAAATAAATTAAAAAATATTTTTTTGTTAAAAAATACAAGATTATCAAAAATAATACAAAATTTTGTAATTTTCTCACTATATTTTACTTAATTTAATTCATAACTCGAAAACCGTTCATTTTAGGCAAAAAAGGATTAGAATCTAATTTGTAGATAATTGTATGCCCTTCAGAAAAGTACTGAACGCTTGACCCGAAAAATCAATAGTTTTGCTGCTAGGACCATTAAATTATAAAAATTTGTTGTTTTTCTTTATTTGCATTATTTAAAAAATTATCAAAATTTATTTTCAGTTTATTTTCAAAACTAGGGTGATCGGAAAGTTATCAATTTTTTAAAATAAATTTAAAGTTTATCTAAAATATTTTGGTTAAAAATTATACAGGATTTTCAAAAATAATATCAAGTTTTGAAATTTCCAACAAAATTTTACTTTATTTTGTTCATAACTCGAAAACCGTTCATTTTAGGCAATAAAGGCTTATAATCTAGTTTGTAGATAATTGTTTGCACTTCAAAAAAGCACTGATCCATTGACTCGAAAATTTCAGTAGTTTTGCTGCTAGGACCATTAAATTATAAAAATTTGTTGTTTTTTTTTATTTATATTTAAAAAAATTACCAAATTTATTTTTAGTTAATTTTCAAAACGAGAGTAGTCGAAAAATTACCAATTTATTAAAGTAAATTTAAAATTTATATAAAATATTTTGATTAAAAGGCTGCAGGATTTTTTTTTAAATATCAAATTTTGAAACTTACCAACATTATTTTACTCAATTTAATTCATAACTCAAAAACCGCTCATTTTAGACAAAAAAAGATTAGATTCTACTTTGTAGATAATTGTAGGCTCTTCAAAAAAGTACGGCACCATTGACCGTGAAAAATCAATAGTTTTGGTTCTACGGTCATTTAAAGTTAGAAATTAAAATATTTGCCTAAAAAAGTTTTTTTCTTTGAAAATCCTGTACTTTCGTTTTGAAAATTTGTAATTACGAACAGAAAATTTTATCTTATAATTTAGTTTTATTAATATTCAAAAATATTGCTGATTATTATGATAACCTATACACCCCAATCAATCAATCAATACATGAAATGCTGTAATGCTTAAAATACCAATATTTGGAACGTTGATAACCGATAAAGCAGCTAATTTAAGTTAATTATGTTCAAACGCAATAATCTAATTAAAGCACTTTCGCATGTTAACTTGCCACTACCGGGAACATGGGACATTAATTTTTGTACACAAAATTTTTTAAAAATTTACGGTTAATTTTGCAATTTTTCTTATCCCCAAGTGAAGATTGCATTATCAACTTATCAACACAGTTGGTTTTTTAATTTTCCTAATTAAATCGATTGTTTTATAAACTTTTTAAGAAAATAATTTAAAAATTTGAAAAAATAAATAAATTCGGCGGGGATTCCCCTTTGTATTTCAGATTTGTCAAATGATATTTAGACATTGTCAACTGATATTCAGAAATCTTCAAATAAAAATCAGAAAATGTAAAATTTCGTTTTTCATAAGTTGACCATTTCTGAATTTCGGTTAACAAATCTGAATTATAGTTGACGATTTCAGAATATAAACTGACAAATAATCTAATTTACAGTTGACAATTTGTGAATATCAGTTGACAAATCTGAATTATCATTGACGATCTCAGAACAGAAGTTAAGAAATCTTGAAGTTATTGAGGTTTTCTGAATATCAGATGACAAATCTAAATTACAGTTGACAATTTGTAAATATCAGTTGACAAATCAGAATTACAATGACAATTTCGGAATATCAGTTGACAAATTTTACAGTTGACTGTTGCTGAATATCAACTGACAAAAAATGTCATTTGACGATTTCTGAATATCGGTTGACAAATCTTACAGTTGACAATTATTACTTCTGGAAAAGGTATAGTAGAAGGGCTATAACAGATCTAGTGCACTTTTGAATACAACTTTTTTTAAAATTTATTTAATCAAAATTAAAAATATAATTTTATTCAGAGCACTTAAAATCTAATTATTATAAGTTAGTAATTTTCCGTTTGAATTTTTGAATGAGTTGATTATTCAGGTGAGATAAATTTAAAACTTAAAGACAACAATTTATTATTTATTACATAAGTATGATAGCATAATCAGTTAATTTACATATTGCGTAGTATTTGTGATATTACCAGCACGAAATTGTTAATCTTTCATCAGCTTTGTAACGTTGATCACGAATTAATTTGCAAAAATGAATAGTGATGTTTCGAGAGGAATTGGCTTCGCCTATTGGGAAAAAATGTCAAAAAATGCTGACAAAATTGCTCAGGTGAGTGATACCTCAAAATTTTGAAAATTTCAAAAAATACCCCAAATCTCAGATCGATTGCTTGACGGGCGAAAAAGATACCTATGGATCTCTTCTTCGGCGTTGTATTCGGGCAGCAATAACCATGCGTTCCAAAGGAATCACTCCTGATGATGTAGTAATAACTTGCTCGTTGAATTACGTGGATACTTGCGTCCCACTGATCGCAAGTCAATTTTTAGGCGCCATTCCGTCCGCACTCGATCCCACCTTATCTCTCAAAGACATCGTGCACCTCCTGAAGCAAGTCACACCTAAGCTGATTTTCGTCATGCCAGACGTGATCGAGCAGATCGAAAAGGCTCTGGAGGAGGTAGGAGTGGAAATTGAATTAGTTGTTTTTGGCCCAACGACCAAGCACACGCCGTTTTCCGACTTTCTCCAAGCCAACCAGCTGGAGGAAACTTTCCGACCAATTGAAATCCGCGACGAAACAAAAACTGGTTTGATACTCTTCAGCAGTGGAACCACTGGCATGCCCAAAGGTATCTGTATTAAAAATTTGGCCTACATAAGAAATGTAACTGTGGTGAGGTAACACCAAATAATTTAATAAATTATTTCAAAATTACAAAAATGCTGCTTGTAGCAAGTCTGGATACTACACCGATCTGAATTTCATCACTACGTCTTTGTATTGGATCACTGCAAATTTATTTTTATCGGCTACCATCATGATGGGCACCACACGATTGTTACTTCCAAAATTTCACGCAGAACAGGTTTGGAATGCTATCAAAAAGTACGAGGTTTGTACGATTTTCTAGCCAGATTTTCCACTTTTCACTTTTATTCTGTTAGCCCACAATGATATTTGCACCCCCACTTCAATTATTGGAACTGGCAAATCTTAAACTCGAGACGGATAACAAACCCTGCAGTTTAAAGTACATCCTAACCGGAGGAGTTGCCGTTTTCCAAAAACACTTCGATGTTCTCAATGCTGCTTTTCCAAATGCGACTGTTTCCAATTTACGGTCAAACGGAAACTGGGATGATTTCCACTTTCAGAGCTGGCAATCCCGATGATTTGGAGCTGTTTAAAAGAAACCCCCTTTCCGTGGGAAAAATTGTGCCGGAATATACCTACCAGGTGAGTGCGAACGGTTCAAGTATTTTTCGGGAATTAACTCCGCTTTCAGATTGTGGATTTGGAAACGGAAGAAGTTTTGGGACCGAATAAACAGGGAGAGCTACTCATTAAAGCCGACTGTACGTATTTTAACGGTTACTACCATGTGGATTCTTCTGATGTTTGCAGTAATGGATGGTACAGAACTGGAGACATCGTTTACTGCAACGAAGATGGTTGCTTATACATCGTCGATCGGATAAAGGAAGTATTAAAGTTTCAGTCGTGGCACGTGCCGCCCGCGGCAATAGAACAAGTTTTGATTACCCACCCGGCAGTCGACAGCTGCATGGTTATTGGAATTCCGGACGACCTGGACGGGGACCATCCCATGGCCGTTGTGGTGGTAAAAAAATCTCATCAAGACACTTCGGCTGAAGAGTTACGACAATTTGTCGAATCACAGGTTGACGACAAGAAGAAACTCAGAGGTGGCGTTAAAATCATCAAAAAATTTCCTACTTTTATTACGGGAAAAATGAAGCGGAAAGTAATCAGGGATATGGTACTTTCCGGGGAATTATAAAAAAGTTGTCAATTTTTTAGAAAATAATAAACTTTTAGTTGGAATACTATCGGTTTTTACCCCCCCCCCCCCCCCCGACCGTTACCATTTTTGAGCAGTGTGTCGGCCAAAGCCAAGAGATGACTGACTACGGGTGGTTCTTCATTACCTTCCCCACAGCCCACAGGTCGAAATTAGATTTTAGATCACTGCTGTGTGTTCGATCAGGAATGTGCTGCTTAAACCCCCCCCCCCTTTCCCTTCTTCAGATAAGAATGCGGGACTACTTTATTTTGTCTTGGAGTAGCGCTCATTCAAGAAAAAGTGTTCGCTACGCTGCGACTTAATTACATCCACTACTTTTGCGGCTGATTTTTAAATAATCTTTGTATTTCAGAAGTTGAAAAGTTTTGTCCCGTCCCGTACCGTAGTGCCGCTTCGTCCAATAAATCCCGCGGGTCCCGTACATATTTAAGTATGTAATTGACAATTCGCATGAATTCCAGCGCGGGACTAAATTGGCATACCGTCCCGCGCGGGATAAAAATTGCCATCCCGTCCCGCGTGGGATAAAAATTGCCATTCCGGCCAGCGCGGGTTTAAATAGGCCTCTCGACCCGCGCAGGACTTATATTCTGTCCCGTCCCGCACGAGACGGGGCGGGCAGGAACGAGATACTAAATTAGCATCCCGTCCCGTGCGGGATAAAAATTGCCGTCCCGTCCCGCGTAGGATTAAATTGGCATCCCGTCCAGCGCGGGATATAAATTGCCATTCCAGCCAGCGCGGGTTTAAATAAGCTTCTCGACTCGTGTGGGACCTATATTGTCTCGTCCCGCGCGGGACGGAGCGGGCCGGGACGAAATTTTTTCTCGAAGAATCTCCCTTTCTTCTCTACTTCAAACTGTGATGACTGGACCACTACACAGAGTTGGAAAAAGAACACCTTAATTTTCAACTTCTGAAGTACAAAGATTATTTAAAAATCAGCCGCAAAAGTAGTGGATGTAATTAAGTCGCAGCGTAGCGAACACTTTTACAGAGATAACACAGTTATCTCACTGAGATAATTCCAGAATATCTTAGAAAATCTTAGACAATCTTAGGAAAACTGGGAAATCTTAGAAAATCATAAAATTTTAGAAAACCAAAAAAAATCTTGTAAAGTCTTAGGAAATCATAAATAATTTTAGGAAATTTTAGAAAATCTTATATAATTAAAGAATTATTAAGTAATCTAAGAAAATCTAAAAAAAATTTAGGAAATCTGGAAAATCTAAGAAATCTTAGAAATTCAAGGAATTCTTAGGAAATCTTAGATAATTCTAAGATAATTGAGGAAATTAAGGAAATTTAGGAAACTCAAGGAAATCTGAAGATATCTTAATATGTAATAATAATAATAATAAGAAATCTGGGAAAGCTAGGAAAACTAAGACCTCTTAGAAATCCATGGAAATTTGGGAAATCTACGAAAACTAGGTAATTTTAGAAAATACAAGAAAATTGTAGATAATTCTAGATAATCTTAGGTAAAATTAAGAAAAATTAAGAAAATAAGGAAATCTTAAAATAAATTTAGGAAATTTGGGAAATCTAGGAAAACTAAAACATCTCAGAAATCCAAAGAAATCTGCGAAATCTACGAAAACTAGGTAATTTTAGAAAATTCAAAGAAATCTTAGTTAATTCTAAGGAACCTTGCAAAATCTAAGGAAATCTAAAAAATGTTAAGAAATCTCTGAAATCTAGGAAAACTAAGAAATCTTAGGAAATCCTAGATAATTCTAGGAACTTTTGGGAAATTTCAGATAATTCTAGAAAGTTTTAGGAAAACGTATGAAAAGCGAGTAAATTGAGAAAAACCAAGGAAACCTTAAAAAATTCTAGAAAATCTTAAGAAATCTAGGAAATCTTAGACAATCTTAGAAAAACTGGGAAATCTTAGAAAATCATAAAATTTTAGAAAACCAAAAAAAATCTTGGAAAGTCTTAGGAAATCTTAAATAACTTTAGGAAATCTTAAAAAATTTTATATAATCGTAAGAATTCATAAGTAATCTAAGAAAATCTAAAAAAATTGAGGAAATCTGAAAAATCTAAGAAATCCAAGGAATTCTTAGGAAATCTTAGATAATTCTAAGATAATTTAAGAAATTAAGGAAATCTTAATAAATAATTAGAAATCTGGGAAATCTAGGAAAACTAAGACTTCTTAGAAATCCAAGGAAATCTGGGAAATCTACGAAAACTAGGTAATTTTAGGAAATGCAAGGAAATTGTAGATAATTTTAGAAAATCTTAGGCAATTGTAAGGAAAATTAGGAAAATAAGGAAATCTTAAAATAAATTTAGGAAATTTGGGAAATCTAGGAAAACTAAGATATCTTAGGAAATCCTAGATAATTCTGGGAAGTTTCAGGAATCTTAGATAATTCCAGAAAGACTTACGAAAACGTAGGAAATTTTAGAAAATCTAAGAAAACCAAGGAAATCTTAAAAAATTATGAATTCCAGGATATCTTAGGAAATCTAACGAAATCTAGGAAGTTTTAGTAAATCTTATATAGATCTAGGGAATCTAGGAAAATTTTAAAGATATTTAGGAAATCTGGGGAAATTAAGAAATCTTACAAAATTCTTTCGAAAAAAAATACCGGGAATTGGCAATTGGCATGAATTACAGCGCGGGACTAAATTGGCATCCCGTCCCGAGCGGGATAAAAATTGCCGTCCCGTCCCGCGCGGGATTAAATTGGCTCTCGTCCCGCGTGGGATAAAAATTGCCATTCCGGCCACCGCAGGTTTAAAGAGGCCTCTCGACCCGCGCAGGACCCATATTCTGTCCCATCCCGCGCGGGACGAGCCGGGAGACTAAATTAGCATCCCGTCCCGCGCGGGATTAAATTGGTGTCCCGTCCCGCGTGGGATTAAATTGGCATCCCGTCCCTCGCGGGATATAAATTGCCATTCCGGCCAGCGCGAGTTTAAATAAGCTTCTCGACCCGTGCGGGACCTATATTCTGTACCGTCCCTCGCGGGACGGGGCGGGCCGGGACAAGATTTTTCTTTACTTCAAACTGTGATGACTGGACACAGAGTTGGAGTAAAAAACAACTTAATTTTCAACTTCTGAAGTACAAAGATTATTTAAAAATCAGCCGCAAAAGTAGTGGATGTAATTAAGTCGCAGCGTAGCGAACACTTTTACTTGAATGAGCGCTACTCCAAGATGCAATTTTTAATTAATTTAGAATTGGTTTAATGCTTTTCGAAAATGGTAGCGTGCGAAGCGCAGTAGCCTTTTGGACGAGCTATACTTGCACTGAGCAGACTTATATCGATAATTTAAAATTAAAAATAATTTTCACAATATACATGACAAAGTAAAAACTGGCGGTTATCTTCGCGAAAAATAGATACAATAAATTATAAGAATTTAATCTTATCAGTAAAACTTCACGATTGAAAAACAATGAGATTTTTAAAATTACAATTCAGTGGCACAATTTAACGCAATAACAACAAAATGTGTTCCGAAGATTCAAAAGGGATTGGTTTCGTTTTCTACACGAAAATGTTAGAACACTCAGATAAAACTGCGCAGGTAACTGGATTTTGATGTAAAAACATTTTGATAATCTTCCTTCATAGATTGACGGAATAACGGGCGAAAATGACACCTACGGGGAACTTCTTCAGCGTTCAGTCAGAGCGGCGTTAAAATTACGAGAAAAGGGAATCAAGTGCGACGATATTGTGACAATATGCGCTGTGAACTACAGAGACACGTACGTCCCACTTCTTGCAGGCCAGTTTTTGGGTGCGTTATCGTCCGCACTGGATCCGTCGTTATCGCTCCAAGACGTCGTACATCTTCTGAAACAAGTCCCCCCCAAAATAATTTTTGTCATGGCCGACGCGACCGACCTGATAGAAAGCGCTCTGAAGGAAGCAGGTTTGGAGAGTGAAATTGTCGTGTTTGGCCCAACAACCAAGCATACCCCCTTCGCCGACTTTTTGCAACCACACGAATTGGAAGGAACATTTCGACCGACCGAGATCGACGGCAAGACGAAAACCGCCATGGTTTTGTTCAGCAGTGGAACCACAGGTTTGCCCAAAGGAATCTGTGTTAACCACTTCCGCTATTTGAAAAATCTTCGATTGATGATGTAAAAAACTTAAAAATTTGGCTGCAACTTGCACAAACTTTTTTTATGTTTTAGAGACGCTGGACAGTGTTTGGACGTAAATTTATCCACCACTTCTTTGTACTGGATGACAGCTCATTCCTTTATGGGAATCAGTATTTTGAACGGCTTCACGCGAATCCTACTGCCTGTATTTCACGCTGAAAATGTGTGGAGAGCAATCGATAAATACCAGGTACCAAAAAACCTTCCTTTTTTGGGTTTTGTGAAAATATCCCTTTTTTAGGCCAGATATCTTTTTGCAACGCCTTTGCAATTGGTGGAACTGTCAAACAGGAAAATGGAGCTGGGTGGAAAAGGAGACAGCCTCCGGCACATTGCAACTGGAGGAGTGAAAATTTACGACACTCATGTCAAAGTTGTAAATTCCGCGTTTCCAAAAGCAATTCTAACCGTAGGTTATGGGCAATCGGAGACTGCAATGCTTTCTGGTTTTAACAAAAACAATCCGGATGACATGAAACTTCATCAAAAAGATCCAACATCTTGTGGAAAAATCCTGTCGGAATACAAGTACAAGGTAACGAAGAATCAAGTTGAAGATTTGACGTTGACCGTTTCTTTCAGATTGTAGATGTGGAGACTAGACAAAACTTGGGTCCAAACAAATCAGGGGAATTACTTATTCAAGGAGAAATTGTATTCAATGGCTATTACAAGATGGACTCGTCCGATGTATGGGAAGACGGTTGGTATAAAACTGGCGACATTGCTTATGTGAACGAAGATGGCTGCTTGCATATCGTGGATCGACTTAAGGAAATGCTAAAGTTTCAATCGTGGCACGTTCCTCCTGCCGCAATAGAGAATGTATTGGTCACCCATCCAGCAGTCGAGAAGTGCATCGTCATCGGAATTCCCGACGAAATGGACGGGGATCATCCCATGGCCATTGTTGTGTTGAAGAAATCGTTCCAAGGCACAACGCCTGAAGAAATCAAAGAGTTTGTGGAAAACCGAGTCGACGACAGAAAGAAACTTAGAGGTGGAGTTAAAATTGTCGACCACTTTCCTGTTCAATCGACTGGTAAAATTAGGAGACGAGTTATAAAGGACTTGGTGCTTTCGGGAAAATTATAAACTATGAATTATTTGCATACCTCCCAGACTGTACGATTTGATAATAATAAAATAAAAAATTAATTAGAATTTTTGAATTAATGTTAATTATTATAAAAATTAAGTAATTTATGATTTTACATTAAATTCTTAAGTTTATAAATTTTTCGGAAAATCACGGGTTTTCCAAACCGGGGGGTCTGGGGGGTATGGAATACCCCCAAGCCGTACGATTCGCTAAGAATAAAATTTTAAATTAACTGGCAAAACTTTGGGATAAAAATGGAAATAAATAATGGAATATCCAACTTAAATTTTCCGTATATGATTTTGAGATTTCCCAGATGCACAACTTATGTGTAATGCAAATCTGAAATTTTTAGCATTACAAAGATCTTCCTATTCTCTCATTCTTCTTCTTTTACCGTTGGTTTATCATCAGTTATCTCAATTTTTTGAAAATTAAAAATTCAACGTAGTTGGATTGGGTGGAACGAGGGGTGAGTTGCAAGGCAAATTTTAATACACTGATTTTCCCTTTACAAAGTTTGTAAAAGATCTTACCAGATTTCCTTCTAGATTGCTTACAGATTTTCCTTTAAAAATGTTGAAAAAGTAAAAAAAGGTTGTCTATAGATAATATTCCTTTGATTTGCATATTTCCTAAGATTTCCTTGAATTTCCAGTAATTTTCCAAGATTTCTTAAAATTTCTTAGAAATATCTAAGATTTTCTACGATTTGTTTAGATTTCCTAGAATTAACTAGAATTTCGTAAGATTTCTTAGTTTTTCCAGATTTCCTAAATATCTTTAAAATTTCCGTAGATTTCCTAGTTCTATATAAGATTTCCCGAAACTCATCCTAGATTTCCTTAGATTTCCTAAGATATCCTGGAATTATCAAAGTTTCATAATTTTTTAAGATTTCCTTGGTTTTCCTACATTTTCTAAAATTTCCTACGTTTTCCTAATACTTTCTAGAATTATCTAAGATTTCCAAAATTTCCATGGATTTCTAAGAGGTCTTGGTTTTCCTAGCTTTCACAGATTTCTTATTATATATTAAGATATCTTCAGATTTCCTAGGGTTTCCTAAATTCCTTTCATTTCCTACATTATCCTAGAATTATCTAAGATTTCCTAAGACTTCCTTGGATTTCTAAGATTTCTTAGATTTTCGAGATTTCCTAAATTTTTTTTAGATTTTCTTAGATTACTTAAGATTTCCTACAATTATATAAGATTTTCTAAAATTTCCTAAAATTATCTAAGATTTCCTAAGACTTCCTAAGATTTTTTTAGATTTTTTAAAATTTTATAGTTTTCTAAGATTTCCCAGTTTTCCTAGAATATTTTAAGATTTCCTAGATTTCCTTAGATTTCCAAAAATATTCTAAGATTTCATCTAATTTCATAATTATTTTTACATTTCTTAAGATTTTCTAGATTTTCTTAAGGTTTTCCTAAATTTTCTCAGATTTCCTACGTTTTTCCTAAAACTTTCTAGAATTCTTTCTTAGTTTTCAGAGATTCCCTAACATTTTTTAGATTTCCTTAGGTTTCTTAGAATTAGCTAAGATTTTCTAAACTTTTTTAGATTTCGCAGATTTGCCAGGATTTCCGTGGATTTCTGAGGCCCAGATTTTCAATCGTTAGTTAACCCAAATTCAATGATTATCTTAGATTTCTGACCAATCAGGTAGTCATAAACGTAGGTTAACCATTGAATTTGGGTTAACGGATTGAAAAACTGGGTATGAGAAATCTTAGTTTTCTTGGATTTCCCAGATTTCTTATAATTTTTTAAGATATCTTTATATTTCCTAAGGTTTCTTCGGATTTCATAAGAATTTTCCGGTTTCTTAAAATTTCCTAGGACTTCCTTGGATTTCTAAGATAGGTATCTTAGTTTTTCTAGATTTACCAGATTTCCTATTCTTCTTTAAGATTTCCTAAAATGTACTAGATTTCTTAGAATTATTTAAGAGTTTCTCGGATTTCGTAAGATTTTTCTGATTTCTTAAAATTTCATAGAATTTCCTTAGATTTCTAAGAATTTTTAGTTTTCTTCAAGTTTCCAGATCTCCTCAGATTTCCCAAGGTATCCTAGAATTATTTAAAATTTCCTTGAAATTTTCTTGCATTGCTGAGATTTCTTGGTTTTCCTAAATTTTTCAGATTTTCTAAAGTTTTTGAAGATTTCCTAAGATTAACTAGCTTTCCTAGAATTATCTATGATTTTCTTCGGATTTCATAAGAAAATTAAGATTTCTTAAGGTTCTCTAGAATATCATTGGCTTTCTAAGTTTTCTTAGTTTTTTCAGATTTCTAAATTTTTCAAGATTTGCTAAGATATCCTAGAATTATCCAAGATTTCCTCGCATTTCTAAAAATTATCTAGAATTTCCTTGGATTTCAAAAATTTCTTAGTTTTCCTAAATCTTCTAGATATCCTTACATTTCCTAAAGTATCCTAAAATTATCTAAGATTTCTTCGGATTTCATAAGATTTTTTAGATTTTTTAAGATTTCCTGTGATTTCTAAGATTTCTTGGTCTTCCTAGATTTCCTAAATTTTTTAAAAATTACCCTAGATTTTCTCAGATTTACTAGATTTCCTTGGATTTCTAAGATATCTTAGTTTTCTTAAATTTTTCAGATTTAAAGTAAATTTTTAAAATTTTCTAATTTTTCAAATTTTCTAGCATATTTTAGGATTTTCTAAGATGTACTAGATTTCCTTAGATTTCTTAGAATTTCCTTGGACTTCTAAGATTTCTTAGTTTTCTTAAATTTTCCAGATCTCCTTAGATTTCAAGATTTCCTAAAATGTACTAGATTTCCTTAGATTTCTTAGAATTTCCTTGGACTTCTAAGATTTCTTAGTTTTCTTAAATTTTCCAGATCTCCTTAGATTTCCTAAGATATCCTAGGATTACCTAAGATTTCCTTGGAATTTCCTTGGATTTCTAAAATTTCTTAATTTTGCTATATTTTTAGATTTCCTAAATATTTTGAAGATTTTCTAAGATGTACTAGCTTCATTGGATTTCCTACAAATATCTATGATTTTCTTCGGATTTCATAAGAAATTTAAGATTTCCTAAAATGTACTAGATTTCCTTAGATTTCTTAGAATTTCCTTGGACTTCTAAGATTTCCTAGTTTTCTTAAATTTTCCAGATCTCCTTAGATTTCCTAAGATATCCTAGAATTATCTAAGATTTCCTTGGAATTTCCTTAGATTTCTAAGATTTCTTAGTTTTCCTATATTTTTCAGTTTTCCTAAATTTTTTGAAGATTTTCTAAGATGTACTAGCTTCATTGTATTTCCTACAAATATCTATGATTTTCTTCGGATTTCATAAGAAATTTAAGATTTCCTAAAATGTACTAGATTTCCTTCGATTTCTTAGAATTTCCTTCGATTTCTTAGAATTTCCTTCGATTTCTAAGTTTTCTTAAATTTTCCAGATTTTCTCGATTTCCTAAGATATCCTATAATGATGTCAGATTTCCTCGAATTTCATTAATATTTTTTGAATTTTAAAGATCGCCTAGAATTTCCTTACATTTTCTAGGTTTTCTAGGATTTCTTAGGTTTTCCTAAGTGCTCCCTAGAATTTCCTAATATATCCTAAGATTTCCTATTTTTTTGAGATTTCCTGGATTTCTTAAGATTACCTAGAATTATTTAAGGTTTCCTTGGATTTCCTAAAATTTCCTCGTATTTTTTATATTTCCTTCTATGATGTCCTTGGATTTCCTCGTTTCCCGTCATTTGAACAACAAATTTCAATAAAAATTCTCCCTTCGGTGTGGCAATATTCAACATTCCAATTGTGCGATTTAAACTTAATCAAAATTCGGGTCATCGTTATTGCAAGGTTCAAGTAATCTCGATAACATAAAAATTTCGGAACATCCACATTAAAAAAAATTATAAAACCATTTGCTGTTAACATTTCAGACGACAAAATTGAAAAATGTGTTTGGAAGGTTCAAAAGGTCTCGGTTCCGTTTTTTACACCAAAATGTTGGAGCACGGAGATAAAATTGCTCAGGTAAGGTAATAAAACATTTTTTTATTATTTCACAGCAAAAAATAGTTTACAGATCGACGGACTGACTGGCGAAATGGATACCTACGCAGAACTTCTTCAACGTTCGGTCAGAACGGCGATTAAGTTGCAAGAGAAAGGATTAACCTGCGCGGATGTTGTCATGACGTGCTCTTTAAATTACAGGGACACCTACGTCCCGCTTTTAGCCACACAGTTTTTGGGCGCAATAACGTCCGCACTCGATCCAACCTTATCTCTCCAAGATATCGTGCACCTCCTGAGACAGGTCCCGCCCAAAATCATTTTTGTTATGCCTGGCGTAACCGACCTGATCGAAAAGGCTTTGGAGGAGGTCGGTTTGGCCATCGAGATTGTCGTTTTTGGCCCAACGATCAAACACACTCCGTTTTCTGAATTTTTGGAAGCGAACAGTTTGGAAGCAACGTTCAGGCCAGTCGAAATCGACGGTTTGAGTAAAACCTCCATGGTGTTATTCAGTAGCGGAAGTACTGGCTTACCAAAAGGCATCTGTATTAACCACGATCGGTATTTGAAGTCCATCAGGATGTTGATGTAAGTGTTAACCTGACAGATGGTGACCCAAAGCTGAATTGTTCCTTTTAGTGCGGGTGGACAGGCGTACGATGTCAACCTATCGACAACCTCACTGTACTGGATTTCGGCAAACTTCTATTTGGCCATAAGCATATTAACTGGTTTCAGACGAATCTTACTACCGACGTTTAATGCTGAGAACGTTTGGAAGGCCATCGATAGATATAACGTAAGTACCTGGTTTTCTCTATTTTTGACTAAAGTAGTTTTTATGTAGCCCACGGTTTTATTTGCCACGCCACTCCAGTTGGTAGAACTGGGAAACAAGAAAATTGGGCTGAAGGCAAATGGAGGCAGCATCCGGCACCTCATCACAGGAGGAGTAGCCGTTTATGAAACGCACGTGAAAATAGTTAATAATGCATTTCCACAAGCGACGTTATTTGCCATTTATGGTCAAACCGAAACATCGGTTATTTCCGTATTTAACGCAAACAGTCCCGATGACTTGAGACTCCTCCGGAAAAATCCTACATCTTGCGGAAAACTCTTTTCGGAATTTTCATATAAGGTAGGAAAAATGAACGTCATATAGCAGTTTGATAATAATTTGAATTTTCTGCAGATTGTAGATACTGAGACCAGAGAAAGTTTGGGTCCAAATAAGCCAGGGGAGTTGCTCATCCGAGGAGACATTCCATTCAATGGATACTATAACATGGATTCTTCCGATTCGTGGGAAGACGGTTGGTTTAAAACCGGCGATATTGTCTACTTGGATGAAGATGGCTGCTTGTTCGTGGTGGATCGGATAAAAGAAATGCTAAAATTCCAATCGTGGCATGTCGCTCCTGCTGCAATCGAACAGGTTCTGGTCACCCATCCGGCAGTCGAAAAATGCATCGTAATCGGGATCCCGGACGAAATGGACGGCGATCATCCCATGGCCGTAGTGGTGCTGAAGAAATCTTTTGAAGGCACAACTCCGCAAGAAATTAAGGAATTTGTTGAAAATCGCGTCGACGATAGGAAGAAACTCAGGGGTGGAGTTAAAATTGTCGATAAATTTCCCATCCTGTTGAGTGGGAAAATGAAAAGGAAGACCATCAGGGATTTGGTGCTTTCGGGAGAACTGTAAACTAATAAAAAAATTATTTCCAAAATTTCATTATTTCAAACTTCCGAAAATTCTAATTCCTGTTTCCGATTGAATAGCGAATTATTCATAATCCGAAAAATCAAAATAATTTACTCAAAAATTAAATCACTTTATTCTCAAAATATTAAAACTCAAAATTAAATCGAATTTTACAAAAAAACTTAAAATTTACAAATAAATTACAAAAATCCATTGAAGGATTTTGATACATTATCGTAGAGTGCGAGGCTACTATAGCCACTTCACAAATATCCCACTGAGCGTCCTCAGAGATGAGATGAGATAATATTTACCGAATGTAAATAAAATATTATATAACAACAGCTCGAAGTGGAAAGAAGATGATTGACAACTAAAAGGAAAGCGATTACTGCAAATATCAACAAAAATAAAAACAAAAACGTCCCCCCCCCCAGTTACCGAGCTCCTACAGAACTACTTCTGAACTACGTCGAGAAGATCTTTGAACATCTATTACCGACGAGAAATTTCCACAAGGACAAATATATCATCAAGGAAGTTATTTGAATTTTAAGTTTTTGAAAACTATTGGAAATTCTTGAAAATGCTTCGAATTCTTTCAAATTTCTTGGAATTCCAGAAAAATCTCTGAAATTCTTCGAATTCTTTGAAACTCTTTTGAATTCCAGAGATATTGTTGAAATCAAGAGGTAAATATCCCGAAAATTTTGTGTACACTCGTTTTGAATTCCCTTGGAAATCATTGGAATTCCTTGGAATTCTTTGGAAATCCCTGGAATTCTTTGGAAATCACTGGAATTCTTGAAAATCGTTGGAATTCCTTGGAAATCTTTGGAAATCCCTGGAATTCTTTGGAATTCTTAGGAAATCGTTGGAAGTCTTTGGAATTCGTTGGAAGTCTTTGGAATTCGTTGGAATTTTTTGGAAATCCTTGAAAATCATTGGAGGTCTTGGAAATCTTTAGAATTCCTTGCATTTCTTTGGAATTCTTTGGAACTTTTCGGAATTCCTTGGAATTCTTTGGAAATTCTAAAAATTCTTAGAAATCATTGGAATTCGTTGGAAATCTCTAGAATTCTTGAAAATCGTTGGAATTCCTTGGAAATCTTTGGATATCCCTGGAATTCTTTGGAATTCCTAGGAAATCGTTGGAAGTCTTTGGAATTTTTTGGAAATCCTTGAAAATCATTGGAGGTCTTGGAAATATTTGGAATTCCTTGAATTTCTTTGGAATTCTTTGGAACTTTTTGGAATTCCTTGGAATTCTTTGGAAATCGTTGGAAATCATTGGAAGTCTTGGAAATCATAGGAATTCTTGGAAATCTTTGGAATTCCGATTCTTGTGTACAGAAATTTTTCTGGATATTTACCCCTTAGTTGAAATTTTGTAATTTGTAAATACAATTTGTAAATTGTAATTTCCTGTAAATTACTGAATTTTTTTGGAATTTTATGAATGTTTCAAAATAATTAGAATTTCTTGAAAATTTTTAAATTTTTAAAAAATTTTTGGATATTCTTGGAAAATTTGTATCTATTGAGATTGGAACTTATTCGAAAATCATTGGAAATCCTTGGAATTTATTAGAAATCTTTGAAAATCCTTGGAATTTATTTGCCATTTTTGGAATTATTAAATTTTTTTGGAATTTATTAAAAATGCTTTAACTAGAAAATTTTTGGAATTCAAGGGTAATCCCTGAAATTCTTTACATTGGTCCTTGTTCGAAAACCATTGGAAATGCTTCGAATTTATTAGAAATCCTTGGAATTCATAAAAATTTTTGAAAATTTCTTCAAAATCTCTCGATGAAAGTCTTCGGAATTTTAGGAATATTTTTGATATTCCTTTTAAATCACTGACATTTTTTTAGAATTCTTCTGGAAATCATTGAAATTCCAGTTAAATCTCGTACATTTTTTGAAATTCCTTGAAAATCATTGTAATTATTTGGATTGGTTATTCTTTAAAATATTTTGGAAAATCCTTCAAATTCATTAAAAAAGTTTGAAATTCTATGGAAATCTTTGAAATTCTTTATAGTGGAACTTGTGTGAAAATCATTGGAAATCTTTGATATTTATTTGAAATTTTTAGAATTTGTTAAAAATCCTTTGATATCTTCGAAAACAGTGGCGTATTTAGAGGAGGGCAAAGGGGCAATTGCCCCTCCCCCCCTCCACAAAGATGATTCGGATTGTATCCCAGAAGCCCTCTTTGATAAAAATAATGTTTTATTTTATAATAAAATGTTTTTGATTTTCGGAAGTTGTCAAGAACTTTACCATTGACGCGCATGAACGGATTAAAGAGATTCCGGAAAATATTTAGTCTGCCCCCCAAAAGAATTTTCTAAATACGCCACTGTTCGAAAACTATTGGAATTCCAGGAAAATCTCAGAAATTTTTTATACCTATTGCAACTTGTTTAAAATTATTCCAATTTCATAGAAATTCTTCGATTTCTTTGAAACTCTTGTGAATTCCGGGGATATTTTTGAAATTCTTCAGATTGGTACTTCTTTGAAAATCATTGTAATTTCTTGTAAATTACTAAATTATTTTGGAATTTTATGACAATCTTTGAAATACTTTATTATATTGGGCATGTTTGAAAATAATTAGAAATTCTTGAAAATTTTTTAGAAATTTTTGGAATTTCTTGGAAAATTTTTAATTATTTAGATTGGAAATTGTTCGAAAATCATTGAAAATCCTTGGAATTTATTTGACATTTTTTGGAATTTATTAAATTATTTTGGAATTTCTTAAAAATGCTTTAATTGGAAAATTTTTTGAATTCAAGTGTAATCTCTGAAATTCTTTACATTGGACCTTGTTCGAAAACCATTGAAAAGCTTCAAATTTATTTGAAATCTTTGGAAATCCTTGGAATTCATCAAAAGTTTTGAAACTTTCTAAAAAATCTTTCGATGAAACTCTTCGGAATTTTAGGGATATTTAAGATATTCCTTGCAAATCACTGGCATTTTTTTAGAATTCTTTTGGAAATCATTGAAATTCCAGTGAAATCTCGTACATTTTTTGGAATTCCTTGAAAATCATTAAAATTATTTGGATTGATATTTGTTTAAAATATTTTGGAATATCTTAAAAATCCTTCGAATTCACTGAAAAATTTTGAAATTCTTTGGATATCTTCGAAAATTATTGGAATTCGAGGGAAAATTTTCAAACTGAGCAAATTTATGGCCCTCCTACTTTTCCAATTGAAAAAAAAATTTTTTGAAAAAAAACATCAAAGATTAAATGCTTTCGGAAGAACTGTAAACTAATAAAAATTTTACAGAACATATTTGTTATTCGGCCTAGTACTTTTGGAGTAATTATAATATTATATAAATTAGAATGTCGTAGAGTGCGAAGCTACTATAGCCTCTTCAACGGATACCCAGTAAACGCCCGCCGAGCTGGTGACAATTTTATATTTATTAAATGTTAATAATAACAGTAATGTAATTGTTACTAAATTCAAGATTATTATTAATAGTTTATTTTCGAGATAAATAATATAATCGGTTTATTATGCAAGAGAATTATCGTTGTGACGTAGACACGAAATTATTGCCAAAAAAGACTCGAAAAAAAACAAAGATTATTTATCAAAAATAATTATTATTAAGTAACCAAAATAATTACTGTACAAAATAATATTATAATTATTACTTAAGGTCAGGCACAGCGGAAACCTGTCGTAAGAATTAAGTCGTATTAGTTACTCCATTTGTGTACTCTCCAGGTAAAAAACGCAATGCACTTTTTTGGTTAGAATTAAACGGTCATCTTCTTAACCAGAACTTGGGTAAAAACAGACCCTTGTCAATTTTTGACATTGGGTCCGAAGATGACCGTTTGATGATTCTACTCATAAGTTAAGTTGACTACCCAGCGTTTGGGCGTCGAACAGTCGTCACTAGTGACATCTAGGGGTAGGAGGTACCAACAAAAATATCCAAACAACCGAAAATCCCCTACCGAACGCACCAAAAAGGTTAAATAAGACTAAAATTGATTTCATATTTCTAACTTTTGTTTAACGAGGTGTTATCGTGAAAACACTTATCATCAAACCTCTCAACAACAATTACATTTCAATTTTAACTGAGCGAGATCGATTCAGGTCATCGGAGTTCTAAATATTGTTATTGCTATACTTAAGTGTTTTGATTAGATTATTATTTGTTTTTCTAAGATTTATTTTAAAAAACCAGTTTTTATCAATTATTTATAGCGACAAGATTCAAGAATGTGTTCGGAAGGTGCCAAAGGGCTGGGTTCCGTTTTTTATACCAAAATGCTGGAAAATGCAGATAAAATTGCCCAGGTAAGATTGAGATAGAATTTTTTTGAATTCTACAGCTTTAAAAATTTTATAGATCGACGGACTGACAGGTGAAGTGGATACCTATGCAGATCTTCTTCAGAGTTCCGTCCGAACAGCCATTAAGCTGCAGGAGAAAGGGTTAACTTGTGACGACATTGTGATGACCTGCTCTTTAAATTACAGACACACGTACGTTCCACTTTTGGCCACCCAGTTTTTGGGCGCCATAACGTCCGCACTCGACCCAACCTTATCTTACGTCGACACCGTGCACCTCCTGAAGAAGGTTCCGCCCAAAATGATTTTTGTTATGCCTGACGTAACCGACCTGATCGAAAGGGCTTTGGAGGAGGTCGGTTTGGCCATCGAGATTGTTGTTTTTGGCCCAACGACCAAACACACTCCGTTTTCTGAATTTTTGGAAGCGAACAGTTCGGAAGCAACGTTTAGACCAGTCGAAGTCGACGGTTTGAGTAAAACCTCCATGGTGTTATTCAGTAGCGGAAGTACTGGCTTACCGAAAGGCATCTGTATTAACCACGATCGGTATTTGAAATCCATCAGGATGTTGATGTAAGTGTTAACCTGACAGATGGTGACCCAAAGCTGAATTGTTCCTTTTAGTGCGGGTGGACAGGCGTACGATGTCAACCTATCGACAACCTCACTGTACTGGATTTCGGCAAACTTCTATTTGGCCATAAGCATATTGACTGGTTTCAGAAGAATCCTGTTACCGACATTCAACGCTGAAAACGTTTGGAGGGCTATCGAAAGATATCAGGTACTTCTGCCAGTTTTTCTTGGAGCCCACTGTAGAATATACTTTTAGCCCACAGCAATGTTTGCCACACCGCTTCAGTTGGTAGAGCTTGGAAACAAAAAAAAAGAACTGAACGCAAATGCAGACAGTATTAGACATCTTAACACGGGGGGAGTCCCCGTTTATGAAACCCACGTCAAAATTGTCAACGCTACATTTCCAAAAGCAATTTTATTTATTATGTACGGCCAAACGGAAATTGGAATGTTTAGTCTGTTTAACGCTAACAAACCAGAAGAATTGAGGCTGCTTCGGAAGAACCCAACCTCCTGTGGGAAGATCAGTGCGGATTTCGCATATAAGGTAAAAGAGATTATAGCCTGATGTTCTGCAATTTAGGGTGATTTTCAGATTGTAGATATCGAAACTGGAGAAAGTTTGGGCCCAAATCAGCCGGGAGAGTTGCGCGTCCAGGGGGATATATTGTTCAATGGATACTACAACATGGATTCTTCTGAGTCCTGGGAAGATGGTTGGTTCAAGACCGGCGATATTGTCTACTTGGATGACGATGGTTGCTTGTTCGTGGTGGACCGCATTAAAGAAATGCTAAAATTCCAATCGTGGCATGTCGCTCCTGCTGCTATCGAACAGGTTTTGGTCACCCATCCGGCAGTCGAAAAATGCATCGTCATCGGGATCCCGGACGAAATGGATGGCGATCATCCCATGGCCATAGTTGTACTGAAGAAAGATTTCAAAGACACAACTTCGGAAGAAATTAAGGAATTTGTCGAAAATCGAGTAGACGACAGGAAGAAACTCAGGGGTGGAGTTAAAATTGTCGATACATTTCCCATCCTGTTAAGTGGGAAAATTAGAAGGAAAACCATCAGGGATATGGTGCTTTCGGGGAAACTCTAACATAATAATAATATTTGCATAACTTAATTTAAAATATTTTTTTGTTTATAAATAATAATTAATATGAATAATTAACAATCCTCAGCTTCTTGTTGTTCCGTTCAGTGTTTTGGAGTTCTTCAAAGAACTATAAAAGCCACAGGTTGCATAACCTGCCATAACAAGCAAGTTATGCAACCGTAATCTCAATGGCTTAAAAAGACAAGTCTTTGCAAGGGGTAAAAAATATCCCGAAAACTTTGTGTACGCTCGTTTGGAAATCCCTGGAAATCACTGGAATTCTTTGAAAATCCCTGAAATTTTTGGAAATCGTTGGAATTCTTTGGAAATCCCTGAAATTCCTTGGAAAGCGTTGGAGGTCTTTTGAATTCCTTGGAAAGCCTTGGAAGTATTGGAATTAATTGGAAATCTTTGGAATTCTTTGGAAATCAGTGAAAATTTTTTGAATTCCTAGGAAATCGTAGGAATTCTTGTGAAATCTTTGGAAGTTCTTAGAATTCTTTGAAAATCGTTGGAAATCATTGGAAGTCTTGGGAAACTTTGGAATTCCTTGGAAATCGTTGGAATTTTTTGGAAGTCTTTGGAATTTTTTGGGATTCTTTGGAATTCCTTGGCATTCCTTGGAAATCACTGGAAAGCCTTAGAAGTATTGGAATTTTTTGAAAATCTTTGGAATTCTTGGAAATCAGTGGAAATTTTTAGAATTCCTAGAAAATCGTAAGAATTCTTGTGAATTCTTTGTACAACGGGTAATTATCCAGTAAAGTTTCTGTATTTTAACCATTTCCAAAGAATTTAATGGATTTCCAAAAAATTCCACAGAATTTTAATCTTTCGAAACCTTTCTAAATTTATTAGACATTTTTAAAAAAAATTGTTTAAAGTCTGAAATTTTTAGAATTCCAAGAAAATCTTTGAAATTAAATCTTTTCGTTAGATTCGAATTTATTTGAAAATCATCGCAATTTTTTGAAAATTGTTTTAATCTTTTGGAAATCTTTGGAATTTATAAAAAATTCTTGGAATTTATAAGAAATCTTTGGAAATCCTTGCAGTTTATTAACAATTTTTGGAATTTATTAAAAATCTTTTGATATCTTTGAAATTTATAGAATTACAAGGAAATCTTTGAAATTCTTTGAAATATTGGAAAATTTTTGGAATTTATTAGAAATTTAGAATTACCATGACATTTCTTAAAAATTCTTCAATACCTTTGAAAATTATTGGAATTTCACGAATATTTTTGAAATTTTTCAGATTGGAACTTGTTTGAAAATTATTGAAATTTTTTGATTTCTATGAAAGTCCTTGGAATTCTAGAGATATTTTTAAAACTCTTTGAGAACCACTAAGATTTTTCGAAAATTATTGCAATTCTTTAGATTGATTTTTCTTTCAAAATATTTTGGAATTCTTTGTAAATCACTTTTAGAACAATTAGAATTCTTTTAGAATTCCTTAGAAATAATTGAAATTCTTTATACTGGAATTTGAATTTGTTTGAAAATCATTGGATTTTCTTTGAAATCAATCGCATTATTTGAAATATTATAAAAAACTTAGAAGTTCTTGGAATTTTTTAGAAATATTTGGTATTCCTTAGAAATTATTGCAATTCATGGGAAATCCTACAAATTTTTTGTAAAACACTGCAAATATTTTGTAAATTTCTAGAAATTTTTGGAACACCTTGTAAATCAATAAAATTTTTTTTAGAATTTTTTGAGATATTTACTCCTTGAATACTGCCATGATCAGGGAACAAAATCCCTTGGAAATCCTTGACTATCCTTGAAATTCTTTAGAAATCATTGAAAATATTAAAGCTAACACTGATACTGGCATTTTTTAGAATTCATTGAAAATCATTGAAATTCTTTAGATTGATATTTGTTTAAAATATTTCTGTACACAAGACTCTGAATTCCAAAGATTTCCAGGGATTTCCAAAGAATTCCAAGTGATTGCAAAGATTTCTAAAAATTCCAGGAATTTCCAAAAAATACAACAGAATTCAGTGATTTCCAAGGAATTCAAAAGATTTCCAAAAAATTCCAAGGATTTCCAAAGAATTCCAAGAAATTCTAATGATTTCTAAGGGAATTCCAAACGAGTGTACACAACATTTTCGGAATATTACCCCTTGTCTTTGGAATTCTTTGGAAGTTTTAGAATTTCTTGGAATTCTTTGGAATTCCTTGGAAATCGTTGGAAATCATTGGAAGTCTTGGAAATCTTTGGAATTCCTTGGAAATCGTTGGAATTCCTTGGAAATCGTTGGAATTCTTTGGAATTCCGAGTCTTGTCTACAGAAATATTACTCAATATTTACCCCTTCAGTCTTTTTTTTTAAGTAAAATTCCAACTTAACAGTGCGCAGTGTGCGCGAATGGAATAATTATGTATTTTTTGCATGAAAAATTAATATGTGAAGTTTATCTTCAGTTTACAAGCATTTTATAGAATTATATCTTGTAACTGTTAACAATTTAATTGGAAGGGAGCGACGTCACAAAATCAATTTAATCAGAATTCGGGTCACCAGTTCCGTAAGTTGTTATTATTCAATTGAAGTTAACCGATAAGATTATTCTGCAAGTTGTGTTACTTATTTAAAATTAGAAAATCAGTTGAGACGACAAGATTTAAAAATGTGTTGCGAAGGGTCGAAAGGTCTCGGTGACGTTTTTTTCACCAAAATGTTGGAGCACGCAGATAAAATTGCTCAGGTAAGCCAATAATACCGTTTTTTGGAATTTTATAGCAAAAAACAGTTTACAGATTGACGGACTGACGGGCGAAGTGGATACCTATGCAGATCTTCTTCAGCGATCGGTCCGAACGGCAATTAAGCTGCAGGAGAAAGGATTAACTTGTGACGACATTGTGATGACCTGCTCTTTAAATTACAGAAACGTCTTCGTTCCAGTTCTCGCCACCCAATTTTTAGGCGCCATAACGTCCGCACTCGATCCAACCTTATCCAAAACGGACACCGTGCAACTTCTGAAGAGGGTTTCTCCTAAAATTATTTTTGTCATGCCCGATGCAATCGAACTAATCGAAAATGCTTTGGAAGAGATCGGTTTGACCATTGAGATTGTTGTTTTTGGCCCAACGACCAAGCACACTCCGTTCTCTGAATTTTTGGAACCAAGTGAATCTGAAGCAACGTTCAGACCAACTGCCATCGATGGTACCAGTAGAACCTCCATGGTATTGTTCAGCAGTGGAACCACTGGTTTGCCCAAGGGGATCTGTATCAATTCCGTTCGTTACTTGAAATCCGTTAGATATATGATGTAATAACTTAAAATGACGCAAATTCATCCCAAACTAACTTCTCCTGTTGCAGTGCAGCTGGGCAGGCTTACGACGTCCAATTATCCACAACATCGTTGTACTGGATTTCGGCACACATATTTTTGGCCATAAGCATCTTAACTGGCTTTAGAAGAATCCTGCTGCCTTTATTCAACGCTGAAAACGTCTGGAGAGCTATCGACAATTATAAGGTAGTTCTTCCAGTTCATCCTATAGAGCTTCAATGTACAATTTTCTTTTAGCCTACTACGCTGTTTGTCACACCGCTACAGTTCGTAGAGCTTGGAAACAAAAAAATTAAACTGAATGCAAGTGGCGCCAGCATTCGGCACCTCATCACGGGAGGAGTTAGCGTTTTTGAAACCCACGTCAAAATTATCAAAGCTGCATTTCCAAAAGCAATTTTATTTGTGATGTACGGCCAAACTGAAATAGGAACATTTTCTACGTTTAACGCCAACAAACCCGAAGACTTGGAACTTCTTCGGAAGAAACCTACTTCGTGTGGGAAACTGAGTACGGATTTCTCTTACAAGGTAAAAGTCAAGGGGTAAATATCCCTAAAATGTTGTGTACACTCGCTTGGAATTCCCTTGGAAATCATTAGAATTCCTTGGAATTCTTTAGAAATCCTTGGAATTCTTTAGAAATCCTTGGAATTCTTTAGAAATCCTTGGAATTCTTTAGATTGCACTTTGATTTGAACTCATTGGAATTCCTTGGAAATCACTGGAATTCTGTGGAATTCTTTGGAAATTCCTGGAATTTTTAGAAATCGTTGCAATCACTTGGAATTCTTTGGAAAGCCTGGAAATCCCTGGAATTCCATGGAAATCCCTGGAATTCCTTGGAAATCCCTGGAATTCTTTGGAAATCCCTGGAGTTCTTTGAAATCTTTGTAATTCCGAGTCTTGTGTACAGAAATTTTACTGGATAATTACCCCTTGGTGAAAGTATTTGAACCTGACGTTGCTCAATGTAAGTTTTCTTCAGATTGTAGATATTGAGACTGGAGAAAGTTTGGGTCCAAACAAGCCGGGAGAGTTACGCGTCCAAGGCGATATTTTATTCAATGGATACTACAACATGGATTCCTCCGACCCCTGGGAAGATGGCTGGTTCAAGACCGGCGATATTGTCTGCTTGGATGACGATGGCTGTTTGTTCGTGGTGGACCGCATTAAAGAAATGCTGAAATTCCAATCGTGGCATGTCGCTCCTGCTGCAATCGAACAGGTTCTGGTCACCCATCCGGCAGTCGAAAAATGCATTGTCATCGGGATCCCGGACGAAATGGACGGCGATCATCCCATGGCCATAGTTGTGCTGAAGAAATCTTTTGAAGGGACAACTCCGGAAGAAATTAAGGAATTTGTTGAAAATCGGGTCGACGACAGGAAGAAACTCAGGGGTGGAGTTAAAATTGTCGATAAATTTCCCATCCTGTTGAGTGGGAAAATCAAAAGAAAAGCCATCAGAGATTTGGTGCTTTCGGGAAAACTATAAAATTATAATAAAATTTCATAAATTTAATTTTAGCTTTTTACTATTTAACTCGAAAACAGAATAGGCAACCCTGGGACCTTAAACCGCCTTCCTCTATTTTTCAGAAAGCCTGCTTCGATAAAAACCCCATGTTGGAAAGTCATTTTTCAAAATTGACAGCAATCAAAATGACACTCGCGAAAGAAAAATCGGGAAAATCGTTACCACACAGTTTCACCAACACTCCAAGAACCGAAAAGGAACTCCCCGACAGTTGTTCCTACGTAATCGATGATTTTGGCCTTGGGCATCGCTTCCTCAACAATCTGAACATGTGTAAAGACAAAATCCACCAGGTCATAACTCCAACATAAATTTTTCAAATTTTAAAACCACTTTCAAATCAGGTCGACGCAATCTCCGGTATTACCGAAACCAACGGTTCTCTACGTCAGCGCGCCATAAGAGTCGCCGTGGCAATGCGGTTGAAAAGAATCACCGAAAACGACATCATAATGATTTGCAGCAAAGTCCACGCCGACCAAACGGTTGCCTTCTTGGCAGGCCTACTGATCGGCTCGGTTGTCTCTCCGATAGATCCCGAATCAACGGCGGATGACCTAAAATTCTACGTGACGTCTCTGAAACCCAAAATCATATTTTGCGATTTGCGAATCAGTAAGCAGCTGGAAATTATATATCGGGACGCTTCGGAGGGGTTGCCACCTTCGTCTATCGTGGTCTTCGGTGACCATACGGATCACTCGGCGTTCGAAAAGCTGCTCACCACGAAACTTCCTCACGAATTCAAAGCCACGACCATTCTGAATACAAAAACCAAAATTGCCTTTATACTGCCAACTCAAAACACCAACGGAATATCCAAATTGGTCTGCATCTCTCACCGCGCGATGCTAATACAAATTACGACGTACGCCACAAAAATGTTGACGACCGATGCCGATAAGATGTTGTCGTTCTTCCCGCTCTCATGGATAACTCAGCTAGCTTTAACCTGTTACTGTTTGGAATATTCCATCATGAGGATATTGCCAGGAAGCTTCAACGAAAGGTCTGCGTGTAGATTGATCCACGATTTGAAAATCGACACCGCGTGTTTGGGTACCGACTGCGCCGTAAAAATAATGAACCATCCTTCCGTTCAGGTTCTCCAATCCAGCCGGATCTTCCAGGTACAATTTTTAATTCAGGTTTGAGTTTTAGGATTTCGACATATCTTCGTTGAAGAATATTTACGTGGGTGGAGTTTTGACGGCCGCTTGGGATATGGCCAACATGCGCACCCTGTTCGCTGGCGCCCGGGTACATCAGTGTTACGGAATGACGGAAATGAGCGGACTGGTGGCTGCGTTTCCCGAAAGCGACTACGAGAACGCGTTAGAAAAACCAGGATCGATTGGAAGTCCCATGCCAAATATAAAAGTGAAAATCGTGGATATTAATACCAGAGAACCGTTGGGCCCTGATTGGTGGGGAGAATTATTACTTTCGGGACCTACCATGATGTTGGGGTAAGAAACTTTTGCAAGGTACTTCCTGGAAGCTTTAACAACATTTTAGGTATTACAAAGATGGGCAAAAAAATAAAGAAGTGATTACGAAAGGTTTTTTCAAAACTGGAGATATAGCGCAGCTGGACGAGGATGGGTATCTGTACATACAGGGTCGTATTTCTGACCATATCTTCTTGAACGGTCGTCAATTCGTTCCTAACCAAATAGAAGAATTGATTTTGGCGCATCCGGAAGTACTCGAAGTGATAGTTTTGGGAGATGCTAAGGACGTCGTCGCTTGTGTGATCAGAAAACAAGGAAGCCGGTTGACTGTGGGAGAGCTCATGCAGTTTATACAAACGACGATGCCGGCATGTAAACGTCCGACCAAGGTAAAATTTATGGAGAGCTTTCCCAGAACGTCTGCCGGAAAGATAAAGCGAAATGTCATTAAGCAAATGGTTCTGGGGGTCACCATAGTGCACTCGAAGAGTATAGTGAGTTTCGAATCCGGACACATGTCAAATGACTAAGGTCATAGTTTGTTTATCACTCAAGAGTTCTTCTGTTGTTCCATTCCTTTTCAGTGTCGCAGAAAATGTTGCAATAAACGCAGTAATCTTGTATATTATTTGTTTTAATATTTTCATAAGAAATTCCAAAGATTTCTAAGGAATTTTAAGGATTTTCCAGAAGTTCAAGGGGATTTTGTTCCATGATCATGCCATAATTCAAGGAGGTCAAGATCTCAAAATAAAATAATTCCAAAGATTTCCAAACATTTCCAGTGATTTACAAGGAATTCGTAGAATTTCCCATGATTTCCAAAGCAGTTCCAATCTATAGAATTTCAATGCCTTCCAAAGAATTTCAAAATTTCACTGAAATCCATAGATTTTCATTTAGCTCAAAGGATTTCCAAAAGAAATTCCAATGATTTTTAAATCAGTTCTAATATAAATAATTTCAATGGTTTCCAAGAAATTCCAAAAAAGTGTCAGTGATTTGCAAGGAATAAAAACTTCTAATAATTACATGGATTTTCTAAGATTTCTAATAAATTCCAAGGATTTCCAATGATTTTCGAACAAGTTCCAATCTAAAGAAATTCAGATTTCCCTGGAATTCCAAACCACTTCAAAGAATTCGAAGAATTTCCAAGAAATTACAATGATTTTCAAAAAGTTACAATCGAAATAATTTCAAAGATTACCTTTGAATTTCAAAAATTTCAAAGATCGAACAATTTTTAAGAAATTCCAAAAATTTCTAACAAATTCCAAGGTTTTCTAATGAATTCCTAAGATTTTCAATAATTTTTTAAACCCTGGAAATTCTCCCTGGAATTCCAAAAAATTCGAAGAATTTCTAAGAAATTCCAATGATAATCAATTGATACGTAGTTTAAGTAGTATAACTCGATATTAACCATATCAATATTTTATAAAACTAAAAAAAAAACATTTTAGTTCTAAAAAGTGTGTGTGCATTTTTTGAATTTTCTAAAATATTGATATAATTCCAATGATTTTCGAACAAGTACCAATCTAAAGAATTTCAAAGATATTCCTGGAATTCAATAAAATTTCAAGAAATTACATTGATTTTGAATTTTTAAGAAATTCCAAAAATTTCTAATAAATTCCAAGGATTTTGGAAATAGTTCTAATAAATTCCAAAGATTTTGGAAATAGTTCTAATAAATTTCAAGGATTTTTAGATGCATTTCGCCAGCCCCCCCCCCCTATTTCAAATTTTTGATCCAAAATAGTCTTAATCGTTTGTACCTCGTTTGTACCTTCTTTATTTTCGTTTGTACCCATTTTCTATTTCAGATATTTCGACATATCTGAAATAGGCATTTCGCCAGCCCCCCCCCCATTTCGAATTTTTTATCCAAAATGGTCTAAATCGTTTGTACCTTCCTAATTTTCGTTTGTACCCATTTTGTTTTACAGATATTTTGAAATATCTAAAATAGGCATTTTGTCAGCCCCCCCCCATTATTTTATTTTTTTATTAATTATTTATTTATTTTATAATTAAATAAAATGCTAATAAAATATCTAATGCTAATAAAAAAACTATTGTTCCCTTTAAAAAGAACAAAATAATTTTTTCTTCTTCATTCAGCAACATAAATTCTGGGACACTTTAGTCGAAAAATTAACTTATCATCCTCTCCACCCCCTTCCCAGAAGAAATTTTAACCATTGTTATTTTTGAAGTCAGGGGAAACGGAGAATTTTTAACATAGAATGTATAAACAGGTTTCGTAAGTGGAACAAATCTCCGTTTCCCCTGACTTAAAAATTAATGTTTAAACTTTGTAGTAAAGGGGGGGGGGGAAGGATGATAAGTTAATTTTTCGAGTGAAGTGTTCGAGAATTTATGTTGTTGAGTGAAGAAGAAAAAATTATTTTGTTCCTTTTAAAACGAACAATGGTTTTTAAAGTAAACTGCTTTTATTTTTCATTTTTATTTTTGGAATTTTTTACTATTAAAATTTGAAATAGGGGGGGGGCTGGCGAAATGCCCATTTTAAATATTTCAAAATATCTGAAAAAACAAAATGGGTACAAACGAAAATAAGGAAGGTACAAACGGGTACAAACGAGGTGCAAACGGTTTAGACTATTTTGGATCAAAAATTCGAAATGGGGGGGGGGGGCTGGCGAAATGCACCTGGATTTTCAATGATTTTCGAACAAGTTCCAATATAAAGATTTTCAAAAGATTTTCATAAAATTTCAAAAAATTTCAGTAATCACTCAAGATTTCTTCTATTGTTCGATACATGATCGATACATGATTTACAAGAAATTCGTAGAATTTCCCATGAATTCACTGAAGAATTTCAATGCTTTCAAAATAATGTTTTTTAAATTCAGTGGTTTCCCTGAAATCCACAAATTTTCAAATAGCTTGAAGAATTTACAAGAAATTCTAATGATTTGCAATGATTTTCCAAAAACTCCAAAAAATTGCAGTAATTTACAAAGAATTTCAAAAATATCCCTAGAATTCCAAAGCCTTTCATAGATTTAAAAAAATTTACAAGATATTCCAATGATTTTCAAACGAGTTCGAATCTAAAAAATTTCAATGATTTCCAAAGATTTTTAAGAAATTACAAGGATTTTGAAATAATTCGTAGGATTTTTTCATACACAGAACTGAGAATTTCAATGACTTCCATAGAATTCCAGAGATTTCTAAAATATTTACAAGAAATTTCAAAAAATTCGATTGATTTCCAAGATATCCCAAAGAATTTGAATGACTGCCAAGGAATTCCAAAAAATGTCAGAGATTTCCCTGGAATTTATAGGATTTTCAAATAATTCCAAGAATTTCAATCAAATTCCAGTACAAAGAATTTCAATGATTTCCAAGGAATTCTAAAACAATGTCAGTAATTTATACGGAATTCCAAAGATTTTCGAAGAAATACCAATCTAAAGAATTGCAATGATTTTCCAAAAATTTTAAAAAATTGCAGTGATTTAAAAGGAATTTCAAAAATATCCCAAGAATTCCACAACTTTTCATAGATTTCAAAAAATTTCCCTAGAATTTCAATAATTTTCGTAGATATCGAAGGATTTTTAAGAAATTTCTAATAAATTCCAAGGATTTCCAATGAATTTCAAACAAGTTCCTATATAAAATATTTCAAAGAATTCCATAGAATTTCAAACTCCACCCCCCCTTTGTGCTTCCAGAATTTTTCAGCAATAGTTTTACCAAATGTGTAGCCCTAGATACTTCTCTGTTTTCTCTTTACCACCGGTATCGCCGAGTTGGCGCCAAGTTAAACCGCCAATTGTTTAGTCGCCAAATCGACCGTCGCCTAGTTATAACGCAAACTTTATAATTTTACTTTTTAGAGAAGGATTTTTTGGCAATTAACAATTACATCAAAACAGGGCGTTAGTAAGCCAAAATTTTCAAACAAAAGAATCCGAAGCATATTCTTGAAATTCCAATGAATTTTAAACAAATAATAAAAAAATTCAATGATTTTCAAGGAATTCCAAAAAATGTCAGTGTCAGCGTTTGTTTTAATATTTTCAATGATTTCTAAAGAATTTCTATGATTTCCAAGGAGTTTCTGGGAATTTTGTTCCCTGATCATGCCAATATTCAAGGAGTAAATATCTCAAAAAATTCCAAAAAATATTCTAATGATTTACAAGGTATTCCAAACATTTCCAGAAATTGCCAAAATATTTGCAGTGATTTACAAAAAATTTGTTGGATTTCCCATGAATTCCAATGATTTCAAATCTAAATATAATTTCAATGCTTTCCAAGGATATCCAAAAAAATTCAGTGGTTTCCCTGGAATCCATAGATTTTGAAGTAGCTCGAAGGATTTCCAAGAATTTCGAATAATTTTCAAACAAATTTTAATCTACAACATTTCAATGATTTCCAAGGAATACCAAAGATTTATAAGAAATTCCATGGAATTTCAAAGAATTTCTTAGAGTTTCAACGAAACCACGGTCAAAAATTGTGTACAGTAGACTTCCTACTACTTCGGACTTCCCAAACTAAATTCTCTAACAAGGTTAGGTCGCTTCTGGTTTTAAAAAAAAATTACCTTTTCAAAAAATTTTTAATTTTGCTTTGAGAAAAAAAAACGTTTAATTTTTTGGAGACTGACGTTGGTCCGATTAACAGGACTCAAGTGTCCATTCTGAACTCCATACTTTTAGTCTCTTTCGGGACCGCTTTTCATGGGATCCCATGGATAGGAGTCCTAAATACTTCACTACCCTCTGGCTCGGCATTAACAGGTACAATTAACAAAATGTTTTGTTAATTTTTATTTTGTTATTTATTTCAATCTAGCTTTGTTGACGGTTTGACGCTTGGCAATGAGATTTATTGAAAGTTTAACGAATTAACCAACTTTCAAGCAATGGAAACCTATCAAGAATAGATATTTTCGATACAAGTTAGGAAAACTAAGATTTTTCCATTCAAGGCAAAACCGAAAATTAAAAAAGATGGTTTTCCACGAGTATCGAACAATATTTTTTCTAATTATGTTTCTGAAAAAACAATAAAGTATTACATACTTACATAAAAGTACAATTTTTCCGCACTATTGGAATAGTGCACTAGTGCGGAAAAGTAGCACTTTTCCACACTTTTTAATATCACAAAGTAACGCTTTTAGAAACATAATTAGAAAACAAAATTAGTTATTTGCAATTTTTTACTTCTGAACGTAAAAAACTTTTCTTACCTAACTGCAGTTCGTGCATTTAAAGAAAAATGCATTTTTTCACATTTTCACACTATTCACTGGCTACACCACCAGAGGAAAATTTTACTAACCTGAGTTTCTTATAAATCCATGAAGTGGGCCCTACCTACAATAATAAAGAAAATTTTTCGTTAGTTATCATTGCAGATGAAAACGGTTTTCTTCAAATTACCTTTATCACTGTAGTCCTTTTGCCTTATTCGTAGTGGCCAGGATAGCTTCTTCGTTGTTCCTTCCAACAAACATAAGTCACTCACAAACTCGAACACTTTCACATTTTGTTTCACTTAAGTATTAAAAAGAAAATTGTTCTCGATTGTTAAAAAAGCTTTCAAAACTCGAAACACCACACTCTCGTTCGCAGAAAACGGAACATTTTTCCGAATTTTCTCCATACGATTACTTTTAAGCTGAATACATGCACTAGCGTTTTGCGGAAAGCAATTTTTGTTTTGATTGGTTAAATTTCAATAAAAGGTTCAAATTTTACTAATCAAAACAAAAATTACATTCCGCAAATCGCTAATGCGTGTATTCAGCTTAAGGCCTTACAAACGAATGACTGACATGAGTCCGTACGGGGCCCTGCGTCATAATTCGTTTATAACTTTTTTTTGTTTCCTGTTTGCAATTTTAATCGATTTTTGTATATAAGTTACCACGCAACTTATAAAAAAATGTCTTCTTTTCATATACTGTCTATAAATTACACTAAAACACAATAGGTTCATATTATTTTTCCACTTTTCCACAGACAGGTCTAAACTTGACAGAAATGGAACTCGTAGCATATTTCCGACGTCAGAGGTCGCAATTGTAAATAGCAACTACAGCACAAAAAAGACATATTTTTAAAAGTTACGTGGTTTTTGGACCTTTAAGGTCGGTGATTATGAAACTTTGGTTTATATTGTCAATAATAACGTAAGTTGTTTATTTTCGTATTGGTGTAAAGAGTTAAAATTTAATTTTTGTGTTACAGGTGGCAATCGAAAAAAAATTAAGTGTCTAAAATTGGCATTAGAAAACTAATAAAAGCGCAAAGCAAAAATAATGAAACCGATCTAGGATTTTCTCAAAATTTACAAAAAGTTGCGGCAAACGAGAAGATTTACACTTTTCGAAAATTTTATCTGCACAAAAATGTCAAAAATGACAAAATACCTGTACGATTTCTACCAGTTTGAATTATATTTTATTTTGCTAATTTGAAAATGAAGATTACAAAAATGCCCGACTGCCGGCCCAGAGTGGGGAACTTCATAGACAAAAATCGATTAAAATTGCAAACAGGAAACAAAAAAAGTTATCTACGAATTACATGACGCGGGCCCCGTACGGACTCATTATATATCAGTCATTCGTTTGTAAGGCCTCTAAAATAATCGTATGGAGAAAATTCGGAAAAATGTTCAGTTTTCCGCGAACGAGAGTGTGGTGTTTCGAGTTTCGAAAGCTTTTTTAATAATCGAAAACAATTTTCTTTTTAATACGGGTTTTCGGGTGTTCGGGTTTGTGAGTGACTTATGTTTATTGGAAGGAACAACGAAGAAGCTATCCTGGCCACTAGGAATAAGGCAAAAGGACTACAGTGTAAAGGTAATTTGAAGAAAACCGTTCTCATCTGCAATGATAACTAACAAAAATTTTCTTTATTATTGCATAGGTAGGGCCCACTTCATGGATTTTCCAGCAAAAGTCAGGTTAGTAAAATTTTCTCTCCAGTTAGCCAGTGAATAGTTTGAAATTGTGAAAAAATGCATTTTTCTTTAAATGCACGAACTGCATTTAGATAATTTGTTTCTCCGTTGGTTTTTATTGCTTGATGCCAACTTCACAAAAATTTACAGATCATCAAATTTAATAACAGTGACAAATTCAGGGCCGGATTATCCAATAGGCAAACTAAGCATCTGCCTAGGGGCGCCGAGTAGTAAAGAAGCGCTTAAAGTATGTTTTTTAAAAAATTGTTATTTTAGCTTGTTTTTGATTAGTCTAACTCTAATTCCTAGAAAATTAATTTTTTAATTTTGTGATAGTTTTATATTCCTCAGTTTTTTTTGACTTTAGTTAGATTTTTAGGATATTTGATATCTGAATAGCAGATGCTATTGATATGCTAGCATATCGAATAGCAGATATCCCAAAAATCTAACTAAAGTGAAATTGACTCAGGAGTATACAAGGTACATGTCGCTGCCCCCCCCCCCCAAGTGGTTTTTTTGGCTGAAATTGGTGTCAAACGTTAGAGCTTCGTTTGAGCTTCAATGAGCTTTCATTTTCGTCGTTTGAGCCTCAACCGTCGCGAAGCTATTCGCAAATCTTTTGGGGGGGCCGTGGACATGTTTTTCTATTTTCATCTAAAAAATTCGACTTCGTAGAGAATATTGTGCGTAAAACCAATATTTTGACAGAAGCTCATTGAAGCTCTGACGAAGCTCTAACGATTGACATAAATTTTATCCCAAAATTCGACTTGGGGGGTCCACAGCCCCCCCCTCCCAAATTTTTGCAAATAACTCCGCGACCGTTAAAGCGCAAACGACGGGAACGAAAGCTCATTGAGGCTCTAACGAAGCTCAAACGCGAGGAGGAAATCTCTGGGGAAATTTGGTGTACAAGAGACGGGAAATCTGGGGAAATCTTAGGAAATCTCAGGCAATCTTAGGAAATCTCAAGCAATTTTAGGAAATCCGAGGAAATCTCGGGCAATCTCGAGACGGGAAATCTGGGGAAATCTTAGGAAATCTCAGGCAATCTTAGGAAATCTCAAGCAATTTTAGGAAATCCGAGGAAATCTCGGGCAATCTTAGGTAATCTAGGCAATCTAGAAAATCTGAGGAAATCTCAAGGAATCTTAGGAAATCCCAGGAAATCTCAGGAAATTTTAGGAAATCCGAGGAAATCTTAGATAATTTCAGGCAATCTTAGGAAATCCCAGGCAATCTTAAGAAATCCCAGGCAATCTTAGGAAATCTGGGGAAATTTCGGGGACATCTGAGGCAAATCGGAAAATCCGAGGAAATCTAAATGAATCCCATAACTTAATGTTATACAAATTTTCTTGTAATGTTAAATTAACACTTAGAAGATATGACTGTATTTTTTACCTTTGTTTTAAAGTTCTTGATGGTTTTGAATTACAGATTCTACAGGTTCCTACCTGTACACTTCTTATAGCGCTTATGTGACTTAGTTTGAAAATAGTTATTGCTTAAAGCAGTTATTCTATTGTGTCTAGTCTGTATTGTGAGTAATATACCCTAATCTTAAGAAATCCAAGGAAATCTTAAGCAATTCAAGGAAATCTTAACAAATTTTAGGAAATCTAAGAAAATCTTTGGCAATCCAAGGAAATCCAAGGAAATCTTAGGCAATCTAAGGAAATCCAAAGAAATCTTAGGCAATCCAAGGAAAATTTAGGAAATCCCGGGAAATTTTAGGAAATCAAAGAAAATTTTATAAAATGAAATCTGGTGTACAAAAATTTGGTCTGCGGTTTCCCCCTCGCTCAAACGTTTGACACGAATTTTAATAAAAAATTCGATTTGGGGGGAGGGCAGCAACATGTACCTGAGTATACAACTATCACAAAATAGGTAAATAATCGAGGGGTAAACCACGGTCAAAAATTGTGTATACCAGACTTCCTCGGACTTCCCACAAGTTGTACACCAGACTTCCCGTGAGATTTGCCCCTCGACGATTTCCATAGAATTCCAAAGATTTCCAAATTTTTTCGAGGAATTCCAAAAACTTCAAAGTTTTCAACAATATTTCAATGAATTCGAATGATTTCCAAGAAATTGCAATGATTTTCAAACAAGTTCAAATTCCAATCTAAAGAATTCCAAAATTTCCATAAAATTCCAATAATTTTCAAAGATATTGAAGAATTTTTAAGAAATTTCATGGATTTCTAATAAATTCCAAGGATTTTCCAATGATTTTCGAACAAGTTCCAATGTATAGAATTTGAGAGATTTCCCTGGAATTCCAAAAATTTTCCAACATTTCGAAGAATTTCTAAGAAATTCCAACGATTTTCAAACACGTTCCAAAATAAAAAAATTCAAAGATTTCCTTGGAATTCTAAAAATTTCATAGATATCGAAAGATTTTTAATAAATTTCAAAAATATTCAATAAATTGCAAGGACTTCCAAAGATTTCTTATAAATTCCAAGGGCTTCTTATAAATTCCGCAGATTTCTTGTAAATTCCAAAGATTTCCAATGATTTTTAAACAATTTCCAATCTAAGGAATTTCGAAGATTTCCCTGGGATTCCAAAATTTTACCAAAAATTCGAAGAATTTCCAAGAAATTACGATGATTTTCAAATAAATTCGATTCTAAAGAACTTCAAAGTATTACCCTGGAATTCTAAAATTTTTAAAGATATCAAATAAATTTTAAGAAATTCAAAATTTTCTAATAAATTCCAAGGATACCGAAAGATTAAAATAAATTCCAAAGATTTTCAATGATTTTAGAACATGTGCCAAACCAAAAAATTTCAAAGATTTCCTTGAATTTCTAAAAATTGCATAGATATCGAAAGGTTTTCTATAAATTCCAAAAATATTTAATAAATTGCAAAGATTTCCAAAGATTTCTTATAAATTTCAAGGAATTGTCATAGGTGCCAAACAAGTTCCAAACTAAAGAATTTCAAAGATTTCCTTGGAGTTCATTAGAAATTTTTGGAATTCTCAGGGCTTTCAAACATTTCTATTAAATTCCAAGGATTTCCAATAAATTTCGAAAAGGTTCCAAACTAAAGAATTTCAAAGATTTCCTTAGAGTTCATTAGAAATTTTTGGAATTCTAAGGATTTTCAAATATTTCTATTAAATTCCAAGAATTTCAAATGATTTTCTAACAAGTTCCAACCTAAAGAATTTCAAAGAATTCCCTTGAATTCCAAAAATTTCGAAGAATTTCTAATAAATTCTCAGGGTTTCCAAAAGAATTCCAAAGTACACACTAAATTTTCAAGATATTTTTTGCAAATATGTTTCGAATCGCCGAGTTCGGCCTGGGGTAAAAAGTAAAAAAGTTTAAAAATAAGAATACTTCGACCCCCTGCACACCAAATTCGAAAAAATAAAATGTTTACGCTATATAATATATATTTGTACATTGATTTAAATATTACAAAAACACATAATAATAATAATAATGATAATAACTATGTATCGCATTATAATAACAACAAACAGCATAAAAAACAACGGAAAAAATTGAAAACAACAATAAGAACAGCCTACTGCAATACAAGACACAGCATTTCATTATTGCGATATAATGATTGTGATTATCACAGAAAGTTGGTAACAAAAAGTCAGCGCAAAATACAATTTAATTATTTTTTAGTCAAAAATTTACAATATTGCGTAATAATATTCATAACATTTTAGGCCACATTATTTCTTTTTTAACAGAAAACTAAAGAAACAAGTGCACTATCGTCGCGTTCTTTTGTTTTTTTTTCTCGATCGGCCTAACACAACAAACCGATCGCCCACGATTCGTTACGACTGCGCTTCGTAGACTGCGAACCGCGCGTGCGCGCGATTTCAATTATTGCATTGTGGGTAGATGTAGAGTAAAATTCCAGTCTGCAAAGCGCCGTCCTAAGCTTTTGTTATTTCCTAAAGGACTTAACTATAACAACATTTTTTTGAAAAATATATGTATTTTGACACTTTCGAAAAGTAAGGGCACCTTCAGCGAATACGGCTTGTCCTGGTGCAGTAGATTAAGCAAGTTTCAAAAGTGTCGGTGAAGAGCGTTAAGTTGAAACATCAGCAAAGTTAGAAACCGGTTCCGCGCGTTCACAAAAAATAACGAAGTGTTTTTAATATACTAGAGCTGAAAACTACACGCTAGAGTGACATGGCGTAAGAAATACAAACGTTCTTATTTTTTATTAAGAGATCTCTCTACAAACTACATTTTGAGAATAGAAATTTTATTATTATCAATCGGTGCTTTTGTATGAAGTGTGTCGCGCGCAAAACGTCGTTTCGAGCACCGAGCGCCGCGAGTCGTGTCGCCCGGGAGAAAGTCTGCTTTAAGCGCAACAATAAGCAACTTACGTTTAAGGACGAGCACATGCCTTAAGAATAAAGAGAGAAAGAGAGAAAATTTGAGTATACACACGTTCTTTTGTTTGAAATGAATCTCTCTCAACTTTTAATCTAAACTTTTAAATCTTATTAACTCTGTTTAATATAACACATGAATACTAGAGTGCTCTCTAACCGTTAAATTTTAACATGTAAGACTATAAAGACTAAAATTGAACTAATCGATTCGATAATTTCTTTTTTTTTATTTATTGTGAAATTTAGGTATTATTACTTGGCCGTTTTGTTTACTCGCGTTCGTGTATTTTAGTCTTTAGCAAAAAGCGAATCAAGCGGCGCCATCTATCGACGTCGATACGAACCATATTTTGTATACACCGAACCTTTAACCTTCGTTTTATTTTCTACAAAAACGACACAACAATCGAGATAATAAAATAAAAAATTTAACCTAACTACATTTTTTTGAAAAATATAAAATGGTGTTTATTTATAAGTCGCTTTTACAAACGATTTCAATTTAAAAAAAACTAACCTTCAAAATTAGGTCACTCGGCAAGAAATGACGTGCACCACTAGCGACAGCTAACGTCCAACGTCACAACCCGACTAAAGAAATTGTTTATTTCTCGACTTGAAACGTTTGTAAAACGATAATTGAACGATAGGGGGAGATTGTGTAGACATAGCGTAAAAAGAATGGAAGACGAGCCAGTAACGTTTCCTTTCTGTTTTTTAAAATAGTCACAACAGGAAAAGCGAAAGTAATTAATGATTGTCACTTATTTTTTTGATAACGGCAAATGAGCGCGATTTTTACAATTTTAAAACTTAAAACTAACCGTCCGTCGCGTCGCGTCGTCGTCTTAAAATTTCAAGTTAACTTAATTGAGCCTTTTTGTCCAGACGGCATAGGTGATAAGTATTTTGTTTTAAAAAAAAAAAAAGTTACTCTGCGGTCCTCAAATTTTTTGGTGCCTCTTTGAATTCGTTGTACAAATGTTTGAAAACAGGTAATTAAAGTATGGACACTTCGGAGTAAGTTTTTTTTTGAACGACGAAAAATTAAAATGAGAGGAACATAATCTTGAAATGCAACGTTTCGTGAGGAGTCTTCCGTCTACGTCAATCTTTTTCTGGCTGAATGCCCAATTCCTTATGCTATTCGCCGCCCCCTAAAGACAATGCTTGAACGATTCGTGGATCGGCTTTGCTACCCTCTCGGAATTCTTCCAGCGTGAGACGATCGTCGTGATTTTTATCCATTTGATCGAATATTTTGTCCACTCGCTTTTGCGGCGTATTATCGTCCTCTGCCTGCGGCGTTTGACCCTGCAAAATTAATTTAATTTAAAAGTTTGAATTTATATTAAATTTGCACACCACCACCCCCTCTTGAAGATCGAATTGCGCTAACCACCACCGCGGTTCCCTCGACTGAGTTATGTTAACAAAAAGTTTCCTGGAGCAGTGGTTAGCACTCTCGAACGGAAGAAAGCCAATCGGTATTTCAAACTTTCCCGAGTTTCTTTCGCATTAATCGAGAAAAATTTAACTTTTCCCAGCTTCCAGTAAAATTAATAATTATAATCGACGTATAGCCCCCGGGGGCTATTTTCAAGGTTTTCCTTTCCCTCATGGCAGAAGGAAATTAGTTTCATGAAAATGAAAGTATTCCGAGTGCAGTAGTTGTAAAGGGAGGAATTTGTGAAATTATTTTCACTACCGACGCTTTGCGAAGTGTTTCGTTAAATTATCGCAACCACTTGCCGCAAAATGACGACATAACTTTGAGGATAGAACAAACATTTCAGAGGTTATTATATCGGAATGTATTTTGTGTTTACGACTTCAATTTATTATTTACAACAAATTGTGACATGGAAAAAACAAATTGAATCATCTATTATTTAAATTCTCGGATAAAATAAAGCGCACAGCTAAAATATTTAAAAAGTTTAAGTGGATCATAAATTTCGCTCTTTTAAAATTTCCACGTATTGCCTCGACTTTGTCAAATTAGAATTTTAAATGTAACGAAATCCAGAGCCGATCATACCTGAGCCTAGAAAAAACTTTATTTTAAAATTAAATAAACAAAAGTTACACGAAAATCGAGCGTCGGGGGAATATGCAAAAAAATTCGAAAGCGAAATATGCCGCAACTTTCATCTCAATTTTCCCCCCTCCCACCACTTATGATAACTTACTTTAAATAATATTCGGTCACCAGCCGTCTGTCTGGTTTTCAATTTCCTTACAGGTCTGGAATTCAATAATTCCAATGGACACGCGTTCATACATAATTATGCACGTACCCGTGTTAGATTTATGTCCTCGGTTGAACCCCATTGCTTGATATATTGCTAAGGGATGATTTATTGATTTTTTCGACCTACCCAGTTTATTAGTTCGAATGTAATTATTTTATTCGAGATGAATTATTCAATGAAAACAGTGATTTGATTTGAAAACCTTTCCGTTATGTGATTTATCTGGAAACTCCACGGAGACAGTCGTAATAATTAGTTTTCGAATCATCTCTCCCAACTTGCATCCTTCAATTCTGCACTGACGAGTTTAGTTGAAGAGTTAAGTGTCCTTTAATGCAGTTGTTTCTGCACCTCGGTAATTAAAGAGGCTCTCTTGGATAATGCACGTCGCTCACGACCAGAATATCCAAAGAGGTTCCGCAGTAATAATCAACGTCACCTTGGAGAAATTTACTCGGAGATTAAAACTTCAGAGATGTATACCAAACCGATTCTTTCTTTCCGGTTTTTCAATTTATATCCACATAAAACTAATGGGCGTATAATTTATTGTCCAGCCGAAACGCTGACGGAACAGTAACAGACGCACACAAAATTGAAAATCAATAGGATAATATTTATAATATCATAACATTATTATTAAATCAAAACTGTTTAGAGAGCGTCCATTAATTACATCAAAAAGATTTTTTTGAAATTTTCAACTTTCCCCACCCTCGCGTAAGCGTCCGTAAAGTTTTGGTAGACCCCCCCCTCCTGTTTTCCCTCCCTTATCCTTCCGGAATTTTTCAAAAATATTTTTACTAAGTGCGTAGCCCTAAATACCTCTCTGTTTTCTCTTTACCACTGGCATCGCCGGGTTAGCGCCAAGTAAAACCGCCAATAATTATCTAGTCACCGAGTTCACCGATTGACAATTGTCAAAACCAATTATATCAAAATACGGCCTTGGTAAGCCAAAACTGAGATACTAGGTTTTGAAGGAACTGTACAAATCCATTGATTTACTAATACTATTACACTTCGTGCGGCCTGAAGGCCGCAATGATTCTCGCAAAAAGAAGACATCACCAGAAGATGTTCCACGGATATGTGGAATTTATACAGAATTTTTCTAGACCTAGCGAGTACAGGCCACAAGCAGGGTAACCCTAACCACATGTCCTGTGTATTTTATTATGAGAGTTTTTAGCAGCCCACGGGCACCAAATACCTTAGAACGGCCCTGGTCACCAGGAGGAAATTGCCAAAGAAAGAAAAGGACATCCGAGTGGAAAGTTAAGAAAATTCCAAAAAATCTTAAAAATGGGAAATCTATGAATCTATAAAAAATTTTAGAAATATTATAAACAAAATTTTATTTGGCTTTTCAATTTTTTCGAAAGAAAATCTTAGGTAATTCCAGGAAATCCAAAGAAGAGGAATAAATAAAAATCTAATGTACGACCTAGTGAGTACAGGTCACAAGCAGGGCAACCCTAACCAGACGTCCTGTGTATTTTTTTATTATGAAGTGAATTCCTGGCAGCCCACGGGCACCAAATACCTTAGAACGGCCCTGGTCACAAGAAGGGAATCTCTAAAGCAGCAAATCTGGTGTACAAGTAAAAGGACATCCGAGTGGAAATATGAGAAAATTCCAAAAAAATCTTAAGAAATAGAAAATCTATAGGAAATTTTAGGAATATTATAATCGAGATTTTGTTTAGTTTTTCAATTTTTTCCAAAGAATATCTTATTGGTAATTACAGGAAATCCGAGAAAGGGGAATAAATAAAAATCAAAATTATGGTTTCCGAAAGTAAGAGAAAGCATCAGCTAAAATGAGTGCAAATGTAGCTAAAATGCATGCGCATGAATAGATTAACAAGAACAATTTTCCCTCCCCAAAGGAAATTTTCTCTTCCGTATTTGGACCACAAGTTTAGTATTTTTTTAAAACAATTATAGAAGTATATAAAAACTAAAGAAAACATACAGGATAGATTGCGGTAGTCCGGGGGGTCTGGGGGGTATGGAATACCCCTCAGAACACAGGTATAGTTAATTATTTGGCAAAAAGTTAAATGTTCCTACTGTTTAAACCGGAGGGCACCGGGGGTTTCCTCTCAGAGGCACTACAATTCCTAAATGTATCCAGAATGCATGCGCATGAATAGATTAACGAAAATTTTTTTATAATGCTTCCCTTCTCCAATGAAAATTTTAGAGTGCGCATTTGAACCACTTGTTTAGTATTTGCTTCAAACAATTATAAAAGATAATGAAAACTAAAGAAATCATACAGGTTAGACTGTGGTGGTCTGGGAGGTCTGGGGGTATAAAACACCCTCCAACAAATAGGTATAGTTAAATGTTCCTTCGGTTTAAATCAGGGAAACCGGAGGCTTCCTCTCAGAGATGCCTAAATGCATCAGCTAAAATTAGTGCAAATGTAGCTGCGTGAATAGATTAACGAGGAAAATTTTATAAAGTTTTTTCACTCAAATGGAAATTTTCACGTACACATATGGCCCATAATATTTTCTTCAAACAGAAAATTATAAAAGGAATTAAAAACTAGAAAAATCATACAAGTTATACTGTGACCGTCCGGGGGGTCTGGGGGGTATGGAATACCCCCCAGCACATAGATATAGTTAATATCTGTTAAAAAGTTTAAATATTCCTGCGGTTTAAACCGGGGGAAACGCGGCTTTCTCTCAGAGGCGCCTTTTATGGCACTTTTATGCCTCAATGCATCAGCTAAAATTAGTGCAAATGTGCATGCGCATAAATGGATTAGCGAGAAATTTTCTATAACGCTTCCCTTCTCCAAAAAAATTTTCCAGTGCGTACTTGAACCACATGTTTAGCATTTTCTTTAAACAATTATAAAAGAAAAAATGAAAACTAAAGAAATCGTATAAGTTATACTGTGGTAGACCGGGGGGTCTGGGGGGTATGGAATACCCCCCAGCACATAGAAATAGTTAATTATCGATTAAACAGTTAAATGTTTCTGCTGTTTAAACCGGGAAAACTGGGGGCTTCCTCTCAGCGGCGCCTTTTTTTGCACTTTTAGGCCTGGAATTCATCATCTGAAATGAGTGAATGCATGCGCATGAATAGATTAACAAGGAGACGTATTTAGGGTCATAAGGGCCATGGCCCGGGGCGGAAGTATTCCACGGGCGGCGCAAGCCGTCCTTCGCGCTCTGCTTAGGGCGCCTTTTATAATCAGAATGAATTAAAAAAATTAATTTTAGTTTTTTCTTAATTAATTTATGGAGCGGAAAACCTTTTGAGCCCAGATCGCCGAATTTTAAAATACGTTTCTGGCTAAAGCCTTCAGAGACGAAGGATAGAACAGCCAGACAATTATTGATATGCATTAAAATGCGTTTATGCGCATGAACAAATTAACGAAATGAAAACCTAAAGCATATTTTTTAATAAAACCTTTGGGAGTCTGGGGGGGGGGAGTATGGAATAGGTTAAAAAGGTAAATTTTCAAACCGTTTAAACTGTTATTATACAAATCGGGGGTTTTACTCGAGTTGGGGGCAATTTCATGCTCTCTTACAGCTGTAGCTCTTTCAGCTACATTGAAAAATTCGTAGTATTCATGACAAAAATCATTGAGTTTATGAATTGGTTCATAAATATGATGAATTTTGTCCCTAAGCGCAAAATGACGATTGTTTAATCAATATGACGAACCATGTTTTTTTTCAGTGTATATCCATTGATTGATCACACTGCGGGGGGGGGAGGTAGATTATGTCTGTTTAAATGAGTACAAATGAATGCAGTAGCGTAGGTACGGATGGTTAAAGCTCTCGGAAAGCTCTCGCTAAAGACGAAAAATAAGGTAGCTAAACAATCACGTGTTTCAAAACGATGCGCATGAATAGATTAACAAGATACAAAATTAAAACTTTTTTTTATAAATCCCCCCCCCCAAATAAAATTTTTTTAAAAATCACACAAGTTGTACTGTTATAGACTGGGAGTCTGGGGATGGAACACTTATCACCCTTTTTTCTCCGCTGTAAAAATTTGTAAAGCTTACCCCCACCCCCTGTCTCTTACATTTTTTGTTATACAGCTGCGAAATTAAAATAATTTTAATCTGAAATGTAAAATTTAAAAGTTATTATGCTTAAATAAATTGAAAATCGACTTGGATCTCAAATATCGTCGGATTTTTACGACATGACGTCAAAATAATGATATAATAACTTTCACTGGGAGATCGACGAACCGACCCTTATTTATTTAAAAAGGGAACAACGAATTATTTTAAAATAAATTGCAACTCCATAATAACTGCCCCGACGTTTACGTCACAAGTAATAAAACTTTACGAAGCACTATCTGTAATTACGATTATGTCTCTCTCCTATTAAATTTTCCAGTAAATGGCGTTTTAAAATTGCAAAGTTGAAAATCGAGCCACCCCATCCGCCCTTAATGCTTTAAAGCCGGCTTCACACTACTCGCCATTCCCGTTATTATGATTGATGTGGACCACCCCTACCACGCGCTCGCTTTATTTTAATACTTTTGTTAATTACTTACCACCATTTGATAAATCGCATCGACGATGTTGTACATTTCCTCTCTCGTGATGAAACCGTCGTTGTCTACGTCGTAGAGTCGAAAAGCCCCTGAAAATTTAATAGTAATAAAATTACGCTATGGAAATAACTTTTGTTATCTACAAAAACGAATATTGAATTTCAATTTTTTTTATTCGATTTCCTCAGATGCTAATGAAAGCACATCTGGAGATCGATAGCAGTTCCAGAAGCGGCGTTCCAGTTTAGCAACTTGCGAGTGTACACCAAAAAAAGTGTTTAAAACATGTACGACATACAAAAAGTAGTGAACGTTTAGCGTGGGTTAGTTTTTGCTCGAGAGAAGTACGGGAGCAAAGTTTGTTAAATTAAATTGAAGTACAGCAAAGGAATATTAACTTCAGTTTGCGGTTTTATTGCTCTTCCAATTGCATACAAGACGAAAGTACAGTTTTCCGTAGTAGTTTCAAAGTCAAACACTTTTTGTCTGGTGCATTTCAATCCGCATCAGCCCTCCACGCTTTTCCTGGTCGGAAAAAGACGGATAAATGGCGACGGCGAAACGATTAACGTAAATCATAATATTTTATTTTAATAAATACAAATTTTGATAAAGAAAATATTTTGGCCAAAAACTATTTTATCGATAGAAATTAGCACCGCAATTTTTGAATTTTTTTAAAAACAAAATTATGTTGGATTCTAATCCACGTGTGCCGTTGTGTGCCGAAAATCATAAAATTATTTTTATTTTGTTGTGATTTAGATAAATAAAATTTTTTAGGGGCAAAAGCTATTTTATCGATAGAAGTTAGCCCGCCATTTTTAAATTTTTTGAAAACAAAATTAAGATGGATCTAATCCCCGTGTGCCGTTGTGTGCCGCAAATCATAAAATTTTTTTTGATAAATAAAATTTTTTTGGGCCAAAAACTATTTTATCGATAAAAGTTAGCTTCGCCATTTTTGAAAACTTAAAAATTGAATATTGTGCCGGGCTGTGCCCGATGTACATTGTGTATGTGTGCCACGTTGTGCCGTATTTTCTTAAATTATAATTTATTTATTTTATTTACTTTGGATTTTATAGATTGCTTATTTTTGGGGAGAAGTCAAAGTTATTGGATTCTACTTGACGTGTGCCGTTGTGTGCCGTAAATCATAAAATTTTATTTTGAGAAATAAAATTATTTTGAGCCAAAAACTATTTCATCGATAGAAGTTAGCCCCGCCACTTTTGAAATTTTTTAATAACAAAGTTATATTGGATTCTAATCGACGTGTGCCGTTGTGTGCCAAGCACAAATTTTGTCATCGAAAAACCTTGCAATAGTTCTAATTAGAGTAGTATATCTTCCAACTTATCAAAATTGCAAAATGAAATGTTTTAATTTACGGCACACAACGGCACACGTCGATTAGAATCCAATACAATTTTGTTTTTAAAAAAATTCAAAAATGGCGGGGCTAACTTCTACCGATAAAATAGTTTTTGGCCCAAAACAATTTTATTTATTAAAATCCAATTTTATGATTTACGGCACACAAGGGCACACGTCGAGTAAAATCCAATACAATTTTGATTTAAAAAAAAATCAAAAAAAACGGGACTAACTTCTATCCAAAAATAAGCAATATCTATAAAATCCAAAATAAACAAAATAAAATTTAAAAAAATACGGCACAACGTGACACACGTATACACGATGTACATCGGGCACAGCCCGGCTCAATATTAATTTTTAAAATTTTCAAAGATATCAGAGCTAACTTCCGTCTATAAAATAGTTTTTGGCTCAAAGAAATTTTATTTATTAAAATACAATTTTATGATTTACGGCACACGTCGAGTAGAATCCATAACAATTTTGTTTTTAAAAAAATTCAAAAATGGCGGGACTAACTTCTACCCAAAAATAAGCAATCTCTATAAAATCCAAAATAAATAAAATAAAATTAAAAAAAATACGGCACAACGTGGCACACGTATACACGATGTACATCGGGCACAGCCCGGTTCAATATTCATTTTTAAAATTTTCAAAAATATCAGAGCTAACTTCCGTCTATAAAATAGTTTTTGGCTCAAAGAAATTTTATTTATTAAAATACAATTTTATGATTTACGGCACACAACGGCACACGTCGAGTAAAATCCATAACAATTTTGTTTTTAAAAAAATTCAAAAATGGCGGGGCTAACTTCTACCGATAAAATAGTTTTTGGCCCAAAACAATTTTATTTATTAAAATCCAATTTTATGATTTACGGCACACAAGGGCACACGTCGAGTAGAATTCAATTCAATTTTTGATTTTGAAAAAAATCAATAATGGCGGGACTAACTTCTACCCAAAAATAAGCAATCTCTATAAAATCCAAAATAAATAAAATAAAATTTAAAAAAATACGGCACAACGTGGCACACAAAATCTTCAATAATATAATTAACCCGTCTTTTTTTATAATATTTAAAAAATACTCCCCTTATTTAACCTGTAGGAGTTATTGATGTGATTCATATCTTTGAATATCTTATCGTTATCTGGCAGTTAAAGGTTCCAGCGTCCAAATGGCGGCGCCCGAATGGCGGTGCCCAAGTGTTACATACCAGGCGGGGTGGCTTCCTCTACAGTTTGCGCTTGTGGCCGGTTCCTCCCTGGGTTTGGCGCAGGTCGAGGTGAGATACGCTCCTGCGTATTTCACACAGCATTTCAGGAAGCATCTCTGTTTTGCGTCTTCGCTTTTGCTGAGGGACACCGTGAAAAGGGGGTGGTGGGACTCGGTCGCGGCCGCGATATATCCTTGTCGCGGCCTTGAGCTAAAAACCTTGTCTGGGTAGGTCGTTTTTGACTGCCACCATGATGGGCACATTCGGTGGGATGCCCCGGACCAATACCGTGAGTGGTTTATCCTCATTGGGTTGATGGAAGAGGAATCCACCTTCTTCTAGCTTGAGTGCGTCTTTGAACAATTTCAGCATTTTCCGGTGGTCTTCTTGGGAAGCGGGGGTAATTGCGAGTTCACTCGCAACATTCTTATACCAGGTGAATTTGATTGCTCGGTCATCCATCTCTTGGCAGAGCATGAGCTATTTACCGGTATCTCTCCGTGATGCAGCGGAGCTTAGCTGATGCTCGGAATGCTCTTCTTCATATCGTCGCACCCTCTTGTTGGTGACCTCCACGAATTGCATTTGGTCTTGGACGGTTGGAGGCTCCGTGATGTCGATGGTCGATTCCTGCTGGGTCAGTGCGGTTTCTTCAGTTGGAGTTCCTAGGAGTGAAAAAAGTTCCGGAAGTGTCAGAATGGTCGTACAGCAGACATTGGAAGATCTTTCAAGCTCACAAGCTATGCAGAGTGCTCACAGAGACGTTTGTCCCTCTTATCAGCATTTGCTCAATTCCAGCCATTACCAAACCAACTCCAAGCGCACAGAAAAAACCTTCCCTGGGCTGCCGTCATTGAAATACCACTTTTTGCAAATTCCCCTTTTTTTGCTAGTTCTGGGTTGTGGTGAGGAATTTTTACCAATTAAAAACCGCCTTTCTGCGATAAAGCCGGAATTCGCTTGCTTCTCTCCTTTGGAGACTTTGAGTTTTTAGAGATTTCTTGTTTCTTGATTTTTGCCAGGCTGGACATCGTTTTCCAAATTTTTCAGTCAAAACAGCATCATTTCTGCTGGATGAAGTGTCAAGCCTTGCTGCTAACAACAGGATTTGTGTGCTCTTGCGTCGGAAAGACAAAGAAAGTGTATTCTGCTGTATCCTCAGCAGGGAACCAGCTTCTAGGGGCTTGCTTGAAGCCATAGAGGTATTTGAGGATACCTCTTCTCATAGAGGAATTTATTTTTTTTTTTCGTTTTCATCCATTTTTTTCTGGAGTCTGACCAGGACAAAGCGTTCGAATACTTTGCTCCTTAAAGAGCATTCCTTGTCTTAAGGGCACTAAAATGTTTTTTTCATTTTTTCAATCTCGATCGCTCTTCTGTTATGAAACGAGGAGCACGTTACGACTGACTCTGATTCTTTCACGAGTGACCTGGTGTGACCTTGTACTAAAGCTAAACTAAGAAAGTATATTTGAAGCTAAACGAAGTTTAGTTAAATTTATGCGACGCTGGAAGCAAGCCTTTAATATACTCATCACACTTGTGATTTTAAATGTTAAAGATCGTTGTCTATGAACATGCAACGCTTGTTGTGAAGTTAACGGCTGAAAACCAATTAATGCGTGAGTATCATAAATGTTAATGAAAAATGGAGCCGAGATACAAAGCTCTGCAGAAATTAATTTGTAATTATAGCGCTTACGCTTAAAACAAACGAGGTTTCGTGAACAAAAGCCGATCGCAAAGTGAACTAATGCAAAGGGGAGTACGCCCTGTTAAAAGTTGTAACAAGAAAGATTTAGGTGTTCTTTTTGCCGGAAGATGGATTGGATAGGACTCCTCGACTTGACACTATTGACTTTCGAACGACAGTGATTGAATTCTCTTCCAACCTGAAAGTTGCAATATTGCACTGAAGATGACAGTTGATCTTTGCTGTAATTGAGATCTTTGCACGCTAAAAGTAAAAAGTACAATGGAAGAAAAGGAAAACCCGAAGGCTAATAAATCGAGAGTGTTTTATAAAATGGGTTTCAAATCCAGAACAGAAAGCATTTGGTCGATCGAAACGAAATGAAACTGAAATTTGAGAAAAAAAAACAAACAAGAAACCTCATTTTAATTAAAAAGATTGCAGATAAAAAGGTAAATAGAAAAAGAAGTTTAGTGGTTTCTAGGTGGATCAAGGGCTTTCAGGACACAACAACCTTATAGCGGGCGTTGTTTAACATTTTTTGTGATCTAGTACGGAAGGCCATCATCCATCTCGTGCACAACAAAAGCTAATTGTGGGAGTAACTTCTCGATTTTCAGGCTACAATTATCGTCGTTCGCTTTGAGATTTTTTCTTTCGTCCAACTTTTTTCCTTCCCTTCGCCCAACTACACCGATTACTGCGTCTTTCATGTCAGATAATTAACTTGTTTGCGCTTTAACGAAATTTATTCATAATTAACGTTGTTTAAATTACCGGCTATAAATTTTAAAACTTCTTCAACTTTTTAACCCTGCATACATTTTATAACATTCTCCTCTAAAGTCTAAAGTCTAAAGCAAACTTGGTAAATGGAAAATTTATGTTGGGCTACCAAAGAGACCACTTTAGTTTTAAATTAACTCGAGGTGAATTCGATATTGAATTGAAACCGCGAGAGCGTTTGAAGATTTCTGTTTGAACGCAATTCTATTTTTTTTCTTCCAAATCTTTCAGCATTAGAAAATAATATATTTACGTTTAAGCGAGAAAGAATCAATTCGCCAGGTTAAAAAAACAATTACCTCGGCCAAGTTTACTCAGATAACAATTTTATGTTTGTGTTGATTTAATAGGAAAACGAACAACGCTTTTCGTGCTGAAGGGGTGTAACATAAAACCTACTCTCTTAAGAGGGCACTTATAACGCCGGGAGAACTCTTTTCCCATTCTTTCGTTATATATTTATTTTACGTGTGCATCAAGCTGTGCTGGAAGCAGTGTAAACATTCGTGTAACCCAAAGATATCGATTCAGCATTTTTATATCCAAGTCAAAGTCCTGCTGCTTTTATTTCGTATTTTTAATTTTTAGACGTGGGACTACGTCAACCCTCAGTTTTTAGCACCTGTGGAAGTCGTTCCCTAGCCTGTTGCCTTGTCAACCAGTAAAACAAGAATATTTGCTTCTTTAGTACTTTTTTAAACATAATTAATTTGGCTGGAGGCTGCAGTAAAAACCCAAAATTTTCAGTTTGTTCTGCCGTTCCTTCTTTTTCCGACCACAAAAAGCGTGGAGCGCTGATGTCAGCAAATAAAACTAGAATATTTGCTTCTTTAGTAATTTTTGTAAACATAATTAAATTTGGCTGGAAGCTGCAGTGAAAACCCAAAATTTTAAGGGAAAGGGAAATAAATAATTTTTGCCTGCAAATAATTTATTTTATTTTGCCTAATGTCTCTCCGTATTGGTTGAAAAGTTAATTATTGCATAACATTTCAATGTGCGTGAAGTTAGTCCTGCCACTTTCGCAAAATTTAAAAATGAATATTGTGCCGAGCTGTGCCCGATGTGTGCCACGTTTTATTAAGTATTATAGAGATTGCTTATTTTTGGGTAGAAGTTAGCCCCGTCATTTTTGATTTTTTTTTAAATCAAAATTGTATTGAATTCTACTCGACGTGTGCCGTTGTGTGCCGTAAATCATAAAATTATATTTCAATAAATAAAATTCTTTTGGGCCAAAAACTTGTATCTTGTGTCACATAAGAGACATGTGTCTCTGTCTCTGTCGATCCCGACACATCGACATGCATCACTACGTTGTGTGCAGTGTGGGTATGGCGCCTGGGAGGGGGTACAATTTACCCCTTTCTGGCAGCACTGCTCTAGGATTTTTAAGCGCAGTCGGCGCAGGGACGATTCGGTGCAAAACAATTAATACTTTTCTTATTAGCTAAAATGTAGAATAATTATTATTTTGTAGTTAGAATCTCGTTAATTCATTCCTGAGCGTGTGTATCGTTTTACATGTGCCCTTTTTGCCCGGACAATTGCAACCAAAAATAAGAGGTGCATAACTAAATGCTATATGAATCTCAAATACAAAATTTCTACCTTCTACGACTTGCCGTATTTGAGTTATACGACATACAGACGTCCGTACATACGTACGTACAGACATCAGTACAAAACTTATCAAAATGGATTCAGGGAAGGTCAAAACGGATATTTCCGTCAAAATCTGAGTCTGTTGAATCGAACCGTACACAATATAAACACAACACGCACACTAAGCTGAATTTTTCAAACCGGGGGGTCTGGGGGGTATGGAATACCCCCCAGTACACCAGAAATTGTCTGGGCAAAAGTGTAATTGAGCTTATAAGTTTCAAACCGGTAATTTATTTATTAAAAATCTAAGATTTCTGATTTGAAATTCAATAACACATTTTCTTTTTTTATTATTCAGGGGGGTATTCCATACCCCCCAGACCCCCCGGTTTGAAAAACCTAGCTTTGTGATTGTGTTCAAAAAAGAAAATGTATTTTTGAGCTTTTGAGTTTCAAATCAAAAATCTAATTTTTTACCTATTTTTATTCTATTCTATATCTAGGACTGCTACGCCGAACCGGCTGCGTCTAACTGCCTGCGCCGAACCGACGGTGCTAAACAGTATATGCGCAGAATTGGGTTACGTTGAATCGTTCTTGCGATGAATTCACCCTGTGCCGAATTGCCTTTGCGTCGGACTGGTTACTCCGAACCGGCTGCGCCTAAAAAAGCCCATTTACACTTCTACCCAAGATTCAAACCGCACAGGGCAACGCAGCCCCACACATACACTGAAAAGATGCACGATAAAACCACGCACACCTAAACACGAGAGGAAATGCTCATCTGGCAACCAAATCAAGAGGGCCAAGCGGAAACCACACCAAGAGTACTTGCACTTATCTACGCCAGCCTCACAAGGTCACCAGTAGCAGGAGCCGCTCTAGCCTTTACGCTACCCTGGACAAAACACAAATTTCCGCCCTTTTATGGTGTTAGTGAGCTTTTTCTATAGCTTTTGCATTTTTTTGTGGCGTCTCGGGAAATTTCATTAATATTTCAATTTGTCACGTCAAAAGCCAAAATGCGGCCCTTTAGATTTGCCGCCCCTACAGCGGGCCCTGCCTGTAGCACCCTATAAAAAAGCTCTCAAGCTCATCATCAAGACGATCAACACATCAAAACGGCCAATCAACATTTATCTTTATAATCGGCAAGTGAATCCCGACCTCCCACCTCCTCACTCCTTCCACTCCGTCACATTCAAGACAAGAGTTAGTTGCGATAGATAATTTTTCTGTTCTTAAAAGACAATTTTAGTTATAACCATTGCATGGCGTAAATAATGTAACTTTCTTCAAAAATTAGCTGAGAGCTAACTCTTAAATAAGCTAATTAACTGACAATTGGCTATTGGCTGCTGCTGCTCGGGATAGAAAATACAAAGTTCGTTGTGCCATTTAATTTTACTTATACCACTTTACAACCAAGATTTAGTTAAAAGTTGGCTGAGAGCTAGCAATCTGATAGCTAGTCACAACCGCTGACAGCAAGCTTGCAGTTAAAATGCGATATCGCAGTTAGCTTCAACAGCTAATTTTTAGCTAACTCCCATTTAACACTTTTAACTGAGCTAAATGATTAACTTAGCTAAAAAGTTTAGCTTAGCTGATTATGTAAAAAAAAGTAAATTAGCTGCGATAGCTAACTTTTAACTGATAGTTGACGGTTAATTTTGCCTACAGTAAAGCTTGCAGTTAAAATGCGTTATCGCAGTTAGCTTCAACAGTTAAGTTAATATTTTTAGCTTATTCCAAGTTGACACCTTTAGCTAAGCTAAGGCCCAGTTTTTCAATCGCAAGTTAATCTAAATTTGAGGGTTAACCTACGTTTATGACTATCTGATTGGTCAGATCTCTAAGTTAACCTTTAAATTTGGGTTAACCTAAGGTTAACTTGCGATTGAAAAACTGGGCCTGAATGTAGCTTAGCTAAAAAGCTCAGCTTAGCTGATTATGTAAAAAAAGTAAATTAGCTGCGATAGCTAACTTTTAACTGATAGTTGATAGTTAATTTTGCCTACATTAAACCTTCAAATAGCAGTTAGGTAGTAAAATTAAGCACCAAGCTAGCAGCTAATCATAACAGCTGAATTAGCGGTGGCTATAAATACTTATCGACGGCATTGAAGTTGGAACTGATTTATTATATTTATCAGCCATGATACTGATTGGAAAGCGGCTATACATTTTTACTTCCTTGTAAAAAAAAGAAGTATTGTAATCCTGATTTTTTTGGTTTTCAGATTTTGACGGAAATATCCGTTTTGACCTTCCCTGAATCCATTTTGACTAGCTTTGTCGTAACGTCTGTATGTCGCATAACTCAAATACGGAAAATTGTAGAAAGTTGAAATTTTGTATTTGAGGCTTTTATAGCATCTAGTTGTGCACCTCATATTTTAGGTTGCAATTGTCCGGGCAAAAAGAGCACATGTAAACCAATACATGACGCGCATGAATGGATTAACGAGATTCTAAAAATCTCTAAATTTTTTTTTCTTAATTAATTATTAAGATTAATTAAGAGATAAAGAGATTTTTTTTAATCTCTATAAAAATTCTACAAAATTTGTTGCTTTTAAATTTGTTGTAATGCTACGGTAAATTAAAGTGACCATATTTGAAAGACGGCAATGACGGACAAAAGCCCGCATAAAATTTTTTTGGTTGAAAAGGGGGTGAAATTAGAGTTTTAATTTTGGTTTAAAGTCATGTCACAAGGGGTAAATCACTAATAAAATTTCTGTACACTGTACACAAGGCTAGAATTCCAAAGAATTCCATTGATTTCCAAAAGATTCCGAAGATTTCCAAGACTTCCAACGATTTCCTAGGAATTCCAATAACTTCCAGTGATTTCTAAGAAATTCCAAGAATTCCAGTGATTTCCAACGAATTCCGATGATTTCCAAGAATTCCAAGGATTTCCAAAGAATTCCACAGAATTGCAGTGATTTCCAATGAGTTCAAATCAAAAGTCAATTTAAAGAATTCCAGTGATTACCAAGGAATTCCAAGGAATTCCAGTGATTACCAAGGAATTCCAAGGAATTCCAAAGAATTCCAAAAAATTCCAAGGAATTCCAAAGATTTTCAAGAATTTCCAAGACTTCCAACGATTTCCAAGAAATTCCAAATAATTCCAACAATTTCCTAAAATTCCAAGGATTTTCAAAGAATTTCAGTGATTTCCAAGGATTTCCAAAGAATTCCAAGGAATTCCAAAGAATTCCAAGGAATTCCAAGGAATTCCAAGGAATTCCAATAATTTCTAAGAGAATTCCAAACGAGTGTACACAAACTTTTTGGGATATTTAACCCTTGTCATGTCATATAACACAAATTTTCATGCTTAGGTTGGCACCACAGAAAAAAAATTCAAATTTCAAAATTAAATTCAGGTAAAGAATTCAAATTCTGTTCAGGGGCGTCTCGGTGGTGAAAATTTGTTTTTCAAAAACCACGTTTTTACCAACCAGCGTCATAAACCACCAATCATAAGCGGTCATTTGTCATTGAGTCACAATGCCGGACATTTTGACGGACAATTTGCTCTGAAGGACAGCTAGTTTAAATAAAAAACGGACGGTCCGTCGTAATAACGGACGGATGGTCACTTTACGGTAAATTATATTAAGGCAATTCAAAAATGTACACATTCCTCTCCTCTTACACACACAAAGTTATGAACATTTAAACCTATTTTTTGGCCAAATGCAGTAGATAGATTTCAAAAAATGTTTGTTAATTCGTAATTTCCCATGTAAAATATTATTAACTGAATTGGCGAAGTTGTTTTTTTGGATTTAATTTTTTTAGGTTGGCAGTTTCAAATGAACCAATCGGAGGTGCACCGTTACGGATTCTTCTTATATATTACACTGCACAACTAAAGAACAAAAAGTGGGCTCACAGAGAAATCCTTTGGTGGAAATATTGTCCGTTAAAAACGATGACGTTTGCCGTTTTCCGTTTGATTCTAGCAGGTGTAGTTTTTTTATTAATTTTTAAGCTTTTTTGCCATTTGTTGCCGATTTTTCCATAGTCACCTTAGTTTTTGTGCGAAAATCAGATTTTTTTCTATTAAAATATAGCAACATCATACAGTGGCGTATTTGGAAAATACTTTTGGGGGGGGGAAACCCTATATTTTAGAATCTCGTTAATCCATTCATGTGCGTCAGTAGTAGTAAATTCTGAAAATTTGCTATTTTTCCTATGATTATTTTATGATGTTTGTGGATCCAGCGTGTCGAAGGCATGTTAGGTAAACTCACGACTGTTAATTATCAAAAAAATAAATGTAGCTTTAAAACAAGTGACTGCTTATTTAGCCGTATATTGTCATGTTATGAACGTTGCATTGTGACGTTAAAATAAATTTGGATAATCGAAAGTTTGTTATTTGTAGTCCAGGCTCGACTTTTAAATGAAGTCATGATTTATTGTGTCCGAATACAAATGAGGAAATAAAATCTGGAAAAGCTCTCGGTGGACGTTGGAAAATTTTACCTAGTTTATAGATGACCGAACATTACGCATCCGTATCCCCAAACCGCCCCCTGTGCCCAACATCCGGTACACATTTACGTAAGCTGGGATGGTATCGAACAGCTAATCGAAGCTATTAACAGGTGGTCGCAGGTGTTTTCACCCTCCATTAGTGCATTATTACCAATTCAAAGCATTATTTATAGTTTACCCCGAGGTTTCAATGTGGATTTTCCAAAAAATTTCCAAACAAAAGAATGAAGGTTGTCCAACAACTACTCCAAGTTGTCTTAATCAAAAGGTAATGCGTATTGATCGCCGAAAGGGAGACAGAAGTATACAGTAGTTGTAACGACTCCACGGCTGCCTACGTCCCCTTTCTCCAAAAGCGCCCAAAGCTTGGCAACGCTCGAGCTTTTGTTTTTCTTCTTCCTCCAACGCACTCTCCGAGTTTGAAACGAAAACGTGCTATTGACACTTTAGATAATTGCAGCTTAATTATAAACCTTGCTCGAGGGTGGATGATGGTTTAGTTTTAGCTAACGACAACAAAATAAGCAACACAAGATGATCAATAGTCAATTTGGACTCGACGATCGATTTGTAAGCGTCGAAACGGCATGATTGATGAATGCAAATTACAGCACGGCATCATAAATATCGGCGCCCAAAATAACCTAATTATCCTAATCCGAAAAAACTCCCAACTTTTTCGCGCGGTTGACAGTGTTAACACACTCCCGCCTCCTTTGTCCCGGAACTTCGTCTCTTAGGATTCCGCAAACATCATTAATTTCCCGCTATACACCAAAAGCATCTTTAGCAGTAAGTGAGTCCAGTAATTACATGGAGTCAAATAAAGCTGAAACTTTATTTGCGAACGCTAATTGACGTTAAGGCGAATTTTTTCGTTTTCAATTTAAAATTGTAATTGGGCTGGAAAATAGTTCGAAAGTCAATTTTGTTTATCGTTTAAATTTTCGGGTAAACAACCAATTAGCGCTTCTATTTCCTAAATTGACGGACGGGTAAGTCCCCGCCTTTGCCGTTTGACGCAGTGTCGAAACGGAATTGTTTATTAAGTACCAGTACACTACACTACACTACCATATTTCAGAGAACTTAGGATTCCTTGATAGAATATGACGTAACCCAAATATAAAATTGAATTACTAGGGAGCACTAAAAAAATTACGTCATATTGTAAGCTGTAGTTACAACTTGTTTTTGCCGCGTATCCGAATAAAAAAATAAAAAAATATCTGTAGATAAATGAAAAGGAAATAAACCGGTTAGGGCAAATTGACGAAACTTGCCGGTCTAGAAAAGATGATTTGTAAGCGAAATAAAATTTGTTCATTGTACTATCGAGAGACACGGGAAATAGCAATTTCATTCTCAATAAAATCTGCAACAGAGCGGTGAAAAACCCCATTTATCTCCTAATTCATCCACTCGCATTTCGAATTTATCCCGTTGTATGAAATTTCATATTCAATTTGCTAAATTTATGTGTCTCTGTTTGAAAAAAGGAATTTTTTACTTACAATGCAGCTTCTCGTCTAAGTTTCCTCTTGACGTCACCGAGAGGGCTCGAATGAACTCTTCAAATTCGATTGATCCGTCCTGAAAAACCGCAACGGATTATTACATCTGCATTAAACAAAAAACACAAAATCCGGCGATAACCCGCTCGTAAAAAATACATACAATCGATTAACAGACACCGGATGTTGCAACAAGTTCCAAAAACTGTTGTGGCCAAAATCCCGGTGATTAATTTTTGCTCGGTTGGATTATGATTTGATTAAATAAGAATAATAGCGAGGCGAATTGTTATATAAAGCCCCGTGCGGTATATTGAGTGGAAAAGGGTAAATTTTCTTCTTTACTCGAAAAACTAATTATACAAAACAATCTGTCATTTATGGCAAAAGACACAATGAGGGAATCACTGCAAGTTGGATCCTATTGGGAATTTTAACCAAATTTCAGACTACACAATGGTGAAATAATTTACAAGTTTTGTGGGCTTAAAACATAGAACTTTAACTTAATATCGCAGGATTACGTAGAGCAGAAATACGCGTGAAGGCGGTGTATACGAAATTATACTCGGGTTCGAAGTAATTTTCGCTTTAATAAATTTATTTTTACTGTAAATAAATAAATTTGAAAAAAAAAAATTGCACCCGTCGAGGTTCGAACCCGAAATAATATTCTCCTAATTCTTATTTCTTTGTTCTCGTTTACTGAAAAGTTTCTTTTAGAAGTAAAAAAATTTATACTCACATTGTTTTCATCAAAAACTCGAAACACCAAAGAAGCAAACTTCGAGGGATCGCCTTGCGGAAAGAACTGCTTATATATTTTGATAAATCCCTGCAACGTAATTAAATTTTAATTAAATTTTTTTTTGAAAAGCTAACACTCGCTTACTTGTTCAGTGAGAAGTCCATTCGGGCAGTCCTTTAAAAAGCCTTTGTGCCTGCAAGGAAAACAGGGAAAGAATTTAAATTGCTACAATTAAATTTTAATTAATGTTGATACAATGAGTTTATCTTTAGATCCGTGTTCTCGCGTACATTAATCATTTTTCATTTCCGAAAAACCCTCGTACACCGCCGCAGCTTTGCTCCCACACAAAAATTTTCTTTATGCTTTATTCGTTCATATAAATTTAATTGCGGCGTATTCTTTAGGGAATAATAGACGAGATAGATGGATTAAGCCGCAATTAATTAGGAACAACGTAATTTTTTATTTAGCGATTTTTAATTACGGAATTACCTAATGATAAAATTGGTTACCGTGTTGTTTCGAAAGTTCCAAACTGTGTAATTACAGGTTGGAATTTAAATTTCATTAGTCTCGACATCATACCCCGTAATTAGGGTTATCGCAAGCCAGGTAAATAAATGACTAATCAATAAAAATGTTTTCAAGTGCTTAATTAATTTTCAAGGGGGCGTGGTTGTTCAGGTAAAAAATGCTGAAATTATCTAATCCAACTACCACGACGCGCATAGTGATTTTTTTATAGATTTATTCTGAACAGTAAAACAATAAACTGGGAAAAATAAATGAGTGGGATGGATTTCGCAGTCTGCATAAAATTAATAGTCCCACGCTTCTTGTCAATTTGCTTTTAAAATTTTACTGATATTCAAATCTTACTTTCTATACTAACTCTTTACCTATTTAATTAGACACAATACAGAGTTCGATTCTCCTATCAGGCGGGACTTCTTATATCGGATTTCAAGAGGTAAATATTCCGAAAATTTAGTGTATACTCATTTGGAATTCCCTTAAAAATCACTGTAATTCCTTGAAAATCTTTGGAATTCCTTGGAAGTCTATGGAATTACTTGGAATTCTTTGAAAATCCCTGGAATTACTTAAAATTCTTTGGAAATCCCTGGAATTCTTCGAAATTCTTTGGAAGTCTTTGAAATTCCTTGGAATTCTTTAGAAATCGTTGGAATTCCGAGTCTTGTGTACAAAAATTTTACCCCTTGGAATAACTCCTGACCCCAGTTTTCTCAGGGGTCTTCGGACCCCAGAGTTCTTTGAAAGACATTAAGTCTACCTTTGCTATTGAATATTGTCATTGATGGATTCTTCTTCAACAAAATTCTGAATTTTCAAAATCTAAGCTCTAAGTAAAGTCAGAGGACTTAAACCCAATCCCTGACTAGGAAAGCAAAAGAAAAAGAAAAAGTAAGCTTTTAATTATTTGAAGTAAGAAGGAAGTCCTCAAACCAGAAACAAAAATTTTGAAATTGTCGAAAAGAGGCTAAACCAAGCCGAGAATAAACTGTTTTGGTGCTAAGGGAATTGCTATTAAGGACCTGCAGTAGACTCAAGTGACTAATCCTTTTTTTCTTCTTTGCTGCCTCAAAAGGTAGCTAATTCTCAAGGGGTAAATATCCAGTAAAATTTCTGTACACAAAACTCGGAATTCCAAAGATTTCAAAGATTTCCAATAAATTCCCAACGATTTCTAAGGAATTCCAATGAGTTCAAAAATTCAATTTATAGAATTCCAGTGATTTCCAAAGAATTCCAGAGATTTCCAAGGAATTCAGAGATTTCCAAGGAATTCAGAGATTTCCAAGCATGGGCGTACCCAGCTTTTGGCCTGGGGGGGGCAAATCAGGAATTTTCTGTCGATAAATAATTCAACATAAATAGAAATGTGCATTTATTACATTTATTACGGGTATTACATGGAAACAGGAAGGATCCAGGGAGGGGCAGCTGCCCCCCCTCCTGTGTACGCCATTGTTTCCAAAGAATTCCAGAGATTTCCAAAGAATTCCAGGGATTTCCAAAGAATTCCTAGGATTTCCAAGGAATTTCAATAATTTCCAAAGAATTCTAAAGATTTCTAAGACTTTCAATACTTTCCAAAGATTTTCAAAGAATTTCAAGGAATTCCAAAGACTCAAAGAATTCCAAATATTTCCAAATATTTCCAAAAATTTCCAAAACTTCCAATAATTTCCAAAGAATTCCAACGATTTCCTAGAATTTCAGGGATTTTCAAAGAATTCCAAAGAATTCCAATGATTTCCAAGGGAATTCCAAACGAGTGTACACAAAATTTTCAGGATATTTACCCCTTGAGTTATTCGATTTATTGATTCGATCAATTGATTTGAAATATCAAAAAACGGGAAATAATCGAAATGGTAATGATTATTATGAACCATTCGCAATCAAATGTTCTCTTTAAACCAAAAGGAAAATTTTTGTATATTGAATTTCTTTTTACAAGATTTTCCCGGATTTTCTACTGGATTGCCTCAAGATTCCTTTCGAAAAAGTTGAAAAAGTAAATCAAAAGAAAGTTGAAAATACTAATGCATTCCTAAGATTTTCAGATTTTCCAAGAAAACCTTGAATTTTCTGACATTTCCTTAAGCTTTCTTGGATTTCTTAAGATTTACTAGAATTTTCTACATTTCTTCAGATTTCCTATTTCCGAAAGTAAAACCGCTGGCGAAATTCGGTGTATAAATGAAGGAAAATCTAAGGAAATCTAAGGAAAACTTAGACAGTCTCAGAAAATTTGAGGTAGAGTAGAAAGTTATGAGAAATTTTCTACATTTTCTCAGATTTTCTATTTCCGAGGGGAAAACCGCTTTGGAAATGTGGTGTACAAATGAAGAGAAATCTGAGAAAATCTAAGGAAATCTTAGGCAGTCTTGGAAAATTTGAGGTAGTGTAGAAAATTATGATAACATTTCTACATTTTCTCAGATTTTCTATTTCCGAGGGGAAAACCGTTGAGAAATTTGATGTAATTGTACATCAAATTTCAAATTTCTCAAACGAAAATCTAAGGAAATCTTATGCAGTCTTGGAAAATTTGAGGTAGAGTAAAAAATTATGAGAAATTTCATCAGATTTTTTATTTCCGAGGGGAAAATTGCTTAGGCAATCTTGGAAAATTTAAGGTAGAGTAGAGAGTTATGAGAAATTTTCTACATTTTCTCAGATTTTCTATTTCCGAGGGGAAAAACGCTGGAAAAATTTGGTGTACAAATGAAGAGAAATCTGAGGAAATCTAAGGAAATCTTAAGCAGTCTTGGAAAATTTGAGGTAGAGTAAAAAATTATGAAAAATTTTCTATATTTCCGAGGGGAAAACCGCTGAGGTTTTTGGTATACAAGTAAAGACGGAAATCTGAGGAAATCTAAGGAATTCTTAAGCAGTCTTGGAAAATTTGAGATAGAGTAGAAAATTTTAGGAAATCCAAAGACAAATTCTTTTTATTTTTTCGAAAAAAATTTGTGGCAATTCAAAAAAAGAAATTGTGAAAACCCAGAAGAAAATTTTTGTGTATTAAATTTCCTTTCACAAGATTTTCCCAGATTTCTTACTAGATTGCCTTAAGATTTCCTTTCGAAAAGATTAAAAAAGTAAAACAAAAGAAAGTTGAAAATATTATATAGTATTTCTAAGATTTCCTGATTTTCCAAGAAAACTTTGGATTTCCTGCCGTTTCCTAAACTTTTCTTGGATTTCTTAAGATTTGCTAGAATTCTTTACATTTCCACAGATTTTCTATTTCCGCGGGGAAAACCGCTGGGGAAATTTGGTATACAAGTGAAGGGAAATCTGAGGAAATTTTAGGCAGTCTTGAAAAATTCGAGGTAGAGTAGAAAATTTTAGAAAATCCAAAGATAAATTTTTTTTTATTTTTTCGAAAAAAGTCTTGAGGCAATCCAGAAGAAGAAATTGTGACTTCCCCTCGCCTATTTCCTAAAATTTCCTTGGTTTTCTTAAGATCGAAAAACGTGAAATAATCGAAAAGGTAATGACCATGAACGCGTAGCAAGCAAATGTTCTCTTTAAACTGACAGGAAAATTTTTGTATATTAGATTTCCTTTTGCAAGAGTTTCTCGGATTCTCTGCTAGATTGCCTCAAAATTTTCTTTTCAAATAAGTTGATAAAGTAAAACAAAAGAAATTCGAAAATACTAAGATTTTCCGTATTTTCCAAGATTATGTTGAATTTCCTTCCATTTCCTCAGATTTTCTATTTCCAAGCGGGAAACCGCTGGGGAAATTTGATGTACAAGTGAAAGGAGATCTAAGAAAATCTTAGGCAGTTTTGGAAAATTTTAGCGAAAATCTTAAAAATCCAAAAAAAACATTTTTCTTTACTTTTTCGAAAAAAATCTTGAAGCAATTCAGAAGAAAATTAGCGAAAATCATTCAAAAATTTTGTAATAGGAGATCTGGTGTACAAAAATTTGCGTTGTGACTTCCCTCGCCTATTTCCTAAGATTTCCTTGGATTTCTTAAGATTTTGTGAAACTTTCTAAACCACCTTGGATTTCCTATTTCCTAAGATTTTCTCGGATTTCCTACACTTTCTAAGATTCTTTGGATTTTCTCAGATTTCCCTTCATTTGTACACCAAGTTTTTTCGGCGATTAACAGATCAGCCTGACAATACATCTTTCGCAATACAGATCCGAAGCTATGGGAAAGCGGTGCAATTTATTTAAAAGCAATTTGTCAGGTTGAAAAATTGCGACTTACGTCGTAAATTAAGTTTGATAACGCCCACTCTTTAGACAAAATAAATTTATTCTTTTGTTTTTAACCACGCCCCCAAAGTTCTATGGGCGTGTCTCATTAGAGCTAACTTGTAAACATCTAGTTTTGCAACCAAATGCGGTCCTGGACTTGTTTCAATAAATTGTGGACTAAATCTTCATGCGTTAATATTTAATGCAAAAGTTGTAGTTTGGCAAAGACACGGAAGGGTGGGCGTTTAATTGACAGCGTAAACCGCAAGTGTATTGCTTTAGTTATATGCGATTGAATTATACAGAGCTTCCGCCTACACATCGACGGGAACTGTCACTCGTCCCCAGTCAGGATGTGCGAGATTATAGATCGCTGTTTAAAAAACGTCGTGTAAAGGTCACAATTTTGTTGACGAGAGATAAAAAGTAAAAAGGAATACGCAGAATAGAAAAATACAATATGGCGCATAATGAGAATTTCCCATGCGTTACGTGGCAAGTGTTGTTGATACCCCTTTGTCTGACTCCCCTAGTATTTGTTTCGTCGGGAATAAATTATTCGAAAATTGTGCTTGATTATAGAGCCAGAGAGTTGTCAAGTTTTTTTTTTGCCATGCGATTACCACTGCTCATCATTATGCGATTCAGGATAATTATATATACTTTTACGTTAAACGTATGATTTGTTCAGAGCCGTACTAAGGTCAATAAACTGCAAAAACTACAAAACTAGAGATTTTTTACTGCTTTGACTTAAATAAATAATGCAATATTTAAAAAAAAAATCGCCTGCTAGGAGATTCGAACCTAGAATTACTGGGATGTAAAAAATAGCTACTGAAGGATTTATCTTAAATGATAGATCATTGGACACAAACAGTATTTTTGTGTTTAGCTCCAGGATTATTTCTGAGAATAGATATAAATTTTCACCACGAAAACCTATTATTTGTAAATCCTTTCAATTTTGATAAAACAATAAAGTTTTGAAATATGTAATATCATTATCGTGGTAAGGAAACAGGCTCACGTTACTATGCATTAGAGAACAAAAGAAGAGGATTTAACAAAATGTTCTGAAAATAAAGTAACTGTTTCAACAATGAAGGTGTAGATTGAAAGTGTAGGAAGTGCAATTAGGAGTAATCCGTTGTTTTAATGTGGAAAATCGAGAGAGTTCCATTAATTACTGCGTCTACACACCGTAAAGGACACGTAATGGTTTTTTCGAAAGAGGACCCGAGGCCTGCTTATTTATTCATTACTTTAAAAAATTACCTTTCATAAAACAAGCCTAATAGTGATATTCATACACCGGGAGAAATGAAATTGTATGCTTATGTTATAACGAACAATATCATTTTTGAAGACGTCGTGAACAATGTGCATTATCATAAAAAGCAGATGTAATAAAAATTTTATATACTCACCACTGTCGAATTTCTTTTTCGGTAACTGCAACAAGAATTAAATTACAATTTGTTTATCTTTATGTGTCTACAGCGAAATCGAATCGAATTATCAATTATTCAGAAATGGGATATTCGTAAGTCTTCGCTTAACCGTAATTTAAGTTAAATTTATTTGTTCCGAGTTTTTGAAAACTTTTTATATTTACAAACATGCGAAGAGAAAAATTGATAACCATTAACATCTTCTTGCAAACAAATTTATTTTGTGTCTTTAAATGGACGTAGATAATAAACGTTTCATTAATTTTAACGTTAAAAAATGTTTAAATTGAAAGGCAGAGCGTGTCGAGTCAAAATTATTGTTCGAAGCCTGTTGAATATTTAAAGGGATTCTACAGGTCTGTTATTGATGGATAAAGCTTGATAAACCTGCGTTGCGTTAGCTAAATATTTAAATTTTAACTGCTTAATTTCAATGACAAACGCTCGTAATTGATACATACAGAATTAAATTTTTAAATACATACGAGGTTACCTCAAATAACGTTCGCCACTTGCATTGAAAATTTAAAAAAAATATATATGTCATACCGACTGCGCCACTTACGTAATTAATTTTTATGCACTGGGATTCACTATAATATCATTTTTCCGACTGCGCCACTACACCATCGGCGCGGCCGGTCACTATTTATCATCATAACTTCATAACCGAGCAACAAAGCGACGACCGTTACAGAAGAAAAATTTGATACCGCAACACTGCCAACATAAATTTCTATTTCGAGGGGAAGCCTTATTCGATTGTTGTAAATCAAAACGACTTTTTATGTTTTTGTTAGATAAAAATTGCGATTTATTTTTGTTTTTTACGATTACGATACTTCTGCTTTGTTAAAACTGCATACATGCAAATTAAATATTCTCTTGACCGAATTGTTTATGTTACTCGAGAGTTCTCTTGATAGTCCCGTCACGTTTTTGTCAAAATATATCGAAGGGATCGAACAAATGAAACCAATCGTGCGAGATATTTTCCGAAGTATCGCAGTGCTCGCCTTATTCTTTCGTAAGTGCTTCTGAAATGTTGCTGTTTTTGTTATCGGGGCGCTAAGTGGTCTAATGGAGTAATTAGCAAAACGGAGAAGTTTCAAACTGAAAAAATTTGACCGGACAAATGAATCCGCAGCTCGGAAAACTCGTTTTAACAATTGCAGACACAATCTAAACACCGATGCATGATGGGTTGCCTAACTACAATATTTAAAATAGCCAAAGACGTAGCGTTATCTCGTCGTAAATCGAAGTTTTCGTCACATTTCTTTTAGAATTTTCATCGATCTCAAAGCTGGAAGGCCGACCAAGTTGATATAATCATGTTATATGGATCAGACGTTAAAACTCGGCAGGGTACAGCGAAAAATGACAGAATCTTGTATGAAACTCAATAAATCACACCTTTAGCCTGTCAATCCTTTTATTCTTTTTACTCCGCTGATCGAACGTCATCAAAGATTACCCTTCCCATGTAATCCATGCACGTCATTGAAAAGACTCTTCCTTAAAAGTTTCTTTGGCCGGAATTGCAAGGTAAAAGAAGCAAAACGTAACCAGGGTGATTTAACTTTATGTAAGTTCATTTCCTTGACAAGCAGCAGTTTCGAGTTGAGGTGCTTCCTAGGAGAGTTTAACTATCGATTGCTTGAGAACTTTTGCAAATAATGACATATGAACATATTACGTGACCAACCACTTGTCTGATTATAATCTGACACACGAGTCGTCTAATGGAAAAATTCATAATACGAAAAAAACTGCTAATCTAGATGTGATTGATGAAACCCCGTATTTACAGGTTCATCAATTATTTACCTCTAATTTCGTAATTGTTTTGCTAAAGGCGGTGCAGCCAAAAACCTTCGTCATTGTTTGATGATAAACAAGTGAATGAAAATTTGGAAAATATTAATAAATCTAGGAAATCTAAAAAAACGCTTACGAACGTTTCCCCCAACTGAAAACTCGTTTTTCGAAATTTTCGCATCAAAATACGTCGGTTTAAGTCAAAAAAAGACCATCTAATTTTTTGACGATTTTTGAAAAATAACGTAAGGTAACCCCTTTGCTACTTTTTGACCCCAAAAATTGAAAATCTTAAATCATAACTTTTTTGGCATTTTCTTATTCAGTTTGACGAGTTCCCTCAAACGAAAACGCGTTTTTCGAACTCCTCGCATCAAAATACGTCGGTTTTGAAAAGTTTTGCAATGTTGACAGACCCAGGTATAAAGCGTCGGTAATATGTAGACAACCCAAGAAAACTGCGGAGTTGATGTAGGTCTTTTGGAATTGGCCAATCTTGTACTGCTTTAATTTTGTCTGGGTCACCCTTTACACCGCTTCTGGATACAACGTTTCCAAGATATTTCACTTTAGTTCGAAAGACGTGGCACCATCAAACAATGGTATGGCACCATGGTAAATTCTCTTCAAATTTAAAGTTGAAAACCATTGCAAACCAGAGAGAGTATCCACATTGTCGTCACTTCGGGGTAATGGGTAACTATCCTTCGTTTCCAAAGAATTCCAGTGATTTCCAAGGAATTCCAATGATTTCCAAGGGAATTCCAAACGAGTGTACACAAAATTTTCGGGATATTTACCCCTTGATTGTTTCCGTTTATAACATTTTTTAGCGTTGGTTATAGAATTTTGGAGTTTGTCCTACCTTTGGACACCAAAAATTGAAAGTCTTAAATGGAAACCTTTTTTGGCATTTTCTTATGCAGTTTTTAATTTTTCAAAAAAAAAGTTGATGTTTTTGAGAACTATGTATGTATAAAGAAATCCGGGAAAATCTTTCAAAAATCTTGTTAAAGAAAAGTTAGTGTATAAAGAGTTACCCTGTGACTCTCGCCTTCTGATTCGAGAGAAAATTCGAAAAACTTGAAAAGTTCTTACGAAAAATTATTTTCAACACAAGGGAGGGGGAGACCGCTTAAAAAAATATTTGTAATGGATACAAAAAATCAGAAAGATTTCTAGTGAGAAATAAATCGCTGAAAGAATCTAGTGTACAAGTGAAAGGAAATTTGAGAAAATCTAAGAAAATTCAAGAAAATCTTAAAATATCCGAAAAAATAATAATAAAATCTTAGGAAATTTAGAAAATCTAGGAAATTAAAGAAATTTTTAAAAATCTGAAAAAATCTTAGGAATTCAATGGAAATTTTAATAAATTAGAAAAAATCCGTAATTTAAAGATAAAATAAAAATATGCTTCGTTTGATTCGTCTTCGAATTCGAAAGAAAATTCGACGAATTTGAAGGATCTTTGAGAAAATCTGAAGGAACTTTGAAGCAACTCCGAGGAATTGAAGAGAAACTTTTCGATCTATGCGAAGACAACTCAGCAGTGGCGTTTTTTAGAGGGGGCAAAGGGGCAATTGCCCTCCCTCCCAGGGATGACTCGGATTATATTCCTGAAGCCCTCCCCGAGAGGGTTTTTCGGTAAAAATGAAAAACATAAGGTTTAACCCTTTTGCTACCTTTTGACCCCAAAAATTGAAAGTCTTAAATCGAAACCATTTTTGCCATTTTCTTATGCAGTTTGACGAGGTAGAGGTTAGAAAACTAGGAAAAATCTTAAGAATACTTTACTACTCTTTTTTATTTAAAAAAAAACTTGATGGTTTTGAGAACTATGTACAGTGAGTAACGAAATAATTCGCACACTCCTGTATTAACAATGTAAATTTCCGGTTTTGAAGCCGCTTTTTAGCATATAAAAGTCCAATTTACAACAAAACCTTCTAAACATTTTTTGTTGCAAATTTCATTGCCTTCAAGTTTGATTCTATACATTTTTTTATTTTAGATCACCGTTTCTGACTGACAGCAACTTAAACATGACTCTGTAAAATGCGAAAACTATTATCATCTATATCTCGGAAACGGTGGGACGAAATAAAAAAATTAATAAGAATTTTCTCTTCTAAATTTTATTCTTTACTATTTTGTTTATATACATTTTTCTATTTTGTCGCACCGTTTCCGAGATATAGATGAAAATATATTTTGCATTTTACCGAGTCTTGTTTAAGCCGCTGTCAGTCAGAAACGGAGCGCTAAAATAAAAAAATGTATAGAAACAAAACTGAAGGCAATGAAATTTTTTACAAAAAATGTTTAAAAAACTTTGCTGTAAAATGGATTTTTATATGCTGAAAAATGGTTTCAAAACCGGAAATTTACATTGTTAATAAATAAGAGTGTGCGAATTACTTTGTTACTCACTGTATGTATAAAGAAATCCGGGAAAACCTTTCAAAAATCTTGAAATATTGATTGGTGAAACCTCATATTTACAGGTTCATCAATTATTTGCCTCTAATTTCGTAATTATTTTGCTGAGGCGGTGCAGCCAAAAGACCTACGCACGTCATTGTTTGTCGTATCTATTGAACAATATCAGCGGTTCCCAATCCAAATTCTCAAATCCCGAACTAACATATCCTTTGAAAATTTAGAAAGCCATACGAAGACCGAGATGTTCGAAACCGCACACATCAAAATTTTAAAGCCGAATACCGGCGTTGAAAGCTGCGAGAGTAAGCTTTCAGAACAGAAAGCAACCACCTGCATTATTCCTGTAACTCAGGCTTGAGAACTACTGAATCATGGTAAACATTTACGAGTACCTACCCTATTTGCTATTGAAATACCGCATTCGGAGTGAATTGCGGTTGCTTACTTCAATCCGGCGAATTAAGCTCTACGAATCGACATACCAAACTTGACAACGCCGGTTTATAACAATTAAAATTTACGAGGGTTTTATTATTTCTGCGTGGGAATAAAAGTCATTTGTATCAATAACGCGTCTGAATTTAATCGAAAAACGTCTCCCTCGTTGTGTAAGGTGCTTCGCTACTCTAAAGCAGTCAAATCGTGACTACCTGAAAACCATCTTAGGCTTAATTTTGATTAAAGATTAAGCACGCTTCTCTCAACAATACATGACTGAAATACAATAAGTTCGCCGAGGGTGAGAGTACTTCCAGATATATAGACGTTATTCAAATGAGCATCGTATTCCTGAGGTTCCAAACCAGTTTTCGTTCAATAGAACGTAGTAGCCTTGCACGCTACAATAATTTACAATTAACCCAAATAAAGTTTGAGAACCTCTGTTCAAGGAATGTGTTTTTTAAAATGTAAGATAAAACCACTTGAAGTTTAATCCAAGATCTGAGTGACTAATTAGTCTTGAGGATTCAGCCCAAGAGCGCACCTTTTCCATTTCCTTTTATTGTTCTCCTGTACACGCGACGTTGTAAATTTTCTCTGTCACTTTTTTTCCATTATGAAAGATAATTTATGCACGAATCGCCGTAACAAAAATGCGGACCATTTAACTTGAGAAATGGGGACGTCGCTGAAGAAAGCTTTCCTCTATATCCAATACGTTATGCGTCTTAGGGGAACCCGGCGCTGGGGGTAACGCGTTTCCTTTATCGTCATTTAATAATGCAAATTTAATAACCGCACCGTTTCTATTTTCTTGTAATTAAGAATCGGGTTTCGTTTAAATTATGTGCTCAATTTGTAGTTCGGTCACGCAATCTTAGAAAAAACACAACTAGCGAAGCCATTTATCTTAAACGATTTTGGATTTTTTTACTTTTTCAGTGTAAATTGCACGACAAAAATTAGCAATGTCATGCAGTAGGTGCGGAAAAGCACTTAGATAATGTCAATAATCGGTTAAGTGAATTGTCGCATGCTTCCTTTAATAATAATCGACATGGAAACTAATTGATGAGAACAAAGCTAATTTTAATAAATAACAAAGCCGAAATTGATGTTTCAGTTATGTTGTATAATATGAACGCAACCTCATAAATCATGCTAAATAAATAATGATCAATAGAAGCAGACAAACGATGCGCTCTACTTCGATCCTGAATTTTACATTGTTCACTATAACAGAAAATGTTACCTAGATTATTTAGCTGTGTCTGGCTTTGCAATTTATTGAAAAAATCTGATCAAAAATAAATGAAAAAATTTTTACTTAAACTCTTGAAGTTCATAACTTCAAAACAACAACTTCAGATCTTTAAATTATTTATTTTAAATATTAATTAATTATACAACTTCATAAGAAGAACTTCGGATCTTAAACTTCAAGTTGATTGATACAATTTCATTATATTACTTACGATTTATAAGGTCACGTCCGGTTTGATTGAATATTTTTTATGATCAAAAAAAGAACTCCGTAAATCATCAATCATTTTGTGTAACTTCCGTCACTTTGTTTCGACTGATAAAGTAGCGACCTTTTCAAAGTTGCGTTTCCGTAAACAAATGTTTTGTAAATCAGCGAAATTGTCCAGAAAATATTTAAACTACCCGCTCGGACGCTCCGCGACGCAGTTGTTTCCGAAACAAATCAATCAGGTTTAATTGTTAATTCGGGGATTCCCCCACATAACTTTCACTTTTCAAATAATTTCCATTATTTAAACCGTCATTTGTTTATTACTTCCGCATTTTCACCGAAAACTTATTAATTATCCCGATGTAGCTCCTAGGTATTGTGGCCGCCCTTTCACAAAGTTTGCAACAATCTCGTCTCCAGAAGTGAGTTAATTAAATGCAAAATGGGGTCGTTCAAATCATTAAAACTATCTTGGGCAAACTTGTATTAATTCCATGCGGATTACTTTTATTGCAAAGTCATAAATTGTAACATTTTAGATATTGCTGAGGTTAGCGAGGGAAATGGTTATGCAGAGGTATTTCAAAATTGACTTTTTTATTCGTTTAAGACTAAAGCAGGATTTATAGTTTACTTCGTCGACGTTGACTTTGCCTCTGACGCCCAGGCTAAATTTATACAAAATACGCAAAAAAATTACAATTAAAAAAAGTTAAAAAAAAACAAGAGAAATCATTCAGTACAAGTTACAGGAAGTCTCTGGAGCTCTAAGACGCTTAGAAGAACTCTTGTTAACTCTGGAACCTTAAAAGAAACTCGGAGAACTGTAGGAAACTCTAAGAAACTCTACGAGAAACTCGAAAGAGTTTCCCCGTTAAAATTATTTTCAAAGCAAGAAAAAAATTTTACAATTGTATAATTGTTCGGAAAATCTGCTGTACAAGAGTAAAGGAAAATCTGATAGAATCCTAAAAAACTGTAGGAAACTAAAAAAACTCTACGAGAAACTCCGAAGAGTTTCCCCGAAAAATTATTTTCAAAACAAGAGGCTGATCGATGAGATAAATATTTGCTAGAGAAATCTGGTGTACTAGTGAAAGAAAACCTGAGAAAATCCAAAAAATATTATGGGAAACTCTAAGAAACTCTACGAGAAACTCTGAAGAGTTTCCCCGTTAAAATTATTTTCAAAGCAAGGGGTGACCGCTGTGAAAAAATTTTACAATTGTATAATTGTTAGGAAAATCTGCTGTACAAGAGTAAAAGAAAATCTGATAGAATCCTAAAAAACTGTAGGAAACTCTAAAAAAACTCTACGAGAAACTCCGAAGAGTTTCCCCGAAAAATTATTTTCAAAACAAGAGGCTGATCGATGAGATAAATATTTGTACAATCGTACAGTCGCTAGAGAAATCTGGTGTACTAGTGAAAGAAAATCTGAGAAAATCCAAAAAATATTATGGGAAACTCTAAGAAACTCTACGAGAAACTCTGAAGAGTTTCCCTTTAGATTTTAGAAAATCTTAGGACATCTAGGAAATCCAAAAAAATTTAGGAAATTTTGGGAAATATAAGAAATCCAAGAAAATCTCGAAAAATTATTTTCAAAACAAGGGGTGAGCGCTGTGAAAAATATTTTCCAGTTATATAATTGCTAGAGAAATCTTATTTACAAGTAAAGGGAAATCTGATAAAATCCAAAAAAACTGTAGGAACCTCTACGAGAAACTCTGAAGAATTTTTCCTTAGATCTTAGAAAATCTTAAAAAATCTAGGAAATATAAGAAATGCTTAGGATTTCTAGAAAATCCAAATAAATTTAGGAAATTTTAGGAAATCCAAGGAAATCTTAAGAAATCTAAGAAAATTTCAAAAAATCTTAGGATATTAAGAAAATTCTTAAGAATACCATAGACAACTTTGTTTTTTAGTTTTTCAAAATGAATCTTGATGCAATTTGAGAGGAAATCCCTGTAAAATCTTTTAAAAATTTTCTAAAAGGAAATCTAATCTATAAAAATTTATCATACGACTGGAAAGAAAATTCGAAAAACTAGGAAATATTTTCAACACGGGGAGAGGGGTGTGACTGCTGAGAAAAATGTTTGTACAAGATACAAAAAAATCAGAAAGTACTCGAAAGTAAAGAAAATCTTTAAGAAAATCTGGTGTACAAATGAAGAGAAAACTGAAAAAATCTAAGAAAATCTTTAGATATCTAGAAAATGTAAGAAAATCTTTAGATATCTGGAAAATGGAAGAAAATCTTAGGAAATTTAGAAAATCGAGGAAATCTAAAATATATTAAGAAATCTTAGAAAAATCAAGAAAATCTTGGGAAGCTTCAAGAAATCTTAGGAAACTATGGGAAGTCGTAGGAAATTAGGAAAATCTTTTTTTTACTTTTTCAAGTTTTTCAAAATGAAATTTTGGAGCAATGAAGGAGGAAACCAGGAAAAATTTTTAAATTTTAAAGTTAAATTTAAAATTCGAAAAACTAGAAAATTTTCTCCGAAAAAATATTTACAACACGTGACTGGTGAGAAAATTTTTTTTACAAAGATACAAAAAAATCAGTAAGAATTCAAACGAAAAGAAAATCTTTAAGCAAATCTGGTGTACAAATAAAGAGAAAACTTAGGAATCTAAGAAAATCTTTAGATATCTAGAAAATGAAAGAAAATCTTAGGAAATTTAGAAAATCGAGGAAATCTAAAATATAATAAGAAAACTTCGAAAATCTTCGAAAGCTTCAAAGAATCTTAGGAAACCATGGGAAATCATAGGAAATTAGGATAAATTTTTTTTTTATTTTTTCAAGTTTTTCAAAACGAAATTTTGGGCAATGAAGAAGGAAACCCGGAAAATTCTTTAAAACTTTAGAATTAAATTTTAAATTTAAATTTTCTCCGAAAAATTATTTTCAACCCAAAAAAATACAAAAAACTTGGTAAAAACCCTATAGCGAGAAGAAAATCGCTTGGGAAATTTGGTACACAAGTGCATGAAAATTTGAGAAAATTTTAATAAATCTAGGTAATCTAAAGAAATCCGCTTACGAGCGCTTTCCCCAAACCAGAGCGCGTTTTTGTAATTTCTCGCATCAAAACAAATCGGTTTAGGCCATAAAAAAGCCATCTAAATTTTTGACAATTTTTGAAAAAACATAAGGCTACTTTGCTTTGCTACTTTTTGACCCCAAAAATTGTAATTCTAAAATCGTATACTTTTTTGGCATTTTCTTATGCAGTTTGACGAGAGGAAAAATCTTATGAATAATTAAACAACTTTTTTAATTTTTTGAAAGAAAAGCTTGATGCAATCTATATATCATAAGGAAATCTTTAAATAAGGAAAGGAAAGGATTGGCCTTCGGTTTCTAGGAAAAATTTGAAAAAATTATTTTTTAGAAAAATCACCACAAAAGGGGGGTTGACAGCTGCGAAAAATATTCGTACAAGATTCTAAAACCAGAACAATTTCTAGACAAGAAGAAAATGGCTAAAAAGATCTGGTGTACAAGTGAAAGAAAATTTGAGAAAATCCAAGAAAATCTTTAAATATCTAGAAAATGTAAGTAAATCTTAGAAAGCTTAGAAAATATAAAGTAAACGAGGAAATCTTAGAAAACCTAAAAGGAAATTGTAGGAAATTAGGAAAAATCCTATTTTTACTGTTTCAACTTTTTCAAAATTTTTTCCCGGGAAAATCTTTCAAGCTTTAGAATTAAATTTAAATTATTTAATTAATTATTTTCAACACAGGGGGGGGATACCGCTGAAAAATATATTTGTAATATATTCAAAATATCAGAAAAAACTCTAGCGAAAAAGATCTCGCTTGGGAAAATTGATAAACAAATGATAGAAAATTTGAGAAAATCGTAATAAATCTAGGAAAATTTAGGAAATTTTAGGAAATTTTTAAATTCAAAAAAATCTTAGAAAATCCATGAAAATCTTAAGAAATTGGAAAAAATCCATGAATAAACTTTTTTTCGTCGAAAATTCGACGATCTTGAAGGATCTTTGAGAAAATTTGATTAAACTTTGAAGCAACTCCGAGGAATTGAAGAGTAACTACTTCAGCTGAAGCTCAAGGCTGACCTGTTTACATAGAAAGCCGAAGGCTTCTGGTTTCGATCTATGCGAACAAAACTCAGCAGTGGCGTTTTTAGAGGGGGACAAAGGAGTAATTGCCTTTCCTCCCAACGATGACTCGGATTGTACTCCTGAAGCCCTCACTGAGATTGGATATTGCATTGCAAATGTAAATTATAAATAATTTAATACCTAAAATGTAATATATTTATTTATATTTTTTGTATGCACTTATAGCTTGAATTTTTTTGATTTCTGGAACTTTTCAGTCGGTTTACTACGGACGCGTATGAATGGATTAACGAGATTCTAAAATTTAATCTCCCCCCCCCAAAAAAAAACATTATATAAATACGCCACTGCAAATCAGCCTTTGCATGAGACTGACAGCTATATAATTTAACTTCATAAGAATTTGACTTCTGTTTAGTCTGCGGAAGATTTGCGCAGTTAAAAATTTTTTTTTTCTTGTTTTTAATAATTTATGTATTTTTCAATGAAAATTATATTTATGTACAATTAAAATTATTCAGTTGTTACCTAAATATTATAAACGTAAGCATTTATATTTTTCTCTGTGTTTATTTGCATTGCTGGCTGTTTTGTTGAATCCCCTAAACCAGAAGGCTTGGGGTCGCACGGTTCTCGCGTCCACCCCATCCGCCTGACCCTGATTATATAGACTTCGCTTTTATATTTGCGAAGTATAAAATCCACCTCTATTTTCGAATAGCTTATTTTAAGCTTAGACAAAAAACTATTTAATTTAAATTATGCGTTTCCGATTTTATTTCATTTAAACTCTTTCCGGTATTTTTACTCTTTCTACCTCTGTCTGTTGCGTGTTGAAAATGTTGACAGGAAATCTACAACTTAATTCGCTATTTTTATTGTACCTTAAATTTCAGACCGTTTTTATGAGCGACACTAAACTGATCTGAAGAAGTAGAGGTGCTAAGCGGATTCTAGATCACTTTTTATAATCTTTTCAAAATCGTAATATCTGGTTTATAAAAATTTACTGTCAGTTCTAATTATTTAAATTTGAAGTTTTCCAAATAAATTATAAAAATTCGGTTAAAATTCCATCATAACTTTAAAATGCGAAAATATTTTTAGATAAAAAGTTATACTTATATACAAAACATCGATGGGTCGCAAACGTAAATCACAAAAAGTTAAATTTGAAGTTACGAAAAAAAAACGTCCAGAAAAAAACACCTCTGAATCAAGTTTTAGGGAGAAAGCCAAAAGAGCCAAAACGTGCGCTCCTCGAAATAATTGTGCTGCAGAATGTCTGTTCTCAAATCGAGAAAATTTTGACTACCGTGAGTCGTTAAGCCCATCAGAACACTCGGAATCACTAGAACGCGACACCCCGATATGCTTTCGCGGCTGCAAAAGAAAATGTTACCAAATTGCAAGCAACAGAAAATTGGTGGAAGAAAATCCTAGCAAACCCAAAGTAAGAAAAACTGCGGGTCCAATTTCGGAAAATGATAAGGTTTTTCCGGATGCTTCCGAAAATGAAGTGAATATTTGCCACATCTGTAAGAAAGTCAAGAAAAAACCAATGAAAATGAATGTTGTAGAAGAACTGGATTCGTCTAATGTTTGTAAGAAATGCAGACGTCAACAACAAAGCGAAGAAATGAATTGCGCCGACGATGATAAGGGGTGGCTGCAGTGGCTTTTCAATTTTTTCACCTAAATTTTTGTGCGACCCTGTAATATTTTCAATAAACGTGTGATGGTCCATAATTTTATTTTTGAAATTTCCTCATCGATTTTCCATCTAAGTAATTAGGTGCGTTTATTACTCCTGCCAAGCTAATCGGAAAATCTATAAAATGAAAAACTATAACTTTCGTGATTTTCCAGGATACAATTTAAACGAAAAGAATTTTCTTTAATTTTTATATTTTGGGAAAGAGGTTGACGACAGGCGTAGGAGTTATTGCTCCGACTCTTACTCTGAAAACCGTGACATTTAAATCGATTGTGTGGAAAATGTCATATTAAAACTTGTAGCTTCCCGCATAAGAAAATTTTTAGCCGAAGGGAAAGCGATAATTTTCTAAAAAAATTATTTTGTCGAATTCTTAATTATATTTTCCAAGAAGGAAAATTTTTATTTTTATTTTGTAGTTTTCCCTCTTGGAATTTCTTGAGTTTACAAAAAAAAAGCGAATAATCGCCGAGAGACCTATGCGGTACTTAAAAGTTGTAAATCTTCCGCGTAGGTCATCAAACATATAAGCTCACCGCAAGGCTATTTTTGTGGTCGTACGACGTTTTCTTACAATTCAGCCGCCTCCGAATTAAAGTCTCGAGGTAAAATTCTGTAGCATAAATTTATCTAACCAACCTAAGTTAGTGCTTTATTTTTTATGATTAGGTAATAAAAGAGCTTAAAGTTAGAGCTTAAAAATATTACCCCCCCCCCTTTTCCCACTCGTGAAAGATGTTAGACCAAATTCATCCCAGAATTTGCTGAAGAATCAAAACTATTGATTTAATATTCTGTTTTGAGAGGGCGGTGCCTTGTTTGCCCTCCCCGTACCAGCCGCCACTGGGTATGAAATCACTCCCACATAGATAATTAAGATAAATGGAGCTGCAGAAAACTTGCTTGCGAGATAAAACACTGCAGGATGAAATAAATAAACTCAACAGTGTGGCACTGGGAAGAGACAATGCCGAAGTTGTAGAGGAGGCTTTAACTCCATCCGGCGGTTTTTCTTGCAGGGAGGAGCAGCGGAGCTCCCAGGAACTCGCGAGGCTGCCTAGGCGGCCACACAGACAATACCACAAGCTGGTACCCGTAAAATTCGAGAAAGTCTGAACATCCAAGAAGAGGAAAAGAATTTGACTGCCAAAAAAAATTTGCCAGAAGAAGTAAAATTTATCTGTACCCAGACTTTGAAATTAGAAAATGGAGTAAGGAAGAGCCTCGCGAAGGGAGGAAACTCGCGACGTAAAAACCGCGACTCAGTTCGAATCTAGGTATATTCTAGGGAATCTAGGTAAGACACTTAGCCGAAGCAGTGGAAGAGGCTCTACCTTCATCTGGCAGTTTTTCAGTGCAAACAGGAGCAGCGGAGCTCTCAAGAACTCACGAGGCTGCCTAAGCGGCCACACAAACGACACCACAAGATGGTACCTATAAAAATCAAGAAAGACTAAACATTCAAAAAGAGAAAAAGAAATTAATTGCCAAAAAAATTTGCCAGAAGTAGTTCAGAAGATGAAAAATTTATCTGTACCCAAACTTTGAAAGTAGAAAATTGAGTAAGGAAGAGCCTCGCGAAGGGAGGATGCTCGCGACTAAAAACCGCAACTCGGTTCAAATCTAGGTCTATTCTAAGGAATCTAGGGAAGAGACTTAGCCGAAGTAGTGGAAAAGGCTCTACCTTCATCTGGAAATTTTTCAGTACAAGCAGGAGCAGTGTGGCCGCGTAGGCAGCCTCGCCAGTTCTTATTGGAAGCTTAGTATTACCCGAAACTAAGCAACAGAATATCACTTTTTGTGATGGCAATTGTTTTACTTTAGTGCCGACGACGGGCGGCACTCAACGAAATGTTAACTTATTTTTACGTTTAAATGAAATAATTATTTTTATTTACCACCCCTCATTTGTGCGAGTTACAAAATAGCTAGGTTTTGTTTTCGGAGAGGCGCTGTTTCACTGAAAATTTATCTAAATTAATTAAAAGCCTATGTTTTCCGAGATGTTTGAGGGTTTGAATAGAGAATACCCCCCAGTGTTAAAAACCCAAATAGTAAACCAATATGCTGTGAAAATAATTAAGGGATTGCTAGGTTTTGCGGCCTTCAGGCCGCACCAACTTGTCACTCTCTCGTAACCTCCCAAAATTTTTTGATGTAACCTCCACGAGTTCAGTTCAGTTCGATTATCAAACTCCTATTGTTAATACCCTATGCGCACGAATGGATAATGAGATTTCATACAATAATGTGAAAGTCTCGCCGATAAAGTCAGATATTAAGGTTTCAATTTTGGTGAAATCAATTGTTTTACTTTACTAAACAAAAATCTAGGATTTTCCAAAATATCTTTAGATTTCCATTTACTTGTACACCAGATTTCCCCCGACGATTCCAGTGATTACTGACCAGTGACCAGTTTTTCAGTGCAGGGAGGAGCAGCGGAGCTCTCAGGAACTCGCGAGGCTGCCTAAGCGGCCACACAAACGACACCACAAGATGGTACCTGTAAAAATCGAAAAGAACTGAACATCCAAGAAGAGGAATAGAAATTGACTGCCAAAAGAAATTTGCCAGAAGTAGTACAAAAGAAGGAAAAGTCTATTTGTACCCAGACTTTGAAAGTAGAAGAATGAAGTAAGGAAGAGCCTCGCGAAGAAAGGTAATTCGCGACGAAAATGAAAAAAAAGTTAAAAACTATTTTTTCAGCGGCAGCATTTATTTTTACGCCATTTTGAAATTCTTTATGGTGGAACCCTTGGATTTTTTCGCCGAACCCCATTTGGGAACCGCTGGCTTAATAAGTTAGCCGAATAACTGCTGACTTTAAGGTACTCGGTTGGAATCTAGGTCTATTCTAGGGAATCTAAGGAAGAGACTTAACCGAAATAGTGGAGGTGTGGCCGCTTAGGCAGCCTCGCCAGTTCGTGGGAGCGTAGTATCACCCGAAACCAAGCAACAGAATATCCTATGTTTATGTGAAAATGTTACTTTTTACAAAAGACTTTTTATGAGTGCCCCTCCCCCCCAAAAAGGAAATCCTGGCTACGGGCCTGTCTAGATTATTAATATAAATGGAGCTGCAGAAAACACAAATATTTAAGATAAGATAGCACAGATGATAACGAATGATGAAAGAGCAAGACGAGCGAGTAGAAAATCCCGAGATGTCGGATGTCGGAATTGCACGTGGAAGCTCTGGCTTGCGAGGTAAGACGATGCAGGATGAAATGAATAGACTCAACAGTATGGCACTGGGAAGAGACGAGGCTAAAGTCGTAGAAGAGTCTTTAACTTCATCCAGCGGTTTTTCAGTGCAGGGAGGAGCAGCGGAGCACCCAGGAACACGCGAGGCTGCTTAAGCGGCCACACAAACGACACCACAAGCTGATACCCGTAAAATTCGAAAAAGACTAAACATCCAAGAAGAGGAAAAGAGATAGACTGCCAAAAATTTTTTACAGAAGTAGTACAGAAGAAGGAAAATTTATCTGTACCCAGACTTTGAAAGTAGAAGAATAGAGTAAGGAAGAATCTCGCGAAGGGAGGAAACTCTCGGAAAGTTTTTCTGGAGACTAGAAGCCGCGGAGCTGAAAATTGCAGAAGTAAGGACAAAGACGATCATTAGTTGAGTAAGTCAGCCGATTTAAGGCTCTTAGGTGCTCGGTTCGAATCCGGATCAAGTCTAAAACTTTCATACGACCTTCTCCGTGCTTCGGGAGGCACGTAAAACCGGTGAAAAAACAAAAGAAAAAATTACTGATGACTTCCATGAGATGCCAACAAGAAAAAGAAAGGGACTCTCGGAGGGAATCTCTTACGAAGGCACCCTTAAGATAATAAAGTCAGGTCCTGTAAGTGAACCAGACGTCATCTAGTTTTTTTTTACTCAAGAGGCCTGGATTTGCCCTGGGTGAGATGTAATCTTCTAAATCCTTTCGACAATTTTTCTTTAGTCACGGAAGTACCAAAACAAAATCACTTTTGAACAGTGCCGTAGCCAGGAATTTAGTTTGGAGGGGCCCACAGGCAAAGCGAGTTTCGTAATAGCGCCGCAGACGAAAATTTTTAAAAATTTTCAAGGTCAAACGTTTAATAGAAAGTTAGAAAATTACAATACAAAAATAATTTTGGTGGGGGGGGGGCAGGCTCTTCTGGTTACTCTAAAAACCATTTCCAGAGTTCAATTTCTAATTTATACAAACTTTACATTTTATTTTATATTATAAATCAAATAGTGCAAATAGTTAAACCATCTTTAATTCGTGTTTTTCGCTTAAAAGTTTTAAAAAAATTATAAAGTGGAAAATTATAAGAATTTCTCTCTGGAGAAAGAAAGCTTGACAATAGCACCTCGTAATCGACGAGAAAGTCGTGGAATAAAAGTGAAATCATAATTTTCGTCCACGTCCGAAGCGGAGCGGAATAATAAAGTAAGAATCATCTCGAAGTTTTAAATAAAAATCTAAAAACAATAAATATAAGAAAATCGATGAAAGTCTAGTCCGACTAAGTGGTTTTTTTGAATACTCCATTGCGTATTCGGCATTATTATTCTCGTGGGCGTATTGTCTTTGTCATCTCAAAGAAAATCATGAAAGTGGAAGAACTCACCAATAAAACAAAAAATAAGCCTCCAAAAAAAATTCGCTTTCCCAGTCCACCTGGAAAATTAAAATTGGGTTGGATAATTAATTTTGAGGGAAAATTGAAAAAAAAAAATTATTACTGCAATGTTTACATTGATAATGAAAGGAAGATTCTTTAGAAAAATCGGTCGGAAAAACTTCGATAGAATTCGAATAAAAGAAAGTTGGAAAATTTATTCTGAAAAATTTTCATCCGCTAATTCGATTTGTTAATTTTCTTTTCATTAATCAGGATTAGTTTATCTGGGGCGAGAAACATTCCGGTATAATTTTGACTTACGTGTGCATTCAAGACGGGGATTAATTACGGGAACTGCGTGGGTTTAATATAACCCACCGCACCGCCGAATGTCGGGAGTATACAAATAATGCAAATTAAATATTGATCAATTGTTCCTCGACAATTATCCCAGTCGGTGAAATTTTTTTATGCCGGTCATAAAACTATAAAACCTGTCTCGTCGTAAAATTAGGATGGTCGTTAAAATTTGAGTCGTAAAAATTTTCATTTCGCGTCGCTCACGTTGGCGTGATGATGTACGACTTAATTTTTCTTGGTTTTTCAAAAACCAGAAGGATTTAACGGTGCGACGAAAACGGGTCAAGACGCCGATTTTCCCTTGTTGAAATTTCTAAAAGCGAGGAAATCACATGGAAGTTCTAAAGTCGTCGAGTGACTGCAAGTCACGTAGTTTTTCTTTTAGCATTTGCTTTGCTATTTAGTTTTTGTTACAATCTCCCAAAACCTAATCTCCAGGCTCGTACATTATACACTTGGAAAAACTTTTTTGGCGACTGTTGCGGATATGAAGCCGTTTTCTTTTCAGGCAATAATAATGGCGTTTTTGTGATACCGCAGAGGACGTATTTATTTACTTTTTATTTTCCGCCTTCGCGTTGTCCTTTCGACTTAACAATTTTCCACATTACTGAAAATTTCTTTATATTTTTGTAGTTACTTAAAATTTTCACATCTGGGGGTTCATAAAAAATATTTATTTAAATCTCCCGCTCGTTAAGTCGGAGCGGATCGGAACTAACTGACCGTGAAATTACCCCGTAGGATATGCAACCGGCCGTACAGTAATTAATTTGACAAAAACAGTCAGCTGCGTCTTTATTTATTTGAATATTTTTTTAAAATTAAACAGAATTGAGACGTTAAACGTCCATTTTCATTTTAATAAAAACACTTCCTGTAGGTCCAAGTTAATTCTTAGTTTTTCATTCAATTTTCTCATCCGGGTCCACAATGTTCGGCTGTTGGCCTATAGACTTAATCAGGTCTCTACCATACAAATCCATAAAATTTCCACCAATAAATCCCGCAAAAAATATAGCAACACCTATCAGCACATCGGTGAGCGTAATGGGTGGTTTAACAACCACCACCGGTCTCGGACAATTTTTAGGAAATGGAGTCGACATTTTAAATTTAAACTGCGTTTTATATCAACCTCATGATGCAAAAATTAAATTACTGTCAATTTTGTTAATTAACTGTCATTTGCATAATAATAATTTATCAACGTAGCGATTCGTTTTGTTTTTAAATTTGACGTTAAGTGGCGAAAATGTAATTTTTTGCCGTCGAAAACAAGGACAATGGCGCTATTGATCCGAGCTACTTGTAAACAGCGGCATTCTGCTGCAGGGTAAACATAAGACAAACGCAAAGAATCTGCATTCTCTGGAGATACTCCAATCGCCAAGAAATCGCGCGCTGAATACAAAAAGCGAGAGATCTAATGATTCACGGCGTGATTCGTCACGAAATGAGCAAGATTCCTGCATGACTTCCCGTCTTCCAAACATTTTTTTTTTGTTTTATTGGTTTTGCTTATCAGAAAAATTGAAACACATAAATGCAACAAGTTCGGGGCATAAACGGTGAACGACGGCATCATCAGCAATTCTGACATTAAGATATTGGAACACATTTGGAAGATGACGCATCAGATAAAGTTAGAAAAAAAATGGCGTGTCGATATCTCAAAAATATAAATTACTCTGCCGGGAGAACTGAAACAATTGATGACTACGATAAGTAACTACTTCGGTAAGTGACGATCGCTATTAGAAACAAAAGAGAGCCCGAGCAGGGACCCAATCAAATTTGTTCACTTGTTTCACACTCCCGATAAAACTGATAAAATTTTCGTGCCGGTATAAAAAGCGAAAATTTAAAATAATCTTATCACATGGTGAAACTGTTGAACAGATTTGCGATAAATTTAACAATAAAAATCGAGCGGCGCACCTGAAACCCTGAAATTTAAATCTGTTCGCTTTGACAAAAACTGCCTTTTATTATTAATTTGCTTCCCTTGTCTTTCGTTATTCACAAGAAAACGTGCGTTTTCTCTTTTAAGCAGGGACGTACCGCCGTCAATTATTTAGTGCGAAACATTTGAAGCCTCCATTTCTCCTGGCGGATTTTTTTTCAACTTTTTTTTATTTTAATTCTTTTGGAATAAAATAAAAATAAAATGTAAAAGTTTCTTAGTTTTAATTACTTTAGTAAGGTCGCCTGGCGCCCATTTTACCTCCTACGCCGAGAGTCCCAATCGAAAATTTTCGAAACAAAATATTGACTTGGGTACAGAAAATACTTGGCAGTTCAGACTGTCATCGTGAGAGAAAGTATTTTTTAATCCTTCAATTTCCTTCAGTTCCTCACCTGCTGTCGAGTACTTCTAAGCCTTGATTTACTCCCACATAATCAAATTTTCACCGTTGTGATCAATAATAATGCGGAAACTCGACAACCGTCGTCAAACTAACTTCAGCAAATCGCATCAGGTATCTTCCAATTATCATACTCCTACATCTTGTAGCGACAAGTAAGTAAGTAGATAAACAAAGGGGGATCTAAACCACTTAATTTTAAGTTTATTCAAATCCAAATTTGAAAATTTTTATATTTTTTGTATATTTTTTAATTTTAATTTTTGTAAACAACAAATCGATAATTAAAAATTTACTTTTTTTACAAAAAACATTTTTTTTTATTATTAAAACTTACGGCCTTAACTGTATATTAGTTGGTTACTATTTAAAAACTCAAGGGCCAATTATGATGAGCTCAAATAACAATAATTTTGAATCCATAACCGTTTTTTAAAAACAAATTAAGAAGTTTTTTTTAAGTTTTAAGGATTTTTGTAGTCTGACAACAATAAAAAGTTCATAAAAGTAGCAATATACGAAATTTCTACACTAAAAGTGGTTGTAACATTACTACAAAGTAGATTTTATGGGTCTACAATGCAATATAGTTTTTTTTAGAATATCACTAAAATTTTAACTGCGCACGTTTTGCAAGCACAAAATTTTTTTTAGAATTTTTACTACGCCAATTTGTAAAAGTGCTTATTTCGAATTGTGCTTTCTTATTATGTTATTGCGCCGCATGCGATTTTTTTGAAGAATTAAAAGATTTTTTTGATTTAATGAAGAATTAATAAATTAGGTGAGTCGAAAAATTATATTTTCTTTAAAGATTTTCTAAGATTTTTTTTTGATTTTCTACGATTTCGTTGAATTTTCCGCATGTTCTTGGATTTCCTATTTCGTAAAATTTTTTCTGATTTCCAAATTTATGCTGAGATTTTATTGGATTTTCAACGATTTTCTTAGATTTTCTACAAATCCTCAAATTTCCTATTTCCTACAAATTTTTTGGGTTTCTTTGAATTTTTTGGTTTTATAAGATTTTCTAAGATAAGAAAATTCACAACTTCCCATTCTCTAGGATTTCCAAAGATTTATTTGGATTTTCTAAAATTGTAGGCATTTCCTATGATTTCCTATGATATTCTAGACATCTTCGGATTTTCTAAATTCTAAGATTTCCTTAGATTTCCTAGGATTTCCAATGATTTTTTTGGTTGCTCTACACATCCTTGGATTTCCTATTTTCTAAACTTTTCTTGGGTTTCCAAAGATATCCTTAGATTTGTCTAAGATTTTCTAAGATAAGAAAATTTCTAAGAATTCCTTGAATTTCCAAAAATTCTCTGAGATTTTCTATGACTTCTTTGGATTTTCTAAGATTTTCTAAGGATTTTCAAAATTCTCAAGTTTTCTTGGACTTCCTACGCTTTCCAAAGATATTCTTGGATTTTCCACAATTTTTTTGAATTCTCCAAGATTTTCTAAAATTTCCTGAAAATTCCTAAGAATTCTTTGGATTTCCTAAGGTTTTCCAATATGTTCCACAAAACTTAGGATTTTCTAATACTTTCTCGAATTTCCAAAGTATTCCTTAAATCTTTTACACATTCCAGGATTTCCTATTTTCAAACATTTTATATTATATACATATTTATAACATTCCGGAGATTTTCTATGGTTTCCTAGGATTTTCAAAGATTTATTTGAATTTCCTAAAATTTCCTTGGAGTGCCTATAATTTCTTTGGATTTCCTAAGATTTCCTTGGACTTCCTACGGATTTCAAAAGATTTTCTTGGATTTTGTAATTTTTATTACTTTATAATTTTATTTCCTATTTCCTAATATTTTCTCGGGTTTCCAGATATCCTTGGATATTTTTCTAAGATCCCTAAAATTTGTTTGAATTTCCCAAAATTGTGTAACCTTTTCTGAGAATTCCTGAAATTTTATTAGATATCCTAAAATATCGTACATGTCCTACACATCTTGAGATTTCCTATTTTCTAATTTTTTTTTGATATTTTAAAATTTCCTTGGAAGTCCTGATTTCTTTCGATTTTCTAAGATTTCCAAAAATGTTTTCAATAACCTCAGATTTCCTATTTTTTAATATTTTCTCGGGTTTCCAAAGATATCCTAGATATTCTAAAAAGTAATCGGGTTTTTCCAAAATTTTCTAAGATTTTCTTTATAAAAATTTCTAATATTTTATTGGATTTCTTAAGATATCCTAATATGTCTTCCTGAAATTCCGTGTTTTCTAATAATTTTTCTGATTTTCTAATTTTTTGTGAGATTTCCTAATATTTCCTATAATTTTCTACACATTTTTAGAGTTTCTCAAGTCTAAGATTTTCTTTGACTTCCTAGGATTTCCAAAGATTTTCTTGAATTTTCTACTCATCTTCCAATTTTCTATAATTTTCTGAGTTTTTTTAATTTTTTTTTGATGTGAAAAATAACAAGATTCCTAAGAATTCATTGGATTTCCTAAAAATTTTTTGAGTTTCTAAAGATTTCCTTGGATTTGCTAAAATTTCATTGGTTTTCTAAGAAAATTCTTAAGTTTTCTTATAATTTGAATTTTCGAATATCTTCGGATATTCTATATTCTAAAGTTTCCTTGCACTGCCTAAAATTTCCAAAGATATCTTTGGATTTGCAAAGATTTTCTTGGATTTCTCAAGATTCGCTAAGATTTCCTGAAAATTCCGGAGATTTCCTTAAATTTCCTAAGATTTCCTAATATGTTCCACACAACTTCGGATTTTCTATTTTCTAATATTTTCTCGAATTTCCAAAGAATCTTTAGATTTTCTACAAATTCTCAGATTTCTTATTTTCCAATATTTTATATTATACATAATATTCTTGAGATTTCCCATGATTTTCTAGGATTTCCTAAAATTTTCCAAATATTTCCTTGGATTTGCTAAGATTTCTTTTGTGTTATAAAATTTTCTAAGAGAAGGAAATTCCTAAGAAGCCATAACATTTCGTAAAATTTTCTGGAATTTCCTATGATTTCTTTAGATTTCCTAAGTTTTCCTAGAACTTTCTAATTTCTGCGGATTTTCTTAGTTTCTAAGGTTTCCTTGGACTTCCTAGAATATGCAAAGATATCCTTGCATTTGCTAAGACTTCTTTGGATCTTTTAAGATTTTCTAAAATTTTCTGATAATTCCTAAGAATTTCTTGGATTTCCTAAAGTTTCCTAATATGTTTACTTAACTTCAGATTTTCAATTTTCTAATATTTTCTCGAATTTTCATAGCATTTCTTAGATTTTCTACACATTCTCGGATTTTCTATTTTCTCAAGTTTTCTTGGATTCCCAAAGATATCTTTAGAATTTCTAAGATTTCCTAAAATTTATTAAATTCTAAGGTTTCCTTAGAATTCCAAAGATATTCTTGCAGTTGCAAGATTTTTTTTAGAATTTCCAAAATTTTCTTGGATTGCCTATGATGTCCTTGGATCTCCTAAGATTTCTTTGGATACCTAAGACTTCCTAGAATTTTTCTGTCTTCGCATTTCTAAATTTTAAGGTTTCCTTGATCTTTCTAAAGTTTCCAAAGATATCCTTGGATTTGCTAAGATTTTTTTGAATTTCCCAAGATTTCTTATGATTTTCAAAGATTTACTTGAATTTTCTAAAATATCTTTGGATTTCCTAAATTGTAAGATTTCCTTGAAATTTCTAGCATTTCCAATTTTTGGATTTTTTGACATCTTCGGATTTCCTATTTTCTAGAATTTTTTTGGGTTGCCAACGATGGACTTGGATATCTAACATATTATCTAAAAATTTTTTGGATTTTCTAAAATTTTCAATGGTTTTTGAGATTTCCTGAGGATTACAAAGATTTCATTGGATATCCTAAGATTTCCTTGAATTTTTTACACATTTTTGGATTTCCTATATTTTCTAATATTTTCTCGGGTTTTCAAAGAAATCTAAAATTTATTCGGAATTTCCAAGAGACGTTTTCTTCTTGAAAATTCATACAAATTCATTGAACTTCCTAAGATATCCTAATATTGTGTCTTCTTGGGATTTCCTATTTTCTAATACTTTTTTGGATTTCCTAAAATGTTCTTGGATTTACTATGATTTCTTTAGATTTCCTACAATTTTTCTATTATTGAATTTTCCAAATTCTAAGATTTCCTTGGACTTTCCAGGAATTTCAAAGATTTCCTTGAAGTGCGTCGACACAAATCTTTGGATTTCCTATTTTCTAATATTTATTCGAGTTTCCAAAGATTTTCTTCAGATTACTACACATCGTGGGATTTGCTAGTTTCTAATATATTCTCTAATTTCCTAAGATTTTCTTGGTTTTCCTAAGATTTATTTCGTTTTCCTGAGTTTTTGAGATTCCTTAAGATTTTCTGCCCATCCTCGGATTTCTTATTTCCTAAGATTTTACCGGATTTCCTACGACTTCTTAAGATTTCCCAGTTTTCCTAAGATTTCCTTAAATTTTTTAAGATTTCCTTAGGTTTTCTCGATTTCCTTCTAGGTCGTCCAATGGAAAGTCCACCACTGCTTTAAAATGAAATTGCGTGTTCTGTCCGGCTCATAACAAAGTAAAGTCAAACTAAATTTGTTCATTTGATAAAATTAAAAAATTTTCTCTTTATTTAATAATATTATTTTTACAAAATTCCGCATTTTACATCGGCGTCTTTGCGGAGACAAGTCCCCTGACGCCTGGCTTTTAAAAGTTTTTTAATTTTTCCATGTTATGACGGTTCAAATTTGTCTTGAAAAATTTATATTCGCTAAAAAAACAAAAATTATAAAAAAAAGCAGCTAGGAGGTTCTAAAACGGTGGATATTCGATAGAAATTATTTTATGGAAAATAAGTTTCAATCAAGCCGCAGGGGTGTAATCAGCCTATTAACCCGTTTCAAAGTAAAGTTTATTGCACTTCCCGCGGTGTCCACTTGAAACTGTCGTGACGCTTTTTTGAAATAAGTGTTATGGTTTCAAAATTACATATGTATAATGCATATTAACATGACGGGAACAAATTGCCATTCCTAACCTTTGCGTGTTAGATTACATTAAATTAAAAATATTTTTTTAAATTATTAGAACCTCTGCCGCGGGTATTTATCCGTTCAGTTTACTTTGATTAATTGTATTGTTCATTTTAATTTTTACAGTTTGCAATTTTTCAGTCCTAATTAAACAAACAAAAAATTGTGATTTGAAAGTACCCCATAGTTCAGAAGAAAAACATATCAATATATCTAAATAAATAATTTTTACGGTTTGGCGCTACTTCTTTTTGTGAAAAATTTTAATTTTGTTTCTCGGGGGATATCCACTTCAATATATTTTCATTCTAATCTGATATTGATTATCTGAAAGATTTGAACTTTCTGACGAGTCCCCGTAAATCTATTATTAAAGCTGCAATTTTGTTGAAACAATGGAACGTCAGCAAAACCTAATTGAATATTTTATTAGCATTACCAACGCAAAATAATTTAAATTATATTATTTACGGTGTAAATATGAAATTAACAGAGCCGAAATAATTACGAAATAAACTTTTCCCATTGTGAGATAACAAAAACCCGAAATGACGAACGACCTACATTTTAAAATGCGATACTTTTAATCTGGTATTTGGGATTTTCGATAATTGAAATCGTGCTCGATCACATTGTCAAAAGTTTAAATTTAAAAATGTATCGTCACGTGGAATTTTAATTGTTCGACCTCTTGCGCAAAAAGGTCACTACATCGTAAACTTCCCTCTCGCCTTAATCGAAATTCCAATATTGCGACCCAAACTGTTAAATTTTCAAGATTTATTGTTTATATATGAGTGGACGTAATTAACTCCGAGCTAAACGCTTCACACCACTTCGCATCGATAAATTAAATTTGTGTAAATACAAACTTTGATTTAGGTATGCGCTTATCGCTGCCGTAAAATATGAAATTCACGTTTCTCACCTTTTATTTCTAATGGAAATTTTTTATAACTGTAAACGATTTTATACTCCCAAACCTCCCAGTTATTTTTTAAATTAAATCAAGATTAGTAAATTAACAGGAACTTTTGATCGAGTAGACGCTGAGCTACTAAATGAAATTGGTCTGATTCAACCTCGTACGTGCATCGTAAACTATGAATCGCAATTTTTGCGTATAATTTTTTTAATTTTGATTTCTCCCCTCAATCTCTTCTTTCTTATTCCGCTATGAATATTTTAAATTTTTATATTGTAAGGGGATGACGTCTTGATCCTTTTTTATCCAGCACATCCATATGCAATTTTAGGGTTCTTTTTATTAGGTTGTGGCTTTAGAAAGGGTTGCTCGCGCGAATAATAATTTATGTATGTGTCTTGTTTTTATTATTTATAAAAATGGCGGCGGCGGACGTGGTTAATCCAGAATAATATACAATTTATTTAGATTTTTTTTTTTAATCTCGCCGGGTTTAATCTAATCGTAACTAATGAGTAAACTTCGATTAATTTATGTAAAGTTTAATAGTTTAATTGAAGGGAAGTTAAGTAATGTTTATGTGTTAGGGAAACTCTCATACATTAAATTACGGAAACTCTACAAAACAAATTTGATAACTTTAAAACTGGCGCAGTATTTTACTTTATTACCTTAATTATGTGTCATCAGAAGCAAAGGCCAATTTAATTGAACGTCAAAATGTAGATCCGGGGATTAAAAGGGGATGTACCGGGAGGGTTCAGATGGAAACTGTTAAGATAGTAACACAGCCCGAGGGGTGAAATACACACAGATGACTTCGTTTGATTAGTTTAGTCGACCCGTGTCTTGTTTACAAAGATTATACTTCTAGTTTTCCTATTTAATTGTTGGATTAATTTAAGCCAGGATGATTTAAAGCGTACCTGCATCGGAAAATTTAAAAAAAACGCGCGAAAATATCGTGTGATTTTTTTTTATATTATTTTTTTACCAACGTAGGACATATTACTTTTTTTTATTTGTAACTATCAGGTCACTATCCTAATATTTGAATGACCTGGAAACTCCTTTTTTCATAAGATAAAATAAAATTTCATAAAATTTTAAGCATTGCGTATGATTTCCAAAGATTTTCTTGGATTTTCTACACATCCTCGGATTTTCAATTTTCAAAAATTTCTTGGGTTTCCAAAGATATCCTTGGATTTGCTAAGATTTTGGGTTTTCTAAGATTCTATAAGATTTTCCCAGATAAGAAAATTCCTAAGAATTCATTGGATTTGCTAAAATTTTCTGGGATTTCCTGTGATTTCTTTGGATTTCCTAGAATTTTCTAACATTCCCCGGAATTTCTAAATTTTATGATTTTCAAAAATTTTCTTGAATTTCCTAAAGTTTTCTAATATGTTCCACACAACTTCCGATTTTCTATTTTCCAATATTTTCTAGAATTTTCAAGGAATACCTTAGATTTTCTACACATTCATGATGAATTTCCTATTTTCTAATATTTGTATTGTTATAATATTTCTGAGATTTCCTATGACTTCCTAGGATTTCTTAAGATTTTCAAAGATTTATATGGTGTTGCTCGGATTTCTTTGATTTTCTAACATTTTTTAAGATAAGAAAATTCCTATGAATTCATTGGATTTCCTAAAATGTTCTGGGATTTCCTATGATTTTCTTAAATTGTCTAAGTTTTCCTAGAATTTTCTAACACCCGCGGATTTTCTTAGTTTCTAAGGTTTCCTTGGACTTGCTGAGATATTTGGATTTTCCAAGTTTTCTAAAATTTCCTGAAAATTTCTAGGATTTTCTATCCTTGGAATTGTTAAGATTTCTTTGGTTTTCTAAGATTTTATAAGATTTTCTAAGATAAGAAAATTATTAAGAATGCATTGATTTTCCTAAAATTGTACACTGCTTACGATTTCTTTGGATTTCTTAAGATTTCCGTGAATTTTCAACACATCCTCGGACTTGATATATTCTAAGATTTCCTTAGACTTCTTAGAATTCCCCAATATTTGTTTGGATTTTCTAAGATTTTCTAAGGTATGAAAATTCAAAGATTCATTGGATTTCTTAAAATTTTCTGGGATTTTCTATGATTTTCTTAGATTTTCTAAATTTTCGTAAAATTTTCTAACATCTTCGGTTTTTCTTGGTTTCTAGGGTTTCCTTGGAGTTGCTGAGATTGTCTGGATTTTCCAAGATTTTCTAAAATTTTCTGAAAATTTCTTTCTTTTCCTGAAAAGTTTTTAAAATTTTTTTAATTTCCTCAAGTTTCCTAATATGTTCCATCTAACTTCCAATTTTCGACTTTCTAAACTAAATTTATTTGGTTTTCTAAGATTCTATAAGATTTTCAAAGATAAGAAAATTCCTAAGAATTTATTGGATTTCTAAATTTTAAGGTTTCCTAGGAAATCTTAGGAAGTTCAACCATGGACTTCCTAAGATTTTCAAAGATTTCCTTACATTTTCTACACATTCGTGGATTTCCTATTTTCTAACATTTGTATTATATATTTATATATTCCAGAGATTTCCTATAATTTCCTAGGTTTCCAAAGAATTATTTGGATTTCCTTTAATCTCCTTTGGACTGCCTATGAATTCTTTGGATTTCTTAAGATTTCCTAGAATTTTCAACACAACTTCGGACTTTCTATATTGCAAGATTTCCTGAGACTTCTTAGGACTTTCAAAGATTTCTTTAGATTTGCTAAAAATTTTTAGGTTTCCTATGACCTTCTAAGATAAAAAAAATTCCTAAGGATTCGTTGGATTTTTAAAAATTATCTGGGATGTTTTATGATTTTCTTAGATTTGCTAAGTTTTCGTAGAATTTGCTAAAATCCTCGGATATTTTTGGTTTCTTAGGTTTCTTTGGATTTCTTGAGATTTTTTGGATTTTCCAAAATTTTCTAAAAATTCCCAAGTATTTCTTGGAAGTTTCCAAATATGTTCCACATAACTTCAGATTTTCAATTTTTTAAACTTTTTTTGGGTTTCCAAAGATATCCTTATAGTTGCTAAGATTTCTTTGATTTTCTAGGATTTTATAAGATTTTCTAAGATAAGACACTTCCTAAGAATTCATTGATTTTCTTGAAATTTTAGACACTGCTTACGATTTCTTTGAATTTCATAAGATTTCCTAAGATTATCTACACATCTTTGGATTTTTTAAATTCTAAGATTTCCTTAGACTTTCTAGAATTTTCAAAAATTTCCTTGGATGTTCTACACATCCTCAGATTTTCTATTTTCTAAAGTTTTCTTGGGTTTCCAAAGATATTCTTGGATTTGCTAAGCCTTCTTTGGTTTGCTAAGATTTTATAAGATTTTCTAAGAAAAGAAAATTCCTAAGAAATCATTGGTTGTTCTCAAGTTTTCTAGAACTTCTTATGATTTCATTGGATTTCCTAAGATTTTTTAAGAATTTTCCAAAATCTTTGGATTTTCTAAATTCTAAGGTTTTCTTAGACTTCCAAAGATATCTTTAGAATTGCTAAGATTTCTTTGGTTTTCTAAGAATTTTATAAGATTTTATAAGATTTTCTAAGATTAGAAAATTCCTAAGAATGCAAGTTTTTGGAATCAAGTTTTCTAGAATTTCCTATGATTTCTTTGGATTTCCTTAGATTACCTAGGATTCTGTACACATCCTTGGATTTTCTAAATTCTAAGATTTCCTACGATTTTCTACACATCCTCAGATTTTCTATATTCTAAAGTTTTCTTGGGTTTCCAATGATATCCTGATTTGCTAAAATTTCTTTGATTTTCTAAAATTCTGTAAGATTTTCTAAGATAAGCATATTCCTAAGAATTCATTGGATTTCCTCAAGTTTCTAGAATTTCCTAGATTTCATTGGATTCTTAAGATTTCCTAGCATTTTCTAACATCTTCGGATTTTCCAAGTTCAAAGGTTTTCTTGGACTTCCAAAAATATCTTTGGATTTGCAAGATTTCTTTTTTTCCAAGATTTTCTAAGATTTCCTGAAAATTCCTAAGAGATCCTTGAATTTCCTAATGTTTTTTAATCTGTTCTACACAACTTCAGATTTTCTATTTACAGTATTTTATAATATTCCTGAGATTTCCTACAAATTCCAAAAGATTTATTTGGATTTCCTAAAATCTCCTTGGGTTGACTATGATTTCTTTGAATTTCCAAAGATTTTCTTGAATTTATCAACATCCTCGGATTTACTATTTTCAAATTTTTTTCGGGTTACAAAAGGTATCTTTGGATTTCTTTGGATTTTTCTAAAATATTCGTGGATTTTCTATGATTTCCTTGGATCTCCTAAAAATTCTTTGGATGCCTTGGATTTTCTAAATTATCTTTGGATTTCTTAAGATTTTCTAGGATTTTCTAAATTCATAAATTTCCTTGCACTTTCTAGCATTGCCAAATAATCTCTTGGAATTTATATTTTCCAAATTTTCCTAAGATTTTTTTGGATTCCTATGATTTCTTTAGATTTCTTAAGATTTCCTTGGATTTTCTACACATTTTTGGATTTCATATTTTCTAATATTTTCTTGGGCTTCCAAGATATCTAAAATTTATTTGGATTTTCCAAAAATTCCTGAGATTTCATTGGATTTCCTAAGATATCCTAATATTATGTCCGCTTGGGATTTCCTTGGACTTCCCAGGATTTCCAAAGATTTTCTTGAAGTTTCTGCACATCCTTGAATTTTCTATTTTCTAATATTTTCTCGAGTTTTCCAAGATTTATTTCAGATTATCTACATATCGTCAGATTTCCTAGTATCCAATATATTCTTTAACTTCCTAAGATTTCCTTGGATTTCCAAATATTTGTTTGATTTTCCTGAGTTTCTTCAGATTCCGTAAAATTTTCTTCACATCTATTTTATGTTATTACTAGCAGGTCAGGCGGCCTACCGGCCGCAGATGAACTATGATGACTGAAAAATAATTGGAGCTATTGAAACAAATCTTGTTTAAACAGTAAACCTTGCAAAAAAAGTCATCATCTGCGTACCATTTCCTCCAATGCATTTTTTATAACTCTTGGGATAAACACTTGGATTTTCTAGAAAAAAATGTACTTAACTCGAATTTCCATTTTGCCTCGGGGGAACCACCGACGACGTGATCACAGTATTGTTAAAAAAATATTTTGCATTTAAGGCCGTTGCTATTGAAAAAGATAGAGAGAAAAATCAATTTTCTTTGTTTATATTATTGTTGGCGAGCACGAGAAGTAACGGTATAAGAAAAAGGGGTCCCTAGATGAAAATATCAACGCACTGAAAGCAATTTCGACACGCTTGACGTTCCACGTTACATTTATGCACCCACAACGCGTGGGCCTTTGAATTTCTTATTTTAACGAATTCACCCTCAATTTTTACGATTAAAATCGGAGCTAAGCTTTAGCACTGTCTCGACATTTTAAATTGGTGCCCGTCACGCAATTTTATTGTATAAATTACTAATTAATTTGCATTATTGGCCAGTGGCGTAGAAAAAGACGTTTCGCGCACCTGCAATTGAAAAATTTAGATTATTTTTTAGGTCTGGTAATCAGGTGGAAGCATCAAAAGTTGTTTTGATGCGGAGGGTAAGAACTCCTATTCTCGTCCCTGGACGACGGCGCCTGACGTCCTGGCGCCCAGATAGACGCGGACGGCGACAAACACCGTTACATTCACTCATATCGATACTACATCTACAGATTGTATCAAGCTGCCCCATCAGGTATCTTTAATGTTCGAAAGTCGAGTTTGATTACTATGCACCAGCGGTACCTAACATGCGCGCCAGACCGCATAATTTACGTCGCTGGCATTAGACAAAACCGCAAATCCGCTCTTCCTTTCTATAAAATCAATTCTAAAGAACGAAAACAAAATAAAAACGACAATCAAATGGCATTTACCGAGTCATTGTATACGTAATTTATGTGAATATCAGTCGAACGCATCTACTTATTTGTGTGGGTTATCAACCCTAAATTTTATTGACAAAACTATAATAATCTCTATCGCGGTAAAGATCTCGAGAGGAATAATATTTCGTAGCTGTTAAGTTTGTTAGTTGATTAACGAAATGTTTCGAATATTCGATTACCGGTTCCCTTCTAAGTTTTAGTCGCAATAATCCGTTACTGACCCTTACAGCTTCCGTAATCGTAATTTGTCCTATATTATGTCGGGCAAACTTAGCCATTTTAGAAGGGTAGCCACCACTTTATAACAATATTAATTCCTTACCGAAAATCGAATTTCGTTAATATGCTATTAACGGAATATAATATATCAAACTCAAGTTTAGTAATTTACAGTGAAAAAACGGTTAACGGTTACATCGATTAACGGTCCGTTAATTTTTTTTGTAGTTTACATCCTGACGACGACAAAATAATTATCATAACTTAGTCGATAACGAGCCGTTAATTTAACAAATACCAATAGCGCCGACTTAAACTAACGGACCGTTAAACTTAACGACGGTAAAAATTACTTTTACCTAGAGAATGATCAAAGTAACGGGTCGTTAATACTTATTGGCCGTATTGGCATCAGCAGCATTAACGGCCGTTAAATTAAAAATAAGTTTTCTCATAAAAAAAAATTTTTTTTTGCTTTTCACTATAATCGACACTGTTACATTAATTAACACTTATAATGTTCGCTAGACTGGTCTAATTCTATCAGTTCAGATTAAATAAATTAACGATTTATCAGAGAAACCTTATTTTATCCTTAGTTTTAGTTCGTCAAACTTGCTACAACAAAAACTCCGTTACGTGTCGCATAGGCGCCGTGAAACCGACATAATTTACAATAGATAAAGGATGAGGATCTTAATGGCTCGCGAGCCTAAATCGAAAAAGCGATGTAAAAGGGTACGGCAAAACTAGAACACTTTAATTACCATTTTTGGCATTCTACTAATGCGCACTTAAGCAGATATCGCAATGTGGCTTCGTCTACAGGGCGAAATGCGTAATCGAACCCCTAAATTTCTCGGTTATTTTTTTGGTTTTCTGCGTTTTTATACATAATATACAGTGGCGGCAATCTAAAATGCCCGGTGCATTTTATTTGCAATATACCTGTTACAATCGGCTTCATTTTAAGGGTGGTAATTTTTTGTTAAATACAATGACATACACTATTTTGTGGTAACCCTTCTTAACCATTTAGTGTACAAAATGCATCAGTTTAGTTTAATAAATCTTAGAAATATAAAAAAAATCGTAGGTAGAAAGAATTTAACAAAAACTGAAAAACAGAAAATTTTAGTTTTACATGGTGAAAATAGGAGTTTTACCTATATTAGTGAGAAAGTTGGGTATGACAGACATACTGTAAGTAGATTTTTTTTTAAATATGCCATTAGGGCAGTACAAAATCACTTGACAGAGGGAATTCGAAAAGAAAAACAACCAAATCACAAAATCGTAAGCTTTGCAAAATGGCATTGAAAGATCGCTTCAAATCTCGAAGACAATTAAAAAAACAGTTAAAAGATGACCTTGGCGTAAATATTAGCAAAAAAATTTTACGTAATCGTTTAGCTGAATTCAGATTACGCGCTTAGGCTGCTGTCAAGAAACCGCGTTTTTCAAAAAAATCGAAACAAAGACGGTTACAATTTGCCAAAAAATATCAAAATTGGTCGGTATGTGATTGGAAAAGGGTCATCTTCTCAGATGAGTCAAAATTTTTACTCCATGGGTCAGATGGAAAGCAATATGTGCGGCGATTTCAAACCGAGCGCCTATCAGATAAATGCACCATAAAAACAACACGCGGTTGATTTGGAATTATGATATGGGGTTGCTTTTCTCAACGTGGTTTAGGTGAGCTACATATCATAGAAGGGTCTGTAAATGTAAAAAAATACATTAAAATTTTAAAACCCAGTTTGGAGCCATCGGTTTTAAATTTATATGCTGAAAACAAAGAATGGTTTTTTCAGCAAGATAATGCACCGTGCCATACCGCGAAAACGGTACATAATATTTTTGTAAATAATTTTTTTTTTCAAAATGTATTAATCAGGCATTGTTGTGAATACATTTAGCTAACAAATGATTGAATAATATGAAATTGATTCCTTTTTATTTTACACAGGTATCGAATTATTTTGTTAATAACGGTATCTATACAATTGATTGACCTAACTTAAGTCCCGACTTAAACCCCATTGAGAACTTTTGGGCGGTTATGAAGAGGCATGTAGTTGACAATAGTCCTAAAAGTATACCTGAGTTGAAAAAAAGCGATAAAATTTGTTAGGGATAATCGTAAGCGACGATTACTTGCAGCGGTTAGAACAATCAATGCCACGCCGTTTAAAAGATGTAATAAAGGCCCAATGGAGGTTCAACTAAATATGAATAAATTTTTTTATTAACCAATATATTATTAATCAACACTTGACTACATTAATTATCTACTAAATAATTATTTTACTATAAAATTTATATCAAATTCGAGCGCAAAAATATACCTGAAAACAATGCTTTATTTTATAATGAAGTCTTTTGTTAGTTATTTATACTATCTATCATTGAATTTAATAATTTTATATGTATTTATAGTTAGACAATTATATAACATATGAATTAGTTCCATGTTAACAAAATTTGTAAGTAAAAATTAAGAATAACTTAAAATTTTTCAACCGGGCATTTTAGATTGCCGCCACTGTATATTTTTTACATAAATATTAACGTCGATATCGAGGGGAGTTCAATGATACGTGACACAGTGCCACGGGAAATTTAAAATTTTTAACATTCCGCACTTTGAATTGCTTTTTTGCTTAAAGCAGATATCTCAGGGTAGTAAATAGCGACAAAATTATACGGAGTGTCGTTGAGAAAAAATTGAAAAACCTAATGAAACCTACAAATTTTGTCGTTTTGGAAGTGTAGCCAATGAGAGCTGTACATTTGGGGGAATCCCTGTGTAACAGAAATGAGGAAGCGCCATCTGTCGTGTAGCAGGCTAAGAGGGCGCCATAAAAAGATCCGCCCGCTAGTAGGATCGAACTCACAACTCTTATGCCCGTACTAACAGTCACGGATTAATCCGAGATTCAAGATTAATTCTCGAAAGAGCAGCTGTTGCCGCTATACGGCCTAAAATCCAGTAATCTCATTTTAGATTTTAACGAAAAATCATGCAGTAACTTTCTACAGCTTTGGTACTTGCATTTTTTTTTCTGAAATTGACATTTTTCAAATTAAACCTGAAAAAAAGCGGCGACATTTTGAATTTTACGAAAAATGTTTTTTCTTGAATAACTCTGCCATTTTCAATTTTAACGAAAAGTCATAAAGACAAAAGTTATAGAAAATTGAATTTCCTACAACTTTGATTTCCGTATTTTTTTTCTGAAATTGACATTTTTCAAATTAAACCTGAAAACAACGGCGCCGGCCGTTTAGAATCTTATGAAAAATTTGTTTCTTGAATAACTCACCCAATTACAGTTTTAACGAAATATCGTGAAGACAGAAGTTGTAAGAAATTGAATTTCCTTTCAAGAAAAATTTTTTTTTAAATCGATATTTTTCAAATTAGTGAAAAAGTTTTTGAATTTGAATTTTATGAAAAATGGTTTTTCTTGAATAACTCGACCAATTTCAATTTTAACGAAAAATCGTGAAGCCAAAAGTTGTAGAAAATTCAATTTCCTACAATTTTGGTTCCCATAGTTTTTCCTGAAATTGACAGTTTTCAAATCAAACCTAAGAAAATCGGCGACATTTTTAATTTTACTAAAAATGATTTTTCTTGAAAAACTCAGCCAACTTGACAAGAAGACTTGACTTCAAGACAGAAGTTGTAGAAAATTGGATTTCCTTTAAAGAAAATTTTTTTTCTCAATCAATATTTTTCAAATTAAACCTGAAAACAGTGGCGCCATTTTAAATTTTTTGAAATATGGTTTATCGTGAATAACTAAACCAATTTCAATTTTAACGAAAAATTGTAAAGATAACAGTTGTAGGAAATTGAATTTCCTACCACACTGGTTCTCGCATTTTTTTCTGAAACTGATATTTTTCAAATTATACCTGAAAAAAGTGGCGCCATTTTAAATTTTTTGAAAAATGGTTTATCATGAATAACTCAACCAATTTCAATTTTAACGAAAAATTGTCAAGACAAAAGTTTTATGAAATTGAATTTCCTACAACATTGGTTCCAACATTTTTTTTTTCTGCAATTGAAATTTTTCAAATTAAAGCTGAAAAAGGCGGCGACATTTAGAATTATATTAAAATGTTTTTTTTTTTAATAACTGTCCCAATTGCAATTTTAACGAAAAATTCTCAAGACAAAAATTATAGGAAATTGAATTTCCTACAACATTGGTTCTTGCATTTTTTCTGCAATTAATATTTTTTAAATTGAACCTGAAAAAACTTGGCGCCATTTAGAATTTTATGAAAAATTGTTTTTCTTAAATAACTCACCTAATATAAATTTTTAACGATAAATCGTAAATCGTTGGTTCCCGTATTTTTTTTTCTGAAATCAATATTTTTCAAATTAAACCTGATAAAACAGCGTCATTTTAAATTTTATGAAAAATGTTTTTTCTTGAATAACTCGGTCGTTTTCAATTTTAACAAAAAATCGTAAAACTAAAAAGTTGTAGAAAATTCAATTTCCTACAGCTTTGATTGCAGTATTTTTGTTCTACAGTTGATATTTTTCAAATTAAACCTGAAAAAAGTAGCGTCATTTTAAATTTTATGAAAATTGGTTTTTCTTGAATAACTCGGCCATTTTCTATTTTAACGAAAAATTGTGAAACTAAAAAATTGTTGAAAATTAAATTTCCTACAACTTTGATTCCAGTATTTTTGTTCTACAATTGATATTTTTCAAATTAAACCTGATGAAAGTGGCGCAATTTTAAATTTTATGAAAAATTGATTTTCTTGAATAACTCGGCCAATTTAAATTTTAACGAAAAATTGTAACGACAAAAGTTGTAGGAAATTAAATTTTCTACAACATTCCTACATTTTTTTCCGAAATCGATATTTTTCAAATTAAACCTGAAAAAAGTGACGCCGCGCGCTGTTTTGTATTTTATGAAAAATGGTTTTACTTGAATAACTCGGCCATTTTCAATTTTAACAAAAAATCGTAAAACTAAAAAGTTGTCGAAAATTCAATTTCCTACAACTTTGATTCCAGTATTTTTGTTCTACAATTGATATTTTTCAAATTAAACCTGAAGAAAGTGACGCCATTTTAAATTTTATGAGAATTGGTTTTTCTTGAATAACTCAGCCAATTTTAATTTTAACGAAAAATTGTCAAGACAAAATTTGTAGGAAATTTAATTTTCTACAACATTGGTTTCCACATTTTTTTTCTGCAATCCATAGTTTTCAAATTAAACCTGAAAAAAGTGGCATGAGCAATGCTCGCGGTTAAAAGTTTTTCACTGTTGCAACATTATTTTCGTTTGTAGCTTCTCCACACACAAAAGAGTTCGACATTTTCTTGAAGTACGTGTACAGTCACTGGATACTTACAGTACCGCAACCCTAACAAAACAAAAACAAAAACCTCATCATAAACAAAATTTTGACAGTTCTCTTTTTCCTTGCCATTGGCGTAGGACCTTAAATATTAACTGTAGGAAAAAAAGAGTAAAGACCAAAATTGCTCAAAATTTAATTCCCTACAAGTTAGTTTCCGTTCATTTATGCCCTAAAGTTAAAAATAAATGAGATAATGCAAGAGTTTTACTTCGCCGCGTTTTTCAAGTTTAGTTTGAAAAATATCGACTTCAGAAAAAAGTACGGACCACTGTAACAGAAATGAGGAAGCACCATCTGTCGTGACAAATTAAGAGGGCGCCATCTGTGATCGAACTTCCGACACCTAATATGAAGCGTCATGCGCATGACTCGTTTCACTACCGAGGGCGTAACAAGAGCAATATTGGCAGTATATTCAATGTTATTGCACTGAGTAAATAAACCGAATAGAAAAATAAATTCAAAAGTAAGTTAACGAGCGAGGAATAAACGTAAATCAAACTGGAAAGTTGATATATGAAACCACATTATCTATTCCCTATGGTAATAATTCCATATTTTGTAACAAAACCCATTTGGGTCGCGTTTTGTCGTTGGTATTTGAAAATACCTCGGTTTTATCGAATTATATTTAAAGCGAAATTGTTGTCAGGTTGACTATAAAACGGGGATCTGATTTAATACAAACATTCGCCGATTTTATTAGTGTTTGCTAGATTGTATTGTCGTATGTTAATGAACAGCACAAGAATAGATTACGTGCACGCGATGAATTCTTCGGCTTATTTTAAAATTTTCTTCACCTGAACAAAACAAATTCGAATCGCTATTTACTCGTCACTATAACCTTTTTTTTTGTTTGCAAACCACCGAGGAAATGTAACTTTTGAGTCTTTTATTTGAAAAGTAAACAGAGCGGAAGCAATTCTGATACGAAGATTGATGACTTGATAGTGTAATCTTGGCAAAAGATAACTTATACATGATATAAATTTTGTTGCATAGAATAAACCGCATCTGGCGGATTTCTGGTTGATCGTTAAATCTACCGGCGAGCAAAACTTTTCCTGTCGCCCAAGCGTAGAGACCGCCTGGGAGATTTCACGAAAAGTAACACTTACGCCATTTTGTAGGTATGTGCTGATGAGGACAGAAACTGAAACCGGTTAAAAATTTGTTTTATTTATTTCAATGCGACTCACGTGACCATTTTCCTTTTACGGTTACTAAATCGGTATTTTTTATCTGCGATTAGATTTTCGAGCGTAAAAACGCGCGTTAAATTCGCACTAATTGCGTTTTATTACTTTTTTATTTTCCTAAATTAAACTCGAAATCCTTTTGAAGTTTTCAATAAAAATTGTTATGGATTTCCACCGAGAAAAAGTGAATGACGAGGTGTCGACGTGCCAAGCGTGAATCGCATTTTCCATGTTATTTTTTTTTGAGCGACTTTTCTATTCATTTTCTCGACAAACAGAAAAAGATTTATTGAACATATCATTCGGCTTTCAGTAACTTTCAGTAACTTCGAGAAAAGCTTACGCAATACATTTTTGTTTTTTAATACTTTCGGTACTTTTGGGAAAATCCACTATGCGGCGGTCAAAACCGCGGTGCGGTAAATCCCTTTATAATTTTTTTAAAGCGGCGTACATTGTTCTTTGTTCGTGTTCACTTCCGCTTTTTGAAAAGTTTCATAAATTACACCAGGTTAAATGTTTTCAAAAAAGTCGGCGTGGAAATTTCATTTGTTTGGCTGATCTGTTTATCGCCGCTCGTACAAACGATTTGAAAGATTAGGTGTGTCGGCACGTGTCGTCGTAAAATTGGGGCAAAATTAACACCGCCGGTGTTTTAGAAACTCGGAAAACGCTTTTCTATGAAAATCGAATTTTAGTTACGATCGAGGCTGGAACCTTCTTAAATTAAATTGCTTAACTCTGTATTGGCTGGACTGAAAAAAAAGCACTAACTGCACTTAATTTTTTATCTAGCTTAGTCGGTTAATTAAATTGTGCACGAGACTCTCAGTTTGATAAAATAAAGACCAAATTTTGTATTGCAAATAAGTTGGCTGCTGACTCTAAGATCTCAGTTCGAATCCGGGGAGAATCTAAAACTTTCATATAACATCTCATGTTTGAGTTTTAGTGTTTTGCCAACCGGGGGGTCTGATGCACTGGAGGGTATTCCATACCCCCCAGACCCAATCAAAAGCCCAATCAAAATTTGATGTTATAATAGTAAATAGCTACTTCTATTATGATTTCTACGATATATTAACATCCTTTTACTCCCGGCCAAGCAAAAATAAAATTACATGGTTATGGATCATAACTCTCAAACCTCCCGCTTTATAATACCCAATTTTTAAAATACAAAAAAATTGACATTTTTCAAATTAAAATTTTTCAATTAAAAAATAACTCGGTCAATTTCAGTTTTAACGAAAAATCGTGAAGATAGAAGTTGTAGGAAATTGAATTTCCTTTCCAGAAAATTTTTTTTCTGAACTGATATTTTTCAAATTAAACCTGAAAAAAGTGGAGCCGTTTTGAATTTTATGAAAAATTTTTTTTATAAAAAAAAAGTTTTTTTTAATACCTCGGCCATTTTCAATTTCAGCGAAAAATCGTGAAGCAAGAAGTTGTAGAAAATTCAGTTTCTTACAATTTTGGTTAGCATAATTTTTTCCTGATATTGACAGTTTTCAAATTAAACCTGAAAAAAGCTGGGACTCTTTGAATTTTATGAAAAATAGATTTTCTTGAAAAACTCGGCCAATTTCAATTTTAACAAGAAATCGTGAAGCCAAAAGTTGTAGAAAATTCAATTTCCTACAATTTTAATTTCCATATTTTTTTTTCTGATATTGACAGTTTTCAAATTAAACCTGAAAAAAGCGCGACATTTAGAATTTTATGAAAAATAAATTTTCTTGAAAAACTCGGCCAATTTCAATTTTAACGAAAAATCATGAAGAAAGAAGTTGTAGGAAAATGAATTTCCTTTCCAGAAAAATTGCTTTCCTGAAGCGATATTTTTCAAATTAAACCTGAAAAAAGTGGCGCCGTTTTAAATTTTATGAAAAATTGTTTATCTTGTGAATAACTCGGCCATTTTCAATTTAAAAGAAAAATTGTGAAGCAAATAATTGTAGAATTTTCTACAATTTTGGTTCCCATATTTTTTTTCTGATATTGACAGTTTTCAAATTAAACCTGAAAAAAGAGGGTATACTTTGAATTTTATGAAAAATAGATTTTCTTGAAAAACTCAACCAATGTCAGTTTTAACGAAAAATCCTGAAGACAAGTTGTAGGAAATTGAATTTCTTTCCAGAAAATATTTTTTTTTCTGAATCGATATTTTTCAAATTAAACCTGAAAAAAGTCAAACATTTAAATTTTATGAAAAATGGCTTTTCTTGAATAACTCAAACAACCTCAATTTTAACGCAAAATTGTAAAGACGTAAGTTGTAGAAAATTTAATTTTCCTACACATTCCTACATTTTTTTTTCTGCAATTGATATTTTTCAAATTAAACCTGAAAAAATCAGACATTTTGAATTTTATGAAAATGGTTTTTCTTGAATAACTCGGCCATTTCCAATTTAAAAAAAAATTGTCCAGACAAAAGTTGTCTACTACACACTGGTTCTTGCATTTTTTTCTGGAATCGATATTTTTCAAATTAAACTTGAAGAAAATGGCGCCCTTTTGAATTCCATGAAAAATGAATTTTCTCTTTTTCTTAAATAACTCGGCTATTGTCAATTTCAACGAATAAATTGTGAAGCCGAAAGTTGTAAGAAATTCAATTTTCTACAACTTTTGTTTCTATATTTTTTTTTCTGAAATTAACATTTTTCAAAAGAAACCTGAAAAAAGTGGCGCCATTTTGAATTTCAGGAAAAATTGTTTTTTTTTTAATAACTCGCCCAATTTTAACTTGAACGAAAAATCGTGAAGACAGAAGTTGTAAAAAATTGAATTTCCTTAGCAGGAAAATTTTTTAAAATCGATATTTTTCGAATAATTAGTGAAATAAGTGGCACCGTTTTGAATTTTATGAAAAATGGTTTTTCTTGAATAACTCGGTCAATTTCAGTTTTAACGAAAAATTGGAAATACAAAAATTATAGGAAATTGAATTTTTTTGAAAAACATTGGTTCTCGCATTTTTTTTCTGAAATTGACATTTTTCAGATTAAACCTTAAAACAACAGCGTCATTTAGCATTTTATGAAAAATGGGTTTTCTTAAGTAACTCGGCCAATTTCAATTTTTCAATAAAAATCGTGATGACAGAGGTTGTAGGAAATTTAAGTTTCCTTTCCAGAAACATTTTTTTCTGAACCAATATTTTTCAAATTAAACCTGAAAAAAGTGGCGCCGTTTTGAATTTTATGAAAAATTGTTTTTCTTGAATAACTCGGCCATTTTCAATTTTAATGAAAGATCGTGACGCCAAAAGTTGTAGAAAATTCAGTTTCCTACAATTTTTGTTACCATATTTTTTTTCTGATATTGACAGTTTTTAAATTAAACCTGAAAAAGCGGGGACATTTTAAATTTTATGAAAAATTGATTTTTTTGAAAAACGCGGCCAATTTCAATTTTAACGAAAAATCGTGAAGACAGAAGTTGTAGGAAATTGAATTTCCTTTCCATAAAATTTTTTTTCTGAACCAATATTTGTCAAATTAAACCTGAAAAATGTGGCATCTTTTTGAATTTTATGACATGTGGTTTTTTTTGAATAACTCGGCCATTTTCAATTTTAACGAAAAATCGTGAAGGCAAAAGTTGTAGAAAATTCAATTTCCTATAATTTTGGTTGTCATATTTTTTTTCAGATATTGACAGTTTTCAAATTAAACCTGAAAAAAGCGGGTACATTTTGAATTTTATGAAAAATAAATTTTCTTGAAAAACTCGACAATTTTCAATTTTAGCGAAAAATTGTCAAGACAAAAGTTGTAGGAAATTGAATTTTCCTACACATACATACGTTCCTACATTTTTTTTCTGCAATTGATATTTTTCAAATTAAACCTGAAAAAAGCGGTGACATTTTGAATTTCATGAAAATCTTTTTCCAAAATAACTCGGCCATTTTCAATTTCAACGAAAAATCGTGAAGACAGAAGTTGCAAGAAATTGAGTTTCCTGTCCAAAAAACTTTTTTTGAAAGCGATATTTTTCAAATTAGTGAAATATGTAAGTGGCGCCGTTTTGAATTTTATGAAAAATGGTTTTTCTTGAGTAATTCGACCAATTTAAATTTTAACGAAAAACCGTGAAGACAAAAGTTGTAGAAAATTGAATTTAATTTCCAGAAAATTTTTTTTCTGCAATCCAAATTTTTCAAATTAAACCTGAAAAAAGTGGCGTCATTTTAAATTTTATGAAAAATGGTTTTTCTGGAATAACACGGCCAATTTCATTTTTAGCGCAAAATTGAGAAGACAAAAATTATAGGAAATTAAATTTCTTACCACATTGGTTCTCGCATTTTTTTTCTGAAATTGACGTTTTTCAAATTAAACCTGAAAACAACGGCGCCATTTAGAATTTCATGAAAAATGGGTTTTCTTGAGTAACTCGGCCAATTTCAATTTTAAAGAAAAATCGTGAAAACAGAAATTGTAGGAAATTGAATTTCCTTTCCACAAAATTTTTTTTCACTGAAGTTCAATCAATATTTGACGTTGACGTTTAGTTTCAAGTTCTACAACTTTTTTCTTTTCTTGGGGTCTAAAGTTAAACATAATATTTATTTATTATTACAATGTCAAAGTTTGATTTAGCTTCAGTGTTTTGCCAAACCGGGGGGTCTGGGGGGTATGGAATACCCTCCAGTGCATCGTTTGCCCTTTGTCCATGCGCTTATACTGAAGAGTTACTCAGTAGGCAGTGCTGAAAGTATTCCATACCACCAGACTCCCAAAAACCCAAGAGTCGAGAACTTTCACTATGTTTTCACCTTAAAAAAACATCATTATAATGGTGGCAAAAATCTCATTAATCCACTCCTGCGCGTCAGTGGTAATTAAACGACCTACTTGTTTTTCACTATTTTGATTTGATTATGTTTTAGAAATGCCCTCCCCCATCCTATGAACTAGTGATACAAAGTTTGATTTCGATAAATCGAAATTTGTTATTTTAGAAAAATATAGCGGTCACCGGGGGGTCTGGGGGGTATGGAATACCCTCCAGTGTCACGAAGAATCTTATAATACATACAACACAATAATTAAGAAAGAATATACCGACATCACATTTTGGATAATATTATAATGCTGATAGAATATTGATTTATACAAATGTATTGTTTATGTATTGATGCCTCTGACGTTAAAGGGTATTCCATACTCCCAAACCCCCCAAAACACGCTACATTCACCTGACATAGCAGATTTCAATGCGTAGATATGTTTTAGAACTTCTCATATCTTATTATGTCATTTTCAACCTCAGCGGTGGAAAGAAGCACGTAATGAAGCTAGGTAAAATACGGAGACATCCATTCGCCGTCGCAGTGTCCAATGTATTGATCGCCCCGGTTAAAAAATGGCTTGCTCATCCTTTGGCATCCTGTTTCAAACACAAACAAACAAACCGTATGTATACGAGGTGCTACCATAAAATATTTACAAACTTTGCATATATTGCTGCTTCTCTGCCATTTAATGAACCACCGGGGACGAACTAGTATGCATGTACTACTTCGTCTTTTCCATTGCGATTCTTTCACGTTTGAACCGATAAGCAGAAAGAATAAATAATTTTCGTGATATATTACTCCGCTGGCGTTCGCTTCGAACCGCGCCGGTATTGTTGTGAATTTTATTTTGAGAAAGCACGAAATCTTACCGGAGTAATTCGATAAAATGTGAAAAATCTTGGCCTGGTAAGAAGACGTATTTATTATAAAACCCTTATCGTGTCATCGATCGTAAAAATGCTCGCCAATTATTCTTATTTTGATCTGGCCGAAACACGCAGGGGAAGAACAGAAACAACGAAATTGAAAGCCAATTGCCATTTTATTTCGTTAACAAATAGCGAAATTATACAAACTTAGATTGGATTTGGAGTTTTTTTATTGCGGGTGAAAGTTGCAAATATTTTTACCCTAAGTCGGTTTTCATTTCCTTAAAAATGCCATAAATTCGTCGGCTTCTTGTTTTGGGGTGTTGTTAGTTAGCGGCTGGAATTTATGGCGCTTTGTTGGTCATAAAATCAAAGAGGATTTATTTTTTGTTGCGCCGTTCATTACAGGTGCGAGTGGTCTTCAAGTGTTGCTTCAGTTTGATTTACGTGCAAATTCCATTTTCAATTATGAGCATTAATCGACCATTCCTCTTTTCGCTCAGGAGGCTACCGACTGCGCCAATTTAATTATACGGAAAGTTTCGCGCCAACTTTCTTTGCGAACTTCACTTGTTTCTCTAATTAGAAAAACAAACATTTACACATTTTCTTCTGCTTCCATGATTTCATCCTTGAGTGGAAAATTGAAAGTTACTTCGACTTTTATGGAATATAATAAAAATCACGCTCTGCTTCTTGTCGTATAAACGGGAAAGCGGTTAAGGATAATCAATAAATTAATAGGATAACTTCGGAATCACGCAGTTTGACGAAAACTTATATATTACCACTGGATATATTTTGGATCGGGTCGTTGTGGTGTGAGTGCACGGAAGCGAAACACATTACGAAATTTATTTCGTTTTATCGCGCGCGAATAGTAATGGCAATCCAGAGAAGTCAAAATTTTCCTTTTTATTCCTGCGAGATGACCCACTTCAGGAATATAAAGTCGGATTTCATTCTCCCCGAAAATTGAAAGTCCGGATTAAACTTTTATGTCATTGTAACTCGTATGGGTTTCATGATGCTATTTTGCGCTACTGTTGCGCTATTTTAGGGGTCAAGGTCAACCAAAATAACGAACTTGAGTGGCATCACGTAATGATTTTATTTTTATTGCTTTACATTCATTGGCGGTCATTATTCCTTCTCTCGAGGTTCTATCGTCGTCTTCAGATGTCCATGTTAACATTAAAAAATTAAATAATAAATTTGACGACGGCGAAATGGCCGATGGCGAAACAACGACGATGAAACCGCAACAACGACGCTGAAACTATAATAATTTAATTTTGGGTGGGGGAGGGGGTAAGTTTCAAAAAGAAAAAAATGAACAAATTATCATTTTAATTTAATTTCGGATCCGAAAGCCCAAGTAAATGCTCTACTTTGGAGTGCTGCAGAGACAGGATCGATTGACTTAACGCGTAATCTCGCAGTAAGTCTTTGATTAATTACTCTAAATCGTAACATTGTAGGTTTCAGAAAACCAGTCTATTTTAAGGCAATTTGTACCCATGTATTGCATTATAGTATTTAGATAAAAAAGTGTTATATTTTATATAATTTCTTGCAGCATTCGATCCCCGCCGCAGATGACTTTTTAAAGTTTTACTCGACCTTATCGGATCGGCGGCGGTATGGTGCCCTAATGACTTGAACTACTAGAATTTCAGATTTATCTTTCGCGCACATAATTTATAAAACTTAAAAGTTTATAGCTGCTGCTCTCCTAGAGAAGATGTAAGGGTCGATTTTGTTGTCTTTTCGCAGTCGAGCGCGAGTACAACCTTGAACTATGCCGCTTTGCAAGACGAGCAGACCATCCGGTCTTTCATAAGTTAATTAATTTTTTGCAAAAAAAGAAGAGTAATCTTGTAAATGACTAAAGTCGACTCTCCGCCTGTTTAAAATAAACTTATTTTTCATCGTAAATTATTTTACCCTTCCCCCCCCCCCAGGATCAGCAAGCTTCTCTCGCTTACCTCGTCGTTAGAATATGGAAACTTGGGCAAATTTATCACGACCCATCGTAAACCTACATAATCTACTAAAAAAAATTTAATTTGAAAAAGAACTAAATTCTTATTAAAATAATATATCAATTTACTCCGCCCCCTCCCCCTTTTCTTAGAACTTTACCTGGTCCGTCTTTGATTCTAAGAGATTGAGTTTGATTGTTTATGTTAAGACATCAGGTTTTGAAGAGGAAATCGCAGAGGGAATCTGGTGTAAAACTCAAGGGAAATCTGAGAAAATTCGGGAAAACTTAAGAAAAACTTACAAAATCCAATAAAATCTTTTCCACACAGAGCGGATGCGGACGTGGGCCCACAGCAAGCTTCAACTTATGTTTCTTATATACTAATTATATTGTGCAGAAAAATAACACAATTGCGTACTTTTTCTGCACAATTATGTGGATTAGTAACACAATCATATTTTCCCTGTGTAGCTTTATCTATAGGAAAATCAGATATCTCAAAGAAAATCCAGTAAAGTCTTAGAAAATAAAACAGGCGCGAAAATACAGGATATCCAAAGAAATGAAGGAAATCCAAGTTTTCTTTTCTAGGAAATTCAAGGAAATCGTAGGAAACTTTAGAGAGTCTTAGAAAACCTAAGAAAATCTCTAGCTTTCTCGGGAAACCCAAAAAAATATTAGAAAATCTTACAAATCTTAGAAAATTTCGGAAAATCTTCAAAAAATTTAAAAAATCTTAAAAAATCTGAAGACATTTTCGGATGTAGGACATCCGAGAAAATGTGGGAAATTCAGAAACCTTAGGAAATCCGAAGAAGTCTTACAAAATAAGACTTGCGAGGAAACATAGGATATCCAAAGAAATGTAGGAAGTCTTAGGAAATCTAAGAAAATCTCAAGGATGCTTGAGAAACCCGAAGAAATATTGAAAATCTTACAAATATTAGGAAATCCGAGTAATTCTTAGGAAATAGGAAATCTCGGAAAATTCTTAGGAAATACAAAAAAATCTTAAAAAATTCAAAAAAATTTTTGGATTAAGAAAACAAAGAAAATCGTAGGAAGCTTTAGAAAAACTTTTTAAAATCCACAGAGATCTTAGAAAATAAGACATGCGAGGAAATGTAGGATATTTAAAGAAATGTCGGAAATTCAAGGAAATCCCAGAAAATCTCAAGCGTTCTCCGGAAAGCAAAAGAAATATTAGAAAATCTTACAAATATTAGGAAATCCGAGTAATTGTTGGAAAATAGGAAAATAGAAAAAATGTAGAAAATAAAAGGATATCTTTGGAAATCTCAGAAAACTGAGAAAATCTCAAAAAGTTTTATCAATTCAAGAAAATCCAAAGAAATATTAAAAAATCCAAAAAATACTTTAAAATCCGAAAAGATTTTAGAATTTAGGACATCCGAGAAAATGTAGGAAAATCAGAAATCTTAGGAAATCCAGAGAAGTCTTAGGAAATAAGACATGTGAAGAAATATAGAAAATCGAAGGAAATGTAGGAAATTCAAGGAAGTTTTAGGAAATCAAAGGAAATTGTAGAAAACTCTAGAAAGTCTTAGGAAATCCAAGAAAATATCAGGCATTCTCGGAAAACCCTGAAAAATGTTAGAAAATCTTACAAATATTAAGAAATCCGAGTAATTCGTAGGAAATAGGAAATCCGAGAAAATGTAGAAAATCCAAGGAAATCTTAAAATATTCGAAGAAAACTTAAAAATTCTGAGAAAATGTAGGAAATCTAAGGAAATGTAGGAAATCTAAGGAAATCCAAGAAAATCGTAGAAAATTTTAGAAAGCCTTTAGGAAATTCAAGAAAATCTTTAAATTTCCAAGCAATCTAGAGAACTCTTAGGAAACCCGAAGAAAAATTTGAAAAGCCGAGAAAATTCAAAGCAATCTTAATAATATTTCAAAATCCAAAAAGATCTTAGAAAATCTTAAGAAATTAGAAAATTCTCAAAAACTACGAGTACAAATAAACTTTTAGTTTGCTTTTTCAACTTTTTCAAAATGAAATCTTAAGGTAATGCTGGGCGAGACTCGGGAAAATTTTTCAAAATTCTTATAAAAATAAATTTAGTGGACAAACTTTTGCCTTGTGACTCGTCGTGAATTTAGTAAATAATTTTTGAAAGTTGTTTTCAAAATATTTTTGTAAAAACTGAAAAAGTAACGAAAAAAATCGATTTTCCAGTTCGCAATAATTTTGTAATTTAATTGAACAACAGATGGCGCTACGAAATTTGAATACTTTTGGTATGGACTTCGAAGGTGCTGCCTTGGTTCTTTATGGGTCATGATTGGAAGGCAAACATTTTTAGTTCAAAAACTACCACCAGATGTCGCTACTATGAATTTTGAAAGTTTGAAAGTCGGTGCAGAAAATTCCAATAAGGGCCTGTTATACCAACTATTGTACTTGGTTTCAAAGCAATTAATTAGAAATTTATAAAGTAACTTGAAGACTTCCAATATAGCAGCGCCACCTGTTGGTAGTTTTTAGAACAATAAAAATTTAATGTTCTATTAATTTACAAAAATATTGCTAATTGAAAAATCGAGTTGTTTTTTTAATTCTTAAAAACAAAAAAGAATGCGGTTGACAACTAAGTTAACAGATATTGAGATTCAAAATAGATCTAGCGGTCAGCGTTCAGCGGTCAGCGTTCCAGAATTTAATTATACTTTGTCTTGATTGGTACATTTCAAGGTTAACCGTGTCTGCAGGCTCAGTGACTCCGCCTTGCAGAGTCGCAACAGGTCCGGCTCGAACAATTTTTTTTATTTGTACAAAAAAACGACCGCCTTATTTATTGCTGCAAATATCGAATGGCTCGGTCGCAAAATAAAACAGCATTGCACTGAATAGAAGCAATCTAAAAATGTTATTTGCTACAAAATTGCAGCAATCTGAGATTAAATTTCCGCATTTCATTTTTATTGTTACATCGATGTTTCATTCGTATTTTCAGCCGGTCTGTGAAGAAACTCCCGAACAAGTGCATCAGGTGCGCTTATTAAATATTTCGCTATTAATGGGTCGGATTTTTGCGACACACCCTGTAATTTCAATTAAATTATTGCGCCAGATGTAATTTTTTGCGAAGTTTTCGGCCTCATTTGCGATATAAATTAGAAAGAAAATTAAATTGATGTTTAAATTTCACTTTTGTTTGAATAAAAAGTTGTGGAAAAGCGTTTATCTTCATAAAAGTTTGTTCGAAAATGTATGCCGAATATCAAGATCGTATTTAAATCGAGAAATATTATATGGAGCAACCCACATCATTACTTTTTGTGTCAAAATTTGAAAATAAAGTCTTTATGCTTTACGGTTTCTCCATTTAAGGGTCAACAATAACTCACAATTGTCACACACAAAAAATGAAAATCGAGGTTTTGTGATGCAAATCTCGGCAAAAAAAGCGTATTCAACTTTTCTAAACATTTCACTTACGAGGGCGTTTCAAAAAGATCGCATTTATATTTTTTTATTTTCGAATCGTTTCGCTATTTTTGAAAAAAGAATCAAATTTGAATAATATGAAACTTACAATAAGTTGCAGTCGTTAAACGATCAATGGTATCCTGTTTTAGTTTTGAATTTTTCTTGCCCATGGTGCGTATATTTTCTCGATTCAGACGTGGAGTAACAAAAAACTTACGAAACGCGTATGGAACGTCTACTCGATTGCATATCACTAACAGGATCGCACGCACACGAATATCCCAGGATTTTGAAAGGATGTGTGTTAAAGGGTTGTTTTGGTGGAAACGCGTGCGCAAGCCGTGGGGAGCACGGCGCACATTTTCGACGCCTGAAAATTGAAAAGACCTCGATCGCGACGCCCGCCGAACGCGCAGGTTATGAGAGAAAAACTAGCAATACAAAAATTGTAGTCGCATCTCCAAAAGTATTGCACACAATTATACCTTTGCCAAATATTTAATCCGGATATCGAACGCCAAGTACTTCATTTATTTTTATTTTTTATTGCGAACTTGACCAGCCTGAGGGTAAACTATAATATAATATCGATTAACAGATTTTTAAAATAAAATTTAACAGACTTCAGTATTTGTAACTTTAGTAGCGCATGGATTGGTATAAACACTGATAAACTGTTAATTTTGTATTTAAAAAAATGTGTGGATTTGAAACTTTCAATTTTTGGGCTGAAAAAACACCAAAGGGGTTAACCTTACGTTTTTTTCAAAAATTGCCACAAATTTAGGTGGTCTTTTTTTGACTAAAACCGACGTGCTTAGTAGGCATAGGGACACTTGGGCTGACCTCATTTGACCCCGAATCAATGACTTTGAGTTCAAGGCCGGCATACCGCACCGTACCATCCCGGTCTATACCGGTATACCACACCGCACCGGTATACCATTAAACTATACGGTGCGGTATACCGGTATAGACCGATATGGTACGGTGCGGTATGCCGCTATATACCGGCCTACCGGCCTTGCCCCAAGGTCATTGATTCGGGGTCAAATGAAGTCAGCCCAAGTGCCTCTATGCCTACTAAGGACGTCGCTTTTAGTCCAAAAAAGACCACCTTTTGGCGTTTTCCTATGCAGTTTTTTGAGATAAAGCGACTGACGCAAGCAGATTTGCCGTAAGTATAATATTTTAGGATTTATGCGGCTTTAAAGTTGGAAATATTTGAACGTCATTTTGAACCGCTTACGAGCATTTTCTCCAAACGATACCGAGTTTTTCGAACTCCTCGCATCAAAGCACGTCGGTTTTAGTCAAAAAAAGACCCCCTAAATTTTTGGCAATTTTTGAAAAAAACGCAAGGTTAACCCCTTTGTTGTTTTTTCACCCCAAAAATTGAAAGTTTCAAATCCACACATTTTTTGGCGTTTTCCTATGCAGTTTTTTGAGATAAATCGACTGACGCAGGCAGATTTGCCGTAAGTATAATATTTTAGGATTTATGCGTCTTTAAAGTTGGAAATAAATGAACGTCATTTTGAACCGCTTACGAGCATTTTCTCCAAACGATACCGCGTTTTTCGAACTCCTCGCATCAAAGCACGTCGGTTTTAGTCAAAAAAAGACCCCCTAAATTTTTGGCGATTTTTGAAAAAAACGCAAGGTTAACCCCTTTGTTATTGTTTTTTCACCCCAAAAATTGAAAGTTTCAAATCCACACATTTTTTGGCGTTTTCCTATGCAGTTTTTTGAGATAAATCGACTGACGCAGGCAGATTTGCCGTAAGTATAATATTTTAGGATTTATGCGTCTTAAAAGTTGGAAACATTTGAACGTCATTTTGAACCGCTTACGAGCATTTTCTCCAAACGATACCGAGTTTTTCGAACTCCTCGCATCAAAGCACGTCGGTTTTAGTCAAAAAAAGACCCCCTAAATTTTTGGCAATTTTTGAAAAAAACGCAAGGTTAACCCCTTTGTTGTTTTTTCACCCCAAAAATTGAAAGTTTCAAATCCACACATTTTTTGGCGTTTTCCTATGCAGTTTTTTGAGATAAATCGACTGACGCAGGCAGATTTGCCGTAAGTATAATATTTTAGGATTTATGCGTCTTTAAAGTTGGAAATAAATGAACGTCATTTTGAACCGCTTACGAGCATTTTCTCCAAACGATACCGCGTTTTTCGAACTCCTCGCATCAAAGCACGTCGGTTTTAGTCAAAAAAAGACCCCCTAAATTTTTGGCGATTTTTGAAAAAAACGCAAGGTTAACCCCTTTGTTATTGTTTTTTCACCCCAAAAATTGAAAGTTTCAAATCCACACATTTTTTGGCGTTTTCCTATGCAGTTTTTTGAGATAAATCGACTGACGCAGGCAGATTTGCCGTAAGTATAATATTTTAGGATTTATGCGTCTTAAAAGTTGGAAACATTTGAACGTCATTTTGAACCGCTTACGAGCATTTTCTCCAAACGATACCGAGTTTTTCGAACTCCTCGCATCAAAGCACGTCGGTTTTAGTCAAAAAAAGACCCCCTAAATTTTTGGCAATTTTTGAAAAAAACGCAAGGTTAACCCCTTTGTTGTTTTTTCACCCCAAAAATTGAAAGTTTCAAATCCACACATTTTTTGGCGTTTTCCTATGCAGTTTTTTGAGATAAATCGACTGACGCAGGCAGATTTGCCGTAAGTATAATATTTTAGGATTTATGCGTCTTTAAAGTTGGAAATAAATGAACGTCATTTTGAACCGCTTACGAGCATTTTCTCCAAACGATACCGCGTTTTTCGAACTCCTCGCATCAAAGCACGTCGGTTTTAGTCAAAAAAAGACCCCCTAAATTTTTGGCGATTTTTGAAAAAAACGCAAGGTTAACCCCTTTGTTATTGTTTTTTCACCCCAAAAATTGAAAGTTTCAAATCCACACATTTTTTGGCGTTTTCCTATGCAGTTTTTTGAGATAAATCGACTGACGCAGGCAGATTTGCCGTAAGTATAATATTTTAGGATTTATGCGTCTTAAAAGTTGGAAACATTTGAACGTCATTTTGAACCGCTTACGAGCATTTTCTCCAAACGATACCGAGTTTTTCGAACTCCTCGCATCAAAGCACGTCGGTTTTAGTCAAAAAAAGACCCTCTAAATTTTTGGCGATTTTTGAAAAAAAACGCAAGGTTAACCCCTTTGTTGTTTTTTCACCCCAAAAATTGAAAGTTTTAAATCCACACATTTTTTGGCGTTTTCCTATGCAGTTTTTTGAGATAAATCGACTGACGCAGTCAGATTTGCTGTAAGTATAATATTTTAGGATTTATGCGTCTTAAAAGTTGGAAACATTTGAACGTCATTTTGAACCGCTTACGAGCATTTCTCCAAACGATACCGCGTTTTTCGAACTCCTCGCATCAAAGCACGTCGGTTTTAGTCAAAAAAAGACCCCCTAAATTTTTGGCGATTTTTGAAAAAAACGCAAGGTTAACCCCTTTGTTGTTTTTTCACCCCAAAAATTGAAAGTTTCAAATCCACACATTTTTTGGCGTTTTCCTATGCAGTTTTTTGAGATAAATCGACTGACGCAGGCAGATTTGCCGTAAGTATAATATTTTAGGATTTATGCGTCTTTAAAGTTGGAAATAAATGAACGTCATTTTGAACCGCTTACGAGCATTTTCTCCAAACGATACCGCGTTTTTCGAACTCCTCGCATCAAAGCACGTCGGTTTTAGTCAAAAAAAGACCCCCTAAATTTTTGGCGATTTTTGAAAAAAACGCAAGGTTAACCCCTTTGTTGTTTTTTCACCCCAAAAATTGAAAGCTTCAAATCTACACATTTTTTGGCGTTTTCCTATGCAGTTTTTTGAGATAAATCGACTGATGCAGGCAGATTTGCCGTAAGTATGATATTTTAGGATTTATGCGTCTTTAAAGTTGGAAATATTTGAACGTCATTTTGAACCGCTTACGAGCATTTCTCCAAACGATACCGCGTTTTTCGAACTCTTCGCATCAAAGCACGTCGGTTTTAGTCAAAAAAAGACCCCCTAAATTTTTGGCGATTTTTGAAAAAAACGCAAGGTTAACCCCTTTGTTGTTTTTTCACCCCAAAAATTGAAAGTTTCAAATCTACACATTTTTTGACGTTTTCCTATGCAGTTTTTTGAGATAAATCGACTGACGCAGGCAGATTTGCCGTAAGTATAATATTCTAGGATTTATGCGTCTTTAAAGTTGGATATAAATGAACGTCATTTTGAACCGCTTACGAGCATTTTCTCCAAACGATACCGCGTTTTTCGAATTCCTCGCATCAAAGCACGTCGGTTTAAGTCAAAAAAAGACCCCCTAAATTTTTGGCGATTTTTGAAAAAAACGCAAGGTTAACCCCTTTGTTGTTTTTTCACCCCAAAAATTAAAAGTTTCAAATGCACACATTTTTTTGCGTTTTCCTATGCAGTTTTTTGAGATAAATCGACTGACGCAGGCAGATTTGCCGTAAGTATAATATTTTAGGATTTATGCGTTTTTTTTTTTTATCAAAAAAAGACCCCCTAAATTTTTGGCGATTTTTGAAAAAAACGCAAGGTTAACCCCTTTGTTGTTTTTTCACCCCAAAAATTGAAAGTTTCAAATCTACACATTTTTTGGCGTTTTCCTATGCAGTTTTTTGAGATAAATCGACTGACGCAGGCAGATTTGCCGTAAGTATAATATTTTAGGATTTATGCGTCTTTAAAGTTGGAAATATTTGAACGTAATTTTGAACCGCTTACGAGCATTTTCTCCAAACGATACCGCGTTTTTCGAACTCCTCGCATCAAAGCACGTCGGTTTTAGTCAAAAAAAGACCCCCTAAATTTTTGGCGATTTTTGAAAAAAACGCAACGTTAACCCCTTTGTTGTTTTTTCACCCCAAAAATTGAAAGCTTCAAATCCACACATTTTTTGGCGTTTTCCTATGCAGTTTTTTGAGATAAATCGACTGACGCAGGCAGATTTGCCGTAAGTATAATATTTTAGGATTTATGCGTCTTTAAAGTTGGAAATAAATGAACGTCATTTCAACCGCTTACGAGCATTTTCTCCAAACGATACCGCGTTTTTCGAACTCCTCGCATCAAAGCACGTCGGTTTTAGTCAAAAAAAGACCCCCTAAATTTTTGGCGATTTTTGAAAAAAACGCAAGGTTAACCCCTTTGTTGTTTTTTCACCCCAAAAATTGAAAGTTTCAAATCTACACATTTTTTGGCGTTTTCCTATGCAGTTTTTTGAGATAAATCGACTGACGCAGGCAGATTTGCCGTAAGTATAATATTTTAGGATTTATGCGTCTTTAAAGTTGGAAATAAATGAACGTCATTTTGAACCGCTTACGAGCATTTTCTCCAAACGATACCGCGTTTTTCGAACTCCTCGCATCAAAGCACGTCGGTTTTAGTCAAAAAAAGACCCCCTAAATTTTTGGCGATTTTTGAAAAAAACGCAAGGTTAACCCCTTTGTTGTTTTTTCACCCCAAAAATTGAAAGTTTCAAATCTACACATTTTTTGGCGTTTTCCTATGCAGTTTTTTGAGATAAATCGACTGACGCAGGCAGATTTGCCGTAAGTATAATATTTTAGGATTTATGCGTCTTTAAAGTTGGAAATAAATGAACGTCATTTTGAACCGCTTACGAGCATTTTCTCCAAACGATACCGCGTTTTTCGAACTCCTCGCATCAAAGCACGTCGGTTTTAGTCAAAAAAAGACCCCCTAAATTTTTGGCGATTTTTGAAAAAAACGCAAGGTTAACCCCTTTGTTGTTTTTTCACCCCAAAAATTGAAAGTTTCAAATCTACACATTTTTTGGCGTTTTCCTATGCAGTTTTTTGAGATAAATCGACTGACGCAGGCAGATTTGCCGTAAGTATAATATTTTAGGATTTATGCGTCTTTAAAGTTGGAAATAAATGAACGTCATTTTGAACCGCTTACGAGCATTTTCTCCAAACGATACCGCGTTTTTCGAACTCCTCGCATCAAAGCACGTCGGTTTTAGTCAAAAAAAGACCCCCTAAATTTTTGGCGATTTTTGAAAAAAACGCAAGGTTAACCCCTTTGTTGTTTTTTCACCCCAAAAATTAAAAGTTTCAAATCCACACATTTTTTTGCGTTTTCCTATGCAGTTTTTTGAGATAAATCGGCTGACGCAGGCAGATTTGCCGTAAGTATAATATTTTAGGATTTATGCGTCTTTAAAGTTGGAAATATTTGAACGTCATTTTGAACCGCTTACGAGCATTTTCTCCAAGCGATACCGCGTTTTTCGAACTCCTCGCATCAAAGCACGTCGGTTTTAGTCAAAAAAAGACCCTCTAAATTTTTGGCGATTTTTGAAAAAAAACGCAAGGTTAACCCCTTTGTTGTTTTTTCACCCCAAAAATTGAAAGTTTTAAATCCACACATTTTTTGGCGTTTTCCTATGCAGTTTTTTGAGATAAATCGACTGACGCAGTCAGATTTGCTGTAAGTATAATATTTTAGGATTTATGCGTCTTAAAAGTTGGAAACATTTGAACGTCATTTTGAACCGCTTACGAGCATTTCTCCAAACGATACCGCGTTTTTCGAACTCCTCGCATCAAAGCACGTCGGTTTTAGTCAAAAAAAGACCCCCTAAATTTTTGGCGATTTTTGAAAAAAACGCAAGGTTAACCCCTTTGTTGTTTTTTCACCCCAAAAATTGAAAGTTTCAAATCCACACATTTTTTGGCGTTTTCCTATGCAGTTTTTTGAGATAAATCGACTGACGCAGGCAGATTTGCCGTAAGTATAATATTTTAGGATTTATGCGTCTTTAAAGTTGGAAATAAATGAACGTCATTTTGAACCGCTTACGAGCATTTTCTCCAAACGATACCGCGTTTTTCGAACTCCTCGCATCAAAGCACGTCGGTTTTAGTCAAAAAAAGACCCCCTAAATTTTTGGCGATTTTTGAAAAAAACGCAAGGTTAACCCCTTTGTTGTTTTTTCACCCCAAAAATTGAAAGCTTCAAATCTACACATTTTTTGGCGTTTTCCTATGCAGTTTTTTGAGATAAATCGACTGATGCAGGCAGATTTGCCGTAAGTATGATATTTTAGGATTTATGCGTCTTTAAAGTTGGAAATATTTGAACGTCATTTTGAACCGCTTACGAGCATTTCTCCAAACGATACCGCGTTTTTCGAACTCTTCGCATCAAAGCACGTCGGTTTTAGTCAAAAAAAGACCCCCTAAATTTTTGGCGATTTTTGAAAAAAACGCAAGGTTAACCCCTTTGTTGTTTTTTCACCCCAAAAATTGAAAGTTTCAAATCTACACATTTTTTGACGTTTTCCTATGCAGTTTTTTGAGATAAATCGACTGACGCAGGCAGATTTGCCGTAAGTATAATATTCTAGGATTTATGCGTCTTTAAAGTTGGATATAAATGAACGTCATTTTGAACCGCTTACGAGCATTTTCTCCAAACGATACCGCGTTTTTCGAATTCCTCGCATCAAAGCACGTCGGTTTAAGTCAAAAAAAGACCCCCTAAATTTTTGGCGATTTTTGAAAAAAACGCAAGGTTAACCCCTTTGTTGTTTTTTCACCCCAAAAATTAAAAGTTTCAAATGCACACATTTTTTTGCGTTTTCCTATGCAGTTTTTTGAGATAAATCGACTGACGCAGGCAGATTTGCCGTAAGTATAATATTTTAGGATTTATGCGTTTTTTTTTTTTATCAAAAAAAGACCCCCTAAATTTTTGGCGATTTTTGAAAAAAACGCAAGGTTAACCCCTTTGTTGTTTTTTCACCCCAAAAATTGAAAGTTTCAAATCTACACATTTTTTGGCGTTTTCCTATGCAGTTTTTTGAGATAAATCGACTGACGCAGGCAGATTTGCCGTAAGTATAATATTTTAGGATTTATGCGTCTTTAAAGTTGGAAATATTTGAACGTAATTTTGAACCGCTTACGAGCATTTTCTCCAAACGATACCGCGTTTTTCGAACTCCTCGCATCAAAGCACGTCGGTTTTAGTCAAAAAAAGACCCCCTAAATTTTTGGCGATTTTTGAAAAAAACGCAACGTTAACCCCTTTGTTGTTTTTTCACCCCAAAAATTGAAAGCTTCAAATCCACACATTTTTTGGCGTTTTCCTATGCAGTTTTTTGAGATAAATCGACTGACGCAGGCAGATTTGCCGTAAGTATAATATTTTAGGATTTATGCGTCTTTAAAGTTGGAAATAAATGAACGTCATTTTGAACCGCTTACGAGCATTTTCTCCAAACGATACCGCGTTTTTCGAACTCCTCGCATCAAAGCACGTCGGTTTTAGTCAAAAAAAGACCCCCTAAATTTTTGGCGATTTTTGAAAAAAACGCAAGGTTAACCCCTTTGTTGTTTTTTCACCCCAAAAATTGAAAGTTTCAAATCTACACATTTTTTGGCGTTTTCCTATGCAGTTTTTTGAGATAAATCGACTGACGCAGGCAGATTTGCCGTAAGTATAATATTTTAGGATTTATGCGTCTTTAAAGTTGGAAATAAATGAACGTCATTTTGAACCGCTTACGAGCATTTTCTCCAAACGATACCGCGTTTTTCGAACTCCTCGCATCAAAGCACGTCGGTTTTAGTCAAAAAAAGACCCCCTAAATTTTTGGCGATTTTTGAAAAAAACGCAAGGTTAACCCCTTTGTTGTTTTTTCACCCCAAAAATTGAAAGTTTCAAATCTACACATTTTTTGGCGTTTTCCTATGCAGTTTTTTGAGATAAATCGACTGACGCAGGCAGATTTGCCGTAAGTATAATATTTTAGGATTTATGCGTCTTTAAAGTTGGAAATAAATGAACGTCATTTTGAACCGCTTACGAGCATTTTCTCCAAACGATACCGCGTTTTTCGAACTCCTCGCATCAAAGCACGTCGGTTTTAGTCAAAAAAAGACCCCCTAAATTTTTGGCGATTTTTGAAAAAAACGCAAGGTTAACCCCTTTGTTGTTTTTTCACCCCAAAAATTGAAAGTTTCAAATCTACACATTTTTTGGCGTTTTCCTATGCAGTTTTTTGAGATAAATCGACTGACGCAGGCAGATTTGCCGTAAGTATAATATTTTAGGATTTATGCGTCTTTAAAGTTGGAAATAAATGAACGTCATTTTGAACCGCTTACGAGCATTTTCTCCAAACGATACCGCGTTTTTCGAACTCCTCGCATCAAAGCACGTCGGTTTTAGTCAAAAAAAGACCCCCTAAATTTTTGGCGATTTTTGAAAAAAACGCAAGGTTAACCCCTTTGTTGTTTTTTCACCCCAAAAATTAAAAGTTTCAAATCCACACATTTTTTTGCGTTTTCCTATGCAGTTTTTTGAGATAAATCGGCTGACGCAGGCAGATTTGCCGTAAGTATAATATTTTAGGATTTATGCGTCTTTAAAGTTGGAAATATTTGAACGTCATTTTGAACCGCTTACGAGCATTTTCTCCAAGCGATACCGCGTTTTTCGAACTCCTCGCATCAAAGCACGTCGGTTTTAGTCAAAAAAATACCCCCTAAATTTTTGGCGATTTTTGAAAAAAACGCAAGGTTAACCCCTTTGTTGTTTTTTCACCCCAAAAATTGAAAGTTTCAAATCCACACATTTTTTGGCGTTTTCCTATGCAGTTTTTTGAGATAAATAGACTGACGCAGGCAGATTTGCCGTAAGTATAATATTTTAGGATTTATGCGTCTTTAAAGTTGGAAATAAATGAACGTCATTTTGAACCGCTTACGAGCATTTTCTCCAAACGATACCGCGTTTTTCGAACTCCTCGCATCAAAGCACGTCGGTTTTAGTCAAAAAAAGACCCCCTAAATTTTTGGCGATTTTTGAAAAAAACGCAAAATTAACCCCTTTGTTGTTTTTTCACCCCAAAAATTGAAAGTTTCAAATCCACACATTTTTTGGCGTTTTCCTATGCAGTTTTTTGAGATAAATCGGCTGACGCAGGCAGATTTGCCGTAAGTATAATATTTTAGGATTTATGCGTCTTTAAAGTTGGAAATATTTGAACGTCATTTTGAACCGCTTACGAGCATTTTCTCCAAGCGATACCGCGTTTTTCGAACTCCTCGCATCAAAGCACGTCGGTTTTAGTCAAAAAAATACCCCCTAAATTTTTGGCGATTTTTGAAAAAAACGCAAGGTTAACCCCTTTGTTGTTTTTTCACCCCAAAAATTGAAAGTTTCAAATCCACACATTTTTTGGCGTTTTCCTATGCAGTTTTTTGAGATAAATAGACTGACGCAGGCAGATTTGCCGTAAGTATAATATTTTAGGATTTATGCGTCTTTAAAGTTGGAAATAAATGAACGTCATTTTGAACCGCTTACGAGCATTTTCTCCAAACGATACCGCGTTTTTCGAACTCCTCGCATCAAAGCACGTCGGTTTTAGTCAAAAAAAGACCCCCTAAATTTTTGGCGATTTTTGAAAAAAACGCAAAATTAACCCCTTTGTTGTTTTTTCACCCCAAAAATTGAAAGTTTCAAATCCACACATTTTTTGGCGTTTTCCTATGCAGTTTTTTGAGATAAATCGGCTGACGCAGGCAGATTTGCCGTAAGTATAATATTTTAGGATTTATGCGTCTTTAAAGTTGGAAATATTTGAACGTCATTTTGAACCGCTTACGAGCATTTTCTCCAAGCGATACCGCGTTTTTCGAACTCCTCGCATCAAAGCACGTCGGTTTTAGTCAAAAAAATACCCCCTAAATTTTTGGCGATTTTTGAAAAAAACGCAAGGTTAACCCCTTTGTTGTTTTTTCACCCCAAAAATTGAAAGTTTCAAATCCACACATTTTTTGGCGTTTTCCTATGCAGTTTTTTGAGATAAATAGACTGACGCAGGCAGATTTGCCGTAAGTATAATATTTTAGGATTTATGCGTCTTTAAAGTTGGAAATAAATGAACGTCATTTTGAACCGCTTACGAGCATTTTCTCCAAACGATACCGCGTTTTTCGAACTCCTCGCATCAAAGCACGTCGGTTTTAGTCAAAAAAAGACCCCCTAAATTTTTGGCGATTTTTGAAAAAAACGCAAAATTAACCCCTTTGTTGTTTTTTCACCCCAAAAATTGAAAGTTTCAAATCCACACATTTTTTGGCGTTTTCCTATGCAGTTTTTTGAGATAAATCGGCTGACGCAGGCAGATTTGCCGTAAGTATAATATTTTAGGATTTATGCGTCTTTAAAGTTGGAAATATTTGAACGTCATTTTGAACCGCTTACGAGCATTTTCTCCAAGCGATACCGCGTTTTTCGAACTCCTCGCATCAAAGCACGTCGGTTTTAGTCAAAAAAAGACCCCCTAAATTTTTGGCGATTTTTGAAAAAAACGCAAGGTTAACCCCTTTGTTGTTTTTTCACCCCAAAAATTGAAAGTTTCAAATCCACACATTTTTTGGCGTTTTCCTATGCAGTTTTTTGAGATAAATCGACTGACGCAGGCAGATTTGCCGTAAGTATAATATTTTAGGATTTAGGCGTCAGTAGTAAGAGATTGGTGTGGCGGCTATCTTGGATGAGAAGAAGCGGTATATATCGCTGTATACCGCGCTATACCGCGGTATACAGCGCTGCTCCTCATCCAAGGTGGCCGCCACCCCAACTTTTACTACTAATAGGAAAAATAAATTACAAATTAAATTTAGGAATTCAAAATATTTGAATTAAAATTAGAAAAATATAAAAATTTGATATTTTCCAAATTTTACTTTTAATTTATAATTACACAGTATAGCACTACAACCCAGGGTGGGTTTTGGCTAGCCACCTAATTTTTATGAAGGGTTTTCAAGGCAGATTACCTCGGAGGTTTGCCATTGGCCGCCGAGGGAGAACGGTTAGATTAAGATGCTTACTTCACTCAGGCGAACCAGGGTTCTCTGCTTAGTAGTCGATGCACTTAAGCATCAACCCGTAACCGTCCTCAATAATTTATAATTATTCTTATTTTATAAAAGTACTTTTAGATAGCAAACCAAAAATTAAAAGTTAAATATTTCAATTTAGAATTCAAAAAATTTGGAATTTTAAAATTCAAAAATTTGCAAGTTTGAAAAATAATAATTTAGTTGAGATAATTTTGCAATCCAAAAAATGATTTTTTATATGCCAAAATAAACTACAATTTTAAATTTGAATTTGGAAATTCACAATATTTAACTTTTTAATTAATTAAAAAAATATAAAAATTTGATATTTTCCAAATTTTACTTCTAATTTAGTATTATTCTTATTTAAGAAAATTGTTTTTAGAAAGTAAACCAAAAACTAAAAGTTAAATATTTCGATTTTGGAATTCAAAAAATTTTAAGTTCAAAATAAAAAAAAAATTTGAAGTTTGATTTAATCTCATAATTTGAAATCTCATAATCTGATGCTTAAGTGCGTTGACTACTAAGCAGAGATTTCTGGTTCGAGCCCGAATGGAGCAAGAACTTTATTCTAACCGTCCGTCATCCTAAATGCAATTTACGTTGTTGTTGTATGCCGAATATGGTTTTATCTTTTTCAGGATGTGGTTTTTAATTTGGAAATTTCGGTAATCTTATAATCTCAAAAAATATTTTTTATAGTAACCAAAATATTATGTAGCTAAATATAAAATCACGTTTTTAAAAAAGATGTTTCCTCAAATTATGAGGTCCTAAAGTTAGGGGGAATTTGAAATTTGTTTTAAAAAAAAAATTTTTTATTTTGCCACTGTGCTTTTTTTAATTTAGAATCTTATCCGTTATCAGTCTATTTACAGTTGACGCTCATGAAAAGGTTAACGCGATTCCCGCTGCCATTACCCTATAATTTTTTAAGTTTATGTCTACCAAATATCTCGCGTTAATCGATTCATGCGCGTCAGTGGTAAACATATCAGATAAGGCCCAGAATGTTACATTTCATTTTTAATAAATGTTCTAGGAATACTATTACTTATGCAAAGCCCAAACGGACGTCTTAAGCTTAACTCTCCACGCAGTTGATTTATTCTCTCAATTAATAATCTCAATTAACCGTATTTGCTCAGAAATGCTCTAATAAGTCTGAGCATTCAAAGCACGCGAATTTAATGTCAGGAAACTCGATTACAAGCTTTTGGCTGTCACAACAAGACGTGACGCCCCCCCCCCCTTAAGGTCACCAAACCTATAATAAGCCTTGCAAAATCAAGTGTTTGAAATTAAAAATTAACTCCAGATATCTTGACGTCACAATGAGCAACGCAGCTACTCTCAACATTAAAATTCAAGTGTGATGCTCGAAACAATTACTATTGACATTTATGTAGGTGCCGACTGAAATCAGCCAAAATGTTGACATTGCGCTCAACAAACTTTAAATGTCATGCTAATTTTAAGTTCGCTATTCTATTTCTGTTTCTAATTTCCTACGCGATGTTTAATTATACAATCGCGTTAATTTCTTATCAAACGTGTGGCGGCATTTCAGCTGTTCCAAGCACGCACTCGACAGTAATGAAGGTCTGTAATTAGCCTGAACTTTTATTTGACCCCAGAAAGAATTTATTTTGTTTTATATTTTTTATGAACATATCGATTTTAAGCCGTAGTTCGGCTTCCCACTGGTAGATGGCTGAAACTTATCTCCGTTGATCGATCGATCGCAGCTAAAAACACTCACGAGTCCACTTACGCCATCTGTACTTGAAGGGTAGAAGTGCATAGAACTAAAAGACAGAGATTAGCTTACCAAATTTATTTATTAACAAAATACATAAATAAAAAACGACGTCTACGTAGAACTGGAAGGAGACGACAGTTTTAGACGTTTAGCTTCCGGGCCGCTGTCTTCCTCTTCGATGGGAACAGGCGGAATCGCTTCCTCCAATTTTTCTGGCACTTGGAGGCGCTTGGCAGTTTTGAAATCGTCACAGTGAGTGGCTAAATGGAGAAGGTGAGGGACCAGCTTCGATAGTTCTTGGTCCTCGTCGTACATGTCTCTCAGGTAGCGTTTTATTTCGATGGCATTCTCTTGGTTCATCAAGGACACGTGGGGACTGTCGTCGACAATAATCGTATTTGTCGAATTGAACTGCGGCAGTTTTAACCAAATGAGAAGCAGGGGTTTCACGAATACCACTCCGTAATCTACGAAGGTCAGATTGATCCTGAAGTGGTTGTCGAGACAAAACAAAATTTTGTAGTTGGGATTTTCGAGGATTTTCAAGACCTTCAACTTCTTTTCCATGGATTCCTTCGAGGAAGCGGTCCATATGGCTATGTCGTAGAACGGATACACTTCGGTCAAAAACTCGTGTAAATACGGTCGGATTATTCCTTTATTCTGTAGATCTTCGGAGGTTTCCAGATGGCAAATGGTGTGGTCGATATCCAAAACCAACAGCTTCTTGCCGTCTCTCGGTTCGTTGAGCATCTCAAAGTTGGATTTTTGAGACACCCGACGGACTAATCTTTGGTGGTAGGACGGATACATAGCCGCGATTGCTTCGCTGGACAACGGCGGGCTGGATAAAAACGTGCTGCGGGTTATTCGGTCTACTTTGGGCGTCTCACCCCGATCCTCGGCCTCTTTCCTTGCGGTTAAATATTCTTGACAGATCCGGCTTAACTTTTCTTGCTCTTCGGGCTGCTTGGCGACTTTAAAATCGTCGTAGTGAGTGGCCAAGTGCGTAAGATACGGAATCAGTCTGGGCAGTTCTTGGTCTTCGTCGTGCATTCTTTTCAGGTAGAAGCTGATTTCGCAGGTATTTTCCAGGTTCATCAGGCCTGCGGAAGGTCTGTCGTCGACAATAACCGTATTCTTCGAATCGAACTGCGGGAGTTTTAACCAAAAGAGAAGTAACGGTTTCACAAAATACACTCCGTACTTTTCAAATTCCAGTCGCACTATGTAATGTCTATCGAGGAAAAACGAAATTTTGTAATTGGTATTTCGGGTTATTTTCAAAATCTTTACTTTCTTTGCAAAATTTGTCGTCGAGGAAGCGGACCATAGCGCTATGTCGTAGTGAGCGTAAACCGCGGTTAAAAACTCGTGTAAATGCGGTCGGGCGACTCCCTTAGGAAACGGCTTCGTGAGAGGTCTTTGATCCAGATGACACAAGGTGCGATCCAGATCTAACACCAGCAGCTTTTTACCTTCTCTCAGTTCGTTGTGTATCTGGAGACTTTTCTTTTCGGTTAGCCGGAGGACAATTTCGTTGTAGGTCGGATACATCGCTTCGATTTCTTCGGCGGTCGGACAGCCGCTTAACAAAAACATTTCTCTGGTTACTCTCTTTTGTTTTTCTTCGACCGCGCCGTCAGTTGTTTGTGATAATTCACCTTGTTGTATTGTTGTTTCTTCGAGGATCGACTCACTTTCTTCCATATTCACTGGTAATATTTCTTTGCTGGTCTACATTGCAAGCTTTTGTACTCAAGAATGACAATGCGACAGGTATTCGGGTAGTCCGTCGGTACCACGACATGGCTTGAGGCATAATCCCACTATGGATTGTACCTGAAATAATTTTTAAAATTCCATACAGGATGTGTCGAAATTATGTAAATTTACCTAAGTGAACAAACCATTAAAAAATGAACAAGTGCTACATGCGCCTTAAAATATCTGACGTAATAAATAAAATGGCGGTTGTTTATAAATTTGTTATGACGTTTAACACTAAAATCCGTTTTAAAACTTGAGTTTTACATGAAATGAACCGAAATTCATTGATTTATCCGAACAAAAATGTTGTGGCATATAATTACCGTGCGACTCGTAAACTGCTACTCGACGAAGTACGCAGCTACCAGAAAGGGGATGATTCATTTTTAGGGTAACTTCTAATTTATCTCTATTTAAACAACCACCTATCGTTGAACAACAATAATAATAATTATTGCAGATTTTAAGTGATATTCGAAAAAATAGGAAAATTTTAAAAAAGGAAAATAATATCCTGACACCTGTAGAGTCGCTCCTGGAGGAAACAGTGTGTCCGGTTTGCTTCCAGTCAGGTAGGCAGTAATTTAAAAATTTTACAACAACAATACAAAATATAATGCGATCTCACTTACGGATAATTCTTTGGTGTCAAATTTTGATATCATAACCTCAAATTAAATGGTTTTGCATTGAAGTATTTTTGTCAATTATTTTATTTAACCGCGCAAGTTATTCAACAATTTTCATTCTTTTATCGATTTTAAACAGTTTGAAGTGAAGACGCGAAGCTGATGACCATGCTTATCGTCCATGCAGTGGTGTAGCGAGGTCTAAAGGGTGGAGGGGGTAGAATGCTTCTAATGTCAAGTTTGTTACATTTGAACAGGAAGGGCGCCACTGCATTTGTCATATTTTCGACACGAAACCTCCAGTGTTCAGTCGGCAAGACACTTTTACACCTACCCCCCTCCCACATGCTTTTGAATAAAATTCAGATTTCATTACTTTTTGTCAACCCGAGCTTAATAAAACTGAGTCTTGGAGGCTACAAAGTCTGTCGATAATCAAAAATGTTACTTGGTACTAATTTATTTTTCGTATTTCAGATACGGAACCTTCAAGTGTCCAGACTAGACTACACCGTAGCAGTTACACCGGGAAGTTTTGGTTAGACTCAACTTACATTTCCGAAGCCTGCGGACTACTAACATAAATTTTCTTTAAAAGCACATTTTTTTGAGATTGTAAGATAATCTAAATTTCTCTGAGGAACATTAGGTTATCAACCGCTGAAATATTTGTCTAGTTTTTGTACATTGTACTATAATAAAAGTTTAAATATTTACACCTTGATCTGTTAAACTGATTTATTACTCATTCGGGTGGGGCCCCACATGGCTAACTTATTTCGTGCACTGTCAAAAATCTGTCAAAGTACAATAATTATTTTTCGAAATTTTCTAAACCGGAAACCAAATTCGAAAACAACCGCTATGTACTTTGTTATTGTTTTTAAGGCGCATGCAACATTGTACGTAAAGGTTCGTTCACTTACGATTTCAAAAAATATATCCGGCTGCACTCATGCGATCCTGTTCGGTTGACGGTTATAATTTTAAAACTTTGAACTACAACAGCAACATCGAGGTCGTTGATGTAGGTCACTAGTAATTTTCACCTCCAGCCGTTCATCATACCCTGATCAAAATTGCAAGAATTTTGAATCCCACAAGTGGAATTTACATGTTTTGAGTGTTTTGATCGGTCGGACAGTAGGTCACAAATCTACGCCTACTAACCTCCATAATTTTATAATATCCCGATAAATGAAATAAAATATTCTGTAAGTTGTTGTTTGGTATCTAGTTGCCACACTTCAAAAGTTCACAAAAACTTCTGCCGGATCATGCGATCCTGGTAACCGAAATAAAAATTCGTAAAATTTTACAATTTGACGAGTGGAAGTCGTATGCGTACGCCGCGCCATCCATCGCGATTGCGTGCAACCGCCTGTCGACTGGCCGATAAAACAGTTTTCAACAACTCGCACTGCTCGCGAGCAACTTCACGGTTACGAAAGAAAATGTCAAGTGTTTGTGGTACCCAGTGGACATTTTTCCTCGATCCTTTTAATTTTCGGCCGTTTCACTGATAACTCTTCGGCGCGTTAAGATGTGATCACGCACTTCCACGTGTAGTTAAATTTTCGTTTAAAAAGTGTGCGGATAATTTTTCAGTTGTGTGGTGGTGCAAAATGGCAAACAGAAATCGTCCTGTGCAGCACAAAAATTTCACGACGATATTTTCGAAATTGCACGGCGCATTTTCGGACGCAATAACCCAGCCCAAATACGCCACCGACAAACGAACATTAGACAAAACATGGAAACTGATGGACAAAGTTGTCAAACTGTGTCAACACCAGAAGATGAATTTGAAAAATTCGCCCCCTTTCATTTTGGACATTTTGCCCGACACCTATCAGAGATTAAGACTTATTTATTCCAAGTACGAAGACGAGATGTACGTTCTTACCATGAACGAATTTTTTAACATATTTATTATTAATTTGATGCGGAAGTGTAAGCAAGCGATTAAGTTATTTAAGGAAGGCAAGGAGAAGATGTTTGACGAGAATTCACATTATAGACGCAATTTAACCAAGCTTAGTTTAGTGTTTAGCCATATGTTAAGCGAACTGAAGGCTCTTTTTCCCAACGGCCTGTTCGCCGGGGACCAATTTCGCATCACCAAGAGCGACGCAGCCGACTTTTGGAGAATCAACTTTGGAAACAGGTACTGTCACACTCTCTTTCCCTTCCAAAATCCTCCAAACCTATCCGGCAAATTTTTGTAAAAATTTTCATCAATGAAAATTTGGGAGTTGTCAAAATTACGACGGACGTCAAAATGTGGGATTTAAATCGCCGAATGAACGAAACGACATTGCGTGGGCGTTTATGAATGAAATATTGATTTGCCATTTTGTACTACGCGATTCTCATCAAAATAAATGTTTTATTATAATCCACGCGATATCTATCCTTGGCGAGCCCGCTTTTAGCACACCACGACGTCTGCTTTTATTTTTATTACAATTTATTGTATTTCCCTTTTTTTAATATTTCTTCAAAGAAAACCCCAGTTAACTATTTTTATTTATCACAAATTGGATGATGTATTTGCGGAAAGCTATTTTTTGCGAGATTAGATAAGAAATTAGTGTTACTTCCGCAAATTTGTATAAGCAAAGAGATAACACTGCAGGACCGGCTCAAGAACATCAATTTTATATAACGGCATCCAATCACTTCCGCGTTAACAATAGTTTCAATACCATTTACATGACATTTAAAAGAAGCTTATACCAGTTTCTTCAAACTTCTTCTTATTACTTTACATAATCATTGCTTGTACTTTTTATTGTTTCTTTCGGAACGTCTTTCATCTTTTCATGTCGTCTGTAGTTATTTAAGCTAGTGGTCCCCCCCCTCCGCACTGTGGGCATCAACGTCTCTGACAGAACACGCGAGGCTTCCTGTCCTTGGCAGGCAGCCAGTTATCAGGTCAAGTGCACCGAGACCACTTCCGTTAAACGCCTGGGGCATCCAATTAGGCCAAAGCCAAGATGACGTACCAGGAAATTTAACTAATAGGTTAACAACGGTTTCCCGTCAGCCCGCAGATCTATCTTTAGTTCACAGCAGTGTATTCGACGCGATCAGGATTTGAACCGCAATCTGCCAGACCCTTGACTAACCACATCAGTGGATTGGTATGATCGCCAGTTGAGTTAGAGAACGGAAATTCTGAAAATCTTAGCTTTATTTCTTCTCTTTAACTCTGCTGATTACCACTTCAGGTCTCTTGCCGCATCCGCCTCTCGGGGTTTTGGAAACTTTTGTGGTTGTGTTCTTCTTTGGTTATTCTCGTTCGCTTGTGCTTTCTGCTAAACGCTTCTTGAAAACTCTAGGTTGCCAATATGTCTTGCTCCGACCATTGCTTATTCACCGTGTCAGGGTCCGAGAAGCCCCCTGGATTGTTTAGAACCAAAGAAATCTTTCTGGGGGCACCGGTATGGCTGCTGGAATAGTGTTAATGTTAACGCGAGGAAGAAATCACTGTGAAAATCTGATGTACAAGGGAAGGAAAATCTTGGAAAAACTATAGGCTTACTTTTTTCAACTTTTCCGATTGGGAATCTTGGGAAATGTAGAGAAGTCTTTCAAAATTAAAGAAACAAATCGCAAGGCATATTGTACACTTGATTTCCTTTTACAAAATTTCCTCTTGGATTGCTTCAAGATTTTCTATCGAAAAAGTACAAAATAAAGTTGTCTATAGCATAAATATTTCCTTGAATTTTTTTCCCTTCAGTTATACACCAGATTTCGGTTCTCTCCTCAGTCTGCCAGCTCCGTTGGCTTTCACTGAAGCGCCAACCCTGGCGTCTTCTTATGTTGCCTGAAGGATACTGTCATTTTCTAGCAGTTCTTGACCTTCTCCATTATCCCCTTGGCGATGGGTTTCTCCAGGTCTTTGCTGAGCTGCAGGCTCTTCAGATTTTACCACATAAAAGTCAGTGAATACTTCATTCTGTTGACGGTACTTCAATCTGTGCTGCTGTTAACTTGAATAGATTTGGATTTCGTTAATTTACAGCCGAATTTAACTCAAAAACAAAGATCCCGTCTTTCTGAGTTTGACTGGGAAACAGTCCAGAATTCCCAATGTATTTGTCTTCTTTCCCTCGTTCAAAAAATGAGCTTTTCCGCTTCTTTTTTTAAAGAAAAGATTTCTTTCAATATTTGGGGGGGGGTGTACACTCTCGTGTACAAGTGAAGGGAAATCTGAGAAATAGAAAATTCTAGATAATCTAGAAAATAATTATTTTCGCTTTTTTAACTTTTTTGGAAGGAAAACTTCCAAAAAGGCATTCCAGGAGGAAATTCAAAATTTTCCCTTGTGACTTGCTTCTCGATATCAAACAAATTCAACTCACTGAATCAGCTGAAGATAAACTCAGCTTAAACGATCCGAGTAAACTGCTGGTTTTGGCAACCGCGTGATAAGGAACGGAAGACTGTGGTTCTATTCCCGGATGTGCAATAACAATGCTATAATCTCAAGTTCGAAAATGATCTGTGGCTAAACCAGTGGTTTATTAAATTCCCCAAAGGCCCAAGGGCGGATCCAGGAAAAATTCATGGGGGGGGGGAGGTAAATGCATTTTTTTTTAAATAAAAATTTTGGTATATTTTTCAAATTTTAACAAAATTAAATAGATTTTGTTGTTGGTTTTTGATGGGCCATGAGGTACCCTCTTGTATCCGCCCTTACAGAAGCCCCAAGCAAATTTAAAACAATGTATTCCTACAGTTTATTTTCACTTTCATTAAAACATGTTGAAAACTTGAACTGCGTTAGTCGCTACGACTTAATTTTTGCGACTGGCCTGCGAGTGTTAAGAGAAAATCTGGTTCTAATCTATAAAAACATACATAAAAATTCTAGATTGTGTGTGGGATGCGCTTATCAAAGGTTAAACGTCAATATTATTAATTACTTCCCAAGTTTACAATTATTTATGCAATTGAAACATTTCTTATTCAAGAAGTAATTACATCATTTACGGTATTTTATTGATTACCGTTACGCAAAATAATAAATAAATTATTAAAACCTTTTCAAACAGCTATTTATGTCTTGAATTTTTTCTGTTTTTTTTTTTTGTTGCATCCGTCTATAGCTAAAAGTTCCTTTTAAATATTTCCCAAAAATCAGCCATACTTCCATTGTCATCATCAAATCCTAAAATTTATAGCCAAAATTTACTTAATTTTTTTGCATAGTACATTGGTTTCGTGGAAAATATTTCGACAAGAACTCAATCACATTCATCCAATAAATTCGGGCCTAGAAGCGATGGCGTTAAAATCGACCATCGATCTCACCTGTAACGATTACATATCAAATTTTGAGTTCGACGTTTTCACCAGGTAAGTTTGACTTTTCGAAAAAACCCTGTACCTACTTAGCAAATTCAATATTTCAGATTGTTTCAACCTTGGGCAACGCTTTTGAGAAATTGGCAAATTTTAGCGGTGACCCATCCGGGTTACGTCGCCTTCCTGACGTACGACGAAGTGAAGGCCCGTTTGCAAAAATACATCAATAAGGCCGGAAGTTACGTTTTCAGACTATCATGTACCCGCTTGGGTCAGTGGGCGATTGGTTACGTCACTTCGGACGGTGAAATTTTGCAAACGATTCCACAAAATAAGAGTCTCATTCAGGCGCTTTTGGATGGATACAGGGAAGGATTGTAAGTCGTAAACTTTTACTTTTGGGGCCGAACTTGATTCTATCTTATTTTTCAGTTATTTATACCCGGACGGTCGGTCGGTGAATCCGGACCTCTCGTGGGCCGTTCAGCCGACCCCCGAAGATCACATAGCTGTAACACAAGAACAATACGAGCAGTACTGTGTGATGGGGAGTACGTTTCAGTTGTGTAAAATTTGCGCTGAAAACGACAAGGACGTACGGATCGAACCGTGCGCGCACTTGTTGTGTACACCCTGTCTCACCGTTTGGCAAATTGTAAGTTCCGAGATTTTGAAATGAGAATGTTGGATTGATTTGTTTTGTTTGCAGAACTCTGAAGGCCAGGGCTGTCCGTTCTGCAGGGCCGAAATTAAAGGAACCGAACAAATCGTGGTCGACCCTTTCGATCCTAGGAAGTCGCACAATCGAGCCAAGGTGGCGGCTTTGACACAGAACGTCGAAGACGACGACCTAGACTTAGAGGTATCGTCCAATCATTGCACGAGTGATTATTCTGATTAATGTTTTGTCCGTAATTTTATATAATCTCATTGTATCGAATTTCGTCGTTAGAATTAACCGACTTGGCTGAAGTGCTTATGCTTTAATTTATTTATTACTTGAGTTTAAAAATAGCGAGAGAAATTTTAGGAAGTGAAATGTTTTGGATTGGATTTTGTGCATGGTTCACAATTATTAACATTTTTATAGTTTAGATTTTATTTTAATAGATAAATTTTATTTGCCTGTTTGGGTAAAATTTTTTAATTTTGTAAATAACTTTCGCGCACAATCTGTAATCGCCTTAAATTTTTTTTTTTTTTTTTAGTTAATTTGTAGCAAATTTTTTAAATATAAACATCTATTTTATCACAAATTTGTTTGGCTCGTTTTTTGCATGTTTTACACGCTTATGGGTAAGTAGCCGTGGCGTAGTTACGCCGCTGGAAATGTGTTAAAGCGAATAATCTTTGTGTTGCTTTTCATAAATTCATGTGGTGCTCGTTGCATGTCGAAAATGTGTTGTCTTGCATTGGGGAATATAAATTGAGAAAATAACGCACAGTTCCATATTTGAACAATTGTGAGATCCAGTTGTACCGTTACAGCTGCCCTAATTTTATTTATTATTACCGAAATTTTCCCACCAATTGTCATGTGAACAACGCTTGATAATTACTTGTGTGCTCATTGTTTAAACTTTCTTCACATGATATGTAATTATTAATTACATCACAATTTATTTAAAAAAAAAACTTGAATCACGCGTACCAGGTACCCCCAAAATAATAAACATTTAATATGCAAATTTTTAATGCAAAATATAATTGCATAATAATTCCCTCCCCTCTCCAGAGATGTCAAAATTAAGACTGCTACATTGCAAGAATTTTGACAAAAAAAAATTCAAGTTGGCAGCACCGAGTTATCTATCCCGCAGTGCCTGCCTTCCCCTCAGAAAACTAGCGGGTCCTCTGTTGCGTTATTTTCTCAATTTTCAAAGATCAACAAAAGACAGGGTTCATTAGTCGATTTTATTTTGATCTTAGGATGGCAGTGATTTATGGAGTTGCAGTGGCAGTAGCTTACAAGCACTTGCCCTTTCGCCTAGAAACGAAATTTCGGTAAGTTCTCCAACCCAAATATTCTAGCAAAACTGAAAATTCTTTTCAGACCGCCATTAGTCCGACAATATCGCCTCGTGCAAGTCCACGACTAATGCGACGGAGCATAACGCCAATAATAACGATTCCACCTCCATTACCGCCACGGAAGAGTTCGCCGACTTTGGAACAAAGTGCAAGCGCGGCCGACGTCAGTGCAGAAATCCCAAAAATTGTGCCTAATCAGTTACCGCTCTTTCCAAGAATAACAAAGAGCAGTTCGACTCAGGAAATTTACAGGGACACGAGCAGCTCCGACACGGACAATTTGGTGGAACTAAGTTCGCCTGAAACGATTTATGGCATCGTAATATCCGACTTCAACATGAACTCGTCCAATAACGGCACCCGCCAAACCGAGTACGCGAAGACTTCCACCAAATCAAACGAGAATCTATTGCAAGCCATCAACAAAAACGAGCCTACCTACGAAAACGTCCGATTAAATAAAGAAAAATTTAATCCATTGACTTCCGACGACAACAGCTCCGTATGTTACGAAAATTTAAACATGGATTACATCAAGAAATTAGTAAACGAAGGCTATTCGCGAGATTCCGTGGTGAAAGCTTTAGGAATCACGAGAAATAATGTCGACATGGCGTGCGACATTCTACACGAATTTGGCACCAAGCTTGGATAGTCCAGGCACCAAAATTTTGTACAAAATTATATTACTATATACATTAACTGCATTCCTTTATTTTGCTCATTGTAACACAAATCGTCATTTTTTACGCTAATTTCAATCAAACCGCCGATGATAGAGGTAAGCGTTTCGCTATTGTACGATTGGACGTTTTCAAGTCAGCTTCTTTAACCTTGGCAGAAATTTTTCATTCGGATAGGCACACATTTTTACAACTAGGGTGACCAACCTGGGACAAAAAAAAATACAATTTAATACCGGGACAGTTGGTCAGCCTAAATCAACACCAAAATAATGTTCCTCATTTTGACGTCGTCGATCGTACAATTTCGAAACGGTAGGAGAGAATACTCAGAATTTGAGAGTTCGGGGAATCCCGTTTATATTTTTGTAATCATCATGCACATCAGATACCAAAAATCGCGTGGTTCATAGAAGTTGATGGCGTAACTTCCACCTGGGGATACCCGAGGTACGTCGCGTGGACTCTAGTGGGTAATGGTCCAAAAAAAATTATTCTAAATTGTTAACGGGGTCCACTTTTAGTTTCGCGTCCGGGGAATCCCGCAACCTGCGGTTACGCCACTGGCCAAATCTGGCTTAATATTAGAAATATTTATATTATTATTAATAATTGTATTAGGGAAAATAACGCAATACTTCTGAATTTTACGCGCCCTGCACGCACATCACGTGCCGGTTTGCATAACGTTGTTATATTTTTACTATATTACCTCTCAATAAAAGCAACGAGTATCAAAATGCGTTAATACGAGTATAATCAACCATGTACATACTAATGATTTGTTTTCTCAGGAAAATTATACCAAAAAAGTATACAAAGGTTTTATTTTTATTTTATTTATTTTCTTTTGAAAAATGTAAATATTTGTCATCTCACAGTTATGTAATTAATTCGAATATAAATTTCAAACATTCGGCTGATTTTTGTTAAAATCCTTATGTTGGGAGCCAAGACTCAAAACTGTGGGGCCTAACTATCGCAAATTCGCTGATGGAATATTACTAAATCTACCCTAAGCGTCCTCGAAGTTTGTTGTCTTATATTCTGGAATTTAAACTCAAGACTCTCCTTTACCATCGAAGCACAGCCAAAAAAGCAGGAGAATAAACGTAATTTAAAAAAAAATGTTTTCGACTTCAAGGATGACCATTGGGCAGGGACTGGGAGGGAGAAATTTAACAACTTAAGTAACAATAACTGTATTTTAAAAATCTTTTGTTTAAGCCCCCTCACCCCATTTACTTAACCTAATCCATAAAATAAGTACAATAGCACAGTTCCATAACAATTGAACCAATTCGACTTTCAACTTAAGCATCTATTTTATAGTATCCTAGTTCATTGCTAGCATCACATCTTTTAAGGGACGATTGTCGTTTGTTTACCCATAAAAGTCGACAACGCTCATTTCAAGACTTTCGACAGGACAAGAAGTACGAAACTTCCAATGAGATACAGACTGGGCGGGACGCTAGCGAGCTGACGATACCTTTCATCTATAACACAAATCTTGGTAAGATTTTCTCCAATATAAAAAGTTAAAGTGGGAAAGGTGCGAATGTTGGAGTATGAAGGAGGGAAGTAAAGCATGCAGTAGTTTTACCTGTCATTGCAATCGATTTTTTTGTTGTCGCCCATCCAAGTGATCTCTGAACGGCCATTTTCCATTTTGTATACCTCGCGTCTCGTTCTGTAAACAAAAATTAAAGTTAAGTTGATTACCTCTGGAGGCCTGATCTGATTTACCGTCATCCGTGGTTGTTGGAAGAAAGGTGTCGTTGGGAATTGATTCCCTATGCTCGGCGCTTAGATCCCAAGCTTCGATACCTTTAGCTTGTCCCGCGATCATGGCCACGCCTAACGCAGTGACATCATCAGACTGAGCTCGAAACACCGGAACGCCGCCTATATCTGCCTGTCAAAATATTAGAAACCTTCAGGCTAGGTAACGTTTGCAAATATTACCTGCAGTTGCATTAGTAAATTATTTCGAGTCATTTTTCCGTCTACGTGCAATTTGGTGAGCGGTATCCCGCAGTCTTTGTGCATTGCTTCCAAAATGTCACGAGTTTGGAAGCACACCGCTTCCAAAGCGGCTCTGATTATGTGTTTCTTTGTGGTAAACGCGGTAATTCCACATAAAACCCTACAAAGACAGTTTTAAATTTTGTACTGAAATAGACGTCACGCGATCGTACTCACCCCCTCGCGTCTTGACGCCAATATGGCGCGTAAAGTCCTTTGAATGCGGGGACAAAATAAACATCGCCCGTATTAAAAACCTCTTGTGCTAATGATTCAGTTTCTTGCGGAACGTTTTTAACCAATCCCATTCCGTCTCGAAGCCAATTTAGCGCTGCCCCCGCCATAGCCACGCTACCTGGAATATAGAAAGTTAGTTTAAGGAAATTTAGTGTTCGCATAAGTACCTTCGAGAGCGTAAATCGGAGGTTGGTTTTCCAACTGGTAACCAATAGTAGTCACTAAACCGTGATTCGATTGCACCCTCTATAAAAAAGATATAACTAAGATCAAGGGGGTAAATATCTCCAACATTCTACATCATTTACACTTGTGAAATAGGTATATTTGCATTTTTAAAATAGCAAATTTATTTTATAATAACTTTAATTTTAAGTAATAATAAATAATAATCGGCACTCCATTCCATCAGAAATATCGCCGCGTCGTTGGACGCATTCCAATCCATTTTCCAGGGTGGATTAATCCCTATTTGCTGCTGTGTGTTTTACACGTTACATCCTTTTTCTCCTTACAGTTTTTCGTGCGACTTCGCCTCCTCCACAACCGTCTATCCAGAGTCTTCGTTCTCCAGACTCTCTTACTCCTGTGCTCGTGCTGAATTCTTTGGTCAAACATTTCGTAGTTTTTACTACCGCTGTTGTGTTCTTGATTGTCATCTGAATCAACCGTATAATTTTTGCAGGTACTTTCATATTTTTCATTTCCTCCATCAGGTGTCCCTTTTTAACTCAATTACAGGCCTGCCTGAAATCCACGAATATCATCTCCAACCGAATGTCGTGCTCATGACACTTTTCAAACATCGCATCCACCGTTGATCTACCAGGATTCTTGTTGATAGCTACCTATTTCGCTGTTTACATGTTCTTGTAATCTCTTGTGGATCATTTTGGTTAGCGTCTTATAACTGTTGTTCAGTAGAGATATTCCTCTATAATTAGCACACTCCCATAAGTCTCCTTTCTTGTGGATTGGGATGATTTCTGCTATATTCCACTCTGCTGGCATCTTTTCCTCTCTCCATATTTTTACGCAGTCTTTCCAACAATGTCTCTTCTACCATTTTTATTAATTAAGTATTTATATTGTCCATCCCTGGTGCTCTTCTATTTTTCATTGTTGTTAACACTTTACAGAATTCTTCAGCTCATCTTATCTATTTCTTAACATTTGGAGTAACAAAATGCAGATGCTTACCAGCAGAATAGAGGAACTAGAGAATGCATTTGAAAAACAGGAAAGTCAAGAAGAAGAAATAATATAATAATTAAAGGACTCGAGGTAGAGAATGCAACACAATTGAATGAGAAAGTACAGACCTTCCTAAAGAAAGAGTTGGATGTAGACATAGAGATACAGAAAATTTACGAAATTGACAAAACAGCAGAAAAGAAAGCAACAATCAAGTCGGACGTCACGGGTTAGTAAACTCAGAATTTCAACAATTTCCATGGAATTTCAGGGATTTCCCAAGAATTCTCAAGATATTCCATTCTAAAGAATTTCAATGATTTTCTAAGAATTCCAGTGATTTGAATACCAAACAAGTGCACACAAGATTTTCTAGATATTTACCCCTTGTCAATTTTAGTATGTGAACCCAGGTGTAGAACTGCATTAACTTTGAACTCTTTATTTAAAAAGAAAATTACCAAAATTGTTGTGTGGTCAACCGTGCAGTCTCCTAGTTCTTTGCTTCTTTGCTTGCCCTCATGCGGAACCCGTCAGCTGGGAAACCAAAACAAAACCAAGTTAGCAGCTAATAACTTATTACTACAGGACTACTTTGCCTTTAACATAATAAGCAAAACTTATGCTGCTAACTACTGCCACTGCAATGTCCCGCATGACTCATTAAATTACTTACTGTCCAACTTAATAGCCCCCCATTACTAACCAGTGACGTCATGTGACTTTAAAAATTGAGATTGCACGCTCCTCCTCCCCCCCCCGCGATAAAAGCTTTAGGAAACAAGCAAAACACATCGACACTCAAAAATCTCTTTTGCAAATAATAGGTACTTACCGTCGTCCCTGTGTTATAAATCAGGAAGCAACCGCTCCGGTAAGTATTTTTCGCTTGACCTTTCTTGAAGCAATTATGACCAACCAAAGCCGCTTGCTGATTACCTAAAATCTACAAAAAAATTACATCAATATCGTTTGCACTTTATACAATAAATTACCCCAGAAATTGGAATACCATCTAAGACGGATCCGCATTTTATGCTTCCATAAATTTGCGAACTGCTTTTAATCTCAGGCAGCATGGCCGAATGCACACGAAACGTGCTTAGCAAAATGGGATCCCAATGCAGAGTTTCTATATTCATAAGAAATGTTCTAGATGCATTTGTGACATCAGTAATGTGTAGACCTCCATCCACACCACCAGTCAAGTTCTAAAAAAAATAAAACTATTTTGTAAATCCCCTTTTGTATTAATTCAAATTATTTTCTTACCCAAACTAACCAAGTGTCCACTGTACCGAACAGGCAATTCCGCGCTTTGCAGGCTTTCTTTACGGCCGGAACGTTATCTTTCAGCCATTTCAATTTAAACGCGCTAAAGTACGGCGAAACGGGTAGACCACACAAAGGTTTAAAATGATTTTTGTTATTATCTGGTAATTTTGCTAAAATTTGATCGACAGTCGAATTCGTCCGGATATCATTCCACACTGTGAAAAAAAAATTAGTACAAAGACACCAGATTGGTTTTGCTTACCTATTGCATTGTACAATGGTTTGCCTGTCGTTTTATCCCATACTATTGCCGTCTCCCGCTGATTTGCTATTCCTATTGTTACTATGTTGGATAAGCCCGGCGAACCGGCTTCCCCTAACTTCCTTGCTACCTCGTTGATGCAGTAATTCACCGAATTTAAAATTTCCTGCGGGTCCTGCTCCAGCCAGCCCTCTCGTGGTGCATGTTGTGTGATTTTTATCGAATGCTCCGTTAATTCGTGGATGCTTTGACTAGGAAACACACAAAATTTTACAGTCTTCGTACCGGCGTCGATTACGCCAATCAACGGGGTCTTTTTTGTCGTGGGCGATTTTTCTGGCATTGTTTAGACCTTTAAGCATAACAAAAGTTTCTATTCTTATATTAGTTGTCACCCAGCACAAAGTTCAATATTTATCACAAATTACATAGAAAACTAGGAGATACATGACCTTACGTTACTGACCTTAAAAATTAACATAAATAAAATTACGAGTCGTTGCGTAAAATAATATTTTTCCTGCTATCAAAATTGCCTGGTAATTCATAAATATAGAAATATGGAAACTGATAAGGTTATCGCCGAAGGCGTTACGTGTGACACCGTTTAATATAACCTTTGCAAGTTATTAATTACGATTACGTAATCATCTATTGAATAAAGGCGATAAATCGACAATAATGCAAATTTGTGCAAAAATCGAAATTTGATAAAAATAGGTTATGTAATCGATTTTTGTCAAAAGCAGATGTTATTGTATATTTTTGAAACTGGCGTACCTGTCCGTGATGGTGGTAACGTCCGCAATGTTATTAAATTAATCGCATTGTTGTTATCAAATCGTAAAACTTTGCGCGTCTAATAATTATTAGATCGATTTTTGAAAAAGGTTAGGTTATGTAGCGCTGTCATTTGAACTACGAAGTCTACGATCATTTGAACTAATTTTGACTTCAAACGAAATGGTGCTGACGGACAACAAAACTGGTAAAAATGAAGAAATAGACCCAGTGGAAGAGATGTTAAAAAGAACTGGCTGCATAGAAAAGCATTACGAAGTCCAGGTATGCAAAAATCGATGCTATCGAAACCAAATAATATTTCTTCCTTCAGGAGTGCATAGCTTCAACACAAGACTGGAGAAAGTGCCAGGATCAGGTGAAAAATTTCCGGGAGTGCATGGAAAAATACAACAAAACTAAACGTAGAAGTAGCCATGCTGTTTAATGTTTTTAAGAAGGTCCTACTCACTCCCACTGCGGTGGACACGAAAATGGTGATTGTGGTGCGTACGGACTTAAAAATGAACATCGGGAAAATTGCATCGCAGTGCGCACACGCCGCAGTAACTTTATACACCTCGAGCAAGGATCCACTCAGTTTGAAGAATTGGTTATATAATGGACAACCTAAAATAATCCTGAAAGTTGACTCCGAAGTAGCTCTGAAGAATTTGTATGAGAAGGCGAAAGGTAGCAATTTAAACGCTTGCTTGATTTATGATGCAGGAAGAACCCAAGTAAATAGGGGTACGCTGACTGCGTTAGGATTAGGACCAAACGGTGCAAAGGAAATTGATTTAGTAACCAAAAGTTTAAAGTTGTTGTAGATTTTATTATGGCATGTGAGAGTGTATTTACAATGATTTTTTGTATATAATAAATATAAATCGATTATTCGTCTCTCATTACTGTAAAAATTGACTTTTGACACTTTTCACTTTCAAAGATAGCGGCATAACCAACACACCGTAAAGGTATTGGTTAGATTTACCTTGTAAATGACCTTCAGGTGCGTTGACTACGCCACCAAACAAAAAATTAAATTTTATATTACCAATGTGCCACACATCAAGCGTTTACGTTTAAAAGTTTTAAATAAAACATCTTACAAATAGAGGCGTGGGGGAAGTCCCCCCTAGTTGCGCCCCTGATCTTACATCAAAGACAAACTTCAAGATGGAGGCTTTTATTTGAAGTCGGAAAACAAAAAATCGAAGTGAGATCCAACGAAAAGCATTTAGGGGATTTACCGGAGCAGGAAGAGGACGGAAAGGTTTCGTTCTCACTTCGAAGAAAAGGAAAAAATTCGTTTGGTTTTCAAGGTTTGAACGGACACCAAAACATCGAGTGCACGAGTGAAAACCACAGAATGTGCGCGGATGCTCGGAGAGAGAACTTTGGTGCCGGCTCATCTAAAATGGCAACATTTAAAAAATTACCCTGTAAAGTAGGTAGGTACTTACGAGATCATAAATTTTTAAAACTTAAAATCGCGCTCACGAGAATGCAACGGCCTAAAGCAGAATAAGATGGCGGTCCTAACCGGTGCATTCTATCATCGCGCGAATATTTTTACCAGTGGTGTAACCAGGAATTTAGTCGGGGGGTTTGCGCCCCAGCCCCACTCCCCCTAAATACGCCACTGATTTTCACAAACATAAAAAAAATTGAGCAACAACATCAACACATTTTGCACAAACATTCATTAACATACATCACAAATTTGTGCAACTTACTTAAGAAAGGTTCGAAGTTTTCAAATCGGAGAATTTTGGAATGATAAAAATTAAAATCTAAACATAATCCAGAGCTGGATTTACAGCTAATAGCCCAGTCAATGAGGGCAAAAATAGGGTATTTCCTCCGAATTCTTTCCTAAAGCATCGATTTTGATGAAATTTTGGGAATAGGCTCTACTTACCTCCCACTTGAAAGTCTATCCTATGCCGATATATGCTTATTGTTTTTTAGGGGTGAAAACTACCTCTTATTGTCAAAATTGCCATTCGTCAATTTCAACGTCGATCAAAATGAATAGATTTTCTTTTAAAAGAATTTTCGAATATATTCCCGTTTTTTTATTTTTGATTGCCTTCAGAAAAATTAAAAAAACTTAAAAACAATTTCCTAAGATTTCCTCGAATTTCCTAGATTTTCTAAAATTTCTGGGATTTCTTAATATTTCGAAATTTCCTATAAGATTTCATTAAATTTCCTGGTATTTTTTAAGATTCTCTACTTTTCTCTAAATTCCTACTTCCTAAAATTTCTCCAAATTTTCATGAATTTCTGATGTACAATTGAAGGAAAATTTGAATAGATTCCAGAAAATCTTCCTACTATAAAATAGCAAATTAACTGTAAATGCCTTGGCATCCCCAGCAATTCATTGTCCCGTTTTGTAATAATATCCAAATAGAAATGTTTAAATTGCAAAATTGCACACTCTACGATGTGTAAAATTATTCTGTATAGAGGGTCTCCCCGGATACACTTTACATAACTTGGGTGCTGATAGAGGACATTTTTCTAAGAACAATATTTAACAAAATTTTTTTTCTAAATTAAAACCCATTAAATTTCCTATCCGAAATGGGGCGTCAGATTGTTTGTAAAATGTTTCAGATATAGGGTCTTGAAAAAACAAAAAAAAACAAAAAGTTTGAGTTTTTCAACATTTTTTCACTTATTTTAATTCATAGCTCGAAATCCGTTGATTTTAGATGGAAAAGGTTTAAATATAGTTTGTAGATTATTTCACGCTCTTTAAAAAAGCACTTAACCATTTTTACTGAAATTTAATATTTTCGGGGATATGGTCACGCGAAGGTGGAAATTAAAAAAAATGCTTTAAAGTGGCGTAACTCTCAAGGGTTTCAATTTAAAAAAAAATTTTGTTAAATATTGTTCTTAGAAAAGTGTCCTCTACCACCACCCAAGTTATGTAAAGTGTATCCGGGGACACCCTGTATATGCTTCGAAATAGGAAAAAAAAGTTGTTTGGTTTTTTTACAATAACTTCCTTCATTTTAAAGATACCGTATCCATTCAAAAACCATTTTAAAGGAAATTTCAAGGGCTACAAAATTATGTTGATTACATTATTTCAAAAATTAAGGACATTAGGACAGAATTCGGACCCAAATACCCTCATGGACTGGACTATAAGCAGGTCGAAAACAGCAACGGCTTTACCGCTACTTCCCTAACAATCCGCACATAGAATAGTTCAGTCTTGCCTTGATATTCGACGAAACAACCTTATTTTCTGCCATATTTTATAAATTCTATTTTAAAAAAAAGAATGGTTATGCAAGAGTAAGCTCAAGTATAAAAGTCTCTCTATAAAAATCATCTACATAATTATTAGAGAATAAGTTACCAACTAAATAAATAAATTTTTGCTATACTTAGAATGCAATTCCCTCCTCCCGCGACCCAATAATACCAAAATAATGTTCTCGGCCTGTCACATTCGACAACCGACTTAATAGTGAAAATCGTTTACGTACCCAATTTTTTTCACGCGTTCACCTTATTTTTAGGCGCCACATCGTCGTACCGAATGTCTAAAGAGTTCACACTATTCACAGATGTATAAGAATTATTAACAATGTGAGGCGCTTCGTTAAACTGATCTAATTCTTCTAGTTCCGCCAAAGATTGTCCAGCCAAGAGAAAATACTGCTCGGAACGAGTCGGCCACAGGAGGTGCGCCATCACACAATAAGCAAAACAATCGGCCGAGTAGGTGATACCTAAAATCGTCTCGATTACAACACAAACGTAAAGATCGTCCAAACTTACCTAAGAGAAGCTTAAAACGCCATAGGGCCGACACGTGCAAGGCTATGACGGCCAAAATCGGCAAGTAAATAAACCACACCAAACTGGACGCACCAAAGTGCAACAAAAAGTTTAACTTTTGCGTGTTGTGTTCGTACAACATCGTAATTCTTAGTTCATACAGAAACCAAATCATGATTAAGGTACGAAAAACAATAATCAACCAACCGGGCCAGGTTTGATACTCGTCAATATCTTCAATCACGTCGACTTCAGTCTAAAAGGGAAAAATATTTAAAGTTAGATTTTCTTTTTTTTTTTTTCAATTTATTTAATTTGAGTTAGATTTTCAACTTACCAAGTTCCAAACGTAAAGTAAAATGTGTACGATGCCGTAACACAGCCATATTGCAAACACCAACGGTTTCCACGTTAACTCCAAACGTGTGACCGCCCATCCTTTGGCCAACAAAAGTAACAACAGCATGAACAGTGTCTGAAAGGTAAGTTCAGTAATTTAACGAGTGCAAAGTCAAAGTTAGCTTACCCTAGCCAAAATGTCCAAAATGTCGCCGGTGGTGCTTAATCTAGGGAATCCAACACCGTCCAAAGCAAACTTCATGGTGTGCACCAAAATGAAACACAACGCAACGAAATCCAGCAGTAAACTTGCGGTGAATAACCGCGTAACTGGATGCTTTTGAATCCTTACGGCGTAGCACTGCAAAGGCACCAGAACCATGTAGCACAGCCAAAACAAAAGATACAACTCCAGAGTGTTTTGTCGATCAAACGAATACTGGTAAGCCAGTGCGTTGTACGATGACATATTGGGATTGCCGTTCACCAACCAAATATCATAATCAATCTCGTAGTAACTGGTCGGTTCGTAGTACTCCCATTTGCAAGTGCTCTCGTTACGATAACAAGCAACCATCGAGACATACCAAAACCTACAAAATGCATTTTTAACCTGCCGAATTTTAAAAAAAGTTGTTAAATTTTATATACAAAGGTTGCACCAAATCCTGTATGACGTAAGTAAACTGGTGGTTTTTCACCACGTTCCATGGTGTATCCTCGTCCTTGCACAAAACTCCTTTAGTGCACGGAACTCTTCTCAAATAATCCTGTCCTTTCGAACTACACTTAGGATGAAAAGCCTTTGTCTTCAATTTGTTAAACATTCGCTGACATGCCAACGATTTATCATCAATCAATCGACTTTGATAGTAATTCAAAAAATACGACCTGTCCAACACCGCGAAGGTAACCTGATGCGACACATTGTGCCTCGACGTGATATTCCCGAAAATATAGCCGTGAGTGGATTCTCTCTGGTGTCGGTCGGTTTTTTGAAAACCAAATTTGATTAAAAATTTAAAAAAGTCGTTGCTCGTAAATGTTCCTTTCAAATGCGTGCACTGAATGGAATGGAAACACGCCACGATTAATAAAAATATCACAAAAACTAACTTCATATCGCCCGATGTATGTTAAACAAAAACATTTAGTTAGGTTATGTTTAAATGTCAAATGTTGACGACTACACTTCCTTTTCCAGTGGCGGACAGTTTATTATTTAAGTTATTAATCGATACATCACCGATTAGATTTTTTAATAAATTAACAACAAAAAAATGATATCTACCGCGGGGTCGGGGTCGCAGATAAAAATTTGCAGCGTTACGTGTTGTGCGCCACTGTGATCAAAAACAAGTTCGTGACGTGGTGTGATTTTTGGAAAATTAAAAATAATATTATATTATTAATTTACAGTCTCCACGGGTTGTTCTTTTGCAACAAATAATATTGGTCTATTAATATGCATTTTAAATGTAACATAACCTAATTCTTCTAAATTCAATTTCCAAGATGTTAACATACTGCCTTAATGGAGCTTGCAGTGGTAGGTTCTGAAGGATGACGGCTTAATTGTTTAAACAAGTGTAACATTTTAGTCCGTAATTATACCTATACATAATGGGGAAGCATGGATCGACAGATGTTTTGAGTCCATTCGAACACAAAACGTCGAAGGTTTCAATTTTGAAGTTTGCGTATGCAACGACGTCAGCACCGATAAAACCGACGAACTTTTGTCAAAATGGAAAGAAATCCTGAGGCGGAACCACATACAACTGTCTGTATATGTCGGCGAAGGAGACATGCCACGAGGTGTGGGTTATTCAAAGAACAAAGCCATTTCTATAAGCAGAGGAGAATATTTGTGCTTTCAGGATGTTGTAAGTCAGAAAAATATTATCACAAATATTCTATTCTATTAATCAAATTTTTAGGATGACGTAATGCTTCCCGACCGCATCCAGATCCAATACAACAGAGCCTTGAGGGAACCATCGAACATGGTAAATTGATTCCTACAACAGCGACCACCAGGCTTGATAAAATTTTAGCTTATAGGGTGTGGTTTCATCAGAGAACCGTCCAACTCGACAATTCGATATACAAAGTGGGCCAATTCCCTCACCCAAAAGCAGTTGTCAACGCAAATTTATACATCGCATGGGCCTACCATCATCATGCCCACTTGGTTTTGCCATCGTTCTGTCTACTTAAAGTAAGTGACAACTAAACAATCGTAGAATCACATTTTAACATTTTTTATATTAGCGTGGGAAAATTTGCCGAGACAGGACGTGGGACCCCCGAAGATCTGATTTTCTTTTACCGCCACTTAGATTTAGGTGGCCAGGTTTGTCGTGTCAATCAGCCTTTGCTTATTTACACATACCACCTTGGTGCTGCCACTTTCTCTGTTCTAGAGTAAGTAAATGTTATCTTTCACGTCCACCTTAATTTCTTTTTTATTTCTCTGTAGGGAAACAATTTGGAAAATTCGAATCGATCGCGTAGAAAAGGAAATTTTATCCAAGTGGCCGAAATTTACCATCTGGAATGCGGGCAGGCAGGGTCGCAAATTTTACAACTGCTTGAGTAAAGAAAATCGCAGGAAGGTCAGTGCGATGTGCGACATCGACGCCAACCGTGTGGGAACCAATTACACGCCTTACTCGCCTGAAAGCAGAAGTGTTGGACCGCAGGTTCCCATAATTCACTTTCGTCAAGCTCAAGCGCCATTTGTGTTATGCGTAAAATTGGTAAGTTGTAGTTTCCTTAAGGAAGGCAGATTTAATGCGTATTTATCGTGCAGGATATGACGAATGGCGATTTTGAAAGAAATTTGGAGTCTTTGGGTCTAAAGGAAGGCGACGATTACGTTTACTTTAGTTAAGAAATTAATTACGTTTGTACTATAAGATTTTACATTTTTAAATCAAGCAATTGAGTCGAGTGTATTTGGGTTCAATAATTATTAAAGACTTATCCCAAATATTTAAGGCATAATCAAACCTGGATAGCACAAAAGAATACCACGCAACAGGAAGACTATGAAGACAACATTTTTACATAAGAAAGATATCTAAGAGCACCAAAGTTGACGTTTCTAAGAAAGTAGTAATACCAGTTCTGACATATGGATGCGAGTCTTGGGTTACAACTAGAAGACAAAGAAGCACAATACAAGCTACAGAAATGAGATTCCTTAGAAAAATTGAGGGCAAACCAAAGATGGATAGAATCCCAAATGTGAAATACCGAGAGAATAATCAAGGCTACAGTACAGGAGGGACAACTGAGATGGCTTGGATATATCAGTAGAATGGAGACAAATCGAATCACTAGAAGAATATTTGAAGCTAAAACCAAGAGGAGCAAAAATAAGAGGAAGAACAAGAAAAACATGGAATGATGAGATAAGGGTAGCAGCAGAGTTACGAGAAATAAAATGGAAAAGAACACCAACAGAGTAAATGTAAAACCTACACCGAAAGGTAAATGGTTAAATTTTGAATAGGAATACGTCAGGTCCTCGAAAGTCGGTCATAAAAATTATTGGAATGACTTGTAGCATAAGGTTCACACTCGTCTGGAATAGTTAGGGAATTTTTTTTATGAAAAGTCAAGGAAATTACGACTTAGGGTAAAGAGAGATATTTTGAAAACCTGAAAAACAGAATAAATAGTAAAATTTATTTTTTTTTATTTACGTCGTTTCGAAACGAGAAGAGAATTCCAAGTCAAGAAAAATCTTCAATTTTAGTCAGGGGATTTATTTTGAAAAATAATTGAACAATAAATAACAATTGTAAGGATAAGGAAGTTAGATAGCTGAATATTTGCATAAACCTGTTTCGACGATCAAAGTCAAAGGTCTCAGAAATCGATTTTTTGCAAATATCTCGTTTCCTATGTATCATATTATTAGTTCAGTCATTACGTCGGGAAAAACGGGTTAGAAATGCAAATGAACCGAGTAGTCTAAATTTTTGATATGACGGGGGGGGGGCTAGAAAAGCTTAACTTCACATTGTCGACCATCTTGAAAAAAAGGTTAAATTCAGTTTTTTTACAATAACTCGGTTTTCCTTTGAGATACGATAATTTTGAATGAATACTTTTTTGTTGCTTTTTGGACGCTCTACAATTTAGATCCATACATTTTTTACCTATTGTTCATGGTTATTGAGATATCGATCGAAAAAGTCAAAAATTTATAGGTAGTGAAATTTATTTTTTGCCATTTTCTCATTTCTCGCAATAGATGTCAAAAAAATGTCTAATGTAAAACTTTTAGAGCGTGTTCAGACCTACAATTTCGTTTTTTTATTTTTTTCCTTCGACCAAAATTACGATCTCTAGCGCGCCACACAGTCGGTAAGTCCATGCCCCGTTTTGATTTAGCCGCTCGCACGGTTGTATGCACACGTCAAAACGGATGAAAGATTGTTCGGGGAATCATTGGGATACACAATAAATAAATAAATTTTCCTGAAAATAAAGAATTGATGTTTATCGGCAGGAGGAGTTTGCAATAGCAAACCAGAACATAAAGTTTCGAACATAAAACGAAATTGATCGCGACATGATTACTAAAATTATAGGAGCGGATTTCGGGTCCTTGTCATTCAAAAGGAAGGATTATAAAATGCTTCCAGCTACTTTTCCAAAGAATGTGCACAGTGAAGAATTCTGAAACTGACCTGAAACATTTTCTGGCATACGAGCTCGCTCCGTTCCCATTGTCTTTGTTCACCGAAGAAGGAATGCGGAAAGGAACAAAGTCGCTATTATACAATACCTTCGAACCTTTGACCGGAAATTTACAACCTGGTGGCAGACATCATCACATAATCGACGGTAAATTCCTTCTGCACAAAGTTGTTTGGGGTCGAATCGAGACGTTTGTATGCGAGACATGAGACTCGCAGGTACAAAAACTTCGGAGAGGGTATCACCACAATTCACATTCGATGAAGCGGTTCTGAAAGTTAGCCAGGAGAAGTTTCTCGCAAGGGACAAAAATAAGGCCAATTTAATACAAATGCTCCGCCGTTATTTCACAAAAACCGGAATAAAAGTAAAACAGGCTTTTGAGGATGCTGATACCCTCATTGTAACCACGGTAATTAAAGAAGTATCGGTTTATGACTCCGTGGACGTCTTCGGCGAAGATATCGATCTTTTGGTTTTAATTACCGGACTTGCACAGAACAAAAAAAATTTATTTTTTCGCAAACCAGCAAAGCTATACCCTCCGAATAGTTTCAAGAATGACAAGTCTGTTCTTGAGAACATTCTTTTCATTTATGCTTTCAGCGGTTGCGACACCACGTCGTCTTTTTATAATATTGAAAAGTCGAAATTTATCAACACTCTCGAGAAGAATCCGGAGCTACAGTCATTGGTAGAATTATTTAAGCATGAAAAGGTCGATCCGAAGGTTCTAATTTGTGCTGGAGAGTGATTCCTCGCCTTATATGGCGGGAATAAACAGGAGAAATCAATTAATATTCTGCGATTCCACCGCTTTGCAAAGTCAATGATGAGAAATAAGTTGAATCACCTCTTATTACTCTCATCAACACATTTTCCGGACGTATCTACAAGTACAAACGTGGCTCGGATTTTTCCAAGATCTTCAGGAATGTACCTGTAATGTAATTTGTACCATTGTTTTAAAACTCAACTTTTAACTCATTTCGTGCAAATGTAAAAGAAAGTGTGAAGCTGCTTGTGGGTGCACAAAATCAGGAATTACTTGCTCCGTTATTTGCCTGCACTGTAGTGGGCAAACAACATTGCCCGAGTCGACATTCTATTCAACGACAACGATGATGATGTTTCGACCATCCCAGCATAATTTCCTGAGGATCGAGAGTCTCCACAACTCGAAGAGTTAACCGAGGAAGAACTTCTTCTGCCAAGACCATCGAAACGACGAAAAATATAAAAAAGGGGGACCCTTAATTATTATTTTTGGCTACACACAAAATTATTTGTTCAATAAATTTCATGTGTTTGTTCCATAATTTGTCTGGTTTATTTATTTATTTTGTATCCCAATGATTCCCCGAACAACCTTTCATCCGTTTTGACATGTGCATACAACGACTTACCGACTTTGTGGCGCGCTTGAGATCGTAATTTTGGTCGAAGGGAAAAAATAAAAAAACGAAATTGTAGGTCTGAACACGCTCTAAAAGTTTCACAATAGACATTTTTTTATATCTATTTCGAGATAAGAGAAAATAGCAAAAAAACAAATTTCACTACCTAAATTTTTGACTTTTTCGATCGATATCTCAATAACCATGAAGAATAGGTAAAAAATGTATGGGACCTAAATTGTAGAGCGTCAAAAAAGCAACAACAAAGTATTCATTCAAAATTATCGTATCTCAACGGAAAACCGAGTTATTGTAAAAAAAACTGAATTTAACCCCTTTTTTCAAGATAAAATGCACATAGGAAATCTTGATCGACAATTTGAAATTAAGCTTTTCTAGCCCCCCCCATTTCCAAATGTATATAATGACTGGACTATACCTATGTCATTAGAAGTTATTATAAAACTTATAGATTATAAAATTCTCAACAAATTTTATTAAATTTATTTTTCTGTAAGATCAATCGTTTTCGAAAAGTAGCACTGAGTGATTTCGATACCTCATTGATGGTGGTTGCCTAGTCGTCACCAATATGATAGGAGCATCGCTGAATATTTGGATGAATTTATAAACAGCCTTTTACAATGCAATTTGTTATTTTGCTGTAAAACGGTAAACCCAGTTATTAGCTCACACTGAATTCATAAATTTAATCTGAACCGGTTGATGAACTATGGAGATTTTGGAATTAGCTCAATGCAAAAATTAGATTATATTATTGCCATGTTTGGTATGTTTTGATATAACACATAGAAATGTATTCAAGTAATCCTGATTATCAAAATTCGAAAAACTCCTGTAGTATACCTACCGTTTCGAGAACATGTAATATTATCTTCTTTTGGTTACCATAGTTGGGGGTGGAATTAAATATGATGCAAGTTATATTAACATACCTTGAATGCGACGCCACACAAGTACCGATAACCCGACAATCTTCTTTGATGCCGTTGACTCCTTCACTAATGCTCGACCGAAAACCGCCGATTTTTAAAACGAAAGATGCACGCTTAGCACTGCAGAACACGAAGTATTTATTTTTTCGCTTGATAATTTCTAAATCCAGAACCGTACTTCTAACCGGGCGAATATCACACGTTTTTGATTGTACATCTCGGTCATCTAAAATTAGAATTAACGCGATAAATCTCCTTGTTGTAATTAGAAAGAAACAAGACACAGCTTTAACTCACGAGAAAGGACCTACATCACAAATTGCGACTTATTCGGCCGTAAGTGCATAGACACAAGCTGCATCGAGGAATGGGGAACATTCCGTTCGACGTAATATCAAGTTCGGTGGAAAGAACACAATAAAACTGCCAGAAGTAATGATGCATTCTTATACTAAATATAATTAGTTTTTTTATATTACAACTGAACAAATTACATACAATTATACATTCAACAGGATTTTAGAGAATTATGTACACAAAATCACATTAAATTTGTATTTTTTTTATTTTATAATAAAATTCGAGTTTTTTTCTTCTAAATTTGCTTTTCTTTAAATATACAATATACTATATTTTTATGTGTATAATATTTACATACAAAATATCACACGTTTACTTGTACATATTCGTCAATAATAAAATCATTACTAGTGACGTACATAATTCCATATAAACCTGAACTTTTTGTTTTCCCTAAAAAATTTTATTTATTAATAAAAAAACTGTAACACTTTAAAATTTTTAAGTATAAAACCCTGTTAGTTACTTTACGACTTTTTGTTTATATACCAAAAATTTCTCGTAAGGAAAGTGGAGTAAGGGGGTCGTGGATGTGTACACTTTAGAAAATCTTAAAATAACCTAACATTCATTCGTGTGTTTGTATATCGCAAATTCGTCATAAGTTTGGACCACGTCGTAAAAAAAAATTAAGACTAGTTCAAGCGCGCACACAAGCAGCAGCTAAATGGGGGGAAAAGGTGGGGTGGTGGGAAACAAGGGAGAGAACGGTTTGCCATGCGAACCGCATAAAGTAAACTAATAAGTAAGCAAACAAAATAAGCGCAATACAACCATTTACAAAGAGATAGAGAAAAAAAATAACTGTGATTTTTAAACGTCTTAAAAAATATGAATTATCAAGGTAGGATTAACGATAAATGCTGCCCCCTCGCCGCGAACGGACGGGGGAGAGTTACGTCGTCTAAAAATGGCAGTTTCTTTTTTAATTTTCCGACGCGGCCTCGACAAATTTTCCGTTGGTCGATTCGAACCTACTTCATAATATCAAAAAAAAGAAGGTTCGAATCGAATAAAAAATTAAAAAAAGCAAACACTATTTACATCGACTCTCGAGAGGAAAATATGTCGAGGCCCGCACGCGCGAAAAAAATAATAATTATACAAGTTATAAAATACTGGAAATTCGTATGGAATTTGTTTTGTATAATTTGTACTTGGGTTTTTTTTAGATAAAAGGTAGTCAAACTATAAGCAATTTTGGGTTTATTTACATTCATACTTAAATGCATAAGTATAAAAATTCAGTCAATTATTCTCATTTTTTTTCTTACATAAAAAAAAATGCACAAGCACAAGGTAGTTGCGAACCAATTTCGATCGTGCCTCGACGACCAACCTTGTAGGCCACCTTGCGCGCAATTAAAAGCGCCACTTTTGCAAAATGGCATATTGTTTTGTTTTTCATTACCTTGTCATGACGGAACATTATCACAGGCGCAACAATAATTTAAAAAAGTCGTCTATATTATGTACAACAAAAAATTACTTTTAAAACTGCTTATGGTTTGAGAATCGCATTTTAAAAAATATTCTCAACAAATCACTAACGTAACAATATTACTTTCTACATTACACAAAGAAATTTGGCCAAGGAGTGCCATTTCCATCACAAACGAGCTGCTTCGTCGTCTTCCTCAATGGCAAGTAGTTAAAGCGTCGATTTAAATAATTATTTAAAAAAACTCTTAGGCTTAAATTAGAAACGTACGAACCACATATATTTTTTTCTAAAAATTATAATATTTTAAATTATATCTCTTCTAATAAATTGTAAGATGCAAAAAAACTGGTTAAGTTAGACTTCAAAATAACCATATACCGTTAATCCTAATTTTAGGGGGGGGGGGGAAGCATAACGCTTTTTACACTTTTAAAACATTTTTGTACTGTCGTGTGTTGTAATTATTGTTGTAATTTCTATTGTAGGATCCTCCTTGAGGAAGAGAGTAGGGTCCCATGTCGCAACGCCAAGGCGGATATTGTGGATAATTAAAACTCACCTATTAAAATTTGTTTCATTAGTTTTGTGATATACAATCCTTCAATATTTTCAATATTTGTTCAATTTAAATGGAAACATGTTTGGAATAAGGTTTACAAGCAAAAGCAAATAGCAGTTCAAGGATCTACAAAAACGATTATTAACCAAGTAGAATTGCATTGTTAATTGCCGATTACAAATTACTACAAAGGTTTTGTCCAACTGGGGTTAATGGACTGGCACGGGGAAGGCAAAACACTAAATTATTATTAAAATTCTACAAAAATTATACATCGATTTGTATTAATTACAAATTTCATCTCCGAAACACAAAAATTCAACAAGATTAATTTTGTATTTTCTTCTAGTCAACAAATTAAATTTGTTTTTATTACATTTAAAAGAGCATAGTGTTATTAATGATTTATGCGATGTGCGTGTTTTTTTAAAACGCTCGTTACAATAATAATAATTATCTGAAATTAGCAAGTTTTACATTTTATTTGTTTTTGTACAATTTATCCATTAAAACAACGCCACATATAAATAAATTATATATTGGGAAAATTCCTAAATAAAACTGATATTTTAAACATAAATATTTAATAAAAAAAAAATTAAGTGGAATTCCGCAAATCAAAACAAAAAATAATTTTTATATGAAAATAAAATTACGAGTTGGAATGAAATCGAACAAAAACAGAGAAAATAAAAAATTAATCAGCATGGGTCAATTTCCACTCTCAATTTATTGAAAACGGCAGAGCATACGAGTCATTCCACCAAATAAAATCATTTTTACGGGGCGACCCTCACGGATTATGTTCAAAATTTGTGGAGATATTCTCTATAATAAGAAAAAAATTCTCTGAAAGTTTTAGCCCTTAATTGCAGCGGTTTCTGAGCTATGATTTTTTAAAATTTTAGAAAAAATTTTTTTTTTACTTTTTCATCAATATTTTTGGTGAGGAAAACTTTTTTATTTAAATTAATGTATAACTGTATCTTGTGGGAAAAATTCTCAGCTTTCGAATAAAAATATCCTTTTTATCCTAAACTATCCAATTAAAGTGGAAAAAATCGATATTTTTTTGTGTGCGGCGCAAGATACTTCAAATTTGACTTTTTCTTCTTAAAGCTGAGAGTTTTTTCAACAAAATATATTATTCTTGCAATATATTATTATATTAGATGGCGCTCACAACTCCCTCTTTATTGAGACAGTGACTACATGAGCCCCTAAATCGGTCTAGGATGTTGCAAAATCCCCTTATTTGGCCCAGGATTTTGCAAATTCAAGCAAAAAATATATGCTCTAGAATGGCATATGCTTTAAATTTAAAGATTTTCCATCTTTCATGTTAATAAAATGCACTATTTATTTTTATTCTGTCTTAAGCTATTTATAAGCAAAATCATTGTAGCCAATCAAAAGTCGGACATCGTTTGTCGCCACTGCCTCTATAAAGTCACTGTACCTCTATTTTTTTGTGCGAATATTTGTTGACTGTTGTCTTTCTGCGGGTATATGGTGTAAAACTCAAGGGAAATCAGAAAATTCGGGAAAACTTAAGAAAAACTTATGAAATCCAAAAAAATCTTAAGGCTCTTCCACACGGAGCGGATGCGGGCCCACAGCAAGCTTCAACTTATGTTCCTTATATACTAATTATATTGTGCAGAAAAATAACACAATTGTGTACTTTGTCTGCACAATTCTGTGGATTATACATACTTCTCTCTGTGTAGCTTTTCAAGAAACGGGCGCCTGCACAAAGGATCCGCACACATTTTTAACTTAATGTTTTAATGTAGATTTTCAGACAAAGCAAACGCCCACAAGGACGAATGCAGACCTGCACTTCAGAAGCAATGGGTAAAACTTCCTACCAATTTGTGTCCGCATCCGCTTCGTGTGAAAAGCACTAATGAAATCTTAGCAAATCCGAGAATATCTTAAGAAATAGGAAATCCGAAGAAATGTAGAAAATCCCAAAAATTTTCAAGCATTCTCGGGAAACCACACAAATATTAGAAAATATTATGATATTCGGGTAATTCTTAAGAAATGGGAAATCTGAGAAAATATAAAAATTCCAAGGAAATCTTAGAAAATCTCAAAAAATCCAAAGAAATTTTAAGAAATAAGACAGCAGAGAAAATGTAGAAAATTCAGAAAACTTAGAAAATCCAAAGAAGTCTTAGGAAATAAGACATCATGCGAGAAAATGTAAGAAATCCAAGGAAATGTAAGAAATCCAAGGAAATGTAGAAAATCCAAGGAAATCTAAGGAAGTCTCAAGCATTCTTGGTGAACTCAAAGAAATATTAGAAAATCTTACTTAGAAATGGTAATGGTTTCTATCTTAGGAAATGGGAAATTCGAGAAAATGTAGAAAATGCAAGGAAATCTTAGAAAATTCAAGGAAATCTAAAGAAATCTTTAGAAAAACCTGAAGAGATTTTAGTATGTAGGATATCCGAGAAAATGTAGGAAATTCAGAAATCTTAGGAAATGTAGGAAACTCTAGAAAAGCTAAGAAAATCTCAAGCGTTCTCCGGAAAGCCAAAGAAATATTAAAAAATTTTACAAATATTAGAAAATCAGAGTAATTGTTAAAAAATGGGAAATTCGAGAAAATATAGAAAATCCAAGGAAATCTTAGGAAAATCTGAGAAAATCTCAAAAAAATATTAAAAATCCAAAAGAATCTTAAAAAATCCGAGAAGATTTTGGGATTTAGGACATCTGAGAAAATGTAGGAAAATCAGAAATCTTAAAAAATCCAGAAAACTCTGAGATGCCAGGTTGCACAAAAGCTTGTTAAAACTCAATCAATGATTTACGATTTTCAACAATATCACAACAATGAATTTTCATTGTTAAAAACCCTTAATCATTGATTAAGTTTTAACAAGCCTTTGTGCAACCGGGCATTAGAAAATAAGACAGGAGCGGAAATATAGGATATCCAAGGAAATCCTATGAAATTCAAGGAAATCGTAGGAAACTTTAGAAAGTCTTAGGAAACCCAAGAAAATCTCAAGCTTTCTCAGGTAACCCAAAGAAATATTATAAAATCTTACAAATCTTAAAAAATTTCGGAAAATCTTTAAAAATTCAAAAGAATCTTAAAAAATCCAGAGGAGTCTTAGAAAATAAGACATGCGAGAAAATATAGGATATCCAAAAGAAAGTAGGAAATCCAAGAAAATCTCAAGCATTCTTGGGAAACCCAAAGAAATATTAGGAAATTTTACAAACATTCGGAAATCTTACAAATATTAGGAAATTCGAGTAATTAAGAAATAGGAAATCTCGGAAAATCTTAGAAAATTTTAGTAAATTCAAGGAATTACAAAAAAAATCTTAAAAACTTCAAAGGGGTTTTAGGATGTAGGACATGCGAGGAAATGTAGGAAATCCAAGAAAATCGTAGAAAAATAATTCAGAGAGGTAATAAGACATGTGAGGAAATGTAGGATATCTAAGGAAATGTAGCAAATCCAAGGAAATTCTAGGAAATCTCTTAAGCATTCTCTGGAAAGCCAACGAAATACTAGAAAATCTTACAAATATTAGAAAATCTCAATAATAGTTAAAAAATGGAAAATTTGAGAAAATGTAGAAAATCTAAGGAAATCTCGGAATAGTATATTCTGAAACAAGTTTGGAATTAGGCATATTCCGCACGAGGGAAAAGTTTGTCACCCGAGCCGACAGGCGAGGGTGACGGTTCACGAGTGCGGAATAGCCATTCCCAACGTGTTTCAGACTATACTTTCTATACGACTATTAAAATAATAAGCTGTATAAGTTTTGACCGTAATTAGAATTTGTAAAAATGAGAAAATTTTTTTGTGCGCGATCGATCTGAATTTTTGCACATGCTTTCCTACCGTTAATTCACGCTAGGGGGAGTTGATGCGAGGAGGGGGGGAGAAGTTTTTGCTCAGTTTTTCGATATCTAACGCCGTTTTCGAGTTATTGCCAATTCAAGTTTGTGTGGCGGAAACGCAGCAATAACTCAAGAACGGCGCTAGATATCGAAAAACTGAGCAAAAAATTATCCCCCCCTTGTACACACTCTTTGTGAATTATCGGTAGGAAAATATGTGCAAAAATTCAGATCGATCGCACGCAAAAAAGTTTACTCATTTGACACACTTGATTTTTGTTGATGTGTAAATAAATTGAGTTCAAAAATTTGGTAATAGATGTCACTTCAAATAGTAGTCTATTCTTTGCTCTAATTGGTCTAATCTGTGTGAGAATAATTATTCTCGCACCGATATCGGTGTGAGAATAAAAAAAAGAAAGAATGTAGATATTCTGTATTTAAAAACAGAATCAGAATGCCCACATTCTATGATAGTCGTATAGAAAAAAATTTTACTCAATTCAAGAAAATCCAGAGAAATTATTTATAAATCCAAAAGAATCTTTAATTGAATTATATTTATCATATTTACCCTAACAAGAAAGTATGACAGGCCCAGGATAGGGCGAGGCTTGGCCCGACTTTGTCTGGCCCGTCATACTTTCCTTTTAGGGTAACAGAAAATTATTTTACTATTCCGAATAATCGTATAACGCTTACCGGGTATGATGTTTAATTTAATTATTGTAATAAAACAAAAAATATGCACATCGCAAAAACAATATATTTTATAGAAAAAACTCTCAGCTTTAAGAAAAAAAAGTCAAATTTGAAGAAGTACACAGAAAAAAATCGATTTTTCCACTTTAATTGGATATTTAAGGGTCTACTGATGAGTTTAAGATAAAATGGTTATTTTTATTAGAAAGATGAGAATTTTTCCCACAAGATACAGTTTTTCATTAATTTAAATAAAAAAGTTTTCCTCGTCAAAAAAAAATTGATGAAAAATTAAAAAAAAATGTTTTTCTAAAATATCAAAAAATCGTAACTCCGAAACCGCTGCATATTAAAGGCTAAAACATTCAGAAATTTTTTTTCTGATTATAGAGAACATCTCCACAAATTTTGAACATAATCCGCGAGGGTCGCCCCGTAAAAATGACCCATATACACCTACTCTTAAAAGAACTCTGACACTCCTATGTTAGCAATGTAAATGAGGAAAATAAAATTTGCATAAAACGTCTTCAGAAGGTACAATTTACATTGTCAACATAGGATAAGCAGGGATAATGTTACTACTTTTCTTATATGCCATTATAATCGTTTTTGTAAATGTCAGTTAGAAAGATGCGCATTTGTGTATTACAGTAAGGGCCCTAAACTGCATTCAAAAATACTGAAACTATTTTCAATATTTTTACTACGAGGAAGCGGTGGTTAGCAAGCATAAAACATATCGGAAAAGAATCCCAATAAGTTTTGGAGTGGTGTGGAATAAAATGTAAACAAATATTTGAAAATAGTCAAATTAATAAAACTTACTTCTTGAGACATAGGTTTTGAGCGTACGGGCGAGACAGCGGAACTATTGACAAGTTTACGGTACTTCGATGTCGTACCGTCGATACTACTAGAAACCCATTGTTGATGCAACATTTGAACTTTAGGCGACGACTTTTCTTGCGTCGGCGTCGAAGGCGGCGTAGACAAAGGGGTGGAACTGTTGGAATACTCGGACGACGCTAACGACGATGTTTCAGACGGAAATGTTGCTAGCGTGCAATACGAACCTTCAGATTCGCCAAGCCTGTTGTTGGAAGAAAAAACAAAAATTGAATATATTACAAATCAATGACTCACAAATAATTTAATTTATGCAGCAGCATTGGTTTCAATCAGTTTGCGCGTTATCCGGCCTCTACTAAATTTTGTCTACACAAAACCTCGTCGAGACCGTCGGTCTACATGGTGACCGACTTCAGGACCCCTGCGCGGTTCATCATCTTGAAACAATAATGTACTACTCCGGCTCACCTATAGCAAACTTCACTTGGATCGACCCATAACGTGAGTTCTGTGGGCAAACTCAAATCTCTATAGCTGAATCCGCATTCTCTGGCAGCCAATTCTATCGATTTGTCCATGGGTGTTAATATATTCATTCGTATGCAACGATATCCTTGTCCCTTTGCCGGAATTTCGGGAAACCAATGTTTCTCAAACCTAAAAACATGAAGAACGTTTTAATTTATTCAAAAAATTGAGCAAGACGAAATTTCGTCTCAAGGATAGTCGCAATTATGTAATTAATTTTATTGAAAGTTTCGATAATCATAATATAATATAAATTTCGTAAAAAATATTAGTGTGGTATTTTTATGGCGATAAAATAATTGTTTTGTGCTAACTGTTGGTGTTGAGTTACAAAATAATCAAAAGAGAATTTATAAACAAAAAAAAATAAATAAAATAAGCCAAGTTGTTTGTGTGTTTTGTCGAAGGTGATTGCTTCTTATCTACGAGTAGTTGGCAAATTATTTTTAGATAAACATAATCGCTCACTCACTCCAGCACAATGAGAATAAACAAATAGGATTAGCAATTTCCTTCAGGTGCTTATCAGCAACCTGAATGCGTAGAAAACTTTCCAGATCTTGAATAATATCCTCGCAACCACATTAGTCATATTTCCTTTTGTGCGATTCATAAGGAAATAAACAAAATTAAGCGATAGGAAGAACGTGGTCTGGTCAAGGCAACGTTGAAAAAAAAATTATATTTGGTTTCCTCCTGGCCTGCAGAGGTCAAAATTTAAAATTCAAAAACCCAGAATACCATTACCTCCCCGTGTCGTCAAACCAAATTTTGTATTGTAAATCAGCGACAAGATTATTATTATTATTATGGAAATGTGCATTTCGAAAAAATTATAAAAACGCACACAGCAGAACCGTAACTTTTCTGTTTTGTTATTGCAAATACAATTACAAGCGTGGAAATTTCGGTTAATTAAAATTGCTCGCCCTTGAAGTCCTAACGACTAAAGTGACTCAAGTGTGACAAACAAACTTCAAAAAGGTTGATAGATCGCCTTGCATCGATCACGTATTGGTAAGGTCAAAATTAAACTCCAATTTGGAAAATTCTTACGATATCAATCGTTATCTTAAAATTTTCTTATCGGCTATTTTTGTCCTATTAATAGGAATATCCGCAGATACGTGAGCAAACAAGCAATGCAGAACAAAAAAAAATGAAAATTTGAATTTTAAATTGCGACCTCGACGGTATCGCACTCGGCTAGTTATTTTTGCATTTTGACAAAGTAAATTTTAAAACAAGTAAATAAAATATTTTTCGTCGTCCAACTCCTGGCCAAATATTGGAACCGGAGCTAGAAAAATAATTCGAATTAGAAAATAAAGTGACGAAAGAAATCGTTAAATCGCGAGAAAATTGAGAGAGGCATTACTTAAGAGCAATGTCCAGTGTTATATTAAATAATTAGTGTTTTATGTAATTTATTTACAGAACGTAAACAAATTTAAATAATAGCTAGCTTCCCACACTCTTACATGTTTTTATGCAATCACAAAAAAAAAGAAATTGATTTAATTAATAGTTTAATCAATATCGCGTAAAATGAAAACCAAGATTCGAAACTAGAAACTAATTCCTGGATAGGTTAACAAAAGTCCCAATTACATCCTGTTGTCCGCTTTATTTATTGTCGTTTTGTGTTATATTTACCGCCGAACCACAACCAACATTTATTTTTTACATTGCATAATTTTTCAATCTAAAATTCAGTAAATAGTTTTTATGAAAGTCTTCGCAAAATTAACAGCAATAATTTAGTACAGCAACGAGACAACGGCAGTATGACGTCAACAAGCCTACACCGACCAATTAGGAAGCGAGAGACGAACAAAAAAGGACTAATGGGGACTAGGCACTGATTTTCCTAAGTTAATCATAATGGATATGAAAATATCCATCATTAAATTTTACGTTAAGTGTTCTATTGAACGTTCGGCTAATCACTACTGAACTCTCGCAAATAAACCATTTTGAAATAAATTATAATATAAATATGGCAGTATGTGGAGTAATTAGCTCGTAAACCGTGCATCGTGTGAAAAAAAGACTACATAGTGGTTAAAATTTATGGGAACGAAATTTTAAACAAAATTATTGTTAGCGGGTTTGCAGTAAAAGCTTTAGTTCCAACAGCAGAGGCCACACAGCGCACAATTCAATTCTCGCGCTCTGGTTTTCCAAATAACCTTTAAAAACCTCTTACATTTGTGACTCATTTTCACCAAAAGTAATCTAAGCGATATCTCGAAGCAACAATTAGTTGTTCTTGGAGCAATCGTCTTACATTCCAAATTGCTTGCTAAACTGGCCTCAGATGTGCAGCTCCATCTCATGATCAACAGAAACATAAATACTAAATGAGTAGAGGAGACAAGCGGAATTTGAATTTCGAAATTTAAAATGTGGTCCATAATCCGCTTAGCCCCTCTACTTACCTGAATGTAATCGCGCCCACAAAAATTAGGATTTTATATTATGTTATCCTTTCGAGGTTGTATTCACTGGAATTCTAAGAGATTTTTAAATTATCGAAGGAATCAGGACAATGTGGTTTTTGAAAATCTTAGTCAGGTGACCTATCTCATCAGAAAAATTATGTAAAATCGGTTACACCATTAAAAGTCTTCTTTGATGTTGATGAAAAATAATCGACAGAGAAACATGGGAAAAGCGTTGAATCAAGCGTCCGACTTGAACGGCGTATACAGGCTAAACGACTGACCTATCAGTCGAAGTCTTGAAATAATTTTTGTTGATAATTTTATGCTCGACAAAAAAGTTGTAAAGGTTTGTAACCCTATCCTGCTTGGTTTGCAAGATATTCCAGAATTTGGTTAATAACTTCTTGTGCAAGTTGACTTCTACTTGAACGGCGGGTGAAAGCTAAACGACCGACTTGACGGTCAAGGTTCATCAGATCTTTTTTGTAGATAATTTTATGCTGAACAAAAAAGTTCTTATAGTTGGTAACCCTATCTCACCTAATTTTCGAGATATTTAAGAAACAGTGAAAAGTTTTGTTTAAAACTATTAGTAACTTTTTGTGCAGGTTGAATATTCTACTTTAACAGCGCGTGCAAGCTGAACGACCAACTTGACGGTCAAGGTTCATAAGTTTTTCTTTGTAGATAATTTTATGCTGAACAAAAAAGTACTGATAGTTGGTAACCCTATTGTACTTAGTTTTCGAGATATTCAGGAAACAATCGAAAGTTTTGTTTAAAACTTGCAAGTTGACTTCTACTTTGACGGCGCGTGAAAGCTAAACCACCGACTTGACGGTCAAGGTTCATCAGATCTTTTATGTAGATAATATTATGTTGAACAAAAAAGTACTGATAATTGGTAACCCTATTCCGTTTAGTTTTCGAGATATTTACGAAATAACTAAAAGTTTTGTTTAAAATTTGACGAGTAAGGCAGCATTCCGATAGAGATTCTTGTCTTGCCTTGCTTATGTAGAAACTGGCAAGAGCTAATCAGATTGAAGTATTAAAGAAAATATTTCAATCTCAGCAAAAGCTAATCAGATTGAAAATATTTCAATCTGATAGGTAGAAACTGGCAAAAACCAAAGCAAGGCAAGACAAGAAACTCTATCTGAATGCCGCTTTACTTCTTATGCAAGTTTACTTGTACTTTGGAGGCGTGTGCAAGCTAAACCACCGACTTGATGATCAAGGTACATCAGATCTTTCTTGTAGATGATTTTATGCTGAACAAAAAAGTACTTATAGTTGGTAACCCTATCGCACTTAGTTTTCGAGATATTTAAAAAACAGTGGAAAATTTTGTTTAAAACTATGTTGGTAACTTCTTGTGCAAGTTGAATATTCTACTTTGAAGGCGCGTGGAAACTAAACGAGTGACTTGACGGTCAAGGGTCATCAGATCTTTTTTGTAGATAATTTTATGCTGAACAAAAAAGTACTAATCGTTGGTAACCCTATCGTACTGAATTTTCGAGATATTTAAGAAACAGTTGATGGTTTTGTTTAAAACTAGGTTAGTAACTTCTTGTGCCAGTTGAATATTCTACTTTGACGGCGCGTGCAAGCTAAACGACCGACTTGACGGTCAAGGTTCATCAGATCTTTTTTGTAAATAATTTTATGCCGAACACAAAAGTACCGATAGTTGGTAACCCTATTCTGCTTGGTTTTCGAGATATTTATGAAACAGCTGCAAGTTTTGTTTAATACTTGATCGTCAAGGTTCGTAAGACCTTTTTTGTAGATAATTTTATGCACTAAAAAATATATTATACAAATCCGGCCAAATTATGATGGTTGCAGCTTGTTATGATTAAATCGGGGGGTTAGACCCCCTGGAGGCATCGGACCAAATCGGTCTAATGCGAAGTGGCCTAATTATGGTCAATCTAGTCCAGAATTACCCGTTTTTTTTGTGTGTGATTTTTTACATAATTACCGCAACCTTCCGTCGGATTTGGCCGGTCGACACGAAAAGAAACTCGACAAAGTAATAAATAAAAATAAAAAAAATGAGAACTTGGCAACAAGTGACATTAGCAATGTTTGTGCAATAATTACAGTAAATGTAAGCAATTTCGTCAACGATACGCAAACTAATTTATAAAAATTAATGCAAATTAAGTACGATGTGTTGGTTGTGGTGTCAAAATTCTAACAACGACCGCCACAAGGTTAAAATCACAATAAACTTGAATCATATTATTTACACACAAATTTGGTTCTATTGAATTTATTTACTTATCAAGGTGCACAATTAGCATTCAAAGGTTAATCCTTGTTTACTTGAAACGATAATAATAAAAATATTGTACTTGCCTTTGCAACAGCAGCGCAGTCAAGTGGGTTTTGAAATTTTCTAACTGTTCGCTGGGAAAGTTGTCGCTCTTTTCGACGAAACGCATCAAAAACGCAACTGCGGCCAAAACTTCTTCTTTCATTGTAGTTTTGGGGAAAAAAATTTTCACATCGAGACAAAAGGAAACGGGTGTAAAAACCAAATCTGCCAAGAACTTTATCTGCAAAACAAGTGTAAATTTTGTTTCAAATTTGACGTCCAACGCAGAGCACTCTTTAGTTTGCACACACAAGAACTAAAATAATTTTAAAACCAACGGGGCCCGGACACACAAACACCACCGACCGCGAGTAGTTGTCAAAATATCGAAATTTTATAAATTATTTCACGCTCACCTTAAATTTTTCAACTTTCGCCAATTTTTTCGCCTCGTTTTTTTTACTACGTGAGCAACATCTAAAAATTTTGTAAGTTTTGCTTTACGCGAGGGAGGAAATAAAAGAAAAAAATAAATAAACAAACGTCAAACTTTCAAAAACATGGTTATCTTGTGTCATTTCACTAAAAAAAAACAAAAGACGATCGGACGACTGCTGTTTACGTCGTCGACGTTTTAACCTCTCGAAACGAATAATTAAATTATTATTATGGAAACGAACGGTTCGTATGTTGCGAAATAATTTGTTAACGGATCACTTGTAATTTTTAACGGGCAGAAAAACGATAATCGCGTAAAAGAAAATAATAAACAACTCCGGGTTGGTTGAATGATGACGTAGTTGATTGGAAACGGGCAAATTAATGTAATCGCGTCGCCGACGATGGTGAAAACAAAAAACACACAGCGAACACAAAAATCGACTTCATATCTCACCTTTGCACACTTCGCAACAATAACGACTAAATTTTGTCGACCCGATTACTCCATTGTTTACAACAAAGAATCGTACGATCAATTAGATTGTGAATAACCATGGCCGAACGTGTACTACGTCACATACACCCGTCACCGTCTAAACCGCGACCCCGTAGCCATTCGCGACATATTTTTCGTTATTTTACCCCGAATTAACGCAAAAATATCAAAATACAATGCATACGTACCAAGTTGACTAATTTTTACAATTATCAGACACTTTCCACTACAAAATTTAACGAAAAAAGCACAAAAACTACGACGCAATCATACTGCAACAAAAGAAACGAACCGAGTGATCGCATAGGCCGGATGTGAGTCATTGCGACAAATAGAAAACATCTGTTCGCATTACAGAGGGCGCCAAATTCAAACTGTTCAATGTTGCCCCCAATTCTCGCTCGAACTTACCGAATTTAAAAATGTAATTATATTAAATAATTAAGCCCCCCCGACCCTTCGAAAAATTTGAAAACTAGAAAATGAGAAGGCAAGCGGCCGGCGCAAAACAAAATATTTCGTGACAATAAACAAATTTTTTGACATATTTCAATTATGTAAAACTTAAAATTTTCAGTGAATAAAATGAGCAAATTTATCTTTCCAGTTTTGACTGCGGGAGTGGCAGCGTTTGTAGCTTATTCTGGTTATTGTGTCTACCGACATACAAAGGACGAAAACTTAGTAAAAACTTGCAGTTACGAAATGTTTGAAAGTAATTCGCAAGAACCAAATCCAACCGCTAGGTATTGTATTAAAGTCGTTGCAACTTCTAGGTCGCTTAATTGAAATTTTAAACAGAGAAGTACGAAAAGGTAAAAACCTCCCCGACCTGAGCGAATTGAATACTCCGAGCGCACGCCGAAACTTCTTCATGCAAAAGATTAAAGGAGCCAACGCCTCGATTGAATCGGGCAATCAAGACGAAGGCATCGAGCAGTTGATCGAAGCCATGGCAGTTTGCTCCAGACCGGCGACGCTCCTTCAATGCATGTCGAACACTTTACCCATCAACATTTACAAAAAACTTATCGAAAAATTGTCAAGTATATCGTAAAATTCTAATAAATGAAATAAATAAATTGCTTTGTGTATAAATATAAGTTTTTATTATGCAAAAATTACAAACTAATTAAGTAAGACTTAAAAAACAACGAGGTAGCTACTAAAATTACGAAAATTTTAAAATTCAACGTTAAAAACTAAAAACGACTTAAGTACCATTTTACCTCTTCTTAAGTATCTAAGAGCGTTAAAAGACTGCCTGCCAATGAATCTATCACCTGTGCAATTATTGCGCACCACTTTTACAAAATTGACGTCGATTTTCCATTTTTTAAAAGTAAATAAAAAAATATTCAAGACCTGGCAATCTGGTTCGGGTTAAAAATGTTAAAAAATTTAATTAAAACTCTTTTAAAAAATCGTTGTGTGTGAAAATATACAATTATGTGTGAAATTCCTCGATGCACAGCTTGCAGGACCACGAACCTTCGGGCGGCGTTTCCAGGGGCGGAGATAAACAATACATGTGGTAACCTCGATCGCAGTCGTCGCAAAACAGCAGCTGATCCTGGAAAAGTCAAAATATTAATAATGTACTTCCCTCAATTTTGAGGGCGACTTACATCGTTGTCCGAAGTTCCACACACGGAACAGCATTTGCATTCGATGCACTGCCAACGATATTTTCTCACCGAGACGCTCATGTTAGCCGTAAATTGAAGACAGGTCGGATGGCCTAACAAAAACAAAATAATACAAAAAAAATATTAAGGTTAAAATTATTTGGTTCAGAAATAAAAGAAGTTATAGTATCCTTCATTTTCCCTTCACAGAATTCAACAGTGACCCCCCCCCCTCAGTGGCGTAGCCAGGAATTTAATTCGGGGGGGCCCACGAGGTAATTAATTTAATTTTCAAGGTAAAACGCTTAATAAAAAGTTAGAAAATAACAATACAAAAATAATTTGGGCCCCCCCCCCGAATACGCCACTGCCCCCCCTGGTTTTTCAATTAGTAAAAAACAAGTGAAGAGAAATCTATGAAATTCGAAGAAATCCCAGAAATTCTTATGAAATGTAAGAAAATCTTAGGAAATAGAAAATTCAAGAAAATCGTAGAAAGTCCAAGGAAGTGTAGAAAATCCTATGGCACCTACTTTAGGAAAACTGAGAAAATCTTAGGTAATTGGAAATCTGTGGAAATGTTTAAAATTCTAGGATATCTGGAAAGTCTTAGGAAACCAAGAAAGTCTCAGAAAATCTGTAAACCCGGGAAATCTCAGAAAATCTGTAAACCCGGGAAATCTCAGAAAATAGAAAAAAGTTCATCCATAGTATTCTTGAGATATCCCAGAATTTCCTCGAATGTGGAAATCTGAAGAAACCCTAGGAAATCCAAGAAATTCTAAGGAAATCCGAAGAAATAGAGAAAATCCTAGTAGATCTAGAAAATCTCATAAAAATCTAGGAAATTTCAGGATTTTAGGTAATCCAGAAAATCTCAGAAAAGCCCAGGAAATTTCAGAAAATCGAAAGAACCACAAAATAAAAGTTCATCCACAGTAGATTCTTCAGATTTGCTAATTTTCCACAACTTCCTAGGATTTCCTCACTTTTACCCTCTTAGTTTGAGACTCAAAAGGAAGTAAGGTCATTCTTTTCAATTGTTTTACCCCAAGGGGGAAAATACCCCGAAAATTTTGTGTACACTCGTTTGGAATTCCCTTGGAAATCATAGGAATTCCTAGGAAATCTCTGGAATTCCTTGGAAATCACTGGAAACCTTTGGAAATCCCTGAAATTCTCGGAAATCAAAGAAATTCTTTGGAATTCCCTGGAAATCAATGGAATTCCCTTGGAAATCTCTGGAATTCCTTGGAGATTCCTGGAATTCTTGGAAATCCCTGGAATTCTTTCGAGACCACTGGAATTCAGTGGAAATCTTTGGAAATCAAAGGAATTCTTTGGTAATCAAAGAAATTTTTCGAAAATTAAAGGAATTCTTTGGAAACACTGGCGAACCTAGAGCTTTTGCCGCCCCCTACCAAAAAAATTTTATTTAAATTTCAAAATTTTAAACATGGCCAAAAAATAAAAAAGAGAGCAAAAAAAAGGTCATCGAGGTATTCGTAATCGAACAATTAACATGCTATAGCTTTTTTCAAACCCAAAATTTTCATACCGCAAACTGCCGCCCCCCTAGGTACGCTAGTGTTTGGAAATCATTGGAATTCCGAGTCTTGTGTACAGAAATGTTACTGGATATTTACCCCGTGGTTGTCCCGCTGTAGAAATCTAAGAAATAAAACTGTTTTCTCGTAAACAAAGGGAGGGGGGGGGGTAAGAATAATTACTTAAAAAATAATAGCAAAATAAATTACTGCTTCTGGAGTAGCCTAGGAAGTAAGAGAGATTTTTTCCAATTGAATGCCCACTACGGACGCGCATGAATAGATTAACTAGGTTCCGTGATTAATATTCATCTACAGGGTGTTAACTACCAACTAGTACAAAACGAAGGAGGTGATTCTAAGACTTATTTTATGATAAAAAGTTTCTATTAACATGGCAGGATTCCGACTCATCTGGAAAAGTCAGGGAAATTTTTATTTTTAGCTCAAAGTCGGGGAAATTAAATGTTCAGTACGGGAAAAAATTAAATTTTTAAATTAAAATTATTTTTTTAAAGTTGTAAATTGCGTAATATCTGGAAATAAATTCGAAAATTGAAAGTTTAAGAAAGAAAATTTAATTTTTTTTTTAAATTGTAAATTAAATTTATTTGTTTTTATAATGTATTTTCTCGGGTCTAACGTTACCATTTTATTTTCTGATTATCAAAAAGTCAGGGATATTTTTTTCTAGAAAATTCAGTGGGAACCCTGCATGGGTTCGCAAACGCACCGTTTTCGAGATACAGAGTGCTCATATTGCATTTTGTATATCGTCGGCTTGGAGCAAAAACAAGATAACTCCATTTTTGGACAAAATGAGTTATCTACACGATTGGATACGAATCATACTCAACTACGTTCTGGCAAAATCAGATAATTGTACTAACACTAATAAAATTTTTATTAAGATATTTAGTTTTTAATTTGTATACTTTTACATTGTCAACTCAACATTCAAGTCGCATTATCTCAAAACTATCATTTTGGAGTTATCTTGTTTTTGCTCCAAGCCGACGATATGTTTCTTTTTCTGGAAAACGGTGGCTCCTACAGCTTTTGACCAAGAGTACTTTTTTATGTAAAAACCTCTGATACTTTGGAATTTGCTGTCAAAACGCCAATTTTTCGAGTGACGTAAAAGTTACGGGGGTGAAACCCTTATGCAACCCCACAATCTCCACCACTGGCATATCCGATAACATTGTTTTACAGCCTTAAAAGTAGCTATTATTGATGTAAAAATCTGTACAAAAGCTGCAGCCTGTAGCCTTAACGGTTCTTGAGATATCACAAAAAAAGTAAAAGAAAACAATTTCTTTGGACACCCTGTATCTCTAAAACGGTGCGTTCGCGGACCCATGTTAATAGGAACTTTTTTTCTTAAAATAAGTCGTAGAATTTTATTTTGTATCTGTATATTAAGGAAGACAGCTTCACAATAATAACTCAGTGCCTGGCTACGCAGGCTACGGCACTGTAAGAAATAAAATAGTCGAGGGGGGCGAGCTTGGGGAAAAAAAAATTCCAGTGATACTCACCGTGCGAACAAAAGGAAATTTTTAAGGTGAAAGTGCCGAAGAACAGTGACTTTCCAAGTTATGCAATTTTTCTTTGCCCAAAAAAAAACAAAAATAAACAAATTTAATCAAAGTTGCTCATTAGAAAAAATAAAAAAATTAAAGCATGACGTGATCGCATATCTTATGCAATTTACAGAAAAATGTACATAAAATGAAGTGCCACTATACCTCAGCACCCGAATAAAACAATTTTTTTTCGTGTTGGCATTATCGTTTATTGCACTATAATAATACACTTTTTAAAAAAATGCTTGGAAAATAACTGTTCTTACAACAACTTGACAAAAAAAAATTGAATGTTTCTTACATTTTGTCTTACACCGAAAAAAATAGTACCACCAAACACGTTCTTCCGACCGATCACATTATTTCACGACATGTAAAAATCATTCAAAATTTTCTAAAATGGCTAATATATTTACAAAACATAAAATAAATAAAAATTATAACCGCCTTTTTTACACACAAACAATAAATAAGCAGATTAGGATAAAAATTATTAAATTAAAAAAAAAAGTAATCAGATCATACGAGACGAGACAAAAAAATCGCGACAATTTTGGAAGACAAACAACACTTAAATCTAAGACCCCTACAGATTAAATATTTGGTTATTTCCCAGTCTATAACGACGAAACAAAACAAAAACTACCTAAAGCGTTATCAAGCGTATAAAAAAAATTAAATTATTCTGATTTTCTCAAAAGTCAAAAATTTAACCCTTCGCCCCCGCACCGCTCCGACTGATGGCACGAGAGTGAAAAACCTCGAAGTATGCAAAGGGTTACTTTTGGATTATCACAAAAACGCGACGACGTAATCTCAACAAATTCAATATGGTCTCGTATAAAACACGATCCTTAATGAAAACCAACAAATTTTTTTGATTTTCAATTTGTACAAAGTTTTTTTGTAACGTGAAGAAAAATTGTACTGGTCCTGCTTTTGTTTGATAATTATTCAACTATATAAAATTATCTCTTAACAATTAGCTACGTTTAAATGCTTGAATTCTTTTTTACAATATAATTACGGCATGTATACAGGGTGTTGCAAGTCCCTGAGCGGGAATTTTGATTTTCGTCCACAAGAGCCACGAACTTTAATTCGGCCAAGTCGCAAAATTAATGTGAATCTGTGCCTCCCCTTCCAAAAAAAAAATTAAATTTCGGAAATTTTCAGCGCGCAATAATTCCTGGAAGACGATATGTTTTGAATTTTTGGACAGACGGGAGGAATCTTTCAACCGTCCCACAAAAAAAAAATCTACCAGCCCGAGACTTGGCCAAATTAAATTTTTCGTGACGTCCCCATTCCAGTGGACATCTGCGTGTACTAATAAATTTTTGCTACACTCGAATTTACACACTAAACCAAGGGATAAATATTTCGAAAAAAAAGTTTTTTTTCTAGATATTTGCCCCCTGCACTAAACGATAATTGGAACAAAAAACCAAAAAACTAGTCAATTACAATAAGTCTGAAGATGATAAAATCGAAACGAAACGATTTCCTAAGCTTTATATACACACAGGTTTTACAAAACCCTTTTCTTTCTGCCCTTCTTGCCGGGCGGCTTAACCAACACCTCGTTTCTATCGCCCTTACCTGATCTTCCGCAATCGGAACACGAAACAAGTTCTTCGGACCCGCCCGTTTTCTTATTCTCTCTCGTGTCGCCCAAACAAAAATCGCAGTAGGGACTGGGCATGGCTTTGTTGTCTTTCACGGGCTCCATCATGGGTGGCAAATTCGACGACGACGGAATGTCAAAATTTTTTTCTGGCACTAATACTGGCATAGGCGGATCGTCCAAGGACGACGGTAAGATGTGATTGGGCAGATTTGGCGGTAAATTCGGCGGCGCCTGCGATTGCGGCGACGGTAAGGATTGCATGTTACCGGGTTGACGACCCCTCCGACCCGGTGTGCCTAAGAAGAGAGCAATTCCGTTATAAAAACTAGGACGGCAAAAAATTAAAAACAAAACAATCAAACTAATGCAAGTCTCATTTTGTCACAGCTTGAGATTGTTGGTCTGTTCGATCGCGACAAGTAAAATTTTTTTTTATAATACTTCACTAAAAGTAAACTTCGACCGAACAAACCAAACATTCGGAAAAAAATTTGTTCTAAAGCGAAAAACTAAAATGTTAATTACGACACAATCTGATCAACTACAAAAAAAACAAAAAAAAATTAGCATCACAAACTACTACAACAAAATTGTAATAATAAAACTTGCATGCGTCAAACATTTCAAAATACATAGAAAAAAGAATAAATAAAGAATTGTGGCAGTACCGGCGATTGGTTGGTTCAGAAACGAAACATAGCTATCTTGATAAACTGTTCCTGGAGGAATTCCTTGTGAGGGGTCCCCCGGACCGATCGGAGGACCGCCCGTCATCATACCACCCGCGATGGGCGGCGGCGGCACTAAGCCCACGCCCCCCGGCATCGGTTGAACTCCTGGCGCCATGTTGTTTGAAAGAGGCGGCAAGGGGTTGCTGTCGCGAGAATTTTCATCGCTAGCCCCTTCTTTATGTGAGTGACCATAGTGATACGTCAGCCCGGGTCGTGTCTTGTATCGCGCTCCGCATACTGAAATTTTCAAATAAATTTTTTCCGAATTGATAAATCAAAAAGTGTCTACGCTCATACGCTTAGCAAATTAATGAATCAATAATACTTATGAAGTCTTTATTGCTTTCTATTAAAAACAAAAAGCTGACATCTTAACAAGCCCACAAGCCTTCACACCAAAAAACGAAAGGGGTAAATATCCCGAAAATTTTGTGTACACTCATTTGGAATTCCCTTGGAAATCATTGGAATTCTTGGAAATCATTGAAATTCGTTGGAAATCACTAGAATTCTTTGGAATTCCTTGGCAATCACTGGAAATCCTTGCAATTCTTTGGTAATCCCTGGAATTCGTTGGAATTCTTTGGAAATCATTGGAATTCCTTGAAAATCATTGAAAGTCTTGGATATCCTTGGAATTCAGAGTCGTGTGTACAGAAGTTTTACTGAACATTTACCCCTTGAAAAAACGCATCCACGATAAATATCCCATTTATCAGACAGACACAAAATGAGGGCTTATTAAGACTAACAAAAAAAAAAGAGGATTGATTCACGAAATTATTGCTTTTTCTTCCAAATGTTAGATGACGAAAATGATAAATCATGATGATGATGATGATGAAGGAGTTAGGGACTGGAACCGATTTTTCGCGAGCCGCACACTTTAAAAAACCAAAAATAGGATTAATGAAAAATAGCAGAGTAGGATGATGAGATAAAATGTACCAAAGCGCCAGTACGAACCCGAACCGAAATTCGTTGCGCTAAAAATTTGAAAAATAAAAAATTGACGTTAATAAAATGATTCGATTGTTAGCATAAAGCGGGGGCGTTGATGGAAACATGTTAAGTAAATTTTCGGTTCGAGTCCCTGCCCTAAATAACAAAATTACAATAATAAATAGAAGAAAAAAGCGCACTAAGCATAAAAGCGTTAACACTTTACCAATATTTCAACTCTATTCTACTGAAAACAAAATTTATTAATAGTTAAATTGGTAAACTTTCTGTTTTTCATGCACAAGCACAAGTTTTTCGCGAGATTGGCTAGCTATCAATTCAGAAGTGGGATCGTAGCTCGTCGTGATGTACGCAAAAACAAATAATGTTACTACTCTCACCAATCGACAACATTTGCATAATAAAAATTATGTTGTACGTCCCCCGTCACACCTTAAACAAAATTATGAAACAAACAAATAATATACAAATTATTAATTTTTAAATTAATTTCAGACATTCAGATTCCAAGTTGACTCGTAAATCAATCGATGTTGTGCAAATAGAGATAAAAATATAATTCAATTTATAAGAACCCAGGCCTCCAACACCCACAAACTTGCACAGATTTTCATTTAGTAATTTTCGCTTTATTTTAGTAATTCAAGATAAATTCTAGAATTCGAGGACAAGTGGGAGGCATGAGAACCCTCGAGAAAGGAATCCCTGGGAAAATCCAGTGTACAAGTGCAAGGGTAAATATCCCGAAAATTTTGTGTACACTCCTTTGGAATTCCCTTGGAAATCATTGGAATTCCTTGAAATTCATTGGAAATCACTGGAATTCTTTGGAGATCATTGGAATTCGTTGGAAATCGCTGGAATTCTTTGGAAATTCCGAAATTCATGGAAATCGTTAGAATTCTTGGAAATCAACGGAATTTTTTGGAAATCCTGGGAATTCTTGGAAATCGGAATTTTTGGAAATCCCTGAAATTCTTGGAAATCAATTGAATTTTTTGGAAATCATTGGAATTCCTCAGAAATCACTGGAATTCTTTGGAAATCATTGGATGTCTTGGAAATCTTTGGAATCGTCGGAATTCTGAGTCTTGTGTACAGAAAATTTAGTAGCTATTTACCCATTGTACAAGTGAATGGAAAGCTGAGAAAATCCAAGGAAGCATAGAAATTTCTAGAAAATCTCAGAAAATAGAAAAAGCCAAGAAATTTCAGATTCTTAGAAAATCTAGAAAATCAAAAATATCTTAAAAAATTGAGAAAGCAAGAATTTCCTAGGCTTTCCGAAGAAATACTAATAACGTTTCCTAATTTGCTATGATTTCCCTTTACTTGTACACCAATTTCCCCAACGATTCCTTCCTTGTTTGAGACCAAAGGTATAGTTACTTTTTCAGGCCAAGGGAGTAAAAAATGAATTTTTATAATTGAATCCCCACTACTAAAACGCAAGAATAAAATACAAAATTCCGACACTAGTTGATTCATCCTAGGCTGCATACTTAAAGGGGGGGGGGGGAGCTAACCACCCCCATGACCCATGAAAATCTTAGGCGACTTAGGAAATTCTAAAAAATCTTAGGAAATCCCATGCCTGAAGAATTCTAGAAAATCCGAGAAAACTTCGGAAACCTTAGGAAATGAAAAATTTCAGGAAATAGGAAATCTGCAGAAATGACAAAAACTGAAGAAAATCTCTTCAGAGGAAGAGGTGTAGTTGTTTTTTCAGGTTTTACCTCCATCTTGGTTGTCCTCCTGTCAGTGGCGTATTCAGGGGGGGGGGGGGTCGAGGGTCCGGGTCCCCCCCGAAATTGCTAAACTAATAAAAAGAGAACGACAAGGGTGAGAGGTGAAAACCCTTTGGTAGCTCAAATCATGCACACTACACGAGTCCTGCACTATTTTTGCCAAACTTGTCAAAGCAGTCTATGAGCGGAAACACTACCAGATACCTATTTTGCGTACATCACCTCGTATGTTAGAAAACCACAGCGTCTCTCTCTCGCTCTCTTTCTAGCACAAGTCAACATACATAAAATGAATGAAACACTTACGTTCACAAGCAAAAGGTTTGTCGGGATCGCCAGGCGTAGGATCAAAATTGTGTATCGCTTTTTTGCGCCCCCTCCCGCCTCCTTTTCTTCGACCTGGAGTACTAGGCGAATCGGTGCCTCGACTCTGCAACAAAATTTCACTCTCAAATTAGCTCTGCACACAAAAGTTTCCAAAGCTCAACTCACCCCTCTTCCAGTTCCTTTTCTTCTTTTGTTTCTTTTACTGTAAGTTTCTTCATAATCCAAGTCTGAATCTTGATCCGGCTCGTCGTAACCGTCTATGTCCAGCATGTCCTGGTCATCGTAATACCATTCCTGACGAAAATAAAAATAATTATTTTTCAAACAAAAAACAATGAGGTAAAATGAGGTTCTGACCTTTGACATGTCATCCTTGAGCAACTGGCTGTCTTTACTGTCTGTGTCTTGAAGTGCTGGGTTTTCAACCTGCGATATGTTGTGTATATCTAGATCGCCGTCGAGCATTGAATCGGCAGCCCGAGCAAAGGCCCTCGAATTCATGGTCAGGTACTGGCGTCGTCTCTTACGCCACCTGGGTCTTGGGTAAGTGTAAATTTGACCTGGCGTAGTTCCGGGCATTCGATGCCTCTGTTTCATGTACAAATTTGAGTGGTTTTGCGCGACCCCAGTTTGACTGTCCAGAAATGGCAGCCTCAGCCGCCTCTCGATGCATAACCGAGTATTGTAATTTACTGCATTTTCTAGAATTTCCCTATAGGACTGGTCGTTTATGTAACTAAAAAAAGCAGCTTACAAGCGCGAAAATTGAAATTTGCAAAAGGGCCACTTACTTTTCGATTTTTTCCAAGTTGGCTTGGTTTACTGGTAATACGGACGCCGACATCACGGCTCCAACCCAAGCGACGCCCAGACTTGTAAAACTACGTTTAAAATCGCACACCGCACTCTACGTCGTTACTCACATTTGCAGTAGGTTAACTTTAATTTCATTTACTGCTTTTTAAAAGAAAAAAAAGGCTAAATATTAAAGAGAAACTAAAGAAATAAATCTTAAACGAGGAACAAATAACAGCAAGAACGACATTTTTATTGATTTTCGAGCGCCATCTAGCGTTGGTAATTCGTAACCGACACTTTTCAGTAACCACAAAGGAAATTACGGAAAATTAAGGACATTTCGGTGTTTTTAGTGATTAAAATGAATTTTTTTGAGTAAAACTTTCGATTTGAGCTTTAACTTTGCAGGAAAACGTGATTTTCTGACCGCCACGTAGAAGTCGATAATTTACCAGGGGCGTACTGGCGCCAATATTTCGAATTTAAATAAATTTTATTTATTGATTGTAGCATTTTATAAATATAAATAATCTCCCCCCTAGCTTACGTTACTGCATAAATTTGCATTAACTTCGCCTAATGCACTCATTTATAAAGATTTTATCAGTTAACCACTGACGTGCATGAATAAATTAACAAAATTCCTTCCAACATGATCTTGATTCATAAATAGAATCAACAAATTCATAAATGTTACGAATTCATGATTAGTCTTGTGGAGCTCTTAAGTAACATTTTAGTAATTTTATATTACATTATTTCTCTTTAATTTGTTCAGGCGCGTCAATAGTAGAGAGATAACGACAATGGTCTTTTTCTTGTCATCTATTTTATGGTGCCCTTCGCCTTCTCCCTTTTTCAAAAATATCTTTAAAAATTCTAGAGAAAATGTTTCGTCAACAAATTATTGACGATGCTGATAGCAAACAGCAGTTTTTATGTTTTATAATTTTTTACAACAAAACGGTTGACTCTACGATAAAAAGTTAAGAAACCAAAGTTGTAGAGGGTAAAATGATAGATCAGCATGCGAGAGCTGACAATTGTCCGACAAGTAGTTCACAAGTTATGATAAAAATAAAAAAAAAGTGCTAGTTTGCAGATTTGCCAAAAATAAATTTTCCAAAAAATTTTGGGGCTTCAGTATTGAACAAAAATATTTTCGGCTGTTTAATTTAGTGTTATCCTGCTCATATTCAAACACTCCAGACACTTCATATATTAATGATGAAAATATGTCACATGTACTACATACAGTAGCAGTCATAAAAATTGCATCAGTAATTATTTCCGAATTAAAATAACAATTTTCAAAGAAATTTCAATAACCGCATATAATATAAACACATTGTGTATACGCACACAAAACTAGGTTTTTAAACCGGGGGGTCTGGGGGGTATGGAATACCCTCCATTACACCAGAGATTGTGCGCAAAAAAATGCATTATTGAGCTTATTGGTTTCAAACCAGAAAACTAACTTCTAAAATTTTCTTTCTTCTTTTTTTGAAACAATCACTGATGTGTTGGGGGGTATTCCATACCCCCCAGACCTCCCAGTTTGAGAAACTTAGCTTTCAAGAAAGGAAATTTATTTTTGAGCTTATGAGGTTCTGGCTGCTCCATAATCTTCACTCTAACTTAGATTCAGAATTGATTTCAGTATCAGAGTCCAGATGTGAATATATACAGAATCACAGTCCACTGGCGTAGTGAGGGGGGGGGGGGCAAAGGGAAGCATTATGCCCCGGCCACTACTCACAAAACAAAAAATTGCTGGATAATTTTTATTTTTATTATAATTGCTTTCTGGAAAATATATTTTAAATTATGGTTTTAAAATTGGGGGAGGGGGAGGGCGCTAAAAAGGTATTGTGCCCTGGGTTACGTTAAGTTACGCTCGCTACGCAACTGTTACAGTCAGTATTATAAGCTGTAAATCAAACCCCGGAACAGGGTTCTCTAAATCAGGGTTCTCTTCGTTCTCTAAATCAACCTCTTTCTTCATTTGGATCCCTACTTTCTTCCAAATACACCTCACGTTCAAGATCAGAACTTTTATGATCAGGTTCGGCCAATGGTGTAGCCAGAAATTTAGTTCGATGGGGCCCACGAGCGAAGTGAGTCTTGTAATAGCAGACAAAAGGTTTTCAAATTTTCAAGGTCAAACGCTTATGAGAAAGTTAGAAAATTACAATACAAAAATAATTTTGGGGGGGGGTGTCCTTGGCTACGCCACTGGGTTTAGCTCCTAGATACAAGAGTACTTCTGGGTACAATTTTATTGCTTTATTCAGTATACAAGATCCATTATGTAAGTAATGCGCATGATTTTATTGTGACGTAACTATCCATCGTAGCGCGCTCAGACCGTTCGAAAAATATGGTGTAAGGTCTGCCCGTTCAAACGCGCCCGGTATTGCTTCGCTCCGAGCAGCGAGAGCGGAAGGACGTGTCTTTGCGTAAAGTGCCTCTTTTGTCTTCGTAACACGGCGCGATGGACGGTTTTCTTGAACAGCGGTCAAGTTTTGCGGGTTGGACAGAATGCTACTTGCAGAAAGATTAATCTTTAATCTTCAATCATTAATCTTTAATCTTCAATCTTTAATCTTCAATCTTTAATCTTCAATCTTTAATCTTTAATCTTTAATCTTTAATCTTTAATCTTTAATCTTCAATCTTTAATCTTTAATCTTCAATCTTTAATCTTCAATCTTCAATTTTTAATCTTCAATCTTTAATCTTCAATCTTTAATCTTTAATCTTTAATCTTCAATCTTCAATCTTTAATCTTCAATCTTTAATCTTCAATCTTTAATCTTTAATCTTCAATCTTTAATCTTCAATCTTTAATCTTCAATCTTTAATCTTCAATCTTTAATCTTCAATCTTTAATCTTCAATCTTTAATCTTCAATCTTTAATCTTCAATCTTTAATCTTCAATCTTTAATCTTCAATCTTTAATCTTCAATCTTTAATCTTCAATCTTTAATCTTTAATCTTCAATCTTTAATCATCAATCTTCAATCTTTAATCTTCAATCTTCAATCTTCAATCTTCAATCTTCAATCTTCAATCTTTAATCTTCAATCTTTAATCTTCAATTTTTAATCTTTAATCTTCAATCTTCAATCTTCAATCTTTAATCTTCAATCTTTAATCTTCAATCTTTAATCTTTAATTTTCAATCTTTAATCTTCAATCTTTAATCTTTAATCTTCAATCTTTAATCTTCAATCTTTAATCATCAATCTTCAATCTTTAATCTTCAATCTTCAATCTTCAATCTTCAATCTTCAATCTTTAATCTTCAATCTTTAATCTTCAATTTTTAATCTTCAATCTTCAATCTTTAATCTTCAATCTTTAATCTTCAATCTTTAATCTTTAATCTTCAATCTTCAATCTTTAATCTTTAATCTTCAATCTTCAATCTTTAATCTTTAATCTTCAATCTTTAATCTTCAATCTTCAATTTTTAATCTTCAATCTTTAATCTTCAATTTTTAATCTTTAATCTTAAATCTTTAATCTTTAATCTTCAATCTTCAATCTTTAATCTTCAATCTTCAATTTTTAATCTTCAATCTTTAATCTTCAATCTTTAATCTTTAATCTTCAATCTTTAATCTTTAATCTTTAATCTTTAATCTTTAATCTTTAATCTTTAATCTTTAATCTTTAATCTTTAATCTTTAATCTTTAATCTTCAATCTTTAATCTTCAATCTTCAATTTTTAATCTTCAATCTTTAATCTTCAATCTTTAATCTTCAATTTTTAATCTTCAATTTTTAATCTTTAATCTTCAATCTTTAATCTTCAATCTTCAATTTTTAATCTTCAATCTTTAATCTTCAATTTTTAATCTTTAATCTTTAATCTTTAATCTTTAATCTTTAATCTTTAATCTTTAATCTTTAATCTTCAATCTTTAATCTTCAATCTTCAATTTTTAATCTTCAATCTTTAATCTTCAATCTTTAATCTTCAATCTTTAATCTTCAATCTTTAATTTTCAATCTTTAATCATCAATCTTCAATCTTTAATCTTCAATCTTCAATCTTCAATCTTCAATCTTCAATCTTCAATCTTCAATCTTTAATCTTCAATCTTTAATCTTCAATTTTTAATCTTCAATTTTTAATCTTCAATTTTTAATCTTTAATCTTCAATCTTCAATCTTCAATCTTTAATCTTCAATCTTTAATCTTTAATCTTCAATCTTTAATCTTCAATCTTTAATCTTCAATCTTTAATCTTCAATCTTTAATCTTCAATCTTTAATCTTCAATCTTTAATCTTCAATCTTTAATCTTCAATCTTTAATCTTTAATCTTCAATCTTTAATCATCAATCTTCAATCTTTAATCTTCAATCTTCAATCTTCAATCTTCAATCTTTAATCTTCAATCTTCAATCTTTAATCTTCAATTTTTAATCTTTAATCTTTAATCTTCAATCTTCAATCTTCAATCTTTAATCTTCAATCTTTAATCTTTAATCTTTAATTTTCAATCTTTAATCTTCAATCTTTAATCTTCAATCTTTAATCATCAATCTTTAATCTTCAATCTTTAATCATCAATCTTCAATCTTTAATCTTCAATCTTCAATCTTCAATCTTCAATCTTCAATTTTTAATCTTCAATCTTTAATCTTCAATTTTTAATCTTTAATCTTAAATCTTTAATCTTAAATCTTTAATCTTTAATCTTTAATCTTTAATCTTCAATCTTCAATCTTTAATCTTCAATCTTCAATTTTTAATCTTCAATCTTTAATCTTTAATCTTCAATCTTTAATCTTTAATCTTCAATCTTTAATCTTTAATCTTTAATCTTTAATCTTTAATCTTTAATCTTCAATCTTTAATCTTCAATCTTCAATTTTTAATCTTCAATCTTTAATCTTCAATCTTTAATCTTCAATCTTTAATCTTTAATCTTCAATCTTCAATCTTTAATTTTCAATCTTTAATCTTCAATCTTTAATCTTCAATCTTTAATCATCAATCTTCAATCTTTAATCTTCAATCTTCAATCTTCAATCTTCAATCTTCAATCTTCAATCTTCAATCTTCAATCTTCAATCTTTAATCTTCAATCTTTAATCTTCAATTTTTAATCTTCAATTTTTAATCTTTAATCTTCAATCTTCAATCTTCAATCTTTAATCTTCAATCTTTAATCTTCAATCTTTAATCTTTAATCTTCAATCTTTAATCTTCAATCTTTAATCTTCAATCTTTAATCTTCAATCTTTAATCTTTAATTTTCAATCTTTAATTTTCAATCTTTAATCTTCAATCTTTAATCTTGATTCTTCAATCTTTAATCTTCATTCTTGATTCTTCAATCTTTAATCTTCATTCTTCAATCTCTGATCTCTAATCTTTAATCTCTAATCTCCAAGCTTTAATCTTTATTCTTTAATCTTCAATCTCCAATCTTCAATCTTCAATTTTCAATCTTCTTTTATCTTTAATCAGTGTAGTGGTAGAGAACCCTTCTGAAGGGGGGCGGAATAATTTCCCTCAGTTTCACTAGAGCCTCCCCTGAAAGGGAGGGACAACTGGAGTATTGCCCGTGGTGGTTTTGAAGAGGGGTGCGTTTAACGGTGCTTTTGAGCCGCCCGTTTTTTGCTTCCTCTTTGCCATCTTTCGAGATGGCGCCTCAAGTTTCTCCACCTTTCCTTCGTTGTCGGAGGACGAGATAGCACCATCAGACTAAGGTCTAATGCGTTTCCCACCCGTGAATTGAAAGTTGGAACTGGATCCGTCAGCTCGTGCCGCAGGAGCTAGATTTCCCGAAAAAATAGTGGAGGGGGAACTAAACTGAAAGAATTTGTTTTCGATGGCTGGGATTGGCTGATGGGCAGATTCGCCTTCTATAGATCAAAGTTTACACTTGGGAAGGGGGAGGTAGTTGCGTCCAAGAGGACTGGTGCTGCCACTGGCTTCTCTTCAGCCAAGTTATATTCTTGAGAGTTTTGCGAATTTGTGTCCAAAATAGCTGAGTCACAATTAATAGCTAGGAGGGGATTCGGTCACGGAGGGTATTGGTAATTCTTCCATTGCTGGACCGATTTTAACCAAATTTGGAACAAATACTCAGTAGGACTTGGAAAATGTTTTAGTGCAAGAAAATGTTAAAAAAGTTGAAAGAAAAGTGAGATCTCACAAAATTAGCTGACGCGCATAAGCGGATTAACGAGATTCCCGTAATCTCCCCCCCCCCCTTCCCCCCCAAAAAAGGTATTTTGAGCTTCAGAAATAAATCAGCAACGGAAAGCAAGACTGGAAAACATTGGAGTACTCAGGCTAAAGCAAAGTATTATATTTTTAATGAGACCCCGGGCGAAGCCGGGTATCCAGCTAGTAATTCTTAAAATATGAAACCAGTTTTACCAACTTGAAAGTATTTAATTAATACCCTTTTAATATATAAAAGGGCATTGTAAATATCTAAATTACACATTAATCATTTGAGATATTGCAAAAACAACATTAAAAACAAGAAAAATGGGAAGAAAAATGAAAACTCAATGGATACAATTTGATGATTTTCTCAGCTCATGTAGAATATGTGAAGATAAGATTAGTGGTGAAGTAGGAATACCTAATTGCGGCCACAAATTTTGTTTTCGCTGCATAGATCCTTGGGCAAATATCAAAAACAGTTGTCCGCTTTGTATGAAAAAATTTAACAAAATCGATGTAATGAAAAACCTGAGTAAACGTCGTGTGACTAGGTTTGTTAAAATTGGTGATCCTAGTCCTAGAATAACAATTAATAATGCAATATGTGCTGCAAATCTTATTATGCGTATTATAAGAGGGAAAATAAGAACAAAAGTATTGCCCTTTATTAGATCTAAGTTTGTTTCTATGTCGCGTACTATTAAATCTAAGATAAGATCTACATATATTGCTTATGGACCACTAACATCTACATAAATGTATACTATATATTCGTGTTTACATTGAATTGAATTTGATAAAATAATTTTTTTGTTATAATATATAAAATAATAAAATAATCGGCGTTTCATTTCATTCTATTTTCCGAGTGTCCGCTCGGAAGACAAAGCGAAGCATTCCTAGTCAGCTTACAAATCGACTAGTAATGTGTTTTCATTACTGGTCGCTTCTGTAAATAAAAATGTAAATCTCGAAAAAATCCAAGAAATTTTAAGAAAGCGAAGGAAATATGAAAAAATCAAAAAGCGGTCATCTTAAATAGTACCTACTATTTTTATGAATTCTTAGAATTTCTATTTTTCCCATTTTTTCTTCGTCTGATGATTTCCCTTTAGTTTTGTATATGATGATTTCCTCTCGGTTTTCCACTCAGTAATAAACGAAAATGAAATCTCCTGAAAAATTTTAAGAAATTCCAGAAATTTTTAGAAATCCAAAAAATTTTAGGAATATAGAAAATCCAAGAAAATCTAAAGATATAGAAAATTCAAGAAAATCTCTGGAAATAAAAGGAAATGCAAAAATTCCTAAGATATCTTAGAAAATCGAAAAAATCTTAACAAGTTTCGGAAAAGAAGTGAAAATTGTAGGAAATTCCATGATACTATTGCCATATTACCATGGTAGACCATGGGAAATTCTATAATATTTTAGAAAATGTGGAAAATCTTGGAAAAGCCAAGAAAATCTCATGAAACCGAAAAATTATAAAAAACTTAATTTTCTTAAGATTTTCTAATTTTCTTACATTTCCCCAAATTTCTCTTCGCTTGAAGAGGTTGGGGAGGGGGGCGCAACTTTACAGGTTAGCCAAGGGAGCAGCCTTACCTAGTTACGGCCCTGCGTGCAACACCTTTGGGCTTTGGCACAATTTGGGCTTACAAATTTAAACGTTGAAATGGCCACAAGATCATCAAAACTGTCGATTTTTAAAGATAAATGGTACAGAGCTTTTTTAAAGCACGTAAAATTATCTACAAAATAGATTCTAACTTTTTTTTATCTAAAATCAACGAATTTAGAGTTATCGATTAAATTAAGTCCAAAAATGTTGAAAAACTCGAAGTTCTAATTTTTAAATTTTGTTTAACCACTTTCAACAGTCAAATGGCCGTAACGTCCAAACTGTAAATTTCTAAGAAAAAATGATGTAGCATTTTTTTAAAGCACGTTAAATTCTCTACAAATTATATTCTAACTTTTTTTATATAAAGTAAACGGCTTTAAAGTTATGAATAAAATTAGATCGAAAAATGTTGAGAAATTCGAAATTTTATTTTTTAAATTTAGGCTTACAAATTTAAACGTTTAAATGACCGCAACATCAAACCTGTCGATTTTTAAAGATAAATGGTACGGAGATTTTTTAAAGCTCGTGAAATTATCTACAAAATAGATTACAACTCTTTTTATCTAAAATCAACAAATTTAGAGTTATGGATTAAATTTGGTCGAAAAATGTTTAAAAAATCGAAGTTCTAATTTTTAAACTTTGTTTTCCAATTTCCAATTTCAAATGGTCTTAGCAACTAAACTGGCGATTTTTCAGTATAAATACTTCAGTACTTTTTTAAAGCACGTAAAATTATTTACAAACTAGATACTAACTTTTTTTATCTAAAATCAACACTTTTGAATTTATGGATTAAATTAAGTAAAAAATTATGAAAACTTCCAAGATTTATTTGTTCAAAATTTCTTTTTACCAGTTTTTAAGTTCAAATGGCCATAGCATCGAAACTGTCAATTTTTTGGTAACAGTAGCATAGAGTTTTTTTAAAGCACGTGAAAATATCTACAAATTCGATTCTTACTCTTTTTATCTAAAATTAGCGGTTTTAGAGTTATGGATAAAATTAGGTCGAAAAATGTTGGAAAATTCGCAGTTCTAATTTTTTTTACCATTGCCAAGTTGAGCAGCAATACTGTCGATTTTTCAGTAAAAATACTTATACTTAATAAATACTTCAGTATTTATTTTTTAAAAATTCAAAAATTTGTTTGTTTAAAATTTCTTTTTACCAATTTTTAAATTCAAATGGCCATAGCACCGAAACTATCAATTTTTCGGCAACGGTAGTTTAATGCTTTTTAAAGCACGTAAAATGATCTACAAAACAGATTCTAACTTTTTTTATCTCAAATCAAGAGCTTTGAAGTTATGGTCTAAACTATGTTAAAAAAAAAATTTTAATTTTGTTTTGTCACAGGTCCGAAGCAAGGGGAAGCACTTAGGAGAACGTGCCCCCCTCCAAAATGTTTAAGAAAACATTTGCTTGTAATAATAAAAATTCCCGGAAGGGGAATCCCCGAAAATGTTACTTTTTTACAAAAAGCTTTTTCCGAGTGTCCCTCGAAATTAAATCGTGACTACGGGACTGTTTTGTCAATTTCAACAGTCAAATGGCCGTAACGTCGAAACTATCGATTTCTAAGAAAAAAGATGTAGTGCTTTTTTAAAGCACGTTAAATTCTCTACAAACTATATTCTAACTTTTTTTATTTAAAGTTAATGGTTCTAGAGTTATGGTTTAAATTAAGTAAAAAAATGTTGAAAAATTTGAAGTTCCAATTTTTAAATTTTGGTTTACCATTCATGGGGAAATGTATTAAATGCTTGAATTTTAATTACATCGTTTGGAGATCGTGAATTCAAACCTCATGTCGGTCAAATTTATATAATACAAATGATTTGACATCCAGAAGTAATAGAAGCGACCAGTAATGTAAACACATTACTAGTCGATTTGGAAAACCTAGGACCAATTTGGTTTCCGAGCGGACAAGCTATGTTTTCCGATAAATGATTTTTCGGAGACTTTAATCAGTCACTTATTTTAATAAATTGAAACGCCGATTATTTTATTATTTCTTTATTAATACAAAAAAATTATTTTATCAAATCCAATTCAATGTAAGCAATGTCTTAGATCTAATAAAAGGCAATACTTTTGATGTTATTATCCATCTTATATCCAGATATGTATCCTCAATAAGAAATGCAATCCCTTCTGCAGCATGAATACCCATATACACGAATAACATTGGATCACATATTATGTAGTATAACATGACAAATAGTTGAAGTACAAATCTTAATAACTTACAAACTGTTAATCTCAGATCATTAATTTTAACAAACCTAGTCACACATCCATCCAGATTTTCCATTATATCGATTTTGTTAAACTTTTTCGAACAAAGCGGACAACTGTTATTGATATTTGCCCATGGTTCTATGCAGCAAAAACAAAATTTGTGGTCGCAAGTAAGTATTCCTACTTCACCACTAATCTTCTCTGCACATATACCACACACATTTTCCAAGTGAAGATTTACGAACTCGAGATATTCCAATTTTCTCCATTTAGTTTTCGTTTTTCTTCGCATTTTTCTTGTTTTTAATTAATGTTGTTTTCGCAATATTACAATCAAATATCAAATAATTAATATGTAATTTAGATATTTACAATGCCCTTTTATATATTAGAAATTAATTAAATATTTTCAAGTTGGTAAAATTGGTTTCATATTTTAAACAGGGTACATCCCTGTTTACCCCCCCCTTCTCAACATGTAAAAAAATTTTATAAAATGGGAAATCTGAGAAAATTTAGAAAATTTAATGACATTTTCAGAAATTTTCATTTTCACCTACACCTTTTGTTCATTATTTTCAAAATTTCTGTGAAAACGGTTGGTTTTCCAAAAGACATTATTTGACTAAAGTTATAGCCTGTTAAATTTTCTATCCGGTTTAGGCCATCAATTTTTTTCTAAGACGTTTCGTTTAAGAGAATTTTTGTAACATTTTTTCCCTTAATTTAATTTATAACTCGAAAACCGTTGATTCTAGACGATAAGAGGTTATAACCTATTTGATATATAAACGAATCATCTTTAAAAATGTTCTAACTCATTAAGCTTAAAAAATCAATAATATTGGAGCTATGGGCGTTTGAAATCAGAAATTCAAAAAATGGCTTTAAAAGAAGGTATACCCCCGAAGAGTTTGGAATTGGACAAAAATTTTATTTGAAAATTTGTCTAGTAAAGTGTCCTTTATTACGACCTCAAAGGTTCTCCACGGTCATCGGGACACCCTGTATAAATGAATTGCGAGTTAAATTAATATTATAATTTTTGTGAATTTGTTACACCAAGTTTTTCGCCTACGCCGCTATTTTTCTAATTTTCTATTTCAATAAAAATAAAAATTTCCTAATCCTACGAGAGGGCCTCAGTACCCTGGGCCTATTAGAACCCAAAATAGGCCCATTTTGTTAGGACTACTATTAGTAATGTGTATATCCAAATTTGCAGCTTCGAAAGACCTGTGCTAACTTTGTAGCACTCGAAAATCCCCGAAATTTTTGCACTTTTTTTAAATTTTTTCAACATAAGTCCTAAACTACCTACGCATATTTTAGGAAATATTTTTTATACATTTTTAAAATAGACTAAAATTTCTAAAATTTGAGATTAGACTCAGTTTTGTAGGTTTAATACTTACCGAGATACAGCGCTTCAAAGATTGACAATTTTTTCCAAAAAAGTGAAATTTTAAGATTTGGTCAATTTTCGACTCCGATATCGGGCAAAATACTCATTTCACAGGTAAAATCATAAGGAAAGATGTTATAGAAAATGTAATTTGATTTAATTTAAGCACAGAACGATGTATGTTGGCCATACGGTTTACTCACAAATCTTAAAAATCCAAAAAATTGGAAAAATGCTTTAGGTAGTATTCTTAAAAGAAAATGCAATGTTTAGGATGCAATAAAATTTTTATATATAAAATTATTTATTAATCAATTTATAACATTTGGTCGAATTTAAAAAACTAGTAGAATCGATGGGATCTCTAAACCATAGCAGTAAAAATATATACTTATCATCACACACAAAATTATCAATGAAACCCAAAAAAAAAGATTATTGTTATCATGGTTAAAATCTTGTAAATGTTGTTCTTGTGGATCAATGTCTTCGTCAAAGTCATAATCCGCTGAATCGTATTCTAAATGTTGTAACAAATCGGATTGCTGAAGTTTTGCTGCCTTTGTAGTGATTATTTTCTTCACATGACGAAGAGATCTTTTTGCAGATGTTATTCGTTTTTTTGAAGTCTTTGTAAAATGCCGCTTTGAATTACACAAATTATGGATTCTGCGTTGTATTTTGTCATAAGCCTTCATTTCATTAAAAAAATACGGATGGTCCTCGAAGGTATCCATTAACACAAAATATTTTTTTAAAATAAACTCACACAACAATTTAAAATTATTAAACTGACTGGCTAAAATATTGTATTGCCTTAAACATGAAAAATCGTTTGCAGTTTTATAAAATTTTATCTCTGAACGCCACATTTTGCTGATAAATTTAATAAACGCAAGGGCCGTACTTAACGACTGATGTGGGTTCCGGGTGTGACGCGGTCACAAGACAAATTTGTTGGCTTAAGATTTTCTTTCGAAGAAGTTGAAAAAATCAGAAAAGTTCATTTGGTTCCCTAATTTCCCAAATATTCTTGGGAAATTATATATAAACGCCGATTATATAATATAAACCATAAAATTTAAACAGTTTAAATAAAATTTAAAAAAATTAAATAAAACAGTTTAAATGTAACAGTTTAAATTTTATGGTTGTTATATTTTAGTATATTTTTTAATTGATAAGCGCTTTGGAGAACTGCTAGATGAAGGGTAGTTGGTTTTTTTCGGTCTTTTGTGATGCTTTTCATACTTATGTTTATAACCTAATACTGAAGTCCTGATGAGGTCCATGTCCCCAGCACCCCCACCTCAAAATATTTAAATCGGACGTGGTGTAATCGTTTGTACTTCGTTTGTACCTGTTTGTACCGCAAAAAGTTTTGTTTGTACCAAAAGTACAAAAAAGAAAAGCTGAAAACAAGCTAAATAGAAAAGTTAGAGATCGACGCGCATGCGCATATTGTACAGGAGTGGCTTCAGAACTCAGTAAAAACTCTCCCTCCCCCCCCCCTTATTAAAGAATATAACGAGCGATATTGTTATTATTACTGTGGCGGCTCTAAATTGGCGGATCCGATAATTATTTTATCCCGCAGATTAAAGAAAGTAAATCTCTATATAAGAGAATTTCAAATGTACTTTGAATAAAACACATCCTTTTATAATAAACTAGCTGGATACCCGGCTTCGCCTGGGGTCTCATTATAAATATAATGCTTTGCTTTAGTCTGAGTACTCCAATGTTTTCCAGTCTTGCTTTCCGCTGCTGATTTATTTGTGAAGCTCAAAATACCTTTTTAGGTGCATTTCGCCAGCCCTCCCCCTCCCCCCATTTCGAATTTTGGATCCAAAATAGTCTAAATCGTTTGTACCTCGTTTGTACTTTCCTTATTTTCGTTTGTACCTATTTTGTTTTTCATATATTTTGAAATATCTAAAATGGGCATTTTCCCAACCACCCCCCTTATTTTGAATTTTTGATCCAAAATAGTCTAAATCGTTTGTACCTGTTTGTACCTTCCTTATTTTCGTTTGTACCAGTTTTGATTTTGAAATATTTCAAATTTTCTAATAATGACATTCTGCTAAAATGTCCTTAGCCCCCTCCCCCCCGGATTTTAAATTGAAATAAAACAAAAATATTTGTCTGAAAAACAAGATAGGTACAAACGAAAATAATGAAGGTACAAAGAGGTACAAACAACTTAGACTATTTTTGATTCAAAATTCAAAATGGGGGGGGGGGGCTGGCGAAATGCCCATTTTAGATATTTCAAAATATATGAAAATCAAAATGGGTACAAACAAAAATAATGAAGGTAAAAACAGGTACAAACGATTTAGACTATTTTGGATCTAAAATTCGAAAATTTGGGGAGTAGGCTGGCGAAATGCACCTTTTTTTGGGGGGGGGGAATTACGGGAATCTCGTTAATCGGTCACTTTCCCTTCAACTTTTTTAACATTTTCTTGCACTAAAACATTTTCCAAGTCCTACTGAGTATGTGTTCCAAATTTGGTTAAAATCGGTCGAAGGGTCTAGAAGTTTATAGCGAACAAACATACACACAAGCTCTTTTATATACTATATTAGATAGAGATTAGAGATAGAGAAGAAGATAAATACTTAGGATACAACATCCCTAAATTACTTATAACATTATTTATTGTTTAACTTATTATTTAAACTTATTATTTGTGTATTATTTATAGCCGTAAATCGAATGGCTAAAAAGGGCCGGCTACGTCACTGGTTATTAACATTGTTCTTAATTATTGTTTTAGAATCTAGAAATATGGTACAACCAAAAATAAGAAAGATACACATAGGTCAAAACTACTAAAACTATTTTATATCTAAATTTCGAAATCCGAGGGGGGGGATTTAGCAAAATGGTATTATTAGAAATTTTGAAATATTTTAAAAACAAAATTGGTACAGACGAAAATAAGGAAGGTACAAACAGGTACAAACAAAATGTGAATGTTATGACGATCTACAAAATCGCTCCAAGATAGTGAGACAATCAATATTGTCGCCACTAATTGTCAATTTTTGATTTACACTATTTAATAGTATAATAATAATTGTACTTTTTTAATTATTGTGTTTGCTTTTTTTTTATATTAATACAATAAAATTATTTATTTAAAATAACTCCTGTTCATCTTTTCTGTTAAATGAAATGTAACCAAGTGTAACTCACTCGCAGTTCTCTAAAATTTGAAATGCTCATAACTTTGAAAAAACTTTTCTTCAACATAAATTGTACATTACTATTTATTATAAGTAATAATAACAATATCGCTCGTTATATTCTTTAATAAGGGGGGGGGGAGGGAGAGTTTTTACTGAGTTCTGAAGCCACTCCTGTACAATATGCGCATGCGCGTCGATCTCTAACTTTTCTATTTAGCTTGTTTTCAGCTTTTCTTTTTTGTACTTTTGGTACAAACAAAACTTTTTGCGGTATACAAACAGGTACAAACGAAGTACAAACGATTGCACCAAGTCCGATTTCAATACTTTGAGGTGGGGGTGTTGGCATGTTCCTGCTCCCTGGCACCCCCACTTTGAAAGTGCTGTAACTTTTTTATCTTTTTGGTACAAACGAAAATTTTTGCGGTACAAACAGGTACAAACGAAGTACAAACGATTACACCACGTCCGATTTAAATATTTTGAGGTGGGGGTGCTGGGGACATGGACCTCATCAGGACTTCAGTATTAGGTTATAAACATAAGTATGAAAAGCATCACAAAAGACCGAAAAAAACCAACTACCCTTCATCTAGCAGTTCTCCAAAGCGCTTATCAATTAAAAAATATACTAAAATATAACAACCATAAAATTTAAACTGTTACATTTAAACTGTTTTATTTAATTTTTTTAAATTTTATTTAAACTGTTTAAATTTTATGGTTTATATTATATAATCGGCGTTTATATATAATTTCCCAAGAATATTTGGGAAATTAGGGAACCAAATGAACTTTTCTGATTTTTTCAACTTCTTCGAAAGAAAATCTTAAGCCAACAAATTTGTCTTGTGACCGCGTCACACCCGGAACCCACATCAGTCGTTAAGTACGGCCCTTGCGTTTATTAAATTTATCAGCAAAATGTGGCGTTCAGAGATAAAATTTTATAAAACTGCAAACGATTTTTCATGTTTAAGGCAATACAATATTTTAGCCAGTCAGTTTAATAATTTTAAATTGTTGTGTGAGTTTATTTAAAAAAAATATTTTGTGTTAATGGATACCTTCGAGGACCATCCGTATTTTTTTAATGAAATGAAGGCTTATGACAAAATACAACGCAGAATCCATAATTTGTGTAATTCAAAGCGGCATTTTACAAAGACTTCAAAAAAACGAATAACATCTGCAAAAAGATCTCTTCGTCATGTGAAGAAAATAATCACTACAAAGGCAGCAAAACTTCAGCAATCCGATTTGTTACAACATTTAGAATACGATTCAGCGGATTATGACTTTGACGAAGACATTGATCCACAAGAACAACATTTACAAGAGTTTAACCATGATGAACGTTATGTTTTCTATTGGGGTTATTCGGTGATCATCTGTGTGATGATATTATATATATATTTGTACTGCTTTGATGTAATGATCCCATCGATTCTACAGTTTATTAAATTCGACCAAATGTTATAAATTGATTAATAAATAATTTTCTATATAAAAATTTTATTGCATCCTAAACATTGCATTTTCTTTTAAGAATACTACCTAAAGCATTTTTCCAATTTTTTGGATTTTTAAGATTTGTGAGTAAACCGTATGGCCAACATACATCGTTCTGTGCTTAAATTAAATCTAACTACATTTTATATAACATCTTTCCTTATGATTTTACCTGTGAAATGAGTATTTTGCCCGATATCGGAGTCGAAAATTGACCAAATCTTAAAATTTCACTTTTTTGGAAAAAATTGTCAATCTTTGAAGCGCTGTATCTCGGTAAGTATTAAACCTACAAAACTGAGTCTAATCTCAAATTTTAGAAATTTTAGTCTATTTTAAAAATGTATAAAAAATATTTCCTAAAATATGCGTAGGTAGTTTAGGACTTATGTTGAAAAAATTTAAAAAAAGTGCAAAAATTTCGGGGATTTTCGAGTGCTACAAAGTTAGCACAGGTCTTTCGAAGCTGCAAATTTGGATATACACATTACTAATAGTAGTCCTAACAAAATATTAAAAAATTAAAACAATCAGTTTATTTGCGATTTTTATGTTCGATATGACTGGCCTATAAGTTTAATAATTTAAATTAAATAAAACAAATTAATCATTTTTAAAACTAAATTTAGTGTTAGCAGGGCCTATTTTGGGTTCTAATAGGCCCAGGGTACTGAGGCCCTCTCGTAGGATTAGGAAATTTTTATTTTTTATGAAATAGGAAATTAGAAAAATAGCGGCGTAGGCGAAAAACTTGGTGTAACAAATTCACAAAAATTATAATATTAATTTAACTCGAAGTTCATTTATACAGGGTGCCCCGATGACCGTGGAGAACCTTTGAGGTCAAAAATAAGAAATATAAATAGTTGAGATAGAGGTCGTTATAATCTACAAAGTAGATACATTTCAAAATACAAATTCGTAGTAGGACATCGGTAGTCAGGACCGTATTAGGAATCAATAACGAATAAAAAAAATTTGTATTTTGAAATGTATCTACTTTGTAGATTATAACGACCTCTATCTCAACTATTTATATTTCTTATTTTTAGTTTTTACGGTCGATAATAGGTTTTTGAAATTTTATTTCATTTACCGTTAATTATTTTACTAGACAAATTTTTAAATAAAATTTTTGTCCAATTCCAAACTCTTGGGGGGTACCTTCTTTTAAAGCCATTTTTTGAATTTCTGATTTCAAACGGCCATAGCTCCAATATTATTGATTTTTAAGCTTAATTAGTTAGAACATTTTTAAAGATCATTCGTTTATATATCAAATAGGTTATAACCTCTTATCGTCTAGAATCAACGGCTTTCGAGTTATAAATTAAATTACGAGAAAAAATGTTAAAAAAATTCAGGTTTTATTTTTTTTTTTATTGCGAACCCCGTACCTCTTAAACGAAAAATCTTAGAAAAAAACTGATGACCTAAACCGGATAGAAAATTTAACAGGCTATAACTTTAGTCAAATAATGTCTTTTGGAAAACCAACCGTTTTCACAGAAATTTTGAAAATAATGAACAAAAGGTGTAGGTGAAAATGAAAATTTCTGAAAATGTCATTAAATTTTCTAAATTTTCTCAGATTTCCCTTTTTATATAATTTTCTTACATGTTGAGGGGGGGGGGTAAACAGGCATGTACCCTGTTTAAAATATGAAACCAATTTTACCAACTTGAAAGTATTTAATTAATTTCTAATATATAAAAGGGCATTGTAAATATCTAAATTACATATTAATTATTTGATATTTGATTGTAATATTGCGAAAACAACATTAATTAAAAACAAGAAAAATGGGAAGAAATACGAAAACTAAATGGAGAAAATTTGAAAAGCTCGATTTCGAAAATCTTCACTCGGATAATGTGTGTAGTATATGTGCAGAGAAGATTAGTGGTGAAGTAGGAGTACTTCCTTGCGACCACAAATTTTGTTTTTGCTGCATAGAACCATGGGCAAATATCAATAACAGTTGTCCGCTTTGTTCGAAAAAGTTTAACAAAATCGATATAATGGAAAATCTGGATGGATGTGTGACTAGATTTGTTAAAATTAATGATCTGAGATTAACAGTTGGTAAGTTATTAAGATTTGTACTTCTACAATGTAAAATCTTATACGACGCAATATGTGATCCAATGTTATTGGTTTATTTACATATTCATTATGCAGAAGTGATTGCATTACTTATTAAGTATACATATCGGGATATAAGATGGATAATAACATCAAAAGTAATGCCTTTTATTAGATCTAAGACATTGCTTACATTGAATTGGATTTGATAAAATAATTTTTTTGTTTTAATAAAGAAATAATAAAATAATCGGCGTTTGAATTTATTAAAATAAGTGACTGATTAAAGTCTCCGAAAAATCATTTATCGGAAAACATAGCTTGTCCGCTCGGAAACCAAATTGGTCCTAGGTTTTCCAAGTCGACTAGTAATGTGTTTACATTACTGGTCGCTTCTATTACTTCTGGATGTCAAATCATTTGTATTATATAAATTTCACCGACACGGGGTTCGAATTCACGATCTCCAAACGATGTAATTATAATTCAAGCATAAAATACATTTCCCTATGAATGGTAAACCAAAATTTAAAAATTGGAACTTCAAATTTTTCAACATTTTCTTACTTAGTTTAAACCATAACTCTACAACCGTAAACTTTAAATAAAAAAAGTTAGAATATAGTTTGTAGAGAATTTAACGTGCTTTAAAAAAGCACTACATAATTTTTCTTAGAAATCGATAGTTTCGACGTTACGGCCATTTGACTATTGAAATTGACAAAACAGTCGCGTAGCCACGATTTAATTTTGAGGGACACTCGGAAAAAGCTTTTTGTAAAAAGTAACATTTTCGGGGATTCCCCTTCCGGGAATTTTTATTATTACAAGCAAATATTTTTTTAAACATTTTGGAGGGGGGCACGTTCCCCTAAGTGCTTCCCCTTTGCTTCGGGCCTATGACAAAACAAAATTAAAATTTTTTTTTTAACATAGTTTAGACCATAACTTTAAAGCCCTTGATTTGAGATAAAAAAAGTTAGAATCTGTTTTGTAGATAATTTTACGTGCTTTAAAAAAGCATTAAACTACCGTTGCCGAAAAATTGACGGTTTCGGTGCTATGGCCATTTGAATTTAAAAATTTGTTAAAAGGAAATTTTAAACAAACAAATTTTTGAATTTTTAAAGTATAAATACTGCAGTATTTATTAAGTATACGTATTTATACTGAAAAATCGACAGTTTTGCTGCTCAACTTGGCAATGGTATAAAAAATTTAAAAAATTAGAACTTCGAATTTTCCAACATTTTTCCACCTAATTTTATCCATAACTCTAAAACCGCTAATTTTAGATAAAAAGAATAACAATCGAATTTGTAGATATTTTCACGTGCTTTAAAAAAACTCTAAACCACTGTTACCAAAAAATTGACAGTTTCGATGCTATGGCCATTTGAACTTAAAAACTGGTAAAACGAAATTTTGAACCAATAAATCTTGGAAGTTTTCATAATTTGTTACTTAATTTAATCCATAATTTCAAAATCGTTGATTTTAGATAAAAAAAAGTTAGAATCTAGTTTGTAAATAATTTTACGTGCTTTAAAAAAGTACTGAAGTATTTATACTGAAAAATTGCCAGTTTAGGTGCTAAAACCATTTGAAATTGGAAATTGGTAAAACAAAGTTTAAAAATTAGAACTTCGAATTTTTCAACATTTTTCGACCTTAATTTAATTTATAACTCTAAATTCGTGGATTTTAGATAAAAATAGTTCGAATCTATTTTGTAGATAATTTCACGTGCTTTAAAAAAGCTCTATACCATTTATCTTTAAAAATCGACAGTTCTGATGTTGCGGCCATTTAAACGTTTAAATTTGTAAGCCTAAATTTAAAAAATAAAATTTCGATATTTTTAACATTTTTCGACCGAATTTTATTCATAACTCTAAAGCCGTTAACTTTATATAAAAAAAGTTAGAATATAGTTTATAGAGAATTTAACGTGCTTTAAAAAAGCTCTGTACCATTTATCTTTAAAAATCGACTGTTTTGATGTTGCGGCCATTTAAACGTTTAAATTTGTAAACCAAAATTTAAAAAATAGAATTTCGAATTTTTCCACATTTTTTAACATAATTTAAACCATAACTTCGAAGCCAGTGATTTTCGATAAAAAGGGTTAGAATCTAGTTTGTAGATAATTTCACGTGCTTTAAAAAATCTCTATACCATTTTCCTTTAAAAATTGAGAGTTACGGTGTTATGGCCATTCAAATGTAAAACTTGCCGAAACAAACTTTTAAAAATAATTTTCAAATTTTTCAACATTTTTTCACTTAATTTAATTCATACCTCCCAGGTCTTTGATTTTACGTAAAAAGACTTAGAATCTAGTTTACAGATAAATTCAGGATCTTTAAAAAAGAGCTGAACCATTTACGCTAAAAATCAATAGTTTTGCCGGTATTGTAATTCGAAGAAGAAATGAAAAAAAGAAAGTTTGAATTGCATCAAAAAAGTCATATGGGGTAAGTCCGGCCCTGCTTCAAAACAAAAATGCCTACTGCAAAAGCGATAGACTTTCGATAAATTTCCGTAAAAATTTTGTTTTTGATTTTTAATGTCACCGGTGACGATTTTTGCAATTTTGACACAAGAAGCCGGAATTTAAAACTCTAATTTGAAGAAAAATGAACTCTCCCTGCAACCGCGTCGTTTAAATTTTCGTGCGCCAGTCGATAAGGAAGTTTTCTTTGCAATTTCAGCCGTCAGAATGGCGTGTACGGTTTGAGGGGTCCTTTTGTCGCTTTTTTGATTGTCGGGAGGCTAGTGAACATTATTAAATGGCGATGATTTCGAAGACCGCGTGGGGCATTGCGGCCGGAGCGGCGACGTTATTTATAGGTTATTGTATATACTTCGATCGCAAGAGGCACCAGGATCCGGATTTTAAGAAGAAATTGATCGAACGTAAGTACTTTGATAACTTTTTCGGCCAGTTTCGGACATTTTGAGTTTTTAGGACGCAAGGCCAAGAAGGAGAGCGCCAATATGAAGCGGCGCCCTGCCAACTTCCCCAACATGCAGGACCACGAAGCAGTGCAACGGTTTTTCCTGCAGGAAGTTCAAGCAGGGGAAGAGTTGTTAGCCGCCGGTGACCTGGATAATGGGGTGGACCACTTGGCAAATGCGGTTGCGGTGTGTGGACAGCCCGACGAACTATTGCAGGTCCTACAGCAAACGTTGCAGCCCCAAGTGTTCCACTTGCTGGTGCAACGTTTACCGCTAATCGCCCCTCGTATTTTAAGGCAAGGTCGACAAATGCAAGAGGAAGATGTGGAATAACTTTGTTGAAGGTTTTACCTTTTTAGTGCTCCTTAGATCGTTCCAAACTTGTACATTTCGTCTTATTATTGTATTATACTGTTGATAACAATGTCGTTTGTGTGTAAATTGTTTCATTTGCGCGTTTAGTTTTTTTTGTACATTCATCATTATAGTTGCACTTTTGTTCAACGACGTCGTTGTGAATAATAGTACAACGTTTGACGTTTTGGTGCATTTAAAATTTTTAGTCTTAAGAAATTGAACAATTTAAAGAAAAACACACTGTACAATATCACATATTTTTTGCTAAATTAAAGTGTAATTGCGATATTGTAAATTTCAGACTTAATTCTTGCATCCTAACCTCACCTTATTTGCATGGAACGAATATTTGATTTCATCCAATGCACCATCATATCTATTATTTAATAAAGGGAAAATTCATAGCATAAGACGTAGAAAAGCTTTTTTTACAAATCCCCAGGGTCTCGGTGTGCGGTTTCAAACAATTTGTTATAAAAAACCAGTGCTTCTGAAACTTTGCATACAAAATATTTTTTTTAGTCTGTCACAACTGACGCTCACGAATGGATTAACGAGCTTCCACTTTCCATGTGAAAGGAGGGTCGAAGGTGATTTCTACCAGGCCCGAAATTCAGAAAAAGTTTTTATGTCGGGCTCCCATTTTCTCTCGACGGCCCTGCAGATAAGATCTGGAAAGATCTCCTTCGGCCGGTAACAGTTTAAATCAGCGGTTGCCAACTTTTGGGCTACGCAGACCACTAAACTTGCATTTCCGAAATTTTTTAATTTTTATAATATAACATTTTTTGAATACCAAAATATTTAATTCCAAAATAAAACTTTAATTTCGCTTTTTAGCTGAATATTTTTTAGAATTTCAAAATTTCTGAATCCGAAATTTAATTTTTTTGTAAACTAAAATTTTTTATTTCATAAAAATTCCTCCATATAATTTCTTTTAAGATTAAAAGATTTATCAAATATATAAAATTAAATTTTTTTTTTTAAGTAAATTCTTATAATTTTTTAATATCAAAATACAAATTTTTTGAATTCCAGAATTCAAGTTTTTTAGTTTCTTCTATTGCCATAAAAGATACATTTTGATATTATAGAATTATCTAAATAACTAAATTTTAAAAAAAGGCATTTTGGAAAATGACATTTTTTTATTTCAAATTTTTTGAATTCTAAAATTTATTTATTTTTTCATTTTTTAACTGTTGAAAACGTTTTTGAGATTATCTAAATTTTGAAATTCTTTTATTTTTTTAATTGCGGAATTCCAATTTTTTGAATTTAAAATTTTATTAGCTTATCTTTAGCTATAGAAACAATATTTACGATTATAAGTAAATTTAAACTTCTTTTAATATCAAAATTTCTGAATTCCAAAAATCAAATTATTTTTTCGATCAGCATATAAAATTTTTTTGATATTATAAAATTATCTAGATTAATTCTTTTGAATTCTAAAATTTAAATTGTCGTGTTTTTAGCATTTACCGACAAAAATAAATATAAAAAAATTTATGAAATTTTCAAAATTAAAAATTCAAATTTTTCGATTTCAAAATTTAGTGTTTTAATTTTTTAATTTATTTTTTTAATTTCTAAATTCAAATATCAATTTTAGAATTTAAAATTTCTTTTTAGCTTTTTTGGCATTTAACGACAAAAAAGTTAAGATAATTTAAATTATTATAATTAAAAAACCATTTTGGAAATTTTCAAAATTCAAAATTTTTGATTTTGAAATTTAGATTTGTAGTCGTATGGAAAACATTTTTGAAATTATTAGATTATCTAAATTACTAAAGTTAAAAATTTTGGAATTGTTTTTTTTTTAATTCTAAATTCAAATTTTTTAAATTCCAAAAATTAAATTTTCCTTTTAGTTTCTTTAGCATTTATCGACATAAGAGGTTAAAATAATCTAAATTACTATATTTAAAAAACTAATTTGGAAATTATGAAATTTTCAAAATTCAAATTTTTGGATTCTGAAATTATGATTTTTAGCCGTATTAGAAACATTTTTGAGATTATCAGATTATGTAAATTGCTAAATTTAAAAATTTTGAAATTATTTTATTTTTTGTTCCGAAATTCAAATTTTTATATATGCACACACTCTGTATTTTGGTTTCAGAAATTTTACGTTAAAGTAAAGTGCCATAATAAATTTACTGTTTCATAATAATAAATATAATTACTGACGCACATGAATGTATTAACGAGAGATATTTTACTAAGAAAATGACTTAAGTAAAATGTAAAGTGAAAGCCTCACAGCACTTACTGAAGTGGGAATTCTTTGAAGGTCGCCTCAACTTGAAAATCGGGAATTTTGTTAATCCTCCGATACTTCCCAGACTCCCCCGGTTTATCCTCAGTATTTATCCTTCATACCCCCTCGACTCCCCAGAACCCGTTAGTAGATAGGTTAGTAGATGAGATCCGTCACTGTTTTTACTTAAAAAAATTTATCTTAGTAAAAATGATGAATTATTGTAGTAAGAATCTCGTTAATTTATTCATGCGCGTCGAATTTTTTACGGTTTTGGTTATTTTTCTGACTACAAACTTGTTAATTTTAGATAATAAAACTATTAGGAAAATTTGGTTGTCTGCAAACCACTTAAAATGGCCACTATGTAAAAAATATATGGTAGTGAAAGCTATGGATAATCTCCTTGATTCATTCATGCGCGTCAAAATCCGTAAAGAACCTATTTGATCTAGAAAAATTGCTCTAGAAAAAGCAACAGTTTTGTTGCCACGGCCATTTAGACTTAAAAATTAGTGAAACAAAATTTTAAAAAATAAATCTTTGAAGTTTTTTACATTTTTTTACTTAATTTAATCTGTAACTTTAAAGGCATTGACTTTAAATAAAAAATTGTTAGAATCTAATTTGTAGATAATCTCGCGTACTTTAAAACAGAACTGATGTGTTTATAGTGAAAAATCTACAGTTTAGTTGATTCAGCTTAAGGCCTTACAAACGAATGACTTATAGACAAAAATCGATTAAAATTGCAAACAGGAAACAAAAAAAAAGTTATATACACTTCATGACGCGGTGCCCCGTACGGACTCATATCAGTCATTCGTTTGTAAGGCCTTAAGCTGAATACACGCACTTGCGATTTGCGGAATGTGATTTTTGTTTTGATTAGTAAAATTTGAACCTTTTATTGAAATTTAACCAATCAAAACAAAAATTGCATTCCGCAAAACGCTAGTACTTGTATTCAGCTTAAAAGTAATCCTGAAAATTCGAAAAATGTTCCGTTTTCCGCGAACGAGAGTGTGGTGTTTCGAGTTTCGAGTTTCGAAAGCTTTTTTAATAATCGAGAACAATTTTCTTTTTTAATACTTAAGTGAAACAAAATGTGAAAGTGTTCTGGTTTGTGAGTGACTTATGTTTATTGGAAGAAACAACGAAGAAGCTATCCTGGCCACTAGGAATAAGGCAAAAGGACTACAGTGATAAAGGTAATTTAAAGAAAACCGTTTTCATCTGCTATGATAACTAACAAATAATTTTCTTTATTATTGTAGGTAGAGCCCACTTCATGGATTTAAAAGAAACTCAGGTTAGTGAAATTTTCTCTCCAGTGATGTAGCCAGTGAAGAGTTTGAAATAGTGAAAAAATGCATTTTTCCTTAAATGCACGAACTGCAGTTAGGTAAGAAAAGTTTTTCTACGTTCAGAAACGAAAAATTGCAAATAACTAATTTTGTTTTTCTAATTATGTTTCAAAAAGCGTTATACTTTGTGATATTAAAAAGTGTGGAAAAATACTACTTTTCCGCACTAGTGCACTATTCCAATAGTGAGGAAAAATAGTACTTTTGTGTTTGTGTAAGCATGGAAGTCTGGTGTACACAATTTTTGACCGTGATTTACCCCTCGATTTTAAATAATGTTGAAATCTCAACATTTTCTGACTTAGTTTAATCCATAACTTCAAATTCGCCGAGTTTTGATAAAAAGAGTTAGAATCGAATTTGTAGATAATTTTTCATGCTTCAAAAAAGTACTAATCTGTTTGTGCTGAAAAATTGTCGGTTTTGTTGTTATAAGCATTTGAACATAAAATTTGATAAATAAAATTTAATTTTGAAATCTTTCAACAAATTTTGACTTTAGTTAATCTATAACTACAATGTCGATGATTTTAGATAAAAAGAGTTAGAATCGATTTTGTAGGTCATTTTTCGTGCTATAAAAAAGTACTAAACCATTTGAACCGAAAAATGGACGATTTTGTTGCTGTGACCGTTTTGCACGTAAAATTTTAAATAATAAATTTTTAAATTTCAACATTTTTTGACTTAATTTAATCCATAACTTCAAAATTTTTCAGTTTAGATAAAAAAGAGTAAGAATCGAATTTGTAGTTAATTTTTCGTGCTTCAAAAAAGTACTTTACTATTTGTACTGAAAAATTGACTGTATTGTTGTTATAGGCATTTGAACATAAAATTTGATAAATTAAATTTTGAAATCTTTCAACATTTTTTTACTTTATTTAATCCATAACTACAATGTCGTTGATTTTAGATAAAAAAGAGTTAGAATCGAATTTGTAGGTAATTTTTCGTGCTTCAAAAAAGTACTAAACTGATTGTACTGAAAAATTGACTGTATTACTGTTATAGGCAGTTGAACGTAAAATTTTGTATATAAAATTTTGTTATTGAAATTCAATAACAAATTTTCTTTTCTTGAACCCAATCGATTATGTTCTGGGGGGTATTCCCCAGACCCCCCGGTTTGCAAAACCTAACTTTGTGATTGTGACGTTCTTTTGTTCAGGCCCATAGCCAAGATTTCATTTTGGGGGACGCACTCACAAAAAGCCTTTTGTAAAAAAGTAACATTTTCGAAGGATCCCCTTCCGGGGTGTTTCATTATTACAAAAAATGTTGTTTTTTTAACATTTAGGGGGCACGTGCCCCCCTCCCTTGGCTAAGGGGCTGCTTTTGTAGGGGGTATGGAATACCCTCCAGTACACCAGAGATTGTGCGCAAAAAAAATTGTTGTTGAGCCTATGGGATTCAAACCAGAAATCTAACTTCTGAAAATTTAAGATTTCTGATTTGAAATACAAAAACACATTTTCTTTTTTTAAACACAATCACTTATGTGCTGGAGAGGTATTCCATACCCCCCAGACCCCCTCGGTTTAAAACGCATAGCTTTGTGATTGTATTCAAAAAATAAAATTTAACTTTCATACTTCCGAATTAAAATAACAATTTACAATTAAATTTCAATAACCGAACCGCATACAAAGCTACGGTTTTCAAACCGGGGGGTCTGGGGGGTATGGAATACCCTCCAGTACACCAGAGACTGTGCGCAAAAAAAAATGTGTTATTGAGCTTATGGGTTTCAAACCAGAAATCTAACTTTGAAAATTTTAAGATTTCTGATTTGAAATTCAATAACACATTTTTATTTTTTGAACACAATCACTTATGTGCTGGGGGGTATTCCATACCCCCCAGACCCCCCGGTTTAAAACGCGTAGCTTTGTGATTGTGTTCAAAAAATAAAATTTAACTTTTTATCTATTTCTATTCTATTTTTTATTCTTTTTTATTAAGAATATACGTAATATACTGAGAAATATATTATTTTAATTCGGGAATAATTCCTAATGCAATTTCCATGACCGCTACTGGTCATGGATTTTGTATATAAAATTTTAAATAATAAATTTTGAAATCTCAACATTTTTTGACTTAATTTAATCCATAACTTCAAATTCGTTGATTTTAGTTCAAAAGAGTTAGAATCGAATTTGTAGATAATTTTTCGTGCTTCAAAAAAGTACTAAACTATTTGTACTGAAAAACTGACAGTTTTGTTGTTATAGACATTTGAACATAAAATTTGGTAAATAAAATTAAATTTTGAAATCTTTCAACACTTTTGGACTTTATTTAATCCATAACTTCAAAATTGTTAATTTTAGATAAAAAGAGTTAGAATCTAATTTGTAGATAATTTCGCTCGCTTTAAAAAAGCTTTCGACAGTTTATGCTGAAAAATCAATGGTTTTTTTTCTACGGCCATTTGAACGTAAAATTTGATAAATAAAATTGTGAAATTCAACATTTGTTTACTTAATTTAATTCATAACTTCCAATTCATTAATTTTAGATAAAAAGAGTTAAAATCTAGTTTGTAGACAATTTCGCTCGCTTTAAAAAAGCACTTAACAGTTTATGCTGAAAAATCGATGGTTATATCTTATATGTTTCTATGGCAAATTTTGAACGTAAAATTTTATAAATTAAATTTTGAAATCTTCAGGATTTTTTGACCCTATATAATCCATATCTTTAAAGTCATTGATTTTAGATAAAAAGCGTTAGAATCTAATTTGTAGATAATTTCGCTCCCTTTAAAAAAGTACTGAACAGTTTATGCTGAAAAATTAACGGTTTTGTTGCTATCAGCGTTTAAACGTAAAATTTGATAAAAAAATTTTTATAATAAATTTTGAAATCTCTTACATAACTAGAAAGTCGTTGATTTTAGATGAAAATAGTTAGAATCTAGTTTGTAGATAATTTCGCTCGCTTTAAAAAATCCCCTAACAGTTTATGCTGAAAAATCGACGGTTATGTTTCTACTAGCAAAAGCCCGTCCACGGATGGGCATCTAGACCCGATTGGTTGGAAACTCGATTGATGTGCAACTCGTCCCAAAGGGAGTACCGGCGGTACTTGAATATATTTTTCGGTTGGTAAAAAAATTCGACCAATCCGATTGTTTCTTTTTTCACCAAAAAACGACACGCTGGAGCAGCCGGAGCAGCAGAGTGCTGGGATTTTATGAAATTAAGAATGGTCAATTGAACGTAAAATTTGACGAATTAAATATTGAAATCTTTCAACATTTTTCGACTTTATTTAATCCACAACTTCAAAATTATAGATTTTAGATAAAAAAAGTTAGAATAGGGTTTGTAAGTAATTTTTCGTTCTTTAAATAAGTACTGAAGTATTTATGCTGAAAAATCGGCGGTTTAGTTGCTATGACTGTTTTGAATGCAAAATTTTAAATAATTAATTTTGAAATCTACATTTTTTTACTTTGTTTCATCCGTAACTTCAAAATCGTCGATTATAGATAAAAAGAGTTAGAATCAAGTTTGTCGATTATTTCACGATCTTCAAATAAGTACTGAACTATTTATGCTGAAAAATTGACTGTTTTGTTCCTGTAACCGTTTTAAACGTAAAATTTGAAAAAAAAATAAAATTTTAAGTAATAAAATTTAAAATCTCATTATTTTTTGACTTAATTAAATCCATAACTATAAAATCGTTGATTTTAGCTAAAATGAGTTAGAATCGAATTTGAAGGTAATTTTTGGTGCTTCAATAAAGTACTAAACTGTTTGTACTGAAAAATTGACGGTTTTGTTGTTATAGGCATTTGAACATAAATTTGTTAATTAAATTTTGAAATCTTTCAACATTTTTGACTTTATTCAATCCATAACTTCAAAATCGTTAATTTTAGATAAAAAGAGTTAGAATCGAATTTGTAGGTAATTTTTCGTGCTTTAAAAAAGTACTGAACTATTTGTACTGAAAAATTGACGGTTTTGTTGCTATGACCGTTTTAAGCGAAAAATTGGATAAATAAAATTTTAAATAATAAATTTTGAAATCTCAACATTTTTTGTCTAAATTTAATTCATAACTTCAATTTCATTGATTTTAGACAAAAAGAGTTAGAATCGAGTTTGTAGGTAATTTTTCGTTCTTCAAAAAAGTACTGAACTATTTGTACTGAAAAATGGGCGGTTTTGTTGCTATGTCCGTTTTGAACGTAAAATTTTAAATAATAAATTTTGAAATCTCAACATTTTTTTACTTCTTTTAATCCATAACTTCAAATTCGTCGAATTTTGATAAAAAAGGTTAGAATCGAATTTGTAGGTAATATTTCGTGCTTCAAAAAAGTACTAAACTGTTTGTACTGAAAAGTTGAAGGTATTGTTGTTATATGCATTTGAACATAAAATTTGTTAAATTAAATTTTTTAACATTTTTTGACTTTATTTTATCGATAACTTCAAAGTAGTTGATTTTAGATAAAAAGAGTTAAAATATAGTTTGTAGATAATTTCGCTAGCTTTAAAAAAGCACTGAACAGTTTATACTGAAAACTCAACAGTTTTGTTGCTAGGGCCATTTAAACGTAAAAGTTGGTAAATTAAAATATTTTGCTTTGAGGAGCAGATAGAAATAAGGAGATTTTTATAGGTGGGCAGTGGCGTAACTGCCGGTGTTCTATGTGTTCGGCAGAACAAGGGCTCAGACGTTTAAGGGCCCGATTCTATCACGATCAAAATAATATTATTAATAACAAGGCTTTCCTGTCCAGTTCGGCCATTAATACTCTACGTTTTCGCCTCTGTTTCATTCTGATGAATTCGCTGACCAGGTAAATTATGATTATTGGAGACAAATATTTCAAGCCGAATTTTAGATATCGTAAAAACACTAATTTAAATATTATTTGGTTCATTATTATCAACCGATTTTCGATTCAATATTTTTCTGTCTTAAAGATTTAATATAATTTTTTATTCGGTTGGCAACAACGCCAATTTTAAAATTCCCGCTTTTCTTCAAATTTTTTTTTTGTTATTATTTTTAATTTTTTACCGAGGTCTTTCATAACTGGTGGGTGTAAACTTATAATTTTTAGGCTTGATCAGCGATATCAGCCTGATCGAGATTGGTAATATCTAATCTTGGGTAAGTGGGTGCTACTGCTGATCCAACCTATCTAGTAAGTCTGGCGACGCCTTCGATAAATTTTTTGTTTATAACAAAATGTCATTTTAAAAATTTTTGCGCCGGGTGCGGTCTCACCTTTGAATCTTGTCTTCGTACGACCCTGCGTAAATTAAAGTGTCATCAACTTGTTGTGTTATTTTATTTTGTTTTTTTTTGGCATCGATTTAATTGTAATAACAAAAATAATAAAATTATAATTTGAAATGGATTACCGTATTCTTTCGTATTATCAAAAGTGGCTGTTTTGTGTGGTGGCGCGAAATTTTCAAACCGCCGCCATGTTGTAATTGACGTTTGTCCTTTTATGGGCATTTGCCGAAACTTGCCTTGACATTGGTGGAAATTCAAGGATGTCACTTATGAGTAATTCGAATTGCCCAAGTATTTTTAAGCGTTTTCCTATAAAAACTGCCTTTCGTATCAAAATTGAATCACAACCGAGCGAATTTGTCGAAGAATTTCGGTTTAGTTTTCAAAATCAGCGCCTTCGGTCGAGCGTAGCGCAAATAGTTCCACGTTATATTTGCCCATATAAGGAAACTAGCTGATTTTTTCGAACGGAAAGGAGAAAGCGATACGGGAATTTTGAAGGAAATTGTCGACCGCTTTGCGAAAATTTCGTAAAATCAAACGTCGGAAAAAATCGCCCGAGGGCGTATGAATATCGGACGGATTTGATTGGTCGGTGCATATGCGCACTGTCAGCTGCCGGTGGATCAACGTCCTCGTCAGTCTATTTAATCCCGTTGCGAGTTACTGGTGGTGATTTTGTACTCGAGTTTAATTTTTTTGTAGAATTAATAAATCATGGTAAGTGTATTTTACGTTTAATTAATTTCGTTTGGCGTATTTTTACCTACCGAAGTTGGACCGGGTGGCTGCGATGGCGAGGGGTCGCGAATTCGATTATTTGCCGGTCGGACGCCGCCATGTCGTCAAATTTTATATTGTCGAAATCTGTTGGGGGTTTCCGTTGGAATTTGTTTGTTTTTCGTGTCGTCGGTACCCTCGCCCCGAAATTCCGGTAATCTCGGTTCAAAAAAATTACCTTCCGATAAGGAAGCGGAGTGACTCACTTTAGCCTCGCCCATTGGCTTGGGGTGGAAGTGCATTATTATTTTTTGCTTGGTTTTTCTTCGCATACTCGACGAAAGTACCGTTTTTGTTATGAATCATTCGTCAAGGTTGAACGGAGTCGACCTTCGCGATCGAAATTCGAAATTCTTAGATTTTTGTCCTCTAATATGGTCATGGATATTCGACACCACCATTTTATATTTTCGCTTTTTTTTCCTTTTTCAATCGGGGGACGTGCCGAAATAAACTCCCCGTGTGGGATGCCCAAAAATAGCATCGCGACCTCGCGGCGCGCGAGTGCTTGCGTCGACCAAAAATGGAAAAAAAAGACTGAAGACGGATTTTTGTTATTTTTCAGGCATCCGGAGTGACAGTGGCCGATGCGTGTAAAGTCGTATATGAAGAAATAAAAAAAGAGAAGAAACACCGCTACGCCATCTTCTTCATCAAAAATGACGTTCAAATTGACGTAGAATTAATCGGAACTCGAGATAAGGACTACGAAGACTTCCTGACCAACTTGCAAGCAGGAGGCGACAAAGAGTGTCGCTACGGTCTGTTCGACTTCGAATACATGCACCAATGTCAGGGCACAACCGAATCGTCGAAAAAACAAAAACTATTCCTTATCTCTTGGTGTCCCGATACTGCGATTATCAAAAAGAAAATGTTGTATTCGAGGTGAGACCGATTTAAATTTACTCTCGGCCAGAGTGACAACCTTTCTATTCTGTTTTAGTTCGTTTGAAGCTCTCAAGAAGTCATTAGTAGGCGTACATAAGTCAATCCAAGCTACAGAATTGTCCGAAGCTTGTAAAGAAGCAGTGGAAGAAAAATTACGATCAACCGATCGTCAGTAGCCGCATTTACCTGCTCTCCACTTGTACTGTATTCTATTTGTCTACTTTCAACTCGTGCACCAAAAGCTGGTGTTTATTTATATAAGTTTTTGAATATTTAAATAAAACTTCATTTTTAAAGTGTATGTAATTTTTTATTTTGTCAGTCAATATAGTCCGTTCGTTTCTCTTGTAAATTTTTTATTTTTATTCAAATTGGCAGGTTTTAAGGTGCTTCCGAATGAAAGAGCGAAATAAATTGATTTAAAAAGTTTTTTGAACTCTCGACTCCCATGAATGGATTAACGAGATTGCGACTTTTCTGCAAAATAAATTGATTTTAATAAAAAGTGGTTTTTCTGACGCTCATAATGGATTGACGAGATTCCAGCCAACAATATCGACTTTTCCGCAAAAATTATCGGAAGGAAATGCCGAGCTCTGACGCTCGCGAATGGGTTTTTCGATGGAAGAGCGACCTTTGGGGTTTATTTTTTCCAAGTGCATAAGCTCATAAATTCCCTATTTTATGAAAAAATGGATTCATTAATGCTTCAAAGAAAAATAAATTGTTATTAAATATTATTTTTTTTTTTGAAAATTATGATTGCACAAAAAAAAAGATTTTTCTGTTTTCCTTTATTAAATTTGATTAAATCGAAATTAGGATATTTTGCGAAATAATTGATTTACATTTTTTATCTACCAGAGACGCGCGTTATTAGATTAACAAGATTTTCGAATTACGAGAGCCTTTTTAGGATGTCTTTGCCATAATTACTTAGATTTGGAGACCTGCTCATTGCGAAGACTTCCCGCTTCAAGTCGATAAGTTACCCAGAAATTTTTTTTGTTAAAATGTTTCTCGTTAATCCATTCATGTGCACCATGCAACTACCTTCGCTAGACAGAAAATTTCTTTCTGGAATAACTGGAGTTCTGAAAAACCTCATTGATAGCAAACAATATAGAATAACATTTGAATCTATCGGTCTATCACTGACGCGCATGAATAGATTAACGAATGAGTTTTTCGGTGTTTAAGCCTGACAAAGATTTATTTTTTTCAGTAAAATCTAAACTTTTCGTTTCGCTTTCAGACTATTCAATAAAAAATTATAATTTTAGGATAGGGATAGTTTTATTATTGTAGGTGCGTGGGTTCAATTTATTATTCCCCGTATTGCGGAAAATGGGATTAAAGAAAAATTTAAATTATTTATTTTCTATTTTTGACTTTATTTTTAGAAAAACGAAACTTAGATTTTTCATCGAAATAAATATTATTGGTTTCTCAAATTAATATTTTTTTAGGTTTTTTCAGTTATTCGTCTCGGTTCCGGTATATCAAATTGCTGTCTGAGAGATTACGGTTACCGTAATCCGTTTTATACGTAAAATTTTAAATAATAAATTTTGAAATATCAACATTTTTTGATTTAATTTAATCCATAACTTCAAAATCGTTGATTTTAGATGAAAAAAGTTAGAATCGAGTTTGTCGGTTATTTCACGTTCTTTAAATAAGTACTGAAGTATTTATGCTGAAAAATCGACGGTTTCGTTGCTATGACCGTTTTAAACGTAACATTTGATAAATAAAATTTTGAAATATTAACATTTTTTGACTTAATTTAATCCATAACTTCAAATTCGTTGATTTTAGATAAAAAGAGTTAGAATGGAGTTTGTAGGTAATTTTTCGTGCTTCAAAAAAGTACTGAAGTATTTGTACTGAAAAATTGACGGCTTTGTAGCTATGACCGTTTTAAACGTAACATTTGATAAATAAAATTTTGAAATATTAACATTTTTTGACTTAATATAGTCCATAACTTCAAAATCGTTGTTTTTAGATAAAAAGAGTTAGAATCGAGTTTGTAGATTATTTCACGTTCTTTAAATAAGTACTGAAGTATTTATGCTGAAAAATCGACGGTTTTGTTGTTATGACCGTTTTAAACGTAACATTTGATAAATAAAATTTTGACATATTAACATTTTTTGATTTAATTTAATTGATAACTTCAAAATCGTTGATTTTAAATAAAAAGAGTTAGAATCGAACTTGTCGGTTATTTCACGTTCTTTAAAAAAGTACTGAAGTATTTATGCTGAAAAATCAACGGTTTTATTGTTATGACCGTTTAAACGTAACATTTGATAAATAAAATTTTGAAATACATATTAACATTTTTTGCCTTAATTTAATTTACTAATTTAAACTTAATTTAAAAGATTATTTACAATTTTCCGAATAAAAGCGAAATAAATAAATTTAAAAAGTTTTTTGAACCACGTATCTACCTTTGACTCGCATGAATGGATCAACGAGATTCCCGCTACCAAATAAAAATTGCGACTTTTCTTTGCCAATAAATTGATTTTAATGGCTTTTTGCTAAATAAATATAATTATTATTTTAAAGAAAAGTGTTTTTTCTGACGCTCATAATGGATTAACGAGATTCCAACTAACAATTTCAACTTTTCTGGAATCATTTTTAAAAGAAAATGTCTAGCTCTGACGCTTGCGAATGAGTTGACCGGATTCCCACTACCAAATCGATTTTTCGATGGAAAGGCGACCTTCGTTCCCTGTCTTTGGAAAAATGGATTCATTAATGTTTCAAAGAAAAATTAAAATTTCAAATAAATTATTATTAAATATTATTTTCATATTTGACTTTTCTTTTGAAAATGCGATAGAAAAAAAAAGATTTTTCTGTTATCCGTTTAGTTAATCTCTTTAAATATAAATTGGGATTTTTTTGCAAAATAAATTTTTTTTCTTATTATTTGTTATCTACCAGGAACGCGCATTATTAGATTAACAAGATTTTCAAATTACGAAATCCTTTAGGGAAGTTTTTGACAATTACTTTAGGTTTGGAGACCTATTAATTATTTCGAAGACTCCCCGCTTCAAGTCCTGTGAGCCTCTTAGATTACAACCTAGAGATTTTTTTGTTAAATTGTTTCTCGTTAATCCATTCATGCGCGCCGTGCAACTACCTTCGCTAGACCGAAAATCTCTTTCTGGAAGAAACAGAATCGTTTTCAAAAAACTCGTTGATATTCTATTGAACAATAAAATAACATTTGAATATTATCGGTCTACCACTGACGCGCATGAATGGTTTAACGAATGAGTTTTTCGGTGTTTAAGCCTGACAAAGATTTATAGAGAAAAATGTATTTATTTTCTATTTTCGACTTTATTTTTAAAAAATGAAATTTCGATTTTCTGCGAAATAAATATTGGTTTCTCACATTAATTTTTTTTTTTTGGTTTTATCAGTTATTCGTCTCGGTTCCGGTATATAGAGTTCTCGTCTGAGAGATTACGGTTACCATAATCCGTTTTAGACGTAAAATTTGATGAATAATAAATTTTTCAACATTTTTTGACTTAATTTAATCCATAACTTCAAAAACATTGATTTTAGAAAAAAAGAGTTAAAATCGAATTTGTCGGTTATTTCACGTTCTTTGAATAAGTACTGAAGAATTTATGCTGAAAAATTGACGGTTTTGTTGTTACAGACATTTGAACATAAAATTTGATAAATAAAATTTTGAAAAGATAACATTTTTTGACTTACTTTAATCCATAACTTCAAAAACTTTGATTTTAGATAAAAAGAGTTAGAATCGAATTTGTCTGTTATTTCACGCTCTTTAAATAAGTACTGGAGTATTTATGCTGAAAAATTGATGGTTTTGTTGTTATAGACATTTGAACATAAAATTTAAAATTAATTTTGAAAAGATAACATTTTTTGACTTTATTTAATCCATAACTTCAAAAACATTGATTTTAGATAAAAAGAGTTCGAATCAAATTTGTAGATAATTTCGCTCGCTTTAAAAAAGCACTTAACAGTTTATGCTGAAAAATAAACGGTTTTGTTTTTATGGCTATTTGAACGTAAAATTTGATAAATAAAATTTTGAAAGCGGCAATTTGCCGTTTTGTCCGGGGCGACATAAAGGCTAGAGCTGCCCCTGCTAACAGTTATTCGACTATTGACACGCGTGAATCGATTAACGAGATTCCTGCTATAAAATGTTTAATTTTAATTTCATATTTAAACACTGTTGCAACAATTTTTGTATATAAAAGACTTTTATTTGCTATTTTTAATACAATGTACTGCGACAAACATTTTTAATAATTTAATATTTACACGTCAGCTTAATCCGACCATTAAAAACTTGAATTACATTAAAATTCACTAAATTAACTCCGAACATCATCTTCCGGAAATCATCAACCTAATATGTACATGAAACGCTCTCATATATTAATAAATAAAAATAAACCGTAAAATTACAATTAAAAATAAATTAATTAAAATTGTAAATGTGTTGTCTTTTGCAAAAAAAAAAATATGCTTAAGGCAACCTACATTTTTGTAACATCATTTTGTCAATTGCCGATACTAAATAAGACCGCGTTTCTTCTTATAATCCTGTAAGTTTAGACTCCGTTTCGGTGCGATGCTGTTGGGCATGGACTTGGGCGTAACGCTGACCACAGGACCTAAAAAATGAAACATAAGAAACAATGACTTCACTCAAAGCTGTCTACTTACTTTGTACTGGAACGTCCAAATCAATTTTAATGTCGAAATCGTGAGCCGTAAACAGATCGTCTTGACTTATTTGCGGCAACTTGACCGACTTTGAGTTGGAGTCAGGTTTGTCAATTTCGGCGACTTCCATCGGCTTCGGCGTTACTTCCATATCAAATTCGGTTGTATCCGGTGCAGCCGCTTTGAAGTTCATTCTGGGTTTGGTGGACCGACGAGTGAAGGGATCTTGAGTTTTTTTGCCTTTGTTTGCTCTAAATTCTTCCATGATCGCCTTTTCAGCTTCCTCGACGTTACGTTTCCGATTACGATCGTTAATATAGGATATGCTCGAAATCGTAGACGTCCGCATCTTATCGAGCTCGGAAGCGCGCTCCTCCACTTCCTGCAGCTTTCTGTTCAACTCCCTCGCGGTGTCTTCGTCTCCGCGCGCCACGGCCGTATCCCGCTCCTTCATCAATTGCGTCTTCTTCATCGCATAATTAAACGGATTCTGTTTGAACCTCTCCTTCTCGCGCACTATTCTCTCAATATCCTGTTCGTTAAACTCGTAATGCAAAGCTTCTTTGATGTGCTCCTGCTTCTCTTTCACACGATCTTGTAACGGAAACGGAATCGAAGCGGCTGTGGTCGCTTCGATCCACTTCTGATACTCCGTTTCGCTAAACTCTTGATTCGACACAAACTCCAAACGAAAAACTCGCTCCTGCGTCCCATGCCTCACCCTCAGCCCCTTATTCGTTCGCGTGTTGCCCAACTGATATATTTTCGCAGTCTCATAAACACCAATCACTTCGGCCACTCGGTACACTGCCTGAGTGTTGTTTTGACCAATGCCGACTTTGATGAAGCAGCCTTTGGCAATTCGTTCGAAAAACGGCAAGTGAACGAACCGCTCGAGTTTGTGACGCGACAAACGGATCAAGTTGAGTTCATTTCGCGTCGGGATGTACGCAGGTTTTCTCACGTCGTCGTCCTCCTGATCGCTCGAACTTGAACTCGACGAGCTGCGCGATCGAGCCGACTCGACTGCGATTATCGACGGCCGCGGCGTAGGAATCGGTGAGCTCTTACCACCTGAAAGTGAAACAAAAGATCAAAATCAATGTCAACCCAGGGACTTCCCTGGTCCCAGGGGATTTTAAGAGATGAAAAAAAATTGGAAGGAAATATTTGTACCTTCACTTTCACTGTCATCCGAGTAAATGTCAGAAGCTTTTAACTTAATCGCATTTTTGCTGGTGCCCAAGACGGCATCCTCTTCGTCCTTCTTCCTCTGTTCCTCGCGCCGTATGGACTCCTGCTCTTCCCTCTTTTGCTTGCCTTCGCGCCTCGCCTTTAATTCGGCCATTGCATTAACCCTTTTGTCTACTTTTCCCCTATTTTCCTCGATATTCTTCTTCCTTTCTTTGCTCCTTTCCTTGTGATCAATGGAGCTGTATATATGTGACGACTTCGACTGCTCGTCCTTCCACTTCGAAGGCGGCTTTTCCTTGGCTCTCTCAGCTTTTCGTTGCAAACGCAATTTTTTTTCAATTTCGAACCTAAAAAACGACGTAACGCATTGTAGCACAACTTGGCAATGTCAAACGACAAACAAAACTTCACCAGGCCACTGGGATGTGAAAATTACGACAGAAAATCTTACCTATTTTTCATAACTTCCCGTTGCTCGATTCGTCTGAACAGTTCGGTTTCACGTTCCTTCTCAGTTAGACTGGCCAATTGCGCTCGATCCTCTTCGTCGCCCATCATTTGGTCGTCGTAACCATCGTTAAATTCTGCCTCGGAACTGCTGCTACTCGAAACTTCACCTTCTTCTGGTTCAGAATTGTTTCCGGTGCCTGCCTTGTCCTCTTCATCGTCCGAGTAGGATGCACTATGCTTACTCCTCTTCTTACTCGCTTGCTCGCCCTCATCTTCGCTGTCGGACTTGGAATCCGATCGCGAGGCGTCGTTCTTCTTAACCCTCTTCTTATTTTTCTTCTTCGCCAAACTTAAAAATTCCTACAAAAAAACATAATTAAACGCAAATCTCGTGATTTCAAATCAGCCCCGTGACAGAACGAACAAAACACAATTTAATTAATTCAAACATTTTCAGCGCTCGTTTATTATTAACAAATTCTAACCTCACTTTTTGGACACTCACCGAATCTAAATCGCTGTTGGAGTCGTTGCTGGACTCGGAGTCGATTAAAGCTTGAGATTTACGTTTTCCCATTATTTTTTCTACGTAAAGTATCACAGAAAGGTAAAAGATTTACGATAAAACACAACGCATTAACGAATTTACGCGTTCGTCGACCACTCACGTACGCTCGAGAATTTGTTCTGTGTGCCCGAACGTCATAAAACTAAAATTTTGAAGTCCAAACGGCGACTCGCAACTAAACAGCACTCTTTTAATTCGAACAAATCACTTTTAAAGATTTTAACGTCAATAAATACGGTACGCCTTCAAATTCTAACCTACGCGGTGTACAGGGTGATTCGTAAATACAATGCCACTGCTTCCCGCCAAACGCGCTTCCAGTTGAATTTCGAAAAAATTTCATCGATAATGCAGAAAAATTCATATTTTAGTGGTTATACATCAGTACCAACCCAAGAAAAATTTAAATTCTGTATTTTAGTAGATAAACAAACTCAAATAAACAGTCCAGGCGCCAGAATTTTTCAACTGACTATATCTCGAAAAATATTGACTTCGAGAAAAAAACTTCAAACAAAAATAATAGGACGTTTAATTTCCTACAAAAAAGGTTCTTACTATTTTTATCGTCCGGCGCACCGTTGACGAGATAATAATAATAAAAACGCGTTTTTCAAGATGGCGGCCTACGCGAGTGCTCTTCAAGGCCGAAAACCCGGTTTTACACTTAGGAGCCATCCACTAACATAATCCAATCAAAACATCATTTCCAATTATAATAAGCATGGACTTAGAAGTCCATGATAGTAAGGTAGGTAGATAAAATTTTAAACAATAAATTTTGAAATATCAACATTTTTTGATTTAATTTAATCCATAACTTCAAAATCGTTGATTTTAGATTAAAAAAGTTAGAATCGAGTTTGTCGGTTATTTCACGTTCTTTAAATAAGTACTGAAGTATTTATGCTGAAAAGTCGACGGTTTCGTTGCTATGACCGTTTTAAACGTAACATTTGATAAATAAAATTTTGAAATATTAACATTTTTTTACTTAATTTAATCCATAACTTCAAATTCGTTGATTTTAGATCAAATCAGTTAGAATCGAATTTGTAGGTAATTTTTCGTGCTTTAAAAAAGTACTGAACTATTTGTACTGAAAAATCGACGGTTTTGTAGCTATGACTGTTTTAAACATATCATTTGATATATAAAATTTTGAAATATTAACATTTTTGGACTTAATTTAATCCATAACTTCAAAGTCGTTGGTTACAGAAAAAAAGAGTTAGAATCGAATTTGTAGGTAATTTTTCGTGCTTCAAAAAAGTACTGAACTATTTGTACTGAAAAATTGAGGGTTTTGTTGTTATTGGCATTTAAACATAAAATTTGATAAATTAAATTTTTCAACATTTTTTGACTTTTTAATCCATAACTTCAAAATTGTTGATTTTAGATAAAAAGAGTTACAATCTAATTTGTAGATAATTTCGCTCGCTTTAAAAAAGCACTTAACAGTTTGTGCTGAAAAATCAACGGTTTTGTAGCTATGGGGCCGTCCATTAATTACGTAAGGACGATTTTTGTAGTTTTCGAAAAACCTTTTTTTTGAGTTTTGGGTATTAAAATTTTGAATATTTTTAAATTTAATTTAAGAAAATGGTTTAAAAACCTTACGTAAGGACTGCATCGGACCCCCTCCCCCACATAAGGGTCCGTAAGATTTCTTTTACCCCCCCCCCCTCCTAAACCCTTACGTAATTAATGGACAGCCCCTATGACCGTTTTAAAAGTAACATTTGATAAATAAAATTTTGAAATATTAACATTTTTTGACTTAATTTAATCCATAACTTCAAATTCGTTGATTTTAGGTCAAAAGAGTTAGAATCGAATTTGTAGGTAATTTTTCGTGCTTCAAAAAGGTACCGATCTACTTGTATTGAAAAATTGACGGTTTTGTTGTTATAGACATTTGAACATAAAATTTGGTAAATAAAATTAAATTTTGAAATCTTTTAACATTTTTTGACTTTATTTAATCCATAACTTCAAAGTTGTTAATTTTAAAGAAAAAGAGTTAGAATCTAGTTTGTAGATAATTTCACTCGCTTTAAAAAAGTACTCAACAGTATATGCTGAAAATTAAACGGTTTTGTTTCTATGGCCATTTAAACGTAAAATTTTGAAATTTTTCAACATTTTTTAAATCCATTACTTTCAAGTCGTTGATTTTAGATAAAAAGAGTTAGAATCTAGTAAATATATTGGTTTCCCAAATTAATATTTTTTTGGGTTTTATCAGTTATTCGTCACGGTTCCAGTATGATAGAATTCCCGTCTGAGACATTACGGTTACTTCGACTTTTAAAAGACTGTTATTTGCTATTTTTAATAATTTGGGTAAAATTTTTTCGAGATAATTTTGCGATTATACAAAATCTTCCAAATAAGAACAATTATCAAGATTCTGAGTAGAGCTTGTCCCATGAAGTTGTATACTTGCACGTCACTATCTGAAAACCTGCAGTAGGGTCTACATCACCGATTTAGCTCATTTTTGGTGTGCGTGCAGGTTGTGACCTGAAATGAAACGGGTTAAAATTTTACGACCAAATTTTCAACAGCTTTAGCGAAAATGGACAATAACCACACAATATCTCAAGTAAGTTCGATAAAATTTTATTAATACTAAACTGCTCCTTCATTAAATGCAAAAAAAAACTGCTAAATGGAATGTACAGCAGTTAACATCGTAAAAATGTCACGTACCCTCACTTTTACAAATCAACACAAAGAGACAGTAATCAATTAAAAATTGTAAAAAAGAAAGTTAAAATTAAGACACGCGACGATTGTGCAATTTTTTCAGAACATTCAGTCCTTGTTCTTCGTATTCGTGCTTGTAAATCCAAAAAGCGTCCTTATCTTTCATCACCTCTGCTAAAACGGCCCCTCCTATGAACACCATATCCTTACGTCTCGGGGGATCTTCGATTCGAATCTTAAACTTATTCAATTTACTCGTGTCGTTCTTCAGTATCCTCTCCAAGTAGAGCTGTTTGATTTCTCGCTCCAGCCGCGAGGGAAGACCAGGATACATGGTAGAACCGCCAGACAAGACGATGTGTTTGTACAATTCGGAACGCATGTCGATGTCGGCAGCTTGTATTGTGTTGAAGACCAGTTCCGCTATGCCTTGGCCTTCCACGTTGATCAGGTGAGGTTGGAAGAGCGCCTCGGGTGCTTCAAAACGTTCGCCCCCTACTTTGATCACTCGTCCGTCAGGCAGCATGTAAGGTTCCACCAGGACCGTCGTTTCAAGCGCCAAGTGTTGCTCGGTTTCGATGTCGTAACCTATGTAGCATAGTTTTTCTTTCATCATTCGCACCTAAAACATGGAAATGCTTTAAATGGTGGAAACTAAAACGATATTACGCTTACTGTTTCGAAATCTGCCGAATGATTGAAGGCATATCCGCGCAGGAGCAGAAGTTTGATGAGGTAACGTGTTATGTCACGTCCGGCAATGTCCAGACGTCTGGTCAAATGCGGAAGGGCGTACTCCTCGAAGACGGGGCAAACGTGCGTCACACCGTCTCCGGAATCCACGACAACGCCGGACAGCAGTCCCTGAGCGTACAAGGTTAATACTGCTTGGATTGCAACGTAAGCTCCGGCGAAGCCGTACTTCTCAAACATGACTTCAATCATTTTTTCTCTATTTTTTGTGGGATTCATGGGAGGCTCCGTTAGAAGAATCTAAAAAATGTAAGACAGTCACTAAACTGCCCCCGGTGCAATGTTATACTTTACTTTGGTGTCGGTCGGATCCAAATTCATCTTTCTCGGTCCGAAAGTGTAATCCCAAACATGGCACATATCTTCCCAATTTCGCACCACCCCATTTTCCATAGGATAATTTACTTCTAATAAAGAACGCAGTGCGGAGGCCTCATCGCCCACCATCAAGTCCTCAATTTTTAAAAAAACAAATTTGTTAGTTTAAGAGAAAAAAAATCGCCACACAAAACAGTTTGACATTCTCTGTTAGTATACTTACGGGCAAAGTGCTTGCCACTCCCTTTATGAAGCATGAAAAAATGAGAACAAATGAAAGGACGAAAAACAAGACAAAAGACAGACAGCAAACAAACAAGCATTTTATGAATGATTCCAGATTGGTTTTAAGAACCAATTCTTTGTTCTTCCCCCCCCCTTCAAAATCTACTAAATTTTATTAAAATTCAAGAAGTATTTTTTTTACCCCCCCTCCCCTTCCCCAGTACAAACCGTAAAATTACAAAATTTTCCATTCCCTAGCCCACAAATAAAAGTTAGTTTTAGAGAAAAAAAATATCACATCACAAACAGTTTGACATTCTCCGTTAGTAGGTTAGGCATGAAAAGACTAAGCGAAGGAAAACAGAAAATACAAACGCGCACCCACACATACACGATTCTTACTAAAGCGTACATCTTACTTCTACATGATATCCCTAAAAGAAAAGGAATGAGTTACGATTCCATGAAAACATGACTCTCGGTAGTGACTTTTTTAAAAATTTACCTTGACTTCGATATCTCCAATTTTATTAACCGCTCTAATAATCGGCCGTCCTACCATGGACGGAAAGATGTGAGCAGGAAAATTACTACCGGCATATCCGCACTTGACAAACTAAAAATCAAAGTTAACCAAACTTAGATGAACTTCTTATATCTTCAAAAATGCTTACCCCAGTGCCATTATCGCAGACTATAACTTTTCGTCCCTGACTATCCATTTTTTACTTCGTAAACCTACTTTTTCCTAAGATAAATCAAATGAATCATTTGATACGATAAACACCACACCTCGCACCACTAACCACGAACACTTTTGACAACTGTCATCGCGAGGTGTCAAAGTTCTGTCAGCGGGGTGTAAATAAAAGCGCCTCCCACGAACATTAAGAAATTCGGTTTATTAATCGAGTAGGTGCAACTGGAACCCCAAAAGCTGAAATTGAAGAGTATCCTTTCGGCGAATTATGTCTAGGGGGCCGAATTTTATTTACCAAGTGTTTATAACCTCACTTTTTCATGTAGTGAACGTTTAGAAGGTTTCTCCCAATTAATTTATTGTAGAAGTCATGAATTTTTCCGTTTTCGATTCTGTGTTGGGGAGGCAGCAGAGGTGCCGGCAGTGGACGCCGCTGTTAACGCAGCAGGTAAGTCTGGGGTTTCGTTCGAAAAAATGATTTTGTAACCCGATAGTTTCAGTTACGGTTGCGGCACGTCTACCAAATCATGGCTTACAACTTGACTTCTTCGAGGAACGAGGGCAGTTTTTATTACACTTTACATTCGACCAATATGTGTGCACCGTTTTATACCAGCAAGAGGTGTAACGGCTTGAATCCAAAATGGGCGGAACTGGAATCAAATGTATTTCCGTATCCTTCTGCCAGAGGTATATAACAGTATTTTGACTTTTAATATTACTAATTTTTCAAAAAGTAATTTCTTTGAAAATCTGAAAAATGGCAACGGCATCGACTAATAAATAGTAGGTTAAAAACAAAAGTTGTTGTCATAGCCAACTTCTCTCAATTATTAGTAATTTTAATGGGAATATTTATATTACATTCGAACATCCTGCATCAAATAATGTGAGTCATTCTCTGGGCTATTATTGTTTTAAGGCTAAAACTACTTAGCTTGCCCGTTGCATTTTTATTATAATTAACAGCGGAGCCGTAGCTAGATTTTGAGAGGGGAAAAATTCAAAATTTTTATTTATAAACCTAATTAGGGCTGTATCACAATTAGGGACCGTCCATTAATTACGTAAGGGCGATTTTTGAAATTTTTGCCCCCCCCCCCGTAAGGGTACCTAAGATTTTCGATACCCTCCACCCCCAAATCCTTTTTTTTGTGAGCGTTGGGAGTTGGGAAATCTGTCGGGAGTCACAAAAGCATTTCTTCCGCTTCTCGTCCAGAATTCTGCCCTTTCGGGACTTTACTCTTCGTGGTCTAAGTTATCTTGGAGTTTGGCTTTTGTAGATATGATTTCTACCAGCATTTCCTCAATCACCCGCCAGTGCTCTTCGGTACTCAGCATCAGCTCCACGATGTTTTGCGGAGTAAGATCTATCCCCAACTGTGTTTGGACGGCTACTCTGTGTTCCGTCTATTTGATGCAGAAATCGTTCTCTTCACCACAGAAGAGACAGAGTGCTCTCTTGAAGCGATGCAAGTAGCTTCTGAAGCACCCATGTCCGCTCAAGGCCTGGGAGGTTTCATACTGCAGTTCTCCATGCTTCCTGTTTACTCACGGAGCGATGTCTGGAATCAGGCGATGTGTCCACCTACTCTTGTCAGACGCCGCGCCGTCCATAATTTTGTCATCTATCTTGTAGTTCTGCGCACCAGTTTCCAAAGAGAGTCTTATTTGCTGATCTGTATTTTGCGTCTCTCATCTTCGCCTTGAGATGAATTAGCAGAAGAGACGCCGCAGGGTAGTTTTGGTAGCTAGTATGTCCACCAGCATCCCCTCGATCTATTGCTCCTCGCTGACCAGCATCATCTCCATGATGTTGGTTGGAGTCAGATCTTACCCCAACTGCCTTGGGCCGTTGCTCTCTGTCCCGTCCATTGGATGCAGAAAAAGATGGTATGCTCTGATGCATCATCCTCTTCCCCACAGAAGAGGCAGTTGGGGGTACCTTCCTTTGCCGATCTTATCTTCCAGACCATGCTGTCCACCGCGTCGATGGTCAGTGCCTATTTTCGGTTTAGTAGGCCCTAAGCACATATACCTTCTGGGGCCCCCTCGTAGGATTAGGAAATTATTATTTTTATTGAAATAGGAAATTAGAAAAATAGCGGCGTAAATAGGCCGGAGATTGTCTAGATTGCCGGATCAGTGGCGTAGCGATCTTAATTCGCGCCCGGGGGGGCACAATACTTTTTTTTAGCGCCCCCCATTCGAAAACCATAATTTAAAATATATTTTCCAGAAATCAATTATAATAAAAATTATTCAGCAATATTTTATTTTGCGGACCATTTAACGCCTCTTTGTGAGTAGCGCTTGGGGCATGATGCCCCTTGCCCCCCCTCGCTACGCCACTGGGCCGGAGTGTGTTGTCAGCAGATATTTTTAAATATTATTTTTTAATTTGTTATATAAATCAATAAACTGTTGTTTTAATAAAGTTGGGCCAACCAGGGGGCCTCTCTAACTCTGGGGCCCCAGGCCTGTAGGCCCTGTCGATGGTAGATCTACCTTTTCGAAAGCCAAATTGCCTATCCGAGCTGCCCCCAGTCTTTTCAATCTCCTGCCGGCGTTTTTGCAGAAGCAGTCTTTCGAACAGCTTTCCTGCATGGTTCAGCAAGCAAATGGGTCTGTACAAACTTGGATTTTCTAGGGGCTTATCCCCCTTCCTCAGTAGCACAAGTTTTGCCCTCTTCCAATTTTCGGGGTATCTTCTCTCCCGCAGGCAGTTTTTAAATATCTCCAGCAGGATCTCGGGCCGAGCCTCCGCTAACTCTCGAACGACGGCATCCTCTTTGCTGCTGCCTTCAGCTCAGCCTCGCTGAAAGGTGGGATAGCTTCGTCCACCGACTTGGTACTGAAGTCCATTTTCGGGTGCTCGGCCTCCGTCAAGCCTGGGATGGATGGTCTTCTTCTTCGCCACGATGTGATAGGTCTTTTCCCAGATGTCTCCGTTCACCTCCTCCATCGGTTTCTTCCAGTGTTCTTGTTTTGTGTCTCGGATCTTGTTCGTCAAGGTCTCTCGGAGTCTCTTCATATCCTCTCTTGCCTCCTCGCATCTGTGGAGCAGTGAGTCGCCGCGCCTTCTCTGCGCAAACGCTGGTATCCTCTTCTGCTCACTTCCTCCGTCCAGCAGATGCCCCCCAAACCCTTATGTAATTAATGGACGGCCTCTTAGGTGCTATTAAACAATGGATTTTAGTAATACTGCTTTTTAACTTCCAGGATTTGTATTGAGAGTCTGGCAAACGACCAAAGATGAAATGGATGAGCTCCTCTTCACGTGGGGCATCAATTTATCTGGACTCTGTTATTTGGGTTGCAAGCTGTCCGATATACAACCAATAAGTTTTAACGAAAATTCTGTGATATTTTATTTACGTGGCGGCTATTTCACCACGCACGACTGTTTACGTTCAGATTTACCGAAACCGTTTCCGTTTGCAAACATTTTAAACGTCATGACCGTAGACGGAAAATCGCTAATTTATCGAAACTCTATTCTGAAGTTTCCGAAAAGCGAGGTCAAGTGCGGGTATATGCTGAGCAAACTTCAGAAGCTACACATGTCGCAGTTCACGATCAAAAATTTAAATGCAGACGTCGAAGAGCTGAGAGAGAAAATTAACTCCAAGTGTGGTTTGTGTGGCGAAAATTCGAAAAAGAAAGATGTGGAAGTTTTGCCCACCGAGACGACGCATAAAAATACTTCACATTTGCTGACGATGACCAGTCTCAACAGAATGCTAAATGTGAAGGTAAAAATCTTTTTTTTTTTTCTTTTTTCTAATTTAATTTTAAGACGTTTTGTGTTCATTTCAGACGACCAGTAAACATCAGAGACAAAAAGCGATCGAACTAGCAAAATTAATCGAAGTAGCAAGGTTTCGCACGAAACTGTTGGCTCAAGAAAGGGACAAATTGTCGGTTTCGATACGTAAACTGAAACAAAGTCACGGCAGCTTGTTGGAGGAAAACGAAGAAAAATGTGACTATTTCGATTTCGTCTTGCAGTTGTACTGTAACGTAAATTTTCTTTTCAGGTTCAAATCTAATGGAAAATTATCACAATTTAAGTCGCGAAAAGGAAAAAGTAAAAGACTGGCGTAAAGAGCAAGTGCAATATAAAGAACTGTTGCACGAAACTGTCGTTCAGTTGAATTTGCGAAAAAAACAACTCATGAGCGATTTGTTGTTTATTTATCCGATCGAAAAAGTAAGCGACGTTAGGTATTTGATTAACGGCGTTTTTTTGCCGGATTCTAAAAATTTAACAAGTATATAAGGTCGGTAACGCTCACGCTTCGCTTATGTTAACGATATTACCTTTTGCAGATTGTACGGATGCAGGACTCGGAGTGGCGCTGGGTTACGTGGCTCATGTAACGTTGATGACCTCGTGGTTTTTCCAAGTACCCTTACGCTTTCCAATCAAGTATTTCGGATCAAGATCGCATATTTTCGATCACGTCTCTCCGAGTTTGTTGGAGAAAGACAGAGAGTAAACTTTTTCGGTCTTCGTTTGTATTTTTAATCAGAAATTTTGTTGTTGCAGGTTTCCCTTGTACCCAAAAGGAAAAGACAGGATGCAGTTTAACTATGCCGTTTATTTGTTGAACAAAAACATAGCCCAACTGAGGTGGTTATGTGGAATCAACACCCCCGACCTTCACGCGACGCTGCCAAACCTCTACCAATTACTTCGTGTTTACGAAAACAAAGAGTTTTTGCGTTCCTCTTCCTCCTCGTCCTCACACAAAACCACAAACCACGCCTCCACTTCGGGGGACGTCCGTCCCGATTCTTTTTTTCCCTGGCATGACGTCAAAGCCAGAAAGAAAAACGATGGCGTTGCGACGTTAACGGAGTCTCGACCAGGTTTAAACGACATTTTGATGATTCCCGAAGCCTTTATGAACCAACAAATCAGCGATTCGACTTTTCAAAACTACCTGCAAAAGGACAAAACGAAGAAATGCAAAACTCCAGATTTGGATGCGGAAAATGTCGAACAAGGAACAGATATTCTGAATTCCTCTATGAACATCACCCACGACGACAGCAATAGAACAAATTATTTTGAAGAGGCCGTTACGATCGTCGAAGAGCGCCCGAAGAGTGTCCGGTTAGGTTTAACCGAATTGACCGAAAAGCTGGAGGGCAATTCGTTACCGGAAACTGCTGTGGAGGATCAACAAGAGTTTTTGCAAATGTGGCTGGAGAGTGGGCCTGCTTTGGTATGTTCGGAACAGAGTTTGTATCCAGATGAAATTTTGGGAACGACCGATACGACCGAAGAGACCACAACCAGCAGCAGCCCTCCCACCAGCAATCACTTAACCACCAGGACAGACGCTCTGTTGCACACGACGTCTTTTAATTTAATTAAACCAAAAGAGTAGGAAATGCGCGTAGTTCGATTTTTGATGTGATATATTCGTGTTAGGCAGATTTTATTTCGTCAATTGTTTTATAAAAAGATTGATTCTGTAATAAATATTTAAGTGATATGAGTTTTAATATTTAATGCAGAAAATTGATATCGGTCTGTAGGCTTAAAAAAAAACCGACGCGCACGAACAGATTAACGAGATTCGAGCTATCACGATTCTCAGCTCGGAAACCTACTCACTGCGAGGAGCGAAGATTCTCCGCTTTAAGTACTGTGTGATTGTTAGGTTACATGTTGCCTAGTGATTTTTTTATTAAAATATTTTTTTCGTTAATCCATTCATGCGCGTCAGTGGTAGACAGGTAACGGATAAGGTCCTATTGTGAGTTTACAAGGTTTTATTTATTTTCGCGTTTAGAGACTTTATTGATCACTAAACTCACATTTTCGAAGCCCATGGGCTATCACATAATTTTTTTTTTTAATTTTAAAAATTGTTTTAATTTTTTTTTTATTTCAAAAATTATTACTTTTTTAAATTCAAAATTTCTTCGCAAATCAAAAATAAGAATCGCCAAGTTCGAGTTTGTCCAGTTGTAGTTTTGAATCTTATCCGTCAGGTATCACCGTTGACGCGCATGAACATATTAACTAGATTCCAGCTAACATGAATCTCGGCTCGGAAACTTACTCACTGCGATGATCGACGACTCCCCGCTTTAAGTTCTGTGTGATCGTTAGGTTACATCATGTTACCTAGTAATTTTTTTATTAAAATATTTTCGTTAATCCATTCATGCACGTCAGTGGTAGACGGGTAATGGATAAGGTTCTATCTATTAAAAATCAATATTTCTCACAGACCACTAGTACTTCACGGACCAGTAAGTTTTTCAACTGCTGATCTGGATCAAAATTTCTTTAGACGAATACCCGAGTTACCTCAAATTTCCCTTTACTTCATCGGGGTTTCCCAGCGATTTCCCCCTAGATTTTACACTTTTTATGAAAATATGGATCGTCAAGTTCGAGTTTGTTCCAGTTTTAGTTTTGAATCTTGTCAATCAGCTATCACCATCGACGCGCATGAACATATTAACGAGATTCCCGTTACCGTAATTTTTGATTTCAGCAATGATTTCAGCAAAAAAAAAAAATTTGTTTAAAACACTATAATGCGCTGGCTTATGCCCGTACTAATAGTCACGGATTAATCCGAGATTCAAGATAATCCTAGAATTTACTAATGAGATTACTGGAATTCAGACCGAATCGTAGCAATAGCAGCTATTTCGAGAATTAATCTTGAATCTCGGATTAATCCGTGACTATTAGTACGGGCATTAGAGTGCAAAGTTAAAGACAGGTCCGTAACCAAGGGGGGGGGGCACAAAAAAACAACAATTGTTGGTAATAATAAAAATTCCCGGAAGGGGATCACCCGAAAATGTTACTTTTTACAAAAGGCTTTTTATGTGTGTCCCCCTCCCCCGAAATGAAATCCTGACTACGGGCCTGGCTAAAGGTCTTTTAATTCAGCTTATTAGTTTGCGATTGGTGAAAAAATGGGTCATTAAATTCGAGTTTGCTTTGATTACAGTTTTTTTTCGCACGGCCCTGCCCATGCCTCCCCTTCTATGATCTTGGGAATCTGATTTTTGAATTATTGATAAATAATAACTGCGGATTTTATCAGTTTTACATTGACGTGCATGAACGGATTAACGAAAATCCAACTACTATGGTTCGCGATTTTTGAACTTGAACGCCTTTGATACCTGCATGTGTGGTCTCTGAGACCACACACTTGTAAGACTTCTTTCTTCAAGTTCTGTTAGGTCACAGGTTACATGTTAAGTACCTAATGATGTTTTTGTTAAAATATCCTTCGTTAATACACTCATGCGCGTCAGTAAAAACAAATAAGGCAAATTTTTTAATTTTGACATAAGCATCTAGATAATTGTTTTTAAAAGACTTATAGATTTTTTGAAGAATTTTTTCTGCTTTATTTGCTGTTATTTTATATCAGATTTATCCAGTGGCGTAACCATTCAGCCAGGAGCCTGTGTCCTGGACCCCCAAATTTTTTTTAAAATAGCAGTCTTACACTTAACATTATATTATGTAGATAAAATATTTTTTACCGGGCCCTTTAACGCCCGGGCCCTTGTTCGATCGAGCACATGGAACACCGCTTGTTACGCCAATGGATTTATCGTCGAAGTACAGTTTGCATTTATTTCTTACATTGCATATTTTTTTAATTTATAAATTCGTACAAATTAATCAAAGCTTAAACTTAAAACAGGAACATAACTAAGGTGGCTTAACCCCCCCCCCCAAAAAAGGTTAAATTGTCTCGAATCTCCTATTTTCTAAACTTTTCATGGATTTTTTTTTCAGATTTTCCTTCACTTGTACACCAGATTTCCCTAGCAATGCCTCCTTCGATTTTACCCTGAAAAAATATGTGGCGCCTAGTTCAAGACTCGCATGAATAAAAAAGCACGATTTTTGAGCTTCGGGTACGGTTGTACCAAGTGCGTCGTCTCGGAGACCTGCTCACTTCGAAGAGGCCTTGCTTCGAGTCCCTGGAGCTGTTACGTTAAATATATTGCTTAGTTCATTTCTGTATTAAAATATTTTTCGTTAATCCGTTCATACGCGTCAGTGGTAGACAGATAACGGATAAGGTCTTATAGATCAGTAAACTCATACTGTCTGTTCACACATATTTTTTTAAATTTCAAAATTCTAATTTTTCTTTAAAAAAAAAAAGAAATTTTGATCAAGCCCCCCCCCCCCCAAATTATTTTTGTATTGTAATTTTCTAACTTTCTATTAAGCGTTTGACCTTTAAAATTTGAAAAATTTTCGTCTGCAGCGCTATTATTACAACACTCGCTTTGCTCGTGCCCCCCTTCAACTAAATTCCTGGCTACGCCACTGGTAAACTACTAGTGGTCTGTGAGAAAATTTTGAATTGAAAAAATATAGGGGGAAACCGCAGACCAAATTTTTGTACACCAGATTTCCTTTTATGAAATTTCCTTGGATTTCCTAAATTTTCCTTGGATTGCCTAAGATTTTCTTGGATTGCCTAAGATTTCATTGGATTGCCTAAGATTTCATTGGATTTCCTAAAATTTCTTAAGATTTCCTAGGATTACTTTAGGATTTCTTTGGATTTCCTAAGATTTCCTTGGATTTCGCTTCATTAACCTTTAATTATGTAGGTTGAATTTTCCTCGGATTTCCCGGGATTGTCTCAGATGTCCCCGAAATGTCCTCAGATTTCCTAAGATTGCCTGGGATTTCCTCGGATTTCCTAAGATTTTGTACACCAAATTCTACCTAAGATTGCCCGAGATTTCCTCGGATTTCCTAAAATTGCTTGAGATTTCTTAAGATTGCCTGAAATTTCCTAAGATTTCCCGTCACTTGTACACCAAATTTCCCCAGAGATTTCCCCCTCGAAAAAAATTGATTTTTGAAATAAAAAAAAATTTTATTTTAAAATTAAAATTTAAAAATTAGAATTTTGAAATTAAATTTTTTTTATTTCAAAAATTAATTTTTTTAAATTCAAAAATCAATTTTTTTAAATTCAAAATTTTCTCACAGACCACTAGTAGTTCGCCAGTTAAAATTAAAATTTTGAAATTAAATTTCGAAGCGAAGCGAGCGAAGCGAGTTTTGTAATAGCGTCGCAGACGAAAATTTTTCAAATTTTAAAGGTCAAACGCTTAGTAGAAAATTAGAAAATTACAATAAAAAAATAATTTTGATAAATTTTGATTGAAAAATAGTTTTGATCTTGATCAAATAATTTTTTTTGACGCGCATGAACATATTAACGAGATTCCAGTTACCGTAATTTTTGATTTTTGACTTGCTTTCAGCAATGTTTGCCAAGAGAGCGTTCATAAATTACGTGGTCTGGCCAAGGGGGGAAGGGGTTAGGTAGAAAGCTACGCAGGGCTACGTGAGGGTACGGGGGGATTATAGTCAAGCTACGTAGTTTTCTTCATTTATTATGAAAGCAATTTTCAGAATATAAGCGACTACATAATATGGATATTTATTTCCGTATTTGGATTTTTTTTATTTATATTTTATATAGGTGCGCTATTTATTTTAAAAACAAATATCGGTGTTATTCATTTTTTATACCAAATAATTTTTAAATAGTTTTGTTAACAGAAAACATAACATGTCTTCTGGACTTTATAGAAAAAAAAACTACGTTCCATCTAGGGGGGGGGGGGGGTAGGGTTATCATGGTAAAAGCTACGTTAAGCTACATGATGGGAGGGAGGGGTTCTAAAGAGGTCAAAATCAAACTACGTGGTTTATGAACGCTCCCCAACCGCACGAGTTGATGACTCGCATGAATATGTTAACGAAATTCCGACTTCTATGATGCACGATTTTTGAGCTTCAAAATTTTACTCGTAAAAATTTTTCGGTAATCCATTCATGCGCCTCGGTTGTGAAAACGTAAAATTTTTGAAGAAGAAAAGTAAATTTGCAGTCGGCTCTTTCGTTGTTTTGATAAAGGTTTTGATTTTTAGTCGCTAGATGTCGCCACGAGTCCGTAAATAAAATCAAACCAACCGCGAAATTTTGTTTTTTGTATGACTTTTTCGAAAAACAAAAGAGGTAATGTACACCAGCGGAAGTGAGCGTAAACGACAGTCATGGAAGAATTGGTAATTTAGCTTAAAAGCGCATAGTTTTCGGCTTTGACGTTAGATAACCTTACAGGTGCACGACTTGCGCATTCATTATTATTTGACAGAAGCGATCTTAATGACAGCAATTTAGTTCAATGGTTGTGTTTGGGTAGTGGAGTAGGTTTTGATGTGGTACAAAAATGGTGTTGAGAACGAAAAACCCTTGGTACAATAGGATATTCCTAATTTCTAACCATGACCGAGGGAATTGAAGAGTGAGTATAATAATTTTTACTAAAAAGGTCTTGTTTACACCCTCGACGAACTGCGGGATGTTGGACGACGGTTTGTCGACCTCCATTTTATGAGCGCAATCAAACATTTTTGCTCGCAAAAATTGTTGCAATTGTCCCATGCAAAATCACGTTCGCGGAGGTGTTTACGACCGCGTCGCCTACTTGTGTTTTTTCAAACCGCTTATCGTTCGTGTCAATGTTAGATCATTCATGCTAGGCTACAGTAATCAATGGATCTCATTCATGAATCCTTTCGCTCGTTTACGCTATTCCGGTACATTCACTTTTATTTACTTATAATAAAGGTACGCCCACACCGATTGTTGTTACCAAATTGCCAATTTGTCATTCATTTGTTTTTAAGTGTCCGTCCACTTTTTCCTACAGGTGTTTCCGTTCGCGGTGACCTAGTAAAAATATGCATCAGCTTCTTTGTTGCAACACCGGAAGCTGTAATCTTCCAAAAACAGGAAGAGATAACGCATCTCTAATTCCGAATTAAAGAATTCGGTTCGGTCAGAGGTCGGCCGTTTTAGGAGGAAAAAAAAAGAAAAACGATGACGCGGCCGATTCGTTTTTGTTAAACAAGAGACAATTGCGACAATTAGGCGCAAAAACGCCGACAAAGGGGAATTTTTACTAATGAAAGAAAAAACGAACCGCCCAGTCGATTTTTTTTAATTGCTTCCTAGAAATTTAAGTCGCGTTGGCGAATCGTGTCGGTCACTTTTTGTCGAGGGGGATTATTTATGATGTCGGTTCGTTCATTCATAGGTAAAGTCGAGCGACAAATTTGGTTTTCATTTTAGACGTGCTCGAGGCCCCAATCTAAAAATAGCTCAAATTTAGCAACCCCAGCCGTTTGGGAAGTGCCACGACCTAATTCGAGACTTTCCAGGGGTTGTTACCCTCTGCAGTTAGCCATTCATGCCCAAACTGGGTCACGAAATGCATCGCTAACGTTTCACATTTACAGCAACGCGCTTTTACCCCCACCCTCGACCAACACAAATTTCCCGGCATTTTTCATTTTCCCTCGACGTTCCTTTGTCCCTCTCAACACCACCCATACTTTGGACCAATCGCAGGGCGCCGTTACGTTTTGACAAACCTCTCCTGTGATCTTTCACTATGACGTAATAACCCCCACTCCGCAACAGAAACACGTGCTTTTCTTTATGAAGTGCTTTTCGTTGTCCTGGTTTTATTTTATTGGATGCAATGATAACTTTAATGGGGTTATTTTTATCTCATTAAAGAAATTAGACCTCCGGCCGGAAGGACGATTTTTCGAGCCGAAACCCCGCGAAACGGACCTTCTGTTCCCGAGGAACCCGCGGGAAGGCCCTTTCGGCTCTCGCGGCCCCAAAACTCGATATTGTTTTGAGGTCGCTAAAAATAGCTCTTTGATCGGGACCGTTGACCTATTTAAAGGAGGGTTGTCGGCCTCCGAGGCCATTCATGGGAAGATTTAGGTCAAACCGTGCGGCGGTTTACATCCCCCCGAACGAACTCATTTTACCTTGTGACGTCATAAGGATAATGCTGAGTGCGAAATTCAACGTTTAGAGCCACAGTTCCCAATTGACGTCATTTGTCTTCTTCGGCTTGTTGCCACACGTTCACCCAGTTATTAATTATTAAAGTTGGGGTGCGTCGGACGTTTGTTTTTTTTTTTTTTTTTGAAAAGAATTCGCTGTGCGGACACGAAACGGTTCAGGTGATTTATGGTCCTGCTTTCGTTTATCGTCAGTCTGTGCCGGAACACCACACGGCCCTCTCGGTGCTGTTGATTAATATTTAGGTCACTTTTGGCGCCGCGCGAATCAACCCTTTCACGTTTATTCGTGTCGTCATTGATGTGATGTAATCAATGAAAAGCATTTATTAGATATGAAAGAGTTTATATTTAGACCGCGCTCGTCCATTCAACACTGCACTTGAATGTAATTTTCTTTTATGACTATGAGAAGAGATAAAACTGAAATGTGTGTTCCCAGTGGATACTTGGTGCGCGTACGGGCGCAGGTGATGTCGCGGGACGACAGTTCAGGTGGATGGGTTCCTCTAGGAGGTGGTGGTCTCAGCAACGTGTCGGTGCGGAAGAGGCCGAGGGCTTCGCCGTCCAGTGCCCCGGGACAAGAAACGACCAAACTCAAAAACGATTATCTCATCTACGGGATCCGAATAAGCGATCAGAGCGTGAGTACTTCCCCGGTTATTTTTTTTTTTTTCTAACCGCCTCCGCTCCTTCCAGATCGTCCTCAGCTGCACCATCAAGAAAGACTTCGAATACAACAAGGTTATGCCGACTTTTCACCACTGGAAAACAGGCGACAAAAAATTCGGCCTAACCTTCCAAACAGCCGCCGACGCCAGAGCCTTCGATAAGGGGGTCCGAACAGCCATCGAAGAGTTGTTAGACGGTAAGTTGAGTTCTTTTTTTCTTTTCGCCCAAACTTGACTGCGCCAATTAATTATTCACCTTCCGCGGACCTCTTCGGCTTTGCGTAACGCGTAATTAAAAAAAGCAATTAACTTAACGAGCAAATTTATTTAATAAATTTTTTAATTGGCGCAGTCGAACTAATTCGATACGAGGAGGTGCATTTGACGTTCCGCTTATGCTAATTTAGCTAACGCGGTTCCGAACGCGACGATACAATTAATTAATTTTCGCGATTTTAAAATTGGATCGATTTTTTAAATCAAATTCTGTTTTGCACTTCCAACTATGACGTCATTCAAATTTGTTACAAAGTAGGTTCAGGTGGTTTGTGCTCTACTTTTTTTTTTAGTTTCTGGGGTTTGTTGCCTGCTCCGCCTTCTGTTCAATTGTTGTCCTATTTTTTAGGTTTTTATAACTCAGGACTTAACCTTCCCCAATTTTTTATTTCTTTCATTAAAACTTTTATTTTTTAAATTTTTAGTGAATTAAAATCTCCCCCCCCCCCCCGATGTGCAATGAAAAAGACCATTGTTGAAAAAAAATTTAACAGCTACCGTGAACCGTATTTAGGAGTTTTTACCCCCCCCCCCCCCCAATAAATCTTTTAAACTCATAAAGCAAATTTTTAAATTTAAATCTCGGATAGTTTTGCTCTCTCTCTCCCCTCTCGAGGTTTTGGCAGATATCTTTGAATTTTTTTTTGAGTTACCTTAAGGCGGTATTCTAGTTAGAAATTTGAAAAAAATTTATTTTATTTCCATATTTTTAAAGTAGATATGGACTTTTCAAAATCTAAAAATGCACTTTTTTTTTCAATTATGAATTTTTCAAAATGGTTGACGTCATATCTCAAATTCTATATGACCGATTAAGTTCAAATTTGGTATATACCTTCAGTATCAGTTGCTTTATAGCCCGCACATTGGAAATTGCTAAATTATTATTATTTGGTATACAGGCGGCTTTCTGATAGACAAAATATTTTTTTGGATTTTTTTTTTTCAAAGTTTTTTGGTTTTAAAAATTAGTAATAATGCTAGTTTACCTTTTTCTAAGGTACGGACTAGAAAGCAACATATACTGAAGGTACACATAAAATTTTAAGTTAATCGGTCAAATAGAACTTGAGATATCATGTCAACCACTTAGAAAAGTGTATTTTTGTAAAAAAAAAACTGTTTTTAGCGTGAAGAAAAGGAAAGAAAATCGATTTTTTTCAAAAAAGTAGAACAAGCAGAAGGAAAATATTCCCAGATTTTTTCTGATTTTTTTTGCCACCGAAAATTTCATTCACCCCCCGTCCTCAGGCTCCGCCTTATAAATAGCAGCTGTTGCTACGATACGGTCTAAATTCGAGTAATCTCATTGGTAAATCATAGAATTATCTTGAATCTCGGATTAATCCGTGACCATTATGCCCCTACTAATAATCACCGATTAATCCGAGATTTAAGATAATCTTAGAATTTACCAATGGGATTACTGGAATTTAGACCGTATCGTAGCAACAGCTGCTATTTCGAGAATTAATCTGGAATCTCGGATTAATCTGTGACTTAGTACGAGTTAGTAGTAATTAGTGAACGAAATCAATTTTTCTGAATTTAAAAAATATTTTATTGCTGATTTTTGAACTTTTAGCGCAAAAAAGAAATTTTTTCAACTTCTAAAGCCGACTTTTAAATTTGATCCTCTGTTATTTTGAGATTTTGTCTCCCCTCCTCCGTCTCCTCTAGAGATTGCCTTAAGGTGGGTATTCTAGTCTAGAAATGTGAAAAAGTTGATCTTTTTCTTATTCTTGAGATACGGACTCCTAAATATCGAAAAACGTATTTTTTTCAAAAATACATTTTTCAAAATTGTTGACACAATATCTCGAGTTCTATTTGACCGATTAACTTCAAATTTGATGTATACCTACAGTCTATTGCTGACATTGCTTAAAATTGAAAAAAAATTGCGTTTTTGTCTGCACCTGAAGAAAATGGAAAAAATATCGGTATTTTTAAATTTCTAAAAAATAGAATACCACCTTAAGATTTAATTTTCAAAAATGAGAAAAACAATTAAAAAATTATATTTCTGACATTTCCTCAAATTTCCCCAGATTTTCTTGAATTTATTCAGATTTCTCCATTCCTCCCTTGCCCTCTCGACTATGTTTTATAATTTTTATTTTACTAATTTATACATTTTCTCCCCACCCCCCTTGTTTGTGTATGAAAATACTTTATTGTAACTGGTCTAATCCAACGAAGAGAATCTCTCAAGTGTAACTCTAGGATCGGCACAAGCTTCGACAAAACACATATTGTTTTTTTTTTAATTCTATAAACAACCGTTTCTAAGAAAATGGCGTTTACAAGAAAGAAAAAACTATTACTGCAGGGAAACGAACCTGGTCCTTCCAGGATTCAAAAATCATAGATTTAATAGCGGGAATCTCGTTAATTCATTCATGCGCGTCAAAACTTTCAAAACCAAGTTTTTGAAATTGGAATTCCATTGGACGAAATTTAAACTGTTATAATTCCTGTTTGATTTTTTCCGCAGACGACGAATACGTACTCATACTCCTTCCCTTCGTAGCCGAACGGCCATTATTGGGATCCAGAATTTGATTGGAAACGGAATGGCTGCATCTTGCGAAAAATGTTACTTGCCCCCTTGGCTAAAAAATTGTCAAATATTTTTGTAACGGTTTTTAAATGTAAACAACTTATATACGGATATTTTTGAACCGACATTGTGCCTAGTTTTTTCGCCCCTGTAGTTTTAATGTAGGTAGGATTAATTTTTGTATTAATAGGTGCGCGTACAACGTAGGGAGCGATAGGTCGCATTCGGACCGGTTTTAAACTTCAGCTTAACACTTCAACGTGACCGACCGCTTGATATCGCTTCCTACGATGTACGATGCAACGAGTAAGTATCTCAAATAGATTTGTACACTTGTTTGGAAATCCCCGAAATTCCTTCAATTGGACCTTTTTTTGGAAAATTCATAGAGGGGGTAAATAAAGCTTGATGGGGGGTGGGGAATAAATTTATTTTTAAATTTAGGTATATTTTTCAAATTTTAACAAAATTCAGTAGATTTTAAATCTTAGTAAATAGGAAATCCCAGGAAATTTAAAAATTTTTAGGATATCTAAAATATTTTAGGAAAAATGTTAGCCAAGGAAAGCTCAGAAAATCGAAAAAGTTTAGAATCCAAGGCAATCTATGGAAATAGAAGAAAATCCTAAGAAATTTGAGAGAACCTGGGGTAATTTCCTCGGATTTCCCTTTAGTTTTGTATATGACGATTCCTTTTTGGTTTTCCATTTAGTAAAAAACGAGAGGGAAATCTGAGAAAACCCGGAAAATTTTTTAAACATTTCAGGAAAACCAAAACCAGCTCAAGAAATTTTAAAAAATAGATAATGTGGAAAATCCTAGGATATCTTAGGAAATCTAGAATATCCAAAGAAATTATGAAAAGCCAAGGAAAACTCAGAAAATCGAAAAAGTTTAGAATCAAGGAAATCTGTGAAAATATAGGAAAATCTCAAAAAATTTGAGAAAACCTTAGGAAATTTAAGAAAATTTTAGGAAGTGAAAAATCTGAGATAACTTAGAAAATTCCAGTAAATGGGAAATCCGAAGAAATATATTTTAAGATATGTCGGAAGATCTGAAAAATTCCTAGCATTTCCTCGAATTTCTCCAGATTTCCTTTTGTATATTATGACTATTCGTTCTTGGTTTTCCATTTAGTATAAAACGAGAGGGAAAATGGGGAAAACCCGGAAAATTTTTAAGATAGTACCGGAAATCCAAAAACAGCTCAAGAAATTTTACAAAATAGTAAATGTGGAAAATCTTAGGATATCTTAGGAAATCGAAAAAATCCAAAGAAATCTCAGAAAATTAAAAAAATAAAAAAGTTCATCTTTATATCTTTTTTGGAAAATTCATAGAAGGGGTAAATAAAGCATTTCCTCGAATTTCTCCGGATTTCCCTTTAGTTTTCTATATAAATATATTTTAAAATTTTGGTATATTTTTCAAATTTTAACAAAATTCAGTAGATTTTAAATCTTAGAAAATGGGAAATCTGAGGAAATTTAGAAAATTTAAGAAACTACAGTGACTTTATAGAGACAGTGACGACACGAGCCCCTAAATCGGCCCAGGATGTTACAAATTTAAACAAAAAATATATGCCCTAGAGTGGCATATGCTTTAAATTAAAAGATTTTCCAGTTCCCATGTTAATAAAATGCACTGATAACGTAAAAGAAATTAACTTTCATTCTGCCTTAAGCTATATATAAGCAAAAACATTGTAGCCGATCATAAATCGGACATCGTTTTTCGCCAATGTCTCTATAAAGTCACTGTATAAGAAACGAGATAGAAATTTGAGAAAACTCGGAAAATGTTTAAGAAATTTCAGGAAATCCAAAAACAGCTCAAGAAATTTTAAAAAATAGGAAATGTGGAAAATCCTAGAATATCTTAGGAAATCTAGAAAATCCAAAGAAATTCTGAAAAGAATCCAAGGAAATCTGTGGAAATGTAGGAAAATCCTAAGAAATTTGAGAAAACCTTAGGAAATTTTGGGAAGTGAAAAATCTGAGATAACTTAAAAAATTCTAGGAAATGGGAAACCCGAAGAAATATATTCTAAGATATGTCGGAAAATCTGAAGAATTCCTATAGGAATTCTTTCCTCGAATTACTTCGGATTTCTTTTTAGTTTTGTATTATGACAATTCCTCGACTTGGTTTTCCATTTAGTAAAAAACGAGGGGGAAATCTGAGAAAACCCGGGAAATTTTTTTAATTTTTCAGGAAATCCAAAAACAGCTCGAGAAATTTTAAAAAATAGAAAATGTGGAAAAGCCAAGGAAATCTCAGAAAATTGAAAAAATAAAAAAGCTCATGTTTATATCTTGTTTTATTGGTCATGGGGGTAGTTCTCTCTCGTTCCCCCTCCCTTGTTGGAAATCGTTGGTATTTCGAGCAGTGGCGTAGCGTCGGGGGTAACATGTCCCCGGCGCTACTCACAAAGGGACGCCAAATGGTCTGCAAAACAAAAAATTGCTGGATAATTTTTATTTTTATTATAGGTAATTGATTTCTGGAAAATATATTTTAAATTATGGTTTTCGAATGGGGGGGGGCGGCTAAAAAGCTATTGTGTCCCGGGAGCGAGTTAAGCTTGCTATGCCATTGATTCCAAGTCTGTTTACAAATTTTTTTGAGATATTTACTCCTTTTTTTATTAGTAATAAATTCAGTGCCGTAGTCACGTGTTTTGGAGAGGGGGCGCCCACGGTGCTTCCCCGTTATAATTTTTATTTACGTAGTATTATAAAGTTGATTGCATAGATTAAGTCATAATTTAATTATTATTAGTTACTTTATTTTCTCTGTATTTTTTTGACGAAGAATAAATTAATTTGAATCGGAATGAACTTTTTTTGGATTGGTGAGCACTTCAAATGCACTGCCACGTACAGGTGAGCTTAAGTAATGCAGGCTAGTTGTCCGGCGTTACTTGAGCCTGCACCGGAACTATTTAAAATCTCGCGTCAAGGCGAGATTTATGTTAAATTTTAACTCATATGCTGTATTTACTTTTTTTCCATTGCTTTCTTATTACGGGCTTTCTCCATGGTGAGTATCATTTTTTTATCAACCATCAGTTTCTTGACGCGAAAAGTTTTACCCTCCGCAAGAACGCACCGAGTTCGAATTGTAAAGAGCTTTTTTGTTAAAGGTTTGACGGATATCTACCCGCTATCGCCGACACGCAAACACGGAAAAGACGTTGGAGACGACGAAGTTTTTATGGTAATGCGAACGTGACGACGTGAACGTGACGTATTCGTTTTAACATATTGTTATGTTTTAGACGTTGAACTTGCCACAAGAAAAGGGTTCTCGCAGCTCGAGCGATTCGAGCGGAAAAGATTCGTTTCATCGCATCCACTACATAGGTCGCGAGAAACCGATCGAGAGCCAACCCCAACTCGGCTTCGAGTCGGGAAAAGATGATAAAGGTGAGAGCTACACATACGTCCAGTTGCGGGCGATGCACGAGTACACGTACCCGGTCGTGGAGGATCCCAAACTGTCTTTGTCGGACAGTCCCAAAAAGACTACGCTAGAACTAGTGCATTCGACGCAACAGCCACCGCTACCGCTGAAGTCCAAGTATTCGAAAGGCCGACTGCATATGCGCTGTAGACATTGTCACGAATTATACAACGAGGATGTTAATACTAAAGGTTCGTGCGAGTACGCACCGGATTGTTTTAAATCGACGATAAACACGATCACGTGTATCGAATGTGCTCAGTGTATTTGTTATCATTGTGCGGCGGACGCAGAAGGCGATTTCGCGCAACATCCCTGCGAATGCACGCACGACGAGAATTGCGGCAAACGGTGGTTGTGCTTAACTTTCTTATCCTTGTTCGTGCCGTGCTTGTGGTTTTATCCGCCGTTGAAGTTCTGTCATTGGTGCGGCGTCAGGTCGGGCTTTTGCGGAGGTCGTCACAGAATCTGACTTAGTCCAAATTCAAATTTCGATTTGACTGTAAAAAAAGTGATAAATTTATGTAATAAGAAGACGAAGACGATGACTACAAACACGACCACTCAGAGGGACGACATTTTCTCACGTGCGCGATCCACTGTTGCGCACGCTCAGTAATTTAAAATTTTAAATGTCTATTACGCTTACAATTTACTAAAAATTGACAGAAAAAGATTTAATTATTACAAAAAAGAAAATTTAAGACTGTTCGCCTGTTAAGTTTAGATAAACGTAAACAATTACGAATGTTAGAATATTTAACCGTTTTTTTTTTGTTGTTTTCGCGCAATTTCGGTTCACATGCTTACGCACGCCGACTACCATCTTTTGTTTTCTTTTAAAACATCCGGGGGGATTCACATATCAATTTGTAAGGGTTTCGGTGGGGTAAAGTGTTGCAGTTATTCTAAAAATTTCACAATTTACACGTTCTACCTCGACAGCGTACCTTGTTTATTCGGAGATTGGTCCGCCCTTCGCATTTATTTCACGAGCAGCTCCAAGCTAGTCGGGCGGACGCGAGTTTGTTGGTAGTTGGCGTGCTCGAAAAAGTATTTTTGTTAGTTTAGACTAAACTGTGTTACACGTTTTTGACTAAAAGCTTTAAAAAATTTATTTATTGCGTTGTTAGGTGCGTTTAAAAATTTAGGCAAAGAACTGTAAAGTTGTTTTGTAACTCCTCCCTCCTCGAAAGGGGAAAAAACCACAAAGTAATCGAACTGCCACTGTTTTTTTTACGTAAATATAAATAATTATATATTTTTGTGTAAATATCATGTTTTTCATGACAATATTGCATTGTACGTCACTCTAAGCTAAGTTTCCAAATTCACCCCCTTACCCCCACTCTCCCTACTTTTTCCGAGTACCTTCATTTTCTACCAAAAAATGTTTGATTTCGATTGTAAATTGTACATTTGTGTGTGGGTGGAACTACTCGATGTGAATTATTTTGTTTGAATTATTTTTCAAAAAAATATTGTAGTGCGCGATTACCGCAGCCTCGGGTAGTATCGCATTACGAGAACAAAATAATTACATGTCGACCACTTTGTAGCGACCTATCCGCGGGGCGGACGGGTCGTCACAAAATTATTTGTGTGTGCGTCCACGAGACGACCAGGAACAGTTCTCGTGCCGACGTTGATGTACTCGCTGTATATATGTTACAATATTGTGTGAAGGTCGAGGAACAAGTGCGAATGATATTTTAAATAATTAAGAACAATAATGAAATACATAAATCACATGTATATTAATAATTTTGCATTTTATTATATCCTGTCCACTACCACACATCGGACTATGCCTCCTGCTCTTAAAATATAGTGTAATAGTCCAGTAACTTTGTTTTTAAGTTCTAATTACTTCCGACAGAGTGTGCTAGTATTTCACGTGTGAAGTCACAAATGAGTGACGTTTGAACTCAAAATCTACAGAATGTCTGATCCCAGTCCCAGCGTGGGTTTGTGTTTTATAAGTAAGGAGATTTTAAGTGAAGGTCAAGAAAGAGGTGTAAAAACCCTTGTTTTTCGGGGCACACCCGAGGACGTGGTATGACTGACAGTGTACTCTCTCGATGGACATTAGGCATGGCGTATCTACATAATATCTGCGAGGTTACCACTGCAACAACTGAACAACATGTTGACATGCGACCATCTCGTATCACCAGAGATGAATTAGATACTCCATCAGCAATGGCCTGGTTGGAGAATCTAGTGTCAACAGCCACATGGCTCTAGAAATTGGGAGAGAATCAGTGCTACAGATGGTCGGCGAGAACTTCCAGGAAGTAAAATTCAAACGTAAAAACAATGTGGTTTCCCTTTCTTCAGCTGTACGAACTATTACTGTTGGCAGTAAACAGGTAATTGTTAATCCTCTAACACTGTTTCACAGATTGTGTGTCTTAAAACAATCGGATAAAGAATTGCGAGAGTTCTTCACTTACGAACTGTCACAAGTTGTGTGACCTCGAAGCTCATAATTTGGTGCGATAGCTGACAGATACATACAGTACATTACTGCTCACTATGGCTCAAACGTGGCAGTAGTTTTCCATGGTTACCCCGTAGATGCTGTACAAAAAAACACAAAGAGCTCTGATCGTCTTCAAAGAGCCAAGTTACACTCATCGCGAGAGATAATCGTTGATGAGAACACCATGGCACAGGTTCCTCAATAGAAATTCTTATCAAATGACAAAAACAAGATTCGTTTCATAAAGCTGCTGACAACAAAAATGGGAAATCACAACATTCAAGTACTCCAAGCAGAGGAAGAAGATGCTGATAGGCTCATCATCACTACAGCTGTAACTGCTGCATCTACCTATGATACAGTTTTCCTCTTCATTCATGCCTTTGTGGTTGTGACTCGATATCATGCTTCTTTGGCTTAGGAAAGATGCAAATGATGTCCATAGTAAAAAAAAATCCGGACGTTGAAAAGCAAGCTGCGATTTTTCTCGACAGCAACTACACCTGACGAGATAGCAGCAGCAGGAGAGCGAGTCATAATTGCTCTATACAGAGGCAACCCCAACATCCATAACCATGACGAGCTGCGGTACCAACTATTCGCCAGGGCTGCGACAAAAACCAGCTAATCTAGCCAGGTTACATCCTACACGAGACTGCTCGATTTCACTCCTTGCGGACATACCATCAGGTAAAAATTTGTCCTTGCATCAGTTACCTATCATTCATCATTTTAAAATGCTCATCAGTCTGCAAGCACTGCAGCGGGGCTCTTGTGACAATATACCTGATGTTGCAGTAGTAGATATCCTAGAAGGCGACGATCGGTCCGATGTCCTTCCAAGAGGGCTAAATTAATTTAATTTTTTGATTTTGAATATTACTCAATTTCCTAACAAATAAACTTATTAAAATTTTTTCCCGGTTTTTTCGATTTTTGACAAAGTTGCTGTAATGTATAAAGTTACTGGACTACAAAGGAGAAGATGCAAAACGATCTTTTAAATATATAAAAACAATAATCAATACATCACGTGAAGATATTAATAATTTTCAATTTTATTTGACTCTTTAGCGTCGTTTGCAGCTTTTATCAGTCTTGCGCTCGCTTCCCACAGCTTCAGCGAAACCGCGTCATCCAGAAAAATTTTCGACTCGTATTTTTGGCAATTTCTGTATATACACCCACTCTCCTCGCTTATGTCGTCCTCGGTGGCGCAATAGATGGCGGTCTGGGCGCCCTACAAAACAAAATATTTGTTTGTGCTACTCGACCGCAACATTTCTCTCGCTCACCTGCTTGACGTTTCTCATGAAGAAGAACGCGACGGGGAAAATAAACAGATAGTGATACCACTTCATCGTATGGTATCGAAACAAATTTGTGTAAACCCATCCCGGACAAACCGCATAGACTTTTATTCCGGTATTTTTCGTCCTTTTCGCTAACTCTTTACAAAAATAAACGTTGGCTAATTTAGAGTTTGCATAAGCATTGTTTTTCGCGTCCACCTTTTCCAAATTCAAGTCGTCTAAATGCAGCGTTCCCTTCTCGTGTAAAGCTGAAGAGATCACCACGATCCGACTGTGATTCTTGTCGAACATCTCCAACAGCAAATTGGTCAACAAAAAGTGGCCCAAGTGATTGGTCCCCATGTGAACTTCAAAACCATCTTTGGTTTTACAAGCCAAATTCGCGGGGTACGAAACCCCCGCGTTGTCCACCAGGACGTGAATTTGAGTATAAGTGGATTTAATTTCTTCAACGAAATTTTCTATAGACGCAATCGAACCCAGATCTAGCAACATAGGAACCTTGACACCACAAAATTAATGTCGCAAAACTTTGTCGTACTCACCACCACCGACGAGCAGCTCAATTCGTTTTTGATTTTCAAAACCGCTTCCGATGCGGCCTCCAAGTTCCTGCAAGCCATCACCACCTGCGCTTCCCGCGCTGCCATTTCCTTCGCAATTTCGTAACCGATGCCCGAGTTCGCCCCCGTCACGATCACCACCTTTCCGGTCAATTTTTTGTTATTTGTACATTTTCCCCAACTGCGCTCCCTGTATTTTCGCAGCACCCCCAAACCTACCAGCACGGAAACCAGGTAACAGGTAAAGGAAAACATTTTCATAAGACGCAATTTTCGCAAACGTCACGAATTTTTACATCATAATTATTCAACTCATTTTTGTTTTGTAAATTAAATGTCACCGTGAAATTTTAAGGTTACAAGTCGAATTGACATTTTGCGGTACAAGAGCCACTGCCATAATTGTTTTTGTCGAATGACAAAACGTCACTTTTAAGTTGCTCACCATATTTTCGCAAATTTAACGATAAACACGCAGTAATTTCATACTTTTCGTTCCGATTTAGTTTTGGGTAAGTCGACATTGTATAAATCGTCAATTATTCGCTTACTCGACTTCTGCTTTTAGCAATGAACGAACAAGACATACCCATCGACATCAACACAAATAAGCTCTTGGAATGGTTGATAAGTCGAAGACACGTGAGTAAGTTTTGGCAAGACGACATTATTAAAGTGCGCGAAAAAATAAATAATGCGATTCAAGACATGCCGGAGCACGAAGGCATTGCAAAGTTGTTGACCGGTCAGCACATCAACTACTTTCATTGCTTGAAGATTATAGAAATTTTGAAAGAAACAGAAGCCGATACTAAAAATTTGTTTGGACGCTATGGGTCGAGTCGAATGAAGGATTGGCAAGAGATTGTTCAGTGGTATCAAAAAGAGGGGTTGTACTTGGGGGAAGCTGCGCAGATGCTGATAAGAAATGTGAGTTACGAGGTTCCGAGTTTGAAGAAACAGGTCGCAAAGTTGGAAACGATTCAGAATGAAGCGAATAAGAAGATTAAGGATTACACGAAAAATGAGAACGTTGCTCTTAATGAGTTTGCGACAGCTTGTAAGCAGCTGGGGATTGTTGGAGGTAAGAATATTAGAAACGAACTTGTCGATTTGTTGAAAGATCTACCACGGATCTACGAGAATGTGGCTAAAAAGCTGAAATCCATCCAAGGGGTGGTTCAGTTTTATAAGGCTTTCGTTCAGATGCACAGTAAAGAAGTGGACGTGAAAACGCTTGCGTTGCTGGAATACGTGATTGCTAAGGGGAATACTACGACTTACGAGTATTTACATGGCAAGAAGCCAATTTCGATTGAAACTCCGCCGGTGTTAACGGAGAGCGAAAGCGGAAGTGAAGAAGAAACTCCCGAAATTGAGATCGATTTTGGTGAGGTGGAAGAGAAAGTCGACATAGACTGGGGGACGATTGATTACGGAAACGAAGACGGGTTTGAAATTGTCGATCATTCCGATTTGGATCGAAATTCAGATGATTCCGACATTGCAAGAGGTGACCAGGCGCTCACGGTGTTAGACAATCCCAAGTTGCGACAACTGGCGTTAAATCAACTTGTTCTGCTCGAATCCTTCCTCACCATGCGTCTATACGAGCTTTCCATCGACGATGACATGCTTACCATGATGGCCGACGACACTCCGGCTAATTTACAGATGCAGACACTTGAAAGTGTGACGCGCATGCTGGGAAACGTTAAGGAGGTTCTCGAAGAGTACGTGCACAAGAGAGCGCAACATTTACACAACATCAAGCATTCCCCAAAATACGTCGACATTTTAAGTTCCAGTTTGAAACAGAAGTTGGCTCTGGTCGACAGGCTAAAGGCAAACAAGAAGATTTTGGAGAATAAAATTAAGGAAGCTAAAGTGGAAGCGCAAAACGTTCGCCCCACTATTAATTTGATGGTGGAAAATACTAAAACACTGCAGCAAAATATTGAAGATGATATTTCAAAAAAATACAAGGGCCGACCCGTGCACATTGTCGGCGCTGTAAATACTTTATAAAAAATTATATTTTATGTTAATATGTTTTAAAATAAAGAGTTTTTATTATAATTAGGAATTTGTCCTTTCTGGCGGTCTGCCCTTAAAATATCATCCAATATCAATCTGTCTACAACTGACGTCCATGAATGGTTTAACGAGATTCCATCTACCATTATCCATTTTTTTTTGAGTGGTGGCTGAAGAAATCGGGTTTCAAGCAAAACTTAAAGCCTTGAGTATAAAATTAATAAACAAAAAAAATTAATTTTTTTTGGGCCCCCCTCTCCAATACAACGATTTTTGTAATGCTCTTATAAAATCAGAAGGTCCCTAAGGCTCTGGAATCTAAGATTCCAGCTATCGTTATCCACGAATTTTGAGTTGGGGCTTCATTCGTATATGTTTCTACTGAGTGCGTGAGCTTAGAGATATCTTGGATTTCTAGACAATCATTTCTTGTTAATCCATCATGCGCGTCAGTGGTTATCTCATTTATAAAAAAATTTTTTTTAGCCAGTAGAGCTGCTTTGATCATTTTACCTTTTATCTCAGTTTTAGAAAAATTTTACTATAAATAAGTGAGAATGCGCTTAGCCCCTCTACTTTAATTATTTACCATTTTACAAATTAAAATTTAATCATTAAAAAAATGATAAGTTTGTGTTGACTATTTCAGATAAATTGAGCGACATTATTTTGCGAAGTATCCTATACATCACGTGAATGACAAGACAAAGGGGTTATCAACCTATTAGCAATTTTTTTAAACTGTCAAAATGACACTTCCGTGATACAACAATGTTTGTTCAATTTTTGAAATAAAAACTCATGGAATGTGGTAATTGACGCTCAATTTAGAGAATTTGAGCAAAAATTTCGCTTGTCTGGTTAGGAATTCGTTCAAAAAATGATCTCAGGTAAGTTGCTTGCATGTCGCAATTTTTGTAACAATGGTGCACCCACAAGCGTAGGTGGCCCCGCAATTTAATTAAACTAAGTTTACCGTGACAACTCAATTGTTTTTAGTGACGTAGCGTGATGTCGGGTGGTGATCGTAACAGAAAGAAGGTGGCTGGCGGTCAAGGATGGGAAGAAGCTGGCGCCGAATTTTATCAGGAAAGTTATCCATCCAATGACGTTGACTTTGATGTCCTACAGAGAGATCCTCATCATTTGGCCACCCTTTTACCCAGCAAACAAACTCGGGCTGCCGCAGGTAAATTAATTTTTGTTTGTCGAAAATGTTTACTTGATAAAATTTTGATAGCGACAGTGAAACGTATCCGCACAACAATGGACACAAAAACGTTTCGTCGCCAAACGGCCACACGTTCCCGCAGAGGATCGACTACGCGCAGAGCTTCGACCACTGCAGATGTGCAGGTTTCCATGTTACCGGATTTGTCGGAAAATCTGTCCAACGAACAGCGGACGTGGGAGGAAATCATGCAGATAAAAGCCCTGCCGGTTTCCATGGCCCAAAAGCGGGAAATGAAGGCGAAGTTGCAGAGCGAACCAAACCTGCGCATGCAGGGTTTCGAACAACTAAAGTGGAAGCGCCGCAAAGTGTGGGACAGGTTGCAAGCGCAAGTGAAAGAAGGTTACTCCAAGTTGGAGTTGTGGAAGAACGATTTAAAAAAAATTGAAGGTAATTGCGGGACCGGAGTCGTGGCGTACTTCTTATTTATTAAATGGTTATTATTTTTAAACCTGGTAATTTTTGGCATCGTATTTTTGTTCGTTGTACTCCCGCACATAATTTTTAATATTAAGGAAAGCGTCGAATGCGCCGATTGTTGCTCTGCGATTTACTTCAATCGGAGCAGCGACGACAACAACATTATTTTGGATTTGGTGCAAGGCACGGGAAAAATGGAGCGGACGCTCCTGTTTTATGGAATGTACTCAAACGTGACGTTCGCGTACGACGTCAACGGAACGACGTTGTACTACGACTTGCCCTTGGCGTACGTTTGCGTGACGATAACTTACTTTTTGTTGTCGTTAATCGCAATCGTGAAGTCGGCCGCGAAAGGTTTCAAAGAGCGCCTGATCGAGGGCGAAGGGCAGTTTTACCAATACTGCAATTTAATATTTGGCGGATGGGACTTTTGTATTCACAACCAAAAAACGGCAGAGTCGAAGCATCGCGCGATTTATAACGAAATCCGGGGACACCTGGAGGTGGAGTTTCTGGAGGACGAGCGGCAAAATCGCACGCAACAAGAAAAAACTAAACTCTTTGTGGTTCGACTGTTCATCAACCTCGCGGTTTTTCTCGTGCTAATTGCATCGGCAGTCGGTATCTACTTCGTGTTTGAATTGTCGACTCAAAAAATAGACGTTCCCGGATTGAATGTCTCCTTCTTCGATTCCAGCATAGAGAAACTCTTTTACGAATTCCTCCCTTCCATCTGCATTGTCTTCCTCAACATTTTAGTTCCTATAATTTTTTCCTTTCTGGTTAAGTTCGAAAAACTAAACCCACTCAACATCATCCGGTTCACTTTAGGCCGAACCATTTTTTTACGATTATCCTCCCTCTTGGTTTTGTACGCCTCCCTATACCACAAAGTCTCCTGCGAAGATCCCGAAGCGTCGTGTTTGTTCGCCGACTGCAACTCCTGTTGGGAGACCTTTGTCGGACAACAAATCTACAAACTCTTTTTGACTGATTTTGCCATCCAAATTTTCCTGACGTTTTTCGTCAACTTCCCGCGAGCCTTGATCGCCAAACACTCGCACAACAAGTGCGCGAAGTTTATCGGTTCGCAGAATTTCGAAATACCAAAGCACGTACTCGACGTGATCTATTCGCAGACGTTGTGTTGGCTCGGTTGTTTCTACGCCCCCCTCCTGCCATTAATCGCCACGTTCGTCTGTTTTTTTATGTTTTACGTTAAAAAGTTTGCATGCCTGGTTAACGGATCGCCGAGCGTTACGATCTATCGGGCCTCTCGTTCCAACTCAATGTTCATGATCGTCCTGTTGGTGAGTTACGTTTTCGCCATATTACCGATTGCGTTCGCGTTCGGCGAGCTGTTACCGTCGCAATCCTGCGGACCGTTTCGTTCGTTACCTTCCGTTTGGTCGTACGTTGTTAACGTTTTTACGTCGACTCCGTTTTGGCTGCAAAACATAGCATTTTTCATTAGCACCGCCGGATTCGGCGTGCCCGCGTTTGTCGTACTGACGCTGCTGCTGTATTATTATTGGGCTGTCAATTCGGCAAACCGTCACATGGTTGTCGTCTTGAAAAATCAATTGGTCCTCGAAGGACACGACAAACAATTTTTGTTAGACCGCCTCAGTATTTTTATAAAGCAACAGCAGGAGTCGGCCAAGAGGCTGCGACATTACGAAATGACCCGAGACGGCGAACGGAACGTATCGAGCAATTAAAATTGAATCATTCCAACTTTTGTACATAAAATTGTAAATAGTACAGCCGCGATGGTTCTGTCTACATGATACGCCACTGTATAGTATAAACACGAAACGGGTTTGCCGCGATCGTTTATAATTTTACGAGACATATCAAGCCTTTATTTTGCGCATTAGAGACGCTTCAGTTTATCCGTGCTTGGTGTTTAACGATTAATGCAATTTTGTGACAGTGGCGTCACTGCAGCAAGGGAATTCCTAGCAAAATACTCCGACTAGTCAAGGCTGCGACTAGTCAAACTTAACAAATCGATCTCAACACTAGCGTACCTAGGGGGAGGCGGACCACCCCGGGCGGCACATATTAAATTTGAAATTTAAATAAAATTTTTTTGGTAGGGGGGTCAAAATTTAAGACCGCCCCGGGCGACAAAAGCTGTAGGTACGCCAGTAGATCTCAAGTCCATTTTAACCCTGTAGAAGTTACGCCACTGAAACGAATACAAAAGCGTGGCAAACCCCAAAAACCTCTCCTGTTGTTCTCATAGCCTTTCATCATATTTTTTAATATAAGCCAAAAATATGCCTGCCAAAGTAATACTTAAATGTCATTTTATGTATGGATGTTAATAATTTTATGCTCAAAACAATTTTTTTAAAATGTGATTTTTTTTAATTCTAAGTCATACAAACAGTACGTAATAAAAAATATATCGAACTTTTGGCTTGCCTTATTTACACTTTCGGGTTTCGACTTGGTAACAAAATTTTAAATATTAGGAAATCCACCTTCGTCATTCTTCGATGATCGGCGAATGTAACTACAACAAAATTGCAAACAACACGAAAGGCAAGATTGGTCTACTTACAGCTTCGGCAACATCGATCCAATCGCTTAACGTTTTAACCAACGCATCGTTCTTGCTGGGGGTCTTGTCCCAATTCCAGTACAACATAGATTTAAAATTGCCCCTCACAAAAAACCTACGATCCTCTTTATCTGTAGCCGGCTTAATTTTTTCGTCTAAAATTACGCCCAAATATCCTTCGGGCAGCTCGATCTTTTCGCCAACCAGTGGATAACCGCGAAAGGAGCCCTTACAACATCCTATAAATTTATTTTTGAAATTTTTTAGGTTACGTGCAAAAGTTGACTTACCCGAACGTTGATCCAGTATCACGCAGGGTTCAAAAAATTGCGATACCTTCGCCTCGCAATCCGCTTTAATACGAAACGGCATTAATTGTACTTTGGATGTTCTATCCGCTCCGAGATCCAAATTATTTTTCCCGCTCTCAATGTGAATCGCCATTTTATAATTTGTCAAAAACTTGGGGGTTGGTTGGATGTCATAAAAAAAATGTTTGGTGGCAACATTGGCGGTAAACGTCAAATTATTCCATAACCTAACAAAATTACTGGAAGATGACATTATTTCTGGATTTTAGTTTTATCTGTAAAAATGTTCGTTCCAAGTGAAACTATTCGAAAGTGGGACCAGCATCAAACCTTAGTATGGAAGGCTGTTAATTGAGTTTAGTTCATATAAATTTTTTATTTGGTTGTACCATTTCGGAGATCGAAACTGAGAATATTTGTATTTTACCCAGTCAGTTTTAAATCATTGTAACTCGGAAACGGTGCGCCGAAATAAAAAATTTATTATTTTTATAATTAAAATAAACCAACGGGGAATCTTTCTTTGACGTTCGAAGATATGTGAAGTTGCATCATCGGAAATGAAATTCACATTTGAAATGTTTCAACAATGATTTTCAAGTTTTTATTATTAACATAATTAATATACTTCGAGTAACAAACAATAATTCTTTCAAAGTTTTTTAATTGCACAATGGAAATACTTTTGAATCGTTCATCTCGTTTTTAAAAAATGGAATTGACAAGTCAAGCCACCACATAGATCTAAGGAAGATGATGGTTCGGAGCAATGAAAAATTTAAATCGAAAAATTATTTATTGCCGTACAAATCCAAAAAGGCCAGTAAATGTTTGAAAACAAGTTCGTTTGCATCGGTAGCGAACATCATATCGTAATGGTTGAATTCGTAGCTGTTGACTTTATGCACATAGGCCGGATTGGGAAGTTCCGCATACAGCCGCTGCACGTCCTGAAAACAAAACACAAACTTTAAAAACAAGAAAAGCAAAACCAAGCAAACCTCACCTTAAAGCTTGTCAACCAATCATTTTCTGCATAAATTATTCCGACAGGAACCACAATTTCGCTGATATTGTAAAGCTTTGGCCGTACAGAACCATATTTTTTGAAATTTATATTTGGTCCCCAACTAAACGGTTTAAACTGACCTACCGACAAAAATCTTTACTTCTCAAGATTGATTCCGATTTACAACTTACCCGAGTTTATAAATTGAGCATAGTGCAGAGATTGATATACCGAGGATCCACCGGAACCATCGTTGTACAGAGTGGCTAAAGCTTGCTAAAACAGAAAGATTCCTGCAATCTTGGAAAACGGAGAAACTACTCACCTTATTTATGTGAGTGGGACTATAACCTCCCGAGATGTACAGAATGCTAATGCAAATTTCCTGTAAGATTCCCGGTTTTCGGCAAAACAACCTATTTCCTAACGCCAGTAAAGCTTTAATCGACTTTGGTGGAAGCTCCTGGATTCCGGTTATTTGAGTAAGAATCTGAAAACGTAATATACAGTTTTATTCGTCGATAATCGTGGAAACTCACGTACTGTAAAAACCCCTTCAAATTGAGCCAGGAACCTCAGGAGCGGACTGTACATGTGTTCCATGTAAACCACAGGCGCCAAGGATGCCATGACGGTAATTTTTTCGTTGTACTCCGGTTTGCTGGAAGCTAAAATGTAAAAACTGGTCGTTCCTTGCGAAAAGCCAATGTAGGCAAGTTTTTGAGCGTTCGTCACATTTAAAACTAGAGATATCATTGCTGGAAGATCATAAACTCCAATTTCGTGGATGCTAAATATCCAGTAAGCCGAGTCTTTGTCTGGGTTCAAAGTGGCATGCTTGCGCGAGTAAAGGGTTCCTCTGCAGTTGCCGAGCCACACGTCGTAACCTTGTTCGGCGAGGAGGAAAGCGAGTCCCTTTTCTGGTCCCATGGCGATGAAATCTCTCGAACTTCCCATTAAACCATGCATCAGAAGAATAGGAGTTCGGGAACCGTTGACGTTTGTTCGTCCGTGAGGTATCCTGTAGACATCGAGGAGGTAATTGTCTTCCGTTTTGATGTTGGAATAAACCTCCAGAGGGTAATTGTGCTTTTTGATTATTTGTGTCTGTAACAGGAAACATTGTTTGAGCTAACACTGATATTTACAAGGGGTAAATGTCCCGAAAATTTTGTGTACACTCATTTGGAATTCTTTGGATATTCGAAGAAGCCTTCCGCCCCGGGCCATGACCTTTAGGTAAATACGTCTCTGCCGGCACCGCTTTCTAATTGTGAAAACTTATGCTGCTCTTTTATTTATTTAATTAGCTCCAGTGGCGTAGCCAGGGGGGGGGGGTCCTCTCCGAAATTGTCAATTAGCAATCAATCTAACTTTCTATTAAGAGTTTGACCTTGAAAATTTAAAAAATTTTCGTCTGCGGCGCTATTACAAGACTCGCTTCGCTCGTAGCCCCCCCCCCTCCGAACTAAATTCCTGGTTACGCCACTGATTAGATCCTTACGCCTTTCGCGGTAACAAAAAGACTTTTTATTTGTGCTGAGGGAGGGCAAATTAATAAATTTTTGTAGAAATTTAGGTATTAATTTTCAAAATTTTAAGAAAATCTTGTCGAATTTGTTGGATTAATAGAGCATGGGAGGCAGAATGGTTACCTCGTTACCCCCCCCTTCCTTGAATCCGCATTTGGTTGTAGAAATCCGGACGCTTCTATGTTAACAATGCAAATTGCCGGTTTGGAAGCCGTTTTTTGGATGTAAAATCCATTTTACAGAAAAACTTTTTAGACATTTTTTGTTGCAAATTTCGTTGCCTTCAATTTTGTTTATATACAGTTTTCATCTTGTTGCGCCGTTTCTGACTGAGAAGGGCTTAAAGACGATTCGGTAAAATACGAAAATTATTGTAATCTACGTATATCTCGGAAACGGTTCCACCAAATAGAAAAATGTATATGGACAAAAATGTAGAGAATAAAATTTGCAAGAAAAAATTCCTTTTTAATTTTTTTATTTAGTTGCACCGTTTCCGAGATACAGATGACAATATATTTGGATTACCGACTCGGTTTCCTCTTAGAGGAAATCTGGGAAAATCTTTAAAAAGATTTTCAAGGAAATCTTAGGAAAAACTAGCAGAATTCCGGAAAACCGTAGGAAATTCAAGAAAATCTTAGAATATCCTAGAAGATCTTAGAAAATCCCAGGCTTTCCAGGAAATCGAAAAAATTCATAGAAATCTTAGGAAAAGCCAGGAAATCTTAAGGCAATCGTAGAGGAAATTCGGGGAAATCTTTAAAAAAATTTCACAAAAGGAAATCTTGCGAACATAAATTTGCTTTGTGGCTCGCCCCCGCACGCTGAAAAAGAAAACATTTGTCACTTAATTTTTAAAAATATTTTTGGGTTTTTCAGGAAAACCAAATTTTTCTCTCCTTCCACTCTTTCTCCCGGCACCGCTTTCTAATTGTGAAAGTCTGAAGTTCTTTGAATTTTTTTGAAAATACGACTACTTGATGCTGGGAGGTAATCCAAATCTCCCCCACCCACCTGCGGGAAGGGGGGGGGCAAATTAATAAATTTTTGCAGGAATTTAGGTATTAATTTTCAAATTTCTAACAAAGTCTTGTGGAATTTGTTGGATTAATAGAGCATGGGAGGCAGGATGGTTGCTTCGTTACCCCCCCCCCCCTCAACCACAGCCGTGGATTAGTGCGATCGCTGGTTGAGTTACAGAGCGAAAATTCTGGGTTTGAATCTCGGACTTGACTGAATTTCTTAGCTCGGCCTTTCGGTGTGCATCAACACGTTGCCGTTGTGGCCTCAACGTCGGAGGTAGCATAATGGGCCCAATATGTGGCCTAAGTGCATGCAAGCTTCGGCCTGCTCTCCACTTCCAATCTTAATCCTAATCCCCCCCTTCTTTTTTGTATCCGCATTTGGTTGTAGAAATCCGGACGCTTCTATGTTAACAATGCAAATTTCCGGTTTGAAAGCCGTTTTTTGGATGTAAAATCCATTTTACAGGAAAACTTTTTAAACATTTTTTGTTGAAAATTTCGTTGTCTTCAATTTTGTTCATATACAGTTTTTTATTTTGTTGCTCCGTTTCTGTTTGACAGCGGCTGAAGATTCGGTAAAATACGAAAAATATTGTAATCTATGTATATCTCTGAAACGGTGCGACCAAATACAAAAATGTATATGAACAAAAATGTTAAAAATAAAATTTGCAAGAAAAAATGCCTTTTTCATTTTTTTATTTAGTTGCACCGTTTCCGAGATATAGATGACAATATATTTCGTATGTTACCGATTCGTGTTTAAGCCGCTGTCGGTCAAAAACAGCGCCACAAAATAAAAAAATTTATATAAACAAAATTAAAGTCAATAAAATTTGCAACAAAAAATGTCTAAAAAGTTTTGTTGTAAAATCGATTTTTATATGCCAAAAATCGGAAAATCGGTTATTTGCATTAATTATTAACATAGAAACGTCCGGCTTTCATTATGAGTCACTGTATAGGCATTGATTGCATGCATTTGTTTCAAGATTTTATAAAAGTTTTTGTTTGGGGGGGGGGGGGGTTCCCTCTGATTAAACTGTTGACGAAAGGAGATTTTTCGGTGAAATCCCGCGTGTAAGTCAAAGAAAATCGGAGATCAACTGGAGAAATCTAACGAATTATCTGAGAAGAAATCCAGATGAACAGGATCGAATCCATGGGGGGGGGGCAAAAGTAAAAAAGTTGACAAATTGAAGTTTATTTTTTTTTTTTTAAATTGAAGCTTTCTTTTGATTTTCTATTTTTATGCCGTAAAAATATGGAGAAAATCGGCAAAAGCCAGAAAAATGCGATTTTTTCCAGAAGTTCGCAGTATACGAGTGTATGCCGAAAATTTAAAAAAATTTATCATAAATCGCACTGTACATTTTTATAATTTGTAGTATCATGAGTGAAGGGGGGGTGGTGGAAGCCGTAAAAACTAAGTTTAAAAAATATTTATTTAAAAAAATAAGTTAATCTGTTATCAACTACTCGGGGGGGGGGGACAAAAATTTCAAATTTAAGTTTAGTTGTTGTATCTTCTTTTTTATATAAAAAAACAATTATTTGAGTCCCATTGTATACACCAAAGTTACAATTGCGGAAAATATCCAGTTAATTATAAAAAAATTGTATATAATTACAAAATTGCAGATAATTTGCAACAATTGGATTGGCAGAAAATATTTAATATTATTAACGGGCATTGTTTTATTATTATTACTAAATATCGAGAGAGAAACAGCTCGGAAAATTTGAAAAAATTCAAGAAAATCTTGGGAAAACTAGGCAGTCCATAGTACCATAGAAAATAAATAGAATTTACTTTTTCGAAAATAATCTTGGGAAAATCCGGGGAAATCTTGAAAAAGAAAATTTTAAGGGGTAAATGTCCAGTAGAATTTCTTTACAAAAAACTCGGAATTCCAAAGAATTCCAAGGAATTTCAAAGATTTCCAAAACTTTCAAGAAATTCCAAAGATTTCCAAGACTTTCAACGATTTTCAATGATTTCCAAAGAATTCCATAGAGAATTCCAAAGAATTCCAAGGAATTCCAAGGATATCGAAAGAATTCCAGAGATTTCCAAGGAATTCCAGGGATTTCCAAGAATTCCATTGATTTACAAGAATTCCAGGGATTTCCAAAGATTCCCAGTGATTTCCAGGATATTTCAACGAATTCCAAGATTTCCAAGGAATTCGAAAGACCTCCAAAAAATTCCAAAGATTCCCAGTGATTTCCAGGATATTCCACAGAATTCCAGTGATTTCCAAGGAATTTCAATGAGTTTAAATCAAAGTGCAATCTAAAGAATTCCGCAGTGATTTCTAAAGAATTCCAGGGATTTCCAAGAAATTCCAAGGATATCCAAAGAATTCCAGAGATTTCCAAAGATTTCCAGTAATTTCCAAGGAATTCCAACGAATTCTATGAATTCCCGGGATTTCAAAAGAATTCTTTTGATTTCCAAGAATTTCAGTGATTTCCAAAGAATTCCAGGGATTTCCAACAAATTCCAAGGATTTCCAAAGAACTTCATAGAACCGCATTGGTTTCCATAGAAATCAAGGGATTTCCAAGGAATTCCAATGATTTTCAAGGGAATTCCAAACGAATACACATAAAATTTTCGGGATATTTTCCCTTTGGGAAATTTAGTGTACAAAAATGTTTTTGAGGATAAATTAAATGTTGAACAACTTAGTGTGCGATTCCCTTTAAGTCCAAGTGGTTTTAAAAATGTTATCGGTTTGAGATAAAAGCAAATTAAATGTGCGCCGCAGTCTTCCCACGAAACTAAAAATTTGTGTTGCGTAAAAATGAATCCTTCTGGTCCTCTTTTAACGGCCAAAGGCAACAAATTAAATATTTTAACAAATATTCCAGCTTTTATAGCCTACACGGTTTTGGTGCAATTAAACGAGAAGGACCTGATTCAAGTGCGGCGGGCCTGTCCAGATTGGAAACGGTTGTTGGACCGAGACGAATTTTGGGAAATGAAAATACTGAAAGAAAATTTGAATCCGAAATCCGTAGCGCGCTCCAGTAATATCGAAGAGTTTGTGTCTTTTTTCAAGTCTCGACATCATGTAAGTTCGAAAACCTTTCCGAAGGAACAATTGTAATCTTTTTTCTGTTAATAGGGAATATACAGGTATTTTAATAGACTGAAGTGGAATTGGGAAGGGAAATGGTTTCAAGAGGTAAAACTACATTCCGACATTCAGGAAGTGTTCTACATGGATGAAGAAGCGCTGGTGTACAAGCAACCGGTCGTTGCAAAGTCAGGACTCCAAATTGCCAATCCAGCAACTGGCCAGGTAAGAAGAAGACTTCATTATTTAAAACTAAACCTGAAGATCGATACTTGGCTTTAGGTTATCCAGATGGTGCTGACGAAGGAAATGGATTCGATTGTTAAAATCAAGAAGAGCGGAAAGTATGTGGTTCTCGAAGATAACACTCATAGACTGAAATCTTACAACGGATACACCAATACGCTTTTGGCAGAGTTACAGGAATCCAGCGGAGTAACCCATTTGAATATGTACGAAAATATGTAAGTTTTTTATCTGGTTATGTGACGTCAGATGCATGAAGCAAACTTTTTTTAGAGTTGTAACCAGAACAGTGAGAGATTCCATGTTTCGGGTTTGGGATGCATCAAACGGGAAGATTAATTGTAAATTTTATGATGCCAGCGATAATGTTGACGTCGATTTTGAGAGGTTTTGGATTGCAACGGACAACGTGAGCGACAGAAGAGTGAGAGTTTGGAAATTAACCGACGGCGAATTAATGCACGCGACCCGTGCGCATACAACTGCGATCACGCAAATTCTGGTAATTGTCTTCTTTTGTAAAAATTATAAATTTTTCAAAAATACCTTCTTCAGATTCAGGATAAGATTTTAATTGTGGTGGAATGTAGCGGTCGAATTTCGATGAAAAATTGGATGCTGGGACATTTGCCGGAAGAGGAAAAAATTTTTTATGGAAGACCAAACTCTAAAATACGTCGATTGGATGGAGTAAGGTTTGCATATATCGAATTGGACCAAGTTTTTCACATTCAAAGCACAGAATTAGCTGGCGATTGCTTGCAGACGATACGTAAGCACCGGTACCTCGCGTATACATTCTCAAATCCTAATTTTTTTTTTTAGATACCGAAAATTGCATTAAAAAAATTAAAACGAACAGTCAGTTTATATTTGTCTTGTGCGAGACTGCCATGAATCTGTACGACATGAACAAATACGGTTTCGTTCAAAGGATCGATTATCCCTTCCAGGCTAACACACTGGTTCGAAAGCTAACCGAATCGAAATTATTGTTTCAAAAAAAGTATTGTACTAATTTTTCGGATCAATTTTGTTTGTATAATTTTTCGCCTCGCTCATTGGGCCAGTATTTATAGAAGAAGAGAAAAATATTGTGAAAATGTAATTTAAATAACAACACAACCGGAGGGCAATCCAAAAAAAGGGTCACCATTTTTTTTTTATTCAAAAATGTATTTAGAAAATAAAAATAAAAATTTCAATTTTTTTTGAAAATATTTTTGAAAAAAATAAAAAAAAAGTTATTTGAAATTTTAAAAAAATGCAGGGCTGGAGTAAAAAAATAAAATAATGAATTTGTTTATCTTTACCACCGATAGGCCGACATCGGAGCGCTGTTTGGTCTTTCCCGTCACCACTGGACCGAAAACCAAAAACAGGATGCACCCGAGAAAATCACAATAAAATTTCATCTTTAATTTGAAAACGATTCCGCTTAATGTCGAATCGACTAAGATGGTAATAAAAAATTGTTTCCTGTATTTATTGAATAAAAATGCAACGGATAATTGAATAATTAATTTCCTGTAGTGTAGTACCTATTAACGTTGTGATTTTTAAATAATATTACGTGCATTGCATGAAATTTGACCAGAAAATACATACAAATTAAGCAATAATAAAAGAAATATGCTAAGTTGTTATTTGCGTCGACCTTCAATTTTAATTTAAAATTGTGCGAAATTATATCTGTTACGCATTGCATACCAAATTACATCCGATGCTGATCTTGGTATTTTTAGTGAGTACAGCGACGCGTTATTAACGAGATTCCAACGAATATTATTAATAACAAGCAAGTATTCTTCCTCAAAGTTTACTTCATTTGAGTAAACCTCAAAGCTAGGTTTTCTGAAATTTTTTTTCCGCCTGCGGCGCAATATGCTGAGGGGTACCCCCTCAGACCCCCCAATAGAGAAGCAAATTTCAAAGTCGCCACAGGCGCATCACATCCTAGTTCCAGCTCTGATTAACGGCGCCATTTACCTAATCTGCACCCGGCGCTGAAATAGCTTGATCCGGCCCTGCCTAAGAACTATAATAAACCAGTCAGTTTGCTTAGCGTCTTTGGAAAAACCTTAGAAAAAATTATCAAAATCAGAATTTATGAAACCAAAATTCCATTATCACTCCCCTCGACAAGCAGGCTTTGTTGTGGGAAAATCGACCAAAACCAAAAATGATTTGTAATTATTTTTAATTTATTTCTAAGTCCGGCCCTAATTTTGTGTTAGTTGAAAATCCTTGAAGACTCACCTGTCATAATTTACTAAAAATTAAACCAATTAAATAATAAATTATTAAATTTAATTGTCATTAATTTTACTGCCGACGACACAAACTAATGAATGACTAATTTACAATAATTTTTAAACCAATTTTGAGGTTGACATTTTTTAAATTCAAGTGCCAAAATACAATGTTGCCAACTGCTGCATCTAGCGTGAACGCGTTGAACCATACACCTAACCTCATTATTTTGAAATTCGTGTGGTTGTGTACTGGAAGCACGTGTGTTTGTTAAAATATTTTTATAGAAGTCACATCGCATTTGTTATGGGTAGACCAGGTAAGTTTATGTTTTATTTAATTAATCTGTTGCTGAGGTGTTTTTTAAACAATTAAAAAGTGATTTAATTTACTACCGGCGTGTTATTCGTTTTATAGGTTTTGAAGGAAGAAGCAGCGGTGGAGGAGGACGAGGCGGCGGAGGAGGATTTGGTGGTGGTCGCGGCGGTCGAGGAGGTGGCGGTGGACGAGGCGGCGGTGGATTTGGAGGTCGAGGTGGAGGAGGAGGATTTGGTGGTCGCGGTGGTGGTGGAGGACGTGGCGGCGGACGAGGTGGTGGTGGCGGACGCGGCGGCTTTGGCGGCCGTGGAGGTGGACGAGGAGGCGGCGGCCGCGGTGGTGGCAAACCAGGCGGTTTTAAAGGAGGTAAAACTGTCGTCGTTGAACCTCATAGACACGAAGGTGTGTTTATCGGTAAAGGAAAAGAAGACACCCTACTCACTCTCAGCTTGGTGCCAGGAACAGAAGTTTACGGCGAAAAACGCGTTTCAGTTGAGGTAAACAAACAAATTAATTTTGTCAACTTTTATTAATTTATTTTTTCTTGTTTATAGAACGAAGGTGGAACTAAAGTTGAATATCGCGTTTGGAATCCGTTTAGAAGCAAATTAGCTGCTGCGATTTTAGGTGGCGTCGATGAGATTCACATAAAACCCGGCAGCAAAGTCTTATATCTGGGAGCAGCGTCAGGAACAACAGTCTCACACGTATCGGACATTGTCGGTCCCGAAGGTTTGGTTTACGCCGTGGAATTCTCACACCGATCTGGTAGAGATCTGATAAATGTAGCACAAAAGAGAACCAACGTGGTGCCGATTATCGAGGATGCTCGTCACCCGAATAAATACCGCATGCTTGTCGGGATGGTGGACACGATATTTTCAGACGTGGCCCAACCAGATCAGGCCAGAATCGTGGCGCTCAATGCTCAGCACTTTTTAAAAAATAATGGCCACTTTGTTATTTCCATTAAGGCGTCGTGTGTGGATTCGACAGCTCAACCAGAAGCTGTGTATGCACAGGAAGTCAAAAAATTGCAAGCAGATAATTTGAAGCCAAAAGAACAAATGACGTTGGAGCCGTTTGAACGTGATCACGCTGTTGTGGTTGGAGTGTTCAGACCCCCCCCAAAGGCGAGCTAAACTATTTTTTAATTTCAAGTTAAGATTTCCAATTCGGTTTAGTTTTAATTATATTTTTGAGTACGTTCTTGTATATTTAATAAATTTAAAGAAAAAATTGTTTGAAATTTCTAAATTTTATTTTTAAAGTATTAAAAGGGACAGTTGTGGAGGGGACATTTTGCCCTCTTCGCAAGGACGCTCATGTCTGTAAATTTAATACAGCGCCATCTGTGAGTACCAGTTGTTTCTTTAAATTTATGCGCTCCTGATATCAAAATACTAAATTTTGAAACTCTTTGCGTCACAAGTGCATTGTATAGAGGATGAAAGACAAGAAAACGTCAAAAACTATATAAACTTAAATTTATTGATTTAATTAATTATGTACAAACATCGTTTATGCTTAACAGTTCTTATTTCTATTAAACTGAAATAATTTTATTTTATTAAATAAGAATTCAACTGTAAAAAGGAATTAAAAATGAAAAAAAAAAAAATTTTATAATAAAAATTACATAAATTTCCTGGTTGGCAAATTAAATTCAATTTTCTATTTTAATCCCCTATTTCCAGGTTTAAGGAGAACCAGATAAAAATGGAATTTTTGGGTACGGGTATATTTCTCGAGTACAGGGTGTAACCCTTTTATCTTCCTATTTCAATATCTTCGGTATTGCTATTTCATTTGGTTCATTTATTGTCATAATTTTTTTGGGTTCTCGAGTTTAAGCTTGGACCCTCTTTTCCAATGTTTTGTTTGTCCGTATTGGCTATCTTTTTAGAGTTTTTCCTCTAAATCTGAGGAAGTTATTGATTCCAGAGGTTATCAAAAGCACCGGGTATATCGAAGAATATTGAGGCGGTGAATCCTTTCTGACAGGGTTCCCACTCGTCTGGAAAAATCAGGGAATTCAAGATTTTTTAATTTTGTCAGGGAAGTTTTTATATTTAGCTCCAAGTCAGGGAAATTAAATATTCAGTCAGGGAATAATAAAATTTTTAAATTTGAAAATTAATTTATTTTAAAATTAAAATTTCTTTTTCAAGTTTTTTTTTTGGGTAAAATCTAGAAATAAATTCGAAAATTGAAAGTTTAAGAAAGAAAATTTAATTTTTTTGTAAAATTGTAAAATAAATTTATTGGATAAAACGGAATATCGGGTGTTGGAGCGCAATCAAACAAACTCGGTTTGTTCTCCGAAAGCCCTCCGAAACGTCGACCAGACAACCGAGTTTGTTTGATTGCGTTCCAACACCCGATATTCCGTTTTATCCTATATATCTGCATTGGACGAGATTTTGGTTTGTTTATAATAAATTTATTTATTTTTATAATGTATTTTCTCAGGTCTAATATTACTATTTTATCTTCCGATTTATCAAAGTGTCAGGGCAAATTTTAATTTTTCGTCAGGGAAAACCTGGAAAAGTCAGGCAATTTTTTACCAGAAAATTCAGTGGGAACCCTGTTTGAGTTGCAACAGTTTTTTATTTCTTTCATATATTTTTTGAGTGCTTCGATGGTTGACTTTCCTGGGGTGAATCCATATTGGTTTTTTGAGTAGAACGCCAAAAAATGTGTGGATTTGAAACTTTCAATTTTTGGGGTGAAAAAACACCAAAGGGGTTAACCTTACGTTTTTTTCAAAAATCGCCAAAAACTGACGTGGTCTTTTTTTGACTTAAACCGACGTGCTTTGATGCGAGGAGTTCGACAAACGCGGTATCGTTTGAGGAACAGGCTCGTAAGCGGTTCAAAATGACGTTCAAATATTTCCAACTTTAAAGACGCATAAATCCTAAAATATTATACTTACGGCAAATCTGCCTGCGTCAGTCGATTTATCTCAAAAAACTGCATAGGAAAACGCCAAAAAATGTGTGGATTTGAAACTTTCAATTTTTGGGGTGAAAATACACCAAAGGGGTTAACCTTACGTTTTTTTCAAAAATCGCCAAAAATTTAGGTGGTCTTTTTTTGACTTAAACCGACGTGCTTTGATGCGAGGAGTTCGAAAAACGCGGTATATTTTGAGGAAAAGGCTCGTAAGCGGTTAAAAATGACTTTCAAATATTGCCAACTTTAAAGACGCATAAATCCTAAAATATTATACTTACGGCAAATCTGCCTGCGTCAGTAGATTTATCTCAAAAAACTGCATAGGAAAACGCCAAAAAATGTGTGGCTTTGAAACTTTCAATTTTTGGGGTGAAAAAACAGCCAAAAATTTAGGTGGTCTTTTTTTGTCTTAAACCGACGTGCTTTGATGCGAGGAGTTCGAAAAACGCGGTATCTTTTGAGGAAAAGGCTCGTAAGCGGTTCAAAAACACCAAAGGGGTTAACCTTACGTTTTTTTCAAAAATCGCCAAAAATTTAGGTAGTCTTTTTTTGACTTAAACCGACGTGCTTTGATGCGAGGAGTTCGAAAAACGCGGTATCTTTTGAGGAAAAGGCTCGTAAGCGGTTCAAAATGACGTTCAAATATTTCCAACTTTAAAGACGCATAAATCCTAAAATATTATACTTACGGATAATCTGCCTGCGTTAGTCCATTTATCTCAAAAAACTGCATAGGAAAACGCCAAAAAATGTGTGGATTTGAAACTTTCAATTTTTGGGGTGAAAAAACACCAAAGGGGTTAACCTTACGTTTTTTTCAAAAATCGCCAAAAATTTAGGTGGTCTTTTTTTGACTTAAACCGATGTGCTTTGATGCGAGGAGTTCGAAAAACGCGGTATATTTTGAGGAAAAGGCTCGTAAGCGGTTAAAAATGACATTCAAATATTGCCAACTTTAAAGACGCATAAATCCTAAAATATTATACTTACGGAAAATCTGCCTGCGTCAGTAGATTTATCTCAAAAAACTGCATAGGAAAACGCCAAAAAATGTGTGAATTTGAAGCTTTCAATTTTTGGGGTGAAAAAACACCAAAGGGGTTAACCTTACGTTTTTTTCAAAAATCGCCAAAAATTTAGGTGGTCTTTTTTTGACTTAAACCGATGTGCTTTGATGCGAGGAGTTCGAAAAACGCGGTATATTTTGAGGAAAAGGCTCGTAAGCGGTTAAAAATGACATTCAAATATTGCCAACTTTAAAGACGCATAAATCCTAAAATATTATACTTACGGAAAATCTGCCTGCGTCAGTAGATTTATCTCAAAAAACTGCATAGGAAAACGCCAAAAAATGTGTGAATTTGAAGCTTTCAATTTTTGAGGTGAAAAAACACCAAAGGGGTTAACCTTACGTTTTTTTCAAAAATCGCCAAAATTTTAGGTGGTCTTTTTTTGACTTAAACCGACGTGCTTTGATGCGAGGAGTTCGAAAAACGCGGTATCTTTTGAGGAAAAGGCTCGTAAGCGGTTCAAAATGACGTTCAAATATTTCCAACTTTAAAGACGCATAAATCCTAAAATATTATACTTACGGCAAATCTGCCTGCGTCAGTCGATTTATCTTAAAAAACTGCATAGGAAAACGCCAAAAAATGTGTGGATTTGAAACTTTCAATTTTTGGGGTGAAAAAACACCAAAGGGGTTAACCTTACGTTTTTTTCAAAAATCGCCAAAAATTTAGGTGGTCTTTTTTTGACTTAAACCGACGTGCTTTGATGCGAGGAGTTCGAAAAACGCGGTATCTTTTGAGGAAAAGGCTCGTAAGCGGTTCAAAATGACGTTCAAATATTTCCAACTTTAAAGACGCATAAATCCTAAAATATTATACTTACGGCAAATCTGCCTGCGTCAGTAGATTTATCTCAAAAAACTGCATAGGAAAACGCCAAAAAATGTGTGGATTTGAAACTTTCAATTTTTGGGGTGAAAAAACACCAAAGGGGTTAACCTTACGTTTTTTTCAAAAATCGCCAAAAATTTAGGTGGTCTTTTTTTGACTTAAACCGACGTGCTTTGATGCGAGGAGTTCGAAAAACGCGGTATATTTTGAGGAAAAGGCTCGTAAGCGGTTAAAAATGACATTCAAATATTGCCAACTTTAAAGACGCATAAATCCTAAAATATTATACTTACGGAAAATCTGCCTGCGTCAGTAGATTTATCTCAAAAAACTGCATAGGAAAACGCCAAAAAATGTGTGAATTTGAAGCTTTCAATTTTTGAGGTGAAAAAACACCAAAGGGGTTAACCTTACGTTTTTTTCAAAAATCGCCAAAATTTTAGGTGGTCTTTTTTTGACTTAAACCGACGTGCTTTGATGCGAGGAGTTCGAAAAACGCGGTATCTTTTGAGGAAAAGGCTCGTAAGCGGTTCAAAATGACGTTCAAATATTTCCAACTTTAAAGACGCATAAATCATAAAATATTATACTTACGGCAAATCTGCCTGCGTCAGTCGATTTATCTCAAAAAACTGCATAGGAAAACGCCAAAAAATGTGTGGCTTTGAAACTTTCAATTTTTGGGGTGAAAAAACACCAAAGGGGTTAACCTTACGTTTTTTTCAAAAATCGCCAAAAATTTAGGTTGTTTTTTTTTGACTTAAACCGACGTGCTTTGATGCGAGGAGTTCGAAAAACGCGGTATCTTTTGAGGAAAAGGCTCGTAAGCGGTTCAAAATGACGTTCAAATATTTCCAACTTTAAAGACGCATAAATCCTAAAATATTATACTTACGGCAAATCTGCCTGCGTCAGTCGATTTATCTCAAAAAACTGCATAGGAAAACCTTACGTTTTTTTCAAAAATCGCCAAAAATTTAGGTGGTCTTTTTTTGACTTAAACCGACGTGCTTTGATGCGAGGAGTTCGAAAAACGCGGTATCTTTTGAGGAAAAGGCTCGTAAGCGGTTCAAAATGACGTTCAAATATTTCCAACTTTAAAGACGCATAAATCCTAAAATATTATACTTACGGCAAATCTGCCTGCGTCAGTCGATTTATCTCAAAAAACTGCATAGGAAAACGCCAAAAAAAGTGTGAATTTGAAGATTTCAATTTTTGAGGTGAAAAAACACCAAAGGGGTTAACCTTACGTTTTTTTCAAAAATCGCCAAAATTTTAGGTGGTCTTTTTTTGACTTAAACCGACGTGCTTTGATGCGAGGAGTTCGAAAAACGCGGTATCTTTTGAGGAAAAGGCTCGTAAGCGGTTCAAAATGACGTTCAAATATTTCCAACTTTAAAGACGCATAAATCCTAAAATATTATACTTACGGCAAATCTGCCTGCGTCAGTCGATTTATCTCAAAAAACTGCATAGGAAAACGCCAAAAAATGTGTGGCTTTGAAACTTTCAATTTTTGGGGTGAAAAAACACCAAAGGGGTTAACCTTACGTTTTTTTCAAAAATCGCCAAAAATTTAGGTTGTTTTTTTTTGACTTAAACCGACGTGCTTTGATGCGAGGAGTTCGAAAAACGCGGAATCTTTTGAGGAAAAGGCTCGTAAGCGGTTCAAAATGACGTTCAAATATTTCCAACTTTAAAGACGCATAAATCCTAAAATATTATACTTACGGCAAATCTGCCTGCGTCAGTCGATTTATCTCAAAAAACTGCATAGGAAAACGCTAAAAAATGTGTGGATTTGAAACTTTCAATTTTTGGGGTGAAAAAACACCAAAGGGGTTAACCTTACGTTTTTTTCAAAAATCGCCAAAAATTTAGGTGGTCTTTTTTTGACTTAAACCGACGTGCTTTGATGCGAGGAGTTCGAAAAACGCGGTATCTTTTGAGGAAAAGGCTCGTAAGCGGTTCAAAATGACGTTCAAATATTTCCAACTTTAAAGACGCATAAATCCTAAAATATTATACTTACGGCAAATCTGCCTGCGTCAGTCCATTTATCTCAAAAAACTGCATAGGAAAACGCCAAAAAATGTGTGGATTTGAAACTTTCAATTTTTGGGGTGAAAAAACACCAAAGGGGTTAACCTTACGTTTTTTTCAAAAATCGCCAAAAATTTAGGTTGTTTTTTTTTTACTTAAACCGACTTGCTTTGATGCGAGGAGTTCGAAAAACGCGGTATCTTTTGAGGAAAAGGCTCGTAAGCGGTTCAAAATGACGTTCAAATATTTCCAACTTTAAAGACGCATAAATCCTAAAATATTATACTTACGGCAAATCTGCCTGCGTCAGTCGATTTATCTCAAAAAACTGCATAGGAAAACGCCAAAAAATGTGTGGATTTGAAACTTTCAATTTTTGGGGTGAAAAAACACCAAAGGGGTTAACCTTACGTTTTTTTCAAAAATCGCCAAAAATTTAGGTGGTCTTTTTTTGACTTAAACCGACGTGCTTTGATGCGAGGAGTTCGAAAAACGCGGTGTCGTTTGGGGAAAAGGCTCGTAAGCGGTTCAAAATGACGTTCAAAACACGACAGGATGTAGTACCATTGTTTATGTTAAATAAACCATTGTTTATATTTTTATTTTTTATTCTGAATTTTAATTTCCTTTGTAGTTTAATAAATTAGCTATTTATTTTTTTAATTTTTCTAAACCCCTCCCGAAAATCTAGTCTAAATACGGCCCTGATATTCTTAATAATAAAGAATAAAACATAGAATAGAAATACATATAGATAAAAAGTTAAATTTTTGGTTTTAAACTCATAAGCTCAAAATTACACAGTATTTTTCGAAAACAATTACAAAGCTAGGCTTTTCATACCGGGGCTTCTGGCGGCATATAAGTAATTGTGCTAAAAAAAAAAAGAAAATGTGTTATTGAATTTCAAATCAGAAATCTTGAATTTTAGAAATTAGGTTTCCGGTTTGAAACTTACAAGTTCAATAAGACTTTTTTTGCGCACAATCTCTGATATACTGGGGGGTATTCCAGACCCCCCGGTTTGAAAAATCGAGTTCTGTGTGCGTATTGTGTAGTTATTAAAATTTCATTGGGAATTGTTATTTTAAATCGGAAATATTCAACGATGTAAGAAAATATATTAAATATAAAAAATCCAATACAGCTCCATCTCTGAGTACCAGTTGTCTCTTTAAATTTATGCGCTCCTGGTATCAAAATACAAAATTTTGAAACCCCTTGGGTCTATTGTGCATTGTATAGAGGATGAAAGGCTAGAAAACGTCAAAAACTATATAAACTTAAATTTATTGATTTAATTAATTATGTACAAACATCGTTTATGCTTAACAGTTCTTATTTCTATTCAATTAAATAATATGTACACATAAGTCCGTACCTAATGAAACGTAAAAAATCAATCCTGCTGCTGTGTCTTTCCAACTTTGTACGAAAACGTCACAACAAATCCCAATCGCATTAAAAAATCAAATCTGCGCACCTGTTCGGGATGCACTCGGAAAATTAATATTAAAAACAATGTTAACAACAGTCGAAGAACAACCAACGGGAGAAAGGTTCTTCTAATAAAACAACAAAGGACGATACGACAAGTGCAACCAACGGTGGTCAAATGATCGAGGAGGAGTCGGGTGGCAGAAGACAGTGCACACTCTTATTTCAAATGGTAGATAAAATGGCCATACTAGATTTACAATCAATTTGAGTTCTGCTGTTATCGACGAAAGTGAGCCCGAAAGGGTCGAGAAAGGTTAGGCACTCTTCGGTGGATTTGAATGCCAGTTCTTCCGTCACAATGCTTGATGGTATAGTTTGTCGGTAACTAAACATGTAAAAAATTAATTAATACACACAAGAGTTATAAACTACACAAATAATGTGGCGGACGTCGCGCGCCAACCTTGGCCACAATTTCACAATAATTGTGGCCTGGATTTGAAAGAAATCGCATTTTTAAATTAGCGCGCGTTCCGCCACATGGGGCGACGGTACACGATAAAATTTATACCTCTCTTACTTTTTCTATCTGTAAAAAAATATTAATTAGTCGTTGCGCGCACGGAACCGACGCGCAGTCCGCGAAATGGAAATATTACACTAAAACGCACTTTTCTTTTGCTACCTACCTTTTGATCATTGTCTTAAAATAATTTTTTCGTTCCCGATTAATAAACCAGTCAATGAGGAAGCCCGTCATACAAGGCGCATCCGTGTAAAGTTTAAAAAACCTACGAAAATTATTCAATCCCCAAGCTGACCTTAATTTTAAAGTAAACGCGATCGTGACGTCGGCTTTTTCTTCTGGAGAGAGAGATTTCATTATTGTGATCATGTCTGAAACAAACACAAAATTTTAGATGAACCGGGAAAGTGCAGAAAAAAAAAGGCAGCTTACCTAATGTATTTTTCGTAAAAATGTAGTAGAGAATTCGGTAGGCAGTAAATTCGTTTTTGTGAACTCCGCCCACTTCGGTGTACAACATCTTTAGTTGCGTCTGACACTGATTAAATTCTTCGTGGTCGCCTTTTTCGAGCGCTATTCGGGCGTGCGTTTCGTACACTTCGACGGTAAAATCGTCACGAACGCCTTGAACCTGAAACAAGACCAAAAGTGAATTTCTCTTCCACGTTTTACGACAGTCACCTTACCGTCAAATCTTGCCTGATGGATTTGAGTTGATCGCAAGCATAATAATAATCCTGTCTCTCCAACCATTTCGACTTAACATTTTGTAACGAAACTTTAAGAACTTCGACTGGACGTACTTCACACGCTTCTGGTGCCCTAGTAAGCCGTAAAAACGACTTCTCTACGTCTTTACAGGTGCCCACAATGTGAAATTCTGCCCAATCAAAGTCGCCCGAATTGTCTTCGACGAATTTGTTTTGCGGCGTCGGCGCGACAAAACAAAACGATCCCTTCTTTTTCTTGTTGCTGCCGCCATTGACCACGACGTCCGAGTTATTTTTAAGCGAACTGCTAAATCGAGCTGCGCGCTGCTGTAACAATTCTGAATTTTCTTCCACATTACTGCCAAATTCCGAATAAAAATGTGACTTCTTTTCTTTCGCTTTTTGTTTTTTAGTCATCTTACTTGTTAATTTCTTCGTAGGTCCTAACCTGTCCGCCAATTTACCTTTCGCACTTTTCTTTTTATTAACAGTCAGGGGTTTGAAACTGGCGCAGCTGTCAGATGAACTTTGGCTAAAAAAAAAAGAATTTGGTTAGAAATAACTGTCAAACTCAAAACGTGTTTTGTGACGTACCTAGACGAGCGCCGTTTACGTGAAGACGGTGATTTTTTGAAACTACGCGAGGCGGGCGATTTGGAAGACGAACGAGAAGAACTGGAGGAAGATCGGCTACGCCCACGAAGGGTGGAAGCGCGCGAACCCAAGCGAGCGCCCATAGCAGTGGAAAGCCCGCCGCCCTTTTTAGGCGAGTTTTGAAATTGGGCCAACTGCCCGGGAGCTATTTTGGGAACCAAGGTCATGCGTTCGCTGTAAATGCTCGGTAAGGGTTCTACGGTCCAATCTTTCACCCACATCTCGCCCGAGGCGCAGGCTTGCGTGATCTTGCCCTTCAAAACTATGTCTACCTGATCCTTGTCCAAGCTGGTCTTACACTTGGCGTAACAACGACTCACGTAGTCTTGCAGTTCCTTGGGCCAATCGGAAGTCGGATTGTTAAAAGCGTTTGGTTTCGGCCGGATTGCGGCGGGCGGCTTTGGCGCTTCGCTGGGTAACGGCGGCGGGGGTACTGTTGTGTCGGGAGGTGGAACGGGCGGCAATGGGGGCATCGTATCGGGAGGCGGCGCAGGTTTCGGTGCGTTAGTTTCGGGCGGCGGCAAGGGAGGGAAATTGAAACTGTAAGAACTGTTGAAATTACCCGAGTTGTTCATCAAATTGTTTTTGTTACGTTTTCGTTTTTTCTTCGCTGCGCCGCTAGTCAAAGAGTTGGTCTGATTGGGTAGCCGCTTGTTGTTTTGATTTGCGGTGTTAAAATTAAATCTAATATTACCAAATTGTTTGGGAATCGTGTGATTGAGAATAGGAGGCTTACTAATTACACTTGAATTTGGGGGCGGTGGACCTGGCGGAGGTGGGGGGCCCGGCGGAAGTGGAGGATTAGTTTTGTCCTTTGCACTGTCGGAAACTTTCTTATCTTCGTCGGTTGAATTACTGAAATTTACGTAAGGGTTGTAGCCCAACTGTGAATAATATTGTTGGTAATAATAATTTTGGGGGGACATCCCGTAACCGTTGCAGTACTGCCCGTACATTCCGTACGGATTGTACATCCAGGATTGATTGGATTGGGTTTGTTGCTGCTGCTGCTGTTGCAGTTGTGCACTGCTCGCAACTGACATTTGTACGCCGTTCACCGAACCGTTAGCCAAAGACACAGCCGGTTCAATTACAGTCGCACTATTATTCGCTTCTTCCATTTCTTTAATCACTACCTGCAAAACATCCCAAATTAGACACTGGAATTTAATTAAAATATAAAATGACGTCCGCCATTTTGACAGTAGAAAGGAGCACAAATCATTAATTACCTGAAAATTTGTAAAACTATACAAATCATTATCAGATCGTCGCGCTATTTTGAACTAAAAAAAAGTAAAATGAACCTAACAAAATTATTTTTTTTTAAATTCGAGCGATAATCTGCAATTTTATAAAACACTATCACACACTTGTCAACTGAAATACTCTTGCGTCATCGGAAAAAAACTGTACTTTCATAGTAACTGCAACGTCAATGTTACCAACATAAAAAAGAAACTGTTGTTAGATCAATAAAAAATTCTGTTCTTTCTTATATATAGGGTTGACAGAAAAAAAAGGTCTGATAAATGGAACCAAACGTATTTTATTATTTTAGACTTTCCCATCTCTCCTATTGTCTAATGTTTCAGTATAATTTATTGAATTTTGTTATTTTTCAAATTTTGTAAAATTTTTCATTTTATGCGGCTATTCGGGGTGAATTTGCAACCATCTTATTTATTATTTGGTTTGAATGGTGCTGCAAAACATAAAATCCTGGTAAAGGATGTGTTCTCCTGTAAAATATGTTATATAAGTTCAATTGTTATAATTTTTTTGTATCTGCAACTGTCAACGAAAAATTTAATAAAAACTACATTTTGAATTTTTAAACTGACTATATCTTGAAAAATATTGACTTTCAAGAAAAATTCTTTAAACAAAAATGATAGAAAGTTTAATTTCTTACAAAAAAGGTTTTTATCATTTTTATCGTCCGGCGCACCGTTTACGAGATAATAATAAAAACACGTTTTTCAAGATGGCGGCTGACGCGAGTGCTACCCGAGGCCGAAAACCCGGTTTTACGCTTAGGGGCCATCCACTAACATAATCCAATTGAAAAATCCCTTACCAGGATTTTATGTTCTGCAAATACACCTGGCGCCTGGACTAAGGATGTTTTTCGAACACTGGCATCGAAATGCATTGGTTGAAAAGTTGAAATACTAAAAAGACCAAAGAATTTTTTTACGGTTTTTGAAAAAACCAAAGGTCCCCTTTGCTACTTTTTAGCCCCAAAAACTGAAAGTTGGAAATCTGCAAAATTTTTTCTTGCTTTCTTACGTATTTCGACGCGATAATTCGACTGGCGATCGCAGATTTTACGTAAGTATACCCTCCACTTTTTATTCGACTTTAGAAATGAAATTTTTGCAATATGTGTTTATAATAATGCTTTATTCTAAAATGTACAGGATGAGAAACCACCAATGCTCATCGAAATAAAAAAATGCACCACTTCGGAGATACAGCTAATCAAAGTTGATATTTCCAAATGTTTTTATTTTATAATAACAAAACCTTCTGAAAATCTTAACTTAAGAGCTCCCCGGTACTTAAAGCGAAATTTCTGAAGAATCCCTGGATCCACGCATTCGATGGCTACAACACTGTTATGGGAATCTCGTCAATCCATTCATGTGCATCAGTGGTGAGAGATATTGCAGGTTCAAAACAGAAATAAAACGATCTTTTATTATGAACAAAATTTATTTTGTGTAAAATATATTCAATATTTTACAGTTTGTAAATCCTTTCGGGGTCACCGCCATTTAAAAAAAAATTTAACAGCACAAAAGTGCTTCCAGAATCCAGACAGACCGTGCCGCTAATGGCGCGATGCTAGCATTGTATAAATACCATTGTAAAGTAGTGACCCGTCAGACATTGTACAAAAGTGTCACGATCAAACCGTTTATCTTCCATTATCGCAGGGTCCGCGCTGATATAAAGGCAGCGACGCTGTCCTGTTAAAATTTAAAACTTCACCATTAAGTCCGCCACCGTAAAAGTTACTTTGTCGTAAAAACAAATCATTCGAGTTTATAAGTTGCTGCGCGTATGTCGGCTGATCCGGAGCAACCGGATTTACGTTGGTTGGCGGAGGCGGAGGCCTCACGTTATTGACAATGGGAAGGGGAGCCATCCAAGGCGTATGATTGATCAAATCCGGTTCGCTAAAGATCGACAACAGTCGCGTATACCTAGCGGCCGCTTCCGGTCCGACGGTGCGCAGCAGATGCAAATACCAATTGTAGTGAACCACCGAAGGTTGCAACAAGAAATTTGCCAGCGACATATTCGGGGGAAGAATATTTAAGTAATCCAGAAGGTACCTAGAATTTCTGTTGTAAACCGTGGGTAAATGCACATTTTCTAGTATTTCAACGCGATTTGGCGCCGCCGCCGACGCTCCGTTAATGTTCGGGATAACTCGGTCTGTGTTTCGCGCCGATTCGTTTAGACGAAACGGCATGCGCATGTCCATTCGGGGAAATTGTTCGGGAACGCAATTGACAGGCGGTAAATGCACGGGAGGAGCAGGAGGTGGCGGAGGCAGAAGGGGAGGAGGTGAAGACTGCGCGACGTGAATGTAACTTTCAAAATTCCGTTGTTTGGGTACGAACTCGGGCGCCATGGGGTTCAAGCCATAAATCCTTTTAAATTCCAAACCCAACAACTGATCTTCGATACTTTTCAACTCCATGCCGTACAAACTCTTATTTTCGGAACAGACCTCCACGTATTTCTTCCAAACGTCCAAACAACGACCGATAGAACAAAGTGCAATCGGATCACCGACAACCATAACCAAACTTTGCGCGCGCGTAATGGCAGTGTTCAATAAATGCAAATTGGACAAGAAACCGTATTCGTTTTTTAAATCGTCATGCTCGCACGTGAGCCGAGTACGCACCGTCGACAGAATGATGACGCGAAATTGTTTTCCCTGAACGTTCGCAACTCTCTCGACGACTACGTCTTTCAGTCGCTTTTTACGCAACTCTCGACGTATTCGAAAAACTTGATCGGCGTATGGCGTCATAATTCCCAACGAACTCTCGTCGAATTTTCCCCACTTGGAAGTCGGCCAAGTTCGTTTTAATTCGGTCACCCTTTCGACGATTTCGTAAACCTCGGAATCGTTATGAAATGCCGTCGAATTTACGTCTTGTTTATCTTCGCCTTAACACACAAAAAGAAAACATTAAAACTTACCTCCACGTGGAGCGTCAAAACTTGTTTATTTTACGTACCTAGCACTGCGAAAAAAGTTAACGGATGATAAACGGGATGAGCCGCCTGTTTGCCGCTCGAAATCAACTTTTCGTCGTAAAACGACGTCGAAGTGAATTGGACGATTGCGTTGTGGGAACGATAATTTTCTCGCAAGTGAATTTTGGCAGTAGAACGACCGGGATACATTTCGTAAAGTCGCTGTAGTAACGAAACGTGTAATCGGCGGTCTTTGGCAAACGACGAAAATATTTCCGGGTTCAGTTGCATGTGATCGCCGGCGAGTACGATACGCGTGTCCGCGGTTGCTAGAGACAACGGTAGAATCATTTCGCATTCTATCGTTTGAGCAGCCTCGTCCAAAAATATATGGGTGAAGAAACCTTTGGGTACTCCGATATTGTTCAAACAAATCGAAGTCGATAAGGTGACCACCACGATTTTGTGCTGAATCAAGTCGTTTAACGTCGGTTCGGCAAAACAAGTGGGAATGCTGCCCGGTTGAATCAAGCAGTACTGTAACAAAATGGTGTTCGATTGTAAAAATCGGGGAAATCCCGACAACTTCTTAACATACCTGCTGTACGATTGGATGAACGGTCGACACCCAACGTTTGGTGTAGTAGATCCTCAACGGTTTAGCTTCGAAGTGGTCATCTTGCACGTAAGGATGAATGTAATCCTTTATGTATAAATCGGCTGCGCTGTTAGAATGCGTACAAACCAAAATTCGTACGCCAGACTGCTTGGTTAACTGCTTAATCGCTTGCGCGATAGTGAAAGTTTTTCCCGTTCCAAATGGACCGATGATTAAAACCGGAGGTAACCGCAGGTTTAGAGAAGCCGTGACGGCAAGCACGGCTTCCTTTTGACGGACGTTTAACCGAGAATCCATGTCCGTAGACCACTGCTTTTCGGGAGACCACGGAACCAAGAAGTAGTTGTTATCGACGTCAGGAAAGATTAACTTCAAATTTTGTATTTCGTCAACCGCGAAATGCCACTCGCAAAATATTTGGCGATCCAAACGAAACTGTATCTGGACGTTTATCGAAGAATCGTGCGATAAGTTCAATTCGGCGACGGTGGCGGCCGATAATCGCAGATACAAGACACTCTTCCCCTTATCTTCGATTATCGCTTCGTACACTCGCGTTTTTCTCCCATTTTCTGGTACGCTATCGTCCTTGCGTATGATTAAGACGCTGTTACAATTTCTCAAAATTAAACGGCCCGCTGGGGTGTCCTCGGATAAATCCTGGCCCAACGTGGTGTAAGCGTACATTTCCTTAAAGTTAGCGTACTTGGCCAACGTGTTACCCACCGAAGTTGACGATAGCAGGTATTTGTCTACGACGTGAAGTTGAGCGTTGACGCTACAATTGTCGATTTCTTTATTTCTGGCCAATTCTTCGACGAACAACAAATCGTGCATCACGTGACGGTAGTCTGCTTCGTTAACTTGCTTGCAATTGAAGGTCGTCGTGGGAACTATGAGGGTCGAATTACGAGGATACGGATACAGGTCCAGAAGGTAACGGTGAAAATCGTCGTGAGGTTTGTACGTGGGATCTTCCGTGACGAAATCGATTATTTCGGCGTTATCTTCGCCCCAGCGTTTACTTTTAACGAACGTAACTTCCTCGATGATATGTTTCAGTTCGTCGGCGTTTTCTTCGGGTACGACGTCTACGACGATATTTTTCGCGATCACATTTTGAAGACCGAAATCAAAGACGACGGTCTGTCTGAAAGTACCGTACACTTCACTTTTGAACCGGATTATTATTGCGTATTCGATTAGCGAACTTTCCCGATCACGATTAACAGTGACGAATAACTCTTGGCCGTTTTCGATAGACACGACCGATTTGATTTCGCCTTCTTTATACGCGACGTCGTTGATCGTAAAATAAAGTCTGTGCTGGTCGTGCAGTAACGCGACAACGTGCAGGGATTTATCTGTGATGATTTTAAATGTCCAATGCTTGACGCTCGACTTTGAGAAAACCCGAGTCTCTAAGTCGTCCTCGCAAACGAAGTGAAGATCGGGTAAGGAATCGCATAGGATTGACGATTCGCGTGAAGAGAGGGCGCTTTTTTCTCGAAGATTTTCAGTGTACGAGGAACCTGCAACATAAAAAGAGTAATAAATCCCCATATTAGGAGTCGCGATGGCCTACTCTTCAAAGCAATCAATCTGAAATCATAATATAGCACATGCAGATAAATCTTCAGAAAGGAATTGAAGAGGAATTGTAGTAGCTGTTATCCGCTATCTCTACCACGGACGCACTTGAATGGATTAACAAAAAATTAAGCGGGAAGTCTCCGAAGTGCACTTGGTAAAACCATCCCTGAAGACCGTCCCAACTCGAAAATTATAGATCTTGGTAGATCAATCTCGGTGATGGTTCTATCGGGGTCACCAATGCAAAAACATGTTCCTCGATCCGAATTTAAACCTACCCAAGGCAATTGAGATTATATTGCGCGGAACTCCTATTGTTACTAATTCTGTACGGACCATTTAAACGCTTTTTTTCAAATTTGTTTGTAAATTTATTTATTTTAAAAATACAAATAGATATTTCAATTTAACCCCCCCCCCCACTTAATCTAGCGTTACGGACCTTATCCGTCATGTCTATACTGACACGCATGAATGGATTAACGAGAAGTATGTTAATAAAATTTTTTCGAGTCTTGGAAGTGAGTCCTACTCAAAAATCATAAATCAGAGTATGGAAAATCTCGTTAATCTATTTTTGGGCGTCAGTGATAGGCAAACAACGTATGAGATCCAACATAACTTTTTTTCTTGTGTAAAAGAATTTATAACGTGAATTTGTTGTCAGAAAGATCTTATAAGAAAATTTAGCCTACCCCAATCTAGCTTACAATATTACATTACAAATTCATTAACCTAACATAACTCTTTTGTTTATATACCTAACATAACTTAAATAGCCTACCCTAGACCTAATCCAAGCTAGAAATAAATATTAACACATCCGTAAAGCTGTTACTTACAAGATTTTCTCTCGAAACGATTTGCTCATCCGTTAGAAAGCGCTATATCTACACCTACCCTGTGAACCAGGCCCGTAGCCAGGATTTCATTTCGGTGGGGGGAGCACTCATAAAAAGTCTTTTGTAAAAAAGTAACATTTTCGGGGAATCCCCTTCTGGGGATTTTTATTATTACAAACAAATGTTTTTTAACATTTCGGAGGGCACGTGCCCCCCTTGGCTACGGGCCTGCTGTAAACTCAAGTAGAATTCTACTTGATCAAGATCAAGAATTGAAAATCAACCTCTTAGACTGGTTTACGTCTTGCCAATTTTCTCCCAATCTCAGAGAATTAGCCAAGTTCTTATAGAGCAAGAGAAAGAAAATACAAGATCGAATTTTGCTAAAGAGTAAATATTTCATGGTGATGCGCAGCGAATTCCTAACGAGATATGTGCTCCTGCGCACTTAATGCACTTGACGGTGGAACTGCAGCAGACCTGGGCATGTCCGAAGACTTAACATCGACGGCACTGGTTTTTCTTGCTTTTGTGGTGAGCGATCTCTATCCTAACGTCTATACCAGCAATTTTTTCTACCTCAAAAATTTGTTTACTCTCTTGAGTTTTGGCTAGTCACCACAATCAGTGGGAGCGGTCTGTGATGGCAACTAAAGTTGTTTTGGAGACTTGTGGCCAAAGGTTTGCTTGAATAGGATCTGTTGGGTTTTCGGGTAGGATCCCCCTGATAGCCACTTCGAGGGAGTTGGCCTGAAGTGGAGGAGTTTCCTATAGTTTCCAAGCCCCCAGCCACGTATCTCACGTTGGTGAATTGAATCTTGATTTTATCTAGCTCTGATTCGATGCTGTGTCATTTGGATGGCCCCTCAATGTGATTGGGGAGGGGATCTTGTAACGCTTTGGTTGGGCTTATCTGGTTAGAGGCGGGGTTTTACTTCTTCCGTTAGAGCTATTGGCACTTTCCTGGTGCTAGAGTCTGTAATTTCATCTGAAGCTTCGTCTTCAGAGTATTTATTTAAAGAGGGCCCCTGAAATGGTCAGGTAGTGCCCTAAACTTATTTTGCACCCTCAATCTTGTCGTAGAGGTGGTGGGGTGTCTGGGCTTTGCCTCTGGCGTTTATTTGGTCTTAGCTCGGTAAATGGAGCGTCGTTGGCTATTTTGACCGGATCGAAGCCTAGGTTTCTGTTGTTTTCTTCAATTCTTTTCTTCATTGCTTGCAAAATTGCTGTATATTAATTTTTTCCATAAGTTTATATTCTCCTGTTGCAGATTGGTAAACTTACCACCTAGTGACTATCATAATATATAATACAGTTTTAAAATTTTCATTTAATAAAAAATGCTATTTATTGCAAGGCAAAATCCCCCATTGACTGGACTATTTGTCAAATGTGTATGTTTAAGACAACAAAAAGTATGACTAAAATATTTTAATTTTTATATGGAAAAAACCAGTGACGCAGTTACTCCAGAGTAATTGCGAATTTAATCGATATTTACCCCTTGGCGGTTTTCCTATCTTCAAGAAAATTTGTCGACTGTACAGATTGTAACTTCCTTTCATTTAACGATGGTTGCTACATCCAATTTTCTAACAATAAAGTACGACACTAAAAACTGACGGTGGGCTTAATGATGTACTCAAAACGGAATCAACAAATAAAAATGATACCAAATCGGTTTAGTGGTGACCGACGAAAATATTAATTGGATGACAGCAAAAGAACTAGGGTTAATAACGACCCAAGGGGGAGAAGAACCCTAAAAAGTTTTGAATCGGCTTAACAAATACAAAAATTTCAAATTCGATGAGGCCTGTAATAGTGTAATTTATCCCCCTCCCTTGCTAAGTATTCTTTGCGGATAGGAACCTTCAAGAGGAAAAAGGAAGGAAAAACTTGCATTTTATTCCTCCTATTTCCAGCTTCGATGGAGTGCAGTGGGAGTGATTTCTTTCTGTGAAGAACTGGGAAGTTCTTTTGTAAGTATTCGACCTTTGTCGAGCTACAAGAGAAACAAAGAAAAAACTTGCATTTACTTCCACGGAAGAATTTATGTTGAGATTCTTCTCAAACCTAAAGAGACTTCTCTTCGTCAAGACTTGTGAAATTAATTGAGGTTACAGCAGAACAATGTTGGAAAAATAGAAATATTGGAACAGATCGCTTACCACATAAATGTTTCTTGTAAAGAAGGTCAAGTTCTATTTGCCGATCGCTCCATAAATTCAGTTCCTCTCCGTGCACTTCACCGCATGTGGTTCCCAATTTTCTGTAATTGGAACACAAGTTGAAGGAACTGGTACTGAAACCTTCAGATGGTGCACCACAGAACAGTCCACAGTTTTCGTTGGCCATGACTCTCTCGGACAATCCACTATTGCTAAACTTAACCACCTCTTCTACCGACATTTTAAGAACGAAGACTTCGTGTGGCTGTGCGATACCTACAATCAGAAATACGCAGACAGATTATATCAAATTATTGAAAACCAACTCACATTATCAGGGATGTTTGTTGTCTCATACGATTTGAATTCCTCATTGATTACTACATATTTTGCGCTCGTCGAACACGAAACCTGAGACAATCGGCACCGACAAAACAAAATTTTATGGCTATCGCGAAAATAATAAACAATTGACTATTTCATTGTTTATGTTAACATAACCTAGATTTGATAAGCCTACTACGTTTAAATTCCACCAGGCAATATTTGTCGATTCCGGTCGGTCAAATACCAAAGTTTGGTATTTTCAAAGAGGGGGGGGAGGTAGAAAAATATAGGTAGGTAGAAAAAATCAGATTTTATTTAGAAGGTACAAACTGAATTTAAAACTGCTTGTACTTCTCTGATATTTCACGAAGCTGCCTTAAGGAGTCTTCTCGCTCTTCGTCGGTTAGCTTAAAATTTTTATACCACTCCCGTTCTTCTTGAAGCTTTCTCGAATCTTCTTTATCCTGTGTGAAGTGTTCTTTCAGCTTCAGTTTCAATTCCACCAAAGTACTTTTTTTGAAATACTTAAAGCATGTCGCGAATTCATCCAACGTCGGTTGGCAATTAACCCGAACCAGGCAGGCCCATAGTTCTTCAAAACTGTCAGTTTTATCCTGAACGTCTCCTACAAACATAACGTATCAAAATGATTATTTTTTATAGCACAAACTTCTTTACGGGGCCTCTCCGCGGGAATTCTGCGAGTATTTTCCTTGGACAACTGTTCTTCGGCTTCCGAACAATAAGTTTCATCAGAATCGTAATCCCCCTCCGTGTCCGTTGATGAGAAGAGGGAACTGTCCGTTGATGAGAAGAGGGAACTGTCCATATCCACATCGAAGATTTCACATGCTTTCGATAGAAAGCTGTCGTCCAAGTTGGACATGGCGATTACTTTTGCACGACAAAGGATAGGTGAAATAAGTCAATTTCCGATCTAAAACTACCCCATAATTTATTAAAATATAGTTTATTCGATATTAATCTTCTAAAAATATAAATAACAACATAACAACTCAAATACTGAAGTTAAAACTAAAAATGTGGAAGACAGACTTTTCCAGCGAACAATTCGGATATCACGGTGATCCAGAGAGCCAAAACAAATAAGATGTACGAAATGCCGACCTGATGACTGTTGGGCAATTGGTAGGGCTGACCGCCTATTTCGTCTACGTGGAAACCCATTGGGAATATCACAGCGGCCAGACAAAATAGAACCACTGAAATTTCAAGGTTAACTGGAAGAATGATAATAATATTCAAAACGTACTTGCGGTAAAACCAACCCAGCGAGCATAGGGGACGACATTTCTGTCCCATTGTGAGGAGGCCAATAGAATAATCGTGGTGGTGATGCAAATGCACCCCACAAAAATGCAAACCAGTGCGAGCAACCATTCCGGTTGTAAGTCGGGGGTGAAGCACACCTGGGGGCGGTTGTACAAAGTCATGCAAGTCCACATCAGTCCCAATCTAGTGTCACCTTCGATGAAAACAAAAAAACAATTACAAGGTTACACAAACCACTTGTCGAGTTTTACCTCCGACGTCGGTGATGATCCAGTCAGGCATGGCCAAACTGATGATCGCGAAGACATCGGCGGCCAGAAATAAAGTCCCCGATATCAGCGTTAATTTGTCCATTTCAAAGTGTAGAATAAATGGCATGTGACATTAAACCAAGTTTGTTGTGTTCTTGTGGAAAATAACAAACTGTCAGCTGTCAAAATACAAAGAGCAGTGCGCGCACACGGAAGAGAATAAAGCGAATTTTACAAGCAGTTGCGAGAATAAGAGAAAAATGTGAAATTAACTCCCCCCCCCCTCGTCCATTCGCCCTTAAATTTTTTAATTTAATTTAAAATTATTTACCGGTTTATGAACACAAAATACACTGCCAACTACGATTTTATTAAACTAAAACAAAAGAGCGTCAAGATGTCAATGACAGCCATCTTCAGATTCAAACAAATGTGCACCACGGGACGGGAATTTTGACATTTTAAATTTCGCCATTTCCTAAAACAAAAAATAAATTCATTTGTTTCGCTTCGCAAAACTGACATTTGGTGTGATGCGGCCTTTAGTTTAACTGTCAATTCGTGGTTCCTAGCTGTTATTGATCGCAAAGATGTGAGAGTATTTTATAATTCGTGATTCATGTTTACACCATCGTAAATTACCAAAACGTAAGTGATTTTTGCAGGTAAAAGGATGTCAAAATTATTTTTTGTGTTTTAGAAAAATGGCAGCTAACAACCAAGGCGTTTATGCCCCTTTGCCGCAATCGTTAAGCGATTCGGATTCGGAAAAAGAAATGCCGATGATCATAAGACCGAAATTTATAAATCCAAACATGGAAAATGGTCTACGGGAGACGGTGCACAGCAACGGATACGTCAGGCCTCTTCAGGCAGCCTCGCTGACGGCCCAAAATAAAAGACGCGCAATGTCGCCGAAACGCAAATGCTGCTTTATATTTTCGATAGCGATCTGCATTTTTACGGTGATCACGTTTTTGTGGGTGCTACCCTGTTCGGAAAGTGGAACGTGTCCCGTTAAAATTTCCAATTGGGAAAACCAGCACGAGGGTATCGAGTTGACGGGCAAAATTAACGTCGTTAAAGGTGCGTTCAACACTTTAAACCTGGTGTTGTTCTTTAAACGGAATTTAAACGCTCTGGACGGTCAGAGCGGCTTGATTTCTGTCTTGGGAAACGACGGTTCCGTCGCATGGTACATTCCGCAACAACGAACGCCCAAAGACTTGAACTGCTACGTCATCGACGTCAACGCTGACGGAATTAACGACTGTTTGTTGCTGACGGAAACTGGACTGGAAGCCGTCGATCCCGTCTCCGGGTCCGTTTTCTGGCACGCCCACAATCGGTCCCAGAATAAGATGATGTCCAATCTGAATTTTCCCATTGTTTTACAAGACGTCAACGATGACGGCGTTAACGATCTGCTGACGGTCCGAAATGTGCACATACGAGGCAACAAGTTTGTTCTTGTTTCGGGTAAAACCGGCGAACTTTTAGGCGAAATTATCGTAGACATTTGTGGCCGCACAGAAATTGTGTCGTCAAACGCGACAAGTTTGGTTTATTCCTGTTCGTACGACAACCGCGCTTCCTACCATTTCGTCTCTCTAAACGAACTGATTCGCAAGATCCTCGACAAGGAGGGTCTCCTAAAAATTCCAAAAGACACTTCGTACATTCCCAAAAGCCCGCATCCGAGTTACGCGCTTGGAGGAAAACTTCTGACGATAAACAACCTCGGTTCGTGTCCTTCAAACTGTCGCGTCGAAATCGCCTTAGTCGAGCACGACACCAGCGTCACCATCGCATCCTGGTCGTACCAGAACTCTTACGCCTTCGTCCCCGTAACGTTTTCGTTCAAATCGACCGAATCGAACGTGAAATCGCTGAAAGGCCACGTGAACGGCTACATACTGAAGTTATGGCAATGGTACGGCTACAAAGAGAAGGGCGCACCCAAGGTTCTGGTCAAGCGACGTGTCGCCGAGAACGACACCGTGCAAGTCAACGCGATAATGGAACGAGTAGTTTTGGTAACTTTCAATTCGACCAACTACCACGTCATCAACGCCAGCCTGGTCGAAATAACTCAACTGTGTTTCCCCTGCGAAGATCACACCCTCAATTGCCAGCCCAGCTTGCGAAACCAAAACAATTCCCTCCTCATCAGCGATTTAGACATTGACGGATCGCAAGAACTTATCAGCTACTCGAGTTCCTTCGTCGCGCGGGAGGGAGACGAAAAAATGAACTGGCAGTTAGTCTCCAACATGAAAGTCATTCGCCTGGAAGCCGAACTACCCAAATTGTACGAAACAGCCAAATGAACTGCTTGTGATCCGTTCCATTCTAGTCAGCCTATTTGTGAAAGCCTAAGCCTGTCTTTGGGCGAAAATGCTTTACTGTGCGCGATGGAAGATTTTATACAATGTTACCAAAGCACGAATGTTAATTCCTACAAATTTTAGCGCCTATGTGTGCGCTCTCGACCAAAGGTTTCTTATTTATTTGTTATATTTTTTTAATTGTTTATGTGTGGATTAATAAATTATCATCTATATGTGGAACTTTGTATATATTATATTACTGTACTTTCCAGTTTTATTTACCGCTGACGCGCACGGATGAATTAACGAGATTCTCGCATTTCGTTAATTTCTTCGCGGACGCCAGGCGGGCAGATGGGCTACTCGAAAAATAAAAATATACTTATGGTTTTTTTTATACATAAAAGTAATTGAATTCCGGGGTGGGAGTAAAAGGGAGGGCAGGGGTGCTTTGCTCTCGACTACCAGGCTACGAAACCAATAAAATCGCTCTCGTAATTTTTGAGTAATTTGCGATGTGTATCGAAGGATTTGTGCGAGTTTTGCAAAGTAAATAATTAAAATTATAAGTAAGCATTTATCCTACTTTTGATTTCAATAGCAGGGCCGTGGGGGGGGGGGGAGCGAAACTCAAACACTTGAAAAAACTACCTAAAAAAGCATGTAAGTTATAGTTTAGTGCAGCAGCCGCCAACCTACTGGTCAGCAAGAAAATTTTGTGTATTAAAATTCAAAGAAATTTAAATTTTGGAATTCAAAATAAATAATAAATTCATATTTTTCAAAATACCTTTTCTTTATTTTATAATTTAGATATATTTTTTATTCTCAAAATATTTTTTTAAAGCACACAACGGCTTTTAAAAAATTTGAATTTGAAAATGCAGAAAGCAAAGAATTTTGAAATTCAAAATATTATTTTTGAAATTCATTTCGTATTTTTCAAGTATTTTTGTTTTAATTAGAAATTTGGATATCTGTTTAATCTCAAAAAATATTTATTTTTAGAGCGAAAAAACTCGAAAACCAAATTTCAATTTTGGAATTTAAAATAATTTGAATTTTAAAATTCAAAAACTTTATACTAGACTCCAATTTTTTTTAATTTAGAAATTTAGATAGGAGTCTATTAATTGCGAAAAACATCTTTTATACAGCGAAAAAACCCAAAAAACAAGTTTTAATTTTGGAATTCAAAAAAATTTTAATTTAAAAATTAAAAAGAATTTTTTAATTTAGAAATTTACATGATCTAATTTCAAAATAGATATTTTACAGATCTACGAACCTAAAACAAAAAAAATTTCAATCTAGGAAATCAAAAAATTTAATTTTGGAATTCAAAATATACAGAATAAATAATAAATTCATATTTTTCAAAATATTTTTTCTTTATTATGTAATTCTGATACTTCTTTTTAATATCAAAAAAAAATTTTTTGAAAGCGAAAAGTTATTAAAAAATTTGAATATTAGAAATTTTGGTTTTATTTCGAAATTTTGTTATTTGTTTAAACTGAAAAAATATCCTTTATATACAGCGAAAAAACCCAAAATTATTATGTGTTTTGAAATACAAAAATTTTATATTTTTTACAACTTTTTTTATTATAAATTTAGATAGTAATTTTTTAATCTCGAAAAATATTTTGTAGACAGCGAAAAAACACAAAATAAAAAATTTATTTTGGAATTCCAAAAAATTTGAAATTTAGATTTTTTGTTTATTTCGAAGTTTGGTTACTTGTTTAATCTCGAAAAATATTTTTATACCCCGAAAACACCCAAAAACACAAGTTTGAATTTTGGAATTCAAAATAATTTTAATTTAAAAATTCTAAATTTTTATATTTTTTGAATATTTTTTTATTTAGATATTAAGAGTGTAATCTATTAATCTCGAAAACAATTTTTTATACAGCAAAGAAACTCAAAAAAATCAAATTTTTAATTTTGGAATTCAGAAATATTTGAATTTTAGAATTTTTGTTTGATTTCGAAATTTGGTTATTTGTTTAATTTAAAAAAATATTTTTTATGCAGCGAAAATACCGAAAAACCAGTTTTAAATTTGGAATGCAAAACTATTTGAATTTCAAAATTCACAAATTCTATATTTTCAAATTTTCTTTTATTTAGAATTTAGATAATTTTTTATTAATCGCCAAAAATATTTTTTATACAGCGAAAAATCCCAAAAAAATCAAATTTTTAATTTTGGAATTCAAAAATATTTGAATTTTAGAATTTTTGTTTTATTTCGAAATTTGGGTAGTAATCTTTTAAACTGAAAAAATAGTTCTTGCAGAGCGAAAGCAGCTAAAGGGAGAGAAATATGAATTTTTAAATTTAGATAATCTTAAAATCTCAAAAAATATTTTTTTGAATTTTAAAATACAAAACATAATTTTTGCTATTTTTGCATTTTTGAAAAATTTTTGTTTTATTTAAAAGTTTGAATATTTGTTTAATCTCAAAAAATTATTTTTATACAACGAAAAACCCAAAAACCCAGTTTTAATTTTCAAATTTAAAAAAATTTGAATTTTGAAATTCACAGATTTAATAATTTTTAATTTTTTTTAATTTAGGAATTTCGATAATAATCTTCTGTAATTTCGAAAACTATTTTTTATTCAGCAGAACAACCCAAAAAACCAGTTTAAAATTTGGAATTTAAAAAAATTTTAATTTTGAAATTCAAAAATTTTATATGTATGAAGTATAAATTTAGATAGTAATTTTTTAATCTTGAAAAATATTTTTTATATACAGCAAAAAAACCCGAAAAACAAAATTTAATTTTGAAATTCAAAATTTTATATTTAAAAATTTTTTTTTTCAGTTAAAAATTTAGATAGTAATCTTTTAACTTCAAAAAATATTTTTTATAGAGCGAAAAAACGAAAAAAACAAGTTATAATTTTGGAATTCAAAAAAAATTTGAATTTTGAAATTCAAAATTTTATTTTCCAAAATTTTTTTTTATTTACGAATTTAGATACTAATCTTTTAACTTTGAAAAATATTTTTTACATAGCGAAAACAGCTGAAAAGAAACAAATTTGAATTTTGAAAATTAAAAAAATAAAATTTTTGAAATAAATTTTATTTTTCAAAAAAAAATTATTACGAAGTTTAGATGATTTATAATCACAAAAAATATTTTTTTAAAAGACAAACTAAACTACCACTGAATAGGAAATTTCTAATTATTACGTTTCTTTGGTTACAATTTTCAGTAAATAATTTTTGTTATAGCCATTAATCAACAATTAATAACATATGACTTCGTTTGAGGGCGAGGTCGTGCAGTTTTGGCAACGACAACCTACCCCATCCTATTATACGACCTGCACCTGTGCTGAGAGTCGGCGCTAATCTGCGCTGGTGTCGGGATCTGACAATTTGCCCGCACTCTGCGCCTATCCTTAGGCCGGTCCTGAATAGACCTACTGATAATCTTTATTATTCTTGCGTAATAATTTTTGATGTGTCGGTTGGTACTATTTCTGATCCCTAGGTAAGTGTTTCACAGATACCTCATAGATATATAAATTATAAGCACCTAGCGATCAGATATCATTTTTTGGCACCTATCTAAGTTTTGTTTACATTTAGAGGTTAAGTGAAAATCAGAAAAATTATTTTTGGAAATAATATTTTTTAGGTGTATTTTTTACTACTCAGTAGGAAGTACATGGATACACGATAATCTTCCGGGTTAATTTTTAATATTGCATATATTAAAATAAAATAAAATAAATGTATTGATTAAAAACCTTCGCGCACCATCGTATAGCATACAGATGGCGCTAGTTCTTTCTTTCACTTCTAAACTTACCAACCTGTCAGTATTGATTTTTCAGTATTCAAAAAAAAAATTTTTTTTAATTTTTTTTTTTTTTAGTAATTTATTTTCAAATCATCACGCGTGTTACGAAAAATATTTAGAATTAAAAATTTTTTCTTCGAATTTGAGATATGACTGCGAATGATCGCAAGCAAGGTGTTTGAAAAGCTTCTGAACGGGCAATTTTTTCCCACTTTGAGGAAAGTGAGTTTTATCATTTCATGTCAGTTTGATTTTAGAAATGGCGCGTCAACCACCTTGGCTGTTAGTGCCTTGTGCCGGGAGCGAATATCTAGCCGCGCACTTTCATGATTTAACCATCAAGGCATTTAACTGTGTATCTCTCGACCTACTGGCTTATGGAACGCAAGTCAACGTTGAAATTATATTTGGAAGGAAGAATGCAATATTGTTAACGGATCACTGTAGGGGTGCCGCAAGGGTCGGTTTTGGGTCCGGTGCTGTTTTCGATAAATTTAATAGAATAAAAGGTTGTGTACTCAGGTAGTACTCAGAGACTATTCAGGATGCAAAGAAAGGTAATAAGTGTTCTTCACATTCACAGCACGTAAATAACCCAATCACACAACAAATACACAGGTTCTATGACACCATAATGGCACAGCTCCAAAAAAGTCAAACACAAATTAATACTCCTATCCTACTTAAAACTAACATTAAGCCACGTACTAGTAGTGGATACAAACTAACGTGGGGAACCACTCAAGTGTAACTCTAAGATCGGGACAAGCTTTGGTAGGGTGGAAGAGCTCTAAAATTAAGCGAACACCTGTTGTTTATGAGAAAATGGAGTTTAAAAATTATTAAATTCGAAACTTCAGTTAGTTTATGCAACAAATTTTTTTTTGATTTTTGTTGCATAAACTGATGTTTCCTTAATTTTAGTGCTCTTTTACCCTGCCAAAGCTTGTCTCGATCCTAGAGTTACACTCGAGCTGTTCCCCTCGTAAGATGTAAATACTTACAATAGTATCAAATACGTCAGTGCTCCGCAGACAGTAGTTCCTGCGCGTAAGCATACTGATGTAAGTCTAATGTAGTAAAAAAACTATTCCTCGTAAATAATCTGCAAAAAAATATCGGTCTAGGACATCTCGTCGTCGACATTTCGCCGTCAGAAATTTTAATTTTTTTTTATTTTAATTTTTTTTATTTTAATTTTTTTTCTCAGGTCTTGAAAAACTTCTCTAGATGTTTATGTTGATATTTTTAAATAATTAAATATTACATTTCTACCGGCGAAATGTCCAACTATGAAACGGCGACGGCGAAATGGCCGACAGCGAAACAGCGACGGCGTAATGTTGCACTCCAGATAGTTTTACAGTGCGATTCAGGAGGGTGAAAGGGTTTCTCAACACAGACGTACAGTAAAATCTGAGGTAGTCTCAGAAACCTCTACACTCAGAAAAAAATTTTAATTAACAAAATAATATTAAATAAATAAATTAGTTGATGTAAAGAAAAACTTCAAAAAAACTCGGTTGAGACACAACAAACTCAACTATCAGTTTTTTTACTACAACAAAGTTTTAGTGATCAACTGATTTATTTGTTAGATTTAATAACATTTTGTTGTTTAACAATTTTTTTTTTCAGTGTAAGAATTCTTAAGAACTTCCTGAAAATCTTAAGAAATCTCAGAAATCTTTAAAAAAGGTTAGAAAAAGGCCCGGCCATTAATTATGTAAAGCTTCTGGGGCATCATTAGCGCATCAAAGGGGGGGGGGGGTTCGAGCCCCCCAAAAGCATCTTTTTTTATGTGCTACTGTAGTGTTTAATGTTTATTTTGATAAAGCCTACGCTCAGCTAGGTCAAGCCCCCTCCCAAACGAAAATTCTGGATCCGCCACTGGGATTTTATTTATTAAAAAAAAAATTAATTTTATTAGAACATATTTAATTAAAATTTTTTTTAAATAAATTTTAGGAAAATTAAAACTTGTTTTTTAGGTTTTTTCGCTGTATAAAAATATTTTAAAGATTACTATCTAAATTTATAATTTATAAATATAAAATTTTTGAATTTCAAAATTCAATTTTTGTTGAATTCCAAAATTCCAACTGATTTTTTGGGTTTTTTTTTGCTGTATAAAGAATAATTTTCCAGATTAAAAAAGATTACTATCGAAATTCCTATATAAAAAAAATTTGAAAAATATAAAATTTTTGAATTTCAAAAGTCAAATTTTTTTTTAAATTTCAAAATTAAAACTGGTTTTTTGGATTTGCTCACTGTATGAAAATATATTTTGAGGTTAAAACATTACTATCTAAATTTCTATATAAAAAAAAAAATATTTTAAATATAAAATTTTTGAATTTCAAAATTAAAACTTTTATGAATTTCAAAATTAATCAGGTTCTTTCGGGTTTGTTTAGCTGTGTAAGAAATAGTTTTCAAAATTAAAAGTTTACTATCTAAATTTCTAAACAAAAAAAAATTTAAAAATATAAAATTTTTGAATTTCAAAATACAAATTCTTTTTAATTTGAAAATTAAAACTTGTTTTGATTTTTTCGCTGTATAAAAATATTTTTTTATGTTAAAAGATTACTATAATATCTAAATCTCTAAATAGAAAAAAAAATTTTAAAATATTAAATTTTTGATTTTTTCATTTAAAATTTTTTAAATTCCAAAATTTATACTGTTTTTTTTGGGTTGTTTTGCTGTATAAAAAATAGTTTTCGAGATTAAAAGATTACTATCTAAACAACAAAAATTTTTGAATTCCAAAATTCCAAAATTCCAAAATTGAAACTTGTTTTTTGGATTTTTTCGCTATATAAATATATTTTTGGGTTAAAAGATTGCTATCTAAATTTCTAATTAAACAAAAAATTTTAAAAATACATTTAAAATTTTTGAATTTAAAAATTAATTTCTTTTTGAATTCCAAATACTTATCTATAACTGGCTTTTTGGGCTGTTTTGCTGTATAAAAAATAGTTTGCGAGATTAAAAAAGATTACTATTGAAATTCATAAATAAAAAGAAATTTGAAAAATATAAAATTTTTGAATTTCAAAATTCAAATTTTTTCTGAATTTCAAAATTATAACTTGTTTTTTGATTTTTCGCTCTATTATAAAAATTATTTTTTGAGATTAAACAAATATTCAAATTTCTAAATAAAATGAAAATAAAACTAAAATTTTCTCGAAAAATGCAAAATGTAATGCAAAAATTGTGCTTTGAATTTCAAAATTCAAATTCTTTTAATTTGAAAACAATAAATTTTGAGATTTTAAGATTATCTAAATTTCAAAATTCATATTTCTTCCCCTTTTATCTTTTTCGCTCTGCAAAAATTATTTTTTCAGTTTAAAAGATTACTATCTAAAATTCTAAATAAAAATGAAAATCTAAAAAATATAAAATTTTTGAATTTCTAAATTCAAATTTTTTTGATTTCAAAAATAGTTCTTACGTAATTAATGGACGCCGACTTTGGAAAACTTTTTTTCGAAAATTTTCGAAAGGAAGAAAATCATAAAAGTAAATCTACTGTACAAAAATTTGCCTTGTGGCTCGCCCCTCGCTTCTGCGAGTTCTACACACTTTAAATATTAGTTTGAAGTTGTACTATTATTTTGTACCTCCCTGTACGTTGGTACGTACTTCTTTTGTTGTGTTGGACAGAAAGGAGTCGTAATTATTTTGCTTTTTGTTATGTAGGTGTTTTGAGAGCTGCTAATTCGTTTTTGACGTTTCTGCATTTTTCTTGAAACTTGAACTTTCCGTTAATTTTACTCTTGGAAGTAGATAAACCAAGCCGGTTCTGGGACACTTCTGACCAAAACTTGACTAAGTTTTTAATTTACGGTTTTATCCACGAATGAATTTAAGACGGGAAACTGTTGACAACACAGGCTCATCCTCATATAGTAGTGGGGCTATAGGTCACCTAGACCACTTTTTTCGGAAACATTTTTAATCAAAAGTATATCTTGAAGTTTTCATACAATTTTTTGTTAGTTTATAGAAATTTTTACTTCTTCGTGCATCTGCACATTTTTCGTCGTCATAAACGTGGGAGTTCTAAAGTACTCAAAGAAATTAATTGAAGAAATAAGAAGCTACATTCAGAAAAATAATTCAACATCAACTACGGCAATCAAAATTAAAAATGGTGATTAAATCGTTACAGGGGGCACTTAAAATAATTTCTGTTTATTTCAGCTCTATGCAGTCATGAATGAAAAACATGACAACAGGTACAACAACCACTCGTACAACTCCCCGATAACGCCATCTCCATCTGGATTCAGGTAACCTGTTTATTAATTTTTCAAAATTTTGAAAAAACAAATGTTCTTTCAGTGGAGATACACTAAACTCTCGAAATGCCGAAGTGCCGAGGCTATGTTGCCTCAGCAGCCGAGGAAGGTGCTACTTCATGGTGCTGTTAAATTTGGTCATGAATGCTGCCATCTTAGGTATCCTGATTGTACTTTTGATTCCATTTTTTGAACCGATTTACCTTTGGTGAGTATTTCTCCCCCCCCTCACAATTTATAATTTACTAATAATTATTTTAGGATTTTTGGAATCCTCTTTCTGTTCTTTGGCTCATTAACTTTGCTGGTTACCGTACGCTTCTATAAGATGGGGATGAAGGAAGAGGCCACCAGCTGCTTTTTCTTTTTGTGTTAAATTTTTGATTAGATTTAAAATTTAGTTTTAATCTAGATAATTTAATATCTACTACCGTTCCGAAAAATGCACTTTCAACGTTCATTTGCGTTGAAAAATGGCCTGCTTCTGAGCACTCATGTTGAAAGTGATGTACCATCGGTAAATTACGCGCACTTCTCATTGGTCTGTTAGTTTATTATTTAACCAATCAGAGGTGTATTCTGACCTACAAAAAGCAATATATGTAAAATTAAAGGCGCGGAACAGGCACTCAAATAAATCAAATTAAATTATTAATACGTAAGTTTGTTTGTTGTTCAATCAGAGGTGCAATATAACCTAAAGAGTTAGCTAAACCTAAAGTAACAGTGGCGGTACAGCCACTCAAGTAAATCAAGCTAAATTTAAATTCAGATATGTTTCTCGTTATTGTTGTATTTACATAAGAAAACGAGCTTGTGGAAAAGTGAAATGTCAATTCAAATTCTTCGATTTCGAAGAGGATTCGGAGAAAAAAAATTTTGTATGTAACACGTGTTGAAATGTATCGTGAACTCGGCCGACGACTCGTTGTGCAAACGTTATGATATAAAGTATTATTATAAATCTTTAAATTTTTATGTTGAAAATGTATATTGTGTATATTATTTGCAAAAATAAAAATTTTATTTTGTAAATTTTGGTTTAAGAAAACACATCTCACCCCCCCCCCACTTCGGAAACTTGACTCTTTCCAGAGAGCACTTGACCAAACCTGAAATTTAGAATTCAATTTTTTTGAGTTGAGTAATTTGGTTTATTAACGGATGCATGATTTTTAAAAACATCAAATTTTTTGAGTTATAAACTTTTGAGTTATAGATTACAGTAAAGAAAATGTCGACACGTCGACGGCGAAATGGGCGACGGCTAAACGGCGACGGCGAAATGTCCTAGACCGATTCCATACCCCCCAGATCCCCCGGTTTGCCAAATTTAAGCTTAAAGCTTAAATTTTAAAAATCAAAAAGCAATGGGTGTAATCCGGGGGGTCTGGGGGGTATGGAATACCCTCCAGTGCACTCTTTCCTTTTATTCAAAAAGTACTCAGTAGCTAATGTTGTATGATATTCTATATCTGGCAGACAAGAGCGGCCATATCACATATTTATAAGGGAATCATTTCCCCAGAAAAATCTAACGGTGTACTGGAGGGTATTCCATACCCCCCAGACCCCCCGGTCTGCCATAGCTACACTGAACGTCAATCAATCTTTGAAATTGTAATAATAAAAAAATATGTGAAACTTATGAAATTCAAGGAATGCTTAAAGCTTTTCATAAAGTAACCGTAGTGATGCTTTAGTCTTCTACTTAGTCTTTAGACTTCTACTGCGGGACGGGGAATACTAAAATTACTGCTTAGCAGCGGAACTAGCTTTTTCGAAGCTTATAGCTCATACATATTGTTAAGAACCCCTAAAACGTCTTAAATTTTGAATTTTAATTTTAAAAACACAAAAAAATCGATGTAAACCGGGCGGTCTGGGGGGTATGGAATACCCTCCACGTCACTTTTTCTTTTTATTCGCAAGATTCTTAGTAGCCAATTCTGCATGATATTCTATATCTGGCGGCGATCATTTCACTTATTTATGAAAGAACCATTTTCCCAGCAAAGAACGATGGTGCACTGGAGGGTATTCCATACCCCCCAGACCCCCCGGTTTGCCCATAATTACTCTGAAGCTCAATCAATATTTGAACTTGTAGTAATAAAAGAAAAGTTTAACTCCAGAAGTTCAAGGGAAGCTTAAAGCTAAACATAAATTAACCATAATGAAGCTAAACTCGTCTACAAGACGTGGAGATAAAAAAATTGCTGCTTAACAGCGGAACTAGCTGTTTCCAAGTTTAAAAGAACTCAAAAATATTGTGGAAAGCCCCTAAAGCGACTTAAATTTTAAATCTAAGTTTTAAATCACAAAACAATAGGTCTAAACCGGGGGGTCTGGGGGGTATGGAATACCCCCCAGTGCACTCTTTCTTTTTTGTTAGTAGCTAATGGTACATGTCATTCCATATCTTGCAGACAAGAGAAATCATATCACTTAGTTATAAGGAAACCATTTCCCCACCAAAGAACAATGGTGCACTGAGGGGTATTCCATACCCTATAACATACTACCCCCATACCCCCCAGACCCCCCGGTTTGCCAATAGCTACAATGAAGCTCAATCAATATTTAAAAGTTTTGTTGTATAAAAATATTTAAAAGCATAAAACAATGGATGCAAACCGGGGGGTCTGGGGGGTATGGAATATTCCCCAGTGCACTCTTTCTTTTTATTAGTAGCCAATGCTGAATGCAATCCATATCTTGCAGACCATATCACTTATTTATAAGGAAACCATTTCGCGGGCAAAAAACAACGTTTTAAATTTTGAATTTTAATTATAAGAACACAAAAAAATCGATGTAGACCGGGGGGGTCTGGGGGGTATGGAAACCCTCCATGCCACTTTTTCCTTTTATTCGCACGATATTCTGGTAGCCAATGCTGCATGATATTCCATATCTGGCAGACATAAATAGCCATATCTCTTTTTTAAAAAGAATCTCTTTCGCAGAGAAGAATAACGGGGTATATTCCATACCCCCCAGACCCCCCGGTTTGTCTATAGCTACAATGAAGCTCAATCAATATTTGAAAATTAAATTTAAATAAAAAATTTCTTAAATTTTGAATTTAAATTTTAAAAGCATAAAACAATGGACGTTAACAGGGGGTGGGGGGTCTGGGGGGTATGGAATACCTTCCAGTGCACTCTTTATTTTTATTCGTGAATTACGCATGTTGCAAATGCTAAATTAGGGCATTTATACGGGGACAATTTGTACCATGATCCATAAAAATATATAGTTAACAAAAAACATGGGGCCATTAACCCCTTAATGTACGTGGCCGTGATACGGGCACGACTTACTGGGAATTTTGCTGTCGCGGGCAACCGCAATATTTACTCAGAAAACTCTCTTTAAAAAAATCCGTACATTTTTTTTACCCAAATTTTAAAACTAATGTGTGCATTAAAGGGTTAATAACCACATCCTACTCATTTTATCGTCTATTTTTACCATTTTAAACTTTTTATTTCAAATTTTTTGTACTTTTTATTTAAATAAACAGCTTTAAGATTTTCAAATTTTTTTTTGAAAAATTAAAAAAAATTACTTGCACCTGATTTTGATAAATCAAAATTCGTCGAGAAACTTTTTTCTCGCACCTGGTATCCCACGACCGAATTTTTGATTGAAACAAAAGCGGGCCGTTTTTGATTGATCCGATAGGATAATTTTTTTAAATTTTGTTTCTTGACGCGGAGAGGTGCGTTAGCGTAACGTAGAGCTCCAGTTGTTTTTTGTGGCACAGGTTTGATTAATTCGAGCAAAAACCAATACCATCTGCAAGATTACCTTCGCAACCTTCATTAACGATGACGTAATTCAGCTTTCCCCGAGGCAGGTGAGCGAGTTGTGCCGCTACTCCTCGGATCATAGAATTAAATCTTTCTCAAGATCGCACTTTGTTCTTGAGAATGTTAAGTTTGTGTGGTGCGTCGCGTGTCAAAATTATGTGATTTTTAAACCAAAAACAAAAGTTTTACGTTAAAACAAAAGGTGAGTGTCCGAAAATGTTGTCAAATGACCACTCGTCGACTGGGACAGTTCGAAAAACAAAATATTTTTTGACAATTTTTAAAATCTCCATTTTTCATTTTAAACATGGCGCGCCATAAAAAAAATTTCGAGTTTGTTGTGTAGAAAAACTACTCGTTACCGTTTATGGTAACAAAATCCCACGCGATTCGGGATGAATTTTTTTTGACCTCCACACGCCCATCTCACTTCCACTTTTATTATTATGTAAATATTCAAATTAACACTTTCACTTTAAAAAATTACGTGAATGTGTGCTACACATAAGATAACTTTCTCACCGGACCAAATGTTGAGAAAGCATTGCTTTTGTTTTCTGGAACTGTCACAGTGACAGCTTCCGTCATATGCTGTCGAGGTGTGCGTAACGCAGAAATTTGTTTTTTAGATGATAATTGGATAAATTTCAAAATGGCTAAAAGAGTGACCAAAAATCATTATGTTGCCCCACGGCCCACAGAATCGCCCACTCCAGTCCACGTATCGCGAAATTTGGTGTATTCGGACGAAGAGGACAGTCACAGAGGCCTTTCGGACCACAATGGATCGGAATACACCTCCACGGTAAGAAAACAAAAATTTACGTTTTATAAAAAAATATTAAGAAAATTACTCCGGTTGAAACAATCCGGAAGCGATTTTGTGTTCCTACACAAAAATGCAGCTGATTTGATTAAAACTCCGTGATGTCATTGACAAAAAACAATTGGACGGTTATCCCCCCCGTTTTTCTGAAATTAACAAATTTTTGGAACAAAAAAAAACGGAAAACCTCTTTCAATTTTTATCGGACTACGAAAATTTTCTCCATGGACTATGAAGTTGGCGACCGCTGATCTAGGATATTTCGCCGTCGTCGTTTCGCCGTCGACCCATTCCCATCTGCGAGGGGGGAACAATCCTCAATTTGTCAAGTTTTTTACTCTTCACCTCATTCAGATGACGGTTCTCAAACTGACGGTTTTACCAACTGTTGAATTTGCTAACTTTTGCCGACTGCTGAAGATATTGAGAGGGGGGGGTCTCCTAGGCTCGTCCTTGGGAAAAACTATAAAACTATTGCTTCTAAAAATATTTGATGCACAAAAGGCTAAAAAAAAGGAACTTCAAGTTTATAACTTCAAATTAACAACTTCAGATCCTAAAGTTTTTTATATAAAAATCCGTAAATTTTACATGATTTTTGTTTATTTCAGCCCTATGCTGTCATGAGCGAAAAACAAGAACACAGATACAACAACCACTCGTACAACTCTCCAAGAGCACCGTCGGTGCTCAGTCGCGGCAGCGGTTACGGCGACACCGGTTCCGACATTTACGTAACCAGCGGCGCTTATAAATCTCCATCCGAATTCAGGTAACCTACTTATTTCTGATTTTGTAATTTTGCAAAACCCAAAAATGCTTTATTCTGTTTAGTCGTGGATCGAGATCGCACCGTCTTCCCAGCAATTACACCTACCGAAGTGGAGGAGCACCGTCGGTTGCGAGCACAGCTAAAACACGAAACTCTCGAAAGGCCGGCATGACGGTCGAAGCAATGACAGCACCAAATCCATTTTGTCCCAGCATCAAAGGGATGTGCTGCTTAATGCTGCTGCTTAACCTGGGCATAATTCTAGTAACCTTGGGTTTTGTGATCGTGTTTCAATTTTTCGAACCTGTTTACATCTGGTATGTCGTTGTTTTTACCCCCCCCCCCCCGCTCGCCTTTAAAAACCTAATAATTTTATTTTTAGGATTCTGGGAATCGTCTTCTTAGTGTTTGGATGTTTAACTCTGCTGGTTAGCTTAATTTATTGCGTGGTAATAATCCGGGACGCCCGTTCGCCGAAGGACGTGAACCCTGAAGACCTGTACTGGACCCACCACTGGCAGAAAAATATCGGTTCGTCCGATATAAATTACAAAAACGACGAGAAGTATAACGACGATCGCATGAGCGATAGATATTCCGTTAGCAAACACTCCGCCAAATATTCAGACCGTAACGGCAATAGTAGATACTAACATCCGATTAGAAAAAATGTAAATAACCTTTTTACCTTTAATATTATTATTATTTTATAAAAAAAAATTACCTAATTTGTAATTATACTAAAAAATTGTGATTTATTTTAAATAAAATTTTTTAACCGTAAGTTTTCGTTTCGAAAACCTACAATTTAACGTGGATGTGAATCACGGCAATTGACCACTGTCTGAATTTCGTTAATTTATTTGCGCGCGTCACTAAAATTGTGGATCATGGTATCGGGAATCTCATTATTGCATTCATGCGCGTCAGTAGGATCCGTAAATACTTACATATTTTTTTCTATTTTGGTTATTTTTCAGAAATGGTTCCCGCCATAGGAGTGCACTGCCTCCGAGATTCCTCGGTCTGCACCCATTGCTTTTTTATTTTAAAACGAGAGGGGAATTGTTCGCGAAATTTGGTAACTGGAATCTTTAACTTTTTGCATCTTCAGGATTTCGTTTATTTATTATTACAACTTAAAATTCTGGTTGAGCTTGGCAAACCGGGGGGTCTGAGGGGTATGGAATACCCTCCAGTGCCCGCTGTTCTTTGCTGGGAAAATGGTTTCCTTAGAAATAAGTGATATTATCGCACTCTTATCTGTAAGATATAAAATATCATGCAACATGGGCTACCGAGTACTCTTCGAATAAAATGAAAGAGTGCACTGGAGGGTATTCCAGACCCCCCGGTTTACACCAATTGTTTTGTGATTTTAAAACTTAAATATATTTACAATGTTGGGTTCCCAACTACAACAAAAATTTTAGGCACCGAGGAGTTACTCAGTAGCCAATGCTAGAAGAATTTTACACCCCCAAACCTCCCAGACGCAAGAGCTATTGAGTAAAAATTAAAATTCTGAAAACTAAATTAATTTTTTATTTTTCAAGATAATCTTGAGTTCCATAAGATAATCTACATTTTTTCGAATTTTCTATTTTCAAAGATTTTTTGTAATTCCCTTCTTGACACCAGATTTATCCTGATTTAAGAAATATTTTATTTAAATTAATTCTTAAACATTGATTGAACTTCAATGTAGCTATTGGCAAACCGGGGGGTCTGGGGGGTATGGAATACCCTCCAGTGCACCATTTACACCTTGTTTACCTACCCAAACCGGTATACAGCCGATGCTGAAAGTATTCTATACCACCAAAGTGGGGAGCCTGGGGGGTATGAAGTACCCTCCAATGCACTGTTTGCTTTTTGCTTGCGCACCAAAACCGAAGAGTTACTCAGTAGCCAATGCAGAAGTATACTACACCCCCAAACCTCCCAGGCGCGAGAGCTGCTGAGAAAAAATTAAATGTTGCAAACTAAACCATTTTCTTATTTTTTAGGATTTCCTCGGATTTCCTATTATCTAAGATTTCTAGAATTTTCTAACACTTTTACTCCAAAATTTTCTAACAATGTCGCTCTTGAAACCAGATTTCTTAATTATTTGCCTTCTTGGATCCTGAGAGAACTGAATTCCGCTCCTAAGAAAGTGGCTAGCTTTATTATTGTTTATGTATAACTCCACGTTCCTCAGGATTTCGATTATTTATTATTACAGCGTAAAATGTTAGTTAAGCTTTAAAGTAGCTAGCGGCAATCCGGGGGGTCTGGGGGGTATGGAATACCCTTCAGTGCATCCTTTGCGTTTTGTTTACGCACCAAAACCGAAGAGTTATTCAGTATATAGTCAATTCTGTAAATATTCTATACCCCCAAACCCCCCAGACGCGAGAGTCATTGAGAAAAAATTAAAATGTTGCAAACTAAACCATTTTCTTATTTTTCAAAATTATCTTGGATTTCCTATTTTCTAAGATTTTTAGAATTTCCTTACAGTTTTCTAGTTGCCTCTTACCTATGCAGTGACGTAGCCAGGAATTTAGTTCGGGGGAGCCCACGAGCGAAGCGAGTCTTGTAATAGCGTCGCAGCCAAAAATTTTTCAAATTTTCAAGGTCAAACTCTTAATAGAATAGTAGAAAATTATAGTACAAAAATAATTTCGAGAGAGGCCCGCCCCCCCCCCTGGCTACGCCACTGTACCTATGTGATACCTGAAAAGCTACATCCGTCCGACGGAGGGTTAACTATATCTTATCTTCTCTATTATATAAAAGGGAAAGTTTGTCTGTTTGATTGCTAATCACTCCTAGGCCCTTTGACCGATTTGAACCAAATTTGGTACACTTACTCAGTAGGACTATGGCTAGGTTCTTGTGAAAGAAAATGTTAAAAAAGTTGAAAGGAAAGTGAGATCTCACAAAATTAGCTGACGCGCATAAACGGATTAACGAGATTCACATAATTAAAAAAATAAAAAAAAAAAGAAAAGTATTTCGAGCTTCACAAGCAAACCAGTAACGGAAAGGAAAACTGACAGAGTCTGCAAAAACAGACTAAGGCAAAATATTATATTTTTAATGAGACCCCGGGCGAAGCCGGGTATCCAGCTAGTACATAGATAAATTGAAAATTAATTTACAAACATTTTCTGAGGTAAAATAATCTCCCTACCTCAAAAAATCGTCATGAGTAGTTTAGAACAGTTTTGACTACCCCTGATGTAGCAGGGACCATGGGCGTCCATAGGATCTTTTTGGGGGAGGGGCAAAATAAAAAAAAATTTATTATAACAAAAATTCAACACTAAAATGTTTTAATGTTCTTTCAACGTTCAAGTTCGCGAACTCAGTAATAATTTTTTCCACGAAATTCAAATTAATTAAAATTAAATTTAAAGATTTAAGGTAAAAGCCAGGGTGGGGCAGCTGCCCCTTTGCCTCCCATAATTGACGCCCATGGCAGAGGACTAATTATTATAAATAATTAGTCGAAGTACTCGGTAAGAGGAAAACCGCAACTTAAATATTTTTAAAGTTTAAAACTAATTACGTTAGCAAATACGGACCTGTCTACTACTGACGCGCATGAATGGATTAACAAGATAACTACAAAAAATTATTGTTATTAGAACTTGAAGTCGGTGCGGTTGCCGTCCAATTTTTTTTTTTATATAATACTCATTTTCATAATTTCAGCTTTATAAGTTTACCTGAAAAATAAAAAACAAAAAAATTTAAAATTGCGATTTATTTTTGTCCCTGGAAGGTAGGCCACACTCTGCACACTGCCGAGTAGAAGTGGTCTAAGTGAACTACCGAATAAATCGATGTATAAACAGTGGAATGGTGCAGTTTTCTGGTAGTTTAAGGCTGGTCAAGTGGTGGGGCTACGTCTTCCGGTCGACAGATGGCGCTGTTGTGGTAATTATTTTAATGATTAATTTAAATTATTGCAATCGTCCTCCAGATTTCTTAACTAATTGAGAAAACCGTGAAATCTATAAATATACCCCTGTTAGCGCGTATGACATTTCTCAGTTGTTTTTAGACGGTCAACGCTCCCATAAGTTAACGACGAAAGTAGAATCGATGCAAGTTGGAATTCGTTAGCGTGTTGCAAATTTTCATGCCTTGAACTGCATGCGACAGGGTTAAATTATTCTTAGAACTTCACTAATACGAAACAAAAGCAATGGAAGAGCGTAATTGGGTCTGTGCAGTTTGAAACCCCCGTTTTTAAACTGGACGGCGGCGGGTTCGTTAAACGCACAAAAATGTAATTCCGATAAATAAGCTTTCTTATAATAAAAAAAAGTCGTCGTTGTAAAGTGAGCAAGTCGGAAACGGTGGAATCGGGTCAGGGAAAAATCAATATAAAGTGCATCCACATAAGAAAAAAAGAGGAGGAACGGGAACGAGTCTGAGTAATGCAACAAAGATGGACATATTCGTGTCGGAATGTTTATTGGAGTCCTTTTGTTTGTAATAGTAGCAATAAAGGCATCAAAACAGTTCATTCATCGGTTACCGTAGCAAATAGATAACTAAAACAACATGGAGTTGTGAAACTTGTGCTGATGCAAAAGGAGCAAATCAACCTGGCGCCTCGTTTCGAATTCTCTTTCCTTTTTTCCCACTCGAAATCGAATTAAAACTTTTCGTTTCGTTTTTCCAAAAAATCGAGTAGTAGCTCCGACCTTCTCTCGCTTTTTCGTCAAATTAACTTTAATGCATTCTAAAATGCAAATTAACAACCGTTTTAATGATCGCTCCAATTTGGCCGAAAGCAAAACTTTATTTTTGTCCCTGGATGATGCTCATTGAATTTTCTAGTTCAAGATCGACGACGCCCGTTTTAGATCCCATTCTCTTTTGTTCGACGAAACAAAAAACGATCAAACCGCGCGTTTTGTCAAAACCACACAGGCTTTTGTTTTGTTTTTGTTTTGAGCGATCGTCATTTTTTCCGAGCTACGCGTGACGTAAAATAAAAAGTGAAGTAGCACCGGACGAGATGCGCTGCCGTTATTATTATTATTATCATCGTCGTTTATGTTAATGGCCACTTTTATTGTTCTTTTGCCGAGGCACTAAATTATAAATTACCAACAGCACAAAATTGATAACGAAGTAGCGCAAATAAAACAAGGCGACGCCATTTTTTCACTAATTTTTTGCCAACTGTAAACATGCGAGGAAAATTACGTGTTTGAGTCAACGAGCGAACGTATAAACCGTAATTAATAAAATCGAACATTGGAAAGGTGTAATTTACGGACGGAAATTAAATTTTCTCAAATCGCCATTGGAAGAATTCAGTTTAAAAATCCAGTCGGTTTGGTAATGTTCCGTGCGGGCAGAGGGCCAAAGAACCCCAAAGGGCGGTAGGAGGGGAAGGGGCCCGACAGGCACATTCATCATCATCACAGCACCGAGCAGACAGGCACCCCCCGGCCCCCTTGTTGCACCGACGATAACAACACACAGCGCTGGGTTCTTTGAACGCCTCCAACTCCTTCGGCAGATAATGCATCACCGTCCGTCCAAACCTTCGTGCACGTTCTGTGCATTTCCTACGAAAAAGTGTGATGAATTATTTTTTGAAACTCCAACAATTATTCGACATTTTTCGATTTAGATTTAAAAAAATCGCGGCGGTTCTGCACGAATTAACAAAACCAAACCACTGGACCAAACAAACCGACCGTTTCGGCTCTGGTGGTTGGAACTGATATTTTGAGTTTTCATGCACGATTACTTGTGTACGCTGACCACTTTTTATCCTTAAATAAATGAGAATTATGCGGACTACATTGTAATAAATCGCTTCAATACAGCGGAATTATCTGCAAATCTATGTACTTAAAAAAGAATTTCACGTAATTGAGTGGTAATTATGGTATAATTTTTAAATAACAGCCGACGAATGGGTCATTGTAAGCTGTATGTTTCTATCGTGCATCCTGAAAGTCGTGAATAAAAAAATACAATCGTGAATGACATCGAAACATGTCATTCGACTTCTCTTTTGTTAATTCCGTTAATTCTTCAACCACCAGCCTAGCTGCCTTACACCCCCTGAAACTAAAAACAGAAATTCCAAACCAGAGTTTCGTACGTAATTTTTATATTTAAGGGTAGGCCATGTGGTTCCCCCATATTTTTTTACAGAGATATTGAACAAATAATAAGGGGTAAGAGGAAGAAGAACCAATGCACAGTTATTTTCGTCATAATTATTTTTTTAAATAAAAAAGAAGATAAAAAAACTGAACTTAAATTTTTGTTCCCCCCCCCCCCATATTTTTTTACGGCTCCCCCCCCCCCCCTTCACTCTTGATACTACAAATTACAAAAATATACAGAGCGAATGTGCATATTTATTTCTCTGTATTTTTTAAAATTTTCGGCAATTCACTCGTACTGCGGATTTCCGTAAAAAAATCATGAAGAATGAACGCAGAGACGTATTTTAAAATTTCACGCCCTGGGCCCAAAAAGGTTTGCCGCCCCATAAATTAATTAAAAAACGCTAAAATTAAAATTTTTAATTCATGCAGATTAAAAAAGGCGCCGCTCCAAGCAGAGCGCAAATTACGGCTTTCCGCCCCCGGCCATGGCCCTTATGTAGGTAAATACGTCTCTGGATGAACGAAAAACAACGCATTTTACTGGCTTTTTACCGATTTTTTCTACGGTATAAAAGTAGAAAATGAAAAAAAAGCTAATTAGAGTCATCTGCAGAGACGCAACTTTTCGGGAGGGAATAATCTTCAATTTGTAAACTTTTTTGCTTTTGCTCTCCCCCCCCCTTTGTTCATCAGGATTTCCTCTGAGTTATTTCATCGGTTTATCCCAGATGATTTCAGATTTTCCTTGACTTACACGCGGGATTTCACCGAAAAATCCTCTTTCGTCAACAGTTTAATTGGAGGGAGCTCCCCCCCCCAACAAAAACTGTTATAAAATCTTGAAAGAAATTACAGTGACTTATAATGAAAACCGGACGTTTCCATGTTAATAATAATGCAAATTGCCAGTTTTGATCTCGCTTTTTAGAATAAAAATCGATTTTACCACAAAACTTTTTAGACATTTTTCATTTAAAATTTCATTGCCTTTAATTTAGTTTCTATAAATTTTTTTATTTTGTTGCGCCGTTTCCGACTGACAGCGACTTAAACAAGAGTCGGTACCATACGAAAAATATTTGTCATCTATCTCGAAAACGGTGCCGTAAAATAAAAAAATGAAAGAAGCATTTTTTCTTGAAAATTCTATGTTCTACATTTTTGTCTCTATACATTTTTCTATTTAGTCGCACCGTTTCCGAGATATACATAGTTTACAATATTTTTTTCGTATTTTACCGAATACTCTTTAAGCCGCTGTCGGTCAGAAACGGCGCGACAAAATAAAAAAATTTATAAAACTAATTTGAAGGCAACAAAATTTTCAACAAAAAATATCTAAAAAGTTTTGCTGTAAAATGGATTTTACAGCCAAAAAACGGCTTCAAAACCGGAAATCTGCATTGTTAACATAGAAGCGTCCGAATTTCTACAAACAAATGCGGATACAAGTGGGGGGGGGGGGGGGCAACGAGGTAACCATCCTGCCTCCCATGCTCTATTAATCCAGCAAATTCCACAAGATTTTTTGTAAAATGTATGTAGTACATGTACAATGACGCATAATGAAAGCCGGACGTTTCTACGTTAATAATGCAAATTGACGGTTTTGAACCCGCTTTTTGGCATATAAGAATCGATTTTACAATAAAACTTTTTAGACATTTTTTATTGAAAATTTCATTGCCTTTAATTTTGTTTATATATTTTTTTTTGTTTTGTTGCGCCGTTTCTAACCGACAGCGGCTTAAACAAGAGTCGGTACTATACGAAAAATATTTGTCATTGTATATCTCGAAAACGGTGCCGTAAAATAAAAAAATGAAAAAGGCATTTTTTCTTGAAAATTTTATTTTCTACATTTTTGTTCCTATACATTTTTCTATTTAGTGGCACCGTTTCCAAGATATACATAGTTTACAATATTTTTCGTATTTTACCGAATTTTCTTTAAGCCGTTGTCGGTCAGAAACGGCGCGATAAAAAAAAAACTATATATAAACAAAATTGAAGGCAATGAAATTTTCAACAAAAAATGTATAAAAATTTTTGCTGTAAAATGGATTTAACAGCCAAAAAACGGCTTCAAAACCGGAAATTCGCATTGTTAACATAGAAGCGTCCGGATTTCTACAACCAAATGCGGTTATAAGGAATAGGGGGGGGGGGGGTTACTAAGTAACCATTCTGCTTCCCATGCTCTATTAATCCAACAAATTCCCCAAGATTTTGTTAAAAATTTGAAAATTAATACCTAAATTCCTACAAAATTTTTTTAATTTGTCCCCCCCCTCCCGGCACAAATAAAAAGTCTTATTGCTCACCGCGAAAGGCGTAAGGATCTAATTTAATAAATAGAAAGTCAACACTTTTTTACCTCATTTACACCCTCCATAAACCATGTTTAGAAAGCGGTGCCGGGAGAAAGGGTGAAAGGAGAGAAAAAAAATTTTTGTTTTTCTAAAAATTCAAAAAAAATTTTTTTTAAATTAAGTGACAAATTTTTTCGTTTTCCTTGCTCTGCCAAAAAAGCTTTTCCCCGATCTGGGCGAGCCACAAAGCAAATTTTTGTTTACTAGATTTCCATTTGTGAAATTTTTTAAAGATTTCCCCGAATTTCCTCTCAGATTGTCTTATGATTTCCTAGAATTTCTTGGCATTTCCTAAGATTTCTTTGAATTTTTTCAATTTCCTGGAAAGCCTGGGATTTTCTAAAATTTTCTAGAATTTTCTAAGATTTTCTTGAATTTTCTAAGATATCTTCAGAAACATGATGGTATTTCCTTAGATTTTCTATAAGTTCTCTTAGAATTTCCTACGGTTTTCCGGAATTCTACTAGTTTTTCCTAAGATTTCCTTGAAAACCTTTCTAAAGGTTTTCCCGGATTTCCTCTAAGATTTCTTTGAAGTTTTTAGATTTCCTGGAAAGCCTGGAATTTTCTAAGATCTTCCAGAATTTTTTAAAATTTTCGTGATAATTTCCTAAGATTTCCTAAGTTCTCTTAGAATTTCCTAAGGTTTTCCCGAATTCTGCTAGTTATTCCTAAGATTTCCTTGAAAACCTTTTTTAAAGGTTTTCCCGGATTTCCTCTAAGATTGCCTTATAATTTCCTAAAATTTCTTGACATTTCCTAAGATTTCTTTGAATTTTTTGAATTTCCTGAGAAGCCTGGGATTTTCTAAGATCTTCCAGAATGTTATAAAATTTACTCGAATTTTCTAAGATATTTTCAGGAACATGGTATTTCCTCAGTTCTTTTCGAGTTTCCTAAGGTTTTCCTGAATTTGTTAGAATTTCCTAAGATTTTCTTAAATTTTATAGGATTTCATTCTAAACCACCCGGGATTTCCCCTAAAAATTCCGGAAAGTTTTTTAAGGTTTTCTTTAATTTCTTAAATTTTTCTAGGTTTTTCTAAGATTTCCTTGAAAACCCGTTATCGAGGGGTAAACTACAGAGAAATTTTGGTGTAAGATCGAGGAATTGCAAAAAAATTAATGCAGGCGAATTTCAATAGAATTATTAAGGAATTGCAACAAAAATGGGAAACAAAAAGGGAAATTGGTGTAAAAGATTTATGTCTGCTTTTCAACTTTCGTCTACAATTTCCTGAGATTTTCTTGAATTTACTGAGATTTCCCTTCACTTGTACGCCAGATTTCCTCAAAGACTCCCGATTATATTAAGTTTCTCTATTTACTTAAGCACCCACTTGCTCCCCCCCTTCTGAAAAAAAATAATATAAACTAATAATTCCCCCCCCCCAAATTTAACCCAGGAGTACCCATGTTTATTTTTGTAAGATTTAAAAAAGATTACGGAGCAACTCGAAGAAGAGTGTTTCAGTGCGATCGAATATTTTTCATTTTGAAAACGCCCCCCCCCCATTTTTTAAGCGGTTGGTAGAATCTGTGAATGGTTGGCAAACCGTCGATAAATTATTATGGTACTTCTTTAACAAATAACTTACTGTGTTGGAAAAGGAAAAAATCAACGTTTGGCACTAGACTCCCCCCCTGAAAATATTCAGTTAGATCCGTCCCTGCTTCGTGGCTAATCCGCTCTTGATTATAAATTGATTATTATATTTTTTGTGCTCTTACTTTTCTGGAAATCTGCATCTATTAAATTTTTCTAGTATTTTAAAAACTACATCAGGTAATAAGGGGGGGGGGAGGGAGATAAAACATTATTAAATATTTTTATTTTTAGAATATTAATACTTTTATAGTGAAAAATGCTTCGAATGGGTCATGTTTTGTAAAATAAAACAAAAACTATATAGGCAATAATTTAAAATATTTTACACCCCCCCCTCTTTCGCACCCCCCGATTGCGGTTGTTTTTCAGAAGTTTTAAAATATCCGGTAATATGTATAAAGCGGATATTTTTAATTTTTACATCAAAAAAGAAACACAAAAACGACTGCTTAATTAAAAAATCCACAAAAGTAATGGGGAGGGGGTAACAAATAATTCTTAATAAATTCGCAAACTTATTTTTTCAAAATTTTTATTTTCCCAACAATGTGGAAAGTTACGAAAATGCAACAAATAAATTTTTTACTCTTCCCCCCCCCCCTCGCGCGCTCCAAAATTATGTTTTAAATTGCGTAGCTGCTATTCTATAAAACAAATTTTAGCAAATAATAATACGCAATTTGATCGATAGTCATCAGAAGAAACAAGAAAAGAAGCAAAGTTACAGTGATTGAGTGCGAAAGCATTCATTGCATCGAGATTCTCGAGTCGATAACTGTTCGATCACAAGACGATATTAAATGGAAGCATCCAATTGATTGATGGTTAAAAGATAATTGATTAAGAATAAATAATTTTCTGCAACTCCATGGGAGTTTATTAACATTTTTGCTCATGCATGTAATTTTTTTTGTGTTCCCGGCGCCCGAGAATTCAAAATTTTGGAAAAACTTCTTTCGCGACCGTTTAAATCTGACTGCAAATGTTTCGTCTGTCTGTAAAAAATTCCAGTTAATCCCTTATCTTGGTGCTCGGTTTCTAATTTCTTATGCTTGCATGCCACCAATTTCGTGTGTGTGCAGTTGCAACTGTCTAGCAGGCGAGGGTCAAGACCGACCCGTTTTAATGATGACTCGGCCACCATCCAAGGCCGCTTGTGACCGGACCAGCCGAACATTAAATTCCTAGACCGAACTGTTGCATTTTAAATCTTTGTTGCACTTTAACGGTCAAATTTTCGAAAACAAAAATTTAAAAAAAGTGGAATTTTTTTTCGAGGAAGTTGCGTTCTATTTTTTGATTTTTTGTTTTTATCGACTAATGATGCGCTCTTTTTGGATTTACATATCCAAAGGTTGGAAAAATTGTCGCGTTACAACAGGAAACGAGGTTTTTATTTTTGTATTTATAATTTTAGATGTTCGTCTTGTAACAGCAGCATCCGGCGATGAATTTTAATAGACAATGGAAATGAAAATTTTATAGTATTACTATTTTGAATGTGCGGGAAAACAAGTGCAACTCAATCGAACAATTTTCGAAAATTTTTCCGTAGGTGCAACACCAGCGGAAGGAGAATATTTGCTGCGGCAGTTTACAATAAATATAAACCAACGACAAAGCTTTTAAATAACCGAAACAGATTTTTTGAAATTTCCCTGAATTTTTTAAAATTTTCAAAAATTTCCTTTCGCTTGTACGCCAGATTTTCCCAGAGCAATAAAAATTTTTACAGAGTCTCTTTTAAGTCGCTGTATCTCGGGAACGGTGCGACAAAATCGAAAAATGTACAAGAACAAAATTGAAGAAAATTAAATTTGCAACAAAAAATGTCTCAGAAGTATTGCTGTAAAAGCGAGTTTTATATTAGGAAAAAATCTTCATTGCTACATTCACGTTTCGAGGCACGACTCATCATGAAATCCGGAGATAGCCGGTTTTGAATCCGTTTTTTGGCGTATAAAAATCGATTTTACAACAAAACTGTTTAGATATTTTTTATTTAAAATTTCATTGCCTTCAATTTTGTTTTTATATATTTTTTTATTTTTCGTGCCGTTTCTGACCGACAGCGGCTTAAACAACAGTCGGTAACATCCGAAAAGTATTTGTCATCTATATCTTGGAAACGGTGCGACAAAATAAAAAAATGAAAAAGGCATTTTTTCTTGTAAATTTTATTCGCTACATTTTTGTTCCTATACATTTTTCCATTTGGTTGCACTGTTTCCGAGATATAGACGAAAATAAGTTTCGCATTTTTCCGCGTCTTGTTTAAGCCGTTGTCAGTCAGAAACGGCGCGTCAAAATAAAAAATTCATGTAAACAAAAATGAAGAAAATGAAATTTTCAAAAAAAATGTCTGACAAGTATTGCTGTAAAAGCGGTTTTTATATGAGGAAAAAGTCTTCATTGCGAAGTGCACTTTTGAAGCACGAAATCCGGACGGTCAACGCAAATTGCCGGTTTCGAAGCCGTTTTTTGGCGTATAAAAATCGATTTTACAGCTAAACTTATCAGATGTTTTTTGTTGAAAATTTCATTGCCTTCAATTTTGTTTATTTAAATTTTTTTAATTTGTCGTGCCGTTTCTGACCGACAGCAGCTTTAATAAGCTTCGGTAACATACGAAAAATATTGTCATCTATATCTCGAAAATGGTGCGACAAAATAAAAAAATAAAAAAGGCATTTTTTCTTGTAAATTTTATTCTCTACATTTTTGTTCCTATACATTTTTCTATTTAGGTGCACCGTTTCCGAGTTATCGACGACAATATGATTCGTATGTTACCAAGTCTTGTTTAAGCCGTTGTCAGTTAGAAACAGCGCGACAAAATAAAAAAAATTATATAAACAAAATTGAAGGCAATGAAATTTTCAACAAAAAATATCTAATAAGTATTGCTGCAAAAGCGATTTTTAAATGAGGAAAATGTCTTCATTGCTACATTTACGTTTCACGGCACGACTCATAAGAAAATCCGGATGCCCAATACAAATTGTCGTTTTTGAAGCCATTTTTGGCGAAAAATTGATTTAACAACAAAAATTTTTTGATATTTTGTATTGAAAATTTCATTGCCTTCAATTTTGTTTATGTTAATTTTTTTATTTACTGGTGCCGTTTCTGACCGACAGAGGCTTAAACAAGAGTCGGTATCATACGAAAAGTATTTGTCATTTATATCTCGGAAACGGTGCTACAAAATAAAAAAATGCAAAAGGCATTTCTTCTTTTAAATTTTATTTTCTACATTTTTGTTCCTATACATTTTTCTACTTGGTTGCATCATTTCCGAGATATGGACGACAATATATTTTTCGTATTTTACCGAATCTTACTTAAGCCGCTGTCAGCCAGAGACGGCGGGACAAAATAAAAAAATGAATATAAACAAAAATGAAGACAATTAAATTTGCAACAAAAAATCTCTGATAAGTATTGCTGTAAAAGCGATTTTAAATGAGGAAAAAGTCTTCATTCCTACGTTCACGACTCATAATGAAATCCGGACGCTCAATGCAAATTGCCGGTTTTGAAACCTTTTTTTGGCGTATAAAAATCAATTTTACCACAAAACTTATTAGATATTTTTTGTTGCAAATTTCAATACCTTCAATTTTGTATTTATTAATATTTTTATTTTGTCGTGCCGTTTCTGACCGACAGCGGCTTAAACAAGATTCGGTAACATACGAAAAGTATTTGTCAGCTATATCTCGGAAACGGTGCTACAAAATAAAAAAATGAAAAACGCATTTTTTTTTGTAAATTTTATTCACTACATTTTTGTTCCTATACATTTTTCTATTTGGTCACACCGTTTCCGAGATATACAAATGACAACATTTTTCGTATTTTATCGGGTTTTGTTTAAGCCGTTGCCAGTCAGAAACGGCGCGAGAAAATGAAAAAATGCATATAAATAAAAATGAAGACAATGAAATTTGCAACAAAAAACGTCTAATAAGTTTTGCTGTAAAATGGATTTTAATAAGCCAAAAAACCGGCAATTTGCATTGTTAACATAGGAGCGTCCGGATTTCATTATGAGTCACTGAATAGCTACAGCGCCGCGGCTTGAAGGCCGCTTTTTTAGTCAAGACGTAAAAAAGTGTCCAACAAATCGTCTCGAACTTTTTGAAACTTCGCAAAACGCTTGTTGCAAAATTAAAAAATGTTCAAATGAATTTTAAATAATCGGCCGGCCGGGGGGGGGGGGCGGAGGCTACAAATTCTAGTTCATACGCAAGAACACAGAGGGTCTACCAAAACCTTACATGGTACATATTACATGGAAGTTGGAGAGTTGAAAATTTCAAAAATCATCCTTCCGTAATTAAGGGACCTTCCCTTATTGGAAGAGACGTATTTACCTAAAGGCCATAAGGGCCATGGCCCGGGACAGAAGGCTTCAAGCGGCGGCGCAAGCCGTTCAACTTGGGGCGCCTTTTAAAATCAAAATGAATTTAAAAAAATAATTTTAGATTTTTTAAATTAATTTATGAGGCGGCAAACCTTTTGGGCCCAAGGCGCCAAATTTTAAAGTACGTCTCTGTTTGTTGGGAATAACAGAATTGGTCCTGTTCTTGTCTCAAGAAACTACAATCAGCTTACTTTTAACAACACAAGATTCCACGAACCTCGCAACATTTGTTTTTTGGAAAAATGACAAACATAAATTAAGGTTTGGGAATCCCCGAACCCAAGATATAAATTTTTGTACACTAAATTATCTTTACAATATTTTTGAAAGATTTCCTCCGATGTTTTTCTGAATTGCCTCAAAATTTCCTTTTGAAAAAGTTAAAAAGGCAATAAAAAACGATCTATGGTTTTTCGAATTTCCTGGAAATTTCTTAGATTTTCTGGAATTTCTTCAAACTTCTCTTCACTTGTACACTAAATTTACCCCCCCCCCCCCAGGAGAACACTAAACACTAAAATAAATTTATGTAAATTTTTACAGAGTTTCTTTTAAGTCACTATATCTCGAAAACAGTGCGACAAATTGGAAAATTGTATCTGTTCAAAAATGACGGGAATAAAATTTTCTACAAAAAATGTCTTATGAAAATTTCTGTAAAAGCGATTTTTATATGAGAATATAAGCATTGAAGCGTACGAATAGTATAAATAATTCCGAATAATTCCGATAATTCCACATTAATTCCAAATTAATTCCGATAATAATTTCTTGTTGATTCATATAATTCAGATTAAATTTAAAATTAATAATTTCAAGGCTGGGGGGCCCCTGGACACAAAACGTAGGTGTGTCTGTAAACCAGAGACTCTTGGAGGAGGAAAGACAATAAATTCGAAAATGGAAATAGCGTTTTTTTCTTGGATCAATTTACCTGAAATTTTCCAAGGTAGATTAGTGTTGAATTTAAAAATTTTGCAAAATTTGTAAAAAAGGTTTTTTAAAATTTTCTACTTAAAGTCAGCATTATTTTTTGTAATTTTACCGCCCCTGGTTTTGTTGTCCTGTCTAATGAACGGCCTAATTATAGACGTCCGTTTATAATAATCAGTAGTTTCCACGCATCATTTGGTTTTGAAACAAATGAAAAGCAAAAGCTGAAGTTGGGAAGTTGATTTTAATCAATGACGCGCATGAACGTATTAACGAAATTCCCGTTAGATATTCCGTTTTACTATTTTTTTTACTGAAAAGTCGTAAATATTTACTAAATAAATTTGTGAGCGATTGGTAGAGGTAATCTCGTTAATACATTCATGCGCGTCAGCGTTGATTTTTGAAATCAATATTTGGCTGTATACGAAAACTGTTTCAAGATTTACAAGACAGCTGTTTTTTTAAAATCAATTTCCCGCGGGGCAAATAGAAATTAAATTGTGAAATTTTGGTTGAACGTAAAGAAGCATTAAAAATTTGACCCGGGTAAGTACTACGCGAAATAATAACAATAATTGCACCAGACGGTTATAAAAAAATTGCACGAAAACAATTGAGTGAACTTCCCGCGCTCGATAAAATTTTAAATAGTGACGAAAGCAGTGAATAATTAATTTTTTGTTTTGTTGCACAAGAGTTGCAAAAAGTAGTTGTGTAAGGTCAGTTCGACCTTCCCGAAAAATTTAGCATTTATTACAAGGTAAAATAACAAGTTTTTTGAATAAAAGCGGTCGCGCTATTTTTATCTAACGGAGAAAATGATTATAATAAATGGACTTTGTTGAAAAGAGCAAATACGAATTGGTCTGAACTTGATTAAGTAACCCCCGCCGTTCCTCTCACTTGCATTCATCTGCATTAACACCTGCAGCTACATGCTGCATTTTTTCTACTTGGTCCGCCCCAGGGCCCCAATACAGGATCTGCAGCGTCGAAGAACCAAAGCTGCTGAATCGACTTTTGTTTCAACCGATGTATTATACATCCTACAATTTACGTCCCACTCGGGCTAATAATAAAAAATTGTGTACGTATGTATATTATCTGCTCGCTCCACTCAATTAAATAAAACGTTCAAATCAAAAAGTGGACGGAGAACTACATCCGACAGTTTTTCTAGCATCAATCACTTTTTTTCTGCTGCACCGTTCTCAAATCTCACGCTCTCTTGTTTATTATTTTACGGACGTAAAACAAATGACAATCGTAAATTTTGAAATATATGTTACGACTTTCGCGCCGCCCCGCGCCCGATCTCTCGGCTAAAAATAAAAACAAAAGCAACTTTTTGCGAAAATTCAAATGTTTTGACTGTCGAAACTCGACAGATAACGCCTTGACCTTGACGTTGCACAATTTGTTTTTTGTTGGCATTTTTTTATATTTTACGATATTTACGAGATGCGCACCTTCTCAGTAAATAACAAAAATCTCGTCAAAACATACGGAGAGCGGAGTCAAGATGAAGGCCGCTTTACCAGACGCGAATTACTAAGCAGACCGATTTAGAAATTGGATTATTAAAATGACGCAATTGGAAAGGTCAGGTTTTATACCGCCACCGATTGTTTTATCGTTTTACAGTTTTGACACAATTAACCTTTGCGTAGCCTAATCGCGCTATCGAAATTTCAAAAATCCGCTCCAAATTATTGTAACACAAAATAATAAATATTTTATTATTATGTTCTGATAACAAACAATAACTTATTGTTGCTTGAGGATTCACAATTTTTGCTATTCTTTTCACAGCGGTTTCAAAACAACGCCAATCCACCCCCCAACATCGCGGGTGAGCCCGGAGGCCGAGCGACTCAAAAGTTCCCTAGATTTTAATGAACCTGTCCAGTGCAACTGAGCAGAGTCACCTTGGCGAAAGAGGGGAGAGGGGGGTTAACTTCACCCAGAAAAAAAAAATTTAATAAAAACATAAAAGGTACCTTAATAACATAAGGTAACATAACTTTACTTATTTTAGCTGTAAATACTTTGGCAGTAACCTCGAAGAAGTGCGGAGGGGGGGGGGGGAAAGGGCAGTATAAATAAATTTAAAATTTTTGACATTTTAAATTGTCGAGGTTACCTAAATTATAAATCGGTGAATTTTAAAAGTCCCCGGATACTCCACATTGTATCGTTCGTTCTTGTTTACGAAGGCGGGGGGGAGGGGGGAGTTGATGGCATGGTATTTAAACAATTTAACCACTTTTTCATTATATTATTAAAATAATACGAATAAAATTAAAATTAAAAAGGTTTTAAACAATCGTGTGGCTAATAATATCTTACAGATAAATAGGTAGATTTGCAGAATTCGGACAGGGAGCTCTCCCCCCCCCTCCCCCGATACGACAACTCCCAAGTCTTCCATTAATAAAATTGCATTTTCATTTCTGTAAATTTAATATTTTGTTTGTAAAAATTTTATTTATTGTAAATTTGGAATTTTCTGATTTTTTCGCTAATTAGTCGACGTTACAGTATTATTTAGAAAAAATCAGAAAATTTTTTGGATAAAATTTCATTTTTTGAATTAAAAATAATTTAGTTGGAATTTGATTCTTACGGGTAAACAGAAAATAAATGGAAATTAATAATTGAAAAATTTAGCTTTCCCAGGTGAAGATCTGCATTTTTTCTGAAAGGAAAAATATTGAAAATTTTGAAACTGGAAAAATACGTTTCAAAAAGTTTACGGGTAAACAGAAAATTAATGGAAATTTATAATTCAAAAATTTGGTTTTCCCAGATGAAGATCTGTAGTTTTTCTGAAAGGAAAAATGTTGAAAATTTTGAATCTGGAAAAATCCGTTTCAAAAAGTTTACGGGTAAACAGAAAATAAATAGAAATTAATAATTGAAAAATTTGGCTTTTCCAGTTGGTAATCTGTATTTTTTCCGAAAGGAAAAATGTTGAAAATTTTGAATCTGGAAAAATCCGTTTCAAAAAGTGTACGGATAAACAGAAAATAAATGGAAATTTATAATTAAAAAATTTGGCTTTCCCAGGTGAAGATCTGTATTTTTTCTGAAAGGAAAAATTTTGAAATTTTTGATCCTGGAAAAATATGTTTCAAAAAGTTTACGGATAAACAGAAAATAAATGGAAATTTATAATTCAAAAATTTGGCTTTCCCAGGTGAAGATCTATATTTTTTCTGAAAGGAAAAATTTTGAAAATTTTGAATTTGGAAAAATCCGTTTCAAAAAGTTTACGGGTAAACAGAAAATAAATGGAAATTAATAATTGAAAAATTTGGCTTTCCCAGGTGAAGATGTATTTTTTTTTAAAGGAAAAATTTTGAAAATTTTGAATCTGGAAAAATACGTTTCAAAAAGTTTACGGATAAACAGAAAATAAATGGAAATTTATAATTCAAAAATTTGGCTTTCCCAGGTGGAAATCTGTATTTTTTCTGAAAGGAAAAAATGTTGAAAATTTTGAATCTGGAAAAATCCGTTACAAAAAGTTTACGGGTAAACATAAAATAAAGAAATTAATAATTGAAAAATTTAGCTTTCCCAGGTGGAAATCTGTATTTTTTCTGAAAGGAAAAATATTGAAAATTTTGAATCTGGAAAAATACGTTTCAAAAAGTTTACGAGTAAACAGAAAAAAAATGGAAATTTATAATTCAAAAATTTGGCTTTCCCAGGTGAAGATCTGTATTTTTTCTGAAAGGAAAAATTTTGAAAATTTTGGTTCTGGAAAAACACGTTCAAAAAGTTTACGGGTAAACAGAAAATAAATGGAAATTAATAATTCAAAAATTTGGCTTTTCCAGGTGAAGATCTGTAGTTTTTCTGAAAGGAAAAATTTTGAAAATTTTGAATCTGGAAAAATACGTTTCGAAAAGAAACTACAGACTAACGTGTAATTCAAACCACGGCACAAAGCCATTTAAAGCCGGCAGGATTCAAACACACGAATATTTTCTCTAAGTAAATTTTTCCCTGGAAACTACACAATAGCTTTTAAATAAATAAATTGAAGACAGCCAAATTGTCTTCTAGTGTTTTTTTCATAATTTCTGTTTCCTACTTTTCAAATCAAATTATGATATTTGAGAAATTAAAATTATAGATTTTCAGACGACAGAAATCGTCATCGACGCGCATGAATGAATAAACGATAATAATATCCAACAGCCCACATGATTAACGAAAATCCGTTTGTTTTCATTTTTGTTTTTTTTTTTGTTTTCTCATTTTCTCCGGATTTTAATTACAAAAGAAGCTCTTTTATAATATTCCTTAAATTTTCCCAAATTTCCTCAGGTTTTCCTTTAGTTGTACACGGAATTTCTTCCCCCCTGCGGGTGTTAATTTTATGGATATTTCGACCTTCCTTGAATTTTGGTAAGAAAGACCAAAAATCCCCGTTGGCAAGAATCTCTGATTTCAAGTAAAAGTCGGAAAAAAAATGAATTTTTTTTGGCCCCCCTCCCCAATACACCGCTTTTTAATGCTCTTATAAAATCACAAGGTTTCTAATGCTAATATCTGGAAAAAGCAAAAAATTAAAAAATTAGGGACTTCAAAATAAATTTCTAAAATTTTCTAAAGTCAAATGCGGGACGGAGAGGGGGGGGGAAGAATCAACATTTAAAATAAAAGCCGTAACTATAGGCAATAAAACAAAACTTTTACACTTTCCGATGTATGCGGAATTTTTTTTGTGACTTTTTTCTCTAAAATGTTGATATTTTTCTTGTCGTTCAATTTGCGTCCTCTCGGAATTGCAGAGGTGGGGGTGGGGGGGGCCGCGAGAATAAATCTTCCCAAGATGGTACAATTTCAGGCAAAAAATACCAGCAAAAGTATGGAATTAATGAAATTAAATATACAAAAAATTTAATAAATGTTCCCCACCCCCATAAACCGATTATTGTAATGCACCTATAAAATCACAAAGTCCCTATAAAGCTCCGGGAAAGCGTCTCCCATAGCTTTAGAAATATCGAAAAAAAATTAAAAATTAGGAATTTAGAGGGACACATCAAAATAAATTTCCAAAATTCCCCCCCAATTTAGCAGACAGTTAAAAATATAACTGATTTTTTTTTAAGTTTTTTTATTTAGTTTTTCCGAGAAAAGTTATGATTAACTCTGAAACAGTTTTCTATAACGTTTCCCCCCAAAACAACCATTGCTGTTTCTTTTTACCAAATGACTAAAAACGATACTCGGACTAGTTGCTCCCCCCCCCCCACATTTCATCAAAGATTGATAGATCTTTGGAAATTTATTTTGATTTTTCAAATAAGTTTATAATAAAAAAATATTTGTGCTTCCCTTTACAAAAAAACTCCCCCCCCCCGCTTTCAGCAGAGAGTTAAAAATACAACTGCTTAAGAAAAAATACTAATTTTATTTGGTTTTTCCGAAAAAGGATATTATTAAATTAATCTAAAAAAGTTTTTTGTGCCCCTCCACCAAAAACACGTTGCTCGGACACTGAAAAATGATAAAATTGGGGGGTTACAAAACCTGAGGTTTTGGCCGGCAGTGAAGAAAACACAAATTATAAAAAAATATTTCAAATATGTGAAGAAAGGGGAATTGAAGAAATTTAAATTTTTAATTGACCAAAAAAAGGTTTTTGCCCCCCCCCCCCCCGATCCAAAAAACAGAGGTCCAGATACTAAGATACTGAGATTATGTCTCTTGCAATAGGAAAAAAATATAAAAATTTAAAAGGAAATTTTACCAAAAAGCACTAAAATCTTTCGTGGATTGATCGGGGGGGGGGGGGAGGTTGAGCATTTAAATTTTTATTTCTTCGATTATTTGTAGATTTATGAGAATTAATATAATAATTAAATTGAAAGAATAAAAAATTGTAATATCACATCAGACTATCGTCGTCCCCCGTTAAAGAAAAAAATTTATGCTGCTTTTTTTTTTAAAAATTTATGAAAAGGGGGGATGCAAGCAATTAAAAACAAACAGCATTTCAAGTACTTAACTGTAAATTTCTTAAATTATTTTTGAGTTAACAAGTTTCCTGATCAGTTTTTAAGCCAACTTTTTCATTTTTTTAAGCCGGGGGGGAGGGGGGGGAAGAGGTAAATCTCTCGACAAAAACAAAAGAAATTCAAAAAAATTTAAAAAAAAATTTTTTATTTTTTTTTCTCATACGTCACATTAAAAGTAAAAAAATAGTCAAATGTGTGTGTGTGTGGGGGGGGGGGCGAACAATATTTAAAATAAATTAATATTAAGTTTTAAATAAGAAAGTAAAAATATTAACTAATAAACACATGATTTTCTGTCAAACCTTTGAAAAAAAAAATTTCGCAACCAATCTACCACTGATTGCATGATCCCCCCCCCCCACGCAATTAAAGAAAAAAGTTAAAAATGTTATAAAAAATGTTAAAAAAATTAGCAGGTCTCGATTAGAACTTCGAGTAAATTAAAACAAATTTTCCACTCTTCAAAATTCAGATTTTGAATTTGGAAAAAAGAGGGGAGGGGGAGTGCGTTAACCTAACCAGCTTAATTGTGCTATTAAACCGTCGGTCGTCGACTTCCTTAGCGTTCTTCCGCTAATTAGATATTAGATAACCCTAATAGGTAGATACAACCAAAGGGAGGCTACATAGGAACGTGCGCCGACCACGAGCGGTAAATTCTAGGAGCGGCGGGTTCCAACTTTTTTTATCCGAAATAAATAAAACGACATTAGTGACATATATATTTTTTAAATTAGATGAAAGTGGCATATCCTGTACATCCTTTTCGTTACGATTGGGTCTTCCAACCGAACCACCGCACTATTTGTTGCGTAACCGACAGATCGACAACATCCCAGTATTTGTACAATTTATGCGATACATCGATAAAACAAGATGTTTGCACATAACGTCTCTATCACGTACACTGCTAACTTTATTACCGTCAATTAGATCCACAACGATGTTACTACGATCGCACACACCGGCCGGCGGTTGCGATTTAATTTTCGAAAAAAAGCGACAAAACAAGAGAAACGCACACCTCGTACTGGATTTTTGTCTGCGTTTCGTCCCGCGGCGTAAAGCTACGCATGGATCAAAACGAAACGTGCGTAGACGTGATGCACAAAAAAATCGATAAAACCTAATTAAAACAAAACAAACGAATCGCATTCGTTATAAATTGTCAGGTGTCATTTTTTCTTAATCGATCATGAAAATGATGGTATGGTAAACGCGTTCGAAAAAAATCATTATAAAACAGGTTCGTAACTCAGGCGCTACTACCAGTTTCTTCGTTTTTTTCGATTCCCATTATAATTATGGAGTAACATCTATCTAATTGCGTGCGATCATCATAGGCGTACTTACTTCTTAATTGCTTCTTTATTCAAATAGAATCCGTTCCAAATTGCATTAAATACTGCCTGCACCGATAAATCCAATAATCCGCTATCAGAAACAACGAAATGACCTTCGGAGGGAAATTAAAAAAAAAAAAAATCTGCCGCCCCTACCGGGGTGGTTTGAAAAAAAATCTCCGTCCGGATCTGTCCAATACTCGCGACGTCGTAAACTTTCCGAAAGCTCCCCGTACTACGCGACAGATCGGACTATTCATAAAAATTACAATGTAATTCGTTTTAATTTATAATTAATACGTATTTATAGATGGATTAAGCGTACATAGGATCGACTAACTGTATTTTGATGTTTTTTAGATAGGGAAATCGAACCTACAACGCTCTGATATTATACAGCTATTTTAATTTAAGTTATTCAGTTCACTTTTTGCTTCAAACTGGTTCATCTTAATCTAACTATAACAAATTAACCTAACATTATAATAATTCCTTCCAGGCTTCAATTTTCTACTCGGCCAGGGGCGTCCCCGGAATTGCATTTTGCGCTCTTTGGATTTTTATATAAAATTCTCGCGAAAAGCTTTCACGAAGTTTTCGTTTTAATTTCCGATTGCATATTTTAATTTTTAATTTCAAATTTAATTGTTTCTACCACCCAGTAAAAGTACTAATCAAAATTGCACGCTCCGCGATGTGCAAAGTTTAAATTTTAAATTTGTTTATCCAGTTGCCAAGGCAACGGATCTGTCATTGAAATATTTTTAAAGCCGATCGCTTTGGTGTTTAATATCAAAAATTAAAAACTAGAAAAAAAATTTTATTTTGAAAAAAAAAATTTTTCAAAAACTGAATTTGGAAATTCAAAATGTTTTTGTTGTTTTTTTAAAAATTTAGATAATCTTTTAATCTTAAAAAATGCTTTTTCGTAGCTAAAAAAATTTTTTTGAAAAGTTTTAAAATAATATAAAACTTGAATATTTTTCAAAAATTTTTTTTTTAAATAATCATTTTATTTGTAAAAATATATTTTACAGAACTAAAAGCTGAACATAGAATTTTAAATTTGAAAATCAAAAAATATAAATAGACTAGCAGGTCAGGCAAAATTACTAACTTAAATTGCACACTCCACGATGTGCAATGTGCAAAATTATTGTTTACATTTATTTATCTAGTTGCCAAGGCAACAGGTCTGTAATTGAAATATTTCTAAAGTCGATCGCGTTGGTGTTTATCTCCATATCAAAAATTATTTAAAAAAAATTTATTTTGAAAAAAATTTTCAAAAACTGAATTTGGAAATTCAAAAAAACTCATAATATTCAAAATGTTTTCGTGTTATTTAGAAATTCAGATAATCTTTCAAGCTCAAAAAATACTTTTCGTAGCTAAAAAAAAAATATTTAAAAAGTTTTGAAATATAAAATTTGGAATATTTCTCAAAAATATTTTTAAATAATCTTTTTACTTGTAAAAAAACATATTTTACAAAACTAAAAGATGAAAATAGAATTTTAATTTTGAAATTCAAAAAATATAAATAGACTAACAAGGTCAGGTAAAATAACGAACTAAAATTGCACGCTCCACGATGTGTAAAGCTATTGTTTCGTTTTGTTTATCCAGTTGCCAAGGCAACGGATCTGTCATTGAAGTACTTTTACAGCCGATCGCGTTAGTGTTTATATCAAAAATTAAAAATTTAAAAAAAAATTAATTTTGAAAAAAATTTTCAAAAACTGAATTTGGAAATTCAAAAAATTTCATAATATTCAAAATGTTTTCGTGTTATTTAGCAATGCAGATAATCTTTCAATCTCAAAAAATACTTTTCGTAGCTAAAAAAAAATTTTTTTAAATTTTGAAATACAAAACTTGAGTATTTTTCAAAAACATTTTTTTTAAATATTCTTTTTTCTTGAAAAAAACATATTTTACAGAACTAAAAGCTGAAAATAGAATTTTAATTTTGAAAATCAAAAAATGTAAATAGACTAACAGGTCGGGCAAAATTACTAACTTAAATTGCACGGTCCACAATGTGCGACGTGCAAAGTTATTGTTTAAATTTGTTTATCTAGTAGCCAAGGCAACGGATCTGTCACTGAACTGTCATTTTAAATCCGATCGGGTTGCTATTTCAATTAATTAATAATCTAGAATTTATAAAAAAAATGCTTTACGCACTTATATAACAACATACTATTTTGTAACTTATTTTGCGTTAAAACCATTGAATTTTGAAATTATCAATACTTGAAATTTTGTAAAAAATTTAATTCTGGTTTATAATTTTGTAATTAAAAATTTAAAAAAAAAATTAATTTTGAAAAAAATTTTCATTCAAAATGTTTTTGTTTCAATTTTAGAAAATTAGATAATCTTTAAACCAAAAAAATACTTTTCGTAGCAAAACGGAAATTTTTAAAATGTTTAGTAATAAAAAACTATTTTTTTAATCAAAATTAAATTTTGAAATTATAAATACTTGAATTTTTGAAAAAATTTAATTTTGGTATATAATTTTGTAATTAAAAATTTAAAAAATTTCAAAAACTGAATTTGGAAATTCAAAAATCTCATATTCAAATTTTTCGTTTTATTTAGAAATTCAGATGAGAATTTAATCTCGAAAACTACTTTTCGTAGCTAAAAAAAATGTTTTTAAAGTTTTGAAATATAAAACGTGAATATTTTTCAAAAACTTTTTTTTTACAAAGAGAGAAAATTAGAAAATCTATTAATTTCCAAATATATATTTTACAGAATTAAAAGCAAAAAATTAAATTTTAATTTTCAAATTCAGGTCGGGCAAAATTACTAACTTAAATTGCACCCTCCACGATGTGCAAAGTTATTTTTTAAATTTACTTATTTAGTTGCTAAGGCAACGGATCTGTCAATGAAAAATTTTTAAATGCGATCGCGTCGCTGTTAGAATTAATTAATAATCTAGAAATTATAAAAAAATGATTTACGCACTTACATAACAATATACTATTTTGTTACTTAGTACCTTGCTTTAAAACCATTGAATTTTGAAATTGTCAATACTTGAATTATTGAAAAAAATTAATATTGGTTTATAAGCAAATTTGTAATCAAAAATTAAAAAAAGAAAAATTAATATTTAAAAAAAAAATTCAAAAACTTAATTTTGAAATTCAAAAAATCTCATATTTTCAAAATGTTTTCGTTTTATTTTTAGAAACTTAGATAATCTTTTAATCTCAAAAATTACATTTTGTAGCTAAAAAAAATAATACTTAATAATTTTTTAAAAATTTTGAAATATGAAATTTAAATATTTTTCAAAAACTTTCTTTTCACAAAGAGAAAATTAGAGAATCGATTAATTTCAAAAAATATATTTTACAGAATTAAAAGCAAAAAATAAAAATTACTAACTGAAATTGCGCGCTTTACGATGTGTTTAAATTTATTCTTCTAGTTACTATGGCAGTTAGTTGCCTAGCAACGGATTTTTAATTTATTTTTCGTTCAAGGCCAACGGTTTAATTCTCAGCCATTTAGTATAAGGCAGCGGTTGCCACCAAATATTTGATGGTACGCATAAAAATTTGCGTATTTTTTAAATTTTTCCAAAATTTAGATATTTAAATAATCCTATAATCTAAAAAAATATTTTTCATAAAACTAAAAACCCAAAAAAAGGAATTTAATTTTTGTAAATATTTTCCAAAAAACTTGAGTTTTGAAAATTTTGAAATTCCAAAAACTTAAATTCTATAAAAATTTTTATATTTTTCAAAATATTTTTTTTATTTCAACATTCAGGTGATCTTTTAATCTCAGGATTTTTTTTTAAGAAGGGAAAAAGGAACTAAATTTACATTTTTCGAACCTCAAAAGTTCAATTATATAAATACTGTAATTACAAAAATGTCAAATTTTTCAAAATATTGTATTTATTCAAAAATGTAAATAATCATATTATATCTTAAAAATATTTTCAAATTTAAAAAATTTGAATTTGGGTAAGAATTTGTATTCGGTCTTACTTACCAAAATTGCACGCTCTACGTTCTACGATGTGTAAAGTTACTGTTTAAATATGTTCTTCTAGTTACTATAGCAGTCAGTTGCCTAGCAACGGATGTTACTATCCTATAATACAAAAAAATTTTTTTTATAAATCTAAAAAGCCAAAAAAAAAAGAATTTAATTTTTGGAAATACTTTCAAAAAACCTGATTTTTGAAAATCTTGAAATTCAAAAAATATAAATATAAAAATTTTTGTTTTTATAAAAATTAATTTAGAAATTTTCAAGAAGGAAAAAAAGCCAAAAATATTTACATTTTGCAAGTCCAAAAATTATAAATAAGTATTAAGGGGGCGTCCGTTAATTACGTGAGGCGTTTAGGGGGGGGGGGAGTCGAGCCAAATCTCACCCGGGGGGGGGGGTTGAAAAATCGCCAAAATCGCCTCACGTAATTAATGGACCGAATATTTTCCAAAATTTTTTTTTAATTCAAAAATTTAGATAATCTTAAAAAAAATTTTCAAATTTAAAAAATTTGAATTTGAGTAAGAGTTTGTTTTAGTTCTTAAAATTATTATTCGAAAATCAATACAAAAATATATAAATAATACAGTAGTAAGCAGCGGCGGCTCGTCAGAGGTGGCAAAGGGGGCTCAGCCTCCTCTGAATTTAATGACTATTATTAAATAATTATAATTGAAAAAAGGGTGAAAAAGTGGATTTTCACTTATAAATTCTTTAAAAAAGTTAAGTAAATCCGGATAGTTGCGCTGATACAGGAAAGTTCCACACAGTTATAATTTAAGATAAAATTATCTGTTTCACGGGATACTTAGATGTTTTAAAGAAAAACTGTATAGCTTTCGGTAGGAAAATCTCAGCCATTTTCAGATAGTTCTATTATTTAAAATTGGTTTTTGGATAGTTTTTTCAAGATAGTTCCGAGAGTAACAGATTTTAAATTTTATAAACTTTTTATACTTTAAGATTAATCAGTTGGTTTTTCAAGAATTTTAAATTGAACTCGAATTTTCTAACATAGTTACAGGAACTATCTGTCGAATAAAAAAAAATTGAAACAGTAAAAAAAATTTTTTGAGACAATCACAGGGTTGTCCGTTCTATTTATTTTAGAAAATAAAAGGTTCTGTTAATTTCTAAGGTTGTACAAGAAAGTTCCGGAAAGTTCCGTCCGTTTATAATTTCTTTAATTATTTTTTTTCTTACTTTAAGAGACAGTATTATTTCAGATTATAAAATGAGATCAGATCAGAGATTATCGGATAGTTCTTCTACCAAAACTATTTTGTTGATTAAAGCGCATTTTCCTGCAGGAACAATCTAGAAAGTTCTGCCAGAAGTAAGTTTAATGTTTAATTATTGATATTCCTGCAAAATAAAAGAATTTAAAATTCGGATAGTTCTGTTAATAGATTTTTGCCTCGTACTGCGCATCGGATAGTTCCATTAATTTTTAAAAAGCAATCCAATAAATTTTTTTTAAATTTACTTTTACAATTTATTAAAATTGAAAAAAGGATTTTAAAAAAATGGATTATCGGATAGTTCTTCTACCAAAACTATTTTGTTGATTGAAACGCATTTTCCTGCAGAAACAATCTAGAAATTTCTGCTAGAAGTAAGTGTAATGTTTAATTATTGATATTCCTGCAAAATAAAAAAATTAAAAATTCGGATAGTTCTGTTGATAGCTTTTTGCCTCAACTGCGCATCGGATAGTTCCATTAATTTTTAAGAAGCAATCCAATTAATTTTTTTTAAATTTACTTTTACAATTTATTAAAATTGAAAAAAGGATTTAAAAAATGGATTATCGGATAGTTCTTCTACCAAAACTATTTTGTTGATTGAAGCGCATTTTCCTGCAGGAACAATCCAGAAAGTTCTACCAGAAGTAAGTTTAATGTTTAATTATTGATATTCCTGCAAAATAAAAAAATTAAAAATTCGGATAGTTCTGTTGATAGCTTTTTGCCTCGTACTGCGCATCGGATAGTTCCATTAATTTTTAAAAAGCAATCCAATTAATTTTTTTTAAATTTACTTTTACAATTTATTAAAATTGAAAAAAGGATTTTAAAAAAATGGTCAACTACAGGTGAGTTTCGGAAAGTTCCAGCATTCAAAAAATTAAAATTTTTGCGTGCATTCGAGGCAAAATGAATTAGATTTCGATCTGCAAAGTGGAGTTATCATTGACGAAAACCGGTAAGTTGATCATACCGGGTCATTTTATAATTATAATCGAGTTTAAAAACTGGAAGTTTATTACTTGAACGCCAGGAGGGTTAACAAATAAGCAGCGCCTGCAGTGCACCTTCTAATGTTTAAATTAAAACGAAATTGGGAAGCACCAAGTGGATTTTCGGCAAAAAAGTGATCGACCGCACTTTTTTTGCTCCTTCCTTGCCGAACTTGTGCATTCGACAAAATCGCAATGACAAGTGATCCGTAACGAAATTTCCACCGATAGCACCTCCGGGTACATTTTACCTTTAATTTTACAATCAAACACAGAACTAATTACTCCGCGGTTTAATTTTTTTTGTATTTTAATGCAAGTCCGGCTTATATGGTCATTTGAAACAGGTTCTCGATATAATTGGTTTTATTTAATTACTTGGAAGATAAAAATCTTCCTGATATGATCCACGATAAATTTCTAACCGCTTATCGCTTCATTTTGCAAAAGCAAGCAGAAAAATTTTGAAAAAAACGTGCCACTAATTGAAAGTATCACAAAATGTCGAGGAATTTTCGAACTGGGGCACCAAGCTTTCACGCAAGACGTTTGTTTTGAAAATATTTTAATTTGTTGCTTTAGCAGCTCCGTCGTCGACGTCGTCGCGTAAAAAATTAAATTTCGGCGTCCGAAGCTGAAAAATGCAGTTTGTTGAACTGCACAGGAAATCTCAATTAAAAATAGAATTTCAATTTGAGAGTTAATGAAACATAAATCCGAATGCGATACGTGACAGAAGTGCAACAAAAATTATTTCTTCCGACGCGCGGTCGAGAAATTTTCGGCAACCAGCCGTGGGGATGGCGTGCGAGCGTTAATCAACCCCAATGGGTTAAGTGGTCGGCGGCGTCAGCGTCATCAACGCGCATTGGCCGGTCATCGACATCCAGCCGCCTTGAGCTATGCATCTACGATGATCAACACCGCTCGATTTACGAATTAGAATCATTTTGAAGTTGGTCCGGCCGCAGGAAGCTCGACGGAACCTTCCCCGTGGCCTAGACGGCCTCGACGTCACCTCGACCCCACCTCCTGCAAAAAGGTCGATATATTATTATATTCCACCACGTAGTGATAGTAGTTTTTTCGTTACACGATAATTTTTCATTCCTAGGACAGGACGTTACCTCCTCGTTACAGCGTTGCCATAACAAGGAGAGCCAGCCAGGATCGATTTTTACAGGGACCCCGTTAAAACTACGTCTGACATTGTCGATTTGTGGAACGACGCTGCACCGTTGCAAGTCTCATCCCGATGCAATCGTCGGGTTTTTGCCTCACGTTCGTCCCTATCCTTGTTCATCCCCCACGATTCCAACTCCCGTTTCTCTCCTGTGCGACTTTAATTCTTCAGTAACAAATTAGCAAACCGATTAATAATGTAGTAGTAATAAAATATAGCCAAATTTAAACATTTCAGGTCAAACGCTTTTGAAATCAGTACAAACCAATTACAAACCGTATATATCGACATGATTTTCCCTTATAAATTAGGGTAACCCCCAGATTCCAACTTTTAATTTTCTAAATATTTGATTTTTATATTTTTTCCTTTATAGACAATTAAATTTCCTATAAAAAAGTCCGGGACGGCATATATTTATATCCAATAGCTTAAGCGCAAAATGATTTTAAGTAGCAAACAAGAACAAATTGTAAATTTCCGGTTTTGGTATATAAAAATCGATTTTATAGCAAAACTTTTTTAACATTTTTTATTGTAAATTTAATTGTCTTTAATTTTGGTTTTACACATTTTTTTATTTTGTGGCGCCGGTTTTGACTAACATCGGCTTAAACACAGACTCGGTAAAATACGAAAAATATTGTCGTCTATATCTCGAAAACGGTGCTACAAAATAAAAAAATGAAAAAGGCATTTTTTCTTGTAAATTTTATTATCTACAATTTTGTTCCTATAAATTTTTTGATTTGGTGGCACCGTTTCCGAGATATGGATAACAATATGTTTCCTATTTTACCGAGTCTTGTTAAGCCGTTGTCAGTCAGAAATGGCGCGACAAAATAAAAAAATGCATATGAACAAAAATGAAGATAATGAAATTTGCAACAAAAAATGTCTTAGAAGTATAGCTGTAAAAGCGATTTTTATATGAGGAAAAAGTCTTCATTGCGAAGTTCACGTATCGCGGCACGACTTAACATGAAATCCGGATGCTCAATGTAAATTGCCAGTTTGAAGCGGTTTTTTGGCGTATAAAAATCGATTTTACCACAAAACTTTTTAGATATTTTTTATTGAAAATTTTATTGCCTTCAATTTTGTCTTTATTAATTTTTTTATTTTTTCGTGCCGTTTCTGACCCACAGCGACTTAAACAAGCTTCGGTAACATACAAAAAATATTGTCATCTATATCTCGGAAACGGTGTAACAGAACAAAAAAATGAAAAAGACATTTTTTCTTGTAAATTTTATTCGCTTCATTTTTGTCCCTATACATTTTTCTATTTGGTCGCACCGTTTCTGAGATATATAGATGACAATATGTTTCGTATTTTGCCGGTTATTGCTTAAGCCGTCATCAATCAGAAACGGCGCGACAAAATAAAAAAATGCATATGAACAAAAATGAAGATAATGAAATTTGCAACAAAAAATGTCTTAGAAGTATAGCTGTAAAAGCGATTTTTATATGAGGAAAATGTCTTCATTGCTACGTTCACGTTTCGCGGCACGACTCATCATGAAATTAATTAAATTGCCAGTTTTGAAACCGTTTTTGGCGTATAAAAATCGATTTTACAACAAAACTTTTTAGATATTTTTTATTGAAAATTTTATTGTCTTCAATTTTGTTCTTATTAATTTTTTTATTTTTTCCTGCCGTTTGTGACCGACAGCGGCTTAAACAAGACTCGGTAGCATACAAAAAATATTGTCATCTATATCTCGGAAACGGTGCAACAGAACAAAAAAATGAAAAAGGCATTTTTTCTTGTAAATTGTATTCTCTACATTTTTATTCCTATACATTTTTTTATTTGGTAGCACCGTTTCCGAGATATAGACGACAATATGTTTCGTATTTTACCGAATCTTGTTTAAACCGCTGTTATAAAATAAAAAAATGTATAGGAACAAAATTAAAGGCAACGAAATTTTCTACAAAAAACATTCAATAAGTTTTTCTGTAAAATAGATTTTTATGTGCCAAAAAACGACTTCAAAACCAGTCAATCCGGATTTCAGTATAAGTCACTGCCTGTAAGTACTGTCCTGGACTTTTTGTAGGAAATGTTATTTTTCAACAATTAAATGTCACCGGGAAAAACTTTGAATTTGAAAAACCGCCATTTAGTAATGTTTTAAATTTGGTATCTCTTATTTTCGAAACGTGATAAGAAGTGATACGCGTTCCCACATTTGCTTTCCTGCGATTTCCTTCAAACTCAGTTAGGTTATTAAATGTAAAATTATTTTAAAAAATTATGGAGAGACCATCGCCAGTTATATTGTCAATCACGACGGTTTTGTTAGACCAAGTATCAAATTGTTATGATAAATATGGAAAATATGCGAAATGGGCTGCGTTCGGTATTCTAACAATGTTTGGATTGAATTATAGTAAGTACAGTACTTTTCGTCGTTTTTTCTATATCTTTTTTTGTAGTTATAGATTTGTATAATGCCGATAAGCAACTTACTCCACCTCCACGTTTACCTCCAAGTCCGGAAGAAGCACCTCCATCTACATCAACAAGATTGGCGACTCCCAACCCGCCGACTCCCAATCCGCCGACTCCCGAACCAGTACGTCTACCTCCCAGACGTCCGAAAATCTACCATGGAATAGACGGCCCTGTGGAGTTCCCAATTATAGGAGATCGCGAATCTACCACAAATTATGTTATTAAACATTCGGAATTGAGTCAAATGTATTTTAAAGAAAAGAACTATAATCTTGCAAGTTATCATAGCAGCCTTTTGCTTTTCATCCATCCAGATCCAATGACTTATTTCGAAACCAACAGCGGATACATGTCCAAAGATACTTTCGATACAGCAAAAAGGTCTCTTACCACTTTGCTGGAGTTGATAGAGGACCAAATGAAGAGAGATGAAAGAGCTCAGCTTTCTTAATTTTTGTACATTTTGTTGTTGTTACCTTGTATTTAATTAGTTTGTTAAACAGTCGAAAGAAATAAATATTTTGAGAATTCAATTGTTGTTTCTGAGACTTCTCGGTCATTTTTCAAGATTTACTTAAAGTTGAGTGTGACGTCTTTTCCGAATATCCGGAAGCGAAGAAATCCGGAAAAGCCCTAAATACGTCTTAATCGCGGATTTGGACGTTTCTGGTGCATTCTATGCCTAAAATGGTTATAACCAAAATTAAAGACAATAAAATTTTGAATAAAAAATTATAATGAAAAATTGCTCTATCTGTTACGGTTTTCGAGATACAGACGTCCAAAAAACACAAATTTTTTTTTTTGATTTTTTGTCCAAAAATAGTAATTGATGTTATCAGTGTGAAAAATCACACTTTACATGCTTTTAGCGCCCGAGAAAAACTCGGTGATAGAGGAAGAAGACAGCCGGAAAAGCCCTAAATACGATTTAATTGTGGATTTGGACGTCTCTGGTGCATTCTATGTCTAAAATGGTAATAAGCAAAATTAAAGAGGATAAAATTTTGAATAGAAAATTATAATAAAAAATTGCTCTATCTTCTACGGTTTTCGAGATACAGACGTCCAAAGAACACCAACTTTTTTTTTTATTTTTTATCAAAAAATAGTAATTCATGTTATCAGTGTCGAAAATTATACTTTACTGCCTGATGCTGACTAAAATCAGATAAGTTCCGCTCGTGCAGTCTAAAATTTATTTGTAAACTTCTTATTTAAATTCAGATTCTTGAAGTCTAGCCCTCTTCAGGAAGATTTTCAGGTTTTTTGGTCCCCCTCTCCACACCCTCAATTTTTAATCCTTCCTCTAAGAACTTCAGATAGTCACAAACGAAAGCCGCCCTTATTTCTCTTAAATCGAATTAAAAAATCATCTAGAAGGGGAATTTTATGCAGATGGTACATTGTTCGACCTACCACCTCCTTCTGGTTATACTTAGTTACCTTTCATAACCCCGCTTTCCCTCCAAAAATTAAGATTTTTTAATTTCCTAAGATTTTCTCCGAGTTTCCTTCACTTATTCACCAGATTTCCACAAAAACTAAATCTTTCATGGGGATATAAATTAAAACTAAAAGGTTTCAAAGCACGAGGTCTGGGGGGGGGGTATGGTATACCTCACAGGGAAATCAATGTGAGAATTTTCCAAAATTGAGTTTGCAATGAGAATAATCGACCTGTAGGTTATAGGTTGATATATCAACTGCCACAAACTCCTAGTGTTTAAATGATGTAGAACTCGATTGCCCAGATTGTGCGGCCTAAAGGCCGCACTGATTCACCGCTCCCCTGTAGCTTTTTGAATTGACGGATCAGAAATGAGTTACGGAATAAGAGATAAGTGACCATTGATTTGTAAATGTATACAGTGATGACCATGGGTGTCCATTGGGCGGGGGTGGGCAAAGGGGGCAACTGCCCTCCCTGCCTCTTCCTCTAAATCTTTAAATTTAATTTTAATTCATTTAAATTTCGTGGAGAAAGTTATTACTGAGTTCGCGAAGGAACCACGGAATTCAAAATTTGTCTTTTCTGCAAATAAAGAACTTTTAAAAATTTTTTTATAATAAATTTTTTTTTTAATTTTGCCCCTCCCTGAATAACATCCTATGGACGCCCATGGTGATGACTGAAATTTTTTACCTCCTGTCCGAATCGTAAGCCTTAGCTAAGACTTTGAATTTATTCCTGTTTCTCAAAATCGTTTTCAGCAGCTGAACTAAAGGTTTATTCGGTCTGACTTCTGTTTTGCATCGGCCCCCCCTGGAAAACTAACTAAGGGAACGGATGATTAATTTTATTTTATATGAAAGCTATGGTGCGGGGGTGGAGGGGGGGAAGTAGATGAGATAGAAGAAGGGGGGAAATCAATATTTTTTTTAATTTAAACAAAATTAGTAGATTTTCATAATTTTGATGGGTCATTGGGGGGGGGGGTCTACATCGGGGATTTTACGCAGAGTGGGCCACCTCAGAAATTTGATATCTCACTTGAAGATTTTGTTATCCTGCTGGAATAAAATTAAAGGAATTTATTGAGAATTTTCAGGAACTTTTTTGAAATTTTATAGTGCATTTATGTTGCGTTTTTCTTTTTTTTTCAATTTTGGGCTCGGAGAAGGTAGGTAGTAAAAACTAGAAAATCTAAAAAAAAGGGTCATCGAAATTTTCGGAAGTATTTGCGAGAAATTAAACGGAATTTTTGGGGTGTTTAAGAGGTATTGCAAAGCATTACTTTATAAGATCAGGTATTTATATGAAATTTTTCTGAAAAATTTAAAAAGAAATGCTCCCAAATTGACTCATAATGAAATCCGGACGCTCTTTTATGTTAACAATGCAAATTTCCGGTTTTGAAGCCGTTTTTGGCAGATAAAAATTGATTTTACAGCTAAACTTATTAGACGTTTTTTGTTGAAAATTTAATTTTCTTTAATTTTGTTTCTATATATTTTTCTATTTGGTCGCACCGTTTCCGAGATATAGCTGACAATAATTTTTTCGTATTTTACCGAGTTTTGTTTAAGACGCTGTCAGTCAAAAACGGCGCGACAAAATAAAAAAATGTATATAAACAAAATTGAAGACAATGAAATTTGCAACAAAAAATGTCTAAAAAATTTTGCTGTAAACTCGATTTTTATATGCCAAAAAGCGGCTTCGAAGCCGGAAATTTGCATAGTTAACATAGGAGTGTCCGGATTTCATTACAAGTCGTGAAATAGTAAATAAATAGGAAATCTTTAGAAATTTCACGAAATTGGAAATTTTGGAAATTACTCCTAATATTTTATGACCTCAGCGGTCCACCTCCTTTTTTTCCACTTTCCACTTTTTTTTCAGTGTAGCTGCTCTGATGCAAAAAAAATAAATTTTTTGTGAATTTTTGCATTTTTTAAATTAAAACTTCATCGAAATAAAAGAAAGTCTTCGGTTGGGTCAATCTCCCAGCAACGCGAGTGTAGGTATAAATCTGGATCATCCTTGAATATTTAATTCTTTCAGGAAAAAGCGACGGAAGTGAGGCGTTTTGGAAGTGTTTTGATTAAAAATTCATTTTTACATTTGTGCAGACACTTCGTGTGTGCATATAATGCATTTTGGGGCCGACGCTTGAATGTCGTGTTCGTCGACTAACAATAACAAAAAATTTGTTCGACGTTGCCAAGACTTACATTGTTTGTGATTGGCTACTGGTGCAGGTTTAGCTCGGGATGCACCAGGTTCGCCCGCACCGCTCAACCCTTTCGTAGCAAAGATGGTGACGTCGACGACGACGACGTCGACGACGTTATGCAAAGTAATAATAATTATTGGAAAATAATAATTTGGAAAAAAAAATATAAAAAGAAATTTACTACTACTACGATAATTCAATCGAGCAATTTCTCCGCGACCTTCTCAAGGGTTTCGAGTTCCTCCTTGGTCGAGTCCGCCGTGGCGTGTCGCGGATCCTCTCCCCCGCTTCGTTTGCCGACGTTCGCTATGCACCTCGCCCAATATCAACTTCGCGACTGCAAGATATTTGACACCATAAACTGACGTCGATGCACTTTTGTTTCTTGATTGAGGCAAAACAAAAGAAATAAATAAAAAACTGTCGGACGGAGATTGGAAAAAGTAGGTGGTAGTAGTTGGAAACTGAATTAATACAAATAGAGAAACGGTTTGTTGACAAACAAAACGTGCAAGTTGGAAGAGTTCCATGCAATTGACCTTATTAGAACAAAAAGAGGGTGCATCGTGGTGTCTGCGAGTCGTGGGGGTGTTATAAAGTGTGTCAGAGTCGAAGAAACGGTGCGTAGGTCAACATTGCACTCGGCAAGACTTTCAAGGTGGAAGATTTCGAGTTGGGCCAGTTTTTTGTGATTATGTGTGATATTGATTCGGGTGCAGCGGGCCGGCGCGATGCACGTGCATGCGGTGGGTGGTGGCGGCGGGGGCGACAGCCGGTGCAGCCAGACAAGCGGGCCGGCAACAGCGCTTCATCTCGCGAGATCGGAGCGGGTCTCCGCGGAACATGAGGTCGTATCTTGTCGAGCCGGCAGCGGGAACCAGTGCGATCCCCGCCACTAAAGAAAAACTTGAGCAAAATTGTATGCAGCCGACTTCCACGAGTTTCGCGGCCTAAATGGAGGCTGCATCAGCAACTACAGCGCGCCAAGACGTTGGCCTGTGTTTTCAGTGCGAGTGCCATGTGGTGCGTGAGGTGACGCCGCGGCCGCCCCCTACGCCGCCCCTGCACTAGTGCAGTGGTAACATTGACGATTCGCGCCGCTCCGTGACCATCGATGACCTGCAGCAGACATGGCCATCAACTTTTCGGCCTCTTTTGCGGCCTGCCTGGCGGCGGGACTCAAAGTTCCAAGACAAATTATGTACTGCATTTCTCAAGGTAGGCCATCCCGATCAATCATCCACTAATCCCAAATTCAGAGACATCAATTATAGGCTGTTGCGGATCCAAAAACAAACGCGCGCTTTATTCCTCTTTTTATTTTTGCATATTCGCTCGTTGCATTCTTTTAACGCTTACACCACGAAAATTTTATCTCCGGATCCTCTTACTCGAAACACCCACCGCTGTCGCGCAGAACGAAAAATTTGCATAAAGTGCATTCGGCAGAGTTGCATTTTAAAACGTCGCGGTCGATTTTTATTCCACGTAAAATTCAATTTTTCCATTCGAAATTTTTTGCCAACCTCCGACGGAGGACCACCAGGTCCTGCTGCAGATCGACCGATTTAAGGATTTCAAGGTCACTCAAAAATTCCGTTTACCTCAGCCTGCGTTTATTTACGAGTGGGGGAGTTCATCGGTTTATCTGGTCAAAATTTTGATTTAGTGACCCAGGGGTTATTAATTTGAGATTCGGTTGACAATAACAAACTGGTGTGTACGTACGCACTCTGTATTTAGTCCAACGGTTAATTGTTGTTACACTTTATAATTGGCACATCCTTGACTTTGCAGATAGCGCAATTTCAAAAATTTACATAATTAATCGGTTACAACATTTTTTTTAATAATCAAAAGAATTCGGCTAATTTTTTCGGCGTCGCAAATTAATTTTTCGGGTTTGATAATGAATATTGCAAAAACCTAATTAATTAAATAATATATCAATAATCGCTGACCTTTCATCTTGCCAAATCGTGACTAACATAAATTAAATCATTCGCTGAAACAGTGACCGGAGTGTTGCACCGGCTAAGGCGCATATTTTTAATTCGGAAATTTCAATTATAATAATTATTCGCACGCACATTTTTGAGTTTTAAGTGAAAATGCGCAACACGCCACCACTGTTGCGGTAGACGAACCAAACGCGGGCCGGTAAAACAGAACTGTATTATCAAGAACTGCAATTTAAATTTTCAGGGACGGATTGGCACAGGAAATAATTGTTAAATTTAGTGCAAGTTTACTGGTTAGCGCTTACGGTGCAAAAACTAAAGCAGATAACGAAAAAATGTATAAATCTTTTACGTAGAGCATAAAATTTCCTACAAAACGGTCTTAGGATGCAAATCAACGACGCGACGCGACGGTTAGTTTAGGCGTGAGTCATCCTAAATTGTTCTCTTGAATTTAGCGTAATTTTAATTGTACTGCAAAAACTAAAGCCGGTAGCCAAAAAGTTAATCAGATCTTTTTCGTAGATCATAGAATTTCCTACAAAAATGTCTTAAAGTACATAAATCTACGGCGGTTAGTTTAGGCGTAAGAGTCATCCCAAGTTGTTCTTTTTAATTTAGCGTAATTTTACTTGTTATGCAAAAATTACAGCCGGTAACAAAAAAATGAATCGGACCTTTTTTGTAGAACATACAATTTCCTACAAAAAAGTCTTAAGGTGTATTAATCTACGACGGTTATTTTAAGCGTGAGAACCATCCAAAATTGTTCTCTTGAATTTAGCGTAATTTTACTTGTTATCGCTTACGGTGCAAAAACTAAAGCAGGTAGCAAGAAAATTAATCAGATCATTCTTGTAGATCATACAATTTCCTACAAAAACGTCTTAAGGTACATAAATCTAAGACGGTTAGTTTAGACGTTAGAGCCATCCGAAATTGTTCTCTTTAATTTACGGTAATTTTGCTTTTTAGCGCTTACGGTTCAAAAACTAAAGGAGGTAGCTAAAAAATTAATCAGAACATTTTCGTAGATCATACAATTTCCTGCAAGAAAGTCTTAAGGTACATAAATGTACCGCGTTTAGTTTAGGCGTGAGAGCCCTCCGAAGTTGTTCTCTTGAATGTAGCGCAATTTTGCTTGTTTTAGCTTTCGGTGCAAAAACAAAAGCCGGTAGCGAAAAATTTAATCAGATCTTTTTCGTAGATCATAAAATTTCCTACAAAAAACTCTTAAGGTATATAAATCTACGACAGTTAGTTTGGGCGTTAGAGTCATCCGAAATTTATTGTTCTCTTGAATTTAGCGTAATTTTACTTGTTATCCCTTAGGGTGCAAAAACAAAAGCCGGTAGCGAAAAAATTAATTGGATCTTTTTTTTAGTGCATAAAATTTCCTACAAAAAAGTCTTAAGGTACATAAATCTACGACAGTTAGTTTACGCGTTACAGCCATCCGAAGTTGTTCTCTTGAATTTAGCGTAATTTTGCTTGTTTTGGCTTTCGGTGCAAAAACAAAAGCCGGTAGCGAAAAAATTAATCAGATCTTTTTCGTAGATCATAAAATTTGCTACAAAAAAGTCTTAAGGTACATAAATGTACGGTGGTTAGTTCAGGCGTGAGAGCCATCCGAAGTTGTTCTTCTTAATTTCTTAATCTGAAGTAAATTTACTTGTTTTTTGCCTTTCGGTGCAAAAACTAAAGCCGGTAACGAAAAAATTATTCAGATATTTTTCGTAGATCATAAAATTTCCTACAAAAAAGTCTTAAGGTACATAAACCTACGACAGTTAGTTTATGCGTTAGAGCCATCCGAAATTTATTGTTCTCTTAGATTGAATTTAGCGTAATTTTACTTGTTATCGCTTTCGGTACAAAAACAAAAGCCGGTAGCAAAAAATTAATCAGATCTTTTTCGTAGATCATAAAATTTTCTACAAAAAAGTATTAAGGTACATAAAGCTATGACAGTTAGTTTGGGCGTTAGAGCCATCCGAAATTTATTGTTCTCTTGAATTTAGTGTAATTTTACTTGTTATCGCTTACGGTGCAAAAACAAAAGCCGGTAGCGAAAAATTTAATCAGATCTTTTTTTTAGTGCATAAAATTTCCTACAAAAAAGTCTTGAGGTACATAAATCTACGACGGTTAGTTTAGCTGTGAAAGCCCTTTAAAGTTGTCTTTTCTAAAACAGGTCTCTTATATTAAGTGTTTGCACCTCCGGGGGGGGGGGGGGGACAATAATAAATATACTCGACCACTTTTAGCAACAAAATTAACATTTTTAGTAATAATTATAGTTATTTTGCTTTTCAAATGTTTTTCATGCGTTAAATCCTACGGTCCACAAAGGGGGGGGGGACAAATTTCTAATTTGTCGTCGATTTTGAATAATAAATTATTTAGGCCTTTTTCCTCAATGGTAACGTAAATAACTATTTTTTTCGAATAGAAATTTAAAAGAAAATCAATATTCTTTGGACGGCAGTAGCTTCAAAACACGATTCACAATTTTGCCAATATTTATTCTCGGCCGACGGAGAAATTGCAAAGAAAATTTTTGTGCATTAGATTTCCTTTTACGATTTCCCAAAATTTCCTCAGATTTCCCTTCAGTTGTACACCAGACGGAAGACTTCGAATTTTGAAACTACCATTTTCGAATAAATGAAATGTTTATTCGTATAAATGTTAAGTGGAACAAATGCAGTCGAATAACTGTTAGTCGAAATGCTATACAACAAAATTACATAAAAATTTACGAAATTTTATGCGGGCATTCCGGGGGGTCTGGAATACCCTCCAATGCACCGATTCCTTAACCACAACTGGAATCTATGTGAGAAATATGGCTGTGTCGATCACTGACGCTCATGAATGAATTAATGAGATTCCCGCTACCATAATTTTCCCCCAACAAATTTTTTTTAAGTGCAAAGTACGACGACTGCTACTGGCTTGTTACGTATGAATTTATATGCTTATTCTTGCTTAAATTTGACAAAATAACTTTATAAGCCGGAAACCTGCAATAAACTACGTTTTCAGTTTTCAGCATTGGCTACTGAGTAACTCGTCAGTATTGGTTTATGATTAAAGAGAATCGATGCACTGGAGGGTATTCCATACCCCTTGAAAAGCATGGATTACGATAGCCGGAATCTCATTAATTCATTAATGCGCGTCAGTGGTAGACAGATGGTAAACCTATACATTTTGGTTAGTTTTCAAAAATTTCGCCCCTATAAACTAGTGATATGACCGTCCTTGCAGCTAAAAGAAATTTTATTTAATGTTTTTACTCAGTTCTTTGAATTTTGCATCTGAATTTTCTGCAATTTGAAAAAAAGCCCTTGAACATTTATACTGAAAAATCGATAGTTGCGGGCCTATGGAGATTTAAAGGTGAAAAAAAAAGTTTTCTTTTAAATTCCCCCCCCCCCCCCCTCGTCGTGCACAATTTTGTTCTCCGCTCCGATTTCGTCGAAATCTGATCTTCGTATACACTGAAAAAAAATTTTGAAAATATAATTTTTACGCCGAATTGTATTAATGAATAAATGCATAAATTCAATGATTTTTTCATTAATAAAATACAAAAATGATCTTTGATTGGGAGGTATGCATACCCCCAGACAATGCGATTCAATAATATTACAAAATTAAAGCTGTGATTTTTTTTTAAATTTTTATTTTAATAAATATTATGTATCTGCATGTGATTCCTGCCCTTGCACCGCGGGGCTGTAGTTACGATACTGGCGTCGGGATAATTGTTGGCTTATAAAATATTCTGGAGGATCCAAAAATAATTCGTAGTAGAGCCTAAAACGGAAGGGCCTGCAGGGCCCGGTCACAAAAATTTTAAAAACATTGTTCCCGATTTTTGACCCTCGCCATATCTCGGTTATCGTCAGTGATACGAAGTTCGTTGAATTATGTAAAAGTTGAAAATAATTTTATTGGCGTTTGCGAGGAAGTTTGGAAATTTTCTAATTAGAGGAAGATTAAATTAATTAACATACAATTAAAATATTTTACAAGGACGAAATTGCTTTACGATAAGTACGCTGCGCGATAACGAAGTATCATTTTCATTGCGAATACATTTAATTAAAACAAATTGTAAGTTGATTCGAAATAAAAATTAAATAATATTAAAAAATAATGCAAGACGATTTACTCGAAATACTTTATTTTTGATTATGCGAATCTCGTTAATCCGTTTATGCGCGTCACCTGATTTTGTGAGATCTCACTCTACTTTCAACTTTTCTAACTATTTCTTGCACAAGAACCTAGCCGTAGTCCTACTGAGTAAGGGTACAAAATTTGGTTCAAATCGGTCAAAGGGCCCTAGGAGTGTATTAAATGAGCGCAGTGAACTTAAGGGGATATGCCTAGGAGATTTTATTAATATTTTGTTATAATTTTCAGATACCGGTGCACCTTACGTATTATATAAAGATGGGATGGATCGAACGCAGTCCCAATGGGGAGTCCAAGACGCCTACGGGGGTCCCCAACAAACGCCTTCGGGAGCAGCAAGTCCACAACAAGCGTGCGGTCCTACCGTACCGCTCGGCGTAGAAGCGGAGGTGGTGCCGCCACGAGATCAAAGTTTGCCTTCCCCGGCGCCATCGCCGTATCCTGCCACGCAAGCCGAACCTCGAGAAGATGACATCCAGAACGATCAGCCAGCGATGGATTTGGAAACGAGACCGTCTTCTCAGTGCTTCGCGACCGATATGCAACAATCGCCTTATCATCAATATCCACGAGTAGGACCCCCCAGTGCGCCACCACCGATGCCACCCCACATGCTCGGCAGCAGCAGTTTTTCCGCGTTGCACTACTTGAAACAACCTGGAGTCATGCTGACGTCTCTAGGACAAGACGGCGGTGGTTCCGTGGATCAATACACGAGCAGCATGCAAGATCTGCGTTCCGCTTCGTTACCGGACGTTATCCAGCAGCAGCACCAAGCCAACATGAAACAGCAAGCCAAAAATACCCTCGGCGGAGAGCTGCGTCTTTTCAAGTGCCTAACTTGCGGCAAAGATTTTAAACAAAAGTCGACGTTGTTGCAGCATGAACGAATACACACCGACAGCAGACCGTACGGTTGCCCCGAATGTGGAAAACGCTTCAGACAGCAATCCCATCTAACGCAACACTTGCGCATCCACGCGAACGAGAAGCCCTACGCGTGTCTTTACTGCGAGCGCACTTTCCGTCAGCGAGCCATCCTCAATCAACATCTGCGCATCCACTCCGGTGAGAAGCCATATGAATGCCCAGAGTGCGGGAAGCATTTCCGCCAGAAGGCCATCCTCAATCAGCACGTCCGCACACATCAAGGCGAGCGCCCCTGCTTTACTCGACCTGTGTATCATTCCATCCGTGCGTCTCACGCACGGACGGCTCAGTTAAAAAACACTCCCCCTCTTTTCATTTCAAAATTTCACAATGTCACAGCGCCCACAAATCTCTAAACCGCCAAAGAAGTAACACCCGACTAAATGATTTTTATTCTTTCAGATGTGAGTCCCCACCTGGTTTTCAAAAACGGAATCAATCCGACCTTATGGCCGCAAGACGTCCCGTTCCCCGGCGACGAAGGAAAGGAAGAGGTCGCGTCCACCTACGGAGACGGCGACGCAAGCACGACCCCGCAAGACCGGTCCAGTTGCTTTTCGCCGGGCAGCGTGGCGAGCAACCTTCAGTATCCCGCTTACTTTAAAGACGCTAAAGGTATCAATCATTCTGTGTTCGGTTCGGCGGCAAATTTTGGCGCCCTCCAATATCTAAAACAGCAGGGCCAAACGAAACTTCCCGACGTGATTCAGCACGGAAGGTCGGCGGGAATGCCGCTGTACGTCAGGTGCCCGATCTGTCAGAAGGAATTCAAACAGAAATCCACCCTACTGCAACACGGCTGCATACACATCGAATCGCGTCCGTATCCGTGTCCGGAATGTGGAAAACGTTTCCGTCAACAATCGCACTTGACGCAACACTTGCGAATCCACACGAACGAAAAGCCGTACGGTTGCATCTACTGCGGTCGAAATTTCAGACAACGCACGATTTTAAATCAACACTTGCGCATCCACACCGGGGAAAAACCCTACAAATGTGCTCAGTGTGGCAAAGACTTTAGACAGAAAGCAATTTTAGACCAACACACGCGCACGCACCAAGGCGACCGACCGTTCTGCTGTCCCATGCCGAACTGTCGGCGACGTTTCGCAACCGAACCGGAAGTCAAAAAACACATCGATAATCACATGAATCCTCACGCTTCGAAAAGCAGAAGAAACTCTACCAGTTCGGACGGTAAACAATCGTCCAACTCGATTTTGTCGCGCGGACTGACGCCCACGACCGTCGTAAAACCAGAACTTTATTTTCCGCAATGCTACGCTCCCAATTTTAATCCACCCAGCGGTGTTGGACAATTTCAGCCGCCCTCGTCCGATTACAAGCAGCCCAACGGGTTGCCGGCTCAGTGACTAGCGGCCGGCTGGCAGTTTCCATGCATCGGGTGACGCACTGCCAGCGATAAGACTGATAATAATTCGGTGGTTGTTACTACTACTAATTTTTGTTGATAGACAAGGAACGAACGAACATTTTGAGATAGAAGATACAAAGTATTTATTGAAGAATTTTTTCTCAAGAAACAGAAAATATTTAGAGAGAGAAACTTTATTTTGCAGAGTGATCAAATACAAGGTGCTGATAGAGTCGTGCGTTAAACGCACGGTCTAATTGTGTGTACATATTATTTTATTGATAATGGCTTTAAAGCAGAAACGTCGTTTAGGAAGGTGTAAGTGTTTTGGGTACTAATTGTGTTTTTTGGAGCGGAACGTGCGCCGACTCGACTTTTCCATGCGCGAGATTGCTCAAATATCTTCTCGCTCCTGGTTTTAGTCCGACTTCCATCAGTTTGTCTGTTTGCGCGCGCATGGAATCCTCGATCGCTAGTTTATTCCGTTTAAATTTTAAAATTCTATTTTGAATAAAAATATTTTGTTAAATTCGGCGATATCAAATATCGCCGCAAGTTGTGCAATTTTATGACGAACGCGCTGTTTTTACTGAAAGGGTACGGTGAACACTTACAATTAAAATTGGAGGTGTATGTAGGTTTTTTTAATTTATCTCGAGTTGTGTCCCGTTCACGTAGTGGCAATATTTTTAAACTGTAAACAAACAAGTTGCACTTTTTGAAAATTCTGTAAATTAAATTTTTTTTTTACTGGTTACGAAAAATATAGGATCATATTTTGAATAGTTATAAAATTGCCTAATTTTTCTTTAAATTCACAAAAATGCTTTTAACCCCTCCCCCCGGATTTTTATAATTATTTATCTTCAAAAATCCAAAAAGTGCCAGCTTGAGTTTACGGAAAAAATACTTTTATGTATAATATTAACTATTGTTGTAGTTAGACGAAACTAATATGTGATCTCTTTAAATGTAAAATACGAGAATTGTTGCGGTGAAGAAAATATTTGTTACTTTGATTTTTTCACTGTGGCACGGGTTTTCGCAATGCATTTAATTAAGTTCGGCTATTTAGACAAAAAATGGACAAATCTAAATTAGTCCAGGCGCCAGAGCACCAAAAATGGTGCTGCAAAACATAAAATTCTGGTAAGGGATGACCCCTAAGTGTAAAAACGCTGTTTTCTTATTATCTCATCAACGGTGCGCCGGATGATAAAAATGCTAATAACCTTTTTTGTAGGAAATTAAATTTACCATCATTTTTATTTGAAGATTTTTTCTCGCAAGTCAGTAATTTTCGAGATCTCGTCAGTTGAAAAATTCAAAAGGTAGTTTTTGTTAAATTTCTCGTTACATTCAACTGACTATATCTCGAAAAATATTGACTTTCAAGAAAAAATCTTCAAACAAAAATGATAGGAAATTTAATTTCCTACAAAAAAGGTTAGTATAATTTTTATCGTCCGGTGCACCGTTTACGAGATCATAAGGAAAAAGCGTTTTTACCCTTAGGGGCCATCCACTAACATAATCCAATTGAAAAATCCCTTAGCAGGATGTTGCTTTGCAAATGCACCTGGCGCCTGGACTAAAAATCGTCCGTTTTTTTTATTAATTTTGTTGGTGTTAAACTGGCGGTTCTTAACATCCGTTCGGGGGCCACCCGAATGAATTAACAACCGCCGATTTAAACCTTTTACGACGACTGAAATTTGTACGGTATTTTTTACTTAATCGCATTTTTTTACCTATTAGCCTTTTTTTAACGTAGTTACTGTTTTTTTATGAAATAATATTAAGTATGGCTGATTGAAGCCGTTTTTGTTGATCTTACAAGACTTGAAAAGCGTGATAGCATTTAATTAGTTTTTAAGGCACACTTTTCGTGTTAACTTTTTTTTTATTATAAATAAGCGTATAAATGGTTTTAACTTTTAAAAATAAGGACATACATAACATAAAATATATTTAAAATGGTAGCGCAAGTTTTAAGTGGTTTAAAATTTTTTTATGTGATATCCCAGTTTGTGGGTACAAAGATTTTGTTGTTTTCTGTTTTGTTAGAAATTGGATTATTTTACAGTTTTTGTTTTCGAGTGCCATAATGTAATTTTATATCGGGTGATTTTTCGAAACGCCCGTTTCGTTTTAGACTTAAAAAAACGTAGGCTAAAATTTGTAAAATGTTCGCCTTTTTGTACCGAGCGTACGAAAGAAAGTGATTGCTGATTTTGGCAAAAAATTTGTGATTGAAGTCGAAATGTAAATTTTAAAGACTGGGATATTATCGAACAGGGTTGTATTTAGTAGATTTTTTGACTTTTAAATGTTTTCCTCCAACTTCGATCTGGTGTGTAACTCGATTGTAAGTTTTAATTATTTTTAAGTGTACGCTCTCTCCCCCTCCCCCCACCATACCTTATTTTGTTTGTAAGACAATCTCCACAAAAATGTTGTACTACTACAAAAAAGTATCTCTGGGTAAACCACCCAGTGTTTCGACGGCTAAGTGTTTTGAAATCAAACTACTTTTACGTCCACTTAACTTTTAAAAAATAATCTAGAGAGAATCAATTCAATAAAAAGAAATAATCAAAGAATACAAAGACACAGCCACCTCATAATTGCCATTACAATAATTAACAGTTACTAATGCTCAATCAATACTTAAAATATAACAAACAATAGTTGAACAAATTTTTTTAATACACGCAAACGCAATACAAGTATTTGCTCAAAAGTACAAATACTGTAAATAAATAAAATAGATACCGGAATTGTTTATATTTTAATATATTTTAAATAGAATTATATGAACTGATTCTCTTTGTACCGCATATGAAATAAATATAAATGTATTTGTTAACCCTTATGTTGTTTTTTTCACTTGCCTTCGTTTCCTGAACCCAACAAAAATCTCGAAATATTTTTAATTAATCGTAGAATAATTATAATTAAATAATACACAGGGGTGTAAAATTCAAAAGCTATCTTGGGACTAACTGGAGGAAATATCAATTTCAGAAAAAAACTGTGGGAATCAAAGTTATAGAAAATTCAATTTCTTACAACTTTTGTCTTGACGATTTTTCGCTAAAATTGAAATTGGCCGAGTTATTCAAGAAAAACAATTTTTCATAAAATTCAAATTGGAGCTGCTTTTCTCTGGTTTAATTTGAAAACTATCGATTTCAGAGAAAAAGTGCGGGAATTAATGTTGTGGAAAATTCAATTTCTTACAACTTTTGTGTTGACAATTTTCCGTTAAAATTAAAATTGGTCGAGATATTCAAGAAAAACCATTTTTCATGAAATTCAAAATGCCGTTTTGAAAAAAATGCTTTTTTAGGTTTAATTTGAAAAATATTAATTTCAGAAAAAAAACGCGAAAACCAAAGTTGTAGGAAATTGAATTTTCTACAACTGTTGTCTCTGCGATTTTTCGCTAAAATTAAAATTGGCAGAGTTATTCAAAAAAACCCAAAATGACGCAGCGTTTTTCAGGTTTAATTTCAAAACTATCGATTTCAGAAAAAAAGTGCGGGTATCAATGTTGTAGAAAATTGAATTTTCTACAACTTTTGCCCTTACGACTTTTCGTTAAAATTGGAATTGGCCAACTTATTTAAGTAAAACCACTTTTCATTAAAATTCAAATTGGCGCTGCATTTTTCAGGTTTAATTTGAAAATTATCGATTTCAGAAAAAAAGTGCGGAAATCAATGTTGTAGAAAATTCAATTTCTTACAACTTTTGTCTTGACAATTTTTCATTAAAATTAAAATTGGCTGAGTCATTCAAGAAAAACCATTTTCCGTAAAATTCAATATGCCGTTTTGAAAAAATTCCTTTTTTTAGGTTTAATTTGAAAAATATTAATTTCAGAAAAATTATGCGAGAACCGAAATAGTAGGAAATTAAATTTTCTAAAATTTTTGTCTTAACAATTTTTCGCTAAAATTGAAATTGGCCGAGTTATTCAAAAAAACCATTTTTCATAAAATTCAAATAATTGGCGTCGCTTTTTTCTGGTTTAATTTAAAAAATACAGATTTCAGAAAAAACATGCGGGAATCAATGTTGTAGAAAATTCAATTTCTTACAACTTTTGTCTTTACGATTTTCCATTAAAATTGAAATTGGCTGAGTTATTCCAGAGACACCATTTTTCATAAAATTCAAAAAAAGATTAATTTGAAAAATATTAATATCAGAAAGAAAAATTTGATGTGGACACCACATGACTTCGTGGTTAAACTGTTTCTAATAACTAAAACGTAGAATAATTATTTTGTAGTTGGAATCTCGTTAATTCATTCGTGCACGTCATGTATCGCTTTACCTAGAGTAAAGTGCCCTTTTTGCCCGGACAATTGCAACCAAAAATAGGAGGTGCACAAATAGATGCTATAAGAGTCTGAAATACAAAATTTCAACTTTCTACAACTGGCCGTATTTGAGTTATGCGACATACAGACGTCACGACTAAACTAGTCAAAATGGATTCAGGGAAGGTCAAAACGGATATTTCCGTCAAAATCTGAAAACCGAAAAAAATCGAGATTACAATTCTTCCTTATTTACAAGGAAGTAAAAACTGGAAGAAGTTCGCCGTTTTTTTCAGGTTTAATTTGAAAAATTTCAATTTCAGAAAAAAATGAGATAATCAAATTTGTAGAAAATTAAATTTCTTACAACTTTCGTCTTCGCGATTTTTCATTAAAATTGAAAATGGCTGAGTTATTAAAAAAAAATCATTTTTCATAAAATTCAAACCAAAAATTCAACCTTTTTTCATCAAAAAAAGCCTCAAAAAAAAGGGGATCAAGCCCCCCCCCCCCAAAATTAAGCGCGAGATAAAATCCTAGAATATCGCACCCTGAGACGACAACTGTCGTAACTTTCAAAAGCATCAAAATTTAAAAATTAAAACACAATTAAGGAAGAGCGGCAGACACACACTGCTTCTTCGACTATCAAGCCATCATACCACGTATGTGTTTCTGACTCATTAGTCAGTATGATGGCTTGATAGTCGAAGAAGCAGTGTGCGTCTGCCGCTCTTCCTTAATTGTGTTTTATTTTTTAAATTTTGAAATTTATACTGGCAAGATTGTAGACAACACTGGAAGAGTGTAGAACTGTTGTTGGCTAAATAGCGCTTAAATGATAAGCGGTGGAAGTTACGATATTGTTCCACTGAAAAGAGCGTTAAAAAATACATAAGAATCCATCAAAACCTCAAAATTGGCATTTCTAACTTTATAGTAGAGCGATTGTCCTTGAAAATTTCAAAAAATTTTTAATTTTACCGGCGCAATTTAATTTTATCATTCAAACCGCCCCCCCCCCCCCAAATCAAAGTCTGAGATACGGACTATGGAAAAAAGAAGAAGAACTATTTTGTAGAGAATTTTGTCACCTTTAATTTCATATAAAACAGGCATTTCCGCGGTCATGTTCAACAATCATAAAATAGTGCTATGCTCTTGACGAAAGCAACCACGACTGGTTCTGCGTTTATCTAAATAAAGACTGTTCCCAACAGGCCCGTAGCCAGGATTTCATTTCGGGGGGGGGGGGGGCACTCATAAAAACCTTTCGTAAAAAGTAACATTTTCGGCGGATCCCCTTCCGGGAATTTTTATTATTACAAATAAATGTTGTTTTTTTAACATTTCGGGGGGGGGGGGGGGCACGTGCCCCCAGGTGCCTCCCCTGGCTACGGGCCTGGTTCCCAACATGGTAGTTAACGGCAAATAATAAGAGTATATCTTAACACACGTACGGGTGACGGAACACCCGTGTAGAAATCATAGTTTAATTCCTACGTAAAATGCATGGAAAATTTTGATTTTTAAATGCCGTTTTCTAGAAAACTAATGGATAATCAAAAAAATTTTTTCTAATGCTCAAAAGTTTAATTTATGGGATCGGTTGACTTATAGTTCCCCAAAATATATTGTGATCTCTGGGTCTGAGATTAGATCAGACAGGTCTGACTCGCGGGACTTGTCTTACCTAACTGCAGTTCGTGCATTTAAAGAAAAATGCATTTTTTCACAATTTCAAACTATTCACTAGCTACATCACTGCACTGGAGAGAAAATTTTACTAACCTGAGTTTCTTATAAATCCATGAAGTGGGCCCTACCTACAATAATAAAGAAAAATTTTTGTTAGTTATCATTGCAGATGAAAACGGTTTTCTTCAAATTACCTTTATCACTGTAGTCCTTTTGCCTTATTCCTAGTGGCCAGGTTAGCTTCTTCGTTGTTCCTTCCAATAAACATAAGTCACTCACAAACACTTTCACATTTTGTTTCACTTAAGTATTAAAAAGAAAATTGTTCTCGATTATTAAGAAAGCTTTCGAAACTCGAAACACCACACTCGCGTTCGCGGAAAACGGAACATTTTTCCGAATTTTCTCCATACGATTACTTTTAAGTTGAATACATACACTAGCGTTTGGCGGAATGCGATTTTTATTTTGATTGGTGAAATTTCAATAAAAGGTTCAAATTTTACTAATCAAAACAAAAATTACATTCCGCAAATCGCTAGTGCGTGTATTCAGCTTAAGGCCTTACAAACGAATGACTTATAGACTTATAGACAAAAATCGATTAATATTGCAAACAGGAAACAAAAAAAAAGTTACATACAAATTATGACGCAGTGCCCCGTACGGACTCATATCGGTCATTCCTTTGTAAGGCCTTAAGCTGAATACACGCACTAGCGATTTGCGGAATGTGATTTTTGTTCTGATTAGTAAAATTTGAATCTTTTAATGAAATTTAACCAATCAAAACAAAAATTGCATTCCGCAAAACGCTAGTGCATGTATTCAACTTAAAAGTAATCGTATGGAGAAAATTCGGAAAAATGTTCCGTTTTCCGCGAACGCGGAGTTTCGGGTTTCGAAAGCTTTCTTAATAATCAAGAACAATTTTCTTTTTAATACTTAAGTGAAACAAAATGTGAAAGTGTTCAGGTTTGTGAGTAACTTATGTTTATTGGAAGGAACAACGAAGAAGCTATCCTGGCCACTAGGAATAAGGCAAAAGGACTACAGTGATAAAGGTAATTTGAAGAAAACCGTTTTCATCTGCAATGATAACTAACAAAAAATTTTCTTTATTATTGTAGGTAGGGCCCACTTCATAGATTTATAAGAAACTATTTTGACCGTACGATAAAAGGGAAATGAGATATTGTTGAAAAACCAAATCACTGTACCTTGTAAAATTCGATATTTTTGAGAATCATGTTAAAAATCAAATAACTTCGCCTGCTTACTGCTCGGAAAGTATGATTACCAAAAAATGATAAGGGATTATTGTGTAGAGAATTTTGTAGCCGTTCATCTCGTATAAAACCATTTTGACCGTAGGATAAAGCTGAAACGAGATAAGATAACTTATAAGTTCAATAACACTTTTTTGATAAACGCAGCTTTTTAATTGTAAATTTGATTGGGAACTGTTATTTTAATTCGGAAAATATTCAGCCATGCAATTTCCATGACTGCTACTGTATACTATACAGGGTGTCCCCAGATACACTTTACATAACTTGGGTGGTGATGGAGGACACTTTTCTAAGAACAATATTTAACAAACATTTTTTTCTAAATTGAAACCCTCGAGAGTTACGCCTTTTTAAAGCATTATTTTTCAATTTCCACCTTCACGTGGCCATATCCCCAAAAATATTAAATTTAAATAAAAATGGTTTAGTGCTTTTTTAAAGAGCGTGAAATAAACTACAAACTACATTTAAACCTTTTCCGTCTAAAATCAATGGATTTCGAGCTATGAATTAAAATAAGTGAAAAAATGTTGAAACATGCAAACCTTTTTCTTTTTTTCAAGACCCTGTATCTTTTAAACGGAACATTTTACAAAAAATCTGACGCCCCATTCCGGATAGGAAATTTAATGGACTAAAACTTTTGTATAGCAAATTTTTTTTAAAAGACAGCCCACTTCACAGAAAATAATAAACAAGGCAGCTACAAAAGAAAAAAAATAAATTCACAAAATCACAGAAAAACAAATGACTGTTGTTTACAATTTAGTACGGAGTTCTTCTGACACAAAAATTCTGAATGAGATTGGTTCCGTTCGTTAACGTCAAAACATAGTGCTTAATTGGTTTGTTTCGTCCATTTCTTGGACGTGTGGAAAGAAAGCCCGACACCAGAGAGGAATTAATGGAGAGAGTAAAAGATGCTATAGCGACTCTTAACGAAATAGGAAACATTATAAATAACACTGTTCAACATATTTTAAACCATTTTTACTGAAATTTAATATTTTCGGAGATATGGTCGCGTGAAGGTGGATATTGAAAAAAATGCTTTAAAGAGGCGTAACTCTCGAGGGTTCAATTTATAAAAAAAATTTTGTTAAATATTGTTCTTAGAAAAGTGTCCTCTATCACCACCCAAGTTATGTAAAGTGTATCCGGTATAGGCAAACGAATTAAAAGCCGGAGTACCAGCATTCTTCTAACTTTTTAGTTTTATAAAAAATATTTTTCAGATTAAAATAAAAAATTATTTTCAAAAATATTTAAAAATACTTATAATCAAAATTCAAAATTTTTTAGCTCTAAAAAATATTTTTTGAGATTAAATAACCTGGAAATAAATAACGTTTCTCATCCCTGATCCAATCTGGTCAAATTATTAGAAGTCGGGACGTCAAAAGCGAGTTCATTCCCAGCAGGGGACACACCTAGAAATTTGCGTTGAATAGGACCTATTTGCCTCCAAGCCTGAAGAGATCAACCTCATGTTGATTCACACGTCACCTCGTAGGTTTGCCCCATCAAAAAAGCGAATCTTCATAATAAACAGGACAATCTATTAAAATCGGATATTTTACAGAATGTACTTCTACAAAACTATACAGATGAAATAAATACATACCAACTTTTTTTATATAAATACAGGGGAGAGCGAATTTTCGAAAAATAAAAACGAAAAAAATATAGAATTCAAAATCGAATAAAAAATTATACTTAATAACAATTAATAATTCGACATACACACTAAACACTCATACACATTGTTGTATTTTGTAGTTCATTAATGCGTCCGTACACATGAGCTTTTTTCCTTTACCTTCGTAAACTACACTTTATAAACTTACATAGGTAATGAGAATTTTCCTATATTCTTTTTTTTGTTTGGTTCGAATAACCAAGAAACACTAGCAAAAGCATAAGCAAATTTCTCACAGCAGAATTTGTTCGGGTGCGCTGAAAGGTCCCATGCGTTTGTGAACGTCGACGGCGCGCACGGCGAAGTGATATTTGTTACCGTCCGCAAACTGCGTTAACGTACAAGCCATAGGTAAGGCTAATGCTTTCACATCCCCCACCTTTCGCCACATATCCGAGCTGGGCGGTGACGTGGTCTCCTGGTAAGCGTACAACTGATAACTCACAATCGATTCGAAATTTTCCAAGTTATAAGGCATTCGCCAAGAGAGCACAATCCCACCGCCCGATCGTTTAATCGACAGGTGGGGTTTGGGTGGAATCGGCTTTCGAGCCGGTTGAGAATTCTGCGTTATCGGAGGCGCGGGTAGAGGTGCCGGATGTTTCGATATGTGCACTTTCGACGCAGGTGCTCTCGTGATCGCGTTCGTCGTCGTCACGGATGCCGTACCTTGCTGAGAGGCCAACTTCAACTGAGCAACTTGTTGGGCCGTCCTGGTGCTTGTGTTAACAGCTATCGCGGATCCGTTTGCCACGGACGCTAATACTCCATTACCAGAACCTAAAAAAACAAAAAAAAATTTAGAAAAAAAAAAAACAAAAAAATAAGAGCACTGACCTATTTTGAACATAACCTTTTGATTGGTTGGTTTACCATCTGCCGTCAAAAGTTGATTGTTGTTGTAGAGATACATAAAGCGTGATGCGTTCGTCGTGGGAACGCCAGGTTTAATAGCGCTTGTGAGAATTCTAACTCCGGCTGTGGTGGTAACAGCTTTAGAAACTATCGCGTTTTTAGTGACACCCGGCGTACTTCTGGGCGGAGTGGTAACGATATCCTCGTCCGTCAAGTCGATCACTTGTTTTGTCGTCAAGGCGGGCTTTTTAACGGCAATTCGATTAACTGGTATCGTAGTTTTCGCGGGCGTGGCCGTGCTGGTTGAAACAGGAACGGAAACCGTGGTAGGAGTAGCGACAGTTTGATTCGAAACTGTTGGCGATGTTGTGCTCGACCCCGTGGCGTTTGCTGCGGCGTTCGTCGCATTTTGCAGCGCTTGCGAGAGCAGGCAGCTTTTCTGATTTGCAACTTTGACCTTTGCATTTTGTACGGGCGAAACTCGCGCCATGTTCTGTTGGGGTCTATTTTGCACTGGAAGTTTGTTTATTCTGTTATTGCTATTATTTACCAAAGGCGAACGAACGGGTTGCTTTTGATTAAAAACAGGCGAGGCCGTGGCCGGCGATCTGTTCAGGCGACGTTGCTTCGAAGCGACAACGTTCGGCAACATGTCGGAACGAACTTGTAAGCCAACCGAACGCGTGATTTTTACGGGCACCAAAGGTTTCTCGCGTTCGTTTTTTAATCTCACTTCGTGCAACAGTCTCTTGTTTACAATTTCTAAATCGCGAGCCTGCTTCGACAGTTGCGCCACCTCTTTTCGCCACATTTCCGCCATTTGTTCTTGAACGCCCAATTGATGCCGCAACTCTCCAATTTCGCTTTTGTAGCAAATTGCTTCGCACACTTTCTGCATGCATATTTCCTCCAGATCTTCGTAGCATAAATTTTTCAGACAATTTTTTTTCAAATATGTGCCCACCGTTCCCAATACCACTTGCTTAGCCTCCATGCGTTTCTTTTCCTCTTCGCTATCCGCGGGAGGTTCGTTGACGGCAGGAAGTTCTGTTGCTACGTCGGCTTCCGTCGTCAACTTCATTTTTTTCGATTCTTGCTGCAAGTTTTCTTCCGATAGTGTTCTCTTAGCAGATGTGATGTTTCTGGTAGAATCACTATCATCTGAAAAACAAAATGGGTTGGTCAAAACAAGTCACTCAAGATTAGGTATATGCACAACCGAGGAAGTAGCCATGGTAGCTACCCGAGGGGGAGAATCGCTAAGGAAATCTGGTGTACAAGTGAAGGGAAATCTGAGAAAATTTTGTGTTATTTTTCAAACTTTCAGCAAGTTTTCCGACGTTCGGCGTTCAATTGGTCGAAAAACTTGGCGGCATTGTACTTAAACCGATTCGTTAACCAGAAAAAGACTTACCTTTCTTAGGAGGTTCACATAGAAAATAAGAAATCCGTAGAATGTAGATAATTTTGGGATGTTAGGGAAATGCAAGGAAATTTTAAGAATTTGGAGGAAAAATGGAAAATCCAATGATAGCACAGGATTTTAAAAAATAGGGAATCTGACAAATTTAGAATATTCTAATGAAATTTTAGAAAATCTTCTGGAATTCACGAAATACTTGCGAATTTCCGGGAAATTCTGGAAATTAGAAAATCCGAGGAAATGTAGAAAGCCTCGTAAACTTAAGAAATTTAAAGAAATCTCAAGCGAAATCCTTGAAAAAGGTAGGATTTTAGGAAATCTAAGGATCTTAGAAATTCAAAGAAATCTTAGAAAATCTTGGGAAATTTCAACATTTAGACTAAGGTAAAATAAAAAATCCAATAATGACTCAGGATTTTAGAAAATAGGAAATCTGACAAATTTAAAAAATCCGAAGGAATTCACGAAATACTTGTGAATTTCCAGGAAATTCTAGAAAATAGGAAATCCGTGGAAATGCAAAAAATACTAGAAAATCTTGCGATGCTAGGAAACCTAAGGTAAGACTGAAAACACTATGAAATCTCAAGATCCTAGTGGGTTCTAGGAAATCTAAGGAAAATTACAGAATCTTTTCATTTCAATTTCTTAAAATGTGAAGAAAAATAGAAAATTCGCCGTTCGGCGTTCATTCGGTCGAAAAACCTGGCGGCGTTGTGCTTAAACCAATTTGTTAACCAGAAAAAGACTTACCTTTCTTAGGAGGTTCACTTGGTTCTTCTTCTTTTTCTGGCGTTGGCGCAATATTCACAGCCTCCTCATTGTTTTCCTTATTTTCATCTTCGTCAATGTCCATGGATCCATTGATTGATTCGTCCATAGATTCGTCAACTGGTGTTTCACTAGGTGTTTCTTCGGCAACCTCACTTTCACTCTCACTTTTCTTGTCTTTTTCTTCATTTTCTTTCGTTATCGCGTCGTCCACAATACTCTGGTATTCCCTATCCATATCTACATCCGTGGCATCTTTACTTAACGAACTCTCTTCGATATCGACACCATCATCCGAAGTTTTCTTTTCGCCCTGACTATCATCGTCCTGTTCCGGTTCATCCTCTTCTTCGTTTTTATCGGTTTCCACCTCGTTATCTTCACTTTCTATTTTGTCGTTTGATTCCTTATCATTTTCTTCAGTATCATTATCGACGATTTGTAATAAATCTTCGGTGTCCATGATTTGGTTTTTCAAAATTTCGGCGTTAGTTTGTTCCGTCTCTTCGCCGCCTTCTCCTTCTCCGTCTTTTTTTTTCTTTTCACTAGCCCCGTCACTATTTACACCTTTATCGTCCGCAACAATACTGTCGTCTTTTTTGTTAGTTTCACTATCCACCACGTCACTTTTTTCTTTTTTAATTTGTTTCATTATTTTACCATCTTGTTCACTTTCAGCTTCCATCTTTTCTTCTTCTATTGGTTCTATTGCTTCTTCTTTTATTGTTATCTTTTCTTCTTCTTTCCTTGCAATTTCGTCTTCTTGGGTATCCATTTCTTCTTGTGAGGTTACATTTTCTTCTTCTGAAGTTTGCTTTTCTTCTTCTTCCGAAGTTTCCTTTTCTTGTTCGTCTTTGTTTTCCGCTGTTGAAGTTAACTTTTCTACCGGTAAATCTTTTACTTCATCGATCTTTTCTTTTTCGCCCTCCTGTACATTTTCGATCGCTTTCTCTTCTTCGTTTTTATTACTTACATTTACACCACCACCACTTTTGGCTATTTGATCGTCGTTTAATAACTCGTCTTCGGTTTTCGCGTCAATACTCTCCATACAAACATCTTCGGCAGTGTCAAATTTATTTAAAACTTCATTTTCTATCATTTCATCCGACTCTCCATTTTGTTTTTCAGTCTCTGCAACAATAAAAACAAAAAGATTATAATTTGCCCAAATCAAAGCAGGCCACTTACTATCGTCGTCTTCGTCCTCCGACAAATGCAAGTGGAAGTTTTCTTCCGCCATTTCTTCGTCGTCCACATTTTCCAACGTCGACTTCAGCTCGGGGACCGTCACGGACGACAATGCTTTCAAGGCCATCGTGGCGCTGTTATGATTCTCGACTTGTAACGAAGATTGCTCGCTGTCCCGCATCATCGAACCTACAAATCAAAATGCATTAATTTTTAGGTTAGGTTGCGTGTTGCTCAAGGTTAAAAAAATACGGCCATTCGAACTCACCGCGCAGATTACCTTCATACCTCCACGTGCCCGGTTTGGAATAGGTATAATAAAATTAACCGGTAATTAAAATAAAATTTCGAAAATTTGACACTAGATTATTTGTGGCAGTCGGCCCTAAGTAAAAAAAAAACAATTTATTTACGGGGAAAATTAAAGCAGGCTTATTTAGCCAACCAACGAACGCGGGATTTTATCGTTAAATTTACCGATTATCGATCTGCGCTGTAAATTCGCATTGTAGAACGGAAGTGAATCAAATTGCGTTAGTTCCGTAAATAAACAAATGGGTGCAATATTTAGTGCAATTGTTTACGCCGGGGGGCGCGCGCTTCGCTGCTGACAAGGTTTAGATGGGTGACCGCTTCGAGAAAACCACCGTCACATTGAAAAGGCGGAGACTTTTTTTGTAATCGGAAGTCTACGGTTGAACCTTACAAAATTGAAAAAAGCTGGCTGTTGAATCAAAGAAAGCAATTTGACCTTCCGATTTTGCAAGAAAGAAATCTGGTATACCGAGTATATTATGTAATAATAATTATTTTCGTCCCATTAGGATGGACACGCCCTTCCGCTCGATAAAATAATGTCGGAATTTTTTAGCCAGGTCAAATTCGAACGCCCAGTAGAAGTGCAGTTACTTCAAAATCGATCGATACGACAATATTTTAAATTGGGAATTAACCATCGCCGGTTGGTCTGGCAACACCCTGTATGCATGGGCTCGTGCATTTGTTTTATTTTCGCAACCACCTGCGCAATTATTGAACGAAACACACAGGCGCACGTTTCCGACAGGCGCTCGATAAAAAAAAATTCAAAAATTAATAAAAAAAAAACATTACGATCCCCCCAGCCGCATTCGGGCGGTACTAAAAACAACGAAACACCCTGTATGATAAAAATAATTTGTAGTATTATTTAATCCCCCCAAAGTGATGTAATCGTTTGGGTTAAATTATGCTCCGCGAGAGGCGCGGCGAGCAAAAACAAGATTGCGAAGGCGCCACTGCCAGCGTCGACCGAATAAATAATTTATTACTATGTAGCGCAAATGCGGATCTAAAAATATTTCGAAAATTAAAAATTTACGTTATACCTTCTACGTGTTTGTAAATAGGACGTGCGGCCGCGCTTGTGCAATAATTAAAACAACATCTGATATATGTATTTGTGGAATGCGACCGAAGTAAGAGCGAGCACATTAAAATGACAACTGATACAAATATTCCAACGTGCACGTTCGGGTGGGGGGGGCATGCATGAAACGACAACGTTTCGCAAGGTCGAGCCATCCTCAGTGGAATGCATCCTTAAGTTTCGGGAAACAACCGTAAATTTACCCCAAAAAAAAATTAAAAACAAAAATAAAACAAAAGTCGACAAGATAATTTTTTTAAAACAACAAATGAAGGGCAGGCTGCACCGAGATAACGTAGCCGCGCATGATCTGTCACGCAGGATGACGTCACGGAACAACGCCTAAAACTTAATTTCGAAATTATTTCATTGAAGAAACAGAAATGCAAAGGAAAACAATTCGTAAAAAATTAAACAATATACAGGGTGTTGCCAATTTTTTTAAAATAAAATTAGTAGGCGACCGTCAGGACGCTGTGCTACAAGAAAAACAAGTGAAAATTAATTTTTTGCTTTTTAGCTGTTCGGCTTGCCAAAGTGGGGAAAGCGAACACAGCCAAGGTTTTTAATTTTCCATTGCTAGTCGACCGGACGATCCCATTACTCTGGCCCCGCGGGGAGTCCGCGACGATACAAAAAAGGATTGACGTTTCGTGGATTACGACCTTATCAATTATTATTATTGCTCCCGTCAATTTTACTGATCAATCAAAATGGCGGACAGGGATCACGAAACGTCAGCATTATTGTAGGCGCCTACGGCTCAAAACGTTAGCCTGTTGTATTTAATTAATTAGCCGATATACAGGGTGTTCGGCGACGGTAAAGTTTATAAACACCAAATTCTAGAAAATTATGTTGCATTGTGGGTGCGATTTGCTAGAGCGACCAAGGTCACGAAATTTTCCATACCAGCCGACGGGCGATTCCATTATGACCTAGGGGAGGCCGGGAGATAAGATAATTTTTTGTTTTTTTCTCGTCAAGGACTGTTCGAGCCAACTTATAAAAATAAAAAAAATTGATTGGGGCCCGGGAGGGCGTGCGAATTTTCGAAATTATAAAAAAAAAATTTAAAAAAAAAGTTAATAAAATGAGAAAACAACCAAGTCGAATTGAACTTTCGTGTTTGATCAATTTGACCTTGAGTGAATTAACGACCCAATAATTGATAGGCGGACAACACCCCGAATTCCATTTCGTCCTGCCTACTCGAAAAAAAAGTAAACAAAAGTAAAATAAAAAATTTGCTGCTTCGAACTCGGCGCGATACTTACGGAAGCTCGGCTACGAAGTTAACAAAATGGCGTCCGGTAATCGTAAGAATTCGATCGATATCGCTGTCAGTTACGATAATTTCAGATTTGCCGAAAGGGCACTGAATTCCTCGAATTTTACGTTAATATAAACAAAAGCGTGACGAGAGTTCACGGCACCCGTACGAGCAACATTTCCGACTGAAAGCCCACTCGGATCGCGGAAAGGCGAGGAGCGTCAACCTTCCTTCTCGGCCGAACAAATTACAACTCTCCACGCCGTTCAGATTTTTATTTTAATTTTTAAAAAAACAAAAGAAAAATAAAAACAAATTTTTTTTTTGAATTTGTAAACAAAAATTTTGGTTTTACAAAATAAAAAAATTCGACTTGTGCGCCCCCCCAGACCGAATCGAAAAATATCTCTTTTAGCGCAGATGAAAAATTGTGCTTTGATGTATATACAGGGCTGTGCAAAATAAAGCAACTAAATCGTGACGTCATCAATTCGAGAGCCAGTGTTGGCAAGATCGCCCTGTATACACGCGCCCGGTTCGTATGGAAAGCAGACTATTTCGGCCACAAAAACAAGAATCACACGTGAATATCTGTGGGCCAGATAGGACAACATAAATTCTCCACCATAAAATGGCGGTTAGCAGACAAGATAATTTTAGTGAAAATCTCAAAAACGGATTAGTGAAATTTCGCAGATTTGCCATTCTGACACGCGAAAGTGGAGTAGCAACCCCGCATTTCACCCCCCACGGGTTAAACTGACTACCTGCATACAAAATACGAGGAGGTTATGTGAACAAAACAAATGGTAACCTTAGGTCAACAAACAGAAACTTACCGGTCTCCTAAATTATCCGGGTCAAATAATTCTCGTTTCGGTGGTTGTGTCAATTTATCCTTTTATAACATTTTCTGAATTAACAATAATAATAAAAAATAACGCCACTGCCTGACTTGCTACACCATTTCACGAGCCACTACGCAAGAAGCGTTCGGAAACAAGCGAAATACCAAACAATCCCCCGGCGCCATCTACACGAATATTTTACAACTAACCAAACTTCATTTTCCAGGCAATATTTTAGAAAAACGAAAAAACAATAACTTCGGTTCGCATTTTCTGTTCGGAAAATTGCGCCCGATTAGCTTTTTACTTTCTCATATTTTTAAATTCAGAATTTGACTTCTTTTCGGATTTTTAAAAATAGTACGAAACCTCACGAACTGTCAGAGTTCACCGAACCGATAGGGTGCGAGTAGACAGTTTTTTGTTAGCTCACCAGGGGCGGACTGGCCAAAAGAAATAATGTCTCCAAATATTTGTATTTAAAAAAAAAGAAGAATTTTATAATTATTAAATTATTTTTTAAGTGTCACTATATTGTTTGCTGCTCTGTCATCTTGTCATATGAAAAATTATATTCAAAATTAAAAAACTTTTTGAATTTCACGCTCCTCAATTTTTGAATGTAAATTCGACCCTGTAAATGTTTTCAGCGCCATCTAGTTGTGGCAAACCACACCACTTTGACAAACAAACATGGTAACTCGACGGATTTGAAAACTTTTTAATTTTTCGGAATGTTGCGTGGTCGTGTTTTCGATTTTCTCAAGTTGTCTTATAAGGTCCTTACATTTTTAAAATAATTCAAAGTGCAATGTGACTTAACCTTTTTGTTTTCTTGCAGACGAGATCGTTTTGCCTGCAAGGTTACTACGACGGTTCACCCGATAACCCCAAGTTCAGCAACGATCAACAGAATTTAATACTGGACGTCTTGAATAGATCGACTGCCGACGAGCTAATTAACAGGTCAGTAACCAAAAAGTTTTTTACCCAAATCAAATTTGACATATTATATTTTTAGTTATCGTTTACCAAAATTAAGGGCCAAAAATTTGGAAAAGTGGAAAGCAAATAAAGGCATCTTTAAGACACTGGATGACGTTTTAGACGTGGACGGTTTTAGCATTAAACTTTTGGAACGAATATGCTATCATAACCTAATTGACAAAAATGACAGTAAAGAAAAGAAGCGACCGAGTCGCAACGGGAGCAAATATGTCACCCCCAAGTTTGACAAAGACACGGTAGATCATTTGCTTGGCTAAAATAGTGATTTATTTATAAAGGATCTGTGTAGGTTGTGAACTCGGCCGTGGGAATTTACTCCGACATAAATGGCTTGAGCTGGGCTAAAATGTGTAGCAGCGACAATCGATTGGACAATTGGGGTTTTGTAGATCTATGTAACGTTCCCACGAATTTATCCATTCACGAAACGTTTAATTTGGTGAGTTTCGAAACTCTCGGTTTTTCTTTTATGTTTACAAACTTTTGAATAATTTATAGGCTCAGAAAGTGTTAGAAGAGATACCACCTGGAGATGTTTACGTTTTCGAGAGTACTTCGAAGCGGTCACCCCGCGTGGCGGGCGGAAGCGCTTACATTAACTTCGTCGAACTCATGTCGATACTTTTTACTCTCATCAAAACGAGTCCACGCCACCAGAACGTGCACATAGCTCAAACTATATATTACTTGAAACCGCTCTTGTTTGCCAGACTTTTTGAAATTTTGATAGGCAAAGAAGTTGTCTCGACCAAAGACGTTATGAAGAGAATATTTGAAGCAAATAGCCGACTGCCGTGTACGCCAGTGCAAATTAACGAAAGCTTGGGGGAGTATTACAAGTTGCAACGTTACAACGATAGGGAGTTGATCAGTCAAGCGTTACTGCTGACGATTACTTTTATGGATTTGTGTGTATATAACAATCCGGATAGCTTGGATTTTGTGGCTTTGAAAGGCTACAAAAAGAAGTGAAGTAGTTGATAAGAAAAATACCTTTTTTTTTTAGTTACGTTACATGTTTATTGTTAAAAATAAATAATTTTTTTTCACAGATGGTGCTGCATTTTTACTTGCACAATTTACTGGTCTGCAGAGAATTTTTTTAAATGTTTTTTTGTAGCTAAAAAAATTTAAATTTTGTCTTAAGAAATGTATAGGAAATCCAAGAATATATCAGGAAATAGGAAATCCGCGAAAATGTCAGGTAATACTAGAAAATATAGAAAATCTTATGAAATTCGATGAAATGTCTTGTCTTGTGAACTTAAGAAATTTAAAGAAATCTCTAGCGAAATCCTAGAAAATAGAAAATTCGAGGAAATCCTAGGAAAATTTAGGATTTTAGAAAAATCATAGGAAATCCAGGGAAATTTTAAGAATTCTGACGAAAGACAGAAAATCTGTTGAAATCTCAGGTTTTTAGCAAATTTAGGAAGTTCAGGGAATTTGAGGAAAAATTGAAAATCCTATTATCCTATTTTAATGAAATTTTAGAATATCTTAAGGAATTCAAGAAATACTTGTGAATTTCCAGGAAATTCTAGAAAATAGGAAATCCGTGGAAATGTAGAAAATCTTGCGATGTTAGGAAATCCAAGAAAAAATTGAAAACTATGAAATTTCATGATCTTAGTGGGCTCAGGGAAATCTAATAAATTCAAAGAAATCTTAGCAAATCCTAGGAAATCGGGCAGAATTCTAGAAAATAAGATGTTCGGGGAAACATAGAAATTCTTACGAAATATACAAAAATTTTATGAATTTCAAGGAAATGTACTAAATTTTGAGATATTAGAAAAATCATAGGAAATCCACGGAAATTTTAAGAATTCTGAGGAAAGACGAAAATCCGTTGAAATATCAGGTTTTTAACAAATTTTGGAAGTTCAGGGGAATTAGAATTCCCCTTTTTTTTTCTCTCTAGATTTTCTCAAGAAAATCTGAAAACTTGAGAAAATTCACAAAAATTGTCTTAACTTGCGATGGAATTTTAGAAAATTAAAAATCCGTGGAAATGTAGATAATTTTGGAATGTTAGGAAAATTTATAAATTTGAAAGAAAACTGAGGAAAAATAGAAAAGGAGCTCAGGATTTTAACGAATTTTAAAAAATAGGAAATCTAACAAACTTAAAATATTCTAATGAAATTTTAAAAAATCTTAAGGAATCCACGAAATACTTGTGAAAATATTTCTGGGAAATTCTAGAAAATAGGAAATCTGTGGAAATGTAGGAAATACTAAGAAAATCTTGGGTGGTTAGGAAATCCAATGAAAGACTGAAAACTCTACGAAATCTCATGATCTCAGTGGGTTCTAGGAAATCTAAGGAAAATTTCAGAATCTTTTTATTTCAATTTCTTAAAATCGGAAGAAAAATAGAAAATTTTATGAAATTCTAGGAAATCCAGGATTATTCTAGAATCTAGAAAATAAGATGTTCGGGGAAATATAGAAAATCTTAAAACCTCAGGAAATACACAAAAATTTTATGAATTTCGAGGAAATGGAAAAAATTTTAGAAAATTTTGAGATATTAGAAAAATCAGGAAATCCAAAGAAATTTTAAGAATTCTGAGGAAGGACAGAAAATCCGTTGAAATCTCAGGTTTTTAGCTAAATTTTGGAAGTCCAAGGGAATTTTAGAAAATCTGAAAACTTGAGAAAATTTAAAAAATTTTTATAAATTGCAATAAAATTCTAGAAAATTAGAAACCCGTGGAAATGTAGATAATTTTGGGATGTTAAGGGAATGGAAGGAAATTATAGGAATTTCAAGGAAAACTGAGGAAAAATAGAAAATTCAATGATAGCTCAGGATTTTAATAAAGTTTAAAAAATAGGAATTCACGAAATACTTGTGAATTTCCGGAAAATTCTAGAAAATAGGAAATCCGTGGAAATGCAGCAAATATTAGAAAATCTTGGGATGTTAGGAAAGACTGAAAATCCTATGAAATCTCATGATCTTAGTGGGTTCTAGGAAATCTAAGGAAAATTTCAGAATCTTTCTTTTCACTTCAATTTCATAAAATCTGAAGAAAAATAGAAAATCGTATAAAATTCAGGACAAGGGGTAAATATCCCGAAAATTTTGTGTACACTCGTTTGGAATTCCATTGAAAATCATTGGAAATCTCTAGAATTTCTTGGAAATCTCTGGAGTTCCTTGGAAATCGTTGAAATTCCTTAGTATTCTTTGGAAATCTTTGGAATTCCTGGGAAATTGTTAGAAAAGTCTTTGGAATTCTTTAAAATTCCGAGTCTCGTCTACAGAAATTTTACTGGATATTTACCCCTTGATTCAGGATGTTACCAAATTCTTGGAAATTTTAGAAAATCTCAGGGTCTAAGGAAATTGGATAATCTTAAAAATAACACAGATGAGTTTTTTATTTTTTCAACTTTTTTGAACAAAAATCCCCCCCCCCCCCAGCTTCGTATTACGCAAAATCGTTCACCCAAACCCAGGATTTATCTTGAAGATCATTTTAATGATTGTGAAGTGCATTGAAATGGAAGTATGTTAACATTATATCTGCAATGTCACGGATTAGGGAAGCACTCGGGGGTAATGAATTTGATTAATTTTGCATATTTTCTCTCTTTTTACTTTTGCAGTGTTGCTGATAAAAAGACAGGTTCATTCTTGTATCATGAAATCGGTTGGTAACAAAATGTTATCCTTAAGTCGACCCCCCCTTTTTCCACAAAATGCAACATAACTCGTCAAGAATGAAATATATCAAAAATTGTCAAGAGACCAAATATGTTCAGCGTGAAAACATGAACATTTTTCCGTTTACAATATTTTTGATATCTCGCACCGTTTTGGAGTTATTCACGAAAAACGGGTACTATATTTTGTCTACACCCCGTAGATAGACTCTTTTTTATTAATTCCTCCGCGACCCCCTGATCTGACCGAAACGAACACCTTGAATTAAGTGGCGCTACGTTTATCTTTAAATAATTTAAATTGGTTAGACAAAGTGACGCATCGTATTGATTAGTGCGGATCGCACAACGGAAAACAATGTTTGGCGCTGGCGCCGCGACGACCGACCGACCGATCTCTCGCTTGATTTTGTACCGGAATTTTTACAACGAAAAATGTTTGTCGTTTGTGCTCGTTTTGTGTTGTAAAACCGTAACGACAACGTTTCTGTAATTCCATCGAGACGACCTATTTAAAAAAATTAAATCGAAACATTTTGCGCGAAGATGGTGTCGTGCCTGGTCTAAAATTAAATTAGCAAATTATTAATTTTAGACATAACGATTTGTTAACCCACCGCCATGGATATTTATTCCACCAATATTTACGTAAGTAGCGGATATATTTTTAAATTTCCTCCTACGATTTTTTAAAACAATTGACGGTTGCGTGTAAACAATATTCTGCCGTAAGCGAATAGGTTACGTGAATTGGCATCCGTCGACGGGAGCCATAGGTGTTGTGCGGAGAGGTCAAAACGTGGCAGTTGTGTGCATCTCCGCGACAGAGGTTCGGGTGTTTTGGTGATACGCGATTGTAAACAAATTGTGAAGTTTTTGTTTTTCGTTCGATCGCATTTTGTTTTACAACCTCGTCAAATTTGTTTACACCAAATGTAGGTAAACCAGTTACCCATTATTTCGAGTCGAGTATTCACTCCGACCGGTTGGTTATAATATTATTTCTCCGCGACTAGACTAGTTTTCGTGTTTTCACCCAAAAGTTCGGTAAGCTAAAAAGTTCCCAAAAAAAATAAGAAACAAAAGTTCGCTGCGACCGACCTAACGGTTTTTTGTACCTGTCAAAATTTGACATTTGGGTTGTAAATTCGCTCCGCTAAACGTAAATATTTTTCGGTTGAGCGATAAATAAACAAATGCGTTATCGCGTTAAATTTATGTGCACAAAACGAAATTAATATTCCAGATTCGTTCGTGTCATTGTAAAATAACAACAACAAAACAAGTGCGCGCGGGCGACTCGGGGTGAAAAACAAAAGATAAAAACGGGTTAACGACTGTCAAATTGATTGAGCAAAAAATTCGAAAAAAAAATCCAATCAACTTTCTAAGTGATTTCAAAAACCGAGTTGCAGTTTCCCCATTGCAAGTGCAACAAGTACTACCTGCCCCCGGGGTTAGAAACTTAATTTCTAATTCGACCAATTTCCCTCCGCAATCTCGAGATAAGGAAAATAATAGAAACAAAAGGTGCAAATTAAATAAAAATAAACCAAGGTCGAAGCTGTTCAATTGTTTTCGTTGACATAAAACTTGAAAGTTGAAAATGTCGAGAAACGGAGAGTCGAAGTGAGGTTTAAGTGCTCGAATTTTTTTTTATTATAATCAGGTAAACTTGAACTTCGAAACTAAAATTTTATGGCGCGCACATCCGCGAATTTAAACGAGTTTTGGGCATTAAAACCGCGGAACCGCTTTCTGAAATTTGCATATTATTTGAATTATTGATGACTCCCATTTTAAAATGTAATGAGAAATATTGTATTAAGTGCTGCTGTTTTTGTTTTTAATTTATGCGCTTTTATCATGTGACAAGGAAACCACAATCTTATATTTACACTACTTTATCTTTTCAGATTTTATTCGAGAAACCATCGTCGTGTAGCACTCAAAATGGTAATTACAACTTTTTCTATTATTTATAAATTTATTAAACTTTGGTTTGTCAAGGTGAAAAATTGCGGTGACAAGCGAATAAATTGAAACTTTTCGGAAACTTAAAGGTTTCTGTCAAATTTTAGTTCTAAAGCGCGACCTTCGAACTATCGTCAACCTTCTAACTTCTTTGTTCAATAAAATTTTCAAGTCGAAAGATAAGCAAAAAAGGCTCGAGTTGGTTAATTATGAAAATCGCGAGGTCTACGTACCTAGGAAATAAGCATTTTCGGAAATAACTCATTAAATATTAATTTTGCGGCAAAAAGTGCGATTGTAAATATTATTCGGAATAAAATTCCCTATAAAAAAGATCTCAACATGTTTTTTGTCAAGTCAAGTTCGTTCGAGTTACAGCCGAGAGAAGCTTCCATTTCGCGTCACTTTAAAATATGACGGTAAGGATTTTCGCGATTTTCTCTTTAAATGTGAAATTAACGCTAAAAAGTGTAGGTACCGGTATTGTTCGGGATGAAATTCTCTACAGAAAAGATCTAAACATGTTTTTCGTAAGACGAAGTACTTGCGAGTTGTAGTCGCGAGAAGCCTTCATTTTGCTCAACTTGGAAATAAGACGCCGACGTGAGGTTTTTCGCAAATATCTCGTTAAACGTTAAGTTAACGGTAAAAAGAGCCAATATCAATAACATTCAAAATAAAATTCCCTATAGAAAAGATCTAAACAATTTGATCGTAAAACGAAGTACTTCCGAGTTACTATATAATTGGTGAATTTGTGAAAATGGATCAGCGCTACAGGCCTAGAAGGCCTTTGGATTTTTAGCAAGTGCAACCAATTAAATAGAAAAATTACCAAAATAGTGAGAAATATGGCTTTGCCGACCACTGACGCGCTTGAATGAATTAATGAGATTCCAGCTGCCATAGACTTTTCGCCGACCGCTAGTGGCTTGTTACGTTTAAATTTATAAATGCTTATTCTTGCTTATATTTGACAAAATAACGTTATAAGCCGGAAAACCTGCAATAATTTTTCGTTACGTTTTCAGTGTGTAGCTCTTTCCTAATATTTTCTTGATAACTCTCGGGTTGTGGGGGTTTTAGAATGCCACCAACATTGGCTACTGAGTAACTCTTCAGTATTGGTTTATGATTCAAGAGCAATCGATGCACTGGAGGGTATTCCATACCCCCCAGACCCCCCGGTTTGTCAATAGCTCCATTTACAGGTTGCCACCATTAACTTTTAAACTGAAGGCAAGAGGCATTTTTCAGTCTTAATGCTGAAACCTCTCTCGGAAGAGAATAAAATACCTTATATGTTTTCTGAAAATTGTGCACACTGCCACACCCCCGGTGTGGCAATAGCTAAATTGAAGCTTAACCAATATTTAAAGTTGTAAATAATTAAATACCTTCAACTGATTTATGTGATTGATTAACGGCCTTGTATTCCTGGCATGCGAAAATAAAGTTACTTAATTAGCTCAATAGCGAAACCACTTCCAACGGTTTGGGGGTTATAAACCGGGGGGTCTGGGGGGTATGGAATACCCTCCAGTGCATTCATCTTTTACGGATATCATCAGTTATCTGTCAAGGAAATCTCCTTATTACGAGAGAACTCCTCAGTATTGGTTCATGATTAAAGAGCAATCGATGCACTGGAGGGTATTCCATACCCCCCGGACCCCCCGGTTTGCCAATAATAAATAAATGCGTTTAACTGTTTTATGTGATTGATTAACGACCTTGTACCGGCAGTTGCGCTGGTTTTCGGATAAAACTTCTTAAACTTTGAATTTAAGTTTAAAAGATATAAAATAACGGGCACAAACCGGGGGGTCTGGGGGGTATGGAATACCCTCCAGTGCATCCATCTTTTACGGATCTCATCTGTTATCTATCAAAAATGTCTCCTTATTAAGAGATAACTACTCAGTATGGGTTCATGATTAAAGAGCAATCGATGATTGCTGTACTGGAGGGTATTTCATACCCCCCAGACCCCCCGGTTTGCCAATAATTATAAAATATATTTAACCGATTTATGTGATTGATTAACGGCTTTGTACTGGCGCTTCCGCTGGTTTTCAGAAAAAAACTTCTTTAACTTTGAGTTTAAGTTTAAAAGACACAAAATAACGGGCGCACACCGGGGGGTCTGGGGGGTATGGAATACCATCCAGTACATCCTTCTTTTTCGAATCTCATCTGTTATCTGTCAATGAGATTTCCTTAAGAGAGAGTTCCTCAAGAGAGAACCTCATTAAGAGAGAACTCTTCAGTATTGGTTCATGATTTAAGAGCAATAGATGCACTGGAGGGTATTCCATACCCCCCAGACCCCCCGGTTTGCCAATAATATATAAATACGTTTAACTGATTTATGTGATTGATTAACGACCTTATACCGGCACTTCCGTTGGTTTTCGGAAAAATACTTCTTTAACTTTGAATTTAAGTTTAAAGGACACAAAATAACGGGCACAAACCGGGGGGTATGGAATACCCTCCAGTGCATCCATCTTTTACGGATCTCATCTGTTATCTGTCAAAGAAATCTCCTTATTAAGAGAGAACTACTCGGTATTGGTTCATGATTAAAGAGCAATCGATGCACTGGAGGGTATTCCATACCCCCCAGACCCCCCGGTTTGCCAATAACATATAAATGCGTTTAACTGATTTATGTGATGATTAACGGCTTTGTATTGGCACTTCAAAACTGTTATAACTTTAAATTTAAGTTTAAAAGACACAAAATAACGGGCACACACCGGGGGGTCTGGAATACCCTCCAGTGCATCCATCTTTTACGGATTTCATCTGTTATTTCTCAATGAGATCTCATCATTAAGAAGGAACTCCTCGGTATTGGTTCATGTTTAAAGAGGAAACGATGCACTGGAGGGTATTCTATACCCCCCAGACCCCCCGGTATGCCAATAATAAATAAATGCGTTTAACTGATTTATGTGATTATTAACGACCTTATACCGGCACTTCCGTTGGTTTTCGGAAAAATACTTCTTTAACTTTGAATTTAAGTTTAAAGGACACAAAATAACGGTCATACACCGGGGGGTATGGAATACCCTCCAGTGCATCTATCTTTTACGGATATCATCAGTTATCTGTCAAAGAAATCTCCTTATTAAGAGAGAACTACTCGGTATTGGTTCATGATTAAAGAGCAATCGATGTACTGGAGGGTATTCCATACCCCCCAGACCCCCCGGTTTGTCAATAATAAATAAATACGTTTAACTGATTTATGTGATTGCTTAAGGGACGTCTATTAATTACTTGAGCAGTTTTTCTTAAATTTAGACCTCTTCCTTCCGCTGGGTGAGATTTGATAAGACGTAACGGGACCTCCCCCCTCCACCTCACGTGAGATTTACTCTATAATTTTTAAATAATTCAATTAATTTGATGTTTGACATATTTACATATAATTTTACATCAAAATACAAAATGTAATTTGTTATCATAATGAATCTTGAATTAATTTTTTTAAAATTAATTAAATCTCTGAATTAAAAAGTTGACGTGAGATTTTCATTGACCCCCTCCCTTTAAATGAGATTTGGTGAGATTTTGTCGAACCCCTCCCCCCATTTTGTGTTCACGTAATTTATGCACGTCCCAACGGCATTGTATTCCTGACATGCTATAATAAAGTTACTTAATGCGAAACCACTTCCGCTGGTTTTCTGATAAAACTTCTTAAAACTTGAATTTAAGTTTAAAAGACACAAAACAACGGGCATAAACCGGGGGGTCTGGGGGGTATGGAATACCCTCCAGTGCATCCACTTTCACGGATCTCATCTGTTATTTGTCAATGAGATCTTCTCATTAAGAGAGAACTCCTCAGTATTGATGCACTGGAGGGTATTCCAGACCCCCCGGTTTACCAACTTTGAATTTAAGTTTAAAAGACACAAAACAACCGTCATAAACCGGGGGTCTGGGGGTTATGGGAATGGTATGAAATACCCCCCAGTGCATCCGTCTCTTACGGATCTCGTCTGTTCTCATCTGATCTTATCTGTCTACCACTGACGCGCATGAATGGGTTAACGAGTTCTCCGATATTCGACTTTTCACTTTTTGGGATCAAAAACTACCAAATCTTCCGTTTTCTTCAAAAATCGTAAAATATTCATATGGTCTTTTTATTACTTAAATCGACGCATTTCGATGTGGAGTGAGTGGTATTTACCCCTCCCCCCCACCCCGAGGGCCGTTTGGAATATTGTAAAGGCAATGTGGCTGGTAGTGCGCTTCTAACGTAAGATAATCCAGCGAATGTTGAGCTTCCCGCATTCGCTCAGACGTCTGAAATTTTACTATGCTGTCGAAGCAATTAATATTTACAGTTTGACAATGAATAAAGATAAGTTTGGCATTTGCATTGTTAGAAGCTATTACATCACGAGATTTGATTTAAAATCGCGCAACTGATGAATATATCACCACGCAGCAACCTTGATTGTTGATCTACAGATCTGCATTTCTCCGAGGAAAGTTCACTCAAGTTCTTGACCTGATCGTCAGGTTTTTAATGCACCAAAGATGTTACCGGGACCTTGTGAGGATATCCGGTGTACTTGGTCGGCGATACTTTCTATAGACTACACAATTCGGTCTTTGAGCGTCTGGGACGTCCTTTGCCAAATAGGACGGTTTGCAAGTCCGGATGTTCGTGATATCCTCAGTCCTCATTTGTTCAACTGGAACACATTCACTAAAAGAATAGCAAATTAAAATTTACGATGGGAAGTTTCTTATTGCATGTAGCTGTGTGAAAGTCGTAGCCTTCTCGCTATGTTTAGTTTTATGCCTTTTTTTGTTGATTTAACCCGATATTTTGGGAAATCACTCTTTTTGCCGCAAACTTAACGTTTTACGAGATTTTCGCTAAAATCCTATTTCCGGCTTCGTCTCTTTAAAATTTCTCCAAATACAAGAGAATGGGACATTCCCCCGTCGCCGCTTCGCCGTCGGCCCTTTTCGCGGTCGGAGAGTTCATCCTCTCCCCCCCCCCCTCACATTTATCTCTTCTATGAATTTTGGCTGGACGCCTCGACCTCTAACTTGGAGGAAATGAGGAAATCAACGACAAGCGGTCACCCGTCCGAATATGAACATGTCGTTAATCAGTTTTACGTTATGCGACGCCCTTGGAAAATTTAAAATGGTTGGGTGATCAAAAACAATAACCAATTTAGTACTACAGTTTTCCTACCTATCCCCGAGTTTGGTAATCTAATGCTGGCGATGCAGTCATAATTACATTTCCTTTGTTTTGCCTATTTCACTCTCATATGTTTATAAGTTTATATTCCAGAAGGTTTGACGCATTATTATGTTTATAAACAGCAAACAATCCAATATATAGTCCAGCGCTTCTCTACATTGAAACGTCGGCCCCTTGGGATCCATTAGAAATGCCCGAGAAAGTTTGAGTAGCACTGCTCGATTAGAAATCGATAATGTTTTCATATTTTACCTTTGATTCTCTCATAAAACTAAATATTATAATAAGTCACTATAACCAGTGACGTGGGTGTTTTGATACGAATAAAGATGAATAAGTATGCAGGTGTGAAAAATTTTGTCATTAAAAGTCAATTAACGCATGAACGAGTGTGAAAGAGCATTTAATGTGAAAAGTGACACAAAATTCGGTCCTCATAAAAGGTAAAAATAAATCAAATATTAATTTTGTAAAAACCTGGATCCTTCGGTGCTAAGTCTAAAACTTGTTTAGTGGTCCAGTCTTGCCGCAATTCTGGTTATACATTTTAAATTTATTGACAACCTTGCAAAGCCAACCACCTTTTTTTTAAATTAATTCATTCTATTTATATCCACTATTAAAATAATTTAAATAAATTTGAATAGCCATGTTTCATTGGTTAGTTTGAACACCGGGACTTCCCATCCTCAGGATAGGCAACTCTCAGGTCTAGGGGAATCCCTAAACCGATCACTCAATTTTTTTTTTTCAGGCGTTGGTATTTCGATATTTTGCGACCTCTTTTGGACAACATAGAAACCGAAATGACTTTACCGATTCAACCTTTAAGCGATACTAAAATATCGCTGCAGTTACGAAACGGTGGTTCCATCAAACGAAAACCCTGTTTAAGTGCTGTTTACTCGGACCAGCCGAGCAGACGCGAACGGCGCAGAGCCGTATGCTCGTGGTCGATCGGCTACGGAACGTTGAACGAACACGACGAGGACGTTGGTAACGTGGCGGACGGCTCCAGTTTGATCGATTCGAGGGGCCGACGTTCTGTTAGTTCGTTAGCTACACCTCATGTTTCGCAACAATCCAATAGACGGCCACGCAGCCGCATCGACTTGCTTTCGATGCCAGGACTCAAATCTTTGGTAGGGAGGCGTCGCAACAGCAATGGTTCGGCGGAAAACGACACGGTTGCGCCGTTGGTGAAGCGCGAAGGCAGTTGCAGTAATCTGATTCGACCGTCGGTTAGCTTGGCGAGTTTGAGAAAATGCGAAACCGTGCTAGCGTTAAGCAACGGTCTACGATCGGATTCGTCATCCAGCAGCATCGAACGATTGCAACCCATTAATCGCTTAAGAACGTCGCCCCACGGTTCGACTTCCCGCTTATGTTCAAGATGTTCCAGTTTGTTGTCGTTAGCTTCCAACTCAAGATATTCCCTTAACACTGCAACAGGTGGTTTCGTACCAGTCGCCAACGAAACGCCGCTACTATGTAAGTTGTGCTTAGCCGAGGTGTCGTCCGAGGACGCTTATCGCATCTCACAATGTGATTGTTCTTTTTGTAAGCAGGTAAGTACGACATTTCTCTTCTTTGCGTCTCACAGTAATACTTTTCATCTTCTTATAGTGTATGCGCGCTTACGTCGAATTCGAAATAGCCGAAGGCGCCTACGATATTTCCTGTCCGGATGCTCTGTGTTCATCCGAGGGCGTCTTGCACGAAGATGAAATTGAAACTCTCGTCGGAAGCGATCTGTTACAAAAACACAAAAAATATCGCCTGAATCGAGGTAAGTTTTTGCACCTAATCCGGTTCCTAGGAAATAAGCATTTTCGGAAATATCTCATTAAATATTAATTTTACGGCAAAAAGTGAAATGGTAAATATTATTCGGAATAAAATTCCCTATAAAAAAGATCTCGACATGTTTTTCGTCAAGGGGCCTAAGGCGCAGAAGGCCAAGAGAAGCTTACATTTCGCGTCACTTCTCACTTGAAAATATGACGATAAGGATTTTCGCGATTTTCTCTTTAAATGTGAAATTAACGCTAAAAAGTGTAGGCACCGATATTGTTCGGGATAAAATTCTCGACAGAAAAGATCTAAACATGTTTTTCCTAAGACGAAGTACTTGAGAGTTATAGTCGCGAGAAGCCTTCATTTTTTTTATTTTTTTTTCGCAGAAGTGGATCTAGATAAAAACCGCACTTGGTGTCCGCGGGCAGGCTGCGAAACGGTTTGCACTTTGTGCCCGTCGAAACGCTGTCTACCGCAATGTGTTCACTGTCCCACTTGCACCGTAAATTTTTGTAGTAACTGCAAGCTGGAATGGCACTCGGGCCTGAGTTGCGAAGAAAACTCCAAGCAGCTTATAAAACAAGGAAAGGTAAATCGAGTGCCGCTATCTCTCCACGTTTTATTTAAATTTTATTCTTCACATACAGAAAGAAGAACCTGGCATACCTTTCGACTCGGATCTCATTAAATGTTGTCCAATGTGTAACGTTCCTATAGAAAAAGACGAAGGCTGTGCTCAAATGATGTGCAAGCGATGTAAACATGTTTTCTGTTGGTATTGCCTTGCCAGTCTAGACGTAAGTACTTAATTCAATCTTTGTGTGAAGTGAAACTTGATGTGACTAATTTGCAGGACGATTTCTTGTTGCGACACTACGACAAGGGGCCGTGCAAGAATAAATTGGGACATTCGCGAGCATCGGTGATATGGCATCGCACTCAGGTGATTGGAATATTTGCTGGGTTTGGTATATTGTTATTGGTAGCGTCGCCGTTGCTACTGTTGGCTGCGCCATGTATTGTTTGTTGCAAGTGTCGATTTTGTAACGCAGGTGCGGCAAAGCTGGACAACGAAGAGGAATTTCCTGAAGAGAGCATGTGAAGTATTTTGCGTTCGTCTTCTTCCTTGTCGTTTTTTTATTATTCAATTTTTAATTATTCGACTAATTTACTCGGTAAAAGTGTGTTTGATTGTTTATTTGTTAAACTTTTAAAAGAAATGGACGGAATCTGTGATAAAACTGTGATTGACCTCGCCGTCTGTGTCTTGAACGTTTTTTCTTTTTTTTGTGACGATGATGATGGTGGTTTAAAAAATTAACGCTTTTTTTATTATTATTATTAATATTTACTCTTAAAGAAGCATAACGATATGATTATATACTTATATTACGTACGGTACAAGTTAAGCAAGTCGTAAACAATAAATTAGTACGTTAGATGTTTGTGCACGATTTTTTCGACGTAGTTACAAAAAATTACAAATTGTTACGCTTGCAATATGCAATTTTTAAATAATTAGTTTTATTTTATAAACAGCGTTTTTCTTATCAAATTTACCGATTTTGTGTCGACACAACCTTGTTTTTAGTGTTCCCAAGTGATGCCTGTGACTGAAGAGGCTAAATGACGCCCCAGCACCCACCAAATTCTGTATCCAGTGTTAAGAGTTTACTTATATGGTATTGCAGTTACAGATTCCGTAAGTTTTTGTACACTAGATTTCCTTCTGGATTGCCTCAAGGTTTTCTTACGAAAAAGTTGAAAAAGGTTGCCTACTCCTAAGATATCCTGGATTTCCTACATTGCCTCAGATTTCCTGTTTCGTAAGAAATCCTAAGTTTTCCTCGCAGTTCCTCAGATTCCCTAGATTTCAGTACATCAGGGGTCTAGGACAACTCGCCGCCGGACGATGTTCTCACCAGATGTCGCTCCTAAATTATTAAACAAAATGAAAACTGTTTCGTTACTAAAATTAGTCAATAATTTTTGAATAGAGACACAAAAATTTGATTTCACTTTTTTTCTTGGAAAATGTGAAAAATCAGAAAATTACTGAGTCAATTTTGACTCTCTAAGTTTAGATGTATTCAAGCAAGCAAGCGGAAAAGTGAAACTGTGGAAACATCCACAGTGGCGTAGCCAACTTAAGTCTTTATTTATAGTAAAATTTACACAAAATAAGTACCAATTTTAGACCTAACAAATTGGTTAGGTCGTTTGGTTGGCAAAATATTACAGAGTTTACAAAATTAATAATTATTTTCTGGATTTTCATTTTTTGGGGCTTTACGGGATTTTCTAACATTTAAGTTTTGTGTGAACTCTGTATTTTCAAAATCGGGTAGTTCTTTGTTTCTTCGTCTGAGTTTGTATCTTGTAATTCCACTTTCACTTGTAGAAACCCCTGCAGTAGGTCCCGGGCGTACGCTCAGGTTTAGGGGTGGATTTTCGGTGAAGAAAGTTTCCACCGCCTTTTGTTCCTCCCTGTATAAGACGCAGTCCAGGATCCTATGCAAGGGCTCATCCAAAGTGTCGCAGGCCGGGAACAGTCCATTCGGGTTCTTCCCCAATCTCTTGAGGTGTTTTATGATTATGTTCTTCAGGAACTGAATTGTAGTTTTGTGATTCAAAACCAAAAAATGCATTTACAGGAAAAAGATTAAAATAAATATGCAATAACAAATCTTTATTTCATTTAGTTTAAGTTACGTTTCAGTCCAGCAGTATAATCAAACAGGGCAGAGTTTTTAAATTCTCCCTTCATATCCAGAATGTAATGCATGAAACGTTTCTTAACTTTAATAGGCAATTGGGTACGAGAACTCGTCCTAACATCTAAACAACTAATCTTATCTAATCCGACCGTCATCATTCGGTTATGTCCAAGAGGTGTGTAAGTAACAAACGTCACTTCGTTGCCTCCTTTTCTTAATACCAAAAATCTCACCGAGCGCAGGGTGTACATCCACGAAATACCTAAAATACCGTAACCTGCAAACAAAATTACGATAACCAAATGCTCTATAATTGTCTCCCCCTCACTTTACCTATCAAAAAAGTAGCAATTGTGATTGTATTTCGAAGTTTGTTGTCACCGAGGTTGATCTTCTCCCACCATCGTGCCCCTTCGGATTTCAACGGCGGAACGTCACGCAGGGTTGTGTAAGAAAAAAAAGACAAGTAACTCCAAAAACCGAACTGGCACACGGCGAAAATATTGAGAATTTTATAAAATTTCGGATTTTCATACTTGAAAAGAATTACGTCTTTCACTACGTTTGTGTTCACGTTAATGTTGTCTCGCGTCACGTACGAAGCGTTTCTGTGACAACATTTTTGTAACCAGCCGAGTTTGAATGTTCTAAAATTTCGCGTTAATAACAAAATAGACATTTTATGATGAAAAACGTGAGGTTATGTCGTGTTTGTGTAACGGTAGCTCCAATGTACGGCAGGCGAACAGTTGAACTACCAGAAAAGCTGTGGTTTTAAAAATTCCCGTATTATTCGGTCTTTTGCCCTGTCCATGTTGCTCCTAAACTGTCTTGATAAGTTTTGTACACCTTTTCGTTTTCACCAAGATTCGCGTCTCAGTTACCAAATACAATAGACAAAATCTTGTCTATTGTATTTGCAGTTACTCACTTTCAGGTGCACAATCTTATCGTTTTTGCCGTCCCTTTTTTTCGAGACCCTGTATTTAGTGAGTACAGGGTCGTAATGAATTTTCGGATTATTATGTTTCAGCATTGTGAACAATGTTTTAGCAACTGAAGAGTGGGGTCCCTTTGAATCTGCTCCGGTGTTGTCCTGCCGGGAAGAAGAGCTATGTTTGGGTATCCTGAGTTATGGGAGTGGAGAGTTTTCTGAAGGAGAATCCGAGTCCGATAGGTAATCCGACTCGGACGGAGGGAGGTTCTGAGAAATGGGGTTGCTGAAACGTGATTTTGTGGGCCAAGAAGGGGTGTTTCGCTGTACAGTTCATCCAAACTCGCAGGAGGGTTATTACCATGAAATGCTCTAATTTCCACTCATTCGTCCCTGTACAGTTCACATTCCATGATTCTGTGCACCGGTTCATCCAAAAACCCACAGACAGGGCACAGGCCATCTTCGGCTTTCCCCAGGCATTTAAGGTACCTACTAAAGAATGTGTTATTCTTCCATACTTTCCGTTGACCCACCTTTCCTGCCAAATAGGTATTTGTTATCCTTGCTTTCATTGCGTCTTTTAGGTGGATCTTAAACCTGAACTGTGTAGGATCGAATCGATGTCCTAGAAACAGTGCAGGTTGTCCTTTACACGTGAAGAGCGGCTAATACCCATATCAGCTTCCATCTGTTGTCTCTCCTTCTGTATGTTAAAAATATCATTGATGCTATATTTTTTGGGGTTTGCTAAGAAACGAAAGATATTACTCAAAATATTTAATTAAATAAAATCTGGTTAGACCAAAATTTGCTATATCACAAGGTTTAACATATAAAAATTTTACAAATAAATAATTAGAGATTGCAAATTTATAAATCGCATTTCATTTTTGGTAGATTTAAAAGATCCATTTTGTTGTAGGTGCAGTCTAGCGCGAAACCAAATATATAATAATTATTAAATAATATAAGAAAAACGCAAAGGAGCGAAGATATAAACCTGCACGCGAATCAATAGGGACGACGAGTCACTAAAACATGCCGTCGTTAATTCCAATCGGAACGAGAATGGCAAAGAACAAAATAACGTTTCTCAACAGCGGTCGCCAATCGGTGGGAACGGCGTACGGTAGCAAAACTTTAGTCAATCTGTGTACTTCGTGTGAAGCACAGACGAAAATAAAGGACGTTATTATCACGTTAAGGACGGGATAGCCGGGTATTAGTACCATAACGCCGTGCGTGTCGGCGGCCAACCAAATGTGATATTGACTTATAAACAATTCCAGGGAAATGTTTCCGAACCAAGCGAAGAAACTGGAATACCGCGTCCGCAACATACCGGATATGTTTCTTAAAACTATGTAACTGACTATAGGAATAAATACGATGTAGGAATGAATTTCCGTACAATCGAGTTCGTTTCGGCAAAGAAACGTAAAAGTGACGTAGCTGCCAATACCGACGATACCGAGTAACGTCGCGCTGAGCGCGATACCGCGCGAAAACAAATTGTTGTGGTTGTTGTCGTCAAAAATGTTGTATTTTTGAGCGAGGAGATGAATAAAACCAAACAGCATCCCGTACAAGGCAGAATAACGATCCAATTTCCAACGATACCACCACTCGTGAATATCGTCATCCGTGGTGACAAACAGTGCCTTCCAAGGCCGCGTCACGAACACTTTCTCGAAAAACACTTCCGACATAAACAGAATCGTTATGACCGTAAACAGCCCAACGAACTTGATCACCAAATAAAAATACTGAACCACGTTATTCTCCGACGTTTGCGCGTTTATGTGAGGTGGTAGAGCGAGCACACCGTAGCACATCATAAACCAAAACGACATCAGCGGGACGAAATTATAAAACTGATACGGCCGATTCATGCACAAACACAACGTAACCGTCATGAAGTTGAACTGAAAGAGAACTTTGAAAAAGTTAGCCATGGACACGTCAGCACGCTGCCAAACGGAACAGAATTGTTGATAACCCAAGAGAAACAAGTAAGCCGAAATTAACACCTTAATGTGCATGTTGATTGGTAAAATTTGGTTCGCCCCGGTCACGTAACAAACCAAGATCACCAACTGCATCCAGCCTTTCCACTCGTCAATCTGGTCGCGGTGTAAAACTTTTGTATATTTGCTGTCTTCGGTGAAAAATAAACCTAACGCGCACACGTAGCCGATCGGTAACCAAAAGCTAAACTCCGAATAGTATTTGTTTTCTTTCATGAAAAAGTTGGTTCGGTCGCAAATGAAAAAGTAGCCCATTATGAGTGCCATTTTTGCCAGTGACGTGAAGAGCGTGTACATGTCGCCACAACTTGTCGTTGTAGGGATATTGGCTTGCGTTTCGGCGTCGGTTAGTAGGGTATATTCCACCACAGGGTGTCCTCTCAGTTTCGAGATCCAGCGATACAACATCATGGTTGTAGCAATTAGAACACTGAAAAAAAATGATTTGTATGATCTTGACGTTCGATTAGGCGGAAGCCGAGAAGGATTGGATGGACGTGAGGAACGAAATAGGAAATTTGTTGCTTACAAACAGACTTGATTTTGGTATACTGCTCGTCCCTTGGTCTCGTCTCAAGAGAACTTGATCTCGAGGTATTCATCAGACATCAATCATATTATTAAAAATAAAATTTAGAAATTTAGTAATTTTTGTACTAATTGCTCGAAGTTTTAAATATTTCTTGGGGAAAATATTAGGATATTTATTGGTCATAAGAATTCAAAAATCACTTACCAAACAGCCAGGATGGAGAAGGTGACAATTTGCAGCGTCGTGTAGGTCTCGGCAGAGCTACAACAGGAACCGTCATTGAAGTTCATGTAATCATTGCAGTACATGTTGAGGAGTATTTGCGTTTCGTGCTGTAAAGCCCTCGAAGCCAAATGAATTCCATCTGGACTTTCGGCAATCATACCTTGTGCGACCAGACGGGCACTCCACCACAACTCGGCTGCCGAATACGAAAGAACCTCGATGGCCGCTTTATTGTACAAATCAATCTGTTCATTTGTCACCATCTTAAAGTTTGATTCCAGCTTATCGTAATTAACCGGTTCTTGCAGCGCCCACAAAATGCGGACCTTATGCTGGTGTAACCAATCGATCGGTTGAACCAGACGCGTTAAGTTTACGTTGTACTCTTGTACTGCAGACGTGGAAGCATTGGAAGTCATGATCGACCACAAACCACAGCCTGCTATTACAACTGACGGACGTTCGTCTTCGGTTTGCCATTTTCGAAACGTCTCGACCATCTGATTGGAAATATAAGGCGACCACACAAACTCGACTTTGATTCTCAACTTGTTATCCACGTGAGTTAAGTTCATAAAGGTTTTTGCGCCGATTCTTTCAGTCGTCACTTCATCCTGATACTGCAAGTGTTCGATGAACGCAAAATACAAATCTCTTATTCTGGTATCTCCGATAAAAACAAAACGTGAGTCCGTTCCATAAAAGGCGAGGTATCTCAAACATCTTCGTGTGTCTCTAAATCAAATACATCAAATAATTATTAACACTCTACGAAGTGCAAAGTTATTGTTGGATTGTTTGTTTAGTTGCCATGGCAATCAGTTGCCTGACAACGGATTATAATTAATATTCGGGAATTTATAAAAAGCCTTTTTCCGCACTGACATTACAATATACTACTTAAAAAAAATGTATTTTCGTTAAAAGCCAAGGGCATAATTCACGAGTGTACATCTCAAAAACTGAAACGGATATGCTGTGAAACAATGTGATGCTTTGTTTCAATAATCCTAAAACATTGGCGCCACACAAAAACAAACAACAAATAAATTGTGAAACAAATAATTCTTGAGCTTACATTTTACTGTATCGATGCAGCATACAACCGTAAGGCTGCCATTCCTGATTGGCTTTGTAGCGACCGTCCGATAACAGCCACCTACAGGAGTCGATACCTGAAAAACAACTGTCAGTTGGAGGTCACGAGAAGGTACAATATTTACCGTAGCGGAGATGTAGCAAGCCATGATAAAAGGCAAACAACAGAACCAACAGTAAAGCCGCTCGTTTAGCGTTAGCGGAATTAATTTGTTCGATTACTCTTTCCACCCGAGACTTTTCATTTATCATAACTTACAAGAGTTTACATAACCTAAAAATTACGATCGAACACTAATTATTATCACAGGTTCACCGGCGTCTTCTATAACTTTTCCAACGATTAATTAGTCAAATAAATTAGCAGCAAAAATTTTAAAGTTTTCAGAACTTACATGACGGCAAGATCAACGTAATACACTTGAACTACTTTTGCTGGAACTATTTGAAATTTTTAACAATTTTAGGTCAAAAATACCAGAGTAGTTCAAGTATACAACTTTGCTTAAAGTTCAAGTGTTTCATGCGTATTGTCAACATAACCTCGGATTTGCCGGACGTCAAACGTGGGTTAGTTTAAAAAAATTTAATATTTAAGAAAAATGCCGTTGAATTTATTACGAAAGGGCGCATCCGTGGCGTTCAAAAATGCCAACCTGTTGTACACAAACGTGATCGTTTCGTTTACTTTGTCGGGTGTTGGTGATGTGATCGAACAGAAATATGAAATACACAAAGGGAAGATAAATAATTGGGACAAAGCGAGGACAGCAAAAATGACTGCGACGGGCCTGCCAATCGGACTATTCTGTCATTATTATTACAAGTGGATGGACAAATACTTGCCGGGTAGGCGGTTTGGTGTGTTGATAAAAAAATTAACGATAGACCAATTAATTTGTTCGCCCTTGTGCATATCAGGATTTTTAGTATTCATGGCCGTCATGGACGGATCGACGATTGCGGATTTTACTGCCGATTTAAAAAAGAAAGGGACACAATTGTACAAGGCGGATTGCTTGATATGGCCGCCCGCTCAGGTCGTTAATTTTTATTTCTTGCCCACCCAATACAGGGTGTTGTACGATAATGCGATATCGTTAGGTTTTGATGTTTATACCTCGTATGTCAACTATAATTCTCCCGTCAAAGCCATCAGTTCGTGACGTAGTAGCTCTTAGGTAAATTATGCTGGGTGTAGTACAATTTTTTTAAAGAAATAAAATATTGAATCAGGTGCACAAGTGTTTTGATTATTTCTATACTGGCTACCATCGTAAAAAATAATATTTTCGGTCAGTCAGTGGAAATAATTTGTTGATCCAAATTTGATGCAGGTAGTCCGTATAGAAATATTTTGTATGTATACAGTTATGTGACTGGGTTAATTTGTCTAAATGAAATTGCGTAATTCTATGAAACCAAAACAAATAATTTATTGCTTTAAAAATAAAGAATTCAAGTACTTTTGGTGATTTTTAAGCGTTACAATGAGGCCGTCCTCGTTTACCACAGTCAATGTCGTTCCATAATCGATTTCTTCGCCGTATCTAGTAATCATTTTTCCGCCTACTGCATTTATTATGGCGTTACCGGCACAAATATCCCATTTCTTGATGGCAGTAACGTGAACGTACGCGTCGGCGTTTCCTTTTGTGACTTCCAAAACTTTATAACCTGAATATTAAAAATATTGTATTTTGTATTAGTTAAAATAATTCTTACCTGCTCCGCCTGCCGTTATAATTTTGACCTTTTCTTCCGGATATTTGCTTTCGATTAACTTTTTAACGTCTCCCGTGTGGGATCGCGACGTTATAAACTTAAAACCTTCTTCTTTTTTGGTCTAAAAACAGAACTACAAATAAATGAGACAAAAAAAAAGGGTGAACCTACATTTGTTTCATCTAAATTTTTAGACCGCTCGTGTCCAACCCACGCCCAGTAAGTTTCATTGTAAAAGGGTTTGTGGATAACTCCAATTGCTGGTTTTCCGTTAACCACAACACAGACCATAGTAGTCACGTACTCGTTCAACTTCTCTACAAACAATTTCAATAAGAATTTTTTTGCCAAGTGATAATTGCGGGTTAAGACAAAAAGACCACTGACTTTAGACATCCAACATCGGAATAAATCACACGTTTTTGATTTTTTGGAATGTTGTTAGGGTACAGTAGTGTAAAACCAAGTTTACAGCTTCAAAAGACCTGTGCTAACTTCGTGGTGCTCGAGAAACCTCGAAATTTTTCAACTGATTTAAGTTTTTGGCCTGAAACTCCTAAAAGGGTGCATCCTACGGAAAAAGTCATTCTATCCTCTTTTGAAGCTGTTAACAATTCCTACAATTTGAGCCCAATTTCAATTTATTCCATACCCCCCCGGTTTAAAAAATCGAAAGTTTGCATCTATACTTTGTGATAGATTTCATTAAACACATAAAAACTTTTCATTTCTTTAGAGCAAATACATTTATGTGGAGGCAGTACATAGCAGAATGTTGGGGGGGGGGGAGTTAAGGGTGTTAATAGCTGTCTTCTAAAAGCCAACTCGTTCATTTTGAAATTAGCATTTTTTTTTAAATTACAGCTTTGTTTTAGAAAATTTAAGATATGCTATAATGTACTTAAGATTTTAGAAATAAAATATGTTTTCACTTTCAATGTTGAAAGAAAGATAGCAACTATTACTTCCGCAAATCGTCAGGCTACGATAATTCCTGTCCGTCACCTAATTTTCGTTTTTCTAAGATGACGAGGTACCTGTTGGGCTTACAGACTACGTTCAGGACTTAAATTGAAGCTAAATAACTGCTATAAAACTACATATTCAATAAATTTTTTTGTAGAATGAGTATTACAGTTAATATTCAGCCCGGCAGATGACAAAACTGAAATTTTTAATTTTTTGGAAAAAAAAATTCCAATATTTGAGGTCCAGTATCTTAGGAACTATTGGACCTAAAAAATTGGGGTTGGGCTCAAATTTTAGGAAATTTTCACAGCTTCAAAAAAAGATAGAATGACTTTTTCCGTAGGAGTACTCTTTTAGGAGTTTTGGGCCAAAAACTGAAATCAGTTGATAATTTCGAGGTTTTTCGATCCCCACGAAGTCAGAACAGGTCTTTCGAAGCTGCAAACTTGGTTTTACACTACTGGTAGGTACCCTAACAACATACCAAAAAATCGGAAACATGTGAATTATTCGTATGTTTGCCCTATTTTTTTGTCTACCGTCAGTGATCCATAATTTATAAAAATAACTTAACTAAAATATTAATTGTATCGGATGTTTAATTATTACTAGGACGACGCATTGCCGTTTTCAGGCGTTCCGACATATATGAGAATAGGCTGGAGCTCTCAGTATTTGGGGTGCAAAGGTCAAATCGGTAATTATTAAAGAAAATATATTAGTTAGGGAAGTTATCTCAGGAAATCCGAGGAATGCTATAGATGAGGCTTTTTTTTGGTTTAATTTTTTCGAAAGGCAATCTAGGAGGAAATCTAGTCCAGGCGCCAGAGCACCGCAAAACATAAAATCCTGGTAAGGGATTTTTCAATTGGATTATTTTAGTGGATGGCTCTTAAGTGTAAAACCGGGTTTTCGGCTTTGCGTTTTTATTATTATCTTGTAAACGGTGCGCCGGATAATAAAAATGATAATATCCTTTTTTGTAGGAAATTAAACTTCTTATCATTTTTGTTTGAAGATTTTTTCTCGAAAGTCAACATTTTTCAAGATATAGTCAGTTGAAAAATTCAAAATGTAGTTTTTGTTAAATTTCTCGTTGACAATTGCATCTACTTTCAACTGCCTATATCTCGAAAAATATTGACTTTCAAGAAAAAATCTTCAAACAAAAATGATAGGAAGTTTAATTTCCTACAAAAAAGGTGATTATCATTTTTACCATCCGGCGCACCGTTTACGAGATAATAAGGAAAAAACGTTTTTACACTTAGGGGCCATCCACTAACATAATCCAATTGAAAAATCCCTTACCAGGATTTTATGTTTTGCAAATACACCAGGCGCCTGGACTGATCTAGTGGACAAAAATTTGCCTTGTGGCTGCCCCCCCCCCCCCCCAGAACCCCTATTAGAGATTAAAGAAAAGCAGCGGCGTAGTCAGAGGGTGGGGGCCGGGCCCATCTGGGTTTAATGAAATTAAAAAACCATAAATTATTATATTTTTTAGATTTGTGTGATTATGATGGATGTGAAGTAGGCTGGTGACGTCGAAATTTAATCTTTGCTCAACCAAACCAAAAATATCTGATGACGCTGCCGAGCAAAAGTCAACGACAGCCCAAGTTATCAAAAGAAGTGCTGATCGAGGTAGATAGAGAAAGCAGAAATATCCGGCTTTTAAAGCGTCACAGGAAGCTGATTATGTGTTTATAATAATATTTTGTATATAATACATTAAAAGCCCTAACTTTTCTAATCTTAAATTTTATTTGTGCTATCTGGCGCCCACATGAACATAATTAATTTTTTTATTAAATTAAATCTTTAAGATTTCGGTTAAGTTATTTTTAAAAATTCATCTTGATGCCAGCACCACCACCCCACTTAAGAGCTTAAAACAACAACCTGTGTATTCTTGTGTAGCATCCAGCGGATCGATCCAAACCTGTACGTTGTCGACGTCGACCCATTCATCACTCGAGACGTACGAAACGTCGGTGCCCTTTGAACCTGCGACACGGCCCGAATCCGTCCCACAGTCAGTCTTGGCTTCTTCGGATACGAAACCAACTTTTTTCAAATTCTCCCCGATTCGTTTTGCCATAACACAATGCGACCTCAAATCAGCATTCGTTACGCTCTCATCGAGACCTTCCTTAGTTTTACCTTTACTCCGAATGTTTAAATTGTCGCGACTCGCCGCAACCACCTCTCGTCCACCATCTTCCGCCGCCCAAATCGCCTCCTGCAAAGCCTTCTTTAAACTTATCTGGTCCACCACTACTTTCTCGTTCGCACCGTCTCTCTTCGTTACGACATACAGGAATAAAATAAACCCGACGCCGATTAAAATGCAAATTCCAGTTTTGTTCAGATGAACTACGCCTGCCAAGTTCATTATTACATTAAATTAAATTAATGTAATTCATTCTTGTTTATACGCGAAACGTCAAAGCTGTAGTGACATACCACATAACCTCACGATTACTATACAGGGTGGAACGACGGATCGGGTCATTTTGCATTTCGTGATAGTAATCTGTCATGCGGATTGTGAGTCACTTTTCAAAATTTTTTGTGTAAAATTGTGCGTGCCCGTTTTTCCAAATTTAAGTTCGAATTTTCGAAAACTTGCGTTCGTGACGGCAACGAAGTGATTCGATTCGTGGCGGACGATTTTTGTACCCACCCGACTTGACGTTTGACATATGTGTACACACAAAGGCGAACAACTGACATTAGTAAATCAAAATGGCTGGAAAATCACCATCTGAGGTAATAAATATTAATAATATCCTCTTCGTTTTGGTTTATTTTGGTTAAACGTCGGGAGGGTTATGTACGGCCGTGCGGTTCCGTTGGCGCACTTTTATTAAATTTCGTGGTTTTCAAGTCGGGTCAAGTGAAGCTAATTTGCTGTTTGTTTTTTTTAGAGAAGACTGCAGAAGGAATTGATGTCGTTGATCAAGGAACCCCCACCGGGGGTGACGATAGACGCAGATCTAGTGGAAAGAAATTTATTACAGTGAGTGACTTGTTGGTCGTGTAGCAAAACTACGGATAACTTTTTGGCTTTTAGATGGCTCATTAACATGGAAGGTGCCTCGGGGACGTTGTACGAGGGCGAGAGCTTCCAGTTACAATTTAAATTCAGTAATAAGTATCCGTTTGATTCGCCAGAGGTGAGTAACCTTCTCGTGCTCGTCAAAGCCGTTTTACTAAATTTATGATTCTGTTCAAGGTTGTGTTTGTCGGTTCGAATATACCCGTACATCCACATGTCTATAGTAATGGTCATATATGCCTGTCAATCTTGACAGACGACTGGTCGCCTGCTTTATCCGTTCAGGCTGTTTGTTTATCCATTGTCTCTATGTTAAGTAGTTGTAAAGAAAAGGTAAGCGATTTCTTTTGTTTCCTTATAATTTGCGTTATCAGTTGTTTGGTTTGCTTATCTTTTCGGAATAAATTAGTGGGAACAATGAAAATTGAAATCTTATCAAATGTGACGGTGGTTCTTATGGGGGCGGTAAAATAATCCAAATAATTTTTTTGCAGAAACGACCACCAGACAATTCGTTTTACGTCAAGACTTGCAATAAAAATCCTAAAAAAACCAAATGGTGGTATCACGGTGAGTAAAAGTAAAAATTACGAAAAAACCCATTTATTCCTCTGTTGTCTTTCAGATGATTCCGTATGAATTTGAATCCGTTTTTATTGTGATTTAATTTATAGTTATGGTTTTTTCATGAGTACGCTTTTATATATGAAAATATGTAAAGGACAACTGTAAAATAATTATATTCTCTGTATATATGAATATTTTAGTTCTTAATTTTAACATCAACAGCAACACATTCATATTTGTCAAAACTTCGTTATCACTTGGTTGTTTTTGTTTTATTTTAAGCGTTCGATTATTATTGTGATTAGTGCCTAAAAGCGCGGCACATTCAATTAGAACCAGGGGCGCCAGGCGGGACCGAGTTCAAAAAATTAATTAAAGCCCACTTGACGCTCACGATTAAAACCGTTTGCTGCCTAAAGAAAATTATTCGCTAGAAATAGAACATTTCAGTTGTGGAATAAACGTTTTTCGGTTCAGTAATCTAAAAGTATGTTGTCATAGTAAAATATTTGTTAAGTATGTGTGAGCGTGATTGTGATACAGATAAACGTACCTTAAGTCGTTAGAATTATACTGAGTAACAATTATAATTACAGCTTCATTTGTTTGTAATAAAATTGTTTCCAACTTCTGTGTTTTTTATTCGTAGGACCGTAATATTAAATTTTGTTTGTTTTAATTTTATAATAATAAATTTATTTAGTAAAAACCATCATGTTTATTTTGTATATATTACAAACAAAAGTTTGCAACAATTTGATGCTCAACATGGGACGTTCGAGTACAAATATTAAGGAAACTTGATTTCTTTGTGGCCAGACCGCAAGAAAGAAAAAAACATTATTCGATTTCTATTCATCACTGATGTACGTGATTGGATTAACGCAAAAAAAATTAAATTGATCCGATTTCCGATACTGATGACGCGCACGAGTAGATTAACGAGATTCCCGATATATTCGACTTTTTCTATCACAGATGCGCATGAATGATTTAACGAGATGGAATACTAGGAATTTTTCATCAATTTAATTTTTTTTTCTTTCCTAAAATTTTTATATATTGTTTTACCATTGGCCCAATGGTCAGGCACCGTAGTTGGTTCACCTCTCCACCCTGCAAATGCGGTTTTGTTACACCACTTTTTTTTTTATCGGTGTGGTATCGAGAATCTCGTTGATTTATTCATGCGCGTCAGTCAGAAACATTTCAATACTACATTTTTCAAAAAAAAGAAAAATTTTATCAAAAAAATTCGTTTCATGTTTTACCGATGACCCGTTGGTCGGCCACTGTAGTGCTGCAGTTGTTTAATTTCTCCCTGCCCCCCCCCTCCCTTTTCCAAAATGGCCATTTTACGCCACTTCAATTTTGTTTTGGATGACAGGAAAGGCGCTTTCTTATGATTGTTTCAGTGATTGGAAATTCTCATCAATATAACGAATTTTGTTCATCAACGCAAATATGTGGATCTTTTCATCGATCATTATTTTGGGTAATTTACAAAAAATTGAAAAGGAAACTTTTCTGATTTCTATCGACCATTGACGCGCATAAACTAATTAACAAGAAAAAATTTATTTAAAAAATTAAATCTTATTTATTTACTGACGCGCATGAGTTGTTTAACGAGATTCCCGTTACCACGGGAATAAATTTTTTCATGAATATCAGGAATTTTTCATCAATTTAATGAACATTCATCTATTTTTGCATTCATAAAATTTTAATATTTTTTTACCCTCCCTTTCTCTCGAAATTTCTTTCTCTATGAAATTTAAATAAATTAAATTTAAAGCAAAATCTTTTCTGGGGAGCAGCTGCCCCCCCCCCAATGGGCGCTTATGTAAATGCGGCTTTGTATTTGGTAAAAGAAATTGAAAAATCAATCGGAACTTTTTTTGAGAATCTCGTTGATATATTTATGCACGTCAGTCAGAAACACATTTCATTATTACAATTTTCAAAAAAAAAGTTGTTATAAAAAAAATTTATTCCATGTTTTTCCGTTGGCCGGCCACTGTGGTGCTGCAGTTGCTTCATTCCCCCCCCCCCTCCCCAAATGTTGCCATTTTACGTCATTAATTTTGTTTAGGATGACAGGTATCGTTTTGTCCAAAGACGGTCATATCAAAATATAAGTAAAAAGTATTTGGTAAAAGAAATTAAAAAATCTATCAGAATTTTGTCGAGAATCTCGTTGATTCATTCGTGCGCGTCAATCAAAAACATTTTTCAATATTAGAATTTTCAAAAAAGAAAATGTTATAAAAAAAAATTTATTCCATGTTTTACCGTTGGCCGGCCACTGTGGTGGTGCTGCAGTTGCTTCATTTCTCCCCTCCTCCCAAATTTGGCCATTTTACGTCACCGAATAGGATAACATTAATTTTGTTTAGGATAACAGGTATCGTTTTGCCCGAAGAGGTCAAAGCAAAATATAAGTAAAAAGTATTTGGTCAAAGAAATTGAAAAATCTATCAGAATTTTGTCGAGAATCTCGTTGATTCATTCGTGCGCGTCAGTCAGAAACATTTTTCAATATTAAAATTTTCAAAAAAAAAATGTATTCCATGTTTTACCGTTGGCCCATTGGCCGGCCACTGTGGTGCTGCAGTTGCTTCATTTTTTCTATCACAGATGCGCATGAATGATTTAACGAGATATATTTTAATAAAAATTCCTGAAGGCCACCCAAATCATGGTTCATATTTTTCATAAATACCAGGAATTTTTCATTAATTTAATGAACATCACCTTCCCACTTTGCAAATGAGGCTTTATTACACCACTTTTTTTATCGGTGTGGTATCGAGAATCTCGTTGATTTATTCATGCGCGTCAGTCAAAAACACATTTTAATATTACATTTTTCAAAAATAAAATTGTAGTTGGCCCATTGGTCGCCCACTGTGGTGCTGCAGTTGCTTCATTTACCCCCCCCCCCCCTTCTCCCAATAAGGCCATTTTACGCCACATTAATTTTGTTTTGGATGACAGGTGTCGTTTTGCCCGAAAACGGTCAAATCAAAATATAAAGTAATAGAAATATTGAAAAATCAATCATAAATTTTCCGCCATTTTTTTTCAATCAAATAATGCTGTGTTTTGATTTAAATCGTCAACAATCAATGTGATTGGTAAATAAAAAAATAAGTACGTCACAATTTATTATTTTAAGTTTGGTACCTTGACGTGGCAGGGGACGTGAACGATAAAAATGGCCTAGTGAAACTTTCACCCGATCACGTGACCAGTGACAAGACACGAGACTTCTCATCCTTTCACGCAGAATTTTTATGGCCCAAACACGATGACGACCCAGCATAACCAACCAAAACGTGGAATCGTAAAACAAGTAAGTCTAAATTTTGAGTTTTCTGCACTTCGTGCGGTCGGAAATGCGGCCGTAGTGTTTAAATTAAACCAAATCTCATTATAACCAAATTTACAAAATGCGGAACTGCTTGGTTGGCATCCGACCGCACTGCTTACTTTGCATATGGAACCACTTTCGTACGTTTTAAACCCCGAAAATTGTACAATTTACTGCTGCGATTTCCACTCTGTCTACGTATTACATAACCTTTAATTTTTTTTCAGGTTTTATCTGGTGATTCTCTTATCATTAGAGCCGCCGTCGGTGCTCCTCCGCCAGAAAAAACTCTAGCATTATCGAGCATAATCGCTCCAAAGTTAGCTCGCCGAGGAACTGATTCGTAAGTTTGTTTTTTTCGCTTGAAATTTTTTCGAGTCATTGGAATTTTTTGCAGTGTTGACGAAACTAAAGACGAACCGTGGGCATGGGAGGCTCGCGAATTTCTTCGTAAGAAGTTAGTTGGTGAGGAAGTTTTGTTTACTGCTGAAAAACCACCAAACGCCAATCGAGAGTATGGAGTCGTTTACTTGGGCAAAGATATGGCGACTGCCGAGAACATCACCGAATCACTGGTGTCGGAAGGTTTGGTGAGCGTTAGAAGGGAGGGAGTTAAAACTACACCTGAAATTACGCACCTCATCGAGCTGGAAGATGCTGCTCGTGCTGCCGGGAAGGGAAAGTGGGGCAGCGGAGCTGCTTCGGTAAGATTACCATTTCTTTTATTGTAAGGGTTGAATTTACGTGGTGGTTTTTTTAGGAGCACGTTCGCGATATCAAGTGGTCTGTCGAGAATATGCGGACGTTCGTGGACAAACAGGGTGGAAAACCGGTAAAAGCTATCATTGAACATGTCAGAGATGGTTCAACCGTCCGAGCTTTCCTGCTTCCTGATTTTCAACATATTACCCTCATGATTTCAGGAATTAGGGTATGTCGACTTGCTGGGTTTTTATTGTAAGTTGAATCTAAAATTTGATTTTTTTAGTGTCCCGGTTTCAAGTTGGACGATAAGGGAAGACCCGACCCCAATGCTCGAGTTGCCTATGCTGAAGAGGCGCGCTATTTTGTGGAGATTCGTCTGCTACAACGCGAAGTCGAAATTATACTGGAGTCGGTCAACAATAACAATTTTGTGGGCACCATTGTGCATCCCAAGGGAAACATTGCCGAAGCCTTGTTGAAGGAAGGCTTTGCTCGCTGCGTGGATTGGTCAATGGCCTTCATTAAATCGGGTAAGCTAATTTTTAATACTACATCCATAAGGTTTGCTTATCTGATATGTTATCTTTGTTTTTGCAGAATTATATAAAAATTTCTGTGTAATTTTTCTAACATTTATTTGGGGGGAGGGTGTCCCCACAGCAAGCGCCGCAGGCATTTTTTTTTAATAATAATTTAATACCCAAATGCATTGATATAATATAGCACATATTTTCATGCTTAGGTTGGTACCACAAGTAAAGAATTCAAATTTCAGTTCAGGGGGGGCTCAGGCAGTGAATTTTTTTTTTCAAAAATTTAAAAAAAAAATGTAAATTCAAATTCAAATTGAGGTTCAAATATGAAGTCGCCAGTCGCCAATACGAAATTTTCAGTCGCATGGACAGTGCTCAAGTCGCCCATTTGGCGATAAGTCGCCCAAACTGGCAACACTGGTGGTATTATCAAATCCACAAAGTTTACATGCCTGTACACCTGCACACCAGTACATAGTCGTAATCTCAGCATCGCGATCAACAGAAGTTTCTGATTCATTACCAAGTGGCAAATAATTGCTATTTTCAAAGAATATGATATCCCGACTTTTTATTAAATCTTTTGACTCAGGGTTTAATAATCGATAACCTTTTGTGCCCTCACAATATCCCATAAAAATTAATTCTTTCGATTTCGATATGTACCATTGTCTTACAGGCAAAAATTCTGCAATGACTCAAATCAGGTCTCTTACCGGTCCACATTTCTTCTGGGGTTTTACCAAATTCTTGTAACGCCTTGGTAGGTACACGGTTAATAATATAAACCGCCCCAATTTTGAAAACAAAATTATACATTTACCCTTTTCAACCAATGTTTGGTTCATTCGTTCAGCTATACCATTTTGTTCTGGGGGGGTCGAGCCGAATCTCACAAAATCTCGGGAGGGGGGTCTCAGCAAATATCACGTCAGCTTTTTTCCGCAACAAACTGTAAAATTGCGAGAGAACGTGAGTTAAATTAAGTAGCAAAATATGTTAACCGCTCAAGAAATTCTGCGGCGTAGGAGCCGGGTGGCGGCGACGCGCGGACAGGCCTCCTGTGCTTTTACGCCCGTAAATGTTATTCAAGTCAACTTCGACTTGAAAATGAGTTCATAATTATTATGAAGCATATTATGTGAAAAAACATGTCTACAAGACGAAGAAGTGCTGCCAAGAAGAAGTAACCAAGTTATAGAACGCAGCAAAGCGGAGGTTTCCGAAAAAGGAAGACTGAAGCTGAAGGAAAAACAGAGAGTGTACGCTAGGAAGCACAGGGAAAATAAAAGGCAAAGAAAAACGCCCGTGCTGGCCCTGGACGTCCACGTTTAGAAGAACATCAGCCTGAATTGCTGAAAGCAATAGTTGATTTAGCTATGTTTGGTGCATCTGCTGAGGAGCGGCGTCGCTGTGAGATAGTTCGCACCATCCATACGCTGTCAGAGCTCACTGATAAACTAATTCAGCTAGGGTTCAATATCTCACGAAGTGCTACATATCTTCGACTGCTGCCGTGCTGCCTAGACTAGTAGATACGTGCGAGGCTAAGCGCCACGTAGTGACTGTCCCGGTGAAGCTGAGCCGTCCTGCTTGGTTTTTCACTCCGTGACTTTTTTTATCTCAAGATGATAAAGCCCGTGTACCCATAGGACTCACAGCGGCAAACAAACAAGCGCCTTTGCTAATGTACGTTGAGTACAAAGTGTCGCTGCCAGATCACGACTTTGTGATTGCTGGAAGGCACAAATTGATTCCAAGCGTGTATGCTCTTTGCGAAGTGAAACCTAATGAGATGGGACGGCCAGAAGCCGTCTCATACAGTGGACCAACTTATATTGCAATCAGAAGTGGCAAGCACTCTTCGTCAACTGCAACCAGTCACGCTCAAGACTTGGACACTCTTTACAATTTTGTGAAAAACGGAGACTGCGAAGTTAAGCTTGTTCTTATCATTTCGAGCGATGGCGGTCCTGACGAGAATCCATGATATAGCAAAGTGTTCGCACACGCCATAGAGCATTTCAAAAAATATGATCTGGACGCAATATTCATTGTGACTTTAGTTTTTTAGTCTTAGCTAGCCTTAAAATAATTAAGCAAATTATGTTTTTTTAAATAACTCCAACGCAATCAAGCACAGATTTACGTATTTACACTAAAAATACGCATTTTGAAAAATCTCACGTGAAATTAAAGGGGGGGGGGGTCGAGCCCAATTCACAAAATATTTGAATGTGTTTTAATTTTAGGTGCGGATAAATTGCGAGCTGCAGAACGTAGAGCGAAGGAAAGTCGCATACGTCTGTGGAAGGATTGGCAATCGAGTGCTCCTCAAATTACCGGCAAAGAAAAGGAGTTCTCTGGAATCGTGACTGAAATAATCAACGGTGACGCCCTCTGCGTCAAGCTTCCTAACAACCAAATTAAAAAAGTTTTCTTATCGAGCGTGCGTCCACCCAAAGAAGCCGGAAGGTAAGTTTCATTCTTTTCCCCCCTCTTTCCTTTTGTTTATTTTTATATCTAACCGTCAGGGTAACCGACGAGGACGGTAAAGTTCCACCTAGACCTAAAGGCTTCCGTCCATTGTACGACATCCCATGGATGTTTGAAGCCCGTGAATTTTTACGCAAAAAACTCGTGGGCAAGAAAGTGCAGGTGGTGGTCGATTATATTCAAGAGGCCAGGGACAATTTCCCGGAAAAAATGTGCGCTACCGTCAGCATCGGTGGAGTGTAAGAAACGATTTTCAAGACTAACCGACACATTATTTTTAATTTCTATTTTTTCCTGTAGGAACGTTGCCGAGGCGCTGGTATCGAAAGGTTTTGCGACCGTGGTTCGGTACAGACCCGACGACGATCAACGCAGCTCGCACTACGACGATCTCTTATCTGCCGAAACGAAAGCCAACAAAAATCAAAAAGGTATTCACGCCAAAAAGGACGTTCCTTCTCACAGAATCAACGAATTGGATGCCGTTAAAGCTAAGCAATACTTCCCCTCGTTTCAACGGGCGCAACGAATTGACGCAATCGTCGAGTTCGTAGCCAGTGGTTCCAGACTGAGAATCTTCATTCCTAAAGAGCACTGTTTGTGCACCTTTTTGTTAGGTGGAATCTTGTGTCCACGTGGTGCCCGACCTGCCACCGGAACCATCCCGGCGACCGAAGCCGAACCTTTCGGCGAAGAAGCTTTGGCCTTCACCAAAGAAAAATGTTTGCAACACGAAGTTCAGGTTCAAGTTGAATCGTTGGATAAAGCTGGCAATTTTATCGGTTGGTTGTTCATCGATAACGTCAACTTATCCGTCGCCTTAGTCGAAGAGGGTTATGCCGCCGTTCATCCCACTGCAGATCGATCCGAGTACTTCAGACAACTGAAATCGGGCGAAGACAGCGCGAAACAACAAAAATTACGAAGATGGAAGGATTATGTTGAAGAAAAAGAGGAAGAGAAACGCGTGGAAGAAGATCAAGCTGTAAGTTTTAAATTACTTGTAACCTTGGGGGGGGGGAGTCACTAGATATCCTTGTACAGAATTTTTCAAGGGTTTCTTAGGATTTCCTCCTCCTTCAAAAACCTGGTTGGTTTTTTATTTCTTAAAATTATCTAAGCAGGGTTTTCATTCGTCGGGAAAATTGAGTAAATTAAATCTTCAGTCGGAAAATTTATTTTTTAAATGTCGGGGAAAACCTGAAAACTCGATTGCCCCCTTTGCTTCTAGCTTAGTGAGTGCCAACCTAAAATTGTAATTTTACTTTTTAGAATCCGGATCGCAAAATTAATTACGAAGAAGTGGTGGTGACCGAAGTGACAAACGAGGGAACCTTCTTTGCGCAAAGTTATCAACAAGGACCTAAAGCCGAAGCTCTTAACGTGAAATTGCGACAAGAATTTCATGCAAATCCGCCTCTACCGGGTGCCTATACGCCGAAACGTGGCGACACTTGTGCTGCCAAATACACCGTCGACGATGAGTGGTACAGAGCCAAAGTGGAAAAAGTTCAAGGTTCGACCGCCATCATCCTTTACATTGATTACGGAAACAGGGAAACCATCAACGTCACTCGTTTGGCCAGTCTGCCGGCCGCCTATGCAAGCGAGAAACCCTACGCCCATGAGTACGGCTTGGCTTGTGTCAACTTTCCGAAAGATCCCGAATATAAGGCGTTTGCAATCCAGTACTTCCGCGAAGACACGGCTGTCAGTAAGCTTTTGCTGAACGTGGAGTACCGCATCCCAGGTTCCCCACCATCGGCGTCGCTTTTAACCGAAGGTCAAGACGAGGATCTCGCTAAAAACTTAATAATGGAGGGTTTGTTGCTCGTCGAAAACAGACGAGAGCGCAGACTGCAAAAATTGGTAAGTGGAATTTTTTTTTTCCCTAAAATAATTTAATAATTTTTTTTTTCATTTAGGTTACTGATTATAAGCAAGCTGAAGAGGCAGCCAGAAAGAAGCACTTGAACATTTGGGTGTATGGCGATATTACAGACGACGATGCTAAAGAATTTGGCTTGTCATCGCGCTAAAAGCGCAGTTAATTTTAAGGTTAACACTTTTAGGGGGCCCAATTACAGAGTGGAAACTTTTTGACCTACATTTGCAATGTTTGCAAAAAAATATAAAACCTTAATTTTTTAAAAGATCGTATACCATTGAAGCTGTGTCAAACTTTTTATTTTTACAAAGTTGCCGGGTTTTGTAACTATACATTTATGTATCGTTTTTATCGTGTTCTTCTCTTCCAATCCAGTAAATTAATTATGTAATATTGTTTTATGATTATCGGTATGTGAGCCGTAACGGTACGAATGTCGGATTTTGAGTGGGAATTTTGAATCCCGCCAATTTTTCGAAAATGCATTGAGTTTTTTACTTGTACAAATTTTTATGATTTATATTGTTTATTACTGCCTTATTTATTTTTTTACGATTTGTAAATGTATATTTATGCAAATTTTAACAGAAAATTCATCATGCGTATAAATATTCATAATATGTGATTTTTAAATTATTATTATTATTTGGTGGGAATTACCATCTACTGTTTTACAACGATTTTAGTTGAATTAATTTTTTAAATGTGAAATTGGTTATTTTTTATGGAAAAATAGGTGTTTGGTGTTGTTAATGTAGGGGAATAAAATATGGCTCTGTTTAAATAAAAAAAATTGTTTAAAACAAATTGGATTAACTTTTCTTACTCATTGTGTCATAAAGGGGAAGTCCCGTGACACGAAATATTTCGAATAAAAATAATTTTAATACAAAACGACAACAAAGCTACACATTTTTGTAATCATCCGCCATCATGAAAAACGCGTTTTTATTATCATCTCATAAACTGTGCGCCGGACGATAAAAATGATAATAACCTTTTTTGTAGGAAATTAAACTTGCTATCATTTTTGTTTGAAGATATTTTCTGGAAAGGCAATATTTTTCGAGATAAAGTTGAAAAATTCAAAATGTAGTTTTTGTTAAATTTTTGGTTGACAGTTGCAATTCCTTTGCGAGTAACTATAACCAATTCTTAAATTCACAACCTGTTGATGCAAGAAAGACCAAATGAAAATAAAGTTCAAATTGAAAATTTTTGACGCACCCTGTATGCGTAATAAACAAATCACTTCACATGCTTACCTAACCTCAAAAATTGTTGTCTGTGTTTTTTAAATTGCGACAAAATGATTACCCCACCGGCTGTAATTTATCCACCAAATAGGCCTTTGGAACGGATTTTGATGCCGTCGAAGAGTGCAGTGCTTTACGACTATCTGCTGTTTTTAGATGCCAACAAAAACGGTTAGTAAAATCACGACACCACGGAAGGCCTACTATTATTTCCTGTTTCAGGTGAATTTGTTCTCGGAAGTTCTAACCTTAGCGGCACTTATTGGGAAGGAATTTTGTGCCACTACAAAAACGACGGTGACTTGGAAACCAACGAACATTGCGGTCATTACATCAGCACCACTTCTATTTCCGATGCAAAATTTGTGTCCGATTCGCATGTTCTTTTGGCCGAAGACACCGGACACTTAAAGTTATTAAAAATTAACGACGTGGGCGATCCGAATATCAAATGCCAGGACATTGTGAGCACAAGCGCCCTGGTAGAACAACTGTCAGTTTGGTCAGGAGAATGTAAAGCGTTGACCTGTGCGAACGCAACCATTGGGTTGTGGGATGTCAATCTGCAAGCCGGTATTACGTCGGTTGCGGAATACAGGTAAGTTTCATTGTCCTACATTTGTCAAATTTGCTTATACGAATTTTGACTTTTCAGCAACTACCACTTGGAGCGAATACTTTCGGTTGACACCAATACAACCCATCCTAACTTGTTTGCATCCGCATCGGCCGACCGGAAGGTTTGCGCCTGGGACGATCGGCTTCAGATGCCAGCAACTGGTAAAACTGTCATTTCAAATTTTCACTCTAATCAATCTAATATTTCTAGTACTGTACGAAAACGAATTTTCCGAAATGACCAGCGTGGTTTGGGACCCAACCCGTCAAAATTATTTAACCGCCGGAAGTCGTGGCGGTTCCGTTTACTGTCTGGACATGAGGGCCCCTAAAGAGTTTGTGAATCACCACCACTGTTTCGACACCGCCATCCACAAAATGGTTCACAATTCTAAATCACTCTTAGCCATATGTGGGGACTCCAACGAACTGATTATGTTGGAGACCGAGAAGAATTACGAACTGGTTTACCGAAGTGCGCAACACAAAGGTTACGTGCGCGGTTTGAAGTGGTTAGATGGTTTTTTGTATTCTTGTGGGTTTGACAGAAAAATTGTAAAGCATGGCATCTAATTTATTTGTTTATGTAAATAAAGTTGTAATTTTTTTTACTTCAAATTTTAATTTTTTTTATCGACGAATCAAACGCGCTCATTCAAATCGGCAGGTAGTGGAGCCACTTCCGAAATGTTTACGCAGCCTATGCGCATGTGCGGCCAGTGTCAAAAATTTTGATAGAAAATTAAGTATGGCCGTATTGTAACTTTTTGAGAAGGTATCAAACGTTATATAGTAGTTATTTTTAAGTTACAATAATATTAAGGCGTCGCATGTGCGTGCAAAAGTCATAAAATTTTAAAAATAATTTTGTCCTTGACTTTTTGGCATTTTCGAAATTTTCGATTTAATGGAAAATGTGGCCGTTTAATAGCATTAATTTTGTCCGATTCGATTCGTGCAATAATTTCCGAAATTACGGCATAAAATTTGCATTGTTGCGACATAAATTGTGGTGTGGTACTTGAAGGTTATCTTTTGTGAGCCTCCTTAATTTCCTTGTTTGTTTACAGACGTATCGGCTTAGAATGGCAGAATCATGTTCACACAAAAATTTGAATTTGTCGAGTGCGTCTTTTGAAGAGGTTGGGCTACCAAAACAAGTGTCGAGCAGTCCCAGTCCGACCGAGACTATATTTTCTGAGAATTTACGTGGTTTGTGTGAAGCTGGTAGATATTAAGGAAGATGTTTTTTTCAGTAGTTTAAGTGTGGTGTTTTAGGAACTTCGCAAGGTTTAGTTGATTCTGGTGATATTTGTAAAGAAGACAAAGCACAGTTTTTGAACGAATTGGGTTTGGGGGAATGCGATGACGAGCTGAGTTACGATAATGACGAGTGGGATGACTGTTATAACGATGACGATGTTGTGGTCGAAAATGAGTTCACACAGGTAGCAGATGATGACAGCAGTTCCGATGTAGAACTGATGGACACCGAGAAAAGTGATAAACAAAATGATGAAAGAAAGGTGAGCAATAATCTTCACACAATTTAGAGGCCATCTGCTCACTCGTAACCTAAAATAATTAAATTGGGGATTTAACCCAGATCTACTTGCAAAGTAAAAAATCTCAGTTGGGAGTTGTTAATTTTTTCATTTAAAATATTAAACGACCTTGTCGGGCCCCCAATAATAAAAAACTGGTTTTTGTTTTGTTTGTGTAAAAGATGGCGCAGTAATTATACAGGGTGTTTGCAAAAATTAGGCGGGTAGTAGGAGCTTAAGGGTCTAAACTGATGATGACATAATTTATAAGTTGATTTAGTACTGCGAACGCAAGTTTGCTTTGACTAAGGCATGAAAGTTGTCTAATCTTCTCTCTGAACCTGCTCCACCTCCTTTGTATTGTATTGTTTTTCGAAATGAAACTGACGTTCTTAATTTTTAGAGGAAACGAAAGGCTGATTTAATGAACGATATACCTAACAAAAAATTGCAAGGAGAGAGCAATAAGTCCGATTTTGAACAAAAACCAATTCGTGCCGTAATACCAACCAAGGACAATCCACCTCCCGAGCTATCGGAATGGCTCGAACAATTTCAGGTAAGAAAAGCATCTGTCAGGATTCTCACTTATTAGTCCAGTCAACGAGGGTATTTGGGTCCGAATTCTGTCCTAAAGCATCGATTTACTTGAAATTTTTACAGTCGGTAGGAAATAGCTCACAAAGCATAGTCTACCCTATGCGAAAATATGCTTTTATCTTGGGGACGGTTTCCACCTCTTCTCGGGGGTGGAAAATATTTTGGTCAAAATAACCACGGGAGTCGATAAAAGATCTAATTTTAAGCAAAAAATGTTGTGTAAAGTTTTTTCTAAACCTCAATACTGTTTGAGTTATTCAAGATTGAAAAATGACACCTTTTTGAACGGTTTTTTTGGAATAACTCAAAAACTATGCGTCTAATAAAAAAAAGTGTTGGAAACATAATTGTAGCTTATAAAAAAACAAAGAGATTCGTTTTTTTAGAAATATCCTAGATATAATACAAAGCGAGATATGGTTGCTGAAAGGAGACTTTGTTCTTTGTGAATGCTCAAATCGAGGCATTCAACTTAAAATAACGGAAAAACGACCGATTTTACGGGTATAATGCTAAGAACAGTTTTTGTAGTACTTGAAAAAATCTACAAACTGCATTTAAACCTTTTCCGTCTAAAATCAACGGATTTCGAGCTATGAATTTAAATAAGTGAAAAAATGTTGAAAAATTCAAACTTTTTGTTTTTTTTTTGTTTTTTTCAAGACCCTGTATCTTTTAAACGAAACATTTTACAAAAATCTGACGCCCCATTCCAGATAGGAAATTTAATGGACTACAACTTTTGTATAGTAAATTTTTTTTAAAAGCCAGCCCATTTCACAGAAAATCAGAAAATAATATACAAGTTAACATAAACAAGTTAATAATAAACAATGTTAAAGCCGGGCGGCCTAACCCGTCTTTACGTTACCATTTTATCTTCCGATTTATTAAAAAGTTGGGGAAAATTTAAATTTTTGGTTAGGGAAAACCTGGAAAAGTCAGGGAATTTGTTCTAGAAAATTCAGTGGGTACCCTGTAAAATTTCAATTTTGTTTTCAAAAAACCAACATAGTAGCTCAGTGGCGTAGCCAGGAATTTAGTTCAGGGGGGCCCACGAGCAAAGCGAATTTTGCTGTAATCTTCCTGTTATAATTTCGTTTTTAGGTGTGGTCGAACGCCGAACGTATGCTAGCAATCGACGAACTGATAGGAAAATGTGAGCCGACACAAGTGAGACACATGATGCAGGTGATTGAGCCGCAATTCCAACGCGATTTTATTTCATTGTTACCACGCGAACTCGCTCTTTGTGTGTTGAGGTTTTTAGAACCGAAAGACTTGGCCAGGGCTTCGCAAACCTGCCGAAGTTGGCGATGGCTGTGTGAAGACAATCTAGTCTGGAAAGAGAAATGCAAACAGGCTGGAATCGCAGAAGTGCCCAAACGGAGGTCGTTGCGGTTTTCCAGACAAGACGATCCCTACATTTCACCCTGGAAGGGAATTTACATTCGGCATCACGAAATTGAGATGAATTGGCGAAGCAAACCGATTCGTCCGCCGAAAATGTTAAAAGGACACGACGATCACGTGATAACTTGCCTGCAGTTTTGTCGCAACCGCATCGTTAGCGGTTCCGACGACAACACCTTGAAGGTTTGGTCTGCCGTGACGGGACAGGTAAAATAAACTTGAAAGCGTATTTTCAAAAAAAGAACACACTAAAGAATTTGTTTTAGTGTCTTCGTACGTTGGTGGGACACACGGGCGGTGTGTGGTCGTCTCAAATGTCCGGTAATATTATCGTGAGCGGGAGTACAGATCGATCTTTGAAGGTCTGGGACGTCGAAACTGGCGTTTGTTTGCACACTTTGTACGGTCATACTTCGACTGTTCGATGTATGCACCTGTACGAAAACAGGTAACACCGACCGAACACCTGCCTTGAATATCAATTTTATTTTTATTATTATTAATATGTTTTTAGGGTGGTGAGTGGTTCACGCGATGCAACTCTTCGAGTATGGGACATAAACAGCGGCAGTTGTTTGCATGTCTTGGTGGGGCACGTCGCAGCTGTACGATGCGTGCAATACGACGGAAAGTTGGTGGTTTCTGGCGCGTACGACTACATGGTGAAAGTTTGGGATCCGGAACGCGAGGAATGTCTCCACACCTTGCAAGGTCACACGAATCGTGTCTACTCTTTGCAGGTTGGTATCCTCCGTTGTCGCCCATTGTGGGTGGCAATCTAAACAACCGTGATTACCTGTAGTAAAAGGTCTGATTTTTGGTCGAGTCTGTTAATTCTGATTCCCGAAAAAAATGATCTCGAATTTGAATGAGTTTTTCCTTAACATAACATTGAAATTTTTCGTGTTTGTACCATTGACTTGTAACATAAGCCTGTTTTAAGTTTGATGGAGTCCACGTCGTTAGTGGATCACTAGACACCAGCATCAGGGTTTGGGAAGTGGAGACGGGTGCTTGTCGGCACACATTAATGGGGCACCAATCACTCACCTCGGGGATGGAACTGCGAAACAACATTTTAGTGTCGGGGAACGCTGACTCGACTGTGAAAGTTTGGGACATTTTGTCGGGACAGTGTTTACAAACCCTTTCAGGTGAGTTTCCTAACGCCGCTTTAAAATGGTTTATTGTTAGCTTTTAAATTTCAGGTCCGTTTAAGCACCAATCTGCCGTTACTTGTTTACAATTTAACAACCGCTTTGTGATAACTTCGTCCGACGACGGAACGGTAAAGTTGTGGGACGTAAAGACGGGCGAATTCATAAGGAATTTGATCGCTTTAGATAGTGGCGGTTCGGGCGGAGTTGTGTGGCGAATTCGGGCAAGTGACACAAAATTAGTGTGTGCCGTGGGTAGCAGAAACGGCACAGAAGAAACCAAACTTTTAGTGTTGGATTTTGATTACGAACCCAACTTTAGATAGCCGTAAAGACATTTTAACAAATTGAAGAACGTGGAGTAGGTTTTTAGCAATGTGGGGGGGATCAATTGTTGAATTTTGTAAAAGTTCTTTGTTCCTCGGTTTATTAGTTTTTTTTTTTAGCCTAAACAATTCCTGTTATTATTTATTATTGTTGTTGAAATTTGTTAAAGTCACGTCTGTACATTTTCAGTTAATCTTACTTCCTTTAGAGGTTAATTTTTACCAGTTATGAATTTATTTAAGTTTTAGAATAATATAAATTTAATAAAATTGACTGCTGTTATCCTTGATTGTTCGGTGTATACGCCGATTTTGTAATTTATAATTTTTTTCAAGTAAAAATAATTGTAAAAAGTATTAACTACTTAATAGAAATTTTAGTACCTAAAAATTAGCTCTAAACAATTTCTTGTAATAAACTTTCATACAAAAATGGTTTTACTTGCCAATCCTAGCAGTTTTTTCTTGATCGTTTATGCGACACGACAGCAGCTGCATACAAAATAGGGAAAAGCAAAGTTCTTTCAACGTTGCGAAAAAACGATTCTCTACTGAAAATGTTACTTTTTACGAAAGGTTTTTATGAGTGCCCCCCCCCCTCGAAATGAAATCCTGGCTACGGGCCTGTTAAGCAATAACCATATTGATTATTGAAGAAAGTTTGGAGCGCTATAAATAAAAATCTATGCATTATACAGAAAAAAATTATTAACAAAAGTTGTAGATAATATTATTATCTACGAAAATGATTTCTACTATTTTTGTCGTACCATGCACGATTCTCGAGATATTTGATAAAACGTGTTTTTCAAGATGGCAGCTGACGCACAAGCCCCAACTTGAATTTACATTCAAGGGACACCCGCCTGAATATATTCCAGCAAGAAAATTGGACCTGTACAAAATTGCATTATGAACCTACTAATTTTGCTCTGGCGCTTGGCCTATGGGATCAATCTCGAACCCGGGTTAACTTTGTCTTGAAGCACTTTATTGGATCCACACTGAGTCAATCTGGATTTAACTCCTATCTGATATTTATACAACCGGCCCATGGTACTATTATAATATGTATAATAGTACCATGAACCGGCCCTTAAAAACCAACAATTTTAGTGTGCGCTCAGCCTAACGTCACAATTTTTATTGCAACTGCAGCGCACTCCTTCGTGAAATTTACAACTAAATGTTGGCGTTTCACTCTCGCAAGTGTCAAACGGGCATCTGTCTTCTTCTTTTATTTACGCATTCCACCAACATGTCCGCTGCTGCTGTCAAATTTACGTAAACACTGGATGGTTGCAAATTATTAGAAAATGTAAAATATAACAAAAGAGAAAAATAATTCAAAAATGGCTCAAGGTGTACTGAGTTCGGACATTTCGAGGCGGAATCCTCAAGACGAATACGAACTCATACAAAGGATCGGTAGCGGAACTTATGGTGATGTCTACAAGGTGAGTGGTGATTTTTGCCATGCACATTGCACACTTTAAATTCCTTCTTTTCTAGGCGAAGAGGCTGTCGTCCAACGACTTAGCAGCAATTAAAGTCATCAAATTGGAACCAGGTTTGTTCAATATTTTGCGTCGTTGCACTGCCACCAAATCACTCTCGGTTCGTTTTAGGTGACGATTTTGGTATTATACAACAAGAAATTCTTATGATGAAAGACTGTCGACACTCCAACATTATTGCATATTACGGTAGTTACTTGAGGAGGGATAAATTATGGATTTGTATGGAATATTGCGGTGGCGGTTCTCTTCAAGATATTTATCACAGTAAGTGTCGCAATTTACTGCAAAACCAAAGTTAGCGAATCTCTTTGCAGTTACGGGACCTTTAGCGGAACACCAGATAGCCTACATGTGTCGGGAGACTTTATTAGGATTGTCATACTTGCACAACATGAACAAAATGCACCGGGACATCAAAGGTGCCAACATTTTGTTGACCGAAAGTGGCGACGTCAAGCTAGCCGATTTCGGTGTTTCGGCACAAATTACTGCTACAATTAATAAGAGGAAGTCGTTCATAGGAACCCCATATTGGATGGCCCCCGAGGTGAGTCCTTCATAAATCTATTATTTTTCTAATAACATGATAATCTATAAATAATTATAGCCCAGTCGTTAAATAATTTGGAAATGCAATTATTTTTGCTTAAATTCTTTACCTTGACCCCAAAATTAAGCAAAAAAAGTACGGGGATCGGTGACTTAATGTTGACACTTTTCACTTGGGTTATCAAGTATTGTTTATTTGTTTCACAGGTGGCGGCGGTGGAAAGAAAAGGCGGTTATAACCAACTCTGCGACATTTGGGCGATTGGCATAACGGCTATTGAATTGGCAGAACTTCAACCGCCCATGTTTGACCTCCATCCGATGCGAGCCCTATTTTTGATGTCGAAAAGCGGTTTCAAACCGCCAACGTTAAAAGACAAAGATAAATGGTAAGCAGGCCTCTCGTCTGTCCTAAAGCAATCCTAGAATTCCGAAATTTATTCTGAATTTTTTTTTTTTAATTTTTAATTACAATTTTTCTCCTTCATCCTCCAAGGGGTAAATATCTCAAAAATTTTGTTTAGATTTGTTTGGAATTCTTTGAGAAGTCCTATGTACGATATTTTTTTAAGATATTTCGCCCTCCTCCCGTTTGCGGAAAACTTGACTTTTTTGATGTTTATTTCTATCCCACAGGAGTCCCACGTTTCACAACTTTGTCAAGGTGGCTTTAACCAAAAATCCTAAAAAAAGGCCAACAGCCGAAAAATTATTACAGGTCAGTATCCAGTAATTCACTCGGAAGGAATTTGTTATTACAAAAGTGATTTTGTTTTTCTTTTAGCACGCATTTTTTCAAGGAGATATGCAGCGACGCTTAGCTCTGGAGTTGCTTCAAAAAGTAAGCAATCCGTCGCACGCTTTCGCAGATCTAGAACCGGACGAAGATGGGGTAAATGCCATCAACTTTGCCTTGCTACTGTTTTATACCAAATTTGTTTTCAGTCAATTCCTAACGTTCCTCAACGTATTGCGTCGCGTTTGACTTCGAAAACGAAAGGGCGCCCCATGACTCAGTCCAGTAGTGAAATTGAAGCCATTGATCAGGCCAACAACACCTTACAGCGAGCAGGTGAGGCCCTGCAATGTTGCCTTTCACCAATTTTACGTCAAGTTGTTGCAGGTCCCTCTAACAACACATCGGACGATATAAATAAAGTGTGGGATATCATGGACATCATGAACAACGTCACGACGGTGCACAGCTGCGGAGAGTACAAAAATACCAAATGCGGCATTGGGAATGCCTTCGATTCGCTGAACAGGGACAAGTGAGTCAAGCTTTTAATTTCAATTTACATTCATCCACACATTGTTTTGTTTTTTTTTATTCAAGTTTACAAAGACGTTCGTTAACGGGTTCGCAAATTTTAAAAATGTCGCTGAGGTACACGAATGGGTTTTTTGTGTGCGTTTGATTTTTTAAACAACCAAAAATTTTGCTTGGCTAAAAATTAATTACTGTAAAGTACACATACGGGGTAATTAAAGAATTTCAAGCTCTTAAATTTTTTTTAATTACCTTGTATTTTGGGGTTAAATGGGGTAATTAAAAAAAATCGGTTGTTGAGAGAGACAATAATATGTTTCTAACTTTTTTTAGTTACTTGACACTTGAACATCAAAATATTGGCTAGAAAATAATTATTTTTGTTTCAAAAGTTTTTTTTCAAAAAAAAAAAAAAAATTCGGAAGTTTTTTTTCTCAACGGTATTATATGTTTTTTGGTGTGCTGAATCCGAATTTCAAGTTGGCTGCCTTGTAGCAGATCGGCTTCACAACGAAAAAGGCAAAAAACCTCAAAATTTTTGCACTCTATTCAGTTTTTTGCTAATATCTCGAAAACTGTGCGTTTTTCTAAAATAACTATTCTATACAAAATTAAAGGAAACAAAATTTTCTACAAAATACCTTAGTTGACTTCGATTTTCTAACAAGCGGTTTCGGCGCTAGAGCGCGCTGAAACCAGCGATTTTTTATCCTACCGCGAAAATTTCAAAAAGCCCACTCGATTCGGCTCATGGACATTCAGACAAGAGAAAAATTTAATATTTTTTCACGTGGTATAACGGTTTTTGTCGATAACATGATTGTATATTTTTCAAGTTGTAGGGGGTGAGAGTCACCGTTTTTGAAATTTTCGCGGTAGGATAAAAAAAATCAAAGTCAACTAAAGTATTTTGTAGGAAATTTTGTTTACTTTAATTTTGTATAGAACAGTTATTTTAGAAAACGCATATTTTTTGAGATATTAGCAAAAAACTGAAAAAAGTGCAAACATTTTTCGTTGTGAAGGTAGCAAACTTGAAATTCGGATTCAGCACACTCAAAAAGCATAATATAGAACCGCTGAGAAAAAAACTACCGCAATTTTGTTACGGAAAAACTACCATTTGACTGGACTAGTAGTCGACGGACGTTGAAGTACAAGAAAGCTCGCGCCGCTTTAATTGTTACAATAGGAGGTGGAGCAAAAAAGTTTCAAGGAAGAGTAAACAAACAATACAGGGTGTTAACTACCAACTAGTACAAAACAAAGGAGGTGATTCTACGACTTATTTTAAGAAAAAAAGTTCCTATTAACATGGGTTCGCACACGCACCGTTTTCGAGATACAGGGTGTTCATATTGCATTTTGTACGTCTCTTTTTCTGGAAAACGGTAGCTTCTACAGCTTCTGACCAAGAGTACCTTTTTTATATAAAAACCTCTGACGCTTTAGAATTTGTTGTCAAAACGCTAATTTTTCGAGTGACGTAAAAGTTACGGGGGTAAAACCTTTACACAACCCTGAAATCTCCACCACTGACATATCCGAGAACATTGCATTGAACATTGCAAGAGCCTTAAAGGTAGCTATTCAGTGGCACAGCCAGGATTTTGTTCTGGGGGGGGGGGGGGCTAAGGGATGCGAGCTGCGCCTAAGGCGCGCGCCGCAGACAAGGGCTATCCCCCTAGCTCCCCCCCCCCCTCTTGGCTGCGCCACTGTAGCTATTATTGATGTAAAAATCTGTACAAAAGCTGGTGCTTGTAGCCTTAACGGTTCTTGAGATATCGCAAAAAAAGTAAGAGAAAACGATTTCTTTGAACACCCTGTATCTCGAAAACGGTGCGTTTGTAGACCCATGTTAATAGGAATTTTTTTTTTTAAATAATTCTTAGAATCACCTCCTTCGTTTTGTACTAGTTGGTAGTTAACACCCTGTATACTCAACTAACAGCATAATATTGTAAGCTTCGACTCTTTGTTGTTGAATCGTTGAAATTCCGAGTCCTGTTTACAAATTTTTTTCGAGGGATTTACCCCTTGCTTGGGCTTAATTCTTCAATGAAGGCCACCCGAGGAAGTAAAATTGTGTGAATTATTCATCAGCTCATTACCAAATTGAGGTGACTGGTACTTCAAAATCGTGCTCATGAAACTTTTTTGTCGCACCTTGTATATTAATTTTTTTATTTTGTTTGGTATGCTTATAACACGGCTTACATTGTTTTAGCAAAATTATATTGTTTATTTTTTTGTTCCGCATGTAATACGCATCCATGGTCGTGACGTCATTCTGTATGCAAACAAAGCACGATGCATTATGTAGTCTGAGGGGAGAGTCACAAGGCACCTAGAACTTTCTATACTTACTATGATTTCCCAAGATTTTCTGTGATTTTGTAAGATTTCCTAGAATTTTTTACGCTTCCTCGGATTTCCGATTTCCTTTTAATTTCTTCAAATTTTTCCCTTCAGATTTCCCCCTCGGTGACGTCACACCGATGGTGCATATTACAAAATTTTTTCTTTTCACTAACGGAATGGTTTTTTGTATTGAATTGTCGCGCGTGCGCGTGGCAAAGTTGCATTTCGTTTGCTGTTTTAGTTTTTGTTTTTTTTACTAAATTATAAAAGAATTGGTCGAAGTGGTCGAATTATCTGCGTTTCAAGGCAACCTTTTGTTTTAAAAATCCGACCGCTTGGATCGATTTTGTTATTATTTTTCACCTTATAATTTCCCGCCTAAACTGTCAAATTTTTATTTTATTTTTTATTTATTTATTTTAATTTTTCGATGTTTAGGAGTCTGTTGCAGTACATAGACGAAGAGTTATTGTTGAGGTAAATGTTGTAGCCTTTTCTATCTCTTTCCTTTTTATTATTTTTTTTTGTTTTTTTTTGCGTGCACAACTAACCCGCAAACCACCGACCGCTTTCAAATTATTATGCACCCCGCCTTTCTGTCTAAATTTTTTTAATTTGTGTCGAAGGTTTTGGTATTTTAACTCTCCTTTTAATGCATTGTTGATTGTGTTTTGCTATTATTTATAGGGCAGCTTGCAATTACGAATCTGCGGATCCCTACACACAGCAGTAAGTTTCTTCCGTTTAAGAAAAACACACTAAAATAGCAACACGAACACATACGACACAACCACTTTTTGTTTGTTGTAGTTCAGCATTTTTTAATAACAAAAGCTTGATTGCGTAAACAAATATATTTGGGTCGATCTTCGTACTTATTGTTTATCGTTTAGGGCCACACTGCCAGTTCAAGACACGGACGTGACCAATACCAGAGCAATCTGCGACGTTCACACGATTCCTACGAGTCCGACGAACAGCGAGGGGGCCATAAACGGTTCTCCACGACGTCACTCGTCGGTGGACGAAATTTTTGGGCTGGTTAATTCGATGAGCGTCAACGGACCCAGGCAGCGGTCGCTCAGCGACAGCGGACGACGCAATCAGAGAAATTTGAACGGCTTGAGCACGGATTTGGAAAATCACCACGATAATAACGGCGCGCCCGATTTAGTCGCATGTCCACCTGTTCCACCGATGCGAAAACATCGTCGGCGGCACACTCCTCCACGACCGCCTAGCAACGGCCTACCACCCACGCCGAAAGTTCACATGGGAGCCTGCTTTTCTAAAGTGTTCAACGGCTGTCCGTTACGGATTCACTGCACCGCCTCGTGGATTCATCCCGAAACGCGAGACCAACACATTTTGATTGGGGCAGAAGAGGGAATTTATAATTTAAATTTGAACGAGCTGCACGAAACCTGCATTGACCAATTGTATAACAGGAGAACCGTGTGGATGTACGTAATTAAGGACGTTCTCATGACGCTTACGGGCAAAACGCCACACCTCTACAGGCACGACTTGTTGGCTCTACAAAACAAACAGTCCCACAGGTTTAGTTTACACATGAATCGAATACCGGAACGATTCGTGCCGCGCAAATTTGCGTTGACCACGCGAGTTCCCGACACGAGAGGCACCGTGCGGTGCTGCGTGGCTCGAAATCCTTACAATGGCTATAAGTACTTGTGCGGAGCCAACGCGTCCGGTATTTTTCTCATGCAATGGTACGACCCCCTCAACAAATTTATGCTTCTGAAGGTAAGTCGGCGTCTTCGGCGGGTATTGATTTGTTCAGTAGGTGATTTTTGTTTTAGCATCTCGAATGTTTGTTGCCTAATCCGTTGAACGTTTTCGAAATGATCATCACACCGGAACTGGAGTATCCGGTGGTGTGTGTGTCAGTGAAGCAAGCATATCAGCACAATCGTTACAAGCTGGATTTGATTAACATGAATTCAGGATCGATTTGGTTCCATTCCGATGAGTTACAAGATATGGACGGAACCGCCACCGTGATACCTAAACGAGAGAATTTGAACATAGTCAGTGTGAATCAGTTGGAGAAGGATGCAATTTTGATTTGTTACGATAACGTTGTAAAAATTGTTACGCTTCAAGGTCGACTCAAAAACGATAAGAAGCTTATCAGCGACATGAAGTTTGATTTCAAAATCGAGAGCATAGGTAAAAACAGTTGTTAATTTAAAAATTATTAATTAATTAAAAAAAAAATGTTAATTTTTTTTTTCCAGTTTGTTTGCACGACAGTGTTCTAGCATTTCACAAAAACGGCGTGCTGGGTAGATCGTTTAAAAACGGCGACGTGTCGCAAGATGTGGTGGATAAATCGCGGACGTACAAGTTGCTGGGATCGGACAAGTAAGCCGTGGTGCGATTAATTTAATATTTTTTCGGATTACATTTTGATGTTTCAGAGTTTTGGTATTGGAAAGTAACCTGGTGCACACGGGAACATTAACGGGCGAAGACGGTCACGACTTGTACATTTTGGCGGGCCACGAAGCGAGCTATTAAGATTTTACTCGTAAAACATGATGGATAATACTCAACAAAATAGCACCTACGAGAGAAGTTGAAATTTTTTTTGTCCGAAATTTTTTCCTCACGTTTTATATGTGGTTAGCGATTAGTTTAAAAAAAACATCTTTGTCTTGCGTAACATAGCAACGCTACTAGGTATAAAATAATCAACTAATAATAATAATAATAAAAATTTTGTTCCAAATAGTAATAATTTACTCTCATCGTGGTTGGCTAACAATATTAAGTGACAAGAACACCAAAGTTTTTATTATCTTTTTTTTTTAAATTTAATTTATTTTTGTTGCAAAATGGAGAGAGAACAATTTGTACATAGATTGTTGGACATTTGTACGTCGGTTGGGGTAGATAAATGTGTATTTTACAAGATATCCATTTACTTTTGTATAGTCGACAGCACTTTGGCTGTGTTTTAAATTAATTTAATTTTCAATTAATAATAATAATAATATACTAAGTGTTTATGCTGTACATATTGTATATTGTTAATAATAATGTCGACGTATACCACCATGGCTACTGTTTTTCTTTTTACTCCCGCATCCCACATCCCGCATCGTGGAAGCAGGAATCTCGTTAATCTGCTCGGGCGCGTCAGCGAAACAAATCGTTGAATTAAATTGTGAAACTTTCCCTGTATTAACTTTATAGTTTCAGTAAATAGTATAGCGAATTTTTCTTGAAAATAAAAATCAAGGTCGTTATCCTGACCCGGTGACCTAGAATCAGGTTTCTTCCTGAAACTGTTCGTCTGAAATGAAATAAAATTTTCTGGTATGCAGTTGGGAATTTATTTAGGTTTTGACCTTCCGGAAAGTTGACCTTTATCGCTGGAAAAATAGCGACGTGCAAATCAAAAGAAATTATTTGGCCCATTGTTTTTTTATGACCACCCGAAAACTATTGTTTGATCAAATATGCACCATTTGGCACATTTCCTGAATTTCTTCAAAAGATGACCGAATTCTAAATTTGTTTAGCTCCGCTATAACGCAAAAATAGAATTCAACTTCTCGGTCTATTTATAAATAAACAGGCAATCATTGCGAGTCGAGAGAGGTGCGATTTGAATTTTGTGTCCACCGCAGCGGCGATTTTCGAAAAAAAATGTTTTTTGGTTTCAAGTGAACGAGTGCGCAAAATAAGGGACGAAAAAAAAGAGGTAATTTTCGTGTGAATTTTCGAAGACAGCAAAAAAAAACAGGAAGTGATATCGATATTGCAGGAAGTTGGTTGTTTTTAATTTTTCCTGTTGGCATTCGTGATACCGCATTGTTTTGACAGTCGCGGTTTTATTCGAATGTCACTCGATTGTTTTTAAACGAAAAATGTAACATATCAACTTGCGCGAATGTGGTGGATTGGGGCCAACAATAATTTTTTTTATTATTCGTTTTTAGAGGTTTTGTAAATTTTCACGATGGCAGAAGCGGAAGGAGGCTCCGAACAGGATGATGTTTCATTCTTGCGGACGGTGAGTCTCCATTCATTTGTTTCGTTTTTACCCTAATTTAAACTGTCTGCTTTGTAGGAAGACATGGTTTGTCTCTCCTGTACCGCAACGGGGGAACGAGTTTGTTTGGCAGCCGAAGGCTTCGGTAATCGACATTGCTACCTGGAAAACATAGCCGACAAAGTGAGTGGTTTTGTGCATAGCTCTACTTTATCTAACCAAATTCCTTTTAGAACATCCCGCCCGACTTGTCTCAATGCGTTTTTGTCATCGAGCAAGCTCTTTCGGTGCGTGCCTTGCAGGAATTGGTCACTGCGGCGGGAAGCGAAACGGTAAGTTTGGTTTACATTTTTTATAACAAAAGAATGTTGTTTATGTTACACAATTCAAATTTTAATGCTTGGCATGTTATTTCATTATTTGAGTGGTTCTCAAAATTTTGTTCACAATTTTATACTTAAATTATTTTTTAACCAAAAATTCGTTAACCGAAATGAAAAGACAGTGTCCGTCAAGTTGGCCGCCACTTTTTTGAAATTAAAAAAGATTTATTTTGCTAATGTCTACTACTACCTGTATCGAGAAATACCTACATCTCGTAGGATCGTATTCTCTGCATGATCGGATGCCTTTTACATCAAGGTGTGTAATAGAAGGATTTCTCCCCCCCCCGTAGTTTTTCAAATAATATTTTCAAAGGGGGAGGTAGAGACAGGCTTGAGAGTGAGGGGGAACTCGCAAGGCAAATTTAGATTTCCTTCTGGATTGTCTCAAAATTTTCTTTAGAAAAAGTTTAAAAAATAAAAGAAAATGTTGTCTGTAGTTTATTCTTAAGATTTTCCGATTTTCTTTTAAAAGATTTTTCAAAGATTTCCTTTCGAAAAAATTAAAGAAAGAAAGTTGTCTGTTTCCTAAGATTTCCTAAATTTTCCTTAGATTTTCTAGGATTTTCTACGCCATTTCAGTTTTCTTAAGATTTCCTCAGCTTTTTTCTTGGTTTCCACTTCGCAGAGTTATGTTTTTATCCTGAGATCATAAAGCTTTTGCTTTAAAACAAATTTTCTAACCATAAGGCAGAAAAGGCCTAGGGGCCCCACTTATTTTAGGGGCCTCGTGAAAACAGAAGAAAAAAATTTTTTAAATTATAAATTTTATTTGTTTGTTTTTATCTTTTTATACTGATTTAGCGTCTTTGAACATGAATGGAATCATTTTCTAGAGGGCCCCGAAAATGTAACTGCCTAGGGGCCCACAAATGTTTAATCCGGCACTGACTATGAGCCCTGCGCTTCCACCCGATGTTTTGTATCAGTTCACGACTGAACCACTTAAGGGAAACTTAAGTTTATTCCTGACCAGTAGTGTGGTGTAAAGTTTAAATCTACGGGCTACGAAGCGAGAAACCGCGGTTCAATGACTGGTCGCGTCGACTGCACTGCTGTGATCTCAAGTCTAATTTTTATGCTATTGGCTATGCATCGGCGAACAAAGCATCCCAGTCCACATGGGTTTTGTATCAGTTCACGACTGAACCACTTAAAGGAAACTTTTTTTTTTAGGGAAGACTTCCCGCTTTAAATTTTTTTAATTTTTTTACGCAGATTCTGCAAGTTTTGCATATTCTTGCAGGATTAGAGAGTTCGAGTAGGTTTAAGTAATTTTTTTTATTAAAGAGGACATTGGGCCTATTAGAAAAGAAAAGATAATTTTTTTTTAATTATTGGTATAATTACATGGAATCTTTTAAATTAAAAAAAAGAGGCTGTTAACTTCACGAACATGAAAAGACGAATGTGGTTTGATGTAAATAATCTTTCACCTCTGTTTTTTGTGACAGTGCGAAAATTGTATATTACTTGCACGATTTTTCTTCGATTTCAGGAACAAGACAGTTTAGTAAGTAGAAAAAATTAAGCGTTCGTTGTTTAAACCGTGGCGGTAATGTTTTTGTATTAAATAATAAAAAAATTAACTAACCCAAATTTTAAGTGTCGTAGTTACTAACCCAACAACCTACTACGGCTTTTTCTTCTATCTTTGTTCTTTTATGTCTCTTTGTCTTTCATCGGAAATTTATTTTGTCGAGGGGAGAGGTCCTATACTCTCCACTCGACGAACTAAATTGTTTTGATTTTGTTGTAGAAAAAATAATTTCGATTTTCGTAGCAGGTAGTTTTAACTTTTCGCGTCTTGATACGCTTGGTTAATTTGTTCTCATTTGGTAATTTGTTAGTTTAACTTGTGTTGTGTACGCGAGTACAAAATGAATATTTTATAATTTGCATCTTTGTATAGGGCAAAGGTACGGGTTCCGGTCACCGCACCCTCCTGTATGGTAACGCAATCTTACTGCGCCATTTAAACAGCAACATGGTACGTTATTACCACCTTCTCTTGCAGCATTTGAAATTTTTGTTTCCAGTACTTAGCCTGCCTGTCCACAAGTTCCAGTAACGACAAACTGGCTTTCGATGTCGGTTTGCAAGAGCACAGTCAAGGGGAAGCTTGCTGGTGGACTTTACATCCCGCAAGTAAACAAAGGTTAACACAAAAATACATCATTCGTGTGCTTTCGGCTTACTAATTATTTAACGTTTACAGATCGGAGGGTGAAAAGGTGCGCGTGGGTGACGACTTAATTTTGGTTTCCGTTGCAACTGAACGTTATTTGGTAAAAAACGACAATGCATTCCCTAAATTTTGTTTTAATCTTGAATTTATAGCACACCGCGAAAGAAAACGAATTGTCTATAGTTAATGCCAGCTTCCACGTCACTCATTGGTCGGTGCAACCTTATGGTACAGGAATTTCTCGAATGAAGTACGTGGGCTACGTATTCGGTGGCGACGTGCTGAGATTCTTTCACGGTGGCGACGAGTGCCTTAGCGTCCCGTCTACTTGGTCTGAAGATCCCGGACATAAGTTTGTACCCCTAGATGTTATTTTGACTCTCTGTTTAACGAACGTTTAAATTTTAGCATTGTAGTTTACGAGGGCGGAAGCGTCATGTCCCAGGCTCGTTCCTTGTGGCGTTTAGAACTGGCCAGGACGAAATGGGCCGGCGGCTTTATTAATTGGTTTCATCCCATGAGGATTCGACATCTCACGACCGGTCGTTACCTCACTGTTAACGAAAATAACGAATTGTATTTGGTCGGGAGGTGAGACTTTCCCTAGCCTTAAAAGGTTTTTTTTTCAATTCCGGTTTGATGTTTAGGGACGAAGCCACGACAGCTTCTTCGACTTTTTGTCTAAGACAAGAAAAGGACGATGGTCAGAAGATTGTGCTAGAAGATAAAGACTTGGAGGTGATCGGCTCCCCCATCATCAAATACGGTGACTCGACCGTCATTGTACAGCACTCAGAGACCGGACTGTGGTTGTCTTATAAGGTTTTTCCCACTGTTTTTTATTCACGCGGGCTTGTATTATGATCCTTATGTTTTTCAGTCGTACGAGACGAAAAAGAAGGGAGTGGGTAAGGTGGAAGAAAAGCAGGCTGTCCTACACGAAGAAGGAAAAATGGACGACGGCCTCGACTTCAGTAGGAGTCAAGAGGAGGAATCAAAAACCGCTCGTGTGATCCGAAAGTGTAGTTCGTTGTTTATTCAGTTCATAAGCGGTTTGGAAACTTTACAAGTAAATAGGAGACATTCCCTGTTCTTCTCGAGCGTCAACCTAAACGAAATGGTGATGTGCTTGGAGGATTTGATAAACTATTTTGCTCAACCGGCCGACGATATGGGTAAACCATTGTATTTTTAAATTTCAGTTTCGAATTTTTTTATTCTTATTTTAGAACACGAAGAAAAACAAAATCGGTTTCGCGCGCTTAGAAACCGACAGGATCTGTTTCAAGAAGAAGGCATTCTGAATTTAATTCTGGAGGCCATCGATAAAATTAACGTGATCACCTCTCAAGGTTTTCTTGCCAGTTTAGCCGGCGATCAAAGCTGGGACATGATTTCTGGATACCTCTACCAGTTGCTAGGTATAATTATGGAATTTTGAAATGTTGAATTCACTACTTTTCTTACAGCCGCCATAATCAAGGGAAACCACACGAATTGCGCGCAATTCGCCAATTCGAATCGTCTCAACTGGCTTTTTTCCAGGCTGGGTTCTCAAGCTGCTAGCGAAGGAACCGGAATGTTAGACGTACTTCATTGCGTCTTGATCGATTCGCCAGAAGCTCTAAACATGTTAAGGGTGAGATCTTCTAAAGTCCTAATAGTTTTATTCTAACATATTTTTCAAGGACGAACACATCAAAGTTATCATTTCTCTACTGGAGAAGCACGGCCGCGATCCCAAAGTCTTGGACGTCTTGTGCTCCTTGTGTGTCGGTAACGGCGTGGCGGTGCGCAGTTCGCAAAACAATATCTGCGATTTTCTTCTACCCGGGAAGAACCTGTTGTTGCAAACCCAACTGGTAGATCACGTAGCGAGGTATGTAAAGTAGAGAAGAATGCGAGACTACTTTTAGTTAGCTGTTAGTTTCTCGTCCCGCGCGGGACTGAATTCGTAAAAGACTGATTTTGCAAATCTTCTTTTTGCAGTGTACGACCCAACATCTTCGTCGGCCAATTAGAAGGCAGCGCCATCTATCAAAAGTGGTACTTTGAAGTTACAGTCGATCATTGGGAGCAGACGACTCATATGATGCCTCACCTTCGAATTGGATGGGCTAACACCAAAGGGTATGTTGTAGTTTTTGTAGTTTTTCCGAACTTTCCCAATTTATTTTTGACGTTCAGTTACGTTCCGTATCCGGGAGGTGGTAAAAAATGGGGCGGTAACGGAATTGGAGACGATCTCTACTCCTTTGGATTCGACGGTGCCTTTTTATGGACCGGAGGTCGCTCCACAAAAATAATAAGCAATCCCGAAGAGCCTTATATAAAAAAAGGCGATGTTATCGGCTGCGCTTTGGATTTGACAGTTCCAATAATCTCGTTTAGTTTTAATGGCGTCCCAATACGAGGAAGCTTTCGTAACTTCAACGTCGAAGGAATGTTTTTCCCAATCATCAGTTGTTCGTCAAAATTGAGGTATTTTCTCGGAGAGTAAAAGAATCTGCGTTAATCGCTTTTTTTCGCAGTTGTCGTTTTCTTCTGGGCGGTGACCACGGTCGTCTGAAATACACGCCACCAGAAGAATTCTCTCCTTTGGTGGAGAGTTTGCTACCGCAACAAATTCTAAGCCTGGACCCTTGTTTCTATTTCGGCAATTTAACCAAATCCGTTTTGGCCGGACCGCTCGTTGTCGAGGACGACGTCGCTTTCGTTCCGATGCCGGTCGACACGTCCATGGTAACTCTCGCAAATTACATTGAATCGATCAAAGAGAAACTTGCAGAAAATATTCACGAAATGTGGGCGATGAACAAAATAGAAGCCGGTTGGCAGTGGGGAGAATATCGGGACGACACGCGTCATATTCATCCCTGCTTGGTGCCGTTCGACAAACTTCCGGCCGCCGAAAAACGCTACGACTCGCAATTGGCCGTTCAAACCTTGAAGTAAGACGTTTTTTTTCTGTGTTGTGTTTTGCCTAACCTTTTTTGTTAGGACAATTTTAGCACTGGGTTACCACGTCACGATGGATAAACCTCCCTCAAGAATAAAAAGCGTTCGCCTACCCAACGAACCGTTTTTGCAATCTAACGGCTACAAACCCGCACCATTGGATCTTAGCGCGATAGTATTAACTCCTAAGATGGAAGAGTTGGTCGATCAGCTTGCCGAAAACACTCACAATTTGTGGGCGAAAGAGAGAATTCAGCAGGGCTGGACGTACGGATTAAACGAAGATCCCGACATGCGGCGCAGTCCCCACTTGGTTCCTTATTGTAAAGTGGACGACGCTATTAAGAAAGCCAATCGAGATACCGCGTCCGAAACCGTGAGGACTCTGTTAGTGTACGGCTACAACTTGAATCCACCAACGAGCGAACAGCACGAAGGTATTTATATTTTTACTGGCGGTAAATATCCAGAAAATTCTGTGTACATTTTTTTGGAATTCCTTGGAAATCATTGAAATTCTTTAGATAGGAATTTGTTTAGAAATCATTGGAATTTCTTGAGAATCTTTGGAATTCTATGGAAATCATTGAAATTCTTTAGATTGGAATTTGTTTAGAAATCATTGGAATTCCTTAGAAATCATTGAAATTCTTTAGATTGGAATTTGTTTAGAAATCATTGGAATTCCTTGAAAATCATTGAAATTCTTGAGATTAGAATTTGTTTAGAAATCATTGGAATATTTTGGAAATTCTTTTGAAATATTTGGAGATCTTTGGAATTCCATATAAATTTTTACCCTAATTTTAGCGTTGCTGGCGGAGGCAAGCCGATTGCGCAATTCCCAATTTAGAACGTACAGGGCCGAGAAAAATTATGCGGTCGCTTCGGGAAAGTGGTACTTTGAGTTCGAAATCTTAACTGCTGGTCCGATGAGAGTGGGATGGGCACGAGCCGATTGTGCCCCCGGCTGCATGATAGGTTCAGACGAAAGCACTTGGGCGTTCGACGGCTATAACGTAAGTAACAATTATTTCTACTTAAGTTTCGAGCCAATTATTCCAAGAAAGAAAGATTTCTTTGTGTGTTAGATGCGCAAAGTTCACGCTAATATGTCGGAATTGTTCGGAGCAAAATATCAATTGGGAGATGTAGTGGGATGTTTTTTAGATGTTACAGATCATACCATCAGTGAGTTTAGTTTTTGTGTGATTTAATGTTAAATGTTGTCAATGTCTTGTAACTTATTTGTTTATACAGAGTGATGCTATTTCAGCTGGCTTAATATACATCATCAGGTTTGGTCCTTTAGAGCCGGATTGGCATCACCCTGTATACATTTTTGAGCAAATAAAATGTTTCCGAACATTTCTGCAATACAAAAGTTAAAAATTTATAAAGTAATTTTGGGTTTTAACGTTGACTGAAACGTTTTAGGAAGAAAAAGTGTATTTAGGATCGGCCGAATCGTTCGGAAAACAGTGGCAGGTCGGGGATGTCGTCGGCGTTTTTTTGGATCTCATAGATCACACAATCAGTAAGGCTATGCTAATTCGTGCATCGCTTACGCTTTCATTGCTTCCAAATATTATTGCAAAAATGTTTTATTTGCGCATGACTTTTCTTCGCTTTGCTTTTCCGAGACATTTTTTGAAGTGGTTTTCGACCCGCTAGGTTTTTCTCTCAACGGCGAACTGCTGATGGACGCTCTAGGCGGTGAAACTACATTTGCGGACGTTCAAGGAGAAAGTTTCGTGCCGGCTTGTACGTTGGGTGTCGGGCAGAAAGCAAAATTAACTTTCGGTCAAGACGTCACCACTTTGAAATATTTCACCATGTGCGGTCTTCAAGAAGGCTACGAACCGTTTTGCGTGTAAGTAAGACCTCGACCCGCCCATCGGTTTTTTGATATTGTAAATTTTGTTATAGCAATATGACTCGTGCCGTCACCTACTGGTATACGAAAGACCAACCGATATTCGAAAACACCGATGATATGGCGGACACAAAAATCGACGTCACTAGAATTATGGCCGGTTCCGATAGCCCGCCGTGTCTGAAAATCAGTCACAATACGTTCGAAACGATGGAAAAGGCGAATTGGGAATTCTTGAGATTAAGTTTACCCGTTATTTGCAACGCGGAGTTTATCACGTAGGTTATAGAGCTTGAAACAAAAGATCAAAGTGTACGACGAACTTCTCTTTGTAGCGAAGAAGATAAGCTTCGTCGCTGGCAGGAAATTAGAATACGACAGCACAGACTCAGAGCCGAAGCTGACCATACCACCGCCACGCCGGTAGCACACATTGAACAAATTATGAAAAGCGGATTCTCAATGAGCGACATTAAAGGTGGGTACTTCCCCGAAGCGTTTCGATTTACCGTCGTCAATCTGTTTGTATTTAGGTTTAAATCGCAACTATTCGGAAGACGCGGTGGAAGCCGACGAAATGATTAAACCCACGACGCCCAAGTTGAATAAGAGTCCGTCAAGACCGCCACGGAAGGGATCGCTAACACGAAACGTAACGACTTTCGATCTGGAAGGCGGTAAGTACAAAAACTTGTAATGTTGCAATTACTTATTTAAATTTCCCGCTTCCTAAAGAACAACGAATTGTTCTAATTATAAATGTTCTGTATTACTATAGGCTTAAACGTAAATGGCAACAAAACTGTTCACCGATCCAACAGCGAGTTGGATTTGAACCGCTATCGCGAGACAGCCATGAACAATCAAGGGAAAACAGAGGACAAGAAAAAGAGAGGTCGCTCTCCGTTTAGGTAAATTTAAACAAACCAAGTTTCAGCTTTGAATTTTCCTAAAAACATTTTGTTTGTTGTGCGTTTCGTAGCGACAATTTTTTAAGGTAAAATTAACGTTTTTTTGTGGTAATTAACACGTTGCTTTTACTGTGTTTCGTACGAGATATAACGGAACGTAAATTTGATATTAATATACGCAGATTCTTTCGAAAACGAGAAGCCACTAGCGGAGATCGTTCGAAAGGAGTGAGGACAAAGGATACTGATGACAGTATAAGTCCGCGGCTGGGGAAAGTCGGTGCCCATTCGCGTATTCCCGCCATTTCGCAGCAAACTTTAAATAAAAACGCTCCCACGAGAGTCTCACAGACGGACCTGAAGATTCAGCCTCCGTCAATTCCCGAGCGTCAACAAAAAACCCTAACGGTCGTCCACACTTCGGACGTCGAGGCAGTAGGAAACGAAATTTACGACGCCGAATGTCTGAGATTAATCAACGAATACTTTTTCGGTAAGTACACATCCGTTCACCGAAAACCGAAACCTAACATACATTGTTAGGTGTTCGAGTATTTCCCGGACAAGACCCCACACACGTTTACGTCGGATGGGTAACCACCCAGTACCATTTACACACCAAAGACTTCAACCAAGGTCTGATACAAAAGGCTTCGGTCGTCTTGGTCGACGATTACGACCGACCCGTGGACGTGTAAGTAATAGCCGGTTCGTTTCCCGCTTCTCTCTAAAACAAATAAAATTTAAATTTAGCGTGGATCGTCATTCCTGTTACATGGTACGAACCGATGAATTGTACAACGAAGTGACGCAAGACGCGTCGGGCAAGGCCGCCTCTCAGGGCATGTTTGTCGGCTGCTTTTTAGACACAGCTACCGGTATAATCAGCTTCACCTGCGAAGGCAAGGAGACCAAACATAAATTTAAGGTAAAATTGATAAAACAAAAGCTTCCGAATTTTCTAATCTTTTCCTAGATGGAACCCGACACAAAATTGTTTCCCGCAATTTTTGTCGAAGCTACCAGCAAGGAAATTCTACAAATCGAATTGGGTCGAACCACAACAACGCTGCCGTTGTCCGCCGCCGTACTGCAGAATAGCGCCAGGCACGTAGTTCCCCAGTTTCCTCCACGCTTGAAGGTGCAATGTCTGAAACCTTATCAATGGGCACGGGTAAGCATATTACGTCTAAATACAGTCTAATTTTGATTCGCGGATTGATTTAATTAAAATTTTAATTCGCGGTTTTCGTGGCCACCACCTGAGATAGTTTTTAATTTTTAAAGGTGCCAAATAATTACCTGCAAGTGCACGCCCTGAAATTATCAGACATTCGCGGCTGGTCGATGCTGTGCGAAGATCCGGTATCCATGTTGGCTCTTCACATTCCTGAAGAAGACCGGTGTATAGACATCTTGGAGTTGATCGAAATGGAACGTTTGCTCAGTTTTCACGCGCACACCTTGACCTTGTACGCCGCCTTGTGTTTTCAGAGCAATTACAGAGCGGCACACACTTTGTGCAAACACGTCGACCAAAAACAATTGCTTTACGCGATAAAATCCGAATACATGAGCGGACCTTTGAGGCAAGGTTTCTACGACTTGCTAATTGCATTGCATTTGGAATCGGGGGCGACTACAATGTAAGTTTATAGTACGCGAAAATGTTCTAATAAGAATCACGATTGCTTTGCAGGGAGGTTTGTAAGAACGAATACGTAATTCCCTTGGGGCAAGATTTGAAAGATTTGTACGAGGATCCCGAAATGGGTCACAGTCTGCGGAGGCTTATGACGGTGTCGGTTCAACCGCAAATGCAAATGTCGGAAATTGCGTAAGTAAATTTCGGGGAACTACCCGACAGTCTAATCTGTTTTTTTTCTTGCAGTGATTCGATAGAAGCAATAAAAACTTTATATTCGCCCTATTTCCCGTTGGACATCGTCAGGGACTACGTGATGCTGGCATTGGCGGAAGCCGTTCACATCAATCAGGTGCACAACCGAGATCCTATCGGTGGATCAAACGAAAATTTGTTTTTGTAAGTGTATACCTTGAAGTTAAGCAAAATATATTTATTTTTTCATATATAGGCCGCTGTTAAAATTGGTCGATCGACTGTTATTGGTCGGTTTGATCCGAGATGAAGATGTCGAAAAACTACTGATCATGATTCATCCTGAAACTTGGGACACGACTTTTGAAAAGGGTATGCTCACTTTCCTAACTTGTTCTCATTTTTCCTAAACCCGTTTTGTCGTTTAGATAGCAAAGACGAGCACCGTAAAGGTTTACTTCACATGAAGATGGCCGAGGGGGCGAAATTACAGATGTGCTACTTGCTACACCATCTGTGCGACAATCAATTACGTCATCGGGTCGAATTTATCATTGCGTTCAGTCACGATTTCGTCGGCGAACTACAAACCGATCAGTTGCGTCGTTACGTCGACATAAAGCAGTCGGACTTGCCATCGGCAGTTGCCGCGCGAAAAACAAGAGAGTTTCGATGTCCTCCACGCGAACAAATGAAAGTCATTTTAGATTTTAAAAATCTGGCCGAGGAGGACAAAGAAAATTGTCCTATAAGCGAAGAAATTTGCGGTGTGCTAAGCGAATTTCACGATAAGTTAATGATGGAGGTTTCGTTGAACGCTTTGCAAGTTCCCGAACAGGAGGGCGACGACGATAAACAACAATCGGGCACTTTTTCGAAGTTTTACAATTTCATCAACACGGTGAAGGAGCTGGAAGAAGAGGCGAAAGAGGAACCCGAACCGGATAGACCGATGCGCGAGGCAAACTTCCGGAAAGTTCTTATCGCGACGATCGTGAACTGGGCCGAAGAAGCGCAGATCGAAATGCCGAAACTTGTCCGAGAAATGTTCAGTTTACTGGTTCGTCAATACGACTCCATAGGTGCGCTCATACGCGCGCTGGAGAAAACCTACATCATCAATTCGAAAACGAAAAGTGACGTTGCAGAAATGTGGGTCGGATTGAGCCAAATTAGAACTTTGCTACCGGTCCAGATGTCGCAGGAGGAAGAAGAACTGATGAGGGAACGGTTGTGGAAGTTGGTTAACAATCACACCTTCTTCCAGCATCCCGACTTGATTAGAATATTGAGAATTCACGAGAACGTCATGGCCGTCATGATCAATACGCTGGGACGGCGGTCACAAGCCCAATCCGATTCCAGTACACCTCAAGTGGAAGGTGAGGTCGCGCCAAAGGGAAAGGACACCTCCCACGAAATGGTTGTCGCCTGTTGTCGCTTCTTGTGTTATTTTTGTCGTACAAGCAGACAAAATCAAAAAGCCATGTTCGAGCATCTCGATTTCTTGTTGGAAAACAGCAACATTTTGTTAGCGAGGCCGAGCTTGAGAGGTTCGACCCCTCTCGATGTTGCCTACTCGTCGCTCATGGAAAATACGGAACTTGCTCTCGCACTCCGAGAGCATTATTTGGAAAAAATTGCGATTTATTTGTCGCGCTGTGGTTTGCAATCAAATTCGGAATTGGTGGAGAAAGGCTACCCCGACTTGGGTTGGGATCCAGTGGAAGGCGAACGATATTTGGATTTCTTGAGATTTTGCGTGTGGGTAAGTTTTCTTTCGAAATTTAAACGATTCTCTTTTCATAGTTTGTCTAGGTTAACGGGGAAAGCGTGGAAGAAAATGCGAATTTAGTGATCCGGTTATTAATTCGACGGCCCGAATGTTTGGGTCTGGCTCTAAGGGGAGAAGGTGAAGGTCTACTCAGAGCAATCATCGATGCGAACAAGGTAAGTGTGATAATATTATTATTGCTGAATGCTGCTGCTAAATCGAGGTTTCATGATTACGACCTTCCGAGCTAGAGTTTTTATGGTCATAAATGTGGCAAATTAATTGACTAGTTTTGATGTAGATGTCTGAGAGGATATCCGATCGTCGTAAAATGATGGATGAGGCGGAAGGAACCGTTAACGTTACGCAGTTTTCGCACCCCCTTCCTGAAAGTGACGACGACGAAGATTACATCGACACCGGAGCGGCGATTTTGAACTTTTACTGCACCTTGGTTGATTTACTGGGACGATGTGCACCTGACTCAAACGTGATTGCCCAAGTACGTAGTCAACGATTGCCATAATTCCACACTTACGGTTTTTTGACTTTTCAGGGAAAAAACGAATCTCTTCGTGCGAGAGCAATTCTGCGATCTTTGGTGCCGTTGGAAGATCTGCAAGGTGTTTTGAGCTTACGCTTCACTTTGCAAAATCCAGCCGCGGGCGAGGAACGTCCCAAATCGGATATGCCATCTGGTCTAATTCCGGCTCACAAACAATCGGTGGTTTTGTTCTTGGAGCGCGTTTACGGCATCGAAACGCAAGAATTATTCTTTAGACTTCTCGAGGAAGCATTTTTACCCGATCTACGTGCCGCAACAATGCTGGACAGAGTTAGTTTATTTCACAATTTATTTGTTTGTTCACTTGTTTGTTTTAATTTTGCAGAACGACGGAAGTGAATCCGATATGGCGTTAAGTATGAACAGATACATCGGCAATTCCATTTTACCTCTTTTAATTACACATAGTAAGTTTTATGCCGAAGCCGAAAATTACGCGTCCCTGCTCGACGCAACTCTACACACTGTTTATCGTTTGTCAAAAAATCGTATGCTAACAAAGGGTCAACGAGAAGCAGTGTCCGATTTTCTGGTGGCGCTCACCAGTCAAATGCAACCTTCCATGTTACTCAAGCTGTTGCGTAAACTCACAATCGACGTATCGAATTTATCCGAGTACACCACGGTTGCACTCCGTTTACTTACCATGCATTACGACAGGTGCGCCAAATATTACGGGTCGACCACGGGGCAAGGTTTGTACGGTGCGTCGTCCGACGAAGAAAAACGTCTCACCATGATGCTCTTCTCCAACATTTTCGATTCGTTAAGTAAGATGGATTACGAACCCGAATTGTTCGGTCGAGCTTTGCCATGCTTAACAGCCATAGGTTGCGCCTTACCACCGGATTATTCCTTATCCCAAAATTACGACGACGAATGGTACACCAACAAAAGTGCAGCTAACAGTAAGTGTTTTCTCGGTGTAAAAAATAATTATTTTTAATTTAAATCTGTTCAACAGCATCTGGTCCTAACGGTCCGTATAACCCACAACCTATCACTACGACATCCGTCAGCTTAAACAACGATCTTAACCAAATAGTTCAGAAATTTTCGGAACACTACCACGACGCGTGGTCGTCCAGAAAATTTGAAAACAGTTGGCAGTACGGCGAAGGTTGGTCGGACCAAAATAAAACCCATCCCCGACTTAAACCGTATACGATGTTGAACGACTACGAAAAGGAGCGTTACAAGGAACCGGTCCGAGAATCGTTGAAAGCTCTATTGGCAATAGGTTGGTCCGTAGAGCATTCGGACGCAGATGTTCCGTCAAACAAGAGTTCGATACGACGGAATTCGAAGAACGTCGATTCGACTTCACCTTTCAACTACGATCCACATCCTGTCGACATGACCAATCTCACCCTGTCGCGAGAGATGCAAAACATGGCCGAACGTTTGGCCGAAAACTCGCACGATATTTGGGCGAAAAAGAAGAAAGAGGAATTGAACACCTGCGGGGGCGGTATTCATCCCCAGTTGGTGCCGTACGATTTGTTGACGGACAAAGAAAAGCGTAAAGATCGCGAGAGATCGCAAGAATTTTTGAAATATCTGCAGTACCAAGGTTACAAGCTACACAAGTAGGTATATCGGTGGTTTTTAGAGAAGAGGATTTTTAATTCTGTTTTTAGGGCTTCGCGCGAACCCGTGATGGCGGCTGGAGAGAAAACGGCGGCTGGACCTTCGGTGGAGTTACGTTTTGCTTACAGTTTGCTGGAGAAGCTCATTCAATATGCCGATCGAGCGACGATCAATATGAAGATTTTGAAACCTTCCGCCATCTTTAGTCGAAGAACCACATTTAAAACTTCCAGTCGGGATATTGTCTTTTTCTCAAAGGTAAGACGCAGTCCTTGAGTCCTTGATTCCAATATTGTTTGCATTCTTATTTATAGGTGGTTTTGCCATTAATGGAAAAATATTATTCTACACACCGTAATTACTTCATAGCAGTTGCGACTGCGACGAACAATGTGAGCGCTGCGAGTTTGAAGGAAAAAGAAATGGTGGCGGCCCTGTTTTGCAAACTGGCCAATTTATTGCGTGGTCGTTTGTCGGTGTTTGGGGCCGATGTAAAAATCACCGTCCGGTGTTTGCAAGTGCTCGTGAAAGGAATCGACGCCAAATCTTTGGTGAAAAACTGTCCCGAATTTATTCGGACGTCGATGCTCACGTTCTTCAACAACACCGCCGACGATTTGGCCCACACGATCTTACATCTGCAAGAAGTAAGGAAAGCTGGTTTTTCTTTCAGTGCTTGTTTTGACATTTTGATTTCAGGGGAAGTACAGCCACCTACGAGGAACTCACTTGAAAACTTCGTCTTCGTTGTTTTACATTAACAGCGTTGTCATGCCCGTTTTGACCGCCATGTTCGACCATCTAGCCATGTGCGAATACGGAACCGACTTACTACGTAAGTTTTTTTTTTTGTTTTTTTCGAGATATTTACCCCTTGGTGTTACCTCTTTGTCATCATTAATGTTTTTTACAGTGGACGAAGTTCAAGTGGCGGCGTATAAAATTTTATCGGCGCTGTACACGTTGGGCACTGACATAAACTTGACTCACGACCGAAAATATTTAAAATCCGAAATTGAACGCTACCGATCGCCTTTAGGTAAGTGAAAGCTGCACCATGGGCGGAAAGGTACCAAACGTTCCGTTTTTAGGTTCTTGCCTAGGCGCTTTAAGTTCGACTTTCCCCGTCGCGTTTTTAGAACCTCAGTTCAACAAACACAACCCCTTCTCTTTGCTAAACCGCATCGCCGATCATTCCTTAGAAGCTCAAGACATAATGGCGAGGATGGAAACCACTATGCCGACCTTGGAAACGGTTTTAGCCGAAGTCGACCAATTCGTCGAGAGCGAGAAGACGTACGCCGAAGCTCCTCAAGTTATCGATGTCATAATGCCGATGCTGTGTTCGTACCTTCCGTTTTGGTGGGCACAAGGACCGGACAACGTCAGTCCCACCGGAGGGTAAGTTGTTGTGAATGTAATGTTTATAATTAATTTTAAAAAAATATATAGAACCCACGTTACGATGATCACGTCGGAACACATGAACCAGTTACTCAAAAATGTGCTGAAACTTATTAAGAAAAACATCGGGAATGAGAGCTCCCCGTGGATGACGCGCATTGCGGCGTATACACAACAAATTATTATCAACAGCAGCGAAGAATTGCTAAAGGATTCCTTCCTGCCTCTAGCGGAGCGCGTGAAAAAACGAACCGAAGCGATGTTCCATAAGGAAGAAAGCTTAAGAGGTTTCATTAAGAGTTCTTCCGACGACACCTCTCAGGTAAGCAAAATTGGCATCCGAGCGGTGCGACGTCTATGAACGAATTTTGTATTCAGATTGAAGCGCAAATTCAAGAAGAATGGCAGCTGTTGGTGCGCGACATATACTCCTTCTATCCGCTCTTAATTAAGTACGTCGATCAGCAACGTAATCATTGGTTACGCCACAACGTCTTGGAAGCCGAAGATCTCTACAATCACGTGGCGGAAATTTTTAATATTTGGTCGAATTCGCAATATTTCTTGCGGGAGGAACAAAATTTTATAGCCGCCAACGAAATCGATAATATGGTGCTGATCATGCCCACCGCGACGAGGAGGGCAGCGATCCCGGACGGTTCACAACCGGCCAGTGGTAAAGCGGTCAGTATTTTGTTGTTTGAAAAAATTTTTGGCTAACATAATTTTAACATCAGAAAAAGAAGAAACATCGCGACAAGAAGAGAGACAAAGATAAGGAGGTGCAAGCGTCGTTGATGGTGGCGTGTCTCAAGCGTTTGTTACCAGTTGGGTTGAATTTGTTTGCCGGTAGGGAACAGGAATTGGTACAGCACTGCAAAGATCGCTTTTTGAAGGTAAAGTTTTTGAGTGCAACCTAAAGCAGACGTTAGTTTGTTTTTCTTTGTCATAGAAAATGCCGGAACAAGAAATCTTCGATTTCGCCAAGATACAGCTAACTTTACCGGATAAAATTGATCCTGCAGACGAGATGTCGTGGCAGCACTATTTGTACAGTCAGTTGGGCAGTAAGAAGAGTACAGTTGTTGGCACTACCGATAATAACGGTAAAAGTCAACTGGAAGAAACGGTCGAACGGATTGTTGCCATGAGCAAGGTCTTGTTTGGACTTCATATGGTAAGTGAATTGATTTTAAGTTATCACAATAGTTTTAAAGGTATCCGCCAGGTGATTTTCAGTTTGTGTCGGGGGAATCCCAACCTAGCGAATTTTAATATGTAGTTCTATTTGGAGTCTGTAAGCTGGAAAGTATCCTGGCGGACATTTACTACTTTGATTAATTTTGACAAATCTCTTCATTTAATTTATTAGCAATTTTTTATACAGGGTGGCCTAGTTATGACGAATTCTTTAATACATTTCTCTAGGTATTACTAGTTTTCCAGGAGTCGGTTCGGTACTTTTTTAAGTTTTTTACCATAAATGCCAGGGAAACAGTTGTCCGTGACTACTGTAGGGGTAGCAGCGGTGGGAATAGTTTCCGAAATAATTCGTGGCCATCTTGTATACCCGGCGTGTCGAATTCTAGTTACGGTATAGAGGTATCTCCAGCAGATCCGTTCTATGTCGTAACCAGTTTTGACAAATCCATATATGCAGGACGTATGAAAAAAATACGCCCTGAATATGCTTCAAGCGAATTTCTTGCATTTCCCCACAAAACCACTAACCGAGGTGTGACTGAACCAAAACTTGTTGTTTTGGTATTTTTATAACCTACGGAAACAATTAAAATGTGTTGCATCTTTAGATCGATCACCCGCAACAACAGCAAAAAGGTGTCCATCGAAGCGTAATATCGATGCAACGCAAACGCGCTGTACTTTCTTGCTTCAGACAAGCTTCGTTGCACAGTTTGCCCAGGTTTGTTGAGTTTTTGCTTTTTAGCTTTTTCTATACGTTTTTGTTTTTTTTTTATTTATTCACACCAAATCTTTCTTAATTAAAATAATCCAATAACGGCGTGCGTGCTTTTGTGTGAACTACTACATTGTGATCTAACAGGCTAACAAAAACGACGCCAATAGAGGAAATTGGAGGAGAGTTTTGAGGAAAACTCGTAAACTCATGGCTTTAGCTTGCTTGAGATGTCGACCTTTGTATAAGTTGGAGAGGTTAGTAGATTTTTGTGGTGTGCGCGTGGACTTCCGAAATGTAGAATTAAAGTTTTCCTTTTTAAGGCATCGGGCGATTAACATTTTTGCTCGGTCTTACTACGAACTGTGGTTGCAAGACGAAAATGTCGGTCAGGAAGTCATAATCGAAGATTTGACGCAAAGTTTTGAAGACTCCGAGTTAAAGAAGAAGGAAGAGTCGGAAGAAGAGAGCAAACCTGATCCGCTCACCCAATTGGTTACCACGTTTTGTCGAGGAGCTATGACGGAAAATTCGGGGGCCTTACAGGTTTGTTTCTTCGCGCGTTAGTCTTTCGTTATTATTCTCCTTCCTTTTTTTTAGGAAGATCCGCTGTATATGAGTTACGCGGAAATTATTGCCAAATCTTGCGGCGAAGAAGAGGAGGAAGGCGAAGACGAGGGTGGCGAAAGCGAAGAAGCGACGAGTTCGATTCACGTAAGTTTCTGTCCCTTATCGAAAATTACGATTTACGTAACTAAACGGAATTTGTTTGTAAAAATGCTTAGAGGATGTCAAATGCGCTGATGGTACGTTTGACCAAACATTAACCAATTTTTTCTTTTGATTTTATTTTGACGAAAGACATTTTTCTATTAGGAACAAGAAATGGAAAAGCAGAAGTTGCTGTTTCACCAAGCTCGTTTAGCCAAGCGAGGGGCTGCCGAAATGGTACTTCTACATATTTCGGCATGCAAGGGGGCTCCCTCTGACATGGCAATGAAGACGCTACAACTTGGAATCGCCATTTTACGTGGCGGTAACACGGACATTCAAAAAGGCATGCTGGATCACTTACAGGAGAAGAAGGACGTGGGCTTCTTCACCAGCATTGCGGGTCTTATGAACAGTTGCGGTGTTCTCGATTTAGACGCCTTCGAGAGGAACACCAAAGCGGAAGGTCTGGGCGTGGGGTCCGAAGGTGCAGCCGGAGAGAAGAATATGCACGACGCCGATTTCACCTGCGCACTGTTCCGATTTATTCAACTGACCTGCGAAGGTCACAATTTGGAGTGGCAAAATTACTTGCGGACGCAAGCCGGAAACACGACCACCGTAAACGTAGTCATCTGTACCGTAGATTACTTATTACGCTTGCAGGAATCAATTATGGACTTTTATTGGCATTATTCCAGTAAGGAACTTATAGACCCTGCCGGTAAAGCAAATTTCTTCAAAGCAATTGCGGTCGCCAGTCAGGTGTTCAACACACTGACTGAAGTCATTCAAGGACCTTGCACTCTCAATCAGCAAACATTGGCACATTCCAGGTTGTGGGACGCCGTGGGCGGTTTCCTCTTTCTATTCTCTCACATGCAAGACAAACTGTCGAAACACTCCAGCCAAGTCGACCTACTCAAAGAGTTACTCAATCTGCAAAAAGACATGATAACTATGATGTTGTCCATGTTGGAAGGAAACGTCATCAATGGTACCATCGGAAAACAAATGGTGGACACCTTGGTGGAGAGCATGCCGAACGTGGAGTTGATCTTAAAATATTTCGATATGTTTTTGAAATTAAAGGATTTGACATCGTCGCCGACCTTCCAAGAGATCGACGTTAACAACGACGGTTGGGTGTATCCCAAGGATTTTAAGGAAAAAATGGAACAGCAAAAGACGTACACGCCGTAAGTCGCCTTTTTACCACGATTAACCGATTCGTCACTCATTTATTTTTTTTTATTCAGGGAAGAAATCGAATTTATGCTGATGTGTTGCGAAATGAACCACGACGGTAAAATCGACTACATAGGTTTTATGGATCGGTTTCACGAACCGTCCAAAGAAATCGGTTTCAATCTTGCGGTTTTGTTGACAAATTTGGCCGAGCACATGCCGAACGAGCCGAGATTGGCGCGGTTTTTGGAAACCGCCGGTTCGGTATTGAATTATTTTCAACCGTTCTTAGGGCGCATCGAAATTATGGGCAGCAGTAAACGCATCGAACGGGTCTATTTCGAAATCAAGGAGTCGAATATTGAGCAGTGGGAGAAACCGCAAATCAAGGTAGGTTTTTACTTATCGAGATATCTGACGTCACAATATGGTTGCATTGGTTTTTAGGAATCCAAACGAGCGTTTTTCCATTTCATCGTTACGGAGGGAGGCGACAAGGAGAAGCTGGAGGCGTTTATTAATTTTTGCGAAGACGCAATTTTTGAAATGCAGCACGCGAACGCTTTGATGGCGGTGGACTTTTCGGGAGGCGGCGGTCAACAGCGGGCGGCCAGTTACAGCAGTTATCCGACGGTTGATGACGAAAATCGGTAAGCTCTCTTCATATTAATTTTTACTTTCCGAACTCCTTAGTAAGGAATATGTTTACATATTTTCGGAAACTTATGTGATGGCCACATCCGATTTTTTTTATCCCAGAAATAACTCACCTTCATTTCTTAGGGGAAAGGATCCGATACGTCAAGCATATCAAACCGTAATCGAGGGTGTGAAGTTTGGTTTGTCGTCGTTGAGTATGGCCAATATAAAGCACAAATTAGGTGAAATGCAACAGATGACGATACCGGAATTATTTGTGGGATTTTTCAAGACGATTTTCTACGCGTTTTACTATTCTGGCTTCGGGGTTTCCATCGTCGTGAGGTAAGATTAATCGGGGGAAATCCCTGCTGCTGCTATTTTATTTTCAAATTTTTTGCAGATATCTGGTGCAAATTTTGATGTCGTTGATGCGTGGACCACAGCAAGAGGAAGCGGTGGTGGAGGTTAAGGAAGAAGAAAAGGTGGGTCACTTGCGTCTGTTACCCGCTTTGCCTTCGGCGACCGAAGAGCAACAGCAAAGCAATCACATTCCGGCGCTGGGTCCGGACGAAGGCGGCAAAGAACTCAATGGACAGTAAGTTGTTTTTTCACGTGTGGGCTATTTAGTAAATTTTACTCGAACCATTAGGGTCGTTTCTAATGAAATGTCTGCGAACGCTCAAGTTACGTCAGCTGATGGGGAAAAAGAAACCACCTCGGAAGAGATGACGGAAGTGTCTACGGAAGAAGGCAGTACCGAAAATCCTGTCTCTCTTGCGGACTTATTAGGGTTGGTAATTTATTTTTTAATTGAAAACGAAGCTGTTATAAATTTCTTTATAGTGGAGAGGCGGTTAGATTGGCGGCGCAAGAAAAGGCCGAAGCGCAAGCGGCACAACAAGCTGCCATGCAGGCAATTGAGATGGAACATAAACAAGAAGCGACAGTCGAAAAGTCGGCGGTCTCCCAAATAAATTTTGGGATTTACGGTCAACGGGCGGTTTCGTTTTTGGCGAGAAATTTTTACAACTTGAAATATATCGCGTTAGTTTTGGCTTTCTGCATTAACTTCATGCTCCTGTTTTATAAAGTTTCGACTTTGACCAACGAAGAGGAGGGCAGCGTTACAAAAGTGGTCGCGGATATCATTGGGTCTGGTGATGGTAGCGGAAGTGGAATGGGTTCGGGAGAGGGTGGTGGTAGTTCGGAGGAAGAAGATCCGTTGGAAAAGGTTCATGTAAACGAAGACTTTTATTATATTGAGCACGTGATGCGTTTATCGGCCTTTTTACACTCCGTGGTTTCATTTTGTATGCTGGTTGCTTACTACCATCTTAAGGTAAATTTGAAAAACAAAAAAAAACAAAAAAAAAATTTTACGTCTTTTACAGATTCCGTTGGCTATATTCAAGAGAGAAAAAGAAATTGCGAGACGACTGGAGTTTGAAGGTTTATATATCGTGGAACAACCCGAGGACGACGACTTTAAATCCCACTGGGATAAATTGGTCATATCAGCTAAGTGAGTTGCTTCTTTGTTTTACCCTGGACGCATTTTTACGAATTTTCTCCTTATGCAGATCGTTTCCTGTGAATTATTGGGACAAATTTGTAAAGAAGAAGGTTAGACAGAAGTACAGCGACAGCTACGATTTCGATTCGATGAGCAACTTGTTGGGAATGGAAAAAACTTCCTTTACTCAAACCGAATCACACGAAGGGCAAAGTTTAATTTCTTTGTAAGTCAAACGTTGCGACAAGCGGCATAAGCCCCTGTAATGGTGTTGTTCTTTCAGTATAATCAAAATTGACTGGCGCTATCAGATCTGGAAGTCTGGCGTGACGATCACCGACAATTCGTTCTTATATTCTCTATGGTACTTCACCTTTTCGGTTCTAGGAAATTATAATCTTTTCTTTTTCGCCGCTCACTTGCTCGACGTCGCCGTTGGATTCAAAACTTTACGCACGATCTTACAGTCCGTCACGCACAACGGTAAACAGCTGGTGCTCACTGTGATGCTTCTAACCATCATCGTGTACATTTACACCGTCATAGCTTTCAATTTCTTTAGGAAATTTTACGTGCAAGAAGAAGACGAAGAGGACAAAAAATGTCACGACATGCTCACGGTAAGCTTTTTTTCATCTAGGGGGCAAAAAACCTGGTGGGGGTAACAACTATATATTCTTTTGTTTTTAGTGCTTTGTTTTCCACCTCTACAAAGGGGTAAGAGCTGGCGGTGGTATAGGAGACGAAATTGGACCGCCGGACGGCGACGATTACGAAGTTTACCGTATCATGTTCGACATAACATTCTTCTTCTTTGTTATCGTTATTTTATTGGCCATCATTCAAGGTTTGATCATCGACGCGTTTGGTGAGTTGCGTAGTCAACTCGAGAGCGTTAAAGACGTGATGGAGTCAAAGTGTTTCATTTGTGGCTTGGGAACGGATAATTTCGACAAGGTTCCGCACGGATTCGATACCCACGTACAACAGGAGCACAATTTAGCCAATTACATGTAAGAATTCGTATATAACTTTTCGAAACGAAAGTTTTGACTTTGTCCCTTTCAGGTTCTTCCTTATGCATTTGATTAATAAACCTGACACGGAGTACACGGGACAGGAAACGTACGTTTGGAACATGTACACCCAACGCTGTTGGGACTTCTTTCCAGTGGGCGACTTCTTCAGGAAATACGAAGAGGAAGGTGGCGGAGGAGGCGGTTAAATTTAAAACGTTTTTGTTTTGACTTTTCGAAAAATTTTATGCAGTGTTTGTGTTGAAATGAACTGAAAGTACGTTTAAGTTAATAAAATGAGTTAAGAAAAGCATTCTTGCATTTTGCCGCACCCTGTACAAATACCCATAACCTCAAATTTAACTGTCAAAATTTGTAACCGAGTTTCTTTATTTAAAAGTAGTTTTTAGGCAATATTTTATATAAAAAATGGACACAACTCAAGGTTTGGACTTTTATTTCTTCTCACGCACAATCCTTTCACTTTTTTTTTACAGATTCTACATACTTAAAGCTGCAGCTGGCGATTTTGATAGTTTTGTCTATAATCACAAGAATTTTGTACTTAAGTCATAAAATTACGACGAGGCACACGGAATGTAGTACAGAAAAAAGAACCAAACCAATGAAAACCATGATTTGTATCGGATCGGGTGGCCACACCACCGAAATGCTGACGCTGCTTAAAACGTTGGACGTCAAAAATTACTTCCCGAGATTTTATATTTACGCCAAGAGCGATACGACGAGTTTGGCGAAAATAAAGCAGCAGGAGGGTAGGAATGAGTATCGCACAGTTCCGATACCCAGAAGTCGAACGGTGGGTCAATCTTACTTCACTTCGGTTCTCACTACTTTGTATTCAACATTGTATTGCATTCCTACTGTTGCGATAATTCGTCCCGATTTAATAATATGTAATGGACCGGGCACTTGCGTACCAATTTGCATTACCGCATTTTTGCTGAAAGTTGCGTTTGTGTGCGACACGCGGATTGTCTTTGTGGAGAGTTTTTGCCGGACACGTAGTTTGTCGCTCACCGGCAAGATTCTGATCTATTTTGCCGATAATATGTTGGTGCAGTGGCCTACCTTGAAGAGAAAGTTTAAAAGAGTCACCTACATTGGAAAACTCATGTGAGGGGAGGAGGAGGGAGTTGGGGGCGTAGAACCGCTCAACTATATTCAAAGAATCAGCTTCGAGGTTCTCAGCTGTGATGAAACTTTTACAAATAAAACTGAAATGTAAAATCGGTGATTTATTACTATTATATTTGTAAATATAAAATGAGAAAACCAAGGGTTTACGCAATGATAAAAAAGAAAAGTGAAAGAAAGAACTTTTTTATTTTTTGTGTACGTTGGAGTGGTGAAACCTTGCATAGGCCCGACACCAATGTGCGGAGGGAGTGTCAGATTCCTACTGACTAAAAGCATTTCTTCCGCGCGCATCATCTCTTCGCCTCACTAATTTGCACTTGGAAGCTAAGGTTTCTGTCCACGTAAACCACCAGCACCCTTATCGCTTTGGTGGAGCTTAAGATAGTTCCATCCACCACGATGTTTATCGGGACATGTTTTCTTTTCCCGGACACAAGCACCATTTCCGTCTTCTCGGGTACGATTTCCAGACCGCTGTTCTTCATCCATACGCAAATAACGCGAATCGCTATCTCTGCGTTCTCTTATCTCTCTAAGTTCCTCTTCCGTTTTCGCTACTACTTCCACCGTCAGATCATCAACAAAGCCTGTCAATTCCACTCCGGGCGGGGTTGGCAGTCGGAGTACCCCATCGTAACTTATGTTCCACAGCTCCGGCGCTATTACTAAACCTTGTGGTACCCCGGCGGTCATCTTGAACCTTATCTTACTTCCCTCCTCTCCTGCGTTTACCCAGCGGTTTGCGAAGTACGAAACCACCAGCCCTCGGAGAGAGGGCCTTACTTTTCTACGCTTCAGCTCTCCTATTAGGAAATTGGAATATCACTTGAAAATTTTATTTCTAGTTTTTGACTCGGTTTTAACCATTTCCACCGGTCCTATCTATATTTTTCGAACTCTACGGGTGCAAATACATCGAATAAAGTAATAAAAAGACCATGAAAATTTTTTCAGATTTTTGAAAAAAAATTTTTCACCCCAAAAAATGAAAGTTTCAAATCCACTCCTTTTTTGGCGTTTTCCTATGCAGTTTTTTGAGATAAGTATAATATTTTAGGATTTATGCGTCTTTAAAGTTGGAATATTTGAACGTCATTTTGAAGCACTTACGGGCGTTTTCCCCAAACGATACCGCGTTTTTCGAACTCCTCGCATCAATGCACGTCGGTTTTAGTCAAAAAAAGACCACCCAAATTTTTGGCGGTTTTTGAAAAAAACGTAAGGTTAACCCCTTTGGTGTTTTTTCACCCCAAAAATTGAAAGTTTCAAATCCACTCGTTTTTTGGCGTTTTCCTATGCAGTTTTTTGAGATAAATCAACTGACGCAGGCAGATTTGACGTAAGTATAATATTTTAGGATTTATGCGTCTTTAAAGTTGGAAATATTTGAACGTCATTTTGAAGCACTTACGGGCGTTTTCCCCAAACGATACCGCGTTTTTCGAACTCTTCGCATCAAAGCACGTCGGTTTTAGTCAAAAAAAGACCACCTAAATTTTTGGCGATTTTTGAAAAAAACGTAAGGTTAACCCCTTTGGTGTTTTTTCACCCCAAAAATTGAAAGTTTCAAATCCACTCGTTTTTTGGCGTTTTCCTATGCAGTTTATTGAGATAAATCGACTGACGCAGGCAGATTTGCCGTAAGTATAATATTTTAGGATTTATGCGTCTTTAAAGTTGGAAATATTTGAACGTCATTTTGAAGCACTTACGGGCGTTTTTCCCAAACGATACCGCGTTTTTCGAACTCTTCGCATCAAAGCACGTCGGTTTTAGTCAAAAAAAGACCACCTAAATTTTTGGCAATTTTTTAAAAAAACGTAAGGTTAACCCCTTTGGTGTTTTTTCACCCCAAAAATTGAAAGTTTCAAATCCACTCGTTTTTTGGCGTTTTCCTATGCAGTTTTTTGAGATAAATCGACTGACGCAGGCAGATTTGACGTAAGTATAATATTTCAGGATTTATGCGTCTTTAAAGTTGGAAATATTTGAACGTCATTTTGAAGCACTTACGGGCGTTTTCTCCAAACGATACCGCGTTTTTCGAACTCATCGCATCAAAGCACGTCGGTTTTAGTCAAAAAAAGACCACCGAAATTTTTGGCGATTTTTTAAAAAAACGTAAGGTTAACCCCTTTGGTGTTTTTTCACCCCAAAAATTGAAAGTTTCAAATCCACTCGTTTTTTGGCGTTTTCCTATGCAGTTTTTTGAGATAAATCAACTGACGCAGGCAGATTTGACGTAAGTATAATATTTTAGGATTTATGCGTCTTTAAAGTTGGAAATATTTGAACGTCATTTTGAAGCACTTACGGGCGTTTTCCCCAAACGATACCGCGTTTTTCGAACTCCTCGCATCAAAGCACGTCGGTTTTAGTCAAAAAAAGACCACCTAAATTTTTGGCGATTTTTGAAAAAAACGTAAGGTTAACCCCTTTGGTGTTTTTTCACCCCAAAAATTGAAAGTTTCAAATCCACTCGTTTTTTGGCGTTTTCCTATGCAGTTTATTGAGATAAATCGACTGACGCAGGCAGATTTTCCGTAAGTATAATATTTTAGGATTTATGCGTCTTTAAAGTTGGAAATATTTGAACGTCATTTTGAAGCACTTACGGGCGTTTTCCCCAAACGATACCGCGTTTTTCGAACTCATCGCATCAAAGCACGTCGGTTTTAGTCAAAAAAAGACCACCTAAATTTTTGGCGATTTTTAAAAAAAACGTAAGGTTAACCCCTTTGGTGTTTTTTCACCCCAAAAATTGAAAGTTTCAAATCCACTCGTTTTTTGGCGTTTTCCTATGCAGTTTTTTGAGATAAATCGACTGACGCAGGCAGATTTGACGTAAGTATAATATTTTAGGATTTATGCGTCTTTAAAGTTGGAAATATTTGAACGTCATTTTGAAGCACTTACGGGCGTTTTCCCCAAACGATACCGCGTTTTTCGAACTCCTCGCATCAAAGCACGTCGGTTTTAGTCAAAAAAAGACCACCCAAATTTTTGGCGGTTTTTGAAAAAAACGTAAGGTTAACCCCTTTGGTGTTTTTTCACCCCAAAAATTGAAAGTTTCAAATCCACTCGTTTTTTGGCGTTTTCCTATGCAGTTTTTTGAGATAAATCGACTGACGCAGGCTGATTTGACGTAAGTATAATATTTTAGGATTTATGCGTCTTTAAAGTTGGAAATATTTGAACGTCATTTTGAAGCACTTACGGGCGTTTTCCCCAAACGATACCGCGTTTTTCGAACTCCTCTCATCAAAGCACGTCGGTTTTAGTCAAAAAAAGACCACCTAAATTTTTGGCGATTTTTTAAAAAAACGTAAGGTTAACCCCTTTGGTGTTTTTTCACCCCAAAAATTGAAAGTTTCAAATCCACTCGTTTTTTGGCGTTTTCCTATGCAGTTTTTTGAGATAAATCGACTGACGCAGGCAGATTTGCCGTAAGTATAATATTTTAGGAATTATGCGTCTTTAAAGTTGGAAATATTTGAACGTCATTTTGAAGCACTTACGGGCGTTTTCACCAAACGATACCGCGTTTTTCGAACTCCTCGCATCAAAGCACGTCGGTTTTAGTCAAAAAAAGACCACCTAAATTTTTGGCGATTTTTGAAAAAAACGTAAGGTTAACCCCTTTGGTGTTTTTTCACCCCAAAAATTGAAAGTTTCAAATCCACTCGTTTTTTGGCGTTTTCCTATGCAGTTTTTTGAGATAAATCGACTGACGCAGGCAGATTTGACGTAAGTATAATATTTTAGGATTTATGCGTCTTTAAAGTTGGAAATATTTGAACGTCATTTTGAAGCACTTACGGGCGTTTTCCCCAAACGATACCGCGTTTTTCGAACTCCTCGCATCAAAGCACGTCGGTTTTAGTCAAAAAAAGACCACCCAAATTTTTGGCGGTTTTTGAAAAAAACGTAAGGTAAACCCCTTTGGTGTTTTTTCACCCCAAAAATTGAAAGTTTCAAATCCACTCGTTTTTTGGCGTTTTCCTATGCAGTTTTTTGAGATAAATCGACTGACGCAGGCAGATTTGACGTAAGTATAATATTTTAGGATTTATGCGTCTTTAAAGTTGGAAATATTTGAACGTCATTTTGAAGCACTTACGGGCGTTTTCCCCAAACGATACCGCGTTTTTCGAACTCCTCGCATCAAAGCACGTCGGTTTTAGTCAAAAAAAGACCACCTAAATTTTTGGCGATTTTTGAAAAAAACGTAAGGTTAACCCCTTTGGTGTTTTTTCACCCCAAAAATTGAAACTTTCAAATCCACTCGTTTTTTGGCGTTTTCCTATGCAGTTTTTCGAGATAAATCGACTGACGCAGGCAGATTTGCCGTAAGTATAATATTTTAGGATTTATGCGTCTTTAAAGTTGGAAATATTTGAACGTCATTTTGAAGCACTTACGGGCGTTTTCCCTAAACGATACCGCGTTTTTCGAACTCTTCGCATCAAAGCACGTCGGTTTTAGTAAAAAAAAGACCACCTAAATTTTTGGCGATTTTTTAAAAAAACGTAAGGTTAACCCCTTTGGTGTTTTTTCACCCCAAAAATTGAAAGTTTCAAATCCACTCGTTTTTTGGCGTTTTCCTATGCAGTTTTTTGAGATAAATCGACTGACGCAGGCAGATTTGACGTAAGTATAATATTTTAGGATTTATGCGTCTTTAAAGTTGGAAATATTTGAACGTCATTTTGAAGCACTTACGGGCGTTTTCCCCAAACGATACCGCGTTTTTCGAACTCCTCGCATCAAAGCACGTCGGTTTTAGTCAAAAAAAGACCACCTAAATTTTTGGCGATTTTTGAAAAAAACGTAAGGTTAACCCCTTTGGTGTTTTTTCACCCCAAAAATTGAAACTTTCAAATCCACTCGTTTTTTGGCGTTTTCCTATGCAGTTTTTCGAGATAAATCGACTGACGCAGGCAGATTTGCCGTAAGTATAATATTTTAGGATTTATGCGTCTTTAAAGTTGGAAATATTTGAACGTCATTTTGAAGCACTTACGGGCGTTTTCCCTAAACGATACCGCGTTTTTCGAACTCTTCGCATCAAAGCACGTCGGTTTTAGTAAAAAAAAGACCACCTAAATTTTTGGCGATTTTTTAAAAAAACGTAAGGTTAACCCCTTTGGTGTTTTTTCACCCCAAAAATTGAAAGTTTCAAATCCACTCGTTTTTTGGCGTTTTCCTATGCAGTTTTTTGAGATAAATCGACTGACGCAGGCAGATTTGACGTAAGTATAATATTTTAGGATTTATGCGTCTTTAAAGTTGGAAATATTTGAACGTCATTTTGAAGCACTTACGGGCGTTTTCCCCAAACGATACCGCGTTTTTCGAACTCCTCGCATCAAAGCACGTCGGTTTTAGTCAAAAAAAGACCACCCAAATTTTTGGCGGTTTTTGAAAAAAACGTAAGGTTAACCCCTTTGGTGTTTTTTCACCCCAAAAATTGAAAGTTTCAAATCCACTCGTTTTTTGGCGTTTTCCTATGCAGTTTTTTGAGATAAATCGACTGACGCAGGCTGATTTGACGTAAGTATAATATTTTAGGATTTATGCGTCTTTAAAGTTGGAAATATTTGAACGTCATTTTGAAGCACTTACGGGCGTTTTCCCCAAACGATACCGCGTTTTTCGAACTCCTCTCATCAAAGCACGTCGGTTTTAGTCAAAAAAAGACCACCTAAATTTTTGGCGATTTTTGAAAAAAACGTAAGGTTAACCCCTTTGGTGTTTTTTCACCCCAAAAATTGAAAGTTTCAAATCCACTCGTTTTTTGGCGTTTTCCTATGCAGTTTTTTGAGATAAATCGACTGACGCAGGCAGATTTGACGTAAGTATAATATTTTAGGATTTATGCGTCTTTAAAGTTGGAAATATTTGAACGTCATTTTGAAGCACTTACGGGCGTTTTCCCCAAACGATACCGCGTTTTTCGAACTCTTCGCATCAAAGCACGTCGGTTTTAGTAAAAAAAAGACCACCTAAATTTTTGGCGATTTTTTAAAAAAACGTAAGGTTAACCCCTTTGGTGTTTTTTCACCCCAAAAATTGAAAGTTTCAAATCCACTCGTTTTTTGGCGTTTTCCTATGCAGTTTTTTGAGATAAATCGACTGACGCAGGCAAATTTGACGTAAGTATAATATTTTAGGATTTATGCGTCTTTAAAGTTGGAAATATTTGAACGTCATTTTGAAGCACTTACGGGCGTTTTCCCCAAACGATACCGCGTTTTTCGAACTCCTCGCATCAAAGCACGTCGGTTTTAGTCAAAAAAAGACCACCTAAATTTTTGGCGATTTTTGAAAAAAACGTAAGGTTAACCCCTTTGGTGTTTTTTCACCCCAAAAATTGAAAGATTTAAATCCACTCGTTTTTTGGCGTTTTCCTATGCAGTTTTTTGAGATAAATCGACTGACGCAGGCAGATTTGCCGTAAGTATAATATTTTAGGATTTATGCGTCTTTAAAGTTGGAAATATTTGAACGTCATTTTGAAGCACTTACGGGCGTTTTCCCCAAACGATACCGCGTTTTTCGAACTCCTCGCATCAAAGCACGTCGGTTTTAGTCAAAAAAAGACCACCTAAATTTTTGGCGATTTTTGAAAAAAACGTAAGGTTAACCCCTTTGGTGTTTTTTCACCCCAAAAATTGAAAGTTTCAAATCCACTCGTTTTTTGGCGTTTTCCTATGCAGTTTATTGAGATAAATCGACTGACGCAGGCAGATTTGCCGTAAGTATAATATTTTAGGATTTATGCGTCTTTAAAGTTGGAAATATTTGAACGTCATTTTGAAGCACTTACGGGCGTTTTCCCCAAACGATACCGCGTTTTTCGAACTCCTCGCATCAAAGCACGTCGGTTTTAGTCAAAAAAAGACCACCTAAATTTTTGGCGATTTTTTAAAAAAACGTAAGGTTAACCCTTTGGTGTTTTTTCACCCCAAAAATTGAAAGTTTCAAAGCCACTCGTTTTTTGGCGTTTTCCTATGCAGTTTTTTGAGATAAATCGACTGACGCAGGCAGATTTGCCGTAAGTATAATATTTTAGGATTTATGCGTCTTTAAAGTTGGAAATATTTGAACGTCATTTTGAAGCACTTACGGGCGTTTACCCCAAACGATACCGCGTTTTCCGAACTCCTCGCATCAAAGAACGTCGGTTTTAGTCAAAAAAAGACCACCTAAATTTTTGGCGATTTTTTAAAAAAACGTAAGGTTAACCCCTTTGGTGTTTTTTCACCCCAAAAATTGAAAGTTTCAAATCCACTCGTTTTTTGGCGTTTTCCTATGCAGTTTTTTGAGATAAATCGACTGACGCAGGCAGATTTGCCGTAAGTATAATATTTTAGGATTTATGCGTCTTTAAAGTTGGAAATATTTGAACGTCATTTTGAAGCACTTACGAGCGTTTTCCTCAAACGATACCGCGTTTTTCGAACTCCTCGCATCAAAGCACGTCGGTTTTAGTCAAAAAAAGACCACCTAAATTTTTGGCGATTTTTGAAAAAAACGTAAGGTTAACCCCTTTGGTGTTTTTTCACCCCAAAAATTGAAAGTTTCAAATCCACTCGTTTTTTGGCGTTTTCCTATGCAGTTTTTTGAGATAAATCGACTGACGCAGGCAGATTTGCCGTAAGTATAATATTTTAGGATTTATGCGTCTTTAAAGTTGGAAATATTTGAACGTCATTTTGAAGCACTTACGAGCGTTTTCCCCAAACGATACCGCGTTTTTCGAACTCCTCGCATCAAAGCACGTCGGTTTTAGTCAAAAAAAGACCACCTAAATTTTTGGCGATTTTTGAAAAAAACGTAAGGTTAACCCCTTTGGTGTTTTTTCACCCCAAAAATTGAAAGTTTCAAATCCACTCGTTTTTTGGCGTTTTCCTATGCAGTTTATTGAGATAAATCGACTGACGCAGGCAGATTTGCCGTAAGTATAATATTTTAGGATTTATGCGTCTTTAAAGTTGGAAATATTTGAACGTCATTTTGAAGCACTTACGGGCGTTTTCCCCAAACGATACCGCGTTTTTCGTTCTCCTCGCATCAAAGCACGTCGGTTTTAGTCAAAAAAAGACCACCCAAATTTTTGGCGATTTTTGAAAAAAACGTAAGGTTAACCCCTTTGGTGTTTTTTCACCCCAAAAATTGAAAGTTTCAAATCCACTCGTTTTTTGGCGTTTTCCTATGCAGTTTTTTGAGATAAATCGACTGAAGCAGGCAGATTTGCCGTAAGTATAATATTTTAGGATTTATGCGTCTTTAAAGTTGGAAATATTTGAACGTCATTTTGAAGCACTTACGGGCGTTTTCCCCAAACGATACCGCGTTTTTCGAACTCCTCGCATCAAAGCACGTCGGTTTTAGTCAAAAAAAGACCACCTAAATTTTTGGCGATTTTTTAAAAAAACGTAAGGTTAACCCCTTTGGTGTTTTTTCACCCCAAAAATTGAAAGTTTCAAATCCACTCGTTTTTTGGCGTTTTCCTATGCAGTTTTTTGAGATAAATCGACTGACGCAGGCAGATTTGCCGTAAGTATAATATTTTAGGATTTATGCGTCTTTAAAGTTGGAAATATTTGAACGTCATTTTGAAGCACTTACGGGCGTTTTCCCCAAACGATACCGCGTTTTTCGAACTCTTCGCATCAAAGCACGTCGGTTTTAGTCAAAAAAAGACCACCTAAATTTTTGGCGATTTTTGAAAAAAACGTAAGGTTAACCCCTTTGGTGTTTTTTCACCCCAAAAATTGAATGTTTCAAATCCACTCGTTCTTTGGCGTTTTCCTATGCAGTTTTTTGAGATAAATCGACTGACGCAGGCAGATTTGCCGTAAGTATAATATTTTAGGATTTATGCGTCTTTAAAGTTGGAAATTATTGAACGTCGTTTTGAAGCACTTACGGGCGTTTTCCCCAAACAATACCGCGTTTTTCGAACTCTTCGCATCAAAGCACGTCGGTTTTAGTCAAAAAAAGACCACCTAAATTTTTGGCGATTTTTTAAAAAAACGTAAGGTTAACCCCTTTGGTGTTTTTTCACCCCAAAAATTGAAAGTTTCAAATCCACTCGTTTTTTGGCGTTTTCCTATGCAGTTTTTTGAGATAAATCGACTGACGCAGGCAGATTTGCCGTAAGTATAATATTTTAGGATTTATGCGTCTTTAAAGTTGGAAATATTTGAACGTCATTTTGAAGCACTTACGGGCGTTTTCCCCAAACGATACCGCGTTTTTCGAACTCTTCGCATCAAAGCACGTCGATTTTAGTCAAAAAAAGACCACCTAAATTTTTGGCGATTTTTGAAAAAAACGTAAGGTTAACCCCTTTGGTGTTTTTTCACCCCAAAAATTGAAAGTTTCAAATCCACTCGTTTTTTGGCGTTTTCCTATGCAGTTTTTAGAGATAAATCGACTGACGCAGGCAGATTTGCCGTGGGTATAATATTTTAGGATTTATGCGTCTTTAAAGTTGGAAATATTTGAACGTCGTTTTGAAGCACTTACGGGCGTTTTCCCCAAACGATACCGCGTTTTTCGAACTCTTCGCATCAAAGCACGTCGGTTTTAGTCAAAAAAAGACCACCTAAATTTTTGGCGATTTTTGAAAAAAACGTAAGGTTAACCCCTTTGGTGTTTTTTCACCCCAAAAATTGAAAGTTTCAAATCCACTTGTTTTTTGGCGTTTTCCTATGCAGTTTTTTGAGATTAATCGACTGACGCAGGCAGCTTTGCCGTAAGTATAATATTTTAGGATTTATGCGTCTTTAAAGTTGGAAATATTTGAACGTCATTTTGAAGCACTTACGGGCGTTTTCCCCAAACGATACCGCGTTTTTCGAACTCTTCGCATAAAAGCACGTCGGTTTTAGTCAAAAAAAGACCACCTAAATTTTTGGCGATTTTTGAAAAAAACGTAAGGTTAACCCCTTTGGTGTTTTTTCACCCCAAAAATTGAAAGTTTCAAATCCACTCGTTTTTTGGCGTTTTCCTATGCAGTTTTTTGAGATAAATCGACTGACGCAGGCAGATTTGCCGTAAGTATAATATTTTAGGATTTATGCGTCTTTAAATTTGGAAATATTTGAACGTCATTTTGAAGCACTTACGGGCGTTTTCCCCAAACGATACCGCGTTTTTCGAACTCCTCGCATCAAAGCACGTCGGTTTTAGTCAAAAAAAGACCACCTAAATTTTTGGCGATTTTTGAAAAAAATGTAAGGTTAACCCCTTTGGTGTTTTTTCACCCCAAAAATTGAAAGTTTCAAATCCACTCGTTTTTTTGGCGTTTTCCTATGCAGTTTTTTGAGATAAATCGACTGACGCAGGCAGATTTGCCGTAAGTATAATATTTTAGGATTTATGCGTCTTTAAAGTTGGAAATATTTGAACGTCATTTTGAAGCACTTACGGGCGTTTTCCCCAAACGATACCGCGTTTTTCGAACTCCTCGCATCAAAGCACGTCGGTTTTAGTCAAAAAAAGACCACCTAAATTTTTGGCGATTTTAGAAAAAAACGTAAGGTTAACCCCTTTGGTGTTTTTTCACCCCAAAAATTGAAAGTTTCAAATCCACTCGTTTTTTGGCGTTTTCCTATGCAGTTTTTTGAGATAAATCGACTGACGCAGGCAGATTTGCCGTAAGTATAATATTTTAGGATTTATGCGTCTTTAAAGTTGGAAATATTTGAACGTCATTTTGAAGCACTTACGGGCGTTTTCCCCAAACGATACCGCGTTTTTCGAACTCCTCGCATCAAAGCACGTCGGTTTTAGTCAAAAAAAGACCACCTAAATTTTTGGCGATTTTTGAAAAAAACGTAAGGTTAACCCCTTTGGTGTTTTTTCACCCCAAAAATTGAAAGTTTCAAATCCACTCGTTTTTTGGCGTTTTCCTATGCAGTTTTTTGAGATAAATCGACTGACGCAGGCAGATTTGCCGTAAGTATAATATTTTAGGATTTATGCGTCTTTAAAGTTGGAAATATTTGAACGTCATTTTGAAGCACTTACGGGCGTTTTCCCCAAACGATACCGCGTTTTTCGAACTCCTCGCATCAAAGCACGTCGGTTTTAGTCAAAAAAAGACCACCTAAATTTTTGGCGATTTTTGAAAAAAACGTAAGGTTAACCCCTTTGGTGTTTTTTCACCCCAAAAATTGAAAGTTTCAAATCCACTCGTTTTTTGGCGTTTTCCTATGCAGTTTTTTGAGATAAATCGACTGACGCAGGCAGATTTGCCGTAAGTATAATATTTTAGGATTTATGCGTCTTTAAAGTTGGAAATATTTGAACGTCATTTTGAAGCACTTACGGGCGTTTTCCCCAAACGATACCGCGTTTTTCGAACTCCTCGCATCAAAGCACGTCGGTTTTAGTCAAAAAAAGACCACCTAAATTTTTGGCGATTTTTGAAAAAAACGTAAGTTTAACCCCTTTGGTGTTTTTTCACCCCAAAAATTGAAAGTTTCAAATCCACTCGTTTTTTGGCGTTTTCCTATGCAGTTTTTTGAGATAAATCGACTGACGCAGGCAGATTTGCCGTAAGTATAATATTTTAGGATTTATGCGTCTTTAAAGTTGGAAATATTTGAACGTCATTTTGAAGCACTTACGGGCGTTTTCCCCAAACGATACCGCGTTTTTCGAACTCCTCGCATCAAAGCACGTCGGTTTTAGTCAAAAAAAGACCACCTAAATTTTTGGCGATTTTTGAAAAAAACGTAAGGTTAACCCCTTTGGTGTTTTTTCACCCCAAAAATTGAAAGTTTCAAATCCACTCGTTTTTTGGCGTTTTCCTATGCAGTTTTTTGAGATAAATCGACTGACGCAGGCAGATTTGCCGTAAGTATAATATTTTAGGATTTATGCGTCTTTAAAGTTGGAAATATTTGAACGTCATTTTGAAGCACTTACGGGCGTTTTCCTAAAACGATACCGCGTTTTTCGAACTCCTCGCATCAAAGCACGTCGGTTTTAGTCAAAAAAAGACCACCCAAATTTTTGGCGATTTTTGAAAAAAACGTAAGGTTAACCCCTTTGGTGTTTTTTCACCCCAAAAATTGAAAGTTTCAAATCCACTCGCTTTTTGGCGTTTTCCTATGCAGTTTTTCGAGATAAATCGACTGACGCAGGCAGATTTGCCGTAAGTATAATATTTTAGGATTTATGCGTCTTTAAAGTTGGAAATATTTGAACGTCCTTTTGAAGCACTTACGGGCGTTTTCCCCAAACGATACCGCGTTTTTCGAACTCCTCGCATCAAAGCACGTCGGTTTTAGTCAAAAAAAGACCACCTAAATTTTTGGCGATTTTTGAAAAAAACGTAAGGTTAACCCATTTGGTGTTTTTTCACCCCAAAAATTGAAAGTTTCAAATCCACTCGCTTTTTGGCGTTTTCCTATGCAGTTTTTCGAGATAAATCGACTGACGCAGGCAGATTTGCCGTAAGTATAATATTTTAGGATTTATGCGTCTTTAAAGTTGGAAATATTTGAACGTCATTTTGAAGCACTTACGGGCGTTTTCCCCAAACGATACCGCGTTTTTCGAACTCCTCGCATCAAAGCACGTCGGTTTTAGTCAAAAAAAGACCACCTAAATTTTTGGCGATTTTTTAAAAAAACGTAAGGTTAACCCCTTTGGTGTTTTTTCACCCCAAAAATTGAAAGTTTCAAATCCACTCGTTTTTTGGCGTTTTCCTATGCAGTTTTTTGAGATAAATCGACTGACGCAGGCAGATTTGCCGTAAGTATAATATTTTAGGATTTATGCGTCTTTAAAGTTGGAAATATTTGAACGTCATTTTGAAGCACTTACGGGCGTTTTCCCCCAAACGATACCGCGTTTTTCGAACTCTTCGCATCAAAGCACGTCGGTTTTAGTCAAAAAAAGACCACCTAAATTTTTGGCGATTTTTTAAAAAAACGTAAGGTTAACCCCTTTGGTGTTTTTTCACCCCAAAAATTGAAAGTTTCAAATCCACTCGTTTTTTGGCGTTTTCCTATGCAGTTTTTTGAGATAAATCGACTGACGCAGGCAGATTTGCCGTAAGTATAATATTTTTGGATTTATGCGTCTTTAAAGTTGGAAATATTTGAACGTCATTTTGAAGCACTTACGGGCGTTTTCCCCAAACGATACCGCGTTTTTCGTACTCTTCGCATCAAAGCACGTCGGTTTTAGTCAAAAAAAGACCACCTAAATTTTTGGCGATTTTTGAAAAAAACGTAAGGTTAACCCCTTTGGTGTTTTTTCACCCCAAAAATTGAAAGTTTCAAATCCACTCGTTTTTTGGCGTTTTCCTATGCAGTTTTTTGAGATAAATCGACTGACGCAGGCAGATTTGCCGTAAGTATAATATTTTAGGATTTATGCGTCTTTAAAGTTGGAAATATTTGAACGTCATTTTGAAGCACTTACGGGCGTTTTCCCCAAACGATACCGCGTTTTTCGAACTCCTAGCATCAAAGCACGTCGGTTTTAGTCAAAAAAAGACCACCTAAATTTTTGGCGATTTTTTAAAAAAACGTAAGGTTAACCCCTTTGGTGTTTTTTCACCCCAAAAATTGAAAGTTTCAAATCCACTCGTTTTTTGGCGTTTTCCTATGCAGTTTTTTGAGATAAATCGACTGACGCAGGCAGATTTGCCGTAAGTATAATATTTTAGGATTTATGCGTCTTTAAAGTTGGAAATATTTGAACGTCATTTTGAAGCACTTACGGGCGTTTTCCCCCAAACGATACCGCGTTTTTCGAACTCTTCGCATCAAAGCACGTCGGTTTTAGTCAAAAAAAGACCACCTAAATTTTTGGCGATTTTTGAAAAAAACGTAAGGTTAACCCCTTTGGTGTTTTTTCACCCCAAAAATTGAAAGTTTCAAATCCACTCGTTTTTTGGCGTTTTCCTATGCAGTTTTTTGAGATAAATCGACTGACGCAGGCAGATTTACCGTAAGTATAATATTTTAGGATTTATGCGTCTTTAAAGTTGGAAATATTTGAACGTCATTTTGAAGCACTTACGGGCGTTTTCCCCCAAACGATACCGCGTTTTTCGAACTCTTCGCATCAAAGCACGTCGGTTTTAGTCAAAAAAAGACCACCTAAATTTTTGGCGATTTTTTAAAAAAACGTAAGGTTAACCCCTTTGGTGTTTTTTCACCCCAAAAATTGAAAGTTTCAAATCCACTCGTTTTTTGGCGTTTTCCTATGCAGTTTTTTGAGATAAATCGACTGACGCAGGCAGATTTGCCGTAAGTATAATATTTTTGGATTTATGCGTCTTTAAAGTTGGAAATATTTGAACGTCATTTTGAAGCACTTACGGGCGTTTTCCCCAAACGATACCGCGTTTTTCGTACTCTTCGCATCAAAGCACGTCGGTTTTAGTCAAAAAAAGACCACCTAAATTTTTGGCGATTTTTGAAAAAAACGTAAGGTTAACCCCTTTGGTGTTTTTTCACCCCAAAAATTGAAAGTTTCAAATCCACTCGTTTTTTGGCGTTTTCCTATGCAGTTTTTTGAGATAAATCGACTGACGCAGGCAGATTTGCCGTAAGTATAATATTTTAGGATTTATGCGTCTTTAAAGTTGGAAATATTTGAACGTCATTTTGAAGCACTTACGGGCGTTTTCCCCCAAACGATACCGCGTTTTTCGAACTCTTCGCATCAAAGCACGTCGGTTTTAGTCAAAAAAAGACCACCTAAATTTTTGGCGATTTTTTAAAAAAACGTAAGGTTAACCCCTTTGGTGTTTTTTGGCGATTTTTGAAAAAAACGTAAGGTTAACCCCTTTGGTGTTTTTTCACCCCAAAAATTGAAAGTTTCAAATCCACTCGTTTTTTGGCGTTTTCCTATGCAGTTTTTTGAGATAAATCGACTGACGCAGGCAGATTTGCCGTAAGTATAATATTTTAGGATTTATGCGTCTTTAAAGTTGGAAATATTTGAACGTCATTTTGAAGCACTTACGGGCGTTTTCCCCCAAACGATACCGCGTTTTTCGAACTCTTCGCATCAAAGCACGTCGGTTTTAGTCAAAAAAAGACCACCTAAATTTTTGGCGATTTTTTAAAAAAACGTAAGGTTAACCCCTTTGGTGTTTTTTCACCCCAAAAATTGAAAGTTTCAAATCCACTCGTTTTTTGGCGTTTTCCTATGCAGTTTTTTGAGATAAATCGACTGACGCAGGCAGATTTGCCGTAAGTATAATATTTTTGGATTTATGCGTCTTTAAAGTTGGAAATATTTGAACGTCATTTTGAAGCACTTACGGGCGTTTTCCCCAAACGATACCGCGTTTTTCGTACTCTTCGCATCAAAGCACGTCGGTTTTAGTCAAAAAAAGACCACCTAAATTTTTGGCGATTTTTGAAAAAAACGTAAGGTTAACCCCTTTGGTGTTTTTTCACCCCAAAAATTGAAAGTTTCAAATCCACTCGTTTTTTGGCGTTTTCCTATGCAGTTTTTTGAGATAAATCGACTGACGCAGGCAGATTTGCCGTAAGTATAATATTTTAGGATTTATGCGTCTTTAAAGTTGGAAATATTTGAACGTCATTTTGAAGCACTTACGGGCGTTTTCCCCAAACGATACCGCGTTTTTCGAACTCCTAGCATCAAAGCACGTCGGTTTTAGTCAAAAAAAGACCACCTAAATTTTTGGCGATTTTTTAAAAAAACGTAAGGTTAACCCCTTTGGTGTTTTTTCACCCCAAAAATTGAAAGTTTCAAATCCACTCGTTTTTTGGCGTTTTCCTATGCAGTTTTTTGAGATAAATCGACTGACGCAGGCAGATTTGCCGTAAGTATAATATTTTAGGATTTATGCGTCTTTAAAGTTGGAAATATTTGAACGTCATTTTGAAGCACTTACGGGCGTTTTCCCCCAAACGATACCGCGTTTTTCGAACTCTTCGCATCAAAGCACGTCGGTTTTAGTCAAAAAAAGACCACCTAAATTTTTGGCGATTTTTGAAAAAAACGTAAGGTTAACCCCTTTGGTGTTTTTTCACCCCAAAAATTGAAAGTTTCAAATCCACTCGTTTTTTGGCGTTTTCCTATGCAGTTTTTTGAGATAAATCGACTGACGCAGGCAGATTTACCGTAAGTATAATATTTTAGGATTTATGCGTCTTTAAAGTTGGAAATATTTGAACGTCATTTTGAAGCACTTACGGGCGTTTTCCCCCAAACGATACCGCGTTTTTCGAACTCTTCGCATCAAAGCACGTCGGTTTTAGTCAAAAAAAGACCACCTAAATTTTTGGCGATTTTTTAAAAAAACGTAAGGTTAACCCCTTTGGTGTTTTTTCACCCCAAAAATTGAAAGTTTCAAATCCACTCGTTTTTTGGCGTTTTCCTATGCAGTTTTTTGAGATAAATCGACTGACGCAGGCAGATTTGCCGTAAGTATAATATTTTTGGATTTATGCGTCTTTAAAGTTGGAAATATTTGAACGTCATTTTGAAGCACTTACGGGCGTTTTCCCCAAACGATACCGCGTTTTTCGTACTCTTCGCATCAAAGCACGTCGGTTTTAGTCAAAAAAAGACCACCTAAATTTTTGGCGATTTTTGAAAAAAACGTAAGGTTAACCCCTTTGGTGTTTTTTCACCCCAAAAATTGAAAGTTTCAAATCCACTCGTTTTTTGGCGTTTTCCTATGCAGTTTTTTGAGATAAATCGACTGACGCAGGCAGATTTGCCGTAAGTATAATATTTTAGGATTTATGCGTCTTTAAAGTTGGAAATATTTGAACGTCATTTTGAAGCACTTACGGGCGTTTTCCCCCAAACGATACCGCGTTTTTCGAACTCTTCGCATCAAAGCACGTCGGTTTTAGTCAAAAAAAGACCACCTAAATTTTTGGCGATTTTTTAAAAAAACGTAAGGTTAACCCCTTTGGTGTTTTTTGGCGATTTTTGAAAAAAACGTAAGGTTAACCCCTTTGGTGTTTTTTCACCCCAAAAATTGAAAGTTTCAAATCCACTCGTTTTTTGGCGTTTTCCTATGCAGTTTTTTGAGATAAATCGACTGACGCAGGCAGATTTGCCGTAAGTATAATATTTTAGGATTTATGCGTCTTTAAAGTTGGAAATATTTGAACGTCATTTTGAAGCACTTACGGGCGTTTTCCCCCAAACGATACCGCGTTTTTCGAACTCTTCGCATCAAAGCACGTCGGTTTTAGTCAAAAAAAGACCACCTAAATTTTTGGCGATTTTTTAAAAAAACGTAAGGTTAACCCCTTTGGTGTTTTTTCACCCCAAAAATTGAAAGTTTCAAATCCACTCGTTTTTTGGCGTTTTCCTATGCAGTTTTTTGAGATAAATCGACTGACGCAGGCAGATTTGCCGTAAGTATAATATTTTTGGATTTATGCGTCTTTAAAGTTGGAAATATTTGAACGTCATTTTGAAGCACTTACGGGCGTTTTCCCCAAACGATACCGCGTTTTTCGTACTCTTCGCATCAAAGCACGTCGGTTTTAGTCAAAAAAAGACCACCGAAATTTTTGGCGATTTTTGAAAAAAACGTAAGGTTAACCCCTTTGGTGTTTTTTCACCCCAAAAATTGAAAGTTTCAAATCCACTCGTTTTTTGGCGTTTTCCTATGCAGTTTTTTGAGATAAATCGACTGACGCAGGCAGATTTGCCGTAAGTATAATATTTTAGGATTTATGCGTCTTTAAAGTTGGAAATATTTGAACGTCATTTTGAAGCACTTACGGGCGTTTTCCTAAAACGATACCGCGTTTTTCGAACTCCTCGCATCAAAGCACGTCGGTTTTAGTCAAAAAAAGACCACCCAAATTTTTGGCGATTTTTGAAAAAAACGTAAGGTTAACCCCTTTGGTGTTTTTTCACCCCAAAAATTGAAAGTTTCAAATCCACTCGCTTTTTGGCGTTTTCCTATGCAGTTTTTCGAGATAAATCGACTGACGCAGGCAGATTTGCCGTAAGTATAATATTTTAGGATTTATGCGTCTTTAAAGTTGGAAATATTTGAACGTCCTTTTGAAGCACTTACGGGCGTTTTCCCCAAACGATACCGCGTTTTTCGAACTCCTCGCATCAAAGCACGTCGGTTTTAGTCAAAAAAAGACCACCTAAATTTTTGGCGATTTTTGAAAAAAACGTAAGGTTAACCCCTTTGGTGTTTTTTCACCCCAAAAATTGAAAGTTTCAAATCCACTCGTTTTTTGGCGTTTTCCTATGCAGTTTTTTGAGATAAATCGACTGACGCAGGCAGATTTACCGTAAGTATAATATTTTAGGATTTATGCGTCTTTAAAGTTGGAAATATTTGAACGTCATTTTGAAGCAATTACGGGCGTTTTCCCCAAACGATACCGCGTTTTTCGAACTCTTCGCATCAAAGCACGTCGGTTTTAGTCAAAAAAAGACCACCTAAATTTTTGGCGATTTTTTAAAAAAACGTAAGGTTAACCCCTTTGGTGTTTTTTCACCCCAAAAATTGAAAGTTTCAAATCCACTCGTTTTTTGGCGTTTTCCTATGCAGTTTTTTGAGATAAATCGACTGACGCAGGCAGATTTGCCGTAAGTATAATATTTTAGGATTTATGCGTCTTTAAAGTTGGAAATATTTGAACGTCATTTTGAAGCACTTACGGGCGTTTTCCCCAAACGATACTGCGTTTTTCGAACTCCTCGCATCAAAGCACGTCGGTTTTAGTCAAAAAAAGACCACCCAAATTTTTGGCGATTTTTGAAAAAAACGTAAGGTTAACCCCTTTGGTGTTTTTTCACCCCAAAAATTGAAAGTTTCAAATCCACTCGCTTTTTGGCGTTTTCCTATGCAGTTTTTCGAGATAAATCGACTGACGCAGGCAGATTTGCCGTAAGTATAATATTTTAGGATTTATGCGTCTTTAAAGTTGGAAATATTTGAACGTCATTTTGAAGCACTTACGGGCGTTTTCCCCAAACGATACCGCGTTTTTCGAACTCCTCGCATCAAAGCACGTCGGTTTTAGTCAAAAAAAGACCACCTAAATTTTTGGCGATTTTTTAAAAAAACGTAAGGTTAACCCCTTTGGTGTTTTTTCACCCCAAAAATTGAAAGTTTCAAATCCACTCGTTTTTTGGCGTTTTCCTATGCAGTTTTTTGAGATAAATCGACTGACGCAGGCAGATTTGCCGTAAGTATAATATTTTAGGATTTATGCGTCTTTAAAGTTGGAAATATTTGAACGTCATTTTGAAGCACTTACGGGCGTTTTCCCCCAAACGATACCGCGTTTTTCGAACTCTTCGCATCAAAGCACGTCGGTTTTAGTCAAAAAAAGACCACCTAAATTTTTGGCGATTTTTTAAAAAAACGTAAGGTTAACCCCTTTGGTGTTTTTTCACCCCAAAAATTGAAAGTTTCAAATCCACTCGTTTTTTGGCGTTTTCCTATGCAGTTTTTTGAGATAAATCGACTGACGCAGGCAGATTTGCCGTAAGTATAATATTTTAGGATTTATGCGTCTTTAAAGTTGGAAATATTTGAACGTCATTTTGAAGCACTTACGGGCGTTTTCCCCCAAACGATACCGCGTTTTTCGAACTCTTCGCATCAAAGCACGTCGGTTTTAGTCAAAAAAAGACCACCTAAATTTTTGGCGATTTTTGAAAAAAACGTAAGGTTAACACCCCTTTGGTGTTTTTTCACCCCAAAAATTGAAAGTTTCAAATCCACTCGTTTTTTGGCGTTTTCCTATGCAGTTTTTTGAGATAAATCGACTGACGCAGGCAGATTTGCCGTAAGTATAATATTTTAGGATTTATGCGTCTTTAAAGTTGGAAATATTTGAACGTCATTTTGAAGCACTTACGGGCGTTTTCCCCAAACGATACCGCGTTTTTCGAACTCTTCGCATCAAAGCACGTCGGTTTTAGTCAAAAAAAGACCACCTAAATTTTTGGCGATTTTTGAAAAAAACGTAAGGTTAACCCCTTTGGTGTTTTTTCACCCCAAAAATTGAAAGTTTCAAATCCACTCGTTTTTTGGCGTTTTCCTATGCAGTTTTTTGAGATAAATCGACTGACGCAGGCAGATTTGCCGTAAGTATAATATTTTAGGATTTATGCGTCTTTAAAGTTGGAAATATTTGAACGTCATTTTGAAGCACTTACGGGCGTTTTCCCCCAAACGATACCGCGTTTTTCGAACTCTTCGCATCAAAGCACGTCGGTTTTAGTCAAAAAAAGACCACCTAAATTTTTGGCGATTTTTGAAAAAAACGTAAGGTTAACACCCCTTTGGTGTTTTTTCACCCCAAAAATTGAAAGTTTCAAATCCACTCGTTTTTTGGCGTTTTCCTATGCAGTTTTTTGAGATAAATCGACTGACGCAGGCAGATTTGCCGTAAGTATAATATTTTAGGATTTATGCGTCTTTAAAGTTGGAAATATTTGAACGTCATTTTGAAGCACTTACGGGCGTTTTCCCCAAACGATACCGCGTTTTTCGAACTCTTCGCATCAAAGCACGTCGGTTTTAGTCAAAAAAAGACCACCTAAATTTTTGGCGATTTTTGAAAAAAACGTAAGGTTAACCCCTTTGGTGTTTTTTCACCCCAAAAATTGAAAGTTTCAAATCCACTCGTTTTTTGGCGTTTTCCTATGCAGTTTTTTGAGATAAATCGACTGACGCAGGCAGATTTGCCGTAAGTATAATATTTTAGGATTTATGCGTCTTTAAAGTTGGAAATATTTGAACGTCATTTTGAAGCACTTACGGGCGTTTTCCTAAAACGATACCGCGTTTTTCGAACTCCTCGCATCAAAGCACGTCTGTTTTAGTCAAAAAAAGACCACCCAAATTTTTGGCGATTTTTGAAAAAAACGTAAGGTTAACCCCTTTGGTGTTTTTTCACCCCAAAAATTGAAAGTTTCAATCCACTCGTTTTTTGGCGTTTTCCTATGCAGTTTTTTGAGATAAATCGACTGACGCAGGCAGATTTGCCGTAAGTATAATATTTTAGGATTTATGCGTCTTTAAAGTTGGAAATATTTGAACGTCATTTTGAAGCACTTACGGGCGTTTTCCCCAAACGATACCGCGTTTTTCGAACTCCTCGCATCAAAGCACGTCGGTTTTAGTCAAAAAAAGACCACCCAAATTTTTGTCGATTTTTGAAAAAAACGTAAGGTTAACCCCTTTGGTGTTTTTTCACCCCAAAAATTGAAAGTTTCAAATCCACTCGCTTTTTGGCGTTTTCCTATGCAGCTTTTCGAGATAAATCGACTGACGCAGGCAGATTTGCCGTAAGTATAATATTTTAGGATTTATGCGTCTTTAAAGTTGGAAATATTTGAACGTCATTTTGAAGCACTTACGGGCGTTTTCCCCAAACGATACCGCGTTTTTCGAACTCCTCGCATCAAAGCACGTCGGTTTTAGTCAAAAAAAGACCACCTAAATTTTTGGCGATTTTTTAAAAAAACGTAAGGTTAACCCCTTTGGTGTTTTTTCACCCCAAAAATTGAAAGTTTCAAATCCACTCGTTTTTTGGCGTTTTCCTATGCAGTTTTTTGAGATAAATCGACTGACGCAGGCAGATTTGCCGTAAGTATAATATTTTAGGATTTATGCGTCTTTAAAGTTGGAAATATTTGAACGTCATTTTGAAGCACTTACCGGCGTTTTCCCCAAACGATACCGCGTTTTTCGAACTCTTCGCATCAAAGCACGTCGGTTTTAGTCAAAAAAAGACCACCTAAATTTTTGGCGATTTTTGAAAAAAACGTAAGGTTAACCCCTTTGGTGTTTTTTCACCCCAAAAATTGAAAGTTTCAAATCCACTCGCTTTTTGGCGTTTTCCTATGCAGCTTTTCGAGATAAATCGACTGACGCAGGCAGATTTGCCGTAAGTATAATATTTTAGGATTTATGCGTCTTTAAAGTTGGAAATATTTGAACGTCATTTTGAAGCACTTACGGGCGTTTTCCCCAAACGATACCGCGTTTTTCGAACTCCTCGCATCAAAGCACGTCGGTTTTAGTCAAAAAAAGACCACCTAAATTTTTGGCGATTTTTGAAAAAAACGTAAGGTTAACCCCTTTGGTGTTTTTTCACCCCAAAAATTGAAAGTTTCAAATCCACTCGTTTTTTGGCGTTTTCCTATGCAGTTTTTTGAGATAAATCGACTGACGCAGGCAGATTTGCCGTAAGTATAATATTTTAGGATTTATGCGTCTTTAAAGTTGGAAATATTTGAACGTCATTTTGAAGCACTTACGGGCGTTTTCCCCAAACGATACCGCGTTTTTCGTACTCTTCGCATCAAAGCACGTCGGTTTTAGTCAAAAAAAGACCACCTAAATTTTTGGCGATTTTTGAAAAAAACGTAAGGTTAACCCCTTTGGTGTTTTTTCACCCCAAAAATTGAAAGTTTCAAATCCACTCGTTTTTTGGCGTTTTCCTATGCAGTTTTTTGAGATAAATCGACTGACGCAGGCAGATTTGCCGTAAGTATAATATTTTAGGATTTATGCGTCTTTAAAGTTGGAAATATTTGAACGTCATTTTGAAGCACTTACGGGCGTTTTCCCCCAAACGATACCGCGTTTTTCGAACTCTTCGCATCAAAGCACGTCGGTTTTAGTCAAAAAAAGACCACCTAAATTTTTGGCGATTTTTTAAAAAAACGTAAGGTTAACCCCTTTGGTGTTTTTTGGCGATTTTTGAAAAAAACGTAAGGTTAACCCCTTTGGTGTTTTTTCACCCCAAAAATTGAAAGTTTCAAATCCACTCGTTTTTTGGCGTTTTCCTATGCAGTTTTTTGAGATAAATCGACTGACGCAGGCAGATTTGCCGTAAGTATAATATTTTAGGATTTATGCGTCTTTAAAGTTGGAAATATTTGAACGTCATTTTGAAGCACTTACGGGCGTTTTCCCCAAACGATACCGCGTTTTTCGAACTCTTCGCATCAAAGCACGTCGGTTTTAGTCAAAAAAAGACCACCTAAATTTTTGGCGATTTTTGAAAAAAACGTAAGGTTAACCCCTTTGGTGTTTTTTCACCCCAAAAATTGAAAGTTTCAAATCCACTCGTTTTTTGGCGTTTTCCTATGCAGTTTTTTGAGATAAATCGACTGACGCAGGCAGATTTGCCGTAAGTATAATATTTTAGGATTTATGCGTCTTTAAAGTTGGAAATATTTGAACGTCATTTTGAAGCACTTACGGGCGTTTTCCCCAAACGATACCGCGTTTTTCGAACTCCTCGCATCAAAGCACGTCGGTTTTAGTCAAAAAAAGACCACCTAAATTTTTGGCGATTTTTGAAAAAAACGTAAGGTTAACCCCTTTGGTGTTTTTTCACCCCAAAAATTGAAAGTTTCAAATCCACTCGTTTTTTGGCGTTTTCCTATGCAGTTTTTTGAGATAAATCGACTGACGCAGGCAGATTTGCCGTAAGTATAATATTTTAGGATTTATGCGTCTTTAAAGTTGGAAATATTTGAACGTCATTTTGAAGCACTTACGGGCGTTTTCCCCAAACGATACCGCGTTTTTCGAACTCTTCGCATCAAAGCACGTCGGTTTTAGTCAAAAAAAGACCACCTAAATTTTTGGCGATTTTTGAAAAAAACGTAAGGTTAACCCCTTTGGTGTTTTTTCACCCCAAAAATTGAAAGTTTCAAATCCACTCGTTTTTTGGCGTTTTCCTATGCAGTTTTTTGAGATAAATCGACTGACGCAGGCAGATTTGCCGTAAGTATAATATTTTAGGATTTATGCGTCTTTAAAGTTGGAAATATTTGAACGTCATTTTGAAGCACTTACGGGCGTTTTCCCCAAACGATACCGCGTTTTTCGAACTTTTTGCATCAAAGCACGTCGGTTTTAGTCAAAAAAAGACCACCTAAATTTTTGGCGATTTTTGAAAAAAACGTAAGGTTAACCCCTTTGGTGTTTTTTCACCCCAAAAATTGAAAGTTTCAAATCCACTCGTTTTTTGGCGTTTTCCTATGCAGTTTTTTGAGATAAATCGACTGACGCAGGCAGATTTGCCGTAAGTATAATATTTTAGGATTTATGCGTCTTTAAAGTTGGAAATATTTGAACGTCATTTTGAAGCACTTACGGGCGTTTTCCCCAAACGATACCGCGTTTTTCGTACTCTTCGCATCAAAGCACGTCGGTTTTAGTCAAAAAAAGACCACCTAAATTTTTGGCGATTTTTTAAAAAAACGTAAGGTTAACCCCTTTGGTGTTTTTTCACCCCAAAAATTGAAAGTTTCAAATCCACTCGTTTTTTGGCGTTTTCCTATGCAGTTTTTTGAGATAAATCGACTGACGCAGGCAGATTTGCCGTAAGTATAATATTTTAGGATTTATGCGTCTTTAAAGTTGGAAATATTTGAACGTCATTTTGAAGCACTTACGGGCGTTTTCCCCAAACGATACCGCGTTTTTCGAACTCTTCGCATCAAAGCACGTCGGTTTTAGTCAAAAAAAGACCACCTAAATTTTTGGCGATTTTTTAAAAAAACGTAAGGTTAACCCCTTTGGTGTTTTTTCACCCCAAAAATTGAAAGTTTCAAATCCACTCGTTTTTTGGCGTTTTCCTATGCAGTTTTTTGAGATAAATCGACAGACGCAGGCAGATTTGCCGTAAGTATAATATTTTAGGATTTATGCGTCTTTAAAGTTGGAAATATTTGAACATCATTTTGAAGCACTTACGGGCGTTTTCCCCAAACGATACCGCGTTTTTCGAACTCTTCGCATCAAAGCACGTCGGTTTTAGTCAAAAAAAGACCACCTAAATTTTTGGCGATTTTTTAAAAAAACGTAAGGTTAACCCCTTTGGTGTTTTTTCACCCCAAAAATTGAAAGTTTCAAATCCACTCGTTTTTTGGCGTTTTCCTATGCAGTTTTTTGAGATAAATCGACTGACGCAGGCAGATTTGCCGTAAGTATAATATTTTAGGATTTATGCGTCTTTAAAGTTGGAAATATTTGAACGTCATTTTGAAGCACTTACGGGCGTTTTCCCCAAACGATACCGCGTTTTTCGAACTCTTCGCATCAAAGCACGTCGGTTTTAGTCAAAAAAAGACCACCTAAATTTTTGGCGATTTTTTAAAAAAACGTAAGGTCAACCCCTTTGGTGTTTTTTCACCCCAAAAATTGAAAGTTTCAAATCCACTCGTTTTTTGGCGTTTTCCTATGCAGTTTTTTGAGATAAATCGACTGACGCAGGCAGATTTGCCGTAAGTATAATATTTTAGGATTTATGCGTCTTTAAAGTTGGAAATATTTGAACGTCATTTTGAAGCACTTACGGGCGTTTTCCCCAAACGATACCGCGTTTTTCGAACTCTTCGCATCAAAGCACGTCGGTTTTAGTCAAAAAAAGACCACCTAAATTTTTGGCGATTTTTTAAAAAAACGTAAGGTTAACCCCTTTGGTGTTTTTTCACCCCAAAAATTGAAAGTTTCAAATCCACTCGTTTTTTGGCGTTTTCCTATGCAGTTTTTTGAGATAAATCGACTGACGCAGGCAGATTTGCCGTAAGTATAATATTTTAGGATTTATGCGTCTTTAAAGTTGGAAATATTTGAACGTCATTTTGAAGCACTTACGGGCGTTTTCCCCAAATGATACCGCGTTTTTCGAACTCTTCGCATCAAAGCACGTCGGTTTTAGTCAAAAAAAGACCACCTAAATTTTTGGCGATTTTTTAAAAAAACGTAAGGTTAACCCCTTTGGTGTTTTTTCACCCCAAAAATTGAAAGTTTCAAATCCACTCGTTTTTTGGCGTTTTCCTATGCAGTTTTTTGAGATAAATCGACTGACGCAGGCAGATTTGCCGTAAGTATAATATTTTAGGATTTATGCGTCTTTAAAGTTGGAAATATTTGAACGTCATTTTGAAGCACTTACGGGCGTTTTCCCCCAAACGATACCGCGTTTTTCGAACTCTTCGCATCAAAGCACGTCGGTTTTAGTCAAAAAAAGACCACCTAAATTTTTGGCGATTTTTTAAAAAAACGTAAGGTTAACCCCTTTGGTGTTTTTTCACCCCAAAAATTGAAAGTTTCAAATCCACTCGTTTTTTGGCGTTTTCCTATGCAGTTTTTTGAGATAAATCGACTGACGCAGGCAGATTTGCCGTAAGTATAATATTTTAGGATTTATGCGTCTTTAAAGTTGGAAATATTTGAACGTCATTTTGAAGCACTTACGGGCGTTTTCCCCAAACGATACCGCGTTTTTCGAACTCCTCGCATCAAAGCACGTCGGTTTTAGTCAAAAAAAGACCACCTAAATTTTTGGCGATTTTTGAAAAAAACGTAAGGTTAACCCCTTTGGTGTTTTTTCACCCCAAAAATTGAAAGTTTCAAATCCACTCGTTTTTTGGCGTTTTCCTATGCAGTTTTTTGAGATAAATCGACTGACGCAGGCAGATTTGCCGTAAGTATAATATTTTAGGATTTATGCGTCTTTAAAGTTGGAAATATTTGAACGTCATTTTGAAGCACTTACGGGCGTTTTCCCCAAACGATACCGCGTTTTTCGAACTCTTCGCATCAAAGCACGTCGGTTTTAGTCAAAAAAAGACCACCTAAATTTTTGGCGATTTTTGAAAAAAACGTAAGGTTAACCCCTTTGGTGTTTTTTCACCCCAAAAATTGAAAGTTTCAAATCCACTCGTTTTTTGGCGTTTTCCTATGCAGTTTATTGAGATAAATCGACTGACGCAGGCAGATTTGCCGTAAGTATAATATTTTAGGATTTATGCGTCTTTAAAGTTGGAAATATTTGAACGTCATTTTGAAGCACTTACGGGCGTTTTCCCCAAACGATACCGCGTTTTTCGAACTCCTCGCATCAAAGCACGTCGGTTTTAGTCAAAAAAAGACCACCTAAATTTTTGGCGATTTTTGAAAAAAACGTAAGGTTAACCCCTTTGGTGTTTTTTCACCCCAAAAATTGAAAGTTTCAAATCCACTCGTTTTTTGGCGTTTTCCTATGCAGTTTTTTGAGATAAATCGACTGACGCAGGCAGATTTGCCGTAAGTATAATATTTTAGGATTTATGCGTCTTTAAAGTTGGAAATATTTGAACGTCATTTTGAAGCACTTACGGGCGTTTTCCCCAAACGATACCGCGTTTTTCGAACTCTTCGCATCAAAGCACGTCGGTTTTAGTCAAAAAAAGACCACCTAAATTTTTGGCGATTTTTGAAAAAAACGTAAGGTTAACCCCTTTGGTGTTTTTTCACCCCAAAAATTGAAAGTTTCAAATCCACTCGTTTTTTGGCGTTTTCCTATGCAGTTTTTTGAGATAAATCGACTGACGCAGGCAGATTTGCCGTAAGTATAATATTTTAGGATTTATGCGTCTTTAAAGTTGGAAATATTTGAACGTCATTTTGAAGCACTTACGGGCGTTTTCCCCAAACGATACCGCGTTTTTCGTACTCTTCGCATCAAAGCACGTCGGTTTTAGTCAAAAAAAGACCACCTAAATTTTTGGCGATTTTTGAAAAAAACGTAAGGTTAACCCCTTTGGTGTTTTTTCACCCCAAAAATTGAAAGTTTCAAATCCACTCGTTTTTTGGCGTTTTCCTATGCAGTTTTTTGAGATAAATCGACTGACGCAGGCAGATTTGCCGTAAGTATAATATTTTAGGATTTATGCGTCTTTAAAGTTGGAAATATTTGAACGTCATTTTGAAGCACTTACGGGCGTTTTCCCCCAAACGATACCGCGTTTTTCGAACTCTTCGCATCAAAGCACGTCGGTTTTAGTCAAAAAAAGACCACCTAAATTTTTGGCGATTTTTTAAAAAAACGTAAGGTTAACCCCTTTGGTGTTTTTTGGCGATTTTTGAAAAAAACGTAAGGTTAACCCCTTTGGTGTTTTTTCACCCCAAAAATTGAAAGTTTCAAATCCACTCGTTTTTTGGCGTTTTCCTATGCAGTTTTTTGAGATAAATCGACTGACGCAGGCAGATTTGCCGTAAGTATAATATTTTAGGATTTATGCGTCTTTAAAGTTGGAAATATTTGAACGTCATTTTGAAGCACTTACGGGCGTTTTCCCCAAACGATACCGCGTTTTTCGAACTCTTCGCATCAAAGCACGTCGGTTTTAGTCAAAAAAAGACCACCTAAATTTTTGGCGATTTTTGAAAAAAACGTAAGGTTAACCCCTTTGGTGTTTTTTCACCCCAAAAATTGAAAGTTTCAAATCCACTCGTTTTTTGGCGTTTTCCTATGCAGTTTTTTGAGATAAATCGACTGACGCAGGCAGATTTGCCGTAAGTATAATATTTTAGGATTTATGCGTCTTTAAAGTTGGAAATATTTGAACGTCATTTTGAAGCACTTACGGGCGTTTTCCCCAAACGATACCGCGTTTTTCGAACTCCTCGCATCAAAGCACGTCGGTTTTAGTCAAAAAAAGACCACCTAAATTTTTGGCGATTTTTGAAAAAAACGTAAGGTTAACCCCTTTGGTGTTTTTTCACCCCAAAAATTGAAAGTTTCAAATCCACTCGTTTTTTGGCGTTTTCCTATGCAGTTTTTTGAGATAAATCGACTGACGCAGGCAGATTTGCCGTAAGTATAATATTTTAGGATTTATGCGTCTTTAAAGTTGGAAATATTTGAACGTCATTTTGAAGCACTTACGGGCGTTTTCCCCAAACGATACCGCGTTTTTCGAACTCTTCGCATCAAAGCACGTCGGTTTTAGTCAAAAAAAGACCACCTAAATTTTTGGCGATTTTTGAAAAAAACGTAAGGTTAACCCCTTTGGTGTTTTTTCACCCCAAAAATTGAAAGTTTCAAATCCACTCGTTTTTTGGCGTTTTCCTATGCAGTTTTTTGAGATAAATCGACTGACGCAGGCAGATTTGCCGTAAGTATAATATTTTAGGATTTATGCGTCTTTAAAGTTGGAAATATTTGAACGTCATTTTGAAGCACTTACGGGCGTTTTCCCCAAACGATACCGCGTTTTTCGAACTTTTTGCATCAAAGCACGTCGGTTTTAGTCAAAAAAAGACCACCTAAATTTTTGGCGATTTTTGAAAAAAACGTAAGGTTAACCCCTTTGGTGTTTTTTCACCCCAAAAATTGAAAGTTTCAAATCCACTCGTTTTTTGGCGTTTTCCTATGCAGTTTTTTGAGATAAATCGACTGACGCAGGCAGATTTGCCGTAAGTATAATATTTTAGGATTTATGCGTCTTTAAAGTTGGAAATATTTGAACGTCATTTTGAAGCACTTACGGGCGTTTTCCCCAAACGATACCGCGTTTTTCGTACTCTTCGCATCAAAGCACGTCGGTTTTAGTCAAAAAAAGACCACCTAAATTTTTGGCGATTTTTTAAAAAAACGTAAGGTTAACCCCTTTGGTGTTTTTTCACCCCAAAAATTGAAAGTTTCAAATCCACTCGTTTTTTGGCGTTTTCCTATGCAGTTTTTTGAGATAAATCGACTGACGCAGGCAGATTTGCCGTAAGTATAATATTTTAGGATTTATGCGTCTTTAAAGTTGGAAATATTTGAACGTCATTTTGAAGCACTTACGGGCGTTTTCCCCAAACGATACCGCGTTTTTCGAACTCTTCGCATCAAAGCACGTCGGTTTTAGTCAAAAAAAGACCACCTAAATTTTTGGCGATTTTTTAAAAAAACGTAAGGTTAACCCCTTTGGTGTTTTTTCACCCCAAAAATTGAAAGTTTCAAATCCACTCGTTTTTTGGCGTTTTCCTATGCAGTTTTTTGAGATAAATCGACAGACGCAGGCAGATTTGCCGTAAGTATAATATTTTAGGATTTATGCGTCTTTAAAGTTGGAAATATTTGAACATCATTTTGAAGCACTTACGGGCGTTTTCCCCAAACGATACCGCGTTTTTCGAACTCTTCGCATCAAAGCACGTCGGTTTTAGTCAAAAAAAGACCACCTAAATTTTTGGCGATTTTTTAAAAAAACGTAAGGTTAACCCCTTTGGTGTTTTTTCACCCCAAAAATTGAAAGTTTCAAATCCACTCGTTTTTTGGCGTTTTCCTATGCAGTTTTTTGAGATAAATCGACTGACGCAGGCAGATTTGCCGTAAGTATAATATTTTAGGATTTATGCGTCTTTAAAGTTGGAAATATTTGAACGTCATTTTGAAGCACTTACGGGCGTTTTCCCCAAACGATACCGCGTTTTTCGAACTCTTCGCATCAAAGCACGTCGGTTTTAGTCAAAAAAAGACCACCTAAATTTTTGGCGATTTTTTAAAAAAACGTAAGGTCAACCCCTTTGGTGTTTTTTCACCCCAAAAATTGAAAGTTTCAAATCCACTCGTTTTTTGGCGTTTTCCTATGCAGTTTTTTGAGATAAATCGACTGACGCAGGCAGATTTGCCGTAAGTATAATATTTTAGGATTTATGCGTCTTTAAAGTTGGAAATATTTGAACGTCATTTTGAAGCACTTACGGGCGTTTTCCCCAAACGATACCGCGTTTTTCGAACTCTTCGCATCAAAGCACGTCGGTTTTAGTCAAAAAAAGACCACCTAAATTTTTGGCGATTTTTTAAAAAAACGTAAGGTTAACCCCTTTGGTGTTTTTTCACCCCAAAAATTGAAAGTTTCAAATCCACTCGTTTTTTGGCGTTTTCCTATGCAGTTTTTTGAGATAAATCGACTGACGCAGGCAGATTTGCCGTAAGTATAATATTTTAGGATTTATGCGTCTTTAAAGTTGGAAATATTTGAACGTCATTTTGAAGCACTTACGGGCGTTTTCCCCAAATGATACCGCGTTTTTCGAACTCTTCGCATCAAAGCACGTCGGTTTTAGTCAAAAAAAGACCACCTAAATTTTTGGCGATTTTTTAAAAAAACGTAAGGTTAACCCCTTTGGTGTTTTTTCACCCCAAAAATTGAAAGTTTCAAATCCACTCGTTTTTTGGCGTTTTCCTATGCAGTTTTTTGAGATAAATCGACTGACGCAGGCAGATTTGCCGTAAGTATAATATTTTAGGATTTATGCGTCTTTAAAGTTGGAAATATTTGAACGTCATTTTGAAGCACTTACGGGCGTTTTCCCCCAAACGATACCGCGTTTTTCGAACTCTTCGCATCAAAGCACGTCGGTTTTAGTCAAAAAAAGACCACCTAAATTTTTGGCGATTTTTTAAAAAAACGTAAGGTTAACCCCTTTGGTGTTTTTTCACCCCAAAAATTGAAAGTTTCAAATCCACTCGTTTTTTGGCGTTTTCCTATGCAGTTTTTTGAGATAAATCGACTGACGCAGGCAGATTTGCCGTAAGTATAATATTTTAGGATTTATGCGTCTTTAAAGTTGGAAATATTTGAACGTCATTTTGAAGCACTTACGGGCGTTTTCCCCAAACGATACCGCGTTTTTCGAACTCCTCGCATCAAAGCACGTCGGTTTTAGTCAAAAAAAGACCACCTAAATTTTTGGCGATTTTTGAAAAAAACGTAAGGTTAACCCCTTTGGTGTTTTTTCACCCCAAAAATTGAAAGTTTCAAATCCACTCGTTTTTTGGCGTTTTCCTATGCAGTTTTTTGAGATAAATCGACTGACGCAGGCAGATTTGCCGTAAGTATAATATTTTAGGATTTATGCGTCTTTAAAGTTGGAAATATTTGAACGTCATTTTGAAGCACTTACGGGCGTTTTCCCCAAACGATACCGCGTTTTTCGAACTCTTCGCATCAAAGCACGTCGGTTTTAGTCAAAAAAAGACCACCTAAATTTTTGGCGATTTTTGAAAAAAACGTAAGGTTAACCCCTTTGGTGTTTTTTCACCCCAAAAATTGAAAGTTTCAAATCCACTCGTTTTTTGGCGTTTTCCTATGCAGTTTATTGAGATAAATCGACTGACGCAGGCAGATTTGCCGTAAGTATAATATTTTAGGATTTATGCGTCTTTAAAGTTGGAAATATTTGAACGTCATTTTGAAGCACTTACGGGCGTTTTCCCCAAACGATACCGCGTTTTTCGAACTCCTCGCATCAAAGCACGTCGGTTTTAGTCAAAAAAAGACCACCTAAATTTTTGGCGATTTTTGAAAAAAACGTAAGGTTAACCCCTTTGGTGTTTTTTCACCCCAAAAATTGAAAGTTTCAAATCCACTCGTTTTTTGGCGTTTTCCTATGCAGTTTTTTGAGATAAATCGACTGACGCAGGCAGATTTGCCGTAAGTATAATATTTTAGGATTTATGCGTCTTTAAAGTTGGAAATATTTGAACGTCATTTTGAAGCACTTACGGGCGTTTTCCCCAAACGATACCGCGTTTTTCGAACTCTTCGCATCAAAGCACGTCGGTTTTAGTCAAAAAAAGACCACCTAAATTTTTGGCGATTTTTGAAAAAAACGTAAGGTTAACCCCTTTGGTGTTTTTTCACCCCAAAAATTGAAAGTTTCAAATCCACTCGTTTTTTGGCGTTTTCCTATGCAGTTTTTTGAGATAAATCGACTGACGCAGGCAGATTTGCCGTAAGTATAATATTTTAGGATTTATGCGTCTTTAAAGTTGGAAATATTTGAACGTCATTTTGAAGCACTTACGGGCGTTTTCCCCAAACGATACCGCGTTTTTCGTACTCTTCGCATCAAAGCACGTCGGTTTTAGTCAAAAAAAGACCACCTAAATTTTTGGCGATTTTTGAAAAAAACGTAAGGTTAACCCCTTTGGTGTTTTTTCACCCCAAAAATTGAAAGTTTCAAATCCACTCGTTTTTTGGCGTTTTCCTATGCAGTTTTTTGAGATAAATCGACTGACGCAGGCAGATTTGCCGTAAGTATAATATTTTAGGATTTATGCGTCTTTAAAGTTGGAAATATTTGAACGTCATTTTGAAGCACTTACGGGCGTTTTCCCCCAAACGATACCGCGTTTTTCGAACTCTTCGCATCAAAGCACGTCGGTTTTAGTCAAAAAAAGACCACCTAAATTTTTGGCGATTTTTTAAAAAAACGTAAGGTTAACCCCTTTGGTGTTTTTTGGCGATTTTTGAAAAAAACGTAAGGTTAACCCCTTTGGTGTTTTTTCACCCCAAAAATTGAAAGTTTCAAATCCACTCGTTTTTTGGCGTTTTCCTATGCAGTTTTTTGAGATAAATCGACTGACGCAGGCAGATTTGCCGTAAGTATAATATTTTAGGATTTATGCGTCTTTAAAGTTGGAAATATTTGAACGTCATTTTGAAGCACTTACGGGCGTTTTCCCCAAACGATACCGCGTTTTTCGAACTCTTCGCATCAAAGCACGTCGGTTTTAGTCAAAAAAAGACCACCTAAATTTTTGGCGATTTTTGAAAAAAACGTAAGGTTAACCCCTTTGGTGTTTTTTCACCCCAAAAATTGAAAGTTTCAAATCCACTCGTTTTTTGGCGTTTTCCTATGCAGTTTTTTGAGATAAATCGACTGACGCAGGCAGATTTGCCGTAAGTATAATATTTTAGGATTTATGCGTCTTTAAAGTTGGAAATATTTGAACGTCATTTTGAAGCACTTACGGGCGTTTTCCCCAAACGATACCGCGTTTTTCGAACTCCTCGCATCAAAGCACGTCGGTTTTAGTCAAAAAAAGACCACCTAAATTTTTGGCGATTTTTGAAAAAAACGTAAGGTTAACCCCTTTGGTGTTTTTTCACCCCAAAAATTGAAAGTTTCAAATCCACTCGTTTTTTGGCGTTTTCCTATGCAGTTTTTTGAGATAAATCGACTGACGCAGGCAGATTTGCCGTAAGTATAATATTTTAGGATTTATGCGTCTTTAAAGTTGGAAATATTTGAACGTCATTTTGAAGCACTTACGGGCGTTTTCCCCAAACGATACCGCGTTTTTCGAACTCTTCGCATCAAAGCACGTCGGTTTTAGTCAAAAAAAGACCACCTAAATTTTTGGCGATTTTTGAAAAAAACGTAAGGTTAACCCCTTTGGTGTTTTTTCACCCCAAAAATTGAAAGTTTCAAATCCACTCGTTTTTTGGCGTTTTCCTATGCAGTTTTTTGAGATAAATCGACTGACGCAGGCAGATTTGCCGTAAGTATAATATTTTAGGATTTATGCGTCTTTAAAGTTGGAAATATTTGAACGTCATTTTGAAGCACTTACGGGCGTTTTCCCCAAACGATACCGCGTTTTTCGAACTTTTTGCATCAAAGCACGTCGGTTTTAGTCAAAAAAAGACCACCTAAATTTTTGGCGATTTTTGAAAAAAACGTAAGGTTAACCCCTTTGGTGTTTTTTCACCCCAAAAATTGAAAGTTTCAAATCCACTCGTTTTTTGGCGTTTTCCTATGCAGTTTTTTGAGATAAATCGACTGACGCAGGCAGATTTGCCGTAAGTATAATATTTTAGGATTTATGCGTCTTTAAAGTTGGAAATATTTGAACGTCAATTTGAAGCACTTACGGGCGTTTTCCCCAAACGATACCGCGTTTTTCGTACTCTTCGCATCAAAGCACGTCGGTTTTAGTCAAAAAAAGACCACCTAAATTTTTGGCGATTTTTTAAAAAAACGTAAGGTTAACCCCTTTGGTGTTTTTTCACCCCAAAAATTGAAAGTTTCAAATCCACTCGTTTTTTGGCGTTTTCCTATGCAGTTTTTTGAGATAAATCGACTGACGCAGGCAGATTTGCCGTAAGTATAATATTTTAGGATTTATGCGTCTTTAAAGTTGGAAATATTTGAACGTCATTTTGAAGCACTTACGGGCGTTTTCCCCAAACGATACCGCGTTTTTCGAACTCTTCGCATCAAAGCACGTCGGTTTTAGTCAAAAAAAGACCACCTAAATTTTTGGCGATTTTTTAAAAAAACGTAAGGTTAACCCCTTTGGTGTTTTTTCACCCCAAAAATTGAAAGTTTCAAATCCACTCGTTTTTTGGCGTTTTCCTATGCAGTTTTTTGAGATAAATCGACAGACGCAGGCAGATTTGCCGTAAGTATAATATTTTAGGATTTATGCGTCTTTAAAGTTGGAAATATTTGAACGTCATTTTGAAGCACTTACGGGCGTTTTCCCCAAACGATACCGCGTTTTTCGAACTCTTCGCATCAAAGCACGTCGGTTTTAGTCAAAAAAAGACCACCTAAATTTTTGGCGATTTTTTAAAAAAACGTAAGGTTAACCCCTTTGGTGTTTTTTCACCCCAAAAATTGAAAGTTTCAAATCCACTCGTTTTTTGGCGTTTTCCTATGCAGTTTTTTGAGATAAATCGACTGACGCAGGCAGATTTGCCGTAAGTATAATATTTTAGGATTTATGCGTCTTTAAAGTTGGAAATATTTGAACGTCATTTTGAAGCACTTACGGGCGTTTTCCCCAAACGATACCGCGTTTTTCGAACTCTTCGCATCAAAGCACGTCGGTTTTAGTCAAAAAAAGACCACCTAAATTTTTGGCGATTTTTTAAAAAAACGTAAGGTCAACCCCTTTGGTGTTTTTTCACCCCAAAAATTGAAAGTTTCAAATCCACTCGTTTTTTGGCGTTTTCCTATGCAGTTTTTTGAGATAAATCGACTGACGCAGGCAGATTTGCCGTAAGTATAATATTTTAGGATTTATGCGTCTTTAAAGTTGGAAATATTTGAACGTCATTTTGAAGCACTTACGGGCGTTTTCCCCAAACGATACCGCGTTTTTCGAACTCTTCGCATCAAAGCACGTCGGTTTTAGTCAAAAAAAGACCACCTAAATTTTTGGCGATTTTTTAAAAAAACGTAAGGTTAACCCCTTTGGTGTTTTTTCACCCCAAAAATTGAAAGTTTCAAATCCACTCGTTTTTTGGCGTTTTCCTATGCAGTTTTTTGAGATAAATCGACTGACGCAGGCAGATTTGCCGTAAGTATAATATTTTAGGATTTATGCGTCTTTAAAGTTGGAAATATTTGAACGTCATTTTGAAGCACTTACGGGCGTTTTCCCCAAACGATACCGCGTTTTTCGAACTCTTCGCATCAAAGCACGTCGGTTTTAGTCAAAAAAAGACCACCTAAATTTTTGGCGATTTTTTAAAAAAACGTAAGGTTAACCCCTTTGGTGTTTTTTCACCCCAAAAATTGAAAGTTTCAAATCCACTCGTTTTTTGGCGTTTTCCTATGCAGTTTTTTGAGATAAATCGACTGACGCAGGCAGATTTGCCGTAAGTATAATATTTTAGGATTTATGCGTCTTTAAAGTTGGAAATATTTGAACGTCATTTTGAAGCACTTACGGGCGTTTTCCCCCAAACGATACCGCGTTTTTCGAACTCTTCGCATCAAAGCACGTCGGTTTTAGTCAAAAAAAGACCACCTAAATTTTTGGCGATTTTTTAAAAAAACGTAAGGTTAACCCCTTTGGTGTTTTTTCACCCCAAAAATTGAAAGTTTCAAATCCACTCGTTTTTTGGCGTTTTCCTATGCAGTTTTTTGAGATAAATCGACTGACGCAGGCAGATTTGCCGTAAGTATAATATTTTAGGATTTATGCGTCTTTAAAGTTGGAAATATTTGAACGTCATTTTGAAGCACTTACGGGCGTTTTCCCCAAACGATACCGCGTTTTTCGAACTCCTCGCATCAAAGCACGTCGGTTTTAGTCAAAAAAAGACCACCTAAATTTTTGGCGATTTTTGAAAAAAACGTAAGGTTAACCCCTTTGGTGTTTTTTCACCCCAAAAATTGAAAGTTTCAAATCCACTCGTTTTTTGGCGTTTTCCTATGCAGTTTTTTGAGATAAATCGACTGACGCAGGCAGATTTGCCGTAAGTATAATATTTTAGGATTTATGCGTCTTTAAAGTTGGAAATATTTGAACGTTATTTTGAAGCACTTACGGGCGTTTTCCCCAAACGATACCGCGTTTTTCGAACTCTTCGCATCAAAGCACGTCGGTTTTAGTCAAAAAAAGACCACCTAAATTTTTGGCGATTTTTGAAAAAAACGTAAGGTTAACCCCTTTGGTGTTTTTTCACCCCAAAAATTGAAAGTTTCAAATCCACTCGCTTTTTGGCGTTTTCCTATGCAGTTTTTCGAGATAAATCGACTGACGCAGGCAGATTTGCCGTAAGTATAATATTTTAGGATTTATGCGTCTTTAAAGTTGGAAATATTTGAACGTCATTTTGAAGCACTTACGGGCGTTTTCCCCAAACGATACCGCGTTTTTCGAACTCCTCGCATCAAAGCACGTCGGTTTTAGTCAAAAAAAGACCACCCCAAATTTTTGGCGATTTTTTAAAAAAACGTAAGGTTAACCCCTTTGGTGTTTTTTCACCCCAAAAATTGAAAGTTTCAAATCCACTCGTTTTTTGGTGTTTTCCTATGCAGTTTTTTGAGATAAATCGACTGACGCAGGCAGATTTGCCGTAAGTATAATATTTTAGGATTTATGCGTCTTTAAAGTTGGAAATATTTGAACGTCATTTTGAAGCACTTACGGGCGTTTTCCCCAAACGATACCGCGTTTTTCGAACTCCTCGCATCAAAGCACGTCGGTTTTAGTCAAAAAAAGACCACCTAAATTTTTGGCGATTTTTGAAAAAAACGTAAGGTTAACCCCTTTGGTGTTTTTTCACCCCAAAAATTGAAAGTTTCAAATCCACTCGTTTTTTGGCGTTTTCCTATGCAGTTTTTTGAGATAAATCGACTGACGCAGGCAGATTTGCCGTAAGTATAATATTTTAGGATTTATGCGTCTTTAAAGTTGGAAATATTTGAACGTCATTTTGAAGCACTTATGGGCGTTTTCCCCAAACGATACCGCGTTTTTCGAACTCTTCGCATCAAAGCACGTCGGTTTTAGTCAAAAAAAGACCACCTAAATTTTTGGCGATTTTTTAAAAAAACGTAAGGTTAACCCCTTTGGTGTTTTTTCACCCCAAAAATTGAAAGTTTCAAATCCACTCGTTTTTTGGCGTTTTCCTATGCAGTTTTTTGAGATAAATCGACTGACGCAGGCAGATTTGCCGTAAGTATAATATTTTAGGATTTATGCGTCTTTAAAGTTGGAAATATTTGAACGTCATTTTGAAGCACTTACGGGCGTTTTCCCCAAACGATACCGCGTTTTTCGAACTCTTCGCATCAAAGCACGTCGGTTTTAGTCAAAAAAAGACCACCTAAATTTTTGGCGATTTTTGAAAAAAACGTAAGGTTAACCCCTTTGGTGTTTTTTCACCCCAAAAATTGAAAGTTTCAAATCCACTCGTTTTTTGGCGTTTTCCTATGCAGTTTTTTGAGATAAATCGACTGACGCAGGCAGATTTGCCGTAAGTAGAATATTTTAGGATTTATGCGTCTTTAAAGTTGGAAATATTTGAACGTCATTTTGAAGCACTTACGGGCGTTTTCCCCAAACGATACCGCGTTTTTCGAACTCCTCGCATCAAAGCACGTCGGTTTTAGTCAAAAAAAGACCACCTAAATTTTTGGCGATTTTTGAAAAAAACGTAAGCTTAACCCCTTTGGTGTTTTTTCACCCCAAAAATTGAAAGTTTCAAATCCACTCGTTTTTTGGCGTTTTCCTATGCAGTTTATTGAGATAAATCGACTGACGCAGGCAGATTTGCCGTAAGTATAATATTTTAGGATTTATGCGTCTTTAAAGTTGGAAATATTTGAACGTCATTTTGAAGCACTTACGGGCGTTTTCCCCAAACGATACCGCGTTTTTCGAACTCTTCGCATCAAAGCACGTCGGTTTTAGTCAAAAAAAGACCACCTAAATTTTTGGCGATTTTTGAAAAAAACGTAAGGTTAACCCCTTTGGTGTTTTTTCACCCCAAAAATTGAAAGTTTCAAATCCACTCGTTTTTTGGCGTTTTCCTATGCAGTTTTTTGAGATAAATCGACTGACGCAGGCAGATTTGCCGTAAGTAGAATATTTTAGGATTTATGCGTCTTTAAAGTTGGAAATATTTGAACGTCATTTTGAAGCACTTACGGGCGTTTTCCCCAAACGATACCGCGTTTTTCGAACTCCTCGCATCAAAGCACGTCGGTTTTAGTCAAAAAAAGACCACCTAAATTTTTGGCGATTTTTGAAAAAAACGTAAGGTTAACCCCTTTGGTGTTTTTTCACCCCAAAAATTGAAAGTTTCAAATCCACTCGTTTTTTGGCGTTTTCCTATGCAGTTTTTTGAGATAAATCGACTGACGCAGGCAGATTTGCCGTAAGTATAATATTTTAGGATTTATGCGTCTTTAAAGTTGGAAATATTTGAACGTCATTTTGAAGCACTTACGGGCGTTTTCCCCAAACGATACCGCGTTTTTCGAACTCCTCGCATCAAAGCACGTCGGTTTTAGTCAAAAAAAGACCACCTAAATTTTTGGCGATTTTTGAAAAAAACGTAAGGTTAACCCCTTTGGTGTTTTTTCACCCCAAAAATTGAAAGTTTCAAATCCACTCGTTTTTTGGCGTTTTCCTATGCAGTTTTTTGAGATAAATCGACTGACGCAGGCAGATTTGCCGTAAGTATAATATTTTAGGATTTATGCGTCTTTAAAGTTGGAAATATTTGAACGTCATTTTGAAGCACTTACGGTCGTTTTCCCCAAACGATACCGCGTTTTTCGAACTCTTCGCATCAAAGCACGTCGGTTTTAGTCAAAAAAAGACCACCTAAATTTTTGGCGATTTTTTAAAAAAACGTAAGGTTAACCCCTTTGGTGTTTTTTCACCCCAAAAATTGAAAGTTTCAAATCCACTCGTTTTTTTGCGTTTTCCTATGCAGTTTTTTGAGATAAATCGACTGACGCAGGCAGATTTGCCGTAAGTATAATATTTTAGGATTTATGCGTCTTTAAAGTTGGAAATATTTGAACGTCATTTTGAAGCACTTACGGGCGTTTTCCCCAAACGATACCGCGTTTTTCGAACTCTTCGCATCAAAGCACGTCGGTTTTAGTCAAAAAAAGACCACCTAAATTTTTGGCGATTTTTGAAAAAAACGTAAGGTTAACCCCTTTGGTGTTTTTTCACCCCAAAAATTGAAAGTTTCAAATCCACTCGTTTTTTGGCGTTTTCCTATGCAGTTTTTTGAGATAAATCGACTGACGCAGGCAGATTTGCCGTAAGTATAATATTTTAGGATTTATGCGTCTTTAAAGTTGGAAATATTTGAACGTCATTTTGAAGCACTTACGGGCGTTTTCCCCAAACGATACCGCGTTTTTCGAACTCCTCGCATCAAAGCACGTCGGTTTTAGTCAAAAAAAGACCACCTAAATTTTTGGCGATTTTTGAAAAAAACGTAAGGTTAACCCCTTTGGTGTTTTTTCACCCCAAAAATTGAAAGTTTCAAATCCACTCGTTTTTTGGCGTTTTCCTATGCAGTTTATTGAGATAAATCGACTGACGCAGGCAGATTTGCCGTAAGTATAATATTTTAGGATTTATGCGTCTTTAAAGTTGGAAATATTTGAACGTCATTTTGAAGCACTTACGGGCGTTTTCCCCAAACGATACCGCGTTTTTCGAACTCTTCGCATCAAAGCACGTCGGTTTTAGTCAAAAAAAGACCACCTAAATTTTTGGCGATTTTTGAAAAAAACGTAAGGTTAACCCCTTTGGTGTTTTTTCACCCCAAAAATTGAAAGTTTCAAATCCACTCGTTTTTTGGCGTTTTCCTATGCAGTTTTTTGAGATAAATCGACTGACGCAGGCAGATTTGCCGTAAGTAGAATATTTTAGGATTTATGCGTCTTTAAAGTTGGAAATATTTGAACGTCATTTTGAAGCACTTACGGGCGTTTTCCCCAAACGATACCGCGTTTTTCGAACTCCTCGCATCAAAGCACGTCGGTTTTAGTCAAAAAAAGACCACCTAAATTTTTGGCGATTTTTGAAAAAAACGTAAGGTTAACCCCTTTGGTGTTTTTTCACCCCAAAAATTGAAAGTTTCAAATCCACTCGTTTTTTGGCGTTTTCCTATGCAGTTTTTTGAGATAAATCGACTGACGCAGGCAGATTTGCCGTAAGTATAATATTTTAGGATTTATGCGTCTTTAAAGTTGGAAATATTTGAACGTCATTTTGAAGCACTTACGGGCGTTTTCCCCAAACGATACCGCGTTTTTCGAACTCTTCGCATCAAAGCACGTCGGTTTTAGTCAAAAAAAGACCACCTAAATTTTTGGCGATTTTTTAAAAAAACGTAAGGTTAACCCCTTTGGTGTTTTTTCACCCCAAAAATTGAAAGTTTCAAATCCACTCGTTTTTTGGCGTTTTCCTATGCAGTTTTTTGAGATAAATCGACTGACGCAGGCAGATTTGACGTAAGTATAATATTTTAGGATTTATGCGTCTTTAAAGTTGGAAATATTTGAACGTCATTTTGAGCTGGAAGAACTTTATCAATAATGACCTCACTAAAAATCCATGGGAAATTATCCAGAAATTAACTTCAGGCAAACTTAGGAGACAAAATATCCTCTCTACTTTCAAAGAGCCTTCAGGCAAAGACACTCTTACCCCAGAAAACACTCTTTAGTACCTAATAAATGGCCTTCCACGGGATGACGACCAAGCTGCTGACTCACATGGTGATCACCAATTCATGAGAGCAGATTTCAAGGAACTCCGGTGGGTGGACAATACCGAACCCATCTCTGAGATAACCATGGAGGAACTAAACGAGATTGTCAAAAAAACCAGGCCCGCAATGCCCCTGGGTTTGACAATTCCAAGGTTCCTTCTTCAAAAAGATCTATCTTTTCCTGAACCAAACCATTCTGTCTATTTATAACGCCTGCCTTAGGATTGCTCATTTTTCCCAGAAATGGCTGAAAGGGGTACTTAGAGTACTCCCGAAAGCCACGGACGGGGTGTGGGCAACCTAAAGAGCTACAGGCCCATCACTCTTCTTTTGAAAATCTTTGAAAGATTGATCAAAACCCGTATACTCCAAACCAAGACCCACTTTCACTCTCTGAGGCAGTACAGCTTCACCGAAGGCAGGTCCACCGGCACGGCCCTGCAAAGCTACCTCACAGATGACCGTGAATATAAATACCCGAACCAAGCCTTAACACAAATTCGTCGCCGTCAATCATGAGCTACCTCAGTAATCGCATTGTCACACTTAATTCTGGACCCATACAAGTAGAAAAACGATGCACCAAGGGCTGTCCCCAAGGATCTGTCCTAGAGCCAACCCTGTGGAGTGCACTTCTGGACCATTATCTCCAAAGCAGCGACCTTCAGGAGGAAGTAGGAACCCTAGTAGATGCCTACGGGTGACGGTAAACTGCACGAACGACTTAAAGTAACGGTAAAACAAAATGGTAAACTGCACTCCGAGCAAAACAGAGAAATTTTAATCCCTGTGGTAAACTGCACTCTAAATTCGTGCAGTTTACCATTAGCAGGTAGTGTCGAGGTGCGTAAGCCGCATCCGTCGTAATCCCAAAATTTGTTAGGATTATTGCTTAACTATAAACAAAAATTTAAATAAAATCAAAAATTAGCCCTGCCGTAAGCAGGGCCGTAGTTAGCCTAGATTCCAAAATCCCAAAAATTAACCTAAACGTAGATATATTTAACAAAAATTTAAATTAAATTAAAAATTAGCCCTGCCGTAAGCAGGGGCGTAGTTAGCCTAGATTGCAAAATGCCAAAAATTAACCAAAATGTAGATATGTAGTTCTATTGACGGTGCGTGCGTTCTGATATAGTCTTATCTCTGTCAGGCAGACGTGATTGTGACATAGCCGGGTGTACATCGGGTGTATTACGCAACATTATGCAATAATTTAAAAAATAAACGCAGAACTCGTTTTTAGGTTAGAATCTCGATTGCCTTGGTTGCGTTCGTCAAAACCGACGCTCCGCTACCCTCCGCTCCGGTCCCCTTTGCTCCGGGCGCTACGCGCCGTTTTGACGAACGCTGACTCGCTAAAAACATCCGTCTAGGTCGCTCAAATTCGCCAAAGGTGCAACTCGAAAGGGGTGAAACTCGTTAGCAACGCTCGATGTCTACCCGACCGGCTCACAATCCAACCGGCTCACAATAGAACTCGGGAGCAGATCACTTCCCTATGTAACATGCATGTAAAATTTTGATTTTCAAATGCCGTTTTCTCGAAAACTACTGGATCATCCGCATCGAAGTGCGGTCTCAAAATGCTCAGAAAAATGTCCTCTTTCTAATAGAAAAAAAAATCAAAGCCCAATTCGTGCGGGCAGTTAACTGACAGTAATTTTTTTTTGTATAACATATTTAAACAATATTTCATAATATATATAATTAAATTTCTCACTTGGTAATGAATTAATTAAAGGATCAATATTTAACTATAATCTTAATGATAATCCAGTAATTAAATGCTTAGAGTGCAGCTTACCATTATGCAGGTAATTTTGGAGTGAAACTTACCTGGACAATGCTCGGAGTGCAGTTTACCACTTTGTAAAATTTCGTGCAGTTTACCTGGAGTGCAGTTTACCATTTGCTGGTCGTTTTGGAGTGCAGTTTACCTTACCCCATGCCTACGCAGATGACATTAGGGCGACAGTGACGGTTTCCTCCAGAAATGAACTCAAGGTCAAACTTCAAAAAAATGTCGACAACTTGCAGAACAACTTGCAGTGCAAGAAATGAAGCTCTCCTCCCTGTCTGAAACCAAGACAAAAGTAATATGCCACAACCCTTTACGTATATTCACAACAATGACCTACAAATCAAATTGAATGGCAAAAACATTCAAATTGCCAAATAATTTAAATAAATAAATAATAATTTAGATACTTCGCGTTAAAATAAAAATTAAAAAAAAAGAAAAACAATTTTTTTGTTACTTTACAGTTTACACCCTCGATATGTAATATACTATTACAATCAACTGATTGAAACTAAAATCTTATTTCAGAAAAAAACAATTTATTATTTGAATAATTATTACGTAAATAAGTTGAAACGTAAGCGGTATTCATCAGTATTCATGTTATGATTTTTAAAAGTCATGTGGTGATGCTTCGCCTTAACTAAAAAAATAATTTGAACTAAGTTCAAAGTTCATTTGTTCCGCTTAGTAACGAAATACCAATTGTTTTCATTAATTTTTTTTAAGCTTGAATCAAAGTTGATTACGAAAATGTTAAAAGTAAGTAATAATAAATTACGTTTACCGGCGAAAAAATGAGGTTATAATTTTGTTTTTGCCAAAAGGGCGCAGTGACGTTGGTAACTGGAGGTGCTTCAGGATTAGGAAAGGCGGCTGTGGAACGTTTGGTACAACAAGGAAGTCGCGTGGTTTTATGCGACTTGCCGATTTCGAAAGGTGAAGAATTAGCCAAGTCGATCGGAGAAGACAAGTGTGTTTTCGCACCGGTTGACGTAAGATGTTCCAGCTGGGCCAACGCAAAGCTTATCTGCTTCTTTTTCAGGTAACCAGCGAAAGTGATGTAGAAAACGCACTCAAGTTGGCCAAGGATAAATTCGGAGGGTTAAATAATGTGGTCAATTGTGCCGGTATCGGAGTGGCTTTCAAGGTGTACAATTTTAACAAGAAATCACCTCACAAGCTGGAAGATTTCGTCAAAGTTTTAAACGTAAACACCGTTGGCACTTTCAATGTGATTCGGCTGGCTGTCGGTGTGATAGGTGAAAATCAACCCAATGAGGATGGTCAACGTGGAGTTATAGTCAACACGGCTAGTATAGCTGGTTACGAAGGTCAAATGGGACAGGCTGCTTATGCTGCCAGTAAGGGAGCCATCATCAGTATGACTCTTCCTTTAGCCCGGGATCTTTCCATACAAGGAATTCGAGTGTGCACCATTGCACCAGGTAATAAATTTTAAAAATACACAAACTTAAAGAAGATTTTAAACTTTTCTGGCCTTTTAGGTTTATTCAAGACTCCATTGCTGGGGTCGCTTCCGGAAAAAGTAATTGCATTTCTTTCCAAGTCGTCGCCTTTTCCACAAAGGCTTGGTGATCCTGCCGAATTTGCAATGCTCGCACAAAACATTATCGAAAACCCAATGTTAAATGGCGAAGTTATTCGATTGGATGGAGCCCTTCGAATGCAACCTTAATTTTGTTAGTAAGAAATAAAGTGTCTTAATAGTTTTATAAAAACAAATTTATTTATTTTATATCTTCCCGTAAATATTTAAGAATGCAGTTTGTAACCGACAACATTTTTTGTTGTGGTCATCAGGATTGCAGAAGGTTACCTTTCATTTAACTGTCCTTGTAATCCTCTCGGCAGCAATCTCTCTTGGATCGCTCTTGGAGCGATCTTCATTTATGTGCAACTTTGTGATCTAAAAGGGAAATGGTGATTATTTAAATAATTGAAATTTCGAAAAATAGTCCTCACAGCTGGATGATTTCCGATTGGCGAAGAAAACTTTGTTTCAATTTTTGACCAATTCAAAAAAGTCAGCCTGCCGACTCCGACCACAGGGCCATCACTTTCCAAATCAGGGCCGACAATGAGGGAGTCAGGGTCGTGAAACATCCTTGAAACAATAAGTAGATGACTTGAGCGTTGGGTAGAGGAAATGGAGCCTCACTCCGAAATCCTATCCACCGCTGAAGACATCGAAAGCATAATTACAGACCTCCACAAACAGATCAAAAATTTAATCGACTTTAAGGCCAACCTCAAAAAAACCTACATTGGAAAACCCGAGCTGAACTTCTTCCTCAACAGGCTGCTACCAGTAGACGATGACAGAACGACAGACTCATGTGCAGATCACCAAGCCATGCGTTCGGACTTTGAAAGTCTGGTGGCAGTCTGCGACTCAACTCCCCTAAGGGAAATTGACTTCAGAATCATGGAATGCGAGCTGTACAGGGACGAACAAGCGAAACACCCCCAGTACTGTTCCATCCCTTTCTGGCCCATAAAATCACGTTTCACAAACCCCATCTCTCAGACCCTCTCTCCGAGTCGGATTACCTATTAGACTCGGCTTCTCCTTCAGAAACCTCTCCGCTTCCGTAAATCGGAAAACCTAAGCATAACCTTTCTTTCCGGCAGGATAACACTCTTCAAGATCTCCTGAAAACGGAAAACTTTCCCCGCAGGCTAAACCGACAACGATAGACGAAATTCTCAGTACGACCCTGTACTCACGAAATACAGGGTTTCGGAAAAGGGACGACAAATCGATAAAAACTGTACACCTGGAAACCGCTTGGTGAAAGCGGAAGGGTGTACAGACAATTATCAGACAGTTTATTAGTACAACAATTTATTAAAAAAAGTTTGAGTACCACTGACATTCGCAGTGTTGACATTTATTTAAAGCGGGAATTAACCTAACTTTTCTTGTTACTGTTTTTGAAAGTACAAATGTAAATTTTGATGGACACAAAAATTGAAATAGAAAACTCCGAAGGAGCGAACATCGCCCCCCTGAACCGCAACACCGTTCACCAGATATGTTCGGGCCAGGTAAGCGGATATTATCTGTTTGTCACTTCTCTGAAATTTCTTTTTAGGTAATTTTAAGTTTGGCGATTGCGGTTAAGGAATTAATAGAAAATGCGATTGACGCTTCTGCAACCAACGTCGAAATTCACCTCAAAGAGTACGGCAGTGACATTATTAAAGTTAGCGATAACGGAGTTGGAGTCAAGCGAGAAAATTTTCAAGCACTCAGTAAGAAGGTTTATCGGTTATTTTTTCACGTCATACTTACTTTTATTACTTTGCAGCCCTGAAGCATTATACCTCTAAGCTGAGTGACTTTCACGACTTGGAAAGTGTGAGCACATTGGGTTTTCGGGGAGAAGCCCTCAGTTCGCTCTGTGCTTTAGCTAAGCTTTCAGTTACAACCCGTCATGCTACCAGCGACCATGCTACCAGTATACAGTACGACGCAAGCGGAAAGATTGTGGAAGAGAAACCAGCAGCTCGTGAAATCGGAACGACAGTGATTTTAGAAAATTTATTTTCTTCCCTTCCGGTCAGGAGGAAGGAGTTTGTTAAAAATTTGAAACGGGAGTATTCGAAAATGTGCCAACTGCTCTACGCTTACTGCTTGGTCTCAACAGGAGTGAAGTAAGTCTTTTGATTTCCAGAATCTTTCGGGCAGACGTCAAATTTTTTTTTATAATTTTTTTTTTGTTATAAGACAAGGTTTTCACTTGTCTGGAAAAGTCAGGGAATTTACAATTGCCCCTTGATATTTTTGTCTGTTTTTGTAGATTTACATGCTTCAATCGCAACAAAATGGGATCTTCGAATGTTGTGGTAGCAACAGAGGGTTCGACTTCGATCCGCGACAACGTCATCAGCATTTTTGGCTCGAAGCAATCGACAACTTTGATCGACGTTGCGACAATTGAACCTGACGCGGAAATTTTGGAAGAATTTAAAGTGAAAACATCTTCTGGAGATGTACTGACGTGGGAGTTCGTAATTTCGAATGCTTCTCACGGTAACGGACGTAGCGCCAGTGATCGGCAATTTTATTACATTAATGCGCGACCGTTTGAATCTCAAAAAATTGTCAAACTCGTCAACGAACTCTACAGGCAGTTCAATCCAACGCAGTTTCCGTTTGTTTTTTTAAATATAAAAATTGCGAGATCGTCGGTGGATGTGAACGTTACGCCTGACAAAAGACAAATTTTTATTGAGAACGAAAATCTTTTGCTCGCGACTCTGAAGGCTTCCATGTTGAAAGTATTTGGAAATTGCGCCCACTCTTTCCTTACGCAAAATAACGACGTGGGAAAGCATGGAATCAAGCGGACCAATAGCGAAGATCGTGTAAACTTCAAGAAGCGTCTTGTGGAAACCAAGGTTGTTGCGACAGAAAAGGAAGACGAGGAGAAGGAAGAGGAAGACGTAGCCAACGGTAACATCAGTAAGCTTATTTTTCTGGCCAATGAATTGGAAGAAACACCCGAGGACGAAATCAAAGAAGAGGAGTCTCGAAGAAGAGAGGAAGAACGCCCGAAACGTCTAAATTTGTCTTCTTGGGTCAAAAAAGTTGAAGACGTCAAGGGAGAAGAGGAACTGATCACGTTTGATGATTGTCCAAAAGATGAGAAAGAAATGGAAACGTCAACTTCGATAAAACTGATAAGAGAGGAAGATCGTTCTAAACGTCCCAAAAAGGTTGAAGACAAGGAGGACGACGAAGAAGAAGAAGAATTGATCACGTTTGATGATCGTCCGAAAGATGACAAAAAATTGAAGTGTGTACAAAAGTCGACTTCGATAAAACTGATAAGAGATGCTTTGGAGTTGTGCAAAACTTCCACGGTGGAAGAAGATCGCGTGCGTTTTAGATCTCAATTAAATCCGGCAAACAATAAAAGTGCCGAACAGGAACTGGAACGACAAATCAGTAAAGACATGTTCGAAAAGATGGAAATTATCGGCCAATTTAACCTCGGGTTTATCATCACTAAGCTAGAAAATGATTTGTTTATTGTGGATCAGCATGCCAGCGACGAGAAGTATAACTTTGAACAGCTACAGGCGAATACCGTGCTGGAACGACAAATTCTTGTCAAGTAAAGTTTCTTTTTTTTTATATTTCGTCTGTTGAAGCTGATCATTTTTTGTTTTCAGTCCTAAGTCACTAGAATTGACTGCCGCCAATGAAGAGTTGCTGATGGATAATATAGCAGTTTTCCAGAAAAATGGTTTCACTTTTGCAATTGATCCGTCTGGTAAGTATAGACTTCCACTGGTATACTTCTTTGGAATTCCTTGGAGTTCGGAGTTCAAAATAGGGTATTACCTCGGAATTCTTTCCTAAAGCGTCGATTTTGATGAAATTTTGGGAATAGGCTCTACTTACCTCCCAATTTTTACAATAACATCCTTCATTTTAAAGATACCGTATCCAATCAAAAACCATTTTAAAGGAAATTTCAAGGGCTAAAAAATCTTGTGGTAGGTGGTACTCGCGTTATTATGTTTTTATGCTACAGAAATTTAAAAGAGACAAAAATTTTGTTAAAAAAAACTACATTTTTGTACTGAATAATTTTTTACGTATCTCTTATCATTTTTGAGTTACACAAAGAAAAAGGCAGATTTTTCAGAAAATCGAAAAATGCGCTCTATACTTTGATCGTATTTTTTTTCAAAAAGTATGCATTTTAAACCATTCAAACTTTTTGTTTGATTGATTTGTCAGTTCGTACTGACGCTGAATTAAATTATATAAATTGGGGACAACGGACGGACTGCGAAAGTAAATATTTCATTCAAAAAGGTGAAAAACCATACAACTATCTATAAATGGAAAAAGATTTTCCAAGGAAGAGACACGACAGTTGCCCGTTAGAGAATATATTAAAAGAGGAAGAGAAGAAAATTAGAATAAGGAAGAATTGGATCAAGATAAAAATTTTAATCTCCAGGTAAAAATAATCAAAATTTCGAATAACAACAGAAATCAGGCGAGAGGGAGATGGAGGAACTGAAACGAATGATAAACGACCTTACGGGAGTGGTAAGGTAAAGGAAGTAAAGGAGAAAATAGAGAGTATGGAAGCAAGGCGAAGAGAGGAAAATGCAAGACTAGAAGAAAGAGTAAATAATCAGGATGAAAAGATAGCAACCGAATGAGAAAGACATAGAAGAACCAACAAATGAAGAAATCATGAAAGCAATATACCAGTTAAAGAACAGAAAAGCCCCGGGCTATGATGAGATATTAGCCGAGATGATAAAAAATGGAGGAGAAAAGATATGCCGCATAAGTGGAAGGAAGGAGTATTGTGACTGTAAAAAAGGAAAGGAAATGCTGAAGAATGCAGCAACTATCGAGGAATAACACTCCTGAATGTGGCATATAAAATTCTGTCTGTCTGTCGGTGGAGACAGGTAGTGATGGACCGTACAACATGGAGAAGCGTAATTAACAATACAAAGACACACAGAGACTTATAATAAAATGTATTAAAACCATAAAGTATACTAAGAGGATTAATCCACCTCAGGAAAATGGATTTTGAAAGTCTGCGGACAGCCAAATTTGAATAGAATGTAGTGCTATTTAAATAAAAATAAAATATCTCGCTTAGTTTATATGCAATCGACTTTTAGCAGTGCTCATTTTAAAGGTTTTTTCAAGTACTACAAAAAATGTTCTTAGCATTATACCCGTAAAATCGGTCGTTTTTCCGTTATTTTAAGTCGAATGCGTGGATTTGAGCATTCGCGAAAAACAAAGTCTCCTTTCGTCAACCATATCTCGCTTTGTATTGTACCTAGCATATTTCTAAAAAAACAAATTTCTTTGTTTTTTTATAAGCTACAATTATGTTCCTAACACATTTTTTCATTAGACGCATAGTTTTTAAGTTATTCGTAAAAAACCGTTTAAAAAAGTGTCATTTTTCAATGAAAATGGCAAGTTTTCAATCTTGAATAACTCAAACAGTATTGAGTTTTCGAAAAAACTTTATAGAACAATTTTTGCTTAAAATTAGATCCTTGATCGACTCCCGAGGTTATTTTGACCAAAAAATTTTCCACCCCCCGAAAAACATACTTCCGCATAGGGTAGACTTTGCTTCTTGAGCTATTTCGATGCTTTAGGACAGAATTCGGAGCCAAATGCCTTCATTAAATGGACTATAAATACATTTTTGTTTTTAGCACCATCAACCAAGAAGGTGGCCTTGTCAGCTATTCCAATGAGCAAAAACTGCATTTTTGGAAAAGACGACATCGACGAAATGCTGTACATGTTAAGGGCAAGTTCTGTCGTTATTTTTCCTTTTGCAGTTGCATTATATTTTCTTACAGGAAGACGTGAGCCACACCGCGTGCCGCCCCTCGCGAGTACGTGGAATGTTCGCGTCCAGGGCGTGTCGTAAAAGCGTCATGGTGGGATGCCCTCTAAATTACGGCGACATGAAACGTTTGGTTCAACACATGGGCGAAATCGATCAACCATGGGTAAGTTTTTTTCCAAAAACATTTAATTTTCCAGTTAACAGGTTTTTTTTGCAGAATTGCCCACATGGACGACCAACGATGCGGCACTTGGTCAACTTAAAATTGCTGAAAAATCTCTAAATCTTCAAATCGAATATTTTAAATTAGCTTTGTTAGGTTTTTATTGCAAATTAAGAAAATAAATTATTTTATTTTAAGATCATGCATTTGGCAAAAATTTTCTTGAACTCAAAAATCAAGGTCGGGGGGGATCTCGTTAATTTGTTCATGCGCGTCAGTGGTAGCCAGGTAACAATAATTTTATTTCGAGGGGAATTTTGAATAAAAAAATTATATTCTCAGAGCAGCTTGAACCCTCGCTCATAGATAGTGCAAGTGTAATTTTGGAATATTAAATCATCAAAATTAACAAATATCCCTTTTTTTATAGTTCAAGAATGGATTACAATCCAGATTGTTCTACTTTGACGAATGAGCCCAGTCTTTCCTGTTTTGAAAAATCGTTTTGGTAGAGGAAGCAAGGGTAAGCCTGACTTGTTATTTATGTTCACTGCATTTTACTTCTTATTATACCGAAATTCGCAAGGGGTAATATAAGATTTTTTGTGATACCAAAAAATTCAACTGCAGATCATTCATTAATTCATTATATATATTTATAAATTCAAAGTGAATACAACATTAAACATAAAGCTACCTCTACTTAAAATGCCGCGCCCAGCAAGTTCCTTGGAAGTCTTCAGCTGTGAAGCGTCATTTGGGCGAAGAAACTTCCTGGGTGGGAAGCATTTTTGTTACAAAAATATTAAAGAACTTAAATATAATAAAAAAGGTTAAGAAAGACTTAAACAATTCTTCTTGAAGCCTACCTAAAGTACCATTTAAGATAAATTGAATCCTGAAACTTTTGTAACCTAAAACCTACGATACTAAGGTTCTCACTTAATGAGCCCCTTTGCTTTGAACAAATCGCGCATCAGACCCTTCAAATATTTGATTTCGCGTTGCAAATCTGTAATCTGATTTTCCAATTTTGTATTTTCGTCGCAGACCACACGTTCTTCACCCAAAATGTCTTCAACTTCCGCCTTCTTCTTCATGCGGTAACGGGTGGCCGCATTTTTGTTTTGTTCCTTCTTGCGGGACTTCTTGTCGTCGTTGGAACCACGGGAGTAAGGTTTGGAACGCTTTCGCGTGGTGGACTTGCCGGAAAGTTCGAAATCGGATTGGGATGGCTCGACGGTGTCGGGTATCCATTCGGGATCGTCGGAAGAACAATCGCCGAACGTGCTACTACCGCTGCTGTTGCTATTACTGCCAGGTGAAGATGGATAGATCAGATCTTCTGCTCGACTGCGAATAAGCTCGTCTACCACCGCTAATTCGCGTGCAACGTCGGACTGTTGGATCGTGGTCGGAAGGTCGATGGATGAGTCGATCACGTCGTTGAGAAGTGATTTTTCTTGGACGGGATAAACGATGGGTTGAGTGATGAGAGGTTCCAAGGTGGTAAAGAAAGGTTTGTAGGTGGGACTTTGGGGAGGAGTTAGGGTTCCGTGAGTCATTTCGACTGCGTCCAAAACATTTTCGAATTCCTGCAAGAGGCTTTGGGTATCGGGTAGCGCGGGATGGTTTTCCATTTTGACGGGACCGATGGCCTCCACGTGGTGGTCCGATGCGTCATTTCCAAATTCTAGCCAATTCGAAAATGGTTCTGCAAAAATAAATTAAATTTCATTTACGAAAAAAAAAAAAAAAAATAGTTGTTATAAATGGAAATTATCGAAAGGAGGTCGCCACGTTAAATTATGCGTTTTTCAAAATCTCGAGAGCGGAATTGTGTCTATTGATTTGATGCAAATCGAATTCAAGCGCACAGCTATAACATACACACAGAGCCGGTTTGGTTTGGCATTGGGTTAGTGAAAGTTTTCTTGGCGTGGTTTGTCCTTGGGGACATAAGCACGGAATATAAAAATTCTAACGCTAATTTTATTTTCGGCAATCTAAAATTTTACCAAAAACGAAATTTCTAAATTTCTAGTGGACTCTATTAGAAAGCGATTGGAAATTGGTAATAAAACAAAAGAGACGTAGAAATGCGCGTCATTTGTTTACGCTGCACATTCCTTTTATGGATATGCTCGTGTAGGTATGCAAATTTTTGCCATTCCTATTAATTGGAAACAAATGAAAACAAAAAATATTGGTAATGGTAGCAGTCACAGTAGCGCGAACAATACCCGCGGGCGTCCCTATTACGATAACAACATTCCCCCCCGCCCTGAAATGCAAAGTCGACATGTGCAGAATAATTAAAAACAATTGACTAATTAATCAGTTCCTTTTTAAGGAAATAAAAGCGTTTCCTCCTTGGAAGTATCGGAGTATTACGATTCGAATCCAAAGTCCAAATATTTACCATGGTTACCACGGGCGGTGCGTTACGCAACGCGGGCGTCCCAATTACGAAAGTAAGAAAAAAAAGTGATAAAATTCGAAATTCGATTACGCATATTGGAAGGAAGAGAAGATCCTCCCACTCGTAATGCGTTGCAAGCCAGCTAATAACAATGACATTAACTTTCGATCTCAATTCGGTTGCCCTCCGGTCAATAAATAATTATTGTTGACAAGACAACTTACAAAATTATCAATTCGCAATATACAACCTCGATCGCACTCTTTTATCGCTAAAAATAAACATCGTTAATTAATTTTTACAAAATCGGGGCATCTCTTGTAATTACAGAGATAACGTAATCTGGACAGAGTTCGTCTTGTACAAACAAATTAATTATTATTAAATCGTTCAATAAGTTCTAATTTATTGCAAGAAGATTTTTTCAATCAACGAGGTCTGTGATCCCATATAATATAATTATATATCAATTAAATTTTGAGCCCCACGAGGGGCGCCTATATTCAGTCACGCATTGAAACACCTGCGTGTAAGTGAAAGCAATCAAAACTGGATTGAGCTATTTTAAGAAGTCCTTCGTTTGTTATTGTTCCGTGTGGAGGAAGAAAAGGGAGCGGCGGAAGATAAATTCAGAAAACGGTATTCCAGTTTTGGAGATATTTCCGATGGTCCATAGATCATTTGAAGGTTTCGGCATACTTGAACCACTGCCGCGATAAAAAGTTGTGTCAACAGCGTGCGTGCTCATCGGGTTTCATCTACGCGAACACCGTAAAGGTTCCATTTCCAAACCGGTTGGACAAGAGAGTAATAAACGCGAGTGGAATGTGATTCGGGTAGAAGTAGTAAATTTTCAATACCACGAGAAAATAAACGGCATTAGGAATGCCATTATCGGGTTCGATCCCGAGCGAAGAGACAACTCGCGAACACCGAGATAACCTGAGATTTGTGGAGTTCGGAGTCCAAAACAATATAACCGGACAAGCAATAGGAGTTCAAAGTGCATAACAGACCACCGTCGGATGTCAGTGAGTGAAGACCGAAGGCAACCAGGCAACGCAGAAGAAATATTTCATTGCCTGTCTGACCAGGAGCGAAGTCATAACAATTTATTCGGCGACTCTCGAATATGGGGTCTGCAACGCTTTGTGGTTTTTCAAAAATGTCCAAATAATTTTGGAATTAAGGGTTTTTAGGTAGACTACACTGCTGTGATCTAAAGTCTAAGTTCGATCTTTGAAAGCTATTGGGAAGGCAACGGGGAAACCACCCCATTAATTAAATTCTTTAGTAAGTCACCTTGGAATAGCCAACATCCGGAACGAAGAAGAATGTATCGTTAATGATCCCAGTTGGGAATAACCGAACCTAGTCCTAAAATAAAATCGGGGAAGTACACATCATGCGTTTCGAACAGACCGAGAATTATTCGAGCGAAACAGGCAATTGCGCCCCGGGCGGTGGGAATCCTCAGCACGTCTCTGCCGTAATCAGGATCTGTGCATTTGGCGTGAATGTCCAGATTAAAGGACGTGTGGATCCCCGACTCGGTACCGGGTAGGACCATTACGATACGTCAGCTTTCAGTTCGGGAGATATATCATTGCTTGTTTCTAACAGACCTAGACAATTCGGTCGTCATTATTATTTCTGATTGCAATCCTCATCCTCGAAGATAAAGAAACGGAAGCCTTCGTCAGATAAAAAACAAAACAAATTTGTGAAACAAAATATCATCAGCTAAACAGTATTGTGTCAAGTATACTAATTTGTGGGCGACTATTTTTCCACGCCGACTGATATTTTTTAAAAAGCAGAATATCAAGTGTTTGATATCTCGGAAAAGGGAAAGCAAATCTCTTCGCTCTGATTGCATTTCCTTTTTTATATTTGGTGGAAGTTCCCCATATACTCCTATCAAGTAAAAATCAGAAAGAGCGGAAGGGGGGGGGGTAAAAAAGGGGCAAATAAATACCAAAAAAGTAAGAATTTCGAGTAAATTGTGCGGTATTCAGTAACTTTTCGCAGTATGTATCTACAGGATGTTTGCGCGATTGATGTAAACCACGAAGTTTTCGTTTAAAAGCTGTTTTCGAATGGCGTAACACCGAAACTATTGAATTCTAAACGGTCAGTGTTTTTAATAATAGTATGCATTTTATTTAGCATATTGCTATTTTAGTATACATAATATTACAATGTTGACCTCATCTTGGTATAACATCAACATTCATAAATTTATATAGTCTACAGACAAAGCACGAAATCAGCTAAAAACTAGATTCTAACCTTCTATTGTCTAAAATCAACGGACTTTCGTCATGGATAAAATGTTGACAATTAGACCTCCTGTTAAGTTTACTGACCGGAAGAGGGCCTATTTAAAAGATTCAAGATTTTGAAAAAAAAAAGGATTTTAATAGTTTCGGTGCTGACCACTTGAAGTTGAAAATTAGATTACTACTCCCCCCCCCTCCCCCATTAACGAAGATTTGTAATGTATCGTGCAAGAGTGCGGGGACACCCTGTATATCACGCTAAAATGTAAGATTGATAATTTCGAGGCCGACTAGCATTTACTTTGTTTTGATAATTTATGCTGATATGATTTTATCAATTGCATTACTTTTTTGCCAATAAGTTAAGGGTGAAGGCTGTGAACAGGCAACTCGACCGATAAAACTTCCAAAATAGGGAAGTGGAGCTTGAGCCACCCCCGTTAAGTCCAGTATGGAAATTCACGGTAGCCTTCCAGAAAGTATGGGTCATGGATCTAATCAGCGCCGACCGACTTTTTACGTAAGTGGAAATGTCAGGGATGGAGATGTCGAGTATTGCTTGAAACTATCCGGCAAGGAAGTTATCGGAAAATCCCCGTGATATAGTTTTTGAGTTCTAAGAAATGGCGAAAAGTTTACGCAATAAAAATTTTGAATTGGTTCCAGTGGCGCCAATTGCCTTGAATTGACAAAAAATGGTCTGTCGCCGTCGAGTTTCACTCGGACGAGGTCCGCGGAGCGAAGGAGAAATTTTTTCGAGTGTAGGGGCACACGCACAATTATTAAAAAACCTACCGTAACATCCTGCCATTTTTGCTTAAAAGAGGTCGAACAAAATTAAAGTCAGTTCAAAAGGTCTTCCACTTTGATAGATTATTGGAGTAAAAAGGAAATCTTTACGATTTTCTTTATCTCAATATTGTAATCAACGTCTTTTTACTAATTTTTGTGAATTGACGATAATTTCTCGATTCCACGTGTAGCGATAGGTGAACTTCATGCTACTACACACAACGGTGAAAACGCTCATTTGTACGGCCGCACATCGAGAATGTAAACGCAAGACTAACTTTTTTATTACAATCGTAACTTAATTAACGTAAGGTCGAGCACAATTGACCACGTCAAATATCACTGAGTGTATAAAAGGAACGCGCGCAAACAAACACGATCAACAAGTGAATGTTAAGACTAAGCAATTTGGAACGCAAGTGGAAAAACAAGTTCCCCCCAAAGAAACGCACACGTGATCTTTGATAGCTAGAAGATAACACTATCCCCGCTTCTGGAAAAAAAAAATTATACCGCGAGGTCCGCGGTTTATCGCATTTTTACCAACAAGATAAAAAATACTGCTTTGTCCTCGTATTTTTGAGAAAAATAGACCGATGCATTCGATGCGCTTTTAGTCCGGTAAACATCGACGTTGCTTACTGCTTCGTTTTCAAACCATGCGATTTTCCAACTTGCACGCCCGCGGAGCGTGCAACCCCGGGCATGCGTGCTAAGCGCAGCGTACACGCACAGGTGAGTGCTAAAATGCCGATGGGGAGAGGAAACTCAAAATATTTTCATTTTCTTTGTTTGCGCCGCATATGCCACAGACGATTTTGACCTAATTTTCGAAACAAATCAATTGATCTTCTTCAATTGATCGAATCAATAATCGGAATAAAAGCTAAAGATGTCTCGTGAATTCGTTCAAATGCGTCAGAAATGCAAGCAGCTGCAGATTGTATGAAAATTAGGTCAATCACAATTAATTAACCAACAGAAGATGCGGTAATTAAAAGGTCTAGAACCGCCCGCAATCGAACCGTCAAGGTATAACAAAAAAGTTTCCCGCGGTAAAGTTTGACCACCACTGCTTTGTGGTTTTCTAATTTCCTAATTCATCCGTCGCCTTTCACTTTCTCTATTTCCTCTCTTAGGTAAGCGCCGTATTTTATTCGCGATTGTAACCACAAAACAGTATAATGTAACTTTTTGCACTTGTAGCTATGTCGTAGGGGCCAAAGCCAAGATGACCGACTAGGAAATATAATTAATGACGTCTTAAAGACACAAATAATCCAAGATATGGCGGGCGCTAGGCAACTTAAAATACCAATTCATATACAGGGACTTATAATGAAATCCGGACGCTCCTATGTTAACAGTGCAAATTGCCGTTTTTTTGGCACATAAAAATCCGTTTTACAGCAAAACTTATTAGACGTTTTTTGTTGCAAATTTCATTGCCTTCAATTTTGTTTATATACATTTTTTTATTTTGCCGCTCCGTTTCTGACTGACAACGGCTTAAACAAGACTCTATAAAATACAAATAATATTGTCTTCTAGATCTCGGAAACGGTGCGACCAAATAGAAAAATGTCCAGGAACAAAAATTTAGAGAATAAAATTTACAAGAAAAAATGTCTATTAATTTTTTTATTCTGTCGCACCGTTTCCGAGATATAGAGGACAAGATTTTTGGTATTTTACCTATTTTCATATAACCCGCTGTCAGTTAGAAACGGCGCGACAAAATAAAAAAATGTATATAAACAAAAATGAAGACAACGAAATTTGCAACAAAAAACGTCTAATAAGTTTTGCTGTAAAATGGATTTTTATATGCCAAAAACCGGCAATTTGCATATGAGTGTCCGAAAGCTGAAAACAGGACCCCCTCCCCAATAGTTTTTTCAACACTTTCCTTCATAGTCCGACAAAATCTAAAGCGATAAGCTCTTGCTCATGCAGTATCGGACAAACTCTTCGACTCGATTTCTATTTAAGTTAAATAATACAAGGACTCTTAAGAGAAATCCTTCCGCTATAAATCAGGTTGCAAAAAAGTGCAATAAATTTGGGTGACCTTTCTATCGTGTGGTGCTTTGGAGGACACCAAGATAATTCTATAATCTAAAACGGAAAATGATAGGAGTGGTAAGTGTCTAGCCGATGTTATAAAGACCAAACGACCAATAAATATTGGGGGCGTGTCACATCTCAAGCGGTAAAAATTTTAAACTTACCGTGTTTGGTGTAATCGTCAAAATCGATCTTGATGTAAGTATCGAGATCTTCCAACTGCTCCAAGCTTTCCAAAAGCTTCGATGCAATTTCGGCTTTAGATTCGATGAAAGTCTCATCGTCCAATTCATCTTGACAGTACTCGGGGCTGGCTCCGTAAAGAACCACATCTTCAGAAACCAGTGACTCCTCAGAAGATGAAGGAGACACCGGTTCTTTCTTCCATTCCCATATCAGCACGGAACTCATCTTGTCCTTGTTGATATGCAACGTTTTCTTGATTTAAACTCGAAGAAAGTTTGTTTAAGTCGATTTTTTGTGCCGAGAAGCGTGCGGCAAAGTAAGAGGGAGCCATGATGGCGCTGAAATTAAAAAAAAAATTAATATTAATCTATTTCCTTTTCAAATTCATTCATAAGTCTTATCAAGTAACAGTGAAAAAAAATACGTAATCGCTAATCGCAAGCAACAAAATCCAAGTAGGTACCTGCTTAGATAACATACCAGACTTCGATCGGTTTTAGTAAAACAAACACCACAATAAATTCCTATATACCTAGTTATTTAATATGACACGGGAAGACTAGCACGCAAAAATATTATTACATTGTAAATAACTGAATTCCAAACGACCGGTGTCGTGAGTAGATATACGCAGATGATACTACTGTTTTATATGCTGATAATTTGCAGTCTGCAAGACCTACTAAGCAAGAGTTGTGTAGATTGTCCATTTTTGCAAGAAGCACAAAAAACTGTTTTCTGCTGTATCTGAACAGTCTTACTGTTAATTGGATCTTAATAGCTAATTTTCTACCACTGACGCGCATGAATAAATTAACGATATTCCACCTACCGCTCGCTCACATGAATAATTTTTTGCATTCCAAAATGTAAATTTTTTTTTTCGAGCTTCTTCGCCTTATAAAAAATGTTTTTTGAGATTAAAAGATGATCTCAATTTCGGAAAAACCAAAAGCATTTTGTAAAATAGAAAATTTACGTTTTTGAATTTCTAAATTTCTTTTTTTTCGACTTTTTTCGCCCCATAAATATTTTTTTGAGATGAAAAAATTGTTTAAATTTCAAAATAAAGAAAAAACATTTTGAAAAATTTGATTAATATAATAATTTTTTAAAATATTTTTTGAATTTCAAAATTTTTGCATTCCAAAATGCAAATTTCTTTTTTCTTTCTAGCCTTTTCGCTGTATAAAAAATAGAAAATTTACATTTTTCTCTTTCTAAATTTCATTTTCTTCACCTTTTTTCGCCCCATAAATTTTTTTTTTTGAGATTAAAAGATTATTTAAAATTCAAAATAAAGAAGCATTTTGAAAAATATGATTAATATAATAATTTTTTAAAATATTTTTTGGATTTCAGAAGTTTTGAATTCCAAAATGCAAATTCCTTTTTTGTCGACCTTTTTCGCCTTGTTATAACAAATGTTTTTTGAGATTAAAAAATTATCTCAATTTCGGAAAAAACAAAAACATTTTGAAAAATAGAAAACTGACATTTTTGAATTTCTAAATTTCATTTTCTTCGACTTTTTTCGCCCCATAAAATTTTTTTGAGATGAAAAGGTTATTTAAATTTCAAAATAAAGAAAAAATATTTTGAAAAATATGATTAATATAATTTTTTAAATATTTTTTGAATTTCAAAATTTTTGCATTCCAAAATGTGAATTTCTTTTTTTTTCAAGCTTTTCGCTGTATAAAAAATTATTTTTTGAGATTAAAAGATTATCTCAATTTCAGAAAACACAAAAACTTTTGAGAAATAGAAAATTGACATTTTTGAATTTTTGAATTTCAAAATTTTTTTTTGAGTTTAAATCATTATTTAAATTTTAAAATAAAAAATAAATATTTTGAAAAATAATTATGATTAATATAATAAAAATATTTGGATTTCAAAAATTTTGCATTCAAAAATGCAAATTCCTTTTATTTTTGAGCTTTTTGCCTTATAACAAATGTTTTTTGAGATTAAAAGATTATCTAAATTTAAAAAAAAACAAAAACATTTTGAAAATTAGAAAATTGACATTTTTGAATTTCTAAATTTCATTTTCTCCAACTTGTTTTGCCCCATAATTTTTTTTTGAGGTTAAAAGATTATTTAAATATCAAAATAAAGAAAAAACATTGAAAAATATAATTAATATAATAATTTTTTAAATATTTTTTGAATTTCAAAATTCTTGCGTTCCAAAATGCAAATTTCTTTTTTGCTTCGAGCTTTTTCGCTGTATAAAAAATTATTTTTTGAGATTAAAAGATTATCTCAATTTTGGAAAAAACAAAAACATTTTGAAAAATAGAAAATTTACACTTTTGAATTTCTAAATTTCATTTTTTTCGTTCCGTAAATTTTTTTTTTGAGATTAGAAGATTATTTAAATTTCAAAATAAAGAAAACGCTTTTTGAAAAATATAATTTTTTAAAATATTTTTTTGGATTTCAAAGGTTTTAAATTCCGAAATGCAAATTCCTTTTCTTTTTCGAGCTTTTTCGCTTTTGCTCAACAAATTTGACATTTTTGAATTTCTCAATTTCATTTCTTCGACTTTTCTCGCCCCATAAATTTTTTTGTATTTCTTCTATTTTCGAGCTTTTTCGCTTTATAAAAAAAATGTTTTTTAAGATTACAAGATCTAAATTTCGAAAAAAACAAAAACATTTTGAAAAAGAGAAAATTTACATTTTTTGAATTTCAAAATTCAAACTTCCTCAGCTCTTTTCGCCCTATAACAATGTTTTGAAAAATGTGAAATTTTTATGTGATGAATATTTTTTTTTAATTGCTTTAAAAAACACAAAAACATGCTCCCCGTCAAAAGGAAAATAAATGCAAAAAATGTATTACTTGAAACTTGATTATTGGAATGTTTTCCCTTATCTCTCTACCACTGACGTACATGAACAAATTAACGAAATTTTCGATGTATTAACGGTAAAATAATTAGAACGAAAAAAGGGGGGAATTTCAGGAATCTCGTTATTCATTCATGCGCGTCAGTGCCTAAGATTTCCTAAATATTTAATTTGAATTTTTCTTGGTTATTACTTTTTACAGAATCAGAAGAGAAAGTGACTTTAAATTTAAGAATTTTTTATAAATTAAGTTAATTTAAATTATGCAACACACAATACACATATCATTTTGTAATAATAATACTCTATAAAACGAAATTTATATAGAAACTTCTTCAAATTTTTGGCGCTGCATAAGAACCACATTTTGAGAACTGCTGATGCACATTGCATCAGCCAAGTTGGCTTCATTCACATATCACATCGAGATCGGTTGCAGTGCAAGAGCTTGTAAAAGCCAACCAAATTAAAGTACAGACGAACACATCAATTTGATTGGTTCTCGAAAATTTTTAAATTACAATACAACAGATAGCTCTGTGAATGCCACTTGAGATGACTAAAACTAATCTCTATGTGAACGGTACTTTCCACGTGTGCAAAAGTTTTGCAATTTCTACAATCGAATTTTGTAGTAAAACCGCTAGGTAAAGCTGTCAGGTCAACTAACAAGTTATTAACCTGGAAACCAACTTTAGAATGGACAACTGCGGCCAGGGGGCATCGACATTCGTCACACACAACAATTGATTTCCGCCTTTCTCTTGTTTATCGACGATCAATAACACATTATTATTATTATTTAGTGATAACGCCAACTAAATGTTGTTTAATTTGGAGTAAATTGGAAGATTATCGCTACAGTCGAAATTACAACATCGGTTTTTCTAGGAAGCTCCCATCTGTCGGGCCGAATTCCACGCTTTCGCAAAAAGACATTAACGGGAAATGAAAAACTACTTACGACATGATTATAAAAATTGTAGCAGCACACTTGCGTGTGCGGAAGGTGCAAAAACTAGTAATCCATTGCGGACGTTGTAAAAACACAGAAAAATACTTTAACGCTGTTTACTCATCACCGACGTGAACTATAATGGCGGTCTTGTCAAATTATTCTCCCTCTCGAATTTATGACGTCATTCGCTAGTTAACCGCAAGGTGTCTACGGCGTGATTGTAAACAAGGTCGATTCAAAAGTCAGAATTTAAGCGTGCATTTGTTTTTTTTTTATCGAAAAGTAAACAAAAATTTGCCGATTGTTTAAATTTGCCACCGTAAATTTACGGCGGGAAAATTCAAAACGAGGACCGACCGTAAAGAGCTTGAAGTGGATCGATATTTTTCGTTATTTGTATCGTAGAAAGTTTTATCTTCAAGGCCTCAATTAATATCATTTCCAGTTTTACGTTCATCAGCAATGGCTCCAAAACATTTAATGACTGGTATGCAAAATTACAATTTATTTAGGTAAAATTACAGATTTATTGTTTCAGGGAGCATTCAGCCTCCTAAACTTGAAGACAAATTGAGGTTGTATTCCATGCAATTTTGTCCATATGCCGAGCGCACTCGTATGGTTTTGTTGAAAAAGCAAATTCCTCATGATATCATTAACGTGGACCTCAAGAGGAAGCCAGATTGGCTCTTCGCTTTGAATCCTAAAGGTAAGGTAATTTTTAAGTAGTACAGGATGTTTCAAAATTTGAGGTCTTCTTTTCCAGGATTGGTTCCGGTATTGGATACTGGATCGAAGTTGATTACCGAAAGTCTTGAAGTCTGTGAATATTTGGAGCAAAATTATCCAGAAGTACCGTTGTATTCCAAAAACGAAGAACAAAGCAAAAAAGATAAAGATCTTATCAGTTTTTGCGACCAATTGTTTCCTCTTTACTACAAAGCCATTAGGAACCCAGAAAACCAACCGTTGAGTGAACATTTGGAAATCCTCGAACCATATCTAGTAAAGCTGGAGGAAGAACTGCAGACGAGAGGTTTGCGACCCACTGTTTTTGTCTTACCCCTTTTTGAATTATAATTTTTTCAGGTTCGTATTTTGGGGGAAAATCTCCGAACATAGTGGACTACGTGATTTGGCCATTTGCAGAGAGAGCGGAAGTTTTGAAGTTTCTCTACAATCAAGACCTGCCCAATGAAGACAAATATCCAAGGATTTATGGTTGGTGCAAAGAAATGCGCAAACTTGAGGAGGTAAAGGAAACCATTACTAGTCCCGAGCGTTTACTCAAGTTCACTTTGGCATACAAAAACACTCCCACCTGCGTAGATTATGATTCCATATAATTTTGTTTTAAATATCTGATTATTAATTTTTTTTCAATTTTAATAAAAATGCAAATGTGCACTTGAAAGATGACGTAGTTATTTATCTTTTGATTTTTATAAATTGAACCCCTTTCCTCTTTACTGAAAAGAAATCGCTTAAAAATTTAAAGTTTTCAGGGGGATATTGATTTTTCAATGTTAATTCTAAGTGCTTTTTTATCAAGTGTCGAGTTATCTCCAATTTAGATTATAACCCTCGATTGTCTATTACTTGCATTTTATTGTAATTCAATAACAATCGAAATAACTATTTATAATCTATAGATTAAAATGTAATCTATAATTATTAAATAACAATTTAATTTGAAGTAAGGGCGGCCGCACTGGCAAATTATAGCGTTTTAAACCAATATTGTTAGTAAATTCCAACAAGAAATATTTAAATTAAAAAATTACTAGCGAGAATCTCGTTAATCTATATATGCGCGTCAGTGGTGGACAACCAATAACATCCCCGTAATTACCTATACATATTTTCATTATTTTGGGGATGTAAAATACTAGCCCACTTTGGCTACCGAGTATTTCTAAAATGAAAAGAAAAGGTGCACTGGGGGGTATTCTATACCCCCCAGACCCCCCGGTTTGAAGGATTTACTAGAAATAGCTAACTTTATTATGGTTAATTTATTCATGTTTAGCTTCAAGCTCCTCAGCTTTTCTTTTTTCGAAGTCTAACGGAATTTATTTATTTATTACGATTTTAAATATTAGTTGTGTTTCAATGTAGGTATTGGCAAACCGGGGGGTCTGGGGGGTATGGAATACCCTCCAGTGCACCGTTTACTGTTGGTTTACGCACGAAAACTGAGAAGTTATTCAGAAGCCAACGCTGGGTGTATTTCATAATTCCCCAATCCCCGTCGTGAGAACTATCCAGGGCCGGATTTAGGGAGGGGCGCTTGCCCCCTCTCCATCCCTCTCCATCCTAGGGGGGCGGTAAAAAAAGAAAAGTCTAAGACAAATTCTGATTTTTAATGTTATTAATTTTGAAATTGTATTAAACGCGTATTTTTCGTTTTTGACGCGTTTGACGCGACGGCGACGCTGATATAGTACATATTATATTAGTGATTTGTCTTGCGGCTTTTTCATTAATTTTTCTGTGTGCTAGTGTTGCTGCTTAGGGGCCATCCATAAATTACGTCACACAAATTTTAAGAGATTTTAACCCTCCTCCCCCCTTGTCCCGGTGGTCACATTTTTAAAAACTCATCCCACTTGGTGTGACGCCACATATTTTTCAATTTTATAAAATTAAAAATAATTTAAAATAAAATATTTTAAAAATAATACATGAATCGATTGTCAAATTTAAGATTCGATTTTTAATATAATGTATATACGTATTTATAAAAACTAATTGAGGGGGGCCGCAATTTAATTCTTTGCCCCCTATCGAAAACTTCGTAGAGCCGGCCCTGAAACTATCGAGAAAAAATTTGGAAAGAGTTAAAAACTGAGATTTTTAGTAAATTCTAACCTTAACCGTTATCTTTTGTCTACCACTGACGCGCATGAATGAAATAACGAGAAATATTTTAATTAAAAAATTACAATAGTTCATACTTTTTAAGAACCAAGTAAAAATTTGTACTAAACTGATGACCTCGAAATACTAACCACAGAAATGGGATTGAAATTAGGCGATTTTATACTAACAAAATTTACGTGTAATTAAAAAGTTATAGTATTATGCAGTTAAATGATTCCTATGCAGTATTTCGTTATTTATTTTATCAAAATCGCGTTAAAACTGAAATGAATTTGTGAAAATACGTTTTGTAAAGTTATTACCTAAACTTGTAAACATTCTAAACTAGGCAACACACATAACACACTCGATTTTAATTTTTTAATTACATTTCCTTTGGTAAATATGACTTTGCGTTCGGTGCGCCACCTACATTAGATGTGTCATTGATCGACTATAGGCAACATGTAGCCTAAAATTGATTTTGTTGCCGAGAATCTCGTTAATCTATTTATGCGAGTCAGTGGTGGACAACCGATAACTTCCGTAATTACCTGTACATATTTTCATTATTTTGATTAATTTTTAGAAATGATCACTTTTATCTAGGGGATAAAAAATGTGAAATACCATGCGAAATTGGCTACCGAATAATTCGCAAATAAAAAGAAAAGGTGCACTGGAGGGTATTCCATACCCCCCAGACGTCACACAAATTTTAAGAGATTTTAACCCTCCTCCCCCCTTGTCCCGGTGGTCACATTTTTAAAAACTCATCCCACTTGGTGTGACGCCACATATTTTTCAATTTTTGGGGTATGGTATGGAATACCCCCCAGTGCATCGCTTACACTTGGTTCATACACGAAAAGTGAGAAGTTATTCAGAAGCCAACGCTGGGCGTATTTCATCCCTCTCTAACCCCCTGGCGCGAAAACTATCGAGAAAAAATTTGGAATGAGCTAAAAACTGAGAACAAAGAGATTGGACAAACCCCAACCTTAACCGTTAGTACCTGTCTATCAGTGACGCGCATGAATGGAATAACGAGAAATATTTTAATTAAAAAATGACTATAGTTCATACTTTTTAAGAACCAAGTAAAAATTTGTACTAAACCGATGATGACCTCGAAATATTAACCAATGGGGTCTGGGAGGTATGGAATACCCTCCAGTGCACCGTTTACACTTGGTTCACGCACTAAAACTGAGAAGTTATTCAGAAGCCAACGCTGAGCGTATTTCATCCCTCTGTAACATCCCGGTCGCGAGAACTATCGAGAAAAAATTTGGAAAGAGCTAATGACTGAGAATTATTTTATTTTCGCTTTAGATCCGGCGCTGGTTGGATGATTTCCCGGTAGGCGCGTATAAAGGATTTCCTTTGTGGGGGGAGGATTTTATTGGATTTTGTTAATCTTTCAGAAAAATTGTTGTAATGAAACAAAAATTGTTAAAATACTTCGATTTTGCTCGACTGCGAAAAGGGCCATTGCTTCCCTGTATGAGCGGATCCCCGAAAAATAAGAGTCCCGCATGTTGTTGAGTTTTTTCATATTTTATTAATTTATTATTCATATATTTTATTTTATTTTACTTCTTGATCTGCATTTTAAATTTCATTCAATTTTGAATGTCGGTACATATAGAAATAAGTAGAGGAGCTAAGCGGGATCTAGGCTACTTTTTATTAATAAAATTTTCTAAGTAATATTTGGATTAATTAAAATTTTTATTCGCGATTTTATGATTCGCGGTATCATGAGGCTTTTTTATGCCATATATCCGACTCTTTATTTTTCGAAAGTAATAAAGCACTTGGGTTCGATCCAAAACTGGACGAAATATTCCGAGTTTATTTTTGGCAAAATATACGTACAAAATACTTTACGATTTATTGCCAAAACATTGAAAATTAATTACCTTACATATTTACATCACAAGAAAACTAATTTCCTTTACAACGAACAGAACCGACTATGATGCTTCTAAGATTATGTAAAGAAGTAGAAAAAAAGGTAACAATCGAATATTATTGCACAAACTAGTAGTAGTAGTAACAAATATTATGTAATTATACAGGGGTGGGCAAAAGTGTACAACATCAATTTCATTTTGGCAAACAAAAAACTCAAAATTTTGTATTACCCTATATAGTACTCGTATTTCTCCGTTGAGGTTATTAATTTATTTTTTAAGTTGTTGTTTATGAAAATATAATCAACGTTCCATACTTTTTCGCACGCTGTATATTATGTATAGGGTGGAACAATATAATCCGACGACTTTTTATGCGCTTCAGTTGTCGGGTAAGGAAAGTAGCCGCCGCCATGTTTTATTAATTTTCAAGGTCAACAAAGCGAATTAACCGACCATGTTTCTAGGAGCCTACTGTTAAGTGACCTTGAACCAATTACGAGAACATAGCGGCTCAGACTGGAAGAACGACTTCTTTATCTAATGGACGAGTTTACCACCATCATCTTCTTCAAAGTTTCAGTCTTGGTAACCGTCAGACGCTATCGCTCCACCTTGCAATAACAATTGGACAGTGAAGTGATATGAATGTTACTCTATAACGAGGCAACGAGGCAAATGTTCTCTCAAATAGTCGAATAATTCGTGCGAAGCTCCTGGACAATTTGTTAATTCGAGTTCGCGCATGTGTCTCAACTGAATTAGACTGGAAAGGCCACTCGAAGTTAATAATGGACAACCTAAAAGCAGATTTGTGTTAATCCCACAGGCGCAAATCGCAAACCAGTCGCTCACCTGCTAAGGATAAAACCTGTAAATTTCTCATTGCACATAAGTGTCCGAGACCGAAATCCCTTATTTGGGAGCACCATCGAAGGTATAAAGCCGACAGCGATAACATGGTTGAAATATATCCAATTCCTATATCGGTTACGTGGACGCATCTGGAAGTGATCGTCAAAAATTAATCCGGATGGACAAGGTCTTCGATACGTACCTATCTAATGTAAGCTCTTCTAGTTGATTGAGATCGCATGCTATGTATTCCAAGGCAGCATCGGTAATACGTGGACACCATGATAAATCTAGCGAACGCAATTTTTGCAAAGTCTCTGCTAACATTTCGACGCCTTCGTCTGTTATTTTACTGCATCCAGATAAACTTAGTACGGTTAGGTTTGGTAAAGCATTTACTGAAACAGAAATGTTTGGTTAAAATTTTGTAAAATATTTACCTCCCTCTCCCATTCGCCACCCATTTATCTGCTTCCCCCCTTCACGACAATTAATTTAATTTGTCCGGATTAATCCGAGATTCTTGAGAATTAATCTTGAATCTTGGATTAATCCCATACGGGCTTAAAACTCCCTAGAATATTTCTGAATTTGGTTACCTAAATTAATAATTCCGGTGTTGGTGATTTCCCAGCAGGAGTGTAGCCGAAGAATATTGAGTGTGTTGGTTTGTTTACCGGAAAAATAACCAAGTGCTGAATCGGTTACGTGATAAGCTTGAAGAGAAAATTCGTATAATCCTGGAAGAAGCTGTGCAACTGCGCCAACGGCTTCATCCGCAACGTTAATGCAATCGCTCAGGGTGAGCGACACAATTCTTTGGTTTAAGCAAGCCCACAATCCAGCTTCGGTGATTTCATTGCATCCTGCCAGTTCCAGTTCGTACAGAGCCTAAAAAAATGAATAATTTGTTTTTGCGATGTGAGAGGATTAGAGATTGTCACCTGTAAATGATCCAGTAGACTTTCAAGACCTCTGTCGGTGATGCTAGAGCAACGAAGACTTAAGGAGTGAACATGCTTAGATGCTAGTGGAAAGGAATTGACCAAGTCGACGGCATCTTCATCGGAAGTACCTACGAGATGAAGAGTGTGGAATCCTCTTCTTATTAAAGACGAATACAGACGTCCGCGATCGTTCGTTTGCATATTTCTCAATTCACGACACTGCAAAACCGGCACCAAACCTGTCCAATAACGTGGAGATCTGTACAGAACGTCTCTCCATTTGGTGCAAGCTTGAGCCAAAACACAGCGCTCGCTGGCAGTGAAGTACAAAAAAAATTTTGACAAGAATCGCTCGTCGCTCATCAGCTGTTCCCAATTGAGGTAAACTTGCGGAAGTCGAGGCCGTCTCGCGACGACAATCACCGGATTGTTTGCCGTTCTGGAACCGCGTGAAGGCAACAAACGTGACGGTTTTTCGGGAGCCGAAACTGTCGTATTGCTGCTTCCACAAAAAACGTTGGTGACGCGTTCCATGACACTGCTTTTCGAATGGTGCTTGCTGCCTCGCAATCCCAAGCCATTTATCCTTTTGGTGAGCTCGGCTGAAGCCCGCTCAACGACACCTTGAGCCGAAATCGACGACATATTGTCGTCAATATTGTCGCGTCGACATCGCTACCCTTCTTTTACAAGGGTCGACGCGATACTAACCAAAATGTAGTCAATACATCCCTCGACATAGCGGATCAATACTTTCTCACCCCACGCGCGCTTACATTTTCATTCAAGTTCAACGCCAACTAACAATTTATTTTGCTTTCTCTCGGTGCATTGTTGCTAAAATTAATTGTTTAAAATATATAAAATAATTATTCGTGCCGCCCGCGCGTCCGATCGGTAAATTTTTTTAAATCCAAGCGTCCAATCTTCAAGGTTACGTTGCGCTCTTACGTAATACGCGAATCCATAAAAATAAACAATTAAATTTTTCTTTATCGATTCATACAACTTTTTCTTTATAATTAAGCTCGGGATGGTCACGGGCAGGAAAAAAAAGCGCTGGCTGCATTTGTTTGTAGAATCGCGAAGTAAAAACAACTTTGTTTTTAATTAGGCCAGGGCCGTACTCCAGATGCTAATAAAACAAAAGAAGGACATTTTTGTTTTTCCAAAATCATTAAATCTTATTTATAATTAAAAAACAAAAGTTAACTTTTTTTTTAGTTTTTGAAAATAAAAAAATTTACAATGGAAGCATTAAATTAACTTTTCGTTTGAACTTCCACCCTCGTGTTTATTGTAATATTATCCCCTTGGTAAAAAAATTATTTGGAGGGGTAGACGTCCGGACAAACGAAATCTCTAGGGTGTAATCAAGATATATAATTTAAGGGTTCATTATTGCGAATCTCACATTCATTAAAAAAGTTAAGGAAAAGTAACAGCTTCCCCTATTTTGACTTTTAATTTAATATTTTTTGTTATCGTAAATACAAAAAAAAATTATTCAAATATTAAAAATAATTTTACTCGCGTAAAAATTTAAGAGCCTTTATTGGGTGCCGTTATGTGAAAACAGTGAGTTTCTTGCAACTAATCACTTTTGCTTAACATTAATTTATTCGACCCGCGGTGGTGGTTGGCAGGGGGGGGGGAAAGCAATTTTAATAATTTTTACCTTTAAATGCCGATAGCACTGTAACTATTGATTTTTTAGTGTAAATGGTTCAGTCGTTTTTTAAAGAGCGCGAAATTATCTAAAAACTAGATTCTAATATTTTATTGTGTAAAACGAACGTCTTTCGAGATACAAATTAAATTAAGCAAAAAAAATAATTTTTTTAGGGGATCTAGGGGTTTTATACTTTAATTAAAAAATTGCTAAGTAACATGTAACTCAAATGGACCTTTCTAGGGAGAATCTCGTTAATCTATTTATGCGCGTCAGTTGTGGACAACCGATAACATCCGAAATTACTTATATTAACTTTTTAAATTTTGTTCTGCGGTTAATTCTACATTTTCTGAATTTAAATCGAGATCTATAACATTGTCGATATTTTTAGAAGGCTCTTGGAAATCCATAACTTTCTCAACGCAATTTCTCGCTGCACGCTGATAATATTACATTCAGGATTTCACTTTTAAAATTTTGGACTAAAGCAAAATTTGCTTTGCGATTGATATTAAACTTAGGACTTTAACTTTTAATAATACAAACAATACAAATTGAATACAACACAATACAAGAAAATTATTTCAAAATTTTCGAAAACGGGGGGCCAGGGCAAAAAATGGTTTTTCGCGATTTTCAACATTATGCTTCGCGAAATGAAAATTTTTTTTACAATACTAAAGAATTAATACAAGTGAATACAACACAATACAATAAAAAAATTTCTAGTTTTCGAAAAGGGGGGGGGGATAACTTCACGCACTTCATATTTTCATTATTTTGGTTAATTTTTAGAAATAACTACCGTTATCTAGGCGATGTGAAATACCATGCAAGATTGGCTACAGAGTTATTCCCGAATAAAAAGAAATGGTGCACTGGAGGGTATTCCATACCCCCCAGACCCCCCGGTTTAAAGAGTTTACTAGAAGTAGCTAACTGCTCCTCAGCTCCTCAGACTTCTTTTTTTTTCGAAGTTTAACCGGACTTATTTATTATTACGATTTCAAATATTAGTTGAGTTTCAATGCAGGTATTGGCAAACCGGGGGTCTGGGGGGTATGGAATACCCTCCAGTGCGCACCGTTTACACCTGGTCCACGCACGAAAAGTGAGAAGTTATTCAGAAGCCAACGCTGGACGTATTTAATACCTTCGAAATCCCTGTCAAGAGAACTATCGAGAAAAAATTTGGAAAAAGCTAAAAACTGAGAACAGAGAGATTGTTAGTAAATTCCAACCTTAACTGGTATCCGTCTACCACTGACGCGCATGAATGGACTAACGAGAAATATGAAGTATTTCTTTATTTATTTTATCAAAATCGCATTAAAACTAAAATAAAATAAAATTTGTGAAAATACGTTTTGTAAAGGTATTACCTTAACTTGTAAACATTCTAAATTAGGCAACACACAGAACACATTCGATTTTAATTTTTTAATAACGTTTACTTTTGTAAATATGGCTTTGCATTCGGTGCGCCACCTACATTAGATGTATCATTGATCGACTATAATAGGCAACATGTAGCCTAAAATTGATATTGTTCGCGAAATTCTCGTTAATCTTTTTATGCGCGTCACTAGTGGACAATCGATAACATATTTTGATTATTTTGATTAATTTTTAGAAATGACTACCTTTATTTGGGGGATGTAAAATACCATGCAACATTAGCTACCGAGTAATCCGCAAATAAAAAGAAATGGTGCACTGGAGGGTATTCCATACCCCCAGACCCCCCGGTTTGAAGGGTTTACTAGAAGTAGGTAACTTTATTAGGGTTAATTCATTTTTAGCTTCAAACTCCTCAGATTTTCGCTTTTCGAAGTCTAACGGAATTTATTTATTATTATTTCGATTTTAAATATTAGTTGAGCTTCAATGTAGGTATTGGCAAACCGGGGGGTCTGGGGGGTATGGAATACCCTCCAGTGCATTGTTTACATTTGGTTCACGCACGAAAACTGTAGCGTTTGTAGCTAATATTGTTTGTAAATTCCAAAGAGAAATATTTGAATTAAAAAATTACTAGGTAACATGGACATGGTAGCGATAATCTCGTTAATCTATTTATGCGCGTCAGTGGTGGACAACCGATAATTTCCGTATTTACCTATACAAATTTTCATTATTTTGGTACATTTTTACAAACGACTACCTCTTTCTAGGCGATATGAAATACGATGCAAAATTGGCTACCGAGTAATTCGGAAATAAAAAGGAATGGTGCGCTGGAGGGTATTCCATACCCCCCAGACCCCCCGGTTTGAAGAGTTTACCAGAAATAGCAAACTTTATTATGGTTAATTCATATTTAGCTTCAAGCTCCTCAGACCCCATTTTTTATTTATTATTGCGATTTTAAATATTAGTTGAGTTTCAATGTACATAGCTATTGCCAAACCGGGGGGTCTGGGGGGTATGGAATACCCTCCAGTACCTTAATAATCGTACGTAGCACTCTTAAAGCAGAGGTGAACAAAAAGAGAAAAAGATTAATAATTAAGCAGAAAATCCGTTGCCGCTATGATTGCTTCGACAGTTTTTCTGCATCTGTTGCATCCTGCGGATCAGGGTTGTCAGTGTAAGCAGTTTTTAAGCCTTCTTCCTCCCGGTGTGTACTGTCGCGACTTATGGATACATAGATGCATTTGCTCTGAAAATTTTGAAAACTTTTTAAAACCTTCTGTTTACTAAACCGGGGGGTTTGGGGGGTATGGAATACCCTCCAGTGCACAGATTTTCTGAACAGAAAATATTTTATTGACGAACAAAATTCACTGAATTGACGAAAAAAGTTGTGAATACTTAAGAATAAAAAAAATCGATGAATTATCTCCAAAAATGGGGGGATTTCAAAAATCTTCTGTTAGAATGTGGCCTGTCAGGTATACCTTCTCAGACAGGCTCAATACAGGATAATACTAAATCATAAAGCCACTGATTGGGAGGTCTGGGGGGGTATGTAAATATTCCATAATATCCAAAAAAAATAAAAAATAATTTTATTTAGAAATATTTCAAGTGGTAGTTGCAGTGCTAAATTACTACAACGCAGTTTTTATCAAACAGCAGAGCTTTAAAAAGTTTTAGCCTCTACGGTTCCTTCAGGCAGGGCCGGATCAAGCTATTTTAGCGCCGGGTGCAAATTAGGTAAATGGCGCCTTTAATACTAATATTATAATCAAAGAAAAAATGCAGTACCTTGGAATCACAATGCACATTTATGCACAATTAAAAAACGCTCAATTTTGGCGCTGGAGGCGGCGGCTGTATTGCACCCATGGTTTATCCGGCCCTGCTCTCAGGAACATAAAAATGCCGCGTCTCAATCGAGCATATTTTTGACATTGAGTAGGCGTTTAGGAATTCACAATTATAGTACCTTTAGGGTTGGGACACAGCCATCTAATTCAAGCCAGTGGCGGCTCGTCAGAGGAGGCAAGGGAGGTTTAGCCTCCTCTGAAATTCTGAACAATTAAATTTTTCAAAAATTAAACCTGAAACGTTCGCATAAATAGTAATATGCCCCTATCGATTTAAAGCTGTATTGCAATAAATCTACCGTATAAAATAATATGAGGTTGAGCGTCAGACTCCTTGGTGAATATTAGTTGAGTTTCAATATAGGTTTTGGCAAACAGGGGTGTCTGGGGGTATGGAATACCCTTCGTATATCTGTAAATATCATCATCCGAATTTTTATTTTTAAGTTGGGGTGGGATCACACTCTGACATAAATAGCCCCTCAATTAAAAATTCCACGAGTCGCTACTGGTCAAGACTATCATCGAACACGACAAAAGACGTACTGCATCTGGAAGCCCCTTCCGCGAGTTTTCATACTAAAAACCACGGTTGGACCGGTTGGTACAGGTTGAACTGCTTGGAACTGCAGACACATTAACTCTCTCTTCTCTTCAATCTCTTGAAGTCAAATCCTCTTCAACTCTGCAGCAGGCAGAATCTCCTGGACACCGCTCTCCTGTATAATGCAACTTAGCGCAGTGGTTTGAAGTTTTAAATTCGGGAGTTTTTAGGAAAAATCTAGAAATTATCTGGGAAATCTAGGAAAAACATCATATTAAGTTTTCGCCCTGTTATGAAGTCTGCTTTTAGTGTTTTTTGTAAATATCTCGTTAATGGTTCGTTTTACAAAGAAAAGATATCTAATCAATATTATTCAGAATAAAATTATCTATAAAAAAGGTATTAAGTATTTTTTGTTTAAAAGCAATAGTTTTTGAGTTATATCCGCACGAAGTCGACAATATTCTCAATCAATTTTATTATTTAATTTAAATAAATTTTTTTATTTTAATTAAATAATTTTACGTAATATACAGCTCTTGAAAAATAATGTTTTTTTTCCTATGTTGAAATTGTCTAACGTCAGTGTCTAATCTGAGCACGGAGACCGGCAACAGAATGCCCGTGTAGAAATTGTGGTTTAATCCCTATCTAAAATTTCGAGTTTTAAATGCCGTTTGTCGAAAACTAATGAATAGTCCACCTTGAATTTTTTTTAAATACCTAGAAAATTGTCCTCTTTCCGATAGAAAGAGGCTATTTTTAGTAGCTATAGTCCTCAACAGAGTTTTTGTTACTGCAACAAATTTTCTGCTGGCACAACAAATTTTTTTCTACTCAGAATGAGAAAATTTGTTGCAGCAACAAAAATTTTGTTATAGCAAAAAAAAACTGAGTTGAGGCTGTAGCTACTAATAGCTCTGTAGTAGTAATAGTCCTCAACAGAGCTTTTTGTTACTGCAACAAATTTTCTGCTTGCACAACAAATTTGTTTCTATTCAGAATGAGAAAATTTGTTGCAACAACAAAAAATTTGTTATAGCAGCAAAAAAGCTTGGTTGAGGCTGTAGCTACTAATAGCTCTGTTAGAGCGACAAATATTTTTTTTATAGTAATTAACGGTACATAAAGATTCACAAAATGTGAATGATAATTATTATTTAATATTGTTTTTAAAATTTTTACGTTTATTTATTCATAAGTATAATATTAATTATTTATGAGTTTTATCCCCTGAGTTGTAATTAGCCATTGATTCTGATAGATAAATCAAGTATAACTTGATATTTAAACATTTCTAAATACACACAGTACAAGTAAAATTAAAAAAATATATAATAATTTAGTTGTTAAGGTGCATTAACGACAATTAGAGGTCGAAGATGATTCGTGCAAATTGTCTTTCTTGTACATTTGGCTTTTGGTTAAAAATTTTTTCACTAATAGGTGTAATATTTATTTGGCCAATTTGCAATCACAGGGGCAATAGGTTAAAATTTCGAACAATCAGTACTAAGTACATCCGGTATTTCAGTGTTTTGTTTATATTAATATTGCTCCTGGCCATGATATCCTGCGGAATGAGAATACATCAGGATTACAAAAATGCAACGAGTGTTGAAATAATTCTGTATAGAATTCCATTTTTTTCCACATTTATGGTTACTATACTAACTTTAATAATATCATTTTTGCAATATAAAAAACCACTGTATGCACTGGTATGTGCCCAAGATCTGCTGGAAGATTTCAGAGAGACTACATCAATTGAATTATTACCGACATATGAAATTGCTAAACTAAGAAGCAGCATATTTTATAGTATTTTGATAGTGTTGTTTGCTACATTTACCACTATTTTTTTTGTAATTACATTTATCGAAAATTCGATTTTAAGTTATTTTGAAAAATTTGGAGTAGTGTCTTGTCTGTTTATTGGAAGCCTATGCGCTATAATACTGTTACAATTGGGTCAACTATTAGATATCGTTTCAAAACAGTATCAGTTTTATTTGAAACGAGAATTAATTGGCAATTTAAATTTTTCGGCTCATAGTTTGTGCAGACGCTTAAAAATCGTTAACAATAAATTTGTTAAATTTAATATTGCAAATACTATTGCCGCATACATTCAGCTGCATTTAAAAATAAAATTTCTTTATAATTCTTTTAACGCATTTCTAAATCCAAGTATTGTAATCTGGCTGATTTTTTTAATCTTCGTACAAGTGAGTCAATCAGTTTTTATTCTTTTACTAATAATGAAAAATATTGAGGAGTTATTCACTTTGCCTGTTGCTCTTGTAAATTGTGAGTTAATTATTTGTTCTGTATTTATGGTGGGTGCTGCTTCGTTAACATCATACACGGAAAAGATTGTAAGTATATACCTTTTTTTTGTGTGCATGAAAGGAGAAGATAATACTTTATGTACTCATCCCGGTGTACCGTCAATTCATCGCGGTCAATTCATCACGCGACAATTCATCGCGGACAATTCATCACGCGACAATTCATCGCGGACAATTCATCGCGCGACAATTCATCGCCCGCGACAATTCATCGCCCGCGACAATTCATCGCCCGCGACAATTCATCGCCCGCGAAAATTCATCGCCCGCGACAATTCATCGCCCACGACAATTCATAGCCCGCGACAATTTATCGCCCGCGACAATTCATCGCCCGCGACAATTCATCGCCCACAACAGTTCATCGCATGCGACAATTCAAATTTGTTTAGAAACAAAATAAAAATATTTTTATAACAACTGTAACTGGAAATTATAAGCTATACCTAGAAGAAAATCTAAAATCTTAAAATGAAGAGCTTTTAACGCAATTTATATATTATTTTGAAGACACATAAATAATTTTAGATTTTCTTTGAGGTATAGATCATAATTTCCAGTTACAGTTATAAAAATAAGATTTGTTTCTAAGCAAAATTGTCGCACGCGATGAATTGTCGCACGCGATGAATAGTCGCATGCGATGAATAGTCGCATGCGATGAATAGTCGCATGCGATGAATAATCGCACGCGATGAATAGTTGCACGCGATGAATTGTGTCACGCGATGAATTGTCGCGCGATGAATTGTCAGCGATGAATTGATGATAAATTTTCCAAGGTCGGCAATATGGGGCTCTTAAGCATGTTACCCACTAAAATCCTCTCTTTACTTCCGTACCTCGTACTTTCTTCTGCACTCCTTCTATTTGTCGTATATGAACAATGAATGCTGAGTCTTCCTCTGGGCAGTATCTGCACCCGCTGGTCCTCTTTCACAAACAGATATCTTCACAAGATATCTTGATCAGATATTTGTTGAGGCACCCATGTCCACTTAGTGCCTGTGACAGGTGATAACCAACCTCCCCTTGGCTCGTTTCTAGCCACATTTGTATTCGCGGGAAAGATTCTGATCCTTACTCCTTTCCGGCTGTTTTCCCATGTGGTTTGCCTCTTTGCATTTGTTTTCCTTCTTTTGTTGTTTCGTCCTATTAAATTGATACTCTGGAAACCTCGCCGTGCTTCCTATTCACCCACGGATCAGAATCCGGAATCAGACGACAAGTGCATCTGCCCTTGATCGACTCCTTCCACGAAGATCTCTCTTTGACGTCCGCGCATTTGATATTATATAGGGTCCTATTTCCCGAACGGTGGATTGGCAGAAGGGACGCCAATACCATGATCGCATCTGTGGATACCTTTCTGTAAGCACTACATATCCTAAGCGGGCTCTTTCTCTGGGTAGTTTCCAGTAGGCGCCTTTACGTAACCTTTTCCAGGGCCGAAACCCATATCGAGGCTTCATACAACACGACCGACTCCGCCAAGGCAGTCTTCTTTTCGCCTGCAGCGGTCCATATGTGTTTGGCATAATCCTGCCAAATGCCTCGATCGTTGCGGCTGCCCTGGCTGCCACTCTCGTGATGTGGGGCTTGAAAGTTAGACTTTTGTCTATATCCACGCCCAACACTTTGACCAGGTCACACGTGGTAATGGTTTGCCTTTCCAGCAAAACCTGCACCTGCACGATCACGACCGCCTCCGTCTTCTCCGGGACGAGCTGCAGTCCTCTAACTGACATCTTCCGTCTTGACCTCAATTACTACGTTAATGTCGTCCGCGAAACATGTAATGCTCACTCCTGGTAGTGTGGGGAGCCCGAGGACGCCGTCATACTCATACATTATGTTCCATAGTAATGGGCCAAGCACCGAACCCTGTGGGACTCCGCTGGACACCGACAAGATGTGCTGCCAGGGTTTCTCGTCTTACCAGAGTTATTTCTAGAGAGAACTACCAGAGTTCTATCGTGGAAATAACTCGCCATTATGTTTAAGAGGTCTGATGGTACCTCATTCCTCCCAGTAGTGAAAACCCTCCCAGTGGGAGGGTTTGTTGGCCCACGCCGTCCATCAAAGGTTGGATTGAATCTTGATATTCTTCGATATTTTGGTTTGGAAACAAATAGCAGTTGTAGACCAGGATTCCTCTAAATTCTACCCAGGAATAGCCCCGTCCCCTCCCGATGACTCTCTCTGCGGTCGGGTCGACGGCCCATACCTGCCCTGCCCTGGTAATATGGCCTCAGTTCTACCAGGGTGAAATTATTTTCCGGAATTTGTTTTGCCATATCGGCTCTGATTTCTGCCGCCACAAGTGTTGTGTTGTGAGTTGTTTTTGCGTCTTCAACCACGGTCTCTACGACCACCGCTTCACTTTTCCTTTTGGTATCTTTTGTTACGTTATTCGCTCTCTGTTTTACGTCATAGTTTAGGTTGATGTATTTAGCTGCTCTCTGCTACAGAAACACAGAAAGAACAGCCACAGAAAAGATCCAACTTCAACCCAAGACTGGCCAAATTCAGTCGTATCTCCAGTGCATTTCCCCTGGCGCGTCGATCTTTCCATTAGCGGCACGTAGCAGGGGGCTAATGGGACGCTCGAACAATTATTAACAATAAATTGTTACAATTTATATTTTTTAAATGTTTCAGAACGACGAGATGTTGTCGTTTTTGTACAAATATCCAATCAATAAATTGGATCAAGAAGAAGCCGTTCAGGTTGGAGATTGTTATCTATTAAAAATATTATTTAAAATTTTTTCTATTTTAGCTTGAACGTTATATTGCAATATTGATTTCACAAAAGTTGTTATTAAATGCTTCTGATATAATTACTGTAAATTTATTCGTGTTTGGAGGGGTAAACTTTATAAAAAAAACTATAATATGCTTTAATTTCCTTAACTTTTCTTCTTATAGATTGCAGGTGCCATAATCACATATATATCTACAGCTTTGCAATTTATTTTATTGTAAACCCAAAAATGAAGTTGTAAGACACATTTTGTCTGAAGGAATTATATTATGTAATCCTTTGTTTTTTGGCACTGGTATTGTAAATTTCAATTATTGTAGTGTGGAAATGAATAAATAAAATGTATAACTTGCTCGGTAATTTAATTTTTATATTAGCAAAATACTACTGTAAACGCAAAATCGCAAGTTAATTTATTTTCTTATTTTATTCCTGCTACGTTGGGTGGTTAAATGGGGTATCATGTCAACATATTCACTCCAAAATAGTAAAAATGCAATACTATGCTTAAAAATTGTCAAGGCGCTTCATGAAGCGCCTTTATCACTGACGTTCACGAATGGATTAACGAGAATCTGGAAAATAATGTGATTCCCCATGTTGCTTTAAAAATCAAAATTTAAATAAAACATTTTTTAAATTTAATTCTCTTTCACTGCAGAAACAAAAACTATCCGAGTATTTCCTTTAGCCAGATCTTTCGTCTGCTCTTTTTTCCGGCAAAAAAAACAATACTCACAAAATTAGGACTGCCTGAAAAACAGCGGCGACTCGGTAGGGAAGTTGGTGAAGACGAGAGGCGGAGACGTCCTAATAGAACCAAGTGTAAACAGCGACAACAACCGTCTGCACGAAAGTCTCATAGAGACGATGAGAAGTGAGAACCTAGAAGTCCACAAGCTGGCACAGACAAAAGATGTAAGGATCCAAGACTTGGACGAGCTTGTGGACGAGAAAGAGCTGGAAACTCGCATAAAGGATATGTAGGATGGCACACAGACGGCAGTAGTTAGATGTGAAGAAGCCGAGGCGGACAAACTGATCCAATTAGGATGAATTACAGTGGGAATGGTGTCGGGCTGCAGAGTCCGGCAGTTTTTTCTCGGATTCTGCTCAAGATGTTGGGAGAGTGGACATCCTCCCCAGAGCTGTAGAGGTAACAGATGCGACAATTGCATCAACTGCGGTAAAGAACAAACAAAGTGTTGCGACTGCGGAGGTGCCCATCGGACAAAAAGCCGAGACTGCGAAACCGAGTGCTATACGTGCAAGGAAAAAGGCAACAGAGCGAAGTGGTGCCCTAACAGCATCAAAAAAAGAGAAGAAGGTTCTACAGGTGAACCTTCACAACGCGAAAGACGCTCAAAGCCTGCTGCAGCAGACGTCTCAGCAGAGAGACACTGATATTGTTCTAATATCTGAATTCAATAGACCGGAGGCCTCGGGCTGGTTCCAGAGCGAAGATGACACTGCAGCCGTTTATGTCACACAAGGCGCGACGGTAGCGAAAACGGGAGGAAGAAAAGGATATGCATGGGTGAAGGTGGGAGATATTGCATACTACAGCGTATACATCTCTCCCAATATCTCTGTAGAGGAATAGGAGCTGAGAGTAGAAAATCTCTTCAAAAGCACATGAGACAAAAGATGTGGAGTGGTTGTTGGGGGCAACTTTAACGCCAAGACTGCGGAATGGGGTTCAGCGGCAAACGATGAAAGAGGAACCCTCCTTTCAGAGTCAGCAGCTAGTCTACAGTTTGGGGTGTGCAACATCGGTAACACCCCTACATTACAGTGAGAAACTACCCAAAATAGGGCTGCGTCGGCATCCATAATTGATATTACGTTCGCAAATATGGAGGCTTACCGCAGAGTGGAGGATTGGAAGGTTCTAACAGAGGCAACCCTAAGCGATCACAAATACGTATGGGGTAGGGGGTACAAATTGGTTACCAAGAAACTGGCGAAAAATGTATCCCCGGCCTTACTCCAGACAGAATTCGGAACGTGGTCAAGCAGTTATTTCCAACACACGAAACGGAAGAACAAGAAGAGAAAAGTCCCGAAAAGGCAGAAGGAACGAAGGAACGCGTAGACCTGTTTGACCACAGCGAACTCGAAGAGGCGGTGAAAAGGATGTCGGTTGGTAAGTCGCCCGCTCCGGATGGCATACACTCAACAAGTGTCTGGAGACGAAATATTTCCCGATTATTGGAAAAAAGGCAAGATTGGTGTTGCTCAGGAAGGGGGATAAGTCACTCGAAAACCCCAGCTCATATCGGCCGATCTGCCTCATAGATAACCTGGGGAAACCATTCGAGCGCCTCCTTGGCAGGCTCGAGCAGGAGATCAAAGCAGCTTTGTTAAGGGCCGCTCTACGATCGACGCACTGAAAAGAATAGTGGAACTCACTGCAGAAGCAAATAAGGACACATGGAGAACGCGAAAATTCTGTTTCATCATTGCCCTGGACATCAAGAACGCTTTTAACTCCGCGAGATGGTCTCACATCATAAAAGAGCTAGTGAGAAGAAGCATTTCGAAATACCTTATAGATCTGCTGAAGAGGTATCTCAGTGCGCGATCAATACACATCGAAGAAGAGCAGCTGAGAGAGGAGTGCGAAGTTACGAGTGGAGTTCCACAGTGCTCGGTACTTGGGCCGACCCTGTGAAACATAATGTATGACGGTAGCCGAATGGGGTCGAGCTAGTGGGATTTGCTGACGACCTAACTCTGGTGGTGACAGCAAGAACGGCAGAAGAACTGCAAGCAAAAGGATAGGTTGTCTGCCGAGTCTGGATTTAACGATTTTGTAGCGTCGTCCTCTTCTATACTTGTTCTATTATATTTTTCCAACACATCTTCTGGCTTTTTTCTATAAGCTGCGTCAGCTTCCTCCTTTCTAGCAAGGGCGTAGCTTGGATCTTCTCTCTTGCTGTAGAGAAGCCAACAGGCTTCTCTATGGAGTCTCCTTCTGATCTTGTATGCACCCCTCCGTCTGAAGGTAGATTTTGGCGGCATGGCCGTTTTACAGATCTTTACGAGGCTTCGGCGAGTTGCTCCGGAGACTCCATCTCTTCGGATAACACCTCTTCTGCTTTTCGAAGGTTCCATCCTCGGCATTCTCTAGTTTCGGGGGTCCGCGTCCGGATCTCGTACGCCAAGTATTTGTGGTCACTCGCTGTCTCCTCCTCCAGCACCCTCCAGTTCCGGATCTTCTGCTGGAGGTCCGGGGTGGCAAAGGTGATATCGAGAATCAACGAGGATCCTCCCCTGTTGAATGCGGGGGTATCACCAGAGTTTATTACGTCCAGATCTGTCGCCGTCAAAGCTTCCGTCAGAATTTCTCCCCGCAAGTCAGTGACACTACATCCCCACTCTGGTGATTTACCGTTAAAATCGTCCCCGACGACGATGTGTCTAGCTATGTCTCGAACAAGATCGACTAGTTCGTTCAGAACAATTTGGAAATATTGGGGAATGCATTTTGTGGTGATGTAACAACTGATGTAAGTGTTTTAAGAGAAACACTCCCCTCTGCCCCATTTCTGAACTCTTCTTGGGTCGGGGACCCAGATCGCCGCTGATCCGGAGTTACTGACCCACCAGTGATTCGGCAGGCGATTTGGCTCGCTCAGTAGAGCCACGTCTATTTGGCGCGCCAGAATATTGTGAATTAACAGTGCTTGGGCTGCCCTTGGCGCGTGGAGGTTAGGCATTCCAACCTAGGACAACTATAACCAACCCTAGAATGCAGTGAATATCATGGAGGAACTGATATCCGAAGCCAGTACCTAAAGCTCCCCCCACCTTTCACACCCAGGATTTCAATCTCCGAGGACGATACCACTGGCTATAAATTCACAAGAAGTACAAGATGGATCTGATGGACGGGAAAAGCTGAAAACGAGCCAGGCGCACCAGCCACAGATGACCAACGGAGGTATAGGAGAATCAACATTGATTCTCTTCAACCCTGAAGAGTGCTGCCTTAAATCTCCTACGTCTGATGAATGGGGGAAACTGGCGTGGGTAATTTTAGGGATTCTGAACTTGAATTGGCGTTGAAGCCTGACTGATGTAAAGCTAGGCTATAGGGAGGGAGGGCAACTGTGAGGGAGATAAGAATGTGGGAGGTTGGAGGTTTCGGGAGCAATTTAATTTAAGAAAACTGACCCACTGATGATTGAAAATGCATTGTTCAAGAAAGAATTGTCTGATCGTTAGCGTACACGAGATTGAGATGATGAAATTTGTTGCAACAACAAAAAATTTGTTATAGCAGCAAAAAAAAAACTCAGTTAAGGTTAAAGCTACTAATAGCTCTGTTAGAGCGACAAATATTTTTTTATAGTAATTAGCGGTACATATAGATTCACAAAATATATCTACAGCTTTGCAATTTATTCTATTGTAAACCCAAAAATAAAGTTGTAACACACATTTTGTCTGAAGGTATTATTCTTTGTTTTCAGACACTGGTATTGTAAATTTCAATTATTGTAGTGTAGAAATTAATAAATATAAATGCATAACTTGCTCGGTAATTTAATTTTTATATTAGCAAAATACTACTGGAAAAACCAAAATCGCAAATTAATAGGTGATTTATTTCCTTATTTTATCGCTGGTACGTTGGGTGGTTAAATGGGATATCATGTCAAAATATCCATTCCAAAATAATAAAAATGCAATAGTCATGCTCAAAAATTGTCAAAGCGCTTCAATGAATGGATTAACGAGAATCTGGAAAATAATGTTTTTTTAAAAATCTAAATTTAAATAAAACATTTTTTAAATTTAATTCTCTTTTACTTCAGAAACGAAGACTATCCGAGTATTTCCTTTAGCCAGATCTTTCGTCGGCTTTATACAAATTGTAGGAATATTCTCTAAAATTTTGTAGTAAATTTTTGTGATAGCATGTACCACAAAATTGTTTAAAATTCACTAATAAATATGTAGGGCAATTAGTTAACAAATTTGTAGTAAATTTTCTAAAAAATTTGGAGAAAAGTTTTTAATAAATTTGTGAAAAATTATGATGTAATAAATTTGTAGAAATTTTCAAAAAAATTTGGAGGAAAGTTTCTAATAAATTTGTAGATTATTTTTTAATTTTGTAGAAAATTGTCGACTATCGACCCAGACTCCACTGATTCTAAAAATCAGAAATCTCCTGAGGAACGCTGGGGCAATAAAGGGTCCCACAATCTGGAAACCCTGCACACAGCAACCCTCAAAGAGAAGGAACTTCACATCAGCCTTTCCACCCAGGCAACAAATCAGCACAAAAATCAATCTCCAAATCCGAAGTCCTAATCTTTAGGACACCTGACACAGGGAAATCCAAAAAAGGAGAGAGAAAATGGGAGAGAACCACTAAACAGAGTAACCAAGACGCGAAACTGGTAAAAAGAAAGGTGGTAAAGGAAAATTCCACGTCAAGAATGACGAAGTCGAAAACAAGAGCGAAGTGATAATTAAAAAAAAAAACTAATCACAAAAACCTCCAGACATAAAAAGGATAACATACCTATAAATTTGAGTGTCACCCACTGACCCAAAAATTGCGTAGTAACGAAAGGTTAAAAGGCTTGCCAAACTTCCGGACAGTCCAAATTTGGACTGCTTTTAGCTTTCAGAGATGCGCAAGCTAAAGGACAAGCTGATCGCGCTTAGAAATCCTCCAAAAACAAAGAACCAACCCAAGAATGCAGTGAAATCATGGAGGAACAGATGTCCAAAGCCAGTGACCTGGATCCTGGATGATGAAATCGCCAGTATCACAAGCTCCCTACCACCTTTCACACCCAGCACTTCATCTCCGAAGAATTGGGACAATTTTCGATATCCAAAATAATTAAAATTTTATTTTTTATTTCTTAACCTGCGGCCATCTTTGGAAAAAGGCCGGGTTTTCACCGCTCACCACTGAAACATTAACTGGTTGGCGGGAAAACCAGTAAATTCAAAAATATTTACAAATTTCAAAATAATTAATTTATACAAAAAAGTAGTATTAATTTTATAAAATAAATCAAAAATCGAATGGAGAATTTTGGAGCATGACGATATACAGTTAGTAGCGGTCATGGAAATTGCATTGGGAATTATTTCTGAATTAAAGAATTGATTTTTTAATAGTAAAGAATAGAAATAGATAAAAAGTTACATTTTTGGTTTGAAACTCAAAAATACAAACAGAAAAAAATCAAAAAAAACTTAAAAATACAATTCCTTTTTTGAACCCAATCACAAAGCTATGTTTGGTAAACCGGGGGGTTTGGGGAGTATGGAATTCCCCCCAGCACATTAGTGGTTGTGTTTAAAAAAAATTGTGTTATTGAATTTAAAATCAGAAATCTTAGATTTTTAGAAATTAAATTTGCGGTTTAAAACTTATAGGTTCAATAACAGTTTTTTGCCTACAATATTCGGTGTACTGGAGGGTATTCCATACCCCCCAGACCCCCGGTTTGAAAAATCTAGCTTTGTGTGTGAAATTTTTTGAAATTGAAATTTCATTGGGAATTGTTATTTTAATTCGGAAATATTCAGCGATGCAATTTCCATGACTGCTACTGTATGTTATTATTTTCTTTTGTTTTTGTCTTATTACAAAAACTAGGCCCTCCCTTAACAACTCAACTGCTTGTTACGTCACTGGTGCACGTACATGGACAGCCACTTAATTGACTCGTTTCAACGCGTCCTATAATATGTCTACTACCAATTATTGTTCTACATCATTTTAATATTTCTCCCCAGTAATTTACCCCCCCCCCTCTATTTTTTTGTACATTTTCTAAATATTACGTATACAACTCTTGAAAAATACTGTTTCTTTCTATGTTGAAATGGTCTTACTCTGCCAGCAGGAGAACAAATACAAAACTACACTAATACAGTGCAACGTTTGGCTGGAAACGTTGCGAAAACGATAAGAAATACGACAAAATTATAAATCAGGAAATTTAATTTTTACCTCCAATCAAAAAAAAATTTATTTTTATAAAAATTGCAAATTTTTTTTACATTTTCGAGATCACTATGTTCAGAACCTATCGACAAAAACTGTGTTTGCAGTCAGAACCCGGAGTTTCCAAAAATGCGGTGCTCGTTTCAAGTTTTCAAAAATTAAAAAAATATATTTACTGGCCAGAACTATTTTGGGATCGAGACTCGATATTGGTCATCAATATTAGCGCAATATTGTACCAACCTACTCGCAATATTGATGCAATATTGATTTTTAATATCGGCGCAATATTGGAAAGCAATATTGGATCTATATTGGCTGAACATTGGTAGCAATATTGCATCAACCTACTCCCAATATTGGGGCAATATTGATTTTCAATATCGGGGCAATATTAGAAAACAATATTGAACCAATATTGGCCGAACATCGGCAGGTAATATTGGTTTAATATTTATTTTCAATATCGGCGCAATATTGAATTACAAGCTGTGAAAGTTGTAACTTCAAGAGTGAATAACTCATGAAGTACTGAAGGGATCTCAACCAAATTTTGTATTTAGGAACATTGCTCCCTCAGGACTTGACAGCATATAGAACCATTTGATAAAAATCAAAAATTCAACATTAAAAAAAAAGATTACATTCTTTGGTGAAAATTTGAAAAAAGTCCTTGTCTCTCGATTTTCAAATTAAATTTGAAAATTACAGAAAATATTAACTAAAATTAATTTTGAATGCCTGCCGGTATTTTGCTACTTTTTTTATAGCAATAAATTAGAGGTTCATTTTATTTATTCATTAAGTATATAGTATGTATAATATTAATTATTTATGAGTAATTAGCCCGTAAGCTGTAATTAGCCCTTGATTGTGATAGATATATCAAGTATAATTGGACTTTTAAGCATTTGTAAATACCCACAATACAAGTAAAATAATAAATATATATAATAATAATAATTCAGTTGTTAAGGTGCTTTGACGACAATTAGAAGTCGAAGAAATGATTCGTTCAAATTGCTTTTCTTGTACATTTGGCCTTTTGCTAAAAGTTAGTTCAGTTATCTCGTTTGTTTGGCCGACTTGCAATCATAACGTGAATAGATTGAAATTCCGAACAATCAATGCAAGATACATCCGGGGTTCCAGTTTCTGCTTTATATTAGTAATGCACCTGGCTACCGTTTCTTGCGGTGTGAGATTACATCAGGATTTTAAAAATTCAAAAAGTATTGAAGTAATTTTGTATAGAATCCCATTTTTTTTCACATTTATCGCCACGGAGTTAACTGTAATAATTTCATATCTTAAATTAAAAATACCTCTGCAAGGATTTCAATGCATTCAAAATCTGTTGGAAGATTTCCGAGAGACAACTTCAATTGAATTATTATCCACAAATGTAATCTCTAAAGCAAGAAGCAATATATTGCTTTGTTTACTGATGTTGTCGTTTGCTATATTAACCGGTGGTATTGTTTTGACCACACTGATTGAAAATTCGGTTTTGAATTATTTTGAAAAAATTGGATTGTTGATGAGTCTCTTCATTGCAACCTTATTTTGCATCCTGGTGTATCACTTGACTCAACTTTTGGATAACGTTTCAAAAACGTATCAGTTGCATTTGAAACGAGAATTAATTGGTAATTTAAGTTTTTCGGTTCGTAGCGTGTGCAGACGCTTAAGAATCATTAACAATAAATTTGTTAAATTTAATATTGCAAATTCTATTGCCACCTACAGTCAGCTGCAATTAAAATTAAAATTTGCTTATAATTTATTAAACGGATTCGTAAATCCAAGTATGTTATTTTGGTTCATTTTTGTAATTTTCATGCAAGTATGCCAAACGGTTTTTCTTATTTTACTTATAATGAAAAACATAAACGACTTATTCACTTGGCCTGTTTTGGTTCTAAATTTGGAGTTCCTTGTTTCGGCTGTATTTATGTTGGGTTCTGCCACGTTAACATCGTATATAGAGAAGATTGTAAGTATATAAGTAATTTATAACTTTTCAGACAATTTTTATTGCAAATTTCATTGCCTTTAATTTTGTTTATATACATTTTTTTATTTTGACCCGCCGTTTGGGACTGACAGCGGCTTAAACAAGACTCGATAAAATATTGTCACGTATATCTCGAAAACGGTGCGACCAAATTAAAAAAATCAATAGGCATTTTTTCTTGTAAATTTCATTCTCTACATTTTTGTTCCTATACATTTTTCTATTTTGTCGCACCGTTTTCGAGATATAGATGACAATATTGTTCGTATTTTACCGAGCCTTGTTTAAACCGCTGCCAGTGACAAACGGCGAGACAAAATAAAAAAATTTATATAAACAAAATTAAAGGCAATGAAATTTACAACAAAAACCGTTTAATAAGTTTTGATGTAAAACGGATTTTTACATGCGAAAAGTTAGTTAAGTTAGTTTAAGTTAAGTTAAGTTAAGTTATTATTACTGATATTCTTGACGATCAGGCTTATATTTTTAAAATGATTTAGAACGATAATATGGTGTCGTTTCTGTTGAAATATCCCATCAATAAATTGGATCAAGAAGAAGCCGTTCAGGTTGAAAATTGTTATCCAATGCAAATATTACTCTAAATATTTTCCATTTTAGATTGAACACTTCATTAGAATATTGATTTCTCAAAAGTTTGTATTAAATGCGTCTGATATACTTACAGTAAATTTATTCGTATTTGGAGGTGTAAGCTGAACTAAAAGTGTTGTTTTCAATTTCTTAATTTTTCTTCTTGCAGATGATAGGTGCCATAATCACCTATATATCTACAGCATTGCAATTTATTCTATTGTAAACCAGAAAATGAAGTTGTAACGCACATTTTGTCTAAAAGTATTACCTACATGATTGTAATCCTTTGTTTTCTTGCACTGGTATTGTAAATTTCAATTATTGTAGTGTAGAAATAAATGAATATAAATGCATTTTATTTTTTATACTCACAAAAATTTGGTGCAAAGAATGGAAAGAATGGCGCATGAATGGATTAACGAGAATCTGAAAATAATCTGGCTTCCCGGCCATTCTCATGTTCTCTTAAAAATATAAATTTAAATAAAATATTTTCAACATTTAACTTTCTTTTACTGCAGAAACGAAAACTATCCGAGTATTTCCCATATCCAGATCTTTCGTCTGGTTTCCTTCCGGCCAGAAAAAGCAGTACTCAAAACTGTCGTCGGTAAATACTCGAATATTTTTTTGCTACCTAGTTCCCATAAGGCTTTATTATCAACTAGAGTTATACAGGGGATTGAATCACTACAGCAGTATACTAGGTATTTACTAAACACCAGTACATGCAGTGGCAAGAGTAAGTAGGCAGTATCAGGTATTATTAAGCAGTAGGGAGCAATATTGGGCAGTAAATGACAATTTAAGCAGTAAATAGCAACATAAGTAGTAGTAAACGGCTGTTTCGGCAGAAAATGGGAGTATTGGGCAGATTATTAAGGAATAAAAAAATATTCCTGAGCAGTAAGTGGCAGTATCAACAGTAACGAACAGTACTAAAGTAGACAGAAGTAGCAGTGCTAGACAGTAAGTGGCAATATTATACAACAAACGGTAGTATTAGGCAGTAAGAGAAGTATCGGCAGTAAATAGCAGTATTGGCAGTATTTAGAGGTTTTTCATTGGATACTGCCAAACGCCAGTACGGTGTACATACATATTCAAATTAGGTGATTCACCCGTTGACAATATGCTCGAGCAGATAGCCACTCGTTTTCCGGTGTGGACAGAAACGCGGTTCTTTTTAGGGCCACAAAAATGTACAGAGTTGTTATTTCAATTATAGACAAACGCTGAATTACCTTTTAGGGTAGATACGTGATTTGTCGTGGTTACTTTTGTCAAAACTGACGCCCGCAACTACTCGCTACGCTCGAGGCCCTACGCGACGATTTTATCCTGAATGTAACTCCAAATTGTCAAAGGTGCTACTCGAAAGGGGTGAAAATCATTTTAGGAAGCTTCCGAGTTTTGCCTTAAACGAACAAAAACATCTCTTTACCTCGCTGCAATTCAGTAAAAATCATTTACTCCAAATTTGTTTTTACATTTTCAAATCTGTTTTCATTTGCTCCAAATTTGTCTCTATTTGCACCAAATCTGTTTTCATGTTTTCAAATCTGTATTCATTTATGTATGCCAAATGTATGCCAAAATGCTCCAAATTTTTATTCAAGTTTTCAAATCTGTTTTCATTTGCACCAAATCTGTTTTCCCTTGCTCCAAATATGTTTTCCTTTGCTTCAAATCTGTTTTTATTTACTCCAAATTTGTTTTCATATCTCCAAATCTGTTTGTATTTGCTCCAAATCTGTTAAATTTGCACCAAATCTGTTAAATTTGTACCAAATCTGTTTTCTTTTGCACAAAATATGTTTTCCTTTGCTTCAAATCTATTTTCATTTACTCCAAATCAGTTTCCATTTGCTTCAAATATGTTTTCTTTTGCTTCAAATCTGCTTCATATTTTCAAATCTGTTGTTATTTGCACCAAATATGTTTTCCTATGCTTCAAATCTGTTTTCATATTTTCAAATCTGTTTTCATTTGTTTCAAATCTGTTTTCCTTTGCACCAAATCTATTTTCCTTTGCCTCAAATCTGTTTCGCTTTGCTTCAAATCTGTTTTTATTTGCATTAAATCTGTTTTTATTTGCTCCAAATCTGTTTTCGTTCACTCCAAATTTGTATTCAAGTTTTCAAATCTGTTTTCATTTGCGCCAAATCAGTTTTCATGTTTTCAAATCTGTTGTCCTTTGCTCCAAATATGTTTTCCTTTGCTTCAAATCTGTTTTTATTTACTCCAAATTTGCTTTCATATCTCCAAATCTGTTTTTGTTTGCTCCAAATCTGTTAAATTTGTACCACATCTGATTTCTTTTGCACAAAATATGTTTTCCTTTGCTTCAAATCTATTTTCATTTACTCCAAATCTGTTTTCATTTACTCCATATTTTTTTCCATATTTTCAAATCAGTTTCCATTTGCTTCAAATATGTTTTCTTTTGCTTCAAATCTGCTTCATATCTTCAAATCTGTTGTTATTTGCACCAAATATGTTATCCTATGCTTCAAATCTGTTTTCATATTTCAAATCTATTTTCGTTTCCTCCAAATCTGTTTTCATATTTTCAAATCTGTTTTCATTTACTCCAAATCTGTCTTCATCTTTTCAAATCGGTTTTTATTTGATAAATTGGGCCAAATGTTAATTTTACTAAAATTTAAAAAATGGTACACTGTAAAAGAAAAATCTGTTTTCCTCGCTTCAAATCTGTTTTTATTTGCGCCAAATCTGTTTTTATTTGCACCAAATATGTTTTCCTTTGAGCCACATCTGTTTTTCTTTGTACCAAATCTATTTTCCTTTGCCTCAAATCTGTTTCCTTTTGCTTCAAATGTTTTCGTTGACTCCAAGTCTGTTTTCATTTACCCCAAATCTGATTTCATATTTAAAATCTGGTTTCATTTGCTCCAAATCTATTTTCCTTTGCTCCAAATATGTTTTTATTTGCACCAAAAACCGACGAACAAATCACAGACTCATTAGTGGATCATCAAATTATGAGATCAGATTTTAAGGACCTCCGGTGGGTAGAAAATTCAGACCCCATTCCCAAAATAACCATTGAGGAGCTAGACGAGGTTGTCAAAAGAACCCAGGCCCGAAAGGCTCCGGGTTTTGACAACCCCCAAGGGTCCTTCTTTAAGAAACTATACATCGTTTTCGACCAGCTTTTCTTAAAATCTCCTATTTCCCCCATAAATGGCAGAAAGGGGTACTTAAGGTACTCCCGAAAGCTACAAACGAGGACCCGGGAAACATCAAGAACTACCGGCCAATTACACTTCTTTCCGTGTTTGGAATAATTTTTGAGAAACTCATCAAAAAGAAAATCCTCCAAACCAAGACTCCATTCCACTCTCAGATCTCAATCTGGAACACATTATTAAGACCAAACCCAAACACAAGTTCACAGCAGTTATCTTTTATGACATTTCAGGCGCCTTCGACCACCTATGGTGGCCAGTCCTTTTCCACGCTCTAGGGGTAAAAGGGCTTCCCTATAGGTTAAAACTTCTGATTAAAAGCTACCTCAGCAATCGATTAGCGACCCTCAGTGGCGGACCCATCTCAGTTGAGAAGCTGAGTACCAAGAGCTGCCCCCAAGGATCCGTCCTAGGGCCAACCCTCTGCAATGCACTTCTCGACCATTATTTTCAAATTTAGCGAACTCCAGGAGGAAGAAGGAACTCTATAGTTGATGCTTATGCAGATGATATTAGATTACCGCTAATCCGTTTTTTTGACCACTTCAAAAACTTTTAAAAATAGTGACCACGGGACGCAATTTGGATGCGCCCGTATCAAAGGACCCCTTTGAATTGATATACGCATTTCTATTGGATAAAAGAATAAACAAACAAGAAAAAGATGATTCTGGATAGACATCCCCTCCTTCAAAACCCAAACTGGACGACAAAACAAAATGAACAAATAGAAAGTCAATCAATAAACCGAACACTTGATTATCCGAATTATTGATAAAGAAAATGCACTTTTTCACAATTTCAAACTATTCACTAGCTACATCACTGGGGGGAAAATTTTACTAACCTGAGTTTCTTATAAATCCATGAAGTGGGCCCTACCTACAATAATAAAGAAAATTTTTTGTTAGTTATCATTGCAGATGAGAACGGTTTTCTTCAAATTACCTTTATCACTGTAGTCCTTTTGCCTTATTCCTAGTGGCCAGGATAGCTTTTTCGTTGTTCCTTCCAATAAACATAAGTCACTCCCAAACTCGAACACTTTCACATTTTGTTTCACTTAAGTATTAAAAAGAAAATTATTCTCGATTATTAAGAAAGCTTTCGAAACTCGAAACACCACACTCTCGTTCGCGGAAAACGGAACATTTTTCCGAATTTTCTCCATACGATTATTTTTAAGTTGAATACATACACTAGCGTTTGGCGGAATGCGATTTTTGTTTTGACTGGTTAAATTTCAATAAAAGGTTCAAATTTTAGTAATCAAAACAAAAATTGCATTCCGCAAATCGCTAGTGCGTGTATTCAGCTTAAGGCCTTACAAAGGAATGACTTATATGAGTGCGTACGGGGCACCGCGTCATACAATTCGCATATAACTTTCTTTTGTTTCCTGTTTGCAATTTTAATCGATTTTTGTCTATAAGTTTCCCACTCTTTCGTCATCGTGCATTTTTGTAATCTTTATTTTCAAATTAAGAAAAAAACCTCGAAAAACTAACTTTTTTCTAAAATTTAGTATACCATAATTATAGACTAATTATGGACTAATTTTAGACAACATTTTAAAACTTGTTTTCCTTTGCTCCAAATCTGTTTTCCTTTGCACCAAATCTATTTTCCTTTGCCTCAAATTTCTTTTCATATTTTCAAATCTGTTTCCCTTTGCTTTAAATCTGTTTTACCGAGATCTCTCGGCGATAAATTCTAAGAATTTTTGGATACGAGGGCTTTTACTGAATTTATTGCGATATTTTGGGTCCGTTACTTTGCCCCCCCCCTTTAAATTGTTGGTCAAAAAACTAGCTCCCGAATATATACAACCAGCACCGGCTATCACCCAAATATTAAAGCTAACATAGGGTTTCCATCCGTCCCGGTGCATGTCCCCGTTTTGGAACTCCCGTCCCGGTCGTCCCGGTGAATTACAAAATGTCCCGGTACTGAAGTGAATTTCAATTTCATTTTCTTTTTTAAAATTACTTTTGAAGAAATTAGCAAATAAATTCGACGACGATTAATTGTGCACTAGAAGATCTCATTTTTCATATGTTACTGTTTGCCTGTAATGCCATTACAGTTTCAAGTCAAGGACCTTTTTTTAGTTACAGCCAAATGTCCCGGTCTGTACTTATACAATTATGGCAGCCCTAAGCTAGAACTTTTATAGTTTTTTCACAAAACTAAATTAAAACTGGGAAGAGAGCTAAAGTAACGCTAGCCCCTTCAGATAATATTTTGGCTCCAAAAGCTAGCTCCCTAATCTATATACACCCAAATATTAGAGCTAGAACCATTTTCAGTCGATCAGGTCGAATACCTTCGTTTGTAATTAAATGACTTAGAAAAGTGACTTCCTTTCGTTGAAATTCGCATTTTAAAGGATTAAGTTTCAAATTATGTGTTCTAAATTTAGTAAAAATATCATTTAATTTTTTATTATGAGCTAGTAATGATTACCGTGTAATCCACTCAATACGGAATTTATTAGTCTTCGAAACGTTGCTGGGGCACCCTTTAAACCAAATTGCATTGTCTTAAACTGATAATGTGCATAATTTGTACTGAAAGCTATCTTATGTGCATCATCAGGATTCATACCGATTTGATGGAACCCGGACGCGAGATTTAATGTTGAAAAATATTTGCAACCCCCTAATTGATCAAGTATATCTGCGATGTTATGCAAGGGAAAGGCGTCGCCAATCGTAATGCTGTTAAAGGCACGAAAATCCACGACCACTCTAAACTTTGTTTCACCGGACGCATCCAGTCCTCAACTTCGTTAAGATTAAGAACACTGAAAATTTTTGAAAAGAAAAAATCTTTTTTTTTAATACCAATTAGGTTTATTTATAGATTTATTACATTTTAGTTGTGTATTGACATTTACTATTTAATTTTGTGTTCTATTATTTCTACGTTTATTTATTCATGAAGTACATAATATGTATAATATTAATTATTTATGCTTTTAACCCCTAAGCTGTATTTGTGAAGGATAAATTAATATAATAATTTGATATTTAAACATTTCTAAATACACACACTACAAGTAAAATAATAAATATTAGCTAAAATATGCAACGTTTTTCCTCTCCCTCTTGGAGTTCTCATCAATGTTTAATCGTTTTCGTTGAAGAGTCTTCCCCTCCACACACACAAAATCTTAAAATAAAATTTAAATTCTAAAATTAGTGAGATTCGGGCTTATATTTTAGAAAGAAGGCGTATCCTACAAATATCCTATCAATCAATTGGATCAAGAAGAAGCTTCAAGATTGTAATCTAATACAAATATTACTCTAAATTTTTTCCCATTTTATTGGAATATTGATTTCGGAAATTTTGTTAACAAATGCTTTTGATAAATTACAGTACATTTATTTCTATGCGGCGGGGTAAGCTCAATAACAAATATTGCTTTTAATTTCTTAGCTTTCATTTGTAGATTGAAAATTATTTTATTTTAATTTTGAAAAAAAAATTGACTGGAGTATTCATTAAAAAATAAGGAAAAATAATCGCTGATTGATCATCTGGAATAAAAAAATAAGCAACAAACCCAAAATCAGTTGACTCAAAAATTTTATTCTCAATATTTTTTTTTTATAAATTTACAAACAATTATTGCAATGTTTATTAAACCAGTCGACAAAAGATGAAACTCTTATAAAAACGTCTGGATATCCTCTCGCGCAAGGTTGACCCCAGGATACGATACCTACCAGTTTACGTTCTCCATTAATGTCAGTAATCAATGGACCACCCGAATCTCCATGGCAAGCTCCTTCTCCAGCTTTAGTCAAAGTACATATTTGGCTTTCTTCTACTGGCCTACTGCTGTTAGCAAGAGCATCTTGGCATTGTTTCACAGATATCGACTTCAAGTTTATATGTTGGAGATCATTGGGTGTGGGTCCAAGAAACCTGATGGTACCCCATCCACTTAAAATTACGGGCACACCGCCGGGTACGTCATTTTTTTCAACTGCAATTTTTTGCACTTTGTCGTTAAATTCAATCTTTTCCACTTGCAAAATGGCTACGTCGTTCAATCCTGTATTGGGGTCGTAGTCCAAGTGCATAGTTATCCCACGTACTTTGTAAACAACACCTGAAGGTTTCAGTTTATTCGACCCCGCGATAACTTTAAGACTGCCTGTTGATCCACTAAAAAATAATTTTGAGTTCCACGAAGTACTTTGAAACTTTTAAAAATTTTTACCCAATTACGCAGTGAGCAGCCGTAATAACCCACTGTTCAGCGACAATTGAACCACCACAACGGTGAGAACCATACCATCGAAGAGAAATTAGGTGAGGGTACGCGCCATCAGGAGCGTTTGAACCTCCAACAATCCTCCAATTTAAGGATGGATCGATCACGACTTGGTCATCGCTGAAGGCTAAAATTTTGGTTATTAGAAAAATTACGAAATTTTTTTTTACATTTCTTACCGTAAGTTGAAGCCACGAGAAGACATATCACCACTAAGGGACTCATCTTGGTTTTGTTGGAAAATTAAAAATTTCCCGATATTTATACCGGCTGGTTTGGAGAAGTGTTTTCATTTCGTTCTAAATTGATTAGATTTAAATATAAAGCAATATATTATTGGTAAATCGAATTTAGTTTCAAGTGGTTCTCAAGATTGACGCTTCGGGGTCATTGATATTTACTAGCATTGTGCGTACCAACGCATAGATTAGCATACGCAACATATAATTGCGTTATTGCGTTATCTTTAAGCACATCATTTATTTTATCTAGAAAATTTTTGAAATAATGGAATTGTACCACCACTTGACGCTAGGTTAAATTCGTTAATTTCTACCTAAATAATTTGAATACTGTCAACACTTCCTCGGCGTCCCACTTAGAGCCTTATCTTCCAGTTAGCTAATTTGATGGTTTGACAATAAAATTTTATTTCACGAAATTAGAATAAAAAGTTACTATTAATTCTCCAAAAATTAAGCCGGTGAATTTTGAAATCATTGTGAGTGGCCCTTAATCTTCGAATAAGCTAGCTTTAGCTGGTGCAGAAGCAAGGACGAATGCTCTTCGTCTCTTCATGAATGCTTCCTAAAGTTAAGGAACCATAATATATAATTATATAGTTTGAATTTCGAATTCATGAATTTTAATATTTATTTTTAGATTTTTGTTATTGTTGTAAATATTTTGAATTTTTTGGTTTCCTTGGCAACTAGTTGAGGTGGCAACAACTAGGTGGGAAAACTGGGCCAAGATGATTTGGACAAAAATGGATAATTTGAGAGATTGATAATTTGGATTATTAACTAATCAATTTGGACTTAAAGATACAGGGGAAGCTAAATTGGATACGTGGCAGTGGCACTGAGATAAGTCATCTGTAAATTTACATAATATTTCTATGTAATTTTACAGTATTTTTGGTATAAATAATGTTTATGAGTTGTCTTAGCCCAACCAAAAGCAGTTTTTTATTTGTTTCCTACAATTTATTTTCGTCTGAGTTAAGTCTGAGTTAAGTCTATAAACGTCTGAGAGAGGCAGCGGATGGACTGTGTCCTACGCGTGGGCTCTTGGATAAACCGGATTATAGAATTATAAGATGCAGCTTTTACAGAGACAAGCGGCCAGAAGTCGAAGCCTTTCATTACAAACAGAAATATAATAATAAAATTTATTTACCGAAGTACTTCAATAAATTCACAAAGTAACACCTTATACATTGATTATCATATTCTGCTTTTATTGATTGACTGAACCAAAAACAATTACCTATCCTATATAGCAGCTATACCAAGCTGCTCCCAAAAAAATGATAAATTGTAATATTTTAGTTGCTTTAGGAATGGTTACCAGGGGATGTGGAAAAGCCATCTATCGCATTGAAAAGTACGCAAAGTATTTTTTGTGACTGATAATCGCATTTTATTATTTATGTAAAAAATATATGGTTTATATACAAAGATGTCCTCGTGACCGTAGAGAACCTTTGAGGTGAAGTTGAAACTCCTGAGGGATACCTCCCTTTAAAGCAATTTTTTTAAATTTATAATTTCAAACGGCCATAGCTCCGATATTATTGATTTTTTAAGCTTAATGGATTAGATATTTCTTCAAGATCATTTGCTTATCTACAAATTAGGTTATGACCCTTTATCGTCTAGGATCAACGGATTTCGAGTTATAAATTAAATTAAGGGAAAATATGTTAAAGAAATTCAGGTTATATTTTTTTAACTTTCTTTCGAACCCCGTATCTCTTAAACGAAACGATTTAGAAAAAAACTGACAGTTTAAACCGCATAGGAAATTTAACGGACTACAACTTTGGTAAAAAACATTTTTTTGGGAAACCAACCGTTTTCACATAAATTTTGAAAATAATGAACAATATGATGTATTTTGTTCATCGGTGTAAAAATGATGTTTTCAAAACTTAATTTGCGAAGTGGGACAACTTTTTAACGGGACGCTTTAATGGGTTGAGGTTTCCAGAATCGGATCGGCAGTTAAAAATTCTACAAGAGACTTCATAGAACCTTTCGATCGGCCAAACCGTTACGGATTTATTGGCGATTTAATAAATTTGGCGTAAACTGGGCTTTTTTCAGCCGTTTTCGAGATAAGTGGGGCAACTTTTTAATGGGACGCGTTAGCGGGTTGAGGTTTCCAGAAACGAATCGGCCATCAAAAATACTACAAAAAACTTCAAAGAACGCCCCGATCGGCCCATCCGTTACGGAGTTATTGGCGATGTAAGAAATTCGGAGTAAACCGGCCCTTTTTCAGCCGTTTTCGAAATTAGAGGTGGCAACTTTTTAACGGCACGCTTTAGCAGGTTGGGGTTTCCAAAATCGAATGGGCCGTCAAAAATGCTACAAAAAATTTCAAAGCCCGTCCCGATCGGCCGATCCATTACGGAGTTATTGACGATTTAATAAATTCGGTGAAAACCGGGCCTTTTTCAGCCGTTTTCTAGATTAGGGAAGGCAACTTTTTAACGGGACGTTTTAGCAAGTGGGAGATTGGGGGAAGATTAATTTGACCAGAAATTCAAAAAATTGCTTTAAAGGGAGGTACCCTCAAGGGTTTGGACTTGGACAAAAATTTTATTTGAAAATTTGACTCCTCTGTTCCTAATATTTTCTTGCAGGAAGCTTGGGGATTTTTGGGAAACTTTAAGTTTATTTAACAAAGATAAATTTGAGAACAACAAATTTGTTTTTGTGGTGTAGTGTAATTGCATGTACTTAAAACCAAAATTTTGAAAAACCTTTGTTGCTCTTTGTAGCCACTCACAAACCTTTTCGTGCAGGCAGAAAATTTCGCCCTTAAAACTTTTGATAGACTTCCAACATTAGAGTGGTTCTTGGCGCTGTACCCTAAATACACAAAGTTAGCTGCTACTAAAAATTTTGTTTTGGTTTCTACTATTCTAACCTTGGCTTTTGTTTTTTGTTTCAATCAATTGACAATCTGCAAAAATTATTATCAGGGACAAATGAAGTGGATTTAAAGTAGATCTTAACTAAAGTAGCTTAATTTGTCGTTTTGTCACTGCAAATTTGTAATCGTTGCCAAGTGTTTATCACTTCAGATGGATATAAATACGATTTGCAGTAAAATTAAAACTACAAACCAAAAATGCAGTTTTTCGTTGTGTTGCTATGCCTAGCAGTGGTTTCCACTTATGGTGAGTAGGTACATTGCACTTAACTAATTTTTTTAAAATTTTTACGGTTTTAGCTTCTGGTGAATTTGGAAATGATTGGAGAGTTATTGGAGGAGAAGACGCTCCGGATGGGGAATATCCTCATATGGTTTCTTTGAGATATTATAATTCCCACAGATGTGGAGGTTCCATTGTTCACGAAGAGTGGATTCTTACAGCAGCTCACTGTGTTGAAGGGTAATATTAACTCGAAATCCAAAAATATGTTGCCATTGTTTTCATTGTAGGATATCTTCAAGCAATCTCAGAATTGTTGCCGGCTCTAATCTATTAACCTCTGGGGGTGACTCATATCAAGTTTTAGAAATATACGTGCACGAATCATACAGTGCTGTTACAATATTAAACGACGTGGCGATATTGAAAGTCGAAAAAATAAAATTTGGCGATAAAATTGGCAAAATCAAGATCGAAAAAACTTTCGTGGGTGGCGACGAATCTGTAACTTTATGTGGTTGGGGTGTGACTACCCCAGAGGGATCTGGAACGAATGTTCTTCAACACTTGACTTACAATACGACCACCGTTGAGGAATGCAAAAAGAGAGTTACATCTAATCCAATAGAACCAACCCAAATTTGTACTTTGCACAGATCCGGAATAGGAGGATGTTTTGGTGATTCTGGTAGTCCATTGATTCGAAGCGTTGACGATGTGCGCTATGTGGTGGGAGTGGTTTCGTGGGGTCCCTTTTGTGGTAGTGGGTATTATCCAGATATTTTCACCAGAGTATCGGCTTTCGACTCTTGGTTAAATGAAAAATGTAAATGTAATTTGTAGTTTTTCAAATAAATTTGTAAGCCGATTGGGGCGTGCTTTGAAGTACTTTGTAGTATTTTTGACTGCCGATCCGATTCTAGGATTGGCGATAGGGCAAAGGTTGCCCCACTTATTTCGAAAACAGTTGAAAAAGGTCCGGTTTACGCTGAATTTCTTAAATTGCCAATAACATTGGCGTTTTTTGCAGTTTCTTATAGCATTTTTGACGGCCGATCTGATTCTAGCACACCGAATCCGCTAACGTGTCCCGTTAAAAAGTTGTCCCACGTATCTCGAAAACGACTGAGAAAAGCCCGGTTTAAACCCGAATTTCTTACATCGCCAATAACTTGGTAACGAATCTGCCGATCAGGGCGGGCTTTACAGTTTTTTGTAGAATTTTTGACGGCTGATTCTCTTCTGAAAACCCCAACCCCAAAGTTGCCCCATTTATCTCGAAAACGGCTGAAAAAACCCGGTTTACGCGAAATTTATTAAACCGCCAATAACTCCGTAACGGATCCGCCGATCGGGGCAGGCTTTGCTATTTTTTGACGGCTGATTCGATTTTGGAAACCTCAAACGGCTAACGCGTCCCATTAAAGAGTTGCCTCTCCTAATCTAGAAAACGGCTGAAAAACTCCCGGTTTAAGCCGAATTTCTGACATTGCCAGTAACTCCGCAACGGATCGGCCGATCGGGGCGGGCTTTAAAGTTTCTTGTAGCATTGTAGACGGCCGTTGCGATTCTGGAAGCCCCAACCCGCTAACGCATCCCGTTAAAAAGTTGTCCCACTTATTTCGAAAACGACTGAAAAAAGCCCGGTTTATGCCGAATTTCTTACATCGCCAATAACTTTGTAGCGGATCTGCCGATCAGGACAGACTTTACAGTTTTTTGTAACATATTTGATGGCTGATTCGATTCCGAAAACCTCAACCTGCTAACGCGTCCCGTTAAAAATTTTCCCCGTTTATCTCAAATACGGCTGGAAAAGACCCGGATTATGCCGAATTTCATCAGCCGATCGATCAGCCGATCGATTTACTACAAATTTCTTAAATCGTCAATATCTCCGTTGCGGATCGGCCAATCGGGGCGGGATTTAAAATTTTTTGTACTATTTTTAACGGCCGAATCGATTCTGGAAACCCCAACACGCTAACGGGTCCCGTTAAAAAGTTGCTGTACTCATTTCGAAAACGGCTGAAAAAGGCCCTGTTTACTCATAATTTATAAAATTGCAAATATCTCCGTAACGGATGGTCCGATCGCAGCAGACTTTAAAGTTTTTTGTAACATTGTTGACGGCCAATTCGATTCTGGAATCCCCAACCTGCTAACGCGTCCGGTTAAAAAGTTGTCCCACTTGCAGTGCCTTTATAGAGACAGGCGACAAACAATGTTCGACTTTTGATTGGCTACAATGTTTTTGCTTATATATCGCTTAAAGCAGAATAAAAATTAATTTTTTTTGGTACATTTTATTAACATGAGAAATGGAAAATCTTTTAATTTAAAGCTAAGCCATTCGAGGGCGTAATATATTTTTTGCTTGAATTTGTAACATCCTGTGCCGAATAGCGAAATTTACTCACTGTCTCTATAAAGTCACTGTAGCCCCAATTAACTCGAAAACGGCTGAAACAAGCCCGGTTTACGCCGAATTTCTTAAATCCCAATAACTCCATAACGGATCGGCTGATCGGGGCGGGTTTTGAAGTTTCTCGTAGCATTTTTAACGACCGATACGATTTTGTCATACCCAACCCGCTAACGCGTCCCGTTAAAAAGTTGGCCCACTTATCTCGAAAGTGGCTGAAAAAGACCCGGTTTAGGCCGAATTTATTTAATCGCCAATAACTCCGTAGCGGATCCACCGCGCGGGTGGGTTTTAAAATTTAATGTAGCATTTTTGACGGCCGATCCGATTCTGCCATACTCAACCCGCAACCGCGTGCCGTTAAAAAGTTGTCCCACTTATTTCGAAAATGGCTGAAAAAAGCCCGATATGCCAAATATCTTACATCGCCAATAACTCCGCAACAGATCGGCCGACCAGGGCGGACTATAATTTTTTTTGTAGCATTCTAGACGGCCGATCTGACTGTGAAAGCCCCAACCCGCTAACGCGTCCCGTTAAAAAGTTGCCTTACTTATTTTGAAAACGGATGAAAAAGGCCCGGTTTATGCCGAGTTTATTTAATCGCCAATAACTCCTTAACGGATCCAGCGATCCGCCGCCAGCTCTATCTCGGTAAAGAAAGGAATTGTAACATCTGGTATTTCCGGCTATTTTATGTTGCGTTTAATCTTAGCTGCTAGTCCCTTCTCGTCTCTCGGAGTCTTTTACGGAGCTGCTCCGCTACTTCAGAGTATTTGCCAGGGGCTCAGTAATACGCCCATCCGTTCTTGGATTGTAACTAGGTAACGACTTTGAATAGGAGATAACAATGGTCGCTGCTTTCTTATTCATCAATCCAGATATCCAGTATTGATTTGTACATGCCTTTCTCAAATGTGGGAACGTTTAACTTACGATTTAAAAACTGGGCCTTAATGATTGTGAACGGAATACAATAACCAATGTATAAGGTTGTTATTTTGTAAATTTATTGAAGAACTTCGGTAAGAAAATTTTATTATTACATTTCTGCTTGTTTGTTTATTACAAATTATTGATTTTTCATCTTTTAATCTGTATACTAAACTAAATTTACTTAATTGGATCTCTTGGGAGATTTTATATTCCAAAATCACAATATTACATATTTACATAAATACATTATTATAATGTTTTCCACAACCGGTATATAATTAGTTATTGATTCTGTAGATCAGAACACGGATTGTTAGACATTTATCTGTCAATATATTTTTCAAATGTATATATAATTGTTATAATAGTAATAATAGTTAGTTGTTAATGTACAGTGACAGCCGAAATATGTTTCGTGCAAATTGTATTTCTTGTACTGCAGGTCTTTTGTTCAAACTCGCCTCGATCGTAGGTATACCACTTCTTTGGCCCACTTGCAATCATAGTGCAAGTAAATTATCGTTTCGCACAATTAAGGGCAAATACATCGTTTACCCCAGCTTATTTGTTATAATAATCTTGATTCTGTGCGCTGTTTCCTGTGGGATGCACATAAATCAGGATTTAGAAAATTCTCAGAGTATTGCAGTTATTTTGAACAAACTTCCTTATTTTATCCTATTTGGTATAACGGCGCTCACCATAGTAATTTCAATTCTTCAATTAAATTATATGCGGTTCGCATGTGAATGTACTCAAGATTTGTTGGAAGATTTCAAGGAAATAAAATTTATTGAGTTGCTTTCGGTCAATGCAATAGCCACTTTAAGAACTAGCATATTTTACTGTCTTTTGATGTTTCTTTTTGGTGCATTCGTACATACTACTTTATTATTAGGAGTAATTAAAAATTCAGGTTTAAATTACTTAGAAAAAATTGGAATATTAATCGTTTGGTGTACGGGAGCCTTAATTATAATAGTATTTTATATTATTCAACAGTATTTCTTTATTATATCTAAGAAGTATCAGTGGCATTTCAAACGAGAATTACTCAGCATTTCCACGCTTTCTATCTACAGTTTAAATAAACGCTTGAAAATTATTAATAACAAATTTATTAAAATCGATATTACAAATTCGATTGCCTTTTATACGCGACTACACTTTAAAATAAATTTTGCTTATGGTTTATTTAACGCTTATCTCAATCCTACTATAATATTGTGGATCATTGCCATCATCTTCATGCTAATGTGTCAGGTAGTTAACTTTGCGTTACTAGTAATTAAAAATATGAACTTATTTACTGGATATGCTGCAATTATAAATATTCAAGTAATTAATTTACTTGGATTTATGATCGCTGCTTCTTGGATAACAACGGAAACAGAAAACATGGTATGTATCAAAAACTAAGAAAAGTAGACAAGTTCCGATATTGCCCTTCTACTATAATTAATATGTTGTTCTGTTTTATATCCCCATCCCAAACTAAAGACACACTCAAGTATTTTAGCTGGCGGTGTCTCATTTCGCCATGTCGTCAGGCCAGAATTTTAATTTGTTCGTGTGGCGCAGTGTTGATGGCATGTACTTAAACCAAATTAACTTTCTTTAAGAAAGGTTATCTTGTCAGATATAAAGATGCTTGCATCCACTTAACTTGAACTGCCACTTTTTCCACTATTTTTTTACTTTTTAGAATGAAGATTTCTTGTCGTTTTTGTTTAAATATCCTATTAATCACTTGGATAAAGAAGAAGCTATACAGGTTCGAAACCACTCTTGTAAATAAAAAGAAATCAACTTATATTTTATCTGATTTAGATCGAACTTTATATTAAAACGATAATTTCACGAAAGATGTCGCTAAAAGCGTCTGATATATTAACAATAAACTTACCAGTATATGCAGGGGTATGTTTAATAAAAAAAAAGTTTGTTCCTAACTTCATAGTTCTTCTTTGCAGATTATAGGTGCCACCATAACGTTAATATCTACAGCATTACAATTTATTCTGTTGTAATCTCTAAAAAAATTGTTTGATAAATATTGCTATGTTATTTTCTATCACCGAAACACTTCAACACGGGCATTTTCAGAATTTCAGGAAAGTATTAGCACTTATATATCTTACAATGTAACACTTAAAAGATAGAACGACACTTGAAGATAAATTTACCAAGATGAACTGTAATATCTTCGGATTGGAAGACTGACACAACTCAAAAAGTTTAAATAAATTAACTGCAATTTATCAATATTGCTTATTGCAAAAGAAAATAAAAAATTTTTTAGTTATGACAGTTTTAAAGTTGTGATCGAAATTAGTGCTATCACAAATTAATTAATCCTTTTTGAGCAATAGAATTTTATTATTATCAGAAGTATTTTATTTATTGAAAAAGTAGACCCAATTTTCTGTAAGACTAGCTTCCGCACTAGCTGAAGCTAGCTTATCCAAAGATTAAGGGCCACTCACGAAACCTACTAATCTTACCATCTGCAGAATTTGGTATAATCGGCACCTCGATCTGTTTCTATTCACGATTTAAGAAAACATCCCATAAGAAATTGGCACGGATAGGAGGGTATACAAAGAACTTAAGGGAATTTTTGATCTTAGAGGAAGAATTCATCTTAAAATTCGTCTTATAACTTTTTAGTCCAGGCGCCAGATGTATTTGCAAAACATAAAGTCCTGGTAAATCTTGAATTTTTAACATATTTTCAATTATTTATCCATAACTTTAAAGGCATTGATTTTAAATAAAAATTTGTTAGAATCAAATTTGTAGATAATCTCTCATACTCTAAAACGGAACTGATGTATTTATACTGAAAAATCTACAGTTTCGTTGATATGGCCATTTGAATGTAGAAATGAGTAAAACAATTTTTAAAAATTTATTTTCCAATATTTTCAACCATTTTTTACTTAATTAAATCCATAACTTGAAATTCGTTGATTTTAGATAAAAAAAGTTAGAATCGAGTTTGTAGGTAATTTTACGTGCTTTAAAAAAGTACTGATTCATTTATACAGATAGATGGACGGTTTTGTTGCTATGGTCATTTAAACGTAAAATTTGGTAAATAAAATTTTAAATAATAAATTTTGTAATCTCAACATTTTTTGACTTAATTTAATCCATAACTTCAAATTCGTTAATTTTATATAAAAAAAGTTAGAATCGAGTTTGTCGGTTATTTCACGTTCTATAAATAAGTACTGAAGCATTTATGCTGAAAAATCGACGGTTTTGTTGCTATGACCGTTTTGAACGTAAAATTTGATAAATAATATTTTAAATAGTAAATTTTGAAATCTCAACTAATATTAATAATATTTATAATAATAATATTTTTCAAAATATGGTTAGTTGAAAAATTCAAAATGTGTTCTATAAGTTCAATTGTTATATTTTATTTTATATCTGCAACTTACTGTCATCGAAAAATTTAACAAAAATTACGTTTTGAATTTTTCAATTGACTATATCTCGAAAAATATTGACTTTCGAGAAAAAATCTTCAAACAAAAATGATAGGAAGTTTAATTTTCTACAAAAAATGTAATTATCATTTTTATTGTCCGGCGCACCGTTTACGAGATAATAATACAAACGCGTTTTTTATGATGGCGGCTGACGCGAGAGCCATCCGAGGCCGAAAACCCGGATTTACACTTAGGGGCCATCCAATTGAAAATTGAAAAATCCCTTACCAGGATTTTATGTTTTACAGCATCATTTTTGGAGCGCTGGCGCCTGGACTATTTTTTGCATGCTATTTAATCACCAGTGGTTTAGCGAGTGTTAATGCCTAAATTTTCATCGACATCTGTAGGTTTTAATAGGGAGTACAGGTTGAGAGGTATAGGTAACTGTAAATGTCATTACCGACATCTTTTGGCACAAACTATGACAGTACACTGTAATAACTAAGAGAACTGAACAGCCATCTACACGGAAGGTACAGCAGCTTACATATTGGATTGCAGGGTTCTGTAAAAATAATTACCGACATCTTTTGTCTTGGACCATTACAGGTAACTGTAACATGACTTACTGACTTTTTTGACATAACATCAAGCTACATCGGGGTAGTAATCTAAGTAGTAGATCGATAGGGCTATCTGGTGGATAATTATAGCACTACTTACAACTGAATGCAGGTAACTGTAATAGTAATTACTGACATCTTTTGCCAGAAGACAGTACTACTACTGTACAGTGATCTAACGTAAGTGGCATACGCGGCGTGAAATCTGGCGGACATCTACACAAGGTAGAATATGAGATTGATAGATAACTATAAAAGTTATGACCGACATCTTTCGGCAAAATATTTTACTACGTCAGAACAGTGAACTGTTATGAACAAGGTACTTAAATGAACATCTAGTTGGTAGTAATGAAACATCTTAGAGAAGATTACAGGAACTTATAATAATTTTAACCGACATCTCTTTGTGAACTGATAGCAATAAAATTCAGTAGTAGCTGTAATAAGTTCCACGGTAGCAGTGTCATCTAGGCATTTGTAAATCAGTCTGCAGATCGTAGTTGGAGGAAATCATAATACGGAGAGAGAAACATACACTTTTGACACTAATATGGTTAAGAACCATGGACGTACCCAGCTTTTGGCCTAGGGGGGGGGGAAATCAGGAATTTTCTGTTGATAAATAATTCAACATAAATAGAAATGTGCATTTATTACATTTATTATAGGTACTACAGGTAAATGTATGGGAGACAGGAAGGGTCCAGAGAGGGGCAGCCGCCCCTGTAGAAAGTAGAAAAATTTGTTTTTCTACTTTTTGTAAGGGGAATCTTGAGGCAATCAAGGAAATCTGAGAAAATCCGTAAAAATTTTTAGAAAATTGTTAGATAAAGAGAAAAATTCTGAGAAATGCAAGAATGTCTTATATAAGGAAATCTGGTGTACAAAAATTAGGTCAGCGGTTTCCCTCTCAAATCAAAAAGAAAAACAAAATGTTGTTAATATTTTTCGAAATTTTAGATTTTGGATAAATAAAGCGGAAAGGTACTCTACATGGTTTACAGAAAGTGGCCAATATTGCGTAAATGAAGCAAAGCGACCAGGAAAACCGGAATCCTTTGAGGATGCAGGAAGCGTTGGATCCTTTAGAAAAGTAAATATTGATTAAGTGACACATTGTACTTTTAAAGTTTATTAAAAGGAAATAATTATCACAATATCAAAAAATCGTTACTGGGAGCTTGGGATTATTGTCATGCTTTCAATTATCTTAATTTGTGTTTTTAAAGAAAAACGTAGACAAAGTAATAATTATTTTATATTTTTATAAATTTACCGCTCGTGATTAATTACGAAATAAATAATTTATACCGAAATACAATTTTTGGAATCCTCTCTTTAAAAATAAAAATAATTGATGCTTGCAATAGCAATTATTCAAATTGGACCTATTAATATTTCAAGTCAATTTAAAGTAAAAATTTTTTTAAAACGTATTTTAATTTATTGTTAACCTGCGGAAATCAAGGTTTGTGAAAATGGAAGAATTCAATCGAGGAATGATTCAGTTTCCATTGTCAACGTCGAATAAAATGGGATTATTAAATTCAAATCAAGTTTCCATTATAAAGCAGTTGTCTGTTGCATTTATGTTGTTTTTAGGGCTATTCACTTTTGTCTCTACGGTGATACAATATTTTTACATGAAAAAGGATATTCTTGCTTTTATTGAAAATTCTGAAGCCTTCGCAGGAATTTTTCAGGTAATTACTTGCACAGAACATCCAGGATATAATATTGCTATGATTTTTTTTATAAATTGGGGTAGCCACAAATTTTAAAATTTTAATTTAAGGTCGGCATGAAATTGTGGTGCTTTGTTTATTACAAAAAGAAATTCATAAATTTAATTCAACTTTCAAAGCAATTTTGGAGCACGGAAAGAAGTTCCGACTCATTGAAGAAGGAATTACATGACGTATCTAGGAAAATAATAATTTTTCAAAAAGTTTTTTTCTACTCTCTTGTAATCTTTTCACCTACATTCGTTATAGCAACATTTTTTGGAAAAGATTTGCCCGCTGGAAGTTGGAATATGGAAAATAAAGGAATATATTATAAATGCTTATATATAGCTTGGGCGCTATTAGTCCCTTATTATCTAGCTTTGGTCACAACTTTTGACGGCTTATTTCTGGGTTTTTGCTTCGAAATTAGAGGGCAATTCTTAATTTTAGGTAATAGTTTTGAAAATTTAAGCGTCAAACACATACGTAGCCCTGCAGATTTTGATGTTTATTATCAGCAATTAAGAAATAACATCCAGCATCATATTTTTGTGTTCAAGTAATAATGTAATGATTTACATAAAAAAATTAATTTTTTCAAGGTTTACTTACAGTTTCGTTAAAGAATTACAAAATACCTATTCCTTGTCTTTTATGGTACAATGTTCTACGATAGTTCCAATGATCTGCACAGAAATGTATGCTTTCACCGAGAGGTAAACCTAAAAATACTTACAGCAAGAGATAAAGCAAAGGGAAAATATTTTGAAAAAATTTTGCACAAGCGAAATTCTAGGGATTTTCAAAAAAATTCAAAAATTTTTTTTTAATTCCAGAAATTTTCAAAAATTCTAGGAATTTTAATGATTTCTAATGAATTCCTAAAAATTCCAAGCATTTTAAAAAATTCTAGAGGCTTCTTAAACGATTTTGGGAAATGGGAATAATTTTCTAAAAATTCCAAAAAGTTCCCAAAATAATTCCAGAAAATTCCAAGGTTTAATTTCAAGAATTTTAGTGATTTACAAAAAATTCCAAGGATTTACAATGGAATTCCAAACAAGTGGACACAAAATTTTCGAAATATTTACTCTTAATTTTTTTGGGATAAACTGTACGCAATTTTGAAAGCTGTAATGACAAGCCTAAGGAATAATATTTTCAAAATTGCGTTTGTTGCCCTTTCATTAACTAAGTTTTGTAAATATTTGATTTGTATTTTACAGTAACAGTGTAGCATTGATGATTAGATGTGGAGTTATGTGTATTGCTTTAATAGTACAGTTTGCCTTTTATTGCATTTCTGGAAGCTTCATCGTCGACGAAGTAAGTATTAATATGGATTCCGATTAAATGTCATGATTAATATTATGTTACAGGCATCAGCAGTTTCAAATGGTATTTACAATTCTGATTGGTTTTCGAATTATTTCCCCCAATTAAAAATGCCAATAGTATTTTTGATTCAGGCGTCTCAAAGGGAATTAAAATTTACTGCTAATGGATTAATTTCAATTAACATAGATACTTTAGTAAAAGTAAGTCATCAATAACTGCGGACCTCAAACTAGAAGTCTACACAAGAAAATTTTGGAAATTTTCCAAAAATAATTTTTTTTCATTTTAAGGTGGTGAAAGTAGCCTTTTCTGCAAATACCGTCTTCAAAAGCTTAAAGGAATAAATGTATAACTCACATTAACTACGTCATTTTTCTGTTCGGAATCAAAGAATGTAGTAGAATATCAATTAGCTGTAGGCTGTAGGTTAATACTATAAATATTAGCCTGATACATTAATAATTATTATACACGTGCACCTTACTATGCAGTTAAGCATAACATATCTGTTAAATTAACGTGTTTTTAACGTAAAATATTTAATACGTGAAAAATACGTAGATTTGAAGACAATTTCAATGTTGAATCAATGATTATATGTTATTTATTACTAAAATATAAAAAAAAATAAAATAAAATTATCACTCAGTCTTGTTCTAGACGTTAAAAGCATTTCTATCTTGTGATGTGCAGTTTTTATTTTTGAACTACTACCCAAATCTTAGAAAATATCTGAACTACGTCTACACTTGTCTACTTTTGTGTACACTTGTTTGGAATTCCCTTGGAAATCTTTGAGATTCATTGGAAATCCTTGGAATTCTTTGGAAATCACTGGAATTCTTTGAAAATCCTTGGAATTCTTGGAAATCATTTGAATTCTTTAAGGGTCACTTTCATTTAATTTCATTGGAATTTCTTGGAAATCCCTGGAATTCCTTGGAAATCCCTGGAATTTCTTGGAAATCCCTGGAATTTTGTGGAAATCACTGGAATTCTTTGGAAATTACTGGAATTCTTGGAAATTGAAATCTCTGGAATCATTGAAATCATTTCCAGTAATTTTTCAGCTCTTTGACCTTTCTTCAATTTTTTTGGGGAAATTGCAGGGTGAATTTCTAGGCCTTCTATCTGTCAAACTTGCAAACAGTTTGATGACTCTTTGCTACAGAACTGTAGTTAGTATCAAAACGCGTTTTCTACACGTAGAATAAAATTGAAGAGTAACTGATGAGTCCAATAGAAACTCAAGCGAACATACTAAGAATAATTTTATACCACATCACTCAATAAGTCTGTATGATAACATATAGATGGCGCCACTATTGACAAATTCATATGATTTTTAGATAGTACCAACGTAAAAACGTATAAAACGATGTGTCAAATTTTTATTGGTTGACAGGGTACAGTAATAACTAAATAGTTTAGATCAAGGTGTAAATATCCAGTAAAATATCTGTACACAAGACTCGGAATTACAAAGATTTCCAAGAATTCCAACGATATCCAAGGAATTCCAAAGGTTTCGAAAGAATTCGAAAAAATTCCAAAAATTCCAATGATTTCTAAAGGAATTCCAAAGAATTCTAACGATTCCCAAAAAATTCCAAAGATTTCCAAGAATTCCGACGATTTCCAAAGACTTCTAATGATTTCCAAGGATTTCCAAATAATTCCAAAGAATTCCAAGACTTCCCACGACTTCCATGGATTTCCAAATATTTCCAAGGAATTCCAAAGAATTCTAACGATTTTCCAAGAATTCCAAAGATTTCCAAGAATTCCAATGATTTCTAAAGAGTTCCAAAGATTTCCAAGTATTTCAACAACTTCCGAAGAATTCCAATGACTTCCAAGAAAATCCAAGGAATTCCAATGATTTCCTAGGATTTCCAGTAAAATTTCTGTACACAAGAGTCGGAATTCCAAAGATTTCAAAGACTTCCAATGAGATCTAACGATTTCCAAAAATTCCAGGAATTTCCAAAGAATTCCAAGAATTTTCAAGAATTCCACTGATTTCCCAAGAATTCCAAAGATTTCCAAACATTTCTAGTGATTTCTAAGGATTCTAATAATTTCCAAGAATTCCAGGGATTTCAAATGATTTCCAAGAATTCCAAGGATTTCCAAAAAATACCACCAAATACCAGTGATTTCTTAAGAATTCCAGGGATTTCCAAGAAATTCCAGGGATTTCCAAGGAATTCCAATGATTTCCAAGGGAATTTCAAACAAGTGAACACAAAATTTTTGGCATACTTGGCCCTTGGTTTGGGTTGCCCAAAAATAGGCAAACAACAGCTTACTTTTGCCAAAATAAATAGTTAACCGTTTCGCAACACTATTCCAAAAGAGCGTCACCTGGAACTATGTCCTGCCTCGTCATATTCATTCTCACTTGCTTTCTTGTTTGCGTGGTAGTTCATCCAACGGTTGCGTTCAACGTATTTGGCGGCAATTTCAAATATTAATTACAAATTTCGTTTGTATCACTACAGAACTTAACAAATTTTTTTTTTAATATTGATCTGCTTATTGAAAACATACAAGTTTATCCATAGAAAAATTTTAAATCACAAAAGATATTATTCTAAATACTTTACCGTTTGCAATATTTAACTCGGCCTGAGACCTCGCAATATAAATCTGCATATTTATTTAATTTAAAGGAATAGGTTGCACGTTGCAATGTTCCATGATTTATTTACAAAATGAAGTAAACTCAAATTTTGTATTTGAAAATAGCACTTATTAAATATTATTAACAAATAAAAACAAAAACTTAATTTATCTCAATGAAAAGTATGCAAAATTTCGTATTCTTTTTGTTTTGAGATCAAAACCGCTGACCTATTTTTTTTTACAGATTTCTTCGATTGCCCCACGGTTCCCCTTACAAAAAGTAGAAAAACAAAGTTTTTGGAAATATTTTCTAAGATTTCTTTTGATTTCCCAAATTTTCGGAAATTTTCTCACATTTCCTGGATTGTCCCAAGGTTTCTTTTGGAAAAAGCTGAAAAAGTAGAAAACCGGTTAACTGGAATATTTCTAAACTTTCCTACGATTTTCTTGGATTTCCTAAAATTTCTGACATTTTTTCAGATTTCCTTGGTTGCCTCAAGTTTCTTTTAGAAAACTTTGAAAAAGTAAAAAAAAATATCAAGACTTTCTTGAATTTCTCAGGATTTTCTAAAAATTTTTACGGATTTTCTCAGATTTCTTTGGATTTCCTAAATTTTCTCACTTTTCTTTGGTTGTCTCCAGGTTTCTTTAGGTAAAAACTGAAAAAGTAGACAACAGGTTAACTGGAATATTTCTAAAACTTCCTAAGAATGGCCCGGATTTTTTAAGACTTCCTAGATTTTCCAATAGAACATGTCCCAGATTTCTTGTCTTTTCTAAAATTTCGGAAATTTTCTCACATTTCCCTGGTTGCCTCAAGGTTTCTTTAAGAAATAGATGAAAAAGTAAAAAGGAGGTTGTCTAGAATACTGACATATTTCTAAGATTTCCTAAGATTGCACCGTATTTTCAATTGTTTTCCTAGATTTTCTAAGATTGTCCCAGATTTCCTAACATTTTCTTGGATTTCCTAAAATTTCAGAATTTTATCACATTTCTTTGATTGTCTCAATAAGGTTTCTTTTAGCCTAAGTTGAAAAAGTAAAAAAAAAGTTATCTGGAATATTTCTAAGATTTCCGAAGATTGCTCCGCTTTTTCTAAGATTTTCTAAAATTGTCCCAAATTTTCTAACATGTTCTTGGATTTCATAAAATTTTGAAAATTTTCTCATATTTCCTTGGTAGCTTCAAGGTTTCTTTAGATCTGCTTATTGAAAACACAAGTTTTTCCAGAAAAACATTTTAAATCACAAAAGATATTAATCTAAATACTTTACCGTCCGCAATATTTAACTCGGCCTGATACCTCGCAATTTAAATCAGCATATTTATTTAATTTAAAGGAATAAGTTGCAATGTACAATGACTTATTTACAAAATGAAGTAAACTCAAATTTTGTATTTGACAGTAACACTTATTAAATATTATTAACAAATAATATTATTGTTGCGGAGACTATTAATTAATTAAATTGGGGCTTATAAATATTTAAGCCCAATTTCTATTTAATATTTATTTGTTTTTTTTTTCAGATAATAACATTAAAATATAATTGCTAGTATCGGCTGTAATTATAATAGGTTTAAATTATTAAACCTTGAGCTAATTATTTTAGTTTGTATCTTGACCCAGTATCGAAATTGTTTACTGCTGTCTTTCCATCTGTAACCCGCAAAACTAGAAGCTGTCCAAAAATGAAATGAAAGGTAGCATCTATTTTCAAAGTTGGATTATATTCAAAATATTATTTTTTGCATTGTTTGAATAATTAAAATTTTTTTCGAGTACTAAGTAATTTGTGTATAGGTTCCAAAACAATTTTTTTACTCGGCTTTGTCTCGTTTTCAACACATTTTTTGTCATTTGATCTGGTTTTAGTAAATATTGCAGAGATATCAGATGCACTGATTTTAATGCCAATTTTAATTTTCAGAATTTTTTTTAAAATTCACCTTAATGTGTTTGGAAGCTGAGTTTACTTACAATGGAACAATATAGAAGAGAAATGATCCAGTTTCCTTTGTCGATATTAAATAAATTTGGATTCTTAAATTCCAAGAATATTTCTATAAAACAAAAATTATTTCCTGTAGTTTTTGGATCTTTGATGTTAATTTGCTTCTGTTCGACGCTTGTTCAATATTTTTACATCAAAAATAACATTTTTCAATTTGTTGAAAATTCAGAAGCATTCGGAGGAATTATTCAGGTTAGTATAGCCTACATTGCAGTAGATACTGAACATTTGTGTTCGGTTGGGGAACTAAAAGAAAAGGTCCCTGCTCGGGAGCCAATTGTAATAAATTAAATAATTTTGCCTCGCTATCGATGACTCAAGTTCAATCTGTGACGGCAAAATAGTTATTAAAAATTTTGAAATTTAATTGCAGTCTTTGAAATGAATTAAACAAACCAAAAATGCAGCGAAAACACTTTTTATTCCAACAACATGAGGCTGCTTTGGCGCCACATAAGAGACTTATAAGAACTACTTTTCTAAAACCTAAACTAAAAACCATTTTTCAGATTTTCTTAAAATTTGCGTGCTTAGTTTACTACAAAGAAAAGTTCAGAAAACTGACTCAACTTTCGCAACAATTTTGGAATACGGAGAAATCGTCAAAGTTATTACGGAAGAAGGTAAATGGCGTGTGTCAGAAGATAATAATTTTTCAAAAAATGTACTTCTATGTGCTTTTCTTTTTTTGTTCAATTGGGTTTACGGTAACAACTTTTTTTGGAAATAAATTACCTGCTGGAACTTGGCTCATAGAAAACAACGGACTGTTATATAAGTTTATATATGTAGCTTGGATGCTAGTAATGCCTTGCGTCCTGTTGTTTGTTACTAATTTTGACTCACTATTTTTGGGATTTTGTTATGAAATTAAAATACAATTTATGATTTTAAGCAACAGATTTGAAAATTTAAGTGTATACTCCATACGGAGCTTCGGAGATGTTGATGTCTATAGTCAAGAATTACGGAATAATATTCAACATCATATTTTTTTGCTAACGTAAGATCTTAATTCCTTAAAAGCAAACGAAATTTTGGTTGAAAATTTATTTTCAGATTTTTTCAAGAATTGCAAAACTCTTATTCCTTGACTTTTATGGTACAATGGTTGTCAACAGCTCCACTGATTTGCACAGAGATGTATGTTGCTACAGAGAGGTAAGCTCAATTTTGAAATGTTTTTCAAAATTTCTTTCGATTTGAAGATTTTATAAAATGTTTGTGTATTTTGTTATAGCACTCGCATCTTCTTGATAATAAGATATGGAGTTATATGTTTTGCATTAATAGTGCAGTTCGCCTTTTATTGCATTCCAGGAAGCTTTGTTGTCGATGAAGTAAGTACACATTAATAAAATGCAAGGGAAATGCAAAGAAAATGTCTTGTTACAGGCATCAATAATTTCTGATGGCATTTACAATTCGGATTGGTTTTCAAATTTTTTTCCGAAATTACGAAAGCCAATAGTATTTCTGATTCAAGCGTCTCAACAGGAAATTAAATTTACTGCGTGCAATTTAATTGCAATTAATATAGACACTTTATTAAAAGTAAGTTACCAAAAACAGCAAACCAAAACCAAATGTTTAGTTCAATTATCAATTTTCGTCCAAAAATTATGTTGGATAATTTCAAAATCAAAATTAATCACTCAAAAATAATATCCCCCAGTAAAATTTCTGTACAAAAGACTCGGAATTCTAAAGATTTACAAAGAATTTCAATGATTTCCAAGGAATTTCAATGATTTTCAAGGAATTCCGAAGAATTCCAGAGATTTCCAACAAATTCCACACAATTCCGGTGATTTGCAAGAAATTCCAATGAGCTCCAATCAAAGTGCAATCTAAAGAATTCCAGTGATTTCCAAAGAATTCCAGGGATTTCCGAGGAATTCCAAAAATTTCCAAAGAATTACAAGTCTAAAGAATTCCAATGCTTTCCAAAGCAATTCCAAACGAGTGCACACAAAATTTTCGGAATATTTACTCCTTGCTTAAAACCTTTTTATGTCGGAATAAAAACCTTTTATTCCGACAACGTCAGACTGCCTTGGGGCTACATATAGCCGTCTTTCATAGGAATGACCTCGCTGTGTTCCGGGACCATAAAATCTTGAGTGATCGCTTCGCTGCGCACTTGCATGACCGCTGTAGACACTGTTCTGCATACACGAGTCCACGCGTATAGTGCAAAGCAAGGGGTAAATATCCAGTAAAATTTTTGTACACAAAACTCGGAATTCCAACGATTTCCAAGACATTCCAAAGAATTCCACAGAATTCCAGTGACTTCCAAGGAATTTCAATGAGTTCACATCAAAGTTCAATTTAAAGAATTCCAAGGAATTCCAAAAATTTCCAAGGAATTTCAAAGGTTTCCAAGGAATGCCAAGACTTCTCACGATTTCCAAGGAATTCCAAAGATTTCCAAGACTTCCAATGATTTCCAACGATTTCCAAAGAATTGCGGAAGGAATTCCAAAGATTTTCAACGATTTCCTAAGAATTTCAGGGATTTCCAATGATTTCCAAGAATTCCAAAGACTTCCAAAGAATTCCACAAAATTCCAGTGACTTCCAAGGAATTCTAATGAGTTCACATCAAAGTTCAATTTAAAGAATTCCAAGGAATTCCAAAGATTTCCAAGAAATTCCAAAGGTTTCCAAGGAATGCCAAGACTTCCAACGATTTCCAAAGAATTCCAAAAGGAATTCCAAAGACTTTCAACGATTTCCTAAGCATTTCAGGGATTTCCAACGAATTCCAATGATTTTCAAGAATTCCAAAACTTCCAAAGAATTCCAGTGATTTCCAAGGAATGCCAGGGATTTTCAAGGAAGTCCAGGGATTTCCAAGGGAATTCCAAACGAGTGTACACAAAATTTTCGGGATATTTACCTCTTGGTGCTAAGCGTTGACTCATGCAGCAGCCTTACAGCGTATTGGTATTGCAAGTAGTCGTTCCATGCGTCAGCACCCTATGGGATGCAGGCGAATAACAGTCCATTATAGATTAATATTTAATAATTCTAATTTTTTTTCTGTTTATCTTTATTTCCTGTCTAACCCCCACTCCCTCCTCAGGAATCTTCTCAAACACCCCGCCAGGGTGCTCATCTTCTCTCTAATGTTATGAAGATGTTATGCTCAGGTGTCCCTTGAGCAGCTTGCAGGTTGTCTTGCCGATCAACAGCTGTCAACAATCCTCATATGCTCTGTTCCTTTCTGCTCTAGTTGGAGATGACTTCTATCCTTGACCAGAATGCTAAGACTCTTTCTTTCTTCTCAATCCTTCGCAGCCGTCCGTTCATGCACGCATTACACAGGTCTGGCTCGGCAGCCGAATCCTGCGGGTATCCTCTCTGAAGATCCTTCTCCGTCCGCTTCTGCTTGTTCTTCAAGAAAGCTTTACTCTCCCGAAAATAGTCCTCCCATCGTATTTCTCTGTGCTTAGCCCTTTTGAAATCTACAAAGATTTCAAGGACATATTTTTTATTACTTCTATCGACCACCTCCTTAACTTTTGTTAGGGCGTTTACCGTATTCTTTCCTGTTTTGAATCCGTATGCTTCGGCTCGTTGTTGTCTCTAAAAGAGGTTCAAGCCTAGCTATCAGATCCCCTTCCAGCCCTTTCTCCAAAACAGGGAGAAGACAAATTGGTAGATAAGATGATGGGTCTGACTTTACTCTGTCTGGTGACTTGGGAAACACTCTGTCTCTTAGACACATGCTGTACAAGCTAAGGAAACTCTCAGGGAGCGTTCTCCACGAACACCTGACTATTTCTGGAAAACTTCCCTAGATTCAAGGTGCTTTCATAATTTTTAACCGGAGTGTCGTCTGATTTTTCTTCTTTGCCAAACTCTCTCTCTCTCTTTCTTTCCCAGAAATCGCGAAGAAGGTATAACAACAGATACCAGAGTTTCTTCTGATTTTTTTCTCTACAAATACTGTACATCGCTCCCTAGGGGCCATGGTTCCCTGACGAAGTCCCGCTAGTTACTCATATTCGCCTTGAAGGAGGATGTTCGCTGTCGTGTCCTATAAGTCCAATATAAATACTTGTCCAAGTGCTGGCCCAAGTAACATTTTGTACTGAAAAACTTTGTCAGCAAATTTTAAGCTGGCGCAACGAAGTGGCAGCTTAGTAGAAGCTGAATCAGCGCTGAATATTAACTGATTCAGTTACTAGTCAGCTGCTGATTTTTAGTAACGTCAGAAGCTGAATTGCTACTGAATTGCTAATTTGTAGCATGCAAACTGCTGAATCACCTAATATTCAGCGCTGACTATCAGCTAGTATTTAGTGCTGACTATCAGCTAATATTCAGCGCTGAATATTAGCTGACAGTCAGCGCTGAATATCAGCTGATTCAGCAGTTTGCATGCTGATGCAGCGCATTTTCAGCTGGTTTTCAGCCGCCAAATTAGCAATTCAGTAGCAATTCAGCTTCTGACGTTACTGAAAATCAGCAGCTGACTCAGCTAATTAGCTGAATTTTGTGCTGACACAGCGGGTTGGCAGTTGATATTCAGCACAAAATGTTACTTGGGGGAGCTGGTGAGCATTATTTTGGATGCTCAAAATTTTTGAGTTTTGGTTTTGGCAGCCTCACCAACGAGTTATTATGCTTGGAACTCAGAAGTCACGGTGGTGGTAGAATAAAACTCAAAGTTCGGTTTTAGATGGACCGTGTTGATTGTCGTCGCTGGCTTCTAGTTGACTCGAAGGACCATGTAAAATCTTCTAAGAGAGATCCGGCTCGAAGGGCCATGTAAAATCTTCTAAGAGAGATTTTGATGATTGGCGGACTTCTGAGCGGTGGCAGCCTCACCAACGAGTTATTACCTGATTTTCCAATTTTTATATTACAAATTTTTAATATTCAAACCAAATTACAATTACAATAATTATCCAGTGTAAGTTATCTTTCAATCTTCAAATTCAATGCCTAATTATTAAAAAAAAATATTTATCAAAATAAATCAAACAATTTTTTGTTCTCAAAATATAAAACTCTTAACAAAATCGCAATTAAAAATTTAAAACCAAATTGGCTTTGACCGCCAGAGACCTGGTTTCCCCACTTAGCTGTTGCAATATAATATTGTTTTATTTTTAGGTTGTGAAAGTAGCATTTTCGGCAAATGCCGTGTTGAAAACCATAAAGGAATAAATTATAAAATTCTGCTAAGTGCACCATAAGTCACATTTAAAAGTTTTTGTAGACACTGATGGTTTTTCTTTTACAACAATTGTCATATAGAAAATGAAGATAGAAAAATATTTATATTATATGGTAAGAAATATAATGGAAAACATCAATTGAACAATGAAGAGTGTTGAGAGAAGAGAAGGCAACCTTAAGATACTAAGAAAAGAACACTTTTTACAACTAAAACTCACATTTTCAAATATATAAAAAAATTGAAATCACCATATCTTAAAAATCTAATTTTCTATCTCTAAAACTATAAAAAAATCTAAAAAAAAAATTAAAAAAAAGATAAAAAAAATCTTGTTTCCAAAAAAGCATAACTTTGCACAAATCATCGGCATATACTTCACTTATGGCAATAAAGTAATTTAGCATTAAATTGTTTTTGAACTTTTTTTTGAAATCTTCAATAGATAACTAAATAAGCGAGAGCTGTTGATCCAGTCTGTCCTCTAGATCTTGCAGACGTTTATCAGATCAGTGTATCTTGTATTCATGATAAAAGAACTCTGTTGTGCTACGAAGTTTAATCCTGGGATATCATTTTCTTGTTCAGAAGGTTTTGAGTTTTTTTTACGCGACATACCGTGGCTTAGTAAAAGTTGTATTTTGAAAAAATTATTTTGTAAATTCCAAAGTTTTGTGTTTTTCAGTTTTTCTGTTGAGGCTGTTTGAAATAAATTAATAAAAAAATAACTGAATAATAAATAATTTAATTTTTTTAATTTATGTTTTCGTTATTAACGTAAACCAAGTAATTTTTGTAAATTATTGAATACAAAATGAGATAAGTACTCTATAAAAATAAAAATAATTGATAGTTGCTGTGGCTATTATTCAAATTAGACCAATTAATTTTTTTGAAGTCAATTTTAACTGTAAATATTACTTTCAAACACCCAAGTGATTATTAATGTTGTGTTTTCAATCTATGGAAGTAAAAGTTGACTTGAAATGGGCGAATATCAAGGGGAAATGATTCAGTTTCCCTTGTCAAAATTAAATAAAATGGGTTTGTTAAGTTCTAATAAACCCTCATTTAAGCAAAAATTTGTTCTTGTATTTGGTGGACTTGCATTATCGCTATGCTTATTTGCGGCGTCCCTTCAATATTTTTATATGAAAAACAATATTTTTGATTTTATTGAAAATACCGAAGCCTTCGGTGGACTTATTCAGGTAATACGATATTATGCATTTTGAATTCTCTTTTTTCACTTTACTCGCTAACGTCATAAATAACTATTTTAAGATTAGTGCAAAATTCTGGTGTTCCATTTATTATAAAAAACAATACAAAAATTTAATTCAACTCTCGAAAAAATTTTGGAACACAGAAAAATGTTCAAAATTGGTAAAACAGGACGTAGATGGCATATCGCAGAAGATAATATTTTTTCAAAAAATTTACTTTTACCTTACCTTCATGATAATGCCTGCAATTATGGTAGCGACATTTTTTGGAAAAAAACTACCAGTTGGGACTTGGATCATGGAAAACGAAGCGAATATCGCTGGGTGCGTGACATCAGCGCCAAGTAATTTATGAACTAAAGGTGGCAATATTTACATTGTAGTAATGAAGTAAAATGTGTTTTTCTTGTTAAATTTTTTTAAGAATTATTGAAAAACATTTTGTTAAACGTAAAACGTGAGTGGATAAGTTAAATTTTAATTGTATTTTTGAATCAGGTGAAAAATGTAAGTACAATGATACATAAAATGAAAAAACAAGTCTATATTACATAACCTCGAAAATGTGAATATTCAAATAGTCAAACTTTCAGTGCTGGCTGAAACTGGCAAGTTTCGATGCACATTTAAAATGCGTTTTACTAATTACTATTGGTCAAATTAATGTAAACTTAGGTCCAGTTTTTCAATTGCGAGTTAAACAAAATTCGATAGTTAACCGGCGTTTATGCCTACCCTGATTGATCAGATGTCTAAGTTAACCGTTGAATTTGGATTAATTTACGATTGAAAATCTGTGCGTTAGTGTGCATTGTTTCTCATGTACCAACTTGAAAAAAATACCTAACAAACGTGTATATAAGTAGTGTCCGCGGAAAATTTAAGGAAAAACAAAAACCCAAAACATTAATAAATTATTAGAAGTGCAAGTGCGATCAAGGCAGATTTTTCATGTTCTGTTCTTTCAGGGAATCAAAATTTTAGGTGTACAATAGATTTGGTAATTAAAACTGGATTCCAATCAATTACCCACAATATTGATTTTCAACCACAAACAATAATAAAGGGTAAAAATCTAGTCGTTGCTGAACATGTTAGAGATGTAGAAGAGCATCGAAGAAATAATGCAAGTAATTTTATAAAATCGCGCGTCGTTCGACAAGCATCTGTTCATTCGACACCTTACACAACATCCTTAAATGTAATTTGAAATTGTAATACTTATACGTATAAATTTAATTTAGACTATTTTTATTTTTCAGATTGATGAGGTACGATGTGTGACTGACGTTAAATGTGATTGTGTTTACAATCAAAGTGGAAAGTGCAAACACATTGCTGCATTGATTTATTTTATAAATAATGAAGAGAGTGCATCCAAGACGAGTACTGAACAGCAATGGGGAAAACCTAGTGCCCGACAATTTGCAAAAGAAAAATATTCTAAAGGCAAATATTTTGAGGAAATGTTTCCCTCAAAAACAGTAAAAAAAGTGAGCCTCAAGCAGTAGATATCTCTGAATTAGTTGGTGAATCTGCATTAAAACAAGTCGTTGTAGCAAATGCAACAAATACACATAATCGTACGATAAGAAATCTTATGAATTCATTGCTAAAGCAAGTTGAAGTAAATTTAGAAAAGAAAGACTGTGCCGAATGTGTAAATAATTTCCATATTTTTTGTGAAGAAAACACAATTTACAAAAGTAGTCATAAACTAGATGGTAATTTAAAAGAATTTTATGTTAAATATATATTGAAATGTCTGATAAAGATATTATAAATTTATGCTGTAAAACTTTAGAGCAATCTAGTTGCAATGAATGGTACACAGCTAGACGATTGAGATTTTCGGCTAGTAAAAATGTGCACAGTGTTAAAGTGAGAGCAAGAAAAACAATTGACAGCTTGGTTTCAGATATTTTATTTCCAAAAAAAATTAATTTGCCTTCTTTTAAATATGGATTAACTAATGAACCTTGTGCCAAAGAAGAATATGAGAAACTTTATAATTGTGTTGTGAAACGTATTGGTGTCGTTGTTTGCAAATTTCAACCTTGGCTTTGTGCGAGTCTTGATGGTGTAGTTGTAGAGGAAGGATGCGTCTCTAAACTTGTAGAGTTTAAATGTCCTATATCCTGCCAAAACAAAGCTGTAATTAATTTAGTTGATAATTCATGCAACGTCAAATATTTAGAATTTGTTGATGATAAGTTGTTTTTGAAAGAAACGCATTGTTATTACACACAAATCCAAGTACAAATGTACGTGAGTGGGATGAACGTCTGTGATCTTTTCGTATATTCACCAATACCAAATGGTAGTTGTTTAATAGAAGTGCACCGTAATGAAGAATTTTTGTGGAAGGTAATAACAAAAAGTGAAGATTTTTATTTTCAGTATTATTTACCTGCTTTACATATGGCAATCACTGCTGAAGACATGGAAAACCATAACATTTGTTCGAATAAAAATACATGTTCAAAATAAATCTTTATTTATAAAAACGTAGTTAATTTTTATTTGAAATTATTGGGGGTTGGTTGTAAATTAACTAAAACACAACATATGTGCACAATGTCATCTACACAATGTCATCTACACAATGGAACAAATTTTCCGGAATTTTATGTAATATTTGATAAAGCCTTAATCTTTGCATTATCCGTTCTACATGTATTCGTACTCTTGCTACGTTGTAGGTTTCTTGAGTCTCTCTTGTTGTAAATTCACTTTTTTTTTCTAAAAACGGTGGCATAACCATTTTAACTTTCTTTCCACTTGCATCAATGACTGTTCTGATTGCCGGAAAGCCTTTGTCAGCCAAAACACTGTCACCATCTTCAAGTAAATCTAACAATCCCGATTCGATTGTCATTTGAGAATCCGACTTCCGCCCACCAGCTACTTTGGATTTCAAGCAAATTTATTTATTAGGCGTGGACGTTCTTTTCAATAAGAAATTAAAATTATTGAATGTTACACCTGCAAGATCAATAAGTTGTTCGTCTTTAGTAATGGATGAAAATCCAGTAATCCAAATAAATAAGTTACGATAAGATAAATTTTGTATTTTTTTTACTACCTGTTTAAAACTGAGGATTCATTGACTTGACATCTTTTGTAAATTGAAGGAAATATTGTTGGAACATAACTAAGACTTCCTTCAATTTCAGATTTTTTGCCACCGATGAAATGATCGCTGCATATAACATCACATGGTTTTGGGTACCACGGAGATCCATCGACAAAAAAAATAAAACTATTATTTAACTCTCTTATATACGAAATTACGAAATATTAATTTTTCCTTTTTCAAAAAATACTTTTTTCTCTTCACTGCAGCTATCCATTTAATTCTCTGATTTAACTTCCATTTTGCAACAGGAAATTTATAAAATTTACCGTTTTCTTTTCTGCCAGTATTTTCACAATTCACAACACAGCATTTTTGATGACCCATTCTGTAATACGATAATAATACGATACGCAATACAGGTAATACTATAAAGTGATTCCAAGTTTAAAAAGTTGCCACTTTTTTTGCACAATTTGTCCGCAGCGGACGCTGGCGTCGATTTGAATACCCCCACTATGCACTTCGCACCCTGCGTCGTGGATGGTAGTAGTACCATTTGCGGTATTCTTTGCAACAGCTTTCGAAGGCGTTTTTTTGGGATTTTGTTATGAAATTAAAACTCAATTTATGATTTTGGGCGATCGATTCGAAAATTTAGATGTGTCTCATATACAGAGCTCCGAAGATTTTGATGTCTACCATCAACAATTACGGAATAATATTCAACATCACATATTTTTAATAATGTAAGATCTGAATTTACAAAAAAAAATCAAAAAAAATTTAATTAACAAATTTTTAAAATTTTAATTTTCATATTTTTGTTTGTTCAGGTTTTTCAAAGAATTGCAGAAAGCGTATTCTTGGTGCTTCATGGCACAATGTTTTACAATAGCTCCCATGGTTTGCACGTATATGTATGTTGTTACGGAAAGGTAAGCCCATTTATTGGTTTTAAATTTTGAATATTTATTAATTCCAAATTCATTGCTGCAAAAGTCACTTTAGAGTTTTTTCAATTTTTGAGAGTGTTGTTAAATAGGAACTACTATTTTTTATTATTTCATCTAAAAGTACATGTAAAAACAAAAAAAAAGAGTACAGGAAAAATTCTGAAATATGACTTTTCACTACAGAAATTATTTTTGAAAAAAAAAACAGTTTTAGACTTAAAAACTGAATATCTCAAAAACTTCTCAATTTTTTTATGTAAAAAAAATTGTGTTTATTTAACACATAATGAAGCATGCTTTCACAAAATTTCATCAAAATTGAATTATTTTTGCAAAAATGAAAAATAAAAAAAATCGTATTTTCGCATTTTTCACGGAAATTTTGAGATCATAGTAAAAAGTAACTCTTAGGAAAGTTGTAGATTTTTTTATGATATACAACTTTTCTGTAGAACAGTTTTTGATAAAACATCAAGTTTCGCCGGAAAACTCAATAATATATTTTGTACGGTTTTTCAACCCCCCCCCCCTCACCCAAATTAACTTCCGGGCTTGCATTTTCTGTTTTTACGTTCATTATAAGTCCCTTTTAATAATGTTTTTGGCTTCTAAATCAGCTAATTTATTGTTTACTGAAAGATGAAATTTAATTTAATAAAAAATTAAAATGAACAAATGGTCGGTCGAGTAACTGTTAGTCAAACAAAATTCGTTAAAATGTCTTATTTATCGTATAAAATACGGAAAAGCGACAGTTTCGAAATTGCGTACGATACCTTCTTAAACTGATTTGTGCAAACTTTTTGTATGGATTGTTGCAGTGATAGTGTATTTCTGATGGTCAGATATGGATTTACTTGTATGGCGTTGATAGTACAATTTGCCGTTTATTGTGTTCCAGGAACATTTGTTGTGGATGAAGTAAGTATTTAAAAACACAAAATTCTCTATCGCACAATTTTTGCCTTAAAAAAATGGGGGGGGGGGTAAGACTTATTGACCCAAAGTAAGTAAATAACTTTGACTTTTCACCACTTTTTGGGTATGGCTATGCACCATATATTTGTCTTACCCCCCCCCCCCCAGACCCCAATAAAGTAGAGTCGAAAAAAAAAGGAAAAATAATAGACCGAGCCGTTTTGAACTGATTTGCATTTTATCTGCTGTTTTCCAGAATTTTTCAGTTGGAGAGTGCAAATCAAGTTGGGTGAGCTCGAAAATAGAACTCCAGGCCCTAGTCTCTTTTGGCCGTACTAATACTCACGGATTAATCCGATATTCAAGATTAATTCTAGAAATAGCAGCTGTTGCTACGATACGATCTAAATTCCAGTAATCTCATTGGTAAATTCTAGGATTATCTTGAATCTCGGATTAATCCGTGACTGTTAGTACGGGCATTAAATAAATTTAAAAACATGAAAACTATAAATTTATTATTACAGGCATCAATAATTGCTGATGGAATTTACAATTCAGATTGGTTTTCAAAATCATTTCCGCAATTACGAATGCCGATAGTGTTTTTGATTCAAGCATCTCGGCAGGAATTAAAATTTACTGCGGCTAATTTAATTGCAATTAACATCGACACTTTATTGAAGGTAAGTTAAAACTGTCGTTTATCCAATACATGGTTAGAGTAATTTCGAGATATCTGAACGAACAGAGTAGCTATTTACTAACTTTGGTATAATCAAGAAATAACGCAAGGTTGAAAAAACAAGGTATAAATTATACTGATTACATTAGAGATTACAGATTACTAGTGATTACGTGTAGTGGCGACTCGTGCCGTTTCCATTAGAGGAGGCTAATTGCAAAGTATTGTATACGGGTATAGATTGAGGCTGACGCTCAACTACGTCATTAAAGAGCTACGCAGATACTATATTGCAATACCGCGTTCACTAGACAGCGGCATAGCAAAAGTGGAGGTTTCACCGCGTTAATTTGTAGCTGAAATCTCTTCAAATCTCAAAAAAATCTATTTTCTCCCTTCTTGAAAATGTTTAATGTTCCTAATTTCAGAGGAGGCTAAGCCTCCCTTGCCTCCTCTGACGAGCTGCCGCTGATTACGTGATATTACAAAGGAATTCACAAGAATTAAAGATGATTACATATGATTATAAAGATTACTAATGATTTGTATAGTATTCCATTTTTTACATTACAGTATTCTGTAATTCAGGGAAAGTACCCGCTTCTATGTAATCACCATCAGCAATCATTTGTTATCACCTGAAATTTTCTGAAAAAAGGAAATATTGCGTAATCGCCAGCAATCTGTAATCTCTAATATAATCAGTGTAATCCATGATTATAATCATCGGTGGTACCTTATTTTCTCAAATAAATAGATTTATTACTGAAGATTACAATGGATTACGTTTTAATATAGAGGATTACACGAATGCAAAGATTACTGATGACCAAAAAAAGATTACAGCTGATTACAAAAGTAAGAGGGATTACAGGATTGGTATATCTTTCAAGGGATATTTTATCTTTCAAGGGAGCTGAACTCAGATGATTATATACGGATTACTCGTATTACAGTAGAATACAACGATTACCAAGTGATTACAAGTGAACGGCACGAGAGATTACAAAAGTGGTACCTCTCGAGAAATAAAATGTTGCACTAAGCGACTGTAGTCTTCATATGCACAATGTTTTGGTTTATCCACAACCGTCGACGATGCCTACGTGGCTCAATAGAGCTATCTGCTCCATCAAAAAACGACTAGATAATCATTTAATAAGAGTTCTCGCAGCGAAAGACACAGTGTGTTCCCGCCAAAACAGCTTAATTATGTATCAAAAAAAATTCTCTTTAAGAATATCTGGTCAAAATATCAGATAAAAATTCGTAAAATCGGCTTTGTTTCCCTAAAACATCAGTATTTTTTAAACGTTTACTGTGCTTTCTTCCTTTAATCCATAATCACTGCCGATCAAGGCTCAATAATTGGCGCTAAACCGATGTTTTAGTTTAGTCGCTGGTTAGCTTTAATTACGGGCCTTAACCATGGGCGTACCCAGCTTTTGGCTTAGGGGGGGGGGGCAAATCAGGAATTTTCTGTTGATAAATAATTATCCTGGCATAGGCACATAATTAACCAGCTAAATGTATGGGACACAGGAAGGATCCAGGGAGGGATCCACGCCCATGGCCTTAACCGATCATTAGAAAGTCTTTTTTCTAAAGGATAACTAAAAATGTTTAAGCCCGTATTCACAAAACTTTTAACGGATGATTTCTATTGGCTTGCTTGTACCAAAAAATAATTTCCATTGGTTTGTTAAATTTAACGGCCCGTTAAAAGTTTTACGGACGTTTGTGAATACGTACATTAATCAATAATCACTGCCGATCAAGGCTTAATAATTGGCGCTAAACCGATGTGTTACGTTAATCGCTGGTTAGCTTTAATTGCGGACGTTAACCGAGTTTTAAAAAGTCTTTTTTCTAATAATTGACATCAAAAATACTTATTTATGCCCGTATTCACAAAACTTTTAACAAGCCGTTAAATTTAACGGATAATTTCTATTGGCTCCCTTGTATCAAGAGATAATTTTCATTAGTTTGTTAAATTTAACGCCTATTTAAAAATTTTACAGACGATTATGAATACGGGCATTAATGTTTTATTTTTAGGTCGTAAAAGTTTCTTTTTCTGCAAATGCAGTCTTGAAAAGCATCAAAGAATAAGAAGAATAAACAATAAAGAATGCTTCTGGACCACAATAAAATTTATAACACTTTTTTGGAATCAATTATTTGAAAACTGAATATTGTGCCGGGCTGTGCCCGATGTGTGTCACGTTGTGCCGTATTTTTTAATTTAATTTAATTTAATTTTTAATTTTATAGATATTGCTTATTTTTGATTTTTTTAAAATCAAACTTTTACTGGATTCTACTCGACGTGTGCCGTTGTGCGCCGTAAATCAATAAATTTTATTTTGATTTTATCAAAAAAAATTGTATTTATCACAATAAAATTTTTTGATTTACGGCACACAACGGCACACGTCGAGTAGAATCCAGTACAATTTTGAATTTAAAAAAAAATCAAAACCGGTGGGGTTAACTTTTACCCTAAAATAAGCAATCTCTATAAAATCAAAAAAAAAAACACGGCATAACGTCATCGGGCACAGACCGGCACAATATTCAGTTTTTAAATTTTTTCACGCACATTGGTTGATATTATTAAAAATATTATTTGTATTATTATGTTCACTTATGCTAAGGTAATATTATGCAGAATAGAAAGTATTAAATGCACTATAAATAACAAATTAAATTACTTAATTACCTCAACCAATGTAAAATTGTCAAGCACCTTACTGCACAATTAATTGAAGAGTATAATGGGACATTCAGGGCAATTTTTTTTCTTCGATTAAACGAAAATGAGGTGTGTCACTACCAATTTTAAACTCAAAAGTTAAAAACACCGAAAAAAAATAAACTAAAAAATAAAATCGACTAATTTTGGTATCTACCTTTTCTAAAAATCATTAAATTAAACATTGACTTTGGCATTTACTTAGCCTAAAATCATTAAATATTCCTAACTAAAATATTCCTAACTAAAATTTAATTTTTAACTAAATAAATAAAATTTTTAATTTACGTGGCTCACGTCTGCACTGATTTTCAATGCACAATGAGCCACTTTCACGTACCAGTGCATAAAGTGCATTTTGTGGGAGCAGGGCCGGATTTACCAGTAGGCACAACAGGCGATCGCCTGCGGCGTCAAAATATAAAAGGCGCAAGCCGTCAGGTATTTCCGCGTTTATGTTCAGCAAAAATAAAATATATTACGTATATTACAATACTCAAAATAATCCTAGAATTTACCAATGAGTTTACTGGAATATAGACCGTATCGTAGCAACAGCTGCTATTTCGAGAACTGATCTTGAATCTCGGATTAATCCACGATTATTACGTACGGTCATAATAGTCACGGATCAATTCGAGACTCAAGTTAATCCTAGAATTTACCAATAAGATTACTGGAATTTAGACCGTATCGTAGCAACAGTTGCTATTGATCTTGAATCTCGGATCAATCTATGACTATTATGCCCATACTAATAGTCATGGATTGATCCGAAAATTTTTTTAGAACGTCGGTAAAATAATAAATTATTATTGTAATATTTTTCTCGATTTGCCGCACTTATTTAATTACGGAATAAATTTGTAATGGAATAAAAAATTTGAGATCCTCTTTAAATATAAAAATAATTGATACCTACGTACTCTGGTAATTATTCAAATTGGATCTATTAATTTTTTAAGTCAATTTTAAATGTAAGGTATTTATTTTAAACCCCAAACTGATATCTTAATGTATATCCAATGTTTGGAAGTAAAAGTTTGTACTTAAAATCGAAAACCATGCAAGAAATGCTTCAGTTCCCTTTGTCAAAATTGAATCAAGTGGGATTGTTAAATTCTAATAAAACTTCTAACATTATACAAAAATGTTTTCCTGCATTTTTTGGATTATCATTGTTATTTATTTTCTTTACAACATCGCTTCAATATTTTTACATGAACAAAAATATATTTGATATTATTGAAAATTCTGAAGCTTTTGGAGGACTTCTGCAGGTAATTCCTTTGCATTTCTGTTCCTTGTATCATAAATAACTATTTTTTTTTATAAAACAAAATTAAGGTTATTACAAAATTGGTGTGTTGTGTTTATCACAAAGAGAAGTTCAAAAATTTAATTCAACTTTCGAAACAATTTTTGAGTACGGAAAACTGTTCCAAATCATTGAAGAAGGAATTAGAAGGTTTAAGTCGGAAGATAATAATTTTTCAAAAAATGTTCTTCTATGTGGTTTTGGTGTTTTCGCCTGCATTTATAGTAACAACATTTTTTGGAAAAAAGCTGCCCGTGGGAACATGGACAATGGAATACGAAGGAATATTTTATAAATTTGCATATGTAGTTTGGGTGCTGGTGTTGCCCAGTTCCATATTTTTCATCACAAGTTTCGAGGGATTATTTTTGGGATTTTGTTATGAAGTTAAAACGCAATTCATGATTTTGGGCAACATGTTCGAAAATTTAAATGTAAATCGTATCAGAACTTCTGCAGATTTTAGTGTCTATAATCAACAATTACGGAAGAACATCCAGCATCATATACTCTTGATAACGTAAGGTTTTGTGTTAGTTTATAAAAAAAAATTAAATTAAAATTTTGATTATTCAGGTTTGTTAAAGAATTGCAGAAAACTTATTCTTGGTGTTTTATGGTACAATGCTTTACAATAGCTCCAATGATTTGCACGGAAATGTATGCTGTTACCGAGAGGTATGTTTCGATTCATTGATTGACAATAATTGTAGAAATTTATGGGTTTTTAGAATTAATTAATTAATTAGCTTTCAGAAGCCCTGTTGTCGGTCTCTTCGCCCCGGATAGCGACGATCCTTGCGCGCCTATGCGAATTGCTTAAGGCAGTGCTCTAGTCAAGAATTTTGACAAAATCGATTTTTTTTCTCTGCATATTCTTAAAGTTTAGACATTGAAGAATATATCTTCGAGAGAAAATTTTTAAATTCCAGTTATTTATGAAGTTATAGCTATTTTAGTGTCGCACTGTAGACCCTTCAAGCCGGAGCATAAGATGCAATGCCTGACAAGTGACCATTTCAGCTATAATAAATTATATAAATGTACAAATAATATAGGTCAACCCAAAACACTTAAAAAGTGTAAATATTATCGTATTTACATTTCATTTCAGCTCAGTCTAGCTTTCAAAAGTCTACGATTAGACTGATAAGTCGCTTAATTAATTTATGGCTCTAGACTAGAACACTGCCTTAAGTTACATAGGCGTACCGAAGCGAAGTATCAAAAAGGGTTTATGATGACTTTTATTTTAACACAAAATTATTAACAATATCTTGAGCAAAGTGTTTGATTATTTTTTCCAAAATTGCCTTTAATAACATAATAAGTGTAATTGTATATATTTTTGTAGTACTCGTTTATTCGTGATGATGAGATATGGATTTCTGTGTATTGCCTTAATAATACAGTTTGCCTTTTATTGCATTCCAGGAACTTTCGTTGTCGATGAAGTAAGTACCTATTAATAAAACGCACCAGAAATATGATTGGTTTTAAATATTACATTAATAAACTTTAAGCGCCATGATTAGGTTTCACGTGTCCGCCATAATGGCACCGAAATGCGCAGAGCCAACTGGAGCTTGCGACAGTAAAATAAAAAATGTTTGTTGTGGTTTGTTTAATAACCAATATTTTTGACTTTAAGAAACGATTATTTATTGTATAAAACATTAAAACTATAAAATTGTTACAGGCATCAATAGTAATTGCTGATGGTATTTACAATTCAGATTGGTTTTCAAATTCTTTTCCGCAGTTACGAATGCCGATAGTATTTTTGATTCAAGCATCTCGGCAGGAATTAAAATTTACTGCGGCTAATTTAATTGCAATTAACATAGAAACTCTATTAAAGGTAGGTTCACAAAAGGAATAATCAAGGGGGTAAGTAGAAAAAAAAATTGTTTGTCACCCAAAAAAACTTGAAAAGCATAAATTCATTTGTTTAAATTTGAATCGACTTTTGGCCAAACTTTTTTCATTGATTTCTGCCTTTCGCCCTCTGTTCGTACACAGGGAGAAATATGTGTTACTAATTCACACAATTGTGCAGTAAAAGTACGCAATTGTCTAATTATTCTGTACAATTGCGTAAATTAATAAATAGCAACACATATTTCTCTCTGTGTAGTCTCTCACACCAATTCCAGTCAAATTTTATTGCACCTAGCTACTTCATCTATTCATTGGCCTTCCTCTTCTCCTAGTTCCCGCTAGTTCAGATCTCTATATAATCTTCTGGGTTCCCGTTTCACTTACTCACCCATCTCTGGATCCGAACTTGATTACTGCCAGATTTGGCATGCCTGACATGGTCCTGATCCTAAGCACCTTAGTAATGCAAAACATAAATAACAGAAGTGTTGCCTTAATCTTCTACGTCTGGCGTAGGAAGCGATGATGGAAGCTAGATTCATGTGGTGTTGCAATTGGTGACTTCTTGGAGGTCCTCTGCGTGTTCTCTCAGGTTGTGGTCCCGTGATTGGAAAAATTGGGTTTAAGGTGGTCTGAATTGTTCGTTTCTTGCCCGTATGATCGGTATCGTTTCTTCTTCGGGTATCTGGGGCAGCCCTGGTAATTTTCGGGATGCGGGACTCAGCAGTTTTCGACATTGTGATGTCTGGTATGGTCTCAATTCTTTTGAGCGTAGCTAAAGCCCTGACAGTAGTAACATTCGGTGATTCTTGTTTTTCCAATCCAGTGGGTCTCAGATTTGGGGAGGATTACCATAAATAAAGAAAGTTGTTTTTGGTCCCAGTTACGATGCATTTGGGCACCATATCGTGGTGATTTAGAATCCTCGTGGCACTAGATGGTCTGTTGTACTGTTGGTTGGACCATGTGTCTGCAAACCTGTGATTACAACTTTCAGTGGGGTTTCGTGTTTAAGTTGGCCGAAGAAAAATTCGTGACCTTTCCTACTAGGAATTGCTTTAGACTGTGGTGGTCTTCGGCGGTGGTTGGAACCACCCTAGAACTAATCTAGTTCGTTTTCAAGCTTGAACCATTTGTTAAGGTCCTTCAAGGTGATGGGCGGGATCTGTTGGACTGTTGTGACTCTTGGGGCAAAAACGACTATATCCAATAATGATGGAATGGTCTTGTTGGGGAGAGGGGGCGACTGAAGCCACCCCTGGTCTCCTTATTTTAATCGTTGGTGTGATTGGTTACTTCTAGCATTTCCTCTGGATTAGGCCATTCGCTGGATACTGGGTCATCTAATGTTGTCCTGAATAAAAATGAAAATCCGCTCTTTTTTATCCGGACCTGACCCTAATGTGGAAACCTGATTCCTGAAACCTGATTGACTAGGTCAATCCGATTTGGACCTGATCAAGTTTGTCGCCAAAGTCAAGATCTACTCCGGACAAGGTTTTCCCAAAGCAAAATTGGTAGTTTACCTGGACCCGGTCTTAATCTGGAAGTCTGATCCAACCATTCCAGCCTTAAGAAATTTCTAGTCGGTATAGATTTATATAATCTCAACAGAAGAGTTTCCTGTTCTACTGCTGTTGAGCAGCTCTTGAAAGTATTTCATCCAACTTTCAATTATCTGCCCCAGCAGCACCAACCAATCTCTTGTCTGTAACGAAAGTCGTCTTTGGTTTGTATCATTTTTCATTTAAGTTCCTTATTTCTTCATCTGTATACTTCTCTTCAATCTCTTCCAGTTTTCGAACGCTGCACTGTGTTCTCGTTTCTTTTCTCTAATTATCTTCTGACACCTTCTTCTCTGTTCCTGGTAGTTTCTTTTTTCTCGTTTCTAAATTTCCTCCCTACCATTCTTTTACTGTACTTCTCCTTTCTTAACCTATTTCCCGTTACCATGCTTATATCATTTTGTACCGATGCCATGGCTTCTTTCTTGTAAATCAATAAAATGTTTTATTTTTAGGTCATAAAAGTTGGTTTTTCCGCCAACGCTGTGCTGAAAAGTATAAAAGAATAAATCAATAAGTTATATAGAAAACAACAAAGAGGATTTTGATGAATGTTCCCAAAGCACATCTTTGCAAATTTATTCAAAAATAAGAAAGTGTTTATTTGATTAATGTCAAGGCCACAAAATGTATCTTAATATAACCTTTTGCACTATTAAAATTATTGTTTAATTCATACAAATTTTCAGCACATTGCGTAGGTTGCAGTCTGACATGAATAGACGATACGCAAGTCAAATTTAGAGATTCTAATCCAAACCCAACATTTATTCCTATCGAAATGGTGAAAACTACATGTGATGCCAAAATTTATTGGAACACTGTTAAACATCACGAATCTTCTATATCGGCAGATAATTTAGTTATTTCTCCGATCTTTTCAAAAAAGGCACCACTCGAATGTAAATTGTAACAATTTATTGTTATTAATAATTGTTGAGTATTCTTTTTGCCCTCTGCTCGGGCAAGTTCGAAGCGCCGTAGGAAGTGCCGTGATTTACGCTAGTATTAAACAGTCTTGGTTCTGAGGTCGAACGAGCTGAACGTGAATTAGTTCGTGGGAAGATAGATGCACGGGTTTTGTTTGTAAATAACGGAGTCGTTAGAATCCAGAGAAGTTAGATAGTGCGATTTATTTTACGTGAACCGAGACCGATTCTACAGGTGCCTAATTGGGGGATTTATGTTATACCTGTTGCGAATGCCATCAAAACGATCGAGATTGTTACCATCGAATTCATTGTTTGCGAGAGTGGAAATCGCAAGATATTATTTCTTGAATCCAGCCATCACAAAAACCCATTAAGCAATTAAGTAGTACCTAAACGACGGCGACGGTGTTGTCCTACGAAAGTGTAAATTTCATTAGAAAATTATACGTTACTTTGGAATAGTTAATAATTTATTAATAAATTAGATAAACTTTAAAAACATTACAACATAATTAATTGAACAATACATTTAATTTAATCAAGTTCTCAAAAGGTATAAAACTGGACAAGATTTGATAGGTTCGGCACAACAACAGCTTGAATATAGTAATTATATTAACAATACAGTGAAGCTGTAAAAAAACATCCTCCGTTCCGTTCCAAAAAAAAGCATTCAGATCATTGGAGATATTATAACAAATTTCAGTATGAGATCTTCTGTATTGGAATTTGTGATGGAATATTCGACGCCTAATAAAATCATCGATATCACCGCACCATAAAAAAACTTGCCAAAAAATTAACATTACTTACCCAGAGGTACGAAAACTGTAGCACCAATTTGACCGGTTACTTTGCGTCCAGATACTTGAAATATGCCTTCACCTTTTTCGACAGAATACAACTGCAAAAAAAATAATGAAGTAAATAAATAACAAAACAAGCAAAATTACCAGAATATAATTCTTTAAAACCGTCATGGGTTTCTCGTGTCCAGCATCAATTTTTAAGTATCCTACCGTCATGTTTGTATAAAAGGATTTCAAATCGCACATACTGTAATAGACATTCGTTCCATTTCCGAATACCGATTCAAAATCTGGCTTGGCCGAATACCATTCTACAAAAATAAAGTTAAAACAGAAATAAAAAATTTTAAATTCATTACTAAATGAAACCACTTCATCTTTTACAACTGCATGAATTTCATTTGGATCAAATTCCCTTCCATAATTGTCAATGACGATTTCCTGAGACTTCGGAACAGCTACGTTATTTTTAAACGCTTGGTTACTTCTGAAGGTATTCGTAGTCAATGGCGTTTTAAATATATCTCCTTCGGAAGAAAGGTCGCGGTTTAAAGTTGGAGTTTGTTTGCATTGAGAACACACTACTACTTTGGAATAATCACCGATCAAGGCCGACTGAGCGATTTGTCTTGTAGGTTTATCCAATCGAGGTATTTTTTTTTGTTTTGGAATCTGCTCAATAAATGAAGAATTTCGCCAAGAACTATTTCTTGAGTTGTTTTGAAATTTGCCAGTAGTTTCTCCTAGAAAATTCCTAGAAAATAAAACAGTATACCAGAAAATAATTTCCACTTACTCTTTTTGGATGGGGTAATTCTATTTGCGGATTTTTTAAATTGAGGCGCAACCATTCTTTTGTGTGTTTGAGTTAAAATATCAAATTGATCTGGACAATATCTGGCGGTTGCTTCAATGCTTCTGGATAGATTATTTTTACGTTCGTGTGAATTAATTACAGTTGAAGCCTTTTGCTTAATTTCAGCTGCTGCAAGTTTGTTATTAATTTTCGAAAAAGAAGAAGAAAAAAGAACTAACATTTCTTAACGCTGCCTTTAAACATTGCAGCGTTAACATAAACGGACGAGGGTTTTCTGATTCGTCCATATCTGCTGACACCTAGAAAAAAATATCGTCACTTCTGCCGCAATACCTCCAATCATCAGTTAACCAAATTTTATGGGAATCTGTTAAACATTTCCGGAGATTTGTCACTCAAGAAGTGGCCATTTGGCCGAAGGCTTTTCCACAAAATTTTTTTTCGATTCCTTACCTCCAAAAAAAATTTTGTTTTGATTGGAGGTAAACAGTAAAGCTTATAATAAAAAAATTACTTGATGCTGTTGTAGAAATGCTGTCCGTGTTGCTAGAAACTGATCGCCTCGAGTTGGATCTTATCAGAAAATCTGAAAATTATCCTTCGATTAATACTGTGACAATTAATAAAAAAAAACAATAAAAAAAATTACAAAAAACCTCTTGGCTTACTACTAAGTTTTTTCTGAATATCTTCAGAAGCATTTTTTTCCGTAGACTCAGTTTGATCTGTGTTACTGGATTCATCTGAAGTTGCAGTAAGATCAGACCGATTAATATCGAATTCAACATCTGCATTACAGTTGCTGTCATCCGAAGGAGAGAAAGTCTCCTCTTTAAGTACTGGAACTGCTACAAAACATTATTGAATAATTTAAAATTTCTCTCACAAATAACCAATTTGATTTATCAACCTTGTCGTTGACGTTGTTCGGCCCTTCTCTTCGGTACATTCCTGTGGCTTTCTAAATTACATTGTTTAAATTTTAGAAAACCTTCAGTTGGATTGTTACCTAATTTATCAACAGATCCAGAAGCAATTTCTCGATCAAATTGGCTTAAAAAGTTATCTGCAATACTATCACTGAGTCCGGGTAGAAATTTATAGGTCTCATCTGTCCCAAATTTTGATTTCAGTGCAGCTTTCTTTGGTAGTACTTCAGGATTTACAGTACCGAACAACTTTCGTTTCACTCGTGATTTTGGTACATCTAACTTTTTCGAACAATCGGCAAAGTTTATATCATTTGTACTTGTTTTTAGTGGTTTGTCTAAAAGTAAAGGTTAGAAAAAAAAGAGTTTGTTTTTGTTTCGAGTTTTACCTGCTCGATACATTTTGGGCTGTTTTTTATTGGACGAAGCAGAAAATCTTTTCTTGCTGTTTACACTAGCAACTTCAGATGTATTTATTTCTGGTTGGTTAAACGATTTCGCTGACTCAAAGGTATTAGGCAAAATTTGCGGATTCTCCTAAGGAAAATAACAAAAATTATTACATTGAATTCTAACGGAGCCACTGACCTGGTTGTCGCTACTTTGGGAAGTTTCCATGTCATTCTCTACATTAATAGCTTCATTAATATCATTTGTTGGATAATTATTAAATTTGTAGTAAACATAGGTTGTACTATTACAAAATCCGCAAATAAAATCAGATAACTGTGGTAATGCACTTGAACTAAAATTAAAAGAAAATATTGCAATTTTGTGTATGTGTAAAGTTTGCTGAAATATGTTAATATTTTACCTATTAATCATGACGAAAAACTAGAACACAACGAAAATTCACGTAAACTTGCTGACGTTTAAACGAACACTAACCTAAAAATAATATTATAGACAAAAACATGGCGACGATAGTTTGGCTGCATTCAATAGAACTGTGATCTGTGATGCGTGTCGTTTAGGGTGGATTCATTAAAATTTCTCTACATTTAATAAAATTATTACCAGCTTCTTTTACTTGTTTTCGTCAAAAGAGGTTTGATTGCAGTTTATAATTATAAAAAAATAGAAATAGTTAAGGTGGTTTTTTTTAAATTGGTTTCTGTTCAATAAGGTAACTTTGTGACTGCTCCGGAGGGGTGTGCATCCGTAAATGGTTTGTATAAAGTTTGATTTTTATCTGAAAAAAAATTTAATCAGGGGAAAACAAAATTTGCTCTAAAAAAATTTGAGTCTGATAGGGAGAAACTGTGGTTATAAATAGATGTTTTGCTTTTTTTTTTAAATTTCACCGCAGATGCCAATAAAAAAAATATTATAAAGTAAAACAAAAGAAAATTTCAAAAAAAAGACAGCCGGTATATTAATTTATTTAAGTGAATTCTACAAATCAACTAATGTGCGTTTACATGTTGGTGCATTTACGTATAACAATAACATAATTTACTCTTTCAGCTTCTTAAACACTGCGCTTGCGGAAAACGCAACTTTTGCGACCTAAAACATAAATTAAATTATAAAAAATTACTGGCAATTACTAACCAAGATAATAAAAATAACTAGAATTGACTAAATTGGCGTTTATTGCGGGCGCCACTTCCACCGATGGAAGAATTTAAGTGGGAGTAAATATAATTTAGAAAATGTTAATTTATTGAATTTAATTAGACTAAGTTTTAGATTAAAATTAAAAAAATATACGAAAATAGTTTTCCAAATAAATTAGAAATCGCTCTCTGGAAATGGTTTTCAGTTTTTTTTTTGATTTTTTCAAAGTTAACTCAAGATTGAGTTAATTAATTAGATCAATGAAACTGCTGCCGGCATTCCTAACTTCTCTCCTTCTTGACATCAGGAAGGTTCAAGCCCGAAATACCAGCCTAAAAGACCATATTCGTCGTCTTCAACTTGGTTCCAGGAAAAGCACATCGTTGATCAAACGCGGCAAAGCGCGTCAGATAAGACAAACTAATACAAATTAAACCGACCCTTGGTAGTGAATTCAGTCATGCGCATTACGGTTCTTATCAGACCCTAGGTAACGTGAGTTCGATTCTCTTAGGTGGGAGAACCTTTTACATCCCATTTAATAATATAAAAATAAACTGAAAACAGAAGACAAAACTAATACATATTAGTCCGACCCTCGGTATTGAAATGGGTCATGCGCAAGACGGTTCGTATCAGAACCTAGTGCCAGTACCAATAGTCACTGATTAATCCGGGATTCAAGATTAATTCTCGAAATAGCAGCTGTTGCTACGATACGGTCTAAATTGCAGTAATCTCATTGATAAATCCTAGGATTATCTTAAATCTCGGATTAATCCGTGACTATTAGTACAGGCATAGGAATCGTTGAATAATATAAAAAGTCTACAAATAAGTCAACAGATAACGCCACATCTTGTTCATACACAACAGATGGCGCTAGCCATCTCTTTAACCCTAAGGAGTTAATTCTAGTTTAACTCTTGCCTGCGATATTTAAAAACTGCTTTTACACGCAAAAAGATTAAAATAGTATCAGAATAAGTTACGTAACAACTAGGCGTTCCCAACTCAATACTTGCTAATCCGATGCTAAGACAACTCGGCGCCACGCCAACTTGGCGCTCTAGTGAGAAACTAATTAATATACTAAAAGTTCTCTTCGGTGACTAAAAGGTATATTACATTCTTGCTCTTTTAATATTTAAAAATCATCTACTGGTAGATGTACTTACTGTAAAGAGAGTGTTTATATTAATCGCAATTAAACCTCCAGCTTTAAATTCTATTTCATTTTGAGACGCCTGAATTAACAGAATTATTGGCACTCGCAATTGAGGAAAATTTTTTGAAAACCAATCCGAGTTATAGATTCCGTACGAAACTATTGCAGCCTAAAAGAAAAATTACATTTTTACATTTAATGATTTTATTTGAAATAAGTAACAATGTAAGGCTACGTCCACGTTTGCGACAAAAACGCTTGCGTTTATGTCGCAACCGTGGTTCTGGTCTGATTTTATTACTTCTTCGATAACAAAACTGACTGGAATGCAGTAAAGTGCAAACTGTCCCAACAGAGAAACACCAGCACATCCATATCGGATCATCCATAGTACATCGGTGCTAAAAAAATTGTTTTATTTAAGCTTGTTTTCTTTTTGTGACTCACCTAGTCGAACTAACAAATATTTCTGTACAAATCAACGGAGCCATCGTTAAATATTGAATAATTAAGATAGGCGAATATACTTTCTGCATTTCTTTAATAAATCTTGAATAAAAAAATATTTGTCGTAATCATAACTAGATCTGAGCAAAATTACTGCAAAAGATCGGTTAAAGTTACTAGTTACTGTTTTAAACAGGTACAACTATGCTGGCTACATCAAAATGCTGTAGCGAGAAATGAATAATTGATTTTGATGAGATAACGTTTAGACTTTCGTTCAAATATGCAGCTGTTTTAATCAATAGATATTAATCATGATACTGATTTTTACTGGAACCGGAAAAAGTTAAAGTAATTGCCGAATCGTAAATATAACTGAGCTATAGGGAACTGTGAGTTAAATTTCAAAACCAGTTAACTGGCTAATTGAATTAAAAAGTAAATAATTAATCAGGCCCGTAGCCAGGGGGGGGCGTACCCCCCCCCCCATTAAAAAAAAAACAAACATTTCCTTGTAATAATAATTCTCGGAAGGCAACCGCCGAAAATGTTCCTTTTTTACAAAATTTTTTTTATGAAGCCCCCCCCTCCTAGATGAAATCTGGCTACGGGCATATAATTAAAAATATTCTAGTGTTTACCTTAACAAAAATATATGATGTTGAATATAGCTCTTCAATTCCTGATAAAATTCATCAAAATCTTGCTGACTTCGGATATTAGCTACGCTTAAATTCTCCAACCTGTCGCTTAAAATTTTAAACTGAATGATTATTTCGTAACAAATTCCCAAAAATAATCCGTCAAAACATGCAAGAAAAAGTGTAATGCAAGGTAAATTTAAAATATGGCAAGTCAGCAAGAATTTGTAATAACTTTCTTGGTTTTCTATGATCCAGCTTCCAAGTGGTAACTTTTTTCCAAAAAATAATGCCAGGACAAATATTGGCACTATTACCACTGCAATAGCATAAAAGAAAACTTTTTGAAAAATTACCACTGCTTGCAAAAGTCCATTTATTTCAGATTTAAGTAACTTGGAACTTTTATCTGTGTTCCAAAACTGTTTTAAAAGTTGTAATAATTGCATGAATTCTTGTTTACTGTAAGCTGCCAGAATTAATTTTACCAAAACCTTAAAAAACGCATTTTGAAAATTGAGCTGAAGATAAGTGGGGCTTTTTTATTTTCAAAAATATTTATTTATATTAAAGCTTAAACAAAGCATTAGTAATTTTTATTACATAAATATATATACTTATATCGGTTACAATCCCAAAATATAGCAAATATTTTAGGTTTTTTGATTTTTGAAAACTATTCAGTTAATGGTTTACCTGACTAAGTCCCGCAACAGCTTCGGTATTGTCAACAAACTCAAAAATATTGGTGCGATTCATGTAAAAATATTGAGGGATAGCCGAAAAGACGCAGATTGATAATAAAATTCCAAAACATACGCACAGTAATTTTCGTTTGATAGAAGTTTCATAAAAACAAAAAATTCCTATTCGATTCAGCATAGACATGGGAAATTTAATAAATTCTCTCTGGTGTATATCCATGCTAAGCTGCTTATTCAAACAAATACCCAATTGACTGCAGCCAATTAAAACACTTCGCGTGTTATTTTAAAGTAAAATTTCAATATTTATAATTATTGAATAATTGAAACACTTATCGTATTAATTTTCTCTAAATAAAAATCAATCGTCAATAAGGACGACTAATTATATACCTGCTTAGTCGTTAATTAGTAATTAATTAATGAGTGTTTGTTTCGTTTAATTTATGCAACACGAACACCTTTTATAACAAATAGAATTTATCTATGAATAAATTTTGTTAAATAAAATTAAAATTTCGATTTTTAATGCAAGAAAGCCAATTTGTTCAAAGTGGGTGGGGCTTAGCTCCATTCTATTACCGTTGCATGTAAGGCACCTCTTCGCGGTAGACGCGCCGGCGTAATTTACCCACTTCGGGGTAAAAGCGGGGGGGATAGGTACTCCACCAATCGCTTTCACGATGTCACTAAACGAGCTGGACTCGGATCATAATCCAGTTCTCTTGGAACTGACAAGATTGGAAAACTGACCGAGAGAGTCATAATCTCCAAACTAAAAATGACCTTATGGAAGAAAACCAATCGATTCTCCGCAAACAGTTCAGTTTTCCTCTTGGGCTATCCACTACGTTACAAGTGCCGAGGCTTGTGGAACACATCACCTTGAACTGGAACCGGAAACTGTCAACAGGGGCGGTGTTCCTCGATGTGGCCAAGGCCTCAACAAGGTCTGGCATCAGGGTTTGCTATACAAACTCAGACTCAGCACTTCTTAGGCTGTTAGCGTCCTACCTATCGGGACGAACGTTCATGGTCAAGTTGGAAGATTTCCGTTCAACGGAACGAGACATTGAGGCAGAAGTCCCCAGGGGTTTGTACTTGCTCCGACTTTGTATATCTATTACGCCAAGGACGTTCCAACCCCCCCTCTGTGTTATCCGTTTCCACTTCCACAGAGCTCATGTTGTACGAAACCCCGCACAGAGTACGGATACCTTTTTCAAACAAAGCTAAAGATGTTTGGCATCGAGATATCTTGGAACGGCACTTCGAAATACTTGGAGGTGACCGAGGGGGAAACCGCAGACCAAATTTTTGTACACCAGGTTTCCTTTTATGAAATTTCTCGGAATTTTCTAAAATTTGCCGGGATTTCCTAAATTTTCCTTGGATTGCCTAACATTTCCTTGGATTTCCTTGGATTGCCAAAGATTTCCTTAGATTTCCTAAAATTTGTTAAGATTTCCTTGAATTGTTTAAGATTTCTTTGGAGTTCCTAAAATTTCTTTGGATTGCTTAAGATTTCCTAAGATTTCTTTGGATTGCCAAAGATTTCCTCGGATTTCCCGGGATTGCCCCAGTTTCTAAGTTTCTAAGATTGCCTGGGATTTCCTAAGATTGCCTGGGATTTCCTAAGATTGTCTGAAATTTTCTAAGATTTTCTCGGATTTCCTAAAATTTCTTGAGATTTCCTAAGATTTCCTGGGATTTCCTAGATTGCCTAGATTACCTAAGATTGCCTGAAATTTCCTAAGATTTCCTCGGATTTCCTAAAATTTTCTGAGATTTTCTAAGATTTTCTTTGATTTCCTAAGATTGCCTAGAATTTCCTAAGATTGCCCAAAATTTCCTCGGATTTCCTAAAATTCTTTGAGATTTCCTAAGATTGCCTGAAATTTCCTAAGATTTCCCGTCTCTTGTACACCAAATTTCCCCAGAGATTTCCCCCTCGGAGGTGACCCTCGATAGGGGACTTCAGTGGGGCTCCCACATCAGGAACATTACAGGTAAAGCTAGGGGTGCTATGGCCGCGTTGAGCCTCCTACTGAACAGTAAAAGCCGTTTCAGTATTAAAAATGGCGTGACCTTGGTAAAAACCATCATCAGACCAATTCTAACATATGATGCACCAGCCTGAGGGTTTGCGGCTCCAAGCTACTTGCACAAACTCCAGGTTGTGCATAACATTGCGATGAGGCGTGTCATGAAGGCCCCATAAAAGACTGCAGGAGGACTCCAAACTGGAGATCATCGAAGAGGTTATCCGGAACGCGGCGAAAAAACTCAACGAGGCTGTGAGATCCTCTGAAAACCCAATAGTCCAAGGGCTCGGAAATTGTCGACCCGAGGACTACTTGAGGTACAAAAAACCCAAAGCTATCTTGTAGTTACCCCCCCCCCCCAACATTTTCAAAAAAATGTTTTTGAAAGTCGGAATAGGGAGGTAATTGATGTTTAGGAAAAAGAATCAAGAAATAACAACAAAAGGAAGTCTATGTACCACAACAACTCTAATCACGAATGCAAAAGTGCAAGCAACAACAAACTTAAAAAGTGAATTTTTCACCAACTTATTTTTTAGGGTTGGTGCAACATTGGTGCTGATTTTAATGCAATATTGCTTCAATATTGTTTTTCAATGTTGTGGCAATATAAGAAATCAATATTGCATTAATATTGTCTCAAACCTTGTTTGTTAACAAATATTGTTAACCAATATTGCTTATGCCAATCTTCATGCAATATTGTTTTCTAATATTGCGCAAATATAAGTAATCAATATTGCACCAATATTGGCTGAAGTTTTGTTCAATATATCGCCAATATCGTTAACCAATTTTGCCTTCATCCAATGTTGATTCAATATTGCTTTTTAATATTTTTATTATATCAAATTAATTTTTTTATTAAAAAAAGTTGCTGTGGGGTTACACTGTAAAAGCAGTTACGAGTATAATATGTAGCACGAGGGGTAAATCTGCTGAAAAAATATGTAGGTACACCACAAAGCGCTCTGACATTTCCGACATTTTATCACTGACGCGTACGAATAGATTAAAGAGAATTTTCAAAATAATCAGGTCCCCCCTAATATCCACTTTCTAAATACGCAACTGCCAATAAGAAAACAGTTGTTGCAAGCATATACGTGCGCGTTAGGGTCGGAACTGCTGGAGTGCGGTGGGTGCGCAGCACACGGTTCTCCGGCTAAAAGGGCCCCAGTTGTTCTGCAATTTTCTCCAATCTTAAAAAAAAAAATTTAAACGCTATTACAAAATATATTATATAGATAGTATTTAAATTTTAATATTATTTTATTTTATTCATTTATTCAAACTTTGTTTGACCCAAATTATTGCATTTGTGAGGCAGAGCGCTAACGGAGCCGATTTGGGTCTTTTGTAAATACAAATATTGTAAATATATGTATGTTATTTATTATTTTCGTTTGTTTTTGTTTTATTACAAAAACGAGGCACCCATTATCAATTTCGCACACAAGTCCCCCAACTGCCCGCATCCCACCAACTGTTCTTCGAATATCCCACCCATTTCTTGCTCATATACACCAAATTTTCACTGTAGTTTACTCCTCGATATCAGGTCTGTAGCCAGAATTTTATTTTAATATTTTGTCTTTTTTGAAAACTTTGGGGAGAGGAGGGGCACGCGCCCCCAGATGCTCTCATCAGCTACGGACCTGGTCGATATACTATCAATACGAATAAAAGAGCGGAGTAGTGTGGGCAAACTCGGACATTTTGCTCCAGGAGCACTTTAGACTGACAGCTATTGTACTGATAGGGAGCTATGTACATATCATATTGCCTCAAAATACTTCTACCAAATAGGGAAACAAGCTGCAATTATCGTAAGTGCATTAAAGAAAACTCCTCTCAAAATAACTGTGTAATACTATAATTTTGGTAAATAACAATGCTACAAATCAACCAATGTGCGTTTACATGTTGGTGCATTTACGTATAACAATGACAAAATTTACTCTTTCAACTTCTTAAACACTGCACTTGCGGAAAACGCAACTTTTGCAACCTAAAACATAAATTAAATTATAAAAGATTATAGGTCATTATTAATCAAGATAATTAAAGTAACTAGAATTGATTAAAATCTTTTACATCTCAATTAATAATATAAAAACCGAGGGGGAAATCTCTGGAGAAATTTGGTGTACAAGAGACGGGAAATCTGGGAAAATCTTAGGAAATCTCAGGCAATCTTATGAAATCTCAAGCAATTTTAGGAAATCTGAGGAAATCTCGGGCAATTTCGAGACGGGAAATCTGGAGAAATCTTAGGAAATTTCAGGCAATCTTAGGAAATTTTAGGCAATCTTAGGAAATCCGAGGAAATCTCAGGAAATTTTAGGAAATCCGAAGAAATCTTAGAAAATTTCAGGCAATCTTAGGAAATCTGAGGAAATTTCAGGGACATCTGAGGCAATCCCGGGAAATCCGAGGAAATCTAGATGAATCCCATAACTTAATGTTATACAAATTTTCTTGTAATGTTAAATTAACACTTAGAAAATATGAATGTTTTTTTTACTTTTGTTTTAAAGTTCTTGATGGTTTTGAATTACAGATTCTACAGATTCCTACCTATACATTTCTTATTGCGCTTATGTGACTTAGTTTGAAAATAGTTATTGCTTAAAGCAGTTATTCTATTGTGTCTAGTCTGTATTGTGAGTAATATACCTTAATCTTAAAAAATCTTAAGAAATTTTAGGAAATCTAAGGAAATCTTTGGAAATCCAAGGAAATCTTAGGCAATCTAAGGAAATCCAAGGAAATCTTAGGCAATCCAAGGAAATCCAAGGAAATCTTGGGCAATCCAAAGAAAATTTAGGAAATCTCGGGAAATTTAGAAAATCCTGGAAAATTTTAGGAAATCCAAGGAAATTTCATAAAAGGAAATCTGGTGTACAAAAATTTGGTCTGCCGTTTCCCTCTCGATAAAAACAGAAGACAAACCCATATATTAGTCCGACCCTCGGTAGTGAAACGAGTCGTGCGCATTAGGGTTCGTATCAGTCCCTAGCGCCAGTACCAATAATCACGGATTAATCCGAGATTTAAGATTAATTCTCGAAATAGCAGCTGTTGCTACGATATGGTCTAAATTCCAGTAAACTCTTGATAAATCCTAGAATTATCTTGAATCTCGGATTATATCGCATTTTTCAATATAAAAAGGCTATAAACAAGCCAACAGATAATGACAAAACTTCTTTATACACAACAGAGATTGCGCTAGTCATCTTTTTAATTCCAAGGAGTTAATCCTAGTTTAACTCTTGCTTGCGATGTATAAGAACTGCATTTACACGCAAAATGATTTAAATAGTAATAGAATAAGTTATGTAGAACGGTCCGGTACAACTAGACGCTACCGTTGCCAGGACAACTCGGCGCCACGCCAACTTGGCGTTCCAGTGAAAAACTAATTAATATACTAAAAGTTCTCTTCGGTGACTAAAAGGTATATTACATTCTTGCTCTTTTCACTCAAAAAAATTTGCTTAAGAAGTAAATCAAGAACCCGAGCATTAAATTAAGAATGTTGAAAAATTCTTGATTCTAACAACAAACTTCTTATTTTTAGCATGTAGGTATTAAATCAAGAACGGCATTCTTATTCTATACCTTTACTACTACCTACTTTAGTAATTTAAGCTTAATTTTTAAAACCATAATCTTTTCTAGAATGGCGTTCTTATATCAAAGAATACAAGCTAACATGTTAGAATCTAACATTCAATCTAACAACAATCTAACAAACTAACAAGCTAACATTCTAGAATCTAGAATAGCCATTCTAGAAATTGGAAACGAAAAAGGGAAAATCCGTTTATAATATAAGCTTCCATTTTACTTTGCAAAGCTTAATTTTCAAAAATTTGTTAATTTTTCTTTTATTATGCACAGGGGTGCAGTGGGGTCAGGGTGCAACCCCGCTAAATTTTTTTAAATTTTGGTTACTCTGCTCATTTTATAGCAGAAAAATTTTATAATAGTTGACGTTATTATAATTTATAATATTATATTATTATAGGCCACAAACGCATGGCCCGATAGTCAAAATCTCGACTTTAATCTTTGGACAAATGCCGTGAACCGGCATTCAGATAGATTATTGTCTTGCCTTGCTTTGGTACCTATAGAAACTTGCAAGAACTTTTAATCCTTAAAGAGATTAAAGAAAATATTTGAATCTGATTGGCTCCTGCCAGTTTCTACCTAAGCAAAGCAAGATGCCGCTTAAGCCTTATTTTGCTGTCCTGCCTTGCTAAGGTGGTGGAACGCCAATCCGATGCATTTAATGGAAATAAGAGCATTGGTTATAAATCTATCTTAAGTTAAACCGTTGTTAAACATAAAAAGTTTTAAATTAAATGTGTTTTCCATTTTAAATATTATAATCCTATTAAAAAAAAAATTTTAATTAGCACCATCTATTGGTTAATAGAATTTGACAGTGTTCGTTACTTCAAATAGTGGTATTTGGTTGTTTTAAGTTTATGTGAGGTTAAGTTTAAAATTAATTTTAAAATTAAGTTTATAGTTATATATAACTAATTTAATTTATAAAAATGGGCGAATGGAGTGATTATTGCAGTGAATTAACTGAATTATTTGGAGGTAACAGTAATAGTGAAGGTTGTTCAGAAGAAATCGCTTTGTTGCTGTCTTCGTGGGGTTTCTCTGAACGTGTAATTAGAAAAATAACAGGTAAGCGAATTATAATACTTATATTCTATATGATCATTATTTTTTATCGCCCTAAATTATTATATGATTTCAGACTTGAAATTAACTCTTTGGCATATCAATTGCATTGAAGACTCGGATATTGATGCTTTGTTCCCCGTAAGTGAACTTTCAGATCGTATCAAATTTAAATTTTATATAAAGGACTGGCGATCAAGAAATGCTGCCACCAAGGTAAGTCAATGATTGATTGAAATGATTGATATTTAATTATAGTAAATTAAAATTATTTAGAAGTTGGAAGTACCAACTATTGTTAAGTCTCGAGTGACTACGGTAGAATCATCGGATGAAGAATTTTTGGTAGGTGTCGTGATTAATCTTGGTTTACCTTACACAATATTGTTGAAATTCATTGTTAATTTGTGTGTTTGGTCCTATTTTATTTTTACATATTATTATTTGCTTAATATCTCGAACAAGATGTTCGGTTTTGGTGAGTATCGTAAAGTTTTACTGTTGTTAGTTAAAATCCATTTTAAACAAACTATTTTTTTACTCCAATGTTGGTAGTATTAACTTAATAATATAATATAATAAATGTATTTAGATTGACATTGATTTCAAATACATGTTTCCTGAGAAAGAACAAAATTTATTTTTAAATTGGGAAAAGTTTAAGATTGGAATTACGAAATTATTTGAAGAAAATTTAAACGATCGAGCTAGTTTAGAAGAATTTAAAAAATTAAAAGAGACGACTGAAGAGGGTTAGTTATTATATCAATTTTATTGTACCATTGAGTAATGAGTTGTTTATTTTCAGATCATAAAGATTTTACGATCATTAATTTGATTCACGCTATTTTGAAACCAACGGTGAGGTTACGAAAACCATCCGATAAGAAAATTTGGAAACCAAGTATAGTGGACTCACAATACAATTTTATTATGCGTTTAAAATCCATATCAGATTTACAACACAAAGTAGCGGAGAGAAAAGACAGATATAAGAAAGTTGGTCTTGATGTGCAACCATTTATTATTTTAACAGAATATTCCAAGGAATATTTCATTTGGACGCAGGGTGTAATACATAAGTGTAATTCATTTTTAAAATCTTTAGACTTTTGTTTCAAGATATTTCATTGCTTTAACTTTAAGTATCCACGAGAGTGTGAATTAGTGTGACTATTTATTCAAAAGTACCTTTATTCTATTGATACCAAGTACGATATCGACTCTCCACAAGTCACAAAGATTATTTGTAATAATATAAATATTATTAATACCAAATAATAAACTTGCGTTTAAGTTTAAAAAGCTCTATTAAAATCGAATTACATTTAATTTGTTTTTATTTATGTATTTGTATTGTATTTATGTTTTTTTAATTATAATAAAATTTTAACAAAACAATTGAAATTATATTATTGGACTAAAAATCAAGTACTAGCCTGCTTACATTTAGAAGGTATTAAAAATGGCAGTTCTTGAAACAAGAATTCTTAAAATTCCTAGAAACAAGAACCTTTAGTATAAAATAAGAATGGGACCATACCTAGATTTTAGTAGATATTGAGAATGGGAGTTCTGAAAACAAGAATGTTTTTAAACTGTTCTTAAGACTGGTCATACTAAAATTAATAACTTCTTGAATCTTGGAACAAGAATATTCGCTTTGAAATAAACCTCAGGTGTGATTAGCATAAATTAAGAATGGGCATGTTTAATTAGAGGATACCTGCTTAAATACTAATACTTAACCTAACCCCTAAGGATTATAGTACGTAGTAAGTACCTACTAGTACTTAATGTAATCCCTAAGGATTATACAACCTTAAATGATAATAAGTATGCCATTCTTAAATTATTCTTGAATCAAAGTACCCGGCATGATTGGGTCAATTTCAAGAACTTTTATTCTTGATTTAAAGTTCGTTATTCTAGCTGGTAAGAATGGATTTTTTTGAGTGTTAATATTTAAAAATCATCTACTGGTAGATGTACTTACTGTAAAGAGAGTGTTTATATTAATCGCAATTAAACCTCTAGCTTTAAATTCTATTTCATTTTGAGACGCCTGAATTAACAGAATTATTGGCACTCGCAATTGAGGAAAAGTTTTTGAAAACCAATCCGAGTTATAGATTCCGTACGAAACTATTGCAGCCTAAAAGAAAAATTACATTTTTGTATTTAATGATTATTTGAAATAAGTAACAATGTAAGGCTACGTCCGCGTTTGCGACAAAAACGCTTGCGTTTATGTCGCAACCGTGGTTCTGGTCTGCTTTTATTACTTCCTCAATAACGAGACTGACTGGAATGCAGTAAAGTGCAAACTGTCCCAATATAGAAACTCCAGCACATCCATATCGGATCATCCATAGTACATCGGTGCTAGAAAAAATTGTTTTATTCAAGTTTGTTTTCTTTTGGTGACTCACCTAGTGGAACTAACAAATATTTCTGTACAAATCAACGGAGCCATCGTTAAATATTGAATAATTAAGATAGGCGAATATACTTTCTGCATTTCTTTAATGAATCTTGAATAAAAAAAATATTTGTCATAATCATAACTAAATCTGAGAAAAATTACTGCAAACCCCTGCGCTCTAGAAAACTACGAGCTAAATTTTAAAGTCCAGTTAACTGGCGAATTGAATTAAAAAGTAAGTAATAAATCAGACCCGTAGCCAGGGGGGGTACGTGTCCCCCCCCCCCTCAAATATTAATAAAAATTTTGTTTGTTTGTAATAATAAGAATTCCCGGAAGGGAAGCCCCCGAAAATGTTCTTTTTTACGAGTGCCCCCTCCCCCCCCTAGATAAAATCTTGGCTACGGGCCTGTAATTAATAATATGCTAGTGTTTACCTTAACAAAAATATATGATGTTGAATGTTACTCTTCAATTCCTGATAAAATACATCAAAATCTTGTTGACTTTGTATATTAGTTACGCTTAAATTCTCCAGCCTGTAGCTTAAAATTTTGAATTGAATAATTATTTCGTAACAAATTCCCAAAAATAATCCGTCAAAACATGCAAGAAAAGGTGAAATGCAAGATATATTTAAAATATGGCAAGTAAGCAAGAATTTGTAATAACTTTCTTGGTTTTCTATGATCCAGGTCCCAAGAGGTAACTTTTTTCCAAAAAATAATGCCAGGACAAATATTGGCACTATTCCCACTGTAAGAACATAAAAGAAAACTTTTTGAAAAATTACCACTGCTTGCAAAAGTCCATTTATTTTAGATTTTAGTAACTTGGAACTTTTATCTGAGTTCCAAAATTGATTTAAAAGTTGTAATAATCGCATGAATTCTTGTTTACTGTAAGCTGCCAGAATTAATTTTACCAAAACCTTAAAAAAACGAATTTAGAAAATTTAGCTTAAGATGAGTTGGGCCACAGCTCAACGAATTTTAATTTTCAAAAATATTAGAAGTATTTTATATTAAAGTTTAAACAAAGCATTAGTAATTTTTATTACATTATATGCATAATATAGCAAATTTTTTCAGGTTTTTTGATTTTTAAAAATTATTCAGTTATAAAGTTAGTAATGGTTTACCTGACCAAGTCCCGCAACAGCTTCGGTATTGTCAACAAACTCAAAAATATTGGTGCGATTCATGTAAAAATACTGAGGAATAGCCGAAAAGACGCAGATTGATAATAAAATTCCAAAACATACGCATAGTAAGCTTTGCTTGATGGAAGTTTCATGCAAACAAAATATTCCAATTCGATTCAGCATAGACATGGGAAATTTAATAAATTCTCTCTGTTGTATATCCATGTTAAGCTGCTTTTATTCAGACAAATACCCAATTGACTGCAGTCAATTAAAACACTTCGGGTATTACTTTAAAGTAAAATTTAAATATTTAAAATTATTGAATAAATGAAACACTTATCGTATTAACTTTCTCTAAGTAAATAAAAATCAATCGTCAATAAGGACGACTAATTATATACCTGCTTAGTCGTTAATTAGTAATTAATTAATGAGTGTTTGTTTCGTTTAATTTATGCAACACGAACACCTTTTATAACAAATAGAATTTATCTAGGTATAAATTTTGACAAATAGAATTAAAATTTCGATTTTTAATGCAAGAAATGCCAATTTGTTCAAGGTGGGTGAGGCTTAGCTCCATTCTACTAACGGTGCGTGTCACTGGCGCAGTTAGAGCTTTTGCCGCCCGGGGCGGTTTGATATTTTGCCGCAAAATTTTTGCAAAATTTATTCTTTCAAATTTTTAAATACTGCACTTGTGGAAAAGGCTATCTTTACAACCTGAAACATAATTTTAATTATAAAATATTACAGATAGTACTTCGATGTTGCACATAATATTGTCTACAGGATTATAATCCTTCTGTTCATAGCTTTGGTTCTCAAATATTATTTTTATGCCAATAAATTTTGATCACTGCATGTGTTGACGACGTCTTTCAGGCATGTAGCAAGGGTTTCATTTCGGGGTGGGGGGCACCCGTAAGAAGTCTTTTGTAAAAAGTAACATTTTCGGTGGTTTCCCTTCCGGGAATTTTTATTATTACAAACAGATGTTTTTTTTGGAACATTTCAAAGAAGAGGGAAAGCGCAGGTGCCCCTCCTGGCTACGAGCCTGACGTCTTATAATATAATACAATACCAGCCAACCTCCAAGGACGCTTTCCGATTCTAACGATCCTAATAGCATATACCTTCTGTAATTTAATTGGCTGTTAATTAAAAGAAAAGAACCAATCACGAACTTAACAGCGTCACATAAAAACGTTGCATGTTTTTTTTTTTATTTTTTTATACACTGAAAAAATTATTCATTTTATTAAGGTTATACTTACAAAAACAAAAGAAAAAATAATACCATTAATAAAACAAATAAATTAAACAAAATATATAATAAACTCTCATAATATTTAGGACTAATAACAGACAAAATTAGTGGAATCCTAAATAAATACAACATCACAACAACAAAAAGCATTAACACTTTGCGAAAATGAAACTTTCAATTTTTGGGCCAAAAAAACACCAGAGGGGTTAACCTTGCGTTTTTTTCAAAAATCGCCAAAAATTTAGGTGGTGTTTTTTTGACTTAAACCGACGTGCTTTGATGCGAGGAGTTCGAAAAACGCGGTATCGTTTGCGACTTTAAAGACGCATAAATCCTAAAATATTATACTTACGGCAAATCAGCCTGCGTCAGTCGATTTATCTCAAAAAACTGCATAGGAAAACGCCAAAATGTGTGGATTTGAAACTTTCAATTTATGGGGTGAAAAAACACCAAAGGGTTTAACCTTACGTTTTTTTCAAAAATCGCCAAAAATTTAGGTGGTCTTTTTTTGACTTAAACCGACGTGCTTTGATGCGAGGAGTTCGAAAAACGCGGTATCGTTTGAGGAAAAGGCTCGTAAGCGGTTCAAAATGACGTTCAAATATTTCCAACTTTAAAGACGCATAAATCCTAAAATATTATACTTACGGCAAATCTGCCTGCGTCAGTCGATTTATCTCAAAAAACTGCATAGGAAAACGCCAAAAAATGTGTGGATTTGAAACTTTCAATTTTTGGGGTGAAAAAAAAAAGGGGGTTAACCTTACGTTTTTTTCAAAAATCGCCAAAAATTTAGGTGGTGATTGAAAAGGTGGTGAAAAAAGAGGTGATTGTTCAGCTCTGTACTACACTCCGTAATATTATACGGAGCACCAATCTGGCATTGCAACCAATTAATGATTGGGTTCATAATTATGATGATTACAAGCACAATTATGATGAACGGGTTTATAATTATGATGAACAAAATTTTAAATATGACGTACTCCTTCATCGAATTAACGATTGAATTCATAATGATGAATGGATTCATAAATATGACGAATAAAATTATTAATATGACGTACTATCATCGAATCGACGATTGAATTCATAAATATGATGAATGCATTGGAATTTAGGCTATAACCTAAGTTAAACTTAACCTGAACCTAACATACCTCTATTGTCAACCTAATCTAGGATAGGTTAATGTGAACCTAGCCTAAACCAAAGGAAACCCTAACCTAGGTTAGAGTCAACATAACCTGAACCTAACCTACGTTCAACCTAACCTGAACCTAACCTGAACCTAGGTTCCTTGAACCTAAACCTGAACCTAGGTTAGGTGAACCTAGGTTAGGTTGAACCTAGGTTAGGTTCAGGTTTAGTAGAACCTAGGTTAGGTTCAGGTTATGAAAAAAGGTTAAACCTGAACCTAACCTAGGTTCAACCTAACCTGAACCTAACCTGAACCAAGGTTCTTTGGACCTAAACCTGAACCTAGGTTAGGTTTAACCTAGGTTAGGTTCAGGTTTAGTAGAACCTAGGTTAGGTTTAGCTTAGGTTGAACCTAGGTTAGTTCAGCTTAGGTTGAACCTAGGTTAGGTTGAACTCAGCTTAGGTTGAGGTTAAGTTGAACCTAGGTTAGGTTCAGGTTAAGTAGAACCTAGGTTAGGTTCAGCTTCGGTTGAACCTAGGTTAGGTTTAGGTTAGGTAGAACCTAGGTTAAGTTCAGCTTAGGTTTAACCTAGGTGGGATTCAGGTTCAGGCAGGGTAACTCAGCTTTTTCCGTGGAGAATCGTGCCACTATTTCTTCTGCCATCCTGTAACTAGTGACCATAGATAAATGAATGTTGTTCTCTTCAAAATATTTGGCCACTAATTTTATCAACATCTGATGATTATTTTTAGAACATCTGATAGCGTAACTGCTTCACTTTTGCTAGGTTCTGAAATCCTGCTTAATGGCACATGTGACGTAGTAGTCATAGATCTTTGGTCATCAGATTTTTCCTCATTTCGTTAAACTCCGTTATCGGAGCTACGGTCGTTGAAAATCATAAATTCCAAAAATTGCTTTAAAAGGGAAGGTACCGCCCAAGGGTTTCGACTTGGACAAAAATTTTATTTTAAAATTTGTCTTAGAAAAGTGTTCTCTATCACCACCTCTAAGGTTCTGCACGGTCACAGGGACACCCTGTATATTAACAGGCCAGAGAATGCCATGACTTCTGTGAGTATTTGTCTCATGCATCTGTTAGCATATACATAATAACTTTCTTTTTGCGAGCGTTAGGGGTGGGAAACCTTGCATAGGTGCCCCCCAATGAGAGAGGGGGGTATGTCAGATTCCTACTGACTAAAATCCTAATCTCCATTTGAAGACTGCAGGAGCGTGGTAACCGTTTTTGGACATTTCTTCTCCGCTCTCGCAGATTTAACGCAATTTTATTCGTTAGTTTACTCTTCCACTATTTTCGGTGTTTTCTCCTCTCTCTTTTCTATTTTTTTCTCCTTTAGGCCTCCAGCCGTTGCTGTGTTTCCACCAGCTGTTCTTCTGGTTCGCTCTCTTCTTTTTCCTTCATTATATTAGAAATGAGACTTGTGACATCAGCCCGAGTCTCTTTGGATTCTTGGGACTATATGTTATCCACGGTTATAGATCGGCCCAGCTTTAGGTTTAGAACCGTCCTCTGGTTTTCCCATCTCTCGCACGCAAAGATTGTGTGGGCCGGAGTATCGATCTCCTTGCAATATCGGCATTTCGAGTCTTGTGCCAGCTTCATACGGACCAGGTAACTGTTGAAGCATCCATGGCCGAACATAAACTGTGTGGTGTGAAAATCGAAAATCTTGATGTTGGGTATGAGCTTATGGGTCCATCTCCCCTTTTCATATTTATCCCACCTATTCTGCCACTGGGCTAGGAGCTGCTTTTTTATTTGTGCCTTGTCTTCTTTTTTGTAGGCCATGTCTTCCTTTCGCCTGAATATTGATAGGCATTATTCCTGCTATCACTAGGACTGCCCCCTCTGAGATGGTTCTATTGGCACTAACCAACCTAATCCGACTTCTCTGGATTTTTGATAATATTTTTTGGTAGGATTCCACCTTCATAGCCTCGTGCCATATCAGCGCTTCATATAACATAATGGAGTGCAGTACTGCGTTAAGCAATCTTCTTTTGCTTGATCTTGGTCCTTCGAGATTAGGCATAAGCCTTTCACTGAAAAAAAATGGGTCGTCATATTTACGAAATATTTATCATTTTTGAGTCGATGAACAAATTCGTTATATTAATGAAAAATTCGTAGTATCAATGAAAAAAATCATTGTATTTATGAATTTGTTCATCAATATAACGAATTTCGTTCATCGGCTCAAAACTAATGTATTTTTCGTTAATAAAATGAATAATTTTTTCAGTGTTTGAAGGCATTAAGTGTACTTCCTGCCTTTGTCGCCGCTTTTTTAAGATGAGCCTTAAAATTTAAGCTTGGATCCAGGGTGATTCCCAGGCTCACAATGGTCTCTTGCGGTCTGATGTCTTTTCCCTGCGCTGTGAAGTGCACCTTACCTAAACTTAACGTAAATTTAACGTAAAGTTAGCGTAGCTTCACGTAAACTTAACGTAAATTTAACGTAAAATTAACGTAAGCTTTACGTAAACTTAACGTAAACTTAACGTAAATCTAACCTAAACCTAATCTTTGTTTTACGTGTCATGGGTACCACCCGAATGCGGTAGTATCGTAATCTTGTCGGCTACAACCAATTTCTCTTAAACTTACTGCAAGAGGGTGAGTTCCACCGTTAGGCAATTTTTTGCCACTCCTGGGGATTTCTCGCGCATTTCTTCCCCTGCGGAAGCATTATTTGGACCACGTTCACCTCTGAGAGTAAGAGCTACGAAAACTTCTCGTTTATTACAGCAGAACTTTGTTTGCACAAAATATTGGGTTTCATCATGGGATAGAGTTTTTGTACATGCATGGGATAGATTTAGTCAACTGGTTGACTAATTCCTAACTAATCTAATCCTAATCCTGGTTAGCAACCATCTTTGACTTTCAAAACATCGCCAGGCATTCTTCTGGTTAAGTGTACTTACCGGTAATTTTTTTCTCAGAAATGGAAGCATTAAAATGAAGACTACATGTATAATATACACTGTGTATTTATTTATTTAAGTAAATTATAGCTCTACAAAGCAACTAATGGTGCATTACATGTTGGTGTATTTACGGATATCCATAACAAGATATATTATTCCTTTAAATTTTTAAACACTGCGCTTGCGGAAAAAGCCACCTTAACGACCTGAAATAAAAATTTAATTACAAAACGTAGACGTAGGTAAACTACAACTTCTCCCTTCACAGCTTGGAGCTGTATAAAAATTAAGTACTGATCTGAGTAGGTACTCGATTTGCAGTTCATGCTGAAAACCGTCTACTTGTGGTGAAAAATATTTTTAGTATTATTACTACGGCCCCCATCAAGTCAACTATGCAATCAGATCTTTACCCCTGCTAAGCCATATAAGGCTACAGTGATCCTTAAGCTATATTTCTATAGAACTCCCGCTTAACATTAGGATTAGTTATATAGAATTAATAAATTTATTAAAAGTTTGAATTTTAGGATAAAGGATGAAGTCATACAGTACTTACTGTAAATAGTGTATCAATATTAATCGCAATTAAGCCCCAAGCTTTGAATTTTAATTCATTTTGGGATGCCTGAATTAACAGAGTTATTGGTACTCTCAATTGACGATAACTTTTTGAAAACCAATCCGAGTTGTAAATTCCATGCGAAACTATTGCAGTCTAAAAAAATGAATTCAAATAATATTAAGATTTCCTTTTGAGAAAAAAAAATTAATTAATTACTTCTTCAATAAGATAACTAATTGGTATGCAGTAAAGTGAAAATTGTCCAATGATACAAATACCAGAGAATCCATATCGCATTATCGATAGTGCATCGGTGCTAGAAAAATTGTTTTATATAATCTTAATTCTTTTTTTTTTTTTTTTTCAGGAAAAGTGTTACCTACCTGACTGAACTAACAAATATTTCAGTGCAAATCAACGGAGCCATCGATAAATATTGAACAATTAAAGTAGCCGAGTATACTTTCTGCAGCTGTTTAATAAACCTCAAAAAAAATTAAAAAATACAAAATTACAGTAAAATTACTACAAAAGTAACAACATCCAATTAATCGACAATTAAAAACCCAATTTTTTCAAAATTAAATTTTTAAATTTTAATTTGTGAATTTTCAATGGTGTAAGGTGTAACTACAACTGAGTGGATCTGGGACAGAAGTAATCCAAAAAGCCCCCCCCCCTTTACTTAAAAACAAAAAGTCACAACATTTTTATTAATATAATTTATACTGGAAAGTTTTTATTATTTTTTATGCCGTTTGCACGCTTCTACCTAAAAAAATTCGGGCACCCCCCCTCCAGTTAAGCCACGGTGAATTTTATATTTTTGTAGAAATTTTATTTATTTTTAAAATCTGTAAATAATTTTTTTATAATTGCAATTTGTTCCTAGATTTTTGTATTTTGCGAGAATAAATTATTGATTTATTATTCGCAGTGATTTTAATTATTTTTAATTTTGAAAATTATCCCTGTTTCAGACGAACTTGATTTTTTAGATTAATTAGTACTAATTGTAATTGAAAATTTGGAAGATGAACTTAAATCGGATAATTTCATTTTATATTTTGGAAAATTTTGTTTTAATTAATTTGAATTTGGAAATAAGAATACGGAAGTTAATGTAATATTTTAATTTTTGATATTATCATTTGTATTAGGAATTGATGTTATTGGAATTGAATTTTGGAAATTTGGGCGAGCAATTTTAAGATTTGAATTTTTCTGACAATTTCAGTTTAAGACTTTGGATGCTCAATTAAATCTCTACCTTATTTGCAAAAATTCATAACTCCAAAACAGAGGCGTAGCGAGATTGACTCGCGCCAGGGGCACAATATCTGTTTAGCGCCCCCCCCCATTCGTAAACAATAATTTAAAATATATTTTCCAGAAATCAATTATAATAAAAATAAAAATTATCCAGCAATATTTTGTTTTGTGGACCATTTGACGCCCCTTTGTGAGTAGCGCCCGAGGCATATGATGTCCCCCCTTGTCTCTCCTTGTTACGCCACTGCTCAAAAACTAAGAATCATTGGATAAAAGCAAGAGACAGAATCCTGGAATGATAGCTTCCTAGAATTATCAAAAAAATTGGAATTTTGTTTATACTGGATGTGCCTACGTAGTAAACTCTTGTAAAGCTACAATTGATTTTTTACTGGCCAGTATTTTAATAATGATATTAAAGATAAGAATTCCTAGAATTCCCAAAGATTTCCCTGGCATTCCAGTGATTTATAAAGAATTCTAATGATTTCCAATGAATTCCAAAAATTTCACATGAATTCCAAATATTGTTAAAAAATTCAAAAAATTTCAAAAATATTTCAAACAAGTTCCAATCTAAAGAATATTAATGATTTACAAGAAATTCCAGCAATTTTCATTGAATTCCAGTAATTTCCAACGAATTCCTGTTAATTATAAAGAATCCCAAGAATTCCCCAAGATTTTTATGGAATTTCAGTAATTTCTAAAGACTTCCTGTTATTTATAAAGAATTCCTCAAATTCTCAAAGATTTCCTAGAAATTTCAGTGGTTTACAAAGAATTCTAGTGATTTACAATGAATTTAAAAAATTTCACATGAATTCCAAAAATTTTCAAAAAATTCCAAACAAGTTCCAATCTAAAGAATATCAATGATTTACAAGAAATTCCAGCGATTTCCACGGAATTCCAGTAATTTTCAAAGAATTCCTGTCAATTATAAAGAATTCCAAGAATTCCCAAAAATTTTTATAGAATTTCAGTAATTTCTAAAGAATTCCAGTTAATTATAAAGAATTCCACGAATTCTCAGGTTTCCATAAAATTCCAGTGATTTACAAAGAATTCTAGTGATTTACAATGAATTGAAACAATTTCACATGCATTCCAAAATTTCTCAAAAAATTCCAAACAAGTTCCAATCTAAAGAATATCAATGATTTACAAGAAATTCCAGCGGTTTCCACGGAATTCCAGAAATTATCAAAGAATTCCTGTCATTTATAAAGAATTCCAAGAATTCCCAAAGATTTTCATGGCATTTCAGTAATTTCTAAAGAATTCCAGTTAATTATAAAGAATTCCACGAATTCTCAGGTTTCCATAAAATTCCAGTGATTTACAAAGAATTCTAGTGATTTACAATAAATTTTAAAAATTTCACATGAATTCTCAAAAAATTCCAAACAAGTTCCAATCTAAATAATATCAATGATTTACAAGAAATTCCAGCGATTTCTACAAAATTCCAGTAATTTTCAAAGAATTCCTGTCAATTATAAAGAATTCCAAGAATTCCCAAAGATTTTCATAGAATTTCAGTAATTTCTAAAGACTTCCTGTTATTTATAAAGAATTCCTCAAATTCTCAAAGATTTCCTAGAAATTTCTGTGGTTTACAAAGAATTCTAGTGATTTACAATGAATTTAAAAAATTTCACATGAATTCCAAAAATTCTCAAGAAATTCCAAACAAGTTCCAATCTAAATAATATCAATGATTTACAAGAAATTCTAGCGATTTCTACAAAATTCCAGTAATTTTCAAAGAATTCCTGTCAATTATAAAGAATTCCAAGAATTCCCAAAGATTTTCATAAATTTCAGTAATTTCTAAAGAATTCCTGTTAATTATAAAGAATACCACGATTTCTCAGGTTTCCATAAAATTCCAGTGATTTACAAAGAATTCTAGTGATTTACAACGAATTTAAAAAATTTCACATGAATTCCAAAAATTCACAAAAAATTCCAAACAAGTTCCAATCAAAAGAATATCAAGATTTCCAAAAAATTTCAGCAATTTTCATGGAATTCCAGTAATTCTGAAGAATTCTAAAGAATAAGAATAAATTATAGTAATTTACAATGGATTCCAAAATTTTTCCATGAATTCAAAAAATTTATGAGAATTTTTAAAAAAGTTACAATCCAATTTTTTAATGATTTTTACAATTTCCAAAAATTTACATTGAATTACCTTAACAAAAAGATATGATACTGAATATGATTCTTCAATTGCTGATAATATTCATTAAAATCTTGATCACTCTGTATATAAATAACGCTTAAATTTTCCAAACTGTCGCTTAAAATTTTAAATTGGGTGATTACTTCGTAGCAAAAGCCTAAAAATAATCCGTCAAAACATGAAAGAAAAGTCGTAATGAAAGGAAGCATTGAAATGTGGCTAATCAGCAAAATTTTGTAATAAATATCGTGGTTTTCAATGGTCCAGCTTCCAAACGGCAACTTTTTCCCAAAAAATAATGGTATTAGAAATACTGGCATTCCTGTCAAAATAGCACCAAAGAAAATTTTTTGGAAAATTGTCACTGCCCTTATAAGGCCATCCACTTCAGCTTTCAGGAGCTTGGAACTGTTATCTGTGCTCCAGAACTGTTGAGTCTGTTTTATTAATTGCAGAAATTCTTGTTTATTGTAAGCACACAAACATAATTTAATGAAAATCTTAAAAAAATTGTTGTGAAAATTATTATGTGGTTAAAGTGATAAGTTTACCTGACTAAGCGCTGCGAAAGCTTCGGTGTTGTCCACAAAATCAAAAATATTATTGTTTTTGATGTAAAAATATTGCGGAACGGCGGAAAGAAAGCAAAATAATATTACAGCTCCGTAAAATACGCACAGAAAATTTTGCATGTACGAAGTTGGGTGCAAGCAGAAAATTCCCATTCGATTAAGTACAGACATGGGAAATTTAATTAATTTTCTCTCTTGTACATCCATGGTAACGAAGTTATTCAGACAAATGCTTAAAAAGTAGTCGCCAATCGAAGCATTTTGGTTATTGATGTTTAAGTTAATATTTAAATATTAATGATTTCGTAAAAACGAATATTACAAAATTTTGTCAAACAGAATTCAAGATTGCTTTTATACTTTTAGATAAGCAGTGTAATAATAATTATAAAACTTTATTTATTCTAAGTTTTGTCAAGTAGTTTTTATACTTTAATAATTTAACAGAAAGCATTAATTTTAATCTTTTTAATATTTTATAAAATTCTTTTTCATTTGCTTCAAGTAAATTATTCATGGGAAAATTAAATAAAATTTTATTTTAATTTAAAAAAAAATTTTACTAAAAGTTTCAAAAAAATTCATAATTACAAAAAGTAAATATAATTTTTTTTTATTAAAAGCTTTAATTTAATTTTGCTTGTTGTATATTATATTTCCGTTCAACCGGCATCCAATCTCACAAGCGGCATGTAGAAATATCTCTTTCAAAACTTGTAACGAGTATTCATTATTTTTTAATGAATGTTAAGAATTTTTTAAGAACTCGAGTAAGAGCTACTAGCAAGGTGGCTAAATTGAAAAAAAAAAATTTTGCATATTGCCACCCCCCCCCCCCCCCCATTTCGAATTTTGGATCCAAAATAGTTTTAATGGTTTGTACCTCATTTGCACCTGTTTGTATCTTTTTTATTTTCGTTTGTACTAATTTTGTTTTTAAAATATTTCAAAATGTCCAATAATTACATTTCGCAAAATCCCCCCTCCCCTGGATTTCAAATTTTGGATATTAAATAGTTTTAATGGTTTGTACCTGTATATACCTTTCTTATTTTTGGTTGTACGACATTTTACTATGTGCTATGTTACTATGAAATCCAGTAAATTCCCGTTTAACCGGCATGGTGTAGAGTAGACCGCGCGTAAACTTGCCGTGTAATTGAAATTTTCCAGATGATTGAGATGTAGAAATATGAATAAACAGACATCACAATTTTTAAACAGTAACTCTGCTTGTGCAAAAATATAATTATTTACAGAATATAATATACTGAATTATAGATTTTGAACAACAAAGTAAATTTTACTTCTAACCAAAGCAAATTAGAATTGAAAACTTCGTAAAGAGCACAACATACAGTAGCAGTCATGGAAATTGTATCTCTGGCTATTTCTGAATTTAAATAACAATTCCCAATGAAATTTCAATAACCGTACACAATACGAATACAAAGCTAGGTTCATTAAACCGGGGGTCTGGGGGTATGGAATACCCTCCAGCAGGGCCGTATATAAGGGAGGGGTTTTGGGAGTTCAAACCCCTCCCATGGATTAAGTAATTCTCATTAATTACTATATTTAAGAAATGTTTCAATGTAAATGCTTTTTTTTAATTCCATAAACCCCCCCCCTTGGTCAATGTCTAACTACGGCCCTGCCCTCCAGTACACCAGAGATTGTGGGCAAAAAAATGTTATTGCGCTTATGGGTTCTAATATAAATCTAAGATTCTGATTCAATAACACATTTTTTTTAACACAATTACTAATATACTGGGGGGTATGGAATACCCCCCAGACCCCCCGGTTTAAAAATGCAACGCTAATTAGTTCCAAATTAAAATAACAATTCCCAATAAAATTTCAATAACCGCATACAATATAACCACAATACCCAGAAAAAGCTAGGATTTTCAAACCAGAGGAAAATCTTTTGTAATTCCTTGAAAATCTTTGGAATTCTTGGAAATCTTTAGAACTCTTAGTCTTGTGTACAGAAATTTTACTGTATATTTACCCCTTGTGTAATGACAACATTATCGCTATGAAACCATCGATCAGCCGACGCCGAGTCTGAAAGCTTTGCATATACAGCAGTAGCGGTCATGGCAATTGCATTGGGAATTATTCCCGAATTAAAAAAATTGATTTCTAATAAAAAATAGAAAATCGAATTGAAATAGATAAAAAGTTAAACTTTTGGTTTGAAACCCAAGCTCAAAAAATTTTCTTTTTTAAACACAATCATAAACTCAGGTTTTCAAACCGGGGGTCTGGGGGGTATGGAATGGGGTATGGAAGACCACCCAAATGATTTGGGAATTTGGGTGTTAGTGTCAGATTTTTCATGGAATCGTGAAAAGTCAGACTTGAATCTGCTGAGCAGCATTCGCTCAAACAATTTGCTGATATGATTGAGGAGGCATAGCGGTCTGTAAGACGATGGCTCCCTAATCGGTTTTGTTCCTTTTCGTATGAGAACCAGCGTGGTCCCCTTCCACTCACGAGGGTATTCGTCACTCCTTACGATCGCATTAAAAGTTCTCAGCAGCAGTTGTGGCTGTAATTAGTAAGTTGTAACATGACAAAATGCGTTTTGTCAGTTACAATTCGTTTTCAAGCTGCACGACTGGAACGCCACTGTGTTTTTTAGTGTTTGGGGTTGGTAACTCCTAGGAACAACATTATGCGGAATATTTCCTCGGAGATTTATTTGGGAATTACTATTTTAATTCGGAGAAATTACCGGTGCAATTTCAAACCGGAGGGTCTGGGGGTCTGTCCCCACAGGACATTAGGAAATGTGTTAAAAAAAAGAAAATGTGTTATTGAATTTCAAATCAAAATTCTTCGAGTTTTAGAAATTGGATTTGCGGTTTGAAACTTCAACTTCAAAAAAATTGAAAGTTAAATAAAACTTTTTTGGGCATAATCTCTGGTGCACTGGAGGGTATTCCATACCCCCCAGACCCCCCGGTTTGCAAAATCTAACTTTGTGTGTGTATTGTGTTTACATTGTATGCGGTTATTGAAATTTATTTGGGAATAATATATTATTTTAATTCGGAGAAATTACCGATGCAATTTCAAACCGGGGGGTCTGGGGGGTCCCAGGACATTAGCAAATGTGTTCAAAGAAAGAAAATAATTATTTAATTTCAAATCAGAAATCTTAGATTTTTAGAAATTTGATTTGCGGTTTGACACTTCAACTTAAAAAAAATTGAAAGTTAAATAAAACTTCTTTGCGTATAATCTCTGGTGCACTGGAGGGTATTCCATACCCCCCAGACCCCCCAGTTTGAATGACCTAACTTTGTGCGCGTATTATGTTTATATTGCATGCGGTTATTGAAATTTCATTGGGAATTATTATTTTAATTCGGAAGTAATTACCAATGCAATTTCAAACCGGGGGGTCTGGGGGGTATGGAATGCCCCCCAGGACATTAGGAAATGTATTAAAAAAAGAAAATGTGTTTCAATCAAATCAAATTCAAATCAAAATTCTTCGAGTTTTAGAAATTGGATTTGCGGTTTGAAACTTCACCTTCAAAAAAATTGAAAATTCAATCAAACGTTTTTGCGTATAATCTCTGGTGTACTGGAGGATATTCCATACCCCCCAGACCCCCGGTTTGAGAAACCTAGCTTGGTGTTTATATTGTATGCGGTTATTGAAATTTATTGAAAATTGTTATTTTAATTTGGAACTAATTACCGTTGCATTTTCAAACCGGGGGGTCTGGGGGGTATGGAATACCCCTCAGGAAATTAGTGATTGTTTTCAAAATAAGAAAATGATTATCGAATTTTAAATCAGAAATCTTAGATTTCAATTTGAACCCATAAGCTCAATAACAATTCTTTCTTTCCCACAATCTCTGGTGTACTAGAGAGTATTCCATACCCCCCAGACCCTTCCCCCAGTTTAAAAAAATATCGTCACTCTCTGCCGCAATACCTCCAATCACCAGCACACCAAATTTTGTCCGGAGATACGATGACATAATGTTCATTTTTGTTACCTATTGTGGTAGCCTTAACAAAGATATCGGTAGCCCTGGCAAAGATATCTATATGTATCACCCCCTACCCTAAATCTATCTATAAAAGTTTTTTTAACAAAATCTAAAATGAAAAAAATTTTTTATTTTTGTACGCCACTGAATTTTTTCCAAAATTTTTATATACGTCACATAATACCGTAAGAAGTCACAAATAAAATTTCTCCAAGATTGGTACAACAAATTTTTTCGGTCATCTAGCGGATTTTTCGAAAATAAATTTTTGTAAATTACTGACTGTCGATTTACTGATTCTGAAAACATTTGCGAAAAAATTTAACAAACAGCCTAAACTTGGTCGCTACCTAGTGGCAGAACCTTTTACTTATAAAGTAACGTTCCGTCAGTCCGTACGACGATATTATAAAATATTTCCCACCGAACCACCTATTTTTGTATTCTAAAATTAATTGTTACAAGCCCTAAACTCAATTCTTATGCTGCACTCGGTATACAAATCAACATTAACCTAATTTTGACACATATGTCACAAAATTATGACGTTTATTAAAATTTTGAATATATTGTTTTATTTTTGCCAGCCATCTGACCAATTCTCACAAAAAATATATAAATTAAGATTTCAGTTAATATTTTCTATAATTTTTCTGACCTGCCCCGCCCTGTTACAATTGGCTCGGTTTGTTTTCTCACCAATACTTATACTTTCAAAGCTCCATCGACACACCAAATTTTAGCTGAATCGGTTAAACATTTCCGGAGATACGACGACATTTTCATTTTTTTTTATTTATTTTATTGTGGTGGCCCTGGTGAAGATTTCTCTGGCAAAACCTTATTTTCACCATTCCAGCCCACGAGGCATACGTCCAATAAGTTTGATTGCAATCGACGCAGAAATGCCGGAGAAAATCGATCGACAAAAACTTTTTTCATGTTTTTGCCAAAAAAGTTAATTTTATTTTTTTCATGTTGCATTACTGATTTCTATCGAAGGATTACATATGCTCACATATCCATTAGGATCAATGTACCTACGTACCAAATTTGGGTAAGATCCCTTCAGCATTTCTTGAATTATGCACTCTTAAAGTTTCAACTTTGACAACTTGTGATTTTTGACAGACGACAGATAGAAGATTAATTTTACCTATTCTGGATAAAGCCTTTTAAGGCCTTTAAAATAACATATCGCAAGACAAAATATTTTTTAAAAATCCCGTATTATTTTCTTGTGGTGGCACTCCTGATTGATAGATCGCGACGAAAACCTTATTTTCACCTTTCCACCGTGAACCCTACCACCATACCAAATTTGGTCGTAATTGGTTGGATGGTTCGGAAGCAAATCGATCGACAAAATTTGACGACAGACAGACCGACAGACAGACAGACAGACCGACAGACAGACCGACACAGAAATTTTTATTTTACTTTTTGCAGATCTTTACGTTTCTGAACACGGTGATCTCGAAAATGCAAAAAAAAAAAGTTGAAATTTTTTTTCGATTACCATACCTCCAATTTTTTTTTTTAAATTGATTGGAGGTAAAATTATTAAAAATACAATTCAGATTATTATTTATCAAAAACAGGGGGGGGGGATAAAATTACTGCAAAATTAACTGACAAAAGCTCACTACATCCAGTATATCGGAAATCAAGAGATCGATTTTTTTGGTAATTCTACACTAAGAAAAAGAATTTGTGGTAACAAATAATGTTTTGTTTTAAATATTCTCAACAAAGTTATTTTTGTTGCTACAACAAAGATTTTTGTTTAATCAACCAATGCAGTTTGTTGTTTCGGGGTTTTATCAAATGCTTCTTATTTTTTGACATATAAAAATCGATTTTACAGCTTAACTTTTCAGACATTTTTTGTTAAAAATTTCATTGCCTTTAATTTTGTTTCTATAAATATTTTTATTTTGTCGCGCCGTTTCTGACTGACAGCAGCTTAAACAAGACTCGGTAAAATATAAAAAATATTGTCCTCTACAGATGTAGATGTAGATCTCGGACACGGTGCGACAAAATAAAAAAATCAATAGGCATTTTTTCTTGTAAATTTTATTATCTACATTTTTGTTCCTATACATTTCTTTATTAGGTCGCATCGTTTCCGAGATATAAGTAGATGACAATATTTTTACATACAATATTTTGCAAATCTGGTTTACCTTAATAAAAAAATATGATGTTGAATATGACCCTTCAATTGCTGATAATATAGATTAAAATCTTGATGGCTCTGTATATTTACTACGCTTAAATTTTCCAAACTGTCGCTTAAAATTTTGAATTGAGTGATTACTTCGTAACAAAAACCCAAAAATAATCCGTCAAAGCATGAAATGAAAGTCGTAATGAAAGGAAGAATTGAAATATGGCAAATCAGCAGAACTTTATAAGAAATTTCGTGATTTTCTATGGTCCAAGTTCCAATTGGTAACTTTTTTCCAAAATATACTGGTATTAGATAGGCTGGCATTCCAGTCAAAATGGCATAAAAGAAAATTCTTTTGAAAATTGTCACTGCTCGAATAAGGCTATTTACTTCGACTTTTAAGAACTTGGATCCTCTATCTATGCTCCAAAACTGCTGAGTAAGTTTTAATAACTGTAGAAACTTTTGTTTATTGTAAGCACACAAACATAATTTTACAAAAATCTTGAAAGAAAAAATATTGTGAAAATTATGGATCAGAGTCTTAAAAGTGGTAAGTTACCTGACTAAGCGCTGCAATAGCTTCGGTGTTGTCCACAAAATCAAACATATTATTATTTTTTATATAAAACTATTGCGGAATAGCTAAAATAAAGCAAAATAATATTAAAACTGCATAAAAGATGCACAGTAAATTTTGTATGTACGAAGCCGGGTGTAAACAAAAAATTCCCAGTCGATTAAGCTCAGACATGGGAAATTTAATTAATTTTCTCTCTTGTACATCCATGCTAAGGTGGTTATTGAGATAAAATCCCCAAAAACACTTCGGGTGATTATATTTTCAAATAATATTTAAATATTTACGATTATTGAATAAATGAAACCAAGTAATAAGCATTTATTATATTAATTTTTACTAAATAAAAATCAATCGTCAATAAGGACAACTAATTATATATACTTAAGTCCTTAATAAGTAATTAATTAATTCAACACGGGCAGTTTTATAGTACAAATAGAAATTATTTTATACGAAGGCGTCCTGAGGCCACAAAGAAAAAAAATTAATTTTAAGTGGCAATTGCGACTTACAGTTGTCAATTTACACTTAGAAGTCTCAATTGACACTTAGAAGTAGCAATTGACACTTAGAAGTCGCAATTTACACTTTACAATTACAATTTACAATTTACACAAAGCAGGTAACTCAAATAAAATGACTAAATCTGGGAGAGAACTCCTGCAGTTTCCCTTAGCAAATTTAAACCGGGCTGGTATCCTTCGGCCAAATAAAATGTTTTTCAAAGAAAAACTATTGTGTGTATTTATTGGGCTGGTATTGATATTTTGCATAGTTTCCTGTTTTTTGCAGTATTTTTATATGAAAAATAATATTTTGGATTTTGTGGATAACACCGAAGCTACGGCGGGATTATGTCAGGTAATCTCTGCTTAAAAAAACTAATTTTTAGGAATTACAATTTTGAATTACAGTTTTTTGGAAAAGCAGTTCTCGTATGTGTGTATAACAGAAAAAAATTTAAAAATTTAATAAAACTAACGGAACTCTTTTGGAGCGCGGAAATCTGTTCAAAATTGGTACAGCAAGAAATCGACAGCGTAAAAAATAAAATTATTGCGATTCAAAAGATTTTTTTCTTTGCGGCGGTAGTGGGCCTCACACCCGTGTTCATAATATCAACTTTTTTTGGAAAAAAATTACCTACCGGAAGTTGGAATATGGAAAATCACGATGCATTATTTAAGGTCGTCTTTGGGGCTGATTTAATAATAATTCCTGCCACAGCATACTTTATCACAGCTTTTGATAGTTTATTTTTGGGTCTTTGCTACGAGGTCATTATACAATTCAAAATTTTGTGCAACAGTTTGGAAAATTTGAGTGTACAGCATGTACTAAGCCAAGAAGATTTTGAAGTCTTTTATCAAAAATTGCGTAATCATATTCGATACCACAATTTTTTGTTAAAGTAAGAATTTTGATTTTAATATACATAAAATGCTATGAATATAATGTTTTATGCAGATTTATCAAAAAAATGCAAGATGTGTATTCAGTTGTATTCATGATACAATACGTGACTATAGCGCCAATTATTTGCACAGAAATGTATTTTGCTTTCTCAGCAGGGTAAGTGTAGAACATTTTATTGAATATTTATTGTTTCTCCATTGAATAATTAATTTTTTTAAATTTTATTCCCAGCCTCAGGTCTTAAATTAATTTTAGTTTTATTTACATGTGCTCCGTTTGTGAAATAAGTATAGCTAAAAGCATGGGCGTACCCAGCTTTTGAAATCAGGAATTTTCTGTTGATAAATAATTATCCTGGCATAGACACATAATCAACCAGCTAAATGTATGGGAGACAGGAAAGATCCATGGAGGGGCAGCTGCCCCTCCCTGCCCCCCACTGGGTACGCCCATGGCTAAAAGGCTATTTACGAAAATTTGTTACAGATCTGGTGGTGTAGCACTGACAGTAAGATATGGTTTTGCTTGTATTTGCTTCATTGCACAACTTGCGATGTATTGCATTCCAACAAGCTTTTTGATTGACGAGGTAAGAGCTATATTATTGGATTAACATTGAATTTTTTTTAATATTACCGTGTTCCAGACATCGACAGTTTCCAATGGCATTTATAATTCGGATTGGTTTTCAAAATATTTTCGGCAATTACAAACCCCGATAGTATTTTTGATTCAGTCATCTCAAAATAGTTTTAAATTTATGGCTTGCGGTTTAATCATCATTAACATCAACACCTTAATATCAGTAAGTAACCCAGCAAAATTTTCAAATTTTCATTTTCATTTTATTTCAGGTCGTTAAAGTGGCCTTTTCGGCAAGTGCTGTGCTTAAAACTTTAAATGAATAATTTCGTATTTGAAGAAAAGCTATAGTAATACCAAATAAAAGTATTAAAAGTAATAAAATTCAATTAATATGTGCACATAATCTTTTAATTGCTTTTACGGAATTTTTTGGAAAATGGTCTAGAAATAAAGATGCACTAAATCAGCCATTCTGATTCTACTGATGGTCTCAGCAGACTGAAACCGGTTTGAACACGATGAGACCAGTAGGGGTGCTAGGGATGCTACCGGGAAAAAATATATTTTATGACTTTTGCGACACATCCTGTATAATATTTTAGCACGGTGACGACGTCCTATTATTTTTAACTAAAACTTTGTAAATTGATTGCAATAAATACACTGAAGATATAATTTTTTGTGAAAAATTTTGATTTTAAATTTTTGATCGCTCTTTTTAGTTTCCGTATCTTATAGCAGAGAGTTTGCTATAGATCCTGCTTGCGAGGATTTTCGTTTATTGGTTAAAAATAAGTAGAGCAATAATAGATTTTCCCAATTTAAATTAATAAAATACCACGATTATTTTTGGTTAGCAAAATATAAAAAATTTAATTTATTTTGTCTGTATAGTTGGTACCAAATGTAAAGCCACCCAATCAAAATATATTCAACACCGAATAGTGAGTTCTGGATCTTTTCGCTTCAGTACAATTCGCTCCCGGACGGACGTTTCGCTACCATTTTTGGTTTCTTACACTAAAAACAACTTGAAATGCAATATCTAACGACGAATCCAAAATTAATTAAGAATTACTAATTGCAGGAAAAATATAACGGTATAATTATATAAATAACTTGGGAACGGTACGATTCGCCGCGGCACAATTCGCCGCGGCACGATTCGCCGTGACACGATTCGCCGTGGCACAATTCGCCGTGGCACGATTCTCCGCGATTTTTTAATTTTTATTTTTTATCTATTTTTATCCGTTCAGTGACCCCATCTATCGATAATCTTTGATAGATTTTTAACCCATAAAAATGAATTAAATAAATTAAATTGTTACAAAACGATATTCACGTTTTTAACGAGTTTCACCTTTTTTGAGTTCCACCTTTTCCGAGTTCTTTCGGTCTTCAGGGATATTTTTAATTGGTTTAGTCTTTGTCAAAACCCAAATAACTTAAATGTTTCTAAAACCCAACCTATAAATTCGGTGGCGAATTGTTCGGAAGCGAAATGTACCTACATTAAATGCGAAATTGTAGACTAATTCTACAGCCGGTATCACAGAAAATAAAGTCATAAAGCAAGGAAGAAACCCCCGAGTTTTTTAATGTTCTTATAGTTACTTTATACTTTCAACAATAGGTAAATTTAGTTTTGCTTAGTTTTCCAGATAAAAAGTCCTAAAATTTCGAAAATAAACGATCAAATTATTATCAGCATATATCAAAATTACTGATCAAGACGGTTCTGCAAAGGGTAACCAAAGGGTAGACCATACATGAACTTTCTCATCCGTGTTACTTGTAATCAGCAGTAATCACATGGTATTCTAAGTAATACGGTAATATAAAGTAATCCATGTAATCCTTTGTAGACAACTGCAATCTTTCCAAGAATAAACCACTTCTGTAATCAATGACATTATTAACATATAATCAGCTGTAATCACTTGGTAGAAATCAGCAATCACCTGATAGTCATCAGTAATTTCATCATTTGAAAGTCAATCAGTAATTCTACTGTAATACAAGTTATCTAAGTAAATCCGTGTAATCATCTGTATTCGTCTGTAATCCCTTGCAGGGTAAACCCCTTTAGTAATTGTTGACATTATTTATTTGTAATCATCTGTAATCATTTTATAATCATCTGTAATCATTTTTGAATCATCTGTAATTTTAGTATTTTACTGTAATACCAGTAATCTAAGGTAATCTATGTAATCATCTGTATTCACCTGTAATCCCTTGAAGGGTAAACCGTTTCTGTAATCACTGACTTTATTTACGTGTAATCAGCTGTAATCGCTTGGTAGTCATCAGTAATTTTTGTATTCTACTGTAATACAAGTAATCTAAGTAAATCCGTGTAATCATCTGTTTTCATCTGTAATCCCTTTAAGGGCAAACCCCTTCGGTAATTTTTGACATTTTTTATTTGTAATCACCTGTAATCATTTTGTAGTCATCTGTAATTTTTGTATTCTACTGTAATATCAGTAATCTAAGGTAATCCATATAATTAGCTATATTCACCTGTAATCCCTTGAAGGGTAAACCATTTCTGTAATCACTGAAATAATTTACTTGTAATCAGCTGTAATCACTTGGTAGTCATAAGTAATTTTTATATTCTACTGTAATATCAGTAATCTAAGGTAATCCGTGTAATCATCTGTATTAAACTGTAATCCCTCGCATGGTAGATGACTTCTGTAATCATTAACATTATTTACTTTTAATCAGCTGTATTCACTTTGTAGTCATGGGTAATGTTTCTTCTTCTTCTTCTTTTTCTACTTTAAGGCTAGGATTGCTCTTGCTTGTCTTGACTTCGGGATTCTGTCTTCTATCGAAGAGGAGCCGAAGTCACTTATGCCCGATTTCTTCACCTTGAGATAGCTATCGGTTAATGAACCCGGCCGAGAAATGAATGAAGTAACCAATCAAATTGTTTATTTGTTATTTTGAGTTTGAATTGCGGTTGTCTGATTAGTCACTAGATTAATTTCTCGGCCGGATTCATTATCCGATAGCTATCTCAAGGTTAACAAATCGGGCATTAGCCTGTGACCACATTAATTGTTTTACATCTGGGGTAGTTTGATGGACTCGTCTCAGATGTGCCCGTAACACTGAAATTTTGTTGATGAGGGAAAATCATCAACCCAACGCGACTGCCGGTTTTATGTGCCCTCAAAAGTACGAGGACGATCATGTGAAATTTTAGACTCTTTTCGGATTTGAACCGGGTATTTTAGTGTTAGCAGTTATTCAGCTTGCATACTAGGCTAATGACCGTCTCTTGTTTGTATTCTTTGTAATTTTTCTTTTTTTGTAATTTTTGTATTCCACTATAATACCAAGAATCTAAGGTAAGTTGTGTAATCATCAGTAGTCAACTGTAGTAAACCACTTATGTAATCAGTGACATTATTTATTTGTCATCAGCTGTAATCTTGTGTGGTCATCAGTAATTTCTGTATTTTTCTGTAATACCAGTAATCCAGCGTACTTCGTGCAATCATTTGTATTCAAGTGTAATCTTTAAGTAATTTACTGTAATAAATTTTGCTTTTTATGCGGTACATCAGTTGATAAAAATATAAAGCTTGATTACATTTGGAACTGGAAATTCTGGCGATTACGTAATATATTACAGAGACATAATATGCACAAGACTACTGAAAAGTCTTGATTACTTGATTTTATTTGATGTAAAAGTCTTACCGAGGATTCCTTGACTACAAAGAGTACTGGTGATTTGGATTGTATTGCATTTACGAAACGTAACAGCTGTAATCTACTGTAATACCAGTAATCTAAAGCACTGGCGTATTTAGGGGGGGGGCAAGGGGGCAATTGCCCCCCCCAAGGATGACTCGGATTTTAACCCTGAAGCCCCTTCTGAAGAAAATAATGTTTACCACGTGTTCTTAATATTTTCGTAAATTTAATTTATTTAGGTACCGTTATTTAGGTATCGTTATTTAGGTACCCTTCTCCAACTACAATAGGATTAATAATCCCATTGTATTTTTGTTATTTTGAAAATTTTATTTTTGGGTTGGTAAATCGGTTAATAAGATAATCAACATTGACACCAAAATTTGTATATATAAAGAAATCAAATACATAATCAAGCTATACTAATAATAATACCAGATCAATTAATTAAGAATTAATTTTATTGAATTTTTTTTATTTTATTGATTTTTGGAATTTGTCCGTTTATCTCATTAGCGCTGACGCGCATGACTGGATTAACGAGATTCCAAAAAATTCCTTTGTTTGCCCCCCCCATATGCATTTTCTAAATACGCCACTGATCTAAAGTAATTTGTGTAATCATCAGTATTCAACTGAAATCCCTCGAAGGTTAAACCACTTCTGTATTTAGTGACATTGTATAGTTATAATCAGCAGTAATCACTTGGTAATGATCAGTAATTTTTGTATTCTACTGTAATACCAGTAATCCGAGGTAATGCTTGTAATCATCTGTAGTCAACTGTAATTCCTCGAAGAGTACACCGCTTTTATAATCATTGTCATTGTTGACTTGTAATCAGCCGTAATCACTTGGTAGTCATCAGAAATTTTTGTTTTTGACTATAATACCAGTAATCCAGAATATTTTGTGGAATTATCTGTAAACCACTTCTGTAATAAATGACATTATTTAATTGCAGTCGGTTGTAATTACTTAGTGGTCTTTTGAAATTTTTGTAGTCTACTGTAATACCAGTAATATATATGTAATTCGCATAATAAACATCTGTATTCAATTGTAATCCCTCGCATGGTAGATTACTTTTGAAATTCGTGACATGATTTATTTGTAATCACCTGTAATGACTTGGTATTCTAAGTAATACAGTAATATAAAGTAATTCTTGTAATCATTTGTAGTTAACTGTAATCCCTCAAAAGGTAAACCATATCTGTAATCTGTGACATTATTTACTTGTAATCAGCTGTAATCACTTAGTAGTTATCAATAATTTTTGTATTCTACTGTAATACCAGTAATTCAGTGTACATCCTGCAATCATCTGTAGTCAACTATAATCTCTCCAAGGGTAACTCACTTCTGTGATGAGTGACATTATCTACTTGTAATCGCTTGTAATCACTTGGCAGTCTTTAGTAATTTTTATATTCTACTATAATACCAGTAATCTAAGGTAATCCGTGCATTTCTCTGTAATTCTGCGAAGGGTAAACCACTTCTGAAATAATTGATATTGTAAAGTTCTATTCATCTGTAAGCACTAAGTAGTCATCAGTAATTTTTGTATTCTACTGTAATACCAGTAATCCAGAATATTTTCTGCAATCATCTGTAAACTACTTATGAGTAACATTATTTTCTTGTACTTAGTCGGCTGTAATCACTTGGTAGTCATCAATAATTTTTGTATTCCACTGTAATACCAGTAATCTAAGGTAATCCGTGTAATTATCTGTATGCAATTATAGTTTCTTGAAGGATAAACCACTGCTGTAATCACTTGGTATGCATCAGTAATTCTTGTATACTACTGTAATACCAGTAATCTACGGTAATCTGTGTAATCATCAGTATTCAACTGTTATTCTTCGAAGGGATAACCACTTCTGTAAACTTTTATATTATTTACTTGTAATCAGCTGTAACCAATTGGTATTTATCACTAATTGATGATGACTGGTACTATAATACCAGTAATCTAAGGTAATCCGTGTAATAATATGCAGTCAAATGGAATCCCACAAACGGTTAACCACTACTGTAATTAGTGCCCAAATTTGCTTGTAATCAGCTGTAATCACTTTGTAATCGTCAGTAATTTTTGTATTCTACTGTAATACTAGTAATCCAAGATAACGTGTGTAATCATCTGTATTCAACTGTAATCCCTCTACAGGTAAACAACTTCTGTAATCATTGACATTATTTATTTATGAACAGCTGTTATCACTTCGTATGCATCAGTAATTCTTGTATACTACTGAAATACCAGTAATCTAAGGTAATCTGTATAATCATCAGTATTCAACTGTAATTCTTCGAATTCACTTCTGTAATTGTTGATATTATTTACTTGTAATCATCAGCTGTAACCAATTGGTATTCGTCACTAATTTTTGTATTCTACTATAATACTAGTAATCCAAGGTAATTTGTGTAATAATATGCACTCAAATGTAATCCCTCAAAAGGTAAACCCCTTTTGTAATCAGTGCCCATATTTGCTTGTAATCACTTGGTAATGATCAGTAATTTTTGTATTCTACTGTAATACCAGTAATCCAAAGTAATGCTTGTAATCATCTGTAGTCAACTGTAATTCCTCAAAAAGTAAACCATTTCTGTAATCATTGACATTATTGACTTATTGTAATCAACCGTAATCACTTGATAATCATCAGTAATTTCTGTTTTCTTCTGTAATACCAGTAATCCAGAACATTTTGTGAAATCTTCTGAAAACTACTGCTGTAATAAGTGGCATAATTTCATTGCAGTCGGATGTAATTTCTTGGTAGTCTTCGGTAATTTTTGCAGTTTACTGTAATACTAGTAATCTAAGGTAATCCATATAAACATTGTAGTTAACTGTAGTCCCTTGAAGGATAATTCTCTTCTGTAATTATAGTGACATGATTTACTTGTAATCACCTGTAAATACTTGGTATTTTAAATAATGCAGTAATCTAAAGTAATCCTTGTAATAATTTGTAGTTGACTATGAAAGGTAAACCATTTCTGTAATCAGTGATATAATTTACTTGTAATCAGCTGTAATCACTTGGTAGTCATCAGTAATCACTTGGTAATCATCAGTAATCACTTGGTAGTCATAAGTAATTTTTACATTCTATTGTAATATCAGTAATCTAAGGTAATCCGTGTAATTATCTGTATCAAATTGTAATCCCTCGAATTGTAAACCAATTCTGTAATCAGTGACATTATTTACTTATAGTTAGCTGTAATCACTAGGCAGTCAACAGTAACTTTTGTATTCTACTGTAATACCTGTATCTATGGTAATCCTGTAATTATCTGTATACAATTGTAATTTTTTGAAGGATAAACCACTTCAGTAATCAATGACATTATTTACTTGTAATCAGCTGTAGTTAATTGTAATTCCTCGAAGGGTAAACTACTTCTGTAATCACTGACATTATTTACTTGTAATCAGCTGTGTAATCACTTGGTATTCATCACTAATTTTTGTATTTTACTATAATAGCATTAATCTAAGGTAATCCATGTAATCTGCGGTCAACTGTAATCCCAAAAAGGGTAAACCACTTCTGTAATCAGTGTCATTATTTATTTGTAATTAGCTGTAATCTTTTCGTGGTCACCAGTAATCTTGGTATTTTTCTGTAATACCAGTAATCCAGAGTATTTCACGCAATCATCTGTATTCAAGTTTAATCTTTAAATAATTAATTGTAATAAATTTGCTTTTCAAGAGATACAAAACTTGTCAAGAAGATTGAAAAAAGTGATTCTAGCGATTACGTAATATTAGTTACAGACAAATAAACAAGAATACTGAGATTACAGAGGATATGCCTGTTGATTACAAAGAGCACTGGTAATTTGGATTACTGCATTTGGATTTGAAAACTGGAGTGACAATGTTCTTCTTTCATAATTCAGGCAATTACCTCTTTTTGGCTAATTTAATTCCATCAAAACCTGGAGAACAGTTGTTGCAAATCCTTTAGAAACTCATCGTCAGCATGAATTGTTGCCAATTTATACCAAGTTTTTCCATTATTTTTAGAAAATGTATTGCTGCACACGTAGCTAGTACATCAAATATTAAATTAATTTCCCTGATATCTGTTACAAAACCCCAAAATTGTCAGAACCGACTTGTTTGTGTTAATCAATGTTTGTTTGTTATTGATTAATTTAGAATAATTAATAATAAAATGAATCCATGAATTTTTAAACTAATTAATTTTAATTATTGGAGTTTCGTTCTTTCACAGTCATTCAGTCAGTAGATTCAGCGGAACAACCCAAGCGAAATGGACGAGAAAAAATTAATTCAGTTTCCATTGGTAAATTTAAATCGTTTTGGAATTTTGCTGCCAAACAAAATTTTTGCAGTACAAAAATTGTTCTGTATATTTATTGGTCTCTTATTATCCTTCTGCATTATTTTGTGTTTTGTGCAATATTTTTATATGCAAAATAGTATTTTGGATTTCGTGGATAATACCGAATGTATGGCAGGATTTTGCCAGGTAATTTGGTTTACAAATTCGAAAAATTGGAATCACAGTATTTTTTTTTTAGTTTTTCGGTAAAGCACTTTTGTGTGTTTACCATAAGGAAAAATTCAGAAACTTAATGATACTATCAAAACGATTTTGGAATACAGAGGGCTGCTCAAAGTTAGTAAAACTCGAAATTGAGAGTTTACAGAAAAACGTGATTGGGATTCAAAAATTTTATTTTTATACCGTATTTGGGTTTCTTTTGCCCTTTTTCATACTAACAGCTGTTCTTGTAAGAAAATTACCTTCTGGTAGTTGGAACATGGATAATGAAGGTGCATTTTTTAAGTGCGCGTTTGTTGTTAATGCGGTAATACTCGCTGCCACGGCATACTTCGTTACCAATTTTGATGGCTTATTTTTGGGTTTTTGTTATGAAGCTTTAATACAAATCAGGATTTTTTGTAATAACTTAGAAAATTTAAGTGTTCTAGATGTTCTGACCGAAGAAGATTTTGGAAATTATTATCAGAAGTTACGTAATTATCTGCGACACCACAATTTTTTATTAAAGTAATGTGACAACGATTTATTAATAACAAATTTTTAAAACGGAATTTTTTATTCCAGGTTTATCAAAGAAATCCAAAATGTATATTCGGTTGTATTTATGATACAATACGTGACCGTAGCGCCGATTATTTGCACAGAAATGTATTTTGCTTTCTCAGAAGAAGGGTAAGTGTAATTTTTGATTTTTGAAAGTACCTTGAAATTTCGATAAATTTAAAAAAGTAAAAAAAAGTAAAAAAACACTAAAAAAAAATTTTTTTTACAGGAGCGTTGGTATAGCAATGACGGTGAGATATGGTTTGGGATGTATTTGTTTTATTGGACAACTTTCATTGTACTGCATTCCAACGAGTTTCTTGATTGATGAAGTAAGTATTGAAATATTTGTTAAAAATTTAAAAATAAAAAAAATAAAAAATAACTTTTTATTTTAATAAAAATAATTAAAAATACTGCTCTATTCCAGACAACGACAGTTGCTAATGGTATTTATAATTCGGATTGGTTTTCGAAACACTTTCGTAAAATAAAAAATCCGATATTGCTTTTGATTCAGGCATCTCAAAATGATTTAAAATTTATGGCTTGCGGCTTAGTAGCCATTAACATAAACACCTTAATATCAGTAAGTGGCCCAATAAGTAACCAAATAGTAAACATTTTTTTAAATAATTTTTGTTTTAGGTTGTAAAAGTTTCCTTTTCGGCAAGTGCTGTTCTCAAGTCTTTAAACGAATAGAAGTTATGTTGTGTAAATCAGAAGTTAAACAGAAAAAAAAATTTTAAAATCTTAATTTTTTTCATTAAATTTAAAAAATGAGGGACCTCACTTCAGACATAAGGAAGAAATATTTTTTGCTAGTAGGGTAAGCGTTTTTTGCAAGAAAAAACAATGATAATTATTTATTGGTGATTTGTAAACTGAAATGCACAATATTAAAAAAATGTTAACAAGCAGTTCACATAATCACATTTCAGTATAAAATTTTAGGAGATTATTTTATTTATTTATATTAGAGAATAAGTGATCAAAGCATAAATAAAATCATTATTGATTGTAACAAAACATTTGCTGAACAATGTATAAATTTATGTGTTAAAATGTTCAATTTAAGGAAAAATCAAAGTTTATATCAGTATAATTCTATTTTATTATAGATAATATGTATAATCTATGTGCACAAGTATCTTGTATATTTATAGAAATAAATATACCTTACACTGCAAATTCAGCTGCTGGTTATATTTTTGTTGTTTGTGAGAGATTAAAGATCAAGGGGTAAATATCCCGAAAATTTTGTGTACAATACTTTAAAATTCCCTAGGAAATCATTGGAATTTCTTTGAATTCCTTGGAAATCACTGGAATTTTGTGGAATTCTTTGGAAATCTTTGGAATTCTTGGAAATCATTGGAATTCTTTGGAACTCCTTGGAATTCTTGGAAATGATTGGAATTCTTTAGAAATCCCTGGAATTCTTGGAAATCGTTTGAATTTCTTGAAAATCATTGGAAATCTTTAGAAATCATTGGAATTTCCTAGGAAATCATTGGAATTCTTTGGAACTCCTTGGAATTCTTGGAAATGATTGGAATTCTTTAGAAATCTTTGGAATTCTTGGAAATCATTGGAATTCTTTGGAACTCCTTGGAATTCTTGGAAATGATTGGAATTCTTTAGAAATCCCTGGAATTCTTGGAAATCGTTTGAATTCCTTGGAAATCATTGGAAATCTTTAGAAATCATTGGAAGTCTTAGAAATCATTGGAATTTCTTTGAATTCCTTGGAAATTACTGGAATTTTGTAGAATTCTTTAGAAATCTTTGGAATTCTTGGAAATGATTGGAATTCTTTAGAAATCCCTGGAATTATTGGAAATCGTTTGAATTCCTTGGAAATCATTGGAATTCCCTAGGAAATTATTGGAATTTCCTAGGAAATCATTGGAATTTCTTTGAATTCCTTGGAAATTACTGGAATTTTGTAGAATTCTTTAGAAATCTTTGGAATTCTTGGAAATCATTGGAATTCTTTGGAACTCCTTGGAATTCTTGGAAATGATTGGAATTCTTTAGAAATCCCTGGAATTCTTGGAAATCGTTTGAATTCCTTGGAAATCATTGGAAATCTTTAGAAATCATTGGAAGTCTTAGAAATCTTTGGAATTCCTTGGAAATCATTGGAATTTCTTTGAATTCCTTGGAAATTACTGGAATTTTGTAGAATTCTTTGGAAATCTTTGGAATTCTTGGAAATCATTGGAATTCTTTGGAACTCCTTGGAATTCTTGGAAATGATTGGAATTCTTTAGAAATCATTGGAAGTCTTAGAAATCTTTGAAATTTCTTGGAAATCCTTGGAATCCTTGGAAATCTTTGGAATTCCGAATCTTGTGTACAGAAATTTTACTGGATATTTACCTCTTGTTAAAAATAATATTTTGCTTTTACTTTTTTATTTATAAATTTCTACATTTAAATAGATCTTAAATCTTGTGAGTTACAATTGTAGCTTGAACAAAATTTGTTAAGCCCGGTGTTGGCTTATAAAAACAAAACGAGTTCATCGAGGCACGGATTCCATTTGTCCATTCTTTAGTTTTCCGGTACAAATTTTCACTTTCAAAAAGCTAGAAAAAATGTGGTTGATCAATTTTAGTAAATCTTTGGGATTTTTTTATTCAAAATGTTAATATCATAGATAAACACAATGATTGACAACAACCTTTTTTTTAATTTTGATTAAGAAAAATACAGCAAATTAACAATCTTTATATTATGTCGATGCAAGTATATATGTATCTATACAGTATGGGTCATGTAAATTGCATTAGGAATTATTACGGAATTAAAAAAATTGATTTTTGGTTTGAAACCCAATTTCAAACCGGGGGGTCTGGGGGGGGGGTGGAATACCCCCCAGCACATTGGTGATATTGTTTAAAAAAGTAAATATGTTATTGAATTTTAAATCACAAATCTTAGATTTATTATATTTTGCACACAATCTCTGGTGTACTGGAGCAAGAGGTAAATATCTCGAAAACTTTGTGTACACTCGTTTGGAATTACCCTAAAAAATCATTGGATTCCTTGGAAATCCTGGGAATTCTTTGGAAATCCTTGGAATTCTTTGGAAACCTTGAAATTCTTGGAAATCATTGGAATTCGTTTGAAATCTCTGGAATTCTTGTAAATCGTTAGAATTCCTTGAAAATCACTTGAAATCTTTGGAAGTCCTTGGAATTCTTTGGAAACCACTGGAATTTTTGGAAATCAAAGAAATTCTTTGAAAATCCTGGGAACTCTTTGGAAGTCTTTGAAATTCCTTGGAATTCTTTAAAATCGTTGGAAATCATTGGAAGTCTTGAAAATCTTTGGAATTCCTTGGAAATCTTTGGAATTCCGAGTCTTGTGTACAGAAATTTTACTCGATATTGACCTCTTGTTTTTAAGTATTAATTCGTTGGATTACATTGGAATTTCTGGGAAGTCTTTGGAATTCTTCGGAAATCGTTGAAATTCTTGGAAATCTTTGGAATTCATTGGAAATTAATGTAATTCTTGGAAATCTTTGGAATTCTTTGGGAATCGTTGGAATTCTTTGGAAGTCTTTGGAATTCCTTGGAGTTTTTTGGAAATCATTGGAAATCTTTCTTCTTTAATCTTTAATCTTGAGAGATTAAAGATCAAGGGGAAAATATTCCGAAAAATTTGTGTACACTCGTTTGGAATTCCCTTGGAAATCCTTGGAATTCTTGGAAATCATTGAAATTTGTTGGAAATTCCTGGAATTCTTGAAAATCGTTGGAATTCCTTGGAAATCACTGGAAATCTTCAGAAATCATTGGGAGTCTTAGAAACTTTGGAATTTCTTGGAAATCATTGGAATTCCTTAGAATTATTTGAAAGTCTTTGGAATTCCTCAGAATTCTTTGGAAATCGTTGGAAATGAATGGAAGTCTTGGAAATCTTCGGAATTCCTTGGAAATCTTTGGAATTCCGAGTCTGAAATTTTACTGGATATTTACTCCTTGTACTGGAGTGTATTCCATACAACCCAGACCTCCCGGTTTGAAAAACCTAGCTTTGTGTGTCCAAATTGTGTTTATATTGTGTGCAATTATTGAAATTTGATTGGGAATTGTTATTTTAATTCGGAAGTAATGATCGATGCAATTTTCATGACAGCTACTGTATATAGGTACGATATTTATTCCCTTAAACTTTTAAACACTGCACTGGTGGAAAATCCAACCTTTATTACCTAAAACATTAATTGAATTATAAAAAATCATAGATAGTTTGGTGCAGTCCAGCGTTTCTCAACCATTCAGTATTTGTGATTCAATTTTCAATTAAAACTTTCATAGCGCCCCCCACTAAAACAATTTTTTTTTGTATTTTTGTTTATTTTATGTTTTTATTTTCGTTTTCTTTCAGTAAATTAAATAATTTTTTTAATAACATTTAGGCCTCACGCCCCTCATTTGAGGGGCCCTCAAGATTGAGTAGCGCTGGTGTAGTTCATAAGTATTTTGATTACAATCTTTTCGGTCTTAGCTTTGATTCCCGATTCATGTCACTTGATTCTTAAGTTGTGTGTAAGATGAACAGTGCGAATAATGCGATAGCTGGAGCGGGTTCAGGGGATTCCCCCCCCCCCCCGGAAAATAGTAATAAAAATTTAAATATAAGCTCAAACAGCGAAACATTCGAAAAAGCAAGAAGATCGATATCCAAGGATACTTTCAGAGCCGAATAAACCATGGCTCGCCGTGCAATGGAGCCGCCGCACCCAGCGCCAAAGTTTAGAAGACGCCAAAATTGAGCATTTTTTAATTGTGCATAAATGTGCATTTTGATTCCAAGGTACTACATTTTTTCTTTGATTATAAATATTCTATGATATTATTAGTATTAAGGGCGCCATTTACCTAATCTGCACCCGTCGCTGAAACAGCTTGATCCGGCCCTGGATACTTTGGAACTCCACAATCAAATTGCAGCGTTGTCGAGAACCCCATTCCGAAAATATGCCACAGAATCAAAAAGAAAAACCCGAACTCTGCAACAAAATTATGAACAAAAAAGAAAAATTCCAAACAAAGCTCAAAGCCGCAAGGCAAAAAAGCTGGAAAGATTTCGTTGAAAACGACGTAGTACAGGATCCATGGGGAATTACCTACAAACTGGCGGCAGGCAAATTCCGGAAACAAAGTATCTTGATATCTTTCCGGAAGAAGGACGGGATGGAAACCCTCAACCCAGAAGAAACGCTGAAATATTTAATGGAAAAATTACTCCCCTCAGACTCACCGAACGAAGACAATCTTGAACACCAAATAATGAGAAACGATTACGAACAAACGGAAACCCAACCACCCGATGAAGAATTCGAAGAAGTCAGATTTGAAGAGCTGAATGAACTGATAAAGAACACGTTAGCTAAGAAAGCAAACATTTGTAATGCATGCCTTAGGAAGTTCTACTTCCCTGTTATGTGGCAAAAAGGAGTGCTTAAAGTGCTCCTGAAAGACCCAACAGGGGACCAAGGATCTGTAAAAAACTATAGGCCCATAAAGCTACTCTCAGCTTTTTGGGAAAATACTTGAGAAAATCATTAATGGAATCCAAAACCCCGTTCCATTCCAGGAATCAGTACGGTTTCACCCCAGGAAGATCTTCAGTCGATGCAGTCAAAAAATACTTTGAGATTATACGTAAGCCATCCAGAAACTCAAAAAGGGTGCAAGGCGTCAATATTTTTTGATATCTCTGGAGCATTTGATAACCTCTGGTAGTCGGCCCTATTCCACATTTTATAAAAAAGAGAGACACCAAGGGGAATCATCAACATCAACCGATGAGGAAAGAATCATCACCCAGGCATATGCCGATGATATTGGCATATGGAATACTTGGAAATCATTGAAATTCGTTGGAAATCCCTGGAATTCTTGGAAATCGTCAGAATTTCTTGGAAATCAGCTTCTACAGGTGCCTAACTGGGGGATATATGTTTAACCTGTTGCGACATTCGATTAGTCAATATTGCATCAACACGATCGAGAATTTTACCATCCGAGTCATTATTTGCGAGTGTAAGAATCGCAAGTTATTGTTTCTTGAGCCTTGCTACCGTCTTCGACGTACACCAAGTGCTAATGTTCATCGTGTGCTGTGTTTTGTTCAGCCTCTTCTGTTCAGCCATCTGCCGAGCGGTCGTTTCCGTCAGTTTCAAGCGAAGATCGTCCTCTTTCAAGCAGCTGGAATCGTCCTCTGGAATCTACTTCAAATCCGCACTAGCAAAAATTAAAGAGGTCCTGGTTTTAAATTTTTTTATTATTGTTAGCTTATATATTATGTACATACGAGTATAACGTAAAAAACAGCAAATTAATGAATAATTAGCAACATTTTGAAATGTTAAATTATTTAAACTACCTAATAATAATACTTTTTAATGTTGATGGTGATGATCGTCATCCCTTACAGTTTGTGGATTATCGTAGCTCCGTGGAAGCCCACCTACACTAAATATATCTTCTTGGTCATCATTGTGTATAGTGTCATGAAGTGACTGAGTACGTGCAATTTCAAGTCGACCACGTCTTCGTTGTCTGATTGTTCGAAATCCTATTATTGTAAATAGTGAGGTAATTGCAAGAATTCCAACTGTGAGACCCAATGCAAGCACAATATTTGAAGCTAAAAAATTAAACAAAAAATTGGAATTTTTATAGTAATATTTGTCGTTTGAACGCGGCCTCAAAAGTCCTCGGGGCCAAATGTCCTCGCGGCCAAATGTCCCTGCGTTCAAGCGTTTCTGCGTTCAAACGGCCGCGTTCAAACGGCCGCGTTCAAACGACCGCGTTCAAACGACCGCGTTCAAACGACCGCGTTCAAACGGCCGCGTTCAAGCGACCGCGTTCAAACGGCAGCGATCAAACGGTCGCGTTCAAACGGCCGCGTTCAAACGGCCGCGTTCAAACGGCCGCGTTCAAACGGCCGCGTTCAAACGGCCGCGTTCAAACGACCGCGTTCAAACGACCGCGTTCAAACGGCCGCGTTCAAACGACCGCGTTCAAACGGCAGCGTTCAAACGGTCGCGTTCAAATGTCCTAGACCAAATATTTGTACATCTAAGTATACATACTTGATAGTAAATTTGGTGACACTTCTACCGATATACGAGCCGATATTTCCTTATCTTCCCGAATTAATTGTACTACACAAGCCCAGATTCCAGCATCTGATTTTGATACTTTGGCTATCGTGATACCGCATTCTCCATATTCTATTCCTCTTCCGTGATAACTTAAGCTAAGAGTTTGGGAAAAAGTTAAAACTGATAATATGTTATTGATATCTCACTTACTAAGAAGAATTTACTTTATTGTCGATATAATAAGATTTTCCATTTGGATCAATAAATTGACAATATTGCAGTGGCAACCCACCGGAATTGCATAACATAAAAGCAGAATGATCCTCGGTTGTTTTAACTTCTGGATCATAGGATAACACGTCTGCTATTGTAACCTACAGAAGTAAACATAAAAATGTTCTTTTTAACTGACCTCAGTTTTGAACTTACTTCCACCGCAATTTCTTCATCTGGCATTCCACTCGCTTGGGCAAAAGAACAAGTCCACGTTCCATTATCGTACACATCAACCTTTTCGATTTCGTGTGAGCATTTTCCCAACCACGATTCTTCTTTTTCCTTTGGGAGATATCTTGTACCATTTGGAGATTTAATATGGCAAAAACTTGAGAAATATGGAACTTCGCATAAAATTAATAATGTTTTCCCTATGCGCGTGGTTAATTTTGAATATTTTTGATAATCGACTATTGCATGACTGCTAACATTAATAAATGCACCTCCTAAGTCTGTTTCGCATCTCCACATACCCATTTCTTTACCTGTTAATGGCATTTTCATCTAAAATTTTATATTTACAACACTTAACACATTACAAAGGAATTATTGTTTACCTCCATCTCACATATAAAATTCTTAAGATCTGTTCCTAGAGCAATATAGCGTCCTGTTGAACTTCCAGGTGTAAGACTAAAAAATTGTTGATCTGGAGTTGTCATTTTGCAGTAATTGAAGCCGCCCCTTCTGTCTGAATTACGCAATTGGCAGCCTATACTCAGATAATCATCTTTTTGTTTAGCCCACGAAACCATGTATGGCGATTCTGCACAATAAAATTTTTTTTATTTTTGTCGTTAAAAATTTTGAATATTGTTATATTGTGAAGTAAAAACTGGAGGCAATTGGAGGCGGAAAGCCGGCCGAATATTTTAAAATTAACTCGGAATAAAGTTTAATTTTAACTTTTTAACTTTTTTAGTTTTTGTTTGCCTCCTATACATCCTCAAATCGGCGCATGCGCATTTTCTATGGAATCTTAGTTGTTTTAACTTAACTAACTGACTAAAAAAACTAAGAGAACAACTCACCTTTCTCTATAAATTTAAATGTGTATAGTACGGATTTCATGGTATAAGTATTTCCAGTAAAGCATTTCCAAACTCCAAAATTTTCTACTTGCAATGAATCAATTTTGTACGAACAATCTCTGTTTGACAATTTGTCTTTTGTCAGTACCAACTCTTCTTTAGGATTATACAACTTACAAAAGTTAACTTGTTCCACTTGTTCGGTACTTTTACAAATTATGGTATGATAATCACCGACTTGTAAAATTATTTCTTTGTGTAATATGCTATCGGGAATATTTGCTGAAATAAAAAAATGATTACGAAAGTTAAATAAGTATTATATACCTAATATTCAAATTTTCTATTTACGTTTAATATATGGTCGAAATATTGCCCTGTATTTTTTCTTATCGTTGGTTACACCAGTTATGGTCCAGTCAAATTTGTCTTCTGGACTCGCATTCTTTAATCTAAAACCACAAAGACCACGACCCAGACTATAAATTCTTTCTGGTTCGTCTTGGTCCATCTGAAAATTGAAATTAATAATAAATTGCGCCTCATTGTGATGAGACTTATTGAGGAAAAAGGAAACCAGTTAGGTTTTCGCAGAGGGCGTTCAACCATCGATGCGCTAATGGAGAGCAAAATGGAATAGCCAATAGCTGCTAAATGTGTTGAAGAGCTACTTCACCGAAATATGGCTGATGGTGCAAGAAAAAATTTGGGAACTGGTGACGAGCGGTGTTCCACAGGGCGTAGTGTTGGGCACAGAAAAATACTAAGGCTGCCACTTCCAGGGAGTGCAACACTCGTGGGTTTCGACCCACGACGACATGAACCTACTGGTGACCGCAAAAACCGAGATTGAGCTAATTGAGTTAGCGAATGAGGCCATAATGCAAATCGGCGAGTGGAGAACGGGCGAAGCAGCTCGGCTCCAGAGTTAAGAATTAAACGGAAGCAAGCCACAAGATTTCTCCAGATAAATCTAAACCACGCTAGGGCGGCCCAAGATCTGCTGCTGCAAGATCTGGAGATGGCGAAAGGCTGGACCCAGACTACGGACGGGAGAGCGGCCATCTTAATCAGCGACCGAGTGGCAAACCTAAACTGGGGCAAAGGACGGTCTGGAGAAATTCGAAGAACAGCTGTGGGATTTAAAGGACAGCCTAGGCAAACACAACAAGCCTATAATCGTTGGGGGGGACTTTGACGCCAAGGCGGTGGAGTGGGGGTTTTGGCAAAACTGGACCACGTAGTATGCAATATTGGCAATACGCCAACTTTCGAGAGACATAAATACTTCTCAGTGCTGGACATCACCACTGTCTTCTCGGAGTTGATGGGCGAGGTACAAAACTGGAGTGTACTTGAAGAAGAAACGGCCAGTGATCACCGTTATATCAGCTTTGAGATTGGTCTGCCCGTCGGGGTCGACATGCTTCCACCGTCTGGCTGGGACTGGTGTAAATTGGATATACAAGACCTTGGAATGCAAGAGTTTCTCGCAAGATTGTGTGACAAGGTTATACCAAGAAGAGGCCCCACAACGAGGAGGGGAGTCTACTGATGGTCAGAAAAGGTAGCCCTTGCCAGAAAGAGCTGCATTGGTGCAAGGAGAAAATATCTGAGATTGGGTAAAACACCATGGCACGAAAAATGCGAGGAAGCCCGCCTGGCCCTTGCACAGCGCAGAAGAGCTTTAAAAAAGGCTATCGATGAAAGTCAAGAAAAGCACTGGCAAGACCTCGTGGAAGAAGTGAACAGAGAACATTGGGAGAGAGCGTACAACATCGTGGAGAGACAGGAAATCCCGGGCCTCACGGAGGAACGACTCAGGTCAATCATCCAGACTCTCTTCCCAGAGCACCCGGGAGGGAAGATACCCGGAAAATTGGAAAACTGCCAACCGAACACATGGCGAGACGTCATACGAGGTGACGCAGGCTCTAAGTGGCCACGGGTGTTTTAGGAGCTACCTACATCGCTTCAAGCGAGCAAATACCCCCAGCGGCTACTTCTGCGGGGAACTAGACGACGCGGAACATACCATCTTTTTCTGCAACAAATGGACTGAAGACAGGCAGATCGCCGAAACGCAGCTGGGGACACATCTTAGTCCAACCAACTTATTGGAGCTGATGTTGGGTAGCGGGAAACACTGGGGGATCATTGAGCACATGCTGGAAAAAATCATGACCACAAAGGGAAAATTGCAAGACGAAAGGGAAGCCCAAGCAAGAGCCCAAGAAGAATAAAGACCGGAGAGGGCGGAAGCAAGTTAGCAGTTAAATTTTGAATTTGGAGGCTGGAAAAATACACTACAATATAATATATATTATGTACCTTGCTGTTTGTTTTCAACACAACGGCTTCTTCTGATTTTAAATTAAGTGATTTTGTAGTACCATTAAATGTAAAACTACAGCTTTCAAATTTTAAACTCGCGTTTAAATACTGGAAAAACTCTTCTCCTTCAAAAATACTTATCCCTGGGTTTAGGACAGGTACAGCATCTAGAACAATAAGACAATGAAATATATCGAATTTAAAACATTCATTAAACTTTTAGTGTAGTTTATTAAAAAGAGGTAAAACTAACTTAGCATGAATACACCCCATTTCGCCGCTTCATATTTCGCCGCCTTCCATTTCGCCGCTTCTCATTTCGCCACCTTCTCATTTTTTTAGTTAATTACTATAACTAAATTGCAAATTTATTATTTTAAATAAAAAAAAAAATCGGAAAAAAAATGGCGGCAAAATGAGAGGCGGCAATTTTATAAGCGGCGAAATGGGGTAATTACACCCTGGGTGTAATAATTTTTTGGTATTTAACACTTCAAATAATTTATTTTAAAATTTATCGATAAAATTATTAAATTCTAAAAATGTTATTTTAAAGTTTATTCAATCATTGTACTTATCAGTATCAATTTATAAACCGCTTTGAGTGTAGGTACTTAATTGAAAGCAGCAATAGTACTTATGTAGTATGGAAATGGTACTTGTGTGTTTTGGTTTGAATAGGTGAAATATTATTTTTAACAACATTACTAGATGGTCATTGGTCTAGTAGTAAGCGCGATCAATTGCTTAGCTCCCAAAATACCAATTAGCTCCCCCAAAATTAATTGACTGAAGTCAGTCAAAATTAAGTGACTGAACAACACGGCACAACAAGCGTTTTGCTAAACAACACGGTGTATGAAACACATTTCATGAAACTTTTTGAAAAATTGAAAATGAAAAAATAAAAAAATTATAAACTTACAAAAAAAGTTCACTTTAAAGTTAACTTGTTTTTCAAATTTATTGTTCCAGTCTTCTGGTTTTAGCGACCATTCTGATGGACCTTGATCGTTAACTTTTTTCACATTTATTCGGCACCAACCAATATTTCCATAATCTTGGATTATGTTGTTTTCTGAAGCTCTCTGCTAAAAGTTAAAGAATTAATTTCGTGCTAGAGAAAATCACGGGCTTCGGAAATTTTCGTTTCGTCCCGCGGGGAGATTTGGTCTCGCGCGGAACGCGGTAACAGTTTATCAGTTAGTGAATAAAATACAGTAGAATCCGCATAATGTGATCACTCTTGGGGGCGGGGGGTATAAAGTCAAACATATATAGATTTTTAATAAATTAATCGGTTAGAGGTTTAGAATCCATTTACAATAGGTGTTGTTCATATCCCAAGACATCTACGCCACTGGTACGTTTTTAAAAGACCCGCGAAGGTTTCTGTTAATTGGGGAGGGGGAGTGTAAAGTCAGACATAGATTTTAAATAAATAAATACAAGGGCGGAGTAAAGTCAAATATAATAATTTTTTAGGTACTATCAGGGTGGGTGGGGTCAAATATATAAATTTTTAATAAATTAATCGGTAGGAGTTTAAAATCAATGGTGGTGTTCACATTCCAAGTACGCCACTGGTATATACCTACAGTGACTTTACCTACCTTAGGATTAGGATTTGTAGTGAAGCGTAAGATAAACTTACATGCACCTAACTCTTTACCTTGCACCTTAACTAATCTCCAATTAGGTTTCTAGGTAGCCTCTATATCTCTTAATCTCGAATTAACTAATTTTAATCTTAATTTGCCAATATTGCAAAATGTTCACATTTGAATATTGGTCCAATATTAATTTTCAACTTTTGACCAATAACTGATTTTCAATATTGGACCAATATTGCTTTTAAATATTGCGCCAATATTGCAAAATGTTCACATTTCAATATTGGTCCAATATTGATAACCCATATATTGGGTTATTTGAATATTGGTCCTATATTGATTTTCAATATTGCACCAATATTGTTTTTAAATATTGCGCCAATATTGCAAAATGTTCACATTTCAATATTGATCCAATATTGATATCCAATATTGGGTTATTTGAATATTGGTCCTATATTGATTTTCAATATTGGTCCGATATTGTTTTTAAATATTACGCCAATATGGCAAAACGTTCACATTTGAATATTGATCCTATATTGATTTTCAATATTGGACCAATATTGATTTTCAATATTGGAGCAATATTTAATTTAATAATTGATATTAAATCAATAATGATATATTGATATTAAATTGACCAATAACTGATTTTCAATATTGGACCAATATTGCTTTTAAATATTGCGCCAATATTGCAAAATGTTCACATTTCAATATTGCACCAATATTGTTTTTAAATATTGCGCCAATATTGCAAAATGTTCACATTTCAATATTGATATCCAATATTGGGTTATTTGAATATTGGTCCTATATTGATTTTCAATATTGCACCAATATTGTTTTTAAATATTGTGCCAATATTGCAAAATGTTCACATTTCAATATTGGACCAATATTGATTTTTAATATTTGACCAATATTGCGCCAATATTTGTGTTACATGGGTAACCCCTTTGGTGTTTTTTCGCCCCAAAAATTGAAAGTCTTAAATCTAAACATTTTTTAGCTGTTTCTTATGCAGTTTGGCGAGATAAATCGATTGACGCAGGCAGATTTTACCTAAGTATGATATTTTAGGATTTATGCGTCTTTAAAGTTGAAAAAATTTGATGGTCATTTTGAACCGCTTAAATGTAATTTCCCCAAACGAAAACGCGTTTTTCGAACTCCTCGCATCAAAGCACGTCGGTTATGGTCAAAAAAAGACCACCTAAAATTTTGGCGATTTAAAAAAAAAAACGAAAGGGTATATTTTGGCGGTCTAGGACATTTCGCCGTCGCCGTTTCGACATTTTTTTTGCTTTAATCTATAACTCAAAAGTTATAAAAAAACTATATCATTTTGACTGCAAAAATTAATATTTCCGGGGCTATGAAAAATTAGAAATTATAAAAGCAAAAATAAAAAAACCCGAAATATTTTTTATATTTTTTTATTTAATTTGTATCCTTATTAATATTTTTATTTAATTTGTATGCTTATTAATATTTTTATTTAATTTTATATAATATAATTTAATGAAACTTTAATTGTAACTTTTGATTTATATTTTTTAATTAACGACGGCAAAACGGCTACGGCAAAATGGCCACCGCAAAACGGCCACTGTGAGATGTCCCATTTCCGAGCTTTTGGTGCTCCGATGATGACTCGGAGACACTTGTATTGTACTCTCTGTAGTAGTTTTTTGTTTACCTACCTCAAAAGGTAATAGAAATTTTTTAACAAATTTTCGTATTTAGTACATAAATATTGCAACTTAGAGCTGATTACATTTAGGTTAAAATCGGTACACGGAAAAGTAAAAAAAATAATATTTTGTTAATTAAAAAAATTTCTTTTTCTTATTGTTAATATTTTATTTTTTTATTATATGCTCCTCCAAAATAATAATAAAAAAGTATTAATCAATAATCGTGTAAATGTCCTGTTTTATTGATTCTGAAATGATGGCGGTGTCGTCGGCGAAGAGTGAGATGTTTGTTTGGGTGGGTTCGGTATGTCGTTTATGTAGTATGTAAAAAATGCTGGTACAATGACGGAGCCCTGTGGGACTCCGGCCGGTATGTGGTGGATGTTGGAATGGCAGTTTTGGATTTTAACTTGAAAGTGCCTGTCGCTTAAAAATCTTTGGATAATTTTGATTTGGTTTGTTGTCAGTTTGTGTATTAGTCCGTCGTGCCAGATAGTATTTAGATTGTAATTTTTTGTAATTTTGTCTGTGAGCATGGCGAGTTGTAGTCCCAGTTGACATGCTTACGTCAAATGACGTCAAAATCACGTTTATTTCTGGTCATATTTCGTCAACGACGTCAAATTACTAAATAATGACGTTAGTGTGACGTTGTTTTATGACCTAATTTTGACGTCATAAAAGTAACGTCATTTCAATGTAATTCTGACGTCGCTTTTCTTTGTAATTTCAAATTGAACAAGTTCGTTTTTCTGAAAGCTCAAAAACTTATTGATTTTAATATCGTTTAATTCATTTGTTCAATTTTTATTTAAATAGCAGTTTTTAGTACACGTCAGGACGCAGCTTAATTCTACAGGGTGATAATCAAATCAACTCTTTGTTCTCGCTTAATGTTAAAATATTTAACATTTTTTTCTAAATTTAAATCTTCGAAAGTTATTAAACCTCTTTAAAGCATTTTTTTAATTTTCACCTTCACATGGCTGTAGGTCCGAAAATATTAATTTTTTAGTAAAAATGGTTTAATGCTCTTTTAAAGAGCTAAAGAGCGTGACTTCCCAGTTATGCATTAAAATTAGTAAAAAAACGTTAAAAAATTCGAGTTTTGTTTTTTTTTGTATTTTTAAAAATCCTGTATCTTTTAAACGAAACATTTTACAAGAAATCTTGTAATTTTTGGTGTGGGAATAAATGTAAAAATATATTACGATAAAATTGAAAACTTACTATTTTGTTTAAAACTATGACGTTAGTGAACAGCTTAGGTCTATTCCATTCTTCACAGACATTATAAGGCTTTCTTAAATGAAAAGTTGTCCAAGTATTGTCAAGATTGGATTTATAGTCGCAATTGCAAAATTCTGTTTCATTATCATCTTCGAGGCCAAACGTATATTCGCCACCTTCAATAATGTCAATGGTTTCAGAAGGCAAAATATTTACACCGGTGCCTACAAAATTAAAATATTAAATACCTAATTTAAAACATTATACGGTTTAGAGATTTACTTATGTAACACCAACAAATGAGGACCATTAACTCCAAAAATATTTTTTTGTACGTAATCATCTTAATATTGGATAAGTATATAAAAAGTTTTTTAAGTTGAATATTACATTTTGGAGATGACAAAGGTGTTTTTATAACTTCACTTATCTAAAAAAAAAGCTTAAGTACTATTGAATAAATAGATGACTATCTAAAGATTCGCAATTAAAAAATATTCAATCGATAAATTACGCACTTTTGTTTGTAGTATAATTGTTGACTCTCAAGTATAGACAACGCAAAGATTCGTTATTTATTAGATAAATATTTACTACTTGGTCGAAAAATTCGTAAGACAACAAAGCTAAAATATTTTATAATTATTAAATTCAATTATCTGAAACTTACCAATAAATATTAGGTAATAATATTACGGTATAAATAACATAATAAATAGGTACTTCCCCAATTATGCAAATAACCGATTGTGACCGATTGTCGATATCAAATTTTTAATTTATTTATTAACGACATACCCACATATCAAAAGACTAACATAGTCCTGTACGCTGACGACACCGAAATTTCCGCATTTGTTTTAATTCGGTATTCTCCGTTGATTCTTTTAAAGCCCAGTATTGTTCTTAATACCTTTGTAACAATTTATTGTTTATATTTGTTCAAGCGTCTCTTTTGCTCCGTGCCGCTAATGAAAAGATCGACGCGCCAAAGGAAATGCAGCGGAGATACGCGTGAATTAGGTCAGTCTTGGGTTGAAGTTAGAGTAACGCGGATGTGAATTTGCAAGTCCAAGTGTAAATTGTTGTTAAGTAAACCGAGTTGAGAATTTTGAATCCGGAGAGGATTATTACCCGAGACCAGTTACCACAGGTGCCTAATTGGGGATATTTGCTTAACCTGTTGCGCCATTCAATTGAGTCAATATTCCATCAAACACGATCGAGAATTTTACCATCCGATTCAATGATTGCGAGTGTATGAATCGCAAGTTATTGTTTCTTGAGTCCTGCTACCGTCTTCGACGTACACCAAGTGCCAGTGTTCGTTGTGTACTGCGTTTGCTCAGCATCTTTTGTTCAGTCAAGTGCCGAGTGGTCCGTTCTCGACAGCGTCAGACGAAAATCTTCAATCTGCAAGCAGCTTGAATCTTCACGTCGTTCTTCGTCTTCCTGGAGAATCGAAGCAGGGTGATTTGTATGTGTTTGCTGCCGGATTCAGAATTTGTGCATTGGAAGTTGTTGTTGTATTCAGTGGATCTGATGATTTTTTGAGTGCAATGTTAAATAGAGTTGCCGATAAGGCATCTCCCCGCCTCGCTCCACTGTTTATCCCGATGCTATCAGTTTCTCAATTTTCTAAGGTCACGCAGATCATTCTTATCAATTTAGGCGGTGTGTTAAATTCTTTCATGATATTTAAGAGGTGGTACCTGTTTACTTTATCGAACGCTTGTTTGAAATCTACGAACAGCATATGCATATCCATTCCATATTCATAAGATTTCTCAAGGGGTAAATATCCCGAAAATTTTGTGTACACCCGTTTGGAATTCCTAGGAAATCACTGGAATTACAGCACTTCACAATAGAATTTTTTTAAATTAAAAGTTTCAAAGTGGAGAGCTGCGTCGAGTTCTCGCCTAAAAATGGTTATTTGGTGAGAAAAAGCGAAACCAGTACTTTACAAGCACTTTCAAATGCTGTAAAATATTCCAAATTCCAAAACAGAAAGGCCAATTTGAAATTTGAAGGACCCCCCCTTTACCTGCAAGGCTACCAACAAAATTTGGCCGTGTCAAACATAAATTTCATAATCTAATAAAAAACATACAAATTTTGTTACCTTTTCGTAAAGCTAAAGCAAGCCCGACGGCCGAGAAGAGCAACATAATAGATAATAGTAATTTTATTATTGCTATACTCGAATAAGATACTTCATGTTATAAAAATTATATAATAATTTATAAACAATTATTATCAAGTCATCTATTAAAAAATTTAAAGGCTTATTACATTTTTTAAAATTCATCTCTTGAGTTCAAGATATTTATCGTTCAATGGTCAATAATAATAATAATCTGAAAATTATCTACATTCTAAAGAGTAATTATTAGAAAAACTATTATCGAAACAAAATTTGTTTCTATTGCATAAAATTATTCAAAAAAAATTTTTTATTAAATTCAAACAAAACGTTTTTACTGTGTAGACGCTTTTCTAATGGGTCAAGACTAAACATGTTACGGTCAATGATGACAAATCGGCCATTAACGTCAATGGCCGGACAATGACGTTAATGCCCTGCTTAACTGGACATTGACGTTAACGTCCGGCCGTGCATTTTGGGCGATGTTAACATTTAAAATTTCGTATATGGTTTTTACATCATTGTCCGGGCAATGACGTCATTGTCCAATACAGAGTGGGCGATGATGAAACTATACTCTTTTCTAAATGTGCGTGTCGCGCCCAGCAAACAAATTTACAATTCAAATTGCCATGAATAAAAATGATTAATTTAAAAAATTTAATTTGATTTTTTTTTAATTTATAATTATTTTTTTAATTTTTGTTAATAAATGATTATAATACAATAGAACACAATGCATGCAACACACGTGTAAATGTAACTTGCCAGTTAACTGTCTAATTCAAATCGCCAATTTACTGTTCCTTATAGTATTTATTCTATAAATCATCATTGTCCAATCCCATTTGGTCAATAACGTCATTGACCGGCCAAAGACGTAAATATTACAATCAAATGAAAATATTTACATCATTGTCCACCGCTAACTGGCAATCACGTCAATGGCCGGCCAATGACCTTAATGGCTAACATAAATGGGCATTGACGTCATTGACCGGCAGTTGACGACAACGCCCGATTTACATCATTGACCGTAACATCTTCTTCTATATAAATAAAAATGAAATGCTGTTTACAAAGAGTTCAGATTTATTAGCGATCGTATTGCGTAATTGTAAATAATAGTTTAATCATTTATCAATAATGATCCACTTATGAATAACAGTTATTTTAAAAGTGAGGATATCATCTAAGTTATTGTTAATCTGTAATACCTACTTAAAAATAATATTTGTTTTGTTTTAACTTAAAAGTTTTCAGATAACGTAGGTATGTTTATTTAGATAATATCTTAGAAGATATTCTGTGTATGCTTCAGTTATCAAAGATACGAATCTGTGCAGTACTTTAAAATTAGTTATTATTTTGTTTTATATAATAATAATCTACTTAATTTCTGATTTCAAACGACCATAGCTCCGATATTAGGGAGTTATTGCCACACGACGGTAAACTCTTCGCTAACGCTAAAAGTCACGTGACGAGAAACGGTATTTTACAATAACGGGAATACAGTCTTAGAGTTATCGCAAGTCCCGCTATTTTTGTGACGTTATTTTATCGTTACAGAAAATTCCTATAGATGGTGCACCCTCAAATTTTAAGTTGATTTTAAGAGATTCGCGACTTGTTGCGGTTAAAAATTAAACAATTATCATTATTTATTCATTTTTTACAAATTGAAAATTGTTTTTCGAGATAAAATCATTTTAGAGACTAAACAGGTGTATTTTTAACTTCACATTATCTATGAAAAGTTGACGTATTGAATAATAGATTACTATCTAAAGCTTCGTAACCAAAGAATACATTTATTTAATTGATTAAGTACGCACTTTATATTTAATTTGATTGTTGATTCTCAAGTTTAGACAAGTCAAAGATTCGTTTAAATTTATATTAGGAAAATATTTACTACTAAACAACTAAACTTGTTGAAAAGTTTATAAAACAACACACTTAAAAATGTGTTATCTTTAGACTGCCTAAAGAGCACGATAACCTGTGCCATAAGATATTATAGGTATTTTTTATAAAATGCGACGGTAAAAAAAGAACACCAAGACGAAGAGGTACATGTCAGTGCCCCCCCCCCTTCCCCCAATTTCGAATTTTTGGATAAATTTGGTTTCCAGCTTTAGAGCATCAATGAGCTTCCATTTTTTCATTTGAGCCTCAAAGGTCGCAACGTTATTCACGAAAAGCTACTGGGAGGCTGTAGACATGATGTCCCCCCCCCCCCAGTTTCGAATTTTTGTGTGAATTTGGTATCAAACATTAGAGCATAGTTTGAGCCTCTATGAGCTTCCATTATTTTCGTTTGAGCCTCTCTCGTTGCTCTGATCTTCTGAACCATGCTGTAGACCGCGTCGGTGATGGATCTACCCCTTCGGAAGCCAAATTTCCTATCCGAGAGGCTCCCGGTCCTATCGATCTCTCGCTGCAGTCTGTGCAGGATTAGTCTTTCAAAAAATTTTCCAGCATGGTCCAGCAGGACCAAGAGCTTGGAAGCTATAGGGGCTTGTTGCCCTTCCTCAGTAGAAGAAACTTGGCTTTCTTCCAGTTCTCTGGATATTTTCCCTCTTGTGGGCATCCGTTGTAGACGTCCAGAAGTATCTCGGGTCGAGCCTCCGCCAACTCTCGAACTAGAACCGATGGCACTCTGTCAGGCCCCGGTGCCTTGTTGTTTGGCTTCTTCTTCGCCGCTGCTTTTAGCTCGTCTTCGCTGAATAGTGGAAGATCCTCATCTACTGGCCTGATATTGTGGGTTAACTCTAGATGCGCCGGGAAAAGAGTCTGAATTCCTTCGCCTCTTGCTTCAATTCGGGCAATTTGGGTACCTTGATAGTAGGTACGGAGGTCCCTCAGGATTAGGTGATCCTCAGATGCTACTTTTCTAAGGTCTTCTTTCATCTCTTCCATAGATGTGAGCTTTTCAATATCTCTAATTGTAACGATTTTCTTGATTCCTTATCAAGGAATCCTTCCTTGATTCTTTAACGTCTCTTAGTCTTCCTTATTTAAATCATCTTTGAGTTTATGGAGCTTTTGTCTTTCCTCCAGCTCCATTATTATGTTACCCTTGCGGGTTTTCCGTATTCCACTGATTAGGGAGGGGCTTCTGCTCCCCTTAGTGCTGTTTGTACCTTGCCGATTTTGTCTGCAATGTCTTCGAGTGTGGCCTTAATAATTAGGGCATCCCTCCGACTGGGCTCTTTTTTGGGTTTGGGTGTCTTGACTTTCTCCACCTGTTTTTTCGTCTTTCTTCGGTAGGTTACCGTTTGGAAAGCGTCCGATGGCCCACTGCCATCATCTTTTTGTACCTTTTCGAGTTTTTCCAAATTAGTCTGGATTTGTTCCTTATTGTTTGTGGCTGTGTGTGCCTTGACTTCTGGGGTCTTCTTTGTAACTTAATTTTTCTTTTCTTCCGACTTCTGGCTCATATTGCTTTTTAGCACCTGTGTCATTGTTGGTGCGGCCGATGATGTTTTTCCATCTGTATGTTTACCCACCGTTTGGACGTAGGTATCTTTCATCCTGTCTACTCTTACTTAGGGTCGCCTCTTCTTGACTTTCTTGATTTCCTCCATCAGCCTAGTGTTTTGGCTTTGGAGGTCTCTTATCAGATCCCCCTGGGTCTTGATCATTGACATAACCTTGTCCAGAGTTTCCTGTTGCCGAGTAATTTTTCCGTTCAGCCCCTCTAGGTCTGCGGGGGTCATGCTTAACGCTGTGTTGACCGGATCTTTTTCATTTCCGTTTCCTGTCAGGTCTTGGTATTTAAGCAGATCCAGGACTACTAGCTTGGGTTCGTCGGGCCTTGCTGTTCGCGATTCTTGTTTCTCTACTGAGTCTTGGCATGCCACTTTTCGGTCGTACTCCCACTTATGAGTTTTCTTAATTAATTAGAGTTGTTTAATCAGAAGATTTTTGTAAGGGAGATAGATCGACCCGGTCTGCGGGGTGTTGAGTCGTTCTGTTATTTGTTTAATAAAATCATCGATTTGCGCTCCGACTGGGTCTTCGGATAAAGAGTTCCTCCTGGAACCCTTCTTTGGAGGGTCCTCCGCCACCGAGTTTTTCCTAGACCCGCCTTTTTTGTCTTCTCCAGTCGCTTGTTGTAGCGTCCCGGCCTGGTCGACACAGCCATCCACGACCGCACTGGGGTATCCCCCCCCCCTGCACGGTAAACGTAATATCAGTCTCGTTTGCCATTTTATAATTGTTGTCAGAGATTTTTGGGCAGGGCCTCTTACCCTGTTACCTCTTGCGTTAGCCATCCAGGTTCCTCTCATCCACCGGGGTTGGGTACCCGATTTCAGAGATTCCCCCACAAGTTACCAGGGACCACCACGTGGAGGTGCGAGTAGGATTTTGGTCTTTGTGTGTGGCTTTCAAATTAAAGGTAGATCTTCACAGCAACGGATTGCGGATTTTTAGTATGATTTCTGATTGGCGAATAATTTTTGGCCAATCACAAGTAATGCTTATTCTATGTTTAATTGTTTAAACAAATTCTTATTGCAGTGCCATCTGCCAAATTCTTTTATTTCAGACAACCCCCCCCCCTTCCTTGGTGAGCAATAATAATTTAGAAGGTAGATCAAATTGGTCCACAAAGCATAAAACGAGTGAGAGATAAATTTTCACTCCGGGCTACCTTCCCGAAGCTACCCAGCAGTTAAACTTCCCATTTAGGAAAACCAAATAGGATTTTACTACCATTACAGAATTGCAGAATTCAATTACTTCACATTTAGTTAATAAATAGAAATTGTCTATATTTTTTATAACTCTTATCAAAATCTAATACAATTCAAATTATGTATTGTCGCGCCCTTTTTTGAATATGAACTAGTGGCGCCCCCATAAACTATTAAACAGTTAACTATTTATTAGCTCCCTCTTATTAATATCTTGAACTGCTGTCAGGTATGCTTACAGATAAGTTTAAGAAGAGTTTTTAGTGAAGATTAACCCCGCAAGTGTTTGGTAAGTAAGAAATAATAATAAATTTTTACAATAATTTATCATTTTTATAATAGTAATTAACAATTGAACGATGGCTGTAATCTATTACGAAAGAATTGATAGTAGCGATTCCAGTGACAGCTCGTTTGCAAGTTATGAAACGAACGAGGAATCTGAATCTCTTCAAATAATGGGAGATTGTTACTTTTGCCAATCAATGGAGAATCAAACTGATTTTTCAATTTTAATGATAATGTGTTATTTAGCTGCGATTATATACATTTTAATATTAATAATTGTAACGCCGCTGAGTCCAGTATCAACAGAAACGTGTCGTGAAGCAATATTTTATAACAGCTCCAATTCAAATTGGTCAGTCATTACTAGCGATATTGGAAAGGAATATAGAAGCTTCAATTCCACCAATGAAACTGTAGATTTGACAAAATTAAAAGAAGAAATTGGAGTCTCTTTAAATTGGACTGAAAACACAGGATGGATAATTAATGTTCAACTGTACGCCAACGATAGTCGCAAAACTTATACGCTATACGATCAAAGTGGCCACATTAATATCGACAAAAAATCTATCGATGATGAAAAATCGCTGGAGCTGTCGTTAGCAACTGTATTCGATTTCTCTTTTATTGCTTTTTGTACAGTATACATTATTTGTATGCATCTGTAATATTTGAACAGATTATGATTTTAAATAAATATTTTCATTTTTAAGATTAAGATATTATATTGTTCTTGCGAGTATGGCGGTTGTCAAAACGGCCCGGAGCGGAGGGTCGGTTTTGATAAATGCAACCACGGCAAATCTCGGATCCACCCTCAATTGAGTTAGGTTATTTGTTATTTTTGTGAATATAGCTTGCATTCAGAATGTTCTCATCCGTTCACAGGTTTAACAATCGGCAAATCTATCAACGCCATCGCTTTCCGGCCATCAAAATCCAAATAAATAAACTTACCAACGATATCAATCTCTATTTCTAAAATCAAAAGCGTCAAATGGGGAAAAAACGCTTTCTGACATCACTCTCCAGAATCCCAGAAAAGCTCTCAAAGGTAAAAATTCTTGTGCCCTAATGCCACCTCTCCAAACTTCTTCAGGGTCCAAAAGTACCAATATGGGCAAATCAAACGCTATTGCCATCACTTATTTAGAAAACCATACTCTCATGGAAATTCGACAAACCATCAAGGATAATTGTTGAGAAAGAACCGGAGGAATCCAGGCCAAAGAAATCAAATCTTATGGTTTCATGATTCACACATGATCGATTCATTCAAACATTGTTTGGTTCTTGTGTGTTGGTGCAGGAGGAAGAATCGAGTTTCCTCACTCGTCTTTAAATGAGGTTATTAGATGTCCTTACTTTTGAACTTACCTGCTGCCAATGTGTGCGTTATCCTCCCCATGGGTCAGTCGTGAGGCCATCCAGTTTCTTCCTGTCCTATCTTCAGCTTGTCCTTGATACTGACTTTTAGTTATAACCAGTTTCAAACAGGTTGTGCTTCTCTCCCTGGAACCGTCTCCTTAGAATCGATAAACAAACATAATAAAAATGAGGACTCCTTGTCAGAAACTCCTAGCACATGGGGTCCTTTTTACAGTGAAATAAGACAACGATTAAGGGTAAATAACAAAAAATAAAAACAAACTTCCCAATACCAATAAAATCTTGCGCCAAATTTTAAATTAACTGACAATTTCTCAAAAAACTATTCTTTTACAACTTCATTAAGGGGGGGGGGGCTTAATAAAGAAGACATCGCAATATATAAATTTTTACAATATTGCAATTTTTCGCTTTATTCTGAATTAAATTAATGATCTATTATATACATGATTTGTGAAAATATATTAATGTGAGTAAAAAATCATGAAATTGTAAAAAATTAATCACAGTGGTGAGTTTTTATGTGTTTCCGTAATTCCCCTTTCAATACACATTTATAGTCGCACCACTCACATACGAGTTGTTTCCCCAACCCAAAAGTCATGTGAACTACCTTGTGTAGCTTTAAATGAATTTCACGATTAAAGTTCATGGGACACACGCGACATTGAAATGGTTTCTTACCCGTATGATTTCTTATATGAACCTGCAGGAAAGCCTCTTCTGCAAACTTCAAATGACAAATTTCGCATTCGAACGGAATTATGGCGCTATGAATTCTCGAGTGACTTCTCAACTGATACTCCCGTGAAAATTTTAACCCGCAGACATCGCAACTGTATTTTTCAGTTTTGTGCTTCATTAAATGATCTTTGAGTTCCGATTTATTCGATACTCGCAAACCACATATTTCGCAAGTGAGCAACTCTTCCTCCGTGTGAGTTTTTAAATGTTGTACTTTTTCCAAATATCGTGAAAACCTCAAGCCACAAATTTTGCATGGAAATGTCGTATTGTTTGTGTGGTGCGACATATGCTTTTCGAAACTTCGTTTAAACAAAAATTTTGCATCGCAGACTTCACACACGCGCGTTCTTTCATCTACACTGTGACTCTTTAAATGTTTTGTTACATTTCTTTCGATTGCACATTGGAACTCGCAGAAATCGCATGTAAACGGTTTCAGCCCCGTGTGGTTTCGTAAGTGTCTGGATAAGGTTAACACATCAGAACATTTGTAGGTACAAATGTCGCAAGAATACGGGTTTTCTTTTGCTTCGTCTTCAGGCTCCAATTCTTCATCTGGATTTCCAAGAAGCGGATTTTCTTTAATGTACACCGAACGCCTGCAAGTTTCGTATTCGAATTTTTCCTCTTCAAAAATCTCGGGTTCCTTTTTCACACAAACAATTTCGTGGAAATCTTCTCCCAGTCCCGATGCTGCCTTTTCATCTTGAAATTCCTCGATCACTGTCTCCATTTTTATAATACCAAGGAATTTTTTGTCTTCATTATAGTTGGAAAAGTGTGTCGACTTTTCATCTTCGTGAACTTTTAAATGATACAACAGTTGATCGTTTCGTGAAAACTTCAAATCGCAAATTTTGCACCCAAATGTGTCTGTGTGAAGTTTTAAATGTTTCATTAGCAGACTTTTTTGCAAAAACTTACAGCCGCACATTTCGCAGGAAAACTGTTTTTCGCCTCGGTGGGTTCGGAAATGCATCGAGAGAGAGGCTTTTCTTATAGTTTTGTAGCCGCAAATTTCGCACTCGTACGGTTTCCTGCTTTTTTCCAAGTTACATTTGTAGTCCGTACAAGAGTTACATGGTTGAATTGCATTAGATTTTAAAGATCCGTTGGGTGAAAAATCGGGATACGGCAAAATCCTAGGTTGAGATTTAACACGGTCACGCTTTTGTATTATGGTATAAATAGGTCGAGGTAATTTTATCGGTTTATATGGCACCATATTTACCACCATTTTTAAGGCGGAATTGCAAGTCGAGTTGCTGCCGGCAGTTTGTACTGAGTTTCTAATTTTTTTCACTTTAACCATTTTTAACTACGGAAAGTTTACAATAATTCTGACAGAAGAGATTTTTGAGGTTATGTTACGAAGGGTACCACGACCAATTCATATCAATACCAAATTGCTTTAACGAGGACCTAAAACGAAATCAATTTATTTTTAAATCTTTAAAAAGGATAAATTAACGCACTTCATGATGTACAAAATGTTTAAAATTTCCCGTGTTGTGAAATTGATGGTTTGTTGCCATCCACTACCAATCAACAAAACAACAGTTGACAGATTCATTCCTACATTAGTTATACCGCTAGATGTCGCTTTAAATTGTATTTTAGTTCGTGTTTCTTCATTTTAATAATAAAATAAAATTATGTCCTAATTAAATGTAAATAATTAAAGGAAAGCTATTTTGAAAATGAAACTGTAATTTCTATATTATAAATTCATGTAAAAATATTTTTCCATCGATCGGCTGACTTCGTTCGTGTTCGTTGTGTAACTGACACAAATGCATTCAAATTATAACGTACTTTTCGTTGTGGTATCTGTGTTGTAGTTTGTGTTTTATAAGTTCAGTTTCAAATTTGATAATGTCTGACACCGATGATAGTGTACTAAGTGCGAGAAGCACCGCTTCTTCTAGAGGTCCAAACGAGGACTTAACTTTGGTTGCCGAATTTGATGAACTCATGAAGGTACTTAACCAACAAAGAAATGACCGCGACTCCACCGAAGAAGAATTTATACATTTTGTGCAACAAGTGCAATTGATGAACAAGGAATGGATTAAGTCGGTGGACGAGTGTGTGCGGTTGCAGGGGATGGTCGATGATGTGACACACAACTATCGTGACTTGGAATGTAAACTGGGTATGTCAAGAAAATTGTTCGATCGTGAACGAAAGCGAACTAAATTGATTCAAGAAGAGAGAGACTACCTGGTAATTATATTTTAAAATTGTAAATGATACTTATTCATTTTTGTATTCGTTTTAGAAAATTAAATTGGAAAAAATCGAAAAGTTAATTCTTTCGAATAACTACAGGAATAGTATACCACATGAAATCCAAGAACAATTTGCATCTTTACATACAAACAATGTGCAGCCAGGCTATGATTTTAGTACACATAACGTCGAACCCCAGTTAAGCATAATTCAAGAAGGCAATACAACCGGTAAGTGTTTGATCTTTTTTATGAAGAATCGGCCCCACCAAAACGTGGGACAATCTTTAGCCTTGCAAATAAATCTAAATTCAATTAAATAGTTCAAATAACAAGTGATTTATTCCCGGCACTCATCTTAGCGTTAAGCAGTTCTGTCTAGGTCACCAGGTGAGGCAGTGACTACTCCTCAAGGCCTTTAGCCTTGTTCTAGCCCAAAGCCAATAGTTCTTTGTGTATCTCAAAATAAATTAAAAAACTGTAAATTCGGTCTTTGCTTCAAAATTTACTTTATATCTTTCTTTAGGATCACTTTTATCCAACTTCAGCTATTCACGTTCCGAAGACGACTTGGACGTGTCTCTTTTAAACAATGGAAGAACGTGGAAAAAACATCGCCCCAGTATGGAATGTTCAGAGGAGCAGCCTGCCTTAAAAAAACGACGTTCCAGCACGACCAAAACTGTCGAAATAAACCCCACCGACACGGTGCGAGCTACCACGACTTTAACAGTTCCAAAAGAGGGTCCAATTACAGCCACTTCAATTATCGAATCAATTCCCAACGAACCGCCAAACCAGACCAAGCAGCCAGATCGCCAAGTTTTAGGTGGATTACAACCGTCTGCTCCTCCCGAACATTTGGTCTTCGATCTGTGGCAAAGAAATAGCCCGTCAACTAATAATTACGCCAACGTGCGTCAGCATATATTTCAGACAAAAACGGTCGTCATGCCCGAAAATTGCGGTGTCTGCAAGAAGCGCATCAGTTTTGGAAAACAAGCTCTCAAGTGCAAACAATGTCGGAATATTTGTCATCCAGAATGTCGCGACAATTTGAGTTTGCCCTGCGTTCCGGTGGTAAACACTCCGACCCAGCGTGGCGTTTCTGTAAGTTGCTCAATGTTTTTATTCTAAAATTTGTTTTTTTATGACCGCTTTGTTTAGGCTACGATCGCAGATTATACTCCGACGACACCGCCCATGGTTCCCGCGCTCATAATCCACTGCTTGAATCAAATTGAAAGTAGGGGATTACAAGAAGTTGGAATATATCGCGTGCCAGGATCGGATCGTGAAGTTCAAAGCTTAAAGGAAAAATTTTTGCACAGTAAAATTGCACCTAATTTAGAGCAGATCGACATTCACGTGATCTGTGGCACCGTTAAGAGCTTTTTAAGGTCTTTGAGTGAATCTCTGATCACACAAATGCGTTGGAATGATTTCATACGTGCCGTCGAATCCACAGACGCCAACGATATTGCCCCAATCTTGTATCAAATTATTTTGAAGTTGCCACAGCCCAACCGCGACACTTTGGCTTACATGCTTTTGCATTTAAAGAAGTGAGTACTGGAAGGTATGAAATACTTGAATATATTATGATGTATATTTCAGGGTTGCAGAATCACCACATTGCAAGATGCCTGCTTCGAATTTGTCTAAAGTGTTTGGGCCAACACTAGTCGGTTACTCTTCAAGCGATGTTCAGTCGAACGTGGCCCTAATTACCGAAACCAGACAAATTACCACGGTAAACATTGCTAGAAATCTTCTCTAAACTTTTTTTATACTTAAATATATTTTAGGTGATGGAACGTTTGATTGGTTTACCGGTAGATTTCTGGTCATCGTTTTTAAATTACGAAAACACCTTGAAAACTCCGAATAGTAAATTGCAACAAACGCCTAGTACAGACTCCTTGCTGTGTCAAAGCACCAGAAGAGGTTTTTTCACCAATTATGGATCCAGGAGTACCAACAAAACAAAGCAAAAGATTTTTCCCACTCCAAAGTCGTTTAAGTAAACTGTAATGTGATCGAGGTAACATATCAATTAATTTAAGGTGATGCATTCCAATTTTTGTAATATAAAGTTGATTCTGACACGTATGTGGTCAGTTAAAGTTTTGCTTTCTGTCTTTTTATATTAATAAAGATTATATATAAAGGAAATAATAATAAAGACTTTATTCCTTACATTCGCATTTATGCAGGGTAACGCAGACCACGTTTTAACCACTTTGCTGCTAATTTGGTAATTCTGTTTTTTTCTCTTAACAGAAAAGTCCACTTGTAAAACTTGAAAAAATTTTGATTTTGTCATTATTTTTGAGAATAATAAAATAATATATCCAGTGTATAACGTGTTGCTACGCCGCTGTGTTCATCTAGGTATATTCAACATTGAACTAAACCAATATGGCAACACTGTTATTCTGTAAACATTTGTATATAAACAAGATTTTTTTTATGAAAGATTACTTCTTGTGTTCTTGTATTGATGACCTGCCTTGAGAATAGTGAAGTTCGTTGGTTTATTTAACAAATTATTTAGTTATTAGGAAACACCACAAAGTACGCAAATAATATACATTGTGTAAACATAACCTTAAAAATTCTGTCATCCAAATAGGAATCTAAAAAATGATGAAAGTAGAATTTTCGGATATATTTCAATGCGACAAACAGCAATTCAGCACTTCGGAGGTTACAAGTAATCCTAATTTTGTAATTAAAACAGAAGAAGTAACTAACGATATCGAGTACAAGGTGGAAGACGACTTGCATCATGCGATTGATATAAAAGAAGAAGCCGACCCTAGAGGTACGTGATCAAAACGAAGATCAAGTGAAAGTAGAGAAACTTGGTCGGAAAATTTTGGATAAATTTCTCATGAACAGCAACCGATTTACTTGTGATCGTTGCAATTTCACATGCACTCAAAAACCTCTTTTGAGAAGGGCATTTTAAAATACACACTGGTGAAAATTTAATAGCACATTCAAATAAAAAACCGTACTCCTGCGAAACCTGTGACATGAAATTTTCCCGAATTAAACGCTTACAAAGACACGCAAGAACTCATATAGACGAAATGCCATTTATGCCAAATGCTTTTCACTTATAAACAGACATTTACATAATCACACTGGCGAGAAGCCTTATGAGTGCGCGCAGTGCGGTTTTAAGTTTTCAGCGAAAGCAGATTTACGAAATCACATGACTAGCCTTACACATGTGAAGTGTGCAGTTCAAAATTTGCTTGTAGTCAATATCTGCGAAGACATTTTAGAATTCACACTGGAGAGAGGCCTTTCTCTTGTGAAGTCTGTGGTTTAACTTTCGCCAGCGGCGCTATCCTAAAAAGACATCTGTTAACTCACACCGGCGAGAAACCCCACCAATGCAATGTTTGTCTAAAGAAATTTACGCAAAGAAGTAATTTGATGAGTCATCTTAAAACTCACGACGGCCTAAAAACTGAAGAATGCGAAGTTTGTCATATGAAATTTGCACGTAAGCAGCAGTTACACCGGCATAAGTTAACGCACTCTGGAGAGAAACGCTATGCGTGCGAGCTTTGTGATATGAGGTTTATACCGAGTCATAGTTTGCGACGACACATGAGAAAGCATACAGGGGTAAAAACGTACGAGTGCGAAATTTGTCATATGAAATTCTCGCAAAATCCGAACCTGAAAAGTCACATGATTGTTCACACAGGGGTGAGGAGGTTTGATTGCAAAATTTGCGACCTGAAGTTTACACGAAAGCATCACTTGGAGAGACATTTTAAGACCCACATCCACAAGGCGAAACTTGCCGAGGTGGAAACTGATGAAATAATTTCCGAATGACCTATTATTTACTTCTTGTATAAGTTTGATTAACTTCTTAATGCCTTTGGAGGGATGTAAAAATTTACTCTGGACAATAACTCGGAGCAGTGAACCGAACCTCGACCAGTCCAGACATAAAATTTATATGGATTAATTTTCTTCTCGCAATGTGAGAATAAAAATCTTCTCCTCACCCTCTCCAATCGATCATTTTCAGATTGGCAGTAAGGCAATCAGACACAGAAGGTGTACTCAAATTGAAATCTAATATAGGAGATATATAGTAGTCGTCACGGAACTTCACGTCTCGTCATAATTGAAAACCATTGTTTTTGACGAGACTTGAAGTTCCGGCTACTGTCAGTTAAACGACCCCAAGAGTTGAGCTTTGACTTTTACACTATTGGAAAGAGGACATTTTTCTGAGCAATTGATGATACGTGTGTTCTGATATAGTCTTAGTGTTAGCCGTTAGGCGCGATTGTTACGCTGTCGACTACACATCGTGCTTGTTGAACACCTTGCTTGTAACCGCACTCATTATATTACGCAACAAATTAAAAAATTAAAAAAAGGCTAATAATTAAAAACAAGTTTCTCCCCTTTCAAGTAGAACCTTTGGAGAAGTTGGAGCTATCTAGGGGGATGTTTTTAGTGACGAACACAACCAAGGCAATCGAGAATCCGCCCTAAAAACGGTGGTCGACAACTGAAAACAAGTGCTACGTCTATCGGTAAGACTATATTAATCCACGTGTACCGTCAATAGAACACTCAGTGAAATCCCTATCTAAAATGCATGTAAAATTTTGATTTTCAAATGCCGTTTTCTCGAAAACTAATGGATAATCCATATCAATGTGCGGTCTCAAAATGCTCAGAAAATTGTCCTCTTGCCAGTAGTGCAAGAGTCGAAGCTCAACTCGTGGGGTCAATTGACTGACAGATCCCGAAGTTCCATGACTATTTATGGTCTATTATGTACCACAACTTTTATGTTAAAATAAAGTTTTAAAATAACTGCTTTATTCCCGTTTACTACAGAATTGGTATTACATAGCAACCCTTAAAGTACCTTAAGTTTTGAGTACTTTTAAAGTGAGAAACATTTATTGTGCACAGTTGGCTAAGTCAACGTTAATGATTTCATTATTAAATTTGAAATGGCAAAAAGGCAAAAAAAAACAACCCGGTCAGAATATGAAGAGCTTCTTACATTTGTGGAAAGTAATAAGGTACTCCTTCATAGAAAAACAAAGCCTTTAGAGATACGCAACATAAAATATTTGTGGCAAACTTTTGCAGAAAAAATGATCTCGTTTGGAATTGGTCCGAGAAAATCAGCCGATCGGTGGAAAAAGGTATATTAGTTTTATAATTTCTATAAATGAATTACCGGGGGGTAAATCTCCCGCCAAAAATACGTACACCACATCTCTTTTTCCTCAAAACCTCCCAACATTTCCTCAATATCTCCCTTACATCTCTTCACATCTTCCACACATTTCTTGCACTATGTACACTAAATCTCCCCGATGATTTACCCCCCGTGAATTACTAATTGTATAGCTTCGTAGATATTCGTGGAGTGGAAGGTCAATGTCAAACGAAAGAGCCGATTGATCCACGAAGAAATAACTAGAACGGGAGGTAGACCTATGAATACGAAGCCTCTGTCAAATTTAGAAGAGCGCTTGTTAAATCTACTCAGCAAAGCTCATTTGGAAGATTCACGTCTGCCTGATAGCTTAGGATATGCAGGTAATATTAATTTAATTCAATCCAATGTAATTTGTGTTACCTACATTTTGTTGTTTTAGAAGTAATACGTGAAGCAGATGACATAAAAGTTGAATTTGAAGATTTTGATTTGGTAAACTGCATGAAGCCTTCAGAACTTGTAAGTTGCAAGTAAATGCAAAGTAAATAGATATACTAATTTATTTTTAAAGGGAACTCTTACTGAAATAAATGGAGAAGAGTTAACCACGTCTCCTGCTGGCCAAAGCAGTGACGACGTCTTTTCAACACCTATACCACACACTGTCGAAAAAACTGTAAGTGCAGTAATGAGAGTAGAAAATAGTTTTTATTGTTTTCTTTTAGCCTTCTAAGACTTCAGAAGGTTGCAACGATGCAACCTTGAAAAGCAATGAGATGCTAGTCGAGGCCTTGAACAAGTTTACCGAGGTTTTTAGAGTTAAAACGGAAGCCGACATGCTGAGGGCCAAAGCAGAAATGGCTAAAGCCAAATGTTTGCACTTTCAAACATTTGGCAATTTAGATGATTTTTAATTTTTATCCAAGTTTCTGTTGGGTTTTATTGAAGAAATTATTTAATAAACTAAATTAACGAAAATTTTGAACCACTATGTTATGAATTCTCCTTCCTTCGCCCAAAAAAATTTAAATTGGGTCTATTTGTGTTTTCTGCATTCCGGCGTCGAAAGACCCGTGCTAACTTTGTAGCACTCAAAAAACCGCAAAATTTTCGCACTTTTTTTGGTTTTTTCAATATAAGTCCTAAACTGTGCGTTTTTTTAAGAAATATTTTCTATACATTTTTAAATTAGATTAAAATTGCTACAATTTGAGATCAGAACGAACTCTGTAGGTTTAATACTTACCGAGATACAGCGCTCCAAAAATTGATAAATTTTTCCAAAAAAGTGAAATTTTAGGATTTGATCAATTTTCGACCCCGATATCTGGCAAAATACTCATTTTACGGGTAAAATCATAAGGAAATATGTTGTAGAAAATGTAATTAGCTTTAATTTAAGCACAGAACGACGTCTGTAGGCCATATAGTTTACTCACAAATCTTACAAATCCAAAAAATGGGAAAACAGCATTTCTCTTAAATTTGCTCTGTTTAGTTCTCACCGTAGTTTGGAAGGAAAAACCATTAGGCCAGTCATATCTGATATGTCATTTTTGATACAGGTAATGTTTCTGATGCAGTTAGCTATTTTTCATTCAGTACTTTTCATTTCAATTCATTTCTGTAATATTTTTATAATCAATTAATTTTTATTTGTAGATGTTAATTCTGCATTGAGTTGATAAAATGAAACCATTTGTATTGATTTATAAAATAAACTTGAGTCAATACTAACTTGGTATTAAAAAGTTTTTATTACAAAATCATAAAAAAACCATCCGACAGTGTATTGGTATTAATATTTCAAATTATATTCATAATCCAAAATATGTAAACTCATCCTAAGTTCGTTCAAATAGGCGAATTTCCGTTCAGTCATAAGAAATCCCAAACAGTTCGTTGTAAGGGCTTTGATTATTAAATTTCCAGTCTTCAAGCACCACCCATCTACGTCACCATATAAATTTGATTCCATAAACATGAATTTATTATTTGCCGCTGTACAATCAGAAGAGGCATCTGTAACCAAAAAATATGCTATAATAAGTTAGCAGCGTAAATGGCCCTGGAATCGACGATTCAATGGAAGTTAAAAACAAATTCTATTTTCTAGTTTTATTGTCACTCAAAACAGGTTTTTTTGGAAACTGTGTTTTTAAATTTTGGTTGTCAAGATTTCTCGAGAACTACTCAACCGATTTTGATAAAATTTTACACAGGCCTTCGAGATACAATTCACAAGGACTTGAACGAAGGATTTTTGTTTTTTTCAATTACAACTATTTAAAACAAAAAGATAGAGAAAAATTTGCATTTTTTTGTAAAAAGGTTTACCAAAAATCCAATTTTCACTTTTTTTTCTTTTCCTTCGTCCAAGTTCTAGTTTATGGTCTTAACTGTTACGAGTTCTGCTGTCAACGCGGACGCACCATTTTTCCGAAGGGTCACTGGAAATGACGTCGTAATGGCTTAGTTTTAAATATTTTTCTACGAAAATTTCAGAAATTCTTTACAAACAATAAAAAGTTTGACTAAAATATTTAAAATTTTATATGGAAAAAACATTGTTGAAAATATGCCGGTTTTGTAGTCTAAAATAGAAAAATGCATATGAATAAAAATGTAGGGAATGAAATTTATAACAAAAAATGTTTAATAAGCATAGCTGTAAAAGAGATTTTTGTATGCCGGAAAAATCTCCTTTTGATGCAGTTTACAATATGTAATATAGGATCGTACGAAGACATTTTCGAGTCACTGTATATTTTTTCAATTTAAAAATTTCTCACCAGACCACTAAAATTTTTCACAGATCAGTAGGTTAGCGACCGCTGCTTTAAACTGTTAGAACTCGATGATGGCGGCATTTTTTTCTATGCCCATGCAGTAGCGATACACAACTGGGTGTAATGGCTCGGACAATACTGCCGTCATATGCAAGAACACAGTAAGTCGGAAATTTTTGAAAAATGAGTTAATATCAACTTAGTATATATGATACGTTATTCTACAGATCTAATACGATCAAAAACAGAAAAATACTCATCAAAAGGTAAAAAAGTCTTCTAAAATTGCATTTACTGCTATGTTTATTGCATTGGATTTAAATGTTTTTGCCGTTTATCTCGATTTCAACTTTTTCAGAGTTACTGTGTTCTTCCTTATGACGGCAGAATAGACCGTGTGGAAAACGCTGCAAATAAGGTGGAACAAAACAAAATTTCATCAAAAGCATCGTTAGAAACTGCAAAGTCATGGCATCGTCGTATGGGACACTCAAACTTTAAAGATCTCTTAGAAAGTTCTAAAAGAGGTACGATTAAAGGAATAAAAATTAATTCTAATTTAAAATACGATAACCTCGAATGTCGTGAATGTCTTAAAGGAAAAAGTCCCGTATAATCCGGAGCAGATGAACGGCGTTGCTGAGAAGAAAAACTGTACTTTTGTTAGCACAGCGCGTTGTTTACTAATGTAATCAAGTTTACCGTCTTCGTTTTGGACAGAAGCAGTTAACACTGCAAATTACATTCGTAATCGTTGTCCAACAAAGAGCTTGAATGGGAAAACACCGTACGAAATCTGGAATGGGAAGCTTCCCGACGTCAGGGATTTCAAAGAATTTGATAGCAAAATTTATTGCAGGAAGGCATATTTCTAGGTTATTCCGAAGAATCTAAAGGCTACATAATATGGTTCAGGCCCGTATCTGAGGGAGGGTTTTGGGGGTTTAACCCCCAAGACCAGAGACAAGACAAGATTGTAAGCAGCAAATTGAAAAAATAAGCACAAATAAAAATAAACATTTTGATAATAATTGTAGCAATGCAGGCGAAGGTGGCATTAATAAAATAAGTGGCACTTCCTGTGATAAGTAATCAGAAAAACACTACACTTTTTAAGATTTAAATTTAAGTGACGATAAAATTAAAATTCACTGGCAAAAAACCAATATTAAAAGCCAAATATTGGGGAGAAATTTAGGTTCTAACTTCTACTACTAATTAAACAAAAAAACTTACGTAAAGTGATCAACACTTCTCCTGTAATAAAATTACAAAGTTTGATAGCTTTTTTACCATCATTATCCGTTGTAGTATAAATCATTTTATTTTCCTGTAAAAAGATGCAAGATCTGTAATGAAAAATGGGTGTAATTTTGTGCAACAGTTTTTCAGTCTTAACATTCCAGATATATGCAAATGAATGATCCAAGTCTTCGTCCACGTTGTGACGAGCGAAATAAATCAAATAATCGCCTTTAATCTACAATAAGTTTTAGTTTTATTTATACGGATAAAATAAATTTTTATATTTACCGCTATGTGAAGTGGCTCAATATTGCTCTCCGGCTTTAGCACATACATCAAATTAAAATCTATGTCCAAAACTTCAATTTCACCGGTCAACATAGTTAATACAAGGATGTCATTATCGAAGCACGCCAGCTCCACATCTTTTCGTTTATACACTACTTTAGTAGTTTCCATATCAATAATACGTAAATAAGCTATATAATTCAAGGTCACAACACTAAAAGTAACAATTTTATGCATCACAAAGAAAAAGTTAAAATTTTGAAACTTACAAAATATTAAAAACTGTAATATACTTCAATAAATCCCGAGAGGAATCGTATTGGAACACACACTCTTTGCTTCTTATGTTCCATACTTTTAAGCACCGATGACCATGACCGACTACCAAATCTTTGTATTTTTCAAGCCCACCTAAGACGGGTTGGCCTACCTTATAGATTTTTTGAACCTGAAACTTCCAATATTAATAATCTTATTTATGGTCTAACCTGCGATCTATTTACCTCTCCAGTATTGGAGTCCAAAACTACTAAATTATTATGCATTGTAACTAAGATTGCAATTTCGTCATCTAAATATCGAATTCCGATATACGACTTTCCTCCGAAAACAGTGGTTTCTTTAAACACGTTGTTCTTCCAATTAGAATACAACGCCCGGCTGTACATGTAAAGCCCCTAAGAAGAAATTAACACCACTCGTTTTCAACAAAAGCAACTACTTACCATCCAATAATTAGGATAATGTTGCATACATTTATAGTAGGTTTCCGACTTCGCACCTTCTTCAAATTCCTTAAAATCGTCTAACTTGCACTTCTTCTTCCAAAAGTTTTCATCGTCCATTCGAACTCTCCACCTCATACAGCAATGCCAGGCATTCTGTACGTCGTCTGGAGATAATCTTAATAGAATATCTTGTGCAATTTCCACAGGTAAATTTCCTACGATATCCATAATTCACCTAATACGACCACCTACGAAATGCAATTCAAAATTATAAGAGGTTAACTTTACTCCGCCATCTAACGTCGCGGAAGTTAGCGAGGAACGGTACACAGAGAAAAATTGTTGGTGTCTTAAAGTAATTTTTACTTCGAAAAATTGCGAAAGTTTCTTTCTCAGCAGTACAATATATTTTTTGGTGAGCTGAATCTGAATTTCAAGTTTGCTGCCTTGTAGCAAGTCGGCTTCGCAACAAAAAACGCAAAAAACCTCAACATTTCTGCGTTTTTTTTCAGTTTTTTGCTAATATCTCGAAAACGATGCGTTTTTCGAAGATAACTATTCTACACAAAATTTAAGTAAACAAAATTTCCTACAAAATACTTTAGTCAAGTTTGATTTAATGATGAGCGGTTTCGGCGCTAGAGCGCTTTGAAAAATAGCGATTTTTTAGGCCTACTGCAAAAATTTCAAAAACTATTTTTTTTCAACTTCCACCCCCACTGCTCTGGGTCAAAGTGATTTCCAATCCACTGCTGCACTTGATGAAACACTCGGAAGGCGTGTTGTTGAAGATGCAGCTTCACTGCGAGGTACAGCAGTGTTTGCTGATGCCTTATATGCAGTGGCGGATTTAGGGTACTCTACGCCCTAGGTCCTGCCCGATATTTGACTTTGAAACTTGCGCCCTTTGGAGGAAGTCTGGAGCTATATAGCGCCGCAGGAAAAAATATTTGAAATTTTCAAGGTCAACGCTCTATTGTAAATTTATAAAATCGCGATACAAAACTATTTTCTCAAAAAAGTACCCCCCAGACCCCCCGGTTTGATAAGCCTAGCTTTGTGTTTGTTTTCAAAAAAGAAAGTGTAATTTTGAGCTTATGAGTTTAAAACCAAAAATTTAACTTTTTATCTATGTATTTCTATTCTATGTTTTATTCTTCAAAATATACTGAGAAATAGATTGTTTTAATTCGGGAATAATTCCCAATGCAATTTCCATGACCGCTACTGTATACGAATATTAAAAATACGTCGAGTCTATGCTATAAAAATCTCTTTTCTACATTTTTTGTTATGCTATAAAAAAAAATAAGATAAAAATACCGATTTAATAACAAAAAAAAATTTTGAATTTTTTTTTCGATTACCTCATCTCCAAAAAAAATGTTTCTTTTTGATTGGAGGTAAAATAAACATGATTTTTACTTTTCACAAAAATTATTTTTTTTTTAAATACTCAGAAAATTGTTCTCTTTCCAATGGTGTATAATAGGAGAAAGTTGAATTCGTGGTCTCATTTTCGTGATATTTCCCTATTTATAAACGGGAGTCCTTGTTTTGGACAACCCTGTATTATTGATTTGTGCATTAACTTTTATGTTGGTAATAGCAGTCGATTTCCATAATATTCGTTTGACATCCGTCAAAAGTGTCAACATAACAGTCTGCGTGGGTAATTTTCTACTTTTACTTAATTTATTCTGACCACTTTATTTACTAAATAAAAATTAAGCCATTTGACAATGGAGGAAAATATTGAAACAAGCAAGGATTCAACTTCGATATTACGGAATGCATTGCTCGAGTCTAAAATGAAAGAAAACTCATCAGAGGCAGCAATAAAGACAACAAACGACCGCGAGGGCTTTGACCTTTTTAAAAGAACAGGTTAGTGTGTTGAATAGAAAATGGCGTTCCTGAACATATAAATGTAACGCCAATTTGTTTTCATATAATTTTCAATTTTTAGGAGATCTTTCTCCAAATTGTAAAATTAAAACTGAAAAAAGTGATGATGTAATTATGTATCATTCAGTAGAGATTAAAGAGGAACATTCGGACCAATTGGTGGGAGTGCAAAATGTTTGGATTAGCGACACCGGAGTAATTAAACAGGAAGCCCCCAGCGAAGGACAAGATCGGGTACCTCCAGGATGTAACTCGAAATCCGATTTAAGTGAACATTTGCTACTTCGGATGATCGATGAACCGCATACTTGTGAAATTTGTGGTTATAAAACCGTCAGGAAAGAAAACTTCCAACGGCACATGGAGGCTCACGCCGATAAAAAACCGTTTGTGTGTGAAATTTGCAGTTACAGAACTTTAAAAAAAAGTGACCTACATAAACATTTACGGATTCATACCGGACTGAAGCCGTTTATGTGTAAACTTTGTGATTATAAAACTGTGAGAAAAGACAGCCTGAAGGAACACCTACGAAGTCACACCGGCGAAAAACCATTTAAATGTGAAATTTGCGACGTTAGAACGGCAAGGAAAGGTGATTTACGCGCTCATTACTTGCGGATTCATTCCGGTGAAAAACCGTTTATGTGTAAAATTTGTGATTACAGAACAGCTAAAAAAAGTGACCTGGGAAAGCATTTAAAGACTCACACGGGTGACCGATCATTTAAATGCGAAATGTGCGATTATACGGCAGTGCAAAAAAGTAACTTGTTAAGACATTTGAAAAATCACACTGACGAAAAACCGTGTGTCTGTGCAGTTTGTGGTTACAGCACCGCAAGGAGCAGTAACCTGCAGGAACATTTGAAAACTCACACCGGCGAAAAGCCGTTTTCGTGTGAACGGTGCGATTTTAAAACGGCAAGAAAAAGTAACCTCCAAACGCATTTGACAATTCATACCGGCGAAAGGCTCTTTGTCTGTGAAATTTGTGATTATAAAGCCGCATCGAACAATATTCTGCAGGCACACTTGAGACTTCACTCGGGCGAAAAGTCATTGGATTGTGAATTTTGCGATTACACCGCCTCCCATAAAAGCAATCTAAAGCAGCACTTAAAAACTCACACGAGTGTAAAATCGTTTTCGTGCCAACTTTGTAATTATAAAACTGCACGGAAAAGCAGTTTGCAGACACATTTGTCGATGCACAAACGCGAAGAGTCGCTTACATGTGAGATCTGTAAATATAAAGCTGTATCGAAAAGCAGTCTTAAGGTACACTTAAAAATTCACACAGGTGAAAAGTCGTTTGTGTGCGATGTTTGTGATTACAGCACTGCCACGAAGAGTAACTTACGGAGACATTTAAAAAGCCACAAGACCGAAATGATATTTCAGAACATTCCGCCGCCACCACATAATTTTGAAGTTGTGCGGGTGAAGCTGGAGTGTGAAAACTTGTCATCGGATGATGTGATAGATCCATTGGGTCTGGAAGAGGTACGCTAGGCACACAACCTAGTATACGACTTACTTTCAGAGTATTTTCTAAACGGTAACTTGATTTGTGTTATGGACACACAAATGGAAAAATCCAATCAGTATTAGAAAAAGCAACCCGCCCCCTCCCATTATCGGTGAAGATTATTTGGAGTAACAAATTTTTCGACCAAGTGTAATCTTGGAATATTATGCAATAAATTCGTAACTAAGTTAAAGAATTTTTAATAAGAAAAATAAAAGGTATTGTTTCCTATCAACGTTCACTTTACGCTGTTTAACAAACCAATTGTTTGATTTTATTTTTAATATAAGGCAGCTTGATTGAAGCTGAGAGAAGCAAACTCGACATTCGTAAGGGTGCAGAGTAAATTGTGTCCCGCCTGCAACATGGTCAGAACTACTAATTTTAATCATCTTTATCTCTTAAATTGTGTGAAGGTTTAAAACATGCTTATTGATTTTTTGAAGCCCCGTTGAAAAATTTATTTTAGTTTCTTAAATTACGATCCCAAAAATTAAAATAGGTATTTTCAGATATTAAAAAATGTCAAAAACCAATCCCAAGTTTTAAGTAAGTTTTGAACAAGACGCACTCGTGGAGAGAGGGAGGAATTAACCATCGCAAAGATGCTCTTCAGGTACAATCATCACAAGCGAAAATAGCTGCGAAGATGAAATAAAAGCTAAAATGGCACAAGGAAGAACAGCCATTAAAAGACTATCCAGTAATCTGAAATGAAACACTAACCAAGAGAATCAAAAGATTAATTTACAAGACTATTGTAGAAGCTGTGATGGTGTATGGTTCAGAGGTTTGGGCGATAACCAAGAAAAATAGTGAAAAATTGAAGGCAGTCGAAATGGAAATACTGGAGACGAAGCTGCGGTTTGACAATTTTGGATAAAGTCAGGAATGAACATGTAAAGCCTTGTGTCCACTTGAGATAAAAAGTCTCGAGACTTCTATTATATAAGTCTCTGAGACTAGTATTAGCATGGGTTTATATAAGAGTCTCGAGACTTTCTGTCTCAAGTGGACACTAGCCTTAAGAAGGCAAGCCGATGTGGATATAGACGTGATAGAGATGAAGCAATTAATGTGGTATGGACATTTAAATCGAATAGGAACAGAATGATGACCGAAGAAAATATTAAATTGGATTCCACCCCAAAAACGAAAACGAGGTAGGCCAAAGATAACGTGGAAGGAGTGTCGTCAGCAATGAGAATTAGGGATCTAATGAACGAAGATACTAATACTCAGCCTCACTAATGGCCACTAGAATGCGGAAGACGTCGTCAGATGTAGAAAAAAAGCCGTAATATACAAAGATGCTCCCGTCTTTGGCTATTTTACTACCATTCACAAGTACAGAATTAGTTGTGTTTTGCAAATATGCATAAAGTAAAATTGAAGTTTTAAGCGCGGGAGTGTACTTTGCATTAAATAATATAAATATAAAGGTTTTTAATTAATAAAACTTGAAAATTTTATTAATGAAATATAAAAAGGAGGTGTATATCACCTTACCATCAAGCTCACAAAAAGATAATACTGCTACATGAGTCGCATGTGTTATTTTTGCAAATAAAATAAGATTTCCTTAGGCCACGTTGCTTTAACCATCAGTGTCAAGTTTTCTACAGAGTGGACAAATTTAGTTGTTACGTTCTGCACCAACTTAGCAAAATTCAACTTTGTTATACAGGATGGCCCAGAAAGAACTATACTTTTTAAAGAGTACAAACACAATTATTATGGTGTGCTTGAGATCACAGCAGTTGATCTGTCGCGACCAGGATTTGAACCTAGGTCTCCCGCTTCCTAAGTGGGCAGTATAAACTTTAAACCAAGAGGTAAATATCTCGAAAATTTTATGTACGTTTGTCTGGAATTATTATTGGTTTTCCAGAAATCAATAATGTTTTTGAGATATTGACCCTTTCAGGATGGATCAGGTCCATCAAAAGGAAAAATTGTCATGAAGGTACTCTGTTGCTACAAATATAAATTCAGAGATCGGCTTCTTCACAGAGATTTATTTCTTCCAGCAAAGTGAATATCTCGCAAGCTTTGTTGGCACCATGGCATTCTTATTTAATATTCCATTTTGCATTCAAAATTTAATATCTGCACTTGATTGCTATCATCCAAAAACGCCATTTTTGTATCAGTTACATAAGTGAGTGCTTCACATTTTACATCCGAATTTATCATCACCGCCCCTGTTTTTAGGCACCATCCAGTTGTAATTTTATTAGTATTTTTGAATAAGTAATTTTTATTTACCGCTATAGTGGGACTTCTATAATTGAGAAAATATATCGCAGGAATTGGACTTATGCTATGATCTGGATGTAACTTACCTACAATAAAATATTATAGCAACAATAAAATACTAAACTAAAATAAACTTACATCTTATTTTAACGAGATACTTTCCCGTAACTAAATTATAAATATAATACGTATTGTCCGCTTCGAAAAGTAATTTATTTTGATCTAACAGAACGGCAGATGTGCTATTCGATATATTCGTAATTTTGAATATATTTCTACCAGTCTTTATACTCCAAACATTTACAACATTGCTGTGCTCATCGTGTACTTTGCTGGACAGGCAAAATAAGTAATCGTCCTGCATCTAAAAAAATTAATTAAATAATTTGTTTATTTAAAGAGACGAAATTTACCATTAGTTTTGCCATCTCCTCTTTGTTGTTGTTATTATTATTAGATTCAAATTCTATTATTTTGTTAAAATTTAAATTCAGGATTTCTACGTTGCCATTATACTTTCCCAGTGCCATCATGTTGTTATGAAAACATAGATTAACAACGGAGTTACTTCTGTAAAGAGTAAGTCCGGTATCGATATCGATAACATGAACCACATCGTTACGATTTGTAAAGGCAATTCTGAAAAATTGTAAATTTACCATTGTTCTGCACAAAAGTTAAGACTCACAAATTTTTATAGACTTTCATGATCAATAATCCTTCACTAAACCTTTGATTTACTAAATTTTCTCCAGATTTTACGCTCCACACTTTCAGTCGATGTAAACCGTGAATAGCTATAAAGTCTTCATGTTTCACTAAACCACTACTTAAAATGTCATTATTTATTTCCAATAAGTGTAATATCTGAAAAAACAATACACATAAAAACGGTTCCATTGAAATTTTCAAACTTACCTTTCCCGTGGAAGAATCTATAACAAGTACTTCGAATAACAAAGTCGATACAATTAAAACTTGATCATCGAAATAACGAACCGTAAATAACTTGTCAAGCCGCAGGATTTCTTTACACATAGGATAGAGTGTCGTATAAATGTTGTTCTTCCAATTATACTGCAATGCTCTGTTGTACATATAAACGCCCTGCCAATAATGCGGAAAGTGTTTTATAAAATTATTATAAACTTCCGATCTCGAGCTGTCTGTAAACTCTTTGAAATTATCCCAATCACATTTACGTTTCCAAAAATTATCGTCGTCCATTTGGAACCTCCACTGCAAACTGCAATTCCAAGCGCTACGCACATCGTCCGGAGATAATCGAATTAAAATATCTTGAGAAATTTCCACCGGCAAATCTCCTATTATGTCCGGTGTATTCATTTTAAACTGCAAGCACAAATTTGAGAGTGGTCGAGAAGTTGGGTTAGCATCAACAAAATTAATTACGATGCGCGCTCCACCTATAAACCGGCTACTAACGAATCTCTGTCACAATCTCTGTCAAACAGAGATTTGATGTGAGCCAGTGAGCATTGAACAAATTGGATTGATTGATCCTTTGACAAAATGTTCAACTGGTCAAACTCGGATTATCAACGAAGAATTTTAGTCGAATTCATCCGCCTGTACAAGAAACTTCCCGCTTTGTGGAATGTTAAATTGAAACTGTACAATGATCGCCAGCTGAAACAAGAGTCGTACAAAATCTTGTTGGTCAAATACAGGGAAATGCACCCTCATGCGAGCATGGAAGATTTAAAAAAACGAATAAACTCGTTCAGGACGAATTTTAGAAGAGAATTTAAAAAAGTCAAAGACAGCGAGATGAAGGCTACAGGCAACGAAAAAGTGTATCGGTCACATTTATGGTACTACGAAGAGTTTCTGTTTTTATGTGAAGACGAACCGTCCATTGCGGATGAAATTGTAAGTTTTCTTCTTTTTGTTTAATTTAACAACTTTGGTTCATTTCCAGATAGAACCTGACCCTCTCGACATCACAGTCGTTGATAGAAAGTTGATTTGTGACGCAACGCAATTTTCACCGCACAGCAATAAAATTTCTGCCGACGATCAGAAGGGTAAGAAAGAAGATTTTGACAAAATTGCCAAAACGTGGGCTAATGATTTACAAAAAATGGAAGAAGTTTCGCAAAGCGCGCAAAAACGAAATCATTCGGTTAGCGAAGACAATTATTCGGAACCGTTTACGTTTACAGACGATTACGACTGCATTGCAAAAACTTGGGCCAACGATTTACGAAAAATGGATCGGATTCAGCAAATCCTAGCACGAAAAGGTATAAACGATATTTTATTTGAAGGCCAGTTGGGTACTTTACACCGAAATTCTCTTCAAATAAACGTGAACGCATCAAATGGTCACTCAGATTCGTCTATAGTAAACTTACATTAGTGCCAAACTTTTTCTTATAATAAAATGCAAATGCTAATAAAAGCAACCAAGACTAGTCAATCTTAGTTTTAGGACATTAGTTATTTTCGATAAAATTTTTATTATTGTGTTTTACCTAAAACTTCGCAAATGGTTTTTTTCCAGTGTGTGAACTATTAAATGTTGGACTATGTCAACAAAATACATAATCTTGCCTTCATTTATAACCAATGGGAGGAGCGGCGTTAACAGGGCAGTGGCAGAACAACATTATTTTAATTGGTATAATTTTAAAATAATAATAATAATTCAATAAATAATAATTAAAGTGATCTATTACGTTATTAAAGGATTTTCCCGAGATAACGCATCCCGGTTTCAAAAAAAACAACAGCAAAACATGACATGTCATTTTGTAAACGTGACAGGTCCACCCGTATTTTCAAAACCGAGGCGCTTAGACCCGGAAAAATTAAAATGCGCAAAAAAGGAATTCGAATTCCTACTTCAAGAAAGGATTTGCAGAGCTTCAAGTAGCCCTTGGGCTTCACCCCTTCACCTCGTGAAAAAGAAAAACGGTGATTGGAGGCCCTGCGGTGACTTTCGGAAGCTGAATTCTCAAACTACCCCAGATCCCAATTTTTAATTTATATTCATTTTAATAGTTATTCCTATTATTGTTCCTTCGTTTAACCACTCTTCTGAAAACGGGAGTGTGTAGCGGTAGCGATGACATCAGTTTATTTAATTGATGTGAATCGAGGAACCGACGAGGTGCATACAGGAATCATATCCTTGGCAACACAAGTTGCCAATCAGGCAGATGCCGAGTTGGTATCTGGAGAGAACGAAGAACAAAAACAATTAAAAGTAGAAAACAAAAAATTTAAAAAAATAATTTTCATTGATATTTCATTAATTTGTTGTATTGAAATTTTAATTTATTATATTTAATACTTACGAATTTATATACAGTAGAACCTCTATTCCTGAGAATTTGTGATGAGAGTGGTCAAGTATTTACTGCATCACATTGCACCTCTGCAAGTTTCGCCTTGTGAACGTGAGTTTTAAAATGTCTCTTCAAGTGATGGTTCCGTGTAAACTTCAGATCGCAAATTTGGCAATCAAATAGCCTCGCCCCAGTGTGAACAATCATGTGACTTTTCAAGTTCGGATTTTGAGAAAAGTTCTTGTAGCAAATTTTACACTCGTACATTTTTTCCCCGGTATGCTTTCTCATGTGTCGCCGCAAACTATGGCTTTGTAAAAACTTCATGTCACAAAGCGCACACGTGTAGCGTTTCTCGCCAGAGTGTGTTAACTTATGCCGGTGTAAGTCCTGCTTTCGAACAAATTTCTTTTTGCAGACATCACATTCTTCCGATTTAATCCCGGTATGAGTTTTTACATGACTCAATAGATTACCTCTTTGTGTAAATTTCCTTAAACAGATATTGCACTCGTGAGGTTTCTCCCCGGTATGAGTCAACTGATGGTTTTTTAAGACGGTGCCGTTTGAGAACGTTAAACCACAAACTTCGCAAGAATAAGATCTCTCTCCGGTGTGAATCCTAGAATGTCTTCGAAGATACTGATTACGAGCGAATTTTAAACCGCAAACTTTACAAGCATAGGGCTTTACCCCCGAATGAATAGTCATGTGGTTTCGTAAATCTGCTTTCGCCGAAAACTTAAAACCGCACTGCGCGCACTCATATGGCTTCTCGCCAGTGTGATTATCTAAGTGTCTCACTAAAGTCCGTTTGTAACTAAAAGACATTCGGCATAAGTGGCACTGAAATTGCCTTTCGCCTGTGTGAGTTCTTACGTGTCTTTGTAAATAATGAACTCTGGAAAATTTCATGTCACAAGTTTCGCAAGAGAATGGTTTTTCATCCGAGTGTATTGTTAAATGGCCAACGAGATTACTTTTTTGTGAAAATTTCGCTCCACATATTTCACACTGAAATGGTCTCTGTCCCAAATGAGTCATTATGTGCCTCTTTAAACTACTTTTACACGAAAACTTGATTCCGCAATACTCACATGGATATAAATTTTCGTCCGCGTGCATTTTAAAATGTTTTCTCAAATCAATTTTCCGCGTGCAAGTATAATTGCAACGACCACAAACAAATCGGTTCTCATTGATGTGTAAATCATTGTAAAATTCCTGACCAACTTTTTCTACCGTTTCTTGCTCTTCTTTCGGAATGTAAATATTAAGTTCTTCTTTTATGTCAATGTCATGATGTAAATCGTCTTTCACCTTGTACTCAATATCGTTATCCAAATTACTTGAAACTTTCGAAGTGCTGAGTTGTTCATCATATTGAAATACATCAGGAAGTTCCGCTTTAATCATTTTTGATGACGTCTAAAGTTTTGTAGGTTGTGTTAACCTTAAATAAAATAAAATTAGTGTTATTTGTAGCTTTTTCGAAGATTCACTGAATAATTTGTTACCTTAGATGAACCTCAAAAATTTTTGTTTTACTCAAATATCAGGTTATCATTAAAAAGACTCAACTCACACTCAATTTGATTACTGTTTGATGGTAAACAGTAAACAGCATGGTTATACATCAGAAAATTTTAATTTTTGACAGCTGTCAACAGTGGCGTAACCACGAAGATTCATGTGCGTCACTTTGAAACATATTTTACCTTTTGTTACCCTCTTAGAAATAGTTTCGAAAAATATTTCTTATTATATTTACACGAGGGAGGGATATACTCCCAACAGTGACTTTATCGTGTTCCTATGTCCATTCTCCGTTAATGGCGTCAATGAGTCACCCTGGTGGAAATATTTCTCTGAAAAAGTAAAACAAAGTCTGCAGAAGTCTTACAAACTTTGAGAAACTCTGCAAAAGTCTAATTTAGAGCTTTCAGAGAAATATTTCCACCAGGGCAGGGCAGGTGGTCGCCAGAAGAGTCTACTTGCGACTAAGGAAAGCGACCCTCCGACGCGCAAGAGACCCGCCTACAGTCCGTTGCGAAGAGGCAAGACTGAAATTAAAAAGACTACCTGAAACATTTGCTTACAAAATCAAGGAGAGCAAGAAAAAGCAATGGAAGGAACTCATTGAAGAAGCGAACAGGGATGTCTGGGGAAGGGCTTACCAAATCCATTCCAGGCCTGACTGAGGCTCGCCTCAGAGAAATTATCCAGGCCCTCTTCCCAGAACATCTTGAAATGGCATTCCACATCAAGCCGGTGGATGGAGAACTCCCGCTCTTCAAAGAGGATGAACTCAGAGCAGCCGCAAAAAAGATGCCGAATAACAAGGCACCGGGACCGGACGGAGTCCTGTCGGATGTCATCAAAGAGCTGGCGGAAGCACGACCCGAGGTTCTGCTCGAAGTGTACAACGGGTGCCTGCAAGAATGGAAGAGGGCTAGGCTAGTGCTGTTAAGGCATCAAACCATTGGAGCTCCCGAGCTCCTACAGGCCAATTTGGAAAACTTTTCGAAAGACTGATCTTGAACAGGCTCCAACAGGTCATCGAAGAGACCGAGAGCCTCTCTGACAGACAATGCGGCTTCTGAACAGGCAGATCCACCACCGACGCGATCGACAGCGTGGTTCAGAGGATAAAAGAGGCAAAAGGAGGCACATCAACTCTGCGAGATGGCAGTCGATTATAGATGAGCTCGAAAGCTTCAGCGACAGAACACTGGTAGTGGACGAGACACTCTGGCAACAGACCCGACCGGTGTCCAGCGGAGTTCCACAAGGCTCAGTACTCGGCCCGCTGCGTCCTCAGGCTCCCCACTCTACCCGGGGTCAGCATCACCGGCTTTTCGGACGACAGCACCGCGGCGCGTCGGAGGAAATCGAGCGAGTGGTCAACGCTACAATAGAAGCAATATCAATGTGGATGACTGCAAGGGGTTTGCAACTGGTCCCGGAAAAGACGGAGGCAGTCGTGGTCTCGGGAAAGAGGTTTTTTTCATTTCAAGAGTTGCAACCAGAGCAGCGGCAATATCAGAGGCCCTGAGCAGGAGCGGACCCGATCAACAGAAGAGAAGACTCCTGAGCGCTGAGGCTCAGTCCATCATGCTGCACGCCGCCCCGATATGGGTCTTGGCCCTTCAAAGGGTGACGTACAGGCGCCTGCTAGAGTCAACCCAGAGGAAGTGCCCCAAAAGAATATGCAGAGCCTACAGAACTCTATCCACTGAAGCGGTACTCGCGTTGGCGTCCCTTCTGCCAATCCACCTTAAGGCGGAGATGAGAGACGGTTCCAACGATTTCCAAGGAATTCCAACGACTTCTAACGATTTCCTAGGAATTCTACAACTAATTCCAGTGATTTCCAAAGAATTCCAATGATTTCCAAACGAGTGTATACAAAATTTTCAGGATATTTATCTCTTGGTTTATTACATTTATTCCAAATTTGTTTTCTTCTAAAATTTGAAACACCTTTGTTGGAGGGGGGAAGTACCAAATAATAGATTAAATATTCAGATAATAAATTAAGATTTATTCTGTTTAAATTATTAACTTTATTATGTGCAATCCAATCTCGGTGACAACACAATAATGGTAAAGGCTCAGTTGCACATTTAATCTAAAATTTTATTCCAAAAATTTTTTTACAATTTATATTCCATAACCTTAAACTCTAGTTTAGCCGCAATTATAGTCCTGCTATTATGTACTTTATGAATATTACTGGAAAATTAAGTTTCTTGCTTAAACCCTTTAGTTTACTGCACAAAATCTGCACAGTAAACACGTTTTGTCTAAATTTAATAAACAAATTTGTTTGAATAATTTTACTCAACAGAAACAAATTTTGTTTTGATCTTAACAAAATTGTTTCCGTCAATCAAACTGAATTTTTATTTGATTTAAATAAATTTTGTTTTTTCAAAATAATTTTTCATTACTTCAAATAAAAGATTGATTTTAAATTAAAAAAAAAAAAAAAAAAAAATTAAATCAAATAAACTTTTTCTTTTAAGCAACTAAAAAACCTCAACAAAAATTTTTATTGGGGTTTATAGTGATTCCCAGGAAATGAAGTGAATTGATGAGTTTCTTCCTGATATACTAAACCTTATTTTCCAACCTGTTTCCACTCACAACAGTTTCTAATCGATTTTCTTCACTTCGCTCCAATAATAATTGATCATACCGAAATTATTTCATCACTTTCCACCTCGGCAAGTTTGGCCTTGTGAATGTGGGTTTTAAAATGTCTCTCCAAGTGATGCTTTCGCGTAAACTTCAGCTCGCAAATTTGGCAATCAAATCGCCTCACCCCTGTGTGAACAATCATATGACTTTTCAGGTTCGGATTTTGCGAGAATTTCATATGACAAATTTCGCACTCGTACGTTTTTTCCCCTGTATGCTTTCTCATGTGTCGCCGCAAACTGTCCCTTTGTAGAAATTTCATGTCGCAAAGCTCGCACGCGTAGCGTTTCTCCCCAGAATGCGTCAATTTATGCCGGTATAAGTGCTGCTTCCGTGCAAATTTCATATGACAAACCTCGCATTCTTCAGTTTTTACGCCGTCATGAGTTTTAAGATGACTCATCAAATTACTTCTTTGCGTAAATTTCCTTAAACAAACATTGCATTGGTGAGGTTTCTCGCCGGTGTGAGTTAACAGATGCTTTTTTAAAATGGTGCCGTTCGCAAAAGTTAAACCACAGACTTCACAGGAGAAAGGTCTCTCTCCAGTGTGAATTCTAAAATGTCTTCGCAAGTATTGGCTACGAGCAAATTTTAAACCGCAAACTTCACATGTGTAAGGCTTTTCTCCCGAATGAGTAGTCATGTGATTTCGTAAATCTGCTTTCGCCGAAAACTTAAAACCGCACTGCGCGCACTCATAGGGCTTCTCTCCAGTGTGATTATGTAAATGTCTGTCTAAAGTCTGTTTATAAGTGAAAGACATTTGGCATAAATGACACTGAAATGGCCTTTCGCCTGTGTGAGTTCTTACGTGTCTTTGCAAGTGATGAACTCTGGAAAATTTCATGTCGCACGTTTCACAGGAAAACGGCTTTTCACCAGAATGAGTTATTAAATGACTTATGAGATAGCCTTTTTGTGAAAATTTCACTCCGCATATCTCACAAGGAAATGGTTTCTCGCCAGAGTGAGTCACCATGTGCCTACCTAAACTACTTTTACACAAAAACTTCATTCCGCAACACTCACACGGATACAAATTTTCGCCAGTGTGAATTTTAAAATGCCTTCTCAAACGAGTTTTTCGAGTGCACGTGTAACTGCAACGATCACAAGCAAATCGGTTCCCATTGAAGTGAAATTCATCGAAAACTTTGTAACCAACTTTCTCAACCTTCACTTGTTCATCTTCTTTTTGAACATGTATCTCGAGGGTCGGAACCTCTTCTTTTATATCAATTGCATGGTGCAAGTCGTCTTCCACTTTGTACTCGATGTCGTCGGTTACTTCGTCTATTTTAATTACAAAACTACAATTATTGTTCGGATTACTTGCATTTTCTGAAGTGCTGGGTTGTTGTTCGTCGCATTGTAATACATCCGCAAGTTCCGCTTTAATCATTTTTACTAATGCTCTTAGATGACGTCAAAAGTTTTTAAGGTTATGTTTACACAATGTATAATAAATTTGTGTTCTTTGTGGTGTTTTTCAATAATCACTATATAATTCGTTAGGTAAGCCTACGATATTTTCATTTTAATTAAATATTCACTAATTAGGTCATCACTAAAAAGATTTGGCTAACTCACATACACACTTTTACAGGGAACAACGGATGATGGTAAACTTTTGAACTAAGTTTTTCAACAATATACAGGGTGTGAATTCAAACACAAAGCTGTAAGTAAAGTGATCGAGATTTCTTGGAGAAATTTTAGAAAAATTAGCAAAATCTTAGTAATGCTATTTATAGATGACCTTTGTTTTTTTGCTATTTTTTTTTTCGAAAGAAAATCTTAAAGTGGCCAAACTATAAATTGTTTCAAAATAATACCAACAGGTGGCTACAGCAGTGATTAGCTCAAATTCGGTAAAATACAAAAAAATCATCTATATCTCGGAAACGCTGCGACAAAAGAGAAAAATGTATATGAACGAAAACGTAGAGAATAAAATTTACAATAAAAAATGCTTATTCAGTTTTTTATTTCTTTGTGTCTTCTTTCCTCTTCCTGCTGTTCAGTCGTTTCTTTGCTTTTATATGGATTTTCAAAGTGCTTTTCCCTAAATCTTTAAGAAGAAAAACGTTTAAAAATCTCAAACTTTATATTTTTTTGTTCGAAATCTACACTCACTTACAACACAAGACCATAAAGTCGACAATTTTATAAATATTTCTAGTTTATCTCTAGATAGTTTTTATTTGGTGTAAACTAAACGCAGTGTTCCCATGTCCGACGTACAGCTTTTAAAATGGCAATAGGAAGACACTTAACTAAATTTCAAACCATAAATAAAATTTTTAATTTCTTGTTTCAAATTACATCTTTGAAAAATATTCAAAGATTTTTTTAAATTTATTTCTGAACTTTGCCCCCCCCCTCCAAAACTAAGGTCTCTTTGGTGTGGGCATAAACTTAGGTGCTTGCCTTTGAGATCAATACTTTCTCTATGCCTCCTGTGATTGCTACATAGAGAACCAGCCCACAACAGTTTCAATTTAGACAAAAATGTTGGTCAACAAATATCTCCTATCGCCACCCAAAAGGTATTTATCGTGTGCGGGGACATCCTATATAATATTTAAAATTATTCACTAGAAATTATGTATTAAATTAAATAAATTAGAATATAAAAAAATTTGTACTCTATTCGACAACGATACTTACTGACTAATTTCTTGACTTAAATTGAACAATGTTTTTTGTATGACTAGAAATAACATACACAATGAAGTACCATTTAAACCAAATGTAAACTCTTGTCTCGATGGCTTCTTGATTTATGAACCCTTAAACTACTTTTGCTCGCAGCTCTGAACTTGCAAAACTCGCAAGGAAATGGTTTCTGTTTCATGCGAACATGAGTCTTGAGATGACGTCGCAATTTGTTCTTCTCCACACTCTTATAATCACAGATTTTACATTGAAATGGTTTAAGCCCCATATGAGCTTTCAAGTGCCGACGCAGACTACTTTTATCCGCACATTTGTACAAGCAATGGGCACATTCAAACGGTTTCTCACCGGTGTGAATTCTTTGATGAACCTTCAGGTTATGTTTTGCTTTACATTTGTAGTCGCAAACTTCACAACATAACTGTTTCCGTCGGTCAGCATTTTTTATTTTAATTTTTTCATCGTTGCTCTTTTGAGCTTTCTTGACCGCATGAACTAACCTGGTATGGCGCATTAAGTGATAGTTCCGTGCACAAGAATAGTAGCACTTCGAACACTTAAACGGTTTGTTAACGTTATGTATTTGGACATGTCGAACGAGAATACTTTTACATGTAAATCTACACCCGCACATATCACATTCAAACGGTCGTTCTCCCGTATGACTTCTCATATGTACCTTCAGGCGATAGTTTTCGCTGCTTTTGTAGTCGCAAAAATTGCAAACAAACCGTTTTTCTTTACCATTGTGGCTTTTCGCATGAATCTGTAACGCATCTAGATCGGTGAAAATGTGATTGCAAATTTTACAAGTGAATATTTGCTGGGTCGGTTCAATCTCACTACTTCCATAAAATTGCGGTAAGATGTTACCCCCTTCTTCCTTAACACAAAGCGAATGATATGGTGACTCCTTAAGATTACACTTGTAATCTCCTACTTCAATTTTTATCTTTGCATTTTCTGAAACAACCCAATTTTGTACGAAAAATTTTATTGAAATCTCGCAAACTCACCTTTCCACTCTAAAATTTCCACTTTGATGTTCTCGCTTTCTAATTTGGGTTGAAGTAAACATTTTGTTGCTGTCATCTCCAACTTAGAAACCAAATATCATCTTTTTAGTATCAACACTAAATAATATTAATCGATTGGGCTGTCAGTCAAAATTTTTAGGTTAAATGTGCGGAAAATAAACCGAAACAAACGAAATACAATTATTGTAGAGCACGGATTTATATGCATCATAAATTCAGTAAAATATTCGGGTAATTATGCACATCATTTTGAGATTTTGAGATTTTTTTTTTCGCTTTTTACGAAGTCTGCGCTGCCTGCTTTCTCTGTAGAGAGGGTACCTTTAACAAGGAGGAAAGGGCAAAAACAGATTAACGAGATTCTATTTACCGAACCATCGCATAATTAACGAGATTCCCCTTCTCGCTGGAATTATTTTTAAATTTTTAAGTTTTCATACTTGAAATAAATAAATCAACCGCCCATCAAATTATCAAATGCCCCAGATATGTCATAGAATTTGACTGCTTTGAAGATAATTACATAGACTCTTTTCAGAAAAAAGCCCTGTATGTTATCAAAACCCGGTGCTCTTTTTGCCTGAGTTTGTTGGATTATAGTCTGTCAAGTTCTGCAGTTTCAATCTCCCTAATCTCCCTTGTATTGCTTGCTACTCCCAGACTCTCAAAACCCGATCTTATGGTTTGGTGGTCCAAACTGAGTCGGATGTTTGGTCGTCATCTGGGAGTAATTTATGGCGAAGGAAGCCTAACGCTTCTTCAGGAGTTGTCGTAACGTTACCGTACTCGTCCTTAAAAGATGTTAGGATTTTCTTTCTCCTGAATTTCCTTGCTGCAAATTTATAGGGAATACCCCATGAATCCTTGTTTATAGTGTGGTTTCTTCTGAGGATGAATCATTGCATCCTTCCGCCGGGAATATCAGAACTTGGTGCTCCGATGACATTTCGTAGAAAATATGGGAGACTTCTGCTCCTGAGGTCAGTATTGCACTTTTTTTCTCTCCACGAGAATGAATAGGGTCAACTTTAGCTGGAATGTCTCCATTTTTCTGATTTTTTCTTCGAGTATTGTTTTTCTTCCGATTTTCGTCTTTGATTTGTTGTACCTCCATAGGTGTACCATTCTTTGATTGTTCTAAATCTGAGTTGTTCTGTTTTTGCTTACGGGCTGCTTTCTTCTTTTTCTTTTGTGCCATTATTAGTTTTCTTTCCCTTCTTTACAGGAATTTCAGTTTCGTTGGATGACTCTTCAGAGTCTCTTTCCTTGGTACCACTCATTCCTATGGTCTGATCTTCTTCCGAGTCTTCCATCCTTGGTTATTCCTTCCTAGTTTCCATAATTCCAAAGGTTTCACCTTCTTTCCATCTCGTTCTTGTTTTAGGTACATGTCGCTGCCCCCCCTCCCAAATCGAATTTTTTATTAAAATTGGTGTCAAACGTTTGAGCTTCGTTAGAGCCTCAATGAGCTCCAAAATGACCCAAAAATGTTGAAAAGTACAGAAAATATAAAAACATGTCCACGCCCCCCCCCCCCCCAAAAAGATTTGCGAATAGCTCCGCGACGGTTGAGGCTCAAACGACGAAAATGAAAGCTCATTTGAGCTTTTAACAGCGGAGCTATTCGCAAATCTTTTTGGAGGGGGCGTGGACATGTTTTTATATTTTCTGTACTTTTCAACATTTTTGGGTCATTTTGGAGCTCATTGAGGCTCTAACGAAGCTCAAACGTTTGACACCAATTTTAGTAAAAATCTCTAACGTTTGATACCAATTTAAGCCAAAAATTCCACTTGGGGGCATCATGTCCACAGTCCCCCCCTCAAGTTTTTGCGAAGAACTCTGCGACCGTTGAAGCTCCAACGACGGGAACGCAAGCTCATTGAGGCTCTAACGAAGCTCAAACGTTTGACACCAATTTTAATAAAAAATTTGATTTGGGGGGGGGGGCAGCGACATGTACCTTCTTGTTTTGAGAGCAAGCTTCGTCGCTAATTTTTTCCTAATTTGATTTTCCGAGTTTTCTTCAGCTGCATCAGAGCTAGTTTCTTCTCTTATTTGAAAAAGAAAACGTTCACTTCCTGAGACGCCCCTGAACTGAAATTTTAATTTTTTACTTGTGGTGCCAACCTAAGCATGTAAATTTGTGTATTAAATTATTATTAAAAAAAATTCCTGCGGCGCTTGCTGTGGTGAGCCCCCCCTCCGATGCGTGAAAATTTCATAACATAACGGTGGCGACATCTGTTTTCGGTATGGGCGACCAGTGTGGAATAAAAACTGGCAACACTGCTGGCAAGAGCGAAGCGTGCGCATTAGCAGATTAGTAAACGATATCCTGTCAATCCTGTATGTTCTGGAAGTGAACAGTGTTTGCTCTAGGAAATTAAAGAGAATTCGATAATAACTGAAGAAATCTCAGATAGCAAAAAAACACTAGGTTAGAGATTTATGTATATTATATTTTCATTGTTAAACTAGGCTTTAATATTTTTTGGCGGGATTATCTCACCGAGTTGCACATGCCTTTTTTTTTTAAATCACTTCAATTGTTTCAGGTAATAATAATGAGCGAGAAACCGAAAACTAAAAAGTTTATTTGCGAAATATGTGATAGTAAATTTTCGTATAAGAAAACGTTGAACGTTCACTTAAAAATTCATTCGGGTAGTAAACCATTTGAATGCGAAACTTGCGACTACAAAACTACGAGGAAAGGTAACTTGGAACGGCACGAGAGGACTCACACAGGAGAACGACCATTTGAGTGTACTACTTGCGGTGATAAATTTGTAGATGAAAGTGCATTACAAAAGCACCTAAAACTGCACGAAAAAAGAAAAGTGTTCAAGTGTGAAATTTGCGTGAACAAATTTTCCACTAAAGGTTCGTTGAAAGCACACTTGAAGATTCACCTAAACGAAAGATCGTATCAATGTGAATTTTGTGATTATAAAGCTCTACGCTCGGGTCATTTAGCGCAGCATATACAAATTCACTTGGACAATAAACCGTTTGAATGTGACATTTGTTCCTACAAAAGTGCCATTAAAACAAACTTGGAACGGCATTTATTAATAGTTCACGACAAAGAAAATCGAGCGCTGAACAATTTCAAGTGCAAAACTTGCAGTTTTAGTACTACACTTAAAAGTAACTTTGTAGAACACAAAAAAAGTCACTCGAAGAAAAAGAAGCCTTTTGCATGTGATATATGTGATTATGCAACTATAAGGAAGCGAGATTTAACGAGACATGAGAAAATTCACTCGAACGATGGAGAACACGAATGCTTGAGTTGCGGCTACAAGACTGTAGACAAAAGTAACTTGCGAAGACATATAAAAAGTCAGGAGCATTAATAATTTCATCGTTGACTTGTTAGCTGTTATCAAAACCAATGTTAATTTAATAAAGAGTCTCGACAATTGCTTATGGGGGCCTTCTAGAAAATTAAACTACTGACGAGTACCTGAGTAAGATAATCATTTAGATTAGAAATATTGTATTACCTATAAGACTTTTATTGAATCAACCAAAGTTTTGTATTTTTGTATTTTGTATGTTTGATAAATTTGTGAGATTATTCCTCTTGGACAATCTGTAACTTTTGATTTAATCTTGATAAAAATGATCTGTTAGCAGTAATAAATTACTGTAATAAACTGGAATATATTTGTAACCTTTTTTATTTATTTCGGTTTACAATTTTCTAATAGAAAACACGAAATGTTTTGGAAATCGGTGACTGCTTCCTTGACCCATTTACCTCAACTTTTATTATTTACATAGATCTGCCTACCTTATTTGTCATCTGACGCGCATGAATGGATGTCCCACGCATGAAAAGTTCCACAAAATTTCGTGGGTCAAATATTGCACCGCCACTGCATGTTCCGCTCTTTTATGACATCACAAAATAAAACAGCGCTCTATGTGACAATAGGGTTAACTAATTACACCAACTATTTTTTGTTTTTACTGTCAAAACTCTAAAGTGACATGGAATTTGCAGATGTAGCAATACCATTGCATTCTGTTGAAATTAAAGAAGAAAATGTGTTTGAAGAAGACCCACTTGAAGTGGGAATGGTAGACGTCAACTGTAAAGTAGAGAACCTGCACGATGTCGTTGAAATTAAAGAAGAAAGTGTAGCGAAGTGTAGCAACAAAACGTTTACACAGAAGTCGAGTTTAAAAGCTCATTCCAGGATTCATACAGGCCAAAAGCCGTATACTTGTGAAATATGTTTTACAAAATTTGTGCGAAGTACTCAGTTGCATCAGCATTTAAAAGTTTTAGGTGAGAAACCATTTACGTGTAAAATATGCGATTCAAAATTACCCAATCGGTGTTCTTTGCAAAGTCACATGAGAAGTCATACCGATGAAAAACCGTTTGTTTGTAAACTGTGTGATAATGCGAAATTCAAACAAAAATTACAGCTGCAGAGACATTTGAACGTACATACCGGTGAAAAGCCATTTGTGTGTGAAATTTGCGGTTCGAAATTTAGAATGAAATCTGTTTTTCAAAATCATATGAGGATTCATTCTAACGAAAAACGGTATACATGCAAATTTTGCGACTCGAAATTTATTCAAAGTGCACAACTTCGAAGGCACCTGAGAGTTCACACTGGCGAAAAACCGTTTCTGTGCGAAACTTGTAATTCGAAATTTTCGGATAAAACTTGTTGGAAACGTCATTTAAGAATACACACGGGCGAAAAACCGTTTGGGTGCAATTTTTGTGACTCTAAATTTAGACTTAAAGCACATTTGCAACGTCACGTAAGAACTCACACCGGTGAAACACCGTTTGCTTGCAAAATGTGTGACTCGAAGTTTAGAAGTGTCTCGCACTTACAGCGACATGTAAAAGTTCATTTGGGCGAAAAATCGTATGTGTGTAATTTTTGTAATAAGACATTTTCACAAAACGTTGGCTTGAAAAGTCATTTAGTGAGAATTCATAAACTGAAAAAGTAGGACGTATGTAGAAATCCAGTCATCTTAAATAAGCATATTTTATTTTAATTTCAGATTTTCATTCGTATCAACAGATTTGTTCGTTGTAAAGAGGAATCAAAATTGCAGAACTTAAAATGTTTTGGTCATTAATAAAACATAAAGAAGTAAAAGGGTTTTCAATTACAATTCCCATTGTCAACAGTAATTAACAGTAATAATCGAGAAAGATGTAAAGTTTCTTGAAGAAGGACCCTTGAAGGCTGTCGAAGCCCGGGGCCTTACAGGCCTGGGTTTATTTGACGACCTCATTGAGTTCATTTATGGAAATTTCTGCAATTGGCTCAGAGTTGTCTACCCACCGGAGATTTTTAAAATACGCTCTCATATCTTGGTGATCCACTTCATCATCCGGGAGTAGTCCGTTTAGAAGGAAAGAAAGAATGTTTTCAGGGGTAAGGGTGTCAGAACCGGTGGAGTCTTTGAAGGTGGTAAGGACATTTTGTCGGCAGCTAGTTTCTGAATTATGCCCCACGGATTTTCAGTAAATTCTTCCAGCTAGCGTCCCTGGATTTTTTGAGCAAGTCCTTAAATTTCTCCCTTGCGGTAACCAATTTGATATGTAGGTTTCTTTTTATGTTTTCGTTTCGGTTTCTGTACAGGGCGGTTTCTGTAATTCAAGCGAGCCCTTTCAGTAATGTCGTTCCACCAATCGGGTCGTCCGATGTAGTTTTTCTTTACGTGGGCAAATTTCTTGATTGTGTCGTCGATTTTTTTCAGCTTTGTCTGCCCACGGCTTTAGGGCCTCTTCCAGCTGAAAATTTAGAATTATGTTCAAAAGTAATTGTCCGGTGGTCTGTTATGTCTATTTGAGATTTAATCTCCCAGTTTGACGTATTAGGTATAAGCAGGTCAGTAGTGCCTAAAGTGAGGTCGATGTTGCTCCTCCCACGGCAGTTTTCAAAAGAGAAAATGCCGTTGGGGAGGTTGAAAATGTGAAGATTATGTAGGATCAGGAATTCTTCGAGGGCTGATGCTCGGGCATTACTTGAGACCTCATCGTGCCACATCCTCGAGCGGCAGTTGAAATCCCCACAGATGTAGGCTTGAGGGAATGAAAAAGTCTGAAGAGTGAAGAAGAAGATATCACAAAACTCGATTAGTCCTGATTGACAACAAAATATTGATAACTGAAAAAATTGAAAATTATCAAGACTGTCGTGAATAGCAATTATAATAAGCTTTTCATAAACGAATAACGCTTAGAGCGCAATGTAGCAATTTATGCAGAGCACTGCCAGACATGTCAAAATTTAATTTGACATTATTTGTGTATCGATTGATTAAAATTCATGAGCACTTTCAATATGTTTTCAGAAATAAAACTAAACAAAAACCATGACAACGACAAAACCACTCTTGAAATCGAGCAATCGCCATTATCAGAAGGTAAAACGTAAACCTTTAATGTTGATATGTTTTTAAAAGGTTGTTTTCCTATTCTGTTCCTGACAGAAGAAACGTCTGGAAAAGACAGGGACAGCCCTGCAACACAAGTAAAAATTAGCATAGCATCTTCAATGGAATACAAGTTGGAGCCACATCATTTTATCAACATTAAAGAAGAACCATCTTTGTCTATAGATCAGGAAGTGCAAAGCTTTTCCACCATACAATGTTTAAATTTTGTTGATGTTAAGGAGCAATTCCCTATCAAGCCCGAAATTAAACTGGAGATAGAAGATCATGCCGTTTACATGAACGAAACAAATGCATTGGCTGAAAAAAAAGAAAAATCATCTTTCAAACTTCAGGCATTTATGTGTGAAGTTTGTGGCCTGAAACTTAAAAGCAAATCAAGTTTACAAAGCCACTTGAGAATCCATACCGGCGAAAAACCATTTTCCTGTGAATTTTGTGATAATAAATTCTCGGATAAAGGAAAGCTGAATTTGCACCTCAGAATTCATACCGGCGAAAAACCATTTGTTTGTAAAATTTGTCAATTTAAGTTTTCGCGTAAAGGAAGTTTGACGAAGCACTTGAGAACTCATACGGGAGAAAAACCGTACGGATGTCATATTTGCGGCCATAAGTTTGCATTAAACGTGAATTTGAAACAACACTTAATAATTCATACGGGCGAGAAACCGTTTGCTTGCGAAATTTGTGATTATAAAAGTTCGCGAAGAGAAACTCTGAACAGACACTTGAAAAATCATACGGGAGAAAAACCATTTGCTTGTAAGTTGTGCGAGTACAAATGTTTAACTGCCAAAAGACTCAACGTTCATTTAAGAATTCACACCGGGGAAAAACCGTTTGCCTGTGAGGTTTGCGCTTGTAAATTTTCGGAAATAGGAACTTTGCGCAGACACCTGCGAATTCATGCAGGCGAAAAATCGTTTGAATGCGAAATTTGTTGTTCGAAGTTTAGGCACCAATCGTCGTTGAAGAAGCACCTAAAACTCCACATGGGCGAAACATTTGAGTGCACTATTTGTGATAAAAAGTTTTCGCAAAAATCGTGTTTAAACGTTCATTTAAAAATCCACAACGGTGTAAAACCGTACGAGTGCGGGGTTTGTAGCTCAAGCTTTTCTCAAAAAGGAAATTTGCGAGATCACTTAAGAATTCACACGGGTGATAAACCGTATGCCTGCGAAATTTGCGGTACAAAATTTTCACACAAATCAAATTTAAATCAACATTTCAAAATTCATAAAAAGTAGTAAGGGTTGCTAGGAATTGGTTTCATTAATTCCATAGATTGACGGGAAAAGGATTATTTTAATTAGAAAGCACTAAAAAATTGTAATAAAAATGTTGGGTCAATATATTATGTAATTTCAAACTGTATCTGAGAGTTAATTTAATAGACCTTGTCAACCCCACCTGTTTTTTTTCTTTAGTTCTTTTAGTTTTTAGAAATTCTTCATTTAGTTTTATAATATTTTGTATTAACCGGGAGTTTCTTTCTAAAAGTTTAAGTTTACTCCTTACATTTGGCGCCTGAGCAGGGACATATTTGTGCAACCCTTCCAGAGACGCATCAGCTTATTGATTCCCAGCCCTACTTGGAATCATTAAAAGTTACCTAAGGAAAAGAGTAGTCACTCTTACCTCAGGAACTACTACTGTGGGGAAAACTTGCTCAAAAGGCTGTCCACAGGGGTCGGTACTCGGACCACTCCTCTGGAATACCCTACTCGATGACTACCTGAACTCCCCTCAGGAGGAAGGAGTCGAAGTCGACGCCTATGCGGACGATGTAAGAACAGTGGTCACAGCCAAAAGCAGGAAGCAATACAGGAGCGGCTTCAGAATAATGTCAACAATCTAAACAATTGGTGCATTAAGATGAAGCTGACCCTGTCAGAAGCTAAAACTAAGATTATGTGTATCTACCCAGATAGGGTACATAGTAATGACCCGAGAATTATGCTCAATGGCAAAAAGGTTCAAGTAGTAGAAGAGATCAAGTACTTAGGTGTATGGGTCGATGGGCGACTGACCCTGCAAAAACATATTAAATACGTGTGCGATAAAGCAACGACCTTAGTATGATCTCTTCAACGAAAGGCCAAAGCCAGTTGGGACATCCCGCACTGTGACTCTGTGGATTCACAGAGTCAACGAGCGACACACTAAAGCAAAACTCCTGCCAATCTATGGCCTCCGAGGTCGCCTGATTAGCAAATGCTACAGGACCGTATCTTCAGAGGCGGTAGGGAGTTTTAGCCGGAATCCGTCGTTTAGACATGGAAATCGAGAGGAAAATAGCCTAGGGGACTTAAAAAAAGGGAGTTTTGCACAGATTTTGGGTCACCATTTCGACCCAACCCTGCACAAGTATAAGACCCTTATCAAGAAAGCACTCGAAGAAAGAATAACAACTGCCTGGTAGGAAAGGTGGGACAACGGAAAGTATGGAAGAATTACCCATTCTTTCATACCAAAGGATGCTCAGATTCTGACAAGGCATGGCGAATTTGGGAGGCATCTCAAAAGATTGGGAAAAGCCGCAGACGGACTATGCCCTGCTTGTGGACTTTTGGACAAACCGGTGCATAGAATTATGGAGTGTGAACTGTATAAGGACGAGCGAGCGGAGGTAAGTGCCTATCATGGTAATAACCCTCCTGCAAACTTGGATGAATTATACAGGGAAACACCCCCAGATCTATTCCACCCCTTCCTGGCCTTAAAAACCAATTTTGCACGACCAATAGAATTAGACCCTCCCCGATCTGACAATACTCTCAAACTCAATCTCCATAAAGGTTCCACCAAGGACATAAAAGGGAGTTCAAATCTTCTGAACACCCTGCCCAAGGCCCAACCTAAATAGATTTCCAGAAACGCCTTTCCACCCAGGCATTGTAAACAAATCCGAAACCCTAAAAATCCAGGAACCAGCCAAAAGCAACAAAGGTGACCAAATCTTCTGGCCACCTTGTTTTTTGGATGCTTCCTAGAATTATTTCAAGATCGCCTTTCCACCCAGGCAACAATAAGGATTCGAAAATTCTAACGAAAACCCTGTATCAAAGGTCACAAATTTTTTTCTGGGAACCAATAATACAGGGGAACCCTAAAAAGCGGGGGGGGGGGGGCATCTGCATTAAAAGCCTTTCCACCCAGGCACAACATCTAGGACTTTTTAGTAGAAAATTCCCCTGAAACCTGGTGAAAAGTGGACGGGGAAAAACAGAATAAAGAGCAAAAACGAAAACTGACGAAACCCAACGCGTTATGGAGAATTTTCTGCGGAATCTATAATCAAAATGACAGCCAAGGGACGACCCAAGGACAAAGGTAGACACAAATTCACGAAAAGTGACGAAAGGGTGTAAGAGGCGCTTACCTTCAACAGCTCAAATTTATTTTAGTGTTTACGTTGTAAACAATTTCACTGTCGTCAACTTTTTTTTTCACCTTGTAACAGAAAATTTTGTAAAATATGTGCCGAATTAGCACATTTTAAATTGTTTAAGCTTTCGTTTCCAACAATTATAACAATTCCACTTAACTATAACTTAATTAAAATTAACTTTTATTGTGAAATTTAAATTGCACAATATTAAATCACTACATACGTCACGCACTAGTCGCAAACGTTATAACACACATCCGATCGCTACGAGCTCTCGGCGTGGAATGCGTTTATAATATTGGTCAGACTATCAGTGGCTATAATCTGATAAAAAGCCACCTAAACCGATAAGGGAAACTTTAAGAAAAGATGAAGATAATCAATCACCACAAACGTCCACATTGGTTGAATACCATAAAAATACAAACAGAGGCCGCTCTAGCTTTTACGCCGCCCCGGACAAAAACACAAATTTCCGCCATTTTATGGGGTTAGTGAGTTTTTTTTTTAGTTTTTTCGATCTTATTGTAGCGTTTCGAGGAATAATTTCATTAATATTTCAATTTGTCACGTCAACAGTCAAAATGCCGCCCTTTAGATTTACCGCCCCGGACAAATGTCCGGGTTGTCCGCCTCCTACAGCGGGCCCTGACACAAATCATGCCTTTGATTAAAATGTGAAAGTTCTGGATATAGCGAAAAATTACCTTCAAAGTATATTTAAATCCGTACTTCCGAAAGCCGCCTAAGCTGAAGCTGCACCTTCAATAAAATTGGGTGGTAGTCCCCAATTACTCCCCCGTTGCCTGTTTTTTGTTCCAGTCCAACATGACGTGTTCCACCAGCATCAGCACTTGTTGCGTGGTGGAGTGCTCTGTAACAATTAATTTTGACCCCTCGGTATATGGCTATTTTCGATCTTGTTGGTAGGAAGTAGACTTCACTTTCTTTCAAACTTTAGCTGCTATTTCGAGAATTGATTTTGAATCTCGGATCAATCCATGACTATTAATACGGGCACAAGTAAGTTGCTTTTTTGTTGAATTTTTGTTGTTTTGAAAAATTTAAATTTGTTTTGTATCCTTTTTTTTAAGGGGGGCGCTGATAATATTTTTTTGGTAGAAGGGAGGCGTGACATAAATAAGTTTGGAAACCGCTGTTCTTGACGGTCTGACGGGAAGCCTGTACGTGACTTCTTGAGCTGTCGTGAATTAGCTCCTTTAGGTCTCGTGTCTTGGTCTTGGTGGATTCAGCCATCGCTTCTGCGATCTTGTCTTCGAATAATGCTTTTGCATAGCCTTGTAGGACCTCTTTGATCTGAAGGTCCCCAGCGAGGATGACCCGATTGTTATCGCCTCCTAGTAATTTAGTGATGTCCGTTTACAGGAGCGGTTTCAAGTTTCAAGGTCTGAGGAAAAGCTTACCAGATAGTAACCAGAAAACTGGGCAGGTCATCCATCCCAGGCCTGACTGAGGCCCGCTTCAGGATGATAATCCAGACCTTCTTCCCAGCCAAACGGATGCCTAAGAGAGGGGAAATACGCGAAACAGTGGAAGAGAACAAAACTGCTGCTGCTGAGGAAGGGAGCAAAGCCTCTGGAGCTCTCAAACTCGTACAGACCTATTTGTCTATTGGACCATGCTGGAAAGCTCTTCGAGCGTATGATCGAAGCAGGAGATAGACAAGACCGGCGGCCTCTCGAATAGTCAATTCGGCTTCCGAAGGGGTAGATCCACCATAGACGCGGTCGACAGCATAGTCCAGAAGATAAAAGCAGCAAGAGAAGGTACCAAGAAAAGAAAACGCTCCGTGGTTCTGGTCAAAAATGTGAAAGTTTACAAGATTTTTATAGAAAAACTTAGAAAATAAACTTACCTGGAAGGTTCCGATAATTTTAAAATAATGTTGCTTTATCTCGTAAGCGATTGAAATTGAAACTGATAGTTTTCCTCGGTGGACATCGAAGTTCAGTTATAGTTTGATTTTTTATTCTTTTTAGTTTTTTTTTGATTAATATTTTTGCATATTTTTGAAATCAAATCTACTAAAAGTTTGGCATGAAATGTAATAAATAAGAGTATAAAGAACAAAGTTTTAAATAAGTCCTTAAAACAAATATGTTTGCTTAACTCTGGTAAGATGTGCTGAATTCGGTTGAATTGAACTGCACTGATTGCACAAATTCACATGTAGATGTACAGGACCACAAAAAAAATGCAGTTTTTTTTCATGTTTTATTTCATAATTTATTCGCAATGTCATGTACGAAATACTTCCATCCGAAATAATTAGCTAATTACATTAGATTTATTTATTTATTCTTCCAAGTCTTCAATTGATTAATACACTGGTTTGGAAAGAGCCAGCCATCACGAGCGCCCATAATAATTACATTTTAATATAAAATTGTATAATGTCTTTTTGAGCTAAGACGATTAAGAAAAACTGGAAAACTACTTACACGCAGATGTTTTTTGGTTTCTGTGAGTTCTAAAATGCGACTTTAAACTTCCTTTCTGTGCACATTTATAATCACACAAATCACAGGAGTACGGTTTCTCACCTGTGTGTGTTCGCATGTGCGCCTTCAAATTTCCTTTCAGCGTACATCTGTAATCACATATTGTACACCGATGTTCTTTCACGCCTGCATGGACTTTTAAATGCATCGTCAAACTTGATTTCTTCGTAAATTTAGAATTGCAGATTTCACATGTAAAAGCTTTTTCGTTAGAATGACTTTGAGCGTGTACTTTTAAATTTCCCTTTTGCGCACATCTATAATCGCATAATTCGCATGCAAATGGCTTTAGGCCGGTGTGTCGTTGTAAGTGCATCTTCAAATTAGTTTTATATAAAAATTTGTGGTCACATATTCCACACACATGTGGTTTTTCTCCCGTATGCTTCCTCAAGTGCAGTTTTAAATTCTCTTTTCCTGCGCTTCTGTAATCACAGATTTCGCATTCAAAAGGTTTTTCAACCGAATGAATCTTCAAAAAATGCTTCATCAAATTTGATCTTCGAGTACACTTATAATCGCACTGGTGGCACGAAAAGGCTTTATCACCAGTATGGACTTTTAAATGCTCCCGTAAACTTCCTTTGTGAGCATATTTATTACTGCAAATATCACACACAAATGGCTTCTCCTTAGTGTGATTTCTTAAGTGCAACTTCAAACTTTCCCTTATTGCGCTTTTGTAGTCACAAACTTCGCACTGGAAGGGTTTCTCATCTGAATGGGCCTTCAATAAATGCCTCCTCCAATTTGATCTTTGAGCACATCTGTAGTCGCAGAGATCGCAACCATAAGGCTTCTCTCCAGTGTGGATTCTTAAGTGTTCTTGTAAAGTTATTTTGTGCCTAAATTTATTATTGCAAATTTCGCAATCAAACGATTTCTCACCTGTGTGAATTTTCATGTGCGTTTTCATATTTGCGTTTTGTGTACAGGTATAACCACACATTTTACATAAAAACGGCTTCAGGTTGTGGTTAGTTTTTAAATGGCCATTTAAGTCTCGTTTGTTAGAAAATATAAGGTTACACACTTCGCATTTATATATCTTTTTCAAAGGATCAGTTTTCAGTAACTGAATTTCAAAGTCTTCTTCGGGAGAAAATTTATATTCATCGGGATCGCTATGAAGTTTCAGGTGTACTTTCAAACTTACTTCATCTAAAAATTCTGAGTTGCAGATTTTACAAACAAATATTTTTTTATCTGAATCCGTTCTTATCGAACTAAACTTTTGTAAGGATTTCCTTTCATGTGATTTCTTATGTACCACCATATTTCCTTTTTGTGCACACTTGTAGCCACAAATATTACACAGATAAGGTTTGTCGCCAGCGTGAAGTCTTAAATGCAAGTTTAAACTTACTTTTTGTGAAAATTTCGAGTTACAAATTTCGCATGTGAATGGTTTCTCTCCTGTATGGATCCTCAGATGCACTTTGAAATTTCCTTTTAATGTACTTTTATAGTCGCACATATCACAGGCAAATACACCTTCCGGTTGCGATCGAAAAGACGATGGTTCTTGATGTTCCGTGAAAGAGAGTTCTTCTTTAATATCGATTGAATGATGTAAATCTTCGGCGAATTTGATTGGCTCCAATTTAATTTCTTGCAATGCATTACTCGGATGAGAGATAATTTCTTCTTGATTTTGCAGATGTTCTGAATCGGTTTCCGTGCATTCCATCACTTCCACTTTAATTTCAAAATTATCATTGAAATTAGATGCTGTGCTCGAAATATCAATAGATTCTTTCGGATTTTGCGTTCCTGTATCCATACTGCGATAAATCGCCGACCTATATTTTCAACAAATATTTTGTGAGGTTATATTCAAAAGTTTATGTTTGACAGAAACTTACCAGTTACAACTTCAATTTAATACAGAATAATAATTATATTCTGCTATATTTTCTTTCAGTATACTCTCTAATTACACCTAATAAACTCGTGGAAGAACTTCGAAAACCTTTGTACAAAAATTATGTCATTAAGCATTTAGGATGTAAGCGCAACGGACGTAGACATAACCAATACAAAGCAGTGGCGTTCTCAAATATTTATTTAGTTAATTTAGGTAATTTTTTTTCTCAAGGATTTTTTGGAAAATATAATTTTCTGTCTTTTTCCTCTTATTTACTCTGAGGAGTGCGAGGTTTGAAATTTTTTTTTTTGCGATGATTGCATTTTTTTAATGATTAATTATTCGATAAGTAGTTTTATTATAAAAAAAAAAGAATGCACTTATCTGATAGTTCTTAATTTTGTACAAATCATAATTTTGCAGATAATTTATTTTGCTGTACGCCATTAGCCAATTAGGTCGACTGGGAATTGGTAGGCTTGAGAGTTGGTTACAAAAGTTTACGATGGTGGCGTTTAGATGGTTTCGATGGTTTTAAGGTACCGTTTGATGGTAAAACCGCGAAATTAATTTATTAATGTGTTATTTTATTATCGGTTTTTAATTGTACTCCACATGGTGATAAATATAAACATTTCGATTAGAAAAATAATGTGAGATTTAAATCTAACCTAAAAAAAAGATCATGGCGAAGTGGAAACAGAAATCATCATGGCTGCCATTAGTTTAATCTAAGAGTTCTGTAATATAAATCGTCAAATAACAGGTACGATATATTTAGAAATCCAAAGTAAATAACTTGAATTAATTCTCTATTGTGATTTTAGTCAGATTGGTTTTATTATTGGACACTTGTAAACATCTACTATTCAACTAAATTCCCAAATCGGAGCAGTAGCTTTACATCTAAGAAGAATAATAGTGTGGTAAATAACTTTTATTCTTTCTAAAAGTCATATTATTGTTCTCGACATTTACTACAAGTTTTCCTAAAAGTTTTGTTGCAAATGTTCGGGAAGTATCGACTTAAATATCAGCAAAATTTTTGGGGTTTTAGTAAAATATAAAGACAAAATTACGCTTTATTATAAATCTACATACTAAGAGCTTAAAATTATTCCAACGAACCATCCATGTGAGTAGGGGAAAGTGGGTAACAATGAGACGCTTTTTTTTGTTTTCGTATAATTTAAATTTTTATTTGGAAAATCAAGAGTTTCTTAACAACAATGGGTTGTTATGGGTATTAAGCATCGGGAGTGATGGCTATTTCAATGGCAGTACTTCTTACTTCGGAGATAATTAATATTAATAACATTAACATTTCCTGAAGGCCGATGTAATAGTCCCTGGTAACATTGATTTTTTAAAAGTATCTCCGACACAAGCAGCCACTTCATATATTGAAAGTGGTTATCCTGAGTGATGCATTAGCCGATTATCTACTGCAGCATTGTAAGCTAAACTGAACGGCTTAAAGACATCGACGCAGTGTGGTGAAATGGGGTTTTCGTGGACAAACCGTTGCAGAGCCTTCAATTTTAGAGCAAAAAATCTGGAAGATGTCTTATTATATCCTTAATGGAATAGAACAAAAAAATAATTAAAAAATAAAGCCAAAATTTAAAAAAAAATTTTTATTAAAAAATCTTGTTTTAAGAGACTAAAATGCAGTCAGCAGATGGTGCGAAATTCTTCAAAATTTGTATCTTTACATTATTCCGCTTCCTCTGCAACTTTTTGCAACTACAGTTTTCTGTGTGTTTTCGCCTCATTTACTATTTTTTGCCATACGGCTCTATCGTGACACTTTGTTTTCCATCCAATAACTCCCATTTTGTTGAGATCCTCTCTTACTCTGTCCATCCATCTCATTTTTGATCTTCCCCTTCTTTTACTTTCTCCGGACTTTCATTCAGGAATCTCTCTTGTGAAATTTTAAGATTTGGTCAATTTTTGACCCCGATATCGGGCAAGATACTCATTTTACAAGTGAAATTATGAGGAAAAATGTTGTAGAAAATGTAATTAGCTTTAACTTAAGCACAGAACGATGTATGTAGGCCATATTATAGTTTACTCACAAATCTTAAAAATCCAAAAAATTGGAAAATTGCTTTAGGTAGTATTCTTAAAAGAAAATGCAAGGTTTAGGATGCGATAAAATTTTTATTTAGAAAATTATGAATCGATAGTTATAACATTTTGTCGAATTTAATAAACTAATCAAAACGCAGATTACAGAGCAGGAATATGAAAAGGAATTGAAAAACAGAGTATGTGGTAAGAATAATAATAAATTTAGTAGCTCCATTATCTTCACTGTAGAACCACCATAGCAGTACAAATATACACCTATCATCAAAACAGGTGATCGCTGAAGCCCAAATCAAAAGAATATTGTCATGATTTTTGTTATCTTGTAAATTTTGTTCTTCTGGATCAGCGTCCGCATAAATGTCTTCGTCAAGATCATAATCCGCCGAATCTTGTTCAAAATGTTTTATCAAATTTGACTGAAATTTTACTGCCTTTTTTGTTATAATTTCTTCACATGGCGAAGCGAACGTTTTGCAGATTTTCTTTTTGAGTTCTTCCTAAAATGACGCTTTAAATTACACAGATTATGAATTCGGCGTTGTATTCTTTGATAAGTCTTTATTTCATTAACAAAATGCGGGTGTCCGACGAAGGTATCCATATTTCGTTTATTCATTAACACAAAACACAAAAAACTAAACTCAAAACAATTTAAAATATCTTATTAATACTGACTGGATAAAATTTTGTATTGACTGATGTATTAAATGAAAAATCGTCTGCAGTTTTATAAAATTTTATATCTGAACGCCACATTTTGCAGATAAATTTAATAAACGCTAGGGCCGTACTTCACGACTTATGTGGGTTCTGTTCCAGCCATGAACTATTGTATTGTACGAATACGTCTTCTTTATTATGAGCTTTGACCTATCTACGTTTGACTTCAGATAAAAAATGAGGAATATGGTATCTTAAAATGATTTTAAGATGACATGGTGACAAAAATAAGTTGATTTATTTTAAAACAGGAATCTCCAACATACGGCCCCCGTGTGCACCACCAATCCGCCCCACAGCCTGGCATCTGGCTAGCCCTAATTTTTGCTGTATTGTATAAATTTTAGCAACAACTAAATGTGTCTTCATTTACATATACAAAATTTACATAAAAAATAAGAGGTACCAATTCTGAACTGCCATATTGGTCAGTACTGCCTCTGTATTCTGGGGGTCCATTTTTCTTGGTCTTCTCTGTCATAGATAATAAAGAGTAATAATAATTTATATGCTAGCTTTCTAGCCAGAAAGAATAACAGAAAAACTAACGTTGCACTCGCCCTACACCCAAAAACGTATTTAACCAACCTGCAGGTAAACCCAACTCAAATTCCTGCTGCTTTCGTTTCCTAGGAAATATTAACATAGGAGACATAAAATCTCCAGTTGCTGAACAGCATATTTTAGCTGTAACGGTGTTCCCTCTCTCTGCCGAAGTCAAAACACCTACTTGTCGTTGTCCTTTATTTGCAATAATTTTTGAAAACTGTTTTTGGACAACAGTAATACCTCTTTCATCACAGTTATACATTCTCGTCGCAGTTTGTTTTCGTCGATAACCGAAGGAAGTAAATAAAAAAAAACTAAACCTTGGGTAGATCCTAAAAGTTTTTCAACAGCGGTGTACTTCTTATCTTGCTTTGTTTCATACTCTTAGTGCACCCCCTTTTTGTAACAAGTACCACACTTGCTCAGCTTCTTTGCAGTGGCGGCTTGTCATAAAGGGCACAGGGGCACGTGCCCTCCCATCCCAAAACCAAAACCAAAAACAAGCACTATCTTAAAATAATTATCAAAAAAATAAATTTTATATTTTAAAAACTACTTCTTTTATTTTGTGCCCTCCCACTGGAAAATGTCACGAGCCGCCACTGCTTCTTTGGATAATCCGCATCAAGAGCGTGGAATGACGCTAAATGTTGTATCTATAGGTCTTGGATGCACGACCTATGTGTTGCGTTGTTTTCACAAATAATCATACGACACGTTATGTACAAAAGTATATTTACACAAATTACTAAAATCACATTCATTCTTACTTGCTTGTTGTTAATTAAAAACCCAACTGTCAACTGGTCTACCGCTCGGTTGCACTACCGAAGTATGTGCACTAATCTTGCTAGCGACCTCTGGTGGCGGTTGGGAGAACATATTTAAATTTAAAGTATAATAAAATACAGAGTCACCACATATCTATCTGTAGCATTCAAAGGTGTAGGTACCTCCTATAAAATGTTAATGGATACAAAGCAATTATTAATCTTTGCTAAAATTGGCGTTGGTTGGAGCGTCTACTATTAAATTTGGTTGTAATTTTTTTTTTATTTTGCAATAATGTATGTGTTAGGGAAGGCTTGATGGAGGGTTCGGTAGTTCCTCGAATCAATGTTCCCACCGTGTAGTCATGACGTCTGTGATGACTTATTTGAACTGCTGCTTAAATCGTAGCGAAAAGGAAAGAATCGAAATGCGATTTTTAAATGTAATTATTTATTAGATTAAATAATAACTATTTTTTGCAACAACTCCAATGTTGGTTGTTTTCGATTCCTACGGCTATAGTTAATTTTTGGAGTTTCCAACTCTTTCTTTAAAGAATTCTCAATAGCTTTCGTGAGCACTTCAACTTCTATATTCTTATTTAAAATTTTGACTTCAAAAGGTCTCTAATTAATGTTTTACTTAAAAACAAAGATTTTTCCAAATTATCACAATCGAACTCGGCTTCGTCGTCTTCAAAATCAATCGGAGCAGTATTTGCAATAGCAAAATCTAACTCCGATGGCTCCTTTGGACAACCGCGTCCAATATTTTGCAATCATTTTCATATGAATACATTGCTTTTTTAAATGTTTTGAGGCACTAATACCCAGTGCTTTCATGACATTTTCAATGTCAAACCAAGCTTCAGATTTTCTTGTAATAATTGCTATGTCTAATCTTTTGAATCAACAACACATGGTTTTGGTTCAATGAGCGATCTCAGCTGCTCCTTTATTTTAATGGTCCAATTATTGGTTCTAAATAATAAATATTATGGTTTAATATACAATTACTTTAATAATATTGAAGTATAAACAAATATTTTTTCGTAAATTTACCTGTATTTTTTGCGAAAATTCCATATCGAGCTACACAGCGTGGGTTCGAATCCCACCGCTGCCACTCATATTTTTTGTGTTAATATTTTTTTAAATTTATTACTTACTACATAGTTATAAATATAAATAATACTATTTTATTAAAAAAAAATTTTTTTTATTCGATGGTATTTCTTTTGGAATTTCTTTGGATCAAATTTCTTTGGTTATCATTTTAACGGCGAGGTGATCTTGAATAATTTCTTGACCGATGCTTGGAATGGGTTCTTCTCGATGTTCTTTCATACCGTCGGTACGAATCTCTGCCGTACCTTGAATCATATCGAGAGCTATCACCATCATCTCTTTCCCGACGATGTCTTCCTTCATAATTAGAAGGATTTCGTCTACCCATGTACTGTCCAGGCGTAGGAGAGTGCGCACGATTAGTCACTGAAAAATCGACTCTTATTGTTTTTCCCCCAATTTCCAAATCATTACAATGTTCTTTTGCTTCCTTAGCATCTTCAACGTTTTCGAAATAAATGAAGGAATATCCACGAGAATGACTCGTTTTGGCATCATAAATAATTTGAATCTTCTCGATTCGTCCATACGGTGAAAAAACTTCACGAAGTTCTTCTTCTCTGGTGTATGTGCTCATTCCAAACACACCCAAACATCTGGATTCTTCCGGATTTTCACGTTCGTTGTAACGACGATCACGATGCTCTCGTCGAAAGGGATGATCTCTTCTTTCTGCATTGCTATATTGGCGGCGATGAACTCTTCGAGAAGGGCTGCTACGTCTACTATAACGATTTCGAGAATCATCGCGTGGCGATTCACTTCGATCAACTGGAGAACGTCTGCTGCTTTCGCTATCACTCATATTTATCAAATATTATATTTATACATTTTTTACGAACGTTATTTTTGCTTATATAGGTTTTTATTAATATTTTTTAAATTGGTAATGGATATGAAATATTAACGGATTATTTCAACAAGTTTTAAATTTGAAAATCAGTTGTTGGCAAAATACATTTAAAATTTAAATTGCAAAATAAGACCTTTTATTTTTGCAGAGAGGAAGGTAAAAAAAATTAAAAATTAAAAAAAAATATATATTAAAAATAAAAAAATATGGATACCCAAAGGTGCGTGTCGTCTGATGGTTGGGGACGTCACTTCTGGACGGCCGTAGTTGCTGGTAGAGCCTCGCAGCTGGACAAGTCGGCCAGTTTTTTTAGTGCCGTGCCAGATCGGTTTTTTCGCAGCGGTACCGTCCCTTTATCTGAGCCGAGTCTCTCGGCCAGCTGGCGATGCCGGGCTTCCGGTTTTATCTTTGGTTGGCTGGTTGTTCCAGCGTTGTGGTGCCACTTGCTGCCAGGCCGACCGGATGACGTCGTCAATTTCGCCTTCCGTGGTGCAACTTGTTGTTATAAGTCGCTCTTTCTGTGGTGGTACTCGCACTTTGCAGGTAGAGTGCCTGGTAAGATGTAGTCCCGATTTGCCATCCAAACTCTCAACATTCGCTGCCCATTTACGATTTGGCTCGCTGATGATCGCGACCTTGATTTTTCTTCTCGTAGATTCGTGGAGAAGGTCCTGGGCAGCCCTTGCACAGTTTAAATTAGCTTGGAGGACTTATACTACTGGAGGTAGGGGTATTGCACTCCTCTGGGTACTGCGGTATTTCTGCTGGGCGTCAGTCTCTCGTCGCCCATGGTAGCGCCTGCTGTCAAGTGATCTGGGGGAGACTGTTGCTGCTGGTACGCAGGGTGTGTCTCTTCCTGTAATCTGGGCAATTGACGTTTGTGATCCTATGATTATCCTCCCCCCCTCGCAGGTGGGTCGATTTCGGGCATGCTATTGCTCTGTGGCATGGCTGGCAGCTCTTCCAACAGCTGTCGGATCTATCTGGGCCTCCGCACTTGGCTGCCACGTGGTCGGGGGCGACAAAGGAATGGGGCCAGCTCGTATTTAAGGTAATTCTTTATCTCGTCTTCGAATTTCTTAGCAATGCACATCCTTTGAAACAGCATTAGTGGGTTGAGGCAAATAGTTTCTTCGCCGACTTGAATGCTGCTATTAACTACTACTTAGTAGTGGGATAACTTTCTTTTCGTTTAAATAATGCAAAATACCTTTGCCTTTAATTGACGAGTCAAAAATGTCCTTCAATTTTAATTTTTCAGTACATCTTTTTTGCTTTTCTGCCAAGTAAATCAGAAATGGTGAATTTGTCAGTTCAGTTTGACTGATACCCACAATAGCAGTGTGGAATTCAGCTCTCTCACAAACTGCAAGAAAAAATGATAATAATGATTTATTAATTAATAATCATTTTAAAACCTTTATTATTATCGTCGAAAGATGCCAAGCTTAATGAAAAAATGTCGCTGATGTTGGTCTCAGTGTCGGACAAAATACAAGGTGCTTTGTAAATATATGGTATTTTTTTAAAAATAAAATTCGAGGGCTCACTTTAGGAATAGGTTCCGTTATTTCCTTTTCCGTTAAGCTATCCCAAGCAGCACAAAGCCGACAAAAATGTACATATATGGTACCGATATTTACATAACGGTATGGCATTGATTAACCCAATTTTCCGTTACTGTTTTCAGGTATCGTTTATGTACATATACGGTACAGATATTTTCTTAACCGCTTTTGCCGTTACTGTTTTGATGTATCAGTAATGTATATTTATTTACAAATTCTGACATAATCAGACGGAAGATACATTTCCTTGTGCTTTAGTTTGCCTTCAATGGTACAGTGTACGCTATCAACTTTCATTTGTGTATGACCTTTTTCTAGATAATGCTGGATAATTGTAAATTTTTTTTCTATAGCGAAATTGAGCAGTGAATTTCCCAACACAGGTACTTACTTATATCCTTTCTAAAAAATATAATTTAAAGTGACATTAAAAATAATCTTCAATTACAGATAATCCCAAAACCAAGAACTTAAAAATGTTAATTAAAATAATTGGCATTTACTATTAAAGTTTACTACTGACGTCGTTTTATTGTTGACCTTCTTGTAATCTCCTCAATTGCTCAATTTGACTTTAAAATTTGTATGTAACTGCTATCTACAGGGTACTTGCAAATAACTTTATAATAAGTTAAATTTTGTTGTTGTACTAATTGTAATATCAGAATTAAAGCACTTTTAAACCTTAAAGGTGCTTTAAATTACTCGATAATCTCGGCCGTAAATACTTTTATGGACATTAAGTCTTTAAATACCCAATTAAATTCGAAAAAAATTTAAAAGCATTTGAACGATGTAAAGCAAACAATTTATTCAAAATGAAATATATTTTTATTGTTTTATTTTTTAAATTTTCGTGGGGTGCGAGTCCGATTTCGAACTCAAGTGAAGTAAATTACTATGAAAATCTCATCAGAACTGGAATGGAAGAGGCATATAATTATCAATTGCCCAAAAATAATGAACAATATAGGCCAAAAAACAATCATTCGTTAGAAGGTAAAGAAGTTTCGACGAAATAAATTAGTTTTAACTGAATATTTTAGATCTCGGATTTTGGGATTTTATTGTTGTGGGTTCGGGTAGCGGTGGCGCAGTCGTTGCAAATAGATTGTCTGAGGTCAAAGATTGGAATGTTTTGCTAATAGAAGCCGGAGGTTCCGAAACAAATTTTTCCGTCATTCCAGCTATGCATCTATATTTACACTTGTCAAGATTCAACTGGGGCTATTATAGCACTAAACAGAAACATGCATGCTTAGGTAAAACTAAATTTTGTAATTTTTAATATAGGGAGACAACCCTTTCACCCAAACTATTTTTGTAATGTAAACTTTTTAGGGATGGAGGGAAATCGCTGCGCAATTGTAAAAGGGCGAGCTTTAGGGGGCACTACCTCAATGAATTACGCATGTTATGCAAGAGGAAACAAAGATGATTTTAACAGATGGGCCGCGGAAGGAAATGTCGGCTGGAGTTACGACGAAATTCTACCGTACTTTGTAAAATCGGAAAACTCCCAAGTGAATTCTGATCCTGGATACCATGGAAGAAACGGTTATTGGAACGTCAAATATGAAAAACCAATTAGTGATCAATTTCAAAAATTTATTGACGGCAGCAGAATTGTACGGAATTTTACCAGCACGGATTATAACGGAAGAGATCAGTTAGGAGCCTTCCAAATGCAAATAAATAATATTGAAGAATTTCGTGACAGCACCAATAACGCATTCATCAAACCTATAATGTATAGAAAAAACTTAAAAATCATAACCGACGCTTACGTTACCAAAGTTCTCATAAATCGTTTAACCAAAAATGCGTTGGGGGTTCACTTTGCAAAAGATGGAAAGCTATATCGAGCCAGAGCACGTAAAGAAGTTATCTTGTCGGCTGGAGCAATTAACACCCCTCAAATTTTAATGTTATCCGGCATTGGACCCAAGAAGCACTTGGCGAAAATGCAGATTTCGTTAGTCGCCGATCTTCCAGTTGGCAAAACCCTTTACGAGCACGGCTTATTTTATGGTGCTTATATCGGTACAAATTTTACAGAACCATCGTTAACCTTGCGAGAAAAAGTTGAACTGTTTCTGAACGATGCAGGTCCTTTAACAACCTATTCAAACATAGAAACAATTGGATATTACCAAAGTAAATTTGAAAAAAGTTCATCTTATCCAGACCTTGAAATAGTCATCAGTTTAGCCGGACCATTAGACACCTTTTTACAACGAGATTTAAGAATTAGGAATGAAACCTACCAAGCTATCGTTAACAGTTTAAGATATTATCAAAGTACCTTAAATGTATTCAAATTTGTTCTTAGAGCCAAGTCAGTTGGTTCGGTGACTCTTAAGTCTAAAGATCCGTACCAACATCCAAACATAGATCCTAACCTTTTGACAGAAGAACATGACGTTGAGGTTTTGTACCAAGGAATATTGTTATTGCAAGAAATACTAAACACGGAACCCTTAAGAAGACTTAACGCAACCTTAGTCGTGGTTGATTATCCACAATGCAGAAATCACGTATTAGGAAGCAAAGATTATTGGGTTTGCGTCATCAGACTTATGACGGCATCTTCCTACCATCACTGTGGAAGTTGCAAAATGGGCCCCGATCCTAAAACTTCGGTTGTAGATAACATAGGAGTAGTTCATGGTTTTAAAAACTTGCGAATTGTCGATGCTAGTATTTTTCCATCGCTGGTGGCTGGTCATCCCGCAGCACCTACTGTTATGATTGCTGAAAAAATTTCAGATCTTATAAAACTTGAATATGGAGTACCTATTCAGCCAATTACCAATGTGATTAATTAATAATTAATTTTGCTAAATGATACATATTTTACAAATAAAAACTTCTATTCTTTTGTTTTGGCTTAACGCCCCTATTTTCTAACTCGTTCGTTATCTTAACGATTCGTTAAGATAACTCCTCCTAAAGTTTGGTTTACACATACGTATGGTAGTGTAGTGCAATTCTTGCAGGGTTGATAAAATATACTTTTATTGTTTTAAACTTGTTTTTGCAATCCAGTCTGTCACTTCTTCGTTATAAAATTTTTTTTCAAGTTTCTTTTCGTAAACAAGTCTTTTAGGTTAGGTTAGGTTATGTGAAAGACTGACAATCTTTTAAATAAAACCTTAAATTTTTTAATTATTTTTAATTAAACCTGGATTAAAGCCTGTAACCTTCTTTTTTACTCGTAGCACCTAAGCGGTTACAGAATGCCTTCGTCACCTATAAAATATAAATTAGGTTTAGTTTATTTAAATTGTAGGTCGATGAATTTACTTACGTGTTTACATTTTGTATTATTGTAAACAATCCTAGAAATTTTGGTGAAATTTGAAAAGCGATTGGCGGTCCTTGCTTTGATTAGTAAAACACATTTTGTACTAGCAGATAAGTTTTGATTGCGAAAACTGTAGAAATCATCGAGATCGCTAAAAATTGAAGTAATTGAGTTTATCAGTCGGAATCATTAGTGATATTAAAAGTGCAATTTTGGATTCCACTTACCGTAATTTCGGGAGCATTTCACTAGCGATTAGTATTTCGCAAGATCGAGGTTTCGTGAGCGTTAACTGCTTTTGGTAGGATTACACAACCGCTGTGGACGAGATTTAATTCGATTTGGATCGACTACTGTTTGGTTTTTTTATGTTTACTATCTATCGCATACCATTTTGACATCGGGACCGTATTTTCACTATCTGCTGGACCGATACGATTACGCCGTTTCAAATTAACACCGGGAAGCTTTTCGATCATCATTCCTGTTACCGTCGAGATCGTTTTTTTGTGAGGTTAGATAACGAGGATTTGATTTGACGTTTGGTAGACAACCAGTCCAGGGCCGTACTTGCCAGTGGTGTACTACGAGGAAAAGGGTGAGCGCCATATTTAACTAATTAATAACTTTTTTTGGCTGTTTGATTCGTCACAAAGCGTGTGACGATATTGCGCTTATTTTTAAGAGTTTGGGTAGTGTAGTGGCGGGGCTACGAAGATTGAAGTCTTACAATCCTAACTTAATTTGCTGTTTGCCAGTAATCAAGGTTATTACCTTGATTGTACGACTCTTGTAGCCAAATCAGATCTGAGTGGGCATCATTTTTTTTATACAGCTGCGTCTGACCATTATTTTCTTTTTTTTGATAATAACTTTGTGCTATTTTAAATTAATTAAATTTGTCATTAAATTTGATTGTGTGCCTCTGTCTGAGTTTTATTATTTTTTTATTCCCGGTATTAAACGTTCCTACCGTACGCTGTGCTATCTGCACTTAAGCTTTTTGCACTTTTCAGGGCGAACACCTTTTCATTGGCGACAAAAAGTGCATGGCGCTTATTATTGAGATCTGTTGATCTATTAGTTTGAGGAATCGGGTATTCACTCCCGATTGCCTAACCCCCCCTAAATTACTCTACGTGAGCTAGGCTTCGCAGCGTCGCCGTACAGGAGCAAGTAGTACAGGTAGGTGGAGCGAATTAATACGGCCGTGGTTTGCTACTGGAGGGTTAAGCGGTTGCAAGCCCTACTCGCACCTCCTCGTGGTGGTCCCTGGTAACTTGGGGAGGACTCTCTGAAATAGGGTAACCAACCCCGGTGGAGGAGGGAAGCCTGCAAGGTCATCGCAAGAGGCCGACATGCCCTTCAAAGGTCACACATGAAGCAGCAGAAATGTGGGAAACTGAGTCGCGGACATTGCCGAGAATACACCGATCGAGCGGATGGAATAGAACCGACCAGGACCCTGCAGTAGGGCCGAGCTCGCAACTCGTGTCCCTGGTGGACACTGTCGAGACACCCTGCCCGAATGAAAGGGATGCTGCATAGTTCGTCCACAACACCATAAGCTTACATCACCTAACGGCGACAGCTGGAACATTCCCGAAAGGCGGAGGAAGAAGAGAATTGAGCGGGAAGCCGAAACCAAGGACGTTTCTCCGACCAAGGTAGAGACATTGCAGGAACATCTGCAGAGGCGTCAATGCAGGCATGGCAACAGCCCCCAAAAAACCGAGGAGTCTGTGTCACGAACACTGTAGGAATACCTGAACGGGCGGACGGAGCGGATGCTCAATCATAGTATGATTAAATAGTATGGTATTAAATTTTACCGAAAATCGTAAAAAAACGAACTCTCATTAACAAATGAGCAAAATTCAAGTGTGTCAATTTTTGACTACATAGTTACTGTTACTGTCTTACAACGTCCTTTTATATGTATGTGCGCGTACATATACCTAGTCCAGTCAAATTAGCAAAAATAGAAAAATTAACCGGTAAAAAGCTATAAATTGTATAAGTAAAAATTGTTTCTGTGTTTACCGATTTATTACAAAGATACTGTTAAAGATACGAATAAAATGAATTATACATTTTTTATAGAGAATTTAATGAGCTTTAATTTTTATAATAACTTTTATCGCGATCGGATCAAGGATTACCGAGATATGATCAAAAAACTGGATTGGAGCACCTTTTTTTCAAGATGGCGGATCGAGCCTTGAAGGTAGAGGTCAGGACTTTTACTATCTTCAAAAGAAATCACACGTAACTGACAAACAACCACGACAAATGTAAACCCACGCAATGATTTGTAACTTTTACAACAGAATGTAATTGATAACTGGACGTTCATTGGTTCATTCAAATTTTTATTAAATTAGTTGGCACATTTTCCGCGTCTTTCTCAAAATAAATTTAACCTGCGGCACTGGTTACGAATTTAACGTCGTCGGTATTAAACTTTTTGATTTTCTGTGTTGGTATTACCAAGTCGCCATTTTGTATCACCTAGAAACCGATCAATTTTTTTTATGTAGATACGCAATAATAATAATAATTAAATAATAGGGATTAATAATGCATAAAGGGATCGTAAACAATTATTTTGAGGTTGTGCTGCATTGAAAGGTCAAACCATTTCCATTACTTCGTGTGATATTTGAGACAAATTTATTCTATTACAGCAACTAATGGATCAAAAAAGTGAAGAGGTTGTCATCAAATTGGAAATCACAGAAGAATGTCTTAAGGAAGAGGATTCCTATCGAGGCAAGGATGAGTTCTTCGTAGAAGATATTAAATGTAAAGTAGAAGATTTACATCATTCCGTAGACATCAAATTAGAAAATTTACCTGTGAAACCTGAGGTATTTACTTGTCAGATATGTAATCTGAAATTTAATCTTGAAGTAGACTTACAAATGCACAAGGAAACACACGAAAAGGAACTTGTCTGTAAAATTTGTGGTCGTAAATTTAAACACGACAGTTTTCTGAAGAGTCATTTAAAAACTCACGCGCAAAAGAATTTATTGAAGTGCGAATTTTGTGACAAAAAATTCGAAAAGAAAAGTCAGGTGGAACGACATTTGAGGTCTCATTCGGGTGAAAAACCGTATGCGTGTGACCGTTGCGAGTACAAGTGTTCACAGAAGGGAAACCTAATAGCGCACATCAGGAGACATACAGGTGAGAAACCGTTCCTGTGTACCACTTGCGGTTTGCAATTTACCCAAAAGGCTACTTTGCAAATTCACTCGAGAATTCACACCGGTGAGAAACCGTTTACGTGCCAATTCTGTAACTACAAGTGCGCACAAAATACAGCACTCAAAATTCATTTGAGGACTCATACAGGTGAAAAACGATATCAGTGCGAAATGTGCGAATTTAAGTGTGTTTATAAGGGGAACCTACAACACCACATGCGAAGTCACACGGGTGAAAAACCATTCGAATGCAAAATTTGCGACTTTAAAAGTGCACATAAGAGTTCATTAAATATTCACATGAGAACCCACACCGGTGAAAAACGATTTGCCTGTCATTTTTGCGACTACAAGTGCGTTCATCAAAGTTACATAAAAGTTCACATTCGAACTCATTTGGACCGAAAATCTTTTTATTGTGCTACGTGTGGTTTAGAATTTAGAAATAGAAGTAAATTAATTACTCACTTGAAAGTTCACTAAACATGTTTGTAACTTGTAATATGTGTAATGTTTTGCCTTCGGTGTTGTAATTGAAGAATCAGATTACTACAATCGATGAATATAATTTGTTTGAATTAAGTGTAAATTTATCGGATTTCCACTAAATAATAAGAACAGTTTTTCAAATTGTTCAAGAAATGGGAATCTTTAAGGCTGATGTCTTGCCTCCTGCATTGAGACATCACCCCCTAGAAGAGTTGGCAGGAAACTGGTGCGCAGTGATTGTGTGAGTGGTTCAAACAGTTCATTGGCGTTTTTATAACGCGCAGTAAGAAAGACCACTTGAATTGACATGCCTTGGTGAGAGTCATGTAGGCGGCTTGTGGTGAATCTTTGCAGATAGCTGTAAGTTTTTCTAGCGTCGATACCCATTTTTCTACGTTCTTTTTGATGAAGTCATCTCTCCCTTCGCCAATGTAGCCATAGAGGAAGCGTGCTCCTGTTACAACTGTCAAATTTGTTCCTTTGAATATCTTCCGAGCGGTATCTTTGTCAGTCTCTGACACCATGGGAAAAGATTTTTTCCCTTTATTTTATCCTACCAGCCAGCGACGTAAATTTGGGAGCGTGCCCTGGCTGAGGAATCATCGGCGTACCAGCATTGGGTGATTTTTTTAAAATCATTTTTCAATTTGTCTATAAGAGGAAGACTTGCAAGGGCATATAAAGGCATGGCAAGCGGGTCTCCTTGGGCTACCCCTTCTCTGCTGTATAGCCTTGTATCAGAGTCACGAAAGACTAGCTCGGCATAGCCGTTGTAGGTGTTGTATAAGAACCTCGCGCAGTGTGGCCAATGTATTCTTGCCTGCCAAAGGGCCAGTTGTCTGTTCACCGCATTGAAAGCGTTGTCGGCGTCGACGAGAAGCATTCCCCAGTTGGAACCTGGTTCCATGGAATTAGGCATCCATGGCATGGATGGCACCTTCGATTCCTCCGCTCAAGCCGCTACATAGCTGTTTTTGGGCGCAGGCCTCAGTCACTTCAGAGCCGGTTGCCTCAATCATGCATTTTGATATAATACGGCGGAGGCATTCACCGATGCTGAGCCTAGGCATTTATCAAAGGCAACTAGGCGACTTGACATGAGCGCTTGTATTTTCTGCCATGGGACAGTCTCGTTGTTTAATTTCATGGTAAGTTGTGCAACAGAATTTCGTAGGTGAGAGCTGGCTGCGCCAAAACGAAGTAGGAAGTCTTTCCAGTGCTCGGCGGTAGTCCGGCTGGACCTCCGCCACCGTGAAGTTTTCTCGCAACTTTTTCGACATGTGCCTTTGTTATGTTGACTTCCAGTAGTGGGGGTAGCTCTGTTATAAGTCTTCGGGAAGGTAACATAGGCCTGGGTCTGGAATAATTGGTGGGGGGTGTTTTTCATTTAGAACATCGGTGACTGTTTTCCCTGAGGGACCAGCTTCGGCATTAGGATCTAGGATTCGGCTTGTATCTTTAGTTGGGCCTCACTTATCTTTCCTCGTAGAACTAAACGTGTAAATATTCTTGTTACCTGATCTTTGTTGCCAGCTTTGTGGTTGTTCCAGAGGTATTTGTCAGATTTGAGAGATTATGTTATTAGTATTTCATATTTTTCGTCGGACCATAGGTTCAGGCGGCTGTCTAGTAGCCTGATGATATCTTTTGCTTGTCTGACATTTTTGTCTCTTTGCAGTATAAGGTGTACAGCTTTAAATTTTATTTTAACTTCTGGTTTTATTAACGCCATATCAGCGTCTGTGTCACCTTCTTCAGACGCAGGCTGTAATACGTCGTTTGCATTGGTTTTATATTCAACGAATTTTTTGAATGCCTGCTCTACAGCATAGCCAAGTTCAGAGTTTTTGGTTCTGCAGCGTTTAGGAGGATTAGAAGATGCTTCACTTGCATTCTCCTCGGCCTCCCTAAAACAATCCTCTTCATTTAGAAGAATTTGTTGTGTTGAAATTAGATCTGCTTCTTGTTGAGCGACTTTGTGCGACGATGTCAATCTGAAATAATTTAAAAAATACATATTAACTACATAATACTATGTTATAAAGTAGACCACGACTGCGGCCTTGTTTTTTGACATTTCGAGAGCCTTCGACAACCTGTGGTGGCCGGCACTCTGTCACGTTCTGTGCAAGAGGAAATCACCGCCCGGGATCTTAGGGATACTGAGGTGTTATCTAGCAAGGAGGCATATCACCCTTTCCTCAGAAATCACAAGTGTGGAAAAAATCTGCTGCAAGGGATGCCCCCAGGGATCGGTCCTAGGGTCTATCCTATCGAACATTCTATTGGACGATTATCTCGAAGAAGAGGAGGAACACCAAACAGACGACGAACTCACACAAGCATATGCGGATGATATTGGAAAAGTAATCAAAGCCAAATCCCGAAAAGAACTTACAAATAAACTACAAGACGCAGTTAACAGATTAGACAAATGGTGTAAGCGCATGAAGCTAAGTCTCTCGGCAACGAAGACCAGAATCATGTGCTTCCGACCAGTCAGATCAAGTAACACCGACCTAAAAATCATGCTAGATGGAACGAAAATAAAAATTGTCAAGCAGCAAAAATATCTAGGGATCATCCTAGATGAAAAATTAAGTTTCCAAGCTCACATCAATACGTTATGTACCAAAGCCTCGAACCTCATCACTGGACTACAAAGGAAAGCAAGAGCTAGCTGGGAAGCCGATCTAAGAAAATCCATGTCCAAAATATATAAGGGGGCTATTGTCCCCCTTATATATTTGGAAGCAAAATATGGGCATGGAGGATCGAGGAAAGGCATACGAAGGCTAGACTCTTGTCTTGCTATGGGCTAAGCTGCAGGCTCATATGCAAAAGCTACAGAACCGTCTCTGCAATTGCAGCTGGGGTCGTTTGACCTTGAAATACAGAGGCTCAATATTTGGAAAAAAGTCAAAAAGAAAGAAAATATTATCTTTGAAAATAATTAAAACCTGAAAACTTCAAAACTTGGGCAGCAATAAAAAGACACATACAGAACGAAATAGTTACAGAGTGGCAAAAAAGATGGAACGAATCCCCAAATGGACGTATCACCTACGAATTCATCCCCGAAGTCAACTCTGGAAACAACAATAACTCAATAAATTTTGAATCCACCCAACTCCTCACGGGACATGGAGAATTTGGAAGGCACCTAAAGTCACCGGATGGCCTTTGTCCCGCCTGCAACATCCTAGATGAACCCATACACAGAATCCTGGACTGTGAGTTATTTAAGGAAGAAAGGAAGGAAGATGGTGGAAACCTTCTTCGCAGAAGATCCACCACTCAACCTAACTGAATTATATGACCGCACTCCATGGAACCTGCTGCGTGGGTTCATACTAAGCAAAACAATAGCCCATGAAACCAACTCTTCTGAGGAAGAGAGCCAGATTTCAAGGACGGGACGGGATTTTTCCCATCCCGCATTCTTCTCTAGTATGAAACATTATTTCCTGAGATTTCAATTTCCTTTGAAGTGAATAAGATTTTTTGAAGAATGTTATTTTGGCACCTTTTGTCGAGTAAAATAATACAAAACAGTTGATTCTATTATTTATTTAAATGCTTCAAAAAATCATCTTGCTTTTCTATTTTGATTTTTTAATTGTGATTCTTTTTGTGACAAAAAATACTCTATTTAATATTGACATCGAGACCCCTTGGATTTTGATCTTGGCACCACCACTGTTAAAACTCACGAGTCGCCACTGTGTTGAATTATAACCTCACTTTATCAATAACAATTTAATGTTTCACATAAAATTTAACTTGGTTAAATAATAATATATATTCGAATCTATATATGGAATCTGAAAACTTTTGAACAACAAAATTAATTGCTGGTTTACCTGTATTATGGCAGACGACAAAAACAAGCAAGAATCATCGAACAACAGTTTTACTTCGACAGACTTTCAAGGTTAGTTTGGAAAATTTGTGCATAAAATATTTAAATTAAAACAACTTTAGAATCTAATTAAGTAGTTTAAAATATTAACAATAACCATTCAAAATTGTTTCAGAAGGTTTCGATCTTCACTATAAAATTAAATCGGAAGATTTTGACAATAGTTCGGAAGAATTACATCATTCAATCGATATAAAAGAAGAAAGAGATCTTGTGGAAGAAATCAAAGAGGAGAAAATTGATAAACAAGAAATCGACTACCCATGCACTTCACGAGAATTTTGGATGTGTACCCTTTGTTATTATCAAACTTCAGACAAGACCGACTCAGAGCGGCACCTAAAAACTCACACGAGGAAGTATTTATTTACATGTAGGTCGTGCAATTTAAAATTCTCTTTTAAAAGTAAGTTGCAGCAACATTTAAGACGGCATGTGCGAGATAAGCAGTATCTCACATTCGGGATGACAAAGATGCTTAAAAACGAACAACGCCCTTTTCATTTGACATTTAGTTCACAATAATAATAAGAAATTTTGTAAATTTATCAATAAACCTTTAGTCATACAAAGAAATCGTTAATTTCAAAATTACCAGTACTTCCCGAGCATTTCCACCAACTCACGACTACGGCTGCCTCCTCTCTGGGTTTGACTGTTTAATTGTTCCATGTCTCCGGGTCTGTTCTTTTTGACAGGTGGTAGCCCTACTCACGACTAATAATTTTTAGCTTCATAAGATTTCAAATGCTTGGCAAGGTGTTGCCTTTATCTGAAAATTTTGTGCATCAAAATCTTGTGACATCTGTCAAATTTGATTAACAGATTGCAATTATCATTTTTGGTAAACGTTGAACGAAATTCTAATATTTTTTTAATTCTTAAATACATATTGGATATGAAAAATCAAATTTTCCACAAAAAATTTGACAACACAACTTTTTAAAAATGGCGGCTTTGCAGCAAACTTCACGTTATGCTGTCATCTGTCGTAGTTGTGCTCCCTTCGTGGCTTATTTGAAGAATTTCAGAATGTTTAATTAGTTTATCCGGGTATTGATTGAACGATCACAGTGTGCTATTTTCTATTAACGTCAAGTTGAAATTGGAATGGTCAGGGCAATTATAACCCTAAAATTATTTCTATAAATAACATTGAAACTCGGTTGGTAGTTCTTCAAGTTGGGCCTTTGTAATTATGGAGAAAGAATCTTCAACACAAGTTGATACTAAAATTAAGTTGGAACCTGCACAAGAAGACTTTCAGGGATATGCACAAGCCTGGAGTAGTAATACTATAAATGATTTCGACTTCGTTGCACCCAAGTTGGAAGTTATGAATGGTATCAACATAAAACAAGAAAACGCACTGTTGGAGCCTAATCATGAAGAAGAATTTCAATTAAACAGTGTTAAGCAAGACGTATTGGCATGTGAAATTAGTGGAGTGAACTCGGATGTTGATTCCGAAACTTGTAAAGATGAAATAATATCAAAAAAATCTTCGAAAAGTACTATTAAAGTTTACACAAACGAAAAGATTCATCAGTGCGAAATATGTGGTTACAGTTGTTCGCGAAAGAACGACATGAAACGACACAGCAGAACTCATACAGGCGAAAAACCTTACACCTGCGAATTTTGCGGTTTGAAATTTTCGCATAAATACACTCTGAAGAATCACATAAGGACGCACACTGGTGAGAAACCGCATTCCTGTGAATTTTGCGATTTTGCATGCACGAAAAAAATAAACCTAAAGAATCACATGAGAATTCACACTGGTGAGAAACCGTTTTCATGTCAGGTTTGCAACTTGAAATTTGCACAGAAAGCTCACCTGCTGAACCACGTGAGGACTCATACGGGCGAGAAACCGTTTGCTTGTGAAATTTGCGAAGTTAAGTACAGACAGAAATCAGATTTGCGCCGACATTTGGCAACTCACACCGAGAGAATACCATTTGCTTGTGAGACTTGCGATTTTAAATGCTTGCTGAAGAGAAGCTTACAAAGACACCTAAGGACCCACACGGGGGAAAAACCGTTTGGATGTGAACGTTGTGGTCTGAAAGTTTCACGTCAGGAGAACTTGCGCAGTCACCTTAAAACTCACAGCAGTGAAAAATGCGATTTAAAGTTTTCACGAAAGGAGCACCCACAACGTCATTCGAAGTGTGAAAATGCCCAGTCGACATCAAATATAGGTTCTTGAAATATTTGTATTTAAATTGTTTTATATTGTAAAACTTTGAATTTACTTCCCCCCCCCCAAATTTTATGGAAGCATATGAAGTGAAGATGAACTTTCGGTTAGTGTTTTTCAGCGATTTATTAACTGTTTCTGTTGGTATGTAACCAAGTAACTAATAAAAGGTGGTGTTTAGAAGCGTATCCGGTATTTTGTACAACAACTTCGAAGGGGAAAAGATTTATTTATTTTTACCCTCCACATTTGCTTAAATGCATACGCAACAATTTAAAGAAGTATGAAATTCAGTGCAAGAAGAAGATTTATTCTTGGGCGCATATTGAAAAATTTTATGAATTTGATTGGCAGCAAATTCCAAGAATGGCCCCAAAATTAACGAAGAAATGCATTACTTTACCCCCTTTTAGTCCGATGAGGGTGGGTTTAGCATTGCTTCGAAGGTAAACCATTTTACCTATTTTATTTAATCATCTTTTTTCTATTTAAATATTCAAAATAATTTCAAATGCAGTTTCAGATAACAATGTTCCAAGATACTTGAATTGAATTTTACTAGTAAAATTAAACTTAAAAAAAAACATTTAAACACTAACAATAAAATAAAAATAATTTCCAGCTTTGGTCGTCGATTCACTTCCTTATGTGAGTTTTTAAATGTCTATTTAACCGGCTTTTATTTGCACCTCGAAAGTCGCAAAACTCACATTTAAACGGTCTCTCACCTGTGTGACTTTTTATATGTTCATCCAGGTGGTTTCTCATCTTAAATTTTTTTTCACACATATCGCAGCCATACGGCCTTTCACCTGTGTGGGTTCTCAAGTGACACTGCAACTGTATTTTTCGTAAACACGTGTAGCTACAAAATTTGCACGCATACGTTTTTTCACCTGTGTGAATTTTTAAGTGGCTCGTCAAGCTGCCCTGTCGCAAACACGTGTATTCACAAAACATACACTTGAACGATTTTTTACCAGTATGAATCATTAAATGCTGCCTTAACTGTTGCTTCAATAAAAACTTGCCCGGGCAAAATTCGCACTTAAAACTTTTATCTCCCGTGTGAATTTTTAGATGATCTTTCAGACCGTAGACACACGAAAGTTCTTTACCGCAAATTTCACAAACTACTTTTTTATTTCTTACTTCGCTACGAATATGTGGGTGAGTTTTCAATTTATAAACCTGTGGAACGGTGTTTGCTTGTTCGGTGGTAAGGGGAGTTTTTAAGGGGCAGCTCAAGTTACAAAACGATTTTTCTCCCGTGTGGGTTCTTAAATGAGAAGCCAACTGCTGTCTCCATTTCTCGTTTTTTGTTTTACCATTTTCAGATTTCTCAGGCTTCATGTCGGAATGAGTTCTTTGGTGACGGTGCAAGTTATCTCTTCGTGAACACTTGTAATCGCAATAGTTACAGTGGAATGGTTTCTCGCCCGTATGGATTCGTAAATGAGTTACAAGATGATGCTTAATTGAACATTTATAGCCGCACATATTACATTCAAATGGCTTTTCACTTGCATGCGTTCTGGAGTGTTCCTGAAAGTCCTTATTGCAAATGCCACAAGCCAAATTTTTGGGAGAACTTTTAACTTGTTCAATTTTAACAGAGAAAGAATCGTGTACAATAACTTCCGTTTCATCTTCGTTGTAAAATTGGGACGTATTTTCTTCCTTAATGTCAACCGAGTGATGTAAGCTTTCTAGATAATTGCATTCCACTTTTATTTGAACTCGTTCGCTATTGTGACATTCTGGGAACGATTGAACCTGAGACATTTTATTCAATTTTACCATAAATATTTTAAGTTATGTGATTCAACTTCATCCTACCAATACAAAATCAAATTTAGGTTAATAATTCCAACATTAATTTGACATTAACAGTACACGGAAGCTCCGGTAGATGCCATCGCTCCAAAAGAAAATTAATTTGAAAAATTGACAGTTGAAAGCAGCGGCGTTTCTAGATTTGTTGGCTTGCATATGACGTGACATATGCTGAGGTATATGGACAATGAAGACGTGGTGAAGACGATCAAGTCAATGAGAATGAGATGGTTTGGCCACGTGACAAGGAGCGATGAGGACTCTATGATAAGTATAGAATTACGAAGTGGAGGTCAATGGAAGGCCGTGCTAGAGGTAGACCCCAATCTGAGATGGTTTGATCAGGTGATGGATGACCTGAGAATAATGGGAGTAAGAGGTTGGAGAGAAAGAGTTAAAAATAGGCAGGAATGGAGAAGAATCACCGCGATGGCGAAAGCAGACCATAGACTGTAAAAGAGAAATAAACAAAAAAGGAATGAAATAGTGTAAAGTGAATGGGAACTAATCCAACCCAAAGAACGGATTTGTTAAGTCTCGAAAAAATTATACCTCAAAAAAAATTTTTTTTTTTGATTGGAGGTACAAATATGGTTCAGCCAAGTTGATCGCCAACGCCCATTGAGGGTATGGCACATTAAGAAGAAGAAGAAGTTTCAACCTAAATTTACAAATAAACAAATGGTCTCCCGAAGTCATGATTAGGGGAGTGTGCAAAGCTCACCATCTGGTTAGTCTTTAATCGACTCCATCCAACTAACATTTTGTGCTGAAAAACTTTGTCAGCTAATTATTTGCTACCATCGCGATCTGTCAGCTTTAAATTTAGCTGATTTTCAGCGTCAGCAAATTTTAAGCTGACGCAACGAAGTGGCAGCTTAAAATTCAGCTAATTTTCAGGCTGCGCCAGCTTAAAATTCAGCTGGTTTTCAGCGCCAGTAAAACAGCTGAATTTTTAGCTGCCACTGCCGCAAGCTGAATTGCTAATTTGACGGCTGAAAATGCGCTGCGTCAGCATGCGAACTGCTGAATCAGCTAATATTCAACGCTGAATATTAGCTGACAGTCAGCGCTGAATATCAGCTGATTCAACAGTTTGCATTCTGACGCAGCGCATTTTCAGCTAGTTTTCAGCCGCCAAATTAGCAATTCAGCTTCTAACATTACTGAAAATCAGCAGCTGACTTAGCTAATTAGCTGAATTTTGTGCTGACACAGTGAGTTGGCAGTTGATATTCAGCACAAAATGTTACTTGGGCAAAGATCTGGCCTCTTCCGTCCTTTTGACCTCTTTTGACCATCGGCTGGATTAAGTGAATGCACACTTTGTCTGCCTCAGCTCTAAAAAGACCCACTCATGTTATTAGGATTAGGATTGGAAGTGGAGGGCAGGCCGAAGCTTGCATGCTCTCAGGCCACATATCGGGCCCATTATGCTACCTCCGATGTTGTAGCCACAACGTGTTAATGCATACCGGAAGGCCGAGCTAAGAAATTTTGTCAAGTCCGAGATTTGAACTCAGAATTTCCGCTCTGTAACTCAACCAGCGATCACTTCAATCCACGGCTGTGGTCCACTCATATTATCAAGTTCTTCAGCCATGATATCGTTTTTCTTCTAGGTCCTCTCTTTCCTTCTACCTTTCCCTGCAGGATCAATGCAGCAACCCGTATCGTTGACTATTCCTCATGATATGTTACAAGTATTCTACTCTTGTACTCTCTGTATTGGTTGCATAATCTCTGCAAGTTGATCTTAGATAGCCCGTATCGCTGACTAGCTTTCGCTAGTCTTGTCACTAGTTCCTGAAGATTCCAGACTTGATCCAGGTATCCGCATGGAAACTATCGCCAACAATCCTATTCCTGAAGCTCCACCAACCAAACAAAGTCCCCCTAGGGATTATCTTCTTGCCGTTCTTAGCCAACTCACCCCGTTAAACCAACCCAAACCCCGGAAGTTCAAAGTCCAGTGATACCACCAAAACATCGAACCATACCAAAAAGACGCTTACCATCATATCCTTGGAGAAACTCCAGATAAAACCTAAAAGCCGGAATGGAGACAGTGCATCCGGAGGAAACCTTGAACTACCTAATGGGGAAGCTATTGCCAGATGATGACCTAAACACAGACAGCATTGCGGATCACCAAACAATGCGGTCTGATTTTGAGAGTCTGGACACAACAGCTAACCCCAACGAATACCACGAAGTTAGCAACGACGAACTTGACGAATTGATAAGAACCATCCAAGCGAAAAGAGCACCAGGTTTTGACCTGATCCAAGGTACATTCCTAAAAATCCTGAAGGTCATTCTCAAAAATTCCTCAGGAGACCACGCTCCTCCCACGCTATCACGCTCCTCCCAGTCCTTGGGAAAATACTAGAGAAACTCATCAAAACTCGACTTTTAATGACGAAAATCCTGTTCCACTCGAATTTACAGTTTGGTTTCGTTAACAACAGATCGACGATTTCTGCTGTTAAGAAGCTCGTAAGCACAATCAAGATAGTTGGAAAAGAAAAGGGTTGCACTGATGCCCTTTTCTTTGACATCTCAGGTGCCTTTGACAATCTCTGGTGGCCGGCGCTCTTCCATATTTTATGTAAGAGGAAAACGCCCCCGGGATTCATTGGTATCCTGAAAAGTTTCTAAAAAATAGATAAGTCACGCTCCAATCCGGTAATACAATCGTGGGAAAGAGACTCACCAAGGGATGTCCCAGGGGTTGGTCCTTGGACCTTCTTAACCATGAGGAAGAATTAAATTTTGATGACGAAACAATTCAAGCCTACGCCGATGACCTTGGAAAGGTGATTAAGGCCAAAAATAGAAAGGAACTCGTTAGGAAACTTCAAGATGCAGTCAATAGGTTGGACCTCTGGTGCAAGCGCATGAAGCTCAGTCTCTCGGCAACGAAGACCAGAATCGTGTGCTTTCGATTTCTCTCTGGAGATTTCATTTCTAGCAGATGTTGATCTATAAAGAAGTCATCTTTAGTAGCGATTCCCGGTTACATTATAAGGAGAGAGTTTTAGTCATTATTACATTTCCTTTTGCGTTTCTCAAAAAAGAGGCTTAACCGTCCAAAATCAAAATTAGCATCAAAAATTATAATCCTTAGAAAATGTAAATTTATTTTAGTTCACCCAAAATTCCGCACTTATTTATTGTTTACCTGAGACTTTTAATGTATTCTGATCATACTTTATTATTGACTAGTGAAAACGCTTATCATTTTACGTAAACACAATAAAGATTATTGTTATAGTTATTACTTTTATTATATTATAGTGATAACACATCTCATGCATATTACAGACATTGGAGGAAAGGTTAATGATGTCGGGTGACCTTGCATGGCATTTAGAAACAAGCACACAGTTGTGTAGAAAAATTACACAATTGCGTACTTTTTCTGCACAATTGAGTAGATTAAGTAACACATAATATTTCTTTCTGTGCGGGGTCTGAAGGAAGCGGCATTTTATCACCGTTTTATTAAACTAAGATTTACTATCGTGCATCGAGGGACGTTTAAGTTTGTCCGCCAGGGTAGCGCCACTTGAACTACGATGCTTCGCTCGGATTGGCGTACGGAGCAATATACGAAGGCGCTGTGACTTTTATAATCAGAATGAGGCGGCAAACCTTTTGGGCCCAGAGTGCCAAATTTTAAAATACGTCTCTGAACACAAAATAGTATAGCACTTGATGAGAGTTAAGGTGGGAGGAATACAAATGCACTATAAATCAATGAATTTTCATTACGTAACTAGTAGCGTAATGAACTATATTATACAACTGGTTACACAATGTGCAACGTTGTAAAAAGTCACACTTAGTTATCATAATTTGAAAAACAAAATTATGTGCATTATCGCTTCCCAGTTATTTTTTTTTCAATTTGCAGTTCTCTTTATGTGCTTAATATACAAATAGCTATTTTGTAAGCACTTGATAACATATTAACAATTTTCAATAATTTCTGTAAATATTATTTAACAATTGAAACTTAATTTCATAATTTTTAATCAAATTAAAATTATCGTATGTTTTTATAATTCAAATTATCTCATTATTTTTCGAGCAAACATAGATAACATAATTATCTAAGAACATAAGAAATAATGCAATAGAGAGTTATTAATTGTTGACTGTTTTTTAATTGATGATTGATAATATATCACAAAGTTCATGAATGGTAAACAAAATCTTTTCGTATAAAAGCTCCAATCCAATAACCGAGCTCACTTTTGCAGTAACTCAACTTTCGAAATGGCGTCCCAAGTAAGTGTTTCGATTTTTGTTTTCACCCTCAAAGCAATAATTATTTTTCGATATAGCACTTGCTCATTAAAAATGGCAAAACTGTCAACGAACATGAAATCATCGAGCAGGACGTTTACATCGAAGATGGAGTTATTAAGCAATTGGGAAAAAACTTAAAGGTTCCAGCAGCCGGAGTGCGTGTGATTGATGCAAACGGATTGTTTGTTTTGCCCGGAGGAATCGATCCACATACACATTGTGAATTTGAATTCATGGGAACAACGACCGTGGATGATTTTTATCACGGAACCAAAGCTGCCGTTGCCGGTGGAACCACCATGATAAGTATGTAGAACCTAAAAATGTTTTTCTAAAAATTTGAATCTGTGCTTTTAGTCGATTTTGCTTTTCCAAATAACGAGGAATCGTTAGTGGACACATATCACAGATACAGGCAAAAAGCTGATAAAAAAGTGTGCTGTGATTATGGTTTGCATATGTGCATAACATCTTGGAACGATTCGGTTCAAAATGACATAGAAATTTTAACTTCCAAGTATGGAATTAATTCATACAAAATGTTTATGGCGTACACCTTCATGCTCAACGATTGCCAATTATATTTGGCAATGGAAGCTTGCAAAAAATTTGGAGCTATAGGTATGGTGCATGCCGAAAACGGCGTGGTTATAAAGAAAAACGCCGAGAGGTTATTAGCAAAGGGCGTAACTGGTCCGGAAGGTCACGAATTATCTAGACCAGAAGATGTGGAGGCCGAAGCCGTTTATCGTGCATCCATGATTGCCAACCAGGTAAATTTACTTATCGATGCGATAGTTGCTCAATAAAAAACTGTGATTTTGTAGGTCCAATGTCCTTTGTATGTTGTGCACGTAATGAGTAAACAAGCAGCGTTAGCTGTTGCTCAAGCACGCGAACGTGGAAATCGAATTATTGGCGAAACTTTAGCAGCAGCCTTAGGCAGCGATGGTTCTCAGTGTAAGAATCCAAATTTTAAACACTCGGCCGGCCATATTATCAGTCCTCCTCTTAGGTCAGATCCAACCACACAAACCTTTTTGATGGAATCTTTAGCACGGTTAGTTTTAGGCTCTATTTGAAATATTTCTTATTTTAAATTAAAATTCCAGAAATGATCTGCAATTAACAGGAAGTGATAATTGTACTCATTCGTCAACGCAAAAAGAAGTTGGCTTAAACGATTTCTCTAAAATACCCAATGGAGTCAACGGAGTAGAAGATCGCATGTCGGTCATTTGGGAAAAGGGAGTTCACGCCAAAATTATTGATCCACGTAAATTTGTTTCGATTACAAGTACCACGGCCGCCAAAATTTTCAACCTGTATCCTAGAAAAGGATGTATTCAGGTTGGCTCCGATGCGGATGTGGTGGTATGGAATCCAAACAAAACCAGAGTGATTTCGGTTAAAACGCATAATCAAGCAGTCGATTTTAACATATTCGAAGTAAGTAACTTAACTTAATTCTAACTTGATTCAGATATATATTATTATCGTAGGGCATGGAATGTCATGGTGTTCCTCAATATGTGATCGTCAATGGGCGTGTTTGCGTGGACGATGGACAATTGAAAGTTGTACAAGGTTCTGGTAAATACATCGAAACCAAACCATATCCGCCTTTTATGTACGACGCCGATAAGTTTGCTACGGTGGGACAATAAAATGCATCCAATTATTAAAGTTGAATTTATTGTAAGAAAAATAAAATTTTATTTTTATATTACCAGATCTAAATGAACCATGACCCACCGCTTTCCAGCGAAACCCTCCCCACCTATTTTTATCACTTTTCGATAATTTACTTAATAACATAACAACTCTTATAAAAAGCACCCCTCTAAATCACCCCTGTCAATTTGGAATTTTTTTATTAATTTTGCCGTGTAATTTATGCCAATTTTAAGTCATTGAAGTCAAAATATGATTTTTGGTCACTTCACTTCACAAAAGAAAAATGATTTTTATAGCATAAAAAGAGAGAAAAAAGAAAAAAATGGAGAATTAATATTCAAAAAAGAAACATATTTTTCGATTTTCGTTGTTCACTGTTTCGAGACTACGTATTTTTAATATTCATATATAAATGTTTTATTTATAATAATTACTATCAACAAAACAGGGCGCCATATCGGACAGAGCCTAGGGCGCAGGTGAACCTAAATCCGCCACTGGTATTTACGCAATTAACATGGTCGTAATTTGAGCGGAGTACGTTTTTTCCTGTTTCTTGTAGGTTGACTTTTGTGGGTTTGATGAAACATTTTTTTAAAAACACGTACATCGTACAATATCCTGCTTTATGTCAAATCTTGTTGTATTTTTCAATGCATCTCATATCATAATAATAATAATTATTATCATGTGTATTTATAAGTAATATTTATTTTTTCAGCGCTGTTGTAATAATGCAATTTCTTAAAACGTTTTCAATCCAATGCGACTGCCCTAAAATACAATAATAATTTTTTTACTAATTTCATTAAATTTTCAACAACAAAATATTTATAATTATTGAAATTAATTTTTTTAATCGATTGGGTAAATTCTTTTATTGTTTTAATTTTTTTTACCTTTACCTAATTGCTAAAATTAATACAGGGCTTCCTCTCTTCATCTCATAATAATTATTTAGCAATTTCATATATTTTATCTTATTCGAAGTAAGAACAGTTTTCCAATGTTTGTTGTTATTTTGAATCTTGGTACTCAAATGTCTGTATCAAGCCAAAAATTAAAAACTTTTGGAAAACTACATATGTGACCTGGACTATGAAAAGGGACCTTACGTCGGAAAAATAAATTTTCACTTTTTTTGAGAGAAGAAAGCTCGGAAAGAAAATGTGGACTCAACCCCGAAGAAACGGAACAGAATCGAAAGTGATACAGACGAAGAAAGGAAAAACCTTGAAGTCAAGAAATCAAAAGAAGACCTGCCAAGAATGGAGTGTTCCGAATCTGAGGAGGAACACATAGGGATGTGTGGATCCAAGAACAGACTCTCAGACGAATCCAACACCGAAGGAGAATTCATCACCGTCAAGAAATCGAAAAATACCAAAGGGCAAAGAAAGAAAAAGAGAGCAGCCAGAGAGAAAGAAGCGAACAACAACCCTTGTCAGCCCCAAAATCAAAGCCCAGAAACAACACCTATGGACACTCAACAAACACAGGAGATAGAAGCAACCATCGAAGATCCAAATGAGGAGAAAGCGACATTGGAGAAACGAATAAAGAAAATGAGCAGATTCCAGCTTGAACTTAATTTATTTATATCCAAAAGCAAGGAGAAAAGTGAGAAGAAGGAAGCAAGAATTCCGTATCACTCCCCGCGGCAGGCTGGCTTTGTAGAAGGAAAATCCACTGTGACCTCCCTAAGGCAATTCATGAGTCAGCTCAACCTGGATGAGCTGAGGAAGAATAAACCGAGGGGAGCTCACAGGGCGGACACTTTCAAAGCAGTCATCTTCTACGACATCTCTGGCGCTTTCGACAACTTGTGGTGGCCGGCCCTGTTTGCCGCATTGCGGAATAAGGGTCTTCCTCACAGGCTGCTCCTAATCGTCAAGAGTTATCTTAGGAAAAGGCTAGTAACCTTGACCTCAGGAGTCACGTGGGAAAAGTCTGCTCGAAGGGGTGTCCCCAGGGTTCGGTCCTCGGACCGCTCCTATGGAACACCCTTTTGGACGACTACCTCGAATCCCCCATGAGGAGGGAGTTGAGGTGGACGCCTATGCAGACGACATTCGTTCGGTTGTGACTGCCAGGAGCTAATTAGGAGGCTCCAAACCAATGTAGACAATTTAGATAAATGGTGCAAAAAGGTCAAGTGGAGTGCGAGCTGTATAGGGACGAACAAGCGGAGATTAGAGCCTATCATGGCGATAACCTTCCTGCTAGTTTGGATGAACTGTATAGCAAAACACCCCCAGAACTGTTCCACCCCTTCCTGGCCCACAAAATAGGTTTCCAGAGACCCCAACTCCCAGACCCTCCCTCCGAGTCAGACTACATAACTGACTCGGATTCTTCTTCAGACCTTTTTTCACTCCCGTAAAATTCTAAACCCAGGCGGACCCCCTCTGTCGGATAACACCGAAGCAATACAAGGAATCCTAATCTTCGGGATCTCCTGCTTACGGGGAAAACCACAGGGAATTCTTCAGTTATAGCAGGCCTTTTCACCCAGGCCATAGGATGCTTAACTAAATTAATGTTTGAATATTTTTAATTTGACTTTTTCAGTACGGCCCTGTATTTCACGAAATATAGGGTCACCAAAAACAAGGGACGGCAAAAAACGGGAAGACTGGGCATTCAGGCAAGTAGCTATAGACGCGAATCGTAGCGAAAGCTGGAAGATGTCCAGAATACCGCATAGCTTGTGAGCTACATTAAAGAAGGATCAAGACCCGCAATACAGAGTGGAACAAAACACACCGGACAAAAGAAAGAATTGGACAATTTAACAAGGAAACATTATGAAGTAGAAAGTTTTAATCACGGTGTAACAAATAAGGAAAAGCCATTGGATGAAACAAATAAAAAAGAGACCATTTTGAATAATTAATTTGACGAAAGGGTGGAAGGCCCTTACCAAAGTTGAATATATACAGAGTGAACCAATATTTTTGTAAAATTTGAAATTTATAGAGACGCAGACGGTCAATTTGCCGGTTGGTATATTATATTGTAATTTATTTTTTATATAAAAATAAAATACTTAATCTGGTTGGAAACTCGATTGATTTGCAACTCGTCCCAGGGGGAGTACCGGTATAGGCGCGTCGGTACTCCCCCGTTTAAACTCTTCGTTAAATAATAATATACTATTATTTGACGTCCAACAATTATCACAAAATTTCATATTTAAGTCAAGTTCGGTTCTTGCTAAGTCTACCCACTGTTATTGATATAGACAATATTGTTTTCTAATAAAAACGTTTATTTTACTATTTATAATCATTAACGTAATGATATGAGTATTACTTGATCAAGTTTAGCTACATTCCTCACGCAATTTTAATCAAAGAAAGTTGGTCATAATGAATTTGAAAATTGCATCTAACGATTTTGATCATATAAAACCGTTGTACTACATTTCTGTGTTTTTTGGTTTAGCACCAAGTAAAATTATGAATTCGTGGCATACCGCATATTCAATTTTCATTTTGGTATTTTTTAACATTTGCGGTTTTTATTATTTCTACATAACTTATTGCAACAAAGCTTCATTAACAACTTCTATCTCGATATTTCGTATAATATCAATGATTTCTATAATATCATTTGGGAATATATCTCTAATAAAATATGCTATATGCTATAAGAAACAATACCAGAAATTTTTGGATACGTTTTCGAAATTTCCTATTGAACACAAAAATTATTATAATATCTGGATTCAAATTGTGATATTCCACTTTATTTTTGTGTCATTTATACTCAATAACATTCAGGTTTCTCTCCGTATGCAAGCACCTGTAAATATTCAACTTTATTCAATCTATTACACATTACATTATGTAATGTTATTTTCGTCTCTACTTTTAATTAATTACATAGTTCTACTAAAGGCAAGATTTGAAAAAATTAATAAGAAATTAAAGTCCATCTTCGTAATTGATTTTCTAAATGATAATGTGTTTATTACTAGCCACAAGAAACTGGAGAAACTCAGAAATGGACGAGAAAATAGCATAAGAAGTATTAGAAAATCTTACACGATGTTGAGTAGAACTGTACAGTATTTTAATCAACTCTTTGGTGTGCAGATTCTAATTTTCTATTTTGCCATCTTTATTGAAGGATTGGATTGTATTAATGCAATTATAATAAATTCACATAAAACTTTTGACGAATTGGAAGAGAAAATTTTATCTACACCTTATGTTAATCTTCTTATGACAGTATTGTTATGGGTTTGTTTATTAGGGGTAAGTTTTTACTTTTCCTATGAGTAGATTACTTACCTTGATATGTAATATACTAATAATTTCAGATTATGGGAGTGGTAGTAACTGTAACTTGTGATATGACAACAAAAGAAGGTCAGCGTACTGCAACAGTTTGCTACAATTTATTGTTAGATGTCCCCACGGTCAGCACTAATGTTCAAGATCGCATTTTAAGAAAGGAATTGATATTGCTAGCTCAGCAAGCAACTCATCAATATCCTAACTTTTCAGCAGCAGGATTTTTCAATGTTAACTACAGTTTGCTGCTAGGATTGCTTGGAACTGTGACGTCATATGTCATTTTACTAATACAAATCAACCAATAAATTGATTTACATACATAATAATTATTGTTACTGTGTTACTCAATTTTGCTACATTATTTTATTATTAAACTGATGCAGAAGCAGTCCTTTCAGTTCAGAAATATACATGCAGATTTTCGAGATTACTCCTAAGAGATTTCTCATCATCAGGCAGATATTCGCCTGCACCGAATCATGTCCAGACTTACACATCCACATCAAAATATGCACCGAAAACTTTCGAAAGTGCTTAAGTATCTCACGCTCACTATTTGTGTGACACACACTTGGTGTGGAGTATTATAATCTTTACAATAGAAATGGACTGAAAAAAAAGAAATTTTAAGTAGATTTGTATTTAGTATGAGTTTGTGTAAAACATTAATATAATAGAATTTCAACAGCAAGCCTTTAAGTTTATAGGATTTAATTTTAAGTCTTAAAAAGATTATATCTTAATAATATAACCACAACTACAAATGAACCCCTTTCCCCTCAAATTTTATCTGTTTTTCTTTGACACAAATCTAAGTCAATTCTCTTTGAGGAAGTGTGCCAAGCCTAGGAGTGTATAGCGAACAAACATCCAAACAAGGTCTCTTATACAGGGTGTCCCAAAACTCAACATTATCCCTTGGAGGGCTGATAGGCCGCAGGTTATGACCGATCAGAATATCTATATATGACCTTAGTAAAAAGTCGTTTATTTTCGAGATATTAGCACTTTTATAAATTTCGGGAAAATCGACACCTTAAATCAGTTTGGCGAGTCCAGAGACACGAAATTTCATATTCTAAGTTTCTAATTTTGGCTAAACAACCCTGAATAACCCTTCTATTGATCACAGACTAAAATTAAACTAATAATGCCACACCTCGAGAAAGAAAAAATGTTTTTGCCAACCTCATGAGTAAATTTCTTTTTATTTGCCAACTTCGACTCTTCATACCGTAAAAAAACTATACCAAACTAACTTGGCAAGTTATTAAGCTGGACGAGTCGATTCATTTGGATGGAAGGAAAGGAAGTTGAATTTTGTCGATGCCGGTGTCTGTGGCTGATTTTTGTGAATCCGGTGAAAATTTTGTTTAATTTATTTAAAATAAAGTAAATTGAGAGTAAAACCGAATACATGCACTAGCGTTTTGCGATTTGCGGAAGGCGATTTTTGTTTTGATTATTTGATCAATCATGAACCATTTATTGAAATTTAACCAATTAAAATCAAATAATAACAAAAATCGCATTCCGCAAATCGCTAGTGCATGTATTCAGCTTAAATTGTGGATTTATTTGGTGGAGGTGTCAATTGAGACTTTAAAAGACTAAGGTATGATTTTGGAAAAGTTTTTATTAAGGTTCTGAAATCCTTTGGTAAATTAATTTTAAAATGTTTATTCAAAATTGTTAACAACTGACAATCAAAATCCAATAAAGTTTCCTCAATCTCTTCATTTAAACAACGACTATCGTATCCATATTCGTATCGTATCAGTATTAATAGTTTCATGAATCAAATATTGCAATATTCCACTATTTCCACAATTTTTAATTTTTAAAATTGGTGAATGTATTATTAGATAACAAATCTACACAAGCATTATTTGCTGTGCGATTTGAATTTATATTTTGATATCTCAGTTGCAAAAAAATTATCTGCCAATCATAGATTTCGATGCAACAGGTACCGTAGTTAGGAAAGCAATTGCTGGGTATGCAAAAGAATTTATTTATATTCAGGTGTTGTGCACAAGGGGTAAATATCCAGTAAAATTTCTGTTACAATTTCAAAAAAAATTCCAAGAAATTCCAAAGATTTCCAAGACTTCCAATGATTTCTAAAGAATTCCAACGATTTCCTAGGAATTCCAATGATTTCTAAAGAATTGCAACGATTTCCAAAGAATTCCATTGATTTCCAAGAATTCCAGCGATTTCCAAAGAATTCCAACGATTTCCAAAGAATTCCAACGATTTCCAGGGATTTCCAAGAAATTCCAATGATTTCCAAGGAATTTCACAGATTTCCAGGGATTTCCAAGTAATTCCAGAGATTTCCTATGAATTCCAAGGATTTCCAAAAAATTCTAGGGATTTCCCAAGGAATTTCAACAATTACCAAAAATTCCAGGGATTTTGAATACTGTGTACAAAATCTTTTGGTTTAGCCTCCCCAAATCAAAAAGTCACGTGCCGCCACTGCAAATAATCCCTCTAGACCGCTGCGGATTGGCACTTACGCTTTAGGTCTTTAATGTCAACTTATATGGGTGACAAAACGAAGGTGGCAATCCGGGGGGTCTGGGGGGCATGGAATGCCCTCCAGTGCACTCTTTATCTTCTATTACTTTGATTTAGATCTACACTTTGTGTCTTCAAGAATAAGTAAATTTTAGAATCCATAAATTGGCATTTAAAAGTATAAAAGATATAAATGGTAAATTCAAGAAACCCATGGTAAAGAGCGCACTGGAGCGTACTATACTATGTGGTAGCAATTTCTCAATAACCAAAGCCGGATTCTTTGAGGATTATTTCTCATCAGCAACACCAAATAACCACTCTAGATCCCTTCAGATTTGCATTTACGATTTAGGTCTGTAAGGCCTAGTTACATGGGTGACAAAAATTCGGGGGGTCATTTATTATTTTGATTTAGATCCAGCACAGTTTGTGTCTTTAAAAGCTAGTAAATTTTAGAAATCTATAAATTGGCATTTAAAGATATTAGGTGTAAATTAAAAGAACTTGGCAAAGAGTGCACTGGAGGGCATTCCATGCCCCCCAGACCCCCCGGATTGACACCTACGTTTTATAATTCTTTTATTTGATACTTTTATTTTATTGATATTTTTATTTTATATTGATAAGTATCTACGTTTTATAATTCCATTGATTTCCAAGAATATCCAATATTTCCAAAGAATTTCAACGATTTCCAAGAGTTCCAGTGATTTCCAAAGAATTCCAAACGAATGTACACAAAATTTTTGGGATATTTAACAAATTTGTCAAATTTTTAAAATGATTTCCTCAGAGCTTTATTCCAAAAGTATTTTTTAAATTTTTTTAATGATTTTAGAACATTCTGCGAAGAAAATAATAAATAGCCAATTTTCAGTTACTCTAGTAACCGATTTTAGCTTTGCCACAATCCATGCTGCTGTTAAAGCTTTCAATCGTATTGATTTAATTGAATATTTAGAAATTTGCTTTAAAATTAATCGAGGAGAGTTTCTACAATCTGAAAATTTTAAATTAATTAATTTGTGTTGCGATTAAGCAACTCATGCGTAGAAAATTATTTTGGGTATTTGAAAAATCATATTTTAGATGGATCCAAAGTTTAAAATGTTCCAGGTTTGTAAGAAAATGTCGCAAAAATGTACTTGCTGCACATTTTGAATTTTGGTTAGAAATTTCCAATGGTCATTGGACCATTGGTCCATTTCTGGGACTACGCGCCGGAAATGGTTTCATCTGAACAATCTTGCGTCTAACACAGCTATCGAGACAGTTAAGGAACATGTCGTGAATGTTGCAGAGATTTTGGATGTCATCTGCGAGGGTTTGACTTCTATCACCAAATATTGTTCGTTTAAGATTTGCATTCCGGAAGATAACATTCCCAAATTGTTGAACGATAAGGTCTGGCCTAAGGAGACTTCTATTCAAGATTTCTACTTTTGCAAACCGGTCGATGATGACCGCAGTGTCCTTGGCGGTCGCGAGAATTTTTTAGAGAGTCGTGGCTCACCCTTGCCTTTCCTTCTCACCTTATTAACTTGGAGAACTACGCAGCTGTTAGGTCGGATAGAGCGTCTCGTTGGGGGGGGGGGGTGTTGCTTTTTACGTTCGTAGCTCGTTTTCGTTTAAGATTTTGCATGATGGACATCGGTTTCTTGTGGCTTGGAGCATCTTTGGATTCGTGTTAAAGTTCACGGTATTACTTTTGGAATTGGGGTGGTTTATAGACTTCCCACTGTCGCTCTTTCCTGTCTGAGCGAGTTTCAGGAATTTCTTTCTTTGCTTGGTAGTGATTGTAATGAGTTAATCATTCTAGGAGATATTAACATTACTTTCTTTGTTCCATCGCCTTCTCTAAGGCGCTTATTCCAGATTCTTGATGTCTTCAATCTTCGTCAGATAATAACTGATCCCACTCGTGTTACCTCCACATCAAGCACACTGTTGGATATTCTTTGTATTAATAAGTATCGAACCCCTCTTCAGAGTGGCGTTTTTGATCTTTTGGCTTCGACTTTTGGCTTTGCTTACCGCGAAGAGTCATATATCGTGATTTTCGTAATTTCGATCAGGCGAGTTTTTCGGCTGATGTGCCACGTCTGCCGTAGAGTATCGTAGATGAGTTACCATATTGTGATTCTAAGGTAGAATTTTTAAATACTCTAATCTTATCATTGTTCAGTGTACACGCTCCTGCTCGGACTCACGTTTTCAGAGAGAGAGATAAACCGTGGATTACGTGGACAATTAGAGAGATTGCGAATGTAGACTTGGAATGTTACCTTGACCTTAGGAGGTATTTATCAGAGGCTGTCAGAAGGGAGAAGGCGAGCTACATAAACTATCAGCTGTCGCTTCATCGTTCAAACCCAAAAAAGCTTTGGCAATGTTTGTCTTTTTGGGGCGTGCATGGTCGTGCTTCTGGCCAGATATCTCTATTAATTCATACTTTCTCGACTCTGTTCCGGGATGTTCCCCCGAGAAGGATTTGTGGATGGAGGGTTCCCTTTTACCTGGGGTGCAGCCGCTCTCTATTCGTGAACTTACGCCTGAAGCGTTGAGGGCCATTATTGGGACCTCGTATTTTTCGGATCTTGGTGTGGATGGGGTTAGTCTTCGTATGGTGAAACTTATACTTCCTTTTTGCAGTGAAGTGGTTGCAATTTATTGAACTATTCTTTCAGAACCGATGAGGTTCCAGATATCTGGAAGGCATACCGGGTGAGACCTCTTTCCAAGGTTCCACTGGCTGCGGAGCCTTTTCATCTCCGTCCGATTAGTGTTTTGTCACCATTCGCAAAAATAACGGAGTCCTGGGTTAAGGATGCTTTAAGTGATCACTTGGAACTTTACAGGGTTTTGTCACCCGCCCAGTCTGGCTTTAGGTCCCACCATAGCATCGTGACTTCTTTGTTGCGGCTTACCACGGATATGGTTTCAGCAGGTATTCGTTACGAAGTCACCTTATTCGTGCTTCTTGAATATTCCAAGGCCTTTGGTAAGTGCTATGATATTCATCATATTCACAACAATAACGCAAGGGGTAAATATCCCGAAAATTTTGTGTACACTCCCTTGGAAATCATTGGAATTCCTTGAAAATCCTTAGAATTCTTTGGAAATCCTCGGAATTCCTTGGAAATCCTTAGAATCCATGAAAATCATTAGAATTCGTTGGAAATCACTGGAATTCTTGGAAATTCTTGAAATTTTTTGGTAATCCTTAGAATTCTTGGAAATCGTTGGAATTCCTTGGAAATCACTGGAAGTCTTTGGAACTCCTAGGAAATCGTTGGAATTCTTTGGAATTTCTTGGAATTCTTTGGAGTTTCTTGGAAATCGTTGGAATTCTTGAAAATCTTTGGAATTCCGATTCTTGTGTACAAAAATTTTACTGGATATTTACCCCTTGCAATAACACCAATATATGTTATTCACGACTTCTTGTCGTGGAACGTTGGAAGCGAACATCCAACTTGATGGACCTGGCAAAAGCTTTTTTTTATAAAAATTTTCCGTACCAACCTATAATTTGTTGGCGCGAACAGTTATTCAAAATTATTCAAAATATTCACAATTAAAATAAATTATTTACAAAATCAAAAATCGGATACAAAAAAATAAAAACAATCATTATCCACCACTCAAAAATTCAAAATTAAAAAAAAATGTATTTTGAAACACGACAATATCTTTTACTGACGTTTTCACGATACTTAAAGAAATATACCCTTGAAAATGGGGTAAAAAAAGCTGGGATACAAGTGGTCCATACTGTGCGACGCAGCTGCTGCGCGCGAAAGTCCAAACCATAGAATTTTCAAAATTTCTGTGAAAACGGTTGGTTTCCCAAAAAAATTTATTTGACCAAAGTTGTAGCCCGTTAAATTCCCTATCCGGTTTGGGCCGTCATTTTTTTCTATGACGTTTCGTTTCGGGGTTCGCAAAGAAATTCTAGACGATCAGGGGTTACAACCTAATTTGTAGATTAGAAAATGATCTTTAAAATAGTAGTAATCCATTAAGCTTAAAAAATCAATAATATCGGAGCTATGGCCGTTTGAAATCAGAAATTAAAAATATTGCTTTAAAGGGAGGTACCCCCTAAGGGGATGGACTTGGACAAAAATGTTTTTTGAAAATTTGTCTTAGAAAAGTATCCTTTATCACCACCTCAAAGGTTCTCCATGGTCACACCCTGTATATAATTATAGATACTTATATGCAAAAGAAAGTTTGTAAATAAATATATTAAGTTTTTCTTTGGTTTTAACATCAATTAAGGCCGAAGGAGCTGTTTCTCTGAAAATTTATAAATTACAGCATATTTCGAAAATTCCGAAAATATTAAAATTCCCAAAAACGATGATATCAAATTGCGTTTTAATTGAACCAATCGAATATTATATTTTAAAATCCAATTTGATGTTGGAAAATTAATGAAAAATTCAGTTGTTGATAAGTCTATCGACTGTTATTGATACAGACAATATTGTTTTCTAATAAAAACGTTTATTTTATTATTTGTAATCATTAACGTAATGATATGAGTATTATTTCAACTTTCTTTACTTACCTTGATATGTAATATACTAATAATTACAGATTTATTTCAGATTATGGGAGTCGTAGTAGCAGTAATTTGTGATATGACAACAAAAAAAGCTCAGCGTACTGCAACTGTTTGCTACAATTTATTGTTAGATGTCCCCACAGTCAGCACTAACAATCAAGATCTCATCTTAAGAAAGGAATTAATTTTGCTGGCACAGCAAGCAACTCATCAATATCCTAACTTTTCGGCAGCAGGATTTTTCAATGTTAATTACAGTTTGCTGCTAGGCTTGCTTGGAAGTGTGACGTCATATGTCATTTTACTAATACAAATCCACCAATAAATTTGCTTCCCAAAAAATTATCGACAAATAATCATCTAAACTTATTTTTATTTTACTGAAACCTAAATTAAATCTCTAATTCGTAAGAGTAATATCATATTGTAGTCATAGAAGCAATTTTCATATCTTGTAGTAGAGGAACTATGCGGATTCTAGCCCACCGACTTGGTAGGTCATAGCCAATTGTTATATGTCACTTTTTATTTTATTTAATGAATACGATATATCTTGATGCTATTCTAGATCAGTGTTACCAACCTGTGAGGTGTGCAAATTTATTATAAAATAAACAAAGGAAGCTGAGAGAGCATTTCAATTTGAAGTATAATTTTTTTTTAAATTTCATGTGCATGGCAATAAAGTAATATTTAATAAATAGCTTTTTGTTTAAGGTAGGTTAAGTATCCGAACACTCATAAAAGCCACTTAAGAGATAAAAAAATACTTTGGGATAATATAACATTGTACTATTGACAAGGTTGATATTATGACCTATTTTTTTTATAAAACTCAATCTATTTTCACTTTTTACTCAAGTGTTACAAATTTAATCTAATCTTCCTGTATAATTGGAAATTTTCCGTTTGTTGCAATTTTAAAATTATTATATATCTAGATAATATTTTTAAAAATAAAAAAAAAGAAATAATGCCACTCAGGATCAGTAATTTTCTCAAACTGAAATTAACGAAAATTTAACTCAAAACTTCGGATTTTTCTTGAATTTTTTGATAAAAAGTTGTGGTAATAACCAATGTAAATTAAATTTTTTGGGGGAATTCCCCCCCCCTCCCTCTAAGATCCGCTAAATTTAAGAAGCAAACCCTTTGTCACCTTGAATTATGGCACTCAAAGAAGAAGAAAAAAATTTTAAAAAAGCACGAATAGATAAAGTTAAGTTAGTTCACTTACTTATATAAGACAGAGCGGATTTTGATGAGGCTATGCGAAGTATTGCAATTCAACATGAAGCTACATTATATTTTTTTTATTGTTTTTCTTGCCATACTAGAGCTGGTGGTAGGACAGGAACCAGGTAAATTTTGTTAAAATTCATTCCACTTTAATTTTTCTCTGTGTGAAAGTTAATATTTTAATTTTTTGTTTCAGAGACGCCACCGGAGCCTTGTAAATTTGCCGGCATTAGCATGATTGGTACTGTTTGTAAAGACGAATGTGCAATAGCTCCAGCGCTGGGAAATTGCCCAAGCGGAAAGAAATGCTGCCTTTCAGCTCGTAACAGCGAGTAAACTTGTATTTACCTTATTTTCAATTATGAAAAATTAATATAATTTAAATAGCAATGTTTAGCATTTATTAATGTTTCCTCAATCGTTAACCATTTTCCCAACAAGAAAATATTTAAATTTTTCAAAACTTAGTCAGGATTTATAAAAAAGCAAAAAAATACATTGATAAGAATAAAAAGAAAAAATTAAAATTGATAACTATACAAGCAGCTTAATCGAGCTCTTGGTTACCACTCTGCTAAAACTCTATTAATAATTACAACATAATTAATTTATTTAAAATATAGGGGAATTTTAAAAATCCCCCCCCCCTGGAGAGTTCGAGTTTGGACGACTTACTTCGTGAGTTCAGCACAAAAGTTGCAGTCATCTGGCCATAATTTGAAAACTGACTTTATTTGCTCATTTTAGTTCTCAAAACCCCGAGTTTATTTAATTGAATAAATTCATCATGACACTTTTGGTGCGGAGCATTTTGAAAATTACAAAATATAAAAACGACGAAACTTAGGTGAAACATAAAGAGATAGATATAATCATGCAGTTTATTTTAAATAGTTTTTTACATTTTAGCAAAATACAATATTTTTAAATTATAATTTTCAAAATTTCAATTAAATTTATCGTCCAGAGAAGCAGCACTTAAAGGCACCTTCGCAGCTCCCGAGAGCTGGCATAATTTGGCATTCGCTTTTACAAATTGTACCCATCATAGCAACTCCCGCTACAGTACATGGGTCATTCTCTTCTGCAAAAAAAAAATTAAAATAATTAGTAGTTTAAAAAATTATAAAGACAATTTCATGTAGACTTACTTCCAGGGGCAGCTAAGATTGCTACCATTGATGCAAATAAGATGCAAAGAACTAGAATATGTTTCGAATTCATGATGATCGCTGTTGTGCCTATTTCCTCGCTTTGCGCCTTTTATATAGTTTCTTTCTTGCTTACGAATGTGATTTGCAACGCAGATAAGATAAGCGCAATTTTTTGAATTTTTCAAAATTATTATGCTGCAATATCAAGATAAGATATTAAAAAAAACACAAATTTCTTGAATTGTATCTCTCTTAGTTTAAACGCAATCGACTTTTAGCAGTGCTCATTTTAAAGGTTTTTTCAAGTACTACAAAAAATGTTCTTAGCATTATACCCGAAAAATCGGTCGTTTTTCCCTTATTTTAAGTTTTAAGCATCGATTTGAGCATTCACAAAAAACAAAGTCTCCTTTTGTCAACCATATCTCGCTTTGTATTGTATCTAGAATATTTCTAAAAAAAGGAATCTCTTTGTTTTTTTATAAGCTACAATTATGTTTCCAACACGTTTTTTCATTAGACGCATAGTTTTTGAGTTATTCGTAAAAATCCGTTCAAAAAAGTGTTATTTTTCAATGAAAATGGCAAGTTTTCAATCTTGAATAACTCAAACAGTATTGAGTTTTCGAAAAAATTTTATAGAACATTTTTTGCTTAAAATTAGATCCTTTATCGACTCCCGGAGTTATTTTGACTAAAAAATTTTCCACCCCCCGAGAAGGGGTGGGAACCACCTCCAAGATAAAAGCATACTTCCGCATAGGATAGACTTTGCTTTTTGAGCTATTTCGTACCTAATGCGAACATTTCAATAAATCGGTGCTTTAGGACTGAATTCGGAGCCAAATACCTTCATTAATTTTGAATTATTTACAAAAAATATTCAAATTTATTGAGGAACTGACTGCGCATCCAAAAATATTTTTTTCATAAATTAAATGTTAATTTTAACATTTTAATGCGATTTAAAATTTAAATTTTAAAATCAATTAAAATAATTATTCAAATTTACAAGAAAATGGAAATTAAATTAAATTCATAATTATAACAAATAAATTAAAATTCAATAAAATAATATTTTAAATTTTAAACAAGATTTTGAAACATGACAATATATTAGATCCGGGTGAGGCTACTGATCAGTGGATGAGAATTAAGGGAAATGATCGCTGCGATCCAACTCTGATGCGAGAGTTTAGCACTTTCATGTCTCAGAATAATCCTTTTTCTGCGGCATGCAAAATGATTTATAAAGTAGAATAAAAAGGCACCAAGGACGCCGCTCTGCATGGCGTTGAGACAGCAACGGTTACCATAGCAATTGTCCAAGACCGTAAATCCGACTTTGAATCGTTAGTGTATCCTTTATTTTATCCTTTGGGAGATCATAACTGGGGAATTCACATTCCTCTTGAAAGAAGACCAACAGAAGTTGAAGTGAGAAACACTTCAAACACTTCTGCTGACTAAAGAAAAAAAGAAAGAAAGAAATCGGCGCAGATCATTAGCGACTAAAGAAGCACGTCAAGCACATCAAGAGGAATTCCTTAAGAAAAACGAATTGTACGATAAACGCGTTTTATTCAAGACTACATTTTTCAAATCAGTTTATGTTTTTATTTTGGAAAGGACCTGTCTTGGACGTAAAGCTAGATACAGTGACTCGCTGGGAAAATGACATTTCGTGTTCGTAAGCGATCGCTTACGAACCCGAAATATATCGCTTTCTCCAGCTCGTCTGTAAATAGCTATTTTCGAAGCAAAAACAATTGAAAATTTTGGTTGAAAATTCAAGTTTTTTTTAGGCCATCAACTAGTATATTTTCATTAAAATACCTCGAATACTTTATTTTCTTATTTTTGTATATTTATCCATTAGTTCAATTGTTACGCTTTTAGATAGCAACATAATTAAGTTTCGTATTGTATAGTATTGATTTTAGTGGTAAAAGCATTAATGTAATTACTTAAAACTTACACTTTATTCCGCACAAAATACAGAAAGTCAAAATGAATTTGAAGGACATACCGAGCGATTGTGATAATATAAAACCGTTATATAACTTCGCCGTGTTTCTTGGTTTAGCATGTAGTAAAAGTACGAAATGGTGGCGTACCGCATGTTTAACTCTAATTTTAATATTTTTAAATGTTTTGGGTATTGTAAATATGTATTTAAATTTTGAACAGAATGTTAACCTTACAATTTCTACCGCCATAATACGACTTATAGCTACACTTACTCTATTAACATTGATTAACGTAGCCGTAATCAAGTATTCTGTACGAATTCGGTATAAGAAAAAATACAAGAAATTTATGGATACGTTTTCAAATTTTCCCATCAAACGAAGAAACTATATTTGGATCCAACTCGTAATATTTAATTTTACTTATGCACTGTGGACAATGGGGCACATTAAAGTTTTTGTAGTAGCCCTAGGATTGAGAAATATTCTTATTTACTGCTTAAATATTGGTTTAAATTATTTATTGGCAGTATTGTGGTTATTGATAGTAAATTATATAATTTTACTCAAAGCACGGTTTGAAGTGATCACCAAAAGATTGAAGTCAATATTTACAGTTGGTTTAGAAAAAAGTACATTTACTGTTAATAATAAAAATCTACCAAAATCTGGAAATGACAACTCAAATAACGTTAAAAATATTAGAAGATCTTTTACGTTGTTGACTAGAAGTATAAAGTGGTTTAATCAACTTTTTGGTGTCCAGATACTATTTTTATATTTTTATATCTTTATTGGATTTTTGGATTGTATCAACATACTTATTGTAATTATAAAAGGAATTTTTGACAATAAGTTAGATGATGAAAATTCATATATGGCGATGTGTACAATGGCTTCAATATTAATCGGTCTTTTGAATTTAGCGGTAAGTTTTTATAAAAACAATTAAAAAAATAGCCAAACTGGTATATCATTTATTACTGGGGCACAAAAGTGCACATACTGTATATTATAAAATGAGATACAGCAAGGCTAGCTTACTTTAGATGTTAAAGGTAAAGTTAACGTGTTTTTAACGTTTTCCCGTGAAAATATCGTCAAAATCGAAAAAGTTTTATATTTTTATTGGATTTTTGGATTACATAATTATTGTAATTATAAAAGCAATTTTTCTACCTCTAACGTTTAAATGTACTTAATATTAGTCTACTTTATTCTAAATCTTTTTAATCCCTGACTATCGTCAAAAAATTTTAAAAAACTATCAAAAAAGATATTACAGGATAATATGAACAAATATACCTACTGTCGTGAAACGATATTTTTTAGTCGAAATTTTTTTAATTTCTTTTACATAACGAAGCTGTGATGTTACCAGGCAATTTAGTTGAATATTTATTATCAATTTATGGGGCTTGTTATTGTAAAGCAGCCAGGTCATAATTTTTTAAACATACAACCGACAGGTTTATTATGTCAACTCCAAACACACTTTAAAATACAAATTGTCATTTTAAGCTGTTGAAAAATTCTATTTTCCTTGTTGAAAAGTTGAGGAAGATAAGGCCGGTGACAGTAAAGGGATTATCGTGTGGTTCCTTGGATCAGGAAGAACGAAAATTTTGGTATCCGGAAGATTTTAATAGATTTGGGCATCTGTTTAGGTAAATTGGTCCCCGGTAATTTGATCCCCGAGGAAAATTGACCCCCGGTAATTTAATCTCTGGTAATTTTACCGCTCGGTAATGTGATTCCCTGGTAAATTGATTCCCGGTAATTTGACCCCCGGTAATTTGACCCCCGGTATATTCACCCCAGGTAATTTTACCCCTTGGTAATTAGATAAGTGGATCCCCGATATTTTCACCCCCGGTAATTAGATTTTACTAAAATTTTTAAAATGGTAAACTGCGCAAATGCAAATTTGAACCCATGTCTGCGCACAGATTTCCTAAAGGGGTAAAAATCCCGAAAATTTTGTGTACACTCGATTGGAATTCCCTTAGAAATCATTGAAATTCCATGGAATTTTTTGGAAATTCCTTGAAATTCTTTGGAAATCCCTGAAATTCCTTGGAAATCTTTGGAAATCACTGGAGTTCTTTAATTGCATTTTCATTTGAAGTTGGAATTCTTTGGAAGTCTTGGAAACCTTTGGAATTCCTTGGAATTCTTTGCAAATCCTTGGAATTGCTTGGAAATCCCTGGAATTCCTTGTAAATCACTGAAATTCTGTGGAATTCTTTGGAAATCCTTGGAAATAACTGGAAATCTTTGGAATTCCTAGGAAATCGTTGGAATTCTTAGGAAATCGTTGGAATTCTTTGGAAGTCCTTGGAATTTTTTGGAAATCCTTGGAATTCTTTGGAAATCGTTGGAAATCATTGGAAGTCTTGGAAATCTTTGGAATTCCTTGGAAATCGCTGGAAGTTTTTGAATTCCTTGGAAATCTTTGGAATTCCTTGGAATTCTTTGTAAATCCTTGGAATTGCTTGGAAATCCTTGGAATTCTTGCAAATCATTGGAATTTGTTGGAAATCCTTGGAAATTGTTGGAATTCCTTGGAATTCTTTGTAAATCTTTGGAATTGCTTGGAAATCCCTGGAATTCCTTGTAAATCACTGAAATTCTGTGGAATTCTTTGGAAATCCTTGAAATTCTTGCAAATCATTGGAATTTGTTGGAAATCCTTGGAATTCTTGGAATTCCTTGGAAATATCTGGAAATCTTTGGAATTCATTGGAAATCGTTGGAATTCTTAGAAATATTTGGAATTCCGAGTCTGGTGTACAGAAATGTTACTGCATATTTACCCCTTGGTTTTACCTTTTCGCATTTTTTACCATAAAAAAAATAAATAGTTTTTTAACAACCAACAAAAAGATAATAATTTTCTTTCAATTTAGCTTGCTTGAAAATTAATTTCCAAAATTTTAGTAAAATTTGCTTTTGGCCCAGTTCACCATTTTTTAAAATACGCGAGACATTTTTTGATACGTGACATATTTAGGGGGGCGGCAGTTTGCGGTATGTAAAAATTTTGGGTTCGAAAAAAGCTATAGCATATGTTAAATGTTTGATTACGAACCTTTTTTTGACCTTATGACCTTTTTTTTTAGCTCTTTTATTTTTATTTTTTGGCCCCTGGCGGCAAAAACTCTAGGTACGCCAGTGTATTGTGTCATAGTTCTATCACGCAGCAAGTAAATTGATAATGCAATTTTTAAAACACGTTTCAAAATGTCATTAATAACGCAAAGTAGGGTTGGGTATTTCATTCTCTCATGCTACTAGACGCTACTCATTTCAATAGATGGCGCGAGGGAGCAGGATTCCGAAAAAATAGTCTAATATACATATTTGTTGGTACTACTCTTTTTATTGAAAGGCCGTTCATTGGCCGAATCACTAGTCAATAAATTAACAAATAAATCAATAAATATCAATAAATCACTATACCCTGAAAATACTGAAATACAGGTCAGGAACTAGCGTAATTGTAAAAAAGTTTAACTTCTATAATCGGAAACAAGAAGTAAACGAAAAGATTGAGCCCTTCATATCGGCGTTAAAGGATTTGGCTCATGACTGCAAGTTTGAAGAATTTTTAGATCAAACACTGCGAGACTGATTGTGATTGGTGTGTGGGCTGGTCAACGCGGATACGCAGACGAAGTTATTTGGAAAAACTGAAAAATGGACGGTTAGTAAAGCAAGTGAAATCGCGATTAACGATGAAACGGCAGTAAATCATTCACGATGGCCAATTAACCGCCTTTCAATATAGTAGTACCACTTGTTGCTAGATTTTTGAAAAATAAATGTGGCGCCACCTGTTGGTGTTTTATAAAATGAAATAAATATTCGTAATTGGAAAAACTGTTTTTCGTGATTTTTCGTGCTAATATTTCAGTTACTGAAAAAATATTTTGGAACAATATAAAACAAACCCAGAACAACCTGGAACAACTTGGAAAAACTAATTTTTTTAAAAAGTGCGGGGCTGGTCACAAATGTTGCTCGCGCTCCCACGATTTTATTTTTGAATATATGAAAACGATTTTCTGGAACAATATAGAACTAACTCAGAACAACCTGGAACAACAAATAAAAATTATTTTTTTTAAAAGTGCGGGGCTAACTCGAAAAAGGTTTTTTTGCGAATTTTCGCGTTAATTATGTAATTAACTCTCAAAAATTTTTTTTATAAAAAGCGCGGGGCTAATTTCACACACGTCACCAACCTGTGCGTATACGAAATTTGTTGTAACCGGTTAGTATTTGTAATAAAACATTTTCGCCCATTTCCGCCCATTTCGAATTTTGAATCCAAAATAGTCTAAACCGTTTGTATATCTCGTTTTTCGTTTCGAAATTTATTTAAAAATTTAAAAATTAATAAAATCAAAAATTTAATTTTTGAGATCTGATACTGGAATCAGAAGTGATCGGGAGTCATATTTCAAGTACTTGGGGGTAACTCTCTCCAACTGGGTAAGCAGCGAAGCAGACATCAATAACAAAATTTTTCAAGGAAAACGAGCCATACGCCAGCTAAATTCAGTCAGTGCATTAGAGAAACCCTCTATGGCGAAATGTATTAAGTGCTTGAATCATAAATGCATCGTTTGGAGATTGTGAGTTCGAACCCCACCTCGGTCAAATTTTTATAACAGAATTTTTTTATAATATAAATGACTTGACATACAGAAGTAACAGAATCGACCATTAATGAAACTACATTACCAGTTGGTTTTACATTACTAGTCGATTTGTGAGCTGACTAGGAATGCTTCGCTTTGGCTGCCGAGCGGACACTCGGAAAACATAAAAAAATTAAATTTTGTTAAGACCGCCTATGTAGAGCAATTTACTTCTTGCGAAGCTACTCGACCATTATTAATTTACATAACATTGTTTTTGTTTTCTAATAAAAATGTTTACTCTACATGTAGTGATCATTAACGTAATGATGTGAGTATTATAATAATCACTTAAAGCTTACTTGTGTTCTTACACGGTAATGACCTAAGAAAGTTGCTCATAATGAATTTAAAAATTGCGACTAACGATTACGATAATATAAAACCGTTGTACTACATTAATGTGTTTTTTGGCTTAGCACCCAGCAGAAGTGTGAGCACGTGGCATACAGTTTATTCAATTTTAATTTTTATATTTTTTAACATTTGCGGTATCAGTTATTTCTATATAAGTTATTGCAACAAGGCTTCGTTAACAAATTCTATTTCGATACTTCGACTTATATTAATGTTTTCTATATTATCATTTGGGAATATATCTATAATAAAATATTCTGTATGGCATAAGAAGCAATATATGAAATTTTTGGATACGTTTTCAAATTTTCCGATCAGACGCAAAAATTATATATGGATTCAAATTGTGATATTTCATATTATTTTTGGGTTATTCATATTCAAAAACGTTCATGTGGCTTTGAGTTTGAAAACACCTATATATATTCTACTTTATTCAATCTACTACTTATTACATTATTTTATGTTATTTTCGTCTCTACTATTAATTAATTACATAATTTTATTGAAGGCAAGATTTGAAAAGATAACTAAGAAATTAAAGTCCATTTTGGTAGTTGATTTTCTAAAAGACGTGTTTATTACTAGCCACAAGAAACTGGAGAAACTCAGAAATGGACGGGAAAATAGCATAAGAAGTATTAGAAAATCTTACACGATGTTGAGTAGAACTGTACAGTGTTTCAATCAACTCTTTGGTGTTCAAATTCTAATGTTATATTTTTCTATCTTTGTTGGATTTCTGGATTGTATTAATATGATTATAATCAATTTAAATAGAATTTTTAACAAGTTAGATGATAAAAATTCCCTTAATATGTCGATTCATATGGTCATATCAATATTTTTATGGGTTTGTTTATTATCGGTAAGCTCTTTTATACAAAAATGCAAACTGTGTTGTTTTTGTACTCATGTACATGTTTTTGATTTAACAACTCTTCACCACAACTTTTTACTGCCTTGATATGTAACGTACTAACGATTTCCTATTAATTTCAGATTATGGGAGTTGTAGTAGCAGTAACTTGTGATATGACAACAAAAGAAGCTCAGCGAATTGCAACTATTTGCTACAATTTATTGCTAAACGTCCCTACGGTTAGCAACAATGTTCAAGATCGCACTCTAAGAAAGGAATTAATATTACTAGCACAGCAAGCAACTCATCAATATCCATACTTTTCAGCAGCAGGATTTTTTAATGTTAATTACAGTTTACTGCTAGGTTTGCTTGGAACTCTGACGTCATACGTCATTGTACTAATACAAATCAACCAGTAAATTATATAAAAACTTTTTTACTGTGTTATCCAAGTTCATTGTTATAGTGATAGTGGTATATTTAATCTAAATATATTGTCGTGATACCAAATCAAATTTTGAATTTTGATGTGGTTTAATTTTGAATTTTGTTAAATTTTCAAATTTTGTCAAGTCGGCACCCAATCGTTAAGTTGGCACTACTGACAAGTTTGATAGAGGTTTTTTTGCCAAAATGGCCGCCCGCAGAGCGATTGAGGAGAAAACAGTCTCCGGTAATTTTGATATTTTTAATTTTGAATTTTGCAAATAAATAGTTTTGATTGAGTGAGTAAGAATTTTTTTATTCATATTTTGGATATTTTTATTCGTATACGGACGAGTCTTTGAAGAGAGTTCCTTTTTTTTGAAGTTTTGAAAGTTTAAATTTTGGAGGCTTTATTTTTTGGAACTCGCCGTTGACCCTGAGATTGAGAGGGACATCGGCTCAAAATTGGCACATTTTTGGTAATTTTTTAAAGTGTTTTTATTTTTTAAAAGATCGATTATTTGGGAAAGAATAAAAGTAAAAATGGTTCTGGAAAAGAATTCCCTCAAAGCAATAATAGAAACACTTTTTCCGGCGTTCGAAATCAGAACACCCCCGGAAAAAATTAGAAGATGAAATTTCACTTTTTACAAAAGAAGAGTACCGGCGGTAGTCCTGCGAGAAATGGGTAAGATTATGCCGGAGGCCCTGCTGGAAGAATATAATGGACACCTGAAGGAAAAGCCCTTTCCAGCAAACTGGAGGAAAGCGGAGTTGATCCTCTTAAGAAGAAACAACAAGCCACTACACCTTCCCAGCTCGTAGAGACCCATATGCCTTCTAGATCACATGGGGAAGATCTTTGAGAGACTACTCCTGAACAGATTGGGTGGGCTGGACGACACCCAGTATGGATTTCGGAAAGGGCGGTCCACAACAGACGCAGTGGACGGAATTGTTAACCTTATCCAAACTACGAGAGAAGGATCTTGGAGAACGAGAAAACTAGTAGTCCTGGTTACCCTGGACGTCAGGAACGCATTCAATCCTGCGAGGTGGGACGTGATCTTGCAAGAACTGGAAGCCAGGGGAAGCTCACCGTACTTTTGGAAGGTGCTGGCGTTGTATCTAAGTGAGAGATGTATTATAGACGAGGACTTGTGGCAGGAGGTGATGCAGGTTTGCTGTGGGGTGGCGCAGGGCTCGGTACTTGTTCCATTTCTCTGCATAGTAATGTACGGCGGAGTCCTTCGTATTCCGACCCCGCCCTGAGTACTCACCACAGGCTTTGCGGACGACCTCTCCATTGTGGCGAAGACGCGCAGGGAGAGTGAGGTAGAAGAACTAGTTAACGAGACAGTACCGAAAATCAATTCCTGGATGGAGTAGAGAGGCCTCATCCTGGTCCTCGAAAAGACGGAGGCGATTTTGGCCTCGGGCAGACTTAAAGTGAGACCGGTCAGCTTTACCATCAATGGACAGGTTGTGTTAGCGGGTGGAAGAGCAAGAGTGCTGGGGGTCGATATAGACAAAAATCTCTCCTTTAAAGAGCACATCACAAGAAAACTTGCGGAAGCACTGCATCGACTCATGGTCGGAGCCAGGCGAGGGGAAGAGAAGATTACTGAACTCCGTGGCAGACTCCATAATGCTCTACGCCGCACCCATCTGGGCGAGATGCAGAAGGCATCCTACAAAAAAATAATGGAAACGGTACAAAGGAAATGCGCTTTTCGAATTTGTAGAGCTTACAGAACAATTTCCACAGACACCGCGCAGGTATTGGCATCTTTACTGCCGATACACCTAAAGGCAGAACTAAGGGTTGCAAAGTACAAATCAAACACCCCATCCTCTGTCCAGAACAAGTGGCAGGAGCAATGGGACAACTCGGAGAATAGCAAATGGACGTACGACTGATCCCAACCATTGTCCCGTGGATCGAGAGAAATCACGGAGAACTAACATTTGAAACTACCCAGGCGTTTAGCGGACAGGGATGGTTTCGAAGCTATCTGCATCGTTTCGGTAGAGCTGACACCCTGCATTGTTACTACAGCGGGAGAGTGGATGATGCGGAACACGCAATATTCCACTGCGTAAAATGATCCACCACCAGGAAATACTTTTGCCAACCTGGGATTGCAGCTAAATGTTGAAACATAGTCGAGACAATCCTAGAAGACTCGGAAAAATGGACGATCATAGAGACAATGTTGGTGGAGATCCTCTCAACGAATCCTTTTGCGAAGAAATCGCAAGTTATTGTCGACGTACACCAAGTGCTAGTGTTCATCGTGTGCTGCGATTTTGTGCAAGCACTTTTTTGTTCGGTTCATCAGCTGCCGAGTGATTTGTCCCCGACAGCGTCCAACGACCATCTCAATCTTCAAGCAGCTGGAATCGTCACATCGTCCTTCGGATTCCTGGAGAATCGAAGCAGGGGAGGTGAACTACTATTGTCTTAATTTCGTTGTATAAGTCATCTTTTTCATTTTTACTGCTGTCTTCTATCGGAGCGTATCCATTAACGATAGACATGTTTGCTTTAGCTTTGATTCTAAGATATGCCAGCCTCCCATTTATTGCCTTGAATGTTAATACTTTTCTGGCCGTGATTTTTCTTACAATAAATCCAGTTCCATTTCTACCTTGTCTGTCTTCACCTGAATAGAATAGTGAGTATCTCCTCTTTTTTATTTCTTCTTGTCCACTCCATCTTATTTCTTGCAGCGCCGCCACATCAATCCCATATCTCATTACTTCATTGGCAACGTCATTCATTTTTCCGGGCCTCATCAGCGTTCTTACGTTCCATGTTCCCAAAGTAATCGAGTCTTGTTTCCGTTTTCTCTTTCTTTTCATCTCATTTTTGTTTTCAGGTTTTCTCTCATTATTTCATTTTCTTTGCTTTGTCTTCGTATATGTCTCAGTTTGGATATATGGAGCATCCGTCTGAGACATTACGGTAACTCCCTCTTCAGATATTAGTTTTTTGTCTCTCTCTGCCTCTATTTCTAGAGCCAGTTTGGCTTTTCTTTGGTTTCATGTATATATTTCACCTTTTAGGGTCAACTTCCTGTATCCCACTCTTACTCTCTTTCCATTTTTTATCTCTGCCTTGGCATATTCCAGACTTCCCTCTCTTTCAGTGTGAGATCATTTTCATGTCTTGGTAGCCTCAACTTGTTTTTGTTCCTCATTACGGTTAACTTTTGACTCAGACAACACAGAAACTGGAAAAATAGCGGCCGAAATAAAGAAGAAAGTAAACAAACACGAAATGGAGAAACTAAAAGAAATGATAAGTAAGCTGGCATTTACGGTCAACGCTGGATATACAGACAACAAGAAGGAATTTCAGGAGCTCAGAGAGGAATGGAAGCTAGACAGATAGTAATTGAAAAGCAAAATTAGCGGATTAGAAAACAGAATTGTAAAGCAGGAAGGAGCGTTAAATCAACTGCAGGAGCAAGTGGAAAAACACGAAAAAGAAAAAAGAAGGTGTAACATCGTTATCGAAGGCGCATTTTCAGATATAGAGGTAACAAAGAAGAAGGTGGAAGAATTTATACAGGAAAAGCTTCTGGTGCAAGTAGATGTGGTTGACGCCTTCAAAATAGGAAAGATACCCGGAAGAGAGATAACAATTTTTAATTTGAGAGACAAAATCATAAAATTATACAAGTTATTACAGGGTTTGGGGGGGGGGGGTTATTTTTTCCATACTTTTGTTGCCAAATAGAGCGGGAGGGATTATAAGTCTTAGGTAAGTTAAAAAAAACTACAAAAAAATGATGTTTTCAAAAAAATATTGAATGTTTAAATAAATATAATAGAATTATTATAACTCATATTTCCAATTTTAGTATTTGAAAAATTATTATAAGAAATAAAACAAAATTTGGAAAAAGGTTGTGTTTTATATGTTATAATAATAAATAGGAAGTTTATACAAATGTAATCCATTGTTTATTCTACAATGAATTATTATTATAATAAATTATCACATTTTATCTAACAGGAAGTTTAATAACTGAAGATCCGACTGATTAATCTTTCATTGTGGTTTAAGTTACCACCTATACAAAAATTTCAACAATTATCTCAGTAAATATACATATTATGTTTGTTTCACTAACATTGGAGAGATATGGATAAATACTATCAAATAATTTCTTATAAATAAATTTTATTGAGTTTAAATCAAAAATTGTGCCCTCGAAGGTAAATATACTCTAAATTCACTCAGAGTGTCAGTTTAATACTAGAGGGTTATTCAAGATTATCCAAATCAATGGATAACAATCATACCATAAGAAAACCCAACATTTTGAATAAGGCAAATATATTTTCAAAATTATTTTTTGTGTAAGTAATTTGGCATTAGAAAAAAATTATGCGCACAACTAAATTTTGATTTCAGATGGTTCCGAAAAATATGTTCGGCAAGTATGAAAGAGAATTACCATATTAATGATTTACATGAATGCTTATCAGCCGACAAATCAAGCCGATTAACAAATTTACTGGAGAGTAACTGGAATTATGAAGTCATTCGAAGCCGAAACAAGAACAAAACTCCAAGTTTACGACGGGTACTTTGGAAGACCTACTCGTGTCGTTATTTACTTTATGGGATACTTTTCTTCTTTCACATCGGCATATTGCAGTAAGTCTTGACTATTAACTGAAGATAATAATACAATTGTAAGCATTTAGACCATCGCAACCAATTCTGTTATCAAAACTCTTACACTTATTTTCCGTAAAACCATCTGAAACTGATGCTAAACATCACATGCAGATGATGTACATCTATGGTGCGTCAATTATATTGGTCGGTGGATTAACAGCATTTTTAAATAATCACTTGATGTTTGTGTTCAATGGTATTGGTATGCAAATTAGGATTGCCTGCTCCGCACTAATTTATAGAAAGGTAACTTAATCGTCAGTTCTGGCCACAATTTAATATTTTTCTTAGATTTTAAGATTGAGTAAGAAATCTTTGGATGAATCTTCAGCGGGTCATGTCATAAGTTTGCTTTCAAATGACGTTAATAGGTTTGATTTTTTAGCTTCATATTTTAATTATTTGTGGATCTCACCAATAGTGGTAATTGCATCGACAGCTTTCGTATGGTACGAAATGCAAATTGCTGGAATGGTGGGAGTTGCAATATTTATATTGACCATTCCATTTCAAGGTTTGTATAAAAACATACTTCTTTTTCACAAATTTCTTTTGTGCCTTTATGATAATAGTTTTCGGGAAAACAAGTCTATATTTTGTGACGAAAATAATTGTAACCCTGTTTGAGGACACCCATATAAGAACCTCCAGGCTCTGACCACAAGGCCAAGCACGGGACAGGACTGGGCAATCCAGCTCTGGGCTTCCCAATGTTGGTCCTAACTATGGCCCAGGACTGGGAAATCCAGTTCTGGTCTTCCAATGTTGGCCCTAGCTAAGGCCCAGGACTGGGCAACCCAGTTCTGGTCTTCCAATGTTGGCCCAGGCTTGAGCCATAACTAGTGAACCCAGCTCTGGCTTTCTAATGATGGCTCTAGATAAGGCCCAGGGCCGGAAAACCCAGCTCTGGCTTTTCAATCTTAAGCCAGGCTTGTATCAAAACTAGTGAACCCAGCTCTGGCTTTCTAATGTTGACCTTAGCTAAAGCCCAGGACTGGGTAACCCACCTCTGATCCTCCAATGTTGGCCCAATATATTAAGATATTGTATCGATAACAAATGTTAAATTTTTATTTTAGGTTTTGCAGGAAATATCATAGCCAAGCTGCGATTGAAAGTTGCCCAAAAAACTGACGAAAAGGTTAAAAAGTTATCGGAAGTCTTTTTTGGTATCAGACTTATTAAAATGTACGCATGGGAAAATCCCTTTGGTAGTATGATCGACTCAATTCGCTCTCACGAAATAAAATCATTAAAAACCTCCCTAACTTTAACGGGAGTTCTTTTATGTAGTTGGAGTTTTTTTGCAAAATTAGCAATATTCGTGACAGTAACCACTTACACTTTAATGGGATCCGTAATCACTGCAGCTCAAGTGTTTTCAGTTGTACTGGTCTTCAAAATATTGCAAGATACCATTTCAGTTACCTTACCATTGTGCATAAATTACCTTGCAGAAACTTTAGTTTCTGTTCAAAGACTACAGGAGTTTTTATTATTAGAAGAAAATGAATTGCAACTTTCATCTGGTAATATAGGAGAAATTTCATTAAAGAACATTCAAATTTCTTGGAATTCGGAATGTCCAGTGCTGAATGATATTTCAATTAATGTTAAACCGGGAAGCTTATGCGCGATAGTGGGTCCCGTAGGTGTGGGAAAGTCAAGTCTTTTGCAACTGTTACTTGGCGAATTACCCCATACTCATGGCGATATTGCAATAGGAGGAAAATTGGCTTATGTGTCCCAAAAATCCTGGATTTTCGCATCGACGGTTAAACACAACATTTTATTTGGTCAGAAATATAACGCAAATCATTACCAAAATATAGTAAACGTTTGTTCCTTACGAAGAGATTTTAAACTTTTCACACAAGGTGATGAGACTTTGGTGGGCGAGAAAGGAGTTACCTTGAGCGGTGGCCAAAAGGCAAGAATAAATTTGGCGCGAGCTGTATCCAGAGAAGCCGATATTTATTTGTTAGACGATCCATTATCTGCAGTGGATGCGCACGTTGGCAAAGAATTATTTGAAAATTGCATTGTTGGCTATCTGAAAGGAAAAACTCGAGTGTTAGTTACTCATCAGTTGCAATATTTAAAATACGTAGATCATATTGTTGTTCTGAATGATGTAAAAAATGAAACATTTAATCGCTTGATCAATAAATTATTCAAAATATTTTTTAGGGTCAAGTGGAAGCCCAGGGTACTTTTGAAGAACTCTCTAAAATTAACATTGATTTTACGAAATTACTAACAGCGTCCGAATCAACACCAAGTGAAGTAAAGCATAAGGGGGCCGAAAATTTGGAAGTTGAAACGAAAGACACACCTTCAGACGAAGTAATAATTTAACACAGGTGTTATTGTAGAGAATAATTATTAATTATGTTTTCATTCAGAATGATGAAACAGAACGTGAATATGATGCTGACGAAGAAATCCCGTTCGATGCTAAAAAAAGACAATCTATATTTTGGCAATATATTAAAAGTTCCAAAAATAAATGCGTCTTGGTCTTAGTCGCATTGCTATTTATTACAGCACAGGTTTTCGCAAGTTTTGCTGATCTTTGGCTTACAATGTGGTAAAATTACTTTTTTTCCTTTTTAAATTTCAAGTCATAAATTTTCGAAAAAAATACCTCGTAGAACTTTTTGTAAATTGTATTTATTAGGACCAACCATCAGGAAATGAACAAGTCTTCTTCTGTAAACGTCACCATCCCAGTGGAAACTCAATTACACTTACTGCTGAGTAATCGTTTTGAGTTTCTTAACACCAAACAGATAATATCTATATACGCAGTTATCGTATTGGTCCTAATATTATCAGGCATAGCATCATCATTTGCTTTCTATAGCGCCATTATATCTATTTCGAGAACTTTACACAACAACATGTTTCAATCAGTTCTATTTGCACCCATAAAATTTTTCGATATTCATCCAAGTGGAAAGATTTTAAATAGATTTTCTCGAGATATAGGAATTGTTGATCAAGTTTTACCAGCATCAATGCACATGGCTCTATTGGTAAAATTTACAAATTTTCTATCCACAAAATTAATGATTTATTCCTTACAGATAATTACGATTATGATTGGTAGTTTAGTTGTGATAATCATAGCTAATCCGTACATGGCAGTTGTGATAGTTCTGTTAGCGTTTCCTTTTAATAAACTTAGGCAGGGGTACATAGTCGTGGCACAAAATTTAAAACATATAGAAAGTGCAGGTATACTTTGTAAATTACTGTGTGTCACATTTGTAACAATTAGTTCTGTTTAGCAAAAAGTCCTGTTTATTCGTACATAAATGCCACTTGGAATGGCATACTTACAATCAGAGCCACTGAAATGGAATCACCGCTGAAACGAGAATTTGATGGTCACCAGGTTAGAATTTAAGGCTAGGATTGCTCCTGTTTGTATTGACTTCGGGGTTCTGCTTCTATCGAAGAGAAGCCGAAGTCACTATTATTCTGTGAGCATATTAAGGCAGTGTTCTAGTCTAGAGCCATAAATTTTTGGTCGTTTTACGAGCTCGATAAAAAAGGCAAAAAAGGGCGACAGGCAGATATATGTATATTAAAAATTGGTACAAAATTTGAAGTAACTTGGTCAAACGAAACTAGAGATATCATGCCAACCAGGTCGAAAAATGTAGTTTTATAATAACCGCGTTTAAAAGTTTGAGTAACAGTTTCAAATAGTTACAAAAAGAATTTTGCTATAAAAGTGGTAGGGGCGATAAATAGACATACACTGAAGGTCGACACCAAATTTGAAGTAAATCGTGTTAATAGAACTTGAGATATCATGTCAACCATGTTGAAAAATGTAGTTTTGTAGTAAATTTGTACATTACTCGTAGACTTTTAAAAGATAGACTGAGCTGAATTGAAAAGCAAACAGGAAAATATTTACGATTTTTAAGTGTTTTGGGTTGACCTATCAATATATCATTTATAACAGAAGTGGTCACCTGTCAGGCATTGCCCTATAGCTCCGACTTGAAGGGTTTACAGTGCGTTACTAAAATAGCTATAGCTACATAAATTACTTGAATTTTAAAATTTTCTCTCGAGAATATATTCTTCAATATCTAAACTTTTAGAATATGCAAAAAACAAAAAATCGATATTTTCAAAATTCTAGACTAGAACACTGCCTTAAGTTATTTGTGTTTTTTTTTTAAAATACTTAACACTGTTCTTAAATCGTTCCACTTAATTCTGACTGTTGGCTGCTGAGAATCTGTTTTATCTCTAAATATTCCAATGCCTTTAGGATACACATACTTCAGCATGGCAGTTATATATAACATCTTTCGCAGCATTTGGCTTATGGATAGATTTGCTCAGTTGGATTTTTCTTCTCTGTGTTACACTCAGCTTCATCATCATGAATCAAAGTAAAATCAGTACAAAAGTACAGTAAAAAAAAATGAAATATTTATTTTACAGATGAAATGGTTAGTGGTAGCTACGCTGGTTTGGCAGTTTCTCAAACGTCAGCTTTAACCGGAACTCTTCAATTTGGAATACAACAGCTTGTGCAAGCGATTAGTCAAATGATATCCGTGGAACGAATTTTTGAGTTTTCAAAAATTGATCAAGAACCCTCGCGATCCCTAGTCAGCGGTATGTGTTCTTTTACATAATTTTTAAATTACTTACGAAAATATTTTATTGTTAGATGACATAATTTCCTTGTGGCCGTCTGACGGAAAAATTGAGTTCAAACAAGTGTTTTTAAAATATTCTCCTCTGGACGCCCCAGTCTTGAAAAACTTGAACTTTACTATTGACGCTAGAGAAAAGGTAACGGAAATTAAGCAATAAATTCAAAATAATATTGGCTTATAATTTAAGATTGGAATCGTTGGACGTACGGGAGCTGGTAAGTCTTCTTTAATTTCTGTATTACTTCGACTTACACCGATAGAGGGCTCCATTATCATTGATGGCATAAACATAGAAGATCTGTCGCTTCAAAATTTACGTAGCAAAATTACAATTATACCTCAAGACCCGATACTGTTTTCTACTACAATTCGTTATAATTTGGATCCGTTTAATCAGTTTACCGATCAACAAATTTGGAACGGTCTTGAAGATGTAAGATTCACAGTCAGATTCATAACTCAATGAATATATTTGTATTCATTTTAGGTTGAATTAAAAGGTGCGATCACCTCTTTGGACTTCTTGGTAGATGAATCCGGTAGCAATTTTAGTGTTGGTCAACGCCAATTAATTTGTTTGGCACGAGCTATTTTGAGAAAAAATAAAATATTGATCTTAGATGAAGCCACAGCAAATATCGATAATAAGTAATATTAATGAAATTTTGATCTTTACAATTTTTATAATGTAAAAATCACACCTACTTTCAGAACGGACAAACTAATCCAAAATACAATTCGCAGTAAATTTAATGATTGCACTGTTTTAACGGTTGCTCACCGGCTACATACGATTATGGATTCCAACAAGGTAATGGTTATGGATGCAGGTCACCTAGTAGAATATGATACTCCTAGCAATCTATTACAAAATAAGGATGGCTATTTTTATAAAATGGTTTCAGACAGTGGATTACTTTATTCAAATGGTCTTTATGGTTACTGAATGATTGCTAATGGTTCTTAATTAATTAAATGATATGTTGAAACTAAATTTTTGTTTTGAAACTAAAGATTTTTATTTCTCCCGGACGATCGGTCCTATTACAGACCTCGATTATTTAAATTTTTAATTTAAATTTTAAAACAATAAATTTTGTAAATATTTAAATTAGATGGTTTTCCCGCCAAAAAAGTTGTGGTGGCACCGGTGAGAAGTGGAAATGAAGCTTTCTTGCCAATATGGTCACTGGAGGTGGAAAGTAAAAATTTTATCTCCTGAGTATATTTGAGATTTTGGTAATTTTGAAAAGTTTTATTTGGAAATAAATTTAATTATATTTGGAATAAGTTTATTATTACGATTTTTGAAGAATTGTTTATTTTGGACAGAATTGAAATTGAATAGGTGTGATAAAATACTGATGATTAGTGATAAATTTGAAGATAAGTTAATTTGGACAATTGGAGTTACTCAGAAACCAATAATATTTCTTTCAAAAAATGAAGCAAAAAAATCTCATTTGTATGAACGTAGAATGGAAAAACTAGGCAATTTCAGAACTGTTCCCCCTTTAAAAGTGTCGTTTCGGTTCGTCCCTGGGTGTAAAACGTTGTTAAACAAGGTATTATGTATTTTTTGGAAAAATTTAATATTTATTTTAGGTAAGAATAATTTATAAACTTTAAAATTATAGTAAAATCTACTAAAAACCTAAAAGTATACCCCATCATCTTCGGAGATGCTGCCGTCACTTTGTGGGGAATGGGTTTCGCGTAACATTTTTTTTGCAATATTTGTGGATGTACCGGGTGGTGGTGTAAATTATAGTAGATTATCCGGATCGTCCTCTGCATCCTGCAGGCCCAGATGTAATCGTCTCTCGCTAAGGTAGCTGACCAAGATGATGAAGGTCTTAGGCGATATATTTAACTCCCTCAGCGCCGCCAGTATGTGCTTCCACCCTGCGCTGTTAAAGGCATTTCGCACGTCCAGGGTGATAAGCCTGGTTCGCCATGTGCCGCTCATAGCCTCTTTGACCGTATCCATAATCTTTTTTTAAGGCTGCGATTGTAGATCTTCCAATGCGGAAGCTATGTTGGTTATCAGAGAGGCCTCCGCCAACATCGATCTCTCTCTGTAAACGGTTATAAGCCTTTGGAATAATTTGGCGACATGATCCAGGAGGCAGATCGGCCTTTAGGACGTCGAGTTTTCGGCTGGTTTCATGCCCTTCCAGATAAGTACTAACCTGGCTTTTCTTTTGCCAGGCAGTTATTAAACACTCCGAGGAAGCACTCTCCGGCTTGGGCAACCGCTTCTCTTACTACGATTCCTGGTATGCAATCTGATCCTGGCCGCCGGTATTCTTCTGCCGCCACTCTCAGTTCTTGCATCATAAAGGGATTAAGCGGACGGGATTCACTTTCTGATCCCTGGGGGAGGTTCATTCGCTGTTCTGAACTGAACTGACCATGTTCAGGGAAAAACATTTCTGTTATCTCCCTGATTTTGGCTGGTGATAGTCCGGAGCTCTTTCGACCTCTAAGTTTTTTCTGGACTATTTTATAAGCCATAAGTTTTCCAGTATCTTATGCCAAAATTTTGCTAGTTCATATTTAGCAACTTGCGGTGCGCCTCTGATCTTGCAGGCGATCAGTTGCAAGTCTGTAAACTTTTAGGTCAAGCCTAGTAGCCTCCCTTCTGCAATCTCTTGCGTCCATCAGTGGGCAGGATTTATCATCACGGATACTTCCCAGCTCACGGTCAGCGCTAACCAGAGTTTATCAATATTTAATTTTCGCGCTGCCCATACTCTGAAGGTATCCTCTTCGCAACGTACTGGTGCCATCGCATTGACTGCTTCCACACAGAAAAACACGTAGCGGTGGTCACTGAAGTTCTCGATATCAAGAACTTCCCACTCGGTCATCCTGTGGATCTGCGATTACGTGGCCAAGGTGACGTCCAAAATGGAGCCCATTCCCCTCCCAACAAAAGTCGGAGTGTTTCCCATGTTAGACACTCCCATGCCCAAGGCACCCAAGATGTCTCTTGTGTCTTTACCCGGGGATCCCCACTCCGGCAACTTGGCGTTAAAATAGCCGCCGACTATCACCATCCCAGTCGTTCCTCTGACTAGGACACCCAGCAAATCCAGTTGCCTCCGGAACTCCAGCAGGCTATCCGCTGGGGAGTAGTAGACGCTAAAGAAAGTTACATATATCATCTATCCACACCCATGCGTAGCCTTTTCCACACCTGCTGCCCTGGACGCTTGTTGTTGCTGGCAGGTAGATGGTCGCCTTGCCAGTGGCGTCTCTAACCAGGTCTTTAGAGGCAGCAAGATTCGGCTCGGATAACAGGATCACATCGAGCTTCATCTGTCCTACCGTTACTGTCAGCAGGTCGTATGCCTTTCTCGAAGTGTGGAGGTTCACCTGGAGGCACCTCATCTGCTTCCTCACCGGGAAGGTTGTTCGCCTTTTCCTGCTGTTCGGGAAACCCCGAAATAACTAAATATTTCAAAAAATAATTAAATTTTATGTAACAAATTATAGAAATGGGCATAAAAAATTACGTTTATCATGCGGCAGGAAATTCTTCCGAGTATTCATAAATACAGGGCTCGGCTAATCCGCTTCAGCCTGTAAAAAAACTCGTACTCGGAAAAATTCAGTTTCAAGCCGAATGATAAAAATAACTTTTTCTCTATTTTGGACGGTGAAAGAGACATCGACAACACTTTCGTGCAGCGGTACAGATTTATTAGCAAATTTTGAAATGCTATTATTAGAAATAATAAGATATTATAACTCATATTTCCAATTTTAGAGTTTTTAAACAATTATTATTATAAAAAATAAAGCAAAACTTGGAAAAAGGTTTTTTTTTAGATCTTATAATAATAAATAGGAAGTTTATACAAATGTAATCGATTGTTTATTGTACAATGAATTATTATAAATTATCGAATTTTATCTAACAGGAAGTTTAATAACTGAAGATCCGACTGATGAATCTTTCATTGTGGTTTAACTTACCACCTATACAAAATTTTCGAAAATTATCTAAGTAAATATACATATTATTATATCTGTTTCTCCAACATTGAAGAGCCTGGATAAACACTATCACTTAATTTCTTATAAATAAATTTTAATGAGTTAAGAGCAAATTGCCGCCGAGATAAAATAAAAAATTGTGCCCTCGACGGTAACCATACTCTAAATTCTCTCAAGGTGTCAGTTTGGTACTAGAGGGTTTTTCAAAATTATCCAAATCAATGGATTGCAATCATACCATAAGAAAACCCAACATTTTTCATAAAGCGAATATATTTTCAAAATTATTTTTTGTGTAAGTAATTTGGCATTAGACAAAAATTACGTGCACAACTAAATTTTGTTTTCAGATGGTTCCGAAAAATATGTTCGGCCAGTATGAAAAAAAATTATTATATTAATGATTTACATGAATGCTATTCAGCCGACAAATCAAGCCAATTAACAAAATATATACTGGAGAGTAACTGGAATTATGAAGTAATTCGAAGCCGAAACAAGAACAAAACTCCAAGTTTACGACGGGTACTTTGGAAGACCTACTCCTGTCGTTATTTACTTTATGGAATAATTTTTTTCTTTTACGTCGTAGTATTGCAGTAAGTATCTGCTATTAACTGAAAATAATAATACAATCGGAAGCATTTAGACCATTGCAACCAATTCTGTTATCAAAACTGTTACACTTATTTTCCGTAAAACCGTCTGAAGCTGATGCTGAACATCATATGCAGATGATGTACATCTATGGTGCGTCAATTATATTGGTCGGTGGTTTAACAGCATTCTTAAATAATCACGTAATGCTTGTGTTCGATGGTATTGGTATGCAAATTAGGATTGCCTGCTCAGCACTAATTTATAGAAAGGTAACTTAATCGTCAGTTCTGGCCACAATTTGATATTTTGCTTAGATTTTAAGGTTGAGTAAGAAATCATGGGATAAAACTTCAGCAGGTCATGTCATAAGTTTGCTTTCAAATGACGTTAATAGGTTTGATTTTTTAGCATCATTTTTTAATTATATCTGGATCTCCCCAATAATGTTAATTGCATCGGCAGCTTTCGTATGGTACGAAATGCAAATTGCTGGTCTGGTGGGACTTTCAATATTTATATTGACCCTTCCATTACAAGGTTTGTATAAAAACATATATCTTTTTCACGTCTTTTCTTATACTATCAATCCACGTTTGAAGTTAGATCACAGATAACTAATGCTGAAAAGTTTTTATTGGTGCAGGTATTACTTTCCACATGGCGTGTATCTTATCATCATATCAGATCATTCTTAGATGTTATAACCAATAACCGCGTTTCTTCGACAAAGTCGAGTAGGCGGCCTAGGGGTGCTTTCCCTAACTATTTTTTAGTCCTTCTGTATCATTTCACAAGCACAAGCCGAGATAGCAGTTACTTCTGCTTAGAATACAGTAGCGTGGCAGCCCAGGTTGATGCTAAAAGCATCCCCCGTTCCTTCCTCACCCACACCAGTGCTTGTCTTTGTTTTTGACCTATCTGTATGGTGTTATATCGTCTAATAAAAGGTGTTCCCCTTAGAAATAGGTGTTCCCCAGTAATAAAATTTGATGCCCCCGATGTAGCAACTAGCTCTATAGTTATTGGAGAAGCAAAGAGCGTGAATCAGAAAAAAAATGAGTTTGCTTCTGCACCAAATAAAACAACTGTTCCTGAATAGATATGTATTGAATCTAATCTTATTATTAAGCAATAAAACAAACAACAACTTCCAATGCACAAATTTTGAATTCGGCAGCCAAAACATAGAACATCAATCACGCCGCGAACTCCAATAATCGACAACAAGAAGTAGCTAAGCAAAAAATTACTCACCAAGCGCCTGATCAGTTTACAAAATTTCAACGACAATGGTAGTTTACTACCCCTGTTTCGATTCTCCAGGAATCCGAAGAACGACGTGACGATCCGAATATGATGAACTTCGCTTGTAACTGACGGAAAAACCAATCGGCAGATGACTGGGCAGAAGAGGCTGCACAAACACGGCACTCGATAATATATAGCACTTGATGTACGTCGAAGACGATGGCTGGATTCAAGAAACAATAACTTTTGATTCTTACACTCGCAATAATGACTCGGATGGTAAATTTCTCAATCGTGTTGATGGTATATTGATTAATTCAACGTCGCAACAGGTTAAACATAAATCCCCCAATTATAGGCACCTGTAGAAGCTGGTCTCGGTTCACGTTAAATAATTCGCACCACTAATCCTCTTCGGACTCGAACAACTTAACTCGGTTATTTCAGAACAAGACGCTGCGCAATTGTATTCCCACATGAACTTACAATTCACCTCCGTGTCGTCAAACCTCAGAACCAAGACTTCCATAATTCACGCGTAAATCCACGGCATATCCTATGTCGCCTCGATCTTTCATTAGCGGCACGGAGCAGAGGGCAAAAGGGACGCTCAACAATTATTAAACAAAAAATTGTTACAATCGTCTGCCCAATTCTGATATGGTTTCTTCCTTGCCCCTCTCAGATATCACTCTGAATGGTTTTCGGAAGTCCCTTACCTTGCTGGTTCTCTGCATGCTGAGCATGTTGTTACTCTTTAATGAGTTGAAGATGACGCCCTTTTTGAGTAACATGCCCAATTCCATTAATTATCAGCCTGTATCCTGCTAGTACGGCGTCTGCCTTCACCACCAAGTTCAGTGGGTGCAGTCCCAGAAGGGCTTCCATGGCTGCATTGGCGTTGATTTTATCGCCTCCGTTATTCCTAGGCATGAAAGTCTTTGCAGCTTGCCAAGCCTGTTTATACTATCCCTTTTTTTGGTTGCATGCCACCAAATCAGGGCCGAGTATGTCAATGTGGGCACCACCACTCTGGTGTGCAACCAGAGTACCATTCTCGGCTTTAGTCCCCATGTTTTACCAATCATGCCTCTGCAGGCCCATAAAGCCCGTGTGGTCTTGTTTGTTACGTCGCGCAATGAATCGTCCGCGATGAATTGTCGTGCGATGAATTGTCGTAGATTCTTGAGCTGGACCACTAGAGCTGTGGTATTATCAGTTCCTCTTCACTTATCGTACCCATGTCAACTCCTTGCCTACCTGAAGCTTATTTTACAATCCCTTTCGTGTTGTTTCTTTCTTTCTTACAACAATTGCAAAGTTTGTCCAATGTAACACTTATCGCAATCTCTGCATGGAATCTTGTATACTACTTCTGAACAAATTTTACTTTCTACTTTATCTTTTAGTCTTGTGTAAAATTTGTCTTCAATGTGCCACCCACACTCTTTTTTATTTCCAAATTCTCATCCATCTCTGTCACGAAATCAGAATCTCGTTTAACTCATGAAAACTAACAACGTCACATTTTCAGTCGCTTTTTCGTCACGCAATGTTACATAGGTTGCGCCAAATTCAAATAATAATATTAAACATCTACTAACAACTTTGCAAAAATACAACTTTTTGCATATCTCTTAAGCTAATAGCTATAAACCTGCTAAAAAAACACAACAGCATATAAAGATACTGTATCTATAACAAATGTTAAATTTTTATTTTAGGTATTGCAGGAAATTTCATAGCCAAACTGCGATTGAAAGTTGCCCAAAAAACTGACGAAAAGGTTAAAAAGTTGTCAGAAGTATTTTTTGGAATCAGACTTATTAAAATGTACGCATGGGAAAATCCCTTTGACAGCATAATCGACTCAATTCGCTTTCAAGAATTAAAATCATTAAAAACGACCCTAACTTTAACGGGAGTTTTTTTATGTACTTGGAGTTTTTTTTCAAAATTAGCAATATTCGTGACAGTAACCACTTACACCTTAATGGGATCCGTAATCACTGCAGCTCAAGTGTTTTCAGTTGTACTGATCTTCAAAATACTGCAAGATACGATTTCAATGACGTTACCATTGTGCATAAATCACTTTGCAGAAAGTTTAGTTTCTGTTCAAAGACTACAAGAGTTTTTATTATTAGAAGAAAACGAATTGCAACCTTCATCGGGTAATATAGGAGAAATTTCATTAAAAAACATTCAAATTTCTTGGAATTTGGAATGTCCGGTGCTGAATGATATTTCAATTAATGTTAAACCGGGAAGCTTATGCGCGATAGTGGGTCCCGTAGGTGTGGGAAAGTCAAGTCTTTTGCAACTGTTACTTGGCGAATTACCCCATACTCATGGCGATATTGCAATAGGAGGAAAATTGGCTTATGTGTCCCAAAAATCCTGGATTTTCGCATCGACGGTTAAACACAACATTTTATTTGGTCAGAAATATAACGCAAATCATTACCAAAATATAGTAAACGTTTGTTCCTTACGAAGAGATTTTAAACTTTTCCCACAAGGTGATGAGACTTTGGTGGGCGAGAAAGGAGTTACCTTGAGCGGTGGCCAAAAGGCAAGAATAAATTTGGCCCGAGCTGTATCCAGAGAAGCCGATATTTATTTGTTAGATGATCCATTATCTGCAGTGGATGCGCACGTTGGCAAAGAATTATTTGAAAATTGCATTGTTGGCTATCTGAAAGGAAAAACTCGAGTGTTAGTTACTCATCAGTTGCAATATTTAAAATACGTAGATCATATTGTTGTTCTTAATGATGTAAAAAATGAAACATTTAATCGCTTGATCAATAAATTATTCAAAATATTTTTTAGGGTCAAGTGGAAGCCCAGGGTACTTTTGAAGAACTCTCTAAAATTAACATTGATTTTACGAAATTACTAACAGCGTCCGAATCAACACCAAATGAGGAAAAGCATAAGGAGATAGAAGATTTGGAACTTGAAGCGAACGATACACCTTCAGCCGAAGTACTAATTTAACCTAGGGGTTATTGTAAAGAATATTTATTAATTATGTTTCCATTCAGAATGATGAAAGAAAATGTGAAGATGTTGCTGACGAAGAAATCCCGTTAGATGTTAAAAGAAGCCAATCTATATTTTGGCAATATATTAAAAGTTCCAAAAATAAATGCGTCTTGGTCTTAGTCGCATTGTTGTTTATTACAACACAGGTTTTTGCAAGTTTTGCTGATCTTTGGCTTACAATGTGGTAAAATTACTCTTTTTCCTTTCTAATTTCAAGTCACAAACTTTCAAAATCAACATTTGTTGAACCTAAAACAATTTTACTCCTACCTCGCAGAACTTTCTGTAAATTGTATTTATTAGGACCAACCATCAGGACACGAACAAGTCTTCTCCTCTAAACGTCACCATCCCAGTGGAATCACAATTGCACTTACTGTTGAGTAATCGCTTTGAGTTTCTTAGCACCAAACAGATAATATCCGTATACGCAGTTATCGTATTAGTCCTAATATTATCAGCCATAGCATCATCGTTTTTTTTCTATAGCACCATTATATCGATTTCGAGAACTTTACACAACAACATGTTTCAATCAGTTCTATATGCACCCATAAAATTTTTCGATAGTCATCCAAGTGGGAAAATTTTAAACAGATTTTCTCGAGATATAGGAATTGTTGATCAAGTTTTACCAGCATCAATCCACATGGCCCTAATGGTAAAATTTACAAAATTTTCATCGACCAAATTAATGATTTATTCGTTGCAGATAATTTCATTTATGATTGGAAGTTTAGTTATGATAATCATAGCTAATCCGTACATGGCAGTAGTGATAGTCCTGTTAGCGTTTCCTTTTTATAAACTTAGGCAGTGGTACATTGTGGTGGTACAAAATTTGAAACATATAGAAAGTGCAGGTATACTTTTTAAGTTACTTTGTATCAAAATTGTAATAAATAGTTTTTTTTAGCAAAAAGTCCTGTGTATTCCTACATAAATGCCACTTGGAATGGGATACTTACAATCAGAGCTACTGAAATGCAATCACCGTTGAAAGGAGAATTTGATGATCACCAGGTTCAAATTTAGCATTTTTTTCTTAATTTATAATGTGAATTGGGCGCGAAGCGATAGGAAACCCAATAAAAAAAAGTTTGAGATGTTCCGAGAGTTCTTAATTTTTTCAGTGTAAAACAGCCGGTTAAATTTTATTTGCAGTTTTTCATTTTTTGTTCTTAAATCTTTCAACCTAATTCATACGGTTGGCTACTGAGAATCTGTCTTATATCTAAATATTCCAATGCTTTTAGGACACACATACTTCAGCATGGCAGTTATATCTAATATCTTTCGCAGCATTTGGCTTATGGATAGATTTGCTAAGTTGGATTTTTCTTCTCTGTGTTACACTCAGCTTCATCATCATGAATCAAAGTAAAATCAGTACAAAAGTAAAATATAAAAAAAATGAAATGTTTATTTTACAGACGAAATGGTTAGTGGTAGCTACGCAGGTTTGGCAGTATCTCAAACGTCAGCGTTAGCCGGAACGCTTCAATTGGGAATACAACAACTTGCGCATGTGATTAGTCAAATGATATCCGTGGAACGAATTTTTGAGTTTTCAAAAATTGATCAAGAACCCTCGCGATCCCTAGTCAGCAGTATGTGTTCTTTTACATAATTTTTAAATTACTTACGAAAATATTTTATTGTTAGATGACATAATTTCCTTGTGGCCGTCTGACGGAAAAATTGAGTTCAAACAAGTGTTTTTAAAATATTCTTCTCTGGACGCACCAGTCTTGAAAAACTTGAACTTTACTATTGACGCTAGAGAAAAGGTAACGAAAACTAAGCAATAAATTCAAAATAATATAGGTTTATAATTTAAGATTGGAATCGTGGGACGTACGGGAGCTGGTAAATCTTCTTTAATTTCTGTATTACTTCGACTTACACCGATAGAGGGCTCCATTATCATTGATGACAGAAACATAGAAGATCTGTCGCTTCAAAATTTACGTAGCAAAATTACAATTATACCTCAAGACCCGATATTGTTTTCTGCTACAATTCGTTATAATTTGGATCCGTTAAATCAGTTTACCGATCAACAAATTTGGAACGGTCTTGAAGATGTAAGATTCAGATTCATAGCTCAATGAATATATTTGTATTCATTTTAGGTTGAATTAAAAGGTGCGATCACCTCTTTGGACTTCTTGGTAGATGAATCCGGTAGCAATTTTAGTGTTGGTCAACGTCAATTAATTTGTTTGGCACGAGCTATCTTGAGAAAAAGTAAAATATTGATCTTAGATGAAGCCACAGCAAATATCGACAATAAGTAATATTAATTTAAAATTTTGATCTTTACAAGTTTTATAATGTAAAAATCACACCTACTTTCAGAACGGACGAACTAATCCAAAATACAATTCGAAGTAAATTTAATGATTGCACTGTTTTAACGGTTGCTCACCGGCTACATACGATAATGGATTCAAACAAGGTAATGGTTATGGATGCAGGTCACCTAGTAGAATTTGATACTCCTAGCAATCTATTACAAAACAAGGATGGCTATTTTTATAAAATGGTTTCAGACAGTGGATTACTTTATTCAAATGGTCTTTATATGACTACTGAATGATAGCTAATGTTTCTTAATTAATTAAACGATGTGTTGAAACTAAATTTAGAGGCGGACTAAGAAATTTATTTCTCCCGGACAATTGGTCCTATTACAGACCTCGATTATTCGGCAACAGCCTACCGGGCTTGACCCGGTGATCTTTATAGCTAGTCCGCCCCTGCATAGATTTAAAAATGTTTTATGTATTTTGCGATGGACTAGTATTATAAATTTTAAATTTAATAAAATCTCCGAGAAATCATCTCACCACTAGCAATCCATTTTGTGTGTGTGTGTGTAAATTTTTAAATATGTTTGATGTGAACTGCCGCCCCTGATCGGTTGTTATTCGTACTAGTACGCCGAATCTAGATATCCACGTTGCTACCAGGGTTTGGGCTATTTCTTCCGCAGTAATGCTTCGAATTGGAACAACCTCAATCCATCTGTTGAATCTATCGATCATCGTCATGCAGCTTTCTTCATTGTTTGATCTGTGGCTAACTTCTTATAATCTATCACGATTTGGTCCGGTGTTATTTCTTCAATTTGCAGTCTTGATAATGTGTCTGCGGGAACGTTCTTGATACCGTTGATATGTCTAATGTCTGTTGAGAATTGTCCAATGAAATCTAGATATCTACGAGTATATTGTCTTGGCGAACTATGATCTGATTTTTGCTTAAAGGCAAATACTAACGGTTTATGATCAGTGAAGATAGTAAATTCCCTTCCTTCTAAAGATTATCTAAATTTTTTAACTCCTTCGTAGATGGCTAACAATTCACGATCGAATGCGTGACCGCCATGCGAATAATATGCCGCACCGGATAACGGTCAGGTATAGTACGAGCGTTTAATGCTCTGAAATCGCCACACGGTCGCCATTCGTTATTCTTTTTGTTACCATGTGTAAAAGCGAGGCCCAACAGCTTTTTGATGTTCGAATAATCCCTAGTTACAACATCGTCTCGAATTATTTTTTTTTGCTGATGCCATTCGTTGAGTAGTAGTAGTGTAGAAAAGTAGTAGCAGAGAAATAGTGACGCGTATAAGATTAACGAGATTCCTAAAAATATATTTTGAACTTGATTAAAAACTAAACAATGTCAGCAAAAATCATCAAAAACATCCAAATCAGACCGCCCGACGATTCCAAGATAGAAACTGTTGAAAAAGAAAACAATTCCGAGGACTCCATAATGGAGGAAGAACTAGAAAAATATGAAAAGTCGAAACGGGAATTTGAAGCTAGGAAAAGTGCACTAGTTGAACTTGTGGAAAAAAGAGACAGAAAAGCCCTGAAAAAAGTAAAAATGGACCCAACTCCCAAGAAAAGGACCAGGATCGACAGTGACACCGATGAAGAGCAGAAAAATCCTGAAGTCAAAAAGACCAAGGAGGACCTACCAAGGATGGAAAGTTCCGAGTCCGAAGAAGAACACATAGGAATGTGTGGGTCTAAAATCAGGCTGTCCGACGAATCAAACAACGAAGAAGGGTTTGTAACCATTAAGAGGACAAAGAAAACAAAGGGGCAGAGAAGAAAAGAAAGAATGGCTAAGGAAAAAGAAGAAGCAACTAACAAAACTCCTCAGCCCCAAACTGTAAACCCAGAAGAAACGCCGATGGAAACTCAAGAAGATCAGATGGCAGAACCAAACATCCAAGATGTGAACGAGGAGAAAACTAAGTTAGAAGAGCGCATCACAAAAATGAGCAAGTTTCAGCTAGAACTCAATTTGTTCATGTCAAAGAGCAAGGAAAAGAGCGAAAAGAAAGCACTCATCCTAACGCTGGGAGGAGAAATTAGCGACATCTTCAATGAAATGACCAGGGAACTCACGGAGAAGAGAATAATCAACACACCAAAGCAAAATAAGAAAATAGAAACTACACAGGTAAGTAGCATCACTAATACTAAAAATTTTTCAGAAATAGTTAAAGCGACTGTCGCCGAAATAAAGGCACAGGAACAAACAAAGACCCTTCAGGTAAAACCACAATTAGTAATTCAAACAATAAACTCAGATAAACCCACGGTTGCGGCAACCCAAAATCCTCCAAGGGACTACCTGGCTGCACTTAAAGCGAAAGCGGAGAACCCAATTCAAGGGCCCCCGCCGACCCAAAAGTATCAAGTCCTGGTCTTCCCTATGGAGGGTTGTGGGGCCAAAACACCCAAGGAAACCAAAAACATTTTAGTAAAAATTCCTCAATCAGCACTCAAAATAAAAGCAGACCGTCTCTTCCTCGTCAGGAATAATGGCGTTTTAATAGAATCATCAAACAAGTCCCTGGAGGGGATCATAGGTAGCCCTCTCCTTACAGAAAAATTATTAGAAGCCAGATTGCCATCAGCGGTCTGGCCTTCACTATCAATTCATATGGTTGACAAAAACGTAACTAAGGAGGATATCTTGAATGAATTCGAAGCTTCCCACTCAGAAGTCATTAAGTTAGCAGGGAAAAACTGGTGTAGATCAATCAACCCGATCTACACCAAGGACAAAACTCACAATAAATGGATCATGGAGCTTCACCCCATGGTCAAAATTTCTGCACTCAAAAACGGTAAGCTAAACCTTAACTGGAGAAGCTACCGTTTGTATGAATACATAAAACTGACGCGATGTTACAAGTGTCAGCGGTTTGGACACACAACCAAATATTGCAAATCTGCGGAGGTCTGCTCTTACTGCGCCTCTAGCGAGCACACCACTGGCACTTGTAACGTCACGACAGACCCAACAAAGCACAAATGCATAAACTGCATTAGGGCAAAATACAAGACATCGTATTACCATACAACATCCATACAACATCGTCCAGCGAGTGCAGAGTCTATAAAGGCCGCCTCGAAAATATAACTCAGCAACTCTCATTAACAGACAAACTGTATGGATAAGGATACCTTAGTCATACAGGTCAACCTCAAAAACTCACAAGCAGCGACGGCTGAGGCGCAACGCTTAGCCAGGGAAAGCGGGGCACTCTTGGTCGTCATGCAAGAACCGTACAACTACAAAGGAGATAATGGGCAGTTTAGACTACCCTACTTCCCAAACACACGAACCGCAGCTCTCACTGAAGGTCGTTTCATGACCTGCATCATGATCAACGATGCTATGGGGGATGAACTCACGTTCACCTTCCATCAGCAAGCCTCCAGTGAGTTGATCACAGTAACCTCCATCACATTCAGAAATACAGATCCAATTTTCTTCATAGGGGCATATTTTCCTCCATCAGAGGGAAATATTGATGGGATGATTTCAGATTTAGACAGAGCTCTTCAAGCAATTGGGGTGGGCAGACACACATATATTTGCGGGGACTTCAATTGTAGATCAAGGGTTTGGCATGATACTGTGGATTCCAATGAAAGGGCGCAAGCCCTTCATAGTCATGAAAAACCTGCACATCTACAATGAATCAGGGCAACTCCCCACCTTTAACGGGACACTGGGGCGGAAGAGTAACATTGACCTCACCTTGGGGTCAATTGAGACTATTCCGGAAACCAGGGACTGGAGAGTGGGCGACCAGGTGGCCGATTCCGACCACAGGGTCATCACCTTCCGAGTCCAATCCGCAAGGGGGGGGGGGGTCACAGTTATCAAAAGACGTAATCCAGACACCATTTCCTTAGAAACTGTGAGTAGATGGCTTGAGCAATGGGTAGAGGAAATGGAGCCTCACTCCGAAACCCTATCCACTGCTGAAGACATCGAAAACATCGTAACCGACCTTCACAATCAAATCCAAAATCTCATCCAGACTAAAGCAAATTTTAAAAAAACCTACGTTGGAAGACCAGACTGGTGGTCTGACAACGTAGAAAGACTCAGGAAAAAATATTTAGAAAAGAAAAAACTCCTCTACCGGTGCAGGACGGAAGAGGGGAGGCAGGCCCTGTACGAGAAAATGGATGCGGCCCGTGGCACATTCAAATCCTCACTCAGGGAGGCTAGGGAGCGGAGTTGGAGGGAATTCGTTGAGGGTGACCTAACGAAGGACCCGTGGGGAGTTACCTATAGACTTGCAGCTGGCAAGTTTAGAAGTAAAGGAATTCTAACGTCCTTTAAGGAAGAGTGCGGAAACGACACAATGAATCCAAAGAGGACGTTGAATTTCCTGCTCAACAGGCTGCTACCAGACCATGACAGAACGACGGACACATGCGTGGATCACCAAACTATGCGTTCGGACTTCGAAAGTCTGGGAACGGTCTGCGACTCTGCTCCCTTAAGGGAAATAGACCAATTAGAACTGGACCGCATCATTTATAACACTCAGGCAAAAAAAGCTCCGGGGTTCGACAATATTCAAGGGTCGTTCCTAAAAAAGGTATACGCAGTCATAAGGGGGGTGCTACGGAATATCTTCAATGCATGTTTAAAGGTGGCCTACTTCCCCGAATTGTGGCAAAAAGAAGTACTTATAGTGCTCCTTAAAAACCCAAGCGGGGACGCAGGCTGCCCCAAAAATTACAGACCCGTCACTTTATTAAGCGTTTTTGGCAAATCTTTAGAAAAAATTATTAAAATCAGAATAAATGAAGCAAAAATTCCGTACCACTCCCCTCGACAGGCTGGCTTTGTCGAAGGAAAATCCACTGTGACCTCCCTAAGGCAATTCATGAATCAGCTCAACCTGGATGAGCTGAGGAAGAATAAACCGAGGGGAGCTCACAGGGTAAGCACTTTCAAAGCAGTCATCTTCTATGACATCTCTGGCGCTTTCGACAACCTGTGGTGGCCGGCCCTGTTCGCCGCCTTGCGGAAGGGTCTTCCTCACAGGCTGCTCCTAATCGTCAAGAGCTATCTTAGGAGAAGGCTAGTAACCTTGACCTCAGGAGTCACGACCGTGGGAAAAGTTTGCTCGAAGGGGTGCCCCCAGGGTTCGGTCCTCGGACCACTCCTATGGAACACTCTTTTGGACGACTACCTCGAATCCCCCCAAGAGGAGGGAGTTGAGGTGGACGCCTATGCAGACGACATTCGTTCGGTTGTGACTGCCAGGAGCAGACAGGAGCTAATTAGGAGGCTCCAAACCAATGTAGACAACCTAAATAACTGGTGTAAGAAGGTCAAGCTTTCCCTCTCGGAAAGCAAGACCAAAATCATCAGTTTCTACCCAGACAGAATACACGATAATGACATTAGGGTATTCCTAAATAGCAAAAGGATCCAAGTAGTAGAGGAATTTAAATACTTAGGTGTGTGGGTCGATCGGAGACTGACCCTGCAAAAACACATTAAATACGTGTGCGATAAAGCCACGACCTTGGTAAGATCCCTCCAACGAAAGGCCAATGCCAGTTGGGATATCCCCCATTACGACTCTGTGCGAAGGATCTATCAGGGGGCAGTAGTCCCCATCGTGGCTTACGGAAGCGAGATCTGGCTGCACAGAGTCAATGACAGAAACGTAAAAGCCAAGCTCCTGTCTACCTATGGCTTCTGCAGTCGTCTTGTTAGCAAATGCTACAGGACGGTCTCGTCAGAGGCGGCAGGAGTTATGGCAGGGCTTCACCCACTAGATATTGAAATAGAAAGAAGAAACGCCTGGGGAAAACTCAAAAAAGGTCAACCTGCACCATTTTTGGGTCACCTCTTCGACCCAACCCAGTACAGGTATAAGACCCATCTTAAAGACGCAATAGAAGACAGGATAACAAAAATTTGGCAGGAAAGGTGGGACAACGGAAAGTACGGAAGAATAACACATTCTTTCATACCGAAGGTGGACCACCCCCCACCTGCCAACGGGACCTTTAAAGATGCGCAAATTCTGACAGGACATGGTGAATTCGGTAGACATCTCAAACGTCTGGGGAAAGCCGAAGATGGACTATGTCCCGTGTGTGGGCTTTTGGATGAACCGGTGCACAGAATCATGGAGTGCGAGCTGTATAGGGACGAACAAGCGGAGGTTAAAGCCTATCATGGCGACAACCCTCCTGCTAGTTTGGATGAACTGTATAGTAAAACACCCCCAGAACTGTTCCACCCCTTCCTGGCCCACAAAATAGATTTTCAGAGACCCCAACTCCTAGACCCTCCCTCCGAGTCGGATTACATAACCGACTCGGATTCTTCTTCAGACCAAATTTTACTCCCGTAAAATTCTAAACCCAGGCGGACCCCCCCTGTCGGATAACACCGAAGCAACTCAAGGAATCCCAAGCTTCGGGATCTCCTGCTTACGGGCAAAACCACAGGGAATCTTCGGTTATAGCAGGCCTTTCCACCCAGGCCATAAGATGCTTAACCAAAAATTTGTTTATTACTTTATTTTGACTTTTCAGTACGGCCCTGTAATCACGAAATACAGGGTCACCAAAAACAAGGGACGGCACAAAAACGGGAAGACTGGACATTCAAGGCAAGTAGCTATAAACGCGAATCTTAGCGAAAACTGGAAGATGTCCAGTATACCGAATAGCGTAAGAGCTATATAAACAAGGAAATAGAACATTAAATACAAGTAGAAACACAATAAACCGGGCAACAAAATTTTGGACAAAAACATAAAAAAAAGGAAAAATTGAACAAGCAGAAATTATTAATACCGATGTAATTAAATTCAGGAAAAGCCATTGGACGAAACAATACAGTAAAACAGACCATTTAAAATCATTAACTTGACGAAAGGGTGAAAGGCCCTTACCAATTAAAATGAAATAATACAGAGCGAACCAAAACTTTTTGAAATTTATAGAACCGGCCAATTTGCCGGTTGGTATATTAATTAATTTTAATTTTTGTAATTTATTTGTATATAAATAAAATACTTAATCTGATGCCATTCGTTCAAGGGCCAATCTTCTAGGACGACCGAATTTTTATTTTAAAAACCATTGATTTTAGGAGAAAACTTAAAGAGACAAAATATATTTATTTTGGCCCTAAGTTTAGTGTGGTTTTAAATTAAAATGACAAATATATTTTCTCATAATATCCGTAGAAAATATATTATAATACATACACTCTCTATTATAATAAAATAATTTAATTTTTTAGTCTATAAATACTTTTATTGATGGAATGATTGGAAATACTCCCCCTCTTTAGAGAGAGAACTAGTACTTTAAGTGTAATTTAAGTAATTTAAGTGTAGCAGACAACTGTTGATCTGGGAATAAAATCATTATTATAATGATATTACTTAACCACTTAATACTTGCTTGTATTCCGTACACAACATCATAATACAACAACCCGAGTAAAATGGATTACGATAATATAAAGCCCTTGCACAATTTGGCTGTATTTCTTGGTTTGGCGAGCGGGAAAAATACAAAATGGTGGCATATGGTATATTCAATTTCAATTTTGATTGCAATAAACGTATGCAGTATATTAAATATGATTAGCAATTTTTATGAGAACGTAAAACTATCAATCTCTACCGCCGTAATTCGACTTGTAGCAAGAAATGCTATATTACTTTTTGTCAATATATCTATAATAAAATTTTCGCTATGCTCTCGGTATAAGAAAAAATATAACAAATTTTTGGATTCATTATCAAATTTTCATATAAAGCGTAGAAGTTTTATTTGGCTGCAAATTGTAATATTTAACTTTATGAATGGACTATATATAATCGATAACATTAAAGTTGCTATATTTTTGCAAAATTCAGGATTTCATCTCATTTACTCCTTAATTACTATTTCAAACTATTTATTGTCGATATCGTATCTAGTGATAGTTAATTACTTAATTCTACTAAAAGCACGCTTCGAAGAGATCAACAGAAGATTGAAATCAATATTACCAGTTGATTTAAAAAAAACTGAAGTTATTGCTAGTAACAAAAAAATTCTGAGAATTGGAATGGGCAGCTCAAACAGCGTTAAAAATATTACAAGATCTTACACATTATTGAGCAGATCTGTAAAGTGGTTTAATCAACTCTTTGGGGTTCAGATATTAATTTTATACTTTTACGTCTTTATTGGAATTTTAGACTGTATCAACTTATTAATTACATTAAGACAAAAAATTTCGACAGACTTGGAAGATGAAAATTCACTTTTTTCGATTCGCATGGTCATATCAGTAGTAACATGGGTTCTTAATTTAACGGTAAGTTTTGTACAAAAAATATTTAAATATATTGGTTAAACTCCTATAGATCAATCTAAAAAATTCGATTACATTGCAAAATATACGATATCGTTGCGATATCTAAACAATGCAAGAATATGTGCAACTTGCAGCATCGGTGTCGGCTGAAATTTAAACGCTTAATACTATGTTTGTAATAAAACTGGGCAACTAAAATTTTCAGACGTTTTAATACGGTACACGTCGTTACGGCGACCACAGTTCGGCGAAAGCAATTCGGCATCGTACATTCGGGGACTCGAAATTCGGCTATGCAATTCGGCACCGGCATTTCAGCGATTCTCATTCGGCGACAGAAAATTCGACTACGTCTATTCGGCGACGAGAAATTTATTTAAATGTTAAAATTTATTAAAAATATAATAAAAATTAATTTTTATTATTAAACTAGCTAGAAAGCCCGTCCACGGACGGGACAAATTGTCACTACATAATTTTTTTTTCATCACAATTTCAAAAGGTTATAGAAGAGGCTTATGCCATTTTAGTCCTGCCAGACTACCGTTTTCGTAACAAAATTGCGGAAGTTTTTTTCTCAGCGGTACTGTACATCTTTTGGTGTGCTGAATCCGAATTTCAAGTTTGCTGCCTTGTAGCAGATCGGCTTCACAACGAAAAACGCAAAAAAACCTGAAAATGTTTGCACTTTTTTCAGTTTTTTGCTAATATATCGAAAACTGTGCGTTTTTCGAAAAAAACTATTCTATACAAAATTAAAGCAAACAAAATTTCCTACAAAATACATTAGTCAAGTTTGATTTTATGACTACCGGTTTCGGCGCTAGAGCGCGCTGAAAAACTGCGAGTTTTTATGCCTACTGCAAATATTGTGCCCCCCCCCCCAAATGTAAAAATCAAATGTTTGTAATAATAATAAACATCCCCGGAAGGGGATCCCCTAAAAATGTTACTTTTTACAAAAGGCTTTTCATGGGTGCCCCCCCGCTCAAATGAAATCCTGGCTACGGGCCTGTCTTTAATGTACTTCTAGTACAAAAGTTTCTCAACATCAAATTGGAACGTTGGAGAGAAGTCATTTTTTTGGAGTCACACATCGGATTTCCCCCATTGTATGGAATGTGTTTCGGCCATCCCGAGTTTGAATGTTGAAATCGGAAAATGCTTGTTGATTAACAGCCAAAAGAGGACGCATAATTGACGACACTTCAAATTGAGTTGCTTCATTATAGGAGGAACAAAATCCCATGGAAGACAGGACATCTATCAATTTGCGAGATCCATATTTTTTATAAAGCAATATAATCCAATTTGAAGCTGTGAAAGGAATGACGCAGGCCGAACAGCACTAATTAAGCTGTATGCAATGACTGCAGATTTTTTCTTCCATTTCTCCAGATCTCCTCGATTTTTTGCTGATACAATTTATTTAGCTTTCAAAGTTGAACTTTTTATTAATAACATGGGAAGTTCTCCTTTTATTTATTTTTATGTCATTCAATACCTATAAGGTTTCATAAAACTATGGGATTACAGACAAGGTGTCTCAAGTCAGATGGACCTCTGACAACAATTTAACAGCAGGTCTCTGATGTCTGACGAAGCTTCCCTCAAAATTTCTATGCCAACAATTGCGTCCTGTAGCGCGGAACGGATAGATGATAGACAAATACACAAGAAAGGAAAATTTAATATATTTTCACGTGATATAAGGGTTTTTGTTGATAACATGTATATTTTTTAAGTTCCCCTGCAACTCCCCTCATTTTTGAAATTTTCGCGGTAGGATAAAAAATAGATGTTTTTCAACCCGCTCTAGCGCCGAAACCGCTCGTTAGAAAATTAAAGTCAATTAATATATTTTGTAGGAAATTTTGTTTACTTTAATTTTGTATAGAATAGTTATCGTTGAAAAACCCACAGTTTTCGAGATATTAGCAAAAAACTGAAAAAAATTGCAAAAATGTTGAAGTTTTTTGCGTTTTTATACTTTCGGAGCAGTAGCCGCGCAAAGTTGTGAAAGTTTTGACAAATGCAGTAAATATAATAATACGTATTATTTTTTCACTTTTTAGATGGTTTTTTAGATTTTTTTTGTGTCGGGGTGTTTTTAAATTTTTAATTTAAAACTTTATTTTATACTATTCCGTATAAAGTTTATTTGCAAAGTAATATACAATACTTTATTATATTGGTATCATATCGATTGTTTCGTTTTTGTACCTAGTACAAATACATAAGCCAAGCAACAAACTATTGATTCTAGCAGTAAAATCATTAAGGTAATGGTATTACCTAATCACTTAAAATTTGCCTATGCTCAGCACAAAATAATAATCAGAATCAAAATGAATTCGAAGGTTATAACTAGTGATTACGATAATATGAAACCATTGCTCAACTTGGCCGTATTTCTTGGATTAGCAAGCAGTAAAAATACGAAATTGTGGCATACCGTATATTCAATTTTAATATTGATAACAGTAAACTATTGGGGTATTTTTAATATATATACACAATTTTATGCGAACGCCGCTCTAACGTTGTCCACCAGAGTAATTAGAATTATATCAACAATTGCTGTATTATTATTTGTGAACACATTTGTAATAACATTTTCTGTAAGCACTCGTTTGAAGTACAAACACAACAAATTTCTGGATACGTTTTCGAATTTTCCCGTTAAGTGCAAAAATCGTATTTGGATTCAAATTGTAACATTTCATATTTTCTATGTACTATACATAATAGATAACATTCAGGTTGTTATATTTTTACGAGAATATAGATATCTTCCTGTTTACATCTTAATTAGTATTTTAAATTATTTATTGTCGATATCATGCCTAGTGATGATCAATTATATAATTCTACTGAAGGTACGCTTTGAAGTGATCAACAAAAAATTGAAGTCGATATTTTCAGTTAATTTAGAAAAATCTGTATTTATTATTAATAGCAAAGAAATGCAAATACCTCAAAGTGACAGCTCAAATAGCGTTAAAAATATTAGAAGATCTTACATGTCGTTGGCTAAAGCTGTGAAATGGTTTAACCAACTCTTTAGTGTTCCAATATTAATTTTATATTTTTACATTTTTACTGGAGTTCTGGATTGTATTAACATAGTTATTATGCTTACAAAAAGAATTTTGACAAGTGATACTAGTTCAGTATGGATTCATATGCTCACTTCAATATTATTAGGAGTTGGTCATTTATTGGTAAGTATTCAAAACTTTGTTTCCTTTGCCTAAACCATGATTTAAACCTAAAACAATTTCAAAAATTCGTCCGCGATAACTCACATACAGTTCAACCACACTACGAAGGTCTCTTCGACTTTTTCGCTCACCATTTACTAAACCAACTAAATAAAGTTCGTGGGAAACTCTTTGCGCGTTTAGACTCGCGGGAGGCTCGTTGGTCCAAAAACGCGATTCGCTATATTTATACACACCTGTAGACAGATCAAACAATTTTGTTTTGGTTAACGTCTCGATTCGTCTTGACCCACACCGGTGATTTACAATTTTTTTATTCCTTCGATATGCAATAATATATTAATAATTTAATTTAAATTTCAGATTATGGGAATTATAGTAGAAATAATTTGTGATATGACAACAAAAGAAGCACAACGTACTGCAAGCGTTTGCGACAATTTATTGTTAGATGTCCCTTTGGTTAGCAATAATATTGAAAAACGAATTCTAAAAAAAGAATTAACATTGCTATCACAGCAAGCAACTCATCATTATCCATACTTCTCAGCAGCAGGGTTTTTCAATGTCGATTACAGTTTGCTGTTGGGTATGCTTGGAACTGTGACGTCGTATGTCATTGTACTGATACAAATCAACTAATAAATTGATACGTAACTACTATACAGGGTGTCCCCGGATACAATTTAATTTTTTCTTTTGTAGCTGTCTTGTTTATTATTTTCTGATTTTCTGTGAAATGGGCTGGCTTTTAAAAAAATTTTTCTATACAAAAGTTGTAGTCCATTAAATCTCCTATCTGGAATGGGGCGTCAGATTTTTTGTAAAATGTTTCGTTTAAAAGATACAGGGTCTTAAAAAAAACAAAACAAATTTTATTTTAATTCGTAGCTCGAAATCTGTTGATTTTAGACGGAAAAGGTTTAAATGCAGTTTGTAGATTATTTCACGTTCTTTAAAAAGGCACTAAATCATTTTTACTGAAATTCAATATTTTTGGGGATATGGTCACGTGAAGGTAGTTCAACGACTTTTTATGCAATTATGCTGCGACCAGCCGAATAGGTATTAATATTTAATAAATAGTGTTAATGGTGAGATAGAGAAGAGCTTTTTGGTTATGCCCTTTAGGCAGATATTTTGGTCATGTAATATGCTATATAATAGTAGTTAAGTAATATTAGTAACCCATAAAATAGTGTTTATAATGGTACCTCGAGTATTATCATGAACAACTTAATAAGTATTAACAAGGAACATCACTACACTCTTAGCAGAACCAGAGTTTTTAGTGTTTTAGTAATAGTATCTAGTTGGTAACGTATCAGGATAAGTTATAAATATTTTTGTGAATTATGTATATTAGTACGTAGTTAAATTTTAAACCAATCTAAATGTATTTTATACTGTAATAGTACCTATGTATTTGATAAAATGCCATCACTGCAAAACATTGCGATTTGTTTTTAACAAATAATATATTATTTTTACTACAATTCAGGCCCGTAGCTAAGAAGAGCACGTGCCCCCCCCCCCCCCGAAATGTTAAAAAAACGTTTGTTTGTAATAATAAAAATATTATTTCAAATTTAAAAATATTTCAGTTAGGGGGCCGTCCATTAATTACGTAAGGATTTTTGAGAAGGGGGGTATGGGAAATCTTACGGATCCTTATGTGGGGGGGGGGGAGAAAGTCGACGTATTTACTTAATATATATTATTATAATTAATATTTTATAAAAATAAGAGGTGGAGAGGGGGAGGGCCTAAAAATTTTTTTAAGTTAATAACAAATTAAAAATTAGACTTATTAGAAGCTATGGAAATCAACATAATATATTAAAATACCGGTTCCCTTTACTAAACAGCCAATCTGACCTTAACAATTCTCCTTTATTGAACATCTTCAATAATTAACCCGCCTTTTTGTGCAATATTTTAAAAAATACTTCCCCTTACTTAACCTGTAGGAGTTATTAATGTGATTCCAATCCAGCGCCTAAAAATCCGGCGCCCAAAATTCCCAGTGTCCAAACTGCGGCGCCCAAATGTCACGTACCGTGCTCGCCAAATACGCATAAAGTACCGTAAAACGGTAAAAAAAATACTAAAAAAAAAACAGAAACAAATTGACTTGCAAAATATGTTTAAATTTGGAAAATTCGGCTTTAGAAAGCCAGGAATCTTGAATTAAATCTGTACCAACAATTGCTCTCAAATTATTGCCACAATGCCACTTGCTTAACCGTAGATGTAATTACACGTGTTAGCTAGCTGTGTTACTTAAAACGCAGTTCTCGAGAAGCGGGGTGTTTCGAAAAACCTCGTGGATTCGCAACTATGTACTCAGATATTTTATCAGCTAAATGAAAAACCTGATGTTATGTGGACGCCAGTCAATACTAATAAAACCTGAAGAAACGAAGAGTCGTCTTATCGTAGAAACACAAATAGAAATAAAGATGTTGGCGACAATGTTTAATTAAATCACTACTCTTACATAAAACGTACACATAATGATCAAGATAAACTGGTATATAATTGAAGATTATAATAACAGTAAACAAAATAAAATAAAAAAATGCAAGGTAAAATACTGACATTCACCTGAGGGGCAAATTCAGTTAGGTAGCAAAAATACAATTGATCATCCCTGAGGAGGATAAATCAACAAAACGAAGTTATGCTCTAGCAGAAATTAAATTGCACACCGGAATTCATTATCTCGGCTATTACTGATATCAAAATAGAACCTGGCATACAGCATCATTAACAAATAAGTAAATGTATCTCTAAGAGACTTACCCTGAATGCAATGCTACCAATTTCACGACTAGGCAAGTGTCTCTCCTTCGAATTCAATATCCTTACTTCATCATTACGTTGGTCCACCATCCAGGTATAAAATCTACAAATAGAGCCCACAAAATACTTATTATAAAATCAACATGTTTGCCATCTCAAAACTCATCAATCGAGAAAGTGTTACTGCAAATTCAAATTAATTTCCACTGTCGCATCTTCACAAATCAAACATCTGCTGAAAGTCGAAGTCTCGTATCCCAACAAATCATAATTCCGTGTCCAGGATCGAACGTACACGCAACAACCAAAGTCCACGAAGTCTGACTTTTCAATTTCACAATAATCTCGATCCTTAGGCGCAAACGAATTTATAAGGAAAAGCCTCTTACAAATTTTACAAAAATCCAACCATCGGCATCGAAACCAAAATAATAAAGCTAATCATTCTTCGGGAAATTGCTACTACTTATTTCATCCACTTCACATCTTCCAACAGATGGTTATTCAAAACTTAAGCCATCGCAACTTTAACAACAAATGTTGAATACAGAAAAGATTTCCACATATGATAACATGACATCTGCGACGACCATATTTATATTTCCAATAACGAATAATTATAATTAAAATGAATTAACCCGTAACCTGGGTGCTAAAAATAATTTGTTAACACAAATTAACTAGTCGGAAAAATTATATTTACCCGCTAAACGGCAAAACTAAATTATAACACATACATGACAAAATTAAAAATGAACTCGAACGACCACACGCAAATCCTTCAAGAAATCTACGCGCAATGGCGTTCCTATTGATAACTCCGTAGTTACCAACTACAAACAATAAAAAAACACAGTGGCGTTTCAGTCGGGAAGCTTGTAAAAGAAATGTAACTGACAAAATGCATTTTGTCATGTTACAAATCGTGCCCATCAGATGTCGCCCCTAAATTATTAATCTCCGTGGGGGGAGGAGCCAAAACAATTTATTTTTTTTTTCAATTTTTTTACTTTTTTTTCCGTAAGATGTAAAAATTCAGAAACTTTTCTTTGGTAAAGTGTATTGTCATCGGGGACGACTAGATACGCAAAATTTCAGCTCGATTGGATAGCGCCAACTGGGTTAATTTTGACTTTCTAAGTTTTGCCGTAAAAAGGTGAAACTAATATAAAGGATTTAATAAAAAAATATCAAATTTTATTTTTAAATATCAAATTAAAATATAAATAAAATATCAAATATCAAATTATTTTTTAAGTAATTTTGAAAATTTGTATATATTTTCATTTTCTTGTTATTCGTGTTAACAATTTTAAATTGGCACGAAAATTTGTGAACAACTACGCATATGCCATGGTGATTTCGACTCGAATAAAATAAGTTTAAAATCGTGAGTCCGAGTTTATTAATTTTTTAGTTTTTTCGAGTTATTGGTATATTTAAGAATAATAAATTATGATTGGATAAAATTGAATTGGATTTGGAATATTTGGTTATTTTCAAAATTAAAAAGTTATTTAGAGTTTTAAAGTTAAAATTTGCTTATTTTTAAACAAAAGTTATTTGATGGTATGAAGCGTGCGGCGTTATCGAGCACATTTGCAGTCCATTTGCGATACGAGGGTTATACTACAAAAAAATTTTATTAAAATTATTTAAATATTGATTTTATCATCCGAGTCGTTTGCTACAAAAAATGGACGTACCCAGACGAGGCGTATATTTATGTGGTATGTTAATTGATTTTTAAAATTATACCACCGAGTACATCAGAATATCTACTTATGTGATTTTTCAATTTCTTTTACATTTTTGATTTTTGCATGAGTGGATTAACGAGAATCGGAAAAATGTGTGGTTCCCCCCATAAACATTTTTTAAATACGTCCCTGTTGATGTGACTTTATTTCAATTTTATTGCCTTTTCAGTATTATCATTCACTTTATTTTTCTGTAGCACTCTGTATCCATAAATTCATCTATTCTTATCTTCACAGGATTTGGTTTCATTTCCTTCTCGTCTATACACCATTGCATTTTATACGGTGGTGCCAGGTTTGGTTTTTCGGAATATGTTATGTTAAATCCCCTGTATAATGCGATATAATCCTTTAATTTTTCAATTTATTACCAATCTCAATTTTGGTAATTTTTTATTATATAAAGGCGATATCTGAAGGCAAAATTAATAATATTTTAACAACAATCAATTGAACATCCTCGAATGGCAGGCTCTAATTTGAATAAATCACATTCTGATCTTTACAGATGTTTATCAAAATACACCTTAACTTATGATGAAAGGTGTCAGCTTGGTTATCCTGTCCAACACAGTTCTGGGTCGGTGACAATAACAAAGCAGTCTTCTTCGATACCTTCGGATAACCAGGGAATAGAAGAACAAGATAACGAGAAAAAAGTAATTTGCGTTCGATGCAGAAAACCATTTTCCATAAGCAACACTGGAGAATATCTTGACAGGAAGAACTGTTACTATCACGAAAAGTACAATAGACGAACTGCCACATATACATGTTGTAATCAAGACTTACTGTCGCGTGGCTGTTTGCATAGCAAATTGCATGTCTGGACTGGTCTTCGCGTTGGTATAAACAATATCAAGGATTTTGTTCAAATGCCCTTGCCGGAAAAATCAATCGAAGAAGGCAATGATTATGGAATTTATTCTATATGTTGCGAAATGTGTTACACCACGGCCGGTATGGAATTACTCCAAGTTTCCGTTGTAGGGGTTGATGGATCGCCGGTGTACAATGCCTTCGTTACACACGAACACGAAACGATCGATTACAATGAAAAATATTCAGGAATATCAGCGCACCAATTTAAACGAAAACTGTTGAAAAAATCTTTAGTAGAAGTCCAACATGATCTGCAACAGTTTATTAACCGTGAGACTTTATTAATAGGTCACGGGCTTGAGAATAACCTGAGAGCATTAAAAATAGTACACGAAAATGTAATAGACACTTCGATCGTTTATTCTCATTGCCGAGGGCTACTGCTCAGAAGGTCTCTAAAAGACCTTATCACTGAGATTTTAGAGACTCCAGTTGTAGAATTGACGAATGGCCAAAAAAGCAAACAAAATGCGCGACATGTAATGAATCTCATGTTAAAAAAAATTGAAGAAGAACTCATTAACATCTCGGGGCCGGCCGGTGATCCAAAAAATTAGTACGGGTAGTAGCAGATGTACTACAAATCAATCGTACATGCGATTTGTAATAATATTACATCAAGAACTGTATAATTTCACATTTAAATAAATAAAAATAATAAATATATTAAATAGCAAATTATCGTTGACCTTTATTTAATCCTTTAATGCATGATTTTTTTAAACTAATAAAAAAAATAAAATATATAAATGTGAAAAAATTTTTTTCAAGTCGGTGGCTTGCAATAAAAAATTGCTACCGGCCCTCGCGGGCAAACAGAATTTTTCTCTACACGCTGGAAGAAGAACCAGCTTTAAAATATAGTGTAGAAGCCCAAGATGTTACGACTAGCTGATTTGTGCCGGTAGCGAGGGGGTGGTTTTAAAGGTATTGATCAACCACTGCAGGAAAAATTCACCAACAAAGGAAGTCCAGCACGTAGATGGGAAAAAAAAGAAATTGTAGATACTTGTCTCTATATTATCCGTAATGGAGAAACACACAGAAAACAAGTAGTCTACGCCCACAGCGAAAATAAAATTTAATCCAAAGTAATAAATAAAAGTAAAAATAATTTACTTTATTAAATTAATTTAAAGGATCACGTTGCACAGTGGGACGAAACCCCGAATTTGTACCCATAATTCAAAAACCCAATGAATTCGGGTGAAAGTCGGTACTCGTGGGTTTTTGGGGTCGCTGATTACGAATCGGAAGTCAAAAATCTCAAAAACAAAATGGCGGACCGAAAACGGCAACAAATTTCTTGAAAAACCTAATGGATTCGAGTGAAAGTCGGTACTCGGGGGTTTTTGGGGTCGCTGATGACGAATCCGAAGTCAAAAATCTCAAAAACAAAATGGCGGACCGAAAACGGCAACAAATTTCTTGAAAAACCTAATGGATTCGAGTGAAAGTCGGTACTCAGGGATTTTTGGGGTCGCTGATGACGAATCCGAAGTCAAAAATCTCAAAAACAAAATGGTGGGAAATGTTTAGGCATATGCATATACAGGAATAAATACTTTTTATTTTTCAGTGTTAATGTCATGAAATGTGAAGGCTTATAAAATTAGTGGAATACAATTTCCTCATCCGAATCATCATCGTCAAATTCAGAATCTGTTTCTACTGTAGATTGACTTGTTATTGTAGGTGGGATCAACAATTCTACAGCTTCCGGAGTTAAACTTCGCATTTTCTTCTGTGGCAATTTACGGAGGCTAGAAATGTACGGATCAGATGTTACCATCAGCCGGTTCCAAACATCTTCCATTGTTTTTGATCTCGAACACTTTCGTGATAAATTTTCTCGGATACTTTTGATGTCCTTGTTCCGAGCTTCCTGAGCATCTTCAGATAACTGGCCGATTGGTAACAATGCATGAGCTATTATTTCTGGTCCATGGATCAGAAGTTTGTGCACCGAAGTAGGCATATAATACCACGGGTAAAGCTGTACAAATAGTCGTGCAGTTTCTATTGCATAGTTTCGAAATTTGTCGATATTAATCGCATGGCCACTCGAAATAGCCTGCAGAATAGCGTAGAAGCGTGTGATTAATTGTTCGTCGACACCTGTTATCATTGCAGACACCGTAGAGTTTTCGAAAAAGCGCCGAGCTGTATTCCCATCATTAGTACTGCCGAATCCAGGCTTCGGATAATCGACGATTAGTCCTAATTGCGTTTGAAAGCCCCTTTGAACAACCCTCTTGCTCTCTTGTACAATCCGCTTTTCTTCCTCAGTACGTGCTTGCCATTTCTTTATTTTCATTTTGTAGGACAAATGTAAGCAACATTCGAAAAAACGTATCCACCCATGCAAAGTAGATAGTCCGAACTTGAAATTATCTTCGTTGACTGTTCTTTCGAGAAGAGCATCGATGTCGTTGAAATTTTTGGATGTAGCTCCACATAGGTAGCAACGTAGAGCCGAACTCGTTGATGTCAATGCGTTACAAACTTTCCCATCGATCATTGTTAATGTCATTTGAAATGCAACTGAGATTTCGTTCTGATTTATGATTGTTTCGTAAGGAACAAGTGTCTTTATCTGGTCATTGATGTATCGTTCTTCGTCGACTGTTGAATCCGTGTTTTCGTGCAGAAACTGTAATCTTAGTGGTCTACAAAACCGTGGAGATGAAGGCCTGGGGTTCTTCCAAATCACAATTTCAGCATTCGATTTACAATCGACAGATACGAGTTGTAATGGCACAACCGAAGTGAAGAACACACTTGTATCCGAAATGCTGTCATCTTCAAATTTCTGCTTGTATGCACTTTGTCCAGAGCTTCCGTCACAGCCCCATTTGCAAATGAGGGTCATCTTTTTTACATCCTCATCTGCTATACTCGAAATAACTTCCCGTTGAAGTAATAGAATACGCTGGACAGTATGGTTCAACAAAGCCTGTAACTGAACTTCTGCTTTGCTCTCTGTAATAGTAATAGCCGTATGGGGTGGATAACAGAGTTTTTTGGCTTCTGCTACTTTTGAGTACGGAGGAACCAGACGACAATGCCGCTCAACACTTAGTGATCTCAATGTTTGGTAGTCACTCTTCGACAATTGACGGTCCACCAAATAAGAAAGCGCTTCATCTGCAGATAGTGGTTCTTCGGGTTGTGCTTCAAAAGCTTTTCGATACTTTAAAGCTCTCGTTGGGCTCGTCTGCGTTGCATCCTTCACAATTTTCGCAGCATCCAGTTGTCCTGAAGATCTAAGGCTCATTTGAGTAGCATATGCCAACTCGCTTGTAGTCAACGTTGCACGGACTTCTTCGGTCTTCCTTCGTTTCGAATTTTCACTTAATGACTCGAAGTCCTTAAAACGGGGACCACGTGCAGCGGTTGCGGTCACTGCAGGTGTCTTCTGAGAAGGAGCAGGTACCGGAAAGGACACGTGCCCATCGAGCCATTTCTCGTATTTGTTGTAAAACTTGTCTTGATACCTGCCGACCGATTGCCACTTTGTTCGCATTTCGGAAAATAGGGTCGTGAAATACTTCTTCATATCTTCCCGAATGAGCACCGAACGTCCACTTTTCTTGGAAATTTCTGCTGAAAGGTGTTCCAATAAATCGGCGAATGGTGCATTCAAACGCCCTTTCACAATAACGAAGACCTCCCTCCGGGTGTATAGTAAATTGTCGTCGGTACTAGACCCTGTAATAAAGCAGCAGAAAATTAGAAATTGATTTGCATACGAGTACTTGCAATATTTAACGTAAACTACAATTAATAAAATACCATGACACTCATTGGATAAACTGAATTCTTTCTGCGTAGTCGCTCACGCTTACTAAAAAACTACGCTAAGTAGCAAAAAGTAGCAGATGATCTAAAACGTTTTCGATAGTTGAAAGACTGATCTAGAACCTAAGACTTGAATCAAAGTCCAGTCTCCTCAAGTTCCCTACTTTTTGTCCATTTGAAAGTATGTCTCAAAAATTATATCGTTTTCATAGGGTACCAAACATGGTCGTATTTCAAGCAGATGAACGTGACTTTTCAATTTAACTCATACAGAAATATTTTCTACATACCTCCAGGAGTAGAATCCATTTTGAAAAATCAAAATCGCTTAAATAACTTTCGAGTTATTGATCTTTGAAGTTCACTGTTTTTCCTCACGTTTTCACTCGCCGCGTGCACTCTCAACGAAGGCTGACTTTGAACTAATGTATCGAGCCAGGTATAGAACGGACGACCATACCCTTCGAGGTTTGAATGCACCAATCATTTCTCTACCCCACCCGAGGGTCGAAATTCCTCGAATCCAAAATTCACTTTTCGGAATTATGGGCACGAATTCGGGGTTTCGTCCCACTGTGCGTTGGAAATGTTTGCCAGCAAGATAAAAATGCTATCGTTGAAGCGCTTGATAATACGGCCAGTCGATGGAAAATAAAATATATTATGCGAATTGAATTATTGCAAATAATTCTTTTTAACTGTTGCGAGTATTTAACAAAGCGAAAATAAAAAAATTAAGGTGTCCAAAAAAAAATAAGATGTCTCCTAAAAATCAGTCCACTGGACCAAAACTCACCCAAAATTTCTCTTGAACACAGAAAACACTCACTTCCGTCTTTTCAAGCTCGAGTCCTTAACTCGACTGCCAATTTTCCATACCACCGCGCGCAACGCAGTCTTATCCGCCCAGATAACAGGAGCGCCTCGTTGTGAAATGCAAAAGGAATACATAGGCGTACCCTTAAAAACAAATTCAATAAAATTTGTTACAGGCTATCAAACTTCCAAAAAAGTGTATGTTGTCAAGGGCCACCTTTTAAGTTTTTATAAACGACCACTAGATGGCACTATTGAAAGCTGTCAACACTATTTTCGTAAAATTTTACATTTTTTTGTGTGGCACCAGTGATAGGTTAGAAATTGACCAAGTAGTTTGTTTACAGTCAGCGTTTAAAAAACAATTTTGTGAGAAAAATGGAAATTTCACGTGAAGGTTTTCGTTAAATGATTTTTTACGATTTTAGCAAAGGCCTAACTCAACAACAATGCATAGAATCGCTTCGTTCCACTTTTAGTTATGAAGCACCATCAGATAAACGCGGAGAACTAGTTACTTTATGTGGAATTATAAATGCTGCAGGTTGTTAATAAATTATAAATGCTGCAGATGTTTTGAATGCCATCAAGCCTATCTATGAAGATCTGAGCAAAGATGCCCTCCTGGAGCGATGTGTCGGAGGCTTTACGCAGAACAACAATGAGAGTTTGAACCAACTTATTTGGAAAATCTCACCAAATCACTTGAGTGGAACCTCTGTCATCGTTGAAATTGCAGCTTATGTGACAGCCAGTATCTTCAATGAAGGGTCTTTTGCTTTACTAACCTTCATGCAAGATATGGGAATCAGTAGTGGATCAAGTACTCATGACTGGGCGCCATCAACTGACTCCATACGTATAAGCCGAGCAGAGCAGGAAGCTGAAAGACAGACTAAAGAAGGCAGGATTCGTCGTAGACAGGAACAAAACGGTGCTTTAGACATTATGGATGATAGCAACATTCTTTATGGACCTGGCATTGATGATTTAGTGTGAGGTAAGCCGATAAAACTTGCTTATTAACGTTTTATACCAGATTTTTTACTGTTCAAAACTTGAAAACGTTTTCCCCACAACTCACGTTTTCAAAGTCGGTGCCCCTCATAACGTCAAAACTACTACACCGATCCTTTTGAAATTTAGAACACTATTTCTGTACATAATTTACAATGTAACGCAGGAGAGCTTTTTCAAATTTGTTAATAATTTTTATTTTACAGTAACAAATTAGCCGATTTTTTCCCAAATGTTCCAAAAAATATTGGAGAAGACATAAAGCCTGATTATTTGATGAGCGATGACGATCTAAAAGACCATAACGCATGAACAACGGTTATGGGTAACACCCCAAGAAGGCTTTTATGTGATTGGCATATCAGAAAAAATTGGGTAATACAAGAGAAAAGAAAAATTAAAAATGTAGAAATAAGACAATGAACACGGATTTAGGGAACATAATGACTGCAACCAACGAAGATACATCCAAAAGATTTTTTGGATTCTGAAACTGCTGCCAGAATTACAAGCATTGACGTCGATTTTATTAAGAGGCTCAGAGTAATTTTGGAAGTGCTGGCAAATGAATTTGAAATGAACACAAAAATTTTGACACATGGAGCTTTAGGCATTGAACATGCTCTACTCCCAATCTGGCAAAATCTGTCACATTTAAAAATATATGTCGATTTACGTAAGTAACAAACGTTTCATTCATATAGGAGGTGCCACTCCGACCCGCAATAACATAAGATACGCGTCTAAGCGAGGGTGTCTAAACCCTCGCCACATGGCGATTACCATAACGATCTCACACGGGGAGACCAAAGTTTGACGATGAGCAAAAATTCGACACCACCACATCAATCTTTTATTAACGACTCTAGTAACGTACCACAACAATCAATCCGTTTAATGAAACGGACAAATATGTACCAATTTTCAATGAGGAATTTCCCGCGGAAGAATCGGTTACCAGTGAAATTTTATCACTTCTTGGCGATAACGTAGTCGTTAAACAAGACTTAAGGCCTGCTATTCAAAAGCAATTAAGTCCAAATTTAGACTACGTGGTAAAAAAACGTGGAAAAAAAAAGCGAGACGTAAAATTAATACACACACAAGAAAAAATTCGAGCTGCCTTATCAGCATTAAGTCAGGCATTAACCGACCTCATTAAAAATGAAGGCGGAGAAAAATAAATAACCAGAATATTCTGAATACCTGAATATTACTCTCATTGCCTACAGCACATAGAATACAAACCTTAAGTTTAACTAAAATATCAAATATCAAACCTTACGAAGATATAATCGAAATAAATATTTCGGATTGTATCAAGACTTCTGGTACAAATAAAGTACAACCTACTCTGGTATTACCTTTTTTTAACGATAATTCTAAATAAACAGCCATTGCAGCTCGTGGCTTGAATTCAAAGGAACCTTTGAATCGCTCGTTTACAATAATAACACGATCAACATCATTCAAAAGTACCATTATTTAAGAACATCGCTTCAAGGCGATGCTCGTAACGCTATCCGAACGCTGGAATTTTCGACTAGAAATTATCAAACTGCTTGGATTCTAGTATGCAAGCGATATGACAATTCAAGATTGTTGGTGCATTAAAAGCACTATTTGAATTGGAATCAATAATAAAGGAAACATCATTAAGTTTGAGAAATGTAATCGATGCAACTTACCAGATTTTGGAGTCCCGCGAAGCACTAGAACAACAATTCATCAGTGGGACACTTGAATAATTTACTTAATAACAACCGAACTGGATAAAATCACAATCAAAGAATGAGAAGAGCAGAAGGAATATGTGTTACCAACTTTGAGTGATTTAGAAATGTTTCTGTTGGGTAGGGCTGAATTATTGGAGACAATGGAAAAAGAAACTATATCTCACAGTGTCATGTAACAACTGCGGAATCAAATTACAAATGTAATCTGTGCAAAGGGTCACATTTGATTTATACTTGTCCAGATTTCCTTAAATTATTATCGATTAATGCAAGAATCGACAAGATCAATCAACTATGGTTATGCTCAAATTGCCTTCACCAGACCCAGACCCATTGGCTCTGGTCCATTCTGGGATTTAATGGTTAATGTAAAATTGGACATGGGCAAAGACTTACCAATATTAAAAAATACTAAACTAAGGTGGGTAGTAGCTGGTAATGCATCCATTTTAGTAGATGTAACTTATTACAAATTAGCTATACATAAAAAGCAATTAATTGACGATTCTGGCAGATTGAAGAAGTTCCTAATTAATATAAGTTCTTCAATGACCAGATCCGTGGTTAAATTTCCCTTAAAACATTCACCCAACTTACTAGGAGAATCTTTAGATATAGCTAAAAGACGTTTTCTTGCGTTAGAAAAACGATTCCAGAGAAATCAAGTTTAAATAATTTTGTAACGGAGGTAAAAACTCCTTATAAATTGTAACGTTTAAAGTACTCCACATGCAGTCACTCGAATTACACGTATCTATGACAAAAAGATTCAGTGATTGCTGTGATACTAAAAACCCCCAACAGTTACCGGTTAATAAATACAGTGCAAAGATCAAATGTTTTATTTAGTGACCATCGCCCAACATTTCGCCTACTAAAGAGGTTTTTCAAAGATGATTTCTAAGACTAGAATTCAACAGACTGCCTAGTTACCGTCTCGCAAGCAGCTTTGCGAACTTGCAGATCAACGAAGCTAAACACATGTTTTTGTAGCAAAAACAGTTTCAAAACTTTGTTATACAACACAAAAAGAAGTGGACAGTATCATCTAGAAATATTAAAGTATTTCGCAGTAAAAATAAATCACGGTAGAGTTTCAGAACTTGCGCGTTAAAATTAGATATTCTATTGGAGCTTCTTCGAATAACTGAAGCACAAAGAAATAGATCTAATATTGAACAATCCACCCCCTGAAGAATACTACAGAAGATCAATTTATATACCAATGTTGATGCAGTAATCTTTGATTTGCAATCTAGATTTTCTGTAGACAACATTAAATTCTTTTGATCTTACAGATTTGATGCCAAAAAATATTATTAAATTGAATTTAAAAAAAGTAGACAACATCTACTTACAAGTATTATAGTAAAATAATTAGTGATCGATCAGGAGCTGAATTACAATTATTTTCTGAAATTCAACTTTGGCAAAAGAAATGGCTCACCGTTTCTGAATCCACAATACCTAATGCTGTAGACGAAGTGTTAGAAAATTGCGATACGGATATATACTATTTAATAAATAAATTATTCCTAATTCTGCTCACATATCCAATAAGTGTGGCCTCTGCAGAAAGGAGCTTTTCTTCATTGCGAAGGTTAAAAACATACTTGAGAAGCACTATGGGAGAAGAAAGGTTGACGGGTCTAGCTCTACATCATACACACCGGGAAATAGAACTAAATGTCAATAAAATTATTGAAAGATTCGCTAAAAGTGGCAATAGGAAACTTAATTTTATATTATGAACTTGAAGCTACTTACTTTAATATTTTTATTTGTATTTAATTTAAGACAATACATGAAATTATTTTTGATAATGCCATTACACGACTTTTTATTTTTTTTATTTAAAATATTTTTATGTTGTCGCCCCCCCCCAATGGTAATTTCCTGGATCCGCCACTGCAGGCGGTTGGCTTGCAGCACGGTCGTAAATCACGAAAGTTATTATCGTTATTATCAAAGGCGCAGATTAAAAAAAGATTAATTTTTGAGCAAAAATACAAAATTTGGACAATTAACGATTGGTCAAAAGAAAGATCAACGTCGGACCAGAGTTAAACCAAGCTTAATTTTAAAGTGAAAAATGTAGAATGATTTTGAAGTTCATACTTTAGATCGGTAGGTAATTTTCCAAAAGGGGCACGCAAAAAATATTTGGAGGTCAGAAAAATTTACAACGGATCAAATTTTTTGTTGTCCAATATTAATCTAGATGATTTTCTACACTCATACCCATTCTTCGGGGGTCCTTTGAAATTTTTAAGTGTAAAAGGGGACCACAGATGTACACACAATTACAGTGGGAAATCTTTGTAATAATTTATTTCTGCTCTACATTAAAACACATCTTATAAGTTAGAAGATTAATTATCAACAACCTTTTCTATTCTCGTATTGCAACAATTTCTACAAAAACAGGAATGGTTGTTTAAAAAATAAAATTCATAGTTTTTTTTTCGTTTTTTTCATTCGTTCGTCAAAATCATATTCAATTGCAGACTTCGTAATTTAATAATCAATTTTTAAAAGTTCTTAAATCGATCACTTTACGGTCACCCGTATTAGTACAAGCTGCTTGCAACGCAGTAAAAAAATTTCTTTGATTGGTGTTTATATTTTACCCCAAAATTGTTATAAAAATCATACCAAAAAAGTTGTTTTGCTAACAATTCTACTTGCAAGCTTATGACAAAAATTTGCTGAATATTTCATCGTCTTGATAAAATATTCGGAAAGAAGCAGGTATCAGAACATTGTCACTCACCCTGTTAAGTAATTTCTTTAGATACAAGAATTCATGCAATTTAAGTTATTCAACTCCATCCTTTTCCTAAATCCTGATAAATCCTAAAAAAATGTAATTTCAATAACGTTTTGCAGTTCAAACAAAATCTACACTAACCTAACATTCTTTCGACAAAAATGTTTCTTCTTAAGTATATTATTATTTAAACTCTTTCATTAAACTTTACATCACTATTTTAGATTTACTTATAATTTATTTTTTAAACCATGCAATTTAAAAATCAAATCGGTTAATTTGTTGACATGAAATGTAGAATGTAGATAAAACAGATCAACGCTGTTACCTGCAAAGCGCAAATAATAAAGGTACGTTTACAGGTTAAAACGGTTAAAACCTACGATACATTTTTAATTTTTTATTTACCTTTTCACTAATAAATAATAATGCAAAGAATAAGAAGCTTCATTTAATCGATGATTTATGATAATTATTTTTCTTAGATGATATTAAATAAACTGTTAGAATTATAAATTATCACCAACACGTGCGAAATTTTGCATTAATTTGATATCGTTTTATTGAGTTATTATTAACAAACAGTGTGTCCCCGCAACCGTGGAGAATTTTTAGAGTCTAGAGTGTTGATAGAAGACGCTTTTCTAAGATAAATTTTGGATTTTATCCGTTGTCTACCACTGACGCGCACGATTATATTAACGAGATTCCAACTACCAACCACTTAGACTAATTTTCAAATAAACCTTTTGTCGAAGTCCAAACCTTTCACTATTTAAAGCAATTTTTTGAATTTTTGGTTTCAAATGGCCATAGCTCCGATATTATTGATTTTTTAAGCTTAATAGATTAAAAATTTTTTAAAGATCATTCGTTTATCTACAAATTAGGTTATAACCTCTTATTGTCTATATTCAACGGATTTCGAGTTATAAATTAAATTAATGTAAAAAATGTTTTAAAAAATTCAGGTTTTATTTTTTTATTTTTCTTGCGAACCTCGTATCTCTTAAACGAAACGTCTTAGAACAAAACTGATGGTCCAAACCGAATCGGAAATATAACGAGCTACATCTTTACTATTAAAATATTAAAAATAAAATTATTATTATTGAAATATTAAATTTTTATTAAAATAAATTTTGTGAATTTATTATTTTTTCACTTACACCTTGTTCATTATTTTTAAAATTTCTGTGAAAACGCTTAGTTTCCCAAAATAATTCATTTGACCAAAGTTGTAGCCCGTTAAATTTCCTATCCGATTTGGGTCATCAGTTGTTTTCTAAGACGTTTTGTTTAAGAGATACGGGGTTTGCAAGAAAAGTAAAAAAATAAAACCTAAATTTTTTAAAACATTTTTTCCCTTCATTTAATTTATAACTCGAAATCCGTTTATTCTAGACGATAAAGAGTTATAACTTATTTTATGGATAAGCGAATGATCTTTAAAAATACTTTAACACATTAAGCTTAAAAAATCAATAATATTGGAGCTATGGCCGTTTGAAATCAGACATTCAAAAAATTGCTTTAAAGCGAAGTCCCTCAAGGGTTTGGACTTGGACAAAAATTTTATTTGAAAATTTGTCTTAGAAAAGTGTCCTTTATCACCACTTCAAAGGTTCTGCTCGGTCACGGGGACACCCTGTGTAATGAGTTTAGAGTTAAATTAATATTATAATTTTTGTAAATTTGTGACACCAAGTGACACACAGATAACGTGTGTATAAGGCGCGAGTTTTTAAATTATTGAACTTATCTTGGAACAGAACGTCATTCACAACACTCACAATACTACTTACTTTTTAATTTTTAATTTTTTTTTTTCGGATTATTAAAGAATGTTAGGTTCGTCTAAATAAGAAATGATAACGAGTTAGGGAGATACACCATGCCCTATTTTTTGGGAACTATGATTACATAGTTGGAAAAGACGCGCAAGTGGACGCAGAGACACAGACAGCAAAAAACGAAAAAGCGAAGCGTAAGTTGAAGAAAATAGTCCCGAAAGAACACCAAGAAGAAGATTACCTGACAAAACAGGTCGAGCGAAAGCCTAAATAGCTGCTACGTGGAGTTCTGATGTAATGCCAATGGCGGATTTTCGGCTCCTCGGAGTTGTGGAAGGGCTTTTGAAGCCGGTGTCTCGTACGAAATGTCATCTTCCCGCGCAAAGCAAAAAAGTACATGTTTACAAGTGTATCTTTTATTTGTTGTATATTCTACTCATGTAGCACAAATATTGGCGCAATATTGGTCCAATATTGAAAATCAATATAGGACCAATATTCAAATAACCCAATATTGAAAAACAATATCGCAATATCGGACCAATATTGAAAAATAATATTGGACCAATATTGAAAACCAATATCGGAGCAATATTGGAAAACAATATTGAAAATCAATATTGGAAATCTATATTAGACCAATATTCAAATGTGAACATTTTGCAATATTGACGCAATATTTAAAAACAATATCGGACCAATATTGAAAATCAATATTGGACCAATATTGGAAAACAATATTCGACCTATATTGACTGAACAACGTAAGGCAATATTGGTAATCAATATTTGGGCAATATTGCACCAACTTACTCCCAATATTAATGCAATATTGATTTTCAATATCGGCGCAATGTTGGAAAATAATATTGGACCTATATTATTTGGCTGAACAACGTAAGGCAATATTGGTAATTAATATTGGGGCAATATTGCACCAACTTACTCCCAATATTAATGCAATATTGATTTTCAATATCGGCGCAATATTGGGCCTATATTGGCTGTGCATCGGAAGGCAATATTGGTAATCAATATTGGGGCAATATTGTACCAACCTACTCCCAATATTGATGCAATATTGATTTTCAATATCGGCGCAATATTGGAAAACAATATTGGACCTATATATTGGCTGAATTTTGCAATATTGCGCCAACATTAAATATTGGCGCAATTATTGGCGCAATTATTGACGCAATTATTGCAGCAATAATTGGCGCAATTATTGGCGCAATATTGCGCTAACATTTTGTGCTACATGGGTACACATTACTTACTGGCTAATGTATTGTGAGAGAAGTATCTATCCTTTACGATATATCTTCTCAAGATAAATAATACACATAACGGCTTTTTAAAATTTTATTTAATATTTGATGATTTTACAACCTAACAAGTGAATAATATATATAACATAAAATTAACACTGTGTCAGAGATTTTTCGAATCAATTAAAATCTTCGCGTAACCCTATTTAATTGTATTGGTAATTGGCTGGATGGGTATTCCATATCTAAGTTTTATGAAATCCGACATTCTCTCACCAATCATAATAGTAGGTGCCGCGGTGTGACCAGCAACCAAAGATGGATAAATACTGGCATCAACAATTCGTAAGTTTTTAAATCCATGTACCAGTCCTCTACTGTTCACAACTGAAGTTTTAGGATTGGGACCCATTCTACAAGTTCCACTTTGATGATAGGAAGAAGCTGTCATAAGCCTGAAAGCGCAAATCCAATAATCTTTGCTTCCCAATTCAGAGCCTCTGCATTGTGGATAATCAACCAGGACTAGTGTTGCATTAATATTTCTCAATGGTTCCGTTTTTATAATTTTCTGGATTGTTTCAATTCCCTGATACATAACTTCTACGTCATATTTTTCCGCCAAAAAGTTAGCATCGATGTTTGGATACTGATACGGATCTTTAGATCTTAGAGTTACCGAACCAACCGATTGGGCTTTGAGTACAAAAGTGAAGGCATTCATGACGCTTTGGTAATGTAAACTGTTAACGATGGCATGATAGGTTTCGTTCTTAACTCTCAAATCTCGAAGTAAAAATGTGTCTAATGAACCAACGAGATTTATTATTAACTCCAGGTCTGGATAACTCGGACTTGTCTCAAATTTGGTTTGGAAAAATCCAAGACCTTGGCTGTTGGACGGAATTGTTAAAGGACCGTAATCATTCAAAAAATCTATTATTTGTTGCCGTAAACTTGGATTTGGTTCAGTGACATTTGTGCCAATATACGCTGCGTAAAATACGCTGTGATCGTAAAGGGTTTTGCCAACTGGAAGATCGCTGATTAACGGAATATTCATTTCTTTCAGGTGATCTCGAGGTCCAACGCCAGATAACATTAAAATTTGAGGAGTGTTTATTGCTCCAGCTGACAAAATAACTTCCATGCGTGCTTTGGCAATATATTGTTTACCATCTTTTGCAAATTGAACTCCAAGCACATTTTTGGTTACAGGATTTATCAATAATTTTGTGACGTAAGCATTGGTTATAATTTTTAAGTTTTTTCTGTCCTTGATAGGCTTTAAAAATGCATTGTTGGAACTGTCGCGAAACTCTCTGACGTTGTTTAATTGCATTTGAAAGACACCTAATTCATCTCTTCCGTTATAATCTTTGCTTGTAAAGTTACGAACAACTCTGCTGCCTTTTATAAAATCTAGAAATTGCTCGCTAACTGGCCTAACGTACTTCACGTTCCAGTAACCGTCTCTTCCATGGTAACCAGGATCTCCATTAACTTCGGAGTTTTCCGATTTTATAAAATATGGCAATATTTCGTCATAAGACCAACCGGGATTCCCTTGTGCGGCCCATCTATCATAATCTCCTTTGTTTCCTCTTGAATAAAATTCATAATTCACTGCGCTGCTGCCTCCTAAAGCTCGCCCTCTCACAATCGGGCAACGATTCCCCTGCATTCCTAAAAAATTGAAATACATCAAAAACATTGATTGGAAGCTGGAAACAAGCTTGAAATTACCTAAACATGCGTTTTTTTGTTCCGTACTGTAGTAGCCCCAGTTAAATCTTGACAAATGCAAATAAAGATGCATAGCTGGAATAATAGAAAAATTTGATTCGGGACCTCCGGCTTCGATTAGCAGAACTTTCCATTTTTTTACTTCGGACAATCTGTTTGCAACGACTGCTCCACCACAACCAGATCCCACGACAATAAAATCCCAAATCCCAAATTCTAAAAATGGATTAGAACAACAAATTTTTACTAAAAAATGTTTTACCTTCAACTAAGAAGCTATGCTGTGGTCTGTACTGCTCGTTATTTATGGGCAACTGATAATGATCCGCATTGTCGATCCCAGTTGTGATCAGATTTTCATAATAATTTACATCATCTGTGAGATCGGGATCCGCACATGCAATCCATGAAAATTGAAAAAACAGAACAACGACAGCAAATTTCATTTTGCTATTGCAGATTCTTACTACTTTTAAGCTATCTCCGTTTGGATTTATATTTTTAAAGGATTTATTTGCATAAACTACGTAATTTTATATCTTATAAATCCTAGTGAGTTATCTAGATAACTCAAAAATACACAAAAAATATGTTTTGATTACTTTTCATAATTCGCTAATCTAAGAATTGTTAATACTAAATTGTTTTATTAGAATTCCAAGAATTTTATCAGCAATTGCACAAAATTAGAAAGCAACAATAGGCTATCAAGATTTTCCAATTGTTATGCACTCAAGGATTAAAAAGGAACATCTTGAGATGCGGAGGTGAAATTATGAAAAAATTCCGGTTTTAGTTGGATATTAGCCAAAACTTTATGTTCTGGGAATCGTAATTGTTACTCGTATAATTTTATTTGTAAACCTTGAAAAAATTTATTTACACAGGAGTCTTTAATTAAAAGATTAAAAGTACATAATATTTAATTTCATTTGCGTTCGACCTTAAACTTTTCTACTAAATAATTCTGTGTATTTGAACTACCTACATAATTCTAATAATTATTATCTGACGTTAGTATGACGTTGTTTTATGACTAAATTTTGACATCAGAATACTGACCAATTATCGACGACAATATGACGTAACCATGTCAGCTGGGTATTTCACTTTGTTCAATAATGTTGCACTATGTGGCCTTAAAACGTTGCCATAGCCGTATGCGGTTTTCTGGTACACCCATTAGCGAGTTTTCTAGCAATGCCCAATGAGTCGGGGTTAAAGCTGATAGATCATCAGGATATTCGGTGAAGGGACATAAAGGGTAGGAATTTAAGATATAATATCCTCAATTTTTGAATGTTTTGGTCCTTTAGAGAACGTAAAGTAATAGAAAAGGTGACATTTCCTCGCTCGTGGCTGCGCCTCGTGACATACGACCCACCTCGCATTTAATATGCCCTTTAAACTCTTCGTTAATAATATACTATTAATTTAATATAACAGCTTAACAATGATGTGGTGGGTTCAGTGACCAACAATTAGTATCATCAGCAGTTCATCATATTTATTCTACGTTAAATGCTCATGAGGTTAATTTAATGTTTAATTAAATGTTAAAATTACAGCAAAAAAATTAAAACGTCGACATCGGTGGTAATCTTCGTTTATTTTTGTAACAAAGAATTATATTTTTATTGTTTACAAATAAGTATGCGTCATGTACTAACTGCATTATAAACCAGAATTAGTAAAAAAATTTACAAAATGATAAGAAAATAAATAAACAACATTAAAATTATATAAATATTGTATGTACCTATTTAATACTAAGTTACAATATAATATAATACGCGGGATATTCTCTACGAAGTCAAATTTTTTAGATGCCTAAAACGAGCTGGGTCTTCCGGCTATCCTGCATTTGCCTTCGGACAGGTGTAGGGAGTCGATGTTAAAGGTAGTTTCATTTCAAATTTTCATATGATAATACATGAAAATTTGAAAAAATTACCACAGGTCCCAGTTGACATGGTTACGTCAAATCACGTCAAAATCACGTATATTTCTGGTCATATTTCGTTGAAGACGTCAAATGACTAAATACTGACGTTAGTGTGACGTTGTTTTCTGACCTATTTTTGACGTCAGAAAAGTAACGTCATTTCAATGTAATTTTGACGTCGTTTTTCTTTGTAATTTCCAATCTCATGAAATAAAAAACCTTTACGTAAAATTTTTTATTTTATTTTAGTTAATATTTTGTTATTTAAATATATAAATTTAACTTATAAAATTTAATGCAATAAAAATTAAAAATTGAAGAAATTCGTTGTTTTGAAAGCTCAAAAACTTATTGATTTTTAATATTGTTTAATTACGTCTACAGAACCTCGTACAATGTAACGTCGTACAATGGTAACGTCGTACAATCGTCCTAAAATGACGTCTCTGGGCTGTGACATCAACCTGTAACTTTTACGTCACTAGTACGTCATTTCTTTGGTCATTATGACGTCAATACTGACCAATTATCGATGACAATATGACGTAACATGTCAGCTGGAGACAGTTCAGTATACGTCTCATTGCATGGTATTTAAAATTTTGACAACGCTGGCCTATATGACGTCGTCAATGTGAATGACGTGTATTGGCAAATCCATTTTATAAACCATACCTTAAATTTCTTTGTGAAATCGGCTCTTAATATTATTATGCTATAATTTATTGCCCATTAATAATGAAAGCTTATATTTTTTAATTTCTTATAATTAATTCAAATTTAAACATTTAAATTTGGCTGGCTTTATATAATATAAGTATAATAAATTATGGCTACCATAAAGCACCATTTTCGATTTTATAGTTATAGTAGGCAATAAACTATGAAAATTGAGTTTTAATAATTTTTAATTATACTGACAAAAGCAGCAATATTTTACAATTTTTATTGTTTCCTATTTTATTTCACTATTTTGTAAAATTTTTTGTAAAAAAAAGTAAAAAGTTTTCCGCTACTCTCCGCTCCGGGCGCTACGCGCCGTTTTGACAAACGCTAACTCACTGAAAACATCCCCCTAGGTAGCACCAACTCGCCAAAGGTGCTACTCGATAGGGGTGAAACACGTAAGCCACGTTCGATGTGTTCCCGACGGTGGTGTCACAATCTCGTCTGTGACGATAATCCGTAGCAATGTGCGGTCTCAAAATTCTCAGGGCTACTGCCAGTTAATGCGCACCACGAATCGGGTCGCGACTTTTTTACTATTGGAAAGAGGACAATTTTCTGAGCATTTTAAGACTGCACTTCGATATGGATTAGTCTATGGTTACATTGGATGCGTGTCGTACGATATTTTGGTCGTAACACGTACGACTGTTTAAATAAAAACAAACGCTTGAAAATGCATAGGAGTGGTTATACTGGCGACGGGTTTTTGACGTCCGACATCCCATCAAAACAAACACGATTGTATTTTTCAAGTGATCGTACGACCAATATATCGTACGACACGCATCCAATGTAACCATAGACTTAGGCCTTAGTTTTCGAGAAAACGGCATTTGAAAATCAAAATTTTACATGAATTTTAGATAGGGAATTGATTCGCTCCTGAGTTCTATTGACGGTGCGTGCGTTCTGATATAGTCTTAGTGTTCGCTGTCAGACGCGATTGTGACACGGTCGTGAACACATCGTACATGGCTAACGAGTTTCACCCCTTACGAGTTTCACTCCTTTCGAGTTGCACCTATGGTGAGTTTGTGCTACCTAGAGGGATGTTTTTGACCGGAGCGGAGGGTGGCGGAGCGTCGGTTTTGACGAACGCAACCAAGGCACTCGAGAATCCACCCTAAAAACGAGTTCTGCGTTTTTCTTAATTTAAATAAAAAACTCATACTTTAATTTTGGCCCTGAAAAGGGCCGATGTCAGACTACACCGGGAAACGAGTGGAAATCTGCTCGAGCATATTTTCGAGAGCCACTTCCGGCGTACGGCTGTAGAGCTGCAGCCACATGAAGACGCGGATGTGCTCCGGCAGGTATCTGCTTTTCAGCAGGTCCCGCTTTCGCAACCAGCGCTTCAAAGTGGACCAGTAACCCTCGACACTGTTAGTGCAGACGCCGGTAATTGGATCGCGAAAATACATTGAGTGATTAACGGTTTTATGGGTGTAGGGCGATACACCCCCGAGACGCGATAAGCCAGCATAACTACTCCAGCAGTCAGTCCAAATCTCAGAGCCAGCCCTAACGTGCTCGGAGGTTAGGTCCTCTAAAGTTGAACCCTTTCTATTGGGGATGTATAGTATAACCCCACGCTTCTGAGTCATACTGCACATGCCCAGGATCCACTTTTGCGGAACTACCCTCCCCACGTTATACTTGCGCTTGGTAATAACGCTCTCGTCAATTTGGACGACGCCCCTGGGCCACCAACGCGGAGAAGCTCCGGGTCCTGGTTAAGCTGCCATATACACATTTCGCGGAATATCCGGAATATTATAAAATTTGATATTTTTTTATTAAATCCTTTATACAGGGTGCGGCATCATAACTTCCGTTTTTGAAATGCGCGCCATTTAGACTGTAAAGATCGTAGTGGGCGGAGACTGCTCTTATTCGGTAGGCGTACATCTAAAGTTTTGTTCCCCATCCGGTCAGTCGCCACGATGCGTTGGAACAGTGAGCAGCGTGCATTTGCCGTTGAGGCTTACTTTTCAAATGTCCAGCATGTCAACTGGTATGTTGGCAATTTCAGCCCGAATATTGGCTTTGAGATCTTCTAATGTTCTTGGACGGTTGACATAAACACGGAATTTTAAAAATCCCCACAAAAAAAATCGCAAGGGACCAAATCCGGGGAGCGATTTCGAAAGGCACGCTGAGTTACGATCACAGAACGTCCATTCGAAAAGTACGCCTCAACGGCAAATGCACTCTGCTCACTGTTCCAACGCATCGTGGCGACTGACCGGATGGGGAACAAAACTTACCGAATAAGAGCAGTCTCCGCCCACTACGATCTTTACAGTCTAAATGGCGCGCATTTCAAAAAAGGAAGTTATGATGCCGCACCCTGTATTAGTTTCACCTTTTTACGGCAAAACTTAAAAAGTCTAAATTGACCCAGTTGGCGCTATCCAGTCGAGCTGAAATTTTGCGCATCGAGTCGTCCCCGATGACAAAACACTTTACCAAAAAAATTTTTTAGAATTTTTACATCTTCCGGGAAAAACAGTGAAAAGATTAAGAGAAAGAAAAATAAGTGAAATTTTGACTTAGTGCCTTTTTCTTGTAAGCCACGATTACAACCCCTTAAAAATTAAAATGTTGTTAATTAGTTAATTTTTACTCTGGTTTGTATACAATCTCATTTTACAACTTAAGGTAAATTTCTTCGTAATTACATAACTTTTATAATTATTGCAAATAAATAGGAAGTTTATAAAAATGGAATTAGTTGTTTATTCTACAATACATTATTATAAATCATCGCATTTTATCGAACAGGAAGTTTAATAATTGAAGATCCGACTGATGAATCTCTCACCATAGTGTTATGATACAAGGCACACAAATATTTCAGCATTTTTATCTGAAAGTGATATTTTCTGTTTCAAATTTTCCGACTGGGCTCTCCAAAAAAAACTTTATAATTTCCCGAATAACTTTGAAATTTATTTTTTGCTTATTTATTTACTTTGATCATACGCGAACAATATCAAACTATTCCACGTCGCGTCGCCTTGAATTTCAATATTCAACTGAATAAATTCATTATTTAAATTAATTACTAATCTTTCCAACCATCCAATCAATTTTTTATCTTTTCAGAATCGAAATTAAAATTATTATTAATCTAAAAATCAGTCTCCATCCAAATTCAATTCACCTGTTTCCAAATCGGAGACAAATTTTTTACCACAAAAATAATGCTAGTAATATTCACAAAATCAAAATATAACCAAAATCTCCAAAATCATGGGCAAGAAGCCTGGTTTTCATCGCCTATTGCTGCCACCACATACTCGTTGGCGGGAAAACAGCAAATACAAATTAAAAATAGTCGCAACAAATTTTATTTCAAATAAATATTTTTATCAAATTTGTTCATAACTTTACGAGCTCACTGTATGTTTGTTTCACCATAATTTGAAACCTTTAGATAAGATTTGTATAAAATAATATGTATTTAATATATACTATCAAAACTTACATAATATTTAATGGAATTAAAGGAAATTGCCGCCCAGATAATTTTTTTTCTTGAAGGTAAAATAGTTAAAATTTATTGACAGCATCAGTTTGGTGCTGGAAGATTTTTCAAGATTGTAATCAATGGATAACAATAATACCATAAGGGAACCCCATATTTTGGATAAGGCGAATATATTTTCAAACGTATTATTTGTGTAAGTAATTTGGCATTGTACAAAAATATGTGCACAACTAAATTATCCTTTCAGATGGTTCCGAAAAATATGTTCAGCAAGTATAAAAGAGAATTATCATATTGAGGATTTACATGAATGCTTATCAGCCGAAAAATCAACCCCATTAACGGATAAACTTGAAAGTAACTGGAATTATGAAGTAATTCGAAGCCGAAATAAGGGCAAAACTCCAAGTTTACGACGAGCACTCTGGAAGACCTATTCATGTCGTTATTTGCTTTATGGAATACTCTTCTTCTTTCAAATCGGCATATTATCGTAAGTCACTACTGTCAACTAAAAATAATGATTCTACAGTTTAAAACATTTAGACCATTGCAACCAATTCTGTTATCGAGACTGATTCACTTATTTTCCGTAAGTCCATCTAAAAATGAAGCCAAACATCACATGGAGATGATGTACATCTATGGTGTGTCAATTATATTGGTTAGTTGTTTATCAATGTTTTTAAATAATCACTTATCGCTTGTATTCAATCGCATTGGTATGCAAATTAGGATTGCCTGCTCAGCACTAATTTACAGAAAGGTGACTTAACCGTTAATTTTGGTCGCAGTTTAATATTTTTCTTAGATTTTAAGGCTAAGTAAGAAATCTTTGGACGAATCTTCAGCAGGCCAAGTTATAAGTTTGCTTTCCAATGATGTTAATAGATTCGATTATTTGGCTACATTTTTTAATTATATATGGATTGCACCAATAGTGATACTTACATCAGGTGGTTTCGCATGGTATCAAATGCATATTGCTGGAATAGTGGGACTTGCAATATTTATATTGTTCGTTCCATTTCAAGGTTTGTATAAAAACATTATTTTCTCCGAGATCCGGTTTTTTCAATCCAGAGATACGAAATTTTTTAATTTTCCATATTTTCCGCATCCTCCGCTCCGAACCGTTTTGAGAAACGCCGTACTCAGCCTTCCTCTGACTAGGACTCCATCCGGCTTCCACAATATCACCTTCTTTGTCACCTTCTCATCATTACTTCTCATGATGTGGCCCAGCCATTTCACACGTTGCTCGTCATTTTTTTTAGCACCATTTCCGAGATATAGATGACAATATTTTTTTGTATTTTACCGAGTCTTGTTTAAGCCGCTATCAGTCAGAAACGGCAGGACAAAATCAAAAAATGTATATAAACAAAATTGAAGGCAAGGAAATTTTCAACAAAAAACGTCAAAAAAGTTTTGCTGTAAAATGGATTTTGATATGCCAAAAACCGGCAATTTGCATTGTTAATATAGAAGCATTCGGATTTCATTATGAATCACTGCAGCTAGCACCCAAATATTACAGCTAGCACCATTTCGGGTTTTTCAGTTAGTGATTTTTTCTTGGAAGGAAAAAAGAAAAACAAAATTGATGTGATTGGTCATAAAAAATTCAAAATTTACGAAATCTATATTTGGATTAATAAAACTCAAAATGAAACACAGTCGAGTCTCGAAACAGTGAATACCGAAAATCGCCGTTTCCCCGTGGCCATTTCGCCGTCGACGTTTCGATATTTTTTTTACTTTAATCTATAACCTAAAAGTTATAAAAAAAACTATAATAACATTTTGACTGCAAAAATTAATATTTTCGGGGCTCTGGAAAATTTGAAGTTAAAAAAGCAAAAATAAAAAAAACCTTTGAAGGTTTGAATTAGAAAAAAAAATTCCTTAAATATTTTCTTAGAAAAGTGTGACACCCTGTATATAAGCTAGAGAATCAAACTATTAAATTATTGATTGGGAATGTTAAAGTAATCTATAACTCAAAAGTTGTAAAAAAAACTATAACATTTTGGCTGCAGAAATTAGAAATTAGAAAAGCAGAAATAATTGTAACTTTTAATTTATATTTTTTAATTAACAACGGCGAAATGGGCGACGGCGAAATAGAAATAGTTCATTTGTTCTTTTTATGTTTATATAGCTGGTTAGCTTCTTTTCTCTTCCCAATGTACCTTTTTTAGTCTTCTCTGTCGCCCGTTTCTATCCTTTTTTAGTCTTGCTTTTCTTTTTTTTTTCATTTTCTCTTCACATTCTCCGTCAAATCATTTTTTCCAACTTTTTTCTCTTTGTGTCCTATTTTTTGCTTGGTGCTTTCTGTAATACATGCAGCAATGGTTTTCCACTGTTTTTCAATTTCAACCGTGATTTCATTTATTTTCCGCCTTAATTCATTTTTTAACCTTTCTTCATATTTCCTTACCTTTGTGCCGTCGTTGATTAGTTTTTCGGTTGCAACCTGCTTCATTGTTTGATGCTTTGTTCTTTCCATTGTTAGCTTCTGCTTAACATCTGCGACCACGAGGTGATGGTCCGAGTCCGCGTTGGCTCCTCGGTACGATCTAACATCTTGCACAGATGATCAACTAGGTATAGTTTTTCAAAATTGGTTTTTATTATTTGGCCCCCCTACAGCTGGGGTGGCCAACCTGTAGTAGGTATGGGGGCACTTGGGCCAGACAGAATTGTGTAGCGGGTTGCCTAATAGCGGTATATAACGGTACATAAAGGCATATAAGGGAACGCACCCATACTACGTAACCCATTTTTTTGGCAATTTTTTACCCCCCCCCCCCGGTGACCCCTAGTTTTCACGTAGTAATTAATAATTAATAAAGGTTTTGGCAATTTGGCCTCACGCTGCAGAGAAATTAACATAGATTAAAATTGCATAGGTAACTCAATTTATCAAAAAATATATAACGATACTGTTACTGAATACGACCCTGTCTATTTGATGTTATCAATTTCAAAGTATTTTGTATTTTGTACAGTATTTTGTAATTTGTATTTGAAATACAAAATACAAATGCATTGAAAATATGTGTTGAAATACAAAATACAAAATGTATTTCAAATACAGCCCAGCCCTGTACACAATTCTGTCGGGCCCAAGTGCCCCCATACCTACTACCGGTTGATCATGAAGCCAATTTTTGGTCGATCACCACGCCAATCTGTCGCAAGAATTCTTTTTCCATTTTCCCAACAAACAATGACAGAATATAGTTTCTTTGAAGTTATAGAATATACCAGCTTATAACCTAGGATTTTAATTTTCAAAATTTTCAAAGGTATTCTAAGTGCACCCCCTATTTAAAATATTGGTCCAATATCAATTTTAAATATCGGGACAATATCGGAAAACAATAGTGGACTAATATTGGCTGAATATAGGAAAGCAATATTGGTCATCAATTTCGGAGCAATATTGCACCAACGTACTCCCAATATTGAGGCAATATTGATTTTTAATATCGGCTCAACATTGAAAAACAATTTGAGAACCAATATTGGCTGAACATAGAAAGGCAATGTTGGTAATCAATATAGGCGCAGTATTGTACCAAACTACTCCCAATATATTGGTGCAATATTAATATTCAATATCGGTGCAATATTAGAAAACAATATCGGTGCAATATTAGAAAACAATATTGGACTAATATTGGCTAAACATCGGAAAGAAATATTGGTAATCAATATTGGCGAAACATTGCACCAGCCTATTCCCAATATTAATTTTTAATATCGGGGCAATATTAGAAAACAATATTGGACCAATATTGGCTAAACCTCGGAAAGCAATATTGCATCAACCTACTCCCAATATTGGGGCAATATTGATTTTCAATATCGGCGCAATATTGGACCTATATTAGCTAGAGATCGGAAGGCAATATTGGTAATCAATATTGGGGCAATATTGTGTAAAACTTCTGCTTTTTACAAATAAATATTATAGAGTCAAATGTTTATTGGTTACATTTGCACCCCCATTAAACCAAAATTTCCACTTCAATCAACATTACACCAAATTCAATAAAACAATAACAATATTAAAACTTGACAAAGAAAAACAGCCAATACTAAGATATTGTGATTATAAAATGAACATTTTTATTTCAGGACTAGCAGGAAATATCATGGCCAAACTACGATTAAAGGTAGCCGAAAAAACTGACGACAGAGTTAAAAAATCATCAGAAGTATTTTCTGGAATTAGACTTATTAAAATGTACGCATGGGAAAATCCATTCAAAAATGCGATCTACTCAATTCGTTCTCAAGAATTGAAAACATTAAAAACGTCCTTAATTTTAACCGGAATTATTTTATGTTCTTGGAACTTTGCTGCAAGATTGGTAATGTTTATTACGGTAACCACTTACACTTTAATGGGACACGTAATCACTGCTGCTCAAGTGTTTTCAGTTTTATTGATTTTTAATATATTGCAAAATATGGTTTCAATTACGTTACCACTGTGCATAAATCATTTTGCAGAAAGTTTGGTTTCCATTCAAAGACTACAGGAGTTTTTATTATTAGAAGAAAAGCAACTGCAACCATCGTCGGGTAATGCAGGAGAAATTTCTTTGAAGCACATTCAAATTTCTTGGAATTCGGAATATCCAGTGTTGAGTGATATTTCAATCAATGTTAAACCGGGAAGCTTATGCGCGATAGTGGGTCCCGTTGGTGTAGGAAAGTCAAATCTCTTACAACTGTTGCTTGGCGAACTACCCCATACTCTTGGTACTGTAGCAGTAGGAGGAAAAGTAGCTTATGCGTCTCAGAAATCTTGGCTTTTTGCATCAACTATTAGAAATAACATTTTATTTGGCCAGAAATTCAATAAAAAACATTATGAAAACATAGTCAAAGTTTGCTCCTTAACAAGAGATTTTGAACTTTTTCCGCAAGGTGATGAGACATTGGTTGGGGAAAAGGGAATTACTTTGAGCGGTGGTCAGAAGGCAAGAGTAAATTTGGCTCGAGCTGTATCCAGAGAAGCAGAGATTTATTTATTTGATGATCCCTTATCTGCAGTGGATCCGCACGTTAGCAGAGAATTATTTGAAAATTGCATTGTTGGTTATCTGAAAGGAAAGACTCGGGTGTTAGTCACTCATCAGTTGCAATATTTAAAATATGTTGATCACATTGTTGTTCTTAATGACGTAAAGAAAAGCAAACATCTGTTAGTTAGTCAATATTTATACAAAGTTATTTTTTAGGGTAAAATAGAAGCTCAAGGTACTTTTGAAGAACTTTCTAAAATTAACATTGATTTCACAAAATTACTGACAGCGTCCGAAACAACATCAAGCTTGGAAAAGCACAAGGAGAAGGATGATTTGGAAATTAAAAAGGACGATTCAACTTCAGGTGAAATGGTAACTTATTATAATTAAAGATACCAATTCATCATTTTTACAAAAATTTAGAATGGGACTGATGAACATGTGTCCGACGAAGAAATACCTCTAAACGCTAAAATGAAAAAATCGGTATTTTGGGCTTATATTAAGAGTTCTCAAAAAAAGTGTATGTTGTTCATGGTTGGATTGTCGTTGATTCTTATGCAAGTTTCCGCCTGCTGCGCCGATTATTGGCTGACAATCTGGTGAGTATAATTTCGATTTTAGACATTTCGCCGTCGCCACTTCATCGTCGACAAATTTATTATTGGATTCTGTAAAAAAAAAATTACGATATATTAATTAGTTCTGAAGAATCCTAAATGCTAATGTTTTGAAATAAATGCTTTTGTACCAGTTAATTTGGTATTATATTTGCACACAATTCCAGGTAATTTTAATCACCAAATATCAAGAGGTAAATATTTCGAAAATTTTGCATACACTCGTTTGGAATTCCCTTGGAAATCATTGGAATTCCTTTGGAAATCATTGGAATTCCTTTCGAAATCATTGGAATTCCATTGTAAATCATTGGAATTCCTTGGAAATCATTGGAATTTTTTGGAAATCGCTGGAATTCTTTGTAAATCACTGGAATTCTGTGGGATTCTTTGAAAATCCTTGGAATTCTTGGAAATCCTTGGAATTCTTGGAAATCCTTAGAATTCTTGGAAATCATTGGAATTCCTTTGGAAATCATTGGAATTCCTTTGGAAATCATTGGAATTCCTTTGGAAATCATTTGAATTCCTTCTTTGTAAATCACTGGAATTCTGTGGAATTCTTTGGAAATCCTTGGAATTTTTTGAAATCATTGGAATTCCTTTGGAAATCATTGGAATTCCTTTGGAAATCATTGGAATTTCTTGGAAATCGCTGGAATTCTTTGTAAATCACTGGAATTCTGTGGAATTCTTTGGAAATCCTTGGAATTTTTGGAAATCATTGGAATTCCTTTGGAAATCATTGGAGTTCCTTTGGAAATCATTGGAATTCTTTTGGAAATCATTGGAATTCCTTGGAAATCACTGGAAATCCTTGGAATTCTTTGCAATTCCTAGGAAATCGTTGTATTTCTTTAGAAATCATTGAAAGTCTTGGAATTCCTAAACCCCACGTGTGTACACTATATTTTTGACCACACGGTGTGTATACTGGGTCTTTTAGGGAACAGTCTGGTTTTCAAAGCTTTTTAGGTTTGAAAAAAATCTGAAATAATTCTGGGTTAGCTCTTGAAGTAACTATTACATGGTACAGAAGTTGTCAAAGTTAAAAGTTTAAAGCCGTTATTAATAATAATTTAAGAATAGTCGAAAATGCTGGAAAACGGGATTTTATTAAAAAATTTGTAACTCTACAATAAATAAATATTTTAAAAAAATGGTTGTAGGCTTTTGAACTTTTAAAAAATATAGAGTTTTTGGCGTGGCCCTAACAGGAAAGGGCCAGGGCTGACGGGCCCAGGGCTAAGACTGGGCCAGACTTTGTAGAAGTCGGGCCAAGCCTGGCTCTATTCCGGGCCAGGTTTGGCCCGTCATACTTTCCTGTTAGGGGGGTCCCAAAAGTTGAATTATTTAAGCACTTGAAAGTGGGAATATTTTACGGATTCAGGCATAATAAAAGGAGCGATAATAATTATTTAGCACAAAGTAAGCTTCTATTGTTAAAAAATACAAATATTATAAAATATTGGCAAAAAAAGGATTTACAGTGCGCAATTGTGGCAAAAGTACGTTCGATGATTATCGCAAGCCGGCCTTTCCCACAATGCACAACCGGAAACAGTATCAAATTACATAAAATATTTATTTTAGCCATGAAAAAACCGAAAAGCTACAAAAAAAATCAAATTAAAATGCATTCACTTTCAGTGTGTACACTGACCCTTTTAAGGAACGGACATAAGTTGCACAGGCTGGCTTTTGCAAGTAAACTTCCAAACTCAAATATCCTTTGAGCTTTTTGTACCTACTACTACCTACCTTTTTTAGGGAAGGGAGCCAAAGCTTGATTTCTATTAATGAAAGATAAATTTAAGTTTAAAGTTTCGACTGTGCCTTAAAATTCCCAGTGTACACACGCGGGGTTAAAAATCATTGGAATTCTTTGGAAATCATTAGAATTTTGTGGAATTCTTTGGAAATCCTTGAAATTATTTTAAATCATTGGAATTCGTTGGAAATCATTGGAATTCGTTGGAAATCCCTGGAATTCTTTCGAATTCCTAAGAAATCGTTGGAATTCTTTGGATATCATTGGTAGTCTTGGAAATCTTTGGAATTCCTTGTAAATAATTGGAATTTCTTGGAATTCTTTGGAAATTCATTGGAATTAATTGGAATTCTTTGTAAATTTATTGGAATTCTTTGGTAATTCTTAGAATTCCTTGGAAATCCCAAGAATTCCTTGAAAATCCCAAGAATTCCTTGGAAATCCCTGGAATTTGAAGTCTTGGAAATCTTTGGAATTCCTTCGAAATCGTTGTAATTCTTTGGAAAACTTGGAATTTCTTGGAACTCCTTGGAATCCTTTGGAAATCGTTGTAAATCATTAGAACTCTTGGAAATCTTTGGAATTCCGAGTCTTAAGTACAGAAATATTACTGGATATTTACCCCTTTGCCAAGTAAGCTTAATTTTACAATTTTCCAATTAATCTAAATAACTAACGCATTCACTGATTGAAAAAACCGCTTTCTTGCATATTTAAAGATTGGCGCTTAGAACTCTTCAGATCAAACAAACAATATATTCGGCGACAGCAATGTCGTAAAGTCCTATTTCGAAATAGATGATTTTCGTTTTCTAAGTTGTACTTATCAGGACTCACCATGCGGCCATAAACAACTCAACTTATGATATCCAAGTCTTCGCACCACACGAAAGTGATTTAGAACTATTAGGACATCCTCTTGAGTTTCTTACCACAAAAACGATAATATGCATATACGCAGCTATTGTGTTGGTTATAATATTAGCAGCAGTAGGATCAACATATTTTTTCTACAACGTCGTGGTATCCATTTCAAAAACTTTACATAATAATATGTTTCAATCGTTGCTACATGCACCCACAAATTTTTTTGATCTTAATCCAAGTGGAAAAATTTTAAACAGATTTTCTCGAGATGTAGGCATCGTAGACCAAGTTTTGCCAGCAACACTGCATACAGCTCTAACGGTAATTTCAAAAATTTATTTTATACCGAATTAATTAAGTTTCTATTCCAGGACTTTTTGAATATTTCAGGATGTTTAGTGCTGGTATTCATAGCTAACCCGTACATGTTAATTGTGATATTTTTCTTATTCTTTTTATTTAATAAATTAAGGCAGTGGTATATAATTGTTACACAAAATATGAAACACATAGAAAGTGCAGGTATATATTATTAAATTTTAATTTATTATTATTAAAGAAAAAAAATGTAATTTATTTTAGCAAAAAGTCCAGTATATTCCTACATCAATGCTACTTGGAATGGAGTACTCACAATTAGAGCTACTGAAATGGAATCACCGCTGAAACAAGAGTTTGATGGCCACCAGATATTTTTTTTGTGAATAAAAATTAACGTAAACTTTCAAATAATGTGTTTCAGGATACACATACTTCGGCATGGTATTTATATTTAACGTCCATCGCTGCATTTGGCTTATGGATCGATTTGCTGAGTTGGTTTTTTATGCTATGCGTTATCCTTAGCTTCATTATCATGAATCAATGTAAAGTCTTTACAGAGGTAATCTAACAAAATTAAATATATTATTTTTAGTTCAAGTGGTTAGTGGTAGCTACGCAGGATTGGCAATATCTCAAACAACAACTGTATCCGAAATGCTGCAATTTGGAATATCACAACTTGCGCACGTGATTAGTCAAATGATATCTGTAGAACGAATTCTGGAATTTTCAGAACTAAATCAAGAGCAATCGCGATCATTAATCAGCAGTATGTGTACCTTACTTTATTTTTCAACTAATTATCGATATATTTTTACGTTTAGACGACATGGTTTCATTGTGGCCTTATGACGGCAAAATTGAATTCAATAAAGTATATATGAGATATTCTCCCACGGATGCCCCAGTCTTGAAAAACTTAAACTTTATTATTAACCCTAGAGAAAAAGTAAGAACCTTAAATCAAGGGGTAAATATCCCGAAAATTTTGTGTACACTCGTTTGGAATTCCCTTGGAATTCATTGAAAATCATTGGAATTCTTGGAAATCATTGGAATTCGTTGGAAATCCGTGGAATTCTTTGAAATCTTTGTAATTTGTTGGAAATCCATGGAATTTATGGAAATCGTTGAAATTCCTTGGAATTCTTAGGAATTCGTTGGAAATCCATGGAATTTATGGAAATCGTTGAAATTCCTTGGAATTCGTTGGAATTCTTTGAAAATCATTGGAAGTCTTGGAAATCTTTGGAATTCCGAGTTTTGTGTACAGAAATTTTACAGGATATTTACCCCTTGCCTTAAATCAATAAATTCGACAAAATTAAGTATTTTAATTTAAGATTGGAATCGTTGGACGTACAGGTGCTGGGAAGTCTTCTTTGATATCTGTATTACTTCGACTTACACCAATAGAGGGTTCCATTATCATTGACGACATAGACATAGCAGATCTATCGCTTCAAGATTTACGTTCCAAAGTTACAATTATACCTCAAGATCCGGTACTTTTCTTTGCTACAATTCGTTACAATTTGGATCCATTTGAACAATTTACGGATCAGCAAATTTGGAACGCCCTCGAAGATGTAAAAATCTGTAAAAAATTAATTCAACTCTTAAATATTTTACATTATTTTAGGTTGAGTTGAAGGATTCTATGCCCTCTTTAAGTTACATGGTAAACGAATCTGGCAGTAACTTTAGCGTTGGTCAGCGCCAATTAATATGTTTGGCTCGGGCTATTTTGAGAAAAAATAAAATTTTGATTCTGGACGAAGCTACAGCAAATATCGATAATAAGTGATATTTAATATTTTGTTCATTGACAATTTTAATATAAATTATACTTTCAGGACGGATGAGCTAATACAAAATACAATTCGACGTAAATTTCGTGATTGCACAGTTTTGACTGTAGCTCACAGGTTGAATACGATAATCGATTCCACCAAGGTTATTGTTATGGATGCAGGTAACCTAGTGGAATATGATTCTCCGAGCAATTTGGTACAAAATACCCACAGTTATTTTTATAAAATGGTTTCTGATAGTGGGTTACTTCATTTATTTGAATATTAACGACGACGATATTAACAACCATTTTAAATTAATTGAATTATGTTTTGGAGTGTACTTTAATTATTGTAAATTGTAGTTAAAGCTACTTGGGTATATAGTTATATATACTTCATAGGGATTTGCACGTTAATCATGCCCACACTTAGCTCTATTCTAGCAAAGGTACGTGTAAATTACGTAATTTTTTAAATACGTGGGCCTAGTTATCGTGCTATATTTCTTATTCTCTGATTATTGCTAATTAATAAAAGGCGGCTATAGAGTATAATTATAATGTTTTCTTTCAAAATTTAGTTTAGGTACTTGACGCGTGGAGAATTAATTTAAAAGAAGTGTCCAATTCCAATTAAGAAGTGTCCAAGTGTTAAGGGTTTTAGATCACTTGGATCACAAGACAAAGAATCATTTCTTTGAATTCAACACAGCCTTTATTTGAATAAAAAGAGTGCAAACCTCCTCATAAGTAAAAAGTGAATTTCCCACAACACGTTTCAAGTGATGCTTGCATGATTTAACCTCTGCCCCCCACAGGCCACCGAAATGTGGGCTATGAGCCGGTAGAAAATGCCAATCAACCTTTTCAAAAGTAATTTTTTCACGAATGACCTCATCATTGGCCTTAAAAAATTTATATAACTCTTGTAATTGTAAATTGTATAATTTATATAACTCTTGTAATTGTAAACCACTCAGTGATTGCTGTGATACTGAAAACACCAACATTTATCGGTTAATAAAAACAGTGCAAACATCAAATGTTTTATTTAGTGACCATCCCCCAACATTTCGGCTACTAAAGAGGTTTTTCAAAGATGATTTTCAAGACTATAATTCAACAGACTGCCTAGTTACCGTCTCGCAAGCAGCTTTGCGAACTTGCAGATCAACGAATATTTTTGTTCTAATCTAAACAGCATATTTATAATAATTTAATCAATTGTTATTATAATATAACAATAATATACCGGATAATAATATTATCTAATTTTAAACAAAAGTAGTTTATCTAAGAGGAAGTTGAAGATCAAAGTAAACCTCCAACCGGGGTTATTTATGATACACCGTATCCAATAGTTTCAACATTATGCTTATGTAATAATATATTTATTTCAGCGAAATTTAGTGTTCCAATTTTTTATAGTTCATTGCCAAAATTATAAACACATTTTAATTGGATTAGAGTATCTGTAACTTAAATTTAACTAAACTTTACCATTTGGGTTAAATAATTTAGAAGGCAATTTCGTGCTAGACAACTGTTTGCTGATAATTTATTTTTTTATGGCATTAATAATTAATGGACAACTTTATTCATAATACCTTAAGGGAACCCAATATTCTCAATAGAGCAAATATATTTTCCAAACTATTTTTTGGGTAATTATTTGTTATTGAAAATTAAACGCACGATTAACTTTTCTTTTCAGGTGGTTCCGTAAAATATGTTTAGAAAGTGTAAAACAGAAGTTTCATAGCAGCGATTTGTATGAATGTTTACCAGCTGACAAATCTAGTCGATTAACCAATTTACTAGAAAGTAATTGGAATTATGAGGTTATTCGGAGCCACAACAAAGATAAAACTCCAAGTTTACGACGAGCTATCAGGAAGACCTTCTTGGGGCGTTATTTATGTTTTGGAATCTTATTTTTCTTTCAATCAGGAATACTGGGGTAAGTGATTATTTAATAAAAAATAAATAGGCAATATTCGAAAACTTTAGACCATTGCAACCAATTCTTCTATCAAAATTCATCCACTTATTTTCCATAAAACCAAATCAAAATGATGCCAAATATCATATGGAATTGATGTACATCTACGGTGCTTCGATTATATTGGTTAGTGGTTTATCAATATTCTTATATAATCACGTATGGTATGTGTTCAATCACATTGGTATGCAAATAAGGATTGCGTGCTCGGCACTCATTTACAGAAAGGTAACTTAGTGATCTTCTTGGATGATAATTAATTTTTTTTCTTAGATTTTAAGATTATCTAATCAATCGTTAAGTAAATCTTCGTCTGGCCAGGTTATAAGTTTGCTATCAAATGACGTTAATAGATTTGATTTGGTGGTACCATTATTAAATTATATATGGATTTCGCCAGTGGTACTGTTAATATCAGCTGGTTTCCTATGGTACGAAATGCAAATTGCTGGAATTGTTGGATTTGCCATATTTATATTCACGATTCCATTTCAAGGTTTGTAAATATAAAAAAATTTTCAGTTCCATTCTGCATTGGGGCCAAAGTTAAGATGATTCCTTAATTCCTTAATAGGAAAAGCATTCCTAATGCGGTGTAATCAACCGAGTCGTGGGTCTAAATGCTGAAAACCCATGTCGAAATAGAAAGAAGCTGATTATTCAGAAGAGGACTGAAAGTTGTTTTTTTTTCAGGATTAATGGGGCACATCATGGCAAAATTGCGGACCAAAGTTGCCCAAAAAACTGACGACCGAGTTAAAAAATTGTTAGAATTATTTTCTGGTATCAGACTTGTGAAAATGTACGCATGGGAAAATCCATTTAAAAATGTGATCAACTCGGTACGCTCTCAAGAAATGAGAACCTTAAAAACGTCATTAACTTTAACGGGAATTATTTTTTCTTCTTGGACTTTTATAGCAAGATTAATGTTATTCGCAACATTGACTACTTACACTTTAATGGGATCCGTAATAACTCCTTCGCAAGTATTTTCAATTTCGCTAATATTCAGTATATTGCAAGAAATGGTTTCGGTTATGTTACCACTTGCCATAAATCAAGTAGCGGAAACTTCGGTTTCCATTCGCAGATTAGAGGAGTTTTTATTATTGGAAGAAAAACCATTCCAGCCCATGTCTGGTAATACGGGAGAAATTATTTTGAAAAATATTCAAATTTCTTGGAATTCGGAATTTCCAGTTTTGAGAGATATTTCGATTCATGTTAAACCGGGAAGCCTATGTGCGTTCGTGGGTCCGGTAGGTGTGGGAAAGTCAAGCCTATTGCAACTGTTGCTTGGTGAATTATCCCAAAATTATGGCACTATAGCAATAGGAGGAAAAGTGGCCTACGCATCTCAGAATTCTTGGATTTTTGCATCGACGGTTAAACACAACATTTTATTTGGTCAAAAATACAACGAGAATCACTATAAAAACATAGTAAACGTTTGTTCCTTACCAAGAGATTTTGAGCTTTTCCCACAAGGTGATGAGACTTTGGTGGGCGAAAAAGGAGTTACCTTGAGCGGTGGTCAAAAGGCAAGAATAAATTTGGCTCGAGCTGTATTACGAGAAGCCGACATTTATTTGTTAGATGATCCGTTATCTGCAGTAGATGCGCATGTTGGCAAAGAATTATTTGAAAATTGCATTGTTGGTTATCTGAAAGGAAAAACTCGAGTGCTGGTTACTCATCAGTTGCAATATTTAAAATATGTAGATCATATCGTTGTGTTTAATGATGTAAAAAAATTGCAAACGTTTAATCGCCAAATAAATTCCTTACAATATTTTTTAGGGTCAAGTGGAAGCTCAGGGAACTTTCGAAGAACTTTCTAAAATTAACATTGATTTCACGAAATTACTAACAACGTCCGAATCAGTACCAAGCGTGGTAAAGCACAAGGAATTGGAAGATTTGGAAGTTGAAACCGACGATACAACAGACCAAGTGGTAATTTAATAATTTAATAATACGTGCAGAATATACAGGGTGCGGCATCATAACTTCCTTTTTTGAAATGCGCGCCATTTAGACTGTAAAGATCTTAGTGGGCGGAGACTGCTCTTATTCGGTAGGCGTACATCTAAAGTTTTGTTCCCCATCCGGTCAGTCGCCACGATGCGTTGGAACAGTGAGCAGCGTCCATTTGCCGTTGAGGCGTACTTTTCGAATGGACGTTCTGTGATCGCAACTCAGCGAGCCTTTCAACCCGAATATTGGCTTTGAGATCTTTTAATGTTCTTGGACGGTTGACATAAACACGGAATTTTAAAAATCCCCACAAAAAAAAATTGCAAGGGGCCAAATCCGGGGAGCGGTTTCGAAAGGCACGCTGAGTTGCGATCACAGAACGTCTATTCGAAAAGTACGCCTCAACGGCAAATGCACGGATGAGGAACAAATCTTTAGATGTACGCCTACCGAATAAGAGCAGTCTCCGCCCACTACGATCATTACAGTTTAAATGGCGCGCATTTCAAAAAAGGAAGTTATGATGCCGCACCCTGTATATTGATTATTGTTTTAATTCAGAATAATGAAACAAGAAATGAATTTGTTGTTTCCGAAGAAATTCCTTTAAATAATAACAGAAAACGATCTATATTTTGGCGATACATTAAAAGTACCGAAAATAAATGCATCTTGGTCATGGTCGCATTGTTATTTATTATAACACAGATTTTTGCAAATTTTGCTGATCTTTGGCTTACGATCTGGTAAAATAATTTATTATCCTTTCTTTAATAATTTTTTGAAAATTGTATTTATTAGGACCAACCATGAGGCGATCAACAAGTCTTCTTCTATAGATGTCAGCATACTAATCGAAACTGATTTAAGTAATCGTTTTGACTTTCTCAGCAGAAAGCAAATAATATATGTATATGCAGTTATCGTACTGATCTTAATATTATCAGGCATTGCATCATCATTTTTTTTCTATAGCGCCATTATAGCCATTTCGAGAAGTTTGCACAAAAATATGTTTAAATCAATACTATATGCGCCCATAAAATTTTTCGATATTCATCCAAGTGGGAAGATTTTAAATAGATTTTCTCGAGATATAGGAATCGTTGATCAAATTTTGCCAGAATCACTGCACATGGCTCTATTGGTAAAATTAAAAATCAGTCTAACTACTTACTTTTTCCATGAATTTTTCATTGCAGGTATGTCTGGTTATGATTGGAAGTCTTATTTTGGTATTCATAGCAAATCCGTACATGATAATTGTGATATTCCTGTTATCGTTTCCTTTTAATAAATTAAGGCAATGGTACATAGCAGTTGCACAAAATTTGAAACATATAGAAAGTGCAGGTATATTTTCAAAATTACTTTATATCAAAATTACTTAGAATAATTATTTTTAATTAGCTAAAAGTCCAGTGTATTCCTACATAAATGCTACTTGGAATGGGATACTCACAATCAGAGCTACTGAAATGGAGTCACCGCTGAAACGGGAATTTGATGGTCACCAGGTCAGAACAGAAATATATCAAATTATTAAATTTAGGTTCTTTATTTAGGAATAAAAGATAATTTCATTGTTTTATTCAGATTTTCAGCTTATAATTTTTAATTAAACTTTGTTTATCAGCTATTCTGATAAACCACTAAATTTATTGGCTTGTTAATTGGATGTCACGCTGTCATGCAACAGGTCCGGACTTGCCCTTCTGTACAAATCCGTTGGGCTGAGAAGAAATCTTCCACCCATTTCCTTTCTTCATTGTACAGATGACAGTCGAAGATTCTGTGTATGGGTTCGTCGAGTATTTTACAACTAGGGCAGAGGCCGTGCGGAGATTTCCCCAGTCGCCTAAGGTACCTTTCGTACTCCCCATGCGTAGTTTTGACATTTTTGATTCTTGAGTCATGTTCGTCAACGTTGGGTGTGATGTTATGTAGCTCCTTTTTTATTTCATTCTTACTTTTGAAGTACCGTGATATAATTTCTTGTCCCATATAAGTTGTTTCGACGCCTTTTTTTGCTCTTCTCCATGCTAATCGTTTTCTAATTTCCATATCTAAAGGCGGTATTCCCGTCAGTACACCAGTTGCGATTGAAGAAACGGTTCGGTATTCATTTGCAATGACCCTGCAGCAGGTCCCGTTGCAGGACAAGATTTTTGCCTTGGTGTGCCTTTCGACCATCCTCCTGACCCATATTTTACTTCCGTAAGTCACTGTGGCTACTATAGCATCCATATAGATACGGGTCATGGAAGTGGTTAGGTCCACATCCCAACTTGATCTTTCCCTCCTCTGGAGACCGCTTATTAGGATAGTTTACGTGGGTTTGCATAGTTAGTTTGGTGTCCAGGATCATCCCTAAGCATTTTTGTTCTTTTACCAGTTTTATGTTTTCGTTCCCAATGTATACCCTGACGTCCGAATTGCTTCTTCTTTCAGGGTAGTGACACATAATTTTTGCCTTCTTGGTTGACAGTTCCAGTTTTACCTCCTTGCACCATGATTGGAGGTTGTTCACGCTTTTTTGCAGTTTTTCCGTCAACTCTTTTCTGTTTCCTGCTTTTATAATTTTTACGAGGTCGTCCGCATAAGCCCTTGTCCAATCGGGATTGTCGTCATTTTCTTCTTCTTGATCCAGGTATTCGTCCAGTAATGTGTTCCACAGGGTCAGTCCTAGAACCGATCCCTGGGGATCCTCCTTTTTTAGCTTAAGCAGGGAGGAGGAAATTTCGTACGAGATACCATCGCCATCTATGATGGTAGTGTCAGACTTTCGCTGACTAAAACCTCCCCCCTATCCCCGACTTTATGATCACGAGAATCGTGGTATCTTCTGTGTGATGTTCCTGCTGTCGCCGTATGTAGATGTTGTTCGTCCGTTATTTTCGCATCTGGTAATTGGAAGTTGTGCTTTGGTCCTCTTTGGTTTCCTATCCCTGGCATCGAAATAGGGCACGGCAGGCCTCCAATATGTGTCAGTGACACAGGCTCCTCGGTACTACTTCGTGCTTCGTTTCCCTCTTCGAAGGTTGTTTTCACATGTGGTAGATGGGAGTTGTGCTTTGGCCCTGGTTGCTTTCCCATCCCTGGTATCCGAATAGAGCACGGCAAGCTTCCATGGGGGCCGAAATCCGGCTCATATGTAGCCTTGGCACGCCCACGCTCCGTCCGCCCGTTCAGGTATTCCTGCAGTGGCCGTGACACAGACTCCTTGGTGTTTTGGGGGCTGTTGCCATGACAGAGTTTCTTTCTGTCCATTGATGTCGACTGTTCGTACTTCCGTCATTTCATTTAGGAAAAAGAAACTCCAGTGCTACTTTAAGTTATTTGTTTCTACAGACACAAATACAGGATACAGAGAAACCATATTTTTCTGAAAGTCTGACTTGTTTCTAGAAATTTCCTTATTTTTAGGATACACATACATCAGCATGGCAGTTATACATAACATCTTTCGCTGCGTTTGGCTTATGGATTGACTTGCTGAGTTGGATTTTTCTCCTCTGTGTTGTAATCAGCTTCATCGTCATGAATCAATGTAAAATTGGTGCAAAATCAGGTTAACAAAATTAATTATTTCTTTATAGTCAAAGTGGTTAGTGGTAGCTACGCTGGTTTAGCAATATCTCAAACGGCAGCGATAGCCGGAACGCTTCAATACGGATTACAACAACTTACACACGTGATTAGTCAAATGATATCTGTGGAACGAATTTTGCAATTTTCAAAAATAGATAAAGAACCATCGCGATCTCTAGTCAGCAGTATGTTTTCTTGCATTATTTTTAAATTGCTTATGGGTATATTTTTATTATTAGATGACATCGTTTCGTTATGGCCGTATGACGGAAAAATTCAGTTTAATCAAGTATTTTTGAGATATTCACCCATGGACGCCCCGGTTTTGAAAAATTTGAGTTTTACTATTAACGCTAGAGAAAAGGTAACAGAAACAAAGTAGTAACAAATTCAAAATATTACATTTTGGAATTTAAGATCGGAATCGTTGGGCGTACAGGAGCTGGTAAGTCTTCTTTGATTTCTGTATTACTTCGACTTACACCGATAGAGGGCTGTATTATTATTGATGGCATAGACATAGCAGATCTGTCGCTTCAAAGTTTACGTTCCAAAATTACAATTATACCGCAAGATCCGATACTATTTTCTACTACAATTCGTTATAATTTGGATCCGTTTAATGAATTTACCGATCAACAAATTTGGAACGCGCTAGAAGATGTAAAATTTTGAAATACACACGTTCAACTCATATAAATATTTACATTCATTTTAGGTTGAATTAAAAGGTGCAGTCAGCTCGTTGGACTTCTTGGTAGCTGATTCTGGTAGCAATTTCAGCGTTGGTCAACGTCAATTAATTAGTTTGGCACGAGCTATTTTGAGAAAAAATAAAATTTTGGTGTTAGATGAAGCCACAGCAGATATAGATAATAAGTAATTTTTACAATTTTCTCATTTTACAATTTCTTTGTAATCCAATCATATCTACTTTTAGGACGGATGAGCTAATTCAAAATACAATTCGAAGTAAATTTCATGATTGTACTGTTTTAACAGTAGCTCACCGTTTAAATACGATAATGGATTCAACCAAGGTAATGGTTATGGATGCAGGTCGCCTGGTAGAATATGATACTCCTGGTAATCTATTACAAAACAGTAATAGCTATTTTTATAAAATGGTTTCCGACAGTGAATTACTTTATTCAAATGGTGTATATGGTTACTGAATGGGTGCTAATGGTTCTTAATTCAACAATTAGCGTCCAATTAGCGGCTTATCGAGCTTCCAGTTATTATATATTTATTTCTGGTTTTGTTGCTTTATTATAAACATTAATATGAAAGGTTTCAACTTCTGCCCTCTCGTCCCTATAGAGGTCGCACTCCATGATTCTATGTACCGGTACATCCAAAAGCTCACATGCGAGGAATAGTCCGTCCCCGGCCTTTTCAAAGAGTTTAAGATGCCTGTCGAACTCTTCGTACCCGGCCGTGATCCTTCTTCACCGTGAGCTCCTTTTTCAGTGAAATAGCAATATCTTTTTTTATAAAGTAAAACATAGCAAATGTTATACCCTTTTGTAAACTACACTAGATAAGCAATCTTTTAAAATAACTTGCCAGGTGAGTTTGGTATAGTTTTTTTACGGTATGAAGAGTCGAATAAAACAAATTTTACTCATGAGTTTGGCAAAAACATTTTTTTTTCTCAAGGTGTGGCATTATTAGTTTAATTTTAGTCTGTGATCAATGGTGTAGTCAAAATTATAAACTTGGAATATGAAATTTCGTATATCTGGACTCGACAAACTGATTTAAGGTGTTTTTTTTCCCGAAATTTATAAAAGTGCTAATATCTCGAAAATAAACGACTTTTTACTAAGGTCATATATAGATATTTTGGTCAGTCATGTGCTGGCCTATCAGCCCTTTAAGGGATAACGTTGAGTTTTGGGACACCCTGTACACCCATGTGTACCCGGGACACCCATGGAAATGATCACAAAGAGCGAGATGTAAAGCACATGTGGAATACGGTTACAAAATTAATACAAGAAAAATATTTTTCTAAATATTAATCCGTTCAGTGATATTGTATTTAAAGGCGCTCGAGGTGCACGAGATGCAAAAAGAAAAGCATTTCAAATTCAACCAAAAAAAATTGTATTTCAAGAATATGAAAAAATATTTTCAACTTTTGATGAAGACTGGCTTACAAAAAAAATTTTTTTCCTGTGGTTTTACACGAGGTAAATATTCCAAAAATTTTGTGTACACTCGTTTGGAATTCCCTAGTAAATCATTGGAATTCCTTGGAAATATTTGGAATTCCTTGGAAATATTTGGAATTCCTTGGAAATCCCTGGAATTCTTGGAAATCGTTGGAATTCCTTGTAAATCTTCGGAATTCCTTGGCTTGGAAATCTTTGGCATTCCTTAGAGATCTTTGGAATTTCTTGGAATTCTTTGGAAATCACCGGAATTCTTTAGATTGAACTTAGACTTGAACTCATTGGAAATCACTGGAATTCTATGGAATTCTTTGGAAATCCTTGGAATTCTTGGAAATCATTGGAAATCACTGGAAATCTATGGAATTCTTAGGAATTCTTTGGAAGTCTTTGGAATTCCTTGGAAATCGTTGGAAAGCTTTGGAATTCCTTGGAAATCGTTGAAAGTCTTGGAAATCTTTGGAATTCCTTGGAAATCGTTGGAATTCTTCGAAATCTTTGGAATTCCGAGCCTTGTGTACAGAAATTTCACTGGTTATTTACCCCTTGTTTTTTTTATTATTTTTTGAGTACTCGGTATATTTATATAATCCGTTTAAATAAATGGATTAATTATTGTGCGATTTCCAATTGGAAAGTAAATTTAAAAAGGTTCCGCTTGGCGTATTTTGGAATTACTGCGTGAGGAATATCCGGAGTTGTCAAAACGTACAAACCGTATTTTGCTACCAGTGCAGTGTGAGACTGGATTTGCATTATATTCAGGAACAAAAACAAAGTATCGAAATCGACTTGATGCAGTTCCTAGTAGTAAATAGTAGAATGAATAAAGAAACACCTGACCCAGGAATAGGGGTGGTTCAAGCCCCTATCCTTCCAGATAGTAATGTGAATATAAACTTGAATGAAATTGAAAAGCAACTCGAAATTTTAAATGCCCAAAAAATGTTGCTGGAAAAATCCTTGGAATCTCAAGAATTCGAATTCGTAGACGAACCCGAATACATGATGAAAAAATTGAACTACGAAGAAGAAATGGAGCAAGGTGAAACCCAACCGTTCGAAACGAAGAAGAGATCCAGAAAAATTCAAAAAAGGTGTGCAAAAGATAAGTTCAGAAAAGAATTTAATTTAAGAATTTAATAAATTTTATTTATATATATAAAAGCTAATAAAGAAAATTTATTACATAAAAAAGTTAATACAAAAATTTTAAATTAAAGATTAAGAGATTTAAAAAACTTAAGATTTAACGCATGTTGCTCGGAGTTTGGACGAAAATTTCAACTATCCATATCTTGGTAAAAAATTAACTTAGCATCTTGCTGACTGAAGCTCATTCAGGCTCAAAGGAAGCTCTATCGATTGACATCAATTTTATACATAAATTCAAAACGGGAACAAAAATTGTTAAACATGTCTAGAGCCCCCCAGTTGTTTTTTGCGAATAACTTCGCGACCTTTGAGGCTCACTCGAAAATAATAGAAGCTCATTTAGGCTCTAACGATGCTCTAACGATTGACACCAAAATCATCAAAAAATTCTAAGCTGTACCTGCCGCTGACATGTACCTTACATAGTAACTTCATATACCCTGTGTTTTTGAAAAATAGTCAGAGGTAAGAAGTTGAAAATAATATAAATTTATTTGCCAATCCAAAATTAAATTTGTTTATTTTGGGATTAAGCGATTAAGTGAAAAAAGATTATTCTCTTATTTAAGCCCTTAAAACTATCTTATAACCAAAATTAAAAATTTGGGGGGGGTTTAGCAGAATGTCATTATTAGAAAATTTGAAATATTTCAAAAACAAAACTGGTACAAACGAAAATAAGGAAGGTACAAACAGGTACAAACGAGGTACAAACAATTTAGACTATTTTGTATCAAAAATTCAAAATGGGGGGGGGGGCTGGGGAAATGCCCATTTTTGATATTTTAAAATATTTGAAAAACAAAATGGGTACAAACGAAAATAAGGGAGGTACAAACAGGTACAAACGAGGTACAAACGATTTAGACTATTTTTGATTCAAAATGGGGGGCTGGGGAAATGCCCATTTTAGATATTTTGAAATATCTGAAAAACAAAATGGGTACAAACGAAAATAAGGAAGGTACAAACAGGTACAAACGATTTAGACTATTTTGGATCCAAAATTCGAAATGGGGGGGGGCTGGCGAAATGCACCTTAAATAACATCCGTTTTTCCTTTCACTTCAAGAGTACATCCTTTCCAGGTGTAGACGGCAATTTTGGCCCCCGATGAAAAATCATATGATTTACCCTTAACCAATTCTGTACCAAACACTTCTGCGAAGCCTGCTTTTAATGTCAAAATAACTTTTTCGCCTTTTGATTCTACTTCAAATCGTAACTCCGAATCTGGTTCTAATTTAAATACTTGCGAAGTTCTCTTTTCTTCGTTAACCATATTGATTCACAAATAATAACAGATTTTTTTGGTTATGATTGTAGCAATTTCGGTATTTTTGTAAAAAAATATCTTGCTCGCCACACCTGGGATAGGTATTCCCCAGTAATAATATTTGTGGTAAAGCCCAGGTAGAAAACCAGCTCTTATAGCGGAGGCAGAGCGTAGGTTCTGAAAAAAATAAGAATTTGCTTCCTCGAAACAAAATAAAACACTCTTAACAAGAAAGTAACAGTATAATGAAAATTACAAGGAATACAACAACTTCCAATATCAATGTAAATGAATCGTTAGCCACAAAATAGGGAACATCCACGTCGCACAGTGGGGCAGAATCCCAAAAAGCTGGCCAAAAATCGAATTTTTGAGTTGTATATATTCGTCTATATACGTTCAGATCTTGTTTACTAGTAGTCCTAGGATGAAATTCCGGACCAGGCAGGTTTATACCTGCTCTAGGGTCGCCTCGACATCAGTCGACATTCAGCCGCCGTTCGGTACGCATTAAACAAGCGTACGCGTCGAAAAATTCTTGCCTGTTTCAAAGTGCTGTGAAACGGACGAAACTGTCTCAATTTTAATTCTGCAAAATGGAATAACTTTCTGAAGGTATGTAGAAAATATAATTATGCATAGTTATTGCTTATTTTATGTTTGAAATATCTAAATTTTGCAACAAGTAAACATAAAAAATTGTACATTTTTTTTCGAAAATCAATTTTCTAAAGTAGTTTTAAAAATGTCTTTGCGAGTCTCGACCTTGTTTCGACAAGAAACTGATAGTGTATAGTATTAAATATAATATACTAAAAAACTGGCTGCTCAGGAGTGCTCAACGAATAGTTAGACTAATTTTTAGGGAGAAATATGTGGCGCGACATTAACGGACGTGTGAATGTAATCCATTGATTATTACGTTACAGCGCGTTGGTATATTTTCTGTCTATTAACATAGATTAATATTTATTTATCAATTCCATTTGTAGAATGTTCATTTATTGATTAATATTCATAGATCACTTAAATTTTAATACAGTAATTTATTATTCTAAATTCGGCAAGGACTGACGAGGGGCTCCTAGAGCAGCCATGTATGAAAGAAAGGAGCCGCCTGCTGTTCAGGCTTTGTTATACCTATCTTTATTATACGGACACAGAGGTGATCCTCGTAAAGACAGATTTCATGTAATTTCGGTTTTTTTTTTCGTGCAGAATGTATGTAAATATATTTGTTATGTGTATCTTTGAAATGTATGTATTGTATCTTTGAATGTATCTTTCGAAAATTAACCATATTTTTTCTGAACAGCAGGTTGCTATCCCATGTGCAGCATTTATATCATAAATATTCGTTTTCTTTATAAATATAAAATCATTTTTAGTAGTAATAAATTATTTTAGTACATTTCGAGTCAGAACACCGTATATAGTTTTGTTAAGTACAAAATGATTTCAAAATAATGTCATTCAATTTTGTACATGTTTTTATTGGTATTTTACAGAGTCTTCCAAATCTTCAAACATGGAATTGTCAAGAAAAGATGTGTTTTTCATGGTGAAAGACAGTTTAAAAAACGAACAGAAATTCGTTATTGGAGTTTTGAAAGATGCAGTTTTCAAGAAAACCGAACATGTGATACAAGTAGACGAGGATGAAAAGTCATTAGGACTGTTATTTGCAAATTTTCGATCCAGATGGAAAGCAGCAAATAGAGGCAAAGAAAAGTTTCTAAAAAATAATAAAGAATGGTTGAATGGCACCGTATGTTTTTCAACATTATCCAATACTGAATGCACAACATCAACATCTGAGAAGATTGTGAAGAATGATGAAAAAGGAACATCTGGACGACCTTCGAAATCCTTTGCTTCATCCAGCGATAGATCTAAGAGGCGAAAGACTGAAGAAATACGTTCTACTTTATCTACAGAAGAATTGACGTATGCTGCTCAAATGAGTTTAAGGACTTCTGGTCAAGTACATGCTGCTCAAGTTCTTAAAGATGTCACATTAACCAGCCCAACAAGAGCCTCAGAATATATAGCTGCTGTTCGGTCAAAAAATGAGACACCTTTAACCCCAGACGAAGCACTTTCTTTGATGATCGAGAAAGGAGAATCAAAGCGCTCTTATCAGCTATCAAGAAATGCAGCTAGAGCACGTAAATGCAAATTATACCCATCATACCATGAAGTAGAAAAAGCAAGAAATCGTTGTTATCCGTCAGTTGTGTACATGAATATTAGTGAGTCGTGCGCACAAATTAAACTACAGGCTTTACTTGATCATACCACATACAGAATTATACAACTTCAGGCTGATGTCATCGATACTCTAAATTCCGAAATTTTGCAAAAATTAGTACTTCACTGTAAATGGGGATGTGATGGAAGCAGCGGCCAAAGTGTTTATAAGCAAAAATTTGATGAGGATGGAAAATCTGATGAAAGCATTTTTTATACTTCTCTGGTACCTTTGCAATTAATCCACAACAATCACGAGACGAATGAAGGAACTATTGTGTGGAAAAATCCTAGACCTTCATCTCCTCGATTCTGCAGACCAATACGATTGCAGTTTGTACATGAAGATGTACAATCAACATTGAAAGAAGTTACCGACATTGAACAGCAGATTGCGGGTCTTGCACCATACACTACTGAAGAAAATGAAAAATCAATTTCAGTAACCTATTGTATGTCTTTTACGATGATAGACGGCAAAGTCTGTAACGCTGTAACCGGTACCACTTCTGCACAACGCTGCTTCCTGTGCAAAGCCACCTCTAAAGATTTTAATAACATCGACAAAATTATAAAAATGGATATTACTACAGATAATTTAAGATTTGGCATGTCTACATTGCATGCGTGGATTCGTTTTTTCGAGTGCTGTTTGCATTTGTCGTATAAGCTCACAACTCAAAAGTGGCAAGCTCGTGAAGAGGAAGTGAAAAAGATTGTGAAAATACGCAAGGAAGACATACAGACTCAATTTAAGACAACACTGGGGCTTATCGTTGATCGACCAAAGCCAGGATATGGCAGCTCAAACGATGGAAATACCGCCCGCCGCTTTTTCGAAAATGCTAATATATCTGCTGAAATAACAGGAGTCGATGAAAATTTAATTCACCGATTTCATGTTATTTTGCAGGTAATTTCTAGCGGGTATGATATAGACGAAGAAAAATTCAAAGACTATTGTGTGAATACTGCCCGTTTATTCGTTGCTTTATATCCATGGTATTACATGCCAACATCTGTGCACAAAGTGTTGATGCACGGAGCAGAAATTGTAAAATATGCCCTTTTACCGATCGGACAACTTTCTGAAGAGGCCCAAGAGTCACGCAATAAGGACATTAAGAACTACAGATTACATCATTCAAGAAAATGCTCTAGAGAATCGAATATGAGAGACATTTTCAATAGGCTCTTAGTAACATCAGATCCATTTCTCTCAAGCATTAGGAAATTGCCCCAGAGACCGGCGAAATTTTTACATAAAGAAGCTATAGAATTGTTAAAACAACCTGAAGTCACCAGACAAGAGACAAAGAACGATTCCGATTTGGATACAAGTGTGTCAACATCAGAATCCGAATCGAATGATTCCAACATTGAAGATGACATACACGATTTTTGTTACTAGAAGTAAATAACAGATATTTGATTTATTGCAAATTTTGTACTCAAGAAATTGTTCATAAATAAAAACATGGCTCAAGAGATTTTCTACTCATTTAAGCCTAAAAATATTATAAAACATTTTCTATTAAAAAATATTAAAAAATTGAAAATTTTGGTGGAATCGTCCATATATCGCGTCTGCTTTTTTGAAAATTAACATTCCTATAACAAATTCGTAATCAGCGATCCCAAAAACCCTTAAGAAATATGATTGGGTATTTTTTACTGAATTATTTGACTAATTGGTTGAATTATGTCCGCCATTTTGGGTCCGCCATTTTGAAAATCGTAATTCTGATAACAGATTCGTATTCAGCGATCCCAAAAACCCTTAAGAAATATGATTGGGTATTTTTTACTGAATTATTTGACTAATTGGTTGAATTATGTCCGCCATTTTGGGTCCGCCATTTTGAAAATCGTAATTCTGATAACAGATTCGTATTCAGCGATCCCAAAAACCCTTAAGAAATATGATTGGGTATTTTTTACTGAATTATTTGACTAATTGGTTGAATTATGTCCGCCATTTTGGGTCCGCCATTTTGAAAATTGTAATTCTGATAACAGATTCGTATTCAGCGACCCCAAAAACCCCCGAGAAGAGAATTTGAGATCATTTTCGACACTTCCCGCATTTTGACCAGCTTTTTGGGATTCTGCCCCACTGTGCGTCGCCAGCTGATGTTAAACTCGACGTTTCCACAATTGCAGTAAAAATTAGTAAAGCAAAAAAACACTTACCAAGGCCTGGCTCGTTTACAAGAAAGTAATATGACAATACTTGTCTACCAATTATGTACTGCAATTCCAACCCACACAAGCTCTTGGCTCGATGAATTCCCCTGGCTACTGCAGATGAAAAACCACGGCTCGATTGCGAAACTGCTTGAAGAATTTTGCGTTGCACAAACAAGAAATTCGCTACCAAAAAACTTTATCGTAGCACAAAACCGAACTATTTCCAGTAGTCGTCGAGGTAAGTAAAACCAGAAAGATTCAACATACGGCCACAAACTATTCCAAAAACGAACATTCAATGTTGCAAGCAAATGAACGCAGCTTGAGTTATGGCGCCACGGTACTAATCCCAAAATAAGGTTTCCAATGATAACTGTATTACAAAAGTTTTACGGTTTCGTAATTCCAACATCCGCTGACAGATTTCTTCCTCAGGCGTACTCTTTAATAATTATTCTGCCCTATCTGAATAATCTTCAGCCACCAACGAAACTTAACACGTCTTACCGTGCGTTTAAGAATCCTGCTCCCAGCTCAGCGCGCGCCTTCTACGATCCCTTGCGCATACCTTACTAAGCATAGGCGTACTAAAAATCGTCATCAAGGGATCGCGCAACAATTAACAAAAAATTGTTACTTGATAACGTGAATGAAATTTAATCACTTAGTTGTAGTTGATTATGTAGTTACAATCAGCCCGTTTATATAGTAACTAATAAAACAACTTGTAAGGTTGGTAATACAGTTTTTTTATTTTTCAATCATTTGTTTTAGTAGTTTCTATGATTTTTAGATGTTTTTCAATTCATACTGTGCACATCCTAATTACAATTCGTTTAATTATTAGTAACTTATGGACTATGTTCTGCAATTGCACAGTGGATATTCACTCGTATGCCAGAATGTTATTGTACGATATTCTCAGATTATACTTTAACATCTGCAAATCATAGATACTACTAAAATAAGCGATTGAAAAATTAAAAAATATTCATTACCAACCTTACAAGGTTTTTTTATTAGTTACTATATAAACGGACTGATTGTAACTACATAATCAACTACAACTAATTGATTAAAAATATTTAAAAAATTAACTTCTTAAAATCCTTACTTTGGTTTTAATGGCACTAAATACAGATTTAGGTTAGAAAATATGCAACAACTTTCAAAACTGACAGAGCGCAGTGCTGTCAAACCAACTCAGAAGACACTTTGTATACTAAGTGATGAAAAGGTATTATCAAATAATATTGTTTATGCTAATTTTTATTACATTACGGCGATTGTTTTAGGAGAATTTTTGAAAATTTTAAAAAAATACTACATTGTGACCTTGAAGGACGGGTTCATCAAAGTATAATCAGTCCATATAAGATTTGGATCGAAAATATACCGGTGGAAATTTGATTTTATTTAATGTAGTATATCTGGCATTCAAACTGCTTAATTTTGCTTTGTGTAATGTAAGTACACAGTACTAATTCGAGTACAATAGAAAAATCTTGTAATTACAATTACTAAGTTCTTCGATTGGATGTTATAAATTTAAAATGTAATTTTTCAATTTTTAGAAAATGGGCAAGTATTACCACGTCTCGTTTGGTGAAAAGAAAAGTGACCAATTACTAAAGTTGTTACAGAAGGATTTAATTTAATATTTCCAAGTATTAATATTTCTCAAAACGTGTGTGAAAAAACGATTTGCAAGTAACCCAGCATGCCGCAAACCGTTACTTACTCTCAAAACGGTTTTACCGGTTTAAATCCCGGTTAGAACTATTGAACACCAATAGTGTAAAATCATGTCATCATTATCCACCAATGGATAAACAGCGATTTTCATGAACTCAAGGAATTGTGGGACAAAACGTTTTGCTTTAGGTTAAATGGGGCAGTAAGATGAGAAATTTACTCACGGAGGCGTTAAAAGAGTTTCACAACGTTAAAGCAGTTGTTTGGACCGGATGTGGACCATCAGCATCGAAAGCGATTTTGTGTGCCGAAATTATGAAAAGAGAATACGGGAAACAAATTTATCAAACAACAGCCATAGCTTACAGATGGTAAATATAAATGCTATTATTTACATCTTACATTTTTATTATAGTGTCGAAGAATATTGGGAACAAAAAAACCCAAAATTAGATCAATTGATTGTAAACAAGGTGGAACTCGCTTTTGCGACAGTTCTTAGGCTTCTATACATCTACTTTTTCGGTAGGTTAAATTATTTGGGCTTTATTTTATTCCAATTTTTAATGCCTTAATCTTTTAATTAGGTAGATTTTTTTACTATATAAGGAAAACGCTAACATTTTAATATTTTTTTTTTATTTCGACCTTTATAGGTAAATATTTGCAATTTACAAACCACAAATAAAACACAATTCATAATGAAATATTAAAATACCCGAAACACGTACCGAATACCGTATTAGAAACACGTAAAATACCTACTCTAAAAATACAAAATAAGAATATCGGATTAAAAAATATATATGTAAATAATCTGAATAATTAATACCAATCTAAAAATATTCTATATGAAGTAAAATTGTTTTAAGAACGTGCGTTCTGATTGGTTTTGAATTATGCGGACAGACGGACAGACGGACAGACGGACACGGAGCTAGATCATAAGGCTTCTTCCTATACGTTGTATAGAAGCCTAAAAGGAAGTTGCCTTTGATTCACATCCTTTTATCAATGGATCCAGTTGACAGCTCACAATTATTAGAGTAAGTATGATTTTTTTGCTTTAAAATAAAAGAATTTAATTATTTTTTTCAATAGCCAAGAGTTTAGCCAAAATAAACCAATTGAAAAAGCTAAACCTAGAAAACCTTCACACAAGAAATACCAAAACAGAAGTCGGGCAGCACAAAAGTGACTTATTTGTATTGAATAGGTGTACGATTTAAAATCATATACAATTAAAACTTTATTTACGTGTAATACTATCCTAAATACACACTTAACTAAGCCTATTGTTTTGATTTTTAATTAAAAAAAAAGATAAATAAAATCACCTAACTTCTAAGAGCCTATGTACAAGTTGGAACTAGTTGTGTGACAAAACGTCACACAATAGGGACGACGAGGTAAAATCGAGGAGCAGTGGGCCGATTTCTTCGCTCAACAGTTTATTTTCGTTCACCGGGCCATCTGTCAAAGAATTGCTAGGCTAGAATCAAGGCGATAAGGAAGCAAAATGGACGGAAAAGGAGGTCGACAGCTTGGTGAAGAAGAAGTTGGAAAAAAAGGCAAAGGTGCCATCGATTTTGGTACCGAGACATAACGATTTTGTACCGGGTCATTCCAGGCTGTCATTTCAACAGCTCGTAGAACCCAGCATCTCTTTCGATTTTCTTTGGTTGGTGGCGTTTTTGAAGCTATACAGCGCAGCGCAGGAGCTTTAACCGATTGGTCTCTTTTATTGGTTCATCTGGTTACTAACGGGTTAATTGTCACACACACGGTGACCTGTTTACAACGGTCATAGATATGCTGGCAACTTTAATACACTCTGCTTTAGCTTCAGACAGTCAGGTAAATTAGTCTTTCTTTCTATTTTAATATTTACAATTGAAATTTCTATGTGTTTTTAGGACGAGGGTCGTAAAATGTATTAAAATTTGATGAAGAAATTAAAAAAGGAAGTGGGAGAGAAGCAAAACGCATCTTTACAACACATCAGACAACTTTTACTTCTACCAAGGCAAGTGACCGAAGTAATCGCAGTCGAAGCAGTTGGATTCTTGACCGACAGTCAAGCCAAGTACACGCTAAGAAAAATTCCGTCTGTACTTTTGGAAGGTTTTCGGTGTTCCACATGTGTTTCTCGGGTAGTTCTCAGGAAAATGTACCGGCAAAAACATTCAAAACAGTCTCAAGGTATGATTAAATTTTGCCTTTAGTTTTTTTTTTATATTTAGTAGTATTTTAGACTTTTGTATGTTATATTTGTTTTTGTAATTATTAATTAATCTGTCTTGGTTGCGTTCGTCAAAACCGACGCTCCGCTACCCTCCGCTCCGGTACATCCCTCTATGTCGCACCACCACGCCAAAGGTGCAACTCGAAATGGGTGAAACTCGTAAGGTGTGAAACTCGTTAGCAACGGTCGGTGTGCTCCCGACCGGTGGTCGACAACAACTGAATACAAGTGCTCCGCCCATCACTAAGACTATATCAGAACGCACGCACCGTCAATAGAACTTTTATGTTAATGAATTTCGCTATGTAAAATGCATGTAAAATTTTGATTTTCAAATGCCGTTTTCTCGAAAACTACTGGATAATCCAGGTCGAAGTACGGTCTTAAAATGCTCAGAAAATTGTCCTCTTTCCAATAGAATATTTTTCGCGGCCCGATTCGTGGTACCGATTAACTGACAGTAACCGGAATATTTATTATTTCATTTAATAAAACACCAACAGATGGCGCTACATTCTTTTATTTTTCAAAAATCTAGCAGGAAGTGGTATTACTCTATTGAAAGGCCGTGGATTGGCCGAATCACGAGTCAAATGTATGACTTTTATTTTATTATTTTATCGCCCAATTAGAGTGTAGATTTTTGAAAAATAAATGTAGCGCCATCTGTTAGTATTTTATTAAATGAAATAAATATTCCTAATTGGAAAAATTCTTTTTCATGGTTTTTCGAGTTAATATTTCAGTTATTGAAAAAATATTTTGGAACAATATTAAACAAACCCAGAACAACCTGGAACAATTTCCAAAAATTAATATTTTTTAAAAGTGCGGGGCTGGTCACAAATGTTGCTCGCGCTCTCACGACTTTATTTTTGAATATTTGAAAATGATTTTCTGGAACAATATAGAACTAACTCAGAACAACCTGGAACAACAAAAAAAAGTAATTTTTTTTTAAAAGTGCGGGGCTAACTCGCGTTAATATTTCGCGTTAATATTTTAATTCGCGAAAAAAATTTTTGAAACAATATACCTAGAACAAACCTGGAAAACTTTCAAAAATTAATTTTTTTAAAAGGGGCTATATTTATATTGTAAATACGGGGTGGAGTAAGTAATAAAAGCAATATCAAAGTGTGGCCAACATTATAATAATTATAATTTATAATTTTATATATATAAAAATACATTTCAATTATTAAAAATTAAAAATTGTTTATTTAGATAATCTAAAAGTTTGTGAGTAATTAGTTAAAATTAAAGAAGCAATTCTGTTAAAATTCAAGATGGACAAATCTCGAAAATGCACGATATGTGAAAATTACTCATTACTTAAATATGCCAAATTTAATGAAGCATAATATAAGAAATCTTCATCCAGATGAAAGTAATACTCTAGCACTGCGATGCTATGGAAATCCTAACAAATAAATTTTTAAAAGTGCAATATGTGTTGATCGCCAAACGTAAGTATAGTTTTGTAAGGGTGAGTGAATGTAAACTGGGCCAATTGTAAACTGAGCCAAATTTAAAATATAGTAAACTGCGCCAAAGACAAATTTAAGGTAAAAAAAGGGGTGCAGGCAGGGTATGGCGGTGTGAATTTTTTTTATATAATTTCAAAAAAATTTCGGAAACTAACTGTAACCTACCGATGGATCTACATCCTTGCAAGCGATCTAACTTCTCGCGCATATTTTTTATGGATCCGTGTATTGCCATGGTTGTCCTTGCCAAATTCGATTCTGCGCTACCCTGCGCTCCGGTGCCCTTTGCTCCGAGCGTTCCGAGCCGTTTTGACAAAAACTAAACCCCTCAAAATTATCTTCCCAAAGGTGAAACTCAAAAAATGTGAAACTCGTTTCAGGGTTGCATTAATTTATAATTTAATTTTAGCTTTAAACTTTAAAAATTAATGAGAAGTTTAAATTTTAAATCATAGGTATTGCATTGAATAGAATTGCATAGAAGGGTCATCTAGTGCAGGCGGTGGCAGTGGAGCCGGTGCCATCCCCGTCAATAACTCCGTGCCATTACAAAATCAACACCAACGTGCTCATAGTTCACCTGGCTCCTGACAGCAAACATACTCTGTTGGACCACAATCAGTTCCTAATCATCATATAAAACAGCTCTCATACGACGTGGCCACAAAATCTTAGGACAACACCCCCTTACCTCCTGGTTGGGAACAAGTTCGCACACCAGAAGGTCAGTTGTATTACCTCAATCACATAACACGCACAACAACATGGGAAGATCCGCGAACGTCCTTAGCTGCACAACAACATCAAAGTGCAGAACAATAATTAACTTCACACCAAGTAACGCAGGCAACGGCAACACCGACAACAGCATGTTCAGCTCAACACCTACAAATAACTTCCGGTGGTGCTAGTATAATTCAACAACCATGACAGCACACAACAACTTTATCACCACAATCATCACCAGCCAAACAACAGTAGCTGCGTTTTCAACTTTTACAACTCGAACGCGAACGCTTAAAACAAAGGCAGCAAGATCTACAAGGACAACAAGAAGTATGGGTTCAACATACTCGATGCTACATACGCCAGAAGATTTTTTATCAAATATGGATGATAATAACTATGGACGTTGCAAGTAAGAACCACACCACGGATGCACCGAATATAACTTCGTTAAGTGATAACATCGATTCGACGGATGATTACTACCTAATCTACAGTTAGGTAAAGAATTTCCAGTATTACAAGATGTTCAGAAACTTTAAAAATTATTGAAAACTTTACATTTTAAATCGTAGGTATTGCATAGAATCAAGGAAACATGATTAGACGTATGAAAGGTGAGAAATTCTGTTGGACAGTAAATGGCGCAAGTTGGCATCTGCTATGAGAAAGACAAATATGAGGTACAATAGCCATGATTAATGCCGCAACGGATTTGTTGGAAAATGTAGGCAATAACCATAATGCTCAACTTATCAGGAACGATTTTTATAAAACAATTTGAGAAGACAAAATTCATACTCAGGGTAATTCTCTACTCAACTTTTTTTAATTCAAAAATTAATTATTTTTTTGCAGATCTTGGTGGTACCGCTAAAAGTGTAGATGTTGTCTCGAGGATAATCGATCACATTGTTAATTACTTCCAAGCATTTTGCTGTACACACAATTTTTATGTTAACTATATTGAAGCATACCATTAATTATAGTTTAGAAATTGAAAATAAAAATTTGGATTATGGTTAGCACGGATTGGGTGTTTGTATTTAACAATAAATTATTGCAAGATGTACTAAATCTACTAAGGTAAAGCAAATATAGGGAGGTACAATAGCCATGATTAATGCCGCAACGGATTTGTTGGAAAATGTAGGCAATAACTATAATGCTCAACTTATCAGGAACGATTTTTATAAAACAATTTGAGAAGACAAAATTCATACTCAGTGTAATGCTCTACTCTACTTTTTTTAATTCAAAAATGAATTATTTTTTTGCAGATCTTAATGGAACCGCTAAAAGTGTGATTTTGTCTCGAGGGTAATCGATCACATTGTTCCTTACTTCTAAGCATTTTATGCAGAATAATGCTCTCCTAATGCACTTTCGATTACCGCCAGAGAAAAATTATGCACTCTTTTCGTTTTGCGAAAAAATAATGTTTTTTCTGAACATCGGTGCAGGTGCAAAAATCGAGACTAGGGTGGTTCAAGAGTGCATAATTAGTGCATAATTTGGGTATATTTTGTTTTCGATTCGGTCCAGAACCAACCAGGTGGGGGGGGAGACCGTCCGTACCGTCAGCCCCTCCACCGGAAATCATGTTTTTCCGGTAAACGAAAAGAGTGTAAAAGTTTTCTCTGGCGGTAATCTAAAGTGCATAAAAAGAGCATTATTCTGCATTTTTTACATTTTCGAAATTCGAAAGTGGGGGGCTAGATAGTATGATCTACATCGATAGGAAACAATGTATTATTTATGGAATCTATTAAGGTGCTAGATCAATAGGAATAGGCCATGAAATCTAGCAGTTGTCACTAGTTGCTTTATGATATTTTATTTTATTCAAGATGCAAACCTTTTAAACAGGTAACGTAACCACTCAAATTTTGAAAAATAATTTCAAATAAATTCAAAGATTATATTACAAATACAAAATTAGATAAAGCATTAGAACCCGCTAAAGGTTTATAAATTTCGGCAGTTCTGAGCGCTAGCTTATGACCACCTTATATTTTACTAACACAATAATAGATGGGTTTGTATCTTCACTTCAAATTTGAAGTGTCGACATCTTTTTGCAAATTTTCGAACTGCACGTTTTCTCTGATTGGTTAATGCCATGGCACCAATTTGAAATGTTGTCTAGATTACTTGAATTCTTGTGTCAAGTTCACAAGTCAAACCAAGAAAGTTAATCTTAAATTCAAAAAAAAAACCACACCCCACCTTCAGTAAATGAGGTTAGTAATGATATGAAGTGAACAAGGCATATTAACAAATAAAAACGTCATTACCAATTTCCTCGCATGAATCTCAAATTTTTGGTTGATTAGTATGTTGGATATTGCTTTACATCTCCTATTTTTACCCGACTGCGGCGAAGCCAAAAAAGGAGGATTATGTGTTTAACCTGTATGTTTGTATGTCCGACCTTATGTTCCCTCGTAACTACTAAACGGCTGAACCGATTTTAATGAATTAAACGGCGTTAGATTCAACTTGATAACGCTAGTGTCACTGGGTATATTAAAATTATGAAAAATCAAAATGGCGGATTATTAACGCCAAATTGTGCGCATTGAAAAATTTTTTTTCTTCCAAACCTATCGAGTGGGGTATCAAAATAAAGGGTTCTAAGAGGTGATCTTAAAAATATATACAACTTATCTGTTTAAAAGTAATTTGGGATAACAAATTGTTAAATAAATAAATAATGTACGCGCGTTAGAAGTTCATAGAATTTTAATTCTATTAAATAATTTATGCTTAATAAAAAAATATTCTATTTACTAAAAAGCTGAAAATAAAAAAAAAATTTAATAAAAAAAAACCCGATTGCGTAAAAAAGTATTTATAATAAAACACAAATGCGTACTAAAAAGTTGAAAACAAGCTAAAACATACACTTTGTATGTATAAAACGTATTTAACAATTACTAAAATTAATTGATTTAAAACAATATAATATAAATAAATATTTTTCACAAAATTTGAGTTTAGTTTTATTTGTATTAAATTCCAATGTGGTTTTTTAAGTCGAAAGTCATTTTTCATTAAGAAAAAAAATCATTTTTCACTGTCGAAAGAACATTAGTAGTAGAGATACATAGTTGATATTAGGGTCAACTTTGAAAAAATATTTTGTTGAAAAGTGTTGTAGTAGTAATAATGCTGCGCATGTCCATTTTAAGAGGAGCAACTGCGAGCTACCAGTTGTATGCCGACAGCCTAAGAGCTAACTTATAAAGATAACTAATAAAGACTTTCCTACATACAAATGACCATTCATTATAACAGAAAGAAAACATTTTCATACTCGGATTGTTTATTTTTTTTATTTCCGTCGAAAATTACCAAAAACGTATAGTTTAAGCGTAAAAAACAAAATAAAAACTGCACTAATAATATAATATTACATTACAAGCTTTGTAATGTAATAAATATTCTTTCAATTATTTAAGTAAAATCTTTCATTGTGGGTAACCTTTTGCAGATGTAAATGAGAAAATATTTAAAAAACGTCAAATTTGAATAAAGTTCACTTAAAAATGATTACTACGTAATGAATGTTAAACAATCCTAAGGGTTCGAAGAGGTGAAATAATTGCGGTAAGTATTTTACATTTCTGCAAATTAGTAATCAATAGAAAAGTATCCCTTACCGATGTTAACTGGGTTTCCCATATGCTTTCAATCGAATCTGCCGACAGCTTATTTCCATTTTTTTTCAGACATCATGTTTGTCTTCATTGAATTTTGCCCACAACTCTCAATGATACAATCTTATTTCCTAAAATTAAATTTTAATTTTACTTATTATAGAACCACACACAAAAATTATGATCTTTTTATAGATTTAATTTAAAATTGATCCAACTCATTGATTACTGCATCAAAGTTAAAAAAAAGTTTAATATGAACACAAGTGCAAACTTACCTCTTTTTTTTAGGTATGTATATGTCAAGATTTGCACTAAACGATTGCAATAAAATATTGGAATAAATCAATTAAACCACACAAACCGGAAAATGCACACAACAAAATGATTAGTTCCTGTTGCCAACACAAAATCGTAAAAGAACTGTAACACAAAGGTACAATTACATGACATTTTCTATTTAATATGTATATTTTTGGATTATATCAAATAAATCATTTGATATGTAATACACGATTATATAATTTTACAAAAATTTATTTTAAGTGTATAGTACCCAACTTGAAGATGTAATGATTTAAAAGTTTTTCTTTGTTCCTGTGAACCAAAAGTGGTTCTGGTCCTACTAAACGTCGCGTCGTTTTGCAGCTGCCTTGGCTAAGACATCTGCTGTTTTGTTGCCTTTTTTATTCCAGTGTGCCCTGGCACCCACCTCAGAGTTAAGTTGTTTTGTTGTTCCAGTATGACCAGCTCATCGAGGCAGTGTTTTATAATCTTGGATTGTGTTTCCACTCGATCCAGGGCCTTTAGTGCTGCCTGGCTGTCAGTCAAGATGCAAATTCGCTTATTCTCATAAGCACTTCGCAAGATTTTCTTTACACAGGCTGTTATTGCTGTTATTTCTGCCTAAAAGACAGTTGGGTGGAAGCCCAGATTTATTCCGAACGCATCTCCCGCTCTGCGACCACTGATTCCGACTCCAGTGCTAATTTCCGTTTTGGAACCATCTGTGTACCAAATAATATCATATCGAGCTTCTAGCTGCTGTTCGGTACCTTCCTTTCCCTTCTCAGGTATTAGAACCCTGAAAAGTTTTTGGAAGTTCCTTAGAGTGCTGGTTCTGTCAGAATACATGCATAGCATGTTACTCTTGATTGAGTTAAAGACCATGGTATGGTGACTCACTCTAAGGATGCTGCCTGTATGCTGCCGTTATAGCCTCTATTTCCACCACTAAATGTAGTAGAGAGAGTCCCAGAAACGTCCCATGGCTGAGGTGGTCGTTGTTATCATTGCCCCATTACTTCTAGACAGGCAAGTCTTTGCAGCTTGTTTAACATTGTAATACTACCTTTTTTCTGGGTTTTTTGCAACCAGATTACAACTTTGGTATATAGCCAAAGAACCATTTTTGGTTTTTAGCCCCAACGATTTTCCGGTCATTTTTTTTGTATTGCCTGCGTCGCTTTGATCATTGTATTTTTTATGTGTGATGTGAAGGTCAGCCTGCTGTCTAAAGCAAGACCCAGGTATGTGACATCCTCTACTAATTGTAGCTTTTTTCCCCATGAGCTGGGCATCTTCACATCCTGTAGCTTCCTACGCTTTGTGAATGCTACCACAGCGGTCTTATCCGGGTTTACCGACTATCTTTCTTCTGTGCACCATCGTTTAACGGTCTTTAACGGATTGTGATATCGTCCGCAAATCCTTGTGCGTGTATGTCGTTATGTTCCAGCCCCCACAGAAGATCGTCCACGATTAGGCACCACAACAGGGGAGAAAAAACTCCCATCTGCGGGGAGTTACAAATTTTTGTACACCAGATTTCCTTTTATGAAATTTCCTTAGATTTCCTAAAATTTCCCGGGATTTCCTTGGATTGCCTAAGATTTCCTTGATTTGCCTAAGATTTCCTTGGATTGCCAAAGATTTCCTTGGATTTCCTAAAATTTCCTTGGATTTCGCTTGTTTTCGCCGTCCTTGTTTTGTATGTAATGTTCTGAACACTCTGTAGTATATTACTCACAATACAGACTAGACACAATAGAAAAACTGCTTTAAGCAATAACTATTTTCAAACTAAGTCACATAAGCGCAATAAGAAATGTACAAGTAGGAATCTGTAGAATCTGTAATTCAAAACCATCAAGAACTTGAAAAGAAAGGTAAAAAAGAGACATTCATATTTTCTAAGTGTTAATTTAACATTATAAGGAAATTTGTATAACATTAAGTTATCGGATTCATCTAGATTTCCTCGGATTTCCCGGGATTGTCTCAGATGTCCCCGGAATTTCCTCAGATTTCCTAAGATTGCCTGGAATTTCCTAAGATTGCCTGGGATATCCTAAGATTGCCTGAGATATCCTAAAATTGCCTGAAATTTCCTAAGATTTTCCGTCTCTTGTACACCAAATTCTACCTAAGATTGCCCGAGATTTCCTCGGATTTTCTAAAATTGCTTGAGATTTCCTAAGATTTCCTTGGATTTCCTAAGATTGCCTAGAATTTCCTAAGATTGCCAGAAATTTCCTAATATTTCCCGTCTCTTGTACACTAAATTTCCCCAGAGATTTCCCGGGGAGTTACTTACACCATACTTTGACTTTTCGACACCCATAAGGTATGTAATTTAGGGAGATACTCGCCTTGAACATGGGAGTGGATAGCTTCTCTTCCCCTTGCTGAAGAAGAGAGAAAATATCCCGTCAGGTTCCGGGTACTTGTATAGTTTGAAATATTTCAGTGCCCATGCAAGTTTCGTCTTGTTTACAAGTTTATTTGCAGCTTTCCAGTCCACCCCTACATCCGATCAAAGTTGGATGTCTGAGGACGCTTGGTCAGCTTCTGAGGTTTGTGTTGGTATACACCCGGAAAAGTGTGTCTGGAATAAAAGTTCCAGAATTTTTTCTCCGTTTGATGTATAACCTCCTTGAGGTTTTTGTAAGGAGGCAACTTTAATACAACTAAATACACCAATTGTATTTCAAGAATATGAAAAAATATTTTCAACTTTTGATGAAGACTGGCTTACAAAAAAAATTTTTTTCCTGTGGTTTTACACGAGGTAAATATCCCAAAAATTTTGTGTAACTCGTTTGGAATTCCCTAGGAAATCAATGGAATTCCTTGGAAATATTTGGAATTCCTTGGAAATCCCTGGAATTCTTGGAAATCGTTGGAATTCCTTGTAAATCTTCGGAATTCCTTGGCTTGGAAATCTTTGGCATTCCTTGGAGATCTTTGGAATTTCTTGGAATTCTTTGGAAATCACCGGAATTCTTTAGATTGAACTTAGACTTGAACTCATTGGAAATCACTGGAATTCTATGGAATTCTTTGGAAATCCTTGGAATTCTTGGAAGTCATTGGAAATCACTGGAAATCTATGGAATTCTTTGGAAGTCTTTGGAATTTCTTGGAAATCGTTGGAAAGCTTTGGAATTCCTTGGAAATCGTTGAAAGTCTTGGAAATCTTTGGAATTCCTTGGAAATCGTTGGAATTCTTCGAAATCCTTGGAATTCCGAGCCTTGTGTACAGAAATTTCACTGGTTATTTACCCCTTGTTTTTTTTATTATTTTTTGAGTACTCGGTATATTTATATAATCCGTTTAAATAAATGGATTAATTATTGTGCGATTTCCAATTGGAAAGTAAATTTAAAAAGGTTCCGCTTGGCGTATTTTGGAATTACTGCGTGAGGAATATCCGGAGTTGTCAAAACGTACAAACCGTATTTTGCTACCAGTGCAGTGTGAGGCTGGATTTGCATTATATTCAGGAACAAAAACAAAGTATCGAAATCGACTTGATGCAGTTCCTAGTAGTAAATAGTAGAATGAATAAAGAAACACCTGACCCAGGAATAGGGGTGGTTCAAGCCCCTATCCTTCCAGATAGTAATGTGAATATAAACTTGAATGAAATTGAAAAGCAACTCGAAATTTTAAATGCCCAAAAAATGTTGCTGGAAAAATCCTTGGAATCTCAAAAATTCGAATTACCATGTGCCAAATCAGTTGACCAAATTCTAACGGAAATGGCCAAAGAAACCAACAACAAACACATCGAAACCAATTTAATAATCCTGGACCAACAACGACTAACCAGAGCACTACGACAACCGGCCACTAAAAGGCATATTGAAGAACAATCAAGCGAAGACGAACCCGAATACATGATGAAAAAATTGAACTACGAAGAAGAAATGGAGCAAGGTGAAACCCAACCGTTCGAAACGAAGAAGAGATCCAGAAAAATTCAAAAAAGGTGTGCAAAAGATAAGTTCAGAAAAGAATTTAATTTAAGAATTTAATAAAGGACCCCGCAATTTCCTTATGGAAACTGGCTTTCGGCCAAATTTTTTGTAATTTCAGGAAATAATAGTTCTGAACTAGTAGATCAAAAGTGTTCAGGGGCCCAAAGTCCAAATGTCAATAGTTTCAGTGATACAGCTCTACGAAGTTGAAGTTTTATCTAATCATCGTCGGCTAACAGACATCAAAATAACAGAACCGAATTATTTTTTTATCATCCCGTAATTATTTTTAAACAAATAAGACGTGCTTTATTACAATTACACGAATTTTTTTCTTCAAAACTATATTTTTATCATTTTCATTTTTTTCACAAAACGTCCCTTCAATGGGATGCGTCTTATACACCGGAAAATATGTATATGTGTATATATATAATAGATATATATATATATGCATTTGTATCCTACTTGCCTCCGCATATAGACAAGGCGACAGTTTATCCGCCTTTAAAATTACTTGTAGCTAAAATAGAATTCTATATAAGAATAGAAAACGATTTGAACTCCGGCAGCAACCTAAGAGGGGTAAAGATTTCTTGAATTTTTTTACACAAAATTTGCATACCTGCTATACGCTTTTTACTCCGTATAGCAAGATGGCGCTGTAGACTCCATCTGTGTATATAATACCTACAGAATACATATGAATGTGTTCTATGCAACTCCAACAGTGTTGCACGATTTAGTCCGACTAATAACACAATATAGCATGAGTAAAGAAGAGAGACAGCGCTTCCATGTGTTATTATCTGAGGTATTTAAACGTGGGTAGTCATTGCTATAATAGTTATTGCTAGTTTTATTTAAATTACACATAATATAATTTGTATAACATATTACAATTATTAATTTGTATTAATTGAATAATTTTTTTAATTTTATGTTTAATAATACGTATAATGTATTATAATTTATAAGTTAATTTATTTCACTTAAATTCAGAATAATATTTGTTTTGTAAAATAATAAATTAGGATTTACTTAAGAGAAATTTAATAACCGATATTTATTGAGAACAATGAATACCTGCACAAAAATTATCTATAGTTACCTAAAATTATAAATAAATCAAATTTACGGTTCCAACGGCTCTCACAAATAATAATTAGACCTAATCTAAGAAACCGAAAAAGCAATTTTGTTATTTGAGTGTAATATGATTTTCTGTAATTTTAATAACTCCGAGCAAGTACCAATTGAATATTTTAAGATTTTTTACAAAGTTCAAATATTAAATTGATATTATCGTTATTCTTTTGTTTCGAAAATGATAATTAAATGACGTTCTTTTTTGTTGTTTTTTCCAAGATTTCCACTATTATAAGTAAATAGTATTTGGTAATAATAATAACAATTTTTGAAACTTTCGATTAATTAAATCAACAAACTTCCATAATTGCTATAAAATTAGCAAAGATATCACAGCGTAATAAAAATAATGCATTTTTATGAAATTTTACTAAATAATGTTATTCTCAAATATTCGGTGTAGTATGTATAACATAAGAAAAATCGCTGAAAATTCGGTAATTTTTCTCTTACCCGGAATATTACCTATAATACCTACTTGTTTTTAATAATATGAAAATTCAAAAATATTTTCAAAAAGACTATATAAATATTGCTATCCATTATTCTCAAAAAAATTGAAGTGGTTTTTATCAAAAACCGCCACATTATTTATTCTTCTTAAAATTTAATATTAATTTGGCAGAATACTTACTATTCTATATTTTATAATGTAAAATTATTATTTTTGATAATAATTTTTTTAATATTAAAATTATGTAGCTGCGTAAGGTATTTAGATAATAGACGTGACCTACCGCAAACGTATTACAAGCTGTAACGTGATTATAAATTTTGCAATTGCTGAAGATCAGCATTTTTACGCTATTTCATCACAATCACTTTAGGCGGGAATTATGTACTACCTATTAATATGTGGCATTTTTCCTTATTCGAAAATTTGATAACAGCTCCCGTTGCATATTGCATAAATTTGTTTAAAAACACAACTGCGATATGCTGACATTCAATGTCAAAGTTTTTAATAATATGAAAATCCAAAAAAATTTTCAAAAAGATTATATTATATTACAATTTATTATTCTCAAAGAAATTGAAGTGGTTGTACTCAAAAACGCTTCTTTTATTCTTCTTAAAATTTAATATTATTTTGCCGGAATACTTACTAGATACTCTATATTTTATAATGTAAAATTATTATTTTTAATAATAATAAGTCGTGACCTACCGCAAACGTAATACAAGCTGTAACGTGATTATAAATTGTTGCAATTGCTGAAGACTTGAAGCATTTTTACACTATTTCATCACAATCACTTTAGGCGGGAATAATGTACCTACTAATACATATGTGGCACTTTTTCCTATTCGAAAATTAGATAACAGCTCCCGTTGCATATTCCATAAATTTGTTTAAAAAGACAACTGCGATTTGTTGACATTCAACGTCAAAGAAATACCAAAATATTATTGCGAAACTTAGTTAAAAGAAATTCGTTTATTTTTTTTTACTAATAAATAAATCCAATTTATGGGTCAAATTGCATCCACAGGCAATAATTAGAAGTAATTTAAAGAGCTGTTTGAAGTAGTTTTGTTATTTGAGTATAATGATTTTATTTTTGCTGAATATCAATAACTCCGAACAAGTAGCACTTTAGTTAAACATGAAATATAAAATTTCCCATGATGTTCAAATATTGAATTGATATAGATACGTAGTAACGTATGTAAGTATGATGTAGATAAACAACAACTCTGAGCAAGTAGCACTCGGGCGTTGACTCAAGTTAACGCTATTAATTTAGAGAATTTATTGCATTAAATTATTATTGTTGTTCTTCTGTTCTGATAATGATAACTCGTAAGTAAATGACGTTGTTTTTTGTTTATTTTTTAGCACATTATTTAATACAAAAATATTTACATTAACCTTTTAGGACCCAAGGTATCATAGATGAGACCTCCAATAATTTTAAATAATTTTAAGTGTCGAAATCGCAGATACTAAAAAATTTGCACTTGTTTATTGTAGTGCATAGAATACTTTTTTGTCCCTCTACAGAGAGAAATTTATTGCTTTATAAAATTTTTATTTTTTATTTATTCTTTTGATTGTTTTATCAATCGTAATCATGCCAAACTTCAAATAAAACTTATAAAAAAAAACCTCACAAACTTATATTATGTAGTAAAAATGCTTATCTTCAGCAATTGCAACAATTTATAATTACGTCAGCTTGTATTACGATTGCGGTAGGTCACGTCTATGATCTACAGAATACCTTATAAAAATAATTATAACACATAATTTTAAGATTAAAAAATTATTTAAAATTTTAATTAAAAATTTTATAAAAAATTATTATATTTCCGAAAATAATAATTAATCAATGAAATTTGGTGGACATAATAGTAAGTATTCTGCCAAAACAAAAAATAATTAATTTTAAGAATAACAGTGGGATTTTTGAGAAAAACCACTTCAGGTTATTTAAGAATAATTGCAATATTTATGGTCCTTTTAGATTTTTATGCAATTTTAAAAATCAGAAAATATTTATTACAGAATGTCACAATCACAATATTATGAACCGGAAACACAAATATGTTGTAAGTTAAATTGTTTGAAACAAAGATGGCCAACTACAGTCCGGCAGGTGATTTTATCTAGCCCGCATAAGTTTTTGAAAAATACATATTGTTTCACCGTCAATCCCAACTTGAAAGAAATTCTTCGGTAAAAAAACACAGTTTCAACATTTCCATTAAAAGTTATATGATAAATTATACATAAAGCTTCAGTGAATAATTTAATAACCACCAGGAAAACAGTTTCATGTTAAATTTTGCAAATGGGAGAGGGCGATCAAAACTGTTTGATTTGATTAAATTTCGAATTTGCTTTCAGTATTTTTCTTAATAAAATTTGATAAAATTACTGTACAAATTGGTAACTCCCAATAAGCAAATGCTCTTAAAAATTGCATATTAAGGGAAACATTTAACTTGAGTTTTACAATGTGTAACTTGCTCGGAGCTACCGAAATTTCACACTCATTTTGTTAAAAATTAATTTAAATTTATAATAATACTTTTTTTATTCGATCTCAAACTAAACTCTCTCGATCGATATTAATTTTACGCCAAAATTTTAAATGCATCGAAAATAAAAAAAAAATTTTTCTTCAGCCCATCTCCCTAAACTCTGAAGTTTTCACCAATTATTTCAGGTGCAAACTGTAATAAAAAATTTGCATTGACGGGGACAACGAAATTTTTCAAAATAATAGCTAGAAAGATATTTTTGTATAATATTTAATTTTTTAAAAAATTCCATCGACATTCCATCAACAGAAACATTTTTCAACGTTTCAATGATTTACAATAAATTATTGCGCGAGAGGCAAATATAAATGTAACCATATTTATTACTCCGCTACTATTTAACAAATATAGTCCAAGTTGCTTCTTGCGTTTTTTCCTAGAACTCAGAAAAAACAAACACGACTTATTGTTAAATGGGACCCCAACTAAAATACTATTGTAAGTAGAAAATTGCAATTTTTCATAAATGAACCCAGTTCATTTAAAGTTTAAGGTTTAGATTACTAATAATGAAATAGTGAATTATGTTCTGTTTGGGTTTTTATTTTTCTTGGAGAGATTTGTGTCAGTTTTTTAAAATAACTCAAAAGTTACAATTTTACACTTACGACAGTTTTTGAGAGGGTGCGAAATGTCTTTTACCTTACGATGAACGTGCTACTCAAGTTTAAATTTTAGTGAAATATTAACATTGAAAAATTTCACAATTGGAAGTTGCACGGTTTTGATAATATAAGACAAAATAAATTTTAAATCTCTATAAATCGATATCGGCGAATGAAGAACCGGTTAATCTTTCTTTATTATCCTACATAGTCATAATCCCATCGAAACTACTTTCCTTATAAAATTTTACACATTTCACCTTATTAATTTAACAGGAAACTAAATAAAGTAAAAATTGATATTAACTATTGTAAATAATAATCTGAACAAGTATTTTAGAATGAAAATTAATTTCATTATAAGCGTAATTTATTTTTACTCGTTATAGTTTTATTAGTCATGCAAGTTTCCGTAAGCGATCTACCTTTGCGCTGTTGCCGTCAGTATTATAAATTTTGAGGCCAAAAGGTACCGTCTATGTACGGAGTCCATGTAAACCGTGAGACATATTCTCTTATGATCGTTTGCGACGGTAGCGAACCTAGCGGTCATTAGTATGAACCTTGCTGTATGAAACTATATGTGTACAGTACCATTTGGACTCCAGGCAAAAATTGGCCATTCGACTCCTAATGACGTTACGATTGATAACCCTCGTTTTTAATGGGGGAACGTTTTCGACTCCGATTTCGGAGTCAAAATCGCAAATTCGGAGTCGAACAAGATATATTTGTATACTTTTCGGAGGCGTATAAGTACCGTTTGCATATATATATATCTATATTCATATATATACATTTATACATGTATGCAGAGCTGTCTTTAACAAGAACATCATAAGTGCATGGGTGCATGGGCATGATAAAACTTCAACTTCGAAGAGCTGTATCTCTTAAACTATTGACATTTGGACTTTGGGTCCATAAACACTTTTGATCGACTAGTTCAGAACTATTATTTCCCGAATTTACAAAAAATTTGGCCGAAAGCCAGTTTCCATAAGGAAATTGCGGGGTCCTTTATTTATACTATATATAAAAGCTAATAAAGAAAATTTATTACATAAAAAAGTTAATACAAAAATTTTAAATTAAAGATTAAGAGATTTAAAAAACTTAAGATTTAACGCATGTTGCTCGGAGTTTGGACGAAAATTTCAACTATCCATATCTTGGTAAAAAATTAACTTAGCATCTTGCTGACTGAAGCTCATTCAGGCTCAAAGGAAGCTCTATCGATTGACATCAATTTTATACAGAAATTCAAAACGGGAACAAAAATTGTTAAACATGTCTAGAGCCCCCCCAGTTGTTTTTTGCGAATAACTTCGCGACCTTTGAGGCTCACTCGAAAATAATAGAAGCTCATTTAGGCTCTAACGATGCTCTAACGATTGACACCAAAATCATCATAAAATTCGAAGCTGTACCTGCCGCTGACATGTACCTTACATAGTAACTTCATATACCCTGTGTTTTTGAAAAATAGTCAGAGGTAAGAAGTTGAAAATAATATAAATTTATTTGCCAACCCAAAATTAAATTTGTTTATTTTGGGATTAAGCGATTAAGTGAAAAAAGATTATTCTCTTATTTAAGCCCTTAAAACTATCTTATAACCAAAATTAAAAATTTGGGGGGGGGGTTTAGCAGAATGTCATTATTAGAAAATTTGAAATATTTCAAAAACAAAACTGGTACAAACGAAAATAAGGAAGGTACAAACAGGTACAAACGAGGTACAAACAATTTAGACTATTTTGTATCAAAAATTCAAAATGGGGGGGGGGGGCTGGGGAAATGCCCATTTTTGATATTTTGAAATATCTGAAAAACAAAATGGGTACAAACGAAAATAAGGAAGGTACAAACAGGTACAAACGATTTAGACTATTTTGGATCCAAAATTCGAAATGGGGGGGGGGGGCTGGCGAAATGCACCTTAAATAACATCCGTTTTTCCTTTCACTTCAAGAGTACATCCTTTCCAGGTGTAGACGGCAATTTTGGCCCCCGATGAAAAATCATATGATTTACCCTTAACCAATTCTGTACCAAACACTTCTGCGAAGCCTGCTTTTAATGTCAAAATAACTTTTTCGCCTTTTGATTCTACTTCAAATCGTAACTCCGAATCTGGTTCTAATTTAAATACTTGCGAAGTTCTCTTTTCTTCGTTAACCATATTGATTCACAAATAATAACAGATTTTTTTGGTTATGATTGTAGCAATTTCGGTATTTTTGTAAAAAAATATCTTGCTTGCCACACCTGGAATAGGTATTCCCCAGTAATAATATTTGTGGTGAAGCCCAGGTAGAAAACCAGCTCTTATAGCGGAGGCAGAGCGTAGGTTCTGAAAAAAATAAGAATTTGCTTCCTCGAAACAAAATAAAACACTCTTAACAAGAAAGTAACAGTATAATGAAAATTACAAGGAATACAACAACTTCCAATATCAATGTAAATGAATCGTTAGCCACAAAATAGGGAACATCCACGTCGCCAGCTGATGTTAAACTCGACGTTTCCACAATTGCAGTAAAAATTAGTAAAGCAAAAAAACACTTACCAAGGCCTGGCTCGTTTACAAGAAAGTAATATGACAATACTTGTCTACCAATTATGTACTGCAATTCCAACCCACACAAGCTCTTGACTCGATGAATTCCCCTGGCTACTGCAGATGAAAAACCACGGCTCGATTGTGAAACTGCTTGAAGAATTTTGCGTTGCACAAACAAGAAATTCGCTACCAAAAAACTTTATCGTAGCACAAAACCGAACTATTTCCAGTAGTCGTCGAGGTAAGTAAAACCAGAAAGATTCAACATACGGCCACAAACTATTCCAAAAACGAACATTTAATGTTGCAAGCAAATGAAGGCAGCTTGAGTTATAGCGCCACGGTACTAATCCCAAAATAAGGTTTCCAATGATAACTCTATTACAAAAGCTTTACGGTTTCGTAATTCCAACATCCGCTGACAGATTTCTTCCTCAGGCGTACTCTTTAATAATTATTCTGCCCTATCTGAATAATCTTCAGCCACCAACGAAACTTAACACGTCTTACCGTGCGTTTAAGAATCCTGCTCCCAGCTCAGCGCGCGCCTTCTACGATCCCTTGCGCATACCTTACTAAGCATAGGCGTACTAAAAATCGTCATCAAGGGATCGCGCAACAATTAACAAAAAATTGTTACTTGATAACGTGAATGAAATTTAATCACTTAGTTGTAGTTGATTATGTAGTTACAATCAGCCCGTTTATATAGTAACTAATAAAAAAACTTGTAAGGTTGGTAATAAATATTTTTTATTTTTCAATCATTTGTTTTAGTAGTTTCTATGATTTTTAGATGTTTTTCAATTCATACTGTGCACATCCTAATTACAATTCGTTTAATTATTAGTAACTTATGGACTATGTTCTGCAATTGCACAGTGTGCAATTTTTTGTACACTCGTATTCACTCGTATGCCAGAATGTTATTGTACGATATTCTCAGATTATACCTTAACATCTGCAAATCATAGATACTTCTAAAATAAGCGATTGAAAAATTAAAAAATATTCATTACCAACCTTTCAAGGTTTTTTTATTAGTTACTATATAAACGGACTGATTGTAACTACATAATCAACTACAACTAATTGATTAAAAATATTTAAAAAATTAACTTCTTAAAATCCTTACTTTGGTTTTAATGGCACTAAATACAGATTTAGGTTAGAAAATATGCAACAACTTTCAAAACTGACAGAGCGCAGTGCTGTCAAACCAACTCAGAAGACACTTTGTATACTAAGTGATGAAAAGGTATTATCAAATAATATTGTTTATGCTAATTTTTATTACATTACGGCGATTGTTTTAGGAGAATTTTTAAAAATTTTAAAAAAATACTACATTGTGACCTTGAAGGACGGGTTCATCAAAGTATAATCAGTCCATATAAGATTTGGATCGAAAATATATCGGTGGAAATTTGATTTTATTTAATGTAGTATATCTGGCATTCAAACTGCTTAATTTTGCTTTGTGTAATGTAAGTACACAGTACTAATTCGAGTACAATAGAAAAATCTTGTAATTACAATTACTAAGTTCTTCGATTGGATGTTATAAATTTAAAATGTAATTTTTCAATTTTTAGAAAATGGGCAAGTATTACCACGTCTCGTTTGGTGAAAAGAAAAGTGACCAATTACTAAAGTTGTTACAGAAGGATTTAATTTAATATTTCCAAGTATTAATATTTCTCAAAACGTGTGTGAAAAAACGATTTGCAAGTAACCCAGCATGCCGCAAACCGTTACTTACTCTCAAAACGGTTTTACCGGTTTAAATCCCGGTTAGAACTATTGAACACCAATAGTGTAAAATCATGTCATCATTATCCACCAATGGATAAACAGCGATTTTCATGAACTCAAGGAATTGTGGGACAAAACGTTTTGCTTTAGGTTAAATGGGGCAGTAAGATGAGAAATTTACTCACGGAGGCGTTAAAAGAGTTTCACAACGTTAAAGCAGTTGTTTGGACCGGATGTGGACCATCAGCATCGAAAGCGATTTCGTGTGCCGAAATTATGAAAAGAGAATACGGGAAACAAATTTATCAAACAACAGCCATAGCTTACAGATGGTAAATATAAATGCTATTATTTACATCTTACATTTTTATTATAGTGTCGAAGAATATTGGGAACAAAAAACCCCAAAATTAGATCAATTGATTGTAAAAAGGAAGTTGCCTTTGATTCACATCCTTTTATCAATCGATCCAGTTGACAGCTCACGATTATTAGGGTAAGTATGATTTTGTTACTTTAAAATAAAAGAATTTAATTATTTTTTTCAACAGCCAAGAGTTTAGCCAAAATAAACCAATTGAAAAAGCTAAACCTAGAAAACCTTCACACAAGAAATACCAAAACAGAAGTCGGGCAGCACAAAAGTGACTTATTTGTATTGAATAGGTGTACGATTTAAAATCATATACAATTAAAACTTTATTTACGTGTAATACTATCCTAAATACACACTTAACTAAGCCTATTGTTTTGATTTTTAATTAAAAAAAAAGATAAATAAAATCACCTAACTTCTAAGAGCCTATGTACAAGTTGGAACTAGTTGTGTGACAAAACGTCACACAATAGGGACGACGAGGTAAAATCGAGGAGCAGTGGGCCGATTTCTTCGCTCAACACTTTATTTTCGTTCACCGGGCCATCTGTCAAAAAATTGCTAGGCTAGAATCAAGGCGATAAGGAAGCAAAATGGGCGGAAAAGGAGGTCGACAGCTTGGTGAAGAAGAAGTTGGAAAAAAAGGCAAAGGTGCCATCGATTTTGGTACCGAGACATAACGATTTTGTACCGGGTCATTCCAGGCTGTCATTTCAACAGCTCGTAGAACCCAGCATCTCTTTCGATTTTCTTTGGTTGGTGGCGTTTTTGAAGCTATACAGCGCAGCGCAGGAGCTTTAACCGATTGGTCTCTTTTATTGGTTCATCTGGTTACTAACGGGTTAATTGACCTTCACACACACGGTGACCTGTTTACCACGGTCATAGATATGCTGGCAACTTTAATACACTCTGCTTTAGCTTCAGACAGTCAGGTAAATTAGTCTTTCTTTCTATTTTAATATTTACAATTGAAATTTCTATGTGTTTTTAGGACGAGGGTCGTAAAATGTATCAAAATTTGATGAAGAAATTAAAAAAGAAAGTGGGAGAGAAGCAAAACGCATCTTTACAACACATCAGACAACTTTTACTTCTACCAAGGCAAGTGACCGAAGTAATCGCAGTCGCAGCAGTTGGATTCTTGACCGACAGTCAAGCCAAGTACACGCTAAGAAAAATTCCGTCTGTACTTTTGGAAGGTTTTCGGTGTTCCACATGTGTTTCTCGGGTAGTTCTCAGGAAAATGTACCGGCAAAAACATTCAAAACAGTCTCAAGGTATGATTAAATTTTGCCTTTAGTTTTTTTTTATATTTAGTAGTATTTTAGACTTTTGTATGTTATATTTGTTTTTGTAATTATTAATTAATCTGTCTTGGTTGCGTTCGTCAAAACCGACGCTCCGCTACCCTCCGCTCCGGTACATCCCTCTATGTCGCACCACCACGCCAAAGGTGCAACTCGAAAGGGGTGAAACTCGTAAGGTGTGTAACTCGTTAGCAACGGTCTGTGTGCTCCCGACCGGTGGTCGACAACAACTGAATACAAGTGCTCCGCCCATCACTAAGACTATATCAGAACGCACGCACCGTCAATAGAACTATTATGTTAATGAATTTCGCTATGTAAAATGCATGTAAAATTTTGATTTTCAAATGCCGTTTTCTCGAAAACTACTGGATAATCCAGGTCGAAGTGCGGTCTTAAAATGCTCAGAAAATTGTCCTCTTTCCAATAGAATATTTTTCGCGGCCCGATTCGTGGTACCGATTAACTGACAGTAACCGGAATATTTATTATTTCATTTAATAAAACACCAACAGATGGCGCTACATTCTTTTATTTTTCAAAAATCTAGCAGGAAGTGGTATTACTCTATTGAAAGGCCGTTGATTGGCCGAATCACGAGTCAAATGTATGACTTTTATTTTATTATTTTATCGCCCAATTAGAGTGTTACTAATTGTTGCTAGATTTTTGAAAAATAAATGTAGCGCCATCTGTTAGTATTTTATTAAATGAAATAAATATTCCTAATTGGAAAAATTGGAAAAACATCGATTCGACGGATGATTACTACCTACACTACAGTTAGGTAAAGAATTTCCAGTATTACAAGATGTTCACAAACTTTAAAAATTATTGAGAACTTTACATTTTAAATCGTAGGTATTGCATAGAATCAAGGAAACATGATTAGACGTATGAAAGGTGAGAAACCCTAAAAAGTTGTCATTTACAATGAACGAAACTTTGACAGCAGAGTTTAGAAAAATAGGTTGTGAGAGTATCAAAGAAATTGCTATAGCGGTACAATTATATTTGGAACTTTGCGAAGGTAAAAAGTACTGGGATATCGAGTACTTTTATCATTTTGAGTTTGGAAAAATTTATATCACAGCTAAAAGAACCGAGACAGAAAGACGATCTATTTTTGTAACTACGATATATCGATAAACGAACCTCAATCATTCAATCATTTACAAAAATTGCTGCAGTTGGAAAATAGTATAGAAAATCAAAGCATTTATGTCGTAATAATTCATAGCAATTCCACTTGCGTTTATTATCAAATAAGTAATGGCTTATCTTTGCATTGTGGTAGCAACGAAAAACATTTGAAGGAAGATTCACAATAAAAAGTAACTTACGAATTGAAAAGGAATAGGGAACTGTTGAAAGAGGGAGCAACGTCCAATACGCCTGTCACAATTAAAAAGAAACTAAAACGGTAAAACGGTAGAATTTAATTTTAGCATTAAACTTTAAAAATTATTGAGAACTTTACATTTTAAATCGTAGGTATTGCATAGAATCAAGGAAACATGATTAGACGTATGAAGATTTTTTATCAAATATGGATGATAATATGGACGTTGCAAGTGAGAACCACACCATGGATGCACCCGATATAACTTCGTTAAGAGATAACATCGATTCGACGGATGATTTAGTGCCTACATTACAGTTAGGTGAAGAATTTCCAATATTAGAAGATGTTCAAAGTCTGATAAACCCACTTACAATAAAACCTGATAATGTGCTCATTTGGTTGTAATAAAAAAAGTGCCTGGGTATGCTCACTTCTGCAGCTTTTATATTTTATAGAAGCATCTTATATGGCGGTATTTTAATTGTTTGTTTGTTATCGATTGAATATATTTTTTACGTCATTGGGCTAAGAGAAAGAATGAAAGAAGACTCCTTAGCATTGAAGTGATTTTACTCAATTTTGTCGTATGGGGTGGAGTCGAATGACGTAAAAAATGGTTGTTAAGATGAAGCGTTGAAGTAACGATTAATTGATGTTTAATATTTTTATCATGATTTGTTGTGTACAAATAAGTAGTAAATAAGTATGGTGACTCACTCTAAGGATCATTGCCTGTATGCTGCCGTTAGAGCCTCTATTTCTACCACTAACTGTAGTAGAGGGAGTCCCAAAAACGCCCCCATGTTAACAGTCGTTGTTAACATTGCCCCATTACTCCTAGACAGGCAAGTCTTTGCAGCTCGTTTAACATTGTAATACTACCTTTTTTCTGGGCTTTGTGCAACCAGATTACAATTTTGGTATATAGCCAAAGAACCATTTTTTGTTTTAGCCCCAACGATTTTCCGATCATTCTTCTGCAGGCCCCATATTGCCCGCGGCGCTTTGATCATTGTATTTTTTACGTGTGATGTGAAGGTCAGCCTGCTGTCTAAAGCAAAACTCAGGTATTTGACATCCTCTACTAATTGTAGCTTTTTTCCCCATGAGCTGGGCATCTTCACATCCTGTAGTTTCCTACGCTTTGTGAATGCTACCACAGCGGTCTTATCCGGGTTTACCGACTATCCTTCTTCTGTGCACCATCGTTCAACGGTCTTTATACCCCCCCCCCAAAACTTCTTACAGATGAGGATTGTGATATTGTCCGCAAATCCTTGTGCGTGTATGGAGTTCTGTTCTAGCCCCCACAGAAGATCGTTCACGATTAGGCACCACAACAGGGTGCCAAAAACATCGCCAAAACATAGTTCTTGATGTGCCTTTCTATCAGCTTCTCTACAGTTTTAAGAAGATGATGTTAAGCTAATTTGGCGAAAAGATTTTGCCTGGGCATATGTTGCACGCCCCCGGTTTGGGTATGAATACCATACTTTGACTTTTCGCCACCCAAAGGTATGTAATTTAGGGCGATACTCGTCTTGAACATGGGAGTGGATAGCTTCTCTTCCCATTGATGAAGAAGATCGGAAAATATCCCGTCAGGTTCCGGGGACTTGTATGGTTTGAAAGATTTCAGTGCCCATGCAAGTTTCGTCTTGTTTACATCCGACCAAAATTGGATGTCTGAGCACGCTAGGTCAGCTTCTGAGGTTTCTGTTGGTAAAGAGTCAACTTTGCTATGATTGTTCCTCGTCAATGCTCTTTGGAGTCTAGCACATTCTGGAGTTCTTTGGACCTTCTCACGGTACTTCTTCCAAGAGCTTTCTTTTGCCTTTCTAAGGGCATATATGTATTTCTGGCGGGATTCTTTATATGATTCCCAGTCGCCTGTCCTTTTGGATTTGTTAAAAAGTCTACGTGTTTCTGTCCTGAGGGAGGTGAGCTCGCGATTCCACCAAGTGGTATCGTTTTTTGCTACCCTCTTCCTCGTTGGACAGCTTGCCTGGTGGGCTTTTAAGTAATTAAAATATAGCTGTAAAAAATGACGCAGTTTTTGGTCTGCCAGTTCCTGCCCTAGGGTCTTTTTAAGAGCCCCCAGTTGCAGTTCCTTGGGTTCCTGTACACCTCCACCTTCTTCTCCAGTCGGTCGTCTATATTAAATCTTGAGATATGGAGATATTGGTTGAGAACTGGAGGAAAACTTTTGAAGACGTCCACCGGCAAAGCCTATTACCCCAGAAACTGCACTATACATAAACTGCTTATTAATACAAGGAATACATAATGCTGTTGGAATTGTATTTAATTGTAAAGTAGGACAAATGATTAAAATTACTTAAAAGTATTATTTAATTAGCTTTTCAATTCCTTCTTTGGAAACCTATCCAAAATCCGTCATCCGGCCCCAAAGATGATTTAGTTTTACTTATTATCAACGGAATTTGTGTTTTTTCGGTTGTGACAATGTCAAATTTTGACAACAAATAGAAGAATAAAACTTTAGTTTCCATTAAAGCAAATCGTGAAGCTGAAACATTAATAGATATAAAAGTTTTACCCAAATTTTTGGTTAATTCTTACCCACGCAATTTCTGGGTCCTACGCCAAATGGCATGTAAGAGAATGGAGCAATCTTGTGTTTGTTTTCCTCACTAAACCGTTCTGGGTCAAATTGTTCAGGATTAGGGAAATAATCTGGGTTACGATGTATAGCAATTGTAGGAATCAATATCGAAATGCCTTTTTCAACAACAATAGATTTTTCATTCTCGGTTCGTCCTTTTATCACGTAATCCTGACCACATATTCGATCCAGTACGAAACCTGGTGGCTACTTCCGCAATGATTCTATAACATCATTTGTGTAAATTTGCGAACTTTAGATTAAAATTAATTTACCCGAAACGACCATATCCAAATACTTCATTCGCACAATTTGGTCGTACGTCACTGTTTCTTTGCAGTTTTCTAAAACTCCATTGATTTCTTCTTGAAGTTTTGCTTGGACGTCATTATTTAGTGCCAATTCGTAACTCATGAAGCTCGCTAAAGTGGATACCGTATCAAACCCCGCGAAAAAGAAAAGAAATCCTTGGGCAGCTATATCTTCGTCAGTTATTTTCGCTTTTTGAGCCGTTCCATCTGGTACATCTTCGTAATCTTCTAAATTTGGATAGATTCTTTCGACGGAGGTTTTGTGGTCAATGAGTGAAGCTTCTTTTCTTGATTCCAAAAGTAAATGAATCATATCGGGACGAATCGCCCAACAAACAATTTTGGTTTTATAAAGGTTTTTGAAATATTACCTTCACCTAATAAGGGTTACACAACCTTTATAAAACAAAAATTGTTTGTTGGGCGTTCCATGTTTCTCCCGACTTTCTATAGTCTCTTTAATAATCCTTTCAAAAAATGACACTATTCCTTGTAGAAAGAGGGAAACTTTCAATATCTGAAATCGTGAAACCTTTAGTGATTTCATAAAGCCATGGAAATATTTGTTCCACCTTTTTTAGGGGAGAAAAAAGAATGTAAAGTAAGAAAAGTAAAACACGTAAGCTGCTAAAATTGGTCGCTTCTTTTCCCTTTTGAAAAAATTCATTATCTTTCTGGTTTAAAGAGTCAGTGGTAATTCCAAAAGCGCTGGTTGCAATTACGTCGTTGGCAAATCTACTGGAGGTGTCCTTCATTTCAACTTCGACTGTATCAGAATCTAAAGATTCAAAATATTGGGTAAATTGAATGGCGCAATCGGAAACCAAGTTAAATAAAGCTTCCGGTAAATGTGGGGCTCAACGTTGCTCGCATGTTGCGCCATTTATCGTCTTTTAAACTCACAAGAGACTTGGACATAATAGGATCCGTGTCTCCTGTAGGTTGGGGAGTTCGATTATTAAAATAACTAAAATCCTTAACCAACATTTGTTTGATTAGATCGGGATCGCGTATACAAAGCATAGGCTTTTGAAACTGAAATATTCCATTAAATCTGTCAAATAAAAAGGAACCATAAATAAAAATTAAGTATAAATCAAAATTAAAATTTTACCTTTCGTTAGGAAATTCATTATAAATATCAAACATTAATTCGTAAAATGACTTTTTTCTCATAATCAGGGGAAGCATGATTCCAAATAGTGGCCATGGCTTTTTATGTGGAATGTTTCTGTCCTTCCAATAATTTGTTGGTTTTATAATAACGATGTAGAAAAAGTAACACAAGATAATAGTCAACACTAACCACATCATCTTGATAATCTAAAAAACACAAAAATATCGATTTTATCGTTCATTGTTTTATTTATCCGATTAAACTATCATTTAGTTTAAACACTTAAATTATCTTATGAAATGAACTAACTTTGGGATTTGCTACGTATAGACTATTAAAAATTGTTGTTGTATTTATTTGACGAAAACAATACAAAGTTCAAGTTCAAACCTCTCATTATCTAAAATCTACTAATAGAGTTTTGAATTTCATATTTCTGTATTACTTTTAATTTAATTTTTCTCAGTGTAATTTTTTATTTAATAAAAAATGTAAATGTAGACCAACCAAAGCCAGACAGTGTCAGTGTCCAAAACAGTGAGCAAAGAAGCTACCCCAGCCCAAGCCAATTTAAAACCAATTTATGAATAGACGCTCGAAGGCGAGAACTCTTCGCTTCAGATTGCTTACTGAAACAGCAAAAAATTTAATTTTTTATTTATTATTCAAACACCTAACAACTATAACAGTCGTTGTTGTAATTGGGTAGATACAGGGCTCTAAATTGGGACTGACAGTATTTTTTTAACTTCAAAATTGTATGGACATATATTTTTCTTTTTTTTTTAATTCAAATTTTGAAATTTCGCCACTGACTATAAGTTTAGAGTTAGAGTAAGTACCGATTTTTCTGGATTTAGGCCAATAGCTAGTTAAGAGTTGACACATGAACTTGTGATGTAATGAAATGCGACCTAAGGAGTTTTTAGATATTTAGCTTTCTCAGTATACTTTTTGTAGTATACGTATAGGTCAGGTAAATTAAATTCTATGGTTATTAAGTAGATTAATTTGCATGGAAAGCAGATGTTTGAAAAATTAAAATTATTCGTGTGCACATGTAATTGCAACAAATTTAATTTTACTTGCCAGTTGATGGAGTTTATTTAAAAATTTAATTGGAGCTAACGATGGAATGTCAGACACAAAAATTCACCAGAAAAATAATTTCGTATTTTTTTCTAAATTTCTTTAAGATATCATAAAACCGCTGTCCGATCTTCAACAGATGTGTTGTTCAAATCAAGACGTTACACGGAACGAGACCTCCTTTTGTGAAGCGATAATTACGGAAGTTAATAATCATCAGTGGCGTGCCGAACTATACTTAATTTTGGTACTAAATAAAAATTCATTTGTAAAAATCATTTAATCATTTAATGCCTCCTTTGCGTGGGTATATTAAATCTCAAAGGAGGAAACGTGAAATTATAAAAACTAGGTGTATTATTGTCTACTTATCAAATATGTTAATTTACGTATTATGTATGCAGGCGAAGATAAATATAAATGTATCCTTAAAAATTATCCAGTTTCTAAAAGTATTATTATATTTACTGTATTGTATCATCACCGAAAAAAAAATTTAAATACTTATCAAACAGAAGCATTATTATTTTGTTGGTAACAGAAAAAGGCTAATGAAAATCCAAATTTCTTTTTAATGTTTTCTAATTATACAAATAAAATACATAGATAATACGACAGGTATTTTTATAACAACAAATTATGCAAAACAACAAACCCATTGAAGAACAACAACAACACTACAAAATTAGTATACAACATAAAATAATAAAAAGTCAAATTAAATTTCTTCTTTGAAAACCAAGAGGAAAGCCTTCATCGGGCTGCAGAGTAAGTTTATTATTGGTTATTATCAAGGGAATTGGTGTCTTCTCGGTTGTAACAATATCAAATTTTGAGAGCAAATGAAAGAACAAAATTTTAGTTTCCATTAATGCAAACCGCGAAGCTGAAATTTCAATGTAGACATATTTTTCGTTAACTTTGAATTACTGCACTTACCCACACAATTTCTAGGTCCCATGCCAAACGGCATGTAAGAGAACGGCACAATGTTATGTTTATTTTCGTCATTAAACCTTTCGGGATCAAATTGATCGGGATTAGGAAAATATTGTGGGTTACGGTGTATTGCAATTGTAGGAATTAATATGGAAGTACCTTTTTCGAGAACCATAGATTTTTCATTTTCTGTTTTACCTTCAATAATGTAATCTTGACCACAAATTCGGTCCAATGCGATGCCCGGTGGCCATTTTCGCAGGGATTCTACAAATATTCCATGTTTCAACAAGTAATCAAAAATAAATTGATGTAAAATTTGACTTCTGAAATCTTTAAATATTACCAACTTAAATTTTTATTTTTAACCCTAGTCACTGGCCTAAATAAAAATTTTGGATTTGGAAACTGAACGATTTTTCCCATCGTGAAGCAATTTATTAGTTTCTGACCAACCAACAGTCGCATTGATCTGAAATTGTCAAGGTAAATATTTACCTGATACGACCATGTCCAAATACTTCATTCCCATAAGTTGGTCATAGGTTACTTTTCCATTGCAGATTTCTAAAACTTGATCAATTTCCATTTGGAGTTTTGCTTGGATATTTTTATTTAGTGCCAATTCGTACCCCATGAAGCTTGCTAAAGTGGATACCGTATCAAAACCGGCAATGTAGAAGAGAATTCCTTGAGCAGCTATATCCTCGTCAGTTATCTTAACTTTTCGAACTGCACCATCTGGCGAGTCTCTAAATTCTTCGTTGCTTTCGTCTGTGGTGTCGTTATCAATAAGTGCAGTTTCTTTTTTAGATTCTAAAAGTAAATGTATCACATCGGGACGAACCATTCCATGCTTCTCACGGCTTTCTATAGTTTCGTTAATAATATTTTGAAAAAAGGTCACCACTTTTGGCGAAAACAGAGATATCTTAAATATCTGAAATTACTAATAATTATTTTAAAAGAAAACGGAAAAATGTATACAACCTTTTTTATGGGAGGAAAAAGACTTGAAATTATAAAGATTATAGTTCGAAGAGCTCCAAAACTGGTCGCTTCTTTGCCTTTACGAAAGACTTCGTTATCTTTTTGGTTTAAGGAGTCGGTGGTTATTCCAAAAGCGCTGGTCGCAATTACGTCGTTGGCAAATCTGCTGGAAGTGTCTTTCATTTCGACTTCAATTATTTCGGAATCCAAAGATTCAAAATATCGGGTAAATTGAATGGCGCATTCAGAAATCAAATTGAATAAAAATTTCATTTTGCTTCCGGTAAATGTGGGACTTAATGTTGCTCGCATGTTGCGCCATTTCTCGTCTTGTAGATTTATTAAAGATTTGGACATGATCGGATCCGTGTCGCCAGTAATTTGCGTAGTTCGATTTACAAAATAATTAAAATCCTTAACCATCACTTGTTTGATTAGATCTAGATCGCGTATACAAAGTACCGGTTTTTGAAATTGAAATATTCCGCTGTACCTGAGATATAAAAAAAAATGGTAAGCAAAATAGACGTCCACGTACTATATTTTATAATATTACCTTTCATTTGGAAATTCGTTATAAAAATCGAACAACATATAGAAAAACGACTTTTTCCTGGCAACCAAAGGATACATATTTCCAAATAGCGGCCATGGTTTTCTATGTGGGATATTCCTATCCTTCCAGTAACTTGTTGGTTTTATAAGCACAGCATAAAGAAAGTAACATAAAATGATACTCAACACCAACCAAATCATCATCCTGATGGACCTAAAGAGTATTTAAAAAGTAAATTCAAACTTCATATTTCGTCCATTGATAATATTCCGTTTAAAAAACATGGGAAAAAAATAATCCAAAATTTCGGATTCGGACAAAAAAAAATCAAAAAGAAGTGATGATAGATTAAAATAATTCAATTATAACTGATTTTTTGATTTTTTTATTTTTTGGCGGAATTTGAAGTATTTTTGCAGTTAAACTTGCAATTCAACTTTAAAAATACTTCTAATTTCCAAAAATAAATATTCTAAATATTCATTAATAAATTGCAACATGCAGACGGACGGACACCGTAGCAGAACATAAGACTTCTTATTATACTTATAGCTGCCTAAAAGAAAAATAATTTCAGGAGAGGCTAAGCTAAAGAAAATTCAAAAAAAGAAACTTTGCTTTTGAACTGGAATTTTTTAAATGCAAAAAATTTTTACATTAAAAATATTGTTACCAAATTTTGACCAAGAAAATAAACACAAAGTTCAAGTTCAACTCCCATTGTAAGATAAATGATAAAAACATGTAAGAATAAATGTTTTAATTTCATATTCAAATATAAATATATAAAATATTCTACTTACTCACAACACAAAAGATGCACCGCGATTAACTACAATCTACTATACAAACACATGATGAGTTTGATGTATTATAATATTTTTTACAAATTTAGTGGCTTCTCGCGCTTGACCTTATATCTAATACTGATAACGTCGATTTATCAAGCATAGCTTTAAGTATTTATTTTTAGCTCAAAATCATAACTTTATTACTAGCACATACAGTATCTATTAGATTGACTCAGGTAAAATTGGATTAGAATTGAAAAATTGAGTTTATTTTCAAATTTATGCATCACCGCACGCAGCCCTGAATCCCAAGAGGTGTTTCTTTCATGGATCTCTTTATTGAAGCTGTGCAACAATACGACAGAGCCAGAGCCAGAGAAAACCAAAACTATTTGACTCCGTTTCGCTGAGTTAGTTCTTGCTCATTACCCTTTCGCAGTGAAAGTATAAAGCTCTGACCTCCAATCCTTAAACTTTAACCTCTAAGCTTTAAAGCCTTGACCTCTAGCCTCTAAGATTTAAGCTCTATTCTCCAAGCTTTAAAGCTGTGACCTCTAAGCTTTAAGCTTTAACCTCCAAGCTTTAAGCTGTAACCTCCTAGCTTTAAATCTCCCACCTCTAAGCTTTGACCTCCAACCTCTAAGCTCTAACCTCCAAGCTTTAAAGCTCCTACTTTTAAGCTTTTACCTCCAACCTCTAAGGTAACCCCTTTCTTTACCTCGTCCCATCGCGCTTCGCTGGACAGCATCTCGTCCACCATGGTTTCCGGTGTGATGCTCGTGATGTTGTGGCATCTCCTAAACTCGTCCCATCTGGTGCAGGCGAAGATCGTGGTTGGGCATCGTCCATCGCCTCTTCGCAGTGCGAGCATTTGAGTGTGTCCAGCTTCTGAAACTTAAAGAGGTAGCCATTAAAGCACCCGTATCCGGTCAGGGCTTGCATAAGTTCGTGGTTAATCTCCCCGTAGGTTCGTTCCACCCACGGTTTTATCAAAGGGATGAGCTTTCTAATCCATGCGCCTTTGCTTGAGTTGCTCCACCTATTTTGCCATTCTTGTAACAGCCTTTCTCTGCTCGTTTTTTCTGCTGTTGATCTCTTCTTTTGGTATATGCCGGACCCTCACGATCTTGCGCGTAACTATCTTATACTCGAGCCCCCAAATCGTCCGCGTCAACTTCTTTTAGGAGTTCCTTCCATTTATCCTTCTGACTTTTTTGATGGCCTTTTTCAGTTTATCTCTTGCCTGTGCATATGCATCTTCGTCTTCGAAAATTCCTTTTCCACGTGCTATTTACACTCTTCTTCTGGCCGCTACGCAGTTTTGTTGTAAATCTGCCACTTCGCCGATCCACCAGTAGACCTTTTTCTTGTGGGTGATGCATGTATTGCAGATATTTTGCAGCGCCTTTACAAGGCCCTCTGGCGTTGTGGTCCACTCTGTGGCTTCTAAGGCAGCCCTAGCTTGTTCTTCTTGTGGTTTCCTGTCTGACCATCCTCTTGGCAGTGTGGGGGTATTTGTGCTTTCTCAAAACTCGTATTCGACGTATCTGTGATCGCTTCTGCTCTCTTGGTGCAACACCTGCCAATCCACCAAGTGTTTTGTGAGGTTCTGTGTGGCAAATGTTTCGTGGAGAGTACATCTTGAGTCTTTCAAGGCTTTTAGGCCTATCAAGAGTCGTCTTGACCCTTCTGTTGTTGACGGTGTAGATTGTAACTTTGCCCGTAAGATCCTCGTGCCAGTTATTGCTAGTGGCACGGTAGGGTTTGCTGATAATAGCTATCTCACTGCTCCTCTCCAGCCTCGTTTGCCACAGGAACGCCTGGGCATCTGCCGCACCGTTTAGGTTTATCTGCAGTGCTCTCATTTTTTTGGGAGCTACTGTTGCCGGTGCCGTAACCTTTTCTCTCTGTGCATTGTCTTGTACGTTGTCCTCCCCCGCACTTGGCGCATCTTGTGGGTTCGTTGCATCCCAGCGTGGGATGTCCGGGCCGCAAACATGTGCAGCACACATTTTCTGTCGTGCTTAAAGGCCCCGCATCAAAAACACCGCTGGCGTTCCTCTTCGACTCTGCACTGGGTCAGTCCGACCCTTATTCTTCTTCTTTGTAGCAGACTGTCTGCACAGGATTGGTCCATCTTGACAATAGCCGTTTGCACGCAGCTGCTTGGAGGCTGCAAAAAGACCTGAGGGGATATGTGTCCCTCCAGCCCTATGATGTTCCTTAGCGTATCTTCAAGCTGCTGCAGTGTCACTCTAGGGCAAGGATGAGCAAAGTACGGCCCGCGGGCCATCTCCGGCCCCCAATGAGTTTTAATCCAGCCCGCCAATGTCTATTCTAAAGTAGCAGTGTATGGCCCTCGGAATTATATTTTAACAGCTTCGTCGGCACAAACAGGTGTAAAACAGATACAGCTTTTATTTGATATTTGAGGTTGTCCTGAACTGGGTCCTAGCTAGGGCCAACATTGGACGACCAGAGTTGGGTTGCCCGGTCCTGGACCTTAGCTAGGACGAACATTAGAAAGCCAGAGCTGGGTTCACTAGTTTTGGCGCAAGCCTGGCTTAACATTTAAAAAGCTAGAGCTGGGTTGCCCGGTCCTGGGCCTTGGCTAGGGCCAACATTAGAAAGCTAGAACTGGATTCACTAGTTCTGACTCAAGCCTGGGCCAACATTGAAGGACCAGAGCTGGGTTACCCAGTCCTGGGCCTTAGCTAAGGCCAACATTGGAGGACCAGAGCTAGATTTCCCCGTCCTGGGCCTTAGTTAAGCCCAACATTGGGAAGCCAGAGCTGGGTTGCCCAGTCCTGTCCCGTGCTTGGCCCTGTGGTCAAAGCCTGGAGGTTCCTATAAGGGATAGAAAAGTTGTATTTTTTATTTTTTGGAATTCTGGTCCCCTGTAAAATTTTTAAGGTTTTTTTGGCCCTTAATGAAAAAAGTTTGCCCACCTCTGCTCTAGGGTTCAGATCCATTACTCTGGTGGTCTTCGTATCTGATCTCCCGAGGAGATGGATCGTCTCTCCTCCAAGTACCTCGCAAAAGGCTTTGTGGATCTTAATGAGTTTTCCTGTGTCGAGTGTCTCCATGAGGATGTCACCATCGTTAGTAGAACGCGGATGGTGCACATCCTCATGCGCACTGATTTTTACTGATCTTTAACTTTGTTCATGTCTCCGGCATAGTTGGTCGTTTTAATAACCAGCGCTGGATTCCTTTTCCGTTTGGCGCTTTGCTGGTTTTTTTCTCTTTGGATCGTCGCCAGTGCCAGACTCGTGACCCCTTTCCTGACCACTGCCGCGTCCACGTCCTCGCCCGCTTCCGCGCCACGCCCCGCGCACTGGAGGTTTATTGGTGTGGTTGATCTGCTTTCGTTTGGGCCGGGTAGCCCCGTTTTTTCCTCTATTGCCTTGTTGTTTTCCCCGCAGCTTTTTATTGGTTTTTGTAGGACCAGGGAGGATATGTGTCCCCCTGACCCTGTGCTGGTTTCCAATAAGGTTTGGAGTTGTTGTAGTGCCGCTGTGGGGTCTCCGGACGTCACCGTGGTTGCTTTGGTGAGTCCAGAATCCCTGATAGTGTGGAGGAGCGACTTTAACTACATTTAACTTCCAATTGTCTCCATTTCCTCGGTGGGGAGGCCAGCCCCGGTTCTCCAACCTCCTGACGGAGATCTGCGAATTTCCGCTCCATGAGTTGGGGCTTTATTCTTCCTTTGTGGCGACTTGCTCTCCTAAGCCTTTTCGGCCCTCCAACACTCTATACACTTCTTGGCGCTAGCTCTGACGTTAGTAGCTATGTTGGAATGTCTTTTCAAGGCCCCCCTCTAGAGCCGCGATGGCAGCCTCCGTTGTCGGTGTTTTTTGGACATTTCTTGCGGTACAGCTGACGCACACGCAAATCGCGCAGGGTGCACTGTAAGCACTTGTCTGTGGGATATTATATACAGTTTTAACCTGTAAGTTTTAAAGTTTCGACGTCCGACTTCCAAGGTTTAAAGCTCTAACTTACAATGTCTAAGTGTTAAACTCTATCTCAAATTTCTAAGCTTTACGCTGTGACCTCTGACCTCCATGTAACTTTACCTTCACCTCCAACATTATATACAGTGTGTTCACGATAAGATAACAGTGAATAATACAAAAAAAAAGTTTACTATTTAGATTTACTATTGTTAACTTCATTTACAATAAATATAACACACACAAAATCTGCCCAAAACTTTTTACCAAAAAAGCCAATGTTGCACGAATCGGAATTCCATAAAAAGATTTTTGGTGGACCGACGCATCTGATCCTTTTACAAGTAGAATATAATTGTTCAATTTCTTCTTTGAAAACCAAGACAAAAGCCTTCATCCGGCCCCAAAGCGAATTTCTTTTTGCTTATTATTAATGGAATTGGTGTTTTTTCGGTTGTAACAATATCAAATTTAGAGAGCAAATGAAAGAACAAAATTTTTCCTTCCATTAAAGCAAATCTCGAAGCTGAAATTTTAATAAAAATTTGAGTTCTCTCAAATTTTGAGTTACCACTTACCCACACAACTTCTAGGCCCCACACCAAATGGCATGTAGGAGAATGGAACAATATTGTATTTATTTTCGTCACTAAACCGTTCGGGGTCAAATTGATCGGGATTAGGAAAATAATCTGGATTACGTTGTATGGCAATTATTGGAATCATTACAGAAATACCCTTTTCGATGACAATAGATTTTTCGTTCTCAGTTCTTCCTTCGATCACATAATCTTTATTACATATTCGATCCACTGCGACGGCCGGTGGCCATTTTCGTAATGATTCTACAATTTATTGTATTCGTAACAACAGCAAAATTTACGTTTTAAATAATTTACCCGAGACGACCATGTCCAAATACTTCATCCCAATAATTTGGTCGTACGTCACTTTTCCATTAGATTTCTCTAAAACTTCATCGATTTCCGCTTGGAGCTTGATTTGGATGTCTTTATTCAGTGCCAATTCGTAACTCATAAAACTTGCTAATGTGGATACCGTATCGAAACCCGCTAAAAAGAAAAGCATTCCTTGGGCAACGATATCATCATTAGTTATCTTCGCTTTTTGAGCTGCGGCATCTGCCGGGGTTTTGCTCTCTTCAGTAGATATAGTTTCGTGGTCGATAAGTGCAGCTTCTTTTCTGGATTCTAAAAGTAAATGAATCATATCGGGACGAACCGTTCCATGTTTCTCTCGACTTTCTATAGTTTCGTTAACAATTCTTTGAAAGAACGTCACCACTCCTGGTGAAAATACCGACATTTTCAATATCTGAAATATTATTTTGGATTACTAATTTTCGGGAGACTTAAAATTATACTGGTACTACCTTTTTTATCGGAGGAATGAGAAGATAAACTAAGAAGAGTATGGCTCGAAGACCCCCAAAACTGGTCGCTTCCTTGCCCTTTTGAAAAAATTCATTATCTTTCTGGTTTAAAGAGTCGGTGGTTATTCCAAACGCGCTGGTAGCGATGACATCATTGGTAAATCTACTCGAAATATCTTTCATTTCGACGTCGATTACTTCAGAACCTAAAGTTTCAAAATATTTGGTAAATTGCATGGCGCAGTCGGAAACTAAGGTAAATAAAAATTTCATTTTGCTTCCAGTAAATGAAGGGCTTAAAGTTGCTCGCATGTTGCGCCATTCCTCATCTTTCAGGTTTATTAATGATTTTGACATCATCGGATCCGTGTCTTCACTGATTTGGGAATTTCGATTGATAAAATTACTGAAATCCTTAATCGTCACCTGTTTGATTAGGTCAAGATCGCGTATCCAAAGTACCGGTGTTAGAAACTGGAATGATCCGACGAATCTGTAAAAAAACAAATCGTGAACAAAAATGGAGTAAACAAACTTGAGAATTTTACCTGTCGTTTGGAAATTCATTATAGAAATCGCAAATCATATCAAAAAACGACTTTTGCCTGGTAATAACGCGATACATGTTTCCAAAAATAAACCATGATTTTTTATGTGGGACGTTCTTGTCCTTCCAATAATTTGCTGGTTTTATAAACGCGACGTAGAAGAAGTAACAAAGAACAATTACCAATACTAACCAAATCATCTCGATGAACCTAAAAAATTTTATTTGTTAAGTCGGTAATAACTTGATATTTTGGTAAAATTTCGAAAAAAATGAGAACAAATCAAGAAAAATCAAGATAATTTTAAATTTCCGAAAAAAACTGATAAAAAAAATTTTTTGGGATATTTTTGATATTTTTTTGCAAAATCAAATCAGAACAATTGAGAAACAACTGGATATTAATCGAAAACAAAACAAAATCTTTAATTTTTTGAAAAAAGGGGAGTCGAGTTCACGCACGTTATATCTTCCCTTGGATCATTATTTATATGCAAACAATTAAAAAATTGTTGCTGAGTTAATCTGATAAAAACAACACAAAGTCCAAGTTCATTTCCTATTTTTAGACAAGTGATAAAGTGCACGGATAATTTATATTTCCATATTAATTTGTGATAATGTCAACTGGGTTCTACATAGGTACTTACAGAACAAAAATGCACTAACTAACCTACACTACTCAATTAAAAGTGGTCTTCTATTTCTCTTCTGTATGACCATGAACTGATGTAGCTTCGTCGGTACGTAACTACTAAATCAACACATCAATGTTGTCTGTTGTTATTGCGGATTTTTATGATTTTCACGGTTGATAAACTAAGCACCACTTCGCTCGAAAAATATAAAAAAAAAATTTAAATATTAATATGATGACTCATTGATGTAAGTTATATTTTATATTGTGCAACAATATCTAACAAATAATTATTTTTTTATTTTAGATAATTATGCTATCATAAAAAATAATAAAACTTTCACTTCGAGAGCAAAAATTATGACGCATGGTGTTAACATCTTGTTAACTAAATTAACATAATTTGTAGGTACCCAAAGCAAAATATAATTGCAATAAACCCAATTCCCAATTGAATATTTTATTGCGCAAAATTTAAAGAAGCAACAAATCTGAAGAAATTTATGCATTTTTAATTTAAAACTATTTTTATTAAATTAAAAAAATTTGTAATTAATTTTACGATGTTGTGTTGTATAGAATTACGTAAACATCCTGTTGTTTTCTACAGTGTGCATTTATATGTTGTATAATCAGTGTGCACGGTTAAGCAATGTTGATTTTTTTCGCGCGTTTTTTATTTTTGACTATTATTGTCTTTTGTTTCCACGCAATGGCACTTTATATCTTTGTGTTATAAAATAATAATTTTTGATTCAAATCAAGTAATATTTGAATTTTCCCACCTCAAAACACACACCAACTTGCAAAATGTAATAAATATACTGAAAAAATGTCGTATTTATAGAAGTCTAGGACAACTCGCCGCGACCGACTCGCCGCGGCCAAGTCGCCGCGACCGACTCGCCGCGACCGATTCGCCGCGACCAACTCGCCGCGGCCAACTCCCCGCGGCCAACTCCCCGCGGCCAACTCCCCGCGGCCAACTCGCCGCGGCCGACTCGCGGCCAGGTCAACTCACAGTGAAAATAATTTATTTAGTCTGTTAAAAAATAGTTACTTGCTAAGAACATTCCAAAGATGCAGGAACACTAAAAAAATTATAAAAAATGTGCCCGGAAGGTGTCGAAAAAAAATGGCAAAGGCAACCTTGTTTTATTATTACAAAAAATCGTGATATACATAGGTACTTTAACTTTGCTGAAATCGGAAATACATTGATTTTTTTAAGTTTTCAATTTGAAATGTTGTTTCTGTATCTCTTTACTATCACACAAGTGCGAAAACAGAACAAAGAATTACATTTTAACGGTTTGTAGGACCTAATTTGTAAAAAACTCAATTTTTTTTTTTAATGTTGACTTCTTTTAAACTTTTAGTTGTGTTATGACGCATATGACTCAACGAAATTTTTTTTGTGGTATTGTGGATATCTCTAGTACTTGCCCTCCAAATTTCAGCTGCAGATACTTGCAGATGCGACCACACGAGCGTTTTAACATACGGAAAACATCAAGAATTGCAAATTGTACGGATATCATGCACCATCTACTTATGTCTTCCAATCCAGAATTAGCAATATTAAGAATATTGCGACCCAAAAACAATTCGTCACTATCACCCGAGGTCGTAGAATTGTTGGAACACCAGAATTTGGATCCAGAGGAAGAGGGATAATATTTTGAAGAATTTCGCGCCATCTGCTGACTGCATTTTAGTCTCTTAAAACAGGATCTTTTAATAAAAAAATTTTTTTTCTTTATTCTATTAAGGATATAGTAAGACATCTTCCAGATTTTTTTCAGATTTTTTGCTCTAAAATTGAACGCTCAGCGACCGTTTGTCCACAAAAACCCCATTTTTCCGGACTCGCCGCCGGCCGATATTCTCATCAGATGTCGCTCCTTAACTATTAATCTTTAAACAAACAAATGAAAACGTGCTTTTTTTTATAAAAAACTCGTTTATTTTTATTAAATTTTTTATTTATTGGTGTATTTCTATTTAATTGAGCCGTACTTAAATTTAAGGTACCTAACAGGCCCGTAGCCAGGAGGGAGACACCTGTAGGCACGTGCCCTCCCCCCCCCTCGAAATGTTAAAAAAAAGCAACATTTTTTTGTAATAATAACAATTCCCAGAGGGGATCCGCCGAAAATGTTACTTTTTACGAAAGGTTTTTATGAGTGTCCCCTCCTCCCCGAAACAAAATCCTGCCTACGGGCCTGGTACTGGTACTGGTAATAATTTGTTATATGTAGTATATTATTTTTATTACTAAAATATTAGGAATTCAAAAACCATTTTTATTGATGGCGGCGAAAACGGCCGTCAATAGCCGGCCGGCGGCGAATCGGCCGCGGCGAGTTGGCCCGGAGGCCGGCTTGATTTAATTCTTTTTGCTCGCACTTCTCCACGCTCTCTCGAATATCACAGCTCTCCCTTCATACCTCATCGTTTCTGCCGTTACCAACTCCTTCTTACAAAACCTTACTTGCAACCTCTGCCGTTAATCCCTTTAGTTTATCAACCCGCGCACAATATTTAAATTTGAAAAAACCCACAAACCTAATTTCCCATAACAACTGAAATAATTTTTTTTTTCAAAAAGTGAAGTTTTTGCCGCCCTAAAGAGAGGAAAAAACAAAAACACTGCTTATTGGCGTTGCAATTTTTCGATGTCCAAGTAAATTTCTTCGTTGAGAGTTAAAATTATTGCCGTTTTGTTGAGCGTCAGCGGTAGTTTCGTTTTGGGACTAATCAAAAATTTGTAGTTACTAAACAGCAAAACCATGAAGAGTTTAATTTGTAATGATCCGAGACGTCCGCCTAAAAGAATTTGATTATATTATTACTTAAGAAAGAGCGAAAAGTTTACCAATGCAAATTCTGGGGCCGCCTCCCATTAGAAGATAGACAGCTAAAATCTTCCTGGGTCAAATTTTTCAGGATCCGTAGCCTTCTTGGTGTTCAGGGGAATTCCAAAAATTTGAAGAATGGCAGGATTCAGAAGGGAAATCCCCAGTTTTAAATTTTGGGAAGTGCTGCCCCCTAGTATCTAAGATGTGCAATGCTTGAATTCCAAATTAGTTACAACTAGTTATATCACTTTAATCCCACGATAATAGTGTGTATGTATGTATGTATTCTTCCAAACGTCAAAGATCTGTTTGGGCGCGAAAGAGCGCCCAAAAATGAATTATATTACGACAACTTTATTAAAACAAAGTAAATGTTGCTATTCTTTTAATAAGTATATGCTAATCTCTAGATCATCTATTGAGTATAAATTACATCAGAAAAAAACTAATAATTTTTATCAACAAAAACTGAAATTTCGTGGTGATTTACCGGTGTTTGTAAAAAATTATCGAACACCGAGAACGCAAAAATTGAAATTAATAATCAGGGCAAGAAAATGTTGATGGATAATGTAATCGAGAGATCGTCAGTAGTATTCAGCTTAGTATTACTGGTACCTAAAAGAACAGTTAACGGCATAAAAATGTGGCGCTTGGTAATAGATTGTAGGCAACTTAATACAAATTTGGTGGGAGACAAATTCCCTTTGCCTCGAATTAATGATATTTTAGATCAGTTAGCTAGAGCCAAGTGATTTTCGGTTGTGGATCTTTTTTGAAAACCAAGACAAAATCCTTCATCCGGTCCTAAATTAAATTTCTTGTTACTTATTTGTATTGGAATTTGTGTTTTTTCGGTTGTAACAATATTAAACTTTGAAAGCAAGTGAAAGAACAATATTTTAACTTCCATTAAAGCAAAACGTGAAGCTGAAATTATAACGTAAAAATAAAATTTTTCTCAAACTTTGGTTTACAACTTACCTATACAACTTCTAGGTCCCATACCAAACGGCATGTATGAGCCTGGAATAATTTTGTGTTTGTTTTCGTCACTAAACCGTTCAGGGTCAAATTGATCGGGATTAGGAAAATATTCAGGGTCACGATGTATCGCAATGACAGGAATTATTATGGGAATACCTTTTTCAAGAACGACAGATTTTTCATCCTCAGTTCGTCCTTCTATCACGTAATCTTGGCCACAAATTCGATCCAGTGCGATGCCTGGTGGCCATTTTCGCAATGATTCTACAATTATATATTTTTATAAACTGCAAAATTTACGTTAAATAATATAGTTTACCCGAGATGACCATGTCCAAGTACTTCATCCCGATAACTTTGTCGTATGTCACATTTCCATTACAAGTTTCTGTAATTTCATCGATTTCCGCTTGGAGTTTGGCTTGGATGTCTCTGTTAAGTGCTAATTCGTAACTTGTGAAGCTTGCTAAAGTAGATACCGTGTCAAACCCAGCAAAAAAAAAGATAAATCCTTGAGCAGCTATATCGTCATTAGTTATCTTTGTTTTTTGAACCTCTCCGTCTGGAATGTTGTGATCAATAAGTGCAGCTTCTTTTTTGGATTCCAAAAGCAAATGAATCATATCGGGACGAACTGTTCCGTGTTCTTCGCGACTTTCTATAGTCTCGTTAATGATTCTTCGAAAAAAGTTCACGATTTCTGGTGAAAACAGGGAAATTTTGAATATCTAAAATATCGAAAATATTTTAAATAGTATTCGCAGCAAAATGTGGAAAATTTTGCTATACCTTCTTCAAGAAAGGGACAAAATTAAAAATTAGATGAATTATAACACGCACACCTTGAAAAGTGGTTGCTTCTGTACCCTTTCGAAAAAATTCGTTGTCTCTCTGAATTAAAGAGTCGGTGGTTATTCCAAAAGCACTCGATGCGATTACGTCGTTGGAAAATCTACTGGAAATGTCTTTCATTTCAACTTCGATTATTTCGGAATCCAAAGATTCGAAATACTTGGTAAACTGAATTGCGCAATCCGAAACCAAATTAAATAAAAATTTCATTTTGTTTCCTGTAAATGAAGGACTTAAGGTGCCTCGCATTTTGCGCCATTTTTCGTCTTCTAAGCTTAACAGAGAATTTGCCATGATCGGATCTGTGTCTGTTGCGAATTGGGGAGTACGATTAACAAAAGAATTAAAATCTTTAATCGTCATTTGTTTAATTAAATCCAAATCGCGTATACAAAGAGCCGGTTGCTGAAATTGAAATATTCCGCTAAATCTGTAAAAAAACAAGAATCGTAAATAAATTTTTATAATTTTAAAAATTTACCTTTCATTCGGAAAATCATTATAAAAATCAAATAGCAGATAGTAAAACGACCTTTTCCCGATTAGAAGAGGAAACATGCTTCCAAAAAGCGGCCATGGTTTTTTATATTTAACGTTCCGATCCTTCCAGTAATTTGTTGGTTTTATAAGCGCGACATAAAGAAAGTAGCACAAAATAATTATTAACACTAACCAAATCATTGTGATCTATGTTACCCAAAAAAAATAATTCAAAATAAAGTATAATATTTGCTGATATTAGTAATAGTGTTTTTATCAGATAGATATTATTTATCTGATAAATATTTATCTGATTTAGCCAATATCAAGTGTTATTTCAAAATTAACTCATTTCAGGAAACGAAAATAAATACAGTATGTGATCTTCATGATCTCCAATCTCTGTCGTGTTGGTTTTTCCTGAAAAATTACATTGTCTAAGTTTTGTCCCTACCATGAAGTGATAGTTAGTGATGCAACACGTAAACAGCAACTAAAATCGACAATGAAAACAATTTTGGTATGCGCGTCAGGTTACTAATACCGATTACCAGCAAAATCATCATAAAGCTCATAAGAGAGCAGCAGCAAAATACTGAGATTCATAGAGAAGCTCAAAATCGTTTTAAAACAAACACATTTGGAGTTTCAGAAGAGATACGAAAATGTCAATGGACAGCAAAAATTCGTACAGCAACGTACAGCAAAATGTGAACATTTTGCAATATTGGCGCAATATTTAAAAACAATATTGGTCCAATATTGAAAATCACTATAGGACCAATATTTAAATAACTCAATATTGAAAAACAATATCGGACCAATATTGGACCAATATTCAAATGTAAATATTTTGCAATATTGGCGCAATATTTAAAAACAATATTGGTCCAATATTGAAAATCACTATCAGACCAATATTCAAATGTGAACATTTTGCAATATTGGCGCAATATTGGAATACAATATTGGACATATGTTGACTGAACATCGGAAGGCAATATTGGTAATCAATATTGGAGCAATATTGCACCAACCTACATATTGCAATATTGATGCAATATTGATTTTCAATATCGGCGCAATATTGGAAAACAATATTGGACCTGTATTGGCTGAATCTTGCAATATTGTGCCATTTTGTGCTACATGGGTGGAATATGTTGTAATGGTGTAAAAATGCGATTATTACTGCACGAATTTCAAAGGATTAAATCGAACTACTTTAGACAATAGCAAAGTATTTTATTGAAATTTAAATTGGATAAACAATAAAAAAAAAATTTCAAGAGAATCTCATGTTCAAAAAATGAGTAACCCGGTTGCTAATAAAAATTTTGCACAAATAAAATATTTTATAATTTTGGAACGCATCTTATCGTGAACACACTGTATATATACTATATACCTTACATGTATGCCAACTTTAAGCGTGAGGATTAAAAGTCGGTACCGGATGTGTAAAACAAAATTAGGCGGTCCATTTTGACATTAATGGTATTTTATTATTTAATAAATTATTATTAAATAATCTCAAATACAAACATATGTCGCCGCAATGAGCCTCCATCGTAAACATAAACACACCACTTTAATATAGTCACCAATCTACTATGTTGTACCCACAGCCAGTTTATGATCAGAAAAGAAATAGAAGAATATACTATTTTAATTGTTGGGGCCGATCAGTTTCGTACAATTCTGACTAATTATTACGTTTTTGCGCTGTAAGTAATAACCTAATAACTAATAAATTAAATAAGAACAAACAGTGATCAAAATTTATAATACTCATGGTATGAAATTAATGTAAACTTCATATATATTTAAATATTTGCATATTATATCGAAAACAAAATACGAGTGGGTACAGGCCCGTAGCCAGGATTTCATTTTGGGGGGGGAGGGGGCACTCATAAAAACCTTTCGTAAAAAGTAACATTTTCGGCAGATCCCCTTCCGGGAATTTTTATTATTACAAACAAATGTTGTTTTTTTTTTGGCACGTGCCCCCAGGTGCCCCCCCTGGGTACGGGCCTGAGTGGGTACATGCATCTTATCACTTCTTTAAAGAAAAAAATTAAATTTGCACTTTCAACATTGAGTTTGTTTTTCAATCAAATTAATTCAGTAATCTGTAAGTTCCTGATTGAGTTTAATTCGATTAATACGAGGGGTCTCCCACTAAGTAAAAATTTGAAAATATTGCTAATTGTCGGCAATAAAATACGACTTTAGGAATATGACCTTAATTACCTTTAAACGCTTTAACCCTATTTATTTTTTGATAATTGCAATTAATGCAACTTTATTCCTGTTAATGCGCGGTATTGTCGTATTTACAAAATATTATTGGTAGAAGTGAGTATAGGTTCTATTTGTAGCTATTTACGATAAATTATATGTAAACAAAAATAAAAGGAGTAAAATTTGCAATCAAGACAAAAAACGTCTACGTGTGGTACAATTTACAGTTAATAAAATTTCGATAAAAATGGTTTTGATAAAAATTTCTTCAGTAAATCGACTTTTCGGGGTAATGTAAACTGGGCCAAAAAACTACCTGAAAGTGGTAAACTGGGCCAAAGGCAAATTTTTCTAAAATTTTAAAAATGGTAAACTAAGTAAAAGCAAAAATTATTGATTAAAAAATTGTAGTATGGGGTTTGAAAATCAAAAACCGATACACGTCAGCGTATCCGGAATTTTGTTCGATAACATTTGTTCCAATAGCAGTTTTTCGAATGCTTTTGTCGATTTAACATTTATTCGACTTAGCATTTATTTGATATCGAATTTATATGAATTTTATTTTTATTTTTATTTTTTGTTTAGTCTTTGTCAAATTCACGTTTTGACAAAGGCAACCATGGCAATGCACGGATCCACCATAAAAAATAGTTCTGCGGTTTTTATAATTAAATGCCAACAAATCCCTGATAGACACTAATTCTATTTTACAAATGCAAAACTTGCTTTTAGAGTGAATTCTAACGACTCCGTTATTTCCAAACAAAACCCGTGCAGCTATCTTCCCACGAACAAATTCACGTTCAGCTCGTTTGACCTCAGAACCAAGACTGTTTAATACTATCGTAAATCACGGCACTTCCTACGGCGCTTCGAACTCCCATAGGCGGCGCGGAGCAGAGGGCAAAAAGGATACTCAACAATTAATAACAATAAATTGTTACAATTTGACAAAGACAACCATGGATACAACCAATACACGGATCCATAAAAAATATGCTCGAAAAGGTAGATCGATTGCGAGGATGTAAATGCATCGGTGGGTTACAATTAGTTTCTGATATTTTTTATGAAATAACAATGAATTCACACCGGCACACTCTGCCTGCACCCCTTTGGCTCAGTTTACTACTTTCATAATTTTAGTTAAAAGTGCCTTGGGTCCAGTTTACAATTGGCCCAGTTTACATTCACCCGATTTTTCACACATTTTATTACTGACCTTTTTTTAGTTGTACTTTTTGTGGCTCTCTGGTTATAAAACTTATATAGACAAAACCGTATATTTTCCCATTGATTCCTCGTCTTCCAAGTTCGGGCTCAAGTATGTAGATTGTTAACCATGTTCATTTTTCAAACGGAATTAACCATGGGCGTACCCAGTGGGGGCAGGGAGAGGCAGCCCCTCTATTTAGATTGATGTCTTCCGAAGTCAGTAAAAAGACTTCTAAAGGAGCTCGTATTTCTGACGTCTTACAAGGTCAGAAAAAATACTTCTTCTGGACCTCTTAATTGAGAGTTCTGCAAAATGAAGTCGTTAAGACGTCATATTTAGAGTTCTTAAAGACGTCTTTAAAAAGACTTCTTCGAGAAGTCTTTCTGACTTGTCTGTAGGCTGGAAGGGCTTGACACCCTTCTGCTGCAACTGAATCCCAGACTTCTTGAAGTTTAACATTTAAACATTCATGGGTTTTCTGTGAATTGTTTCTCAGCTTTTATTTTATTGTATGCCATTTGGTTTCGATTACATTTAAGTCGGAACTGCTTGAAGGCCAATCCGAAACTGTCATATTATAGTTTTAGCTGTATGACATAATGAAGCGCAGTCTTAAATAATTTTTCAATTCCAAGGAGCAAACTGTTTTCTAATATTATATCTTAATACTTCAGTGCGTTAACAGTTCCATTTATGAACTGCATACTTCCTACACCTTTGGCGGACATACAGCCCCAAATCATTACTCCTGAAGCAAACTTAACAGTACGTTTTCAACAATCTTTATAGAATGCCTCATTTTTAGTTTTTATCACTCTTTTTCGATTATCTCCTACACATATATTGTCGTGTTATCGAATGAAATTTTGAAAATTTTGAATTTTAATGTGGTTCAAGTTTTTATATTTTTTTAAATTTTTGTTAATTTTTCAAATTTTGAATAATTGTTCGCGCCAACAAATTGTAAGTTGGCACGACTGAAAAATTTGAAAGGGGTTTTTGCCAAAAATGGCCGTCTGAAGCGGTTGAGGAGAAAGTCGTCTCCCTAATAATTTTGAGATTTAATTGTGATTTTTAACAATAAAGTTGATTTATGATTACTTTGATGGTAAGATTCGTAGTGATAAATTTGGTATTAAAATTCAAGGCGACGACGAGGAAATAAATTTATCGTCAGCGTATGGTCTGGTTATCTTTTCAGTTTGGAATTCTATTTGATATTGGAAAATTTATTTATACGAGTATTAACTATAATTTAAATTTTGTTTATGGAAAAATAAAATAAAAAATATGACCTCATCTGGCATCCCAAAACGTGGGGCTTTATTTTTTGGAACTCACCGTTGACCCTGAGATTGAAAGGATCATTGGCTCAAAATTGGCACAGTTGTGGAAATTTTTTTAAGATAATTCGATTAAAATGGACGATGCATTCTGGGAGGAGTTGCAAGAGAGAGCAGGAATATGGGAAATTTTGTAAAAGGAAGAAGAGGAAAACCTGCAAGATGAGAAAGATGTAAGAAATAAGAAGAAAGAAAATCAAAAAAATTGGCGAGCGATACAGAAGCACATTATTAATAAATGCAATTAAAGCCAGAATTAAGAAAAGTAAATTTTGACAGAAAATTTGGAAATTTGAAAATTTAAATTTAAAAAATGGAGAAAACTGGGATTTACAAAATGCAAGTTATTTAATTGATTTAAAAGACAAACTTTTGGATTTGGAAAGTAATAAAAATTTAACATTGAAAAATAAAAATTTAATGGATCTGGAAAATGAAGAAAATGTAACTGTTTTTAAAAATAAAAGTTTAAATTTAAAAATTGAATTCGGGTTGTTCCAAATGGAAACCAAAAACAATTTCTGGTCAATCTTCTCAATAAAACCCAAATAGAAGATATGCTAACTGATATAAAAACCACCGATGAAACCCACGATGTGAACCCTCCCACATAGGTTACATCGGCACAAAAATATTCAAAATATAGATACGAGCCGTACACTCAAGATTTAAAAAAAAATAAACAGGAAAACGGTGAAGTAAAACAAAAATACCAAAGAGGCTCGACGAGGTTCCACACAGCGGAATTGGAAAAAGCATTCCAAAATAAGGATTACCTCTCTTATCAAACTCAAGAAGACCTGGCAATCCGTGTTGGCTTAGAAATTCGTCAAATTCAAATGTGGTTCTATAATATAAGGCACAAAGAGAAAATCGGCAAAAGGAAGACGAAAACATAACCTTTCGGGCCAGCATCAGTGAACCTCACATGTTTATATGAGGTTTACTTAAAATAAGTATTCTATACAAAATTAAAGTAAATAAAATTTCCTATAAAATATATTAGTTGACTTTGATTTTCTAATGAGCGGTTTCGGCGCTAGAGCGCGCTAAAAAACAGAGATTTTTTAAGCTACCGCGAAAATTACAAAAAGGCCCACTCCCACCCACTACAACTCGAAAATTAGGTTACTGTCACTGTCAATAACCATTGAATTTGGATAAACTCATAATTAAAATACTTGGTTTAACCTGATTTAAACCTGATTATCCGTTAACTTGCATTAAGGGGGTATTCTAGTCTAGAGGCACAAATTTCGGGCGTTTTTTCGAGCTCTGTATAAAATAAAACAAAGAATATCTTTACTAACCATTTTTTTACCATTTGTTTATTGATACCTACTTTAAGAATTCATAAAAATTTAAACGAAAAAAAATTCAAAATTTTGCAATCTAAATTTTTTAAAAATAGTAAAACTCAAAATTTTTAACTTTTGTTAGGTTCATGTTATAGAAGGATGTATCGAGAATATTCACACCAAATTTGAAATAAAGCGGGTCAATAGAACTTGAGATATCGTGCACGGGAGCTTGAAAAATGTTGTTTCCAAAAAAAACGCGTTTAAAGTTTTGAATCAAGATACCGGCAATTTTCTTTCGTGAAAATTTCGTCTTTCGTGAAGACAAGCAGACTGACTCGAAAATAAGGTTTTATAGAGAAATTCATCCGCAGGTAGTAGGACAGAGCCTACTGTCTATTGTTCATTTGTTTCAGTCGTTCCAGATTGGATACCGCATCACTAAAATGGCTATAACTCGTTAAATGATGGGAATTTTAAAAAATCCTTTTAAGGACATATTTTTAAATGTCCAATCTTTGGAAATATAAAAAATTTCGATTTTTTCAAATTTCTAGCCTGGAATACCGCCTTAAGAGATTAAGGTTTTATTTAAGTTTTCCATTGGGGAGGACGGAAAACTTGTTTGAATTTTTCTCATTTACATTTCACCCGTTTCTATGCTATTTAAAAATTACTTTTTAGATATATCATGATAATTTGGTTAGTTTTGATAATTATTGTGTCTTACTTTCTTTACGTCACACTTATAAAACCAACAAGTTATTGGAAGGACAGAAACATCCCACATAACAAAGCATGGCCAATTTTTGGAAGCATGTATCCTTTGGTTGTCAGAAAACAGTCGTTTTTCTACCTGATGATTGATCTCTATAATGAATTTCCAAAAGAAAGGTAAAGATTCGATCAATTTGTTTATCCCAATCTGGTTTACGATTTTGTTTTGATTTTTTCAGATTCAGCGGAGTATTGCAATTTCGAAGTCCAGTGCTGTTTATACGCGATCTTGACCTAATCAAACAAATTATGATTAAAGATTTCAATCATTTCATGAATCGAACTGCTCTGATCTCAGAAGATACAGATCCGCTTATGTGCAAATCTCTAATAAACTTGCAAGGCGAGAAATGGCGCAGCATGCGAACAACTTTAAGTCCTTCATTTACCGGAAGCAAGATGAAATTTTTATTTAATTTGGTGTCAGACTGCGCTGTTCAATTTACTAAATATTTCGAATCTTTGGGTTCCGAAATTATCGAAGTTGAAATGAAAGACACTACCAGTAGATTTGCTAACGACGTAATCGCTACCAGCGCTTTTGGAATAACTACCGACTCCTTAAATCAGAGAGACAACGAATTTTTTATGAAAGGCAAAAAGGCCAGCAATTTGGGAGGTTTTCGAGCCATAGCTTTATTACTTTATATTCTCTTTCCATCAATAAAAAAGGTATAATAGCATAAATCATTCGCTTTTCAAAAATCAGTATTACTAAGATAAGATTAATTTCAGATATTGAAAATTTCCGTATTTTCACCAATACTTGCGACATTTTTTCAAAGAATTATTAACGAAACTATAGAAAGTCGAGAGAAATATGGAACGGTTCGTCCCGATATGATCCATTTACTTCTCGAATCCCAGAAAGAAACCGACAAAAGCTTTTGGACTTCCCAAGAATTCGAAAATTCACCAAATGCAGTTCAAAAAGTGAAAATAACTGATGACGACATAGCTGCCCAAGGATTACTTTTCTTTTTTGCGGGTTTTGACACGGTGTCGACAGTGGCAAGTTTCACAAGTTACGAATTGGCAATTAATAAAGACATTCAGAAAAAACTCCAAACCGAAATTGATGAAGTTACAGAAATTTGTAATGGAAAAGTGGCATACGACCAAATCATTGGGATGAAATATTTGGACATGGTCCTATCTGGTAAATTATTTTTAATTTTTTCCTCTCTCTTTATCGGTTAATCCCGTTTCTTGTAAAATTAATTTAGTCCTACCCTCAAATGATTTTTACTCTGTACTTTGTTCATCCATTCGTGCGCATCATTTCGAACTTTTACTACTTTTTCAAATTTTTCTGTATTTCTTCATCTGTTGTTTACAGTTTACAGTCTGGTTTATACAAATCACATTTTAGAATCGTTACGAAAATGGCCGGCAAACACCGTAGTGGATCGAATGTGTAATCAAGATTACGTAATCGAAGGAAGAACTGATAACGAAAAATCTTTCGTTGTCGAAAAAGGCGTTTCGATATTGATTCCAACAAATGCCATACATCGTAATCCGGAATATTTTCCAAACCCCGATCAATTTGATCCCGATCGGTTCAGTGAGGAAAACAAACACAAAATAGTTCCGTTCTCTTATATGCCGTTTGGCGTGGGACCAAGAAGTTGTGTGGGTAAGCTGTAACTGTAATACGACACTTAAGAAAAATGTTTTGTTTTTTATTGTTATTTCAGCTTCAAGGTTTGCTTTAATGGAAATTAAGATTTTATTCTTTCATTTGCTATCAAAATTTGATATTGTTACAACCGAACAAACACCAATTCCTTTAATAATAAGCAAGAAGAAATTCAATTTGGTGCCCGATAAAGGCTTTTATCTTGGTTTACGAAGAAGAAATTAAATAAGTGATTTTGTACTTTTAAGATAAAAATAGTATATTATATACCAAGGTAGTAAAGACAGTCATTATATCCCTAGCTCCAAGATTATATTCCAAGGTCCAAAGCAGATTAAACAAATCAGACAAAATTTTTAAAAAGTTTTTGGTATTTTTGTATGTATTTTCTGTATTTTTAAGTTTCCGTTTGGTTGGTAAGGGCCTTTCACCCTTTCGTCACTCTCGTGATAATAGTCGGTTAATATTTTTCGATTCTCCGATGGCTTTCAAAGGCTAGTTTTACCCTTCTTATGTTTTAGATTCACTTTTCGATCTTCCTAAGCATTTTTTGAACCAAATTTCGTTATTTTTGTCAATCCGGTTTTTGTTGCACTCTGTATTATGGTCACTTCCAATTTTCATGCTCCTCAAACTGTTGGATAAAGCTGTATTCCCTTCCACTTTTGCTAAGATTCGCGTCTTAGTTACTTGTTTTTAGGTTTACAGCTTTTTGGTTTGCCGTCCCTATTTTTGAGACCCTGTATATATTGAACCCAGGTGTGCCTGGGTTTTAGAATTACGGGAGTGGAGAGTATTTTGAAGGAGAATCCGAGTCAGGTAGATAGTCCGACTCGGAGGGAAGGTCTGAGACCTGGGAGGTATCTGAAAATTTATTTTGTGGGCCAGGAAGGGGTGGAACAGTTCTGAGGATGTTTCGCTGTATACTTCATCCACTTTTGTTATCACCGTGAAAGACTCTAATCTCCGCTTGTTCGTCCCTGTACAGCTCACACTCCATGATTCTGTGCACAGGTTCATCCAAAAGCCCACAGACGGGGCATAGTCCATCATCATAGTTCCATCTCCCTAAATTCATGCAGAATTGCTCCATTTTTACGACGTCTTCCTCGAAAGTTTTATCGTCCTGTATTGCTTCTGCAGTTTCGATGTTTTGTTGCTGTTCTGTATTTAAATATTAAATTAAATATAAACACTATTATATAGCTACAATTATGGATTCAAGGGGGGGGTCATGACCCCTCCCCCCTGGATCCGCCACTGCTGATAGTTGACCTTCACCATATTACACACTTGGAAAAATATTTATAATTTTAAGTGGAACGAAGAACGCAGGCTAATAAGCCTTAGTTTTTTTCAAATGGTTACCTATTTTTTTTTTTTTATTTTTTTTTTAATAGAAATACTCAGAGTAATTTTAGTTTACTATTAGAAGCTACGTTTTCAAATCATTTGTTTCTAACAAAATAAATATAATAATTTAAAATAACATTGAAGCTCCCCAACTCCCAGAGCCGCTTTGCGGCTCTAATAATATATAAAATATACAAAAAAAAAGTTTGTAATTTCTTATCCAGAAAACGTTCTTCAATTTCATTGGGTATTGGTTAAAAGAAAAGAAGCAATCGCGAATGTGCCCGATGTGTGCCAAGTTGTGCCGTATTTTTTTAAAAATTTAAAAAATTTATTTTTGATTTTATAGAGATTGATTATTTTGGGGTAGAAGTTAGCCCCGCCATTATTTTTGATATTTTTTTAAACTCAAAATTGGATTGGATTCTACTCGACGTGTGCCGTCGTGTGCCGTAAATCATAAAATTTTATTTTCAGGCGGTTCTTGGCCCAGTAGTTAGTCGAAGCAAAAATTTTCAGTTCGAATCCATGAAAAATGGAAAAGTCTAATTTTCTTATACACGGAATGAAAATCCCTTTTCGTTGTAGTACAGTTCTCCGAAAAAATTCCTGCTTTTACCACAGACAAAAATTTTATAGTAAAATATTCTTGGAAGCAATAAAAATCTTCAGACACCACAATTCTCCGAAAAAATTCTTTATTTTACCGCAGACAAAAATTTTATAGTAAAATATTCTTGGAAGCAATAAAAATCCCCAGACAACGTAATTCTTCGAAAAAATTCTTTATTTTCCCGTAGACAACATTTTTATAGTAAAATATTCTTGGAAGCAATAAAAATCCTCAGACACCGTAATTCTCCGAAAAAATTCTTGCTTTTATCGCAGACAAATATTTTATAGTAAAATATTCTTGGAAGCAGTAAAAATCCTCAGACACCGCAATTCTCCGAAAAAATTCTTTACTTTACCGTAGACAAAAATTTTATAGTAAAATATTCTTGGAAGCAATAAAAATCCTCAGACACCACAATTCTCTGAAAAATTTCTTTATTTTACCGCAGACAAAAATTTTATAGTAAAATATTCTTGGAAGCAATAAAAATCCCCAGACAACGTAATTCTTCGAAAAAATTCTTTATTTTACCATAGACAAAAATTTTATAGTAAAATATTTTTAGAAGCAATAAAAGTAAAATTTTTTTTGGGCCAAAATCTATTTTATCGATAGCCATTTTGGACTTATTTAAAAAAAAATGTATTGGATTTTACTCGATGTGTGCCGTAAATCATAAAATTTTATGTATCAAAATAAAATCAAAATAAAATAAATAAAAAATAAAATTTGGTGCTTACGGCACACAACGGCACACGTCGAGTAGAATCCAATACAATTTTGATTTTTAAAGAAATCAAAATCTATCTCAAAATAAGCAATCTCTATAAAATCCAAAATCTTAATACATAAAATCTCAGCACTCTGCTGCTCTTGCTCCTGCTCCAGCGTGTCATTTTTTGGTAACCTAAAAGCACTTTGATTGGTCGACTTTTTTTTACCAACTGAAAAATATATTAAACCACCGCCGGTACTCCCCCTGAGACGAGTTGCACATTAATCGAGTTTCCAACCAATCGGGTTTAGATGTCCGTCCGTGGACGGGCTTTCTGCTAGTATTTTATAAAGAGAAATGGTTTTTACTAAGTTATAGTTGTAAACAACATTATTTCTTTCAAATGACTATCAAAGTTTCCGAGTTTTAACAATACTGCAAGAAACTTCCAAAAACTTTTTAGGGTTCTCATACCTGATGTATTTTTGATGTACTACCTATTTTTTTCAGTGTAGATTTTTCAACAAAATCTCAGTATTACTTTTGAAATCATCCATTTTTTTACCAACCGGCTTTAAGCCCCAAGCGGTCCAATCTTCTCCAGTTAGTTCGAGTATTCCCGGAATTCAAATGGTGGCTTTGGACAGCTTAGGCAGCTCATCCACCTGGGTCACCTCCAATCTAGCTCCTTCCCACAGTTGCAAGAGTTCTGCCACAGTAGTTTGTAATCATTCCATCTTAATGCTCGGATGAGGCCCTGATCTGGTTTGCTTTTAGGAAAATGTGGTCCGATCCAAATCGGGCTAACCTAGTGGAACATAATCAGGCGTCCTTATTAAGGTCTGATCCGGATAGAACACCTAGCCCACATTGGGCAAACCCGGTTCGGATCGGATCTGGACTGTAACGCCAAAATACGGTCCGATCCAAATCGCGCTGACCTACGGGGGCCGAATCAAGCTTCCATATTAGGCCCAGGTGCGGGCAAACACCAGGTTCCACGTCGAGTTTTCTTGTCCTCGAGTCGGGTCTTTAAAGAGCAGTGTTGCTGAACCTAGGAAAAAATCCACCCCAAGCTGGCTCAGCCACCAGGATCCAGGTTTCCACGCACGGCAAAAACACGCAAGTACCTGTAATTGGTCTGGTCTGGTTAAAGTCACCCACCAAGCCAAAGCAGACCGAACACGAAGGACTTTTACGTCCCTAAGCCGATCAGAAAAATTGTATACGTAGCTTATGCAAACATACGAATCTGTTCATGGCCGACAGCCAGGCTGCACTAAAAGCCTTGGAAGGAGTCAAAAAACAATTCAAAGTCGCAAAAACTGCCTTTATGCACTGGTGGCACTGACACAATGCTAAAGCTTAACGCGGAGGTGGGTACCGAGACACTCTGGCATAAAATGCAATAAAAATGCAGAATTGCTTTGGAAATCCTTGGAATTCCTTGGAAATCGTTGGAATTCCTTGAAAATCTCTGGAAATCGTTGGAATTCTTTGGAAGTCCTTGGAATTCTTTGGAAATCATTGGAAGTCTTGGAAATCTTTGGAATTCCTTGGAAATTGTTGGAATTCTTGGAAATCTTTGGAATTCCGAGTCTTGTGTACAGAAATTTTACTGAATATTTACCCCTTGGAGATTTCCGCAAAAATGGTGAATTTCACTAGATAATAGCGGCGGAACGGTTAGTCTTCCAAAAAATTATTATTTATCCAAAATGTAGAAAATTTTGGTTACTTTAATTTTATATAGAATGGACTTTTCGAAAAAAATCTTCTTTTCTGAGATATAGGTCAAAAACTGAAAAAAGTGCCAAAATTTGAGCAAAAAATGCCAAAAAAACAAAGTTCCGGGAAAAATGTTTGCCTGAAAACTTTAAATTAATGTTCAGTGATACAAAAAAACATAGCGGATGGAAAAATCAAAAACCATAGCAAAACTTTCTTCTGGGCCCCCATTATTTTCCTAATATGACTGACTATAATCGTTTTTGCAGATTGCTTCAGATTCACTAAGTATTGCAGGAAGTTGAATAGGGAAAAGTCATTGAACCACTTTCATATAAAGAAATTCAGAATTTCCAAATTCCGCACCCTCCACTCCGGTCTTCCCGCTCCAGACGCTCCGGGCCGTTTTAACAAACGCTATACTCATTAGTATCAAAATGGGATTTAACAACAAAAATTGTAAATTTATTTCTTGCTTAATTTTGTCAATACAAAAATCCCAAGAAAAGAATTTCTGTGCAAAGAAAACCGATTTTCCCTTGAAGAAGTAAATCGGCTATTTTTCAATAATTCCTAAAAATGGTTAAATGTATAAAGTGCCAATTCAAGATTTCCAATCAAGTGATGTGCGGTGCAGATAATCAGAAGGTGAGTTTATTTTTTTTTTTATTTTCGAGTCCATATAACTAATTCAAACTGGATTGCAACGACAACATACGTGAGTACAGTTCCTGCTACCTGAAAAGCCATTAATATAAAATTGTTTGTAAATATTTTCGAACTTAGTATCGTGAACTCACTACTCCAACTAATCTCATATCAACCAGAACCATTTCTGACATTGTAATTGTTGATTGCAGTTTTAAAAAAAGAGTTTTAATTATCTCGAACTAAAATATAATAATTAATTAGTATAAAATAGTAAAAAAATAAAATAAAACAAGTTTTAAATTTAAATTATTTGAAATCCAATTTGAGTCTAATTTATTTAATATTTACCTTGAGCGCTTCTTCAAATGTTAAATGGGCCAATACAGGATAAGCGTATAAAAATTTTAATTCGTCGCGTCCCTAAAATAAAATATTAATAATTAATATATAAAAAAAATTAAATAAAATAACTTTTATAATAGACGAGGGGCGTTTCACTGACAGTAATACTGTATATAGGGGGGCAGGCAACGGTCGAGAGTTTGCATTGCACCAATCACGCAGAATAAAATTGTAATTTAAATATTTTAATTTTAATAACTTAATTTGATTAATAAATTGATTTAAGAAAAACTTTTCTTTTCCTGAATTGCAAAAATAAGGAAACCGGCAATTTTAGGGTTTTCCTCCAGTTGGAGGCTTAAATCTTGGAAAATGGATCTTTATTACAACTTTCAACTTAATTATCTCAGCGTTTAAATTTCAATCGACGCCAATTCTGCAAGTTGTAAATATTCTTGCATTTTACTCAAGTTTTTAATAGAAATTTATACTGTAACTTATATAAGAAGCTTGAACATATTACTTTAATACTAATTGTTGATTTTATTTCAATATGCAGTTATCGTTTGGAGAATATTTTCGGAAATTACTCTTCAATGACCGGGAGTGTGCTGTAATTATATTTAGGTACATACCACGTTTATTATTTTTGTTGCCATCACTATGATATTAATTACTATCCACCCAGAAAGACATATTATTACTAATACTACAATCATTCTTGTTGGTATTGCATTGGTTTCCTCTAAGAAGCGCATTAATATCAAAAAGATACTGCAAATCAGTAGTATTATGCCTGTCATCATCCAAATGATCCCTGACGGATTAACAAAAGTATTAAATAGCTCTGAAAGGCGTTTTAATTGAATATGCAACTGGCAGTACGACACCAACAAGTCATTTAAACTTTTATAAATATAAAATCTTCCAATTAACTCAGTATTGAGCTGGTTTCTATAGCTAACAGATATATATATGTATAGATGGCCTAAAAAGTCAACCAAGATTGCAAATGCCAAGTTAGTATAAATAGCCACAACCACACCAACTTTTTCAGCTGTACTCCAAGTTGGGTCACTATTCACACTAAATAAAATCACTGTAAGTGTACCTATAATTACACCTACTACTACCAAATTCTTTAAAATTCTGGTTCTTATTCTGAATGTATCTGCTTTTGATAGTAAAATCTTCGATGTGTGTTTTTTCCATTTGTCAACTATAGCTTGCGCTGTGTTAATAACACCAATTATAGTATTTATACGTAGCATTGATACCGTCATGATCATTGCAGCACCCAACTCTACCGTAAACTCTGAAATATGGATCATTGCATTGAAAAATGCGTGTTCCTTATGTAAGGCAATTTTTATATTAATAAAATTTAAAACACTAACTGCCATTAACAAAAACAAAAAACACAAAGAAATACATAAACGCGATTTAGATCGGTCAAGAGTTAATTGCCTTCCTATTTCTGTTGCGTGGTGGCAATCATATTTTACACATGCAAATCCAAAGAAGGATGCAAATAGTATTCCTCTTCCAACAGCGCAATGTATGCAATTTTCAAATTTCATTTTTTTGACCTGACAGTAATTTTCGTATTATTACACTTACATGATTAGTAGGCCTATATATTAAGAGTTAAACAAATAAATTTTGGTACAAATAAATAGAATTAAAAAAACATTATAATGTAATTTGGAGAACCACTACAGGTTCCCTTGAAATTTTGTCGAATGCGATAATGTCATTTAAATGATGCCACTAAACTATGGTTGACTTGCAAATTGCTATTGAATAATATAGGAAAAAATCGATATTAAATTAAAACACTTACTCTCTTGCAGTTGGTCGAATTAAACTCCATTCTCGTGACGGTACGTGCATTTACGTAGAAACTGAAAATTTCGGGGAAAAAAACCATGACAACAATTGGAGATATGTATATGCTTACCAAATCAAATCCAGTCGAACTGCTTTCTAGGAAAATTAGTCCAAAAGAGGTGTTAAATTCTGAGTTATGATTCTGAGTTATGAATTCTGAGTTATGAATTCTGAGTTATGAGGCAAAAATTTGGCCCGGAACTTTGGCATTTTTCTCACTTTTTGGCCCATATCTCAGAAAGGAAACGTTTAATACAATATTAAAGTAGAGAATATTTTGTGCATTTTTTATATTTCACTTTTTTTCTAAGACTAACCCTTCCGCCGCTAGAGCGCGCCAAAACAGACATTCCTGGGGACAGTATACCTAACGTGACCATACGTCCCGCTTTTAACGGGACCGTTCCTATTTTTGGTACTCTGTCCCGGTGTCCCTGAGGAAGGCTTTAGGATACAGAATTGACCCGTTTTTAGTTAAAGGTCAACGATAGACTTTTGAATTGATTTTAATGCATGTAAAATTCAAGTATTTATGATTTTTTAATATTTTATTAGGTTTAAAAATTATATATAGAAGAAGATTAAAGATTAGAGATTAAAGATTGAAGATTAGAGATTGAAGATTAAAGATTAGAGATTGAAGATTAAAGATTGAAGATTAAAGATTAGAGATAGAAGATTAAAAATTAAAGGTTGAAGATTAAAGATTAAAGATTGAAGATTGAAGATTGAAGAATGAAGATTGAAGATTGAAGATTGAAGATTGAAGATTGAAGATTGAAGAATGAAGATTGAAGATTGAAGAATGAAGATTGAAGATTGAAGATTGAAGATTGAAGATTGAAGATTGAAGATTGAAGATTGAAGATTGAAGATTGAAGATTGAAGATTGAAGATTGAAGATTGAAGATTGAAGATTGACGATTGAAGATTGAAGATTGAAGATTGAAGATTGAAGATTGAAGATTGAAGATTGAAGATTGAAGATTAGAGATTGAAGATTGATTAAAGATTAAAGATTAAAGATTAAAGATTGAAGATTAAAGATTAAAGATTGAAGATTGAAGATTGAAGAATGAAGATTGAAGATTGAAGATTGAAGATTGAAGATTGAAGATTGAAGATTGAAGATTGAAGATTAAAGATTGAAGATTGAAGATTGAAGATTGAAGATTGAAGATTAGAGATTGAAGATTAAAGATTGAAGATTAAAGATTAGAGATTGAAGATTAGAGATTGAAGATTAGAGATTGAAGATTAAAGATTAGAGATTGAAGATTAAAGATTAGAGATTGAAGATTAGAGATTGAAGATTGAAGATTGAAGATTGAAGATTGAAAAAAAATCTAATTTTTGAAGTCCTGTATCTTAGGATCTATTGGAGCTAATAAATTGAAATTGGGCTTAAATTGTAGGAATTTTTCACAGCTTCAAAAAATGATAGAATGACTTTTTTCGTATGATGCACCCTTTTAGGAGTTTCAGACCACGGCAGATGACAAAACTGAAATTTTGAACTTTTTGGAAGAAAATCCAATTTTTGAAGTCCTGTATCTTAGGATCTATTGAACCTAATAAATTGAAATTGAGCTTGAATTGGAGGAATTTTTCACAGCTTCAAAAAAGGATGGAATAACTTTTTTCGTATGATGCACCCTTTTAGGAGTTTCAAACCACGACAGATGACAAAACTGAATTGGAATTGGAAAAAATCCAATTTATGACGTCCTGTATCTTAGGATCTATTGAACCTAATAAATTGAAATTGAGCTCAAATTGTAGAAATTTGTCACAGCTTCAAAAAAGGATAGAATGACTTTTTTCGTATGATGCACCCTTTTAGGAGTTTCATTCAACGGCAGATGACAAAACTGAAATTTTGAACTTTTTGGAAAAAAATTCAATTTTTGAAGTCCTGTATCTTAGGATCTATTGAACCTAATAAATTGAAATTGGGCTTAAATTGTAGGAATTTTTCACAGCTTCAAAAAAGGATAGAATGACTTTTTTCGTATGATGCACCCTTTTATGCGTTTCAGACCACCACAGATGACAAAACTGAAATTTAAAACTTTTAGGAAAAAAATCCAATTTTTGAAGTCCTGTATCTTAGGATCTATTGAACCTAATAAATTAAAATTGGGCTTAAATTGTAGGAATTTTTCACAGCTTCAAAAAAGGATAGAATGACTTTTTTCGTATGATGCACCCTTTTAGGAGTTTCAGACCACGGCAGATGACAAAACTGAAATTTTGAACTTTTTGGATAAAATCCAATTTTTGAAGTCCTGTATCTTAGGATCTATTGGACCTAATAAATTGAAATTGGGCTTAAATTGTTGGGATTTTTCACAGCTTCAAAAATAATAGAATGACTTTTTTCGTATGATGCACCCTTTTAGGAGTTTCAGACCACGGCAGATGACAAAACTGAAATTTTGAACTTTTTGGAAAAAAATCTAAATTTTGAAGTCCTGTATCTTAGGATCTATTGGACCTAATAAATTGAAATTGAGCTCAAATTGTAGAAATTTTTCACAGCTTCAAAAGAGGATAGAATGACTTTTTTCGTATGATGCACCCTTTTAGGAGTTTCAGGCGACGTCAGATGACAAAACTGAAATTTTGAACTTTTTGGAAAAAAATCCAATTTTTGAAGTTCTGTATCATAGGATCTATTGAACCTAATAAACTGAAATTGGGCTTAAATTGTAGCAATTTTTCACATCTTCAAAAAAGGATAGAATGACTTTTTTCGTATGATGCACCCGTTTAGGAGTTTCAGACCACGGCAGATGACAAAACTGAAATTTTGAACTTTTTGGAAAAAAAATCTCATTTTTGAGGTCCAAAAAAATTGGAGTTGCGCTCAATTGTAGGAATAAAATAAAATGTCTCTTTTTTTCTAATTTTTCCTAAATATTTGAAGTGTCCTTTTTTTGGAGCGGAATGAGAAAGTCTTATAGTTCGGCAAAATAAAATTCATATTGCGTGACCTGTTACATTACTTGTGAAAACTATTGATTTTTTAAAAATAGATTATATTGTTGTGAACCTCAAAATATTATCCCTGATCTCCTACATTTGTTAATTTTATGTGCTTTAATTAAAAATACAAATTATTCGTAAGTTACAAGTTACAATAGATTTTAATTTGCCTCAATCGCGTAATATATATTTTTATCAAAAGTGAAGAGCGAAAAAATTCGTCAACAAAAATCATAATACACGACATTGACATACCAGGTGCCTACACACCAACAACAAGTTCATGGTCGGAAACCAAATAAAAGAATAATTTTTAATTGTGTTAATTAATCGTCAGTTTAATTTATATCTTCAGTTAATTAGTGCATCTTTTGGGCTGTAAGTAATAATATTAATAATAATAAAATATTAAATCAACAGGTTTTAATGGTTCACACAGAACTAATCTTTAACTTCCTGCAGTTTAATTAAATTAATTTACTGAAGCTAAACTTGTGCGTCTTAGGGCCGGTTGTACCAACTTCGCTTGAACGCCGGTTCAACTGAACAGCAGTTCAACTCTGTTTTGATCCAATCAGAGTGCTTGAATTAAAAGTTAACCCTGGTTCAACTTTGAACCAGTGTTGAACTTCTGTTGTACAACCGGCCCTTACTAAAAAATAATATTTATTCTTTTAAAAAATGCATAATTACGCCATTTTTTAATTTAAAAAATATATTTTATGTCGAAATCTCGAATTTACAAATTTTCTATAAAAAAAAATTTGATAATTTTGAAAATATTTGTATACTTACTCAAAAAAACAGATAATCCGATTGATTTCAAGTTTGAGAAAAATTAGTGGCGGCTGATGCGGGAAGGACGATGGGCCGTCACGCTCCCAAAGGAAGATATTATATTATTTTTATATACATAATTATTATAATAAATTACTTCTAACTCTGAATAATATTTATGCATCTGGCCTCATTGGCGTTGTTCCCAGTGGCGTAGCTATGCTATGGCTACTCGGTGGGACGCACGCAACCCACTCCCTCTTGCAACAGACTTCAAATCAACGTTTATTTTCACAATAATTTTTAGGTTCATCGAGATGATTTGGTTAATATTATCGATTATTTTGTGTTACTTTCTCTACGTCGCTCTTATTAAACCAATAAGTTACTGGAAGGACAGGAACGTTCCGCATAGTAAGCCATGGCCATTTTTTGGAAACATGTTTCCCTTTGTTGCCCGAAGAAGAGCATTTTTCTACATGATAATCGATTTTTACAATGAATTTCCAAATAAAAGGTAAAATTCCCATAAATTTGTTTATGCCACTTTTATTCAGGATTCTTTTCTTTTTTTTTTTCCAAGGTTCAGCGGAATATTTCACTTTCAAAATCCGGTGCTCTGTATTCGCGATCCTGAGCTAATCAAACAAGTGATGATTAAGGATTTTAGTTACTTTATCCATCGAGCTATCCCAATGACAGAGGACACAGATCCAATCATGGCCAAATCTTTAGTGAATCTGCATGGGCAGGAATGGCGCAATATGCGAGCAATTTTAAGCCCTTCGTTTACCGGAAGCAAATTGAAACTTTTATTTAACTTAATTTCCGACTGCGCCATTCAATTCACCAAATATTTCGAATCTTTAAACTCCAAAGTAATCGAAGTCGAAATGAAGGACACTTCCAGTAGATTTACCAATGATGTAATTGCAAGCTGTGCTTTCGGAATAACCACAGACTCTTTAAACCAGAAAAATAACGAATTTTTTCAGAAGGGTAAAGAAATGACCATTTGTGGAGGTATTCGTGTCATAGTAGCAATACTGTATGTCATTCTTCCTTCACTAAAAAAGGTAGGTAATATTAATTTATTCGGATCCTAAATTTTGTAAAGTTTAATTTCAGATATTAAGAATTTCTTTTTTTTCCCCAAAAGTGGTGAAGTTTTTTCAAAAAATTGTTAATGAAACTATCGAAAGTCGGGAAAAATATGGAACGATTCGTCCCGATATGATTCATCTACTTTTGGAATCTAAGAAAGAAGGTGTACTTGTTGATGAAGAATGCAAAGGTCCACTTGACGGTGCAGTTCAAAAAGCGAAAATCACTAACGATGATATTGCTGCTCAAGCAATTCTCTTCTTTTCGGCTGGTTTCGATGTCGTGTCCGCTTTAGCAAGTTTCATGAGTTACGAACTGGCACTTAATGAAGACGTCCAAGCTAAACTCCAAGCGGAAATTGATGAAGTTACAGAAACCTGTAACGGAAAACCGACATACGAACAAGTTATTGGAATGAAGTATTTGGACATGGTCGTCTCAGGTAAATTAATTTTAAAGTAATTCTCGGAGTTGACAAGTAAAATTGTAGAAACGTTGAGAAAATGGCCACCAACCATCACGGTGGATCGAATTTGTAGTCAAGATTACGTGATCGACGGAAAAACTGAGAACGACAAGTCTATCGTTGTCCAAAAAGGCGTTACTATATTTTTTCCAGTAATTGCGATACATCGTGATCCAGATTATTTTCCTAATCCCGAACGATTTGATCCCGAACGGTTTAATGACGAAAATAAACACAAAATTATTCCGTTTTCCTACATGCCGTTTGGAGTGGGACCTAGAAGTTGTGTGGGTACGTAGTAACTTGGAGTTTGTGATAAATTTATATTTTTATTGGAATTTCAGCTTCGAGATTTGCTTTATTGGAAACGAAAATTTTGTTCTTTCATTTGCTAGCAAAATTCGATATTATTACCACTGAAAAAACACCAATTCCGTTAATAATCAGCAAAAGAAAGTTTACTGTGGAACCGGACAAAGGATTTTGTCTTGCTTTTCAAAAAAGAAAATAAACAAAATCTTTTATTGTACAAAATACTCTTAATCACGACCCAGTTGACATGCTTACGTCAAATCACGTCAAAATCACGTTTATTTCTGGTCATATTTCGTCGACGACGTCAAATGACTAAATACTGACGTTAGTGTGACGTTGTTCTGAAAGCTCAAAAACTTGTTGATTTTAATGTTGTTTAATTCATTTGCATGAATTCTTCGCAACTTATTGAATAATTTTCTTTTTGTTTTTTTGATCAATATGATGTATATTATTATAATAAAAAAAATACCTACATCGAGCCCGTTCCTGTTCAATCCCTCGAGCCGCCCCTGCTCTATGGATGTGTCAAATCTGTCAAATGGTGTTACTGTCGAAAGGTCTTAAATTACTGTTTTATTAATTAACTTATGAAAGTAATTATTGTCTTTGGTATTTTTAGTTCACTAATTTGTCCAAAACTGCTGATTTTATCCTGAATTTTGGAAAGTACACAATATCTTGCAACATAGCCTTTTAAATCGCAAGTCATGGATGAAGTGATAATTAAGGAAGAACCAATAACTTCTGATCAATCTATATATGATTTACAAGTTTGTTCTCCATCAAATCACACTTCTGAAGTTAAAGTTGAAGAAATTTACAAAACAGACTTAAAATTAGAAGAATACTCCGTTGACGTTAAAGACGAAACTTTCGAACCTTATTTGAATGAACAATACATAGTACACACAACAAAAGAGATTAAAAAACCGTTTACCTGTGCAATTTGTAATTACAAATTTTCTCGGAAAACATCCTTGGCTGTGCACATGACAATTCATACGGGCGAAAAGCCTTTCGCGTGTAGTGAATGTGGCAGTAGATTCACGCAGAGTGGAGCTTTAAAAACTCACTTAAGAACCCACACGGGCGAAAAACCGTATTCTTGTGAAATTTGTCACCGCAGGTTTTCTCAAAAACCTCATTTGGAAAATCACTTCAGAATTCATACAGGAGAGAAGCCATTTTCGTGCGATTTTTGTGATTATAAATCTTCAGAAAAAATGACAATGAGAATTCATGTCAGAATTCACACCGGGGAAAAGCCGTTTGCGTGCGAAATTTGCGGTTACAGATGTTCTAAAAAAGGGTCGTTAAATCACCATCTGAAGGTCCACGCTGGCATAAAAGCGTTTTCGTGTGACTTCTGCGAGGCCAAGTTTTCGCAGAGAGTAAATTTAACGTTACATCGAAGAATACATACAGGAGAGAAACCGTTTTCTTGCACTGTTTGTGACTACAAGTGTTCGCAGAGAAGCATGCTGAAAACGCATTTTGTTAAACATAGCGGAGAGAAATTATTTTCGTGTGAAATTTGCAACGCTGGCTTTTCACGAAAAGCAAATTTAAAATCGCATATGTTGATTCACACCGGTGAAACTCCCTATGCTTGTGTAAATTGTGACTTCAAATGTTCCCAAAAGGCAAAGCTGACGGTTCACTTAATGACTCATACTGGCGATAAACCGTTCGCGTGTGAATTTTGTGACTCAAAATTTTTGCGGAAAGGCGATTTAAAGGTTCACGTGAGAACGCATACAGGAGAGAAGCCGTTTGCCTGTAAAATTTGTGATTTTAAATCTGCTCATCCGAGAACATTGAAAAATCATCTCAGGAAGTTGCACGCAAGTTAAGTTAGAACTCTGTAATATTATATATTTATATTTACCGCGAAAATTAATAGTATAGATTACCGTATCCGGAATTTTGTTCGAATAACAGTTATTTGACTTAACATTTATGCGACTGACCATTTCTCAGTTGACATGGTTACGTCAAATGACGGCAAAATCACGTCTATTTCTGGTCATATTTCGTCGAAGACGTCAAATGACTAAATACTGACGTTAGTGTGACGTTGTTTTATGACCTATTTTTGACGTCAGAAAAGTAACGTTATTTCAATGTAATTTTGACGTCGTTTTCCTTTATAATTTCCAATCTCATGAAATGAAAAACCTTAACGTCAAATTTTGTATTTTATTTCAGCTAATATTTTGTTATTTAAATATATAAATTTAACTTATGAAATTTAATGCAATAAAAATTAAAAATTGAAGAAATTCGTTGTTTGCTTGGCATGTCAGGAGAAACGTGGGTGAAGTACTACTACGATATTCTGTCAATTTTGAAAATATTGAATTTGAGAATTGCAGCACTTGTTTAACTTACCATGTGAAACAATTTAACAACGCAAGGTTCGTAGCTTTAGCTGTCTACGAAAATGTTTTATTTGTATTTGTTATTTGAGGTTGTCCAGAACTGGGTCCTAGCTAGGGCCAACATTTGAGGGCCAGAGCTGGGTTCACTAGTTCTGGCTCAAGCCTGGGCCAACATTGGAGGACCAGAGCTGGATTTCCCAGTCCTGGGCTTTAGTTAGAGCTAACATTGGAAAGCCAGAGCTGGGTTGCCCAATCCTATCCTGTGTTTGGCCCTGTTGTCAGAGCCTGGAGGTTCCTATATGGAATAATATGTAGCTATGCAATAACATTTAGATAAAAAAATAAAATGATTTCAGCTTTATAAATTTATTTTATGACAACAAAATTAAAAACTTTTTTAATCAAAACATTCCAAGTTAATAAATACGTCTGGAAGAAATTTAATAACAGAAATAAAAAAAACATTTTCTATTTCATAAATAATGGTGCATAATTGGTTAATAAACATGAAAACCACAATCTCTTTGCATAGCATATGCAGGCTCAACAATTGGCACAAGATATGTTTATTTCTGTTTTCATAGTATGTTCCGTGAAAAAATAAAGCCACATAATGAATTGTGGTAATATCAAGCTGTACGTATTTATTTTCTAGGTAATAATAAATTAAAATGGTTAAATTTGATTTAACGAAATGACCTAGGTTACCGTGTTTGTTGTTTACACAGAAAACAACTCACAAAATATCTTCAAATTTTACTATTTATATTTATAAAATCACAATAGACAAACTCGAAACACTACCAAATATTATAATACTACCAAACTGCCATTTACAAAGTGATATATTTTAAAACATTGATATAAATAAAATTAAAATTTGGTAACGTTTTAGTTAATATTTTTTTTATATGTGCTATTCTAAAGTTCTGTCTTCGAGCGTCATATAGATGCCTTCTTCGCCATATGCAGAATCGTGTTTTGCCAACATTCTCAATAATGGACGTAGTTTTAACCACCACTGCTCTTTTGGTATACGGAATCTGTAAAAAATATTGTTTAAGTAGTTCAAGTAGTTCATAATAATTATGGCTTTCCTGTTCTGCACAAATAAACTCAACCATTTTTAATCAAAAAACTTACTCAAAATTGGTTTGTTCTTTCAATTCTGCTATGGGCGTAAACTTGTACTGACGTTTAATCATACCCAGCAAAACCGCGCTGTCGGGAGTGGTGCACCTAACCTTGCCGTCCTTCCCGGTACTTGATTTTAAAATATTAACCATCCAATCGACACACTTAGCCGCCATTTTGGTGGCCATATTACGATCGAAAGGCGTGGGTGAACCTCCTTGCTGCATGTGTCCTAAAAACAATTTCAATTTACAAAAATGGAAACATTAAAAATTCGTGTTAATCAAACCTAATACGTTCATTCTGGCACTAAACAGTCCTTTGCCTTCTTCCGAATATAAACGGTGCATGAAATCGGTGTTGTAGTTTTCGCAAGCTTTTTCGTTACGCAAAATGAGACCTCTTTGTACACCTTCGGACATTTTTGACGCCATATGATACAGATCTTCCTGTAATTCTTTAATAGAAAACTTTTCTTCGAAGATGTAGGCTGCATCAGAACCTCCTGCAAGACCTACAAAAAATTGGGTGACTAGGTGTTATCCCGAGTCAGTCGAGTTTACCTGCTAAAGTTGCAAGATAACCACAATAACCTCCCATAGTTTCGATAATAAAAACTCGACGTTTGGTTCCCTGCGCGGATTGTCGAATGCGATCACAAATTTCGGTGATTTCGTTCAATGCGGTGTCGCAACCCAACGAAAATTCAGTGCCTGGAACATTGTTACTTATGGTACTCGGTATAACAACAATGGGAATTTGGAAAGCTGGGTATGCTTCTCTGGCTTCATACAATTGCAAAGCTCCTTGATATGCCTATGAGTTCAAAAGTTAAAATTTGTTAAAAATACCCATGATTCATGCTTTGGATTACCTCAAATCCACCTATGATAAGAAGGCCTTGTATGTCAAATTCGGAGAGACGACTGGCAACTTGTTCTAAACGGGAACCGGGTAGTGTACGCTTCGTACCGATGAAAGCACCACCCATACCAACCCACCCGGTTACGTCTGACCAAGCTATTGACAGAAAACAGCGTTATTGTATAAAATTGATATTATGAGATTTTGAAAATCTCACTCATTGGTTTAATATTTCCAGCAATAAGTCCTTCAATTCCATCATGTATTGCCATTACTGTGTCGCCTCGGTAAATAGAGTTACGAACGAACGATCGAACGGCAGCATTCATTCCACATGCTGGTGCTCCAATGTGCAACACGCCGAGAGTGTAACCAACCTATAAAGTAAAACAAATATAAATCTTATAGTCGACAAAAACGTATCTGGTACTAGTTTTTAAAATAAAATTTCGAATTACTCAGAGGTTTTGGTTGAGCTAATCAAATCTACCAGAGTTTGCAGAAGAACTACATTTTTATTTACAATTTCACAAATTAAATAGGGCCAACATAGGAATAATTCACATGTTTCTGATTTTTTGGTATGTTGTTAGGGTACCTACCAGTAGTGTAAAACCAAGTTTGCAGCTTCGAAAGACCCATGGTAACTTCATGGTGCTCGAAAAACCTCTACATTTTTCAACTGATTTCAGTTTTTGGCCCAAAACTCCTAAAAGAGTTCTCCTACGGAAAAAGTCATTTTATCCTTTTTTAAAGCTGTGAAAATTTAGTACAGTTTGAGACCAACCCCAATTTTTTAGGTGCAATAAATCCTAAGATATAGGACCTCAAAAATTGGATTTTTTTTCCAAAAAGTTCAAAATTTCAGTTTTGTCATCTGTCGGGGTAAATATTTGCTGTAATACTCATTCTACGAAAAAATTCATTGAATATGAAGTTTTAGAGCAGTTATTTAGAAAAATAAGGATGGAATGACTTTTTCCGTAGGAGCACTCTTTTAGGAGTTTCGGGCAAAAACTGAAATCAGTTGAAAAATTTCGAGGTTTTTCGAGCACCATGAAGTTAGCACAGGTCTTTCGAAGCTGCAAACTTGGGTTTACACAACTGCTAAGTACCCAAACAACATACTAAAAAATCAGAAACATGTGATTTATTCCGATGTTGGATGTCTAAAGTCAGTGGTCTAAAATGAAGACAGAAAATAAGATACCTCCGTATATCAATACTTACCGAAGAACCCCACAAAGTATCCTGCTGTTATGAACAAAATTTTTTTTGTTAGAAAATTACTTTAGTCTTGCACACGAAACTTTTAAATTTAAAAAATGTATTAATTTTTAGTGAATTACCTTTTGAAAATTATTGGAATTTATCACCTGTTTGCAGCAAAAAAATATTTTCGTAATTAATATTTTTTTTAGTAACAATCTCATGGTTCTTGATACTTTTTCTTAAAAATATGAAGGAAAAACAATTATCAAAAGTGCATAAGATATCCGATTCAAATTTACTTTTTCCGCCCACTTAAATAGTATTTTCTAGCCAACGGCGAAAAAAAATTTTAATCGTGAATAAAGTGGGTAAAATGCGCAGTGTATGCAGGTTAGTCCGAAAGCAACGTGATAAGCATATTATGTCCGTACTAATAGTCACGGATTAATCCGAGATTCAAGATTAATTCTCGAAATAGCAGCTGTTGCTATGATACGGTCTAAATTCCAGTAATCTCATAGGTTAATCCTAGAATTATCTTGAATCTCAGATTAATCCGTGACTATTAGTACGGGCATTAGTAGACTAATGCTCAGTTTCACAACGGCGAGTAAAAATTTAATCTATGATTAAATAATAATATGACACAATGCATTTGTGAAACCGGACATAAATTAAATAAACACACATACAGAGTTTGAAAAAGATTTAAAAAAGCAAAAGCCTACAACTCTACTTTTCTTATCATCAAAAATTATTAATTAAGCCAATCCCCTAAAAGAGAGCGACACGACGTTCTTTTATCTTGCTATGTTCGGATGGACCCCTCACAAATAGATTTTATGTGCACTCCTGAGTTAGCACGTTAGCTATTTAAGAGTGAAACCCCTACAAAACATATTATGTGGGCGTAATTTTTTATTTTAAAATAAAATTTCCTCCTGAATTTTTGTTAAAGATTTCCCATCAAAAATTTTCTTGGATTCCTTACGTTTCCTGGGTCCTAAGATTTCCTCAAATTTTCTCAAATTTCTCTTCACTTGTACACCAGATTTCCCCGCGATTCCTCCCTCGTTAGGGAATATCTTGCTGCATGAAGTTGAAAAATGACCGACTTAGCCTAGAGAAGCAATAAAGGCAAGTCATATTTTAAAATAACTCCGTTAAAAATGAAATAATAATTAAAATCAAGTTTTTGATAAGATATGTAGTGCATTTATGAATAAGTAAGAGCGTGTAAAGATGAGAAACTGAAGCTTTTGTTGACTTCTGCACACATACGAATGAAAAAGCTTAAGAAAAATACCAAGAACCAAAGTATGCATAATACAAATTCAACATTAAATTTATTTTTGAGCAAAACTACTTACGCAAATTTTGTGGCTTACTACCAAAATCTCCGCCGATACTAACTTCAATTGTAAGTAAAGAAATATTAAGCAAAACTCACCTTGACTTTATCATCGGTTAAGCTCTTAGGTGGCTTAAGTCGCGTCAAAAGCTTGTAAGTCTCCAAATTACGCTTAAATGATTTGCCTCGTAATTCTACGGCCAAGTCCCAATTTTTGTTCGCCATGGCCTACAAAAAAAAGTTGCTTAAGAAACAAAATGACGCCCGAAATCTTTTTACCTCTGCGACAGCTTTTGTGCGCTGTACGCAATCCATGAGTGGGAGCCGTACGGCTTGATTACCGTCTAAAGATATGACGCAAGGTTCCGTGGTCTCTGTTGCCTCCATAAGAGCCATAACGGCTTCTGCGCCCATACGACAACCCTATAACACTTCAAAATATACCTCTGTTAAACATAACTTAAAACTTTGAATTACCAAAATTCGGTCGAAAGCGGAAGGGCTACCTCCCCGCTGTACGTGACCCAAGACGGTTATGCGCGTATCTTGTTGCAAATTATCGACGATAACTTTTTTGACTTGTTCAGCCGTTATGGGATCACCGTTGCGATCGATTGCGCCTTCCGCGACGATAATGATGTTTAAACGCTGACCAGCAGTTCTTTCCTAAAAGGTGCGCCGAAAGCAGCATAAGAAAGTTGTTGTAGCTGTTTTCACAGTTATTTTCAATTGTTAATATTTAAAGCATGCAAAAAATAAAAACTTTTATGCGCATCAGTTACTTCAAATTACTTTTTAATGTGTTCGTAACATTGGTGCAAAACGAAAATTTGGCATAACTGATTCGCCAGTGACGTAACCATCGTAGAGAATTTCCAGGTACAAATGATTAAATTACATTCTTTCGAATGTTTAGGTCACTGTAATTTTTTCTTACAATTAAAATTATAAAAAATAAGCCCAAGCACCTGAAGAAGCGAATTTGATCTAAATACATCAAGTTTTTACCACTACAATAATTTCTGTAAATACCTGGGATAGTTTACTACAAAGCTTAATTGGCCAATTGAGTGGAGCTGGATCTTCCGGTATGAAGACGTAGTCAGCCTCGCTGGATAGCGCCCCCACCAGAGCTAAATAACTGCAACATTTTCGTTCGCAGCATAAAGGGCTAACTTTTGCCTAATCTACATTTTATTTTTTAATCTACTGGCAGTTTTTTTCAATAAAGAATTTTACCACTAGATAGCACCACGGGTAAAAACCAAAAAGCATTGGTTAGTAGCGGATTTAAAAAAAGTTAATATAGGGCATTTCAAAAAAAGGTCAGTTACAAAAAAAGTCCTAACCTGAGCCAACTTGTCGCAAAGTCTTTTTTCCCAATTGTCGGGAGGAGGTGATTCGGGGCAAAACACAAAATCTGCTTCCGATGTCAAGGCTGTCACCACCGATAAATACCTACAAGAAATCGTGGAGACAGCCCAGTAGAAAATTACGTCTTTGAAGATAACAACAGATATGAAAATTGTAAGAAACAGTTTTGTTGGGATAAACTTTAATATTTTGATATATAATACTTGACAATATATAGCAAAATTTACCTCGGCAAAACAATTGCTGTACGATTCCATTTTTGTTGCTAACTTGAACGACATTAGAAAATTTCAATTTTTACTTTTAAAATACATTGTTTACGTGAATTGTGATTTTTAAATTTAAAGCTGCGTGACAATATTGAATAGAAAATGGAAGTCGTAAACAAAATTAAAAAACGTGAAAATAAAAATTATTGAAAACTTATTTTAAATAAGTTATTTTATTTACGAATCTCCTGCGGAATGGTTTTGATTTGCTGGGTCATTCAATGTCTAGTGGTTAAATTAGGACAATGTTATGTAGGACTACACAAAATTGTATTTGGGTACTTTAATAAATTTGAGCCACTCGATATGGAATGACCCCGCTCAAGCCAGTCTGATGAAGATTAGCAATAAAGAGTGCCCAAAAAACCATTTCAATGGTTACTTGTTCACCTTCATGGAGATTGACTAAATAATGTTAGATTTGCTTACCCGCAATGTCTGCCCATGACTTCCATAATGAATGTGCGCTGATGTGAGTAAGCAGTTGAGACTATAGCATCGGTTGCTTCAATTATTCTGAAAATTTTAACCCAAATTACAATGAAGCAACAGAGAAAATAATATGCTAACCCAGGCAGTGTTATGTTTAAAACGAATTGTTTTTAGCAAATATGTTAACATATTTGTTTTAATCGTGGTTTTAAATACTTGTTTTAAACTAGTTTTTTTTTAACTCATATTATTATCATATTACATTTTAAGCCAAACTTTGGCTGTCAAAGAAAATCTAGAAAATTGATAAGAGTCCCCGAGATAAATAACACATCTCTCATCTCTATCCAGCAACAAAAAAAAAGTAACGGCATTTCAAAAGAATAAGTAAGCTCTTAAAAGGGGACAATAAGTTGATTTCCTAGAAAACTGGATACTTCTGACAAGAATCGCTGTCCAGAACCAAAGATAAACAATTGATAAACAATATTATTATACTTCTTCTTCCTAATGTAGGACGTCGTCTTTTTATTACCATTAATGTACCAAATTTTACATTTGGCACTCATGGTACTCTGAGAACTTGAATCTCCCCTGAGTCGGACCTCTCTGCTGACCCGGAAACAGATTAAGATTTTTAATAACTTCTGTACTTCTAAAATGTTCTGGATACCCTGTACACGGCACCTCTTCATCACCTTCAGAAACCAGCCTTTCCACCCAGGCAAAAATTTAAGATAGACAAAAAGTCTACTCGCAAGAGTAGTCAAAGCGCGAAACTTGACAAAAATTGAAGGAAGAGAGAAGTAATCCTGTGTCCAAAGACAGGACAACGCAAACCGAAAAAACTGAAAACTAAACAGTGAACGAAAGTTGTTCCTCCGATATAGGGAAAACAACGAGAAGTAAGAACTTATAAAAATTGAAGCGCCACTGGCAGGCCCGGGTCATATAATATTATGGAAAACCAATATTGCATAGCGATGAGAAGGTTGAAGGCCGGACCAATAATAATGGATAGAATAAAGCACGAAGCGTGAAAACGCGAATGGCGAAAACCTGCCCATTTTTTTTATGAAACCAACAAATTACTCAGCTGGTAAACCTTTTTGTAATTATTTTTGTTATAAAGAAATGACTTGAGATGAAATGACTTTTTCCTTAAATCATATTCTAATAGGGTGATAACCTAGCTATAAATGCATATTATAGCCCACTGGTGAAACTTGGACTTTAGTTATCCTCTAAAAAGATTTATCCAATTTGTTCAAAACTTTATGAACTCACTGTATGTGAATTTTCTGATACTCAATGTTTGATATTGATATTATTGATTGAAACAAATATTGGTTTTTTTTAAATCTGATATAAAACATGTAATAAACACAAAACAAACATAAAACAAGCAATAAATTTTGTTTCGTTTGGTCGACTGTGATATCGTAAAAAGGTTACATAATAACAAAATAAAACAAATAACAAAAATTAGTCAACAAACACTAATAATTTGTAAATATACATCTTTCGGTGTACCAGTATAAACAGTACAAAAATTGTAGTGAATTTAATTTTTTCTCTTGTTTATTATTTTCTGATTTTCTGTGAAATAGGCTGGCTTTTAAAAAAAATTTACTATACAAAAGTTGTAGTCCATTAAATTTCCTTTCCGGAATGGGGCGTCAGATTTTTTGTAAAATGTTTCGTTTAAAAAATACAGGGTCTTGAAAAAACAAAAAATAAGAAAAAGTTTGAATTTTTCAACATTTTTTCACTTACTTTAATTCATAGCTCGAAATCCGTTGATTTTAGACGGAAAAGGTTTAAATGTAGTTTGTAGACTATTTCACGCTCTTTAAAAAAGCACTAAACCATTTTTACTGAAATTCAATATTTTCGGGGATATGGCCATGTGAAGGTGGAAATTGAAAATAAATGCTTTAAAGAGGCGTAACTCTCGAGGGTTTCAATTTAGAAAAAATTTTTCGTTAAATATTGGTCTTAGAAAAGTGTCCTCTATCACCACCCAAGTTATGTAAAGTGTATCCGGGACACCCTGTATAAGATTGAAAAAATCTGACATTTCATATATGAAACTACCTGATACTATAAAAATACAACGACGCCGATGGTGAAGGCTTAAAGAGTTTTACGATGTACTTCAGTAATATTTGAACATCATTTAAGCCAATTTTCTAGATTTGGACAAAATTTCACCATGCCTGAGCTATTTTTATTATTAAAATAAACAAAGTTTACCTGTGTAATGCACTGTCAGTTCCAATGGTCATGTCGGTACCGCAAAAATCGTTATCTATGGAGCCTACCAAACCAACGATATTCAATATTTTATATTTACTTCTTTGCTCTGCATTAATTTCCCCTACAAATTAATTTACCGATAAGAAAAATGTTTTCAACAAACTTGAAAGTGTTACCGTTTTTTAATAATTCGTCTAAAAGAGATGACCACTCTTGTCTGAACAAATTGGCACCTGTTAAACTACCATCACCTCCTATTACAACCAAATTTGTAATTCCATGTTCCACTAAATTTTTAGCTGCCTTTAATCGGCCAGGCCGTTCTCTAAAAAAGGTCAACTTGGAATTGTTTCAATTTGAGTGCAGTTCAAAACTACCTAAACTCCTGACACCTTGCAGAGCCAATAATTGTACCACCCTTATGGATTATACTACTCACTGACGCCCAATTAGCTTCCACGATGTTATTTCCACCACAAACCATTCCTGAAAGACAGAACTTAGTAAAAACTAAATAAAGTGACCGTATGCTTTCTACCTTGGTATCCTTCTTTTATAAAGCACATCTTGCAACCCAAGTAAATGCCCATACGTACAACCGACCTTACAGCGGCATTCATACCCTAAAAGTTTGCAATCCTTTACAAAAAACCATTTTTGGGAAAAACTAACCTCACCTGTGAATCGCCACCGCTTGTAAAAACGGCAATCCCTTTACCTTTATGAGCACCTCGCTCTATAAACTTATGAGCCGGGGTTTCTGCCATGTTTACCTAAAACAATAATTTTAATTGCTTTTATATGATTTATAAATACTATTTAATATAATTCACCTGCGGTATTACAATAAATTTTAAAATTCTTGGATTCTCTTATGTCAAGGTGACCTTTGAATTGCACTCCAATCAAATACTCAACAAGTTATTGAGGACACACGAATTTTACTACCTGTCAACTTCATTGCGCAACGAAGGTAAATGAACTACAATCTGTTTTTAACTGAGTCATTTGATCTACTTGATATTTTTAAGGCAGGTCGCACACGGAAAAAAATTTACTTGCAAGTGATGTGAATTTTTTATTTGTGCGTTTACCGATTTCAACTTATTTCCTACTTAAATCTTTTACTTTAAAAGCTTTTCTTTTAAAAAATGTTAAGCAGTAAGCTTGGACAACTGACAATCAAAGATGTCAGTTTTCAAGTCAAATTCTCGTCATTTGAGGGAAGTTTTGATTTTCTGCTATCATTTATTAATTAATTATTTTTATTTGTAGTTTTAATTCTAGTCATTTTTACAGTAATAATGTTTTATTAAAAATATTGTGAGTGTTGTAAAAAACAAAATTATTTATTTATAAACCAAAATACAACATACTAAGTAAAATAAATAAATGTACACATGAATAACTATCTGGAGCTTCGTCCGGGGTCATATTTTGAACAAAATAATTTATCACGACGGATGTAATCGCACATATTATTAACAAAATGAAAGAAAACCTAGAGTTAATGATATCTATAGATTCCCTATAGACTACACTAATCAGATTTTCTCTCCGTTGCACTTGTTCATTATTGTAACGATTATCGTTTTGATGATTTTCGTTCGTATACTCTAATTCAAATTCAGATTCACTGTCGAGTAACGTATCGAGTTCTCTTGGACTTAAGCCGTGAACCACTTGGCTATCCAAAATTTCTCCATTAATTACATGTACAAAATCAACTTTTGTAAAAACTTTCCTATCCATTGGACATGTACTGTGTCCACGTGACCATTGTTCAAAGCAGCTGGCACAATATTCGTGAGAACAACAATTAAGAACAACTTTAATTTCGCCTGAAAATTTTGAGGCCAAACAAATGGAGCAGACTTCTACGTCTTTCTCGTCGTCTAAATAGTTCGAATTCTTATTTATTTCTGCCATTGTAAGCGCTGTTGTGTTTTTTGATTTTTTTGTTTTAGTTTTTGACTTATATATAGAAAAAATTTCGGTTGGTATGTAGTATTAGAATTAAAGTTAATTCTGTAACCGGAGATGCAAACAACAGGGACCGCTTTAGAGATCGGCATTTTGGCCGTGTTACAAAATATTGGTAAGTTAAATACCCATTAATCGAAATTTATACTTTTTTTTGCTAAAATCACCACGCAATTTACATTTCGTATTCACTGTTTTTGCCAAAAACTTTGTAGTGTATTTGAGTTTGTTTGGTGGCGACCTGTGCGCTGAAAGATTGCGCATAAATCGCAGTGTCGTCGGAATACAGTGCCATTTTTGTTTTCGCGATCGTAGGGTTGTCATTAACGAATAGATTGAACAGCTTCGGTGCTAGTACAGAACCTTGGGGTACTCCAACTTCGATGGTTTTGGTTTCGGATATGGTTGAGTTGACCTTGAGTCCTATAGATCTGCCCGTGAAATTTGATAGAATAAGTTTTATGATATGCCTGCTAAATTTGTACGAAATCACTTTATATTATGAGTGTTTCGGTCCAGGTTTTATCCTGTTATCGTTACTTTGTTGTTATTGAATTGCGCTATAACGTCCTGTACGATTTGGGCTACATGCAGAGTCGTATTTTGTTCGTCGTCCAATCAGAGCAGAATTTGGGGATTCGTGTTGACCAATGTGATTGGTCTATAACTGAGTGATAGCGATGGGTTGGGTTGAGTTGGACATTGTGAATGGGTATCGTAATACGCTGTTTCCAAGCGGTTGGAAAGTACTGTAGTCTGAGAATGGCATTTATGAAGTAATTTAATTGGGCGAAATTGCTTTAAGCGACAGATTTTTGAGGATCTTTTTCTTGATTCTTTCCGGCTCTAGTGCTTTGTTGTAGGGCAAAGCTCTTGGACCCAACTCTGTGCGACTACCTGATAGCAATGGTTTGGTTCACCCTGTACGTGTACCTTTTTCATCGGATTATATGATTAAAAGTTTTTTTAAGTAAAAATTTCATAAAGATCGGTCAAGCCGTTTCGGAGGAGTTCGGTAACAAACACCGTGACACGAGATTTTTATATATCAGCAGGCCCGGATAAACCGTGAGTGCAATGGAGCCGCCGCACCCAGCGCCATAGATTAGAAGGCGCCAAAATTAAACGTTTTTTAATTATGCATAAATGTGCGTTATGATTCCAAGGTACTGCATTTTTTCTTTGATTATAATATTCTATAATATGATATTATATTGGTATTAAAGGCGCCAATTACATAATCTGCACCCGGCGCTGAAATAGCTTGATCCGGCACTGTATATTAGATGTCACTTGTTGCCAATTTATTAAAAATGCTTGAGACTCCCGACTGCTCGTGGTAAATAGTAATTTACTACACGCAAAAAAATCACACTTTATGCCCAAAAATATGCAAATGTTTTAAGTGAGCAAAGGAAAAAAAAGCAGTAATCTTTTTGGGTTTTTTGTGCCAAATAAAGTATTTTTGTGTGATACTTTTACACTACTCTGTATTTCGTCAACATTATAATTTATAATAAACAACATTTTAAAAATTCAGATATTTTATATTATTTTATTTCGAAAAAAAATCCGATGGCTCCTTAAACATCTTCCTGATTAGAACCATCATTGGCATTAAAGTTATCTTCATGTATGCCTATCCTACGTTCGGGTTACATTTGCTACACAGACAGTCAATCAAATTACTGCAATCCAAAAGTTGATCATCAACCAGATCACTCGTTTCACTTTCCTCCGAATTATAATTTTCGTAATCATAATAATATGATTCATTTGGGATATCCCAATCTTCGTCTTCTTCCTCATTTAGATTCACATTATTATTATTATCTAACATAACCTCGTCAACGAGGTTTTCACAGTTTTGTGAAGATGGGTTACTATTTTCTAGTTGAAATAAGAAAGAATTTACATCATTTTGTTCTTGACGCGAGAGGGCCGATGCAATCATTTGGCCATCTAAAATTCCCCTAACAGGCTCATGTATAAAAACAATTCTGGTAAAAATGTTTCTATCTATCGGACATGTATTGTGATCACGTGACCATTGATTAAAACAGTTGTCACAATATTTGTGGGAACAACAATCCATAGAAACTTGAATGTTGCCCGGAAATGTTGAGGAAAAACAAATGCAACAGGCTGTTTCGCCTTCTTCGTCGGATAAATGGTTTAAATGAGAATTGTTTCCTTGTTCTGCCATTGTACACGTTTTTGTATTGATTTTTTGATCAATGTGGTTGAATTTGACTTACTTATATAGAAAAATTTTTAAATTGGTTATTGGGATTAACATTAACCTTAATCCTGTAATCTGGTTGATCTCATCGATATTATGTAGCAATAACCTGGGTTTTGTCACCCGTATTCAGAGACGTATTTTAAAATTTGGCCCCCTGGTGCCAAAAGGTTTGCCGCCCTATAAATTAATTAAAAAAAGCTAAAATTAATTTTTTAAATTTATTATGATTATAAATGGCGCCTCAAGCAGAGCGCCAAGGACAGCTTGCGCCGCTTCTCAAAGCCTTCCGCCCCGGGCCATGGTTCTTAAGGCCCTTAGGTAAATACGTCTCTGCCTGTATTGTAAGTATAAGAACAATGTATCATAGTATAGCATTGCAATCCTTAACATATTGCAATGACCCTATAGCTTCAAAATATAAAATATAATTAATTTTTAAGAAAATACTACTTCGCCATTCACTTTTGTAGCAAGAGACTATAAAACCAAAAAAAATCCAAATTTTATCAATTCAGTTCCCAAATTTTGAAAAACGAATTCGAAATTATTAAATAAATCTTTTAAAGTCCAATCCAGATAACAACACCACACGTCGCTATCGAATTTATCCAAATTAATAATTAATTTGGATAAAATTTGATTTCAATTTTTCAATTTTAACTTCAAATCTTCTTATTAACCCCAATCCTCCAATCCAAAGATATTTACCACACAAACAATTTAATTTAATCCAAAATTTTTAATCGATCCAAATTATGTCCAAAAGGCGACCAATAAATCCAAATTTAATAAAACTTTTTACTCACAAATTATAATTTCAAATAAATCTCAAAATTGAGAGGCAAATTACAAAATTTTCTACTGAGGCTTTCACAAAGGCGTCCGTCCACTATGACGGACCTGACAAAAGCGAAATTATTAAGAAATTTTTGTGCCAATACAAAATTGTTGGCGCGAACAATTATTCAAATATTTAAGAATTACAGAAATATTTACAAAAAATTAAAATTAAATTTAAAAGCAATTAACAAAAAAATTCAAATTCCACAAAATAAAATTTTAAAATTAAAAATTAAAGAAATATAGTCTTGTACATTGTACTTTAAAGCAATTTTTCCACTTTTCCCATTACCATGTCGTAGGAATTCGTGGTTCGGATCTCTTAGCAAGCAACTTTTAAGCTTCTTTTAAAGTCTTACTTTCTGATCTCACGTCATGTTTCGTATGCATGTTTCAAATTTCAGAAGTTATCAGCTTGACGAACTATCAGCTTGACGAACTAAAATTTGAAACATGCGGACGGACACGTACTTATGCAATATAAAAAAAAATTTATAATAACGGTTTTTGGAGGACCGGTATGGCGGTGGAAAAGAGGAAACTTTCGAATTCCCAACTGAAAGCATTACTCGATGAAGACTCGTGCCAAACGGAAGAAGAATTGGCAGATTGATTAGCAGTGACTCAACAAGCCATTTCGAAACATCTCCAAGTCATGGGAATGATTCGGAAGCAAGAAAATTGCGTTCCATACGAGTTGAAGCCGAGAGATGTCGAACGTCGTTTCTTTGCATCATGTGCGAACAACTGCTATCAAAAGAGAATTGCGAGAGGTTTCTAAATTGGGTTTACTACGACAATTCTAAGCGCAGAAAATCATAGGGTATGCCCGGACATGCATATTTATTTTATTCCATTCTCATGAAGATCTTGATACCTGGCGAAAAATTTTTTCATGTGAAATTTGGAGGAAGGAATGTGCATATAGCTTCATTTTTAATATACATTTCAAACTCTTAAACAACAACATCGATTGTAAATCAGTGTTTCATAAGATAAATTATTGGGCTGACCAATGCTCAGTTTGGAAGCCAGATCTAGTTTTATTTGTAGTTTTAATTCTAGTCATTTTTACAGTAATAATGCTTTATTAAAAATATTGTGAGTGTTGTAAAAAACAAATTATTTATTTATAACAAAAATACAACATACTAAGTAAAATAAATAAATGTACACATGAATAACTAAGCTGATGAATCTTCGCTCGGGGTCATATTTTGAACAAAATAATTTGTCACGACGGATGTAATCGCACCTATTATTAATAAAATGAAAGAAAACCTAGAGTTAATAATATCTATAGATTTCCTATCATGATTTTCATTCGTATAGTCTAATTCTGATTCAGATTCACTTTCGAGTAACTTTTGAGTAACTTTCTTATTCATTGGCCACGTACTGTATCTACGTGCCCATTGTTCAAAGCAGCTGGCACAATATTCGGGGGAACAAAAATTTAAAACATTTTTAATTTCGCCTGAGGCTCTTGCGGACAAACAAATGGAGCAGACTTCTGCGTCTTCCTCGTCGTCTGAATAGTTAGAATTCTTATTTATTTCTGCCATTGTAAGCGCTGTTGTGTTTCTAGATTTTTTTATTTTCATGATTTATGTTTTGACTTTATATATAGAAAAAATTTCGGTTGGTATGTATTCGGATTAAAGTTGATTCTATAACCGGAGATGTAAACAACAGGGCCCACTCTAAAGGGCGGCATTTTGGCCGTGTTACAAAATATTGGTAAATTAAATGGTTAATTGGTAAGTTAAATACCCATTATTCGAAATTTTGGCCAACGCATTCCAGAAAATTCACACGCTTCACGAGCCCAATACTTCAGAGTAAACACTCATCAAAGAATCCTTTTTGAGACAATCATACGACATTCCTGTCGTACAACTCAAAACGCTCCTTACAAATCCTACCGAAATTCAACAACTTCCAAGAGCTTTGCCCTACAACAAATCCCCAGAGTCGGAAAAAATCAAGAAAAAGATCCTCAAAAATCTGTCGCTTAAAGCAATCTCGTCCAATTAAATTACATCATAAATGCCATTCTCAGACTACAGTACTTTCCAACCGCCTGGAAACAGCGCCTTACGATTGTAATAAAAGATTGCTACCTGCCCTTGAGGGCAAACAGAATTTTTCTCCACACGCTGGAAAGAACCAGGTTTAAATTTAGTGTAGATGCCCAAGATGTTACGACTAGCTGATTTAAAAAAAATCACCAACAAAGGAAGGCCGACACTGAGATGGGAAAGGAGAAGTTGTAGATACTTGTCTCTATATTATCCGTAGTGGAGAAACATACAGAGAACAAGTAGTCTACGCCCACAGTAAAAATTAAAATAAAAAGTAAAAATAATTGATTTTATTAAATTAATTTAAAAGACCACATTTGAAATGTATAAGCAAGATAAAATGCTATCGTTGAAGCGCTTGATAATATGGTCAGTCGATGGAAAATAAAATCAATGTGAAATTGAATTATTGCAAATAATTGTTTTTAACTGCTGCGAGTAACGAAAGCGAATTATAAATAAGGTGTTAAAAAAAGAAAAGATGTCTCCTAAAAATCAGTCCACTGGACCAACACTTACCCAAAACACATTCACTTCCGTCTTTTCGAGCTCGAGTCCCCAACTCAACTAAAAATTAAACCACACCACCGCGCGCAACGTAGTCTAATCCACCCAGATAACAGGAGCGCCTCGTTGTGAAATGTAAAAGGAATGCATAGGGCGCACCCGTAAAAACAAATTCAATAAAATTTGTTACACGATACCCATTCACAAGCCCAACTCAATTCAACCCATCGCTATCACTCCGTTATAGACCAATCACATTGCTCAACACGAATCCCCAAATTGCTGAGAAAGTAATTTTGCTCCGTTTGAACGAAGAAACAAAATACGACCCTGCATGTAGCCCAAATCGTACAGGACGTTATAGCGCAATTCAACAACGACAAAGTAACGGTAACATGATAAAACCTGAATCGAAGGACTCATATGTAAAATGATTCAGTCAAGGCCGGCGTTACCATTATGTGCGAACGGTGCCTTTGCACAGGGCGGCAGATTTTTGGAGCGGCAAATTTTTTTTTTTTTGCAAGTGAAATTTTGGATATTTGTCATTTATTTTTTAAAAATGTCATTTTGTTTTATATCTTTGCCGTTTCTGTTTATTCGGACGCTCCGTTTGTATTTCCATCATCTATCCGACAGTTAAGTAATTCACTAGAATTCCTATGAAAGCCAAGAAATGATGGCCACGCTCATTTAAAGAGAAATTTCGCCTGCGGCGCACAGTGGGGTGTTTGACCTTAAAAGCTGGCCTACATTTAAAAAATCAAATGCTTACATCTACGATTACAGAATTAACTTTAATCCGAATACATACCAACCGAAATTTTTTCTATATATAAGTCAAAAACTAAATCATGAAAATCAAAAAAACTAGAAACACAACAGCTCTTACAATGGCAGAAATAAATAAGAATTCTAACTATTCAAACGACGAGGAAGACGTAGAAGTCTGCTCCATTTGTTTGTCCTCAAGCTTTTCAGGTGAAATTAAAGTTGTTTTAAATTGTTGTTCCCACGAATATTGTGCCAGCTGCTTTGAACAATGGTCACGTGGACACAGTACATGTCCAATGGATAGGAAAGTTTTTACAAAAGTTGATTTTGTACACGTAATTAATGGAGAAATTTTAGATAGTCAAGTGGTTCACGGCTTAAGTCCAAGAGAACTCGATACGTTACTCGACAGTGAATCTGAATTTGAATTAGAGTATACGAACGAAAATCAAAACGATAATCGTTACAATAATGAACAAGTGCAACGGAGAGAAAATCTGATTAGTGTAGTCTATAGGGAATCTAAAGATATCATTAACTCTAGGTTTTCTTTCATTTTGTTAATAATATGTGCGATTACATCCGTCGTGATAAATGATTTTGTTCAATATATGACCCCGGACGAAGCTCCAGATAGTTATTCATGTGTACATTTATTTATTTTACTTAGTATGTTGTATTTTTGTTTATAAATAAATAATTTGTTTTTTACAACACTCACAATACTTTTAATAAAACATTATTACTGTAAAAATGACTAGAATTAAAACTACAAATAAAAATAATTAATTAATAATAATTAATAAATGATAGCAGAAAATCAAAAATTCCCGCAAATGACGAGAATTTGACTTGAAAACTAACATCTTTGATTGTCAGTTGTCCAAGCTTACTGCTTAACATTTTTTAAAAGAAAAGCTTTAAAGCAAACGATTGAAGTATGAAATAAGTTGAAATCGTTAAACGCACAAAATAAAAAATTCACATCACTTCTTGCAAGTAAATTTTTTTCCAATCACATGATGCAAAGAAACGACGTTCGACATCTCTCGGCTTCAACTCTTATGGAACGCAATTTTCTTGCATCTGAATCATTCCCATGACTTGGAGATGTTTCGAAATGGCTTGTTGAGTCACTGCTAATCATTCTGCCAATTCTACTTCCGTTTGGCACGAGTCTTCATCGAAGCTCCATCAAGTTGGCCCCTCCACTTTGGAATTAACAAATTTTTTTTGATTTATTGGAAAGGGCTCGCGAAGTGCTGGCGAGTGTTGTAATTTTTTTTGAGAGTGTTGGGTCCGTTGGATTTTTATTAACAATTGAATTATTGCCCTTTTGACAGAAGCGTCAAGTTGTCCCCTCTGTTTTTCACATTTATCAAAAATTAAATTTTTTATTATTATTTAAAACTACTCTTGAAGTGGTGGCGAGTGCTGTAAATATTTTGAAGATACACATGTTATTAAAAAATTTAGAGGCTTTGAAAAAATAAGCTCCGAGCAAGATGCAGTGGATTCAGAAACGCACTTTAAAAACTAGTTTTCAACGAATGGATGCTTGGATTCTAGATCAATATAAATAAAACAGGAATATTTCTTTTAATTAATTAATTTCGATTTTAATTTGAATTTTAAATACAGAGAACATCAGAACACCGGAATCGGTCGCTGAATACAGCGCCGGCGCTAGTCAATTTGCCGCCCTGTGCAAGTTTCAGAGCCGTATTAAGAGTGGTTAATGGGGCTGCAGCACCGGGCCACCACATTCTAGAGGCTTCAAAAAAAAAAGAAAGCAACAAAATTTAAATTAGCACAGATTAAAATAAATTAAATTAAAAAATAAAATAAATGTGTATGTATACATCCTGTGTTTTGTAATAAAAAACTATAATCAATTATGTATAATAATTATTATCCCTTCCAAAATTTGACATTTGATCTAAGCGCGGTTGACTTTGAATAATCAAAAACTTTCGCTTGCGGGGCATTTTGTTAAAACATACAAGACCAAGAGGTCTCCAAAAAAAGTTAGCCCCGGGCTTCACATATTCTTAAACCGGCTCTGGCAAGTTTAAGATTATGCCGCCCTAAACGGGCGAGGTAACCGAAAAAGGTCGCCGCCAAGTGGCATTTGATTTTTGAATGTGGGCCAGCTTTTAAGGTCATACACCCCACTGTGCGCCGCAGGCGAAATTTCTCTTTAAATGAGCGTGGCCATCAGTTCATGGCTTTCATACGAATTCTAGTGAATTACTTAACTGTGGGATAGATGATGAAAATACAAACGGAGGGTCCGAATAAACAGAAACGGCAAAGATATAAAATAAAATGACATTTTTAAAAAATAAATGATAAATATCTAAAATTTCACATGCAAAAAAAACAAAAATTTGCCGCCCCAAAAATCTGCCGCCTTGTGCAAAGGCACCGTTCGCACACAATGGTAACGCCGGCCCTGACTGAATTATTTTACATATGAGTCCTTCGGTCCAGGTTTTATCCTGTTACCGTTACTTTGTCATTGTTGAATTGCGCTATAACGTCCTGTACGATTTGGGTTACATGCAGGGTCGTATTTTGTTTCTTCGTACAATCGGAGTAGAATTACTTTCTCGGCTATTTGGGGATTTCTTGTTGAGCAATGTGATTGGTCTAAAACGGAGTGATAGCGATAGGTTGGGTTGAGTTGGGCTTGTGAATGGGTATCGTGTAACAAATTTTATTGAATTTGTTTTTAGGGATGCCCTCTATGCATTCCTTTTACATTTCACAACGAGGCGCTCCTGTTATCTGGGTGGATTAGACTACGTTGCCCGCGGTGGTGTGGTTTAATTTTCAGTTGAGTTGGGGACTCGAGCTCGAAAAGACGAAAGTGAATGTGTTTCTTGGTTCAAGAAAAGTTTTGGGTAAGTTTTGGTCCAGTGGACTGATTTTTATGAGACATCTTTTCTTTTTTTAACTTTCGTTACTCGCTGTAGTTAAAAACAATTATTTGCAATAATTCAATTTCACATTGATTTTATTTTCCATCGACTGACCGTATTATCAAGCGCTGCAACGCTAGCATTTTATCTTGCTTATACATTTCAAACGTGGTCTTTTAAATTAATTTAATAAAGTAAATTATTTTTACTTTTTATTTTAATTTTTACCGTGGGCGTAGACTACTTGTTCTCTGTATGTTTCTCCACTACGGATAATATAGAGGCATGTATCTACAACTTCTCCTTTCTCATCTTAGTGTTGGCCTTCCTTTGTTGGTGAATTTTTTTCTGCAGTAGTTGTTGAAAACACACCCTCGCCGCCGGCAAAAATCAGCTAGTCGTAACATCTTGGGCATCTACACTAAATTTAAAGCTGGTTCTTCTTCCAGCGTGTAGAAAAAAATTCTGTAAGGCGCTGTTTCCAGGCGGTTGGAAAGTACTGTAGTCTGAGAATGGCATTTATGATGTAATTTAATTGGACGAGATTGCTTTAAGCGACAGATTTTTGAAGATCTTTTTCTTGATTTTTTCCGACTCTGGGGATTTGTTGTAGGGCAAAGCTCTTGGAAGTTTTTGAATTTCGGTAGGATTTGTGAGGAGCGTTTTGAGTTGTCCGAGAGGCAGTGTCGGATCAACCATAAGGCAGAAAAGGCAACTGCCTAGGGGCCCCACGTACTTTAGGGGCCCCGTGAAAATTTGTTTGTTTTTATCTTTTTACACTGATTCAGCGTCTTTGAATATGAATGGAATAATTTTCTAGAGGGCCCCGAAAATGTAACTGCCTAGGGGCCCACAAATATTTAATCCGGCACTGCCGAGAGGAATGTCGTATGATTGTCTCAAAAAGGATTCTTTGATTAGTGTTTACTCTGAAGTATTGGGCTCGTGAAGCGTGTGAATTTTCTGGAATGCGTTGGCCAAAATTTCGAATAATGGGTATTTAACTTACCAATTAACCATTTAATTTACCAATATTTTGTAACACGGCCAAAATGCCGCCCTTTAGAGTGGGCCCTGTTGTTTACATCTCCGGTTATAGAATTAACTTTAATCCGAATACATACCAACCGAAATTTTTTCTATATATAAGTCAAAACATAAATCATGAAAATAAAAAAATCTAGAAACACAACAGCGCTTACAATGGCAGAAATAAATAAGAATTCTAACTATTCAGACGACGAGGAAGACGTAGAAGTCTGCTCCATTTGTTTGTCCGCAAGAGCTTCAGGCGAAATTAAAAATGTTTTAAATTTTTGTTCCCCCGAATATTGTGCCAGCTGCTTTGAACAATGGGCACGTAGATACAGTACGTGGCCAATGAATAAGAAAGTTACTCAAAAGTTACTCGAAAGTGAATCTGAATCAGAATTAGACTATACGAATGAAAATCATGATAGGAAATCTATAGATATTATTAACTCTAGGTTTTCTTTCATTTTATTAATAATAGGTGCGATTACATCCGTCGTGACAAATTATTTTGTTCAAAATATGACCCCGAGCGAAGATTCATCAGCTTAGTTATTTATGTGTACATTTATTTATTTTACTTAGTATGTTGTATTTTTGTTAAAAATAAATAATTTGTTTTTTACAACACTCACAATATTTTTAATAAAACATTATTACTGTAAAAATGACTAGAATTAAAACTACAAATAAAACTAGATCTGGCTTCCAAACTGAGCATTGGTCAGCCCAATAATTTATATTTTGAAACACTGATTTACCATCGATGTTGTTGTTTAAGAGTTTGAAATGTATATTAAAAATGAAGCTATATGCACATTCCTTCCTCCAATTTTCACATGTAAAAAGTTTTTCGCCAGGTATCAAGATCTTACATGAGAATTGAATAAAATAAATATGCATGTCCGGGCATACCCTATGATTTTCTGCGCTTAGAATTGTCGTAGTAAACCCAATTTAGAAACCTCTCGCAATTCTCTTTTGATAGCAGTTGTTCGCACATGATGCAAAGAAACGACGTTCGACATCTCTCGGCTTCAACTCGTATGGAACGCAATTTTCTTGCTTCCGAATCATTCCCATGACTTGGAGATGTTTCGAAATGGCTTGTTGAGTCACTGCTAATCAATCTGCCAATTCTTCTTCCGTTTGGCACGAGTCTTCATCGAGTAATGCCTTCAGTTGGGAATTCGAAAGTTTCCTCTTTTCCACCGCCATACCGGTCCTCCAAAAATCGTTATTATAAATTTTTTTTAAATTGCATAAGTACGTGTCCGTCCGCATGTTTCAAATTTTAGTTCGTCAAGCTGATAACTTCTGAAATTTGAAACATGCATACGAAACATGACACGAGATCAGAAAGTAAGACTTCAAAAGAAGCTTTAAAGTCGCTTGCTAAGAGATCCGAACCACGAATTCCTACGACATGGTAATGGAAAAAATGGAAAAATTGCATTAAAGTACAATGTACAAGACTATATTTCTTTAATTTTTAATTTTAAAATTTTATTTTGTGGAATTTGAATTTTTTTGTTAATTGCTTTTAAATTTAATTTTAATTTTTTGTAAATATTTCCGTAATTCTTAAATATTTGAATAATTGTTCGCGCCAACAGTTTTGTATTGGCACAAAAATTTCTTAATAATTTCGCTTTTGCCAGGTCCGTCAAAGTGAACGGACGCTTTTGTGGAAACCTCCGTAGAAAATTTTGTAATTTGCCTCTCAATTTTTAGATTTATTTGAGATTATAATTGTGGCGAAATAAATTGATTTAATTTGTGAGTAAAAAGTTTTATTACATTTGGATCGATTAAAAATTTTGGATTAATTAAATTGTTTGTGTGGTAAATATCCTTGGATTGCAGGATTGGGGTAAATTAGTAGATTTGAAGTTAAAATTGAAAAATTGGAATCAAATTTGATAGCGACGTGTGGTGCTGTTATCTAGATTGGATTTTAAAAGATATATTTAATAATTTCGAATTCGTTTTTCAAAATTTGGGAACTGGATTGATAAAATTTGGATTTTTTTTGGTTTTATAGTCTCTTGCAACAAAAGCGAATGGTGAAATAATATTTTCTTAAAAATTAATTATATTTTATATTTTGAAGCTATAGGGTCATTGCAATATGTTAAGGATTACAATGTCATATTATGATACATTGTTGTTATACTTATGTTACAATACAGGCAGAGACGTATTTACCTAAGGGCCTTAAGTACCATGGCTCGGGGCGAAAGGCTTCGAGGGGCGGCGCAAGCTATCCTTGGCGCTCTGCTTGAGGCGCCATTTATAATCATAGTAAATTTAAAATTTTAATTAATTTATAGGGCGGCAAACCTTTTGGCACCAGGGGGCCAAATTTTAAAATACGTCTCTGAATACGGGTGACAAAACCCAGGTTATTGCGACATAATATCGATGAGATCAACCAGATTACAGGATTAAGGTTAATGTTAATCCCAATAACCAATTTAAAAAATTTTCTATATAAGCAAGTCAAATTCAACCACATTGATCAAAAAATCAATACAAAAACGTGTACAATGGCAGAACAAGGAAACAATTCTCATTTAAACCATTCATCCGGCGAAGAAGGCGAAACAGCCTGTTGCATTTGTTTTTCCTCAACATTTCCGGGCAACATTCAAGTTTCTATGGATTGTTGTTCCCACAAATATTGTGACAACTGTTTTAATCAATGGTCACGTGATCACAATACATGTCCGATAGATAGAAACATTTTTACCAGAATTGTTTTTATACATGAGCCTGTTAGGGGAATATTAGATAGCCAAGTGATTGCATCGGCCCTCTCGCGTCAAGAACAAAATGATGTAAATTCTTTCTTATTTCAACTAGAAAATAGTAACCCATCTTCACAAAACTGTGAAAACCTCGTTGACGAGGTTATGTTAGATAATAATAATGTGAATCTAAATGAGGAAGAAGACGAAGATTGGGATATCCCAAATGAATCATATTATTATGATTACGAAAATTATAATTCAGAGGAAAGTGAAACGAGTGATCTGGTTGATGATCAACTTTTGGATTGCAGTAATTTGATTGACTGTCTGTGTAGCAAATGTAACCCGAACGTAGGATAGGCATACATGAAGATAACTTTAATGCCAATGATGGTTCTAATCAGGAAGATGTTTAAGGAGCCATCGGATTTTTTTTCGAAATAAAATAATATAAAATATTTGAATTTTTAAAATGTTGGTTATTATAAATTATAATGTAAATACAAAAAAAACTTTTCAAAATTTAAAAAACTAAAAAAAATTCTCACTAACTTCATAAAAGGGCGGAAATTTGTGATTTTGTCCGGGGGGGGGGCGTAAAGGCTAGAGCGGTCCCTGTTGAAGTTATCTCGTTCGATTTTGAAGTTATTTTGGCGGCTTCTGTCCCAGCGGCGACTCGTCAAAGGAGGCAAAGGAAGCTTAGCCTTCTGAACTGTTAATTAAATTCTAAAAATTTTCAAAAATATAAAAAAAGAAATTTCTGATTGTAAGAACTATCAAAAGATAGATACTTCTATGACAATACTTATTCAAAAAATCAGTACCGTAACTAGGCAATGATACGCCGAGTGCAAATATAACATTTTACGCTCCGCCCCGCAACTTAAATTTTTGGCAAAAATTAAACGAAGCTACCCTAATTTTCGTGTGACTTTTTGTTTTTTTTTTGTCTTTAAATAACCGACGTTCACTGCTTTACGCGCTCCCTTTTGCGTTTTGCGTCTCTTTCTGCATTGTTGTCGGGGCAACCGCACCAGTCGCCCTACCTTAGTTACGGCACTGTTACTGCCATGATTTCAAGATTACTCCGCATCATAGCATGATCAGAGATGATAATTTTTATTTTTTAATTTAAATAAGTAAAAATCGCTGAGAAAAGCTGGTATACAAGTGAAGGAAAATCTTAGGATCTCCAAGGAAATTTTGGGAAATCTTAAGAAATTCGATGAAATTCAAAGAAATCTCGAAAAATCTATATTTTCTGAATAGCCTCCTCTAATGATGAAGGCACCAGCCGCCACTGGTCTTTCCTGATCTGTTTTGGCACTTCTTTATGCGTATTTTCTCCAGATTTGGAAAGAGGTAATCGTGTTTACCCAAGTGGACTTATAAAACCAAGTATTTTCATCGTAACAGAAATTTATTTCTCGACTAGATCAAAAAATATTTTCTACTCTATTTACATCTTCTATTTACATTTATTACAAATGATTATAAATTATCCATATCATCAGTCGATTCGCCTTCGAGCGTCAATCTTATGTCGCCTTTCTTTTTCATACTCTTCCCTTTACGTCGATTGATCACACCATCTTTTTCGTCCATCATTCTCAAAAGTAAAATTTGATCCGAACAGTCCATTGGTGCCACGGATATGTCTCGCACCGCACGAAATTTACCGCAATTATTGAGATGTTCGTTTTCCAAACGAAAAAAGTTCCACATGAACCTTCTAAAAACTTCGAGGGGTGCCAAGATACTAACCATAATATCGGCGTGGACGTAATCCATTTCGATCAAAGACATTGATAAGACCCAGCCAAACCTTAGAATTAAGTCTTCCACGATGGCGAAGTAATAAAACCACTAAAAGCAAATTTATTAAATTTGGAACGAATTTTGGACGGTTTTTCGCACTAACGTTTGACGAGTAAACTACTTCCTCCCTCAAAAACCTGTTGTAACCCGCTTTGGAGTCAAAAAGTCCCCAATCGAGTTTTATATCCCAAGTATAAGCGTAACAGGAACTTATAATGGAGGCAGTGATCCACAAATAAAAAAACACATTTTCAGCTATGGAGGTCCCATCTGCAATTTAATGTGTGCAGTCTCTGGATTCGTCCATCACGCGTCGTCTTACCTGAAGAATTGACATGATAAAGTGCAGTGAAGATGACGACAAAAAAAGACGTAGCGTATTTTGACGCGTTTGCTAGATGGGGAAAAACTTCTTTCGTGTCTCTGTATCTTCTCAAGCACTGAGCAAATCGAAACCAGGCGGGCAGGCACGCCATGAAAGGTCTGATGATCATATATTTCTCCACGCAATGATTCGGATCTGAAAAAGTGCAGATAAAATTGGAACCGACTGAGAAAAATATTTGCAAACCTTTTCCCGTAATCAGATCCGGATTTGTGGCATAAAAACATACAAAATATTGAAGATCGGTAAACGCCGTTACTAAACTGTTCAGCTGATCGCCCATCCAAAAATCGGCAAAGTTGACATAAAAAAATGGCGCCAACATCACTCTTCCCTAAAAATGTTGTCAATAAATTTTTTCGAAAGTTCTTGTACCATGAAGATGATGCATCTTGAAAAAATCTATTAATGCACCAAATAATTTAGCAAAAGTTCTTCAAACTGCAGCAAATAATAGAGCAAATAACACAAAAATTTGAGGTGAGATGGTACGCACCACTACGCGCAGCGCCCAAAATCTCGCTTCGTGCCGAAACGTTTTGCTTGGATTAACGAAATATGCGACCATCACAATCAGCAAAACCAGCGGGTTGATGTAAGGCGGAATGCTAAGTTGCGGGCTGTACAAGAAGCACAGCACCGAGAGCGACCAGATTACACCGAAAACGGATGCCAATTCGATGACGTGTTGTTCGGATAAGTGATTTCGTGGATCCAGTTCGAATATCAACACGTGATTTACTCCCGACGATCTCCATCCGTAAATATTTATTCCCCATAAAAATAAAAATTCGATTATCAAAAACGGTCCTCTGTATAAACGGCAAACGATGCGCCAATCGTCTCTTCCTTGGTGAAATATTGCTAAAAAAAATAAATTCCGTTAATTCGAATTGGACTTTTGGAATGGGAAAGGAAGTTACCTGATATTGCAACCGCAAGTATGAGAACCACGAAAGCTCCCGAAAATAATCCAACTTTGAAGGTGATCCATGGACTTTGTTGTTCGCCTAGCGGTGGAACGCGTAATCGCTTCATGGCGCGTTGTCGATCCCCACCTTCGAGCTCATTCGTGACGGTTGCTTCCGTTTCGCGAATAATGCGATCTATGTCCTTGTTGGTATGAAAATGCGAATTTTCCACATGCAGCAACCGCCATCTCACTCCAAAATCCACGGTCAAGAGCTATAAAGAAATATTTGACGTTCACCGTCCATGGTAAAAAATTATCGTACCTTATCGTGCTTCTTTAAAATTTTTCTAAAACCCGTAAAGTTCAAATTTTGGTAATTTTGCAATAAAATTAAACTTAAATAAAATTCGCTATAAGCCAATTTCAGTTCTTGAATTTTACGCGCCGGTTTATTTTTTTTATTCAACAAAAGTGTGGCTTTGTGTTGCGCAATTTTGTGTTTGGAATTGAAATCATTGTCCACTGCCTCCGTCAGTTCGCTCTTTAAATTTGCCGATTTTCTGGTCGCTTCCGCCAATTTTTCTGCAACAAATATGTTTAATTAAATTTCTGTGCAGTTGCAGACGATAATAGTTGATTTAATGCTAATTTGACGACTTCCCGCCAAATGACGAGGTCGCTCTCACGGCAATGCGAGTATAGAAGATTAAACTATAGATTAAGAGATATTTACCAGAATAAAAGGTGTTTATTTTGGTCAACTCTTTGTCGCAATAGTGAAAAAATTTTTCGTCGAATTTAGTGAAATATCTAGTTAAAATTTCGGGTTCCATAATTTCGGCGGAAGGTGCCTGTTCGACGGCGGCATAAAGCAAGGCTTTCATTTCCTAAAAATAAATGTACTTTTATTTATGAGGTATTTATTAATAAAGTTTCATTTCCTGTTGATTTTTTCTTACGTACCTCGTAGTTTATATATTGCTTTCTCCATTCCGGGGTGATGTGAGCTGACAAATGTTCGGCAAACTTCATTGTTTATTATTTATTAAATTAAAAAATTATTGCTAAATAAAATCGAAACTTGAATTAACGATGCTTCGAAAGCCATTTTAAAAATATTTACAAGACGCTTGACGTTTATTGGGCGTCTATGGCGTCTGCACGAATGTAGGTCACTGTTTTACAACTTGAAACCTATAAAAATCAATCCAAGGTTATACGTACAAGGTGAAACAAATAAAATATTTATGCAAGGTAGAAATTATAAATACGTCACGATAGTGACTGCAATAAAAATATCATCAATCGATACAAACCTATGGTGTGTGTTTATTCAAATCAATATAATAAGAATTTGTGCTAAATCGGATTTTAATATAATTATTATTAGTATAAAAGTGCCATTCCGAAATTTTTCAAAAAATTTGATACGATATTTGGGCATTTGGGGCATCCTGACCTGCACAGTTGTGTATCGATATATTATATACAGGGTGTACTGTAAAGCATAAACTATATAATATTATATTATAAGAAATCCAATTGATAATTTACTTCTCCTCCCCCCCCCTAGGTAAAGTACAAGTACTGCGCCACTGAAAATATTTTTTTTCAACTTAATTTTGTATAAACACTAAATTTCCGCAATAAAAAAATTGGATCACTTTTTGCTCAGTCCTGACGTCCCGGCATATCGTCGCCTGAGAGTGAAAGTATTATATTTCCACTTTTCTAAACCTACTCTCGCGAGAATCTCGGCGAGAAAACAGCGGAGGACAAGGCGAAGATTTAAAGCGGACCTCCGTTGAGCTTCGGAAGACAAGTTTGTTGGAATATTAATATTTGTCAAAATTAAATCTTGAATATTGGCCCTACACCTAGGCCCTGCCCAATATGGTGCCCTGTTTGGGCTCCAAATAGAACATTTACATATATAGTAGCAGCAGAGCCGGAACTAGGCTCTGATGCGCCCGTGGCGACTTTGAAACTTGCGCCCTTAGGAGAGGGTCTGGAGGTAATTACCAGCATATAGCGCCGCAGGCAAAAATATTTGAAATTTTCAAGGTCAACGCTCTATTGTAAATTTAGAAAATCCAGATACAAAAATATTTTCTCATAAAAAATAGGTGTAATGAAGCAAATTTATTTAAAAAATACATTAAAGGACTAAGCACGCAGCAGCAGGTAGTGATCTACGCGTGGTAAAGGCCACAGGTGTCCTGCTAGCCATGCTGCTAACCTTTAATTAGATTTCTTATTCTAGGATTTTATCTCACGCTTTATTTTGGAGAGGGATTGGACCCCAAAACCTCCTCTCAGATAACCGTACACAATACGCACACAAAGCTAAATTTTTCAAACCGGGGGGTCTGGGGGGTATGGAATACCCCCCAGTACACCTGAGATTGTGCGCAAAAAAAGTCTTATTGAACTTATAAGTTTCAAACCGGAAACCTAATTTCTAAAATTTAAGATTTCTGATTTGAAATTCAATAGCACATTAACACATTTTCTTTTTTTGAACACAATCACTTATGTACTGGGGGGTATTCCATACCCCCCAACAGTTTATGAAGATTTTATATTTCATTACTCACCATTAGAAAATTTTTATAAAACTTCGATTTAAAAAGTTGATAATAAAGATTTTGGCAATGTTTTTGCATTACGCTGTAGAGAACCCCCTCTCCATGTGCCCAAGCGTGGTATTTTGAAAACCCCCTCCCTTCCTAAACGGGTCACGTAGTATGTTAGACTCTTCGTGGGCTCAAATCAGGTACCTTGCCCTACACCAATAACCACCCCATAAACTGATAAAACTAATAATATGATTTAATTGCTTCATAATAATTAATGTGATGTCAGCATCAATATCATTTTTATTAATGTTCCATTCTGTAGTGAGTATTTCACTACGCATTAGGTTATTTTTTTAATTTCAGATAAGTCTGTGTCCTGGACAAAAAGCTATACATGGGGCTTGTGCAAAAACAATCCTTTATTCATGGGCGTCCATTGGAGGAGGGGGAGGCAAAGGGGGCAGCTCCCCCCTGGCTCTTGCCTTAAATCTTTAAATTTCGTGGAGAAAGTTATTACAGAGTTCGCGAACATTAAAAATTTTTAGTGCTGAATATATTTTAGAATAAAATTTTTTTTTGATTTTTCCCCTCCCTGAAAAAGATCCTGTGGACGCCCATGCCTTTATATCAAGTATTTGTTTTGAAAGGTAATCTATAAATAGCTATTTTGGTAATTTGTCTTAATTATATTTATTGAGAAAAACGGTCAATAATTAGGTATAAAAATATGAAACTTAATCTCTTACCACTAACAGGAGAGAAAATACAAGAAAAGAAGTAATTACAACTCTTCATCATTTAAATAAAATAGTAACTTCATTTTTATCTTTAATCTGCAATCCACAACCAAAGGCGACTTTCTCCGTAAATTCTCTTTCCTCTGGACTCAGTTTACCCGGCAAGGGATGTTCAACGCTTTTTTCCAACTTTAATTTTTTGCACAAATCCATAATAGCATGCTTAAAATTTTGCTCAAGTTTAGTTCCCAACATGGCCTTATAGAGGGACTTCTCCTGCTCCTGATGTTTCTTCCGTATTTCATCCAATTTAATATACTCTTTTACTATTTGGTTATTTTGAGGTTCGAGATTCAGCGCTTTTTTTAAATATACTTCCGCTGTATCCAGAGCATTCAGCTGTATCAAACATCGAGCATGATTAAAGTAGATTTTTGCGGGCACCTTGAGTTCGGTGTCGGTGCACATGGCATAAATTCTATTAACATGAGAACAAGCTAATTTTGGTTCCTCCAATTTGGTATATGCCACCACGGCGTTTGTTCTAAGTCTTAACAAAAGCTGCTGCTGTTGTATCTGCTCTTCATAGTCCTTTAGTTGGAAACGTTCTAGCTTACCCATTGCATCATTGTAATCGTAAACTGCCAATTTGTACAAACCCTTTCCAAATTTTTCGTTACCTTTAGAACACAATGCTAGGCAATACTTGTATATTTCACTAAAATCTTTCTTCCGCTCTTCGCTTAAGGTTGCAAAATTCTTGGCAGCGCCTGAATCGATACAATTTTTAACTTCAATTTCGAACAAAATTGTTGAATCTGGTAGAACACGATCCAGACAACCCATATTACCGTATGCTAAATCAGGAGCGATCAAAAAGCGTGATTTCTCGTTAATTTTCATCGTCTGCACCGCCATATCTAAACCTGGAATTGTTGCTCCTTCGTTCAATGTAAACGAGAATGGCTTCTTTCTAATGTAAGTCGAATCAAATGGTTCGTCGTTGAATTCCATGTAAGCATTATAATTAATCGTAACAAAAGCATTCTTCGGCAACACTTCCCCATTTCCAGGACGAATAACCTCTTTTTTAATTTTGCCATCATCGAATACGTTTATCATATTTTTTTCTACATCTTCAAACGGTGGGCAACCGTCATCACCGTATGTATTCCAAACGACATCTTCATTTAAATGCTCGAGTAATTCATCATGGTCATACGTAAGCCGTGGGGCTTCCTCGACGAGGTCGTCGAAATTGACCTCAAACGTAGAACCGGCTTGTGAAACCAAATCACTGAAAAAAATGCATTGCTAGTGGTATTTTTATTTTATATTTGATAAACTCACTTTAAATTGATTCCAGTTTTCAAACGAACGGTGATTTCGTTTTCGTCGTCGTGAATGATGTCTTCCATTATCTTTGGTAATTTAAGCAACTTAGATCAACAAATAAAATCGAAATTCAAGAAATAATTTATGTAAAACAAATAAACAAACGTTAAGCGGAAGCAGGGTTGCCAACATGTAACAAAATACTAACATGGGCGCGGTATCTAGTGATTTTTAAATTTTGTTTCTTTTATTTATATTATTTTTATTTTCATAAATAAATTAAAGGTTGCAAACGAATGAATTTTGAATTTGGTAAAATTTAAAGTAGATAGGTACAGGGTCGATCGGAAAGCATCCTAGCTCCCCAGTGGCGCAGCCAAGGGGGAGCTAGAAGGCTATAGGCTTAGAAGGCTATATATAAATATATTATATATTTATTAATTAAAAAAAAAATTTTTTGTTTAATGTTTATTTATAAATAACTTCTGCCTACTTACCTTTTAGTTCAGGAGTTCCCAACCAGGGGGGCGCGCCTCCCAAGGGGGGCATAGAGAGATGTCTAGGGGGGCGGAAAGCGTTTGCATTTTAGAAAGAAAATTAAAAAGAAATTGAAACTTTTAAAGTTTGTTTATTAGAATTAAAATAAAAGTCTTTGTACCTATATAATGTGCGTTTTTTGTATTTATTGAAAAAGTAAAGGAGGGGCATGAAAATATAATTTATAGTTCGGGGAGCCTCAACAAAAAAAAGGTTGGGAAACCCTGTTTTAGTTCAAAAACAGAAAAAAAATCCAATGAAACATTATTTTTTTAGATTTAATAAATTCTCCCAGCAATTTACGGTCCTAGCAGAGGCGTAGCGAGGGGACGGGGCAAAGGGGGGCATCTTGCCTCGTACGCTACTCACACATGGACGCCAAATGGTCCGCAAAACAGCTGGATAATTTTTATTTTTATTATAATTGATTTCTGGAAAATATATTTTAAATTATTGCTTTCGAATGGGTGGGGGGGGGGCTAAAAAGGTATTGTGCCCCTGGCGCGAGTTAAGCTCGCTACGCCACTGGGTCCTGGTGGGCAGAGCCGTATCTGAGAGGAGGTTTTGGGGGTGCAAACCCCCTCCGAAATAAAGCGTGAGATAAAATCGTAGAATTTAAAATTTAATTAAAGGTTAGCAGGATACCCGTTGCCTTTACCACACGTAGATCAACTACCTGCTGCTGCGTGCTTAGTCCTTTAATATATTTTTTAAATAAATTTGCTTGATTAAACCTATTTTTTTGAAAAAATATTTTTGTATCGCGATTTTCTAACTTTACAATAAAGCGCTTGACCTTGAAAAGTTCAAAAATGTTCGTTTGTGGCGCTATATGCTGGAGATTACCTGCAGACCCCCTGCTAGGGGCGCAAGTTTTAAAGTCGCCACGGGCGCATCAGACCCTAGTTCCGGCTCTGGCACAAGAAAACAAGTAAATCACAAGAAACAAAGGTTACTTATTTTTAGAATTTAGTAAAAAATTGGAAAGAAATGGCACACTTAGTATCATGCACCAGGGCCCGCTATAGGGGGAGGACAACCATTTGTCCGGGGCGGCAAATCTAAAGCGCGGCATTTTGGCTGTTAGCGTGACAAATTGAAATATTAATGAAATTTCCCGAGACTCCACAAAAAGATCGAAAAAGCTAAAAATAACTCACTAATCCCACAATCCCATAGCCGGGCGGCGTAAAGGCTAGAGCGGCCCCTGCATGCACACAAATCTTCGGACTCTGAAACCGGGAAGCCCGGAGGGGGGCGGGTGTATAGAATATTTTTTGTACTAAATAATTTAAAAGTCATGTGTTGTGGGCAAAATCTGGGTAGAAAAATTGATTTTGCGAAGTTGGGGCGCCAAATTCAAAACCGCCCCGGGCGGCAAAAACTCGAGCTACGCCACTGTTGTGACCAAATGTTTAAGTTTAATCTGTAAGAAATAAAGTAAAAGTTAGAATTGGAAGGGTGAAAAATTAATTAATTACCTATTAATATAATTTAATATTTAGTTGTTGAAAGGTGGCGCGCCGTTTTAACCTCCCGGTACCAGTCGCCACTGCTTTAAAATTAAAATAGTACTATATAATTTTTAAGCTTTCCTCATTGAGAATTTTACCGCAAAATTTTAATTCAAGAACCGATAACGATTTGAAACGCTACTTTTTAGCCACCCTGTATGCAACACCTGTCAGATTAAAACTTGGTCGTAAACGTCATTTAGATTTTGGTTAGCACTTGAGTTCAGCTTTTTACATGAAATATAAACACAAAATTGTGCACAAGAAACTGTACTCCGCACTAATTTTACGAATAATTCGTGCAAAGTTTTAAATCGGAAACCTACAGCAGCCAATCGCATGGTTTTAAATATTTGACATTTGGGAAACGTAACCAACAAAAACTATATTTTGGTATTCGCAGGGTGCGAAGTGCATAGTGGGGGTATTCAAATCGACGCCAGCGTCCGCTGCGGACAAATTGTGCAAAAAAAGTGGCAACTTTTTAAACTTGGAATCACTTTATAGTATTACCTGTATTGCGTATCGTATTATTATCGTATTACAGAATGGGTCATCAAAAATGCTGTGTTGTGAATTGTGAAAATACTGGCAGAAAAGAAAACGGTAAATTTTATAAATTTCCTGTTGCAAAATGGAAGTTAAATCAGAGAATTAAATGGATAGCTGCAGTGAAGAGAAAAAAGTATTTTTTGAAAAAGGAAAAATTAATATTTCGTAATTTCGTATATAAGAGAGTTAAATAATAGTTTTATTTTTTTATTAAGTGTCGATGGATCTCCGTGGTACCCAAAACCATGTGATGTTATATGCAGCGATCATTTCATCGGTGGCAAAAAATCTGAAATTGAAGGAAGTCCTAGTTATGTTCCAACAATATTTCCTTCAATTTACAAAAGATGTCAAGTCAATGAATCCTCAGTTTTAAATAGGTAGTAAAAAAAATACAAAATTTATCTTATCGTAACTTATTTATTTTTGTAGGTACAAACGTTGTAATGAGCGAACAATTAAAAAACAAATTGCATCGACAGAGCAAAATATTACAGAACCGAATGAAATAGTTATCGACAGTCCACCCGTTGCATTTTTAGAACAAAAGCTTGACCGAGAGTGTCAAGTGAATACATCATACTTACACTCGAATGTGTCATCCAACACATTTATTTGCAATCGGTACGTTATCGACAAAATATGTGATGCCGAAACCCAGACAGACATTTTTGAAAATACCAAAACCATGGTAACTACAAGCAACAAAAAATTTGTAAACAAGGAATGCGGTACACCCCATAAAACTTTTGTGAATCAAGAAACGCAAGTTAATAACAATTTTACTGGATTTTCATCCATTACTAAAGACGAACAACTTATTGATCTTGCAGGTGTAACATTCAATAATTTTAATTTATAATATCTTTATCAGACATTTCAATATATTTAACATAAAATTCTTTTAAATTATCATCTAGTTTATGACTACTTTTGTAAATTGTGTTTTCTTCACAAAAAATATGGAAATTATTTACACATTCGGCACAGTCTTCCTTTTCTAAATTTACTTCAACTTGCTTTAGCAATGAATTCATAAGATTTCTTATCGTACGATTATGTGTATTTGTTGCATTTGCTACAACGACTTGTTTTAATGCAGATTCACCAACTAATTCAGAGATATCTACTGCTTGAGGCTCACATTTTTTTACTGTTTTTGAGGGAAACATTTCCTCAAAATATTTGCCTTTAGAATATTTTTCTTTTGCAAATTGTCGGGCACTAGGTTTTCCCCATTGCTGTTCAGTACTCGTCTTGGATGCACTCTCTTCATTATTTATAAAATAAATCAATGCAGCAATGTGTTTGCACTTTCCACTTTGATTGTAAACACAATCACATTTAACGTCAGTCACACATCGTACCTCATCAATCTGAAAAATAAAAATAGTTTAAATTAAATTTATACGTATAAGTATTACAATTTCAAATTACATTTAAGGATGTTGTGTAAGGTGTCGAATGAACAGATGCTTGTCGAACGACGCGCGATTTTATAAAATTACTTGCATTATTTCTTCGATGCTCTTCTACATCTCTAACATGTTCAGCAACGACTAGATTTTTACCCTTTATTATTGTTTGTGGTTGAAAATCAATATTGTGGGTAATTGATTGGAATCCAGTTTTAATTACCAAATCTATTGTACACCTAAAATTTTAAATAATTAAGATATGATATAAATTCACGACTTTGGTTTTCGAGGTTATGTAATATAGACTTGTTTTTTCATTTTATGTATCATTGTACTTACATTTTTCACCTGATTCAAAAATACAATTAAAATTTAACTTATCCACTCACGTTTTACGTTTAACAAAATGTTTTTCAATAATTCTTAAAAAAATTTAACAAGAAAAACACATTTTACTTCATTACTACAATGTAAATATTGCCACCTTTAGTTCATAAATTACTTGGCGCTGATGTCGCGCACCCAGCGAATATAAAAGGTCGGGGTTTGGTGGTACCTTTGAAATATTTTTGAGTTTTCAATTTCTGGAAATAATTTTTAAACAAGAATGGCAGATCAACCACAAGCATCGAAGGATGCTAACGCCGTGAAGGCACCCATGGTTTATATTTGTGGAGGTTTGTTGTATTAACATTTGAGGTTATGTTGTTTTAAAACTTGCTATTCTAGAGTGTCACAGCGAAAACGATATTCGTCCGAAAGATGCTATTAGGTGCAGGGAATGTGGTTACCGCATTATGTACAAAAAACGTACCAAGAGATGTAAGTAGAAATTCTTCGGTCTGACCAAATTATTGTTAACTTACTAACCTAAATGTTTTTTTTTAGTGATTGTGTTTGACGCCCGCTAATTAAATGGAGGAATATACCTAAATGTAAATAATTTCATAATATAATTAAATAAAATTTGAAAAAAAAATTTTTGTTTATTTTGAATAGCGGACAGAAGTGAAAGTGCAGCATAGCTGCATCGATTTCGAAATGACACGATGTTGCAAAACTCATACAAATTTCAAGGTCGGTGCGCAAGGGCAATGTTTCAACGCTTGGGTCTACATTCCCAAGGACGTACGAATAAAAACGATCAATAAAACATTACGCTAAATAGGTACATACACAATAATTTGGCTCACCGTCTTTGGAATGCGTAATGAAAATAGTGCGTGTTGTATGTGCGGAACAACTCTGCGCATTATTCAAATTGGGTCCCGATTTATATAAAACGCGTGGGAGGGACGCCGCGCGTCCATTTTATTTTTTCGAATTAGTCTTCCGCCACATTTTTTTTAAACTTTTCTACTTCTTCCAGATTTTGTCGTCGACTAATTTTACAATCGGTCACCCAGAAGTTTTTCTTTGTTTTTATTTGAATATTGCACCACGTGTTTAAATAGAACGAACTGTTCTGTCAAAGTTGACTGTTGCGTTTCTTTAAAAGCGGGAAAATTTCATCAGGAAAATTGGTAGAAATTAAAGCAAATGTCCACCAGAGTCGTATGGGAAATTCGGAGACGATCGAAAAATCAGCTGTCAGAACTGTCACTTTTGACAAGTTCTCTCTTGCGGTTGTTTTGAATTAAAAAAAAAAATGGCTACGAATTTGACGTTTAAACGGAATAATGATACTTGTTGCGTGACGTTTCCAAATTGTCAGTTTGGAAACAACATAACATCGTTCATGTCGCATTTGCTTTATTTTTGTTATCGCGTTGCGGTATTCAAATAGAAGGATAAGAAAACGCAGTAGACAACTGCTGAAAACGCATGCGCGTCGCAAGTCGTTCTGTGAAATCTAGACATGTAGGTTTCCAAAACAAGTCTCGCTGAAACAAAAGACAACACATATAAGAAAAATAGAGAGTTGCGGTGTAAAGTTTGATAGTGTTTTGGATAGTGTGAACTATTGTAAACAATAATCAAGATGAATCTTCGTGTGTCAACCACCAAATAATATATAAACCCCAGAGGTATGTGCTATGTTTGTATAATAAAACCCGGCTTAGCCTTGAATATTTTGTTTAAACAAAATTAGTGTGCCGATACGACAATTTGTTTTCAAAATGTTGACAAGGTCCCAATCGAATTTTTACTAAATTTTGACTAAACTCAAAAACGAGTGTAGGCGGGAGAAAGTTGTGTTTGTGATTCACTGACATTGAATTCACCCTGCGCTTTTTCTCGCGAGGGATGTTAGGGGAACTTTTGGCAACTCGCACTAGGTACATTATGTTCGACAAAAATTTAAATTCGAGCGTTTTTTGTTTCCTTCCATGTTGATTTACTCAATTTTTCCGCGAACGCGTGATGCAAGAGTGTTTGATAAGAATTGATTGACAGTTTTTCTATTTATCTTGTAATAATATAATACCACGTAGCCAAAACGACAATCACTGTTTTTTTTTTTGCGCTAATAAGCATTTAATTAGCCGTGTTATCGTCGTAAATCGTAATAATTGCGCGTCAAATTCATAAAATTTAGCACGTGATTTTCCTCCAATTTTGTTTTTATACGAGGACGAAACAATAAGTTTTAGTATTTTTGTTACGAAATTACGAGGTTCCATCGCAGCTTTCTGCGGAAACCCAAAGATTTTCCGAAAAAAAAACCGGGATTCTTACAAAAGTTTAGAAAATTTCAAAAACAAAAAATAAAGTTTTTTGTTGTTTGAAAAGTCCGTCAAGTAGGCAGTACAGTGACAGTCATATAAATTCTTGGAGTGGCCTCCTTGTTCGCCAAGGGCGTTATTGGTACAAAAGCGCTTAAAAACGAGCGAGGGAAACTCGCTCTTGTGCAAGGGAGAAAATCCCGGGAAATGCTTGTTTATAGTTTTTCAGAGACAAACATCCGCACTACAAGCAAAGAGACATCCTAGGAAGAAATCTCGAGAAATAAATGCTTTCCTTTTATTCGGGTAGTTTTTCTGGAACAAACGTTCAAAACGGAAAATTCAAAAGAAATTCAGGATTATTAATATGATTAGGCTCAATATTGATTTTAATCTAGTAAATGGTAAATTACTATTCTTTAAAAACTGCAGACGATTATTTATTTGAATTTCTGCTCCGCCACTGTTTAATTCAAAAAATTTGGAAGTAAAGGGACACCGGAAAACCACCCCATTGATAATTATGAAATTCCATACTACGTCATTTTGGCTTAAATAGCCACCCGAAGAAGAAGTATAATTATTTATCACCGTAGGATGATCCCATCACAAAAAGTTGGTTCCGGATCATGTACCCACATCGGTGCCGGTTATGAATGAATTAACGAAATTTCTATAGTAAACTTATTATACATTTTTTTGTGACTGTAAAAATGGTAAACTGGGCCAAAAGTACTTTTAACTAAAATTATGAAAGTGATAAACTGGGCCAAATGCAAACTTCAGGTAAAGGAGGGATGCAGGGTGTACCCATGTGTGAATTTTTTTGGTATCATTTTACAAAAAATATCAAAAAGTAATAATTGTAACCTACTGACCGATATGTGTGTGAACCTGGCACCTCACTTTTTTAAATCGACCATTTTAAGGTCAGTTCCATTGGCACCCAAGAAAGTTCTACAGTTCCTGATGATTTAAAAAAAAAGTTCCGGTACCGGTCACCTGTAAATTGATTTTGAAAAATATGCGGTGCTAACTTCCGGTAGCACCGCAAAATCGTAAAATAAGTATTTTTCTGACGGCTTTCGAAAGTTCTCAAAGAGCTCTGTAGTTCTAGATAAAATTTAATAAAAGTTCCGAGTCGGAAATATTTTTTTCGAATTTTTGAAAATTAGGAACCAGCACCGCATCTCCGGAAAACTCGGGGTGCTGACTTAAAACCTGGGATTTTTGACAGTTCTAGACAGTTCTGACATAGTTTTACCCCCTATGACTCGATTCGAAAAAAGTTCTAGAACCGTGCTAACTTTCGGTAGAACCGCAAAATCGCAAAAAAAAATATATTGCCGGCAGATTTTGAAAGTTTTCGAAGAGTTCTATAGTTCTAAATAGGTTTCAAAAAAAGTTCCGAGTCTGAAATATTTTTTTCTAATTTTTGATTGAAATCAACACCGCAACTCCGGAAAACTCGGGGTGCTGACTTCGAACCTGGGATTTTTGACAGTCCTCGAGAGTTTTAACATATTTTTATCTCCTATAACTCGATTCCAAAATAGTTCTAGCCAATAAGTATATATTTTTAATTTTTGAAAACTTGAAACGAGCACTGCTAATAATTCAGCTAATTAGCCGAGTCAGCTGCTGATTTTTAATAACGTCAGAAGCTGAATTGCTACTGAATTGCTAATTTGGCAGCTGAAAATGCCCTGCGTCAGCATGCAAACTGCTGAATCAGCCGAAATTCAGCGCTGACTGTCAGCTAATATTCAGCGCTAGTAGCAGGCGCGGATCTAGACTTTTGGCAACGGGGGGTCACAAGTAGTGGATATTCATTAGTCCTGAAGTTATGCGTGGTCTAAAGACTACGACAGCGAAATGCGCCACAGGCGATTTTTTTTTATTGTCCTAGAAGCACGTATGGGAAAAGTTAGGATTTTCGTGGATATTATCAGTCTTTTTTTAATTTAAATATTAAATTAAATATAAACACTTTTTACACTTTAGAGAAGCCACAATTATGGATTAAAGGGGGGGGGGTCATGACCCTCCTTCTGGATCCGCCACTGACTAGTAGCTGAATTTTTCAGCTACTATTCACTAGCGTTGAATATCAACTGATTCAGCAGTTTGAATGCTGACGTGGTGCATTTTCAGCTGGTTTTCAGCCGCCAAATTAGCAATTCAGTTATTCAGTAGCAATTCAGCTTCTGACGATACTGAAAATCAGCAGCTGACTAGTAAGTGAATCAGTTAATAATAATCAGGAAATTATCTAATTATCTAAAAGAATAAACGTCATTCTTTACTTTTTTATCAGGTAATATAGTGTTATTCTTGGGGAATAATAAAAAAAAAAATTTTTTATGCTGTTGGGAGGCCCCTTACTTAACCCCGAGGTCCGGGGCGAACCCCCTCCCCTATTAACGTCTCTGTTTGAAATATAATTTTAAAATTTAAAAGTAGTTTACGGTAAATTTAAAATAGGTTGGTATATACTTGGTATTATACTGTAATAATCAAGCCGGTAGCCAGGAGAGGGCACGTGCCCCCCCCCCCGGAATGTTAAAAAAAACAACATTTGTTTGTAATAATAAAAATGCCCGGAAGGGGATCCGCCGAAAATGTTACTTTTTACGAAAGGTTTTTATGAGTGCCCCCCCCCCCTAAATAAAAACCTGGCTACGGGCCTGGTAATAATAGCACTTAGTATATTAACATAGAACTATATTGGTACATCTAGAAAAACAACAAAAGATTTTCTTCAAGATTGATAAACAGAAATTTTTTGACGTTGAAAAATAGCTGAATTTTAGGCTGACGAATGGAAGTGTCAGCTTCAAATTCAGCTAATTTGCTGACGTTGAAAAACAGCTGAATTTTAAGCTGCCACTTCGTTGCGTCAGCTTAAAATTTGCTGACGCCGAAAATCAGCTGAATTTAAAGCTGACAGATCGCAATGGCAGCAAATAATTAGGTGTCAAAGTTTTTCAGCACAAAATGTTACGTGGGTTTGGCCCAGTTTACCATTTCCAAAATTTTAGTGAAATTTACATTTGGCCCAGTTTACTACTTTCGGGTATTTTTTTGACCTAGTTGATCTTACCCCAAAGTTTTATAATTCTTTTACTTAATCTAAAGGAGGGTTTACCACTCGATAACTCCCAGTCATCTGGAAAAGTCGGGGAATTTAAAATTGTATGAATTTTGGTAGGTATTGGATTAGGGAATTTTTTTTTTATTCTGAAAACAACGAGGGGGAAACCGCAGACCAAATTTTTGTACACCAGATTTTCTTTTATGAAATTTCCTTGGATTTCTTAAAATTTCCCGGGATTTTCTAAAATTTCCCGGGATTTCCTAAACTTTTCTTGGATTGCCTAAGATTTCCTTGGAATGCCTAAGATTTCCTTGGATTTCCTTAGATTGCCTAAGATTTCCTTGGATTTCCTTGAATTTCTTAAGATTTTCTTGGATTTCCTAAAATTTCCTTGGATTTCGCTTCATTAACATTTAATTAGGTAGGTTGAATTTTCCTCGGATTTCCCGGGATTGCCTCAGATGTCCCCAAAATTTCCTCAAATTTCCTAAGATTGCCTGGGATTTCCTAGATTGCCTAGATTACCTAAGATTACCCGCGATTTCCTCGGATTTCCTAAAATTGCTTGAGATTTCCTCGGATTTCCTAAAATTTCCTGAGATTACCTAAAATTTCCTAAGATTTCCCGTCTCTTGTACACCAAATTCTACCTAAGATTGCCCGAGATTTCCTCGGATTTCCTAAAATTGCTTGAGATTTCCTAAGATTGCCTGAGATTTCCTAAGATTTCCCGTCTCTTGTACACCAAATTTCCCCAGAGATTTCCCTCTCGGAAAACAAGGTAGTAATTTATAAAAATTTCGATTTTTGTTTACATAAATTATTAAAATATACACAATTTCTGAAATCGATTTATTTCAAAAGTTTGGGAAATCTGCAATGGTAATTAGGGAAAATCTGGAAAAGTCATGGAATTTATTTTGAAAAATTAATGGGAAACCTGTAGAGCTAAAACTGAATACAGCGTTTAAGCGTAAACTGCTCAAATTTATCTACGCATGCCACTTGCTTAACCGTAGATGGATTTTACGCGTTAGCTAGCTTTGTTATTTAAATCGAAGTTTTTGAGAGCCTGGTAACAAACATGGTTCTTAAGATACTCAGATGTCATCTCAGCCAAATGGCGAAATACAGTATTGAGTGGACGCCAGTTAATACAAATATAACTAATAAGAAATAAAGAGTCGAAATCGATAACATTACATCATTCTATTGGTCCACCATCCAAGAATGAAAGTCTACACAATAGAGAACACAAAATACTCATTAAAAAATCAACATGCCTGCCAGTTCCAAGACTCACCAAAGGAGTAAGTGTGACTACTAATTCGATTAATCTTGACTTACGCATCCTCACAACATGATCATTCGCTTGAAGTCGAGGTGTAACCAAAGAAGATATACCTATAGGTTCCTATAGGTATATATTCTTTGGTGTAACATCCCATGTAATGGTGTAACAAAAAAGAAGTGAATCCTTGAAGTCTGGCTCTCCAACGAAAATCAACTCGACACCTCGACTTAATTCATTAATCCGGATTAAGCGCAGATAATACTTATTACCAATCTTAACATTATTATTTTGTGTCAGTTTGTCCTATCGATTTTGGCCAGGTAACGACCGCAAAAACATGTTCCATGTTAAAAATCTTTTAGATGCTTACGTTGAGATTAAGAAATAAACATTATATTTCTGACGGCGAAACGACGACGGCAAAATGTCCAAGGTCGAATTGGCGACGGTGAAATGTCGCATTCCAAACTCAGAGACGTATTTTAAAATTTGGCGCCCTGGGCCTAAAAGGTTTGCCGCCCCGCCCCCAGCCCTTTGACTATCGGGTTTTCGGAGGAATCCGCCGCCTCGTAGAGTCTTTTCGCCGAATTCTGGATAAACTCTTCGATGGACTCCAGGTTGGAGTCTTCCTGCAGCCGTTTGTTTGAGAAGTATCATTGGGCTTTCATGGCACGATTAGTATACCAAGCGCTGACTGCTTTATATGCCCTTCGAAAGACAGACATAATATTTCTACGAAATCCAAATTTCCCAAATTTGTAACATTAGAAGACTATACACTTATACAGCCCGCACTAAGCTGGCATGGTAGGGTATGGCTGAAACTTTTTTCTTTGAAGGAGGCCTACATCCAGCTGTGAATAGAAAAAATTCTGTAAAGAAGAGAAGAAGAAGACTACACCTATAGACTTAGCATCAATACATCATCGAGACTACAACAATTATTTTTGCAATTCTGAAACGAACCCAGCAAGCTACCTCAGATGCTCACAGTCTAATAGTGACTTCGGCTTCTTTTCGATAGAAGATAGAATCAAAAAAAAAATTTTTTTTGTCTTTTATTTTTACTTTAACTATAACTTTGTTTTTTTTTTACAGATTAAACATGGACTACGTTAAAGGAATTGAATAGGAGACTGATCCCTCTCCCTTGAAAATAACATTTTTGATGTCGGCTATTAAAGAACAAAATATAAACTGAAGGTATTCTTCTCAATTTTATTGTGAAAAATTTGATTACCACCTTTTCCATAAGTTTTGGTTGGATCCGCTCTTGTGAAGGATAGTTACAGACAAGATTGCAAGAATCGATTGGAGAGATACAGTTTTTTTTTCTCACAGACAATTTTATGTTATCTGTTCAAGAGTTAGTAACATAGGTAACTATTTTTATTACTTTTTTACCCTCAACCTCTACAGAGAAATTCTCGACTTGATTTCTGAAGACACGGGGCTATAGCACATTTGTCATAATATTCCAAAATATTTTTTGTGTTATGAAATTACATTAATTGTATTATTTACAGGGCGGTAAAATGTCGGCCGATACAGAGCTGACCAACATGCAAACTGGAATACAACAATTGCTTCCAGACATTGCTACGTTGAGTTTGCTACATCGATCCCAAGGTCTCGGTACACACCATACCCATCATTCCACAATGCAACAGGCCGTATCAGGTATGTATAATTATTTATATTTATGTTTTTAAAAGGCGCAAAATTTTTGGTTCAGCTCGATCCTCAATAGGAGCTACGTTAAAAAGTTTTCCACGTGTAGGCTTGATCAGAGTAAAATTTTGCAAAATTTAAGAAGTAAAGCAATCATTTTTTTAAGCGCAATTATTGTCCCACCAAAACAAACGAACGTCAAACGACTGCGACGTACGTCGAGACTATTATGTTATTCGAATTAAATGGAATGCAGTCGATACGACGCAGGCGTACGACACAGACTGCGCATTACTGCCAAATTTTGCCCTTTTCAAGTATCTGAATCATATAAATTATCGGAATCGCAACAAATTGAAGGAACACTTTTTATGCAATCAGGAACATTTTTCATTCATGAATAACCTTTAATAAGAAGGTTGATCGAATTAACGATCGAGGCGTCTTTTGTTATTTTTAAAATGATATTTTCACGTGTCCGAGCGACCCGACGATAGGGACTTCGTCGTAACTCGTTTCGGTTACCAAATAATCGTGACGTCGCACTCGACAGTGCATATGTCCGCCTGCCTTTGTAACTTTAACAGACATTTTACTGGTTTTGTGGTGTGATTTGTGTGCTTGTGTGACTGTTTTCAAATAAATTATGTATTCTGGACCAGGAGGCCGTAAGTGATTGCTTTAATTTTTTTCACGTGCACGCCCGATCGATTTTCGAGCTACGTACAAACTTTTTGTTACGTTTAAATGCAAAACGAGGTCTCCACTTTTACCATTCATAAAACCGCAACAAAACGATTTTCGCCGTCGTTTTGCGGGAAAATTTTGTTTTTTCCAAACAAAAACGTTCGATTTCGTCGATTCTGTGAACAAAAACGCACAAAACAAAAACAATCGACAACCTAACCTAATCGCGACACTATGCAAACGCCAAAATTTCTAAACAATCGTACGGTTCACCAAGCAAAATTCAGATAGTCTTTTGTTACTTTGCTTGTTTGTTTATTTCGCGATTAACTTTTGTTTTGGTGCTCGAGCAATTTGTGCACTTTTGAAAAAATCAAATTTTTCGATATGATCGATCGATGTTATTTAATATTTATCGTCCTTGAACGAGTAAACTTGTCGATGATGGAATTGTCTCGGTGAAATATAAATAAAACTCCGCTTTCGTGGTGCCTTTGATCTCGTAATTTTCAACAGGGCTGTAATTAGGTCAGCGAATTTTGCATTTCGGTATAATAACATTTTTGAGGTTTCTGTTTTGATTATTAGGTTCATTGAACTTCGACCTGTCTACCAAGATGTCTTAAATTTATCGATTAAGTCCGATCCTGTCCTTTTTGTTGCTTTTTGCTTTTCTAATTTCATATGCAAAATTTACGACCCAAGAGGCCCACGCGATTAACTAATTTTTGGAGTGGTTAGGATAATGTACTTCCAATTGTTTGCGTTGGAGGATTACGAGAAAGCTTTTCGCGTTATTTTAAGGAGCCCCGGTGGTTGAAATTTGTATTAATGGGTGCATTGAGCTTTTTGCTATAAATTTCCTTGGTATATTCGAGTTGCGGAAAGAGCAACCATTCAGTTGTAATATTTTTATTTCGTCGTGATCCACTTTGGATAGTGGGCTTTGTAAATTGACAAAAAAAAAAGAGGAATGCTAACACATTCTTGTCAAATTATTTAAAAAATGATATAATATATAACTTTGTTAGACTTGATTAAATTTCTAATTGCGCTATAAATAAACCGGATGCCATTGCTAAAAATATAATTGGTCAAATTCATCGTTATGGGTGGTTTGTGGGTATCCATTTCATTAGATTTTATATTGATGAAATCTCTTTCGATATCTTATTACAATTCGAAATATCCGTTGCAGTTTAGTAAAATTGGGTTGCACCCCCCCTTTTCTTAAATGTTCTTGTAGAATGTGGATGAAAGGCATTCTCGTTGTAAATGCCAGGAGAACTTGGAAATTTTGGACCTATTGTAAGGTCCACACAGACACAATTTAAATTTCATTTTGTTAATCTCGGATTTAAAAATTTTAAAACTCAATTTCTGGTGTACTCTGGGGTATTCCTACCTCCCACACCCCCAGTTTCCAAGTCGGAAAGGTGATGTATGTAGTACGATAACTTGGTCCACAGATTTTTATAAATATAATAAAAATTATGAATAAATTGAAATTTTTCCTTTAATTTCGGAAATAATCGATTTAGAAAGTTCTTTCTGTTACCGGTACGTGTGCTGGACGTGAATAGGTGCAGTGTGTTGGGCGTGCATCCATATCTGGTTGGAAAAACCATATTTCGACTCTTTAATTGTTGTTTTTCACATTTAAGCTATTTGCGAATAACAAATAAATTCAAATTTTCTTAATAAACTTTATTTTTAAAGAAAGGAAGGAAACAACTAATTTTATTTGACCAGTGTGGGTGAGTCCCATTCCCTGTTGATGACTGGAAGGAACGAAAAGACGCAGGATTTCTGTTCAACCCCTGTTAATGGCCTGAACTTTCCGGTGGTTAAAATATTGGCAAGGAGAATAGGCGTACGGTTATTTCGAAATCAAATTTTAAAATAGGTTAAAGCTTATGTTGACGATATGTTAAAATATATGTTCCTTAATCTGAATAGTTTGAATCTTAGCGTGTTATCTATGAATATGCGTGCCAACCAAATTACTGTGCCGAGGCTATTAGTTTTATATTGCGTGGAACTTCCATATTTGTTAATAATACTAGGATAGCGACAGCCTACTTGAATTCCTCTGATTTCTGAAGCAATACTTTCAGTCAATTTTAATATTATCAACTTGCATGTTTACCCAATGGCGTATTTCATCTTTTAATTAATTAAAATTCTAGAATTTGTAGTTTCTATTCATTAAATTAGTTTTATGGCTTAAAAGAAATTCTAATTGATGATGAATGTATTAACGAAATTCTCGTACTATACATATATTTAACATTTTATAGTTGGAAATTGTTCAAAGAACGGTTAAACTAGAGTATTATAGATATTACCAAAGGTACTAACGCTATTTGTTTTTACAGAGCCATGGCAGTCTAGTCCACCATGCCAGACTTCAAGTCCAACCACACAAACCACATTTGCAGATCCATTATCAAGTAAGTATTCTTTAAATATAACATGGATAGAGAGTGTAAGAAATCTTATAAAAGCTTACAAAACGTCTGCTGTTTTTATCATAGCTAACGAGTGTTTGGCACCCAGCTGTGTCTCGCAGGGCTATCTTCGGGTTTCGGTGGAGCTATCAGTGGCGCAGCCAGGATTTTGTTATGGGGGGGGGGCTATGGGGTGCGAGCAAACGAAAATTTTTTGAAAAAAGGGGCGTGGTCATCTTATTTTCGAGTATAATTATTATTTTATCATTGTTACCTACCTTAAATTGAAGTGGGAATTAAAGGACGGCATTTTCGAAATAACTCAAGGCGAAATTATTATTTTAAAAAAAGGAAGTGTTTGGGGGGGGGGGGCTATAGCCCCCTTTTGGCTGCGCCACTGGGAGCTATAGAAATAGCTATATCGTGGGATGCAAGAAACTCCTAAAAGGGTGCGTCCTACGGAAAAAGTCATTACATCCTCTTTTGAACCTGTGAACAATTGCTACAATTTGAGCCAAATTTCAATTTATTAGGTCCAATAAATCCTAAGATACAGGAACTCGAAAATTGCATTCTTTTCCAAAAAGTTCAAAATTTCAGTTTTGTTATCTGTTGGGCTAAATATTGGCTGTAATGCTCATCCTATAAAAAAATTCATTGAATATGTAATTTTAGAGCAGTTATTTAGCTTTAATTTAAGCCCTGAACAAAGTCTGTAGGCCCAACAAGTACCTCGTCATCTTAGAAAAATCGAAGGAGGGACAAATCGGAGCCTGAGCGAATGCAACTTTTAATTGCCATGGATATTCATAGTTATTACACAGATTAATATTAGTAATAAAAATAAGCTCTTTCTTAGACGAATTGAACCACCATAAAATTTATTTTCTTGTTGAATTACTAGACTAAAAGAATAGCAAATTTGAAAAAATGTTGTCTGCGACTCTATTACAAGACTCACTTCGCTCGTGCCCCCCCTTCCCCGAACTAAATTCCTGGCTACGCCACTGGCAGTGAGTGAGAAACGTGGGTTTGTCGAAAACAAACAATTTCTGTAATCCAGAGGATTAGGTACCTCCAAACAAACAGCAGAGAATTCTGACTGCTTAATTTTGCAGACAGCTTTGGAAAAGAGAACTTTATATAAAACAGTTTTCATCATTGGAGAAGATGGTGTACCGTCAATTCATCGCGCGCGACAATTAAAATTTTGATTACAAACACATCATATTTTTATGACTATAACTGAAAATTATGAGCTATACCTCATAATTGTGGCTGTGTCATTAAAAGTGGCAGGGGTGAGGTTGGCTGTCAACAGTTCACTTCAACGAGTTTCAATCGAAGGGAATTGTCTCTGCCCTGGATTTGAAATGTTCCTCCACGCATTTACCCTTCGATACGACTTATTTGTAAGAAGTGCAACCAACGCAAAGGTCTGGCTTGTTTGTCCCCAACCAAAGAAGCAGCTGCTCAACATAGCTATCGCATAGCGATGCAGAAGTGGTTAGGGTTGGATAAGGACCCGTCCAACTGGGTCTGAAGTAGGAGCAACCAGGTGTTTGGATTTTGCGAATTTGGGATTATGGGTGCATTAGAATGTAAGCTAACCAATACACACTATGGTAAAATCTCGCAGTGGCGTAGCCAGGAATTTAGTTGGGGGGGGGGGCACGAGCAAAGCGAGTCTTGTAATAAAATTTTTAAGGTCAAACGCTTAATAGAAAGTTAGAAAACTACAATACAAAGAAAATTTCGGGGGGGCCCGGGCCCCCAGGCTCTCTCCTCCCCTTATACGCCACTGGAATCTCATATCTGTATCTTGTTTCGTTATAGTACATATTACAATAATTGTAAACGTGAATCTTAGGGAACGTACCATACTACGGGACCCGTTACCCGAGGGTATCCCTCAGCATATTGCAGGCGAAAATTTGTAAGGGCAAGCGCTCTATTGTAAAGTTAGTAAATTTTGTTTCTATACATTGTTCTATTTTGTTGCACCGCTTCTGACTGACAGAAGCGACAGAACAGTCAGAAGCGGTGCGACAAAATAGAAAAATGTATATAGAAGCAAAATTGAAGGCAATGAAATTTGCAACAAAAAATGTTGAAAAAGTTTTGCTGTAAAGTCGATTTTTATATGACAAAAAACGGTTTCAAAATGTAAAGACAAATATGATCCAAATTAAAGTTTTTTGCTTTCTTTTTGCAAAAAATGATTTAAAATCATTTATGAATTACTACGTGAAAACTAGGGGGGAGGGGGGTCTTCGAATATACTACAGGTGGTCACCGATGGGAGGGGGTAAAAAATTGCAAAAAATGGGTCACATAGTATGGGTACGTTCCATTATTTTCGACCTCTATAAAGTAGCGAATGTGTAGATTTTTATAGATTAATATTTTGCAGATACGCGACTTGACCATTGCATCGACGATATGTTTTCACTTTGAATATTCAAAGTGTTTTCGATTTAGCGAAGCTTTCCTCTTTGTTAACAATAGCAACTATTGGTTCCTCAAATCGTTAGGCTACAATAATTCCTGTCCCTCGCCTTATTTCTCTAATAATTTTTGTTTTTCTAAGATGACGAGTTACCTGTTGGGCCTACAGACTTCGTTCGGGGCTTAAATTAAAGCTAAATAACTGCTCTAAAACCACATATTCAATGAATTTTTTTATAGACAGATGACAGATGACAAAACTGAAATTTTGAACTTTTTGGAAAAGAAATCAAATTTTTGAGGTCCTATATCTTAGGATAAATTGGACCTAAAAAATTGGGGTTGGTCTCAAATTATAGCAAATTTTCACATCTTCAAAAAGCATGGAACGACTTTTTCTGTAGGAGCACTCTTTTAGGAGTTTTAGGTCAAAAACTGAAATCAGTTGAAAAATTTCGAGGTTTTTGACTTGGGCGATCCCTATTATGTCTTGACACCAATCTGTTGGCCAACCTAAAATATGTCATCAATTTCAGGACAGGGCAATAAAATAACTGTCTTAACCTGACCTGAAATTCTTGTCAGGTAGAAAGCCCGAATGGGGTATTCGGTAATTAAAGCTCATTATAATATTTTTTAAGTAATTTTTGCATGTTTCTTAACTGACTGTATTTCGATAGCGGGAACATCAGGTGGTGCCTTAGGAACACCAACCACTGCCGTTGCCTTGCCAGGAACCGCGGGAACCTCATTATCATCTGGTACGCCGCCTGATCCACCACATTTTCAATGTCCCAGACGTCCAAATTTAGGTCGCGAAGGGCGGCCAATTGGCTTGAAGGCAAATCATTTTCAAATCACAATGCCGCGGGGATTTGTACATCACTACGATGTAACTATACAGCCAGACAAATGTCCTCGGAAGGTAAGTTGCTTCTCGAATTTTCAATAACTTCCAAGCAGCTAAATTTTTGGAACAGGTAAATAGGGAAATTATCGAAACTATGGTTCACGCGTATAGCAAAATTTTTGGAACTCTCAAACCCGTATTCGACGGTCGAAATAATTTATACACCAGAGATCCCTTACCTATTGGCAACTCTCGCGAAGAACTGGAAGTCACTTTACCGGGTGAAGGAAAAGATCGTTTGTTCCGCGTTACAATCAAATGGGTAGCTCAAGTTTCGTTGTATGGTTTGGAAGAGGCACTCGAAGGCAGGACAAGACAAATACCTTTTGAAGCGATTTTAGCGCTCGATGTCGTCATGCGACATTTACCTTCTATGAGTTACACCCCGGTCGGAAGAAGTTTCTTCAGCAGTCCAGAGGGCTACTATCATCCCTTAGGTGAGTGTTTCTCTTGGGTGTACTTTGTTCAACCAGCTCAAATTACGCGGTATTCAAAAGTACAGCGTTAGTTAAAAAGCTGGGAGAATAATATTGAATGTTGTCCTGCTATCAAACGATTTTGTTAGTTTGATGGGTTCAAGAAGCACTGAACATTTTCTTAATGAAAAATCCGTTACTGTTATGTAAGAGTGGACATAACAGCCAATGATAAGTCTGGGATATGTTGTATTGTCATGACAGTATTTACAGATTCCTGACTTAGCAACTGACTAGTTAAATTTCTTGCACAATTTCTTAGGTTGTTTTTCAACTTTATTGTTTTGCGCACTTTTTACTTTTTGAATTTATTATTTGCTCGGCTTTTTAACTGTTATGAGCTTCATTAGTGTTGCTGCATCAAAAACCCTGATTACTTCTTGATTTTATTTAAAAAAATTATTTTAGGCGGCGGTAGAGAAGTGTGGTTTGGTTTCCATCAGTCTGTTCGCCCTAGTCAATGGAAAATGATGTTAAATATTGATGGTAATGTCTAAACATCGCTCTCGAGTTTTTTTATCTAAATTTCAACTTCTAGTTTCGGCGACGGCTTTCTACAAAGCGCAACCGGTAATCGAATTTATGTGCGAGGTTTTGGATATAAGAGACATCAATGAACAAAGAAAACCATTAACTGACAGTCAGAGGGTGAAATTTACAAAAGAAATCAAAGGGTTGAAGATTGAAATCACGCATTGCGGTCAAATGAGACGGAAGTATCGTGTTTGTAATGTAACGCGAAGACCTGCACAAATGCAATCGTGAGTGACGCATTCGAGTGTCTTTTAAAATGTTAAAATTTGTTTTGTTAGGTTTCCGCTTCAGTTGGATAACGGACAAACTGTCGAGTGTACCGTGGCCAAATATTTCTTAGATAAATACAAAATGAAGTTGCGGTATCCGCACTTGCCATGTTTGCAGGTTGGGCAGGAGCACAAGCACACTTATTTACCTTTGGAGGTCTGTAATATTGTGGCTGGACAGAGATGTATAAAGAAATTGACGGACATGCAGACTTCAACCATGATTAAGGCGACTGCTCGGTACGAAGAATCACGTAAGCTAAACCAGATTTCTAACCACAAATTTTTTTTAGGTCGGCACCTGACAGGGAACGAGAAATTAATAATTTGGTGAGAAGGGCGGATTTCAACAATGATGCATACGTGCAGGAGTTTGGTCTTACAATCAGTAACAATATGATGGAAGTTCGAGGACGGGTACTTCCCCCGCCAAAATTACAATACGGCGGAAGAGTAGCGTCCCTCAGTGGACAGGTGGGCTGGCATGTCAGTTTCATATTTTTTATTCAGTTTTTTTTTCTCATTAGTCCAGTCAACATCAGGAAATAAGTCCCAAGTTCTCTAAATCTGCGTTGAATCAACCCAGAAGCAAATTGATGTTGACAGAAAAACCTGATGTAGAGAACTTGGAAGCTTCTTTTAGTTGCAAAAAATATCTTTTCATCTAATGATTGGACTATTTCAAATTTTCTACTCTGTCATTAAATTTGAATGTGAATTTCATAGAGCAAACAACAGGCGATGCCAAATCAAGGAGTTTGGGACATGAGAGGCAAGCAGTTCTTCACCGGTGTGGAGATTCGAGTGTGGGCCATTGCATGTTTCGCGCCACAAAGGACGGTGCGCGAGGACGCGCTCAGAAATTTCACTCAACAGTTGCAGAAGATCTCAAACGACGCAGGAATGCCGATTATTGGACAACCGTGCTTCTGTAAATATGCCACAGGCCCCGATCAAGTCGAACCCATGTTCAGGTACCTCAAATCAACCTTCACTTCATTACAGTTAGTTGTGGTGGTGCTTCCCGGTAAAACCCCCGTTTATGGTAAATAATTTTTGACAACCTAAACTTAACCTCACTTCACCTCATAAATTTTTTTTGCAGCTGAAGTTAAAAGAGTAGGCGACACTGTCCTAGGTATGGCCACCCAATGTGTTCAAGCTAAAAACGTCAACAAAACTTCCCCACAAACTTTATCCAATCTTTGCCTTAAGATTAACGTCAAGCTGGGAGGAATTAACAGTATACTAGTGCCATCTATAAGACCAAAGGTGAAACAATCGAGCATCTTGGATGAAGTGACACACTTCAAACAAATTTTTTTTTTTTTTTAGATATTTAACGAACCCGTGATATTTTTGGGTGCGGATGTTACGCATCCACCCGCAGGAGACAACAAGAAACCCTCTATTGCAGCAGTGGTCGGTTCCATGGACGCCCACCCTTCGCGTTACGCGGCGACGGTTCGTGTCCAGCAACACCGCCAGGAAATCATTCAAGAATTAAGCTCTATGGTGCGCGAACTTCTTATTATGTTTTACAAATCGACAGGTGGCTATAAACCACACCGGATAATTTTGTACCGTGATGGCGTCTCGGAAGGTCAATTTTTGCAGTTATTGCAAAACGAATTGACTGCAATACGCGAAGCTTGCATCAAATTGGAAGCAGAGTATAAGCCTGGCATTACATTTATTGTTGTGCAAAAAAGACATCACACGAGATTGTTCTGTGCAGATAAAAAGGAGCAAAGTGGCAAGAGTGGAAATATTCCAGCTGGAACAACCGTTGATGTTGGCATCACCCATCCCACAGAGTTTGATTTTTATCTCTGCAGTCATCAAGGAATACAGGTAAATCTTATTAATTGAAAAAATGATAATTTTTAGGTGGTGGTCTCTTGGGTTTATTTGTGTTTGTTACTATGTAATGTAGTAGTCTTCTGAGTGGAGATTTATGATTTTTGAGGGACGAGTCACGAGACAAAAGGTTTATGCACTAGATTTCCTTTTACAAGATGTTTAAAAGATTTTCTTCCGGATTGCCTTGAGATTTTCTTGCTAGAAATTGAAAAATCAAAAAGGTTTCCTATTAAGATTCTATATTTTCTTCGAGATTTTGTAGAATGACTTTGGATTTTTTAAGATTTGCTATGGTTTCTTATAGTAGAGTCCACGGTCTACCAAAAGTCTTCTAGAAATGATTTCTGTTGGCTCGTGGGAGTTAAAAGCTGGAACCTATTCTAATTTGTTCCTTAATCCCTAAATAACAAAAATCCAATGGTCGTCAGGACCAATCCTAATCCGTTTTGCTTAGGACCTAATCCGTTTGTTCTGTACGGTGGGGGGGGTGTAGGGAGAAAATTGCAAAAATTATTCCAAAAACAAGTTGACTTATTTAAATAAGAAACGGAAAAGACACATTTTTGTCGTTTCAAAATACTGAAAAACTAAATTCCGGCTCTGACCGTACACAATATAAACACAATACGCATATAAAGCTAGGTTTGTCAAACTGGGGGTCTGGGGGGTATGGAAAGAATAAAAAATGGAATAGAAATAGATAAAAAGTTAAGTTTTTGATTTGAAACTCATAAGCTCAAAAATACATTTTCTTTTTTGAACACAATCACAAAACCAGACTTTACAACAGGGATTGTGCGCAAAAAGTGTTATTGAACTTATAAGTTCCAAAGCGGAAATCTAATATATAAAAATTTAAGATTTCTGATTTGAAATTCAATAACATACGCATTTTTTTTTTAACACAATCACTTATGTGCTGGGGGGTATTCCATACCCCCCAGACCCCCCCGGTTTGAAAAGCCTGGTTTTGTGATTGTGTTCAAAAAAGAAAATGTCTTATTGAGAGCTTAGACTTAGAGCTTACAGACTTCTACAAAACGGCATTTTTTAGCTCTTGAATGGCACTTTCTGGACATATTTATTGTATTTCATGGCCATCAACAATTACATTATTCAAACGTAATTTACGAGGCTTTCGCACGATCTGAAAATTTTGAAAAAAATACTTCAACTTCTAGAATGGGACATACATGGGCACTGTGTCAAAACGATAGATTTATATGTGACGGCGCGCGCGACCGCGCTAATCGACACGGGCCGTGACGCGGAACTTGAGTAAGGAGCATTTATAGAGAGTGTGGGGCGCATATAATATTTATACGCAAGATCATTGTAATTTTTGGCATCCAAATCCGTCTTCTACATTAGAAATTGTATTAAATCAAAATTTATAATAACTGAAGTTGAACATTTAAATTTGCAGGGAACATCACGTCCTTCTCATTATCACGTTCTGTGGGATGACTCGCACCTAGATTCAGACGAACTGCAATGCTTGACATATCAGTTGTGTCACACATACGTGAGGTGTACCCGCTCGGTTTCGATTCCAGCTCCTGCGTATTACGCTCATTTGGTCGCCTTTCGTGCACGTTATCACTTGGTCGAGAAAGAACATGACAGGTGAGTTTCTGAGTTGCCGATTGCTTTAATTTTTAATAACTCGACTTTTTTTCTTTTCCAAATAACAGCGGCGAAGGTTCGCACCAATCGGGATCGTCCGAAGATCGAACTCCTGGCGCCATGGCTCGCGCCATTACCGTACACGCAGACACCAAAAAGGTCATGTATTTTGCTTAACACGTGCGCGCCAAAAAGTACAAAACGATACGCTGATGCATACCAAATAAAAGTCACGACCAAAACAATACAAATTTATGTGTATGCTTGAGTACGTTGTCCTATCGCTAAACGTAGTGCCAAATTAAAACAAAAAATTTATTAATCGCGAATTGTGTGCCACTTAATTTATTATTGTGCTTTATATTTATTTTTTTTTGACTGATTGTTAGCAGAAAAGCGCCCGTGGTTTGGGTTCGTTTCGTTTAGGCCAACGTACCGAGCTATAATTTTTAAGTATTTTTTGTGTGTTGTTAGTTGGCAGTTTGCTCCTCGATCTCTTGAAAGTTTTTTTTTTAGTACGCAGCTGATACCATTTTTGAAAAACTTGGTGCAGGGTATTAATTTTCTCGCCTCCTGGCCTTCCCGTACACTTAGAATTGTCACTCATTTGTGTTCCTGTTTTTAAATTTTTTTGTTCATTTTAAACTTGGCGCCCTTGATTTTGGCGCCTTTTTTATTGATTAATGAAGTAATGATGCAGATGTAATCTATAGCTTTAAACCATAATGTCTTTCTAGTGCCGTACGATTATGCAAAAGTTATGTCTTAAGCTTTAATTATTATCATTGTAGGAAATTTAGAAGTCTTCATATATACAAAGCCGCGTTTTAGGCCAATTTTTGAACTTAATAATCAAAAATTGGGATGTTACGCGACCACACGACAGCAAAATGAACATTATGTTACAAAGCAACTATGAGATCCAAAAATTCATGTTTTTGTTGTTCGTATAATTATCTCGCACCGCGTGTATCATAATTCTAGATTATTATGTGACGGTTTAATTAATTTCATTTTTGGAATTTGTACATAATAGTCAAAATTAAAAGGTAATACAACAAATATGTTCAAATTTTTTCGTTTGAACAACATTCCAAATGCACAAGTAATGCCCGTTTAGTGAGTTTGATGCATTTTATTCTTAAATGACTTGAAATATGCCGCAATTTCATTTTGTTGGCGGGGGGGTTCCCCAAGCGTTTTGTTTTTCTTACGCGCACTCCCTCTCCCATTTTGCTGCCCTTTCCCAAGTCTAGTCATCAATTTTTATATCAAATTAAGTTACATTCCAATTTTTTTTTGTTTTCATATTTTCTCCCAAACGTATTTGTGATAAAAAAAAGTGTTCTAGAGTTTCTTTTAGGAGGATTATTACTGCCAATGCTGATTACTTCACCTTATTTTCATTCACAATTAAAATTCTTGCCTTTTAAGAAATGTGAATTTTTGTTGCCTTGTTCTAGTCAATTTTCTTTTCGTCGTGGAGAAGTATTCCTTCCTCCTCCATCTGAGGTAAAGCAAATTTTAGGCTAGAGAACATTTTTATTCATCAAGCAGCAATTTTTTGAAACAATATTATTTAATAACTCCTTTCCATCGAAATTTATTTAAGAGTTCTCGAAATTATTAATAAACCCTCCCCATTTGCTCGCGATAAAATTGGAATTGTGAGTTTAAAAAAATTGTTTTTATGTCATCTTCTAGTCAAACTTCTCATTATGGTACAGACACAAGCATTAAGTGTAGTTTGCTTCTCGAAAGAGATAAAATGTAAATATTTGGGGATTGTTGTTGATGCTAACTCAAATTTAATTTTCCCCCAGTATGGTAAGTTTTTCCCAAGGGGTAAATATCTTGAAAATTTTGTATACACTTGCTTGGAAATTCTGGAAAATCATCCCGTAGTTGGCAGATGGTGGCTACCTCTGACATTAAAATATTACAAAGCATTTTTACTGGCCAAGTAATGAAACTGAATGCAGTAGAAAAGAAACCAAAAATATTTATAATTGTAAGATTTTATTTACTGCAGGGGATTCCCAATTCATGAATTCACCCCTTTTTATGACCAGAACAATTTTAATCTTTTTTATTCGTACAAGATGAAGAAGTACTACATGAAGTACTAATACTTTAGTAAGAAACAAAACTAATAATAATTTTGTGATGCAATAATTTCGAATAATTGAAAAATTTCTGAACCCCCATTAGTCATAAAAACCTAAATGCGGCATATTTTAAAACCTGGGTGTTATTTACGAATAAAATTATTCCAATTTAAGGTAGATTTTAGTGTATTTTAGACTTACGTGTTTTATTTTAGTCAACAACATTTTCTCCTTGTAACAGCTCCTTTTAGAAAATTTATCAAAATTTTTAATATTTTATAATAATATAGTTTGTAAATAGATATTTTTTATAGACGGAAAGCTTATTTGAAAAAAAAAAGTGTGGATTTATGCAATACATTAATTGTATTGCGAGCTTTCCTCCGAAAATTGTGGCTCTAGTTTCTAAAAACTTGAAGGTATTCAACCTCTTCTCTTCGTACAAATAAAAGCCTGTTAATTATATGGAATAATTTTTCCGATAAAGTAATCATTCTATATATCGGTTCCAAAAGCGTAAGGGGGCGTTCACATCGCGCGTCGAAATGGCTGAAAATTAATTATTGCGGTCGCGTTTTTCTACCTTTGCATGCTATTTTTTTGTCGGGTAGAATGGCGCGAATTTTCAAAAAATTGAAGGGGATTTACCAACATAATTTTTTGAGTTAGTAACGCCGATGTGAACTCCTCTGTTTTATTATTGTTGAAAGTTTTTTGTTCATAAGTAAGTGTTTAAATGTAATGTCTTCAACAAATGTATTCACAAAACAATGCAAATTGAAGTTTAGTAGTTATAAGTGGATTAATAAAGCCGGGAATGACGAATTGGTCAACAGTTTAAGGTGTAACAGTTAAAGCGCTATTAATTGAATTTAGTGTCGTAAATATACTATTTTATAGTTTTATGGTGGTGGAGCTAAGCTGTTTGTGCGTTTCTTTATACATATCCACATGGAAAAAAATTATCGTACTAAATATTGGGATTTTTAAACGACAATAAGATGATTCTTCATATCACGTCGATCTCAAAAAAATCACTCAATTAATATCACTTTGAAGTAAAATTATCGGGTGCAATTTTGTTATTTTTTTATTAAAGAAAATGAAAATTTTATAGTTATGTAGATTAAGGTTACAGCTTAGTGAGCCACTATGTTTTATCATTATTTATTTTTCATTTCCTTGCCTCGCGTAATTTTTTCACGTTGTTGCGAATGCCATAATGTATACTAGTGTTATGGTGAGAGCGACCGACCTCGCGGCACGCTCACGAGGCATCTCGTTTCTTTTTTGCGTGAAAAGCTCTCGTTATTATTTAAATAAATATTTTTTAGTATTTTAAAAAGGAAAACGCTTCAATGCAACTTATGCACGTTACATCATTATTATTATTATATCATCATCATCGTGTAATAATTATTATTAATAAATTATGCAATTCTTTCTTTTGTTGATGACGTATTTTAGTGAAAGACGTTTTGAAAATTATGAAAAGAATTATTATTATTATCGATATACTTAAAATGTAGTCGTGTAGCGCATATCATGTTTTGTTATAGATTTTAAGGAATCATTTTAATTCTTTTTTTTGTAATTTAGTTTTAGTTGCGGATGCAATAGCTTATATGCGACCATATTGATTATCTTATTGTCTTACCATGTAATTTCTTTTTTCTTTTTTTTTTTACAAAAATTCAATTTTATATTTGCGGCGGGTGTAAAATATTTTAACAATTTATTTACGCATACATTATTGTATTTTATGTCCAATAAATTTATTAATTCTAATTTACAGGTTTTAATTATGTCCTTTCCTTCCTACCTTTCAAAGAAAAATATTATTGACGTAATGAATGCTGGAAAGGTCCACCGCATGGAGCAGGAATCGCAAATTAACGGTAAAACTTTAAAATGCAATTATGTATTTCACTTAAAAAAACTTGCAGTTTTTTTGGCTACGCAAAATTTTGTTGACAGTTTTTTGCTTTTGTCTCGGGCAATGCAGACTTGTACATAAATTTTGATTGAAATGAATATCAGTGGTGTAGCGTAGGGGGGCAGGGGGTAAAAGCCCCGGGCGGCAGGGAACGGCCGTGCTGATGATGGATAGATAAAAAATAAAAGAATTTTGAGTTACTTAATTTTAAAAATAACTTTTTTCGTTCGCGCTCAACGATACAAAATGTTCTAACTTCCGTACTATAAGTCCTACATAGTTATGTAATAACTCATTTTAAAGAGTATTTAAAGGGCTTTAATTTGATACGAATCTTGACCATTTTCTAACAAAAATGAATTTTTTTGAAAATTTCAAAAAATGTTTTTGAAAATTTTTTTAAGTTGGTGTTTTTTGAAAATTATAAAAATAAAACATATTTATGACGACTTGGTGAATACTTCATAAAAATTTCAGAATGGGGCCATGATGGGATCATGGTCTTTTGGGATTCATCAATCATGGGTTTTTGCGATTTTTTAAAATTAAATAACTCAAAAACTAGAAGAGTTAGAATTTAAAAAAAATTATATTTGAACTCAGGATGTTAAAGAGTATAATTAACCAAAGTTTCAAAGAAATCTATGATGATGAATTTTAAAACTTTATTTTTGGTTGATTTCATATGGAATAAGGAACCGAGAGGCATCCGTAGACGAGGCTTTAAGTTACGCCAGAAGCTTGTGGAAAGAACTTGGCATTTCTAGTGAACCTCCAAGACAAATTAAGAAGAGACACATTTTTGGCGACGGAAGTGCAGACTCCTGTTTATCGCCCGAAGACGATTTAAGGCAAAAAATAATTTCTGCATTAGATAGAGTAACTGCTGAAATTCTAGATAGATTCCAGCAACTTCAGAAATTTGCCGAAAAATATGCCTTCCTAAGGTCTTCAATAATATTGGGCGCCGATGATGAAGAATGCAACCCCGACTAAGCTCCTCAAGATATTGACAGAGAAGAGTTTAAGCTTGAGTGCGTGCGTCTACGGGCTTTCGTAGCTACAGAAAAACTTTTTTTGCAAAAATTGGGGCGGGGGCGGCAAATTTAAGGTTTGCCCCGGGACCATATATCCATATATTTCAATTGGATTATGTTAGTGGATGGCCCCTAAGTGAGAAACCGGGGCTGGCGAAATGCCCATTCTAGATATTTCGAAATATCTGAAAAACAAAAGAGAGTGTAAACGAAAATAAGGAAGGTACTAACGATTTAGACTATTTTGAATCCAAAATTCGAAAAGGTGGGGGCTGTCGAAATGCACCTGTTTTCGGCCTCGGATAGCACTCACGTCAGCGGCTATCTTTAAAAACACATTTTTATTGTTAACTCGTAAACGGTGCGCCGGACGAAATAAATGATAATAACCTTTTTTGTAAAAAATTAAACTTCCTATCAGTTTTGTTCGAAGATTTTTTCTCGAAAGTCAATATTTTTCGAGAAATTGTCAGTTGAAAAATTCAAAATGTAGTTTTTGTTAAATTTTTCGTTGACAGTTGCAGATACAAAAAAATTATAACAGTAGTGTATATCCAAATTTGCAGTTTCGAAAGACCTGTGCTAACTTTTCAGCACTTGAAAAACCGCAAATTTTTCTCACTTTTTTTTGGTTTTTTTAATATAAGTCCTAAACTATGCGTTTTTTTAAGAAATATTTTTTATACATTTTTAAAGTAGACTAAAATAGCTACAATTTGAGATCAGAACGAGCTCTGGAGGGTTAATACTTACCTAGATACAGCCTTCCAGAAATCGACAATTTTTTCCAAAACAGTGAAATTTTAAGATTTGGTCAATTTTCGACCCCGATATCGGGCAAAATACTTATTTTACTGATAAAATCATAAGGAAAGATATTGTAAAAAATATAATTAGCTTTAATTTAAGCACAGAACGACGTATGGAGGCCATATAGTTTACTCACAAATCTTAAAAATCCAAAAAATAGGAAAACTGCATTTTTCTTAAATTTGCTGTTTAGTTCTCACGGTGGTTCGAAGTATTAAACTCAGGTGGCACTAGTATCACTGTTTGAAAGTTAAAAGTTTCTTTATAAGGAAGATACTGTATAAAATTTGTTCAGTATGTATAAGTATTACGAATTCTTGTTTGTGATGGTAAACGTCACTTTGACAATTTGAATTATACAAAATGTGACCCAATTAACATCTCGGTTTTGATTTAGTTGTTGGTGCTCAGCGGAGTGGTGTGGGTGCTTGTTATTCGTTCGCGCTCTTCGTCAATATACACGTGCGAGACAACAAAAAACGGTCATATACCCAGCATAGATGTGTTTTTGTTTAAAAACAAATAACTGACGCTGTAACTAGGAAACAAAAGTTAAACACTGACGTTGTTGATAGGTAAGTGAAAAATGTTTTCTTTTTTTTTGCATGCTTTTGTTTGGCGCGATTCTTTTCTCGCGTTCCTAATTGGCTGTTCGTTTAATTTGAAATAAATTATTCTATCGACTTGTCGCGATAACTGTTCAAAAGTACGGTAACTTCTTTAACCTATATTGGCCCACAGCCCGAGGAAAAAAGTATTTTAGGCGATTTCTCGTTTTCTACGGAATTCACACTTTTACCGTTTTCTTTTAGAAATAATTTTGCTTCGAAAATCGAAACGAAAAAAATTTAAATAGGCGACAGGAAAGTTGGCAGTACCAAGAATTGATTATTGTTGGTTTTACCGGAGAAATTCCAAAACTTTCTATCTTTCGTGCGCTGGTGTTATACTTTTCGAGATTTTTGCATCGAAAAATTAGTTTACATAAAATAATCGAACACACTTCCTAGTTCCATTATTTACTTATTTTTCTAGTTTGTGCGGATGCCCACGATTACAAAAATTCTTCTATTGTGTTCCATTGTGTCAAAAACTTTCTTTTTATAATTCGAAATATAATAAAATAAATTTGCTGTATTATAATTATTTGTGTAATAATACCGTGGCACGCATACACACTTGTAATTCAGAACAAACGAATTGGTTACGTTATACACTCGTGTAACTGAGAGAGCGACATTAACCCCCTAGTCACTCGAAACGTCACGGGTTACAAGTGTGCCGTGAATAATTACCAAAATATTAGATAATCGAAACTGTAACAGCAGTAGTGGTTCCAAAAATCTTCCTGAATTGCTTTAAGATTTTTTTTGAAAAATTTTGAAAAACAAAAAGTCCTGTGATTTTTTTTCACTTGTATACCAGACTTCCCCAGCGATTCCTCCCTCGTCTTCGGCCCTTGATCCAAAATCAACTAGAATTTTGTTGGGGGAGGGGGGATTTACTCGACTTATATTTATTTGCATTTTTTAATAACAAAACACTAACATAACAAAACAATGCAATGTGAGTTTTCATTTGTTCAGGTTTCTTGTTATAGAGGTAATAATGAAAATGCTGCAAGTACCGCGAACGTTTTCGGCCTTCACAAAAGACATACGGATGTAGAACCTGATTCGACTAAAAAAATATAAGTTGCCATTTAAAAAAGCCAATGTTACCATTGAAATGACCTTGAAACCGACCACTAATTAAAAGATTGATCTTAAAAAGAATCTCTTTTCTCTTGCCGCTGGCTATTACACAATTTGAGTCTGAAACATTTTTTCATTTTTTCGATATTTCCTACTGGAAGTTTTCAGATGAACATTCAGATTTCCTTACTGAACCGATAGCAATAAATCTAAAAATTCTTACGATTCTCTGGTTTAATGGCAGCCTTGTTGGCAACAGTGCAGGCTGCGTTGATGGAAAATGACGTCACTGCTGGCCTGCTTGCTTGTTTATGTGATGGATTTCAGCGCTAACCAATAATGATGTCGCGTCGTGTTCGTAAACACGAGTGCTACCGATAAATGTCGAGTTTTCTTTGTTGAACCTGCATGCAGTGCAGGATTTAGGTTTCGGCCCGTGAGGCCCGGGCCTAGGGCGGCAAAATTCTAGGGGCGCCTAAATTTTAGAGGCGAGAAAATTTTAGAAGTTGTAAATTTAAAGAATAATTAAAATTTCAAATTTGAATTGGCTTAGCTTTGCTGTGAATGTATGAACAAATTTCTAAGACCGTTGGCGCTGCAGTCGATAATGATATTATTTATTGTGATATTTTGGGTTCGTTTATTTGCCCCCCACCTTGATTTGAAAGCTAGCTTTCAAATCTGTGGAACTAGCACTGATTAGCACCCAAATATTAAAACTAGCACCTTTATAGTTTTTTCACAAATCTAAATTTAAAATTGGGGGGGGGGGGGGCTAAAGTAACGCTAATCACCCAGTTAATATTTTGGCTCTAAAAGCTAGCTCCCTAATATGTATACAATCCAAATATTAAAGCTAGCACCACTTTCAGTCAGTGTTTTTTGTACACAATTACAAAGCTAGGTTTTTCAAACCGGGGGGTCTGGGGGGGTATGGAATACCCCCCAGGATATTAGTGATTGTGTCCAAAAAAAGAAATTGTGTTATTTAATTTGAAATTAGAAATCTTAATTTTTTGGAAATTATATTTCCAGTTTGAAAATTATAAGTTCAATAACCCTTTTTTGCGCACGGTTTTTGCCCCCTGTTTGCAAAACCTAGCTTTGTGTGCGTATTGTGTAGAAATTGTTATTTTAATTCGGAAATATTCAGCGATGCAATTTGCATGACTGCTACTGCATATGTAAATGTTTTATTTATAATAATTATTATCAAGCAAACAGGGCACCATATAGGACAGGGCCTAGGGCGCAGACGACTCTAAATCCGCCACTGCTTGCATGCGCATTGAAACCATAAAATGCGTGTGAAGCCAACACCGCACAGAAGCTATCACACCACCAAGCTCAGGGCCGGCGCTAGCCTATGTGCCGCCCTGTGCGAGTTTTAGACTATGACGGACGTCCTTAACGGGAGAAGCTCGCCGCCGCGGCTAAGTAGTATTTGATTTTTTGAATTTAGGCCAGCTTTTAAAGTCAAAACACCCACCGTGCCCCGCAGGCGAAATTTTTTTCAAAGGAGCGTGGCCATCATATCACGGCTTTCATAGGAATAAAATGTTGGAACTGTTGGACAGATGATGGAAAAACAAACGGGGCGTCCGAATAAACAGAAGCAACAAAGATATAAAATAATATCCAAAATTTCACATGCGAAAAAACGAAAATTTGCCGCCCAAAAAATCTGCCGCCCTGTGCAAAGGCACCGTTCACACATATGGTAACGCCGGCACTGACCAAGCTGCTAGGAACACAGCAGAGAAACAAGTAAGCAATCAATCAGCAAAACAAGCGTCGTGTGGGGTGGGCTTAACGCAGGGCTACTGTAAAAACAAAATTCCCTGCCAAAAAACAAACTTGCAGATAGTTTAAACCATCACATAGACCGCTAAGTTTTATCGTACTACCGACGGTTTCGAGATTACTTACTCCGAAGAGATTTCTCTTTATCAGATACGAATTTTCCGTTTCCGGAAATCCACTTACACCTACAATTGGTAGATTTTACTTTTTTGAATTGTAATATTTGCTAGCTGACTACCCGGCTTCGCCCGGTGTTAGAGAATTTGTTATAAGATATCATAGACTTGGGCCTGAAAAAAAAAGATTAAAAAAAAGGTTTGAATTTGACTTCGATATGTCCAGTTGTTTAGGTTTTTTTATTCATTAAGATGTATTGCATCCTCCGCTCCGGACGTTCTGGGCCGTTTTGACAAACGCTGTACTCACTAAATGTATCCCTTTATACCGGCCTACTTGGCAAAGTGTGTTATTGGGATGGAGGTGGATCTTCCTCGCAATATGAAATATAAAAAGTTTCAATTTAAGAAAAAAATTTGGAAATTTGGTAAACGCCAGCCGGCAGATCATTAAATGTTGGGCAGATAGCTGGATATAGACATCCATTGAAGCACCCCTGAACCAAGATGGTTGATGTCAATAATAACTAGGTTTATCTTACAGAAAGTGGAAGACGAAAAAGACATTATCACTTACTAGCTGTAAACGCCATTACATTAAGATTACGATCTAGACCTATACACCTACATCTCAACCTACATCTTAATCTGCTTTGCTATAATAATCACTTAAATTTCTATTATTTATGTAAAAGAGTCAATGTTCTGTACTAATCGTTTTCTTAAAGGTAACAAACTTAATTATTGCTTATTAGTTAGTTAGTCGATTACAAATTATTGTTCAAATATGCGTATAATTATAATAAATCATTCATGTTTTACATGATAATTCTACACAATATCATTATTATATTTCAAACATTTCGTATTAACGAGATACCAATTAGTTTTAAATGCATTAACGAGATTCCCATAGTGAAGTTTTAACATATAATAATTGAAAAGCGCTCGACAGACAAGCGACGTCTATATATGTACATCTTGACGGTCGAGACGATACCTACCCAGAGTGATGTTCTGATGGTTTTTGTTTTTTATTTTTTAATTTTTGTTTTTTCTTATGTTTAATCTCAAATGTTTTTTTGCTTATTCGGCCGAGATGGCGTAATTAGGGGGGCTATGGGGACTAGAACCTCCTTCCCTCCCAAGATTTTAAGCCGATTACAATCATTTTTATAAATTTTTTTTTATAAAACGGTGTCATAATTCGTAAGCCAGGGGATTTAAAAATGTTATGCACCTCCGCCATATCGGAATTTTAAAAGCGCGGAGTCGACTGTCACTTAGAAGCGTAAACATTGACTCAGTAATAGTTTATGCACTTCCAATTTCTCGGAAAACTCAATCTCGTAACGGACACACAGAAAGACGAATTTTTAAAATCACTATAAGATGAATGCAGTTTCCTGGAAACTGTTTTTCTCTTTTTATTGTGTTTTCTATGCATTCTTTGTTTGTATACTGATTTCTGTTTGTCTTTATTTTCTGTAAATTTGTTTGTCTGATTTTCTGGTTTATTATTCTTCGTTATTATGCTACGTATAAGAGCGTAGCATGGCGGTAACCAAGTAACCAGAACTGCGATGATTCTAAATACGGTCCTGCATTGTCATGTTTTGGTATTCTGGTTAGCGGACACGGACAACTGGGTGAGTTCCACTGGACGACGTATAAGGGGACGTCCATTAATTACGTGAGCAATTTTTCTTAAAATTTGGACCCCTCCTTCCCCCTTGGCGAGATTTGGTAAGATGTAGCAGGACCCCCCCCTCCATCTCAGGTGAGATTTACTCTATAATTTTTAAATAATTAAATTTATTTGATTTACATATTTACATATAATTTTGCATTAAAATACAAAATGTTATTTGTTATAATAATGAAACTTCAATTATAATTTTGTTTAAATTAATTAAATCACTGAATTAAAAAGTTGACGTGAGATTTTCATTTAAATGAGATTTGGTGAGATTTTGTCGAAACCCTCCTCCCCCATTTTGTCGCCCAGTGGGATTCCCCTTCATCCCTTGAAGCTGACCTATCAGTCCCCCAAGGGATGACGTTGAGATTTGAGACACCCTGATCAAATAAAAGAATAAAACGGTCACAGGCGGAGTAAAAAATGTATTCTACCTGTCTTCTCTCTGCAGGCAATGGCAAACCACTAAGGTATCTGCTAAGAGAAATTCTAAAAATAATAATAACAGAAGTGATCACTGTGCCCTTATGCAGATCGACGCACTCTTGAGTTATTGTGGGCGAACTTTGTTTTAGGTTTTTCTACGAATTATTTTGTTTATAAAATACAATTAAACAGGAAAGGTTTCGTTGAATTTTTCGCTCCAGACCACGTGAAAGCCAGCATAACCAGCTGACATAGTTACGTCATATTGTCGTCGATAATTGGTCAGTATTGACGTCATATGACCAAAGAAATGACGTACTAGTGACGTAAAAGTTACATGTTAATGTCACAGCTCACTACGTCAGAATTACATTGAAATGACGTTACTTTTCTGACGTTAAAATTAGGTCATAAAACAACGTCACACTAACGTCAGTATCTAGTCATTTGACGTCGTCGACGAAATATGACCAGAAATAAACGTGATTTTGACGTAAGCATGTCAACTGGGTAGCTATTAGCTGTTTACAGTGCATATTTTCGGTTCTAGTAAGCCCTAGGCCCATATACCTTCTGGGGCGTCGTCGTAGGATTAGGAAATTATTATTTTGATTAAAATAAGAAATTAGAGCAATAGCGGCGTAGGCGAAAAATTTGGTGTCACAAATTCACAAAAATTATAATATTAATTTAACTCTAAATTCATTTATACAGGGTGTCCCCGTGACCGTGGAGAACCTTTGAGGTGGCGATACAGGACGCTTTTCTAAAATAAATTTTCAAATACAATTTTTGTCCAAGTCCAAACCCTTGGGAGGTACCTCACTTTAAAGCAATTTTTTGAATTTCTGATTTCAAACGGCTATAGCTCCAATATTATTGATTTTTTAAGCTTAATGGGTTAGAACATAATAAATTTTCAAAGTGGCCATGGGAGTGCTCTTTTCAAAAGGTGTTGCACGGTATTATTTATAATATTGGCGCTTCTTTCAGTAAGTTCTGTTACACCTCTGTATTCTTTTCATTAATTTAGTTTTTTTTACCTACACCTTGTTCATTATTTTCAGAATTTTTGTGAAAACGGTAGGTTTCCCAAAAAAATTTATTTGACCAAAGTTGTAGCTCTTAAAATTTTCTATCCGGTTTGGGCCATCAGTTTAGTTCTAGGACGTTTTGTTTAAGAGATACGGGATTCGCAAGAAATGTAAGAAAAATAAAACCTGAATTTTTTAAAACATTTTTTCCTTTAATTTAAGTTATATCTCGAAATCCGTTGATTCTAGACTATAAGGGGTTATATCCTAATTTATAGATAAACGAGTGATCTTTAAAAAAGTTCTAATTCATTATGCTTAAAAAATCAATAATATTGGAGATATGGCTGTTTGAAATCAGAAATTTAAAAATTGCTTTAAGGAGTAAAAGATTTGGACAAAAGTTTTATTTGAAAATTTGTCTTAGAAAAGTGTCCATTTATCACTACCTAATTAATTTCAATGTTTTTTTCTTTTTACTTAATTTGTCCAATTACACTGTTTGTGCTTGGAATTTCATGAACTCAAAATCAAAAATTTGTAGGATTCAATTTTAATTTTTTTGTTCATCTTCATATTTGATTGGTTGAACAAATACAATGATCATAATTTATTTTCGTTTATTATTATATTATTTAACTTTTTATCTACTTTAACAAATTCGTCCTTGATGCTTTCCTACTAAACACCCGCATTATAAGCTTTTCATTTAGTAGTTTGATACAAATTCTGACTGTTCAATAGGAATACATAAATCAGTTGGTGAGTTCATTTTGAAATTTTCATAATTTGCTGTTGCCAAATAATAATAATTTATATCGGATGATAATTTATGCGTTTGCGTGAGCAACCAATAAAAGTAATCCATTCAATTTTATCTTTTGTTTTTCTTTAATTTGTGATAATTGAATTATTTACCATTAAATTAAGGACGTCAAACCTTTTTTTTTGTTAATCGAATGTTTTCGGTATCTGCGGAAGTAGAATAAAAAACAACCAGAGATATAAGAATATTATAAATAATAATCACGAGTAGTGCGTCAGACGCAGCGGACCAGTCGTAAGAATTAAGTCGTAGCTAATGGGGCTAATTTAACAACGGGAATATCAAATTTATCGATGAAAATCATCAGTTTTATCTAAATTAGATTAAATTTGATTTCCAAAATCAGGCTTCAGTTCTTTCTAATTGTTAACTGAATTCAAATTAAATAACGGCGTTTTATATATTTTTTTATTACTTTGTGAACCGCTATGATTACAAAATTATGATTTCAAGTTAATTACTATTTAAATTATTCTTGCAAAGTTACATTAATTATGTACAAAATTATTGTTCGTCAATATTTAGTTTTGTTTTTATTTCAAAACATAAGCAATATGCATTGACCTTTGATAAGCGTGCATGTCACGTATATGAATGTTCAGATATGGTCCGCTAATGAGACAGGCTATTTTTAAAATTAAAATTAAAAAAAACGGCAAAATTATTAAACTGATTTTAACTAATCGACAAATCGGTAAAGCCTGTGATTCCAAAATCTGAATCAAGAGTTGCCATTTATCGGTATGCCGTTCAAGAAACGAATGTTCGCTACGCTCCGACTTAACAAAAAGTTGTTTGAACAGATTAATTAATACGTACATAAAAATTAATATTTTATCATAATCAAACTTCAACAAACAAACACTTTTAGTTGCTAAAAATAGCCATTCAAATTTAAATAAATACAAATTTTAAGTAAAAAAATTTGATGATAATATTATTTTTCTATAATATACCAGCTACACTATAGAATAATATACAAAAGTACACTTTTTCAGAACTTTGGTTTTTATTTATTTTAATTTTTAAATATGATTGTTTCCTTTTGGACATTAATATTTAATATCAAGAAAGAAATATCAGTTTATACGTGGCGCAGGCAGAATTTTGTTACGGGGGGCTAAGGGATGCGAGCTGCGAAAATTTATCTGAAAAAGGGGCCTGGTCATTTTATTTTCGAGTATAATTATTGTGTTACCACTGTTACTTACCTTAAATTAAAAGTCACAATACTTTTTTTGTTTTAAAAAATTTTTCAGTGCACCGGTAAAAAAGCAACTATGATCATTAAAAAAAGGAAGAGTGTCTTCCGCAAAACGCGTCCGTCCACCTTGATGGACCTGATAAAAAGCAAATTAATCAAAAACTTTCGTACCAACTTTTAATTTGTTGGCGCGAACAATCAAAATTCAAAATATTTTAGTAGTACGTATCTCCAGTTCTGCATTCACTGATACCTGTTCCAGTGTTAATTTTTGTTTTCAAAAATTTTCCATCTGTGTACCAGATGGTTTCATATCGAGCCCTCATCTCCTGCTTGGTGCCTTCTACTCTTCTCTCAGGTATTAGAACACTTAAATTTGTTTGGAAGTTCCTTACAGTACTGGTTTTGTCAGATTGCACGATGACCCGCTTTGGGGGGGCCACTCCTTCACGATTAGTCGCCTTTAGCTAGTAGTGCCTCCATTTCCACTACCTAATGCAGTGGAGAAAGCCCCAAAAGCGCCTCCATGACCGTGGCAGGCGTTTTTGTCATTGCTCCCGTTATTCCTAAACAGGCAAGTCTTTGCAGCTTGTTTAATATTGTGATACCACCCCTTATCTTGTCTTTGTGCCACCAGATAAGGGATACATAATATTATGTTGCTGTGGGTATCACAACTTTGGTGTATAGCCAAAGAACCATTTTTGGTTTTAGTCTCCACGATTTCCCGATCATTCTTCTGCAGGCCCATATTGCTGTAGTCGCTTTGATTGTTGGTGTTTTTCGCGTGTTGTTTGAAGGTCTGACCTATCTGACCTCTACTAGCTGCAGTTTATTAGCTGCGGCACACCATTACACTGTGAAAAAAGATTTGTCGCTCTAACAGAGCTATTAGTAGCTATAGCCTCAACTGAGTTTTGTTTTGCTGCTATAACAAATTTTTTTTTTCGCTTTGATTGTTGTGTTTTTCGCGTGTTGTGTGAAGGTCGGCCTGCTGTTAGATCTAGATATCTCACCTCTACTAGCTGCAGTTTACTAGCTGCGACACACTATTATATGATATCAAATTTCAACCTGTATCGATCGTAGTAGTATAAGAATGAGGAAGCCGCCATCTTGTCTTGCACCCCCCACCACTTTTTCTCAAACCACGACCCCTTTTCAAGGTCAAGCATTCTATTGGTCTACCGCCATATACTGCTAAACCGCTAGATACCGCTATGCCGCTATATAGCTAGTTATCACTAGCGGTATATTAGCGGTATATAGCGGTATAGCGGTAGACCAATAGGGCGGTTGTAGATTGCACCGATGATGGTCAAAGGGTCCCATAATCTGGCATGTACATACAGTAGCAGTCATGGAAATTGCATTAGGAATTATTCCCGAATAAAAAATAGAACATAAATAAATAAAATTTAAATATTTGGTTTGAAACTCATAAGCTTAAAAACACATTTTCTCTTTTGAAATTTGAACGTTGTCAAAGCTAGGTTTTTCAAACCGGGGGGTCTGGGGGGTATGGAATACCCCCCAGCACATTAGTGATTGTGCTCAAAAAAGGAAATGTGCTATTGAATTTCAAATCAGAAATCTTAGATTTTTAGAAATAAGATTTACGGTTTGAAACTTATAAGTTCACTTTTCTGCGCACAATCTCTGGTGTACTGGAAGGTACACCCCCCTCCTCCGACCCTTCGGTTTGAAAAACTATTGTGTACGGTTATTGAAATTTCATTTGGAATTGTTATTTTAATTCGGAAATATTCAGCGATGCAATTTCCATGACATCAAGCAAACAGGGCGCCATGTCGGACAGGGCCCGCCACTGCTCAGATCGCCTAGGGCTTTTAGGTCTGTCTTCTTTTAGAAAGTACAGTAGCGGTCATGGAAATTGCATTGGGAATTATTCCCGAATTAAAACAATAGATTTCTAAGTATATTACCTATAATCTTAATAATCAAGAATACAAATAGATAAAAAGTTAAATTTTTCAAACCGGGGGGTCTGGGGGGTATGGAATACCCCCCAGCACATCTTAGTGATTGTGCTAAAACAAGAGAAAATTAATGTGTTATTTAATTTCAAATCAGAAATCTTAGATTTTAGTTATTTAGAAGTTGGCTTTCTGGTTTGAAACCCATAAGCTCGATAACAAATTTTTTTTGCGCACGATCTTTGGTATACTGGAGGGTATTCCATACCCCCCAGACCCCCCGGTTTGAAAAATCTAGCTGTATGTGCGTATTGTGTTTTTATTGTGTGCGGTTATTGCAATTTCATTGGGAATTGTTGTTTTAATTTGGAAATATTTAGCGATGCAATTTCCATGAGACTGCTACTCCCATATTAATTTTGATATTTCAAGCAAAATGCTAATTTTCCTTGGGGCCAGTTATTTTTTATTAGCAAGAGACTCTTTGATTAAATCCTAATTATAAAATAAAATTTCTGGTAATAACTTAAACTTCATCCACATGAAAAAACTCAAATTTAATTTCAAAATAAAAACGCAAAATTACAAATTAACGGAGGACGTCCGCAAAACGCGTCCGTCCGCTTTGACGAACCTGGCAAACGCAAAGTTATAATACATTTTCGTACCAACATAAAATAATAAATATTGGCCCAAACAAAAATTCAAATATTCAAACTTGACAAAAATATTATATCCAATATAAATTGGATAGAAATCCACCTTTTGCCTATTAGCACACTTTGCCGAGTAGGATCGGTCTAAGGGGATATTTTTAGTGAGAACAGAGTTTGTCAAAGCGGCCCGGAGCGGAGGTTCGGTTTTGACAAATGCAACCACGGAAAATCTGGTTTTGCAATCTCTGCAGGAGAGCTTTGAAACACTGACCAAATAAAGCCAATACAAAAATTGTATCGGCTACAATACGTATTGTAGCCATCTATTGGCTTCCTTTTTGATTTTTTTTTAGTTTAAACAAACAATAAACAAATTAGTATTTTTTTCCAAAATAAGGTTTATGAGATCAAGAATCGAAACCTGCATTTCTTTATTTTTACTCTACTTTAATTTTTTTAAATCAACCAAAAAGTGATCTAGGTATTCTGTAGCCCCCAGTGGCGCAGCCAAGAGGGGGGCTAGGGGGCTATAGCCCCTCCCCCCAGACATTATTTCTTTTTTTTAATGATCATAGTCGTTTTTTTACCAGTGCAATGAAAAATTTATTAAAACAAAAAAATTATTGTGTTCAAATTTTAATTTAAGGTAGGTAACAGTGGTAACACAATAATTATACTCGAAATTAAGATGACCACGCCCCTTTTCCCGAAAAATGTATTTATTAAAATCCCTTAACCCTCCATAACAAAATTCTGGCTGCACCACTGGTAGCCCCTCACTACCAAGATTACCTTCTTCATGATTTTTCGTAATCATCATTAAAACATTGTTACCAACAAAAACACAAAAAGGCATTTTATCTCCGTTAATTCATATCATTTGTGCTCACAGAACCAATGAGTGCCTAGAGTAAAAAATAAGATAATCTAATCTTAAAATAGGAGGAAGAACAAGATTAATAATAATGTGTTTCATTTAAACCAAAATAATTGCAATGAAAATTTCCTGTTGATTGTCCATGACCATGATGACCAACTTGACATTATAGCAAAAACAAATAATTTTATTAAAACTTTTTTTTTAAGCGGGAAAACTTAGGTGTGCTATTGAAAAATTATTTTACATTTACGGATTTTTAACGTTGGTTGACTTCGTTTATGGTAGATATGCAGAGCAGATCTCTTCCAGTTTATGCATCGAACTACTTCTTTTCGCTCTACTTCTCAAAATGATCTACTGCGTTTATCCACGCGTATAAACATTTTGCGGAATTCTTAATTTTTTGAAATTATTCATTCTAACGAAAATATGTAGAGTAACGGGGGACTTAATTTTTATTATTTACCTTGTGCGTTTTTTCACGATTACCTACTTGGGAGTGATGCTACCCAATTACCAGCATAGACCAGACAAAATATCGCTGGCGGTCGATAAACTCAAACATTACGTATTTTATAATGACAATGCGTTAAAAAAATATTTCATAATTGTGTTACCGTTAGGCAGTCACCTACGATTCGAAAGTTGTGCCAGTAAAAATTCTTCAATCGCTTAGGTAGGTAAGGTACACGGAAAAACAACCAAGGCCATCCTGACAATGATAATGAAAATTTTAATAAAACCACGCCATCACCATTACAATAATTTAAATTAGTAATTACACATCAAGTACATATTTGTTAAGTAAAATCTCCTTGACGTAATTGGTTTAACGGAAAGTAATAAGGATTCCCTCGCAAGCATGCGCCGCAAAAGATCCTTTTGCCAAATTTAAATTTGAAGCTTTGCCTCTCTTCAGAACCGTCCGCCCGCGGAAATTTTAAAACCGCCGAAAATTGAATTCGTGATCTGAAGTCAAGGACGTCTAACGTGACATTCACGAGTATCAATAAAAAATATGAATTTTTTATGGTAAAATTCGATCGACCGTTTACGCGTAGTCCTGATTGATACGGATATTTTTAACGGCCCAATAGCCTCTCTGGGGAAACATTGATATTATTATTCTGATGAAGCTCTTCATTATTAGATCCAATCGATTGTAACTGCGTGTGGGGACGGTTACGCAGGCGGCTATTTTTGGTTGCTTAACTACTGTGGCTCAACTTCAATACAATTAAATTATTTGACCACTAAGCCGTGAAGCGAGTTCCGTTTAAAAAATTTAATTTCCTCATTTCCTAGGATTTTTTTCATTGTGTGAATGTTTAAATTGTTACAATTGCACCTGTTTAATCGATTCATCCTTGAAGAATGATGATACTTTGCACTTCGTCCTAGCTGATCAAGATTTTTGTTTTACATAAAGGAAGCCCAAGACTTGATTTTTCTTTTATTTCAGGTTGATATTATGGTAAAGAACTCACTCCTCGTCTTACCATGGTTTTTCGTCTGCTTCGTTACGTGGACCCGAGGTGAGTAATTTTTATATTGGTAAAATTAAATTTAAGGTCGAAGAGAATCACGAGCTGGTTTCTGTTTTATTGTATTCATCAGGTCTGATTAAGCGTGAAACTTGAAGAATGTGATAGAGAAAGTACATTAATGATGGGCTATAAATTGTATAGAATGGAAGAGAAATGTGTTAGTTTCATTGTCGAGACGTTCGTCGGCTTATTTTTAATATTTTATTGCTTGCACGATGCGTAGCACCACTGGTTATTAATTTTTAAAAAGTTTATAATCAATGGTACCACGCCATTCCAGAATCAAACTTTCTTATTGTTTCTCCAAATTATAAATTCAAATGCCGACAAATTTTCTGTAAAAAGAAAAAAAGCTAAGAAGTGAATGGGGGGGGGGGGTAAATTTAAAACTTGACGGTTTTCTTTCAATTTTTTATTTTTCAGGGGCTCCAGTGATTATAGAAATGCCAGAAGACGAATTCACAGATAATTGGAACTACAAGCTGAAACCCGAAATGGTTCCGGTGCTGTCGCAAATGTTCCGGAACCACACCTTGCCTCCTACAGCCAATGGCACTGTAAGTAGGTACCAAATAATTTAATCAATTTTTTTAAATTAAATCTTAAAAATCGAATTAAATTTTTACCACCATAGCTACACCACATTTTCCATATTTATAATACGGAAATGATCAAAGTTGGTATTATGAAAGAAAAGTTGCAGTTAAAGAGGAATTTTTCAAGTGCCGCGGTGGTTTGTGTTTTATTTATTTTTTCAACAAAACGGGACGCTTAGTTTCTCAAAATGCCTTCACACAGGGTATCGCAGCCGATTAAGAGCTAAAACAGACGAAGCGGTTTTGGACGAGTCGTCTGACGACTCGGTCAACTACACACACGTAGTTGTTATAATTTAGGGTAGTAATAAATTTCTAACTTTTAAATTTAAATTTTAAATTAATTTTAATTCAATGTCGACGAATGGGAAAGTGACCGCCTTATCAACGCAGCTGCTCACTCGTCATTGCAATTCAACTTTAAATTTTAATTATTATCTTTTTCGCCTTACTTTTTTTATTTTTTGAATATAAAATTTTATTTTTGACTTACTTGGCTTGAAGTGACGATACCAGCAAGTCGTGTTACTGAAGAAATTTGAAATTTATTAACAAGAATATTGACTTGTTAAGGTTTTTAGGATATAAAATGAGATAAAGAAAATAAAAAAACCTGGAAGGCTAAATAAGGCAAGGTAAAGAAAATTAATTAAATTTAAATTATTCTAATCGATTAATGAATCACTAAATAAAAGAATAATAGATAACTAATTAAAATAAATTATGATTAATGGAAAATTAACTAAAATTTGAAGGTCAAAGGATTTGTATGTGGTTGATAGGCGGTTGAACAAGTAATATAATATTATAATTTTTCCTCTAAGTAAGGGTTTTTAAACAATCATTTTTACATTGTCAATTTTTTTTAAATTAAGAGGACACTTTTCTAAGAAACATTTTTAATAAAAATTTTTCTTCTAAATTCAAGCTCTCGAGACTTAGGCCTCTTTAAAGAATTTTTTTTTAAATTTTCACCTTCACGTGGCCATATCCCGGAAAATATTGATTTTGCGGTAAAAATGGATCAGTGCTTTTTTAAAGAGTATGAAATAATCTACAAACTAGATTCTAACCTTTTATTGTCTAAAATCAACGGCTTTCGAGTTATAAATTAAAGTAAGTAAAAAAATGTTGAAAAATTCGAGATGTTTTTATTTTGGTGTTTTTCAAAATCCTGTATTTTTTAAACGAAACATTTAAAAAAATTTTGACGCCGCATTTCGGATAGGAAATTAACGGACTACAACTTCTGTCTAGTAAACATTTTTGAAAAACCAGTCCCTTTCACAAAAAATCAGAAAATAATAAAAAAGTGCCCTCTATTACCACCTAAGTTATGTAAAGTGTATCCGGAGATACCTTGTATAATAAAATAAATCCAAAAATAGTTCGAATAACTATAGGGATCAGCTGATCCCTGATCCTAGACATGCCAATCTGTACTTTTCAAGAAAATTAGAAATGGAGGTATTATAAAATATACAGTGAATACAAAAATATTCGGACACTCTTATATTAACGCAATGTAAATTGTACGTTTTGAAAACGATTTTTGTAATATAAAAATCGCCTTTATCGCAATGCTTATTAGTAATTTCTTGTTGAAAATTTCATTCCCTTTAATTTTCTTTCTATACATTTTTTTATTTTGGCGCACCGTTTCTGACTGACAGCGACTTAAACAAGACTCTGTAAATTGCAAAAAATATTATATCTCGGAAACGGTGCGACAAAATGGAAAAATGTCTATGAACAAAATAATAGAGAATAAAATTTTAAAGGAAAAAATGCTTCTCAATTTTTTTATTTTTGTTATTCACTGTTTAATACCAGACCTAATAATCCAAACCTAAAAGTTGTCGATTCTCGAATCTCATCTCCGATTTTCAAGTACAAAAACGAGGGGTAAATGTCCCAAAAATTTTGTGTACATTCGTTTGGAATTCCTTTGGAAACCATTGGAATTCCTTGGAAACCCTTGGAATTTTTTGGAAATTCCTGGAATTCTTTAGAAATCACTGGCATTCTTTGAAAATCTTTGGAATTCTTGGAAATCATTGGAATTCGTTGGAAATCACTTGAATTCTTTAGAATTCCCTGGAATTCTTAGGAAATCGTTGGAATTCCTTGGAAATCTTTGGAATTCCTTGGAAATCGTTGGAAGTCTTTAGGAATTTTTTGGAAATTGTTGGAAGTCTTGGAATTCTTTGAAAATCCTTTGAATTGGACTTTGAATTGAAACCTTGGAATTCTCTGGAAATCACTAGAATTCTTTAGATTGAACTTTGATTTGAACACATTCGAATTTCTTGGAAATCACTGGAATTCGTTGGAAATCCTTGGATTTCTCGGAAATCGTTGGAATTCCTTGGAATTCTTTGGAAATCATTGGAAGTTTTTGGAATTCTTTGAAAATTGTTGGAAGTCTTGGAAATCTTTGGAATTCATTGGAAATCGTTGGAATTCTTTGGAAGTCTTTGGAATTCTTTGGAAGTCTTTGGAATTCCTTGGAAAACGTTGGAAGTCTTGGAATTCCTTGGAAATCTTTGGAAATCCTTTGAATTGGACTTTGAATTGAAACCTTGGAAATTCTTGAAAATCATTGGACTTCGTTGGAAATCTTTGGAATTTTCGTAAATCGTTGGAATTCCGAGTCTTGTGTACAGAAATTTTACTGGATATTTACCCTTTGTACAAAAATATAGTTTGTTAGAATCAGAAGCAGATCTACATCGAAACTAACGCAATAAAAGCTTTGGGCACCTGATGCAACAAGGGCTCTGTTATTACAAATAACTAAGCGAAGTAAAATTCATGATTCTCTTTCGGTTTGGTTTGTGAATAATGGGAAAAAGGTGAACTTAGGGTTGAATTGGGAACTTTTTTCAGTTTGAGTTTGATTTTTGTATTGGTCCACTAACGCCCGTACTAATAGTCACGGATTAATCTGAGATTCAAAATTAATTCTCGAAATAGCAGCTGTTGCTACGATACGGTCTAAATTCCAGTGATCTCATTGGTAAATCGTAGGATTATCTTGAATCCCAGATTAATCCCTGACTACGGGCATTATTAAGGCAAAAAAATTCTTTGAAAAATTAAAAAAAAAAGAACAGAAATTTTTTTTTTTTAATTTAAAGAGTTTTAGACTCCGGCGCCCTATAAAAGCATGCATCAGGCGAGCAAGCGTATAGCAAGCGAGCTCAGATTCAGAGATCATTGCTTTTGATCTCTTTCAGGATTTGATTGACCTCTTCCGATTTATGGTCCATTTTGCAAAATATTGCGTTCGCATTAAAAAATGCGGTTTTGCTTTTTGTTAGAAACTCTTCCAATTCGGTGATTTCGGTGTGGACCTGTGGGGCGTCGCTTGGCGGAGCTTCGATTTCTTTTGATTTCGACTTATTAGTTGATTTCTTGGGTTTCCTCGTCATCTTCGATCGAAAAAAAATTAAAAAAAATTTTTCAGGTTGGCACGTCTTACTTCACTGACGAACACTCTCCATCCGACTCTCTTTCCATCCGACTCTCTTTCCATCCGACTCTCTCTCCATCCGACTCTCTCTCCATCCGACTCTCTCTTCATCCGACTGCGAGCTGCGTATAAAAATTAAAAAAAGATCAAAAACGAAAAGCTTTCTGTAGCGTAACTACACTCAAAAAAATCATTTTTTGGTATAGAAATGATTTAATTTTAGCAACAAATAATTTAGTAAGTGCTAGTAGGCATAGGGGCACTTGGGCTGACCTCATTTGACCCCGATAACGGTATATAATACGGTATATAACGGTACATACCGGTAGATAATACGGTATATAACGGTATCATACCGGTAGATAATACGGTATATAACGGTATAAGCCTACTAGTGCTAGAAGCAAAAACGTTAGTTGAAGCACCTAGTTTTATGTTAGGCCAGCTGAGTGATTGTAGTACATTTTTATTGAAAGAACAAAACCATTTTTTAGAGTACAGGAGGTTAAAAGGTACAATACTCTCTCAAGCATTTGAAAAGCTGTATTGAATTGCCTTGGGTCAACCCGAGTTTTATTTAACTCAAGAAGAAATTCATCTACTGACCGCAGTTCGACGCGTTTTGAATTTTTACTGCAATAGTCACCGTTCGATAGAAAAACATATGACGACGTGTCGAGTCGGTAGTCGACTCTGCAGAAGCCGCTTCGTCTGTGTTTGTTCTAAATAAACAAAATCTACAAAAAGTAGCCAACTATTTTCACCGCAAAAGACTTAAATTAAAAATTTTTTTCCGGAAGCACAGTTTAACGAAGTATCTAACATTTGAATTGGGGTTTTCTCTTTAACAAATTGTTTAGTGTGGTTAGCTTCTTAGCCTCCAGTAGTACTATACCAGTGGCGTAGCCAGGAATTTAGTTCGGGGGGGGGGGCACGAGCGAAGTGAGTCTTGACCTTTCAAGGTCAAACGCTTAATAGAAAGTTAGAAAATTACAATGAAAAATTATTTCGGGGGGGCCCAGGCCGGCCTCCCGAGCTCCTCCCCTGGCTACGCCACTGTGCTCTACTGTACTTCCATTCAATGCTTCGTAATTACATTGCTGGCTACATTATTGCAAAATTTAGCAACCCGTGGAAGCTATATCGGTTGGCCAAGTCTTACACTCGTAAAAAGATCTCTTGCCATTGATTCATTTTCATTCTTAGCGCAAGGATCTGTAAAGCTCGACTGCAAGACTGGTCATTCGATATAACCATACCCTGCTTTTATTTTCACCAGGACAAAAAAATGGGTCACGATTAGTATTGATGCACTTGGTGGAATAACAAACCAAACTATCTCATCGTAATCAACCCAATAATCTTTGATTTTTGTGTAGGCTCGACTGTTATGGGAACTTGATCAAGAGAAGACCACGCATTTGCCTCAATTTGTTGATAAAGCTCTTCAGTTGCTGAATTTAAAACAAGTGGCATATGAGATCGAAAACTCCGTAATGTCCAAAGTATCTTGTACGGCTTGCAAAGCTGGTAAGTCGAACATCTTTGTGCTACATTAGATATATATAACAGCAATTTTATGTTTTAGGTGCTGGTTTATTGCAACATTACATAAAAATCGGAAAGTCGGAGAAGGAAATCAAGAAAACTATCTACCAATTTTGCGTGTCTCTTAAAATACAGTCTGCTCGCGTGTGTGAGGGCATCACCGAGCTGTTCGGAGGCGAAGTGATTTATGTATTAGGAAAAATTAATATCGGCCCCGACGAGGTGTGCAGTTTTGTGATTGGAGATGCTTGCGGAGACGTTTACAATCCTTATCACGAGTGGGAGGTCATGTTTCCCCCGGTTCCGAAACCGCCGGTCAAAAAAATTGAAACTCCTAAAGCTTCGGCGCCGTCCTTCAAAGTTCTGCATTTATCCGATACTCACTACGATCCGTACTACATGGAAGGAAGTAACGCCGATTGCGCTGAACCTCTGTGTTGCCGACTTACAAACGGAAATGCTGCTTCCAAAGAACAAGCGGCTGGAAAGTGAGTTATCGAAGAAGGATTTTATCAAAATATTCCATTTTACTTTTTTCAGGTGGGGAGATTACAGAAAATGCGACACTCCTAAAATAACAGTGGATAACATGATGAAGCACATTTCCGATACTCACACCGTAAGATTTCCTCATTTTTAAAGAAATTTTGTTTATTAATTATTTTTATCGACAGGATATCGATTACATTCTTTGGACAGGCGATTTGCCACCCCACGATATTTGGAATCAAACCAGAGAAGAAAATTTAAAAATTCTAAAAGAAACAATCGCTCAAATGTACGAAACTTTCCCGGGGATTCCCATATTTCCTGCGCTGGGAAACCACGAATCCGCTCCTGTTAATAGGTAAAATGTCTGTTCGCAAAGTTGAACTAACCGATTAATTTTGTTTCGTTAGTTTTCCACCTCCGTTTGTAGATAATCCCGACAGTTCCATTGCGTGGTTGTACGACGAATTGGACAAGCAGTGGCGAAATTGGTTGCCCAGTTCTGTCAGCAATACGGTAAGAAGGGGCGCCTTTTATTCGGTTTTAGTTAGGCCCGGTTTTCGGCTTATTTCGTTAAATATGAATTATTGTAACAACAAAAATTGGTGGCTTTTATTGAACAGCACTGATCCTGCCACAGAACTTCAGTGGTTTATCTACGAACTTCAGTCGGCGGAGTTTAACGGCGAGAAAGTTCACGTGATCGGTGAGTTTCTTGTTAAGGAGTGTTAAAGAATTCACAAACGGTTTCAATATTTAGGTCACATACCGCCTGGTCACTCGGATTGTTTGAAAATTTGGTCTCGCAACTATTACGCAATAATTAATCGTTACGAATCTATCATCACAGCGCAATTCTTTGGGCACACCCATTATGATGAATTTGAAGTGTTTTATGACAACAACGACTTAAGTAATTGTTCACGTAGTGCTTCCTGCCAGAATTAAAAAACTAATATTTTCAGGTCGAGCGATCAGCGTTGCATACATTGGGCCGTCAGTGTCTCCGTACTATAATTTGAATCCTGGTTATCGAATTTACTACGTGGATGGCGACCACGACGAGTCAACACGCGTAAGATGACCATCTTTTTTTCAAATCTCGTTTGATTTTATTGTTTTTTCAGGCTGTGATTGATCACGAATCGTGGACGATGAATTTACGAGAGGCAAATTTATATGGTTATCCCATTTGGTTTAAACTTTATACGGCGCGGCAGGCTTACGGAATGGAAGCCTTAAGGCCGTACGATTGGGATGATTTGGTCGAACGGATGACGAACGATCCTCAACTTTTTGATTTGTTTTACAAGTAAGTATGAGATTTATACACTGCTTTGTTTTTGTTTATACCGTCACTTGTTTAGATATTATTATAAGGCGAGTCCGATGAGGGCGCCGTGCGACATGGCGTGCAAAAAGCGTATATTGTGCGATCTACATTCGGGTCGATCGCACGATCGTCGTAGCTTATGTCAGACTATCGAATCCAGGATTGATAGTTCGTCAAGTTCAACGTGGAAGCAATGGATCTACAATACCATATCAGTGTCGTAAGTTTTCACTAACTTCTTGCTTTTTGTAAAATTTGTAAATATTGTAAATATTTTATTTCTGTACCTTGCAGATGGAAGAAAGTGGTTAACATTTTTTCTTAAATGTTGGTACTTTCAATTTTGATGGGGGATTGTTTTGAAAAAATATTGGGTCTTCTGTACATTTTTTAAAAACTTCCCGAAAGAAAATTATTACTGCTCCACTATTTATGGAGTACATTCAAATATTTTTGGGTCAATACACGATTTTGTCAATTGTTAAGGGTTCGTTTGAATAATACGGGGTTTTTTAAAATTCAAAATTAAAAAAAAGAAAAAATTTTAAAATCAATTTAGGTAAATTAAAAAAGTTTTAAATGCACTGACATTGGGGAACAAATGCGATGCCTGTTCCCAATAAACTGCTGGGGAGAGGGGACAAATGGGACACTTGGTTTTACCTTATACAAGATACCTACTTAAATTAAAATATCGTTCAAATGAACCCTTAAGTATTATCGGCAATTTTGCAATAGACTCATATACTGCACTGCTATGTGCGAACTTTATTTACATAAAATTTCAAGACTCACGGGTAGGTACCTACTAAATGACTCCCAAATCAAATAATTGTAAGTTCTACAAAATTCCTGCTTTTATTTTAACCTTTGCTGCGCTTATTTATAATGCCATAAACTAATAAAACTTAACTTTTCCGCCTATTTTCACCTAATTTTTCTTTCTAGTATGGTTTAAGGGAACACATGACAAGTACACTACATAATATCTGCACGTACAGGTTGGAACGGTAAGTTTCACATTTTTATGCGTTCTGTACAGGCGGTCGCGCGCTAAAGAAAATGTGCATGTCGTAACCACTTTGTTTTCTTGGTGCGCGAGCAGCCTTCCACATTTAACATCTTCATCTTTCACTATTACTGTACGCAGCGCAGCGCTGTTTGTAATTATTTTGTGGACCAATAGTAATCCCAGGAAAACCGTATAAACCCACAATTTCCTTATTTTCATTCTTAAAGGCGCGTCCAGACACTGCGAGGCTGCCGCGTGAGGCAGCTTTGCCTCGCTCGACACATTTCTACTTAATGAAATTCCTATAAGAAAATCACCGTCCACACAGGGCGAGGCGTGCCGCGCGTGGCAGCCTCGCAGGAAACATGGCCCACACGAGGTTTCGCAATGTCTGGACGCGCCTTTAAGTACTTAGTAATCTATAAACGCTTTATTTTTGATCGGATAGCTACAGTGATTGGTTTGGTGAAGGATACAATATATTTTAACCTTTTTTCACAAGTTTTGAATTTTACAGAATGTCTATGCTTTGGTCACTTCCTCGTCTAACAATTCAGATTCCAAAATATGTAATGAGTCTCGGATAATATTTAGAATTTAATAAATAATTTTAAGTGTTCATGGACAAAGATAATTCGATGGTAAGCCATAGGAAATTTTAGTCAATAATGTTTTAATTCTGACGTTGTGATTTACAAATTTTAAGCTAAGTCGTTTTTGCTAACAAAAGCGTAGTTGATCGAAATTTAGAAACACGCAGGTGCTAAATTGTGTTAAAATGTAAAAAGCTTGAGATTTTTTAACCGATTACTATTTTAAGTTTTAACTTAAGTCAACTCATTTTATTTAGGTTAGTTATTTATTTTCTAGTGAGTAATTCTATATTTTTTTATTTTCTTATTGTGATGCAATGGCGGCAAGATTTGAAAATCTGGCCGCTTTTGTTGTGTGATGTTGTAAAGAATCCTGCAATAGTAAAAAATCGTTTAGATTTATTTACGCCACTGTGTTGAACGTAAAACTGTAAAGAATCAAATAAAAATTTTATTTTAATAATTTTTGAATTTGTTCCCTATTTTATTTAATTAGAAAACACAATATTGTAGGCCCGCCGCCGGACCAACTCGTCGCTGGCCAGCTCCCCGCCGGCAGATGTTCTCACCAGATGACTCTCCTAAATTATTAATCTTTAAACAAACAAATGAAAATATGTTTTTTTTTATAAAAGACACGTGTTTTTTACGGTGGATTCGTGTATTACCATGGTTGTCTTTGTCAAAACGGCTCGGAGCGGAGGGGACCGGAGCAACAGTTTCTATGTAGTTTTCTTTTCCAATTTTTGCATTGAAATCATCCATGATAATCGCAGTATCGTGTTTTGGCAAGGTATCGTAAACTCACTGCTGTCTTCGGTTGGTGCATAGACGTTTATCAGAGATTAGTTATTCGGCTTTATCTGAACTCTCAGGTACGACATTAAAATGCATACTTTTTGAAAAAAATACAATCAAAGTATAGAGCGCATTTTTCGATTTTCTGAAAAATCTGCGTTTTTCTTCGTGTATAATAAAAGGGGGGGGGTCAATCGCATCTAATTTCTCGCGTTCAAACGTCCTGCGTTCAAACATCCTTGCGTTCAAACGGCCCTGCGTTCAAACTGCCGCGTTCAAATGTGCCGTGTTCAAGTGATTCAGGGGGGGATGACCCCCATGACCCTCCCCCTGGATCCGCCACTGTGGCAGGTTTTGCTGATCTGCATTGGCTGCATCGCAAAAGACGTATTTCTAAATTTACTAATACCAACATTGCAGGTAAAATGCAGCTCGTACTGAAATTAAATTTCCAATTTTTTGGAGTTTTGATCAATGGAGAGATTAATCTGACTGAATATTTTTATAAAGTTTTGGCTTTGGCTAAACATTGAGAAAATAATGCCCTTACCCCTGTATTTTTCGGTTGACACGAACACAGATGTTCTTAAACCAAGATCAAATGAATTGAACTTGATTACGCATGAAGCTGTTATTTTTAATCAAGGAAACCGATGCGTACCTTCAATAATTTTTAAATCATTTTATCAAAATTTTTGTACCTACATGTTTTTGCTTCGTTATTTTTTAAAAACTCGTTATATAGCATTGTTTATCAAGATTCGTCTCATGTCACTTCATGACATATTAATGAGTTCTATATTGGTATTTATATTTTTGGACGTAAGAAAACAAGGGTTGAAATTATTTTAAATGATTAATATTAAAGGAACAAATATGAAACTACGCTTAAGGCTGACGCAGTGGTGTGCTGTGAATATTTTATCAAAAGGCTTGCAGTTATGCCTTACTTTTACAATTACGTAAATTGAATAAATACCAACTGTATTTTATTGTAATAATAATCAGGGATTTTTATGTTTTTTTGTTGACTTTTTTCATGATAAAAAAAATCTCTTGATAAGAGGTGGGAGGGATTTGGGGCTGCGATTCCAGAAGGGGGTTGATCACTGCATTGATTTTAGTCGTGTGGTCGGGGTCTGTGTCCAGGATGTTAGGACAAAACTGTGTTTCGAAGTTTTTGGCGAAGGACTCAGCTTTCACCTCTTTGCTGAGTGTCAACCCTTTTTTTGTGAGCGTCGGAAGTGGGAAGATCTTAAAAAGACACCACTCAGATGTATAGGGTGGTAGTGTCGGATTTTTACCGACTAAAACCCCACTCCTTAGAGGTGCCGGGATTCGCTATCGCATTTCTTCTGGCATTCTCCTGCCTCAATCGTGTTGATCTCTTTCTTCTTCGTCTCTCTTCCTGTCAATTTCGTCGTGGGCTTTAGCTTTATTCGACATTATTCCCACCTACATCCTTTCTATTTCTCCCGGCTATCCAGCATCAATCCCACCATGTTGAAAGGGGTGAGATCCTGCCCCAGTTGGGTTTGGGCGGCGTTTTTCCAGTCTGACCATTTGGTGCATTGAAAGATGGTGTGTCGTGTATGGACCTCCTCACTACAGAAGTTACAGTTTGGAGTTTCTGATCTTTTGAAACGATACAGATAGCTACGGAAGCAGCCGTGACCGCTAAGGGCCTGGGTAATCTCGAAGTTTAGCTTGCCGCCCGTGGTCTCTGTTCACCCACGGCGCGATGTCTGGGATGAGTTGGTGGGTCCATCTGCTCTTGCTCGACTCTCTCCACGAGTTCTGCCATCTTATACTGCCATCAGCAGTATACACTGCTGATCCTGAGGGCACATTTCCTCTGGACTTTCTCCAACAAGTATCTGTAGGTCGCCTTTTTTGTTGCTGAAACCCATATTGGGGCGGCGTACAACATTATTGACTCCGCCACAGAACAAAGGAGTCTTCTCATGATCTTATTTAGGACATCTATGGTTGCCGTCACTCTTGCCGCTATCCTCTCTATATGGGGCCTTTATCTACGTCCACACCCAACACTTTGACTTGCTTGTCTGTTTGGATGCTCTGTCCGCCCACTTCGAATTGGACGGGTGTGGTTCATCTGTTTCCTGATATCACGACCTCCTCGGTTTTCTCGGGGACCAGTTGGAGCCCCCTCGCTGCCATCCACTCCTATATTGTTGCTACTGCTTCGTTGACCAGTCGTGCCAGTTCCTCCTCTGTTTTTGTCTCCGCCACAATTATTATATCATCCGCGAAGCATACGATACTCACCCCAGGTGGTAAGGGGAGCCTAAGGACGCAGTCGTACAACACAGAGGAGGGGGCCCAGCACTGAACCCTGTGGGACACCGCTGTATATTGGTAGCTTATACTACCAATATAACTCCGCAATATGTTTAGGAGGTATGTTGGAATTTCCCTCCTTTCTAGTTCCGACATGATGAGCTCCCAGCTGGCCGAGTTAAACGCATTTTTGACGTCAAGGTTTACAAGGACCGCCAACCGTCTGGTCCTCCTTCCCCAATTTTTCTACTATAACTTTTCAGATCATGTCGTCGACAGCGTCTACTAATTCCCCTTTGGGAATCCAAACTGTCTGTCTCAAAGGCCACCGGTCGGGTCGATTATACTTACGGCAAATCTACCTGCGTCAGTCGATTTATCTCAAAAAACTGCATAGGAAAACGACAAAAAACGAGTGGATTTGAAACTTTCAATTTTTGGGGTGAAAAAACACCAAACCTTACGTTTTTTTCAAAAATCGCCAAAAATTTAGGTGGTCCTTTTTTGACTAAAACCGACGTGCTTTGATGCGAGGAGTTCGAAAAACGCGGTATCGTTTGGGGAAAACGCCCGTAAGTGGTTCAAAATGACGTTTAAATATTTCCAACTTTAAAGACGCATAAATCCTAAAATATTATACTTCCGGCAAATCTGCCTGCGTCAGTCGATTTATCTCAAAAAAGTGCATAGGAAAACGCCTAAAAACGAGTGGATTTGAAACTATCAAATTTTGGGGTGAAAAAACATCAAAGGGGTTAACCTTACGTTTTTTTCAAAATACGCCAAAAATTGAGGTGGTCTTTTTTTGACTAAAACCGACGTGCTTTGATGCGAGGAGTTCGAAAAACGCGGTATCGTTTGGGAAAAACGCCCGTAAGTGGTTCAAAATGACGTTTAAATATTTCCAACTTTAAAGACGCATAAATCCTAAAATATTATACTTACGGCAAATCTGCCTGCATCAGTCGATTTATCTCAAAAAACTGCATAGGAAAACGCCAAAAAACGAGTGGATTTGAAACTTTCAATTTTTGGGGTGAAAAAACACCAAAGGGGTTAACCTTACGTTTTTTTCAAGAATCGCCATAAATTTAGGTGGTCTTTTTTGACTAAAACCGACGTGCTTTGATGCGAGGAGTTCGAAAAACGCGGTATCGTTTGGGAAAAACGCCCGTAAGTGGTTCAAAATGACGTTCAAATATTTCCAACTTTAAAGACGCATAAATCCTAAAATATTATACTTACGGCAAATCTGCCTGCGTCAGTCGATTTATCTCAAAAAACTGCATAGGAAAACGCCAAAAAACGAGTGGATTTGAAACTTTCAATTTTTGGGGTGAAAAAACACCAAAGGGGTTAACCTTACGTTTTTTTCAAGAATCGCCATAAATTTAGGTGGTCTTTTTTGACTAAAACCGACGTGCTTTGATGCGAGGAGTTCGAAAAACGCGGTATCGTTTGGGAAAAACGCCCGTAAGTGGTTCAAAATGACGTTCAAATATTTCCAACTTTAAAGACGCATAAATCCTAAAATATTATACTTACGGCAAATCTGCCTGCGTCAGTCGATTTATCTCAAAAAACTGCATAGGAAAACGCCAAAAAACGAGTGGATTTGAAACTTTCAATTTTTGGGGTGAAAAAACACCAAACCTTACGTTTTTTTCAAAAATCGCCAAAAATTTAGGTGGTCCTTTTTTGACTAAAACCGACGTGCTTTGATGCGAGGAGTTCGAAAAACGCGGTATCGTTTGGGGAAAACGCCCGTAATTGGTTCAAAATGACGTTTAAATATTTCCAACTTTAAAGACGCATAAATCCTAAAATATTATACTTACGGCAAATCTGCCTGCGTCAGTCGATTTATCTCAAAAAACTGCATAGGAAAACGCCAAAAAACGAGTGGACTTGAAACTTTCAATTTTTGGGGTGAAAAAACACCAAAGGGGTTAACCTTACGTTTTTTTCAAAAATCGCCATAAATTTAGGTGGTCTTTTTTGCCTAAAACCGACGTGCTTTGATGCGAGGAGTTCGAAAAACGCGGTATCGTTTGGGAAAAACGCCCGTAAGTGGTTCAAAATGACGTTCAAATATTTCCAACCTTAAAGACGCATAAATCCTAAAATATTATACTTACGGCAAATCTGCCTGCGTCAGTCGATTTATCTCAAAAAACTGCATAGGAAAACGCCAAAAAACGAATGGATTTGAAACTTTCAATTTTTGGGGTGAAAAAACACCTTACGTTTTTTTCAAAAATCGCCAAAAATTTAGGTGCTCTTTTTTTGACTAAAACCGACGTGCTTTGATGCGAGGTGTTCGAAAGACGCGGTATCGTTTGGGGAAAACGCCCGTAAGTGGTTCAAAATGACGTTCAAATATTTCCAACTTTAAAGACGCATAAATCCTAAAATATTATACTTACGGCAAATCTGCCTGCGTCAGTCGATTTATCTCAAAAAACTGCATAGGAAAACGCCAAAAAACGAGTGGATTTGAAACTTTCAAATTTTGGGGTGAAAAAACACCAAAGGGGTTAATCTTACGTTTTTTTCAAAAATCGCCAAAAATTTAGGTGGTCTTTTTTTGACTAAAACCGACGTGCTTTGATGCGAGGAGTTCGAAAAACGCGGTATCGTTTGGGGAAAACGCCCGTAAGTGGTTCAAAATGACGTTCAAATATTTCCATCTTTAAAGACGCATAAATCCTAAAATATTATACTTACGGCAAATTTGCCTGCGTCAGACGATTTATCTCAAAAAACTGCATAGGAAAACGCCAAAAAACGAATGGATTTGAAACTTTCAATTTTTGGGGTGAAAAAACACCAAAGGGGTTAACCTTACGTTTTTTTCAAAAATCGCCAAAAATTTAGGTGGTCTTTTTTTGACTAAAACCGACGTGCTTTGATGCGAAGAGTTCGAAAAACGCGGTATCGTTTGGGAAAAACGCCCGTAAGTGGTTCAAAATGACGTTCAAATATTTCCAACTTTAAAGACGCATAAATCCTAAAATATTATACTTACGGCAAATCTGCCTGCGTCAGTCGATTTATCTCAAAAAACTGCATAGGAAAACGCCAAAAAACGAGTGGATTTGAAACTTTCAATTTTTGGGGTGAAAAAACACCAAAGGGGTTAACCTTACGTTTTTTTCAAAAATCGCCAAAAATTTAGGTGGTCTTTTTTTGACTAAAACCGACGTGCTTTGATGCGAGGAGTTCGAAAGACGCGGTATCGTTTGGGGAAAACGCCCGTAAGTGGTTCAAAATGACGTTCAAATATTTCCAACTTTAAAGACGCATAAATCCTAAAATATTATACTTACGGCAAATCTGCCTGCGTCAGTCGATTTATCTCAAAAAACTGCATAGGAAAACGCCAAAAAACGAGTGGATTTGAAACTTTCAAATTTTGGGGTGAAAAAACACCAAAGGGGTTAATCTTACGTTTTTTTCAAAAATCGCCAAAAATTTAGGTGGTCTTTTTTTGACTAAAACCGACGTGCTTTGATGCGAGGAGTTCGAAAAACGCGGTATCGTTTGGGGAAAACGCCCGTAAGTGGTTCAAAATGACGTTCAAATATTTCCATCTTTAAAGACGCATAAATCCTAAAATATTATACTTACGGCAAATTTGCCTGCGTCAGACGATTTATCTCAAAAAACTGCATAGGAAAACGCCAAAAAACGAATGGATTTGAAACTTTCAATTTTTGGGGTGAAAAAACACCAAAGGGGTTAACCTTACGTTTTTTTCAAAAATCGCCAAAAATTTAGGTGGTCTTTTTTTGACTAAAACCGACGTGCTTTGATGCGAGGAGTTCGAAAGACGCGGTATCGTTTGGGGAAAACGCCCGTAAGTGGTTCAAAATGACGTTCAAATATTTCCAACTTTAAAGACGCATAAATCTTAAAATATTATACTTACGGCAAATCTGCCTGCGTCAGTCGATTTATCTCTAAAAACTGCATAGGTAAACGCCAAAAAACGAGTAGATTTGAAACTTTCAATTTTTGGGGTGAAAAAACACCAAAGGGGTTAACCTTACGTTTTTTTTCAAAAATCGCCAAATATTTAGGTGGTCTTTTTTTGACTAAAACCGACGTGCTTTGATGCGAGGAGTTCGAAAAACGCGGTATCGTTTGGGGAAAACGCCCGTAAGTGGTTCAAAATGACGTTCAAATATTTCCATCTTTAAAGACGCATAAATCCTAAAATATTATACTTACGGCAAATTTGCCTGCGTCAGACGATTTATCTCAAAAAACTGCATAGGAAAACGCCAAAAAACGAATGGATTTGAAACTTTCAATTTTTGGGGTGAAAAAACACCAAAGGGGTTAACCTTACGTTTTTTTCAAAAATCGCCAAAAATTTAGGTGGTCTTTTTTTGACTAAAATTATATAAATCTAGAAACTATAGAAATCTATATAAAGAATCAGAAACCAAAATCTTTCAATTTTCCAACTGAAAATTTGGGTTTTAGCACAATACTATGCTCAGAAAGACTAAAATTAGTAAGTAAAAACATCAAACAAAAACAAGTTCAAGGTAAGATTGTACGACAACTGCGTTGTTTATTGTTTTAAATGACTGTGTTTTGATTTGCTTGCTTCCTGGCTGTATTTTAATTGTTAGACTATTCAAATTGATGTTTTTATCTTGTTTGAAAGTGTTATCAATTTGAGTTGGTAATTTATACATATTAAAAACAATAATTTAATAAAAATCATTTTTGTTAGATACAATGTCAAGCTGCGTCAATGAATCATCAACATTTTAAGTGTTTTTTTTTATTTTGGAGAGATGTGGAATGGTACCTACCTACTTTTATCAAACGTGAAGTTCAGTAAAATAAGTTAATTACGTAAGTTCTGTATCATTTTATGTTATTTTTTGTGTTATATACGAAATTTAAAAAATTAGCATTGCATTTTAACACTTTTCTAACGATAAACTTGAACTTGTGTTATTTTTGTTAAAGTAATTTAGCAAAAATTGTTAACAGTTTATACTGAGATAATCAGGAAGTTTCTGAGTAATTTATAAATATTATGTAACAATAATTGGTTCACGTAACTACTAATTCTTAAAACAAAAAGGGTTTATTAGATAAGTGAAGAAGCATATCAATATATTGTTATTTCAAAAATATTTTTTAGGTCCATCAAGATGATTTGGTTATTTTTGGCAATTATTTTGTGTTATTTTCTTTACGTCTTGCTTATAAAACCAACATATTATTGGAAGGACAGGAACGTCCCACACAAAAAACCATGGCCTCTTTTTGGAAGCATGTATCCTGTTCTCGCCAAAAAAACGTCGTATTTTCACATTATGATCGATTTTTACAACGAATTTCCAAAGGAAAGGTAAAATTTTGATGAATTTTTTTTCTTTCTATTTTGTTTAATTTATTTTTTTCTGACAGGTTCAGCGGAATATTTCAATTTAAACAACCGGTGCTTTGTATCCGCGACCTTGATTTAATCAAAAAAGTGATGATTAAGGATTTTAATTATTTTACAGATCGAACGGTCCCACTTTCAGAAGACACGGATCCCATCGTCGGTAAAACATTAACAAACTTACACGGGGAAAAATGGCGCAAGATGCGAGCAACTTTAAGTCCTTCGTTTACCGGAAGCAAAATGAAATTTATGTTTAACTTAATTTCCGACTGCGCCATTCAATTTACCAACTATTTTGAATCTTTAGATTCCGAAATTATCGAAATCGAAATGAAAGACACTGCCAGTAGATTTGCCAATGACGTAATCGCTAGCACCGCTTTTGGAATAACCACCGACTCTTTAAAACAGAAAGACAACGAATTTTTTCAAAAGGCTACAGAAGCGACTTCATTTACAGGTCTTCGAAGCTTAATCTTACTACTTTATGTTATTTTACCTTCAATAAAAAAGGTATTAATATAAACTTTTGAATTTCTTAAAATTTGCGCATGCAAATTTTAGATATTGAGAATTCCCATATTTTCGCCAAGAGTAGTGACGTTTTTTCAAAGAATTATTCAGGAAACTATAGAAAGTCGGGAGAAACATGGAACCGTTCGTCCAGATATGATTCACTTACTTTTGGAATCGAAGAAAGAAACTGCACTTGTTGATTACGAGACCAAAGCCGAAGATTTAGCAAACGGCACTGTTCAAAAAGCGAAAATAACTGACGACGATATTGCCGCCCAAGGAATTGCCTTCTTTCTTGCCGGCTTCGATACGGTATCCACTCTGGCCAGCTTCACAAGTTACGAACTGGCAGTTAATAGAGAGGTCCAAGAGAAACTCCAAGCGGAAATTGATGAAATTGCGGAAAACTGCAATGGAAAAGTCACATACGAGCAAATTAATGGAATGAAGTATTTGGACATGGTCATTTCGGGTAAACGAAATTCAACTTAACTTTTGAAATTTTTATTATACAAAGAAAATTGTAGAATCCTTGCGAAAATGGCCACCAGCCATTGCAGTGGATCGAATTTGTGAGAAAGATTACGTCATCGAAGGAAGAACTGAGGACGAAAAATCTCTCGTCATCGAAAAAGGCTACTTGGTATTAATTCCAACAAGCGGGATACATCGTGATCCGGATTATTTTCCTAATCCCGACCAATTTGAACCCGAACGGTTTGGCGACGAAAACAAACACAAAATTGTTCCGTTCTCTTATATGCCGTTTGGCGTAGGACCGAGATCTTGTATAGGTAAGTTGTCACTAACAATTCGAGAAAAACTTGTAATTTATTGCGATTTCAGCTTCGCGGTTTGTTTTGATGGAATCTAAGATTTTGTTCTTCCATTTGCTGTCAAAATTTGATATCATCAAAACCGACAAAACACCGATTCCGTTAATACCAAGCACGAAAACACTCACTAATTTCGGACCGGATGAAGGCTTTTGGCTTGGCTTGCAAAGACGAAAAAAGATTCAATAGAAAAATTTGCTTCGCCTGCAGAAAAAGAAATTTCTCCACATATCAAGTTACCTTGGCTAAATTTATGTAAAGCCCTGATGTAGGTAACAACTAGCTTTTACTCTTGCGGAAGCTATTATCTCAATTCTCTGTTGTAAGCAATTGGATTTTTTTTAACTATAAAATTCTAAAAAACTATAAAAAAAACTATATATTTTTTGCTCCTGTCCTCATTTAGACACCTGCTTTAAGTGTGGTCCTGGAGCCAACATCTTCGGCATCTGTCAAACTCTATCTCTTCTGACACTTGTCAGGAATTTGCCACTCACACTCTCAATTTTGTCATTCTTGCGAGTTACTCATCAGCCCTCTCGCCCCTCGCCTCGACTATATTTCGTAAGGTTGTATGTTACAAAGTGTTTCCAGCTCGAGTCCCTGGACTTTTTGAGCTTGTCTTTTTTTTTTTACTAGGGTCAGTGCAGGATTTAGGCTTAGGCCCGTGAGGCTCGGGCCTAGGGCGGCGGAATTCTAAGGGCACCTAAACTTTAGAGGCGAGAACATTTTAGAAGTTGTGAAATTTAAAGAATAATTAAAATTTAAAATTTGATTTGGCTTAGCTTTGCTGTGAATGTATGAACAAATTTCTATTTATTTTGGGTTTCTTACTTTGCCCCCCCCCTTTTAAAATTTTTGGCTAAAAAACTAGCTCCAAAATCTATGAAACTACACAGAGAAAAATTGTTGGTATTTTGAAGTAATTTTTACTTCAAATTGAAGTCAAAATCAATCTCACATCAATTTGAAGTAAATATTACTGCAGTTGAAGTAAATTTTACCACAAATTTAGTAAAATTTAGTACCACAAATTTAGTAACATTTAGTACCAGAAATTTAGTAAAATTTACTTCAACTGCAGTAATATTTACTTCAAAAGTGATGTGCGATGGATTTGGATTAAAATTTATTCTGTGTGTAGCATTGGCTAGTACCCAAATATTAAAACTAGCACCTTCATAGTTTTTTCACAAATCTACATAGAAACTGGGGAGGGGGGCTAAACCCCTGGGAATTTTGGCTTTGGGAATTATTCCCAAATAAAAAAATAAAAAGCAGAAAATAGAATAGAAACTGATAAAAAGTTAAGTTTTTGGTATATATGTAACTCATAAGTTCAAAAATACATTATTTTAACACAATTACAAAGCTAGATTTTTAAAACCGGGGGGTCTGGGGGGTTTCAATCACCTAAGTGATTGTGTTCAAAAAAAGTAAATCTGTTATTGAATTTCAAATCAGAAATCTTAAATTTTTAGAAGTTAGATTTCTGGTTTGAAACCCATAAGCTCAATAACACTTTTTTGCGCATAATCTCTGGTGTACTGGAGGGTATTCCATACCCCCCCAGACCCCCCGGTTTGAAAACCGTAGCTTTGTATGCGCATCGGTTATTGAAATTTCACTGGAAATTGTTATTAGATTTTCGGTTTCATACTTATAAGTTCAATAACACTTTTTAGCGCACAAACTCTGTTGTACTGGGGGGTATGGAATACCCCCCCGACCCCCCGGTTTAAAAAACTTAGCTTTGTGTACGTATTGTGTTTATATTGTGTACGGTCAGTAAAATTTCATTCGGAATTTTTATTTTAATTCGGAAATATTCAGCAATGCAGAGGCGCGGGGCCCCTCCACCCGGAATGTTAAAAAAATTTTTTTTTTGATAATTAAAGTCCCCGGAAAGGGATCCCCCGAAAATGTTACTTTTTTTAGAAAAGGCTTTTTGTGAGTGCCTCTCCCGAAATGAAATATTGGCTACGGGCCTAAACAAAAGAACATCACAATCACAAAGCTAGGCTTTTTAAACCGGGGGGTCTGGGGGTATTCCATACCCCCAAGCTCATTAGTGATTGTATTAAAAAAAAAAGAAAATGTGTTATTGTATTTTAAATCAGAAATCTTAAATTTTTAGAAGTTAGATTTCTGGTTTGAAACCCATAAGCTCAATAACACATTTTGTTTACTCACAATCTCTGGTGTACTGGAGGGTATTCCATACCCCCAGACCCCCCGGTTTGAATACCGTAGCTTTGTATGCGGTTAGGTTATTGAAATTTCACTGGAAATTGTTATTTTAATTCTGAAGTAATCACCGATGCAATTTCCATGACTGCTAATGTACATATGGAATAGAAGATGAAACAACAAAAGCAGCCCCCCCCCCCCGGGATTTAAAAAAAACAACATTTTTTGTAATTATGTTCATTAATCACGTCCATATTATGTAATGTGTATGATACTTAAGGGGGAATCTTGGACTATGGTGTTAATAAAAGAATTTGTATTTGACGAGGGGGAAATCTCTGGGAAAATTTGGTGTACAAGAGACGGGAAATCTTAGGAAATTTCAGGCAATCTTAGGAAATCTCAAGCAATTTTAGGAAATCCGAGGAAATCTCGGGCAATCTTAGGTAGAATTTGGTGTACAACAGACGGGAAATCTTAGGAAATTTTAGGCAATCTTAGGAAATCTCATGCAATCTTAAGAAATCTCAGGAAATGTTAGGAAATCCGAGGAAATCTTAGTAAATTTCAGGCAATCTTAGGAAATTTCGGGGACATCTGAGACAATCCCGAGAAATCCGAGGAAAATTCAACCTACCTAATTAAAGGTTAATGAAGCGAAATCCAAGGAAATCCAAGGAAATTTTAGGTAATCCTAGGAAATCTTAAGAAATTTTAGGAAATCCAAGGAAATCTTAACAAATGTTAGGAAATCTAAGGAAATCTTTGGCAATCCAAGGAAATCTTAGGCAATCCAAGAAAAATTTAGGAAATCCCGGGAAATTTTAGGAAATCCAAGGAAATTTCATAAAAGGAAATCTGGTGTACAAAAATTTGGTCTGCGGTTTCCCCCTCGGTATTAGATCTACGTTTCGAAGACTTTATTGTTTTTCTTCTTATTTGTAATAATAAAAATTCCCGGAAGGGGATCCCCCGAAAATGTTAATTTTTTACAAAAGGCCTTTTGTGAGTGCCTCCCCCGGAATGAAATCTTGGCTACGGGCCTGAACAAAAGAACATCACAATCACAAAGCTAGGTTTTGCAAACCGGGGGGTCTGGGGGGTATGGAATACCCCCCAGGCACATAAGTGATTGTGTTAAAAAAAAGAAAATGTTTTATTGACTTTCGAATCAGAAATCTTAAATTTTTAGAAATTAGATTTTCGGTTTCAAACTTATAAGTTCAATAACACTTTTTCGCGCAAAAACTATGTTGTACTGGGGGGTATTCCATACGGAATTTCCCATACGGGTATTCCATACCCCCCAGACCCCCTGGTTTGAAAAACTTAGCTTTGTGTGCGTATTGTGTTTAAATTGTGTACGGTCAGTAAAATATCATACGGAATTTTTATTTTAATTCGGAAATATTCAGCGATGCAGGGGCGCGTGCCCCTCCCCCCCCCCCCCCCCCCGGAATGTAAAAGAAACAACATTTTTTGTAATAATAAAAATCCCCGGAATTGGATCCGCGCATATGTAACTTTTTTACAAAAGGCTTTTTGTGAGTGCCTCCCCCGAAATGAAATTTTGGCTACGGGCCTAAACAAAAGAACATCACAATCACAAAGCTAGGCTTTTCAAACCGGGGGGTTTTATTTTAAATCAGAAATCTTAAATTTTTAGAAGTTAGATTTCTGGTTTGAAACGCCTAAGCTCAATAACACATTTTGTTTACTCACAATCTCTGGTGTACTGGAGGGTATTCTATACCCCCCAGACCTCCCGGTTTGAAAACCGTAGCTTTATATGCGGTTCGGTTATTGAAATTTTACTGGAAATTGTTATTTTAATTCGGAACTAATCACCGATGCAATTTCCATAACTGCTATATGGAATAGAAGATAAAACAACAAAAGCAGGCCCCCCCGGGATTTAAAAAAAACAACATTTTTTGTAACTATGTTCATTAATCACGTCCATATTATGTAATGTGTATGATACTTAAGGGGGAATCTTGGACTAATACAATTTGTATTAGATCTACGTTTCGAAGACTTTATTTTTATTCTTCTTATTTGTAATAATAAAAATCCCCGGTAGGGGATCCCCCGAAAATGTTAATTTTTTACAAAAGGCCTTTTGTGAGTGCCTCCCCCGGAATGAAATCTTGGCTACGGGCCTGAACAAAAGAACATCACAATCACAAAGCTAGGTTTTGTAAACCGGGGGTTCTGGGGGGTATGGAATGTGCCCCCCAGGCACATAAGTGATTGTGTTAAAAAAAAATATGTGTTATTGACTTTCAAATCAGAAATCTTAAATTTTTAGAAATTAGATTTTCGGTTTCAAACTTATAAGTTCAATAACACTTTTTGGCGCACAAACTCTGTTGTACTGGGTGTATTCCATACCCACCAGACCCCCGGGTTTGAAAAAACTAGCTTTGTGTTCGTGTTGTGTTTATATTGTGTACGGTTATTAATGTTTCATTCGGAATTTTTATTTTAATTCGGAAATATTCAGCGATGCAATTTGCATGACATGGTCAGGGACAGACAGCCTAAGGCGCAGACGACCCTAAATCCGCCACTGACTAGGGTAAGATCTATGTTGTTTCTACCGCGGCAGTTTTCAAACGTGGCCCGCGTCTATGGCTTTTCTGAGGTCGTCAAGGTGTGGGAGAATGTCTTCTGAAGGTGGAAAGTATACCCCAATCAAAATGACTGTTATTGCTGGAGTTGATAGGTGTCTGATAAAAGTAGTGAAGGTCAAGTTGTTTGTGATTTTGTCATTAATGTATGCGCATGTGAGGAATCTATTACTGTGAAAAATTTTTAAATTTGAAAAAAGAAATTAAAATATTACTATCCAAAGTTGAAAATTCAAACTTGAACATTTCAAGACAACCATATCTGAGAAATCAAAAAGTTAAAAAACTTGATTTTTGATCTAATGATCTATATCTTAAGATAGATACTCTTACCTTGATACATATCCAAAGAGTAATGTAAGACTACTGCAGAAATGTTGATGAGAAAGAACCCTCGCAGGAATACCAATAGTCCTCAATGGAATGAGGAAATGAACTTATAAAGAATCATAAATCAAAATCTTTGAATTTAAAGGAAGCCTAAAATAGGTAAAAAAAACATCAAGCACAAACAAGTTCAAGGTTACGCGATGCTATCAACATTTCAAGGTTACATTATTGATTAAGTTTGTACAACTGCGTTGTTGATTCGTTGGTAGTGCTCTGAATGGTTATAACTTATAATATGCATTGCCTGTTTTGTTATTATATTTTAATTGCTTGATTCTTCAAGTTGAATTTTTTATCTTGTTGAATGTATTATCCACTTGATTTGGTGAGTTCTACTGAGATAATTGGTATAATATTAATTGCCCAAAATAAACGATAATAATTATTGTTTAAATTGGTAATAATAATAATACTACGCCAATGCGTCATGAACATTTTAAGTGTTGTTTTCAATTTTTGGAGGGAAGTGGAGTAGTACCTACTTTTAGCTAGTGCAAGAGCAGTAAAATTAGCCCACACGTTGTATATTACGTAAGTTTTATATAATATTAAGTTTGGTGTTTTTTATCAATTCACTTTAAAATTTTTTTAAAGAGGGAAGGTAAACTTGAACTTTGTGTTGTTTCTGTTAAATTACTAATTCAGTAATAATTGGTAATAGTTTACAGGTTTAGAGATAAACCGGAAGTCCCTGAGTGAGTTAATTTATAAAATATTATGTAACACTTGGTTTACGTAATTTTCAATTGTTAAAACCAAAGAGCAGTGGCGTAACAAATAGTTAAGAGATCCGTGTTCCCCAAACGTTCCCCAACAAGGGGAACCTCTCAAGTATAACTCTAGGATTGATTTTTGAGCACAAACTGTATTTTCTCAAAATCGGTTGCTGATAACTTTAAAAAAATTCTAAAAATATTTTTTAGGTCCATCAAGATGATTTGGTTATTTTTGACAATTATTTTGTGTTATTTTCTTTACGTCGTACTTATAAAACCAACATATTACTGGAAGGACAGGAACGTCCCGCATAAAAAACCATGGCCACTGGTTGGAAGCATGTATCCCCTTCTTTCCAAGAAAATGTCGTTTTTCGATCTGATGATCGATTTTTATAATGAATTTCCAAAGGAAAGGTAAAATTTTGATTAATTTTCTTACCCAAATCTGATCTACAATTATTATTCTTTCTTTGTTTGACAGATTCAGCGGAATATTTCAACTCAAAAGACCTGTGCTTTGTATACGCGATCCTGACCTAATCAAACAAGTTATGATTAAGGATTTTAATTATTTTACCGATCGAAGTACTCCAATCTCAGAAGACACGGATCCCATCGTCGCTAAAATGTTAATAAGTTTACAAGGCGAGAAATGGCGCAAGATGCGAGCAACTTTAAGCCCTTCGTTTACCGGAAGCAAAATGAAATTTTTGTTTACCTTAATGTCCGACTGCGCTGTTCAATTTACCAACTATTTTGAATCTTTAGATTCCGAAATAATCGAAATCGAAATGAAAGACACTGCCAGTAGATTTTCCAATGACGTAATTGCTACCACCGCTTTTGGAATAACCACAGACTCTTTAAATCAGAGAGATAACGAGTTTTTTCAAAAGGCCAAAGAAGTAACTACTTTTGGAATTTTTCGAAACTTAATTTTGGTACTTTATGTTGTTTTTCCTCCCTTAAAAAAGGTAGGTATTACTATAAAATTAGCAGATACAGATTTTAGGTAAATTTTTAGATATTGAGAATTCCCATATTTTCGCCACGATTCGTGACGTTTTTCCAAAGAATTATTAAGGAAACTATAGAAAGTCGGGAGAAACATGGAACAGTTCGACCCGATATAATTCATTTGCTTTTGGAATCTAAGAAAGAAGGTGCACTTATTGATCACAAAACCACAGCCGACGGGAACTCACCGGATGATGTAATTCCAAAAGCAAACATAACTGATGACGATATTGCAGCGCAAGGAATTGGCTTCTTCGTAATGGGTTTCGATGGGGTGTCCACTCTGACAAGCTTCACAAGTTACGAATTGGCAGTTAATAGAGAGGCCCAAACAAAACTCCAAGCGGAAATCGATGAAATTGCAGACAACTGCAATGGGAAAGTCACTTACGAACAAATTAACGGAATGAAGTATTTGGACATGGTCATCTCCGGTAAATTATTTTTTTAATCTAAATTTTGCAGTTTATACGAATAGAATATTTGTAGAAACAATGCGAAAATGGCCACCAGCCGTTGCAGTGGATCGAATATGTGGGCAAGATTATGTCATCAAAGGAAGAACTGAGAACGAAAAATCTATCGTCGTCGAAAAAGGGGTTTCGATATTGATTCCAACAAGCGGGATACATCGTGATCCAGATTATTTTCCCAATCCCGAGCAATTTGATCCTGAACGATTTAGTGACGAAAACAAACACAAAATTGTTCCGTTCTCTTATATGCCGTTTGGCGTGGGACCTAGATCTTGCATAGGTAAATTGTAACCATTTCGAGGAAATCTTGTATTTTTATTGTAATTTCAGCTGCGCGGTTTGGTTTAATGGAACTTAAAATTTTTTTCTTCCATTTGCTGTCGAAATTTGATATTATCGCAACCGAGAAAACACCAATTCCGTTAATACTAAGCACAAAAACACTCACTAAGTTGGGGCCGGATGAAGGCTTTTGGCTTGGTTTGCAAAAACGAAAAGAAAAAATTGGATAGGAAAATTTGGTTTTCCGGAAGAAAAAGAAATTTTTCCACACACCAAGTTGCCTTGGCTTAAATTTATAAAATGTCTTGATGTAACGACTATGTTGTAGTGTTGCGGAAGTAATGATCGCAAATGCCTCTTGTAATTAATTGCACCCTTTCCAGCAATTAACACTTTTTTTAACTTTTCAGTTTATATAATTAAACAATGTCAACTTAATGTGTATGAATATATTATGATTATACTTAATGTTATATGACGGTATACTGAGGATGATATTGCCGACGGGAGCAGAACGATATTTCTACGCTGGTATCTGCCAAAATTGCAGAAGAATTGATCAGGATAGTAAATTCCACGATTGGCATGATTCTAGAATGGACAAGGAAAATGGGACTAGAAATGGTACCACACAAAACGGAGGCTGTGCTGATTGTCGGCAGGCGGAAGATTCCGAACATCACGTTCCACATGAGTATACGTACACAATCCAGCCCAAGAAAAGTATAAAGCTGGATCCAGACACTGCGAGGCTGCCGCGCGCGGCTGCTGCGCGAGGCAGGAGCCTCGCTCAGTGTGGACCACTTGTGTCTCAGCTAGCGCGAGCCAGAATTTTCAAGGCTGCTTTATATGTATCCCCTGCGATTGCGTAGTTGCCTCTGTAGAATGCATCTCCAGTTAGTTGACATCTTATCATGGCATCTGAGTATATAAATACAGTGTAAACGGAGCATGGAAGTTATAAATCCAATCTTTTAAAGAAGTAATTAAAAATTTTTACTAAGAAAGAATAAATAAGTTCACGGATAAACCTTTCTTATTTATTTCAAAAATATTACCAGTTACACTTATTCTTTAAGTAGCGTGAAAACGTTAGTAAAAGATATATTGGTGTTATTGTTGTGAATATCATAGCACTTACCTGAGGTTTATTATTTCTGATTTATAAGTTCGAAAAATAATTACTAAACGAAGTCGATAAACTAATAATAATTACCTACCTACAACTTGCATAATGTTTTTTTTGCATCTATGAAAATTTTATCATAACATTCATTCTTTCTGTAATTAAATAATTGTAGTACTAATCAATTTTATAATGATTACCTAAAAGTAACTAATTAGGTATTTATTTTATTATCAATTTAGTTAGTTTGCTATGTTCTTTTACAATTTTGCATTTTTATTTGCCGATTACCTACTAATTAATCAATAAAAAAAGAAAACAATTGTTTGCTGGAAAATAACAACATATTCCTATTTTTAAACCAATATGTATAAACATGACGTGTATAGAAAATGACAAGTTAGGCTAAAATTTTAAAAGTTTTAAAATTTGAAATGCACATGGTCATAAATTATGTAATAAATAACACCTAAAATTGAACACTTAATGGCAATATATCTTCAATTAAATACCCAAGTATGACAGTAATGTTAACTTTATCCTGTTTGGAAACTTTGTTTATTTACTCGACCACTTTTGTACGTAGTCTTTTCTTTGAGTCGACCGACAAAATTTGGCTCGCAGCGAGGCAGCTCCGTTTTGTATCTCCGTTACTGTAAACATGGTCTAGAACTTTCTGATGTGGCTAGCGAGGCAGCTTTGCTGCGCTCGACACATGTCTACTCAATGAAATTCCTATAAGAAAATCACCGTCCACACAGCGCGAAGCGTGCCGCGCGCGGCAGCCTCGCAGGAAACATGGTCCACAAAGCGCGAGGCTTGTATCCCGAGGCTGCCGCGCGCTTCAGCCTCGCAGTGTCTGGATCCACCTTAACAGTTCTTGGAATTATACTGGACCACAGACTGAGCTTCGCGACGCACTTGGCAGCGGTTGCAGAGAAAGTTCGGATGGATGCTGCACGGCGGCACTACACAAAGCCTCATGCCCAACAACAACAAAGGGGGACCAAGAGCCACCAAGAGAAAGATAATAGCGACCGTCAGAGCCGGATTAAGAATATGTGAGGCCCGGGGCTAACTTTCTTTGGAGGCCCCTTGGTCTTGCATGTTTTAACAAAATGCGCCGTAGACGAAAGTTTTTGATTATTCAAGGGCAACCGCATTTAGATCAAATGTCAAATTTTGGAAAGGATAATGATTATTACACATAATTGATTATAATTTTTTATTATAAAACACAGGAGGTATACATAATATGTACACATTTATTTTATTTTTTAATTTAATTTATTTTAATCTGTGCTAATTTAAATTTTGTTGCTTCAATTTTTTTGGAGGCCCCTGGAACATGATGATGTTCCCCGCCCCTTAATACGGCTCTGGCGACCATTATACAATCAATTGTACTATACGGAGAAAAACATTGAAAATCTGTTAAGAAATTAATAGGCAACAATTATTTTTCTATTTTCAGGATTTTCTTATTTGAATTTGAATGCAAAATATTATGTAGTTGTACTGCGAACATGCGAAACTTGGTAGCGCAAAATACCGAGTTTACCAGGTCCTTTATGCAACTACATAAACATAGGTGTATGGATTATTTGGCTTGATTTCTCAATAAGCAGCTTTACATTGAGGTTTATAAGTTTTGGGGCAATTATATTTAAGTAAGTGGCGATTTACAATTTCTTCGGACAACTGCCAAAAGCCCATTTTCCGATGCGCAGTTTCGGATTGCTCATTCTTCCTTTCATGGGGGGGCTCCGTCAAGTTGGCCCCTCCATTTTGGAATTTAGAATTTTTTTTTATTTATTGAAAAGTGCTGGCGAGTACTGTAATTTTTGTTGATGCAAAAAAAAGTGCTGGGTCTGTTAAATTTTTGTTAAGAAATTAATATGTAAAGATTTGGAGGGGTCAACTTGAGCCCCCTTCCCCACTTCACAATTTTTCATTTTTTTAAATTTTATTCCAAGTGCTTGCGAAGTGCTGACAAATGTTGTAATTTTTTTTAAAGGCTTTTTTTTAAAGCCTTTTGTTAAAAGTAATTTTTTCGGGGAATTCCCGGCCCCCCTGGCTACGGGCCTGCTAAGCATGAACATATAACATAACATATCTAATAATGTTTATTTTTAAAATTGTCTAAATACAATTCTGAAATAATTTTTTTTTAATTTTTCCCCTATTAAAAAGTGGTCGGCACGGCAATAAATCAAAAAAAAATTTTTTTAATTTTTGGCCCTCGAACCTAAAAAGGTTCGCCACCATTTCCTAAAAAGCTTTTCTCATGATACAACATACAATAACTGATACAATACAATCAGTAGCGGCTCGTGCCTTTATCACTTGATTTTTTAAGATTTCCCAACATTCCTTGGATTTCCTAAAATTTTCCCGGAATTTTCTCAGATTTTTCATCACTTGTATACCAGATTTCTTCAGCGATTCTTTCCCTCGGTTCCAACCCGATTTATTTAAAAAAAATAACTTTGATGATGCTATTTATAGGTATCGGAAAGCGCACGAATTACAAATGAGGCTGACGCTCTACGTCGTTAAAGAGCTACATTGGATACACAACTAGGATACTAGGATAGGAAGTGAGCTCTTCTTATACCTTAGCCTATGCAGAAATTTCAATTCGTTGCTGAATACAATACAATACTATGATACAATAACTGATATGGTGTTTGAAAATCAAAAACCGATACACGTCATAGATATGACGTTGGTCATTGCCACCACCTAAAAATAAAATTCCAATTTATCACATTATGAGAATTATGATTGTACAGTGATTTTTATTTTTATAAGTTTGTTTACATGTACAGTGTTGTGTGTTGCGGTGACAGTTTATCTTTGCATGGTATTTAAAATTTTGCCAACTATGGTCTAATATGACGTCGTCAATGTGAAAACGTGTACCCATGGGCGTACCCAGCTTTTGGCCTAGGGGGGGGCAAATCAGGAATTTTCTGTTGATAAATAATTCAACATAATTAAAAATGTGCATTTATTACATTTATTACAGGTAGTACTACAGGATCCAGGGAGGGGCAGTTGCCCCCCCCCTGGGTGCACCCATGCGTGTACCCATACAAGAGCCCCCAGAGTTGAACAACGGGGCCGGCGTCCCAAGGTTGGCCCAAGACTGGGTAACTCAGCATCTGCCGTTCCTATGATGAGCCAGTCTTGGGCCAACACTGGGGAACCAAGCCTCAGCCATACCTGCCTTTTTTTACCGCGGAAGAGGGAAGATCTTCAGAAAGACACCAACAGCCCGTGCTGTTGGTAGTGTGGGGTTTACTTAGTTCTAAGTGGTGACCCACTAAAAATTCCCTCCCGGGTGATGAAAAGATGCGTTCACATCACCTCTTGATGTTGGCGCCGGAGGACGGTAGGCAAGTGAAATCGCAACGCATTACTTCACCTTGCCTTCTGAATGGCAGTTACCATCTCCTCTACTTTTCCTCAATCTTCAGGACTACGCAGAAGTGTCTCTATGAGGTTCTCCGGCGTTAGTTACCCCTCGACTTTTCCTCTGAGGGGTTTCCACTCCGGGCATGTAAACAACGTATGTTGCGGAGTGTCTCTTCGTTGCAGAAATCGCTTGTGGAGGATGTCCTGTCATCGCTTGGGTCATGTGGAAATTTAACTCCCCGTGACTCTGACTCGTCCAGATGTTAATTATGGGAATGAGGCGTCTCATCCAAGACCCCGTTTTTGACTCCTCCCATCTTTTCTGCCATTCGGATATCAGCGTTTGATGATGTAACTTCTTGTTTTCTTTGCCGGGGTTGCTATAGTTGTTCCTTCTCTCCATCACCAATAAATCGATAGGCGGCATGCCTGCTAGCACTAAGATTGCTTTTAGGGCCTCTTAGGGCCATTTTCCTTTGTACTCTTAGGAGTTTTTCTCTATTTCTGGCAATTTTCATAGCGGTTGCCCAAATCGGGGCCCCATACAGAATGACAGAGTGTATCTTCTTTTGGAGGTTTGCAGTCCTCTCTCATTTGACATTAATCTGTTTAGGGTTCTTCTGCTATATGCTGCACATAGGACAGATGGTGATGCCAAGGGTTTTGAGGTGAGGTTGAGGCTTTAATGTGAGACTCATCTTCTTTTCAGTTCTCGCACAATTTTGCACCATTTTGTCGAGTTGAAGGCGTTTTTTACATCAAAAGCGCGCACATTTTTCGAGTTTGCCATGTGCCCGCACGCGTCGCCGTGGCTGTTTAGATTATTTTTTGGATAGCGTCGATGGTTGATTTCCCTTTGCGAAAGCCAAACTGGGTTACCCAGACTTGGCCCAAGGCTAGGTAACGGCAGGGATGGCTGAGGCTTGGTTCCCCAGTCTTGGCCCAGGCCTGGCACGCCAATGAATGGCCGAGGCTGAGTTACCCAGACTTGGTCCAAGGCTGAGTAATGGCAGGGGTGGCTGAGGCTTGGTTTTTCAGTCTTGGCTCAAGAGTTACCCAGTCTTGGGATGCAGAAGTTTGGCGTCCCAATCTTGGGCCAAGCTTTTGAAGGCAAAATTCATTGAAGTGAGTATGCCTGAATTTTACACTGAGAAAAATGATTTGTTGCTCCAACAGAGCTAGCAGCTATAGCCTCAACTGACTTTTTTCTGCTGTTATAACAAATTTTTTGCTGCCACAACAAAGTTGTTTTCTATTCAGTAAAAAAAATTAGTTGATTTAACAAATTTTCTTATTCTGCATAGAAAAAACTTTGTTATGGCAGCAGAAAACTTGCTGCAGCAACGAAAAACTTCGTTGAGGCTATAGCTACTAAAAGTTTTGTTAGGGCGACAAATTCTTTTTCACAGTGTACAAATTTTTGAAGTCAAATATTGACGTGTGACACCTTTGGTCAGTTTCGAAAGTCATCACTACGAATAAAATTTCTCCCGAAATAGGAAAGATACACTGAGAAAAATGATTTTTTTTCTATTTTAGAGCTATTAGTAGCTCTAGCCTCAACTGAGTTTTTTTGCTGTTATAACAAATTTTTTGTTGCTGCAACAAATTTTCTGCTGCCATAACAAAGTTGTTTTCTATTCAGTAAAAAAGATTAGTTGATTTAACAAATTTTCTTATTCTGCATAGAAAAACCTTTGTTATGGAAAATTTATTAGAGCTACGAAAACTCTGTTGAAGCTATAGCTACTAAGGGCCAGTTGTATAACAGAAGATCAACCTCGGATCAGAGTTAAACCAGGATCAACTTACTGTTGATCCAATCGGAGTGCTCGAAATCAAAGTTAACTCTGATCCAAGGTTGATCTTATGTTATACAACTGGCCCTTAAGGTTTTGTTAGGGCGACAAATCCTTTTTCACAGTGCAGTAGCAGAGATGAGACGGCAAGTGCAGGTGTCTCTGATTATGAGAATGACAGCTAGGGGATGTCTTTTTCCCAGAAAGAATAATTGAATGTATTGCTTATTCTAAGAGCACCTGAAAAAGATCTAATACTTACTTGTGGTATGAGTAAAAAAATTTAGACTGGTTTATAGTCCAGAGACAAGCAATTTCTCACAATATTTCAATTTTATACTGAAATTTGGCACTCAATTTTGATATGCCGAAGACGTTGCAGAGAGAGAAAGAGAGAGAGAGAGAGAGAGAGAGAGACTGTTTAGTGACGCGCTTGACAGAGTTAACGAGATTCCTACAGAAATTTTTTTTTCCAATTCTTAAATTTGAATCATCTGTTAAAACTAAAAGATCACAAAAGAAAACATGTTAGTACTAATACATATGTAATTTTTAAAATAACAATTAATTAAAAAGTTAATTGTAGCAAATATTTTTAATTTATTATATTATGTATGTTCTGAGAATAAATGCAAATTGTACAATAGAGCATTGAATTCTTTCAAGTTCTACCGCTTTTGCAATTTTGTACTTACCTGTTTTATTGTTCCTTTTGTTTACTCTTTGTTTTACATTATTATCTACTAGTAACTTCCCCAAAGGCGAATTTTTAAACCAAAAATTAGTATCTAGCAATGTAAATGTTTAACATCAAAATTTACTAAAAATAAAAATAATTTTTAAAAATAAAATAATTAATTTATATTAAAATTAAAATAATTTTAAAAACTAAAAGCTTAGAGACTACCCTTCAAGCCACATCTCTCGTTGATTACAACGACTGCCTTTAGCAATTGCAGAAACTTACCTGAAGTAATTTATATCCTCCCTCCGGCCAGGGGGGGGGGATATAAATTAATAAATTAAATTAGAATATAAATTTTAGATAATCAAAATATTTAAAACAAAAAATATTACATTATTACCACTAAAGATCTGACTCAAGTAAGTTGGAGTTGAAAGGGGAGGGGGGTGCCTTGACTTGACTAATCCAAACAACATTCCTAAAAATGTTTTCAGCGATTCAGTCACATCTTCAGGTGTTGTTTCCTTTAAAAAAATTTGTTGCATTTCTTGGCGCTTAGTCACTTGCACATAACTATACGCAGTTGATTTGACTTTTTTTTGCAAAATAATAATTGCAAACGTCCTTTAGGAACAATAACAGCAAACAAATTTTTAAAAAACGGTTAAAATTTGAAAACGTCTTTTGTTTAGGTACAAAGGGTCGTCGACGCCCATGACTTCTGACACAATAGTCGACTTAACAGGTGCAAACCGCGCGCAAACTTAAAAATCATCGGAACTTTTTTATAAATAAATAAACCCTCGGCGATGTATTCGACCAATGAGGATTCAGCTACCCAACGGGTTGACACGCAAACTCGTTTTTACGTGCAGTTTTTCAACTTTTGTTGCCGCTCGCGTCAGTTACAATCAAACATTGGATTATAACGGACGTTGCGCGACTGTCTGTGTCACCGCCGCTATTATTCGCGTTTGTGTAAAATTTGTGTTACTCTTTTTTGGGATTATTTTTTCAACACAATGGCGTAACCGAAGTAAGTCCTTTTGTTTTTATTTTTTTCAAAAATATTTTTGAACTTCGAAGATTTGTGTCGCTGGCTACAGACGAAATTTATCTTCGGCTCCACTTGTTTACGGTTAGAATTTTTTCTTCCGTTAAACTCTTGCAGATTTTTCAAAAATATTTATTTCCGATCAATTTCACGTGATTACAATAAATTCTGTAAGCGATATTATGTTCATCGATGCAAATTTTTGTAAATAAATCAAAATGTTATCAGAAAAATGTTCTAAATGATGCTTTGATTCATGAAGTCCACTTGAATGAGATTAAAGTATGAAAGAATTCGATAAAAGCGTCTACTTTGAGTAAATAAACGAAATTTTGATTACAAAGTCAATTAAAAATTCCATCAAACCGGAATTTTTGTTTAACGTCGCTGATATAAATTTTTTATCTTGAAATGAGAAGTAAAAAGTGTACGAGGTTGCTTGGGAAAAATCTCACTCATGTGGAACGGTTTTATAGGTAAATTTTCGAGGTGAAAGGTCAGAAGACCTGACCGATGCTGAGTTTTCGAGAGCCACTGGGAACCCACTGTTATTTAGTTAACATAATTTATTAGTCCTAATAAAGCTTAGCATCAACATCAAGCTTAAAAAGTGTAAACCAATGAGAATCACTTTTAAATTTAAATTATTTATTTTGATTGGTTTAATATTTTTTCGGTGAAAAATCTGATTTTACGGTGGTAAGGTGCCCCACACACGGTCATGCCGTAGCTGTGCAATTGCTCCTGAAAGTATTCGTCATATAAAAATCGATTTTACAGCAAAACTTTTCAGACATTTTTTGTTGAAAATTTCATTGCCTTCAATTTTGGTTATATAAATTTTTTGAGTTTGTCCCACTGTTTCTGACTGATGGCGACTTAAAGAAGACTCGGAAAAATACAAAAAGTATTGTCATGTAGTATATCTCGGAAACGGTGCAACAAATTAAAAAAATTTATAGAAGCAAAATTAAAGGCAATGAAATTTGCAACAAAAAATGTCTAGAAAAATTTGCTGTAAAATCGATTTTTGTATGACAAAAAACGGTTTCAAAACGTACAATTAACATTACAGTGCAGCAGTTTATAAAAATTCTGTATTGCATTACTCTCCGTTAGAAAATTTTTATAAAACTTCGATTTAAAAAGTTAATAATATAGATTTTGGCAATGTTTTTGCATTACGCTGTAGACAGGGCCGGATAAGCCATGGGTGCAATGGAGCCGCCGCACCCAGCGCCAAAGTTGAACGTTTTTTAATTTTTTTTTTTTTGATTATAATATTCTATATGATATTATTAGTATTAAAGGCGCCATTTACCTAATCTGCACCCAGCGCTTAAATAGCTTGATCCGGCCCTGGCTGTAGAGAAATTAACATAGAATAAAATCGCATAGGTAACTCAATTTATCAAAAAAATTGACTACGTGACGTAAACCTAACCCCCTGCCCCGCCCCTGTGACTAAGCGTGGTATTTTGAAGACCCCCCCCCCCCGCCGAACGGGTCACGTAGTATGGGTACGTTCCCTTAGATGTAGAAAACGGTCATTGGTTTAGTAAATTAGCCGAACAACTGCAGACTCAAAGGTATCCCTAAAATATCAGCGGTTCCTCTAGGTCTAGGTTGATTAACTATTAAAAACAGGGTCACATTCTCCCATCTAATTTAAGCAGCGGGGGGGCGGGTTAATGCTGAAACGAGAGGTTGACGGTCCAGGATTGGACTGAAGGAATCATTATGAGTGTGGGGACTTTTCGGTAAAAATAAACAACTGTTTTATAAATCAATTTTTTAAACATAAAGAGTTAATCTGGTGAAAATTCATTAATTGCTAGTAGAGCACTGAACTTCTAAGGATATTAGAAGCCTCATAAATTGATGAATAGCACATTTAGGTGTGATTTTCTAGTGAAACTACGTAAGAATCCGTTCAATATATTTTTTTATTCCAACTTTCAAGATTTAGGTTAATCCCTGACTACGTACTACATTATACAATTTCAGATTCTTAATTTAATTATAAAGCACTTAGACTCACGCTAACAATATTATTAAAATACCGTGGTCGGTTATCGCTGTGAATTCTCGTTAATACACAGAAACCTATGGATTATCAAGTTAAACTGATTTTTTGGAGCTTAAACTGATTTTTATTAATAATTATTGACCGGTTATTATCACAGTTGGTCAAAATGGTTTGCGCACAAGCAGTGGTGTAGCCAGGATTTTCATTTGGGGGGTAGGGGGCACAGAATATTTAGCGTAAGTCAAAATACTGGGGGTGCGAAGCACCACCCACCTAAAAGCGCCGCAGGCGAATTTTTCAAGGTCAAGCCATGTGTAATTTTTATACCTGCACGTCCCCCTGTGCCCCTCCCTGGCTACGCCACTGTGCATAAGTTCAAAAAACATCTAAAAATTATATTATGTAATTATTTAGAATAGAATAGAAAATTTATAAAAGCTCCTAAGGACAACGGGAAAAATTTTAAGAATTATATTATGTCAGGAAAGCGGGAATGTCAACCGTTGAACTTTTTTTTAACTCTCAACACTCCTCTTCTTCTTGATATAGAAAGTGAGTAAGATAATCCTATCATATGATATCATTTATGCCGACAGCTATATTATTATTTGAATTGTTATACGCGAAAAAAGTTTTTTTTTGTAGTTCCGCTCTATGAAAACGGTCTTTCCACTCTATCATAATGGTTTAGCTTAGGCCTCGAACCAGCTGGATCCGCTACTGTCTAGGGTAAACTTAGTTTTGAACCGAGGGGGAAACCGCAGACAAAATTTTTGTACACCAGATTTCCTTTTATGAAATTTCCTTGGATTTCCTAAAATTTCTTTGGATTGCCTAAGATTTCCTTGGATTTCCTAAGATTTCCTTGGATTGCCAAAGATTTCCTTGGATTTCCTAAAATTTCCTTGGATTTCGCTTCATTAACCTTTAATTAGGTAGGTTGAATTTTCCTCGGATTTCCCGGGATTGCCTCAGATGTCCCCGAAATTTCCTCAGATTTCCTAAGATTGCCTGGGATTTCCTAAGATTTTCTGGGATTTCCTAGATTGCCTAGATTACCTAAGATTGCCCGAGATTTCCTCGGATTTCCTAAAATTGCTTGAGATTAGCTAAGATTTTCTCGGATTTCCTAAGATTGCCTGAAATTTCCTAAGATTTCCTCGGATTTCCTAAAATTTCCTGAGATTTCCTAAGATTTTCTGGGATTTCCTAGATTACCTAAGATTGCCCGAGATTTCCTCGGATTTCCTAAAATTGCTTGAGATTTCCTAAGATTTTCTCGGATTTCCTAAGATTGCCTGAAATTTCCTAAGGTTTCCTCGGATTTCCTAAAATTTCCTGAGATTTCCTAAGATTTCCTGGGATTTCCTAAGATTGCATGAGATTTCCTAAGATAGCATGAGATTTTCTAAGATTGCCTGAGATTTCCTAAGATTTTCTTAGATTTCCTAGGATTGCCTAGAATTTCCTAAGATTTCCTGAAATTTCCTAAGATTTCCCGTCTCTTGGACACCAAATTCTACCTAAGATTGCCCGAGATTTCCTCGGATTTCCTAAAATTGCTTGAGATTTTCTAAGATTGCCTGAGATTTTCTAAGATTTCCTTGGATTTCCTAAGATTGCCTAAAATTTCCTAAGATTTCCCGTCTCTTGTACACCAAATTTCCGCAGAGGTTTCCCCCTCGTTTTGAACTTAACAAATCAAAATTCGTGCCTCAAAAGTCAAAATCAAGGGGCAAATATCCCGAAAATCTTGTGTACACTCGTTTGTAATTCTCTTGGAATTCTTTGGAATTCCTTGGAAATCTTGGAATTCCTTGGAAGTTTTTGTAATTCTTTGGAAATCTGAATTTTGTATCCAGAAATTTTACTGGATATTTACCCCTTGTAAATAGGTGCCGTACGTTTTGCAATGATCTTGCACCATACGTGTATAGGCAGGCCCGTAGCCAGGGGGAGCACCTGGTGGCACGTGCCCCCTCCGAAATGTTAAAAAAACAACAATTGTTGGTAATAATAAAAATTCCCGGAAGGGGATCCGCCAAAAATGTTACTTTTTACCAAAGGTTTTTATGAGTGCCCCCCCCCCCCCCCGGAATGAAAACCTGGCTACTGGCCTGGGTATAGGGTAGGATTTGCTGCCTCTCCCCTGTACCAGCAAATATGTACGGCGTTTCAGAATAATGAATCCGTAAAAGGATACAAAGCGAATTAAACAAAAATTGCGTATAGTAATAAATCGCCGAAACCCATTCGAATATTTTCGGAAAATTGAAAAATTTTCCTGGCTCCTGGTACCATTATTTTTGTACGGCACTAGGTTTTTCGTCATTATTTTTTTGGAATCTATCATATTGAAGAAAGCCGTACAAGAAGAAATCTTTGGAATTCATTGAAAATCTTTGGAATTCTTTGAAAGTCGTTGGAAGTCTTTTAAAAAAAAATTTTTTTTAATTAAAATAGGCTAATAATTAAAAACAATTAAAATAATTAAAAATTTTGCGAAAACGTACTCTTATTATTAATGTATTACAAATATCTTCGCTCGACGTAAAATTTAATTAAGAACGAGTTGCACCCCTTTCGAGTAGTACCTTTGGCGAGTTGGAGGTATCTAGGGGGATGTTTATAGCGCAACCAAGGCAATCGAGAATCCTTGGAATTCCTTGGAAATCTTTGGAATTTCCTGAAAATCTGTGGTATTCTTGGAAATCTTTAGAATTCCGAGTCTTGTGTACAGAAATTTTACTGGATATTTTTACCCCTTGGTCAAAATGATATCTGCTTTACCAAAAAAGACAAGAGAGGCGAACTCGGATGAAAACGATATAGTGCCTTATAATTGCGTACAATTTAAGGGAAATCTTTTTTTTGGGGGGGGGGGGGAATTTTTGGGAAATCTTTGAAAATTCTTGGAATTCCAAATCCCGCGTATAAAATTTCTTTGAAATAGGTATTTACCTCTTGAGTTTCAACGTCAGCGAATTTTTAGTGTGAAAGAACTCAGACATTGTTCATGGCTGAATCAGCAAAACTTCTCTTTCGAAATTGACCGATATATATTTTTGGGATCCAATATCTGGATGGACTTTTTTTTTCAATACTTGAAAAATGCACAACTTCATAAGAAATTCCAGTTTATCCACTTCTGCAATCAATAATGCGACAAAATTGTGTAAACTAAACTTTACGACGTTTAATGTGTAAACACAATTTATTTTATTTTTCATTGCGTGGGAATGCAACACACAAAAGCAAAAATCTGATACATCCTTATTTCTTGTTGATTGGCAAAACGTTTCAATGTTGTTATTGTTCGGCGTTTTATACGAACATTCGTAAAAAAATTGGACTTTTATTGTTAACGAGCCGCATAAATATCCAATTGTCCTTTTATTCCATCGACCAGACGAGATTATTTTAATAATATACCGGATGTGGTAATTTAGACGTCGCTTCTTTGGGAACCAGGAGGCTCTCAATAATTCAATTTTCGTTTGGGAATCGTTTCATTTTGGTCGACTTTTACCCGGATGCAATAATAATTATGGATATTTGAAGCCATCGATGTTCAATTAGTTTCATTCCATAAGTGGATTATGATTACGTTGAAAGTTTTCTCGGACGCCTTTATTTTGCAAAATTGTACAAAGGCAATTTCTTCATTTCAATTTGTTTCGCAAGGCTAATTACCTACGACGTTGATTAAGAAACAGTTAGTTAGATTTGAACAGCATAATTGCTTCAATTTAGTAAGAAGAAAGTGGTTAAGAGACAAAACAACAATGGAGAAAAAGTAGGTGACTCTTAAATTTGAAATAGCAAATAACCAAAGTCGAATTTAGTTTCTGAAAAACATAACAATGAAAAATCCAATAAGAATTATCCATTGTGTTCCACATTGGAACACGATTATCAGCTGATTCGCAAACGTGGTCAGCGTATGTGCGTGCGAATGGCGCTCAAATTCATAAACTCAATGTTGTTCTTGCGAAAGCTTCCATTGTATTCTAATCGAGAAGATGTATGACGTTTTAGAAAATTCGTAACAGGTGCAATTGTATTGTTATTAAAAAGTTATTATTAATGGCTCTCGCGATTCTCATTTTCTACGCGAGTGAAGCAGAAATTTGGATAAGCCGAAAGCGAAAGTTTTAATGTCGATGGTTTCGATTGGAAGGAAACACCCTGTAAATGCAAAAATAAAACAAGTTTTTTTTATTTGCATCTTCTTTGTCATCTCCAATAACGAACTTTTGAAAAGCTCGAGGTCTTATTGAAATCAATTGTTGAATGGAAGGTGCTTACATAAAAATGACGCACTCGGGTTGATAAAACTTTTCATTTTAAGAAACAACAAATGGCTTATGTTCCAGCACTTTTTTAAAGCAACAATAACGTCATGCGACGTCTCCTTCATTTTTTTTTATTAAAAAAACACACGAGCTATTTAAGTTCAGAAGCGAAAAAACTTAAAAAGCGAATAGCGAATTAAAAATTATTGCTGCATACGAGGACGATCCGGAAAGTATGCGCAACAAAAAAATCGCACGCTTGACCATGTAACAGTAACATTCAAACAATTGGAACGTTTGAATCAAACTGCGAATGTTATTGATTTCCGGCGCTTGAAAGTTTAATTTGGCACTTAAGTAATGGCAGAAGGTTTTAATTGCACATGCAGTCGAGTGCCCACATATGAAAATGTTCATACACAACGAACCGACTATCTAACTGCTTTTTATTATAACCTGTTTTGCTCGACGCTCACCTTTCGTTATCGTTTTAAATGTGACCCTATTACCTACAACAATTTGTTTTATCCGAGGAAGTTGATAACCAATAGGAATACGAATAAATTTGGAAGCAATTGAAGTTTTTATGTAAAGCCATTGGGTTTGCTGCTTTGTTTGCTTGCGAAAACAAAAACCGCCAGCGGCGGGTCATTAGTTTTTTATTGAATATAATTAGTATCATAAATAAGATACTCTCGTAGAGAATCCAATATAACCCCTCTCATACCTATTGCAATAATAGTTTTTTGTCATATAAAAATCGATTTCACAGTAAAACTTATTCGACATTTTTTGTTGCAAATTTCATTGCCTTAAATTTTATTCATGCACATTTTTCTATTTTTCGCACCGTTTCTGACTGACAGCGACTTAACTAAGGCTCGGTAAAATACAAAACATGTTGTCATCTAGGTGCTATATCTCGGAAACGGTGCAAAAAAATGAAAAAATGTATATGAACAAAAATGTAGAGAATGAAATTTACAACAAAAAATGTCTATTCATTTTTTTATTTCAATGCACCGTTTCCGAGATACAGATGAAATTATTTTTTGTTTTTTACAGAGGTTACAGGCATGCGTTTAGGTGGCTGTCAGTCAGGAACAGCGCGTCAAAATAAAAAAATGTATATGAACAAAACTAAAGGGGGTGAAGTCTGCCACAAAAAATGTTTAATAAGTATTGCTGTAAAAGCGATTTTTATATGACAACAAACGGCAACATAAAAGTGTACCAATACTTTCTAGAGCCACTGTACATCCAGTGGCGGATCCAGGTGAGGGGTCATGGGGGTCATGACCCCCCCCTTGAATCCGTAGCTGTGGCTACATAAAAGCTTCTCTAAGGTGTAAAAAGTGTTTATATTTAATTTAATATTAAAAAAAAACGATAATATCCATGAAAATCCTAACTTTTCACATACGTGCTACAAGGGCAATAAAAAAAATCGCCTTAATAAAAAAATAATATTTATTAAGGCCTAATGAATATCGACTATCTGTGACCCCCCCCCCCCCGTTGCAAAAAATTTAGATCCGCGCCTGTGTACATCTAATAGGTGAAACTAGCTAACAGGTCCCTTCCTACCAATCGACTTGACGCCGTACTGCTGATTTTGAATTTATGTGCAAGAACCCAAAAAATATATAAAGTTAATTGTTATTTATTACCATATGCCACGCGCAACGAAGCCAGCCGTGAGAATTCAGTTGTATCAACTTAAGGCGGTATTCTAGTGTATAAATTTGAAAACTTCGATTTTTTCGTTTTTTTGAAGTTCAGACGTTTATTTTAAACTTTATTTTTCAAAGTGGTTGACAAAATATCTCAAGTTCTCTATGAAACCGATTAACTTAAGATTTGGTGTATACAGTAGCGGTCATAGAAATTGCATTGGGAATTATTCCCGAATTTAAAAAAAAGTTTGATTTTTTATTTGAAACCCATAAGCTCAAAAATACATTTTCTTTATTAAACACAATCACAAAGCTAAGTTTTTCAAACCGGGGGGTCTGGGGGGTATGGAATACCCCCCAGCACATCAGTGATTGTGTTAAAAAAAAATTTGCTATTGAATTTCAAATCGGAAATCTTACATTTTTAGAAATTATATTTCCGGTTTGAAACTTAATAAGTTCAATAACCCTTTTTTTCCCCACAATCTCTGGTGTACTGGGGGGTATTCCATACCCCCCAGACCCCCCGGATTGAAAAACTTAGCTTTGTGTGCGTGTTGTGTTTATATTATGTACTGTTATTGCAATTGCATTGGGAATTCTTATTTTAATTCGGAAATATTCTGCGATGCAATTTCCATGACTGCTACTGTATATTGGTTTATAGTCCGCACCTTTTATTAATATTTATTACTAGCAAAAAGCCCGTCCACGGACGGGCATCTAGACCCGATTGGTTGGAAACTCGATTGATGTGCAACTCGTCTCAGGGGGACTACCGGCGGCGGTTTAATATATTTTTCAGTTGGTAAAAAATGTTGACCAATCAAAGTGCTTCTAGATTACCAAAAAATTACTCGCTGGAGCCGGAGCAGCAGAGTGCTGGGATTTTATGTATTAAGATTATTTGGCAGACTATGAAGCAACATTTATACTGAAGGTGCACACCAGATTTGAAGTTAATCGGTCATATGGAACTTGTGATCAAGTGATCTCAATCAACCACTTTGTCCGGGGCGGCAAATCTGAAGGGCGGCATTTTGGCTGTTGACGTGACAAATTGAAATATTAATGAAATACCCCGAGACAGACTCCACAAAAAGATCGAAAAAGCTCACTAACCCCATAAAGGGGCGGAAATTTGTGTTTTTGTCCGGAGCGGCGTAAAGGCTAGAGCGGCCCCTGCAAACACTCAACCCCGGATCTACGATTTTTTCGAACCGGGGCAAGAACTTGACATCGGCTCCTCTTTCCTTCAGTATTTGAGTTTCAAGATTTTTAAACACTTACAGAACAATTATACTGAGTGCGTACCATATAAATTTGGCGCCCCCTTGAATTGCCGTCCGAGGAAGAGAACCCCAGTTTACCCCCCCCCCCCAGATCCGGAGCTACAAACACCTGTTAAGTTTATTGTCGTTAAAGAATGTATGACCTTTTTCCATGAGCGTCCATTGGGGGGGGCAAAGGGGGCAGCTGCCCCCCTGGTTCTTGCCTTAAATTGTTAAATTAAATTTTAATTAATTTAAATTTTTTGGAGAAAGTTATTACTGAGTTCGCGGAGGAACCACGGAATTTGAAATTTGTTTTTTTTTGCAAGTAAAGGAAATTAAAAAGTTTTGTGTTGAATTTTTTTTATAATAAAAATAACCCTGACGATCTGAAAACAACCCCATACCGTGTGGAAGGAAGGTTGGAAGCCTTCAAAAATTGAAGTTTTACTGAAAATCACTGTAAGGATTGGGTAAGAGTAGAGGTATGAGTAAAAGCTGGCAACAAAAAATTAATGATTTTATTCAAAAACAAACATCAAAATTAAAAATAAAATAATAATACTTTGTCCAAAAGGGAAACAGATAATAAAAATGATACAAGCAATTAAAGCATTATAAGCTGTTTTACTCAAAATTGGTTTTCTTGGCTTTAACACAGTGGCGGCTCGTGCCTTCATCATTTGAGGAGGCTATTCATAAAATATCGATTTTTCGAGATTTCTTTGAATTTCCTAGAATATCTTAAGGTTCTTGAGATTTCCCAATATTTCCTGGGATTTTCTCAAATTTTCCCGAATTTCCTTTCACTTGTATACCAGATTTCGTCAGCGATTCTTGTAGACAAAAATGGCAAAAAATAAAAAGTCACGAAAATTAGGGTAGCCTCATTTAATTTTGATCAAAAATTTAAATTTGGGGGGGGGAATTAAATTCACCGGGCGTACCATTGCCTAGTTACGGTACTGATCAGTAGTACAGTTACATTTTACGGTCCGTCTGATGGCTACATCATCTATAGGCCGTTTTGTTAGTTCTTACAATCAAAAATCTACTTTTTTTTACATTTTTGAAAAATTTGATAATTTAATTAATTGTCCAGAACTTAGGGGGAGCTAAGCCTCTCTTGCCTCCTCTGACGAGCCGCCACTGCTTTGACATATGCAAAAGTTGATACTATGTTAGTATTGTGAAATAATTGATAAGATTTTGATTTTGAATTAATGGAATTTTCTGTTCGGGATCACTGGTAGTTACGCTACTAATACCCGTATTAATAGTCACGGATTAATCCGAGATTCAAGATAATCCTAGGATTTACCAATGAGATTGCTGTTGCCGTATCGTAGCAACAGCTGTATTTCGAGGATTAATCTTGAATCTTGGATTAATCCGTGACTATTAATACAGGTAATTTTAAATAGTATGTAATTTTACTATAAAAGTAAATAGTTTTGTATTGATACATATTGCATTAACTCCCGGTAAATTTTGAACGTACAACCACAATAACAGTCAACTCAATTTTTAGTAACTTGACTTTCCAAGTTTTTTCTATCAACATCTGAGACGAAGGGGGTGGGGGTATTTACCCCATGACTCTTTAAAAACTGAAAACCTTAGTTAAAATCAAATAAATAATTTATTTAACTGGACAGCAATTTTTTTAATTTGTAAAATTTTTCGGTAACATAAAATAGTATATTATTTAACTCGGGAATAAACTGGTCATTAATCACGTACCTATGTGGATAATTTGTTATTTGACTTTTAGTTTATTTACAGTGACTCATAATGAAATCCGGACGATAAAAATCGATTTTACAACAAAACTTTTTAGACATTTTTTGTTGAAAATTTCATTGCTTTTAATTTTGTTTCTATACATTTTTTTATTTTGTTTTGCCGTTTCTGATTGACAACGGCTTGAACAAGATTCGGTAAAATACGAAAAATATTATCATCTATATCTCGAAAACGGTGCGACAAAATAAAAAAATTAATAAGCATTTTTTCTTGTAAATTTTATTCTCTACATTTTTGTTCATATACATTTTTCTATTTGGTCGCACCGTTTCCGAGATATAGATGAAAATCGGATGAAAATATTTTTTGCATATTACCAAGTCTAGCTTAAGCCGCTGTCCGTAAGAAACGGCGCCACAAAATAAAAAAATTTATATAAACAAAATTGAAGGCAATGAAATTTGCAACAAAAAATGTCTAAAAAGTTTTTTTGTAAAATCGATTTTTATATGCCAAAACAGGTTTCGAAACCTTCGATAACCGGATTTCATTTTGAGCCGCTGTACTTTCTTACAAAACGTATTTTTGAGAAGTTAATAGGCTAACAATTCTCTTCTTCGTCGGCCATCTTGGCTCTTTAATGGCGTCCGAATGTTTTGCAGAAGTACAAAATAGAAATTGGAAAAAAATTTAGAAGAATTCTTGTAAGTACCTTTCTTGCAGCAATTAGACTTTTGGGGGCTGTAATTAAGTAATTAAATGTGCCGATATAGAGAATGGTCAAGATAACAGGTCACGGACCCATTAACCCAACACCGTGAGGTATAAAATTGAAGAAGAATGAGAAAAGCACTCGAGTATCAAATACTTATGCATTGTATGACATTGGATTCATTAGCAGAACGTGCAGAAGTGAAATGTGCAAATAAAAGCTCATTTTCGTTATTTATATTATAAAAGGTCCTTCTGATTATGTATTCGATTGCGTTAACCATCGCTTGTTTTATTGGTCAAGAGCAGAACGATTCTTTCGGGGTTTACGACCACACAAATTGTTTCTATTTCCTCGTGCGACCGATAAGAGAGTAAACATGATCAGATAAGCGAATCCCTCATATTATATATTTATAAATTCTCATCAGCTCTCCACGATAGTACAGTGTGGCCTTGTAGTATGGCACGCTCTGTGATTTTGCAAGATAGTAGCACACTTGCGATAATTTATTGATATTTCGCATTCCGATCTAAAAATAAGCTAATTTGATTGAGAGCCTTTTACAACCCGGCGAGCCCTGGTTGGAGAGCTAGCAACGCCCACATACTACAATGCTTATTTGTTCTAATTGATTTCAGACATACTTCCAGTTTCAGTTAAGCTTCTGGCAAATTTATGAAGGCAAGTGCACGTGAAAGTCGTGATAAATAAGTCAACACTCGTAATTGTTATCGGATTTAGAATAAAAGAGTGCCAGAATCTAATTTAAAAATTAATTTAAGCCTCCTAAAAATACCGAAGCGATTTTTAACTGGAGAAGCTTTATATGTAGCTTTTTCATTGTTGGCAGATAATTTTAGCCGAAAAACTTGATACTAGAAAAAATTTTCACTTACAACGATAACCGGAGGATGAAGTTAAGCTCAGCTAAAATTTATTGTTTTTTCTTCCGTCTCCGTCCGGAGCAGAGATAGGGCAGAAATCCACAATTTTAGCGACGAACGTCCGTTTATCTCCCAGTTTCCAATTGAGAAATCATGCAAAAGATATCTCATCAGTGGAAGCAATTTCTGAAATATGTAGGGAGATAGTCTGCATTTGCGAGATGATTAAACCGCCTTCCGCGACTTAAACAAAAAATGTAAACAAAATTACATTTATTCGTTATAAATACTTCCCCTTTCGGTAGGAAGCCTTCATGTTTTCGCCATTTTAAAAAAATAATTACAATATTATGGGCAGGATGTCGTACAAATTGAAGACGAGTGTATTAATTATAAAAATCAGCCGAGCATGGCGCCCCATTTTTTTTATTACAATATCATTTATTGTAAGGTGTTCATTCTTCTTAAGATCGCAACTGACAATTCAAGTTTTTAGCCTTCACCTCGCTCGATAAACTGTGTTTATAACGAATATTCTTCCACATTTGGAATTTAAAAATAAACAGGTAGGTAACTGTAACGATTTTTGCGTGATAATTAAACCTGAATATTAATCGATGATATAGCCGCTCGAAAGAGTCGAGCTGATGGGATAGCTTGAATTTTTACTTGCACTTTTTTGGTCGTTAACTTGTGTTCAACTTCGATCAGAAAAGTGAAAAAAAAAATAAAACCACAATAGTGCCAGTCGTGAACGGATTAACGAGATTCAGAATGGGAAGCTTTCAAAGGACGGGCTTGACCACTATTTTTTTATAACAATAATTAACAATCCTTTTGTAGTGTTTCTACAATAAATATGGAAAAATTCGTCTATAAATGCCTGTAAGTATCGACCCTAGCACCTAATCAGAATTTCTTCGTTGGATGCACAAACTGATTCTTTGGGAGGGGGGGGGGTTACCGTCGAGAATTTTTTTTTTTTTATAAAATAAATACTTTTAGAAATAGGTTTTAACGTATTTTAGTCTTCTATTAATTCAAATTTTATTTATAGAAAAAAATTTTTTTTTAAATCCGTATACGGCATGCATCTGTGGAGGGCGCTCCACAACCTTGGCGGTTCATCTGAATTAAATATGGTTAGAAAATTATTAAACTAGACTAAATTTGGGGGCCTTATCGGTTTTACTTTTTTTTTAAAGCCTGCGTAGCAATTGGCAGCCGTTTGAAAATAAAACAATTTTTTTGGTCTGTTTTTTGCTTGTGGCGACGAAAAAAATATTTCTAAATCAATTTTTGACAATATCTTCCTGGGGGCCCCACAAATCGATTTTCTTTTCAATTCATGTAAATCGGTTTATCCGTTGAAGCTGTAGAGCTAATTTCTTTATTCTGAAGCAGTGGTTCCCAAACTTTTAATTTCTCGTACCACACACGAAATTATAAATCAGTAGCGTACCCCTGAACTGTAACCGTTAAAAAAAATAGGAAAAAAACACAATATTCTTAGTGCGAAAAGAAAATTAAAAACGTTTTATCTAATTATTTGCTGTGTATGTCCTATGGCCATGGCTGCTTGCGTACCACCTTAATAATTATCGCGTACCACTGGTGGTACGCGTACCATAGTTTGGGAACCACCGTTCTGAAGTATTGCATTTTATTAACCTCTAAGGCCAGATCTCAAGGGGTAAATATCCAGTAAAATTTCTGTATACAAGACTCGGAATTCCAAAGATTTCCAAGACTTCCAATCAAGGGGGTAATCACGAAATGAAGTCTGTGGAACGGGGACAATGAGTCGTAATGAAATCTCGTGAAGTCTTTGAAGTCTCTGAAGTCTTGTGCAATCTTTATGTAATCTTATGAAGTCTATGAAATCTTGTGAAGTCCCGCCAAGTATCCATGAAGTCTCGTGAAAACCCATTAAATCTTTGTGAAGTCTCGCGAAATCTTTATGAAGTCTCTGAAGTCTTGTGCAATCTTTATGAAATCTATAAAATTTCATGAAGTCTATAAAATCTCATGAAGTATTATGAAATCTTCATGAAGTCCGTGGAACGCAAAATTCTAAGTGATTACCCCCTTGCTTCCAATAATTTCCAACGATTTCCAAGGAATTACAAAGAATTCCAAAGATTTCCAAAACTTCCAATGACTTCAAACGATTTCCAAAGAATTCCAAGGAATTCTAAAGACTTCCAACGATTTCCTTGGAATTATAAAGAATTCCAGGGATTTCCAAAGAATTCCAACGATTTCCAAGAATTCCAGGCATTTCCAACGAATCCCTGGGATTTCCATGGAATTCCAGAGATTTGCAAAAAATTCCAAGGAATCTAAATGAATTCCAAAGAATTTTAATGAATTCCAAGGAAATTTCAATTAATTCCAAGGGAATTCCAAACGAGTGTACACAAAATTTTCGGGATATTTACCCCTTTCGCTGAATCGCTGAATATTTCCGAATTAAAATAACAATTCCCAATGCAATTTCAATAACCGTACACAAAGCTAGGTTTTTCAATCCGGGGGATAGAACAATCGATAGCGCTATCGATTATTATCGATAGTAATTACTGTTTTCTATAGCTATCGATAGTTTTCGATAGTCGTGACACGTGACAGATGCCTTCAATACCAGCAATTTACCTTTATCATTACTAACATAACTTTGATTTTTATGAATAAAAATCCAATGTTACTTATTTGAGCATTTTGCACTTTCAACAGATGCTAGTTTTTTGCAAAATTCTTTTTTCTTATGATAAATATCCACTATCGAAAACTATCGATATTTATCGATGGTCTAAACGTTGTTTATCGATAGTGCCGCCTATTGATTATTCTCAACCTCTAGTATAAACACAATACGCACACAAAGCTAGGTTTTAAACCGGGAGGTCTGGGGGGTATGGAATACCCTCCAGTACACCAGAGATTGTGCGCAGAAAAGTGTTATTGAACTTATAAATTTCAAACCGAAAATCTAATGTCTAAAAATGTAAGATTTCTGATTTGAAATTCAATAACACATTTTTTTTGCACACAATCGTTAATGTGCTGGGGGGTATTCCATACCCCCCAGACCCCCCGGTTTGAAAACCTAACTTTGCGATTGTGTTCACAAAAGAAAATGTATTTTTGTTTGTAAAAAAAGAAGTATTGTAATCCCGATATTTTTTCAGTTTTCAGATGATTTTGACCGAAATATCCGGTTTAAATAAATATAGGTTTTTTAAACCGGGGGGTCTGGGGGGTATGGAATACCCTCCAGTACACCAGAGATTGTGCGCAGAAAAGTGTTATTGAACTTATAAGTTTCAAACCGGAAATCTAATTTCTAAAAATCTGAGATTTTTGATTTGAAATTCAATAGCTCATTTTCTTTCTTTGAACATAATCATTAATGTGCTGGGGGGTATGGGGGGTATATACCCCCAGACCCCCCGGTTTGAATTTTATAATTCTTGGTCCTCAAAAATTGCCGTTTCCTCTTGCACATTACCTTTGGTGTTTGAAGCCTAGGCGATAGAACTGGGAAATTTTATCGATTAATCAATAAATATCGATAAATTGAAGAACGATATTCTATTTTTGAAATATCGATGTAGCGATATTTATCGATATTTCGATAGTAATCGATAATCGGACGATTGATAAAAATCAATCGAACATTTTACATCTTATTTGTTCTCCGGTGAGTTGTACTATCTGTATACCCATGCGACTTATACATGTTTTCATTATAGTCTTGATAATGGAGGAATAAATCTTCCGAAACGTCGGCGTACAAATATATTGTTTGATTTGCCTCCCAATACAACCTGAAATTTCTTTGTCATAAACGCGTAATATTTCGATAATTATCGATATATCGATACTCCGATAATTATCGACAAATATCGATTAATCGAAGTTATCGATTAATCGATAACTTATAGTTTTTGACTTATCGAAATTCGATATCGAATTTTGAATATCGCTCAGCCAGGCACGGAATTAGCCCTGTTAGACTAAGTGGGCCGAAGCCGGGCCCAGTTATTTTTAAGGGAGCCAAAGACCTAGAATGTTTTTTAAAAAAGCTAAAAAAAAAGGTAATGTACGTGACTAATAACCCATATGCCTCCCCGTACTTGCCTCCACTACTATTTAAAAGTTAAATGATTAGAAATACAAAAAATTATGTTATTAAACGGTTAATCTGATTTTAATTTTAAATTCTTGGGCCTTAAAACTTGTTGCTTCTCTTCGGAAGGGCGTCCTGCACAATTCTTGGGTCATCTTTTCGACTCGGCCCTGTACAGGTATAAGACCCTTATCAGGAAAGCACTTGAAGAGAGGATAATAACTGCCTGGCAGGAATGGTGGGACAACGGAAAGTATGGAAGAATACCAAAGGTGGACCACCCTCCATGGCAAAATTTGGGGGGCATCTCAAAAGATTGGGAAAAGCCGCAGACGGACTATGCCCTGCATGTGGGCTTTTGGACAAACCGGTGCATAAAATTATGGAGTGTGAACTGTATAAAGACGAGCGAGCGGAGGTAAGTGCCTATAATGGTAATAATCCTTCTGCAAACTTGGATGAATTATACAGGGAAACATCCCTAGATCTATTCCACCCCTTCCTGGCCCTAAAAACCAATTTTGCACAACCAATAGAATTAGACCTCCCCCCCAATCTGAGCCAGATTTCTCATCTGATAATACTCCCGAACCAAGGCCCAGCACTCCAATCTTCTAAACACCCTACCCAAGGCCGGACCTTTAAAAGACTTCCAGAATCGCCTTTCTATCCAGCCAATAATAGGATTCGAAAACCCTGTATTAAAGGTCCCAAATTTTCTGGGAACCAATAATATAGGGGAACCGAAAAGGGGGAGGGGCATCTTCGGTAAGAGCCTTTCCACCCAGACGCAACATCCAGGACTTTTCAGCACAAAATTCCCCAGAAACGGAGTAACCAAGGGCGCGAAACCTGATGAAAATGGATGGGGAATAACAGAACTAAGAGCAAAACGAAAACCTTTGTAGAAATAAAAGAAGTGGTCACTATGCCCTTACATAGGACGAAGGACTTAAAGAGATTGTATTTCAACATTCTTTTTTTTTGTAGCTCAATAGAATCTGACTCTGAACTATGTCAACTTTGGAATGGAGTAGAAAAGGGCTCTTTGGTTCAAAAACTTGGGAAATCCCTGCTTTAAGCAATAGTAAACATATAAGCACTCAGATTGCGCTATGGTAACACAGCGCGCAAACTACTCCTTCCGGGTATCAGCTATCAAATCTTACCAAGCCTAGCTGCCTGACTACCACGCTAGGCGTTCATACAACTGGAAGCATTAACTCGATAATTTGTTTAATATAATAATTTATTATTGCTGTTTGACGTTAAGTGATAATTATTAAGTTTTCTCGGATAAATTATGGCTTGAGGCAAAATTTGCAAAACGAATGTTGATTTACCAGTTGACTGAACAAAAATATGCTGTATGTGGGGAAAATCCTCAGCTTTAGACAGCGTTCCATCTAATTGAGCACTAATTGCCAGAATGAATACCTCATGCCACATCGGAAGAACGTGGATTTAGAAATTTCTGACATAGAAGACAAAACATTAATTTTTGCGTGACGTGAGTCATATACTTCCCCTATTTTTTGGCAGAACAATAACTTCCCTAACCGGAACTTACAATTGGGGGAAAACGGATTCTTTGATCAGAAATCACCTTGACTGGACGTTTGTAAAATATCCAAACATGGAACTGCACGTCACAATGCATTCAAACCACTTGAAAATTAGTGATTAATTTTCTAAGTGGGTTGAAATGGGTGGTTTTAAAAATCGAACAAAAAATATAAAAAACTGTTTCGTTCTTTCCATCTAATAAGGAAACCGCTGAACGTCGAATTGTTACGGCTTCGTTTACAACACCAGGACGTGGGTATTTGATTTTAGTTCATTGACTTTAAGGTTGATTGGTATGGCTCTCTAATTAGCCTCTTATTGAGCTAAAGACAAAATTTTAATGAATTCGAAGATGTGGGGCACCGAGTTGTTTTCGATTGCGTAGGTTTCGCCAAGACGAAGCGGCAGTTGATCCACATTTGTCTCGTTTTCTCATTTTCGGTAGCCGATATTGATTTTCAGTTTTTTGACCCAAGAAACATTAAAATTATTATGGCAAAATTACAAAAAAATACGCAAGGTCGGAGCCTCTTCTGCCCCCAGAACTACAGTCCGAAACTCTCAAGGTGGTCGGTCACACCTGAGATAATTTGGCAAAAATTTACCTTTTTCTCCAGTTTGGTTCATTTAAATGTTAAAAACAAAATTGTCGTAGATTAAGTAAATCGGTTACACCTAACGGTTAGCCTTGCGGTATAACCTTCGACACGTTATGCTGTTTGTAATTTTAATTGTCTTTTTGTCTAACGAAATTAATTTAGCGATTAAAGGTTCCCTTACATAACTCTTGCACTTCTTATCCATAGGATGATGAGCCGTTACGAAGCGGAAGTCTGCAGTTCGATCGTATTTCCGGTTCGACAGGTGCGTTTTGCTTGGATAAGCAATAAGGGGTTACCAACGCATTGTCTCCTCGGTGCAGCTTGGGTTGGAATAAAAACCAAGTGACATCAGGATTATTCGATACATTTGTAACATAAAAGGGGTGCTTTTTACGATATTCATAATTTAGATCGAATTGAAAGTAAACACTACGTGAAATTCGATATTAAATTTTATAAGGAGGTTTTCGCTCTACAGGGTGTTCCTTCCACCCTAAACGATTTAAATCGTAAATTTACATAAAGTAAAATTTTTATGTTAATTTTTTTAAAACAAACGTCTTCACTTTTTATTTCTTTAATTTCCATTTCATATTTTTAACTGATTTTGTGTGCATCCGCCATAACATTTTTCGGTTTGTCTTCGATGCAACGAAATTTTCACGCTTCGTGTTACTTTTATTAACGATTACTTTTGAGCTGACGAGTGTATTTGAAATTCTTGCTTTTTTTTATTTACAATTCAGATCTGTCGATTTGTTAATCACCTCTTGACAAACTGACAAAGACGTTAGTAATTGTTTAATATTCAGGAAGCGACCGCGATTTAAATACATAAAGACAAGGTTGGAAATTGGATGAATACAAATTTGTTAAAGTAGGAAATAATTACCGCGAGCTATTGCAGAAACTAATGGATTTTGAAGAGGTGGTTAAAAAAAGAGACCCAGCTCTGGTAGTTACAGTGGCAAAACCACACAAACGAATCGAAGGAAATACGAAATCGAAACGACTTGTAACGTGGGAAATGGAATTGAACCACTGCATGGTCAAGTTGCATGAAGAAAGGGAAAGTACACGTTAGAAACACAACACTGTTTGGAAAGCTAAAGGAACCACCTCAAAAACTCGATTTTCATTTGTTTGTTTCGTAAAGGATTTAAGAAGCTACGAGTGCGCATAATTTATTCTTTAACGTTTCGTTCCACCTGTTTGCCTTTTGATGTGATCGGTGCAGTTACCATGGATGAGCGACATAGATAAAATCAATTATATACCACGCCTTGGGCATTCTTTTGCTTTCAATTTATTTTATAATAAAATTTAGTAAAAAGAAGAACTTCAATCCTAAACAGCAATATGTCTCTCCAAAATGTAGTAAAAACGACATTGGGTATGGGCGACCAGTGTGGAATAAAAACTGGCAACACTGTTCTTATGAGCAGTAGTGTATTGGTAGGGGGGACTCGACAGCAAATAGGTGCATTCTGTTGACGGTACGGGACGGCAGGGAATTTCTTTTTTTTCTTCGAGTATTTCGTTTAAAAGTCTCTTAGATCAGCTGATAGCAAATAATATTGTGTTTGAAACATTTAATTCTAAAGAGAGTCTGCATGTTAAAAGGGCATGTTTTTATTGAAAAAGTACCGAAAAAGAGACAAACTCTAAATTATGGCCCTATCAGGTATCAGACTAAAATATAATTGTGGATTTAGAAATTGTTTTTGTATTTCCATAAATTGACGAAATTAATATCAAAACCAGTAGAGGGCGATACTACGAATTAAGTGTCAATTAGTCAAAGAGTAGTCGCCGTAAGAAAATATTATTTGAGGTTGGTATTAATAAGTACTAATTATGTTTTTAAATTCAATAATAGTTTTGCTTATTTCGTTTCGGAAAGGCGCGACGCCTTATCGCCCTCCCGTACCAGACGCCACTGATCAACAAGAACAACGTTAGTACTAAATTAATGTCCTTATAATTTCTACAAATCGAAATATAATATAAGAACCTGTTCACGATTTACACTGGAACGCAAAATTCCTAATCGAATTCTCACAATTTTCACGTTGCGGTTTAACTCGATTGTTTAATGTTTAATTTACAGGGCGGCATTCAGAAATACAACTTGGAACTAGCGGTTTGAAGTATCGCATTTTTAATGTTACAAATATTTCCGGCCTGCGATTCACAAGCATTCGGAATGTGTATTCTTTTTTTTTGTATACAGCTAATAGGCTGATTCATATTTTTTAAATATCTATATGAATATCACACAGTGCCGTAGTAAGGCAACCTGGTACCCAGACGAGTGCAGAAAATAACCGCCCCTCCTAACCACACATAAATAATTGTTCATTAGTGAATCATAAAAAAATAGAACTCACTTACTTGAACTACAATTATATCCCTCCATAATGGATTAAACTTGTGTGATATTTTCTGCCAGCTCGGCTTAATGAGAGCCCAAAATTTATTTTGTATAATATACAGGGCCGGCATTAGCCAATTTACCGCACTGCGGGATTATGATTATGCCGCTATTAACGGGCGAGGTAACGGAAAAGCTCTCGCCGCCGCGGCTAAGTAGTATTTGATTTTTTGAATCTAGGCCAGCTTTAAGGTCAAATACCCCTCCCAAAATTTTTTTAAATAAGCGTGGTTCTTGTTGAAAAACAAACAAAATGACATTTCTTAAAATAAAGGGCATTTAATAAAAATATCCAAAATTCCACATGCGAAGAAACGAAAATCTGCCGCCCTGTGCAAAGGCACCGTTCGCACATATGGTAACTCCGGCCCTGCTAATATATACTTGTGTATGTCTATCTTCACAAGATGTCTGTTTTCTGTATTGCTATCTTCTTTTTTCGTCAAGTTGTGATAACTTTTAAAATAGAAAACTTACGAATATTGGGTTAGTCAATCAGAATATGAGCTCATCCCTACCCATTTGTAAGTTTCCTATGTTATCTTGTGACTGGTGACCAAAATTTTAGTTTGATAGCTTCACTGTAATTCCATTTCAAATCATAATCAAATAATTTTGTGTTGAAGTTTTTGTAACTCGATACTAATTTTGTGAGATCTCACTCTCCTTTCAACTTTTTTAACATTTTTTTGCACAAGAACCTAGCTGTAGCCCTACTGAGTAAGTGTACAAAATTTGGTTTAAATCCGTCAAAGGTCCTAGGTGTGTATAGCCACCAAACAAACAAACTTTCTCTTTTATATAATATGCAAGGGGTAAATATCCCGTAAATTTTGTATATACTTGTTTGGAATTACTTGGAAATCCGTGGAATTCTTGGAAATTCCTGAAACTCTTTGGAAATCCCTGGAATTCCTAGGAAATCGTTGGAAGTCTTTGGAATTCTTTGGAAATCGTTGGAAATCATTGAAAGTCTTGGAAATCTTTGGAATTCCTTAAAAATCTTTGGAATTCCTAGGAATTCTTTGGAAATCCGGTTACTGTCGGTTAACTGATACCACGAATTGAACTTTGACCTTTGCGCTATTGGAAAAGGGACAATTTTTTAAGCATTTTGAGATATTACATTGATGTGAATTATCCATTAGTTTTCGAGAAAACGGCATTTGAAAATCAAAATTTTACATGCATTTCTCCATAATGATTGCACACACGAGTGTTCTATTGCCCGTACGTGCGTTCTGATATAGTCTAATGCCGTGATCACAGGTAACGAGTAAAGTGGCGAGACAGCAAAATGTCACTAGGCCGAGAGAGTGATGTGGGCGAGTGAGTGTTTATACGTATTTGTCTTTTTTTTTTACTTTTGTAGCAAGTCACTCGGTAGTTTACAAGTGCTGACGAACGGCGAGTACGCACCGAGAGTGTGTTTAAAAGGATCGATTGGGGTGGGAGGTAGGTCACTCGGCCTAGTAAGTAGAAAAGGGTCCGAGTGACTGTCTCGCCATCCTACTAGGCCGTATACTCGGCCGAGCACTCGGTGATATATTTACACCAACTGAGCACTCGGCGGTGTCTCGCCACTGTACTCGTTACGTGTAATCAAGGCATTAGTGACGCGATTATTACTCTGTCGAGTTCACATCGTGCGTGGTTAATAATTAAAGGCTAATAATTAATAATGAAAAGGCTAATAATTATTAAAAACGAGTTTCACCTCTTTCGAGTAGCACCTTTGGCGAGTTGGAGCTATCTAGGGGGATGTTTTAGTTAAAAGGCGAAGCGAGGGGTTGCGGAGCGTTGGTTTTGACGAACGCAACCAAGGCAATCGAGAATCCACCCTAAAAACGAGTTAAATAATTAAAAATAAATAAATACTGTTCGTAAAATGTCAGTGCTAATTAACACACGTACGGGTAACAGAACACCCATGTATAATTCGTAGTGTAATCCCTATGTAAAATGCATGTAAAATTTTGATTTTTAAACACCGTTTTCTCGAAAACTAATGGATAATCCACAAAAAGTTATTTACATAAAATGCTCAGAAAATTGTCCCCTTTCTAATAGTGCAAAGGTTGAAGCTTAATTCGTGGTATCAATTAACTGACACATTCCGGAAATCACTGGAATTCTATGGAAATCCTTAGAATTCCTGGAAATCATTGGAATTTCTTGGAAATCTCTCGAATTCATGAAAATCGTTGGAATTTCTTGGAAATCATTGGAAGCCTTGTAAATCTTCGGAATTCTTTGGAAATCGTTGGAATTCTTGTGTCTTCTTGAGTCTTGTGTACAGAAATTTTATTGAATTATTGAACCCCTTGATAATATGTATAATAAAGAAGAGACAGCATTTTAAAATTAGAACAAATTGAACAAATACAAATTTTCGTATACCAGATTTCCTTTACGAGAACTCCAAGAGATTTGCTCAGATTTTCTCAAGGGCTAAATATCCAGTAAAATTTCTGTACACAAGACTCGGAATTCCTAAGAATTACAACGATTTCCAAAGAATTCCAACGATTTCCAAAGAATTCCAACGATTTTCAAGGAATTCCAACGAATTTCAATGATTTCCAAGAATTCCAAGGATTTCCAAAGAATTCCAGTAATTTCCAAAGAATTCCAACGATTTTCAAAGAATTCCAAAGACTATCAACGATTTCCAAAAATTCCAAGGATTTCCAATAATTTCCAAGAATTGCAAGGATATCCAAAGAATTCCAAGGAATTCCAAGGGAAATCCAAACTAGTGTACACAAAATTTTCGGGATATTTACACCTCGGATTTTCTCTTGAATTGCGTTAAGATTTCATTTACTTGTACACCAGATTTCCTCAGGGATTTCGTCTTTACTTAGTTTACTTCTTTGCTCAGTGTAAAACTTGGACCATTTTATGGTAGAAAATCGTAACTTTGAAATTTTAGTGTTTCGAAGAGTGGTAAGAGTGTGGAGATCAAGATGTACCAATCTTATACCTGGATAAACTCTGACGGGCAATGGCAAACCATTGAAAAAAGATTTGTTGCTCTAACAGAGCTATTAGTAGCTATAGCCTCAACTGAGTTTTGTTTTGTTGCTATAACAAATTTTTTGTCGCTGCAACAAATTTTCTGCTGCCATAAGTAAATTGTTTTCTATTCAGTAAAAAAGATTAGTTGATTTAACAAATTTTCTTATTCTGCTTAGAAAAAAACTTTGTTATGGCAGCAGAAAACTTGTTACAGCAACGAAAAACTCTGTTGAGGCTATAGCTATATAGTAATAGCTCTGTTAGGGCGACAAATTTCAAAGACTCACTATATCGCATCATTTACTAATTATTTATAAATCTAAAAATGTTAGGGAATATTTTAGGTTTTAGTTTCTAATACTTGTTTATAGGATTCCTGAAAATAATATTGCCTGTTACAAAAAAGCTTTCAGACTTGTAATTAACTTAAAAAAAAGGTTGTTGAATTCATATAAATTTAATTAAATAACAAACGGAGCTTCTTTATAATATGTAATAATAATTATTATACTATGTACCAGGAGTAGCATTTTTGTTAACTACAATAAAAAAATTTTAAAATGAAAATAGTAATTTTAATTAAATCAAACGAAATTACTTTCCTTTGAACAATAATTAAATTTGGCTGTTTTTCATTTTTAAACAGAACAGTGCCCTGTGTGCATTATAATAAATAGATGTGTTAAAAATTAATTATAATATCCTCTTCTTGACCTACAACAAAATTTTTAAAAAATGAAATTTAAAGATAAATTTACGTCGACGTTTGGTCGCCTCTTTCGCCTTGCCAGTGTTACGCTACTGATATAAGATTCGCTAATAAAAATAATTTATTACATAACTGAAACACTGCCTCCGAGGTTTATTTGTTGACCGAAATAAACAAAACTACTGTGGTCGGTTATCTTTAAATCCGTTATTATTGCATTCCAGTAGTTTCAGTCGGTTTGGGATTGCTACGAATCTTTTTAGAACACAAGAATCGATAATTATGTTGTCAAAAAGTACTTTGTTTGTTATCTTTTTGACCGTCTCGCTGACGGAATATGTTTTACATATTATTAAGTATTTCGGCTGATATGCTTTTAGTCGATGAGAAAATTCAAAATCGAATATCGGAAATACGGCTACGAGGGATGTTCAGAAATTTTAATTCATTTCTATTAGTAGCATTTTTCTCAGGCAAATTTTTTTTGAAAAATTTGAAAATTTTTGAATTTCTGAATTTTTGAATTTAAGTGTTATTATTCCGAGACCTGACCTGGCACTTGCAATTTCATTGTGTGAACCTCATTATGTAAATTTTTGGTATGAATATGGAATTTCTTACAAATGCGTTGTAATCTACAACATACATTCGTATAATCAGTGCGTAGCAAGATACTCATTTAGATGATTAAGCCTAGCCTTGTATACATTTTTTAAGCTCGTTTCCCATTATTAGGCCGTCGATGACCTCGCATGGAATGCATTTTGAATTGCTACCCACACAGGTGTCTTCGCCATTATCTCGGTTGTAATTCTTATTTTATTGTATGGGCCAGGGAAAAGTGACTCACTTTCATTATATTGAAAACAAACAAAATTTTAAACAAAGGTTTCGTGAAACCCATTTGCAAATTACTATATAATCGATTTGCTATCGGGTTCCGTTATCTATTACAAATTATTGGTTTAGCAGGAAATAGTAAATAAATCCATGCTTCCTCATACTGTTTCCTGTCGTCTTTAACTCGATTATTATGTAAGAGAAAGTATTTCACGACAATTTCATCGATTTATGATTACCGGAACGCGGGGGAGTAATTATCGATCACAATAAATTAATCGGCTAGGGTAGGATGTTTACCAAACACGCCGTATATCTTGTCGTGACAGCATTATGGACCAAACGGACAAACAATCCGATGCGATCGATTAATTTAGTGATTATGCTGCACGGAGTGTCGTCCACTCTATATAGGTCAAACGGTCGTCGTAAGAACACAATTAAGTAACTCAGAAGTCACCAAATTTTGAAATGCTGCCTTCATTATGTAAACGACTTATGCATCTGAGACTGATACTTTTACTTCGGTTATTAAAAATTAACGGTCCAATATCGAAACTTAACTTTCTAATTTTTTTAAAAATTGTCGTTTTTATTTATACGTTTTGTTCAACTGTAAAGCGCTTTGTTGTAATTATTTAAGTGCACTTGATTCTATTATGGTCACCTGCACAACTGTGTGAGAATTAAGGCGCGGTTATCCTTGATGTAAAAAAATTACAATCTATTATCGAAATAAAAATGTGATAAAACGTGTAGAGCATAGTTTCACGTCTCTGAGGTTTTACGAGTGAGTAGTCAATAAGTTTAACTAAACGTTTAGAATTTATTCTTTTAACTGTCTACCTCCGACATGCGCACGAATGGATTAACGAGATTCCAATTTTGATTGGGACAAATCGGTGTTCTACTTGATAGTCAAGTAGGATTGTCCTAGCGAAAGTATGGCGGTTGGCAACTCGACCATAATTAACATAAATCGTAACATAGATTTTTTGATTATTTGCTGTGTTATATCGTATGTCACATAAGTTTTTATTCCACTTCATTTTTTTTTTAATTTAAATTTTTTCATTCAAAAAAAAAAAAAATTTGCAAGTCCCTTTATTCTCCATTGCCCCTGAGCCCTGACCTTAAAATTTATTGTTTTTTTTTGAGGGGGGGGGCGATAATTCGAACTACTTTGGTAAGGGAGCGTCCATAAATTACGTCAGGACCATTTTTGTAATTTTTAACTCTCTTCTCCCACGTAAGGATCCGTATGACAACTGATGCTCTATAGATGTCTAAATTTTAGGATGGATCCGAGATTTGCCGTGGTTGCATTTGTTAAAACCGACCTTACGCTCCGGTCCCTTCTGCTCCGGACGCTCCGGGCCGTTTTGATAAACGCCATACTCACTAAAAGTATCCCTCTAGAGTCTAGACCGGTCCTACTCGGCAAAGTGTGCTATCTGTAATTTTTTTCTGTTGAACTTTTTCATTTTTATAGAATCTGTAATATAAAAAGGGGGGTACAATTGCATCTAATTTTATGCGCTCAAACGTCCCTGCGTTCAAACGTCCTCGCGTTCAATTGTCCGGTTCCGTTATTGTCACATACCTCTATGTTATATAGAACGTAAAATTGACGTTAAAAATAACGTTGTTTTCGTTACTGTTGCAGACCAATTTATTGTGAACTCGCCTTAACAATATTCTGGTATGGGTCTATGTGTGTGAACCTGGCATCTCACTTTTTTAAATCGATCATTTTAAGGTCAGTTCCATTAGCACCCAAGAAAGTTCTACAGTTCCTGATGATTTAAAACAAAAGTTCCGGTACCGGTCGCCTAGAAATTTATTTTGAAAAATATAACTTCCGGTAGTACCGCAAAATCGTAAAAAAAATATTTTTCTGACGGCTTTCGAAAGTTCTCGAAGAGTTCTATAGTTCTAGATAAAATTTAAAAAAAGTTCCGAATCGGAAATATTTTTTTCGAATTTTTGAAAATTAGGAACCAGCACCGCATCTCCGGAAAACTCAGGGTGCTGACTTAAAACCTGGGATTTTTGACAGTTCTGACATAGTTTTACCCCCTATGACTCGATTTGAAAAAGTTCTAGAACCGTGCTAACTTTCGGTAGCACCGCAAAATCGCAAAAAAATATGTATATTGCCGGCGCGCGGCGCCTTTTGAAAGTTCTCGAAGAGTTCTGTAGTTCTAGATAGGTTTCGAAAAAGTTCCGAGTCGGAAATATTTTTTCGAATTTTTGATTGAAATCAGCACTTCATTTCCGGAAAACTCGGGGTGCTGACTTCGAACTTGGGATTTTCGACTGTCCTCGAGAGTTCTAACATTTTTATTGTTGGAGCAGTCGATGCCTCCATATCCTCTTTGTATTCAACCTTAACTGCGCCAGATATGCTACCGTTTTTCAGCAAAGGGATATTAGGTGACCTCTGACATCCTTAAGAAAATCCCACTCCGGGCATTTGTCCAGATAGTAAGAAGGTTTTCGTCTTTTAGATGGCCTGTCAGGTTCGTCGTTGATTTGTTTTTGAGTCAGTTTTTGAAAGTTTTTAGAGTCAGAATTTTACAAAAAAATATTACAACTTTCGATCATTAGAAAAAAAAAAGTACTGGCCAGAAGTATTATCGAGTCGCATTAGAGAGTGTAGAACTTGATCAGAACTATCGAAAAAACTAGGGTCGCAGCCGACACCCGGAGTTTCCGAAAATGCGGTGTTCGTTTCAAGTTTTCAAAAATTTAAAAAATTTATTTACTGGTCAGAACTATTTTGGAATCGAGTTATAGGAGATAAAACTATGTTAGAACTCTCGAGGACTGTCGAAAATCCCATGTTCGAAGTCAGCACCCCGAGTTTTCCGGAGATGAGGTGCTGATTTCAATCAAAAATTCAAAAAAATACACGTTAATTCAACTTCAAAATGTTCCCCAAATTAACGCCCCCCCCCCCGCCGTTATAGCAATATTCGAGCCGCCACTGTTAATAATAGAAACCAGCATGTCTGTATTCATTATTAATATTTCAGAATTAGTTTAAAACTTGATATCCATTAACAAAATAAATTAATTATAATTTCAGTTTTATCAATAATTTCCAACAGGAAAACTGACCCTTTTATTACGTGAAATTCATCATAATTATTTATTTATAACATGACGTCATTAGTAATGTAATTTTTTTACATTTACAGAATAATGAAGTCAACGTTATTTCGCTGTATAATAGGTAATAACATGGGCGTACCCAGTGGGGGGCAGGGAGGGGCAGCAGCCCCTCCCTGGATCCTTCCTATCTCCCGTACATTTAGCTGGTTAATTATGTGCCTATGCCAGGATAATTATTTATTAACTGAAAAATCCAGATTTGCCCCCCCCCCCTGGGCCAAAAGCTGTGTACGCCCATGGGTAATAATACTGAAATTGGAAATATTTAAACATGGGCGTACCCAGTGGGGGGCAGGGAGGGGCAGCAGCCCCTCCCTGGATCCTTCCTATCTCCCGTACATTTAGCTGGTTAATTATGTGCCTATGCCAGGATAATTATTTATTAACTGAAAAATCCAGATTTGCCCCCCCCCCTGGGCCAAAAGCTGTGTACGCCCATGGGTAATAATACTGAAATTGGAAATATTTCTCGTTACTACGCGTATGATTGTATTAACAAAATTTCTAATATTATTAGACAATGTTAGGGCATTTGGAAATAGGGGTACAAACTTGTGAAGGGCAATTCAAAAAGGCATTGGTAGAACATTGAGGAGGGCAGTGCCGTAACTGGGGGGAGGTGAGGGGGAGCAAAGTTTGTTCTTTTTAAGACAAGGAAGCTCAAAAATAGAAGGCGAGGAGCCAAAAATGTTCATACTTTTTTAAATATAACAGACGAGGAGGTGAAAAAAAGATCATCAATATAATTTTTTGAAAACGAGCCTAAAAAAGGGTTGTGTAAAAAATCTAGGGACACTTGAGAGTATTAAGTCCCAGGTGCTGCGAAAGATTAATTCGCCTCTGGACATTTCACTTGTCGGCTAGTCCCGAAACGAAAATTTTGCGTGAAATTCAAAACTACGGTATGTTGGTATGATGAGGCCTTGTCCCTTGGGACTTTCTGGAGGAGTCGGTGTGTCCCTCATGCTAAAGAGTTGACGTATTTTCATATTTAGAAAAAACGTAATCGGATATTGCAAATTTAATTTTTATTTCTAGTTTATGCTTCTCTTTCGAAGTTTGTAAATTTTGGTTCGTTAACATTTGGGTTGTTAACTTTGTGGTTTGTTGACTGACATTCAAATTTTATTAGCACATAATAAAAATGTAATTAACACATTTTGTGTTTTGTGGAAAAATAATGGTTTTCTTTGTAGGATGATGTTAAAATCGCATAATGCGAGGTTATCAAGACGTAAAAAGTTCATATCAGTTGAAAAATATGATGAAGTCAACAAAATTAGATCCACCTTGTAAATGGACACGCGATTAAGTCATTTGAAGCAGTGCTTCATAAAATGTTTGCTTATATTTTTTCTAAATTTTAATTGCCTGTCGAAATTTTTTTTAAATAAATGTAAGTGGGTCACTTTTTGTTTATTAAGGATGTACAGTTTGCTGACAGGAGCTGATTTATTAGGCGTAAGAAGTAATTAGGGTTACGTTATTTCATTATGCAACTTTTTAGGGTCACAACTAAGTGACATTTAATTAGCATTTCTCTAAACAATTTTTTATTTTCAGGTGTCAGTTGTGATGTCATCAAAGGTGAAGAAACAATTGAAATTAAAATTAAGAAGTGTTATTTAAAAAGTGATGTGGCCGATTTAAATTCGAATGCGGGAGACGATTACTTGTGTTAGTGTCGTGGGTGGGGGAAACCCGTATGTGGGACCCAGGGCGCCATCATGCGGCGTTATGAGTGACTGGGAGCAAATGTTTATGCGCGCACTAGCGCGACCTCCTAGTTGTAGAACCCTGCAAGATCTGCAAGTGATTTATTACGGATTGAGTGGCTTGGAGGCGCTGCAAACGCTACGAGATTCAGCTTTGCGTGGTCTCTGCAAGGTGGTACGGCATGAAAAACATCAAGCAAATGATGTGCTATATTAGTAAGTTGAAAACATTTTTTAGAATAATTTTTGAGTTAAAATAATTTGCCCAATTCGTAGTAAGTAGATAAAATATAAAGATAATTCTTTCACATAAAATAAAATTGATTTAACAACATAATTTAAATAGCATACAAATGTCTGCGTTTTAAAAAGAATTAATATTTAAAAAAATTTCTATTTATATTGGTTTAAATTTACAAAAATTAGTTTTATTAGAAAGACATATCTTTATACTTTATATTTTAAATTTCTGCTGTAGTTATTCCTGAATATACAATAATTATTGTTCAAATCATAAAATTGTAACATATTTCCGTTCCTCTCTATTGCATTGAAATATTATATCTCTCTTTGTCTATGAAAACCTGCCCTTAAACTGGTATTGCTTACAACATAGATAAGAGAGTACAGTATATAAATAGGCAACTCTCCGTTACTTACTAAACTTATAAGCGGGAAATAGCGCATATTCAAATTTTCCTTCCTAATTTAATTTTTAATAAAAGTTTACTTCATTTTTAATAAAACAGGGAGACATCGGTAGATAATTACCGAGTTTTAGGACGAGATTTCGAATGACTATAGTGGGGGCAGGTATCAATAAAAACTTTAAATTTCAGGGATTCGGCCGTTTACAAGAAATTGAAATTGACAATAGCAACAACTTGATAAACATTAATTTATCCCAAATGGCTGCAAATCGGACTTTAATGTTTTTTTAAAGTTTTATTAGCATCTGTTTCGACCCATAGACAGGGAGTCGAGTCCACTGCATTTAGACCAAAATAGGCCCAATTTTCGGACCAATTCATACAAAAGCAAATGAAGGTTTTTCAGGTAGGTCCTGGTGTCCCAAATTAGGCCTCAAAAATCCCCTAGGCGGGAGTGTACGCATAACATTTGGCACCGCTGCAAAGGGCTAAAATCGTGCTCCAATGTGAATTGGCGAGAATATCTCCTTCCCTATCAAACTTACGACAAAAATACATCAGGGTAAAAAGAAAGCTGATAAAATTTCCTTTAAAAAAGGTATGAAGTCATTTTTTCGTATAATCAATCGTTTCTGTGAAAAATTCGAGTCAAAAGTCGTACTTGAAATAAAAAAAATTAAAAATTGCGCCAAATCCCATAGGAATACCACGGTTGTGGTTGGGGAGGTTGGGGGGTCTTCTGACGATTCTATCGAAGAAAATATTTTCCTTCTCAAACCAGGCAGAGGGAAGGTCGGACGCAAAATTTACTCCTCACGAAGCAGCTTTGATCATCATGAAGATATTCGGGATCAAATATTATTTTTGCACGCATTCTCCGGGTGCGACACAACATCTGCTCTGTTTAATAAAGGCAAGACCGCAGCTTTGAAAATGATTAAGAAACGGCACGACTGGAAAAAAGCAGCTGAACTCTTTAACAAAAATGATACTTCACATAACCTGATCTCTTCAAACGGAATGAAAGTTTTCCTCGCAATTTATGGTGCTCCCATTACAGAACTCTCCATCAACAACTACCGGTATTCTTGCTCGATTAAATCTGTGAGCAGAAACAGACCAGTGAGTTTAAATCTTTTACCACCCACTTTTGACGTAGCCCAACAACAGCTGTTCATGTAGCGCAAAATGTTGGCGCAATATTGCGCCAATATTGAATGTTAGCACAATATTGCAAGATTCAGCCAATATAGGTCCAATATTGCGCCGATATTGAAAATCAAAATTGCACCAATATTGGGAGTAGGTTGGTGCAATATTGCCCCAATATTGCCTTCTGATGTTCAGCCAATATAGGTCCAATATTGCGCCGATATTGCAAATAAATATTGAACCAATATTGGGACTACGTTGGTGTAATATTGTGCCAATATTGATGACCAATATTACCTGCCGATGTTGAGCCAATATTGGCCCAATATTGTTTTCTAATATTGCCCCGATATTGAAAATCAATATTGGGAGTAGGTTGGTGCAATATTGCGCCAATATTGATCACCAACATTGCCTTTCTATGTTCAGCCAATATTGGTTCAAATTGTTTTTCAATGTTAGGCCAATATTAAAAATCAATATTGCCCCAATATTGGGAGTAGGTTGTTGTCTTCAGATGTTCAGCCAATATTGGTCCAATATTGTTTTCTTGTTTCGGGATTACTATCAAGTACAACAATGGTTTGGTAACGAATTGAATCCTGAAGAGTGGGCATGGATGTTAAAAGACAATGTATTGCAACCGAAACCGCCCGATTGTCTTTTAAAGATGATTTTTTGCAACTGTACGAAAGGTTGTGGACTATTGTGTGGCTATCGGAGGTTGGGACTTCGTTGCTCACCGGTTTGTGGCAACTGCCATGGAAAAATCTGCCTGAATACCGAACCAATCAAAGATTCCTCATCAGAAAAAGAAATGCAGGACCCAAAATTCTGAGATTGACTCCACGGATGTCATTGAAGAATGTATACATGCATTCGTAGAAGGAGAAGACAAAGAAGAAGAAAATTAACAATCTTACAACATTTTAAGGAACGAGGTCGTGGATTAGGCTCATTAGGGGATACCATTAAAAAAAAACGCGCCTAGTACTCAATCTCAAGGGTGGTGTCTGGTGTGGAATAGAGTACCTCAATTATCCAAAATATCACATACGTTCAAATTGAACGCAAGATTGTGACGAAACGATTGGTTATACCAAAAAATGACTCCGTACATTTTTTTTAGGAAATTTGATCAGCTTTCTTTTTACCCTGATGTATTTTTGTCGTGAGTTTGATAGGGACCGAGATATTTACGCAAATTCACATTGGAGCACGATTTTAGCCCTTTACAGCGTTGCCAAATGTTATGCGTACACTCCCGCCTAGAGGACTTTTGAGGCATCATTTGGTACATCGAGACCTACTTGAAAAACCTTCATCTGCTTTTGTATGAATTCAATGTGTTTTTCGCGTTAGACCAATCAAAATCATTGAATGTTTATTTTTGATTTTTGTAACTCAGAAGTACATACCAGAATGTCAGAATATTTCACATTTCCTGCATTCAACCTGCCAGTTCGTCGTTTTTCGGAAAAATCTCCGTTTACTGTAATATGGAGCAAAAAATAGTCAATTTCTCTTATTTTTTCAGCACTGGCGAGTTGTCAACATGTTGGTACATCCTTCTATCCGGCTCCGTTTTCATAGATGGATCTATGTATTTACCCAGGTCAAGGTGAGTTTTATGGCTTTTCTATTTATTTTCATCTGTTTTTGAGGCGCAGTGCAATAGTTAACTGTAGAAATTAATTAAAGTAAAAGTTTAATATTCTGCGAAATTGCTTTTAGGATTTAATCGCTTATTTTAATTAAATTTTGTTTGTTAAAAATGTTTAAATAAGCAAAATTACACAATAATTATTTTTCGTTCAAAACCAGTGCCGTACGAATTTTTTGCTGTTATTTGAGCACCGCGTATCGTCGGTTTTTTAATAACCTTTTCTTATTGGTCGATAAAAAACATAAGAAAAACAAAATGAAAGAGGGTGCAGCACGTGCTGTTAAGACGTCCCTTACTATTTTGTCAGCCCAGTATGTCTTTGACATAATTTCAAGTTTTTTATTATATCTTATTATGTAACGACAATATAATAGCCCCATTAACAAAGCACGGAGGAAGTGGTCACGGCGAGAAGGGTTTGTTCATTAATTTATTAAGGTTCAGATTTTATTTTAAATTACTGAAGCGTGACTAATTAAACTAACGGATATTTGCAACTACGTGCAGTTCTCATCAAGTTTCTTTTCTTTATTATAAATTTTATCGATTGCACCTCGTATTAATTGTGTAATATTCGAGTTGAGAGTAGAAAATGTTCTGTTGTTTAGGAACCGCTGTCGCGCCACACAATGAAAATACACAAGGTTTGAGGTAACTGTCGGTCACTCCCGTTTTTTATATTTTCGAATTTAAAATTGCAAATTAATTGAAGAAAAATGAGATCGCACAGTGATAAAGTTAGAACGCGGGATGGTTCCGGTTTTGCTGTGAAAATTGATAAGGAGCGGAAGTGCGATAACTAAATCGTATTCATTTTGCATCGTGTACGACGGAATCCGATCTTCTCGTGTCGGAACGTTTTTGTAGTGGCCGCATTCTCCGCGCGGAGCGCCACTTGGAACAGGAAGAGGCGGACAGATCACCACGAGTTTAGTGTGGTAGAAATTCGGGTTTGCGTCGTTACGTGTTGTGTTCGCACCCAACTTTTGTTAAAAAAAAGAGAAAAACGTCAAAAAATTGTTGTTTTTTTTCTTGCACGGTTTGGTGATTGTTTCTAGTTCGTTTTATTAATTTTTTCGTACCGTCAAGTTGGTTTTGGCTTTCCGTAATATTTTTACCTGTGAACATCAGGTTTCGGTTGTTATTTTTTTGAGTGTTTAAGTTTTTTGTGTTGTTTATATTTTGTGTTCTTTGCGCTTATTTTTTCTTTAATTATGGATTAATCGTCACGAAATGGGTAAATATAATTTCTTTTCATTCGAAGTAGTAATTGGAATAATTTCATAATATTTACATTGAAAGTTGGAAATTTATTATTAATAATTCACTTAATTAAGTCAACATGCACCATTATTTTCTAGAAATTTGTTTACGTAATTTTTTTGTTTAATTTTTTTCTTGCGTTTTAATTTTCGGAAAATTATTAGTGGTAATTAATGTTCAAATCATATTATATTTTGACTTCTTTAATTTGGGAATTTTAATTTTAAGTCATTTGGAATTTCACAGCTTGGACCATAAATTTTTAAAAATTTGTCCCAGGTACATGTACAGTAAATAAATTCCACCTGTTACCTCGGACTGATACAAATACCTTTTAATTTAAAAATAAAGACATATCTGAACCGATTTATCTAGAAATATTTCGAGAGATTCAGAAGCCTAGGGTCTGAAAGGGTAAAATGTAAGCGCGTAATCGAGTTCAGTTTTCAATTCAATTGGGGGAGTAACGAAGATTGACCCTCAAGTTTAATCGAAATACAAACAGTTAGTGTCTTTTATTTAATTATGAATATTCCGCAAAATCAAGGAATAATCAAAAATAAGCTTTAAAAAGTTCACCGCGACCTCACATTAGCAACTCTGCGAAAACCATAAAGAATTAAAAACAAATTGTAGTCGAACATAGGCAATATACAATTAAAATCGGTTTTCGTAATTAAGTCTGCAGTACTCTTGTATCATGTAATTGGTCACAGTGCTGCACTTAGTCCGTCAATATCTATTGTTTCCAATGTTGAAAAACTATTATTTGTGGAACCTCTTAGCAGCTTCATGGCACTCCTGATAGCATCTTGTATGGAAAACCTGGAAAAGTCGAGGAATTTAAATTTTTTTGCGCCAATGTCAGGGAAAACAAAAATTTGTTTGGCGTGCGACAAAAATGACAAAAATTTGTTAGGTACGACGATACCAAATAAAACTTTATATTCAAATATCAAAAATTCTTCAGTTAATTATAATCTTTAATTCAAAATATCAATTTATTTCAAAAACACAAATCTCAAATCAAACTTAAATAAATTCATAATACAAAATTTTCGTTCCGCTACCTGCGGCTATCTTTCACCGCTCACCGTTGCCACCATAACTAGTTGGCGGGAAAACCAGCAAATACAAAAATTAAAAAAACCAATTTTGCAAAAAAATAACAAAATTAATTTCACAATATAAATCAAAATTAATGAGGAATTTTGGAACACAACAATGAAATAAATGTTAAAATAACATTTTTTAATGTAATTTTTGCAATTTTTTTTCCGATTATAATGTATTACGATGCTAAAATGTCTGGAAAAATCAAGAAAAGTCAGGGAATTTGCTTTGAAAAATTTAGTGAAAACCCTGATCAGTACATATGGGTTGCTAGACTTGGACGGTTTTATAGCTAAACAGGATCGTAGGTCATCCAGTTACTTAACGGTCAAAGCAACAAGCTCTGAGTTATGGCGAAAGTCCTGAGTCATGTTAGTCAGCGTTGGACAGTTTCACTAGTGTCAATAAATGAGCAGTGCCAGACAGTTATTAGCAAGGGGTAAATATCCAGTAAAATTTCTGTACACAAGACTCGGAATTCCAAAGATTTCCAATAATTCCAACGATTTCCTAAAAATTCCAAAGATTTCCAGTGATTTCCAAGGAATTTAACGATTTCCAAGAATTCCAAGGATTTCCAACGAATTCCAATGATTTTCAAGAATTCCAAGGATTTCCAAAGAATTCCAGTGATTTCCAAGGAATTCCAAAGAGCTCAAATCAAAGTTCAATTTAAGGAATTCCAAGGACTTCCAACGATTTCCAAGGAATTCCAAAAATTTCCAAGACTTCCAATGATTCCATCTTGAATAACGCGTTTTTATTATTATCTCGTAAACGGTGCACCGGATGATAAAAATGATTATAACTTTTTTTGTAGGAAATCAAACTTCCTATCATTTTTGTTTGAAGATTTTTTCTCGCAATTCAATATTTTTCAAGATATAGTCAGTTGAAAAATTCAAAATATGTTCTATAAGTTCAATTATTATAATTTTGTTGTACCTTTGAAAAAAAAAAGGCTTTGTGATATCATTTTGTGTTGTAGATTATGGGAAAAATAATGAAGAAAATCCAAGCTCAATAGTTTATCTGCAACTGTTAACGAACAATTTAACAAAAACTACATTTTGAATTTTTCAACTGACTATATCTTGAAAAATATTGACTTTTGAGAAAATATCTTCAAACAAAAATGATAGAAAGTTTAATTTCCTACAAAAAAGGAAAACCCGGTTTTACACTTGGGGCCATCCACTAAAATAATCCAATTGAAAAATTCGCCTGGACTAGAATATTTTATATGATATTATTAGTATTAAAGGCGCCATTTACCTAATCTGCACCCGGCGCTGAAATAGCTTGATCCGCCCCTGGCCGGATCGGAATACTGCCGATATTATCTAATCTCTCTGATACTGCCATTTACTGATAATGTTGCTGATACTATTATGATAATGATACTAACTATTACTGTTTGTTATTTCCGATACTGATACTGAAGTATACACAACTGTCGCAGTGATTTTCACCCCGAATCAGAGATTTTCCAGTATCCAAAATGTCTTATCCTAAAAGTTTTTAAGATTTTTACTAAAATAATAATTTGAAGTTGCTAGACGAGGGAAGCTTACAGAGATACTTACAGGTCGGCAGTAGTATACTTTCTAAAGATTCTTTTAAGAATTTTAAGTTCACTTTCGATTTCTGTAAGTTCAGGTTTAAGCCTCTTGTAGTTTCCTTAGAATAACCCCCAGTACTTGGATACAAATATTGTATTTAATAAGAAACATTCTTATCGGGGTAGATAGCCAACCACTTGACAGCATGAACGGAAGAGTAAAGTACCTACTAACATATCTGTTATATTCCGTAATACATATTTCCTTTCGGCATCAACCGTCATTGGTAGTCAAGAACTGCTATAGTTTACATTGCTTACAAAGTAGCCAATCAAATTAACACAGTTACACAGTTTAGACTTCGCGGCTGCCTACTACCGGCTCAGAATATACGGTAGCGTCACAACACAGTGAGTTTTGGTTGACCACATTATTTTGTGAAAGGTTTTCAAGTCAGATTTTCTCGGTGGTTTTCCATTGTCTGTCGAGGGAGGACGATTAGAATAAAATTCTTGCTCCGCTCGTTTGCATCAACCGTAACCGTTTTCTTCTTTCTTTCAGTTTTAATTCCAAAATATTCGAGTCCAACTCCCTATCTCGAGACTAACCGCACATTAGCATCAACTTAGTTTTACAAAAAGCGCAAGAACTTTCAGTGCTTTTCACTTTTAACCTTTAAGTGGGTGGGTGGTTTAAAGTAACGTAAGTAGGTAGGCGGGTGTGCTCAGAGCATGTCTGTTATAGATCAATCTGTCAAGTGATAAATAATAAAAGAAATAAAGCGATAAACTATTTTGCAAATTTAGAACTTGAAAGTGAAAACTATGGGGTGTTATGGCCACCCCACCTACCCACTTAAAGGTTAAGTAATTTTTTTAACACGAACAAGTAATATATATCCAGCGGAGGTCGAGTATAAAGCCTAGTGTCCACTTGAGACAGAAAGTCTCGAGACTCGTATATAAACCCATGCTAATACTAGTCTCAGAGACTTAGGTATTAGCATGGTTTATATAGGAGTTTCGAGACTTTCTGTCTCAAGTGGACATTAGCCTTAACTCTTTCTCAATAATGCCCGGTTGAAATATCGTTCTATCGATAGTTACTCCAAGTATCGATCGCCTGAATTCTTCAAATCCTTTCTGCATTAATTTTGTTCACCTGATGACTAACCTCCTCGCTACTATTTCACCAGATGCTATTGGTCATCTGTAGTATCTTTATTTATCATAATTTTTTGGTTTCAATTATTAGATTTTTGAACCTGGGAATGGAAAACCGCCAAATTACGGTGTTTCCTCTCCAACTGTTGCCTGTTTCCACTTGTACATGTATTTATTATCTTTGATTATGCATTCCTTTTGATCGGCGATGCGTACCAGCCAAGGTCTTTCTCATGTTATTCAAAGCAGCTCATCAAAATTTTGTTATCGTGCAATCACCCTCATGTTTTTACGTATAAACCTAATTTTTTGTCGGTAATTCATTCAAGTTTCCATTATTTCGCCAACCACGGCGCGGTAGATTCTTAATTCATCTCTTTTCGTAGAAAACAAATAAAAATTGATGTTGTGCAAATAGAATTTAATTCATAATGCGTTTATTTTTAGAAATGCTAATTTTATATCGACCAAGAGAGTTTCTTAGCGACGACATTCTTTTTGTGATATAAATAAGAGCGTGTCGGTTTAATTGGCTCTGCACAAATATAATCGACAGGGTGGTGTTGGTCTGTTGGTTGAAATATTCATTGAAAGAAAATAATAATTGAAAATATGCACAGTCTAATAAAAATAAAACGAAAGTCGTGGAGAGTTGTTTTAGAAACCAGTTTGGTGGTACCGTTTCATTCAGGTGTGTGTGTATGTATGTGTTGTGTGTAAATCTCTCTCTATTTTCTATGAAATGTTAACGTGGCCGGAGAAACTTGGTTCGTGTTTTGCTTTAGGCCATGAATGACACTCACTCAGGTAATACAGCGAAGGAAACTTGCACGTTATTTTACCTGTTTGCTACAAATTTGGGGTGCAGTTACCCTTAAAATTTTATTTGGATTTGCCTTCCTATACCTACTTGTTTTGAATATTTTATGGTCACTCCACGCTCGTAACGTCAAGGAAGCAGATTTTTGTGCTTTTATTATTGCGAAAAGTTTATTACACTGTATAGGTTTCTTGATTGGTTATTTATGGATGACAAGAGATGGGAATATTTTTTGAATCAGAATGATATTTAAGCTTTGAAACGGTTCAGGATGTAGTCGAGACAGTGACATTGCCAGAGAGTGGGTCACAGTTCCACCCTCTGCCACCCACTTTGCCTCCTCTTCCACATCCTATTTCACCGATGGTTGAAAGTTAATCCCCTATCACAGAATGGTCCAGATAGAGCAGAGTTATTGAGAATTAGTAGGAGTACAATGAGGTATTAAAAATGGGCAAATCCTTAAGAAAAATGTGAAATGACTGAAAAAAGTTCTGTAATTCTGTAATTAAAAAGAAAAGACTCACACGCGTAAGTTAACTGATACCTTATAGATGTCTATAGATTTTAGGGTGGATCCGAGATTTTCCGTGTTTACATTTGTCTCCACTCCACTTCGGACGCTCCAGGCCGTTTTAAGAAACGCTGTACTCGCTAAAAAATATCCCTCTAGGATTTCCCTAGATCTGGACTCAACGATCCATTTTTGATCCGCCTCTCTACGATTCAGATTACGGAAAATTTACAGAAATGTACCGATTCCAAGCCGAAATTAGCTATGGTTAGTTAGTTTGGGATATCCCTCAGGCGAGGTGATTCGATTAAATTAAGAAATTTAACCTGCAATAGAAAAGAAAACGTACATTTAAAAAAAATTTTTTCTTATAATTTATCATGCTTTCTATTGCCCAGATGCAGAACTTATTATCAGCTGTGGTTGATAATAAGTTGATAAAATGTTAAAAGTTAATAAATAGAAATAAGAATTTGATGTCTTACTGTTTTTCCTCAGAAGGCAACAGCAAACTGGTGAATTGTGATTTTCCTAGTAATTATGCTTGAATAGTTCATAACGCACTTGAAGCAGTAGGCCTCTAATTTATAATCTCTTAAGGGCCGGTATTTCAATGTCCGGCTAAACTGCAAACAGTTGAACTTTGTTTTCTAAACCAGAGGTGGGCAAACTTTTTTCATTAATGGCCAAGCACGGGACAGGACTGGGCAACCCAGCTCTGGCTTCCCATAATGTTGGCCCTAGCTAAGGCCTAGGACTGGGCAACCCAGCTCTGGTCTTTCAATGTTGGCTTAGGCCTGAGCCAGAACTAGTGAACCCAGCTCTGGTCTTCCAATGTCGGCCTAGGCTTGAGCCAGAACTAGTGAACCTAGCTCTGGCTTTTTAATATTAAACCAGGCTTGCGACAAAACTAGTGAACCCAGCTCTGGCTTTCTAATGTTGGCCCTAGTTAAGGCCCAGGACTGGGTAACCCAGCTCTGGTCCTCCAATGTTGGCCCAGGCTTGAGCCAGAACTAGTGAATCCAACTCTGGCTTTCTAATGTTGGCCCCAAGGCCCTGCACTGGGTAACCCAGCTCTGGTTTTTCAATGTTGGCCCAGGGTTGAGCCAGAACTAGTCAATCCAACTCTGGCTTTCTAAAGTTGGCCCTAGCTAAGGCCCAGAACCGGGCCATTCAGCTCTGGCTTTTCAATGTTAAGCCAGGTTTGCGCCAAAACTAGTGAACCCAACTCTGGGTTCCAGAGGGCCATACACTGCTACTTTAGAATAGACATTGGCGGGCCGGATTGAAACTCTTTGGGGGCCGGAGATGGCCCGCGGGCCGTACTTTGCCCATCCCTGATCTAAAGTATACACGAAATACTGGTTCTAAGATTTTTCTGGATGGCTACTGGATGTATTGACAAGATAATCTGGTATCCAGAGGATATTTATGTTGGTCTGGTAAATACAGTGAATATCTAGTGAACGTCCAGGTGTAGATGTTGTTCTACATATGTCTAATAGATATCCAGATGATGAAGTCTTGGATATAATACATTATCTGGACTGGAGTTGGATATCCAGTAGATATTGAGTGTTATCTGGGCTATAACTAGTATTAGTACTAATTAGTCGACTTGTGCCTCCATAGCCACTAGGAGCCCAATTTTGGATGACGGGGCAAGAGGTTTGAAGGAACTGACGCTGAACTGATTTTCCTAGCCGCTTAGGATCAGCGAACTGGGAACGTTCTCGACGATACTTCCTTGGCGTTCTTTCTGCAAAGTGTTGGTAGATGAATATAGTTAAAAACTTATAGCAAATCTATGATCTCGAATCCATTCATGCGCACCATTTAAATATGGTTGTTTCTCAGATATTATTGAACTAAATTTCAAGACAGTTTTCAGTTATCATTTTTTGTTACGGAGTTGTGCGCTATTATTAATTGTTCTACACTGCCAATAGTGCAGCGGTTTTGGTGGTGAACCGTTTTAGAATTTTTGCAATGTATAGATAGAGAGGGTTGCACACAATAGAAGAGATTCTTGTAGGAAATAGAAGAAACCACGTTTCACATGATCTTCAATGCGAGATTTTCGCAGACGATTTAATTTGTTTGAGCTTATTAACCCCACTAACTCACCACCACAAGAAAACCTGCTTGCGAACTACTAGGGAAATAAGTAACTTGACCAGAACTTGTATAGAGAAAGGGTCAACAATAGGATGACTTCAGCCCTTCTCTGATAATCAATCAACAAACTCTTTCTGATCTCAATTCTGGCGTATTAATAACTTCGGGGGAGCAAAGAAGGGGGGGGGGGGAATAAATTTGCAAACTGACTCGCGTGTGAAGCGACGGAAGATCGCCCTAATTTATCTCCCTATCGCAAACGTGTCTATTTAGCTATGATGGTCATCGTAGTCCGTTGGAATTATGCAAATTGCAGGAGGGTGGACTCTGAAAGGATTGCAGTTTAACCGAAATTGACGAGCAATATTTTGAAAGGTTTCCCGGTTAATCCGACATGAAAAATCCGTTCAGAACACAAAATAGATTATCTTTTTATTCAAATTGCGATTATATCAACTAATCAAGGGTACCAGCACCAGCATCTGATACTATTCAAAGGTCGCCCATTAATTCATTGACCCGCCGTTAACAGATGTATGCACTCTCTTTTGTTTCCCAAAAATTACCGATCTCATAAAGAAACGAAAAGTCGTTTCAGCGTAGTTGTTAATTAATTTAGGAACTGTTCGTCCCTAGTTTCAAACGCACCCCCGTAACATCTGTTGAGCATTAGAGATTGTTACTTGGTTTTACCCCAAACGTTTTAAAAGCTTGTGCAAGTTGCAAATTGCTTTCAGACGTCTGTCTTGCCGTCGTCTTTTCTCTAACCCAAATCCGGCGAGGGGCGGGCGGTCGGCTGAGCGACTTTTCTAATACCTCGGCGGTGCTGTTTTGTTTTACTGTTGTTTTAGCATCGCATCGTAAAAACAAAAAACAGTTGGGTTATTTGAAATTGCTTCCTCATAGTTTAAAAACCGTTAATTCTTGCAATCCGCCGCGAGTTCTACTTTTACTTTGTTATGACATTTAATTTTTATTTGCCGTATGAATGAAGCCGTAAGTTGAGTGCAATTATTTTAGCTGTAATCCAAGCTGAGAATGTAGACAAACACGAAACTGAACTAGTCAAGCGGTCTTAGTTTTGTGGGATTAGAACGTGATGGTTGCAGATTATGTTGCGACTATTGAAGCAAAAACAACTGACGACGGTTTCGGTAGGAAACTTCAATTGTTATTTATGCTTCAATGATTCGGTTTTCCATTACTCCATTGTTCAAATTTCCATCAGTTTTATTGAACAAATTTGCGTGAATATGGGCTCTAATTATTGCGCTTCCAGTATACCATCACCTGCTTGCGACCTAAACTAATTGGGTTTAAAAAATGTATCCGGTTCGAAAGACCAAAACTTTTTTCCTACTGAATATTTTTCTGTTATCGTTGCGGAAGTGCGGTTGCATTCGATAAACTGCACCTTTGGTTTTTTAAATCTTTCCTCTTTACGAAAACCTCAAGTATATCAAGTGCGGCGGCGCTTTTCTAACGTGGAATTTTTTTTATTCTCAAAAAGATTTTTACGAGATAAGCGCAGTATGTCTATTAATGGAATGCAGAAAACTTTCAGGACCGGCTTAACATCTTTGTTGAATAAACCGGGTTGTGTTTGTTTTATATAACAGGAAATTTGAAATATTAGTTTAGGAGGATAGGGATAGGATGTAATAATTTTGGTTGGGCATCTGATCAAATAGATTCCTGCCGATACGTGCTGGTAATTAAGCAAATAGGGGAAAGGTAATTTTGTTGTGTTGTGTTTTCAGCTGCACTAACTAAAGTTTTGAGTTTCGGGAAGTAAGATTTATGCTCGATTTAATGTTTAATCTAGACGTGACCACGATAAAGGGAATCGAAATATTTTCGTCTCTTTCCAATTTGCCCACAAAATTAACTTTTACAATAATTTCACGTGCCCTGAGGGTAGACGTGAGGTATCATAGAAGTTTCCTATAATATCTACAGAATGATTTTTGGAAATAATTACTTTCGGGGAATTACCTGGGAGGATTAAATGAAACAATTAGAACAAAGCGTCTGGAGCCGCACAAGACGAGTTAATTAAAAGTTGCTTAATTATAAACGTGGTAACGAGATATCAAATTAAGGAGTTGATTTAATGGTGGTTTTTTTAACAATGCGTGTCCGATCTAAATTGAAAACTACTACACACAATGAACATGTCAAGTTGTCACACGGAAGTTTTATTTAATTGTCGCCGTCGGATTAATCTAAATTTGGTAACAATGATATCAAAACATTCAATACGACGTGTAGCGTCCATTGTTATCAATTTCGATTCGTTTAAATTTTTTTCTCAGGTCATTTTGTGGCTGGGGTGCGCTATGTCATCCTGAGTGCTTTGTGTTTTTGTATAATTTTCGACCACTCGGGCTTATTTTCTTTGCCAATAGAATCGAAGTAGGTATATGTAATTGTTGGATCCTGAAAGAAAACAAAATAATTTTTTGTAATTTAAAAACAAAATAAATAAGAAGTCTCGTGAATCCCAAGAGCGCGTCATTAATAATTTTATTTTATTTTTATATCTGATAAATGGAGAGAAATGAATCGAGAATCTACCAAACCTTGATATTTGTGTTACTACAGGTAATTTGAATGAATGTGTGATCTAAAAAGTAATTGACAAGGTAAACGGAAACAATTATGTATTTTCCTATGATAATTATAATATTATGACTTATTTCCTTCTTCTTTTTTTTTTAAATGTTAATAAAAGATTCGTGATACCGAATTTGATAACTTACGCTTTTATTTTTTCACTCCAGGGCTTCTTAATCTTAAGGGGGAAGTTGAAGCGTAGCGTTTAGGTGCTTGAGTATTGATTAATTGTTTTATACTATTTATTTTCAAAATATTACAAAAATTAAATTTTTTATAAGACAATGTTTCCATATTATACCTATTGCATAAGTGATCATTGCGTAAAAAGAGATTTTGAATATTATTCCCTTCGGGGATTCCCAAATCCCCAATATCTTTTTATGTAATGTTCCTATGAGTAACTCTGAATTTTTTTCACATTTAAATACACTAGGGTTTATCGACATTTTTAAATTTTGTAATGGTATAACGATAAAAATGCTTTCTCTTAAATTAAAATTTCCCAATCAGAAAGCAGGATTCGTTAAGCTGCATTCCTTCATTGGCTTGATTATCAAATCGCTGTTTTGGTTGTTCCATTTCTTCACTGGCGTCTTTACATGCCCTCCGAAGCACGAAGACGGTCATTTCAAACTTGAAATGCAGAAGTGCAGCTAAGTTTTTCAAATTAGTGTTGTCACATTAGACGGTTCGTGCGGTGTTATCCCGTATTTTCCACATGGTCAATCCGCTTGTGTTTTCATCTAAAATTTATTCTCGACGTGCACGTTGGAGCGTTGTCGCGCATTTTCTTGAAACTAACTTTTTTTACGAGCTACCCAACGTCGTAGCGAGAATAAATTTTCTAGAAGCTTTACGAACGAACGTTGATGAGACTCGACTACATACCGAATTATTGTACCTCCACGTCTTGAATACCAATCCAATTTTATTGCTACATTTCCGAGCCGAGAAATTCGATTTGCCATCATAGGTATCGAAATAAAAAAGTGCTTTCCATAATTTAATTTATTTACCAGAAAAACTACGTTTTTCTTCGATTTTGCTTTTTGATGTACGAGGGCGGTCGGGGAAGCTTCTGAAGAGTTGGAACCTTTTCTTCTGGTTGATACCAATTTCGCTATTACCACACGACGGTAATGAACTTACGTGATATCGTGAAGCAGTTGAATCGACCTAGAGAGAGTTGACGTACAATGAAGATGTGATTGGTTAATTTCGGTTACGTAAAAAATGTATGCGAATAAAAGTTGTGTCATTGAAACGTTGGATGAGAATGGAGTAATTATTGTTATTTACTCATTTTTTAATCACAAGTAATGAATTCATGTGCAATGATAATTATCGAAGTGACCTTATGACACCTCCCAGCGGTACCAAATTCTGACCAACGGCGAACGCGAACATCCCGGTAGTTGAAACTTTTATTACATATTTATTTAACGATTAATTAACTTCCTCGTTTCAATTGTGAAACTTACAATTACTTTAAGTAAGCAGTAATTGGGTCATAATAAAATATGTTCGTTAGCTCGTAACGTAATATTAAAATTATTATTAAATAAGACTTTTAGTTTTGATCTAGTTAACATGGCAAAAGGCGAATTTGGCGTATGCACACCGAAACTGATGATTGGTATTGGTAACCTTGAAATAGTTCACGTTTTGCCATCTATTATCACATAGTTGGGTCGATTGGCCTCACTTTTACAGGTGCGCCAACATGAGTTGCCAATGTATACTCTCCATAACCAACTTCGCGCGCTTAAAAGTTTGTGTTTTATTTATTATTATTATTATATGCCTCTGAGGGCTTCTCAACCTTCACATTTTTTATTTTGCAATCACGTTCTCTTGTGTGTTCAAATTAATCTAGAAATACAAGTTTTATATTACAAAGCGTAACGTGGATGGTATTTTATGATTTGATATTTTTTTTCCTATCCGCAGTAGACTTCCATGCGTGGTCTGTGTGTGCGGTAGCTTACTGCTGTATCTACAAAAAAAGCTATTAAACCAAACTAGATTTTTTGTTCAAATAATTATTATTATGGTCTGTCAAATAGATGTCCCGAGGCGCAATTAGCAGCACAAAATCTTTATTTTTTAAATTTTGGATTCTTTACGTCTTGACTTGGAACTATTAACAGGGTCAGCTCAATCATAAGTCTGTAAAGAGTAATTTCTCTGACCGAAATTTAAACATATTTTTTATGAATTTTAACAAATCGACTCTGATGTAACAGACCACTTTAATACATAAAATATTGTATTTACTTTAAAATATAATTAAATTTTGTGTTTGGCGGCGGCGCTCCTCTGAGAGTTTTCGCCCCTAGGCAGTCGCCTAATTTTTACTAATGTGATCATGTAATAATGACACAATCCTTCAATTGTTCATGAATCCAATTAACAACCCATGTTAATTGCTTTTGCGGTGTTTTATGATGTTAAAAAGATATCATTAGGACCAGGGAAGCGGTTAGCTCATTTATAATCAGGGCCGGATTAAGATTACTTGATGCCCTAAGCAATCCACGCCTGTGGGGCCCCCTATACATAAGACAACTAATATCGGTCTTAAAAAAAAACAGCAGAGGTGGTGATGGGCTAATCGCAAATCGGGAGCATTCGAATGTCAGAATGATGCACGAGCGAGCGAGCAAAAGTGGGGAGTCAACGCTCTAGTCCAGTGTTTCCCAAATGTCTCGAGCTTGCGGACCCCCAAAATTAGACACTAGTATCATGGGGACCCCAGAAAAATTTTCGTTACAAAAATAAAAATTAAAAATGTACAAAATTTATTAAAAAACATGTAAAAAAATTTTTTGTCTCTTTATGCCGTGGGTTCGCGGACCCCCAAGAAACATGACGCGGACCGCTAGGGGTCCGCGGACCTCAATTTGGGAAACACTGCTCTAGTCAATTTCAAATGCGGGGATTTTCAAACAGCATTACTTTTCGTGTGCTAGCAAATATTTTTTTGTGCTGTTTCTGGTGCGTGGAGCCCCCCAAGACGTGGTGCCCTAAGCAATGGCTTAATTTGCTTATGGGTTAATCCGGCACTGTTTATAATGTTGCCCGAGGCCAGTGTCGTAGTTAAGTACTTTGGCGTAGGGTACGGACTGGAATTGGCGCATTCGATTTTAAAATAGCACACCCGTACTATTATTTTACTTTCTTGCATTCTACGGCATCGTCTTCAAAACTTGAAATTTCTTGTGGGCTATTATATTTCTATTTGTAGCGGTCGAAGTTTCAGCATTTCATTTCAAGTATACTTGATAGCTGTTATTCGTTTCGGGTAAGATTGTTTAGTGGTCTGTCTCATATTTTATTTTGTAATTTTAATGGCAGCAGCTGGAATTATAATATAGGATAGACCAAGGGGTAAATATCCCGAATATTTTGTGTACACTCGTTTGGAATTCCTTGGAAATTTCTGGAATTTTTTGGAAATTACTGGAATTCTTTAGATTGCACTTTCATTTGAACTCTAGGGGTAAATCTCCCGAAAATATTGTGTACACTCGTTTGGAAATCATTGGAATTCTTTGGAAATCTCTGGAATTCCTTGGAAATCCCTGGAATTTTTTGGAAATCATTGGAATTCTTTAGATTGCACTTTCATTTGAACTTATTGGAATTTCTTCGAAATTATTGCAATTCTTTGGAAATCCTTGGAATTCTTGGAAATCATTAAAATTCATTGGAAATCCCTGGAATTTTTTGGAAATTCTTGGAATTCTTGGAAATCATTACAATTCGTTGGAAATCCCTGGAATTCTTAGAAATCGGTGGAATTCTTTGGAAATCCCTGGAATTCCTAGGAAATTGTTGGAAATCTCTGGAATTCCTTTGGAAATCCTTGGAATTTTCTTGGAAATCTTTGAAATTTCCTTGGAATTCTTTGGAAATCACTGGAATTCTTTAACCCTTAACTGGTAACGTCTTTTTCGACACCTTTAACTGGTAACGTCGGGTCACTCGTATCCGGTGCTTAAAAACGTACTTTAAAGTGCTTTTAAAAATTTGAAAAAAATCATGTAAGTTCGTTAACCATTGCAATTTAAGAACAAATTGCTATACTGCCGATTTTTTCATTTGTTTAAACAATATAATTGTTTAAACAAATAGAAACGTTAAGAATAGACCATTATTTTCAAAAAATCATTACTTTGGCAATAATTAACATTTTTTAAAAATTCCAACGGGAAATTGAAGATGAAGAATAGTACTTTTACGAAAAAAATATACGAAGTGTGTATGAATTAATAGGATACTTATGTTTTGAGCATCATATCATCTACATATATTGATTAAATAGAGGACATCTTCATTGAAACAAGGAAATATATACCGGACAAAAAGTCAGCCGCCAAAAAGAGGACCTGTCCAGGAAAAACCGGACGCCTGGTAACCCTAACTTGGAGTAAACTTTCAATTTGTAGTAAAAAAACATCAAAATTTAAATAAACATTTTTTAGATAACTTCAATTTTTCATCTACGTAACTGGTAACGTCGGGTCATTAGTATACAATTTTTTCCAACATAGTCCCCCCCCCCCCGCTTAGAGCTACAGGACACTGTAATTTCGTCAGAACACGAGTGACCCGACGTTACCAGTTAAGGGTTAAATTGAACTTTGATTTGAACTCATTGGAATTCCTTGTAAATCACTGGAATTCTGTGGAAATCCTTGGAATTCTTGAAAATCATTGGAATTCGTTGGAAATCTTTGGAATTCCGAGTCTTGTGTACAGAAATTTTACTGGATATTTACCCCTTGGGATAGACAATCAGTTCTTTACGAAAAATTGAGATTGGAAGTTGTAGTCACTGTTTTGCTCTTTGCAAGTTCTTCACTAATTTTCCGTACGTCTCTTGTGCTGCTTCTTTTTCTTTTGTTTTTAATTCTAAACCATAGATAACCTCGGGTTTATTAATAGGGCCCAACAGAAGTTACAAATCTATTAATTCAGGTTTGTAGTGAACTTCCGGGATGATACTCCGGAGTAGTGGCAGCTGGTACGGGAAAGACGATGGGACACCGCCCTCCCAAAACATAATATTAAGGCAATGGCCGGTATTTCAATATCGATTTAAACTCGAAATTAAGCCAGACAAAGTTTAAAATATTTTTGCAAAGACTCTAGACTAGGCTGTAGTAGATGTAATGTAGACTAACGAACTGGAATTTTTATTTTGTGGAATCTTGTTAGAAAGTTTTGGATCCCGTTACTCATTTCCTTTTTCAAGTTTTGAAAAAAGTTTATTCAAAAAACATCCTTGAGTAACACCTTCAACACTCCCTCGTAGAGTAGGAAATGTAACACAATTTTTTGTACTTCTGCTTTAGTAAACACCATAATTAATGAATTTTTTCTTTGTTGCAGGTACGTACTCGTTGTTTTCTACTTCTTTTTTTGGTAACGGTGAGTTAGGTGGCATTTAACGATATTATTTATTGTTCTTAATTGGCAGTGTGATAAGTGGAGCACGGAACATTTCTAAAGTTTGCTTGTTACCTTTGAAGTCGATTCAGCTTGTTGTTGGCTGTGAGAAAGTGAAAGCCTGACCAATAAATAAATAACAACCGCTGTATTTGAGTTCAACGTGGATCTATCCAATTCTTTTTCGGCATAGCAACCCTGCATCAATGTTCAGTTGCACTAACTCGATTATCGCTCATTTGTGGCCTGATAAATATTTTACGCTTTCCAAGTGCGCTGTTACATAGACTTGGGGGTTAATAAAATTAGCTACCCTATGTACAGCATTACATTACGTCAACCTTTTTACAAATAATCATCTATAAAAGCGGTCGCAACCCCATTTGTTTGAGTCGACGCTGACATAAAACTATTACTCAAAAGTTAACGCCAAAGGAACCCCGCGCGTTTCCTTTTCCCCTAGGTATGTTTTTGAATTACTATTTCAGTTGCACGTTAAATATTAACAGGGTTTTTGGGGGCCCCAATGGAAGCTCTTAAATTTGTTACAATTAGACGAGCTGAAAGATCTAAATTAATCTCTCTCTTGGTATATTATATTTAGCATTCTCATCAATTGTAATGAGATAATTAGGTTGGAGGAATGTTGGAATGGAACTTTCGTTTTTCGTAGCTTTTTTTAAGTTAAATATTTATTGTATCACCCTCCGATTTGTTTCATCCCCACTAGGTATCTAGGTTAGGGTAACTTATACATGGAATTGTGTTCCAAAGGTGCGGCCATATTGTCTGCTTGTCATCCCACCGAAATAACCTTTTGAAATACTGTCGTGTAGTTGGAGCATCAATCTGCTACCCTACAATTATACATTTTTACTAATGTGAATTTATTTGAAGGTTTTTATTATAGGGGTTCGGATAGGGTGTGTGTGTAACTTATCTTGATATTCATGATAACTTACATCCATTATTGGTGAATGGCTGTAATCTTTTATGTTGCTGCGTAAGTAATTGAATACGAAATGAACTGGGGAAGAAAATTAAGAAGCTTTTTTCGAAACTTGGGACCACAGGTTAGCAGGTACCTATATTGGGTTCTCAACAACTTTTGGTTGGACGCAGGTGTTGCTTCCTCTGTGTAGGCGATATTTGTTCGCTAATCACAATCGAATCTCCTTTCTAAATCAATTATATGAATTGAAAAACTTACCGGTTTCGGTTTATTATCTTGATCGGGCGACAGTGCCAAATAATAATAAATAAATTGCAAATTGGAAAGTTTAGTATCTGTAATTGATTCATCGGCGTGAGCATGATTAAGAATACCTATTTGTATGCGTAATCTGTTTATTGATAAGCAAAAAAATCCAGGAACCGAATTGACGCATTCAATTGCGTTACCACCCTGTACGTGTTATTTGTTGAGTAAACTGAAACATAATTTGTTTGCTGAACGCAACCACAAAATTTGATTGATAGTGTTGTGGGGTTAAAGTTCACACAAATGATTGGATTTATCAAGTTGAAGCTTTTTCAATCGTAAAATTATTTAAATATTTTGTGCCTTTCAGCGACAGCCTTCGAAGTTTCAATAATAATCTTCAAAAAACTGGCACGCACCAAGTTTTCTGTATTAAAAAAGTAGTTCCGAGGAGAAAAGCTCTAAAATAGCCCCCAGGAGGAAAATCGATGATCCCGAACTTTCCCTCTCGATATTAATGCACATTTGATGCACCATATTGGATTTATTGTACGACAACAAACTATAAATTACGAGAAGGGGTGCTTTTCTCCCCAATTATTCAGAGTTATTGCTTTTCGAACACCGGGGATCATTTTCGACGATATCGGGTGATCTTCCCCGGTGGTGCTGCTGCTGCTGCATAATTATAATCCATTCGTTGAGCAAACAATTCAAAAACGGTTTTTTCAATTACGAAAAAAAATCGCATTTTTAATTAAATAAATTGTAAGTGTTTCGTTTGTTGTAATCCGCCAGTGATTAGGGTAACTACCCAGGCTTTATTTGTCGTAAATCGTAATCCCTAGCTCAGCATACAAAGACTAAAATTGAACAAAACCGCAAACAACAATGAAACTCTTCGTCGTTTAATATTCGCAATTCACCCTTGTCCGCACCGAAATCAATTCACCACTTATTAAAAATAATTTTAAACATCCAGCCATATTTTTGTTGGAGTGGCTGATAATTTAAAAATCTTTGTTTCCTTTTTTGAACCCGACGTACGTACTACTTGAAAAATGTTTAGTCGTTTATCATGGTCCAATTCTCACGATGAATGGGTGAACGAATGCCCACTTCCATAATTTACAATAAAAAAAAGTATCCGGTGGTAAATGATTATTTTTTGACGGTTTGGTTTATGTTAAAGGGAGCCACACGCCTTATTTTCTCGTGGTGTATGTTCCCCTTTATTAAACGAATGGATGAATTATTGGAAATGTGATCGAATTGGATTTGATAGCATTAAATTTTATTGCGTCTATCGTCGATATTGCTACTTGCATGACTTTATGACCTTCCGATATTTTTTTCGGACGATGCAATAAAATGGTCCACCCTTGTAAACATTTGTTTACCAATGCCGCGCCACGCCTTGGATTCTCCCCTCATCTTTTGCATAAGTCGCGTAAATCATCCGAGTTATTATGGTATAATGGAATATTTTAAGGAAACTTGTTGAGAATGTGAAGTTGTTGTCCAATTTGACAAATGTGAGAAACGCTATTGTTGATAACGCAAGGTATGACTTAATCTCACCTAGGATCTTAGAAGTAATTCATAAAACGGTGTAGAATGGTATGTCATTTGTTTGGACGAGGCTTAGGTCAGAATATGTCTTGAAAAGTGAAGGGGAAATGAAATTCTGTAATACATCGGAGGAATAATATTCATGAGAAAATTTAAGAGAAAGTGAGTGAAAAATTGAGATCATCAATGTCAATTATTTTAAAACTTGTAGTCTTTTAGAAGAGATTTTAGCAGAGGGATCAAGGTTTAGAAAGGAGAAGAACAGAGAGATGATAGATTGAAGCTGTTATACCGAGAACTTATTCTTGGGCAAACAAAAACTAACTGAACTTTTAGAATTTCACCTATCGAAGACTTAAATGAGCTGAAGGAGAGAGAGTTTTACCAACTAAAAAGAAAGGGGGGGTTATTTCAACACTGTTTTTGAAAATGCAAAAAATAGTGTATACTCCGTGGAATAAAGCAACCTTTTGTCTCTTTTACGGTTTTACATACGCCAAATCAGCGCCCCGTTTGCTTTTTATTCACCCAAAAAAGTTGAATTATTCAGTAGTCGATGCTGGGGGGGGGGGGGGGGGGGATATTCAGTTATTCGAAATCCCGGTGTGAGCGTTTTTCGGTATTGGTATCAACCAAATTATATTGAATGACTCGAAAATAATCATATAAAGAAGGGAGTGTGGGTGTGTTCGATCTGAAATTATTAAGACGGGTTGCTTTTCAGGGTGTATTTTGTGTATTTGACTCCAAAGCACCGGGTACTGTGACTAGTTATTATTTATAATAATGAGGGCTCTGTGCATGCGTAGATTTGGCGGTAAAATGGCTAATGTTCAGCACTCGGTTCAATTCTGAGCGAAATACAAATTCAATTTCTGACCATTTTCGAGAATTGAAATACTATTTTGAAATGGTATTGTTATTTCATTTGGCAGGGCCGGCGTTACCCTATGTGCGAACGGTGTCTTTGCACAGAGCGGCAAATTTTTGTTTTTTCGCATGTGATATTTTGGATATTTTTATTAAATGTCATTTTTATTTTTAACAAATGTCCTAATTCACTAGAATTTCTATGAAAGCCATGAAATGAAGGCCATGCTCCTTAAAAAAAAATTTCGCTTACAGTGGGGTTTTTGATCTTAAGAGCTGGCCTAAATTCAAAAACTCAATTGCTACTTAGCCGTGGCGGCGAGCTTTTCCCGTTACCTCATCCGTTAAAAGGCGACAAAGTCTTAAACTTGCACAGAGCGGCAAACTGGCTAGCGCCGGCCCTGTCATTTGACGCATGTAAATTTGGATAATGTAGTTTGACCGGAGAGATCTGCCTGTGCAGGTTTCCTTGCGCAGATAGAGCGGAGCATTTATGCTCGAAAAATTCGAAAATCAATATTTTTGATCGACACCGCACGGTACACCTGTGCGTGTGTGCATGTATTCCGGTCGCATGCGCAGGTCGCGTCAGTTGTTTTCTAGCGTCGGTCCTGGATGGTCGTCGAAATTGAGTCAGATGCGAACAAAGCAGTAGTTGCACGAAAAATAAATAATTTGAGAAGCAAAGCTAAAAGGAAAAAAAGAAACATGAAGAATCTTGAAAGTCTGGGGCATCTGCTGGTGATGTATACTATATAAAATTGTGGTACTACATCGTCTTCAATCGATGCCATCGCGAAAAGAACTGAATACCGCTCCGGTACACCGAATGTACCCATTCACGCTACCGACCTGCGCAGGCAAACCTGCACAGGTAACATCTCCGGTAGACCGTAGCGTATATGGCGTACATAAGGCAAAGCGTGCACCGAAGTGGTGAGCATGTTGTGGCGATGAAGTGGTATGAAAGTGAGAACCACGATCGTACCCTGCCGTGCTAGAGAAAGACAGAAAGCCACTTGCTCACCACGCCACTGCCACACCACTTCGGTGCGCGCCTGCCTAAGGCACCTTACACGTGACTAGTTTATATTGTATTACGTTGATATATATTTTAGCAAATAAGCATTATACTCAATATTTTTCGTTAGATATATATTATAAAGCTAAGTAAACGATAATAAAACACAAAATTATTTCGAGCTTTCGAGAAGGGATGTTCTCTTTTTCAAGAATATAATTAGTTTTAAAATATATTTTAATTCACTTTTAATTTTAATTAAAATAAAACTAATTATATTCTTGAAAAAGAGTACATCCCTTCTCGAAAGCTCGAAATAATTTTGTGTTTTATTATCATTTACTTAGTTTTATTATAATATTTATCTAACTATATTTTAGAAGCTAACAAATTTAATTAATTAATATTTTTCTGTCACTTTTTCAATTCGTAAACTACTTGAAAGTAACTAACATTGCAGCCTAACTCAAATTTTTTGTTTTAATTTTGCAGGGTGATTGCGGGAATAATCAATCTAAAATTGTGTTTTTTTTTCTGTAAAATTGTGATTCAATGCCTGGTCGCGCCGACTGCACTGCTGTGATCCAAAGTCTCAGTTCACGTTAATTCAAGCGACATTTTAACGTTGAATGAACGTTGTTATGTGTATATTACATCTATATAATATGTATATTGCAGTGCGATGTAAAGCTTCAATCGACGGGCTACGAAGCGGAAAACCGTGATTCAATGCCTGGTCGCGCCGACTACACTGCTGTGATCTAAAGTCTTAGTTCGATTTATGGGCTATGCATCTAGTAAGATTAGCACCTTACTAGAATATTATTTAAGTGCTCATAGAACTATGAATGCCAGGTTTAAACTTGATACATTAATGGTAATAACAGGATGAAGTCCTAAAGGAAGATGTAGAAGTAAAAGGTGTACAAGTGTACATTGCAATTTTAAACTACATACATTGAGAAAAATGATTTGTTGCTCCAACAGAGCTATTAGTAACTATAGCCTCAACGGAGTTTTTTTTGCTGTTATAACAAAGTGTTTGTTGCTGCAACAAATTTTCTGCTGCCACAACAAAGTTATTTTCTATTCAGTGAAAAGGATTAGTTGATTTAACAAATTTTCTTATTCTGCATAGAAAAAACTTTGTCATGGCAGCAGAAAACTTGTTGCAGCAACGAAAAACTCTGTTGAGGCTATAAACAATATTTTAAGGTCAATGATGTAAATCGGGCGTTGACGTCAATGGCCGGACAATGACACAATGCCCATTTATGTTGGCCATTAACGTCATTATCCGGCCATTGACGTGATTGTCAGGTAGCGGTGGAGAATGATGTAAATATTTTCATCTGATTCTACTATTTACGTCTTTGGCCGGTCAATGACGTTATTGACCAAAAAGGATTGGGCAATGATGATTTATAGGATTAATACTATACGGAACAGCAAAATGGCGATTTGAATTAGACAGTCAACTGGCAATTACGTGTGTTAGCATTGTATTATAATCATTTATTAACAAAAATAATAAAAATTAACAAAAATTTTAAATTAATCATTTTTATTCTGGCATGAGACTATGAGAGTGATCCATGGCATTTTGAATTGCAAATTTAGAAAGACACGCACATTTAGAAAAGAGTAGTTTCATCATCGCCCACTCTGTAATGGGCAATGACGTCATTGCCCGGACAATGATGTAAAAACCACATATGAAATTTTAAATGTCAAAATCGTCTAAAATGCACGGTCAGTGACGTCATTGGCCGGACGTTAACATCAATGCCCAATTAAACAGGGCATTAACGTCATTGGCCGGCCATTGACGGTAATGGCCGAGTTGTCATCATTGACCGTAACATATTTTTAAATTAGCTCGACAGGCAATGAAGGCCCAGCCATCTGTTCGTTGGTCGTCCTCTCTTTCTTGTGTCCAAAAGTCTTCCTTCCATTGCCTTTCTCAAAAACCTTTCGTAAAAAGTAACATTTTCGGCGGATCCCCTTCCGGGAATTTTTATTATTACAAACAAATGTTGTTTTTTTAACATTTCGGGGGGGCTCTACCTGGATCATCCACCTAGATGCCCTCTTCCCCTGGACTTTTGTTATTCTTCATCTTTTTTATTATGTTTTCTATTTCTTCCTCCGTTGGCGGTGTTATTTTCTCCGTTTCTTCATCTTTCATTGCACAAGTGACCTCCAATTCTAGTCCGCAGTTGTCTTCTTCCACCTCGTTCATGTCCTCAAAATATTCTGATCATCTTTCGAGACTTCTCTTTTCATCCATGCACAAGTTTCCATCTTTACTTCAAAAATACACCTCCTTTAATTGTTGATCTTGTTTTTTCGTCCTTATTTGTTAGTAAAACCTTCTTACTTCCTTTACTCTATAGCTCTCCTCCAACTTCTTCATTTCCTTCTCTTCTGCCCTTCGGTAGGCTTCTCGAGGTAGGCAGGGGAGACTGTGTTGCATCATCAAGCCAATAAGCCTATTTTCACTAAAAACTCCAAACTCTTCGGTTTCACATGCCTGCCTCACTCGCTAAATTCCTCACAAGCCACCCATTTGATACTCGGGGGAGGGCAATAATACGATGGGGTGCACTTGAATAAAATTTGTACTTTTCACTGTGCTTAATTTCAGAAACACCTCGCAAAGTTTATTTTTCATCCAAGTGGAAAAATAATTTTAGAATTGCACCCCAACGATGTTTTATATTTTCAAAGCAAAAAATATATTCTTATTTACGACTTCGTGATTTGTTTGTATTTCGCGTGCATCGGAAAACACTAACTTGACTTTGATTGTAGTTGGAAATTTCTTTTATTGCAGATTTGAAATTTATCCAGAAGTTCAGTAATCTTAACGGTTCTCACAATAAAAGGAGGCGAAGATTTTACGCTTGAAAGCTCAAGTTATGTAAATTATTGCAGCATTAGGGGGCCTACTTCGCAGTTAGTAAGATTCCCTAGATGGAATGTCATAGAAACTTGCCAACATATTAAGAGGGTGTAATATGTGTGGTTTTGGGGTAAGACGTGTCAATATGTCTCTCTAAAAGCTGCTTCTCTGGGGTGTATTTTACTATTTTGGGGTTTCTCACCGGTTCTATCCAATTAGTGTGTTTGAAACAATTTTCACTTCGACGTCGTTCAGGTGTGAAATTATACTTTTTTTTTTAATTCTCACCCTTCGTTCAAGAAAGTTTAATTTTTTGGTATTTTATTGAAGTTTTTTATGCGTTGAATACAAACCGACTTGGATTTTTTTGTAACTTTTTTTTTTTAGTAAAAAGGTATTTCGCATTTTAACTTTTAACGGACTGCCTGAGCAACCTCCAGGGAATATTTTTTGTAGATTAAAGTAACCAGAAGTTGCTTTCGGAAAACTTCCGTTTCGTTTTGTCTGCATTATATTATTTCTTTTGACATTTCCCTTATGTTATGTGATTCCCAAGAATTTAATAATTTTTCTTGTTACAGGTACGTACCGAGTGGTGTTTTAATAAAGCGGAGAGCATGTACGTAAGGGTGAGTTTATTTCTGTACCAACGCTGTATCCTTGGAGGTTTCTCGTATACTCATCAGATTGACTTTAAATTTTGGAATTATGTCGAAAACATCATTTTCTCAGGCCTGTGGTAGTCTTAAAGGCGCTCCGATTTTTCTGTGTCAGGGTGACTCTTTTGGAAAATGGCCAGCTATGAAGAAGATTGTCGGAAAGTTTCAAATTTTAAATTTTCGACCTCGTTTTCCCCAGCACATCTGATTTTATTTATCGTTCTTGTCGACAATCGTTTATTCATCACGTTGATAGTTTTTCATTGAATTGCATCATTGAGTGCGTAGTCGGTGATCAATCAAAAAGTAACAGTTTGCACAAGTAGCATCGTTTATATTGCAATTTCCATTTAAATTCCAATTTGCTTTACAGCTTTTTCAAGTTTTTCTCGTGCTTATTGGAACATAATTAAAACATTAGATGTAACCAGAAAATTACTCAATTCAAGTCTGCGTTAAAAATTTATCGCGGAATCGATTTCCACTCTCTTGTTATAATTAAAAAAGAGTGGAAACTTTCCTTTTAAATTTTAATTAATATTTCTCCTTGTTAATTAACAAAACGATCATATCCGAGCGGTTAAATGCGTTGACATTGACGTAAGCAATGGCAGACCACCAGGGCTGGTAACCTACCAAACAAGTCTTCCCCTAAAGTTTGGAGGTGCGTCTCCCCACGCACATCACAAAACACCTACCATATGCCACTACTCTATTTTCCAAACGATTATTAAATATTATTTTTGCATCTGTCAGAGTGACACGAATTGTTTCGTATCCAAATTTTCTGTTCAAACTTTTAGCCTATTGAAAAATAATTCGGTTATCCCGTTTCATTTTCTTCCCTGGAGACTCAATTGTTTGCATACACTTAAAAGTATACCCACGCTCTCGCCGAGGTGGTTAAATATTTTTTAGTGTTTTTACAGGATTTGGTGTTCCGATGTAGTTAATAAAGTGAAATTTATTGTCTGCTTCGAAATAAAACTGGCAAATAAATACGAAGGCCTTTGTAGGTTAGTGTGCTGTCGAATGAGGTGAAATTTATAACATTCACATTCCGTATCGATTGCATCGTGCGAGTATCTCTCTTTGTTATCAAGTTAACCTAAAAGTAAATTGAAATACATAACGGTGGTTGGCAGCCTTGCGCGAAACAACCGAAAGTTTGGCAAAATTATTGAAACACTCGGTATATAAAAACTTTTTTATGTATAACTTCGGATAACAACGCAACATCCTTGAGTGTGTCACATTTAGCTATGCAAAAAATGATCGAGTTATTTCCATTTGTTGCTCATAAACAAAACACGGTCATAGTTCAATTGTTTGTATCACATTAAACGTATAGTTTTGCACAATTTTAAACTCATCAGCAATTAAGGTTAGCATAAAATGCGAGATCAAAGTTGAAATAAATAAACATAATTATCTAGAAATGCTTGGGTTTTTTTCGTTAGGTCGCTGAAGTGCATCAGCAAATATTTTTGCCGCATCTTGTATGATGTACAAAGTTTAATTTTTTAAATTTAATTATTAATCATTTTGTACATGAAATTAGAACAGGTTTTGTTATGCACTTACGGGAGGTTCATTAAACTCGAATAATGCTGTTTTGATTGCCGATCTTAATTTAAAAATTAATCAACAATGCTGCCCCCTTCCCTCCCGCACAAACGATCCGATTCGAATTCAACTTTTTTTTTTCTCTTTTAAAATTAATGAAGTAAAAGTAAGATTTTACGTCAATATTTTGGGTCAGAAAACTTTTACTTGAGAACTTTTGTCGTTTGTTATCCTTTTGTAGGTCAAAATGCCGATAATTTTATTTATTTTTTATTTAATTAATAGAAATTATTTCAGCGAAAGTTTTCGAGTTTCTGTTTATTTTGAAACGGTATATGTACCAGGGTTATTCTTACCAACCCGAAAGAATAAAAACAAAACACTGACAGTCTGTTTTACGCCATACGCCAGGCGGATTCCGAGACACTGTCGGTTAGTAGCATCTTTGACAGCCGCGGATTAAACAATTTTACTTTCTGTTTTATTTTCAACTCATATCCATTTAAGTCGATCTGTAGCCATCGCAAAACTGCGGAAGAGCCGTACATAAAACACTGACGTATATTAAGATAACTGCCTTTCAAAAAAGGATGCAGTAATTTGTTTTTGGCATTAAGCCCTTAATGAATGTAAACACGGCTTTAGAGACAAGTAAATTAATTAAGTTTAACGACTTGCCTTTAATTAATTTTTAATATTCGTGCCTTTATTATAATTGCAACCAAAATATTAGAATCTTAATTAAAGTTATTGTTCGAATTTATGGTTCAACAGCTGTTGCCAATTTTATTAAATTTAATTGATGTAATAATTAATTTTCAACTGGAAAGCACTTCTTTGCAAATGCACATGCAATTATGATGAAGGCAGTGGGTAATTTGCAGAATCGGAAGGAAAGTAGGATTACGGCTTTGATTTTGCCTCTCTCTGAAAAAGATCCTATGGACGCCTATGTCTTTCAGACTATTTTTGAAAATGCACGTTGGATGGTTTTCTCAATTTATCAGGAAAAGCTGTGACTTGCATAGAAGCTATCAATTGCTGGACTCTTTCATTGGCAGTTTTCCAGCTTCCAAAAGTAGACAAGACTTTTCTCCATTCATTAGTCGATCGATTATTGGAACATCAATGCTTGCCAGGAAAGGAACCCTCAATTTTCTCTAAACTAAAACTGCCCCAGTCAGTAGTGCATTTTCTTTATTATGGCAATCTTCCAACGAACTTGAAACTTGTAGTGGTGATTTGATTTACTGATAGCTGATTTACAGTGCAGACACTCAAAGGTTTGAATGAACCTCATAAAGTAAATCTATTCACCACACACGTACGTGTTTCAACGAAGCGCTTACAGCAAAAAATTTTTTTTCGGGCTTTGAAGTCTGATTTCAGACTTCAGTAAGTGAAGTCCACTTGTCTTTCTCAGTCAGAAAGTACTGGCAATATCTACAGCATCTGCAGTGCTTCTAAATATAATTATAGTAGAAGACTATGATCTCTTAGTGTTTGAATGGAATGGAACGGTTCGATCGTCAAGGTTATGCGGTATGAAGGCCGCACCTCTTCGTCATAACTTCAAATTTTTTTTTATGGTAACTTGAAAAGAACCAATCAGGTTAGTTACGTGGGAAATAATAGAAAAAATGGCTTTTTAATATATAGTATATTGATTCAATGATGCCCAGAATAACTTAAATTAACATTTGATTGATTATTGATCGTCGATTGATCTCAATCTAAATACTGAACTGGACAGTACCGTACTCGACAATAGTCTGCTAGGAAAAGTTATTTACGGTATCAGTTTGAAGATGGTCCTTCTTAGACCGCATACTCTAACAGTGCCAGATGCGACCGGCAGCCATTAGACGGATATTTTCCTGGGCATCCTATACATAATTGTCAATGGAGGTAACTCAACCGCTGATCAACATGTAGCTATATTCACACCCTACCAATGATCGCTATGACTACTGCGTGCCACCTTCAAAGCAAGAAATTACGTACCTTCCAAAGCACGAATACTACCATAGAACCAGATACATGAGAACGAGTCGCTTAAACTACTGGGATAATGATTGACCTTGAGAAAACTAGTTAGCATTATTTATATCTAACGATGATGGTCGACGGGATATCATAAGTTCCAAGGGCGGCTGTTACAATGAAGCTGATGGGCGGCGCTCTCTCAAGCCATAATTATTGTAAATCATAAATTTTAAATGAATAAGCAAGGGGTAACTATCCAGTAAAATTTCTGTACACAAGACTCGAAATTCCAAAGAATTCTAACAATTTACAAGGAATTTGAAAGATTTCCAACGAATTCCAATGATTTCCAAGGAATTTCAATAAGTTCAAATCAAATTGCAATCTAAAAAATTCCAAGGATTTCTAATGAATTCTAAGGAATTCCAAGAATTTTCAACCAATTCCAATGATTTCCAAGAATTCCACAGTCCACAGAATTCCAGTGATTTCCAAGGAATTTCAATAAGTTCAAATCAAATTGCAATCTAAAGAATTTCAAGGATTTCCAATGATTCTAAGGATTTCCAATGAATTGCAATGATTTCCTAGGAATTTCAAAGATTTCCAAGACTTCCAATGATTTCTAACGATTTCCAAAGAATTGCATAGAATTCAAACGATTTCCAAAGATGTCCAAGACTTCCAATGATTTCCAGAGAATTCCTACGATTTCTTAGGACTTCCAAGGATTTCCAACGAATTCCAATGATTTCCAAGAATTCCAGTGATTTCCAAGCAATTTCAATAAGTTCAAATCAAATTGCAATCTAAAGAATTCCAAGGATTTCCAATGAATTCTAAGGAATTCCAAGAATTTCCAACCAATTCCAATGATTTCCAAGAATTCCACAGTCCACAGAATTCCAGTGATTTCCAAGGAATTTCAATAAGTTCAAATCAAATTGCAATCTAAAGAATTTCAAGGATTTCCAATGATTCTAAGAATTTCCAATGAATTGCAATGATTTCCAAGGAATTTCAAAGATTTCCAAGACTTCCAATGATTTCTAACGATTTCCAAAGAATTCCATAGAATTCAAACGATTTCCAAGGAATTCCAAAGATGTCCAAGACTTCCAATGATTTCCAGAGAATTCCTACGATTTCTTAGGACTTCCAAGGATTTCCAACGAATTCCAATGATTTCCAAGAATTCCAGTGATTTCCAATGAATTCTAAGGAATTCCAGTGATTTCCAAGGAATTTCAAAAAGTTCAAATCAAATTGAAATCTAAAGGATTTCCAATGAATTCTAAGGATTTCCAAAGAATTCCAATGATTTCCAAGGAATTCCAAAGATTTCCAAGACTTCCAATGATTTCCAAAGAATTCCAACGATTTCTTAGGACTTCCAAAGATTTTCAAGAATTTCCAACCAATTCCAATGATTTTCAAGAATTTCCAACCAATTCCAATGATTTCCAAGAATTCCACAGTCCACAGAATTCCAGTGATTTCCAAAGAATTCCAGGGATTTCCAATGGATTCCAAGGATTTCCAATAAATTCCAATGATTTCCAAGGGAATTGCAAACGAGTGTACACAAAATTTTCGGAAGATTTACCCCTTGTGCATAAGTATTATTATTACATTGCCAATTCTGAATATTCATTTTACTTACAACGGAATATTCAGTTGCTTCGTGGCTCTTTAGTTCATAGTGGAAAATGAACCGTCGATCATGATAAGCGCTTTCTTATGAGTATAATTAGTGGGATATTGCGATGTATTCGTTCCTCTGTTTCTATGTATGTCATAATATGATTAATTTTATTCAGTAGAAACCTTTCATTTACTCAAAAATCATTATCTATATGTCGATACGTCCAGCATCCCAGTACCTTTTCTAGACCTCGTGACATTACGCCACTGGGTATTCGTAAAGGCTAGTGTCCACTTGAGATAGAAAGTCTCGAGACTCCTATGTAAACCATGCTAATACTAAGTCTCTGAGTCAGAGTTTCAAGATTCAAGATAATCCTAGGATTTACCAATGAGATTACTGGAATTTAGACCGTATCGTAGCAACAGCTGTTATTCGAGAATTAATCTTGAATCTCGGATTAATCCGTGTCTGTTAGTACAGGCATTACTGGTATATTAGGGGTATTCTAGACCCTATCAATTTACGAAACTAAGTTTTGTGTGTGTAATTTTTAATTGGCTTGATTGAATAGGATTGTTTTATTAAAAAAAAGGTTCACAGTACACACACGGGGGGGGGTATGGTTTTCTAAACCGTAAAATTTATATGGCAGAAATTCTTTGATTGGTTAAAACGTGTCGCCATGTATATTTAGCAGGAAGAAGGTAAATCAAGTTAAACGCAGAGTAACTTAGGCAGAGTCAGGGCCGGATCAAGCTATTTCAGCGCCGGGTGCAGATTAGGTAAATGGCGCCTTTAATACTAATAATATCATATAAAATATTCTAGTCCAGGCGCCAGATGTACATTTGCAAAACCTAAAATCCTAGTAAGGGATTTTTCAATTGGATTATTTTAGTGGATGGCCCCTAAGTGTAAAACCGGGTTTTCGGCATCGAATAGCACTCGCGTCAGCCGCCATCTTGAAAAACGCGTTTTTATTATTATCGCGTAAACGGTGCGCCGGAAGATAAAAATAATGATAACCTTTTTTGTAGGAAATTAAACTTTCTATCATTTTTGTTTGAAGATATTTTCTCGAAAGTCAATATTTTTCAAGATATAGTCACTTGAAAAATTCAAAATTAAATTTTTCGTTAACAGTTGCAGATAAACTATTGAGCTTGAATTTTCTTCATTATTTTTCACATAATCTACATCAAAAAGCTTTTTTTTTTTTTCAAAAAAGGTACAACAAAATTATAACAATTGAACTTATAGAACACATTTTGAATTTTGAAATTTTGAAAAAATCTTCAAACAAAAATGATAGGAAGTTTAATTTCCTACAAAAAAAGTTATAATCATTTTTATCATCCGGTGCACCGTTTACGAGATAATAATAAAAACGCGTTATTCAAGATGGCGAAAACCCGGTTTTACACTTAGGGGCCATCCACTAACATAATCCAATTGAAAAATCCCTTACCAGGATTTCATATTTTGTAGCACCATTTTGGTTGCTCTGGCGCCTGTACTTTGGAATCACAATGCACATTTATACACAATTAAAAAAAATTTTTTATTTGCTTTCTTGTTATAAGCAAAATTAAATAAAGTGGAGCAAGTTTCTTCATGATTGCCAAATTTCTGGCCGTTTCCACGGGATTTAAAAGCTTTGTCGCGGGCTAACGAATAGTTTGCTTCATCGCAATCATCGTTAGCCAAACCTTAATGAGCTAAAACAGTTGCTTGATTTGTTTAAAGAGTTTTCGACATTAAACGAGTTTTTGGTAAACACAAAATAATTAAGGTTAATGTTAAAATTTGCATCATGAAACGTTTACTTTTATTATTAGTAGGCGAAATTGTGTGGATTTGCTCGCACTTATCAAGGCGGCTCTTCTATTTACCTATGCTAATTGGCTTTTTCACATGGAATTCGATGAAAGTTAATAAATTAATTTCATTTGCAAATTTAACGAAATCGGGAATTCGTTATAGTTGCGAAACGACACACCTCGGGTTTTGCGAGTCAAAAGGTAACAAAGAGAATCTCCGATTGCTTTATTTTCCAACAAAAAAAAAGTGGTAATTATCTCTGCCGCACGTTAATTGCGCGTCATTTAAGTAAACGTGGCTTTTATTTTTTTAAATTTTGGTGAACTAATTATTACCGTTCACAATATTTACAAACGATTCAAGGACGGAAGGTATAATTTTTGTAATTGCTGGTTTGAACTAAAATTGATGGTGCTATGCTCACAAGGTTGAACGGAAAAGTTTTCCCCCAATGAAGTTTTCCATCTTGCGGGGTTCGACTTCCCACGTGCTTGGTCAAAAATCTCGCATGGAATCATCAATTATCTAAAAACACGCAATATTTTTATGGTACTGAGAGGAAGTGACTACGTAACACTGGAAGTGGAAACTTTTTAATTGCATCTTCCCTATTTCGCTTGCCATCATCGGACGTGTTATATCCAGCCATTTAACAACCTCATGATACGAATTGCTCGCGAAGGTTAGATGAATTTGTATTGTGAGGTATATTGTTGTCATTATTAGTTTGAACCTTTTTGCGTCATCTAATAGAAAAAAAGGTTAATTGTTTACATCGCAATATTCATTATTTATTTGTTTTAATCGTCAAGCGGTTACTTGCGTAAGAGCTCCGATGATGACGATGAGTTGAATGAAATTATTATTAGTGCAATTGACACCAAATCGATAAAATTACTTCGTTTTACAATTTAGTGGCTTGCATTGGCCGGTACTGCTTTTTCGTGTGGTTAATTCGATTTTCTAGCCGTAATTGATATAATATCGTGGGCATCATTGCCGCCCACTCTTCGTGAACATTTCAATTTTGCATTAATCGAAATGTCCAGTTTTGTTTCGTTTGCTTCATTTGTAATTGCCCACGTTTTATCTCTTAACGGCTTCGGTCCGCTTTTGGAATTGATTTCATTGCTGACGTTTGTGGCAATGCACCTTACCTCCCAAATATTTAGAATGGAAGAAATGGACGGAAGGAGAGAGGGATTAGGTAGAAAACTATGCAGGGCTACGTGAGGGCAGGGGGGATCTAGAGTCGAGCTACGTAATTTTTTTCCTTTCCTCTGAAAACCTTTTTCGGAAGAGAAAGAGGCCGATATTCCAGGGCTGTTTGTCATGATACAGATTTGCTTATTTTAGTGGCTTGGTCAGCGCAAGAGGCAAGCATCAGCCCTCCCTCCCCTTCGGTTTCACTTCGGAGAATCTTGGTGCAGATTCTCCTTCTTTTGTTTCATCCAGCGCTTTGGGCATCATCCCTCTAATGAGGTCGTTCTGCACAGCGCTGAATTGATTTTCTGGGTTAAGACAGCTATAAGAGACGGCAGGTATGTTATCCCTGCCCCTCTTCCTCTGTCTGTCTTTGGGTGTGGTAGACTCCGACCGGTTTCGCTTAAGCCCCGGTCGATGATTCTTCACCTTATTTTGAAGATCCAGATACCACAGGGGTCCCTGTCTCTTTTTTGCTTGATCTGCCCTGAGTTTTATGGATTTCCTCTTATCAGCTCCAGATCGTTTCTTCCTTTCGGAACCCCCCTCCGCGGTATTTGTTTTATTTTGGTCTTCCATATTTCGTCCCACGAATAAAGGGGATAAAAAGTCATCATCGCACAGCGCCCCATATGCGACAGAAGGCTTTCGCCACCAAATTTCTGCGACTAGTAACCGAGCTGCCCCGTCCTTTCATCTCTTTGGCGTCGCAGTACCGTGGGAGTGGGGAGGTTTTGACTACCTGATAGGCCAGAAATCTAAGTTAACCTTTAAATTTGGGTTAACCTTCGGTTAACTTACGATTGAAAAACTGGGCCTTAGAGAGGCAATTTCGTCTAAAGCAAAGTTGGAAGTTACCTTAAGATATCTCGCAACTGTAGATATTTTTAGGTCTCTGGCGTTATTTTTTAGATTACTTCTCAGCTCAATTTCAGAGTTTTTACTTATAGTGATGCAGCCAGGATTTTGTTATGGGGGGGGGGAGGCTAAGGGCTAATTTTTCGGAAAAAGGGGCGTGATCATATTATTTTCGAGTATAATTATTGTTTTATCACTTTTACCTACCTTAAATTGAAATGGGAATTAAAGGGCAGCATTTCCGAAATAACTCGGTGCTACTGCTACTTCTGCAACAAGTGCAACTGATGAGAAAAAATTATCATTAAAAAAAGGAAGAGTGTCTGGGGGAGGGCTATAGCCCCCTTCTCGGCTGCGCCACTGAGTGATGACTACTAAGTATTTAAGAAGTTCTCCAACAACTAAGTAACATTTTGTGCTGAATATCAAGTGCCAGCCCGCTGTGTCAGCTCAAAATTCAGCTAATTAGCTGAGTCAGCTGATGATTTTCAGTAACGTCAGAAAAATTGTCAGCTAAAATTCAGCGCTGAATATTAGCTGATTCAGCAGTTTGCATGCTGACGCAACGCATTTTCAGCTAGTTTTCAGCCGCCAAATTAGCAATTCAGCTTCTGACGTTACTGAAAATCAGCCGCTTCGCTGCGTTAGCTTAAATATTCAGCTAATCTGCTGACGCTGAAAAACAGCTGAATTTTAAGCTGCCACTTCGTTGCGTCAGCTTAAAATTTGCTGAATTTAAAACTGACAGATCGCAATGGCAGCAAATAATTAGCTGACAAAGTTTTTCAGCACAAAATGTTACTTGGGTGTTCACGTGATCTGTTAGTCGTCGCTGCCTGCTGCCAAAAGTTGAACATGTCCAACTTCACCATCCGCTGGCAAACACTCGTCGGCGGCAAATTTTGTGGCCACACTAAGCGGATCAACCAGCAGCGCTTAATTCAAGGCTGGCAACCAGCATAGTGTGACCCGCGCTTTAAGCGAGAGTCGTATTTTACCAAGAAATGCAGTCTAAAGGCGGGTTCACAAGTGGTCTGTAGCAGTAACGGGAACAGTAAAAAGTTAAAATCTATGTTTTCAAATGGCCCCATGCACAATAAGTGAGAATCCAAGGCAGCAGAAGTATTTTAAAATTTTTAGTTTAGATCATAGTTATCGTTACCACAGTCGTTACTATTGCCGTACGAATTATACGTTTTATTTCGTTCCTGCTTTCATTCCCGTTTTTGTTCTCGTTACTGTTACAGACCAATTTTGAACCCGCCTTAATTAGCAGCGGTTTGTAGTTTGCTGTAGTAAGGGGGGGGGGCGATTAAGGGTCAGTTGTATAAAGGGTTACAGTCGGTTAATCTACACCACGAGTTGAACTTTGACTTTTGCACTATTGGAAAGAGGACAATTTTCTAAGCAATTTTTGTAATTAGATTTTTGCGGATTATCCATTAGTTTTCGAGAAAACGGCATTTGAAAATCAAAATTTTACATGTATTTCTCGAGTGTTCTATTGCCCGTACATGTGTTCTGATATAGTCTTAGTGTTAGTCGTCAGACGCGATTGTTACTCTGTCGAGTACACATCGTGCGTGTTGAACCCCTTGCTTGTAACCGCACTCATTGTATTGCATTTTAGGCTACCAAATTTCTTATAAATTATAAAATATTAAAAAAAAAATTTTTTTAATAAAAAAGGGCTAATAATTGAAAACGAGTTTCACCCCTTTCGAGTAGCACCTTTGGCGAGTTGGAGGTATCTAGTGGGATGTTTTTAGCGAGTCAGCGAAGCGTGTCGACTGAGAGTGGTTTGCACCGCCTTTATAAAATACAGGACCGGTCTAATACTTTTGACCAAAACGTAGGCAGGTCTGATACATTTGACGACAGCTGAATGTAACTTCAATTTTCGAATAGCTGTCAATTAAATTTCATGGTTTAAAATGCGTCATAATCCTCATTATATTGATATCCTGAAACCCAACTGTCGCTCAATTCTTGCTTTGTGGTAAAATTGGTCGCTTGTAATCCAATAAAACTCGATGCGGTGGGTTTCCTTAAGATGAGAAATGATAATCTTGCATTTCCATTTCAAAATTTTATTTAATGAATTTCTGGCTTTCGGAAAGCCACTTCGCTCCTCCAATAATGCAATAATTTAATTTGGTGAGTAATCTCTCTTGCACGCTCGTTTATTGCAAATTGTAGAATTTAATTGCGTTAGTGCAAGTGAAACCACGGACACACGACCTTTAGTAACAATGCCCACGAAGTGGTTTGTTATAAATCAAAGGAAATCGTGGAAATCCTACATTGCGGCATTCTCTTTGTTTAATAAAACCGAAATTGTTTCTACAATATTACAAAAATGTCAACAAACCGAGGAAATTGAAATTTTCAATATTGGAAAAGTTAAACGAAACTACAATCGATAAGTTTGCGTTTCCTGCATATTAAATGCAAGTTATCCCATTTTCCACTGAGATACGAATTTTTGAAATGTTAATTAATGTTGATAGCAAAATTCTTTCGAGGCAATTTAAAGAGTAAAATGGGATGGATTTGCGGCGATAACGTGGACCATTAGTCGTTCGAATGGAAAACTGCCTTTAGATATCGATGAGATTTATCTTGGACTCTTTTTTCTAATTGTTTCCATTTTTCTTTCACTTTCTCTTTCCTTTTCGATTTTTATGGCATCAAGTTTTGAACCTACTTGGCCTTCACCCGTTTGACTAATAACCCAGTGTAGCTCAGACTGCTTCCTTAATTGAATTAAGGGTTAGTAGAGTAAACCAAACAACCCTCATATTCGAGAATTTACCGATCAAATTTGCTAGCTGCCACTAATTAAAGGGTCTCTTGAGTTTCGAATTGGTTCATTTTCAAATATGTTATTTAATCGTAAGTTTTGCTCCCAACGAGGCTCGAACCCAAATTCAACTTTTTATCTCGTCGATGTTTTTAATCTAAAACTGGAAACATCAATAATGGTCTTTCATTTTCCGAGGTTCAAGTGCAAGGACGGTCAAGTTCATCCTATTCCAAACTTTTACAGATAACCAGCAATCAAAACCAACAGGGATGTACCGAGAACGATACGCCACAGTTTTAGTTTTTAATAATAAAAATGGAAGCTAGATTAAATTTTATGGATCCCTTTTAATTGAATCGTTCTTATTGTGGTGTCTAGACGTTCAACCCTGACAGAATTATTTATCAATTACATCTTGTTTTCGATTTACTGTTCTCAAAGGTCAAATCGTTGAGTAATTAGGAGCACAGGGCCGTAGCGATTTAATTGTTTTTTCTCTCATTAATTTTATTTCTGTTGGGAGCGAAACGGAAGGGTGATTACGTGATCCGCATGCACATTTAAGTGGCGGCTCAATTTTTTTTTATTTAAATATCACTTTTAAGGACCGAATCATGTAGGCGCTGTTTTTTCTCTATTGTCTCCTGGGAAGACTCGGAATAGAAATTGCCCAAGGACGAAATGAATTACATTTTGATGTGCAAGTAGGTCGCACGCTTTTAATTTGGTCCCTAAAACTTTTACAATGAAGGAAGGAAATTAAGTGCCGTGATAACAGGTTTACTGAAATGAACCAATTAATCAGAGATTTTGTTTTTTCGCCACCCCAATTTAAATTTCCACGTTTTTAATTGAAATTTTAAAATTATGTGCATATTGATAAGTTTGGGGCGGATATTGTGTGGAACACATTTTCAGTTGTAAGCGAGAGAACATTTTTGGTGGGTGGGTGGCGTGGGTGCTTTTCTCATCGTTAAATTGATTTCTATTCACCTGCATTCGATAGTCTTTTGTATCCTTTTTTTCTCAATTTATAAAATGGGAAATTAATTTTTTTCAATTTGGAACGAATTTTTTTCAATTATTTTTTAACGAGAAAAATCGTACGAAGTAATAAATTGGTTCCTTTTTGTACCTTGCATGGGCGAGTACACTTTTAAGTGGATGTGCGAAAATCTTGAGTCGTCTCTCGAAAAATATTGCAAAATTTAATAAAAATGCTCTATAAACAAAGAACCGTAGGGGGCGGTAAGGTGGTTACTTCGTTGTGAACACAAAGGGGTTATCGGAAAAGGAAGCTTTCTGAAAGTGTTGACCTCTTTTAGACACTTCATTGAACAAAGGATCGCAAAAAGTCATAAATTTTTGTCTCGTAAATTGAAACAAAGTGGAATTAATTTTTATTAACAAAGCATCCGATACCTACGACACCTAGAAACACCCAGACTTCCAAAGGTTATAATTCTCTTTTATTGGACCCAGTGCATGTTGTCGTCGAACCGCAACGTGAATAACAAATTGAAACGTTGCATCTAAATTAATCATTAACAGCGCATCGCGTCAGCAATTCAGGTTTCTCTGCAATGAAATGTTGACAAAAGCATAAGTTGAGAGCTATTAGGCACATAGTGAGAACGGAAAAATATAATGCCAGCTTCTCTGAAGTAGACATCTCAGTTCAAATGAGACTCCAAATAAACTGTTCTTAAATCTAGGAAGCAAGGGGTAAATATCCAGTAAAATTTATGTATACAAGACTCGGAGTTCCAAAAATTTCTAAGAATTCCAAAAATTTCCTAGGGATTCCAAAGAATTCCAGGGATTTCCAAAAAATTCCAAGGAATTTCAATGATTTCCAAGGGAATTCCAAACGAGTGTACACAAAATTTTCGGGATATTTACCCCTTAACTCCGTAATGGTAAAAAATTCAGAACAGAAGTATTTTCTTTAAAGGAACTGCCAAAAATATGATTTTTCTTTTCTTTTTTTTTTTCTGCTTTTCACTGTGGTTACTTTACATAATAATGACGCATATCGGTAAAATATTTCATCCACTCGATGACGTATCTATTAAATCACACCAATTGATAACAATATTGTAGTTACATTTGGGTAATTTCCTCAAACTCCCGATTTAGTGTTTAGTCATTTTATCAGTACGTGTTTACCTGTTGACATAATCGAATTTTTTTTAACCTACAGGGTGCTTCGCCAAAATAAACGAGCATTGTTTCGATTGTTTCCAGTTCAACATAAACAGGCTTCCATTATTATTTGACTTTGTGAACGGAACAAATACGATTTGAAAGCCTCCTAATTGTTTAAGTAGATTTTCTCTAAAATGCAATCTCTCCCCTAGATCATTTATTTCAATTGAGCCCGTGGCAAATATGTGCTGAAAGCTTTAATTCAGAATGAGAACATAACTTGATAAAATTGTACTGGAAACTGAAGAACGCGTAGAGGCTTCGTTATCTCCGCTCCAACACTCGCTTCATTTCATTTAACTCCGTTATTTCCGACATTTAAACTTCCTGTTTCTTATTGAGTTAACTTCGTCGTATCATCTCATTGTAAATGCTTGTATTCAGCAACTGTTCTATTTCTCAATTAAAATGCAAGAGAATTATAAGAGTCGACCATCAACGAGGAGCATTCATTAACGGCAAACCATTTTTTAAATTATCTTTAATTGCTAACTTTACAATAAGAGAAATTCAAGTTAACGTTCGTTAGGCTCATTCAAGAGTAAAATGGATGCACTTTCATTCGGCTCAGTTATTGCAAGTGGAAGGCTTTATCGAAATTGTGAATGGGACTCTCGGGAAGTTCAATGCACGCACAAGACTTAAATCTTAAATCCAATAACCTAAACTGTTTGGAATTGCGGCTTCCATTTTTAAAATAAAAGTTGACATTTAAAACGATAAATAATTACTCCGGCACAAAATCTTAATTAAAGCTTCATTATGGCAGCAAAGCTAAGTATCGCTTTTATTTTGAAAGCGTAAGAACTTAATTCCACGTTTAATGATAGGATCCGTCCCAAATGTAAACTCTTAGCGGTGGTCTAATAAAAATAAACTCGCTTTGGTGAACCAGATGCTACTAACCATCCACTTTGTTAAAATTAAGATTTTCGCTTCCTCTTAATTTTATTAATTCGATTTTTTTATTTTCAGTTTTGGAAAGCGAACTGGGGGTGGAGCTCGGAGACAAAATGAATGTTTTGTCCTCGAGCCGTCGGAGATGATTGTGGTAAGTTGATTTTTGAATTAAAACTTTGTCACTTAATAAGCGGATTTATTTTGTCTCCAACTTCGAGTTGAAGCCATCAAACTTTCTCCTCGAGCTTTCATAATTAGGAAGATGAAGGTTTGCCCGCAGGACAGAATGAAAACGCGTCATTTAATTTTTTTATTCTATAATCTTATCTTCAATTTGATTATTACTCATGAAGGTTGTACGACGTGCAATTCTGGTAAATACCGAGTTTACATGTTTCGTGTGAAAACAATAAGCAATTGCGGTTTAATGACTCCAATTATGGCGCCGGCAAGTGATTTATTTCCATTCATTATTCATCATTGTTATTATTTATGGCAGATTCGGCAAGATGCCGATCAACTCCGATCTCTTCCAAATTTGACGGCTATCGAGCTGGAAAAATTGGAAGAACTGTACACTCTCCAATTTTCCCATAATCGAAAACCTTGCACGTAATTATATTTATGATCGCTGCTTGTTCGTAACAGGAAATGAATTTTTTACTATTATTCTTATTATTAGCAAGAATCTGATTATTAACTTACAGGAAGGAAGTTCAAGCTAAGTAGGCGTTGTTTCTTAATTAGTAGCTCGCATTAAACACATAATTACTCTAAAGTTTATATAGGAAGCGTAGCCTCCATAAAACTGTTCTTCGTTTGCAAGGTGAGACAGAATACCGTCACGTAATTTTAGTCGAAGGTCGAAATATTGAAACAACACCTCAATTTTTTGGACATGGGATTGACAAAATTGACCAGAAAGCAATTTCTCTAATGTCCGTATTAATAGTCCCGGATTAATCCGAGATTCAAGATTAATTCTCGAAATAGCAGCTGTTGCTACTCAAAAGACTTAACAACGGGATGTTTTCCTTTCAAATCTTTTTCCTAACTTCGAGTTTGCTCAATTTTGATCAAAAAGTATTTAAGGCTGGGTTGCAATAGTAGTTTACGCTAAACCGAAGCTCAACGAATTTAAAAACCATAAATCGTGGTTTCCCGACTCCAATTTGTTTTTCCGCCAGTGGGCAATTTTCCTTGGTGATATATCATAATGTAGCTGGAAAATATTTCTACAACCGAAAGGAAAATTATAAATATCTGATGGTTAATTAAAACTTGCAAAGTTTTTGGAACAAAAATATTTTTTCAAAAAGTAAAGTAAAAAAAGCTGGAAAAAAATAATAACATTGTTGTACAATTTGATTGGACAAATGTAGAGACCAAACTGAGGATTAATTTCAAATATCGGTTAATTTAGAAAATATTAAAGTTTCGATTTTTCACGCAAAGAAATACCCGCTTGTTTGAAGTGGGCGGAGCTTAGCTATATTCTGTTAGCGGTGCGTGCGTGTAATGGATTTAAATAGATGCAGCAAAGTTTGCAGGATGATTTTCACATTGACGCTCCAACGGAACCTACTCGCGAGGCAATCGAAGGACCAAACCACGATGATGTACTGGACATTTCACTGCTCAAAAACATCAACATCCCATACCAATTGACAACAGGCGTCCACCTGGACTCTGATCACCACCCTCTGTTCTTTCTTCTCGGTGATGCCGCACAACCTGAGTCCGAACAACAAACATACACCAAGGTTGGTGCCTTGGAACACCTCAGGATCAACATAGGGAAGATCCCGATAATCAAGCAAAGAAGAACTCGAAGAATACGTAATGACTAGAGCTGGGATTTACCAACAGAGTTGTTTTGAAATCTGGACGAATTAGGAACAAACGAATCCGAAAAGAGCTTCTCAAAATGCATATTTTGCATATTTTCAATGTTTGGTGCATCATTCAGCAAATAATGCATATTTGTGCATATTTAGGCCACCTTTGGAGTGTTTTGAAGACTTTTTATAGAAAAAATAAAATATTTTATTATTAAATTTGTCAATTTAAACAATTATTTTGAAAATAGCTGTGCGATCTGTTTATAACTTCCTTTTTGGGGAAGTACACTCGTTTGGAATTTCCTTGGAAATCACTAGCAATTCCTGGAGTTCTTTGAAAATCTCTTTAATTCTTTAGATTGCACTTCGATTTGAAGTCATTGGAATTCCTTGTAAATCGCTGGAATTCTTTGGAAATCCTTGGAATACTTTGGAATTCCGAGTCTTGTGTAAAGAAATTTTACTGGATATTTACCCCTTGATGCACTTTTTACAAATTTAGTGTTTTTCTTCATTAGGAATATTTGGGTAGTCTTTTGGTTTAGTTAGAACTTCATAATATGTTGTTAAGTGAAGTATAGAAGTATCTGTTTAACGTCGGTCTCATCCAATTAAGGCTACGTAAATTAATCGAAAATAACCAAAATAATATGACATTTCTTCTTTAAAGCCTCGTTTTTCTTGATTTAAAATACATTACCCATAAAAATTTATTATTATACATATCAATGCATATTTTATCAATTTTAGTGCATATTTTAGAGAAATTTGATGCATTTATATGCGCATATTTTCAAGTATTTTTGTGCATATAAATCCCAACTCTAGTATTGACATTCGAAACCCGTACGAACGAAGCCATAGATGCACCCAAGTTCCCCGTACCACCCCCGGACTCCAGACGCCTACTCCTCCCCCACACACATCAAGAAATTAATCAGGGACTCAAAACAAGCACAAGCTAGGGCAAGAATAATATGGCACCAATCAGACAGATCCAGGGTAACTAACTTAAGGTACAAGTCAAGAAAGCATTGAAGAAACTCAGAGAAGAATCATGGGCCAAGAAAATCGACAGTCTAGAGGAGGACAAAGCTGAAGCCTTCGCGGACACATTAGAAAGCCAATTCAGCTTAAATTACACCCATGGCGATCCCTAACACACCACACTCGTCAACGATACAGTCCGGAACGCCCTAACCACTGAAGACCAAAGTTTCATCAAGACCCAGAAGACGTCACAGACACCACAAGAGGCATCAAAAGGAAAAAAACCCCTGGATCGGAAGGCATCCCAAACGCAGCCCTGAAAAAGCACTCTCCGCTGTTGTCAAACCAGGAAATTCCAAGACCTTCTCCCAACACTATAGTCCAATCAGTTTCCTCTCTGGTCTAGGAAAAATCACAGAGCGCATCATACTCGCCAGATTATGATAAAGAAAAAACTGACGGAAAGTTGTACGATCGCTGTCAGGACACGAACAACCTCCTCATCGGGAAATACGACATCGAAGACTTCCCCAACCACAAGCGACCAAGATGCATCCTGACGCCATCCTATCCGTAACTACACCCAAGATGTACTCTTCCATCGATCGATCAACACTCAAACGGCCAGCTAACGTTTCTTTTTGTAATCCGCAGCAACTCCCACCTTCCATCCCAAACATCCTTCCACTCTCCACTCACCCCACCCCCCACCTGATTCTACGCATATCGGGTTCAAAAGTCCCACAAAATTACTCGAAGTCAAAGTTTCAACACCAGATGAAGGAGATAAGGCCGCTACGCTGCCACACGCTCTAGGAATTTATTTTAAATTGGATTTCGTAAATTATAGCCGAATTGAACTTAAAGACCCGTAACTTTCGACTTCGGCCGCTTTCGGGGATGGTTTACTAGCACAACTTCAAGGGGTAAATATCCAGTAAAATCTCTTTACACAAGACTCGGAATTCCAACGATTTCCAAAGAATTCCAAGGATTTTCACTGAATTCCAGTGCTTTCCAAAGAATTCCAGAAATCCAAGGATTCCCCGGTGGAAATATTTTTCTGAAAAAAGTAAAACAAAGTCTGCAGAAGTCTTACAAACTCTGCAAAAGTCTAATTTAGAGTTTTCAGAGAAATATTTCCACCAGGGTTTCCAAGGAATTCCAAAGATTTTCAAGGGAATTCCAAACGAGTGTGTACACACAAAATTTTCGGAATATTTACCCTTTGCACAACTTCATTAGAACTTATTTCCAGATTCCCAACATATTTTTAAAATGAGCCTAGAATTTTCTTCATACAAAGCTTGTAGTAATATGAAGGGGGGGGGTTGTGTTACGGTGTCTTACCGTACACATCAACAAGTGAAAGAGTTTCGTGAAGTAATTTTGAAATAAAATGCTTCCATTCCAATATTTTTTTTATATAATAGCAAATAACGATGTAAAATCTGGTACAACATTTTTGAAGAAGGTAAACGAAAAGAAAAAATAAACGACGCCTAACGATGTCTATGATCTCGTCAGGTGGCATTCCATCAAATTATTTAATGAAGGATAAAACGGAACGTCCATCCATGTGTTTAAATTCCATACTTTTTTGAAGAAACCAATAGCAGCAAATTTTTTTGTTTACAGCATCGAATTCTTTGATTAAATTTTTTGTGCCAATCAAAAAACAGCGTAACCAAATAATCTGATTTCGATTAGCCATTTCGAAGATTTGTAAAATAAAGAGCAAATTTCAATTATATTTTCAATTACCTGAGGATATTAATAATCAGCCGTAGGATGGTCGAAACAGGACTTGATTAAGGGGTGATTTGTTGAGAGTGGAATATCTCAGTAGCCTAGCAACGCGCGATGAACTGAGTATGACCTATAACCTTTCACCTACATACTGCGGATGTCTCCACAACTTACCCTCTCGTTATTTATTATTTAAATTAGCAATTAAAATTCATTTGAAAGTACCTTATACGCAACGCCCACTATCCTTTTAAAATTCATTTAAGATTAACCGAAGCTTAAATGACGATCAGTAATAAGTAAGCAATCAGCCTGATGTCGAGATTTTAAATTTGCAAATTTGGATTTATTACAATTTTTTTTGGAATGTTTTATTCGCGTGTAAATTCATTTTCCAAGTTTGCTCGCCCACACCTCGTAATTCAACAGATGAAATTGTTTCTTTAGTTTGCTTCTTTATTATGCTAATTTGGGTCTTCATTAAGAATTGCTTTCAAGTTTCATTCTCTCAAACTTTTTAATTCAATAGCGAATTCCTTTGCATTTTAAACATCACGAACCTTTCGAACAGCAATATTGCTACCTTTATTGGACTGGAATGTGAGGTGAAATGAAATCGAAACCACCAAAAACATCGTTTTTGTTCGAAAACCTGCGGTGGGGTCCTCGTACTTCCAAAATTCTAATAACTTTCGGTATTTAAAACGCGCAGAAGTTTAAATTAATTTCTGTTCATGTCGAACTGAAAAACGGTGTAACTGACACATAAATTTGGTTAATTAGAAAACTTTTTCTTATTAAATTCAATTAATAAATTTCGGGTAGTCAACTTGACTAAACGGAGTACATAAATCTTTTTCCGTCTTGTAAACTCCTTACACATTTGAATTTGACAAAGCCCCAACAAGTTTGCGGCGTTCTTCTCGTCGTGTTATCTTGTCGCAATAATAAAGTTGTGTAAAGTTCTGAAATTAATTGTTAGATTAATGGCTGGAGGAACAAGAACATGCAAAATGGCTTTTCTTCCCGTTATTCTTTGATAGATGTGTGTTTGTTTGTGTGTTGTGTGTGAGGTGGGAAAAAATTAATTGGATTTTTTTTTATTTGGGGGAAGTAAATTGAGTTTGATGTTTTTCCACCAACCACACCGGGATAATTGAGACATTTTCAGACGTGATTTATTAGAACGTAGGCGAGAAAAGCCATAATTACCGGTAATGTTTCTTGTTCGAAATTTTGATGTTTAATGGCGAATTACTAATTAAGATAAATCGAAATTATCGTTCAGTCTGATGACGATGGAATTGGGTTAAACGTTAAAGGAATTAGGATTATGCGCTATTTCTAAGACATGCTCATCCAGAAAATTGTGCAAATGCATTATATAGGATGTTTCACAAATAAAAAGCTTTTTCTCCTCTCATGCTAACAAGAATTTCTGAATTTATTTTTTTTACCTACACCTTGTTCATTATTTTCAGAATTTCTGTAGAAACGGTTGGCTTCCCAAAAAAATTTATTCGACCGAAGTTGTAGCCCGTTAAATTCTCTATCCGGTTTGGGCCATTAGTTTTTTTTCTAAGACGTTTCGTTTGAGAGATACGGGGTTCGCAAGAAAAGTAAAAAAAATAAAACCTGAATTTTTTTAACATTTTTTCTCTTAATTTAATTTATAACTCGAAATTTGTTGATTCTAGACGATAAGGGGTTATAACCGAATTTATAGATAAGCAAATTATCTTTAAACAAGTTCTAATCCATTAAACTTAAAAAGTCAACAATATCGGAGTTATGGCCGTTTGAAATCAGAAATTCAAAAAATTGCTTTAAAAGAAGGTCCTTTATCACCACCTCAAAAGTTCTCCACGGTCACGGGGACACCCTGTATATCGCGGCTAAGAATTCTAGCGTCGAAAAATATCGCGATTAATAGATTCTGCGACGAAAAGGGCTGCGGCTAATAGGTCCTGCGTCGAAAAAAATCACGGCTACTAGGTTTTGCGTCTAATAATCCTTACGTCTAAACGTTTGCGTCCAAACAGGTGCGCGTCAAAACGGCCTCGACGAAACGTCCTAGACCCAAAAATTTTAGTGTTGAATTTTTTTATAATAAAATTTTATTTTGATTTTGCCCCTCTCTGAAAAAGATCCTATGGACGCCCATGGTCGTGTGCCATTAATTGTGTGTCTCATTATTTACACTCCCGACTAGGGCTGAGAATTTTTATCGGTTAATCGATAAATATCGATAAATCGAAAAAAGATATTTTATTTTTAAATATCGATTAGGTAATCGATGTAGCGATAATTATCGACATTTCGATAGTTATCGATATTTCGATAGTTATCGATATTTCGATATTTATCGATACTTTATAAATATGGAAACACGTCGAACAACTTGGTATTTCAGAGTTGCAATAGACAATATGTTAAAGAATGATTTTTATAATTTTGTAAAATTTTTGTAGCTTGAATAATTTTTTGTAATTTATTTTAATATTTTTTTGTAATTTTAATAGTAATTATTTCTATTAAGTTATGATTATGACCTTTCTTATGATTTCAATATAAAACAGTTTTCAGTTTCCGAGAAACTGTCAGTTTTCTTAAGAAAACGCGTATTATTTCGATAATTAACGATACTTCGATAATAATTATTATCGATATATCGATATTTCACTATATATCGATACTCCGATAATTATCGACAAATGTCGATTAATAGAAGTTATCGATAGTTTTTGACTTATCGAAATTCGATATCGAATTTTGAATTATAAAAATATCGATATATAGCAAAGTATCGATTTATCGATATTTCTATAATTATCGATATATCGATACCCCGGTAATTATCGACAAATATCGATTAATCGAAGTTATCGATAGTTTTTGACATATCGCAATTCGATATCGAATTTTGAATATCGCCCAGCCCTACTACTCTCGACTACCATTAACACCTCGCCACTAAGTAGCTTTTTTAAGCTCTGGTTAAATACTATACTATTATATTTCTTTGCCGTAGTAATTCTCTGGAATAAACCCGAAAACGTAGTAACCGATGTACACTTACGATCAGTGGCGTAACCATGGGGCGCTCGCCCCCCCCCCCCCCCCCCGAAATATTTTTTAATGTAATTTTCTAACTTTCTATTAAGCGGTTGACCTTGAAAATTTGAAAAATTTACGTCTACGGCGCTTTTGTGGTAAGACTCACTTCGCTCGTGGGCCTTCCCCGAACTAAATTTCTGGCTACGCCACTGCTTACGTTTATAATCTATTTTTGAGATGCGACTTTTAGGCCGTACAGCTTAGACAATGGCGCCCTAAAAGGTCAAGTGCGTTAAAATTCCGTCTCGTGCCAGCTAGTACTGTTTTATTAGTCTTTTCTTTTATTTAATAATATAAATGTTTTATTGGATCAGTGGCGGATCCAGGGGGGTCATGACTCCCCCCCCCCCCGCTTTAAATCCATAATTGTGGCTATATAATAGTGTTTATATTTAAATAAAAAAAATTTGTCTGCGGCGCATTTTGCTGACGCGGTCTAAATGACCGCGCATATTTATTCAAACCTAATGATTATCCACTACCTGTGACTCCCCCGTTGCCAAAAGTCTAGATCCGCGCCTGTATTGGACGGGAAACTCTTTGAATTAAGTTTAAAAGCAACTTTAACAACAGCTTATTTAGATTTTGCTTCTTCCTAATTTATTTATTTATCTTCCTACCTTTTGCTTTTCAAATTTTAACAACTTTTCATTGGATTCTGAATCAAAAAACATTTGCTGAGATCCCAAACTACCTCCTTCCTCACATTACATACGAATGTCTGTGTGTAACAACTCTTTGATTCACATCAGAATTTATACCGGGTTTTTAATGAAAGCCATTTTAGCTTTCTAAGGGCCAGGTCCGTAGCTAAGGGGGGGTACCTGGGGGCACGTGCCCCCCTCTCGAAATGTTGAAAAACAACAACATTTGTTTGTAATAATAAAAATTCCCGCAAGGGAATCACCCGAAAATGTTACTTTTTACAAAAGGCGTTTTTGTGAGTGCCTCCCCGAAATAAAATCCTGGCTACGGGCCTGCTAAGGGCCAATTTCATAATGAAACATAGGATAAAACAGACCAATAAAAATCATCAGTTTTGTTTTAAGTCGCCTTTTAAATTTTAATGCCCTGTTAACTTTTATTATGAAATAGGCTCTAAGTATTCATGTAATTCAGCTCCCCTTCAAGTAAGATTCTAGTTACGCTACTGAACTTCGTGGCTTAAAGTACCCATGTTTTGATTGGTTTAATTTTAGTGACTTTGGTGTCATTTGTGAGGTTATATAATGACGTAATCAGTGTTATTTTAATGATGTCTAAAATTCATGAACCTGGCGAATATTTGATATCAAAAATTTAGTTTATCAAAAGTATAGTGTAATGTTGAAAAGATCCGTATTATAGATATTTTACAATCATCTGAAACAATGATCAGAAAGAATTCGCTGATGTTATGGAGAAAAAGGATGAAAATAAAGATGAAGGTAATAAATATAATTAATAAAATTTGTTAAAAAATAAGATATTTCTTAAACAATCAAATTTAAAAAAAAGTAGTGTTTCAAAATCATTGAGCCTACTAAACAGGCCGCTATACGCGTGGTTTAAAACAGTGACGGCTGGTACGGGAGTGGCGATGGGGCGTCGCCATCCCAGAATAGACAATTTAAATCATCATTAAATTTTAAACACATACATACATTGGTATTAAACAATTATTTATAATAATTATCATTTTTTTATATATTCTTGACGGCATTGGACTTCTTCGATTCATGATCTTAAAAATAAAATTGTGACAGTACGCACCAGGGGTGTGTGTGTGGGGGGGGGGGTATTTAGCACACCAGTAATTATGTTCGAAAATTGTATCGAATACTCCTCAGTACATTTGGAAGCTCTGATTTTTATAGATAGTGCATTGATATGTTGGCACATCAAAAGGAACCGCCACTGTGCATTAGCCAAAATGAGATTATCATCCGAGTTTCTGTTATTATTGATTATCTGGCCATTTATAATCACTCCATTCGTTTTTGCTTCCAGTGTTTTTCTAAAAATAACGTTGAAATACGTGTTAAACAAGCGTAGGGAGAGTGTGCATCCCTTTCCAACTCCAGGACATATACGCGAAAAACTGTATAAGAAATAGGGAAATAATGAAAATACAAAAATAAATTATCTGCTCGTGGAACATCTCTGGACGAATAAATTGGAGTAAAATATGTTATTAAAAACAAAATAATCATAAATATCAATGCATATCGTAGTATGCCATTGATTCATAATATAAACAAATGAGTGTCGCATTGCTACGCCACTGAACTATTAATAATTTTATTATGTAAATTTTTGTGTTGATTTAAATTTTTACACTTTGATCACGTAAGTGATTAATTGTTTATAAAATTCTGACTAATTGGTTTAAAATACCGCCCAGTTATTGGAAAGTCGAGTGCATACTTGAAATTCTATTTTTGTGACAGTTTTGAAAAACATATCAAAGTAGGGACTCGTGCACAGGAAGGACCAACTTCCTGTCGATCTTGGCGGTTAGTTATACTAACTTAGTGCCGCAGTCGTCTCCGGGGACCCGGTCATAATTGCGTTAATTACTATGTTATTCCAGTTTTATTATGATTTTTAAAATTTCTGTGTTATCGCTAATAGTTTTTATGTGCCATTTTGTTTGTGCAATGTTAATGGATAACATCGATTTTTAATTGCGTTTCGTGAGTGATTACCATTTTTACGATTTTGCAAATTTCTCACAATTTCACTTTCCAACCTCAAGTTAACATACAGGGCGTTTAAATCGTGTAATGTTTTTGCGAAACCGGTATTCTCTCCAAATGGATATTTCAAAACCGTTTTTCTCGTTAGTCAGTCGAGTAAACAAATGGGGTTTGGACATTTTATTTCGACACTTGTGACGAGATATTTACATTAAAGTACAGTAAAAAATTCAGCTTCGTTCAACACGCGTCAAACGCCGCATTTTTTAAATTCCAACTCTGCTCTGCCTTGACATTTTAATTTTTCACGTCGCCCTGTATACCGCTAATTGAAATTTTAAACGACCGACGTGCCGTTTGAAGCAAAAATAACAAAATCGTTTCAGCGGTTTGCAATAATTTCTTAATTATTGCAACGTCGTTAAATTTTAATTTGCCCATTATAATTTAATTAGCGCGTGTGCCTTTTCAACCTTCGTTTGGCTTAGTTTTCATAAAACGCAGGGATTTTTCCAAGCCAGATTGAAGATGACCCATGACGACTGCAAAATCCTGTTGATTTTAGGTCGTTCTCTTGTTGTTTCCGTCCGCTTTTGATAAGGAACACAAATAACGTACAAAATTATACGAGATTAATTTTATTGGATTATTTTGGCCGTGAAATAATAACTTATTTGATAATAAATTGAGGAAAATTAGATCAGAATTTTTGATGATATGAAGAGTTTAAAAATTGACGACCATGAAAATCGATTAAAATAGAAGCGGTTACGAAAAAAAGGAAATGACGGAATTGTGTTAAAAAATTTGATTCTTTTACGTAAATGCTGTATGGAAGCGTTTACACAGGTTCAGGAAACCCCCTACTATCTGATATAATCGGAAAATATACGTCATTAACAGGAAAACACGTGGGTTGATTTATGTAAAGCCTTCAAAATTTACGTTATTACGTAAAAGCTAGCTCTGTTCTCTAAAACACAGTTTTCAAGAGAGTGGGAAACAAAACTGTGAAACTGTGGAATCGGTCAATAAATACTCTTGAAAGTCTTTGAAGATAATTCAATATACAGAAAGTCATACTGGGGTAGAAAAATAAACACTGGGTAAATATTTACATAAAAAATATTTACCCATAAGGAAAATTCATTGGTCGTCGATAATAAAAAAAATCTTTTGGAATTACGAAAAGCAAAATAGAAGCCCAGAAACCACTCGGTAAATAAAATCGAAACCACAAAATCTCGAGCCAGGATATGTTGAGTTTAAAAGGATCTTGCGATAACCATAAATTAGAATAGTTAGGGCCAATTTCATAATAAAAGTTAACAGGGCATTAAAATTTAAAAGGCAACCTAAGACAAAAAAGATCAATAATAATCATCAGCGATTTTAAGGCGATTTAAAACAAAACTAATGATTTTTATTGGTTTGTTTTGTCTTAAGTCGCCTTTTAAATTTTAATGCCCTGTTAAGGGCCAATTTCATAATAAAAATTAACAGGGCATTAAAATTTAAAAGGCGACTTAAGATAAAACAGACCAATAAAAATCATCAGTTTTGGTTTAAGACGCCTTTTATATTTTAATGCCCTGTTAAGGTGCAGTGGCGCAGCCAGGATTTTGTTTTGGGGGGGGCTAAGGGATGCGAGCTGTATGATTATTTTGGAAAAAAGGGCGTGGTCATCTTATTGACTGGCTCCTGGTGGCCTGAAGATGCCAGACCTAAATTATAGCTACCAACAGAGCCGGAACTAGAATATGATGCGCCCGTGGTAACTTTGATACTTCGGCCTCTACCGGGGGTCTGGGAGAGCACATCCTGAAAATTTTTGAAATTTTTCCAAAGTCAAGCGCTCTATTGTCAAGTTAGAAAATCGCGATACAAAAATATTTTCTAAAAAAAATCAGTTTGAAGAAGCACATTTATTCAAAAAATATATTAAAGGGCATCAGCAAGTAGAGTTGATTTACGCATGGTAAAGGCCACAGGTATCCTGCTAAATCTTTTATTATATTTTATATTCTAGGATTTTATCTTTTTTTAGAATTTATTAAATTTAATTTTAAAATTGAAAATTTGGCGCCCCTTAACTAGCTTGCGCCCGTGGCGGTCGCTTCTCTCGCCACGCTCTAGTTCCGGCTCTGGCTACCAACAAGCAACAAGTACCTACACTAAAAACAGTACCTAACTACAATCATAAACAGTCAAACACAAGGGGTAAATATCCAGTAAAATTTCTGTACACAAGACTCGGAATTCCAAAAATTTCTAAGGAATTCCAAAGATTTCTAAAGAATTGCAAAGATTTCCAAGGAATTCCAAAGAATTCTAACGATTTGCAAGGAATTCCAACGATTTCCAGGGATTTTCTACAAATTCCAATGATTTCCAAGGAATTTCACAGAATTCCAGGGATTTCCAAGTAATTCCAGAGATTTCCTATGAATTCCAAAAAATTCTAGGGATTTCCCAAGGAATTCTAATAATTACCAAAAATTCCAGGGATTTTGGATACTGTGTACAAAATCTCTTGGTTTAGCCTCCCTAAATCAAAAAGTCACGAGCCGCCACTGCAAATAATTCCTCTAGACCGCTGCGGATTAGCACTTACGCTTTAGGTCTTTAATGCCTACTTATATGGGTGACAAAACGAAGGTGGCAATCCGGGGGGTCTGGGGGGCATGGAATGCCCTCCAGTGCACTCTTTATCTATTACTTTGGTTTAGATCTACACTTTGTGTCTTCAAGAATAAGTAAATTGGCATTTAAAAGTATAAAAGATATTAATGGTAAATTCAAGGAACCTATGGTAAAGAGCGCACTGGAGCGTACTATACTATGTGGTAGCAATTTCTCAATAACCAAAGCCGGATTGTTTGAGGATTATTTCTCATTAGCAACACCAAATAATCACTGTAGATCCCTTCAGAGTGACAAAAATTCGGGGGGTCATTTATTACTTTGATTTAGATCTACAGTTTGTGTCTTTAAAAGCTAGTAAATTTTAGAATTCTATAAATTGGCATTTAAAGATATAAAAGATATTAGGTGTAAATTAAAAGAACCTGGCAAAGAGTGTACTGGAGGGCATTCCATGCCCCCCAGACCCCCCGGATTGATACCTACGTTTTATAATTCTTTTATTTTATTGATATTTTTATTTTATATTGAATTTCAATGATTTCCAAGAGTTCCAGCGATTTCCAAGGGAATTCCAAACGAGTGTACACAAACTTTTCGGGATATTTACCCCTTGGTCAAACACAATAATTTTTTTATTTAAAAAAATTTTTCATTGCACCGGTAAAAAAGCGACTATGATCATTAAACAAAAGGAAAAGTGTCGGGGGGGCTCTTGGCTGCGCCACTGTTAAAGTGTGATTCCTTAGCTGCCGCTGGGTCCGTGTGACTACAGTCGCAATGACTGCTCTCTATCATGATACATGACTCTCCATGCTTTCTTGTGGGAGTCGCATGCGACGATCGTTTCTAAGGAAACACTCCCATAAGAAAGCATGGAGACAGTGGCGTAACAATGCAGCCATGGGCCAGTGCTCTAGAGTCAAACTGGGCCCTCAAACTTTTTTTATAATAGCAGTCGCACACTTAACATTATAATTATTATGTAGATATTAGAGTTATTTGCTTTAACTTTTCGTTAGGCGTGCGGTCTACGAATCTACGATCGTAGACCATTCTAATGTATTTCTTATGGCACTTACACAGAGAACAATTGCCGGTGTTTTGAAGTAATTTTTACTTCAAATTGAAGTCCAAATCAATCTCACATCAATTTGAAGTAAATATTACTACAGTTGAAGTAAATTTTACCACAAATTTAGTAATATTTACTTCAAAAGTGATGCGCGATGGATTTGGATTAAAATTTTTTCTCTGCAAAAAAAGCAAGCGCAGAGTTGGGGGGGGGGTAATTTATAACTTTAAAGTTTGTTTGTAAATGGGCTATGTTGGCTTCGGTGTCTACTGCCACGACAAATATTTATTCCGAAAGAATGAAATGTTTCTAGTTATTTAATTAAATCAACGGAATACCCACCAGATTACCCGAGTAATTGTGTTCAAACGAAAAAATTTTTGTAAGGTATAGATACCTCCCAGACCCCCCACCTTCCGTTCTTACTACCACGACATCTAGAGGTATTTATTCTAAAGAAGTAGTCCAGGCACCAGGTGTATTTGCAAAAAATAAAATCATAGTAAGGGATTTTTCAATTGGATTATGTTAGTGGATGGCCCCTAAGTGTAAAACCGGGTTTTCGGCCTCGGATAGCACTCGCGTCAGCCGCCATCTTGAAAAACGCGTTTTTATTATTTTCTCGTAAACGGTGCGCCGGACGATAAAAATAGTAATAACCTTTTTTGTAGGAAATTAAACTTCCTATCATTTTTGTTTGAAGATTTTTTCTCGAAAGTCAATATTTTTCAAGATATAGTCAGTTGAAAAATTCAAAATGTAGTTTTTGTTAAATATTTCGTTGACAAAAATTTTCAACAAAAGATGTTTAATGAATATTGCCGTAAAAACGATTTTTATGTGTTAAAATAAGTCTTGAAAAGGTGTACTGTGCCAATAATTTTATGAGCCAGTGTATATAACGCATAACAGAAATTTCTCATGTGACATCATGACATTACGATAACTTGGGATATTATTAACAATTTGCGGGAAAATTAATTGAAGCTCCTCTTCCAGTTAACAGATTTTTATTCTAAAAAATTGAATTAAATTTAAAATTTTGACTTTTATCTATTATGTATGTCGTTTGTATGGCCGTTTTTCCGTCCGGTATATTCGATATCTCTATGGATACCATTTCGGAACAAATGAATTTAAAATTGCGTTTAGGGAAATCACACCAAATTTGACTATCGAATCTGTATATCTTAACGATTCCTATTTACGAGTTGTCTGATTGCCCACAGAGATTTTAATAGAAAGGGTTCATCAAAATGAATCCAACATCGATCTTCTCATTAGTAGAAAAAAACTGAGCTAACCGTATCGTTCTTATCTTCCATCTTTATGTCTCTAAAAGTATAATAAATTAAATTTTTTTTAATAATCTTGAGAAATTCTTAATTGTGTATTTTTAATTACTTAACATTTTTAATTTTTTATTTAATTTTTGCTCCTCCATTGTCTGTAAAATTTCTTCCAATAAATAATTTTTGATTCGCATCCTTCAAACTCCACTAATTAAGTTAAATTGTTTTTGTGATTTTAAGTGTTCCTGCGCGTCTTTTACAACAAACGATTAATAATTTGATTAAGTAGCTATTAATTTAAACTTTGAAAACGGTGCTGGAATTTCACTTGAGAAAAGCTCTCGAGAGGCAGCAGCGTAATATTAAACACATGGCAGACGACGCGACTACAAGAAAATAACTTCACTTTTCGTGCTTTTTTTCTCAATCGCCTCGTCGAAATAAAATTATTCACACACTTTTCAAATGGTTTTCATTTCTTTTTTGTTTTTTGGGTCTTAAGTAGGTTCTTGAAATTTCCAGACGCCGTTTCTTTCGGCGTCTATTTATAACAACGCATGAGAATTGGCGGTAGTCGACGCTTTGTTTTCTAACCGCGAGGTTCGACAAGAGAGTGAAATTGTGAGAGAAGTTCAAAATTCCAATTATTTTCAATTTGACTTCTTCGTAGGTGAAAATTTTGGAAAATGTTTAAACACACCATAAAGGGTGCCATCGAGCGCGATCACTTAGTAATTAGGAGGAGATCGACCAAGACTTTAATCCGATACAATCGACGGAGTTCGTACAATTCTCACGACAAAGTCGCCGTGCGAAAATTTCGCGGCAGGATACAATCCATGTCCTGGCCAAATTCTGGTACCGATCCAGAGGTACCAAGAAAGTTGTAACACTGAAAACCTTTTGCTAACGCTTTCTTTTTCTTCCAGATTGATTATCCAGATATTGAGCAAAATCGTAGGCTTCAGCAATCTCCTATCATGGATCACAATCAATTTCGATCCACAAATATTATGTTCGATGATAACGTAAGTAATTTTATCTTTTTTTTTTGCATGACTCCCATGGTTTTTGTCTTAGTATGGCTCGACTTTAACGCGTCCAAGTCTTTACCACAAATGCAGTCGAGGTTCACATTCTTCAGATACTAGTTCGGCCTACAGTGGTTCCGATACGATGGCCTCTAATCATTCAGAATTGGATGGAGATGAACTCGACCTTACGGGTTTGGTCGAAAGCATCGTGGACAGTGACGAAGATGATGATTTGGCAGAAAGCATGGATGTAAGTCCTTTTGTTTATCGGAAAAACGTGTTCCTAATACGAGTTTTACAGAGCTTGACGGTTAGGGATCGGGTGCGGGATTGTTTGGAACGCGATCCTGCCGATAGGTCGGAGGATGACGTGGAATCTCTACTGGAATTTACTCAACATTTAAAGGCCTTCACCAATATGACTTTGGCAGTTCGAAGGGCTCTGTGTTCTGTTATGGTAAAAGCTTGCCCAAAACCGACGAAACGTTTCTCACTTTCAGTTTGTAGGTTTTCGCCGTGGTGGAAAAAGCGGGAACCATTGTGATGAACGACGGGGAAGAATTAGATTCTTGGTCTGTGTTAATCAATGGAAGCGTCGACGTTGCAATACCTGGTCAGGAGACGCAATCCTTTACGGTGGGCGATGCGTTTGGAATTTTGCCCACGATGGATAAATTGTACCATAAAGGCGTGATGCGCACTAAATGTGATGATTGCCAATTTGTTTGTATAACCCAAAGCGATTACTACAGGTAAGAAAGGTAAAAATTCCGCTTGCTTCCAATACATGGTCCGTTATTCCTTTAGAATATTGCATCAAGGTGAAGAAAACACCAGGCGGCACGAAATTGATGGCCAAGTTGTTATGGTAACCGAATTACGCGGTTCCATGGAACCTCAGAGTAACAGAAGGGGTCACGTCGTGATAAGGGGCACTTCTGAACGTTTAATGTTCCAGTTGATCGAAGAAAATTCTTTGACGGACCCCACTTACGTCGAGGACTTTTTACTAACTCACCGCGTTTTTATTCCGAGTTCTTTGCACGTCGCCAACCAACTTCTGGATTGGTTCAAAAATCGCGAGGTTCGGGATCGAGTCACCAGGGTGGTTTTGCTGTGGGTCAACAACCATTTCACCGATTTTGAAACCGATCCTGATATGATCGAATTTCTAGAAACGTTCGAACAGGGCTTGGAGAAGGAAGAAATGACGGGCCAACTGAGATTGTTGAATATCGCGTGTGCTGCTAAAGCCAGAATACGCAACGTGGTTTTAGCGCGACCCAGTCGCGACGAACCGTTAAATTTTCAAATTCTTGGTGGCTTTGAAAGAAAATTTGGAATTTTTATTTCGAAAGTCGACAAAAAATCGAAAGCGGAAGACGTGGGTTTGAAGCGCGGCGATCAAATACTCGAGGTGAACGGTCAGAGCTTCGAGCACGTGAGCCACACGCGAGCCATGGAAATTTTGCGCGGTACCACACATTTGAGCATTACGGTCAAGTCGAATCTGTTGCACTTTAAAGAAATGCTCAACACTCCCGACAATTCACCGCGACCGAGGGGGCGGAAAACGTCCGAAATTTCGCGATTGCAACCTGACCCTCGGGCGAGATTATCGAGTATCGATGGAAATTTGATGTTCAGCACGGACTCGCCGTGTTCTCAACCGGTCAGCATTAACAGCCCCCAAAAAGATAGTAAAAGTAGTAAAAGTTTTATGACGCTTGGGCCTAAGAGAAGACTGCAGAAGGCGCTCATGAAGATGAACATTTTACCGAAAACCATCATCAAGTAAGGTCGAATTTTTGTGTTGGTAGTTTTTTTTTTAGTTTTATTATTTTTTAAGTGTCAGCATGGGAATCGATCAAGTAGACAGCACTCAGCCTGTCAGTGCGTTGGGAACGAATTTGTTTCACTCGCAAAGCAACCCTGATTTGATGTCGATTTGTTACGACGATTTGAGAATCAACGACTATCCCGAACACGTTTTAAAAGTAAGCAGGCGTTGAAAACTCTATAGCAACGTCTAAACTTGCGTTTTGTAGGTTTTCAGGCCAGATCAAAGCTACAAGTACCTTCTAATACACAAAGAGACGACGGCGCACGAGGTGGTCATGCTGGCCCTTCAAGAGTTTGGCATGACGGATTCCAGCAGTAATTTCAGTTTGTGCGAAGTGTCGGTGACGGACAATCAGACGATCAAACAACGCCGCCTACCGGATCAATTACAGAACTTGGCCGAAAGAATTGGTTTGAGTAGTCGTTATTATTTGAAAACCAACGGAATTACCGAAACTCTTGTACCTGATGAACTCGCGCCGGAACTGGTGCGCGAGAGCGCCGTACACTTCTTACAACTGAATGCAGTCGAAGTCGCCATTCAGTTGACTCTACAAGTTAGTTTTTTTCTTAATATTTTATATCCAGGGTTACCTTTTTGTTTGTTTTAGGATTTCAGTATTTTTCGACAAATCGAATCGACGGAGTACATTGACGACCTTTTTGAGCTGAATTCCAAGTATGGAATTCCGATGCTGGAACAATTTGCCGCCTTAGTTAACAAGGAAATGTTTTGGGTGGTAACTGAAGTTTGCAACGAACACAACCCCGTGAGGAGGATGAAAATCATCAAGCAGTTTGTGAAAGTTGCAAGTAAGTCCGAGTTTATTGGACGCTTGACGAGAGAGAATCTAACTTTTTGTTGTTTAGGGCAATGCAAGGAGTGCAAAAATTTCAATTCCATGTTTGCCATCATCAGTGGGTTGGGTCACGGTGCCGTGTCTCGATTGCGGCAGAGTTGGGACAAACTGCCCGGAAAATATCAACGCTTGTTTTCCGAGTTGCAACAATTGATGGATCCTTCGCGAAATATGAGCAAATACAGGCAACTCGTGAGTGCGGAACAAAACCAACCTCCAATTGTGAGTCACTCCTTCAGGGTTTATTCCTTGCTTGATAACAATTTTGTTGTTTAGATTCCGTTTTATCCCGTGGTTAAGAAAGATCTTACTTTCATCAATTTGGGAAACGATTCTCTAGTGGAAGGTTTGATCAACTTTGAAAAACTACGCATGATCGCTAAAGAAGTTCGCGGCCTTAGCAACATGTGCAGCAGTCCATACGACTTACTCACAATGCTGGAATTGGGTGGACAACCGGCAAGTAACGCGATGGTAGCTCTCAACCAAATGACCACTGGTTCTTCGCAACACCACCCTCAAAGTAAGTGTTGATAAATCGTCATTTCGTGTCGCATATTTTTATTTTCCATTTTTAGATCAAAACACTGTTAAGCGACGGAAAAAATCCGCCGCCGTTCCTAATCCGAAAAAGATGTTTGAAGAGTCTCAGATGGTGAGGCGTGTGAAGGCTTACCTCAACAATCTGCAAGTGGTCACAGATGAAGCCAAACTTCACGAAATGTCCTTGGAATGCGAAAATTCAATTAGCGCGAATTCGGCTAACGCTACCGCCCCGAGGGGCAAACGCCACCCCTCTCCCGCTCCCTCGACTACCAGTAGCACAAGCAGCACCAGTGAAGACAGAAAACCAACCACCGCCAAATTTGGTTCCGCGTCGCCTCAGGCGGTCAGAAAATTACTCGCACTTTCCGAACAGAACAAAACGAGACCTCATCAACCTAGGCAACCCCCACTACCGCACGGTTTTAATGGGCCACAACCCAGTCCAATAGTCAGAAGAGCTCCCAGTTCGACAGGTACGCACGGTTTTTCCTTCAATACCTTCAACACTCAAATTTAATTCTTGCAGGAAGCTATTCAAGTTATGGTAGCTCGAGTAGTTGTGGTGCTGGTGGTCGGGCAATGCATGAAAGGTCGCACTCGGACACGCCCACGCCTCTTCCTTCTGTTGCACTGTCTGCCGAAAGCAGTAGCGTGACTTCACTCAGTAATCTACCTCTTAGAAAAACTTTAACCTCAGGTAAGATTTAATCCATATATTTTGGCAAATTTGGGTGACCTCAATGGTCGTTAAATTCACACCACCTTGTATAAATTTTTTTCACATTTTGTTGAATCTATCTTCTTGAGCATGAACTTGAATGCGCATGTTGTTTGGTACAGGCTCGGTGGCTTCTTCTGATTCTGGACATAGCACCAACAGTTCTGGTGATGGTTCCGCCGTTTTACCGCACTCTTATCAGTCTCAACAGCGATGTCCTAGCCCGTCTAGGCATCCTCCTGCTCTGCCAGGTATGTAACAATTTTTTTCCCGACTTTTTTATGTCATTCCGAGAAATCGAGTTGCAATTTTGAATTATACATTGTGCATGTAATTTTGACAAATTTGTAAGATGGTTGTATCTGTTGTGGTGGTAGGATGGTATTCCCGCGTTGGTGCTATCCCTCCCTACCCTGATGCTGTGGCCGTGTTACCTCCTTTGCCCAATGCTTTGCGTAATGGTAAGTGAGCATTTATGGAATGCCAGCTTTTTTAGTTAGGCAATTTCTTCTTTTATTTCATTACTCAATTGCTTTGTAAATGCTTTTTTTGTGTTGCAAGTTCTATGTGTTTGGGAAGGACCCCAACTTATTTGGTTTTTATTTTATGTTTCTGGCAAAACAAATTTGAAATTACAATGATGTAGTGATTTGCTTTTATTTTTTTGAAAGTTTTTGTAAGAGAAAATGGAGCAATGTGTGTCAAATTATATTCAAATTTGAATTTGTTGGAATTTCAAGGATCGACTGCAACAAGCACATCTCATCCTTATATGTATCTCGCAGTCGTTTCTTGGAAATCGTACCTGAAGTCGTGTAGTAGCTAATTTTGCAAATAAAAATGGCCAAAAACCAATCAAAAATTAACATTTTTTTCTGGCCAGCTTTTTATTCAAAATAATCGACTGTTTCGACTGTTAGCTTTCTGTTGTTTTTTTTTTTATTAAAACCGAAAAAATTGACTGCTTAAAACAATGCCCTTTCAACACTTTTAAATTTTGACCAAATGCAAAACTTGACCACAATTTATCATTTTTGTAGAATTTTGATTTTAATATACCGAAGACGCTATTTTGTAATGCCAATGCCGTTTAACTTTGTATTAAGTGTAAAAACTCCCCTAACTCCTATGTGTTATTAATGTAGGTCCTGGTCGACGGCAACAGCCTCCGGCATATAGCGTAGCTGCACAAATGGCTCGCTTACATCGATTAGGTAGAGCACATTCGCATGAAGGTGTAACACAAGGCTATCATTATCACACGGATCCTGATACAGATCATGGTAAGTTCTGGACGAGATAAAAACACATTTATGTTTTCAATCTTCTTTTTTATGCCCAAACGACAGATTATGGTATAAAAAATATAACTTATGAAATTGATATGACTGATACCATTACAGAATCGGCATTGTGTGATGTAGATTCGATCATTGTTATGGTTTAAACGTGACACGACTCAGACTTGACTAAAATTTTGACTATGGACTACTTAGGTATTTTTTATTCTTTATTTTTTTTTGCACTAACCATTTCTTATGCACAATCTTTTATTAGTTTATTTGACCGGTAAGTTACCAAGACAAATTAAAATTACAAACTGTGACTAACATCTGACTAATATTTTAAACGCAAGTTAGCTTAGGATCTCTGGGGTGGGGGTAATAATTTAATTGAGTCGACGACCATAGAATCCGTCTAAATATCCGTCTGTTCATTATTATATTTCTCAAAAATATAAGCCTACAGGGCCTAAGGCGCAGACGACCCTAAATCACCCACTGTTTCTACTAAAGTATTCCTGAAGGCCGCCTCTACTCTGAAGAAAATTGGGAATCTTTTCATGTGCGTCAGTGGCAGACAGGTCACAGATAATAATCTAAAGAATTTCAATGAATTCCGGTGATTTCCAAAAAATTCCCAGGATTTTCAAAAAATTAAAGAGATTTCCAAGGAATTTCAATGATTTTCAAAAGAATTCAAAACAAGTGTAAACAAAAACTTCGAGATATTTTCCTCTTTGGCTCCTCGAAACGACTAAAAGTCAAAAACTGCCTTATCCAAAAAATCAGCAAAATTAATTTTCAAAATTTAGAAAAATTAAAGTTAAATCTCTGGGATGCTAACCTGTGTTTCTAGTTTCTACTGTTTAATTTCCGTCTGACGTGAATTTTAACGCACATATAAGACTAACATAAAGTTGCCACTCCAAAAGAAAAAAAATTTTGAGAAGTACCAATTTTGAAATTTTGTTGATATATTTTTAAAAATATTTTTTTTTTTTTAGATGATGAAGAAACCCAAGTGTCGGCAGTTTGAAAGCCTTGAAGTAATCTCGATGTGAATTTTAATGTTGCATATCTTCCTATTGTACTACTACGTTTTAATACTCATAACTTTCTCATTGTAGTCGAACAAGAATTGTGTTCCGTGTTATCTAATGAAGAAAACAACAGCGGTACTTGGACAAACGTTTCTTAAACTCAAAATTTTTGTCACAAATCAAACGCGAACGTTTGCGGTATTATTTTGTACCTGATTTTATCATCGCCGCCTCTCGGGTCGCCCCTAATTATTTATTGTTTGAGCGATTGATTTTTTTATTATTTTGTAAATTGTATATAATTTTAATGACCGTGTTCCCGCTTGTTTGGTTCAGTATATGTCCGATTTACGGATCAAACTGGTTTGCAATATTATGAATAATATAGTAAATTCTATTTTAACGAAAATCATTCCAAATATGGATAGGACTCTGTATATTTTTTGTGTTTATAACGAAAGTTGATGTACCTACGATTTTTCCATCTCGATGTGTTCTCTCTAAGAATTAAAATAAAAGAAAAATTTATTTAAATCAAATTTTATTGCAACATTGTGATTTTGCTTAAAGACATTTTTTATTTTTAAAGTTAGATTAATTTTTTAGGAATTTATCGAATTTTTTACGTTTGAAAGTTTGGTTGCAATTTATTTAGGTTTTGTGATTCGACTAGTCACTCGACAATTAAGAGAAGGTTTTATTATTTGTTACATTTTGGTGCAAGTTCAGTTTTGTATCATCGCAATGTAAGATTTTAATACCATTTTTATTAGATGGATAGATGTATATTTTTTTAAATGTAACAAATACTTGCCTTTCTTTCAATTGTTCTTTTTTTATATTATATGAAAAGAATATCGCTATGTGTAATAATATATTTTTCAAATAGGTGTAATATCTGTATATTAGTGTACAAAATAATTTGAATCTACTTAAATAAATATGTCGCAAATTTGCTATTTTTTCCATTTTTTTACCTTTTAAAGGAACCATGAAGCCGATGATAGTAATTTCAAATTGGAATTAATTTCAAGGATTAAAGTTTAATTGGCTAAAAGCTTTTTGGCTCTCGCCGGGTGGGATTTGGGCAGTTCTTCTAGTTTTTCTTCGAGGTTTCATACATTTCAATTAGAAATTACAATCGCAGTGGATTCAATATCATCAATACTTGTATGTATTTCAATTACTGCCTATCTTTAAATGCGTAAGTCTTTCCTATCGATTCCCTTTTTACCTAAGAAGTCCTTTCATTTGAGGAGACTAATCATAAATAATATAATGTAACAGTGCAACCCACTTCACCTCAGTTTTTTTCTAAATTAAAAAAAAAAAAATTCGGATGATGCTATTTACAGATATATGAAGCACCAGTTACAAAGGATCCTGTCGTTCAACTACGTCATTAAAGAGCTATGTTAAACACACAATAGCAAACTGGGTCCTTCTTGTACGTTCCATATATTGCAATTCCTCGTAAATTCGATAGCAGCATAATATTATATATCGCACGTACCACCAGGTGCAGAAGTGGTGAGGGGTGGATAAGGACCCGTCCAACTGGAAACACTAGAGACCTTGCTCCACAAATTCTCTTCAAATTCCTTTCTTGCAAATACCGCAAGAGAGGAACTTGCTCATGCCAAAAAAAAGCAGGCCCGAAGTGCTCTGCTTTGTGCAAGTTTTGTCGAGGCAAGACTTGTATGAATGTTGTCCCCGTTGAAATCGATGACACTGATCTGCGAGGAAGACCTCGACAGCCCCCACCTATCGCCTTCTCATCCCAATGATCAGCAGCACACGAGGACCAACCTGGGCCTTCCAAAAGATTCCGGTTTTGAACAAGAAGAAGTTGCGGAATTGTAAAGTTCCACGTTTATTTTTCATTTTGAAATTAGTATTTTTTAAAATTATTACACTTTTGTTTTAGAAAATTTAAGATATCTTATAACTTATAATGCAGGTACTTAAGATTTTAGAAATAAAATATGTTTTTATTTTGAATAACAATAGCAACTATTGGTTCCCCAAATCGTCAGGTTACAATAATTCTGGTCCCTCACCTTATTTCCCTAATTTTTGTTTTTCTCAGATGACGAGGTATACCTGTTGCTGTTGGACCTACAGACTTTGTTCAGGGCTCAAATTAAAGCTAAATAACTGCTCTAAAACTACATATTCAATGAATTTTTTTTGTAGAACGAGTATTACAGTCAATATTTAGCCCGACAGATAACAAAACTGAAATTTTGAACTTTTTGGAAAAAAATCAAATTTTTGAGGTCCCGTATCTGGCTATCTATTATCTATTGGACCTAAAAATATGGGGTTGAGCTCAAATTGTAGGAAATTTTCATAGCTTCAAAAAAGGATGGAACGACTTTTTTCGTAGGAGCACTCTTTTAGGAGCTTCGGGCCAAAAACTGAAATCAGTTGAAAAATTTCGAGGTTTTTCGAGCACCGCACAGGTCTTTCGAAGCTGCAAACTTGGTTTTACATTACTGGTAGGTACCCTAACAACATACCTAAAAAGTTTGATCTTACACAGTAAAAACGTTTTCTTAGATTTTTGAATAATTTTTTAAAACAAATAAATTTTGTTTTCCCGTTTTCCTGTTTTCCCGCGAAACATTTTTTACATTTATTCATGCGAACGTGGAGGGACTAGATGAGCGGAGGTAAAATTCTTTTGGTTTATGATTAGTTTTTATTAAAAATATTGTAAACATTTCTTTGTTGCTTCTTTAAGCTTTTATTCTGTGTGTTTTTCTAAAACCATTTTAATAAAGTAAGAATAAAAGTTGTGGATAGCATTATTTAGTTCCAACTTTTGCAGATTGTGGGTTTAGCCTCGTATGAATGGATTAACAAAATTACCGCTGCCATAATCCAAAAATTTTGAATTGATGCGGCCTTTAGGATTTTTCTCTGCCAAGTACGTGGGCTCCGAGATCTACTCACTTTGAAGATTTCCCGCTTAAAGGTCTGTGGGGCTATCTTAAGTTACATGTTACCTCATAGAGATCTTTTCATTAAAAAATTCCTTGCTAATCTATTCATGCGCATCAGAACTAAAAAAAAATTTTTTGAGAGGAAATCTCTTCTCCGAATCGAACTCTTAATGTATCGTAAAATTTCAGCTTTTCAGGAGGTGGTCTACTAGAAGTAACGGAAAATTTTTTGCTCACTTATTTTTATAGTATAAGACAAAATGATAAAATTTAAAAAAATGAAATTAATTGGCCACAGACAATTTAATGTCTTAGGTATCGTTAAGAGGTCCGTGTGAGGACATAGTAAGTCTTTTCTGGAGCTTAGGAATATTTGGTTTAACCAAAAAAATTATCAAAATATTTAATTAAATAAAATTATAATATTTACGTTTACAAATTTTGAAATTCTAAAAAATTGAAAAAAAAAAGAAATCCAAAAAAATTGAAAAATTTAAATTTCATTCAATTAAACTGAATAAAACGAATTAGGTTGGCCTAACAAAAGATGGGATGATCAAGAGTAACGTAACGAACGGTAGTCCACCATGAGGATGATGATGAAATTGAATTTAAATTTTTTTTTATTTTTAAGTAATTTGGATTTATTTTTTCAAAAATTATCTGTAATTATGAAAGAGTTGTCAATTTTTTGTAAAACAATTCGTTAAAAGAAACGAAATAAAAAAGAAATTATTTTCAAAAGATTATAAAATTTAAAATATTAAATAGCAATTAAATTGAAATTATGGAATGAAAAATTTTCCCGAAAAGTTTATTTGACGAATAAAAAAAGAATAAAAAGAGTAGAAATTTTGGTTTTCAGAAAAACAAAAAAAATAAAATTTTGAATTAATTTTTAACTCAAAAACAGTTGATTTAGAAAGTAAATGATTAAAATCCAGTTTTATCAATTTACTGAAAAATTAGAAAAGTTTATCTCCGCCACTTAAAGGGTATTCGTGGTTTGAAAATTATTCTTCAAATTATTATCTAATAATACTGTTTTTTTAAAGATATTTTCAGAAACAAAGCGGTTATCCTCAAAATCAGAGAGTTATAAAACTCAGGAGGGGGGTCTTGGTCACATGGAAACTTTCATTTACAGAATATTAAATTTTTTTTAAAAATTGAGTCAAGTAAGACAAATGCAGCTGAAAATGTTGACATTCACTTCAACACATTTTCAAATTTTCCTGAAAATATTATGTTTATCTTTTCTCCGCCCCCGAGAGTTGGAAACGACGAGTTTTTGTGACTAACAACGAGAAACAAATTATTGCCGAGAATTAACGAAAATGTATCGCTCTAAATTTGATTTATTATTTGAACCGGATCCTGAAACAAAGAAAAAAAATTAATAATGTAATATTTAAGATTTTATATGGAAGAGGAAAAAAGAATTGCGACTCAGGTTTTTGTTGCTGCCTTTTTAGGCGATCAAGCTTTCTTTTGAAATTCCCAAAGCCTGCCAGAAATTTTTGGTTGATGTTCGCTCTTTTATAAATTTGACCCACTTCCGAAAGCTTCAACATTTTTAGGTTTGGACGGTTTGAAACGACTTGGGAGGTTAAATACTTTTAAGTTTATCTCCAAATATGGACCTAGCGACTGCTACAAATTCGAGCGCCACTTTCAAAACAAAGAGTTTAAATGTTTATTTCAAGAAACGGGATATTTATAGATGTCACGATTTGAAGGCCCTTCAAATAAGTAATTCTTGTTACATTATCAAGTTTAACTTGAGATGTTCCTATTTTTAGAGCACGAGTATATACATTAAACAAAAGCGGTCAGAGCACTAATTTTATTTTAAGAAAGTCGGGCTTTAATAACCGTTTAAATATATCGCGTGTTTATATAATAAAATTAATTTTGTGTTTAGTAGCGCGATCCTGATAATTTAAAATAAACTCGATTTTTTTCCCCGGTGGGCTACGTCCATTTTTGGCACCTTCGGGGGTTCCCTCGTTACAACAGGCCCAACGCGAAGGGGCTTTTATGAAATCGAAAGGGAAGATATGAGGGTGGAAAAACCAAAAAATACTTACAGGTAGCAGAGAGTGAGAACGTAAACTCGAAAGATTGGAGAACACTGTCATCGGAAACGTGTTCAACGAGTACTGGCACAGAACTCCATTTCGTTTACAACATCACGGTGAAAATTCTATTTTTATTTTGTAAACTTGGCATCGGACGTTAGACAGACTCCACGATATAACTTATTTTGCCAATCGGAACTTTAAATTGTACAAAATTTGATGCAATGTTGATAATTTCAAGTATGTGTGTCACGAAGTAACCGGTTCCTTTTAGTCCAGTGTTTCCCAAGCGTTTTGCTGCTTTTTTGGCCGATAATCTTATTTTGAATGGAATTATTAGTTTGATATTCCATATATGGTCAAATTAATTACATCGTTTTTCTTCCAAAGATGCAATGAGTTTGGAGTTTTGATCAATTTTTATTTCTAAACTGCGTTGCAGAATATCGGTTGAAAATTTCAAATTTGGGATTATTTGCTAAACCAAAATTTTTATTTCCTTAATAAAAATTTTCTTCACTCCAGAAATGTCAATAAACATTGTGGCGCAGAAAAAACCGTTTGACGACTTAATCTGGTATGCGACCCAGGATCTGAAACTTCTGCCAAGTTAAACTGAAATTAAATTATTTGGTGAAATTATTACCGCAGAGTTATTAAAATTACACTATAATTACCACTAGATTCTCCATATCCAACCTTAGCGTCAGGAGAATTCGGTGACAGAAAAAGAGGCCAAGTTCAGCAGTTGATGTCGTAAGGCTGAAGATTGGCAAATAAAAAAAGAAATAAAGAAATCGATTTTTCTGTAAGAAATTTACACTAAATTTTTCGGATCGCAAAGGAGGCATTTTTACAAACTCCCTATACAGTGAAGAGAACCGGTACTTCCCATAAAAAATATTGTTAAGTCGAAGCTTAGCAAATACTTTTGTCAAACAGGTTTTTTTGAATCTTTAAAAATAAGCATTCATACGCTGCAAGTAAACAGAAGTTTTCCTGGTGATACCCTGCTTTCCATTTTGTAACTCTCCGGGCAAGATATATTTAAAATGAGGGGCAGTGGCGTATTCAGGGAGCTCCCGAAATTATTTTTGTATTGTAATTTTCTGACTTTCTATTGAGCGTTTGACTTTGAAATTTTAAAAAGTTTTCGTCTGCGACGCTATTACAAGACTCGTTTTACTAAATTCCTAGCTACGCCACTGATGAGGGGTATACTTAATTGGGGGTTAACTAGTATTACAGCGGTTGGGGCTTGCTCCTTGTTGTTTCAATTTACTCACGGAATAGAGACATCTTCATCCGACTTGAACCGCTTTTTTCTGTTTTCTGAAGTTTCAGAATTTAATTATTTCAATTTATAAATTAATTCGATAGGCTGTTCGACCACTGTCCTGTGGTATTTACAAAAATGTAACTTTAATGTTGCTTTTTTTTCTTTTAAATTTTTTTTCTTAAAATAAAAATTTTTTTTTTTATTATTTTTAAATTGTGAACATGGTGACAGTAGTCAACGAAACTAGTCACTTCAACGATGATTACTACTACGCAGTGGCGTAACTAGCGGTGTTCCATGTGCTCGATCGAACAAGGGCTCGGGCGTTAAAGATCCCGGTACCATCACGACAAAAAAAAATATTATTTAATGTTAAGTATGAGACTGCTCTATGTAAAAAAAAATTTTGGGGCCCAGGACACAGGTCCATGGTTGCCTGGTTACGCCACTGACTGCTAGGTATATGAAGTTAGGTTATTCATAACCGAACTAACAAATCAGATGTACCTTACAAAAGGGCAACAGATTGGTTGGAAATATGCATAATTTCATAACTAGATTGCCTAGGTTACGCGGCCTAAGAGCCGCACGGTTCCATAAGTCTTCTTTCATGTCCCCTATTTTCCAATGGAAATATGCAATTTCTATTTCTATTTTGTATTTTATTATTATTTTAATTATAATAACATTCATCAAATTTTTGGAGCAATTTAAACAAGACTCGCTTTTTTTTCGAAGCAAGTACAAACAAAAGCAATACAGTAGCAGTCATGGAAATTGCTTTCGTGATTACTTCCGAATTAAAATAACAATTTCCAATGAAATTTCAATAAATTTCAAATTTTTAAACCGGGGGGTCTGGGGGGTGTGGAACACCCTCCAGAACACCAGAGAATGTACACAAAAATGTGTTATTGAGCTTATGGGTTTCAAACCAGGAATCTAACTTCGAAAATTCTAAAATTTAAGATTTCTGATTTGAAATTCAATAACAAATTTTCCTATTTTGAACCCAATCATTGATATTCTGGGGGGTATTCATTTTTTCCCAACTTTTTAAGATAAATTACATTTGGTTAAGTAGTTTAAGAGAATTTCTAATTTACCAATCAAAACGGATATTTTACTTTATTTATAAAGATATTTAAAACTTTCTAAACTAATTTTTATAGTTCTGATGAGATCAGTGTTGCGAATAAAACTGTTATAAGCTCAAAAATTCATTTTCTTTTAAAAACACAATCACGAAGTTAGGTTTTTGTAACCGGGGGGTTTGGGGGGTATGGAATACCGCCCAGCACGTCAGAGACTGTATTCAAAGTAAGAAAATGTGTTAGTGAATTTCAAATCAGAAATCCTAGATTTTACATTTTTAGAAGTTTGATTTCGGGTTTGAAACCCATAAGCTTAAAAACACATTTTTTGTGCACAATTTCTGGTGTACTGGAGGGTATTCCATACCCCCCAGACCCCCCGGTTTGAAAAACCCAGCTTTGTGATTTTCTTCAAAAAAGAAAATGTATTTTTGAGCTTACGAGTTTTAAATCAAAAATTTAACTTTTTATCTATTGCTGTTTTGTTTTCTATTCTATACTTAGAAATCTATTATTTTAAATTTGGAAATAATTCCTAATGCAATTTCCATGACCGCTACTGTAAGTTGTTTTTGAATTAAAAATATTCTTAGTAATTTACATAGTCCAAGGCAGGTTTATAAATTAGTAAAACACGACGATCCTTTTTAAGGTATCCTTTTAAAAAAACCGGATACATTTCAAATCAAAATCAATGTATTCTTGTAAAACATTATATCCAATAACAAACTCTCAAAATTCAGGAGACAAAACTTTATCTGACACTGTCACCTTAATTAGTGGGCGGGAAAACTAGTAAATTCAGAATTAATTATAAAGTATAATTAAAAAAAAAAATTCCATGGTGAAATTTGGAACATGGTAATTATTTTATTTTGAGGGGGGAGGGGGGCAAACAAAATATTTTTAGAATCTTGTTAATCCATTCATGCGCGTCTGTGGTAAAATGACTGCAAGTTCCAGAAATCAAAAAATTTAAGCTATAAGTATAAACAAACAAAATAGTAATAAATATAATAGATAATAATTTCTAATAATAATTTCGCTCTGAGTTATTTCGGAAATGCCGTCCTTCAATTCCCAATTCAATTTAAGGTAGGTAACAGTGGTAACACAATAATTATACTCGAAAATAAGATGACCACGCCCCTTTTTTCAAATTCCTTATTCTTCCCCGTAACAAAATTCTGGTATCACCCCATTTTGCCGCTTGTAAAATCGCCGCTTCTCAGTTCGCCGCCACTTTTTTTTTATTTTGCCGCTAATTTAATTTCAATTTGATTTTGCAATTGCATGATTTTGTTGAATGCATGTAGATCGGCGTTAAAAAGCTACATTTTTTTAAAACCAAGGATCCGTCCGCAGGTTGTTGTTACAAAACGATATTCACGTTTTCAACGAGTTTCACCTTTTTTGAGTTCTACCCTTTGCGAGTTCTTTCGGTCTTCAGGGATATTTTAATTAGTTTAGCCTTTGTCAAATCGGCTCAGAGCAGAAGGAACCGGAACGCAGGGTAGCAACTTATTTTTTACTATGTAAGTAAAATACTAAGGTAAAATACTTTTTATAATTATGTTTCAAAAAGTGTCACTTTGTGACATTCACAAGTGTGCGGAAAAGTACTACTTTTCCGCCCTGGTGCGGAAAAGCAATACTTTTGTATTTACCTTCCCTTTGAATGGAAAAATGTTAGTTTTCCTTACTTGTATTGAAAATATCTATTATCCTACCCAGTAACCCAGATTAAGATAATCAACATGACATTACTCTTCTGGAAGTGCAAAACGTAAAGCAAAAGATGAAAAAGAAAAAACACAAAAAAAAGATGTTGTTGTTGAAAAAAAGACTTCAAAATAAAAGGAGAAAGTTCTCAATTCGTCTGTATATTATACGTATTTAATTTTTAATTATCATAGAAAACTCAGGGGCCATGGGCGTACCCAGGGGAGGGCAGGGAGGGGCAGCCTGCCCCCCCTCTGCCCCTCCCTGTATCCTTCCTGTTTCCCATACATTCAGCTGTTTAATTATATGCCTATGCTAGGATAATTATTTATCAACAAAAAATCCTGATTTTCCCCCCGCTAGGACAAAAGCTGGGTACGCCCATGCCAGGGGCCCCTTCGTAATATTTGCTACGGGCCCTGCGCTGGCTTAATCCGGCACTGGATCGATCGTATTTACACTGCTTGAATTGTACATGAATGAAGTTGAATCAATCCGAGGTGAATTGTAATCTAAAAATTAAATTAAAATCTGACAAGTTTATAGGTCAGTGGCGTAACAGTCAGTTCAACAAATAAAATTAACATTTCTTTTTTTTCCTTTTTAAATTTAGAAATTAAATTATTATTATTAAATTAAACAAACTTTTTTGATTTAGAATAGGATTCTGTGGTAGATAAAATTAATTTTGTATGGAAATGGTAATGATTTACTTTCCGAACTGATTTCATAAACTACTATTGTCGACTGAGTGTAAACTGAAACAGACCCGGACTCGATATATTAGGTTTATATTTAGGTTATACCTTTAGAATTCAGACCCCCCCCCCTTCTACTCTGTGAATAAATGTAATTTTTTAATAATTTTAAATGGTTTTTGAGTTATTCTAGAAAAATCGGTTTTTGGAACTTTTGAAAAATTTTCAAAAATTGACAATTTTTGAATCATTTAATTTATTTAGTTTAATAATTAAGAAATTCAAATCAAAATCAGTTTTGGACTATTTTTTATACAACAAATATTAGAGATTTATTTGAAAAAGGTAAAACGTAGCAAATAATTAATTAATGATAAATTAAGACGGAACCTTTCAATGCGTATTTAAACAATTAAACAAATCGAACTGATTTCTTGAACTAACGTGAGATGACTTGAAATTAAGAACGCTCAGTACATCATTATATTTTTAATTTTAAATTTTGAACTTCATAAAGTTACCTAATAAGGAAACTTAAGACAAACAAAATTCGCTGTTGTGAATTGTTCGGTCAACATTTGGGTACCCAAAAATTTTGATTGTGCAACTTCATGATCAGAATTTCTTAAGAAAAAATTGGCATCAGCTTATAATTTCGTCAATAATAATTTGTATTATTACAATCATTGTAATTTCGTCATGAAATTAAATTAGTATTAAAATTAAAATGAAGTTAATTTTTGTGTTATGGGGCCTCGTCAAGACAACTATGGTAAGAGGTACTATTATGGAGGGCTTGCACCTTGTCGCATACGAAAATTCCGCCACGGCGCGCCTCCTACAGCTTCAACAGGGCTGCCTTATTTGGGCGACGCCGTGCGTCTGCGTCGCTACCCCTAGCACTCCATACATGGATGCTACATACTATTTCTAGCCACCACGACGCTGCCTATATAATCTCAGCGACGCTTAGATGTGTTCACTCGCAGCCTTCAAGCTTAGCAGCTGAGTCCTTTCTGTCTGTCTAGGTTGGTATTTAGTGAAGTGTTTAGTGTAAATTATTTGAAAAGTGAATTCAAACCAAGTGCACATATTTTGGATTACTTTCCATATTTTGGATTTTTTTCGAAAAAGAGTGACCGTCTTTTTTTTCAAAAACTTTTTCAGTTGAAAAGTTGAAAAGTTTTCGGAAACGGTTAACATTTTCAAAATTTTAAAAATAACAAAGAAACAATCGAAAATTGCAAAAAAAATTTAATTTGCGTTCGGTCAATTTTCATTCGGAGGAAAAGTAAATTTTTCGCGTTGGTTTTAATTCATAATTATTATTATAAAAAAATCGATTTATTTTACGTTTAAACGGTTTTTTAAGAACATTTTATTTCTAAATTGGTTTAACGTAAATTGAATCGATTTAAGTGTAAATTAGATTATAAAATTGAGGATTAAAGCGGCAAGGCCGCCAGATTAACATTTTTCTTTCGTTTTTCAGAAGTAAACAACCACAAAAGCAAAAATGTGTGACGATGATGTTGCGGCGTTGGTCGTTGACAACGGATCCGGTATGTGCAAGGCCGGTTTCGCTGGGGATGATGCACCTCGTGCCGTATTCCCCTCAATTGTAGGTCGCCCAAGGCATCAAGGTGTCATGGTCGGTATGGGACAGAAGGACTCATACGTCGGTGATGAAGCCCAAAGCAAAAGAGGTATCCTCACCTTGAAATACCCAATTGAACACGGTATCATCACCAACTGGGATGATATGGAAAAGATCTGGCATCACACTTTCTACAATGAATTGCGTGTCGCCCCAGAAGAACACCCAATCTTACTCACAGAAGCTCCACTTAACCCAAAAGCCAATCGTGAAAAGATGACACAAATCATGTTTGAAACCTTCAACACCCCAGCCATGTATGTAGCCATCCAAGCCGTACTCTCCTTGTACGCTTCCGGTCGTACCACTGGTATCGTACTCGACTCCGGTGATGGTGTATCTCACACCGTACCCATCTATGAAGGTTACGCTTTACCCCATGCCATCCTCCGTTTGGACTTGGCTGGCCGTGACTTGACTGACTACCTCATGAAAATCCTCACCGAACGTGGTTATTCATTCACAACCACCGCTGAAAGAGAAATCGTACGTGACATCAAAGAAAAACTTTGCTATGTTGCATTGGACTTTGAACAAGAAATGGCCACCGCCGCTGCTTCCACCTCACTCGAAAAGAGCTACGAATTACCTGATGGCCAAGTCATCACCATTGGTAACGAAAGATTCCGTTGCCCAGAAGCCCTCTTCCAACCTTCATTCTTGGGTATGGAATCTTGCGGTATCCATGAAACCGTATACAACTCCATCATGAAGTGCGACGTTGATATCCGTAAGGACTTGTACGCCAACACTGTACTCTCCGGAGGTACCACCATGTACCCAGGTAAGACAATCCCGCCAGATCCTGTTTAGGAACAACAAACTCACGATAAACATTTTCAGGTATTGCTGATCGTATGCAAAAAGAAATCACCGCCCTCGCTCCATCAACCATCAAAATCAAGATCATCGCTCCCCCAGAAAGGAAATACTCCGTATGGATCGGTGGTTCCATCTTGGCTTCATTGTCCACCTTCCAACAGATGTGGATCTCGAAACAAGAATACGACGAATCCGGCCCTGGAATCGTCCACCGCAAATGCTTCTAAACAATTTCGCACGCGAAATAATTTTATTATTATTATTAATCTTATTGTATTATAAATTACATCTACAACTTTATTACGACTCTCAATGGTTTGACTGCCAGAAAGACTCTTTTTACATAATTATTATTACCTTACATGCAATCAACATCTTGTGAATACACGTCACTATTTATAATTTAATTATTATAATATTATTATTATCATAACAAATAAAAAACATCAGTTATTAATAAAATATACTTTTTGTTACTGTTAAATTCCTTATTTTTTCTCATCGCACCATTTTCTCATACCTCACCGAATATGGTAATAACGGCTACGAAGACGCCGCGGCGGCTGGCGATTCTTAAATTAAATCGATCAAAAATAGAGACACGAGTTACTTTTTCGGTCGTAAGCTAAGAACCCCCTGGATCTTAAAATCTAAAAATAAACCCGATACACTAACATAGTAGGACCACCACGTGTGCCAGATAAAAGAATCTATTCTTTCGTGTGCTCCAAAAATAAAATATTGGGTACCAACTTGTACTGTACGCCTTCTATTTTCGTTCAAATTCAAGAGCGAATAAAAATTATACAACAAATAAAAAATAGGACTTTTTTTCTGACGCACCTACGTAACTCGAAATTATTTTCATCCTGCCGTTTGCCAATGCGAAGATTTACTTTGCAATTTTTGTTTCAACTTGAAGATCCGATTGCGCAATTTATTTATTCACTGAATTTTGGCGCTATTTGTAATACGGTTTATTTTAATATCTGACCTTTGTGAACTTTTTGTTTTTATGTAATAATTGTTTTCCACACCAGTGTACGCCAAACTGTGCCGTTTAGCAGTACCATCGAAGTCAATAATAGTACGATTGGTGTTTATTTCCGGTGCACCTTGAGTGATAAAGTTAAATTACCCAGGTGAACTCTATCAAATTCAAAATAGCTCGTGCTACAAACTGAAAAAAATTTTTTTTTCAACTTCCTTGTATTTTTCTTTTTTTCTCATAACTCATTAGATTTATTATTAAAAAAATTTAAATACAAAAGTAATATTTAGTTCAGGGGCATAAATGAAACGACGGCCGCAAAACTTTTTTGAATATCTGCACGGTTTGCACGCCTTCCGCGTACAAAAGTCAAAAGTCAAAATTTGAAATTTTCTTTTTTCGTCGTGTCAGTCTTATTTATGAACCGATTTTTAATTTTAAACCGTTTTCGGGTGGACACGGAGGGTTGCCACAATATCGATGTACTCTATTTTTTTCCTAACTAAATCGGTAAAGCCGCAAAATGCAAATGAATGTTTTGAAAAACAATTTTAATTTGTTGTTTGTTGTTTTTTGAGAGAACTTCAACGACGGAAACGTATTGCCTCGATACGTGGAAGCATTTTGGATCAAAAATTTTCGTTTAGGGTTTTTTTTGTTGACAAATCAAAAATTTTGTTTTGTCACAGGCCCGTAGCAAGAGGGAACCACTTGCGGGAACGTGCCTCCCTCCAAATTGTTTAAAAAAACATTAGGTTGTAATAATAAAAATTCCCGGAAGGGGAATCCCCGAAAATGTTACTTTTTACAAAAGGCTTTTTCCGAGTGCCCCCCAAAATTAAATCGTGACTTATTTGAACGTCATTTTGAACCGCTTACGAGCCTTTTCCCCAAACGATACCGCGTTTTTCGAACTCCTCGCATCAAAGCACGTCGGTTTAAGTCAAAAAAAGACCACCTAAATTTTTGGCGATTTTTGAAAAAAACGTAAGGTTACCCCTTTGGTGTTTTTTCGGCCCAAAAATTGAAAGTTTCAAATCCACACATTTTTTGGCGTTTTCCTATGCAGTTTTTTGAGATAAATCGACTGACGCAGGCAGATTTGCCGTAAGTATAATATTTTAGGATTTATGCGTCTTTAAAGTTGGAAATATTTGAACGTCATTTTGAACCGCTTACGAGCCTTTTCCCCAAACGATACCGCGTTTTTCGAACTCCTCGCATCAAAGCACGTCGGTTTAAGTCAAAAAAAGACCACCTAAATTTTTGGCGATTTTTGAAAAAAACGTAAGGTTAACCCCTTTGGTGTTTTTTCTGCCCAAAAATTGAAAGTTTCAAATCTACACATTTTTTGGCGTTTTCCTATGCGGTTTTTTGAGATAAATCGCCTGACGCAGGCAGATTTGCCGTAAGTATAATATTTTAGGATTTATGCGTCTTTAAAGTTGGAAATATTTGAACGTCATTTTGAACCGCTTACGAGCCTTTTCCCCAAACGATACCGCGTTTTTCGAACTCCTCGCATCAAAGCACGTCGGTTTAAGTCAAAAAAAGACCACCTAAATTTTTGGCGATTTTTGAAAAAAACGTAAGGTTAACCCCTTTGGTGTTTTTTCGGCCCAAAAATTGAAAGTTTCAAATCTACACATTTTTTGGCGTTTTCCTATGCAGTTTTTTGAGATAAATCGACTGACGCAGGCAGATTTGCCGTAAGTATAATATTTTAGGATTTATGCGTCTTTAAAGTTGGAAATATTTGAACGTCATTTTGAACCGCTTACGAGCCTTTTCCCCAAACGATACCGCGTTTTTCGAACTCCTCGCATCAAAGCACGTCGGTTTAAGTCAAAAAAAGACCACCTAAATTTTTGGCGATTTTTGAAAAAAACGTAAGGTTAACCCCTTTGGTGTTTTTTCGGCCCAAAAATTGAAAGTTTCAAATCTACACATTTTTTGGCGTTTTCCTATGCGGTTTTTTGAGATAAATCGCCTGACGCAGGCAGATTTGCCGTAAGTATAATATTTTAGGATTTATGCGTCTTTAAAGTTGGAAATATTTGAACGTCATTTTGAACCGCTTACGAGCCTTTTCCCCAAACGATACCGCGTTTTTCGAACACCTCGCATCAAAGCACGTCGGTTTAAGTAAAAAAAAGACCACCTAAATTTTTGGCGATTTTTGAAAAAAACGTAAGGTTAACCCCTTTGGTGTTTTTTCGGCCCAAAAATTGAAAGTTTCAAATCTACACATTTTTTGGCGTTTTCCTATGCGGTTTTTTGAGATAAATCGCCTGACGCAGGCAGATTTGCCGTAAGTATAATATTTTAGGATTTATGCGTCTTTAAAGTTGGAAATATTTGAACGTCATTTTGAACCGCTTACGAGCCTTTTCCCCAAACGATACCGCGTTTTTCGAACTCCTCGCATCAAAGCACGTCGGTTTAAGTCAAAAAAAGACCACCTAAATTTTTGGCGATTTTTGAAAAAAACGTAAGGTTAACCCCTTTGGTGTTTTTTCGGCCCAAAAATTGAAAGTTTCAAATCTACACATTTTTTGGCGTTTTCCTATGCGGTTTTTTGAGATAAATCGCCTGACGCAGGCAGATTTGCCGTAAGTATAATATTTTAGGATTTATGCGTCTTTAAAGTTGGAAATATTTGAACGTCATTTTGAACCGCTTACGAGCCTTTTCCCCAAACGATACCGCGTTTTTCGAACTCCTCGCATCAAAGCACGTCGGTTTAAGTCAAAAAAGACCACCTAAATTTTTGGCGATTTTTGAAAAAAACGTAAGGTTAAACCCTTTGGTGTTTTTTCTGCCCAAAAATTGAAAGTTTCAAATCCACACATTTTTTGGCGTTTTCCTATGCATTTTTTTGAGATAAATCGACTGACGCAGGCAGATTTGCCGTAAGTATAATATTTTAGGATTTATGCGTCTTTAAAGTTGGAAATATTTGAACGTCATTTTGAACCGCTTACGAGCCTTTTCCCCAAACGATACCGCGTTTTTCGAACTCCTCGCATCTAAGCACGTCGGTTTAAGTCAAAAAAAGACCACCTAAATTTTTGGCGATTTTTGAAAAAAACGTAAGGTTAACCCCTTTGGTGTTTTTTCGGCCCAAAAATTGAAAGTTTCAAATCCACACATTTTTTGGCGTTTTCCTATGCAGTTTTTTGAGATAAATCGACTGACGCAGGCAGATTTGCCGTAAGTATAATATTTTAGGATTTATGCGTCTTTAAAGTTGGAAATATAAATGGTACAGAGCTTTTTTAAAGCACGTGAAATTATCTACAAAATAGATTCGAACTCTTTTTATCTAAAATCCACGAATTTAAAGTTATGGATTAAATTAGGTCGAAAAATGATGAAAAATTCAAAGTTCTAATTTTTAAATGTTGTTTTAGCAATTTCCAATTTCAAATGGTTTTAGCACCAAAACTGGCGATTTTTCAGGATAAATACTTCAGTACTTTTTTAAAGCACTTAAAATTATTTACAAACTAGATTCTAACTTCTTTTATCTTGAATCAACGATTTTGGAGTTATGGATTAAATTATGTAAAAAATTATGAAAAATTCCAAGACTTATTTATTTAAAATTTCTTTTTACCAATTTTTATGTTCAAATGTCCATAGAACCGAAAATGTCAATTTTTCGGTAACAGTGGTTTAGTGCTTTTTTAAACTACTTGAAAATATCTACAAATTCGATTCTTACACTTTTTATCTAAAATTAACGGCTTTAGAGTTATGGTTTAAATTAAGTACAAAAATGTTGATAAATTCAAAGTTTTATTTTTTAAATTTTGTTTTACCAATTCTGGAGTCAAATGGTCATAGCACCAAAACTGTCGAGTTTTTAGTATAAACACTTCAGTACTTATTTGAAGAACGTAAAATTTGTGTCAAACTAGATTCTAACCCATTTGATCTAAAATCAACGATTTTGAATTTCGTCTTTGGGTAGAAATTTTCAAAATAGTACCCAATTTTTACATTCAAATATAGACCCAACCCAAAGAAGAGGGCAATAGTTAAAATTTTCTACGCGACGCTTTTCCTTCGGCAATTGTCAAACACCGCCGAGTACTTTCGAAAGGCTAGGCCCGTTTCCTGGCCGAACAAATTTTCGTAAATTTTAATTAAACACAAAGCGTTCCTCTTTGGGCTTCGCCGCATAGCCGCAGTCGGGTAAAAAGTCATTTGTTTCTATTTTTAGAACGATAATTTTCGTAAAAGGAAAGCGAAAACTCGATATGGCGCGCCTTCGGAGGAGACTCTTTACGCAGGAATAAAGTAAAAATCCAAAAATTTCAAAAACTTTCGAGCTCTTAAAAATTTTTTACTTGAATTTCCCCTATTTTATCCCCTTTTTTCTTTTTTTTTTTTTTTGTGAACGTTGGGAGTGGAGAAATCTTCAAAAGACACCACTCAGATGTGTAAGATGTTGAAAGATAGAAAAAAAAGATGGAAAAAGATGGAGTGCTCTGCTTCGTCTATCTCTCCACAGAAGAGGCAGTTGGGGTATCTGCTATCTTGAAGCGATGCAGGTAGCTCCTGAAACAGCCGTGCCCACTCAGGGTTTGGATGGCTTCGTACGAAAGCTCGCCATTCCTTCTGTTTACCCATGGCGCTATGACTGGAATCAGGCGAAATTTGTTCTCAGAGTTCATATATTTATTTTGCTAATAAATATTATGCTGTGATAATAAGTTCAAATTTTAATTTTAAGGGGGCGGTAAAAAAAATATGCCTAGGGTACTCACATGTCTTAACGCGGCCCTGATTAAAACATTTATTATACAATCTTACAATTCATTTTTCAACGCATTCTTATTACAAGATTTTTTACAAAATTTTTCATTTTCTTTGATAGGTAAACTTTCCCAAAATTTGGTTGGCATTAATTCGTCAGTAACATTCATTTTGATATCGGTGGGACTCATGATGGAGAGGTAAGTAAACTCTTTGGAGTTACCTACAGCATCTACAGTTAGTCCATTTATTTTTGGAGCATTGCCATTTGCAAATGAAACATACATATCAACCATCATATCTTTTAATAACTTATCGGTTTGAGATAAAACAGAATTCATAGAGTCACTCCCTGGTAGAAATTTTATATCGTACAGAAGCATACCATCCTCTGCATGACCAACGCCAACGTCTAAATCACCAATACCTAGGAGTTTACCAAGAGCACCCATAAAACTGTAACTATATCCGTAAATATATGAATAAATGTTTGATTTAGATACGCTTGCTTGCTTTCTAGCAGATTTTTCAAAATCCAATCCAAACATTCGATCTCCAAACAGTTTTATAATGGTTCGATAAGTATCTCTTCCAATGTTGTCTGTTCCAAAATATTGTTCTCTGATTTTTTTGGCTATAACTTCTTTATCGGCTTCACAGGTTGTGTAATTGTAATCTAAATAATAATGACTGAATTTATCAAATTTCTCGTTCAATGTTTCAAATTCTTTAGATAGAAACATAATAGCTATACTTCCTTCATCAGTACAGATGGAATTAATCCAAGGCAAATCGTTGAAATCACCGCTATTAAGTAGTTTATACGGATAATCGTTTAAAAATGCAGAACCTGATTGTTTTTCAATGACTGGCGCAAAAATTGCAATAGGAAATCCCTCGACAGATGACTTTAAATTTTCAGTTTGAGCTGTAATTTCGTCACTCGATTTTTCTTTCAAGCAGTTAATTAATGCACGATTTGTAGTGGTATCCTCGCAACCAAGAAGCACTGCCAATGCTTTAGTTCTTTCTAACGCACCTTCCTGAATAACCCATGGTGCCAAAGCAGTTCCACTTTGAGAAATACCTCTATGAAATAATCCTTTGGACATTTTAGAGAAGTAATGTAAATGGACAGATGCACCACCGGCGGATGCACCTGTAATAGTAACAGATTTGGGATTGCCTCCAAATTGTCTGATATTGTTTTGAATCCATTGAAGTGCAAAAGTTTGATCCTTTAAACCATTGTTTCCCGGTACTACATCGTCTTCGGTGCTTAAAAATCCCAAAGCTCCAACGCGATAATTCAAGTTTACATATATAATATCCCTGTCCATAAAAAATCTTGGACCGGCCATTAACGAACTACCCATCATAAAAGCACCTCCGTGAATGACCACAATTACATTCATGTTATCTTCTGGATTAGGAACATCTTTAGGTACATAAACATTTAAATATAAACAATCTTCACTACCGGTAATAGTCTTTTTAAATATGAAATCGATTTGGGAACAAACGTATGTTTTATCGGCTTCTAGAGGTTTTTCCCAAGGATCTGGTTCCACTGGTGCTTCAAATCTCAATTTACCCACCGGTGGTTTGGCGTAAGGAATTCCTTCAAACGCTGAGAATGTACGGCCACCATAAGATTTTTTATGGAATCCATTCACAGTTCCCAATTTTGTTGTTACTGAAGGTCGCTCAAGTGCGATTGCCGAACCTAAAACGATTAAAATTTATTTATTACCTAATGATAACTGAATAAAACAATTATTTAACTTAATTAATTAATTTTTGTATGTACTTACTTAACAAAAATACAACTACACAGAGAGAGAACATTTTTTTGATTGAGAGAATTAAGTAATGCAATTCTCAAATTTGATAGAAGTTATTATGTTCATTAATCACAACCTTGTCATCAATTATATCTAGAAGTTACATAATAAGTATTAATAAAACAACAACAAAATTAATATTTTGATAATAATATAATACTAGTAATAGTAAACTACTTGTATCTTTGATTAGATTAATAAATTTTGACGAATAACCATTATTTGCAAATTTTGACCAATTAAGTTAAATATAATTGCCATAAATTAGGGTAATTAAAATTGTAAATTTACGTTTTTCAATTTCAAATTATAACAAAAAATGTCGGAATAAAAACAATAGTAGTAATGTTGCTGCAATGTGGCCACACTATACTCGCGAAATTTTATATAATTTGCGCAGTAAAGTAGTAATTTTCTCAGGCTACTGATCCATGGGCGTACCCAGGGGTGGGGGGTGGTATCCCTGGATCTTTCCTGTCTCCCATACATTTAGCTGGTTAATTATGTGCCTATGCCAGGATAATTATTTATCAACAGAAAATTATTGGTTTGACTCTCCCCCCTAGGCCAAAAGCTGGGTACGCCTATGTACCGATCGTAAACCGTGACGTATAAAATTGAGATCTACTGTCCTTTGTTGTTCTTCAGTTAATCTGCCTTCTATAAAACCGAACTGTTTGTCACCAATTATTCTATTTGTGTGCTATTTTAAACTTTCAGGATCAACGTTGACAGTACCTTGTACAGGGTTTACCAATACGACGTTTGTTTTTAAATTTTAAATAATACACATATTTTGGATGAAAATGCTATGGATTTTTATTTATATATAAAGTAGAAGGTCTGCCATTTATGAATGAAAAATAATATCCTTCGAATGCCCACCACGACCACGCTTACAGACATCGATTCTTTCGTCAAAATTTTCAATCACATTTTGGCATAATTGAGGCTCTATCTCACTAATGACACGTTTGATGTTGACTTTTAGGGCCGCGATGGTTTGTGGATTATCCGCATAGACTTGATCTTTCACATAGACCCACAAGAAATAGTCAAACGGTGAAAAATCGCACGATCTGGGGGGCAATTTATTGCTGAATTACGCGAAATTATTCGATCTGGAAATTTGTTTTGCAATAAAGCCATTGTTTCTCTGCCTGTGTGACAAGTGGCGCCATCCTGTTAAAACCACATATCACTCACATCCATATCATCGATAATAGGCCAAAAATAATTTGTCAACATGTCCTCAAATGTGGAGAATGTCGTGGAATCGATAAATTTGGACGTTCTTCGACACTTTCACTTACAGCAGCGATATTTTCCGCTGAACGACCCAAACGAATATGTGTTGTTGTTGGTATGTTATATACCAAACCAGTAAACTTAAATTTATCCACCAAATTCTCGATAGCGGTTTCAAAAGACCGATCATGACGACCAAAAATATCGCGAATTTTACGAAATGTGGTTTTCACACATCGACCATTTTCGTAATAGGTTTCAATGATTTTAATTCGATTTTCGATTGAAATTGAAGACATTTTCACAAATGGCAAAGCTTCTGCTATACATATGTCAAAAAAATAAATGTCAGAACTGTCAAAATATCCAAATATGCACCTATTGAAAAACAAACGTCGTATTGGTAAACCCGTTATATAGAGCTTAGGAACGTTATTCTTCTGTAATTTTTACAATCCTCAGGGTCGCCTTTCTTTTTTATTAGTATAATTACTCCCTCTTTCCATTCCTTGGGCATCTTCTCTTCTCTCCAAACCTGCCTCACCAATTCGCATACTCTATCGCAGACTTCTCACCGCCGTACTTAATGAGTTCTATATTTATTTCATGATTGCAATTTTTATTTTGCATAATTTTTTTCATCATCTGTTTCTGTTTGCGTATGTGATTCTTCTTGGTGTGTGTTTAAGAGTTCCTGAAAATGCCTTACCCAGGTCTGGTTTATCTTTTCTGTATTGTGTTCCGTCTTTACATTGTTGTCTTTCATTCCTCTTTGTGTCAGGGCCGGATCTAATAAGTTTTCGATGGAGGGCAAAGAATTAAACTGCCGCCCCCCTCGATTGGTTTTTATAAATACGTATATATTACATAATATTAAAAATCGCATCTAAAATTTGACAATCGGTTTTTATTTAAAATTATTAATTTATTTATCTAAACTATTTTTTATTTTATAAAATTGAAAAATATGGGACGTCACACAAGTGGGAGGGTTTTTTAAAAATGTGACCACCTTGACAAGCGGGGAGGGGGGTTAAAATCTCTTAAAATTTTTGTGACGTAATTTATGGATGGTCTCTAAACAGCAACACTAGCACACTTAAAATTTAATGAAAAATCCGCAAGACAAATCACTAATATAATATGTACTATAGATACTAATAGGCAAACTAGGCAACTGCCTAGTAGTAAAGGGGCGTTTAAATTATTTAAAAAAATTTCAAAATTAAGAACATTAAAAATCTGATTTATGGTTAAAATTTTGGTCTAATATGACTTTTTTTTACCGCCCCTCTAGGATGCAAGAGGGGGCAAGCGCCCCTCTTTGCCCCTCCCTAGATTCGGCCCTGCTTTGTGTTATATTACCTTTCGTCTTTTGTTTCTTTATAAGTTTGTAGAACATTTTTGATTCGTTTTACCTGTTGCATTTTTTTCATCACCCATGTATTCTTCTTGTTCTTGTATATCTTATCTTCTTCTCTTGAGCATTTCTTATACTCATCCAGATCCTCCTTCCGCCCAGTCTTACGCCATTCCATTCTTCTCTTGATTTTCCTCCCACTGCATTCCAGGCATTCTTCATCAAACCATATCTTGTTTCTTTTATTACTTCTGTACCCCAATTCTTCTTTTGCGCTCTTGTATACACTAGATATGATGATGTTCAACTCTTCTTCCATGTCATCGCATCTGATTTTTTTTTATTTCGTCTTCGCTGCGTTTTTCATATTGGTTTCTTTTCTCAGTTGAAATCAGTTTTTCGATTTCAATTTTTTTCTTTTTGTTTTCTGTCTTACTTCTGTAATTTGTCTTCGTTATTTTTATCTTCGCTAACACCAGATAATGGTCCGAATTTGCATTGGCCCCTCTAAAAGTTCGCACATCGTTCATGGCCTTCACGTCTTTCTTTGAAATCAATACATGGTATCTAATAACTTTAGTTATTTTCAAATAAATTTTATCTTATCTAATCTATAAAAAAAAATTATAAATAGAGAAGCTATCCCAATATTGGTTTAAAAAATAACTTGAATATTGTTACAAATATTTGTTCACAAATATAATGCAATTATTCGGAGACCGAATGTTTGGATTCGATTTGGAAAAATCTGCTAGAATTCAAGCAAGTGTATCCAAGTCCAAAATTTATTCATACATTTATGGATATAAAAGTAGCTTCTCAGATGCTTTTGGAAAACTTATGGATGTTAGCGACTTGGAACTTGGAGTTGGTCATGCAGAAGATATGCAACTATTGTACGAAGTGAGACCTCCACCAGGCGATGAAGCTATTAATTCTGTTTTATCTAAATCCGACGAGCTTCTTAAGAATATGATGTTGGATATGTACGTTTCATTTGCAGACAGCAGTGCACCAATAATAAGTGGTCTGGCTTTAGTCCCCGTAAGTAACTCCAAAGAGTTTACTTACCTATCCATTAAAAGTCCTACTGATATTAAAATGAATGTTACCGAAGAATTAACACCAACTAAATTTTGGGAAGGTTTACCTATTAAAGAAAATGAAAATTTTTGTAAAAAATCTTGTAATAAGAAAGCGTTGAAGAATGAGTTGTAAGATTGTATAATAAATGTTTTAAGTAATATTCTTTAAGTCGCAATTTTCTTTAAACAATAGTATAATTAACCAGCCTATTCACCTCAGTTGGGGACAGTTTCGCTGAATTAAATAGGGGACTGGTTAAAATTTTTAAAGATTTTATTTTAAAAATGAATTCGATGGTAACAATCTCGATCGTTTTCATGGTATACTGACTAACAGCATTCGCAACAGGTATAACATAAATCCCCCAATTACGCACCTGTAGAATCGGTTTCGGTTCACGTAAAATAAATCGCACTATCTAACTTTTCTGAATACTAACGACTCCGTTATTTCCAAACAAAACCCGTGCATGTATCTTCCCACGAACTAATTCACGTTCAGCTCGTTCGACCTCAGAACCAAGACTGTTTAATACTAGCGTAAATCACGGCCCTTCCTGCGGCGCTTCGAACTCCCATAGGCGACGCGGAGCAGAGGGCAAAAAGGATACTCAACAATTAATAACAATAAATTGTTACAATTTTGTGCACTGTGGGATCTCTCTTTTCGGATGTGGAGGTTTTAAACTAACTATTGACTGCAATAGTTGTGTCACTTTTAAGATATCTTTGTTATTTGGGCCAACTTGCAGTTCAACATGGAATAATGGCAATGGGAATGGTATGTAAATTCACTACAGTATTTCCGTGTTTTTCAATATCCTGCTTAACCAATAGTTTGACAGTATTGTTTGTTTCACAACTCTTGTTGTTGCTTCTGGACTGTTTTTTCTAGTTTTTTTTTTAAATTACGGTTTGCCATTCAGTTTCCTGATTCGCCAGTAATGAAGGTGGCTGCTCTACGCTTGCATTAGGGAAATACCTGCTGCTGTCCAGGATATTTGCATCCGCAAATTGAATTCGACTTGGATGAAGCGGTACAAGTCTTAACTACAACTATACAACAAACGGCCTGGGAAGCTACGCCCAAACAACTAACTCTAAAGGAAGAAAACCACTGATCTAATCATATTCAAGAAAAAAAAAAGATGGCAAATCACTAGAGCACCCAGCGATAGAACAAACTACAATAATGCAGTTAAAGACCTAAAAAAGACCTAAATCTATATGATTTTTAGATAGTACCTACTTTCAAAGAATATGTGTCAAAATTTCGTCAGAAAAAAGAAAAAGAAACAGAAAAAGGGACCAAACGAGAAGCTCTCGATGGATGATAATAAGGCAGAATATGGTTAAGGTTTGCTTGAAGTAGCGAGTTTTTTGTTATAAAATTTATAATGTGATATTTTGGTGACGTAGTCGAGAGAATCTAGAGAAAAATTAAATTTATAATTATTATTGCAGACAGGAAAATAAATTCTCGTTTAGTCAAATTCAATTATTCTGTTGATTAAATGCTGCACGTGTCTTCGTATGACGAGGGCTGTGTATGGAGCGATTTCTAATTCAGGCAAGTCTTAATCAATCATATAATTATTTAACAAAGACGCATTTGTTTCCATAGGGAAATACGCAAAAATCAGCAAAGATGTTGTAGCATTTTAGGTATGACCTGTACATGGGCGTACCCAGCTTTTGGCCTAGGAGGGGGCAAAACTGGAACTTTCGGTTGATAAATAATTCAACATAAATTGAAATGTGCATTTATTACATTTATTACAGGGGCAGCTGCCCCCTGGATACGCCCATGGACCTGTACATTCTTTTGATTCGTTAGCTATTCTCAATTAAATTTTTCAATACGAGGAAAGTATTACGACTGTAAAATTCGGGCGGTGAATTACTGGTTTAGAATAAGTACACCGTACTGCCATTTCGCAGTATTTAATGAAGTATACTGCTTCTTACTGTCGATACTGCTGCTTACTGCCAATACTTCTGTTACTGCCCAATACTACCATTATTGTATAATACTGCCACCTACTGCTTAATTTTATTATTTACTTCCTAATACTGCTAGTTACTACCTAATACTGCAAGTTACTTTCTGGTATTGTCCCTTACTGCTGGTACTGCCTTCTTACTGCTGATACTGTTCCCTTACTGCTAATACTGCCACTTACTCTTGCTACTGCCACTTACTGCTGATACCATTGTTCCTACTTTATATACCCTGGTGGAAACATTTCTCTAAAAACTCTGAATTAGACTTTTTCTCGTTTGTTAATTATCGTCAGCATGCGTCAGCATGCGTCAGCATGCAAATTGCTGAATCAGCTGATATTCAGCGCTGACTGTCAGCTAATATTCAGCAGTTTGCACGCTGACGCAGCGCATTTTCAGCCGCCAAATTAGCAATTCAGTAGCAATTCAGCTTCTGACGTTACTGAAAATCAACAGCTGACTAGTAATTGAATCAGTTAATAATTAGCGCTGATTTAGCTCCTACTTTTTGCTTCTACTTAAGCTGACTCAAAAAAATTCAGCTGTTATACTGGCGCTGAAAACCAGTTGAATTTTAAGCTGTTGCTTCGTTGCGTCAGCTTAAAATTTGCTGACGCGGAAAATCAACTGAATTTAAAGCTGACAGATCGCAGTGGCAGCAAATAATTAATTAATTGTTTCTTGGGATGTTTTAACTGAAAATTTGAAATGAATGTGTCTATTAAGGAGTTAATGGAGCGGTAGAAAGACGTTTTGAAATAGATTGCAAAATCGTGCTTTTAAAGAAAACTAATAATTTAATATTTTTTATTACACAATTCTACAACTCATTATTTTTTGCGCTGCTAATGCAAGATTTTTTACTAAACTTTTCATATTCCATGATAGGTAACTCTTCCCAAAACTTAGTTGGCGTTAATTCTTTAGTAACATTCATTTTAATATCGGTAGGGCTTTTAATGGAAAGATAAGTAAACTCTTTGGAGTTACTTACGGCATCTACTGCTAGACCATTTATTTTTGGGGCATTACCATGTGCAAATGAAACGTACATATCAACCATCAAATCTTTAATTAATTCATCGGGTTCGGACAAAACAGAATTAATTGCTTCGCCAACTGGTAAAAAATTCATGTCGTACAGGAGACCAGAATCCTCTGCATGACCAACGCCAAGATCTAAGTCACCAATACCCATAAGTCTTCCAAGAACTGCAGAAAAACTATTTCTGTATCCGTAAATGTATGAATAAATTTTAGACTTTGATACGCTTGCTTGCTTTCTAGCCGATTTTTCAAAATCAAATCCAAACATTCTGTCTCCAAAAAGTTTCATAACAGTTCTATAACTGTCTCTTCCTATGTTGTTTGTTCCAAAATATTGTTCTCTGATTTTTTTGGCTATAACTTCTTTATCGGCATCACAGCTTGTGTAATTGTAATCTAAGTAATAATGACTGAATTTATCAAATTTCTCATTCAAAGTTTCTAATTCTTTAAATAGGAACATCATAAATACACTTCCTTCGTCAGTGCAGATGGAATTAATCCAAGGCAAATCGTTGAAATCACCGCTATTAAGTAGCTTATAAGGATAATCGGTTAAAAATGCAGAACCTGATTGTTTTTCAACGACTGGTGCAAAAATTGCAATAGGAAAATTACCAGCAGGAGAATATACATTTGAAGTTTGATCGACAATTTCATCACTTGACTTTTCTTTTAAGCAGTCAATGAATGCACGATTTGTAATGGTATCCTCGCAACCAACAAGTACTGCCAAGGCTTTAGCTCTCTCTAACGCCCCTTCCTGAATAGACCAGGGTGCCAAAGCGGTTCCACTTTGAGAAATACCTCGATGAAATAATCCTTTGGACATTTTGGAGAAGTAATGAAAATGAACCGAACTACCGCCGGCGGATGCACCTGTAATTGTCACAGAGTTTGGATTGCCTCCAAATTGTCTGATATTATTTTGAACCCATCGAAGCGCCAAAGCTTGGTCTTTCAAACCGTTGTTTCCCGGTACTACGTCATCTTCTGTGCTCAAAAATCCAAAAGCTCCAACACGATAATTTAAGTTTACAAATATAACATCTCTGTCCATAAGCAAACTAGGACCGGCCATAAACGCACCACCGAACATATAACCACCTCCGTGGATGAAAACAATCACAGGCATGTTATCCTTTGGATTAGGAACATCTTTGGGTACATAAACATTTAAATATAAACAATCTTCACTACCGGTAGCCTTTTTAAATATGAAATCGATTTGGGGACAAACGTATGTTTTATCGGCATCTAAAGGTTTTTCCCAAGGATCTGGTTCCACTGGTGCTTCAAATCTTAATTTACCCACCGGTGGTTTGGCGTAAGGAATTCCTTTAAACGCAGAATACGTACGACCACCATAAGATTTTTTATGGAATCCATTAACAGTTCCCAATTTTGTTGTTACTGAAGGTCGTTCAAGTGCGATTGCCGAACCTAAAATGATTAAAATTATAATTATAAATTAAATTTTATGGAATTTTTCAATTAATATTTATTAATATTTTCAATATTTTTTTAAATATTTTTTAATTATTTTTCCTATTTTTGTAATGATATAAAATACAAGAAAACATTGCCGTAAAAAATATAAAAAAAATAGTAAAAATAGCAAAAGGTTAATAATTTAGGTGTAATCAGAGGCGTATTATGCAGGTTTGACGCCGCAAGCCTTTTTTATTAGAATAATTTATAGAGAAAAGATAGCTAACTTCTGAAATTTTACGCCCCTGAAATTTTGTGCCACAAGCCCGGGCCTCATGAGCTTATGCGATAATACGGATCTGGGTGTAATGAGCGAATTATAATAAATTATCGAAGCCTAATCTCCCAAATTATAATTTTTAGACATTTTATATATTAGATATTATATATTATATTATATTATATATATATTACATTGAAATAAATTTTATACATTAACTTACTTAAGAAAATTACAACTACACGGAAATAGAAACTTTACTTCAATTGGGAAAATTAAGCAGTGCAATTATTTAATTTGGTAGATAATTAAAATGTAATTTCGTTCTCACATTAGCACATTATCACAATAAAAAAATTGTTATTTATAAATAGTTGACATTTTGTTCTTGATATTTTGTTCGTTAATTAATGTGAAAAACTCAATAATAAACTGACAAATTAACGATTGTAAAAATAATTTAGTAGCTTTGTTTAAATTTAATTGCCACTGCAAATTTTTTTTTCAGTTATTTTTCGAGTTTAACAAAATGCGAATTGAAAACTCTTTAGGGAAGAAAAGTTGATCTTTCCATTCTAATAAAACAATATACCTACTATTTCCGTAAAAAAGAGCATTGTAGGTTTAAGTTAATAATTTAGGTGTAATGAATGAGTTTTAATAATAATAAATTATTGAAGCTTATGCCCGTATTCACAAACGTCCGTAAAACTTTTAACGAACCGTTAAATTTAACAAACAATGGAAATTATCTCTCGGTACAAGCAAGCCAATAGAAATCATTCGTTAAATTTAACGGTTCGTTAAAAGTTTTGTGAATATGAGCATTAATCTCTCAAATTATAATAGACATCTTGTAGCGAAAAACATTGAAATATTTTGTTTTTATTTACTTACTAGTTAACAAAAATACAACTACACCGAAAGAGAACATTTTTTCAATTGAGAAAATTAAGCAATAGAAATTGATGGGTACTTAAGTAATTACCAAAAATAGACAGATTACCATCGTAGCGTAACTCATTTGACCTTCCTGCATGGAAGGTTCAAGTTTAAAGCTGTTGAGTGGTTCTGGAAGCTAGGCCAGGGGTAGACTAAATTGTCGAATAATTGCGTTATGCATTTCTTACTATATCTTTGCAGATGCCAATTAGATATATATGCGCATATATATAACAGGGTGTCCCAGAACTCAAAGTCATCCCTTAAAGGGCTGATAGGCCAGCTCATGACTGACCCCAAACATCAAATCTGACAAAATCGTTTTTTAAAATTTATTTTATTATATTATATTATTTAAATTATTTTTTATTTGGGTTTTGTTTAGTTTTAAATTTGAATTCTTAATTATCGAAATAATGTTACTATGTTCCTTATGCAGTAAAATAGCAACATTTTTTTATTTTAAGTGTGAAATAGTTACAAAACGTTATACAATTTTGTAAACTACACTAAATGAGCAATTTTTTTAAATAACTTGACAAGTTAGCTTGGTACATTTCTTTACAGTATGAAGAGCTGAAGTTTGCGAATTAAAAAAAAATTAATTTATGGATCAGGCAAAAACATTTTTTTTCTAATTTTTTTAATATCCAATAAAATTTCTGCACACAAGACTCGGAATTCCAAAGATTTCCAAGGCTTCCAATGATTGCCAACGATTTCCAAAGAATTCCAAAAACTTCCAAAGAATTCCAAAGTCTTCCAACAATTTCCAAGGAATTCCAAAGAATTCCAGTGATTTCCAACGAATTCCAATGATTTCCAAGAATTCCAAGAATTTCCAAGTAATTCCAATGAAGTAATTCCAACTCAAATTGGAATTGAAAATGTGGCGGCATCTGTTAACTTATTCGAGATCGAACTCGCGATTCCTAGGGTCAAATATGAAGCGTTATGCGCATGATTCGTTGAATGACTGAGAGGCAAACTAATGTGATATTATTTTTTTTAACTTAAGCAGGGAGGAGGAAATCTCGTACGAGACACCATCGCCATCTACGATGGTAGTGTCAGACTTTCACTGACTAAAACCTCCCCCTACCCATGGCTTCCATAGGGGCAGAAATGTTTCCACATGCTCGGCCCGGCTCTTATGTGGTCTTGGCACGCCCACGCCCCGTCCGCCCGTTCAGCTATTCCTGCAGTGACCGTGACACAGACTTATCGGTGTTTTGGGGGCTGTTGTCATGCCTGCTGGTTTTATAGACGTCTCTGCAGTTGTTCCTGCAATGTCTCGAACTTGTCGGAGAGACGTCCTTGAGACGTTGCCCGCTCAATCTTCTTCTTTCTCTGTTTTTCGGAAAAGTTCCAGCTGTCTCCATTGGGTTATTATGCATCTGCTGTTTCCGCTTCTGGTGTGTGGATGACCTGTTCGGCAACCCCAGCCGGTTCCCATTCCTTACATTCGGACACGGTATCTCGGCAGTGTCCAGCAGGGGCCCAAGTTGCGAGCTCGGCCCTACTGCGGGGACTCCTGGTCGGTTCCCATTCCTTGCGCTCAATCGGGGTATTCTCGGCGGTGTCCGCGACTCAATTTCCACATTTACGCTGCCTCTTGCATGACCTTTGCAGGGCATGTCGGCCTCTCGCGTTGGCCTGACCACAAGTTACCAGGGAACGTGATAGTATTAGTTTTTCTTATCTGCTGCGTATCTTAACTTGTAATAAATAAATATTAAGTCAAACAAATGCGATCGAATAACTGTTAGCCGCACAAAATTCCCAGAATCAACTTCAGTAGGTTCAACAGTGATAGTTTAGTTCATTTTTTTCTTTTACTTTTTTATTAGCGTTTTAATTACATCCATTTTTGGATATACGCCTCTTCAAGTTCTCTCTACCTATTCTATCGCCCGCCTCTTGAATCTGATTAAAGCCGGTCACAAACTCGATGTCATTCACCTATCTCATTAGAGGTCTTCCTCCTGGTCTTGTAAATGCGTATGGTCAAGACATTTCGCCATGGCCGTTTCGCCGTCGCCCATTTCGCCGTCGACTTTCGACATTTTTTTAACTTTAATCTATAACTTGAAAATTATAAAAAAAACTATAACATTTTGACTGCAAAAATTAATATTTTTGGGGTTATGGAAAATTATAAATTAGAAAAGCAGAAATAAAAAAAACTTTTATATTTTTTTATTTAATTTGTATCCTTATTAATTTTTTTTTTATTTAATTTTATATATAATTTAATGAAACTTTAATTGTAACTTTTGATTAAATTTTTTAATTAACGACGGCGAAATGGGCGACGGCGAAACGGCGATGGCGAAATAGGCGACGGCGAAACGGCCACGGCGAGACGTCCCATTCAGGTCCCGCGTATGACCACTTAAGTTTTGCTGCGCTTTCCAATATGTCGGTGACCTTTGTTTTTTTTGCCTTATTCACATGTTTGTCTTTCTGTCTTTCAATGATATGTCCAACATTGTCCTTTCATGGTCCAGTCGTGATCCAGTTTTCTGCGCTATAACTAAATACAGGCAAAACGCACATATCAAAGACTCGCTTTTTTAAATGCAGTTGAATATTTCTATTTTTTAATATACAGCTTAGTTTCCCAAAGATCGCCCATGCTTGCGAAGTTCTTTTTATTTCGTTACTTCGATTTTATTTTTCCAGTTTCATCTTCTGCACCAGGTACATATACATATATGTATTCCGCAACTTGATTTGTTCACTCTCTACTTGTACGAGATGGGACAAAATCCCATGGCCACAATCCCGCGGCCACAATCCCGCCGAACTAAAATCCCGCTGCCGATGGTTACGATAAAAAGTATAATCTTTTACTAGCTGGAAAGTCCGTCCGCGGACGGGCATCTAGATCCCGATTGGTTGGAAACTCGATTGATGTGCAACTCGTCCCAGGGGGAGTACCGGCGCGCGGCGGTGGTTTAATATATTTTTTGGTTGGTGAAAAAACTCGACCAATCAGAGTGCTTCCTTTTCTCCAAAAAATGACACGCTGAAGGAGCAGCAGCTGCAGCAGCAGCGTGCTGGGGTTTTATGTATAAAGATTATTCTTTTGAAAATATTCTTCAAATATGTATTTCTTTAAAAATTAAAAATAAATAAATTGACATTAATAGTATATTTCATATTGAGAGGGAGATTCTAATAATACAATTAACAGAGTAGGACGGTTTAGAGGAATATTTTTAATGAATTCAGCGTTTATCAAAACGGCCCCGAGCATCCGAAGCAGAGGGGACGGGTGCGGACGGTTGATTTTGGTAAACAAGGCAACCACAGAAAATCTCGGATTCATATCCATATACAGGGTCCGGCAAGGAAACTTGCTGATTTGAATAGGGCGCCAATGAACGAGGCGTGGTCAGAAAGTGGTGGGGAATGTCCTATTCGAAAGAGCGGGTTTTGAAGTTTTGTTACTCCACAAGTCTATTGTCGCCATGCGTTGGACAAAATCCAAAAATCTTGGTGTAATAAATGTTTGAAAACCGTAATTTATCCGAAAAGTTTAACAAATAACTCTGCTATTACGCCCTGACGACCAACGTTACGACCTCTATTGTTTTCTTTCGGTAATTACCTAATTAGACCCATTTGTACAGTTGCTTATATAAGACTCTAGGGAAGAATAATATTTACTTTAGGATTTATGTCACGAGTTAAGTCATATTTGGAACCTACGAGCGTTCAACTCCTTAGTGCACGTGTAATATCTCCGTTGATTGCATTGATACTGATTGATTTTGAGTTGACTCTTGAGATTGAGATCTTAAGAAATTGCGAATTGAGATCTTGAATTGAAGGGCTTGTTTACCAATGCAAAAGTGAATGCTTATATAGTTTCCAAAAATGACCAAATCTCATTTTCGAAAGAAATTACGTAACCCCTTTTTTGCCCCCCAGCAGCGAATTTTATTTGCAATTGGTTTGTTGGAAACAAAAACAAGGCAAGTCTTAGAAAAGGAAAGTAGATATTAATACGTCACGATTTTCGATCGGTAGCCTGAAAAAATTAGATTAATGCGCTAATTATAGAAGTAATGTAAATTATACTGCGTTCAACATTTTTTGAGTTCTGAGATTTCGCGAGTGTATGGCCACGTTGCAGCAACATCACTATTGTTTTTATTCCGACATTTGTTATAACTTGAAATTGAAAAACGTAAATTTACAACTTTAATTACTCTAATTTATAGCATAACTTAATTTGTCAAATTCTGCTAATAATGGTTATCCGTCAAAATTTATTAATCTAATCGAACATACAAGCAATTTAATCGTGTTATCTATTAGATATTATCGAAATATTAATTTGTCTATATTTTGTTAATACTTGTTATATAACTTTTGGATATAACCAATGACAAGGACGTGATGATTAATGAACATAATAACTTCTATCAAATTTGAGAATTGCATTACTAAATTCTCTTAATCAAAGAAATGTTCTCTTTCTGTGTAGTTGCATTTTTGTTAAGTAAGTACATACAAAATTAATTAATTTAAAAAAATAATTAAAATAAAACTTAGAAACATCAGGACGAATATTAATTAATTAACTTAAATAATTGTTTTATTTAGTTATTACCAGGTAATAAAATAATTTTAATCGTTTTAGGTTCGGCAATTGCACTTGAGCGACCTTCAGTAACAACAAAATTGGGAACTGTTAATGGATTCCATAAAAAATCTTATGATGGTCGTACGTACTCAGCGTTTGAAGGAATTCCTTATGCCAAACCACCGGTGGGTAAATTAAGATTTGAAGCTCCAGTGGAACCAGATCCTTGGGAAAAACCTTTGGATGCCGATAAAACATACGTTTGTCCCCAAACCGATTTGACATTTAAACAGACTTCCGGTAGTGAAGATTGTTTATATTTAAATGTTTATGTACCTAAAGATGTTCCTAATGCAGAAAATAACATGAATGTAATTGTCCACATTCATGGAGGTGCTTTTATGATGGGCAGTTCGTTTATGGCCGGTCCAAGTTTCTTTATGGACAGGGATATTATATACGTAAACTTTAATTATCGCATTGGAGCTTTGGGATTTTTAAGCACCGAAGATGATGTTGTACCGGGAAACAATGGTTTGAAAGACCAAGCTTTTGCACTGCAATGGGTTCAAAAGAATATCAGACAATTTGGAGGCAATCCCAAATCTGTTACTATTACAGGTGTATCCGCCGGTGGTGCATCTGTTCATTTACATTACTTCTCCAAAATGTCCAAAGGATTATTTCATAGAGGTATTTCTCAAAGTGGAACAGCTTTGGCACCATGGGCTATTCAGGAAGGTGCGTTGGAAAGAGCTAAAGCATTGGCAGTACTTGTTGGTTGCGACGATACCACTACAAATCGTGCATTAATTAATTGCTTGAAAGAAAAATCGAGTGACGAAATTATAGCTCAAACTGAAAATTTAAAGTCACCTGTCGACGGATTTCCTATTGCAATTTTTGCGCCAGTCTTTGAAAAGCAATCTGTTTCTGCATTTTTAAACGATTATCCGTATAAGCTACTTAATAGCGGTGATTTCAACGATTTGCCTTGGATTAATTCCATATGTACCGATGAAGGAGGCATAGTTATGATGTTGCTATCTAAAGAATTTGAAACATTGAATGAGAAATTTAATAAATTCAGTCATTATTATTTAGATTACAATTACACCACCTGTGATGCCGATAAAGAAGTTATAGCCAAAAAAATCCGAGAACAATATTTTGGAACAGACAACATAGGAAGAGATACTTATCGAACCATTATGAAAATGTTTGGAGACCGAATGTTTGAATTCGGTTTAGAAAAATCTGCTCGAGTTCAAGCAAGCGTATCGAAATCCAAAATTTATTCATATATTTACGGATATAGAAACAGTTTCATGGGAGCTTTCAGTAAACTCTTAGGCATTGGTGATTTAGACCTTGGCGTTGGTCATGGAGAGGATGGTACGCTTCTGTACGATATAAAATTTTTACCAGGGGGTGACGCTATGAATTCTGTTTTATCTCAAACCGATAAGTTATTGAAAGATATGTTGGTTGATATGTATGTTTCATTTGCAAATGGCAATGCTCCAAAAATAAATGGTCTAACTGTAGATACTGTAGGTAATTCCAAAGAGTTTACTTACCTCTCCATCAGGAGTCCTACCGATATCAAAATGAATGTTACTGACGAATTAACGCCAACTAAATTTTGGGAAAGTTTACCTATCAAAGAAAATGAAAATTTTTGTAAAAAGTCTTGTAATAAGAACGCGTTGAAAAATGAGTTGTAAGATTGTATAATAAATGTTATAAGTAAAATATTTTTGGTCCCTATTCACTAATCATCGAATTGTAGTGTTATTTACTATCGATCGTTTACTGGTGTTCTAGTCTAGAATTTTGAAAAGATCGATGTTTTGATTCTGCAGACTGAAGAATATATCTTCGAGAGAAAATTTTGATTACTCTTAAGTTTATGGGTAATTGGACAAAAACATTGGATAATAAAATGTCTGATAAAATTTTGATAAAACAATAAATCATCTAAATGAATTAACCTTTAGGCCGCTATACACCTTTATTCTTAATATTCAATTTCCTAGCCTAAAATAAGACTGCTATTAATTTGATCCAGCTTCAAGGTATATCTTTTCTATAGTTCACGCATTTATTTCTCTTTATATGATACATTTCGCTGATATTTCTTTTTATTCTATTTTCTTCAAGTCCAAGATTTTAATTTCTTCGAAGGCAAACTTGTGCCCTGTCTCTTCACTCTTTAATCTTTAATCTTCAATCTTCAATCTTCAATCTTCAATCTTCAATCTTCAATCTTCAATCTTCAATCTCCAATTTCTAATCTTCAATCTTCAATCTTCAATCTTTAATCTTCAATCTTTAATCGTCAATCTTCAATCTTTAATCTTCAATCTCTAATCTTTAATTTTAAATCTTCAATCATCAATCTTTAATTTTCAATCTCTAATTTCTAATCTTCAATCTTCAATCTTCAATCTTTAATCTTCAATCTTTAATCGTCAATCTTCAATCTTTAATCTTCAATCTCTAATCTTTAATTTTAAATCTTCAATCATCAATCTTTAATCTTCAATCTTCAATCTCTAATTTTTAATTTTCAATCTTCAATCTTCAATCTTCAATCTTCAATCTTCAATCTTCAATTTTCAATCTTCAATCTTCAATCTCCAATTTCTAATCTTCAATCTTCAATCTTCAATCTTTAATCTTCAATCTTTAATCGTCAATCTTCAATCTTTAATCTTCAATCTCTAATCTTTAATTTTAAATCTTCAATCATCAATCTTTAATCTTCAATCTTCAATCTCTAATTTTTAATTTTCAATCTTCAATCTTCAATCTTCAATCTTCAATCTTCAATCTTCAATCTTCAATCTTCAATCTTCAATCTTCAATCTTCAATCTTCAATCTTCAATCTTCAATCTTCAATCTTCAATCTTCAATCTTCAATCTTCAATCTTCAATCTTCAATCTTCAATCATCAATCTTTAATCTTCAATCTTCAATCTCTAATTTTTAATTTTCAATCATCAATCTTTAATCTTCAATCTTCAATCTTCAATTTTCAATTTTCAATCTTCAATCTTCAATCTCCAATTTCTAATCTTCAATCTTCAATCTTCAATCTTTAATCTTCAATCTTTAATCGTCAATCTTCAATCTTTAATCTTCAATCTCTAATCTTTAATTTTAAATCTTCAATCATCAATCTTTAATCTTCAATCTTCAATCTCTAATTTTTAATTTTCAATCTTCAATCTTCAATCTTCAATCTTCAATCTTCAATCTTCAATCTCCAATCTCTAATCTTCAATCTTTTGACGCAAACAAATGACCGCCTTTATTTTTGATGCAAAAATGCCCTTTTCGTGCATTTTGCATCACATTTTCCAGCGTCTACGTGGTAATAAGCGATATTTCCCGGCGAATATTGGCTTTGAGCTAAGGTATGGTCTGCGGCTTGTCGATGTAAACTTTGCTCTTCAAATACCACAAAAAGAAGTCCGGAGGCGTTCAATGTGAAATGAGCTTCATTGCTCATGATGATTTTGAACCAAAACTCACCATCACCATGGAGCATGTTTTCGACGAAATGAGCGTAAGCAATACTTCTGGGTTTGTTTTATCGGTGTTAGTTGATTCATGGCACAAAATAGACTGAAATGACGCGTCAAACAAGCCACTATATATGTCAATACGTCAAAAAATGGCGGAACTATTCAAGTTTCAAATGCTATCGCAACAGATGGCGCACCCGTTATTTGAAATTTACATGCATTAAAGTCAATTTAAAAGTCTATCGTTGACCTTTAACTGAAAACGCGACAATTCCGTATCTGGAAGCTTTCCTCAGGGACACCCGGACAGAGTACCAAAAATCCATCGACACCATTACTATATTTATTTTTAAGTCCTCTAGTAATGTCATGGATCTCATCTTTTGTTAGCTTTTTCAGCAACCTTCTTTGGAAATCCCTGAAATTTCTTGAAAATCCCTAGAATTCTTGGAAATCTTTGGAAATGCCTAGAATTCTATGGAAATCCCTGAAATTCTTTAGAAATCTTTAGATAACAATTCTTGAAAATCCTAGGAATTCTTTGGAAAATTTGGAAATTATTGAAAGTTTTGGAAATCTTTGGAATTTCTTGGAAACCTTGGGAATCTTTGGAATTCCTTGGAAATCGTTGGAATTTTTGAAAATCTTTGGAATTCCGAGTCTTGTGTACAGAAATTTTACTGGATATTTACTCCTTGTAAGTTTTCATAAAATTCCGGAAGCTGTAAATTTTATGAGAACACCTGATCTACATCGGCCGTAGCTTAGATGAAACATCTATTTTGAATCAAGTAAATCTCGGTTTTGATATAACCACAAGTAAATATTATTTTAAGTAAAGAAAAATATACTTTTGAATGATTTTCTTGTATTAAGCGAGTATAGTTTCAAATTAACAATATTTATTATTTGAAATAAGTAAATAATATTATTGTGGCAAGTACATAAAGATATTCAATTCAAGTATATAGAAAAACTTCATTCAAGAAAATTGTTATCTTGTTTAAAAGTTACTGATTCTTAAATCAACAGTATCTGCTTCTTCAAAATAAGTAAAACTAATTTTTGTAACAAACTTTGTAACTTTTTTGTATTTAGTTTGCAGTATTTTCAAACCAAGAATATTTTTTTATGGTGAGAAAGTATATTCTTGTAATAAATAATTGTATATACTTCTTAAGTAAAACCGACAAAAAACGGAGAACAAAGCGAGAACTTATGAAGAACACGAGAATCGGCTCCACTCTCTCTTTTCTCGTGTTGTTCTTGATTTCTCGCGAGGTTCTGGCGAGATTCTCGCGAGAGTCTGGAGTGACCTGCAATGCGAGAACCTGAAAAATGAACACGAGAATCGGCTCCACACTCTCGTTTCTCGTGCTGTTCTCGCGTTCTCGTGCTGTTCTTCTCATGAAGAAGCAAATATATCCATTTTTCAAATTTTCACTTAATATTAATGGTATTGGCTATTTTTCAATTGTGTTTGAAAATCTCATTGGTGCACATCGATCATGTGACAAGTGCGGGCGATTCTCAACACAACATATTATTAAAAATAAATATTTGTTGGAATTTTTTTGAGATTGACGAATCGGATGTTCAGGATAAGCATGCACGTATGACTATTTTGATATTATATAATTTTGAAAAAAATTTTAATGAATAAAATAACGAAATTTTACATAATATTTTTACTGTGAAACAATTAATTTATTTTAAAATAAATGCAAAATACAAGATTTACAATACATCTTTAGTTTACCATAATTCGTCGAGAGTACTGTAAAATAAAATAAAATCTATTATCTTCTGGGGAAGATCCAAACTGTTAGCAGCACAAAAATAATTTACAGGGTGGACACCCTCACTATAACTTTTTATAATTTCTCTTATACTATTTCTACTTATCTCTTCAAGAGATCTTATATTTTTCGAAGTTGGCGGTGTAAAATATTTGGTTACAAGCTTAAAATATTTTTCAGAAATAATTTGTTGTGAAAACAACCTGTCATAATCTATCTTATCGTCTACCCCGCAAATTATGGTAGCAAAATATTCTACATTATTATTCTTATTGTAGTTATCCAAATAATTGAATTCCAATGCAAGAGATAAAAGTTTTACTTCATCGCTTATGCCATAAAATAGCAAAGCTTCAGCAATATCGCTCAAGGATGACCGAACACCCAAAGATATCCATAATTGTATCATTTCAATTCTTTGGTTTTTCTCAGTGTGTCAGTTTTCTCAATATTAAATTCCCATAACAGCAGTGAAAAAATATTTTTCTGCTTATAATCCACGTACTCCTTTACTATTTTTGGAAATCCCTGGAATTATTTTTTAATCCCCGGAAATCTTTAGAAATCCTTGAAATTCTTTAGATTGCACTTTGGTTTGAACTCAGAAATTTTTTGGAAATCACTGGAATTCTGTGAATTTTCTTGAAATTCCCTGGAATTTTTAGAAATCAAAGTAATTCTTTGGAAATTCCTAGAATTCCTTGGAAATCTCTGAAATTCTTTAAAAATCACTGGAATTCTTTAGATTGCAATTCTTGGAAATTTTTGGAATTTCTTGGAAGTCTTTGGAATTCCTTGGAAATCGTTGGAAGTTTTGGAAATCTTTGGAATACTGAGTCTTGTGTACAGAAATTTTACTGGATATTTACTCCTCGTAGGTTTTTCACGGCTTCCGAAATTTTATGAGAACACCTGATCTACATCGGCCGTAGATTAGAGGAAACATCTGTTTTGAATCAACTAATCTAGGTTTGGATATAACCACAAGTAAATATTATTTTAAGTAAAGAAAAATATATATAGACTAGCGCCGAACGGATCTAGCGCCGAACAGATCTAGCGCCGAACAAACTCGCGCCAAAATGCCTGCGACGAAACGGCTACACCGAAACGGCTGCGCCGTTTGGGGCCGTTCCCATATTTTACTTTAATCGCTAAAAGTTGACTTTAAATCATCACATAATTATATAGTTCAGTCAAATGGTAGTTTTTTCGTAACAAAATTTTGGAAGCTTTTTTCTCAGCGCTTCTATATGTTTTTTGGTGTGCTGAATCTGAATTTCAAGTTTGCTGCCTTGTAGTAGACCGGCTTCACAACGAAAAACGCAAAAAACCTCAAAATTTTTACATTTTTTTAGGTTTTTGCTAATATCTCATAAAATATGCGTTTTTTTTAAATAAATATTCTACACAAAATTAAAGTAAATAAAATTTCCTACAAAATACATTAGTCGACTTTCATTTTATAACAAGCGGTTTCGGCGCTAGAGAGGTTAAAAATCCTATTTCCGCTTTTATCCTATCGCGAAAATTTCAAAAACGGTGACTCCCACCGCCTACGACTTGAAAAATGTACAATCATGTTATCAACAAAAACCGTTATACCACGTGAAAAAATATTAAATTTTCCTTCCTAAAACGAGACGGCCCATTATCCTCTTACTAGCTGGAAAGCCCGTCCACGGACGGGCCTCTAGAACCGATTGGTTGGAAACTCGATTGATGTGCAACTCGTCCCAGGGGGAGTATCGTCGTCGGTACTTTAATATATATTTTGGTTGGTAAAAAATGACACGCTGGAGCAGCAGGAGCAGCAGCAGGAGCAGCAGCAGGAGCAGCAGCAGCGGGCTGGGATTTTATGTATTAAGATTGTATATAAACAAAATAGAAGACAATGAAATGTGCAACAAAAAATGTTTAAAAGGTTTTGCTGTAAAATCGATTTTTATATGCCAAAAAAGGGCTTTAAAACTGTATATGATAGATTAGGGAGCTAGCTTTTGGAGCTAAAATATTAGCCCCCACCCCCAGTTTCAATGTGAAAAAACTGTAAAGATTAGCTTTAATATTTGGGTGCTAGCCAGTCTAGCTCCATAGATTGAGGAGAGCTACCTTTTTCACCGCAAAGCTAAGCCGAATCAAATTTTTAATTTTAATTTTTCTTTAAATTTCATAACTTCAAAATTTTCTCGCCTCTAAAGTTTAGGCGACCCTAGAATTTTGCCGCCCTAGGCTCGGGCCTCACGGGCCTAAGCGTAAATCCTGCACTGCATTTAGCTAAAGACTTCACATATTATGATTATGAAACATTTTCAGGACTGCCACGCCAGACGCGACGTGGACTCAGATCTAATCATGATCTAATTTCTAATACTCCAGGTAGTGGTGACAAGGTGGTCTCACACGGCAAACCGAACCAAAAAAAGTGTGAGACTGCGTTGGCACCACATGGCACAATACGTTACACAACATTGGTTAAATTTACACATTCATGGTCAATAGTTTTTTTAATACAATGTTTATCTACTGATTCAAGTTCATTTTTATCAAATTCGATAATTACGCAAATATTGCATTATAAAAGTGTTTTATTACAATGTTTTGACTTAGAAAAATATAACTTTGTCTATTTATTAGATACTTGTAAATACATAAGACTATTAATTTTGATAACTGAATTGTTTAATTCTATTAATGAAAAAATGTTCTCTTTCTGTGTAGTAGTGTTTCTTTTAAGTAAGTACATTTTATGTAAATGTTTTTTTGCTTATAATTTGATTGATTATTATTTTTATTATTAGCTTTACATTCTAAACTCTAAAAAACTTCGCTGTTCAGTATCCAGGATTTTTTCAGGACCATTAGGCCCCATAAAAAATATTTCAAGATATTTTTCTTAAAATTAATTCATATCGTACTCTACAATCTCATAATATATTATATTGGATATATTGAGATGACTCGAGAGCTTCAAAATATAAAATAAATTATTTTCAAGAAAATCTTATTTTTCTCGGGTGACCCATTTTTTTGAACCTGAGACTCTTTTATAAAATAAAAAATTTTATAATGCAATTCCACTTCTGTATTAAATTTTCTTTACACTCTAATTCCATATTTTAATAAATTTTTAAAATTTATTGCCTCCTCTTACGTACAATCCTTAGGGGCGATTTAAAGGTGTTTTTACATTTTTGGAAAATCTTTAAGACAAATTTTGGGAAATTACGTTTAATAATTAAATTATTATTTTTAATTATTTTATAATTTAGTATAAAAATGTACTTGAGCTGAAATCAACTTAATTATAATTTAATCATTTTAGGTTCAACAACCGCACTTGAACGACCTTCAGTAACAACAAAATTGGGAATTATTAACGGATTTCACAAAACATCTTACGATGGTCGGACGTATTCTGCATTTGAAGGAATTCCTTATGCCAAACCACCGGTGGGTAAACTAAGATTTGAAGCACCAGTGGAACCGGATCCTTGGGAAAAAGTTTTGGATGCCGATAAAACATATGCATGTCCCCAAACCGATTTTATGTCTAAGAAGCCCATTGGCAGTGAAGATTGCTTATATTTAAATGTTTACATACCCAAAGATGTTCTCAACCCAGAGGATAACATGCCAGTGATCGTTCATATTCACGGAGGTGGGTTTATTTTAGGTGGTTCGTATATGGCCGGACCAGATTTCTTTATGGACAGAAATGTTATATTTGTAAACTTAAATTATCGTCTTGGAGCTTTTGGATTCTTAAGTACAGAGGACGACGTGGTGCCAGGAAACAACGGCTTAAAGGACCAAAATTTGGCACTTAAATGGATTCAGAATAACATAAAACAATTTGGAGGCAATCCAAAATCAGTGACCATTACAGGATCTTCCGCCGGTGGTGCATCTGTTCATTTTCATTACTTGTCTAAAATGTCCAAAGGATTATTTCATCGAGGTATTTCTCAAAGTGGAACAGCTTTGGGACCATGGGCTATTCAGGAAGGTGCACTAGACAGAGCTAAAGTTTTGGCAAAACTTGTTGGCTGCACGGATATCACTATAAATCGTAAATTCATTGACTGTTTGAAAGAAAAATCGAGTGACGAAATTGTAGATCAAACTGAAAATTTAAGGTCACCTGTCGGCGGATTTCCCTATTCAATTTTTGCGCCAGTCGTTGAAAAACAATCGAGTTCTGCATTTTTAAACGATTATCCGTATAAGCTACTTAATAGCGGCGATTTCAACGATTTGCCTTGGATTAGTTCCGTCTGCACCGATGAAGGAACTATAGCAATTTTGTTATTATTTAAAGAATTTGAAATATTGAATGAGAAATTTGATAAATTCAGTCATTATTATTTAGATTACAATGGCACAACCTGTGATGCCGATAGAAAAGTTATAGCCAAAAAAATCAGAGAACAATATTTTGGAACAGACAACATAGGAAGAGATACTTATCGAACCATTATGAAACTGTTTGGCGACCGAATGTTTGAATTCAGTTTCGAAAAATCTGCTCGAGTTCAAGCAAACAGATCGAAATCTAAAATTTATTCATATATTTATGGATATAAGGACAGTATTTCGGAACGTCTTCCAAAACTTTTGGGCATTAACGACCTAGACCTTGGGGTTGGTCACGCAGATGATGCTACTGTTCTTTACAAGAGAGTATTTTTACCAGGTGGTGAAGTTATGAATTCTCCTTTATCTAAAACCGATGAGGCAATGAAAGATATCATGGTAGACATGTTCGTTTCATTTGCAAATGGTAATTCTCCATATATAAGTGGTCGAGCTGTAGATGCTGTAAGTAACACCAAAGAGTTTACTTACCTCTCCATCATGAATCCCACCGATATCAAAATGAATGTCACTGCCGAATTAACGCCAACCAAATTTTGGGAAAGTTTACCTATCAAAGAAAATGAAAATTTTTGTAAAAAATCCTGTAATAAGAACCATTTGAAAAATGAATTGTAAGATTGTATAATAAATGTTTTAATATTCTTTAGACCCCTATTTACTAATCATTGAATTGCAGTATCGTTTGATAATTGGTCAGTATTGACGTCATATGACCAAGGAAATGACGTACTAGTGACGTAAAAGTTACGTGTTAATGTCACAGCCCAGAGACGTTATTTTAAGACGATTATACGACGTAACCAAAGACGTCAGACAAACAATGTCATTTCAAGACGTTACTTTTCTGACGTCAAAATAAGGTCATAAAACAACGTCACACTAACGTCAGTATTTAGTCATTTGACGTCGTCGACGAAATATGACCAGAAATAAACTTGATTTTGACGTGATTTGACGTAAGCATGCCAACTGGGGTATGCCTTAAGGCCTTGATATACTACAGGGTTTGCTAATAAGACGTTTGTTTTTCAATAGGGGCATATTCGGATATTTTGACAGTTCTAACATTTAGTTTTTTGACATAATGTACAGCAGAAGCTTTGCCATTTGTGAAAATGTCTTCGTCGAAAGTCGAAAATCGTGTTAAAATCATTGAAACCTATTACGAAAATGGTCGATGTATGAAAACCACATTTCGTAAAATTTGCGATATTTATTATCGTCATGATCGGCCTTCTGAACCTATATGACTCGCTAAAAACATCCCTCTAGGTAGGACAAACTCGCCAAAGGTGCAACTCGAAAGGGGTGAAACTCGTTAGCAACGCTCGATGTTTACCCTACGGTATCACAATTGCGTCTGACTGCCAACACTAAGACTATATCAAAACGCACGCACCGTCAATAGAACTCAGGAGCGAATCAATTTCCTATGTACATGTAAAATTTTCATTTTAAAATGCCGTTTTCTCGAAAACTACTGGATAATCCAGGTCGAAGTGCGTTATTAAAATGCTCAGAAAATTGTCCTCTTTCCAATAGAAAAAAAAATCGCTGCCCGATTCGTGGTATCGATTAATTGACAGTAACCGTATTTTGAATTCACTCTACTGTGGCATTAAAAGTATAACTTCAAAAAATTTTTGCTCTAAATTTGGCGCCCCTAAAATCGACCGCCCTAGCCTGCTGGTAAATTCGCCACTGTTGTGAAATATATGAAAGCAAGAATAAAAGGTTTGGGCATATAATGAGAAGCGATAACGAAGAAGCAATAAAACTGTTAACAATGTAGAACCTATTGAAACACTAGCAAGATGATCTTCGACGACCGAAGATGCGATGGTGGGACGGGGTGACAAACTATCTCGAAAAAATGAAGGTGAGAGGATTTAGACAGACGGTATCAGATAGAAGAGCATGGAGAAGAATAGTTAACGACAGTAAGACACACAGAGAAACGGAATAAAGTATGGAATAAAAGTATCGATAGAATAGTGAATGTGTATAGTGTGACCAAGTTATATCACGAGGACTAAAGGTCGTTACTCACCTGTCAGCATAGCGACTGATCAGCACCAGAAAATTTTATTCCTTATGTGTATTTAAATGTAATATTTATGTGCCTTGCAGGTGATATGCTGATGCTGTTAGGTAGGCGCACTTACATTTAAATACCTACACAAAAGGTAAAATTTTTGTACACAAGACTCGAAATTCCAATGATTTTCAACGATTTCCAAAGAATTTCAAGAAATTCCAAAGACTTTCAAAGAATTCCAATGATTTCCTAGGAATTCCAAAGATTTCCAAGAATTCCAAGAAATTCCAAAGACTTCCAAAGAATTCCAACGATTTCCTAGGAATTCCAAAGATTTCCAAGAATTCCAAGAAACTCCAAAGACTTCCAAAAAATTCCAACGATTTCCAAGGAATTCCAAAGATTTCAAAGACTGCCAACGATTTCCAAAGAATTCCAAAGATTTCCAAGAATTCCAAGAAACTCCAAAAAGTTCCAAAGAATTCCAACGATTTCCAAGGAATTCCAATAAGTTCAAATCAAAGTGTAATCTAACCAATTCCAGTGATTTCCAAAGAATGCCAAAGATTTCCAAGGGAATTCTAAACGAGTGTACGCAAAATTTTCGGGATATTTACCCCTTGTAAATACACATAAAATATCATATTTGCTGGTGATGATCAGTCGCCGTTCCTATGATGAGCTGATATGTGAGTAACGATCTTATTCCACGTCAAAATTTGGATTTTTCATTTAATGTTATATTTGATGTGTTAACAATTTTACCTGCTTCATGCCCATTTTAATTTTTGGCTATTTTTGAATTATCTCCATACGACATAAGATTTATTACTCTGTATAACTTTTATCATTTATCATCAAAACAATTCGCCGTTCCCTAAAGTCAGGTTATATTTATCGCTAATATTTTCATTTTGATAATCTTTTTTTGTAGATCGAACTTCTACATTTCAGGGGTGGGAAACACTTGCCCGTAACACCCCTCTTCCTGCGGGGGTGTAATACGGATATAAGAGTAACTATAATTTTTCATTATTAAATTAATAATTATTGACCTGTTTCTTTCAACTTCTGGATAAAGGCCTTCCCCATAATTCTCCATCGCCTGGGGCAGGAACATCTCGCCGCGGCAGACTCTCCGTGGCCGACTCTCCGCGGCCGACTGACCCCGGCCGATTCGTCGCGGGTCAACTCGCCGCCAGCCCATTTCATCGCCGGCCGACTCGCCGCGGGTCCATTTCGTTATTGCCATGTGCCCCATTAGGTGGTATTGCGCACCTTATATTATTTTTAGAGATCTTTTTCCACATCTTTTTTAGAGACCTGGTAGAAGGAGCATTAAACACTCAAAACCACGATGGAGTGACGAACTAAAAAAAAAGACGGTAACAATGTAAACATAATAAAAATAAAAATACAAGCATGCGGAAGTACACACGAGCAAGCATTTATTCGCATATATTATATTTTTCCCAAACAAAACAGTTGTAATATTTAGATCAAATACGAAGAACTCTTTCCCATTGTTTTTACTTAATTTTACATTCAACTGTGAAGAATGCAGGTATAATTTTGATTTTTAATTGTGTACTTAAATTTGTTGAATTTATGAATTGACGCAATTTACATAAGGTGAGCAAAGAGTATCTTTCCTCTTGCATTTTTTATCAATTTTTGCAGAACGGCCGGGATAATTTTAGGCGGAATGTACGTAATTACCAACAGTAATTAGTAATAAAACAAAGTAATGTGACCATAATAAAATATTTACAAATAAAAGAGTTATTAATTTTTTAAATCGGAAAGGAACTATGCTTATACTTTGCATTATTTTAAAATATAATATAGGTAGTATAAACCCATTGGATTTTCCAATTTTTTTCTGTTTTTACACACAAACAGATTTAATCGGAACAAAGTATATTTAAATACGTTAATTACATTAAATTAATTAGTAGTTAAAGCAATACATTGCTACTTTTCCGGTCCGACTGTGTGATATTCCGACCATTTGTAAATGTATCATTAAGTTTTCTCAATTAAAAATATGCTCTCTTACTGTGTGCTTGTGTTTTTCTTACGTAAGTACTTACCTTATTTTTTTAAATCAAAAATATAAATTTAGATGATGTAGGTATATTATAACGAATCAAAATAGAACTGAAAAACGAGAGGGTCTTGAATTGAAATTTTTCATAAAAAGTAAAGGGTACATAAAGAGTAAACATAAAAGTTTACATACAGTAAAGAGTTCCAGGAATTTCGAAGTAATTCCAACGATTTCCAAGAATTCCAGAAATTTTCAAAGAATTCCATTGATTTCCAAGAATTCCCGGGATTTCCAATAATTTCAGGAATTTCCAAGGAATTCCCATGATTTGAAGGAATTCTACAAAATTTCAGTGATTTCCAAAGAATTCCACAGAATTTCAGTGATTTCCAATGAATTCCAGGAATTTCCAAAGAATTTCAATGATTTCCAAGGGAATTCCAAACGAGTGTTTAGTACCTCTTGCCAAATGAAATACAGGACTTTCCAGTTGGTAAATTCAAGAAGGCGGCAAAAGAATTTTTTACGCAGAGGGCTTTGTGCAATGTAGACGAATTTTTCCATTCGTAGGTAGAGATGAAAAATATAAAAGCGGTCGCTGAACTCCACCTTTTTGGTTACTTGTGGGACTTAGCAATTCATGTAGTTGTGTGTTTAACCATAAATAGACCATAATTTTAGACGCCAGGGCTGTGCAAAACACCACAAAAGTTTGGAATCGCTAAAACAATTTTTTTTCTTCTGCGTCAGGAATGGGACAAAATATCTCTAGAAGAAGTACGAAAAACAGACGTGCGTGTACCTGGCTCCTCTTTTATCAAAAAATTAATTTTTTTTGTTGTTCTTGATTGTTCTTCATTTGTTCTCAATTGTTCTAATATTTTTTTTTTTGATTTTACCAAAGAATATAAAAAAAATCGCAAAAAACTCTTTTTTTTCAGCTCCCCCTTTTTCAAAATTAAAAATTTTTTTGATTGTTCTCAATTGTTCTGTAAAAATAAAATTTTTAAATCTAATAACCACCGCAGAAATTGCGAAATAAGATTTCGCGCCAGCTCCCCTTTTTTCGAAATTGATATTTTTTTTATATTATTGAATCGCCTATAGCATTTTTTTATAATATAAATGACTCGACATGCAGAAGTAACAGAAGCGACCATCAATGAAAACACATTACCAGTCGATTTTACATTACTAGTCGATTTGTGAGCTGACTAGGAATGCTTCGCTTTGGCTGCCGAGCGGACACTCGGAAAGCATCGCTTTCGCTATGTTTTCCGATACAAAATATATTTAGCTAGGAATGGTATATTGTATAATTATATTACAAAAATAGTTGTTAGATATATTAAGAATATAATATAATTAGAAATCTATTTTTTTAAAAAGGGAATAATTCCATGACCATGAACATAATAATCTTTTTTTTTGAATTTTTGAATCAAAAAATTTTTAATATTAATTTTCAACTAAAATTTGTGTTTTCGAAATGCCCCTTGGGTTCACCTTTGATAGAACTGATGAAAGTACTGTTACCCAGAAGCTAATTTATCAAAAAGGCTATTGATGTTGGGTATGGGATACTTATCGTTTACTGTTGTGTCAGTTAATTTTCGGCAATCCACTTAATTTTTACTCAATTTTTTGGAAACTACCGAAACTGATAAAGATCAAGTAGAATTTGAAATTATTTTTTGACAACAGTTTGTTATTAGATTACTTACTCTCTCTTAACTATTTTTTTAGCTCTTAACTCTAGTTTTAACAATTAGTGCACATAATATAGTTAACTTTTTATATTGTTTAAAATTACCAAAAATATGAAAAAAATTCTATGTAAAATAATAATGAAATTAAATTAATAATGATAATTATTTTAGGTTTGTCAACCGCACTTGACGGACTTTCAGTAACATCAAAATTGGGAACTGTCAATGGCTACCATAAAACATCTTACAATGGTCGCACGTATTCTGCATTTGAAGGAATTCCTTACGCTAAACCACCGGTAGGAAAACTACGATTTGAAGCACCCGTGGAACCGGATCCTTGGGAAAAACCTTTGAATGCCGATAAAATATATGCGTGTCCACAAATCGATTTTATATTTCAAAACGCAACCGGAACTGAAGATTGCTTATACTTAAATGTGTATGTACCTAAAGAAGTTCCTAATCCAAATGATAACTTGAATGTAATTGTTCACATTCACGGAGGTGCATTTACTGTTGGTAGTTCCACTGTGGCCGGTCCACTTTACTTTATGGACAGAGATGTTATATTCGTTAATTTAAATTATCGACTAGGAGTTTTTGGATTTTTAAGTACCGAAGACGACGTGGTACCAGGAAACAACGGCTTAAAGGACCAAAATTTAGCGTTTAAATGGATTCAGAATAATATCAAACAATTTGGAGGCAATCCAGAATCGGTGACCATTACGGGAGATTCAGCCGGTGGTTCATCGGTTCATTTTCATTATTTTTCCAAAATGTCGCAAAGATTATTTCATCGAGGAATTTCTCAAAGTGGAACTGCATTGGCACCGTGGGCTATTCAGGAAGGTGCCTTAGAAAGAGCTAAAGCCTTGGCAGTACTTCTTGGTTGCAAAGACACTACTGCAAGTCGTGCATTTATTGACTGTTTGAAAGAAAAATCGAGTGAAGAAATTATAGATCAAACTGTAAATTTAATGTCTCCCGCTGGAGAATTTCCCATTGCAATATTTGCACCGGTCGTCGAAAAATCATCAGGGTTAGCATTTTTAGACGATTATCCTCATCAGTTACTCACCCGCGGTGATTTTAATGATTTGCCATGGATGACTTCCATGTGCACCGAAGAAGGAAGTATTGCAATATATATGTTTTATAAAGAATTTGATACGTTAGATGAAAAATTTAATAAATTTTCTCATTATTATTTGGATTATAATTACACTGCATGTAACGCTGATAAAGAGGCTATCGCCGACAACATCAGAAAACAGTATTTTGGAACAGAGAAGATAGGGCGGGACACTTATCGTACCATAATGAAACTTTTTGGAGACAGAATGTTTGGATTCAGTTTAGAAAAGGCTGCAAGAATGCAAGCAAGTGTGTCAAAATCCAAAATTTATTCGTATATTTACGGTTATAAAGAAAGCTCTTCAGAAAGTTTTTTGAAACTTATGAATATTGAAGGTATAGCATATGACGCTGGTCATGCAGACGATTCCATACTTTTGTACGATGATACATTTTTTGTGCTTGAAGAAATGAATAATTCTGACTTATCTAAAAACGATGAATTGATTAAGGATATGATGGTTGATATGTATGTTTCATTTGCGGATAGCAATGTACCAAAAATTAATGATCTGACTTTAGACCCAGTAAATAACTCCAAAGAGTTTACTTACCTTTCTATCAGAAGTCCCACGGATATCAAAATGAATGTTACCGAAGAAATAACTCCTACTAAATTTTGGGAAAAATTACCTATTATCGAAAATGAAAAGATTTCTGAGAAATCCTGTATGTAAAACAAAATGTAAATTAATAAAATAATAATTATTTATTAGCAACCCACAAAATGTTGATTGTTAAGTTATTTTCTTAAGTTTTAATGACATTAAATATAGGTATATATTTTATATAATATAAAATAATAAACAATTGTTTATTATTTTCTGATTTTCTATGAAACATATTGGTTTTTCAAAAAATTTTACTAGACAGAAGTTGTAGTGCGTTAAATTTCCTATCCGAAATAGGACCTCAAAATTTTTGTAAAATGTTTCGTTTAAAAGATATAGGGTTTTTGAAAAAAATCAAAATTAAAAAAATCTCGAATTTTTCAACATTTTTTTGCTTACTTTAATTTGTAACTCAAAAACCGTTGATTTTAGACAATAAAAGGTTTGAATCTAGTTTGTAGATTATTTCACGCTCTATAAAAAAGCACTAATCCATTTTTACCGAAAAATTAATAATTTCAGGGCTATGGCCATGTGAAAGTGGAAAAAAAACTTTCAATATTGGCCTAACTCTCAAGGGCTTAAATTTAGAAAAAAAATTTTGTTAAAAATGATTCTTAGAAAAGTGTCCTCTATCATCACATACAGTGGCGTAGCCAGGAATTTAGTTCGGGGGGGAGGGTACGAGCAAAGCGAGTCTTGTTAAAAAGCGTCGCAGCCAAGGTCAAACGCTTAATAGAAAGTTAGAAAATTAATTATAATACAAAAATAATTTGGGGGGGGGGGGCGAGACCCACCGTTAATTTTGGATTGCGGTTGTGGCGTTCCAATATGCTCGTGTTCAAAAATAATATGAAAAAACTGATATCTAATTCATTTTTTAAATTATTTTTTAATCAAATGAAATTACATATATTTCTTTTTTAATTTGTGTAATTGAAAGTAAAAAATATAGGTAGAATTATTATACCACCTATTATTTATAATATACTAGGAATTCAGTATTATACCTATTTCGAGATTATAGTAATTCTAATACTTCAGGCTGCGCTTTCGTACAAAACCAAATGTATCGAATAAAAATTGTCGTATAGAATTTGAAAGAAAACATTAATACGAAGTGATTACACTAAATTATGGATAACCGTAAATTTTGGGAATAATCGATTTTAAAATTTTGATTTTTCGGTCCATCCAGCTCTGGTCTTCCAATGTTGGCCCAGGCTTGAGCCAGAACTAGTGAATCCCGCTCTGGCTTTCTAATGTTGGCCCTAGCTAAGGCCCAGGTCCGGAAACCCAGCTCTGGCTTTTCAATGTTGGCCCTAGCTAAAGCCCAGGACTGGGCAACCCAGCTCTGGTCTTCCAATGTTGGCCCAGGCCTGAGCCAGATCTAGTGAACCCAGCTCTGGCTTTCTAATGTTGGCTTTAACTAAGACACAGGACCGGAAAACCCAGCTCTGGTTTTTCAATGTTAAGCTAGGCTTGCGCCAGAACTAGTGAATCTAGCTCTGGATTTCTAATGTTGGCCATAGCTACGGCCCAGGACCGGGCAACCCAGCTAAAAATAATTTGAGTGAAATCGGTGGTTCAGGTGACATAGGACAACAGTTCAAGTAGTGATAATCAAATTAATTCTCAAAATAATTCATTTCAACTAAGTGATGAAAATAATGAAGAAATGATAACTGGGGGCTAAACCTGGCAAACACTACCGGGCCAATCCTGTGTCTCAAGTTAGGCCCGATCTTGTATCCCAAGCTTGGCCCAGTCTGGTACGCCAGCCTTGAGCCATCTGTGGTAGAACTAGGGAATGAAAATTGGGGGCCAAGCCTTGTATTTCAAGCTTGGCCCGGTCCTGATAGCCAGGCTTGGCCCCCAATTATAGTATAATTGGTATAACAATAGTTATACCGGAGATGGCCCAATGCTGGGGTACAAGCATGGGCCAAGGTAACACAGAGTAGTACCAAGCTTGTGCCAAGGCTGGGCCCGTCGTCATTTCATACCTGGGCTATAGCTGCATTAATGGTAGATACACTGGCTCACAAAATTGATGACATAGTCCTATGTTAGCATTGTAATTTGTATCTTTTCCAGACTTTTTTGACAAAAATCGCTCTTAAAATGATACTTATTCGACGTTTTTAATTGCAAATTTTATTCTATTTATTTTTTTAAATATTTTTTTTCTAATTATGTTTCAAAAAGTGTTACTTTGTGATACTCAAAAGTGTGTGGAAAAGTCCTACTTTTCCGCACTAGTGTGGAAAAGTTGTACTTTTCCGCACATTTGTAAAAGTATGCGATTTTTTTGAAGAATGCGTTTTCGATTTCGTCTTTAACCCTTAACTTGGCAACGTATCTCACGAGATACATGGTTTAAAATTAATTCCATTTATCAGAGGTAGACTTGATGATTCTGGAATGGATGAAGGTAAAACATGTATCTCGTGAGATACGTTGCCAAGTTAAGGGTTAAAAACGTCGATGTTGATTCCTCGACAACCGAACACTCCGACATATTATCTGATATTTTTGCTATTCTAAAACACAAATTGTATAACCCAGTGGCGCAGCCAAGGGGGGAGGGGCGGCTATCAGCCCCCCTCAAACACTCTTTCTTTTTTTCAATAATAATCGTTTTAATAATAATTTCGTCTTGAGTTATTTCAAAAATGCCGTCCTTTAATTCCCTCTTCAATTTAAGGTAGGTAACAATAGTAACACAATAATTATAGTCGAAAATAAGATAACCACGCCCCTTTTTCCGAAAAACTTTCCCTTGCGGCACGCGCCCTTACCTTAACTCGCTAATTTTGTGAGGTAATTAATAATTTTTGACAATAAGAGAATGTTTATTTGCTCACTGTAAAATAAGATTTGTCGCCCTAACAAAACTTTTGGTAGCTAAAACTTCAACAGAGTTTTTCGTTGCTGCAACAAGTTTTCTGCTGCCATAACAAAGTTTTTTCTATGCAGAATAAGAAAATTTGTTAAAGCAACTAATCTTTTTTACTGAATAGAAAGCAACTTTGTTGTGACAGCAGAAAATTTGTTGCAGCAACAAAAAATTTGTTATAACAACAAAAAGAACTCAGTTGAGACTATAGCTACTAATATAGCTCTGTTAGAGCAACAAATCATTTTTCTCAGTGGATTTACAGGTGGAAACTATTTTGTATAAATAAATAGTGGTGTGAAAATAAATATACAGAGTGTTATATAAATATAATTTTTACTTAGGTCATATTTTTCTCTCGCTAAATTGCTAATCACGTATTCGTTGAAATTAAAAATTATGCAAATAAATCAAAACTCTTGTGGTATTGCTTGCCAATATTTTAAATGTTAATAAAACTAAAGTGCAAAATTCAAAAATTTTCAAGTTTTGTTAGATACTTTGTATTAAAATCACTAATTAATATTAATATAAAGTAATGGGCGCTGGTACTAAAAGAGCGATGAGGTGAAAAGAAATCATTAATTAATTAATGGATGGTATGGGGGGTGGTTTTAGAGCAACGGTTGATATTTAGGCCACGGAATTTTTACAGCGCCACCGTTTCCGGCGGAACGGGTGGATCAACAAAATTGGAAATGCGTCAACAAATTAATAACAAAAGAGCACCGAATTTTTTTTCTGAAGTGGTAATTCCAACTTGGGTTACGTCAAAATGGCGCCACTTCTTTCAGGTTCAATTTGAAAAATATTGATTTCAGAAAAAAAATACGGAAACCAATATTTTCTATATTTAAATATTTGTCTTTACGAATTTTCGTTAAAATTAAAATTGGCCGAGTTATTCAAGAAAAACCATTTTTCATAAAATTCAAAATGGCGGACATCCGCAAATGCTGAATTTGGTCGATTTTTTGAATGAAGACCACTAGTGACTCCCTCTAACGGTTTAAACAAGAAAGAGCGACAAGAATAAAAAAGTACCATAAGAAAAATTTTCAATGTTTTGACTGAAAAAAAATCTACTTTTTTCCCTTGTTATGTAATATATTATTATATAATAGTTTATTTCGTGATATCTTTATAATAATCCAATATTAATTTGCTCTTTGTAATAAATTTCTTTGTCCTTCACGTAATTAAATATAATATAATTTTCAAAGGTATCAATTTATTGGATAATAATGTAGCCAATTAGTGCATTACCTAGATATAAATTACCTACCGACTTTGATAATGGCATAGTTGCATTTTCTCAATTAATAAAAAAAAAATGTTTTATTATTGGACGGTTGCCTTTTTGATTAGTAAGTACAGATATAATAAGTAATATTATAAAACTTTTAGTGTTTTTAAGAGGCCTTTAATGCTACCTAAATAATAAATTTTAGGTTCGTCATTCGCACTTGAAAGACCTACAGCAATAACAAAATATGGAAGTATTAACGGATACCATAAAACGTCTTATGATGGCCGTAAATATTCTGCATTCGAAGGAATACCTTATGCCAAACCTCCAATGGGCAAACTACGATTTGAAGCACCTGTTGAACCAGATCCATGGGAAAAAGCTATCGATGCAGAACAGTTATATTTGTGTCCCCAAATGGATGCTGTATTTCAAGAGCCTGTCGGTAATGAAGATTGTTTATATTTAAATGTTTATGTCCCTCGGGATAAACCTAATCCAAACGATAAGATGAGTATAATTGCTCATTTTCACGGAGGCGCGTTTATGTACGGTAGTTCGGATATGGCGGGTCCACATTTCTTCATGGACAGAGATGTTATATTTGTCAGTATTAGTTATCGTCTTGGAGCTCTCGGCTTTTTAAGTACCGAAGATGACGTAGTACCAGGAAACAACGGCTTAAAGGACCAAAATTTAGCGCTTCAATGGATTCAGAATAATATCAAACAATTTGGAGGAAATCCAGAATCGGTGACCATTACAGGAATTTCCAGTGGCGGTGCTTCTGTTCAATTCCATTATTTATCCAAAATGTCCAAAGGATTATTTCATAGAGGCATTTCGCAAAGTGGAACCGCTTTAGCTCCATGGGCTCTCCAGGAACGTGCTTTAGAAAGAGCTAAAAATTTAGCGGTACTGGTTGGCTGCAAAAATACTACCACAACTCGTGAATTAGTTGACTGTTTGAAAACAGTATCTAGTGACCAAATCGTAGAACAAACAGCGTTACATTTTCAGACTATTGTCGGCCAATTTCCTATTTCGCCTTTCGCACCTGTCGTCGAAAAGAACTCAAATTTTGCATTTCTAAACGATTATCCCTATAAATTACTTACCGACGGTGATTTTAACGATTTGCCTTGGATTACTTCTCTGTGCTCTGACGAGGGAACTATTGGGTTGGCTTACATTTATAGAGAAATTGATACGCTCGATGAGAAATTTAGTAAGTGGTCTGAATATTTTTTGAATTACTATGACACTACATGTGATGCTGATAAAGAGGCTATTGCTAAAAAAATTAGAGAACAATATTTTGGAGCAAATAAAATAGGAAAGAATACTTTTCAAGATATAATAGATGTATTTGGAGACCGAATGTTCGGATTAAGTTTTGAAAAATCTGCACGACTTCAAGCAAGAATGTCAAAATCCAAAGTTTATGCGTATATTTATGATTATAAAAGCAGCTTTGCGTATGACCAAGCACCACTTATGGGTATTCTTGACCTAAAACTTCATTTTGGTCATTTCGAGGATGGTCATCTACTCTACGATATTAGATTTCTTTTTGGAACTGATGCTATTAATTATGTTTTATCCAAAGCAGATGAGTCGCTGAAAAATATGATGGTCGATATGTATCTTTCTTTTGCAGATGATAATGCACCGAAAATAAATGGCCTGGCTTTAGATGCCATAAGTAACCCTAAGGAGTTTACTTATTTATACATCAAAACTGCCACAGATATTAAAGTTAATGTTACTGAAGAATTTACGCCTACTAAATTTTGGGAAGGATTACCAATTGTAGAAAATGAAAAGTTTCATAAAGAAACTTGTAAGTCTTAAAATGTAATAAATCAAAATTGTAAGAAATTTAATAGAAATATTTAAAAAAATACTATTTAGTTTATTTTTAGAAAGGTATTGTCGTGGTCCAAAACCAATTTTTTTAATTTTTAATTTAAAGTTTATTTTTGTATTTAAATTTTGTTTTAATTATGTAAATTTGAGATTTTTATTTGATTGTTTTGTAAATTTAAATTTAATTTTGTAAATTTAAAAATATTTTAAATGTTGTTCTCGCCAATATTTTATTTTATGTTGGTATTACGAAAATGTATTATAACTTAGCGTTTGCCAGGTTTGTCAAAGCGGACGGACGCGTTTACGGACGGTCTCCGTAAAAGTGACAATTTTGCGTCTCAATTAAGAGATTAATTTTTATAATTTGTGAAATAATAATTTACAAAAGTTGAGTAGTGTTTTATTAAATTAATTCGAGGTTTTGTCCGTAAATTGGGACGTTTTTGAAGAAATTTGGAAGCAGCAAAAAATTTGAAGAAAATTGGAACTTCACTCCTTGAAATGTCTGTCCTCCTGTCAAAATCTGAAATGTAGACTGGTCATCACCCCACCACCGCTGAAAACAATTCCTCGAAAGGAACGATCACGAATATTTCTTTCGTCAACTGAAAGACGATGTCCCAATGAAAGTGGTAATTAGAGGACTGTCCACCACAGATATTAAAATTAATGTTACTGAAGAATTTGCGCCTACTAAATTCATGAATAATGCGTATATTTCATTATTGGAGTGTACTATTGGTGACGATTTGGCCCAAGTGAACTTAGTGCTACCTATTATTCCCGGTCTTCTCGCCTCTCTCCTTTTCCCCTATTCTTTTAATTATCTTCATGTAATTTCAATTTTATACTAAATTCAGCCAGCCTCGCGTACCTTAACTTCCGAAACGACTTTCTCGTTCAATAGCATCTTTGTTCATTATTCATTATCAGTAAGCCACTTTTTTTGGGCCTTTTTACGACTGGTGGGAGTGGGGAAATCTTCAAAAGACACCACCCTGATAGATAAGGGAATAAGCATCTCTTTAGGGGTGTGTGTCTTCCGCACACACTCTTGCGTCAAGTTTTGTTTTCTCCTGTTCGGGACTTGTCTCTTCATGGTGTTTCTTCATCTTGGAGTTTTTGCTTTGGTGGAAGTTATTTCCACCAGAATCTTCTCAATTACCTGCCAATGTTTTTCGCTAACAAGCATCAGCTCCACGATGTTCGAAGGAGCCAGGTTTTGCCCAACTGCGTTTGGGAGGCTAATCTGTCCATTTGATGCAGAAAAAGATGGTGCGTTCTGCATCATCTTCTTTGCCACAGAAGAGGCAGTTGGGGGTATTCGTTCTCTTGAATTGATGCAAGTAGCTTCTGAAGCATCTGTGGCCGTTTAGCGCCTGGATGGATTCATAATTGAGCTCCTCATGCATTCTGCTAGCACCTCCTGCGCTTCCTGCAATACGGAATGCCTCCGTTGTTGCGGCAGCCCTGGTTGCAACCCTCTTGATATGGGGTTTAATGGATAGATTTCTGTCTATATCCACGCTCAGCACTCTGAACTGGTCTCAGGTTGAAATGGTGTGCCCTCCCAACGAATACCACACCGGCCTGATCCTCCTCTTCCCTGAGACCACGACTGCCTCCGTCTTCTCCGGGACTATAGTCCCCTAACGGACATATATTTGAAAATGTCAGCCACCGATCAGTTGGAATCTCTAATTAGTCCTCCGTCTTAGCCTCGACCACGATATTGATGTCATCCGCAAAGCATCTAATGCTCGTGCCGGGTAGTGTGGGTAGCCTGAGGACGCCGTGGTACACCACACTCCATAGCAAACGGCCAAGCATAGATCCCTGTAGAAATCCACTGAACACCGGTAGGGTTTGCTGCTAGAGTTTCTCGTCTACCACCAGTGTTCTACCGTGGAAGTAGCTTTTCCAGTTCTTCCATAATCAACTCCCATCTCATGGAGTTGAACGCATTCTTGACGTGGAGTGTAACTAGGACTGCAAAACGTCTCGTTCGTGTTCCCTGTTTCGCTGCTCTGATCTTCTAGACCATACTGTCGACCGCATCGATGGTGGATCTACCCCTTCGGGAGCCAATTTGCCTATCCGAGAGGCCCCGGGTCTTGGCCATTTCTTGCTGTACTCTGTGCAGGATTTGTCTTTCAAATAGCTTTCCCGTGGGGGCTTATTGCCCTTCTTCAAGAGAAGAAGTTTCGTTCTCTTCCAGCTTTGATGGTATATTTCTTCCCGTAGGCATTCGTTGTAGATATCCAGTAGAATTTCGGGTCAAGCCAACTCTCCAAAGATTGTCGACGCCACTGCGTCCGGACTGGTGTTGTAGGTTATCTCTGGATGCACCGAAAAGAAAGTCTGGATGATCTTCATGAGGCGGGCTTCAGTTAATCCTGGGATGGATGGTCTTCCCAACTTTTTGGTAACGATCTGGTAAGCTCTTCTTCAGACGTCTTCTTTTACCTCTTTTATGATTTTCCTCGAGTGCTCCTTTTTCTTCTCTCTGATTAGTCTAATCAATAATTCCGCTTCTTCCGCATCTTTAGTTCCGCTTGAGCCTCTTCGCACCTGTCCATCAGTCATTCCGTCATCCACTTCCACTATCGTCACTTCCACTATCCACCAGTAGACTAACTTATTGAGAAGTTCCCCCAGTCCAATGGCTATAATGGTGTTTTGCAGGTCTGGTCTTTGCATATAAGTTTAAAGGCCGATCCTGTCCATTTTTCCCCAATTCCAATCCGTCAGGGGAGGAGGTCTGTCAATGGTGGGAGTTCGGCCAATGTCGAAAGTGATATATCTATGGTCACTGGCCGTTTCCTCGTCCAGTACTTTCCAGCTAGTCACCTCGCCCGCCAGTTCTGATGAGGCCGCCGTTAGCTAATTTAGAAAGGGGCAAAACTAATTTTTTACATTTAATACTAGTGCTATCTGAGCACACGTACGGGTGACAGAACGCCCGTGTAGAAATCGTAGTTTTATCCCCATGTAAAATTTCGATTTTTAAATGCCGTTTTCTCGAAAACTAATGGATAATCCACAAAAGTTTATTTATATAAAATGATCAGAAAATGGTCCTCTTTCTAATAATCTATAGGAAAAGTTCAATTCGTGGTATCGATTGCCTGATAGATCCCTAAAAAGCTAGGTACCTACAAATGGGCCGCTCCTGGGATAAAGAGAGAGATAGCAATACAATACGATATGTTTTTATTTTCAAATTAACGCATTTGGATTATAATGTAATTAAAATATTATCTCGCACGAAAATCGCAAACGTATTATTTGTAAATATAATTATCTACTAATTATCGTGATATATAATTATTTCTATTTTTATAAAATGTTACACACCCATCTTTTCGATTAAATTTTATCAAATGATAAAATGTTTTCTTACTGTGCGGTTGTGTTTTTTTTAAGTAAGTACCAAAAATTGTACTATTAATTTTAAATAACTACTTATGAATTTAAAAGAAAATTAATTATAATATTAACCATTGTAGGTTTGGTTGTTGCAATTGAACGACCTTCAGTTACAACCAAATTGGGAGATATTAACGGATATCATAAAACATCCCATAATGGTCGAACATATTCTGCATTTGAAGGAATCCCTTTTGCAAAACCACCAGTGGGCAAATTGCGATTTGAAGCACCTGTGGATCCAGATCCTTGGGAAAAACCATTGGATGCTGTAAAACCATATGTGTGTTCCCAACACAATTTTTTAGTGCAAACGTTCGACGGCAGTGAAGATTGCTTATATTTAAATGTTTATGTCCCTCGGGATAAACCTAATCCAGAAGATAATATGAATGTAATTGTACATATTCATGGAGGTGCGTTTATGCTAGGCAGTCCCGCCATAGCAGGTCCCCATTTTTTTATGGACAGAAATGTTATATTTGTAAATTTCAATTATCGTCTTGGAGCTTTTGGATTTTTAAGCACCGAAGATGACGTGGTACCAGGAAACAACGGCTTAAAGGACCAAACTTTAGCACTTCAATGGATTCAAAATAATATTAGACGCTTTGGAGGTAATCCAAATTCTGTAACCATTACAGGAGCTTCCGCCGGTGCAGGTTCTGTACATTTACATTATTTATCTAAAATGTCCAAAGGATTATTTCATCGAGGTATTTCGCAAAGTGGCACAGCTTTGGGGCCCTGGGCGCTTCAAGAAGGCGCTTTGGAAAGAGCGAAAACCTTGGCAGTACTAACTGGCTGCAAGGATACTAGCAATACTCGCACAACTATTCACTGTTTGAAAGAAAAATCGGAAGAAGAAATTTTAGAACAAACCAAACATTTAGAGTCTCCTGCGGGCAAATTTCCCTTAGCAATTTTTGCACCAATCGTCGAAAAGAAATCAAGTTCTGCATTTTTAGATGACTATCCATATAAGTTACTTACTCGAGGTGAATTTAACGATTTGCCTTGGATTACTTCCATGTGTACCAATGAAGGCAGTATAGGAATGATGTTCTTATTTCAAGAATTAGACACATTGAATGGAGTATTTAACAAATTTTCGCAGTACTACCTGGATTATGTTGACACTGCTTGTGATGCTGATAAAAAAGTTATTGCCCAGAAAATTAGAGAAAAATATTTTGGAACAAAAAAAATAGGAAGAGATACTTCTCAAACGTTAATGAAAATTTTTGGAGACAGAATGTTTGGACTTGGTTTAGAGAAATCTGCTAGAATTCAAGCAAGTGTTTCAAAATCCAAAATTTATTCATATATTTACGGATATAAAAACAGCTTTTCGGATGCCATGTCAAAATTTATGGGTATGGGCGATCTAGACATGGGCGTTGGTCATGCAGATGATACTCAACTTCTATATGATGTTAAATTTTTTGGCGACACGGCCATGAATTTGGTATTATCTAAAACCGATGAATTAATGAAGGATCTCATGGTGGATATGTACGTTTCATTTGCGGATAATAGTGTACCAATAATAAATGGCCTGTCTTTAGAACCTGTAAGCAATTCCAAAGAATTTAGTTACCTATCTATCAGGAGTCCTACCGATATCAAAATTAATGTTACGGAGGAATTATCGCCCACTAAATTTTGGGAAGGATTACCTATTATAGAGAACGAACGGTTTTCTAAAGAATTTTGTAAAGAAAACGCAATTAAAAATGAGTTGTAAGAACTTTGTGCAAAATTTTCAATTAGCATCCGGGCCATCTATTTTTGTAATAATTATGATACTCAATTATTAATCGAATTGTAATCGAAATCGAATTTTAATTTTGTTATTCTAAATTTTATTATTTTTGCACCAATTTCAAATAATTAGTATAAATAAATTCAAAATAAATTTTGAAAACCAAGATAAATAATTTTTTTTTGATTTCCAAAAAATCACTATCTTCATAAGCATCCAGAACATCCAACCAATTTTTATGGAAATTGATGAAATTTCCTCCCCAAACTTGTTTCTAGATTTTATTCAAAAGTCGTCCAATTTGAAAAAAATTATACAAATCATTTAACAGAAACAATTTCTCTTGTAATTAAAACTTATTTATTCATACAAAAACTAAATTTTTGATGTTAAAATTTGGAAGATTATTAAAAACAAAAAAAAACAAGAGTTTGATGTTCAAAAAAATAGGTGGAGAGCAGGAACAATAACCTTTTCATGAAAATTTATAATTTTTTACTTTTAGAACCGCAGGTCATTGCAATATACATTTACAAAAAAATATATGTATTATTTAAAAAAAATGTATGTAGTACCTATAATTATGTTGTCGTGTTCCAAAATTCAACTTAGATTTTTGATTTTTCTTATTGTTAAATAGATATTTTTTATGTAGAACTTGTTTTTTGAATTTGTGTGTTTTTGATTTTGGTAGCTTTCCCGCCAGCCATCAGGTTGACATTTAGAGAGCGTCGGGGGAGAGCAGGGCTTTTGGCCAAAATGACCTCCCGAAGCGGTTGAGGAGAAGTAGTTTCCCGTATAATTTTGCTATTATTTTTGAGAATTAGGTTTCGAGAATTTATTCGGTGCATCAAATTACGTAAAAAACTTCAAATCGTTTCAACTAATTTTTTTATATTTTTAATTTTTTTTTCGTGCGTTGGGGAGGGGGAAATCCTCATGGACACCACAGCAGTGGTAGTGCCAGATTCTTACCGGCTAAAACCCCCTCCCTTTTGGTTATCCGCAGCAGTGTGGTATTGTCGTGAGACATTGCTTCGCCACCCCTGTAGGTTCATCGCTGTTTAGGTGTTTTCTTCGTGAGTTTCTTCTCTTTGTTGTTCTCTTTCGTCTTCTTCTTTCCGTGTCATTATCGTTTTGATGTGGTTTGCCACAATGGACCACTCGACTTGAGATTTAAGCATCGTTTGGACGAAGTTCCTCTGAGTGACGTTACTCTGAAGTTGCAAGTGTAGCCTTGTTCTTAAATGATCCCATTTTGCACATCTGAACATTGTGTGCTGGGCGGTGTCTTCCTCCTCGCAATATCGGCATGTAGCTGAGTCTCGTAACCCTGTGGCCCGACAGTACTTGAGTGCTATGGTAATTTATTACCCCATGTTTCCTGTTTGTCCATTCCCTAATATTGGAGATGAGGGAGTGGGTCCATCTTCCCTTAGAGTCTTCATCCCACCTGTTTTGCCAGAGGTCGAATAATTCCTGTTCGACTAACAGTTTGTCTTCCTTTGAGTACTTTTTAAATCTTCCTATGGCCTGTAAATCAGTTGGCATTATTGCAGCTATCTCTGGCCAAGATTTGGCGGTATGACTCAAATGTCATTGCTTCGTGCCATATCGGTGCTCCGTATAACATGATTGAATGTATCACCGAACTCAGAAGTCTCCTCTTATTTGCTTCCGGGCCCCCGATGTTTAGCATCAATCTCTGGAGCGCGATGAGAACCCTTCCAGCCTTTGTCGCCGTTTTTTGTAGGTGGGCTTTAAAGCTGAGGTTTTTGTCTAACGGAATTCCTAGGCTTATGAGGGTATCCTGCGGCGTTATTGATTTATGTCGCACTGTGAAGAGCAGATTTCTGTCGTGTTTTCTTCTTCCACGTACTATTAGTGCCTCCGTCTGTTCTGGAACCATCTCCAAGCCTCTTGTTTCCATCCATTCTCCCAATATTTTAAGGGTTTCGTTTGCATTTTCTTTTTTTTTCATTTTTTTCAATTTTCGGCTCTTCCTAAATCCGTATAGATTCGGTGCAAGACCGCCCGATTTATCTATCTTCACTTGAAGGCGTTTTACCAGAAGCCTCTCAAAGAGCTTACCTAACTCGTCTAGTAAGCAAATTGCAGAATCTCTTCTGGACATTCTTCTACCATCTTCTTTACTATGCTAGATGGTGTGCCATCTGGGCCTGGTGCCATTTTGTTTGGAATCTTGTTGGCGGCTTCCTTTAGATCTTCTGTGGTAAACAGTTGGACTTCTTGCATGGGTGTAGGTAGATCCGTCAAGGTTGGTCTCTGATGGGTTGGAAATAGCGTATTTACTATAGTATGTCTAATTCTAGCCTGGGTTAGGCCTGGTATATTCTTCCTTCCCATTCTCTTGGTGACAATTTTGTAGCCCATTCCCCATACATCGTTTTCCACCTCACAGATAATGTCTTCCCAGTGTTTCCTTTTGCTATCTTTGATGGCTTTACTCAGGTCCTTTCTTGTTTTCTTAGCCTCTTGTACTTCGTTGGTAGATTGATCGTAGCCCTTTCTCATAATGGCTTTCGTTTGTCTTCTGCGTGCTTTAATGCAATCTCTCCTCAGTTGGGCAATTTCGGGGTTCCACCAGTATATTCCTATTCATGTCCATCACCATCTTACTGTTATATCCGTTTTCTATGGCTATGTTTTTGATAGTGTTGAGTTCTTCTCTGTAGGACTCGTTGCTCATGGGCACCAGGTTGGCTCTGTAGATCATACTGTTGTATGCCGCGTTTTTGTGTTGGTCGTGGTGTCTTGACTCTTCTTGGATCGCGGTGGACGTGTGTGTAGGTTTTCTGTAGATTTCAAAGGACAGTTTAGTTTCTTTTTTTTTAATCATCAGGGATAGATAAATACCTCCACTGTAAATTGTATGTTTTTATTGATGTTGTTCACGTAATTCAGAAATCTATTCAACTGTCTTCTCGTACCGGTCCAGATACTATACACGTCATCTACGTACCGTTTCCAGATCTTTACGTGTTTTTCCATTTGTGAGTCAGACCGCAGGATTTTTTCCTCCAACCATCTCATGTAAAAGTTCGCCAGGAATGGTGACCACGGGTTTCCCATTGCCAGTCGATCTTCTTGGTTGTAGTAAACAGAATTAAACTGGAAGTGATTGCCGTCCAGTACAACCTTCAAGATTTCCAGGATCTCCAGCTTCTGCATTGGTTGCAAACTTGATTTTGCCAGTTGCAATTGGACGTGTCCAATTATTTCAACTTTTGGAATGCTGGTAAATAAATTTTTGACGTCGAACGATACCGTTATATCCCGCCGATTTAAGATGAGTTTAAGAAGAGTTTAAGATGGAGTGCTTTGCTGTGAATTATGGAACCTTCCTCAAGATTTGGAGTATTTGCTTTGAGATTCTGCATGCGGGGCTGTTTATACTTGCCACAACCGATCTTATTGGGATGTTATCCTTATGAATCTTCATGTAACCAGTTAGCTTAAGGCATATTGGACACTTTTCTAAAATGCGCTTAATTTCCCATTCTTCCAACAAACTTCCTGAATTCTCCAGTACCTGCCTAATTGTTTTGTTGCAGTTTTTGGTAGGGTTTTTCCTCAATTTATCAAACTTTCCATTCTGTAGAAATGTTTCTACCTTTTCTATATGTAGTCTTTCTTTTTAGTAATACTGTATAAGATTACTGTAAGTACTACTGTATGAAACCGTTTAATACGATTTAACTGTCTTAAATCAGATTCCAGTTTGCTTTGGTAAACTTGATTTTCAACTTACTGTACAACAGTACTGACTGATGGTACATTTGCCTGCATGCAATATCGAGAAGGTTAATGCTAACCTCTAACTTTTAAACTGTGACCTCTAAGCTTTAACTTTTAAACTCGAAGATTTGACTTTAATAACCCATAGAGAGTACTTTTACCTCTAAGCTGTAATATCTAACCTTAAAGCTGTAATCTCTCAGCTTAAACTTTCAACCTTAAAGCTTAAAGCTCTAATCTCCAACTTCCGAGCTTTAAGTTCTGATCTCCAACCTCCAAACTTTAAGCTCTGACTTCCAACCTCCGAGCTTTAAGCTCTGACCTCCAACCTCCGAGCTTAAAGCTCTGACCTCTAACCTCCAAGCTTTAAGCTTTGACCTCCAACCTCCGAGCTCAAAGCTCTGACCTCTAACCTCCGAGCTTAAAGCTCTGACCTCAAACCTCCGAGCTTTAAGCTCTGACTTCCAACCTCCAAGTTTTTAGCTCTGACCTCTAACCTCCGAGTTTTAAGCTCTGACCTCGAACCTCCAAGCTTTTAGCTCTGATCTCCAATTTCCAAGTTTTACGCTCTAAACTCCAACCTCCTAGCTTTAAGTGATCTACAGCCTCCTCCAAGCTTTAACCTCTGATCTACAAACTCTAAAAGCTCAACCTTCGAGATTGGTGCAATTTTACGCAGAATCTTATTTAGAGTGTTGCAGTTCCTTTTTTCTGTTCAAAATTGTTTAGAAAATTATGTGCAGTATTGTGTAGTTAATGCAGCTTTCAGTCCTTCTTACTTCTTTTTTGGAAAACTAGAAATTTTTTTATTGTATTGTATTGTATTCACTTGTATTATTAGATTGTGTTGAATATATGGCTCTAGATTAGAACACTGCCTTAAGTCTTATAATAATAAATATAGTAATTACTTTTTTGTTTAAATTAATTATTTACTAATTAGGCAGCCAAATACTCTTGCTGTTGCAGTATATGTGGACATTTGTCTGTGAGTGTAAATATGGTATACTATACTTGATATTACAAACATAACTTTCCGCGAAGGTTACCGCTATCGTCAATAAATTTATTAATCATTATATAACATATAATCATATCTCAACAATTAAAATTTTTTTTCTACCGAATATACTTAATATCGCAAACAAATGTATTTGTAAATGAAACTAAATAATTTGAGATATGATCTTAATCTATTTTTATATGTACTATTTATAAGTACCCATCCAGATAATTACACCGTGTAATACTCTTAATAGAGAAAAATGTTCTCTTACAGTGCGGTTCTGTTTTTCTTAAGTAAGTATCTAAAAACAATATTATTTTATTCTTAAACCTTGATAATCAATTTAAAAAAATAAAACGAAACATTTTAGGTTTGGCGGTTGCAATTAAACGACCTTCAGTAACAACCAAATTGGGAATTGTTACCGGATATCATAAAACATCCTATAATGGTCGAACGTACTCTGCTTTTGAAGGAATCCCTTTTGCAAAACCTCCGGTAGGCAAATTACGATTTGAAGCACCAGTGGAACCGGATCCTTGGGAAAAGCCTTTAGATGCTGACAAAGCATATGTTTGTCCTCAAAATGGTTTTTTCTTTATAAAACCTGCTGGTAGTGAAGATTGTTTATATTTAAATGTTTATGTACCCAAGGATAACCCTAATCCAGATGATAACATGAATGTAATTGTACACATTCACGGAGGTGCGTTTATGATAGGTAGTGCGGGTATGGAGGGCCCTCATTTTTTTATGGACAGAGATGTTATATTTGTAAATTTCAATTATCGTCTTGGAGTTTTTGGATTTTTAAGCACCGAAGATGATGTGGTACCAGGAAACAATGGCTTAAAGGACCAAACTTTGGCACTTCAATGGATTCAGAATAATATAAGACAGTTTGGAGGTAATCCAAATTCGGTGACCATTACAGGAGCTTCCGCCGGTGCCGGATCTGTACATCTTCATTACTTTTCTAAAATGTCCAAAGGATTATTTCATCGGGGTATTTCGCAAAGTGGCACAGCTTTGGGGCCCTGGGTGCTTCAGGAAGGCGCTTTAGAAAGAACGAAAACCTTGGCAGTACTAACTGGCTGCAAGGATACTAGCAATACTCGTACAACTATTGCCTGTTTGAAGGAAAAATCAAAAGATGAAATTTTAGAACAAACCAAAAATTTAGAGTCTCTTGCAGGCAAATATCCCGTATCGCCTTTTACACCGATCGTCGAAATAAAATCAAGTTCTGCATTTTTAGATGACTATCCATATAAGTTACTTACCCGAGGTGAATTTAACGATTTGCCTTGGATTACTTCAATGTGTACCGATGAAGGAAGTTCCGCGATGATGCTCTTCGTGCAAGAATTGGACAAACTGAATGAGGTGTTTAACAAATTTGCACATTATTATCTGGATTACGAGTACACAACCTGTGATGCCGATAAAGAAGTTATTGCCCAAAAGATTAGAGAGCAATATTTTGGAACAAACAAAATAGGAAGGGATACTTATCGTTCCTTGATGCAGATGTATGCAGACAGAATGTTTGGATTTAGTTTGGAGAAATCTGCTAGAATTCAAGCAAGTGTTTCAAAATCCAAAATTTATTCTTATATTTACGGATATAAAAACAGCTTTTCGGAGGGTTTGTTAAAACTTATGGGTATTGGGGACTTCGACATTGGCGTAAGTCATGTAGATGATGCCCAAATGCTGTACGATATTAAATTTATTGGCGACACGGCTGTAAATGCGGTATTATCTAAAACCGACGAGTTAATTAAGGATCTCATGGTGGATATGTACGTTTCGTTTGCGGATGATAGTGTACCAATAATAAATGGCTTGGCTTTAGAACCTGTAAGTAATTCCAAAGAATTTAGTTACCTCTCCATCAGGAGTCCCAACGATATCAAAATTAATGTTACCGAGGAGTTAACGCCCACTAAATTTTGGGAAGGGTTACCTATCATAGAAAACGAACGGCTTTCTAAAGAATTTTGTGAAAAAAACACAATGAAAAATGAGTTGTAAGAACTTGTGTATTACAAAATTACAATATAATTACAATTACAGAATTTTCAGAAACTTACAGTCTGTTTGTTGTACCTTTGTTTTACCTTTTCTGAATACCGAATTCACAATTATTAATCTAAATCCACAAAGAAACTTTAATATTTTGATAAATTTATAATAATTTTTTAATATTTTGGGCCAAACAAAGACCAAGTTTTTGCAATCTTAATCACGCAAGGGCTGCTCAGGACCTGCTGCTGCCCACCACCGCAGAGAAAGATGTGGACATCACACTCATTAGTGAACCACATAGAGAAATGGATAGCTGCTGGACCCAGACCATCGACGGGAGAGCAGCTATCCTCACTAGTGATCAAGTGGCGGTCCTGGCACTCCGGAAGAGGCCAAGGCTTTGTATGGGTGGAAACACCGAGACTCATGGCCTATTCATGCTACTTTTCATCCAACACCACTTTGGGGAAATTCGTAGACCACATCTGGGACAACACCAAAAAGCAGTCTAAACCCATAGTTGTCGGCGGGGATTTCAACGCGAAGGGGACGGAGATAGTGTTGTCCAAGCTGGATTGCAACATATGTAACTTTGGGAACGTCGCGGCCTTTGAGAGACATGAGTCACCGCGGTGTCATCAGAACAGAAGTACTCGACGAAGAATCTGCCAGTGACCACCGATATATATCGTTTGATATTGGGGTATCTTTCGTGGTAGACAGGCTTCCCTTGACGGGTTGGAATTGGCGCAAACTAGACAAGGCCGCCTGCAGGACTACTTGCACAGGCTCGACCTGCAGAAAGAAGCGAGACATGCCGGATTACAGGAATTCCTGAACAAGAACAAGTTGTGTGATGCCACTATGCTAAAGAGAGTCCCAACTTCGCGGAAGGGGGTTTACTGGTAGAGAGAGGAAGTGGCCCTAGCAAGAAGGCGCTGTGTGAAGGCCAGGAAAGGATACCAGCGCTTGCACAAGGCTGCTCTGAGAAGACGCGGCGATTCACTGCTCAACAGATTCGAGGAGGCTAGAGAAGAGTTGAAGAGACTCCGAGAGGCCTTGAAAAACAAGATCTGAAGCACCAAATAAGAACACTAGAAGAAACTGATGGAGCAGGTGAATGGAGACATCTGGGGAAGGGCATACCAGATCGTGACGAAGAAGCTGGGTAGACCATCCATTCCAGGCTTGACGGAGGCCCGCCTCAGGTTGATCGTGCAGACTCTTTTTCCTGATCACCCGAAAGTGGACTTCAGCACCCGGTGGACGAAGCTATCACACCTTTCAGCGAGGCTGAACTGAAAGCTGCAGCAAGGAGGATGCCGAACCACAAGGCGCCGGTGCCGGACGGAGTGCCGTCGGCCGTCGTTCGAGAGTTAGCGGAGGCTCTACCCGAGATCCTGCTGAAGGTATTTAACAACTGCCTGCGGGAGGGAAGATACCTCGAAAACTGGAAGATGGCAAAACTTGTGCTCCTGGGGAAGGGGGATAAGCCCCTAAAAAATCCAAGCTCGAACAGACCCATTTGCTCGCTGGACCATGCAGGGAAGCTGTTCGAAAGACTGCAGCATTAGATAGAAAAGACTGGGGGCCTCTCGGATAGGCAATTTGGCTTCCGAAGAGGTAGATCTACCATCGACGTGGTGGACAGCATGGTCCGGCTGATAAAATCGGCAAAGGAAGGCACCAGAAAGTCGAGGCGTTTTGTGGTCTTGGTCATACTTGACGTCAAAAACGCGTTCAACTCCGCGAGATGGGAGTTGATCATGGAGGAGCAGATTACTTCCACGGTAGGAAGTTGATAGTGTATGAGGAGCTCTGGCAGCACATCTACCCGGTGTCCAGCGGCGTTCCACAGGGTTCGGTGCTTGGCCCCCTCCTGTGGAACGTCGAGTGAGCATCACGTATTTTGTTGACGACATAACGGCCGTGGTTGACGTCGAGACGGTGGTTGAGGCCCAGAGAAGACGGAGGCGGTCGTCGTTTCGGGAAAGAAGTTAATCAGGCCGGTGCATTTTTCGCTGGGTGGACACATTATAGACACGAGTAACCAAGTCAGGATACTTGGCGTGGACATCGACCGGTGTCATTCCTTCAAGCCTCACATCAAACGGGTTGGAGCCAGAGCTTCAGCAAACAAAAAAATTCAGCGAAGAGGAGACTTCTGTGCATGGTGGCAGAGTCGGTCATGCTGTACGCCCCGATATGGGTCTCGGCCGTTGAAAAGGTGACGTACAGACGCATGATGGAGACGACCCAGAGGAAGAATGCCCTTAGAATATGCAAGGCCTACCGGACGGTATCTACAGACGCGATCCAAGTGTTGGCGTCTCTTCTGCCAATCCACCTCAAGGCAGAGATGAGAGACGCCAAATACCAAGGGGCAAATATGCCGAAAATTGTGTACAATTGTTTGGAATTCCCTTGGAAATCATTAGAATTCTTTGGAATTTTTTGAAAATCGTTGAAGTTCCTTGGAAATCCCTGGAATTCTTTAGAAATCTCTGGTATTCTTTGGAAATCACTGGAATTCTGTGAATATCCCTGGAATTCTTGGAAATCGTTTAAATTCCTTGGAAATCCCTGGAATTCCTTGTAAATCTCTGGGATTCTTTGAAAAGCACTGGAATTTTGTGGAAATCCATGGAATTCCTGGCAATCGTTGGAATTCCTTGGAAGTCTTTGGAATTCCGAATCTTGTGTACAGAAATTTTACTGGATATTTATCTCTTCCAAATACCGTTCTGCAAACAAGATCATCTCCCAAAACAGATGCATGGACATCCAGGATCGATGGCAGACCTCATGGACGGCATCCGTCAAAACAAGCAATACTTTTTCGTTTTTTTTTGTAGATTACACTTTTTAATATTTTCAAATTGCTTTGCCTGCGATATTCTGAAGGATGAATTGATCGGGAAGTTTGAGGAAAAAAAGGAAAAAATTCAAAATGTTTTGGAATAGAAGTGGCATTAGGTAAAATATAAAAATGTAATACATTTATATATAATATTTATTGTTTAACAATAAATTAACAGTTTTTTAAGCATTAAGATGGCAACAACACTCGAATTTCGTTTAAGTAAAAATTTAAAATTTCTTTAATTCTCTTCGTTCTTCATCCTTGCCGTGTTCGGCTAAGTAAGCCAAAGTTTTTACTAACCAAGCTGGATAAGGTAAAGCTGTTGGAATGGCGTTTCCTGCAGGTTGGAATCCGTTTTCGTTGGCAACGTAGGTGGTTTCAATTACTTGTCCTTCTGGGCTTTTGTATACATATCGTCCTTGTGCTTCTCTGGTTTCTGGATTCTTCATGTATCCTTTTTCGTCGGCTGAAATTCCATTTGATGTTTCATAGCTAAAAAAATAAAATAAATATAAAAACTTAGTGCGAAATTAAAATTTTTTTTTTTAATTAAAATGAGGGAGTTTTTGCAGTTTTACATAATATTAAAATTAAATTTTAGTTCTCACCTATATTCGTAAGATCCATCTGGATTGACTCCTTCGTTGACTAATTTAAGAATTATATCTTGGTTTTTATCGGCCAAAGCCACAGCGACGAGAGCTAGGAATGCAAAGATGGCCTAAAGAGGTGATGAAATATCAAGTATAATATAAAGAAATATTAATTAAATACTTACGGCTTTCATGTTTGTAAGATTAGCTTTGGTAGGTAACTACTAATTGATTCTAAAGACGATTTATTTGCTATTTTATACTACCGATTAACTCATCCCTACTCGTTTTATCTTGAATGATTTTTAAATCTAAAATTATTTTAGTAATGTCATCCAAGTGTTAGAATATGCCATTAAAACTCAGTTGTTACAAATCCTCGATTATTTGGAAATAGTTCGTAGTTTAATACTAATAAATCGGATATAATATACAATTGGGTAATATTAGGTATTTACCCACCTTTTCAATGTAATATAACTAGGTAAGAATAGTGCAATAAATATGTTAATTAATGATTATATTATTTAAATATAAGGTGATGTAGATGCAACTTTTCAAATGGCAACAAAAATAAATTTATGTACAATAAATGCAAAATCTAAATATCAGATTACTGTTTTTTTTTTTTTTTTAATTAAAATTATTACAAAATTTATCAGTGTATCACTAAGGGGTAAATTAAAATTTCGGGGGCAAAATATAATTTAATTAAAATTTTTTACTATTAAAAATTCGCATTTTATTGTTCATGACCTGTTTATTTTTAAAACTTAAATTATGTAAATTTTATTTCATATTAAAAATTTTGAAATATCAAGATTTTATTTCTTGTATTAAAATGTTTTTGGTGCAAAAATTTTGCAAAAAAAGAACTATTAGAAAATCGATCTTGAAACCCTTGAAAACCTTTGATAGATCTTAAAAATATTATTTCAAATTTTCACCCTTAAATTAATATTTCAGCTTACAAAGGAATTATGGAAATATCCTGGCTCTTTTCATATTCACAAATGCTTTGTTGCAAAATATGACTCCTTCGACATGATACCATCTCCCGAAAATTTTTTAATTATTGTTTCTAATGCTTAGAAACCTTACTGAACTGAGTAAATTATTCAATCTCAGTCAACCCTATCCAATTCTACAAATAAATAATATTTTATTTGAAAAAAGCTTGAAACATAACAATACAGTAGTCTGTGTACTGCAGTATACTGTACTGTCCTGTAGTACTGTACCAGTACTGTCTGGCAGAGCCGGGTTAAGGATATGGGAGGCCTAGGGCTAATTATTTTTGGAGACCCCCGGCCTTCATGGTGTAAGAAAATTACCAACCGCGTCAACCGCGCTTAGATCATATAAGTATTCTGGGGATTAGTTGACTGAAAGCTGAAAGTTATAGGTTTTTAACATATCACAAAAAAATTCAAGTTCAAAAACGACAAAAAAACGTGTCCGGCTCTGCGCAATATACTATGTAGTTTTCAAAACTAAAGAGTAAATAGCTACTCTTTGATATTTGCTAAAAATAAAATAAGGAATATTTTCTAGAAAAAAGACATTGATCGTACCTCATAGTAATTGTGCATCAGCAAAATATAAGATGTTTTTATGATAACCTATTGGTTAAATGAGAAGGCGAGAGTGACGGAGTCATAAATAAATTAAGTTTGTTAAAATTGTTAATTCCGTTTTACAAAAAAATAATTTTAATTAATTTATTTTAATCCGAGCTACAACTTTGGTAATTTAAATTTTATTGCTTCAATTTTTTTGCCCCTAGAAATTTGGTGGCCCGGAACTGCAGCCCCCTTAGCCCCCCCTTAATCCGGCTCTGCTGTCTGGATGTAACGACGGACAGGTCCACTAAAGTAATTGTTATTGATCAGATATGTTCTGGATACAAATAATATACCGAACAGAATATGTAACAAAATTTTGTTTCAAAGTTTTACCCGAAATGAACTGTTACTATAATAAAATACTAATAGAAAAGCGACTAACGTTGAAGTCTTCATATCTTAGTAGCCTCGGAAAAACTCAGTTACATAAAAAAATTGTTTCAATTTTAATTTAAATAGAACACCGAATATTTATGAAAGTAGATTAGGATTGGAAGTGGAGGGCAGGCCAAAGCTTAAGCTATCTTCAAATTCAGCTAATTTGCTGATGCTGAAAAACAGCTGAATTTTAAGCTGACTCAGCGAAGCGGCAGATAAAAATTCAGCTGTTTTACTGGCGCTGAAAATCAGCTGAATTTTAAGCTGCCGCTTCGCTGCGTCACCTTAAAAATTCAGCTAATTTGCTGATGCTGAAAAACAGCTAAATGTTAAGCTGCCACTTCGTTGCCTCAGCTTAAAATTAACGTTATAATAATTACGACTGATATAATATAATGATGTAATTAATAAAGTCATAATTATAATATAATAATTTAATGCAATTGATGACTGTTATAAAAAAATTAATTAACGAAATTAAACAACCAATAAAAAATGGCTAATAATTTTTAAATTTAGTAATCTAGTTTTTTTATTTAATTTAATTATTAATTTAAAAAAATTTTTAATTTATTTTGGTTTTGTTACTCCATAAAGTAGAAGCTGAATCAGCGCTGATTATTAACTGGTTCAGTTACTAGTCAGCTGCTGATTTTCAGTAACGTCAGAAGCTGAATTGCTACTGAATTGCTAATTTGGCGGCTGAAAACCAGCTGAAAATGCGCTGCGTCAGCATGCAAACTGCTGAATCAGCTAATATTCAGCGCTGACTATCAGCTAATATTGATCGCTGAATATCAACTGATTCAGCGCTGAATATCAGCTGATTCAGCAGTTTGCATGCTAACGCAGCGCATTTTCAGCTGGTTTTCAGCCGCTAAATTAGCAATTCAGTAGCAATTCAGCTTCTGGCATTACTGAATACATATACCTTTTTGTTTTTTTTTTCGCAGCTCTTTATACGTTTTCGTCTCTTGCACGACCCTTCGCCTTAGCCGTATATCCAGAGCTCTAGTTTTCCAATCTTTGATCTGCATGATTTTTAAGTAATTGACAACTTCGTCCTGCCATCTCATTCTGGGTCTTCGTCTTGGTCTTCTCACATCTGGTCTCCATTTTATTAAGCATTTGATGGCTTGATTCTTTTGCGCTCTCTGAACCAATCAACTTACCCTCATCGATTTTTGACATGTTTGACAATATCATCTTTATCCAGCTCTAGTTCTATTTCCTTGTTTGTTCTTCTTCTGCATTGTTCTTCATTCACTTTTACTATACCCAGAATACTCCTCATAATTTTTCTTTAAAAAATTCGTAGTTTATTTTTCTCGTTCCGGGTCAGGACATTTGGGCCCCGGACTTTTGGGCGCCGGTAAAATATATTATTTCAAATTTAAAAATAATTCAATTGAAAATATTTTCTTGGCAAAATTTTTTTTCCTTACATTGGCGCTAAAAATTTTAAATTCCCAAACTTTCCATGACTTTTCTTAATAAGTTTTAAATTCCCTGACTTTTAACCAGGTATTCCATACAAGCAGCAGCATTTATATTTTATAAATATAAAGAAGAGGGGGGAGGGAAATATTAATGTTTAAACCTTATGTGATCAGGGCCGGATCAAGCTATTTCAGCGCCGGGTGCAGATTAGGTAAATGGCGCCTTTAATCAGAGCCGGAACTAGGATATGATGCGCCCGTGGCGACTATATTCCTTCAAAAAAAAAAGTTTAGTAAAGCAAAATTATTTAAAAAATATATTAAAGGACTAAGCACGTAACAGCTGGTAGTTGATCTACGATTTACGCGTGGTAAAGGCCACAGGTATCCTGCTAATTTTTTATTTATATTTTTTATTTTAAGATTTTATCTCACGCTTTACTTCAGAAAGGGTTAGGACCCCCAAAACCTTCCCTCAGAGACGGCCCTGCCCACCAGGACGGTAAATCTCGGGGTTATTTATTTATATTTTTTAAATTTAATTTTAAAATTGAAAATTTAGCGCCCCCTAACTAGCTCGAGCCTGTGGCGGGCGGCTCTCTCGCCACGCCCTAGTTCCGGCCCTGCCTTTAATACTAATAATATCATATTATAAAATATTATAATCAAAGAAAAATGCAGTACCTTGGAATCAGAACAATTAAAAACCGCTCAATTTTGACGCCTTCTAAATTTTGGCGCTGGGTGCGGCGGCTCCATTGCACCCATGGTTTGTCCGGCCCTGCATGTGATTAAAGGACGACTTCTAAGATGAGAGGGGTACCACAAATGATCAATTAGCGGTACAAAAGTTATTTATATCACCTAAGGGGCCGTCCAGACATTACGTAAGGGTTTTTGAGAAGGGGGAGGTATGGGAAATCTTACGGACCTTTAGGTGGGGGGGGAGAGAGTCGACGTATTTACTTAAGTTCCTTAAAATATTTTTTTAATTAATAACAAATTAAAAATTAGAATTATTAGAAGCTATGGAAATCAACATAATATATTTAAATACTGGTCTTCTTTACTAAAGAGTCAATCTGACCTTAACAATTCTCCTTTATTAAATATCTTCAATAATTAACCCGCCTTTTTCGCAATATTTAAAAAAATACTCCCCCGCTTACTTACCTGTAGGAGTTATTGAGATGATTCATATCTTTTAATATGATATTTGGCACTTAGAGGTCCCAGCTCCCAAACCGTGGCGCCCAAAAATCCAGCGCTCAAAAATCCGGAGCCCAAAATTTCGGCGCCTGAAGGTCCAGCGCCCAAAAGGCGGGCCTCAAATGGCGGCGCCCAGACACTGCCAAATGTCAAGTACCTGATTTTTTCCTTTGTATAGAAAAAATCTTGCAATTCCATTTTTTTTATATTTTCTTGTTTTTCAAATGCGTTTTCCAGTTCCTTAATTCTTTTTGTAAGCATTTATTTTTCTTGATTCCAGATTCCCTCTCTTCTCTTACTCTCTTCCTGAATCTCCTTAATCTCGTTCCTCAGATTCTTTATCTCGTCTTTGATTTATTTAAACTCATCTCGCATCTATCCTCTCATCGCCTCAATAGCCTTCAGAACTGTTTCCATTTCGGGTTCTTGATCTTCTTCTCTTTCTTCAGCGTGTTTTGCTTTCGTAGGTGATCGTGCGGTTTTTTCACTTTTTAGGAATAGTTTATCTTGCCCTTCCAAGGAATCTTTACTATTTGGGGATCTCTTTCGTTTTACGCATTTGTCCTCTTGCATTTGCATTCCTGATTAATTTGAGTTGGATGGTTTTTCACTCACACTGAGCTTTGACCCGGGTCGACCCTAGGAGGTCGCGGCTACTGCCTTGAGCTAAGAATTTACGCCATAAAAGCCTCTTTAAGCCCTAAATACATAAATAACTATTATGACCAACAAATAGACAGATTTGATAAGTGAGTAAATAGAAGAAGGGAAATAGAGTAATTACTCAGCAAAATTATTTATTTTATTTTAAATTCCTACAACTCTTTTTTCACTGTGTTTATTGTACTGCAAGATTTTTTAGTTAACTTTTCGTCCTCTGTAATGGGTAGGCCTTGCCAAAATTTAGTTGGCGTTAAATCTTCAGTAACATTAATTTTTATGTTGGTACCACTTTTAATGGATTTTAAGAGGAAACCGCTAACTCAACCATTCATCCAATATTCCATTCAGATAGTTCTGACGTCAGCTTCATCTTTTGTGGGAACAACTATACTTGAGACTATAGACCCGCTTCATCGGTACACATGGAAGTCATCCAAGGTAAATCGTGAAAATCACACGAGACACCAACTTATATGGTAATTATCGGATTTAAATAAATCAATAAACTATGCTAAAAAGGTTTGATGTAGTTTAATCGTAAATAAAAAATTAAAAATTTTTAAAAATGTGGCAAGTCATAAAATTCTTTATAATTCATTTTTTAATGCACATTTATTGCAAGCTTGTGGTAGCAGCTGCTCGTCTTCTATAATGGGTAACGATTCCCAAAATGTAATTGGTGTTAATTCTTCAGTAACATTCATTTTTATATCAGTGGTACCCTTGATATATAGATAAGTAAACATGTCAGATTTTGCTACATCGTCTAAAGTCAAACCATTCATTTTTGGAACGTTACTAGAAGCAAATGAAACGTACATGTCAACCATCATGTCTTTCATTAGGACATCAGTTTCAGATAAAACGGAATTTATCTGTTGATCCTGTATAAATCTCACATCGTATAAAAGTTGAGCATCTTCAACATGGCCGACACCTAAGTCCATGTCACTATTAATAAAACTCTTCATAAAAGCATCCGAAAAGCTGTTTTTATATCCAAAGACATATGAGTAAATTTTGGATTTTGAAACGTTCGCTTGAATTTTTGCGGATTTTTCTAAACTGACTCCAAACAGTCTATCTCCAAATAGTTGCATTACAGGGCGATAAGTATCGTTACTTATTTGTTGCGTTCCAAAATATTGTTTTCTGATTTTTTGAGCAACATCTTCTTTATCACAATCACAGGTGGTGTAATTGTAATCTAGATAATAGTGAGCCAATTTATTAAATTTGCCATCAAATTCATCAAATTCTTTGTATATGTTATAAATTCCCAATCCTCCTTCGTCTGTACACATTGAAGTAATCCAAGGCACATCATTAAAATCACCGCTGGTAAGCAACTTTTTTGGATAATCTACTAAGAATGCAGAATCCGATTCTCCTTCGACGACCGGTGCGAAAATTGCAATAGGAAAACCGGTAGCAGGTGAATATAAATTTAAAGTTTGATCTACAATTTCACCACTTGATTTTTGTTTTAAGCAGTCAATGAATGCACGATTTGTAGTAGTATCCTCGCAACCAAGAAGTACTGCCAAGGCTTTAGCTCTCTCTAACGCTCCTTCCTGAATACACCAGGGTGCAAAAACGGTTCCACTTTGAGAAATACCTCGATGAAATAATCCTTTTGACATTTTGGAGAAGTAATGAAAATGAACAGATGCACCACCAGCGGAAGCTCCTGTTATGGTCACGGAATTTGGATTGCCTCCAAATTGTTTGATATTATCTTGAATCCATTGAAGTGCCAAACTTTGGTCCTTCAAACCGTTGTTTCCGGGTACCACGTCGTCTTCGGTACTTAAAAATCCCAAAGCTCCGACACGATAATTGAAATTTACAAATATAACATCTCTGTCCATAAAGAAAACTGGACCGCACATGCTTGAACTGCCTGCCATAAATGCGCCTCCGTGAATGTGAACAATTACATCGAAGTTATCGTTGTGATTGGGAGTTTCTCTAGGTACATAAACATTTAAATACAAGCAATCTTCAGTACCGGTGCCATTTTGAGTTACAAAATCAATTTGTGGACAGCCGTATACTTTGTTGGCATCCAAAGTTTCTTTCCAAGGATCTGGTTCCACTGGTGCTTCAAATCGTAATTGACCTATCGGTGGTTTGGCATAAGGAATTCCTTCAAATGAAGAATACGTACGACCATCGTAAGATTTTTTATGATATCCTTTAATAGATCCTAATGTTGTTGTCACTGAAGGTCGTTCAAGTGCAATCGACGAACCTAAAATAATAATTAAAAATTAATATTTTTATTGTGGCTTAATTAATGCTAAGTGCACGGAAAAGTATTTGAAGGCCACATTCTCAAGGACGATCAATGACGAAAACGTCAAATTTTGACGAAAACGACAAAAACGGAGGGAACCATGCAGCCCAAGGGGTAAATATCCCGAAAATTTTGTGTACACTCATTTGGAATTCCCTTGGAAATCATTGGAATTCCTTGGAAATTCTTGGAATTCTTTGGAAATCCCTGGAATTCCTTGGAAATCCCTAGAATTCTTTGGAAATCACTGGAATTCATTAGATTGCACTTTCATTTGAACTCATTGGAATTCTTTGGAATTCCTACGAAATCCTTGGAAGTCTTTGGAATTTCTTGGATTTCTTTGGAAATCATTGGAAGTCTTGGAAATCTTTGGAATTCCTTGGAATTCTTTGGTATTTCTTGGAAATCGTTGGAATTCTTTGGAAGTCTTTGGAATTCCTTCGAATTCTTTGGAAATCATTGGAAATCATTGGAAGTCTTGGAAATCTTTGGAATTCCGAGTCTTGTGTGCAGAACTTTTACTGGATATTTACCCCTTGATGCAGCCAATTGAACAATTCAAATGATAACAATTTAGAAACCCTATTCTGTTCAACCTAACCTAAACAAACGAGAACGGCCTAAGAAACCGTTTCAACGAACTCCATCTACGAGGCAAATAAAACCCGAGATCATCTTAATCCAAGAGACAAATCTCAATATACGAGCCCCTCCTATACCTAAATAAATCAACCCAAGTCCATCTCCGCCGGCGGACTCCTCACTTACATCGAGCTTCACTTAACGTGTTGATAATTCAAATACTACGGTCGCGGAAATTCAAGAATTCTAAATTCATGATCTCATGGAAGTAAACTTTTACAACTCACCCTCACTAACAATAAACGTAAACGAACTCGACCAACTTTTCCTCCTCCACAGCAAAGTCACCAGACTGGACAACGCAAACTCAAACTCGAACGGTTTTCTCTTACACAGATGCATATACTCATACTCAATCCTACTTTCCCACCCAAGCGAATACACCCACCATCCTGGCAACCCCCGTCACAATCCTTCCGCCATCGATCTAACCTTTAACTTTAATCGATCTAACCCAGTAATATAATAAACTTAATTCCAATTTCCAAGGGGTAAATATCCCAAAAATTTTGTGTACACTCTTTTGGAATTCTCTTGGAAATCATTGGAATTCCTTGGAAATCCCTGGAATTCTTTGGAAATCCCTGGAATTCCTTGGAATTCTTTGGAAATCCCTGGAATTCCTTGGAAATCACTGGAATTCTGTGGAGTTCTTTGGAAATCCTTGGAATTCTTGGAAATTGCTGAAATTTCTTGGAAATCATTGGAAATCTTTGGAACTCTTAAGAAATTGTTGGAATTCTTTGGAAGTCTTTGGAAGTCTTCAGAATTCTTTGGAAATCGTTGGAAATCATTGGAAGTCTTTGGAGTTCCTTGGAATTCTTTGGAATTCTTTGGAAATCGTTGGAAATCGTTAGAAATCATTGGAAGTCTTGGAAATCTTTGAAATTCCTTGGAAATCGTTGGAATTCTTGGAAATCTTTGGAATTCCGAGTCTTGTGTATAGAAATTTTACTGGATACTCTTTGCCAAATATACTAACGTACAAAATGCCCATCCATTAAATCCCAAATAACTAAATTAACTAGTGATATCAACACCTCAATCCACAAAATAAAAAACTCAAATCTAACTAAAAAACTAAAAAACAAAAAATCCCAAATCCCACTTTTCCAAACTCGACACGGACCCAAATCCTTCAACCTAGACAATGCCAAGCATAGCAGAAACCTATGTCGAAAACCACAACTTCATCCAACATCTATCCGACCCTCGGATCCCTCCCCCTCCCCCCGACATTTTAAATCTAAATCCCTAAAATAAAAAATAACAAAGCCCCAGAGCATGACAACTTATCAGCCGATATCCTAAAATACCTACGCAAAAAATCAATCCTGCAAATTTATTATATCCTAAAAATCAATATTTCCCATTCGCCTGGAAAAATGTTATAGTAATTCCCATCCCAGAACCATGAAAACTCGCCAACATCCCATCTAACTACCGCCCAATCATTCTCCTCCCAATGCTTTCCAAAATCCTCGGACTTAATATCAACCTCACACGCCTTCAGCAACACGAATTTGAATCCCAATCCATTCTTACTGAATAATTCGGCTTCAGAGAAAACCATAGCACCATCCTTCAACTCGCGCGATTAACAAACATCATCGCAATTAACTTCAATTTAAAACGACCAACTTCGACATCGAAATAGCCTTCAACACCGTTTGGCACGAACGCCTCATACACGAACTTCTAACGGAAAAAATCCATTTCTATCTAACCAAAATCATCCACAGCTTCCTAAAGGATCGCACCTTCTCAGTGAAAGTCGAACATTCACTCTCAAACCCGCCGGACTTCCCCAAGAATCCGTATTATCCCCAGCCCTATACTCCTACTCATCAATGACATCCCAAAGTATCCCAACACCAAATTCGCACTTTTCGCGGATGATACCGCGATCATCGCCGACTCGTTTCATAAAAATCAATCGTTAATTTATCTTCAACGCCACCTCGACGCGCTCGAAACGTATTACAACGCTAACGATTTTTACGCATCGACTAGACCAGCAGTTCCCAAATGGGGTTCCACCAAGAAGAATATCAAAATGGCGTAAAAATAAATTCTGCCGCTTAAAAAATAGTCACACGGGAGAGAGGGAGTGCATACACAAGCAGTCTTTAAGATGCAAAACTTGATGCCCTTTTTTTTAGCTAATATAGTAAAAAACCGGCTTGGGGTTCAGCCAAATTTTTTACATCGCCCGAAAGTTCCGCGGCCAAAACTAATTAGGAACCGCTGGACTAAACAAACTCACCACACTGAAAAAAAATGGTTGTCATATTTACGAAATATATATCATTTTTGAGTCGATGAACAAAATTCGTTACATTGATGAAACATTCGTAGCATTCATAAAAAAAATCATTGTATTTATGAATTTGTTCATGAATATAACGAATTTTGTTCATCGGCTCAAAACTAATGTATTTTTCGTTAATAAAATGAAAAATTTTTTCAGTGCAGTCAAATTAAAATATGAATTTAAAATATGAAATAATATGAATTTTATCATAAAATATCACAAGAAAATGCAACTTTACTAGTTAATAATCCGACTCCAACTACTGTACGCCTCTCCAATTTGGAGCAAAACAGCACAATCCAACGCCAACACATCCTACAAATTTACAAAATTCTACAAAATTTCTCCGGCTAATAACCGGTTCGCACAAATCTACGGAAATTTACGATCTCCACGAATTCGCAAAAACGCTCACGATACGAGTTAAAGTAAACCTGACGGCAGTGGCGTAGCGAAGTGGAGGCAAGGGGGGCCCCACAAAGGGGCGCCAAATGGTCTGCAAAACAAAAAATTGCTGGATAATTTTTATTTTTATTATAATTGATTTCTGGAAAATATATTTTAAATTTAGTAATTTTAAAATTAGTATATTTTACATAATATAATATTATATGGTTTTCGAATGGGGGGGGGGCGCTAAAAAGGTATTGTGCCCCAGATGCGAGTGCCACTGCCAGGCGGCTGTTAAATTTTATACCGACATCGACACTACCGCGAGAAACCCGAAATCCAATTCTCCTTTCAGAATTCAATACAAATTAATTTACAACGTCCAAGCCTGACAACATCCTTTTATAAACTCACAAATTTACGATAAAATAATATAAACTGGCCACGCCCACCGTCACTTCTTTGAAATCGGCACGGAAAGCCACGATTGGCTAACCAGGATTTGGTTGTAGTCGTTTTTGCGATGCCGCTTATGGGGAAATCAGTAACTATAGGAGATATCGAAAAATGGATGGCTTTTTTTGAGAAAAGCTTAATGGGCAAAATCGGAATTCGCTATTTTTTTTTTCGTTCTCGAGTTATAGCCAAATGTTTGATTATTGGACTTTTCGATAAATGTCGATATCTCGATTGTTTTTGAAGCTCCAAAAAAAGTGGTAACACTTTCTTCAGACACTTTTTTAAGGGAAACAGAATGGGCTAAAGAGATTTTAAATATCTATAGGTTAGTTTCCGAGTTATAATACAAAGTTGTATTTTTTTAAATAGAACCCATCAAGGGGTTTCGATTCCAACGATCCAGTAAAATTTCTGAACACAAGATTCAGAAATCCAAAGATTTCCAAGAATTCCAAAGACTTTCAAAGAATTCCAAGGACTTCCAAAGACTTCCAACGATTTCCTAGGAGTTCCAAAAAATTCCAGTGATTTCCAAGGAATTCCAACGATTTCCAAGAATTCCAAGAATTTCCAAAGAATTCCACAGAATCCCAGTGATTTCCAAAGGAATTCCAATGAGTTCAAATCAAAGTTCAATGTAAAGAATTCCAGTGATTTCAAAAGAATTCCAAGAATTTTCAAGGAATTCCGAAGACTTCCAATGATTTCCAAGACTTCCAATGATTTCCAACGATTTCTAAAGAATTCTAAAAAATTCCAACGATTTCCAAAGAATTCCAGGGATTTACAAGAAATTCCAGGGATTTCCAAAGAATTACAAGGATTTCCAAGGAATTCAAATAATTTCCAAGAGAATTCCAAACGAGTGTACAGAAAATTTTGGATTTACAAGAAATTCCAGGGATTTCCAAAAAATTACAAGGATTTCCAAGGAATTCAAATAATTTCCAATAATTCCCAACAAATTCCAATGATTTCCAAAAATTTCAAGGATTTCCAAAGAATTCCAGAGATTTCCAAGAAATTCCATAGATTTCTAAAAGAAGACTTTCAATGATTTTCAAGAAATTCCAAAGATTTCCAACAATTTTCAAGGAATTCCAAAGATTCCAATGATTTCCAAGGAATTTCAAAGATTTCCAAATAATGCCAATGATTTCCAAGGTAATTTCAAACGAGTGTACACAAAATTATTGGGATGCATGGAAAAACTATTAAACAACGACATTATCGCGAAAGTTTTTTTTGTAAACGAGTTCAAACATGCGCAAGGATTAAGGACTTTCTATGACCGGCGCTTAACACTAAGAAAACATCTAGATCTAATGCACTACAAATTTCAGCTTTCTATCGCCGATAGTTTGGGCTTTAAATAATGTGATATGAGTCTAATCAATAGCTTTGTTTGCGTATAAAATAAAAAATAAAATTTATCACCGAAATTTTGATATTTTTTTCAGATTGCTACTAATCAACCTTATTTCTAAATTTGAATGCAATATTTACTGATCTACATTTTAAATAATCAAAATAAAATATATCAATATTTTCCGATATTCAATCAATAATAATTTCTCACTTACTTAGCAATAAGAGCACAACCACACCGTAATAAAACATTTTTGCTATTAATTATGTTGGTCGAGTTCAACATCATTTATAATTAGCATTAACACTTAGTAACAAAATATGAAAAATTACAAAGCAATCATTGATGATTAATATCTACAAAATATAACCTTGACAGCAAAAATAAAAAAAAGTATATCGGTAGATTATTAATTTGATACGGCAATTTAAAAATGTCGAACTTATTTATTTATAAAATTTGATAATATTATGTTAATTATAAAGTAAATACTGTCAGCCGTCTTATATTGTCTTATATTCAAATAAATATGTATTACTCATTAATAAATTAATAACTGAATTATGCAGTGGCTCCAGAAAGTATTCGTACACTCCTATGTTACCAATGTTAATTATACATTTTTAAGCCGTTTTTTGTCACATCAAAATCGATTTTACAGCAAATCTTTTTAGACATTTTTTGTTGCAAATTTCATAGCCTTCAATTTTGTTTATATACATTTTTCTATTTTGTTGCACCGTTTCTGACTGACAGCGACTTAAACAAGACTCGGTAAAATACAAAAAATATTGTCATCTATATATCTCGGAAACGGTGCGACAAAATAAAAAAATGTATATGAACAAAAATGTATAGAATAAAATTTACAAAAAAAAATGCTTATTTATTTTTTTAATTTGTTCCATCGTTTTCGAGATATATAGATGACAATATTTTTTGTATTTTTCCGAGTCTTGTTTAAGTCGCTGTCAGTCAGAAACGGTGGGACAAAATCGAAAAATGTATATAACCAAAATTAAAGATAATGAAATTTTCAACAAAAAATGTCTAAGAAGATTTGGTGTAAAATCGATTTTTATATGACAAGAAACGATTTCAAAATGTACAACTAACATTGTTAACATAGGAGTGTACAAATACTTTCTGAAGCCACTGTGTATTATTTCATATAGTTTTTTGTTATTAATAGTAATAATAAATTATAAATACAGTGCAAAAAATAGGAATAGCCTCACCTATATTTTTTAAGAAACCTCAAAGTAATTATCATTTCTTTGATCTGTTTAATTTTATTTCATTAATACAAAAACATTGAATCATGGTAGATTTGTAATAATTTTTATAAAGAATTTTTTATTTATTTTTGGATCAAAAGTTTACAAATTTACTAAATTTTTGTTATCAATTCACTTCTTGAAGATAATGCTGCTGAGATGCTGGCCATTGACTTGGATGCAAGCTTTGTACCGGATAATCATGTTATTGAAAACGTTCGTTAACATCGACTGCGGAATAGATTGAATTACTCTGGTTATTTCTGCCTTCAGATCTGCAATATTTTGTGGGCTGGCTTTGTATCCCTAGGCCTTACAATACCTCCAGAAAAAGAAGTCCGGTGGCGTCAAGTCTGGTGACCGTGGTGGCCATCTCACCTCTCACCGGGCGCATCTCAGAGGCGCCCGGCACGTGCGCGAGCTAATTGGAAGCCCAAAATTTTCAATTTTAAAATTATATTTAAAAATATAAATAAATTCCTCCCGCTATTTACGGTCCTGATAGGCACGGCCGTATCTGAGGAGAGGTTTTGAGAGTCCAAAAAGATTAGCAGAACACATCTACCACGCGTAGATCAACTACCTGCTGCTGCGTGCTTAGTCTTTTAATATATTTTTCAAATAAATTTGCTTCATTAAACTGTAACAATTTATTGTTTAATAATTGCTTGAGTGTCCCTTTTGCCCTCTGCTCCGTGCCGCTACTGGAGAGATCGACGCGCCATAGGATAAGCCGTGGACATACGCGTGAATTAGGGCAGTCTTGGGTTAAAAGTTTGACGACGCGGATGTGAATGTGGAATGCAATTGCGCAACGTCTTTTTTTCATATATTTTATTCATATATTAAAAAAAAATAACACGAGTTATTCACTCTTGAAGTTTCAACTTGGGCAGTTTGTAAATTTAGACAGATGACAGATAGAAAGTTAATTTTACCTATTCTGGATAAAGCTTTTCAAGTTCTTTAAAATAACCTATCACAAGACAAAATCGTTTTTAAAAATCTTGTGTTATTTTTTTGTAGTGGCACTCCTGATTGACAGATCGCGACGAAAACCTTATTTATCGCGACGAAAACCTTATTTTCACCTTTCTACCATAAACCCTACTTTCTATACCAAATTACGCAGTGATTGGTTGGACGGTTCCGGAATAAATCGAAGAACAAAATTTGACAACCGACAGACCGACACATAAAAATTTCTTTTATTTTTTGCAGATGAACACGGTGATCTAGAAAATTTAAACAAAAATTTGAAACTTTTCTTCGAAAAAAAAAAATTTTTTTATTGGAGGGAAAATTAAATTTACATATAGCGTGTCTCCGTGAAGCTTTGAGGTGGTGATAAAGGACACTTTCCTAAAACAAATTTTCAAATAAAATTTTTGTCCAAGTCCAAACCCTTGCGGGGGTACCTCCCTTTCACCAAAAGGTACCAAATCAGCAATTTTTTGAATTTCTGATTTCAAACGGCCATAACTTCGATATTATTGACTTTTTAAGCTTAAAAGCTTAGGCTTAGAACTTTTTTAAAGATCATTCGTTTATCTACAAATTAGATTCTTACCCCTTATCGTCTGGAATCAACGGTTATAAATTAAAGTAAGGAAAAAAATGTCAAAAAAATTCAGGTTTAATTATCTCTTTTTTTTACCTACACCTTGTTCATTATTTTCAGAATTTCTGTGAAGACGGTTGGTTTCCCAAAAAAATTTATTTTACCAAAGTTGTAGCCCTATAAATTCCCTATCTGATTTGGGCTATCAGTAATTTTCTAAGACTTTTCGTTTAAGAGATACGAGGTTCGCAAGAAAAGTAAAAAAAATAAAACCTGAATTTTTTTAACATTTTTTCCCTTAATTTAATTTATAACTCAAAATCCATTGATTCTAGTTGATAAGGGGGTACACCTAATTTGTAGATCAGCGAATAATCTTTAAAAAAGTTCTAATCCATTGAGCTAAAAAAATCAATAATATCGGAGCTATGGCCGTTTTAAATCAGAAATTCAAAAAAGTTATTTTAATAAGGGAAGTACCGCCTTTGGACTTGGTTTGGACTTGGACAAAAATTTTATTTAAAGGTGTCTTAGAAAAGTGGTATGTAGTGGTATGTAGTAAAACTACATATTCAATGAATTTTTTTGTAGAAAGAGTATTATAGCCAATATTTAGCCCGACAGATGACAAAACTGAAATTTTGAACTTTTTGGGAGAAAAATCCAATTTTTAAGGTTCTATATCTTAGGAGCTATTGGACCTAAAAAATCGGGGTTGGGCTCAAATTGTAGGAAATTTTCACAGCTTCAAAAAAGGATAGAATGACCATTTCCGTAAGAGTGCTCTTTTGGGAGTTTCGGGCCAAAAACTGAAATCAGTTGAAAATAAAAAAAGTTGAAAAAATCAGTAACGCAAATCAGACACATACAACTTTAAATTTAACCTCTTCTTTCATCGGGTCGATGGATAGTCTGTTTAATATTGTAAAAGAATACAAAAATACAAATATTTTGTAGGTAAAAGGGATAAAAATGCAAAAACAATTTTTGGCTGTTGAAATTTACTTTCGTGGCAATTCAAATACATCAACAGGAAGAAGCCTTCAAATGACATCACCATCACTCAAAATACAACATAAACAGTAACTATAATTCAATACTTAAAATTGTATCATATAATATGTATTTCTGTAAAATAAAAAATTAGAAAATATTACATTACATGTAGTAAATTTAAATTAAGTCTTGGCTTTTCTTATACTACAACTTAAAAATTAAAAAAAAACACTAACAATTCATCACAATTGTGTTACTTTAAGTACTAACGGACATAAATTTTGTTAGTTATAAAAGCATATTTGATATAAGTTAGTAATATACAAGGGAATGTAAAAATGGACAAAATAGCTGTCAAGAACTAGTAAAATTTACTTATGAACGTAAACAATGGGAGACCCAGTTGGAGATTCTTGTTTCAATTTTTCAACATCGCTAAAAATGACTTGAGCACCACCTCCGCATGTCGGTAAAATGTCACCTTTATATAATTTTGTTTCCACCCCGCCTTCCATATCCCCTGCTTGAGTAATTAAACAATATCTGTTTTGATGGGGATTGGTAATATCTTTAGCTTTATCCAACTTGGTAACTGATTTCCGTTTTTTCATGCAAGGTTGTAAAACTGTGGTCAATGGTACAGGTTTAATGGCATTATGCTCCAAGTAAACTTCCCCAGCAGAACGTGACCTTCTGTGTCGGTTAGGTTTAGGTGTGTTGTGCCTAAATTGAGTTGCTTTTGCTTCATCTGTCTGGATTAATCGAGGCTCAATGACTGTCTCCCTAACAGGCGTTACAACAAAATTAGATTCATTATCATTTAAAATCTCTTGAACCATTTTCAACTTGGCATCTTTGTTTTGCATTGCCAAATTCAGGTGTTCCCGTTGGCGGCGCAATTTTTCGTCCAACTCTTGAGTATACTTCTCGTTTTGTTGCACAAGCACTTGCTTGGCTTTCGCACGTTCCAACGCATTCTGGTTGATTTTCAAGTTTTTTTCTTGTATTCGACTATTGAGAGATTCAATCGTTTCCTGGTACTCTTCACCTTTCGTGATCAAACTGTTATTGAGGCTTTCCAAATCGGCGATTTTGTTTTCCAAATTGTTCTTGGTGTTCTTTTCCTTTCTAAGCAACACTTTCATGCTCGTGAGTTCCGATTTTCCCAGAATATTTTCTTCTTGAACTTGAATTAAACGCTTACGGAAATTTTTTATGCTTGTCTGGCAATCTTTGGTGAAATTTTCGACGCGCCTTTTTTTCAACAGAATAGATTTCAAAAGTTTGTCTAAGATGGCATCGTTTTCTTTGCAATCAACCAAGTCTAATTTAGGCTTCAACACCTCACGAGTAAACAGTGGCTTTTTTATAGTTCTCGGCGTTGCCCACGTTTGAGCATTTTTTGTTGATTTCGGAGTCTTCGCATAGGGAGTGTATTTCGCCTCGGATTTAGTTACCTTCACTTCTTGGGTTACTTCGGCAAATTTTAGTACCTGAAATTTAAAACATTGTAAGTTCTTCCAAATATGGAGATCAACTATACACATGATTTTGAGTGAATTCACAAATTGTTCGAAATCAAAGATAGACAAAGTTAACTAGCCGATATTAAGTCGCACCGACTCTCCCCCCCCCCAATTTTATTTTGTTTCGTTTCACCCCCGAAACGCGCCCCTTTAAAATAATTCTTTCTAAATTTCTAGATTATTTGAGCAATTTATTTTTATTTCACCGCCTCAAACCCATTCTCTTGAAAAATTTAATCTTTTTTTGTAAAATACATCAAATCTGTGGTCATAGTTTTTATAGAAGGTACATTTTAAAAACACATCTGGAAAGAAAATTTGAAATTTCCTCTCATAAGTTAATAATTTAAAAATATTTATAATTATCACAATTACATTAAAAATGTGATTTATCAATATGTAGCAACATTTACGACTACTCTGTACATTAAAAAATCAGCAAACCGTCTACTTTTAACTTGAAAAAAATCTCACCTGTAAATTTTCTTCTAAATCTTGCATGGATGGATTCATACAAACAATCATCCTAACTTGGCCATCTCCATCAAAATAATTCCTAAACAGCATAGTCAATTTACTCTCACGATATGGCACCATTTTGTTGGACCCCGTCAACTGATTTTCCCTTAAGATCTCCATACAAGCTCGCAACCACATCAAATCTTTGTTGATACTACTCGCCTCCTTAAGTCGAACTCCTGTGTTTTGCGTTCGGCTGCAGCGTTCCGATCCGGCTAAATCGACCAAACTAAGTTGACTCACTTTCAGCAGGGTGTGTTCCGGAACAAAGGGCTTCTTTAAAATGCTGTGATCGATTTGAACCACCCTAATGTTAAAAATGGAATGACTGCGACTCGATTCGGAGTTAAGTACAGTATGAGCCATGCGTTTGCGTTTTTGTCCCAAGAAAAACAATTCATAAGCTTCTTCGGCCGACTTGACCTCAATTTCGAGAGCCCCGTTCACGTACATATTTTTTTGAGCATCCTTACGAATTATTTTGCCTTGTACGTTACGGGCGGTTGTTTCACTCAACAAGTCCACCACTTTGTTATTGTAAATTTCTGTGTAGCTAACAAAAACTGCATACCGATTTTCGGTTGAAAAGTTTTGAATTCGAACACTGTCTTCGATGAAAAACTGTTTCGCTTCGTTGCTTTTAAGGGGTTTGGTGCGTTTCGACGAACGTAACTGCAAGAACTTTTCTTCTATAGCATCGTTTTCCGATTGCACTTTGAAACCGTTTAATCCGTCAGTTTTGATGCGATGCTTGTCGGTCTGGTATTCACCGATAGTGTTGAAGACCGTTTTGATGCAAAATTGCATAACGCCCGGATTCGTTTGATCTCCGGTGAGGGTGAAAGTTTTACCAGATCCGGTGACTCCGTACGTGAAAAGTAACGCATTTTTGCCGTTGACCAGGTCTTCGACGAGGGGCAAAGCGACATGGTCGGAAACTTCCCGTTGGGTTGCGAGAGACGTGAAGATGTGTCTGAAGATATAATTGCAATCTTTACATGTTTTAGTTTCTTGTGTTAATGTCAATGTCGTGCTAGATATCAGTTTTACGCAAGAAACTTCAGGGTCGTCGTGCAACGGTCGCAATCTACAGAAAACGTGAACCGGATCTCTATTTATCGACACACTTGATTTTTCTTTCGATAATTTGGGTGTCTTCGGTGTTACGTATTGATTCAAATCTTCGTTTGCACGCTTCATTTTATTTAAATTGTCTTAAAACACATTCACAATAACCAACAACTTTACGTCAACAAATTTCAAATTAAAAACCGTTGAATAACGAACTTCAAATACTTGACAACAACTCGCCCGAACAAAAGTCACTAAAACTGGTGGCGCCATCGAACGAATTTTATTCAAACTAATTGAGGGTTATTTCTAGTTGGGATAATTGACTATAACAAACCAGTGGGGTAGTTTTGATGTGGTGCAAAGGGGCTAAAGTGCCATATTTATTCAAGGTATTTATTTACCCGGGATTTTCTTTCTACTACTTTTAGTATGTTTATCTCGTAACTATTTCAAACACAGTCCACAAATCAAGTGGTCCGACTTAAAATTGATAAAAAATTACTTTTAATATTTTTAATTCGATTGCAATATTACAAGATAAACAACTTAATCAAATGCAAAGCTGTATATTTGTATAAAATATGTAAAAATTTATACAGTTTTTTTGAACACAAAAAAATTTTTTCCGTTTTGTAAAAAATACAATACAGAACACACAATAAAAAATAAATAATATTGCAACAATAATTTATCTTAATATAGGGTAACTTATAATTTTCGTACCCTAAGAATAAAAAAATACCAAAAATCACCAATCGTTATTAATGTCACCTAAATCTGCAAATAATTTATCTTTGACTGCAGGTCGTGGATCTTCCTTTATGTCAGTTTGAATTGCCCCAGCTTTTCCCAAAATGTACTCGAATTCTGAAATAAAATACTGAAAATTTTAAAAATACAAAATAAATAATTAAACGTTCACCTTCCAGAGACAATTTGGGCCCCCTCAGCTCCACAGGGCCAACAAGTTGTTTCTTCAATTCACCCTCGTAGTAGACAAATATTGTAGGTAAGTTTTTGTCAGGATAATTGGGTATACAAGTGGTGGAGATGGATTTTATAAATTTCACGGTGGGGTATTTACCGGCAACGTAACTCAAATGTTGATTTATCATCGCACAAAGAGGAATCCTTAAATTGAAGTATTAATGAATAATGAAGAAAAATGCAAGAATGCGAATTACCCTTGTTTGTATAAATGTAAAACCACCCAAACGCCTTCACCGGCTTTATTAACTTCTAAAACATAATCTTGTGCAGATATTTCCAAAACACTGCCATATTTCGACTTCTCAACGAGCGCTTTCATTTCTGCAATACGTTTTTGTCTATATTGTAATAGCACTCCTTCGTCTTCCGAATCTTCCAGTTCGTCCAACTCGTCCAAAGACATATCTACCATTTCTTTCGTTTCTAAAATTTGTACTTTAAAAATATGTATTTTTTAAATATAAAAAGTTACGTGTAGCCTGCTTCTGTTGAATGGTTTTTTCCAACATAGATACAATTTCGTCTTCGGTGAGCTCCTTTTCCTTCGGAGGCAGGATGCCCTTGGAACGTAAAACGTCGTTCCATTGTGTATCTTCGTCTGGGTTCTAAAGATCAAATTTGTGGTAAGAAATGAAATAAGCCTTAATTTATTGATTTACCTGCATTGTAAAAGTTGAAACGTAAAAAATTTAATAGAGCACGAAAATGCCAAATAAGGTTAGGAACATGTGAGATTTTTACAGTTATATATAGGATGCTTCGTAATCAGATGTTCCTTGAAATAATAAATAAAAAACCATTATGGAAAAACAAATAGTTATTTGTATATATCTAGTACATAAAATTATGCTTTGGTGCTCAAGAATTAAAGTGTTTTGTTCTCAATAAATTATGACTCTCATGCCCGTATCAAATAGTCACGGATCAATCCGAGACTCAAGATAATCCTAGAATTTACTAATGAGATTACTGGAATTTAAACCGTATCGTAGCAACAACTGCTATTTCGCAGTGGCGTAGCTTGGATTTATGGTACCCGGGGCAAACCTTCAATTTGCGCCCCCCCAATTTTCGCAAAAAGATTTTTTTTAAATCAATTTAATAATTGATATTAATTTATTATTAAAATCAATTTATTAAAATTAAAATAATTAAATTGCAATTTTATTCTGCGTGATTTGTGTAATGCAAACTCTTGAATGCATTCGTCAATGTTGATTTGTACATCTTTTTTGATTCTTCTCTTACAACTGGCATTACTTATGGCCAGTGGCGCAGCCAGGATTTTGTTATGGAGGGGGGGCTAAGGGATGTAAGCGAAGGAAAATTTTTCTGCAAGAGGGGCGTGGTCATGCTATTTTCGAGTATAATTATTGTATTGTGTTACCACTGTTACCTAGCTTAAATTGAAGTGGGAATTAAAGGACGGCATTTCCGAAATAACTCAAGTTAAACTCAAATTGTAATATGACTTTGAGTCTGGGAGGGGACGAAAGGGGAAGCTGCCCCCCTGGCTCTTGCCTTAAAATTTAAAATTTAATTTTAATAATTAATATAAATTTCATTAATAAAGTTAGTACTGAGTTCTAGGTCTTTTCTGCAAATAAAAAAACTAAAAATGTTTTAGTGTTTACTTTTTTTATAATAAAAATTTTGTTTTTACTTTGCCCCTCCCTGAAAAAAATCCTATGGACGCCCATGGATCGACTGGTAACAGCTAAATATTTTGAATGATCCATAAAACTTGTGATTTACGCCTAATACTATAATTTTATTAGAAAATTAATCAAGAAAATTTTTACCTGCGGTGCTATATTCATTCGCTGAGCTGGGAATAAATTATTTTAGCCTCCCCAAAATAGTAAACTTAGTGCGCCTATGATGTGACTTCACTTCTAGCCGACCTTGGTTTTTGCGCTTTTATTATTAAAATAATGAGCTATTTTTTTTAACTATAAAATCAATTTTGTAAATTTAAATTTTGGCGCGCAGGGTGTAACAAAAAAACCATTCTACGTGTTTGTGTAGTTGGTATCATGGTTGGTACTTGTCAATATCATTTGCAGCCTTAAAAACATAACAAATGTGACAAATGCGAAATAACGAACGAGTGTTGTGAAGTTTTGTGATAACCGTCTTTTTGTTGTAGATTTTTTAAATAATTTAAGTTAAAAAAATAGTGCAATAAAATGGATAAAACGGAGTTTTTAATGGTAATTAACCCACTGCAAATCGAATTTTTTGTAAACGATAATAAAGAATATGAAGAATTTAAAGTGCTTAATCATTACGACAAAACGTATAAATTTAAAGGTAAGCTTTCTAAATTGACCCTAGTCAGTAGTGTGATAGTTAACTAATTTATGTTTTTCCAGTAAGCTACGATAAAAGTAGGTACTCTGTTGTACCTTCGGAATTCAAGATTGATGGCAAAGCAAAAGTTATTTGCAAAATCAAGGCTGTACAAAAGGATCTTCCCAGGAGTGGCGAAACGGAACAAATTTTTATTCAGATGTTTGATGAAGGTTCAACTCAGGTGGGTATAGTTTTTTGAACCGATTTGAAAAAGTTCTAAAAACTGAATTTTTCGTGTTTAGCCTCTTGCGGTTCGTGTCTTAGATATCAAGGTTTCACCAGGTGAGAGACCATCAGAACAAGGTAGTTTTATTGAAACAAATGGTGCTGGCTCAATTAACGAACCAACTGCTACCGACACACGAGAAGATTCCAATAAAAAGAAGACTCTTTGTTTAATCTTCGTTGGTTTGTTGTTGCTAGCGTTTCTTCCTATTACTGAAGTAGACACCCAATCGATAATACCAGAATTCTTGCATATTTCTACAGCATTTAGAATGATTTGCGTGTTTTTAATGGGCGTCTTGGCTAGCGAATTTTATCACTTGGTAGAATAGCAAATTTATTAGGTTAAACTAATTGTACAAAGACTTTTTTTTACTGTGTTTCTCTTTATAATTTAAGCGATTTGGTGCAACGATTCTGTCACTTCAAATTCTTCGAGTTAAGAGTCAAAGTGATACCTGATTTACATTATTTATGTTTTTTTAGATTTTTTATTTTTGTATGTCGAATGTAATTTGGCTTTAAATGTTTGATTGATAAAATGTATATTTGATAAGTGTGTAAGGTTCTAAATTGCCAAAAAGTCATATTTTTTAAAAGTGATAATAAATTTGGATTTTTTGATACTAAACTTGCAGTTTTGATATTTCAACTAAAAAATTTTATCTTCTTTTTGACAACGAAAGCTGGAAAGTGTATGTTGATAAAATTATATCAAATCATGTGGTTTATAATATTATAAGTTGTTTAAATTGTAATTTATGGACAGGACTCGAGAACAAATTTAGTTCTTTGACCCCGTAAATTAAAAATTTACCAATTTAACATTTATTTATTTTTCTTTTTCTGCCTCGAAATTCTTCACTCTAATCACATTTTATTTTTTAGAATAATTTTCATGGCAGATTACCTGGATGGTTTGAACCAGCTATCTCCACGAGATTCCATTTTATCTACCCTTAAAGGGATATTTTTAAGAATATATCATAAAATCACACGAGAGGTGATTGAAAATCGCAAGACCAACTTTCATGTTTTTAATTTTATTTTTCTCGGTATGTACAGGAAATACCAAACCTATGCACATGAAAAATTTTTAAAACTAATACTGTTCTTTAAGTTATTTACCTGAAGAACAGAATTTTCTTGAAAATTTAATATTAAAACCTTTAATCTAATACTTCTATTCTTTTAAATTATTTACTTGAACAGAATTGTGTTAACAATTTTAAATCAAATGCTTTAAACTAACTTCTGTTCTTTAAGTTGTTTACTTGAAGAAGTAGAAGAACCTTCCAAGTGGTCTAGGTATGGCCGAATATTTTGATGAATCAGTGTGTCATAAAAATGTGTTTACTACTACGTGAACTTTTTTTTTTCATCGCAAATACCAGAAAAGTAGGAATAATAGCAGTACTATGCATAAACCGCAAGAGATTCACATAAAATTTAATTATTTTCATAATATTAAAATTATTAGCTATAATAGTAAAAACGAAATGTTCCCGAAAGCTTGAAAATATTTTTGCGTTTTAATAGTTTCCTTAGCTAATATTTATTATAATAATAATGATAATATTGCCCAAAGTGGCAATTTGATAATTATATTTCGTTTTTAATTATTTTCAGTGTGCTACTGAAAGAAACAATGTTAAAACTTAAAAAGAAGAGCTGTACATCAAAAATATTAAAGAAAATTTAAAATTTCTTAGGTAGATACTTCCTTCACAAGCCCAACAAAAGCTTTCGACATTAGACAGTAGTAGCCACCCTTTGTACAAGATGCAAATGCAGTTGGTTTAATAGTAACAAAATACAAAAACTGTATACAGAAAAAAAAAATCATACGTACGAACGTAAAAATGGAGAATCGAAAAAATTTGCAATTTGGCTCCTAATGGGAAGAAAAGCTTGCTGAGGTCCTCTCTAGATTAAAGGCAGTAGAGCGATATATTGCAAAATTAAAGAATAGAACGACGGAAATTCTGAGACTGAAAATAAAAAAAAATTGAAATTTAAAAAACTTATGTAAATTCTTGTACTGAAGTCAAACTGTTTTTTGGAATATTGGAACAAATTTATAAATTCATTAGCGAAAGGCTTTTAAAACTTAAAGTGTTTCAAGACATGCAGCAGAAACAGAGGCTATTCCACATCAGGATTCTCTGTCTCTTTCGACGCCGCTGCAGAGAAGGACAAACAGATGCAAACACGAGTAAACCTTCCAAACCGGCTCCCTAATCATAAGTCTAAAATGTATGAGACCAAGAGGTACGCATCCCCACTCATGTGGTGGAGATCAGAAACGAAAAAAAAGAGTATAATAAAAAACCGAAAGCAAGTGCGTTGAAATTCTCGGCATGCACTTGACGAGATTAAAGGAAGTTTGACTTCTTCATAACAATCCAGGAAAGAAAAAAATGCAAAGAGAATGAAGCATTAGCGTGATAACTCATAAAAGCGGCAGAATTAAGGATAGTGGACATCAAGGCGCTGATGGAACAAGACTGAGAATGGGACTGACAAGCGACGGTTGCAGAGTTCTAAAAGCAGAGGTAATTTTAGGCAGTGCTGACGATGCGGAAAATATAATAACAAGCAACAATTCTGACATTCCGAGTCCGACGAGGATAAAATATCACGTAGTTGCAAAATTATTTTTATTAGCTTGACCTTGAATTAAGCTTTCAGAACAACGAACTTGTTCATATCGAAATTACAAAGAAAAACGACGTCAGAATTACATTGAAATGACGTTACTTTTCTGACGTCAAAATTAGGTCATAAAACAACTTCACACTAACGTCAGTATTTAGTCATTTGACGTCTTCGACGAAATATGACCAGAAATAAACGTGATTTGACGTAAACATGTCAACTGGGTAATATACAAGAAACAAAAGTTTCCTGAGAGGACAAATAGGAAATAAGTAGAAAAAAACCTCGAGATCATGACATGTAAAAAAAGGACAAACCTCAAACAGAAAGAAAGGTACTGCAGACATAAGGAAGGCACCTGAAGAGATACGACATTTGTATGAATCATGTCGTGCTAAATAAAAATTAAGAGAAAAGAAATATTGCGAAAAAGGACAAATTATAGAAATTTTAGTTTTTGATTTACGTTATGGCTACAGCAAGACTGAGGTTTAAAGGTTTAAACTATGAAAAATAAACATCTTAATACGTAAAATCCCAGCACGCTGCTGCTCCTCCAGCGTGTTATTTTTTGGTGAAAAAAGAAACAATCTGATTGCTCGATTCTTTTACCAACCGAAAAATAGATTAAACCACTCCCGGTACTCCCTCTGGGACGAGTTGCACATCAATCGAGTTTCCAAACCAATCTGGTCTAGATGCCCGTCCGTGGACGGGCTTTCCAACTAATAATATTATATTATCAGGGATTTTTTAGGAAATCCATTTTTATAGTTTTTCTTATGGCTTTTCAACGTTTCAAATGTATAGTTTATACATTTTCAGATGAAGTGGAATAAATTACACTAGGGTACCTAGGGGGGGGGACCGCCCCGGGCGGCACATATGTAGGGGGACGGCAGTTTGCGGTATGTTAAAATTTTGGGTTTGAAAAAAGCTATAGCATGTTAAATGTTTGATTACGAATACCTCGATGACCTTTTTTTCTCTTTTTTTTATTCTTTGGCCATGTTTAAAATTTTAGTAATTTTGAAATTTAAATTTAAATAAAATTTTTTTGGTAGGGGGCGACAAAACTTAAGACCGCCCTGGGTGGCAAAAGCTCTAGGTACGCCAGTGGCCAGTGATAAATTATAAAATTTTATAAAGTGTTTGCTTATTTCAGTAGATAAACTTAGGGACTCTTGGCTCAATTTTTTTTCTTGGTCTAAACTTTGATTAATCGAAGTTCAATTGAATACATTATCAACATTTTTTAAAGTTATCAAAGTTTTTTGATGAAAAAAATAAAATATAGTACAATAGAAAACCGCGAGGCGGAATTTTGATAATGTAGGTACTCAATTAAACTTGAATTAATCAAAGTATGGACTTAGAAAGTACATTTGAGCCAGAAGTCCCTTAGTTTATCTACTCATTTTAAAAGTTTGTTATCTTTTACTTTTGTGATTTCTTTTTGTTTTGTTTTTTAATAACAGCTCTTTCTTTTTCTTTTTTTTACTATACTTTTATTTTCATTTCCTTTTTTTAGTTTTTAAATTACCTTTTCTTTAAGGGCAATTTAAGTACTTACTGATAAGATTTTAGTAAAATCGAAATAACTGTTCAAATTTGTACCATGTCTGCTTCCGAGTAGGGCTGGGAATCGAATATATTCGAATATTCAAACTTCCAGTACTGGCTGCAACTTGCAAGATTTTTTTACATTTTACTAATTCCTATTGGTCAAATGTAAACTTAGAGTACTCCCTATCTGAGGCCGATAATATACAGAGCACAATAAGTTTATATTTCACCAATAGGAATTAGTAAAATGTAAAAAAATCTTGCAAGTTGCAGCCAGTACTGGAAGTTTGAATATTCGATTCCCAGCCCTACTTCCAAGATATTTTAAAAGCTACCTCTCCCCCTCCCCCTTTTAAATTAATTTGTAGTTTGTTTTCCGTTTGTTCTAAAAATATTTATAAAAATTAGTAATTTAAAAAAATTATAATTAAAAAATAAAACTTATGGGTGTGTTTGGTATGCTACTAAAATCTTATAGCCAATCATAATTGAATGTTAATTAAGGATATTTAAAAAAATTATTTCTTGATTCTGATTTTGCCCCTCCTCGAAAAAAAACTTGGTACGCTCATGACTCGAAATTTTAGTTGTGGCAACGCTGCAAGTTTACACTTGTGACGTTTAAGTGACAGTTGCAAAGTTTTAAATTTAAATCTTCAGCACCCCGAGTGTTCGTTATACCTAAACCGTAAAATATGTTAATCCCCACTAATAATTAAATTAACCAAATTTCTAAAAAGCATTTTGAATTTTGTGGGCGATGCGAAATAAACTTGGATGAATTAAATTTCGGCATTTATCTGAAAACAACAAATTTTAACCCAACTTTTTGTGTTTGTGTTCAAAATGGTGCAGTATTCAGCGCTGAAAGGCTTCTACGAAGTTGAAAAAACTATAGGATGTGGTGGCTTTGCGAAAGTTAAACTTGCGACTCATTTAGCGACCGGCGAGAAGGTCGCAATCAAAATTATGGATAAGAATAAGTTGGGGGACGATTTGCCGCGCGTCAAGTTGGAACTTACGGCGCTTAAAACTTTATCGCATCCTCACATTTGTAAATTGTACGAAGTTCTGGAATCGGAATCGCACTTTTTTTTGGTTATGGAATACTGCTCTGGGGGTGAATTGTTTGACCACATCGTTGAAAGGAATAGGTTGTCGGAGGCGCAGAGTCGTACGTTTTTTAGACAAATCGTGTCTGCCGTTGTGTACTTACACAGTCTCGGGTATGCACATCGAGACTTGAAACCGGTGAGTACCTACCTGTTTATTTGACTGTTTTGTGTTATTAAGTTTTGTAATTTTAGGAAAATGTATTATTGGATGCAAATCAAACATTAAAATTGATTGATTTTGGTTTGTGTGCTAAACCCGAAGGCGGAATGAAGAGCCCTTTGTCTACTTCGTGCGGATCACCTACGTATGCGGCACCCGAACTGGTTATGGGTAAAAAGTATCTCGGACCAGAGATTGACGTTTGGTCATTGGGCGTTTTGCTTTATGCTCTTTTGTGCGGGTCCTTACCATTTGATGACCAAAATATTGATGGACTCTATAGAAAAATATTGGTAACTATAGTTTATTTATACAATATAAACAATTTCAAAATATTTTTTTTTATTTATTGCCAACATTTCTTTGTAGAAAGGAAAGTATCATGAGCCGACGTTCTTGTCCAAAGAGAGTAAAGATTTTATCAAACGCATGCTTCAAGTTGAACCTTTAAATAGGATAGCTCCTAAAGACTTACTCGATCATAGTTGGGTCACCATAAGAAATGTTTTAGACCCAGTGAAAGCCATTCCAGAAGCTGTGAAAACATATGACGAAGACTGTGTCACCTTAATGGCGATGTATCACAACACCACAGCTAGGAGTGTATGGAAAAATATCTCACGGTGGAAATACGACTACAACACTTCTACCTACTTACTGCTTTGCTTGAAAAAGGCAAGGGGATCGTCTCCCAAGTTATATGAAGCTAATAAAATTGCTATTACGGACAGATACATGTTGAAACCAATTAACAAGGAACTGAGAGCCGCTGAAGTGTTGTCACCCTTGGTGCATTTAAGTATTGGACGTCTTAAGACTGAAAATGTTACGCCTAAAAAGGACTATGAGAATCTAGACTTAGGAAATTTCGCGGAACCACGCAAACCTTCCAGTACACGAAAACCCATTAAGAGGTACAGGAGTCCGACACTTGAATCAGAACCTTCACCAGGTAAGATTTCTTTATTTTTAGAATAATAAGTATTTAATTACAAAATACATTTCCAATCTACAACTACTCCCAATTTCGCTTGGATTAATTCGTCGATTTCCTTCTTGATATTCTCATTGCCAATATTTAATCCCTTAATAACAATATTGTTTTTTCGTTTCTCTGCCTCGTATCTTTCTCTTTTTTCTTCCAATTTCTAACAATTCTCTCTGGCATTTGCTCCAACTCATCTTGCCACATCCTCTCCTTTTTGCATCATTTCTCTTAGACTCTCCACATCTTCATTGCTTCTCCGCATTTCTCCTTTCATTCTCACCAACTCCTCGCAGTTTTTTTAATTCTACGGTGTATTCTCTCATCTCCATCTTCACACCCCCTATTTCTTCTCTGTTCCGTCTCAATTCTTTGCTATTCTCCTGCATCTCTTGTTTGAGCTCCTCACTCATTCCAATTATTAGTTTTCTCAGTTCTTCCTGGTTTGCAGCTTTGCCGTTGTTCTTGCTCTCTGACTTTGATCGCAGTTTTTCACTTTGATAGGGTGGGAAACGTAGTACCAATTTACTTCTCTTAAAGAGCTCTCTCTGTTCACTCTCTTCTGTTTGTGTTTCGGATCTCCTTCTTTTTGAGTAATCCTCCTGAGGAAATGATTGATTTCAACTTTTCCAACTTATGAATCGTTATATCTCAGAAACGGTGGCTCTTAGGAAAAAAAGTACTGATACATTTTTTATAGATAATTACATGATCTACAATTTTTGTTTGAGCAAATTTTACGATAAATCTTACCGTTTTGCTGAAAATCGCGAAAAACCTATTTTTTGACCTTTGACCTCGAGTAAATTTTTTACCAGGTACCGGATCGATGAGGACTTTTTAAATTTCATTTATAATTATGTTTTCAACAATTTTGCCAATTTTCAGTTTTTTTTGTCAATTATTGTACCTTCACTCTTATATTTTGGATTAATTTGACCGGACTATAAAGAGGTTTGTTAGAACCAGAATTTCTATACGACTGTCATAGAATACAAGCATTCTGGGTAAATTTTTAATTACAGAATATCCAATTACACTTGTTATAGAATGGTTTTCATTCTATCACTTCGTTTCGACGACCGCAGTTCGGCGAAAGCGATTCGGCAACGTATATTCGGCGACCCGAAATTCGGCTATGCTAGTTTCGGCGATTCCAATTCGGCACCGGCATTTCGGCGATTCCAATTCGGTACCGGCATTTCGGCGATTTCCATTCGGCGACAGATAATTCGACTACATCAATTCGGCGACGGGAAATTTATTTAAGTGTTAAAATTTATTAAAAATATTTTAAAAAAGTATTTTTTATTTTTAAATTAAATTCTGATTTACATGCATCACAGGTATCATATAAAGGGTTTACCAATACGACGTTTGTTTTTAAATTTTAAATGAAACACATATTTTGGATGAAAATGCTATGGATTTTTATTTATATATAAAGTAGAAGGTCTGCCATTTATGAATGAAAAATAATATCCTTCGAATGCCCACCACGACCACGCTTACAGACATCGATTCTTTCGTCAAAATTTTCAATCACATTTTGGCATAATTGAGGCTCTATCTCACTAATGACACGTTTGATGTTGACTTTTAGGGCCGCGATGGTTTGTGGATTATCCGCATAGACTTGATCTTTTACATAGACCCACAAGAAATAGTCAAACGGTGAAAAATCGCACGATCTGGGGGGCAATTTATTGCTGAATTACGCGAAATTATTCGATCTGGAAATTTGTTTTGCAATAAAGCCATTATTTCTCTGCCTGTGTGACAAGTGGCGCCATCCTGTTAAAACCACATATCACTCACATCCATATCATCGATAATAGGCCAAAAATAATTTGTCAACATGTCCCCAAATGTGGAGAATGTCGTTGAATCGATAAATTTGGACGTTCTTCGACACTTTCACTTACAGCAGCGATATTTTCCGCTGAACGACCCAAACGAATATGTGTTGTTGTTGGTATGTTATATACCAAACCAGTAAACTTAAATTTATCCACCAAATTCTCGATAGCGGTTTCAAAAGACCGATCATGACGACCAAAAATATCGCGAATTTTACGAAATGTGGTTTTCACACATCGACCATTTTCGTAATAGATTTCAATGATGTTAATTCGATTTTCGATTGAAATTGAAGACATTTTCACAAATGGCAAAGCTTCTGCTATACATATGTCAAAAAAATAAATGTCAGAACTGTCAAAATATCCAAATATGCACCTATTGAAAAACAAACGTCGTATTGGTAAACCCTGTACATACTTTTTAAGCAAAAAATTTAATATTTATTTACGCAAAAGTGACTCTTCCACCGCCCAAACTCAACTGACTAAAAAAATCAACTCAAAATGCCTAATTGAAATTTTGGAAAAGATAAGTACTTAAGGAAAACGGTATAATTTAATTGAGAAGGCTGAATTGTATTGTATTGAAATGGGAGAAACCAAGGAAAGATTAATACAATAAGTATTATTGAAAAGGAGCAAATAATAAAAGAAGGGATCCACTTAAGAGAGGTTGGGAGATAACCAACTTTTAACGACGGGTTTTTAAGTTCAAAAAGCCATAGGCGTCCGTACTAAGGTTTTTTTGTATATTTAGATTTTAAATTTAGAAGATCTCGTCGCCGAATCGATATAGTCGAACTTACTATCGCCGAATCGGAATCGCTGAAATGCCGGTGCCGAATTGGAATCGCCGAAACTGCCATAGCCGAATTGACTGTCGCCGAATCAGAATCACCGAAATGACGGTGCCGAACTGGAATCGCAGTAATGACGGTGTCCGTAAAATTACCACTAGTAGCGACATCTATTACCAAATTAGTTCGTCAAATTGGTTGTGTTATAATTTATAATTTATTAATTTGCCAGTGGGACCTGTAGTGAATAACTTAAAAAAATTCATCAGAATCTTAGGTAAGTGCATAAGATAAAAGTTCTTTTTAGTTTGCCAAAATTAGCATTGACAACAATTTTGTGTTTGTTTTTATGACAGTTAACTATTTGTGTTGAAAAATAAATTATTTTATTTTTACTTATACAGTTAACTATCTTCACAGTCGTATAGAAAGTACAGTCTAGAACACGTTTGGAATGGCTATTTCCGCACTCGTGGACCGTTACCCTCACCTTAAGGCTCGGGCGACAAACTTTCCTCTTGTGCGGAATATGCCTAATTCCCAACTTGTTACAGAATATACTATTATTTATTCATATTTTGAACTTATTTCTGGAACAGTATAATGACATCTGCTATTTTTAAGTATTGGCTCGTTAATTATGGCTGCAATGTCATTATTGAGTAGTAAAGGACATCGTCTTTTAACAGCCATTTCCAGGAACCCACGCCTGCAGTAACCATTGACCATTGACCTTATCTCTGCTCCATCACAATCCTTTTTCATGATGACTCTTGTAATGAAAGTTTTTTTTTGCTAAGTATATTTTTTGTTTTGTATATTCCATACCCCCCAGACCCCCCGGTTTGAAAACCCTAGTTTTGTGTGCGTATTGTGTTTATATTGTGTACGGTTATTGAAATTTCATTGAGAATTGTTAATTGAATTCGGAAATATTCAGCGATGCAATTTCCACGACTGCTATTGTAGATCCAAATGTATATCTTGTTCTCTAGAAAAGTTTTTAAATTTTCAATCTCTCACGGCAGTATTCCATCCAGCTTTCAGGGGCTTAAAAACTGATAAATGTTCAGGCTGCATTCTTCCTTTCTTCTTCTTCTTTCTGGCTTTACATTCCTTGGGGAATTTTGCCACATTTTCCAATGTCTTTGAATCCCATTTGTTGGGTTGGATTAGTGCCCCTATCCTTTTCTTCACATCATGTCACCTTTCAAATTTTCCTGTCGGTCTTCGCATTATTCACGATCTTAGCCCATAACTTTCTATTCCGCACTCTTCCTCTCCAGTCATATACACCCATTTTCATCAGATCCTCAATCGTGTCATCTCTTTCTCGGCCTTGCTCTTTGGACCTGTCCACCTCAGGTTTCCACTTCATCACCTTCGCAATTGCTCTTTCTTCCCCTGCTCTCTTTACATGTCCCCACCATCCCAATCTTAATGCCTTCACGTGTCTAACTATATCTGCATCTCTTATTTCATTTGCTAACTCCCTGTTAGTCCTTCTTCGATATTGTCCTTTGCCCACTTTTACCGGACCCCTTATTCTTCTCAATATTCTCCTCTCAAACACTCTAAGCTTCTCCATAGCAGTTCGATTCCATATGCTGCAACAGGTCTTATTATTGTTTTATAAATATTGATCTTGGTGTTTTTTTTAAGTTCCTATCTTTCAATAGTCTTTGATTGCTGTGATAAGCTCTATTTCCTGCCATTATTCTATCCTTTACTATTTCTCCTCTTTCGTTTGTGTCGTTTATCTGGATTCCAAGATATTTGAATTTTCTGATCTCCTCAAACTCATAGTCCATGATCTTTGTTGCCTTTAGTTCTCCTTTTCTTTTTTCTGTTACATTTCATTATTTTGGTCTTGTCTTCATTCACCAGCAGTCTTCTCGTTCAATATTCTTGAAGGCCTCCACCAGTGCACTGTGTGTTCTTGCAATGATAATCAGATCATTCATCGGCATATATGCTGTTATTTGTACTTCGTTCACTTTTGTTCCATTGTACCTTGCTCTCTTTATTATTCCTTCCAGTACTATACCAAATAGGGTGGATGACAGGGCATCCCCCTGTCTCACTCCGCTTTCAAACTCAAATTCTTCTGTGTTGTCCATCTTTGTTCTCACTATTGCAGTTATTTTGTTCAGTGTCATTCGCATCGGGCGTATCAGTTTTCTAGGGATTTTCCATGCTTTCATTTCCTCTATTGGCTGGTCTCTGTTTACTCGATCGAAGGCTTGTCTAAAGTCAATAAACAATGCCTCAATATCTATGTCATATTCATGTGTTTTTTTTTCATAATTTGTGTTACTATGAACAATGCGTCGGTCGTTGATCTTCCAGGTTTGAAACCTTGTTTTTTAGCGTTGGGGGCACACATTTTCCATCTCATCTGCTGAAAATGTTCCTATCACTGTGATTTGCTGTTTCTCGTTATGGACTGGAATATTGCATATTATGCAATATAATATAATATATATTGCATAATATTGCATATTAATATTGCATATATAATAATGCATATTTATAATATTGCATATTATGCAATATTCCAGTCCATAATATTCACATAAAATTCATAATATGCAATATTCATATTATGAATATTCGAATATTTGATAAATTTATATATTCAAATAATTTAAATATTCGGAACATTTAAATACTTATTCCAATAAATTGAATTTTATTCAAATATTCATATTATTAAAATTCCTAAAATAATATGAATATTAAAATAATCTGAATACATATTTGAATAATTTGAATATCTCGATTATTCGAATAATTTGTTCAATAAATATTCGAATACCAAAATGAAAAAAATTCCTTGCGTTAGTCTTGACAATCCATTTCCATGGTAGATTACTCGTCTATTTTCCTTTTAATTTACTGATTTTTAAATTCTAATTTCTAATTTTCTATAATCACATTGCAGGTAAACAAAACTAATTTAAGATTGTTTTACGATATAATTAAACTTAAGATGGGAAACTTAAAATAGGAAAGTTTGGGCGTGAACTTTTGTCGTAGGAGCTGAAAATCTTTGCTGTGCGGATGTGTATATCAGTGTCCAGCTTTTCAAGGGCTGTTACCTTCTTCTTTATGGCTTTAAACTCTTAAATTAGTTCAACTTTACACAAGTGCTCTAAACACTAATAAGAAAGTGCTGGAAAATATCGTCGGTGCACTTGCCGAAGTGATCTCTTGGGACACATAACTCACGGTACTGGATCTGAAATATCACCATTTTAACTTTGTTACCCTCTTTCATGATCCTATATGTTAACATTTTATTCTTATACGTAGAAGCCAGGCGACCATTATACTAGAGCGACGAGATTTATACTTTAAACACTTGGGGGACCTTGAAAGGTTCCATACTTGATTGAAAAATCTTAATTTATATTTTACCGCGAGTATTTGTCATACATTTTTTTCGAGGCGCTTATATCATTTCCGGTTACTAAAACAAGGCGAGGCGCCCAAAAATTTGTTTTCATAAGTTTTCTTTAAGAAAAGTTTACGCAATATCCTAGAATGTATGTAATCTTAAGATTTTAACTTTTTTTATTTTATTTTTTCAGTTCCTGCCAAAAAAGCCACACCAGGAAGATCGACACCGAAAACTCCGGAACGGTGAGTACTATGCTATTTTAATTTTTTTTCCTGTTAGGCGTGGAGACATTATTGTTGTAGGAGGTAAGGTAAAGGAAGTAAACGCGTTTTTGGACAAATTGAAATTATTAATCATAATCTTTTAAATTCATTCCGCGCACACGCTAGCCTAACGCAGAGGATAATTAAAAAATCTTTAAAACGACCAAACAGTAATTGGTCGTTATTTATCCAAGTTTTGGAAAGCCAAAACAAGGGAATTGGAAGGTTGTTAATAGGTAATAGATTTTGTTGCTAATTAAAGCAATAAAGTGTTGAGTATATGTGGGGTAGTGGTTGTAAAGAAGAGGGTGGAGTGTGTTTGGTCAACCCTTACGGGATTGTGGTCACAAACCACCGACGTATTTATTTTTAACCGATGTCATAATCGTAAAATTGGAAGTGCATTTAGGTAGATCACCCTGCCACACTTTTTATTTTTAGTGTTGTAGTAGCAAAAAATTTAATTTACGATTTGATTTGTAAAATCGTTAAATTGTACTATATATTTTTCTGGATTTTTCAACCGCAAGTGTTTTTAGTAAACGTACCCCGGGAAAATCGGAAACTCCAGGCTCTGCTCGACGCATGCTGGGCAGCATCGAAAGATCTTTGAATAGAGTGCGTTACGTACTTACTCCTAGAAAAATTGCAAACGATCACGTGGTACAGCCGGCAACGCTTGCTAGCAAGGTTGGTATTGAAAGACACGAAATAATTTGATTTTTTGCTACGAAATTAATTTTTTTGCAGGATTTGTGCAACGTGTCGACGACGCAAAGCAGCGATCCAGAATTTGTTATCAACGAACTATCGAAAGCGCTGCAAAATAAAGGGATGTTGTGCGAGAGAAAAGGGTGAGTACAAAACAAAAAAGATTTTAATTTGTGAAACCGCGTACTTGCTAGTTAGAGAAATTTAGAATTAGAAAATTTTTGTGTTGCATTGCTTCGTAAAAATAATTTCGCGGTAATTCTGTCGGAGTGATTAAGAAAATCACTTGGCGATTCTTTGGGTTCTAATGAAACTTCACGAAGAAGAAGATCCGTATCCGGTTCCACAGGTTTTACAGATATTTACAAAATTTGTATAAGATTTGTTAGATATCATTAAAATAAAACAAAACAAAAATAATGCGGTTAAATAGCACCAGATGTGCACAGCCGAGAGGACAACAAAAATGGCAAATGATGCCAAATCTGAGCGGAGCCACGCCGACAAAGAGAAGAGTGTTGCCGTTCGGCTACCAATCCCAATACGAGAGAGCCCAGAGGAAGATGGCCGTCAGGGTGTGTTCTGCGTACAAAACGACATCAACAGACGCACTACCGGTGCTGGCCGGGATGCCACCGATAGACCTGCTGGTTGAGGAAATATCAGAAAACTTTGAGAAGAGGCACGATTGCGCGGCAAAAATTGCAGAAAAACAGCACACGGTTCAAAAGTGGCAAGCCAGGTGGGAAACCAGCCAGAAAGGCTCATGGACGAAAACCCTCTTCCCGCAAATTTCCATATGGTTCCAGAGAAACCATGGCGAAATCGGTTATCATATGACACAGGCGTTGGGAGAGCATGGTGCAGAAGAACTGATCCCCCAAAACTAATAGGGGAGATGCTGAAGTCAGAGGAAAGTTGGAACATCATTCAAAGGTTGATTGTCACAATAATGACGACGGAAGAAACCGATGAGAGAGAGGAAGCTAGCCGCCCAATAAACCCAATAAACCGGCACTGCATGGTTTGCATGCTAACTAGCTACGCTACTTAGATGCGATTGTTACTTTGTCGAGTGCACATCGTGCGCGTAGAACCCCTTGCTAGTAACCGCATACTTTATACCGAGTTGCTGCGGGGTAGGGGGATGATGTTTGTGCGTTTTAGGCAAATCTCGGATGCATCTTAAAATGAGTTTCACCCCTTTCGAGTAGCACTTTTGGCGAGTTGGAGCTGTATTTAGGGATGCTTTTAGCGAGCAAGCGTTCGTCAAAACGGCGCGTAGAGAGCGCCGCGCCGTTGCGGAGCGTCAGTTTTGACGAAAGTAACCACTACAAATCACGGATCCACCCTAAAAACAAGTTCTGAGTTTGTCTAAATAAAAACTGTTGCCAATGCAAAAAAATGCAAGTAAAATTTCGACTTTTAAATGCCCTTTTCTCAAAAACTAATGGATAATCCTCCCTGAATTTTTTTAAAATGCTCAGGAAATTGTCTTCATTCCAATACTCTATAGCAGCGGTTCCCAATTGGACGATATAAAATATTTGGCGGAACCCAAGCCGATTTTTTTTTATTATTAGCAAAAAAAAGGTCATCAAATTTTGCATTTAAAGGTTGCTTGTGTATGCACTCTCTCTCTCTCTCCTGTGATAGAGTTTTTACCTTACAAAAGTTAAAAACTATTTTTTAAGCGACAGAATTTATTTTTTCGCCATTTTGAAATTCTTTTTGGCGGAAAGGGTCTTTTGCACTAAAAGAACTTACTTTATATTCTTTTCGCGGTTAATAGTGTTGCCTTTAAATCACACAATAAAAATTAATATTTTTTGATTCGTTTACGTCAGTTATAATGCAATAAAAAATTAATTTGAATAAAAATTGGTCTTCGGGGTGAATTTTTCTTTGGTTGGAATAGCTGATGCCGTTGAATAGCAAATTTAAAGAATCACAATTTCTCCACATCCAGGTTTTTTGCTATTGACAAAAATTTTCTCATTGCATGCTGGTATTTCATGTAACCCAATAAAATTTAAAATATTGAACGGAGTAACACGTACTTGCGTCGGTAATAAAAAGTAGTTTCACAGTCTATTTCACAAATAGACAAGTAAATCTAGAAGGTTTTTTTCAAGTCTGAAGAACAAAAAAAGCTCATCGATCAATGCAAATTGTAATTGTATTCCCATAACATTACAATTTGGTCGAATCGACGTAATTTCCTTCAAAATTTTTTCTCCATCTCGTCGTTTCCTCTTGCATTATTGACTTTTTTGAACAAAAATCTACATCATCTAATGGGTGCATCGTTCAAAATCACGTCGAATTGTGGTAAAGACGCGTTTCCGGCCGATTTTTATTTTCGTCACCGCAATTAACGAAAGAAAGAGTTACAGAAAATTAAATTACGTTTCGATCACTTTTAATAATTTTTTTTTAAACTGGAAGAAGCATCGGCATCATCACATTTGCGTTACCCAAGGGAGAATTCCCTCCTTCATTATTTAGGCGGTTTCAACCCACAACTTCATTATTTTCACATGTCGCGTTGCAGAAAAAAATTTGTTTTGTTTAAATCGGACGCTTTCAAGGATTACATCTCAATAAGTTTCTGTAAGCCAACTAATTACGTGTCGGGCAAACTGATTAGCAAATGAATTATAGTTACCCTTGAGTCATTTTGCGGTTCGTAAAAAATAACTTGTCGAAGTGTCGAAACATGGTTTAGCATAAATTACTGAGATTCAAAATGAAAAAAAAGTGGTTTACATATGTGAAAGCTGAAAGGGGTTTCGTATTTTACGCTCCCAAATATGGAATGCAGCGTAGTAGCGTCGCCTTAATTATGAATCTTCTCAATTTTTGCAACTTTTTGATTTTTTTTGTAATTCCTTGAATTTTCTGCAGATTTTCTCTTCGAGGCAAAATGGAACCCAACACAGGACGTCGTTTGGGTGGCTGTTCATTTGAATTGGAGATATGTTATTTACCGCATTTATCCGCGACCATACCGCAGCCATCGTGGAACGTACAGCCCATAAACGGTGTTTTGACACCGACAGGAACAAAATCGAACAACAACGTTTCAAAAACACCTCAAATGTTAATCGCACCATCAGCCCTGGTTGGTATTCGACGAAAGCGTCTTAAAGGCGACTCTTGGTGTTACAAAAAAGTTTGCGAAGAAGTCTTGGCCTTAACCGCAACTGATTTTAAACAAGTAATCGAATCTTGTGTGTAATGTAAATTTTGTTTTGTTCACATTTTGTCGCGCTACTTTTAAATTTTAACCATTTTCACTGTTTTTGTTGATTCAGAATTTATGTTACTTTTTTGTTTCTAGCCCTATCTCAAGATTTTATTTTAACTGTAAGACAACTCGAAATTTAAGTTTTATTAGAATAAGCAGAGGATTTATTTCTCGCAATTTGTATAATAGAATTTCGTCATGGTTTGTATTTTTTGTAAATAAGATTTATTCAATAACACAGTACATACTCTGAATTTTGTAATTTTGTCTCTCTCTCCCTAATGGAAGTTACCCAGTAATACATTTTTACCGCTGGTTACTTGAATAACTCCAATAACTTCCTTTACTTTTAACATTTTCAGATGCTCGTGAGTCGATAAGCAAAAGATCGGTAATCTGATCTACTAAGACTTCAGTCCACTCTCAGTACTTTTTTTTTCAAGGAACAAATCTTCTTTTCAGATTTCAGAACAGATTCGATATTTTGTGTTTGATGCTAGCAATGTAAATTTTTGCATTTTATGCATTTTACATGATTTCTTTTAAGACACTGTAACTCAAAAACGGTGTGACAAAATGGAGAAATTTATGTAAACAAAAGTAAAGGGAATAAAATTTGCAAGAGAAAATGTCTAATAAGTATTTCTGTAATAGCGATTTTTATCTTTCAAAAAAGTCTTCAAAGATACAATTTACGTTGCTAACATAGGACTGTGCGAAAACTTTTGCGAGTCACTGTAAATAGATAATGTAACGTACATACACGACGGTCAATGGGTTGCATACCTGCAAGTCTATTTTTCGTTACAATAATATTTTTTTTTCAGAAACAGGGTTTGAAATTGGCCAACTGAATTTCTTAAATATGTTATTACTGCATTGGAAATATCCTATGTATATTCAATGGTATATGGTATAGGATAAATGGTAATGGTACATAACTCAAATTTTCCAAATTTTGAGTTACGTTTGTATTTTATAGGGCGTGTGATGTTATTCAAGATAAGCATCCTTGCCGATTTCTAATCAATTCTAATGATCCACTTTTACTGAAAATATCGTTTATGTTAACTACTTTTGAATGGTAGTACAATAGCCAAAACTAAGAGCATAAGTGGAACACTACTAACACTGGCTTCATTAAATTGATTTCGCAGGGGCTTAGCTCCCCAGGTCTCGCTAGTTGCGCTTATAGATAATAGCATCTTCGCGATATTTAATTCCTGGATTGGGTACAATTCGCCGCGCACGATTCGCCGCGCTCGATTCGCCGCGGCACGATTCGCCGAGAGCTTCTAGCGCCATATATGAGGACACAGGTCAATTAATATGGTTCAAATTTTATCTAGAATAAAAAAAATTATTTTTTACGGTGGATCCGTGTATTGCCATGGTTGTCTTTGTCAAAACGGCCCGGAGCGGAGGGGACCGGAGCGCAGGGTAACTCGAAAAAGGTGAAACTCGTTGAACACGTGAAGATCGTTTTATAACAGTTTAATTTATTTAATTCATTTTTATGGGTTAAGAAGCTATGAAAGATTATCGATAGATGGGGTCACTGAACGGATAAAAATAAAAAAATGGCGGCGAATCGTGCGACGGCGAATCGTGCCGCGGCGAATAGTTCCCGGCGAGTCGTGTCGCGGCGAATCGTACCGTTCCCTTAATTCCTCCCCATCAGGGTGTTCTCGTTGAAAACTTACTTAAGAAGCAGTGGCGTAACAATGCAGACTTGGTCCTGTGCCCTAGAGTCAAACTGGGCCCCCAAATTAGTAATAAATTAACAACGACAATTTTTTTATAATAGCATTCGCCTAGCATATTATTATGTAGTTAAAATACTTTAATTTTTTGGTTGTGATACAACCTGGCTCCTTAACGCCCGGGCCCTTGTTCCATCGAGCGCATGGAACACCGGTAGTTACGCCACTGTTAAGAACCTATCCACATAATAAATCTTATTTAGAAAATCCGTTATTTTAATTAAAATAAAATAAACGGAATCAAATAATCAATTTAATTTTTGGAAATTTTTTAATTTTGATTATTTGCTTCATTATAATATACACCAATCAGAACGCAAACCATCTACGCAACCGTTATTTGTGGGATGAGAAAACTCCTTCAGGACTTCAATGCAAGTTTTATCATATTGTTTCCGTGGAGTTTGCATGCAGAGGAGGAGAAGCTGTAAATTGTCTCTTAGAATATTTTAAAGAAGAAATAAATATTTATATAAAATAAATAATATTTCATGATTTTATATTCAGTAGCCGTCATGGAAATTGCATTGGGAATTATTCCCGAATTAAAAAAAAATTTATATAGAATCTAGAAACATAGAATCTTAATAATAAAGAATAGAAAAAAAAAAAAATAGATAAAAAGTTACATTTTTGGTTTGAAACTCATAAGCTCAAAAATATATTTTCTCTTTTGAACACAATCACAATACTAGGTTTTTCAAATCGGGGGGTCAATACCCCCCAGCACATTTGTGATTGTGTTCAATTAACAAAATGTGTTATTGAATTTCAATTCAGAAATCTCAGATTTTAGAATTTTAGAAGTTACATTTCTGGTTTGAAACCATAAGCTCAAAATCACATTTTTTTGCGAACAATCTCTGGTGTACTGGAGGGTATTCCATACCCCCCAGACCCCCCGGTTTGAAAAATATATAGCTTTATGTGGGTATTGTGTGCGGTTATTGAAATTTCATTGGGAATTATTATTTTAATTCGGAAGTAATCACCGATGCAATTTCCATGTTTGCTACCGTATTCAGTGACGTATCCAAGGGGGGGGGGGAGCTTGGGTGGCCCGGCACCCCCCCGAAGTTATTTTTGTATTGTAATTTTCTCTATTAAGGGTTTAACCTTGAAAATTTGAAAAATTTTCATCTACGACGCTATTACAAGACTCGCTTTGCTCGTGCCCCCCCCTCCGAACTGAATTTCTGGCTACGCCACTGACTGTATTTATGAAGAACATCTATGTTTTTCTTAAAACTATTTTTACCATGCCCCACCTAAAGTTTTTTTAAAATTCTGATATCCCCTATGTAACTTAGACATTTTTTTTATAATTAAAAAAATTAAATTTACCAACTGAACTAAATTACAGATGTTTCAATGATAGATAAATAATGTAGTATTTCAAATAAATGAAATTGTGTATTTCTGGAAACAAATATTGATGTTCAAACCAGATATCAAAAAAAAAACATCAGGAGATATTATTATAACTGTGACTGCTTAATTTTGTTTTTCAACGAATTTCAACGAATTTCGTTAACGTATAGATTCAAATGATTGCTGCGAAAGCTCTAATTAAGTTAAATGAACACGGTTGGTTTTATTTTCAAGATATTTTATAATATCATTTAAATATTATTATTGTTTATATACAAATTTGAAAAAAAAGGAAAGAAAAAAATCGAAGTGTCAATTGCGACTACAAAGTGTCAATTGCGACTTCTAAGTATCAATTGCGACTTCTAAGTGTCAATTGCGACTTTTAAGTGTCAATTGTGACTTCGAAGTGTCAGCGACTTCTAAGTGTCAATTGCGACTTCTAAGTGTCAAATGCGACTTTTAAGTGTCAATTGTGACTTACGATTGTGACAATACGACTTGCAATTGTCAATTTACACTTTGAAGTCACAATTGACACTTAAAATTTATTTTTTTACTTTGTGGCCTCAGGACGCCTTCGTAGATTTGGATTATTTTTATTTATTAAAAAAACTTCTTCGACGATCCGAATTTTTGAAGATCATTTAAGGCATTTTTATGACTTTTAGTATTTTTATCTATGTAGGTCAATTAATAAAAATATTGGGCTATTATCTGAATGAAAATTTGTGATTCCCGAAAACGCATCCGGTGCAAGTGAATACCCGCCAGTTGATCACTGTAGAATGTTGACCCGCAGGTCGTTATTCAATATTTTCTAACGTTTTATAAACTCCGGACATGCACCATCAGACTTTTTTTTTAAAGTTCCTACATTAAAAATTTAAAAAACTTGAGGGTTTGAAAGCTGTTGACCAAAATTATTAACTTTGAACCTATGATTAGTATAAAATATAAGGCGAAAGTCATGTTTAGGAAGTTATTTACCTATTCCTACACGGTTAACGATTAGTGCGAGCACGTGTCATTTAAAGTCCACCTGGCGCTATGCTATACACCTGATGCGCCTCCTAAAATCTTTGTACTACTAAGTCGAGCCGTTAAACCTTGCATTTACTTACTACCTTTTGGTCACCATGTGGTATAACCGGTAAATGGATCCAATCAACCAAATAAATTTTACCTGTTCAATTCTTTACAAAAAATATAACTAACTTCCATGTCCACTTGTATGTAAATGACCGTCCTTTCTGCCTAAATTTATTCCAAAATTAAGCAAATTATGTACCCTTATTAATCATGAGGGGTGTTGAACTATGCAAAAGTCTCCGAATTTACATTTTAAAATTTTTGTTGTTTCTTTTTCATTGCGTGCACTTGTTCTTAATTAAAAAATTATAAATAGCGGTAATAAAATTCGGCCGTTCGGGGAAGTACACGCAGCAAAAATTCACTTTTAGACGTAAACCGAGAATTTTGAATAAAATCAGAGAAGAAGAATTACTGGCGTAACTTTCAATTACGCGAAAGTGTAAAGTCGCCGTCTTTCATGTCCATAAAAGGAATCCAAAATATATAAACAACAAATGCGTAAATTGTGGAAGCTAACGACAGAAACGATAAAATCAAAATGCGTTGGTATCGACACGTTATCGATACCATTCCATATTATCCATATTGTGTACAAAGCAAGTCGGCCAAGATCATGACCAATATGTAAATCAGAAGTGGCACCTTAGCAGCCGCTATCTTATCTTCAACAATTATTTCTTGTTTATTGCAGTTGGTAAGCATTAGTTACTGCATTCAGTGCAAATAGTGCTTAATACGCTCTCATCTGCGTCTTAAGATAATTTCAAACCCATACATCTTCAATCCTTATTTCCACCACAAATTCTTAAAATTCTCGCTCCGATCAGCTTATAGATTTTGATTTCACTTTCTGTGTTTCAGTTTACTAATGTTTCTTATTTGCAAATTCTGTTACAATGTGCGTGTAATATCATTAAAAAAATTTAGATGCTAGATAACCGACATATCAGAAGAGATAATTATAAATAGGAAATTTAAAGGGCTCATTTTCATGTTAATGACATCCGTATATGAGAGGCGACAGACGGAAGAATCGTTGTAACGTCTTAAGACAGCTGATCGGGGGTGAAATTGGCGCCATTTTAAACAATTTCGTTTTGATATTATTTCGCGCCAATAATGTTACCCTCTTAGACCATATGGTATCAAAATGAAAACATATTATGTACCAGTTTCAAATATTCAAATACGGCAACTGCTAAATATTATTCAGGTTAATTTTTTAATCGACGAGGTAACATGGTAAAATGTATGTTTTGATATTCTGGGTGCTCGGTGCTTTGGTATTAAATGAAAATATATTTTATTGTTTTAAAAGAAGCGAAAGTAATCCTTTCATCGGTTTGTGCTAAGGATTTAGAAGAGCCTTCACTCCATTTTATACTTGAAAATAATACTGATTACATCAACTAAATTAAAATTTAATTTTACATTAAACCGCATATTTCATAATAGCACTTTAATTGAAGTAAAAATTACTTGCAATCAGCAACAATTTTTTTCCGTGTAAGGTTAACAATACAGAAAATCATCAATTCAAAATTGATGTGCAATGGATTTGCACTTATAAATCCTAAAATATTATACTTACGGCAAATCTGCCTGCGTCAGTCGATTTATCTCAAAAAACTGCATAGGAAAACGCCAAAAAACGAGTGGATTTGAAACTTTCAATTTTTTGGGGTGAAAAAACACCAAAGGGGTTAACCTTACGTTTTTTTCAAAAATCGCCAAAAATTTAGGTGGTCTTTTTTTGACTTAAACCGACGTGCTTTGATGCGAGGACTTCGAAAAACGCGGTATCGTTTGGGGAAAACGCCCGTAAGTGGTTCAAAATGACGTTCAAATATTTCCAACTTTAAAGACGCATAAATCCTAAAATATTATACTTACGGCAAATCTGCCTGCGTCAGTCGATTTATCTCAAAATACTGCATAGGAAACGCCAAAAAACGAGTGGATTTGAAACTTTCAATTTTTGGGGTGAAAAAAACACCAAAGGGGTTAACCTTACGTTTGTTTCAAAAATCGCCAAAAATTTAGGTGGTCTTTTTTTGACTAATACCGACGTGCTTTGATGCGAAGAGTTCGAAAAACGCGGTATCGTTTGGGGAAAACGCCCGTAAGTGGTTCAAAATGACGTTCAAATATTTCCAACTTTAAAGACGCATATTATAATTGAAATACATTATCAAAATATATCTCTGTGTAAGTTAGTCGAATAACTGTTGATACTGGGGTACTAATCGATTTGAATCCGAAGAGAGCTTAAATCTTAAATCAGTCTCGAGCTTCGGAGTCCATGTAAAACCGGTGGTTCCCCTGTGTTGATGATTTTCTTCATCAACAATAAAAACCCACGATTACGGGCATATTTTTATTAAATAAGAAATAAACTGATTTCTAGATAAATATGATATTATTTTATTTTACCTGAAAATATAAATTAGAATTTAAAATTAACTTCCAAATACTAGAATACAATATTTTATTTTATATGAAATTAATAAATTTCGTTATGAGATTTAACTTATTAAACTAAAAATTGTAAATGGACCTGGATCCCCGGTTTCTTTCTATTTTAGTCTGTTTCATGTATTAAACATGAAACATGTTTTTCGGTAACAAACACTTACCTCCAGGTCCGTAGCCAGGGAGAGGCACCTATGGGCACGTGCTGCCGAAATGTCAAAGAAAAACATTTGTTTGTAGTAATAAAAAATCCCAGAAGGGGAACCCCCAAAAATTTTACTTTTTACAAAAGGCTTTTTACGAGTGACAGTATCAATGGATCAGCAGATCGACGGATCGAGAGATAAGAAAAAAACTGATCAACAGATAAATTTTCTTACGTAGGCTATCGCTCCTTGAGTAAAAATGTAAGTTTTAAAAGGTGTTCTATGAGATACTTACCGCTAAAGCGTCAGTGATAACATTCTTAGGCAATCAGAAATCAGGAGCATTCCGACAATCTCTGATCTTTGGCAGAACCGCTCGCTTTTTCGGTTTTTCATGTCGGGTTTTCTTGTCAGTTTTTGGGAGGTAATTACCGCAAAAACATGTTTCATATTAAAATTATTAGAAGTGCATTTCCAATTCTATGGTTCTTTCTTCTTTCCAGTTATTTTTTGACGACCAACTCTGGATTTTGCAACAGAATTCTTAGAAATTAAATCATTATGACAAATTGCGGGACCAATAAGCGCTGCAAGTGCAGATTTCTGAAAATCGGTTTTTCGGAAAATCGGAAAATGAAAAGCGGTTCTGAAATATCAGGGGCTTCAGTCGTGTTTTCGAAACACACGCCCATACAGGACAAGCGTACGTTAGTAACGGTCTTAGTACGGTTTTGAATAGCGTTCGCTTGTTTGCTTGCACGTCAAAATTTAGCCCGGAGTTCATAGTGACTCCCAGGTGTTTGATGTGCGGTTGGGGAATTATCGGTTGCCCGTCAAAAATGAGGTCAACGTGAATTTGTGTTTGTTTGGTGGGCGCGTATATAGCGGTGTCGTCAGCGTACAGTGCCATTTTTGTTTTGTCGAATGTGGGGACGTCGTTTACGTATAGATGACATCAATGTTTTTGGTATCGGATAGTGTAGAGTTTACTTTGACTATTATTATGGCTCTGCTCGTGAGACAGGGGAAGACAAGTTTTATTATGTTACTGCTGAATTTGTATTTGGTCATTTTATACATTAGGTCGTCGGTTCAGGTTCTGTTGAAGGTTTTCTCGATATCTAGTAGTGTCACGACCGTGATTTGAATTGACCTATTATGTCGTTAATAATTTGGGTCACCAGTAGTGCAGTATTAAATCCCGCAGTGAACCCGAATTGGTGTGGATTGATAAATTTTAGTCGGGTTTGTTCTGCTGTCAGTCTGAGTAATATAATTTTTGGTGAGTTTGGAGATTTTATTAAGGAGGGCAATGGGTCTGTAACTGAAAGAGAGCATAGGATTTTTGTTGGGTTTACGGATAGGCATGGTGTGGCATTTCTTCCAGGCCGTGGGAAAGTATTGAAGGGATGTAGTTCAATTGCAGGATTGCTTTGCGGGACAAGTTTTTGAGAACTTTTTGTCTGGTCCTGGAGATTTTTTGTTTGGAAGCAAATTTGGGAGTTGGATGATTTTGTTGAGATTTGTCAGTAGGGTATTGTAGTGTCGTGAGGGAATTTTATATGATCGATTTGCAAAGTCAAGTACAGTAAACTGTACTTGCCTGTTCAAATCGATCATTGCCTATTTATGGCGGGGGGTCAGCGGTTTGCTGCCAAAGATTTCGATTCTTCGCAGATACTTAGCGCTTAAAGCAAACTTTTTCTGAGCTTCCATACTCTAAGCTTCCACGATTTCGACGTAATGCTTGTAATTCTAGCTAAGAGGCTAGAAGTGAAGAGCAGCCGTAGTGAACTGACGTGTGCAGTGTGAAGCAGTTGGAAGAAAGCAGACGATTGAGAACACCCCACAAAATTCACTCCGGCCTCCCTTCCAAAAACAAGCCTGACATAGGCCGACAACGATAAACATGACGCAACCAATCACAGCACCAATACCAGCATCAGCACACAACACGGTTATGTTACACCTCCTCCGAGGACCCAGAACAAGATACATGTTAGACCACAAGAACCGCCAACAGATGCCATACCGGAATTCCAACCACCTCCGTCACCAACAACATCACAACAGCCAAAACCTTAACGCAACGCCAACATGAGAGATGCTTTCACTGAATTTGCCCAAATTTTTGAAAAGATCAACATCCAAACCGATATCAATGAAATGCTACGATCTCTCAAGGATTACAGCAATCCACTCAAAAACTGTAATACTGCCATTACATTACTGCCAACTCACAGCCACACTGCAATTTTTCTCGACGATCTATTCACATGGGTGTTAAGCTCAAGATAAATTCTGTGGTCGGCACTCAAAAGGTCATAAGTACATTGATATTTATAATGAAATATGACCAGTTCGGCGCAGCCGTTTCGACGCATCCGTTTCGACGCATCCGTTTCGACGCAACCGTTTCGCCGCAGCCGTTTCGACGCAAAACCGGTTCGGCGCAAGTACAGTTCGGCGTAGACCCAATTTGGCGCAGACCCGATTCGGCGCGAGTACGGTTTGGCGCAAACCCGTTTCGGCGTGAGTACAGTTCGGCGCGAGTACAGTTACTATATTTTTAATCTTAAAAAAAATTATTTAAAAATATAAATTTTATTAAAGAAATAAATAAAAAAAAAACAATAATCCTAAAATATGTACCTACCATTTAAAAAATTAATATAGAATGTCAATATAGGCACTTCTTCTATATTGACATTTTATATTATAAAAAAACTTCGCTTTAGCAAAATTGAGTAAAAAAAATTAGTAGCGCATAGCAAAATTATGCGCTAATCCGCGTAAAAAGTAGACGATATGGCGGTTATCAGTATTAGATAGTAAGAAAAAAAAAAGAAAAGAAAATATTTCCGCGCCGAACTGGACTCTCGCTGGACTCCGAACTGAACTCGCGTCGAAACGGTTGCGCAAAACAGGACCCGCGCCGAAACGCCTGCGGCAAAACGGCTGCGCCGATTGTGGCCATTCCCTGTCGTCACTGTCTCTATAAAGTCATTGTAGTCTCTGGGGAAGTACCGGCGGTTGTTTAATATATTTTTCGGTTGGTATAAAAATTCGAAAAATCAGAGTGTTTCCTTTTCTCCAAAAAATGACACGCTGGAGCCGCAGTAGCAGCAGCAGCGGGATTTTATGTATTAAGATGATTTAAATAAAACTTATATAATTAAAAAAAAATTGATGTTATGCTAATTACAGAAACCAAATTAGCCGACAACAGAACGCTCAAGGTCCAGGGATACTCCGTCTACCGCCAGGACAGGAGCGGCCACGGAGTGCGAGGCGTAGCAGCAATAATATGAAATGACATTCTCGGCCGTTATTATTAAGTTATTAAGAGTTATTAAAAAAAAACTCCTTCGAGCCGGATTTGAACCAGCGACCTATGGATGTCTGACAAACAGGCTAATTACTACTACAGTCCACCGCTCTACCAACTGAGCTATCGAAGGTGTTGCTACATTTTTACTTTTAGAAAAACATGAAGACGAAATAGGCTCAAGAGTTATTAAAAAAAAACTCCTTCGAGCCGGATTTGAACCAGCGACCTATGGATGTCTGACAAATAGGCTAATTACTACTACAGTCCACCGCTCTACCAACTGAGCTATCGAAGGTGTTATTTAATTTTTATTTTGTGAAATGTAATATCAACAAATATGTTGGGGACTTTAAAAAAAAATTTCCTTCGAGCCGGATTTGAACCAGCGACCTATGGATATCTGACAATTAAGTACTTTCTACAGTCCACCGCTCTACCAACTGAGCTATCGAAGGTCCTACGAAACTTCAACATTTGAAGAAAGAATGCAATTAAAAATCCGGAATTATTAAAATTTACCGAATTTAAGAAAGGCGTTATTACATTAAACGACGTTGATTTATAACATAAAAACATAAGAAATTTTAACAAAAAAAAAAATGTTACGCAAATACATGAATATTTTGCTTATTATCTTATACCGCACCCTTAAATTTAGAGCGGTGTTTATTTTCTTTCGAGTTCGAGAATACGAATCTTGTTTATAGACATTTAAACGTGACATTTGAAATATTAAGGTTATTTATCTTATGAACATTTATCACGTTGAAAAATAAATATAAGTAGATTAAAAATGTATAATATAAATATTAATTAATTGTTATTTAATTCATAAATAAAATATTAATTAATAAACTGAGTATTATCGTTTTCGATCGTGTTCACGCGTAATCGTGAATGATAAATCGAACAACGTAAATTATTCACTTGTTTTTTGATGATGATTTTGTCGATTTTGCTCATGACCACTACAAGCCAAATTGATTTTTTATTAAAATTTTATTATTTTGAAATATTTTGTCTAATCTCTCTTTTTGGAAGTGGTTTTTAATGCTTTTACTCCGACAGGAAGAAGAGCCGCTAGTGTAGCGGCTTCACAGATATACAGGGTGTTCCAAAACTCAACGTTATCCCTTGGAGGGCTGATAGGCCAGCTCATGACCGATCAGAATATCTCTATATGACTTTAGTAAAAAGTCGTTTATTTTCGAGATATTAGCACTTTTATAAATTTCGGGAAAATCGACATCTTAAATCGGTTTGTCGAGTCCAGAGATACGAAATTTCAAATTCTAAGTTTCTAATTTTGGCTACACAACCCTAAATAACCCTGCTATTGATCACAGACTAAAATTAAACCAATAATGCTACACCTTGAGAAATAAAAAATGATTTTGCCAAACTCATGAGTAAATTTCTTTTTATATGCCAACTTCGACTCTTCATGCCGTAAAAAAACTATACCAAACTAACTTGACAAGTTATTTTAAAAAATTGCTCATCTAGTGTTGCTATGTTTTACTTTAGAAAAAAAGATCTGAACTGCGGCCTATCAGCCCTTCAAGCCCTATATTTTTAAAATATTTTAATTATACGAATGCACTATTGACACCCGCGACGTTGGGCGCGCAGGTTGCTTCGCTCCAATTGGCCAGATAAAGAGCTACGACTAGTCGTACGTCAATTGCTCTACTATACCTAAAAATAATAGTAATTTGTAAACCTGACACGTTATTAAAATAAAGCATTCGAGTAGGTATGTAATATGTATAATGCAAAAATGTATCACGTTTACTTCAACTCCTGTGTTGAACAATTTACACAAACCGTCACGAATTCTCACGATTAACCTTTGACACCGTATCTGTCTGTCTGGGGAGGTGTTTACACATTAACTCTACATTATTACCATGACTTAAGAGAATTAATCAGAAAATCTACATAATACTATGTTGAAAATAAATGTGAAATTAGTTAACCAACCTATCTCGATTTCTTGCATAAATCCACTTACAACGAAAATTATTTACGATCTCTTCCAGTGGCTTCTAACATTTGGTCAAATATCCAATTTTCATTCGATTCCCAGCGATTCGAGAGACCGTTGAGAAATTGACTCGATTTTATTCAATTTTTTTTATTTTAGCAAAAATGAGGCGGGTTCAAGGCCAATAATTAAATAGTAAAGGGCTTATTGAAATGAAAATAGTTAAGAAGAGGGTGATCAACGAAGGATGACTTAAGACAGTTGCACTTCCTTCAAGTTATATTGTGCAGCTGCAAAACTTCACGGTGGTTAGTTACTTGTAATGGTGAAATTATCTACTAGATAAGTTTGAAGAATATTACTACCCCTACGGGTGCCGCTCCCCAAATGGTGTCGCCCGCGTGAATTTTACTTATCGTCTTAAACAGAACAGACATAATATAACGAGATTTTTAAACCGATCTTCTTCTCAATAACTTAGCATATTACAGCAGTGGCGCAGCCAAGGGGGGGGCTAGGGGGCTATAGCCCCCCCCCAGACACTCTTCCTTTTTATTAATGATAATCTTTTTTTAATGATCATAGTCGCATTTTTACCGGTGCAATGAAAAATTTTTTTAAATTAAAATATTTTTGTGTTCGACTTTTAATTTAAGATAGGTAACAGTGGTAACACAATAATTATACTCGAAAATAAGCTGACCACGCCCCTTTTTCAGAAAATTTTTTGCCTGGGGCGCACGCTTTTGGCCCAGCTCGCATCCTTTAGCCCCCCCCATAACAAATTCCTGGCTGCGCCACTGTATTACAGCAGAAAAGCAACTTAATAAAATAATTGGGAACAATGTTCTTGAAACTTACAATTCCTTTCACACCTAATGTGTAAATCTATATCAGAAAATTCTCGGTAGGTAATTTGGTGGTAATTGGACCAAAAAAAAAACGTAATTAAAAACTTAATAGAAATATAAAAAATTCTAAATTGGAAACCGTGCGATTTTAATTTAGAAATGGATCAGTTTTGCATATCTAAATATTTTAGTTTACATGCGATATGCTCAATTTATTTTATAGTCATTCGAGCCGGATATTAAAAATTTAATGCTCGATGTTTTGTGTGGTTAACAAAAAAAGTCGCAATCAGATCGACACTAAAATGAAATGTAGGTACATAATATGGCCGATTTGGAATAAATTATACAGGGCGATTGAAAATTAAAATATTTAGTTAATTAGTATTTTTAGGTGTATTACGGATCAAAAAATTGTAAAGAGCAACAGGAAATTTTGGAATTTTTTAAGAACACAAAAACACCTGTCGGGTGCAAGCTCCGAGACGAATTTATTCTTTAACCCTGGAAAATGTTTCAAAAACTGTTCACAAGGGTTAACGGATATTTGTCCACTTTGCATTAAAATTGAAAAATTATAATGAAGCAGGTTTTTGTTTTGGTGCCTAATTACGAATGTGAGAATTTGAATATCCCTGCCCAGGGTTCACCATAGTTTCAGACAGATTCAGTTTTAACCCTCAAACAGAACAGAGCGTGGGCAGGCAATAAATTGCACTTGAGCTTCACCCACTGTGTGCAATACTTCATCTATATTATATCGATTAAAAGTTAATAAGCAGCTTGTTACTTGAAATTATCTATATATAGCAATTTTAATTTCCGAGACCAATCATAAGTTCATTTCCTTAAAGGAAGTAGAAGGCTTGTATATTGTTGGTTGCACGGTCCGTCAACCAACGGTGACTTGGTTACTTCCGTTGGGGCACGTGCGTGTTTCTTCATCTTACTAGTATCTCACCTCTCAAAGATCAATATATTGGTATTGGCGATTATTTCTAACGATGATATAATTCTATTTTTGACATTAAATAAATCATCAAATTTGCCAAGCATAAAATACGTCATATTACCCAAGTTCCCGAAAAACTTTCCGTTTCAAAATGGAAATACCCGAAAGAAAGATAAATTAAAAAAATGTAGGATAATTGATTTTTAATTTATAAATAAATAAACAGCGTCATTAAATCAAGTTAGCGTAAACAATGTTTAGTGGAAACTTTAATACTAAAGTTCGATTTAATTTAAATGGCAGTAAAATATAATTAAATGACGTTAATGGAATCAGCCATTACTATTATTTTTACTTTAGTATAATTACTACTAGCAGTAATTTTACTTATGATATAATAGGTGAACAGTATATTGAAAAAAGAATTAATTATAGCAATAAAAAACGTAAAAGCAAAATTTGAGAACTTTGTACCAGTTTTTTTTTTGAAATATTTCAAAATTTCTAATAATGACATTTCGATAAATCCCCCCCCCCGCCCCCTGGATTTTAAAGTTATAAGATAGTTTTAACGGTTTTAAAAAAGAGAATAATCTCTTTTTCACTCGAAAAATTAACTTATCACCCTCCCCCCCCCCTCCAAACATTAATTTTGAAGTCAAGGGAAACGGAGATTTGTTCCACTTACGAAACCTGTTTATCCGTTTTCCCTGACTTCAAAATTAATGTTTAAACTTTGTACTGGGAAGGGGGTGGAGAGGATAATAAGTTAATTTTTCGAGTGAAGAAAAATTATTTTGTTTTTTTTAGAAGGAACAATAGTTTTTAAAGTAAGGTGTCTTTATTATTAATTTTTATTTTTGGATTTTTTTTACAGTCGGAGGTTTTCTAAATTTTTAATTTTTATTTTTCAATAATAGCTATTCAGATTTTTAGAACAATGCCTTAAATATCAAAAATCAATTTCTGTACATCTCCAAAAAAAAGTGGTACAATCAAATATAAGAAAGGTACACACACACAGGTACAAATCATTAAAACTATCTTATAACCAAAATTTAAAATTCGGGGGGGGGATTTATCGAAATGTCATTATTAGAAATTTTGAAATATTTCAAAAACAAAACTGGTATAACAAAAATAAGGAAGATAAAAACAGGTACAAACGAGATACAAACGATTTAGACTATTTTGGATCCAAAATTCGAAATGGGGGGGGGGCTGGATAAATGCTCATTTTAGATATTTCGAAATATCTGAAAATAAAAATGGATATATACAAACGAAAACAAGGAAGGTACAAACTGGTACAAGCGATTTAGACTGTTTTGGATCCAAAATTTGAAATGGGTGGATGGGGGGGACTGGCGAAATGCACCTCATAAAACTTAAGAAGAATAAGAAATAATAAAACAGTTTTGATAAGCAACGATTTTCAAATTACAACTCTCCACACTAAAATTTTGAACACAAATACAATAAAACATTATACAATTTTTAGAGAAAAACTAAAATTACAATAACGTGATGTTGATGATATTTGCTAAGATAATTGCGTCATTGGTGTAGTAATTAGAGCAATCGAGGTATTCGAGGCAGTATGCCGAGTCTCGATGTGATAATTTCCTTCTAACTTTCTTTTAAGCTATGATAATAATTTGTGCATATGATGCTGTATCGGCCGATCGTTTCCCTAATTTGAACATTTACACAAAGTAAAAATCAAAGCCGGGTTCAGAGTTACCTACCGAACGCAGGTCCGTACCTGGCATTAGTAGAATGCAAAGCATAAAGCTGCACGAGTTACACGAGGCAAGTTCATGGTTTGTTATGCAGTGCTGGCAGAGCCGTATCTCAGAATTTTTTTTCACGTTGTTCTCGATTGTTCTTCATTTGTTCTCAATTGTTCTGTAAAAATAAAATTTTTAAATCTACAGTAAAAAAAATTAATTTTTTGATAAAAGGGGAGCCAGGTTCACGCACGTGCTTAACATACAAAAATTCCGTTGTCCCTCTTTCTTGTTGTAACCGTTGGGGGGGTTACCGATAGTCTTCATTCAAAAAGTCGACCAAATCCTGCATATGCCAGAGATGTTACCCTATAACATCTCTGTTATAGGTTATAAATAGAGTACGGACTTTTAAGCATAAAAAATCTTGAAAATAGCGCTTAAAATAGCACAAAAAATTGCCATTATATGCATAATAATATGCATCAAACTTTAACATAATAATTAATAATTAATAAAAAAAGTAAAAAAGAAAAATTTGAAATTTTATTTCAATTAAAAAAAATTTTTTTTGATTCGAGGTAAAAACTTTTTTAATAACATTTTTTTGAAAAGTAACACAATAAAAAAAAACAAAAAGTAAAAAAGTAGTAGTAAAAAGTAACATAATAAAATAATTACTCTACATCATTTCTAAAAAATGCAATTATTAAAAGTTTCTTTAAATTTTCGATTAAAATTTTATTACGACTATCATATCATTTAAGACATGTTTAAATCTGAAAAAACTGCGTTCTACCTCGACACTATGGTAATTGGGGCGTTCTTAAATTTCACACTAAGGTTTTGTGGTAGTTCAAGCTTCACTAAAATTTCCATTGAAAATACCTAAGTTTTCATTATACCTCCTATTATATCGTAGATCATTAAATATCAATATATAAGTTTTGAAGCTACTATTTGCCGTCTTTTTATTTGTTTTTAAACCCAAAACGTTTTGTCTACTAAACATTAAATTTACAGTAAGCAAAATAGAAATAAATGTAAGTATTAATTTATGTATCTACTGCAATTTTTTTTAATTTATTGAAAATGTGCTAAAATAAGCACCAAAAAAGCTTAAAACTAAACTTAAGCATATAAAAGTATCAAAATAAGCATATAAGCATCAAAAAAATAGCGCCAAATGACTTATTTTTATCAGATTCGTGGACATTATATCAAATACACTTCTGCTATCAATATTTCTGTATAGCAAAATTTCTAGAAATCCGTACTCTAGTTATAAAGTAACATCTCTGGCATATGCTTATATCCGCCATTTTGAATTTTATGAAAAATAGTTTTTCTTGAATAACTCGGCCATTTTCAATTTTAACAAAAAATCGTGAAAACAATTGAATTTCCTACAACTTTGGTTCCCGAATTTTTTTTTCTGAAAACGATATTTTTCAAATCAAACCTGAAAAGAGCGGTGTCATTTTGAATTTTATGAAAAATAACTTTTTTTCAATAACTCAGTCATTTTTAATTTTAACGAAAAATTGTCAAGTTTCCGAACTTTTTTTCTGAAATCAATATTTTTCAAATTAAACCTGAAAAATGCAGCAAAGTAAAACTTTTTTAAATTTTGGTCCTTATCTATTTTTTGCCTACAGTCAATATTTAAGGTCCTACGCCAATGACAAAACAAAAGAATCCGAGATTCAAGATAATCCTAGGATTTACCAACGAGATTACTGGAATTTAGACCATATTTAGACCATAAATTAGACCCATTTTTTCCGATACAAGTGATTATTAAGCAGGATCAGGGCCGGTGCGAGGGTGGGGCAGGGGGGGCTAAAGCCTCGGGGCCCGGGCCTCCGGTGGGGGCCCGTCGTCGTCCTGGCCTTCATGCAAAAGCTCATTTAATCAATTTCCGTAGCAATTTTTAATCGATCAGCCCCGGGGCCCACAAAAGTTCTCGCCGGCCCTGAGCAGGACCGTAGCCAAGATTTCATTTCAGGGATTCCCCTTCCGGGAAATTTTATTATTACAAACAAATGTTTTCAATTAAAAACTTTTTTTGTAAAATTAACTTATTTATTTATTACTAGCAAAAAGCCCGTCCCCGGACGGGCATCTAGACCCAATTGGTTGGAAACTCGATTGATGTGCAACTCGTCTCAGGGGGAGTACCAAATTATAGTAATTCTTTCTCTAAAAACCTTTTTTCTTTTAGTTTTGGAGGAATTTAGACTTCAAAACGCGACGTTGATATCAGATTTAATATTTTGCTAATATTTAGCATGAAATTTTCAATTTTTGATTTTGAGGATCAAGAGAACATTGCAGGTATATCTGTTTACCACCAAAATTCTTTTTCTTCTTTTTGCCAGTAGATTTCTGTTATTTTGTTTTTGCAGCAATCAAAACAAATTCTAATAATAAATTGTGCAACTTTCGAGATGAACTGTAAAAAATTGCAAAATGATGTTTGTTTCCAAAATTGATATCAATAATAGTAAGACAAATTCGTTCGATAAGAACAATTTTTATTAAGTGATAAGGAAGTATAAAAATTTAATAAACTGGATTGTTAGTGTTAAGTGTCATTAATACAAGCAGAGCTTCCCAAAAGTTTTAACAATCAATCAGAAGAAGATTTATTATCTAATTCGGAAGACTAAATTATTTGAAAATATAAAACCAAAATTGGTACCTATTTTGGTATTGCAAAATGGGAATAAAAAATGTAAATTTTTGTACAGCTTCCCAAAATGTTTATGTCAAAATGTCGATTCATTTTCCAAAAATAATTTTGTTTTGTCCCTCAGTTTCATCAAGGACTACAGTAATTCAACATTTTTGGGATCATTTACTCTTGCAGCTTTCTTATCAGTGATGGCAGCAATTAAAATTTTTCTGTGCATTGTAATTTTACAGTTTGAGCAATGCTGATAAGCTAAGAATCTATTAACCTTTGCCCATAACAATAAGATAAACTTTAATAAATGAATGATTTATGCTCTATAGTCAACTTGTATGTTATTAATCAATGATAGTGTGTGTGAGACAGTTCAAAATGAAAGTATTTACAGTATTATTAACATTTTTTGTTACTCTCGGATCAACATGGGGCGATTATTGGACCGATCGCCAACAATTAATCAGTTTGGAACAATCTCAAGCGGTGGGCTCCTCACTCATCTTAAACAAGAAGGAATTGTTCGTCAACAAGTACATCTTGATGAGTCACAAGACGAAGGAGTACGACGAGGGTTTCAAAAACTCCAGCGTCTTTGCGCCAAGTCGTCACTTTTTCCAAGCTCGTGAAGAAATTGAGAAATCGCTGCTTTTCAATTTCATCAAAAAAATGCCCAAAGGTGCGGCACTTCATGGACACGACGTTTCGATAGCTTCGGATGAATATATTTATAATTTAACATTCCGTGAAAATTTATACGCCTGCACAGTGAACGGAAGATTATATCTTAAATTTTTAACTCATCCGACCCAAAGTAAAAAATGCAACTGGACATTGCTGAGTGAGCTAAGGAAAATGGATCCCAATTATAGCGAATATGTGAGGTCCCAACTAACTTTAAATGTACCCAATCCCAGAGATACATACAAAAATTTGGACGATATTTGGAATACCTTCATGAATACCTTCACGACTGTTTTTGGAATGGTAACTTACAGACCAGTCTTTCAAGATTATTTCTACGAATCTTTAAAAGAATTGTACGACGATAATGTGATGTACTTGGAGTTTAGAGGTGTCCTTCCCACAGTTTACGAATTAAACGGCACCGTTTATGATAAAATGCAAGTTGCTCAGTTGTATTCCGATGTCATCCGACGGTTCAAAACCGATTATCCCGATTTTATCGGTGCTAGATTTATCTACGGTCCTCTAAGAGAAGTTTCGGATTTAGTGATGAGTGATTACGTAAAAACAGTCACCATGTTAAAGTCGAAATTTCCAAATTTTTTTGCTGGATTCGATTTAGTCGGGCAAGAGGACTTAGGAAGACCATTAACGGAGTTTGTCGATAACTTATTGGAAATGTCCGCACAAGGTATAGATTTCTTTTTCCATGCGGGCGAAACTGATTGGTATGGAACCACCAGCGATTTTAATTTAGTAGACGCAGTTTTGCTTGGCACAAAACGAATTGGACACGGTTATGCTTTGACCAAACATCCAGAGGTGATGAAGTTGGTTAAGGAACGCCAAATTGCGATCGAAGTTTGTCCCATTTCCAATCAGGTGCTGATGTTGGTAGAAGATTTGCGTAACCATCCTGCGGCATCCTTAATTGCGCAAGGTTTTCCCATTGTTATTAGTTACGACGATCCTAGTTTTTGGTCGAGTAAAGGATTGAGTTACGATTTTTACATTGCGTTTATGGGATTAGCCGGAAAAACTGCCAATCTGAAGTTTTTGAAGCAAATCGCAATCAATTCAATTTTGTATAGCGCCATGCCCGAGGATGAGAAAAAGTTAGCTTTTAAAGCTTGGGAAAAACGATGGGATGATTTTATCGAGAGCATCATAAACGAAAATAGGCTCTTCTACGATTTGTACGAGTCTACGTTAAGTTTTTCCATTATTACTGACATGATTATGAATAAAGTGTAAAAAAAATTGTAGACAAATTGATCTAAGTTATTTTGTTTCTTCCAGTATTTTATCGAACGAGTTATTATTTTTGATATAATTATGATAACGAAAGGTTAAATTTTGTTTACTTATAGTTTATTTATTAATAAAATAATATTTCAAAACACTCGTCGTAGTACTTCATTAAACAATTTTTTTCACTGACCTTAACCCTGACAACAGTGATCAGATTTTAGTAAATATTTTTGATTGGTGATCGCTTTCAAGTTTCTATTTTTGTCTTTAATTGCTCCACAAGGACGTAGGAAGCTCTGCAGATGAGCGACGTTGTTTTTATGTAACTATTTATGTGAAATTCAGCTTATTTTGCAATGCAAACGAGCGAAGACATCTTGCAAAACATGGAAGAATTAAACGAGGTACAGCAAGGGGTAAATATCGCAAAAATTGTGTGTACACTCGTTTGGAATTCCCTTGGAATTCCTTGGAAATTCTTGGAATTCTTTAGAAATCCTTAAATTTCTTGGAAATCCCTGGAATTTTTTGGAAATCCCTGAAATTCTTTAGATTACATTTTGATTTGAACTCATTGGAATTCTTTGGAAATCATTGGAATTCTGTGGAATTCGTCGGAAATCCTTGAAAATCATAAGAATTCGTTGGAAATCCCTGGAATCTTGGAAATCTTTGGAGTTTCTTGGAAATGATTTGAATTTCTTGGAAAACATTGGAATTCTTTGGAAATCATTGGAATTCCTTGAAAATCCATGGAATTCCTTGGAAATCCTTGGAATTCTTTGGAAATCCTTGGAATTCTTTGGAAATCCTTGGAAATCTCTGGAATTCTTTGGAAACATTGGAATTCTTTAGATTGCACTTTGATTTGAACTCATTGGAATTCTTTGGAAGTCTAGGAAATCTTTGGAATTCCTTGGAAGTCGTTGGAATTCTTGGAAATTGTTGGAAATCTTTGGAATTCCGAGTCTTGTGTTTAGAAATTTTACTGGATATTTACCCTTTGAGGTACAAGATCGTATTAGTAACATATCGTAACATCGTACCGTTGAAACTGTTTAATTCAGGGGCTACCCTAGCAGAGTCGCTGACATACATATAATATGCAGACATAAAGAAATATGAGGTGGTTTGACTCTGACCTTAGCCGTAGAGAAAGAAAAAAGGCAAGGGAGAAGAAGAAGCAGAAGTGAAATGAGACGAAAAACCACTCAGCAATGGTTGTACGTTGCCTAAAGTGCTCTTCTACAAAATTTTTTTTTTGAAAATGGAAACGAAAGCAGACGAGAAGCGACAAAAAGTAAACGAATTTCTGTTTTTCTCTCTGCTTTAATTCATTGGTGGCTAGTGACAGAGGATCGGAAAGAGAAATTAAGAGTCGCGCTGCAATGGCACGTAAATTCATGACCAAAGTAAAGAAAATGTGGATCCACAGGCAAATTGCAGCGAATACCAAGATTCGTCTAGTTAAGACCTTAATTTTCTCAATTTTTTTTTTTTTCGTATGGCGTGGAGTCACGGGCCATCATGGCCTTGGGCCTTTTCGAGATGTGGCGCTGGCGACGTATATTAAGGATACCATAGATAGCAGAACAAACGGGCCAATATTGCAGAAATTGAAAATAAAAGACAGATTGTTAACCATACATATGCTGACGACCGACCCCTCAAGGGAGGCTGCCTCCGGCGAAGAAAAAAGAGAAAGGTATTCAAGGAAAAAAAACATCAGAAACGCAAAATCAAGAAAAGAAAGAAGAACCTTTCACCAAGAGCTGCAAGAACAACGTGACAAAATCCCCAGTCCCCAATTTTTGAAAAATTTGACCTATAGGTTTTTACCGACTAAAACCCCACTCCTTGGAGGTGCCTTTTCGGGACTTTACTCTTCTTGCTCTAAGTTGTCTTGGGAGTTTGGCTTTTGCAGATATGATTTCTATTCAACATCAGCTCCACGATGTTTTGGCTGTGTTTGGGCGTCTGCTCTGTGTTCCGTCCATTTGATGCAGAAAAAGTGTTACGGTGTGGGCGCCTAACGAAAAACTGACCGGACTCATCCACCTCTTCCCCGAAAACACCACCGCCTCTCTCTTCTCAGGAACGAGCTGCAGACCCTTTTCGGCCATCCACTCTTGAATTTTAGTCAGCGTACCATTACCAGTCGCTCCAATTCTTCCTCTGTTTCGGCTTCGACCACCACCGTGATGTCATCCGCAAAACATGTAATGCTCACCCCTAGTCGGGTGGGGAGCTTGAAGACGTCGGCCGTCATACATCACATTCCAGAAGATGGGGCCGAGCACCGAACCCTGCGGTACTCTACTATTCACTGTCAAGGTGTGTTGACAAAGTTTCTCCTCTGCTACCAGCGTTCTTCCGTGAAAGTAGCTTGCCAATGGTAGCACCTCTCTCTTTTCCAGCTCCGCCATAATCACCTCCCACCTCGCGGAGTTGAAGGCGTTCTTCACATCAAGTGTGACCAGAACCATGTAGCGTTTTCCTCTCTTGGTACCTTCTCTTGCTACTTTAATCTTCTGGTCCAAGCTATCGACCACGTCTATGGTGGATCTACCTCTTCGGAAGCCGAATTGACTATCCGAGAGGCCCCCGGTCTTGTCTATCGTCTGCTGGAGTCTGTGGAGGATCATACGCTCAAAGAGCGTTCCAGCATGATCCAATAGACAAATAGGTCTGTACGAGTTTGAGAGTTTGGGAGAGTTTGGGAGTTTTGCTCTCTTTCACTATTTTCTCTCTCTTAGGCATCCGTTGTAGACTTCGAGTAGGATCTCGGGCCTAGACTCCGCTAGCTTGCGGATTACAACGGACGGCACCCCGTTGCGCCCAGGTGCCTTGTTGTTGGCAAACCCCTAAACCTTACGTAATTAATGGACAGCCCCCAACCAACAATATAATTTTAACATGATAATGAGCGATTTCAATGCCGGAATAGAAAATGACTCTGTACCTTAAGTAAAACAACGCTTTAATAAAGAAGTTTTGCATGCAAAATGGCCTCCGAATAATTGACTCTTTTGTTGATCATAAGATGCAGTATAAATACACTTTTGAAAATATCCAAGGACAGAAATCGATGATTGATTACAGTGGCGTCCCAACTAGCACAATTAGTCGCCGGCACGTAGCGGCAACTTATATAGGTAACCTCAAAGTCGCCACTGCTAGAAGCGGGCACGTAATAGGGACGTAGCCATTATGTGCCTGCTACCAAAATGGGGAACACTTTTTCGGTAACGACGACGTTCCGGGCACGTTCCTGCGACTTAGACCGCTACGTCGCCGCCACTACCCGGGGTGGTAACTACGATCTTCACAGGTCACCTTGCTTAGTTCCATTAGGCCTAATTACATGTAAGTAGTATAATAAAGAAGTTTTATTTATTTTACAAATTGCTAAAATTGATTCAGTCTAATTGGTCGGTTTAAAAATTTTTAGGTTTACAAAACATTTATAAAAATTCCTGAAATCAGGTCTTCTTTTGATTTTCGTTTCGTTTTTTGTGGTTTCCATCTGTTTTCGTAAGGGCCTTTCACAAATTTTTGGTACTTAATATTTTGGTTCACAATTTTCATCGAGTCGGCCCTTGGCTTTCATTTCAATTTGTTTCTTCTGAATTTATTGCTTGGAAAGCTTGAAAGTAACTAAATTTCGTTGATTTAATTACTACCAATATTAATAGCTGGGACTAGCCGAGAGACTACAAAGTAAAATTTACTTATTGGTGAATTTAAAAGGTGATATTCACTTTGTAGTAGCAATTCGTGGGTAGCGGAAATGTATTAACACTAATAAATGTTAGTTATAAGTTCCACGACTTTAAAGGATTGGTCAAGGTCCCCATAACGTCGCAGCGACTACCAATGCTACTTAAAAGTGCTGGAAACTTTGAAGTAGCATTTTAGTAATCTAAACAAGTCACCATTACTACCATTTGCCAAGTTTCGAAAACTTAAAGGTCGTCACACAGGTAGCTACGACGTCCCCACTACCAGTGAAGCTACTTGGTAGTAATGTAACTTCAAAGTAACCACGATTAGTGACAAATACGTAGCAGCGACTATAAATAACTCAATTAAGTTATGAATACTTCAAAGTCGTAGATTTAGTGATGTTTACGTAATAGTCACTTATGCAAAGTTCCCGTCTCAGTTGCCGTCACTTTTAATAGCGTCGCAGACGAAACTTTTTCAAATTTTCAAACGCTTAATAGAAAGTTAGAAAATTATAATACAAAAAAAATTTTTTTTTTCTGAAAAAATGGAGCAGGAGGAGGTGAACAACGCTATTAAAAAACTGAAAAACAGAAAGTCCCCCGGAGTGGATGAAATACCAAATTCGATACCAAAAGCAAATAGGAGACACTTGAGGAATGCGATCAAAGTAGATAACTGGAAGGAAAAACTGAAAATCATAAATTTAAGTTAAACCGCCTGTCGGTGAGAGGATATTTATAGATAATGATTCAGCGATTACAGAGGAAAGAATACAGGCATATATTTGAAAACAAAAATTAAAAAATGTCGTATTTTCTACAAATGATCTTCAGCCCGGAGGTCCAGTCAGCCACTGTCCGTAACATGAAAGTTACGGCGTTAAAACAAATTAGGTCTTATAAACTCAGCTTTACATAGGCAGTGCACTACAATGTAGTACATAGATGTCATCTAATTAATATTCAAGTTTTATTGGACAGTTTAATTATTTAATAATTAAATATTCAATAGAATTTACGATATTCACTTAAGTCACTAAAGGTGAAGTAATTTGAGAATTCAAAGTAGATTATAAGTTATATCTAGTTTTTCCAGAAAAATATATCCAATCTATAGAATTAAGTTAGACACTACCATTGATTATAGATTATACATAGATATTCATTATAAAGTCTTTTAATCAATGGCATCAGCAGTTAAATTTGGCCCTGGATCTGATGTGTGGTAATAAAAAATTTAAAAAAATTAATTAATTATTCTTCAGCATAATCTTCTTGAATTCAATTAATTTTTTGACCGAGTAAAAAAATCAGTGACAGGAAAACACCAAACTTAGGTATTACCTAAAACTTTTGTTCTTCTGACTTTAATGTATCCTGTTGAAACAATTACTCCCCAAACATATAAAGAAAAAATATTTGCTTCTCTATGTCGTGTCAGGTAGGGCTGGCCAGTTCCTGTGGAGATTGGCCGAGTCCATTGAGAAAAATCGCTTAGTGTGACGCTACTTCCGGTAGCGGACAGGTACACTTCCTCCCTTAGACTGGTACATTTAATTTATTTGTCAGTTATATAAGCATAATAATAATTTTTAATTGTCACTCATTAATTCATCTTAAAATTTTAATTAGTTAACAAAACCGAAGGCAACCAAACGTAAACAGCACAAACAGACATAAAAAGGCTGTATAAGTCCAGCTCTGTAATTGATTCTCAAAATTCATCTGAAAAATAAATTTTTAGGACAAATTTAGTTGCTAATAAATTACAAATGTTTATTTTTGAAAAACAAGGCCGTATACAACAGCACCGCATTATAAAAACGGAAACAATGAGAAATTAAAATAATAATGAGGAATAATTTTTTAATTGTATTCTAAATGCAGAAAGCGTAACGTCCATAACTGGTCAGTTCATACATTATGCATGTATGTTATATCACTAGGCAATTACTTTATTAAAATTACTTTAAATCAAATTATAAGTTACTATCATTTAAAACAATTTATGTAATTAAATAATAATTACGCGGGGTACTTTACATTTTTCGAATAACACAATTTTTGTTATTGCAAAAGCTCTATAATCGAAATCACTTATCCAAAAGCTCCACCATAATTTGGGGCGGTTCCCCACGGAAGATTGGAAGCGAGATTGTCCAATTTTTACGAATTTTAATTAACTCGGGAAGCTGATTTCTCCTAAGGTTACTGTCGCGCTATTTATTTTCTTTAATTTTTCCGAAAACCTGTTTACTTCATCCTTCCTATCTAACACGACTATCCATTTAAAGAAAATAATTTAAGATGCAATTTTGCACTTATCTACAATAATTTTTTCAAGTGTCGCTCCTTTTAAGTCACATGTGCATAAATAATGCAAGTAAAGGTGACACACATAATAAATTTGATAAATGTGAAATGTACGCTTACCACTTCATCTTTAACCTTACGTAAACGGATGAAAGAGCATTTCGTAACTGTAAAATTGACGCACAATTATTGGGCTCTAAACATTTTGAGAACCGCAGATTATATTACAGCGTATATTGCAGGGGCGTCTGAATAGCGAGAGGCCGAGAATGAAAATGATTGATCGAATAAGATGCAAGTGTGATCAGCGAAGCACTAATTTTCTCAGCTGTGCCGTTGAAAACAATAAGAAAATGAAATCACAGACATGGAATTTAAATATTTACACGCCAGTTACATCGATAGTGATGAGTAAGTACCACCCTTGAGTGCTCTACAGTGACCACACATTAAACTGTTAGTTAACAGAATAGTTTATATGCTGCGGATGGCCAGTGATCCGAACTACCCTCGACCCTGACCTACCCGAGGTGTTGACTTTACGCTAAAAACCACCCGTGTGTTTCCACATGAAAAAAGCAAATTGCTTCCTATTTAATTCTTCCTCTTTGCTTTTAAATATTTCTTTTCTTACAATCAGTCAAGTACTCTCAATTTTATTTTTTGTGCGAAAATCATTCATAAATTCACCTCACTTTAAAGCAATTTTTTCAATTTATGATTTCAAGCGGCCATTGCACCGATATTTTTGATTTTTTGGGTTTAATGGATTAGAGCTTTTCTATAGAGAATTTGAATATCTACAAATTATGTTATAACTCCTTATCGCCTAGAATCAACAGATTTCGAGTTATGAATTAAATTAAGGGAAAAAATGTCAAAAAATTCCGAGTTTTATCTTTTTTTACTTTTCTTGCCAACCCCGTATCTTTTAAACGAAACGTTTTAGAAAAAAACTAACGGCCCAAACCAGATAGGGAATTTAACGGGCTACAACTTTAGCTTAATAGTTTTTTTTGTGAAACTGACCGTTTTTACAGAAATTACGAAAATAATGAACAAGGTGTAGGTTAAAAAAACATAAATTAATGGAAAGAATACTGATAGGTGTAACAGAACTTACCGAAAAAGCACCATTACAAATAATACAGTGCAACACCTTTTGAAAAGAACATGCCTGTGTGCTGAAAATGAGGGAGGCCATTTTGAAAATTTATTAAAATAAATTTTGTGAATTTATTTAGTTTTTTTAACCTACACCTTGTTCATTATTTTCGTAATTTCTGTGAAAACGGTTGGTTTCCCAAAAAAAATTATTGAACTAAAGTTGTAGCCCGTTAAATTCCCTATCCGGTTTGGGCCATTAGCTTTTTTCTAAGACGTTTCGTTTAAAAGATAAGGGGTTGACAAGAAAAGTAAAAAAAAATAAAACTCGGAATTTTTTGACATATTTTCCCTTAATTTAATTCATAACTCGAAATCTGTTGATTCTAGGCGATAAGGGGTTATAACATAATTTGTAGATATTAAAATGCTCTATAGAAAAGCTCTAATCCATTAAACCCAAAAAATTAAAAATATCGGTGCAATGGCCGCTTGAAATCATAAATTGAAAAAATTGCTTTAAAGTGAGGTACCCCCCAAGGGTTTGGACTTGGACAAAAATTTTATTTAAAAATATGTCTTAGAAAAGTGTCCTCTATCACCACCTAAGAGGTTCTCCACGGTCACGGGGACACCCTGTATGTAGATATTCGATCGAATCGGACTTGAAGCCAATACGAATCTGATGAGATCAGTGTCGCGGATAAACCCGCGAATAAGATTAAAATATGTAATTCGGTAAGGTTCTTTTTTTCATTCGTTGTGTGATATTAAAGTGACCCTGACTAGCGTCTTTCTACTGCAATTTTGTTTATTTAGAAATGTAGCATCTATTTTGTAGATTTTTTATTAAATTAAAGCAAAAAGATAGCGAACGGCTCTTCAAAAGTATATTACTAAATATTAAACTTAAATTTTCTGAAACATTTTAAAAGTTCCAAAAATATAACTAATTTTTATATAATATCCATAAGTAGTACTAATATTTCGATATATTATTTACTTATTATATTAAGCGGCCTGCTGTCCACCTTGAATTTCTGATGGTCGAAACTCCTTTGTTAAAATATGTAGTTTTTATCCGGGACAATACCTTTCTGAGTTCTCCGCTTCGTAAAAATAATCTTGTACCCATGAAGCACACAGTGTTGGCGCAATATTAAGGTAATATTGGACCAATATTGAATGTAAGCGCAATATTGCAAGATTCAGCCAATATCGGCCCAATATTAATTTTCAACATTGCGTCGATATAGGACATCCGTATTGGGTCAATATTGGTTGTAACTTGGTGCAATATGTTTTTTCAATATTGTACCGATATTGGAAATCAATATTGGACCAATATCGGCTGTACCTTTTTGTAATATTATATACCAATATATTATATGCCAATATTGCTTGCCAATATTCATCCATTATCGGTCCAATATTGTTTTTCAATATTGTTTTGACGGAAGGTTTCGTAAAATAATAAAAAAAAATTTTCAAATATTTTGTCGAAATTTTTGAAAAGTTTAACGAAAGATTTTTCGAATGGAAAAGGTAGAGCATAGTAGCTTGTTCTTTTGAGAGTCAAGAGTTCCGTTTCATCAGCCAGTGCATCTTGGTCAGTTTGTAGCCTAGTTGCTTCCCAATATAGAAAACAATATTGGACCAATATTGGCTGAACATCGGTAGGCAAAATTAGTAATCAATATTGGCGCAATATTGCACCAACCTACTCCCAATATTGGTGCAATATTGATTTTCAATATCGGGGCGTTATTAGAAAACAATATTGGACTAATATATCGGCTGAATATAGAAAGGCAATATTGCACTCAATATTGGCGCAATATTGCACCAATGTACTTCCAATATTCGTGCAATTTTAATATTCAATATCGGGGCAATATTAGAAAACAATATTGGACCAATATTGGCTGAACATCGGAAGGCAATATTGGCGCAATATTGCAAAAACCTACTCCAAATATTGGTGCAATATTGATTTTTAATATCGGCCCAACATTGAAAAACAATTTAAACCAATAGAACACAGAAAAGCAATATTGATTTTCAATATCTAGGAAATATTAGAAAACAATATTGGACCAATATGGGCTGAACATCGGTAGGCAATATTGGTAATCAATATTGCGGCAATATTGCACCAACCTGCTCCCAATATTGGCGCAATATTGATTTTCAATATCGGTCCCATATTGAAAAACAATTTGGACCAATATTGGCTGAACATAGAAAGGCAATGTTGGTAATCAATATAGGCGCAGTATTGCACCAAACTACTCTCAATATTAGTGCAATATTAATATACAATATCGGGTCAATATTAGAAAACAATATTGGACCAATATTGGCTGAACATCGGAATGTAATATTGGTAATCAATATTAGGGCAATATTACATCAACTTACTCCCAATATTAGCAATATTAGTCCAATATTGAGTTTCACTATCGGCCCAGTATTGGAAAACAATATTAGACCTTTTCCTTGAATAGGAAATTATTCGAGCTTTGTAATAGCATCGAATAGCCGTGTTATGTACCTGATGCCTCTGCCGGGTAGTTTCTTAATAATTATTTTGCCGGTTGTCAGATTGAATCCCGGTACCTTTCTGGAGTTTAGGCTGTTTGTTATCATGGATATTATTTCTGTTATTTTGAAGGGTTTTGAAGTCAAGGAATTATGTTATTTTGTTTTCTTCGTTAAGAGAAATTTCTGTTTTGATAGGTTCGAAGACTTGGGATAAATGTTCAGCAAATAATTGGGCATTCTCTAATTTGCTGCTTGCCCAGTTGCCGCTTTGATTTCTGATTGGCAGATTTGCTTCTTGTGACTTGCTTAGATATTTTGTCGCCTTCCAAAGTAGAATCTGAAACTGACAGATTTTGTATAAATAATTGTGTAGCTGCATTGCTGTTGTTTACAAGCAATATTTTTAGTTCTCTTATTGCTTTATTTAGCTATATTTCATTTTGCCGTGCTCTAGTATTTTGCCAGTTTTTGCGTAGTTGCACCCAAGTAACATTGAAGACCAGGAAGGCCCCTGCCAGGTACCTGCCCAGGTCACTGGCAGGTCTCTATACAGGTACCTGGCAGGCGTTATTAAAGTGGGCCCCGTTGCCCGTGTGACGCCTGTCAAAAACTTGTGATAAACCCTTTACACAGGTACAGGTCCCTGTGAAATTTTACCTGCTAGAAGACTTCCAGGCTTTGCCAGGGAAAAATGTTACTTGGGTGGCGCTTTTCTGAGATTTTTCCTTGAATATGTGTAGGGCAGTTGTACGATGGTGTAGATATATCCTTTGTCTCTAGAGTTGAGTTCCATGCCGCTTGTTGGATATTCTGCGTTAGGTGTTTGACTGCTATGTCAATATCACGATTTGCTTTAAGGGGAATTTTAAGTATCAAGGTTTCATAGAGAATTCTTTTAAACTTTTACTAGTTTGTAGACTTATTTACGAGGGATGGGGATTTCTCAATCGGTATAATTTGAGCACTCAGAGTTATGATTATGGGAATGTGATCTGCTGACAGTATAGATCCCGTAGGTATGCCCTATATTTACTAAGGGGTAAATATCTCGAAAATTTTGTGTACACTCGTTTGGAATTCCCTTGAAAGTGGAATTTCTTGGAAATCCTTGGGATTCCTTAGAAATCTCTGGAATTCTTTGGAAATCACTGAAATTCATTGGAAATCCCTGGAATTCATTGGAAATCCCTGGAATTCATTGGAAATCCCTGTAATTCTTGGAAATCGTTAGAATTTTTTGGAAATCTTTGGAAGTTTTTGGAATACCTTGGAAATCTTTGGAATTCCTTGGAAATCCTTGGAAGTCTTTGGAATTCCTTTGAAATCATTGGAAGTCTTGGAATTATTTGGAAATCTTTGGAAATCATTGGAAATCATTGTAAGTCTTGAAAATCTTGAAAATCTTTGGAATTCCGAGTCTTGTGTACAGAAATTTTACTGGATATTTACTCCTTGTCAATGACATTTGGACGCTTGGTTGGATCCGTAGGCCAGTATGTAGGTTTGCCAGTGGATATTTGGTTTAGATTATTTTCGTAAATAGATTTTGAGAGTTCTCGACCTTTGGAAGTTATAAGTCTTTTTTCTTTTTTTGAAAAAATTTGTTAAATAATTTTTGACAATAGTAGAATTGACAATAAAATTGACAACGTAATATTATTATATCGACCGTGGAAATAAACAATTAAAAATAACTATTTCACCGATATAGGACGCCCACATTGGACCAACATTGGCTGTAGCTTGGTGAAATATTCGGCCAATATTGGTAACCAATATTGCATACCAATCTTTAGCCAATATCGATTCAATATTGTTTTTCAATTTTGCACCGGTATATTAAATCCATATTGGGCCAATACTGGTTGTAACTTGGTGTAATATTGGGCCAAAATATTGCCTGCCAATATTCATGCCGTATAATTTTCCATTTTTCCGGTAATGGTGAGCAGTGGCGCAGCCAGAATTTTGTTATGAGGGAGGGCTAAGGGATGAAAATTGAGAATTTTTCGAAAAGTTTGTTGTTCTGAAACCTGAAAAATGTATTACAGAAAAAGATTAAATTAATTGACAAATAAATTCAGTTATAAAATATGAAGATTCTTACAATTTCCTTTAAAATTTAAAATTCTAAATTTTTCCAAATACAATTTTTAAATTTTAGAAGAAGAGAAACGGTAAATATAAGAAAGCGAATTGAAGAATCGTAAATTTTTTTGAGAATTTTGACACAATCTTACGAAGTTCTCATTTTGGAATTTAAAAGTGGAAAATTTAAATATTGTTGGTACAAACAAAACAAAAGCAAAACAAAAGTAAAACAAAAGTAGAAAAACAAAAGTAAAAAAACAAAAGTAAAACAAATGCACTTTCTGAATTCTGATCAATGTCTTCTTTTAAACATATTTTTGACAGTTTGTCCCTAGTTCAAGGAATCCAGCCTTGGTCTGTTTGGTTCCAACAGATTAAAAACAAAATTGGAAAACAAGTGTTTGATTGGGCACACCTGCAATAATTTAAAATGGAATTGTTTCTCACACCTAACCTCTTTGCGTAATGGTTTTAAAAGGAGTAATGATATGCACCACTACCTGTTAAATGTTAAACACAGCGGAACAATTAGGGGTAAATATTTTAACGTTCTTTTGGGTACACCATTCTTTAGCAAAATTATAAATTAAAAATTTTAATATTTTTTCGGATTAACATTTGAATTGACGTCGGGATTGTAAAATATAAAAATGGTGGGGCATAAAATTATCACTGGCACTTATATTTTCATTATACTTCCTTTATAATAAACAAAATGGCCACAAAACAGGAAATTATTAAATGTTTACTTATTAAGTGCTAAAAGTTACATAATAAAAAAAATATTTTGTAATATATTTTTCTAGCAAAATTACTATCTACTCATACAGTAATTTATTATTTAATATATCGCCACCATTGTTGAAGAAGCTTTTACAAACAAACACAAAAAAATCTGTACTTTTTGAATTAAACGGCCATAAAAGCCTTGAAATTAATTTACAGGATGTGGCTCATTTTGAAATATTAAGAACCCAACAAATGAATAGAATGAGTCAAACTTTTGTTGACTTGATATCCTTGTGTAACAATTCAGAAAAAAAGAGGTTAATTTGAATGCCTACAAAATTGAGTCACCACCTTAAGAGTTAAGATGCTAGAATCTTCTTGGTTTCAATAGACCGCTTCTGGCCAAACCCCCAATCGGTTCCAGTCGTCCTCTGGATGTGCATCTTATAATTTATAAATTAATTACTTGTTGCTTCACATTATGAACCTTGTGGTTTCCCCACAAAATCCAAGCTCAGGAAGCGTAAAAATTTAAATAACGTTAAGTATTTTGCTAATTAGAAGCGTGTTCGTTGTGGCGTGTGTTAACAATTATTATGATAACTTTTATAAAAGGAATTTGTTTAATAATTAGAAGCGTGTATTTAATTGTTAGATTGGAATTAAAGATAACCCTGTATCAGATTCCAAAATTTTGACTAAATTAGATTTAAGTAGTTTTTTTTTTTGGGCCATTTCCTTTGTGCTTGGAATGTTTTGAATGAGCCAAAGGTATACCATCATGAATGAGTTGACAAGAGTAATTGAGAAAAAATAATGTGGCGGAAGTAATCTAGTCTTCTTTAAATGTAGAATAATGCTAAGGTGTGGGGCTCGTGCTGAGTAAATCTTGGTTGAAGAGGAATATGGTAAGCCACCCGTGCAATATTTTGGTTCGCTCTGCAGCACCCGTTACTTACAGGAGGCCGATGACTTAGTAATATGTTATAACTTACATAATAATTTTTAATGCTATGTATTTATCAATACTTAAAGTACAAAAATACTAACCATAGGTTATAACTACATCCGGTACAATTTTCAAATTGCGCGGCGTGCGGTACCAAAATATATATTTTTTTATTTTCAAAATTTCTAATTTATTTGTACCAAGAGCTTTTGCTTTCTTAACTCGATTCAATGTGTTATTAATGACGTCATTTAAGGATTTAACAGACAAATCAATTATTTTCTTTAATTTAAATTTTTGTTAAGTTTTTCAATGCCTTTGATGCAATCGACCACTGCGGAAGGAAAACTTGAAACAAATCAAGCAGATTAATCAATGTTCAGTTGGCATATTGCTTTGATATATTTACTTCGAAAACATAATTAGCTCCTAAGGATATTGGTACATATAATTGATAGGATTCCTGATAAATCAAAGCAAATAAAAAACTTTACATTATAATGGCGTATTAGCAAATAGGATCGAAAACAATTTGGACAGTTTCCTAAGCAATAAATTAAGATATTATGCTATTATCTGCTGCTATTATTCAAATGCGTCCACAATCTTAAACATTTTCTTCTCGTGAGATGTGAAAATATTTAAAAATCAAAGTTTTAAAGAAGAATTGTTATTCAAAATGTCAAATCCATTTAATTTCACCAATAATGTTTCTGGTGTTAGAATTGCCGGTCCGCCATTGATTTTGTTCTTTATGACAATTATTTTGTCGATAATTCCACATTTCCATTTTCTTTTTTATTTAAATCTTTATTTTCTAAATTTTTATTTTCAATTAATTTTTTTTCCAAAATCAAAATTTTTCTCATCCAAATTCAAACTTACATTATCAATCAATTCTTTAATTTTTTCTTTGACTGCCAAATTTTCCGTTAAACCCCCCGCATCATGATATCTCCCCATGCAGCACAAATATTGACCAAATATTGAAAATCAATCAATCAATATCGGTCCAATATTGAGATGTGAACATTTTGCAATATTGGCGCAATATTTAAAAAAACTATCGGACTAATATTGAAAATCAATATTGGACCAATATTTAAAATCAATATTGGACCAATATTCAAATGTGAACATTTTGTAATATCGGCGCAATATTTAAAAACAATATCGGACCAATATTTAAAATCAATATTGGACCAATATTGAAATGTGAACATTTTGCAATATTAACTCCAATTATAAGATCTTATAATTGGAGTAACGATTTTGTTTAGATCAATTTTCTTAATCATTTCACGTTTTAATTTTGTTATGTCTGTGTCATGGTTATTTATTTTCACTTGTAATTTTTCTTCTTCTTTTTTCTTTTTTTTCAATCTTCAAATTTCAAAAATTTGATGAAAGTTATCAGTTATTGCATGTGTTTGTTAAACACCTTTTGCTATTCATAATTTTAATGACTAATCTGCTGTGAAAATGCTTTTATAAATTTTTTAAATCTCAGGGTCTACAGTGCGTTCCAATATTGGATTTCGCCCCACGTTAAGGGATGCCAATTAAATGAGACGACAAATTACAAACAATCAATTATTATTTACAACAAATCAAATTCAAGTTTTTGAAAACAACAAAAACAAATTTTCAAATTTACAATCAAATAAAATTAAATTCAAAATTAAATAAATTTATATAGGAACACGACAAAGCTAACAAAATTTATTTATTAAATTGGTACAAATTACAATTATATTTTATTACAATACAGTAATTACAATTACAATAAATCACAATTTATTTAAATTAAAGTGTGGTATGACTGTGATTAGAAAATTTAAATATTATATAAACATATGTACATTGATCATAGATTTCATATTTTTTATAAATTATCGTGCTACCTAATGAAGTTTTGAAAATTTTGAACTTGAATATGGTTTAATTTTTCTTTACATAATTTAAAATTTTTTTATAATATTTTCAAATTTTGTCAAATCGGCGCCCAATCGTTAAGTTGGCACCACTGACAAGAGAAGCTTTTTGCCAAAAAGCGGTTGAGGAGAAGGTCGTCTCCCGTAATTTTGAGATTTTTCGTTTTCAATTTTGAAAATAAATGGTTTTGATTGAGTGAGCAAGAATTTTTTATTTATAATTTGGATATTTTTGTCCCAATTTGAATTTTTGGATGATTTTTGCATGAGTTTTTGAAGAATCAATTTTTGGGAGAAGAGTTAATAGTTAAATTGAAGGCGACGGCGACGTAAAGCAGTCGCGATAGCGAGGCGTATGGTCGGCGTATCGCCGGAAAATATCGGAAATTTTATTGGATATAAATTTAAATAATTTTGGATTTGGATTTTTAAATAATAAAATTTTACTTCATCACAACAACAAATTTTGGCATCCCAAAATGTGGGGCTTTATTTATTGGAACTCAATAAATAGTTGGCTCAAAATTGGCACATTTTTTTAATGGCAGTATTTTTAATTTTAATTAAAAGAGCGATTATTTTGAAAATAATAAAAGTAAAATGGTTCCGAAAGATAATTCAATTAAAATGGACGATGCATTCTGGGAGGAGTTGCAAGATAGAGCAAGAATATGGGAAATTTTGCAAAAGGAAAAAGAGGAAAACCAGAAATGAAAAGAAAGAAAATCCAAAAAATTGGCAAGCGATACATAGCAAATATCGAAAAATAAATTTGGAAAAATTAGACAGAAACACAATAATAATAAATAAATAAATAATTTGTGGTGTTGCGATAATAAATGCAATTAAAGACAGAATTAAGAAAAGAAAGTTTGATTTTGAAGGAAAATTTGAAAAATGAGGTTGAAAATTTAAATTTAAAAAATGAAGAAAACTTGGATTTACAAAATGAAAGTTTAATTGATTTAAAAGACAAAATTTTGGATTTGGAAAGTAGTAAAAATTTTGAATTAGAAACTAAAAATTTTGAGAAAATTAAATCAATTTTGAATGAAAAATAAAAATTTAATAAAAAATTTCAAAGGTTTGAAATTTGCACGTAAGTTGGCACGAAAATTTTGATTAAATTGGTTTTTTTGGTTTTCAAGATGGCCACCCGCAGCGGTTAAGGAGAAAGTCGTCTCCCGTGTAATTTTGAGATTTTTGGTTTTGAGATTTAAATTATTTTGCAAATTAATCGTTTGATACTACGATAATAAATAATATATTATATTGTCGTGTTATACGTTGACATTACACGTTGACTTCAAATTTTTTTTATTTAAAAATTTTTTTTTTTTATTTTTAAAAATAATTTAATATTTAATTTAATATTCAATTTTTACCTTTTCACTTCATCTTATATCTTTACTTATATCTCTCATCATCATAAATTTTTTTTTAATCCACAAATTAACTAAACTAATCTAAATCATTCTAATATTTTTCACTCAGCGTTGAAAGTAGTTTCCAAAATCAAAAAAAGGCCCCACTCCGCCGCTATTAAAACAAAAATTAATCGACTTTTATAAACCTTGTTTATTTTAACCTTGCCTTTTACTAACTTACGTAAACCGCTTGGATTATTAATTAATAATATAAATTAGTATATTATTATGCAAAGCAGCGATTTTAAAGATAGAATTTTAATATTACATATATTACTGTAAAGTGTGGATCATTTTAAATCTTTCCACATCTTGAAAAAAATTGTGTAGATGCTCATCGTGTAGTATGTTAATTAAAAAGATTATATACAGCAGTTGGCGATGGCGAAACCGTTCGAAACGGTGATAAAAAAATAATTGTGTGTACAGTGGAACTCGATTAATGTCCAATTCGATTGACGTGCAACTGGATTGGTTAGGAACTCGACTGATAATAGAACTGAAAGAGAACTGAAATATATAAAAAGTTATATTTTTAGTTAAAAACTCATAAGCTCAAAAATTCATTTTCTTTTTTGAACGCTAAGTTCTTTAAACTGGGGGTCTGGGGGTATGGAAGATTGTGTTAAAAAAAAGTGTTATTGCAATTTAAATCAGAAATCTTAGATTTCTGGTTTGAAACCCATAAGTTCAATAACACATTTTTTTTGCGCACAATTTTTGTTGTACTGGAGGGTATTCCATACCCCCCAGACCCCCCCGGTTTGAAAACCTAGCTTTGTATATGCGTATTGTGTGCGATTATTGAAATTTTATTGCGAATAGTTATTTTAATTTGGTAATAATTCCCCATGCAATTTCCACTATTGCTACCAGGCCCGTAACCAGGAGGGGCACTTGGGGCACGTGCCCCCTCCGAAATGTTAAAAAAAAGAACAATTGTTTGTAATAATAAAAATTCCCGGAAGGGCATACGCCGAAAATGTTACTTTTTACGAAAGGCTTTTATGAGTGCCCTCCCCCCCCCCGAAATAAAATCCTGGCTACGGGCCTGATTGCTACTGTATGTAAAGGGAAAATATTTAAAATTGAAACAAATGCTCTCGATCTAATTAAGATTTTATTACCTCTTTAATTTTTACTTATTTTTCGTACTTACTCATTATTTTGGAATTTTCTTTAAAATTGTTTGCTTTTAGTCGGCTAAATTTGTTATCCAAATTAGGCCGTTAGTTCTTTCGTAGGACGTTTTGTTTACAAGATACAAAAGTTTTCAAAAAAAAAAATAATAAAAACAAAACAAAAAGTAAACTTAAAAAATGTTTAAAATTTCTTTTCTTAATTTAATTTAAATCTTGAAATTCATTAATTATAGATTTTAGTTGTTAGAAAAGCGAATTCCTTTTCAAATATCAATAATCCATTAACACGAAAAAGGTGTAGAAAGTGTGTTTGTGGCTCTGGAATAGACGATTCAATGTAAATTTTTAAAAAAGTTTATTTTCCAGTTTTACTGTCACTCTAAACTTTAAACGCGTTTTTTTGGAAATTGTGTTTTCAACGTCGGTTATCAAGATTTCTCGAAAAATACTCAACTGATATTGATGAAATTTTACACAGGTCCTTGAGATACAATTCACACGAACTTGGACGCAGGACTATTTAATGTAGTTAGAGCAATTTTGTCAAGAGGTAAATATCCAGTAAAATTTCTATACACAAGACTCGGAATTCCAAAGTTTTCCCAAAATTTCAACGATTTCAAAGGAATTCCAAAGACTTCCAAAGAATTCCAACAATTTCCAAGGAATTCCAAAGATTTCTAAGACTTCAAATGATTTCCAAAGAATTCCAATGATTTCCAAAGAATTCCAATGATTTCCAAAGAATTCTAGGGATTTTTGGGTTGAGTGGATGAGCAGACGGTTCTCATTGAGAGCCAATCTGAGCTTCGCTTTTTTCATGTGGGGCGACATAACTAGCGTAAATCATGTACCTCATGAACAACAATCATATTTATTATTTGTAGTTTGTTGTTTTATATGGAATAAAGACTAATATTATTATTACTTCCACTGAATTCCAGAGATTTCCAAGAAGTTCCAAAAATTCCACGGATTTCCAAAGAATTCCACTGATTTCCAAGACTCCCATGGATTTCCAAAGAATTCCAATGATTCCCAAGGGAATTCCAAAGGAGTGTAAAACCTTTTGACATTGTCACGCGGAAATTACGTCGCAATGGCGGAGTTTTAAATATTTTTCTACGAAAATTTCAGAAATTCTTTGTCAAATGTGTACGTTTAAAACAAAAGTTTGGATAAAATATTTTATTTTTTATGTGGAAAAAAAAAATTGTAACATGCCCTTTTTCCCCGATTAAACCCATGTAACCCAATGTTTCATTTTCAATGATTCAATGTAAATTAAAAAAAAAGTTTATTTTCCAGCTTTATTGTCATTCTAAACTTTAAATGCGTTTTTCTGGAAATTGTGTTTTCAAAGTCAGTTATCAAGATTTCTCGAAAACTACGCAACTGATTTTGATGAAATTTTACACAGGTCTTTGAGATACAATTCACAAGAACTTGGACCCAGGACATTTGTTTTTTTTCAATTACAACTATTTAATGTAGTTAGAGCAAATTTGTCAAGGGGTAAATTTATCCATTAAAATTTCTGTACACAAGACTCGGAATTCCAAAGTTTTCCCAAAATTTCAACGATTTCAAAGGAATTCCAAAGACTTCCAAAGAATTCCAACAATTTCTAAGGAATTCCAAAGATTTCCAAGATTTCCAAAGAATTCCACCGAATTCCAATTCCAATGATGTCCAAGAATTCCAAGGATTTCCAAAGAATTCCACAGAATTCCAGTGATTTTCAAGGACTTCCAATGAGTTCAAATCAAAGTGCAATCTAAAGAATTTCAGTGGATTCCAAAGAATTCTAGGGATTTCCAAGGAATTCCAGAAATTTCCAAGGATTTCCAAAAATTCCAGGGATTTTCAAAGAATTCCAGAAATTTCCAAAGATTTCCAGTTATTTCCAAGGAATTCCAACAATTTCCAAGAATTCCAGGGATTTACAACGAATTCCAATGATTTCCAAGAATTCCAAGGATTTCCAACGAAATTCCACAAAATTCCAGTGATTTCCAACGAATTCCAATGAGTTCAAATTAAAGTGCAATCTAATAAATTCCAGTGATTTCCAAAGAATTCCAGGGATTGCCAAGGAATTCTAGGGATTTCCAAAAAATTCAAAGGAATTCCAATGATTTCCAAAGGAATTCCAAACGAGTCTAAAACCTTTTGTCGCAATGGCGGAGTTTTAAATATTTGTCTACGAAAATTTCAGAAATTCTTTGTCAAATGTGACTGTTTAAAACAAAAAAAAGTTTGGATAAAATATTTTATTTTTTATATGGAAAAAAAATTGTTGAAAATATGCCGTTTTTTCCCCGATTAAACCCATATAACCCCTTCTTAATACAAGATTTATTATTTTGCCTGTCAATGTCAATTTTTTTTGCGCGCGATCGATCAGGATTTTTGCATATGCCTTCCTACCGATAATTCACGGGGGGTGATGAGGCGAGGGGGAAGAATGTTTTGTTCATTTTTTGATATTTAACGCCGATTTCGAGTTATTGCTAATTCAAATAATAATTATGACGAACATTAATTGTGACAGTTGTTACCAAAAAGTAACTACACACAAAAAGCTACATCGAGTTTAATCGAATTTAATCGCATGTTGAGAGAGAGTTTATTCACTTGCAAAACTTCAAAATGGCATGTGATTGGTCGAAACAAAAGACATTTGTGAATGTTGATTGGTTGTTGATATAGGAATGGATTAATCGAGATTGTTCGCTTTTAAATGTTTAAATTTAGTTTGAGGCGGTAAATCTTTGTTGGCAACCTTGCTGCTTTGGTGTGGTAAGTTAAAAATGTCACTAGTAAGTTATCAGAACCTCTGCTGACGCTAACTGCTAAGCTGCTGACGTACCTGATTTTTTGCTTCGGAGATCATTTGAGTTAATAATAAATTACTTATGAGGTATAGTCTAGAAACAGAATCTTCTAAAGAAGAAAAAGGGAATTTGTTAAAAACAATAATTTATTATTTAATAATAAAAATTTAAAATCAATCTCTAATTTAGAAGAAAATATAGCAATATCTTAGGATTCAGTATCGGCTCACAGAGAAATTCTGATTTATAGATAGATTTAACCTGACTACTACTGTACTTATAAAGAGACATTGAACAGAAATTCATTAATATAAGTTCACTTTATCTTAAACTATAAAGTGAATTTAAAATGAATTTAATAAAATTGTACTTTAATTACTCAGATATTTTCTACGATCGAGGGAACATCCTATAACCACGCATATTTCGATCAGGCTAAGAAAAGCTTGATTAATGAAAGCACACCTGAACCGACGACAATATTTTCCAATTTTAACTTAAAAAATAAAAGAAAAATCAAAAAAGTTTCGATTTATTTTTTCGAAATTTTTTTCGAAAAAAAAAAACTGGAGCCAAATTTTTATAAATTTGTCAACATGAGCAAATGGCCATAAATCATTATGCAAATGTTGAAAGGTACTTCTAATATATTAAATTAATGAGCTTGTCAAGTTTATTGACACCATAAACAACGAGAGTCACCAACTCTGGTGTAAAAATGGAGCTAAAACTTACACGAGCAATAATTTTAAAGAGACATAAATGCTCCCGTTCATTGGGGCATATTTTAGACAAAATTGTTATTATAATCGCTTAAAATTTAACAATTACTCCCGCGTGTATTAACCAACCAATATGCATCATTAAAGCTACAGAATCTTTATGAGTCTGCAAGAGGTAGGTATATAAACTTTTACTGTCCCGAAGTTGTGTTTAACCACCGCAACAAGCAGCCTCCGGAACCGAATACCACGCACATCCTGTAGCACGTGCCATCTTCCTATACCACACATTACAACTTTACAATTTATTTCCTCATAAAAAAAAATATTTTTTTTTCAAAAAATTTAGTTCGACATTTTATCTGGCCGGTCCTCGTAGAACCGAAGTTTTAGAAACTGCATTATTTAAAAATCATGATGCAAACTCTGTTTAAATTAATTTGCTTTTTGTTGTGCTGATGTCAACTATTGTTCTTTGTAGGAAATAACTATATTGTTTAATACGATAATCTCTGTGACGAACAATAGTTATAAATAAATTGACTTTTAATTGAGGTTATTCATAAGCGTATTTGCACAAATATCGACACCGAAAGTCTTCAAAAAATGTTGTTGGGAACTCGTACATCTCACCGAGCTACAAAAATTTTGGTTTTAAAATTAAGTAATTAATTTTCCAATGAATTACCATACTTACTGCAGTGCAATTTACTGCGCTAAGAAGAAAGAAAAATTATTAGAAAATAATCAGGAAATTAACATTCGAACGCAAATTGGATTCAGTTTTATTTTTTTATAATAAGAACACTCGCTGTTACTTAATTTGTATATTAAATTTGTTTAATTATCGTAACAAACTAATGAAAAAATTTTAATTATCCTGGATAAATGTAGATTTTTTACGTATTTCCGTATATTTTTACGAAGAGTCACGCAACTATGAAAAAGTAATTTTGTTACGGTAAAATTTTAATAACAAATGCTTTTGAATTTTACCAAAGCCCGCAAATAAATTGGAATGAGTGTCTTATTTATATACCGGGGCGGTTCAAGTATAAAAGAAGCAAAATTTAAAATTTTTTTAAATTTGCTAGGAAATGACATATTATGTATGTATAGATTTAAAAATAAATAATATAAAATGTTATTTAAACAATGTGTATCCAATTTAAAAAGAAAACATCATTGTTAGAAATTATAATGCACTTTATATTTACCATTACACATGTGTGGAAAGCGTATAATTTTTTATTGTAAAGTTTTCTTATTAATTACTTTAAAATTTTATAATTTTAAATTATAGCTTTCTAGACAAGCACTTGGTAATATTTAAAATATTTTTATTTGTACAAAAAGTTAATTAAAGTTCTTACTGTGCATCCCCCCCCCCCAATCTTGGGTGTATTTTGAATTTTGGTGACACTTATGCTCTACACAGAATATTACTATTAATATTACTGTGTTTTCCTATTTGGCTGAAATAACGTCATGTAAATGTAAATGTCATTAAAACTCTTGTTACGAATCTACCAATCACCACGCTCTCAAAAACTGTCGAATTAGATCTCATAAGCTGGTTGACCTATGACAGAACACCAAATTGCATGATGAAAAATCACAGAAAAAAATGATATTATTGACTCTTTTACACTCACTTTCTCCTAAAGTAATATATTAATTAATGTTTTTTGAAAACAAATCTGTTTAATTATGAATTATAAAATATATTTTCTTATAAATCTAGTATACAATCAAAGAATCTAGTAAGTTGCGATATTAAATTGAGTTCAGTTGCATTCCTACTTAAAATATATAAATAGTAGTTTGAGAGAAGGTGAAAAAGTTTTACACACTTAAAATTTAGTATCAAATTGTAGTACATCTTGGGATCTTGGTGAAGTATTGTGAAATCTGAAGTTATGACACCCAGTATCAAATTTTGGAAAATGGTTTTTTTTTGTTTACTAATTTTGACTAAATTTATCTATTGAGGAATCTGGAGATCATATATGATTCTCCAGTCTCTGTTGGAGATCCAATTTAGATTTCGAGTATCAGTAGTTTTAATATACCATCAAATCGTGGTCGTGTCGAATACCCTGCTGTGATCTAAAGTCCAAGATAAATCTGTGGGTTATGGGGAAGCAACGGAAAACCTTCCAATTGATTAAATTGGTAAATGAGTAGAAGGAAGAAGGTAAATGGTTCTTTACTCAAAGAAGAAGGAATATTAATAATATTCCGGCGTTTGAAGTGAATCTTCTACGGATTATTCTTAAAAGAAAGAAAATAGAGAGTAATATGCTATGGCATATAAGAACACGAGAAAACGATTAAATAAAGTAAAAAATAAAAAACCGGAAGGGTGGGTAGAAGGAGAGCAAGAGAGAAGTAGAAGTTTTATTGGCGTACATTTGCAGTGCCACACTTCTTTCATTTTCTTCTTAAGCACTTTCTTGAAAATTTTTAGTATTTTTCACAATATCACAAATATCACAAAAAATGTGATATTGAACTTATGGGTTTCACACCAGAAATCTAACTTTTAAAATTTTAAAATCTAAGATTTGATTTGAAATTCGACAGCACATTTTCTTTCTTTGAACACAATCACTGATGTGCTGGGGGGTATTCCATACCCCCCAGACCCCCCGGTTTGAAAAACCTAGCGTTATGATATGTTAAAAAAATGTATTTTTGAGCTTATTAGATTTAAACTAAAAATTTAACTTTTTATCTATTTTTGGACCGATGATTAACCTTCTAATGATTTAAATTAGCCCTAAATTATCTATTTCAGGTTATTCCTATCCCAGAAGATTATTTCTATTAAAATAATAAGTAAATTAAAATCATAGAATTTTAACTGTAAAGTGAAAAATATTATCTGAAAACACTAAAAAGACATTATTACCACCGAGGGGGAAATCTCTGGGGAAATTTGGTGTACAAGAGACGGGAAATCTTAGGAAATCTCAGGCAATCTTAGGAAATCTCAAGCAATTTTAGGAAATCCCAGGAAATCTCGGGCAATCTTAGGTAGAATTAGGTGTACAAAAGACGGGAAATCTTAGGAAATTTCAGGCAATCTTAGGAAATTCTAGGCAATCTTAAGAAATCCCAGGAAATTTTAGGAAATCCGAGGAAATCTTAAGAAAATTCAGGCAATCTTAGGAAATCCGAGGAAATATTAGGAAATCTCAGGAAATTTTAGGAAATCCGAGGAAATCTTAGAAAATTTTAGGCAATCTTAGGAAATCCCAGAGACAGAAATTGCTAGAAATTAGGTATGCGGGGTGGCCACAACACACCACGTATTAATTTCTTTTTAAGGTTGTTACGAAGAGTAAATATTAAAACTCGTAAAAACTGCTATTGAAAAGTCTTAAATTTTATTATTTTTACATTTGGCTATATAATAATATCCAAAATAATGTGAATTTACTTACAGTATAAAAAATGAGTGCAAATTATTACTGTAAAGTTTTTGTTGCCGTGTTGTGAGCTACCCACCTATCTGCTTACGTTGCAAAATTCAACCTACCTAATTAAATGTTAATGAAGCAAAATCCAAGGAAATTTTAGGAAATCCAAGGAAATCTTTGGCAATCCAAGGAAATTTTAGGTAATCCTAGGAAATCTTAAGAAATTTTAGGAAATCCAATGAAATCTTAGGCAATCCAAAGAAATTTTAGGAAATCCAAAGAAATCTTAGGCAATCTAAGGAAATCCAAAAAAATCTTAGGCAATCCAAGGAAATTCAAGGAAATCTTAGGCAATCCAAGGAAAATTTAGGAAATCCCGGGAAATTTTAAGAAATTCCGGGAAATTTTAGGAAATCCAAGAAAATTTCATAAAAGGAAATCTGTTGTACAAAAATTTGGTCTGCGGTTTCCCCCTCGATTACCACTTTTTGACAAGTTACGACTAATCATATTTTTAGGTGCATTTCGTCAGCTCACCCCCCATTTCGAATTTTGAATCCAAAATAGTCTGAATCGTTTGTATCTGTTTGTACCTTCCTTATTTTCGTTAGTACCAATTGTGTTTTTTAAATATTTTAAAATTTTTAAAAAGGACATTTCGCTATTACGAAATCCCCCCCCCCATTTTGACATTTTCCCCCAAACGACATTTTAAGATCTCTAAGCATGCTTTCAGAAGCAGAGGTTTTTGTTTGATTACCATATCCAAACCAAATTTTGTTATTTTTTGATGTAATATTTTTATTGATTCAAATTATAATACTATTTATTTCTTATCTTATTAAAAATTTTGGTTTATCTCTTATTCTCAAAAGAAACTGTGGTAAATCCTTAAATAAGAAAGATACACACAGGAACAAGCCATAAAAAAATTCATCAAACATTTTCAAAAATTTGAAATCCAGACGGGGGAAGGGAATTTAGAAAAATTTCATTATTCGAAATTTTGAAATATTTTAAAAACCAAATTAATACTAACGAAAATAAGGAAGGTACGAATTATTTTGGATCCAAAATTCGAAATGGGGGGTTGGCGAAATGCCCATTTTAGATATTTCAAAATATCTGAAAATCGAAGTACAAACGATTTAGATTTAGACTATTTTGGATCCAAAATTTGAAATGGGGAGGGGGCCTGGCGAAATGCACCTCATATTTTTCAAATTCATACGAAGTACCCATGTTACTTATAAATTTTTGCTTTCATTTCAATTAAGTCGACTGTAAACTCATTGTCCCAACATTTCTGATGTAGTTTTTGAAAAATATATTTTTAATTGTATTTTGTGTGGCAATGGATGAAACAAAACAATTTTAGACGAGGGTGAGGGCTTCCTGCCAGAGCAAAGCAATTGTATTTCATCCCGTGCCACAAACTATATTTTTCATATAGCAAAGAAATCAAAAAATCTTGGTTTGTTTAGCTTTGAATGAAAAAATTCATATTTAGTCACAAAAACTTTTTGAAACACCACTGTATAATTCTACAATCTTTAATTGCTGGAAGGCATGTATACCATACCTCCCAGACTCCCAGACTATTAGCATTTTCATCATTTTAACTTGATCGACAAATTTAATTTAAATGCTTCCGGTTTGGTATATTATACATATTTGTTTTCTAGGATGTTTTCCTTGCTCGTTTAACAACTTCAGAAGAAAACCAATAATAGAACTTTGTTATTATGTGATAGCGATACAGTAGCGGTCATGGAAATTGCATTGGGAATTATTCCCGAATGAACAAAATAGATTTCTAAGTAAATTATATTCTTAACAATAAAGAATACAAATAGTGCTTTAGAAGCCACTTACATCGCTTTAAGAGAGCAAACACCCACAACTGTCTCTTCTGTGGTGAAGAGGACGATGCAAAATACACCATTTTTTTCTGCATCAAATGGACGGGACACAGAGCAGCCGCCCAAACACAGGTTACACTGTGGAGCTGATGCTGAGTAGCGAAAAGTACTGGCGGGTGATTGAGGATATGTTGGTAGAAGTCATATCCACAAAAGCCAAACTCCAAGATAACGACCAAGAAGAGTAAAGTCCCGAAAGGGCAGAATCCAGGACGAGATGCAGGAGTGTGTGCGGAAGTAATGCTTTGCGATTCACCTCACCTTCAAGGAGTGGGGTTTTAAAAATCCGACACTACTACCCAAACCATCTGGATGGTGTCTTTTGAAAATTTCCCCACTCCCAACGCTCACAAAAAAGGGGGTCAGCTGCCCCCCCCCCGGCTCTTGTCCTAAAACTTGAAATTTAATTTAAATTCATTTAAATTTTGTGGAGAAAGTTATTACTGAGTTCGCGAAGGAACGACGGAATTTGAAATTTATCCTTTCTGCAAATAAAGAACATTAAAAATTGTTAGTGTTGAATTTTTTTTATAATAAAATTTTGTTTTTGATTTTGCCCCTCCCTGAAAAAAATCCTATCGACGCCCATGTGAACGGCCCCTAAGCACATCAAATATTGATATAAATGGTTGCCGCCAAATAACTATCGGCCGAATGATTGTCGGCCAAAAACTAGTAGGCCAAAAAATTCGGCAAAATTACTGGATACCGTTTGAACCTAATTTGTTTTTCAGATATTTTTAAATATCTAAAATGGACATTTTGCCAACCCCCCTCCCCCCATTTCGAATTTTGGATCCTAAATAGTTTTAATCGTTATACCTATTCGCACCTTCCTTATTTTCGTTAGTATTAATTTGATTTTTAAAATATTTCAAAATTTCGAATAATGAAATTTCGTTAAATCCCCCCCCCCCCCCGGGTTTCTAATTTTGGATATAAAATATTTTTTATGGCTTGTTCTTGTGTGTATCTTTCTTATTTATGGATGTACCCCAGTTTCTTTTGAGAAGAAGAGATTAATCCAAAATTTTTGATAAGCTAAGTAATAAACAGTAATTTAAATTTGAATCAATAAATATTCTACGTAAATTATATTTTTAATTATAAAGAATAGAAAATAAAACAGAAATAGATGAGAAACTAAACTTTTAGTTTGAAACTCATAAGTTCAAACATACTTTTTCTTTTTTGAACAGAATCACAAAGCGACGTTTTTCAAACCGGGGGGTCTGGGGGGTATGGAATACCCCCAGCACATTAGTGATTGTGTTCCAAGAAAGAAAATCTGTTATTGAATTTCAAATCAAATCTTAGATTTTAAAATTTTCGAAGTTAGATTTCTGGTGTGAAACCCATAAGTTCAATATCACATTTTTTACGCACAATCTCTGGTATACTGGAGGGTATTCCATACCCCCCATTTTTTTATTTTAATTTGGAAATAATTACCGATGCAATTTCCACGACTGCTACTGTATCAGGCCCGTAGCCAACGGGTGGCAAAGTCGGACAACGCCCGACCTTTTAAAATAAAAATATGCAATAATAAATTTTAAAAAAATTTCCCCATTCATTCCACGTTGGTCCTTTTTGTATGAGATTTTTTTTAAATTTCAAATCGGTATATGCTTTCCCGACCCCCCCCCAAAAAAAAAATAAATTTTAAGTATCAACTGCGACTTACAATTATTATTGTCAATTTACACTTCGAAGTCGCAATTGACACTTTTAAGTCGCAATTGACACTTCTAAGTCGCAATTGACACTTCACAGTCGCAGTTGACACTTCCAAGTCGCAATTAACACCTGCGCAATAATACTTGTTAGATACTACAATAAATATAGTAGTAATTAGAAGTACGATTGCGCAGGCGTTATTTGCGACTTGGAAACGTCAATTGCGACTTCCAAGTGTCAATTGCGACTTCTAAGTGTCAATTGCGACTTCTAAGTGTAAATTAACAATTGACACTTAAAATTTATTTTTTTACTTTAGAATTGAAAATTGAAAAATCGTCACAGTACCTACGAGCGACCTATGAGAGTTACGATATCTCAGTGGCCATCAAGGTTATAGATGAACTTTCCTTTGCATAAGCGTTTATTTTATATTTTTTCCTTGTGCGTTACTACGCTAAGGTGAAATGAATATCGTAGTCAAAATGCTATTTTTATGTTTGCTCGCGGCTGGGCAATAATACGGAAATAATAAATTCTATAACTTTTCTTAAACCGCGTTGACCTTAAAATTTTAGAAAATTTTCCCCTGCGGCGCGAAAAATTGCCCAATCTGTTTGCCCTACCTTCACTTTCGGTCTGGCTACGGGCCTGTACTGTATGTAAAAGGAAAATATTTAAAATTAAAATAAATGCTCTCGATCTAATTAAGATTTCATTACCTTTTTAATTTTTACGTATTTTTCGTACTTACTCATTATTTTCGAATTTTCTGTAAAATTGATTGCTTTTAGTCGGCTAAATGCTAAATTTGTTATTCGAATTTGACCGTTATCAGTTCTATTGTGAGACGTTTTGTTTCAAAGATACAAAAATTTTCAAAAAAAACCAAACAAAAATTAAACTTAAAAATGTTTAAAATTTCATTTTTTAATTTAATTCATATCTTGAAATTCGTTAATTATAGATTTTGATGAAATTTTACACAGGTCTTTAAGATACAATTCACAAGGACTTGGACGAAGGACTTGGACGAAAGACTTGTTTTTTTCAATTACATTTATTTAATGCAGTTAGAGCAATTTTGTAGAGTAAATTTTACCGAAATTTGCATTTTTTTGTAAAAAGATTTACCAAAAATCCAATTTTCACTTTTTTCCTTCGTCCCACTTGGCTATAGTTTATGGTTTTAACTTCTGTCAACGCTGACGCACCTTATGACGTGATCCCGCGGAAATGGCGGAGTTTTAAATGTTTTTCTACGAAAATTTCAGATATTCTTTGTCAAATGTGTATGTTTAAGGCAAAAAAAAGTTTTTTTAATTTATAAATTTAAAAATTATTTAATTTTGATTATTTGCTTCATTATAATATACGCCAATTAGAATGCAAAACATCTACGCAACCATTATTTGCGTGACGAGAAAACTCCTTCAGGAGTGGAGGTCATAGGAAGGAGGGGAAGCTGCAAATTGTATGCTAGAATATTCTAAAGAAGAAATAAATAATAATAAAAATTTATATAAAATAAATTATAGTACCTAAATAATATTTTTCAAACCGGGGGGTCTGGGGAGTATGGAATACCCCCCAGCACATTAGTAATTGTGTTCAAAAAAAGTAAATGCGTTATTGAATTTCGAATCATAAATCTGAGATTTTAGAAGTAAAATTTCTGGTTTGAAACCATGAGCTCAATAACATTTTTTTGCGCACAATCTCTGATGTACTGGAGGGTATTCCATACCCCCCAGGCCCCCCGGTTGGAAGAATCTAGCTTTATGTGCGTATTGTGTTCATATTGTGTACGGTTATTGAAATTTCATTAGGAAATGTTATTTTAATTCGGAAATATTCAGTTCCAGAACAAAGTTCACTTAAAACTGACGATTTTTTTTCTTTAGAATTCAGGCTTTTTTGATATCGATTTGCATTGCCTGGAAAGAAAAAATCTCGTAGAAGACACCTACTAAAGCTTCCTGCTCTCCACGAAGCACACCATCAGGAAACTACAAAGGCGTTCTGCGACCACAAAGTAAAAAAAAAATTGCCACTTCAAAGTCGCAATTAACGCCTGCGAAATCTTACTTATAAATTACTATATTATTGTAGTATCTAATAGGTATTATTGCTCATGCGTTAATTGCGACTTCGAAGTGTCAATTACGACTTTTAAGTGTCAATTGCGACTTTGAAGTGTAAATTGCGACTTTGAAGTGTAAATTGACACTTAAAAATTTTTTTTTTACTTTGTGGGCTCAGGACGCCTTCGTAGGAAACAATTTTAAATTAAAATTTAATTTTAACCCTTTCGGTGCTTCGTAAACAAAATAATGGTACCTACTTTTAAAAACGACATTACAGTAGTAATTTTCCTTCTCCTTGAATACATCGCAAGAAATAAGCAGAAAGGTCGTTACTAAATAATGATGCGAGCTGAATTTCGGGAAAAAAATGACCATTATGTTGTAAAACAACAAAGTGTAACTTCTGAAATAAAACCTTAAAGAAAAGTGTATTTTTTGTATTTTTTAGCGACTATTTTATTGTTTAACAATCCACACAGCGGAAGTTAATAAGGGGAAGTGAAGTAATTTCATTGTTAACCGACACAAGGTGGAGTCGTCCATTCATATATAGAACACACGTCATTCTATCTTAATCCAAGACTAAATTGGTCATTGTTTAGAAATTGTTAGTCATGAACGTTGCCGTAATTATCAATGAATGAAGAAAGATCTTCATCGTTAACATATTCAAATCAATAAAAACAGTGGCTCTGGTCTAATGACGGTACTCTGCGGAACCCCACTTTTTGATTTTTTTTTCTCAAAAGAGAATTTCTTTACGAACATTTTGTAATGTTATACTCGATTTATCTTTAAAGGGCTGAACATGGAAAGAATTTTCAAGAGTCACGCTTTCAAACGGTGCAGGTGTTCCTATTCTTCTTTCTGCACGCCGCACGAAGAAGTGGAAGAGATACAAATAAAATCAACTTAGTCATAAATAAATATAATTGAAACAGTTACTGCAATGTTTAAAAAAATGAAAACTTTTAAGAGCATAAAATTTACGACCTCCGAGGACTTCTTAAGAAAGAAGCCGAAATTTACATTTTATTTGCGTTTAAATCTGCGATAGGCGTTGTATCTACAAAATCTGTTAACTTTCACATGCGAACCCCAAAAGTCTTATCACACTTTTGTTTACGTCGTGTCGGTCATATTAAGTTCAAAATATATACGGGGTACGAAAAATATTTTGAGAACAATGAGAATCAAAAAAGGAAATGAAGCAGCCTCGTAGGTAACATCAGCTTGCGATGAATTCTATTGATTAATATAATAAAAGTGAATCTAACATTTTTAAGAGTTCACAAGTCATAAATTTAGATTGAGCTGTTTTATTTGGAGGATTCAATAGTCGTGATGGTATAAATAACAGTTTCATACGTTTATGTCTACTTTCATCTCTGTAATTATTACAAATTAGACGAATTTTTCGCATTGTGCAAGCTATAATTTGATTAATCTTTACTTAGGCACAAATCCGTGGTATCAATTTAATGTTTTATCGACTTTTCGATCGATATTTTAGTTTTTTATTCCCGCAACTATCAATCAACAAAAATAAGTCATTAAAAAAATAATAACAAAGCACGTAGTCGACAAGTCCACGTCTTTCAAGTTCATTGCAACGCAACGGCCGAGTGTACGTCCTTCCCGCTGGCAAGATTTACAAAAAAGGTAGAGGTTGGATGAGCGGAGAGCAGTTAAAAGGTGACAAAATATCAATTACTTCTTTTTCACGCTTCCGTTAGCCTATCGCAATTCTGTTTAATAATTTCGTTTCGATTAGTTTTGATGCCAAATCCGACTTCTTTGTCTAATCCGTGTATGCTGAATTTGAGTTTGAGTTTTTGGTCGACTGCTGACCAATGAAGTGTCAGATATCAATTTAAGCGCCATTTTTAATCAAGGCAAAAACAATTTGTGATGTAGGTACAAATTAACCGTGTCCGACTAGTGGTCACCGACAGGTGAGAAGATATTACATTACTCAGTCGGTCGAGTAAACAGTGGTCAGTGATGTTGAACTAATATAAGGGATATGCCCAATCGTTTGCAATAATGGATTGTAGGTGTAGCTACAGCTTGTACCTGCAAAATAATTAATAAACTAATCTTATTTTTCTTCTTTTTTGATCCATTTCGGTCTTTGACCTGTCCTTCGTTGGTATTTCGCCAATTTTTTGTGCTTACTTAAGTAACAAGGGTTCTAAAAAGAGTTTGATTTCCGAGAAGTGAAATGCTGGAGCAGAAAATTACTTATTGTTAATGCTTCTTGTTCGATAAATGAACAAATGTGTACAGAGCCGTATTATCGCATAAGCCCATGAAGCCCGGGCTTATGGCCCAAAATTTCAGTAGACAGCTTCCTTTTCTCTATATATTATTTAAGGCTTGCGGCGTCAAATTTGCGTAATACGCCTCTGAATGTGTAAAAATAAAAATTATTTCGGTAGATTTTTATTATTTGCAGACGTACAGATTGTAGTTTTTATCAGCATTCCATTTATGCGTAAAAAAGACCAAAAAACAAAAATAATGATAAATGATGAAATATGTATGCAATAGCTCCAGCTCGAAAATTACGGATAAAATTTCTGTACACAAGACTCGGAATTCCAAAGATTTCCAGAAATTTCCAAGGAATTCCAGGGATTTCCAAGGAATCCAAAGAGTTCCAAGGAATTCCATAGACTCCCAAAGAATTCCAACGATTTCCAAAACTTCTAATGATTTCACAAGAATTCCAACGATTTCCTAAGAATTTCAAAGATTTCCAGGGATTTTCAAAGAATTCCAAGGATTTCCAAAGATTTCCAGTGATCAGTGATTTCCAAGGAATTCCAAATATTCCAGGGGTTTCCAAGGAATTTCAATGATTTCCAAGGAATTCCAATAAGTTTAAATCATAGTCAATCTAAATAATTCCAGTGATTTCCAAAGAATTCCAAGGGTTTTCAAAGAAATTCCAAGGATTTCCAAAGGAATTCCAAGGAATTCCAAAGAAATTCTAGGGATTTCCAAGGAATTCCAATGATTTCCAATGCAACCAATGATTTCCAATGCAACCAATTATTTCCAAGGGAATTCCAAATGAGTGTACACAGAATTTTCGGGATATTTACCCCTTGCAAAATTAGAATACTTTCCAAGAGAAGTAGAAAATTTGAATGTTACAATAAACTATTTTCATATCATTTTTCAGATTCCTACAATTATCAGGGCCGGATTTACTAGTAAACACAGCAGGCGATTGCCTGTGGCGTCAAAATATAAAAAGCGCAAGCCGTCAGGCATTTCTGCGTTTATGTTCAGCAAAAATAAAATATATTACATTTATGGCCGTACTAATGCCCGTACTAATCATCAATTCTCGAAATAACAGCTATTGCCACGATACGGTCTAAATTCTCATTGGTAAATTCTAGGACTATTAGTACGCGCATAATAGTCACGGATCAATCCGAGACTCAAAATAATCTTAGAATTTACCAATGAGATTACTGGAATTTAGACCGTATCGTAGCAAAAGCTGCTATTTCGAGAATTGATCTTGAATCTCGGATCAATCCATGACTATAATGCCCGAACTAATAGTCACGGATCAATCCGGGACTCAAAATAATCCTAAAATTTACCAGAATGCGATTACTGGAATTTATACCGTATCGTAGCAACAGCTGTTATTTCGAGAATTAATTTCGATACTCGGATCAATCCATGACTTATACCAGGGTAGGCTACGTCTTCATTAAGACGGCTTTCGCCGACTTATTGGGGACGTATGAATAGGAATTACAGTATCGCTTAACATGCCGCGCGGCATAAGTTAAGTCTGAGACCTTTACACACACAGGTCTGGCCCAAGGCCGGATAAGCCATGGGTGCACTGGAGCCGCCGCACCCAGCACCAAAGTTTAAAAGGCGCCAAAATTGAGCGATTTTTAATTGTTGTGATTCCAAGGTACTGCATTTTTCTTTGATTATAATATTCTATAATTATGATATTATTAGTATTAAAGGCAGGGCCGGAACTAGGGCGTGGCGAGAGGGGAGGTTTTGGGGGTCCAAACCCCCTTCGAAGTAAATCGTGAGATAAAATCCTAAAATAAAAAATATTAACAAAAGATTAGCAGGATACCTGTGACTTGAATTTACTAAATTTACAATAGAGCGCTTGACCTTGAAAATTTCAACAATTTTCGCCTGTAATATGCTGAGGGATACCCCTTCAAACCCCCAGTAGAGGCGCAAGTTTCAAAGTCGCCACGGGCGCATCATATCCTAGTTCCGGCTCTGATTAAAGGTACCATTTACCTAATCTGCACCCGGCGCTGAAATAGCTTGATCCGGCCCTGGTCTTGCCCCCGGATTGGACCGCGGTCTAGCACGCGGGTCAAACCTGTGTGTGTAAAGGAACTTATTAGCCTGGGGCGCTAGACTAGCTAAATCCGGCCCTGACAATTATGTAATCTAAAAAAATCAATTTCTATAAAATTTTTCGATTACCTCAAAATGGTATAAATATTCTTGAAAATGCCTCAAAATACCTAAAGATTTTCGTTTAATTCTTAGTTTATTTTAAGAGTTTTCCGATGTTTCTTTTTAGCTTATCGAGTTTTTACTCCTTACCTTCCATAATTTCAAAATTAATGAGTTTTCTGGTTTTGCTCTTTTACAAAATTTTCAAAAATTCCTATAAATGTCTCTAAAATTTCTAATAAATTCCTTTAATTAAATAATGTAGTTAAGGGGAGATCGGAGGGAAATGAGGTGGATGTATTAAAAATAAATAAAAAGTATTTTTCCAGATCGGAAAATTGAAAAAATTTTATAATGCGATTGTTGCTGTTTCCAAACGGATTTTGAAAAATTTTATTTCGTATGACACTGTAAAATGACTATAAAAATAATTTTTTTTTTTATAACATTAACATTTTTGATTTATTTGATAATTCTTATTTTTGAATGATTTTCTTCTTTAAAAAAAATGTCACCGGAACTTTTCCTGGTTACTCTCATCGTTGATTAATATTTTTTCCTAATTTTGACACAAAAAAGTTAAGTTAGGTTCAAGTTGGATTCGGTTAGGTTTAAGTTAACTTTATATTACTTCTTAGTAATAATTTACTAATTAATTAATTCGCAAGCGAAACAAACAGGTGTTAAAAATATTTTCTTTGCAGATTTGAAATTATCAGTTTTCAGCAGAGCTTTAGATACTCGGTATTTATTGAAATTTCCAGAAAAAATGTAGCAGTTTTGCGAAATGTAGAAATTTGCTGAGTTCGACTCCCCTGTAACTCGTGAACTATTCATCTGAGTAAAACATATTTTATACAAAAGTTGCAGGAAATTTTATGCTTTATAATTTTTCTAATATCTATTGTTGACCTAGGTAGCACTGAAGAGATGATATTTTCGAAAAACTGGTTTTTGGTACCATTTTTCCAATATGGCGGCGCGAGCGGCGGTCGCTCAAGGTCGCAAACTCGGATTATTAATTAGGACACCGAATTGTACAAATATACCAAATTAGAACTTTCCTTGACCTTTTGTAAGTCAGAACTTACCCATTACCTGGACTATTATAGTTTGTTCTGCAACTTCTCAGAATATGTCGACGCGAGATCTCTTTGATCAAATCTACGAACTTGATCATGGGCGTACCCAGGGGGGGGGGAGCTAGGTTTTTGAAATAAAATTCATAACTTGAGAGACATTGATTTTGAGAATAAAACGCTAGAACCCAATTTTTAGATGATTTTGTGCTTTTAAAAAAAATCATTTTTTTCAAATTCAGTCAAAAAATCATTTGAAGGAAAAAATCAAAAAATCAATTATTTTAAATCACTGATCTCTGGCTCAAAATAAGAGTTTTTATTAACAACAGAGGTAACAGTATAGTATAACTTTAAAAACATAGATTTCCTTTAAAATTTTCCAATCGGAAAAAATTAAATTGAAATAATTAAGTGGAGTAAGATTTTTTCAAGCTACTCGCGGTTGAGAAATGCACATTTTTGCAGCTGAAGTGAATACATTTCGTGAATTTTTATGCGTTAAAATATTTCTAAGTCACGACAACGACATATTCTTTTCTGCCTCCGTTCGCAATTTTTAATTCCGTGGACACATTGTTTATATCGCCATTGTTCGCGCTCTTTTATTCGGTTTGTGTGGCATCTAATATATTCATTGTTCCACTTGTTTTAAATGTATCTGCTACATGCTGAAGATCTTCATCTGAAATTTACTCCCGAGAAGCGATTGCTATTTGCAAAAAATGTAAAATTATGTTTATCAAGTCTTGAAAACGCCTCAAACCACTCGATGGGATTAATGCTTGGAAGATGTATAAAATTTATATTCAGAAAAATGATAAATACGTCCTACGAGGGTACCTCGGTAAGAGTTAGCCACTTCTTCGTGCATTTTCAGTTTTAGCTCAAAAACTCGAAGAAACTCCTTCGTTTGCTAATTCAAATTGATCGTTTATATGGAATTTATTTGACGTAATGTTAATAGAAAATCATAAATTTGCTTTAATTATTGCATTGCGCAAAATAAATAACCGACACTGGATTGTCTGATCCTAATAACCTAAGAGTTAATTGATAAACTTGATACTCATATGAAATATTTATGGTAGCTTAATTACCATGTAATAACTTTTAATGTTACATAATGGATAATTGCAAAATCTAAAATATCTGCAATACAAGGGGTGTTCAATAAATAACTGTTAAATCGTTTGCTTGATGATCTTTTTAGAAAAAACCTCAGCAACGTCCATTAAAAATTCATTAAGTTTTATCTATCCTGGCAATATTAACAATTAACATATCCTTCAGTTTATCGGCCAGTAAAATCTGTGCGGTGTTTATTGAATATAATAAAAAAATGTTTGAATTATGTGTGCCACTATTATTTCATTGTATAATCAAGTTTTTTAATAAACCAAGTCGAGATCGTTGAATGAAACAACAATTTACAATTTATCTGACAATGAGAGCAACTTTTTTATATACAAACAATTTTAATCATATAGTTTGAAGTTGGTATATTTATAGACAATCCTTGTATGTAGCGAAGAATAGAAATTACTTGATTTCAGACCGCGCGTGTGTTCTTTCACTCATTCCAGAAGATCTTTTGGTTTTTCCTTTTGTAGGAAAAATTCTCCATTTCTTTCGTGTAAAAATAATGCAAAGTGCACATATTTTATGCTGAAATTCAGAAATGTATCGCCTATTGTAGTCCGATGGCCACCCAAAGCGAATTTCTTCCACTACGAAACGGCGAAATGTTTCAGTAATTAATTATTATTAAATAATACATAATATCATCGCCGAATTTTCGTATTCAAGATCCATCGGACGTTCGTCCTGGAAAAATATCCAAACAAAAAAGATTATTTCCTAAGAACGGCGAATTTAGCGTTGGATCAATAGCGCTCGTAGGACATAAACTGATAGGTAATAGACATTCAAATATCTAATTTCCAGAGGCGGCTCGTCAGAGGAGGCAAAGAAGGCTTAGCCTCCTCTGAGAAATTCAGGACTCTTAAACTATTAAAATTTTCAAAAAAGTAGAAAACCAAATTTTAGAATATGAGATCTATCAAAAGAAAAAAGATAGATACTTCTTCTACAGTACTTATTCAAAAAGTAACCTGAAGCTACTGCAGAAGCAGCATCCTTGGCTTAGAACATACTTCTAGCGCATAACATAGTTGATCGCCAGCATATTTTATAAATCATATGCCGTTGGTATACATACATTAAATTAGCATCATCCAAGTTTATATTTTTTAATTTAAAAAATTGGGGTGGGTGGGGTTACTTTTTACACTGTGCATTATAATGAGTCTCCTCAAATAAAACAGCCCCGAGCCGCTACTGTTTACTATTTCCTAAGGTTTTCTCGAATTCTCTAGATTTCTTTAGATTTCTTACAACTTCTACATTCGCTAGAATTTTCCTAGAAAAATTCCTAGGATTTTCTAAATTTCTTCGTATTTTTAAGATTTTCTTGGACTTCTTAAGAGGGTTTTTTCGGATTTCCTAAAATTTAAAAAAATTTTACGGATTTTTTATTCAATTTTCTAGATATCCTCGATTTTTCCAAGATTTCTTACAATTTTCATTTCTTACAAGTACATGTTTGTCTTGCCTATTTGCCTCTGCAGTGTTTAATCGCGGTAGTTCTCCGGCGTTTAGCAGCATTACTGAAAGAATTAATTGCCAAATTTTTCTCTACCTCCTCAATTTCTTGTTTATCTTTCTAATGATCCAGACCATTCACATGTTAACCCAAGGGGTAAATATCCAGTAAAATTTCTGTACACAAGACTCGGTATTCCAAAGATTTTCAAGACTTCCAATAATTTCCAACGATTTCCAAAGAATTCCAAGGAATTCCAAAAACTTCCAAAGAATTCAAATGCAATCTCTTCAATCTAAATAATTCCAAAGAATTCCACATAATTCCAGGGATTTCCAAGGAATTCCCAAGATTTCCAAAAAATTCCAAGGATTTCCAAAGAATTCCAATTATTTCTAAGGAATTCCAAAAATTTACAAGACTTCCAATGATTTCCAAAGAATTCCACAAAATTCCAGATATTTCCAATGAGTTCAAATCAAAGTACAATCTAAAGAACTCCAGCGATTTCCAAAGGATTCCAGGGATTTCCAAAGGATTCCAGGGATTTCCAAGGAATTCCAGGGACTTCCAAGGAATTCCAGTGATTTCTAAATGAATTCCAAACGAGTGTACACAAAATGTTCGGGATATTTATCCTGTTAACCGGTGCAAGAAAAACAGCAAATAGGGCACTAGAGCTTTAATACCTACGTTCAGCGGCGACTCGTCATAGGAGGCGACGGAGGCTTAGCCTCCTTTGAAGTTCAGGACTATTAAACTATTACAATTTTCAAGAAGGTAGAAAATAGATTTTCGATAGTAGAATCTATCAATAGATTGATTCTTCTTCCACTTCGCGTAATCATAAAATAATTTAAGCTACCCCAGAATCAGTATCTTTAGCATAATAAAACATATTATCAGGGCCGGATTTTGCTAGTCTAGCGCCCCAGGCTAATAAGTTCCTTTACACACGCAGGTTTGACCCGCGTGGCAAGACCAGGGCCGGATCAAGCTATTTCAGCGCCGGGTGCAGATTAGGTAAATGGTTCCTTTAATCAGAGCCGGAACTAGGATATAGTATACGGTCTAAATTCCAGTAATCTCAATGGTAAATTCTAAGATTATTTTGAGTCTCGGATTGATCCGTGACTATTATGCGCGCACTAATAGTCCTAAAACTTACCAATGAGAATTTAAACCGTATCGTGGCAACAGCTGTTATTTCGAGAATTGATGTCGATACTCGGATCAATTCATGACTATTAGTACGGGCATTAGTACGGCCATAAATGTAATATATTTTATTTTTGCTGAACATAAACGCAGAAATGCCTGACGGTTTGCGCTTTTTATATTTTGACGCCGCAGGCAATCGCCTGTGGTGCTTACTGGTAAATCCGGCCCTGCATATTATATGCAGCCAATTTAACCATCATGTGGAGTACATTTTTTTACAGATCTACTGATGATTCCGAGATAACTCTGAAGAAATTTCTCATCATCAGGTAAAGATTAACGTGGTGAAACATGAATTTTCGCTTGGCCGCTATAGATTACACGAGGTATTGAAATATAACTATGTTACTCATTAATGACGTAGTTGAGCGTCAGCTTCAAGGGGTAAATATCCATTAAAATTTCTGTACACAAGACTCGGAATTCCAAAGATTTCCAAGAATTCCAACGATTTCCAATGATTTCCAACGATTTCCAATGATTTCCAACGATTTACAACGAATTCCAACGATTTACAAAGAATTCCAAGGAAATTCCAAAGGAATTCCAAAGAATTACAAGAGAATTCCAAAGAATTCCATCGATTTCCAACGATTTCCAAGGAATTCCAATGATTTCCAAAGAATTCCAAAGATTTCCAAGACTTCCAATGATTTCCAAAGAATTTCAACAATTTTCAAAGAATTCCAAGGAATTCCAAAGACTCTGAAAGAATTTCAACGAGCTCCAAAGATCTCCAGGACTTCCAATAATTTCCAAATAATTCCAACGATTTCCAAAAAATTCCAGGGATTTCCAAAGATTTCCAGTAATTCCAATTATTTCCAAGGGAATTCCAATAATTTCTAAAGGAATTCCAAAAGAGTGTACACAAAATTTTTTATATTATAATTTTTATTTTGCCCTTTTGTGGCAAATCGCTTGGTTCAAGCCCGCCTATAATTTGTTGAGACATTTTTGGCATCCTGAGTAAAATAATATTTAAACACAAAAATGTTCTTGAAATTACTACATGTTTGTAAGCTGAAAAATCCTTGCTGCAGATACACTATAGCTTTTCTAGAAAAACAACTGTTAAATTAAGATAGATTTTCAATACATATTGTTGTGCTACTAACCATTCTAACTTTAAATTTACGAACAAACTGTATATAAAAATGCTACAGTTCCCCTCAGAAGAATACAACTGTAAAAAAACCTGAAAATCCAATATATTATCGTGTTCCAAAATCCCTTTTTTTAATTTTGAATTTTAAATTTTATTGTATTGTAAATTTGAAAAATGTTTGATTAGTTATTATGTGTAAAAATTGAAGAAATTGATATTGAAATTGAAAAGAAAAGAAAAATTTGTAATTGGAAATTTATTAAATTAAGGGTTTAAAAATGGATGGCCCGCAAAAAAATAAATATTTTCTTAAAAATAAATAATTTTAATATTTTTGAGGCTTACGACCCATTGCCATATATAATTATATACCGAGTTTTTACAAACTCTTAATATTTAATTATTTCTTTCCTTAGGTACATATTTCAGACATAATCTCTAAAGAAGTTTTTGGAAGAAAAGAAATAAGGCATCCAGACATATTTCTGTTATTTATGTTTTTCAAAAGAATTACAATCAACAATGGCTAACCTTTTTTGCCCCCCCCCCCTCCCGCAAAACAATCACTTTGAAAATATGGTGAAAAATCAAAATAATGTTTCAGTCTTTTCGTGATAAATTTGGGCTTCTTATAAATCTGGACCCCCCGCGTTGTTATATATAATAATAATTATATTATTTTTTCAAAAAAATTTCTTTTTTCAAAAAATTAAAACCTACAAACAGTAGGAATAAGTAAATTTTGGGTCGTAAAGATCTATCTTAAGATAGATACTCCTATACTCAGTAAGGTGGGGGGCTACTGCAAAATCAGAATTCCCAACCGACAACATTCACTGCAGATAGTCGTCCACCATTGTTTTTATATGTTAAACTAAAAAAAAATTAAGATAATAATTAATTTCTGGTGCAAACCTGACCTAACATATTTTCTTCCGTGTAGGTGATGGAATCGCGTTTAGGGCCACCTACAATCTCACGCTTTCAGGATGGGCGCATTAAGATTTTAACATCAGTTAAAAATCACCTAGGTAACCAAATTAGCATTATTAAGAACTCATTAATCATGTAACTACTAATATGTTTGCTTACTGATTTATGGCTTTGCGTATTTTAAAGGTGAAATTCTCACGATTTTTCACTGCGTGGTGGTCGCAAGAGTTTAATTTTGAAAAATGTGAATCACACTGGTGAGTAACCTTTTAAATTATAATTGAATTTTCTTATCAAATCATCTCAATGCTATTCTGTTGTAATTCCATAATTGGGTTTTCAAAGACTCCCGCCTTGACTCACAAATTACAATCATAAAAGATTCTTTACAGTTTAACGCCCCAATAAGTTTCGTAAATCACTTCTTCTAAGCATCCCCTATTGGCGGCCAACAAAAAACGCAAAAGGTCGCTTTTTGTTTACTAAATACAAAAATTTGTGTGTCGCTACCGAAAACCAATAAAGGATTCATTTAAGGTCCATTATAAATGATGAGTTTTGTGGCTTTTGTGTGCGAGACAGGTGCCGCAGAGTTCCCAATTGATTTTGAACAAATTTTAAATAATAAGTGGAATCTCCAGTGTGTCCAGTGAACTATGGTATCGTCACGTTTGCCGCAGGTGGATGTTTAAATCGGTCCGATTATTAAAGACCTACCTGTTGGAATCATTATACACCTTAATTTTACACCATGATTGTTGTTTATTTTTGATATACCAAATTGGGGTCATTACCTCTAAAATAGGATAAATAACTTATTGTATCAATTTAATTCTTTTTTTTTCTCTTGTTTTAATATCTAAATTATTAACTTCTTGCGTTTTTGTTGCTACTAATTTCTAATTTTCCATTTACAGTAACAACAAACAGAATGGGCACATAAAAATTTTGCGGTTAAACACAAACCCACATAAAATGTATTTCAATACGAAAAATTACGTTGCGTTATTCGATATCAATATTTATTAATTTGAAGTAGCAAAAAATAACAAAATATGGAAGGAAGTGTTTCTTCTTAAAAAATTTAATTACTAATTATACAGAAAATCACTTAAGATTTAATGAGCAATAAATAATTAAACACAACTAAAAACTAGAAATATAATACCAGAAGAGTGGTAAGGCGCTTTTTCCTACAAACGTTGTGAACACGTCATTTATGCACTAGTGCATAAAAGTAAATTTATGGTGCAAAGATGAGTTACGCTAATATTCAGATGATGTAATTTGGTAAACAAGTCCGAAGATCAAAATCGGTTCGTTGTTACAGATACAGTTTCAATTCCGAAGTTATCTTTTAACAGTCTACTCTCAGAAGGAAAATCGAGATAATTTTCAAAGATTTTTCTGTTGTCAAGAAACATCGAAGATGTAGAAAAATAAAATAAATAAAACTTGTCATCTCATCGTCATCTCACAACTAGTTTTATAAATAGCTATTTTTCAGTGGCGTACCCACCCACGGTGCGAGGCGGATATATATCCCCGGTACCATATTATTAAAGTGTATTTTAATTTGTCTAATAAGTTTTCAAAAAATAATTTTTCAAAAAATTCAATTATTCAATTTTGTTTTAATCGATGTTCTTTCAATAATCATCTAATTTAAATTTTACAAATTTTTACCAACTTCCAAATAAATTCAATCGACTAATTATAATTTTCACGTCTGATAACTCTTGTTTATTTTATCTTCTTTTTAATTATCAAATTATATTTAACATTAATTTATTTAATTTTAAATTAGAATCAAACAGTGTAATTCGCAGTTCATAATTACATTAAAATTAAATAAAAATAATAATTAATACTAAATTACTATTTTCGTCTATCTTAAAATAAATTAATTCAATTATATATTTTTGGGAATTTGGACCTTCTTTGATATGAAATAACGTAATATGTAAAAATAACGTAGATATTACATAGTAATTTTATTGAACAAAGGTCCAAATTCCCAAAAATAAAAATCAGTGCCGATTAGGCACGTAAATTTTATGTACCGAAGCGACACTGTAAATTTCTAAATATTCCGTTCATAAAAAATCAACACATAATATGTGTAAAAACGATACACCAATTCAGTAACGGCATAATAGGCAAATCAATGCTGTACCGTTACGAAAATACCTGTACCGCATATGTACCTAAATGATACATCAAAACAGTAACGGCAAAATGGGCAAATCAATACCGTACCGTTACGTAAATACCTGTACCGTTTATCTACATAATTGATACCGCAAAACAGTAACGGCAAAATGGGCACATCGATGCCGTATCGTTACGAAAATACCTATACCGTTTATGTACATAAATGATATCTCAAAACAGTAACGGCAAAATGAGAAAATCAATGCCAAACAGTTACGAAAATACCTGTACCATTTATCTACATAATTGATACCTCAAAACAGTAACGGAAAAATGGGCACATCGATGCCATACCGTTATGTAAATATTGGTACCGTATATGTACATTTTTGACGGCTTTGTGCTGCTTGGGATAGAATTACCAAAGCTTACAAAGAAATAAAATCTAATTATAATTTTTGACTTCCTCTTCTCCCACGTAAGTGTCCGTTAGGATAACTGAGATCCGATCCGGACGCTCCGGGCCGTTTTGACAAACGCCATGCTCAAATGTCCTAGACCGGATCTGTGAGCTTTGACTACCTTCTATCTCACATACTTCTATAATAATATTCTTGAATGGATATTTGTCTTTCGGCTCTTATTATTTGTTATCATTGTCTTCCAATGCAATATCTAATGTTTATACTGCGATTTACTTGTTTTCCTTCTGTACCTTTTGTTGGCTTTCCATATTTTTCTGATCAGTCGATCTTCTTTCATAAATGTCCTCACGATCTTCTTTTTTTGTTTTCTCTTCATGTACTCCTGTATCGACTCCAACTTCAGGTTTATCTTCATATCTACACATTTTTACACATTTTACGTAATATTGTGTCCCCGACACATGTTATGTAAGAATTAATTAAAGGTAGGGGCTAAACGGTCGGGGCGAAACATCCCGGGGCGAAACATCCCGAGGCGAAACGGCGGGGGCGAAACGTCATATAACCCGTTGACATACAGTATCGGTCATGAAAATTGCATCGGTGATTACTTCCGAATTAAAATAACAATTCCCAATGAAATTTCAATAACCGCACACAATATAAACATAATATGCACACGAAGTTAGGTTTTTCAAACCGGGGGGTCTGGGGGGTATGGAATACCCTCCAGTACACCAGATATTGTTATTGAGTTTATGGGTTTCAAACCGGAAACACAGGTCTGCGATGAAAAAATTGTTTCAAATTTTTTTTAGTGATTTTAATGGTAGGTATTTTTTGCGCTGATTACAGAAATAATAATGAAAAAATTCCATCACCCTGTGTTTACCCACAAATCACACATTAAATTACACAGGCCTGCAAAAAAATATTTTATTAAATTGTTTTAGTTTTGATAACTGATTATTGTGTAGTTTTTAGTGCTGATTTGAGAAATAATTTTGATTTTTTTCTATCGTGTACGATTTTTCTACAAAATGAGGTGAAACATTTAGTGAAAATCATAAAATTGACATATTTTCTATGGAAACACGTTCCTCAAGTAACATTTCAATATAATATATTTATATACTCAAGAGGGTTTTCCACTAAATATTTTATATCGGTATACATAATTTCTATGTGAAACGGAAATGTTTCACCTCATTTTGCAGACACACCTTACGTGATATATAATAATCAATTTTGACTTTTTGACTTTTTTAATTTTGACTTCAAAATTATAAATCAATTAATAATTGTTGCTGAAATAGCGAAATTTTTGCTTTTCAGTTTAGTTTTTTATTTTTAACTTTTTAGTTTTAGTTTTAGTTTTAAATTTTTTTTTAATTTTCCTCTTTTCAGTTTTGTTTTTGTCGGTTTTATTTTTTGTTAATTAATATTCTATTATTCTATTATTAATTTCCAATGCAATTTTAATAAGTGCTACTGTAACTGAAGCTTTTAACTTTATTTGGTCAATTTTTCTTGGAAGGTTGTCGTGAAAGCGCCCGAAGAATGAAACATATTATTAAAATTTTGTTGTCTAGGGTTATTTATTGTTTAGTTTATTTTTATCTAAATTTTTGACAATTTTTGAAAATTTTTTGCTATTTTTTGACCCTAAAAACTGAAAGTTAAAAATCTGTAAATTTTATTCATAGTTTCTTACGTAATTGGACGAGAAAATTCAAATAGCGCAGTCAGATTTCCCGTAAATATGATGTTTCACTCTTTATTTGGCATTAAAGTGTAGAATGAGGTGCATTTCGCCCCCCCCCCCCCCTATTTCGAATTTTTGATCCAAAATTGTCTAAATCGTTTGTGCCTCGTTTGTATCTCGTTTGTAATTATTTGTACCTTCTCTATTTTTGTTTGTACCAGGGGGGGGGATTTAGCGAAATGTCATTATTAGAAATTTTGAAATATTTCAAAAACAAAACTGGTACAAACGAAAATAAGGAAGGTACAAACAGATACAAACGATTTAGACTATTTTGGATCAAAAATCTGGCGAAATGCCCATTTTAGATATTTCAAAATATCTAAAAAACAAAATGGGTACAAATAAAAATGAAGAAGGTACAAACGAGGTACCCACAAAGGATTTAGACTATTTTGGATCCAAAATTCGAAATTAGGAGGGGGGGGGGAGGCTGGCGAAATGCACCTTGAAGAAATGCAATTTTTGTAATCTGTGTTTTATTTCGAAATTTTACACGGTTTTACACCTTTCCGCCACGTCCACGAGATTTTTTTGAGCTCTACGCATACGAACGAGTCGATTTAAGGAATCAAAAGACCATCTAAATTTTTGAGGATTTTTGAAAAAAACGATAGGGTCTTTGCTATTTTTTGACCCCAAAACCTGAAAGTTGAAAATCTGTAAAATTTTTCATAGTTTCTTACGTAACTTAACGAGAAAATTAGAATGGCGCAGTAAGATTTTATTTCTTTTCACTATATATCCCCGTCCTCCCATCCCTTAAAATCAAAGAAAGGCTGATGAAGATGAAGAAGAATCAAAGGCAGGTCACGGAAGGCCAGAGAATTTTCAAATAAGGTATTATATTTTTATATCTACTGAATTATTGAATTAAGTAAGTTTGAATTGGAGAAATTTCAAAATCCTCTGTACTTCCTTAACTTCGTATCTTCACGGTGATCTAAAAAAATTTTTTTTTCAGGCTTTTTAACTTTAAACGTCCAATAAAATATTTAGGTTGTTTTTCGCAACTCTTCCAGGGATATTTTAACCGATTGCCTGACTGTAAGAACTGATCAGTGGCAATGGCACCGAACGTGGCACCAAAAGCCCTTTGGAAGGTCTCTATAATTTAAAATCTAAATCACAGCAAGAATAAATTGGAATTCAAAACTATGCCCTTTTGAATCTTCCGTCCCCAAAAAGAAAAATGTTGTTTCAGTTTAATTCCGCAGAATTTTAATACTAACTTCTGAATTTGGTACCATCGCAGGATGTTTTTCAACTTTCCAAAATCACTTTTAAGAAAGAGAATAAAACTGGAATCCTTTTTAAATTTGGAAGTAGGTACTTCAAATTTTTTGTTGCAGAGGTATATCCGGTACAAAAAGAAGTCTTAAGAATAAAAAAAGACATTAAATTTATATAAAACGACAGGGTAACTGTAAAAAAAGCATACTCCGTCAAAACACCAACATTATTACTTACAAGGAACAAGTAAAGTCCAATCATAATTATTTTAATAGCGGATGGTAACGCTCGGCATTATCCTCGCTCTGCCAGTCATTTGATTCGAACCATGACGCCACGAGCCACGGTACCATCTATAGTTCACCTGTTATCTTTAAATACCAATCTCAGATGATCCACTTATATCTACTTATTTGCATCAAAGATGGCTTGTGTTAATGAGAACGCCTGGTCATTTTAATTCAAGTCTTGCATCTTATGCAAAAGTCTTAGATAAAATCGTTTTTGTTTCGAGTTTTACATATAAGAAATTAGTGTTCCAGATTTTTAAATTTCTTAATTAAAAATTTATGCTGATGCTATCATTAATATCATTTTTTCAAGGCCAATTCTGTATGTAAACTTATATATTATGATGATTGTGTTTTTGCAGGAATTTGGCAAAGGAAAAAAAGGCTACGTTACACATCAATCGCTTCTTCCTCGCATTTTATCTGATTAATTATTATTATTATTGCAGTGGTCGTTTTTGCAAAGTTTTCGAATTAACAACAGTTTTTTTCCAGTTCTTCCAATGATACGTTCGTCAGGATTGGCTTCCATTTGGAAACGTTTTCGCTGAAGCTCTTCAGGATGGCATCACGGCATGGTAATTTATGAGCTTCTTCTGCAAATGCAATTTTCAGTGGATATCAAATTACGCAGATTTTATCTAAAAAAAAATGCAGATGGTCTGAACGAAATAATTGCAATCGAAGATTAATTTAATTAAAAGCCAACATTAACTGCGATTTCATAATGCTAATCTTACACTTGGAGAACGTAATAAATGACGCAATTACATTTGATATTATTTGTTGCTCATAAGATAGCTTGACTGTAAGTATCCAACAGATGCATTTTCAAGTTATCATACACAGAGAAAGAATATTTATGTATTACCTCCAGCCGTGTTCATATCTGATATTGGTAAGTAAAAGCACATAATGTGCGAATTTGTAGTTTAATGTATGCGCAGATAAACAGCATGGTGTGTATTTGAATGATGTTAATTGCATTTCATGCAAAATCATATTTACAAGTAAAACTGTCTCGAATATTATTTTATATGGTAATAATTATTTTAACGCTGAATGTTTTAAAATGCTATTTTTGAGTAGCACATCTGCATATTTATTAATCCGTTCAAGATTAAACGTGGTTTACATTTGCACGACTCGCCTCGAAGGACCATATATAATATTATCATTCACACAATAATGAAATTTTTTCAAAACAAGTTTTTGAAGCTTTGCATTACGTCAAATTTTTCCAATACAGTAATTCTCGCACCACATCATTTACCGATTGCTCCGCTATGATTTAAGAACAAGATTTGCATCAGCGAGTCACTTCAACTCATTGAATTTAAAGAGGGAGGAAGATGAGTTCTTAAGATTGCGGAATAGACCTCACAAATTGTCACAAATAAATATTTAATCTCAATTAATTTTTAAAAGCAAGCCATATTCATCATAGATAAAAATCTACCACGAATAACAGTCAGCAGATTTTAGACAAAAGAAGAAGTTTACTTCGGAATAATTAAAAAAAGGTGAAAATGGGTTTTCAGATGCGATTTGCTGTTCCAAGTAATGTATAATGTATCAAACATTAATTCCACTGAGGTAGTTCTAAGGGGTCAAACCTCTTTAATCTCTTTATGCTGGGGGCAATGAGAAGATTTGAAGCCAAAATATTTGGATGAGTACTGAGTCTAAGCTGGTACTTCTTTCTAGCTTCAGCAATTCAGTCTTCATTCAAAAAGTCGACCAAATCAATCTAGATTTGCAAGAAATCGTTTTGAACAACGATTCCGGGACGGGTGTAACGGTGGTGGTTATCGGTTCTAACTCGCAATTTCGTGTTTTTTGAAAATGTAATTTGACTGAAAAACTGAAAAATTGACTGTAGGAAAAAAGATAAGGACCAAATTTGTTCAAAATTTAATTCCGGCCGACTGGGAAGCGGGTGACCGCGGTTCAAATCCTGGTCGAGTCGAATACGCTGCTGTGATCTAAAGCCCAAGATAGATCTGTGGGCTGTTGGGAAGGCAACGGGAAACCACCCCATTAATTAAATTCCCTGGTACGTCATCTTGGTTCAGCCAAGTTGATCGCCAACGCCCATTGAGGGTAAGGCACAAAGAAAGAAGAAGACAAGTTTGTTTATGTTTATTTATGCTCTAAAGTTAAAAGTAAATGAGATAATGCAAGAGTTTTACTTCGCCGCTTTTTTCAGGTTTAATTTGAAAAATATCAATTCCAGAAAAAAGTTCCAAAACCAAAGTTGTACGGACTACTATTCGACTGATGTGCAAATCGATTGATGGAAACTCGATTGATGTGCAACTCGTCCCAAGGGGAGTTTTTCATCCTGACGATTTTTCGTTAAAATTAAAAATGGCCGAGTTATTCACGAAAAACCATTTTTTATAAAATTCAAAATAGAGGACATAAGCAAATGCAGAATTTGGTCGAATTTTTGAATGAAGACTACCAGAAGATATGAATTAAAAACTAGATAAATAAAAACAAGGACATCCAATTTTTTCGTAGCATTTACTAGAAATTAAATGAAATTTTTTATGAATTTTTGTGGCATTTTTAGAATTTCGTAGTAATTGAGAGGAATTTTAAGACATTTTTTATAAGATGAAATATTTAACTGAAAATAATATAGTAAAGGAAACAAGGGGTAAATATTCCGAAAATTTTGTGTACATTCGTTTGGAGTTCCCTTGGAAATCATTGGAATTACGTGGAAATCCTTGGAATTCTCTGGAAATCCCTGCAATTCTTTAGAATTCCTAGGAAATCGTTGGAATTCTTGGAAATCATTGGAATTCGTTGAAAATTCTTTTGGAGTTCTTGGAAGTCTTTGGAATTCCTAGGAAATCGTTGGAAATCATTCGAAGTCTTGGAAATCTTTGGAATTCTTTAGATGGAACTTTGATTTGACATTGGAATCCTTTGGAAATCACTGGAATTCTGTGCAATACTTTGGAAATCCTTGGAATTCTTGTAAATCATTGGAATTCGTTGGAAATTCTTGTAATTCTTGGAAATCGTTGGAATTCCTTGGAAATCACTGGAAATCTTTGGAATTCCTAGAAAATCGTTGGAAATCTTGAAAATCTTTGGAATTCCTTGGAAATCGTTGAAATTATTTGGAATTCCGAGTCTTGTGTACAGAAATTTTACTGGATATTTACCCCTTGAAAGGAAATGTTTGTTTCCCAAATTAGGCCGTGGCTAATCGAGAATTTACATAAACTTTAATATGCGTACACCCCCAGGGGCATGCATCAGTTATCCCATTAGGTGCAATCGCGCGGGCTTGAGCCCGCATGCACTACGAAAAGGGACCTAACGTCGGAAAACTAGTTTCCCGGTAAAACGCGTTTGAAGATTTAAAGTCTGTTTCGCCGTGTTTGCCCGTTGCTAGGCAACTATAATTGAACTTCCTGCGGTCCATTTTAGGATATTTGACACTTTTTACGATGTTCATTACCAGTGTTGCTTTTACAGGGAATATTTTTGTAGTTAAAAAAAAGAGAACTGATTCAAGATAGAAGAAAGCGACTACAAAGGAAGAAACGCAGTCTGGAAGGTCAGAATTAAAAAGAAAAGCAACGAACGCAAAGGTTCCATCGAAGAATAAAAAGTGGTGAAAAGCAGAATTTGTCAAAACAAAAAGTAATAGTTTTTGATTTTTTATTTTTATTATTTTTCTAGTTTTTATGCCGTCATCTTCTTTTTTGACATCGATTTTGTGATCGATGAACTAATAAAAATAGAAAGTTACAGTTTATTCCATTAGAAAGAGCGTCTTTTTCTCTATAAGAAATGTCAAAAGACGAAAAAAAAATTTTGATGATTTTTCATATTTTTATGATTTTACGCTCAACTTTGAGATTGATTTGTGAAGTGAGCAATGAAAAAGAAACTTGGGGTTCGCGCCATTCAAAAGAGCGTTTTTTTCTCCTACAAAAATCACCAAAAAAGTGAAAATTGATTTTTCCGACGTAAGGTCGCTTTTCGTAGTCCAGGTTACACATATAATGTGATTTTTATTGACTTGGTTATTAAATTATTCAAAAATTTGAAGTGAAATTGGATTTTGATGAGATTAAATTTTGGAAAATTGATAGTTATGAATTCGAATTGGATTATATAATTGAAAAAAGATAAAAGGATATGTTTAAGTATTAAAGGATTAATTGCAAATAATTTTGGACGAAAATTTTGAATCATTAGAAATTGATTTTAAGGTATCACGAAAGATTAGATACCATATTGTCACCTGGGTCGAGATATCTCGTCAATTTAACTTTTCAATTTGGTTTTAAAATTTATTAAGTTACAATTTAATTAATCTTGGAATTGAGATTTTAAATTGGCCGAGCAACACTTTAAAGATTATTTTTTCTGGAAATGCCTTTCGAAAAATTTGGGATATAGAAAATATCAATACAATACATATGCAGTAGCGGCCCGTCAGAGGAGACAAGAGTGGCTTAGCTCTGAAATTCTCAGTAATAAACTAATATTAAAATTTTCAAACAATTAAAAAGTGAATTTTTAATTTTGTGTTCACTCGTTTGGAATTCCTAGTAAATCATTGGAAGTCTTTGAAATCTTTGGAATCCCTTGGAAATCTTTGAAATTCCTTGGAAATATTTGGAATTCTTTGGAATTCTTTGGAAATCACTGGAATTCCGTGGAATTTTTTGGAAATCCTAGGAAATCCTTGGAATTCCGTGGAAATCACTGGAAATCTTTGGAATTCCTAGGAAATCGTTCGAATTCTTTGGAAATCTTTGGAATTCCTTGGAAATCGTTGGAAATCATTGGAAGTCTTGAAAATCTTTGGAATTCCTTGGAAATCGTTGGAATTCTTGGAAATCTTTGGAATTGCGAGTCTTGTGTACAGAAATTTTACTGAATATTTACCCCTTGGTTTAGTCACTACAAGGGCTGCAAGGCCTTAAGATTGTATTACATTACATAAATATTGCTTTGACTTCTCCACTTCTTTTTAAGTACTGCTATTGATGTCTAACAATACCATTTTTCCCACTTCTAGGTGGATTAGTTAATATTTACCAACTGCCGGTGAAACTGCAGGGTCGAGTTCTCTCTTTACCCCACATGGGTACGTCTCTGTTTTACACAGTAAAAACGTTTTGTTTAAATTTAATAAACAATTTTGTTTGAATAATTTTACTTAACAGAAACCAATTGTGTTTTTTTCTTAATAAAATTGTTTCCGTCAAACTAAATTTGTTATTTAAAAAAAAATTATTTTAAAAATTTGATTTAAATTAATTTTGGTTTTTGTTAATAAATTTTCATTACTTCAAATAAAAGATTAATTTTAAAATAAAAAAAATTAAATCAAATATACCTTTTCTTTTAGGCAACTGAAAATCCTCAAAAAAAATTTTATATCTGCTTGAATCAAACAGACATTTTTAACCCTTCCTCTGCAAACGTTTTTCCGCACCTTTCGTCTGCAAACCTGGGTCATTCGCGTCCGGCCGTTATTACGCTATGTTAATGCGTTCAAAAATTTCCGAAAAAATTCATGCTGATGTTTGAAACATTCTAGTTGACATTTCGAACATAAAATTTTGGAAAATTAAATTTTTTCATATACTTTTTTTTTGTCAGAAAATCAATATATTTTTTGAAAATTCTTTTTTTATTATTAATAATTTGGCTGCAAATAATTTTTTAAAAATTTTTCATTTACATAAATTTTAAAATTCGTTTGGAGGTGGGAGTGTTGAACTCCAAAATGTGGAGTATAATGAAAAAACAATAGAAAATTTTACAACAAATAGTATTCGATTAAAGGTTGCCACTTTTAACTTTAACAAAGAGGTCCTCATTTTTTAATATTTTCGTCAAATTTCATACAATTTTGGTTGTTACTATTTTTTCCTAACTGTAATGTTTGGTTTCTAGCATTAGAAAAATTGTCGTTTCAACCTGTCTTTAGGGAGTAGTGGGAAAAGCCAGCGTGGTTGGAAAAACTAAGCTGAAAAGTCAATTTTTATGTAATTTTGTCATTTTTACGTTATTTATAAATCCAATTTTTTGCTGTGTTAAATTTAAAGTTCCTTAGGTGAATCATTAAAAATTATTAAAATTTTTTTTAAACCGAATAGTTCCAGGGGCGTACAAATAATGACAATATATTATGATATTTTTTATTTTTTCTTCTTAAAATCTTAAATTTTTGCAGAAAACTGGCTAACTTTTATCATCTATTGCAGAAAATTAATTGGGAATACTCTGTAATGGGTGGGAGAATTTGATCCTGGTTTGCCATAATTTGCTCAACCGGATGTTCTTTATCGATTTAATATTTTCACTGAGAATTGCATCGATATACGTTCTTATAAAAAGTTCTTTAGTAATGTAATTCTTGGAATAAAAACAAATAATTTTAAGTTTTATTTTGATTTGGCAATTCAGACCTCTAAAGCGGTCAAGAAATATAATTTCACACAATTTAATGTGACCGATTTAGTTTTTAAAAAAATCAATCAATGGGAGTGTTAGGTGCTACCTGAGAGAAATGTTTTTGGTAAAGTGATTGTAAATGTAAGTCTTATTTGCTTCTCATCTAAGATCCCAGCAACTCTTCTTGATATGAATTTAAGACCGGATGTGGAATCAGGTAGCTGGAGAAACCACATCGAGACGTGATGAAAGGCGCGACTAATATCGTTTGTTGTTTAAAATAATGCACTTCAACTTATTGTATTAGTAATAAAATATAATAACCTACATCCTCCAGTTAAAAGATACCAATAATAATAAAACATCGAATATTTTACTTTTATCCGAGGGTATTGACTTTTTGACTCATTCTCTTTTCCTATCAAAATCGTCGGTTATGGAGCGGACAAATCACGCGATGTCGGAAGACGCATTTCGGAAGGAGTGTCGCATGAAACAAAACCGGGTCCTCTACTGTGGTGACCACTCAAAATTGGGATGAGAAATGGAATTACGGATTTGCTACTACTGCTCGGGTTACAATTTTTAGAAAATAAAAGTAATTTTTTTACAGACTAATGATACACATTTAATTTTTAATTTGAGTAAAAGTAAAGCACATGGGAAAATCTCGGCCATGCGATTCGCATGGACTGCGTGGGATGGACAGGAAAACGATGTCGCTGGACATGAGAATAAACACAACCAAGATTAATAACACCAAGAAGGTCAGACATTTTCTTGCGTGTTTCTACAATTGAAATTTTGTCTTCGAATGCCTCCAGTAAATCTCGTTTGTCATACAAATTGTTCGACTCCTTCGTGAGGATTTAATTAGCGCGGAAGTTTTCAAATTTGAGTGACAAATTTATTTATTTATCTTTTTTTTTTCAAAAAAACAATTAATCAATCTAACCAAGAAGATAAATCGCGGTCGTAATTCAGTAGTAATGAGCGAATTTTAATGGCAAATGTGAAGTATGATGGTTTTTTAATGTGCTTTTGCTTTATTCTTACATCGAGCTTTTAGGATGACCGGAAACGAGCGCGTGCGGTCCTAGCAGACTGGAGCACCGGAAGCAGTCTGTTGACCTCGCGGAAACGCGCCAGTGCTTTTCTAATATACAACTTCTGCATATTCATTCATATATATCAACTTGATTCATGCTTGTCTAATAATACAGTTCCTTCTGTTTTTGTTTGTTTCGTAGATATGTAAAAAAGTTAGAATATATAGAGAAAACAAAAACGAAACAATTCTCTTTTTCCGGCTTCGAAATCCGGTTCGAAGGACCATGCGGGTTACAAAGTAATTTTTTTTTAATTTTAATAAATTTTATTACTACTTGACTGTATCATTTCTAGAGCCGACTTAGACTTAGTTTGACCTTAGACTTTCATTAATAGCAGTGTATAAGCATATTTAGTAATATATCTTTGATAGCAATGCAATACGTCTATAATCCACTTATCGATTCACACGGTCAAAAACCCATCCGAACAACTAATTTATCTGATCGAACACCACGAGGATTGCATACCACAAATACATTTCAGTACACCAATACCTCACGTTCAGTTATATCCACAATCGTAAGCTGTCATTTTATATGTTACCGAACAATTACAAATATGATGGCTAGTTAAAGTTGTTAATAACTTGTAGATGGACGATATCGAGACGAACCAAAAGAAGTGTTAAAGATTTACGGATTACCATTTAATAATAGACGGTCATGTATTGTGCTCTGATTAAATTATGATAGAATAATGTAACGGAATACTGTAGGGTATTAGAAAAAAACTTTCGATAGATTGCTTAGTTGACATTTGCAATCTACAGGTGTCGTTATCGGTGATCCATTCCGTTACACATCAATATTGATTAGTAGCTTCATAAAAAATTAACCATTCCACGGGCAATAAGTGGTTCGAGATTTTTGTCTTAATGTAAATAATTTGGAATGCAAAATTAATATATCAACAAATAACGGACAATTGTTTCACGTTTCATTAACTACTCGTCAGAGTAAACGGTTAAAATTAGAAATCATTGTTTGTCTTTCAAAAAAAAGTGTTGATAATGGATAAAAATGTGTGGCTGTGAGAAAGTTGCGAGAAGTGGCAGGTTACTTGCTGATACAGTTCGATAAGTACCGTACTGCAAGTAAAAAATTAACGGAAACCAAATAAGACATTCGAAAAAGACAACAATATTGAAATTTGAAATTTTGATTGATTTTAATTGTCATGCTCTGGGATATTCTTTCTGTGATTTTTTTCTTATATTAATGAAGAATGAAGAAACTTTATGATTTTTTTCATAAGAGAAACAACTCGTAGATTCATAAATGGGTAACTAAAAATTCCAGTCAGAGCCATATTACCACAGAACATTCGTCCAACAGATAGCAGCGTAATTCTCCCTATTTTGTTATCTCTTTTGAAAATCATCATCTCTTTTGATTATTGAAAATTATTATTTTTATTCTAAAGTGGCCTAAAATCCTCCGTGTTTAACTACTACTTACTAATGTAGATGTATTTGGTTTTAAAAGTTGTTAGATATGCTCACAAATCTTCTGGCTATAAAACCGAGGGTATCAATACCCCTCAGTAGCTTAATAATTGTGTTGAAAAGAAAAACTCTTTAAGCAAACGATCGTGAGAATCATTAAAGCTCGCGTGATTGACTTGCGATTGTCTGCAGTTAGGGGGCATTTTATTCACATTATCTCGACTTGAACTACTCACACGTGGTAAAATTATAAGTCAGTAGTTATTACTTATATACATTGTATTACATTCAAGACCAACAGCTTAAGGTGGAATCTCGATCACGACAGAATCAATTTGATTGGAATCGAAGACATAGGTCCAGATGTGAATGCACTGGAACCAAATCAAATATTCAAATTTGTCTATAATCTAAACTGAAATTTAAAAACAATTATTTAGATATAACATCAAAATTTTTTATTTTCGGGCCGGTCGAAAAGTGGTTACTTTCTGACCGGTTGGAAATAATGTACTTTCCTGCTTAATATTTTGGTTTTAAGTTTAGTGAAAATTATTGTTCATCAATATGATGAACAAAAACATAAATATGAAGAACTGATTCATAAATATAATGAACAAAATTGTTGATATGACGTACTCGTTCATCAATATGAAGAACGAGTACATTATATTGACAATTTTTTATCAGTATACGGGAGGGGAAAGTTAAAGCTTTCACTGAACAATGATAGAGTAGAAAGATTCCCAGAAAAGTGGAAATTATTACACGTAAAATCCATGTAGAATTTAAAATCTCATTGTAACTGAAAGTAATATCTTTTCAGACAGTTAAAATATTTCTTTTCTTTTTAATTTTTTTTTTTGGTTTTTGAAAAGATAAAGTAGATAAAAACAGCAGAAAGGAAGTTTTTCGCACCTCCTTTGAAGAATGTCTAAATTTAAACTGTTTCAGCTTCTTCACTTAAAACAAACTTCAAAAACAAATAAATCAAGCAGATGTTTAAAACAAGAAATTTAAATTAAAAATAAAAATATATAAATTTATAAACAAAAATATTCAACATTTGAATACACGTTTTTTTAGCTGAGGGGTAAATTGCAGATCAAAATCTTGTGCCATTTCTATTTTTGTTTCAAATGTTTCAAATGGGACGTATTCCCGAATTAAAAAAATAGATTCCAAAATTACGAAATTTTCATCAAAATTCAACGTGAATTGAATCTCCTGGCTCCCCTTTTATCAAAAAATTAATTTTTTTCTGTTGTTCTCGATTGTTTTTCATTTGTTCTCAATTATTCTGATATTTTTTTTTGATTTTACAAAAGCATATAAAAAAATCGCAAAATCACCCTTTTTTCAAAATTTAAAATTTCTTTGATTGTTTTCGATTCTTCTTGATTTGCTCTCAATTGTTCTGTAAAAATTAAATTTTTAAATTTAATAACAACCGCAAAAAAATTTTTAATTTTGAAAAAGGGGAGCTGACAGAAAAAATAGTTTTTTTGCGATTTTTTTTATATTCTTTTGTAAAATCAAAAAAAATATCAGAACAATTGAGAACAAATGAAGAACAATCGTGAACAACAAAAAAAAATAAATTTTTTCATAAAAGGGCAGCCAGGTTCACGCACGTCAAAATTCATCAAATCAAAATTTCGAAATCAAAACAAAATTACATTTTATTTTGAGAACACAATCACAAAGCTAGGTTTTTTAAACCGGGGGGTCTGGGGGGTGGGAATTAATTTAGAGAAGTAAAAAAATATAATACTAGGTATATTTAAAAATCCTCTGGTCTTTCTTCCGTAACATACCTTTGATTATATTATGGAGAAAAAAGCTAATTAGCACAGCCAAAAATTTGAAGTTTTACTTTAAAAATGATCCAAAATTAAAGCGGTATTATTTTATAAATTGGTAGATAATTTGTTTGATAAACGTAAAGCGGCGTTCAGATAGAGAATCTTGTCTTGCCTTGCTTAGGTAGAAAACTGGTAAAAGCCAATCAGGTTGAAGTATTTTTTTCTAACAAACAAGGATAAAAGAAAATACTTCAATATGATTGGTTGACGGTTGGTACAATGTATACTATGAGGTACTCACGCTGAGTCCGAGTCAACTATTATCAATAATAATAATTAGCGAACATGGGCGTCCATATGATCTTTTTCAGGGAGGGGCAAAATAAAAGAAAATGTATTATAAAAAAAATTCAACACTAAAAATTTTCAATTTTCTTTATTTGCAGAAAAGACAAATTTCAAATTCCGTGGTTTCTTCGCGAACTCGGTAATAACTTTCTCTACGAAATTTAAATTAATTAAAATTAAATATAAAAATTTAAGGCAAGAGCCAAAAAGGGCAGCTGACCCCCTTTGACCCCCTCCCCCCAATGGACGCCTATGTAAGCCAAGCTTTAAAAATTCATGAGAATTTCAAAAAGACGCAGTTTTACAAAGCGAATATACTGCACAGCCTATTTTAATAAGAATTCTTAAAGACAATGTTATTGAAAAGGAAAACGACCCTTTTCTATTACTGCGGACGTATATAAGGGGGGTCGTGTTTAGGGGGTCTGGACACCCCCCCCCTTTAGCCTAAGCAATAAATGAAAATAACAATGAATGAAAATTTACATTTTCAATTAAGTTTTGTTTGTTCAATCATGCTAATGCGAGGGGGAAATCTCTGGGGAAATTTTATTGTCAAGACACGGGAAATCTTAGGAAATCTCAGGCAATCTTAGGAAATCTCAAGCTATTTTAGGAAATGCGAGGAAATCTCGGGCAATCTTAGGAAATCCCAGGAAATCTTTAGAAATCTCAGGAAATTTTAGGAAATGCGAGGAAATCTTATGAAATTTCAAGTAATCTTAGGAAATCCGAGGCAACTTAGGAAATCCCAGGCAATCTTAGGAAATCTGAGGAAATTTCGGGACATCTGAGGCAATCCCGGGAAATCCGAGAAAAATTCAACCTACCTAATTAAAGGTTAATGAAGCGAAATCCAAGGAAATTTTAAGCAATTCAAGGAAATCTTAACAAATTTTAGGAAATCTAAGGAAATCTTAGGCAATCCAAGGAAAATTTAGGAAATCTCGGGAAATTTTAGGAAATCCAAGGAAATTTCATAAAAGGAAATCTGGTGTACAAAAATTTGGTCTGCGGTTTCCCCCTCGTGCTAATGAATCGTTTTCATATATCGTTTTCGAGTTATTGCAATTTCAAAATCTCAAATTTAATTATTGATGACACGAATTATAATAAATTGTATTTTCATACATTTTTTAGATTTATAAGTGCAGGATTTAACAAAACGCTATACATCATTTCCAAGAATTCCAAGGATTTCCTAGGAATTCCAAAGATTTCCAAGACTTCCAGTGATTTCCAAAGATTTCCAAAGATTTTCAAAAATTTGCAGTGATTTCCAAAAAATTCCAACGATTTCCAAGAATTCCAGAGATATCAAACGAATTCTAATGACTTCCAAGAAATTCCAAAGATTTCCAGTGATTCTAAGGAATTCCAACGAATGCCAAGAATTCCAGGGATTTCCAACGAATTCCAATTATTTCCTAGAATTCCAAGGATTTTCAATGATTTCTAAGGAATTCCAAGAATTTCAGGGATTTCCAACGAATTCCAAAGATTTCCACAGAATTCCAGCGATTTCGAAGGAATTCCAGGGATTTCCAAAGAAGTCCAATAATTTCCAAAGGAATTCCAAAAGAGTGTACACAAAATTTTCGGGATTTTAACTCCTTGTCTAGGGATTTCTAGGGATAAATCTCCCGACATCTAGGTATTTTCAACTAAACTAATATGGCAACGAAGTATGGAGAGATTCATCCGCAGGTAGTCGGCAGCGCGTACCGTCTATTGTTCATTTGTTTCGATCGTACCAGATTAGATGACGCGTCACTAAAATGGCTATAACTCGTTAAATAATCATAATTTTGTAAAATTCTTTTAAGGACATATTCTTGAATGTCTAAACTACCAAAATAAATTTGATTTTCTCAAATTTCTAGACTATAATACCGCCTTAATAATAAAGTATTGAAAATAGAATAAGTTCAAAAATACATTTTCTTTTTTAATATAATTACAAAGCTAAGTTTTTTAAACCGGGGGGTCTGGGGGGTATGGAATACCCCCCAGAACATCAGAAATTGTGTTAAAAAAAGAAAATTATTATTGAATTTTAAATCAGAAATCTTTGATTTTAGATTTTTAGAAGTTAGATTTCTGGTTTGAAACCCATAACCCAACACATATGTTTTGCGCACAATCTCTGGTGTACTGGAGGGTATTCCATACCCCCAGACCCTCCTGTTTGAAAAACCTAGCTTTGTGTGCAGTTATTGAAATTTCATTGGGAATTATTATTTTAATTCGGAAATGATGCAATTTCCATGACTTCTACTGTATGTAATTCTTCAGCAATTCTCTTGCAATCAGTGCCGAATTTACGCTTAGGCCCGTGAGGACCGGGTCTAGGGCAGCAAAATTCTAGGGGCACCTATACTTTAGAGCTAGCACTATTACAGGTTTTTCAGTTAGTTGATGTTTTCCTAAAACATTTTAAAAATTTTAAAATGTAAAAGTTTTATTTTTTTAGCAAATAATAATTTTCTGCAGAAGAAATTCTGAAAATCAACCGAGGTACAAGTGTGAAGGCGGACTTAAGCACTTTACTTTAGAAAGTAAAATAATTGATTTCACAAAAAATTGCATCTTTAAGTTTGCTATTGAATGACAAACTCAAATTGTCTTGGCGTTTGATTAAAAATTGCATATTTTCATACTAAGCGCAAACTAATATTGAATTTTTTGTGACGACTTTGTACCTAGAAGTGACGAAAATTATAAACTGGTTTGAAAAAGCAAATACTTACATTTGCTTCGAATAAAACATCTTATTTATCTTCAAGTTAACTTTTACTGCCGGCAACGGGAGGCACTAAAGCAGTACTTTATTGTCCCTCATCGCCGGCACTAAAAATGACCAAGCTTCAGCTTCATACCCAATTGGAGTGGTTCCAGCAAATAATATTTTATCCGAACGATAAATCTTTCATAGAACAAAAGTATTCGTTAAGTACTCGTGTACGTGATGGTGAATGAAAATTCGAATGAAGCACTTTAAAATTTGAATTTAAAATGATTTTTTTTAAACGTTGAGATACCCTTGAACCGGTGTGACGTAGAAGCCTGTTTGACTATTTTTTCGAATGTGGCAAAACTTGAAGTTAAATCAGCTTCCTCTAGGTTCACTAGACCGAAGATTTAATAGCACCCTAATTGTTGAATGAACCTCACGCAGTGTACTTGGACGATATCCGCCACAAGGCACCTCCCCTGTGTTACTCATATTGTACCAATTTAAATATTTAAATAAATGGTCGGAAGACGGCAATCAAATACACATTTTGTTGTTTATTTAAATTCAAATATATAAAGCGGGAGGAAGAGAATTGGGCATTTTTTCGATTTAAAAAAAATTTTTAAAATTTTTTATTTTTTATCTGCAGCTTATAAATTAATAAATAAAAAAACATGCAAATCATTTAGTTAAAATTCTAACAATTGACACAAAATAATTGTTTGTTTTTCAGGAGCATTGAAATGAGTGTCGTGTGCGATCGAGCGGAAAACTAGCGGTAGATATTGGTCGATATGCGTTCTTTAGTGGAATTGAAAAATACTGAAGGCAGGCGTAACAAATTTCAGTTTCCTGTCGCACGGTCTTGCGACACTTTTTTTTAAATTGCACATGATATTAAATAGAAAATATTTAACGTGGGCAAAGAAAAAACTGGCGATCAAATTTTGCGGTCGCGGTGCGCAGAAAAGCTCACATAAATCGAACAATGTAATAAATTGTCGTTTATACATATTTTACATGTGGCTGAAATTTCTTTTTGCTGGGAGACATTCGAATAGATAAATATGCTTGTACTATAAATAAAGTTCAAATAAATACATCATTTTGTGATCGCAAGTGACATATTGACTAGTCTGAAAGCGTGCTGTCGTGATTTACTCTCGAAAGGGAATTCAAATACAAAGGACACGATGTTTACTGAAAAATTCGAAAAATGATAACTTTATTTTTACCACGCAAAGATTACAAAAATTTCACTCGGCGCGCGGCGTGAGAAATTTATAATTTTAAGGGGTGGCCCTAAAATGGTTCTTCGCCGATGAGAAGCGCAATTAAAATTTTTCGAAAATTCTGCCACGATTTTGTAAATTTTAATTATTGTTATTAACAGTAAATATTACATTACACCTAATGAGAGAAATGTACATAATTTAATTATTTATTTGGAGCGTGATAAGCCTCTTATGTAGTAGGTATAAAATATTTAACCGGTATAGTTCCGCCTTTTACTAATTACAATATTTTAATTATTTACACTTAGACATAATATAACAATAAATAAGTGAACAGCAAGTTTAATGTTAAGGAAATAATTAGTTCTTGGTACGTGCCAGAAGATTTGCAAGTCAAAGTTTTACCTTATCTCTACGCTTGTGCCGGACCTATTTTTTAATTTAAAAAAAGAGAATTTAATTTATATTTTCTGAAAATTAAAATTTTTTAATTTGATAAATATCTAAATTGATTTCTAAGAAAATATATATATTTCAATTATTTGCATACAGCGCACGGATTACTTTAGTAAATTAGTAAAACAAAGAAGAAAGCGGCGGTTTTTATCAGGGGCGGATGGGCAACATCTTAGCGGCCCGGGAAATAATATTTGTCGGCCCTTTTTTAATTTCTGGATATGGCTTAAATATACATTTACATGGTGTTACGCATTTTTCCTTTAAAATTAAATAGAGCATATTAAGTTTATTACAGATTTTTTGAATCAGATTACATTTACTCAGGGCCGGATTTAGCTAGTCTAGCGCCCCAGGCTAATGCGTGCCTTTACAAACACAGGTCTGACCCGCGTTCCAACCCCCGGCCAGACCTGTGTGTGTAAAGGTCTCAGACGTAACTTGTGCCGCGCGGCATGTTATAAGATACTGTAACATTCCTATTCATACGTCCCCCCTACTCAATCCATGACTATTATGCCCGTACTAATAGTCATGGATTAATCCGAAATTCAAGATCAATTCTCGAAATAGCAGCTGTTGCTACGATACGGTTTAAATTCCAGTAATCTCATTGGTAAATTTTAGGATTATTTTGAGTCTCGGATTGATCCGTGACTATTTTAGTACGGGTATTAGTCTATTAGTACGGCCATAAATGTTATATATTTTATTTTTTCTGAACATAAATGCGGAAATGCCTGGCGGCTTGCGCCTATTATATTTTGACGCCCCAGGCGATCGCCTGTTGTGCCTACTGGTAAATCCGGCCCTGAATTTACTATTCAAAAAACATTCTTTTATGTTTAGAAATTAATAACCCACAGTGCGGACCCTCTCCTTATTTAGACGTACTTTCAGCCACCGGCCATGTGGACCTCTGAACAACCGGCCCACCGGGAAATTTCCCGGTTTGTCTTATGGCCCATACGCCTCTGGTTTTTATTAAAAAGGAGAATCGCCTGCTTGTCATAGAACACAGTTTAACTCGGCCCTAGGAGGGCCGGGGGAGGGAGCAGCAGAATTTGAAATTTGTCTTTTTTGTAAACAAAGAAAATAAAAAATTTTTGTGTTTAATTTTTTTTATGATAAAAATCTTTTTTTGTCCCTCCCTGAAAAAGATCCTATGGACGCCCATGAACTCATCCTAGCTTCTTTCATTATACAATTTCATGAAACACAAAAAGTTGAATGTTTTGACTTTTTCATCGTTTCGTGATAGGATTTTGGTTCGGAACAAGGGGTTGTCGCAGAGGCGGATTAAGAGGACATTGCGCCCCAAGCTAATAATAATAATGGAAAAATATAATTATGTAAAAAATTAAACTACAGGAAATTTTCCAAAAGTTACGTCTTCATTATGTTTTGTAAAATAAATCGTTTAAAAAAATTTTTTCTCCTTAAAAAATGTAAAGTATCGTAAAAACCCTCAGGTGTAGAGACAATCTATACATATACCATCATAGCCAGCTGTAAATCGTAAACCTATCAACCCTCTCGGACTTGATTATAGGTGTTCCAAGAAGTTCCAAGAAGAAACGTAAAACGATTCATCACAAACAAAAGCAAGTAACATGAAAACCTCGAGTTAAAGATTCAAAAAACAAATCCAGTAATCTCTGAGGGAGAAACCAACTCAATAGCTTGATGTATCTGAATGGAGACTGTAGCGGACGCTTCAACGCTATTCCAACTGATAACAAGACAACAATTATATAAATAAATCCCTTCATCACAAAATATAATGTCCCACCAGAGCCGTATTCTCGAATAAGTCCATTTTTCTCTATAAATTATTCTAATAAAAAAAATGGTGAACTGTAAAGTCGAAGATAAGGGAGCAAAATATTAAAGGCTTCCGGCGTCAAACTTGCGTAATACGCCTCTGTGTCCCACAATGATATTAAAATGAAATATAGCTACCCTTCACATTGTCACTTTCCTATCCTCCTGTTTAATGACAGATTTCAAATAAGTATACTAAAACATCGAAACGAAACAAAACATAATAAAAAAAAATCACTATACCACTGCTCCAAGTAAATATTCCCAAATTCATCAAGTTAACGTCTACAAATAAGCAATCTCCAACCTAAAGGAAAGGCTCTCCTTATTAGACGTACTTTCAGCCACCGGCCCTGCGGACCTCTGAACAACCGGACCACCGGGAAGTTTCTTGGTTTGTCTTACGGCCCATACGCCCCTGCACCCCATGAACTTATCAGTTCCCTCATCAACTCACTCACAGGCGCAACCACCCTGATGAACACTGATGAACAAAAAGACGTTATTCAAGATTGCTCAAAAAAAAATAAAAATCTTACCAGAGCATCGAATATTTACCGTAATAAATACTATATACAGTGCCGTAACTAGAACTTTTGGCGCCTATGGCAAACTACAAACATTGCACATTAACGGAAAGGAGAGGATATACCTCACAAAGAAGGGCCCGGGGTTTCCCCGAAAAATTTTAAAAAATTTGGTGCAAACTGGCCAATTTTAAGACATACTCTCAGTTAAAATTTATTAAATTTAAGAAAACTGATTAAAAATTATTTTCATTAGCAGCAGAATTTTCTTTATTCTTTTTGAATTTTTAAATTTTGGCCCCTTTATTTAAACGTTACCTTTATTTAATTGACCCCTCTGGAGTCTATATTAAATTACAAAATACAATATTTATAATTTGAACTTTTGAATTTCGGTGCCTTCATTCCAACGGCGCCTATGGCCGGGGTCATATTGGCCATGCCCTAGTTACGGCACTGACTATAATATAACACCAACAAATCTTTAAATTTTACTTAAAAATCGCCAAATTAACATCATTACGATAACACAGAACGAAGATAAATGTGACCTAGTTTGACAGTAAAAGTTTTGTTACTAAACGTATGCTGTGTACAGTGTGCTGCAAACAACCGTACCCTAACAAAATTGAAAATTATTTTGTTACACAAGGATGATATGATATAATCATCAAACATATCGTCCAGTCAAAATAGAATTTTACCTGGAAATAATTAGAGGGAGTGATTTTCTAATTTTTAACTTAGAGGGGGGGTGTTTTGTAGTGAAAATCTTGATTTTCGGGAATTCCCAAAAATTTCCAGTACTTCGATTATAACTTTGAAAATATTGATTCTAGGGTAAAAATGGTAATGACCAAACTTGAAGGAAGTGAAATTTCCTACGTAATTACTTCTTAACATTTTTACGATAAACATCATAATAAACGAGATAAGTGATAAAAAGCGTTTTTTGTCCCTATTTGTAGTCTAATTCTTTAGCTGAATCACACCTTAACTCCACAAATATCGATCCTCGGGTAAAAGTTATATAAATCTTGGTTTTATTATCATTTTCAAAACAAGTCATCATTTGTTGAAAAATTAACAAATCTATCAATTTCACTCTAAAGTTGAAAATAAGAGAGTTATTTGAAGAACAAAAAAATTAAATCAAAGCAAACACAATGGGGATTTTTCCGAAAATCAAGATTTACACTACCAAACACCTCCCCCTTAACTTTAAAAAAGAAAATCGCTCCTCCTAATTATTTCCAAGTTGACCGATTTTTAGACCTAAGTTGACTGGACTATCATCATCCTCTGCAGGTTCTAGACCGATAATCCGTTACCTACGTCCTCTTCCTCTCAGCCCAAGGGGTAAAAATCCAATAAAATTTCTGTACACAAGACTCGGAATTCCAAATATTTCCAAGAATTCCAACGATTTCCAAGACTTCCACTGATTTCCAACGATTTCCAAAGAATTCGAAGGAATTCCAAAGACTTCCAAAGAATTCCAGTGATTTCCAAGAAATTCCATCGATTTGCAAGGAATTCCAACGATTTCCAAGAATTCCAAGGATTTCCAATAAATTCCAATGATTGCCAAGGATTTCATGGTTTTCCAAAGAATTCCACAGAATTACAGTGATATCCAAGGAATTCCAAAGGTTTCCATGGAATTCCAAGACTTCCAACGATTTCCAAGGAATTCCAAAGACTTCCAACGATTTCCAAGAAATTCCAAAAATTTCAAAGACTTCCAATGATTTCCAACGATTTCAAAAAGATTTCCAACGAATTAAAAAGAATTCCAACGAATTCCAAAGAATTCCAATGAATTCCAAAGATTTCCAAAGAATTCCAGTGATTTCCAAGGAATTCCAATGAGTTCAAATGAAAGTGAGATTTAAAGAATTCCAGTGATTTCCAAAGAATTCCAAGGAATTCCAGGGACTTTTAAGGAATTCCAAGGATTTCCAAAGAGTTCTAAGAATTTCCAAGGAATTTCAATGATTTCCAAGAGAATTCCAAACGAGTGTACACAAAATTTTCGGGATATTTACCCCTTGTTTCACCCTGTATTGGATCATTATTCTCTTCGGAAGTTTGAACCATTCTATTGAGGTACCTTTTCCATGCTTTTCGGCAATCTTTTATTTTTACGTTGATTCTATTCTTTTTCGGTCTGTCCTGTGGTATCCAGCTACTACACTATGAACGTCATTTCGGTACTTATTGGTATTTGTCCATGTTTCGCTAGGGTATGTTATGCTTGGTACCAAAATTGCTTTATAGAATTTCAACGAAGTATTTTGATTGGATTTGTTCTAAAACGTTCTTCTTATTGTGCCGTTTATATAATTTATATAGAGTTTTTACTATTTTTATTTGGAATTTGGAGTAAGTATTAAAAACTAGAAAAAGGTAGAAAAATGAAATGAAGAAAAAGTCTCAAAAAGGCAAAATAAAAAACAAACGTAAAAAAGTAACAGGAAGAAGGAAAAATTAAAGAAACATCAACCCCTACGTCAGTAGCTTTCAGACTACATGTCGAAAGGCAAATTAAGCGCTTCAATAGCGGCCGCATAGGAAGAGAGCTTTGGCGAATAAAAATTCTGCATTACAACCCAGCATGGGTTGGCGGTGTCTTTTAAAAGATTTCTTTTTTGCCATGCAAAGTAACAAGTACAGTACTACTGAGTGAACCGTAAATACCAACTGCAGTTTAAATTCCATCCATGACAATAATGCTCAATCTCATTTGGAGCAACATATTGGACCAACATATTGGTCCAATGTTGATTTTGAATATTGGACCAATATTAATTTTGAATATTGGACCAATATTGCAAAATGTTCACATTTGAATATTGGTCCAATATTGATTTTTAATATTGGTCCGATATTGTTTTTAAATATTGCGCCAATATTGCAAAATGTTCACATTTGAATATTGGTCGTATATTGATTTTTAATATTGGACCAATATTGTTTTTCAATATTGCGCCAATATTGTTTTCAAATATTGCGCCAACATTGCAAAATGTTCACATTTCAATATTGGACCGATATTGATTTTTAATATTTGACCAATATTGCGCCAATATTTATGCTACATGGGCAAGTTTTCTTAAAGATGGTTTTCGTGGTAACTTAGAAGTTATAATTTGACACTCTCGCAATCTCCACGATAACCTCAACGACAAGCAAATTTGCTAAATCATGTTGAAGCCGGGATCCAAACAGATTCGTTTTAAGCTGGACTGGTAAAACGTTGAGTGTTAAACGTTGACTTCCAGATAAGATAAATCATTCCATAAGTTGCACAAAAGAGTACATGTCATTTTACAATAATCAAAGTAATTTATCTTCTCTCAAATCAAACGGAATTTTCTATAAATATGACGGTGTAGATTCCAATGTGGAACTGATCGCTGAAAAATTTAATCAAAGTTATTTGGTAGGTACTTATTATATTGTACCTCAGTTTCTTCATCAGTAACATAACATCTCCATAGCAACTTTATGACAAATCTAACCTAAAAATCTTGAACATTGAAATGTGCAATTGTTTTTTTCCATTGTCATATCTTGTTCAATAAAACTGTAACTTAGATTAAACCACCCAGGCAGGCGATGTCGATATTTCTCATACATTATGCGGTGTTTTCGATCAGTCACGAGAACATTGTGCAGTTCACGTGCCGGATTGTAGTTCAAAAAGGCCGAGTACTGCAGATTGACAGCTTAGATTGTGTCCACGATCGTTTATAACTCACATAAATCTCAGAATAATGGATATCACAATTCCTTTTCTGAGGATTGTTTAGAAATTAGACTTTTACTTATGGTGTCGAAGGTCCAAAATCCAATTTTTTTAGCCGAGACGAGTAATTCAGATTCGTGGAAACAACAAAGAAACAGAATCTGGCAGAACGATATTAAATGACCAAAGGGCCTTTGTTCGAGAAACAATTGCGATTTCGGTTTCAGCGAACTTTATACTTACCAGTCCATTGTTCGCGTGTTACTGATACACCGGTAAAGAAGAACCGACAAGAAAAAGTCTCGAATAAGTGAAAACAAACCCCTTAAAGCGTGAGGGTCAACCACGATGAAGTTTTATCAATCAAATTATTTTTAACCAGTCACGATGGTGATGGTTAGCCAAAAAAAGTTAACAGGTTGTAGGTGTTTTAGATTATCATTTTACACTTTTCTATAAAAGAACAGCGTAACGAAACGTTCACTCTTCTAGGAACATTTAGACACAAAACTTTCAAATTCTAATTTAACAAAATGGATTGAGAATTTAAAAGAAAAGCCGATTTATTTTCGGTTTAATCTTAGGAAGCGTGCAATCGACAAAATTTAATCCTATATCTCAGTCGTGCTTTACTTCTACCAACTTGAGATTTATAATTACCGGTTGTTTGATTACAATTTTATTTTCCAACCCACATTAACACGTTAATTCTGGTTATATTGCAATAATTTAGCACTTAATGGGAAATAACCTTTTCTTTATTAGATAATTTGTGGCTTCGATTAAACGGGTCCGACCATACGAGGTGCGGTACGAAAGCCGACGACACTTTTCGACGACGTGTCCAACTTTTAAGCAATTTTAGCTGAAAATAATTTAAATTAAGAGTCGAGTTCACATACTTCTTGAGCATCTGAAACTGGTTCTTATGGTAATTGTACTACAAAAATAATGTACAATTTAAAATCATAAATACCAACAGTGTTTAATACCAGTATAAACACACATTTAGATTAAATATGCGCCGTATATAATCAGCGGTAGGTGGCGATGAATTTGTTGGGCGGGTGCGGCATGTTAAAGGGTCGAAGAAATCGCTTGAGGCTAACACGACATTTCACACTTACCGCGAACAATATTTAAACGAAATTTAAAAAATCGGCTTATTTATGATGCTTGGAAGATAAATCCTTCTGGAGGAAGTTGGTTGGTTGGAAACGATGAAAAGCGCGGACGTCAAAACCGATTAACGAGCTTTTTTTTATTTCTTACACCATCACGAGTACAAGCATTGAAATTTTCAAAGTGACAATAATCGGTTACACTTTTACTTTTCAGATATTACAATAGCGAGGTCTATCAGTCAAGCATATAAAAATTCTGTTGTCACCTAAAACCGACATTTCTTAACAATCGCAAAAATTTCAAATTTTTTGCGCCGCGTTTTAACTCGAGTTTAATTTTTAATTTATAAAAGAGGACATAAATTATACACGAAGAACATCAACGATAAATTTATTCTTTCAACTCAACTGCAATCTCTCAACTTGTTCGCTGCCAATTAAAACAATTCACTTTACAGAGACACATTCATCTTGGACACTAAAAAAGTTGATTTTTTGTTTAAGTTATGTCAAAACCTAATAGATATTTTTAAACAAAAAGTTTTTAAATCAAAGTTAATTGGAAAAATTTTAAAAAAGTGGTTTCAGAAACACAGGACGATCATCGTTAAAAATGCCGATAGTTAAGTAAAAATAAAAATAGTTAGTTTCATTATTTTTCAAAAAGTTTTAAGAATTTTTGTCTAATATACAAATCCAAAATTTCGTATACTATATTTGGTGTAATGTATGTTGTGTTGGGTTTCAAAGCTAATTTAAATTAAAATTACGCAAAACTAATAATATAAACTTAAAAAAAAAACAATTTTTGTGCAGATTGTTATATGTTTCATCCACACAAGTATTTTTATGAAAAGGGTGTTAAAACAACGTCATCATCGAGAAGTCTTGGATTTTGCAACAAAACTCGACACAAAGCAAAAACGGCCCATATGTGGATTGAAGAATATTTACTGACAAATAATTACACTGGATTATAAATTGTGGTCTGTATTCGAAAATATGGTCTTCAGTAAGCCCCGTAAAAATATCAATCTGCTGAAACACAATTTAGTGAAGATAACAGCATCCAGCATCGATACCGTTGGAGCACGTGCGTGTCGTTATCCCAGATAACAAGTAAGTTTAAAATAAAGTTGTCACTTGCTTATCATTGGCTTGCCATGACAAGGTTTACGTAATAAAGCTTGTAAAAAGCTTGCAGTAAGGTTTCGGTAACAAGGTTAACATAAAATCCTTATCACAAGCTTGCCGCAAGGATTTGGGTGACAAGCTTTACGTAAAACCCTTGTCCGAAGCTTTACGTAGGCTTGTCAGCGACAAGCTTGTCACGTAAAGCAAAACACAAGGCAAATCAAGCAATATAAAATGGCGTGTTTTTGCTGGTCATTGACTTGTTATAACAAGTTTTATATTCAGTGCTTTGCAAAAAGCTTGCCGAACGCCTGTCAGCGACAAGCTTGACATGCTTGCACATGACAAGATTGCGACAAGTTTACAAATGACAAGATTGCGACAAGCTTGGACATGACAAGGTTGCAATATGCTTGCGCATGACAAGGTTGCGCTTTACTTGCGCATGACAAGGTTGCGACAAGCTTACAAATGACAAGGTCGCGACAAGCTTGGACACAAGGTTGCAATATGCTTGCGCATGACAAGGTTGCGTTTTACTTGCGCATGACAAGGTTGCGACAAGCTTACAAATGACAAGCTTGCGACAAGCTTGGACATGACAAGGTTGCCACAAGCTAGGATCAGAGGCGGATTAACCAAGAAGCGAAAGAAACTAGCGCTTCGAGCGCCTGAAATACGGGAGCTCAAAATTTATTACAATTATTTTTAAAATTATTTGATGATATTTTATATTATAAAATTCTAAAAATATCAAAAACAGGTTGCATTTTAAAATTATCTCCGCAAGTAAGGGCTATGTGTGTATGAACACGCAGCGGTTTATGTACGTCGAGTCGACATGTAATTGATCCGCTGGCGCCGACACATACTTCTATAGTTTTAAATTGTGCAAGATACACACACACAAACGCGACTAATCACGTATGGCAAGCGCGCCAAAAGTTGCTGGATTTACGTCACACGGCTCCTATTTACATTTGCTTATTTTTTTATATGCAGACACACAACTTTTCTAGCAAACGTGGTGTGCTTTGTTATCATTTTAGGCTACATCGTATAGAAAGAAGCCTTATGTTCTGGCTCCGTGTCTGTCCGCATGTTTCAAATTTAAGATTATTCTAGAAAGATGTATAAAAGCCTAAGAACTGTCGCAAAAGCGATTTTCACTTTGTTAAAATTTGTTACCCCGGAACTGCCACTTATATTTTTGTAGAATGTGCTACACATCATTTGCCCCCCTCCCCAGCTTGTGGCGCAATATCCCCTTGATCCGCCTCTGGTTAGAACACCCAAGCAGCATTTCTAGCTGAAAAGCAGCTGCGAAATTCAATAGCTGATTATTTGCTTGCTGATAGCAAGCAATTCATTGCTATTTTGCCAGCGGTGATCAATTTAGCAAAATAGCTGCTAATCAGCTATGTAATAGCTCTTAAAAATAGTTTGCTGGCAGCAAGCTAAAATGGCGCGCTGAGAGCGCACTAATAGCTCTAAAAAATAGCTTGCTGGCAGCAAGCCAAAAATTTCATTTAAAAAATAATTTTTTTAAAACTCGATTTATTTACAAAATTTTAAATAAATTACGGCTGCTATATAAATAACTAGCAAAATTTTAGCAATTTCTGCCAAACATTTAGTCTTTTAATTGCGGGCTTTCAACAAGCTAATTTCTGGCTGTCAGACAGCTGCCGCAGCTCGCTGTAAGCATTAAAAATAGTTGGTTTTTTGCTAAAAAAAAAAGTGGGTCATTTTAGCAATATTGCAGCAAGTAATAGCGCATTTTAAGCGCTATTTGGTTAGCTGCCGCAGCGGTACCAGCTGCTAAACAAAACTTACAGCCAGCAAGTTGCTGTTTTTCAGCTTCAAAATGCTGCTTGGGCATGGCAAGGTCTATATGCTTGCGCATGACAAGATTCCGACAAGCTTACAGACTTTCAATAACAAGCAAGGCAATAGCTCAAATACTCATAATAAGCCTTGTCACGGCAAGGTTGCCATATGATTAATGCAAACTTGTCAATTGTCAAATAGCAATGCTTATGGCAAGCTTTTTGTAAGCTCACAGGTTTTCGATGACAAGCTTGCAGCAACCTTGCAGCAGCTTTTTAAATAACAAGCTTACAGAAAGCTATTTGAAAAATATAGTATGAAAAACCTAGCTTTGTATGTGTATTGTGTAATTGTCAGTGGCGTAACTACCGAGGGGCAGAGTAGGCAATCGCCCTCGGGCCCCCTTGCGGGTCCAGGTGTTTTCAGGTGATCCAGGTGGTCCAGTGCAAAAAAATATTTTTTATTTGAACTTCTAGCATTTTCTAAAAATCACAAATATTTACAATCCTTCTTTCAAGAACCGCATATTGTCATTTACTAGCAAAATCTTTTTTATTTTTTATTTCAGATAAACCGTTCACATGCAGGTATCCATCATTACTTAATATTTAATTAATCGATAATTCCTTCAAAAATAATGTAAAAGTCCGTCTAACCAGGGACGGATCTAGGGCGTGGCGTGCCCGTGACGGGCGCACAGCTATTTTAGGGGGCGACAAATTTTATATTTTTTTAATTTTCACTTTCCTAAGTTATAAATTACCTCGAGGGGCTTAATAACAAAATTTCAATTTGTTATTATTATAGAAACATAAGAACTACGGTAATCCGAGCTCCACCTTGTTTGTTTTTATCTATTGATCCGTCGATCTGTTGATCGTTCCTGTTAGGAAGTCGGAGGAAGGTGTTTGATACAGAAAAACATGTTTCATGTTTAATGCATTAGTCGGAGACTAAAATAGACGAAATGCAAGGCGCGAAGTCCCGAAGTTTTTACTGACCACAAAGGGACCCTACAAAAATTCTTGCCGCCGGGCCCAATTTTTGAAGTTACGCCACTGGTAATTGTTATTTTAATTCGGAAATATTCAGCGATGCAATTTCCAGGACTGCTACTGTAGACGTCTCGCAGCGACGTCTATAAGAATTTTGAGTGAATATAATTTTAATTACTTCTTTACAACGTTGTTAATTAAATCTATGTAAAAAATTTGGAATTCTTTCATTTTCAATTTAGATACATTGACGTTAATATATCACAATAATATATTGTCATAATATTTTTTATTTTATTTTAGTTTTTTTAATTTGTAGAAATTTGCAATGATTGCAAAAAGTTGGATAATTAATAAACTTTTAGTAAATTTGGAAGTTAGTAATAATGATTTTGGATGTTCAGAAGAAGAAAAATTAAAACTTTGAAAAATTATAGAAAAAAAGATAAGTAAATAAATTATGTAAAAATTGAAAAAGATTTGATTAAAAAGTGATTTTAAGAATTTTTAAAATAATTGAGATTGAAAATAATTCAAGGAAGGACGAAGAAGTTGATAAAATGAAATTTTAAGTTGAAATTTGAAACTTTTATATTTATAAAAAGTTTTAGCAAAAAAGACTTCGTACGTAATTCTAATTACGCCTCATTTTTCTGCACTCTATAGAGACTCCTGATTATAAATTAAAAATATCCAATTCAAAAATTTATAATGCTTCCAAACCTTTCCCTCCAATTCAAATGATCGAAATACGGCAAAATCAAAACCAAATTAATAATAAAAAATTTACTCACAGCAAATTAAAACATTTATTCACAAAATAATCGAAAAATCTCAACAAGCGACTCGAAATTCAAAATTACGGAGATCCTCCGTAAAAAAGCGACAATCCGGTCAACGCGAACATCAAACTTTTGTTAATCTGGGTTGGGTCGAAAATTTCAAGTATCCATAACTTGGTAAAATATTAACTTAAAATATTTCTCAAAGCTCATTTAGGCTCAAACGAAGCTCTATCGATTGACATCAATTGCACATATAAATTTAAATTAGGAAGGAAAATTACAAAACATGTCTACAGGCCTCCCCCTCTAGCAGTTTTTCGCGAATAACTTCGAGACCTTTGAGGCTCAAACGAAAATAATTAAAGCTCAAACGATGCTCTAACGCAGGGCCGGAACTAGGGCGTGGCAAGAGAGGCGCCCGCCACGGGCGCGAGCTAGTTAGTGAGCGCCAAATTTTCAATTTTAAAATTAAATTTTAAAAATTTTTAAAATCCTATGAAACATCATTTTTTCAGTTTAAATAAATTCCCCCCGCAATTTACGGTCCTTGTGGGCAGGGCCGTATCTGAGGGGAGGTTTTGGGGGTCCACACCTTCTCCAAAATAAAGCGTGAGATAAAAATCTAGAATATAAAATATAATAAAAAATTATCGGGATACCTGTGGCCTTTACCAGGCGCAGATCAAGTACCTGCTGCTGCGTGCTTATACCCGATTGCACCAACTACCCTTAAACGTTAATCTTCCCTTAAATCGTTAAGCTGCACCCTATTTCATTGCAATACTGATTGCTCCTTGGTCGGAATAAGATTTAAGTAAAACTTAAGTTTTAAGAATAGTAAGTTGATGCAAACGAAGCTTAGTCCTCTTTATATATTTTTTAAACAAATTTGCTTCATTAAACCAATTTTTCTTGAAAATTTCATAAAATTTCGCTTGCAGCGCTATATGCTGGGGGTATCCCGCAGACGCTCCGATAGGGGCACAAGTTTCAAAGCTGCCACGGGCGCATCATACCCTAGTTCCGGCTCTGCTCTAACGTTTGACATCAAATTCATGTAAGAATTCAAAACTGGGGGGCCATCATGTCTACGGCCCCCCTCCCTCCCCCAGTAGATTTTTACAAATAACTTCGCGACCTTTGAGGCTCAAACAAAAATAATGAAAGCTCATTGAGGCTCAAACGATGCTCTAACGCTTGACACCAAACTCATCCAAAAATTCGAAACTGGGGGGGGGGCATTGATATGTACCTCATTTATTTACTTGTATATTTTATAGTAACACTGTGCACAGCTTCTCAAAATATAAAAGATATAAAATGGATGAAAACGCGCTAAACCCATCAGTACCAAATCATTTTATGGAAAGAAAAAGAGGTCTACCTAGTAAGAGGTAATCCAAGTGATAGTGAGGATTCTATTTTAACAGACAATGATGATATTTTAAAATGCAACAAAATTGTAGCCAACTATGGAAGTTCCGACGATTTTGATGCAGGAGATGAACTTCCATTATTATTCACCGAAACTTAGCTTGAGCTGCTATTATAAATTTAGCTCCCAAAAACACAAAATTAAAAAGTTATTCAGTTCCAATGCGAGAACCGTGGCTTAAATAATTTAAATAATACGCTTTTTCATTATTAGAAAAATAAATACTACATTGAACTAAAAGAATTCATGGGTCGTGATTATTTGTTAAAATATACGGTATCTACGAAGGCGTCCTGAGGCCACAAAGTAAAAAAATAAATTTTAAGTGCCAATTGCGACTTATAATTGTCAATTTACACTTCAAAGTCGCAATTTACACTTCGAAGTCGCAATTGACACTTCTAAGTCGCAATTGACACTTAAAATTTATTTTTTTACTTTGTGGCCTCAGGACGCCTTCGTAAATAAGTATTATTGCGCAGGCGTTAATTGCGACTTTGAAGTGTCAATTGCGACTTCGAAGTGTAAATTGACAATTCTAAGTCGCAATTGCCACTTAAAATTTATTTTTTACTTTGTGGCCTCAGGACGCCTTCGTAGATATCAACGTAGCATAAAACAAAATTTATAAATCAGATGCCAGCGACATGATTATTGTAATAAAATCCTACAAAACATTTTTACATTAACATTAAATCTTGCTTCAATAACGCATACATACAGAGTGATGCATAATAAAAGACCAATATTAAACAAATGTTAAAAATATAGTTAGAATAACGTTTAGCACGTTTCAAGGTAGGAATGATAATCTTTCGCAAAAATTTGAAAGTTGTTTTAAGAAGTTCCTGGAGATATGAACCAAACGGCAATGATGGGAATGAGAAAATTTTCTCATTTGTAAAGCAATATTGTAGTACAATTTTAATTTTGTACCACCTCGCCACTTAGCATCCAGTTAACAGATATTAATGAAATGAGATTATATCACGATATGTTATTATGGATCACTGCTGGTAACTAACACGGTTGCAATATCACGTGATAAAGATAAAGAAAGAATAATAAGGCTAACCATTATTATTAGACGTGTAATGATGATTAAGTTACTGCAAAACTATGTGGAATTTAAGCACTGTTGATTAATTCTTGTGTGAACGAACACCAATAATTCTTTACTCTTTGAGGTTAAAAAATGTTCGATTCACCCCAAAGCGATCATTGCAAAATCATTTTCTCTTTGCATCGTTTATCAGTGTCATTAAACCAAGTTCATCATTAAATAAGCAAAACAATACTAAACTAATGATAGAAACAATCTCCCAGTTTACTAATCTCGATCTCAAGTTATTTATCTGCACATGAGTACGCAAAGCAACAACTAATAATATAAGAAATTTTTCGAACAAGTCTTCAAGTTGCATTTTGGTTTTTTTATTGCACAAATCCACCCACAAATAAAAGTAACAGCGTTATGGCATTCCAGTTGTCCTTAAGAACGCCCCGTTTATCTTTTTTTTACAAAAAAATATTTTCTATAATTAAGGTCATCTTCGGCCGTCAAGGATTTTTAAATTTGACCTTTTGACTGTATTTGTGCTTCTCAAAAAGGTAAAATTTTGTGTCCGTTTTTGATTTGAAAGCTGTTTTGGAGAAAAGTCCTATTAGGAAGCGCGCAGGCCAACAAGGAACAATATCTCCCATTGTTAAATACTTTTTTAAAAATTACAAAGTTGTTTTGTGTTAAATATTTATAAAATGTGTTTTTTTGAAATGCTAAGGACGTTCTCGAGTTAAAACTGGTTTATAACGCGTCTCGTTGGTTTTTTCGATAATTCATTGCAATTGTCCGTGATGCGCGCTCTGAGCTTTAAGACTTTCATAATAAAACAATAATAATATTACACGGAGTAGTTAAAATATTGTACAATAAAGTACATATATACACAATGGAACAACGAAAGTATGTCATTTATAATCAAACTTCAACTAGTTAGTTACGCTAAGTAATAAGGCGCACGCGACACAGAAGAAAAATATTTTACAAACCGTATACGTGCTTTATGTCTTTTTAACATCATCAAAACATAACATACTACTTCCTGCATGTTAATTATTTCAATTCTTTTTATTTGCACCGCAAAGTAGAAATGTTGAAACGGTGCTTCCCCAAGAGTGCGGCTGCGGCCCGCACATCAAATTTTTGATTGCACAATGCACGATCGAACTCGAGAACTCGAGCTTATTTCAAAATTGGTGCATTTCTGTGTGCATACATTATGCAATCTTTAGAGTATCATTCGTCATTGTAAATTGCATAAATCTTATCCGAACAAGATTGAAATACTCCAAAGTACAGCCAACATTCCTTTACAATAGAAAGTAATAATTCACTACGCCACAATATATACAGAGTGGAAATAAACAAGTGCTCATACAAACACGCAAAAAAAATGCCAACAATAGCTGATTATTGCGTCTTCATTGAATAAAGTGGGTGTGAAAGTTTAGTAAAACACGCACGCGAACCTAAAAACTGCCACGCGTTTGCTGCTGTTAATAATTTATTAACTCGATATCCCATGTAAGGTTACACGGTAGGCATCACAAAAGAAACACGTTAAGTTTTTTTTACCCTCAGTTTTACATTACCTTTACATGTATGTACGTACCTACCGTGCCAAACAATTCGGAACAATTGAGCTGATACGAGAGAGGTTTAGACAAAAAAATTGGTAACTCTCAAGTTCTAACCGAGTCCTACCTCCAAATTAAATAGGTATAATTTTTAATAGTTAGAGTACCGAAGACACACCCTTTTTGAAAAAAATTTTGAAACTTTTTTTCGAAAAAAAATTTTTTTTTGATTGGAGGTAAAATTAAATTTACATACAGGGTGTCTCTGTGACCTTGGAGGACCTTTGAGGTGGTAATAAAGGAAACTTTTCTAAGACAAATTTTGATTTTTGTCCAAGTCAAAAATCATCCCTTGGGGGAGGGGACTTTCCTTGAAAGCAATTTTTTTAATTTCTGATTTCAAACGGCCATAGCTCCGATATTATTGATTTTTTAAGCTTAATTGATTAGAACCTTTTTAAAGATCATGCGCTTATCTACAAATTCGGTTATAACCACTTATCGTCTAGAATCAACGGATTTCTAGTTATAAATTAAATTAAGAGAAAAAATGTAAAAAAAAATTCAGGTTTTATTTTTTTTACTTTTCTTGCAAACCCCGTATCTCTTAAACGAAACGTCTTAGAAAAAAATTGACGGCTCAAACCGGATAGGGAATTTAATGGGCTACAACTTTGGTCAAATAAATTTATTTTGGAAACCAACCGTTTTCTCAGAAATTCTGAAAATAATGAACAAGATGTAGGTAAAAGAAAAATAAATTCACAAAATTTTATTTAAAAAATTTTTAAAATGGCTTTCCCTCATTTTCTGCTGAGCCGAAAATCTCGGTTTGCACCTCGTGATATACGATCCACTGCGCATTTAATATAACGTTTAAACTCTTCGTTTATATTGCATATATTTAGATTATTGGGGATCTGTCAGGAAACTTATCCCACGAATCGAGCCGCGATTGCTGCACTATAGGAAAGAGGACAATTTTCTGTGTATATTAAAAAAAGAAATTTTGCGGATTATCCATTAGTTTTCGAGAAAACGGCATTTGAAAATCAAAATTTTTACGTGCATTTTAGATAGGGAATTCATTAACACGAAAATTCTATTGACGGTGCGTGCGTTCTGATATAGTCTTAGTGTTGGCAGTCAGACGCGATTGTGATATAGTCGGATGTACATCGGGTGTACATTATGCAATAATTTAAAAAATTAGGTTAGAATCTCGATTGCCTTGGTTGCGTTTGTCAAAACGGCGCGTAGCGCCCGGAGCGGAGGGGACCGGAGAAAAAAAACGGAAAAAAAATAGTCTTAAAGGACTTAAAGACTAACAGCTGTATTCATAACACTATTGTAAAACGCTCTCTAAACCTATTTTAGTTAGAACGTGTTTTAAGACTTAGAGAGCGTTTTAACTTTTGTTCATTCATAAACGGTTCATAAACCTATTTTAACTAGAATGGTGTTAAAATACCGATTCTAGTGAATTTGGTGTAATTGAGTTGGTATCTTCGAATTATATGAACTACTAACTGAATAAGTGAACTAAAGTATAACCTAAAAGTTGTTTTATTGTATGTATATTGTATAGCACGGGTAGGCAACTCCTGTATAAAATTTGTGGCGACACGCCACCTGGTGTTACATTTTGTATATTTGAATATTTTGAATATTTCTATTTAGAAGGTTGTAGCAACAACTAAATGTGTCTTCATTTTTTATATAGAGTGCCAATTTTCCTTAAAATTGGTTTAAAGAAGGCACCATCCATTTTTAAATAATGTCAAGTTAAAATACTGTTAGCGAAGGTTTGTTAAGCTAAAATAGGTTTATGAATAGTGTTTTAAGTCTATTCTAAATTTTTATGAATACAGCTGTTAATTTATTAACGTAGTCTGTAACACGCAGAAAATTGACATTAAAATACCGGACAGAGGTAACCTAGGCCGCTTAAGCCATTTTAATCCTCACGGATTAAGATTAGTTTTATTCTTTTTTTAATAATATTTTAAAAAATTAATTTAAAAATAAAATTGTAATCTTCATGAATTAAGCTTAATCTTAAGCTCGTAGTTACAACAGATTTTACTCTGGAGAGTACTCATGTAAACCCAAGGGGTAAATATTCCTAAAATTTTGTGCACTCGTTTGGAATTCCCTTGGGAATCGTTGGAATTCGCTGGAATTTCTTGGAAATCCTTGGAATTTCTTGTAAATCCTTGAAATTCTTGGAAATCATTGGAATTCGTTAGAAATCGCTGGAATTCTTGTAAATCGTTGTAATTCTTTGGAAATCCCTGGAATGCTTGGAAATCAATGGAATTATTTAGAAACTCTTCGCATTTTGGAAATCCTTGGAATTCCTTGGAATTCCTTGGAATTCTTTGGAAATTCTTGGAATTCCTTGGAAATTACTGGAATTATGTGGAATTCTTTGGAATTCCTTGGAATTCCTGGATGTCATTGGAATTCCTTAGAAATCGCTGGAATTCTTGGAAATCGTTGTAATTCTTTGGAAATCCCTGGAATTCTTGGAAATCAATGGAATTATTTAGAAACTCCTCGCATTTTGGAAATCCTTGGAATTCCTTTGAATTCTTGGAATTGTTTGGAAATCCTTCGAATTCTTTGGAAATCATTGGAATCTTTCAGATTGCACTTTGATTTGAACTCATTCACTGGAATTCTGTGGAAATCTCTGGAATTCTTGGAAATCTTTGGAATTCCGAGTTTTGTGTACAGAAATTTTACTGGATTAAGCTTGTGTTACCCCTTGTGTAAACCTGTGAACGAATTATAACATTCTGAATGTAAGCTATATTAACCAAAAGTAACAAATAACTTAACTCGATTTAGGGTCAACTCCGGACGCTCCGGGCCGTTTTGACAAACGCCATACTCGCTAAAAATATTCCTTGAGACGGTTTTGACAAATGCAACACAGGAAATCACGGATCCACCCTAAAATCTAGACATCTATCGAGTATCAGTTATCTTATGAGTGCGAGTATTATCACTAGAGCTAGGATTTATATGCACAAAAATATTTGATAATAGGCGCATATATATGCATCATAATTTCAAATAATTTCAAAAAAACATCAAATAATTTCTCTATTATTTTTTGTATAAAAGTTCTTTAAAAACTCAAAGAGTGGCCTCAATATGCACAAATATGCATTATTTGCTGAAATATGCACCAGACATTGAAAATATGCAAAATATGCATTTTTAGAAGCGCTTTTTCGGATTCGTTTTTTTCTAATTCGTCCAGATTTCAAAACGACTCTGTCGTGGTTTCGGTGGCTTAGCAAAATAAAGTATTAAAAACTGACCATTGGTGGAACTTACCACCGTCCGTTAGGGAAGTTTACAAGTATGCTTAATTAAAAATAAAGTAGCCACTTTAGGAGCTTAGCCACTTAGGAATTAGCGAAGTTTACAAAACCCCATTATTTTATATAAATTTACTCGATTAGCATAGTGAAACATACATAATATTATGACAACAGCCAATAACATACAGTTTCAAAAGATGCTGAAAGTCTTCTTTAGCAATAGATCTTTAGAATAGTAAACCCTACAAAATTATGACTTTTAAACAGATGACTTCTTAACATAATGTGGCAAACCTTTCTTAAAAATATAATTTGAAAATTTTAATTAAATTTCTCTTTAGTTCAAACCGAGAAAAGTGCATTTAAAAATTTGATTTGCAGTCAGCGGCATAGGAATTTTCAGTTTTTGAAAAATTAAAAAAAATTTGATTAGCATAAAAATAATTTAAATTTTTTCATGAAATGTTTAACTCTTAAATCCTCTACAAAAATAAATTTTAAGCGTTTTATATAGGCTTGGGCATTCCATCCATCAGGGAATTTCTCAACAACTCGACTACTACTATATTATGGTTGATTTATAGGAATTTTTGAGAGCAAATTTTTGTTGCAGCTTTATTAAGTCAGATATCGTTTCCATTATTTGGCCATTAGTTAAAAATTTTTATATCGGTTATATGTGTCTAAAAATTATAGTAAATAAGGAAAGGAATGTAGTAAATACTGCACGAACTATTGATCTTTATAGCTGTACGTGCTAATAAATTGTATTTTGTATATAAAATTATAATCTCTCCACTTTCAGCTTTAAGTAACGATTTATTAATATCGACTCATAATAAATATTATGCATCATGATATTTAAATATACTTACATATTATATAATAAAGTGTCTGATATGGATAAATATATTACTACACTAAAGTTTCAGACGTAAAACTAATTAAACTTTTCAGGGACGGCTCTATAAAATACTATTTCTTCATCATTAAAATACATATTCAATTTTTGAAAAAATAATAAAACAACAATAATAAATATAAGATGTCATGCTTCTGTTTATAAAACGATTTTTTATAGTGCGGTATAACAGATATCCCTGAAGGAGTGCAGCAATAATTTTCGACGAATCAGAGAGCGGCATTCGGAGCTGTTTGAGTAAAATCGGATGCATGTATAATGTATATGTTACGGTCAACGATGACAGCTCGGTCATTAACGTCAATGGCCGGACAATGACGTTAGTGACAACGTCACTTACCGTGCATTTTGGCCGATGTTGACATTTAAAATTTCATATGTGGTTTTTACATCATTGTCCGGGCAATGACGTCATTGCCCAATGTAGAGTCTTCTTTTGTGATGTTTTTTTTTTAAACAAAGTCCCCGAATTACTCCAAATTTTAATTTTCGTATACAAAACTCTGTTTCTTATTTTTTCTTCTGTAACTACTCTTTTATTGATTAAGTATTTTTCGACCTAATATTGTGTGGCAACCAATCGAGTTTCACACCAATCAAGCAGTGCAGGATTTACGCTTAGGCCCGTGAGGCTCGAGCCTAGGGCGGCAAAATTTTAGGGGCACCTAAACTTGAGAAACGAAAAATTTTTAAAAGTTGTTAAATTTAAAGAAAAATTTAAATTTAAAATTTGATTTGGCTTAGTTTTGCTGTGAATGTATGGCAAATTTCAGCAGTTGGCGCTGCTGACGACAAGTTCCATCGACATTGACTAGTAGCAATAATAATATAATAATATTATTTATTTTGGTATGTTGGGTCCGTTACATTGCCCCCTTGACAGTGGTTTTACAAATCTACATTTAAACTGGTGGGAGAGTTAAAGTAACGCTAGCCCCCCCCCCCACCCCGTCCCCAGTTAATATAACTCTAAATGTTAGCTCCATAATCTATATACACCCAATTATTAGAGCTAGTACCATTTTAAGTCGGTTGATGTTTTCTTAAAAGCAAGAAAAACAAAATTGATCTGATTAGCCATAATAAATTCATTTATTTTTAATTTTCATTTAAATTTAAAAAATTTACTAAAAAGAAATTTATATTTGGATTAATAAACCTCAAAATAAAATACAGTCGAGTCTCGAAACAGTGAACAGCAAAAATCATGTTTATTTTACCTCTATTTAAAAAGAAAAAAATTTTTTTTGAAGGTGAGATAATCGGAAAAAAATTTCAAAATTTTTTTAAAAATATTAAATCGGTATTTTTATCTTATTTTTTCTATTTTATAGCATAACAAGAAATGAAGAAACGAGATTTTTATTAATTGAAACTATCGATTTATCAGTATATTACCTACATTCTTAAAAATATGGAATAAAACGTAGAATAGAAATACATTGTAGATAAAAAGTTAAATTTTTGGTTTTAAACTCATAAGCTCAAAATTACACTTTCTTTTATGAAAACAATCACAAAGCTAGGCTTTTCAAACCGGGGGATCTGGGGGGTCATAAGTGATTGTGCTCAAAAAAAGAAAATGTGTTATTGAGTTTCAAATCAGAAATCATAAATTTTGGAAATTAGGTTTCCGGTTTGAAACTTATAAGTTCAATAAGACTTTTGTTTTGCTCACAAACTCTGGTGTACTGGGGTTAATTTCCATACCCCCAGACCCCCCGGTTTGAAAAATCTAGCTTTGTGTGCATATTGTGTTTATATTGTGTACGGTTATTAAAATTTCATTGGGAGTTGTTATTTGAATTCGAAAATATTCGGCGATGCAATTTCCATGACTGCTACTCAGGGCCGGAACTAGGGCGTGGCGAGAGAGGCGCCCGCTTCAAATTTTCAATTTTCAATTTTAAAATTAAATTAAAAAATATATAAAAAATAAAAGGCACTTTTCTAATTTATAAATTACCTCGAAAGGCTTTTTATAGTCATTTAATATATTTTTTTAATAAATTTGCTTCATTAAACCTATTTTTTGAAAAAATATTTTTGTATCGCGATTTTCTAAATTTACAATAGAGCGTTGACCTTGAAAATTTAAATTTTTTTTGCCCACTGCGCTATATGCTGGTGGTTACCTCCAGACCCCCTCCTAAGGGCGCAAGTTTCAAAATCACTACGGGCGCATCAGACCCTAGTTCCGGCTCTGCAGCTACTGTATATATGTAAATGTTCCATTTATAATAATTACTATCAAGCAAACAGGGCACCATATCGGGCAGGGCCTAGGGCGCAGACGGCCCTAAATCCGCCACCGCAATTAAGTCGTATACATCAATTCACTTGATAAAAGTCAGGGCGATCGATAGATATGATGATACTTTTAATATTGCAATCAAAATTAAATTTTGTTCCAAATAATGAAATTTTTTTAAATTGATTATTATAAATGCTAATTTTAAATTAAAATGAATGTGCAGTAAAATTATTATAAGGCTCATTAATATGAAGTTATCGTTCGTAAAGCAAATGTTACTATAGTACAATCTTAGAAAGGCGCAGTTGTAATTAAATTTAAATAATTAAATTTTAATAGTAATTTCTTCCAGACTTTTGAATATATGATAAGATATTAATATGTGATGCATATATGTACAAGTAGCACGCATTGAATACAGTTTCCAAAATAATTCTTCGAAATAAACGGCGATCCACTCATTGATCACAGGTCTGAAATATTCCCAATGATTTAAGCGATTATCAATGGCTTGATTTATTGATAGACTAGCAGAAAGCCCGTCCACGGACGGGCATCTAGACCCGATTGGTTGGAAACTCGATTGATGTGCAACTCGTCTCAGGGGGAGTACCGGCGGTGGTTTAATATATTTTTCGGTTGGTAAAAAAACCGACCAATCAGATTGTTTCTTTTTTCACCAAAAAATGTGTACAACTAAATGTGTACAAGTAGACAATTTTCACCTATAGAATTCTCGCAAACTAATTCAATTTTGGAATTATAACGCAACAAAATCGACAACAAATTCGGAAATACGTCCCACTCGTCGCTATTACCGAACGTCAGTAGTTCTGCGTTCTGCACATCTACGCATTTGCAATATTTCCTTTTTACAAAATCGCAATGTTCATTATTTTCAAAAATCCACCAAATCTTCCGAGGGGTAAATCTCACGGTAAGTCTGGTGTGCAACTTGTGGGAAGCTTGAGGAAGTCCGAAGAGGTCTGGGAAGTCTGGGAAGTCTGGAAAGTCCGGGGAAGTCTGAGGAAGTCGGAGGAAGTCCGGGGAAGTCTGGGAAGTCCGGGAAAGTTTGAGAAGTCCGAAGTAGCAGGAAGTCTGGTGTACACAATTTTTTACCGTGGTTTATCTTTCGATTATTTACCTATTTTGTGATAGTTGTATACTCACGAGTCAATTTCACTTTAGTTAGAAAAAAAATCTAACGAAAGTCAAATAAACTGAGGAGTATAAAACTATCACAAAATTAAAAAATTAATTTTTTAAGAATTAGAGTTAGACTAATCAAAAACAAGCTAAAATTGCAATTTTTTAAAAAACATACTTTAAGCGCCCCTTTACTACTCGGCGCCCCTAGCAGCTGCTTAGTTTGTCTATTGGATAATCCGGCCCTGAATTTGTCACTGTTATTTTAAATGAATACTAAATTTGTGATCTGTAAATCTTTGTGAAGCTGGCATTCCATCTTCAACATTTTGATATAAAAAAATATAGAATCGTTAGGTCTTGAAAGGTTACTCGGTTTTAACGTTAGGTCGCTTTTGGTTTAAAAAAAATTATTACCTTTTTGAAAGATTTTTGGTTTTGTTTCTTGAAACGAAAATGTTTGATTTTTTGGAGACTGACGTTGCTCCGGTTAACCGGACTCAAGTGGCTATTCTGAACTCCATAGTTTTAGTTTTACTAACCTGACTTGCTGGCAAATCCATGAAGTGGGCCCTACCTATACAATAATAAAGAATATTATTTGTTAGTTATCATTGCAGATGAGAACGGTTTTCTTCAAATTACCTTGATTTGAAATTTTTTGAGATTTGCGGATTATCCATTCGTTCGCTCCGCAACCCCTCGCTTGCCGTTTTGACGAACGCTGATTTGCTTAAAATATGCCTGAAGGTCGCCCTAACTCCCAAAGGTGGTACTCGATAGAGGTGAATCACATTTTGAGGTGGATCCGTGACTGCGGTTACTATAGTAGGGTTACATCGCATCGATGTGCACCCGATGTGACTTCGTGACAGTAACCGAAAAATGTTACATGAAACACGTTTCATGAAACTTATTTCTCTTGCGTGTTTGCCACCTTAGGTCAATTTTTCTACTGTTTTGCTTATTCTTTGCTTTTGTAGTTTGCATCAGACTCCCAGTCTGAAGCCCAAATTTTAAAGTGGTTCATATACGAGTATTTATAAGATACCACGCTGTAACCAATAATAATTTTTGTGCCAGTCAACATTGAGCTACGATTCGCGTTGATGATAAGCGATCAAACTTCTCATGGAACGAAAAAAATGAAGATATAACGAGATATTAATCTGACAGTCTCGAATGTGACAACATACTGAGCCTCCGCTTGATGTCTCAGCCAATTTCTTTTTCACATAAAATCCAAAAGGAGAAAAAGGAAGATACTGAAGTTTTCATGTACCGTTATTCATGACCCACAACAAACTGTATTTGCATTTTGTTATTACAAATTACGCGTAACCTTTAGTATCCCCCGCACTTGTCTGCGGCAGCATTTCTACTATTTGCAGTAAATCATGAAAGTGCAGCAGGAACTGCTATTAATATCTGTTCCTACTAACTGGAACATTTCACAATAAGCATTAAAAATGTATACAGCGTGAATGTATCATAAGTGCTGCTATGTGTTATTACTGATTGTATAGCAAACTAAGTGGGCGTTGTAGGTATCTTTGATAAATTTACTAACATAATTTATCATATTTGACATCGTCGGATCGTGTTATAAAATTTTATTAGAACTATTAGGAGCAATAAATTAGCAAGTTTGAAAATAGGAAGTTGAGAAAAACAAGTTCAAAAAATTATTGTGGCTTCCCAGAGGCTGCCTCTCCAGATCCAAATTGGGAAACCATTTTTTCTTCTTCCGAAACGTTCGACCTTGAAGCGGAACAACCGCATCGTTAAAGCGGACGTCTCGTAGAAAATCCCAAGGAATTTTTTTCAAATTTCAAAAAAATATCCCAAACAAATTGTAACGCAGCTATGCTAACAGGAGAAGATCAAAGCAAATGCGTAATAAAAACAAGAACTAATTTTGAGATAATTGAAAAATTATCAAAAAATCAAATTACGAAATAAAAAAAGTGATTTACAATCGGCGAAGAAAATCGAGCAACTGTTTTGAAAAGAAAACTACATCCAGTATTTTCGCTGGTCCATTGCCTTAAATCTCGTCGTTAGTTTACATAAATCAGGCCGAACTAATTTTTATGATTTTGATATGGTAAAATCGGTCAGGTTTTTGATGCCTTTACTATAATTTATTAGAAGTTAATTGAATTTTACCAACTACTTGTCTTACGATAGGAAACTTGTTTGGCCATAAAATGTAATTGATTTTTTGTCGTACAAACACGAAGTTAATTAAGTTAATTTTAAAATGCCATCAAAAGCAACGCAGGTAGGATAAAACTTTAGGTTGCAATTTTTTGCACATGATAAGGATTCAAAAAATAAGAATCGAGTGAAAGGTTTGTAAAAAAAAAATAATCGTGAAAGCTTACCTTTCCAAGTTGGAAGAGAAAAATGAAAAAGAAAACATTAATAATGGAATGGAAGTAACAATAGGCAACTTTTGTTCATAAACATGTTTGTTGGTACATAAAATGTAATGTGGATGAAATATAAAGAATTAAAAGTAATTTATACATCATTAGCAAATTGAAGCAGCAGTAATTATTAGAATGGCCCCCGGGGCGGCACGAGCGGGCATAAAGCGTTTTAACCAGCAGGGTCGACCGGTCAAGAGTACAATCTCCTCCAATATAAATATCTTGTGTTAGATACTATTATAAGAGTTCACCACATTTATCGTTAATTAAAATCTCTTGTATTTCTCTTTTGTACATGCGCTATGTGTCAGTTAATGTTACATATGCTCGATTAATGTGTTTATTCGTATTAAAACAAGGTTCTGCCCCTTACATCGCATTTCTAATCAAACGGAAGAAATTTTATTCTAAAATTAATTACTAAACATTTTAAGGAAATCGAGTAATACAAATAACTTCAGTGCTGCATGAGTAGGAACCGAAAAACCTCCGAAGAGCACCCCACCCCGCTCTTAGGAAGAAATTCAGTATAAAAATATGAAATAGGGTAGCCTTTATTTGGAGTCGGAAAATAACATCAATAAATAGAAAATTACAATTGGATCACACCAGTGCATCTGGTGCAATCAGGAATAGAGTTCCCGGAGTTCCCGCTCTTTTATCTAGAAATATAGGAACTAGGAGCCCCGGTGCGTTGGTAGTAAAAAACTCGGAGTTCGGTTGAAGACTATATTTTTTATTTAAATATTCAAAAATATCAAAAAAAATTTAATAATGTACAATGACTGAGACTGTACAATTGAAATTTTCAATTTTAGGGCCAATTTCCTAATAAAAGCTAACAGGGCATTAAAATTTAAAAGGCGACTTAAGACAAAGCAGACCAATAAAAATCATCAATTTTGTTTTAAGTCGCCTTTTAAATTTTAATGCCCTGTTAAATTTTATTATGAAATTGGCCCTTATAGTTTCTATTATAAATTAAATAATAAGTTCAATCAGTGAGTGGCGGATTATCGCAAATTTTTATTCCAAATTTTGGAGAGCCTCCCCCTTGGGTGGTTTTATTTGTGATCGTATTTCTTATGAATAACATGTTAAGTTTTTTTTTGCTGTACGATAATTTTAAGTTTATTATTTATTTCATTTAAAGAAAAAATTATTACTTATATTTTATTTTTTATTATAAAGCTAGAGTACGGATTTCTAGAAAATTTGTTATACCTAAATATTGATAGCAGAACTGTATTTGCTATAAACAAGGGGTAAATGTCCCGCAAATTTTGTGTCCACTCGTTTGGAATGTCCTTGGAAATCATTGGAATTCCTTGGAATTCTTTGGAAATCCCTGGAGTTCTTTGGAAATTCTTGTAAATCATTGGAATTCTTTGGAAATTCTGGAAATCATTGGAATTCTTTGGAAATTCTTGTAAATCATTGGAATTCTTTGGAAATCCCTGGAATTCCTTGGAAATCCCTGGAATTCCTTGGAAATCCCTTGAATTCCTTGAATCCCTGAAATACTTTGCAAATCACTGGAATTCTTAGAATTCCTTGGAATTCTTTAGAATTCCTTGGAATTTTTTGGAAATCTTGGAAATCTTTGGAATTCTTTGGAATTCCTAGCAAATCGTTGGAATTTTTTTGAAATCATTAGAAGTCTTTGGAAATCTTTGGAAGTCTTTAGAAATCGTTGGAAATCATTGCAAGTCTTTGAAATCTTTTGAATTTCTTGGAAATCGTTGGAATTCTTGGAAATCTTTGAAATTCCGAGTCTTGTGCACAGAAATTTTGCTGGATATTTACCCCTTGGTTACAAATGTCCATGAATTTGATAAAAATAAGTCATTTGATGCTATATTTTTATGCTGATATACTTATTTTGATATTTTTATACTTAGATTTATTTTTAAGCTTTTTTAGAGCTTATTTTCAATAAATTTTAAAAAAATTGCAGAAAATTCGTAAACACCATTTCAGAAATCACGAAATTTTGTTAGATAAATATTAGGTGCTTCTTGACTATATGACAAGGGTTTGAAAATTAAATCATGGTATGAATAAAATTATTAAATAGGATATATTATAAATGCCATAAAAAAATTTATAGACGAAAAGTCGATTGCTAACATAATTCAAAACAATATTATTGAAAATTTCGATAAATTTTAAACACCCCACTTACCAGTGTTCAGGTTTTCCATATTAAAACATGTATGTAGTCTGAGTCTCTCAACTTTTCAATATTTGCAGGTACATGTCACTGCCAGTTTCTGTACACAAGGCTCGGAATTCCAAAGATTTCCAAGAATTCAAACGATTTTCAAGGAATTCCAAAGATTTCCAAACAAGTCTACAGAATTTCAGTGATTTCCAAAGAATTCCAGGGATTTCCAAAGAATTCCAAGAATTTCAAAAGAATTCCAATGTTTCCAAAGTAATTCCAAACGAGTATACACAAAATTTTCGGGATATTTACCCTTTGAAAATTGGTGTCAAACGTTTGAGCTTCGTTAGAGCCTCAATGAGCTTCCGGTTCCGTCGTTTGAGTTTCAACGGTTGCGGAGTTATTCGCAAAAACTTTGGGGGGGCGGCTGTGGACATGATGGCCGGCCAAGTAAAATTTTTGACTGAAATTGATGTGAAATTGAATTGAATTAAAAAGAAATTTTAAAAATAAATATTTTTTTTTGAAATAACAAATTCAGTTTGTTAAGATCAAAACAACATTTGTTTCCATTGTGCGAAATTATTTAAACAAAATTGTTTATTAAAAACTTATTTGTAAATTAGTTGATTGTTGAATTTTATTCATTTCGACTGTAAATTAACTGCAATGTCCAAGGGGTAAATATCCCGAAAATTTTGTGTACATTCGTTGGTATTCCCTTGGAAATCATTGGAATTCCTTGGAATTATTTTAAAATCCCTGGAATTACTTGGAAATCCCTGAAATTCTTTGGAAATCACTGGATATCTTTGAAATTCCTAAGAAATTGTTAGAAGTCTTTAGAATTTCTTGGAAATCTTTGGAAATCATTGAAATTCTTGGAAATCGTTGGAATTCCTTGGAAATCACTGGAAATCTTTGGAATTCCTAGGAAATCGTTGGAATTCTTTGGAAGTCCTTGGAATTCCTTGAAATTCTTTGGAAATCATTGGAAGTCTTGTAAATCTTTGGAATTTCTTGGAAATCGTTGGAAATCATTAGAAGTCTTGGAATTCTGTGGAATTCTTGGAAATCTTTGGAATTCCGAGTCTTGTGTATAGAAATTTTACTGGATATTTACCCCACGATTTTACGCACGATATTCTCTACGAAGTCGAATTTTTTAGATGAAATTGATAAATTTATGTTTGAGCATTGCTTTGAATTAAAAACAAGATTAATAAAATGTTAAACCTTAAAAAAAAATTAGGATGAAATTAGAAAAAATTATGAACTGTCAATGATTGGGCAATTAAAGAACCAATACTATAGAAAGGGGGGGGGTAAAAACTATAGGTAGGCCAGCGACATGTACCTAATATTTGCGACCTAATTTCAATCAAAATTTTCATTGCGCCCCTCTCTCATACAATATTTTTGTGTATTTCATTGTTTTATTATGTCACAATATATTTTAATTTTTTTTTTAATAATTAAATAATATTTCTTATTTTTGATATGGCTGCGCCACCCACTTAATGTTATCACTCCCCCTAGGGAGGCCGTACCGCACAGGTTAAGAAACGCTATGTTAAGTAATCGTCCTAGTAAATTTTGAATGGAAAAATTTAGTAAAAAATTTAGTAAAACATTTTTAATTATGGAATTTTTTAGAAATAATATATTACAGTATTTTTTTTGCCTATATTAATTTAAGTTTATTGCATATAATGATTTTGTGCTATTTTAAGCGCCATTTTTACAATTTTTTATGCTTGAAAGTCTTTATTTTAGTTATAACCGCTTATCTTCGCTGTTTAGGGGGTTCCCAATCCTATTGCGGGGAACTGACATACACCGAGGATGTATCGGGCAGTATCCTAAACTCAACTGCACGATAGGCTCATTGTTTTCGATATGCTCAAGGGTAATCGGAAGTACCCTTGACTCGATCTAGAACTCCCACGACCATTCTCCTTTAAACTTGGTTTTCTTTTTGTTGTTGACTGGCAAGGGAGGGGGCAATATCCCCAGCGCTACTCACAAAGAACTCACAAAGAAGCGCCAAATGGTCCGCAAAACAAAAAATTGCTGGATAATATTTATTTTTATTATAATTGATTTCTGGAAAATATATTTTAAATTATGGTTTTCGAATGAGGGGGGCGCTAAAAAGGTATTGTGCCCCGGGCGCGAGTTAAGCTCGCTACGCCACTGACATAAGGTATCCAAAAGTTATGGAACCTTTTTTAGATATAGAGTGTTGTCTGGGTGTATGGATGGGTGTCTGGGTGTATGGTATACCCTTCCACCCTCCATATCTGGGTGGAAGGGTAGATTCGAAAAGTCTTCATTCATTCCCGAGGAACTTTTTGAGTTTGTGATTACTTGGGTCTATCTTTCCATATATTACGAAAGTTGTTATTCCGATTCCGAGTCTTTGGAATTCTGCTTCGTGAAATCTTTGCTGTGAAAATGAAAGGCTTTGACTTCTGTCCACTCATTCCGGCAAAGGTTGTACTCCATGATCTTATTATGCACCGGTCTTATGCAAATTCTTCGTAGGCTGGATTCGACATTCGCGCGATAAAATTTGTTGGCGTAAGGTGTCTTGTTCAAAATTAAACTTATGCATATGAGAAAACTCAAAAAACTCAAAAAAAAGCAAAAAAAAGCAGATAAAACGAATACATTCCATTTCACCGCTTACCATTTCGCCGCTTCTCTTTTCGCCGCTTTGCATTTCGCCACCTTCTCATTTTGTTAGATGTTTAGATTTTACGGTGGATCGGAGATTTGCCATAGTTGCATTTGTCAAAACCGACCCTAAAAAAATGGCGGCAAAATGAGAGACGACGATTTTATAGGCGGCGAAATGAAATAATATTAGGCGTCAAAGTGGGGAAAAAGGTAGCGGCGAAATGTGAGGCGGCATTTTTATAGGGGGAAAAATGGGGTTATACAATATAAAACATGGTGCCAAATTTACCCTTTTTTTGATAAACCGCTTAGATCACTTAAAACCTTAATGCCCGGTTTCAAATAGGCTAATTAAAATTTAATCTATGATAAGAGTTTTCAACAATGAAAATTTATTATTAGGACATTGTTTAAAATCAACAATTTTCAACAACATTTTGACAACGATTTAATCATAGATTAAATTTTAATTAGCCTTTTTGCAACCGGGCATAAGCTACTTCTCAAATTGTCAAAAATGGCATTATAGATATATTATAGCCAATTTAACTGTGGAAATTTTTCAATTAATTAGGTGTTTTAATTTTTGGTCGCAGGTTGGTTCTTCAAAAAGTTGGTCGCCTTAATAAAGATATTATATACCTTTTAAATTTGTCTATTTGTATATGGCAGGGCCGTATTATCCAATAGGCAAACTAGACAACTGCTTAGGGGCGCCGAGTAGCAAAGGGGCGCTTAAATTATTTTAAAAAATTGTAATTTTAGCTTGTTTTTGATTAGTCTCACTCTTCTTCTTAAAAAATTAATTTTTTAATTTTGTGATAGTTTCACCAGGTAAAAATGGGTGCCTCTGCGGGATCTGATTTTAAGATAAATATAACTGTATTTCTTGGATAAAAATTTCAAGTTTAATTTCAAAATTTTAAGAACATTGAGTCTGAGCTCGAAATTTTCCAGAAACATTTTGGGGGGGCCCTTAAAATGTTTTGCCTAGAGACGCATACATTGATAATCCGGTCCTGGTTCGGAGCGACATAAAAGCTATAGAGCAGATGCTGAAAGTTAATGGTTAGGGTATTTTTTATAAAAAGAGGTAAGGTCGTAATAGTTATTCTTTGCATCCAAACGGCTCATGTTCAAAAGGCTTCACGTTCAAACGTTTCTCGTCCGATCGGCTTCGCATAATATGAAGATTTGCGTCCAAACGTTACTGCAAAAACTATGTTGATGTTGATTTCGGCGACATTTTGATGTTTATGTAACAGTTTTTCCGACGCTTACCTAAATAATTTAATAATGAAATTTTCCAATTTCCAAAACTTAACATCAAAATGTTTTCCTAATTCACATTACGTCTACTTACATCACGATTTCATTCTTGAACCATTTGCAAACATTTTGTTTGACAATTAATTATCAACCTTCAACAACTTTTTAAGTGCTAATCTAAGTTACTCTTGTCAATTAATACGGCTCAATCAAAGAAAGATACCAATTCAATGCCTTATTAGATATGTCAGGTGCCCATTTATAACGCACACCAACCTTTAATCAATAAAAGTTACTTACATATTAAACAGTTCGCAGTGGCAGTTCTTCTTTTTTCGAAAGATTTTCGTGACAGGAAGTTGAACCAGTTTTTACGATACATGGATGCAAGAATTGTATGCAATAACCATATTATGCCCAATGTCTTTCATTTTCGAATATCGATTCAAGGTTTCTTTGGGTGATTCTAATTTAGATTGACAAAAACCAGGCTTAAATGAATCGCCAATTAATTAAGCATCAGTCGATTAATCAAACTCTTTTGTATTATCTTAAGTACCTATATGGTACCTATTATGTAAATAAAAAAATTATAATGAAGAAATAGAAGCGGTTTGACGTCGAGTCGAAATTGACACTTCTCTTGAGTCATCGATTTTTCTAATTGCTTTATTTATTATTAGTTGCAATAAATAACTTAGGGGACAACTATAATGATTTGATGCAATTTGCTACTTTGTAGAGATTGAGCTGAAACTAGTAGCTTTTTTCCTAGGGCACTTCCTAGTCTGCCTAGTTAAATGTTATTAATTCATAGCTTATTTGCAGAAAACAACGTAAAATTGCTTATATACGACGTGTTTCATCACTTCTGCAAGCAATGTAATTTTTCATTTTAAAACTATTCTTGAAAAATCAAATTTTTAATTTCGAAAAATCCACGATACGAAATTTCATCAGAATGATTTCGATTTTTGAGAGGAATCCAGATTAAAAAGACGAAAATTAGACACAATTAAAGCCGAATAATTATTATTTAATTATTATTTAGATAATATTTAGTGGTTTTTTGACAAAATACGTATAAAATTAAATTTAACAGAAAATGTGATTGTAGTACAGTCGGCATTAGTGCAATTTCAGCATTGTGATTTTAAATGGAATCGACACTGAAAAATCAAAAATTGATGAAAAATTCATGGTATGATGAAAATTGTGAAAAAATTAATATTGCGCAGCGACAATTAAAAAAAAATTTTTATCAACTTTTATCGACATAATAATTATTACGTCACCTCTTGCTTTCGTCGCCTATATTCCCAGATCTGTCTTTCTATTTTACTGCCTAAGTAAACATAAGTACCTAGTCTGGTGTATTGAATTACTTTGTTACTCGCAAACAATTACATTTTGAACTGTTTTTTTAAAGTCCGGAATATATTTTGCATTTATCATCATTTTTTCTGTGTTAGTAATAAAAGAGTTATTGTTGTAAAATTTGCATATAGTACTACTGGTAATGGACCTCTACACCACATTTTATAATGCATATTTTTTTTCATATTTGTAGTAGTATGTAAGTGCCATGGGCGTACCCAGCTTTTGGCCTAGGGGGGCAAATCAGGAATTTTCTGTTGATAAATAATTATTCTGGCATAAGCACATAATTAACCAGCTAAATGTATGGGAAACAGGAAGGATCCAGGGAGGGACAGCTGCCCCTCTCTGCCCTCCCCTGGGTACGCCCATGATAAGTGCATAATATAATTAATTATGCAAATGCGTTTAATTTGGATGTTTATTTTAAATCTTCCAAAAATTAATATTTCAAAAACCAAAAATCAGATGAAAAAATGTTTGGGGTAAAGTTGTACGTTAGCGAGGGGAAAGAATATGGCATAATTGTTTTTTTAATTTATTGACCTTTTCAAGGTCACTTGAAGGTAGAATGTGATTTTTTAAATGGCACCATATATATTTTTTAGCAGATTCATATTTTGCCGGATAAAAAATTTTTTCAGCAAAAGTTGTTTGCAAAATATGAATATGCTAAAAAAAATATAAGGTGCCATTTAAAAAAACAAAGTTTACCTTCAAATGACCTTAAAAAGGTCAATAAATTAAAAAACAATTATGCCATATTCTTGCCCTCTCGTTTATCATGCAACTTTTGTCCGCAACATTTTTATATGTATCTGACTTTTGGTTTTTGAGATATTAATTGCTGGACGTTTTAAAATGAACACCAGGTATAGTCTTACATCCCCAAAATTTAAAAACCTACATAAAGCATCCTTAAGTCATCAAATTTTTTTGAAAAAAATATAGTATGTTGCAGGGGAGAACCAACGCCTAAATACTTTCTTTAAAACAGTACAATTTTTTCGAAAATTAAAAATATGTTGTAGATGTAGAGAAAACTACAGTTTTCACTACAGTACACACAATGTACATTTTTAAAGCATATTTTGAATTTTACTGCATATTTTAAAGCATATTTTTATTGCATATAAACCGGACTCTAGTTATTTTGTGCTATTATAATTTCCGTATTATCGCGGTTTTAATATGCCACCTCGCGTTTAATATGCCGTTTACTTCCTAGTTAAATAATATACTATTAAACTATTATTACTGTATTAGTCCTTGATTAGCGTCACCTGCTCTCAATCTTGAAAGTTGCACCGTGGCTCATAATATTGGCAGTTGTACAGTCAGTGCCGAATTAACCCATAAGGAAATTAAGCAATTTATTGCTTAGGGCACCACGCACCAGAAACAGCACAAAAAATATTTGCTGGCACATAAAAGGTAAGGTTGTTTGAAAATCCCCGCATGACTGTTTTTTTTTTTTTTTTTTTTTAAGACCGATATTAGTTTACTTATGAATAGGGGGACCCACAGGCATGGATTTCTTAGAGCATCAAGCAGTCTTAATTCGGCACTGTGTATAGTGCGAATTCCTTTCCCAAACAACTCAGAGGTTATTTTATTATTATCTCCCCTAATCGGATTTTATCCCTAGAGCAAAGTGCCCTTTTAGCACGGACAATCGAAACCAAAAATAAGAGGTGTACAACTAGATGCTATAAGAGTCTCAAATACACAATTTTAACTTTCTACGACTTACCGTATTTGAGTTATGCGACATACAGTTGAAACTAGTTGAAATGAATCCAGAGAAGGTCAAAACGGATATTTCCGTCAAAATCTGAAAAGCGAAAAAATAGAAAATTATAAAGTGAAATTTAAAAAATTTCCAGAAAAACTGAAATTATTTTATGGTCGAGGGAAATTAGACCTTTTCTAAGAAATAAGTGACGGAAAGCTGAATTTTCGTAAAAACGTTGTTTTTGTGGTTCTAAATTAGATCTAACGTCTAAAAAGGTCCCAATAGATCCGAGTTCCGCTAACAATTCTAAGCAGAGTCAAAGGTCGCAAAAATAGGTTTTTCGATTTTTTCTGTATGCGGTTAATGCTAATTTTGGATCTGAGCAGAGGCGGATTTAGGATCGTCTGAGCCGGGGCCCTGCCCGATATGGCGCCCCGTTTGCTTGATGTCATCGAAATTGCATCGTTGAATATTTCCGAATTAAAATAACAATATTCCCAATGAAATGTCAATAACCGTACACAATACGCACACAAAGCTAGATTTTTCAAACCGGGGGGTCTGGGGGTATGGAATACCCTCCAGTACACTATAGAGATTGGGCGCAAAAAAGTGTTATTGGGCTTATAAGTTTCAAACCGGAAATTTAATTTCTAAAAATCTAAGATTTCTGATTTGAAGTGCAATAACACATTTTATTTTTTTAAACACAATAATTACTAATACCCCAGACCCCCCGGTTTGAGTAACCTAGCTTTGTGATTGTGTTCAAAAAAGAAAATGTATTTTTGAACTTATGAGTTGCAGACCAAAAATCAAACTCTGATAAGATTGTAATAAATTTTAATTGGATGTTCGTCTGTATGTCAGTATGTCAGTCAGTGTGTGGTTGTGGTACATATAAAATAGATAGTATTAATCGCACAGGTTGAACTGCGCAACCAAATGTCATGAAATTTGTTCATCCATTCACAACAAAGCTAAGCCGAATCAAATTTTAAGTTTAAATTTTTCTTTAAATTTCACAACTTCTAAAATTTTCTCGCCCCTAGAATTTTGCCGCCCTAGGCCTGGGCCTCGCGTGCCTAACCTTGAATCCTGCACTGGCTCTGAATTATTAGCTTTAAGTACCTAGTCTAGTGTATTGAATTACTTTGTTACTCGCAAAACTTACCTACGAACCCTAAATTATATTTTTAACTATTATTTTTCTAGTCCGGAATATAGTTTGCATTTCGCATCTGTTTTTTTGTGTTAGATAATAAGAGTCATTTATAGTAAATTTTGCGTATACTGGTAATGAAACTACCTCTATACCAAATTTTATAATGAAATATTTTTTCATATTCGTACATGTACTAAATGCATTTAATTTGCTTATACCGGGTGTTCATTTTTAAACTTCCGGCAATTAATATCTCAAAAACCAAAAGTCAAATGAAGAATGAAGAATGAAGTCAAAATAAAAAAAAGTCAAAAGAAAAAAGAATGTTTCGGACAAAAGTTGTATGATAGCGAGGGTGACAGAATATGGCATAATTTTGTTCTTTTAATTTATTGACCTTTTCAAGGTCATTTGAAGGTCAACTTTGTTTTTTTAAATGGCAGCATATATTTTTTAGGAGATTCATAATTTACGGGATATAAAAAATTTTCCAATTTTGAAAACTTAGTTTGTTATACAAAAATCGCTTTTACAGCAATACTTATCAGACATTCCTGTTGCAAAATTCATTCCTTCCTTTTTGGTTAAATAAATTTTTTTTCTATTTTATGGTACCGTTTTTGAGATTCAGGTGTATCAGAAACGGTGTGATGAAAGAGAACAATGTATATTTTTGTTACACTTTTTCCATTATCCGTTTCCGAGATATAGATAACAACAGGCCCGTATCTGAGGGGGGGGTTTAACCCCCCCCCCCCAAATAAAGCATCGCACCCTGAGACGACAACTGTCATAACTTTCAAAAGCATGTTTTGAGATAATTGCATTTTAAAATTTGCAAAGCTGTGCATTCTTATGAAGTGTAGAACTGTTGTTGGCTAACTACAGGGCCGGATTTAGCTAGTCTAGCGCCCCAGGCTAATAAGTTCCTTTACACACACAGGTTTGACCCACGTGCTAGACCGCGTTCCAATCCAGAGGCAAGACCAGGGCCGGATCAAGCTATTTCAGCGCCGGGTGCAGATTAGGTAAATGGTACCTTTAATCAGAGCCGGAACTAGGATATGATGCGCCCGTGTCGACTTTGAAACTTGCGCCTCTACTGGGGGTTTGAAGGGGTATCCCTCAGCATAGTACAGGTGGAAATTTTTGAAATTTTCAAGGTCAAGCACTCTATTGTAAATTTAGTAAATTCAAGTCACAGGTATCCTGCTAATCTTTTGTTAATATTTTTTATTTTAGGATTTTATCTCACGATTTACTTCGGAGGGGGTTTGGACCCCCAAAACCTCCCCTCTCGCCACGCCCTAGTTCCGGCCCTGCCTTTAATACTAATAATATCATAATTATAGAATATTATAATCAAAGTAAAATGCAGTACCTTGGAATCACAACAATTAAAAATGGCGGCTCCAGTGCACCCATGGTTTATCCGGCCTTGGGCCAGACCTGTGTGTGTAAAGGTCTCAGACTTAACTTATGCCGCGCGGCATGTTAAGCGATACTGTAACATTCCTATTCATATGTCCCCAATAAGTCGGCGAAAGCCGTCTTAATGAAGACGTAACCTACCCTGGTATAAGTCATGGATTGATCCGAGTATCGAAATCGATTCTCGAAATAACATCTGTTGCTACGATACGGTATAAATTCCAGTAATCGCATTCTGGTAAATTTTAGGATTATTTTGAGTCCCGGATTGATCCGTGACTATTAGTTCGGGCATTATAGTCATGGATTGATCCGAGATTCAAGATAAATTCTCGAAATATCAGCTATTGCTACGATACGGTCTAAATTCCAGTAATCTCATTGGTAAATTCTAAGATTATTTTGAGTCTCGGATTGATCCGTGACTATTATGCGCGCACTAATAGTCTTAGAATTTACCAATGAGAATTTAGACCGTATCGTGGCAACAGCTGTTATTTCGAGAATTGATGTCGATACTCGGATCAATCCATGACTATTAGTACGGGCATTAGTACGGCCATAAACGTAATATATTTTATTTTTGCTGAACATACACGCAGAAATGCCTGACGGCTTGCGCCTTTTATATTTTGACGCCGCAGGCAATCGTCTGTTGTGCCTACTGGTAAATCCGGCCCTGGCTAACTAGCGCTTATTCCACTAAAAAGAGCGTTAGAAAATACAAAAGAATCCATCAAAACCTGAAAATTGGCATTTCTAACTTTACAGTAGAGCGATTGTCCTTGAAAATTTCAAAAATTTTCGCCTGCGGCACAATTTCTTGGAGGGTATTCTATACTCGCAGTGTTTGAGAAAGTCCGAGATACGGCCCTGGATAACAATATTTCTTTTTTTTGCCGAGTCTTGTTTAAGTCGCTGTTAGTCGGAAACAGTGCAACAAAATAGAAAAATGTATATAAACAAAATTGAAGGCAATGAAATTTTCAACAAAAAATATCGAAAAAGTTTTGCTGTGAAATTGATTTTCATATGACTAAAAACGGCTTCAAAATGTACAATTAATATTGTTCCCATAGGAGTATACGAATATTTTCTGGAGCCACGACCAGTGGCGGTGATATGAATAAGCAAACGTAAGCAATGCTTAGGGGCCCGGGACCATAAGGGGCCCTACTGTCCATAGATAAGGAATAGTTTTAACAAGAAAATTTTCAAGATGAAAGAAATCGAAGCAGTTCAATGCTGTGATTTGCTTCAGAATAAATATTGTGATGTTCTCAATAATAATCTCGGGATTCAGTTCAAAATTAATACTTTGTTTTTTAGGGACCCGATTTGTATATTTGCTTACGGGCCCTAGCTACTCTTGCACCCCCACTGGCCACGACTGTAGGTACTAACTAAAAAATTTAAAACTTCAGTTTTTCTATAGGACGAATCCGCCACTGCTAAAATCCACAAAACGTAGTTTCATCAGAAATAGAACGCATAATACTTTATTCCGTCTTTCTTGACAATTATGTGAACACCGTTCAAGACGTTCAAGATGATGTTATTTATGGTCGGGGAAGTACATACAATAATAAAAATGAACTTGTTTTAAAATGTTATGGCTTTATTTTGTTGTTCTAAGCAAAATTGCCCTCAACCCCGTCGTCAATGTTATTTCATCAACGATTTTATGACGCCAACAAAATTTACAAATAATATTAGTTTTCATTTTCTGTGACCGTAATGATGTAACTTATCCTAAATGTCTAAACTTTAAGTAGTATATTTAAATTATACCAAATAATTTAAACCAACAATAAACAAACAAAACCGACTGGGAACTTACTATAAATAAAAATCCAATAGTAAGCAAAAGTATCCGTTGAAAAGCTGCTGAGTGCCGAAGAGTCGTTGTGTACCCACATGTCGGAGGGATAATGTGTCGATAACGCAAATTTTTCTTCGATTCCTCATTAATTATCCTGTGGTGTTCGAGTTAAGACGTGTTGTTCTGAATATCCAACATTTTCGGTAAGATTTTACAATTTCATTTAATTTTATAATTTATTGATCTTATTAAATTTAATCCAAATTTTTGAAGTGCCCATATTTGCAAAAATTTATTTTTTTTTGTGTATCGTGAAATTGTATCCCTCCATTCTGGAAATTAGTATTTTTTTTGCGTAATTTGAAAGTTGGTTAGAAAAATTAATTTACTGTCGAATGTTGGGTTCGTTAATCTTTTATTAGGAAAAAAAACGTTTTTGGGCCGAGGGTATTGCATTTTGATGAAATTTTATTATTACAAACAAATTTTTGTTTTAACATTTTCTGGGCAGGTGATGCCTCCCCTGGCTACGGGCCTGATTTTGAAAATCAAAACCAAATCACTTTACTATTTAATCAAACATTTCAATTGATTTTCATTCTAATTTTTGTTGTTTTTCTAGATTAAAATTGATCATGGCCGAAATTACCACCCAAACTGATCCTGCTGCACATACCAGTGCAACCTTGGTTCCAAAGACGATTTTGGATAAGTTAAGATGTATTCGGTGCTCTCTGTACATTTCAGTAGCTCCTATTTTCTATGACGAAAATCTGAAGTTGGTATGTGGTAGATGCCAAGACGCGAAAAATTCCTCTCTTCGCCCAGCACAGGAACTGGAATTGCTTCTAGATATTTTGTTGTTTCCGTGCTGTTATTCCGACTATGGATGTACCAAGGAGTTAACATCCAAAAATGTTGTTGCCCATGAAGCTGTATGTGAATTCGATTTTCGTGTTAAGTGTCCACTTGTTGATGCAAATCGATGTGATTGGCAAGGACATCCAAATCTGTTGTACCAACACTGCATAGACAAACATTTCACTTTGATCAAACCTTTTTCAAGATTTGATTTGCATATACTGAAAGATAATACCGCAATAGAATTTTTTATACTATCAAATGCTCTGTTTTTCTTCCGTTATGCTACTAACGAAGTTGGGAAAATTATTTCATTCAATTTGTATCAAGTTGTAAGACACGACGAGGAGAAAGAGTTTACAAAGTACAAAATGGGATTTTATAGCAAGTGTTACATGTTCGATTTTTCTTATCACGATTTGCCTTTATTCGTTTATAATAAGATAGGGGTTGCAGAACAAATATTCAATCCTAACACGGATTTCATCAAAAATTTTGTACACGACGGCGTTGAAAAATTGTATTGTAAAATTTTTATTTTTGGTTTAAACGAACATGCTTTTCAAGAAGCCATAAATATTTTACAAAATTATACTTGCCACCCGAAATCTATATTGGGTTCTTTTTTGATTGTTTGCGACAAGGGCCATACCATATGCAGTAATTGTATCAAGTTGTCAAAACTTTGTCCAAACTCGGAAAATTGTCACAACAAAAAAAGAGATATTATGGATAAACTGACTTATGTTTGTAAGAAAAGTAGCAAGGGCTGTAAATTTACAAGCGATGCAACTGGAATAAAGCACCACGAAAAGAGTTGCAAATATTAGTTTTTAATTTTTATTTTTTTCCTTTTAACATTTTTTGTTTCATCAATTTTTAATTTTAATTTTTAGTATTTTATTGTTCGGTTCCGCAAAAGTTAACTCCTCTTGTTGAAACTGTTTATGTTAATCTTTTTCCATTTAAATATTGTTCTAACAGTTTTTAATTTTTAAGTTTATTCAGCAATTTATGTTTTATAAGTGTTTCTTTTAATTTTCATTTTAATAAATGTTGCAAAACGATTTTTGTATTGTAAAGACGACAAAAATGTTTTTAAATTTGCAAATTGCAACTTCAATAAAAGAACATGAAAATAATCGCAAATATTAATTTTTAATGTTCATTACATTTAATTTTATTGTTTTTTAACTATGTTACAATTAATTTTAATTTTTTTAACAATTTATGTATTATTTAACTTTGTAGTTTTTTCTTATTTTTAATAAATTTTTTAATCAATTTCTTATTATTTTATTTTAGTTACATTAAATTGACGTGCTTAAACATTTTTAACTCACAACTGCAAGTATCAGTCGAAGTGAAGAATTTTTGCAGGAAATTTTAAAGTAACGCAAGAGGAAATCCGAAGAAGTCGTCTAGAAGGAAAGCTAGTGTACAAAAATTTGCCTTATGAGTTACGAATAACCCCTTGATATGTCGTTACCTCTCTTCCCTTAACAATTCTTAATTGTTTAATGAAAAGACAATCTTGAAGCTCTCTGTGACGACCTGATTTTTTTTTCGAAGGAATTTCTCAATTTCCTAAAAGAATTTCAGATTTTCTCGAATATTTTAAAATTATATTTCATTATTGTAACACCAAAATCGACTCCGTCAAGTTGGCTCCTTCGTTTTGGAATTTAAAATTTTTTTCGCATGAATTATTTTTTCATTTTTAAGTAAAATGGGTTTTCATTCGCCAGAACTTGAAGAGATACTTTTAAATAATATAAATAAAAATTCAATATTTGCCTAATAAAATTGCAAATAAGAGCAAAAAGGAGATCTTCTTTTATTATATTTAAAATAAAATTTTTTTAGTATTTCAATTCTTAACAAAAATCTAACGCCAGCCAAAATAAAAAGTTTCTACGTGGAAGTGGTGCGTCACGTTGGCCACTCCAAATTTTATAATATCGTACAGACACAGCCTCATTTAGATTATTGTCTCATTACGGCGCTATTCATATCTTTATTTGTGAGAATATCGAAAAATTTCCATTAACCCTTAATCGCTATCTTGCGGTCACCATGACCACATCAATTTTTAATTTGTGTTTATATGAACCCTAAAACCCCCCCTCAAATACGGGCCTGTACCCGAGTTCCCTTTTCATTTTTGTGCTATTATATTATTATTATTAAATTATTATGCTTCCATATGTGTTTCAAAATATCTTCTAAATTTTTCGGCTCGCGAAAACTTTCAAATTTTGAAAAATGGCTTGGACTATCAAAGAGCTTCGCCAACATACAAGAATATACAAGACTGTCGCCCGCCGGAGACTGGCGCTTCGCCTGTCGACCGCAGGCGGCTCGCGGAATCTGTGATGGTGCGGTTGGCTTTAGCTCGCCACCCGGACATAACGACGCTAAACCCGTAGCCCGGACATACCCTATTCAAACCCATAGACTTCGGGTCAAACCCGGAGAGGTGGCAGCCCTAGTCATTATGCCGCCCCGGACAAAAACACAAATTTCCGCCCTTTTATGGGGTTAGTGAGCTTTTTTGTTTTAGCGTGTCTCGGAGAATTTCATTAATATTTCAATTTGTCACATCAACAGCCAAAATGCCGCCCTTTAGATTTGCCGCCCCGGACAAATGTCTGGGTTGTTCGCCCCCTACAGCGGGCCCTGTTATGGGTTTCAGTACTTTTAAGTTACATCACTCCTAGTATGTTGACCAACTGGGATGGTCGAAAGTTGCCCTGTTTTTTTTTTTATAGAAAAGAAACAAATATGCTAGCGGTCACTGTGTAAAAAGTATTTTGTTACATTAACAAAAAAATGTTGTCCCAGCAGGTCCACTACAAGTTTTTGTTATATTAGCAAATTTATTACCCAGAATAACAACTTCTATAATACAAATTATTAACTTATTATATTATTTTGTAAGTACATATTTATGTTACTAATAAAATTTGTTAATATTACAAAAAATTATCTAAAAACTGTATATTTTGTTAAATTAACAAAATAATTTTTGCCGTGAGAGCTAATACTGAAAATAATACAACTTTCAGTATTTCAAAATGAGTATAGTTTTTTCAGCTAACATTGTTGATATATATTTTTATTTTAAAGAGTAATTCCATAATAATCTAATGTGATCGGGTATTTTTCTTCTCTGCATTGCTATATTATTAATTATTATTAAAAAATTTAAAATTTTTTCCGTAAAAGACCCAGATGTCAGACACCACGGCACTAAAACTAAAGGTTAAGCTTATACAATTCATTTAATAAAATTATTTTTTTAATAATTAAATGTTAAGTTTTATTTCACAAAATTTGTCCCATTTTTCAAGTTTTTAATAATAATTTGATCAATAAGAACGAAAATTATAATGTAAAAATCTAATGTATTCTAGAGTAGTACTAAAAAAATTTTTGCTTAAATCTATTGTTTACTAAAATATCATAAAAACAATGGTGGGGTCTCTGAAACCCAATGTGCAAAAATAAGTGGCATTTCCAGGGATAAAGATAATTTTTATTATTTTTTGATTTTTCAATGTCAACCGCACGGACGTATATAAGGGGGGTGTTTAGGGGGTCTGGACACCTCGCTTAGCCTATAAGCAACAACGCTAATATTAGTCGAATACCCATAAAAACCGGAAAATAGACCGTGGGATTTTTAATAAAATTACAGAATTACAAAAAGTTTGGATATTTCACAGATGTTTTTAAATTTTATGAGCGGATATTGAGTCCATTTCTAGGTATAACTGATAACTGCTAAGCTCATAAAGAACCCGTACTTTGGCGTGAACAAAGCTAGCTTACCTTTGTAAAGTGCAGTGTCACCCCCCCCTCATCCAAAAGCTATAGCTGCGTCCGTGAACAGAAGAGTGCATTTTTTGAGCAAATTTCTTTTCCAAGATTCACATTTGGTACATTATATTTATTTCGAACGATTTTCAAACGCTGGGGTTTACCACACCCCCACCCCACATATGTACGTAATATGTGACGCCGGGTTAAATATTTTACTTGAAGTCACTAATTACCTAAAGTTCGTTTTTGGGATCATTTCAAATGTACAGATGTACTATGCATTATTAGAACGTGCATTTATGCTTGGGTAGTATTTGGTTTATAAAAATTGAAATTCAAAGACACATTTATTCAAATTTATTGTCATATTGACTATTTAGTTGGTCCGCTGTAAAAAAATAAATCTGAATTTGAATTCAAAACTGAAACTGAATCTATCTGCAGGTTGCAGTCATATCAACGTTGACGGTGATGTTATTTATAGTCGGGGAAGTACATACAAATAGTTTAACTTGATTTACAATTTTATTTTGTTACCTTGTCGTCAATATCATTTACCAACGTTTTTTATAAGTAACTGCGAGAACCGACTGCAATGAAATTTACAAATAATATTTGTTTTCATTTTCAGTGCCTAATAACCAGGTTACTTTAAATGTCTAAACTTGAACCGGTATGTATATCGAAATTTATGTATTTATTTTGTTTATTTAACAAAATCGACTGGGAATTTATAAATAAAAATGCAATAGTAAGCGACAAAATATCCGTTAAAAAGCTGTTGGAAGCCGATGAGGCTGTGTACCCACATGTCGCCAGGATAATGTGCCAATAACGCAAATTCTTTCTTGATTCCGCATTAATTGTCCTGTAGTGTTGAAGTTAAGACGTGTTTCTTTTGAATATCCAACATTTTCGGTAAGATTTTACAATTTCATTTAATTGCAAAATTAATGATCTTATTAAATTTAATCCTAATTTTTCAAGTGTCCTTATTGGCAAATATTAATTTTTTTGTGAATCATCCAAAATGTACCTACTGCCGAAATATTTTTTGCGGTGTGCAGAAAATTATATTTCGTTATCCGAATTTGCATCTTAAAATTCTTTGGGGTTAACACTTTGAAAAAGTAGATTAATTACAAAATTAAGATAGCGAATTTGATTGGAAAATTGTTGCTTGGTTTCTTTGGTTTCAAAAGTGTAATGTAAATATTAAAAATCAAATTTTAAAAGTAACGGAAAATAATTTCGGTACCGACGAGTATGGTCTTTCAATTTTTGTTCCTATTTTTCCATCGAAGATTTTATAATAAATAATTTAAATTTTGGAAACTTACCAATTTATTTCTACCAATGCTTTGTGGTTTAGAATAATATACAGAGTATCTCCGTGACCATGGATAACCTTTGAGGTGGTGATAAATGACACTTTTCTAAGATAAATTTTCTAATAAAATTTTTGTCCAAGTCAAAACCCTTGGGAAGGGGGGGGGGTTCCCCCTTTAAAGCAATTTTTTGAATTTCTAATTTTAAACGGCCATAGCTCCGATATTGATTTTCTAAGCTTAATGGATTAGAACGCTTTTAAAGATCACTCGCTTATCTACAAATTAGATTACAACCCCTTATCGTCTAGTACAGGCCTTCTTAAACTATGGGTCGCAACCCCCAAATGGGGTCGCGTAGCAAAATTCTGGGGTTGCGAGAGAATTTAATGTCAAATATTATCATCAAAAAATATTTATTTATCTTTCTTTTATATTTATATATGCGGTCGCCAGGAAACTCACAATCATAAATGGGGTCGTGTATGAAAAAAGTTTAAGAAGCCCTGGTCTAGAATCAACGGATTTAGAGTTATAAATTAATTTAAGAAAAAAAATGTTTAAAAAATTCCGGTTCAATTTTTTTAAAAAAACCGCCGGGCCAAACCGGATAGGCTACAACTTTGTTCAAATAAATTTTTTTGGGAAACCACAATCTCAACACAAAACTCACAATCATAAATGGGGTCGTGAATGAAAAAAGTTTAAGAAGCCCTGGTCTAGAATCAACGGATTTCGAGTTATAAATTAATTTAAGAAAAAAAATGTTTAAAAAATTCCGGTTCAATTTTTTTAAAAAAACCGACTGGCCAAACCGGATAGGCTACAACTTTGGTCAAATAAATTTTTTTGGGAAACCAACCGTTTCCACATAATTATTTCTAACTAACTAACTTTTTAAGTAAACATTTCCACTGATTTTCCTCCTAATTTTTGTTGTTTTTCTAGATTAAAATTGATCATGGCCGAAATTACCGCCCAAACTGATCCTGCTGCACATACCAGTGCAATCTTGGTTCCAAAGACGATTTTGGATAAGTTGAGATGTATTCGGTGCTCTCTATACATTTCAGTAGCTCCTATTTTTTATGACGAAAATCTGAAGTTGGTATGTGGTAGATGCCAAGACGCCAAAAATTCCTCTCTTCGCCCAGCACAGGAACTGGAATTGCTTCTAGATATTTTATTGTTTCCGTGCTGTTATTCCGACTATGGATGTACCAAGGAGTTAACATCCAAAAATGTTGTTGCCCATGAAGCTGTATGTGAATTCGATTTTCGTGTTAAGTGTCCACTTGTTGATGCAAATCGATGTGATTGGCAAGGACATCCTCATCTGTTGTACCAACACTGCATAGACAAACATTTCACTTTGATCAAACATTTTTCAAGATTTGATTTGCATATACTGAAAGATAATACCGCAATAGAATTTTTTATACTATCAAATGCTCTGTTTTTCTTCCGTTATGCTACTAACGAAGTTGGGCAAATTATTTCATTCAATTTGTATCAAGTTGTAAGACACGACGAGGAGAAAAAGTTTACAAAGTACAAAATGGGATTTTATAGCAAGTGTTACATGTTCGAGTTTTGTTATCACGATTTGCCTTTACTCGTTTATAATAAGATAGGGGTCGCAGAACAAATATTCAATCCTAACACGGATTTCATCAAAAATTTTGTACACGACGGCCAGAGGCGGATGGGGATGTTGCGCCCCAAGCTGAACCAAAATTTGCGCCCCTCTTTGAAAGGGGGCAAATGATGTGCAGACGTAAATCCAGCAACTTGCGGCGCTTGGAATGCGTGATTAGTCGCGTAATAAATTTTGCGCCCCTGTATTTCTGGCGCCCGAAGCGGTAGCTTCTTTCGCTTCTTTGTTAATCCGCCTCTGACGACGGCGTTGAAAAATTGTATTGTAAAATTTTTATTTTTGGTTTAAACGAACATGCTTTTCAAGAAGCCATAAATATTTTACAAAATTATACTTGCCACCCGAAATCTATATTGGGTTCTTTTTTGATTGTTTGCGACAAGGGCCATACCATATGCAGTAATTGTATCAAGTTATCAAAACTTTGTCCAAGCTCCGAAAATTGTCACAACAAAAAACGAGATATTATGGATAAACTGACTTATGTTTGTAAGAAAAGTAACAAGGGCTGTAAATTTACAAGCGATGCAAGTGGAATAAAGCACCACGAAAAGAGTTGCAAATATTAGTTTTTAATTTTTATTTTTTTCCTTTTAACGTTTTTTGTTTCATCAATTTTTAATTTTAATTTTTAGTATTTTATTGTTCGGTTCCGCAAAAGTTAACTCCTCTTGTTGAAACTGTTTATGTTAATCTTTTTTCATTTAAATATATTGTTCTAACAATTTTTAATTTTTAAGTTTATTCAGCAATTTATGTTTTATAAGTGTTTCTTTTAATTTTCATTTTAATAAATGTTGCAAAACGATTTTTGTATTGTAAAGACAACAAAAATGTTTTTAAATTTGCAAATTGCAACTTCAATAAAAGAACATGAAAATAATCGCAAATATTAATTTTTAATGTTCATTACATTTAATTTTATTGTTTTTTAACTATGTTATAATTAATTTTAATTTTTTTTAACAATTTATGTATTAACTTTGTAGTTTTTTCTTATTTTTAATAAATTTTTTAAACAATTTTTTATTATTTTATTTTAGTTACATTAAATTGACGTGCTTAAACATTTTTAACTCACAACTGCAAGTATCAGTCGAAGTGAAGAATTTTTGCAGGAAATTTTAAGGAAACGCAAGAGGAAATCCGAGGAAGTCGTCTAGAAGGAAAGCTAGTGTACAAAAATTTGCCTTATGAGTTACGAATAACCCCTTGATATGTCGTTACCTCTCTTCCCTTAACAATTCTTAATTGTTTAATGAAAAGACAATCTTGAAGCTCTCTGTGACGACCTGATTTTTTTTTCGAAGGAATTTCTCAATTTCCTAAAAGAATTTCAGATTTTCTCGAATATTTTAAAATTATATTTCATTATTGTAACACCAAAATCGAAAAAGGAGATCTTCTTTTATTATATTTAACATAAAATTTTTTTAATATTTCAATTCTTAACAAAAATCTAACGCCAGCCAAAATAAAAAATTTCTACGTGGAAGTGGTGCGTCACGTTGGCCACTCCAAATTTTATAATATCGTACAGACACAGCCTCATTTAGATTATTGTCTCATTATGACGCTATTCATATCTTTATTTGTGAGAATATCGAAAAATTTCCATTAACCCTTAATCGCTATCTTGCGGTCACCATGACCACATCAATTTTTAATTTGTGTTATTTGAACCCTAAAACCCCCCCTCAAATACGGGCCTGTACCCGAGTTCCCTTTTCATTTTTGTGCTATTATATTATTATTATTAAATTATTATGCTTCCATATGTGTTTCAAAATATCTTCTAAATTTTTCGGCTCGCGAAAACTTTCAAATTTTGAAAAATGGCTTTGACTATCAAAGAGCTTCGCCAACATACAAGAATATACAAGACTGTCGCCCGCCGGACACTGGCGCTTCGCCTGTCGACCGCAGGCGGCTCGCGGAATCTGTGATGGTGCGGTTGGCTTTAGCTCGCCACCCGGACATAACGACGCTAAACCCGTAGCCCGGACATACCCTATTCAAACCCATAGACTTCGGGTCAAACCCGGAGAGGTGGCAGCCCTAGTCATTATGCCGCCCCGGACAAAAACACAAATTTCCGCCCTTTTATGGGGTTAGTGAGCTTTTTTGTTTTAGCGTGTCTCGGAGAATTTCATTAATATTTCAATTTGTCACATCAACAGCCAAAATGCCGCCCTTTAGATTTGCCGCCCCGGACAAATGTCTGGGTTGTTCGCCCCCTACAGCGGGCCCTGTTATGGGTTTCAGTACTTTTAAGTTACATCACTCCTAGTATGTTGACCAACTGGGATGGTCGAAAGTTGCCCTGTTCTTTTTTATAGAAAAGAAACAAATATGCCAGCGGTAACCGTGTAAAAAGTATATTGTTAAATTAACAAAAAAATGTTATTACAGCAGGTCCACTACAAGTTTTTGTTATATTAGCAAATTTATTACCCAGAATAACAACTTCTATAATACAAATTATTAACTTATTATATTATTTTGTAAGTACATATTTATGTTACTAATAAAATTTGTTAATATTACAAAAAATTATCTAAAAACTGTATATTTTGTTAAATTAACAAAATAATTTTTGCCGTTAGAGCTAATACTGGAAATAATACAACTTTCAGTATTTCAAAATGAGTATAGTTTTTTCAGCTAACATTGTTGATATATATTTTTATTTTGAAGAGTAATTCCATAATAATCTAATGTGATCGGGTATTTTTCTTCTATGCATTGCTATTTTATTAATTATTATTAAAAAATTGAAAATTTTTCCGTAAAAGACCCAGATGTCAGACACCACGGCACTAACTAAAGGTTAAGCTTATACAATCCATTTAATAAAATTACTTTTTTTAATAATTAAATGTTGAGTTTTATTTCACAAAATTTGTCCCATTTAATTAAATAATTTGATCAATAAGAACGAAAATTGTAATGTTAAAATCTAATGTAGTCTAGAGTAGTACTAAAAAAATTTTTGCTTAAATCTATTGTTTACTAAAATATCATAAAAACAATGGTGGGGTCTCTGAAACCCAATGTGCAAAAATAAGTGGCATTTCCAGGGATAAAGACAATTTTTATTATTTTTTGATTTTTCAATGTCAACCGCACGGACGTACATATATAAGGGGGGTGTTTATGGGGTCTGGACACCTTGCTTAGCCTATAAGCAACAACGCTAATATTAGTCGAATACCCATAAAAACCGGAAAATAGACCGTGGGATTTTTAATAAAATTACAGAATTACAAAAAGTTTGGATATTTCATAGATGTTTTTAAATTTTATGAGCGGATATTGAGTCCATTTCTAGGTATAACTGATAACTGCTAAGCTCATAAAGAACCCGTACTTTGGCGTGAACAAAGCTAGCTTACCTTTGTAAAGTGCAGTGTCACACCCCCCCCCCCTCATCCAAAAGCTATAGCTGCGTCCGTGAACAGAAGAGTGCATTTTTTGAGCAAATTTCTTTTCCAAAATTCACATTTGGTACATTAAATTTATTTCGAACGATTTTCAAACGCTGGGGTTTACCACACCCCCACCCCACATATGTACGTAATATGTGACGCCGGGTTAAATATTTTACTTGAAGTCACTAATTACCTCAAGTTCGATTTTTGGATCATTTTAAATGTGCAGATGTACTATGCATTATTAGAACGTGCATTTATGCTTGGGTAGTATTTGGTTTATAAAAATTGAAATTCAAAGACACATTTATTCAAATTTATTGTCGTATTGACTATTTAGTTGGTCCGCTGTAAAAAAATAAATCTGAATTTGAATTCAAAACTGAAACTGAATCTATCTGCAGGTTGCCGTCATATCAACGTTGACGGTGATGTTATTTATAGTCCGGGGAAGTACATACAAATAGTTTAACTTGATTTACAATTTTATTTTGTTACCTTGTCGTCAATATCATTTACCAACGTTTTTTATAAGTAACTGCGAGAACCGACTGCAATGAAATTTACAAATAATATTTGTTTTCATTTTCAGTGCCTAATAACCAGGTTACTTTAAATGTCTAAACTTGAACCGGTATGTATATCGAAATTTATGTATTTATTTTGTTTATTTAACAAAATCGACTGGGAATTTATAAATAAAAATGCAATAGTAAGCGACAAAATATCCGTTAAAAAGCTGTTGGAAGCCGATGAGGCTGTGTACCCACATGTCGCCAGGATAATGTGCCAATAACGCAAATTCTTTCTTGATTCCGCATTAATTGTCCTGTAGTGTTGAAGTTAAGACGTGTTTCTTTTGAATATCCAACATTTTCGGTAAGATTTTACAATTTCATTTAATTGCATAATTAATGATCTTATTAAATTTAATCCTAATTTTTTAAGTGTCCTTATTGGCAAATATTAATTTTTTTGTGAATCATCCAAAATGTACCTACTGCCGAAATATTTTTTGCGGTGTGCAGAAAATTATATTTCGTTATCCGAATTTGCATCTTAAAATTCTTGGGGTTAACACTTTGAAAAAGTAGGTTAATTAAAAAATTAAGATAGCGAATTTGATTGGAAAATTGTTTCTTGGTTTCTTTGGTTTCAAAAGTGTAATGTAAATATTAAAAATCAAATGTTAAAAGCAACGGAAAATAATTTCGGTACCGACGAGTATGGTCTTTCAATTTTTGTTCATATTTTTCCATCGAAGATTTTATAATAAATAATTTAAATTTTGGAAACTTACCAATTTATTTCTACCAATGCTTTGTGGTTTAGAATAATATACAGAGTATCTCCGTGACCATGGATAACCTTTGAGGTGGTGATAAATGACACTTTTCTAAGATAAATTTTCTAATAAAATTTTTGTCCAAGTCAAAACCCTTGGGGGGGGGAGGTTCCCTCTTTAAAGCAATTTTTTGAATTTCTAATTTCAAACGGCCGTAGCTCCGATATTGATTTTTTAAGCTTAATGGATTAGAACTCTTTTAAAGATCATTCGCTTATCTACAAATTAGATTACAACCCCTTATCGTCTAGTACAGGCCTTCTTAAACTATGGGTCGCAACCCCCAAATGGGGTCGCGTAGCAAAATTCTGGGGTTGCGAGAGAATTTAATGTCAAATATTATCATCAAAAAATATTTATTTATCTTTCTTTTATATTTATATATGCGGTCGCCAGGAAACTCACAATCATAAATGGGGTCGTGTATGAAAAAAGTTTAAGAAGCCCTGGTCTAGAATCAACGGATTTAGAGTTATAAATTAATTTAAGAAAAAAAATGTTTAAAAAATTCCGGTTCAATTTTTTTAAAAAAACCGCGCCGGGCCAAACCGGATAGGCTACAACTTTGTTCAAATAAATTTTTTTGGGAAACCACAATCTCAACACAAAACTCACAATCATAAATGGGGTCGTGAATGAAAAAAGTTTAAGAAGCCCTGGTCTAGAATCAACGGATTTCGAGTTATAAATTAATTTAAGAAAAAAAATGTTTAAAAAATTCCGGTTCAATTTTTTTAAAAAAACCGACTGGCCAAACCGGATAGGCTACAACTTTGGTCAAATAAATTTTTTTGGGAAACCAACCGTTTCCACATAATTATTTCTAACTAACTAACTTTTTAAGTAAACATTTCCACTGATTTTCCTCCTAATTTTTGTTGTTTTTCTAGATTAAAATTGATCATGGACGAAATTGCCGCCCAAACTGATCCTGCTGCACATACCAGTGCAATCTTGGTTCCAAAGACGATTTTGGATAAGTTGAGATGTATTCGGTGCTCTCTATACATTTCAGTAGCTCCAATTTTCTATGACGAAAATCTGAAGTTGGTATGTGGTAGATGCCAAGACGACAAAAATTCCTCTCTTCGCCCAGCAAAGGAACTGGATTTGCTTCTAGATATTTTATTGTTTCCGTGTTGTTATTCCAACAATGGATGTCCGAAGGAGTTAACATCCAAAAATGTTGTTGCCCATGAAGCCGTATGTGAATTTGATTTTCGTGTTAAGTGTCCACTTGTTGATGCAAATCGATGTGATTGGCAAGGACATCCTCATGTGTTGTACCAACACTGCATAGACAAACATTTCACTTTGATCAAACCTTTTTCAAGATTTGATTTGCATATACTGAAAGATAATACCGCAATAGAATTTTTTATACTATCAAATGCTCTGTTTTTCTTCCGTTATGCTACTAACGAAGTCGGGCAAATTATTTCATTCAATTTGTATCAAGTTGTAAGACACGACGAGGAGAAAAAGTTTACAAAGTACAAAATGGGCATTTACAGCAAATGTTTCATCTATGATTTTTTTTATCACGATTTGCCCATTCACATTTATAACGAGATAGGGGTCGTAGAACAAAAAATATTCAATCCTAACACGGACTTTATCAAAAATTTTGTAAAAGAAGGCGTAAAAAAATTATATTGCAAAATTTTTATTTTTGGTATAAACGCCGAGCATGCTTTTCAAGAAGCCATAAATATTTTACAAAATTATACGTGCCACTCGAAATCTGCATTGGGTTCTTTTATGATTGTTTGCGACGAAGGCCACACCACATGCAGCAAATGCATCAAGTTTACAAAGCTTTGTCCAAGCTCTGAATTTTGTCATAGGAAAAAGAGGGATATTATGGATAAAATGACCTACGTTTGTAAGAATAACATCAAGGGATGCAAATTTACAAGCGATGCAAGTGGAATAAATGACCACGAAAAGAATTGCAAATATTAGTTTTCAATGTTTTTTTTATTCATTGTTTTATTATTTTTATATTTAATATTCTATTGTCCGGTTTCACATGGACGAGTTGAAATTTAACGTATGATTAGAATTATACAGCAATTAAAATTCATTTTTTTAATGTAAAGATTAAAATTAACTCGACTTTTTGAAACCATTTATGTGTGTAAGACGTAACATTTATGCTAATTTCGCCGTGTTAATCAAAGTTTAGCTTAAACTTCTTTTGTATTTATCTGGTGGAATGAATATTGTTCTAAGAATTATTAATTTTCAAATTTTTTTTGCAATTTATATTTTTTATAATTTTTTTGTGTTGTGAAAACGACAGAAATGCTTTTAAATTTGCAAATTGCACCTTCAATAAAAGAACATCATGAAAATCATTGCCAATTATAATTTTTAATAATCATTATATTGTATTGCTTCTTTTAATATTTGTGTTTAGAAATTTTAATTTATATTAATTTTGTAATTTTTTTTTATTTTTAATAAATTTTTCAATCAATCTCTTGCATTATTTCTTCTTAGTCTGCTATAAATTGACCGAGTTAAACTTTTTTAACCCAAAAAATAGTCAAAAAAGTTCTTAAAATTATTGCACTTATTGCACTTAATGTATTAATAGGATAGGTCGAAAAACAATTTTTTTTTATTTCGGCAATGCAATAGTGCAGAAAAGTTGCAGTTTGGTATCCTAAATAAGTCAAAACTATGTCTTATATCTTCTGTGCGCATCGGACTTGAAGTTTGAAAAAAATAGTAAAAAACAAAATATTTTTACAACTTTGAAAAATACTCGAAACAAAATGTATCAAAAATAACAATTTTTTTCAGTTATAAAAATTTTTTGTTTTTGACTATTTTTTTCTTCCGATGTGCGAACTGAAGACAGGGGCCGCTCTAGCCTTTACAAATTTCCGTGCCTTTATGGGGTTGGTGAGCTTCTCTTTCTTATAGCTTTTTCGATCCTTTTGTGGCGTCTCGGGGAATTTCATTAATATTTCAATTTGTCATATCAACCGCCAAAATGCCGCCTTTTAGATTTGCCGCCCCGGACAAATGTTCGGGTTGTCCGCCCCTTACAGCGGGCCCTGCTGAAGAAAAAATTTTTTTATTATGTTTTTCCTAATTTAGGATACCAAACTGCAACTTTCCCGCACTATTGCGTTTCCGAAATAAAGAAAATCGCTTTTTTTGACTCAATCTAATGTGTAACAAACCCAAAAAAACCGTTTTTACCGTTTGTAAAACGGTAAAAAACCCGTGTTTTCTGACTTTTTTTTTAATTACTTGGTTTAAAAATATATTTATCATATTTCATGAAATAGTAAATATATAAAGAAAGGTTGCATTTTAAGAATTATTTCCACAAGTCAGAAAAATTGAAATATGATATCTCTCAAGCTTTCCATTTCCAAGATTCCGTTTTTCGCTCTTGTGCCCATGGGATATTTATTCAATACAATGTAATGTAAAGAAAAAACTAATGTTTTTTAGACTAACATAAGATCAGATTTTGTTTGCCTTCATTTTGTTTGGTTGTTTAACCGTATTCCGTTTTGAAGTCGTGGAATGGAATAATAATTTATTTTAAAACATTTTATTTTTTGTTTAATTGTTTTGTTTTGCTTTTTCATTTCATATTCATGTTAAAAAAAGACGAATGAGGTCAACGAGATCACAATGTACTCTTGATCCGTCTCTGTTCACAATGGTCGACAAATCGTCAACCCACAATAAATTATACTGTCGTATATCACAAAATCAAAATCATATTGGCAGTGCCGGATTAACCCATAAGAAAATTAGTCAATTGTTTAGGGTACCACATCTTGGTGCATTATTCTGAAATTCGAATGCTCCTGATTTGCGATTAGCCTAAGTATACTTATGGATAGGGGGGCCCACAGTCGTAGATTGCTTAGGGCATCAAGTAGTCTTAATCCGGCCCTGCATATTGGGTATGGATTTTGCCGTATACGAAACAAAATGAGGTAGCCTCATTATTATACTGTCCCAAACGCCAAATTTTTGGATATATGGCAAAAATCAGTGCAAAATTGTATAAGAAAATTATTCTCAATTATTTTGACGTATATGGTACGTATGGAAAAAATTTCGTCAAGAGTGGCGTCTACGATAAGATACAAGGGGTAAATATCCCGAAAATTTTGTGTACACTCGTTTGGAATTCCCTTGGAAATCACTGGAATTCTTGGAAATCATTGGAATCCGTTGGAAATCTCTAGAATTTTTGAAAATCGTTGGAATCCGTTGGAAATCTTTGGAAATCGTTGGAAATCATTGGAAGTCTTGGAAATCTTTGGAATTCCTTGGAAATCATTGGAAGTTTTTGGAATTCTTTGAAAATCGTTGGAAATCATTAGGAGTCTTGGAAGACTTTGGAATTCCTTGGAAATTACTGGAATTCTGTGGAATTCTTGGAAATCATTGGAATTCGTTGGAAATTCCTGGAATTCTTGGAAATCGTTGGAATTCCTTGGAAATCACTGGAAATTTTTGGAATTCCTTGGAAATCGTTGGAATTCTGGGAAATCTTTGGAATTCTGAGTCTTGTGTACAGAAATTTTACTGGATATTTTTGAACAAAAGCCCCTTAAAACCCGAAATTTATTTATAATAAGCTCTGTATCTTAGTATCAAACAAACCGCAATGAAATGAACTACAAGTGACCAGAAAATGGAACCTAGTTTTTCGAGCCTTTTTTTTATTTCGTTTCAATCTTTAACATTGATTTCCCAAAACTCGATTTTTCGGATATAGGACACAAAATAATTGCGGGTCGGTGAAATATCTAGCAAAGACTATAAAGACATAACTAAATACGTCGACAATCATAAAATAATATAACAAACGGAAAACCAGCTCATGGTAAAGCAAAACCTTTCGGTAAAAGCTGAAAGAAATGAAAATTTTGTAAAATTCAAAAGGAACTTGAAATAAAATTTACCTGGAGATTCGAGTATTAATATTCATCATCATAAATACAACAATACCCATTCTTCAATACTTATTCAATTAAAACTACTGCAGCCCTTAGATGAAAAACCGAAATTACAGAGAAACTTTTATTTGCATTTAAAATGACAATCATCAAGCAAATATTTGCGAAACACCCACAGGTCAGATCGCGTTAGTAAAAGTTCTTGTTATTAAGTTTTTTATTTGATGTTTTTTTGATTTTTATGTGAGAAATCAATTTTTTAATTATTTTTTTTAAAGTAATTTTCATTTCTTTCATTTTAAATTTAAGGTCCCCGTTACCTGATACCTGTTTTTTTAGAAAATCCAAACTTCGAAGTCTGGAAATAATGCAACTTTCAGTTTTCAAAATAAGTAAATTTTTTTCAGCAAACCTTGTTGATATATTTTTTTTAAGAATACCTAATTCCATAATAATCTAAAGGTGATCGGGTTTTTTTTCCTTCTTTGCATTGCTATATTATGAATTATTATTAAAAAATTGAAAATTGTTACAATTTTTTTTTAATTTCCAAAAAAACAAAGAGGTCATAGACATTACAGATGTAAAACTGCTCTGCATATAATGTCTAGATGTGAAATAATAATTTGTATACCGCGAAAAACTTATTATTTTGCTAGAAAACGAGTGCTGTCCGTAGAAGACCCAGAGATCAGACGACGATAGCGAATATATGAGGTCAGACGCAGGGTTAATCTTCGTTTTATCGATACGCCTATCAATTGGCTTTTCGAGAAAGTGCCTTCAATAAATTTGAATGCACAGATCAATCGAAAATAAATAAAATTGGTAACAATGTTTGTAAAGGTGCATACAGACACTGCGAGGCTGCCGCGCGTGGCCAGGTGCCTCGCGCATTGTTAACCACTTGTACCTAAGCTAACGCGAGCCGGAACTTTCAAGGCATCCCTAGTTATTTGACAAGTTAAAATAAATTACAATTTTTTCTAAGAAAAAATAAATAAGTTCACGGATAATCCTGTCTTATTTATTATTTCAAAAATATTACCAGTTGCACTTATATCTTTCAGTAGCGTGAAAACGTCAATGAAAGATATATTGTTGTTATTGTTGTCAATAGCATAGCACGTACCTTAAAGTTTGCTTAGTTCGGATGGAATAAAACACATGTAACCAACAAAAAATTATTAGGTATTTCTGATTTATAAGTTTTATTTACAAAAAAAAAGAAGAAAACAACCGTTTGTTGGAAAATAACAACATATTACCATTAGACTTGACGTGTATACAATGGCTAGCGAAGAAGGTTTGCTTCGCTCGATACATATCAACTTAATAAAATCACCGTCCACACAGCGCGAGGCGTGCCGTACGCGGCAGCCTCGCAGTGTCTGTACCATCTTAAGGGGGTATTCTAGTCTAGAAGCACGAATTTCGGGCGTTTTTTCGAGCTCTGTAAAAATAAAACAAACAATATTCTTACTATCAAATTTTTTATCATTTGTTTATTGATACTTTAAGATTTCATAAAAATTTAAACGAAAAAAAAATTCAAATTTCAAGTTATTATAAAAAATTTTTTCGTAATTTTCGTAATTTTGAAAAATCCTATTAAGGGCATATTTTTGAATCTCTAAATTTTTCGATTTTTTCAAATTTCTAGACTAGAATACCATTTAAAGAGCAAAAGTTCGTTACACGCGATTGTACCTTATAATTCTGTAAAATTCTACATTTATGTGAAAATTGCCCGGTTTTTTGTAAGAGTAAATTTTTCGTTAAAATGGCGTAATTTCATGTTTTTTTCCTAATAAAATGTAAAATTATCTCGAAAATAGGAATATTAAGTACACCTTAGGGCAAATTTCCCCTAAAATTGGTGAAAGAAAGTGGCTTCCGTTGGAAGGAGAAAATTTACCCGAGAATTTTTACAGTGTGTCAAAAATACAAATTTAGTTTTAGTATTCACAGAAACATGGGCGGATCCGGCCAAAATTTATGTGGAGGGAAGTAATGAAATATTTTACAATAAAAAAAGTGCATTTTTCAAATTTCAGTGAATGTTTTTAGTTTATATTTTAAATAAGGCACAATAAATATTTAATTAATTAATGGGTAATTGTTCATTGTTTTATATTTTTTTCGTGCATTCAAAATTTCTGTTTTTTGCACTTAAAATTAAATTTGGTTTGTTTACAACGGAATTTATGTCGACGCAAATCTAAAAACGCGTCTCCACTTAGGCGGTTTTTGCCGGCGGCTTTACCGCCCGGCTTAGTTGTGTATACTTTAATATTGGCTGCACACCTCCCCCACCAAAGCCGCCTGCAAAACCCGCCTAAGTGGAGACACGTCTTTATGGCGGCTTTTAAGCTTCTAATATTAGCGTACCATTTTGAATTTTAAAATATTAATTATGCATATTATTGCAAGTTTTGCGATGCAAGATTCACGTGCATACCAGGCCCAGTAGCGGATCCATCGGGGGGGGGCTAAGGGGCTTCCCCCAAAAGTATATTTTTTTATCTGCTATTTTAGTGTTTAATGTTTACCTAGAGAGCAGGTAAGCTCAGGTAGAGCTGAGAATAGGCTGTAGGTTAGCCTAGTAGGCTTTAGCCTACTCTCAGCTAGGTCAATCCTCTCCCAAACCAAAATCCTGGATCCGCAACTCCGATTTTGGTAGCAACTCATCGTCCTTTCTATTTTCTGAACCAGGCCAAAAATTTCCGAACAGAGATCCTCTTTTTGATGCTCCTTATCTAAGATCGTGACAGTCGGCGCCATGACATAATTCCCCTCTCTCCCACTTTTAGAACTGATTTACTCCAGAAACTGGATCGGAAAAGAAAAGAAGAAGAGAAAGGGGAGAAAGAAGAATTAGAAGTAGAACAGACAAACAGACAGTCAAATACCGTAAAATATTTTTTACGAAACCCATCAGGTTAATGTTACTTTATAGCAAATTGCGTTAACTTCCTGGTGTTATAGGCTGACGTTTAGCAACTTAATTCGCATTCTGTCAATATTGACGAGCTAAAAAATTTAAGGTTAATGTTTATATAATTAAGATGCACACGCGCCTCGGGGGGCCCACTCATGTAAACACACCTGGTCCACCATTACACCACGATCGCTCCGAAGCTGTTGACCGCTATTTAAAATATTAGTAGATTCATATACTTAATTTTGTAAACAAATTACATTTATAATAAAAACAATTAATTTATAATATAAATTGCTACGTTTTATGTTTTTGGTATGTAAATTTTATATGGTGATTATGTAAATTATCCTCTGGTATTAATAAAGTTCTTATTTTCATATTAACGTTATACAGATATCGAGTTTTATCTGTTCGATATTTTTTAATTGGCTAAACGTAGGTCTACAGGTAGGCACATAAATACTTATTGGGAAATGGCTACTGTACTACGCTAAATTTAATTAATCTATCTCAGGCAGTGATTCTCATTCTTGTCGTCATGGTTTATCCAAAGAGAATAGTCAATATATTTTTTACGTTTATTATGATTTTAGATTTTTAATTTATCCCCTTATTGGAGAGGGGGGGGGCAAAATTTGCTTGAAAAATTAAATTGTATAAACTTTTATATAAATTAATATAAAAAATATCTGTAGAAATGAAATAATATATCCCAAAATATCTTGTTTTATGGGGGGCGGGGGGGTCCCGTAGTCTAGAAAAGGGCATATACATACGTGTATGTCTGCTAAATTGCTTCCTGAACAAACTATAAATGTACTTATAATTTTTTAATTGCCAATTTAACTAGCGGGCACTCCTGTTTAATTATATCCTCGCGGGATTTAATATTTTATTATTTAAAAGTATAGGAAACTGCAGAAAAACAAAATTAAACTCCAAGTTTATCGTTAGAATTGAAATAAAATTTATTATGTTCATTTGTAAAGAATTAAATCGGCTAATATAAAATAAACGGAAAATCTATTAATTGGACGGATTTAATTAATTACAAATAAAATTATGAGCTTTTTATTGCTCTCAAACAACCATGGTAATATCATCCATTAAAAGTAAAAAAAAAGCATGTTAGAATGTAGAAAAATATAACGACCATGTTTTAATTTTTGAATCTTATAATTTTTAATTTTAATTATGAAATCATCGTCTTAAATTTTTGTGTGTTTAAATTGGTCATTATAACTGTCACGCCTCAAATCTCAACTCAAAAGTTGATTGGCCACGGACTTTTACACTCCTACTGTGTACACTTCCTGTCAAACAATTCGGTGCTTTACTGTAAGAGGAAACCTTGAGAGTCAGAGATTTTGTATGGTCCGCTGCACTTTTTACAGGTCTGGCTAACCTTTACTTCTATTTGTAGAAAATAATTCACAAGGCTGTCGATACATTTTTAGTTTCCATTTTTGTTGTTGTGGTTTTTGCGGTAAAATCTCGACACTACCCTTGCAAAAATTTAATTAGTTTTACTTTTTCTAATAACACTTTTATTGCATAAAAGTGCTTTTATTGCATTGTTAGTACCGATTACGAAATTTTATTAGATTGCATAATTTTCTTCGCTACCAGAATGCAAAAACTCAATTAGATAACTACGTTCTCGAAAATCAATTAAAAAACTAGCTAATTAACGTAACACTCGGTATTGTGTTTCACAATTTTAGAAATTTGTAATCATTTTTGAGAGTGCCATGCGGGTCCCAATATCAATAACTCCTCTCACATGCATTAGGGGACCTACTGTTGAAGGTTTACATCAGTCAAATTAATTACACCTAAACAGGCTTATGAGGGCGTTAGGGGATTGAATCTATGATCGAAACATTAAAAAATAATATTTTTGAAACTTGAAAAAAAAAAGTGCCGATGAAAAATAATATTATTCTTTTGGCGAAATTAAATTTCTAGTGGAACTGTCCTTCCTACTTTCATTCTAACTTTAAATAATAAATTTTATTTAAATGCTTCTGGTTAAAATGTTTGATTTCAAAATTCGTTACAATATCTATAACAGGTGGCCATTATAACGATTTTTGAAACTGCCACTTTCTTCTACTTTTGTTGTTATATGGCAAATCTACCTGTGCACATGCTATAGAAAATTTTGTAATTATTCACATTTTTATTAAAACGAAAAGTAATTAACAGACATTCAAACCTGTAATAAAAATATTATAATAAAAGAGAAGACTGCAAAAAATGAAGAAGTTCAAGTGTAAGAAGAGTTATCAATAAATATCTATTTCGTAGGTACGGTTTTGTGAGAGCGGCGGCGTTCTATCGGCCTCACAGCACCAGCTGCCACTGATTATTAGGATTTCAGAAATGCAACAATTTTTTAAAAATGAGTTGTCCGTGATTCTAAAAAGCTGATATAGTATTGTAGTTCTCAAAATTCTTAAGGTGACAGCGACATTCAGGGCGCCCTTAGGGAATGTTCCTTTTATTAAATAATAGGAAATTTGACTTATTTTTGTATTTTTGTGACAGTTGGTAACAAAAAGTTTAATGATCACGGATTAATCCGAGATTCTAGATAATCCTAGGATTTACCAATGAGATTACTGGAATTTAGACCGTATCGTAGCAACAACTGCTATTTCGAGAATTAATCTTGAATCTCGGATTAATCCGTGACTATTAGTACGGACATAAATAAACAAAAGTATACCAGCAGTTTACAACCTTTTTTATGATTATTAATTATTATTTTATATTAGACAATTAACATTATTTTGCACCAATTTATAGGTTTATAATTTTATTTATCGTAAAATCATTAGTTTTAATTGTCACTGACGTTTAATTACCAACTTCTTAAAACAAAAAATTGCGTTTCGGAATATTGTCCATTTCCATACGCGATTGGGTTTTGAAATAACTTTGTTTTCGACGCAAAATAGAAAAAATATGTTTAATTACAATATTTATGCAGATTACAAGTCTACGCATTTTGTGGACCCAATTTTTCTACTGCAACATGCGGAAGTTTAGAAAATAAAAATTTTTATATTTGCTGGTTTATTTTGAAAAAATATTATTAACTTCCTGATTTAAAAAATTATTTGGTGATAATTAATTTAAATAAATTACCAGGGCCGGAACCAGGGCGTGGCGAGAAAGGCGCCCGCCACGGGCGCGAGCCATTTAAGGAGCGCCAAATTTTCAATTTTAAAATTAAATTTAATAAAATCTAAAAAAAGATAAAATCCTAGAATATAAAATATAATAAAAGATTAGTAGGATACCTGCAGGCACGTAACTAAGCCCACCTAAAAATTTATGCTGGCCCACCCCTGGCAAATAAAGAATTTTGTTCCAATAATTTCGTGATTTATTTCTGATTAAGTAAGTTTAAAATATTTTACATACGCATTTTTAAGACAATCGCATTATTGCATTACATTACCTTTTTTTTTAAGCTTTTTTAAAAAACATTCTAGATCTTTGGCCCCCTTAAAAATAACTGGACCCGGCTTCGGCCCACTTAGTCTAACAGGGCTAGTTCCGTGCCTGAATACCTGTGGCCTTTAAATTTGCTTCATTAAACCTATTTTTTGTGAAAATATTTTTGTATCGCGATTTTCTAACTTTGCAATAGAGCGCTTGATCTTAAAAATTTCAAAAATTTTTGTTAGGAAGTACCCACCGGTAGACGCGCAAGTTTAAAAGTCGCCACGGGCGCATCATACCCTAGTTCCGGCTCTGCCTACCACACATAGAAACCCACCAGTAAACGTTAGTTCTGTAAGAAAAAGTATAAATTCCACAGTTTTCTTTATAATTTTTATTCGTAGAATTTCTACCGCAAAGTACTAAACAAAATCTAAATTATAGTACATGAAACAATTTACTGCGACTTTACCCAAAGTTACATTATGGCCGCTGTAACACTTTTTAGGAAATAACAGCTCAATAGTGAAGTATAGAAAATATTAATAAGCATTTACCAATATCCATCTTCTTTTGACCCGAGAAAATGACCGCTTTGGTTTGCGTAAAAATTAACATACCCATATTTCATGCGCAGTGGAAAACTCCACGTTGCGCGGAGGGGGAAAACACAGAGAAGCGTTAAAATCACAGTACACGTCGTTTCGGCGACCGCAGTTCGGCGAAAGCGATTTGGAAACGTATATTCGGCGACGGTCAATTCGGTCAGACCGGCGACGGTCAGACGGTTTATTCAATTTATCGAATAAACTAAAATTTATTATTTAATCAATTCAATAAACTAAAAGTATCTATACCTCCCGTCGCCGAATCGACATAGTCGAATTTTCTGTCGACGAAAATGCCGGTACCGAATCAGAATCGCCGAAATGACGGTGCCGAACTGGAATCACCGAAATGACGGTGTCCGTTAAAATCATTATAATTATCAAACTTTTTTATGAATTTTTTTTATTTTAAGTAAAGAATTAAAGAGAAACGTTGGTGAAATCTGGTGTGCAAGTGAAAGGAATTCTGAGGAAATTCAATAAAAATTTAGGAAATTCCAAGAAATCTTAGGAATCTTAAGGCAATCCAGAAACAAACCCGGAGAAATCTTTTAAAAATCTTATAAAAAGAAAACAAATGTACAAAAATTTGCCTTGTGATTGCACCTCAAGGAATTCCAATGACCTGCAGACGGAAAATTTTAATTTCCTCATTTAGACGTTTGAGAACTTTTTTTTCTGCTCATCCTCTTTTCCATACAACACAAATCAGTCCGTTAGATATCCATTAGATACTTAGACTGGACAATGAAATATATCTCTTGCACAGTGCAGGATTCAAGCTTAGGCCCGCGAGGCCCAGGCCTAGGGCGGCAAAATTCTAGGGGCGCCCAAACTTAGAAGCGGGAAAATTTTAGAAGTTGTGAAATTAAATGAAAATTATAATTTAAAATTTGATTCGGCTTAGCTATTATCTATGGAACTAACATCAGCTCGCACCTAAATTTTAGTATTTTTAATAATCGTATATAGTAGCGCCCATGGAAATTGCATTGGAAATTATTCCCGAATTGAAAACATAGATTTATAAGAAAATACAATAAAATTAGATAAAAAATTAGTAAACAGTTTGAAACTCAAGCTCAAAAATACATTTTCGTTCTTGAACACAATCACAAATCTAGGTTTCTTAAACCGGGGGGTCTGGGGGGTATGGAATACCCCCCAGCACATCAGTGATTGTGTTAAAAAAAAGTAAATGCGTTACTGAATTTCAAATCAGATATTTTAGATTTTTAGAAATTATATTTTCGGTTTGAACTTAAATAACACTTTTTTTGCGCACAATCTCTGGTGTGGTGGAGGGTATTCCATACCCCCCAGACCCCCCGGTTTGAAAAACCTAGCTTTGTGTCCGTATCTTAATACATAAAATCCCAGCACGCTGCTGCTGCTGCTGTTCGGGCGTGTCATTTTTTTGGAGAATCGTCAGTGTCGTAAATACATACATTTGAGTGACGTGCAGGGCCGGATCAAGATATTTCAGCGCCGGGTGCAGATTAGGTAAATGGCGCCTTCAATACTAATAATATCATAATCAAAGAAAATATGCTCAATTTTGGCGCTGGGTTCGACGGCTCCATTGCACCCATGGTTTATCCGGCCCTGGTGATGTGTGCGTGTTATAGTAGGAAGAAGTTCAGAAGTCCTTCAACGTGGCTTCATTATTGACCATCCGTATACATGACGATGTATACGTGCAGAAGTGGCGTAAGTAGGAAGCATAGCGCCTCGACGCTAAATATTTTTATAAAATCTTTTGAAAAAAAAGGGCAACTGCCCCCCCCCCGGCTCTTGGCTTAAATCTTTAAATTTAGTTTTAATTAGTTAAATTTCGTAGAGAAAGTTATTACCGAATTCGCGAAGGAACCACGGAATTTGAAATTTGTCTTTTCTGCAAATAAAAAACATTAAAAATTTTTAGTGCTGAATTTTTTTTATAATAACATTATTTTTTGATTTTGCCCATCCCTTTAAAAAAGATTCTATGGACGCCCATGCTCCAGACTGTAATTCTACAATTACCCTTCTCTCGTTGAGTTCCTTTTTCATATCAGTAGTATTACGTCTACGTATGCGAGTCTATAACATAGAGACATACATAAAATTTAATTTTTCTGTAACTCATCATTTCCAGAAACAAAAACGTTTCAGTGGCGTAACTATGAGTGTTTATACTTTATACCAGAAACCAGGAGTTTGTCATAACTAAAAACCTGTTTGCCCCCCACGTACCAACCGCCACTTTAAAAATAGTATTTCTATGCATGTCTTCACAGCTGTTTTTAAAAATTACTTCAATGACGTTTTTCTCCATTGTTCCTAGCTGTTCCCCCATATAAACTAGAAAAGCATATCAATAAATACATGTATCACTAACTTTGAGCACATCCTGTGCAGAAAACAACAATAACTTTGCAAAATTAGATATTTAATATAGCAATGAATATCCAATGAATAATTGAGAGAGATATGAGTAATAACTTAATTTTTTTTGTCTCTTCTCACCAAGATACTTCCCGAAGTACCCGGTTTGGCCCTAGGCAAAGCCGTAACTTGATGCAATTTTTCTTGCCGGAAAGTAATGATGGCAATTCACCTAAGTGTAACCTTAGATAAAAAATTAATTTTAAGAAAGTACAATATATTTGAAGCAAACTTCTTGTTTTTTTATTGAACTGCCTAAATCGTAAAATTACGAAGGCGTCCTGAGGCCACAAAGTAAAAAATTAATTTTAAGCGTCAATTACGACTTCTAAGTGTTAATTGCGACTTCTAAGTGTCAATTGCGACTTCAAAGTGTAAATTGACAATTGTAAGTCGCAATTGACTTATTGACAAATTGACAATTGTCAATTTTCACTTCGAAGTCGCAATTGACACTTCAAATTTATTTTTTTACTTTGTGGCCTCAGGACGCCTTCGTATAAAATACTTGCGAGGACCAAGACACCGAAGACATTATGCTACCTCATTCAATACCTATTGAATGACCGGTATCTGGATCAGTCACTAAATTACTACTAAGGAATACTAAAATAATTTCTTCGTCCGGAACGGATGGCTTATGGTGTATCACTGTCGTTCAGAACCACGTTAAGCTGTGATTTCCTATGCATATCCGTTACATATTGTCAACATGTAGAAAACAAAAAAGAGGGGAGACCTAATGTCGTAAAATCACAAAAATTCTTAAGAAAATAAAATCGTGGAATTTTAAACCTCAACGAATTTTACATAAAAAGTTTATGCAATGCCATCTACCATCATTCACTTAGAACGGTTCACATTTGTCTGAGACAGTTTAAATTAAAACTGACGGCTGATGGGAAAAATAATTAATTATTTCAACAGCGTTGATTAGGATCCGATAACCGATGGAAGGAAGAGCTCAATTAACGGAAATAAAACAGATGTGCATCTGAAATGCAACTTTTGTTTTCAAACGTTTTTAGCAAGTACCTGACATGGAATAATTGGAAGAATTCATCAAATGAATTAAAGAAGCGATTTCGAAGTGTTGTGCAGAATTCATAACTCGTTTATCCGCGGAAGCCAAAAATCATGATATGCTCGAAGCTTTGGATCAATTGGGTTTGGAAGAACATGGAACCATCCTCGAAACAATTTTAAAGAACTGAAAAGATGAAGCAAAAAAAAACGCAGAACACTAAAACGTTATTTTAAGAAGAACCAAATCACGGAAGAAGAATTGACGAGGCGTCAATCATCCAATAGAGAAAGGGTTGAAAAATTGTCAATCTGAGGAAGAATCCAAGAAATTCAGTTTGTAGTATGGAAGAGCCGAATAAAAACGTTTTCTGTCATTCACCTTTCGGTGTTCAATGCACGTGTGGTATTTAATGTAATATTCTTGTATTTTTAACCCTCGCATTTAGTATAATGAAGAAGAAAAGTAAAGAAAATTGGTCGTTACATTTTTTATTGAGCTTAATCGTCCAACTTTGTAGTGTGTATTCTTAACATCGAAATTTATAACAATAACCTGTTGATGTGGTAGGGTGGTAAATGTATCCCTTCCACCTGAACAGGTGTACGCGATTCTTGAAGCATAACAGTGCAGCGGACACTCACTCGTCCGGCACAGTCGGAAGAGATCAGTCAGTGGATAGCATCCTTCTTTTTGGTAAAAAACTTCCGCTTCTGGAAGTTTTAAGATCAATCCTTGAGTAACAAATCCAACCGTGACCGTTTTGGATTTGTAATTCTGGCACCTCCGGGAAATTTTGCACCTTGTGATAACTCGAAAAAAAGTTGTGACTGTGAAAAATTTTGTTTACTTAAAATTTTTGTAAATTTTGTGTAGTTCGTGTGTTTTTACTTTTTTTAAACCAACCTTTAGGTTGGTCGTGCGATAGACTTTAAATTCTGGATCAGCGTGGGAGGTTTCCTTTACGATCCGCCGTTGAAATCACCACGATAAATTAATGCAAAATTAATCTTCCTGTGTGATTGATGTAACTCGCAACCGTAATCGATGATTTAAGTTCAAAAATGTGTTTGCTTAATTGTTGAAACTGTTTTGTGCTTAAAATTTGAGTGCGATTTTTCCTTTGGAAAACTAAGAGTTTCTAAAATTTGGTGTTGAAAGTGCGCCGAAGTGTTTTGTTTTTATTTATTTAAGGTGAGTGAAGATTTTATTAAATTCTTGGGTTCAATATACAAAAAGGAAAATTACGCGCTGGTTACCTCGGGAAATTTTGAAAACTATTCATCTACTACATTATTGCAGAAAAAATAAAAGAGTGCTGCTTCTGTAATTCCCCTACTTTCAAAAATAAAATTTTTTTGTTAAATGAGGAATTTTTAAGGGCGCAAAAATCAAAGATAAATTTAAGTCAAATTTTTTTCCGTACTTTTAATGTGGTTTATTAGAATTGAATTGAAAATTAGAATTGAAAGTCGTAAAATTTGAATTTCAAAAATTATTTCCAAAAAAATAAATTTCAATCTGAAAAAACTAATTTTCTTAAATTTTATAAAAAGGCAACGTTCAAGCTTTTCCTGGAAAATGAGTTTTTGAATTCCAAAATTTTCTTGTAACTCGAAATAAAAAAATAAAAATGCTGAAAAGCTAATTTGGTAAAAATTGTTTCCTCGTGAGCTATTGGAATCTCATCATCTGCTTATAGTCGGGCGCCGTTTTAGGATTTTTTTCCAAAAATCGCGCTTTCCGTTATTGGATTATTAAAAAATTTTTCCCATAGGTTAAATTTAGAATCCAGGTCGAATTGAATGTGCGTGTAATTCGCATTATTTCCGATTCTATTATCCAAAGTAGTTGTTAACTCCATGTTCAGTTCGATTACTTTACTCTCGTTTCCCGTGTGATTGATTGATAGACATTACTGCACAGATAACTAGAAATGCAAATGGAAGGACCTTTTCGCAGAATAATTTATTGCCGCTTTGAGGAAAAAATTAATCATTAATTAGGCGCTTTCCTTTGTTTCTTTGAATTTACAAAATAACACAGGGACCGGAAGTTAAATTCTAATCCTGCAGTTGAAAATTAACAAATTACGTAGTACTCGCCAATTTTACATGAAGGTTGTCGAACTGACCTTGAAAAATTTACATTTTGTCGATAAAAAATAGAAAATTTGAATATTTTATCTTAATGGCTACCCCGGCCGAGAACTCGCGTACATTCGAATTTGACGCTTTCCCCACAACGCAAACATGGTACCCTGCCGAAGGTGCGATTAATTCTCGCTAATTAGTAAAGTAGTATGCAAAATATGTAAACAAATAAATAAAAAGCGTCACATGACTAAAAGTAATAAAGTAATACTTAAGTAGGCACTCCATTTCAACACACACATCACACCACTTACCTGTTACTCGACTTAATCGCGCTGATCGAAACAAATTAAAAACGGTAGCGATTTTTCCTGTTGGTAATTTGATTTTCGTGTAACGAAGTTGGTATGCAAAGAAAGATGCGATTAATCAATTTTATTGGTCTATTAATGCAAACTTGGCGAAGAGTGCGTGACCGTACGCGTATGCCCATCACGTACCAACTATCGCTAGTTATGATGTGTTAAATTGTATTTGTCATGTTTTTATGTGAGAAAATGAGTATCTACTAATTTGGTATTCACTTACCACATCTTCACCTTTTTATCGCTTTCTTCGATGCATTTTCAATGATGAACGCCACTGTTCCCGATAAAAAGTCATAATCTGTCGTGAAAATTGAATGAATGTATAATTTCTCGCCTTCTAACGACATCGTTACATGGCAGCTTTTCTTCTTCTTCTTCTTCTTCTTCTTCTTCTTCTTCTTCTTCTTTTTCTTTCGTCTCATTAATAATCATTTCAAAAGGTTTTAATTTTATTACTGTTTATTCGGAAGCGATAAATCAGTAAGGTAGTAACTTTTCCATTGAAATCTATAACACACCGGACATAGAAAGTATAATCACCTTTATACCAGTGGTTCTCAAAATGGAAGAAACACCTGAGCTGGAAATTTTGGTTTTTAATTTGGACGTAGCAGTGCACACATGCCAATAACTTCTATTTCAGTTAACCGTTTTTAATATTTTTGAATATTTATTGAAAGACAATTCTTTGGGCCATTAAACTGTACTCTTTCACTTTTTCTATAAAACCAATAGTTTTCGAGTTATTACCACAGAAAAAAAATTAAACCACAATTTTATAGTAAATTAGTTGTCGAATTAAAATGTGCAATAAAATCCTGGCAGACGGAAGAAAATTATGTTGTTTGACTTTTGACGAGATAATTTAATTAACTTTGAGAAGTTTTATTTTTGAAAAACTGAAGTTGGTTCAATTTCTTGAATGTGATTGGTATTTGAGTAATTAAGTTGGTAACGGTTCATTTGCTTTTGAGCATATAGGATTAGTTCAATTCTAATTGCAAAATCCAAAGTCTTCTGAAACGAGATTTTTTCCTTCTCATAAATCCAAAACACATTTTCCATCGCTGGTTTCACTTAAATTTGCGCAAAAACCCCAAGGTTGACCAGTTACTTAATTAATCTAAATTTAGACCACTTTTTCAAAAAATTACAGACAAGGTTCTTTTTTCTGCTGTGAGTTTGATTTTAAAATTTCTTCCAAATTTTTCTGTCATCTTGTGTTTCGTCGACGACCTTTGGCCAAAAATTATTATAAGCAAAATTTACCGTTTTTAATGATTTAAAAAATCAACCTTGATTAATTATTGCATTGCATTTTTACTCGTTTCGTTTTAATTACGTAACAATAAAAAATTTGTTAAATAAATTTTATTTGGTGTAAACAATAAATCTGTGTTGAAAATTAAGTATTCAGCCTTGGTGACACCAATTATTTAAGACGCCATCTTGTTGTCATAAAATATGATTTGAATAATACAGAAATGTTTAAATTGTGATGACGGTTTGGTAAGAATAATTATTAATTTCGCTCTGTAACTCAACCAGCGATCGCACCAGTCTTTGCTGTAAACTAAAAATAATTTGGTTAAGGCGTGGTTTACACAAACCGTGGACATGACGCGGTAAAATTGATCTTTTAAAATTGCAAATTTTGGAAGTGTTGGCGTTAATTGAAAAAAAAGCGCTTGCCGTTTTCGTAAACAAATTTTAAGCACTTCCGTAGGTTCATTTTTTACGTTTTTTACGCAATACCTACTGTAATCTCGAACGGAAATGAGCAAGGTCTTGTAAGCACTGTTGAGGTAATCCACATTGGTTTAATTAAATTTAAAAAATACTTTTCGCCATTAAAAATTGATGATCGCTGATTTAGCGATGGTGCCGCGCGTACCGACTAATAGATGGCGGTGCGGTGTAAACAGTAAACAACTGCGTTGGGTCATTTTTATGTAAAGAAATAATAAATACGTTTATGTTAATTACCGAGTTATGCAACTGTGTGGAAATGTTATTATAAAAATGTATTTATATTAGCAATAAATAAGCAAAAATTACGGCACTCGTTGAGTCACGCGATCTCTCTCACATTTGTACCTTTCGAATCTTTATTATTATTTAATGGGATATAAATAAATGAAAATGCAATAATATTTTGACTACAAAATTGCAGGCAATTTGCATACGATCTCCGGTCGTTTTAGTTTTTTTTCAAAGTATCCCCGGTATAATTAAATGTTAATTAATTCGTAGTTTCGCTTATGTAATTTTGAACAGGAAATTTTTTTTAAATATTGCATCCACTATCAATTTCTTCATTAGATAGGTAAATAGGTAATTGTTAAAACGAAACGATAAACTTTCTAAAATAATTAGAAATATTTTATTTTATAACAAAACCACCGAAGAAACAAAAGCCACAGAAAATTTTAATTGTACAAAACCAATATAAAAAGATATTATTATCGAATGACTCATGATGTTTCGAAACCAAAAAAAAATATCGACTTTTTGCTGGATAGATACTTAATACGTAACGCTGATTGAAATTTACAGATATGTCCGAAAAAAAATTTCATTAATAAAATTTCTTGACTCGAAGCAACAACTTGCTACGTGCAGATCCGAAAATAATAATTGCAAGCAACTGTTCTGCCACGGTGGGCGAGGGTGTGGATGCGTCGGATCAGTTAAATTTGTTTAGTCAACATTTCAGCGGCATAAATTGCAAAATAATTAAGTTCTTAAACGAAACGCACTTAAAATCGATTAACCATTCTTTATTCTGTCAATAACTTGACACGGATAGCAATCATTACTAATTATTGGATTATTTACGCTTCTGTTGGCACATAAAATGGGTAGCTCTGTTGCATTTCCGGAATTGATTGTTTTTTTTTGGAAGTTCTATTAAAATTGAAAGTCGTTATACTTTAGGTTAATGATACCTCGAGTCAGCTAAACGTCATGTTAGCTGTACAAGAGTTTACATGTTTTGGAGTAAGTACATGCATTAAGAGACTAGAACACGCCACTTATCTTTATTCAGGTTGCGTAGTTGGCACCACTGACGTATGCTAAAACAACCAGCGTTCTTCTTATCTCGCCTTTAGAATCGGTTAGATAAATTCACGTGTCACAATTAACATGGCGCTTTAGTTTAGAAAAAGTTGTGACACGTTTTCGGTTAGATGGCGTTAAACAACCTCCCCCGAGCCAACTTCTTTTTTATTTACTTTTAACCATTTGTGTATTATTGTGCCAATTATAAGTGAAATATGTAAAGATTTCAACAATGTGTAACATTCCCGTTTTGCATGCCATAAATTGCTTGGGAGGAGTTAACCTACACATAATGTAACTGGCACACAAGTTAGTCTTGAGGAATACGATTCTAACACGAGAATGCTGCACTTTTAGATAAAAAACCACCATTCGCGCGATCTTTCTTTCGCATGACAACGAATAAAGTTATTAGGCTTATAAACAAGTTACCAGTAAGTAATTAGCAGAGATAAATGTTACGCCCACTCATTCTAATTATTAGGTCAGCTCGGAGTATTTTTTCAAACCGAGTTCGCGGACGTGGGGCTTGTTATTGATGATCGCTTCACACGAACTCGCGATTTCAAATAGTCAAAATATTAAACAAAAACAAAACGCTCCGAGCAAGTTCCGTCCGAATACGTTCCCGCGGTAAATAATAATTCTTGGTGCGGATGTTGATTTGAGTTGGCAAAACCAGAAGTACAAGACAATGCGTACAAATCAAACGTCGATGGGTAAATAACAAGAATGGATCCCGTTAACGATGCGGCCATGCATGATTAACTCTTTCTTGCCATTTCTAACTCGAGTTCTCACACCGATGTCTGTGAACGATACCGACATATCAAAGCGTGTTTCACTTGTTAATCGCGAAGAATCCCAAAAAAAAACCCAGCGAGGGTTTCATTCATAAAATTTGAGGTGAGGTATGTTGGGAAAAAATCAATTATGAATTATGTGTACCAATAAAGTAAATTTATGATTTTATTAATAACTCCTAAACATGTAATCATCCGAGCGGCCAATTAACTTCTTATGGAATTCCTAATTTATGTGCAAGAATTCTGTGCGGGAAGTTGACGCGACATCGGTGAACTGCTTCGCTCTATAATGCAGGTCGATTTAAATATTTATTAATGGCAAATAAATCAATTTTGATAAAACGAAGACAAATAAAGTTATTAATGCTTCAAGTGTCGCTAAGTGCCCGACGATGTCTCAGTTTTCCGCACAGCAACTTTTCTTCTTCTTCGTTTTGGCGCAATTTTCGAAATTACCGGTCAGCTTAACCGGCGGTTAATTAGAAACTCAACAAGTGTCAGTAAAATTTGGTAATTGATTACATGCGAACGATTAATGAAAAGGATGTTTAGAGCCCAGCAGGTGGCACAACGTTTAACGGTCGTTTAACCGGGGTTAATGAATTAATTTATAAAATATTTGGACTCACCATTTGATAACTCTTTTATCCATTAGTCGAGTTCCATGACGATTGAAAATGCTACATTTTATACCACGGTATGTAAATTAACGACGCATTTCCGTTTTATGATATTAAAATAAATACTTGAGTAATAAATTTTAAATTAGGGTAATTACCTATAGCATGGCCGCATGGTGGACTTTATTGAAGAGACAAACCATTGAGCAAAAGTTTAAATTACCTTCCATTACCTAACTGCTATTTAATCAGCTATTTACAAGTCAGGCATACAGGCAATATGGAAATGGAAAGTTCTTTTCAAGAGATGAAGATAATACAAAGTACCCAGTAGCGCTTACCATATGGTATGGCATGGAACGATAAGAATTCTTCTATCTTACCAATTATGAGGCTAACAGAGACATTAGTTTCTTAAGATATCTAAAAAGTAATCAAATCCACATCTTTTTTTCTCTTTTGCACCTTCCTGCATCATATGTTCACGGTAATTTACGAAATATGGGTTAATGGTCCAAGTAATTAAAACCACTTCTGTTCGACCCTGTATGGAAGAGACAATTTTGCCGTCTGTCAAACAGACAAAATTGGTTTATTTTCACCAAATCCAAATATAATTGCGCAACTCTTTTAAACCAACCCCAAAAAATATTTTTTTGATATTAGGGGGTGAATTACCTAAAATTATGGGTCCATAAGCTACCAAAACCGACCGAAACCACAAAATCGTTTAAGCAAACACGGAAATTGATTTAGATACTACCTGGGAACAATAGCCCTAAATTTTATCTTCCGACAAAAAGACAAAATGGTAATGAAAGGTAGCAATGACATATGGCGTTTTCGTTATTTGATAAATTCCCGCGTGTTCTGAGGTCAGCAGCCGGCCGCCAAGTAAAAGAAAGGGATAAGAAATTGTGTTATTTTTAAAACGAAAGTGATTAGGGGCGAAGACCCTTCTTTATCTAACATCAGTTGGTTCCGTAACAGCTGATGTTCATGTAAACTCATTAAGGTGTCAGTTTTGAAGTTTGTTTGTTTTAATTATCTGACCAATTAAATTTGTTTCTGATATTTGTGACGTTAATAATTATTTTTTTTTGTTTCAGTACAATAACCCACAATTGAGGGTACTATGATCACAATGGAGTGTCAGCCAGGGGGGCACGGGGGGCACCTGGGGCACTCCATGATGCTTGATCCTTCCACCGGTGCTTATCATCAGCAAGACCAGGAATCAAAAAAGAAAAGTAAGTATTATTACAAAGTTATTTAAAATTTTCTTTTTCCAATTTTTGAATTAGCCCTTAAATTTCAGTTATTTGTTAGGCTAAAAGGGTAAATAACTCAATAATTTGAAAAAAGATTAAAATTAATTATAGATTTGTGTAATAATACGTCAATAACATTTTTAACAATTTTTTTCTTTATCCACTGACATTTTGTCCTGATTTGGCAAATTGGTATTTGAAGGAAAAAAGTTCAAATCTGCGATGTTGGGATGCTAGGAGGTCTTCTATGGCAAAATTATTTAAATGCATCAAGTGGTTTACTTTACTTTTTCAATTCGTGGTGTAAAGTGTCCGTTTATCTTCAACGATGATACTTTTATTGGAAGGCATTCTAAACCACTCAGGTCTCCCTGTTTCGGAGACCGAAGTTGTGGGTGCATTATCAATCCATAAAAACTATTAAAAAAAAGGTTTTTTAGTGGCATCTTTCGGAAAAACTATCATATTCATGATGTGGAACTCGATTGCCTAGGTTATGCGACCTAAAGGTCGCATAGACTAGTAATTTTCTTAAACGAACAAATCCGAGATGCGTTACCCTTATTTTATCCAAATGAAGATTGCCATATTTCATATAAAATGCAATGGGGCCGGTATCAGTGGCGTAGCGAGTTTAACTCGCGCCCGAGGTACATTACCTTTTCAGCGCCCCCTTCTATTCGAAAACCATAATTTAAAATATATTTTCCAGAAATCAATAAATCAATAAAAATTATCCAGCAAATTTTTTGTTTTGCGGCCCGGAGCATGATGCCCCTTTGCCTCCCCCCCTTCGTTACGCCTCTGGCGGTATATACGTGATTGATTTGAAAAGTGATTCCCGTGAATTTTTGTTTTGGATCAATTTTCCTTTAGGTTGATAAAATAAATTATGAAGCAATAAAAAAAAAATGACTAAAAAATAGATTTAGTATATTATATTCCTAATAATAAAGAATATAAATAGATAAAAAGTTAAATTTTTAGTTTGAAACCCATAAGCACAAAATTACATTTTCTTTTTTTTTATCACAATCACAAAGCTAGGTTTTTTAAACCGGGGGGTCTGGGGGGTATGGAATACCCCCCAGCACATCAAGATTGCATAAAAAAATAGAAAATGTGTTATTGAATTTCAACTCAGAAATTTTAGATTTTTAGAAGTTAGATTTTTAGAAGTTAGATTTCTGGTTTGAAACTCATAAGCTCAAAAAACGTAGCTTTGTGTGCTAATTGTATTTATATTGTGTGCGGTTATTGAAATTTCATTATTAGGAACTGTAATTTTAATTCGGAACTAATTACCGAGGCAAATTTCCATGACTGCTACTGTATATTAACGCCCATGATGTCATCCAAATACTCTGAATGTAACGCAGCTCTTTATTGGTCGATTATTTTATTATCAATCTAAACCTATATTAAAAAAAATCATATTGATGAAAAAATTCATAATTTTTGCGCCGCTCAACAAAATTCCTCAATAAAATGATTTTTTTTTATTAATATAATGAATTTTTCGTAAATACGATAAATCATGTTCATCTGCGCAAGAATGATGAATTCTTTATGTAGCTTGGTCATTTTGTCATTGTTCATCATATGTCATTTACCAAGGGGTAAATATCCCGAAAATTTTGTGTACATTCGTTTGGAATTACCTTGGAAATTATTGGAATTTTTTGGCAATCCTTGAAATTGTTTGGAAATCTCTGGAATTCTTTGGAAATCACTAGAATTCTTTATATTGCACTTTTATTTGAACTCATTGGAATTCCTTGGAAATCATTGGAATTCTGTGGAAATCCTTGGAAAATTTGAAAATTTGCTATACCTAAATATTGATAGCAGAAGTGTATTTGCTATAAACAAGGGGTAAATATACCTAAAATTTTCTGTACATTCGTTGGAAATCCCTGGAATTCGTTGGAAATCACTGGAAATCTCTGAAATACTTTGCAAATCACTAGAATTCTTAGGATTCAAAGGAATTCTTTGGAAATCCTTGGAATTCTTCGGAAATCTTTGGAATTTCTTGGAAATCCCTGGAATTCTGAGGAATTCTTTGGAAATCTTTGAAATTCTTGGAAATCATTGGAATTCGTTGGAAATCCTTGGAATTCGTTGGAATTCATTGGAAATCTTTGGAAATCCCTGAAATACTTTGCAAATCACTAGAATTCTTAGAATTCAATGGAATTCTTTGGAAATCCTTGGAATTCTTCGGAAATCTTTGTAATTTCTTGGAAATCCCTGGAATTCTATGGAATTCTTTGAAATTCTTGGAAGTCATTGGAATTCGTTGGAAATCTCTGGAATTCTTGGAAATAGTTGGAATTCTTTGGAAATCACTGGAAATCTTTGAAATTCCTGGGAATTCCAATGAATTCCAAAGATTTTTTGATTCTTTGGAAATCACTGGAAGTCCTGGAAGTCTATTGGAATTCCTTGGAAATCGTTGGAATTCTTGGAAATCTTTGGAATTCTGAGTCTTGTGTACAGAAATTTCACTGGATATTTACCCCTTGTCATTTACTTCAAATTTATTTTAATTTAAGACCTATTGAAAGATTTAATTGTAAACTCTTCTCAAAAAAGTAATTTATTTTTACTTTTTTACTTCAAAATATTCTTTCTCTTCATAAAATCACGGCTAATGCTGGCCACTCACGCTACGGTTTACCGGATAGGTCTGCCTGCGCAGGTAGACCGGAGCGTTTATGGCAACGGACCTGTGCGGTTTTTTTAACCTGTACAGGCGACCGGAGCAAATTCGAAAATCAATATTTTTTTATCGACACCGTACGGTACACCTGAGCGTGTGTGCACGTACTCCGGTGGCTTGCGCAGGTCGCGTCAGTTGTTTTCTAGTGTCTGTCCTTGTCTGTCTGTCTTGCCACGTAAATCAACACGCGAAAATGGGACCACCAGATTCAACTAAGAAGGTGCTTGTAGATTTTATCTCAAAGTAACTGAAGATAATCTTTCGAATTTTAATTCGTTCAATAAGTTTTCAGTAGCCAATGCTTACACCACTTTTTTCGCTTCCTTTTCACTGTTTTTGTATCATTTTCCTTCAATATAACAAAGAAAAAAGCAAGGCCTATCAATGCCAGTGCGTCATCGTCTTCAATCGATGTAACTGCGAAAAGAACTGAAGACCGCTCCGGTACATTCACGCTACCGACCTGCGCAGGCAAACCTGCACAGGTAACATCTCCGGTAGGCCGTAGCGTATATGGCGTACATAATCGGCATTCCAAACTGCAATCTAGGTCTAATTTTATAATTTTTTGATATATACTTTTCTCGGCAGTCAGCATTAAGATGGAATATAGGGGGCCTACTGTTAAACTTCAGTCCGATCGACTGAATATTTTGGCAAAAGCATATTAAGACCTCATGGTACTGATTTCAATTTCGAGTGGAGTTTGATTTCCATTCTGTGATGTTGACTGCTGCCTCACTTATCTTTTCTTTCGTGAAGACCACAAACATCTCTTCAGGATCCACGTGAATTTTCCGACTTTATTCCATTCATGGTAAAAAATGTTCACGAAAAACAATAGGTATTAGTGAATCATTCATGGAAGCATGAAAAGAAAATTACCACTGAAGAAGGTAACCACTTACCAAATCCATTAAGCTAAACTTATGATTTTGTTTGTGTCAATTAAATTTGCAAGTTACATAAACGACTCATTTAAATGTAACTTAAGCTATGTAATGGTTAGTTATTGTTATGTATGCGCCTATTGGTTAGCGTGGGTAAAATTATGGTAATGAATAACTCGAAACTGAGTTTATAACTTTCTCGATACAATTTAAAATTGTTGACTGTTATGGTGCAGAATGGTCGGTTGTTTTGCTAAAGATCATATTGGCACCGATTTACAAGCCATTACAACCGATTTCAGCTCTCTACATTATGCTGAAACACACATAAACCGTGTACGAGTAAACTGGTTTGTTTTAAAGCTTTCTTCGTTTACCATATAAACAAAGTCCGTAAATCGGAAATTATATTATTCGAATCGCCTCTCGTTTGCTGATCGAACTCCCTTTAGCTTATTTCGACCATCCTGTATTTTCTGATGCAACAAATTTGGTGGTAAATGGAGTTCTTCTTTCAATCACTCAATAATGATTACTACACGGCGTGGGCTGAGAGTGCGTTACAAGTTAATTTTAAATCACCGTGGGTGTATATTTATTGCTATTTTTATGCACTCACTGATCGATCGTTTAATAATAATTGATTATGGTAAACGTTAAATTATATCGAAATTGATATCGATTTTAGTTGTTTATTACAGAGCGGTTCGAAAAATTGGTAATTTAAAAAATTCTTAATTATGTTCCTTCTTCACTGTCGTCGTTTTTTCTTTTTTTGCGGTTTTTGCCTTACAAGATTTTTGTATCGTTGCCCCAGCGCCCCCCGTAACAATGTAGGATTTTTTAAATTTTTATAAAAGCAATAATAATTGTTAATTTATTTTTAATTATTTAATTACTTTAGGAATTTTTACGTAAAATATTTAAACGTTACCATTAAGTGTTTGTTGCAGAAGATTCTCACGTTGGTTCTTCGAGTGGCGATGGTGAGTACTCTATAATAATAAATTATTTTTTTATTACTTTTATTAGTACATTAATAATTTAAAACACTGAAAACTAGAACGATAACGTAGGTAGATCGTAAATATTTATTTTTGATCGTAAAATACGGTAAATCAAAAATTGCGCGCACTTAAATTTATATTTAACGATTTAATGGATTGAAATTCGATATATGGGATGAATGTCTGAACCGCAGTCTGTGGGGTTGCGGTTTTGCCCTAATTGCCTCATTAGATAGTCGCCGTTGTGTACATTCTAATTGACGTGAATTTATTTCTAATTTTAAATTAATAAAAAATTGAAATGTTTTAGCCAATCCAAAAATTAGAAGCATGCAAGGGAGGAGGGGGGGGTGTTAGGTAATACATTTTTTGAAATCAATATTTCAAAAAATAAGTCCTGAGAAAACTTTCAGCGACCTTCAATTTGGAAGCGGTTTGTTGCGAAATTATGTCAGTGGAAGAGTTTTTGCCTCATGTAGGTTACTCGTGTTATCAAACACCATACGGGAATCACTTAAAAAATTCCTTAACGATTTCGTAGAGTAACACATTCTTCATTCTAATAAGTGATATTTCAGTAGGTATACATTAACGAGTATCGAGTCGTCATTACATAACAGTTAAGTATCCGTCTATAAGAATAGATAGTTATGGGTTGTTAACATAAATTGATATTCTACGATAAAGGCAAATCCGATTGCAAAACAGTCGCTACTTAAAAATAAAGAAAAAAACAAGATAAATCGATTTAATTTTTGCAAAATTTAATTAAATTTCTAACGCCACAATTTCTTCCATACTTTCAGTTTTTCTTTAATTAATATTTAATTACAAATATCATTTTTTGCTCCCAATTATCTCCGTAACGACTGTTGGACAGTTTTAGCCCGAGGCGATCAATTTAAAAAAAAATTTTGCCCCAGAAACTTTTTGCATTTAAATCCGGGTTTTGTAAATCTTTTCATTTTTTATATAAATAATTTCAAGTTCCATTCAAACTATCAGTATACCATGGTACTTGGTATAGTAAAAACAATTATCGAGCGAAAATTCGTATTTAATAACGTTACATTGTTTTTGCAGAGACGTATTTTAAAATTTGGCGCCCTGGGTCCAGAAGGTTTGCCGCCCCATAAATTAATAATTAAAAAAAAAGCTAAAATTAATTTTTTTAATGCATTCTGATTATAAAGCGCGAAGACGGTTTCGCCGCCTCTCAAAGCCTTCCGCCCAGGTCCATGGCCCTCATGGCCCTGAGGTAAATACGTCTCTGTGTTATATGTTTTATGCTATGTAATCATAAAACTAAGAAATTTTGCGAAGTTTAAGAAACCTTTCTAAGTCTAACAGGATGTGTAACCAGCTCAACCAGTGATCGCGACAAGATATGATGTTTAAATTATTAACAAATTTGTAAGTGACAATCACAATGAACGCGTTTCACGTGCCTTCTTAACGTCACTGGATAATGGATAATGAACGATATTAAGCATGATAGACTGCTCTAAAGTTTTGGTAATATCGTGATACTAAATTCCTCGGGTTGTGTGACCCGAAAGCCGCACTGTTCTTTTTTTCTGGTAATTTTCCATTTTTTAAGGTGGTACTTATAAGAGATTAGGTACGTTACTGGCAGTAACACAGAAACCACCCATTAATTTCTAAATAAAACTGATGACCTGTAATCAGTGGTTGCTCACAGTTTTGCTGTAATAGGAAAGACGACGTTAATTCGACGACATTTTGACATTTAGATCAGTATTTAAAACTAACATCAAGTTCATAATTTTAATGGAAAATCGTCAAGACAAAAGTTGCAGGAAATTCAATTTTCTACAACATTGGTTTCCACACGTTTTTTCTGAAATCGGTATTTTTCAAATTAAAGCAGAAAAACGCGACGCCAATTTGAATTTTATGAGAAATGGTTTTTCTTGAATAACTCGGCCAATTTCAATTTTAGCGAAAAGTCGTCAAGACAAAAGTTGTAGAAAATTCAATTTCCTACAACTTTGGTTGTCATGTTTTTTTTCTAAAATTAGTATTTTTTAAATTAAACCTAAAAACAGGATTTCTTTCAAAACGGCTTTTTGAATTTTATAAAAAATGGTTTTTCTTGAATAACTCGGCCAATTTCAATTTTAGCGAAAAATCGTCAAGACAAAAGTTGTAGAAAATTCAATTTCCTACAACTTTGGTTGTCGTGTTTTTTTTCTAAAATTAGTATTTTTCAAATTAAACCTAAAAACAGGATTTCTTTCAAAACGGCATTTTGAATTTTATAAAAAATGGTTTTTCTTGAATAGCTCGGCCAATTTCAATTTTACCGAAAAATCGTCAAGACAAAAATTGTAGAAAATTCAATTTTCTACAACTTTGGTTGTCGTGTTTTTTTTTCTAAAATTAGTATTTTTCAAATTAAACCTAAAAACAGGATTTCTTTCAAAACGGCTTTTTGAATTTTATAAAAAATGTTTTTTCTTGAATAGCTCGGCCAATTTCAATTTTACCGAAAAATCGTAAAGACAAAAGTTGTACAAAATTAAATTTCCTACAACTTTGGTTGTCGTGTTTTTTTTCTAAAATTAGTATTTTTCAAATTAAACCTAAAAACAGGATTTCTTTCAAAACGGCTTTTTGAATTTTATAAAAAATGGTTTTTCTTGAATAGCTCGGCCAATTTCAATTTTACCGAAAAATCGTAAAGACAAAAGTTGTAGAAAATTCAATTTTCTACAACTTTGGTTCTCGCGTTTTTTTCTGAAATTAATATTTTTCAAATTAAACCTAAAAAATGCGGTAGCATTTTGAATTTTATAAAAAATTGTTTTTTTAAATAACTCTGTCAATTTCAATTTTATTGAAAAATCGTAAATACAAAAGTCGTAAGAAATTGAATTTTCTATAACTTGGATTCCCGAATTTTTTTCTAAAATTCATGTTTTTCAAATTAAATCTGAAAATAAAACGGCGAACTTCCTTGTAAATAAGGAAGTATTGTAATCCCGATTTTTTTTTGGGTTTTCAGATTTTGACGGAAATATTCGTTGCGCCACAAGCCCGGGCTTCATGGGCTTATGCGATAATACGGCTCTGGGTACTGGTGGGTATTCCCCCGACTATCCATGCAAACTGACACAACCTATATAAATCATCCATTTTTGTTTTGAAAAAGCAAAAGAGGACAAAGCCCAATCGCCCTTCCCGCACCAGCCACCACTTAATAAAAAGTAGTAATTTATTAAAATTATTATGTATTTGTATGAAAGTTAATAAGTAAGGTTATGCGGATTATGTCACGAACAAGTGAGGTTATGTCGATTTCGTCACGGATATAGCAAATTTACTTTGTAAAAATTTGTCTATAATTAATTTATAAATGTTGTAACAACGTTTAATATCCGTTGATAAATAAATAAATCAATATTTATTAATTATAATTATTATACTAATAATAATTACAATAATTATCACTATTAGTGGAAAACAAAAAAAAATTGTTGCGACCCCGACTTCAGCTTACCGAAGTTTGCACCTCCCCATTTTTAATTCTTTTATGTTAAAAATAATTTTACGACGACGGCGGCGGGAGGTGGGGAGGGGCTTAAGTAGTGATACTTAAATATTTAATTTCCCAAATTTGAAAGTCCGAGCTGAACTAATAATTTTTCCCCCAAAGGAGGGATTAATCTACTAGCTTTCGTACTCGGCATTGCCCGGTCCATTATTTTAGTTGGGTTTACTGAAAGCAGCAGTGCCGTATGTAGCATATTTTTGAATATTTAAAATAATCTAATCATGTTCATAACACGTAATTCTTGTAGCAGTAATTGATTGATTGATTAAATAAATCAAACGGATCGTTATTATGCAGTCTGTTAACGGAACGCTTTATTATTGTAAGGGGACGATTAAAGCCGTAGTTAGTTCTGCGATATTCAATCATAACAGTTGGTTGCTGCAGGTGAAAATTGAATTTCTGACAAATAAATCGTTCTTCATAATCTTAAATAATTACTCGGCATGCTCGCCTATACTCTAGGCGTAAAAGCGACAATTCCGCGATCGTCTCTTGTTTTATAATCGCGCGCCGAGATTCAAATAATATGTAAGAAGGTTGATATTTTAAGTAGCACAAAAAATTCTAACTTCAACATCAAACATGCTACCAACTTTTCATTTATAATTGTAAAACTAACCCTGACATTAACGACTCGGAAAATAGGTATCACTCGTTATTGTGAAACATTCACAATCGCGTAGATTTAAAATAAGCGGCGGAATATATGAAATTTACATTTCGAAACGTAATTTGATTGATAACTTACGTCAGATGCTTTTCCGTATCTACCATCTTATTTACTCGATCTCGACGTTTGAGTAGTGGCATCGGTGACTTCTTTATTTGGTGTCTCACAGGGCAGCCTCGAGGGTTCGGTTTTGTTTGAAATAATAAATTTCAGCTTTAGTTTAATAATAGCTACCATATAAGTGATATTATTAATATATTATATGAGTGTGTGTAATGTGTGCAAATATCGCGAAACGTTAACGATTTCTCTAGCACTTGCGCGGAGTTTATGATTGGTGCTGGAGGTATAGCAGAAGAAATATGGCAGTACTTGTTGAACAAATAAAACAAATTGTTGATCGTGTTCGGCGTAGGTGGCGTGCAAGTAATTATTAGGAATGCATAAATAGAAAGTGGTTTCTAAATAAAAGGCTTATTACTTCATTAAAGTTGTCCGTTTATTTACGACGCGAGCGAAATCCGCATATAGACTTGCATGCAAATAAATCAGTGGGGAAAAAAATAACGTTGCTCTTGAAATAGAAAGGTGAAATCTTAAATTAATTTAAATGCGGAATCAACACGCTTCTATTTTATTCTAAAACGCAGTGGCGTCGCAGGGGATGGAAGTTACGCCCCTGCGTGAACCAATTTGTAACTCGCTCACGTAAACAAGATGTCAAAACAGCAAAAAATCCTACTTTATTTTACGAGCGCAATTTTCAAATGATCTTAATAATTATAATTAAATTAAACGGATAAATTATTAATTTCAATTTTAATATTCATGCATATTCTAAGTACCTATCGAGATTTATTATATTTTCTTTATAACGACCACTTTCTACACATACACTGTAAAATACCATTAATTACCTATGTTTTATTAATATTCAAATCGTTATGCTCTAAATATTAATAAAACAACACGAGAGTTAAAAAAATTGGATACAAAATTTTGTATTAATTGGAATTAAAAGGTTCGAGTCGGTATAGAAAGTACTGCTGATGGTGTTTCTCACATCGCTTGCCTGTACTGCGAACCGCTTCACGGCGGCCGAACGGACGATGCTTCAAATCAATCCGCTGGCGCCAATTGTTTTAAAATTTCCAGCACACCCGATCAGATTATCGACGATCTCATATATTGGTATGCAGATTTGCTACCAAAGAGGAGAAGGAATTCACCACCGTGCATAAAGAACTGGAATTGTAGGTGTAGAACGGCAAGAAGCGTGTGCGTGATCAGCTGGACGGCAGTGACTCTCGTGACCTGGGCTGTTGTTATTATTATTACTGACCTGTCTCTCTTTCTTGTGTAACTCCGAGTAATTTTATGTCCACATAAAATAGAAGCCATTAATCATACACTAATAAATCGTGCCACGTTTCTATCGCCTGATTAACCTCAGATTAACCGTTTTATGGTAAGGTTCTACAGGGTAATGCAAAAATTTTTACCTTTCGAAAACAAAACTTTTACTTTGCAAACAACAGAACATTTTAATAACAATAAAATTTTAATAGATCATAACGGCGAATGTCGGGCAACGTTTTAAAAATCAATTTCCGGTAAAATTTTTTTGCCAATTTTATATAAAAATTAATACGAGTAAAAGTAAATCGAATTATTGCAAGAAATTAGATTAACATTATTTCGAACTTTCTCGTTAAAATTGATAATATACATAGAACGAAAAAATTTACTAAGTAACCAAAATTCATAGTACTTTCGGTTTATTAAACACACTTTTTGAATAATTACGATCAATTAAATAAATCGATAAGACAGTTTTTCTAAAAATTGTAAAAAGTTACATACAATTTTATGTAATATTCTCGCCTGTGTAGTCGTGTAGTGTAAAAATTTAAGAATTTTTTTTGAATATTATATTTAAGCCGGTTCAATTACATGTTTTTCACAGCAGTGTTAATAAAAAACCGGATGTGGCAATAACAATAAATTTAAAAACAGCCTTTTTGTAAAAACAATAAGAAAATAAATGTAAAAAAATTGTAGAAACTACATAAACAAAAATAGGATATTTACACGATTTATTTTGGAGGAAAAAATTGTTTTTGTAATTTACAAAATATTATTTCTTTTGCTTTTCCGTGTACCGATTTTAACCAAAATCTAATCAAAATTTAATCGATTGACTTTTATTTTTTCTAATTTTGTTTCAAAAAGTGTCACTTTGTGACATTCAAAAGTGTGCGGAAAAGTACTAATTTTCCGCCCTAGTGCGGAAAAGAGTAAATACCTACTTACTACTCTTTGATATCTACTAAAAATTATATAAGGAATATTTTCTAGAAAAAAGACATTGATCGTACCTCACAGTAATTGTGTATCAGTAAAATATAAGATGTTTGTATGATAACCTCTATTGGTTAAATAAGAAGACGAGAGTGACGGAGCCACAAAAACATTAAGTTTGTTAATTCCGTTTTACAATTCATTTTAATGAATTTATTTTAATCTGAGCTCCAACTTTGGTAATTTAAATTTTATTGCTTCAATTTTTTTGAGGCCCCTAAAAATTTGGTGGCCCGGGTGGGGGCTGCAGCCTCCTTTAATCCGGCTCTGATCTTCCGGATGGACATGTTTCCACAAAGCATGCATCTCAAACGATATTAACGATCAGAGTCCTCTTCAAAACTATATAACAAATTCCTTGTTCCGATCTTATCATATACAATTTCAATTTTTACAGTTTGTCAGTTTCACAGATAAAAAATTATTGTAAATGAGGATGAAACATGTTAGAACCGTAGGGCAAGGGGTAAATATCCCGAAAATTCCTTGTAAATCTTTGGAATTCTTGAAAATCATTGGAATTTGTTGGAATTCCGAGAAATCTTTGAAAATCCCTGGAATTCTTTGGAATTCCTTGGAAATCGTTGGAAATCTTTGGAATTCCTTGGAATACTTTGGAAATCCTTGGAATTCCTTGGAAATTACTGGAATTCCTTGGAAATCACTGAAATTTTTTAGATTGAATTTTGATTTAAACTCATTGTAATTCCATGAAAATCACTGGAATGCTGTGGAATTCTTTGGAATTCCTTGGAAATTGTTGAAATTCTTGGAAATCTTTTAAATTCCGAATCTTGTGTACAGAAATTTTACTGAATATTTACCCCTTGCCGTTGGGTCTAATTGCTAAAGTTTCAAAAAAACAAGGCCGTTATAGAAATATGAAGTTAATCTAAAGTTCTTGTGGTTCAAATTGATTTAAATTACTATATTCAATTTGGATTTAATGTCTTAAGAGATATACAGTAGCGGTCATAGAAATTATTCCTGAATTAGAAATAGATAAAAAGTTAAATTTTTGGTTTGAAACTCATAAACTCATAAATACATTTTCTTTTTTGAACACAATCACAAAGCTAGGTTTTTCAAACCGGGGGGTCTGGGGGGTATGGAATACCCTCCAGTACACCGAAGATTGTGTATAAAAAAAGTGTTAGTGAGCTTATGCGTTTCAAGCCAGAAATCTAACTTCTAAAAATCTAAAATCTAAGATTTCTGATTTGAATTTTTTTTAATACAGTCACTGTGTACTGGGGGGTATTCCATACCCCCCAGACCCCCCGGTTTGAAAAACCTAGCTTTGTGATTGTGGTCAAAAAAGGAGTGTAGATTAAACTTGTGAGTTTTAAATCAAATATTTAATTTTTTCATAAATCAAAAGCTCATAAATACATTTTCTGTTTTGAACACAATTACAAAGCTAGGTTTTTCAAACCGGGGGGTCTGGGGAGGGGTATGGAATACCCCCCAGCACATCAATGATTGTGTTAAAAAAAAGTGTTATTGAGCTTATGCGTTTCAAGCCAGAAATCTAACTTCTAAAAATCTAAAATTTCTGATTTGATTTTTTTTTAATACAAACACTGTGTACTGGGGGGTATTCCATACCCCCCAGACCCCCCGGTTTGAAAAATCAAGCTTTGTAATTCTGGTAAAAAAAGAAGTGCAATTTAAACTTGCGAGTTTCAAATCGAATATTTACTTTTGTCATAACTCAAAAGCTCATAAATACATTTTTTTTTTGAACACAATCACAAAGCTAGGTTTATCAAACCGGGGGGTCTGGGGGGTATTCCATGCCCCCCAGACCCCCCCCCCGGTTTGAATAACCTAGCTTTGTGTGCGAATTGAGACTATATTGTTTGCGGTCGTTAATAAAATTTCATTGGGAATTGATGTTTTAATTCGGAAATATTCAGCGATGTAATTTCCATGACTGCGTTGCTGTATTTAAATATTTAAATTTAAATAAAATAAAATTTGTTTTTTTTCGAAATGTGGACAAATACATGTCGTATTAGAATTTCTAGCGAGAATCTGCAATGCTCAAGTTGTTATCATTTAAAAAATCAATCTTTAGAATAATGTTGTGTTGGTATGTTTTCCTTTATCAGGCCTATCTTAGCTTGGGAAACATGTAAAAAGCTGTATTTTTGGGAATTTTGTTTTGGCGAATATATTCGTGTGCAAAAACTTTAGCTTTGAGAAATTGAGAAATGTATTTTCGAAATTGGCATAAAATTTCTTGAATTTATTTTCAATATTGATTGTGTATACAAAGCTTCTAATGGCATCCAACAGAGGGCTTAAAATGAAAAATGAATATTAAATGTGTGAAAAAGTGCATTGTGAATGGAAATGTGGAAAACTTAAAAAAAACCTACAAACCATCAGGGGAAACAGCCAGTAAAAAATATAAAATTTAGTTTTCTTTATTAAAGATTTGCGGTTTAATGTCAATGAGAAAAATCTGTTGGTTTGTTTCCCGGTTGGCCTGATGTGGATATGCATTCCTGCACTAAAGAGATGTCTGCATAAAGAGTTATTGCGGTTCGAGGTGACGCCTTAGTGGATGTTTTAATCCAAAAAAGTTATTAACGATTTTCTTGTTCTGCCATTAGATAATAAATTTTTCGAATTAATGACTGCAATTGAAAGCCTTCTTTGTTAGTGGAGGCTTTGCATTTAATTCGATTCTTTCATTTTCGTGAAACACCATAATTTCGCTCCACGTATATTACACGTTGGAAGCTAATTTTCAATTAAAGCTTAACACCGATTGAGAAATCATTAATAATTTTAACCGCAATGTGGTCGCACCATATACATATAATAAATTTTGTAAATTACTCAATCAAATTGAGTTCGGCTTGCATTTCGATCGAAAAATAGGATTTTGTAGCAGCATAACCTTTCAAATTTCTACTGTTGAGCAAAAAGTGTAATAGCATTTCTTGGATAATGTAAAAAGTCAATTAAGTTTTTAAAACTTTTATGTCGTCCATTTAATCCGTTTTTTGTTCTGTTATACTTTTACACATTTTAGTGTGTTTGTTTTTAATCGGCCACGATTTTCCAATTAACACCGAAAAATGTACGGGGTGCGCACGAAAAAACGTGCGATTAAAATATGAAGGGCATAAAATAACACTTAAGCCTGTTTAACTGTTAATAAATTTTAATAACTGGATGACCGAGTGGGTGTTTATGCGAGAACGTAAGACGATTATTACATAGTAGGTAATCAAAAGGCAAAAAAGAGTGGACTCAACTGTGTAAATTATCTCATTTAATGTTACGTTTCTTTCAATTAGAAAGAGATTATTTGGTTAAATGAGCTGAAAATTGCAAACAAATTGCTTTTATGTTATGTGTTTATCTTTTTAACACTTTATATGTTTTTTTCGTTTTGTTCGCCTGCCACCAGGTCCTCTCGACGTAAACTTACAACAGAGGTCATTTTCTAACATATCATCTTGGAATCATCACGATCTTGAGACAATTGCAGTTCCATGTCGAAAAAGATTACAAATTCTGTTGGGCAACTTTCGATATTCACGATACACGCAAAAGACGATCGAATCGTGTAAACTTTAAATATTTTATTAAAACTGGAACGTCTTGTTAGGTATATAGAAAAAGTTTCAACATGTCATTATGCAATTATAATCAATAATGATATGTCATTAGAAGGAAAATGAAGAGAATCGCTGACGAGCAGAGCACCGATGACGAATCGTCCGCGTATAGCTACGGCGTTCACTACTTACGTCATGTCAAATTTTTGTTTATCTCGTTTAACTTTGTTGCGTTAATTGTACTTTTTGTTGGGCTTCATAATTATAAGTTTTTGTAACCGGTAATTATGTGCGCCACAATCAAAACTGTGTGTAAGAGGTAGCCGGTTTTAATAATAATAATAATAATAATGAGCGAAACGCCTCGAGTGATAACATACCAAAACACACACTCGTATTTAAATGTTTAACAACAATCTTACACACAATCTTTCACTTTGTTTTGTGAAAGCAGGATTTGAGTTTTGTATTTATTTGAAAGTAACCATTTTAGCGCTATATACGGTGAACGGATAAATATTCTATGTGGTATTACCAGAGATAATGTTTTTATTACCCTAAAGATCGTTATCACCCAGTATTAAAAAATTAAAATTACTTTTTGCATAAAAATTTTCACTTAATATAACATTAATATTTATGATTGCTATAAACACGACCGTATTAGATTTTTCATAACGACGCCCGTTAAACTAGAACCTGATTGTGTCTTCTTTACCATTTTTGAAACATTTAATTAGATCGTCGTCGGTCGCATCTTCAGCTTTAAATTTTTTTAAATAATTTGTTTTGTCGTTAATGTTTTGGTACTTCGTCGTTTAAGCGTTTTAATCATCAACATCCCAATTGTCTTTCGCCCACGTCCGTATTCTACCACTGGATATTGATTCACCTCATGAAAGGGTTCTTTGCTGGTTGGTGAAGGTTGTTATCGTCGCCACGCGAAAACGCGGCACGGGAGATTTTTCTCCATTTCAAAGTTGAACATACAGCAATAATTTTGGATCATTTTGCGGTTTATTCAGTTTTTTAACTTTATGTATGAAAGAATCTGTTCCGTTGTTATTAGTAAATTAAATAATTGATTTAATTTAATTTGATGTAATAAATGTTTTACAGTATTTTTTATAATTTATTAATATAATATAGGTAGTAATTATTATAAATTTTATTTTATTTTTAATTTTAATAATTTTATATAATCTTAATTAATTATAAATAATTTCGTATAATCATAAAAACCCTTCGATTTCACAGTATGAATTGAAAGAGTCAAGAGTCAATTAACGTATGACGTCATATTCCGTAAGATTATAAACACCCCGTGTTCTGGTAACGTCGCTAAAGGCCGCCCTGATTCGTCACTTTTGCGTAACTTTCCAATTTTTTTAGGTTGGTAACCTAAAATGGAACAAAAGAATTGACAGACAGAAAGATGCGGCTTTCTATACTATAATAAAATAGCACTTACTGCTTGAGTTTAAATGATGTGCAATTTGAGTGCCAAGGTTGTGCGGCCTGAAGGCCGCAATGACCTGTCATATCAGGCCAATATTTTTAGGTCAGTAGCTTAAAATGAGCCAGCCACTGGTAATTTTTATATGTAAAAGTATATTATCATTTCTCTTTTTTCAAAAATTTGTTTTTTTAATTTTTTGTTTAACTAAATTTATAGCTGCAGAATTTAGAATCAGAGCTGCATTGGACTGTACTCTTAATGAAATGACTGCGCAATTACTTAATTTGTAACCGACCCATCTTGCAACGTGCAACTTGTTCAATACTTGAAAGAGGGCCAGGCCTCTCTACGGAATATTTTACAGCACTCCCTTGCGCTCGTAGGTGCAAGTTCCTTCATGGTTAATAACTTGCCCTACTTATCGAAAAATCCGTGCAATCTGACCTATAGATCTAACTCAGGTTTTCTCAGTGGCGTAACCATGCAGCCATGGGCCTGTGTCCTGGGTCCCCAAAATTTTTAGTTTCACAACATTATAAATTATGTAGATAAAATATTTAAAATTTTTGGTCGTGATAGAACCGGGCCCTTTAACGCCCGGGCCCTTGTTCGATTGAACACATGGAACACCGCTAGTTACGCCACTGGGTTTTATTGTGAATATTTATAAGTAACTGCCCGAAAAAAAAATGGTTCGTCATATTTACGAAATATTTGTCATTTTTGAGTCAATGAACAAAATTCGTTATATTGATGAAAAATGCGTACTATTCATGATAAAAATCATTGTATTGATGAATTTGTTCGTCAATATAACGAATTTTGTTCATCGGCTCAAAACTATAATGTATTTTTCGTTAATAAAATGAATAATTTTTAAGTGAACAGTTATTGGATATCTTTCAGACACTACAAGCACTATAGCAGATTTAATTTTTGGAAAAAGAAAGGATTTTGTTTAATAACGTAAACTGCATATCATGCGTGCAAATTTTTGCTTCAAATTTATGAAACTAGAGATTTGGGGGAGGTATTTCATAATATTGTGATCATACTCAAAAATACATTTTCATTTTTGAAAGCTAGGTTTCTCAAACCGGGGGTTAAAAATCTACTTACTTAGATAGCAAATATACAGTAGCGGTCATAGAAATTGCATTGGAAATTATTCCCAAATTCAAAAAATTGAATAGAAATAGTTAAATATTTAAATTTTTGGCTTGAAACTCATAAAATCAAAATTACATATTATTTTTTTTACCACAATCACAAAAGCTGGTTTTTCAAACCGGGGGGTCTGAGGGGTATGGAATACCCCCCAGCACATTAGTGATTGTGTCCAAAAGAAGAAAATGTGTTGTTATAGGTTTGGGGGAGGTATTTCATATAGTGATCATACTCAAAAATACATTTTCATTTTTTAAAGCTAGGTAACTCAAACCGGGGGCGCCTGGGCCAAAAATCTACTTACTTAGATAGCAATTATACAGTAGCGGTCATAGAAATTGCATTGGAAATTATTCCCAAATTCAAAAAATTGAATAGAAATAGTTAAAAATTTAAATTTTTGGCTTGAAACTCATAAAATCAAAATTACATATTATTCTTTTCAGAACACAATCACAAAAGCTGCTTTTTTAAACCGGGGGGTCTGGGGGGTATGGAATACCCCCCAGCACATTAGTGATTGTGTTCAAAAGAAGAAAATGTGTTGTTAAATTTCAAATCATAAATCTTAGATTTTAGACTTTCAGAAGTCTGGTTTGAAACCCATAAGTTCAATTACACATTTATTCACTGGCGTACCTAGAGCTTTTGCCGCCCGGGGCGTTATTAAAATTAATAAAAATTTTAAAAATGAGCAAAAAAAGAAAAGGTCATACATCGAAAACTTAAGCAATTTTAAGATACTATAACTTTTTTCAAACGCAAAATCTTTTCATACCGCAAAATGCCGCCCCCCTATTGAAATATTAAAAATTCAGCAGATAGCTGAAATTCAGCAGTCAGCAGATAGACATTTAGGCCCTTTGATGATGGCTACTTAATGTATGCATTAATGAACGAACTATAAATTTATTGCATTCAAAGTTAAGCTGTTAAATTTTAATTTATTTTAAAAATAAATAAATATTGAATGACTGCATAAGTTGCATTAATTCAAGGGCATACACGGCAGGGCCGGATTTACCAGTAGGCACAACAGGCGATCGCCTGCGGCCGCCAGGCGTTTCCGCATTTATATTCAGCAAAAATAAAATATATTACATTTATGGCCGTACTAAAAGTCGCCGATCAATCCAAGACTCAAGATAATCCTAGAATTTACCAATGATATTACCGGAATTTAGACCGTATCGTAGCAACAGCTGCTATTTCGAGAATTGATCTTGAATCTAGGATCAATCCACGACTATAATGCCCGTACTAATAGTCACAGATCAATCCGAGACTCAAAAGAATCCTAGAATTTACCAATGAGATCACTGGAATTTAGACCGTATCGTAGCAACAGCTGTTATTTTGAGAATTGATCTCGATACTCGGATTAATCTATGACTATTATGCCCGTACAGCTGTTGCTACGATAAGATCTAAATTCCAGTAATTTCATTGGTAGATTAATTTGAGTCTCGGATTCTGTTTGTGTTTGTAAAGGCACCTATTAGCCTGGGGTACTAGAATAGCTAAATCCAACCCTGATACATAGAATAGTGGATCTTATTTCTAATTAAAAAAATACGATATTGCTTGACAATACTTGTCAAGTTGTGCAAATATTTGTCAAACTTGACAAGTGGTAAAGAGGGTAACTTAGCCCAGAGTATAAAGTAAGGCAATTCGCAATTCGAATGATTTGAAATTAATAATTTAACGAAATATTCATGTATTTAAGTCAAGGTAATTTAAGCTTCTAACAACAATTTGTCGACGGATTCTGTCAACATCTTTGCTTAAAAATGTTCTTGAGTTAACAACCAGATATTTTGAGATATCTAATTGAATAACATTTATTCTCTTTTGAGAAGCACTAATTTTACAAATGCTCCATTTTTAAAAATTCCATAAACTTCGTGGTTGTAATTTTAGAAAGTAAACATTAAAAGGAAGAGTTGAAACGATAACCATAAATTTAGACCGATGTTTGATTATGCCAATATATCACGCTTGTCAAATAATTTTCCTAGCGATATTGCCAATTTACATGTCAGATAACGCAGAAAAGTGATTTATACTAAAAATTAAGGACGAATTGCAAAACTTTTCCGAAGAAAAAAAGTTATAACATCTCAATTTATCTTGTGCTGTTACCTACCTCAACGCCCGTTTCGTTGAACACACAAAAGTCGGGTTTCCAATATTTTTTCTGACCAATAATGAAGTGGTCGATTGGACTTAGACAAAATGATTACATGGTTTTATATATGAAGAATTGAGGCACGACTCGAAACAAGGACCGGCTTCTCATTTTTGTGCGCAATAAACACGTTTAAAAAATGGACAACAAGCAAATGAGTTTGTTTTTCTCGTGGATACACCAGGAAGCAACATCTAGGTTGCTAATTATAACTACTCAACTTATTGGAACTATGAAAACTAACTGTGATGCGAGCAAGTGTACGTTATCTATCATAATCTACATAACCTAGAATCATAACACAACAAAACTAAAAACAAGATTGGACGCCATTATTTTCTTCTCAAACGACTGAAAATTGCATACAGTTTCGACATCGCGAGCACAACTTGAACCATAAACGTCGTAACTGGGCGATTTCATTAATAAAGAGATAAAATCTTTGTAGTTTGCATATTATACGAGATGGCTTTAATATTTAATTAATGGAAAATATGGAGCAACTCGCTTTACCTACGTGCGGTAATAAAATTGTTACTTTGTGAGAGAGCAACCCAAGCAAAAAGGTTGATTCATCACAACTAATTAATAAGAATGTTAATTGACAGTAATTAATTGTGCAATGATTAGTCGTACCGATTAATTATTATTAAGTTTTTTAAGTGGTCCTCAACTTGCGATCTTCCTCGACGAGCGGATGTAGCGCCACGAGGAAGCATAGCCTGCAGGGCTCAGAAAACAGGAAAATTGACCTCGAATCTCATTTGTGATTGAAGTATGAAAGATGAGAAGCTTTTTTGTTTAGAGAAAACACAAAGCTACCACCAGTAAGGTGTCGTATCGATGGACATGACCGATAGTGGCCATTAAAAGATAACATCGATATGTAACTAGCCGTTAGCGGATCGTGCACTATCGCTCATGTTTGATCTTGCTTCAATCACTGCTTACAGGTGGTTACCACAATTTTTACTGATATCCACAATACGCTGGTTACTTTATTTTTACCTACCATGCAATCCCTGCCCATTATCGTCCAACGCTTCCTGTACAATAAAGTACAAATTTCTTCTGCATAGAAGAAATGCTCGCAAGCATTAATAAATGCGAAGAAGAGAAAGAGAGATGCTAACAAATATTCCAATTAATTATCACGTCTAAATGGATTCTCTAATTCAATTAAATTGTCGAAACCTATAAATTTCCGTACCATTAGAATTTTAAAAATTACCATTGGTATTTGACACCGATATATAGTTTAAAATGCGGAAGAAAATGTACCTACCAAGAAAATTTTTCCAGCTTTACAGTTTTTCCCTGCAAGAAATGAAGATCGAATACCAGGAAGTTATAATTATGTTTTTGAATTTTTCATTGTTAATTTGAAAAATGTTAATTGAGCAAAAGTTATGTTAGTTTTAATTAACGACACGAGGTTATTAGTTACACATAATCTCATTAAAGATGCCGCCTTTCGGATTTAGAAAAAAAAATGACATAAAACGCTGTTATTTAGCGCGTGCCCTGTTTATAAAAAAATAATTACATGAAAATACAATTAGGCATGATATGGTATAAATTTTGTTGATTAAATCGATCTAATAAGTAAAATGCGGATTTATATGCGCTTGAAAATTATTATAAAATATAAATTGAATATTTATCTTCCTTCTATTAATTCAACTGCGCATTTATATTTAGTTACTGCTGGTAAGTTTTATATTAATACGTTCTAGTAGGGTGCTCACTTTGCTAATTTTAAAATAGCGATAAGCGTTAAAAATAACATTTTGGAAATTTTAAAATCAGAAAACGTGCACTTGCTTATTTCAAACAGAGGAGTCTAATGGAGATGAAATAGCCCCCAGCTGCACTATCAGGTTAAAAGGGTAACCAGTACCCCCAATTTTTCTAAACTGATTAATCCGAGATTCAAGATAATCCTAGGATTTACCAATAAGATTACTGGAAATTATACCGTATCATAGCAACAGCTGCTATTTCGAGAATTAATCTTAAATCTTGAATACCCATCAAATCTCCCGGATTTGCTATCACAAAATATTTATTTTCTAAAGAACAGAAATAAAATTAAGACTAATTATTTTCAGAAATTTAGAAATACTTTTTTTGAATTAAAACTAAAACAATTCTGGCATGGGCGTACCCAGGGGAGGGCAGCTGCCCCTCCCTGGATCCTTCCTGTTTCCCATACATTTAGCTGGTTAATTATGTGCTTATGCCAGGATAATTATTTATCAACAGAAAATTCCTGATTTGCCCCCCCCTAGGCCAAAAGCTGGGTACGCCCATGAATTCTGGGCATAACCCTCCAGTACACCGAAGATTGTGCTCAAAAAAAATTTAAAACTTAAATTTTATGACTCGGATTTTCATTTATGAGAATTCTATGGTTTTCCTTAGAATTTTTCAGATTTCTCTAGATTTATTTGGATTTCATAGGAGTTTCCTTTACTCTAATTTCGTTTGAATTTCCTCAGATTTCTTTTCACTTGTACACCATATTTCCTCGGCAATTCAGCTCTCGTAGCAGTTCAATGGCGGCTGGTATGAAGAGAGCAATAGGGCGCCAACCTACTAAAATAAAATTAAATCTTTAACTCCCACGTCACAGTGGTTCCAAATCCCTAATCGCTGACCAAAAATAGAAGGTATTATCGAATCTTTATGATATTTGGTATCAGGGGGTTTTTGAGGTCGCCAAACACGAATCTGAAGTCAAATTTCCAAAAAACAAAATGGCGGATAATTTTATTTAAACTTGAATCAATCTTTATGAAATTCGGTACCAGGGGGTTTTTGAGGTCGCTGAATACGAATCTGAAGTCAAATTTCCAAAAAACAAAATGGTGGCAGAAAAATGGCGGATAATTTTATTTAAACTTGAATCAATCTCTATGGAATTAGGTACAATGGGGTTTTGAATAGAAATAATCTATTATTACGTACATGTGTAGGATATAGTAGATTGGAAAAGAATGATTACGTAAGCATTAATTCAGCACTAAATAGTAACCCTTACCAGATGGGACAATTTACATGGTCAAGCGTTTATGATGGGCGCTAATGGGTTAAATCATTTATTACTGCTAACTAGAAACCTCTAACTTTTCCAGATAGCAGTCATGGAAATTGCATCGCTGTTCGTTGAATACTTCTGAATTAAAATAACAATATTCTCATTGAAATTTTAATAACCGTACACAATATAAATAAAATACGCACACAGCTAGGTTTTTAAACCGGGGGGTCTGGGGGGTATGGAATACCCTCCAGTGTACCAGAGATTGTGCGCAAAAAAGTGCTATTGAGCTTATATGTAAGTCTCAAACCGGAAATCTAACTTCTATAAATCTAAAATCTAAGATTTCTGATTTGAAATTTTTTTTAATACAATCACTGTGTACTGGGGGGTATTCCATACCCCCCAGACCCCCCGGTTTGAAAAACCTAGCTAACCCAGAGGTTAGATAGAAGTCGGAGTTCTTCAATTTTTAAATAAATTATAAAAAATTCTAAAAAGCATGACTTAGAATTCGGTTTGTAACGCTCGTGTCATTGGTTCATTTTTTGAATTAGGGACAACGAGTGCATGAAGGGCCAGTGCGGTTTTTAGGCAGCACAACCTTGGCCAAGTTAAATTTTTGATTTGAAACTCATAAGCTCAAAATTACATTTTTTTTTACCGCAATCACAAAGCTAGATTTTTGAAACCGGGGGGTCTGGGGGGTATGGAATACCCCCCAGTACACAGTGATTGTATTAAAAAAAGTTTCAAATCAGAAATCTTAGATTTTAGATTTTTAGAAGTTAGATTTCTGGTTTGGAACGCATAAGCTCAATAACATATTTTTGCGCACAATCTTCAGTGTACTGGAGGGTATTCCATACCCCCCAGACCCCCCGGTTTGAAAAACCCAGCTTTGTGATTGTGGTCAAAAATGAAAATGTATTTTTGAGCTTATGAGTTTCAAACCAAAAATTTAACTTTTTATCCATTTCTGTTTTTTATTATTAAGAATATAATATACTTAAAAATCAACGACAGCCGTGGATTGGTTGAGTTACATAGCGGAAATTCTGGGTTCGAATCTCGGAATTGAATTTCTTAGCTGGGCCTTCCGGTGTGCATCAACACGTTGTGGCCTCAACATCGGAGGTATCATAAGGGCCCCGATATTTTTTTTGCGTGTTTTAAAAAATGTGTTTTTTACGGTTGATCCTTTTATTGCCATGGTACCCTCCGGTCCGAGCGCTCCGAGCCGTTTTGACAAAGACTGAACTAATTGTTAATATCCCTGAAGAGCGAAAGAACTCGCGAAAGGTGGAACTCGAAAAAGGTGAAACTCGTTTCTTTTATTTATTTTTTTTATTTATCCGTGTATTTTTATTTAATTGAGCCGTACTTAAATTTAAGGTAGCTAATGTAGTATTTTATTGCAAAAACCCCTCTTAACCCGGCAAATATACATATCCTTGCAAGTATCCTCATTGCCCACAGATCTATATTGAAATTTGGATTATCAGCTAACCAAAGCTCTAATTTTATATTTAACTTCACCTTTATCTCTAATCCAATATCTAACTTAACGACTTAACCCAACATTAGAAGTCAAGTTAAATCTAACTTTCACCAGTATCAGTATTATCAGTAATACAGTAATCGTTCTTTTTAAAGAATTAGTACAGTGGTCCTTCTGGTTATACTTCCAGCGGTTTTTTGACTTTCCTTTTGCATTTTTGAATTTCATGGTCCACAAATCGGCATCTAAAATCTCTAACGATGATTCTGACTGTATACCGATAATCAATTTAAAATAAACCTAAGCTAACTCTAACACAGGGGTGCTCAAACTTGAACTCCTGCCGATCTACCTCAATATGTTGATAGATCGATCGACTTTGAGATGCTGCAAGTATATGTGATGGTGTAAAATTGCCTTAACATTTTTTTTGAAAAAATAGAGAAGCAAAAAAATTCATCTAAAATATTTTTTGGATTTCCTTGGATGTTTTCAGATTTTTCTTCACTTGTAAACCAGATTTCCTTAGCAATTTCCCTCTCACCATTGTTTGCGTATTCACCAGTCGTTTGGAATTTGGCACTACATATAAACACCATTGGAGATGTTTTTGGCCTAGTTGTTGCCCGATCAACTATTAACGGTAACGGTCTTACTTGGTAAAAATTGCAAAATTAATTGCTCTCATCTGAGAGCAGCCCAGAAGCAACCTCGAATGTAAATCAACCGCAAGCAACGAATTAATGAACTTCTGTAGACTACCGAAGTTCCGAATTTAGAAAAAATCGTCGTTGGTAAAAATCAAAAAATTATCCAAGCTTTTCTTCTCGATTTGGTCAATTCCCAATATTTTTCGTAGTCTTCTTTACTTTCTTCGTTGTGTGATTTTTAATTTAAGCTCAATAAAATGTTAGTTTGTCGACTTGGTAGCTTTGAATAAACCACTTTTTGCAGTGTTTCTGTTTTTTCGTTAGATTTTTAATCTAGGGCGTGATCAAAATGATCATAATCATTTATAGTAATTGAGTTACAGTTTTAATATCAAATTCCATCGTTCCAATTCGTTTCGCCTTGAGGTAAGCAGTATATGCACGCTATGTCGTTATTTTAGTAATTAGCAAAATATGTTCACTCTTGTTCTTGCATTTGCAATTGAGTTCAAATTTATGTTTATCTAACATTAATGGGTTTAGAGCAGTCGTGTAAAATGTTGTAATACGTGTAAACACTTCAACGTTGGAGATTAATTTAAAAGTTCTTATATTTCGAAAAAAAAAAATGTTAAACTTAATTAAGTTTATCCGGTGCCAAACAAAAAGAATGGAATGTGACCGACAGGTTGGAGCGGATTCTTGGATAAATTTCCATTGTTATGCAGAGTTTGATATAAACTGTAATTATTTTTTAAATTCGGGGCCCATTATTTTCGAACAAAATAGGAAATGGGGTAATAACACCCATATTTCCGCACCTAAAATGGTAACTTTTAAAATTTAATTGATGATTCTCGAATTCATCAAAACTAAATTGTTGATGGGCATTCTCTTCTCTGTTTCAAAATTTGACAGATTTCACCAAGACGGATCCCATTGTGTTAGCAGCCAAATTTTGTGCAAACCATCTGGCCTAATCATTTTTGAGCAAGCACATGTCGTTACTGTTAATTATGCAATTAAACTTTTCATTTGAATTCAATTGACGCGTACGAGGGTTGCTCGAATGAAAACGGTGCAAGTGGAAGAAGAAGAAAAGGGTAAATACGGTAAATTTTGAGCGGGCAATCTCGGTATAGTGCCATATGTCGGGTCAACAAAAAAGTGTGACCAATTAATAACTATCAACGAGAAAGGGATACCATAACTAAATTTTTTTGTAACTCAAAATCTTCGGAAATAAAAGTTTTCGCCACACCGAAATTATAATTTTTTAACGATAATTGCCTTATTGTGTTGAAAAATTAATAACGTGCCTGTTGGTACCTTGATTAATGTGGCACATGTCAAAGCAGATGGTGGACAAGTCGAGCCAAGTTGAGGTAACAGCAAAACTTGTGATTTTTGCACCTTATTGGCCCACGTAGTCGGCTCCACAATTGTCGCAATTACTTTGTTACTTTGTTATTAAATAAAATAAATTATAGCTCTAGAAAATGCGTCTAAGAGAAAGGGATTATGGATCCCTAAAGCCATCGTGTTACATACTCGAACGAAACAATTTGAATTAACATAATAATATCCGTTCAATAAGAAAAGCACTTTGTTAGACAAACATGCACTCAGTTTGAGAAATTATTGCTCAATAGATCAAAGAGATGCTTATTAAAGTTAGAACCATATGAAAAATTAAATCATCATGTGTAATTTTCGATCGCTGTTGAATAAACGACGCGGTTGGTCTTTTTTCACCGTTACGATCCTTAGTTAAAGGCGAAATAAGGCGTTTTTTGCACAAATCGATGTGTTAATGTGCTATAACCAAATTATCACATTAATAATCATCTGTTCGACTATCAATCATTTTGGGCGACAGTAATTTCTATATTATATCGATTTTATCTTATGTATCTAATCTTACATGCTGTATCTAATGGACCAGTTGAAACTTATAACCACGAAATAAAATTTATAACTTTTATTAACGCAATAATTATTTAAGTGTAGTTTTGGTGTTTTCACGATCGTAAATTAATTTTATATCTATATCTTTACATAAGATACATAATTTATGCTTGCGTGGTTTATCCAAAATTAATATCTTCCAAACTGCTCTTTCCCAATTTCAATAATACATTTTGTCATATCTTCTGCGTGGGCAACGATTTCATTTAAAATACCACAGTTAAATAATATGCGACATCTTAAGTATTTGGATGGGTGCCCGCTTCGAGAACGCCGCTTCGTTACCTGCTGCGTCAGGCAGGCAACTTTTTCTTTACTGTCGTTTTTTTTGTCGGCAGACACCCCGTATAAGCTTCATATTAAGGGTTTCCAACATTCACAGCCTCTGGCTAACATTACGTAGAAGTTGCAACACTATTCAATTTAAGTCGCTCTATTTTGATCAAGGTCTTGAAAAAGTAGATCATTCTATTTTTTCGTCCAAATTTTTACATATAGTTCTATATATTATGTCGGTGGGTGTGACTGACAATGTCGATGAACCATATTCTTACAAAGAATTTTGTTTCACACTCCCAGAATGTACCTACTGTAATCTTCCCACAAGCATCTTTTGCTAAAAATATGTACTACACACTTCCTAGAATTTTGGAAATATTTTGAACTGTAGGTCCCCTATGTTTGTGATTTGCCGTTGCGTGATTCTCTGAAAGAGTTTCAAGTAAGGCAAATCGGACTGCATTTGTTTTTATTACAACCCTATTTACTCGGATGTCTATGAATCCGGGCGTAAGTCACCATCAGACACCGGTTTGCAATTCACAATGATTTTCTTGCTGACAAAGCTTTCAGAATAAACTTGTCATTGAGGAACCATTAAAACATTAACAATCTTCGAAGTTCGGTTCGAAAGATTTCTACAGTAGCGGTCATAGAAATTGCATTGGAAATTATTCCTGGGTTAAAAATTAGATTTCTAATGCCCATATTAGTCACGGATTAATCCGAGATTCAAAATAATTTATTCTAGGATTTACCAATGACATCATTGGAATTCAGACAGTATCGTAGCAACAGCTGCTATTTCGAGAATTAATCTTGAATCTCGGATTAATCCGTGACTATTAATACGGGCATTAATAATTAAGAATAGAAATAGATATAAAGTTAAATATTTGGTTTGAAACTCACAAGTTTAAATTACATTATTTTTTTGACCATCATCACAAAGATAGGTTCTTCAAACCGGGGGGTCTGGGGGGGAATACCCCCCAGCACCACATTAGTGATTGTGTTCAAAAAAAGAAATGTGTTATTGAATTTCGAATCAAAAATCTTAAATTTTATAGAAATTAGATTTCCGGTTTGAGACTTATAAGTTCAATAACACTTTTTTGCTTACAATCTCTGATGCACTGGAGGGTATTCCATACCCCCCAGACCCCCCGGTTTGAAAAGCCTAGCTTTGTGTGCGTATTGTGTTTATATTGTACTTTCATTGGGAATTGTTATTTTAATTCGGAAATTTAATTTAGTTAAATATTTAAATTTAAATATAACGAAATGTAAAATTTGTTTTTTTTTTCGAGTTTTGGTCAAATCTATGTCGTATTATAATTTCTAGCGAGAATCTGCAATGTTCAAGTTGTCAGCATTTAAAAAATCAATCTTTAGAATAATAATTATTGTGTTGGTATGTTTTCTATTATCAGGCCTACCTTGGCTTGCTAAACATGTAAAAAGTTGTATTTTTGGGAATTTTGTTTTGGCGAATATATTCGTGTGAAAAACAAACCTAACTAAATAGCTTTGAGAAATTGAGAAATCAATTTTCGAAATTGGCATAAAATGTGTAGAATTTATTTTAACGATTGATTGTGTAAACAAAGCTTATAGTGGCATCCAACAGAGGGCTTAAAATAAAATATGAATATTAAATGTATGAAAAAGGGGCCCCCTGAAGAAGTGCATTGTGAATGAAAATGCGGAAAACTATGTGGTAATAGCGTAAAAAATAGAAATAAATAAATACTAATGTTTTATATAAAAAAATAGAAAATGTATAATGAAAAGTTGAAAGTTGAAAAGTATGGGGGGTATGGAATACCCCCAGCACATCAGTGATTGTGTTCAAAAAAAGAAAATGTGTTATTGAATTTAAAATCAGAAATCTTAGATTTCCGGTTGGGAACTTATAAGCTCAATAACACTTTTTTGCGTACAATCTCTGGTGTACTGGAGGGTATTCCATACCCCCCAGACCCCCCGGTTTACATTGTCATTGTATACAATGACAGAAAATCCAGGAGGAAGCTGTCCCCTTTGATTGATTAAAAAGGAAAAACAGGGGTATAGGCATATTCCCCAATCCTGTTTACATTCTAAAGATGAAAATGCTCTGCATGCTGCCGTAACATGTACATACAGTAGTAGCGGTCATGGAAATTGAATTGGGAATTATTCCCGAATTATTAAATAATAATTAAAATAAAATATAAATAGATAAAAAATTAAATTTTTGGTTCGAAACTCATATCATAAGCTCAAAAATACATTTTCTTTTTTGAACACAATCACAAAGGACGGTTTTTCAAACCGGGGGGTCTGACCTCCCAGCATCACATCAGTGATTGTGTAAAAAAAAAAAAAGTGTTGTTGAAAAAATAAATCTTAGATTTTAGAATTTTAGAAGTGAGATTTCCAGTTTGAAACGCATAAGCTCAATAGCACTTTTTTTATGCACAATCTTCGGTGTACTGGAGGGTATTCCATACCCCCCAGACCCCCCGGTTTCAAAAACCTAGCTTTGTGTGCGTGTGTGTGGAATTGTTATTTTAATTCGGAAGTAATCATGCAATTTCCATGACTACTACTGAATGTTATTCTAGATTTCAACAAACAAAATTCGGAACAAAAAAGGAAAAACTCATTTACTTCTCACACATAAATTTATAGAATTTCCTCTGAATGTCTTTGGGTTTCTTGGATTTTTTCGGATTTTCCTAGATTTTCTTAAAATTTTCTACACGTGGATATTTTGGCGATTCCGCTTTTGCCTATTCTGTATGTAGTCCTACTAAATCTTTGAATTACTAAGAGTGGAGGTCTGGTCTACTGGAGGGTATTCCATACCCCCCAGACCCCCCGGTTTGAAAAACCTAGCTTTGTGTGCATGTGTGGAATTCTTATTTTAAATCGGAAGTAATCACCGATGCAATTTCCATGACTACTACTGTATACTATTTTGGATTTCAACAAACAAAATTTGGAACAAAATTTATAGAATTTCCTCTGAATGTTTTTGGGTTTCTTGGATTTTTTTTGATTTTCCTAGATTTCCTTAGGTTTTTCTTCACTTGTACACATGTTTATTCTGGCGATTCCGCCAGGGATCTTAACTTCTAATCCAAGGGATCCTAAAGTTATTTATGTCGCGTCCCTTTTTCTACCAAAAAAATCAGCCCCCCCTCCCAGAAAGTCATCGCTTTGGTTTTCTAACTAACTTCGTCACGAAGTTATTTTTATCAATTTTAGTTGTGTAAACAAAACCGTAGTTAAAATATAATCGTCATTGTATTTGCGCTGTTTGTCGAGGTCATCTTGTTAAGACAAAAATAAATTATGTGCAACCAAAACAAACAAAATTTGATATTTTATGTGTTATAAATTCCTTTATGTAGGGAAAATCTTGAGTATTAACCGGGTTAAAGATACAAGTAGTGGATCTGGAAAAAATCAATTTTTGTTTATCTGTAAATAAGGTTTTTAATTATACAGGTGGCCCGAGGCCCCCTTTGTAGCTTCTAGCTATTTTTGACTTTGGACTTTTCGTGCCAGACGTTGTGTTTCCAGCGGAATGGACTTCTTCTTTTTTTCGATTTTTTCCTAGCCTTAATAAAATTGATGAAGACATTAGTCATGACGTGAACACAGTTTTCATCGATTTTTGGATTCACCAACCAGTGGCGTAGCGAGGGGGGAGACAAGGGGTTCATCATAGTTCGCAAAACTAAAAATTACCGGATAATTTTTATTTTTTTATAAATGATTTCTGGAAAATATATTTTAAATTATGGTTTTCGAATGGGGACGAGGGGGTGCTAAAAAGGTACTGTGCCCCGGGGGCGAGTTAAGCTTGCAACGTCACTGTCACAAACTACAGAGACTAAGCATCTAAGAATTTTTTTTCAGTTACTTTTCCCATTTTATGTACACAGTAAAAACGTTTTCTTTGAATCAAAAAAACTACTCCTGTTTTGTTTGAATAATTTTTAGCAAAACAAATATATTTTGTTTAATTTAAATTTAAAAAAAAGTGTTTAAACAAAAAAAAATTAATCATTTTGTAGTGGTAAACAAAATTTTTTAGTTCTTTCAGTTAATTTTACATTTTTGTAGTTGTAAGGGTTCCTTTATTTATTATGTCCAAAATAGGACACCTATTGTTCTTGTACCAACAGGCTTATGGGTAGTATTTTAAAATTTTTTACTTAATCCAGGAATTTTTTTCTGCAAATTTGACATTAGCTCTTCTAGCACATGATTTTTTAAAACCACTGCGACCACAGTATTGTTGTCACAATCCAGAAGGTTACCATGATTTTTATTACGGATAGGTTTGCAACTTTTTCTCAAAATTTCTGTTTACCTATTTGACGGTTTACAATTTTTCGAAATTCCTTTGTGCTTTAACGAAGCGTAATACTTGCGGTAATCAAGTTAGAGAAAATTTGTATCCACAAACCATAAAATCCATAAAATTAATTGGACTTGCAAAAAACTCGTTTGCAAACTAAAAGGTTTTTTCAATATCATCGAGTTCTAGCGTGCCATCCAATAACAAATATCTCGGGAATTACTTTTACAAACATTAACTCAAGTAAAAGATAAAGCTGCTAAGTACAAGTAGCGACACTTTTATCAGACTATCAATTATTGAGAGTTTCTTACGGTCGATGGTACAAAATCAACGTCCGTGCTTCACTTACGGGGTGCATTTAGATAAAACACGTACCTATCCACTAATGGATCTAGGTAATGCGAATAAACATCTCCGATAACGGTTGTTGTTATACGACAATATTTTGCTCAAATCAATTTTTAATACCAATTTCGCATTAAGAAAAGAATCTGAATCTGATAATCCAAATGGCTTAATAATTAAGTAAAATTAAAAATTTTTAGATTGCTTTCAATTGATACCATTGATAAATAATCGACTAATAGATCATGTTATGGTTATGTAGACATTGCGTAGGCACAAAACACGTTAAGATTTGCTGCCCCTCGGCGCTTAATGGATGTATCATCCATTTGGTTTGTCGCTGCAATTTTATTGTTATAACTAGAGTGTAACAACTACCATTGAGAGGTCACCAAAATGGAAAACATCTTGGGTCAAGTCAAGGTTGCAATTTTCTTCAAATTCCAGACAATACGTCGTGGGATATCTTGAATAATGGACGCTGAGAATGACCTTGACAACGCCGTTGTTTGCAAAACGTTGTGTGTGAACTTTTGTTTATAGAAAATGCAAGTTACTTGCAGAGTTAAACGAGAAAGCCACATTATTTATTAAATGCTCTTGGGTATATAATGTGCAAATTAATTTACAAATTGGCAACATAGATAACGATCAACTTACATTTTACATATTATACAAGTTCTTGATAGAGTTAATTATTTGTACTGCGTTCAAACAAGACCAACACCAGCCAAGCTTTGACCAGGGGCGTGTGAGGTGGCCGAGCTTGCCTTGTTGTTTTTCTGGGTTTGGTGTACAAAAAATTAAAGTTGAAAATCTTTGTATTAAAATTTATTTTCTACTCTACATAAATGTTCCATTTCGTATCATGGATAAATATCAACTGACCGCTCCTGTCTCGCCTTTTGCTTGCGAGCATCGAGTCGTTATCTTAAAAATGTCATTTCTTACTAGGAGTTCATCACATTTCCCCCCTAAACTTAAAAGTTAAAACAATGATTTAATCTTTTGAAAAGCTTAATTAAATTAGAATACATATAATTGCATATTATGATTATACGATTAAAAATTTTATACATTTGATTAAAAAATTCGGCTATTACGCCTATTTTGTAAAGGATCTCGAGCCTGTACATGTGGAACTGTTGGAACTTCGGATAATTCTAAATCATCTGGTATAGATGGAGACATTGACCTATCTCGATTGACATTTCTATTATTAAAAGTAATACAAAGATTAGGAAGATTCCCACAAGTGCAAGACTTCTTTCCTCTACATCGACAATAAATTTTATAAACAATTCCTATAACTATTAAAATACATACAAAATAAGCAAAATAATACATGAAAGATTTCGAACGATTATTGCTAGAAGTTTGTAAAATTTGATCAGCTAATTCGTCAATTTTCGACAATTTATAACTTGCTAAATTTAATTCATCTAAATGAAGAGATGTTACCTTATATCCCTTACTTAATTTTAATTCAGAAATATTAATTTGATTTTTATAATTAATTTCACAACAATCTAAATCTATATTAAAGTTTGGAATGAAATCCATAAAAGAAGTTGAAATAAATTCTTGACTAGGAGTCAATAAAGTTGTACTTGTAAAACCCTTACAATCATCATCAAGTGTTATTATACCTGAATCTGTTAAAAGAACATCGACCGGTATCTTTGAATTTTTACAATTTATTACTAAGTTTTCGCTACCAATCGGAATAATGTATATCCACCGATTGTTGGTTTTCAATTGATAAAAAATTGGTGAATATAGTTCAATTATTCTGGTATCACATGAATCCGGCACCTTTTGTGCATGGTTAAACAAAGAAATTTCACAATTATTTAAAGTATTAGTTACAAATGTTGGTTTTGTTTGAATACATATTAATTTGCTAAGATCGAGTCTTTTGCAATTTGAAAATTCTAAATCACTTAAAGTAAAATAATGTTGCTTGGTTTCACTCACTGCCAAATAATTATTGGCTGGTTGAACGAACAAATATTTGTTTTCACTTTTCACTAACACTGGTAGTGGTATAAGATGGTGTGCTGAAAATATGCGTTGTTCCACCAATGGTAAAGAAATAGCATAAGTTAACTTCGAGTTGAAATAAAACACTACTAATTTAACAATTTTCATAATAGTATGTACATTATTAATGTCTAATGGTACAACAAAATCAGTTCCACTGGGTAAATAATTTCGCACCTTTTGCAATTCATCTAAAATTTGAATAGGATTTATAATTTTTGGATGAAGAATTCCCTTTTGAGCAAATAAAATAGCATTTGTTATTGAATCTAATTCGTTTTGATATTGCTGTGCTAAAAATATTAATAAATTTAAGTGTTCGTCTATAACTTGTCTAGTTTCTAGCACCGATAAGGTTTTCGTTTCCGCGTTTACAAATTTTTCAATTTTTTGTAAATTTTTATTTAGTAATTGCTCATTTTTATTAAGTGAAGTAATAGTTTCGTTAAAATTTTTGATAGTAGTTTGCACAATACTGGATTGTTGCTTGATTAAAGAAATTTGAGTTTTTTCATCATTATCGAAAGAATTAATTTTTTCGTCATAATATTTTGCATCGTCAGCATCCATAGTGCCGAATAGAATTTTTGCTCCTTGGCCAATAATATTAATCCATCCACGTTTCCTTCGTGAATGATCCTTGTGACCCACAATTATGCTTAAAATATTTTTGTCAACTTCGATTTGTTGAATATAATAGTTTAATAACTTTAATTGCTTTTCGCACATGGTAAAATTAATGAAAAAGTTGTTATAACCAAAATTTGGATGACCACAATAACTTTGGGTTGTAATTACATATGTTTTCAAAGTGATAAATTTTTCAAAAAGTATGTTAATATCTAAATAAGTAATTAGCTTCCATTCTTGGTTGCTCAAAACTAAATTTCCAATTTGTTCAAAATATATTCCAGGTGTAAATTTGAATTTCGTTTCGTTATAAACTTCATGAGTGGAGACGATGATAATTCGAGAAAGAAGAATTGCTATTCTGAAACAAGAGAAACATATGGTTTCAGACGGTTTGCATGAACAACCTTGTTTTGATTTTTTATTTGAATAGTGAAATTGCAATTTGATGGTTTTGAAATAATTTTGTAAGGCCCTAGATAATATTGATCTAGTTTTTTAGATCTACCCTTTGCAGTAGCTTCGTTTGTTAACAAAACTAGGTCTCCAATTTTAAATTCGTGTTGAATTAAATTTTTATCATAATATTTTTTGTAATTTTCCTTACAACGTAGGAGGTTGTTTCGCGCGACTTGATTTGAAGTTTGTAATTTAGTACGTAAATCTATAATGTAGTCGTCGTAACTATAAGAAAATTTAGGATTCTGTGATAAATTGGATGGAAGTGTAGCTTTCTTCCCGTATATAAGTTCGAAGGGAGTAAAATTTGTTGCAGAATGAGGACTAGTATTGTAAGAGAACATTGCAAAATCTAGCCAATCGGGCCAATCCGTTTGGTCTGTATTTACAAAATGTTTTAAATAATCTGCTAACGTCTTGTGTGACCTTTCTAAGGCTCCGTTAGTTTGAGGATGATAAGCTGAGGTATTTAATTTTGAAATTTTTAGAAGTTTGCAAGCGCTCTTAAATATTGAGCTCATAAAATTTGATCCTTGATCGGTAATTATATATTTTGGAATACCGTATTTACAAATAATGTTTTTCACAAAGGCGTCAGCAACAGTTATAGCTTCCTGATTTGGTAGAGCTATTGCCGCTGAGAATTTTGATAAATCATCTTGAAAAGTTAATATAAATTTCATACCACATTCGGACAACGGAAGTGGTCCAACGATATCTAAAAATACCTTTTCGAATGGTTCGTATGATGTTGTAGTAATTTCCATTGGTATTTTTGTTTTCTTTCGATTGACTTTGTTTATTTGACAACTTTTGCAACCTTTGATATATTTTTTTATGTCCTTCCTCATAGAGGACCAATAAAATTTTGCCTTAATTCTTTTAATTGTTCTGGAAATTCCCGAGTGACCCCCGATAGGTGTATCGTGATACTCTTTTATAATTTGTTGAATTTCATTTGGGTCAGAGACACTGATAATTTCGTTTTTGCATAATAGAATTTCTATTTCAGTGTTTCTGAAAAGATAACGTAAAACAATTCTGAAAAATTCATTATCACGTTTATTGTAAAACTGTGAAATTGCAATCTTTCCAACTGAGTCTTTGACCAGGCTATCGCGAAGCTCTGTAAGTTTGTAAAATAATATTTCCCTATTGCAACAATCTTGAGATGTTTCCGTTGCAAAGAGATAATAAATGTTATAATTACCTTGATTATAATGAATAATTTTGCTTAAATCCTTGTTTTCAAAATAATCCCGATTATTTAATTTCCCGTTAAAGATTTTAAAATAGTTGTCATTACATAATTCCCTTGAAGTTATACAAATCAGTGAATAATTTTGATCGATATTAAAAATAAATTTATCAGTTTCCTTAACCTTGCTGTTTTGGATAATATGATTTTGTTGATATTCAATAAAATTGGAATAAGAATTAGTAGAATTTGTTTCTAGAACTTTAATTTCCAAACTTGGTGGAATGCGACTTAATGCGTCTGCGTTTTGATTATTTTTACCCGCTCTATGAATAATTTCGTAATTGTATTCTTCCAAATACAATCTCATTCGCATTTGTCTCGATCCTAAATCCTTAGAACCAAAAAGTGAAGTGAGACATTTGTGATCGGTTACTAATTTAAATTTTGTAGAATAAACGTATGGTCTAAAATGCTTGACTGCCCACACGATGGCTAATAATTCCTTTTCTGTTGTATTATAATTAATTTCAGCTTTGTTGAGGGTTCTACTGGCATAAGATATGGGAAGATCTTTACCTAGCTCGCCTTGGGAAAGAATTGCTCCGAGAGCATAATTACTGGCATCGGTTGTAATAATAAATTCTTCCTTAAAGTTTGGATATTGCAACAGAGGTTCTGATGTAAGAAGGTTCTTTAATTTTTCAAAAGAATTTTGTTGTTGGCTTGTCCATAAAAATTCGATACCTTTCTTCAATAATTTTGTTAAAGGTTTTGAAATTTCAGAAAAGTTTGGGATAAATCGTCTATAATAACCCGCTAAACCTAGAAAGCTTTTGATCGATTTAACATTTGTAGGTATAGGAAATTCTTTTACCGATTCAATTTTTCTTGGATCAGGTCGAATACCTTCGTTTGTAATTAAGTGACCTAGAAAAGTGACTTCCTTTCTTAAAAATTCACATTTTAAAGGATTCAGTTTTAAATTATGCGTTCTAAATTTTGTAAAAATGTCATTTAATTTTTTTATATGAGCTAGTAATGATTCAGCGTATACTACAATATCGTCCATGTAAATAAAACAATGTAACCCGTGTAATCCACTCAATACAGAATTCATTAGTCTTTGAAATGTCGCTGGGGCACCCTTTAATCCAAATGGCATTGCCTTAAACTGATAATGTGCATAGCTTGTACTAAAAGCTGTTTTCTGTGCATCATCAGGATTCATAGCAATCTGATGGAACCCGGACGCGAGATCTAACGTTGAAAAATATTTGCAACCCCCTAATTGATCAAGTATATCTACGATGTTATGCAAAGGAAAAGCATCCCCAATTGTAATATTGTTAAGGGCTCGAAAGTCTACCACAACTCTATACTTCGTTTCACCGGATGCATCCAGTTTTTTTGGTACGATAAGTAAAGGCGCATTGTAGGGACTTGTACTACGTTCCACAATATTTTGGGTTTCTAATTCTTTTACTTGACGTTCAATTTCTTCCTTTTGAGAATGAGGAATTCTATAGGGTTTTATGTTGATAGGATCGTCGTGTACTGTTGGAATTTTGTGTACAATTGTTTCGGTTTGGCTTAGTACGTCACCAGGCAAATAAAATATGTCATTAAAATCTTGACATACCGAAATTAAATTGCTCTTTTCTTCAGGATTTAAATGATCAGTTCGTAATAGAGATTCTAATAGATTTAAACGATGGCTACCTGAATTTTCATTATATAAAATATTTCCTTGAGAACTGCTGGAATTTTTGTTATCACTAACTTTCCGTGTATATCTCTCTATGTTAATCTCTGGAGTATTTATTTCCACAGAAACTTCGTTAAGATTAAGAACACTGACCTTAGCTTTTTTATTTGTACATTGAACTAAAGAATTTGCTAGAAAAACGTTTGATATAATTTCTTTAGATTGGATAATTCCGTCGAAAATTTCGTTCGGATTTGAATTTAAAATATTTACTTCAATAATAACTTCAGAACGAGGTGGTAATTTAATTATCTCACTTTTACAATAAATTGGAATAGCTTGATCATTAATGAATATAGTTTTGGTACCATAATCTATATTTGCATTTGAAAATTTTAAAAAATCGCTACCTATTATACCTTTGGAAAAGATTGGAAATTCGTCTTTAACAACTTGGAATGGAAACTTAAGTTCATTATGATCGAGATACAAAGTTATTTCACATGAACCTAATGTTTGAACGGAATCGCTTGAAATACCGTTTAATTGTAAAATTTTACTTGAATCTAATAGGATATTTGGTTTTAGACTACCAACCTTTATAATTGAAACGTCTGCACCGGAATCGATAATAAAAGAATTTGGCGTATCGACACACTCTTCGACATTTAAAAAAATAGAATTCAGTGGGTCGGAAAGAGTTAGGATTTTAGTGCATCTGTCGTTTGTTGATTGTTGTTCGTCTATAGATAATTTAGTAACATGATTAGATTCGTTCAAATTAGAATTTGTTTTTAAGATAGGTGGTATAACTGTAGATAAATTTGTAATAATAGAAGTTTGTAAATTTGATTTAGATGATTTAGGATGATTTGAATTGACGCGGAATTTTAATTTTGAGATTTCTGGGATCCGCTCGGAGAAATCTGTGACTCGTTTAAATTTTTCTTTTTTTCCTCGTTGAATTTTCTTTTACGACAGTCGGATATGTGATGACCTATATTTTTACAATATGCACAAGTTACGGTTCGCGAAAATTTTGATGGAGTTGGGATTGATTGAGTAAAATTTACTTGGTTAGTATTACCCTTTTTAAATTTGCTAAAATTTTTATAAAAAGTGCATTGCGAAGTTATGTGACCTAACTTGTTACACGTAGAGCATTTTAAAATATTACTCTCATTTACTCTTTGATATTTAAAAATTTCGTTTTTACTTAAAAGCTCTTTTTCTTCAGAAAAAGCCAAGCTTATTGCTGCTTCAAAAGAAATCGGATTTCGCGCTTTTACAACAGTGGCTATTGGATCTTTCAAACCTAAAATAAATACATGTTGGGCTTGAGTTTTGAGTAATCTTTCGTGTGCTGATTTGATAATTTCATTTTCTTCACCTATTATTACGCTATCGATTAATTTTTGTAGAACTGTTTCCACTCTATTAGCATAAGACATTACATCTTCATTGAAATTTTGTCTACAAGAGTGTAATTCTAATTCCCATTGTCCCTGAGAACGTTTATCAGAAAAAACTTCTATTAAATGGGTTTTTAATTGATCCCAAGTATCGAAAGTTCGGTGCTGTGTTAAATTATAAGCGCGACCACTTAATTTCATTTTTATAAGTTGGAATAATAATTCCTTGTCATCGGGCGCACATAACTTTAGTGCTGATTCGCACGTATTTAAAAATTCTGATAAGTTTTCCCGTTTACCCGTAAATGTTTTTAATTGTTTTTCTAAAATTGAAATTTTTAAATGAGACATTTTGAATTACAAAAGATTGCTTCGAAATTATTTAATAGTTCGTTGAAATATAATTTTAAAAGTGGAATTGAGTCAATAATTTGTACAGACATAAAATAATGTACTTACAAAATTTTCATCATGATTTAAGAACTGGAATAATAACTGATGCTGAAATAGTATAGTTGCTGTAGAATTTGGTTGATGAATGATGCTGGTTGATATGGTATTGATGTGTAGAACTTGGTTGTTGTAGTAGAAAATAATTTGTAGATTTGTTGTATGAATAAGTTTGAAAATAATTTTCACTTTATTTTTTTCGTTGATCGAAAACACACCGCACCTGTCACCATTTGTGAGGTGGCCGAGCTTGCCTTGTTGTTTTTCTGGGTTTGGTGTACAAAAAATTAAAGTTGAAAATCTTTGTATTAAAATTTATTTTCTACTCTACATAAATGTTCCATTTCGTATCATGGATAAATATCAACTGACCGCTCCTGTCTCGCCTTTTGCTTGCGAGCATCGAGTCGTTATCTTAAAAATGTTATTTCTTACTAGGAGTTCATCACAGGCGGTCACATCTCTAATTTTTACGGGGGGCCGTTTTTGAAATAAAAAATAAATTATTCAAAAATAAACGCCCCCCCCTCTTAGTTCCGACTGGGTTTCAAAATCCCAGTCCGGCACGGGCGGATACGCACCCACTATATGTCACGATACTTTGTTTGATTATTAAGTTGCAATTACCATCGGACCGGACCGCTCAATGAATAATGCATGATGGCGATATTATTTAATTATGTTGATAGGTTGTGTTCACTTAATTTAAGACACGCTAACCGTAACCTAAAATTAAAGCCCAGTTTAAATCAAGAGCTATAATTATAGGCAAATCCGTGGTGCAATTAAATTATACTTGACGCATTATTTATGGGCGTCGGATATCCGCAACAGAACCTTTATATTTTGAATATCTGGTTATTCTCGATTTAAATCAGGTAATGTGACTCTTAATGACAAATCTCTACTGTTACCGCCGACATTTCCTGACATCATAATGACATTGACCACAAAAAACCATGGGAAGCTGTACCCTAACGAACCGTTTTTCCGTGCGCCGCTTTTTTAATATTTTTAATTTACCTTTATTCATTTTAAACCACGCCCGCGCAAATTTGACGCGCGCGAGCGACAGTACGAGGTGCGATTCGAAATTAAAATCGTTTTTGCAATTTGGTGTCGCAAACATGTGTTTAATGATAGCAGAAGAAAATTACACGTTATTTTTTAATTTAATATCCACTGCTGCTGCTACCAAAATGAGGTTAGCTGAGAAAAAAATTTCTAATGATTATCTACAGGTGGATTAGATCGCCTCTTCTTTTAGTTAGACCTCGGGCGTAACTTAATGATTACTGATTCTTGATAAAGATTATTTGTAATATACGCAAGTGTAACTGAAAATTTGTATTTTCAAATTATATAGAGTGTGGTAGGTTATTATTTAGTATTTTTACAACTGTGTGATAATGAAAGCGTGCACGCTCAATTACTTCCTTGCTCTAAGGTCTTAAGTTGATGAAAACTCAAGATATTTCAGATTATCTCGCTCTGAAAATAGTGATCAGTCCTGTGCTTCCATTTTTTGTGCCCAAGTTATGAATAAATTTCTGGAAGTAATGGAACAATTACCCGAGTGGGTTTATGACCATGTAAGTGACTCGTGCGGAATTTAATGGCATCGTCTTCCAATTTTGGATGGGCCCACCTCGAACGGGAAGAACAGGATTTCGATTGAGAACACCAAAATTTGCTCGAAAATTAAGTCTTCAATAAAACTTTTAATGGCACAGAAAATTTACGTTACACGAACGTAATCACTTTACGTCAAGCAGGAATCTCGTGCAAGTAGACGATATAAATAAAATGCGACATTAATTTTCTTGATTTATTGACGTATTACAGCATGTGAAATGACGAATAACTACCTATCAGCAGCATGTAATTTGACAGTCATCAGCGGTTAAAAAAAACTCATGTCTTAAGTTTTGTCGTTGGCAAATTGTGAGAAATGCAAAAAGTCGTAGTATAATGAAATTAATACCGTAATTTTCTAGAAGATTACTTTGTCGATCGCATTGAATTAAAAGAAAATTTTCACACCATTACGCTCGCAGTGCTGACCATATCATTAGGAATGAAAATTTCTGCTGTAGGTATACTTTAGCGGACGTTTTTTTGTTGCCGAAAAGAAAATAATTTAATAAATCAGATAATATCGACTTACTAAAATTGTGATTTAATCACACTTTTTTTCAAGGATTACAGGTGTATAGGATGTAATTAGGCGATGTAATAGTCACCAACGAAGCCCATTCAACCGGTGGGAAGGTGAGATGAGAGGCCAGATCTTGTCAGTTTTGTTGTACCATTGTTAAATAGTTTTTTTTGTGAGCATTTTGAACAAATGTAAACTTAAAGTTTGCAGCTTCCTTTCTTTGTTCTTGGACGACGTAAAATTATTTTTCAAAACAAAGCTCAGCATTCTTTTGTTTTTAAGAGATTATTTGGAGACGCGGTAGACGATTTTCAGTTTTTGGAATTAAGGGAAAGTAGTTCCGTATACAAATATACCACGGAAAGCGTGACAGATGATGCTGTTGTTCCAAAGATAAACTACATCTTTCAAAATTAAGATCAATGAACTCACAATAAATTATTGAAAGTCTAATCGGATTCCAACGAAACCAACAGAAGAAATATTTTCTTGGTTTTTGAGGTACTCTGAATGATGAGTAGAAAGTTTTGGGCAGGATGAAAATTGGCTTTTGTCTGTTGAAAACGATTTGAACAGCTATGCTGAAAAGTTGAACTGAAAAGTTGAATCAATCTCGATCAAGCCCTCCATTATCTCTAATCGATTGCTATAATGAGCAATTCTAGCGAGCGCCTACCGCAATAAAAGTGGCGCTTCGAAGCGATTCATCCATTAGCGGCACGGAGCAAAGGGCAAATGGAGCGTTTCAACAATTGTTAGCAATAAATTGTTACACATCCCTTTCTCAAATATCTCGCCCCGGTGAGATGGAAACCGCTCCCCTAATTGAGAAACAACCTATATTAGCAATATTATTGCTCTTGGGTTGAAGACGCAACCGGCTTGACTGTAGGAAAACTAAAAAACTAACTGGGTAAACTATTATCCCAAATTCTCAGAAATTTAAACCATAAACTAAATAAAACGTGAGTATTCTACTCTGTTACCCTTATAACCGCATAAGGGAGAACCCGAAAGACTAATCGGAAAAAACCGGTGGTATGGAATACCCCCCAGTACGTCAGTGATTATGTTAAAAAAAAGAAAATGTATTATTGAATTCAAATCAGAAATCTTACATTTTAGACGTTAGATTTCTGGTTTGAAACGAATAAGCCCAATAATACTTTTTTGGGCCCTATCTTCGGTGTACTGGAGGGTATTCCATACCCCCCAGACCCCCCGGTTTAAAAAACATAGCTTTATGTGCATTTTGCATTTATATTGTGAGCAGTTATTGAAATTTCATTGGGAATTGCTATTTTAATTCAAAAGTACGAGGAATCACCGATGCATTTTCCATGACTGCTACTGCTGTATATCCACTATACCAGCGGTGGCGAACCTATGGCACGCGTGCCCGAGATGGCACGTATGAGAATTTCAATGGCACGCGAACGATTTTACATGAAATGATCTTAGTAGTCAAATTAATGCAACTGTGTAAAAACGGCTCACCACTATTAAAATTTGTAGGAGTTTCCTGTGTAACGGCACGGCAACGAATCAAAAAAATTTTTTTTTTAATTATTGGCACTCGCACATAAAAAGGTTCGCCACCGCTGCACTATACAAATAGTAGACAACAAAATGATCTGGTTCAGTTCCAAACCTCCCGATGGGTACTGCTGCTATATGCAGGGTATACCCAGATACACTTTACATAACTTAGGAGGTGATGGATGACACTTTTTTAAGAATTTTTTTTTCTAAATTTAAGCCTGTCTGTCTTTCCACTTTGACGTGGCCATAGCGCGGAAAATATTGATTTTTTAGTAAAAATGCATTAGTGCTTTTTTAAACAGCGTGAAGTAATCTACAAACTAGACTGAGATAATTTTTTTTCTAAAGTCAACGGTTTTCGAGTTATGAATTAAAGTAATTAAAAAAATGTTGAAAAATTGTAACTTTTTTTAATTTGGTTTTTTTTCAAAACCCTGTATCTTTTAAACGAAACATTTTTCAAAGGTTCTGACGCCCCATTACAGATAGGAAATTTAACACACTACAACTTCTGTCTGGTAAAAATTTTTGAAAAATCAGTTCCTTTCACAGATAATCAGAAAATCAGAAAAACAAGGCAGCTACAAACAAAACAAATTATTTCATAGCTGCCTAGTTTATTATTTTCTGATTTTCTGTGGAAGAAAATTTACTAGACAGAAGTTGTAGTCCGTTAAATATCCTATCGAAAATGGGGCGCAAGCAATTTTTGTAAAATGTTTCGTTTAAAAGATACCGAGTTTAAAAAGAACAAAATAAACAGAATCTCGAATTTTTTCATTTACTTTAATTTATAGCTCGAAAGCCGTTGACTTTAGACAAAAATGGTTTAAATCTAGTTTGTAGATTATTTCGCGCTCTTTAAAAAAGCACTGATCCATTTTTACCGAACAATCAATCTTTTCTGAGCTATGGCCACGTGAAGGTGGAAATTAAAAAAAAAAATGCTTTAAAGAGGCTTAATTCTCGAGGGCTTTATATAAGCCCTCGAAAGCCGTTATAACTCGAAAGCCGTTGATTTTACACAAAAATGGTTTAAATCTAGTTTGTAGATTATTTTGCGCTCTTTAAAAAAGCACTGATTCATTTTTACCGAAAAATCAATATTTTCTGAGCTATGGCCACGTGAAGGTGGAAATTTAAAAAAAATGTTTTAAGAGGCTTAATTCTCGAGGGCTTGAATTTACAACAAAATTTTTGTTAGAAATATTTCTTAGAGAAGTGTCCTTCTTCTTAGAGGTGTTATGTAAAGTGTATTCAGGGACACCATAAATAGATATTTGTTCTGAAAAGTTTTTATTTCATAATATCAACCACATAAGATACATTGTGAAAATGGATTTGTCGCTCTAACAGAGTTATTAGTAGCTATATCCTCAATTGAGTTTTTGTTGCTACAACAAATTTTCTGCTGCCATATCAAAGTTGTTTTTTATTCAGTAAAGAGGATTAGTTGATTTAACAAATTTTCTTCTTCTGAATAGAAAAAACTTTGCTATGCCAGCAGAAAATTTGTTGCAGCAACGAGAAACTCTGTTGATGCTATAGCTACTAAAAATTATGTTAGGGCAACAAACCTTTTTTCACAGTGTACACATTACTTTAGATGTTGGAAACCGGGTCTGGGGACTGGGGAGTATAGATTACCCTTCCGTATGCCAGAACTTTTATAGTTTTTCCATGCAATTAAAAGTGAATATTTCTGTCAAGGTTCCTACTGCATTTTTGAAAACAAATTTCTAACTTTTCTAGTTTCTGATTAAAATTGAAACAAATTTGCGTAAATATAAAACATTTTTATTAATTTTTCCGACTTTTACTAAAAACAAAAATTAAAATTAGTAAAGTAGTAGTAAAATTAGTAAAGTAGTCAAGTTATTGAAATAATAATAATAATTATAAATTTAAAAATTCGTTTGATTGTATAATTGGAATATTCAAATTTGATAAATCAAAAAAGTGATGATGGCTTCAATCTTGTGATTTATCATTTTCATAATCCCATCCAAAGCTGTTCACGGTAAACAGAAGCAAAAATAAAAGCATTTATATCAGGCCCGTAGCCAGGATTTCATTTCGAGGGGGGCACTCATAAAAAGCCTTTTGTAAAAAGTAACAGTTTCGGGGGATCCCCTTCCGGGAATTTTTATTAATACAAACAAATGTTGTTTTTTTAACATTTCGGGTTGGAGGGGGGGGGGGAAGTGCCCCTCTTTGGCTACGGACCTGATTTGTATGAGACACAGAATTATGAAAGAAGTATCTATCTAAAGTGAGCGATCACACAACTGAACCCACAAACACTTTTTTGATTTGTGATCATATTTCTATTTTTTCTCTTTTATGCTTTGTTCAGTTTGGAATTCCGTGATTGGAAGAAATTTTTCTCCTTCTCTTGCTAATGAATGTCGCAGTAACAAAGTTACGAGATAACTTAGCAAATGCCAAAATTATGCAAATGAGTGAAGGTTTGACTGTTTCCCATATAATTTAATCTTGTAGCTATTATAAAGACAGTCCATTATATTTATTTAAATTTGTCGTTTAATTATGCTAATGTAAACAAACTATTAAAATATTGTCAGCACAATTTAAAGAAACATTAATCGCTTTCATGGATAATTGATTAATTTATTGATATATGAAGTATACGAGTGGTAAATTGTGAGATATCGAACAAGTTTTTACTAAAGAAGTCATGTGTATTGCCTCTATATTGTCAAGTGCTACCGGAATTGGAATTTCATTCATTCTTCATCTTCACACTTGACCGCTAACATAATGACACGCTCAGCGGGACAGGTATTTATATAATTTGATAATACCTACACTAAACTCGATATCTACGTGCTTCATTTTTATTTCAAAAAATTATTAGCTCATACCTATATGAAAAGTAATTTCAAGTTGTGGTGAGTGATCACTTTTTTTATTGGCCAATTTAAATAAATCGATTCAATTCTTGACCGAAATCGCTGGGAATCCGTACCAAAAACTTTTCAACGTCCGAGATTAATTATGGGAAAGAAGGAAATACTAAAATTTTAGTGGTATTTTTATTTGGTTTCGACCAAAACCTACGCCAATTAGACCGAATTTCGTATCCCTCATCAGATAGCTCATTTAATTATAATAACTTGAATAATCGTCTACATAAAATTATAAATTCCAAGTCACAAAGCTTCTTCTTCATCATGGGAAAAAGACAACTTCCAACGCGTTATCTTTTAAAACACATTAACTCTTTTTTATTTGTTTCCTCCACTTCCACCCATGATTTAAGCTGGTTTTTTTTTAAGTAAGGCAGTGTAATACAAATTGTCCCACGATTAAACAATACCTTTTCCCATCATTACACTTGATCTGCATGAACATCCGCTCACACTACTCACTCCACTCTCGATTTTCAATGTCACTCTCCTACATCTACCGGACAAATTAACCTGATGCATGTTGGGAACCCGACGTTTCGTTTTCGTATAATTAATAATTTCCATTGAATTAATCATCCACCTTAAAATCCCAGCGCAGTTTTACATAAATTTCGTATAATAAACAAAGCAAAACCAGTTTGAAAACACAAAATTCATTAACCTTTACGCCGGTCCGCTCGTAGTAATTATCGGAACGAAAAATGTGAAAGTATTGTTCCATTATTTGTTAACATCTCAATTTCGACAACATCTTCATCGTATTCTTTCAGTTGGTACGGTTTTCGGAAGCAGGTGGATGTGACTCCCGAAGCGCACCGGCAATAAGGAAATCAGCCCGAATTTTCACCGGCCAGCGATTGTTTTGTATTTATTTAACAGTTGTACGTTTTTACAATAATAGCGAAACAGATGTCACAGTTGGACAAATTTTTAATTATGTCGGTTTGTTCACCCCTGGGCATGATAATAACAAACGGTGGGCGCCACTTTGTTGGAACTATAGAAAACGGGACGGCAGATTAGACACGGTTTGGAAGATGCGCACAATTACCATTCGTTTGACAATTTTCCAATAAAAAAAAAGTGTTCCAGATTTTAAGCTTTCGTGAAATAGCCAGATCACAGTACTATCTCATTATTTGTTTCGAGCGCAACTCACTTCCTGCATTCCGTCATGTCAAGTAGCCTGTGGCAAAAACATTACAAAATTACAATTTTTGTCAATCACCTATTTCTTATAGCAAAAGAACAGTTACGGAGTAAAATCGTGTTAGAATTGCCCTACAATACACTAACAAGTTATAAGAAGTAAAATGCACACGTGTTATGTGGGTGTTACGCTTAAAGACATGAACATATACAAAGGCACACCATGAGTTATTGCACATTTTCTTAGCCATTTTTCTCTGGGATCGCATTAATATTATTATGGTAGAGAAATCGATTTATAATTTAATGGGCAAAATGAAGCTTCCTCAAGTTACGACTATGTGCAACTTCTAATGTGTATTATCGGACGTGTTCTTATCTAAATTCGAAATTTATCTGGAGAAGTGTCAATCAGTGCTGCCATAACAATAAAATCGAACTGAAAGCGAACAGTGTAGTTATTTAACGGTGGCTATCATTACATGGTGTACAGCATTCGCCTACAGTCTTTATAAGGACTGGAATAGAAATTCAAATCACTCTTCTAGGCCAGAAATGTTTATTTACCTGAAAATTATATGAGCAAACTATCATTACTTGTTTTTGCTGTTGGTATGGTTTTATTTAAATTAACACGGATAGACAACTTCACTTGCAGTGTTTCCAGATTACAGATAAAAACATGAACATTACTCATTGCGCTTTTGTTGCACGAACTGACAATTTAAATTTTTATGCACAAAATGTCATAAATTATCTGCAAATCTAACATATTTAATGAATTTCCACTCGGAAATGAACACAAATGTTTATTGTTCCAATTTTTTTATTTCAAAATGTCAACCAGAGGCGGAGTAGAAGGATCCTCTACATTGTTTGAAAATAATCAAACAAGTGGAATCTGATAACCGATACTTTCTCCGACCACCTTTGTGAGACAATTTCAAACCGGCATAAAGACCCTCAAAAATGGAGTCCCCTTCAAAATATTTTAACGGGACTGTCCCTTTTTTGGTACTCCGTCCCGGTGTCCCTTTGGGATATAGAATTATCCCGTTTTCAGTTAAAGTCGATTTTTAATTGATTTTAATGCACGAAAAATCAAATGTTTTAATTGACCCCTTCTGCTGTTTCATTTCAAAATTTTCTATTAATTAAAGTTTTTTGTAGTAGAAATTTTAATTTCAACCAATTTTTAAAATGATATATTGAACATTCGAAAAGATATTAATAATTACAGTGTCCCTTAATTTTGACAGTGTCCCGTTTTGAATAAAAATAAAAATTGTCACGTTATGCTTAGGGCGCCTTTTATAATCAGAATGAATTAAAAAAATTAATTAGAGCTTTTTTTTTTAATAATTTATGGGGCGGCAAACCTTTTGGGCCCAGAGCGCCAAATTTTAAAATACGTCTCTGTTATGATGAGAACACTGAATTTATTAATTTCTTCTGTATACAAATTGTGTTAGGAATCTCTACTTAGGATTATTCTTCTGTTGGATTTGGCCAAAGCAGATGCTGCTTGATTCTCTGCTATTATTCACACCATTAAGCTTCCTCAGCCGTGCAGATCTTGGTACTAACAAGCATTGTTTGGGAAATGTTGTAGAGGATTATTTAGCTTCTGCTTTAGTCTCTCAGGTCTCTCGAAGAGAGAAGGGAAGGTATAAGCAATGAAAACAACTTCATTAATTATAGTTCCTAATCAGTCATCTTGGTTTTGACCGAATCGATCGCCTATGCACTGCAGTGAAAATACTGAAAGAAGAAGAAAACATTTATGGGCTTTCACCAGGCCCGTAGCCAGGATTTCATTTCGGGGGCGGGGGGTACTTATAAAAAATCTTTTGTAAAAAGTAAGATTTTCGGGGATACCCTTCCGGGAATTTTTATTATTACAAACAAATTTTGTTTTTTTTACATTTCGCGGGGGGGGGGGGAGCTCGTGCCCCAGGCACGTGCCCCGAGCTTTCACTCTTAAGTACGTTGCTTACTACAATAAGAAAGTCCGTTTACAGTCATGTTAGCACGAAGAAGAAGCCGGATTTCTATTTATTAGAATTCCTTGGTTTTCCTCGGACTTTTTCAGATTTTCCTAGATTTTCTAAGATTTATTTGAATTTCATAGGAATTCTCTTTACTCTAATTTCGTTTAAATTTCCCCAGATTTCTTTTCACTTGAACACCAGATCTCCGCGGCAATTAACGTCTCGTAGCAGTTCAATGGCGGTTGGTATGAGGAGAGCAATGGGGCCGGCGTATGTTACTACTCCAATCTTGTAACACACGTGATTGATTTGGAAAGTGCTTCCCGCAGATGCGTATTACGCAAGTTTGACGCCGCAAGCCTTTAATATTTTGCGCCCTCGACTTTACAGTTGACCATTTTTTTTATTATAATAATTTATAGAGAAAAATTTTGCCCCAGAAGCCCGGCCTTCATGGGCTTATGCATAATACGGCTCTGGCTTCCCGTGAATTTGTGTTTCGGATCAATTTCCTTTTAGGTTGATAAAAAAATTTGCTAATCAAACATTAGTCGGAGTTCTTCAATTTTTAAATAAATTATAAAAAAATTAAAAAAAACATTCGGTTCGTAACGCTCGTCTCATTGGTTCATTTTTTGAATTGGGGACAACAAGTGCATGAAAAGCCAGTGCGGTTTTTAGGCAAATTTTTGATTTGAAACTCATAAGCTCAAAATTACATTTTTTTTTATTGCAATCACAAAGCTAGATTTTTCAAACCGGGGGGTCTGGGGTATGGAATACCCCCCAGCACAGTAGTGATTATGTTCAAAAAATAAAAATATGTTACTGAATTTCAAATCAGAAATCTTAGATTTTTAGAAATTAGATTTCCGGTTTGAAACTTATAAGCTCACTAACACTTTTTTGCGCACAATCTCTGATGTACTGGGGGTATTCCATGCCCCCCAGACCCCCCGGTTTGTGATTATATTAAAAAATTTTCAAATCATAAATCTTAGATTTTAGATTTCTAAAAGTTAGATTTGTGGTTTGGAACGCATAAGATCAATAACATATTTTTGCGCAGAATTTCGGTGTACTGGAGGGTATTCCATACCCCCAGACCCCCCGGCTTGAAAAACCTAGCTTTGTGTGCATATTGTGTATAGCATAGTTTGTATGCGGTTATTAAAATTTAATTAGGAATTTTTTTTTCAAAAAAATTCTCTTTTGAACACAATCATAAAGCTAGGTTTCTTTGAACCCGGGGAGAAATCATTGGAATTCCTTGGGAATTCTTTGGAAATCACTGGAATTCTTTAGATTTCACTTTGATTTAAACTCATTGGAATTCCTTAAAAATCACTGAAATTTTGTGAAATTTTTTGAAATCGTATAAATTCCTTTGAAATTGTTGGAGTGCTTGGAAAACTTTGGAAAACCGAGTCTTGTGTACGGAAATTTTACAGGGTAAAATCTCCTCGGAAATAAATAAAAAGTTAAATTTTTGGTTTGAAACTTATAAGTTCAAGAATACATTTTCATTTTTGATCACAATCACAAAGCTGGGTCTTTTCAAACCGGGGGGTCTGGGGGGTATAGAATACCCCCCAGCACATGAGTGATTGTATTCAAAAGAGAAAATGTGTTACTGAATTTCAAATCAGGAATTTTAGATTATTAAAAGTTGGATTTCTGGTTTGGAACGCATAAGCTCAATAACTTTTTTTTTGGCACAATTTTTGGTGTACTGGAGGGTATTCCATACCCCCCAGACCCCCCGGTTTGAAAAAAGAAAATGTATTTTTGAGCTTATGAGTTTTAAACCAAATATTTAACTTTTTATCTATTTCTATTCTACTTTAATTTTTTAATAATTCGGGAATAATTCCCAATGCAATTTCCATGACCGCTACCACTGTATATGTTACGGCAGCATGCAGAGCATTTTCTTCGATATTAGAAATGGTTTAGAAAGTAGACAGATTTGGGGAATATGCCTGTACCCCTGTTTTTACTGTTTAATCAATCAAAGGGAACAGCCTCCTCCAAATCTTAAATTTTTAATTTTATAAATATTTAAAACAAGAAAGTAATAGACCACGCCGCAGCTGACGAAATCTCGGTAGGGTTCACCCATCCAATTGTGTGCCGCTAGCAGCTTTGTTTGGTTCTCGTGATCTGACGAAAACGGGTTATTTGTATTGCGCTACGTCGATGGTCTATAATCAAGTAGCCCAGATGAAATTGTTACAATTTTATCAACACAGGATGGAAGTTGAACATGAATAGTTAGTAATTATCAAAACAAAAGCAGTATTCAAAAGTTTAAGGTATCATTTCAAATTGCAACAAATAAAAAAATAAAAAAACGATTAAAATAATTACAATACTTATTATGATTACGTATTAAGATAATAATAGTTAGTTTGCCTTGCATCTTTAAATTGAAACCAAACTCCATCAAGTTCAACAGTTTATAGGCTTCTGTATGCAGAATAATATCAAGAAGCCTTATGATTTGGCTCTGTGCCCTGTGTCTGCTCGTTCGCATGCATGGTTCAAATTCAGATAAATTTAAAATTTAAAATAATCTGTCTAAATGCAGTTTGAGACGTCAAAAGTTTAAAAAAATGGCAGTTTTATCATCTTAGATAAGGGGAGGTTAGGTTTTGCATTTGAACTTCTTGGGATATATAACTGGTTATGTTGGTATCCCGACTGTTAATCTATTTTAACCTTAAACGGCAGTTAAATCCGCTACGTGATTCATTTCGAATTTTTTCGCCAGTAAATGCGCAGTGATGTATTTAACAGCTTCACGATTGAGTTGGTACGTAAACTAAAATCCAAATTGACATATTTTAACACTTACACAGATGTAGTAATCAGTTCGGTATCTTAACCTGCAGTTAACTCGAATCAATTGTTCATGGTATTTTCGTGATTTCCAAAACGGCCAATTAATGAGCGTTTATTGACTTCTTCAGTTCACTTACTTCCATACCATAATTGAGCAAGTTAAATTACTGTTATTAAATTAGCAGTATTACTAAACTTAAAAGGCAATTTTTTTACAAAAAATAACCTTTGGTTACCTCCTCCTTGATCCACATTGAAATGCGAATTAGTCAGCCAAGCCAGTAATTTTTAGTTAATTTAATTTGTTTGATTTAACTTGACTTCCGGAACATTACACCAAAATGGATTATTGTTCGTCGCCTCTCTTTTCGGCTTTAAATTCAAAGGCTTTGTGATAAGGAATTACATTCTCGCTTTAATACATTACATAATTTTAAAACGAAGACAATTACGATTAAACTCACCTTAACCTTATATTTTAGTTCCCAAGATAACAATGGCTGTGTTATCTTACAATGGCTAGATTATAAAATGTAGGTTGTTTATATAACACCTATGATTCATTTGAGGAACAAAAGTGAATATAAATTCTCCGACTAATTAATTTATGTTTAAAACTCCATTATATTAATAATGCAGAAGGTTCTATTCAAATTTGCAAACAAACGAGAGTAAAACGTGAGATTTTTGCATAACCGATGAAAAGTGCGAGTGAAAAATCGCCCCTAACCAGTAACCAGCGGCGTCGCATCGCGTCGCGAGGGGCCAAACAAAAATAAAGCGACCGCCTATCGAATTCATCTAGAAAGTTGCTGGTTTGGTAAATAACCAGAATTGCGGAAATGCGATTGTTTTAGAAGTTTAGAATTCGTAAAAGCGTGAAGTTATATAAATATTGTATTCTCCCAATTAATTTTAAAAGCATTTTAAAAAGTTATTATAGCCGACAATTAAATTTCTCTTTTTGTGTTAACGGATTTCTCTTTTTTTGGTTTTTGGAAGAAGCGCCAAATTTAAAATTTAAATTGTAACGAAGCTATGGCGCGATATAAGCGCCATATAAATTCAAGCTTATGATAATTTTCAGCGTCCTTTCATTTGCATAAATCCATTAATAACGAATTTAAGTCGTCAAATAAAGTAGTATTTTCACGCTAATAGCTTATTTTTATTAGGCAAAGAAGTTGAACGAGATCGTTGTTGATCGCGTGCTTGTTAAGGTGTTGCGAGGGCGTTTAAACGAGGGTCAGGGGTCATGCAAATCGCGAGAAAGTGCCCTGCCTCCATTTAATAGCCACTTCTTGTGTGCGTTACAATATAAACAGTTTGAAGATAATAACGAAAATAACATTATTGCCTTGTTTATACAAGTAACTTTGATTTTTTCCCGTGCTATCTCTTTCTCAGATCTGATTCGAGTTATTATCTCGGTTCGAAGGCAGTCGGCAATCGTGACCCGCAAGTAAAGGTGGCCATAACTTTTTGTCTATCCCTCGTAGGCCTTTAACGGCCGCGCTTTATTTATAACGAGCACCTAACGGGACGATTGATGGGGGGATTTTTAAAATTTCACTTTCGAACGTTTAATTAAAAGTCCTATGAATGTCAAACAAAATAAATTCGAATAGAGCTATGATATCTTGCACGAACGAGATCGTTTGACGTAATTGGGTCAGATTTTCGTATCAATAGCGAAAGATTGAGAGATATATTTGCTATTCACTCGTTAATATACATAAATTGTATAAATCGACATAATGTGGGATTTCTAATCTACAACTAAATAACCAAAGTAGCGCAAGAATAAGAAAATGTCCGATGTATGTAAAATACGTCGACGTAACAACGATATAAATTAGCAACAACAAACGATATTCTGATAACTCAATGCAGCGCATAAGCCAAATGCAAATCACCACACGAACTACAAACGAATCGTGATAACTTAAAGCCTCACAGATTTGTAACAAATAAGATCAAATTGAAACTGCGATTGGCTCGAATCGGGATCGAAAAATCGCGCCGCAGAACTCACTTTCAGAACATCCCTTTTTTTGAATTTTCTCATTTAAATCATTTCGAAAACGCGCAAATTTTTTATTTGGGCAATTACAAATCGTTCGAACGACTTCCGCTTTAGAATTTTCCCACCAAACCACATCCAATTTTTTTTTCAAAGAATTTAAAAAAATAATCCTGCTGAATTTTTTAATTACGGCGATCAAAAAATCTCACGCATTTAATTAAAATATATTCGCGACCGGACATGACGTCACAAATCAAAACTAAAACGTATTAGGTATTTACAAATCAACCATTACGAGTAACCTGATGCAATATTTCTAATAATATTTTTCTTTGTTTTAGGTGAGTTTCCCATTTAAATCGATATTATGAGACTTTTGGTCATCTGGTGGTAAGTTTTACAAAATTAAAATCAAAACAAATGAAGTGCGTACTGTGATTTGCGTATGGGCGAGTTCCGCCCTGAGCTTTTGCGCTTATTTATTTCTTGAAACGACTGCAACTTATTTGTTATTTCGGATTATAATTTCTTCCATAAAAATAAATATTTTCGTGGTTAATCAAAGCTGGAACGGTGTATATTGTAAAACAAGTCGCAGCAGTGATGTAACAAAAAGAACTCATATTTCACGGATTGTGGTTCGTAAGGCGACCGCCAGGGTTCGCCACCCACACTGAGTCGCCTTCTCCAGTAGAACAATTAAATTTTACTCGAAACGTGAAAATCGAAAATTTCAAAACGTGCAACGCTTTTCACATTATTTTTCGTATAATAAGAAAATTATAATATGTAAAATGTTGCGGCGTTGCAAAATTTCGAAAGTTTTTATTTTGAAAATGCAAACAAATGTTTTTGGTGCAGTACCATATTGCAGTCAAGTTTGCAGAAATTAAAAAAAACCGGGCGCCATAAACATATTAAAATTTAAAATTTTAAAAAAATTTGATTAAAAAAGAAATTTGGGCGTCAACCAATTTTGTACGTTGCTGATCTGGCTTTTTAATTTCATAATGCATTCTTAGCAAAAGTAAATTTTTGCATTATTTACATGAGTTTCCGTATCGGCAAACTATAAAAAGCATTATTTTTCTGGTCTGCTGGTCGGTAGTTGCTTCATATATCATCCGTTGACGTGTCGTAATAGTATGATAATATGTACATACTCCGCGAAAGGCAATTTTTACTAAGCAGATTACAATATCAATCTTTTTTCTCAGTTTTCGAGCGCATTTTCTTATAACGAACGTCGACGTCGTCTCTACAGAATGAGGGTTCGTCATCTATTCCTTATGGAAATTAAAGTTAATACCCAAGTTAATGTAACTCCCAAACCGATTTTTCCTATAGATCTCAATTTTCTTATTCGTTCATTTTTTTAATTCAAATTTTTTGAATATCAACACCAGTGATATTCAAAAAAATTTTAAAATAAATGACATTAATTTAAATTTTAATCCTAATCCCGGCCCTGCTTCAAATATTTAAAAAGAAATTAAGCGACTGTTTAATAATGAATGAGCAAAATTGTCGCAAAATCAAATGTTTGTAGTGTTAAATTTGTTCAGTGGGCACGAGCGAACTATGGGTCACAGGCTGTTGCTTTTTGGCACTCGGGGTTCAATCCAAGAACCGTGGCGACCACACACACGTCATTGAAAAATATTGCAGACACATGATTTTGGTTTTTGATTTATTATAAAGTTACTTTTAACAAATTCCTCTTAAGTAGTCGTAAACTTTTAAATAAGCCGCTGCGGTTCCAGTGGCGTATCGATAAGCGCGTCGCCGAACTCCATCCCAACAAAGGAAGCCGATTTTATCACTTGAATGCAGTTTTATTGGAATGAAAAGCTTGTTAATTATTTGTGACAAATAGTAACGAGATCAGAAGAAATGTAGCAAGTTAGCATTTTACAATGTAATGGTTGACACTTTGTCATTATAAGGGGTTCACGCATATGTGAACGCGTCGTTTTTAAGCTATATAAATTTAGCGTTCTAAGTATTTAATACTTGTCAGCAAAACTAGCGGGTGTTAAAAATATTATTAACATTTTTAAAAGCCACAAAAATACTCAGATAAAGCACTTGAATATTTATTAAACGTCGTCGCTTGTCACGTTTTCTTCTGGGAGGTATAAAATTTTAATAATTCCAACAAAACCTACTCTCACCACTAAGAAAATTAAGAAAAATCGTGTTTAAGAAAGTTTGTGTTGTGTAGTAGGTAATAAATGCAATTTTCTGATAGAAACTGCGGTGATGGTTATTCCATACCCCCCAGGCCTCCCGATCCGTTTTATAATGATTTTCTATGGTCAGCAGATGCTTAAAATGATATTTGACGATTCTTCTACAATTGATTTTGAAATATTCCAATGTGTCAATTACAAATATTATTTATCGTTTTGCTTGAAATATAGTCAGAGGCCGCTCTAGCCTTTACGCCGCCCCGGACAGAAGCACAAATTTCCGCCCCTTTATAGGGTTAGTGAGCTTTTTTTGTGGCGTCTCGGGAAATTTCATTAATATTTCAATTTGTCACGTCAACAGCCAAAATGCCGCCCTTTAGATTTGCCGCCCCGGACAAACGTCCGGGTTGTCCGTCCCCTACAACAGGCCCTGATATCGTTTACCTGGATCGAACAGCTACAGTTGCAGTCACAGAAATTGCATCCCTGAATGCAGTTCAGTTATTAAAATAACCAAATTAAATTAACAATTCTCAATGAACTTTTAAAAACCGTACACAATATAAACTCAATACGCACACAAAGCTTAGTTTTTTCAAACCGTGGGGTCTGGGCTATACCCCCCAGTACACCAGAAATTGTGCGCAAAAAAGTTTTATTGAGCTTATAATTTTCAAACCGGAAATCTAATTTCTAAAAATCCAAGATATCTGATTTGAAATTCAATAACATATTTTCGTTTTTTGAACACAATCAGTAATGTGCTGGGGGGTATTCCATACCCCCCAGACCCCCCGGTTTGAGAAACCTAGCTTTGTGATTGTGGTCAAAAAAGAAGTGTAAATTAAACTTGTGAGTATCAAATGGAATACCCCCCAGTACAGAGTGATTGTATTTAAAAAAAAAAATTGTATTAAAAAAAATTTTGGCCCCCAGGGGGCACCTGGGGGCACATGCCCCCCCCCCCCGAAATGTTAAAAAACAGCAATTGTTTGTAATAATAAAAATTCCCGGAAGGTGATCCGCCGAAAATGTTACTTTTTACGAAAGGTTTTTATGAGTGCCTCCCCCCGAAATAAAATCCTGGCTACGGGCCTGGAGCTAGTAATTCCTCTATCTGTTGCCATGCTTTTCTGTTCGCTATCAACCTCATCCATCGCTTACCCGATATTTGATCTAATTCATCACTTCAACACATGCCTGAGAATGTCTTTAGTACCTTTTCCCGTCTTTGGTCTGATTTTAGTGACTTTTTTGTTATATCTGCCCATGAGCGTTCGTAGCATCTTTTTCAAGGAGGGGCAAAATCAAAAAAAAATTTTGTTATTATTTGCAGAAAAGACAAATTTCAAATTCCGTGGTTCCTTCGCGAATTCAGTAACAACAGTAATAACAGGGGCAGCTGACCCCTTTGCCCCTCCCACCCCAATAGACGCTTATGTATCTATCTGTCTTATTTCTAAGTGACCCGCTCGTTTCTACTTAAATTCGGCTATGAGTTCCGTCACATCCTTTACTCTTCATATTCATTTATCAGACATAAGTCTTTTTTTCCCTTTTTTATGTAATACGCATCTAATTGGTATATATGTAAAATTACCAACCTAAAAAAAAATTAAATGGAATAATGCGGCCAGTGGCGTAGCCAGGATTTTTATTTGAAGGGCACAAAATCGTTGGCGTAAGCCAAAATACTGGGGGTTGCGGAGCACCACCCAGGCAAAAGCTCCGCAGGCGAAATTTTTTGAAATTTTCAAAGTCAAGTCCTGTAATGACAAGTTAAAATTTTTTCTATTTATAGAGTAAATAGAAAAAAAATATATATATAAAGCATAAAACACAATATGTAAAAAATATATTGTGAAATCCATTTGGGGATGACACGTGCGTCCATGCCCCCTTCCTGGCTAAGCCACTGAATGCGGCCTTCAGGCCGCACAACTTTGACATTCTATTATATTACTTTTGCATTTCGTGAATTTTCGATTCGTTTATTTTAAGTTACCAATTTAAGGTCATCATGTTGTACAGTCTGAGAACTCGTCGAATTTTACACTATTCATATACTAGGATGTCACACCCTGAGAAAAATGATTTGTTGCTCCAACAGAGTTATTAGTAGCTATAGCATCAACTGAGGTTTTTTGCTGTTATAACAAATTTTTTGTTGCTGCAACATATTTTCTGCTGCAATCTAGTTTTTCGTATTATTCCAGTTGCTAGTAATTTTCAGCTAACTGTGAAAATATGCTGTTGTTGAATATGGCACCAAATTGGCAGTTAAATTGAAGATTTGAAACCATATAATCTACAAACATTAGTCTGAGATGACCTGATGCAGTTATTAAAACAAGAGTTTAATAAATCGTCATATTTCAAGAAAAAAAAATTTAAATAAATTCAATTTTGCGATAGACAATTATATTATATATTTATATAGAAGATTAGTTGCATGGTGGAATTCGGGGTTCGAATCGTGGACCTGACCGAGTTTTTTCGACACACAGTGGCTTTGTAATCCGATTTCATCACTTTTTTTTTAATTAACTATTTATTTACTTAATTTTAGTTTTACCAAAAAACTTGAAGAAATATTAAAATAAAATTCTTTTTGAAAAATTCTTAATTTGGATTTTTTTTCAAATTTTTCAAATTTCAAAAAATTACACTTTCCATCGGCATATTTTAAGTGAAAAAGCCATCATTTGAATATTTTCGTGTATTACTTTAGTGTTTCGTGTGGAGATTTTACCTCTTCTTCTTGAATTTACCGCTTGCCGCCTTTCTTTATTTTTCCCTTTGCAACCTGACAAAACTTTTCGCTTTTTTCTCCAGTTTCATTTCTTCTATGCTCCAAAATATTATTGAATTTTGTATGTATCAAAAAATATAAGTGCATATTTTTCATGAAGTATTAAAAAAATATTCGAAAAGTCTGAAAATGTTTTTTGGAACCGAAACTATGATGACACAGATAATAGTAAAAAAATGTAAACTTTTCTAGCAAAAGTTTAATTTAAACTTGATCACACAACACAATCGGTTAACTTTTATTGTATCCATGTGAGTTCATTGTGCTTTTTTGTAATAGCAAAATGTTTCGTTTTGTTCGGAATGGAACTTGGTACAATAGACTGCATGAATAACGTTGTTTGTTCCAGTGGAAAAACAACTATTAGAAGAACCTCAAAAAGAGATTTTTACTTAAATCGATTACTTTTTATTAAAGCCAGTTGTTACGCATGTAAACGCAAGATTAAATGCTTTGTTAAGTTTACGAAATTAATTTGAATATCTCTATTATTTAAATCACTCTTTACTTTTGCCGCCTCTTTGTTGATTCGGAATAACATTTCGTTCGAATTATCTAAGCGAAACGAGCGTAAAAGTTTTTTTGTTATTTCGGTGATTGAGTTGTCACACATTAAGTGGTCGACACTCTTCCGAAGAGAAGGTGGCCGCGTAACTTCCTTATTCTTTAATAATATGCACATTTTCCCTTATTGATGAAGCTTTCCATCACAACACGAGCGACAAAATTGGAACTCACCGTGGTGCATAAGAGTGATTAATGAGGATGTCAGTTACCATTTTGAAATGAATTTGTACCGTGATTGCGCGAGATATCTCAAGGGATTATGAGAACTATTCCACTAAAGCTGATTACCGCAACCCCATTTGCATACGGGCTCTTTTGATTTAAATATTTACAACGAAACCAAAACTGAAAATTTAATCCCTAATGATAAATACGTCCATACCTGCGGATGTTTACGTTTCGTTACACCCTCGCTCCGCGCCGGCCGCCTCGTCATAAACGTAATCACACACGGGGAAACGGAAACGGTCAAAGCACATCAAAATATTATTAAATCAACATTTTTACAAGAATAAATTTAACTCGATATTATTTTAATCAGTTAATGCATTTTTCTTAAGTGCATTATTTAGTTATATAAATGACTGCGTATGTCATACGCTTGGCCGAATCCGTATGCCCCATTTTAGGGGTTGCTCCTCATACCATTATTATATATACCAACTCTCATAATGCGAAAGAAGAAATCGGTCCCATTACAAAAAATAATTAAGCAATTAAAACCGCTTTTTCGCGAATCGGGGCAAACTATTTTTCAGGATATTTTAAGAAAGAAAACGTAATTTTCTTTAAAAAGGAAAAACTTCCGAGATGACGATAATAAATCTGTTTGAGAAATGATACTAATTTATTTGGCAATTCTAGTGAAAAACTCCCCACCTCGAAAATGTCAAGCATTTGAATTAAGTCTTATTTTATGTACAGCTTACCCTCTAATCTTAAAATAAGTTTAATAAAACGCAATTCGGCAAAAATTTAACGAAATTTCAAACTCGGGAGTTGATCAAATAACGTGCAATCTATAAACAGTGTTGTTGATTTGTAAACAGATTGTTGTTCAAATTAGCGCTAACCGCTCCGAATAGCGCTGAAAATCGCAAGAAATTTACAAAAACCAAAGGTTTTTACTACGGTGCAGTGGCGTAGCGTATCCAAGGGGGGGGGGGGGGCTCGAAATTATTTTTATATTGTAATTTTCTAACTTTCTATTAAGCGTTTGACCCTGAAAATTTAAAAAATTTTCCTCTGCGGCGCTATTACAAGACTCGCTTTGCTCGTGCCCCCCCCCCCGCCGAACTAAATTCTTGGATACGCCACTGCTACAGTGGTTGAACAGCATTGCTAATGTAGAACAGCAACGAGACAGTGAGGCCTTTCTCTCGCATTTGTAACATTCCGAATATGTTGTTCAACAACATTTGTTCGACTAACAGTTATTCGGAGTGCGACATAACATAACTCCGATTTGGAGTTGCAATCGATATATCTACAGTAGCGGTCATGGAAATTGAATTGAGAATTATTCCTGAATTTAAAAAGAGATATCTAATGCCCGTACTTATAGTCACGGATTAATCCGAGATTCAAGATTAATTCTCGAAATAGCAACTGTTGCTATGATACGATCTAAATTTCAGTAATCTCGTTGGTAAATTCTAGGATTATCTTGAATCTCGGATTAATCCGTGACTATTGGTACGGCATAAAGTATATTATATTCTTAACTTTTTTTCTGCAAACGTGGGTATTTTGAGTCCGAGCAAAAACAACTTGTATTAATAACTTTCTTAAAAGGGCGGGGGGGGGGGGTGAGCGCTACTATCCCTACCAAAAAAAATATATAGATTTTCTGACAACTTGCCCTAATTATTTAAAAAAGTATATGAAAAAATTTAATTTTCCAAAATTTTATGTTCGATATGTCAACTAGAATGTTTCAAACATCAGCATGAATTTTTTCGGAATTTTTTGAGCGCATTAACATAGCGTAATAACGGCCGGACGCGAATGACCCAGGTTTGCAGACGAAAGGTGCGGAAAAAGCGTTTGAAGAGGAAGGGTTAATAATAAAGAATAGAAAATAGAACAGAAATAGATAAAAAGTTAAATTTTTATTTATTTTTGGTTTGAACCTCATAAGCTCAAAATTACATTTTCTTTTTTGAACATAATCACAAAGTTAGGCTATTAAATCCGGGGGGTCTGGGGGGTATGGAATACCCCCCAGTACAACAGTAATTGTGTTCAATAAAAGCAAGTGAGTAATTGATTTTCAAATCAGAAATCGTAGATTTTAGATTTTTAGACGTTAGATTTTTGGTTTAAAATGTAAAACGGTCAATAACACTTTTTAGCGCACAATCTTCAGTATACTGGGGGGTATTCCATACCCCCCAGACCCCCCGGTTTGAAAAATCTAGCTTTGTATGCGTATTGCATTTTATATTGTGTGAGTTTATCGAAATTTTATTGGGAATTGTTATTTTAATTCGAAAATATTCGACGATCAGGGCCTATTTTATCAAAGGCCGGTTAGGCCCGGGCCTGGGGTACCCGAGTTACAGGGCCTCCTGCTTAACCCAACTGTAACTATTTAAAACAACAGATTATTTTTTTTATAACAATTAAGAAATATCTGCCGACGCCGCTATTTTTCAAATTTCCTATTTCAATAAAATTAATTTCCTAATTCCTGAGGGGGCCCCAGAAGGTATATGGGCCTAGGGCTTACTAGTACCAAAAATAGGCACTGTCAGCGATGCAATTTCCATGACTGCTACTAACTGTAGCTATTTGTTTGACCAATGATACTGATATCAATGTCTACTGAGAGTAGTAATTTCTTTTCCTCAATTTTCGGTCATTTTAATTTAAACCGAAGATACATTTTTTTTAAAGAAAAATCTGTGACAAAAAAATGGATGAAATCTTTTCGTGAAGAACCAAAATTGACTTAAATGGCCGAAATAGCAAATCTGCCATTTTTTTCTATTTATCCTATTTATCTAAATATAAATTATTAACTTGTGAGAATTGTGAGACGTGAGAACTTGTGAGAATTGTGTTTATTACTAATAAACATTCTGACGAAGGCGATTACCATCGCTGAAAGCTCAAATTGAATTTCCAATTATTGAAGTTTATTTAACTTGTTATATTTTAAAGTTTTATCTTATTATCCTATTTATCGAATTTATTTTTCTGTTTTCACCATTTTATGGAATTCAAAGGTTTTGTATTGCCCCGATTGGATGAGTAGGTTACACATAAGTCGCATTAATGGTTTTGTGTAAACGATGATTGAACTACAACACTACAAAGTGAAAATTCTAGGTTTAAATTTCATGCTTTACATACTTTTTTAAAACTTATCTTGTGAAACTTTTGCGCTAAAAATTGTCCTTTTTTTTATTAAAAAATTAATTATTTCCTTTTATAGCGTTTTTATCAAGGGCAGGGGTTAATATCTCAAAAAAGTGGTGTAGGCATAATCGGAATATTTTGAAAACACGCAGAAGTCGTAAATTTTTGTGATTTCGGAAAATCTTATTTTTCTGCTTGTGGGTCATTGGGGTTTTTCTAAAAGCTTTTGGAAAATTCCTTGGAAATTATTTGGTATTCTGTCCTGTCTTGTCCTCGGGCTTTACCACCATGTATATTTTAGATTTATCTCTTCTTTATTATAACATACGTGATTAGAAGGTAATTAAACAATCAAATTTATATTGACTTTGTAAAAAAAGTATAATCTGCAAAAAAAAGTACTCGAAAAATAGGAATAAATTTTTGATAAACCAAAAATCGGTCATCTGTAAGTCTACGGCCTAACCGCATAACTGTTCCAGAAGTTACAAAACAAAATTTTTTATTTTAAATCCCTGTTCAATTAAACAAAAATAAAAATTATTATTTACTTCTGGATAATTTGAAAAAAGCTTCTCGATAAGAATTTGATCTTCGTCGAGTGGTACTGCATTTCAAGAGTCAAAAGAATTTATTTACAATACCAATTATCATTGAAGCATAAGTCCGATTGTCCGGTACGTTTTTGTGAATGTGACGCGGTTAATTTTAATTCCCACTACATGATACCCGGTATATCGATTTCCACGACGGGATCAAATTCACCTGAGAGTCCTCCGCGGGCCATAACTCCACGCTCCTTAAACACTCGAACCCTTTGCCTTTCAAACGGTACGCACCATTAATTATTATTACGTAATTATCCAATTAGTAAAAAATTTACCTTCTGTGAAAATCTGCCAAAAACTTGCATTTTTCAAAACCAAAAATTAAATTTATTAATTAAAAAAAAAAATTTTTTTTTTACCGGAAGCCTTTCAAAATGTTGGAGGGGATGAGAATTAAAATCGAAGACACTTAATAAAATTACCTATATCGTGTCAATCAGTGATCGAGGAAGTTTAATACTTTCAATTTTGTGCTGTGTGCTTGTGCCGTGTGAACCAGAGAACTTGAAACTTCGTAAACTTTGAGGAAAGACGTCGGCGTGAACATTTTCGTCACCAGTTTGTACGAGAATAAATCGGAATAATGAGAAGCGCAAACTTTTCTAAATATAAACGACATTAGCGCAGGCGTCCATCAACATCTTAAAAAGCTCCAATCCTTGTTTAGGGGTGGAACCAAATTGGTCATGCGCCCGAAAACTACCCTTAATGCATCCAAGCGACCCTAATGTAAACCTCAGATTTGGTTAGTTTAAGAAATGCCGGAAAAATTTACAACCAATATTTTTTATTAGAAATTAAAAAAAAAAATTAATCAGGGAATCGGTTGAAATAGTCAGATTATTATGTTTTTAGAAAATCTAACAACCCTTAAACCGCGTGTGAAGACAGCTTGTATGTAGACTAACGTGAAAGAACGCCCTGTATAGTAAAATGATACCTTAAATTGACCCACCCTTACAAAAATCTGCTACTAGGTGTATCACTACCCAAGTTAACTTCCCAACCGCTGTGACAATCCTGACTCCTCCCTTGGACTGACAGGACTCACTTATCCGCTCAGTAGCCTTGCAAACATCGCGTTCGCGTCCACCTAAAAAGCGTCTGCCGGTATCCCGACGGCTACCGACGCTAAATTTTCTAGTCACAAAATTTTAAATAAGTTTCACCACCACAACATTAAAAAATCTAATTTTCATGATGTGAAGGGATGAAGATACAATGACACAGTGCGAGGTTTTTACACATAAAATGAAGAAAGTTTTTTTTAATTTTTTAAGACTGAAGTGGTTAAATTGACGTGAATGTGTAGTGATATCGGCAATCTGGATACCGCAAGTTTAGCATCCCTTTTGTCGTTTCGGTCACCGGGGGCGGCAATGGATTTAACTACGGCCTACCGATACAATCAAAATATGATGGAATATTACACGTGTAAGCAGGTTTCTATGTTACAAAAACGCCAAAGTATTCGCTAAAGCCCAAAAATTTTCAGATGTTTTGGGCTCAAAATTTTATCGTTGCCGACGCTTGAAATTCGGCGCGACTGAGCGGTGAGCTTTTACAGAAGAAATAAAATTAATTTTCTAATTTTTGAGCTGAAAAATGTTTGTTTAATTTTGGTTTGTGAAACGATGAGATTAAATTCAAATTCCGATTAAAGAAGCGCTTGATGCTGTAGCAAATATAAATGTTGAATAGTTTTTGTGACAAAATTTGCAACACATATCAATTAAAGCGGCCGTCACTGGCTTTTGTGTGGATAATCAAATCAAATCTCGTTTTGAAATTAAAAACCACCTGGTTATTGTCCCCATTGTAGAAGTAACTTTTAACTTTTGGCAAACAAAAAGGTATAATAGCATTCTTTGGAGTTCTTTTGTGTGCGTAGTCCATCGTCGTCTGCTGAGGACCCAAAAATATTTACTAGATTTTCTCGAGAAACGCGTTTTACCTATGTAAAAGCACTTGGATGAATAGAACTAAATATTTTTCTATTGAATGGCCCTTAAAAGCAAAGTAAATTTCTGAATCAGAGTTTGGTGAATGTGTGTGCATTCGACCAAATAATGTGTGGATGGCTTTATTAACAAAACCACTTCGTGATTTATACCAACCACTGCAGCTACCGTAACAAACCAAGACGTTACACAAAATTTGCTTCACACTTCGCACAAAACTCATTTTTGTTAGACTTTTTTTCATAACGTCGAGCAAAAGCTCGCATCCCAAGCTTCAACGCTTAAAATTAATCGCTTAACTTTCTACACTTAAAGCTTGTTAACCTTTGCGTTATTTAGAAACAAAAATAATTAGCACCAACTAAAAGTCACTTTTAAGTTCTAAGGCCAAAAATTGTATTTTTTTTACTAAAGTTTATTTAATCTACTAAAAGTCCCGTGCAAAAGACGTGAACAAAACTAAAATGTATATTTTCTGCCATTTTGAGAGTTGAAAGGGGTGGTACGAGAAATAAAAAATTCTTTGAGTTTCAAAACTAAAAAATGTGGAAACTTCTTGTAAAGTTTTCAAAACTCTATTTAAAAAAGCTTGAGCTTTGAGCTTCGCGCTTTAAATGCACTCGAATTTGTAATTCACTTATCAGATTACGTTTTGCATGCAAAAGTTTGTTTTGCGGAAGATTTCTAATTAATTTTAGTGCCTTTTTATTAAGAGAAAACTATAAAAGCTATTTTGATATTCGGTTACTGGAGTGATTTAAAAAAATAATTATTTTGGAAGCAAAAATTCGTAAGGAAAATAATTTCCCTTCGAAAATCAAAAAGAAAAACTTTTATTTATCAGAAATTTGAAAAAATCTTTCAAAAGTTATTGGACACTTTTGCACTGGGTTTGCACTTTTTTTTGGGTTTTACTGTTAACGAGTGAAATTTTACTCAATAATTTTGATTTTCAATTTTTGGAAATTTGAAAAACAATATCCACGGAAATTTTTAAATAAAAAGAGTATTCCGGTTTAGTTTGAAATTCTAAATATTCATCGGATATCACTTACAACCCAAATAAATAAGACGTAACACTAAATTCAAATATTTATGGATGCAGTAAGTTTTGAAACAATATGATTTGTTTTGAATAAATTATTATTTTCTTACTTTACTAAAAATCTGCTTTGTTCTGATTAGCAAACATAAAATCAAAATGAAATGAATCTGACGGTATCTAATTCTCATTTATTAAATATCTATAGAGAGCGTAAGTTGTGCTTCGGAACACAAAAAATGGAAAATCGGAGCAAAAATATCCAAAATATCAAAAAAATAATTACTCGCGCAAATCAAAATCATTTAATCACACAAAATCGAACAATCTCCAATCAGAGAGATCTCTCTCAAAATCAACTTAAATTTTTCAAAATTCAAAATATTTATTTACAAAATCAAAAATAAAATTCAAAATATGATTTTGAAACACGACAATTCATAATATTATATCCTATATATTTTACTTTATTATTTACTTATTTCTCTAAAAAAATGATAGTATACCGCGAACTTTCTATACCAAGTGTATAACGTCCTAATACAGCGTTTCGCATGGAAGCTATCGAAAAATTATAAATCGGCCAATTATCATCCGATTTAAGACTAACAACCAACTAATAATTTCGTTGTTAATATTTGAAAATTTTTTCGTTACAAGTTTGCTCTTCAAATTTGGCTTCACTTTAAGAAAATGTTTCTTAAAATGGCTTTGAATTTAAAATTTTGATGCTTTTTCAGATTTTTACTTAAAAATTTTTGATTTTGTGTGGCCAGGACTTGAGCGAGATTGAAAGCTGAAGCTGAAAATTTTGCTCAAGTTGATTTGAGCTTTTCAGTATTACTAAAGAATTGCATATTTTACGTAGTATTATATGGAACGGGGGGGGGGGGGGGTAAATTACTTATTTAAATTTAAGAAAAACTTTAATTTTCTACGGGAAAGTTTTTTCCTAATCTGATGTCCAAGATTGAAATCCGTTCACTTTTCAAATATTGAGAATAAAATGGAGGAAAACACATTTTCTTTTGTATTAAAATTTTGATCTAGTTATAATGGTAACGTAAACAAACGAAATTTTTCATGCTCCGAAAATTTTTTTGCAAAATATCTCGAGAAATCTTCCACTCGCACTCATTAATCATCTTACCTAATTTCGGATAGTTAACATGAAGAAAGCTCAATTAATCAAATTACATAAATTACCTTCTCTTCCGACTTTGATCATGGCAAAAAAATTTCACTTAACAGCCTACTATCTGCACTAATTTATCAAAATTGTGTACACAAAACGATTTCCTTCGCCACTTTACCGCCCACTATCTAATCTTGATGATCAAATAATAATAATAATACCGAAATTTGGCACCCCTCGGTACTCGATATTTAAGAGACTTAATACCTAGTTTAGCTAATGTGTCAGATTATTGGTTTGCTCGAATTGGCCTTCCCTTAAAACACTCTCAACACATGTTGCGATATTTATCTACTTATCAGATTACACAATTAAATTGGGGTTGAAACGCCTGCACTTGCTCGTCGCCAATAATCTCGCTCTGCTATCGCCGTAATTTTACGACCGTGATATGCTGGCGATCAAAAAATGATCAAAAACTTTTTTAATTAACCGAGCTTTTGCTCGTGGTCGATCCAACCGGAAACAGATAGTAAAATTGCTGCATCTTAATTGGTCATTTTTGTAATGATGCAAATCGAGACTGTAAAGTTTAATTTATTTGTGGTTTGTAAACACGTGTCGGTTACATCCTAAGCGCTAGTAGCTGGTATCTACGTGCGGTGGGGTTTAGAACGGGTCAAATCATTTATCAATGTACATACCAAGTTGCAAAGTCATGCAATAGCATTGGTGGTTACGGCAATTAGTGAACTTGAACTCAAGTTCATTAGAAAAAAAAAAGAACGGTTACACAATGCACTTTTTAATCACAAAGGATCATTTCGGTTTGTTAATCGTCTACATTGTAACTCCGTGACTGTCGTCTGTTTTATTTTAGAGCAAAGCGAATTTTTTTCGATCGCACCTCGTACGCTCCAAAAAAAAAGTATTTTAATAATCGATGTTGCAACGAGAGATTAACATAGCAAAAGATAAATCAACTTTATCGTTCGAAATAATTAGTATAAGCTCGTAATTGATTGTTCGAATTTGATTTGTAAATCTGATTTATAATCGATATGGTACCGACGTTTTAAAATACCAGGTATGGGTTTCTAATGGGTACTCGTACATATCAGACGTCAGTCTTGGAGAAAAATAAACGCAACGTTGATTGTTATTTATGTAGTGTTGTAGTATTTTCTGCATTTATCTCCGAATAGGTTCGCTTAATTAATAATTTAATTTTTTGTGACAAAAGAGTAGTACATGAAATTATGGGTGTGTTTGTGTGTAACATATAGATATACAATAAATAAATTCTCGTCTGCTAATTTCAGTCACGTTCTAATTACACGAAACAAATTTACCGACCTATATATTAGACACCGCAATCGCAACACTTAGCATACCAAACACCGTTATTATCACTTTTTTCTTTTGTTGGTATTACTGCGATCTTGAAGATTCGCAGTGAAAAATCGAACGTTTTATTATTATTTAAAAAAATCCATTTGGAAGTCGTAAAAAGTGCTGAGATTAATAACTGTAATGTCCTAAACGCAAAATGATCGAGCACACAATTCGCCCTAATGATAATTCCCATTTGAGTATTGCGAAGAGAGCTTTTCATAGTTTAGGGAATTATTAAACACGTGACCGGCACGTGACTTCCGAACGATCGTTGTTGTCAGTTTTTGATAAAGCCGCTCCCCCACAAAAAAATGCTACTTTTCGACTCGATTTAATTTTATTGCGATATTAATGTTTTTATGCGGTTTCATTGCGATTTTCACCTGCATTTGTTCTAACGGCTTTTATCATTTCGAAAAAGTTAATTATATTGTCGGAATGGAGAGTATGGTGAAAAAAAGTAGTGCAAAATCTGTGGTAGCAATTACAAATAATAATTATTCAATAGAATATTAAACGGAACAGGTTTTAAAAGTGAACGAAAAACTTGAACGGCACGAAACTCAAATCGTGATTTCGATTTAAATTTACTATTAATTCAAAAGTGTCTCAAAAGAAGGGCACTTATCTTTAGATTTAGTGGGTATTAATTGATTTTTAAATGCTTATTTATAAGTTTGTTTCGTTCGGATAGCCGTTTTGTTTCAGTAATGGCTTGTAGTTTTATTTTTAATTCGAAATTAAATCCATTTTTAATTTTAATTGTAAAAATTTCATTTTTCGACCAGAACCGGCTCTGCACAACTGATATTATCCGCTCGTTGCTATGGTTGCCTTTTAACTAAGACCCTAATAAATTGTAATCAAATACATATAAATTGAATTTAATTTAAAATTCACTAATTTTTTAACGAAATATTGGATATACTTTGTTGTTTGAAGATTTTTGAAATTTTTCTCCGGAGTTCTTCTTGGATTGCCTTAAGATTTCCTTTCAACAAAGGTTAAAAAAGAAAAAAAAATAAAATAAAGGTTTGTAGTATTCCTAATATTTTCTGTTTTCCTAGAATTTTCTTGATTTCCTGATATTTCATAAGATTGTACACCAAATTTCCCCAGCGGTTTCCTCCTCGGTAAGCATCCAATATTTTTGAATTAAGCTGAATAGACATTTAAATACATAATACCAAATTTCTACAATCCCAAAGTTAAAGAATGAAATTTAGTAACAAAACTAAATATTTTATATAAATTAATGTTGGAAAGCGGAAAAAACAATTTAATGGCGTAACTAGGCAGGCGAAAATATTGGGTGGTGATGGTTATTGCTTTTGAGCGTTGCGTATGGAATTCCTTCCGTGTATTTCTGCAAAAACCTAACCGAAGCTTTTTTATGCTGTGCATACGAAGAAAAAATCTGGTACGATACACCAACTTAACCGAAGCCGGTAGTGGGAACTTTTTTCAACTTTTTTTTTGTCTTCTGGCCTTTCTGGTTGCCCTGTTGGGCGCTTGCGTCCTTTCGGCACTACTCTTGATATTAATCGCTGTGATTACCTTTTGGGACTACGGCTTTGTTTTTGCTGTTTCGGGGTCACGGGGTTTAATACTCGTTTTGGTGTCTTTTGTTTATGCGGTGGGACTAGATCTTTGTTTTCTCGGTTTCGGGGTTTCAAGGTATATCACTTATTAAAATGTTAAGTGTCTTTTGTTTGCGCGGTTGCCCGGTTGGGACTTGTCTTTAGATTTGGGCCCGTATTGCGTCCTTTCGACACTTACACTTTGCGCACTGGTTTGCCCTTTCGGGATTTGGTCTTTGGGTGGGCGTTGGCTTTCACACTTCTGCATGGCGTTCACGTTCGTCTTCTTCCTTCTTGATTAGAATGGTCCTAATCAGGTCTTCTACTAAACGCCACTCGTCCTCACCTTTTAGCATCTCTGCTATTAGGTTTTCGGGATTTAGCGTAGTTTGGAGTTGGAATTCGGCCGCTGTGAGCGCTTGCGTCCACTCTTGGAATTTATGGAGTGCTGCGCTGTGTCGACTTCGCCGTGAGGTCTTTCTAGCCACTGGTTTATATCCGGGATTAGGCGTCTAGTCTAGGTTCCGGTGGTTGAGCGGAAATCTTCAAAAGATACCACCCTGATGTTGTTATGGGTTGTAGTATCAGATTTTTACTGACTGAAACCCCACTCCTAACCTGTGCAAATGTCTGCAGCAGGTTTGTGGTGTATGGACGCAGTTTGGTCAGTTGGCAAGTGTTGCGTTTTAGCATTAATATCTCCTTGCCAACTGGGTGTCGTCCTGGTTTGGCTCTTCAACCAGCTTCAGCCAATACCAAGCCGCGACCGTTGTCGCCGATGGTTCTTTAGCCGTTTAGGCTCGCTTTGTCTCGGCCTCTTTTTCCTCAGAATTTTCTCTATCATAATTGTGATGGTAATCCAATTTTTTTCCGACGACAATTATAGCGTTTCCACGAAATTGTCCGGCGTCGAGGTACCTTCCACTTCGTCTCTCTCTAGTTCCCACTGCGGGTATCAAAAGATGGTATGTTTCTGGTATATCTTCCTCCGGGCAATAGCTACATGATGATGAAGCTGCCCTGTTAATCTTGAAGAGGTAGCTATTGAAATATCCGTGCCCAGACATTGCCCGTGTAAGGTGGAAAGACAGCTCGCCGTGCTCCCTCTGCGTTCATCTAGCTATGGAGGAGATTAGTTTTCGGGTCCAGGTGCCCTTGGACCCTTGAAATAAAAATCCATTTCGGAAAACAGGTTTTAACAAGAGTGAACTTTTTAAATTTTGCAAAATAAATGTTTTTTCAGCTTCATTACCGTAGTTATCATATTTAAATTTTAACGGAACTGAACGCTTTCTGTGATTGCAGAAAAAAGTAGTTTTTCTGATGAGAAAATTTCATATTTCATTTTGATTTTTATAATTTCATATTTATTCTTATTTTAACGGATTTTAGCGCTGCATATATAGCGCAATAATTTATTTTTGGATTAATTACCTTACACGGTTTCTATAGCTAGAAATAAAAATAATTTTCTTGCTAATCCAGAATATTTCGATTTTTGCAGAAATCCTGTCGCGGTTTTTGGTAAAAAAATTTATTTTTCTGCTGAGAAAAATTCCTAGCAATTGCCAAACCATAATTTGATTTCTGCAACAAAATCTTGTCGCAGTGTTTAGCGGATTCTCACGAGTTTATAAAAATCAGCGGAAAGCTTTGTAGTTTTTCAGATTTAATTTAATAAAATGTTTAAATACCGTAACCTTATTCAAGTCCAGTTAAAATTAAAGATAGTTTTAATTGTTGTTTTCCTAGTAATTATAGAAAGTTAGACGCTTATGGTTGGCAATGGTGCAAGTAATAAATGTGATAGTTCGCCTGTTGGCCACATCAAATTTCCAAAACGCCATATAAATTTGAGGTTAAATATCACTAAACAAAAGAGCGGGAAAAGTTGCACATGCGCAGTAGCGTATTTATTTTATTTGCTTGTTTGTAAATTTTTGAATTTTGAAAATTGTTTTTAATTTCAGGTCACGGTGGAGTAAATCAATTAGGTGGAGTATTTGTAAATGGTCGACCGCTTCCCGATGTGGTTCGGCAAAGGATAGTGGAACTAGCACACAATGGCGTACGACCGTGTGATATCTCACGGCAACTTCGGGTATCACACGGATGCGTTTCAAAAATTTTATCTAGGTAAGTTACTTACTTGTAATAAATTATAATTGAGTAGCCTAAAGGGCCGAAAGTGTAATTTAATACTTTTAAGTGTGAACTGCATAATAATAAAAATAACTGAGGAGATTTTATACTTAATAAAAGTAGTAAATTTGTAACAATGTTTCCTCAAAATCTTTCTTAAAGTTTATTCTTTTGAGTTTTGAAAGAGAACAACTTTATTCCCCACTTTATAAAACTCGTAACTATAATCCCCTATCATCCAGATTCCCCATTCCATGCTGTTTCCTAGTTCCGGCTCTCTCCGACAACCCCTGGCTAACACGATCATGCGACCTGCTGGTAATGTTTTCCCGTTTTTTAGTGTGCACTTCCCAAAGAGATGAGCTTTATTTTATATAACCAAAGACCGCATGGGGTTGTTACATTTATCATCCTGTTTTACGAACGCTGAAAATAAGTTGCTTGTTGGGATCATAACGAAAACTACAAAAAATTGTCAAAATGTAATTTGTGTTCTAAATGTGGCTTCTCCCTAAGTGAAATTATTTACTTCTTTATTATTATTATTTTTTTTTTATTAGTATTTGCTAATCGATCGATTCAAGTGCCACGATGAGAGAGTGAATTCCAATTATAGACAATGACCAAGTGATCTCTCTTATAATTAGCTACCCACTGATTATAGAAACAAATGAAAGACTCGCTTCTTTCGTCCCGCCGCCAAACAAGATCTTATCCGAAACTACTAACGAAGTTACATAATTAAGACCACGTCTCACAAAAATATCAACATAATTAGAATGTCTCTCCAAACAAGATAAGGTGGAAAGAATAAACCGAAAGGTTAAAATAATTTTAATTACCACGAAACAAATTTTACAAATTATTGCAAATCATAAAGAGGAGGATTATTTTGAAAAATTCCTTTGAAGCAATGATGTGCAGATGTGCTGTTAGTAGATCACAAGAGTCGGCGTTGTAAATTCCATTTCACACTCAAGTTTCTATTGCTAACACATGTACTCGTATACTTCACATAATGGGATACATTGAGGTGTATTTCTGGTCCCTTCATCGCTTACGAGCTTATTATGAGATTATTTTAAGGACCCACCTCGGCCGATGGGCGAGCTTGCCACTTAACCACTTTTCATGAAATTCCCTTTCGATTTACGATATAATTAAAAGTATCGCTCACCTGTCCTATATATGCAATCGTACATTTCGCACAGATTAAATTTAAAACTCCGCATAGTCTCGCAGAATTTTATAATCGAGTATTGCCGATTAAGTATACACCAAAAATCAATTAAAACGGAACCATCCCCTCTAATTAATAAATGATATAATTCATTTACGGGAAATATAATCCCTGACTGATGCAAAATATAAATTCGTCACGCCGTGCCCGCATATGTAACTGAATCATATTATTTCTATGTGTAATCCTGTTATACCAAATTAGCTATAAGCTGCAGCCTCTCTGGTAGTCTCTTGACAAAGGGTTCCGAAATCCTCACGGGACCATAATATTTGGTTCTTGTTGATATCAAATGACAAAAACAAAACAAAGCACCCTCGCAATTTTTACTAAATTTTCGATTTTGTTTTTCGTCCCTTTTTGTGTATCGAGACCCTCAATTATTGTGCTGTGCAGTCCTGTCATCGCAATATCAAATGGTTAAGACCAGACGCGAACGACTCCCGAATGCAGTTTTCATGTCGTTTTTTGATGCCACGTGTCTTTTCCATTTTATTTATTGAAGTCGGAGTAATAACTTTGTAATAGAATTAAGTGCAATTGTTATTTGTGGCCTCGTCATAAATTGAATACATTAACTTACGCATTTTAATAATCAGAATTATTTTTTCCAGATATTACGAAACGGGTAGTTTTAAAGCCGGCGTAATTGGGGGTTCGAAGCCGAAAGTAGCGACACCGCCAGTGGTCGATGCAATAGCCAACTACAAAAGGGAAAATCCAACCATGTTCGCCTGGGAAATCCGTGATAGATTGCTCGCCGAAGGAATTTGTTCTCAAGATAATGTACCTAGTGTTTCGTCAATAAATAGGTACGTAGTGCTTTACATCACATGACCTACAAGTGCGCCGATTTTATATTAATCCCCGAGTGTAGGGCGCTGATACATCGTAATGGAAAACACTCTCGGGACGACCGGTCAAATTAAATGTGTCAAATCAGCCCTTGATAGTGAATGCCAGGTCCGTGCGATGTTATCTCACGTAATATTATACATTTAGGGTGCTATGATTACGCCATTGTTTCGAATGGCCTCTCTTAAGGACAATCAGTCAAATTTTGCCGACTTTTTTTTGTTTATGAAAAATTTACTGAATGAAACAAAAGATAAGAGCGCCACTATCAGAAAGAATACGATCAAAGTATTTTTGTAAGGCCGGCGAGATTGAGCGAAAGTGCTTTACGTGCTATATTGATCAAGACTGTAACGGCTTGTCGAAGTTTTATTTCAAACAATTTTGTTTTTAATTTCTTCAATAATAAATAATAATATTTGTTGTTGTGGCAACCCTGGTTGTTGCTTCAACGAAACAAATGAAAAATTATCTTAAGACAATTTTTTGATCAGTTAAATCGGACTTTTTGTCTAATTTAACCGATAATATACTAGGTGCGTTGTCGTGGCAACATCAGTGTTGTTTTAACAACATTACTAAACATTTGATTTTTTAAAAATATAAATGACAAATTTCATTAAAAACTTTAATTTTTGATGAATCAAATATAACCGGTTCAACAATAATAGTTAGCTTGGCTGTGGAAACCAAGTTGTTGTTTTAACAAAACAAGCGGTTTGTCGGAAATGTTATTAATTAATTGCTTTGGTTTTGCTTCATTTGCAACACTTTTATGTAAGTCGACTAATAAATAAATAAAGAACAAATCATACTGTCGCGGAAACCAGGTTGTTTTTGGCAAATAAAAAATTATATTTGAAAATTACATTTTTTAATTTAAACAACCAGGTTGTTGTTTTAACAAAACAAACAAAAGTGGCCAGATGGTTTAAAACAATAATAAAAGATAGCGTGAAAAATCTTATTTACTAATTCCGCATTTGTTTAATTTAAACAATAATAAATACATTAATTACGTTGTCGTGACAAGCAGGTTGTTGTTTTTTATAAAACAACGATAATAAAAAGGAAGCTGGGCGAACTATTCGCTAATAGTACAGTAATGTTGTAATACTATTTCGTAATAGTAAATTAATTAATTGTAGCAACCTGACTGTTTTAAATAACTTGAACTTGGATTTATTTAGAATAAATTTTAAAAAATTCGACGAATAATATATACATAAATTACGTTGCCATGGTAACTAAGATGTTGTTTTAAGAAAACAAATAAATATAGTCGGTTGGTTAACCAAAATAAAAAATTTTCTCAAAAAATTTTATTTTTAGCAAATTAACACAGGCTTTGTTTCATATTAGTCTCTGATGACTTTGTAACCAGGTTGTTGTTTAAAGAAAACAACTAAAAACCGAACCGCCCCTGGCAAAACAACAATGAAACTTAAATATTACAACTTTATTTTTTTAAATTTAATGCAGCAATCGCAATTTGAAATTTATATTAACTACATTGCCTTGGCAATCAGATTGTTGTTTTAACAAAACAACCAAAACAGTAACTTGGATCGATCTTAAAATTTTATTCTTTCTTTTTTGATTATTTTAGTTCAGTATTGTTTCATTTGACCAAGAATGAGTAAATTATATGTGGTGAAATGTAATTATTGTTTTGTTAAAATATTTAAGAGGCGGGAAAAAAAATAATGAAAACTCAGTTTTAACAATTTTTTTGATTAAATTGACATTGCGATTTTGCCTCATTTTTATTTAATTTGATGATGTAAATAATTTAAATTACAACTTTTATACAAAACTACTATTTTGTTGTTATGCCAAAGAGGTTGTTGTTTTAACTAAACAACTGAAATAATTGTGAAAAAGAAAACTACAGAGAACTACAGGAGGTGTAGACAATTTTGTAGATTTTGTAGACAACAAATTGCATCGCTGAATATTTACGAATTAAAGTATATAATTCTCATTGAAATTTTAATAAACACACACAATACGCACATAAAGCTAGGTTTTCCAAACCGGGGGGTCTGGGGGTATGGAATACCCTCCAGTACACCGAAGATTGTGCGCAAAAAAAGTGTTATTGACATAATATGCGTTTTAAATCAGAAATCTAACTTCTAAAAATCTAAAATCTAAGATTTCTGATTTGAAATTCAATAACACATTTTCTTGTTTTGAACGCAATCACTGATATGCCGGGGGTATTCCATACCCTCCAGACCCCCCGGTTTGAAAAATCTAGCTTTGTAATTGTGTTCAAAAAATAAAATGTAATTTTGATTTTATGAGTTTATTTGGAAAAATTCTGTAAAATTCGAGCAAAGGTAATAAATAAATAATTTGACAATCAGGCTGCTGCTTTTTCCACAAAATAAGTATCTAAACACCGACCGAAAAAAGAAAACTAAAAATTTATAGTGGAAAATTTTGTTTTTGTTAGATTAACTCCCGTAGTGTTTCATTCGCAAGAAAATTTCTTTTCCAAAAATGATTTTTTTATAACGAAAACTATTTTTTGTTCCACACAAATTACAAAAATTATTTAATTCGGCCTTTGTTTCATTTAATTCAAAATTCTCTAAATCACGACAACCGGGCGGGTTGTGAAATTAACCAAATATGGAAAAACAATATTCAAAAGAAAATTACATTTTGTTACATTGCAGTAAATAATTTAGTTTGAAACAGCCAATTAATAAACAATTTTTATTGCATTACAATAAATCTCATTAAGTCGCAGCGTGGTGAGACTTCTACGTTAACCGGTAGCAAACCAATTTTATAATGTCGAACTGAAAGTCGTAAGATTTAATTTTTTATAATTTTGGTTAATTTTCAAACCAAAAAAAATGTCTGTAATATTATAACTTTTTTTTTGCGTCTGCAGATTTATAGTTATTTTGACAGCCTAATCTGTTGATTTAACAAAACTGGTAGAAATTCAAATAAAGTGAAAAATTACCTTCTAACCAGGCCCAGATCATATTTTATGATATTTTACAGAAAGTACCCAGGAGAGACTTAATGTTCTTTTGGTATAATTTTTTGAAATGAAAATTTGAGTTAAAAACTCGCATTTTCTTTTGACATATTTGACAAATATTTTCTAAAATTAATTGTAAAATTTCAGTAGAAATAGCGAAACCGCTCTATATCTAAGGTTTTATTTCGGTTGCACGACTTTGACTGTATGTTAAAAAATTTGGAACGTCCGGTATATTTGTTGATATAAAATGTAAATTTATGCCGAAACACTTTATTTTTGGTTTCGGAAATCTATGTTAATTCTTCCTTTACGTTATCCATTAAAGTTAAATCTAAAATTCAGTACGGTAGAGCTTGCATACATCAAAATAACCATATTTGCGTCACCAAAAGCTTATAGTTCTATCCACAAATATAATTTGCGGAACAATTACAGCACACAGAAAGCCGCAGTTAAGTGGCATGCGTCCAATAAAATCGTGTACTTGATAATTTTGTGCTTTCAAACGCTGAGCGACAAAATTGAACTGACTGTTTGAGCTTTCTGCTGCTGTATTAGCAAAGCACAAAGCTCTGAATCCAGTAATCTAATTTGCAATGAGACTTATTAGTTTGCTCTGTGGGAGTTGCGTTTGTTTATAAAGTGTTTGAAGTAGCTCTTTCAGTGATATTATGATTAATACTTTGAGCGAGGGATGTTACGCTTTATGTCGGAATTTGCGGGATTGCAAGCTTAATTCACTTAATAAAGCACTTCTTCCTCCGATATAAAATTTTAAACTTTCTCATAACGCAAAACAAAACTTGGTCGTCGTCGTTAATATTTTAACTTTTTTTTTTTCAATTACAATACAAATTAATCTTCACCAAGTGAACTTTAAGGGTGTTATCCCGGGAGGCCGATGATTATTATCAGATGAGTGCCTCTTTTCACCATTCGAAGTGACATACGGTGTTTGTGTCCCTCAACATACGGCCTTTGCATGTTTATTGAGATGTAATGATAATGTTAAGTGCAAGTGTAATTAAATATTCAAGTTTTAATCGCGCCATCTCTCGGTCGGTGCTTTAAGCGATGGCTAAAAATTGATTCGGTTCGATTTCACACGGTGTCTTGTCATCTGCAGACTTTTCAGACAACGAATGGACCCCCCGAAGTTACATTCAACTTCCATATAAACATTTTAATGAAGTATACCACTTTTCGCATAATACCTAAGTCTATTTTAATAGACATAACATAGAGTCCGGTATTGTGTTGCAATGACACGACCAGCTGCTCACATGAAAAGGGAGGAAGCTATTTAAAAAGCAATAGGGTAGAAAAGGATGTCCATGAAATATACAGTAGCAAAATATTTTCCGTATTGAAGTGTCAACTATTGTTTGGCCGCCTTTGTGCCTGTGTTAGATTTGTTACAAGTAGTAGTACCCGGGTTAGAAAGTTTTGTTGTACACACAGATTATTGTAATCAAGGATAACACTCTAAATCGCATTTTATATCGTGTTATCTGAAGACGAAGGTAGATTCGAAACCTTTTATCGGAAAACATGGAAACATAAACAACCGAGAAAAAGTTTCGTGTTATCACGAAAGCTGTTGCGGTAACACAAAAGCTTTCCTTTTTGGTCGGGTGTGCTTGAAAGCACGGCGCAGTAAACCGAGCGGCGCATTAAGTTCGTTCATTGAGCTTCATATTATGGCTTCTTGTCCTATAGCGCGTCGTGGAAAAACTTTGATACAATTTTATACCTCCTTTACGAGCAGCCATCTTAGAGAAAGAAAGCTTTTTATTACAACTTTATTTTAAAACCCTTTTGGCCGAAATGAAAGACCCCCCGTTTGGAAGTAATTGGGCGAAGTAATGCAAAATAAATTATTTAATAATTCTTTAGCGTTAGTTTGGACGTTTAATTGAAGTAGAAAGTGTCAGCCCCAAATTCGTCGGGGTGCGGTATCTTTAAACGCATTATTTCACCGACTGCTCACACAGATATAACGCCCTTGCCAGATGCTTTAAAGATTATGTACATCTCATTGAGCATCTCCCATTTGGAGTCGTTTCCAGCCCTGCTTAATATAACGCATCAACAAAAATTTGTTTAATGTCAAAAATATTTTAAACAGCGTAAACGCCGAGAGCAATCAACAGATGTTGGGTGAATAAAAAAAGAAGTCATCGATCGCGCGGAAATTTCATGTAAATCTGACAGTAGCCCAAACAAACAGTTCCTTGCCATTTTGCAGCATCGTCGAGCGGAGCGGATATCGGTTTGAGCTCGATTTCACGAATCTGAGAATCAGCCGAGCGTTCCGGAACCGGCTTTCTTCTCTTATTGATTTTCTCTCGCTCCTTTACAGTCATCTAGTGGTATCCTTTCCCCCAAAAGGAAACCCTGAAGGCCTCTCTTTCCAGCGCCTTAAATAACAAAGACATAGCGTCGAGACGCGACTGAAAATCATCACTGATCACTACCCCCGAGATGACGCCCCTCGCCGGCTCCACTCGAGCAAATCGAACTACGCCGCTGTTCTGTTAGCAATTGTGAATATCGCCAAGTATCTAAATTTCTTGCCTATTTGAAGTTTTTAAAGCTGCGGATTAAGCTTTCGCGGTTCGACGTAATTGGGAATTAACTTTCGATGATGAAGCTTTGCTTCGTTTCGCATGTTTGGGCATAATCGCAGTTCATTTGCATTTTTTAATCGTAACCACGTCACCAAAAATTTCTTATATTATACGAAAAACATTTTAAAACGAATCCAGTTAATGATATCGTGGGCCACTAACTGGCAGGGCAAAAAACTAAATAAAATCGTTCAAAGTTGGAAAAACAATTTTCTCTTCGAATCTTCGTCGTTCTAATTGCAATGATATAAAAACATAGCGAGCTGAGCTATTGTTTGGAGTAGACTTCCGCTGTTTCTACTCAGCATGGCGTCATGTCCGTTTCCGGTTCTCTTTTCCTCCCACTTCTTAACACGAAATATATATAACATCTATCATTTGTTTTATTATCGAAACATTCCATTACCATTTAGAATTATCGTTTGCATAATTTTTGTTCTTCCACTTTTTCGTCACGACCTGTGTGTTATGCAAAATAAATCCGTTTATTTCTATTATTACAAAGTTGCAGCGCCGATTGAAAGGGTCCCCCGAGTCAAGTCATATAAATAACTCTCCGATATACCCAAGGGTAATTTAACTATGTACCTTTTACTGCTTTCTACCCCCTTCTGCTAGTTTACATCATCATATTGGTACTTATTGAGTGCACCCTTATTGCTACGTCCACAATGTTAACTCGTCGTGATTTTATGTCGTAGGTGTACATATTTTTTGGACATGAATTTTTCAATTTATTTTTAAACTCAATTTTATTGTCCGGATTATTCCATGCCAAAATTGACTTTTTTTACTCAATGCAAAAATTATACAAACTGTTATTATAGCTGGTTGTTATTTACAAAAGTCAATTTTCCTTCTGATGACAAATACTCCGTGACGTCATTAGTTAAACAAACCAGTTGTGCCAATCCAAAATTATTTTTTGATTACATTTTTGAATTATACATCTCAAAAAGTGTGGTGAAGTTAATCATGGGAAAATCGTGCACAGAGAGAAATATGTGTTACTAATCCACACAATTGTGCAGATAATGTACGCAATTGTGTAATTTTTATGCACAATTGTGTAGATTAGTAACACATATTTCTCTCGGTGTGAATTCCATCCTGGATTTTATAGAGAATATCGAGAGTTTATATATAGAGCAGTTTATTTGTAGGTATCCGACGGCACACGGCACAAGTCATTATTTTCATCAAAAATGATTAATAACTATCACAAAATCGCTAATGGAATAAAAATGCCCACGCATTTACACTTTCATATCTGCAATATTACTGCATTTGTACTACATTTGTTTACTCGTCCAGGATATTACATTGTTGCAACGCATATTTTGTGAGCTATTACTCAATTTGATTTATATTTTAGTTTTAATGTTTCAAACTCAAAATTCATTATATTTATGAATTATTATTCACTGTATTTATAAATTTGTTTATTGTATCAATGAATTTATTTATTGTATTCATGAAAGTTTCATAAAAAATAATTTCATAAAATTGGAAAATATTCATCTACAAAATGTAAATTAAATTTTTGTTTTGATTACTAATCTTATAAAACCAAAGTTCTCTTCGTCATCTCACTTAGAGAGACTTAGTCATCCGAAAAATAAGTTTAAAAAGAAGTTGTTACTGATTTTCACAAACAGAAAAAGATGAAACTGTGCTCAAAGACTGTGTTTTTTCTCGAAAACCTGAATCAAAAAGCTTTTACGTATTTTTCAAGAACTGGAAAGATTTTACATTTCTTTCATGAACTGGAACGGCATTTCGGTTGGTTTTCTTCCATTTTCAGCTCTGGGTTTAAAAAAATATAGTTTTGTTAACATTATAAGCACATGAGACTATGTAAACAGTATAAGGACTTGTTACCCCCTCCAACTATACTAAATTTGCATGTCAATGCGGTCTGAACGACCTGTCACTCTTCCATAAGCTCCCATTTTTTCTACCTTGGTAACTTAAAATAAATCAATCAAAAGTGCGATGATATCAATCAAAAGATACCAGAAGTGTAGTGGCGTAAAGCTTAAATCGGCGGACCACGAAGTGGTAAACCGCAGTTCTACAACAGTCTATGTTCGATATTTGGGTTTATGGGAAAGGCAACGGGAGACCACCCCACAAATAAAAATTCCCTGGCACGTCATCTTGGCTTAAGCCAAGTGATCCCATACGCAATGCACAGTAGATGGTATTTGAAGACGAAAAGTGCGATACGGAAAGAGAGACATGCCTCTTCGATGTATAAATTACTAAAAAAACTCTATTGAACTGTGTGAAACTTGATCGCCTAGGTTGTGCGGCCTGAAGGCCGCATTAACCCGTCTTATCATTAAATTTTTTTTAGTTTGATTATTTAAAATTACAGCAGCGATACGAAGGAACGACAGATAGGAACATAATATGGATTTTTATAGATATAGTAAATATATATACTATGAGGTCTGGTGACACAGCAAACCGCATACTTTGGCCTCCTAATGAGTAAAATAATAATTTGGTTATTATATTTGTCTAGGCTGGTAAACCGGTAGACCAGCAGTGTGGCGTAAAGACTACACCGGCCGACTGGGAAGCGGGTGACCGCGGTTCAAATCCTGGTCGAGTCGAATACGCTGCTGTGATCTGGGGCCCAAGATAGATCTGTGGGCTGTGCAGAAGGGAGAGGGACCCCCACTGCATCCATACTTTGTCCCAAGAGAGCAATATGATATGATATAACAATTGTTTATCATGAATGTTGCCACGATGCCCGGATTCGGGCGTACCGAACAAGAAGAAGGCTGGTAAAAAAATTCCTGTTGCCATTCAATTTTTTGTTTATGATTTATGTGATTAAAAATTATTATATAGTTTGACTTACGTCTCGTGACATTTGAAATTAATAACCGTCTTTACGGTCTTGCTATGTAATATACTATTAATAGTTTAAAGTTTGGCGAGAATTTTCCGAACAAATCTTCGAGACGAATTCAACAGAAATGCATTGAGATTATACAATTCTTCAACAATGACGAGGCCGTAGGCCGAGTCGTGTGATACAATTGTTTATTTACGTTATAACGTTAGTAGCAGCCATGAAAATTGCATCGCCGAATATTTCCGAATGAAAATAATAATTCCCAATAAAAGTTCAATATAACCGTACACAATACGCACATAAAGCTAGATTTTCAAACCGGGGGGTCTGGGGGTCCCCCAGTACATTAGAAATTGTGCGCAAAAAAATGTGTTGTTGAGCTTATGGGTTTCAAACCTGAAATCTAAAATCTAAGATTTCTGATATGAAATTTTATGACACAATTTCTTTTTTTTGAACACAATAACCAATGTGCTGGGACCCAGACCCCCCGGTTTGAAAAGGCAAGCTTTGAAATTGTGTTCAAAAAAGAAAATATATTTTTCAGCCGAATTGTTTCAAACCAAAAATTTAACTTTTTATCTATTTCTATTCTATTTTTTTATTGTTAAGGATATACTGCGATGAATTTTTAAAATAATACCCAATTTTATCACCAAAAAAATGGTGATAAAATAATGCGAGAAAATACCACACGTTGCACCAGACTTGATTTCATCTTCCAATAAATTCAAAATTTTAATTTTAATGAAATTATACGTTTTCCAAGTTTTGTATTTATTCCTTCTAATTAAATCGTCTCCAAAATTGCCCATATACCTTCTGAGGCCCCCCTAAAATTATTTTTATTGAAATAGGAAATTAGAAAAATAGCGGCGTAGGCCGGAGTGTGTTGTCAGCAGATATTTTCAAATATTACTTTTTAATTGTTATATAAAAAAATAATCTTTTGTTTTAAACAGTTACAGTTGGGTCAAGCAGGGGGCCGTCTATCTCGAGGGCCCTAGGCCCGGGCCTAACCGGTCTATTAATAAAATAGGCCCTGATCCCCTGATCGCTGAATATTTCCGAATTAAAATAAAAATTCCCAATGAAATTTCAATAAACACACACAATATAAATACAACACTCACACAAAGGTAGGTTTTCAATCCGGGGGGTCTGGGGGGTATGGAATACCCCCCAGTATACCGAAGATTGTGCGCTAAAAAGTGTTATTGACCGTTTTACATTTTAAGCCAGAAATCTAACTTCTAAAAATCTAAAATTTCTGATTTGAATTTTTTTTAATGCAATCACTGTGTACTGAGAGGTATTCCATAGAACCGAGACCCCCCGGTTTGAAAAACGGAATACCCTCCAGTACACCGAAGATTGTGCGCAATAATATGTTATTAATCTTATGCGTTCCAAACCAGAAATCTAAAATCTAAGATTTCTGATTTGAAATTTTTTTAATACAATCACCGTGTACTGGGGGGTATTCCATACATTCCATACCCCCAGACCCCCCGGTTTGAAAAACCTAGCTTTGTGAACTCTATTTTCTAATTTTTATTATTAAGAATTATACTGCGATGAATTTTTAAAATAATACCCAATTTTTAAATATTAAAAATTAAAAATTGAAAATGGTGATAAAATAATGCGAGATAACAGCACACGTTGCACCAGATTTGATTTCAGTCTTCCAATTCAAAATTTTAATTTTAATGAAATTAAATTTTCCAAATTTATTCCATCCGATTAAATCGTCTCCAAAATTGCCTCACCAACAAATTTACTACCAAACATTCGCCAAAACTCGTCCAAATCGGAACAAAAATATCCAAAATATCAAAAAATTAATTACTCACAAAAATCAAATCCATTTATTTAAATTAGCGGAGAATTGAAACAAAAATTTTTAAAGAAACGAAATTCCAAATTAAACAAAAATTTTAATTTCAAAATTCAAAAAATGGATTTTGAAACACGACAATAATACTTAAAAATCTATTTTTTTAATTCGGGAATAATTCCCTATGCAATTTCCATGACCGCTACTGTAACTATATTAATTTTAAAAATTTTAAAAATAAAACACAATTAAGTAAGAGCGGCAGACACACACTGCTTCATCGACTATTAAGCCATCATACCACGTATGTGTTTCTGACTCATTAGTCGTCAAAATTTTTAAAATTTTAAAATTTTTAAAAATTTATACTGGCATGATTGCGTTAAACTTTTATCTTCATTATATTAATTTTGTTTTAAACGTTTTAATCTTGAGGTATACCAATTTTCTCAATAGATCTATTGACAAGAATTATAACGCGATCATTCGCTCCCTTATCATTTACGAAAATATACATTGTTATTAATAAATTAATAAATTAAATCATCATTAAATAATTAAAACAAATAATTAAAATTTAATTTGGTTTTATTAAACAAATTTCTTATCGTTAGTTGAAAAAGCGGATGTAAAACTAAATCAAAGAGGGTTTTAATTAATAATTTAATTATAATAATTATTAATTTCAAACACAAAACGAAAGTATGCTTTTTTTAATTAACACTAAATTATTTTAATATTAATATTTAAAATTATATAAAATTTATCTTTTTATTAATTTTAAGCTAAGGGGAGGGGGCTATAGCACTGTTTTCTCCGTAGATCTTCTAATACTGATTACTACAATATGTAAAGTGGTTAGAGAAACCGCTATAATTAAAACTGAAAAAATAAAAATCTATTTCAGACAGCCGTTTTGTGTCAGAAGTGGAGTACATTGTAGCAAATAATTATTTTTCAAAAAGTCGCCTTCGGCGTTTTAATTTACAAATCAAGGAAGCAACTGGCGTTCAGATTGTCACGCGACAGGTGTATTATGCGAAACGAGATTCTGGTAGATGAATGAAATTGGTAACAATTTAGGGTAAATTTTTAAATAATTGTGGTTGCGAATACGCAGCAGACATATGGACCTAATAAATCAAAAAACTTAAAATTCCTGCCTGGAAGTTTTATCTTCACGCCATAAAAAGCAGGATTATGTCGAATTTCTAGTACTAATAATTAATTAATTATTTATCTAATCAACAAATGTAGGTAATTTGTGTTTAACAATGGAATTTATTATAATACAATTATGCGCATATTATCGAAACATTTACGCAGTTTATGTTTGACTAACACTTAGTGATGCGTATAATAAGCTTCGACAACTGTTACACTTGAGATAATCGCACACAGAATTAAACGGTTACTGGTATTATGATAAATCTTGTACAAATGTTTGCAGTCCGTCGAAATTAGTTTGAGAAATAAATAAAATAATTTCCTTTCCAAAAATGGACGTCGCGTCGGTACACACCGCATCAATTCGTAACATCACTCAGGCACGTGCCGCAAACAAAACGCGTCGTTATTCATTAACCCTCCCCCCGCGCCTCTTATGACTTTTAAATCGTCACGACACCCCCAAAATAAGACTTTTAATGCTCAAACAACTCGCACGAGGAAGACTATGGATATTTTCACAAAATTAAGGGGGGCACCCGAATTGGCACGTTTCGGTAGCGTAGCGGCACGTGTCGTTGCGGCCCGCAACGCATTCAAATCTCATTAAGAAAAGTTTGCACTATTCGTTAAGCTTCTCTTCTAAACCGACAGTTTCTTAAAACTTAATTTTGATTCGTCACGGCTGAAGTTACAGAATGGTTATTAAAGTGTTAATTTTTTCAGGATTGTAAGAAATAAAGCAGCGGAAAAAGCCAAAAGTGTTCATCAGCATCAGCAAGCGTCGCTTAGCGGCAGCGGTAGTGTGACGAGTACGGGCGGAGGTGGTCCTGTTTCGGTTATAGCACATGCTCCAGCCACGCAACTTTCAGAACCAAGGAGTGGAGCTTACAGCATTAATGGCATATTAGGCCTTCAACATGATCCTAATGGAAATAGCATCAAAAGGAAACGAATCGAAGATCACGGTAAGTTTTACGATTTGATTTTCACGTACCGAATAGAAAACTTTGTTTTACAAAGTTGCCAATCGGTAACTTTTTGGTGTTTTTCTTTAATTGCAAAAAAGTGTGCAACGTCCTATACACACGAGGCACTTACCGTTTATTTTTATTATTGCGCGTTTCGTAGACGTCGATGGTTCGTCCTCACGAATTTTTAAGCCTCATTAAGCGGAAAACTTAAAATTGTCGTGTATTGATGATCAATTAAGCAGCTAAAAATGAATGGGGAAATTTGGATACCGCTGAGTAGTTTAATTGGATGTAAAAAATAAACGTGTTAACTCATCTAACACATACCTACGACATCTATTTTGATGTCGTTTCGGAATTGCAAAAGTATAGCTAACCTCTGTTCTTCCAATTTGAGGTTCCACGGCTAAATTAACACAAGGCGCCTTCACATCACTCTTACCTTCCACTACGTGCTAAATTTAGGACATTAATTGGGATCCCTGGTACTACATTTAGCTTACCAAGTGTAATGTTTTACTTTAATTTTAAAATGTGACGACGGTTTTTGTGCAAATTCCTGAGGTTGTCATTCGATTTCGAATGGCCATCTTTATCTGCTCCGAGAGGATCATAATCACGATGCATTTAAGGGTAAATCGTGTCAGCGTGAAACGATCAAATGTAACCCTCCCAAGCATCCCTGACCAATCAGCGCCAATGGTGGGTTATGAAGACATCAAGAGCGTTGCTACGCGACCGCGAAACTTCACAGTCAACCAAACAAACCGCCAACTCTTAATATCATCCCTTGCACTTTAACTACTTTATTAAGCGGCTTTGGTCTTAAAATCACGTCTAAAAATTAACAATTTAAATTTACATCGGCTTAACGTTCAAATGTTTACGTTTTACGTCCAAGAAGGCCGCCCGTCGGCGTCTCGCTGATAAGCGACTAATTCGGCAGTTCCGCTCTTTTTAAAATTGAATTTGTCAAAATTTTGGAAGTAAATCAAATTTGGTCCGCTGTACCTATCGAGTTGACGCTTGAATGCGATATCGTCCTACGATTTGCATGAGCGGCCATTTTGTGTAATTTTGGTTATTGTTAGGGTAAACATATGCTTATGTGCTTGAACTTTGGGGAAATGCGATTATGTTTCACGTCCGTATGTTTAGTTGAAAATTTTAGATGCGGAAAGGAAAATTAAAGTAAAGGCGAGAGGAGCAAATTGCATCTCGTGGTCATTTATTTTTCCAACACAAAATCACTCGAGTCGTTTTAATGCGATGTAAAAATTTTCACTTTGGTTGGGAATTTCGTTAAAAGTGCTCAAAGATAATGCGATAAAATATGCTGTATTTCACCGGGATGCAAAAGAAGTTGCCCTGTTGGCATATGAAAGGAGAGAAAATAAAAAGTAATAGTGTGTCATTTTATATGCAAAATTTTAGATTGGGGTTCCATGCTATGCATTTATTTCATCCTCCGCGTCCGTCTAATAACAAATACAAGTCGCGAACACATGCACCATTATGAGACTTCACGGATCGTGAGCATCCATGGGTTCAGTCTAACCCTGTCCGTAGACCGTGAGATTTATAATTTTATATTTTGACAATTCCATATAAGCAATTTAGGGGGAGCTATTTATGGTTGAGCTATGATGAACTGTCGAAGACGGGGGATAAATTTGATTGTTCGTCGAGTGTTGGATTACACTTAATGTATGTTATTGTGCTGATTACGTTGGTGTTGGTTTGTTTAGCTACGCTTTTTGATTTTATTATGAATAAATTATCACACACAAAATATTTTCGCACTTTGTTCAACACTTTTTTTGTACCTCGCTGTACAATGGTTATGGATGTTTACATTTTAGGAATTTTTAGAAATGTTAATCGGTTACCGAGGTAGCCGCTTTCATTTTAAATTATAAAACACTAGCTTTCGTACTCGGTTTTGCCCAGTACAATCACTTTCAAGAAGCATTTTAACTCAAAATCTAAGTAGTCTTTGGCAAAACACTTGCTTACCTAAGAGATTCCCAGTTAATTGTGGATAATTTTAAATTTCGGTCTTTCAAACCGAGGGGTTTGGAGGGTTTGGAATACCCTGCAATACACCAGAGATTGTACGCAAAAAGTGCTATTGAACTTTTTAAACCGCAAATCTAATTTCTAAAAATCTTAGATTTCTGATTTGAAATTCAATAACACATGTTTTTTTTAACACAATCACCAATATGCTGGGGGGGTATTCCATACCCCCCAGACCCCCCGGTTTGAAAAGCCTGATTTTGTGATTGTGTTCTAATAAGAAAATGTAATTTTGATTTTATGAGTTTCAAACCAAAAAATTAAATATTTTATCTATTTCTATTCTATTTTTTGAATTTGGGAATAATTCCCAATGCAATTTCTATGACCGCTACTGTATATTTGCTATCTAAGTAAGTAGATTTTTGCCCCAGGTCCACCGGTTGGAAAAATCCTAGCTTTGTGATTGTGGTCAATTTAAGCTTACGAGTTTCAAACCAAAAATCTAACTTTTTATTTATTTCTATTCTTTGCCATTTTCTATTTTTAATTCGAGAATAATTCCCAGTGCAATTTCCATGACCGCTACTGTACATCACATCAGTCAAACTGTTAACAAACCAAAAAACTTAACTGGAAAGTTAAATCAGATCATGCTTCCGGTTTGATCGTATAACATCTTACCAAAATTAACTTTAATCTAATCAGCCTGAATGATGAGTGCTAGACGATCTAGAGCTCCGGACCTTGGGTGCGCTGGTCTGGAGGACAACTGATCATTTATGATGACCTTACTACTTTAATTATTATGTTACACTCAATTTGATGACACAATAAATTGGGTTTGTGTTGGATAAATGGTGTTTAATATTTTTCGATGCCCGCCACCGAGGATTTAGTGTTATGATATCATTAGTCAGTTCTGGTTCTATAACATCGGCATATATCTCGTGCTGCGGCCGAGGTCCGGCCGAGGTTGGTTTTGGATGGACATAACTACAGTATTAGCAGTCATGGAAACTCGATCGGCAATTATTTCCGTATTAAAATAACAATTCGCAAAGAAATTTCAATAACCGCGCACAGTAAAAACCAGAGATTGTGCGCAAAAAAATGTGTTGTTGAGCTTATGGGTTTCAAACCAGAAATTTAAAATCTAAGATTTCTGATTTGAAATGCAATAGCACATTTTCTTTTTTTGAACAACAATCATCAATGTACTGGGGGGTATTCCATACCCCCCAGACTCCCCGGTTTAAAAAATTATAGTCCGTAGATAAACAAATTTATAATTCAGGAAAGTGTACTATTTAATTTTAAAAATCTAACTCTTTATTTATTTCTATTCTATTTTATTTTTCTATTTTCTATATATAATTCGGGAATAATTCTCAATGAATTTCCATGACCGCTACTGTAATCACATCAGTCAAACTGTTAACAAGCCAAAAAATTTAACTGGAAAGTTGTCTATCAGATCATGCTTCCGGTTTCGTCGTATAACATCTTAGCAAAATAAATTTTAATCTAATTAGCTTGTGACTAATGAGTGCTAGACGGTCTAGGACATTTAAACGCGGCCTTTTGAACGCGGCCATTTGAACGCATCCCTGCGCTGGTCTGGAGGACAACTGATCATTTATGATGACCTTACTAATTTAATTATTATGTTATACTGATGATGACACAATTGATTGACACAATAAATTGGTTTTGTGCCAATCAATCAATTGTGTTTAATATTTTCCGATGCCCGGCGCCGAGGATTTAGTGTTATTATATCATTAGCCAGTTCTGGTTCTATAAGATCGGTATATATCTCGGGCTGCGGCCTTGCAAACGAAACATATGGTTGATTGAACATATGATTGGTTTTGGATGGACTTAACTACAGAAGCAGTCATGGAAACTGCATCGGCAATTATTTCCGAATTAAAATAAAAATTCGCAAATAAATATCAATACCCGCACACAGTATAAACACAATATGCATACAAAAGTAGGTTTTCAAACCGGGGGGTCTGGGGGGTATGGAATACCCCCCCAGTATGGAATACCCCCCAGTACACCAGAGATTGTGCGCAAAAACATGTGTTGTTCTATTTTCTAAAATTTTAAAATCTAAGATTTCTGATTTGAAATGCAAACACATTTTCTTTTTTTTGAACACAATCACTGATTGTGACCCCCCAGACCCCCCGGTTTGATAAATCTAGTTTTCAAAAAAAAAGTGTATGCCTACCGGCTAAGTAATCGGTAGTGCGGACGGTTCGTGGTGATTAAACAATTTCCCTTTCTAATTTTCATTATACTAATTACTATATAGCGATTAGTGATTAAGGGTTCTCCAGATTTATTCTTTTGTTTTTTTTAAAGTTTATTAATATTATTTATTATTTAACCATTATTTACCACGCTATCTAACTATCTAAGCCAGTTGGTGCTTATAAGGGGCCTACGACCATGTTATATTTTTAGTGGTAGCAATCATTGACGACTTTACGTGCCTTGAGCTCTTTTGTTTTAGTAGAGGTGATCGCGCTGATTACTAGGCCAACGATCGTCACTGACTTGGGTATATCGAAAAAAAAAAAATAATAGATATTTTAAGGTACCCTCATGCTCCAGTAGAGTGACAAGGTTCCTAAAATGAACACAAATCTTCCGTTTTGGAAACCGGGGAATACCCCGGTATTTTAGCCATAAATTTCATTTTAAATAAAAACACTTATCATACATGGTAGTACAAAACACTAGTCTATTGCTCAGAAATAATCGCTTAAAACACATAGAATTAAAAAAAATTAATTGATTTGTTCGTTAAAAACCAAAGCTGAAAGTTTAACGGACGAATGTAATATTAGAATATTCGAATCAGTCCAAAAAGCGATTATTTTGAAATATTTAATTTTTGGCATCAAAAACTGGTTTATAGTAGTGTAGTAAATATTACGGTAAATAGTTGGCGGCGAAATGGGTTTGCAACGAGTCGTTCGTGGCGAGATGTTCGTGAAATCGTAAAAAGAATTTTTCAAAAAAAATTTATGGTTTTTTGAACTGTTAAGCTTACGCCGAGCTTTGCCTTTGACCAGATAAGGTTTAATAATTCAAATTAAAATTTCCTGCTCAAGGATTTTAAGGATTCTAATAATAATCGAATCCTACATTTCTAGATCTAAGAATCCTTTTGAAAATCGGAAAACTTTTCCACACTGAATTTTTGGAATATCGAATATCTTCTTCTGTGTATATATAATCAATGGTGAATTCTTACTGATGCAAAGGAAACCTTAGCTTTATTGGGCCGAATTTAAACTTCGATGTTAAATTTTAAGGGAGGGAAAACGCAACATTTTAAGTGAACAATAGAAAAAAATTAAACGCTTCCACCGTTCACCTTTCGTGTAGCTTGTGACATTTAGAAGTTGCACTTTACACCCCTCTTATAATTTTCACCCTAAACATTACTTCACAGAAACGGGAACCTTATTGGCCAAACAAGTCGCGCATTTTATTTAACAACAACATTTTTAATTTTTCAACATCAAAAGTCGACGCATCGAATATTCGTTTGGCCTACTGTGCACTAGAGCTGTGTTATTGCGATTATATTGACTGGTCCATGGGGAGTAGCAGGGTACATTTGAAATAAATCGACGAGAATGTAGTGGAGTCGGGCATTGTTATGTTAGTGATGACCATTTCTGGTCCCTCTATAGCGAATTCAATTTAATTTGCTTCATTACATTTCATATATTTCAATGTCGTGACGTATGTGCCACGCAACTGGTGCCTGGATTTATTTAAAAAATGTTAAATTTTTGAAACAAAAACTCTCTCGCGTAAAATGCAATAGATTGGAATTCGTCCCGTGGGGTTCACATTGCACAAGAAATACTCGTTCGAACTAATTGCATGCAGGTCGAATTGGATTTTAACTTTTTGCGTTAAATAAATACAAAAATAATTAAAAATGAACTTGGGAATCCCCGAATCAAAAAAGTATTTTCTTAGTTTCCAGATCGCGCCATCTTTCTTACTACTTGTGGGTCAAACAAAATTAATTACTTTCAATTAAGATGACAGAAGGAAATGGTGTAGTACTAAAATTTGACCTCGCCAGTGATTGAATAATTATATAAAAGGGCGGGAATTCTTAGATGACGTAATAGACAGATTGATATAATTTACAGTCAAATTTATCGATAGAATTATTGCGTTGCTATTAGTTAATAATTACTTTTATAAAGTACCAGTTTACGTACCCGGTTTGGCTCGGTTTCGATTAAATGTGTTTTGTAGTTTTTTAAAGTTTTCCACGATTAAAATGGCACATGATAATTAAATTCTCGTAACGGTTAAAGGCAAATTAATCAATAAAATGAAATTAAGTAGGTAAATATATTTTAACATTTAATTACAGATGGGATGGGGTTGGGAAGAGAGGGATAAAATAATTTTGTCGGGGTGTGTACAATCCGCTGGGGATGCAAAATAACAGCAACTTTACAACAGATTTAACTAGAGTGGACAGGGGTCTCTTCATTATCTCAACACAACCTATTTACTGCCGTCCACCATTTTCACTCATTCTCCACTTCCAACATATGAATGTTTATCGGAGAGTTTCATTAGGTCAACCCTAATAGGGATCGCTACTAAAGCGTTTGTTATTTACTTGGTTATTTTAGAATCGATCCACAACGTGCATTGTTTTAATAATAGAAATTTGAATAGTCTGTCATAATTGAAATTAATAGAGAATTCCCAATTGATTTTATCAAAACTCATTTATTTCCTTCGTTCGACAACAATTCACAATTAACTTCCTACATATTAAAACTTTTAGCATTTCCCGAATGCCTTTGGCCACTTTTGGTCAATAAATCTTGTGGAGTAGACTCTAAAGAGCTCCAGTAATTGTCTCAACCAGAGGAAGTAGCAGTTTCTCAAGTTAAAGGTTTGCGGACAGCGGTTCTACCCGCAAACTTAAGACAATGGGTAAGGTACTGGACACAAATCCGGTTAAAGTTTTGGTTTCCGGTCAGACGGGCCATTAAGTGTTTCCTAAATTAAACAAATTTTATCGTGGCAACCGACGGTCGAAATTGATCATTGTTTTAATCAATTAATATCAGAACAATGGCGTCACTAAGTGAGTGATGGTTAATCACTAAGTTAGCGACTATTGTAACGATTCGCACGGTCCGATAATTTCGCATTAGCACAGCACAACTATGAAATGTGAGTTAGCTGGGGTGAAATATGCGGACTATGTAATATGACGTATTTTTTACGTTTATCAATTTGTTGTAACATCATTAACTGTTTTTTTTTCATTGCAGATGAAAATAGAGATATCAACGGACATCCGGAAGATGACCTCAAAAGACAAAGATCGCAATACAATGGAGACCAACTTTATTCGAACGTAAGTGAAATCGGTTTGCAAAATCCGTTGGCAAAAATTTAATTTTTATCTTCCAGCTTTGGTCAAGTAAATGGAGCATTAAGGAAGAACACAAACTCTTATCGGAACTCGGAGCGTCGGGTGGAACCACTAGTCAGGCAGCTTACTACGACGGACACGGGGGATTTCCCGGTGTTGGTCCCGTAAGTTCTGCGACAGATCTGTACGATACGATCAGCACGATGAGTCAAGCGACATCTCAAAACTTATACACGCCATCGTTGGGTGGATCTTTAGGTGAGACTCTCTTCAAATTTAATAACTCTTACTTTTCTGCATGGTGGTGGTGGATTTTAAAATTTGTTTTTCTTTTGTTAAACAAATTTTTAAATACAGGATCGTCTTTAACACCATTAGCACCCATTACAATGCACGAGATGAAAATAGAAACGTCAAGAATTCTTGATGCGACTTTGCAACCCTATCACACAGGTGAGCCACTTACTTAGTGATAGAAGGGTGGAAGTTCCTAACGGCCAATGCCAAACACGCACAACTCAATTTTCTTACCCCTTCAGATGTAGAAACGCCACTGTACAGATTGTTTTCTTCCAGTTAATGCATGATTATTTAATTTGATTGTTTGCATGTTTGCATCATTTGACATTGACAATTGCTTGGTCCTTTCCCAGTTCTCATAATTATTTTTTTTTATTTGCTATTGTGCTACGTGTTTTAATTATGACAAGGTAACACAATTAGCTCTCCGGTTTATACGTAATAATCTTTGAATTTAAAAAAATGTTGTTTTGAAAAATACCAAGAACTTTTTCCCATTATTATATATTCTCGCTTTTGTTTGGCATTTAAGTCTTGTAATCGATTATTTAAATGTCAACTGCAGAGTAAAACAACGCGCCACAAAAAAAACACTAAAAAATTTTTTCAATAAACCGTCATCGTCCAAAGAATTTCTGCTGCTGTATGTAATTCTTAAAAAGTTTTCAGTTAAAACGCCAAAATTCGTTTTTCAACAATATCTTTGTTGGAACGTCAATAATCACAGTAAATATTGTAAATAATAAAAAGTAGTACTAACTCGCATCTTGACCAGTGGCGGTTCGTGAAGAATAGACTCTGTGAGGCACGCGTGCAGAACTGCACCCAAAAAATATAAATTATTTTTTTGGTTTGATGAGGCACTGCCTCTCCTGCCCACCCTGACAAGCCGCCACTGAATCCCACTGGAAAAAATTAAAAATATAGCAATCGAAGAATGCCAGTCTTGATTTTTCCTTCCCTTCAAACTACCAGAAGCTGCAATTTTATATTTTGCCTGATAGCGTTTGCATGACCTATTTTATATCCCTCGGTAGTTAAACTAAAAATTGTGTGCGCATGTCAAATTAACCAACTTTAACACTTGCTTAGTAGAATTGTTCGATAATAAAATTTGGTTATTAGTTTGTTGAAAACTTTTTATTATTGCAAAATTTTTGTTTGATTTGTGTCTAATTTTGTGTTATTGCATGATAGCAGATAATAGCTCGCCGTACAGTGGCGTAGTTGGGTTAGGGGCAGCAGTAGACGGGGCGTCCCCCGGACTGCCGCTAGCCGTACCGGCCGAACCAAATAGTCAACCGACATCGCACACCGGATCGCCTGATCCTACGGCACTTACCGTTTTGCAGCCATCAAATGGCACATCGCAACATTACTCAACCATGTTACCTAGTTTTGGCTATTCGACAGGTACTTACATTTTTAATGCCACGTTTATTCTACCACCAAAATGCAGGAGCACTTAATAACATATTTTTGGGAATCTCCTTCTAAAAACGGTTTCGGTTCGATTCGCTTCTAAAGATCCATTATTTTTTCAGGTAGCGGCGCAGTCGTTTCGGGTTCGGATTACGCTTATAGTACGGCGTATAGTCAATATGGCAGTGCGTACGGAAGTTATGGCTATGGAAGCGCTTCGAGCGGGCTGCTGAGTAAGTAAACAGTGAGTATATTGCCGACTTCGGAATTTTTGTAACGAAAACCACAAACTTTGGATACCAAAAATGCAGTCTACTTTATGGTTTTTATTGCATAAATTTGAATTTGCTTTTAGGAAATCACAAAATTAATCGAATATATTTTCAATAATTATTTTTTTCTCTCGCAGATTCGCCTTACTACTACAACAACAGTGAAACATCCGGAATTAGTTCAGTGGCGCACGTTACCGGACAAATAAGCAATAACGCAGAACAAAGCAGTCGCTCCCCCTTGGCGGCAACACGCGCAAATTCGCTAGCGTCAGCAAATTCGCCAACCGAAAGTGGCAGCGCGTGTTTAAAAACTGAAGGTCTCTTTAACGAAAATTTAAATCTACGTTAATTTGTTATGTGACTGCGGATTTTGTAAAAATTGGACGTTTAAATGAAAGGTGTAATTTTAAAATCGTGTAAATATTTATAAATAAGCTATTAAATTAAAGTAAATAAAAAAATAATAATTATTATGTAAATTTATATTTTCTAGAAGAAACATTGTCTGGAAGATATGAATGGGAAACAATGCAGATAATTGATAAATTGGTCTCAAAAATACGAAACTTAGTTTTCATTTTATTTATTAATTTACATTTAATCATTTTTAGAAATGTGTTTTTTTTATTAATATATTTTATATTATTTAGTATTATTGTAAGGTACACCAAAGAGATGTTTACATTAGCATGTGCACACACTACTCTTATAATATTTTTGCAATATAATTTTCTCAAACGACAATAGATGGCGCTTCGATCAGTTTTGTAATTTGTTATCTAAAGAAGAATGTTTAAATACTATTTTGTTGAATATTAAATAAAATCTGTGTTGGGAAGCGAGTTTAGGTGTAAACATTGTTTTAAAACAATAATTATTTTTTCAAAACGTCTGTCAACTAGTCACAGTAAATTGTACTTACATAGCGCAAGCTATAAATTGTTTTGTATTAAAGAATGCGTACTTCTTTTATTTTTAGAAATCAAATTTCTTTCGCTCTCAAACAAGGAATAAATCGCCGTATTATGACTCACAGATGGCGCGATTACTTCAATTTATATCGCCACGATATGGCGATTTATGTTTTTTTTGTTTTGTGTCGGGGAAGTACGCATTAACCTTTAACGGTCGGTGGTGCACAAAGTGCGCGCACCGAATTTAAAAAATGAAAAGTATTTTAAATTTATTTAATTTTGTAAAACGTGTAATAATATACCAAAGAGATGGCCCACTTATCAAGCTGTCAAGGTATGTAAGTATAGTATTGTAAAATGTGATAGGCCCAAATCTTTCAGGCCCCATCTTGCCCTTTTCACTCCTGTCACATTCATTTATAGATGTAGGCAGTTTCTATTAGTAAAAATAAAATAAATAATAAAACTTACGACTTTCATTCACCCAAAAAATTTGTTATATTCAAACATTTATGATGAAAATATATTACACCTATGTCAAACAATAATTATCGATTATTGTCCTTAAAGGACATCGCTAACCGCCAAATCACTCAACTACTTTAGAATGTAGATGGAAAACTTTAAAATTTCTCCATTAATGGCGTTGTCAAATATTTAGAGTTATACTGACGCGAATAGGATGGATTTTAACTCTTTTTTCTTTAACTTAACTAACTTAACTTAACTTCCTTTTCCTTGCGCGGAATCATTAAACCTGCAAGATCCCGGAAGTCTGAATTTATTCTATCTATTGATAGAAGTCCTAGGAATTCCAAAGATTTCCAGTGATTTCCAAGGAATTCCAACGATTTCCAAGGAATTCCCAACGATTTCCAAGGAATTCCAAGGATTTCCAACGATTTGCAAAAATTCCAACGAATTCCAAAGACTTCCAACGATTTCCTAGGAATTCCAAAGAATTTCAAGGCTTTCCAAAGATCTCCAAGGAATAGCAACGAATTCCAGTGGTTTTCAAGGAATTCCAGGGATTTTCAAATAATTCCAAGGATTTTAAAGAAATTCCAAGGGAATTCCAAACAAGTGTACACAAAATTTTCGGGATATTTACCCCTTGGGCAAATTACTGACGTGTGTTACTGACGCGCATATTTAGAAAAACAAAAGATATTTTACTTAAAAGAATTACTAGAAAAGATGTAATCTAAGGACCTCACAAGACTTGAAGTGGGGAGTCTTTGAAGTGAGTGGGTCTATAAATACGCATCCGCTTGCTAAAAATATCTTAACGGTTGCTAACGAGATTAACGACTATTTTATTTGTGCACCTCAGGGGATCCGAAGGGGGATTCCTTTTGCTGATCGAAAACTGGATTGTGTCAACTTGAATGTCAATACAATGGCGGTGATTCCTCTTGATGAATCTGAGACTCTCGAAATCGTCCACCGCTTGAGCAGTTCGGTTTCTTGTGGCTCTGACGCATTCTCGAGCGGTCTGGTTGAAGATTTCAGGTATAACTTAGTTGCTCCTCTGACTTATCTGATTAACCAATCATTTATGGAGGGTGTCTTCCCATCTGTTCTTAAGATTGCTACTGTTATTCCGGTTTTTAAGAAAGGCGATCGCCAGCAAGAAACCTATAGGCATCTTCTGCGATCTTAGTCGGGCTTTCGACTGTGTGCAACTCGACCTTCTTCTGAGCAAACTGTTCAGATATGGTTGGAGGGGAGTGGTTCTTAATTGGTTCAAGTCGTATCTGTCTGGACGCTTTCAGCGCGTTGTCATTCGTAACTTGGATGTTAACGGCAATAATACAGTTAATTCATATGACAGTCCTGTTAACATGGGGGTTCCCCTAGGTTTTGAATTTACTCCAATATTTTTCATTTTGTTCATTAATGATTTGATTAAGCTTATAACAATTGTTCACCTCAGCGATTGTTAGCAAGTATAGCTTGAGTAACAGTCTCAATCAGGCAAAGCAAGTACTGGACTCTCCTTTTGAATGGTTTTGTGCTAACGGGCTTCATCAGAACTCTGATAAAACAGTCTTTATGATTTTCTTATCAGGCCGAATCTTTGACGGTGACTTACTTCTTCAGATACTCAATTCGGAGCTCTCCCGTGTAATATTTGTGAGATTTTATGACGGGAGAATCATTGTCGTGCGGTTACTGGTACACTTGGTACTGTCTGCTACCAGAATAGAGCACTCTCTGCAGTCTTAAGCCTCTCGGTGTTGAGGTCTTTTTATTTCGCGGAGGTGCAGTCGCGCCCTGGTGTACGGCCTCATTTTCTGTGGAATGTCATGCGCGACAGGAGTTTTTGATGCAAAGCGTATATCGAGGTGTATGGTGGGTGCTCATCGCTGGGTGTCCTGCAGACCGTTCTTTAAAGATTTGAATATTTTAAAACTGCCTTGTTTTTACATCAAATCCATTGCTGTGTTTGTGCGGAATAACTTCAGTAGCTTTCAGGCAGCCTCAGATGTTCACTGCTGTAATACCAGATTTGGAAGTCAACTTCTGCTCCACCCTCCATTTCCACTAACAAACATCCATCTGATATCCATCAGTAGTGGCATCGTTAGGATCCCTGAGATTAATTGCCACATGGCAAGAGAAATGGGAATAAAAGGTGCCAAGCAAATCACGGGAAACTCCTTTGGAAAGGTTTCTTTTAAACAAAAAGACAACGTTGAGGGGTAAACCACGGTCAAAAATTGTGTACACTAGACTTCCTACTACTTCGGACTTTCCAAACTTCCCCGGACTATTACAGAAGCGTAACATAACTATTATAGAATGTTTTGAGTTACAGAAACGCACTATTAGTGAAGTTGGCCTCCCATCCTCATCTATTTGATATAAAAAATTATAGAATCGTTAGGTCTTGAAAGGTTACTTGGTTTCAACGTAAAGTGGCTTCTGGTTTAAAGAAAATTATTACCTTTTCGAAAAATTTTTAATTTTGATTTTTGAAAAGAAAAAAGTTTAATTTTTTGGAGACTGACGTTGGTCCGATTAACCGGACTCAAGTGGCCATTCTGAACTCCATACTTTTAGTCTCTTTTGGGACCGCTTTCCAACTGGATGGGAATCCTAAATACTTCACTATGCTCTGACTCGGCATTAACAGGTACAATTAACAAAATGTTTTGTTAATTTTTATTTTGTTATTTGTTTTAATCTTGCTTTGTTGACGGTTTGGCGCTTGGCAATGTGATTTATTGAAAGTTTAACGAATTTACCCACTTTCAAGCAATGAAAACCTATCAAGCAGGCCCGTAGCCAGGGGGGGCACCTGGGGGCACGTGCCCCCCCCCCGAAATGTGAAAAAAAGCAACAATTGTTTGTAATAATAAAAATTCCCGGAATCCGCCGAAAATGTTACTTTTTACAAAAGGTTTTTATGAGTGGATGTGAATAAAGCGTAAAATTTGCTAGTATAAAACTGCCTACTTTTAAACCAATTTCATTGGTTAACTATTTTGATGTCATCGGTTTACTATAAATTTTTATATTATTCTTAAAAAAGCTAGTTATAATATACCGCATATTTCCCCCGCATACTTAACTTACACAGAAAGTATGTCAAAAGTATTACATGCTTACACAAAAGTACTATTTTTCCGCACTATTGGAATAGTGCACTAGTGCGGAAAAGTAGTACTTTTCCACACGCTTTAATATCACAAAGTAACGCTTTTTGAAACATAATTAGAAAAACAAAATTAGTTATTTGCAATTTTTTACTTCTGAACGTAAAAAAGCATTTCTTACCTAACTGCAATTCGTGCATTTAAAGAAAAATGCATTTTTTCACAATCACAAACATCGCTGGAGAGAAAATTTTACTAACCTGAGTTTCTTATAAATCCATGAAGTGGGCCCTACCTACAATAATAAAGAAAATTTGTTGTTAGTTATCATTGCAGATGAAAACGGTTTTCTTCAAATTACCTTTATCACTGTAGTCCTTTTGCCTTATTCCTAGAAGCCAAGATAGCTTCTACGTTGTTCCTTCCAATAAACATAAATCACTCACAAACACGAACACTTTCACATTTTGTTTCACTTAAGTATTAAAAAGAAAATTGTTCTCGATTATTAAGAAAGCTTTCATCAAGATTCTTGACGTAATTCGAACTCGAAACACCACACTCTCGTTCGCGGAAAACTGAACATTTTTCCGAATTTTCTCCATACGATTACTTTTAAGCTGAATACATGCACTAGCGTTTTGCGGAATGCAATTTTTGTTTTGATTGGTTAAATTTCAATAAAAGGTTCAAATTTTACTAATCAAAACTAAAATTAGATTCCGCAAATCGCTAGGGCGTGTATTCAGCTTAAGGCCTTACAAGCGAATGACTGATATGAGTCCGTACGGGGTACCGCGTCATATAATTCGTATAAACTTTTTTTTGTTTCCTGTTTGCAACTTTAATCGAATTTTGTCGATAAGTTACTCACTCTTTCGTCCGTCGTGCATTTTTGTAATCTTCATTTTCAAATTAACAAAATAAAATATAATTCAAACTGGTAAAAATCGTACAGGTATTAATAATCGTATGAAGAAAATTCGGAAAAATGTTCACTTTGAAGTCTTTTTCGGTAAGTATTTAAGATTTATTCTCTTTTTATTTCGTTCAGGTAAAAATTAAAAAAGCTGTTTTCCAATAGCGTTTTTGCGGTTTTACCAAATTTACTGCCATAAAAATCGGGTAAATATTCATTAATAAGGGCTGCGGTGTCCAAACGATTAAGGAGATGGACTTTAAATCCATTAGCGTTTCTTTTGCATTACATACATTACTGGTAGTGGTTCTAACAACCTCTTAAAAAATCAGAACTAGCCGTTAGTTTGCGATTTTCGGACCTGCAGTGTCAAAAATAGGTTGAAAAAGTAAGAAAAAGTTTGTTACATGGTGAAACTTATATTTTATAGGAAATTACAATTTTTAAAATACACTTATATAACGACATAATTTAACATCACAAAAATTATAAAACCATGGGCTTTATTGTCAGTGATTGAAGAAAGTAAATTCTCAAATATAATTTTCATCATCATCAGAATCATATCTATGAGTTTCTATATGTTTAATCAAGTCGTTTTGGTCGTCAGTAGAAAAATTACAATATTTGCACTTATAATACGGTTTCGATCGACGTTTTTCTGGTTGTGCATCACAGTTTGCTGAATTTAGATAAGAAGTAGAGAAGTTGTAAATTGGGTTCAAATTTTGATCTTCCTCTGGACAACCTCCAAGTCTGACGTCACAAATTTCGGGCAACACAATTTCCTGTTCAGCGAAATTATTCGGTTGATTTTCGAAATGAAAACTGTTCTGATGATTTGATTCCGTGTCAAATAAGTTATGGATATCATCACATTCTACTTTTACTGGAACCACGTTGTCGTTTTCCATTTTAATCAAAAAGGATATCCTAAACAATTCATTTTCTTGTATAAAAACATTATTTATTATAAAAACAAATAATAATACTTACACTTCAAATAATAAACCAAAATTTAAACAAAATTCATTTACAGAAATTATTTCGAGTTAACATAATTTTTTAATCTTGCAATAAATTTACGAGCCTACCGCAATCTGGTCGAACTCAGTGTTACCAACCTCCAAAAATAATGTTATATGGTATTTTAGTACTTTTGTATATTCAAACCAAAAGTTTTGTCTCGATGAAGTTTTTCCCGAGTAAATAAATATCTCAAAAACTTTTTTTTTTTGGAAATCACTGGAATTCTTTTGAAATCTTAGAAGACCTTGATATTTCGTTAAAAATAAGGTGGGAGATTATTTTTAGGTGATTATTTTTAATATAAATATTTTGTCCGTTTCCAAATAAAAATTTTGAAAATACAAAAAATTCAATAGCTTTATTTAAGAACAGAAATGTTATTAATTTTTTTTACAAAACCAAGTAATTTTTTTATTTGAGCATCTCGACCATTAATGATCATATTCAAAGAGGCAATAACTTCGGCAAAAAGAGACATGCGTATCTCAAGAGATATTCCCAAAGTTGCATTAGAGTCTCAAAAATATGCTCAAGTTCAGCTCGATTAATGTGATTTGAAATTGGTGTTTTATTTACTGTAAATAAAAAATAAATTTTACTAATAATTGTAATGTTTTGAAAAATTTTCCTGCCAAGAGGACAATTGCTTTTAATTTTTGCCCAGTTTTTTATGCACGTAGAGCCAAAAATGTGAGTGCAGACATTTAGAGCACCTTGTTCCTTTTACCAAAAGTAAAAGAAATAAAACCTGAATTTTTTAAACTTTTTTTCCCTTAATTTAATTTATAACTCGAAATCTGTTGATTCTAGACGATAATAGGTTATAACTAGGGCTGGGCGATATTCAAAATTCGATATCGAATTTCGATAAGTGAAAAACTATCGATAACTTTGATTAATCGATAACCCCGATTAATCGATAACTTCGATTACTCGATAACCCTGATTAATCGATAACTTCGATTAATCGATAACTCTGATTAATCGATAACTTCGATTAATCGATAACTTTGATTAATCGATATTTGACGATAATTATCGAAGTATCGATATATCGATAATTATTGACATATCGATATATATCGAAGTATCAATATATCTGTAATTATTATCGAAGTATCGTTAATTATCGAAATAATACGCGTTTTCTTAGAAAACTGACAGTTTCTCGGAAACTGAAAACTGGATGACTGAAAAGTGTGTTTTATAATTTAGAGCTACTGAAGTCCTGCTAAGCAGGGTCATAATCATAACTTAATAAAAATAATGATTTTATTATAGAAATAATTACTATTAAAATTATAAAAATCATTTTTTGACATCATTGCCTTTTGAAATTCAGAAATACCAGAAAAAACAGAAATAAAATAAACTCAGATAAGAAAACGACGTGTTCTGAGGTATCTATATTTATGAAATATCGATAAATATCGAAATATCGATAACTGTCAAAATATCGATGACTAACGGAATATCGATAACTATCGAAATACCTATCGATATATTGACATTTATCGCTACATCGATTAATCGATACTTCAAAAATAAAATATCGTTCTTCGATTTATCGATAAATATCGATATTTATCGATTAATCGATAAAACTTCCCAGCCCTAGTTATAACCTAATTTGTAGAAAACAAATGATCTTTAAAACAGTTCTAATACATTAAACTTAAAAAATCAGAAATCAGAAATTCAAAAAACTGCTTTAAAGGAAGGTATCCCTTTCTTACAGGTCTTACAAAAGTGTCCTTTATCACTATCTCAAAGGTTCTCCACGGCCACGGGGAGACACCCTATATATAAGTATGTATGGTAGGGTGGGCCACAATGAGACGTTGGCCATGATGAGACTTTAGGTATGATGCAACCATCTCGTAGTCAATAAAATAAGTAAACTCCAAATGTTGATGATGTTGAAATTTTTTGCGCGCAAATTTACGATCCTTCGTTACGATGTTTCTTAAATTTAAAAAATATTAAACAGCACTAGGTATAAGTAATAGTTATTTATATATTTAGGGCTTAAAGAAGCTTTTATGGCGTAAGACGAAATTCTTATCCCGAGGCAGTAGCCAAGGGCTAAGAATACGTTGAAGGCCATAAAAGCAAGTTAAGCCCGTGGTACATACACAACTTTATGAACCGATGAAAATTTTTTAACTTAAAACTATTTAGAGCAGTCGTAGTAGCAGTTAAGATACTGATGATGACTATAAGATGATGACTTTATTTTGGTGCAGTTCAAAGCAAATAATGATGCGTTATTTTATATTGCAAAAGTAGTGAAACTAAAAAAAACATCAAATGACTGATATTTCAATAGTCCACTTAGCAAAATTAAAATAATTTTACCCGCACCATCGCTTCGGCCAAGAGCCACTCCAGCTTTTACGCCGCCCCGGACAAAAACACAAATTTCCGCTCCTTTACGGGGTTTGTGAGTTGTTTCTTTTAGCTTTTTCGATTTTTTGTGGCGTCTCGGGGAATTTCATTAATATATTTCAATTTGTCACGTCAACAGTCAAAATGCCGTTCGTTAGATTTGCCGCCCGGACAAATGTTCGGGTTGCCGTCCCCTACTACGGGCCCTGCTTCGGAGAAACATAAGAAAGCTGCAATTCTTCTTTTTAATATTCTCATTTGTTTTTAAAAACAATTTTGTTGATAATAGCTTGCGTTAAATAAATATTTTCTTGAAAATTGGTAGTTTTTGTCTATATTTACTTTTGTTCCATAGTGGCCTGCGTTATGGGACACCTTGAGACAAATAGGGAAATTATATATTTTTTTTTTCTATAGGGAATAGAATTTATGGAAAAATTTTATTGAAAAAAGTATAGTAGTACTTTAAACATAAAGATATCACAAAATTACATTTTACATTTTTGTATTGCGTTATAAAAATTTTAAAAATAAAATACCAAAACAGTACCATAGTGGCCCACCCTCCCTTACTATACGAAGTTTGAAATTAGACCGACGATATACGTGAAAAAATTTTTGCATTTTTTTCAATTTTTTGCTAATATCTCGAAAACTATACGTTTTCCAAAGAAAGCTATTATGTACATAATTAAAGTAAACAAAATTTCCTACAAAATACACAAATTACAACAAAAAATTTGATTTGGCGCTAGATTGGGCTGAAAAACAGAGATGTTTTAGGTCCTGATCTTTAACTAGGGCCAACAATAGAAAGCCAGATCTGGGTTCCTAGTTCTGGCTCAAGCCTGGGCCAACATTGGAAGACCAGAGCTGGGTTGCCCAGTCCTGGGCTTTAGCTAGGGCCAACATTAGAAAGCCAGAACTGGGTTCACTAGTTTTGGCGCAAACCTGGCTTAACATTGAAAAGTCAGAGCTGGGTTTTCCGGTCCTGGGCTTTAGTTAGGGCCAACATTGGGAAGCCAGAGCTCTGGGTTGCCCTGTCCTGTCCCGTGCTTGGCCCTGTGGTCAGAACCTGATGGAGGTTATTAAATAATATATTATTTACGTAAAAACTTTATATTTTTTATGTATACCAAAATACCCTTAAAAAGGTTTTCTGGTTTCTTAAAAAAAATTCTCCAAAATCACGTATTTTTTTTACGTTTAACTGGGCATGACCCCTTAAACCTATTGGATCACAAAATGGGCCGAAATTGTTTAATCTCAATTAAGTATGACCTTTTTACCAGATAATAAAATTTTCAAAATTTGTTTGCTTGTTTGTTTAGTAATAAACAAGTAAACATCTTTAAAATCCGTATAAAACAAGTTTCTCAAAAAAGGCAAAAAGGCTTTGTATTGTTTCAAAAAGTTAAATTAATCTTTATAATTTGCAATCTCTATACATTATCACTAAAATGGTATAAATGCAATGTTAAATGTTCAAATTGAGTAATTTTTATAAATTTGTTATTATAAATTTGATACTACCAAGATGTACACTGATAAAATCACAGGATTATTGAAAGTATTTATTACATGGATACATGGTACAGCTTATATTTTTTTAAAAATTACATCTTGTAAAATACATTTAATTAACAAAACGACATAATTAACATCACATATTATAAAAACCATAGGCTTTATTTGTCATTAATTAAAGAACGTAAAATCTCAAATTCAATTTTTGGCGAAAAAACCATTTTTTGAAATATAAAACGCGAACGAAGTTTTTTTTTTAATTTTTTTAAAAATAATGTATATGATACTCTTAAGGGTATCATTCGTCGTTAGTATACGTCTAAACGAATGCTAAATTTCTAGCATTCATACCTAAATATTCCAAACTTGATAAAATGATTAATTAGTTGTATTATGATTTTGTTGTAAATGTTGAATCATTGTATTTAGGTCGCTAGTGAAAAAGTCACAATATGTGCACTTATAGTACCGTACCCTTGGTTGTTGTTCTAATTGTGTAACGCCATTTCCCGTTTCTTGGTTGCAAATTAGACTCAAATTTTCATTTTCTTGCGGATTACCTACAAGTCTGACGTCACAAATTTTGAGCACAGTGAAATTCAGCATATTCGGTTTATTTCCGAAATACAAACTATTTTGATGCTTTGATTCCGTGTCAGACAAGTTATAGTTATCATCACCATCTGGGAGGACCACGCTATCTTGTTCCATTTTAATGAAAAAAAATCCTAAAAAATTTATTTCCTTGTACGAAAACAATAATTATTACAAAAAAATATACTTACTATTTAAATAATAAACCTAAATTTAAACAAAGTTCGTTTACAGGAATTATTTCGAGTTAGCAATAAATAACTTGATAATCTTACGTGCTTTACAAAATCTGGTCGAACTCATTGTTGCCAATCTTCAAAAATAATTACTTTCGGTATTTAAATGCTTTGGTATATTCAAACCAAAATTTTTGTCTTGATTAATTATTTTATAAACTTTTTCATATTGTAATTGCAACAAAAATAACAAATTTTCCCGAGAAATAAATATCTCAAAAAAAGTTGTTCCTTGGAAGTTCTTGAAATTTTTAGGTCTGAACGATTGATGTGGAAAATTCTCTTGGCGTTTTTGCTTTTCCTTAGGATCACCATGATAAGATTAAGCGGTGCTTGGCCAAGGCCGCGGTGTATCCTTGCCGCGGACTCGAACTGGAGTTTTTGACTGCGACCACGGGCGCATATTAGGTGGGATGCCTCTGACCACTACCTTAAGTGGTTGAGTGGAAAAAGAATCCATCTTCTTCTGGGTTGAGTGCGTTTTCGAACAGTTTCAGCATATTCCGGTGGTCTTCTTGGGAAGCCGGAGTGACTGCGAGTCCGATCGCAACGTTCCTGACCTTGGTAAACTTGATTGCACGATCATCCATTTCTTGACATAGCATGGGTCATTTGCCGGTATCTCTCAGCGTGAGAGGGGGAAGCTGAATCTTCTCGCAGGTTGTCTGATGAAGATGTTTCCATGACTCTTTTGTTGACTACTCCGATGATCTGCTGCTCAGCATGTTACTATAATACGTGAGGTCGTCTTCTTCGTTGTCTGTATCGGCATCTATTTCATCGAAACTGTTTTCGCTGGTTCCGTCATTGAGCTGACGAAACTTGGACCTGATGTCCTTGGTTGAGAAGCTTGATTGAGTGGACTATTGACCTCCACAAATTCCATTTTGTCTTGGTCTGTTGGGAGCTCAGTGACGACGGTTGTTGATTCCTGCTGGGTCGGTAAGGTTTCTTCCGTTGGGGTTCCTTTCGAGTGAAGCCTTAAGGCTTTTCTTACCTTCACTTTATTTATTATTTTCAAAATTTCTGTAAAAATAGTTTGTTTCCCAAAAAAATTTATTTGACCTAAGTTGTAGCTCGTTAAATTTCCTATCCGGTTCGGGTATTTAGTTTTTTCTAAAACATTTGGTTTAAGAGATACGGGGTTCGCAAGAAAAGTAAAATAAATAAATCCTAAATATTTTAAACATTTTTTCCCTTAATTTAATTTATAACTCAAATTCGGTTAATTCTAGACGATAAGGGGTTATAACCTAATTTGTAGATAAGCGAATGGTCTTTTAAAAAGTTCTAATTCATTAAGCTTAAAAAATTAATAATATCGGAGCTATGGCCGTTTGAAATCATAAATTCCAAAAATTGCTTTAAAGGATGGTAGAAAAGTGTTCTTTTATCACCACCTCAAAGGTTCTCCACAGTCACCTGTATGTATGTACGGGCATGTGGTCTCAATCTTAGAAGCTTAATATCACCAATAATTTATCGATGAAATCTTAGGAACATTCGAATATTTTCTCATAAATAAAGATTATATTTTATAAAAAATTACATCTCTGAAAATACATTTAAACTACAAAACAACATACATATACTATAATTATAATTTAACATCAAAAGATATTATAAAGCCATTAAGCATTGGCTTTATTTGTCATTGATTGAAGGAACAAAATTTTTGAATAAAATTTTTAGAAAAAGACTGAATTCAAACCGTAGAAAATGGAATCTCTACTAGCACTGTAGAAGTTAAATTTTTCAAAACTTTTCAAATTTTATAAAATGTTCGATTATTTTATGTTTAATTATATTATCGTAAATTTATGCTAATCAATTATTATATATTATGTTTCAGTTCTGTGACAATTTTCCAAATGTTTAAGTAAAAATTGCAGAGTATCAGTAGCAAAATCACAATGTCTACACTTATATGGGGCTGTTGCTCTACGTTGATGTTCTAATGGTAGAGTGTTACCATCAACTGAATCTAGATAGGACGTAGAAAAGTAATAGTTGTTCATTGGATTCAAATCCTGGTTTTCGCAACTTTTCGGCAACGGAGTTCCCTGTAGAGCTAATGAATTGGATTGATTACGGGAACACGAATGTTTCGGATTCTTTGATTTGGTGTCGCCGTCGCTTTTACCCATTTTAATTAAAAATAATTTTCTAAAAATTGCATTCAATGTATAAAAACATGATTTAAAATAAAAACAAATACTAAGTAATAATAGGTAGGTACTTACTTTTTACAATAAGTAAAAATTAGAAGAAATTTTGTTTATGGGAATTATTTCGAGTTAATAAGTAATTTAATCTTACAATAAATTAATCTGCTTCAAACAATATGGTCAAACTTCAGTGTTACCATATCTGACCAAACTGGTCACATTCGGTGTTTAATATTTTTAGAATAGCACCAATATTTTGATCACGATGAATTTTTCTATAAACTTTTTGGGTTATTACCAAAAAATGAGAGTTCTTCTGCTTTAATTAAATTTAGTTTTCTACATTTTCTGTTATACCAATCTATTAAAATAATGCAAAAGCTTTTCTTTTTATTTAAATTACTCTTCTGAAAATATAGTAAATATAAAAAAAAAGTCAACAACAACACGTGGAAAATGGTTTAAATGGATAAGGCGTTTTGTCCATCTTCTTCGTAAGATCATGAAGATCTTGTTCCTCGGCCATGAAAAATAAAATTGTAAAGATGAACAGATCTTATTTGAACCATTCACTGAAGAAGAGCTTTTACAGAGGCGGGGGAGATAATTGGTTTCAAGGGCACCAAAATCTACAATACGCAAAAAACGACGCCGAAGTTACTTCTGGAACATCACACACGATCGAGTACTAATACATAAAGGTGCGTATAGAGCGGCAGCCTCGGGATACAATCTCTTCAAAGTGTGGACCATGTTTTCTACGAGGCTGCGGCGCGAGGCACGCCTTGCGCTGTGTGGACGGTGATTTTCTTATGGGAATTTCATTAAATTGACATACATACATATATCGTGTAAGGTAAATTCCTTTATTTGCAAATTGCTTAATTGCAAATTTAGTTGCAATTTTTCGAACTTATAAATCAGAAAATAATAATTAAGGTTGTCAACAAACTAACTAGGGATGCATCGTGATTATCTGGAACTTGTGTACATTACATAGAGACTACTACGTAATCGAAGGGTATACATGCGAGGCAGCCTTGAAGCATTTGTCTCGCGGTAGCTGGGATACAAGTGGTCCACACTTGCTAGGCAACTGCATCGCGCTACTGCCGCGCGCGGCAGCCTCGTAGTGTCTATACGCACCTTAATATTAGGGGGGTAAGATAACTCGACGAGAACCATTCTCGCCATGGGCCAACTCGCCGCGGGTCAACTTGTTGCAGACCTACTCGTCTACTGGTGGACCGAGGAAATTGCCCTGGCAAGAAAAGCGCTGCGTGGCCGCCAGAAAAGTCTACCTGCGACTAAGAAAGGCCACCCTCCGACGCGCAAGAAACCCGTCTACAGCCCGTTGCGAAGAGGCAAGACAAGAATTAAAAAGACTACGTGAAACACTTGCATACAAAATCAAGGAGAGCAAGAAAAAGCAATGAAAGGAACTCATTGAAGAAGCGAACAGGGATGTCTGGGGAAGGGCTTACCAAATAGTGACCAAGAAACTGGGCAGGCCATCCATTCCAGGCCTGACTGAGGCTCGCTTCAGAGAAATTATTCAGACCCTCTTCCCAGAACATCCTGAAATGGCATACCACATCAAGCCGGTGGACGCAGATGTCCCACTCTTTAAATGAGGATGAACTAAGAGCAGCCGCAAAAAAGATGCCGAATAACAAGGCACAGGGACCGGACGGAGCCTCGTCGGATGTCATCAAAGAGCTGGCGGAAGCACGACCCAAGATTCTGCTCGAAGTTGCGAGAGAGCAGGTACCCGAAAAAATGGAAGAGAGCTAGGCTAGTGATACTGAGAAAAGGTATCAAACCATTAGAGCTCCCGAGCTCCTACAGGCCAATTTGCTTACTGGCCCGCTGCTACGGAACGTGATGTACGACGGCGTCCTCAGGCTCCCCACTCTAACCGGGGTGAGCATAACCGGCTTTACGGACGACATCACGGCGGTGGTGGAGGCCGAGACGGCGGAAGAAATGGAGTGAGTGGTCAACGCTACGATAGAAGCAATACCAACGTGGATGACTGCAAGGGATTTGCAACTGGTACCGGAGAAGAGGGAGGCAGTCGTGGTCTCGGGAAAGAGGTAGATCAGGCCGGTCCATTTTTCGCTGAACGGTCGCACCATTCCAACGTGCGAGCAGGCCAAGGTGCTGGGTGTCAACATCGACCGGTACCTATCGTTCAAACCCCACATTTCAAGAGTTGCAAACAGAGCAGCCGCAACATCCGAGGCCCTGAGTAAGATAATGCCGATCTTGGGCGGACCCGACTAACAGAAGAAAAGACTCCTGAGCGCTGTGGCTGAGTCCATCATGCTGTACGTCGCGCCGTCCCGATATAGATCTCGGCCCTTCACAGGGTGACGTACAGGCGCCTGTTAGAGTCAACCCAGAGGAAGTGCGCCATAAGGATATGCAGTACTCGTGTACTCGTGTTAGTGTCTCTTCTGTCAATCCACTTTAAGGTGAAAATCTGGAAGCAAAATCCTCTTCATAAAGGTGTAGGGATATCCAGGAGAAGTGGCCAGCTACCTGGACGACGTCAGATAAAGGTAGATGGACCCATCGCCTGATTACAGTCATAGCGCCTAGAGTAAGCGGAGGCATGGCGCGCTTTCGTACGAAGCCACCCAAGCCAAGATTGCAAAAATTGCAATCGAAAAACTGATTTCAACTGAGGAAAGAAACTAATATGAAAAATGCAGAGAAGACGAAATAAAAAAAGAAAAGAAGATGTGATGATATGGAGGAAGAGTTGAACATCATCACATCTAGTGTATACAAGAACGCAAAAGAAGAATTGAGGTACAGAAGCAAATGAAAGAAACGAGAGGTGGTTTGATGAGAAATGCCTAGAATACATGGGGAGGAAAGTCGAGAGAAGAATGGAATGGCTTAAGACTGATGGGCGGAAGGAGAATCTGGATGAGTATAAGAAATGCTCAAGAGAAGCAGATAGGCTCTACATGAACAAGAAGAATAAATCAAAAATGTTCTACAAACTCATAAAGAAACAAAAAACGAAAGGCAATATAACACAAAGAGGAATGAAAGACAACAATGGAAAGACAGAACACAATGTAGAAAACATAAACGAGATCTGTTACCGCTATTTTTGCATCTTCAATCTTTTTCTTCTTACATTTGTTCTTGTTTCTTTCGTTAATCGCGCAGTCTACAATTATTGTAGACTATTCCATAAAAAATATCATGATTTACAGGTGGTTGCTGTACAGCTCATGCTGTTTTCAGTGCAATTCCTCTCATCCAGACTTCGAGGTAAGACTGATGATGTTACCCTTTCCAATAATGGACCGACAAGTTTGTTTTGATTTAGTACTGCTTGGTTGGTAAGCAGAATTTTATCAATCCTACCTAATTTTAACCTAATTTAAACCTTTCAGGATTTTTTGTTATTTATTGATTTCATAATTTTCAAGTGCATATTTAGGTTATACCTTTGGAATAGTTGACAATTGAAGCAAATTAAGTACTTCAAAGTATAAATAAATGATTAAAAAATAAATGTTATAAAGGTAAGTGAACTATACCACCACTGTCTTAACCGAGGTTTATTTAATTATTTTTGAAGTGTAATGAAAGTTTCGATATCAAAATTATTTCCCTATCAAAATAATAAGTAGTGCTCACATTTTGGCTACGTAATATACTACTATCAAACCAAATTTTGTAGTGACGTCATCATCTCTTTTTGAGATTTCAAGAAAACGAAATATGGAATACAAATAATGTGATATAATGTAGTAATATGTACTTGGTAATGCATTGCAAAAAACTAGTAAGTAAAAGTAACAACAATTCAAATCTATATTATTTTAGGAAATTCTAAATCCAGTTTTTTACCAAAACAAATGGCCTATTCCGATTATTTGGATCATTCTGAAGATTACTCTTTAGATCAGTTTTTTGTAATACTTTCAGATAATGATAATGATAATGATAATGTTAATGATAAAATTCAAGAACCGCAATTGTCTGATTATACGAGTATGAGATCGGATCGAGATTTATCGTGCAGGATGTGCAAACTTACTTTTAATTCCGAGCATGAAAAAGAATTACATTCGAAAATACATAGAATAAGACATCCGTGTCATTATTGTCCCAATTATACCAGTACTACTGAAAAATCTGACTTGATAGAGCATTTGAAAGCTGAACATGCAGACATGGATTTTTTTTTCTGCGAACATTGTCTTTACTTCATCGAAGGTTATTATAAGAAAGCCTTTAAGAATCATCAGAAATCTCATGCTTTTACTCCTTATAGTTGTCCATATCTTGATTGTGAGTTTACTAGCAGACGAAAATATGATTTAGGAAGGCACCTGAAGAAGATGCACAAAGACAAAGAAGAAAAACAGGAATACGACAATAAGTACCACAAGGAAGAACGACCAAGTAAGAAGATGAAATCCGAAGATTAAAATGACTGCAGTTTTAGCTGTAAAATAATTTAGAAAATTTTCTAAATATGTACCTCTATGAATTTTTATTATTTAAAATTTTTAAGTGATATTATAATTTTATATGAATTAAAAATTTCTTTGTATTGGTATCAACATCCTACCAAACAGTGGATTCATTTAGTGCATTGCGATGATCAAGATCATAGAGAGTTTCCCAACAGTTACTGGGAAACTTGCATCATTTCGATAGTGACTTTTAACAACTCAGCAACATTGGTTGCTGTTGCCGTTGCTTTGCCGGTGACTAGTTTAAGCTTTGGCATACAGCATACAGAATTGAGATCGGGATTAGGTCAGCTTTGAGATCAGTATTGGGAGTTGATGCCGACCCAGCTTTGAATCAGTACTAGAAGCCAAGATTGCACCAACGCTGGCCGTCAACGTAAGACCGTGGTTATTATTTCAACGTTGAACCAATGGTGTACTGATGTACTGGTGTACCAATAATGAGCCAAACACTAAACCAGTTCTGAGAGCCAACGTTGCACCAACGCTGGTCGCCAACCGTAGGACCGAGGTTATCATCGAGAGACAATGTTGTCCCAGTAGTAATGGCAATACTGTGCTAATGCTATACTATACTACAGCATGGCAATGCTGGGTCAGTTGTAAATATTTTCATGGGTAGTTTCAATTTTTCACAAGGGGTAAGAATCCCAAAAATTTTGTGTACACTCGTTTTGAATTCCTTTGAAAATCATTGGAATTCCTTGGAAATCTTTTAAATTCTTTGGAAATCCCTGGAATTCCTTGGAAACCCTAGAAGTCTTTGGAAACTCATTGAAAATGCTTGAAAATCATTGGAATCTTTTGGAAATCTTTGGAATTATTGGAAATCATTGGAATTCTTTGAAAGTCTGTAGAATTTTTTGGAATTCTTTGGGAAGTCTTGGAATTCTTTGGAATTCTTTAGAATTCCTTGGAAATCCTTGGAATTTCTTGGAAATCTCTGGAATTGTTTGTAAATCACTGGAATTCTGTGGAAATCTTTGGAATTCTTTGGTATTCCGAGTCTTGTGTACAGAAATTTTACTGGATATTTACCTCTTGATTTTTCAAGTTCCATTTTGGAATCTTTAGTATAATTCCACCCTGCAAGTGGAAATGTAAACCAATTTTAAGACTGATTGAAATGGTGAAGGATTGAAATTGTTTTTGGAATGTCTCGAACCCAGATTATCACAATCAAATATAGCAACGGAATTGTCTTGCAAAAATTGCATCTGCACTGAACATTCCAGCCGAGGAAATTAAAAAAAAATTCACTCTCTTCGAGGTCAACATTCCAAAGAAGGTCCGAATATGAAATATTATATAATCAAATACGACAGACAATTTTTACTTCACTTGCAACTTTTTCAAGCAGCCGCACTACAGAAAACTGCGTCTTGCAGGCTACTTTCGGTCTGTGCATCTGTGTGTGAACTTGACATGCAGCTTATGCAGCCGCAGTAAAAAACCTTGACCTTACCTTTATACTCCATTATTGTACAAATTTTTATTGTTCATTGATGTTTCCGTATCTCTTTTCGAACTCCAGGTGTATTTGTTTCATAACAATTTTGAGCTGCTCTATGAACCTCGGTATTTTGCTGCTAATATACATATAGCTGCTGCTCTTCTATGAGTCTCAGAATGATTTTGCGCTGGTAACGAGATTAGTGGCGCGCGAGAAGATTGTTACCAAAATTATTCTCATAGCCAATTTTAGTTGCTGTTTTCTTATTTTCGGAAGGTGGTGGCGTCAGAATTTCACATATCTACGGCAAAAAGATCATTAGCGTACCGTAACGGTAGTACCGAAAATTTTGGGTACACTCGTTTGGAATTCCCTTGGAAATCATTAGAATTTCTTGGAATTCTTTGGAAATCACTGGAATTTTTTGGAAATCCTTGGAATTCCCAAGAAATCTTTGGAATTACTTGGAATTCTTTGAAAATCGTTGGAAATCATTGAAAGTCTTGGAAATCTTTGGAATTCCTGGGAAATCTTTGGAATTCCTTGGAAATCTTTGGAATGCCTAGGAAATTGTTGGAATTCTTTGTAAGTCTTTGGAAGTTTTTGGGATTTCTTGGAATTCTTTGGAACTCCTTGAAAATCGTTGGAAATCTATGGAATTCCGAGTTTTGTGTATAGAAATTTTACTGGATATTTACCTCTTGGTTATATTACTTCAAAATAATAAGGAAACAATTTTCCCGCTACCGCGAGTTTGATAAATTCACCATAAATTGAATGCTGAGACATGCAAGTTTTATAACTCTTGGAATCAGGGTAATTATCACCATTCTGATTTTCAGAAAACGCGAAAAATCTCTCCCTTCTTTCTCTTTCATCTTTTCATCTGCGTAACCAATCCGTTACGTAACCGTATCCAATTATCATTATTATCATCACTTGTCTGTAAACTCTGTCATCAAGTCTTTAAATTTTTTCCTTCAGTTCCAGTCTCTCCGCCTTCCACTGTTCTTCTACTCTGTTAATGACTGTTTTTAGTTTTCCAATTTCTTTCGAATTTTCTGTAAATCCTGGCTTAACAGTAAGTGTTAGTATGCTTCATCTTTATTAGGTCTTCCATATTGCCTCTTCTGCTTCGCTTTTTTCTTCAGTAGAGACTTTGGTTGGCGTCTTGTGGATCTTTTTTTTTTGCCTTGTTCAGTTTATTTGTTGTAGATTCTTCTCTTCTCCTTCTTATAAATTCTATTAATGAGTCGACATTGTTAGATCTACTGCTCATTGAATTCCCGGGCGCGGTGTTCCTCGGGTGAACTCCTCCAAAGGAAGACAATACGGTTTTTCTTTTTTTTTAGTAAGTTCGGCTCTTGAGCTGTGTGGTGGAATTTTTGTTCGTCTAACCTTACTTTATCTTTATGGATGCCGTAGAATTATATTGCTGTTAATCTTCAATTCTTTCATTTTATTCAATTTTTGATGATGCAATAATGTAGTTTCATTGATGCAATTTTTACGCTTTTCGGCCGCAAAACTCCTGGAAACACCTCAAAACACCTTAAGAAGAAGTTTGCTCGTTCATCCTTTTTCTATACTTTCCACTTCTTATTTGCTCTATTCACTCTCTAAAATAACAAAATCACCAAAATTAGATCGCTTCATCGGTTTAAAACAATATTATCCTCTCAAGTGAATTGGTAGATTTTTACTGCAATGTCATTACGCAAAATTTACATTATATTTTATATTTTTTACAATTTATCTTTTTGTAGTATAGGATAATTTAAATTTGTCGGTGTAGTTCACTGTCGATAATGAATTTTAGTATTCTTTGTATTTCCTTTGCATTATTGGTCAGAATATTATTAATTGTATTTTCAATACCAATTTGATTGGATTTTCTTCCGAGTATCGGCATTTCGACAGGTCGTTGGTGCTACTCTTTGTTAAAAGCAAAGAAACCGCCAATTGTAATTAAATTCAGGATAATATTATTAAAATTATTAGCTATATAGTTTTAAACAAAAGTAATTATCGAAGATTAGCTAAGAAAAATTAGCTAAAATAATATTCTTAATTAATAAATATTCTTGACAAAGGGAACATTCGTTCCCGAAAGCTCGAAAATAATTTATTGTTTTTATGGTTTTCTTAGCTAATCTTCGATAATTACTTTTGTTTAAATTCAGGATATGTATAGCTACGCCATCTACTCAAAAAATTCCTCATTAAATTTATAAATCATGACCTTAATAATAAAAATCAATTTGACTGCCGATACTATGATACATAATCGACATAAGAAAGTTAAGAAGAAAACCTTAAGAACGAAGAAAAATCTGAAAAGAAAATCTGAAAGAAGAAAATATCCAAACTTGAGTTTCTCGGTCTTAATACGAATTAAAATCCCAAAATTATATCTCGCTTTCTTAATTGTCTATTTATTGGCGCGCCGCTGTCGATGGACAAAAAATGTTTTGTCAAGTAGGAAAAATTTGACAAATCAAGTTGACAACATTCAGTTTGACAAGTATTACATTATTATAAGTGTGATTATAAGCATTGACAGTTAGTACCTGTCAGCAGACAGCAACAAATTTTTAGTTTTGAATCAGAATTTATTAGTATTTCTAAAATAACGACACCATGGTAGGTTCGATTGAATTATTTGTTAAATTCCAGTGGCGCTACAAATATTTTTTGTGTGCTAATTTTTTCATCCGTTATGTTTTAGTTTTTTACTTTTGCAGAACCATGGTTGATTAATTGCAAATTTGCAACCACCGAATGTTCAAAAAATCTCCTTAATAATCTCAGCGATTACTCCGCTATTAGTTACGCAGATGCACCTCCAATCTCCATGATCATTGGATTCTACTTCCAGCATTTAACATGCTCTCACAAGTGGAACCGTCGCGTACAGAATCGATCTTAAATTCAATCGGAGCTGTTCTTTTAACAATTGTGCTTATTCCTGTAACTATATTTTATTATATTAGAGATGCTATTATGAGTTTATTTGGTAGGGGAAGCGATGAACTCCAGAGGAATAGAATTTGATACACATATTTGAATTATTGATAGTTTTTAATTGATTAACAAATATAAAATGCAATACAAAGTAAATAAACAATAGAACAAAAAACAATCTTTTTTCAATTTTAAAGCCGCTTTAAATTTCGAAGAGCCAGGATCTCCTGAGTTGACTTACCTTATTGATATGTTATACGGCACTGCTTACACAGTAAAAAATTTGTTGTAAATTTAACAACAGTTGTTTTTGGATTATACGGACTACCGCATTTAGTAGTTAAAACGATTGTATATTTTAGTAAAAATATCTGAACTTATGTTGAAACTCCATCAACGACACTTTAAGGATAAGATGAATTTATTATAAATAAATAAAGAAATAAAAAAAATAAAGTCTTTCATGAATAAGTTTTTAGTAATTACCAAAATTATGCGTAGTTTGGCACGCCACTGATGGTTATCGGCTTCCACAATTATCGCTTCACAGGTACTTATCGCGTTGTAGGTAGTTAGCAGTTGGTGATAAAAAGTTTCATTACGTGAGACGTCTTGATATGGATAACACATCTGTTGAAGTTCGGTCAGTGGCTTTGCAATATCTTAAAATTGAGAAAAAAACACTAAATTATACTTCCGGTGAATTTTCGTCACTAACATTCCATCAATGACTCCAATTATCTTTTTAAATAAACTCCAACAACTGGCAAGTAAAAATTAAATTTGTTTCAATTCCATGTGCTTATGAATAATATTAATTTTCCAAACATCGGCTTTCCATGCAAATTAATCAACTAAATATCGTAATATTCGCCCATTTTAAGTTCTTCAGACTTCAAATTCTTAAAATTGCAGTCTCATGCAGTAATATACTATTTTTATTGCGTAGAAGGTACAAGATAAAGTCGTTAATTAGTAATTTTTTTATATTAGACGTAAAATTAATTTTTTTAATTGTGCGTCAGTTAAACAATTATTTAAAATTAATTAATAAAAAAATTATGCAAGTCCAATGTTATATGTGCATTCATAGTGCAAAAGTATTACTATTATACATCGAATATAATAATTAAATAAAAATGAAATGTTTTGTTATTATTGGTCTTTTCTTAATAATTCTAACAATTTCTCTTCAAAATAAAGTAAGTATTCTAATTTTTATTTTTATAATAAATTATTAAATATATACATAGTAATTAACATTTTATTATTCATATTATGCATTAGTATTTTTGATACTGATTCTATATTTTTTTATGATTTCAAATCAAATAAACACAATAAAATTTTAATTAAAAAATGTTTTCTTTGTCCAAAATCTCAATTTTTTAGCAGAATTGATCATAAAGCACTGTGATAGCTTATAACCTAATCAACCTTCGCACAAATATTTGCAATTTGGAATGAAAATGACTTTGAAATTTTGAAATTTTGAAAGTTTGAAATTTTTTGCAAAATTCCTGAAACTGTTAGATTTTTAAGGATTTTTGGAAATCCCTGGAAATCTTTGGAAAGCTTAGGAATTCCTTAAAACTTTTTACAATTCTTGTGAATCTTATACATTATACACTTTTCTAAAATACATATTTTTTTTAGGTGGCTGAAGAAATAACAAAAAATTATTTTAAATCACACGAAGATATAAAAAAACATTGCTTGATTGATATAAGTGTTGATATAAAACTAGAAAATATTTTTGAAAATACTGGAGAAATAAAAAATGATGAAAGTCTCAAATGTTTTGCCAAGTGTCTACTTATAACGTCGGGTGCTCTAAATGAAGCCGGAGACATATTCCCTGCAAATATGGTAAGAAATATGCAGCTTAAGGATCCAACCGTGATAAATGGAGTAATGGAAAAATGTTCAGGATTTGATAAAACTGATCTTTGCAATGGTGCTAAAGAACTGATTGATTGCACTTATAAATATTTAGAAGCGCATTTATAAATATATATGTACAACTATTGTTTAAATTATGATTACTTTTTAATTTCAAATTTTTTTTAATTATATCAATCATTAAGTGGCTTCATCATCAGCCTAATCATTAGGCTGGCAATATCTATATTGTTAATGAAAACATTTTATTATAGGCTAATGATTTATATCAATTATGAATAACAATAGTAATAATTAATAAAAATTATATAAAATATAATAATTATTATTGTGGAATATTGAAATTCCTCTACGTCAATCTTTTAGAAGGCCTCCGCCAGCTCATAAAAATCGGAAGCATAAGCTCATCAGGCAAAGCGGATTCCAAATTTTTCAAAAAAGAATCTCCTGGAAAATTGCTCTCCTAATAATTAGCACAACCAAGCTTCGTAATAATTGGAAAATCCAATCTCCAATCTAAATACAAATCCAATTTCACTTTAAACAAATTTGAGAGTAATAAATTGGAAAAATAGGAAAGGAAGAGATAACTCGTGGCATGTGCGACGATATCGATTTTAACCCTGATGGGGCCATACCCAGTACCCGGGTACTATTTTGACTTTAAACCAACATAACTTTTATCCTGTCGCGCCTATACAAAGGTCGCTTACCCCTCTAAGACTAAAAACCCCTCCGCTTAAGCTGACTCAGAAAGTGTGGGATCCGTTGTGAGACATTGTTTTGCCATTTGTTCTTCTTTTTGTTTTTCTTTTTTCTAGTTTTCGTGTTCTCGCTTATCCAGTTTTTTTTGTACCATGATGTTTTTGAGATAGTCGGCTATTGAGCACCATTGATCTTCTCCTTCTAGCATTATTTTCAATAGATTTGTTATCTGGTCTCCAACATGTTTCACCAGCTTTCCCATCATTTACATTCGAAGATCGTGTGGATCGGCAAATCGGTTTTCTCGCAGGAGCAACATTGAGGGTAATTTCTTAGATTCATTCTGTACAGGTAATCATTGAAGCACCCCTGTCCCGTGAAGCAATGTGTCAGGTGGAAGTCCACCTCACCGCATCTTCTCTGGATCCACTCACTGATGTTCGGGATAAAGACGTGTGTCCACCTTCGCTCTGTGTCGATGTCCCATCTCCTCTGTCACTGCTGGAGTAGGTCATTTGCCACATCTACTCTGTTGCCTCCATTGGAGATTCTGTTCCTATCGTATGCCTGCAGATCTATGGGCATGATGCCCGCCACAACCAGAACGGCACTTTCCGATGCTGTGCGGTACGCACTATCCACTCGCAGAGAGCAGCTCTCCTTTGAACTTTGGCCAGAATATTTATGTAGGTTGCTATGTTCATGTCCTAACTGCAAATGGAGGCCCCGTAGAGTAGGATCGAGTGTGTCACCGCACCAAACAACTTCCTTTGGACCAGTCTTGGGCCTTTCAGATTAGGCATCAGCTTTTGTAATGCTGTGTGCGCATTTACCGCTTTGTCTGTCGCTTTTTGTAGGTAGGCTTTGTGGCAGAGACGCCTGTTCAGCGTCACTTCCAGGCTCACCAGGGTCTACTGTAGCACAATTGCCTTTCCCTCGATCCTAAATTCTGTATTGGGGAATTTTTTTCTTTCTATGACTAGGAGTGCCTCGGTTTTCTCGAAGACCATTTATAACTCGTGTACTGACATCCAGGCGTTTAACCGTTAACCCCCATAAGTTTGTCTTTGTTTTTGCTGACGCGACCATTATTGTTACATATATGGTCAGCAAACCTCACTATAGTTTCACCCCAGGAAGCATCTTCGTTCTCAGAGACTTGTCGTAGAAAAGGTTCCACAAGGGCGGGCCCAATATCGATCCTTGTGCTACTCCACTGCAGTCTTTCCGAGAGTTAGTCCAAAAGCATGTTTAGCAAATATCCCGATATGTTTCTATCTTTTAGAGCTGCCACGATATTCTTCCAGGTGACCGAGTTGAACGCGATTCGTATGTCGTCTATGGTGACCACAGCCACCAACTTTCTTGTACGCCAGGTTCCCTTTTTCGCCTTGATGGTTACTTCTTCAGTTATTCGTTTAAGGACGTTTATTGCCGAGTAGCCCTTTCTGAAGCCATGTTGGTTTTCAACCAGCCCATCTGCGCCTTCTATCTCCGTCTGCAGTCGCATTGCCAGCTTTCTCAGCTCGTTTATGAGACACATTGGTCTGTACGAGTTTGGAGAGTCCAACGGTTTGTCTCTCTCCCTCAGTAGGACAAGCCGCGCCCTTTTCCATATCTTTGGGAATTTTCCCTGTGCTAAGTAGTTGTTATATACTCTTATGATTTCTTGCGAGCAGACTTCCACTATATTCATGACGATGAAGGACAGTGTGCCGTCAGGGCCTGGGCTTTATTTCGTGGGATATTTTTCGCTGCTTCTGCTAGTTCCTCCAGCGTGAACAGTTGTATTTCTTTTTGTGGCACTATTTGTCGTGGTGCGAAACTTGGGGAAGAGGTCGTCCGCTATTTCACGCACCCTGCCGGGGGTCAGGCCCGGGATGTTTAATCTTCCGAGCTTTCGGGTTGCTATTTTGTAGCCCATTTTACACACATCTTTGTCCACCTCATCCATTAGCATTTACCAGTGGGACTTTTTACTTGTTTTTATGGCTTTTGCCAGTTCCTCTTTGGTTCTTTTTGCTTCTTAGTCTTCAACCTTTGCCTGCTCGTGGACCTTTCTTGATATCATTGGCTGGAATCTTCTGCGAGCTGTAAAGCTGGATTTCCTGATTTCGGCGATCTCTTTGTTCCACCAGTACGCCTCTCTGCCTTGCGGCATTTCCACTTCCGTGGAATGCATTCGTCGCATATTCTGGTTGCCGTTTCCTGTAGCTTCTCCGCGGTGTCTAGCTCTTGGTCTTTCAGATATACTCGGATAGCGGTGTTTAATTGCTCAGCGTTTATTCTCTCGGTTGTGCACCTCTTTGTGAGTGTGGGTTTCTCGGTTGGTTTATTCGTGTCTATATCATAGAGTACGTAAATGTGGTCACTGAGAGTTGTTCCTTCCGATATTCTCCAATCCGACACTCGCTGGTACCCATCGCTGAGGGTCTATGATGAAAACAGCGCCTCCACGCCGAAAGATGGACTCATCACCTACGTTGCACACCTGGTAAACTAACTCAGCCAGAACCTCACAGATCACTTCTCCTCTACGGTATTTTCTAGTCTCTCCCCATTCTGCCGCCTTTGCATTGAAATCTCCAGCCACGATAAAAAAGTGGATAGAAATTTATACAATTATTGGTTTTAAATAGTTCCTAAAAACATTTTTAAATTTGTAACTTTTCAAAATTTTACCAAAAAATCTATTTCGGCAATTTTTAGTTTCAATTTATTTTATATTCTCTGTTACATCCTATATTTAATATGGGATTATAAAATACTTGTTATCACTGGACGTTTCGCACATTTTAAATATACCAGTTATTGGAAAAATTCCTTATTAAGTGCATCATTTTTATTAAATTTTCTGAAAATTACAATGTCTGATGAGGTGAGATATGAATCTTCATTGCTAGCTAAAAATGTAATAAAAAGTGTCTTATTTTCAGGAATCAGATGAAACAGAATCCTGCAGCTGTGTCCCAAATGCGATACTTCCACGGATTTCGCTTTTTACAAGAAGGGAATGTGTTAGAAATACTGTATCTACACCGGATGGTTGGATTAGACTTGGAACGGTGAAGCACCTCGTAATTTATCCTATTGATTGCGGTAATGCATTTGACGTAGATAGTGTCATATGTACAAGCGATGGACCTGAATTTGATACCCATAATCCTGATATTAGAAATGTTAAAGACAGGTAGCTATTGGTTTATTCTATAAATTTTGCAATAAATTATCCAAATCGAACTTTAGACGTCTTGTGGTTTATAACGCCAAACCAGAGAACGTAGAAGTATGTCTAGAACCAGCTACTAATGTAGTTAATTGTACTTTGAATCAATTGGCCTATGGCGATCCCGATGATTTTGAAAACAATAAAATGGAATCTATATTCAACATTGAAAAGTTAGTACCGAAATAATTGACTGCTAATCAATGAAAATTTGATATTTTTTTAGGAAATATGATAACAAGAACATAATCATACAACGTCGAACAGGCTCCCAAGATAACCAAAATTTGCAAGAGTTGTATAAAAGTAAACATAGATTCTACAGGGTTGGTTATTTTTCAGCACAACGTAGAAGAGAATTAAACAGTGCAACCAGATTTACAAACGAAAATTCTAGTATTCGCGTAAATATTTTTTAATTTTTAAATTAATTGAAAGCAATGCAAGCTAGATAATCGACTATATATAAATTTCTTATAATATCTTTTAGGGCTTGCTTCCACATTTTTCACATTTTACATTAATAAATAACAAAAGTCTTAAATGTTTAAAATCAAGCTTCCAAAAATACCTAAAAGAGAAACGGATTAATGAAAATGCTAAGCAAGTTTGTTACTTAAATTTTTTTCCTCATATCGTAATTGAAGGAGATAGCTGCTCGGAATTTCAAGAAGATTTTGTTACGCGCGTAAAAATTGGAAACGTGGAGTTTGGTGAAATTCTTCCTTGTATTCATGATGCAAGTGTCAACTATAACCGAGCTAACCCCAATAGATGTTTTGAACGCCTTCACGAGTATTTAACTACGTAATAACTATTTTTGTTTTTGAAACTTTAGGAATAAAAAAAATTAATCCAGTTTTTTTAATAGAACACGTCCATTATTCAAAGTACACTCGGAAATAAACCACGAAAATTCCACAATACCAGCATTTGGAATTAATATGGAAAAATTAGATTTGGATGTGCCAGATGATGATGACAACAATAGAATCCGTAAAAATGATGTAGTTTATGTACAATTTCAAGAGCCCCCAATTTATACTACATAAAAGTCCATAAAATTTTCTTTCTATTACTAAAACCAAAAATATATTTTTAACCAACTAATTGCAAAAAAATCAGTTAATTAATTTTCTTACTGTTAACTGATAAACAAATAAATTAATTATAAATTCAGAAATTTTTTTTATTGGCGGAAAATTACTCCATTCCTGACGACTACCTTGGATTCTGTGGATAGGATATTCTATAACGCAATATATGTATGGTGAGGCTTATGGAACACAGCATCATGCTGCATCGAAATAAAATATAGGCAACGGGGGCAGTGCTCCTCAATGTCCCAAGGCCTTAGACAAGATGTGGCATCAGGGCTTAACCTATAAGGTCATCCCCAGATGAATTTTCTTTTGAATTATTAATATCTTTGGCAATATCAAGGAAAATTGCCCCTGGTTCGTTCTTTTTTTCCCAGTTCTGTAATATATGCTCGATCAGTTTCAGGATTTGGTGAACCGTTGAATTGGTCTAAATCCAAATTGCTCGTTCTGAACAATTCGTTTTTCTACTGTTTCTTGGTCGAGCCTCTTTGTGATAAGCTTTTCGACCAATTTGCCCACGCAGGATAGCAAGCTAATTGGTCTGTAGGATTTTGTGGTTCTGGTTGGACTTTCGTAGCATGAATACATCCGCACCATCTTGATGGAGAGTAACCAAGATGTAGGATTGCGTTAGTTATAGTTAGTACAGTCACTATCGTTGTCTTTGAGAATTCTGAGATCATCTTGTTCGATATCCTGCAAGGACCTGGTGCCTTTTTTTTCTTTATTCTCCGGATTGTTGCAGCAATCTCGCTATAACTTGCCGGAGTTATAGGTTCTTCTGTGTTATTTTCATTTTGAGTGTTTCCCCTGAAAGTGGTTAATCTCCGCTTGACTTCCTCGTCTATCCTCGTGATGTGCTCCAAATCTGTTGGGTCAGTATTAGGATTGAATTGTTACTCCAGCCCCTCGGCTAATACCTCTGTCTTTTCCAGGAGACTGAGGGCCACACCATTTGGACTTTCGAGGGACGATTTTAACTCTTTTTCCCTCCCCTGAATTGTCTTTAATCAATTTCCAAGCTGACTCATGTAGCACAAAATGTTAGCGCAATATTGGCGCAATATTGCAATATTGGGAGTAGGTTGGTGCAATATTGCCCCAATATTGATTACCAATATTGCCTCTCGATGTTCAGCCAATATAGGTCTAATTTTGTTTTCCAACATTGCGCCGATATTGAAAATCAATATTGCACCAATATTGGGAGTAGGTTTTTTTTTATGGTACGTTGGGGAGGGGGAAATCCTCATGGACACTACCCGAAGGTAGTGTAGTAAACCCCCTTCGCTAATAGTCACTACAAGAGCGTGGTATCCGTCGTCAGACATTTCGTCAGCGCACTTGCAGATTTTCCGTATAACGTTGAAATGGAATATGTTACATATTTCTTCGTGCTGTAGCGTCTTCTTGTCTACCCATATCTTCTTTGAGCTTAAGAATTCTGGTGACAAACTGTTGTATCTTTTCCCAATTCTCTTCACTTTCGAACATCAGCGGAACTAATGTAACCGGTGAGAGCCGATCCCCTATTGCAAGCGCTATAAGTTGCCTGGATTGTTCCCACCGCCAACATTCGAAGAACGTGATATTATCATCATCTAAATTGTTACAAAAGCGGCAGGTTGGCTCAGCTATTTTGCATATTCGGTAAAGATAGCTTTGAAAGCAACCATGCCCGGTGAACATCTGGGTAAGGTGGTAGCTCAGCTCCCCATGCTTTCTGGATACCCAACTGTTGATGGAAGGTATGAGACTGTAGGTCCACCGTCCGCTGTATGAATTTTTCCATCTGTTCTGCCACGCTGTTGCAGTTTTAGAGCCGGCATCCTCATTTCCCTCGTATTTGCTTGCATTTTCCATAGCCAGGAGATCGATCGGCGGCATAGACGCCAGCACCAGTGCCGCTTCTAAGGACACAGTTCGGTATCCACATATTACCCTTAGAGCCGCGCGACGTTAAACTTGCAGAATTTTTGCTCTGTTTCGAGCAGTGCCGTATCTGCTGTCATCCACTGCCGAGTACCAGACTGGCGCCGCATAAAGCATTATGGATTGGGCCACTAATCCGAGCGTCCGCCTCTTGGTTGTCTTAGGTCCCCCTATATTGGGCATTAAGCGTGCGATAGATCTTGTGGTCGCTAACGTTTTTGCCGCAGCCATCTTAATATGCTCGGTAAATTTTAGGTGCTTATCTATTACCACTCCGAGAATAGTCACTTTGGTGGCCATTGTTATAGGGGCCCCGTTTAGCAGCAGTCGGACAGTTGGTTCCTTTCTTTTTCCGCAAACCACCACTGCCTTTGATTTCTCCGGGACCAGAGTAAGCTCCTTTGAACCGACCCACTTTGCAAATGCTGCTATTGCTTTGTTGGCTTTCACTTCTAGCATGAGCCCTTCCTTTGCTACAACTATGATCGTCGGCGAAGCCCACTAGCGTTACTCCTTTCGGAAGGTCTACTTTAAAATTCCATCATAATTAACGTTCCATAATATTGGACCAAGCACATATCACTGCGGCACCCCGCTTGAAACATTAATTTCTTCATCGTTTTTCAAGCCCAATTGGAGTCGTCTGTTTTTCAGGTAGCTGATAATCAGGTTAAAGATGTCTGGGCTAATTCTACGTTTTCTCAGAGCCTTTAAAATATGCCTCCAACCCGCACAGTTAAAAGCGTTCTTGACGTCTAGGGTAATTAGCATGACAAATTTCTGGGTCCACCACGTACCGTTCCTGGCTTTTCTGATAACCCCCGTAATGGTTTCCAGGGCGTCAACCGTTGATTTTCCTTTGCAGAATTCAAATTGGTTATCCGAAAGTCCTCCGCTGCGGTCTATGTCATTCTGTAACCGGTTTAGAATCAGTCGTTCCAGGATCTTGCCCATGTGGTCCAACAGGCAAATGGGTCTGTAGGACGAGGTTTGCTTTATGGGCTTTATGCCCTTTCGTACAAGAACCAATCTTGCTTTCTTCCACATTGCTGGAAATGTAGCAGTAGTAAGGCAGTCATTGTAGACTCTCAAAAAGTGATGCTCGAAGCAAGAAATTCCTTCTTTTATAGCCGCTTCTGGTATACAGTCTGGTGCAATATTGCTCCAATATCGATTACCAATATTGCCTTCCGATGTTCAGCCAATATAGGTCTAATATTGTTTTCCAATATTGCGCCGATATTGAAAATAAATATTAAACCAATATTGGGAGTAGGTTGGTGCAATATTGATGACTATTATTGCCTTCCGATGTTCAGCCAGTATTGGTCCAATATTTTTTTCTAATATTGCCCCGATATTTAAAATCAATATTGGGAGTAGGATGGTGCAATTTTGCGCTAATAATGATTACCAATATTTCCTTCCTAATATATTCAGACAATTTAAGTTCAATATTGCTTTCTAATATTGCCCCGATATTGAAAATCAATATAGCCCCAATATTGGGAGTAGGTTGTGGTACAATATTGCGCAAATATTGATTACCAATATTGCTTTCGGATGATCAGCCAATATTGATCCAATATTGTTTTCTAATATTGCCCCGATATTGAAAATCAATATTGCCCCAATATTGGAAGTAACTTGGTGCAATATTGCGCTAATATTAATTACCAACATTTGCGGTGTGCTGCGCACGCCGTCGTGCCCGGTTCTTTGCCTTAATTAGGTCCTTGATGCGGGATGGGATGCGATCTCTGGAATCTCAGACTGAGACATAAAATCTAGCTTCATTTACTGCTTCCTCAACATTTCTCTTAAAACTTTCGACTAGTCTTTCGATTTCGTCTTGGTTTTGCGACATGGGGTGGGACCCAGATAGTTCGTAAAGTAGTCTTTGAAGATGGATCAGTTGATTTTGAAAATGGTATGGGAAGGTGTATTCGGGTTTTCTTCTCCAAGTCAGATTAGGACGATTGTGATTAGAGTCTAGTTCTCTGATTCTGGTGAGTTTGTGGAGAAATTTAAGGTTTTGAATGACTGCCACGTGGAAGACGTCATTATAATGATCTGGGTGGACATCCATTTGCTGTCGAGTTCCGCCTACTTTGACCAATAAGCTACTTGCCATTAGTATGTGGCTGAAACTTTAATATTTTTTTTTACGGTGGAAGGGGAAAAATCTTCAGAAAGACACCAACAGCCCGCGCTGTTGGTAGTGTGGGGTTTACTTAGTTCTAAAAATCCACTAAAAACCCCCTCTCGGGTGATGGAGAGATGTGTTCACATGTTTGCGCCGGAAGACGGTAGGCAAGTGGAAGAGTTTATTTTGCCCGCTTCAGCAAGACACACAGTTGATGTGCTGCCACGGTTCCCTCTAAAGCTTCGCCTTAGCTTTTCTCTTGGATTTATTCTCTCTTTCTGTTTTTTCCGTTCTCGGGCCTCTTTTGTTTTGAGAATGGCAGTTACCATCTCCTCTACTTTCCCCCAATCTTCAGGACTGCGCAGAAGTGTCTCTATGAGGTTCTCCGGCGTTAGTTGCCCCTCGACTTTTCCTCTGAGGGGTTTCCACTCCGAGCATGTAAACAACGTACTACTTTTCGACTACTTTTTGGATAGCGTCGTTGGTTGATTTCGCTTTCCGAAAGCCAAACTGCTTAAGGCTAAAATCACCTCCTTTTTGGTTTTCTCTCGGAGTCTTTTTAGGTCGTTTAAGGTTTTTGGAATAATTTTCATTCTTTGGGAAACGAGCCTTTTCTTAAGTAGTTGTTTAGAACCCCTAAGATGGCTTCAGGGTTCTCTTCAGCTAGGATCTTAATCTCAATCTTTTTCTGCTTTGAATTCTATTTATATTTCTATTGCATCCTATATATAATATGAAATACTAGTTATCTTAGAACGATTCGCACATTTTAAATGCTATGGTTATCTCAAAAGTTCCTCATTTCCTTTATCAAGTTCACTATTTTTATTAAATTTTCTACAAATTACAATGTCTGATGAGGTGATTTATGACTCTATTGTAAATTAAAAATTCAATAACAAATTGATTAATTTTCAGGTATCAAATGTAACAGAATCCTGTGCTTGTGTTCCAAATGATATACTTCCACGGATTTCACTGTTTACAAAACGGGAATGTGTTCGAAATGTACCTGCACCTGATGGATGGATTAGATTTGGAACGGTGAAGCACCTTGTAATATATCCAATTGATCGCGGTACTGGGTTTGATTCGGATAGTGTCATATGTACAAGAGATGGACCTGAATTTGATATTCAAAATCCATTTGTGAGAGATCTTAAAGACAGGTACAGGATTATAGAATAAAATTTGCAATAAAATATCCAAATCAAATTTTAGACGTTTACTGGTTTATAAGGATGAACCGGACAACTTGGAAGTATGTTTAGAACCAGCGACTAATATAATTAATTGTATGTTGAACCAATTGTTCTATGGTGATACAGATGATTTTGAAAATTATCATCAAATGGCTCGTTTAATCGATATTAAAAAGTAAACACCAAAGAAACTGATTGCCAATCAATATAAATTTGATATTGTTTTTAGAAGATATAATGGCAAGGAAATAAGTATGCAACGTCGAATAGGTTTACGCGATAACCAAGAATTACAGAAGTTATTTATAAGTAAACATGAATTGTACAGGGTTGGTTATTTTTCAGCATCACGTAGAAGAGTATTAAATGGTGCAACCAGATATACAGACAAAAATCCTAATATTCACGTAAATATTTAAAATTTTTTACTTAGCTTCTATGCAATTAGTGTATCCGTTGGAGATGAAAACGAAAATCTGTGATTCCCAAAAACGCCATTAGTTATTCTAAGAATTCAAAGCAAACAGTAGAATTCTCAAACTTAACGTTCTCTATTTATCAGAAAGCTGACACTGGAATATATTATATGAATTTCTTATATATTTTAGGGCTTGCTTCCAAATTATTCACATTTTACATTAATAAATAACAAAAGTCTTCAATGCTTGAAATCAAACTTGCAAGAGTACATGAAAGAGAAGCGGATTAATGGAGATGCAAACCAAGTTTCTTACTTAAATTTTTTTCCGCATATTGTAATTGAAGGGGATATCTGCTCCGAATTTCAAGAAGATTTTGTTACACGCGTAAAAATTGGAAACGTGGAGTTTGGTAAAATTCTTCCATGTATTCATGATGCAAGTGTCGACTTTAATCGTACTAATCCCGATAGATGTTTTGAATGCCTTCACAGTTATTTAACTAAGTGATATTGTTTTGAAAATTGAGAATAATAAAAACTAATCCAATTTTTTTAATAGAACACGTCCATTATTCAAGGTACATTCGGAAATAAACCACAAAAATTCCACAATACCAGCATTTGGAATTAATATGGAAAAATTAGATGTAGGTTTACCAGATACTGATGACAACAATAGAATTCGTAAAAATGATATAGTTTATGTAAAATTTTAAGATTTCCCAATTAATACAAATGAACTCCATGAAACAATTTTCTTGTTCATATTACCAAAACCAAAAATATATCGTACCCTACTGATTAATTATAATTAGTAATAAAATTAGTAAAAACTGATTAATTCAAAAAAATGTAAAAAATATTTAATATTATACATCTTATTATTATATAATCCATTTTCTGATTGTATATATATATATATTAGCTGATAATTAAATAAATTCATTTTGAAAAATGCCCTATACCAGAGGTTCTCAAGTAAACCTAGCTATATGTTCGCACGAACATACATGGCAAAACATCATGGCAAACAGAGGCAAAACATCAAAATTCCGAAAAATAGGCTTGCATGACTCCAACCTACCAACACCCACCGTCAGTGGAGGATTTACCAGCAGGCTAAGTAGGCTGGAGCCTAGGGCGGCAGATTTTAGGGGCGGCAAATTTAGGGCAAAATTATTTGAAGTTATACTTTTAATGCCGCAGTAGAGTGAATTTAAAATACATGTAAAAGAGAGGTAATATGTATTTTATGTCCAAGTGAGAGGTCATATTTTTTACCTGAATTTAAACAGAATTTGCAAAATGTTTATCCAAACTTGGATATATGTAGCAGTTCGAACAGTACACCAGTAACAAATTGTTCGGGTGAGATAAGCTTTTCTGCTTAAAACAAATGAAAAATGATCTAAGATCTACCTAAAGCATACCTTACCCCACTTTATTGGCAGTGGCGTAGCTAGATGGAAGAATGCCCCGGGGCAGAGAATACACTAAGGCAATAGACTCCTCATTTGTTGAAAATCTTTGTCCTCCGAGCGCAACTTCTAGCTTAGGGAAAAAAAGTCGCTTGAGGCTAGATCTGGTGAGTATGGAGGGTGGTCAAGCAGTTCAAATCCTAAATCATGGATTTTAGCCATAGCAACGTTGGAAGTGTGAGGCGGCGCATTATCTTGGCAAAACATAATTTTTTTTCTTCAAATATGGCCGTTTTTCCAATATTTCTGCCATCAGCTTGTCAAATAATGTTGCGTAGTATGCTCCTGTAATAGTTCTTCCCTTTTGAAGATAATCAGTGTAGATAACCCCATGACTATCCCAAAAAGCAGTCGCTATCACTTTCTCAGCCGAAGGAAAAGTTATTGCTTTTTCCGCTTCACGAGCCGATTTCCCCTTCGCAGTCAACTGTTTTGATTGAATTTTTGTTTCTGGAGTATAATGGTGTATCCAAGTTTCATCCACAGTAATTAATTCTAAAAATTACGTAAAACTTTTGTAAAATCTTTAATTTTATAATAATAAATTAAGATTAAAAATTTGATGACTTTATTATTTATTTATGTTTTTTGGAAAGATATCACCGGTTAAAATAAATGTAGTGCAAAATTCAGTTTCTATTGGTTACTCGTAGCTAAGACTCGGAATTTTTTAGTGGGTAAGGTTTTATTAGCTACATAAACCATCTGGAAAGTTTCAGTAAGTAAATTTTGAAAAACTTGTATCTATTGATTATGAATTTTAAAGAAAGTTTAATTAAAACTTTTTGAGAAGATTTAGAATTGCTCATCTTTTTTAAATATATAATCAACTGTTTCCCAAAATCTCAATTAATCGAGTTGCGCATCAATCGTATTCCCAACCAATAGATTTGCACATTCTCAATTGTGTGATTTTCGATAATCATGTTTACGTCATCTGGACTCATAATTTTAGTTTTATCATTATTAATCTTCAATATCCCATTTTTGAACGATTGGTTAAGCTGGCGGAGCATTTTTTTAAGTTCTTCTAAATCACTAGACACCACAACAATATTGTCAGTAAATCATAGATGGTTCAAATACGACCCATCAATTTTTTTGCCTTTCATCTCCCATGCTTTAAAAAGCATCTTCCAAAGTCAAGTTGAACAATTTCAGAGATATTGAGTCTCCTTTTTTTCTATTATTTTTCTATTTTCGCATTCTTACAAATTCCAGAAAAACTGCAAATTGCCTGAGAGCGACCCAGAGGGCGATAGAGAGAGTACTGATGGTCATCTCTCTAAAAGACAAAATCAGAAACGATGTGATTAGAGCAACGACTGGAGTGAAGGACGTGGAAGGACGAATATCGGAGTTGAAATGGCACTGGGCTGGACTTGTGGCAAGACATAAAAGGGATCGATGCACACTGAAGATTGCGCAATGGCGACCATAAGGGAAACAAAGAAAAGCTTAGAACGACCTCAGAAAAGAAGGAGAGGCAGAATGAGCTAGAGAATAATGGAAGGAAAACGGAAAGGCCTACATTCGGGAGTGGAAAAATAAGGCCAAAGCAGAAAAGTTAGAAAATTAATCACAAAAAATTCAGCTGAACATTAGTTACAAACGGTTTAAGTTAAAAAAGTTGTGGAGAAAAATTACGTAATTATTGTTTAATATTTTTGCACAATGCATTTCTTCTTTCGTAGCGAAGCGAGAGACCGCGGTTTGTATCTTGGTCATGTTGGATATTTATTACTGTGGTCTAAGGCCCAATATTGATCTGTGGGCTATGGGAAAGACAATGGAAAATCACTTAGTAGTTTTCAAGTTATTAAAGAAAAACTTAAAAAAGTGTCTTTATATTGATAAAGTAACTTTTTTTTAATAGACAAATCTGCTTTCATTAAAATTCGACGTCAAGACTTATTTTCTTCCTGCTACACAACAGCGCCGAAGCAATGCTTGGCGCACAAATACAAATTAATAATAACAACTTATTTCCCAATTTTTCGCCTACTAAAATTATGGCAATATAGTATACATGTCTTATGCCAGTACTAATTTAGTCACGGATTAATCCGAGATTCAAGATAATCCTAGGATTTAGCAATAGGATTACTGAAATTTAGACCGTATCATAGCAACAGCTGCTTTTTCGAGAATTAATCTTGAATCTCGGATTAATCCGTAACTATTAGTACGGATATTATAGCGTTTTTAGCTGATAAATACAATACCCAAAGCGCACATTTGATTGTACTTGACTAATTCTTGTTAGTCAAATGAGAAGCTTGAAATATATCTTGTTTAGAGAAAAAGATATAAAACATTAATCGCGACCGTATTCCATCTGCGTAACGGATTTTACTGGAAAAGGAGCCCCGGGAAATCCCTGAATACTGCCTTCAGGAGTTTATTTCTTCTGTAATTTCCTATTTCTGATTAGAAACGGGGAAGCTCACATTTGAAAGCTGTTGCTTGTCCAAAAATCACTCCGTTGCGCTATATAGATGTGAAACGCCTACCGCAACAGCGGGGACGATAGTGCCTCCTTTGAGGTTTAAGCTGTGGTTTCAGTTGGGAGCAGGACTTCTTTAGAAGGAAACGGTGCAGTTGTTGATGGTGCTAATGGTGGTATAATCGGGGTTTTCTAGTGCTGTGCAGTTACTGTTGCACTTTCGTTCTCTCTGTGTTTGAGGGAAAACCCATGTTTTCTTTGGAAACCGGGTTTGGACTAACATTTAACTTTCTTTTAGCATTAGCACTTACCTACAATGCACCAAGGGGGTAAATATCCCGAAAATTTTGCAAAGAAAAGCATAAAAGACAAATAAGAGCACACGGCAGCACTAGCCTTAAATCTCCAACGCTTGATGATGGGGGAAACTGGCGTCGGTAACTTTATGGATTACTGAACCAGAGATGGCGTTGGAGCCGGAACTTTGAAAGCGTACGCGTACAACCGATTTCCTATCGAGGAAGTCAGAGGAGTGTCTCAGGTGTTTTCTGCCATCCACCTTTGGATCGACTTGGTAGATCATCCCCTAAAAATAAAAGAAAATTTATTAGTGACTGCCAATGTCATTCATGAAGCCATTGACTGCGTTAGGGGGGGGGACTGCAGGATGGGTCTCTTTTATTCGCCGCGTTCCGGATAAACTCATCGATTGTCTCCAGATTGGAGTCCTCTTGCAGTCGTTTGGTGCAATGTACTATGGAGCCTTCATAGCACGTCGCATGGCTGTGTTTTCCACCACCTGAATTTTATTTATGTCACTGCGGTCCTCACATCCACAGACTGGTACTGCGTATGTTAGGATCGATCTGCCAACGGTTTTTACCAGGGTCAGACCGTTCTTGATGCTTATTTTGTGATTTGCGACTGAGGAAGCGGCCCAACGTGGCCATGGCACTTCTTGCTTTGACTGTGGCGTTTTTGATGTGTCGAAGAAGTCCCCTATCGAGGGTTACCCCCAAGTATTTGGAGGTGCCGTTCCAGGGGATCTCTGTGCCGAACATCTTTAGTCTGGTTTGTGGAGTCTTAGTTAGGTTTCTAGTTAATTAACATTTGAAAAAAGTGGCCGAACTCTTGCCGGGGTTAACAGTTTTTGATTTCTTTTGTCTATGTTCTCGATTAATTTCTTCAATCTGCCATTTTTTTCTTGGCCGCTCTTTATGAGAGCTTTGATGTTCTTCTTCTTTGAGGGAGAGTTTTTTCTTTAGTTGGAGCGTCTTCGAAACATTGTCGTGGGTTGGTTTTGGGAAAAAATGGTTAGTGGGGTTGGCTATCGCCCAAATAAGTGAATTGTTAATTTGACCGTCTTCCCTCGGAAGGCAATGAGATAGTTTGCAAAAAGAGCATGTAATGGGTCACGACGCTACTGTAAAGAAGAATTCAACGATGATGATTCTGAGAATTAGATAATCTGGATTTATTACAAAGCAAACTTTTGAAAACGTGAATTGCTTGTTAATACCACGATAGCTCTATATTACTCCAATAGCAAAGGTAGCCACTACGAGCTTATGATCACCTCTCCACCAAAACAAAAATTATAAATAGATCTATAATATAATATTGGGTATTTTTATTTATTTAAAAGGTACCTTTGGTGTGGAGTAGCTGGCCCCGGAAGTAAGATATAATGTCCAAAAATGGATTAACGAGATTATAGTAAGTAGGTACTATATTTCATTAAATTGCTTCTAAGAACTGATTATGGTATTGCATATTTACCACCAATTGAAACAACAAAGAGGTAATACTTGCTGCGAAGAAAAGAATTAACATAAACCAAAGCTTCCCAAAACAATATCAGAACTTGATCATAAAATATACAACAATCAGTATTTGATCGCACACTAATATAATCAACTTAAAAAATCATTAAACTCATGACAAATTTATTGGTTAATCAGTTAATGTATACAGCAAGAAAATAAATTATGAAAAACATTAGTAATTGCGTATGTTGTTTACATTTTTTTGTAATTAATCGGTTAGTAATATTTTAGTTTTAGTTTTGTATTGAGATATCTTAAAATTTTACATAAATTACATCATTTTTACGGATTCTATTGGTGTCATCATTGTCTGGTAGACCTGCTATATCCAATTTTTCCATATTAATTCCAAAAGCTGGCATATCTGAATTATAATAGTTTGGTTCAGCAGAATATGTTTCGGATAGCGGTAGATTGCTATTAAAGAAATTGAATTAGTTTTTAGTTATTTCAGTTTCAAGAAAATTATCACTTTTTTAAAAATTCGTGCAGATGTTCAAACTTATTTTTGTGGTTTGTACGGTTAAAGTTGATATCGTCATTATGAACACATGGAAGAACTTCACCAAACTCCACATTTCCAATTTTCACACGTGTAACGAATTCTTCTTGAAATGGCGAGCAGGTATTTCCTTCTAATACAATTTGGGGAAAAAAATTTAAGTAAGAAATTTGCTTTGCATCTTCATTATTCGTTTCACGTTTGTAAGCATCTTTTAAATATTCAAGACTACTGCTACTTATTAATGTGAAATGTGAATAATTTGCATGCAATCCCTAAAATACATAAGAAAATAGTTTCATAAAATAATTACAAATTAGGTAGCATTTACCGGAATATTCTTATTTTCGGTTGTACATCTGACATCACTGTTCAACACTCTTCTACGTTGTGGTGTAAAATAACCAACCCGGTAGTATTTATTTTTATTTCTATACATCATTTGGAGATCTCGATTTTCGAGTAAACCTTTTCGACGTTGTATGTTTATATCTCTACCAGCATATCTTCTATAAACAAACATTCATTGATTACGGAATTCTATATCGTTCCGGATGAACCCGAGCCCACCCTGGTACTTAAAAAATAAGTTTTTATAAATTATATTTCATGAATATACATACAAAATTTTACTTATAATATATTACTAAATATGCAAAAAAAAAATTAGCTCACCCTCACAAGTTTTATGCTTACTTTGCCGTATTATTTATTAAAGTAGGTTTATTGATTTCAAAATCACTGATATTACCATAGTGCAATTGGTACAAAGGACAGTTAATTATATTAATCTCTGGATCTAGACATACTTCCATTTCCTCTGGTTGATCCTTATATACCAAAAGACGTCTAAAATTAAATTTGGAAATTAAATTGCAAAATTTTTTCAAAAATCAGTACCTGTCTTTAATACTTCTAATATATGGATCACGAGTATCAAATTCAAATCCAGTACTTGTACATATAGCACTAGCCACTTCAAACCCAGTACCGCGATCAATAGGATATATTATAAGATGCTTCACCGTTCCAAGTCTAATCCATCCACAAGGATGATTTACATTATCTCTAGGAATATCTCTTCTCGAAAAAAACGGAATCTTTGGAAGTATCGCATTTGGAAGACAACTACAGCATTCTTCTTCAACCGATTCCTAAAAGTAAATCAATATTTAATTGCAATTTTAACTAATACTCAAAATTGATAAATTACTTCTCTCAACATCGTATTTCTCAATAAACTTAATAAAAATAGCAATTTCTAAATGAAACTTTCTGAGTTGCGTCGAAAAACTTTTGCGATAACTGGTACATTTAAAATGTGCGAAACCTCTAATGATAAAAAGTATTTTATAATGCCATATTATACACAAGATGCAACAGAAATATAAAATAAATTCAAAGTAGAAAATATTCGAGATAGATTTTTAGATTAATTACAGAATCAAAAATATTCTTGAGCACAACTGCTACTCCTATTAGAAACAAATTTACCAAAACATTGATATTTTATATGTATTTTAAAAAATTTGATGTAATTGGATGTAAGAGAGCAATTAAGGCAATTAAACTTAAAAAAATTCGATTAAGTTTGAAAATAATCTTGAAAATGACGCACGGCAGCCTCGCAATGTGTGGACCATATTTCCTGCGAGGCTGCCGCACGAGGCACACCACACGCTGTACGGACGGTACAATTTTGTAAAGGTGTGTATCGAGCGAGACAGACCTGCCTAGCTAGTAACTTTTTTTAAAATTAATTTAATGAATTTATCTATACTGTTATAAGATAGTATTTTTTGTACTGTTGTCCGAACTAATCTCAAAAACTTTGAAAGTTTTTTCCTGATTTTCATGAAATTTTTACTGTTTATTCCTTAATATCTGTATAGAAATTATAGAAAAAAGAAAAATTATATAAATTTTAATGTTTTTGTTTCTTCTTTAATAATTCATTAATTAAAATAAATGCGGCTGCATTTGTTGCTCTACATTAGATGCCACGATAGGTTATCAACTAAGTAACTAGGGATGCATCGCGTTTACTTTGAACGTGTGTAAAATACACAGAGACAACTACGCAATCGCAGGGGATATATGCGAGGCAATCTTGAAACTTTTGTCTGGCGCTAGCTAGGGTACATTTGGTACATACTATGCGAGGCTATTCGCCTCGCGCGGCAGCCGCGCGTAGCAGCCTTGCAATGTCTGGACACGCCTTTATAATAAGTAGGTAATAATAATAATAAATAATTATATTAATATAATATCAGTAATGAGCTAAATAAACTATAAATCAATAAACTAATATTTTCGAGCTTTCGAGAGTGGATACTCTCTTTATCAAGATATATTAATAATGTATAAGATAGTATTTTTTGTACTGTTATATATATGGTAATAATAATAGTCTCAACAGCGCATCCATGCGACTGTATGAGTGTAATCGTAAAAATATAATTATTATTTTTAATTGCAAAAACGAAGTAAGCAATAATATGGATGTCAACAAAAGTGCTACAAAAAAGTACCTGCACCAAAACTAAATTAAGTATCTCGCCAATCGTCCTTCGGAACAAGGAAAACTGACTAACAATTAAGACTACTGTGACCAAAATTGCTCATTGGAAACAATGAAAACATTATTGGCGCTAACAGGGAAATTTGGTCAGTTGATCCTGTGACTACTGTGTAATAATCGCGTTACAAAATGCATGTGTATCAACGACGGGTTAATCTTCAATCTTTAATCTTTAATCTTCAATCTTCAATCTTCAATCTTCAATCTTCAATCTCTAATCTCTAATCTCTAATCTCTAATCTTTAGTCTTTAATCTTTAATCTTTAATCTTTAATCTTTAATCTTCAATCTTCAATCTTCAATCTTCAATCTTTAATCTTCAATCTTCAATCTTCAATCTTTAATCTTTAATCTTCAATCTTCAATCTTCAATCTCCAATCTCCAATTTCTAATCTCTAATCTCTAATCTCTAATCTCTAATCTTTAATCTTTAATCTTTAATCTTTAATATTTAATCTTCAATCTTCAATCTTTAATCTTTAATCTTCAATTTTCAATCTTTAATCTTTAATCTTTAATCTTCAATCTTCAATCTTCAATCTCCAATCTCTAATCTCTAATCTCTAATCTCTAATCTCTAATCTCTAATCTCTAATCTTTAATCTTTAATCTTTAATCTTTAATATTTAATCTTCAATCTTTAATCTTTAATCTTCAATTTTCAATCTTTAATCTTGAATCTTCAATCTTCAATCTTTAATCTTCAATCTTCAATCTTCAATCTTTAATCTTTAATCTTCAATCTTCAATCTTCAATCTCCAATCTCCAATTTCTAATCTCTAATCTCTAATCTCTAATCTCTAATCTCTAATCTTTAATCTTTAATCTTTAATCTTTAATATTTAATCTTCAATCTTCAATCTTTAATCTTTATTCTTCAATTTTCAATCTTTAATCTTTAATCTTTAATCTTTAATCTTCAATCTTCAATCTTCAATCTCCAATCTCTAATCTCTAATCTCTAATCTCTAATCTCTAATCTCTAATCTCTAATCTCTAATCTCTAATCTCTAATCTCTAATCTTTAATCTTTAATCTTTAATCTTTAATCTTTAATATTTAATCTTCAATCTTTAATCTTTAATCTTCAATTTTCAATCTTTAATCTTGAATCTTTAATCTTTAATCTGTATCTTCAATCTTTAATCTTCAATCTTTAATCTTTAATCTTCAATCTTCAATCTTCAATCTTCAATCTTCAATCTTCAATCTTCAATCTTCAATCTTCAATCTTCATCTTCAATCTTTAATCTTTAATCTTCAATTTTCAATCTTTAATCTTGAACCTTTAATCTTCAATCTGTAATCTTGAATCGTTAATCTTCAATCTTTAATTTTCAAACTTTAATCTTCAATCTTTAATCATGCCATGTCCAGATTGTGCCGTCTTGCAAATACGGGTGTTTCTTTGTTTTATGAATTGTTATGATTATATTGGACCATATCGGTCCATTACTTTTTAATGTCTTTATCCTGCGGTATGCAGACGACATGATGATCTTCATTAAACTTTTGAATAACTAATCGACTTCTAGATTACAATCGAATCTTGATCGAATGGTGGTTTGATGCAGTAAACAAACTCCGTTTTAACATCAAGAAATGTAAATACATTTTCTTCTCTCGCCAACAGTGTGACGCTTCCGGTTTATACAGGATTAAAGACACTCTGCTGGAATCAGTTTCTAGCATTAAAGATTTGGGCGTCATATTTGATAAAAAGTTAACTTTCAGAGAGCATATATTGAACCCCTAAAAGTCCTCGATTTTATTAAGGCAGTGTTCTAGTCTAGAATTTTGAAAAAATCGATGTTTCGTTTTCTGCATATTCTAAAAGTTTCTACATTGAAGAATATATCCTCGAGAGAAAATTTTTAAATTCCAGTAATTTATGCAGTTGTAGCTATTTTTGTGACGCACTGTAAACCCTTCAAGTCGGAGCATATGGGGCACTGCCTGACAGATGACCATTTCAGCAATAAATTATATAAATGTACAAATAAGTTCAACCCAAAACACTTAAAAATCGTAAATATTTTCGTGTTTACTTTTCATTTCAGCTGTCTACGAGTCTCTACGATTAAGATACAAGTTTACTTCAAAACTATACATTTTTCAACATAGTTGACATGATATTCAAGTTCTATTAACTAGATTTACTTCAAATTTGGTGTCGACCTTCATTGTATGTCTATCTATCGCTCCTACCATTTTTATAGCAAAATTAATTTTATAACTATTTGAAACTTTTACTCAAAACTTTAAACGCTTTTATTACAAACCCACATTTTTCCACCTGGTTGACATGATATCTCAAGTTTTGCTGAACCGAGTTACTTCAAATTTTGTACCAACCTTCAATATATATCTACCTATCGCCCCTACAACTTTTGTACCAAAATTATTTTTCTAACTATTTTAAAAAATTAAAAATTATGAAAAAGCGGGTCAAAAACTGCTTTTGTTTTCAGATAGCTGCCGTTTTTGCAGTCTTCTATTTGGTGGGGGCTATAACGACATTCTTACTAATAATGAATCTTTTTTGTAATTTTATTTGCATTTTTAGATATGATCCCCAATTTTTCAAAGTAATGAGGCAGTTAATTGAATATTACTTCAGATAATAAATTGATGGTTATTAATAGATAAACAAATGGACTCTTGGACCGCTTTTGATGAAAACTTTTCCATATTTAATTAATCAGATATTGATTAATTTTTCGTGGTGTAATTAAAATCAAGACACGTTGCATTTAAGATAAATTTTATTTGGGTAATTTTATAGTAAGATAAAAATATATTATATAAGAACAATATTATTATGTATCTTCATTATTTAATTTTAATTAAACAATAAGAAACAAGTAAATTTTAGAATCAATATTATTATAATAAACGCGATTCGAAAAATGTTAAACCGCAATCGATCAATTGCTTAGCACCGCTGCAAAGATCCACTTTATCATATCCCGAACATTGTTTTACCATATCATTTGCCAAACTCACATCCGTAATTTGCAAATTTCTTGCTATATTTTCAGGAATCGGATCTCCGGCTTCATTTATAGCACCTGATTTTATAAGAAAACACTTAGTGAAACATTTGAGATCATCCTGTATTTCTGCAATATCTTCGAAAACTGCTTCCAGTTTTTCATCAGCATGCGTTTCTTCCAAGCATTTCTTTCTTACTTCTGCGTGTGTTTTAAAATATCTATTCAACAGTTCTCCACCAGCCTAAAAATATTATAATATAAATATCAAATATCTATATTTCGGTGTTCTATTAAATTTCTTTTAAAATTCGTCAAATAATAATAAAACATACAATATAATAACAAATATACGTACTTTATCTTGATGAGTAATTTTGAAAGTAATGCACAAAAGCGCAATAATAACAAAATATTTCATTTTTATAATGGAAGTAATGTAGTAGTACTTGATACACTTTGGATTAGATTTATTTTGGACGTACAGCCTTAAGACTTGCTGTTTTATACTATAGGTAATTAATTAATTAATTCCGTGTTTTCATTTAATAAAAGTAGCACATAATCAAGCAATAAAATAATTAATTACTTATTCAGTAATTCATTGTATGAAGTTAATAAGTAAAAAATGATTTTCTTGTGTTTTAAAATTTACAACAATATAAGTGTGAGATAAGGGGAAAAACAGCGGGAAACTTAGCCCATGTCTAGACAACTTTATTACAAAGCTAAATTTATCAAAATTTTTTAAATTTTTATTCATTAATGGCAATAACACTGAAAATATTCATTTTTTGTGTTCAATTTACTTCTATGTATTTTTAAACAAAGTGGCTCTCGGGTGACCGTGCTCTTCGGTTTTTCTACTCTTATTTTAACTTTGAAAATTTATTAGAATTAATTAGAATATAGTAGAATACAGAAAAGTTACAAAAACGACCGACTTGATATTTAAAATGATATAAGATAAAAAAAATTTTAAGGGATTTTTATTCATATTTAGCGGTTGATAAATAATATTTATAATTTTACTCTATTAATACATACATAATTCGTTATTAATCAATTCACATGTAAGATAGTATGCATACGATTCGTAATATCAAATATACAGGGAAATTCAGAATATGAGTCAACTGGCACATTTAGTATCATCATAGACTGTAGACGCATGATAATAATCAAATCCCAACATAGAAAGCAAAACGTTTTTTTCTCGCGAGGTAATAAAAAATATTGCTTTTACCACTTGTTGCATAAATAGCTATTTGCTACTCGTCAACTGAATACAATGAATTACAAAAGAACTACTTATTTTGTAATTATGTGATTTTTATTAATGAAAAATGGAATTAATTAATTAATTTATTGTATATATATCAGGATGTTTAAGGCTGTACCTCAGAAATAGTTCTAATTCAAACTAATGCACTACATTGATCATAAAAATGAAATATCTTGTTATTATTGTTCTCTTCGTTAGTACGTTGAAAATTTCTCATCAAACTAAAGTACGTATTTTTTTATAATTGTTGTTATTATTGTTTTGTATGTTTTGTTATTATTTGACTAATTTTAGAAACTCTAACATCGCATTTAATGAAACAACGAAATAAATTATATTAATTGTGTAATATTCCAAAAATAACAGCAACAAAAAAACCGTTGAAAATATCACTTTTCTTCAGTTATATATTTCTAAATGCATTTGCTTTAATTTCTATTATTTTCTAAATACCGAATTTTACTCAAGTTAATTTAAAAAAAAAAATGAGATGAGACCCCTTTACCACAAATATCAAAATTAAAACAAAAAATATTCAACTATTTTTTATCCAAGTTAAACAAATAACAATTGTACTAAAATTTTAGTAGGTACAACATTTCTTAATATTTATATTAGTTTTAATATTTTAGGCTGGTGCAGAACTGCTGAATAGATATATTAAAACACACCCAGAAGTAATAAAGAAGTGCTCGGAAGAAACACATGCTGATAAAAAACTGGTAGCAGCTTTCGAAGATGTTGCAGAAATATCAGATGATCTGGGATGTTTCGCCAAGTGTTTTCTTATAGAATCAGAAGCTATAGATGAAGCCGGAGATCCGATCCCTGAAAATATAGCAAGGAATTTGCAACTTACCGATTTGAGTTTGGGAGATGACATAGCAAAACTATGTTTCGAATATGATAGAGTGGATCTTTGCAAAGGTGCTAAGCAATTGATGGATTGCGGATTAACATATTTAGAATCGCGTTTGTACTAATATTGTTATACATAACAAACATCTATAATTATATATTTTCTTATATGTAGCTACATTATATTTTTATTGACTATAAAGTTCCCTAAAATTTATCTTAAAAGCAACACTTGTTTTTTTTAAATTTTCTAATAAACGCTAATTAAACTAGGAAAGATTAAACGAATGATTTAGGAGTCAATTTGTTTATCTAATAAACTACCTAATTATTGTTAAAATTTGAGGACTCCGCCGAAAGCGAAAATAATTCGCTACAAATATTTCACTTCTTCACTTTAATCAACAAGTAATCAACAACAAGAAGGCATTTGTTAAAACGGCCCGGAGCATCCTGAGCCGAGGAGACAGGAGCGAAAGGTGCATAGAGTCGGTTTTGACAAATGCGACCACGGTAAATCTCGGATCCACCCTAAAATCTAGACATCTTTAGGGTATCAGTTATTTTACGGACCCTTATGTGGGAGAAAAGAGAATAAAAATTACGAAAATCGTCCTTACGTAATTTATTAACGCTTTCTTACCAAACTAGTTCGAATTACCTTCCCCCCCCCCCCAACCAATAACAAATTTTTAGTGTTAGTTTTGAGGTCAGGGCTCAGAGGTAACCATTATTTTACAATCATTATTGTCACTTTAATGTGTGAATGTGAAGCAAATTAATTTTCCAATTTAATTAATTATTTAAAACTCCTCCCAAAAAGCTAATTTAAATACGGCCCTGTTTGCAGTAGTGCAGCGGGTGATTGTAAGTTCCACCGGTCGGTAAAATCATTTTTAATCCGACATGTAAATTGCACCGGCCGCTTTTGGGTCACCACTTTCCCAGTAGGGCTTCTTAAACTTTTTTCATTCATGACCCCATTTATGATTGCGAGTTTTCAGGCGACCCCATATAAATATAAAAGAAAGATAAATAAATATTTTTTGATAATTATTTTACATTAAAACCTCTCGCGACACCAGAATTTTGCTACACGCTTATTTGGAGTCGCGACCCATAGTTTAAGAATACCTGGTCTAGAAGGATATCACTAGTAAGTATGGCGTTTGACAAAACGGCCCGGAGCGTCCGGAGCGGAGGGGACCGGAATGGAGAGTGCGGAGGATCAGTCTTACTGTACAAAATAACCCCAAACTTCGGCGATAGGCGAACATAGGCGATAATTATCTACCATATGTGGTTCTAACATTGCCTGTGAGCACGTCTACACATAAGTTTAATGATTAAAGTTTATAAATTTTAATACACGTGTTCATTTAATTCGATTACTCGAAACTCGTACCTTTCGAATTAAATTATATTATAATAATATTTACCTCTAGATTTGCACAAATCTAACCGGTCGCCATTAACGGTCCGTTTCTCCCGTTGCAGCCCTTCTTCTCCCACTTCTTTCGTTAGTGTCTCATGTAACGTACTTTTAGATAATTGGCAGTGCTTACGTTCAGCACTACCAATGTAATGTATGTGGATTTGACGGTATATTTTAATCATTTAAATCGTTCATTAAGCGCCAAATATTATTTTATATTATATATTATAAATTACGTAAATATCATTACAGTTTTTAGTGCAACACAGCGTTTAAATCTATTTTAAATGATATTCTAAATCTTCGTTTTTTAAATTTCGGATTCTGGATGTAGTGGAACCTCGAATACTTTCCTCTTATTATTTTTATTTTCAAATATTTAGCGTTGGTGACAAATTTTTGTTTCTTTTTGAATTTCTTGATTCGCATGTTACTTTTAAAATCACCAAGTTTTCGTTTAATTTTTATTGAATCTTTCACAATTAATTTATTGCTTTTGTGCTTGGCTTCTTCAGTTTGTCCATTATAAATGTTAATTTTCTTACTACTTTCAGTCAGTAAACTCACTTGTTCTTGAAACTGATTTATCAAATCAATTAAATTATCATCAAAATTTTTTCGTCCGATGGTATGCTAATGAAAAAGGATCTCGGGTATGCGGACACCAAATAAAACAACTAATTTACTTCGTCGACGTTTCGACAGTATATTATGCCTTCATCTTCAGGACTCAGTAACGTGATGTAAAATCTGTTTGAACACAACGGAAAAGCAAGACGATGTTTGATGGCTCAAGACACGATAACAGGCGTTAACTTTGTCAGTATAAAGCTTTTTATCATTGGTCGTAATTTTATCAAGCGCACCAAGCCAAATTGCATAGTTTTTTTTACCATATATGTGATTTATTGTTAGGAAATTATTTTAATTGTAATGTCCTTAATTTCAAAGTGTATTTATTTTAAACTGTACATATTATTTTATCTATAATCTATAATCATCCAAATCAATCAACTTCGTACAAAATTATCCATATTGTGACCAAATTTGGGTCATTCCAAAGTTAAAAAGTCAAAAATTTACTCATTTAATTTTTTCTCCTAATACAAAAATCACAAAATTAAATTCTCAAACTTATACGGGAGATTACTACTCCTGAACCGTTTCAGGCGGCTATCATCGGCAAAAAGCCTGGTTTTCACCGCCCATTGTTGCCACTACAAATCGTTGGCGGGAAAACCAGCAAATACAAAATAAAAAATAAATTTTCAATAATTGACTTTTACAATAAAAATAACAATTTTCATAACTACTAAATAAAAGCCCATGTTGGATTTTGAAACACGACAATATGTTTAGATTTTAGAGTGGATCCGAGATTTGCCGTTGTTACGTTTGTCAAAACCGAACCTCCGCACCCTCCTTTCCGATCCCCTCCGCTCCGAACGTTCTGCGCCGTTTTGACAAACGCCACAGTTAATAAAAATATTTCTCTAGACCGGTCCTACTCGGCAAAGTGTGCAACCAGGACGGGGGGGAGGGGGTAGATCTCTCTCGATTCAAAGTTGTGATTTTTTTATGTTCTAAGTTAAATCTTTATTTTTAATTGGTATTAGTGTTGGGATTAATAAATTAAGCTTCAGGTATTTTGGAGAGCAATTTACATTTTATGATCAAGTTTGGAGGGCAATTTATACAATTCTTCTTAATATTTATTTAAGAATAATATTTAATATTCTTAATATTTAATAACTAAATATTCCTGGATCAATCGTCCGGGGACCAAACGTCCGGATAACCGTGTCTTTCATCTCAATGAATTATAGTGAAAAACTGCGTGTGTTAATTTTTCAGCATAAAATTTAATGTTTTACAGCACACCTCGAGTAGAATCCAATACAATTTAAAAAAATCCAAAATGTTGGGGCTAACTTCTATCGATAGAATAGATTTTGACCCAAAAATATTTAATTTATCAAAATAAAATTTTACTAATTTACGACACTCAATGGCACACGTCGATTAGAGGACAATTCAAAAAATTCAAAAATGGCGGTGCTAACTAGTATCGATAATAGTTTTTGACCCAAAAATATTTTATTTAGCAATACTGATAAACAATCTAAACAATCAAACCATTATTCCTTAATTGAACGTTCGTCGTTCCTTCCAAAAATTGATTCTTCAGAATCGTTCCAAAAACTCATGCAAAAATCATCCCAAAATTCGTCCAAATTGGGACATAACTATCCAAAATACTAATAAAAAAATTTCTTACTCGCTCAATTAAAACTATTTATTCGCAAATTCAAAATTAAAATCTCTAAATTACGGGAAACGACTTTCTCCTCAACCGCTGCGGGCGGCCATTTTTGGTAAAAGCCTCTTCCAAACTTGTCAGTCGTGCCAACTTAACGATTGGGCGTCGACTTGACAAAATTTGAAAAATTAACAAAATGTAAAATTGTATAAAAAAATTAAACCACGTTAAATTGTATTAAAAAATTTCAAATTTGATTTTGTAACACGACAATACTTATACATATCCGGTAGATATCCCAAGGTGAAGAAATCGGGCATAAGTCGATTTATACCCAAACTCATTTTCTTGTAGAATAAGATTCCTAATAATAGGTGACAAATTCTTGTATAAGGAGAAAAACCACTTAATTTCGTTTAGAATAAAATTACTATTAGTCAGAAAACTTTTGAAGTGATTAAACCTATTATATTACTAAATTATACTTAATTAGTTACAAGTTGTTTATTCAGTGAGTGGTGTTAGTTTTGTGTTATCTAACATTGTGTTTTATTATTAACAACAATTTAGTAATACAAATTAGTTATTACTATAATCTACATTCGAATAATTAAAATTTCACATATTATATGCATTTACAAAAAAGGCATCTTTATTGCTAAAAAGTTAGAACATTTCTGCACATAAAAATCTCAAAAGAATAAATCAAAATTTTGACAGTTCCTATTGTACTTTTGATATTTTCGGCAATAAATTTGAAATTACCTATCAGCTTATTTTTCTTCTTATTTACAAAGAATGTAACATCAGCTATGTATTCGGACATTTAAATATCGAATTTAAAAGATAATATTATGAATATATTATATAAATATGAAAATTTTGAAATCCTATTATGAAAATTAATTTTGGCGCACTAGTGCGAAAATTACTCATATTTCGCTCTAGTGTCAGAATAACTATCATTATGAAATTGAAATGTGACCATTATAAAATATTACTTATAGGGTTACATCCATTTTTTACAATTGACGTCATTTGCAATAAAAGAATATTATGTCAAATTAATTTTAAACTTTTTTGATATGTTAAGACGTAATTTAAAAACAGAACAACAAATGTTGTTTTTGTTTGAGAAACTACAATGAAATGTAAACAAAATTGTGACGTGCTATTATAAAACCCTTTTTTTAAATTGGTGATTCATCGCAAATCGCTACACGGCACCTAACCGAATCACTTCTCTACATGGTCCTTCCAGCCGGATGAATCAACGCCTTCATTAATAAGCAGATAAATTCTAATAAATAATAGTCAATAAATAGACAATAAAGTCTTCATTTCCCTTATTCTTTACTATTCACTGTTTGAACTAGCTAAAACCAGATAATTACATTAGATAAAACAAAACAAAATTTTAAGGCGTATAAAGCGCAAAATAGAAAAAATAGTATTATAAGAAAAACGTTTTATAAGACGTTTTATTGCACTATCCTTTGCGGATAAGTAAGCAGATTGCGTGCGGTAAAAACGATACTTATTAAACTAGTTTCTTAATATACTATTTTTCAACCGCCTGCATAGTAAGTCAACCATTATTGATAAAATTGTAACTGTGTAAGTAGAATATACCGTTTGTTTACCTTGGCATTTGGTTGCCTCGAATGCTTAGAAAATCTTGGCTGTACCTCGATTTTTCAAACTGCATGCAAATTAAAAATAAACATCCTATTAAATAACAAAGAAGTACTTTTTGAGATATACGCACAAAATAGAACATCCCAGATTGGTAAGGGAAAATATTTGCAACCCCAACGACGTGTAAACAAATAATATCTAATGCGAAACTTATATTATGATTATGTATAAAAAAAATATGACAGCACCATGCAATCACACATTTAAATAAAAAACATTAAAATTTAAATTTGGTCATATGTTGTTAATATACGAGTACATTAGTTTTTATTATAAAAATTATGGGCAACTTATAAAATCATGATATATGGAACTGCTAAACTATAAATTGCAAAATAAAAAATATAAATTTTTAAAATTAATTTTTAAAGCACCCCTGAGTTTTCCCTAGTTTTCAAAAAACTTTTTTTTTTAAATAAAAGACATTTTTAAAATCACGGGCCCGGTTAAGATACTATCCCCGTGTCATTTTATAACACGGCGAGTTTTTTTCTCGCGAAGTTATAAAAATATTGCTTTTACCTCTTGTTGCATAAATAGCTATTTTCTACTCGTCAACCGAATACAATGAATTACAAAATAACTACTTATTTTATAATTATGTAATTTTTATTAATGAAAAACGGAATTAATTAATTTATTTAGTGTATATATATCAGGATGTTTAAGGCTGTACGCCAAAAAAAAGTTCTAATCCAAACTAATGCACTACATTGATCATAAAAATGAAATATCTTGTTATTATTGCTTTCTTTGTTAGTACTTTGAAAATATCTCATCAAACTAAAGTACGTATTTTTTTATAATTGTTGTTATTATTGTTTTAAATGTTTTGTTATTATTTGACTAATTTTAGAAACTCTAACATCGCATTTAATGAAACAACGAAATAAATTATATTAATTGTGTAATATTCTAAAATAACAGCAACAAAAAAACCGTTGAAAATATCACTTTTTTTCGGTTACATATTTTTAAATGCATTTGCTTTAATTTCTATTATTTTCTAAATACCGAAGTTTACTCAAGTTAATTTTTAAAAAAATGAGATGAGACCCATTTACCACAAATATTAAAATTAAAACAAAAAATATTCAACTATTTTTTATCCAAGTTAAACAAATAACAATTGTTCTAATATTTTAATAGGTACAACATTTCTTAATATTTATATTAGTTTTAATATTTTAGGCTGGTGCAGAACTGCTGAATAGATATATTAAAACACACCCAGAAGTAACAAAGAAGTGCTCGGAAGAAACACATGCTGATAAAAAACTGGTAGCTGCTTTCAAAGATGTTGCAGAAATATCAGATGATCTGGGATGTTTCGCCAAGTGTTTTCTTATAGAATCAGAAGCTATAAATGAAGCCGGAGATCCGATCCCTAAAAATATAGCAAGGAATTTGCAACTTACCGATTTGAGTTTGGCAGATGACGTAGTAAAAGTATGTTCAGAATATGATAAAGTGGATCTTTGCAAAGGTGCTAAACAATTGATGGATTGCGGATTAACATATTTAGAATCGCGTTTGAACTAATATTGTTATACAAACTTATCCTTTTTTTAAATATAAATTAATTAAAATTAAATGATGTATTTATAATATGTACTACTATAATGATATATTTTCTTTTCCGGAGCATCCTGACCGGGGGGGACCGGAGCGGAGGATGCATAGGGTCGGTTTTGACAAATGCAACCACGCAAATCTCGGATCCACCCTAAAATCTAGACATCTATAGGGTATCAGTAATTTTACGGACCCTTACGTGGGAGAAGAAAGACTAAAAAATTACGAAAATCGTCCTTACGTAATTTATGGACGCTCCTTTACCAAATTAGTTCGAATTATCTCGCCCCCCCCCCCCGCCTCCACAATAACAAATTTTAAGTATTAGTTTAGAGGTCAGGGCTCAGGGGTCACCAGCGAATTAATTTTTTAATTTAATTATTTATTTAAACCCCTCCCAAAAATTTAGTTTAAATACGACCCTGTTTGCAGTGGTGCATCGGGTGATTGTAAATTCCACCGGTCCGTCAAATCTTTTTTAATCCGACATGTAAGTTCCATCGGTCGCTTTTGGGTCACCATTTTCTCACATCTAAGTTCCTGAGATTTTTAGTATTATTTTTGAGGTCAGGGGTCAGGGGTAACCATTATTTTACAATCATGATTGTCACATTAATGTGTGAATATGAAGCGAATTAATTTTTTAATTTAAATAATTATTTAAAACCCCTCCCAAATATCTAGTTTAAATAGGCCCTGTTTGCAGTAGTGCAGCGGGCGAGTGTAAGTTCCACCCACCGGTCGGTAAAATTTTTTTAATCCGACTTGTAACTTCCACCGGTCGCTTTTGGGTCACCATTTTCCCACATGTATGTAAGTTCCGGAGATGGCAAAGCGCGTCCCACCGTCAAGGGTACGGGTGAATTGCCCCAACGGGATCATGATCAGAATGGTTAAATGAAATCCTCTTATTCCTTAAACTGCATTACAATGTTGATGGCATATTTCACAGTACAGGGTGTTATAACTATTATTACTAAATTGTTTTTCTATTTTTTTTAGGTTTCTGGCTCTAATTGTCTTTTTAATATTACAAAACCTAAAAGTGAAAATTTCCCAATTATTTTCAAAATTTATTGTATAAAATTTTACAAAAAATCATAAAAGCAATATTTTTTAACGTTCAGGTATATAAAAAGTGATAAATATAGGTATAGTGTTTTTAAGCCAGTTATGAAAGATGAGAAATCTAAACTATGAATAGTCAACCTCAAATAGGAGATGCGGATTGCCCGTACTGTGGCAAAAAATTCAAACGCGCCGGTCTCCAGCGCCACATAAGAGCTGCCCATGCAGCCCCCGTTACTTTATCACAACCATCCAACCACGGCTGCGTCACCCCAGTTTCCCCTTCCTTCGTTGCTTCCTCTTCACCGCTAGAAACTGCCTACGGGGCTACATTCTTAAACAAAGTCGGACCTAGGACTGGAATCTAGTCTAAAAGGTGGGATAAGGTATGTGGCCTTCATGGAAAACTTTACGACCTACCCTCAGGTGCCACCAGCAGAAAATTTGTGCAAATACTGGCAGATGAAATTGAATTGCTTACTAAGTCTGCCTATCCGTCAGAACGAGTGCTCATATTTGTACCCGTTATGCTGCAAAGAGACAAAAATGTCAGACAAGCAAAAGATATCATCAGGCTACTAGACCGTCGCCTGAAACTATGGTCCGACGAAAGATACGAAATATTAAAAACAGAATCTCTAAAATCTGACAAATCCCTCTGGAACAACCACAAAGCTGGCAACAAAGATCAGGTAACAAGAATATTTACACGTTTAGTTCTACGAGGAAAGATAATTGAGGCCCTCGACTGGCTTTTAACTAAAGATACAAGCCGAATCCTAGATCCTAACGCCGAAGCTGATCCCTCAGGGAAAACAGTCACTGATGTTCTAAATGAAAAACACCCCCCACCAATTATTCCAGACCCACGCCTATTTTACCTCCCCGAAGACTTAACCGAGCTACCCCCACTACTGGAAGTCGACATAACAAGGGCACATGTCGAAAAAGTTGCGAGAAAACTTCACGCTGGCGGAGGTCCAGCCGGCACTACCGCCGAGCACTGGAAAGACTTCCTACTTCGTTTTGGCGCAGCCAGCTCTCTCCTTCGAAATGCTGTTGCACAACTTACTATGAAATTACAAGCGCTCATGTCAAGTCGCCTAGTTGCCATTGATAAATACCCAGGGGTCCGACCGATCGGCATCGGTGAATGCCTCCGCCGTATTATATCAAAATGCATGATTGAAGCAACCGGCTCTGAAGTGACTGAGGCCTGCGCCCAAAAACAGCTATGTAGCGGTTTGAGCGGAGGTATCGAAGGTGCCATCCATGCCATGGACACCCCAAAAAAAAATCATCTACCTGGCTCTCCGTAATTCCCACAAAGAAAGATAATTTGGATCTCTTCCCTCATGAATTTAGAGACGCTTTAGCCATCAGCTACTACAGAACACCCGTGTCAATGCCACCGTCCTGCGACGGCTGTGGTAACGACAACTTCAACATCGATCACGCCCTATGCTGTAAAACCGGAGGCCTCATCACTAGAAGACACAATGAAATACGAGACCTGTTCTGCGAACTTTGCAATGAAGCATGGGGCAATGTTGTAAAAGAACCTATTGTTTCTGAAAATTCTGAAGGTGAATGTATGCTCCGTGGCGACTTAGCCTGCCGAGGTGTATGGGATGCCCAGAGGGAGGCGTTATTTGATATTCGTGTCGTTGACACCGACTAATAAAAATACTAAAAAGTATTTAAAAATTTTCGAATTTCTTAAAATTAAAAAATTCTTTTTACCTTTAATTTTTTTTAAAGAATTTTACTTTGAAATTGAGTTTTGAGAAAATCTTCAGTATAAACTCGTGTACTGAATACAACGGCGTCCTGAGGCCACAAAGTAAAAAATTAATTTTAAGTGGCAATTGCGACTTACAATTGCCAATTTACACTTCGAAGTCGCAATTGACACTTAAAAGTCGCAATTGACACTTAGAAGTCGCAATTGACACTTCGAAGTCGCAATTAACGCCTGCGCAATTATACTTATTAGATACTATAATAATATAGTAGTAATTATAAGTACGATTGCGCAAGCGCTAATTGCGACTTTTAAGTGTCAATTGCAACTTCGAAGTGTAAATCGACAATTGCAAGTCGCAATTGACACTTAAAATTTATTTTTTCACTTTGTGGCCTCTGGACGCCTTCGTAACTGAAGGATACTTGGATATCACATTTTATTTATTAAATTATTAATTACTAATTATAATTGTTAAATTTTTAATTAAAGTAATAAAAATGCTATATATTAGATAATCGCGTTGTATAAACAATATAAAAAGAGAGAAGGCATAACTGGAAAAACAAACGCTTATTTTTTAAGCATTTAATAAAAATTGCTTACGTTCGGTGTTTATTAAAAGCATGACGGGACAATTTCATTTAAAAATTACATAATTTAAGAAAAATTTTTGACATCCAATGTTTATTTATTTTATTATTTATTTGGGTGGTTCGATTCCCTCTCGATCTTAATTTTTTTTTTAACAAATAACTATTATTTATATATTTAACTATTAAATATATTGTCGTGTTCCAAAATCACAGATTGGAATGTTATTGTTTATTTTGAAAATTTTAAATTTTGTGAAAAATTTTATTTCAATTTTAAATTTAAAAAATTTGAATTTTTGCCCTTTTACCGCCGGGTAGTTGAGCTTGCACTACGCAAAAATAGTCCAGGATAAATGTATCTGTGCAAAAAAACATTCAGATATCTACAGGTAGCAGAGAGGCACTTAGGAGTTACAAAGTCAAATCTGATTTGGTATTCGAATAAATTCAGACTCTGAATAATAAGGTATCCAACGTAAATATCATTTCCCTTTCGTGAGCTAAGAGCACCAAGGTATTAATATTATTATTAATAGTTTATTTTGTAGCCTTGAAAATGAGTCAGTAACGACTCGAAACGTTGGACAACAAGGATTGTTAAAATAAAGACCTAAATCTCAACAAAAATCTAATAATTGTAAGTAATAAAGTTTAATATAAACTCGATTTGCTTTTTTTCTCTGGCAAAACTGGTCATTAATTAATAGAGTACACTATATTGCGTCTAAAACAAATGATCCTTATTATGAAAACCAATTTTTGGTTTTAAGCGGTTGGTACCTAAACGTCAGAAAAAATAAAAAATACACTAGTTGAACAACTATGGTGGTGCCACCTAGGCGGTGATTAGGTGAGTTAAACTTGTCAATTTTATCAAATTAGTTTTAGTCTGAAGTAAAACTTCAAACATAAAAAGCAATTTAAAAAATCTAAAAAATATTTCAAGTCAATCGAGTCGAATAGTCAATAGAAGAACAATTTATAATAATATCTCTTCATTTTTTAAATTTAAGGAATACAAGCAATCTGTTTTCAAACAATTTATAGTACAGTATTATTTTAAAAAATAAAAGCATACAAAAAGTGCCCGTCGAAATTTGTTGCGCTCGAGCTGCCGTCTTAGAAAAAAGTTTCTTTTTTTAGATTTGTGCCTATATCTCAGCAACTTTTACTGATACAAAAAAATAGTTTAGATAAACATTGTAGTTTATTGAATTTCCTTCAAAAAAGTTGATATACATTTTTTTTGTATCTTTAATACTTTAGCTACAATGTCAAGTTTTAGTGTATTATAAAATAAAAATTTTAAAAATAATTGAAAACCAGTGGGAAATGAAATTAGCATTGTAATAAAGTTGTTTAGATACATGAGCCAAAATTCAAGATTTTTTAATTTATTTTTTGGTGTTGACAGCATAAAATGATTTATAAAATAAATAATTAATTATTTTATTGCTTGATTATGTGTTAATTTTATAACATGAAAACACGGAATTAATTAATTAATTATTGTATAAAACGGCAAGTTTGAGACTACACATACAGACATCCAAAGTCGATCTAATACAAACACTGGTGTATTATTTATACATTCCATCGATCATCAAAATGAAATATCTCGTTATTGTTGTTCTCTTCCTTACAATTTTTAAAATTTCTCATCAAAATAAAGTAGGTATTTTTATTTATGTATTTAATATTTGATATTAATTGAAACTTGGTATTTGATATTACTACATGGAATTGTCGGTACCAATAATTTGAGACCGCCAACCTGATTTTAGTAAATTTATATTATATTTTTTTGAAATAATTATTATGTTTATTAGTTTGCTGGAACAATGGTAAAAAATTATTTTAAAACACACGAAGAAGTCCGAAAACAATGCATGGCTGAAATAAACGTTGATACAAAACTGGAAAATATCTTTGAAGATTTAGGAGAAATAGACGATGACGAAGATCTAAGATGTTTTACGAAGTGCGTACTTATAGCATCTGGCGCCATAAATGAAGCTGGAGAAATGATTCCAGAAAATATAACAAGAAATATGCAATTTAAAGACATGAGCGTGACATATAAATTAATGGAACAATGTTCTAACTATGATAAAGTCGATCTTTGCAAAGGTTCTAAACAATTGATCGATTGTAGTTTTGAATTTTTAGAATCGGTTTTAAAACCATAATTTAATGTTAACGATTTTTTCTTATTTGAAAATTATTGCATTCATCTATTTTTTTATTATATAAAATTATTGTACAATTAAAAAACATTTATTTTAAAAGCTAATGTTGTTTGCTTTTCTAAATTTTTTATTTTTAAGGTTGAGTTAATGTTAATGCAGTTGAGTTGCACCTGCGAGAGTTGCATAAGCGAGAACCCTATTTGGCCGACGTCCAGTTCCGGACACATTTCCCATCGGGCTCTCTGCCACTGCGTAGCAATGAACAGGGTATCATGGCTGCTATTATAAACTAAATTTACTATTACAATATCCTAGGAAATCTAAGAAATAGAAAATATGAGGAAATGTAGCTAATCCTAAGAAATTTTAGGACTTCCTAGGAAATATTAGAAAGTTATAAAAATTTGGAAATTATAAGGCAATCTGGAAAGAAATCCAGACAAATTTTTTATAAATTTAATGATTGCGTTGCAATACCTCGAAAGTAGGCATGAAATTGTCCCAAAACCTTCAAACGAAAATCATCCAACGAAAACCTTCACGTGAAATTTCAATTTTTCTCACAAAATCTTATTTTAAACGCTCACTGTAAACAAACTACTTGGTGAATTTCTAACCTATCACTGTTGCCACAATAAAAATGTCAAATTTTACGAAAATAGTAATGACAGCTTTCAATAGCGCCATCTAGTGGTCGTTTGTAAAAACTTAAAAGGTGGCTCTCGTATTATTATACAAAAATACTCGGGGTTCTTTACTTGCCGGACTTCTTAGTTCCCAGTCAAAACTGTAAACTGTAGGAATAGTTTTGTTTATTTAAACTTTTATGCGATGTCCTAACTTGAAAATTTTTTGTTATTAAAAAAAGGTTAGATATTCACTCAAGTATTTATGCGATATCGGAAAACCGGAAAGAATTTTGTAAATTACGGATTTTGGATTTAAAAATAATTAGGTTAATAATAGAAATTAATATTTTTTTGAAAAATTGACTTTTTTCGTGAAAAATCTTGAAACCTAGAAGTGAAATGCGTACTGATACAGATAGATCAAATTATTTTATGTATTATTTTATTCAAATCAACAATTAACACAATACATTTCTACACATAATTTAATTTTTTCCCTATTATCTAAAAAACAAAAAATTTAACAATAATTTACTTAAATTTTACTAATTTTTAACTGACCTATCAAACTCAATCTCGATTGGTGATTTTTCCACTATGTATTTTGATAAAGTTAATCCCAATTCTTTGCTGTAAACGGGGGCTGTCTCAGCCGAATACAAACCACCTTCGTCGTTAACGTCAAACTGTGGTTCAGGATCTTCATTTTTGCTCGATTTCTTTGGTGCAGCTTTGGAATTGGTACTTCGTTTTATCTTCGATTTGTGCTCGTTTGTTTTTTCAGTTGCGATTTTTTTAATTTCATAATTGGAAGGATTTTCTTCCGAATCGATTGGTTGCGCAGTTGTGGCTTTCTTGAAAAAAGTCTTCCTCTTGCCATTCTCTTTCACCAGCACTGGTTTCACTTGACTCTCCGCTTCACTAGCATTATTTTTTTCTGGCGCTTTCAAATGTTGAACTTCGTGATAGGCAACGTGGGAACTCTGAGGTTTCGACTCGGACACGTACATGCACTCTTCTTGTTGAATTCCGTGTTTATCGACACACAAATAACACGTCATTCCTTTTTTTGAAACCTGCTTGCAATTTGACCTGTCCTTCTTGCTAAATTCTTCCAAAACCTTTTCAACATCTTTTTTGGCGGTCAAGTCTTCAAAATATGGGTTATCTGGTTTGGCACGCGACTCCTTCGTTCTGCTTTCTTGATTATTCAATTGTGGGAACAATTTAAGATGGTAATCGTCGATGTGTTCAAACTTTTGTGGTCCACGTTCTTCTTTCTCATTTTTTGGTGAATCGTTTAAACTACCATACAATTTTGGATCTAACCCTCTAACTCCATAGTTTTGTCTTGCAAACGTATCTTCTTCGAAATGTGATGGAATATCGTACTCCTTATCGTTCAGTTTAGAATTTTTTGCTCCATCTTCCTCTTCTGTATTTTCTTTCGTTTCATCTTCGTTTTCCTCGTAGTTCTCAGCCTCATCTTCTTGTGAGGATGGTTCTTGTTTTGCTTCCACCGATTTGGACTCATCCCCGTCTTCCTCTTTTTCCTCCACAGGATTACCTTCACCATCAAACTTTTTCTCACTTACATACGCATACTTTTTTTCGTTTGGCTCAGACTCATACGAGCATTGTTCATAATTTGCGCCCGTTTTAGCGTTCGTGCATACAGTACAGGTGACTCCATTTTTATGCGACTTCTTACAATTGTCTTTCTGTTTCAACAGTTCTTGAGATTGAATTTCCGACGAACTTTTTTCTTCGGCTTCCTTTTCGTTCTCTTTGCTCTCGGGAGAAAAACTGTACCCTTCGTTGCTAAAGTCATCAAAATTTGGCGCTTTGTAGAAATTTTTTTCAAACTCATCGGGTTGCGAGTAATATTCATGTGATTTAGCTTTCACTTCGTCGTATGGATTAACGTAAGATTCGGATTCGTCCCTTTTATTTCTGTAACTTTCGGGATTACCTTGGGAGTGAGATGTACTGGTGTAATACGATTTAGGTGTGGGTTCATTGCTGTACGAGCATCTTTCGTATTTGGCTCCGGATTTTGCATCCTTACAAACGAAACATTGCATGGGCTGTTTGACCAGTTTGCTGTTTCGGTTAGAGACCTGTTTGTTGACCTTGATGCAATCCCGTTTTATGTTTTGGGGAATGGATTCGCTGGATTGGTGTTGGTAATCATATTTTGGACTATTTTTCAAGTAGCTTGGATTGTAAGGTGCTGGTGTGCTTTGGAATTCCTTCGGGATAACTTGTTTCAGAGCAAGGTTACTTCCTGCCGGTTGGAAACTGTACTTTTGGTAAGGCGTTGGTTTTGCTTCGGTTGGTGCAAAATTGTTATAAACTTGAGAGACGTATGGAAGACTGTTTAGTTCTTGAACGCTCAACAAACCTTTACCTGGGTTTGATGGTTGAAACGGAGCTGTGCTAGCAACAGGAGAGGGTTTAAAATTTGCAGTATATCGAGGTGGCTCATAATTTTCAATTTGTTCCACGTTCTCGGTTTCATCTTCTTCTTTATTTTTTGCATCATAATTTTTGATTTTGGAATTAAGTGCAGTTTCGTAATCGTTCTCGTCCTCGGAACGAGTACTCGAATGAGAAGGAACTCGATGTGAAATATAGCTTGGACCAGGACTTAATTCTTCTTCTTCTTCGTTTTCAGCTTTTTGTTGCTTTTGAGCTTGCTCAAAATAATCTTGAGCTCCAAAGCCGTTGGCGTCATATTCTGAAAAACTTCCTCGGAAGTCTTCGGGAGTTACGAAACCATTTATTACTTTATCGTTTTTGACTTCCACTCCTGCGATCGGTTTTAAAACTTCTTGTTTGTTTGAAGCATCGAAAGCTGAAACGAACACAATTTTGAAATGGAAAAAATGTTTAAAAGCTTCTTACCAAAATTGGGTGTTCCGAAAAATGAAGAAAATTCGATAGGTGCAACGAATCCACTTTCACTTCCACCTTGCACTAACGCTCCTATGTTTGTACTCGATTTATCAAGCGCAAAATATTTGGAATAATCTGGATGTGCGTGGGCGTTTTCATCTCCGGTGTATTCCGAATTTTCATCTAGTTCTTCATTTGTGGCATGTAATTCAGGATCGTAGTGTTGACTTCTTACTGTAGCTGTGATCCCTAATATTAAAATCTACACGAAATTTAGGTATTTGTTACAGTAAAATCAAAACTCACCTGCACCACAATGCTTCTTGTTCCCAGAAGCATATTGCAACCAAATATCACTAAAACGAGAGCAAAATTAATGCAATAAAATTTCAAAACTATTTATATAAATAAATCCCACCACATAACAAAAACTTTATTTATGGCACGAAAGTTTGGTGTCTCGAATTAAATTCCATTATTTCTTACCAACAATAATCCATCATGCGAATCAACACGCTTAATCAACCGTTGAGATTTACCGAACACGTTTGAAGAGACAATGTATTTATTGCGGTTACGCATTTTTAAAAAGCAAAAAAATATTTTGCAAATGCTTAATTAATAAGTTTCACACTACATACGCACAATTATGGAACCATAGGTGGTTCGTCTGCTAAAAGTTAAAAAAAAATTGATAAAATTAGATTATTTAACAAAAACAATAAATAAGCATGTCAAATTGTTTTCTCCTTATAACTTTCACTATTAGTTTTTGCTTAGGTCATGCTGCTCTCAATTTTTTTTACTTCACTTCATTAACTTCGTTTTCTTGGTGTTTGGAAGCTGTTTAGATGTAATTAATTTTGTTAAATGTTTGCTTTTGATCCTACATGATTGGATAATTGCAATTTTTGTAAAATTGAAATCAAGTGACCAGTATTTAGATGGGTGACCTGCTATGGACTCGTACGTCATGTGCCATTTTTATTGGTGGTTTGTAGCCCAAATTACAATTATTTCTCGATTGATATTCTTTGTTCCAATTATCTATTTTTATTTTTCGGATCAGCAGCGCAATCAAAATTATTCCCCAAAACCAAATTGAGAACTATCCGAAGAGCTAGAGATAGAAGTCCGGAATAAGTTCAGTTATGCCATGTTCAAAACTACAAAGAATATCACAAAATATCACGGCCGCAAGTTGTTATCGTCCACTGGAAGCTGACATAGTAGTCCCATTTTATTGTCATGCATAAAAGTTATTTTCTGAGAATAACCTCAAGATCTAGAGTCTTCCAATATTTTCTTCTACCCATGAATATGGAAGTAAAGTCATAATACAATAAAAAAAACTCGGTTTGGCTCTGGAGAAAGTAAAAACTTTATTTTTGACCGTCTGTCTCCTTCAAAAGGCAATAGAAAACCACCGAAGCCACCTAATCGGCCTTCCGTTGTCTAATTAGAGTTTACATTAAGCGGTAATTCCCCCATGTGCGTAATTACATAAATGACGATCCCATTTGGGTTTTTTTTTGATTTTTTTGATCATTGGAGGACTTCTTTGCGGAAGCCTGGAGAGAGCTGAAAGAACGACTGATTTAACGCCCCAAACTTTATAGAGGTGTCCCACAGGCATTGGCCTCCAAAATTGACCACTCGCTGTAATCCATCAGATTGAGATCTGGCGAGTAGAGGGGCCATTCCAGCCATGCCCTGGAGCAGAATCTTGTTGAAACATCCAATTCGCATCGCCGAAATGTTGATGAGCCCATGGAAGGACGACGGTTTCGAGATTGTCGCGTCGGTAAACCTCTTGGGTAATTTTTACACCGCGATCCACGAAAACCAAGGGGATTTTTCCAGTTGAGCAAATTCCGGCCCAAACCATCACAGACTGTGGATATTGACGGGGCTCTACGACATCAGAAGTATCTTGTAGCATTAACACACCAAATCCGCTCATTTTGACGGTTGTGCGCTTGCTCGACGGTAAAAAGCTTCTCATCTGTAAACACAATCTGATTCCACGATAGAGAAGCGGCGCGACAAAGGAGCTGACGACATCTTTGAATTCGCAAGAGCTTGTTACCATCGGTCAGCAGTTGAGCTTTAAGGTGCTCCTTAGCTATTCGGCAAGCCGATTCACGTAAAACACCGATTTCCAGGCAATTTTTCTCATTGAGACCCTGGAATTTCGCAGGAGTCGTTTCTTGATGATCTGTCGGACCCTCGGCGTGTTGACTGTTCGCTTTCTTCCGCTCCCTTGATGACGTCCGGTATGGCCACGCATCTCAATTTGTTTTATTGTTTGGCTGACATTTGGTGCTGACAAAACGGGACCATTGAAGGTGATGGTAAACCAACACAACAGAAGATCAGAAAACTCCCGCATATCTCTGATATAAGTGTTCCCTTATATGAAAAAAATCGATTTTTCTATGACAAAAAAATGGTTTCAAATATAAGTGTGTACGAATACTTTCTGGAGCCACTGTATATAAGAGAAGAATACAGAATGCGACATAATTAAGATAGTCAAAAATAAGAAAAACCAGAATGAGAATTAAAACTTGAAATGAACACCATATTGCGTATGAACCAAAATCGGTTTTCAAATTTTTGAAAAGCAATCGAAAATAATAATTCAAAATTAATTCAAAGAGTTAATTTGGGCATCGAACGTGGAAATTCCGCTTTGGTGCTAAGGTCGATGCCTACAGGTGCATTTTACCCCCCCCCCCATTTCGAACTTTGTATCCAAAATAGTCTTAGTTATTTAACGAAATGTCATTATTAGAAATTTTGAAATATTTCAAAAACAAAAATGGTACAAACGAAAATAAGGAAGGTTCAAACGAGGTACAAACGATTTAGACTATTTTGGGTCAAAAATTCAAAATGGGGGGGGGGGCGAAATACCTATTTTAGATGTTTCAAAATATCTGAAAAGCAAAATGCATACATAATTATAAACACCGAGCACATCCGGTCGCCCGTAGAACATGCGCCCCCTGTCCCACATTAATTAAATTTTGATAATTTTGACCAATATGGCCAGGGCCGGATCAAGCTATTTCAGCGCCGGGTGCAGATTAAGTAAATGGCGCCTTTACTCTCAGAGCTGGAACTAGAATATGATTAGCCAGTGACGACTTTAAAACTTGCGCCTCTACTGAAGAGTCTGAGAGATACCCCTCAGCATATTGCGCTATAGGCAAAATTTTTTGAAATTTTGAAGGTCAAGCGCTCTATTGTAAAGTTAGTAAATTGCGATACAAAAATTCTCACTCAAAAAAAAAAGTTTAGTAAAACAAATTTATTTAAAAAAATATATTAAAGGACTAAGCATGCAACAGCAGGTAGTTGATCTACGATCTACGCGTGGTAAAGGCCACAGGTATCCTGCTAATCTTTTATTTTAGGATTTTATCTCACGCTTTACTTCGGAGGGGGTTTAGACTCCCAAAACCTCCCCTCAGATACGACCCTGCCCACCAGGACGGTAAATCGTGGGGGTATTTATTTATATTTTTTAAATTTAATTTTAAAATTGAAAATTTGGCGGCCCCTAACTAGCTCGCGTCTGTGGCGGGCGCCTCTCTCGCCACGCCCTAGTTCCGACCCTGCCTTTAATACTAATAATATCATATAGAATATTATAATCAAAGAAAAATGCAGTACCTTGGAACCACAACAATTAAAAACCGCTCAATTTTGGCGCCTTCTAAACTTTGGCACTGGGTGCGGCGGCTCCATTGCACCCATGGTTTATCCTGCCCTGAATATGACGTCATAACGATAGAAACACCATAAAAATAACTTTATCAAAACGAGCTTTTAAACGGTTTTTATCAAAATATTACTGAAAATTTTGATTGAGGGACAAAAAAATAACGAATTTTTAAAAATGAGCTGTGTTCAAATCAAAATTTTTTTTCCTAATCTCAAAGTAGTATATAATGTAATATAATAAAATATAGTATATATACACCATGAATTTACTCCAATTTATTGTTTGAAAGATGGCATAACCCGCTATTTTCTTTTTTCTATTGTTGTGTAATTTGCCGCTTCATTTAAGCTTGCAAAAAATGTTACGTCGACTTGGCGTATCCAAAATCGGCAATACCTACATAATTTTCGTTAAATAATAAACAAAATGATATAATTACCAAAAAATTAACCAATTTTCTATCAAAAGAAAAAAATAAATAATTTTTCTATGTAACGAATCAAATTTTAGGTGATTTTCCAAATTGGTAATTATTTGGTTTTATGCACATTTACCTAATTTGCTTTCTTAATGATGCATATCTTCATAAATTATGATGGTAAGTTTCATGGATGAATAATAAAAGCAGAACACATATCGAAGATGTTATGCATTAACTCAGAGATAATCGTAAAATTTTAGACCACCCGCTGCCCTAAAAATATAAAAATTGGTAGGTAATTGAAAAAAAAAAAATTATAATCATATTGAAAAAAACAAGGATCAAAATATAATAAAATAAAATAATCAGAAAAGTTCTAGAAAAAAATGTTGTAGATTTTATGAATAAACTAAAAACCGAAAAAAAAAAGTTTCAATTTAAAAAACAGTTTTACTCTACTGTTTTTAAAATCCCCGGTGTTCCTCACTAATTTAAATAATTTTTGGACATTATGTAGTAGAGCATCAAAAACAAGAGATCTCTCATTTTCCATGGTCCTTTCAAAATTAGAGTTTTAAAAAAAATCGAAGTTTTCGATTTTTCAAAATAATTTCCGAAAAATTTAAAATACCTTAAAATTAGAGAGGCGATTATTACGAAATTAAGTTATCTCCAAGTTTATGGTGCCGTTTAATCGTTTAAATTTTGTCATTCCTATATCAGTTTAAAAAAGCAAAATTAAGTAATGTGAAACAGTCCAGAACAAAAACAGAACAAAACAAATTTTCGAGGAGAATTTCACTGCTTGATTCCAAGATAAATGTAAAGACTTCTTCTATAGACTTAAAAATGGGGTAAAACCTTCTACAAAATAAGAGTTCATGCAATGGGTTCATAAGGACCACCTCCTAGGAAGGCACAGACGCAATGTTCTGTGAAGAAAGTGATAAGGCCACAATTTTCTGAGACGCGGAGAAGCTTCTATTAATTGAGTATTATGGAAATGTAAGCAAAAATTAAGAACTTCAAAGTGGATATACACAGGCCTGGACTTAGAGATCCAGGGCCCCTAGGCACTTGACATTTGCCCCTGCTCCCCACTACCTCAAAGATATTTTGGAAATTTGGCAAATTAAATGCACTAGTACATAACATAAATTTTTAATCGACTTTAATAAACATCTAAATACTAAGCTATGTCACCTCTGAACCACCGATTTCACTCAAATTATCTTTATCACTTTGAACAGATTGAATTTCACCGTTGACATTTAAACGACTCTGTTCGTAAAGAAATGCATCAGCTTTTTGTAAAAGACAAAAAATTTTTAAATTATGATAAGATTTCGACATTGTTGTTAATAGCCGCGAAACATGAGAAAAATCACACTCGGAAAAGTAGTTGAAAAAACATCCGATAGGATCTCTGTTCGCTGTGATAATGATTTAAATTATATTATTATGTTTTATTTGTATTTGTTATTTGAGGTTGTCCAGAACTGGGTCCTAGCTAAGGCCAACATTGGAGGGCCAGAGCTGGATTCACTACTTTTGGCGCAAGCCTGGCTTAACATTGAAAAGCCAAAGCTTTTAGCAGCGGCCCCTCCCTGGATCCTTCCTGTTTCCTATACATTTAGCTGGTTAATTATGTGCCTATGCCACGATAATTATTTATCAACAGAAAATTACTGATTTGCCCCCCCGCCAGGCCAAAAGCTGGGTACGCCCTTGCGTCCTGGCCCACTGTGCAATCCGCTGTTGTAGTTATAGAGATAAAAGTTAAAATTTCTTTTACTTTTCACCATCTCATCTGGATATACCCTTTCCTGTTCTTAAGAAAGAAAATGTGGTTCAAAATTCCCTGAAAACAGAAGTAGTCATTTTATTCTGGAAAAGGCAAAAAAGTAATAAAATTAGTTTATTTATTTGCTTCAAATTACACTAAACTTAATCCAAAGAAAAATGTAATAAATTTAAATCTTTTATAGTCCATGTTTGAAATGCCCGCTTCAGAATTTCCCATGCTTCTTGATAATCTTGAGCTCTTTGCTTAACCTCTGCATAAACAATTTTCCCACTGTTAAATTCATCTTTGAACCATTTCGGCTTAACCAATTGAAATACTTCCAAAACAGACCTAAATAGTTCAACTTTTGAAATTTGCAATCGTCCTGCTTTTGAATTCAAATTCTTTTTTGTGATACCTTGTTTCTTGCCTTCTACTGCAACTTCCAGTGGTCTAAAAATTCATTTTATTCATAGAAACCATAACAAGTAAATAATTTACCGTAAGCTGATTTTACTCCAAGAAATACTACAAGGCGAAGCTTGTTTGGAGTTCTGTTTAGAAAACTGAAAAGGAACGGATGCTTGCTGAAAAACGATGTCGCTTTGTTTATAAGGTATTTGTAAATTTACCACTCCCAATCTTCTAAATAAACCGCGACGTAAAGCTTCTTCAGAATAAGGTGTGTTTTTGGCAACAGTAAAAGTTTCCATATAAATTGGTTCTTTCAGGAGTAAACTTAAAATTGCACCTTGCAAGCCTAAGTGACACCATTTCGCCATTTTATCGCTGCAAGAAACAGATAAAGTTGGATCCCCGCGACCTGGTTTGGTGCGGACGGCTCCCAAACTGTGATAGTCTGAACCGCTTAGGCGTAAATCTTGCCGCCTCTCTTGAGACAAACATTTCGCTCCAGTCCGAAAAATGTCTAAATCCTGTTCAAACTTCATCTTTTTACGTACTTGACCATCATCATCTTCAGTGTACGGACGTTTCAAAGTGCTTAATCCAGTTTGTTGTACCAGAGCACCTTGATCTTCAACGTCTTGTTTCGAAAATATCGACGCATCACCGCAAGGCACTTGGGAAGTAAAGAAATGAAATTTGAAATAATGTTTTAGTTCAAATTTACAAATTTCGGTATCGAAAGTAAATATTTCGTCACTTGGTGTCTTCATTTCTTGCATAAGATATCGCAGAAACGATCTGCGGCATATGACTTCGGCATGAGAATCGTTCAAAATATCCCCATTGGAAGACATTTTCGATTCGCCTATACACTTCGAACCAGTTCCAAGAGCAACCAACTCTAAGCTATTGTGGAGAGAGTTTTCCTTAACAATGCAAGAAAGCACCGTCCATTCATTTTGCAATGGCTTGCCTTTTTTGGGCAAACCGTTAAAATGATCTATGCATAATTTTGCTATTTTATTGTGAAAATTTGAAGCCATTCTGTTTTTATACTGTACAATAAAATTTATAAGTAATAAAATTGTCCCACAACCCTTAGCAAACAAACTTGGATGAAGGTTAAAAATTATTGGATTCTGGTTGGATCCCACGCATACCTTTGGGATTCTTTACTGCTCAATGCGTTCATGTCTTCGTCTGAAATCACAAAATTTAATTGAATGTTCTCTTCAATTCTTGTTTTGCTTTGCGCTTTTGGAATAATGGCAATGTTTTGTTGTAGAGACCAACGTAATAAAATCTAAAAGAAAACAAAAATTAAATTTAACTTAATCTGCCTGCATTTAGCAGAGAAACTTACCTGAGCAGGACTCCTTCCTAATTTATTTGCAATTGCTAAAACCAGAGGATCTTGGATGAGACTTGGATTGTCGGTGCCACCCAAGGAAGAGTAGGCTTGTAGAAGAATTCCTTCACGTTTACACAATTCTTTTAAGTCCTTCTGATGACACCTGGGATGCCACTCGACCTAAAAACAAAAATTGTGCAAATAGAACATTATCATGCGCTCCGATCACTCACTTGATTAACAGCAGGTTTCACCCCTTTACAATTAGACAACAATTCATTTAAATGTCGCACTGTGTAATTTGACACACCAATTTCTCTTACAAGGCCCTTTTTTTGAGCTTCTATTAAATAATCCCAACTTGCAGCACGCAACTTCGCATTGTCTGTGCTAGCAGAAAATACACCTTGCACACCGGGCCAATGAATCAAGTACAGATCGATGTATCCACATTGAAGATTACTTAAAGATTTTGCAACTGCGTTTTTAGCTTTCGGACCGTGTTCGCTTGGAGCTAAAAGAACTCGACTATTACTGATCAATTTCAAAATAAAACCTTACTCACGTAGTTTCGATGTAATAAAAATATCTTCTCTCGTCAAGTTATATTTCGGCAATAATTTCTTCAAGGCCACACCGATATCCTGTTCATTGCCATATGCAACTGCAGTGTCTGTAATTAAAATTTAAACCAAACGCATAACAAGCATAAGATTATAATTTTACCTATCAAACGGTAACCAGCACCTAAAGCGTAATCTATAACTTCATGTACCAGCGCCCTACCTTGTATTTGGTACGTTCCAACTAAAAAGTGAGGTTATTAAAAGTTTTAAATGTAATTTTTCAGTTAATTTCTTACATCCAATTAACGGCATGGAATGCCCTCTATGTAATTTAAAATCTTCATTTTTGCAATTCATTTTATTTGTCGGTACGCTAAAATGTTGTTAACATTTGTGCAATCTCTGCAACCTTGAAACTTTACTTCCTGTACAGGATGATGACAAATATAGAGGTCATAATAAAACGACATGGTTACCACCATGGCAAAATTAATAGTTATTTACATGAAAGTAAGAATATTGACATTATATTACTGACGAGGAGAAATGTTGAAAATTCTTTGTGCCGAGTGTTTTAAAGGTCTGAGTGAAGTGAGACATGAGATTTAATAATGAGAAATAATATCAAAAAACCTTTCACCTATCTACGCCAATGGCTTTTGACATTTGTCACAACTCGTAACCTTAAAATTGTCCATCTACCAGATATTAATCACTTCATAACATGGACTTAGAAGACTCCTTCTAAGTCCATGCTTCATAATATTATAAAAATGTCTTGTGATGATAGTTTGTCGACTATGCAACTAGAAAATAATATCAATAGGTCAGTGAAAATGGATCCTTTTTTAAAATACAAAGATGACCATTTTTTAAATGCTACCAAATCAACAGGTCAGTTTAAAAACCTACAAGACGTTCCGTTAGAAGTGCAAGTGTGCTTTTTTCAGAAAATACCACATCCAATTTGAAGGTGAAATACAATTTCAAAGATGTAAGTTCTCATTCGGTTTATAATCACGATAGTGATGAAGTTGCAACTGCTGTAATTAACATTAAAGAAGAGGTTCCATTTTTTAAACGTCAGGATTGTACATTAACTGCTTTAAACGAACCGGATAATGTTCCGTTTTATGCTGATAAATCGTATGATAAATCGTATGTTTGCAAAATTTGTTATTTTAAATGTGCCCGGAAGGATACTTTAAAGCGCCACGTTAAGACTCACTCAAACGAGAAGCCTTTCGCATGCGACATGTGCGACTTTAGATGTAAACGAAGAGACGTTTTAAAATCGCACGTTAACAATCACAAAGGGGAAAAGCCGTTCCTTTGCGACGTATGTCGTTTGACATTTGCACAAAGACGTTACCTGATTATTCACATGAGAACTCATTCCGGCGAGAAACCATACACATGTGCCACCTGCGGCAACAAATTTTCACATCAAAGTACCTTGTCAAATCATGCAAAGATTCACTTTATAAATAAGACTGGAGAAAAACCATTTACCTGTATAATTTGTAATTTAAAATTTACACGAAAATTTACCTTGAGTCGACATTTGCGTAAACATAAAGAAAAGTATAGTTTAAATTCAAAATTAAGCATATCAGCAATTATTGTTGATAAGGCATTTTTAGACTGAATACCACTCTAACGCACGAGGGGTAAATTATGGGAGAGAATTTTTTGAATAGTTGGTGAGATTTGTTGCCCGGTTTGTTCTTACCTTAAGACAAAAATAATAGAAAATTATTTATTTAATAATTTTTATGTAAACTCGGTTTGATTACCTGATTAAAGAATAAGGTACCACAGGTTCATAAAATATATTGCTTAACATGCTTTGCCAGGATTAAAGAGATTTTTTCCAGTGCTATATCCAGCGGTTTTTGATATCTAGTCCACGATCTATAGCTAAATACTGCGTTTTAGTAAAAATTATTAATTTAATTGCTTAATTTGCATTCTAACAAAAATATTTATTTATTGTAAAATAATTTATAATTATATATAATAATAATAATAATATAAATTTATTAAGAAACTATATATATACAATAATACAAGTTCTTAATTGGATGGCTTCTAACAAAGTTAGGTTTTCAAGCCACCGCCACAAGAAAAACAAAAATAACAATATATGGCATAGTGACGCGAAATCATGTTATGCAATTTACATTTGGGCACGAAGAACAGCATTCAGATCACGGCGGAAGGACCTTACACGACTTTTACACAGACTTTTACAGGACTTTTACACAGTCGTCAAAAAGTCTTGTATGATTTTCCATAAATTTGGGCGCCAGACATGCAAAACACCGCTCGAAACTTGCCGCACATCAAAGTTTCCCAAATCCCGCAAACTGTGCGCATGGCAAGCCGAAAATTCAGCTCACTGTCTAAGACAAGCCCCAGACTCCGAGCACAATCCACGACCCTGACGATTTCATCGCCAATCGCAACAGACAACGTTGCAACACTTTGAGCCCTACGCACCAGCCCATGATTACCCAAGAACAGCAGTTCCAACTTCGCAGGGTTCAGAGTTAGACCATTCGATAACGACCAAACACGTATCGATTCGAGATTGCGATTTAATATGTCTATCGCAGTGTCAATGTTCGAAGGCAGGCATGACACACGTATTCGAGAATCGTCGGCATAAAGATCGAGATAGCAATCCGATTCCACTACTCTCCCCAAATCAGTTGTATGTAAATAACTGCGGAACACCACGAGAAACATTCCAACAGCCGAGATACCTTTCCCGCCAACTCGACTATCTGGGATCTATGACGCAAATAGCTCGCTAACCACCTACACAGTGACTCGTCACAGCCGTAATGGTGTAATTTAGTCAAAAGACGATTAAGCACAACCGAGTCAAAGGCCTTAGAATAGTCAAGAAGCACCAATAAGGTGACTTCAGAATGATCGACTGCCGAAGCAATATCCGAGGTGAGCCGCATCAAAGAGGTCGCAGTGCTGTGATGGGGTCTAAAATCAGGCTGGGCAGGCGGCAAAATATGGTGGAGTGTCAAGTGCTCACATAAGGCAACCTTAATAAAGGACTCCGCTATCTTTGCAAACTGCGACAAAATACTAATAGGGCGGAGATGAGAGGGCTCCGAGGCCATAGGAACCTTGGATAGCGGTGTGACACGTGATGCCTAAACGAAAAATTTAACAAATTGTAGATCACCTCACTGCAAAACGGAAGACAAGCTTAAGCATACGAAGGCTGATACCATCAGGACCAAGAGCATCGGAGAGCAGAGCGGATGTGCAGATATCTGACTGGATGGACGAGAGTGCACGTCCCAAGAAGACAAACACCGCCAAAGCTTTTTCGGATTTGAGCGATGAAGCGGAAGCCTGCGGCTTATAAAGCTCGCATTTTCCCTTCTAACAGCACCCGACAGATACCTCCTAAGGTCTCAATAACATTCGAAATCAACACTAGAACGTGTGCGCCTGTATTTGCTGTAGGCCCGCTCCTTCAACTTCGCCATTTCCCTAATTGTCCAAGCAATTCAAAGTTTATTCCTCTCCTTGAAAACGATAGTTCGAACAGGAGCATGTACATTGAACAACGACAAAATTATAGTATTTAAAAATTCAGCCTTGGAGTTACAAAGAGGCAACTCGTTGACGATACTCCACGGCAGATATGCCGCATCCGCCGAAAAGCTAGCCTGATCAAAATTACGAAAATCACCATAGGTAATCTTGCGCGGCACGGAAGATGGCGCAACAAAATCCAGGCAGCAATAAATCAAATAGTGATCAGTCGAAGCCAAAAGATCAGCAACGCCACACCGAAGAGTGATTCGATGCTTATCGATAGAAATGAGATCCAACAGAGTGCTAGAAGTCGAGGTGTCGTGAGTAGGATCCGCTATTATCTGATGAAGATTGAAGACATCGAGAATCCTCCTGCAAGCGCTTCTGGGAAGGCGATGGAATAATGTAATTAATATTAATGTCACCTAAAATGATCAGCTCACTACAGTCACTACCCAGCAAAGAAAGAAATTCCTCAAACTCACTCAGGCAAGAGAGGGCAACCGTAGGAGTTCTATAAACCACCCCAACTCCGAACATAATACCGTGAACTTTAATGCGAACCCATAGATGCTCCAGGTCACATGCAAAACGATGTCTCTCATGACATCTTGACCATCGTGGGTAGCGCGGTCACCATCGGCTGGTCTATGAAAGTAGAAATCCCAAACAGTATTCTCCCTAGGCCAGACCTTATCATTTAAAAATTTGGAAATATCACATTCCGGTATACAAATTTAAAAGGAGCAGTATTTTGAATTCGAAGCCAGGCTCTCACAAGCTACATCCGATATGCCCACCACACTCTTGACATGCTCAACGACCGCCTCAACAGTGGTGGCGGGCCCAAGATTATTTACATGAAACCACTTCCGACGAGCAGGTCCCGAAATAGAAAAATCACCACCAGAACCTCAAATGCGAGGGGGGCGCTGGCAACCCCGCCCAGAGCGATTCAAACTTGCATCCCTGAGATGCAGCCGATTATTCGAACCGGCCACCCCAGCCAGAGACGTAGCACTCCACGCAACAGGGCTGCGGCAACCCCCCACAGCACCACCGCTACCAGAGCGGGCCACGGACTGAGAACCCGGAGCCGCATTCACAACTGAAGCGTATGAAGAGGAGGCCTGTCTCTCCCCCAACAATCAATATTGATTCAACACGTTGAAGTATGGAAATTTAGTTCTCCGTATAGAAGCTAAAATAATTTAGATAATTTGCATTGGCTTATATAATCTCTTATCCTCACTCATTTGCAATGAATGCTTCGATTTCAAAAACAGTCTGCTCAGTTGGCGGAACTAATTCAACAAAGCAATGAACATTTGTAGTTCAATGTTTTGAATGCAAATTGTGGAGTCACGGGTGTTGTGTCAATATGAAATTTGAATACAAAAGAGATATTGAGGCCAAGGGATTCATTTTTAACTGTCTACGATGCCGTCTTCCAAAAAATGAACGAATAAGTGAAGAATCCCTGTTCCTAAAGTTAACTAAATTTTTTGAAGACAAATGTAATGTTTTGGAAAAAAAATAAACAACGCAGCGACCACCAGTGAAGTCTTAAAAATTAAAGAAGGGTACATCGATGCAATGTTGTTTTATCTGAAAAATGTGGTGATTCAGAAGATAATTGACAGACCAAATCGATCAACTAAATCAAGAACTAAATGCAATGAAGAAAAGTTCAAATAGTGGATCAGAAGGATTCCTCCAACCGTTAATGGCCAAATATACTGATCAAAATGTTCTAAAATCACTAACAATACATAACGTTCCTGTTAATAAAAATGCTACACCGTATGAAGTTGTTTTGGCAATTGCAAAAACTTTGAAAGTGTCATTAATGCAAAACGACATTGCAGTGTGCAGACGAGTGCGATTAAAGGAATTAATTCCAGGTTTAAATAACACAATAGCAATAGGTTCCAGGTTCAATAGCACCTGGGGACAAGTCCCCCCCCCCCGAAATTGGTCCATCTACACGTGTTCAGATTTGATAAGGACACGTATTCTGATATCTGTACTCATCTGAAGGGGATTGGGATGTCACCCGCTGCTTGCGAAAAACTAATATCTAAACATCCGGACTGCTACTCGTCGTTTAGGATTGCAGTCTCTCAGGAGCAACTTGAAGTGGTCAAGAGTCCAAACAATTGGCCATATGGTGCATGTGTGAATCCTTTTTTCTGGAGGGTCACAAGGCCGAGGCCAACAAAGTAATTTACGTGTTCCACATAAATATTCAGTGTTTGACGGCTGCTAAGGTGCTCGAGTTGGAACATTTTGCTGGAGAGAGGGGTTTGTGTTTTATTTGCATAAATGAACATTGGCTGAGTGCCTTAGAACTGGCAAGTGCAACTGTTCGGGGTTATAGGTTGGCTGCCTCCTACTGTAGGACTGTGAGGAGACATGGAGGCGTCTGTATATATACCTTGGACAATGATATCTCTCCCTCTCTTGACTTGGGCTCCTTTTGTGAAGACATACACTTTGAAGTGGCTGGAATGCAATGCAAGAATATGAAGTTATTGACTGTATATAGGTCTCCATTGGGAAATTTTGAATGCTTTATGCAAAAACTATATGGTGTCCTCGATTTGGTGTGTAGGGGGCCCCGGGTGGTTGTCTCTGGTGATTTTAATGTACGCTTTAATACCCCCGATAAAGACGCATTGGCGCTTTGTGGCTTGTTCCAATCATTTGGTCTGGCTCTGATAAACCGTGGGAATACGAGATTGGGCGCTTGTCTGGATGCTTTCTTCGCTGGAGATTGTGTACTGAGTTTTGAAATAAATGACTCAATTACCTCCGATCACGCTGGAGTCTTGTTGGCTCTGAAGGATTTGACTGGCGCTCAGGAAGTGGCTCCCACAAGACGTGTTGCGTACACTCCTATTATTGACTATGGCCTTAATCTCTTATATAACGAGATGAAAACGATAGATTGGTCGTTTGTGTCGAGTCAGTGATTGGAATTGGATGATAAGGCTAGCAGGTTTGTTAATTTGATAGTATCTGCCATTTCGTCTTCTTTCCGAACAAGAACGAGAGTCAGTGGCAGAGAGGGTACAGGAAGAGTGGCCTGGTTTACAACGGGACTGAAAGCGATGCGAGACAGGTTGCAGTTTTATTGTATACTGAATAGGCAATATCCTGGTGCTTATGCGGAAAATGTGAGGTCATTAAGACAAGAATATAAATTGGAAATTAGCAAAGATCGGTTTGGGAGTTGATAAGACAGGGGCTGCCTGGGAAGAAATGCCCGCCTCCTTCGATTGATATATTGTGTCAAGTGATAATTTTGAAAAGCATATGCACACCTATGCAGTTTTTTACGACTTGACAAAGGCATTTGATTGTATCGATCATCAGATACTCGCCGACAAGCTGAGCTCTTATGGTTTCTCCCGGGATAGTGTGGCACTGATACGATCATTTCTGATGGGGAGACGACAGTGGGTGAAGATTGATGATTCTGTTTCTGAGAGTTTGGTACTTCTGAGCGGCGTTGTGCAGGGATCGGTGCTTGGTTCTCTGCGACCCCGAAGCCGATTTTGTGTTGTACGTTGATGACACTACGTCGATCACAAGTAGTTCCAATTATGGTAAACTGATATCGAAGAGTGAGAATGCTGATAGTGCGATAAAGCAGTGGTTCCGGGCAAATGACACCAAGTGCCAGGGTCTACTGTTCACGCTGAGACCCACTCCCTGCGATGCTCAATTGCGAGATAACCAAACAGCCAAGTTCCTGGGAGTTACACTTGATCCCGGGATGACGTGGAAGCATCATGCCACTGCTCTGGCTGGGAAGTTGTGCCAGACCGTATACTTCCTGAGGTTATTGCGTGAAAGGTTGTCAAAAAATTACCTCATGGTCAGTTATTTTTCACTTTTTCATTCGAGAATGACATACGCTGTCTTGAATTGGGGCCATTCATGTCATGCTGCTGAGGTGTTTCAAATACAGCGGCGATGCATCAGAACGTTGATGTTTGCGGGATATAGAGATGACTGTCGTGAATATTTTAGGCAGTTGGGGATAATGACTTTAAAAAAACCACAATTGTTTGTAATAATAAAAATTCCCGGAAGGGGATCCGCCGAAAATGTTACTTTTACGAAAGGTTTTTATGAATGCCCCCTCGAAATAAAATGCTGGCTACGGGCCTGGCTCAAGCCAATTGTCGCGTTTACATTAATCAAATGCTTGATAGGGAAGCTTATGCTATCAAAAATGCTGGTCACAATAAGTTGATACGAACGCGCAAGGTCAAGAAAGTGCTCATCAGAAGAGGATCTGTTTTCGTTCTTCAACATAACAGAGAAGATGCTGCTACCCAGTTTCCACATGTTTTTCGATTATTCTACCATTGAGCAAGAAGATCTTCTCAGAGCTACCGCTACTGTAAACTGGTATCCTGTGTTGATGTCGGCAAATTTGAATGAAAAAGTTGAAATTTTTACAAATAGATTGAGAGATCTTCGAGATAGACACGATCCACTTAAAACTATTTCTAAACCTGATCCTTTTACGCCTTAGTTAACTTGGAAGATTTAAAATGAAATGAACAAACGCGATGTTGCTTATGGTGTTTGGCGCAATAGAAAATACAGAAGTAAAAAAGATGAATTGTGGGAAGCTAATCGTAAGCTTCGAAATAGAGAACGGAATGAAATATTTAGCACAAAAGAGCTTTTGCACACGAAAATTTGGATATGAAAACTATATTTGTAGAGTTATCAGTTTCATACTTTTAGAACTTATTATAATTTACAATAAAATTGTAAATTATAATAATTAATATTATATTATATTATATTAATTATATAAATTAAATTGTAATTGAAAATAAAATATAAAATTAGAATGAAGATAAAAGGTTATCGCAATCTTGCCAGTATAAATTAAAATTTAAAAATTAAACACAACTAAGTAAGAGCGGCAGACACACACTGCTTCATCGACTATCAAGCCATCATACTACGTATGTGTTTCTGACTAATGAGTCTTCAGTTTTTTGAGATAAATCGACTGACGCAGGCAGATTTGCCGTAAGTATAATATTTTAGGAGTTACGCGTCTTTAAAGTTGGAAATATTTGAACGTCATTTTGAACCGCTTACGAGCCTTTTCCCCAAACGATACCGCGTTTTTCGAACTCCTCGCATCAAAGCACGTCGTTTTAAGTCAAAAAAAGACCACCTAAATTTTTGGCGATTTTTAAAAAAAAACGTAAGGTTAACCCCTTTGGTGGTTTTTCACCCCAAAAATTGAAAGTTTCAACTAATGAGTCAGAAACACATACGTGGTATGATGGCTTGATAGTCGATGAAGCACTGTGTGTCTGCCGCTCCTACTTAATTGTGTTTAATTTTTAAATAAAATTAGAAGAATTAATTTTTTTTAATTCTGAGCTCAGATTTTTTTCATTATTCTATTTTTGCCCTCACACCGTCGAAACCTTTGGCTCCAATGTTTGTAATATGGTAAAGAACTCCATTATCTTCTTCCAATAAAGTTTTCCCGTCAAAAGGATAATTTCCACTTGTTACATAGAGTTCTTCTAAATTAATCCCTCCAAACACCACAGAAGTGATCTAAAAATTAATTGCTTACGGGAAAAAAATAAAAAATTCAATAACAGTGGAATACTTGTTTTCCTGGAAGTTCAATTTCATCCAGCAACGTTTCAGGATTTTTGCCGTCAATTTTAATAACTTTGTGTCCATTAAATATAGCTACCCATAAGTTGCCATCGGTGTCGATTGCTTGTCCGTCAGCTGCACCATTTATATTATGTTTCGCCAAAGTAAATAATATTTGACGATTAGCTAAAAAGAAGAAATCGTTTTCAGATTGAACCAATTAATTATGTGCTTACAAATGGTTTCTGTGTCTTGGTCATAATCAAATTGATCGATCGTGCCTTTAGCAGAATCGATATAATAGTATTTTCTAAGTTCTGCATTCCATGCCATACCATTTGATGTATGAATGTTGGAAACATGCTTTTTGATTTGATTCGCTTTACCAAAACTATATAATGTACCGGTGATTGCGTTAATTTTCCCATCCTCCAGTTTTGCTGTTGTACCTTACAATATAAAAGATAACAACTGTACAGATTCAATTTTAACAAATCATAGGTTGCATCAGAACATGCGGCCCCATAAGCAGACGACCCCATAATTCATACAGATTTGTACAAAGAAATTGACATACATTTTTTTATTACCTGCCCAAACTTTTCCTGTAGGATCGGCTTTGCCATCGTTAAATTTGTTGTCGGGCAAGTTTTTTTCGACCTCAGCAATTTTTTCTATTTCAGAAACACTTGAACTAACTCCATCCCATTTAACCGAGACGATTTCTTTGCCCATGCTTAAAATAAATCGATCATCGCTGCCTTCTATTGGAATTATAAAACTCACACCTTTACCTACAAGATTTAATTATATAAAATTGATAACTTTTGCGTTATGCTTTATCTTATAAATAGATAAGAATGTAAATTAATTTTTAATGTAAAATTCACCAGCTACATGGGCTTTACAGTGTTGACTTGTTGCAGGCACATATTTATGTATCGTTTCTCCAAAAATATCGGCAAAGTACAAAGTTTGTGTTTTGGCATCCCAATGGGGAGCTTCACCAAGAATAGTCTTTACTTCAACTTTGTTAATTACAGGGTTCATCTGCAAGAGAAGGAGTATAATATCTAAAGTTTATTATAAATGCATGCTTTTGAAAATACCTTTTTTATTCGAGACATAGTACAATCCATGTTCAGCAATATATTTCGCGGTTTTACAAACTCACCAAAAACTCTTTTTAGGTATCGGAAGCCACGAAACCAAAATTTATAGATAAACAAATAAAACCTTTTCTTATTTTTTTCAGCCGTTTATATCTCTTTTTGATTACTCAGCACTCTTTAAAACTAACAGGTGTATCCATTAGAAGATAAACAAAATTGATGACGTTTAAAGATAAACTTATAAACATAATAAGTGTTTGAGTGATGATAAATAATACTGCTTAGTGCTTAATTTTACAATTGCAGCTTTGTTTTCTAAGATTTGACTATATTTAAATAATTATTTTTTTAATAAAATTAGTACAAAAAAGTTTACATACGATTAAGAAAAATTGAAGCTATACATTGTGCAAATTAAAAAAATATTTTGTACAATTACCTTTAGCTTTCATATTTTTTGGCATAAATTCAACTAAATTTTTAGTACCTAATGGTAGCACCAATTTTGTTTTACTCTTCTTGTATTACGCTTTTCAATATATTTTTGTTTGTTATGTCGTGCTTCCGAATTTTGCGTTCCAATTCTTCCCATAGATTTTCAATCGGGTTCATGTCGGGACTTTGGGGTGGAAAATTTAATTGTTTGAGTGCATTGTAAAGTATCAATTCACTCACAATTCTTGCCGTATGCTGAAATATGTAATTATTCCCGAGACCTAATTGAGTGACACTTTCCTTCAATTTTTTTCTTACAAAGTTCAGGTACATCCACTTATCCATAATTGAATCTATAAAATGTTTTTTTCCTACACCCGAAGTGGCCACACACCCCCATAGTAAAACACTACCACTTCCATGTTTTACTGTTAATATTAATATTTTTTTTTTGAGCTCTTCGTTTGGTTTGCGCAAAACTTTTCCCTTTTACCGCATTCTGTTATATCAAATTTACTTTCATCCGAAAATATTATCCGATTCCAGAAGTCCAATCCTTTATTTTCATATTCTTGAGCAAATTCTAGTCTTAACCGTTTATTCTTTTTTGAAATTAAGGGCTTATGTCTTACCATGCGGCAGTGAAAATTGTTTTTTCGAAGAATGCTTCCGATGGTTTCATCACTGACCTTGATTTTAAGTTCATTTCGTACATCATCCCCTATTTTATATATTTAAAGCATTACATTCCAATTTGGAATACAGCTGTTTGCTGTTTCGAGACTTACAAAATCCATTTTCATTTAAAATAAGGGGGATTAGTCCTCATACATATTTACATTATAATTATTGTACACTCAATTCATAAGTCTCTGTGTTTCTTCGCGTCATTGATTAATTTCTTCCACGTTTTTCTATCGGTCACTATCTGGCTCCATTCTGTCACTCCCAATATCTTCAAGTCACTGATCACCTCATCCCACCAATGCATCCTTGGTCTGTCTCTAGCCCGTCTATTTTCGTTGCTTCTCTATTATCACTTCTCCATACATGACCTAGTAAACTCGCCAAAATTTTAAAATACACCAAATGAGTTCAAAATATGCTATAAATTTCAGAAAAAAAAATATCGTCACTCTCTGCCGCAATACCTCCAATCACCAGCACACCAAATTTTGTCCGGAGATACGATGACATAATGTTCATTTTTGTTATCTATTGTGGTAGCCTTAACAAAGATATCGGTAGCCCTGGCAAAGATATCTATATGTATCACCCCCTACCCTAAATCTACCTATAAAAGTTTATTTAACAAAATCCAAAATGAAAAAATTTTTTATTTTTGTACGCCACTGAATTTTTTCCAAAATTTTTATATACGTCACATAATACCGTAAGAAGTCACAAATAAAATTTCTCCAAGATTGGTACAACAAATTTTTTCGGTCATCGAGCGGATTTTTCGAAAATAAATTTTTGTAAATTACTGACTGTCGATTTACTGATTCTGAAAACATTTGCGAAAAAATTTTACAAACAGCCTAAACTTGGTCGCTACCTAGTGGCAGAACCTTTTACTTATAAAGTAACGTTCCGTCAGTCCGTACGACGATATTATAAAATATTTCCCACCGAACCACCCATTTTTGTATTCTAAAATTAATTGTTAAGGCGAATAAAAGACTCATATGTACCGAGACAGAGAAAAAGAGTGCACTGCTAATATGCAGGGTTCATCGAACGGTATCCTCAGATGATGCGGTCCTGGTGTTGGCGTCCCTTCTGTCCTATCCATCTCAAGGCGGAGATGCGAGCCAAATACTGTTCCAGGAACATGATACTGTGCAACAACAGATGCATGGATACCCCAGAGAGATGGAAAATTTCATGGACGGCGTCGGTCAAGGGCAAATGAACACATCTGCTTCGTGGGCTAGCAAGAAGCATGGTGAGCTTAAATATGAAACCACCCAGGCCCTAAGCGGCCACGAATGCTTCAAAAGCTACTTTCTTCAATTCAAGAGGGCAAATACCCCCCAACTATCTCTTCTGTAGAGAATAGTGTGATTCAGAACACACCATTTTCTTCTGCATCAAATGGACGGACCAAAGATCAGCCTCCCAAGCGCAGTTGAGACAAGACCTGACTTCTTCAAACATCGTGGAGTTGATGCTTGTTATCGAAGAGCACTGGCAGGTAATTGAGAAGATGCTGGTAGAAATAATCTCCATCAAAGCCAAGAAGAAGAAGAAAGAAACTCCATAAAGAGACAAGTCTCAAAAAAGCAGAAACAAGACTTGACGCAAGAGTGTGTACGGAAGAAATGCTTAGCGATTCCCGCCAACTCTAAGGAGTTGAGTCTTAGTTGGTAAAAGTCCGACAATACCACCCTTATCTATCAGGGTGGTGTCATTTGATGATTTCCTCACTCCCGCCGTTAGCAAAAAACTTCCGCTATTGTGGAAGGGAGCTAGTCTCGAGGTGACCTAGGTGGAGGAGTTGCTTTTTTTGTGTTTGGTGAGAGTGGGAAAGCCTTGCATAGGCTTGCCCCCAATGAGTTTGGGGGGGAGTGTCAGATTCCTACTGACTAAAACCCCACTCCTTAGAAGTGCCGGAATTCGCTTGTAGCATTACTTCCGGACACCCCCATTCTTCCGCCTTTTTGGGATTTTTTTTCCAGGGTTTGTGCTTTGTCATGGTCTTACGAGAGCTTGCAGCTTCCGCTGGTCGATCTGACGGCAACCATGGAGGCCCTAAACAAGATCATGCCCAGCATGAGGGGCCTACGAGAGGACAAGAGAATGCTCTTATATGGGTTTCTTCTTCTTGTTCGGTACGCCCAAATCCGGGCATCGTGGCAACATTCACGATAAACAATTGTTATATCATATCATATTGCTCTCTTGGGACAAAGTATGGATGCAGTGGGGGTCCCCCTCCGTTCTGCACAGCCCACAGATCTATCTTGGGCTTTAGATCACAGCAGCGTATTCGACTCCACCAGGATTTGAACCGCGGTCACCCGCTTCCCAGTCGGCCGGTGTAGTCTTTACGCCACACTGCTGGTCATATGGGTTTAATATGTACGATATGGGTTTCAGCAATTAAAAAGGTGACCTACAGATACTTTTTGGAAAAAGTCCAGAGGAAGTTGCCCTCCGGATCAGCAGTACATATAGAACCACGTCAACAGATGCGGCACTGGTAATAGCGTCCCTCATGGCGATCCATCTCAAGGCTGAGATGCGCGACGCCAAGTACAGATCCGCGAACAAGACGCTCTTCAAGCTACGATGTACTGAAATTCAAGAAAGGTGGCAGAACTCGTGGAGAGAGTCGAGCAAGGGCAGATGGACCCACCAACTCATCCCAGACATCGCTTCGTGGGTGGTCACCGCTGCTACCGAAGCTATCTGTATCGTTTCAAAAGATGAGCAACTCCAAACTGCGACTTCTGTGACGATGCACGACGATGAACGACACACCATCTTTCGATGCACAAAATGGTCTGACTGGAATCTTAGGAAATCCCAGGCAATCTTAGGAAATCCCAGGCAATCTTAGGAAATCCCAGGCAATCTTATGAAAATTTCGGGCAATCTTAAGAAATCCCAGGCAATCTTAGGAAATCCCAGGCAATCTTATGAAAATTTCGGGCAATCTTAAGAAATCCCAGGAAATATTAGAAAATTTCGGGCAATCTTAAGAAATCCCAGGAAATCTTATGAAATCCCAGGAAATCTTAGAAAGTTTCGGGCAATCTTATGAAATCCCAGGAAATCTTAGAAAATTTCGGGCAATCTTAAGAAATCCCAGAAAATCTTAGAAAATTTCGGGCAATCTTAAGAAATCCCAGGCAATCTTAGGAAATCCCAGGCAATCTTATGAAAATTTCGGGCAATCTTAAGAAATCCCAGGAAATATTAGAAAATTTCGGGCAATCTTAAGAAATCCCAGGAAATCTTAGAAAATTTCGGGCAATCTTAAGAAATCCCAGGCAATCTTAAGAAATCCCAGGATATCTTAGAAAATTTCGGGCAATCTTATGAAATCCCAGGAAATCTTAAGAAATCCCAGGCAATCTTAGGAAATCCCAGGCAATCTTAAGAAATCCCAGGCAATCTTAGGAAATCCCAGGCAATCTTAAGAAATCCCAGGAAATCTTAGAAAATTTCGGGAAATCTTAAGAAATCCCAGGCAATCTTAAGAAATTCCAGGAAATCTTAAGAAATTCCAGGAAATCTTAGAAAATTTCGGGCAATCTTAAGAAATCCCAGGCAATCTTAAGAAATCCCAGAAAATCTTAGAAAATTTCGGGCAACCTTAGGAAATCCCAGGAAATCTTAAGAAATCCCAGGCAATCTTAGGAAATCCCAGGCAATCTTAAAAAATCCCAGGAAATCTTAGAAAATTTCGGGCAATCTTAAGAAATCCCAGGCAATCTTAAAAAATCCCAGGCAATCTTAAAAAATTCCAGGAAATCTTAGGAAATCCCAGGAAATCTTAGAAAGTTTCGGGCAATCTTAAGAAATCCCAGGAAATCTTAGAAAATTTCGGGCAATCTTAAGAAATTCAAGGAAATCTTATGAAATCCCAGGAAATCTTAGAAAGTTTCGGGCAATCTTATGAAATCCCAAGAAATCTTAAGAAATCCCAGGAAATCTTAGAAAATTTCGGGCAATCTTAAGAAATCCCAGAAAATCTTAGAAAATTTCGGGCAATCTTAAGAAATCCCAGGCAATCTTAAGAAATCCCAGGCTATCTTAGGAAATCCCAGGCAATCTTAAGAAATCCCAGGCAATCTTAAGAAATCCCAGGCAATCTTAGGAAAGCCCAGGCAATCTTAGTAAATTCCAGGCAATCTTATGAAATCCCAGGAAATCTTAGGAAATTTCGGGCAATCTTAGGAAATCCCAGGCAATCTTAGGAAATCCCAGGCAATCTTAGGAGAGCCCAGGCAATCTTAGTAAATCCCAGGCAATCTTATGAAATCCCAGGAAATCTTAGGAAATCCCAGGCAATCTTAGGAAATCCCAGGCAATCTTAGGAAATCCCAGGCAATCTTATGAAATCCCAGGAAATCTTAGGAAATCCCAGGCAATCTTAGGAAATCCCAGGCAATCTTAGGAAATCCCAGGCAATCTTAAGAAATCCCAATTTGTTCCTATTCCGACCTTGCCCATAATATGCTTACCTTCATTGTTATTGTTGCAATCGCGAAATTAATTTATTTAAAATATGATTTCTTGTTTCCGGTGACTCGGTTTAAAAATCCGTATCTCTTTTGTTTTAAAATTCATCTTTTCAATTATTCATCTCTTTAAATTTTGGATTGGAATCAACAAATGATGATGAATGATGGAAAGGGAGTTCAACTGCCTTTCAAACGTGACTTCTGGTCTTCCAGGTAATGTCATTGACCCACTAAAATTTTGGTAGATCTTCCATAATCGGTTTCCTTTCACTTCTTCGTAATTTTATCATTTCCCGTTTGTGGGAAAAAGTTTATAAGAAAGAATCCTTGAAACAGACTATAGATGACTTTATCAATAAGCAGGACCGGCCGTAATGTTTTTATCGCTATTCCGCTGCAGTAGTCAACATTAAAATTTAAATTTAATAAGAAAAATTAGCATAAAGAAAGTTTACCCGAAAACATTTCTTTTTCTATAAAATTCCTTAATTATTCAAACTTTACGATCTTGCTTATGTCATAATTATGGAAGAAAAATGTATAGTATAATAGCGGATTTTTCGAAAATAAATTTTTGTAAATTACTGACTGTCGATTTACTGATTCTGAAAACATTTGCGAAAAAATTTAACAAACAGCCTAAACTTGGTCGCTACCTAGTGGCAGAACCTTTTACTTATAAAGTAACGTTCCGTCAGTCCGTACGACGATATTATAAAATATTTCCCACCGAACCACCTATTTTGGTATTCTAAAATTAATTGTTACAAGCCCTAAACTCAATTCTTATGCTGCACTCGGTATACAAATCAACATTAACCTAATTTTGACACATATGTCACAAAATTATGACGTTTATTAAAATTTTGAATATATTGTTTTATTTTTGCCAGCCATCTGACAAATTCTCACAAAAAATATATAAATTAAGATTTCAGTTAATATTTTCTATAATTTTTCTGACCTGCCCCGCCCTGTTACAATTGGCTCGGTTTGTTTTCTCACCAATACTTATACTTTCAAAGCTCCATCGACACACCAAATTTTAGCTGAATCGGTTAAACATTTCCGGAGATACGACGACATTTTCATTTTTTTTTATTTATTTTATTGTGGTGGCCCTGGTGAAGATTTCTCTGGCAAAACCTTATTTTCACCATTCCAGCCCACGAGGCATACGTCCAATAAGTTTGATTGCAATCGACGCAGAAATGCCGGAGAAAATCGATCGACAAAAACTTTTTTCATGTTTTTGCCAAAAAAGTTAATTTTATTTTTTTCATGTTGCATTACTGATTTCTATCGAAGGATTACATATGCTCTCATATCCATTAGGATCAATGTACCTACGTACCAAATTTGGGTAAGATCCCTTCAGCATTTCTTGAGTTATTCACTCTTAAGGTTGGCGTTTCGCCTATGTTAAATATATGGACGATATGGTGTCATTGTATTTGCTTAGGAAGAAAAAGTAAGAACTTTTAGAAACCAAATTTGGAACCATTTAAAAGCTAAAAGTTGGCTCTCGGACCCTAGCTAGTTTTTATTACGATCAGAACATCGCAAATATTAAAAATTTTGCTGTTAAATTTACAATTTTTTTAACCACAAATGTAGCCATTTACTAATTTTTATAAACATTACTTTAATAAATAGAAGTATAAAAAGTAGATCACATCCAGCACACATGTTCCATCTAACTTGAAAAAAATTTTGGTAGCATTATATGCATTTTTGTAGAAACTAGAGCAAATATAAATTGATAATACAATATTTCTTCTTATGGCGAATTTACTTGAAATATTTGATAGAAATCTGCCGTATTACAAGAAAAAAAATTAAATTTTATTGTGTAATAGTTTGTCTATTTCTTCAGCAACGGCGCTGATTATAAATGCTACCAATGGTTTTAAACTTTGCTAATTGCATAATACTAGCAGGTAAAATAAGAATCATTCATAATATACGTGTGTGGGAAGGGTATGCTGATTGGGCGTTATCATACGACTGTATACGTTATCAAAGGTCAACCGTATACTATTTTTATAATATTAAATATTATGATATATAAATAGTAGAGTGTTTTCTTGAAATTATTTTGACTTCCGTGGACACGTCAGGCTTAAAGGCTGAAACTTTCAAAAATGAAGGGTTACATGCCATATATTCATAATCCGAAGGTAATCAAAAATTAGAACCCGTAAAAGGGCGCTATTAAAAAAAAGAGATAAGATCATTAACAGAAAGCTAATAAAATGTGAATTATTTTGATATTATTATAATTTGAAATAATTTTTGTACGAAATCCATTTCTTTTTATGTTTGAAAACTGTAAATTGTTAAGTCGCTTATGAAGAATAAAAATTTTTTAACCACCGCCAATCAAAAACCGGACGTTTGGTAACCCTATTTATATTATAAATAAAAATTGTATAATATTATTAAATTTTTGCGAAGTTCAATTCAAGCTCTTATGCTAAGTCAGTCAATTTAATTGTGTATGTGGATGAATATAATATGATGCATTACATCATCACATGATAAAATCTTGCGGGCTTTATGTTGCGCAGGTCAGTGTTCATAGCGAGATAATAAATTACATGATAAAACAGTAACACAGGTAATTAAATATTAGTAGATTCTCGGGTGTAAGGGAAGGGGATGAAATAAAACAACACGGTTATCGGCCGACTAGTTTTTAGGGAAAGAACTTTTAAAGAGAAAGAACTTTCAATATTCAGGTAATTAATTATTTCTGTTAAATTTACAGATAATACCCCATGGTCAAGGTGGACTCTGGACATAATGCATTATTGTTTAATTGTAACTAGAGCTCGGATTTTATGCATTTGCATGTTTTTTAATATCGATATGCCAACAAATTCGTTTTGAAATCTAGACGAATTCGGCAAAAGTGAATCCAAAAATCCGGTTTTCAAAATGCATATTTTGCATATTTTCAACGTTTGGTGCATATTTAAACAAATGTTGCATATTTGTGCATATTTGGACTACTTTTGGTGGTTTTTAAAAGATTTTTATAAAGAAAATAAAAATTATTATTATGAGGTGTTGTACCCATTTATATCCAAGTTCTAATATGCCCCAATAACTTCGGTAGACGTCGAACTACAATACATACATAAATATTCGGACACTCCTATGTTAACAATGTTAATTGGACGTTTTCAAGACTTTTTTTTTATATAAAACTCGCTTTTACAGCAAAACTTTTCAGATATTTTTTATTGCAAATTTTAATCTCTTCAGTTTTGTTTCTATACATTTTTTTATTTTCTTTCGCTGTTTACGAGTTACAGCGACTTAAAGAAAACTAAGTAAAAAAGTTAATAAAATTAACATTGCTCTTATGGGAGTTTTTTACCGAGTTTTCTTCAAGTTGCTGTAACTCGTAAACGGCGAAAGAAAATAAAAAAATGTATAGAAATAAAACTGAAGAGATTAAAATTTTCAATAAAAAATATCTGAAAAGTTTTGCTGTAAAAGCGAGTTTTATATGTCAAAAAACGGTTTCAAAATGTGCAATTTACATGGTTAACATAGGGGTGTATTAATAATTGTTGGAGTCACTGTATAAATAAAAATTCGTTAAAAAATATTATTTTTAAGTTAATAATTACTCAATATTAGGAAAACATAATATAGAGTTATAAAAATTATTAAAACTTTAATATTATGAACTGATATAATAATTCATCGTAAAGTATGTATAATATTATAATCACTGCAATAAGCACATGGTATAATATTATTATTACCATGCATTTCTATTTTGAGAAACAAGATAAAACTAGCTAAGTTTCAATTAATTCTTGGTAAAAGTAGCAAAGAAAAAATAGTTCAGCTTTTATAAACAGAGCACCGCCACCTTCTTTTTAATTATTCTGAAATAAAGTGCGAGGTGATCGCCCACGCTAGTGACGCCCCCCTTAAAGTTTCAACTTTGACAACTTGTGATTTTTGACAGACGACAGTTTTTCGTTTTGCGCCTTTTGCTCCTTTCAGTACATTCCTTGAATTCCTTTGACGGCCTGCCAGTTTTTGGAAGTCTCCAGGCAGGTAGCGCAACTGTGTTCATTGGATTTCCGAAAGCGGCATTCCTTGTAACTTGCTGAAGTCCACTTAAGTTTATAGTAATGTTTAAATGATTTTAAACTATCCCGAAGTAATTGAATTTTATCATCGGAACATTTAGTAATTTCGGCAAGTTTTTTCTCAAGAAAGTGCAGTTTCTCGTCAATCTTTTTGAGTTTACACTGTTTTATGATATCAAACATATCTTTCCTTGACATATTAATGGATGATTCACCACTACAACCTGTGAACAAACAAAATCTAGTGTTAATATCAAAACTTTCAAAATAACAACAATTGTTTCCTTGCAAAGCTCAACATAGCTATTGGATTTTTCAAAGACGGGCGGAAAGTGGCGGAAGGTTTTTATTCAGCTTAACTCTGTTTAACTCATGTTAAATTCACATCGTTAACTAATATGTCAGTGGCGGATCCAGGGAGAGGGTCATGACCCCCCCCCCCTTGAATCCATAATTGTGGCTAAATAAAAGCTTCCCTAAAGTGTAAAAGGCGTTTATATTTAATTTAATATTTAAATGCTAGCATACATTTTCTGACAAACGCGGGCTTTGATCGTTATTTGGCAAAAACTGAACAAACGCAGAAAAATGGCGGCGCCAGCGGCCCAAATTTTTGTTAAAGAACTACTGGAACTTGATCATTTCAATTGAAAATATATTTCTAAATTTAAAAAAAAGCAGTAAAATGTCAACCATACACGTTCTAAAATTTGTACAAAACTTTTTGAACACCCTGTACATAACATCAGAAATAGTTCCATAAATGTACACAAGGTAGTCTCGGCGTTTTTATAAAATGTTTTTATTTTCAACAATTTATTATGCCTGTAAACGGTGAATAGTAATTTTTCAACAACTTTTGTGTATTTAAATGTGAAACTATCTTCAATATCTGTGCCGCCACACATTTTTATTTAAAAAATTTAATTTGGCATAAATTTAACCTCAAAAATAGTTTTGACTAACAAAATTTTAAAATGATTAAAGTCGAATCATTAGAAAAATTTCAAGAGAATAATCGAATTCTGTGCATCCCACAAACTACAAACACTGCCAGTTGTGATCGTAAAATTGAAATGGATGTTAAAAATAATGTTGTATGCAAGGAGGAAGTTTTTTCCACTTATTCATTTGGTGTTAAACTAGAAAAAGAAGAAATAGTAGTGGAACCTCAAATTCACCAAGAATTGGAATCAGAAACGGTTGTGCCATTCTTTAACCAACTAGGTAACCAAAAACCATTTTCATGCGATGACTGCGGTTCACAGTTCTTACATAAACAAAGCTTGAAAATGCATAAGAAAATTCATACAGGTGAAAAATCTTTTGTTTGCGACATTTGTGGTTCCAGGTTTTTACGGAAACAAAGTTTGCAGATACATTTAAAATGTCATACCGGAGAAAAACAGTTTTCGTGTGATGTTTGTGATTTAAACTTCGCATTAAAAGGTAAATTAACCGAACATTTAAGAACACACACAGGTGAAAAGAAATATTCTTGTGAAGTCTGTAATTTTAAATTTTTAAGAAATCGAGACTTGGTCAGGCATTCGAAAATTCATACGGACGATAAACCTTTTTCGTGTGACGTCTGCACCTATAAAACTTTTCGCGAAAGCGACTTAAAGAGGCATTTTAGGATTCATACAGGTGAGAAACCGTACGTGTGCGAATTTTGTGGTGTGGCATTTGCAGTGCCTCAAGATTTGAAGGTTCATTTAAGAACTCATACTGGAGAAAAACCTTTTCCGTGCGAATTTTGCCCTATGAAATTTGCAACAAGAGGAACCTTAATCGGCCATTCCAGAACTCATACAGGCGAAAAACCATTTGAGTGCAAATTTTGTGATTCCAAGTTCTCATTAAAGCAGCAACTGAAGTCTCATTTAAGATGCCACACGGGAGAGAAACCATTTGCGTGTAAATATTGTGATTTAACTTTTTCCCATAAGCAAAACTTGAAATATCACGCAAGAACTCACACCGGCGAAAAACCACACGAGTGCGAAATTTGTGGCGCAAAATTTGCACGAAGGTATCGCATGATACTCCATTTAAACAGACACGTGGGTGTAGAAACGTTTGCCTGTTTATATTGCGACTTAAAGTTCGATCTGAAATGCGCCTTTGATGATCATTTGGAGACACATGCGCTTGAATATCCCTTCGCATGCAAATTTTGCGACTCAAGATTTTCTTTAAAATTACAACTGCAGAGTCATTTAAGAACACACGCCGTAAAAAAGTTTTTGTGCGAGTTTTGCGATAAGAAATTTTCAAGGAAAGATCATTTGGTAACTCATTTAAGAACTCACACCGGAAAATCGTTTTCCTGTAATTTTTGCGATAAAAAGTTTACCCAAAAAATACAGATGCAGTGTCATATAAGAATTCATGGAACGGAAGAATTACTTTAATTATTGTTTTTGTAAAGTGTAGACAAAAATTTGGAAGTATAGTACTTAGTTCTACCGGGAAAGTTTTATTTTTGTGCATTTTATTTGTACCTTCATTCCTGTTCCTAATTTTCAGCTATGACTCGTTGCAACTCTCGTTCAGCGTGTTGGAACTGTTCCACGTTTCCTCATGGTTGCAGATGATCCTGTTGAGCAACAAGCCCTGCTTTTAGCATTGCCAAACCCTCCAGCAATCTTATTTCTGAAGAATATGTGTGCAACAAAATAGCTATAGAAGTATCCTTCTAAATCAGCGGTTTGCTCGTAATCTTTTTTTTTTTACACGGTTTTTCTGGTTCTCAGCGTTATTCTGCCGACGTTCTGTAATGTAATATATGATGCGCGACGGGGTGGAGGTTCATCCACTTCATAAGCTACAGCATCTCCTTCCTCTTCAATATCATTTTGAAGCCGTGTGGAGTGTTTTTCCCAAATTGTCAGGGTATTGCACATAAATACAGGGTGTCCCCATGACTTTGGGGAACCTTTGAGGTGGTGATAAAGGACACTTTTCCAAGACAAATTTTCAAATAAAATTTTTGTCAAAGTCCAAACCCTTGGGGCGGGGGTACCTCCCTTTACAGCAATTTATTGAATTTGATTGATTTCTTGCTTGGACACATTTGGCGACGTAACGCTCCGATTTAGAATGCAAAACCGACCTTTGTTATGTACAGCTTCGTTACAGCCACATATCGGGCCCATTATGCTACCTCCGATGTTATGGCCACAACGTGTTGATGCACACCGGAAGGCCGAGCTAAGAAAGTCCAAAATTCCCGCTCTGCAATTCAACCAACGATCACACCAATCCACGGCTGTGGTTGCACATGAACCTTAACAGGTTACAGGTGAAAGAAACAACGTCATCTATAACTTCAAGGTCCTCCGGTGTGTCAAATGATGGCAAGTCGTCGTGCCAACACAACATATAAAGAAGCAGTTGGTCATCGTTCTTCCAAACACACATTAACTCACACACAGCTTGAACTCGAACGAAGGCACACACCAATGTTCTGCATTGGGGGGGAGGGGGGCAAAGGGGTCCCCTACTGTCCATCACGGCGGTTTAGACGGGCCTGGCAAGCAAGGTCAAAGAATGGACAGTGCTAGAATTTTACTGTGGTTTAATTTTCATTCTTTTTAGTTTTTTTGAGTATCTGATTTTTGATTTTGTAAATAACTATTTTAATTTTTATTTTTTGGAAATTCAAATTTGATTTTGTAAATAATTCATTATCATAATGCGAATATTTTAAATAATTGTTCGCGTCAACAAATTGTAAGTTGGCACGAAAATTTTGATTGAATTGGCTTTTGCCAAGATGGCCGCCTGAGGCGGTTGAGGAGAAAGTCTTCTCCCGTATAATTTTGAGATTTAATTGTGATTTTACCAATAAAGTTAATTTTTTGGTTTTGCGTAAGTTACGTTTATTACTTTGAAATTTATTTATCCCGAGGTCGGATATAATTTGGATATAGAGTTGAGAATTTCTAAATGCGATTTTTGTGAGTTTGGATGGTTAATTTTTTTTTTTAACAATTAAAAGAAAAAATATTGTAATTACTTTAATGGTAAGATTCGTAGTGATAAATTTGGTATTAAAATTCAAGGCGACGACGTGGAAATAAATTTATCGTCAGCGTATGGTCTGGTTATCTTTTTAGTTTGTGATTCTATTTTATATTGGAAAATGTATTTATACGAGTATTCGCTATAATTTAAGTTCTGTTTATGGAGAAATCAATTAAAAGATCGAAAAGGAAGTTGGAACTTCCTTCAACTCCGCGAGGTGAGAGGTGATTATGGCGGAGTTGGAAAAAAGAGAGGGTCACCATATCTTCTCAACATATTGGCGAGCTACTTTCGCGGAAGAACGCTGGTAGTAGAGGAGAAGCTCTGGCAACACATTTTGACGATGAACAGTGGAGTGCCGCAGGGGTCGGTGCTAAGCCATATCCTCTGGAATGTGATGTACGACGGCGTCCTCAAGCTCCCCACACGACCAGGGGTGAGTATCACATGTTTTGCGGATGACATCACCGTGGTAGCCGACGCCGAAACAGGTAAAACTAGAGCAATTGGTTAATGGTACGCTGACGGAAATCCAAAAGTGGATGGACGACAGGGGTCTGCAGCTCGTTCCTGAGAAGACGGAGGCGTTTTCGGGGAAGAGGAATGAGACCGGTCCGTTTTTCGATGGGCGGTCATACCGCATTATTGAGCGATAAGGCCAGAGTGTTGGGCGTGGACATACACCAAAATCTATCGTACAAGCCCCACATCATGAGAATGGCAACCAGAGCCATTGCAACCACAGACGCACTGGCAAAGATCATGCCAAACATGTGTGGCCCAAACAAGACCAAAAGAAGACTTCTGTGCACCGTAGCTGAATCCATAATGCTGTACGCCGCCCCGATATGGGTGTCGGCACTGGAAAAGGTTACGTGCAGGCGTTTGTTGGAGAGAACCCAGAGAAGGAGCGCCCTGAGAATCTGTAGGGCTTACAAGACGGTCTCCTCTGATGCGGTGCTCGTGATGGCGTCTTTCTGTCAATCCATCTCAAGGCGGAAATGAGAGACGCAAAATACAGATCAGCAAACAAGACCCTCTTTAGAGACTGGTGCGCAGAACTTCAAGACAGATGGAGAAATTCATGGACGGCATGTCATACCACAAGTCATATATAACGGTGGCCGGTGAAACAATTCTTTTGGAAATCTCCGATTCGTCATTCAAGGAGTGCTATAGATCTCACCTTCCAAATTTTTACAGCATTGCCGATGTGGATATATTCATGCTTGATGTGACCAATCAAAGGTCCTTTGATAATCTTAAAATTTGGAACGACGACTTAAGAAGCTGCTGCTTTAGAGATGTGAGCATCTTTGTGATTGGAAATAAGAAAAATCTAGGCGGCCGAAGGACAATATCCAAGAAGAAAACCCGACAATTTTCTAGTACCATAAGAGCAACATATTTCGAATGCTCTTCTCATATGCTATCAAATGTGGAAGATATTTTTCAAAGCATAGTTTCGACCGTGAGGATGAAATGGAAATCTATATCTGACATTACAATGATTCCATTGTACACTCCGCCGAATAAAAATGAAAATTATGGAATTGTACGGAAGAAACCCAACAATACAATTAGTCAGTGGTGCGATATGAACAGACGTGGGGTAGTTATTTGATTCAAATGGTGACTTTACGAAGAAAGTCTTCATTCCGGCTGAAATCCAGCAAGAAGCTCAAGAAGCAACATTACATTTGTTACCAGAAAAAAGCAAAAGTGTATACAAGAAGGAATTGATGGAATTCGACAACCGACGAAACACAAGGGGCCTAGGTAAAGAAACAACTACAGAAAAGGTTCTACTATATGCTACTTTTCAAAGTGAAGAAGCGGTTTGTGGTAATGTGGATAAAGTATTCAATGCTAAAATAGATTTATTGATTGCGAATAATCTTCTGTATTTAAATGTTCAAATTGAAAAGGGATCAATAGAGCAGGTACAGGATTCCAAGACATTTTTGGAGACAGAGCAATACTTAGAGGTTCATTTCATCAAGGCCATCATAGATGTTCCGATTCAAGCAGAGGTAGGCAATGTACAGCAAATTTCGCGATAGCAATTGTTGCATGTCGCATACAAGATCCATAATCTTGGACAACTAGCATTGTAGATTCCGTTCTTCTCGTCGGTGATAGATTGTATACAGAAAGTATAACGAAGCGTGTAGATCCAAATGTCGATAAAATCAATCGCGACTATCTGACAGTTAGTGAATTTCATAACGAATTTGAGCTTCTTTCTAATGTTTGCAATTTGAATATAAGTCTTAAGATCGAAGCCACTTACGGTCAATTGCTCAATAATAATACAGTGGGGGGCTTTCCTAATCTGCAAAATGGTTTGACCCAGTTCTTATAAGATCGTCAGTTTGGAATTTTAACATGCAACGGAATACCTCTTACTGTTTTCACTGCTGACAGTTTAATTTGGATGTTTGACTCGCATTCCAAGGGTTCGAAAGGCCGATGCGCTTAAAATGGCACTGCTTGTTTAATGAGGTTCTCATCGGTGAAATCTTTATTCCAATTGTTCAAATATATCATTCCCAAACTTCTCGATGAGGGGTATGGTAATAACCAGTATTCGCTCATTCAAGTAGAAGCTGAGATGCGGCTTATACTCGTGCGTAATGCTGTTTTGCCCACGGAAGTTGACGCAACGCCTCCTCCTACAGATAAAACAATCTTAGGTCCTTTAGAAACTTCGCATATTTTGTTCTACAAACACGAGGAGTCTATCATCACATCTTCTACTTTGCGACCAGTCGATGAGCATATATCACAGATTGATTTTGTGGTTGAAGGCGACCCTCGTGATGCGCCTTTACATACATTGAAGCGAAGAACTGCACCACCGCTTCAAGTGCATATTGAACGTAGAGCCGAAGAATTGACTTGGTTCTAATATATGTTTCCTAGAGGACGCAATGGTCTTCGCGAAGTAACGCGGCAGCATGAAATAACTCCACTTGGTTATTGTCAGGCAAGAGTGATCAGTGAGGACAGCAGATTCCAACGTAACGATTATTTATTTTACGCTCTATCCGTCATGGAGTACTATCCAGCAAAGCAGAACATTGGAGTGTGTCTTCGTTTGCGCCAAGGTGATGCCAGGCCCGAAGGCTTGGTGGAAAATTTGCATATCAATGTGAAAGGTTTGCGTGGTTCTAATGCTTACTAGTAAACTGCTTGTAGCGGTTTGATCGCCATGGTACGTTGCTTGAGACCACCGCAATGGTTTCTCACATTAAGCTGTAATGATTTAAATCGGAATGACATTCTCAAAGCTTTACTCGTTGCAGCCGGACGACCAGACGAAGATCCGATCGAAGACCTGCGATTTGAGGAAAAGATATTCTTAGTTGAGAATCATCCGGTTACTCTCTCTCGTCAATTTATGATTCGAGTTAACGCTATCATGCGTGTTTTGAAAAACGATTACCAACTGCTAGGTGGCAGATTACAAGATTATTGGTGGAGAATTGAGTTCCAAAACCGGGGTAATCCACATCTTTATATGTTGTGTTGGAACGACGGCGTGCCATCATTCGACACACCGAAGATTTTGAATTGGATGAGCTAGTTACAAGTGTTCAGGTTCATGTGCATACTTCAACCTGCTACAAAGCATATGTAATACAAAGCAAATATATATATAATATATATAAAAATACAAGCATATGTTGAAGATAAAAACTCTAATCTCGTTGCCTTACAAGAAGAATTTGAAGATGAAGACCCAGCTTGTGTATATTGTAATTCGTTGTATTCAATGTCTCGATTTTGACAAAGCTGGATACAGTGTCACTTGTGTAACATGGCTGCTATTCACATAGCTCGCAAATAAAATATTTAATTTTCTTTTCAACTGAAGCACATTAAATGTGGGCCCACCTTTTGCACTATCATGTATCATGCTGTCGACTTTTTATCATTTTTATCATCTCCATGTTTTTTGAGAGCTTTGCCTGTAAGAGATTTGCCTGTAAGTTGTTGCTTGGTGTGCTGGTGTCAATTGCTTGACTTTATGGTTGTTTTTAACTTTGTAGACTCTGATGAAAGCCTATATTAAATAAGGTTGAAACCAGTTAGTGGACATATTTTGTTTTATTTCAAAGACAAAAAACCTACGAATAAAAGTCCATATTTCTGTAAGAAAATTGAATAATAAGGCTGTGAATGCAAGAAAGCAAACCAGCAAAGTTCAACATAGTGAAGCAGAAATAGTGAAAATTTTATTTATTTTCTAAATTTGGCGACATCAGGATTGGATATCAGATTTGTTCCAAATGGTGTCACTGACTGTGCCGGTGTCAACAGAAAAAAAACTAATTTATATGTATGTTATGAAAATGAACAAATAATGCTTTATATATGTGTTTTCTGATTTATTTTTATTATCTTAACATTTTGTAAAAGTTTGTATTTTATACTTGTATGCCATCTCATCCGAATCCATGTTGATGAGATGGCATACATAATAAAAAATTCCAAGGAAGATCTTCGTAACTATCACACGCGAATCTCAAGAGCAACATTCTTAAAAAGCAACTCGCCCAAAGTTAGGGATATAAAATGAATTCGCGCAACACAAGCTTCGTGGAGTCTCTTAGTGATTAGTGCTTACCCGCCGGATGTTCTATAACGGGAACGGTTGCGCGATCACGTCTTTTCTCTCGATATTGTAGCATTAAAAAATTTTTAGATACGTCAAATAATGTACCTAATTCGGGCACGCCAGGTCGGTTAAGGTGAACTATGAGTTTCGAGTAAGCGCACACTCGGGCTTCTCACTCTTGGTCCGGTCTAAAACCTACAATGTCTTCGTTGGGAAGATGCACCGGCAAAGTCACCTTTGGCTGACGACAGCACAAGTCAAATTCGAAAACTCTCCACGCTGCCTCAGACAATATACATAATCCTTCATTTCTTCATGTAATTCGAGGGAGTTTTCGTTAAAAATGGCCGTCTTCGCATGATCGGGACCTTTATAAATCTCTCCAGAGTCCTTCGCTGAGTGAAGACGGTCATAGTCTGGCGCTTAAGTGCGTCGATTGCTAAGCTGGAATCCCTGGTTCGCTCCCCGGGCGAAGTAAAAATTGTGTTCTGACCGTCTTCCCTCGGCAGGCAACGGCAAACCACCAAGGTATTTGCCAAGAGAACCCCTTTATAAATATATTTATACAAATATTTTATGATTTGGACACTCGTGGCAACTTCCAAATTACAATGTGATTCCATTAAAAGGACTGCGTCGTTGACGGAACAACCCACTGGTTGGTAACTTGTTGTTTGCTTCTTCGACTGTACCACCGCCTTCCATCAGGATAGCTAGATACGCGAGCGGCAGTCCTCTTTTTTGAAATTCGATTTTACGTATATTAAATCGACGTCATAAGTCTTAGCATTTTAATTTGTCTGGCCGGGCAGTAAACTGGAGGTGATTTCAGTCCATCGGGGATTACAAGTAACGGTAAGAAAAAAGCTTGGTCTACCTAATCGCGAAACAATAGCCATCGCGTCGTGATAGTTAATTTACACGTAACGCGGACCGTGCGTGAATGAAGATGGTACCGTACCTCTCTAACCCGCAATGGTATCATGAATCTTGCTACACGTGGCTATTTTCATAACCGATTTCTAATTGAGTCGTATAAATTGCAAGCGTTCTTCTTCCGCCCTACACCACATATCTACCAGATATTCTTGCGAACAGCGCACGATGAAGAAAAATCTACGGTCTGAAAGAATCTTGTGACGATCCAAATACCCCCACCAACTCGGTATTTTGATACACTTCGAATTAAAAGGCGCACAATTCTACAGCAGTCTCGATTTCGCATGAGAACCCGTACGATGTTGGCAAAATCATTTCTTGTTGGTACGTTTCCCTGGATTGGTAGGTCATGCCATTCCTGGTTTATTTCCTGGAAATATAAATTAAATTCAATTCCTATGCAGATCTAACCAAGTTATAAAAAAATATCATTATGGATTTCCAATTGCAAGCAATAACACTTGACGAAATAATGGCTAATAATAATTATTAAATATAATACTTGTATTATTATCATCGATTATACAGCTCCATTTCCCCAGCACCCCCCGCCACAAAATATTTAAATCGAACTTGGTGCAATCGTTTGTACCAAAAAGACAAAAAAGTTACAGCACTTTCAAAGTGGGGATGCTAGGGAAATGCCAACACGTTCTTAAAGTACGTGTAAATCTACATAAATCGCACGTGTCTTTTATGCGTGATGTGCCCCCAGTCGACGCCGATCCTGCAAGTTGTACATATTGTTGCATTTAATGTAAATTTTTAATACAAAATATTGTAATTATATTTTTAATTTGTAAACGCAATGTTCAATTTATTTAACTTCTTATCATTTTAAATACATTTCACACATCTACTCGTTTTTATATTTTCGTAAATTTTTTGGGTATTTTTATGTTATTATTGTTTATAAAAACCAATGGATAAACTGTTCAACGAATTTGGCTTTCGTTTGTTTATCAAACAGTAATCCGATAATCCGAAGATCTTGATCAATATTGGGGCGGATTAAAATGGTAAATACGAATAATTCGCTTAAGTGGATTATCCAATAATCCTTATTTACTTTCTTATATAAGAAAAAACGTGCGCAATTTTTCACAACCTTTTTACGAATATCATCAAATAAAACACTAGGAATACACATCGTAAGCCATAAATAATCAGCTTATTGAATATATTAAATATTAATATATCAAATAAAATTGAACTTAACAGAATATATTCACGAATCTCAGTTCAAGTTAGTTCTAAAATGACGTGTGCGATTTGTTTACAAGACCTGAATGGAAATGTGGGAGTATTAGCTTGTAAGCACACATTTCATGAAGTGTGTATAAGAAATTGGTCCAATCGAACGACAACTTGTCCATTATGTCGTCAATACTATAACGAAATATGTTTAGTCGATCATAACAACCAAGATCAAGTAATAACATTTATCTTATTTAACATTTAATAACTCCATTGAGTTATTACGCTCCGTCCAGTTCAAAACAATTTTGTAAATGAAGACGAACAACAACCACAATAAATGTGGGAGTATTAGCTTGTAAGCACACATTTCATGAAGTGTGTATAAGAAATTGGTCCAATCGAACGACAACTTGTCCATTATGTCGTCAATCCTATAACGAAATATGTTTAGTCGATCATAACAACAAAGATCAAGTAATAACATTTAATAACTCCATTGAGTTATTACGCTCCGTACAGTTCAAAACAATTTTGTAAATGAAGACGAACAACAACCACAATAAATGTGGGAGTATTAGTTTGTAAGCACACATTTCATGAAGTGTGTATAAGAGATTGGTCTAATCGAACGACAACTTGTTCATTATGTCGTCAATCCTATAACGAAATATGTTTAGTCGATCATAACAACAAAGATCAAGTAATAACATTTATCTTATTTAACATTTAATAACTCCATGGAGTTATTACGCTCCGTACAGTTCAAAACAATTTTGTAAATGAAGACGAACAACAACCACAACAACAAATAATACCGGAAGATAGACAAATGCGATTACCACCTGTCCGACGGTACCATTTTTTCAACGATGTGCTCGACGACCTTGGTGAAGGATTTGACGAAGAGATGGAGATTGGTGATTATATTAGCGATGCTGAAGATGAGGACGAATACGATACACCCTCGGTGGGGAAGAACTGGACTGAGAGGAAATTCAGTTTTGCATTTATCCGTACAGAGCATACCAGTAAATTTTTTTTTGCTATGCAAGAGTGTCATTAAATTTGTTATTTTGTAAGTTTTTTTTTAAATGAAAAATAAAAAAAAATTCTTTTAAAGGTTTTTCTTTCTCGAAAAAGACAGTATTCTATAAAAATGCAAGGAATTTGTGATTACAAATTGAGAATTCGGCAAGAGACAATTGGGTATCAAGGAATTGTACATGATGCAAAAATATTTTCTGAATAGCTGAAAAACTGAAAAGTTTCCAAGTTTAAAAGAATTGAAGTTTCGTTTGAAAGATGACAAAAATTACAGACTGCAGCAATTGGATTTTGATATGCTATATTTTGCACAATGCATTAAACGACTTTAACAGTCCCGAAAAAGATCAGAGAATAACTGACTTTAATAATTACCCAGAACTTTTTAACAATGAAAATTTGAAAAACGATTTAGTGGATTACATAATTAATAAAAACAATAAAAGAAAACTGAATTTTATTTTTTTAATAAATACTGTTGTGTATTTAGGTAGCACTTCGTGGTATTAAAACTAGCTTTGTAAATTAAACTAAAACTTTTATTCAGACATTCTACCGTTTTTTGTAACAAACATGAAACTGCGTACATTTTCATAGCATAACTTAAAACTCCTGCACTGCCCTCTATATGAACATATGTACAACAATATAACATTTCCTCCCCTCATAACATTTTTACATCTGCAGTCGGTCAACAGGTTTGCGAACCCTAGCAGAACGCCTCAAAATGACTGGCTCACTATCTATAGGCATTTGTATGGACCGATTCGCATACCCATTTTCACCAGAACCGCTACAAACAGTATCAGTTATCAACGTTTGATCAGTAGCTACAGAAGTATTAGGACACTGCACCTCTTCTGATCCCGACTCTATATTAGGAACATAAGAATCAATTGTAGGCAACAGTGGAGTATTCTGACCAATTAATCTTATTTGGTTCAAATGTCGCTTCCAAATTTTTCCGTCATCTAACTTTATTAAGTAATGTAATTTACCTAGTCGTTCAATTACTTTACCAAATCTCCATTTTGCATCGTGCCAATAATCACGCACAGAAACACGCGAGTCAATATCAAATTTACGTATAGGTATGTGTGATTGCATTGTCTCATCTGTTTCATCAGATTTGGTTTCGTTTGGTTTTATTAAATCCAAACGAGTTCGTATTTCTCGGTTGAACATAAGCATTGATGGCGAAACTTTAGTAATGCTATGAGGCATACGCCTGTACTGTAATAACATTTGATTTATAACCTTATTTCTATTTCTTTTATCTGGTTGTAATGCTCTAATCGATTGTTTCAGTGTCTGTACACATCGCTCAGCCAATCCGTTTGTGGCAGGATGGTAGGGAGCACTTAAACAATGTTTAATTCCGTTTAATTGTAAAAATCTTTTAAATTCGGTTGAAACAAATTGTCTACCATTGTCACTAACTAATTTCTCTGGTATACCAAAACGTGAGAAAATATCTCGGCAAATCTTAATTGTAGTATTTGAAGTTATATCACTCGTTTCAACAATTTCGGGCCAACGTGAATAAGCATCAACCAATATGAAATAATAAGAACCGTAAAATGGTCCCGCATAATCTACATGAACCCGTTTAAATGGAATATCCACATTCTCCCAAGAATGAATAGGAACAGTAGTAGGATTATTCCTGATTTTATTGCATTGTGAACAATTTTTAGCTAAATTTTCTATGTCAGAATCGATATTTTTCCACCAACAATAACTACGAGCCAAACCCTTCATTTTGACGATTCCGAAATGTGCAGCATGTAATTCGCACAAAATGCGTTTTTGTAATGACCCTGGAATCACTACTCTTTGTCCACGTATTATACAACCTTGTTGTAAGGAAAACTCATTTTGATCGATACCAAATCTAAAACCCTTCTCAATACTTTTACCCGTTTGTAATGCCTGTAGTAACATTTTCAAATGAACATCATTGTTAGTTTCCGACGCTAACTCTGAAATCGTAACCGGTAATGTTTCTATTTGATTTATTTCAAATAAATCTGGTTCATCAAAATCAATAACCAAATTTTCCGATTTACTTGGTAATCTAGATAGACCGTCTGCATTACAATGAGCATCGCTTTTTTTATATTTAATGTCGTAATTGAATGCTTGTAAATAAATGGCATAATGTTGCATACGTGATGCTGAAAGTATGGGTAAACCTTTCTTGGGATTAAAAATTTGGAGTAACGGTTTGTGATCTGTGTAAAGTGTAAATCGATTTCCATATAAATATTGATAAAATTTGCGTATTCCGAAAATTATACTGTAAGCCTCTTTGTCAATTTGTGGGTATTTTTGTTGCGTAACTGACAAAGTTTGCGAAGCAAAATGTATAGGACGTTCTGTTCCGTTTGGGTATATATGTGATAATACCGCTCCTACACCATAAGAAGAAGCATCGGTAGCTAAAACTAATGGTAGTTTAGGGTCGTAATGAACTAAAAAGTCCGCTGATTGCATTTTCTCTTTAACTAAATTAAAAGATCTCTGACATTTGTTATCCCAAACAAATCTTACGTTGTTATGAAGTAATTTGTTTAGTGGAAACAAAATTGTACTTAAGTTTGAAAAAAAACGACCGTAGTAATTTACCAAACCGATAAATGCTTTTAATTCAGTTTTATTCGTAGGAATAGGTGCATTTTGTATTGCTTCGACTTTGGTTTTAGTTTTATGAATACCTTCTTTATTTATCAGGTAACCGCAATATTCAATTTTGTCTGCAAAGAATACCGATTTTTCTAAATTTACGTGCAAATTATGTTTGTGTAGCCTTTGTAAAACTTCTTCTAATCGTTTGAAATGAATTTCATCAGTTGCACCCGTAATTCTTATATCGTCTAGAAAAACTTTAGTACCTGTAATACCCTGTAAAATATTTTCCATCTGTCTTTGCCATATCGCGGGCGCAGAAGAAACCCCAAACATCAATCGGTTGCATTGGTACAACCCTTTATGTGTATTCAACGTAAGTAAATGCCTATCCTCTGGAGCAACTTCCAGATGTAAATAAGCTTTGCTTAAATCAATTTTTGTAAATTTCTGACCACCCGCCATAGACGCAAATAATTCGTCAATGGTAGGTAAGGGATGTTCGTCCACTTGTAGAAATTGATTTATCGTAACTTTAAAATCTCCGCAAATTCGTATTTTATTATTTTTTACTACCGGTACAATTGGAGTAGCCCAATCTGACGAATTAACTTTAGTAAAAATCCCTTGATTTACCAAATTATCAAGCTCGGTCTCAATTTTGGACATAAGTGCAAATGGTACGGTTCGAGCTCTAATGAATATAGGCTGAACGTTTGGTTTCAATCGTAATTTTGCTTGTAATCCTTGAATTTTACCTATACCCGGTTTAAAAATTGATTCGTATTTAGTAATTAAATTTTCTACCGCGATATTATTTGTAATGGAATCTAACTTGTAAACGTATTCATCCCATAAATTAACATTCATCTGCCTAATCCACTCTCTACCTAGTAATGGTTCTCTATTAATTGCCACAATGTACAGATTTAAATTGTATAATACCTCTTTGTATGAAACACTGCAAATCACATATCCTAAGACGTTTAAAGATTTACGACAAAATGTAATTAACTTCAAATTTGTATTTTGTATTGGTAAATTTGGAAAAAGTAACTGATATTGTATCTTACCCATTACTGATACCGAAGCTCCACTATCAACTTCAAATTTGACTCTTTGACCATTCAACATAAGGTCTGTATAAAATTTATTACGAAATTGATGGTGTTCAGTGGTTTCCAATGCCACAATCTCTTCTGTATCTACCAAATGTGTATTAGCTCTAAGTGCTTTTGAACAAACCCTTCTTAAATGACCCTTAACATTACAAAAATTGCAAATAACATTAATGTTTGGACATTTGTTAGCCAAATGCGTTGAATCGCCACACCTAAAACATTTGTTAGTTTTGAAAATATTATTATTAGTATTAACTTGTCGCTTCCCCCTTGTAGTACTAGAAGTAGTATTGTAATTCCAATTTTTCTTCTTTCTCACTGGACGTGTGATATTTATTGTATGTACCGCTGTTTCCTGGCGATGTAATTGTGCTGCATCTCGAGCCGATAACTCCATACTGGCAGCTATGCTGAATGCTCCATCCAAAAGTAAATCTCTTGTTTCTAGTAGTCGGTTTTGAATTTTTTCACTTCTTAACCCAAAAACGAATTGATTGCGTAAAGCTGTTTTCAAATAATTACCAAATTTACAATTTATTGCCAGCTTCTGTAAAGCTGTGAGGAATTCTTGAACATTTTCTCCTTCCAATTGTTTCCGTTGATGGAATCTAAAATTTTCAGCAATTTCTAACGGAGCAGGACTGTAATAATTTTTCATTAGTTCAACCAATTCCAAATAAGGCTTTGTACTGGGATCCTCGGGAGCCAACTTATCGCACAGAATATCATAAGCTTCAGGTCCCATATAATGTAATAAATAGAATACTTTTTTTGAAGCATCAATATTGAAAATAGTAAAGGCACTTTCCATTCGTTTAACCCATCGTTCCCATTGAAATTTTGTATTCTCGAAAAATTCGATGGTAAACACATTTTGTACGGTAGTAGTAGTAGTTGCAGTAGCCATCATTCACATTAATAACGTAAAAGTAATTGTAGAAACTTAATTGTAATTGTAAATTGTAAAATTAAAATATGTATTCTCCGTATCATGAAAATGTAAAATAATGGACGTCGTAGTAGTATCTTATCTTGCAAAAATGTCTGACCTTGTAACTTAAACAAATTTCTTCTTATATTGTAAAATTCTGTATTTTGCATGGATTCGAACAATCTCGTCGCCAACTGTTGTGTATTTAGGTAGCACTTCGTGGTATTAAAACTAGCTTTGTAAATTAAACTAAAACTTTTATTCAGACATTCTACCGTTTTTTGTAACAAACATGAAACTGCGTACATTTTCATAGCATAACTTAAAACTCCTGCACTGCCCTCTATATGAACATATGTACAACAATATAACAAATACTATTAACAATTTATTTATTTTCTAATTGCTTTAAGGCTAGTCTTTCCTTCATTTCCAGTTCCTGTAAAGCAAAGTGAAAAGTTTCAGTAAAACAAAATAGAATAAACAAGCACACATCATCTGAAGCCTTAGGTAATATCTTCGTTGAAGGAGATTTTAGTAGAAGACAATGCAAATAAAAATATATTTTCCTATTCCCTGCTATTCGTTAATAAAAAAAATTGCTCTCCAGAGGAGCAGTCAATCAGAGTTACACAGACTTGTGCTGAAGTTCTGTTATCATCCATATGGTTGTGTAAGTAGTTAGACGATGTTACAGAGAGTTGTACCGAAAACGAAAAGAAAAACTTGGAATTAATTATAAAATGGGGCTGAAATGAATATCAGCAATTGCAATATAAACAAAAGTTTGAAAACTAAGATAGCGATGAAAACATATTTCAAAGTTATCTAGTGCCATTACGTCTACAAACAATAGCCAATGGACGACAAAGAATTATATGGAAGAATCCAGTACCTTCATCTCCAATGTTCTGCAGACCAATTAGAAACCAAAGATGTCAGTAATGACGAATTTAAATATTATAGAAAATAAAATAAAATATTTAAAAAATCAGAAATATTAACCGCTAATAGAATAGTTTATGTAGCTCATAAATTACTACCAACAATAATTGTGGACCTAAGGTAAGTGCAAAAGTCTCGGGCACCATATTAATATTTTAAAACTTCAATTAAAAATTTATTTAAACGGCATTATTTTAAGAAAAAATCGTTTTTATAGTCTTCCTGGTATATTTTCTTTTCCAAATAGTAATTTTACCTGAAAGTTTAAAGAAAATGGCAAAATGGCAATAAAACTTCTGGTCCATGAGTAATAGCACAAAACAAGTTATTTTAATATTGGTTTCTTTACCTAAAAATAAATTCCCAGTTTGTTAAAATTGCTTCTACAAAGCAGAAGTTAGTGTATTTTTTTATTATAAGTAATTTAATTTACCGCAATGCCTAAAAAACCAAAACTAAGTGTGCAAAAACGTTTGCAGAACTTTATATCCACTAAATAGTGGATATACCAAAAACTGGCTTCGGGAACACTAACGAAGGCAATACTTCTAGAAGATTTTTTCTGACCCAGAAGCTGCTTCCCAGATCACTGGAATTGACTTACGATTAATTCAGAGATTCAATGTGATACTGGAAACAATTTCCAGTGGTCATGCAATAGATGCCAAAAAATTTGAAGCCTGCACATTTGAAACTGCGACTCTTTACGTGCAGCTGTATGGATGGTATCCAATGTCCCCTACTAATGTGCCTCAATAGAACTTTTTTAATTCCGACGAAACTAACAAGTAGTCTAACAAGAAAAAAGTACCATGAAAACATAATCAATCATTCTAAATCTGCTATTTCGATAATGTTTTTTGGATCGGCTTCATTGTACTGCCCCCATACGTCATATATAAATCGGAGCACATGTGCGATCGTTGGACCAAAAATGGTCCTAAAGGCCATCCATGTTGTGCAGATCGTTGCTGCAGTTCAGGCACTAGATACAATAGAACCAAAAGTGGATGGATTGAAGCTAGCTGCTTTATAGACTGGTTCAATACTATTTTTTTACCGCACGCCATAAGATTGCCTGAAAAAAGGTGCCAATTGGAGATAACCTCTCCTCGCACTTAACACACGAAGTTTTACAATTGTTCCAACAGAACAATATAGCATTTATTTGTCTACCGCCAAATTCAACTCATTTAAATCAACCTTTGGACGTGGCATTCTTTCGTCCCTTAAAATCGGCGTAGAGGTATATTGCTACCATGGAAAATGGAGAATCCAAAACTATCGTCTTTAAAAAAAGACGCCGTAATGGATGAATCTGGAAAGCATGCAAAAGCTATAAAGCAAGATTTAGTGAGTGGATTTGAGGCAATAAAAATAGAATTTTGGATAAACTACACACTGCCAACGATAACAAGGCATTTGCAGTTGAATATGATTATAAAGCACTTTAGGGTCATATTTAAAAGAAAAGCGCTATAATAGTACGCCTACTCGGGTCCCAGCAAAAGAAAGTCACGGTTAAATGTTACAGCTGGAAAAAGCGTTACTTGTCCTGCAATAATTAACTCTGGAACCAGAGAAGAGCGGAAGGCGAAAAACTTTTAGATAAAAGTTGGTATTAAATTATTGTGTTTATTTCTATTAAACCCTAAGTCAAAATTTTCAAAAATTTACTTCTTCCAATTTATATCTTTTTAATAAAATCTATTTTTATAATATAATAAACCAAAAGCTGGGCATACTTTCGATAATTTGTTGAAGCTGTCAAACAAGTGTTTGTTGCACGAAAACTGCAACTTTTGCAACTACAAAAATAACTTTTAAAAGAACTTTGAAGCATTCTTCCATTCTTGTATTGGAATTTTTATTTTTTTTGTCATAGTTGAATTTGATGAATCGATAAACGGAAAAAAGGCGGTAGAATTAGTACCGAGTTGTGGTTAACCAACAATGAAACTTCGTGTTTCTGGCCGCCGAAGGACAAGGAGCTTCAAAATCAGAAATGGGCTAAGCTAGAATGCAAAGCAAGTTCTATGTGGGGTACATATCCAGTGCAAGTCATCGGCAGAGCAAGTAAGTGTAATTGATGCATTTTTTAATTATTGTTGATCTTAGCAGTATTTTTTGTTTTTGTAATATAATTTATTGCTATTTTCAGAGGACTATGAGCAAGGGATTCGAAGATTGCAGAAATTTTACAAAAAACGCGTGGTTGACGACAGCTCTGAAAATGAGTTTCAGGCTAAAAAATCCGATGGTGAGCCTGCAATGATGGATTCGTCGACTGTAGCTCGCGTGCTAGCCAGTTCGTGTCAGCCTCTAGGAAGCTACGTATCTTTAGTTCAAAGGATCTAGATGGGTTGGAGGATTTCGAGGACAATCCCGTCGATGAGGGTTGTATTTCAAACAAGAGTGACGATAAAGGTGTAGCGGAAGCAGAATTATTGCCAAAGGAAATAGGTATTTATTATTGTTTTCTAATTTTATTAGTACAGAAATTGATAACAATAAAAATTTTGTAATAATTAGAGAATTGATGAAGAAAAATTTTTCTCAAAGTAATTAGAATTTACCTTTAATTTTATTAATATATTTTTATTATTACTATTATTATTGTAAATTGTTTCAAACATTTCTAGGAGTTAATGATTACCGTACATTGGCTGAATACTTGAAAGGGATTATACATAGCGAATTTAGGAGCTTGCGGCAAAGTATTAATCATACCATGGACGAAAGATTTCAGGCGATACTGAAGACCGTTCAATATTCAGCCGGTCCACCTGAGGATATCGGCGAAGATTTGTCTTTTGAAAGTGATAAAAAATTAATGGAGTTCGACGAATCGCTGAAAGACAACGAGCAAAAAATAACTGCATTGGTAAATTACAAATCACTTAACATAGAATCTACAAATTATTCACAGATTATTCAGATATAAATAAATAAACTTTCAACTTGTGAAATAATAATAGGTATTTCAAAATTAAAAAACCAAATTAAATATTATTACGAGTATACCATTCAAATAGTATTTACAAAATATTTACATTTTTTACAGATCGATATTTTCCAAACGGTTACGGCTGGACACACTAAAAGTGAGGATGATGTTCACGCGATGATGAGCAAGTTTCTAAAAAAACCAGTTCAACTCCAATATAGTGGATGCGGGAAAAAAATTAAAGCGTGGGCCAATCATGGCAACCACGCTTGGGTCCGTGTTATCATTCCAGCTTTTTACCGCGAGACTTCTGCCAAGTTGGGCCAGGGCTGGCCCTACCCTGGGTCCGTCATACTTTCCTGCATGGGAAAAATAAAATCAACAGTTTTAATTTATTATAAGACAATTTTGTACTTTTACTATGTATGTATACTTCTTTTAGATTTACTGGCAAATGTTATTCGGATTTACGATTATAAAAAGCCGAATATCCAGAAATGGAAACTCGTTTGTATGCATGGTTTTGTAAACAACGATCAAGGCACATCCCAATTTCCTATGAAATTTTATGTGCCAAAGCAAAATAGTTTTTTATACGGAAACCTATGGAAATGATAATTTTAAAGCTAGCAGGAGCTGGATTTCTATGAAAAGGCATGGTCTGCGTCCTTTATATCTAAGTGTTTAGCGAAAAACTAACTAATGACCAAAGTGCCGTTGACGCTTTCCTTACTGAATTTAAAATTTCATACCATGTACCATCATACCACACAAAAGATCCCGAAAACCCACCGGCAAAAATGATTTGTTTGCAGTTTTAATAGAAGAATGGGGTAAAATTCCACAAGACACCATTGATATGGTGTCTATCTCACCAAGATGATGAGCGCAGTGGACGTTCAAAAGAAGCTGTTACAGACGAAAACATCAAAAAAATACACCAAATAATTTTGGATGACTGTAAAGTGAAGTTGATCGAGATAACTGAGACTCTAAAGATGTCAAACGAATGTGTCGGACATATTGTGCATGCGAAAGCTCTGTGCAAAGTGGGTGCCGTGTGAGCTCAATGTCGATCAAAAACAACAACGTGTTGATGATTCGAAGTAGTGTTTGGGGCTGTTTCACCGCAATAAAACCGAATTTTTACGTCGATATGTGACAATGGATCAAACATGGCTCCATCACCACACTCCAGAATTCAATCGGCAGTCAGCTGAGTGGACTGCCGTTTGAAGCGTTGGAAGAATGAAATTTGGAAAAAACGGCCCCATTAAAAAAAAAATTTTGTTCCACCAAGACAATGCACCGTGTCACAAGTAGATAAAAACGATGGTCAAACTCAATGAATTGACCCGATGAATTGACGTAGACCCACGAGGAAACGCTAACTCTAATTGCTAGCGTGGAAGTTTATAAAGATCATTTGAACCACGTTACCAAACGTCGCCGAGTCTGGAATAACGTCAGCAACGACTTGCTTAGCCAAGAACATGTTTTTTCAGGCGAAAGTTGTAAAAAAAGTGGCTAAACTTGATGAGAACGTACAAATCGTGCAAAGACATTAAAGGAAAAACGGGTAGGGGGCCCACTCGTTTCGTTTTTTTTTGAAAAAATGGATGACATCCTTGGTATGGAACCAAATTTCTCTTCGCCAAATTCAATTAATGTTGGCGAAGCATCGACATCGTTTGTGATAGCATCAACATGTTCGATAGACGAGGAGGCGATGTTATCGTTACCATCTACTCAAGAGCAAAACATAGGAATAGAGAATGCTTTAGAAGAGGAACCGCCGCCGCCGGTTGAAATTATCACCACGGTTGTCACACCAAACAGACGAACAAAGAAATTCAGTAACACAAAATTGTGGCTTGAATTTAATGACCTTTCTTTCAGTTCACCTTCGTAATAGTCTACCGTATGTTAGATTTTCTGCCTCGAACAAGAGATTATTAGACGAAATTATCTCAAAAATAGAAGAAATTGAAAGAAGAAAACTATATTTTCCACCCTAGGGATAAAACCTGATACTTGCCACTTGCTTGGACAAAACCACCCTAGTATCGAAGCAATAACTTAACACGCCACATAACACAACATAAGCCCTACATCTCACTCGTTGGAGATATGCTAGAATAGCAATTGAAGTTAATTGCGGATAGCGGATAAAATGGTCTTTAAATTGTTGAATTAACGGATAATGTGCCAATCGCATAAATTTTCTATATAAGCAAAATTTTGAAGCCAATAATGCAATTGTTGATTGATATTCATTGGTTTTAATTACAAAAATGGACGCAATTGAAATAAAAATTTGTGGTACTTGCAAAAAATCGATATTGTGTACCAATTTCATTGCACACCTTGCTCATTGTAAACGAAATTTTAAACTTTGCAAGGGATGTCACAAAATAATATCTATAACTGAAATTAGCAGTCATAGAATTCAATGTGTAACCTCCATACGAATGAAATTTACTCGATGTTTAATTTGTAAAGATTTGGTACCAAAAGAGCAATTTAGAAAGAACGAAAAAACCTGCAAGAGGATAAAGAGATTAATAATTTTAAGATTTCATGAAAGAAACGAATTTATCCCTCCACCTAATAAAAAGTGTGATAATTGCATGAAAGATATACCAATAGAAAATTACATCACACATAATGCGCATTGTAAACAAAAAATAAGTTTATGTTCTATATGCCAAGAACCAACACAGAGGGAGTTATTGGAAGAGCATCGAAAATCGTGTTTGCTGAACTCGGATAATGAAATTTCCGTTTATTGTTCAGATTTGTTGATGAACTTCGGTAATCTGAGAATAATCTAATTATGTAATTAACAGTCATAGAATTCAATGTGTAACATCCATACGAATGAAATTTACTCGATGTTTAATTTGTAAAGATTTGGTACCTAAAGAACAATTTAGAAAGAACGAAAAAACCTGCAAGAGGATAAAGAGATTAATAATTTTAAGATTTCATGAAAGAAACGAATTTATCCCTCCGCCTAATAAAAAGTGTGATAATTGCAGGAAAAATATACCAATAGAAAATTACATCACACATAATGCGCATTGTAAACAAAAAATAAGTTTATGTTCTATATGCCAAGAACCAACACAGAGGGAGTTATTGGAAGAGCATCGAAAATCGTGTTTGCTGAACTCGGATAATGAAATTCCCGTTTATTGTTCAGATTTTTTGATGAACTTCGGTAATCTGAGAATAATCTAATTATGTAATTAACAGTCATAGAATTCAATGTGTAACATCCATACGAATGAAATTTACTCGATGTTTAATTTGTAAAGATTTGGTACCGAAAGAGCAATTTAGAAAGAACGAAAAAACCTGCAAGAGGAAAAAGAGATTAATAATTTTAAGATTTCATGAAAGAAACGAATTTATCCCTCCGCCTAATAAAAAGTGTGATAATTGCAGGAAAGATATACCAATAGAAAATTACATCACACATAATGCGCATCGTAAACAAAAAATAAGTTTATGTTCTATATGCCAAGAACCAACACAGAGGGAGTTATTGGAAGAGCATCGAAAATCGTGTTTGCTGAACTCGGATAATGAAATTCCCGTTTATTGTTCAGATTTGTTGATGAACTTCGGTAATCTGAGAATAATCTAATTATGTAATTAACAGTCATAGAATTCAATGTGTAACATCCATACGAATGAAATTTACTCGATGTTTAATTTGTAAAGATTTGGTACCTAAAGAGCAATTTAGAAAGCACGAAAAAACCTGCAAGAGGATAAAGAGATTAATAATTTTAAGATTTCATGAAAGAAACGAATTTATCCCTCCACCGAATAAAAAGTGTGATAATTGCAGGAAAAATATACCAATAGAAAATTACATCACACATAATGCGCATTGTAAACAAAAAATAAGTTTATGTTCTATATGCCAAGAACCAACACAGAGGGAGTTATTGGAAGAGCATCGAAAATCGTGTTTGCTGAACTCGGATAATGAAATTCCCGATTATTGTTCAGATTTGTTGATGAACCTCGGTAATCGGAGAAAAATCTAATTATGTAATTGATTAGTGTACCCCTATGGCTACTTTTTATTATTTTTTATAATCAAGTTATTTTGACTATTGCCAAAAAGGTAGTTATACTGTATTTAAAATAATACAGTAAAAGCTCGTTTAAAAGGCATTGTTTTAGACGCTCGTAGATGTGACACGTTTAAATTACTCATTCGAGATACTCTTTGGTCATTGGATAGATCAATTTAAAAACATTATAGCTAGTTTAGATTGTACTTCTGGGTACCTCGAATCTCAAATTCAGACCGTTAATATAGAAATAATGCTCAGACATGGCATTTTTAAAGTCCCCAATTGATGCAAATAAACGGGGTTTTGACCTGATCTAGCATAATAGATCAACTGATAGATAATTATAAATAAAAAATATATTACTCATAAATGTGCATATTATATGATATTATTTTGGATATTATTTTAGAAATCAATCAGTATCGGGCATAAATCAATTATTACTGGCATTACGGTTTTATGCTACCGGAAGCCACCTGTTACATGTAGGTGACTTTTCCTGTGTAAGTGTGAGCACCAGTAGTACGATTGTTAAGAGAGTTTCTATTGCAAATTTGCGACCTCAATTTATAAAATTTCCTACAACTGAGGGTGAAATGTCGAAAGCAAAATTAGAATACTACCAAATATGGTAGGAACTCCAGGTAACTACTTATAAACATTTTGATATTATAGGCATTTTTTACATAATATTTTTAAAAGGGTCCTGATGCAGAAATATTCCGTAACCGAAAAGGTTACTTTTCATTAAATATGCAAACTCTGTCTTCGGCTGACCTAAAAATTCTTGACATAGTATGTCGTTGGGCAGGATCAACTAAGGACTCTGCTAGTTTTCAAAACAGTTCAATCTGTTTCGGGTTTGAAACTCTCAGATACGGTAATAGTTTTATTTTAGGTGATAGTGGATATGCCTTAAATGTAAAATACTATATATCAAGCAGTGAAGAACTTAGGTTTGAGGAACATTTGCAGCTGAAAAAAGAATGCTATGAAAATAGACAAAAGGATCGAGGAATTGAAAAAGATGGCGATCATCGCCATCATCGACAAAACGACTGCAGTAATATGTTTCGATATGAAAAATGTTTTTCCATTGCCTAAAGCAGGAATTTCCTGTTTCTTCTACAGTAAAAAATTAAATTGCTATATGACAGCGCACTGCAATTTGAATGGAAGAGCGTATTGTGCGGTCTGGTCTGAAGGCATACATGGACGAAAAGGATCAGATATGGCGTCTGCAATAATAAAAATATTGGAAAATGTGTTTCAAGAATTTCCAGATATCGTTAAGGTGATATTATGGTCGGACTCGTGTGCACCACAGAATCGCAACTAAAAAAGTTTCTTGAAGAACATTCCACTGTAAAAGAAATTATACAAAAATTTTCAGAACCGGGTCATGGACAAGTTCAAGAAGTTGATAACATTCATTCGAAAATAGAGAGAAAGTTGGAACACTTAGAGATTTACAGTCCTATCGGTCTTCTCAGGGCTCTAAAAATGTGAACAACAAGACACCGTTTAGGATAATTCAATTACAACTGAATGACTTTAAGGACTATGAAAAATGCTCAAAAATATTTAATTTTACCGGAGTGCCTTATTGTTCAGTGAAACAATTAAAATACAAACAAGATGAACTACTCCAGGTGCATTACCTGGGTTGGCTACCTGGCTTCGCCCCCTGGACCCCGAGTTGCTTCTATTTTAGTCTCCGACTGCTGTATTAAACATGGAAAATGAATTTTGCAAGAAAACGATAGTAAAAACATGTTACAGGTTAATAAAAGAATCATAACTCAGCATTAACATTTCAGCTAAAAGAAAGCCAAGAGAAAATCGATCTCCATAAATTAAATTATAACTACAGGGTCGTGAAAGACCTATCTTAGTTTGAATAAAAAGTGTGCTTTATTTTAATTGTTAACCTTTTAACACCAATATTATGTATTATACAGAAACTCAATAATTCTTAAGGAAACTACAACATTTTTCATCATCTAGCGTACAAGTGACACTAATACACAAATTTGTCACTAGACAAGTCATTTGAATGCCACATGGCAAACCTACCAGAGTAGTAATTTCAAGTTTCAACTTCATTAGATCAAGAAAATAAAGAAAAATATTTAAATAAATAAGTTTTTGCTACCTCCTGTATGGACTTAAGCAATTATCATGTATGACATAGGTTGAGGAATTATGTTAAATAAATCTAAAAATAAAGCTCTAACCTTGCCAAATCCCTGCTAGTTAGTTGGTAGATGAAGCTTTTCGTCCAAAGTGGTTTGTAACTTCTTGTGCATATTTTGAAAATCTCACAATTTTTGTATAACTGCAAATAAAAAACAATTAAATTAGGTTTCACAAAATCCTGAATTAATTCTATATATTTATACTGTTTTAAGGTAGATCGCAGTCGAGCAACTCTGTGATTAATTATTACTCGACATCTTAAATTACAAATAAAACTGGAAGTTTGCAGCAATTCAAACCAGAGCCTTCCCTCAATTAAATTTGTATTACTGTCGCTATTTTTTATTTGTTACCTTAATTAAACCCGTTAAGTGGTACTAATAATTTTTAAAAATGTAGAATTCGTTATAGTCGAAGACCACTAGAGTCGAACTGCGACAAGTTATTTAATAAAAATGAATCTTTGAAAATTTGAAATTTAGTATTCTTTGCAGAAAACATTAACAAATTTTTGGCTTGAACAGAAGGGTCGTCATAAATATTATAAACATATTACCTAAATAAAAGACATACGGAATTAACTCTTGACAGTATCATCCATAAATTCGAAAGTCGATTATGCTAATCCAGCAGTAGTTTCATGACACACTTCAATCGTCCAACTTCATTTCCCTCAAACGTATTTAATTTGGAAATTAAATGGGGTCGAAAGCCATCCAACAATTCAGTAAATTTCAAATACCTGCGGCTTTGATTATGATGATTCGGTTCTAAAATGAAACAAAATGTATTTACATAAAATATTCAAAATGAAAATTTTGTTCGGATGGGGGAAAACTTGACATTTTGTCATTACCTAAATGCAATTATAAATAATAATTATTAATATTATATTATAATAATTATAAAACAAAATAAGCATCCCGATTTGTTGGTAAACACGCGCACTTTGTAATGAATTTTTGAAAATCATAACTTACCAATTTAATCTCCTCGTCACAAATTGGCATGGATAAAGAATTTTTAATCTATATAAATTATTAGTGCTTGATATTCATTCCATTTTTATAAATAACGCAACAAATACGCACGTATCCACTGTTGAAAATCAAAGTGACATAAAATAACACGTGTTCGCATTACAGATTCCTACTAAATAACTTGTAAATCTATTAAATAAAGTAAACCATACACGCTCAATCATGATGTTTATTCGTGCTAGTTACACCTTTTACACTTTAAGTGTAAAAGTATTTTACTATTTTAAAAACACAACTAAACATAAATTGTAGTTTTACTTTTATTTGTCAATTCCATAATTATTTCAATATTTACTATTTTAAGAATAATTTTAAAATAAAACTAAGATTAAAATTTATTTTAACTTGTTAATTATTTAATGTATTTATTATATTAAAAATATGGTTTAAAAATAAATTTTTGGATGTGTTTGGCATATTTCTTTAAATTATAAGATTTTCAATTTTTCTTGTAAATAAATTTAAATTAAATTTTAAAACCCTCCCGTAATTATTATTCACTGTTGCGCTAATCAAAAACAGGTCATTCATTAAATTTAACAAAAAATTTCTCACTCACCGGCGGCGTCCAACAAACTAATCTTTCTGTGCTGCAGGTATCGTTTTAATTCCCAACTCCAATCTTGATGCATTTAGACAATTGCGTACTCTCTAGATACTTTCATTATAGATTCCATATCTTCCAAAGCAATTAAATTAAAACATCCATCTGGCATCGGAAACTCAAATCCAAATCAACATCTAAATTATACAACGTTGAAATTTTCTCTCACATCCAAAACTAGTCAAAAATATTCTCAAACACAATTCAGGTAACATTCAAATACTTTTTCATTTTTCCAAAAATTTTACGTTTTACTTTCGCTAAGTTCCACCATGTTTTCCGATACCCAGCTTATCTTCCCGGTACCAACCATTTCCTTTTCAAAATTTTATCGCATCAATAAATTTTTAAATTATGCAGCGGCAAATCACTCACTTAATTGAAATCCCTTCAACCTAAACTTTACAAATCTAAAAATGGCTCTTATTTAGAGATTGTGAAACAATATTAAAATTTTGAAATTAAAATCAACAGTTCATAAAAAGAGTTATGCAGATTCGTGATGTTGGATAATTTATAAAAAATATCGTCACTCTCTGCCGCAATACCTCCAATCACCAGCACACCAAATTTTGTCCGGAGATACGATGACATAATGTTCATTTTTGTTATCTATTGTGGTAGCCTTAACAAAGATATCGGTAGCCCTGGCAAAGATATCTATATGTATCACCCCCTACCCTAAATCTATCTATAAAAGTTTTTTTAACAAAATCTAAAATGAAAAAAATTTTTTATTTTTGTACGCCACTGAATTTTTTCCAAAATTTTTATATACGTCACATAATACCGTAAGAAGTCACAAATAAAATTTCTCCAAGATTGGTACAACAAATTTTTTCGGTCATCTAGCGGATTTTTCGAAAATAAATTTTTGTAAATTACTGACTGTCGATTTACTGATTCTGAAAACATTTGCGAAAAAATTTAACAAACAGCCTAAACTTGGTCGCTACCTAGTGGCAGAACCTTTTACTTATAAAGTAACGTTCCGTCAGTCCGTATGACGATATTATAAAATATTTCCCACCGAACCACCTATTTTTGTATTCTAAAATTAATTGTTACAAGCCCTAAACTCAATTCTTATGCTGCACTCGGTATACAAATCAACATTAACCTAATTTTGACACATATGTCACAAAATTATGACGTTTATTAAAATTTTGAATATATTGTTTTATTTTTGCCAGCCATCTGACCAATTCTCACAAAAAATATATAAATTAAGATTTCAGTTAATATTTTCTATAATTTTTCTGACCTGCCCCGCCCTGTTACAATTGGCTCGGTTTGTTTTCTCACCAATACTTATACTTTCAAAGCTCCATCGACACACCAAATTTTAGCTGAATCGGTTAAACATTTCCGGAGATACGACGACATTTTCATTTTTTTAAATTTATTTTATTGTAGTGGCCCTGGTGAAGATTTCTCTGGCAAAACCTTATTTTCACCATTCCAGCCCACGAGGCATACGTCCAATAAGTTTGATTGCAATCGACGCAGAAATGCCGGAGAAAATCGATCGACAAAAACTTTTTTCATGTTTTTGCCAAAAAAGTTAATTTTATTTTTTTCATGTTGCATTACTGATTTCTATCGAAGGATTACATATGCTCACATATCCATTAGGATCAATGTACCTACGTACTAAATTTGGGTAAGATCCCTTCAGCATTTCTTGAGTTATTCACTCTTAAAGTTTCAACTTTGACAACTTGTGATTTTTGACAGACGACAGATAGAAGATTAATATTACCTATTCTGGATAAAGCCTTTTAAGGCCTTTAAAATAACATATCGCAAGACAAAATATTTTTTAAAAATCCCGTATTCTTTTCTTGTGGTGGCACTCCTGATTGATAGATCGCGACGAAAACCTTATTTTCACCTTTCCACCGTGAACCCTACCACCATACCAAATTTGGTCGTAATTGGTTGGATGGTTCGGAAGCAAATCGATCGACAAAATTTGACGACAGACAGACAGACCGACACAGAAATTTTTTTTTTACATTTTGCAGATCTTTACGTTTCTGAACACGGTGATCTCGAAAATGCAAAAAAAAAAAGTTGAAATTTTTTTTCGATTACCATACCTCCAATTTTTTTTTAAAATTGATTGGAGGTAAAAATCCATCAAAAATAAGAAATAACATGACAGTATATCATAATATAGCCCTTATCTTGTTCTGTATCGGACATCGCTATTTAGTCAAATTAAAGTTAAAAAAACATTAAAAAAATACAGTTGCAAACACAGAACTTTCACTACACGCTTAATATTTGCTTACACACCTCTTTACTTAGTGGTAAAATAAAAGACTGACAGGAGGTAGAGCAGGGGTCCTTGAAGTTCAAGGTCTACCCTTACTGATAAGCCAAATATTTACCTTTTTTGCAAAGTTGCTAAAATCGTGCAATTTTACTTTTGGCCAGAAATTTATGTGCGTCGTTATGCATGTGTTTGAACCTGGCACCTCACTTTTTTAAATCGACCATTTTAAGGTCAGTTCCATTAGCGCCCAAGAAAGTTCTACAGTTAAAAAAAAAGTTCCGGTACAAGTCATCTGGAAATTGATTTTGAAAAATATGCTGTGCTAACTTCCGATAGCACAGCAAAATCGTAAAAAAAAGTATTTTTCTGAAGGCTTCCGAAAGTTCTCGAAGAGTTCTATAGTTCTAGATAAAATTTTAAAAAAGTTCCGAGTCGGAAATATTTTTTTCGAATTTTTCAAAATTAGGGAGGAAAACTCGGGGTGTTTACTTCGAACCTGGGATTTTCGACAGTCCTCGAGAGTTCTAACTTAGTTTTATCTCGTATAACTCGATTCCAAAATAGTTCTGGCCAATACGTATATTTTTTTAATTAGTGAAAACTTGAAATGAGTGACGCATTTTCGGAAACTCCGGATTCTGACTGCAAACATAGTTTTTATTGATAGTTCTACACTCTCGAGAGTGCAGCACCGCATTCCGGAAACTTCAGGTGCCGGCTGCGACCCTAGTTTTTTCGATAGTTCTGATATAGTTCTAGACTCGCTAATGCGATTCGATAATAGTTCTAGCCAGTACATATTTTTATAATATAAAAATAAATATGACAACTTTCGATTCATAGAAAAAAAAATTTTTTTTTTAAATATGTGCTGGCCAGAACTACTGTCGAATCGCATTAGAGGGTGTAGAACTATATCAGAACTATCGAAAAACCTAGGTTCGCCGTCAGCACCCAGAGTTTCCGCAATGCAGTGCTGGCTTAAAGTTTTCAAAAATTCAAAATAAATATAGATTGTTATTTAATTACCAATAGACTATATTATAATATGGAATTTGTCTCCAAAAATTAATCCCACATAAACTTATTTCCAAAATTTTCTAAAACTCGTCCCAAATACGGACAAACATTACCTAAATCCAAATTATTTAATACAACTCATTTTTATCCAATTACAACAGTTTATTTTCAAAAATAGCAAAAACTCTCAATTCGGTGGACAGCAGTGGCACAAAAGCCACACCCTTTCTTGACATTTCTACCAACTTGATTCGTCGAAAAACAAAATGCTTTCGAAACACGACAATATACTAAATGGTAGCCATAAACCAAAATAGCCCCAAAAAGAAACATATAACAGACGTTATCACAACTACGGGCTCCATACCATAGTTTGAATAATTTCCTTCAGCAACGTCCACCACCTCGATGTTACCAATTCTATTTCTTCGAGTTGAAACGGCAATGTAGTGCATAACATTGCTAAGCATATTTTTCTTCACCGCTATATAATCAATATGTGATCGACAATATGGGCATGTTCGAGATTCTTGTACCCAACGGTTAATACATAACCAGCAAAATTGGTGAACACAATCAACCAGTATAGCAACCCGTTGATTTGAAAACTCTTCGAGACAAATACAGCAATTACCTATCGTTCTCATTATATCTGCGATTATACTTAATTCAATTTGATTTTTAACAATCCACTGTCAGTTTTTGCCTTATATAGTATTATTTCAAGAAATATTTATTATCCGTTAATCTCAACTCATTTCGATATAACGCCAGTGGATGCGTCCAAAGGAATTTTTCCATTGCCAACGTCTAATAATAAATTGCTTGGAAAACACGTCTGCCGATGGTCATTTTGAAACGTGACTCGCATATTAGTTGTTAATTTGAGAGTTTTTCTCTAAGGTTCATCTAAGGTATCAATGTATTCGGACTGTCGTTTGTAGAGAGGGAGAAGCCGTGGATTACGTGGATAATTAGAGAGATGGCCAAGTTGAAGAGGCGGACCCACAACAAATATAGGCGCACACGTTCTAGTGTTGATTTTGAATGTTATCGCAATCTTAGGAGTTATCTGTCGGGCGCTGTGAGAAGGGAAAAGGCGAGCTTTGGCGATGTTTGTCCTCTTGAGGCGTGCATTCTTGTCCATCTAGTCAGATATCTGCACAGTTGTGTGAGGATCCAAATTTTATTAATGCCTACGTTCTCACCTCTGTTCCGGTGGATTTCACGGGGATGTTTTGAGGTTGGACGGTTCCTTCTATCTTGAAGTGGAATCACTATTTGTGAAGCCACGCCTGTGGCGTTAATTAGTGTTGTCGAAGCTTTGCGCTCCAATGCCCTTGGTCCTGATGGTATCATTTCGTACCGTATACACTCGCGTACTTCCATTTTGCAGTGAGGTGATCTACAACTTGTTGATAAACAATTACATATTCAAAAAGTTTTAACTTATTCCATTTTCCCTATGTCATCTACATGGAAGTATTTGCAAAACTGAAAAAAGTGCTTTACTTAAATTACTAGAAAATGAACTCACCACCAAAAGCAAATGTGCAAATTTATGATGGATTTTTTTTCTACATTTGATGAAAGAAATACCAGCTACATATCATAGGATATCTGCAAAATTATTACAAATGTTTTTGAAAAATGTGACACAGTACGTCATTATAGTATTTTATCCGTATAAGTCTCTTTTGATTACGGATAAGAAACACGCTCTGAGGGGAACCAACAGAGGTCAACAGTTAAACATAACTTTTAAAGAGGACTTAGTCGTCTTTTAGATAGTTGGGGCAACAAAGAAATGGCACCATATTTTGGTAATAAAATTGTTTGGAGCACAGGGAATCATGCTCGGAACATAACGAAGCTGATAGTAAAATAATTTATGTTTGTAACCTTGAGGAGTTCCGATCACCCCATAATGTTCTGATCAGATCGTCGGATGGAAGTAGGTGTTGGAAAATCGCAAAGAATCATTAATTTAAACAATTTGCAAAAATCATTAGGAACACCTCTATGTACTTCTCTACCTGCCTTCCATGCTCTAACTAGTTGTGACTTCAATCCAGCTTTCTTCCGAAAAGGGAAAAAACGTCCATTTTCGTTATCAAGAAACTCCGGTGAGTTTCATTATAAAAGAAGCAGTAGAAGAATTTGTAGGCCAAATGTACGGCTACAAAAAAATGAAAAAGATGAATGAAATGAATGAAATGAGATCAGATATGCTTTGGAAGGCGTATAAATCTACCAATAATGATATCTTTCGTCAGAAGTGAAGAGTTTTGATGCATCTGCTATGCCAACCTGTCAATCAGAGCTCCGAGAACATATGTATACGCCGAACAACATACGTTTCACAAATTTGGAGCAATGCTCATTTGAAAAAGCATACGACTTTGTCTCCTCTAGATTGTGGCTGGATAGCCAGTTAGCTAGTTTAGTAATAAACACACTAAACTACGACGGTTTGAATATGTCGGTTAAAGACATTAAAATAAAAATAAAGCAAATACACTGTATTAAAACATCTGACCTTGATATTATTAATAATGTGTGCGACAACGATATCTTAATTTCGGAAAATCAACGATTAGTTGTTATCCGAATTCCTCTTGTTGGCACACTGAAAAAAACTCAAAAGACTTTCTTTAAAGCTTTTGATTCAAAACCTGCTGCTATTGCAGCACCACCTCTTGCCGATGTTATAGATTTATCTTCTCTCGGTGTATCCGAGCAAATGACAAGATTCTTGCAATGATATTTCAGAGTACTGCCATGTATCATCCAACCGCTTACGTTAAAGTACGTGGTATGAAACCTACCGGCGTGGTACCATCGACATATCGTTGTCGAAAATGTCTCAAAGGCGGTCATTGGATTCAGGATTGTCCTCGTGGAGATAAAGCTAAAATTAAAAGAAGCTGCGGTATACCACGTAGTATGCTGACTCCAGTCGAAGGTCCCGACATAGAAGGGGCTTTAATGAATAATGACGGCACGTATGCTATACCAACAGCGTGGGACACTCATCGTAAGGTAATTCCTACACCTTCGGAAGCCAGATCGACAAATCTCCTACTTTATCAGAGGAAAAATTTTCTATCAAACTACCAAACTCTCGGCCAAAACGTGAGCACAAGTTCAGGCAATTTAGGACCTCTTTCTATTAAATATTATAGATAAGTCCTTTTTCCGACCACTGTGACTTACTGAAGTATCATTACTTACTGTACTTACTTACTGTATCATCACCTTGACGAGGTGAGGAGGCTTGCGTGTCTCGAAGATGCTATCATCTATATCCACGGATGTATAAGGAAAGAGACCAGACTAAGACTGATACAAATCAAGGGGTAAATATCAAGTAAAATTTCTGTACACAAGACTCGGAATTCCAAAACTTCAAAACGATTTCCAAGGACTTCCAAAGAATTCTAACGATTTCCTAGGAATTCCAAAGATTTCCAAGACTTCCAATTATTTCCAAAGAATTGCAAGGACTTCCAAAGATTTCCAAAGAATTCCACAGAATTGCAGTGATCGTTGGCAATCAATGGAATTCTTTGGAAATCGTTGGAAAATGCAAAAAAAGAAAATCCAGATCCAAACCTCTCGAGAGAAGATTTTAGACTGAGAAGACACCTTAAAAAGCGTGGATTTATGCTTTAAGGTTTTCCATTCGCTAAACGCTATGTATCCCAGCGAAGCTGAACCTTCTTGGATTTTTCTCTAAAAGCCTTTATATGAAATTTCTACAAAGGCAGATATGAGATATGTATCGGTAGATATTCTCATTGCATAATCGCAATGCTAAAAATTAGACAAAACCAAAAACGGCACTGTTACTCGATTTGTACACGACAGTTTGACAGAATTATTTTTGCCAAATGGAAAATATTTTATACAAATTTAATACATTGCACATTGTAGTATAAGTTTAACACTGAAATATGTAGTGTGAAACATGCTTTAAGTGTATTGAATTTTCTTATTGATATCCGGAGTCAATGGAATGTAATTTGCTTGATATGCGTCTCGTTACAAATTTTCTTTACATACGATCTGTTTAAGTGACATCGACCAGTGAACTGCTGATCACAGTTATTAGTCAGAGTCAATAAATAGAGTAGATAGTAATAGTTAGTAGCTGTTGTAATTTGGTAGTTGACGAAATGTTTTAACAAGCGGAAGCTATGTCCGAGCCTGTACTATTTTATTTTATAACTGTTATTATTAAAAATCAATAACACTCAACCTTATGCGTTTCAATTCCATGACGAACTTGGACCATCAATAAGTGCATGCATAAAACAAATTTTAATAATATTTCGACATGTTCAGCTCATGGATTAAATAAAGTTGCGGAATCAGTTCGACTTCAATTTCCAATGGTAAACGAGCTTGTAAAACATGGAAAGAAAGCAAAAGTTTTATTTTGCATATTGTGTATATCAACGACTAGGAAAGACACGTCAACGAGCTAATTGGGAAGTGTTATGCAAGTGGTTTAACCATTCAACCATTTTAAATTGTCAAAAGATGTGAGTTAGACCAAATAAACTCTTTTTATATTTATTTTGATAAGACATATATAAATTCAACTTTTATCGAAAACTTGAATACCGGCTTCAAAATTTATGAGACGTTATTTTTAAAATATCCACAAGTATGTGATCTACCTTGGATTTTTATTCAAAAATATTCTTTTTAAATTAATACTGAATTCGACAGAAAATCAGCAAAATTTAGTTCACAGATTTCAAAAAATTCCAAATATTTTTAGGACGTAGACGATGACCGTGTTGTTTTTGGTGACGGATCGTCTACTTTCTTTGCCAAAATTCAAGAAAGGGCTTCATATTTGCGGAGACTTCACAAAAGAACCTCTTAGAAAAAAAAAGAAACGTAGCGCTATGGCAGGATGTTCACAATGGGCCCCCAGCCCTATGAAAATATGAAAAATTCAACTTTAAAGACAAACTTAACATGACGATTTTAACCACGCCAGATAAAAATTTCTTTCAAATTAAACACCCAAACGTTGTGATTGAAACCTCCATTTCGTAGTAACCTATTCTCCAGATTCTTTTAAAGAACGGACAAGCAGTTTGTGAGATAGACCTAACCTTCACTAATGTACTAATGTTTAGTAGTTGACATGAATCAGGATGCAACCCAACTTACACTATTTTGTCGTTTGTTTTACCCAGTGCAGTACTCAAATCTATTTGATGTAGGGTTAGTAACAATTAATTCTTAAAAGTTGATTCAATCAAGAGCCTCGACTCTAAGCTTAAAACTAACAAAAATAGACATAATAAAACACAGATTGAGGTATGTTTGTATTTATTAGTAAAAAAAAATAAAAAAAAAAGCACGGAGAATTCGAAGAACAGCCAAATCGGCGCCTCTATCATTCATTAATATCATAAACAATTGAATATAATGCTTTACATTTCTATTTCTTAATTGGTAAGTTTTCTGTATTTTCGTTTATATTTAATATTCATTTTTCTGACTCAATTTATTATTCCTTAATTAGATACATATTATTATTTTCTTTGTAATCATTTTATCTTTAAACTTCTCATTTCTCATTAACATGTGATATTCAGATTTTGATTATAATCACGATCAAACTAACATTTATAATAATTAATTATAGTTGTCTTGGATTCTTATTCCCTTTGGAAGATTTTATATCATTTAGTTTTGACTCTTTTAGTCAACGATGTTTTGTTTTAGAACCTAAAGACAAAGATAACATATAAAATAAACGATACTATCATGAAACCCCTATTGTTACTTGTCAAACAAAGGAACTCACTCAGTTAAATAATGCTACTACTTGAAAAACCACATACCAAGATTAACATAATTAAAATGGGGGGGGGGAAGTAAAACCTTTGAATCACACTAACCTGGCCCTAACTGATATGATGTAATTACCTCCTGGTAATCATGTGACTACACGCTAATGAAAGGACTGGGATGCATCAACTCTCGGTGCAAATCTCATATCAAAATACCTCTAAATCACATATGTACAAACTACTGGTTCGAAATAGTTGCATTATTAAACCAAGCCGTCACTTCATTGTCTGCAAGCGTCACCGACGCCATTTGCAAAAACCATAAACGCCCGCCATTTTACCAAACAAAACCCTTTTATTAAACAACCATGTGGTGTAACTAATATTCAACCCAATATGTAATTATTAACCAATCTAAGATACCAATATAAATTAACATACCTAATTACCACACTTTATAATAATTAAACCAAAATCACACCAATAAATAAATACAGAAGACCAAAACCCAAATATTTAAATAAATCACCAAGCATTATAAAGCAAAACCAATTTACCGTTACCAATAAGCAAAACCTCTATCTATAAAATTGCAAAAATGAAGAATTGTATTTGTACCAGAAAAGTTACATTCAGGAGATTTTGGTAAGATTCAATATGATCCAATAAATACACCTCTGGATCCAAACCAAGTACTATCGAAGAATATAAGTGCAGGTGACAATGAGAAAGCTAGTGTACCTCACCAAGATGCAGTGGGGAGTATTCTATATTTAGCTCAAGTTACGAGACTAGATATACATAGCTCACACTGTAAATACAGTCAGCAAATTCAATCAAAATCCGAGTAAAATGCACTGTACCGCGGTAAAAAGAATCTTCAGATATCTAAAAGGAACGGCTTCAGTTAAATTACAGTTTAGCAGAAATGAAGACTTAGTGATAACAGGTTTTTGCGACGCCGATTGGGGAAATGACATTGAAGATGGACGCTCCTGCACCGGTTACATTTTTAGAATGAATGAATGAGCCATATCACGGAACAGTAAAAAGCAAACGACCGTGTCAACTGCGGAAGTCGAGTACATGAGACTTGCCTCAGTACTCAGGAAGGAATATGGTTGAGGCAACTGGAATCGGATATATGGTCAAACTCAGACGATCGAGCAATAAAAATATTTTATGATAATAAAAGTGCGATCAATCTTGCGTATGAAGACGGTTATGATGCAAGAACCAAACATATTGGCATCACACATCATCATTTCTAAATACGGATTTCAAATTGTCCTATCAAAATGCGGCCCTGATAAAGCAAAATGGCATCCCATACAAACTAGTGTTACGATCGCCGCGCCGTTGCAGAAGACTAACCGCTATATTTTCTATAATATGAAAATGACGTGTAACTTAATTATGGGAAAATTATTAAAAAGTTTCTCTAATCAGCTAATTGATTTCTTTCGCTCCTATTTGTTCGAACGCAGGCAATTTGTCGAGTATCGTGGTCACAGGTCCTCAGTATTCTCTGTTAGTTCTGGGGTTCCTCAAGAGCCCAATCTTGGTCCCCTACTTTTTTAATTATTTATTAACGATCTACCTAGGTACGTAATATCTCGAAAATTGCTATATGCCGACAACTTTAAAATCTTGCGGACTGCTTTCGGCTGCAAGCCGATCTTGATGCTATAGATGCCTGGTGCAAATGTAATAATTGTAATTAAAAATATAATTGTAATTAAAAAAAATTGTATTATTTTTGTTTTACATGTTCCAGTGGGGATGTTGGTATTATCCAATGGGGAACAGGCATTTTCATAGATAGCGTTAGTATATAGTTGGTAGTTCTGTATGTGGTGCTGCTGTACTGGGATTTGTGTCAGACTGTAACTAAAATTACCACTACGGTGACTAATAGCAATTTTCACCACACCTGGAATAGGTCTTCTCCAGTAATTAACAATTACTGTGATGGAACCCAAGATGTTATATCAGCTCTTAATGCGGAAGCAGAGCGTGGATTCAAAAAAATAATGACTGCAAGAAGTTGTTGCCAACACATTGATAGCCTCAGTGGATTTGGAAAAGAAGACGGCCGCTACTCGTCTCAATATTGTCCTTAGTGGAGAAACATATAGAGACAAGTAGTCGATTTTCCCAAAATCGATTTAAAAACAAAAAAATCTTACCCCATCGCAAAACAGGTTGAAAAATCCCAATTAGGCACCTGAAGAAAACTATCACAAAATAATCTTCTCCGGATTCCAATTCCAATCGGCCGCGTAGTTGCACTCTCTTCACGGACTTGCAAATCCACCTCTACGCACTATCAGCTCTAACCCAAGACTAACTTAATTCTAGCGAGAGCCCGCCGCAATAATAGTGTCGCTACAAGGCTATTCTTTCATTAGCGGCACGGAGCAAAGGGCAAATGGAGCGCTCTAACAATTATTAGCAATAAATTGTTACAAGACAGGTTAGATTTTGTGGATATCAGTTGTTGTATAGTTGTGTGTATATTGTGTAATAAAGTATTGTAAATAATTAATAAAACAGCAATTTCAAAAACAATTCTTGAGCAAAATACAAATGTGGGTCAACTGCTATCGGTACCGATGCCGGTGCGAAAATTATCAAACATCAAATTACCTAAATTTAAGAGTTGCTATGAAGAATTAACCAACTTTTTAGCGAATTTATTGCTTTCTTAAAAAACAGAGTTGATCTCTTAGAAACGTTTTAAGTTAGTAACACCGCTACAGTATCAAACTCGGAAAAAGGTCATTACGTTAAAAGGCCTAATAAACAATTTAATTCATTTTACACGGCAAATAACCTTTACGTTATAATTATGTAACGATGCCAAGCATCAAATTTACAATTGTTCAAAATTTACGACCTTATCAATAAATGACAGAATAGAACAGGCAAAGAAGTCGCATCTTTGTTTTAATTATTTACAAGCTGGTCATATACGATCAAGCTATACATTTTTAAATTGTAAAAACTTTGAACTTAAACGAAACTCCAATTTCAAACACACTAACAATTACAAATTCATTTCTTAACAATACTCAGGTCTTATTACCAACGGTTCTTATTTTAGTGAAAAACAGAGAAGGCAACAGCCACAGCTGTAGAGCATTATTGGATTCGGAATCCGAATCTAATTTTATATCAAAAACCTTATTTGATAAATTAGTACTGTCAAAAACCGAAATACAATGTTCGGTCAAGGGAATTAATCAAATTTCATCTTCAATAAATTATAAAACTCAAGCCGTAATTAAATCAAGAATAAATTCATTCACAGCAGAGAAATCTTGTCTAATCGTACCTAATATTTCTGGAAATATTCCAATTTTTTCTTTTCCTAAATTAAAAATATCGCAAAATTTACAACTAGCCGATCCATATTTTAATGAATCAAGACCAGTAGATTTATTGATAGGCGCAGATTTGTTCTGGAAACCAGCTTGCGTAGGTCAAAGGTCGGTTAGCAAAAATGGACATACATTGCAAAAAACCCTATTCGGTTGGGTAGTCTCAGAATCTACATTTTCTTTGAGTAAAAATACTTTAACATCTACAGTCCATTGTAATCTTTCATTGGAAACAAATAAATTCACTTCAATGCAAAGACAACGCTTCTGGGAAATCGAGGAAATTTCAGAACAACGGAATCTGTCTCGCGAAGAACGGGATAGCGTGTCTCACTTTCGGATACCGTACAACGGGACGAAAATGGCAATACTAATGTAATGGAAATAAAGGTTTTGTTTGGTATCTTGTCTCTTGCTGGTGTATGCAGAAATAGCCATCGCCATCTAAAGGACTTCTGGAAGATAAATGGAACGGGCATTGACATATTTTGTACAATAATGGCTCTCAATAGAATCACATTTTTGTTTCAGTGTTTACGTTTTGATAATGTCGACAACAGAGAAGAACGCTTGAAACTAGATAAACTTGCAGCTGTAAGGACTGTGTTTGAGAAGTTTATTTCAAACTGCCAACAAGCACATACACCAGGACAACATTTAACTATCGACGAAAAATTAGAGGCTTTCGGAGGTCGTTGCTTTTTTCGCCAGTACATTCCCAACGAGGCTGCTAAATATGGGGTAAAAATCCAGGCAATGGTAGATTTTCGAACATTTTATGTGCTTAATATGGAAGATTTTGTCTGCAAAGACAAACCATTGTAATAATGGATGTAACAACAGCAATTACCGCGTCAGAAGACGCAAACCCTAGGACTACTAAGTCCTCTAGAGGTGGACGTGGAGCTAGACAGAACCGGCAAGACAAGAGACGAACTTACGCGAATAAGGGCGTTTCAAATGCAGCCAAATCGTCTGCAGCTTCAAGGCTTGGACTAGATGAATCTTCAGATTTGTCCCATATGAGTCCTGCTTCCTCTGTTCGATCAGGTGGCGTACACATTAACCTCTTAGGGTTTTATGAAGCAACGGGGCTTATGATGCGTAGATTAACTACTATCGCACATAGACCAATGTCAAACTTATTAACTCCAGTCAATCAGACTAGGTACCGTAAAGTGGTAGCATACATCGCTACAGCCAGAGTATCAGCTGCTCAAGATAAAGTAGCATATGTTACTGGCAACGTTTTACATATGGCAGGCCAAATAACAGCCTCTGAATTCCGCCAAATTGATGGAAAATGTTCTACAATAATTAGGTTTATTGCATGGATGTTGACTAATATTGGTGAATTTAATAGTGACGGCGTGACCAATGTTCCTTTACTCCCTTTATCAGAACAACCTACATCTGAAGAAGTTATGAGTGGAAATATCTTATCACTAATGACGTATATAAGAAATCACACTGTTGGGCAACCACCAATCCCCGACCCAGAACGTGCAAGAATCGTCCGATTAGCAGAGTATCTACCAAATATTACTCTAACAAGAGATGGAAACTTTAACCAAGATACAACTAACTTTTGGCAAGGCATTTCCTCTGAAGACTGGCAAGTCTTTTGTGAAATTAATGCTGTCGCCAATGAACAACAACTTTGTGTTAAAGATTTCGCATTATCAGCTGCAATAGGAACTGCTTGTGCAACTGTACGGTTTCCAACTCTAGCTCTGGCACCAGTCCAGACTCGCTACTACTGTTTAAGTGCTCCAACTGAACAGCTTGAAAAGGCTGCTCTGTGCATTAGATTAGGTGTAGATGAGTTTCTACCTGCTGCAAATTTCAGAGACAGATTTATCGGCAATCCAGAAACCGCGATTTCAAGTGGTAATGATACACCAATTGTCTTTATACTTGGTCAATTAGGTATGCTGAGCAAGCAACCGCTTCACCCCACAAGGAATGATTAAACCTCTTCCTATGAACACCAGACTGAATAAGTCTTAGACTGATGTCTAACCTCTCCATCTATAAGACTGAATAAGTCTTATTCCTTTGACGGTTATAATATCAAAGTGTTCCTATACAAGACTGTATAAGTCTTACCTTAAACCTTTACCAGCAGTGTGCCGTAAAGACTACACCGGCCGACTGGGAAGCGGGTGACCGCGGTTCAAATCCTGGCCGAGTCGAATACGCTGCTGTGATCTGGGGCCCAATATAGATCTGTGGGCTGTGCAGAAGGGAGGGGGACCCCTACTGCATCCATACTTTGTCCCAAGAGAGCAATATGATATGATATAACAATTGTTTATCATGAATGTTGCCACGATGCCCGGATTCGGGCGTACCGAACAAGAAGAAGAATATGGAAGTTCATGCAGGAACCCAGCCGGATGGAATTTATCAAATAAGCAACAAACATTTTGATATTGTGCAAAGATTGGTAACACCAATTTCTGGTAGTAATTGAAATATCACCTTCTAAAAACAAGAAAAATGTTAGGAATGATATGTAGGTTTCTATGCTGAAGGACCAGTTCTCTGAGGTAGAATGCGATACCATCGTGTCTAGGTTTCCTCAGCATTATTCATCTTTTAAAGTCACAATTAACCTACAAAATTTTGAGAAGGCCATGGATTCAAAGTTAGTAAAACGTTACGTTATGTTAGTAAAACGTTATTTTCATGTGAGTCCAATGACACAGGAGGATTTTTTCCTAGACCCGAGAGCTGCAAAGCAAAAATAAAAACTACGGACACTCATGGGGCGTCGGAGCAAAAGCAATGCTCTGCGAAGAGAAATTATCTCTCACGTACTCACCAAAGTGCTAATGAAAAAACGAAAAGAGTTTATTAAAAGATTTGAGGAAAAAAAATTGAAAAAAGTCAACTTCAAATACAACAGTTTCAAGACATTAACAATCGTTTGAATCCATTTTCATCTTCATTAAAAGATAAGTTGTTATACTTTCAAAGTCAAGAAAATAGTCATACGTAAAGGTGGAAGAGGTTCAACTACACGAAGATTTATTTGGAAGATTATTAGGTATATCTCTACAACAAAATGTCGAGATCGAAAAGGTTCTAGAATACCCTCTAACACCTGTTCCTCTATCATTGCGTCATATGGATGGAACCATCAATAATACAGATAAATCAAAACTATTAAAACCTTCGATAGATAGAGAAAAAATTGTTGCAAGTATTCCTAAACTATACGATGAAGTAGAGATAATTATTAATATACATTCAAATGAACAATAATTTTTGATGGCATTCATTTTAGTAGTACTTTTGAGTGCTAGATAATGTTTACCATTTTTTGTACGTCTTTGGGGAATTATAGATTAGAAGAGGTATTGAAACTGTATGGAACCGATGCCGTACACAATCGAATGACCAAATTTATCCTAAAAATCGTCAGAAAATCAAACATTTTTCCGACTTTGTGGCGCACTACTTTTGTACGGCACTGCCTTCTCGACAGTCCGACAGGACTTTAATTATGATTAGGTTACACCTACTGTTTCTCTGCTTTTTTCAGACTACTAGTACTGTGAAAAAAGATGACGGGGATTAAGCAACTTTTGACTGGATTGCAATAAAATATTTGCCTTTTAATTTCTTTAATGATGAAGACACTCAAACGTTTTATAGTTTAAAAGCTTCTGGCGTAAATTTTCCCAAGAAAACAAAAAGTAAAACGACTAGCTTTGTCGAGATTTGATTACTTGCGAGGAAAAGTTATGAATATGTTACAGAAAAATTGTTCCAAGTTATCATTTACCAAAGATGGTTGGACATCTATCAGTGGTAGATCATACTATGGAATAACTACTCATTTTGTAGATGATGAGTGGCATCTAGAATCTATTATACTCGAAAGACATTGCTACGATATTTTTCAAATGCCTCGAAGAAAAAGGATTGGAATCTAAAGTACAGGGAATAACCGTGGACAATGCCTCGGCAAATACCTCTCTCATTGGTATCCAGTCATTTGGCCGAAATTTTTTGGCTGACAATCATTTGGCCGACAGTTATTTGGCGGCAATCATTTATACCAATATTTGATGTGCTTAGAAACCGTTCATGTATTACGTAAGCCATTTTTTCTACTTCTAGACTTCTCCATACCATAATAAGAAAAATTAAGGAAATTTATTCTCCCCCCCCCCCACAATAATCGTACGTAAACTTAATTGTTACCCAATGAGAAGCTAGATCGAATCGGGTCAAAAAAATTTTCGGTATCTATTAACGTTAAAAGTGAAATTAAAGAAGATATTCCCGAAATAAATATAGAGGATTGCCACTTCCGATGTTTTGGACACATAATTAACCCCGCAGTGCAAGATTTGATCAAACAATTGAAATTGACCTTAGAACCAATCGAAGAATTAAATGACAGTAGCAGTGAAGAAGAGATTGATCGGGAAATCGATGATAATTCTAACTCGGTTTGCAAAATTCGGTCAATTTTTTCCAAAATTAAACGTTCAGAGCAACTCTTGATTAAATTTCGCAGTGCTTGTGAGGCAAGTGGTAATTCACGATTTCTCTTATCCGCGTTGGATGTGGCTACACGTTGGAACTCTACTGACGACATGCTGGAAGTGGCAATTAAGAGCAAAGATGGACTTGGCGTATTGTGCCAAAACGTTGACTTGCAACAATATGCACTATTCAAAGAAGAGTGGCTGTTACTAGAAGAAGTGGATAAGTTACTAATTAATTTCAAAATACTCTCGAAAAAGCTAGAAAGTAAGAAGTAAGAAAGTAAGGGGTATAGGGGTTATGCTGTAGAGGTCACATCGCCAAGACCAACATATGATAGAGAAGGATGGGGCGAGACGATACGACAGGCGACGGCTCTGTTGGACACATGAAATGTTTTATGCACAAACTGCACAAAACAATCTGCTGGCCTTTTCAAATGTGTAATTTCTTCGGCTCCATAGTCTTTACATAGCATACTCATTTTCAGAAAATAATTCTTCATTAAGTTTACCTAAATTTTCCATACATGTTTTGCAATTGTATTTTTTTAATAATTTGAATCAGCATTATTCTTTTGTTGTACTAATTCCGATGTAGATTCTTGCAAGATATTGATTTCGCTCATTTCATTTTCGATAAATTGCTCATCTGTTTCTGACTCGTCCACTAATAGTAACTGTTCGTTTACGTCTAACGTTTCATCTTCATCGTCTTGATAATTTGCAGAATCAACTCCCGCTTGAAGTCTTATAAACATATTGCGCTGCATTGCTATCCGAAATTGTCGAATAGAAGGCATTGGGTTGTATCCACCCCGGTTTCGTATCACGGAAAAGCAATTTTCTAAAGAGTCCTGATTGATAAATCCGGTTAACAGATATTTGACGCCATCCTTTTTTAAATCATCCCATAATAATAATATTGATCGAATAGTCCATATGAAACCGCCGATACAGTAAATATTATTACGCTTCTTCTCCTTTTTTTCATCACCACTTTCATTACTGTAGACTTCCATATCTTTAAAGTACTCTAATCCATCGTTTAAAGTTTTTAAAGACGTATTTGCAAAGACGGACAATGGTCTTCTGTGCGAATTGGGATCTTTCAAAATTCTGCTATTTAAAGAATCAAAAATGTTGTTTATTGTTTCAACAAAGTCTGCAGTGTTATTCGCTGAATAACTTTTCACTTCCTTTGATTTAAAAGCCGTTCGTACCGCAGAAGCTACCGATTGGCTGAAAATTTGTGCTGCAAGTTTCACACGCATCTTTTGGAATGTATTGGGATTTATGTGAATCGGCGTAATTTTTGATAAAGCCCGAGATGTTTCACTCTTTCTATCTACAGCGTAGGTTTCCACAATGTCATTCCAAGAAACAGGCTTTCCACGAATCAAGAAGTTTAATTTTGGATTCATAAAATTATTTCTAAGACTCTTCAGGAGATGAGGAGGGTCGAAGCATGTGAAAATTTTTGTATTGTTTATGACTATAGTGGGACTTTCTTGTGTAGCACCTAATTCTGTAAATACACTCCTATTGTTAGATCCTTGGTCACAAACCAGAATCATGGGGTTTAAAGATATACTGATTAATTCATTTATAACTTCGACAATTAGCTCTTTTAAAACACAGCTCTTAATTGGACCCGAAGATACATAATAACAAAATGGAATTTTCCAATTGTGCAGTAGTCCACGTAAGTAAAATATCATCGCAGTATTAGCAATTTTTCCATTTCGACCCAGGTGCCCTAAATCTTCGTAACCTTCAATTATATCCTGATTTTTGTTATATTCTAACTTTTTCTTTAAAGAAATTTCGTCAAACATGACCACACACCTTTTTTCACTGTCACTCATGGTTCTAACTTTAATTGATAACTTTTTAGTAAAATTCGTCTTTACACCTGTTACCAAATTAGAAATTTTCAACCATGAATGCACTGTTCGTTGAGATGGTAAAACTAGACCTAATTTATTTCTCATGTAATTGTAAGATCCTGGAGATTTAAAATATAGGGATAACGCCAATTGTTTTTCATTGTATGCCCAAGATGTATTCTTCCTATTATGAAACAATTGCATATTTGTTAGGGTTTTTACTGCGCGAGATTTATTTTTAATTTGATTTTGGAGGATGGTTTGCGTAGAAAACTTCTGTAATCGCTTCAACTTCAATTTGCTTCCATTTTTAGATTCTAATTTTAGCCGCGATATTTTCAATTTTGATTCCCGCTTTATACACTTTGGAGTAAGCACTTTTTCTTCTACGGTGGATGTACATGACCTACCGGAATCCATAGAAAATTTTCTTTTTTGGGCCGGATAAGTTTTTAAAATATTAATTCCACTGGTGCTAGGCAAACAAAGAATTGTTTCGCTCGTAGTTTTTATTGGTTCTATCGGAACCAAGTGCTTTATTGGGATTGCACCTTTAATCAAATATTTTCTGACAGGATTACACTTTATATCGCTAGCTAAAAAATGTTCCTCGCAAATTAATTTATGAGATAAATCTTTATTATCTGCTACTGTTATAAAAATATTACCGCAATTTTTTTTCCATTCCTCGCATCTGTTTAGATCTTTAATAGGAAATTTAAAATACGTTAAATCGCGCCTATGCTTCAACGTATTTTTACAGTTTATGTAGACGCATGTGTGATTCGCTATCGACATTGTAGCTGCACAAGTGTACACTAAAACAGTGGCGTAACAATTCAGCCTTGGGTCTGTGCTCTAGAGTCAAACTGGGCCCCCAAATTAGTAATAAATTAACATCGACAAATTTTTTATAATAGCACTTGCACCGGGCTGCAACCGAGCCCTTTAACGGCCGGGCCCTTGTTCCGTCAACACCGGTAGTTACGCCACTGCACAAAAAGAATCCGTATTCAACTGAAAATTCTCGACCCACAACTACAACACCTCAAATTAAGAGGACATTGAGGACCTCAATGTACGATTTCTTTGTAATAATAAAATTAATAATTATAAATTAAAGATTACCTTAATCCAAACTGGCATTCAACATCCAAATTGCACAACTTGAAATTCACAACACTATCCCATAGAACACACAGTATTAGCAGTCACATTCATTCCAAACAATCCGGAATTATTATTAATCAAATCCATTACAAGCAATAATATACTATAAGAAAACTTTGTTAACCACATGGGTTAACCACAAATTGACAGTAAAAACTTGAGGTTTGAAGTTTAATAATACCAACCATTAAAATATAATCATAATGTAACTAGCATACCAACTTTTATTTCAGGAAATTTTTGACAATGTTTTTATAAAAATGTCACTTTGAAATGTGAAAATGTTCATGGATTATGGAGAAATCAAAATATAATTTTTCTGTTTTGGTAAAAATTGTAAATCAAATTAAAAAGCAGTATTTCTATCACAAAACACCCAATCTGTGAAAATGGTGTCGGAGCTGAAAATTGTAATCTTTTGAGTACCAAATGTGGGTTTCGAAATTGAAAACTAAATTTATAGTACATTACGCTTAGCGTTTCTCTTAATATGTAGCATTATTTTAAGCTTAACTTTTTTTTAGAATTTACGAAGAAAGAAAATGAACGAAGTTGAAATTATAGAATGTAAGGTGGAAGATTTATACTATTCCCTTAGTATAAAAGAGGAAAATGAGGTGCTACAGTCACAAACTGAAACTGAACCGATTTCTCCGGAAGAAGAATCGATTCTAATTGATAAGAAAATAATTTCCTGTCAATTTTGCGACTTCAAATGTGACAAGAAAGCAAACTTCAGCCTTCATGTTCGAATTCATGCCAAAGAAAAATCATTCCAATGTCAAATTTGTGATTTTAAATGTCCAAACAAGGCCAGGTTACTATCGCACTTGATAATTCATCGAGATGATCGACCGTTTAAATGTGACAATTGTGATTTCAAATGTAAGAGAAAATCGTACCTGGAAAAACATAATTTAAGGGTTCACACGGAATCGAAGCTTGTTGTTTGCGAAACATGTAATTTTAAATGTAAAACCAAATACGATTTAGGAAAGCACCACTTGAGGGTTCACTCGGGTGAGAAGCCCTTTAAATGTAAATTTTGCGATTATAAAAGCGCGGACAACAGCAGTTTAATTCGCCACGTGAAAATTCACACTGGGCAGAAACCATTTGAATGTGAACTGTGCGATTTTAAAAGCGCAGAGAAAGTAAAGTTACGAATTCATCATAGAACTCATACAGGCGAGAAGCCTTTTAAGTGTGAAGTATGTGAGTTCAAAAGTGCTCGAAAGGATGGATTGTTACTTCACATGAGGAAGCATACCGGTGAAAAGCCGTACTCTTGCGAAATTTGCGGATTGAGAGTTGCAGACAAGAGTAGCTTAAGGAAGCACTTACCAAAGCATGCGTCAAGTGATAAACCGGAGGTTTGTCAAAATTGTGGTTTTGTCTGCACCCATCAAAGAGGTAAAAACAGTTTCAAGTTTCATTTAAAAGCATGTAAACCATTAGAACTTATAAAAGTATAAAAAGGATTTTAAGAAAGAAGTTTGAAATTTTTAAAAATACCAAGTACTTTTCGTAAGGAAAGGTAACTTTTGACTAATTCTTTCAAAGTAGAGGTTCTGTAACACTTGAATGTTGCAACATTGATTTTCAAGTTTAACCGTGCTTGAATTCTTGGAAAGAAAGAAATCTTATCCTTCTCAGACCGAGACGAATCTACCAGCCGAATTCTAATTATTCTCTTTTGCACGTTTGGATTCAGGCTGGGCACCAATAGTGGGAAGAAAAAAAATTCCCTTTTCATGTATCCTATACAGCATATCAGGTCCGAGGAGGTTATATTATTCTTCAATCTTGAACAACATTTGTCTAATAATTCTTAATTATTATGTAGATCAACTGATTGTTGTTACCTGGCACGAGAAATAAAATTAATTTGCTAAAAGTAATAAATTTAACAAATTACAAATTCATTGTGAAAATTTAAAATGTAAAATTAAACACTTGGATAATTTAGTGAAAATAAATTATAAAATTGAAACTTTCTTGATTGATTTTCTTATTATTTATCGCTGACTAGATTTCCTTGCCTGGTCTTGTTTGATGGTGACTGGTGACTTAAAAGATTCGTGGTAGGAACATGCAGTGTAAATGTTGGTCAATATTTCTTGTTTTCAATTTTTTATTTAAAATATTTTCCAAGATCTTCGTAATAAAATGAAATCTTTCTTCACATATTGCGATCAATCTATGCGTGGTTATAGGGGTGGGCCACCCCCTCTTTCAAACATGTAAACTTTTTTTTCAAATTTTCCATTATTTTTAAATCGTTATTTAAAGTTTTTAAATTATTCTAAATTTCCTGTTTTTTGTTTTTCAAAATTTTCGTTTTCATTTTCTTGGTTGCTTTTCACTAATCTCAGGTTCTATTTCATCGAAATCTTTAATTATTTTCATTTTCTTTTTCAAATTTTCGTCAAATATTTCTAAAATTTGTTTGGTGTTTGCTAAATATCGTTCTTCAATAATTTTTGTTATTTTCTTCTGTTATTATTTTTTGTATCATTCTATACATAAAATCTTCCGGATTTTGTATTTTTAAATGTTCTGTACCTGATTTGCCTATGTTTATTCCTTGTCCATTTCCTTCTGTTTTTCTTTCCTTTTTTAATTCTTTCAATTATTTTGAGACAATTTCTTTCCCTTGTTTTTCATATTGGGAGGTACATGTCGCTGCCCCCCCCCCCAAATCGAATTTTTTTATTAAAATTGGTGTCAAACGTTTGAGCTTCGTTAGAGCCTCAATGAGCTTCCGTTCCCGTCGTTTGAGCTTCAACGGTCGCGGAGTTATTCGCAAAACCTTTTGGGGGAGGGGGGCTGTGAACATGATGGCCCCCCCAAGAAAAATTTTTGGCTGAAATTGGTGTCAAACGTTAGAGCTTCGTTTGAGCTTCAATGGGCTTTCATTTTCGTCGTTAGAGCCTCAACCGTCGCGGAGCTATTCGCAAAACTTTTGAGGGGGGCCGTGGACATCTTTTTCTATTTTCTGTACTTTTCAACATTTTTGAGTAATTTTGGTGTCAATCGATAGAGCTTCGTTTGAGCTTTAATGAGCTTCTATATTCATCATTATAATGTTATTTTTTTTCAAAATTATTGGTGTTTTAAATTTTGTGCACCTCCGAGCAAGTTGCGTGTGTGAATACCTTTAATTTTAATTTCGTAAACAACTTTTTATTGATTTATTGATTTGATTTAATTTTAATTTAAAATTAATCCTTTATTTGAAGTAACAAACAATTATTAAAAGTAAAGCCAAATTTTTTAAATGCAAAAAAATTTCAAAAATAAATATACATTTTTTTTTAATTACAAATATAGTTTGTTAAGATCAAATTAATACACTATACAGACTATACAGTCTATACAGAGTTAGTCGTAGACTTTTCTATCAAAATATTGGTTAAAAATTAAAAAATTAAACCACAGCTGTGGATTGGTGTGACTGCTGGTTGAGTTACAGAGCGGAAATTTTGGGTTCGAATGTCGGACTTGACAGAATTTCTTAGCTCGGACTTCCGGTGTGCTTCAACACGCTGTGGCCACAACATCGGAGGTAGCATAATTGGCCCGATATGTGGCCTGAGTGCATGCAAGCTTCGGCCTGCCCTCCGCTTCCAATCCTAATCCTAAATTGGCTTTACGCACGATATTCTCTACGAAGTCGAATTTTTTAGATGAAATTGATAAATTTCTGTTTGAGTATGAACGATGTTTGATTTCTGTCGTGTAAGCCTAAGCTGTTGCAAAGAGATTCCCGAAATTGATGTGGGTGAAAAGGGGGGGGAGGTACAGCCCCCCCAAAAATATTTGCGAATAGCTCCGCGACGGTTGAGGCTCAAACGACGAAAATGAAAGCTCATTAAAGCTCAAACGAAGCTCTAACGTTTGACACCAATTTCAGCCAAAAATTTCACTTGGGGGGGCATCATGTCCACAGCCCCTCCCAAAAGTTTTTGCGAATAACTCCGCGACCGTTGAAGCTCAAACGACGGTAACGGAAGCTCATTGAGGCTCTAACGAAGCTCAAACGTTTGACACCAATTTTAATAAAAAATTTGATTTGGGGGGGGGGGGGGGCAGCGACATGTACCTATATTGGGCTTCCATTTTGTTTCTGAATTTATTTAACGATTCAATAACGAAACAAATACTTATTTTTTCATTTTTGATCTTAACTTTCTCTCAATTAGTCAGACTTATGTAAATATTGAACCAATTAGAAGCTTCTAAGTCCATGCTGTTAAGTCACAATTTCCGCTCTGTAACTTAACCAGCGATTACACCAATCCACTGCTGTGGTTGAAACAAATACTTAAGGGCGCGATTTTTGGACCTGTTTCATTTACAACTCAAAATTGGCTAAAGATATTACTATGATTTTTTTAAAGGAAAGAGATGAATTTTTCGAACAACCTGATATAATTTTTAACATGTTTTGATTAAATATATATTTTTATTCTATTAAATATGTCTTTTATGTAAAATACGAACGATAAATAAAATTTTTAAATATGTCATGTTGTAGCTAAAGTAATTATCTTATATAATCTGCATTAAAAGCTGAAAAAAATATTGTATTATTGTGAGTGCTGTAAATGAAGTTTTGTTTCGGCCGTAGATTCAATGATTTCAAAACGCGCGCCTTGATAACAGTTTGTCTTCGGCTTACTGACAGTTCAGCGATTTTTAAAAAGATGGCGCTTAAATTTTTTTACTATTTTGAATCACATTTAGGCAACGTCGCATTTTAAAACTTACTCTATGAGTACGTTCCACTTTCAGCCCATGGTACTATTATACTGTATATATATTATTATATTGGTACTATTATACTAATAGTACCATGTTTCAGCCCACGACGACCGCGGCGTGGTCGTGTCATTTAGCGTTTAGTGTAGTGGAACGGTTTTTGTGATCTTTGTGATCTTTGTGAGCTTAATGTCATTTTGAATTTTGATATTCAAATTTATTTTTCTTTTTATTTATTTTCAAATTAAAAAAAAAAATTTTCACGACCATGGCAACCCACCTTTCACAGTGGGGCTTCGTGGTCGTGGTGGGCTAGCAATCGGTGACGCCCTTAATGACGTTTTGAGCTCTACCGCAACGACCGCGGCTTGAAAAAAGAAAAAGTGGAAAAAAGGTGGAAAGCTTAAAAGTCGCCAGTGGTCGTCGTGGGCTGTAAGTGGACCTGTAACGTTTTCTGTAAACGTTTTCATAAAGGACGACCATTATGAAGCGGACCGGCAAGCGGTTTGGCGCTTGGAGAAACCATGGAGGTGTATCGTGTGTTCCTTTCAGTCACTGGATGATCGTCTTGAGTGTGAACCCCCTAAAACATAAAAACAACAAATTTGTTAGTAAAGGGGGGGGGTGCCCCCTTATTAACTGCCAATGTCAGCAATGGATGCATTGCCTGATTTAGGGGGGGGGGCTCCAGGATAGCTTGTGTCTTTTGTACCTCAAGTAGTCCTCGGGTCGGTAATTATTGGGTTTTCAGAAGATCCCGCAGCTTCGTAGAGTTTATCCGCTGCGTTTCGGATAAACTCTTCGATGGTCCCCTCTTTGATCTAGCGGAGCGTGCGGATAGCCGATAGCGCGGATACGGAATAGCCGCTTTTAGTTAGGTCCTCTTGGATTTCCTCCGTGGGAAATTCCTGTCGTAGTCGCCTAAGTACTGCCCTGAGGGGTCTGGCAGATGGTTCTTTGTATACGTGGTGTGGGTATTTTCGAGCTGTGAGCAGTTTAGAGTGCCTATTGAAATTTAATGGAAACAAATAAAGAAATCTTAAACAAATTTTAACAAAAATCATTTCAGGACCGTAACAACTTATTAATATCGTTATCATTGGTTTCCGAATTCTTGATTGGCTCTATATTGTACTGTAGGTGGGGTTCTTGTTCCTCTTATTTTTCCTATTTTTGCAATAGGGGTTCAAGGCTTGGTTTTTTCAATTTTGGATTTTCTTTGATGTTTGATACTGGACACATTGAGAAGCTTAGATTGTCTGCTTCTGGTGAGAACCACTCGACTCGCCGATTTATCCTCTTCAAAATCGCATTCCGAGTCTAAAGGTTTAGTCTTTAAAGTTAAGTTGCTGCAGCTCCAGCGTGTCATTTTTGGTGAAATAAGAAACAATCCGATTGGTCGACCTTTTTACCAACCGAAAATATAGGCAATTGAGGATGTATATAAATATTATCAAACATACTAAATCATACAAAACATATCAAAATGTACGAAAATTACGAGGAAACCGTAGAAATTAATTCAGAACTATGGCAAGAAGCTTGTTGGATCGTTATCAACCAATATTTCGATGATAAAGGTTTAGTTCGACATCAGTTGGATAGTTTTGATGAGTTTATGAAAACCTCCATGCAAGAAATTATTGCAAGTTCCCCTCAGATAGAGCTGCAACCCAGTAAAAATTATACTGCCAATGAAATGGAAAATCTTGTAAGTTATAATTTTCTATTATTATTTATTTTCTTTTTATATTTACCTCGAGTTCTATGTTTTTCACGCATTCTATATTTTTTATGAATAAAACTCTCGAAATAAAAATTTTGATAACAAAATCCAATTTAATGAGTTGCAGGTGATTGCGCTTCCTTCCAATCCTTTGTGCGCCACCATGACTGTTGTTTGATGAAATTTTATGTAATTCTCTTTATTTGTAGACTCAATACTTGATAAATTTTGAACAAGTTTATTTGTCAAAACCAACTCATTGGGAAAACGATGGCCAGGCACGATCGATGATGCCTAATGATGCACGATTGCGTAATTTAACTTACTCGGCCCCTTTATATGTGGATATTACAAGTCAGATCATAAAACCAAACCAAGAACCTGACGTGATCCGTTACGAAAAAATTAATATTGGTAAAATTCCAATTATGCTCCGATCGTCGTTTTGCTCTTTGAAAAATTTAAACGATCGCGATTTAACTGAAGTAAACGAATGTCCAATGGATCCAGGTGGCTATTTTATTATAAATGGATCCGAAAAAGTTCTAATTGCCCAAGAAAAAATGGCTTCAAACAACGTTTACGTATATTTATTGAAAGAGGGCAAATACGTTTACTGCGCAGAAGTACGATCTGATGTCGAAAATAGCAGTCGCCCGACTTCAACTTTGCGTATAAATTTAACTACACGAAGCAGTGCAGCAAAGAAGGGAGGTGCTCTTGGACAACGCATTTTGACAAAGTTGCCGTACATTAATATGGACATTCCCATTATGGCAGTCTTTCGGGCATTGGGTTTCGTATCGGATTGTGATATATTGGAACATATTGTATATGATTTTGATGATCCCGAGATGATGGAGTTGCTGAAACCTTCGTTGGATGAAGCTTTTGTTATACAAGATCAACAAGTTGCCTTAAATTTTATTGGTACCAGAGGAACGATACCGGGTGTGACAAAAGAAAAACGCATTAAGTATGCGAGAGATATTCTACAGAAAGAAGTATTGCCTCACGTGGGTGTTTCCAATTTTTGCAATACAAAGAAAGCGTATTTCTTAGGATATATGGTACATCGATTGCTGTTAACATCTTTAGGTCGGCGACAAGTGGACGATCGAGATCATTATGGAAATAAAAGATTGGAATTGGCTGGACAATTAATGGCACATTTGTTTAAAGGATTGTTCAGAAATCTTCAAAAAGATATAAAATTCAATGCGCAAAAATCGATCGACAAAAGAAGAAACTTTGGTTTGGCCGAAGCGGTCAGAGCCAAAATTATAACAGATGGCTTGAGATATTCTTTAGCGACTGGCAATTGGGGTGATCAGAAAAAAGCACACAACGCAAGAGCTGGAGTTTCTCAAGTTTTAAATCGTTTGACATTTGCATCCACGCTCTCGCATTTGCGACGCATTAATTCCCCGATTGGACGAGATGGTAAACTGCAGAAACCTCGTTTATTGCATAATACTCAATGGGGTATGATTTGCCCTGCCGAGACACCCGAAGGTCAAGCAGTTGGTTTGATGAAAAATTTGGCATTGATGACTTATATATCGGTTGGATCGCCAACGTCGCCAATTTTAGAATTTTTAGAAGAGTGGTCAATGGAAAATTTGGAAGAAATCGCGCCATCTGCTATTCGCAATGCTACCAAAATATTCGTGAACGGTGATTGGGTGGGCATTCACAGAGAACCAATCGAATTAACGAAAACGTTAAAAAAGCTGAGACGTTCGATGGACATTATCGTTTCGGAAGTATCCGTAATGCATGATATTTCTCAAAGAGAAATACGTGTTCAAACGGATGCAGGAAGAACGTGCAGACCTATATTAATTGTTGAAAATTCAAAACTTTTACTAAAAAATCGACACATTAAAATGTTGAAAAATGGGGAATACGGAAATTTTGGTTGGCAAACTCTGATTTCGGAAGGTCTTATAGAATATGTGGATGTAATGGAGGAAGAAACTATTATGATTGCCATGACACCTGAAGATTTAAATCAAGATAACGAGTCTTATTGTTCAACATACACTCATTGTGAAATTCATCCATCCATGACTTTGGGCGTATGCGGTTCTATCATACCTTTTCCAGATCATAACCAGAGCCCTAGAAACGTCTACCAAAGCGCCATGGGCAAACAAGCAATGGGAGTGTACGCTACAAACTATAACGTACGCATGGATACTTTGGGCCACGTTTTATATTATCCACAAAAACCATTAAGCACCACCCGCTCTATGGATTACTTAAGATTTCAAGAACTACCTGCTGGAATAAATAGTATAGTCGCAATAGCATCTTATACTGGTTATAACCAAGAAGATTCCGTTATTCTGAATAACTCTGCTGTAGATCGTGGATTTTTTAGATCAATATTTTATCGAACGTATAAAGATTCCGAAAGCAGTGGATATGGAGGAAAAACAGAGTCGTTTGAGAAACCGGACCGGCAAACATGTTTAGGTATGAAAAATGCTCATTATGATAAATTGGACGACGATGGTATCGTTTCTCCTGGTGTTCGAGTATCTGGCGACGACGTCATCATAGGTAAAACGATCGAAATACCAGAAGACGCTGAAGAAGATTTGACCATGCCAATAAAGAGATTTGAAAAACGTGATGCGTCAACAACGCTAAGGCATAGCGAAGCTGGTGTAGTGGATCAGTCCATGGTAACTTTAAATGCCGAGGGATTCAAATTTTGTAAGGTTCGTGTTCGTGCAATTCGTATACCGCAAATTGGTGATAAATTTGCATCTCGACATGGCCAAAAAGGAACTTGTGGTATTATGTATCGTCAAGAGGATATGCCATTCACATGCGAAGGTACAGCGCCGGACATTATTATAAATCCGCATGCTATACCTTCTCGTATGACAATCGGCCATATTATAGAATGTCTACAGAGCAAAGTAGCGGCTCTTAGCGGACAAATTGGAGATGCTACGCCCTTTAACGACGCAATAAACGTTGAAAAGATTTCCCGTTTGTTGGAATCGTTTGGATACCATTTGAGAGGCGACGAGGTAATGTATAATGGGCATACGGGACGTAAAATGAAATGTCAAATTTTTATTGGCCCAACGTATTATCAACGTTTGAAGCATATGGTGGACGATAAAATTCATTCGAGAGCCCGTGGGCCGGTTCAAATATTAGTTCGTCAACCTATGGCAGGCCGTTCTCGTGATGGAGGCTTACGATTTGGTGAAATGGAACGCGATTGTCAAATAGCTCATGGTGCAGCACAATTTTTGCACGAAAGATTGTACCAGGTATCCGATCCGTTTAGGTTGCACATTTGCGATATTTGTGGACTTATCGCAATAGCAAATTTAAGAATTGGAACGTACGAATGTAAATCATGCAAAAACAAATTGCATATTTCACAGGTTGGTATACCGTATGCTGCAAAATTATTATTTCAAGAATTAATGAGCATGAACATAAGTCCAAGGTTAATGATGGAGTAGAAGCATAAATAAATTTTAAAATAAATTATTTAATTTCATTAGGTTTCATTAGCAAACAAAACACATTATTTTTATATTTATCTGTTTTATAATTGGCTGTTACTCTGTACCTACCTGTAACTTAAGGTTGCCGACGACTGGCTCAGCGGATCTAAAAATTGGGCGTGGTCTACTCTCGGAAGTCAACACAATTAAAACACAAATATTTAATAAATTATTTAATTTCTCCCTAGGTTTACGTAAAATTAGCAAACTCATTAATAAGACAACAATTCTCTTAACTTTCATTAACATAGAGTCAGCACAACAGTAACGGTTGGCCACAATGCCCAGTATTATAAATAAATTCAGTGATGACTACATCACTACATAACTGACTTTATTAGTTATAAAATATGACCGATCAACATCTACAAGTAACGGCTCCAGCCTGAACGGAGGCATAAAAAGATCCTCCAGACCACTTACGAAAAGTGTTAACAGCTGGGTCAATGGCGCAGCACAATCCCCTATTGACCACGCTTTACAAAAATTACGGGGCGTAATTGTCCACTGAAGGAGGACAATTAATTCCCATAACAGGGTAACACCAATTCGGCTTAAACTTCAACGAAATGATGACAGACATGAATTCATCGAAAATTCAAAGCAATATTAATATATCGTAAAACAACAATATGACAATAATTCCGATGCTGACCTGAAAGGTCCACAGGACGTGCACACCGCACCAAGAAGGTACTAAATAAACCATACAAAAATAACGATACCTTGTTACATATTTAATTTCCAGCAATAGACGCAGGTGTCCCTGGAGATGATTGTAGGAAGCAGGTCGGCATCGTGCAGTTCGTAGCTCCAATTACATTGAGAATACCCGACGTCCAAACGGCATTGAGTAACCCGACGTCCATAAATTATCTTACGTCGACAGCAACACAAGTCCGAAGAACTCAACGGTATAAATTAAGTACCATCAAATTGGAAGAATCATCAACTTGAAAGTTCGCAACAAACCGCAATATCAGAAAATGACAATAATTTAGTATTTCGACACCAAAATTTAAAACTTCATCATATATAAATAAGTTCGAAACGCGCAGTAACAGAAAACCATTAAAGTTTCAATATTTTTGCACTTGATTATAACGTCAACATTTTGAATAATTCGACAACAAATCGCACTGTCGGATTTCGTTGACAAATTTTAGGAATATACCGGCAACATAGTGGTCGGATCGCCACATTCCATGCGCGAATTGCAACGCCGTAACCATTTCCCGCGTTTACTAGAGTCGAGAATCGCCTGGCGCGCGTCGCCAACAATAATGATCTAAATTTCTTCAAAATTCATTCTTTCGCGAAAACAGAACTTTCACCAGGAAAACGTAAACTTTTCCACATAATTCCACCAGGAACCGTAAACTTTCCCACATAATTTCACCAAAACTAAATTTTACATTCAAATTAGCCAGTCTTAATGACTACTGACCTACTTCCTTGCACGTCAGAAAGTAAAGTCCAATCAAACGTTGCTTGCCCCGAACGTTCACGCTGTGCGCAGACGATTGCGCCGTCACTCGGATTCAGAAAACCATCGGCGTAACATGGCATAGTTTATTTAGGGGCAATAATTCTTGCCCCTCACAGGGGAAAAAAATTCCCCAAGTTTTTTTTCTAAGATGATAAGGTACCTGCATGTTGGGCATACAGCCTTCGCTCAGGGCTTAAATTACAGCTAAATAACTACTCCAAAACTCACGGGCGTAGCTATAGTTTTTGGATGGGGAGGGTTCGACACTGCACTTTACAAAGGTAAACTGGCTTTCGCTAGTGACTTCGTTCACGCCCAAGTACGAGTCATTTATGACCTTAGCAGTTACCGATTATACCTAGAAATGGACTCAATATCCGCTCATAAAATTTAAAAACATCTGTGAAATATTCAAACTTTTTCTGTTTTTGTAATTTTAATAAGAATCCCCACGGTCTATTACCGGTTACTGTGCACTAAACACCCCCCTTATATCCGTCCGTGCTAAAACTTCATATATTCAATGAATTTTTTTGTAGAATGAGTATTACAGCCAATATTTAGGAAATTTCCACAGCTTCAAAAATGGATGGAACGACTTTTTCCGTAGGACCACTCTTTTAAGAGTTTCGGGCCAGAAACTGAAATCAGTTGAAAAATTTCGAAATTTTTTCAGCACCACGAAGTTAGCACAGGTCTTTCGAAGCTGCAAACTTGGTTTTACACTACTTGTAGGTACCCTAACAACCAGTGGCGTATTTAGAGGGGGGCAAAGGGGCATTTGCCCTCCCCAAGGATGATTCGGAATTAATTAAAATTACTAAATTAATACTTATAATGTAATATATTTATTCCTATTTTGTTTGTATATACTTATCGCTTGCATTTTTTTGATTTCTGAAACTTTGTCAGTCGTTCTACTACTAATACGCACGAATGGATTAACGAGATTCCAAAAAATTTGTTCTCTGCCTTCCCCAAAGGCATTTTCTAAATACGCCACTGCTAACAACATACCAAAAAATCAGAAATATGTGAATTATTCCAATTTTTTGTCTACCGTCAGTGGTCTACTATAATGACAGTCTTCACAACTTTTGCGTTTCAAGATAAGCGGTACGCTACCTTGCGGTAAATTTTTGAACTAATGATATAGGTGTATACTCTTAGGTGAAAGAATTAGTTCCATATTAAAAATAAACATAATATCTTTTCATATAATTTATTAAAGCTTTTTACATAAATTATTGTTATTGTTACATAATTATAAATAAACATGTAACTTTGTTACCCTAGTTTACTCTACTGGGTTATAATAAATATTAATTCTTTGATTATTTTTTGTTATGTTTTTGATGGGTTCCGCTTCGACAAGATGGTCATTGAAAGACAACGTTTTATTATCTTGGGTTAGCCGTGTTCAAACGAAACCTCCGATACATAGATTTTGCAGATTAAAGGTGTAATTTTATTAAATTTCCAAACTTTGAGAATTTTTAGAAAAAAGGGGGAGTAAATCTCGCGGTTGATATTTGGTGTGTGAATTTAACTAATTACCACCTCTTTGTAAAAAAATTCAAACTTTGAGATTCTTTCCCTTGATGCAAAAATTCACATTTTGAAATTGCAAGAATTGTAAACGACACGAAAACAGAAATCAATAAAATTAAAATAATGGTCATTTAGTTCTACTAACATGTTAGGCCGATATCATAAAAAAAAATCTGTTCTTTTTTAGAATGGTCGAGCGACAAGTCTCAAACCACTTAATATGGAATGACTCTTTTTCAAGTTTACACAAATTTTGTTTTTGTTTTATTTACATCTTCCACAAAAAAAATATTACTACGAGTTTCATCAGTTAGTATTGATCTATAATAATGTAAAATATGATATAAAATATGAAATGCGCACTCCAGTGTTCTATTGCCCGTACGTGTGTTCTGATATAGTCTTAGTGTTAGCCGTCAGACGCGATTGTTACACTGTCAGGTACACATCGTGCATGTTGAACCCCTTGCTTGTAACCGCACTCATTATATTACGCAACATTATGCAACATATTAAAAAATAATAAAAAGGCTAATAATTAAAAACGAGTATCACCCCTTTCGAGTAGCACCTTTGGCGAGTTGGAGCTATCTAGGGGGATGTTTTTAGCGAGTCAGCGTTCGTCAAAATGGCGCGTAGCGCCCTGTTGCATATCGGTCGGGGTCTGCAATAGTACATTAGATATTCAACATAGCTTGTACAAGCAACGTTTTGTCTCTTGTCCCTTGTCTTCCGTGGATACAGTTCTTGTACGTGAATTCCAGTGATGCTAATGTTTTACATTCACACTTCAGTCTTTACGTTATGAAATTTCAAATGCTTCGTGTAGGTCGATTTATATGAAAATTTAGAGTTGCAAATTCCACAAGAGTATGGCTTTTTACCTGTGTGACTAATTAAGTGCGCCACTAAGCGCGATTTTTTTGCAAACATCTTGCAACAAGTATCACACACATATAAGCTCTCACCAGTGTGTGTTTCTAGATGAGTTTGAAAAATTTCTTTATCCAAAAATTTCTTGTCACAAATTTTGCATTCATACTGAATCTTTCTCGCGTGATATTTCAGATGCTTTGTATACGCTGATCTATAGGAAAACTTCGAGTTGCAAATTTGGCAAGAGTATGGTTTTTCGCCTGTGTGAACATTCGAATGTTCGTTAAGATGCACTTTTTGCGAAAACTGTTTATGGCACACTTCGCACTTGAACGGTTTTTCACCAGTGTGAATCCTTAAATGTTTCGTCAAGGTTGAGGTATGTGAAAAATACGTATTACAGAACTTACACGAGTATGGTTTTTCGCCTGTGTGAATTCTCATGTGGCTCATCATTGCTGATTTTTGAAAAAACTTCTTTTGACAAATTTCACACGAATGTAGTTTTTCTCCTGTGTGATAAATTTTATGCTTTGTTAAACCCGAATTGCTCGAAAACTTGAGGTTACATATTCCGCAGGCGTAGGGCTTTTCTCCAGTGTGAATTCTTAAATGTCTAGTTAAATTGGAAGTATGTGAGAACCATGCATCGCAAAATTTGCAAGGATATGGTTTTTCACCTGTGTGCGTCCTGAAATGGTTCTTCATAGCCGATTTCAGGAAGAATTCTTTGTTACAAATTTCACATGCATAAAGTCTTTCTTCCGTATGATACTTTTTATGCTTTGTCAAGCCCGAGCTGCTTGAAAACTTTAAGTCACACATTGTGCAAGCAAATGGTTTCTCTCCGGTGTGAGTTCTCGCATGTTCACTTAAGGATGATTTATGTAGAAACTTCAAATCACAAACATTACACTTATGTGGCCTTTCGCCCGTATGCCTTTTTAAGTGTTCTTTTAAATATCTGCGAGAGTAACTTTTATTACAAATATTGCACTTGTACGATTTGATGTTCAAATAAGGTACTTCCGCTGCATCTAGTTTTTCCTCTCGAGATAGATCTTCATCATCCTGCGATATACGGTAATCTTCTTCTTTAATATTAACTTCGTGCAACGGAATGTTGTATTCAACTACTTCCTGTTTAATATTAACGAAAACTGGTAGATTTTCAGATTTGATATTTTTGATGTCCATTTCAATTTCGTTATTGAGGTTATAATTCATTTCAGATTCTGTATTATCGTTAGAACAACAACTGTGATACTTGTCAATTCTGTTTTGGTTTTCTTCTTCTATTTGGAGCATGCTTTTCTAATACTCGAACCACTTTTAATTAATAATAACTTAAATTTCACTTTAATTTAACTGTCAACAACTGACATTTGGCAAACATCACTTGACTCTATGTTGCCAATTTTCGGTTTTAACATGTAACCAGAGTTGCCAATTATATTAATTTATCTAACACCTCGTAAGGGGCTGTTCACAAATTACGTAACGCAATTTTTCAAACGCTTGATCAGTTTACAATATTTAAGTAACACAATGATAGTTTTGCTACCCCTGCTTCGATTCTCCAGGAATCCGAAGAACGACGTGATGATTCCAGCAGCTTGAAGAATCTCGTCTGACGCTGTCGGGAACGGACCACTCGACACCTGACCATTTGCCATTGACTCAATGGCGTCAACAAATAAAAAAAATCCCCAATTAGGCACCTGAAGAAACTGGTCTCGGGTCAAGTTGATAATTCACTCAATAATCCTCTCTGGATTTTAAATTCTCAATTCGGCTTACTTTAACAATAACGGCCGCGTAGTTGTACTTCCCACATGGACTTGCAAATTTACAACTGCGTTCTAACAACTCCAACCCAAGACTAGTTTAATTCTATCGAGTGACCACTGCAATAGAATTGGCGCTTTGAAACTATCCTTTCATTAGCGGCACGGAGGGAAGGGAAAATGGGGCGCTCGAAGAATTATTAAAAATAAATTGTTACACGCCAATTCAAAATAACCCAAACTTTTGTATCCTATGTAGTTGCATTGCACGAGATTTTGTTTAGTTTATCATTGGTAACATGGGTTTCTTTAGTGAAATGGAGGCTAAATATGGCGCTGAAGCAATTGTAGCGTTTAATGCGGTGAAGACTAATTTTAGAAGATTTGCCAAGTCAAACAACAAAAGAACCTTCTAGCTGCGTTGTCGTACTATGAACGTTTGTCCTCATTTTATACAGCGAAGGGGAAGGGTCGATTGCTTGTCTCAAGAACTTATACCCGACAAAGACATTCTCAGGGCGGCTGATTCCTTTCTTAACCGATTTAAGAGAAATATATTGAGTATTCATAAACAAGGATAGCCATCTCAACTATAAAGAAAACTCGGGAAAGGTTGAAATTGCTGATGAACACGTTAAAGTCTATTGTACCGGTCGACATTTTTGATCATTTTGTCGACATAGAAAGATGGAACTACCAGAAATATTTTGTCAACATTCGAGAGAAAATGTAAAATAATATCCCTTTACCTGAGATTGTCTCTAAGACCATCTCATTAGGACCTAAGGTCAGTAGCGTAACTAGCGGTATTCCATGTGCTCGATCGAACAAGGGCCCGGTCGTTTAAAGTCCTAGTTCTATCACAACAACAAAAAATATTATTTAATGTTAAGTGTGAGACTGCTATTTAAAAAAAATTAGGGTCCAGGATACAGGCCTATGGCTGCCTGGTTACGCCACTGCCAAGATTACTATAGTAGCTAAATTTAATTAAAAACAGATTCCTGCCGAAACCCGAGTTTTTCGACTTCAATCGCCTTCGGAAACGTTTTAACAAATTCGTCGGTTTAAAAAGCCCCATTTTTGTAGTTCCGTAATTTTCGAGTTCTGTTGGCCCTCAAGGTTGGTTTATGGTTTAAAAAAATTTCGATTTTTTAGATTCAAAGCTTTCGAAAACAGCCAATTGAATAATAACATTATGATATAATAATTGTGTAATTTAATGTGGCTTAACTACCGATGTTCCATGTGCTTGCTAGTACAAGGACTCGGGCGTTGGCCCGGTTCCAGTGGCGTAGCGAAGGGTGCACAAGAGGGGGCATCATGCCCCGGGCGCTACTCACAAAAGGGAGCCAAATGGTCAGCAAAACAAAAAATTGCTGGATAATTTTTATTTTTATTATAATTCATTTCTGGAAAATATATTTTAAATTATGGAATTCGAATGAGGGGGAGGAGTATATAAAAAAGGTATTGTGCCCCGGGCCCCAGTTAAGCTCGCTACGCCACTGCCCGGTTCTATCACGACCAAAAACATAAAGTATTTTATCTACATAATTTGATGTTAAGTGTGCGACTGCTATTATAAAAAAATTTTGGGGACCAAGTTTGACTCATGAACACACATCTCAAGAAGACTTTAACTGAAAAAAGCTGTTAACACAATATCATTCTCAGTTCCCTAGAGCCTATGGTTTGCCTAAGGTTCATAAACCTGGTGATCCTCTCCGTCCGGTAATTAGTTGCGTCGACTCTCAATCCATCCCTCTTGCCCGTTTCATCAACAATATAGTTGCCAAGGATACCAAGGACAACGCAGTTGACATGCTTACGTCAAAATCACGTTTATTTCTGGTCATATTTCGTCGAGGACGTCAAATGACTAAATACTGACGTTAGTGTGACGTTGTTTTATGACCTAATTTTGACGTCAGGAAAGTAACGTCATTTCAATGTAATTCTGACGTCGTTTTTCTTTGTAATTTCAAATCGAACAAGTTCGTTGTTCTGAAAGCTCAATATTGTTTAATTCATTTGTTCAATTTTTATTTAAATAGTAGTTTTTAGTGCAATAAAATGCTAGTTGAAAAAACGATAATGTATTTTACAAAATTATAGTTTTTATCTATGTTTAACTCGGTAAAATGAATTCTTAATTCAAGGTCAAGCTAATAAAAATAATTTTACGTTCAAGACTACCGAAAGAATTCCATTCTATACATTTTTATAGCCTGGAATGTGATACGTTACCGGACTGTTTAAAATAAACATGCTTACAAGGGTATATGGTAGTGTATATAAAGGAAACGTGAAATTGCATATAAAGAGAAAGCATCGCGCACCGCTTTCTTCCTGTATACAATAAAGAAATGCAAAACTCAGAAAGCTAAGTTAACGATTGAATTTGGGTTAACTAACGATTGAAAATCTGGGCCTTTATAACGTTCTTAATTGTTCTGCGAGACGTTTAGGGGACGTCTTTGGTGACGTCGTATAATCGTCCTAAAATGACGTCTCTGGGCTGTGACATTAACATGTAACTTTCACGTCACTAGTACGTCATTTCTTTGGTCATATGACGTCAATACTGACCAATTATCGACGACAATATGACGTAATCATGTCATCATGTCTCTTATTATTTATCTGAAGAATTTAAAAAGTATACCATTAAAAGGAGCGGTGAAAATTATGTAAGAATCATCTGAAAAGTGATTTAAAAAATAATTGCGTTATTACACCCTGGGGGTTATAGGTTACTATATGTAGTAGGAGATAGAACAGCACCGGCTTTTTTATAAAAATATTATATCTTAATATATAAAAACTTTTATAAAATATAAAATCACTTTGATTGGTCGACTTTTTTTACCAACAGAAAAATATATTAAGCCACCGCCGCGCCGGTACTCCCCCTGGGATGAGTTGTACATCAATCGAGTTTCCAACCAATCGGGTCCAGATGTCCGTCCGTGGACGGGCTTTCTGCTAGTAATCTTTATAAAAATGAAAGAGAAGAAACTCAAAAAAGACAAAGCTTTTATCGTTATTATATCTCTTACAAATCCATGATATTTTTACATTAACTATGCAGTGTAAAAAACAGTCATAACTGAATAGAATATTAGGAGAGAAATTATTTTAGATTCAATCTGATAATTTATACTTTTATATTTTGAGATTATGATCTATGCGTTATTATCATTTTTTTGATTATATTGTTTTATTTTTTGTGCTTCTTCGCTTCAAATTTATATATTTATTCCTTTCTTTGAATAGGCAAATGGTATGTCGATGATTAATTATAAACTAATAAAATATTATTTGGAACCAAGAAAATCTGCAACACAAACTACAATTAAGAGCTAATACCATATACGCACACTGCGATCAATTAGTAATTATTGTGCCGCACGTCGTTTATATAATAAAAAATTGGAATCTAAATAATGATATTGTATGGTAATAGTGCTATTAAGGAAGCAATCATTAAAAAAAACTACTTATCAACATAAGTATTTTAATAAATACTGGACACTACGTGGTGACAATAGTTTAGTAGCATCGTACTATTGCCAAGAAGATGATGTATAAAGAAAATTGTTTCGCTTGTGCAACGAAGCGCACCATTTGGTTCACTTCATTTTGTGGAATTCCCCGATTCTACGTACAATGTTTGCATGTAGATGGCGGCGTCGGTGCGGAAATAAAAATAATTAAATCAAAAGTACACTTTGCGAGTTGGTTCATTTTAGTGATGTTTGCTTTATCTTTACTTTGTTGGCAGATTGCGGTATGTAAAAATTGGGGGTTTGAAAAAAACTAGAGGATGTCGAATGTTTGTTTACGAACATCTCGATGACCTTTTTTTTTTTTTGCTCTTAAAAATTTTGGCTTTGACAAATAATGCTATAATGCTAGAGCATGTTAAATGTTTGATTACGAACACCTCGATGACCTTTTTCTTTTTTTAATTTAAGTAGAATTCTTTTGGTAGGAGACGGCAAAATATCAGACCGCCCCGGGCGGCAAAAGCTCTAGCTACGCCACTGGTAACGTACTCTTTCCAACTTTTCCCATTCCTTGTCTCTCATACAATAATTTATACCCGAACCTTTGCTCCTCTTCTGCCCTAAATTTGCATTTAGGGGGACCATCTTCTGGAGATGAGGGTGAAGCGGACTTTTCTTCCGTGCTGCTGCGACGAGTACGTTTGGTTCCTTTTGAGTCCAAAAATGAACTTTGTGTACTCTCTGCCGGAGGTGGCAGGGTGGGGTTTGGGTTTGTATAACAATTAGAAGCTCTGAGTTATTTATACATAATTTTCTTTTCAAATTTTAAAGTTTGAAAAAAACGATAAATAATTGAACTTTTTTTCAGAACAATGAATTATTGTCATCTTTATTCAAATTTCCTATTAGTAAATTGGAACGTGAAGAAGCGCTTGAGGTATAGATATAAAATTATTTAACTGCATTATAAACTTTATTAAATTGAAAATGTAAATTTTCAGATAGAAATTACAATTAAAACTATAATACGACAAAATGTGGTAATTAGATATGGAGATATGTTTGAACCAGGATTAGATTTCTTAGCGCAAGTAAGTGCTATGTTTTAACTTGAATAAATATTTTATTTCTCTGATGATCCACAAGGTTATTTCTAGAGATACGTACACCGAAAAACGAATTTATTTGACCCAATACGAAATTGATTTGTCTCAAATAAAGTATACAATGCTTATATTATTTTGCGAAATGCAGGTAGCTGCTGGGTGAAATAAAATTTGGGTAGAGTACGCTAACCGGGCCCACAGGTTTTTATAGATATCACTAAAATTCGTAAAGAGGACATTATAATGAAGCGATTAGACTATGGATGAACTCCAAATATCGATTAATTTAGGAATTAATTGATTTTAAAGTTTTCATTTTTTGCATAGAAAGTGCATTAACAATGCTTTTTATTGACGGTGCGAGTGCTCCGAGTGGGTCTACGGAGACTGGGAATTGTAAGGGGGCGAACAGGTCGCGAGCAAACACAAGTTTGTCAAAACGGGCCGGAGTACTCGAGCGAAGCGATAGTAACGGAGGCCGAAGTGCACGGAGACGAGCACGCAATCGCAGAGGATACATGCGAAGCAATTTTGAAACTTCTGACTCGCGCTAGATATGGTCCGTGTGGTCTACACTATACAAGGCTATCTGCCTCGGGCGGCTGCCGCGCGCAGCAGCCTCGCAGAGTCTGTACACACCTTTACATGTCCTTACTAATCAACATGCAGTCTTACTTTTTAAATTGTTATTTAACAGATTTCAAAGATTACATGAACTTAATTAAAAAAATTTTTTTTTATTAAATAGAGATATTAGATAAATAATATATTGTAGATTATAGTTTACATTGACAAATTGAAATACGTGCACCTATTGCTTTTTATTCCTTGAATAATAATTATGTTATAAAAATTTTGATTAGTAACTTTTTTTTCAGAGTGTTGGAACTGTTTTAACATACGTTTTTGTCGTGATCCAGTTTGTTAGAGATTTGAAGAAAAATTAATTTATCATCATCACAATGCACGAATAGTTTTAGTTTACAATTTAATTTTAAATACGCATTTTATTCTAACTACAATTATATAATAATTAATAATAAGGAATCTCCGATGATGAGGATAAAATCGATTGAAAGGTAAGCTTTTATTAAAGTAATTAATTATTTTGCATAATTGAAATCAGATTTGGTACAAACGAAAATTTTTTTTGAGCTCCAATGAGCTTCTTTCCAAAGTTATCGGTGCTTTAAAATTTGCTCACCTCTGGTCAAGTTATGTAGCAGGAACGTACAACTCCCATTTAATTTTACCAACTAAAAATTCAACCTAGAATTTTCAGATGAGACAAAAAGAATTAGATTATTCTGTAACAGGTGTAAGAAGGTGGCAAAATTGATGTTTCAATGTAGCAAAGAGATAAGCATATTATATAAATTATTTGGAATCACTATTTTTTTACCTCAGATATTATAAAGGCTGTTTCATCCTGATTCTCAGGTATGACAATCTTCCATTCATAACAAGGGAAATCAAATTGATCATGTGTTGATAACAAGAAGAAGAAGAGCCACTTCTGTAAGAAACGTGAGATCTTATAGAGGAGCCAACGCAGACTCAGACCACCTCCTGGTAGTGGTCTATGATTGAAAACACAAAATAAGAAGGAAGTAAGTGGTTGGCAAAAGAAAAATTTAAAAATGAAGAATATAAAAATCAATATGAAGAAATGGTTAAATTAGAAATTGAAAGTAAAGAGAAAGACAATGACATAGATACCTCATGGAACAATATTGCACCGAGTTTAAAAACAGGAGCAAACCAAATAATATGATATAAAAATAAAAGAGGATGGAAAACATGGTTTGATGATGAATGTATGGAAGCAAATAAAAAGAAAAGAGATACAAGAATAATATGGATATGAACTGATAAACAACATGACTTAGAACAATATAAGAAGAAGCGAAGAGAAGTTAATAAGCTGCCTCAACAAAAGAAGAACGAATGGACAGAGGTGAAAATGAGAGAAATAGAGATGTACAGCTTTAACAACAACGTGAGAAGGTTTTATAAACAAATCAAGTATAGTAAGAAAAACTATGAGTTAAGAAATAGAGGAATGAGAAATGAAGAGGGCATGATAGAAGATAGAACAGAAGAAATTAATAAAATATGGGAAAATTACTTCCGCAGTCAGTCAATCAAGAAAAGGAAATGGAACAAAATATAGAAGTCATATCGAACGAGAAAGACATGGAAGAACCAACGAATGAAGAAATCATGAAAGCAATACACCAGTTAAAGAACCGTACAGCTCCGGGCAATGATGTGATATTAGCTGAGATTATAAAAAATGGAGGAGAGTAGATACACAGTGAAATCTGTGAGCTGATACAGGAAATCTGGCGAGAACTTCGTGAAGAAATGGGAGGAGAAGACATAGTGAAGTACATTAAGGCCCAGAGATTGCGATGGGACATGTCATGAGAGCCAATAAGGACGAAATTATAAACGGCATTCCACAAAAATATGAGATGTTAGAATGCACAAAAAATATATAGAAATTTTGCTAAGTTATGCACAAAATGAGATGTCAAAGATCCTATTAAAACTGAAAAGAAATTTGCAAAAATTTCTTGCAATATTTGAAGTTTTTCGAGAACATTAAAAAGAATCAACGAAGTATTAACGCGATGTTATAATTGCTATAATGTAACAATTTATTGTTAATAATTGTTCGAGCGTCCCGTTTGCCCTCTGCTCCGTGCCGCTAATGGAAGGTTCGACGCGCTACATCCGCGCTATTCCAACCTCAACCCAAGACCAGCCTAATTTCCGCGTATCTCCACTGCATTTCCCGTGGCGCGTCGAACCTTCCATTAGCGGCACTTTTACAACTACGCAGCGTTTATTGTTAAGTAAGCAGAGATGAGAATTTTGAATCCGGAGAGGATTATTGTGCGAATTATCAACGTGTCCCGAGACTAGTTACTACAGGTGCCTAATTGAGGATATTTGTATAAATCGCAAGTTATTGTTTCTTGAGTCCTGCTACGGTTTTCGACGTACACCAAGTGCTAGTGTTCATTGTGTGCTGCGTTTGTGCGGCATCTTTTGATCAGTCAGGTGCCAAGTGATCTGTTCCCGACCACGTCAGGCGAGAATCCACAATCTGCAAGCAGCTGGAATCATCACGTCGTTCTTCGTCTTCTTGGAGAATCGAAGCAGGGGTAGTAAACTACCATTGTCGTTACCGAAAGTTTGTAAACACCCCTCTAAATCACCCCTGTCAATTTGGAATTTTTTAAATTAATTTTCCCGTGTTATTTATGCCAATTTTAAGTCATTAAAGTCAAAATCTGATTTTTGGTCACTTTTTCGTGTTTTGGTCCCACTGTGCACCACCGTCGTGAATAGCACTGAATGACCGTACTATAAAAATAATGTAATAAAGTGTTAACGTCTCTATATTTGTGTAATGTAGAAAAACTACATTATACTGTTGTTCAAACTACAATTTGGAGCTACTATCATAATATAGACTACGATCAACTGTTTCGGTAATTATTATCTTACGATGTTTGTAAAAATAAAAAAATTATAATCCAAATGATGATATTGTATTGTAATGGTAACATTAATGAAAAAATTATTAAAAAAGAAAGAAAAACGACCTATGTATCTACATAATTATTTTTATAAATACAGTTTTTATAAATACAGGACATCAGTGATAGCGTATGCAGATGATAACGGTTTTTTTTTTTTTTTTTTTTGATTTTGATTTTCCTTATACACTTCTTAGTCCAGTCAAAGCGGACTTTGCATATAGGCTAACCATGAAGTTGCGTTTCAGGGTATGAAAGTTACACCAACCGATAGTAGCTAAAGGTTCCCTTATGAACATATTAAAATGTATCAGCTTAATTTTTCCGGCCTGATAAAAACTATCGAAGATTTACGACTATAATCGACTTTCACTCTCCATTTCTGACAAGGTACTCACTTAATCCGAAAAATAAAATTATCAATTTATAACACGGAAAATTTACTATAAAATTCAATCGGAAAACATTGTGAGAAATGTACCATTAATTTATTATAATTTTTTAAAGTGGTTTGTAAATATTTGTTGTCAAGCTGTCAACTGATCAGATCGCGTAGCCTCTGCATCTGCGCCTGATCAGCTGACGTCTGCCAAATGTCAGCCAAACAATCAAACAAATTGAGAAGCGTGGCCATACCGGACGTTATCCAGGGAGCGGAAGAAACCGAACAGTCAACACGCCGAGGGTCGGTCAGATCATCAAGAAACGACTCCTGCAAAATTCCAGAGTCTCAATGAGAAAAATTGCCCCCGAGATCGGTGTAACAAGCTCGTGCGACTTCAAATATGTCGTCAGCTCCTTCGTTGCGCCGCTTCTCTATCGTGGAATCGGATTGTGTTCACAGATGAGAAGCTTTTCACCGTCGAGCAAGCGCACAACCGTCGAAATGACCGGATTTGGTCTGATGATTTGGGCCGGAATTTGGTCAACTGGAAAAACCCCCTTGGTTTTTGTGGATCGGGGTGTGTAAATTAACCAAGAGGTTTACCGACGCGACATTCTCGAAGCCATTGTTCTTCCATGGGATCATCAACATTTCGGCCATGCGAATCGGACGTTTCAACAAGATCTGCTTCAGCGCAAAGGGCAAAAGCCACTTAAAATTGGTACAAAACTCATTTCCCGGATTTCATCACATCCACGGAATACCCCCCCCCCTACTAGCCAAATCTCAATCCGCTGGATTACAATTTTGCAAGTCAAAACCTGTGGTACACCCCACAAAAGTTTGGATGCGTTAAAGCAGTCGTTGTGCCGTGAGTGGGATTGGATATCTATGGAAGAGCTTCGGCGCGTAGCCTTAAAGTTTCGGAAGCGTTTGACGTTGTCTATAGCAGTAGAAAGCGGCCATTTCGAAACTAGTTAATTATTTTTCTCATCAATAATGTTAGTTATTATTATTTGTTGTGAAAAAGTTTGTCCTCAGTTTAATAAAACTTTTATGATAAAAAATTTTGTTATGAATGTTTTTGGGTCACTCTGTACATTATTTTTAACAAATTCGATTATTAAATGTTTCACTAAATTTTCTGTTAAAACTTTATTGGGACGTTCACTTAAAGCAGTGTTTCTCATCCTGTAGAGTGCGCTCTCCTAGAGAGGAGTGATTATAGCACTAAATGAGGGAAGCAATCGTCAAAAAGAATAAAAATTATTTAATTACAGCAAGAAAACCAAAATAAAAAACATTTTGACGTAACAAAACAATAAATACTAAATTCAATACAAAAAAATATTGTATGAGAGAGGGCACGATAAAAATTTAAAAAAAAGTTTGGAATCATTTTTGAGAAATTCACCTTAAAAAATACCTATCAGTAAAAGAATTATTTCGAATATCAAAATCCATTTTACCGAATAAAATGTATCAACAAATTTTGGAAATGGGTCGGGTACTATTCGACGCAACCGTTTCGTCGCAGCCGTTTCGATGCAAAACCGGTTCGGCGCAAGTGTAGTTCTGCGCAAATGCAGTTTGACGCAAGTACTGTTCGGCGCAGACCCGATTTTTGGCGCGAGTTTAGTTTGGCGCGGGTACACTGACTATATTTTTAATCCTGTTCTAATTCTAACTTTATCTAACTTTATTATCAAAATCCTCCACCAGTGCTGATAGAAAGAAAAGAAAGAAAAGAAAATATTCCCGCTCCGAACTGGACCCGCGCCGAAACGCCTGCGGCGAAACGGCTACTCCGAAACGGCTGCGCCGCTTGGGCCCGTTTCCTCTAATGCTAATGGTACTAAGCCTATTAGATAAAAATCCTATTCCTATTAACAGGATTGAACCTATTCGAATAATAGTTTAAGGAGAAAATACATATTTTTACCCCCCCCCTCATCTATTAGGTCAGGTAAATAGACGACGACGAAAATGTAGTATAGATTCGTTGACGTCAATTACAAAATTCGCGAAGGTTAAAATAATTGGTATTATCTAGGTTCTAGGACATTATAGTCCAGACGCCAGGTGTATTTGCAAAACATAAAATCCTGGTAAGGGATTTTTTAATTGGATTATGTTAGTGGATGGCCCCTAAATGTAAAACCGGGTTTTCGGCCTCGGATAGCACTCGCGTCAGCCGCCATCTTAAAAACGCGTTTTTGTTATTATCTCGTAAACAGTGCGCCGGACGATAAAAATGATAATAACCTTTTTTGTAGGAAATTAAACTTCCTATCATGTTTGTTTGAAGGTTTTTCCTTGAAAGTCAATATTTTTCAAGATATAGTCAGTTGAAAAATTCAAAATGTAGTTTTGTTAAATTTTTTGTTGACAGTTGCAGATGCAAAAAATATTATAACAATTGAACTTATAAAACACATGAGTTATCTTATCTTATCAAGAGTTATCTTAGGAAAAGGGCAGTCTCTTTTACCTCAGGAGTCACAACCGTAGAAAAAATCTGCTCGAAGGGGTGCTTCCAAGGGTCGGTTCTCGGACCACTCTTATGGAACACCATTTTGGATGACTACCTCGATTCCCTTCAAGAGGAGGGGGTTGAGGTAGACGCCTACGCGGACGACATTCGTGCAGAGCAGAACTTATAAGGAGTCTACAACAGAATTTAGACAATTTTAATAGCTGGTGTATCAAGGTCAAGCTTTCCTTATCAAAAAGCAAGACCAAGATCACCACCTTCTACCCGGATCGGATACACAATAATGACATTAGGGTTATTCTAAATGCCAAAAGGATCCAAGTAGTCGAAGAGATAAAATACTTAGGTGTGTGGGTCGATCGGAGACTGACCCTACAAAAACACATTAATTACGTGTGCGATAAAGCCACGACCTTAGTTAGATCTCTTCAACGAAAGGCCAATGCCAGTTGGGATATCCCTCACTACGACTCTGTGCGAAGAATCTATCAGGGGGCGGTTGTCCCCACCGTGGCTTACGGAAGCGAGATCTGGATACACAGAGTGGAAGATAGACACACAAAAGCCAAGCTCCAGTCTGCCTACGGCTTCTGTATCCATCTTGTTAGAAAATGCTACATTTTCTTGACCTTTGAAAATGACCTTTAAAGATGCGCAAATTCTTACAGGGCAACCTTTCACGGTTTCACGGTGATAATCCTCCCGTAAGTTTGGATGAACTGTATAGCAAAACACCCCCAGAACTGTTCCACCCCTTCTTGGTCCACAAAATAAATTTTCAGACACCCCACTTTTCAGACCCACCCTCCGCGTCAGATTATTTACCAGACTCGGATTCTCTTTTCCTACTCTTCAGGGTTTCCTGCTAACGGAAAACTGTGGGAATTTTTCAGAAACAGCAAGCCTTTCTACCCAGGCAAATTAGACACGCTAGTTACTTAAAAATTTAATTTTCAGGACAACCCTGTATCCACAAAATACAGGGTTAAAAATTTTTCTCGGACACCTGTACTGATGAAATACAGAGTCTCAAAATAGGGACGGCAAAGAAATAAGACTGTGCACCTGAAGCAAGTAACTAGGACGCGAATCCCAGTGAAAACGAAAAGGTGGGCAGGACTTATCAAACCGAATATGAGAGCATAAATTTTTTGGACAAAGACCACAAATACAGGGTGGAACACAAGGAGAAGAAAAATGGAAAACTATAAATTTGAGGCAAAACATAATAAGGAAACCAATATTGTGCAATAAATCACAATCAGGGAACTATTATCAGTAAGAGCCACTGGAAGAAAAAAAAAGTAACAGACACACAGGATCACTTAATGACGAATGATAGAAACAATAATTATACAGAGTTTCAGAAACTTTAAATTTTGTTTGTACTTTATAGAACTGACGAATTTGTCAGTTGGTAAATTTTTTTGTATTATTTAATCTTAATGCATAAAATCCAGCGTGTCATTTTTTGGTGAAAAAAGAAACAATCTGATTGGTCGAATTTTTTTACCAACCGAAAAATATATTAAACCACCGCCGGTACTCCCCCTGAGACGAGTTGCACATCAATCGAGTTTCCAACCAATCGGGTCTAGATGCCCGTCCGTGGACGGGCTTTTTCTAGTTATATTATAAATAAATACTTTATCTGTATTCATTTGTTGCAAAGAACCTGTAAAAAATTTATTTCAAAATCAGAGACTCTAGTGTCAAAAACTGTCCGATCTGACGTGGAATGACTCATATACGTCACGCACTAGCAAACGTTATAACACACATCCGATCGCTACGAGCTCTCGGCGTAGAATGAAAGCAACATTTACAAAGTCACTTATCTTTATCATTATCTTTACTGTCACAACGAAAATTTAAAAAAATACCCACCTTACTTGCACGATTAATTGATATAAAGCGGTAAATACAATTATTTTCATTAATTAATCGTAGCTCACTGCGACCACGTAGCCGTCCCACTATGAAAATTTGGGTTTATTACTTTAAAAAATTTCAGCTTTCGGAATAAAAATTCAAAAGAATGATAAAATATTGAGCAGAGGGGAGAAATCGCTGTGTTTTTTTTAATTCAACCTAGAATTATCAGATGAGACAAAAAGAATATACTATTCTGTAACAAGTTTGGAATTAGGCATGTTCCACACGAGTGGAAAATTGTGCAAAATTGTGTAGGATATTGTGTAATAAAGTAATACAGTGTTAACGTCTCTACATTATTTGTAATGTAGAAAAACTACATTATACTTTTTTAAACTACAATTTGGAGATAATATCATAATATAGACTACGATCAACTTTTTCAGTAATTATTGTGTCTCACGATGTTTATAAAAATAAAAAATTTAGATTCTAAATGATAATATTGTATTGTAATGTTAATATTAATGAGACAATTGTATAAAAAAAACCACCTATCTACATAATTATTTTTAAAAATGTATTAGGTGAGAATAGTTTAGTAAATCGCACTATTGTTGCAAGTATGAATAAAGAAAATTGTATAGCTTGTCTAACAAAACGCGTTGTTTGGTTCAGTTCATTTTTAGGAATTCCCCGATTCTACCTAGAATGTTTGCATTTAGATGGTGCCACCGGTGGTGGTTCAGAAATAAAAATAATCAAATCAAAAATTCACTTTGCGAGTTGGTTCACTTTTCTTATGTTGGATGTTGCTTTGTCTTGTTGGTATAGCAAATTAGTTTTAAAATTTGATAAGCAAAATTTAACAGCTTGGTTCGTCAATTGTGTAAACCTGATAAATGCATTAAGAGCATCAGTAGTTTTAATATTTAGTTTTCACAAATCACAACATTTCCAAAACTGCTACATTATAATTGACGCTTACCTACAAGATTGGAATTTGAAAACTAAAGAATCACTTCTAAAAAAACAAGATTATTATATTGACTCTATTTGTTCTATATTCTGCTTTGGATGGATTATTTTTCTCGCAATTTACATGGCTTTAAATGTTAAAGCCACTATGACATTTGCACAAATAATAGATGTATATGCATTTACAGTGATTCACGCCGACGCGATGTACTGTCTAACCTTTGCTGTTTATTTATTAGTTAGCATAAAAATAGCTCTAAATTGTCAGCAATTTGTAATAAAAGAATTACGCAGTAGAATTACATGCGTGGGATTAAAAAATAAACATAACTTAAAGACAAAGTTTTCTATCATAAAACTTTTGAGAAATTTTCGAAAAATACATGAAATGAGATGTAAATTCTTTAAAGAATTGAGCCACTACTTGAATCCTGCTTTATTAATATATGGAATACTGACTACTGTATATCCCATAGCTTGCAGTCTTGTAATAATTTATGGATCAGAAGATTATACCATAGATAAATTTTGGGAAGTAATATTAATGATTGTGTCAGCATCTATCATAATGCCATTTCTCGTATTTTTATATAATAAGGCAAAAACTGTTGTAAGTGTTCAATGCTATAAAACATAATATAATAATATTTTCGAGAATTTGGACCTTGCCCAATAAAAATACTGTGTACTGGTTAACATTTTATCCAATTTCGTTGTGGTCCTCGTCAAAAGTACTTTTATTGTGCAAGGTCCAAATTCTCATCTACATTAATTTTAAGTTGGACGAAAATAGTTATTTGAGAATAATAATATTTATTTTTTCTTTTTATTTCTTCTTCATCGATTCTTCTTATTTCTTCAAATTCCGACTTGATCCATTCTCTGTCTCTCTTACCATTGTATTTATGCTCCAAGTTTTGTGGTGATGATATACAACAGGGGTCGGCAACCTTTTTCGGACGGCGGGACATAAATATATCATAAATACGAGTATACTAGTTATTTATGTATCTAGGGCATTATGAAGATGTTTATGTCGAGGGCAAGCAATTTAAAAGGGCGAGGACCGCCATTTTTAATTAAAAATAAATAATTTCTGCATAAAAATTTTATAAATTAAAAATGTGAGTGTCAAAATTCCGAGTTTTATCGAAGTAAGTTGGCAATGCCTAGAAAGCTAAAAGTGTGTACACTAAAAAATGAAGATTGTTACTAGTGCCCGTACTAATAGTCACAGATTAATCCGAGATTCAAGATTAATTCTCAAAATAGCAGCTGTTGCTACGATACGGTTTAAATTCCAGTAATCTCATTGGTAAATCCCAGGAGATCTTGAATCTAGGATTAATCCGTGACTATTAGTATGGGTATAAGAAGGTTGCGTTCCCAAGGCGGGTTCGCAATTTTTCTGCAGCAATAAGCAGAACCGAAACAGAAACGGGTAAAAAATTAAATGGAGAAAAACATGGAGAGCAGTCACCGGCCGTTCTGAATTTTTACATTTTTACTTTGATACTCATTTGATAATTGCTGATTACTCTTTGATAACATTTTGCGTAAACTTTACATTTCTATACTATCCAAATAATAACAAATTATTGTATTTTTTTCAGAACAATGAATTATTCTCATTTTTATTCAAATTTCCGATTAGTAAACTGGAACGTGAAGAAGCGCTTGAGGTAGATATAAAATTATTAAATCACTTTGTTTAATTTTGATTACATTGAAAATGTAATTTTTCAGATTGAAATTACAATTAAAACTATAATACGACAAAACATAGAAGTTAGATTTGGAGATTCATTTGAACCAGAATTAAATTACTTATCGCAAGTAAGTACCCATTTTTGACTTTAATAAATTCTTTATTTGACTTCTCCGGTTATCTCTATCTATAAGGTCAGGAACAAATTAAACTTGGAGCGCACCTACCACTATTACAAAATACGCAGTTTTAGGTGGGTTATAACAATAATTTATAATGACACTTCCAACAAAAAATATAGTTCTGTGTAATATAAGTGCGATTGATTCAATTTTGAATAATCAACTAACAAAATTTTGGGAACTGGAAAACGGTCCTACGGATAAGCCGCTGTCGGTGGAAGAAAGTTCGAAAGTCGAAAAGAAATTCGACAAAGATTTTGGGTTATTTTTGGTCGTAGTATTGCAAAGCGTGTTTCCAATCATGGGAAACTTACCGTACGAACGCGTTACGCCTTCACCTCCCTTCTCTAGGGTAGGAGTTGATTACGCAGGCCCTATTATAATAAAATCCGCAAAGGATCGTGGAAGTAAAACTTACAAATCAATCATTTGTCTGTTTGTATGCTTAACTACAAAAGCATTACACATAGAACTGGTTGATAACTTGACAACTCAAGTTGCCTTCGCCGGTTTGCTTCACGTAGAGGGAAACCTTCTGAAATTATTTCAGATAACGGAAAAAACTTTATTGGAACAAAATCCGAGTTGGAAGAGCTTGCAAATTATCTTGTTAAATCTAGTTCACAAATATCTGAACAATCCGCTAACGAGGGAATTAATTGGAAATTCATTCTGCCATATAGTCCGAACTTTGGTGGAATTTGGGAAGCGGGAGTAAAGTCGTGCAAAAAAACTATTGTAAGCTATTATCAATAATTTTTTATTAACTTATGAGGAACTCGGCACGTTATTAGTCCAAATCGAGGAAATCCTAAATTCCCGACCTCTCAAATCCCAACGACTTGCAACCTGTTTGTCCATCGCACTTCCTTATTGGAAGACCGATCATGTCGGTGGCTGACCCTGATATGACACTGTTACCAGAAAATAGACTCACTAAATTTCAGCAAATGCAGCAACAATTTTGGCACCGCTGGTCAAAGGAGTATATCTAGTCGAGCTGCAAAGAAGAGCGAAATGGAACTCGCCTACAGCAACAATCCAAGTAGGACACATCCGCGACGACAACCTTCCTCCTTTTAAATGGAAAGTAGGACGTATTGAAGATACACATCCAGGAGACGATGGAATCATCCGAGTAGTAACTATTCGCACCGCCGATGGCATCATCAAACGTAGAAAACAGTTAACTTTTATCCAGATAAATTGTAGCTATTTTCCATAATTAACCCTCGTCGATATGTACATATTGAAATGATCCTAGCTCTCAAAATTCAAAATAATCCAATTCAACATCGACGATATTAATTTCTTAAAAAAATAAACTTGATTCTACTTTCAATTTACCCACTATCCAACTTAGTTCAAAATCAATAAAGTAACAAAAGAATTCACTCACATTTAATCAAAAAAAAACTTTTATTCGCAAAATAAATCAAAAGTTTTCAAATTTAAGACGCAAATTATAAATTAAGAATGCGCAATGGCTACCAAGGTAAACGAAGAGAAACGTGGGATGATCGTAGAGAAGATGGAGTGACGACATCAAAAAATCAGGGAAAAACAGCAGGATAGAGAAAATGAAAGGAAAAAGGAGAGGTCTACGTTCAGGAGTTGACAAATAACTGCTGAAGAAAATCATTCATGTAAAGTATGTACGTTTTAAATATCCCAAGAGAGAGGTTTTGAAGATTTAGCGGACCTGAACGTTGGCAGCCTCACCAACGAGGTTTTAGGCTTGGTTCTCAGATAGTGGTAAAAAACTCCGAGTATGGTTTTAGAATATTTTTTTATTCATCCTATGTTTTGAAAAGGTCAAAAATAGGAATTTTTGCGTATAACTTTACAATTAATAGAGATATCTCTAAAATTTATTAGATATATATAAACCAACTAACTAATCAAATTTTGATTGGTTACTTAGTTAATATTAAAATAAGAAATACTACCATGGCTTGCAAAACATATAACTAACATAAAATAATAAAAAAAAAATTATAATCAAAATCACATAATTTGCATTTACAGAATGCAGTAGGTACCTATTGATTTTTATTCTTTGTATAATAATTATCTTACAAAAATGATTTTAAATAATAATTTTTTTCAGAGTGTTGGAACTATCTTAACATACGTTTTCGTTGTGGTGCAGTTTGTTAGGGGTATGAAAAAAAATTTGGAAGAAGATACTGGGGCTATTTAAAAAAATACACCACTAATTAATAATTATTGTATCATCACAATGCACAAATGAATATAGTAGCTATGATACCCGATATTAGAATAGCTTTTGGTGTTTTCGTGCATATTTTCTATATAACTGTTTCAGCAAAAAGGCGTTTTTGTGACTATATGTAATTATCAGGAATCTCTGAAGATACCAATAAAGACGTCTGAAAGGTAAACTTGTATTAAATAAATATATTTCTATATATATAATTATATAAAAAACATAAATTAATGGAGAGAATACTGATAGGTGTAACAGAACTTACCGAAAAAAGCACCATTACAAATAATACAGTGCAACACCTTTTGAAAAGAACATGCCTGTGTGCTGAAAATGAGGGAGGCCCTTTTGAAAATTTATTAAAATAAATTTCGTGAATTTATTTAGTTTTTTTAACCTACACCTTGTTCATTATTTTCGTAATTTCTGTGAAAACGGTTGGTTTTCCAAAAAAAATTATTAAGCTAAAGTTGTAGCCCGTTAAATTCCCTATCCAATTTGGGCCATTAGTTTTTTTCTAAGACGTTTCGTTTAAAAGATACGGGGTTGGCAAGAACAGTAAAAAAAATAAAATTCGTAATTTTTTGACATTTTTCCCCTTAATTTAATTCATAACTCAAAATCTGTTGATTCTAGGCGATAAGGGGTTATAACGTAATTTGTAGATATTCAAATGCTCTATAAAAAAGCTCTAATCCATTAAACCCAAAAATCAAAAATATTGGTGCAATGGCCGCTTGAAATCATAAATTGAAACTTGGACTTGGACAAAAATTTTATTTAAAAATATGTCTTAGAAAAGTGTCCTCTATCACCAGCTAAGAGGTTCTCCACGGTCACGGGGACACCCTGTATATACGAGTAATACACCACTGGTAAGTAAATAATTTGTCTGCGGGACTTATGAAATTACGTCCTTAGGCCTTATGAAACTACGTCTGTAAGATGTAGAAATTACGTCTACAGGACGTCTGAATTAAATTACGTGTTTATGACTTTCTAAATTGTTTTGTGAGACGTTCAGGGATCAGGTGACGTCGTATAATCGTCATAAAATGACGTCTCTAGGCTGTGACATTAACCTTTAACTTTTACGTCACTAGTACGTCATTTCTTTGGTCATATGACGTCAATACTGACCAATTCTTGACGACAATATGACGTAACCATGTCAGCTGGGTTGTTAAGTAGTTGTATACTCACAACTATTGGGATTATAGCTTTCAAAGCTTCAAGAACTTCAGCTTTGTTCAGAACAGCCATCATCCTTTTTTCACTACCAATAAGACTGTACAAGTGAAACTGCGTGGTTTACAGGTACACCAAAAATAATAATTGGCTTCGGTTTAATTGTTATCTTCGGTATCTAAATTATATTTGATGCCGCTTCTTGAGCTGTTTCCTTGCTTTGATTAACAACTCCAACTTGTTGCTTATATTTACATTGTAAAGCATTTCTGTGTCACCTTGGTCTTGGGCGTTTTTCGACTGGTTTGTTTCGGTAATAAATTTCTTAATTTATTAGTCAATAATTTCGTGACCCCCAATTTTATCAAATTAATAGGTTGGCTAAAAACTCCCCAAATTGTAACGAAATGGGGAAGGCCTTCATCCAGCAGAGGATGACATAGGCAAATCGTGAATAGGTTGGAACTCTTGGATTTTGGGTCAAATAAAACAAATAATCTCTCAATCTTTGACGGCCCTGTGTGATATGGGCAATATATGGGTCATCGCGGACAAATTTTTGAAATTTTTAGCATGCGATAGGTGTTTTATTTTGTTAATGAATATATTATTGCACTTATGCATGATTTATTATATTTTTTACAATTTTATTATATGTTGTTTAAATATTATATTAAGAAATATTAAGAATATTTCTTAATATTTCTTAATAATATTAAGAATATTTCTTAATCCCCAAAACAACACAGTTAAAAACAGTGTGACAAAATACTTTTTGTCACTTTTATATGTCAAAAAATGGCTTCAAAGCCGGCAATTTACATTGTTAATATAGGAGTGTCCGGATATTTTTGTTATTCACTGTATATTAAAAATATACTTAGAAATTCACTCATGCCCGTACTAATAGTCAGAGCTGGAACAAGGGCGTGGCGAGAGAGGGGCGCCAAATTTTAAATTTTAAAATTAAATTTAATAAAATCTGAAAAAGAGATAAAATCCTAGAATATAAAATATAATAAACGATTAGCAGAATACCTGTGGCTTTTACCACGCGTAGATCCTTAGTCCTTAGTCCTTTAATATATTTTTTAAATAAATTTGCTTTATTAAACCTATTTTTTTGAGAAAATATTTTTGTATAGCGATTTTCTAACTTTACAATAAAGCGCTTGACCTTGAAAATTTCAAAAAATTTGCTTGCGGCACTATATTATGCTAGGGAGTAACCCCCACAATGCCCCCGGTAGAAGCGGAAGTTTCAAAGTCGCCACGGACGCATCATACCCTAGTTCCGGCTCTGCTAATAGTCGCGGATTAATCAGAGATTCAAGATTAATTCTCGAAATAGCAGCTGTTGCTACGATACGGTCTAAATTCCAGTAATATCATAAGTAAATCCTAGGATTATCTTGAACCTCGCAGTAATCCGTGACTCTTAATACGGGCATCAGTGATGAACATTTCGAGTCAGTCATGATAATGAATATTGAAAAAGAAATCATAAATGACATAGATAATAAGGATATTGTTAATCAGCTCTCTAAGTCGAGTACTTTGTTTCGAAAATCTTTAATGTACTTATTAAATTTGCAAATAAAATAATTCTGAAGTTCGTTGAGTTTTAAGGTTATAAGCCATATTAGTTTTAAGGCAATTTTAACTTCAACTTCTCTAAACTGGGCCGTTTGGCTCGTAAGTGCCCGGGCCGGACTGATGTATCCCATCCACCCCTGCTTGTACTTGTTCATGTTCCTGATGGAGCTTATGTTTTTTGTTTTGTTGTAGACTCTGATGAAGATTTCAAAGTAAATCGAAACTGGTCAGTCAAAGATTGAGAGATTATTTGTTTTATTTGACCCAAAACCCAAAAGTTCCATCCTATTAATTTGAATAAATTTCTTATTTATTAGGGTGACATATATTACGCTATTGTCCCATTTCAAATTTGTCTTGTCCGATTTTCCCATTTTGTTCGTATTTATAAATTTCTTTTCATCCTTCAGTAAAAAATTTTGTAGTATATATGCCGACTTGGTTCTAACTACCACTAAGTAATTTAATTAAAATTAGCTTATAGTCTAAAATTTAAATTGCACAATATTAAATCACTATATACGTCACGCGCTAGCGTCGCAAACGTTATAATACACATCCGATCACTGCGAGCTCTCGACGTGGAATGAAAGCAACATTTACAAAGTCACTTAAAAATTCATTTGACGCGAAAAGTCACTTTGCTTTATCTTCATCATTATCTTTAGTGTCACAATTAAAATTTAAAAAAATACTTTTCACATCTGTGAAAAACTCTCAGCTTTTCGAATCCATTTATAGTTTTCATCAACTCTTCTAAAACCTCTTCAAAAACACGCTTTTTGATAAAAAAAAAGCAGCAATTTGATACTACTCCTTCTACTATTGTTTTCTTATTTTAAAATTTTTTTTTCTGGATGTTGAAATTTTTGCAGTCAGATGCCCAAATTTTCAAGGTGGGAATTGATATAAAGCGGTAAATACAATTATTTTCATCAATTAATCGTAGCTCACTGCGACCACGTAGCCGTCTCACTGTGAAAATTTGGGTTTATTACTTTAAAAAATTTCAGCTTTCAGAATAAAAATTCAAAAGAATGATAAAATATTGAGCAGAGGGAAAAATCGCTGTGTTTTTTTTTTAATTTAGCCTAAAATTATCAGATGAGACAAAAAGAATAGTATATTCTGTAACAAGTTTGGAATTAGACATATTCTACACGAGTGGAAAATTGCGAAAAACTGTGTAGGATATGGTGTAATAAATGTAATACAGTGTTATCGTCTCTACATTTTTTGTAATGTAGAAAAACTACATTATACTTTTTTTAATCTACAATTTGGAGCTAATATCATAATATAGACTACGATCAACTTTTTCAGTAATTATTGTGTCCCACGATGTTTATAAAAATAAAAAATTTAGAATCTAAATGATAATATTGTATTGTAATGTTAATATTAATGAGACAATTGTTTAAAAAAAAGTAAACCCACCCTCTAAATAATTATTTTTATAAATTGGTGAGAATAGTTTAGTAAATCGTGCGATTGCTACTAGGATGTATAAAGAAAATTGTATAGCTTGCGCAACCAAACGTTCAATTTGGTTTACTTCATTTTCTGGAATTCCGCGCTTCTTCGTAGAATGTTTGCATATAGATGGTGGTGGCGGTGGTGGTTCAGAAATAAAAATAATTAAATCAAAAATTCACTTTGCAAGTTGGTTCACTTTACTTATGTTGAATCTTGCTGTGTCCTGTTGGTATAGCAAATTAGTTTTAAAATTTGATAAGCAAAATTTAACAGCTTGGTTCACCAATTGTGTACACATGGTAAATGCATTAAGAGCGTCAATGGTTTTAATATTTTGTTTTCACAAATCGCAACATTTCCAAAACTGCTACATTATAATTGACGCTTACCTGCAAGATTGGAATTTGAAAACTCAAGAATCTCTTCTAAAACAAAAGGATTACTACATTGATTCTATTTGCTCTATAATGTGCTTTGGATGGCTTATTCTTCTTGCAATTTACATATCTTTAAAAGTTAAAGCCGCTATGACATTTTCAAAAATAATAGATGTATATGCAATAATATTGCTTGAAGCCGACGTGATGTATTGTCTAACCGTCATTATTCTTTTATTAGCTAGTACAAAAATAGCTAAAAATTGTCAGCAATTTGTAATGAAAAAGTTACGCAGCAGAATTGAATGCGAGGGATTAAAAAATAATCATAACTTAAAGACAAAGTTTTCTATCATAAAACTTTTGAGAAATTTTAGAAAAATACATGAAATGAGATGTAAATTCGCCAAAGAAGCCAATCACTTCGTGAATCCTGCTTTATTAATATATGGAATACTCACCACTGTATGGCCCATAGGTTGCAGTCTAGTAATAATTTATGGATTTGCAGATTATACCATAGATGAATTTTGGGAAATACCAGTGATGATATTGTCAGCAATTACCATGACGCCACTTCTCATTCTATTATATCATAAGGCAAAAACTGCTGTGAGTATTCAATGGTATAAAATATAAAATATAAGTTTTTCGGGAATTTGGACCTTGCGCAATAAAACTACTGTGTACTGGTTAACGTTTCGTCCAATTTCGTTGTGCTTAGATTTCTGATAAAATCAATAAGTGTTTGAGCTTTCAGAAGAACGAGAAATTACAAAAAAACAACGTCAGAATTACATTGAAATGACGTTACTTTTCTGACGTCAAAATTAGGTCATAAAACAACGTCACACTAACGTCAGTATTTAGTCATTTGACGTGGTAGACGAAATATGACCAGAAATAAACGTGATTTTGACGTGATTTGACGTAAGCATGTCAACTGGGTATTCTGTGCATGGGCACACGGTACGTGTAACACAGAACTAATTTTTTAGGGTGGATCCATGATTTGTCGTGGGCTAAAAGAATCCCTGATTGTAGCTGATTATAAAAACGGATATAAAGTTAAAATGCATAAAAGTAAATACAGAAACCATTTAACCTTTATTGATGTCGTTTTCCGCATGCGCAAACAGCCATATTCCCCATAACAACTTTTTTCAAAAATTATAAATTGATTTTTTACTGTATTAAGGTTTCCACTATATTAAGGTGGGTTTATGCAAATGTACCCAAACAGTACGAAATGAAAGGCAACATGAATTCAATCTTCTACTTCTTAAGGTGTGATTCCTTAGGTGCGAATAGCCGCATGCGACGATCGCATTCTAAGAAAAAAATCCCATAACAAAACATGGAGAACAGTCACTGCTAGCATTGAGGACTGTAGTCCTACGGCACCAGCCGCAACTAAGGTATCACAGCATTACTGCTAAACTGGCCGTTCCAAATTTTACATTTTACTTTGATATTCTTTTGATAATTGCTGATTACTTTTTGATAACATTTTGCATAAGTCAATCTTTACATTTCTATTCTACCCAATTAATAATAAATTATTGCACTTTTTTCAGAACAATGAATTATTGTCATTTTTATTCAAATTTCCGATTAGCAAATTGGAACGTGAAGAAGCTCTTGAGGTAGATATAAAATAACTAAATCACCTTGTTTAAATTTTATTTAATTGAAAATGTAATTTTTCAGATAGAACTTACAATTAAAACTATAATCCGACAAAACATAGAAGTTAGATTTGGAGATTTATTTGAACCAGAATTAAATTACTTATCGCAAGTAAGTACCCATTTGTAACTTTAATATTATTTATTATTATTATTATGTGTGCTGAAAAGTTTCCGGCCCAATTATACAATAAATGACGTCAAAGTAGATTATCGCTGCAATTCCATTGCTATTGGCTGAATGTTTCGTTGTTTTTTCATTTTATTGGAAAAATGACACCTTAGCTAAAAAATCAAATATAAAATCATTTGATTCGGGTCATGCAGTTGTGAAAAATTGCTCAATTTTTCTTCGATCAAGGAAAAAACGCCGCGCAGGCTCGAGAAAAAATTTGTGCTGTTTATGGTCCAGAAAAGAATTCTACTTAAATTAAAAAAATAAACAGCAAAAAGAAAAAAAAGGTCATCGAGATGTTCATAAACAAACATTCGACATCCTCTAATGTTGTTTTTTCTGCTTTTTTTAAACCCACAATTTTTACATACCGCAATCTGCCGCCCCCCTAAATATGTGCCGCCCGGGGCGGTCCGGCCCCCCTAGTTACGCCACTAATGTTTAGACTCTTGGTGATCTCTAGTAGAGATTTAAACATCAATCGCCAAACAGTTGCAAACCATTTGAAAAAATCTGAATTTAAAAAGATGCTCGATATTTGGTTGCCACATGATTTGACGCATAAAAATTTGCTCGACCGAGTTTCCATCTGCGAATCGAATTATTAGAAAAAAAAATTTTTTTTCTAATAATCGAAAGTTGTGATATTTGAAAAATTTTGACTCTAAAAACTTTCCAGTGCGAGGTTCCGTCCAAATAGAACAACAGTTTGCTTTCTCTATTTGCCATATGGGATTCGCCATTAGAATTTTGAAAATCTCATATCCAATTCCGATTCAGCGACCCCAAAAACCCTTGAGTACGAGATATCGATCAAATAAATTAACTTCAGCGTTTTTGTCAGTTATATTGGATCTGCCATTTTGAATTTCGAAAATCTAACTTCTAATTCAGATTCGGCGACCCCAAAAACCCATGGGTACGAGAAAGAAAATAAAAGGGGCCACAACATCTCGCTACGTCAACGTCGTTGTTAACGGGTAATGCTAAATCCACTACAATATTTTGTAATATTAACAAATTTTATTATTATAGTAACATAAATACTTACAAAACATAATAATGTGAATCTAATTTAACGAAATACTTTTTACTGTGTAATAAATAAAGTAATTACCGGCCAGAAATGTTGCTGAATCGAGTCAGAAAATATAGAAAAATATCAAAATTGTCGCAAGCACTAGGTTTGGAGTCAGCTGTCAGCACCGGAGTTCCCAAAATGCGGTGCTGCTTTGAAGTTTTCAGAAATTCACAAAAAATATGCACTGGCCAGAACTATCATTGAGTCGCATTAGAGACTGTAGAACTATGTCGGAACTATCGACAAAAACTATGTTTGCAGTCAGAACCCGGAGTTTCCGAAAATGCGGTGCTCGTTTCAAGTTTTCAAAAATTAAAAAAATATATTTACTGGCCAGAACTATTTTTGAATCGAGTTATAGGAGATAAAACTATGCCAGAACTCTCGAGGACTGTTGAAAATCCCAGGTTTGAAGTCTGCACCCCGAGTTTTCCGGAGATGCGGTGCTGATTTCAATCAAAAATTCGAAAAAAATATTTGCGACTCGGAACATTTTTTGAAACCTATCTAGTACCTATAGTACCTATAGAACTTCCAAAGCCGCCGGCAATATATTATTTTTGCGATTTTTCGGTGCTAACCGAAAGTTAGCACGGTTCTAGAACTTTTTCGAATCGAGTCATAGGGGGTAAAACTATGTCGGAACTGTCGAGAACTGTCGAAAATCCCAAGTTTTAAGTCAGCATCCCGAGTTTTCCGGAGATGCGGTGCTGGTTCCAAATTTTCAAAAATTCGAAAAAAATATTTCCAACTCGGAACTTTTTTTAAATTTTATCTAGAACTATAGAACTCTTCGAGAACTTTCGAAAGCCGCCAGAAAAATATTTTTTTACCATTTTGCGGTGCTACCGGAAGTTAGCACCGCATACTTTTCAAAATCATTTTCCAGGTGACCGGTACCGGAACTTTTTTTTTAAATCATCAGGAACTGTAGAACTTTCTTGGGTGCTAATGGAACTGACCATAAAATGGTCGATTTATAAAAGTGAGGTGCCCAGGTTCTCACACATTGCTGCTTCTGCTTTTTTTGACATGTTTTCGGATGACATGTTTTCGTTCTTCGCTTTTTTTTACTTTTTCTTGCTTTTTTCGCCTGGGGTTTTGATAGTACTACTTGCATGGATTCCTCGCTTTCGTCATCATTTAAGTGCCTATTGTTACTTATGTCCATTCCAATTGCATTCTCGCTTTCGGAGGATGTGTCCATAAAGTTTACTTCTTTCCTCGAGTTCTTTTTTTTTTCAATTTCATGGTCGTCATTTCAAAAGACATTTTTATCAACGAACATTGCTCGCGGTGATGAAGAACACGAGCAAATGCTTTGAATTGTTGGCAGCGTTGCCTTGCACGTGACATGCCAAAAGAGTTACGAGAATAAAACCTGGCGAATAAAAAAAAAGCTTGTAAACCACGGAATCGTTGCTCAAAACTAATCGAGCAAATGTAGAATGAATTGTGGAAAAATGTGTGGATGTCGTAATTCAGGTCTGAATTTTTTTGTTTTATGCCATAAAATAAGTAGAGAGCGTTGCGAGAATGTTACGCTAATTCTAGACCTACTTAAGGAAGACAATACTGATGATGTTATTTCTCACCACACCTGGGATAGGTGTTCCCCATTAATAAATTTCCAGTGGTGATGCCCGAGATGGAAAAACTAGCTCTACGGTAATTGGAGTAGCAAGAGCGTGAATCTGTAATAAAATGAGTTTGCTTCCGTTTCAATAAAACGGCAGTTAATAAAATGATATCTATTGAATCTATTCTTACAATTATTGGTAAAACTCTCGATCGTATTGATGGTATATTGACTATTAGCATTAACAACAGGTTTTAACATAAATCTCCCAATTAGGCACCTGTAGAGTCGGTCTCGGTTCACGTAAAATAAATCGCACTATCAATTTTCTCTGGATACTAACGACTCCGTTATTTCCAAAAACAAAATGCCGTGCATCTATCTTCTCACGAACTCATTCACGTTTGGCACGTTTAAACCTTGAATCAAGACTAATTCTAATTCACGCGTAACTTACGGCACATCCTATGTCGCCTCGATCTCCCATAAGCGGCGCAGAGCAGAGGGCAAAAGGGATACTCAAACAATTAATAAACAATAAATTGTTACAATGTGTTCCGTTTCTATTAGCATATTTGTAAATGTCGGGGCTATTTTGACGGGTCACCAGAAAAACTACGTTATAGGTTTTTTCAAACTACAATTTGGAACTAATATCATATAGATTGAGATCAATTGTTTCTGTAATTATTATCTTATGATGTTTATAAAAATTAAAAAAATTAGAATCTAAATAATGATATTGTATTGTAATGGTACCGAATATTAATGAGACGATTATTAAAAAAACAAAAAGGAAAACCACGTATCTACATAATTATTTTTATAAATACAGTACACTGTTGGTGAGAATAGTTTAGTCGATCGTACTATTGCTCCAAAGATGCTTAAAGAAAATTGTATAGCTTGTGCAATAAAACGCTTAGTTTGGTTCAGTTCGTTTTTTGGAATTCCCCGATTCTATGTAGAATGTTTGCATATAGATGGCGGCGCCGGTGGTGGTTCAAAAATAAAAATAATTAAATCAAAAATTCACTTTGCGAGTTGGTTCACTTTTCTTATGTTGGATCTTGCTGTGGCCTGTTGGTATAGCAAATTAGTTTTAAAATTTGATAAGCAAAATTTAACAGCTTGGTTCATCAATTGTGTAAACCTGATAAATGCATTAAGAGCATCAATGATTTTAATATTTTGTTTTCACAAATCACAACATTTGCAAAATTGCTGCATTATAGCTGACGCTTATCTACAAGATTGGAATTTGAAAATTCAAGAATCTCTTCTAAAACAAAAAGATTATTATATTGATTCTATTTGCTCTATATTGTGCTTTGGATGGATTATTTTAATCGCAATTTACACGTCTTTAAAAGTTAAAGCCAATATGACATTTGCAAAAATAATAGATGTATATGCAATATCATTGATTCAAGCCGACGTGATGTATTGTCTAACCGTTGTTGCTTATTTATTAGTTACTACAAAAATAGCTCAAAATTGTCATAAATTTGTAATAAAAAAATTACGCAGTAGAATTGCATGCGCGGGATTAAAAAATAAACATAACTTAAAGACAAAGTTTTCTATCATAGAACTTTTGAGAAATTTTCGAAAAATACACGAAATGAGATGTAAATTATTTAAAGAATGCAACTACTTCTTGAATCCTTCCTTATTAATATATGGAATACTAACCACTGTATATCCCATAGCTTGCACTATAGTAATAATTTATGGATCTGAAGATTATGCCATAAATGAATTTTGGGAAGTGATATTAATGATATTGACAACACTTACCGTGATGCCGTTTATGGTTTCTTTATATGATAAGGCAAAAACTGTTGTAAGTGTTCAATGTTGTGAAACATATAATAATCTTTTCGGGATTTTGGACCTTGCGCTATAAAACTACTGTGTACTGGTTAACGTCTTATCCAATTTCGTTGTGGGCATCGTCAAGAGTACTTTCTTGTGCAAGGTCCAAATTTTCAAAAAATTATTCTAAATTAATTTTAAGATGGACGAAAATTGTTATTTTTTAATAAATATAGTTTTAATTTTTGAAAAACTATTTTATTTTGTATATTACTTTTAATTAGCACGACATGTTTCATATGAAATTTTGTATACTTTCTAACATCAAAATTTGCAACAATGAACCATTAAATATATTTTACAAAATTAATATTCATATAATAACCTTGGCACCTGACGACATACGATATTTCGTTTTAAACATATCGCGGCCGTTCTGAATTTTACATTTTTACTTTGATACTCTTTTGATAATTGCTGTTTACTCTTTGATAACATTTTGCATAAGTCAATCTTTATATTTCTATTCTATCCAAGTAACAATTAATTATTTCACTTTTTTCAGAACAATGAATTATTGTCATTTTTATTCAAATTTCCGATTAGTAAATTGGAACGTGAAGAAGCGCTTGAGGTAGATATAAAATTATAATCACTTTGTTTAATTATAATTACATTAAAAATGTAATTTTTAGATAGAAATTACAATTAAAACTATAATAGGACAAAATGTAGAGGTTAGATTGGGAGATACAATTGAACCAGACTTAAATTACTTATCGCAAGTAAGTACCCATTTGTGACTTTAATAATTAATTATTAGTAATTTATTAATTTATTATTATATGGAATTAATTAATTCCATAGATACACTAAAAATAAAATTTATTTCACCCAATACAACATTTATTTGTCCTAAATAAAGTATACAAACAAATAGGGACAAACTTGGGCAATGTGGGCCAGCAGGAGAGTGATCCGGAAATCGTGGGGATTAAAACCGGAAATGGTTTGGTTCGCGAAAATCCACCAATAATTAGAAACAATATGATTTGCATTCAATCCGACAGAATCAGTACTGCCAATAAAACCAGCACACCTCTAAAAATCTTTTAGAATTTTCATATATAAGGGGGGGGGGGAGAAGGCACAAAGCCGGAGTTAGCGGCTCGATATGATACCATTTGGCATACAGATGACTCCAAAACAGAAATAACAGGCTGTGCATAGGAAATTATATGAAGGACTTATGCAGATAAGCGGATCTGTACCATGACCGACAACCAGGCAACACTAAGAGGCAATTGCGAATGTTTATTGGAAGGCCATCCAAAGATAAAATAGAAAAAAGGCAGTAAAACTACTTACGGGACACTACCGCCTAAACAGACACCATAGGAAGCGTGGGAGGAGGTCGAAAGTTAACACCACATACTATGTGTATATTCAGCTCTAGAATCCAAGAGTAATAATAAATATATTATTACTGTCCACCCGTGTAAAACCAATTCGTTGCAATAGCTATTTACAGGCGAGCTAGGGAAAGTGATTCATTTCACTCACTGTTTCAAACACTCCAGTAACGTATCACATTCCAGGCTATAAAACTGCTTAGAATGTCCTACTTTCGCTAGTCTGGGACGTAAAATAATTATTGTTAAGAAATAAATTTATAATAAAAATGTTTACTCTGTAAATGTTCGCATTTACAGAATGCAGTAGGTACCTATTGCTTTTTATTCTTTGCGCAATAATAATTATCATACATAAATAACTTCAATTAGTAATTTTTTTTTCAGTGTGCTGGAACAATCTTAACATACGTTTTTGTTGTGGTGCAGTTTGTTAAGGGTATGAAAAAAAATTTGGAGAAAGATACTGCGGCTATTTAAAAAAATATACCTATAATTAATAATTATTGTATCATCACAATGCACAAATAAATATAGTTATAATGCACGATATTAGAATAGCTTTTGGTGTTTTGGATGACAATTTCTATATAACTCTTTCAGCGAAAAGGCTTTATTGTAACTTATATATGTAAAATAAAGAATCTCTGAAGATACCGATAAAGACGTCTGAAAGGTAAACTTGTATTAAATAAATATATTTTTATTTTTTACCCTCTTCCTCCCTTCGGTGACCACCTGTAGTATATTCCAGAACCCCCCCCCCCCCGCTCCCCCTAGTTTTCACGTAGTAATTCATAAATATGATTTTAAATCATTTTTTGCAAATATAAAATTTAAAAAAATTTAACTTGGATCATATTTGTCTTTATTAATACGCCGTTTAAAAAATATTACCAAAAACCAAAAACTTAATATGTAAAATCATTTTGCAAACTCTCACTTTTCAATCAGTTGACGTCCCGGCATATCGTCTCCTGAGAATCAGTAGAGTATTCTATTTCCACATTTCTAAATCTTACAGTACAGCGGTTTATAAGATCCTGTATTGCATTATTACTCTCCATTGGAAAATTTTTATAAAACTTCGATTTAAAAAGTTAGTAATATGGATTTTGTCAATATTTTTGCATTACGCTGTAGAGAAATTAACATAGAGTAAAATTGCATAGATAACTCAATTTCCCCCCACCGTCCCTGTGACCAAGCACCCAGCGTGGTATTTTAAAGACCCCCCATAAACGGGTTCCTAAGTATGGGTACGTTCCCTAATCTCTTAAATGAAATGTCAATTAACTATCAATCTTCTATCTTCTATATAATATGTAAATAAAAATGAAATGCTGTTCGTGGCTAAACTCATAACTTATTGAGAACGGCTGGACCGATTTCGCCAATTTTTTTTTAATGTTCGTTAGGGTCCCAGTAAGGTTTTTACCAAAAAAAAATTGTAAAAATTGTCCGGAAAATAGAAAAATTAGGGAAAAACTAAAATTACTGCATTTCTATTCCGATAGATGGCGCTACGTGGGCAAACGTCGTTTGACAGCATTTTTAAATTTTGTGTTTAATTTATAAGATTATTTATATAAAGCCCTGTATTCAAGGGATCCTAATCTTATTTAATATATATAAATAAAAATGCCAATTTCTGACAAAAAAATGATATTTCCGACCAAGGCAAATTATTTCATTTCTCGTGAGATCTCGGGCGAAGCCGGGTATCTAGCTAGTATTATAATATTTTTAAATAGATAACTTAATAAATAACTTAATAAATAACTTAATAAATTAAAAAATAAGTGAAAAATTTCAAAATTTAAACGTAAGGTTTAAAAATTAATTTTTACCCCCCCCCCCGCCTCTTCTTTATATTTATAAAATATGAATGATGGTTCCCACTTGTATGGAATACTTGGAATAGTCAATTCAAATAGAGAATTTAAAACTTGTCAGGGAAAATCGAGGAATTTAAAACTTGTGAGGGAGAGTCAGGGATTTTAAAATTTTTAGCGCCAATGTCAGGAAAAAACAAAAAATTTGTCAAGGAAATATTTTCAATTGAAATATTTTTAAATTTGAAATAAATTTTTTTACCGGCGCCCAAACGCCCTGGCGCCCAAAAATCCCGCGCCTAAAAGTCCGGCAAAACGGTGGCGCCCAAATGTCCTGACCCGATTAGACAATACAAGAAAGAAAGGGCCATGCCACAAATGTGGTTTCCACAAGAACAGACAAACGACAATTATTTACGGTTCCTGTAACAAATTTGTTTGTTTAGAGCAGTGTTTCCCAAATTTCTCGAACTTGCGGACACCCAAAATTAGACACTAGTATCATGGGAACCCCCAGAAAAAATTTTTTTTACAGAAATAAAAATAAAAAAATGTACAAAATTTATTAAAAGACATGTAAAAAAAAGTTTTTTTCTCTTTATGCCGTGGGTTTGGAGACCCCTAGGGGTCCGCGGACCTCAATTTGCAAAACACTGCACTAGGCCAATGACCGTTTGTCAAAAGTCGTTAATCAATCACATAAATCAGTTCAGCGTATTTATTTATTATTGGAAAACCGGTTGGTATTACATACCTCCCAGATCGCCCGCCTTGTGCCCGTTGTTTTGTATCTTTTGAACTTAAATTTAAAGTTTAGGAAGTTTTATCCGAAAACCAGCCGAAGTGCCAGTACAAGGCCGTTAATCAATCACATAAATCAGTTAAACGTATTTATTTATTATTGGCAAACCGGGGGGTCTAGGGGGTATGGAATACCCTCCAGTGTATCAGTTGCTCTTTAATCGTGAACCAATACTAAGGAGTGCTCTATTAATAAGGAGATCTCTTTGACAGATAACAAATGAGATCCGTAAAAGATGGATGCACTGGAGGGTATTCCATACCCCCCAGACCCCCCGGTTTATGCCCGTTGTTTTGTTTTTTTTTAGACTTAAATTCAAAGTTTAAGAAGTTTTATTCGAAAATCATTAGCTTCTTCATTAGCCTTTTTCGTTCATTCTTGGACATCGGCCTCTTTCTCTTTCGAGAAAGGTTCGGGCATTAAGACCCCACGGCTGCCTAAACCGAATTGGGGAATGCCTGTAACCCTGTTTTTTTTTTATTTTAATAGTTGACGGTTGTAATCGTCAAACCAGGTCGACCGCCGGCTTTACGTGCCCTCCGAAGCACGGAGACGGTCATATGAAAGTGTTTGATTCTCCTCGGATTTGAACCGAGTACCTTAGAGTCAGCAGTTGTTCCGCTAACGCACTAGGCCAGTGTTTCCCAAATGTCTCGAACTTGCGGACCCCCAAAGTTAGACACCAGTATCATGTGGATCTCCAGAAAAAATTTCGTTACAAAAATAAAAATTAAAAAATTTACAAAATTTATTAAAAAACATGTCAAAAAATTCGCGGACCCCTAAGAAACATGAGGTCCGCGGACCTCAATTTGGGAAACACTGGTTTAGAGCATTGCCGAAGAGAAGTTACTTACCTGTTCTAGCTGCCTCGAAACCGAAGCGGATGAAGATTAAGAATTATAAATAGTAAAGAAGAATTTCGTTTCTGTTTTTACAGTTTATTTATGTAAAATTTTAATTTTGAATAAAATTTGTTTTATTTTAATAGTTTTTGTGTGACATGCAACATAATCTCACAAAACAACTGATATTATTTATTTCTTGTTCACGCATTAATAAATGCTAAAAGAATAAATAAAAAAAATAAATTACTTCCGATAATTTTAAATAAAATTGTGCCCCCCCCCCCCCAAATGTTAACAAAAACAACAATTGTTTGTAATAATAAACATTCCCGGAAGGGAATCTCCCGAAAATGTTACTTTTTACAAACTTATTTTTATGAGTTCTCGCCCCTCCGAAATAAAATCCTGGCTACGGGCCTGCTACGGGCAGTGCCACACACGTCAATAGAAATTTACAGAATTTATAACACTGGGTTAGATTGACGAAGTTCGTTACTTTTGTTCTACAATATTTTGCACGAACAAGTTTAACGTTTGTTTTAATAATCTTGATACGAAAAGTAAGTTTATTTTTTAAATAAATTTAAGCGCCAACTAATTTTGAACCTTTCAGTAGGAATTTCCAACAAGTTTAACATAACCTCACAAATTGAATATGGTTAAAACGAAGAGTTCCCGCAAAAAACCACAGCAAACGCAATCTCTCGATAATGAAGAAGAGTTGGATAGTGAGATAGATTGTAAGAAGGTCGGGGATGATGAAAAAAATAATGCAGATGAGAAACGGTACATGTGTATAGTTTGTGACAGGAGGTTTAAATATCTACATCATTACACTAATCATGCAAGACTTCATACTGGTGAGCGACCGTACAATTGTAAAATTTGCCCCTATAAATGCAAACAAAAGCAACAGCTACGTTCGCATATGAGAATACACACTGGAGAAAAACCATACAAGTGTAAATTTTGCGATTACGAAAGTACACAAAAAGGTACATTATCAACTCACATGAAAACTCATACAGGTGTAAAACCATTTCAATGTATGTTGTGCGACTACAAATGCGCTCAAAAGCAACATTTACAAATTCACTTAAAAATTCATTTGGGCGAAAAGCCATTTGAATGCTACCTATGCGACTACAGAACTACACGAAAAGAAGTCTTGACGATTCACATAAAATCCCACGCGGGAAAAACTCCTTATCGATGTGAATTCTGTGATCTGAAGTTTTATAAAAACACCAAATTGAAACGTCACATGGAAATGCATTCCGAAGAACCAAAACTGAAATGTAAGAAAAATCAGGGAACTAAATTGAAGAGACCAACAAAGCGTTTAAAAAAACTGGAAGAAAGTTTGGACAGCAGTGCTCTCGAAGAAATGATGGACGACTGTGGTGATTTGAAGTATCCCAATAATTCAAAATTACAAGAAGAACCCAATAATGCTGAAATAAATACAAGTTTTGACAGTCAAGTTTCGAGATTAGAAAATCATCGATATATGCAAAACACCATAAAGGAAGAATCAGACGAAGAAGTGCTCGCATGCAAAATTTGTGAGGAGGAGTTTCGGGACGAAGGAAAAATGAGGGAGCACTTAAGATCCCACATTGCGGATGTGCTTAACTTCAAAACACATAAATCTGTTGAATCAGCGCTTTATAGTTGCTTAAGTGATCGGAGAGATGACAATAAGTACTCGTGTGAAATTTGTAGAAAGACATTTGCAGACACACAGAGTTTTCAAAATCATTTAACTATGCATACTAGCAAAAGTGTCAGTTCTTGTTGTAATGACGATACCGAACTACTTAATTGTGACCTGTGTGATTTAACATTTTATGAAAAATCTAAGTTAAAGAATCATTTGGATGAAGATCATCGCTACAACGAGACAGTTGAATTTAAACATCTTGAAAATCAAGTTTCTAAAATGCATTCTGTAAGTTCTGAACAACATTTAGAAAGCGGGTCAGTTAGCAACGAAAACTCTGAAGTAATTGCATGCAAAATATGTGAAGAAGAATTTTCAGAGGAAGAGGATGTACCAAGCCACTTCAAAGCCCATGAAAGAGAAAGTCGTTTATGCAATAATTCATTACATTTAAGAAAAGACAAATTGGACAAACAGGATTTAAGCAATCAAAAGGAAACAAAGTTGTACTCGTGCTCAATCTGCAATAAGAAGTTTTTGCACAAACGCCACCATCAGGAGCATGTAAGAACACACTATATCAAAAAACTATATCAATGTTATCTTTGCAATTACACATCTTCACAAAAGGAAAACTTCCCCAATCACTTAAACACTCATTTTGAAGAAGAGGCTTCTGAGTGTTCCAATTGTAGTTACAAATGTCAGCCGAAGTCAGAAATGCCAGGTGAAGAATTTTCCAGTAAACAGCAGCTTTATGATCACGATAGAATTCATAATCGTAAAAAATTGAGGAAACGTGGAAAATATAACTCGACGTTTAATATGGATTAAGTATCTTTCATTGTTAAAACCTGGAAATACAAAAAGGATGCAACTCTGTCAATTTTGTAAGTTTTACTGTGTGTAGCTTTTTAATAGATTTAATTTTTTCTAATCTATTGTTTATTTTAAAAACCTAATCTATTTTTATTTGTGTACGAATAATGCGGAAACCACTCTCTGTGTGAGACGAAGGGGATGCCCATACATATGTATGTACCAGAAATAGTACTAAACCAATATTCGTCATGGCTGACGATAACTGGTCTATTTCACCAATGCAATATTATTCGATTTTCAGCTTTACTATACGAAATTATAAAACCTTGACAGGCTGAATCTATTCCTTTTATATTCTAATACTGTGGGACCAGTAACCGAAGGGCCCGCTGTAGGGGGCGGACAACCCAGAGATTTGTCCGGGGCGGCAAATCTAAGGGGCCGCATTTTGGCTGTTGACACGACAAATTGAAATATTAATGGAATTTCCCGAGACGCCACAAAAAGATCGAAAAAGCTAAAAAAATGGCTTTTTTATAAAAAATAAGGCCAAAAATAAATTTTTGTCCGGGGCGGCGTAATGGCTAGAGCGGTCCCTGGTAACCGTCAGACAGTTTTGTTTTATTTAAACTTTAACATGCGTTTGAAAACTATGACGAATACTCGTGCACAGACATGACGATAACTGAATTTCTATTGTTATGCAGATGTCTCAAAATAAATGTCCGGAGGATGATATTATTGAAAATGCAATAAAAACCGTAAAAAACAACGGAATCAGCATCAGAGGTGCTGCCATAAAATTTAAAGTGACATTATCGGATAAATGCAGGGGAATAACCCCGATAGCTAGAAAAATGGGTCCACGTACCATACTAGAGGAGGAGGAAGAGAAAAATCTAGTGAAATGGATTCTACATTTGGGGGAAAGTAGTTTTCCAGTTTTCAAGGACCATATTTACTAGACAGCGTCCAAATGCTGGTTAAAAATTTTAAAAACGGCATGGAGAAAAGAGGTTTATTAGTGGAGCATGGAAAACTCTGACACACGTTTGAAAAGAGACAAATTTTGCCCCCTATTAAATAAAGTTCTTGAGTCAACATGTAAAGGCAGAACATTAAAAAATGGGTTTAAAGCATGTGGGCTTTTTCCTTTTAACCCAGATGCAATTAAATATTTTTAAACTAAACAGGTACAAGGCAAATCTGTTAGCACAGAACGGAGAAAAGGAATTACTTTAGATGCACAACTGCAGGTTATTGAAAACAACATTCCTAAAGAAATATTACAACAATTTAAAAACTCTGATGATACGTGGTCTGGAGGCATTGAGGACACTAGTTTATTTTATTTTTGGCGAAATGTTAAAGAACCAAAGTCACGAGAAATTGACGCTGAAATTGAGAATATTCCTCAAAATGAGAGATTTACAATAGTTCATGACCTCTTTCTGGATGATATTTTGAAAAATAAAGATGTTTTAGAATTTGAAATTGGCGATGACGGTGTTTTGGAACATGTGGGAAATGATCCAGATTTATGAATGTACGTAAATGCGAATAATGGAATGAGGACTAAAGTAAATAAAAACAACGATACTATACCTTCATGAATGTTTGAACAATGCACACGAAGAAAACCTATATGAAGAAGATTAAAATGAGAAGAATGAAGCTTTGAAAGAACATTTAGAGGATGCACCAGGAGAACGGTTACATGAAGAAAAGTGCCAAAATGGGAATAATGAAACTTCTAAAGAATATTCAGAAGAAGATAAAAAAAAACAAAAAACCGAACAGAGTATTGTTTAAGCAATATTTAGTGAATGCACAAAATGAAAACCATGAAGCAGAAGAAATCGACATTGAAAAGCAAAGTAGAAAGAATTCCCTCAGTAGCCACATGTGAAAAATGGAAAGAATACCACAAGAAAAAAAATAAAGAAAAGAAGGTCCAGAAACAAACTGAACAAGAAGAGAGAAAACGGAAACGATCAGAGTAACGAAACGAAAAGAAAGCCAAGAAGACAAAAGAAACTAAAAAAGCTTAAAAAGATGAAAGCGACTGGCATTGTGTTATTAGCGAGGAAAACACTATTGAAAATATGATTTGTTGCATGAAGTGCAAACAATGGATGCACAATAAATGTGCAAATGTATCTAATAAAAAAATTTTTTACTGCGCTTCCTGTGCTGCCCAAAAAAAATAAGTTTTTTTTTATATTAATCAAGATGAAATATTAGCATAATCGTGTTAAGTTAAAAATATTGAAAATCTTATTTTTTCTAATAAAATATTTAAATAATCTAAAAAAATATTTCATTTTGATTATAACTTCATATGTTAATCGTCATATTATGTTAAGGACGTCTGAAATTACGTGTTTATGACGTTTCTAATTGTTCTGTGAGACGTTCAGGGGACGTCTTTGGTGACGTCGTGTAATCGTCCTAAAATGACGTCTCTGGGCTGTGACATTAACCTGTAACTTTTACTGTAACCATTTCTTTGGTCATATGACGTCAATACTGGCCAATTATCGACGACAGTATGACGTAACCATGTCAGCTGGGAACGAACTTGTTCAATTCGAAATTACAAAGAAAAACGACGTCAGAATTACATTGAAATGACGTTACTTTTCTGACGTCAAAATTAGGTCATAAAACAACGTCACACAAACGTCAGTATTTAGTCATTTGACGTCGTCGACGAAATATGACCAGAAATAAACGTGATTTTGACGTGATTTGACGTAAGCATGTCAACTGGGTTATTCACTCTTGAAGTTTCAACTTTGGCAGCTTGTAATTTTTGACAGATCACAGATAGAAAGTTAATTTCACCTGTTCTGGATAAAGCTTTTCAAGGTCTTTAAAATAACCTATCACAAGACAAAATCGTTTTTAAAAATCTTGTGTTATTTTCTTGTAGTGGCACTCCATATTGACAGATCGCGACGAAAACTTTATTTTCACCTTTCTATCATAAACCATTGGTTAGACGGTTCTGGAATAAATCGAGGGACAAAATTTGACGACAGACCAACCGACACAGAAAAATTTTAATATTTTTTTGATTACCTTACCTCAAAAAAAATTCATTTTTTTTTTATTTGAGGTAATTACCTGCGTTACCTACATACGAGTAAATAGTAAAGTGTTATTTTAGACCATTTTAGACCATTAAAAATTTTATAAAAAGAACATCATTGTGTTCATTTACGTTACAAAACTGTTTATTATATCGAAAATAAGGTATAATTGGCGGTATACTACCGTTATTAGTACTTTTGAATAGCCGAATAAAAAATATTGCAATACAAACACACATACTTATCACAAAATCAATTTCCCATTAGATCTATGTATAATACACTTTTGTTATACAAAGTTTACTTTAGTAAAAGTTGGTATGAATCAAAATAGTTTTCTAGATAAATTAGCCATATGTGTGGGTATTACACCGCCAATTTATTGTCATCATTTCATTTGGAGTTTTTTACATAAAATTTACGTTTTTGTTCTTACTATTATTTTGTTTTCGTGGTCAGTATATAATCTATACATTGGGTTTTCTCAGCCAATGATTGATAAAACAACCACCGTCATCGATATAATTTATCTCGTCGTATTACAATTGTACTATTTTAATTCGATGTTCGTAATGTCGGTATGGAATGTAGACTTGTATCGAACATTTTTTGAAGAATTTTCAAAAATCGAGAAACATTTAATACCAGATAAACGAATCAAGTTTTGGGATATAAACAAAATGTTGATGTCATTCAATTTAAGCCTAACCATTCTTTTGGTTGGTACGTTTTTGTTCACACCACAGGACCCATATCTTGAGATAGTATATACATATGTAATGTTGGTTTATTTGGAATTCTCTCGTTGTTTAAATGCAACTCAATTTTTATTAGTTTATTATTTCATATATGGATTTGAATCTCTTTTCCAGTGTTTTAATGAAAACTTGATAAAAAGTGTAGAAGCGAATTATGAAGCCACAACAACTGGGACTGTAGTTGGTAAATTTCAAAAACTTGGCAGGGTTATGTCTAAAACTGCCCAAAAGTTTAACTTACTGTTTGGATGGCAACTATTGTTTATCTACTTGCAAATATTAGTAAACTTTCTATACATATTGGATATTTTGATCAAGCATTTTATGTCAAAAGACGACGTAGATTCTTACTTTGAAAGTTTTTTCTATATAGTTTTGTACACTATCTCATTAATGTGGAGTGCTGCTGTTCTGGTAAGTTAATTTTGGTAACTTGCGCATATGAGTAGTTCGAAAAATCCAACTCTATTCAGATCTTCAAAAGGCAGGTTGGTCTTAAAATCACTGTCTCTTGATTATAAGCCTCTGGCATACTAATGCCCGTATTAATAGTCCCAGATTAATCCGAGATTCAAGATTAATTCTCGAAATATCAGCTGTTGCTACGATACGGTCTAAATTTCAGTAATCTCATTGGTAAATCCTAGGATTATCTTGAATCTCGGATTAATCCGCGACTATTAATATATTTTACATTTTAATAATTTTTTATTGTATGTATTAGAAATATTTCAAAGAAGGTGCTTTCAGATAATGGGAATCGCAATTGCTGTAGCATCCGAAATGACTACCAAAGAAGCCCAACGTACAACAACCATATGCTTCAATTTGTTACTTAATCTACCAGATACAAACAGGAACAATCAAAATCGTGTTTTACGCAAAGAGTTAATTCTATTAGCACACCAAGCAACCAATCAAGTTCCACGCTTTTCAGCTGCAGGATTTTTTAATATAAATATTTCCTTACTGTTTGGCCTGTTGGGCACACTTACTTCGTATACAGTTGTCCTTTTACAAATCCATAAGTAAATAATAATAATTTTAGATCTTATCGCAGTCCAACCATTTTCTCTTCTTTTTCTTTCTAAATTACTCTCAATCATTTTAATGTTAAAAAAATATTAATATTAAAGTCGGTGAAATCGAATCGTACCGTACCAAATTGTACCAATAAACACGATTGAAATAATGAAATTTACGATGTATATACTAGTTACGCCATCTACTCGGATAATTCCTCGTTAAAATGATAAATCACAACCTTAAAATAAATTTATATTTGTTAGAATTACATTGTATTTGTACGTTTACAGTAAGGGTTGATGATTAGACCACGGGATTTTCACGATTTAAGAGTATCATAATAGCAGCAAGTTATGGTATTTCTGAAATATTTTTCAAATACTCCGTTCATTTATTACCACTGGTGGTTTGATCTTAAGCTGAGATTCCTCCGATTTCGCCGAAACGGGTGGAGCAACAAAATCTCAAAAGCGACAAAAAATTAGCACAAAAATAGCACTAAACCCCTGACATGTTTTTTTTCCCAAAAGTGGTCATAGTGGTTTTGCTAGCTTGATGTCAAGCTGGCAGCGCCGCCGTTTCCGGCGAAACGGGTGGAGCACAAAAATCGGAAATGCAGCAACAAATAAGCACAAAAAGAGCACTAAATCCCTGACATGTTTTTTTTTACCGAAGTGGTCATTCCAGCTTGTCATACGTCCTTTATCGCCCACATTTGGGCGATTATATTGCATTTATATTGCAATTATAATAAATTTGCAGAGGTTTTTAATTTTAAAATTAATTTGGATTAAATTGAATAGAAAATAACACTTCAAAATGTACATATTTCATAGTTATAAGATTATAAGATCAGAAAAAAGATTATAAGATTAGAAAGCCAGAGCTGGGTTCACTAGTTTTGGCGCAAGCTTGGCTTAACATTGAAAAGCCAGAGGTGGGTTGCCCGGTCCTGGGCTTTAGCTGAGGTCAACATTAGATAACCAGAGCTGGATTAACTGGTTCTGGCTAACATTGCAGGACCAGAGCTGGGTTACCCAGTCCTGGGCTTTAGCTAGGGACAACATTAGAAACTCAGAGCTGGGTTCACTAGTTTTGGCGCAAGCCTGGCTTAACATTGAAAAGCCAGAGCTGGGTTGCCTGGTCCTGAGCCTTAGCTAGGGCCAACATTAGAAAACCAGAGCTGGATTCACTAGTTCTGGCTAACATTGGAGGACCAGAGCTAGATTACCCAGTCCTGGGCCTTGGCTAGGCCCAACATTAGAAAGCCAGAGTTGGGTTCACTAGTTCTGGCTCAAACCTGGGCCAACATTGGAAGTCCAGAGCTGGGCTGCCCAGTCCTGGGCCTTAGCTAGGGCCAACAGTAGAAAGCCAGAGCTGGGTTCACTAGTTCTGGCTCAGGCCTGGGCCAACATTGGAAGTCTAGAGCTGGGTTGCTCAGTCCTGGGCCTTAGCTAAGGCCAACATTAGAAAGCCAGAGTTGGGTTCACTAGTTCTAGCTCAAGCCTGGGCCAACATTGGAGGACCAGAGCTGGATTTCCCAGTCCTGGGCCTTAGTTAGGGCCAACGCAACGTTGAGAAGCCAGAGCTGGGTTGCCCAGTCCTGTCCCGTGCTTGACTCTGTGGTCAGAGCCTGGAGGTTCCTATATGGGCGTATATTATCTCAATTTTGTATTATTACGTATCAAGCCTGGGAGGTCGCCTTTTACGTTACTTTTCGCCCTGTATGATGAAAATGTTTAATGCACATAGACGAATGCGCATTTTCATTTTCAGTTTTTTCCCCGATTTTTCGCTTATTTTTAAGAATTTTTAAAAACGAAATTAAAATATAAAAATTCGTAGCAAGGGAAAGTTGTGTACCAAATTTAAGCTTTTGTAAGACATCCGGGAGTTGGTTAAAAATGACATAAAAAAAGTCCATGCACACGGACGATGGACAACGCTCACGTCAAGTTAAATACAAGCTTTTAATAATAAAAACCTGAATATCTCAAAAACTTTAAAAATTTTTAATCTAAAAAAATGTGTGCTTATTTAAGACATAGGAACGCATGCTTTCACAAATTTTCATCAAAATTGAATTATTTTTGCAAAAATGAAAAAGAAAAAAAAATCGTTTTTTCGCACTTTTCACATTTTTCACGGAAATTTTGAGGTCGTAGTAAAAAGTTACTCTTATGAAAGTTGTAGATTTTTTTATGATATACAACTTTTCTGTAAGACATGTTTTGATACAACATTAATTTTCGCCGGAAAACGCAGTAATACATTTTGTGTGGCATTTCAAACCCCCTAAATTTACTCTGTACCACCCCCAAGCTTGCATTTTCTTTTTTTACGTTCATTATAAGCCTCTTTACCATTTCCAATGATAAAAATGTTGTTTACAATTAATAATGAATTTGGTTTCTAAAGCAGCTAATTTTCAGTACAGCAACAATTTAATATTACTGGATTAAACATTGCAATTCAAATTAAAGTAAATATGAGCGTCAACAGGAATTTTTAAATAATATGTATTGTAACAATCAGCATTTATATATATGTTCTATTGCTTTTATATAAATAAGTTAACTTTTAACGAATAAAATAATTATTAACTGAAGCGTTTTTTTATTACTTACTCCAAACCGAAGAGACTTGCTACATAAGATTGAAAAATCAATCAATTATTTTAATTAAATTTTCTCAAAAATATACGAAAATAATTATTTAATTTTCCAAAAAAAAGCTTAAAGTTTTTAATTTATTGAAATATTCAATATAGCAATCAGAATCATTAATTTGAAGTTTTGAATTCTAATTTAATCATAATCCAAAATTACTATTGCAAATTTACTGTTTTATATGCAATGCATTGTATATTAATAAAAATATTTTAATGGCCAATACCCTTTACATGCACAAAAAAAAGATAACTTTTATTTATTATTTGTGAAAGCTTTAACATTGCAAAATAGCATACAGAGTGCTTTGGTTTTAGTTAACCAAAATCGTCACAGTTTTGGTATTTTGTGTAAGATTGCTGTAGAAAAATACAAAAACTGTCGAGAAGAAATTTGCATAACTTTGAATTATGCAAAGCGAAAACCAATGGGAAAATTTTTTCTCTTTTCCCCATGTTGACTCGCCAAAACCAAAGCACTCCGTAAAATATAAAATTATCAAAACGGATAATTTTTCGAAGTTTATAACAATGCGTAACAACGGATGTAATACGAGTATTTTTATTAAATGAATCTTAAAAATATGTTATTTTGGTGGGGAATTAAAAGTCCTTAAAATGTTAAGTATCAGTAAGCATTCTGATTGAAAGTGAAATTCTCTGATGTTCTCTTCCAAAATTATTTCTCTTTATGTAAGTTTTAAATTTTTTTAAAGTAAATATTATGCTTTACTTAATTGTGTAAACAGTCTATATTTATTTGTAGATTAATTTCAACATATCAACTATGGCTCTACATGGAGAGGAAACCACTACATATACAATTGAAACTGCTAACGAAACGAATATCAAAATTATTACATTTAAATACTTTTGGACTATTCATAATTTTAGTCTCTTAAATCTAAAAACAGGCCAAGTGGTGGATTCCCCGGTATTTCCAGACAGATCCATCTACGAATTGAAATTTTGTTTAAAATTATACCCAAGAGGAAATATTACTGATTACAAAGATTATATATCTTTATTTTTATATCTCAAATCAAGAAATATAAATAAAACGTTTATCAGTTTTCAGTTTTGTATATTAAATGAAAATCACGAAACAAAATTTAAAAAACAAACTCTCGACGACAAATTATTGACACGGGGTGACCCAGAAAGCGGTTGGTCAAATTTTGTTCGTCGAAATTATCTACTAAATAAAGTTAATGGTCTTTTGCAAAATGATAAATTGATTATCTTATGTGAAATTAGCTTTTCATTATTAGATCATTTCAGTATATCACTGACAACCGATAATATTACCATATCAGACACTCATTTGTCTGATGACTTTGAACTGATGTTCAAAAACCAAGAATTTAGTGATGTTACACTATCCGCTTGTGGTGAAGAATTTCGAGTACATAAGTGTATTTTGGCCGCTCGAAGTTCGGTTTTCAAAAGTATGTTTCACCATAACATGAAAGAAGCGCAACAAAATAGTGTTGAAATAGAAGATACAAAGCCCGAGGTTTTAAAAGAATTGCTACGCTTTATTTACACCGGGAAAGTCTTGAACTTAGAAGAAGTGGTCTGCGACTTGCTTATTGCCGCTGATAAATATGGACTGGAAATGCTGAAAATTATCTGTGGAAATGTATTGTGCAAAAGTTTGTCAGTTGAAAATGTTATTAGAACTTATATTCTAGCAGATTACCTTGGTATGGTTCAGGTTAAAGCTTCGACAATAGAATTTTTAAATGTTCACATCAAAAAAGTGATAATCACCAATGAATGGAAATCACTGATTCAAATGTATCCGCATCTTGTTACAGAAGCATATATTGCACTAAGTACTTCACAAATTCCAGAGGTAGCAAGACGCTCAAGAAAGATTGTTTATTTTGTAGATAAATAAAATTATATGCTTTATACTGCTTTTTATTCTCTTACGATTGATTAAGCTTGGTCTTCTTGCCTTGGTTGCTGGTTAGTCATTTCGTTTTGTGGTTTGGCGTGAGCGACTAGTTCATTCGTCTGTTTGGTCCATGGTTGGGGTTGGGTTGCCCTGTTCGAGTTAAAACTGGGGCAAAAGTCCGGTTTTTTACGTGAGTGTTCCCGGAGTGGAGGGAGGACATATCTGTTACTTGGTTTCAGCTTTGGGTATCTTTGACATCCTTCATAGTTGACGGAGTGGCTACCTCCACAGTTTGCGCATGTGGCCGGTTCTCCCTTAGTTTGACACAGGTAGAGGTGAGATACGCTTCTGTCCATTTTACACAGCGGGAAACTGCGCAGCAGCATCGTTGTGCGTGTCCGAATGACTGGCATTTGTGGCATTGTTCAATCTTTGGCTTTCTGTGCGATGCTTCGATCTTGACTTCGATTCTCGCCAGATGCGTAATACCAAAAATCTTCTTGGCCGCTTTGCTTTTCCTGCATTCTGTGAATGCAGAATTCCACGGTGCATTCTTTCCACGGTCTTGTACTGGAATCTTTGTCTTTTTAAGTCGTTTTGGACTGCGTCCATAGGCACATTCGGAGGGATGCCCCTGATCACTATCTTGAGTGGTTTGTCGTCATGCAGTTGGTGGAAAACGAATCCACTTAGCGTGTCCTCGAAGAGTTTTAGCATTCTTTGATGATCGTCTTGTGAGGCGGGGCTGATTACGAGTCTGTTCGCTACGTTCCTGACCTTGGTGCATTTGATCGATAGGTCATCCATCTCTTGGCAGAGCAGAGGGTATTTTCATTTGAAATTTTGGTTATGGTCAGTTAATCGACCCCACGAGTTGGGCTTTGACTTTTACTTTGCTTTGATATAGTCTTAGTGTTAGCGGTCAAACGGGATTGTACCCCCGATCTCCAACACCTAGAATCCACGACGGTAAGCATTCACACTAAAAATCATGGTTGGTTACAGGTTTCATCAGTCTACAATCGCCCCGGACGGGAAATTCTAAGAGACGACCTGGACATTCTTTTCAGCCGACCCGGCGCCAAAGGAATCGCGGGTGACTTGAACGCCAAACAGCGTACCTTGGGCTGCAGGTACGAAAACACAGAGGGACGCACTCTATTTGACCTAGCCGCCAAACTCGACTTCACCATCAACGCACCCACCCACTTCTCTTCCGCCGGAACACCCAGCTTCCTGGACATCGCCCTCTTCAAGGACGCGACGCTCCAACACCAGTTGACAACAATGACCGATCTCACCTCAGACCATTTCCCGATTTTGTTACACCTGTGGGACAACTTCAGGGCGCAGACCGCTCCTACACGACCGAAAACCTCCTGGAAGGACTTTCGCGACCACCTCCTGCGCAACATAGACCCGATTCCCATCATTCACACCCCGGAAGACCTGGATAGGTACCTCAATACTTTTCATAATTCAATTTCTAGTGCTATTGAGCACGCAACCAGGACCACGCCCACCTCGGACATCAGTGACCGACTTACACCCCAACTGAAGGTCCTCATCTGCGAAAAGCACCGCGCCAGGAAGCGGGCACAACGCACCCTTTACCCCGACGACATTCGATCCTACAATTTTCTAAAAACCCGAACCACTGACGAGGTTAACGCCCACCACAACCTGGAGTGGACCAACAAGATGAGTCACTTAATTTTCAGGACAACTCCGCCTGGAAGATGGCAAAAGCTCTTCAAAAAGTCAAAAATCGTTCCATCCCCGCCATCATCCGATCGGACGGCACCCACGCCAAGAGCGACGCGGAAAAGGCGGAAACCTTTGCCGACAACCTTGAAGCGCAGTGCAGTCCAAACAACGACCGCATCATTCAGGATGACGTCGAGATGATCAACGATTTCCTTCACCAGCGCCTTTAAACGGACGACCTCACCCCCATTGAACCGACCACGTTCAAAGATGTTTCTGCAATCATCCGCAAACTCAAGATCAAGAAAGCCCCAGGCCCTGACACCATCCCAAACCGGAACTTCCCCGTAAAGCAGTTGCAGCATTAACGCTTCTCTTCGAGTTAGGTATTTTCCAAAGGTTTGGAAATTTGCTGACGTGATCGTAATTCACAAACTCGGCCAAGATTTGTAAAATCCCCAGAGCTACCGCCCCATCAGTCTCCTCCCGACCATCGCAAAAGTAGCAGAAAAAGTCATCTTGTCTCGCATCAAAGAAGCCATGTTCGACAACGACGTAATTCAAGATGAACAATTCGGATTCCGAGAGGGTCACAGTATGGTTCAGCAAATCCTAGGTCTTGTCGAACACATCACCCTTGGTTTCAACAAGGGTGAATTTACAGGTTTAGTACTGCTAGACGTATCGAAAGCTTTCGATAAAGTTTGGCACGAAGGTTTACTTTTCAAAATGTTTCAGGCTAACATCCAACCTGTTTTAGTTCATCTTACAGCATCCTACCTCAAGGACCGCCACTTTCGCATCAAACTCAACGACGCCCGCTCCTCCGAACGTCCAATCCGATCCGGAGTACCCCAAAGGTTTACTTTTATCACCGTCGCTATTCACCATCTTCATGAGCGACCTTCCTACTCCAAAGAATTCAAGGACGAAGATTTTGCTTTATGCCGATGACACGTCCTCCATCCACCCGGAGATTGCCACGACCCACCTGCAAGAAGCCATCACCAACCTGGAAACTTGGTTCGCTACTTGGCGTATCGGGGTGAACTCGAGCAAGAGCAGCGCTACCATGTTTCGAAGACGTCGGAAGCCCCACAACAGGAACGTCTTCATGTTCGGTGAAGCCATCCCATGGAACCCCACCTCCAAGTAGATACTTGGATACCCCTTGGTATGATACCCCTAGATAGGGGCCACCCTCGACCGCCGCCTTACCTGAACCTCCCACATCAAGACAATCACCACTAGAGCAAGGGCTGTTTCGAACAGCCTGATGCCAATCACCGGTCGCCGCAGCAAATTGTCATCCGCCAACAAGCTGCGAATCTACAAGGCTATCATCATCTAACCTGCACGCGTATGGGGAACAGCATCCGGCCGGCAGATGTACAGGGTTCAAATCATCCAAAACAAGAGCCTCCGATCCGATTTCAATGCGCCCTACTATGTCACCAATCGAAGACTCGTCAACGAGCATATCCGTAAGTTAGCAGAACACCTATATAATAATTGCAATTTTTCAGAAAATCCGCTCATCAGGAATCTAGGACAGTTCGAACCAGGGAAAATCTCGGTTTCGCAAGACCGAGGGACATTCTCCTGCCGACTACTTAATTTTTCCATTTCAGTAATTCTTTCTAATCACGCAAATAGCTTCCGCCCACTAGATCGTACACATAGGCCACTCCCACCCGCTACCAACATAGAAGCCACTAACTACACGTACCTTGACACCGCAATAACATGACCACCCGAGCCCAAACATCAACTCGCCGGACTTCGAATTGGGTATCTTATTTCTATTAACATTCACGCATTGTTTTGTTTTCCCTGTTCTTTCCCTTTTCAGGAGCACATGTCCAGTCTGACCATGCCTAGCGCCAACACCAAGGACGTCACCGCCTCCCAAAATTCCACCGCCAACAGCCATCATCCGATGAAGGAGATATGGGTTCACCCCGGCACTCCATCAAGTCACTGAAGATTAAAGAAGAAGAAGAAGGGATTGCTACTCTGTCGAGTACACATCGTGCGTGTTGAACCCCTTGCTTGTAACCGCACTTATTATATTAGGCAACATTATGCTAAACTGCTCGGGAAATGCTTTTGTGCATTTTAGGCTAATTTCTTATAAATTATAAAATATTAAAAAAATAAAAAAAAAATACGTTTTGACGAACGTAACCAAGGCAATCGAGAATCCACCCTAAAAATGAGTTCGTCGACAACGGTCGACATCAATTATAGATTCTATTCTATTATCAGTAGATAGAAATCTATTATAGATTTTTTAAGCTTAATGGATTAGAACCTTTTTAAAGATCATTCGCTTATTTACAAATTAGGCTAGAACTTCTTATCTCATAGAATCAACGGATTTCGAGTTATAAATTAAATTAAGTGAAAAAATGTTATAAAAATTCAGGTTTAATTATTTATACTTTTCTTGCGAACCCCGTATCTCTTAAACGAAACGTCTTAGGAAAAAACTGACGGCCCAAACCGGATAGGAAATTTAACGGGCTACAACTTCGGTCAAATAAATTTTTAGGGAAATTAACCGTTTTTACAGAAATTCTGAAAATAATGAACAAGGTGTATAGGTAAAAAAATTTTTTTAAAAATTAATTTTTTTTACATTTTTTTCCTTAATTTAACTTATAACTCAAAATTCGTCGATTATACACCATAAGGGGTTATAACCTAATTTGTAGATAAACGAATTATCTTTAAAACTGATCTAATCAATTAAGTTTAAAAAATTAATGATATCGGAAATCATAAATTCAATTTTTTTACTTTTAAACTTTTAAACTTTTTACTTTTTCAAATTTTTACTTCGGGTAAAATGATGGCATTTTAAATGATCTTAGTTTAAGGTGTCATGAAGGGTATGTTCTCGAAGGTTTAATAAAGAGGAGGTGAATTTTTCCTATCTAATAAAGCTTTTTTAACAAATTTTTAATATTTTGTGAAGTTGACGAGATATTTAAGGCGAATCGTTCAACAATCAATTAACAAGCAAACAACTGAAGTGGTAATGACAGCGTAAGATAAACATTGATTGACAAATAGATACAGACTTATTTAGTTTGTAGATAATAATTTGTATTGAAATTAAAAACACTTGCATTATTTCCCAATAATTAAATTTATTTAAGCGTCATTTTTGTCCTTTGACCATTTTCACTTTGTGTAATATTCAAATTCGTGTAATAAAATAGCGAAATGAACCAAAATAGTTTTGTGACTAAATTTTCAATATGTATAGGCACTTTACCACCAATTTTTTCCAAACATCTCGGTGTAACTTATTTACATAAATGTTATGTTTTTGCTGTTACTGTTGTTTTTGTTATATTATTAATAGCTCATTTTTACGAAAAATATGCCATTGAAGTTAAACCAGATAATGCTCTGAATATTTTTACTAATGTGATAATGGTGGTAAAAAATATTAATTGTATCACGAAAATATCGGTGTTCCAAGTTAATTTATATAAAATATTTCTAAAAAAAGTTTCGGAGAGTGAAATAAATTTGCCTTCTGCAAAATTGCTAAAATATAGGAATTTCAGCAAGGCATTTATTTTATTTAATGTTAGTTTTTGCATAATCGTTGCTCTATCAACTAATTTGAAAGTTCAATCATATAATTTAATTTTAACTCTCATATATATGCAAATGAATAATTATATAGACGTGTCCATAGTTTTAATAGTCTTCGATAACATTCGTAACTTCAAAACATCATTTTATCTCATTAATAAAGATTTATTGCTAAGTGTAAAAAAACATAAGAACAAATTTGGAACCAAAACTATTTTGGGCATTTTTTGTAAACTAAGAAAACTTCACACGAAATTAATCAGTATTATCACCATTTTTAATGATTTATTTGGCTGGCAAATACTTTTTTTCTATCTGGAGATTTTGCTAACTATTGTATATTTTTTTAAAATTTTAATAAAGGATCTACTGACAAAAACTGATCACAATCAATATTTAGAACATTTCCATCATGAAATTGTTTTCTCGCTTGCAGCAGTTTGGTGTACAATGTTTATGGTACGTACATCAAAAGTAGATTTGCTAAATGTACAGGATATTGCAATTGCAATGCATACTTTGTTGCAATATAAAAATTATTATAATTCGGATGATTTTAGATAATGGGAATTGCAATTGCAGTAGCATGTGAAATGGTCACCAAAGAAGCTAAACGTACAGCAAATATATGCTACAATATGTTACTTAGCATACCAGAGACGAACATGAACAATCAAGATCGTGCTTTACGCGAAGAGATAGTATTATTAGCACACCAAGCAAATAATCAAATTCCACGATTTTCAGCTGCAGGATTCTTCAATATAGATATTTCCTTACTGTTTGGTTTGTTGGGCACACTCACTTCGTATGCAGTTGTCCTTATTCAAATTCAGAAGTAAAGAATAAAAATTTAAATTTAATCATGGTTTTTTAATTCTTAGGTAATTATCAGGGCATACAGGGCATAATGATCATCTTGGTATTTTTAGTGTCCATTTAATACGCTTGCAAGGATTTAAGGCCGTCCTTCTTTGAGTTTCGGAATGTTCGTAGGGCCTGGTGGAAGGATCGTTTCGAAGCGCCACTTCTATTGCAGTGGGCACTCGCTAGAATTAGTTAGTCTTGGGTTGGAGTTGTTAGAACGCAAGAGTCCAGTTTGCAAGTCCAGTTGGGGAGTACAGCTACGCGGCCGTTACAGTTAAAGTAAGAGTTGAGAATTTAGAATCCAGAGAGGATTATTGAGTGAATCATCAACATAACCCGAGACCAGTTTCTTCAGGTGTCTAATTGGAGATTTTTTAACCTGTTGACGTCATTGAGTCAATATTCCTTCAAATACGGTTGAGAATTTTTCCATCCGATTCAATAATTGCGAGTGTAAGAATTGCAAATTATTGTGTCTTGAGTCCTGCTACCGTCTTCGACGTACACCAAGTGTTAGTGTTCATTGAGTGCTGCGATTTGTGCCAGCATCTTTTGTTCAGTTCATCAGGTGCCGAGTGCCGAGTTAAAAACTAGTTCTACGTTTGTCTTAATTTAAATAAAAAGTCATCCTTTAATTTGTCTACACCGAGAAACGAATGGCAATCTGCTCGAGTATATTGTCGAGAGCCAGTTCCAGCGTACGGCCGTCGAGCTGCAGTCACATGAAGACGCGTATGTGCTCGGGCAGATTTTTGCCTTTCAGCAGGGAATGTAGAGTACGACCCCATGCTTCTCCTTCATAATATAAATGTCCAAAATCCACTTTTGCGGAACTACTCTCTCCACGTTCGCCGTGCGCTTTGTAACGCGACAGTGAGCTAATAATCCTTAAAGATCCCGGCACTTAGGGCAACAAAGGACGTATTGTAGATACCTTCTACGTAGTTAGCCGCAAAAGTGTACAGTATCGACGACAACGTCGATTAGGACACCTTTTATGCTTTGGTAGCAAACGTAAATTCTACAGAAGTTCCACTAGTTTCAACGATTTACCCTTTATCTAAAATGCACGTAAAATTTTGATTTTTAAATGCCGTTTTCTTGAAAACTAATGGGTAATCCCCAAAATATCCCGTCACCCAACGTCGCTCCATGACCGCGTACGAAACAAGACGTGCACATAAAAATTACTAAAATAATAAAATTTTGTAAAATTGTCAGGAGCAAAGAAATTAAAAAGTTTTACCTGTTTGTTATAAAATTTACTAAAGTAAAAAAATACTACACCGACAAAAATTTCATTCATATCAATTGCTGTTGAAATCACAAAATTAACATTATTACAGCTACAAGAAATGAGTAAAATTGACAAAGTTTGATAATAACAGTTGTTTAACAATTTCTCACCAAATAAGGGATCTGTCAGTTAATGCGTACCACGAATTGAGCCTCGACTTTTGCACTATTGGAAAGAGGACAATTTTCTAAGCATTTTGAGATATTACATTGATGAGAATTATCTATTGGTTTTCGAGAAAACGGCATTTTAAAATCAAAATTTTACATGCATTTTAGATAGGGATTTCACTAACACGAGTGTTCTATTGACGGTACGCGTGGATTAATATACTGCTACTGATACTCCGCTTTGGTCCCCTCTGCTGACGCGGAAGGTGACGCTGACTCGCTAAAAACATCCCCATAGATAGCTCCAACTCGCCAAAGGTGCTACTCGAAGGGGGTGAAACTCGTTTTTAATTATTAGCATTTTTTTTATTTTTTAATTTGTTGCATAATGTTGCGCAATATAATGAGTGAGTATAATAAAATTTTGATTTTCAAATGCCGTTTTCTCGAAAACTAATGGATAATCCTCATCAATGTAAGATCTCAAAATGCTTAGAAAATTGTTCTCTTTCCAATAGTGCAAAAGTTGTTTTTTTGTTTTGTTTGCTTTTAAAAAATTCAAAAATGGCGGGGCTTACTTCTATCGATAAAATCGTTTTTGGCCCAAAAAAATTTTATTTATCAAAATAAAATTTTATAATTTACGGCACACAACGGCACACGTCGAGTAGAATCCAATACAATTTTGAATTTAAAAAAAATCAAAAATGGCGGGGCTAACTTCAAAACTATAGCAAAATTTCCTCTAAACCCCCATTTTTTCCCAATGTCCTATTAGAATTTCATTTTAAATATTTAAGTAGAAAACATCATCCTGTACATTTATATTGAACATAACTATTTGATTGATTATATCGAAAATTATATATAATTTGCAGTATTCCACTGTCATTAGTATTATTTGACAAGCGAAAAAAATCCTCATATCTAACAAAACCTATTTCTCATTTGTTTTATAATATATAGCTTTATATTCGTTATAATATTTTTAGTTCAGTAATTCCAACAAAAAAGAGTCGGAATGAATCAAAGTAGTTTTTTACAGAAGTTATCAATTTGTATGGCTATTGTACCTCCAATTTATTGTAAATATTCCATTTTGCGTTTTTTGCATAAACTTTACATTTTTGTTCTGAATATTACTTTGCTGTTGTATGCAGGGTATATTTTTATCGACGATGATTCTGAACAAATGCTTGATAAAACATCTACTATTATCGATGTGTTTTATCTTTTCGTCTTGCAATTGTATTATTTTAATTCGATGGTCAAAATGTCGGTATGGAATATTGAATTATATCGAACATTCTTGGAAGAGTTTTCAAAAATAGAAAATCATATGATTCCAGAAAAAAGAATTACGTTTTGGGACATAAATAAAGGAATGATATTTTTCAGTTTAATTATAACCATTCTTGAATTTAGTAGTGTTCTCGTCTCACTACAAGAACAATCAATTGAAATACGCAACTGTATAATAATGATTTATTTTGAATTCCTTCGTTGCTTAAACATAACTATGTTTTCATTACTTTATCATTTCATACACGGATTCGAATCTTTTTTCCATCGTTTTAATAAAAATTTAGTAGAGAGTGTAGCAGAGAATAATGAAGCCACAACAACTGGGATTGTTAATAAATTTCGAAAACTTTTCAGTGTCATGTTCAAAAATATCGAGAAGTTTAACTTACTATTTGGATGGCAATTACTATTTGTCTTCTTACAATTTTTTACACACTTTCTATATATGTTGAATGATTTAGTCATATGTTTTATGATGAAAGAGAACATCGAGATTTACTTTGGAGGTTTTTTTGCTACAATTTTATACAGCGTCACGTTAATATGGAGTGCAGCCCTCTTGGTAAGTCAGATTTGGTAACTTATTAATATGAGTAGATCGAAAAATAGTTATTTTTATCATTAGGCTGGAAACTGAATTTTTCCGAATACGAGTTTTTTTACAGGCCAAGGCGGATTTCAATAAATTGTTACATAACATTTAATTATATTTTTGAAATATTTGGTATTAGGGATTTTTTGTTGTTGGTAGTAACCCAATTGAATTCAAAATTTGACGTTTAAATTTAATTGTTTTGTATTGTGTTATAAAATTGCTACTGTGATAATATTTGTGAAAATGGATACACCAGCACGCATTAAAGAAGCGGCAGAACAGATTATTGGTAATTTAATGCCATGAAAAATCAACGGCGTCACTTTCTGTGATCGCAAAAAGAACCAACACTGTGAAATTAACAGTGACCCGGGTTATAAATCGGTGCAAGGAGACCCAAAGTGTTGATCGAACCCCAAGAACTGGACAAAAATCTCTAACACGTGATAAGAAAATAGTGAAGAAGGTAGTTCGGAAGGCGAAAGCAAATTTAAGAGTTCTGTAAGATGAATATTGGCAGAAGCTGATCTGAAGTCCTATCAAGCCATTAAGGTGCCCAATCGCAACGATAAGGAAAATCTGGTGGCAAGAAACCGAGCCAGAACAAAACTGTTAGCTGTTTGATAATGGACGATGAAACTTATGTGAAAAACGATACCGAACAGATTCCTGGACAAAAATATTGCCGATTGGCGATAAATTCAAGTTTACGAAATTGAATAACTTCGGGAAAACGTTGATGATTTGGCAAGCAATCTGCTCGTGTGGCAACACGAGTCGACCGTTTGTGACCTCTTCAATGTTAATATCTAAAATTTATATTGGAGAGTGTCTACAGAAACAGCTTTGGCCATTTATTCGACAGCATGATGCTTTGGTAATGTTCTGGCCAGATTTGGCAAGTATATATTAGTCCAAAATAGCAATGGAGTGGCACAGAACTTCGGTGCCATATATCCATCCGAACAAGCAATACAGACCTGAAGATCAGAAGACCAGAAGAACAGATGAGAAATATCTCGGAATGTTGATTGACGATAAGCTCTCGATGCTAAAACATGTTAATATGGTAGGCACCAAAGCAACCAACCTTATTTCGGGATTGCAACGCAGGGCAAGAGCCAGCTGGGAGACGGATCTGAATAAATCCATGACCAGAATCTATAAAGGTGCCATTGTGCCCATCGTGGCTTACGGTAGTGAGATCTGGTCATGGAGGATGGAAGAACGCCATACCAAGGCAAGGCTCTTGTCCTGTTATGGACTCTGCGCTAGGCTCATTTGCAAAGGATATCAGACAATCTCTTCACTAGCAGCAGGGGTAATAGCTGGTATTTACCCCTCAACCTGGAACTGAAAAGGCTGCATGCCTTGCAACACGTCAAGAAGAATCGAGACACTACCTTCCTTAGACAAGAAATCATCCTGAACACCTTTAAATCAGAAATGGCAATTAAGAGAGAGATAAACCTGATAATCGAAAACACTTGGCAACAAAGATGGGACGAGTCAGATTACGGTCAGATAACCCATCAGTTAATACCAGAAGTCTATATGGAAAACAATGTTGAAACAAACTTCGGAACAACTCAGTTACTCTCTGGGCATGGTGAGTTTGGGAGACATCTCAAGAGATTGGGAAAAACCCCGGAAGGACTATGTCCTGTATGTGGAATACTGGATGATCCCGTGCACAGGATTCTGGATTGCGAATTATACAAAGAAGAAAGGAAGGCGGTGGAAGACTTCTTCAATGAAGATCCGCCCCTCAACCTTTGCCAACCAGGATAAATTTTGTAATTTTTATTATATAAATACAATTATTTCAGTTGAATAGTTTTCGGAAGTCCTTTGCTTTGCTGGTTCTGTCTGATTGCATGCTGCGCATATTGCACTCTCTATTGAGTTGAAGATCATGGTGTGATGCCCTTTTGTTGCGGTAATATGCCCAAGTCCAGTGGGCGTTGATCTTATCCCCCGAGTAATTCCTAGGCATGCAAGTCTTTGCAGCTTGCCGAGCCTGTTCATACGATCCCATTTTTGGTTGCATGCCACCAAATCAGGGCCGAGTATTTCACTGTGGGTACTACTACTCTGATGCGTTTTACCAATCATGCCTCTGCAGGCCCATAAGGCCCGTGTGGCCTTTTTTGTTACGTGTCGTATTTGTGAGGTAAAAGTCAGCTTGTTATCCAGAATTAATTCTAGATATTTGACTTTTTTTACCACACATGTAGTTCTTTTCCCTACATTTTTAGTGCTTTTACGTCTTGCAGTTTCCTGCGTTTGGTAAAGGCTACAATCCTTCTCTTGTGAACGATCTGTCAACAGCTTTCAGGGCTCTCTGCATCATAGATGATACTTTACCCCCAAATTTTCCAATCACTGGGATTGTGATATCATCAGCAAATCCTTGTGCATGCACTCCAATCTGCTCCAGCTCCCGCAAGAGGCTATCCAAGGGGGTGAAGATATAATCTCAAATAATAAATGAGAAATAATAAGTTACTTAGAAAAAAAGAACTTCTGTCAGCCAATCAGAATGATTATAGAAAAAGAAAGTTTACAACAACAGCCCTTCTGACATTTACGCATCATAAGATAATGAAGAGACAGACAAGAGTGACTTGTCGAAAGCATTTGATTCTATACTTACTGATATATTACTTAAAAAACTTTATGGTTTCAGAGGCTCAACCTACCGATTATTGAAGTCATATCTAAAGGGAAGAAGTCAGAAAGTCTTTTGGAACGGAACATTATCTAAGTAGGGAAGAGTGGCTTTTGGAGTGCCACAAGGTTCTGTTCTGGATCCAATTTTGTACTGTGGAAAAATCTAAAAGTTGGTTTGGTAAAAGCAAGTTTACAATAAATGCCGAGAAGACGCAATGTCTGCTTTTGATTTAATTGATTGTGTTTAAGTGATTGTAATTTCTAATAGAAATATGTGAATGTATGACATGTTTGAATCTCGAAGAAAACCTAGAAGCAAGAGCCCAACTCCCTCCCGGCAAGCGTCCAAAAAATCGTTTGCCAAATTCAACTTTATTCCGTGAAATTAGTTCCAATTTGAAATTACAATTAAATTAAATTAATTAAATTAATATAATTAATTAATATATTAATTAAACATTAATTAAAAAATTTTAATTTTAATTTAAAATACAATATTATGAACTTTACTACATAAATATGTATTTAATTTATATTTCAAAAACAGTAACATATTATTTGCTAACTGAAATTAAATTATTAAATAAATTTAGTCTAATTACCCACATACAGGTAAACAAGTAAATTTCTATGAAAACCATCAACTACGGCATTTTATTTTAAATATTTGATAAGAACACGTCATTATTTCCATATATGTTTAACAAAACTATTTAATTATATCGTAAATTAGATATAATTTGCGGTATACCACTATTATTAGTATTTTTTTGAAAAGTAGAACAAAAACACTCATACCTAATAGATATATTATATTTGTTATGATAACTTTAGTGCAGTAATTCGAAATAATAATAAAAAACTCGGAATGAATCAAAATAGCTTTTTGCAGAGAATATCAATTTGTATAGGTATTGTTCCGCTAATTTATTGCAAATATTCCCTTTTGCGTTTTTTGCATCAACTTTACGTTGTTGTTCTTAATATTATTTTGCTATCGTATTCGGTGTATTGTCTTATCTTCGAGTTTTCTCACCCAATGAATTTTGATAAAAAGGCTACTATCATGGACATGATTTATTTTTTCTTCATGCAATTGTATTATTTTAATTCGATGTTCAAAATGTCGGTATTGAATATAGAATTATATCGAACATTCTTTGAAGAGTTTTCAAAACTTGAAAAGCATTTGATTCCAGAAAAAAGAACTAAGTTTTGGGATATAAACAAAATATTGATGTTATTCACTTTAAGTATAACAATTCTTGAAGTTGCTGGTATTTTCATCACAATACAAGACCAATATATTGAAATACTAGTCTATATAATGATGATTTATTTTGAATTTGTTCGTTACTTAAACGTGAGTATGTTTTTATTAGTTTATTATTTCTTACATGGATTCGCAACTCACTTCAAACGTTTTAATAAAAAATTGGTGGAAAGTGTAAAAGAGAATCATGAAGCCACAGCAACCCGGAATGTTGATAAATTTCGAAAACTTGGCAGCGTCATAACCAAAATCGTTAAAAAGTTTAACATACTCTTTGGATGGCAATTACTATTTATCTTCTTGCAATTATTTTTGCAACATCTATATATACTGGAATTTTTTATCAATTTATTTATGTCAAAAGAAGGTCTGTCTTCCTTTGAAAGTGTTTTAGAAATAATTTTAAACACAGTCGCGTTGATGTGGAGTGCTCCTGTGTTGGTAAGTCAAATTTGGTAACTGATATGAGTAGATTGAAAATTTTATTTCGTTTTTCAAAAGAGAAGTAGGCCTTCAAATCGCTGTCACTCAATTATAAAATATTAAAATTAATATATTGTTGTGTTCCAAAGCCAATTTTTTTAATTTTGAATTTTAAATTTATTGTTATATTTAAATTTTGTTTTAATTGTAAAATTGTAATTGTAATTATTTCTAGATAATGGTAATCGCAATTGCAGCAGCGTGTGAAATGACTACCAAAGAAGCTAAACGTACAGCAACCATATGCTACGATTTATTACTTAGCATACCAGAGACGAACATGAACAATCAAAATCATATTTTACGTGAGGAGCTAATACTATTAGCACACCAAGCAAATAATCAAATTCCACGCTTTTCAGCTGCAGGATTCTTTAATATAGATTTTTCCTTACTGTTTTGTCTGATGGGCACACTCACTTCGTATACAATTGTTCTTATACAAATTCATAAGTAAATAATAAAAATTCAAAATCTTATTCTTTTATTTAAATACTAGTTGTTAACAAGATAGATCTTTAAATAAATTTCAATATCGGCATTTAGGTGGGGACTTTGCTCGTATTAACGACGGCTTATTCCTGACGTCTTTTAAAAGGCTTGAATAACAAAACAATTATTCCTGACCTTTGCGAGTCGGCAGTTAAATAACAGAACTTTGACTGGATAATGGACGATTTATTTGTGACGTTTTCGGAAAGATTCTAATTCTAAGACATAATTTGAATTAATTGTTTGGTGAGATATCGATGGTTCTGTAAATTACAAAAAAAAATTGATTAAATAATTATTTTTTATCGATCAAGAGCAGTTTACCAAGTAACGTGATCAAAGCAAACTTATGTCAACAATAATTTTAACTATTAAATATAAATAAATAAATTTATATGCATTAAAGATTGCAGTTGTTGGTTGCGTTTCTGCAGCAGTGTCGGATCGGTTTGAGAAAACTTAAAAGTGATACGTTAAAAAGGACTTAGCTCTTTAATAATAAAACGAAATATAACGAATATATAAATATAATATAATAAATTTTGGAAAAAGTTTCCAAAGGTTGCCTGGTTTACTCGCTATCGGCGCAACAATCGCAAAATTTGAAAATTTCTTTATACGCCCGTAGCGGCCTTATTTATGAACTGATTTTTAAACCTTAAACGATATTGCTGGAGTCCGGTGGTTTTCCACAAAATCGATGCGATGGGATAAATATTTTCCCCATCTCAATCAGGAAAGCCATAAAATAGAAAAAAAATTTAGAAAAAATAATTTCGAAAATATTTCGAAATAATATTTCTTGGTCTATTTTGATGCAAACTTCTTTTCGATTCCTTAACTTTCGAACCATCTTTGAAGTTTACGAAAACACTCAAAACACTTTTGCTTAAATTAATAATAAAATTTTATAATCCAAACTTCGCAGATTTGTTAAAACATCTTTATTCAAAACAAATAAAATTTCATACGTAAAGAGATTTTTGCCTGTGGAATGGAAAAATAAACACAAGAGATAACTCGCTCAGGTGCGATGATACAAAATAAAACTTTATATTACCTGCAAAGCAACTTCAAAATTTCTTCAGTTAATAATAATCTTTTTAATATCCAAATTCAATCTTCTCTTTATCTTTAAATTTCTAATCCAAATTATTCACCCAAATTAAATATTCAAATTAATTTCACTGAAATACAGCCAAATCCAGTCAAAACGTTTTATTGCAAAAATACAAAACTCAAAGTAAATCTCAAAAAAACAATTTTAGAAAGTCAAAATTTACACTTCCTGTCTGTGGTAGGCATCTTGGCAAAATGCCTGGTTTTCACCGCTCACTATTGCCACCTTAACTACTAATTAATTCAAAATTAAAAAAAAAAATTAAGCTAATTCAAAATTATATGAGAAATTTTGGAACATGACATTATATTAGTGAAGAGCTGTCCGTGCTGCTTAAAAACCTTTACAAGAGGGTAACAAACTACTTCTAATTAACTTAAAAAAATATTGAAATCCTCACCAAAACATTTTAACATCCTATATTATGTGGTGTGATACAACTGAATAGTATATAAATTAACAATTTAAGTATCTCAAGTATAGTGTGTATCCTTACGAAAGAGATATAACTTGTGCCGTTATAAAGGCCACTCCCATGGGCGTACCCAGGGGGGCAGGGAGGGGCAGCTGCCCCTCACTCGATAATTCCTGTCTCCCATATATTTAGCTGGTTAATTATGTAGTACCTATGCCAGGATAATTATTTATCAACAGAAAATTCCTGATCCCCCCCAGGCCATAAGCTGGGTACGCCCATGGCCACTCCTAATGGAGAATTTTCAAGACATACAATTAATATTACTTGGATACACCTAAATTACAAATTTATTTTTCTACTTATGAATTTGAATGATAAAAATTACATACGAAGTGAGGGCACCCAAAAATCTAAAGGCTAGAGAAATATTTATGTTAAAAAATCCTGCTGCTGAGATTTGAGGATGTCGAGAGGTTGCTTGGTGTGCTAATAATAGTAGTTCTTCGCGTATACTGCTGTTCTGTGTATTGTAGCTTTCTGCTGGTATATGAAGTAATAAGTTGTAGCATATGGGTGCTGTATATTTAGCTTCATTGATAGTCATTTCACAGGCTACAACTAATACGACTGCCATTGTCTAAAACCGATTCAATTAGTTAAAAATAAGTAGAATGCTGAAAAATGTGAACTGTTAAATGAAACACTATAAGCCTATAATTGTTTTACAGTAAAAACAATTTTTAAACGATTAATTTAAAACAACTACTTGGCAGTTAATTAATCACTCGATCAATAAAATTAACAAATTCTTTTTAGAAGATAATTTATTATAGCAAAACTGATTTTTATTTATTATCAAAATTAAGAAAAAATGATTTAGTATTGTTGACTGGCACTGAACGTTGCCGTATTCGGTATTTGGGAAAAAAATTTGCTGTTTGTGTTACATAAACTAAAATTTGGCTAAAAATAGTATTTTTTGCGTAAAACTATATCACTTTTCAATATCATAATTTTCATTAACTGCAATATCCTGAACTTACCATAAATAATGTACAGTATAACACCATATCTGCCAATACTGCTTCAAAAGTGAGAACCCGAAAATAACTTACTAAGTCTTCAACTGTTAGTAAATATTTGGATAAAATATTGACGAATATTAATATACATAGCATAATATGCAGATGTATGAAAAATATTTGCCAGCCAAATAAATTATTTAAAGTATCTATAAGATCGACCACTTCACTGTAAAATTTTCGTAACCTGCGAAGAGTTGCTAAAGAAGTTATGCTATCCAAGTTATTGTTATATTGTTGCAGAGTTAACTTTAAATTTGCATTAATGTAACAAAATAATGATTTAAAATTTTCGATGTAATGGTAGATAACTAATGTTGTAGTTATGTTTAAATAATGAATAAATGAATATAAATATATCCAAATTAGTTTTGATGAAAAAAGCAATAAATCGTTCTGGTCAATGTAAACTGCGATAATCACGCAGATAGTTGCTGAAAACTTATATAGAATAACCACTTTGGTGAAATCCCAACATTTTTCGAATTTTACTGGAATCGAAATTATTTCATTTTTTGAAATCTGATTTACGAATGTTTTGTATAAGTGACCTTTCCAGACAGATATTGTCGTGGTACCGATAACACCATTCAATGGTATTACAATCCTATACAAAATATCTAATGTAGTATCTCCTAAATTTTTACGAAGAGATAAATCAAAACCTTCATATAATAGAAAAACTACAACAAAAATAAAGGACAATGTCAAAATGTACAATTTATATAAATTGATTAAACAGGAGTGTTCAGAAATAATTGGGGGCTCAACACCTATGCAAATTGCAAGTTTTTTCAATAAACTATTTTGGTTAATCATTTTTACTACACTGCTGTTTAAAACTCAATCACTATTATACAGCTTAGGTGTCATGGCAATAAAACTAATTTTATTGTTTGAGAGTTTTTAAAACATAATTTCGTATAATAATATATAATTATTGAAAAAACTCGACACCTTCTTGTTGTGCGTTAGTAGTGCGTTAATTGGGCATATTATAATATTTATGAGTAAATACTAATTAATCAATTTAAAAGTATTATCGATGTTTTAATGTGATATTTCTACTAACAATTAATTAAACCAGAAACCATTTAGGTATAGGTATTATAGGTAAATTTTACAAAATTTATTTACTCCTTACATAGGATATATTCTTAATTGACTCTGGCAATTTAGCTAATTTTATTTTAGAAATTTCTTCTTAAAGAACTTTAAATTTCAGAAAATACTAGTTTTGAAATATCGAAATTTGCTGAGAGAAATTTTGAAAATAAATAGTTTTTCATGAACTGCTATTGTGAGCCCGCGTTCGTTCCCCTCGCTATCGCTTGCTTCACTTTCCTTGGGCATTACTTACAGCTGTAGACCTTTGCGTGTCGGCATTTAGGTGGGGACTTTGCTCGTATTAACGACGGCTCATTCCTGACGACTTTTAAAATGTTTGAATAACAAAACAGATAACCCACGGTTTCTTTACGACGTCGTAGGAGCAAGTCTCCACTCGAATAACAAAACAATTATTCCTGACCGTCGCGAGTCCGCGGTCAGTATTGTAATTTTGATTGAATAATCGACAGTTAACTCACGACGGCGCGTCGTGTACATGGGTCTCGGCTCGAAAATAAAACGATTATTCCAGACCTATTCAACCTATTCAACTTTGACTGGATAATTGACGATTTATTCGTGACGTTTTCGGAAGGATTTCAATTCTAAGAAATAATTTGAATTAATAGTAATTGTTTGGCGAGATATCGATGGTTCTGTAAATTCCAAAAAAATAATGGATTAAATAATCATTTTTATCGATAAAGAGCAGTTTACCAACTAACGTGATCCAAGCAAATTTATGTCAACAATAATTTTAACTATTAAATATATATTAAAGTGAAACGTTATAAACGACGTAGCTCTTTAATAATAAAACGAAATATATGTGTAATAAATATTCAAGGGTGGTCCGTAAATGTTTCAAAAATGAGAAAAATATTTAAATTTTGCCAAAAATTCATCCGTCGGCTGACATATACGTAAACACAAACATTGGCATTCACAATGACAATAAATAAGTCGCAAGGCCAAACGATGTCTGTTTGCGGCATAGATTTGACAACACCGTGTTTTTTACACGGACAATTATACGTGGCATGTTCTTATGGCATATTGGTGTGGCATATTGGTGTTGTTTTACTCTGTTGAGTAGACGTTGTTTGGTTTGGCCTATATATTTCTTATTACAATTGCAAAAAAAAAATTTTTTGGCCCAAAAAATTTTATTTATCAATTATCAAATTTTATTTATCAAAATAAAATTTTATGATTTACGGCACACAACGGCACACGTCGAGTAGAATCCAATACAATTTTGATTTTTTAAATAATCTTTAATATTTATAATCTTTAATAATAATTTTTAGTAATTATGGTTAGTAGTTTAGTTGAAAACTTTACTTAATATACTAAGTTCTTAATTATTAACCAATACATTTATTATATTCGGTATTTTATATACAATTTATTATTTGAATAAAATTTCTCAACAACATTTTCAATTCCATCATCCTCTTTTGCAAATCAATAATAACCCTTTATCAGATTTGTATATTAGTGAGGAGCTGTCCGTGCTGCTTAAAAAATTTTTACAAGCGGGTAGCCAACTTCTAATTATTATGTTAAAATAATGCAATCCTCTCAAAAACACTTTAACATCCTATATTATGCGGTGAGATACAACTGAATAGTGTGTAATTTAAGTATCTCAATTCTAGTGTTTATCGCTAAGAAAAGAGATATATGAGCCGCTATAAAGGCCACTCCTATTGGAGAATTTTCAAGATATACAATTAAGATTACTTGGATACACCTAAATTACAAATTTATTTTTCTACTTATGAATTTGAATGATAAAAATTACATACGAAGTGAGCGCACCCAAAAATCTAAAGGCTAAAGAAATATTTATATTAAAAAATCCTGCTGCTGAGATTTGAGGATGTCGAGTGGTTGCTTGGTGCGCTAATAATAGTAGTTCTTCGCGAATACTGCTGTTCTGTGTATTGTAACTCTCTGCTGGTATATGAAGTAATAAATTGTAACAAATAGTTGCTGTACGTTTAGCTTCATTGATAGTCATTTCACAGGTTACAACTAATATGATTGCAATTATCTAAAATCAAATAAATTAGTTAAAAATAAGTAGAATCACGACAAATGACGACTTTTAAATAAAACACTTAAGCCTATTTAACTCCAAAACTATTGTTTTAGAATAAAAACAATTTTTGAAAGATTAATTTAAAACAAATACTTGGCAGTTAAATTAATCACTCGGGCAATAAAATTAATAAATAAGCTTTAGAAGATAACTTATTATAGCGAAACCAATTTTCATTTATTACCAAAATTCCAAAAAAGGAAAAACTTGTGATCCTTAATCGAGAATTTGATGGCAAGTTATAGTCTTACGCTCTCAACGTCAGATATTTTGCTTCAATATGAATGAATGAATGAATATTAGCACTACAGGCCTAGAAGGCCCATATGGCTTTTCTTGTCACCATATTCCACTTCTTCCTATCAGAAGCGTACTCTTGCCAATCTTCCAACCCAATCTCGACCAAGTCCTCCTGCACCTCTTCTTTCCAACGGTTTTTTTAGTCTACCTCTTCTTTTTGTCCCTCCAAATTTCAATATCCAAATTTCGTTTGGCGTTCTGTCCTTCTTCATCCTCGCCAAATGTCCCAACCATCGCAGCCTCTATGCCTTTGCACATCTTACTATGCTCGGTTGTCCATATAATTCGGCTAACTCCCGAATTGTCCTAGTTATCCATTGTCCATTTACATACTTTCCACCATAGATTTTCCTCAGTATTTTTCTCTCCCACACATGGTCTTATGATCGTTCTGTACACCCTTGCCTTAACTGACTTAGCCAGCACCTTACTATTGAGGATCGCTTTCAATGCAAAAGAACTTCTTGTACCAGCAGCTATTCTGTTCTTAATCTCCTCATCGCACCCTGGTTTCCTAGTTATCGTTGTTCCCAGGTACGTAAAAGTGCACACTTCTTCAAACTTGGCAGTTTTGCTTCCCACTTCTATGGTTATGGATATTTTCTCTTCGAACTTTTTATCGTTCCATTGTTATGAGGGCCTTACCTGTAAACTTATTTAATGCCGACGACTTGCTCAGCGGATCAAAATGGGCGTGGTCCACTCTTAGAATGGTTAACACAATTAAAACAACACAAATTTTTATATATAATTTAATTTCTCTCTTTGACATTGATTAAATGAGCAAGCTCACACAATACAAACAAGCAAAATAACATAGACAAACAATAGTCAACACAGCAATTATTTATGTAGGTAACTATTACCAAATCCGTTATAACGCAAAATTATGATAACGACATTAGTTTTTCCAAAGTGCGTATTTGCAGCTTCGATTGTACTTTTTTCTATTACTGCTAATATATGGTCTACATTCTGTTGCACTTCTGTGTTTTCCAATATTTTCTCCATTTCTTCTCGATATTTTCGTTTTTGTTCTTCGGTTTTGAGTTGTACGTGCATTCTACTTTTGGTCTTATTTACATGTTTTCCTTTATTCATTCTGGTTCAGTTGTTGACATTTTCACACCTAACATAAAATGATCTGAGTCTAAATATGCTCCTCTGTATGCTTTAACGTCTTTAATGATATTTTCACTCCTACTCTCTATTAAAACATGATCTATTTAATTTGTGGTAATACCATCTGGGCTCACCCACGTTGCTTTATAAATGTCTTTATGTTCATAATTGGTGCTTTTTATTTTCATGTCTTTTCCCATTGCAAAATCAATAAGAAGCCTTCCATTTTCGTTACTCTCTTTATGTAGACTAAACTTGCCAATTGTAGGCCTATATGCCTCCTCTTTCCCGATCTTTGCATTCCAATCTCCCACTATTATTTTTACGTCATATTTTGGTATTTTCTCATACTCTTTTCCTTTCCTCGAAAATTTCGCTGGATGTATATTTTTCTTCTTTCTGATTACTGGTGCTTCTAACTGGGGATCTTTGCAACAATTTACTTCTCTGAAATGCGCGATTACCTTCTGTTGGTGAGTAGTTTTCCTTATTTCTTTTCTTATTACTGTTGTTCATTTAATATTTAAGACTTATCGTTTCTTGATACCTTCCCGTTAGAAAAACAGCTGCCCGGATCAACTCCCCGAAGGTTACTGTTCTCCTTATCTTATTACTAACAATAATAATAACTTTGTCCTATCGATGCAAGTTACGCCACCGGATTTTGTTTGCATTTGTAGCGACGCACGCACCTTCGATTTAATATGGCTGTTGTTATTATTAAATTTTTAAACACAAAATGTGCTCAATTTATTCGATATGGTTGTTCGTAATCGAAAAACTTTACCTATACTGGTACTTCCAATCTCAATCGGCACGCTCCTCTATTAATTACAATAATGGGATATTTCAAAACTATTGCAATTACACTTTTAAACTTCACTGTGTGATAGATACGTATTAACGCTAATCTTGTCGACACTACCTTTTTATCAATATATCTCTTTAAATTGGGATGTTTTTCTTTTACTTAATCGGCCCAGACGTTCCGGAAAAAATTTCCTGAAACGTACATGGCCCTGTACGCAGGCGATACAACAATATACGTACGATCGATCTACGCATAAGTTTGTCAATAGTAATTTTTTTAAATTTCTGTTTTATCTAAATTCAAAATTTTAAAAACACGCAGGTTATTTAAATATGGTATAAGAATAGAAGGCAGACTTACAAATTACTAGTCCCAACCTCTACCACCAGACTACCACAGCACCTTGTAAGATTCGGTATCGTAAATCAAATTTGCAAAAAATGTCATTTTTAACTTTTTTACTCTAATACCATATAGAATATTATTCAGTACTAGCCTTCCAATTTCAGTACTTGCATTTCTAGTATTAAATCATCACAAACAATTTTTCCACTTCGAGATATAAGCACATAAACTTAACTGGTAGACTTGAAATCAACAATTTTTGCCAAAACTGCTAAGATTGAATTAATCATATAACCCAGGAGCAAGTCACTTTTGACTCAATCAAAATGTTCAAAGTCAAAGTTAACCCTGGTTTAACTCTCTAACTAAATTTTTAAGTCGCTGAATATGAATCCAGATTAAAATATTGAAAAAATCAATATGGCCCGGCTATAAATGAGTAACTTTGATGCCGCTTGGCCTCTATCGAACATAACCGTGGATCTCAGGTCTGCCAGTTAAGTTTAATGTGCTATATATTAGTAAAGAAAAATCACCTCGTCATGATTTAGTATTGTTGGCTGGCACTGAACGTTGCCGTATTCGGTATTTGGGAAAAAAAAACTTGCTGTATGTGTTACATAAAGTAAAATTTGGCTAAAAATAGTATTTTTTGCGTAAAAATATATCACTTTTCAATATCATAATTTTAACTAACTGCAATATCTTGAACTTACCAACATCAATGTACAGTATAACACCATATCTGCAAATATGAATTGATAATTGAGAACCCGAAAATAACTTAAGTCTTCAATTGTTAGTAAATATTTGATTAAAATATTGACGCATATTAATATACAAAGCATAATATGCAGATGTATGAAAAATATTTGCCAGCCAAATAAATTATTTAAAGTATCTATAAGATCAACCACTTCGCTGTAAAATTTTTGTAACTTGCGAAGAGTTGTTAAAGAAGTTTTCCTATCCAAGTTATTGTTACTATATTGTTGCAGAGTTAACTTTAAATTTGCATTAATGTAACAAAATGATGATTTAAAGTTTATGATGTACAGGTAGATAACTAACAATGTAGTTATGTTTAAATAATGAATAAATGAATATAAAGATATCCATATTAGTTTTGCTGAAAAAAGAAATAAATCATTCTGGTCAATGAAAATAGCGATAACCACGCAGAGAGTTACTGAAAACTTATATAGAATAACCACTTTGGTGAAATCACAACAATTCGCCAATTTTACTGGAACCGAAATTATTTCATTCTTCAAAATCTGATTTACGAATGTTTTGTACAAGTGATCTTTCCAGACAGATATTGTCGTGGTACCAATAACACCATTCAATGGTATTACAATCCTATACAAAATATCTAATGTAGTATCTCCTATGTTATTACGAATAGATAAATCAAAGCCTTCAAACAATAGAAAAGCTACAACAAAAATAAAAGTGAATGTCGAAATGTACAATTTATATAAATTGATTAAACAGGAGTGTTTAGAAATAATTGGGGGCTCAACACCTATGCAAATTGCAAGTGTCTTCAATAAACTATTTTGGTTCATCTTTTTTACTATACTGCTGTTCGAAATTCAATCACTTATACAGCTTAGGCGTACTGCTAATAAAACTAATTTTCTTGCTTGAGAGTTTTTAGATATTATTCTAACGTGTTATACAAAGTAAAAACTTAATATACTATAATAATATAGAATTATTGAAAAAACTTGACACCTTGTTGTGCGTTACTTAAGCATATTATAATATTTATGAGTAAATACTCATTAATCAATTTAAAAGTATTATCGATGTTTTAATGTGATATTTGTACTAACGATTAATTATAAACCAGACATTTAGGTATAGTCGTTTCGCCGTTGCCACTCCGCCATATCCATTATTTCTGCCGTTGGATATTTTACAAAATTTATTTACTCCTTACATAGAATCAAATTATAAAATAATCACACGAAAATTTACTTAAAACTCAAGCCCAACATGTATATTTATCTTAGATTTAAAAGATCCAATAGCCACTATCTTAAAGTGCAAAATCCCACAACTTTTGAAGAAGTGATAAGCTTTGAGAAGCTTGAGCTTCTCAATAGTACAACAAAATACACAATAGTAACAATATAGTACTCAAAATTCCAACAGTACACAATGATCCTATCAATTTAAAACCTTATAGGATTTCTCACTCTCAAAAAGAAGAAAAAGTTAAAGAACTTGAAACTCAAAATATTGTGGAACGCAGTACAAGTCCCTACAATGCACCTTTCTTTACTTATCGTACCAAAAAATCTGGATGCGTCCGCTAAAACGAAGTTTAGAGTGGTCGTGGATTTTCGGGTCCTTAACAATATTACAATAGGCGACGCCTTTCCCTTGCATAACATCGCAGATATACTTGATCTATTAGGGGGTTGCAAATATTTTTCAACATTATATCTCGCGTCCGGGTTCCATCAAATTGGTATGCATGTAAAACAGCTTTCAGTACAAATTATGCACATTATCAGTTTAAGGCAATGCCATTTGGTTTAAAGGGTGCCCCAGCAACGTTTCAAAAACTAATGAATTCCGTGTTGAGTGGATTGCACGGTTTACATTTTTTTATTTATTTGGACGATATCGTAGTTTACACTGAATCATTACTACCTCATAATAAAAAATTAAATGACATTTTTACTAAATTTAGAACACATAATTTGAAACTTATTCCTTTAAAATGCGAATTTCTAGGAAAGGAAGTCACTTTTCTAGGTCATTTAATTACAAACGAAGGTATTCGACCTAATCCAAGAAAAATTGAATCGCTAAAAGAATTTCCTATACCTACAAATGTTAAATCAATTAAAAGCTTCCTAGGTTTAGCAGATTATTATAGACAATTTATGCCAAACTTTTCTGATATTTCAAAACCTTTAACAAAATCAAGACAAGCTCGGCTACCCCACAGAATGGGTTTATCCAAAATTGCTGCATTTCTGCAATATCAGCAAAATACTGAAAAAAGTGCCAATATTTGGGCAACAAGTGCTAAAACTAAAATTTTGGGCCAACTTTTTTCCTGAAAACTTCAAATTAATGTTCAGTGACCTAAAAAACATAAAGGGTGCAAAAATAAAAATTTTGCAAAACTTTCCTCTGAACCCCCACAATTTTCCTAATATGCCTAGCCTATTAGAATTTGATTTTTAAATATTTGAGTAGAAAACATCATCCTGTTCATTTATCTTGAACCAAACTATTTGATTTACTACATCGAAAATCATATATAATTTGCAGTATTCCACTGTCATTAGTATTATTTGACAATCGAAACAAAAACTCTCTAATCTAACAAAACCGATTTCTCATTTGTTTTATAATATGTACGTTATTATGTATAATTATTCGTTATAATAATTTTAGTTCAGTAATTCCAACAAAAAGAGTCGGAATGAATCAAAGTAGTTTTTTACAAAAGTTAGCAATGTGTTTGGCTCTTGTACCGCCAATTTATTGTAAATATTCCATTTTGCGCTTTTTGCATAAACTTTACGTTTTTGTTCTTAATATTACTTTGTTATTGTATTCAGGATATAGTTTTATCGGTAACGTTTCTGGACCAATTGTTGATAAAACTTCTACTGTTATCGATATGTTTTATCTTTTCGTCTTGCAATTGTATTATTTTAACTCAATGTTTAGAATATCGGTATGGAATATTGAATTATATCGAACATTCCTTGAAGAGTTTTCAAAAATCGAAAAACATTTGATTCCAGAAAAGAGAATTACATTTTGGGACATAAACAAAACAATGATATCCTTCTGGTTAAGTATAACCATTCTTGAGTTTAGTAGTGTTCTCGTCACACTACAAGAACAATCCATTGAAATACGCACCTATTTAATGATGATTTATTCGGAATTTGTTCGCTGCTTAAACATAACTATGTTTTTATTAGTTTATTATTTCATACATGGATTCAAATCTCTGTTCCGTCGTTTTAATAAAAATTTACTAGAAAGTGTAGAAGAGAATAATGAAGCCACAACAACTGGGATTGTTGATAAATTTCGAAAACTTGGTAGCGGTATATCCAAAAATGTCGAGAAGTTTAACATACTATTTGGATGGCAGCTACTATTTGTCTTCTTACAATTATTGATACACTTTCTATATACGTTGAATTTATTTGTCAAGTATTTTATGTCAAAAGAGAACATCGAGATTTACTTTGGAAATTTTTTTCTTACAATTTTATATACCGACTCGTTAATGTGGAGTGCAGTCCTTTTGGTAAGTCAGATTTGATAACTATATCTATTGATAATTATTCTTTGGCCCAGTTTTTCAATAGTAAGTTAACCCAAATTCAAGGGTTAATCTACGTTTATGACGTAGTTAACCTTTATTTACTATAATTAAGTTAATTTGCCAAGTTAACTAAGTAAAGGTAAGGTGATTTACGAACTAATACTTAAGGATATTATTATGATATACTCAATTTTCTTTTTATTTAAAAAAATATTTTATGGCATTAAGTATGGAATATAACTTGACGGTTTACGGTTTATACTTAGAGACCTGATATAAGTTAGCCCCAAAGGAAGAAGTCTAAAGGCATTAAATCATCTTCGCTTAAAGCTGACGGAAACGACCGATCGGCAAATGACTGAACAGAACAGGCTGACAAAGCACACCACAGCACACTATGAACACTAGCCTTCGGTGTACGTCGAAGACGGCAGCAGGGCTCAAGAAACAATAATATGCGATTTTTACACTCGCAAATAATGACTCGGATGGTAAAATTCTCGATCGTGTTGATGGAATATTGACTAATCGAATGTCTCAACACATTAAACATATATCCCCCAATTAGGGTAGCCAGACATTCCGCTCCGGGACATTTCGCACCCGGACATTTCGCACCCGGACATTTCGCACCCGGACATTTCGCTACCAGGACATTTCGCTACCGGGACATTTCGCTACTAGGACATTTCGCACCCGGACATTTCGCACCCGGGAACATTTCGCTACCAGATTTCGCTACCATTTTTAAATTAAAAAAATAATTTATTTTTATTTTTAAAAATTTAAAAAAAATTTTTTAGTCAAATAAGCACAATCTAAAAGCAGAACTGAAGTTTTTCACTAATAAAAAAAATTACAGCCAAAGAACATCGGGTGACTTTACGCCACTCTGCATTAATGTTAGTTTTACCTAATTATGCAAACGTGTTTATTGAGTTTTACATTGCACGCTTCAATTGTTACCAATGTCCACCCAAACCTGTGGTCTTTAATAACAGCTTTAAAAAAAGAAGAGAGTTTAAGTAGCGCAAAAATTGCTTAACATAACCGCGGAGTTGTTGTTTCAAAGAAGAAGCGATACCGAGATATGGATAAACGTATCGAAACGTTGCTTCAAACTTATGATCCAGAAGAAAAGCTTCACTTTCTTCGTGGAATTGCTCATAATTTAAAAAATTATTAGTTATTTCAAATAAATATTTTTAAAATAATTTTAATTCTTGTTAATTTAAATATTTTATTACTTAATTTTGTTGTGGTACTGAATACCGACCTGACCCCTGTTGATTTGAAACCATTTTTTTGCATATTATATTCATTGTTTTTTAATAAATGTAAACCCAGAACTCAAATAGGTGCTACTAGCAAGGTGGCTAAATTAAAAAAAAATTTTTTAAATAAAAAAAAAAATTTTTAAAGTGGTAGCAAAATCTGGTAGCGAAATGTCCCCGGGTGCGAAATGTCCGGGTGCGAAATGTCCTAGTAGCGAAATGTCCCGGTAGCGAAATGTCCTGGTAGCGAAATGTCCGGGTGCGAAATGTCCGGGTGCGAAATGTCCGGGTGCGAAATGTCCCGGAGCGAAGTGTCCTAGAATCTCTAATTAGGCACCTGTAGAAGCTGGTCTCGGGTCAAGTTAATAATTCGCACAAATAATCCTCTCCGGATTCGAACTACTTAACTCCGTTACTTAATAACAAAACGCTGCGCAGTTCCACTTTCCACTTTTTCTTTTGAAAAAAGAAATTTCCACTTGATTTTCCTTGAACTTGCAAATTCATATCCGTGTCCTCATAAATTTAACCCAAGACTGCCCTAATTCACGCGTATGTCCACGGCATATCCTATGGCGCGTCGAACTCTCTATTAGCGGCACGGAGCAGAGGGAAAAAGGGACACTATAAAGGGAAAATATAAAAAAGTTCATTAAAAATAATTGTTTTTGATGGGTATCCGGAAGATTCACAACTGGCTGTTGACACGTTCTTTTGCCTCGATATTTTTTAAATAATTAACGGAATGCCCAAGATAGCTCAGCGATTTTGGACGGAATTCGCTACTCTTAAGCGCGGTAATAACTGGAACTAAACTCATTGGTCACAAGGACACTTCGCGAACTTAAATTTCGGTAATAGCGGTACTCCGTGAATCGGTAATGCAAACTTAGTCCCGAGGACACTGCGGTAATTGCATTTACCCTGACGGAAACTTTAACTTTAATTTCTCGCGTAAGGTACTCGTAGTTCGAGCGGTACTATCTGAATGCCTAATTCCAAACTTCGCGCAATTACCCTCTCTTCCAAAAGTCGTCCAGGAATGTTGCAGGCATAGTCCTGTCGAGCTTATCTCTTGACCTTCACGTTTGAAAACATACACGATCCCTTCTTCAAGTTAGAGATCTGCGCGTGTCGGTCTTTCTAATATGATGTATAAGAACCAAAACTTGTGAAAAATTTAATTTTCTACAACTTTGATTAATTTTTATTTTCACTCTAAAGTTGAAAATAAGTGAGTAATTTAAAAAGCAAGAAATCACCCTTTAACTCGAGATTGCGGTAATCGCAGTGGGCGGATTTTCCCGAAAATCGAGATTTACACTACCAAACGGCCCCCCATAAGCTAAAAAAAATTGCACTCGCTCATTGTTTCCAGGTTGAGCAATTTTTAGACCTATCTTGACGGACTAAATTTATAAAATTCGTAATCCAAATATTGTTCATATTAATTTAAATTAAAATCAAAAACTACCTTGCTTTTTTCTCTACGAGATTCAAATTGTTACCGATTTTAAAAAATCCTAACCAAATTGACGCTTAGCCCCCCAGCTAAGTTTTCTAGGCCTTTATATAAATAAACATGAAATTTTCATCTCTCAGATCTTCTTCAAATTTTCAGTAAAGCTTCCTGAGTCTTCATAACAATATTTTTGGCAAATGATGCATGTTGAGCTTTGCTACAAGCAATTGAAGTTACCTTCTTGACTCGGATCAGACATTTTAGGGAGGGGGGAGGCAGTGTAACAAATGTTTAGTAATTTGTTTGGTTTTCTTGGAGCGCCTCTAAAGTAGCTTATTTTGAGCTTTATGTGACAACTCTGAATTTGTTTTTTTCAAAATAAAATATTTATTTTTGAAGTTTCTTTGCATTTAAAAATCTGGCTTTATTTTTAATAATTGTTTGTTACTTCAAATAAAAGATTAATTTTAAATTAAAATTAAATCAAATCAATAAAAAGCTGTTTACGAAATTAAAATTAAAGATTTTCACGCGCAACTTGCTCGGGGGGGGGGATGTCTCTACATCCCGAATAGCGAATAGCTCCGTGACGGTTGAGGCTCAAACGATGAAAATGAAAGCTCATTGAAGCTCTAACGTTTGACACCAATTTCAGCCAAAAATTCCACTTTTCCACAATTCCACAAAAAGTTTTTGCGAATAACTCCGCGACCGTTGAAGCTCAAACGACGGGAACGGAAGCTCATTGAGGCTCTAACAAAGCTCAAAAGTTTGACACCAATTTTAACAAAAAATTCGATTTGGAGAAGGGCGGAAATAGATATTGTTGTATTATTTTACTTAAAATGCACTAATTGTGAAACAAGGGGAGTAAGTTGTGGTGATATTTCCATCAGGTAGCGGCTCCCACGTGAGATAATTTGACATGCTAAGATCGTGGTCAGTTTATTTGTTTTAAGTCCTGCAAATGAGTTATAATTATTCAGAGGAAAATTAAAAAAGGCTAAATTTAATACTTCAACACTTACTGAACACATATTTTTATTTGTAATTTTATAAACGTTAATTTGAGTGATATTTGTGATGTGCTTCGAAAACGACCTACGATAAAGGAAAAGAATATTAATTTGTGCAACATCCTATACGTAGTTGAAGGACTTACGTGGTGTGAATTTTCTTCAGGTTGGGGCCAGGTCTTCTCGATGAGCGTTGGAAGCCAAGTACGCTTGATTTACGTTGTGGGTTATTAAATTGAAAATTTGTATAATTTTTACTTTAAACAAAGTAAAAAATTGGTTTTGGATCCATAAAGTGGAAATTTGAGAAGAATCGTGAAGTTCAGTAAGGAATAGCTGAAAATTATTAAAATTTGAAGACAACGTGGTTGAAAATTTATAAAGGTTAAAAATTAGAGGAAGACGCCATTTTGGGAAGATTAAAAATTTTTAATGCAAATGAAAATTTACTTACCTGCAATAAATTTAAAGTTAGTTTTAATTTGGATATTTACTAAAGTTGAATCAACGAAAGTAAGATTGATAAATTTCAATCTAACGCAGTTTGGATATTCAAATCTACACCAGATATTCAAAAATTACGCATACCAAATACACGTGTCAACTTATAGTAACGGGAGCCAAGACGAACTGATCAGCCGATCTGCTTATGTAACCCGAACAAGAGTCATACAAGGTATTTCCAAATTAAAAATAAACACCTTATTAAATACATTTTTATTAATAAAAACAACAACAAATTTGTTTTACACTGTAAAATTAATAATTGCTACACATTTAACATACCGGCAAATGAGTTTGAAATTTAGAAAAGTTTGTGGTAAAGTAAATACAATTTCAAAATCAGTGGCCGAACACTATTACATTTCAAAGCCTAACAGCGAGATTTGTCGCTACAAAAATTTTCCTTTGAATAAACACAATTTTACGTTATTCAAAAAAGTAAGAGTTTTTATTAGCTCCAAGAGCAACCAAATTATATCTACTGGAACCGACTACTGTTGGAGTGTGACTCATGCTTCCGAACCTACTGGCAGTCGAGGTATAGAAAGCGTAGTACAGGGTCTTGATAAAAAAATATCATTACAATATAGACGCGTGAATTTTGCTCGATTTTTATCAATTTTTTTCTAAAGAATAAATCGTTCGATATTTTCGAAACTTGCATATGATATATTTGTATATTTAACCATTAGAAAAAATTTTTTGTTATATTTTAATTTCAAAATAGCTGAATGATAGCTAAGTCTTCGGAAAAGGTTGCAACGGTTGAAAAGGTTGTAGCTTCCATAATATTGATCTGGAACAAAACAGAAAAATTCTGAGTGTTTATTAATGTTATATTTTGTAGATGAACCTAAAAAAAGTGAAAAAAATAAAAAATTCGCGGATTGCAACAATTGATAAAAAAATTTGAATTTTCATCAAAATTTTTCAATTTATTTTGCTTGAAAAACTAAATCCAACGATTTAGTTAAGATTGCTCAAAAATAGTTTTTCAGTATATTTCTGAGCCAATAAATGTTCAATCATGTATGTATACTACTAATAAGCAGTGGCGTAGCTATCATAGGGCAAACCGGGGCAGTGCCCCTGGGTCCCCGAGCTCAGAGAGCCCCCCGGAGACTCATTTTATAAAAAGAAAAAAATTACTTTTTCGAAGCTTCTATATGTATTTCCCCCCTTACACCGTGTTTCCAAGTATCAACGGTGATTACATAATTAATGCACGGTCGTTATACAGTAAAATCTCTACCAACCGAATCTGTCATATCGGAAAATTCTGAGAATTGCTCGCTTTATCCAGAAGACCCTTTGTGAGCACGTTTCATGTAACATGGCGCATGTTATTTTTTGTAAGCACATAGCAACTCGCAGTGAAGATAGATTAATACTTAGAGTAATCAAGACTAACATTACCTTATTTACCTTCTCCCAGTAATTTCTATAAAACCATCAACATCGACATTAGAATTTCATGTGACAAGAGAACATTATTCTATCTATTTACATTGAACAAAACTATTTGATTAACTAATATATCGCATTTTATATATAATTTATGGCACACCACTGTTATTAGTACCTATTATTTTCTGACAAGCAAAACTAAAACATGCATACCTAACAAAACCGATTTCTCATTAGTTTTATAATACATTTATATTTGTTATAATATTCAGTTCAGTAATTCGAAGAAATATAAAAGAGTCGGAATGAATCAAAATACTTTTTTACAAAAGTTAGCAATTTGTGTGGCCATTGTTCCGCCAATTTATTGTAAATATTCAGTTTTGCGTTTTTTGCATAAACTTTACGTTTTTTTTCTTAATATTATTTTCTTATCATATTCGGTGTATTGTGTTACCGTTGAGTTTTCTCAATCGCTTGTTTATAAAACATCTACTATTATCGATACGCTTTATTTTTGCATCATGCAATTGTATTTTTTTAATTCCATGTTTAAAATATCGGTATGGAATATTGAATTATATCGAACATTCTTTGAAGAGTTTTCAAAAATTGAAGAACATTTGATTCCTGAAAAAAAAATTAAGTTTTGGAACTTAAACAAAATATTGATATCGTTTAATTTAAGTATAACCATTCTCGTGGTCGGTAGTGTTTTCATCACACGTCCAGAAGAATCTCTTGCAATTGAATCTACATTATACAACTGCATATTAATTTTTTATTTTGAATTCCTTCGTTGCTTAAACCTAACTATGTTTTTATTAGTTTATCATTTCATATATGGATTCGAATCGCTTTTCCAGCGTTTTAATAAAAATTTAGTTGAAAGTCTAGAAGAGAATCTTGATGCCACAATATCTGGGACTGTTGATAAATTTCGACAACTTGGCCGTGTCATGTCCACAACTGTCGAAAAGTTTAACATGCTTTTTGGATGGCAATTACTATTTGTCTTTTTGGAATTATTGATACACTTACTGTATATGTTGGATTATTTTATCAAGTCTTTTATAGCAAAAGAGAGCATCCAGTATGAAAGTTTTTTTCATAAAATGATAAGCACAGTCTCGTTAATATGGAGTGCTGTTCTTTTGGTAAGTCGGATTTGGTAACTTAGTGGTATGAGTAGAAACAAATAATTCACTTTGATTCAATTCTTAAAAAAAAAGTTGGCATGAAGTTCTTTAAATACCATAATATGTATAGCATCTGCTGATATATGAAATATATTTCCCGATCGGAAACAATTCTCGAATTACATTCCTAAATACAGTAATTTAATTTTAAATATACTGAATAAAATGTTTTTAGATAATGGTAATCGCAATCGCAGCAGCATGTGATATGACTACCAAAGAGGCTAAACGTACAGCAACCATATGCTACAATTTATTACTTAGCATACCAAAGAGAAACAGGAACAACCAAAATCATGTTTTACGTGAAGAGCTAATACTATTAGCACAGCAAGCAAATAATCAAATTCCACGCTTTTCAGCGGCAGGATTCTTTAATATAGATTTGTCCTTGCTGTTTGGTCTGCTGGTCACACTCACTTCGTACACAGTTGTCCTTCTTCAAATTCATAAGTAAATAATAATAATATGCTACAATCTACTACTTGGCATATCAGAACGAACGTGAACAAACAAAATTGTTTTTTACGCGAAGAGGTAATATACTATTAGAATCTCCAAGCAAATAATCAAATTCCATGTTTTGCAGCGGCAAGATTTTTTGGATTAAATGACAACTTACACACCAAATAATAGGTCTTCAGAATAGAAGGACCACTTATCCAGGTGTGTGTTGATCTCGAGAAGAACCATAGTCGGTAATTTCCGCAACGACTTACTTTATTTAAATTTTTTATAACCTCTACACATTGTTTTAACTGAATTATGGTGTAATACACCGAAACATGTATTAGTGTCCAAATTGTTAGTGTGTTGACTGTTCGTTACTTTATTAAAAAGTGTGACGATAGCGTTTGTTTTATTTTATTGTGAATATTGGTTCACAATGAATTATGAATATGAAAATGAATATTGGTTCTTGGAATGTCCTTAGCTGGTGCAGAACGGGAGTCGCACAACGGGTCATAGAACAACTGGAGTCCAGAGGAGAGAGTAATCACAGCTATGGAACTTTTTTATGGAACTACTACCCGTGCTGGGTAGTAGTGTGGGATTTTTACCCACTAAAAACCACCTCCTGTTGTTCCGTCCAGGATTCGTTATATACATTCCATCCGTGATTAAACCGCGTTGTTGCTTATATGTTTTGAACTTGGCTTGGTTTTGCTGTTTCTTGCTTTTTCTGTTTTTGTCTTTTTGTTCTTTCTCTTTTTCTCCTATAATTGTTTTGGCCATCGTTGCTATGGTTTCCCATGCTTCGTAACATGTCAGCATATAGTTGACAATTTGTTCCGGAATCAGTGGTTCTCCCATCTTTTCTGCTGCAACTCTTCTGGGCTCTGTCCATTTGTGACATTTCAAAAATGTGTGTTCTGCAGTCTAGGCAGTAAGGGCAGTTGGAATTGTTCGCTTTCTTAAATCTGAACAGATATGATTCGTAGCAGCCATGTCCCGAGAGTACTTGGGTCAGTTCGTATGATGTTTCTCCATGTTGTCTCTTATACCAGCCTCTGAGATCTGGGATGAGGCGGTGCGTTCATCTACCTTTGCTGCTTTCGTCCCATCTATATTGCCATTTCTCTAGCGAGAGTTCTCTGAGATCTTTCCTGCTCTGGTTCGTTTGTTGGAAGATGGCTTTTCGCTCTTGTGCAAGGAGGTCCACAAATATCAGAGAAGCTAAAAGCATTGTCGCCTCTGTCTACCTGGTTCTATATCCTCTAGTTATAAGTTCTTTGGACCTTTTGCATTAGTCCTGCATACTTCTGTATCTTTAGCGCATCCGCCCAAACGGGTGCTCCATATAACATGATAGACTCGGCTACGCTGGCTATGATTCTTCTTTTCTTTTCTTCTATCTCGTCTTCTGTCCTTCCCACTATTATCGCGTTTAGATCGTCCGTGAATCCTATTAAGGTAATGCCTTCTGGCACCGGTAGTGTAAGGACTTCGTTGTAATTGATGTTCCACAGGAGTTTTGCGAGAACGAAGCCTTGGGCTACTCCTGACGAGATCTTGTAGTTCTTGTTTTTGAACGTGATGGATCTGTGGTGCAAATAGTCTGATATGAGGTTTTGTAGGGTTCCATTTAGTCCTCTCTTTGAAAGTTCTTCTAGTACGTTCTTCCATCTAACAGAGTGAAGGCATTTTGGACGTCCAGTGAGATGATCATCTTGATGAAGATGAGTATCTTCGAGGTTATTGGAGCATTGCAACTATCTGAACTGTGTCCTTCTTTCCAGCATCTTTGGCAGAAACCTCGAAATAACTTTTCTTTTGCCCTGCATCTTCTCACCAGCCCAATTGTTAGTAGGGTCTTTTTAAGTTTATCTGCTGCGTCTCTTTCTATGGAGAACACTGTTTTGCTAGTTCTTCCGTATGCGGGGTAGATACCCAATATAGAGTATGTTCCCTCTATTTCTATCACTTCCTTCAGGGCTTCATCGACCTCTTCTTGGGTGGTGTATTGTGCCATTCCTGGAATCTCAAGTCTGGTTTGTCTCAATCTTATAGTGTTTTCAGTGATTATCTTATCCAGCTCCTCCTTGAGACTTCTAGCTTTGCCTTCTGTTTCTATCAGCAGTTCTCCGGTGGCTATTGTTTGGATATTACTAATGTTTAGTTCTAATTTTTTTGCTTTTGCTTCTGCTTTAATTTTTTCTATCAGATCTTTAGTAGTGGCCTTTGTGTCCGGCTTAATTATAACCGCTTCCGTTTTCTTGTTCCTTTTAGAAGTTTGGATTTTTTTCCTCTGTTTATTTCTCTGTCTCTTGTTCTGTATACTGTAGTGAATTCTTCTTCGCAATTTCGATCCGGTGTGGGTGTCTTGGAATTTCTTTATGTTCAGGATCTAAATCCTCAGTTATTTTTACCTCATTAAGAGTGGGCGTTTTTGCAATCACCGTTTTTGGTTTCTTTCGTGGCGCTTTCGCCTTTGCTGGTTTTACTCTGTGGTTTTGCTGGGGGCGCTCTCCTCGGAGAGGGCGGTCCAGCTACGATTGGCTTCTGCATTTTGAGATTCATCTCTTGCATGATTGCAACTGTACTGCATGATTATGTCCAGGGACAGTTTAATGTCCTCCACCTCTTCGATTCTACTCCTTTCGAATGCGGTTTCGAGTGTGGTTTGACTGTATTTTCTTTGACCTTGTTTACAGCCCTTTTGAGTTCTTTCAGGGCCTCTACCTGTTCCTGGGCCTCCCCTGCCGGAAAGGTCGATTTCCAGTAATCGAGAAATGTGGGAAATTTCTTCTTCTTGTTTGTTTATATTTTTATATATTCTCTTTAGGCCATCTTTTAGCTTGGAAATGTTCTTCAGATCATCGGTATTCATATCGATCTTTTCGCATCCTCTATCATCAGGATCCTCTGCTGGAGAAGATTGATCTCCTGGACCTGTTCCTGGGCCTCCCGTAACGGAAATATCGTTTTCCAGTATTCGAAATCTTTTTTGATGTGGGCAATTTGTATCTTTTTAGTATCTTGCTTCTGTCTTTTTGTTGATTTCAGTATCCGGAGTCTTTTCTCTCTGAGTCTTATCTTCGATCGTCTGGATCCTTCGCTTCAGGAGATTGATCTCCTCTCGATCTGCCTCCCGTTGAGCCACCACTTGTGCCAGTGCTTCGCTCAAGGTCTTGTTGTTCTCATTGAGGTTCCTGACCCTATCCTCCCTATTTTTGAGTTCTTGCTTTGGCTCTTTGATAATGCCTTGTAGTTCCGTAAAGATCTGCTTTACCTCGCCGGCCGTGTTCTTATATTTGGTCATCTTAAACATCTCTTGGGATCTGTTTAATAGGGGTTCGGATAGCCACTCAGATCTTTTCCTGGTAAAGGCCAAAATTAAAATGAGGATATAAACCTACAAAAATCTAGCCCCAACAAAGAATATAAATATGGAACACTGACAGCCTGAAATCAGACGAAACCAGAGATAGATATCAAAGATCAGTGCAATATTATCTATGAGACGAAAATGAAATCACAGAAGGTGGAAAGTGTTTAGAGAACAAATAAAAAGTCAACAACGACAGCGGCTGATGAAGTATTTGGTTGGTATGACGGGGAATGCCGAACGGTGATAGAAGACAAATTATGTAACAAACTGGAACTAACGAGAACATACAAAAATACATACCTGCGAGAAGACTGACAATACATACAATTAGAGCAAAGAAAAGGGAGTAAAAACAAAAAATTCTCAGATATGGAAGAGAATAGAGTGGAAAAATGTTAGAAATTGACATTCTGCAGTCTGTGGAGCACCCCTTCATTATAAAACTGTATTATCCGTTTCAAACCGAATCCAAAATTTACTTAATATTAGAATATACCGGTAGGTATGATTTGAAGACGTTGTTAGGAACAGTGGTCAGTTTGCCGGATACCTCGGCTTCCTTTTAAATCAATCAAGTTGTTCTAGCAATAGAATATTTGCACTCTCAAGGGATTGCGCACCGTGATATAAAACCTGCCAATATTTTAATTGATGCTAAAGGTTATATCAAATTAACCGATTTTGGAATATCAAAAAATAATTTTATGGAAGGAAGAACTTATTCCGATTGTGGAACTTTTCATTTCATGGCACCCGAGGTATTTGAAAAAGTTGGATATGGTAAAGAAGTGGATTGGTGGGCTGTAGGGGTCCTTCTTTGCAGGATGGTAACCGGAATGTTACCGCAATTTGCAAGCGGTAAACGTGCTGGTCCAGCAAAGTTTTATGGAGACATGAAAACAGTGACAAGAAACCTACTAATTAAGTTGCCAGAGCGCAACGTCAAGAAAAGGTTAGGAACGAAAGGAGCGGACGAAATTAAACAGCATTTGTATTTTATTAATACAAATTGGGAAAAATTGTTAAATCGTTCTGAGATTCCCCCTTTTGTACCAAAACCCAAACAAAATAATATCATTTGTAAAATATTTAAAAAAATATTTGCGAAACGTATTAGCGATTCTAGTGCAAGTAACGTTGATGAGATGGACAACGACCAATTAAAAGGATTTTCTTATACCGGTGACATTGAGAATGCAAAATAGTCGATGTACATTAGTATTTTTGTAATTAAAAAATTTTAAAATAATAAAACTTTCTAAGAAATAAACTTACAATTGTTTAGCATACTGAAAACGAAAGTTTCCTTTATATAACACTTCGTGTCCTTAATTAAAGACATCGATTCTAGTGGTAGGCGGACTAAGACAGGGGAAAGCGCTGTCACCTCTCCTATTTAACATCATCCTGGATCGAGCCATAAAATTATCCAAAATTGACGGATTCAGACTCTTACTGGCATATGAGTGGATATAGTGGCTAATAGCGTAATCAACGTGAAAGAGATGTTCCAGAGGGTGGAGGGGGTAATGGAGGGAATCGATCTCGTAATAAACGAAGATAAGACAATGTATGAATAGAAGATCACACAGAGATAGGCTGGGACAAAATGTCACCATTGACCAGTACAACTTCAAAAACGGTAACCGATGTACGTTTACCCTGATGAAAAAGCTGCTCCGCTCGAGAAACGTTACAGGAACCTCAAAAATCAAGATCTATGAAACCGTGGTGAAGCCTATTGTGATGTACGACTCCGAAACCTGGACAATGACCAAAGCAAATGAAGAACGACTTAGACGCTTTGAAAAAAAAGTTCTAAGGAGGATATTTGGCCCCAAATATGACACCGTAGAAGACTAATACAAGAAAAGAACAAACAGATATTAAAAAAAAAAAACTATATTTATGCTGATTTGGATTTTGTACAGGAAATAAAGGCGCAACGACTGGGCTGGGCCGGACACATATAGAAATAACCTGAAAGTAGGATAATTAGATTGGTATGGGAGAGGGCCCCCAGGTGATAAGAGATCCATTGGACGACTAAGAACAAGATGTAGAAAAAGCGTCAGGTCACAATAATAGACCAATAATAATATATATAAAATATAGACAATAATAATAAAAAAAATAACATAATAGTTATTAAAGCTTAGAAGTTGGACGTCGAAGCTTTAAAACTTACAAGTTAGAACTTAAAGCTTAGAGGTTGGAGTTTTAAAGCTTGGAGGTTAAACCTTACAGGTTGCAGGTCAAAGCTTAGAGGTTGGAGGTCAAAGCTTAGAAGTGGGAGCTTTAAAGCTTGGAGGTTAGAGCTTAAAGCTTAGAGGTTGGAGGTCAAAGCTTAGAGGTGGAAGCTTTAAAGCTTGGAGGTTAGAGCTTAAAGCTTGGAGGTTAAAGCTTAGAGGTCGGAGGTCAAAGCTTAGAGGTGTGAGTTTTAAAGCTTGGAGGTTAGAGCTTAAAGCTTGAAGGTTAAAGCTTAGAGGTTGGAGGTTAAAGCTTAGAGGTTGGAGGTAAAGTTTAGAGGTGGTAGCTTTAAAGCTTGGTTAGAGCTTAAAGCTTAGATGTCAAAGCTTTAAAGCTTAGAGAATAGAGCTTAAAGCTTAAAGGCTGAAGGTCAAGGCTTTAAAGCTTAGAGGTTGAAGGTCACGCCTTAAAGAATAGAGCTTGCTTAAAGCTGAAAGCTTAAAAGCTGGTAGTCAAGGCTTTAATGCTTAGAGGTTAAAGTTTAAAATTTGGAAGTCACAGCTTTATGTCGGCCTTTCACTGCGAAAGAAACCAGAATTAGTTTTGGTCTTTCACTAAGAAAAGAATTTCACAGAAAACTGGTCTTTGCTTTACATTAATAGAGGAGTGAGCTAGACGCGAAATAAAATGGGTCAGATCACCCTGCCGTGCTGCCGCTGCCGCGGGCGACTTCAACGCCAAAGACTACGAGTGGGGTGACTACAGGGGCCACATACTTTCGGAAGCCATGTCGTGTACAGGACTCTTTGCGGGCAACATAGGCAACGTACCAACCTTCACAAGAAAGGCCACCAAAGGCAGGGCCGCCTCCGGACCTGTCATAGACATCACAATGGACACGCCTGGCGCCCGCCCATAGTAGAGTGGTCGATTAGAAAGTTCTGGAAGATCTAGAGAGCCTCAGCGACCACAGTTATATCCAGTTTGCAGTGATGGATCACCAAATGCTAAAGGAGAGCGTAAGAAAAGGGTGGGCTACAAGAAAACTAAACCAACAACAACTAATGGAAAAGCTAAAAGAAGTCATCCCACCCAAAATCCAAGTGAGCTTGCAATGACACTAGAATGGTTATGTGATGGATGTATGCCAAAAAAATTCGCAAAAGCAAAAGGGTACTGGTGGAACGAAGAGGTGGCCAAGTGAAGAAAAAAATACGAGGCGGAAAGAAGGGTGATAGAAAGGGCTTGCAGAAAAGGGCGCTTCCTGAACAACATCGAACTTAAAAATGCTAGAAGAGAGCTTCGAACTGCAAAATTGAAGAGAGCAAGAAAAAGTGCTGACTGGAAGTCCTACGCGAAGTCGATGCTGACGTATGGGGCTTGGGGTATAAGCTGGTCACAAAGAAGCTTGCACACAGTGACATTCCGGGGCTAACAAATACTCGAATTGAGCAGATCATTAGCACACTTTTCCCATCACACCAGAGGGCGACCTACGACAGAGGTAGCGTGCCTCGGGAGGATGACGAGCTGTTTCGGATGGAGGAGCTCGAATCAGCGGCGGCAAAGCATTTTCCCCTCCTCCCTCCTCCTATTTAAAAACAGAAACATATTATTTGCTAACTGAAATTAAATTATTAAATAAATTTTATCGAAAAACATAACGAAAGCTACGCTTTCCGAGTGTCCACCCGGCAGCCAAAACGAAGCATTCCTAGTCAGCTCACAAATCGACTAATAATGTAAAATCGTCCATTAATGTGTTTTTATTAATGGTCGATTCTGTTACTTCTGCAAGTCAATTCATTTATATTATAAAAAAATTCTATTATAAAAATTTGTCCGACGTGGGATTCGAACTGGCGATCGCCAAACGATTTAATTATGATTCAATTCTTAATGCATTTTGCCATAAAGGGTTGCTCTAATGACTTTGTTTTAATTTGTCTTAACTGTCACAATTTGTAATTTAAACAATATTTTTTTATATTTGATATAATTGATAATTTTATGTTTTCCGATAAAAAAGTATACTCACCTCGCCTCGAAATATCATCCGTTACTAGGCTTACAGCTTTAAAAAGTGAGCGTAGCTGCGCGCCCAGTAACGGATCATTTTCTATGCTTGGCCAATAATATACTATTGTTTAATTACCTACTGACAAGTAAACTAATAAATTTCTATAAAAAACATTCAAAATCGGCATTTCATTTTAAATATTTGATAAGAACACGTCATCCTTTCTATTTATATTTAACAAATCTATTTATAATTACCTATATCGAAAATTAGATTTAATTTGCGGCAAAAACACTGCTACCTATCAGATACACTATATTTGTTATGATGATTTTAGTTCAGTAATTCGAAATAATAAAAGACTCAGAATGAATCAAAATAGTTTTTTACAGATGATAGCAGTTTGTATGGGTATTGTTCCGCTAATTTATTGTAAATATTCCATTTTGCGTTTTTTGCATAAACTTTACGTTGTTGTTCTTAATATTATTTTGCTATTGTATTCGGTGTATTGTCTTATCGTTGAGGTTTCTCACCCAAAGATTTTTGAAAGAAAGTCTACTGTCATCGACATGCTTTATTTTTGCGTCATGCAATTGTATTTTTGGAATTCGATGTTCAAAATGTCGTTATTGAACGTTGAATTATATCGAACATTCTTTGAAGAGTTTTCAAAAATCGAAAAACATTTGATTCCAGAAAAAAGAATTAAGTTTTTGGATATAAACAAAATATTGATGTTATTCAATTTAAGTATAACAATTCTTGAAGTTACTGGTGCTTTCATCACAATGCAAAACCAATATATTATAATACCGTTCTATATAACGATGACTTTTTTTGAATTCGTACGTTACTTAAACGTAACTATGTTTTTATTAGTTTATTATTTCTTACATGGATTCGAATCTCTCTTCAAACGTTTTAATAAAAATTTGATGGAAAGTGTAGAAAAGAATCGTGAAGCCGCCACAACGACTCATCGGAATATTGATAAATTTCGAAAACTTGGCAGCGTCATGACCAAAATCGTCGAAAAATTTAACATACTCTTTGGATGGCAATTACTATTTATCTTCTTGCAATTATTTGTAAACCATCTATATATGTCGGAATTTTTTATCAAATTTTTTATGTCAAAAGAAGATGTGGTTTTCCCTAAAGGTTTTTTTCAAAAAGTTTTATACACAGTCGCGTTGTTGTGGAGTGCTCCTGTGTTGGTAAGTCAAATTTGGTAACTTATTGATATGAGTAGATGGTGTCCATTTTTGACATAATATAGTGATTCTCCGGAAGAATGAAAAATGATGATAAGCACATAATTCAAATTGAAATATTTCTTCAAGTCTCTCATCGCTCACTGTGCACACCATCAGCCAAGAAATAAAAGTTTGCAAGTCCTTGCAATTTCTTTTGTCTTGCCTCTCGTAGCTCCACGTGCTGCTCCGAAGAGACGCTGTACGTACACACCTGCAAATTCTTCCATTGCTTCACACACCCGAGAACAATCTGCAATGGAGTTGATCCGAGTTGCAATAGTTACCGCTGATATTCCTTTGCCTCCGGTTAATCCACCAATGCCACTTTACTTAATTAACGAACAAATCTTTTTCTGGACTCATTGAGTTGAGAAGTTCCAGTGAGTCTTGTAGGTAAACACGTATGGAAAGTGAGGAGAATTTGATGGACACAGTGAACATTAGAACAAGATCAACCATTTCTATGAGGTGAATCCACTGTTTTTCTGTTCGTCCTGATTCTTTTGAATGTTGAAGTTGGTGTTTCAAAATTTCTACAAAGCTTTTCACTGCAGCTGACTGCGTAATCTCTTCAGAAGATGCATTACCACGCTTGAAAGTTGAATAGGCAAAGTTAAGCTTATCTTTATCCACACTAGTAAGAGCTTCACTGGTTTTCACAAATACAGTAATTGGTGCTTCTCCGACTAGGAAGGGAGTACGAATGACCCTGAAGTAAGCTTTCCCCTTCATCATTTGTTGTACACTGTTTTTGGCATAGACAATACCGTACAACTCCTCCAAGCCACTTCCTGCCATGATGAATCCAATCGCTGACAAAAAAAAACATCAACAAATGAAAACCTCCTAGTCGAATGAAGAGTGACTTTAATGGGCTATCATCATATACTTCACGAGCTTTAGGGTCTTATCGTCATATTTCCTGAGAATCACTATTATTTTGTTTTCAGTAAATATTTTATTGCATTTTAAATATGCTAAATTAAGTGTTTTTAGATAATGGTAATCGCAATTGCAGCAGCATGTGAAATGGCTACCAAAGAAGCTAAACGTACATCAGCCATATGCTACAATTTATTACTTAGCATACCAGAGACGAACACAAAAAATCAAAATCATGTTTTACGTGAAGAGCTAATACTATTAGCACACCAAGCAAATAATCAAATTCCACGTTTTTCAGCTGCAGGATTCTTTAATATAGATTTTTCCTTACTGTTTTGTCTGATGGGCACACTCACTTCGTATACAATTGTTCTTATACAAACTCATAAGTAAACAATAAAAATTCAAAATCTTATACTTTTATTTATTTTTGGCCTTCCCCTTAAACCAGTCCTCATTATTGAAGGTCTACCGCGACTATGCAATTAAATTCTTTGATTAGTAGCGATTGAACACTGCAACCGAGTCATGCCCAGAAGAGGCCAAGGGCAGAAAAGAGAGGTGTACTGGTGGTCGGACGAGGCGGCCATGGCGAGAAACAAATGCGTCAAGGCAAGAAAGGGCTACCTGAGACTCAGAAGAGCGAGCGACAAATTAAGAGCCACGGTTGACGGCAACAGGATAGTTGCTGAAGTGGACCAGTTGCAGGAAAGAACTGATCAGAACAATCTCAGACAGCCAGAAGAAAAGCTGGAAGAATCTAATAGAAGAGGTTGAAGGAGACGTATGGGGAAGGGCATACGCCATAGTCACAAAGAGAATGGGCAGACCATCCATCGCTGGACTGATAGAGTCTCGCCTAAAGAAAATTATAGAGACCCTCTTCCCGGCTTGTCCGGAAACTAAACACAACAGAAATAAAATAGAAGATCATATAGAACCCTTCACCAAAGAGGAACTGTCGGAGGCAGTGAAGAGAATGGCAACGAATAAGGCCCCTGGGCCGGACGGAGTACCAGCGGTGGTAATAAGGCAGATGGCGGAAACAATACCAGAGGTCCTCCTGGAAGAATATAACAAACTACTAATGGAGGGATCTTACCCGGCCAACTGGAAGAGAGCGGGGCTGGTCCTACTCCGGAAGGGCAATAAACCACTGAGTCTGCCGAGCTCCTATAGACCCATCGGCCTGATAGACCATGTGAGTAAGCTATTTGAGAGACTCCTTCTAAATAAAATTCAAAAGGAGATAGAAAGAACGGGCGGTCTTGCGAACACCCAGTACGGATTCCGGAAAGGTAGATCGACGGTTGACGCGATAAATGGGATAGTTGGACGGATTGAGAAGGCAAAAGGGGGGCACTTGGCGAACAAGAAGTGGCATTGTTAGTGGCATTGATCACCCTCGACGTCAAAAATACCTTCAACTCAGCAAGATGAGATGTCATAATGAAGGAACTGGAAACCAGAGAAATAGCCCCATACCTGCTCAACATGATGGGGTCATACTTGAGCGATAGAGTAGTAGTAATAAACGAAAAACTTTGACAGGACATGGTCCAGATTTTCTGTGGAGTAGGGCAGGGTTCGGTACGGGTCCCACTGTTGTGGATAGTAATGTACGACGGGGTCCTTCGCATACCTGCTCCACCGGGCGTTCTCATCACCGGCTTTGCGGACGACTTGTCTATTGTGGTGGAAGCCGTCACGAAAGCCGAGCTGGAAGAAAAAGCCAACGAAACCATAGCAAATATCAGTTCCTGGACTCGCCCTAGTCCCGGAGCAGACCGAGGCAGTACTGGTCTCGGGAAAACGCAGGGTGAGGCAAATAGTCTTAAAAGTAAATGGAAGAGTGGTACAAACGAGAGAAAGAGTCAGAGTCCTGGGGGTCGATATAGATAGGAATCTATCATTCAAGGATTACCTCACAAGAGTAGCCCAGAAAGCGACCGTACTAACAGAGGCACTTCAAAAATTCATGCCCAACATGAGAGGCCCGAGTGAATCCAAGAGAAGACTCCTGGGCTCGGTGGCGGAGTCGATTATGCTCTACGCCGCGCCAATTTGGTCAAAGGCGCTGGAGAAAATCACGTACAGAAAAATACTGGTCCAACGAAAAAACGCACTGAGAATCTGTAGAGCGTACAGAACGATATCCTCTGACGCGGCCTTAGTTTTCATGCCGATACATCTGAAGGCAGAGATGAGGACCGCCAAATATAGAGCAGGCTCCGCCGAAAAACTTGAAACGGCAAAAATCACTATAATGAACAAGTGGCAAACCGCATGGAACGAATCCGACAAGAGCAGATGGACCCACCGTCTGATTCCCAACATCGCATCTTGGGTACACAGGAAGCATGGAGAGATCTCATACGAGGGCACACAGGCCTTTAGTGGACATGGCTGCTTCCGTAGCTATTTGCATAGGTTTGGAAGAGCAGACACCCCGTTCTGTTACTACTGCGACATGGTGGACGACGCGGAACACACCATTTTTCACTGTACTAAATGAGATACAGCACGAGAATCTGCACAAGAAATACTGGGACGGCATCTAAACCCAGAAAACATAGTACAACAGATGTTGGACAGTAGCGACAAATGGGGTGTAATTAACCAGATGATAGTGGAGATCATGGCCACCAAAGCCAAGGAAGAAATAGATATTCAACAAGAAGAGAAAAGTCCCGAAAGGGCAGAACCATAAGGCGTAGCCGAAGAACTGTAGGGAAGAAATGCTCTAGCGATTCCCAGCATCTTCAAGGAGTGGGGTTTTAGTCGGTAAGAGTCCAACACTACCACCTTCGAGTGGTCTACATACGTCCGTGTGTATGATTTCGAGAAGATAACTTCTTCGTTCAGATTTCTTCGGGAAAGCCTTTCTCGTCATTTTTTCTTTAATACATTTACGACATTCGAGATTATCGCAATAAAAAAATTTAACAATAATACTTGACCGCACAAACAAACAAAATCTTATTGTATTGTATGTATGTATTGTGATTGTAATTTCTAATTGAAATACTATATGAATGTATGACATGTTTGAATCTCGAAGAAAACCTAGAAGAACTGCCCAAATCCCACCCGGCGAGAGTCAAAAAACTTTTAGGCAAATTCAACTTTAATCCGTGAAATTAATTCCAATTTGAAATTACTATCATCAACTTGATTTGATTTAACTTCACCGTGGTAATGACCGCAAAAAACAGAAGCTAAACTGGCAAATAATATCAACGAAGCTATAGGAAATATCTGTACGTGGTTAAGATAGATGAGGCTACACATAGTTCCCGAGAATACGGAGAATGTCCTGGTCTATGGAAGGAGAAAGCACTTGCCAATTAACATCCAGGTGGACAAAAAACATCAATCCTCTATGGGGACTCTACAAGGCCCCAATATGGGGGCGGACGAGCGCCTTAATGACGCTAGTTATACGGAAAAGTACATCCGCCTGCAACAAAAAAATGGCTCTCAGAGCGGATAGAGTCTACAGGACAACGTCTACCAACGGCCTTCTGATGCTCTCATCAATGGTCCCCGTAGACTTGCTGGCCTTGGAGCGTAGAGCAAAATTCAATAAAGTTTCAAATTCCTACGCAGAGATTTGCATCGCATCACTGCGCACATGGCAAACAAGATGGGATACAAGCGAGAAAGGTCAGTGGACCCATAGACTGATACCCAAACTGGAGGTGTGGTATAACCCACGGCGATATCACGTACGAGATGCCTCCATCGCTTCAAAAGGGCCGAGTCCAGCTGCTGCCCGTATTGCAAAGCGGAAAATACCGCATGTCATACCTTTTTCGAGTGCCAGCATTAGAAATCACAACGGCTCCTCACCGAAAAACAGGTAGGCTCCAAAATTACACCGGAAAATTAGCCGTTGAAGATCTGAGAATAAAATTTTCTTATTATTTACTTTTATTTATTATATATTTTTCTCTTTTACATCGATTAAAAAGTTTATTAATTTCTTTTTGATTTCGAGTTTGTAAAATATGCATCCAAGAAAACACAAAATACCAATTTATTTCGTTCAGAAACCACTTCATTTTTGACTCTCCAGTACCAACCGTCATATTTATTAAAAACTAAAAGCGGTGCTATATCAAAAGTAATATTCTGTGCTCGGTAAATACCCTAAAATTTCAATCTCAAAATCTTTCAGATAAAAATTGTTGTTTTATTTACCTTATTGAAAGGACACTTCAATTGTGGTACAAAAGGAGCATAGAAAGGACTTTTACTGACGATGGGATTATCCGGATCAATTGCTTTGCAAAAATCGATTTGTTCTTGCTTTAGAAATTCTTCGCAGGTATCTAAATTTTCTTTAGAGCCACATTTGTTAATTATTATAGTAAGCTGAAAATTAAACTGTGAGATAACACTGATAAAAATATAAACCTGAAAGGAGCGGGTGAATTACCGAAAGTTTTTTAAGTCCACCTTCTTTAACAATTAAAGTAGCGTTTTTAACAAATATTTTTGTAGATGTAGTTTTTAGTCCTCGCAGAAAAATTTGAAATGGGGTATTTTTACCCCCACAACTAGTGTCCAGTCGATCAAAATGCATTTCAGTACTATCAAACTAAAAATTACAATTATTTTTGGTTTAAAAAAACGTGATCAAATGGTAAAAATGCAAATTTTCAAAAAGGAGAACTTACCAGTTTATCCTGGATAAATCCAGCGCGAATAAAAATTAAATATAAAGAAAAACTAAGAAGCAACTGAAAAAACAACATTTTTCAGTTGCACTCAGTCAGCTTAATACTTCAAAAAAATAATGGTTTATGAATTGCATAGTTGTTTTTCAATTAGTTTTCAATTGAAAACGGAAATAATATAAAATAATAGAAAATTAATTATAAAAATGATAAAAATCTCTTTATTTGTAGTTAATTAATTTATACTTTGTTGCAAGGCTTTTTTGTAATTTAAATTTTTATAAATTTTGTAAAACTAAAATAATTTGCTGAGAAATAAGCTTATTGAAAGAAGGACACATTAGTCATGTTATAAGAAATACTGACCTGCATAGGCCAATGTTTGGATATGTTTCTGCGAAAGAAGTATCTACGCTTGATAGATCACCGAAATCCGAACGGAATCCTGGTGTAATATGAACGACCCTAGTAATAACTGAGGGTAGGAGGTGTGACGGACAGAATTCGGTTATCAGATGATCGATTTTCATCAATTTAAGAACCCACAAATATTTTAAGCTCTCAAAACTCTCTTTATCCTAAAGAGCCAAAGTTAGCCTCAGAAAAAAAAACCTCATACAGACCCATCAGTCTCCTCTTCTCTTTCTGCAAACTGGCTGAAAGAGTCTTATTATTCCGATTGAAAACAACCCGAACAATTTGGATTTCGACCAGGACATTTTAAAGTCAAAATTGAAGACTGCATATCTAACCTGAAACAAATGGCTGTCTTCCTAAGGCTCAATCGCTACGCGTAGGGCCGTTCTTCTCTGTACTCTCGTGAATTTGAGGGCGTAGCTCTAGTTTTTTCTCAAGTTGTCAGCCGAGATATGAGCGCCATACAACATTATGGAATTCGCCACCGAGGCAAGGACCTGTATTTTTGGCTGGGAGGGTCCACCGATGTTTGGGAGAAGCCTGGAGATTGTCGCAGTTACTCTCAGGGTTTTTTCGGCAGTCTTCCATATGTGTTCCCGGAATGAGAGATTCTTATCTACATATACCCCCAGTATTTTGACCGTTTCAGTTGGGCTTGCCATGCTTCCGTCCACCTCCATATTGATTGGGACATGCTTCCTCTTTCCGCATGCGAAGACCAGCTCTGTCTTTTCAGGGACAATTGCAAGTCCCCTGCTCTTCATCCAGGAGCAGATGTCGCGGATGACAGACTCCGCATTAGCCATCAGCTCTTCCTCTGTTTTTACCACTACCTCTACAGTGAGATCGTCCGCGAAGGCCGTCAGTTCCATCCCCGGGGGGTTGGTATTTTCAGAACCCCGTTGTAGTTGATTACTGGATTGGCTTCTTTCCAATTGTCCGGGTATTTTCCGTTCGCCAGTATTATGTTGAAGGCCTGAAAGTAGACCTCAGGTCTCAGCTCGCCTACCCTTTTCACAAGCACAGCCGGTATGCTGCCTGGGCCTGGTGCTTTATTGATGTTCATCTGTTTGATGGCAGCTTCCAATTCCTCTTTAGTAATTGGAGGGATGTTTGTTGCATCCTCTTCCTTCAGAAGTTCGTTGCCGGTGCATTTTGGCATTTTGGAAACAGTTTCTTTAGTATGACCTCAAGCTTACCCTCTGCGATGTCCGGTGGGTTCCTACGGCCCATCCTCTTCATTACGATCTTGTAAGCCGTTTCCCATATGTCGTTATCCAGTTTCGCAAGCAAGCTCTCTCATTTCCTATGTTTACTTCGGATTATTTCTAACGCCAGTTTCTTCCTGATTTCTCGTAGTCTGGCCAGTTGTAAATATGCATCTTCCGAGTGACTTTTTACCATTCTGTAGTATTTCCTTCTTTCCGCCGTACAACTCTGTTAGTCTATCTTTATTTTTAGTTTCTTCCAGGCCCTTCTCTCCCATGGAGTCTGTGTGACCTTTTTAACTTTTACCACAAATTGGATGTAGCGGTGGTCACTTCCGGTCTCCTCGTCCAGCACCCGCCATTTGTCTATGTGACCTGCCAGTGACTGTGAAGCTAGCGTCACATCTAATATTGACCTAGATGTTCCCCTCTTGAACATCGGTTCTTCCCCTTCGTTTACCACCACCATCTCTGTTTCAGCCGCGATCTCGGCAAGCAGCGTTCCCCTTCTGTCTTCCCTTATACCTCCCCACTCGGGTGACTTCGCATTGAAGTCACCACCCACTATCGCCGGTCTTCTTCTTGTTTTTATTTGGTCGAACTGCGTCCTTAACTTAGCAGCGGTGATGTCCTCAGCTTTGTTTGGCGAATAATAACATGAGTAGACGTCAAATTCCCCAAGTCCACCCAGGCGAAGGCATCCCCCGCCCCGCGGTTTTCCCGTCCTGGCTGGGTGTCCAGTTGGCTGCCCCTTGGTTATTTGGCTCGCTGATGAGCGCTACTTGTATGTTGTTGTTGTTTGTTGTTAAAAGCGACCCCCGGTCTTCTCTCCAGCTTTGTTTCTTCTTGCCGGGCAGTTGTAGCTGGTGGTACGATGTCCCTCGAGTTTGCAGCTGAGACCAAAGGGCGTTTCACTCGGGCAGTCTCTTGCATAATGCTCCTTTTTCCCGCACTTGAGGCAGTGTTCTGTTCTGTCTTCGGCCCTGCAGGCTGACGTCAACAAACAAACTGGCTATGTTTAACCTCCACAAGCAAAAATCAACCCTAAAAATAAAAAGACTGTTTTTACTTGTTTGTTTTTGTTTTTTTATTCTTGTTGTTTGATTAAAGATAGGGAGCGTAATTGGTAAATACGTCTGCGATAAAGCAACGACCTTGGTGGTCGCCTCTCCAACGACAGGCCAAAGCCAGTTGAAACGTACAACAAAACGACTCTGTTCGAAAGATCTATCAGGGGGCAGTAGTCCCCATCGGGATTTACGGAAGCGAGATCAGGATACAGAGAGTCAAGGAACGACATATGTACTCAAAGGTTAAACTTTTGTCTACCTATGGCGTTTGTTGTCGTCTGATATGCAAAAGCTATAGAACGGTTTCCTCAGAAACAGCAGGGGTAATAGCAGGAATTCATCCACTTGATCTGGAAATAGAAAAACAGTTAGCATGAAGAAAATAAAAAAGGGCACTCTGTATAATTCTTAGGTCAAAGCTTTGATCCAACCCTGTACAAGTACAAAACCCACATCAGGGCCGCACTAAAGGTAAAAATAACAGAGGCATGGTAAGAACAAGATAACGGTGTATATGGACGAATCACCTATTCATTCACATCAAAGGTAGACCAATGGAACTTTTGAAATGGCACAACTTCTTACAGGGCACGGAGAATTTGCCAAAGCCGCAGATGGAATGTGCCCTGTATGTGGGCTTTTCATGGTGGTGACTATCCTACTAGCCTGTATGAATTGTACAGAAAAACACCCCCAGATCTATTCTACCCCTTTCTGGCCCACAAAGCAGAATTCAAAAAAAAATCAGGACCCTCCCTCTGAGTCAGAAATCACAATTGACTCAGAAAGTGATTAAAAATTCGTAATTTTGAAAAGAAACTCCGGCAACTAAACATCCCTTCTGTTTCTTCGGCCTTTCCGCATACAGGTACTTTTTCAATCAGCAAACTTCATTCGGGCCTCTCCACCCAGGCAAACCCAAGAGGAAGACCCTGAGGCATAAGGTAACTGTTCAAATCGTTTAAACAACCGCTACAGGAAAGTCCATAAAGGAAATACCAAACAGAAAATACTTTAGAGGTCAAGAAACGTCAATCAAGCCTTTTCACCAAGCACATTCGAATCGAAACCCAACAAAGAAAACCCTGTAGCCCAAGGGAGTCCAAATCGAGGAAAACAAAAATTCAAGGTAGGAATTTTACAAAAAAGGAAAAAAGGAAAGGAAAGGCTCTACCAATAGCATGACACCAAATTTAAATGGAGAAATAAAATACCAAGGAAAAAGGATTCATGTCCTCTCTGAACTTCACCCGACCAATTTGTCGGTTGATAAACTTTGTGCAATTGTTGGGCGTATTATAATAATATTAATTAATTAAATTATTAGCTATTAAAATATATATAAATTAATTATTATGGTATAGCTAAATAAACATAAACAAGATTTATTTATCCCAAGCTTTCGAGGATTTATGTCCTCTTTTTCAAGGTAAAATTTATTAATTATTAAAATCGTACATAGTTACGAGTAAAAAAATCGAAAGCTTGGGATAAATAAATCTTGTTTATGTTTATTTAGCTATACCATAATAATTAATTTATATATAATAATATTATATTATTAAAATTATTAGCTATAAAGGTATAAACGAAATATAATTATCAGAAGTTTTCTTAGCTAATTTCTGATAATATTATGAATAAATAATTATTAATCTATTTAAAAGTACTAATTTTCCAATTTTTACTGCATTATATTATACTAGCAGAAAGCCCGTCCACGGACGGGCATCTAGACACGATTGGTTGGAAACTTGATTGATGTGCAACTCGTCCCAGGGGGAGTACCGGCGGTGGTTTAATATATTTTTCGGTTGATAAAAAAACCGACCAATCTGATTGTTTCATTTTTCACCAAAAAATGACACGCTGGAGCAGGAGCAGGAGCAGCAGAGTGCTGAAATTTTATCTATTCAGATTACGATAATTTGAGGTCATTTTAACAAGAAGTTAAAGAATCATATTATGTAGTGTCCCACTTCTTTTGCAACTATTATTTGTAGTGTCGATTTAATAAAACGTTAAAATCTTTATTTATAGTTTTTTGTGTTATCGGTGCTCTGAAGGAATGATTTATCAAATGATAACTTGACTCCCACAATTGTGGGAGGGAGCTAAACTTGAGGTGGCACAGGTGGAGGAGTTGCCTACGCCGTCCAAAGCCAGCATTTGGATTCCGGGGAAACCCGAACCGACTGGGGAGGTGACACAATTGGGATTATTGCACCCTTGTAGATTTGGGGCATGAAATTTAATTCGTCCACGCTCTTTTGGAGCCCCTGCATGGTTCCCCTTCTTGTTCCATATTTAATAATTTTGGCCAAATCGTCCGCAAATGCCTTGGTCCATATGGTTTCCTCGTTAGGTTGGTTTTCCAGGTTTTGATTCGTATTCAGGTGTTCGTTCATATTTTGTAGATAGTCATCTAACAAAGTATTCCACAGGGTCGGCCCAAGAACCGAACCCTGTGGACAGCCCTTACTGAAGTAAGGGCTTCTCTTTTTGAGAAGTAACTTTTGATGATCATCACGAGTTTGTTTGGGACCCTCTTCTTGCACAGGGAGTGGAAGAGAGCAGGCCACCAAAGGTTGTCGAACGCTCCAGATATGTCGAAGAATATGGCGGCTGTATTTCCTTTTGATTTTTTCCTAACGGATTCTTGCCTGTTTACCTGTTTAGCATAGTCCTTGAGATTGTCCGTGGTTGATTTCCCTGGGATAAAGCCATATTGGTTGCCAGAATGAAACGGTTGTTTGCTGTTTCTAAGTCGATTTCGCATTATATTCTCCAAAATTTTTCCAAAGACTGGTAATGGCATTATTGGCCTGTAGTTCTTTACATTCCCATGGTTTTTGTTTGGGTCCTTTAATAGTATTTTTAAGACTCCCTTCTGCCATATTTTTGGGAAATAGGCTTGGTTCAGGCATTCGTTATACATTGTAGTTACTGTACTTTGCCCTAGTACAATTTATGCAACTGTGTTTATTTGGTTCATCTGCGATTTTACATTCCGGAGATAAGTGTTCCGTTGATTGGCAGTACATACAGACCTGGATGGATCTGTTGCTTCTCATCACATTGCTTTGAAGTTAGCAGGAATTTTCTCACATTGTGTATCATGAGGTGGTTTCGTTTGGCCATGATTTCCAGTTCAACTTTGGTTTTCCTTAGTTCAGATTTGTTCGTTTCGTTACTTGTTGCGTTGGTTGTTGTGGGTTCATTATTTGGTGATTGGTTTTCTATTATTGGTGCTGTGAGGTCTTCTTCTAATTGTTTGTCTTTATTCCTTTGGTGTTTTCTCGGCTTCGGTTTCTTCTTATTGCTTGAGGTGGCTTCGTTGTCTGATTCTCGTTTAGGTGTTCCATTCATTCCTATTTCTACTTCGATTTCGCTAGGAATTTCTGTTTCGTCGTCATTTTCTTCTTCTACATCTTCTTCACTTTGGTCTTCCTCCATGAATTTGAATTCTTTTCTTGTATCGCGTTTTTTTCTTGTTAGCTTGGGTGCTTTGTTCGCACTAGAGTCCTTGGGTTCCATAGTTCGCTTTTTGGTCTGGGATACCGTGGTTCTTGTCGAGGTTCTTGTATTCCTACGATTTTTAGATATTGCCTGCGGTTTATTTTTATTATTAGGATCTGGAGGCATAATTTGCGTGTTTTCCATAATCTGGATTTTTCCATTACTGGTTGATTGTTCTCCCATGCTATTATAACTTTGCTGGTTTATTTTGCCGTTCGATATTTTAATTTCGTTAAAACGTGTCACTATATTCACTAAATACTTCTTTCCAAGAGGAGTCTCAGGCAGTCTCATCTGCTCAACACAGGATCCTTCCACCAAGGAAGTCTAATGGCTGCCTTGGTGGAATGGAAATTCATTGAAATAAACCTAAAACATAGCAGAGCGGCGACGGCGACTCTTTGCCGACGCTTGGCTGGCTGTACGGATCAATAGCTTTAATACAAGAGCCACATAATGCAAAAGGCAGAATTATAGGCTTTTCTGCGCTGAAAGGCAATGTCTTCACGGGCAACCTTTCGAACAAACCCAGGACATGTATCTACATACCTGGCAATATTCAGGCAAATCCCCTACCGCAGTTCGGCGACAGTGACCTAACAGCTGTCCGGCTGAGCTGTGACTTTGAGAAAGGTCCAAAAGATGTCATTCTGGCATCTATATATCTCCCAATTGACTCCCAGGATCTTCCACCTTCTCAAAAAATGGTGGACCTGGTGAGCTATTGCGAGCAGCATAAAAGACACCTCGTTATAGGCTGCGACTCTAACGCACATCATAGCTGTTGGGGAAGTGGAGATTGCAACAATAGAGGAAAATCTTTATTTGAATATCTTATCGGTACAAACTTAGAAATTCTTAAGCGAGAATTAGAAATTCTTCTTAAATTCTCAACGCCATTCGGTGATTGACATCACCTTGACAACCTTGGCAGGGAAGCGTGCAACACCTTGGTGGTGCAGCGAACTGAATCGGCTGCGGAAGGCTGTTACGAGACATTGTAATAAGGTCAAAAAATCGAAAAATGGGTCTGACTGGGAGTCACGGAAGAGTGGCGGAAGGTTAAAGTCGTTTTCATACCCAAGCCAGGTCGAGCTAAATCATTTAGGTCAATAAGTCTTACCTCGTTCTTTTTAAAGACACTGGAAAGACTGTGCGACAGAGAAATTCGTGATGGCGTGTTGGTGCAGAACCCACTACATCCGAACCAGCATGCATACACTCCATGGAAATCTACTGAGTCCGCGCTTCATAAAGTCGTGGAATGTATCAAGGAATCGCTACATTTTCAGGAATGTACCCTAGGAGCGTTTATAGATATTGAAGGGACTTTTGATAAGGCCATTTTTGAGAGTATTACGTCATCCTTACAAGATCACGGCGTTTTCTGCACCATCGTAAGATGAATCAGCTCTATGCTGGGTAGCAGGGCGGTTATGATCGGAGTGGAAAACACGAACATTAAAGGTGTTGTCACTAGAGGTCTGCTCGAAAAGAGTGCCTGTTCTGGATCTAGATGCCAATCGAATCTAACCCAAATACGTGTTTGACAGGTAGTTTAACATCTTGCCAAACGCAACAGGAGCAAACGAATCAGACATAAGTCTGTATACGGATGATTCTAAAAGCAATACCGGCTCAGTCTCAGGAATTTTCTCTTCTGAACTACAGCTGGATATAAGTTTAACTCTGGGTAGATATGCTTCCGTCTTCCAAACGGAACTTATGGGTATATTACACTATGCAGAGATAGTCCAGGAAAAGGATATCCGGGGCAAAACGATTCAAATACTCACAGACAGCAGAGCTGCTCTTGTGACACTTGGCCGTCATAAGATTGTTTCGAGCCTGGTGTAACAATGTATCCGGGCACTGAATGTGATATCACTGAACAATGCTGTAACTCTTAGTTGGGTAAAAGGGCACACTTTGGATTCCGCCTGGACATTGAAAACCCCTTCGACGTGCACTCCTCGGAGCGTCGAAACCGTCGGTCGTCCAAGCGACGGGGTGCCCATGCGCGTCGTCCCGACAAAACGGGCCTTTTCGGGCGCACGATTTCGCACGTTTGTGGGACCGCGACGTTTAGTATCCGAACGCCGAACCGAAACGATCGGGGTCGCTCCGACCGACGTCGACGTGCCCGCGAAACGGACGCACCAGCACGGTGGCCGCTCGCGAGACTCGTACGACGACGCCATTTGGTGCGGAAACGAGCTCTCTGCGATCTATCGGGAACGGGTCCTAAGATTACGTCGAAGAATCGTAATAGAATTAAAAAAAAAAAACGAGTCGACCGGATCGGCGACTCGAGGGTCTTCGATATCCTTCTCCGTCCGGCGCTAACCGAAACGTAGGGATATCGGAGGACTCGCGACGAGTCGCCCCTCAAACGCGTAAGCCTGCTCTTACCGTTTTTATTATTTATTTCAAAAAGTCAAACAAGCGCGCGAACTTCAGTGTCTCGATATATTTTTTCGTAACGTACAACTCCTAAGAGAACGCGCGGCATGGCGCTTTCGTTTATTATGCGAGAACGCGCAGCGAGCCTGCACTCGCGCGTCGTTCCGCCTCTTTTTGGCGTGGCAACATCGACACGCGCCACAACTCGAGGGTCTCGCTATCCTTCTCCGTCCGGCGTCAACCGAAACGTAGGGATACCTGACGGACTCGCGACGAGATGTGCGCGGACTCGTGTCACTTCACGCTAAGCGTTTATTTGCTACTGTCCATCTTTCTCTCTGATCTCTTGTCGAACTCGTTTTTTGTAATTTTCGTAAAAAAAATTACTTTTTGCGCCACTAGGCGACTTTCATTTTACAAAACGTTTTCTTTTGTTTACGTTATCCGCGACCGTACGACACAAATCGTCGGCGGGAAACGAAACGAAACACGTTAATGATCCTTCCGCAGGTTCACCTACGGAAACCTTGTTACGACTTTTACTTCCTCTAAATGATCAAGTTTGGTCATCTTTTCGGTAACACCGACAACGCCTAAAAGGCGTCAACGCGTACCGATCCGAAGACCTCACTAAATCATTCAATCGGTAGTAGCGACGGGCGGTGTGTACAAAGGGCAGGGACGTAATCAACGCGAACTTATGATCCGCGCTTACTGGGAATTCCTCGTTTATGGGGAACAATTGCAAGCCCCAATCCCTAGCACAAAGGAGTTTCAGCGGGTTACCTATTGTGGTTCGTTTTTTTCTTCTGTTGACGCGTAGGCGTTTATAATACTAATGTTTGCCTTCCCATTCTTTAATCTCAGATTGGCTATTCTTCCATTTACTGCTTTAAATTGCATTATGTTGTTTCGTATCTTTTTATCAATATAGAATCGCACTCCATTTCTTCCCTGTTTTTCATCACCCGAGTACAGGAACATGTAATTCTTTGCTTTCACTTCACTCTTACCACCCCATCTTGTTTCCTGCACTGCGGATATCTTAATTTTGTATCTTTTCTTTTTCTATTTCAAGAATTCCACCCACTCTTAATAACGTTCTTACATTCCAAGTTCCAATATTTATAGTTTTTTTCTTCTTCCTTTTCCTTCTTTTCATATTTTTGTCATCATACTGTTTCGCGTCATGATCCATCCATTGTATCTCATCATTCTCTTCCATTTCCGTTGCTATTTTCGTTTCCATATTTCTGTCCTTTTTCTTTTTTACTGTTAGTTTTTTGTCCAATGACCTCCCTCCGCATTTTCTTTTAGCTCTCCTTCTCTTTTGTTCCATCTAAACAACTTGCCATCTATTATCGCTTTTTGGTATCCCACAGTTACCCTTTTTCCATTCTCTCTCTCTTTTCTCGCTATTGCTCTAATTTCTCCTTGTATCTTTCACTCATCTATTGTAAGATCGTTATCTATAAAAATGCCTCCTCCACCTAACCTTTTTTTATTGTTTATAATTTCCATTTTCATATCCCATGTCTCCACTTCTGCCACTATTTTATTTATCTTGTTAGCTCCTATTTTGTTAGCTCCTATTAAATTTTTAATTATAAATAAAATCAAAATAAAATAAAAATCAAAAAAAGGAAATTTTTTAATTAATTAAATAAAAAATGTAATATTTAAAATTAATAATTTATTTAAAAATATTTAATTAATGTATTTGAAAAACAGCAACATATTTTTTGTTTGATAACTAAAATTAAATAATTATTAAAGAAATTTAGACTAATTATCTGCATATCAATAAATAAGCAAATTTCTATAAAAACCATCAACTCAGTAGCATTTTATTTTAAATATTTGATAAAAACACATCATCCTTTCCATTTATCTTTAACGAAACTAATTGATTATATCGAAAATTACATATAATATTCAGTATTCCACTGTTATTAGTATTACTTGACAAGCTGAACGAAAACACTCATACCTAACCAATTCGATTTCTCATTAGTTCGATAATAAAATTTTTATTTTTTATGATAATTTTAGTTCAGTAATTCGAAGAAGTAAGAGTCAGAATGAATCAAAACAGTTTTTTACAGAAGTTAGCGATTTGTGTGGCTATTGCACCGCCAATTTATTGTAAATATTCCATTTTACGTTTTTTGCATAAACTTTACGTTTTTGTGCTTAATATTCTGTTGTTATCGTACGGACTGTATTCTCTTATCATAAATTTTTCTCAACCAATTGTTGATAAAACATCCACTATCATCGACATTCTTTATTTTTGCGTCTTGCAATTGTATTTTTGTAATTCGATGTTCAAAATTTCGGTATTGAATATTGACTTATATCGAACATTCTTGGAAGAATTTTCAAAAATTGAAAAGCATTTAATTCCAGAAAAAAAAATTAAGTTTTGGGATATAAACAAAAAATTGATGTCAATCAGTTTAAGTATTACCATTCTTGAAGTTATAATTATCTTCATCACACTACAAGACCAATCTATTGAAATATTTACCTATATATTGATGATTTATATAGAATTTGTTCGTGTCTTAAACGTAACCATGTTTTTATTAGTTTATCATTTCATACATGGATTCGAATCTCTCTTCAATCGTTTTAATAAAAATTTGGTAGAAAGTGTAGAAAAGCATTATGAAGCCACAACAACTGGGATTGTTGATAAATTTCGAAAACTTGGCCGAGTCATGTCCACAACTGTCGAAAAGTTTAACATACTTTTTGGATGGCAATTACTATTTAGCTTCTTGCTATTATTGGCAAACTTTCTATACATGTTGAATATTTTTATCAAATATTTTATGACAAAAGAAACCGTCGAGTTATACTTTGGAAGTTTTTTTAATACAATTTTAAACACACTCGCGTTAATATGGACTGCTCCTCTTTTGGTAAGTTAAATTTAGTAACTTATCCATATAATTAAATCGAAAAATTCGATTTGATGTAGTTCTTCAAAAGATAAGTGATGCTTAAACTAAGAATTTTTAGGTAATGGTAATCGCAGTTGCAGTAGCAAGTGAAAAAACTACCAAAGAAGCTAAACGTACAGCAACAGTATGCTACAATTTATTGCTTAGCATGCCCGAGACGAACAATCAAAACTGTGTTTTACGCGAAGAGCTAATACTATTAGCACACCAAGCAAATAATCAAATTCCACGCTTTTCGGCTGCAGGGTTCTTTGATATAGATTGTTCTTTACTGTTTGGTCTGCTGGGCATACTCACTTCGTATACAGTGGTCCTTATACAAATTCAAAAATAAATAATAAAAGCTTTAAATCTTGTTTTATTAAATACATCCATGTTTATTTAATTAATTGATAACTCAGAATTAGCAACATGTACATCCAAAAACTCAGAAAAAAATCATGACATGAGAATATCGTTTGCTCATGAAGAATGGTTGTCAAGATTGGATTATCTAGCCGACAGTTTTGACAAACTCAACACACTGAACTTGGAACTTCAGGGACCAAACACAACAGCCTTCACAGCCAGTGACAAAATAAACTTCTTCAAGAGAAAGTTGGTTTTGTTTTGTTCACAACTACCGGAGGAGAATATATCTGCATTTCCCACTCCGTCATCATTTTTTGAAGAATATGAAATATCTCCAATGCCAGATGTGGTTGCAGATATCATTGTTTACTTGGAAGGCCTTCAAAAAAGCTTTAAGAAGTATTTCTCTGAAGATTATTCAAAAGTGGACTGGATCAGAAATCATTTTTTGGGAACCTCATCAAATGAATTAGAACTAAAAAAAAGTTTTATTGATCTTGTAGAAGATAATTCTATGAAAGATTATTTTAAAGAGAAATCTTTAATTAACTTCTGGATCGGATGTAAAACCAAGTACCCTTTGGTCTCCCGGCAAGCTCTGCTATTTTTGATGCCATTTGTTACGAGTTACTTATATGTGACAGTGGATTTTTTGAACTCTTGTACATAACAATAAACATAAAAGCAGAATAAGTGTTGAAGAGGACTTAAGAGTGAAGATAAGTTCCGTTATTCTTAATGCTGATATTTTACTCACAGCCAAACAACAACTTCCTCACTAAAGACTCTAAAAGTATATTTTGTATTATGATGATTAATTTTTTGCTGAGTTTGTACTAATTTTTTATTAGTATGTTTTTAGATCTATTAAAACAGCTAGTTCTGATTTTTTAATATGTTGTTAGGACCACTATCCTACCCTGGGTATATCCAAATTTGCAGCTTCGAAAGACCTGTGCTAACTTTGTAGCACTCGAAAAGCCGCTTTTTTGTTTTTTTCAATATAAGTCCTAAACTATGCGCTTTTTTAAGAAATATTTTCTATACATTTTTAGAGTAAACTAAAATTGCTACAATTTGAGATTAGAACGAGCTCTGTAGGTTTAATACATACCGAGATACAGCCCTCCAAAAATTGACCATTTTTTCCAAAAAAGGGAAATTTTAAGATTTGGTCAATTTTCGACCCCGATATAGGGCAAAATACTCATTTTACGGGTAAAATCATAAGGAAAAATTTTATAGAAAATGCAATTAGCTAATTTAAGCAAAGAACGACGTCTGTAGGCCATATTGTTTACTCACAAATCTTAAAAATCCAAAAAATGGGAAAATTACATTTTTCGCAAATTTTCTCTGTTTAGTTCTCGCGATGGTTTGAAGGTAGTTTGAAAGGAAAAACCATGTACATCCACAAGAAATATATATTTAAACTAATAATATTGTGATTATAATGTTAATTATTTTTGATTAGAATTGTTCATTTTGAACGCCTTGTGGGTCAATAAAAATTGTATCATTCAGTCTGAAAAATCGGCATATGATTGTCGATTTTGTCTTCTCCTTCTTTGAAGCTCCGCTACAGCCTCTCTTGCACCCGCATGATAAAAATTTTAGAAGGTTGGGGGGGGGGTGCCACTTCGCTCATCATTGTTGTTGGAATGAGCCCCTGCTGTTCGGTCATTTTCCATCCCTATTGAGTGGCATCTTTTTCCACCCCTACCACTTCTGAACTTGGTGGTAAGTTCGGTAGGTGTGCAATGTTGCACCATCTTTCATTGGAGGCAGGCACGGAACTAGCCCTGTTAGACTAAGTGGGCCGAAGCCGGGCCCAGTTATTTTAAGGGGGCCAAGAAAAAAAAGGTAATGTACGTGACTAATAACAAAAAATAATGCAATAATGCGATTATCTTAAAAATGCGTATGTATTAAAACATTTTAAACTTAATTAGTCAGAAATAAATCACGAAATTATTGAAACGAAAATCTTCATTAGCCAGGGTGGGCACAAGGGTGGGCCAGTACAACTTTTAGGTGGGCCATGGCCCCCCCGTAGTTACGTGCCTGGTTGGAGGCAACCGTGCGAGGTCAACGGCGGTTGTTTTGTAAGCCACTGAATATTTTCAAATAATTTTAAGTAATACGGACAACTCATTATTATACTTTTGAATATAGATGACATATTGTTGTATTATTTTACATAATATGCAATTTCCATCAGGTAGCGGCTCCCACGAAGAGATAATTCGACTTGCTAAGATCGTGGTCAGTTTATTTGTTTCTAAGTCCTGCAAATGAGTTATAATTATTTATAAAAAAATTTTAAAAAAGGCAAAATTTATTACTTTTAACACTTACTGATCCACTGGACATCCGAACTACTTACGTAACATCTTATTAAAAACATTTTTATTAATAAAAACAACGAAAATTTATGTCACACTGTAAAATTATTATTTGCTACACATTTAACACACCGGCAAATGAGTTTGAAATGTTTTTGATAAAGTAAATATAATTTCAAAGTCAGTGGCTAAACATTATAACATTTCAAAGCCTTACAGAGAAATTTGTCGCTATAAAAATTTTTCTTTAAATAAACTCAATTTTACGTTATTCAAAAAACAAAAGCAAGAGTTTTTATTTGCTACAAAGCCAACCGAATTGTTTCAACTGGAACCGACTACTGTTAGAGTGTAACTCATGCTTCCAAACCTACTAACTAGCCGAGGTATAAAAATTATAGTACAGGGTCTTGATAAAAAAATATCATTACAATATTTAACCTGTTGCAACATTCGATTAGTCAATATTCCATCAACACGATCGAGAATTTTACTATCCGAGTCATTATTTCCGAGTGTAAGAATTGCAAGTTATTGTTTCTTGAGCCCTGCTACCGTCTTCGACGTACACCAAGTGCTAGTGCTCTTCGTTGTCTATGTTTTGTTCAGCCTCTTCTTTTCAGTCATCTGCCGAGAGATCGTTTCCGTTAGTTTCAAGCAAAGATCATCATCTTTCAAGCAGCTGGAATCGTCACGTCGTTTTTCGGATTCCTGGAGAATCGAAGCAGGGGTAGTAAACTACCATTGTCGTTATTATTTTGTAAACTGATCAGGCGCCTGATGAGTAATATTTTGCTTTGCTACTTCTTGTTGTCGATTATTTGAATTTTGCTGCCGTATTCAGAATTTATGCATTGGAAGTTGTTGTTGAATTGCAACATATATTTTGTTTGCTGACTGAAATTAAATTATTAAAGAAATTTAGTCTAATTACCTACATATCAATAAATAAGCAAATTTCTATAAAAACCATCAACTCAGTAGCATTTTATTTTAAATACTTGATAAATAACACATCATCCTTTCCATTTATCTTTAACAAAACTGTTTGATTATATCGAAAATTACATATAATTTGCAATATTCCACTGTTATAAGTATTACTTGACAAGCAGAACAAAAACACTCATACGTAACAAAATCGATTTCTCATTAGTTAGATAATAAGATTTTTATTTTTTATGATACTTTTAGTTCAGTAATTCGAAAAATTAAGAGTCGGAATGAATCAAAACAGCTTTTTACAGAAGTTAGCAATTTGTGTGACTATTGCACCGCCAATGTATTGTAAACATTACATTTTGCGTTTTTTGCATAAACTTTACGTTTTTGTGCTTAATATTCTGTTATTTTCGTACGGACTGTATTTTCTTACCGTTAATCATTCTCAACCAATTGTTGATAAAGCATCCACTATCATTGACATTCTTTTTTTATGCATCTTGCAATTGTATTTTTGGAATTCGATGTTTAAAACTTCAGTATTGAATATTGAATTATATCGAACATTCTTTGAAGATTTTGCAAAAATTGAAAAACATTTAATACCAGAAAAAATTATTAAGTTTTGGGATATAAACAAAATATTGATGTCATTCAGTTTAAGTATTACCATTCTTGAAGTCAGTAGTGTTTTCGTCATACTACAAGACCATTCTATTGAAATATTTGCCTATATAACGATGATTTATATAGAATTTGTTCGTGTCTTAAACGTAACCATGTTTCTATTAGTTTATCATTTCATACATGGATTCGAATCTTTCTTCAATTGTTTTAATAAAAATTTGGTAGAAAGTGTTTCTACACTTTCGCATCGTGAAGTCACGACAACTGGGATTGTCGATAAATTTCGAAAACTTGGTTGCGTCATGTCCACAACTATCGAAAAGTTTAACATACTTTTTGGGTGGCAATTTCTATTTAGCTTCTTGCTATTATTGGCAAACTTTCTATACATGTTGAATTTTTTTATCAAGTATTTAATGTCAAAAGAAGGCGTCGAGTTACCATTCGGAAGTTTATTTCGTACAATTTTGTACGTAGTGTCGTTAATGTGGAGTGCTCCTCTTTTGGTAAGTCAAATTTAGTAACTTATCGGTATAAGTAGGTCGAAAAATTCACTGTCAGTGAATCACTGTCAGTGAATCACTGTCAGTTCTTTATAAGTTTCGCTCACACTAATGTGATTTTGGAACTAATAATAATTAGGAACTAATAATAATTATATTACCTCCTAGCTGCATTTTAATAAGTATAATGTTATTGCGGTTGAGTAGAAAAGCGCAATTTGCTAAATGCGGATCCCTGGGTGATTAAATAGCAAGCATCCTACACAGTATGGCGTTAACAATGTTGTTATAACTAAATATTTTATTGCATTTTGAATCTGCTAAATTAAGAATTTTCAGATAATGGGAATCGCAGTTACAGTAGCAAGTGAAAACATTACCAAAGAAGGTAAACGTACAGCAACAATATGCTACGACTTATTACTTAGCATGCCCGAGACGGACAATCACAACTGTATTTTACGCGAAGAGCTAACACTATTAGCTCACCAAGCAAATAATCAAATTCCACGCTTTTCGGCTGCAGGATTCTTTAACATAGATTATTCTTTACTGTTTGGTCTGCTGGGCACACTCACTTCGTATACAATTGTCCTTATACAAATTCAAAAATAAATAATAAAAACTTTAAATCTTATTGTTTTATTTCAATACATTCATAATTCAAAATTAGCAATATTTACATCCAAAAATATATTTAAATTCCAGAATATGAGACAATATTAAAATCAAGCATTCAATAAATAAACAGAGTAAAGTGAGTTGAATAAAATCAGAAAAATTTCCTAAAAAAACCTTTTTTTTTCCAAAAAAGAAGTTCCTAAACAGTAGAAAAATGATAAAAGCGCTAGTGAAGAGCGGTTTGAGGGTTCCTTGCGCCGACACATATAACGAGGAAGTGTTTGGAATGAAAAGATAGAACGAATGGAAAAAAGAAGCAAAAAACTAGAGAAAAAAAATAGAGAAAATGGAAAAAAATAAGATAAAGAATAACCTGCTCATAATGAGCGGTGTGCAGTTGGAGAACAATAACCCAGGCAATCTTAAGGTAACAATAAAGAATATATTTCGAGATAAATTGGGATCTGAGGTTGAAATTTGCAAAGCTTATAAAATAAGTCAAAAGCGTTACGTAGTGGAAATGGAAAAGTGGAAAGATAAGATGGAAATTTTGAAAAATAAATTCAAGTTGAGGGGAAGCGAAGTTTTCATTGACATGACCTCACGATTGCAGAACGTGGTGTCATGAAGGAAATCATAGAAAAAGACAAAGTAGAGAGGGAAAGGGGAAACAAGGTTAAGATAAGATATTTAAAGCTCAAAACTCCTGGAAAACCAATAATGTGGAATGAACAAAAAGGAGCTCTAATAGAAAAACAGACATATACAGTGGACTCAGAGACAAAAAACTGATAAAAGGCAAACCAGGGAGCAGGCAAAATAGCAAAAAGAAACGGAAAAACAATTTTTGGCAAGAGAAATGTATTACATGAAATAAGAGAAAATGATGCAAACATAAGGCAAATGGAAAGGGTAAAAACTGGAAAAACAAAACAGAAAAGAGAAAGGAAAAGGGAATAATGAAATTGGGGACGTGGAATCTGAGAGCAATGCTGAAGACCGGACAAGACTGGAAATTACATATTTATGTACTCCGGAGAGAAGAAGCAAGGAAGAAATTGAGTAGCCTTCCAGGTAACAAAGAAACTGAGAAGCAGCGTAGAAAGATTCAAAACGATAAATGGAAGATTAGCTTATTTAAAAAACGTGTACGCTCCAACAGAGGAAAAGGAAGAAATCTAAAAAGACAGGTTTTACAACGAAATTGAAGAAATAATTAAGGGAACTCCAAAGCACGACACTCTTATGATAATCGGGGATTTTAACGCTAAAATTGAGAAAGAAGATTTCTTACGGGAAGTAGCCTGAAGAACGGTTGGCAAGCCTGGCGGAGTGTCACAATTTAACAATTAGTAGTACAAAATTTAATCATAAGCCAATACATGAGATGACATGGAAGAAACCAGCTGGGAATGACGTACTAATGACGAAACGTCGAGAGAGATCCATAAGAGATATAGAGGTGCAAATGTGGACTCGGACCACTTTTTAGTAATGACCACAATGAAACAAAAATAGCGATAGAAAAAATAAAAGTAGCAAAGACTAAAAAGTGGGCAGGACAAAAGTTCAATGAAGAAAATCCAAGACACAATTACATTGAAAACCTGCGTGAAGAAGTGGCGAAAAGAAATGAGGAACGAGATGTAAACCTTAATTGAATGTTTTCAAAGGATGCAATCCAAACAAGCGCAAAAAAGCGATTGGATACAGGGAAAATAAAATAACCCCGACCTGGTTCGATCAAGAATGTAAAGAGAAAATCGAATCGAAGAGAAAAGCAAGAGAAAAATAGTTGAAGACCGACAGCCAAGAGGATAGAGAAAAATACGCAAAATGGAGAATGAAGGCTTTCAAAACGTGTAGAAGGAAGAAAAAAATAGAAGAAAAATAGAAGAAATAACAGTACCGTCTAAGTTGATACGTTTAGTAAAGATGACACTAACAAAAACGAGGGCTACGGTGAAGGCTTTAGAAGATGAAACAGGAGCTTCTCTGTTCAATGAGAGAAAACTAATGGAAATATTCAGGAAGATCGAATCAAACGCAACAGAAGTGGGTCTGAAGGTGAACGAAAAGAAGACACAGTTTATAAAGTGTGGAAGAGATGTTGTAAAAACCGTAAAGCAGAATTTGAAGAAAGACAAATACAATTGCGAAGAAGTTGATGGGTTTAAGTACTTGGGAGTAGAAATTGGAAATGACAACGCAAGAGACGCTGAAGTCAAACAAACAACACAGAATGGATACAGGGCGTACTATGCTAATAGTAAAGTTTTGAAGAGCAGAAATATATCGAAGAAAACAAAATTGAAAATTTACAATAGGACCTGTTGTGATATACGCAGCAGAAGTACTGTGCATGACAAAATGGGATGAAGAAATCTTAAGAGTTTTTGAAAGTAGACCAATGATGGATTTTAAGTTCCTGGAAGAATAAGAAGGAGAGGACATCGTCAGAACGATAAAAGTTCAGAGATTGCGATGGATAGGCCACGTAATGAGAAAGAAAGAGACAGAGCTCACAAGAGCGATTACTGAATGGATGCCCGGAAAGAGTAGAGGAAGAGGAAGATCAAAAATGAGATGGGTGGACGGAGTAAGAGAGGATCTCAACAAAATGAATTTATTTTAATAAAACAATAAGATTTCAAGTTTTTATTATTTATTTTTGAATTTGTATAATGACCACTGTATACGAAGTGAGTGTGCCCAGCAGACCACACAGTAAAGTATAATCTATATTAAAGAATCCTGCAGCTGAAAAGCGTGGAATTTGATTATTTGCTTGGTGTGCTATTAGTATTAGCTCTTCGCGAATAACAGTAGTTTACTGCAAATTATGTGTAATTTTCGATATAATCAAATAGTTTTGATAATGATAAATGGGCGGGATAATGTGTTCTTATCAAATATTTAAAATGAAATGCTAATGTTGATTTTGATGGTTTTTATAGAAATATTGCTGTATTTCAAATCCGAATTAAATATTTATATAAACTAGTTGTAATCGTCTATTTCCACAAGATTTTAAATTTTAAATGACGCACCTTAGTTTTATCAAAACTGAAGCTAGTTAAATAAGTTTTGGACTTAATTAACAAAAAAGTATTTATTTTACAACAATACAAATGTTGGAGTACATTATAATTTTAAAACGTCGTTAATACATTAACTACTACGTGATAAATATAAGACTAACTGCTAAGGTTCATTATGTGTTATATATAAGGTTATTATGTTTACTTAAGCAAAAGAATAATATTACATTTGATATGAAGAGGTGCATGTCTGTATTTACATGACTCATGTCTGTGTTTACATGACTCATGTCTGAATTACGTAACTAGCTCGTGTTTATAAAAAAAAACCTATTGTGTAGTTACGGTTTAGGTAAATCTCATCAGCATATTGATAATAGCATTAATGATAAAAGTGAGTGAGTGGATATTTCTTAATTTTTTATGTAATTATTTTTGTTATGGACTCAGAAACAACAATTGAAATTTTGATATTATAATATTTCTTATATAGGGTCTACCAATAAGGGTGATAGATCTTTAGATAGGGATTGCCGTGATGTTATAAATGACATTGATGTCTGTCATAGTGTATATGCTCACCATTTCATCATGGTAAGACTGACTCCGCAAGAACGTTTGCAAATCGTAAAATTACACTACCAAAGTGGGATCTCTGTTCGAACTACGTTCAGAGCATATTACACCAATTTTAATAGGCAGAATATGCGTTACTGGGCTAAAACAAATCCACAGGTTGTCCATGAGAGTGACTTGCATCCAAAAAGAGTTACTGTTTGGTGCGGTTTGTGGTCCGGAGTATCTCCGTATCTCCACTGCATTTCGCGTGGCGCGTCGATCCTTCCATTAGCGGCACGGAGCAAAGTGCAAAAGGGACGCTCGAACAATTATTAACAATAAATTGTTACAATCCGCGAAAATGTATTTAAATAAAATGCTCATAAAATTGTCTTTTTTCTAATAGTCTATAGGAAAAAGTTCGATTCGTGGTATGGATTGCCCGACAGATTCTCATATATGTCTCACTTTATAATTGCATGGTGTTTAAAATTTGGACAACGCTGGTCTAATGTGACGTCATCAACGTTTATGACGTGTATTGATTTGGGTTTTGGAAATTAGCATTAGCATGTCATTAGCAGACTTGATAATGTGTAAAAATTATACGAAACATGTCCATAAATAAAGATGAATAGTTTCATTATATTTAACGAAAAAGTACCAATTATAGTCGGTTCCACGAGAGCTCGAGTGTGAATCATTGATTTTTGTTGTGTGATTTAACGCATACTATTCGGTTGTCTTTGTCAGATTTACAAAAAAACTAATAGAAAAGAGAACGAATATAAAAAATATCGTCACTCTCTGCCGCAATACCTCCAATCACCAGCACACCAAATTTTGTCCGGAGATACGATGACATAATATTCATTTTTGTTTTTTATTGTGGTAGCCTTAACAAAGATATCGGTAGCCCTGGCAAAGATATCTATATGTATCACCCCCTACCCTAAATCTATCTATAAAAGTTTTTTTAACAAAATCCAAAATGAAAATAATTTTTTATTTTTGTACGCCACTGAATTTTTTCCAAAATTTTTATATACGTCACATAATACCGTAAGAAGTCACAAATAAAATTTCTCCAAGATTAGTACAACAAATTTTTTCGGTCATCTAGCGGATTTTTCGAAAATAAATTTTTGTAAATTACTGACTGTCGATTTACTGATTCTAAAAACATTTTCGAAAAAATTTTACAAACAGCCTAAACTTGGTCGCTAATTAGTGGCAGAACCTTTTACTTATAAAGTAACGTTCCATCAGTCCGTACGACGATATTATATAATATTTCCCACCGAACCGCCTATTTTTGTATTCTAAAATAAATTGTTATAAGTCATAAACTCAATTCTTATGCTGCACTCGGTATACAAAACCAAAAGAAAAACTTTCTTCTAAGAAAACCTAGAAGCATGCCCAACTCCCTCCCAGCAAGCATTCAAAAAAACGTTTAACCAAATTCAACTTTAATCCGTGAAATGAGTTCCAATTTGATATTATTATCATCAGCTGGGTCTACGACATTTCGCCGTGATTTGATTTTCAAATAAAATTGGAACTAATTTCACGGATTAAAGTTGAATTTGGTTAAACGTTTTTTTGAATGCTTGCTGGGAGGGAGTTGGGCATGCTTCTAGGTTTTCTTAGAGATTCAAACATGTCATATCGATTCATTTCGATTAAAAATTTCAATCACAGTCGATTTAATATCATCAATACTTGTATGTATTTCAATTACAATGGACTCTAAATGAAATATAACTTGTGATCATTAGTATAATAAAGAAATACCATTGAAACTAATTCCATACAACTAAATATCGTCAAAACTCATTACGTTAATAAACTGTCGAACAAAGGAACACCCTGTTTAAATATAGTTATAAACCTGTGCGGTGGGAAAGTGTAGAAGGGAACATATTGAACATTATGAAAACTTTTGCTTACGTCGAGGTTCTATGACAGTTATTTTTGTGAATAACAATTTTTGCGCTGAACAAGCCATGCTATTAGTAGTAAAATGATCTGAAGATCATATTTTGAGCAACGAAAGTCCAAATAAAACCCGCGCCGGCGAGTAATCACCATTTGAACTTTCTGACAGTTGTCATGGCGACGAAGAAGGAATTTGCTTCCTACGAGGTTTCTAGTGAACCGATTTTAATAATAATTTGTGTAGATGTTGTTCGAATTAAGATGAAAGTTTTCTGAAAATTTCAAGAAGATTGGTGATGGTCAAAATTTCCAACCAAAATAGGTTGGCCATGCAAAATCGGAAAAATGGAATTAAGGCGGCCGTTTTCGAAAAACCTATAAAAGGAGGTGGAAAGAATTGCCAGCATTATTATTGTTTCAACTTTCATTGCAAGCAGTTGGTCTTTGCAGAAGTTAATTAATTTATGACGGTAAGTAAATTACTTACCGTCGTATTAGGCGTAGCAACCAGTAAAATCAATTTACTGTTATAGAAACACTATTCGTAAATAAACAAAATAGTACGATCGTGCCAAAACATTCTACCAAGTTTGAAAGTTACCCTTTGTTTAAAACACAAATTTAAGTTACAAAAACTACCTAGTTATTATCTGACATTACTCAAATATCCCTAATAACAAAACTATGTCTAAATATAAGATTTCTTACCTAAATTCAAATAATTAATAATTTACAACACTGATCAAAATAATATTCAAACACCTGTTGCCGTCAAGATCTCTCATTCAACTTGTTTATATTTTGTGCGGTAGAAATCTCCCCTCCCTAAGTTACCATAGCATAATGAAGTTATAGACACATACTAGCCTTCAAAAAGCGGCTATCGCCGCTTTTTTTCGGCTAGCTCTGCGAGGCAGCAAGGCCTCCGACCTCGCAACAAGTCGCCCTTCGGGCTCCCCTTTAAGCCCCTAAACAAATCATCCTATAAACAGATACAGAATGCTGCACTTAAACCGTAAGAAGGAAGCGAACATGGCTTTTTTTGGATCTACGTGGTGACTGGACTTGTCGATTCCATATTTTAAAAACTGGATGTAAAAGCGGGATATTTGTTTTAGTCGTGATGGGCACGGCGGAGTATTTGAATCTATTTATACCTACAATACTGTCACGTAAAAATCAATCACACGGTATAGAACTAAATTTATAATTACTATAACAAAATATATTCTATATCCTGTGTGATTGATTGATCATCAAAATTGTAAACGGAACATTGCCCCGATGAATCAACTCAATCGATAAACCAATAATATGAATCCAACAATAACCAATAAGAATTATAATTAGTAGAATTAATACTAAGAGGGAGGATTACAACAAAAAGGGCGGTAAGTCGGAAAATCGGCAGTCAGCCGTGGGTGAAGTGCGAGTAGTGATTACCGCTGGAACCTATGTCCGTCATGTTGGTGATCCAATCCTCCCTCAGCCTTTTAGGGTAAGACTTAATTGTAATTTTTGTATGTTTTATTATGCGTTATTATAATTGTTTCTCTTGTCTTGACTTTAATTGATTAATCTGAGCTACAATAAAACCCCAACGACCAAAAGGTCGTAACAATACGCGGCTATGAAAACGATAGCGGATGGGTGATTTATATTTTCATATAATTGTACCCTTTCCGCGCTACGGTACCATAAATATCAAAATTTTGTTTTCCGGTGGTGGCGGCCTTTTATATATGTTGTTAATATTCTCGATCGATTTAATTAATTGCATTGATTAAATTTTATTAAAATATTTATTTTCATTAATGAATATTTGATGGAAATGGATGAAATAATGTTATATTTTTAAAATTGAAATTAATAAAAAATATTAAGTAATTAAATTAATAAAAGAGATCGGGTAGTTGTTACAAATATCGATGTCGCATATTTTTTCTCTCTCCTAAGCGACCAAGTTATAAAATGCTAATGTTATAAATTTAATTTTTAAAGTTTATTTTTTATATATATAATTTTTAATAATTTTTTAATTTATATAATTTTTTAAGTAAATTAATAGGCAACCCAACAAAAACCATAATTATGCATTTCTATTTCTTACAATAAATTGTGTGTTGAACTTATCCGAAAAACCTAAATTAAGTAGAAAACTTTCATAATTCATTAAATAATAAACTTGTAGATGACAAACCAACTTTAAGAAATTTAAAATGTCCCCCCAATTATCATGTCCTAAAGTGGTGAAAAGGAATTAATTGTTAATTAAATTATTTTCAGATAATGGTAATCGTTATTGCTGTAACCTGTGAAATGACCGTTAACGAAACTAAACGTACATCAACCACTTGCTACAATTTTTTAGTTCATATTCCAGCAACTAGCTACAAGAATCACAACAGCATTCTACGCAATGAATTAATATTATTTACGCATCAAACAATGTATCGACTTCCTCACATTTCAGCGGCAGGTTTCTTTAATTTAAATATGTCTTTACTCTTTGGTTGGTTGGGGATCCTCACTGCGTATGTAATAGTTCTTACACAAATTTATAAATAAAAAAAGTAAATTTGTAATGTGAGTAGTGGCGCTCAAAAGTAGGTTGCCAAACAGTTTTTTTGCGATAACTTCTTAAAATTTCAACATTTTTCTTTCATTATTTAATATTTATTCTACCAGTCATAAGTATTTGCCCTCCCAATACATTGCTCTAAACTATAATTTTTTTTTGTGAAAAGGAAAATTTCAACAACAGAAATAAAAAAAATAGGCTATAAAATAACATTTATATTATATGTTGCTTTCATCTATATGTCCTCCTTTACTTTTTATGATAGCTTTACAAAACTTGGGCATTCTAGTAATAAACTTTACCAAAGTTGTTGATAAAATTTCTTTGTTGAATTTCTTTTGCTTTTAATAAATTTTTAGACACTTAAAACAAAAATAAGAAAACGTAGCAAGTCAAGAGCGGGCCCTGGTGCGGGCCCCTCTTATCGACAACCTTATTTTCTTGGAAACTAATAATTTTGGTCCCCTCCGGTCCTCTCCTAGAAGGCCGGCGGGCGTCTATGGGGGCTCGGGCTCTGAATTCTGAATTTCAAAATAGAAAAAAAAAATTTTTTATTTTGCGTTAAAACAAAGTTATTTCGAAACCCAGTCGCGTATCGAAATGGACAATATTTCGAAACGCAATTTTTTGGTTTAAAAGGTTGGTAACTAAACGTCAGTGAAAATTAAAACTAATGATGTCACTATAAATAATATTATAAACCTATAAATTGATGCAAAAAATGTTAATTGTCTATAAAATAATTAATAATAATAAAGAAAATTGTAAACTGCAAGTATTATTTGGCTTTTTAAACTTTTATGCGATTTCCTAACCTGTAAATTTTTTGTTACCAACTATCACAAAAATAGAAAAAAAAATTCAAATTTACTATTATGTAATAAAATGCACAATTTTAATATTTTTAGGTTGTATAAAGCGCATAATAGAAAAATAGTATAAGAAACTCGCTTTATAAGACGTTTTATCGCACTAATTCTTATAATTATAAATAATTTTTTTGGTATGCCAAGTCGGGAGTAAGCAACAAAACACGAATTTTCCATGTGCAAGCCAGAAATAGTCAATGATTGCCCTTGTGCTTTTTGGATTGTAATCGCGAAGGCAAGACGCAAAAGGAACTGAAGCCGCTTGAACTCGAATTGTAAATCGTTGGTAATCATCGGTATGCGTGGAATCAGCACATCTTCTCCTCTGAATTTGCCACTGATGATTGTTGCCTCGATCAAATTAGGAGTCAATTTTTTTATGGTCAGTGTTTTTAACAGTTTTGGCGCGCTTAAGTTTCGCAGAAGTATCACCGCTGACCTAACTATTATATTATAATTATAATAACTTATTATATAATAATCGAATTATAGATTTACTACTGCTTTGAACTGCTAATTTAAGTTATTGTAGTGTGATTGGTTACTTAATTCATTTATCTAATAGATTTTTAATCTTAGAAACAAATATAAAAATAATTCGAGGTAAAAAAATAAGGATTTAGAAAAATAGTTCATCTAAATATAAAACGTATTTATCCTATAAATTATGGTAATTTAATGTAATTAATAAGTGTATAGACCTTCATATTATATTTCATTGCTTTCCGCTTAATCGAATTCACCCAATTTTTTCTTTACATTAAATAATTTACCTTTAACATTTTTTAATGCAATTTTGAACATCGTATTAGTATAAAGCATAGATTATACATATTACCGATACATACACATAATTTATTACTTTTCACGCACAAGTGATACAAGACAATAGTTATTTTTTATTCTTTTTTTGTTTAGATATTAATAATAAAAATTACATACTACAAGTATGCCATTATTTTGTGAATCGTGCTAGAATAACTGTAATAAGGACCCTAAAATTAAAAACCAATAAAAAAAATTTTAAGTTATAAGATATAAATTTGGACGACGCGACGCAGCAGTAAGATGAACCAAAACAGTTTTTTGAGGAAAGTTGCCATTTGTATGGGCGTTGTGCCCCCAATTTTTTCTAAAAACCCTGGTTTAATTCATTTATATAAATTATATATTTTAGCTTTCCTTTTTACTTTTATTGCAGCTTTTTTAATACATGAAGTTTTCGATTTTCCCAAACGTAGTAATGTAACAGATATAGTATTCGACGTGTTATATAGAATTATTGTACTGTTGAATGCTATTACTGGTACCACGAGGATATCCGTGTGGAAAGATAACTTATACATAACATTTCTAAATCAAGTATCAGAAAATGAAATCAATTCAATTTCAGTCAAGTTTTCCAAATGTTGGGATATCAACAAAGTGGTTATTCTATATAAGTTTTTATTAAGCCTTTGCTTTGCTGTTGCTGTTTTAATTGACCGGAAAGATGGATCCCTTTTCTCATCTATAATTATCGTACATTATTATGGATATATTCAATATTTAAACTTAACTACAGTTTTAGTCGTCTACAATTACATTCATAATTTTAAATCAACATTTCGTTGCTTTAATGGAAAATTAATGCTAAGTCTGCAAGAATATGAAAATCAACTGGATACTAAAACAACTTTAGCAACAATCTGCAACTTAAGAAAGAGATATAGTAAAATGGTCAATGTCGTCGATACTTTCAATAATTTGTTTGGGTGGCAAATATTTTTCGTACACGTGAATCTTATGGTAACTATTTTAATAACTATATGTTATCAAATCGAATATTTACTAGTACACGGAGATAATCGCTACCATTTTGAAGTTCTGACTAATTTAGCCGTATATACTGATTCCGTTTTATTCCTCATAGCATTGATGGTGAGTTCCAGAAATTGTATAAAAAATTTAATACTGAGTATTAGTAGGTACAAATGTTGAGGACATTAATTTAATTATTTTCAGATAATGGCAATCGTTATTGCTGTAACCTGTGAAATGACCGTCAACGAAGCGAAACGTACAGCAACTACTTGCCACAATTTTTTAGTTCATATACCAGCAGCTAGTTACAACAAGTGCAGCAGAATTTTACGCGAGGAACTAATATTATTTGCACATCAAGCAACGGATCGACTTCCACACATTTCGGCAGCTGGATTTTTTAATTTAAATATGTCTTCACTCTTTAGGTGGTTGGGCGCCAGCACTTCGTTAGTAATTGTTCTTATACAAGTTTATAAATAAATAAAGTTAATTTGAAATTTAGGTATAAGTATTTTAATACTACATATATCTTCGTTATCAATTTCCATCATCAGCTCTTGGTTTGTTCTTATTCTATTTCGTCGGCTCCATTTACTTTCTTCAAACCCAGTATCATTCTCAATATTTTCCTTTCAAATACCCGCAACGTTTCTTGTTCTTTCTTTGACATGCAGAGCACTTCTGTTACAAAAGTCATTTTAGCATAGTATGTTCTGTATCCGGCCTGTATTCTTTCATTAATTTCTTCCCCTCTATCATTACCATTGTTCAATTGAACTCCTAAATGTTTAAACTTATGGACTGTAACAATTTATTGTTATTAATTGTTGAGTATCCTTTGTCCTTCTGCTCCGCACTGCTTATAGGAGTTCGAAGCGCCGTAGGAAGTGCCGTGTTCCAAACTAGTATTAAACAGTCTTGGTTCTGAGGTCGAACGAGCTGAACGTGAATTAGTTCGTGGGAAGATAGATGCACGGGTATTGTTTGAAAATAATGAAGTTAGAATCCAGAAAAGTTAGATAGTGTGATTTATTTTACGTGAACCGAGACCGATTCTACAGGTGCCTAATTGGGGGATTTATGTTATACCTGTTGCGAATGCTATTAGTCAGTATACCAACAAAACGATCGAGATTGTTATCATGGAATTCATTGTTTGCAAGTGCGGAAGTCGCAGGATATTATTTCTTGAATCCAGCCATCACAGTCCACGTACATCAAGTGCTCGTGAATGTCAAGTGCGGAGTTGTGCGACCGTTTTTGTCCAGTCTTCATAATTGTAAGAATAGATTCAATAAATATCATTTCATCAACTGTTGTTTTATTGAATCAGAAGCAAACTCATTTTATTACAGATTTACGCTCTTGCTACTCCAATTACCATAGAGCTAATTTTTCCATCTTGGGCGTGATGCCCAAGATCTACCCCAGGTGTGTGGTGAGGAATGGTCGCTTCCGCATTTTTATGGGAAAGATACATTTCATTACAGTATGCAGGCGAAGATAAAAAAATTTTCACAGCAAATCCATATATTAAACGTTTTACTTATTTACATAGGTATTATCTCATAAAACATTCTATAATGACTTATTAAGAATACTTATTAGGAAATTTTCATGTCGGTAGCATTAATTGGTACAACATTCTTAATTATTTAGGTCTACTGCTTTATTTTTGCTTCAGTTAGCTAGCTTTTAGTTTAATGATTTCCTTTTACTCATTTTACTCTGTTTATTTGTTGAATATTCGATGTTAATATTGTCTCATATTCTAGAATTTAAATATACACGCGAAAGAATACAGTATAATATTATATCAGCATGTGTTTTTGTATGTAAATGTTGCTAATCGTGAATTATCAATGACTTAAATATACATGAATGTATTTAAATACATAAAACAGTAAGATTTAAAAAAGTTTTTATTATTTATTTTTGAATTTGTATTATGACCACTGAATACGAAGTGAGTGTGCCCAGCAGACCACACAGTAAAGTATAATCTATATTAAAGAATCCTGCAGCGGAAAAGCGTGGAATTTGATTATTTGCTTGGTGTGCTAATAGTATTAGCTCTTCGCGTAAAATACGGTTTTGATTGTTCGTCTCGGGCATGCTAAGCAATAAATTGTAGCATATTGTTGCTGTACGTTTAGCTTCTTTGGTAGTTTTTTCACTTGCAACTGCAATTGCGATTGCCATTATCTAAAAATTCTTAGTTTAGCATAGTTAAAATGCAATAAAATATTTAGTTATAACAAAACTGTTAACGCCACACTCTTTCCATTTAATCACGAGCGATGCGCATATAGCATGCAGCGCTTTTCTACTTATCGCGATAACATTTACACACTAAAATGCAGCTAACGGGAAGTATAAGGAGCGGCATAATTTACCGCGAACGATTCAGCGTGATACAATTCCGGGAACTATTTGCCATAACACGATTACGTGTGATTAAGTATTGCTTATGGGGACGGTGGTCTGGAATCTTTTCAGTTATACTACTCATGATATGCAACGGTTACTAATTATTAGTTCCAAAATTACATTAGTGTAGTCGAAACTTATAAAGAAGTGACAGTGATTTTAAGGTCAACTACTCTTTTGTAGCAATTAAATCATTCTTATAAGTTACTAAATTTGACTTACCAAAAGAGGAGCACACCATATTAACGCGAGTGTGAATAAAATTGTATTTAAAAAATTTCCAAAGTGTAACTCGACGTCTTCTTTTGACATAAAATATTTAATACAAAAATTCAACATGTACAGAAAGTTGACCAATAATTGCAAGAAGACACAGAGTAATTGCCATCCAAATAGTATGTTAAACTTCTCGACAGTTTTAAAAATGACGCAGCCAAGTTTTCGAAATTCATCAACAATCCCAGTTGTTGTGGCTTCATGATGCTCTTCTACACTTTCTATCAAATTTTTATTAAATCGGTTGAAGAGAGATTCGAATCCATGTATGAAATGAAAAACTAATAAAAACATGGTTACATTTAAGAAACGAACAAATTGAATATAAATCATCATTATATAGGTAAATATTTCAATAGATTGGTCTTGTAGTGTGATGAAAATACTACTAACTTCAAGAATGGTAATACTTAAACTGAATGACATCAATTTTTTGTTTATATCCCAAAACTTAATTCTTTTTTCTGGAATCAAATGTTTTTCAATTTTTGAAAATTCTTCAAAGAACGTTCGATATAATTCAATATTCAATACCGATATTTTGAACATCGAATTAAAATAGTACAAATGCAAGACGCAAAAATAAAGTATGTCTATGCTAGCAGATGTTTTATCAACAATTGGTTGAGAAAGTTCAACCGCAAGACAATACACTGAATACGATAACAAAATAATATTAAGAAAAAAACTGTAAAGTTTATGTAAAAAACGCAAAATGTAGTATTTACAATAAATTGGCGGTATTACAGTCATACAAATTGCTAACTTCTGTAAAAAGCTGTTTTGATTCATTTCCACCATAGTGTTTCGAACTACCGAACTAAAATTATAATAAAAAATATAAATCCCTATTATCGAACTAATGAGAAATCAATTTTGTTAGATATTAGTGTTTTTTATTTTACTTGTCAAAATAGTACTAATAATAGTAGTTTACCGCAAATTATGTGTAATTTTCGATATAATCAAATAGTTTTGATACTGATAAATGGACAGGATAATGTGTCTTTATCAAATATTTCAAATGAAATGCTAATGTTGATGTTGATAGTTTTTTATAGAAATATTGCTGTTTTTCAAATCCGAATTAAATATTTACTTGTGTAAAATAGTTGTAATCGTCTATTTCCACAAGATTTTAAATTTTAAATGACCCACCTTAGTTTTTTTCAAAACTGAAGCTTGTGATCATAAAAAAAAATACCTATAGGGATTTTACATTATCGATGGTGGCGCTAGTGTAACTTCAATATGTCTGCTATATCAAGTATACCTCAGTAGAATTTTAATTTGTTTATATTTGTTTATACAGAGATATTTAGTTTTTTGTTTATTTGTGTCCAAATTAATTAAAAAAACACACTATAAACATACGTTAAGAGACACTTTGGTATACTCAAGTATAATTGATGGAGTAGTTATAATTTCTGTCGTATGGTGGCGTTTGGTTAATGTTAAATCCCAAATTGCCTCACAATACTCTACCCATTTATGTGAGTAACCTTTTATTTGTTAAGTGTTTAGAATTTCGCTACGACTATCGCATAATTATTGCCGCTGTCGACGACGGCTAGTAAACCCTCCAAAATATTGGAGTGGACATCTTTTGTAATTATTTTTGTAACTATTTTAATCTTAAGTTTATGCATGCCGAGGTCGACCCCTTTAACTAATTATTATTAAGAACCTGCGTTGTAACACGAAAAGTTATCTCATTAAATTTACCGTCTCGTGTCTAGTTTGGCAGTTTTTTTGTCTACCTTGTTTTTCAGAATTAAGCATTGTAAAGATTCGGGGCATAAGCAATACGCAACATTCACCTGGGTGACTCTCGTAGACGTCACCCAGCAGCCGCGATTTCACTTGTTACGACCCTGCAGATTCGATTGAGCTACGCCAGGCAGTTAAAAGGAGAAGTTTTAATTATTAAAAACAAATATCGTATCAATCTGTCAAACATTACAAGCTGGCAAAGTTGAAACTTCAAGAGTGAACAACAAGGGATAAATATCCCGAATATTTTGTGTACACTCGTTTGGAATTCTTTTGGAAATCATTGGAATTTCTTGGAAATTCCTGGAATTCTTTGGAAATATTTGGAATTCTTTAGAAATCCCTGGAATTTCTCGGAAATCACGGGAATTCTTTAAAAATCCTTGGAATTCTTGGATAACATTGGAATTCGTTGGAAATGGTGAGAACTTTGGAATTTATAGGAAATCGTTGGAATTCTTTGGAATTTCTTGGAAATCGTTGGAATTCTTGGAAATCGTTGGAATTCCGAGTCTTGTGTACAGAAATTTTACTGGGTATTTATCCCTTGGTGAATAACTCATGAAGTACTGAAGGGATTTCAACCAAATTTTGTATACAGGAACATTGCCCCCACAAGACTTGTTCGCCTATAGAACCTTTCGATATAAATTAAGAATTCAACTTAAAAAAAAAGATTACTTTTTGTTGCGAAATAAAAATGTTTTCATATCTCCGGCAATGTTGAACCGATTGTGATAAATTTTGTGTGCTATTAGAGCTTTTAAAATACAGGGTTTACCAATACGACGTTTGTTTTTAAATTTTAAATGAAACACATATTTTGGATGAAAATACTATGGATTTTTATTTATATATAAAGTAGAAGGTCTGCCATTTATGAATGAAAAATAATATCCTTCGAATGCCCACCACGACCACGCTTACAGACATCGATTCTTTCGTCAAAATTTTCAATCACATTTTGGCATAATTGAGGCTCTATCTCACTAATGACACGTTTGATGTTGACTTTTAAGCCCTCAATGGCTTGTGGATTATCCGCATAGACTTGATCTTTCACATAGACCCACAAGAAATAGTCAAACGGTGTAAAATCGCACGATCTGGGGGGCAATTTATTGCTGAATTACGCGAAATTATTCGATCTGGAAATTTGTTTTGCAATAAAGCCATTGTTTCTCTGGCTGTGTGACAAGTGGCGCCATCCTGTTAAAACCACAGATCACTCACATCCATATCATAGGCCAAAAATAATTTGTCAACATGTCCCCAAATGTGGAGAATGTCGTGGAATCGATAAATTTGGACGTTCTTCGACACTTTCACTTACAGCAGCGATATTTTCGCTGGATCGACCCAAACGAATATGTGTTGTTGTTGGTATGTTATATACCAAACCAGTAAACTTAAATTTATCCACCAAATTCTTGATAGCGGTTTCAGAAGACCGATCATGACGACCAAAAATATCGAGAATTTTACGAAATGTGGTTTTCACACATCGACCATTTTCGTAATAGGTTTCAATGATTTTAATTCGATTTTCGATTGAAATTGAAGACATTTTCACAAATGGCAAAGCTTTTGCTATACATATGTCAAAAAAATAAATGTGAGAACTGTCAAAATATCCAAATATGCACCTATTGAAAAACAAACGTCGTATTGGTAAACCCGTACAAGCATTGGTGAGGAAACAATTGAGATAAATGTAAAAGCAAGAAAATTACAGAAAATATTAATTGAAATCTTACTTTATCAATTGCTTGGAGAAAATTTATTAGGTGGCTTGTCATATGACGTGACATTCATTTCGCAAGTTTGTTTTCAAAGTCATTTGTATTATTTTTTATATCTAAAGTGGTCAAATCTGACAGTTTGAAATGGTAATTTTAAATTAATAATGTATCTTTCCTTGTTTATTTATTCTTTATTTTTAAATAACTCTTCCTTAAAACAAAAAAATTTTGTGGTGTGGTAGTGACAAACCGTACTTTAGCATTAGGAATTGTGTGGATAAAGCCTTCGGCCAAATGGCCACTTCTTGAGTTGCCACCAATAAAGTACACACCAAACAAATCTCTGGAAAATTTTAACAGATTCTCATAAAATTTTGTGTACTGATGATTGGAGGTATTGCGGCAGAAGTGCCGATATTTTTTTATGCAATTTTAAACACTTCGTTTGTACAAAACATAAACTATGCTTTTATTATGTATATAATTATAATATTATGTACTATGTTACTTCTACCGCACAACTTTTTTGGTCAGATATTAATGATAAAAATTACCTACTATTGGGTATGTTATTATTTTTTTAAACCTGACGGAATAATTGAAATAAAAACATTAAAAAAATCTAAGCAATAAAACATTTTTGAGTGGATTCGACATTTTATTTAAATGTAAACGACAAAGCAGCACAGTAAGATGAACAACAACCACAACAGTGGATTGGTGTGATCGCTGGTTGAGTTACAGAGCGGAAATTCTGGATTCAAATCTCGGAATTAACAGAATATCTTAGCTCGGCCTTTCGGTGTGCATCAACACGTTGTGGATTACATCCTTAAGTCTGACCAATTGACAGAACGTCAGGATCAAAAATTAAAAAAAAAAAAAAAAGATGAACCAAAATAGTTTTTTGAACGGAGTTGCGATTTGTATGGGTGTTGTTTCCCCAAATTTTTCTAAACACCCCCATTTAACTTCTTTATACAAATTATATATTTTAGCTATGCTTTTTACTTATATTGTAACTTTTCTAATACTTGAAATTTTTAATTTTCCTAAACGTACTAATATTATTAATACAGCATTCGATGTTTTGTACAGGATTGTGGTATTTTTGAATATTATTACTGTTACAACGACCATATCCGTGTGGAAAGATAAATTATATGAAGCATTTGTAAATCAAATTTCAGAAAATCGAATGATTTTGGTTCCAGTAAAATTTGCAAATTGTTGGAATATCAGCAAAGTGGTTATTCTATATAAGTTTTTAATAAGCCTTTGCTTTGTTGTTGCCGTTGTAATTGACCAGAAAAATGGATCTATTTTTTCATCTATAATTATGATTTATTATTATGGATTTATTCAATATGTAAACATAACTACAGTTTTAGTCGTCTATTACTACATTCATAATTTTAAATCATCATTTCGTTACTGTAATGGAAAATTCATGGTATGTCTGCAAGAATATAGAAATAAACTGGATACCAAAACCACTTTAGCAACACTTTACAATTTAAGAAAACTATACACCAAAATGTTCAATGTTGTCGATACGTTCAATAATTTGTTTGGGTGGCAAATATTTTTTGTGCACATGAAAATTATGTTATTTACTTTAATATTTATTAGTTATCCAGTCGAACGTATACTGGTAAATGGAGACAATCGTAACCATTTTGAGGTTCTAACTAGACAAGCTCTATATGCGGATAGCCTTCTGTACACCATAGTATTGATGGTAAGAGTAAAAAATTATTAAATAAATGTGATGCTGAGAAGTGCTAAGAATGTTCAGTAAATGTTGAGTAAATCTTATTGGGTTGGATACATGGGCGTACCCAGGGGAGGGCAGGGAGGGGCAGCTGCCCCTCCCTGGATCCTTCCTGTTTCCCATACATTTAGTTGGTTAATTATGTGCCTATGCCAGGATAATTATTTATCAACAGAAAATTCCTGGTTTCCCCCCCCCCCTAGGCCAAAAGCTGGGTACGCCCATGGTTGGATACAACTCGCCGCCGCGCACGATTCACCGCGGCACTATTCGCCGTCGGCACGTCCCGGTGAGTCGTGTCGCGGCGAATCGTACCGTTCCCAATTTGATTACCAGTAGGTTTCAACTGCCAAGAGGTGCACACAATGCACACAAAAATTGCTTCCCCAATAGCTAGGCTTTTATATTATTTCACTAAAAAAGACTTAACAAATCAACTTGAAATTTTTAATGAGCACAATAAACCATTCATTCTAGGCAACCTTTCAAAAATATTTTTTGCCATATTTAATCACCATGAACAACTACAGTTACTGACATGTGCATATATGGTTATTAACCACATACCAATAACTATTCGTCGGTCGAAGTGTGTTAATCACGTAACTCCAATGAGTTATTTATATCAAAATACACAGAAAATTCACACAAATTCAACGTTTTATAATGCACATGCAAATATTTCAAATTATTTTCATTATATTATATTTTCACATTTCAGTATTTTCGAAATATAATAGAATATCGATTACGTATTGTATACGTTTTTTAGCTTTCCTGCAAAAGTTCCATAATTTTAGTTGCGTAGTATCACAGTTCGATCGACAATTAATAATAGGATGAAGGTAGCATGAAACAGCTATTGGCGACGCCGACTAATTATTGCAATTGCAACTGTTTTACTAATTTTTGCAATTATTATCATGTCCTGAAGTGGTGAGAAAGAAGTAATCATTAATTTAATTATTTCCAGATAATGGTAATCGTTATTGCTGTAACCTATGAAATGACCGTTAGCGAAACTAAGCGTACATCAACCGCTGGTTACAATTTTTTAGTTCATATTCCAGCATCTAGCTACAAGAATTACAACAGCATTCTACGCAATGAACTAATATTATTTACGCATCAAGCAATGAATCGACTTCCTCACATTTCAGCGGCAGGTTTTTTTAATTTAAATATGTCTTTACTCTTTGGTTGGTTGGGGACCCTCACTACGTATGTAATAGTTCTTACACAAATTTATAAATAAAATAAGTAAATATGTAATCTAGGTAGTGGCGCTCAAAAGTAGGTTGTCAAACAGTTTTTTTTCGCAACTTTATAAAATTTCAACATTTTTCTCTGATTTTTTAATATTTATTCTATAATTATAACTTTTCTGAAAACTAATAGTACCATTGTTTAATTGTTGATTTAAATGTGGTTAATCTTTACACATGAGTAGTTGCATATAAACGATTTCTGCTGTTCTATTTATTACAATAATTATAAATTTAGTAAGTGTATTTTATATATTTTGTTATATTACTTTATTATATATTTGGGTAAAAAGGGTAAAATTTACTTTATTATAACTAATAATCCAACCATTAACTTTAAAATCTGTAGTACTAATAGCGTCCTGAGTTCCTCATAAGTTAATAAAGAATTATTGATAATAGGTTTCAATAGTTTTTTACACGACTTTACTCCCGCTTCCCAAATTCCACCAAAATTCAGACTATATGACGGAATGAATTTCCAATTAATTCCCTCGTTAGCGGATTATTCGGATATTTGTGAACTAGATTTAACAAGAAAATTTTCAAGTTTTTTTTCCCCCGATAAAGTTTTTTCCATTATCTGAAATAATTTCAGAAGGTTTCCCTCTACGTGAAGCAAACCGGCGAAGGCCCAAAATAAATGATTCAGTTATCAAGTCACCAACCAGTTCTATGTGCAATGCTTTTGTAGTTAATCATACAAACAGACAAATGTATGATTTGTAAGTTTTACTTCCACGACCCCTTGCGGATTTTATTATGATAGGGCCTGCGTAATCAACTCCTACGCTAGGGAACGGACATTTGCTACTGCTTTAAACTGCTAATTTAAGTTATTATAGTCTGATTGGTTACGTAATTCATTAATCTAATTGATTTTAAATCATAGAAACAAATATAAAGAAAATTCGAGGTAAAAAATAAGGATTTATAAAAACAGTTCATCTAAATACAAAACGTATTTATCCTATAAATCATGGTCATTCAAAGTAATTAATCAGTATATAGACCCTCATATTATATTTCATTGCTTTCCGCTTAAGTGAATTCACCCAATTTTTTCCTTGCATTAAATAATTTACCTTTAACATTTTTTATGCAATTTTGAACATTGTATTAGTATAAAACATATATAGATTATACTTTTTACTTATTACCGATACATACACATAATTTATTACTTTTCACGCACAACTGATACAAAACAAGTTATTTTTTATTCTTTTTTTAGTTTAGGTATTAATAATAAAAATTACATACTACAAGTATGCCATAATTTTGTGAAGCCTGCTAGAATAACTGTAATAAGAACCCTAAAAATCAAACCCAATAGAAAAATTTGAAGTTTAGCAGCAGCAGTAATAAGATGAACCAAAACAGTTTTTTGATGAAAGTTGCGATTTGCATGGGCGTTGTGCCTCCTAGTTTTTCTAAATATCCTCGTTTAATTTATTTATATAAAATATATATTTTAGCTTTCCTTTTTACTTTTATTGTAGCTTTTTTAATACATGAAGTTTTCGATTTTCCCAAACGTAGTAATGTAACAGATATAGTATTCGACGTGTTATATAGAATTATTGTATTATTGAATGCTATTACTGGTACCACACGAATATCCGTGTGGAATGATAACTTGTACAAAACATTTCTAAATCAAGTATCAGAAAATGAAATCAATTCAATTTCAGTCAAGTTTTCCAAATGTTGGGATATCAACAAAGTGGTTATTCTATATAAGTTTTTATTAAGTCTTTGCTCCGCTGTTGCTCTTTTAATTGACCCGAAAGATGGATCCCTTTTCTCATCTATAACTATCGTACATTATTATGGATTTATTCAATATTTAAACGTAACGACAGTTTTAGTGGTCTACCATTACATTCATAATTTTAAATCAACGTTTCGTTACTTTAATGGAAAATTAATGCTAAGTCTGCAGGAATATGAAAATCAACGGGATACTAAAACAACTTTAGCAACAATCTGCTACTTAAGGAAGCAATATAGTAAAATGGTCAATGTTGTCGATACTTTCAATAATTTGTTTGGGTGGCAAATATTTTTCGTACACGTGAACATCATGGTAACTATTTTAATAACCATATGTTATGAAATCGAATATTTACTAGTACACGGAGATAATCGCTACCATTTCGAAGTTCTGGCTAATTTAGCCTTATATATCGATTCCGTTTTGTTTCTCATAGCATTGATGGTGAGTTCCAGAAATTGTATAAAAAATATAATACTGAGAATAAAAAAAGAATTAATTGTTAATTTAATTTATTTCAGTCAATGGCAATCGTTATTGCTGTAACCTGTGAAATGACCGTCAACGAAGGGAAACGTACAGCAACTACTTGCCACAATTTTTTAGTTCATATACCAGCAGCTAGTTACAACAAGTGCAGCAGAATTTTACGTGAGGAACTAATATTATTTGCACATCAAGCAACGGATCGACTTCCACACATTTCGGCAGCTGGATTTTTTAATTTAAATATGTCTTCACTTTTTAGGTGGTTGGGCGCCAGCACTTCGTTAGTAATTGTTCTTATACAAGTTTATAAATAAATAAAGTTAATTTGAAATTTAGGTATAAGTATTTTAATACTATAACTTCCGTCGGTTCCATTTACTTTCTTCACACCCAGTATCATTCTCAGTATTTTCCTTTCAAATACCCGCAACGTTTCTTGTTCTTTCTTAGACATGCAGAGCACTTCTGTTACAAAAGTCACTACGGGCCTTGTCAAAGTTCTGTAAATTTTAAGCTTTGTTCTTTTACTTAGGTTCTCATCCTTTAATATTTTTTGATTATCATAGTATGTTCTGTATCCGGCCTGTATTCTTTAATTAATTTCTTCCCCTCTGTCATTACCATTGTTCAATTGAACTCCTAAATGTTTAAACTTATGGACTGTAACAATTTATTGTTATTAATTGTTGAGTATCCTTTTTGCCCTCTGCTCCGCGCCACCTATGGGAGTTCGAAGCGTGGTAGGAAGCGCCGTGTTCCCAGGGCTGGGCAGTATTTGAAATACTTGTATTTGAAATACGTATTTAAAATACATTTTGTATTTTGTATTTGTATTTTAAATACACCGTTTCAAATGTATTTTGTATTTTGTATTTTAAATACAAATATTCCGTGTATTTTGTATTTTGTATTTTATTTCAAATTTTGTATTTCAAATACAAATTTTCAATGTATTTTGTATCTTGTATTTTGTATTTTAAATTTTTTATTTTGTATTTTAAATATTGTAGTTTGTATTTCAAATATTGTATTTTGTATTTTAAATACTGTATTTTGTATTTTAAATACTGTATTTTGTATTTTAAATACTTGTTTTAAATGCAATTTGTATTTTGTATTTTGTATTTTAAATACTGTAATATTTTGTATTTGAAATACTGTATTTTGTATTTTGTATTTTAAATACATAATTTCAAATGTATTTTGTAATTTGTATTTTAAATACAAGTATTCAGTGTATTTTGTATTTCAAATACCCATTTTTGTGTATTTTGCCCACCCCTGCGGTGTTCCTGGCTAGTATTAAACAGTCTTGGTTCTGAGGTCGAACGAGCTGAAGGTGAATTAATTCGTGGGGAGCTAGATGCACGGGTATTGTTTGGAAATAACGAAGTCGTTAGAATCCAGAGAAGTTAGTAAGTGCGATTTATTTTACGTGAACCGAGACCGATTCTACAGGTGCCAAATTGGGGGATTTATGATATTTATGATACCTGTTGCCAATGCTATTAGTCAGTATACCAACTAAGCGATCGAGATTGTTACCATCGAGTTCATTGTTTGCGAGTATGGAAATCGCAGGATATTATTTCTTGAATCCAGCCATCACAGTCCACAGGTGCTCGTAAATGTCAAGTGCAGAGTGGTGCTACCGTTTTTGTTCAGTCTTCAACCGATCGATCCATTTCGTCAGCTTCAAGCGAGATCATCATCCACAAGCAACTGTTATCGTCACGTCGTTCAGCAGATTCCTGGAGATCGAAGCAGGGGGCGGTAAACAACCTTTGTCGTCGTTATTGTGTGAATTCATCAAGCGCTTGGTGAGTAATTTTTTGATTTGCTACTACTTCTCTGCTGATTTGCTGCTACTAATCTCTTCCTGTGTCGGGTTTTCTATTATTTGGTCTTCACCTCTTATCTCCATTTGTTGTTCTTTGATTTCGTCTTCTCTGTTTAGTAGTTTCTCAAAGTGCCTCTTCCATATTTCTTTTATTTTCTCTTTATCGTCTTCAGCTGTACCTTTTCCGCATTTCATTGCTCTTGTCTTTATTGTAGCAGCTTCTCTGTGGTTCCTGATTGCTCTATAATAGCAAATGTTAAAATTTACCAAAAAAAAACAATGAAAATGGAAAAAACCGAGATGGCGAGTTTGCCATATTATTTTTGTTTGTAAAATTGGTGATGAGATATTGGCTAAGAGAAGGAAAGAGCGTAAAAATTTTACATGTGAAGTGTGTAACTACGAATGTGTGCATAAATCAATTTTTAGAGCTCATTTGAGAATTCACACCGGGGAAAAACCTTTCGCCAGCGAACTTTGTGACTACAAGTGCGGACACAAGCATCAGCTTAAAGTGCATTTTATAACTCACACAGGCGAAAAACCCTTTTCCTGTAGTGTTTGCGACAACAAATGTTTGTTCAAGGAAGTTTTATTATTATATTATATATAACATTTATTCAATTTTACATAGTTACATTATTAAATGTCAACAAATTTATATTATATTATCTATTATTAGGTTAAGCCCTTTATTAGATATTTAACATAATGTAAAGTAATTATAATTTTTGATTTGTAAATAAATTTAAATAAATTACAGGATAAAAGTTTCAAAAAACCTGATAATTAGTTTTGATAAATTGATAAAAATGGGGTTTGGAAATTTGGTGTAGGATTTGATGGGCTAACATGTATAGGGATTGAAAGTGGAGTTACAATACATTAATACAAAAAACAGCACAATTAAAATAATATTTACATTGCCGATCCTCCCTCCCCGATAAGGACCGACAGAGACCAGTTCAGGGTTTTAGTTATAAAAATTGTAATCTCGTAGCAGTATGGACTTCAGGAGTTTGCGTTTGTTCTTCGAGATTACATTGTCAAGATCATAGTCTCCAATTTGTCTAATTAACTCGTTTTCGTGAAACGAGCAATTTTTCAAAAATTTTTCGGTCGATTTCTTTATGAAATCACCGACGTATTCAAAATCGTTGTCTTCGTGCATGTGTTTGATGGTTGTGTAGCGAGGGTAGTTATTCACTACTTTTAAAAATTTGTTGAGACAACGCTGTACGGCAATTAGATTGCTGTTTGCGGCACTTCCCCAAACAGTGCAGCCGTATGTCAGGACTGACCTGGCACATGTGCGAACGAGCAGAAGCTTGAACTCTCTGGATAACTGTGCTTCGTGGTTAATCAATGGATAGAGCAGATGTAGCACTAAGTTCGTCTTTTTAACTCTATCAGCTATAGTTTTTTTCCACGTAAGTCGTTGATCTAAGAGCAAGCCGAGATATTTTATATCTTTTTGCAGTTCGATAACGCTATCGTTAATTTTAATATCGACTGTAGGACGAATTCTGCTGTTCGTAAACATGATCGCCTCAGTCTTACTGACGTTTAATTTTAGCTTCCAATCGCTAAAAAATTTGCATACCAACTGCAGATGTTCGTTAATGTTTTCAACGATAATATCTTTAATTAAGCTCGACGAATAGATAGCTGTATCGTCGGCGTACAGAGCGATATTCGTGTCTTCGTGCACTGGTATATCGTTTATGTAGATATTGAATAGTGTGGGTCCGAGAATCGAACCTTGCGGAACACCAGCTGGTATGCTTTTTTCGGACGACCTAGCATCGCCTACTATAACACTGAAAGTGCGACCCGTCAAATAGCTCTGAACGATCCTCACCAAGGAAGGGGGAAGATTCAGTTGCATCATCTTGTGGATCAAACCCTCGTGCCAGACCGTGTCGAAGGCTTTCTCCAAATCGAGTAATACCATTCCCGTATGGTTATTGTTGTTGGATTCCATTACCACATCCTCAACTACTCTGGCTAATTGATGGATGGTACTGTGTCCTCTCTGAAACCCAAATTGTTGTTTGATAATTAAATTATTACTTGTCAGATGGTCGACAATTTCTTCCTGGATAACCTTCTCCAAGATTTTGCTCAAACAAGAAAGTAAGCTAATTGGACGGTAGTTTTTGGCTTCGCCCTTGCCCTTGTTTGGTTTCGGAATTGCCAATATTTTAGCCGTCTTCCACACCGTAGGAAAATAGCACAGCTTCAGACATGACCTAAAAATATAGTAAAGTTGTACCACTCCCTTTTTGGGGAGGTACTTAAGGTGTTTATTAGTAATACCGTCGGCTCCGGGAGCCTTCCTTACTTTACGACTCTTGATAATTTGCTGGATCTTTTTAGGAGTGATGTTAATTTCCAGCAAGTCTTCCATGTCTTTCAGCAGTGCAACGTTTGCTCTTACCTGTTCCTCTAGCGGGGAACTAAGGTTGGTAGTTACCTGGTGTACCTCTTCAAAAATATTAGCAAAAACCTCTGCCTTTTCTTGGTTGGTATAATAATTTATGTTTCCATGATTCAGAGTGGGCGTTGGTTCGTTTTTTCTTCTCAACGCGCTATAAACTTTCCACAACGAGTTATCTTTCGTGGTAAGATCTTTTGTTTTATTTAACCATTCTTGACGTCGAATGGTTTTAATTCGGTTTTGAATGTCATCCGTAAGTTGGTTTTTCTCGATACGATAGGCCACATTGCCTGTTTCCAACCACTTACGTCGAGCTTTGTTACGTTGTCGCTTCAGATCATCGGTTTCCCGATCTGCGACAAATTTGTTCCGAATTCTTTTGACTTTGGTGGATACTTCGTGAGCTTCCGTGATTGCCATGGTGAATTTGGCAATTTCAAGGTCCACTTCCTCAACAGAACTGATGTTTGGAGTTATACGAATTCTGTTGTTGCACTCTTCTCTAAATTTGCGCCAATTGGTATCCGAGATAACGTAGCTTGGCGGAATACGAGAGGTAGGTATGGTCATCAAAACGGGCCAGTGATTTGAATTCAAGTCATTAATTGTTTCCGGTTGCGTAAAGTTTGTTATTCCATTTACTAAAAAGAAATCTATAGTGGATTGCAACAGACCTGGCGGACTAAAAGTAGGTGTGGGCGGATATAACAGCAGGTAGTTGTTTATATCGTTGTGAGCCTTTAAGGTGCTACCATTTCTATTTGGATACCGACAGTTCCATTGGGGGTGCTTGGAATTGAAATCCCCTCCGATTATTATCTTGTTGTACTTGTTCATGATGTTATCAAGCTCAACCGATGTCAAATTCGTAGACGGTGGAACATACATGGCACCAACATAAAAAGGACTCTTCAAATTGATTTTCATAACCAATAGCTCTGCTGTTACGTTTGGTTGCTCTGCCGTTTCGTGGGGCAACCCCTTTCTAATTACGATAGCAACACCACCTGCCCGGTCTGTTAATCTATCTTTCCTAAAAACAAAGTAATTTTTAAATTTCAAATTATCGCTTACCTTTAACCAAGTTTCCGTTATTAGTGCAATATGGATATTGTGTTCGTCCAAAAAAAGTTCGAAATCCTGGGTTTTGTTTACAACGCTTGTAGCGTTCCACGTCATAATGTTCAAGTCTTCGTGGCTGTGACTACCCATTAAATTCCTTAGCACATCTAATGAATGCCGCCATGCGAGCACCACCATCCACTGTATTTTCCATAACGTGATTTAACTCGCGCACAGCTTTTAACATTTTATCAATGTTACACATTGACTCTAGTTTTTGGAATTCAGCAAAAAGAGAATTCAAATTTTCTACACCACTATCTTGACTGGCAGTGGGTGGTACGATATGATTCACTTGTCGTAAAGGAATCTGTGGTCGTGGTTGTGTCACTATTTGGTGACGCACAACTGGCCTTTGTTGGAGCACCTGACTCATCGTAGGTGCTGCAAAGTTTTGAACTGGTCGACTTGGCCGAAGAGACGGGAAATCCGTCTGTCGCACCACATATTCCTGCGGCTTAACGACCCTTGTTGGAGGTTTTGCAACTCTGTTTAGAGCCTTCAGGTAGACTGAACACTCTCTGTAATCGCCGGTGTGAGCCTCACGGCAATTTGCGCATTTAGGGGTGGTACCCTCTGGCACCGTACACTCTCTGGAAAGATGGTTTCCAGCACATTTTCGACAAGCGATTTTCAAGTTGCAGTTGTCAGCTGCATGACCAAATTGTTGGCAACGGTAGCATTGGGTGACGCCCTTCCGCGCCCTGTACTTTTCCCAGTACACACGAATGTTACCAACGCCTCGAATTGATTGTATTTCACTGAATGTCACAGTGTTTTCAAACGCCACTTTAAATTTAGGGTAAAATTTGTTTTCTTTATTTAAAAGTTTAACACTAACCACTTTAGTGTTCATATTTTTTAATTCGTCCAGAACTTCGGCTTCATTCATGGATTGCACGCCCTTTAAGACAGCCATCATCTTTTTCTCACTATTAAGGCTGTAAGAATGAAATTGTGTACCATTTTGAATAAAACTGGATTTCAATTTATTGAAATCGTTAATGTCCTCGGTGAAAATTTTCACTTTGTTCCCTAAATATTTAATTTGAAACTTATTAGTCACAACTTCTTTGATGTCATTTGCATATTTGACATGATTCACGGGTACACCAAAGACAATAATTGGCTTCGGTTTAATTGTTTTTGGTGTCGAATTTATTACATTCGATGTCACACTGGTGTCTTTCACTATTTCAGTATTTAATAACTCAAACTTGTTACTTGTATTTATATTATACGTCATCTCACTGTCGCTGATGACATCTTGGTTTTTCTGCTTCTTTGCCTGGCTCGTTTCGGCATAAGATTTCTTGTTTGTCACGGTAGCGGTAGTACTAATTGTACTATTTCCCCGTTTCAAATTTGTATTGTTCTTTTTAACCATTTTGCTGGTTGCTAGCAAATTTGTTTTACTACGCAAAATAAAATTTTGTAGTATCTGTGCCGAATTGGCACATTTTAAATTATTTGCACTCTCGTTGCCCTCAATTGCAACTCGTTCACTTTGTTTAACTTAAATTTATATCAACTATTATTGTAAAATATAAAATATTGCACAATATCAAATCACTTGTATACGTCACGCACTAATCGCTAACGTTATAACAACACATCCGATCGCTTCGATTGCTCGACGTCGAATGAAGGAAGTTTTGAGAGGTCACTTAAGAACTCATACTGGCGAGAAGCCATATACATGCAAAGCTTGTAGATATAAAAAGTACACTAAAACTTTTTGGAAGTTCATTTGAGAACTCCCACAGGCGCGAAACCATTTGAGTGCAAATTTTGTAAATATAAATGTTCATATAAGGGACACCTGAAATTACTTGTGAGGAGTCATACGGGCGAAAAACCGTTTGGTTGTAAACTTTGTGACTAAGTGTTGTTGAAGCACTTGTAACAAATTTTATTGAATTTGTTTTAAGGGTACGCCTATGTATTCCTTTTGCATATCACAACGAGGCGCTCTTGTTATCTGGGCGGATAAGACTGCGTTGCGCGCGGTGGTATGGAAAATTGCCAGTCGAGTTAGGGACTCGAGCTTGAAAAGATGCGAGTGAGTGTTTCTGTGTTCAGGAGGAATTTTGGGTGAGTTTTGGTCCAGTGGACTGATTTTTAGGAGACATCTTATCTTTTTTGGACACCTTAATTTTTTTATTTTCGCTTTGTTAAATACTCGCAGCAGTTAAAAAGAATTATTTGCAATAATTCAATTCGCATACTATATTTTATTTTCCATCGACTGGCCGTATTATCAAGCGCTTCAACGATAGCATTTTTATCTTGCTGGCAAACATTTCCAACGTGATCCTTTAAATTAATTTAATAAAGTAAATTATTTTTACTTTTATTTATTACTTTGGATTAATTATTATTTTCGCTGTGGGCGTAGACTACTTGTTTTCTGTGTGTTTCTCCATTACGGATAATATAGAGACAAGTATCTACAATTTCTTTTTTTTTCCATCTACGTGCTGGACTTCCTTTGTTGGTGAATTTTTCCTGCAGTGGTTGATTAATACCTTTAAAACCACCCCCTCGCTACCGGCACAAATCAGCTAGTCGTAACATCTTGGGCTTCTACACTATATTTTAAAGCTGGTTCTTCTTCCAGCGTGTAGAGAAAAATTCTGTTTGCCTTCAAGGGCAGGTAGCAATTTTTTATTACACACTTTTCTTGGGACTTGTCAGTTAAACAAAACTAATGAAGTTCCGAGGTTTGATAATAGTGAAAGTATTGATAAGAGATAATGATGAAGATAAGCATGAAAGTTGACCTATAATAAGAGTAAGTTAATATATTGTGGACTGTGGTGTTTCAAAATCAAATTTTGAATATTTTTATTTCCTTTTGTGATGATTTTGTTTATTTTTAATTAACTCATTTGTTTTTGTAAATTTGTAAATAATTTAATTTGAATTTGGTTATTTGAGCGCCAACATTTTGTAGGTTGGCGACAGTTTGTGGAAGGTAGGGGCTTTTTGCCAAAGTAGCGGACGTAGTTGAACGTCGCTCTCGCATTACTTTGAGTTTTTGCGTAATAACGCCAAATTTTGGCGATTTTGTTGATTAATTTGGATTTGTGCGAATTGTTTTGTGATTAAGGCAAATAAAGAGTAATTTTGGGTGAGATTTGATATTTTTTTGATTTTATTGCGCAGTAAATTGCGAGTTGTAAGAATTTTGGTTGTTTGGAAGATTGAAATAATTTAGAATTAGATTTTTGCTTAATTATTTTATTAAATTGGATTTGGATTTGTTATAATTGGATTTGTTAATGAAAATTGGAATTTGGAATTTTATTGTTAAATTAAAGTTCAAGGCAAAGGAACGGTGCGATACCAAGGTCTGGCGGCTTATCGCCACATGCGAATTTATTTAGCGTGGCCATTGTTTAAAATTGAATTTTGTTAAAGTAAAAATATTTGAAATCTGAGCTAGCCGGTGCAACAAAATAAAAAATATTATTTCCCCCCCCCCCTTTTCAACCTCTTCCACGCATCGAGTCTCCTGATTTCTAAATCAATCGGATGGATTCCAGCTATTACCCCGGCTGCAAGGGCGGATACGGTCCTGTACGTTCTGCCTATCATCCTACAGCTAAGGCCGTAGGTTGATAGCAGCCTGGCGCGAATGTATTTGTGGTCCATCTTATGTTGCCAGATTTCATGGCCATAAGCTATGATCGGCACCACGGCTCCGTTGTATATGGTTTTCATCGTTCTACTTGTGTCCAAATCCCAGCTGCTTTTCGCCATTCTTTGCAGATTGACTATTAGCTGCGGGGCTTTGTCACAGGCATAGTTAACGTGCTTTTGCATGGTAAGCTGGTCATCGATCATGATTCCCAAGTATTTGAATTCCTTCACCACTTGGACCACTTTTTCGCTAGTATCAATGTTTTTTTCTTCTCTCCAGCAAATATATTGTGGTGTTTCAAAATCAAATTTTGAATATTTTTATTTCCTTTTATGATAATTTTGTTTATTTTTAATTAATTTGATTGTTTTTGTAAATTGTGTAAATTTAATTTGAGTTTGGCTGTTTGAGCGCCAATGTTTAGGTTGGCGACAGTTGAATAAAGATAGAGGCTTTTTGCCAAAGTGGCGAACGAGAGCGGACGTAGTTGAACGTCGTTCTCACATTATTTTGAGTGTTTGCAATAAAGTTTATTAATGATTGAAGATTTATGATATTTAATTATTGATTTGGATATTAAAAACATTAATTAAAGTGCGGTTTATATTGTGGAAAAATTTCTAAATTTTGAAGTTAAATGTTGGAAGGTATCGTTAATAGATTAGATATGAACGAATGTGGTGCAGTTTAACTTTTCCATTTATGCATACAAATTTTATTGAAAATTTAAATTTTAAATTTGGATAAATTCGAGGATTTTATTAGATACAGTTTTGAAAAATTTTGGAAATTAGAAAATATCACTTCAATATATAGATTTTTTTTTTAATTGCTTGACTTTGATTTGATTTTGAAGCGCTAAGCGGAAGTTAGGAGTACGGAATTTTATTATGGAATGTGTAAAATATTATGTAAATAGAAGTGTATAGAAATGATAATGGAATGATATTATAGTATTTTATCTTGCGACCAATATTGCAGTAGTTATCATATTAATATATTTAATTGAATTAGTTAATTAGATTGTTTTAAAAAGGGAGATGATCAATAATTTCTTGTTTAGAAGTAATAAATAATGGTATGTTTCTGTTTACTATCAATTGATTGATTTCTAATGTGACCGATTTAGGCAGAAATCATATGGATCTGTTGCTTCTTTAAAGGTTTGATATCAGAAGTTTCATTTTGCAACCTAAAAGAATCATCTTCACTTGGGGTAAAAATTTTAAGAAGGTTAGGGTCTGCTAGGGTCTTTGCTATTAAATAGCCAAGTCAAGGGTTTATGGTCTGTAATTATAGAAAACTTTTTCCCGAATAAGTATGGTCTGAAATGCTTGGTTCCCCAAACTATTGCTAATAATTCCTTCTCCGTGGTGGAATAATTTATCTCGGATTTATTTAAAGTGCACGAAGCATATGCAATAGGCAAATCCTTACCTATTTCACCTTGTGATAAGATTGCTCCTATGGCGTAGTTAGATGCATCGGTGGTGAGTATACAAGTTTCATTAAAATCTGGAAATTGCAGAATAGGTTCGGAAGTTAACACTTTCTTGAATTGTTCGAATGCTTCTTGCTGTTGGGCAAACCACTGAAATTTTACGTCTTTTTTAGCAATGACGTTAGGGGTTTAGCAATTTTTGCAAAATCTTTTACGAATTTTCTATAATACCCGATTAATCCAAGAAATTGCTTGATTTGTTTAGGAGATTTGGGTATTGGATAATCAACTACGGCTTTAATTTTTTCATCGTTGGGTGCAACTCCATTTTCTGTAATTTTATGCCCAAGATAAACAATTTCTTTTCGCAAAAACTCGCATTTATATGGCTGAAGTAGGAGATTGTTTTCTCTAAGACGATTAAGGACGGCTTCCAATTTAGTTTTATGTTCTTCGAGTGAAGCTGCAAATATAAAAATAGCATCGACATATACTAAACATTGCATGCCCTGTAGTCCCAATAACACTTTATTCGTCAACCTTTGGAACGTAGGTGGAGCGTTTTTTAACCCGAAAGGCATTCGTAGAAATTCATAATGTCCCAGGGGAGTTGAAAATGCCGTTTTGGGTATATCTTCGGATTTCAGTTCAATTTGGTGAAATCCATCCGCTAAATCAAGCGTAGTAAAATATTTGGAATGCCCAATTTCATCGAATAATTCCTATGGCAAAGGTATGGGAAAAGCGTCACCTATGGTTACATTGTTAAGACCCCTATAGTCGATCACGACCCGCCATTTCTTTTCACCTGACGCATCCCGTTTTTTTGGTACCACCCACAAAGGGTGAATAGGGTGATACAGAAGGTCGTATAATTTTCTGCCGTAACATTTTCTCGATTTGTTTGGCTACTTCCTTTTTGTGAATATTGGGGTATCACACCACAACTCTATTGCTTATGCGAAGATGACTAAAAAAGAAGTAGCTGGTATGTTTATCGTATCTATCTTTTATAACGTATTCCAATCACTTCTATGACCAAAGTAGAAAGTGATTAGAACGTAATTAGCCCAATTGACTGGTCATTTAAGAAATCATATCGATAAGATTTCATTTGTGACGTCATAAGTGCATCGACACAATGGTGTTTTTGTCCGAGCGAGCGTCAAGTGTCACTTTTTCGCCCTAGGGTAAAAAATACATATTTACGCTCTATGTAAACATTTTTGTATTTCTTTTTCACAATATTTTCTTAAAATTTTCATTCAAATCGCGTTCCAAAAAACGGCTATTTTACGCCCTTGATTCAATGGATCGTCATAACCTTAAATCAACGTAGGCAATGGTGGAAAGAGCACCTACACAAAATGGACTCTCTCAAAGCTCTACTCTCTTGAGACTACTCTCAAATTTCAAATTTTTTTAACCATTCTTTGATTTGGTTAAGTGCCTCTTGTAATTTTTTCGAAACATAGGCAGGTATTTCACTGGTTGCAAGGATAGTAGTGTCATGTGCAAATGTAAATGTTATGGTGTTTGGTTTAGTAGGTATATCTGTAGTATACAGAAGGTACAAAACCGGCCCCAAAACGCTACCTTGGGATACACCTGATTATATTTTATGTGAGTCGGTATTTCCTCTTGATATTTACCATAATGATGTGACTTCCTCGAAAGGTTTTCCTGGTCTTGGAATTAATATTATTTCTTCAGTTCTTATAATTGCATTGTAAATTTGAATTAACGCAATTAATACTTTGTCCGGTAGTTCTTCAATGACTGTGCTAGTTATAAGATTATACCCGGGAGCCCTTCTCGGATCTGCACGAGATCGTCTGCCAGGGATGAAATCGTACGGTGCCCCTTGCAGATCAATCTTGCACAGAGTCCATAACAGGACAAGAGACGTGCCTTGGTATGGCGTTCTTCCATCCTCCATGACCAGATCTCGCTTCCATAAGCCACGATGAGGACTATCGTTCCCTTGTAGATTCTGGTCATAGATTTTTTTAGATCCGTCTCCCAGCACGCCCTTGCCCTGCGTTGTAGACCTGAAATGAGGTTGGTAACTTTTGTGCATACCATGTTGATATGCTGTTGCATCGATAATTTATAATGAATTAAGATACCGAGGTATTTTTGTTCTCTGACAATTTTGATTTTAACTCCGTTGATGTGAATTTTTAAATCGATATTACTCGTTCGGATAGGCAAATGGCACATGAAAGGGCCAATTTCATTTTACGGCACCACGTATTCATCCTATCTGCCCAGTTTTGGAATTTCTTGGCTAGCTCCTTTTTGTTTTTCGCCTTCACAATTTTCCCAATATCATCTGCGTAGGCTTGAGTGGTGACTCCTTCTTCATCGTTTTCATCTGAGTGTTCAAGATAGTCATCCAAGAGGATGTTCCATAAGATTGGTCCAAGGACCGATCCCTGGGGGTATCCCTTGATGTATATCTTTTCAGTTGTTGTAGTTCCGGAGGTGAGGGTGACGTGTCTCTCGCTCAGATAGCTCCTTAGAATATTGATGATTCCTCTGGATGTTTCTCTTTTACGCAAGATGTGAAAGAGGGCCGGCCACCAGAGGTTATCAAAAGCTCCGGAGATATCAAAGAAGATTGACGCAGTACACCCTTTTTGAGTTTCTGGATTGCGGATAGTTTCAAAGTATTTTTTGACTGCGTCGATAGTTGATCTTCCTGGGGTAAACCCGTACTGGTTCCTGGAGTGGAACGGAGTTCTGGATCCCATTAATCTTTTTTTAATAATAATTTTTTCGAAGATTTTCCTAAAAGCTGGGAGTAACAAAACATGAGCCCTATATCCCACTTTGGAGATTTGATAGAATATCAATTGTCGTTAATTGCGGATACAGTGGTCTTTAAATTGTTGAATTAACGGATTATGTGCCAATCGCATAAATTCTCTATATAAGAAAAATTTTGAACCTAATTATGCAATTATTGATATTTGTGGATTTTAATTAAGAAAAATGGACGCGATAGAAATAAAAATTTGTGGTACTTGCAAAAAGTCGATATTATGTACCAACTTCACTGCACACCTTGCCCATTGCAGACGGAATTTTAAACTTTGCAAGGGATGTCACGAAATAATGTCTATAACTGAAATTAACAGTCATAGAATTCAATGTGTAACATCCATACGAATAAAATTTACTCGGTGTTTAATTTGTAAAGATTTGGTATCTAAAGAGGAATTTAGAAAGCACGAGAAAACCTGCAAGAGGATAAAGAGATTATTAATTTTAAGATTTCGTGAAAGAAACGTATTTATCCCTCCTTCTAATAAAAAGTGTGATAATTGCAGAAAAAATATACCAATGGAAAATTACATCACACATAATGCACATTGTAAACAAAAAATAAGTTTATGTACTATATGCCAAGAACCAACACAGAGGGAGCTATTGGAAGAGCATCAAAAATTGTGTTTGCTGAACTCAGATAACAAAATTCCCGATTATTTTTCAGATTTGTTGATGGACCTCGGTAATCTGAAAATAATCTAATTATGCAATTGATTATTGTACCCCTATGGCTGCTATTTATTATTTAAATTTATAATCCAGTTATTTTGAGTATAGTCAAAAGGGTAGTTATACTGTATTTAAATTAATACAGTAAAAGCTCGTTTAACGGGCATTAGTTTAGACGCTCGTAGATGTGACACGTTTAAATTACTCATTCGAGATACTCTTTGGTCCTTTTATAGAGCAATTTAAAAACATTGACAATAACCGCATGTTTCAACTTTAAGAACTATTACAAAATCAAAACCAAAACAAAACAGGTACAAAAATGTAAATTGCAAAGGTAATAATATTTAATTAATTATGAAGGTAATAAAGAACTTTTTAAAATAAAACTTGATATTCAGCTTATACGTAAGAGAAACTGTTGCCACAATCGTTGCACACAGGAAGAATTTGAATTAAGGAACACCACGTCAAAATGACATTGAAATGACGTTACTTTTCTGACGTCAAAAATAGGTCATAAAGCAACGTCACACTAACGTCAGTATTTAGTCATTTGACGTCCTCGACGAAATATGACCAGAAATATACGTGATTTTTCCGTGATTTGACGTAACCATGTCAACTGGGAACTGCAATGTCAATTAATAAGACAATAAAGAAAATTTGATTTTTTGAAACCGTGAAACCCATGTAACCCCTTAAATTGTTCCATTTTGGACAAAATTTTTGATTTTTTGATAGTTTGCTGGATCCTATAAAATAAAGGTAATCAAAGCAAAATATTTTGCATCAACCTGTAGAATATTGTAAAGATATTTTTGTTTGGTTGGCACTAAATTGTCAGATTTTGTTTACTTATTGTATTGATTTTCGAATACAACACAAAAACTATAACATATTTCTTTAAAATTCAAACCTAATATTTGCGAAGCATCAATTTCACTTGAAAATTATTCAGAATTACACAATTTTAAGGTTACCGGCTAAAGAGGTTAAGTTGCATTCAATTTACCCAATTTTTTTTGCATAGTTAAGTCGAAAAGATAATATGAGATAGTACGTGAGTACTACAAAGACAACAAATGGATTATAAAGTGGAAATAAAACGTGAAACTGTGGTTAAAGAGGAGCCAGTGGATGATGGGAATGACGACGACGATTTCGATACATTGGAATCGACAGGTTAGTTTCAGGATCAATTTTTGTTTCGGTGGTAGTTTGGTCGATATTATTCAGAACCCAGCAGTAAATGTATACCTATTATATCTACCTTTTTTTTTCTACAAGATCGTCGACTTTTTTCATCATCGTTAGTTCTTTCAGTTTATCACTTAACGGCTCTCACTAAAATCGAATATTTGTGTCAGTTTGAACGAAACTGTACTCACTTCTGAGGGCCGCAAATTGCTCGAAGCAATTTTTGAAAGACGCTGGATGTGGTTTATGTGTAGTGCATGATTTTGATAGTAAGAAACTTAATTTTGTATTTTTTAAATATTTTATTGTGTATTGGTTTGATTATAAGGTTATCGAAAAATTTCAGTTTTTAGAATATTAAAAACTAAACCAACTCAAAATTTACGCTATAATCAGGTCAATACTATGATTTTTTTTTCTTTCTCACTAATTGCCAAATTTTTAGGGACCATCACTTCCAATTTTAAAGTGAAATTCGAACTGGAAGAATTCGATAGCAAGTCCAACGATTTGATTTATTCGATTCGAATAAAAGACGAAAGTTTACTTCCTGAGTGTCACTTTATGATTGAAAACACAAAGGATAATTCTTCTAACTATTTTAACGATCTAACCAAGGATGGAAAATCCGTAAGTTTACAAAAGCAGTTAAAATCAAACATAGGTGATAAACCATTTACTTGCAACCTCTGCAACCACAAATTTTCACAACGGGGGAACCTACAAAGGCACGTCAAAATTCACAAGGGAGACAAACCGTTTTCTTGCGAAATTTGTCAACGTCGATTTTTATATAAACGCACTTTACGGACGCACTTGGACACCCACACGGCTAACGAATTATTTTCCTGCAAAATTTGTGATCGTTCTTTTATGAAAAAGGATGGTTTGCGACAACACTCCAAGACTCATTTGGAAAAAAAGGAAGCGAAATTATTTACATGTAAAATTTGCAGCTTTGAGTTTATTGATAACTTACAACTGCAGTCTCACTTGAAACTTTATCACGAAGACAGACTGTTTGCTTGTGCTCACTGTGAGTACAAGCATACAAATAAGTGTAAGCTGGCGCTGCATTTAGCGGTTCACAAAAACGAAAAACCGTTTGTTTGCGAAATTTGTGGACTGCGGTCGAAACGAAAGGCAGACTTGCGAAGCCACTTCAGAAGGGTTCACACTGACGAGAAACCATTTAAGTGTACGACATGCGAGTATAAAAGTGGCGATCGTAGTAGTTTACTTCGTCATTTGAAGGTTCATTCTGGACTAAAGTCGTTTGCTTGTGAAATGTGTGATTTTAGAAGCTCGGAGAAGCCCAAACTGCGACTTCATTTAAGGACTCACACTGGCGAGAAACCGTTTGCGTGTAGTATCTGTAGCTACAAAGCTGCCCGGAAGGACAGCTTGAGGAGTCACATGAGAAGACACACAGGGGAAAAACCGTACACGTGTGAAATTTGTGGTTATAAGACTGTGGATCATAAGTGTATGCTGTATCACATACGAAGGATGCATGAAGGAGAAGATACAAAGTACGCATACAACAGATTAGATGAACCAGAAATAATTCAGTTATAAATAATTCCAAGTATTTATTGTTCAAAACCGTGCTAGTCATAGAAATAAGCTGGAAGAGCTCCATTATTTGATGACTCTTAGCTTCATAACTTGTCACACTTTGATGTTTCTATAAAATGTAAATACAAAAATATGTGCATAACACAAGATTTTCCGATTTTTGGAAAAGCAAAAGTGTTGTGTTAGGTTGTGCCGAAGGGCGAATCATTGCAACAGTATAGTGTACACTGAGTAGCAGTAAGTCGAACAGTATAAATAGCAGTACAGTGCACATACTCAAACTCACTGATTCACCCTTGGGGTTGTGTTATAGTTACCCTTCGTTGAGCAGTAGAGAGAATCTTTAGAAAGTGTAGTCTACGATGTTTAATCAGATTGACCATTTTTAACTCTTCCGCCCAATTAAATCTTGATTATTTGGAAGTCTTTGTAGCAGTAGTAAATAGTGATTCTTAGAAATTGCGTGCCAATACTGTAAAGGAAGAAAAATCTTGATTAAATTTAATTTATAAATGATACTATTGTGTTTGCATTTGCAATTTTCAGTAAATTTGATTTTAATTAAAATTGCGCTGATCAAAGAAGAAGAAGAAGCTTTAAAACTATTATTTTAATCAAACTTTTTTCTTCAAGATATATTTTGGTTAATGAACCGGTTTCGCTTTCACATCTTCATCAGCACATACTTACAAATAACCACAAGCTACAATCACATTAAAGGGTATAGCCGGATTAGTCGGCTTCACAATTAGTCGGCTTCACAACGAAAAACGCAAAAAACCTCAAAATTTTGCACTTTTTTCAGATTTTTGCTAATATCTCGAAAACTATGCGTTTCTTAAAGATAACTATTCTATACAAAATTAAAGTAAACAAAATTTCCTACAAAAGATATTAGTAGAGTTTGATTTTATTACGAGCGGTTTAGGCGCTAGAGTGCGCTGAAAACAGTGATTTTTTGGCCCTACTGCGAAAATTTCAAAAATGCCCACTCCCTTCCACTACAACTCGAAAAATATACAAATTAGGATTAGGTCATTGTTTTCTAGCTTCTGTCGTATGGTTTTAAGAAACGCATAGTTTTCGAGATATTAGCAAAATTCTGAAAAAAGTGCAAAAATTTTGAGGTTTTTTGCGTTTTTCGTTGTGAAACCGATCTGCCACAGGGCAGCAAACTTGAAATTCGGATTCAGCACACCAAAAAACATACATAAAAAATAAAAAACAAGACAACATTTTCCGTAGTCTGTCCCTCATGGTCCCTCATATTGAGAACCACTGCAACAGCTGGTTAAGATTTTACTCATTTTCAGTATTTCAATATGCGAAATAAAATTAGTTTATTAAAAATTAAGGCGAAGTATTTGTCAATAACTTCTTACCGGCACATTTCCGGCTTAAGTTTGTGGGTGAGCAATTTATTTTATTATTTTACATATTTAAGGTTATGTTCATGCCATTTCCAGAAAGAAGATCTAAAGCCCGAACTGAAACATGAAATCGAAAATTATTGGACGTCAAAACTTAAATTTACAAAATACGATGGAGAAAATCCAGCTCAGAAATATTACGTGTTATCAATGTTTCCGTATCCTTCGGGCAGTCTACACATGGGGCACGTTCGAGTGTACACAATTAGCGACGCAATTGCTCGTTTCCAGCGAATGAACAATAAGAATGTAAGTGTATTCTTTTTAAGTGAACTTTATAATCATGTTGATTAGGTCATTCATCCGATAGGATGGGACGCTTTTGGTTTGCCCGCCGAAAACGCGGCTATCGAAAGAAATTTAGCGCCGGAAGAGTGGACAAAAAATAATATCGCGCACATGAAATCGCAGTTACAAAAACTTGGTTGTAGTTTCGAATGGAATCGAGAACTCAGCACCTGTGATCCGAATTATTACAAGTGGACCCAAGATCTCTTTCTCAAGTTGTACGACTCAGGTCTGGTGTATCAGAAGAGGGTAAGCCTTAGTTTTGGTTTTTATTCTTCAGTTTAAGCATGTCTTTTTAGGCCGTCGTAAATTGGGATCCTGTAGATCAGACAGTCTTAGCTGACGAACAAGTGGATGAAAATGGTTGTTCCTGGCGTTCGGGTGCTAAAGTAGAACGCAAATTACTGAAACAGTGGTTTGTTCGCACAACCTATTTTGCTAAAGATCTTTTACAAGGCTTAGACGATCCCGTCTTGCAGGATTGGAGAGACATCGTTAAAATACAAAAGCATTGGATTGGTGAATGCAATGGCATGTCGTTTGATTTTCAACTTACAAATGAATCTCGGGATGTTGTTACTTTGTGGACTACCAACCCAGAATACATAGAGAATGCAAAATTTGTGGCATTGTCCAGAACAAATGCTTTGAATAACCAATCGACCAATCAAAGTGGAACAAAATTATTGAACTTTCAAGCACGTAATCCGATCTCTGGGGAGTTGCTACCGGTCTTTGTTACAGACGAGGTCGAATTTTTGGATTCCACCGACTCCCATATTGGAATTCCTCATTTTTCTGAAAAGGATGCTGTATTTTGTAATGCGAACAATGTTCATCGTTCCTTCGCAACGACGTTAAATGAAAAAGAAGTAGAAGAAAAGAGAAAGTCAATTGCAGCCAAAGCAAAAGAATTGAAAGTGGGTGGTCACTGGGTAAGTGCAAAATTGAGGGATTGGCTAATTTCTAGGCAACGTTACTGGGGAACTCCTATTCCTATAATTCATTGTCCAAATTGTGGTGCTGTTCCTGTCCCAAGAAGCGAGTTGCCTGTTCAACTACCCAAATTAAACCTATCGAGTAAAAAGGGGGTGTCGTATTTATTTCAAGCAACAAATTGGGTTAACACGACTTGTCCAAAATGTCAAGGTTCTGCTAAACGAGAAACAGATACCATGGATACATTTGTGGACAGCTCTTGGTATTATTTGAGGTATTTGAATCCACAAAATAATCAGGAGATGTTTGATGTTGGACAAGCCAAAACAATGACTCCCGTTGATTTGTATGTTGGAGGCAAAGAGCATGGTACATTGTCGTTTTAAATTTTTTCACTTCCTCGATTAATTTCATTTATATTTCAGCAACTCTCCATTTGTACTATGCCAGATTTGTTAGTCACTTTTTACATTCTCTCGGATTATTACCTGAAAGGGAACCTTTTAAACGTCTATTAGTGCAAGGAATGGTAATGGGGAGGAGTTATAGGATAAAAGGAAAGGGCCAGTATGTGAAACCGGAAGAAGTCGAAATTATAGGTAATTAAGAATTTTACCTTATTCCATTTATGACTTTGTCTTGTTATTAACATTAACTTTAAGATACGAAGCGAAATAAAGCCAAACACAAAGTTACCCAAGAACCTGTCACCATGTCGTGGGAAAAAATGAGTAAATCGAAATACAACGGCGTCGATCCTGACAAAATGTTCGCCGAATACGGAGTCGACACAACTCGCTTGTTGATTTTAGCCGACGTTGCGCCCACATCTCACCGAAATTGGAACAGCAACAGTAATTAAAGCCTACCTGTCTTAAATTAATAAAAATTAAATATTTGCAGCATTTCCTGGAATTTTAAATTGGCAAAAACGGTTATGGTGGACCATACAGAAATTTGTGGAACAACGAAAGAATCTACGCGAACTGACTTTAGATGAAAACGAATTCCAAAAGCAGGATAGTTATATGTTTGACTCGAGAAATTTCTACGTTAAAGGCGCAACATTTAATTACTGTAATTCGCAACAACTCAGTGTGGCCATTTCCAAGATGCAGGGCCTCACGAACAGTTTAAGGGTGAATTAATAAACCTTGAGACAATTTTTCAATAATGATTTTAAAAATTTTTGCAGAAAGTACCACTGCCAATTGTTGCTCACAGTTTACAATACGAAAGGGCGTTAGCTTGTCAATTAATACTTTTGGCACCAATGGCACCTCACTTTGCGTCGGAATTATGGAGCGGTTTTTGTTCGGCTCCAAATCGTTTAAATGAAAGTTCTGAAATTTTGTGGGACAAGACAGTCTTGGAGCAGAGGTGGCCCCAAATTGACAGAGATTACAATTTAGACCTCGTGTGCCAGGTAATTCTTGGGAGGTTTTCCCAAAGAACAGTTGTTTTTATATAAGTAATTTAATAGGTGAATGATGTTGAGCGAAGCATAGTGAAAATACCCAAGTACAAAATAGATATTTTGGAAGCCGGGGAGGCCATCGAAATAGCACTGCACCAAAAAGAAGTGCAAGAAGTTTTGATGGGAAGGACCATACTGGACAGCAAGTTTACTTTAGAAAAAGAATACGAAGGTATTGTTAATATTTATACAAAGTCAAATGTACCAAACCAAGTTGTAAATAATTAAAATTTTTAAACCTTTTTTTGAAACATGAACTCTTCTACAAAATTTATTAACTACGGAGTTGTACATAAAATATTACGTAAATGTTCAACAATGGTGCCTACTTCGGCCATTGCACCTTCACCAGTATCACCGCACATAAGAGTTTTACTTATCACCGGTACCAAGTGGTAACCCCAAGACTGAAGCAATTCGATTTGTTTGCCAGTTATGGGATGTTGGTACATTTTTGTGTTCATCGCAGGGCAAATTACTAAAGGTTTTGTTAATTCCCAAGCCCGAACAGTACAAGTCAGGAGATTATCGCATATTCCCTAAAAAAGTAAAGTAATTTGTAAGTGTTCAAATTATACTACAAAACTTACATTAGCAATTTTTGCCAAAGTATTTGCATCCAGAGGTGCGATCACCATTAAATTGGCCCACTTGGCCAACTCGATATGAACAACTGGATCGCCTCTCTGGGACCAAGAGGCCCACTCGTCCTCGTCTAGAAACACATCAACATTTTGCTGAAGTTTTTGGTCCATAAGAAAATGTTGAGCATGTTTGGTCAAGATAATCCGCACCTAAAACAACAATACTGACACAGCCAAAAACTTAGATGGACAATCACAAACCTGTACTTCATCTCCTAGCGCCTGGTCTTCGGCCAATGCTTTTAACAAAAGTGGTAATTTTATTGTGGCGACGCTACCGGTGCAAGCTATTAAGATGTTAAACATTTTCTGGTGATTTAGTGTCGACCTGGTGGAAGCCCAATTTAGTCCACTCTTCTTTTTTCATTAAATCATTGTCCATGCGACAAGATAAATAATTACGAGCCTCTTCGCGACATTTAGAATTATCGGAGTCGTTATCCTTCAAGCACCACATGTACTTCACCATCAATTTTTTACACACGCCTTCGTGATCCAAAGGAAAGCTGCCTTTTTCCGGTGGGGTCGGAGTGAAGGTTTTTTGACCGAATGTAAAACTTGACATTTAATTTTTGCTAATCTATCTAACAATCACCTGACTATCGTTGAAAATTTCAACGAACTGTCATAACAAAGTTTCGAAATGTGAGGTTATGTTTCCGACAGATTGTCGGCTGTTCTCGTGCGCGAATTAATTTTAAAATTTTGATTTTGAAAAATCATAAAAGCAAATTAATACAAAATTTAACTTACAGTACTACAGTTCCAGAGCCCCGCATTTGATAATAATTAGCGAGTCTTGTCCTGATAAATGGTTTTTTAAGGTTATGTCACAGACATTGATGGAAGAAAAACGAAATAAATTACCGCATCTTACCCCATTGGAGAAAGAGTTGTTATTGGAACTTTGCACTAAATATCTGCATATAATAGAAAATAAAAAAATTGATTTTATTTCTTCTAAAGAGAAGTCGAAATGTTGGGAGCAAATTGCAACTGAATTTTCATCGACGCCTAATGTCGGCTCAAGAAACGATGCGCAACTAAGAAAGTGTTGGGATAACATAAAATACAAAGCAAAAAAAGCAAGTTGTGAAACTATCAAACAGAAGGTAAATGTATCTGTCGTTCACCACGATACTTTCCTCCGGAGAGTGGGGACTGCAATTGGAATTTCTAACGAATTTGAGAGCCAAAATTTTATTTCTCTTGGTAAATTTTTTTTTGTGTTTGATAATAATATCTTCATTGTATATTTTTAGTGAATGAAGTAAAAGAGGATGTTACCGTTTCAAGAAACTTCACTGCCCAACATGAACAGGGTAGCACCTCAAAAGTATCGAGTAAGAGGTTTATTGTCCTTTTACTATTTGCTTTAAGTTTAAGAATTTATGTTTACTCCTTGATAATTTATGTATTTTAAATAAAGTTGCAATAATTTATTTAGGAAGTTGCAAAAGAAAAATCAGCGAAGAAGGGGCCCCACTAATCGATGACAACGAATCTCCAATTAGTGATCTGATTTCTGGTACGTATAATATTTCGTAGGGGTATATTTTACTGCTGTTTGTTGCTTTTAGAATACGCAACTGATGATTATGAGGAAAGAAGAAAGGAGATTGAACTGGAACACGTGAAGGAGTTGCACAAATTAAGGTTACACCAAGAAAAAGAATTGCATGCAATTAAAATGCAAACTGAAAAAGTAAAACTGAAACTGCAAGAAGAAAAATTGCGGCACTTTAAAGAACGATGCCGATTAAGGGGTGAAATAAAATCATCGGATGAAGAAAGTTAATTTGTTATTACCCAAATTAATTATTTTATTTAAACGCAAATGGTTTTTCTCCAGTGTTTCATTGCCTGTTCTTCTCGGTCAATTGCGGCAGCACTAGAATTTTTTTAGAGAAAAGAAGGATTTATACTGATATTGAAACACTTGAATCGTGGCAAGAGATAATGATGCAAGATTATAGAATTACACGTGGGTTACAACAAGGTATGTAGTTATAATTTAAAATATTACAATATTGTTAGCAAAACATTACTTTTGTATGGTTTTTTTAGATTATAAAAAAAGGATTAGATCAATGTTTGAAAAATTTCCCCCTTCCTACATAAAACAAAAAGATTGCTCCTGCTTTTTAATTAGATACAGGTCAATGTTAAGGCAGTGTTTTTGTTCCAATTGCTGTCAAATTTTAAAAGATAATTAGGATTGGCAAATAATAAGAATAAATAAAATAATTTTGTATGATGTATTTATTTTAATATGATGTAAATTATAATCCATACTATTACGATAGGATCAACAGCTAATCAAGTCTCAACCAATCGAATTTCACATCGATTGAGTTCCACTGTATTCACCAAGGGGTAAATATCCAGTAACATTTCTGTACACAAGACTCTAACGCATTCCAATGATTTCCAAAGAATTCCACAGTATTCCAGTGATTTCCAAGGAATTTCTTTGATTTCCAAAGAATTCCCGGGACTTCCAATTCCTTTGATTTGCAACGAATTCCACAGAACTCCAAGAAATTCAAATCAAAGTGCAATCTAAAAAATTAGAATTAGGTTTCATACCATCAAGGTCGGCAGGAAACACACAAATTTCGACTGCACAAGTTATGCAGGGTTTCAGGCCGAACTTGATGCAATTGACGCAGCCCTGAATTGAACTTCCCTCAGGAGATTACACAGTTAATACGTTTACTCTCAGACAGCCTATCCTCCCTTGCTTCGATTCAAAATAGAAACAGCACGATTCCATTTATTTTTCTTTTCTCGACCATTACATTCATGTGAGTGAAAGCTCTTTTTATGTGCCAAAGATGCGGCAGTTTTGCACTCTCGCACGGCATACAACCAGTTTCTACTGAGCTACGCAAATCTCGAGTTTTTTCCCACACTTAGTGATGTTGGTTTGTACCGAAACGACTTTGAAACGTCCTTTGAGCTAACGCAGGTATTGACGGGACACTCATATACAAGATCTTATCTTCACAGATTTAAGATCAGCCCTACTGACTTTTGCCCTTGTGATTCCAAAAATAGGCAGACGCTGGATCATTTGTTGGGCTCCTGTCCTAAATATTCGATCGGGCGACTCAAACATGAAAACTTGTGGCTATTTTATAATATTCCACCTTCCGATTTGTTAAAACTTTTAAAAATACCTTCATTTATTTCATATACAGGGTGTTAACTACCAACTAGTACAAAACGAAGGAGGTGATTCTCCTGGGTCACCTCCTGGAGGTGAGACTTATTTTAAGAAAAAAGGTTTCTATTAACATGGGTCCGCAAACGCATCGTTTTCGAGATACAACAAGGAAATTGTTACTTTTTTTGCGATATCTCAAGAACCGTTCAAGCCACAGGCTTCAGCTTTTGTAAGAATGATTACTTTGTTACAGTTTTTATCAATTACTTTTGAAAAAAAAATGTTTGTTCATTATTGAATCTTGTACGTGTTTCTGATCATAAAATGCCGTGTCCACCTGAGACAGAAAGTCTCAAGACTCCCATATAAAACAATGCTAATACCCTAATACCGAAGTTTCTGAGACTAGTATTAGTATGGGTTTATATGAGTCTCGAGACTTTGTGTCTCAAGTGATTAAAAACGAAACGGTGGCTTCTACAGCTTTTGACTAGGGGTACCTTTTTTATGTAAAAACCTCTGACGCTTTGGAATTTGTTGTCAAAACGCCAATTGCTTTATGGAGCCCTACAATCTCTACCACTAAAGGCTAATGTTCACTTGCGACTCATATAAACCCATGCTAATGCTAGTCTCAGAAACTTGGGTATTAGCATGGTTTTACATGGACACTAGGCTTAACATATTTATCTGAGAACATTGCTTTTGAGTCTTAAAAGTAGCTATTATTGATGTAAAAATCTGTACAAAAGCTGGAGCCTTAACGGTTATTGACTTTTCGAGGTAATTTTTATAACTTTCTTCCCACTCCCCCTGTCCAGAACAAATTCTTAGACCAACAGGATTTTGTTCCAATTAAGGAACAAATTAAAATAGGTGCCGGCTTTCAACTACAGAGTGCAAATAAAAAATCTTTTAGATGACTTTTGGTAAGCTGTGAACTATACTCCATATTTAATCAAATTTTGAAGACTGAAGTGCAGATAAAATTATTATTGAAGAATCTTATTTTACATTTGTGATCGAAATTAATGATATCACAAAATTGGTTATCAGTATCACAGATCAGATTGGTTTTTTCAAAATTTAAAAGCATTAGTCCACATCTACAAATGCATTCTGTTGAAGGAAGGGATTTCCATGCAGTTCTCATTTCTATTTAAATCCAAAAATTCATATGGCTTGCGAAAGTCCAAAAAACCGGACTAGCAAAACAAAATATACTATTAATGGTACGTTTATTATTATGTTTATTAATCAAGATACAATACATTAAATAAAGAACGCTCCAAATGTTATGGCATTTGATGTCGGGACTAGTTGCAAGAGTCAATTCTTCAATGTGCTGAAATAAACAGAATAAATTAACACTTTTAATTTATAAAATGTAAGAGAAATGTAAATTAGATAAAACATCAGAGAAGTTTGGAATCACTATCTAAATTCATAGCGTATATTAAACATCATCACGTGAATTGACAATAAAGCATCGATGTTTAGGGTTTAAAGCCACCCACAAACACAACCAGATTTTAGTTGCCTTTGTAAGCAAGTTACATATTATGTAAACTAAAATGAAAGGTAAAAACCGAAGAGGTTTTTGGAGCCCTGCAATCCGTATTGCTAGTTCCATTGGAAAAAACGTATTTAATTATCATATTATGTAGTTGCTTACTTGATTAGTCTTCTATTATAAAAAAAGTTGTCACTCACCTCGATAAGACTATACTTGGACGTCTCGGGCAGGTATCTCGTATGAAATTATTTTTCAATGTGCTGAAAGAAAAGACAACATTAACACTGCAATAAAAATGGTAAAAAACTAAATGTTGGATAAAAAATATCAGAGAGGGCAAGTTTGGAATCACTATATAGATTCATTATAGCGTATAATTAATTCATCATGTTGTTGGCCAATCAAATGTGTAAGGTTGAATAAGTTATTTAGTTTCAAAAAATTACAGCCTTGCACTAAGTGAGGCCTTATGAAATCAGAAAACAGAATCGAGGAGATCATCTTACCTTTAGCATTGATGACGTAAAATTGTGGAATGCAAGACATCAAGCCATGATTACCTAAAACAAACCAGAAAAGTTAGAAAAAGTGGTCCAACAAAACATTTCAAAAATCATGAAAATTTAATATCAGGTACCAAAATATCAGCATTTTTAACTAAGACAGGGATAACTTTTGTCATCATTGAAGAAAGCAAACAGATGCTCATAATACAAAATAATCAAAATAAAAAAAAAATTGCAACATACCTAATCGAGATAACAAATCTGGACGTTTCACATTAGGATTGTACTGTGTAATCCACCACACAAATATGAGCTGTCGATAGCCTATAACAAAAACAAAAAAAATTAGAAAACAGAAAGATTAGATAATAATTAAATTGAAACAAAGTATTTTCAGTAACCAATGTATCACCATTTATACTTGTATGACAGGGATAACTAAATACTCATCATTGAAAAGTAGCAGTAAAAATTCACGTTCACTTAACATACCTAATAAGAACAATGGATCTGCACGGACCACTCCACTATGCAATCCTGAAAATGAAAACAAACTTAGAATGCGAAATAAATGCACAAAGAAATTATTAGAAAATATTAAATGATCAGTTACATAAAAATGCAGCCAATTAATATAATCATATATTTCAGACGGTAATTTTTATCATCACATTTGCGAATCACAAAATTATATTGCAATAAAATCTACTCACCATTAAGTACGGTTGTACTTGAATACAAATGGAAATAAAGACTACAAGAAACTTCATACTGTAGAATCTGTAAAGAAGATATACAAAATTAATGCCATTAAATTATTACATCAAAACTTGAATAGAAATTTCAATTATCTCAGATAATGTAGGTAAGTTTAGGTCAACAGCATCTTTCTGACGCTAGTCAATTTAGAATCATCATAAGCTAATAAAAACAAAGTGTAGTAGTGTAGTACTTACATTTTTTTAATGGAAATATAGAATTTTGCGATGGAGGTGAAGATCTGCAAAAAAAATAAAAACAGTTAATGCCGAGAAACTTAATAAAAAAAAATTAGAACAAAAAGACAAATTTCAGATAATGTAGGTAAGTTTGAGTCAACAGCATCTTTCTGACATATTCTAGTCAGTGTAAAATCATCAAAAGCTAATAAGAAGAATTTAACGAGACGACAAAACTACTTACATTTTATTTAAGAAGCTGCAACCGTCTCTGTGGCGAACAACGGAGAACAAATATTATTAGTTTCAGTCACCAGAATCTGTAATTAAAAAATTGATTAGTTTTTAATCAAAAAAGAAATAAAATTATAAAAAATAGGAAGATATCAGATGAAATGGTAGTCAACAGAGTAGTCTGACATATGCTTGTCTATATTAAATCATCACAAAAAATAAACTTTTAAAAAATTTGATGCAACTTACCAAAATTCAGCAGTCGTCAATTCCAGAGTTACAGCAATGCTTGGCTCGATACTGAAATTGAAAATTTGAATTTAGATTACACATAATTATATAAAAAATTCAATGTTTCAAAAATTGAATATCAGGTAATATAAGTTATCAACAACACATTTCAGACATATGCTTGTCTTAAAACATCATGAAATTTGAATTATGACGAATGTTCCAAAATAACTTAGTATACTTACATTTGTAATCCTGTTCAGCTGCATTTATTCGTGCTTCTTCCATTTTAAGGCACGCAAACTAGAAATTAAAAAAATCATGTTAATATGGGCAGATTACTAGAAAACTTATAAAAATAACTGATAAAATTCAGCAGCGAATTTGGAATCATTGAAGTCATACGAACGAGACAATTATGTCATCAATTTTTAATTTCGTGAAAAAATATTAAAATAATATTAAAATTGAACCTACCTTCTTCTACTGCTCCTGGATTGTTATGAAGCGAGCAATCTGTAAACAAGATCAAAGCTATTATTAACACGAAAAATTTAAAATCATCATTAATTTAATTTGAAAAAGTCAGGTCTTCTTAGAGGTAAAATGAAGTCGTCATTATCATCCCAAAAAATTTATTCATCATGGTAATTTGTCAAAACGAAACAATTTCAGTTGATCAATGAAATAAAAAGTGTTTTTGAACTCACCCTCATTTTAGCCGATGTCGACAAGCAACCACCATGTTGTGCACAAGTCGAACTTTTATCCACATTTTTTCAGCCATTTGTCCATGAGGCTACACAAAGTAATCACCCTGTAAAGAATAAAACCTTTGTAATTTTTCGAAAATTTAGAGCAAAAAATTAATTAAATTCAATAAATGATCAGTTCTTCTTAGAGGTAAAATGAAGTCGTCATTATCATCCCAAAAAATTTATTCATCATTCAATTCAATAATTTGTAAAACTTGCAACCAAGATCCGAGAATAAAAAAATAGCCACCAGAAAACTTTCAAAATGGCTGCTCATTTACCACGTTTTCAAAATTGTAGTTTTGTGATTTTAAAAACCTACATACCTTTTCGAGAATATAAAAGCGACCACGTGAATCGCCATGCTGATTTAGTATCCAAGATAAGGGGCACACATGCTTCCATTTTAACATCCTCGTACATCCACCTTCTGCTATTTGCCCTTCGTTAAAAATTGACCTGTAAAAAAGTAAAATTTGTTTACTCCAAGAAAAAATTGAGATTTAAAATAAATTAAATTTCATCGAAAGTCAGTTCTTCTTAGAGGAAAATGAAGTCGTCATTATCATCCCGAAAAATTTATTCATCATGTAAATAGCTTTGAAAGAATGATATTTATAGAAAATAAATGCAGAAATTATAAAAGATATCGTGAGTAAGCCCGGTTATCGAAAGTTCTGAAAAACGTGGTCACATAACCTGCAAACTCCCACATCGTTTAAAAATAACCACAATTATTTTCATAATTTTTATAAATATTGTAGTTAAACATAACTAAAACTACTTGAGGCAACAAAATAAATTGAATTGAAAAAATATATATATTATACAATAAATAAACTTACCCAATGTGGACTGCTTACTTCGAGATACGAAATGAAAATGATCTACGAAAGCCGTGGGTACCAGTCGTCAATTTCATAGCGTCCCGGAAACACCAACAGTTGAAAAAAAATGTTCCTAAATTTAAATTTAAACTCAAAAATAGTTAACATTTTTGTGTGATTTTTTTCTTAGTTGTGTAAAAATATGGGGACAAAAAATTAAAAATAAACTAAATAAGAAAAAATAGTTCTTATTTTTAAAACAAAACTAACCGAATAGTTGTAGTTTTCATGCAATTCCATTATTTGAATTAATATATAAAAATATATCTTAGATTCAACTAACTAAATAGCCACTTTCATTTCATTTTTAATTTATTTAACTATAAATATGCATAAATAATATAATAAATAATATTCTGCTTTAAAATCATAGAAAAAAAATTAATAATAAACCATGTGCGCCGATATGTTGAATTTTAGGGGGTGCAATCCAGTGGCGTAACCAGTATTTAATGCAAAATAATATTTTTTGTAAGTAAATATCAGATATTGCTAAAATAATGGAAGGTAAAAGTGCACTACCTTGCAACCCCCTATGATCAGGGATCTCTCAGACCGGAGCCAAATTTAGTCTTTTTGGAATATAAAACAAAAATTTTTTTGGGCTTCTACTTTATCCCTCCGCTATCAAACCGCCTTTCAAAAATCCTTCTTTCAAAAAAATCTGCGCCGACGATCCCGAACAATATTTACCCGAATTTTCTCTACATTTTCTTTTTAGTTCATGGCCTGATGATGCCATAGTATGGCATTCTAAAAATGTGTTAGTACCGAAATTCTGTTATGTGACTGTCAAATACCTGTCAGGTTGTATTTTATGGTAAGAATTTGCAAACACCAATCAAATTTAAGTATTGTAGAGTGGTCAAGGGGGGGATTAGATAGAAAGCTATGCTGGGCTACGCGAGGGTATTAGAGGGAAATGCACGTTGCTGCCCCCCCCCCCCAATCAATTTTTGCGATAAAATTTATATTAAACGTTAGAGCTTCGTTAGAGCCTCAATTAGCTTCTATTCCCGTCGTTTGAGTTTCAACCGTCGCGGAGCTATTCACGAAACTTTTAGGGGGGGGGGGGAGCTGTAGACCTGTTGGCCCCCAAGTGGAATTTCGCGATAAAATTGATGGACAACGCTATACAGATATGTTTAAGTTAGAAAGAGAACGATTATGATATATTATATTTTAGTTCAGACTTTAGCTGCAAGGGTGGGCTACATTTTTGTCAGCGGGCTAAATAAATTTCTCTTGTCATCACGAGGCCAAAATAAATTGAAAATTTAAAAAATATTAAATGATTTGAATTATCGTTTTACAGCTTTATCGTCTCTGTTTGCAATTAAATATGTATTTGAATTATATCCTAATATTTAAAAAAATCATGTTTTAATGTGCTCATCTTATGAGCTGTAAATTATAGTAAATTACAAACTGTCATAATTAGAAAAGGTATATGCTATATGCACGGTTTCACAAAAGCTAGTTAAAATTTAATCTCTCATTAAGTCGCAATAATGAATTCTTATTGTTGAAAACCTATTTTTGTATTCTATTTACGGGCAAAACTTTTTAAAAAGTTATTAATACCAAAATGAGTTGATATTTTTAAAATTATCATTTATTGTTATTTAAATTCTACCTACTTTTCAATAACGGGAAAAAGAATTAACACAGCAGCAGGTAAAATTTTTAACAGCTTAAAGAAAGAAAAAATGGCGCCAGGTATTGTCTAGTAACCGCTAGCAACTAAATAAAATATTGTGTTAAATGTGTTGCCTATCAATAGGAAACATGTCGTAAGCCCTCTCGCGTTAGTGAATCAACACTTCCGCCATGAAGCCGATCTTTAATCATAATTTTTGTTTTGTTTTAAAATTGTAAGTTGTAAGTTTGTAAATTAAAACTTATTTGACAAGTTATTACTAGCGGATAACAGTCCGAGGATCCAACTTTGGATTTCGCACGACGCCATGAGCTAGAGAACCGCGAAGTGACGAAGTGCCAATCCCTGGCAAACTTCGTTAGCATCCTTACGGCCAATAACGAATAGTTGAACTTTTGCATCTAATTTCAGTTTACAAACTTCCAGATAACAGTTTAACAACACCACACATCACATCACTCTGGAAAACAAGAGTGATTAGGATTATCATGACCGACGATTTAAATGTCATATATGTACTTCCATGTCGCTTGGAACAGCCGCAAGGCTATCCAATCTGGTATGTTCTAAAAATTCTCTCCGATGCACAAAACTTTATAATTAGCACCTCAGTTGAATATACCATATAATATTCTCATATTTGCTATAATCCAGCAATCAATCTTGACAACCTAGATGACCAATACCACAAGGATCACTTCCACGTGGTTTCGTCGAGGCCATTATTAAAAACTTTCAATTTTTGCATAGACTCACAACCAGTGGCGTATTCAGGGGGGGGGGCCGAAAGTTTTTTTGTAGTGTAATATTCTAACTTTTTATTAAGCGTTTGACCTTAAAGATTTGAAAATTTTTCGTCTGCGACGCTATTACAAGACTCGCTCTGCTCGTGCCCCCCCCCCCGAACTAAATTCCTGGCTACACCACTGCTCACAACCATCAGTAAGCACAACCCAGTCCTTCTAAAAATACCGAGGGGGAAATCTCTGGGGAAATTTGGTGTACAAGACGGGAAATCTTAGAAAATTTCAGGCAATCTTAGGAAATCTCAAGAAATTTAAGTAAATCTTAGGAAATTTCAGGCAATCTTAGGAAATCCAAGGAAATCTTAAGCAATCTCAAGCAATCTTAGGAAATCTCAAGCAATTTTAGGAAATCTGAGGAAATCTCGGGCAATCTTAGGTAATCTAGGCAATCTAGGAAATCCCAGGAAATCTTAGGAAATTTTAGGAAATCCGAGGAAATCTTAGACAATTTCAGACTATCTTAGGAAATTCCAGGCAATCTTAGGAAATCCCGGGAAATCCGAGGAAATCTAGATGAATCCCATAACTTAAGTCTATTCTCTTAACCTTTAATTAGGTATGCGGGGTGGCCACAACACCCCACGTATTAATTTCTTTTTAAGGTTGTTACGAAGAGTAAATATTAAAACTCGTAAAAACTGCTACTTAACAGTCTTCAATTTTATTATTTTTACATTTGGCTATATAATAATATCCAAAATAATGTGAATTTACTTACAATATAAAAAATAAGTGCAAATTATTACTGTAAATGTAAGTTTTTGTTGCTGTGTTGTGAGCACCCCACCTATCTACTTACGTCACAAAATTCAACCTACCTAATTAAAGGTTAATAAAGCGAAATCCAAGGAAATTTTAGGAAATCCAAGAAAATCTTTGGCAATCCAAGGAAATCTTAAGAAATCCAAGGAAATTTTAGGTAATCCTAGGAAATCTTAAGAAATCCAATGAAATCTTAAGAAATCTTAGGCAACCCAAAGAAATTTTAGGAAATCCAAGGAAATCTTAAGCAATTCAAGGAAATCTTAACAAATTTTAGGAAATCTAAGGAAATCTTTGGCAATCCAAGGAAATCCAAGGAAATCTTAGGCAATCTAAGGAAATCCCGGGAAATTTTAGGAAATCCAAGGAAATTTCATAAAAGGAAATCTGGTGTACAAAAATTTGGTCTGCGGTTTCCCCCTCGACAAATACTTAAAACTTCATAAAAAAAGATCCACAAATACTTAAAACTTCATAAAAAGAGATCCACCACCTTCCTGGTAGCACACTTGGCCGAGTAGCACCAGGGCCGGCGTTAGCCAATTTTCCGCCCTGTGCGAGTTTTAGACTATGACGCCCTTAACAGGCGAGGTAACGGGAAAAGCTTGCCGTCGCGGCTAAGTAGCATTTGATTTTTTGAATTTAGGTCAGCTTTTAAAGTCAAAACCCCACTGTGCGCCGCAGGCAAAATAAAATGTTGGAACTGTTGGATAGGTGATGGAAAAACAAACATTTAGTAAATGTTTACTAAATAAACAGAAGCAACAAATATTTAAAATAATATCTAAAATTTCACATGCGAAAATACGAAAATTTGCCGCCCCAAAAATCTGCCGCCCTGTGCAAAGGCACCGTTCGCACATACGGTAGCGCCGGCCCTGAGTAGCACCAGGGTAAAGGGATACTTTTAGCGAGTATGGCATTTGTTAAAACGGCCCGGGGCGTCCGGAGCGGAGGAGACCGGGAGCGGAGTTTGTGTTGATGTCAAAAAAGCTTCCCAAAATAGTACCATAGCTACTACCAGAGTCGGAGCTAGGGTCATAAGCGCCCCTGGCCAGATTTGAATTTTGTTCCCGCCAAGACTTATTTTCATGTTATGAAGAAAAAGAAACAATACAATAATACCTATGCAAATTTTTTTATGTGAGTTAAACTTTGTGCGATTGGGCCTAAGCCCCCCGCAGACTGACACTACTAGTAGTAGTAGTAGTCTAGTAGTACTAATACTACTACCAGTGCTGACCTATGGTGTGGAGACTATGACAATTCAATTACTAATAAGACTGCCAATAGACTGGCAGTAACACAAAGCAGGCCCGTAGCCAGAATTTCACTTCGGAGGGGGGCACCCATAAAAAGTCTTTTGTAAAAAAGTAACATTTTCGGGGGATCCCCTTTTTATTATTACAAACAAACGTTGTTTTTTTTTAATTTCGGGGGGGGGGGGGGGCACGTGGCCCCTGGTGCCACCTTCTTATACCAGGTTTCTTCACCTTAACCCAGCATGTAGCACACTATGTTGGCGTCCAATATTGGGGCAATATTGGACCAACAATGAATGTAGGCGCAATATTGCAGAATTCAGTCAATATCGGCCCAATATTGTTTTTCAATATCGCGTCGATATATGTACATAGGAAATCCATATTGGGCCAATATTGATTTTAACTTGGTGCAATATTGGGCCAATATTGCCTACCGATCTTTAGTCAATATTGGTCCAATATTATTTTCTAATATTGTACCGATATATGAAATCAATATTAGACCAATATCGGCTGTACCTTTTTGTAATATTGAGCCAATATTGCATACCAATCTTTAGCCAATATAGGTTCAATATTGTTTTTCAATATCGCACCGATAAAGGTAATCTATATTGGGCCAATATTGGTTGTAACTTGGTGCAATATTGGGCCAATATTGGCAGACAATAATAAGCCTGCCGATCTTCGATCAATATTGGTCCAATATTATTTTCCAATATTGTACCGATATATGAAACCTATATTAGACCAATATCGGCTGTACCTTTTTGTAATATTGGGCCAATATTGCATACCAATCTTTAGCCAATATAGGTTCAATATTGTTTTTCAATATCGCACCGATAAAGGTAATCCATATTGGGCCAATATTGGTTGTAACTTGGTGCAATATTGGGCCAATATTGGCAGACAATAATAAGCCTGCCGATCTTCGATCAATATTGGTCCAATATTATTTTCCAATATTGTACCGATATATGAAACCTATATTAGACCAATATCGGCTGTACCTTTTTGTAATATTGGGCCAATATTGCATACCAATCTTTAGCCAGTATAGGTTCAATATTGTTTTTCAATATCGCACCGATAAAGGTAATCCATATTGGGCCAATATTGGTTGTAACTTGGTGCAATCTTGGGCCAATATTGGCAGATAATAATAAGCCTGCCGATCTTCGATCAATATTGGTCCAATATTATTTTCCAATATTGTACTGATATATGAAACCTATATTAGACCAATATCGGCTGTACCTTTTTGTAATATTGGGCCAATATTGCATACCAATCTTTAGCCAGTATAGGTTTAATATTGTTTTTCAATATCGCACCGATGAAGGTAATCCATATTGGGCTAATATTGGCAGACAATAATAAGCCTGCCGATCTTCGGTCAATATTGTTCCAATATTATTTTCCAATTTTGTACCAATGTAGGAAATCAATGTTGGATCATTATCGGCTGTACCTTTTTATAATATCGGTGTAAGTAGTGTGTAGTATATAGCAACCCTGTATTTTTTAAAAACATTTATTAAACTGTGTTAATCCCTCTTAAAAATTCTTTTTACATTCTAATTTTTTCAAAATATACAGTTATTTTGTTTCAGATCTTCCTTTCTTCTTTCAATCCAAACCCAATTTGTTTTTTCGTTTGTTTTACTACCCGGATTTATTTGCTCGGCCTTCGACCTCTTTGCGTAAGGGTAAATTTATGATTTCTGAATGTTTCTTCAGTGTATTGTTTTCTTATCAATGTAACAGCCAGATCTGGCATAGCTGATTGATTCGTTGTAAATAAATTTCTTTGATGCGAATAAATAAGTAATAAAAAAAATAATGTAAGTTAGGAACCCACGCATCGACTTTTTCAAATAAACGTCGCAATAATAATTACGGTGTACGCTACTGTTCGTAGATCACTTTCTGTTTTTTTGAATTTCTCTTTTATTTTATGATTGAACAAATCGACAAAGTTCAACTTGACTAACTAATTAAAGTTGTCTGTGAAATAAGTTCGACATTCATCCGAAGTATTGCATGCAAATAAGATACGCTACACAGATTACCCTTACGATGATGGTTACACAATGATTGGACGTTTTATGAGCATGACCTTGACAAGCTTAACGAAAAGAACGATTTTCGAGTCGAACGAAGAGGAAAGTAATATCGGCGAAAAGGGGTGAAACCGAATCCTTTTTTTGTCTGAAATGATAAACCTTGTAAGGCTTATCACAATGGACGAACTGTGAAGCAGCTTTTTTTGTTCCCAACCATAAAATAAGAAACTATCGCGACTAGGAAAGAATGCCAGAAGCGCATACATCAATGCCAACAACCTTTTGAGTTTTTAAAACCAGAATTGGTTAGATGACGTATCATCGCGGTATCCCCCACTCTGGTGGCTTAAGCTTCCAAGTCTCGAATTTAGTAGATGTCGAGTTCTTGATTTCAAACAATCGAAAAACGAAGCGCGATGAAATATTCTATTCTATTGGTAAGAGTCTTTCTACGATTTTTTTTTTTTAATGTTAACATATTTGAGTTGCGGAATTATATTTTTTAAACTTACCGATGTAATGAAGCGGCAAAGCAGTCGATTTTGTATTTTGAAAATTATTTTTTTAAACCGTAATATTACAAAATCCATATAATTTAAATCACCACCGCGATAACTATTATCTGTATTTACTCGTCGTAAATAGCAAATATCGATTAGATTTATATTGGGTTTCAAGTAGCAAAACGAATGCACTCGCGCGTTTAAAATTGATTTCAACATTTTTTTGGTTAATTTGCATTTTTTTGCGGCTTAATTTTAGATCAATTTTAAACATAATAATATGCGCTGATGTAAATATTTGAATTATGAAATTTTCTAATCGAACCAGATAATTTGCAATTTCGTTTGTAAACAATTAGTATTAAATTGATCCAATTTTTCACTAATTTAAAATTGAAATAACGCGAAAATAAAATTTTAGAATTTATTTAATTAACGGTAATTTGCTTTCATTAGTTTAAGTAAATTTGTTTTGTTTTACAAATTTATCTGAACGTTTGGACCCATGAAATCTCAAATTTCAGTCATGGGCGATTTTTCGAAAATTTCGAAGTTCGAAAGTTTGTCGTAGTTGTCGCCGAAAGCTATTAAACTGTGAGGTTTAATGTGGAGTAAAATTAAACGAAATTTTGAAAAACGTATTGCCACCTGGCCGGAAAATTTAAATATCCATTCAATATGAACATCCACAAATTAACCTAATTGTAAGTTAAAAAAGCATTATTGCAAGACAGCGTTGTCCTGTTTCGCTCTTGGCTGCGCGACACAACGAATTTATAAAACTAATTAAATTTTTAATGAAAACTTTTTATTTTGTAAGCTCTGTTATGATTTCTGTCATTTGAATAGCTCAAAAAAAATTATGTACAGACAATTTTTTGCAAATTAAATTAAATTAATAAAGAAATATTAAAATAATTCAGGCGAGGAAGACATTCAAATTCAGAAATAAATAAATTTAATATTTTAATTAAATAATTTTTATTTTTAGTTTGAAATTCATGAGCTGAAAAATACATTTTCTTTTTTGAACACAATCACAAAGGTTGGTTTTTCAAACCGGGGGATCTGGGGGTATGGAATACCCTCCAGTGCACCAGAGATTGTGCGCAAAAAATTGCATTATTAAGTTCATGGGTTTCAAATCAGAAATCTAACTTCTAAAATTCTAAAATCTAAGATTTTTAATTTAAAATTCAATAACACATGTTCCTGTTTTAAACAAAATTACTGTTGTGCTGGGGGGTATTCCATACCCCCCAGACCCCCCGGTTTGGCAAACCTAGCTTCGTGATTGTGATCAAAAAAAAATTTCAAAATAAAAATTTAACTTTTTATCTATTTCCATTCTATTTTCTATTCTTTACTTAGAAATATTTTTTTTTAATTCTGGAATAATTCTCAATGCAGTTTCCATGACCGCTACTGTAGACATAGTAGAGATAACTACGGTTGAGTTCATCTTCACCTGATTAACCGTGAGGTATAAATTATTCATTATTCACCTTCTTGCCAGTAATCAGAGAACTGAATTTGAAACCGGAAACAGTAGCCGGAAACAGTACATCGATGATTAATTCAGTAAATAATAAAAGTTAATAGAGCATTAAAATTTAAAAGACAAAATAGGCCAATAAAAATCATTAGTATTGTTTTAAGTCGCCTTTTAAATTTTAATGCCCCCAGTTAACTTTTATTATGAAATTGGCCTTAATATTTGGTTTTGTTTACTTATACTGACTTATACGTGAGACGCGCGATCCAAATGGATTAAGTGTGTGAGTCAGTAACATTTTAACCAAATTTATTATTAAATAATTATCATAAAAATAATAAAAAAAAAGTACTAGAAAATTATTATTATCGCCTTCACAAGGACGGATACAGTGCTTTACGCGCATAAATGGATTAACGAGATTTTAATTTTTTTCTAGGAAATCACTGAATATTTATTTATTCGTTATTTAAACAAAATAACGCGCGAGAATCAATATATCCGCCAGTTATTGCCCCGATACCGGATATTTGCTTATTTACCTTAGTCTATATCAGTGGTTCCCAAACTTTTAATTTCACGTACCACACACGAAATTATAAATCAGTAGCGTACCACTGAACTGTAACCGTTAAAAAAAACCTTCAAAATGGTAAAGTAATAAAAACTGCTACAACTGTTTGACAACATTTTCATTTATTAATTATTTATAGGAAAAAAATAAAATATTCTTAGTGCGAAAAAAAATTTAAAAACGTTTTATCTAATTATTTACTGTGTATGTCCTATGGCCATGGCTGCTTGCGTACCACCTTAATAATTGTCGCGTACCACTGATGGTACGCGTACTATAGTTTGAGAACCACTGGTCTATATGGCTTCGAGAGATCAATAGTTTCATACTGTATTCAAGCAGAATCTGAATATCCTTGTTTATTAGACCATTATGGGGGGGGGGTAATTTAAAATTTGTGCATATTATTGGAGTACTTATATAATTTCGAAATATAGATTATGATATAGAAATATTGTAAAAGAGAATGGTTAAATCAAGACCTCTAAGAGAAATTAATTCATATAAAAAATTTTTAAACCAAACAATTATTTTTTCTAGTGTAGCACGTTATCCCGACTCACCGGATTTTATAGATGGAATAAAAATTTAAAAGACAGATTAAAATCCGAAAAAAGATAAAGAAAAATCGAATGTAGCCGTGCCCATAAGTTTATCATACTTTTAAATAACAATAAATTTAAAAACGACTTTTTGTAAAAACAATTTTAAAAATTTGTAAAAATTATATAAACAAAAATAAGATATCTACACGATTATTGATTAACAATTTTTTATTAGTATTTTTGAGGAGAACAATAAAAAAAACAAAATTTAAAAAATTGGAAAAAAATTATTTTTTTAATTTGCAAAATATTTTTTTGCGTTTCCCTGTATCGATTTTAACCAAAATCTAATCAGCTCTAAGTCTCAATAATTATGTGTACTAAACACGAAATTTTGTTAAAAAATTCTTATTACTTTTTGAAGTAGAGCGCACACAAAATTTGACCACATACATACAGACATTTTTTGGAAACAGTGGCGTATCTAGAGCTTTTGCCGCCTGGGGCGGTCCGATATTTTGACGCCCCCTACCAAAAGAATTTTACTTAAATTTAAAAAAAAGAGCAAAAAAAAAGATCGTCGAGGTGTTCGTAAACAAACATTCAACATGCTCTAGCTTTTTTCAAACACACAATTTTTACATACCGCAATCTGCCGCCCCTCTAAATATGTGCCCGCCTCCACCGCCCCTCCCCCTAGTTACGCCACTGTTTGGAAATGATAATTTTCTACTTCTGGGACTTTTTTTTCTGGACGATCACAATACTTTCTCGGACTTCATATTATGATAAACTAATAAATAAAATAAATATTGCTGTAGAATTGAAATAGAAAAATAATCAAGTCTTGAAGTTTTGATTTTTCACATAGAAATAGGTGAATAATTGCTCATTCTGTTGACGGTGCGTGTGCTTAACGTAAATATGTAGGTGCAGAACCAGTGGCGTAGCGTGGATTTATGGTACCCGGGGCAAACCTTAAACTTGCCGCCTCTCAATTTTCGCAAAAAAAATTTTTTTTGTAGTTACGAAAGCCAGTAGAGCACGCACTCATCGACGCCCAATATTATTGAAGACCTTAGGAAGACATATTTGTTTCTTTCTTCTGAAGCTGCTGGAATCTATCTTGAATTTCAGCAGTTACTCTATCTAATCAAGAAATTATTTTTTGCCTTAAATTGTCTTCGGGCGATAAACAAGCGTCTGCACTTCCGTCGCCAAAAATGTGTTTCTTCTTAATTTGTCTTGGAGGTTCACTAGCCTCGTCTACGGATGCCTCTCGGTTTCTTATTCCATATTATTAAATTCCTTATATATATATGAAATACTTTGAAATTTTGGTTAATTATACTTTTTAACATCCTGAGTTCAAATATAATTTTTTTTAAATTCTAACTCTTATAGTTTTTGAGTTATTTAATTTTAAAAATCGCAAAAACCCATGATTGATGAAACCCAAAAGACCATGATCCCGTTATGGTCCCACACTGAAATTTTTATGAAGTATTCACCAAGTCGTCATTATAAATATATTTTATTTTTATAATTTTCAAAAAACATTAACTGAAAAAAATTTTCTGAAATTTTTTTTGAGGTTTTTCAAAAAATTCATTTTTGTTAGAAAATGGTCAAGATTCATATCAAATTAAAGCCCTTTAAATACCCTTTAAAATGAGTTATTACACAACTATGTAGGACTTATAGAACGGAAGTTAGAACATTTTGTATCGTTGAGCGCGAACAAAAAAAGTGTCGTTTTTGCGATTTTTAAAATTAAATAACTCAAAAACTATAAGAGCTAGAATTTTTTAAAAATTATATTTGAATTCAGGATGTCAAATAGTATGTCAAAATAAATCTGTGATGGTCAATTTAAGTGACTTGTTGGTTTGACTTGGAATGACCCAATAGTCATTACCGCAATTTACCAACCTTTTATTATCAATTATTTTATTTTTAACTATTGCGCGCCATCTATCGCCCCCCCCCTCAGACGTTCCGCTCGGGGCATTTGCCCCCCCTCCTTACGCTACGCTACTGTGCAGCACTTGTTTTAGTCTACAGTTGTGGCGCAGCGTAGACCTGTAATCACTAGATTCGCCTGGTGTTTGGTCAACCAAGATTCCAATCTCGAGCCTGACGAAAGTTTATGTGTGTCGAGGTTATCAGAGACATCTCTGGGGAAGGTTAAGACTCATTTTACACCACAACCCTAGCGTAGTTCGGATTCCACGTAAAGCAGTAGGTCCCGTCATTAACTCATGGCCACCTGAGTGGACCACAAGGACTGCTCCATAGACAATAAATTCAGCGTGAGCCCAGTTCGGCGCGGGTTTTAATCTTATTCTAATTCAAATTCTGACTTTATTTAAAAAAAATTATTTCCGAAAATGAATTTTAAAAGAAATAAATAAAAAAACAATAATCCTAAAAAACCATTTAAAAAAATTAGTCGCGCATAGCAAAATTATGCGCTAATAAAAAAAAAGAAAAGAAAATATTCCCGCGTCGAACGGAACTCGCGCCGAACTGTACTTGTTCCGAACAGTCCTTGCGCCGAATCGATACTGCGGCGGAACGGCTGCGCCGATGGGGCCGTTCCCTACTACCAACAACACATTGTATTATTTATTGTATGTAAATATTGTAACTTTTAGAAAAAATTCCAAGTCTTTCCAAATCCGTAATTTTCGAGTTATAGAGGTTTCATAATGAGTTGAATTATTCAGAAACCCCGCCTTTGTCGATCTATAATTTTTGAGTTAGAGCCGCTTCTGGAATATTTTTAATCAGTGAAGCGACGCCGACGCAAAGATTCATGGTCTAAGTAGATCCGTTAGTTTCAATTACAATTTTATCTGTTTTCCGATGAAATAGTATTCTCACCTCGACTCGAAAAATAATTTGTAATTTTCGAGTCTGGGTCAGTAACATACTATTATTAAGATTGCAAGGTAAATTTTTGCAAGGCGACGTGCAACGTTCCTAAGAGAATTTTGACATAAAGTTCTATTCACCAATCAAAAGTTATTCGCAAAATCTGAAATCCGCTGCTGTATGGACCTAACTGAAAACATATTAGTTTGTCTATTAAAGATAAAAAATCCAGAAGATAATTTCAAAATTTCAATAATTTTGGGATTAAATTTAGCAGCGGCGGCGCAGCAGATCGTAGTTTGCTGTAATATAATGAAGGACGACAAGAAATGTGGGATCAAATAATTGTGATTTTAACTAAATTTCTTGCAAAACATTGCAGTAATTATATTCACACCAGTGGCGGAACTTTAAATTTTTGGCCATCCCCAGCAAAATAACCAGTTTCGAGAATTTTTCACTCTTTTCATGATGCATTTGGGCCACTCGGGCCCCCCGATTTGCGGGGTCCCGCGTATTATTCGCTACCGCAAGAGTATTCTATGAAATTATTGAGATAATGGGGGTTATTCGATTCCTTCAGATCTTCAAGCATAGGCGTCCATAGGATATTTTGCAGGGAGGGGCAAAATAAAAAAAAAATTATTGTAAAAAGAATTAAACAAAAATTTTTTTAATTTTCTTTAAATTAATTAAAATTAAATTTAAAAATTTAAGGCAAGAATCGGGGGACAGCTGCTCCCTTTGTCCCTATTGCCCCTTTGCAATATTTGCAAATCATTGGTCAGTTACACTCAGTTTTAACAGCAGGGGTCGAAAAAAATAAAATTATTTATTTGATAATATGTTTCATGTTTTTGAAATACACTTGTGTATTTTGGAAAAATTCACTATTTCTCTCCAATCCTCCTACTTACCAGTTTCCATCCTCCAACTTGTGTGGATCCCCCGCTACTAAAGTCTTGTTCTAACTTTTTATAATCCATTCGGTAAACTTGTGTAGAAGTCTCTTCCTGTTTTTTTCTTACAATGCGGTTTCTTTCTTCACTTTCTTTTATGAGTTTTATAATATTATTTTGATAAAACTATGTAAATTGAATTTTCAAAATTTCAAAATTGAAAACATCCTGAGTTTATTTACTTTTTATTGTGCATCAATAACAAACTGTAAAAGGCAAAGAGGTTTTATAGACAAAAAGAATATTACAAATTTACAAAATACAAATAAAATTTATGAAGACAGACAAAAGGTATTAAAAAAGAATGTTACCGATGTATTCCGTATCCTCAGGGTAATCGTGTAATAACCACATGTTACTTTCATGCAGTTAGGCGTGTCTCCGAGCAAGCAACGTGACGCGACACGAGGCAGTGGTTAGAGAAACAGCCAAGTGCAGTCTTTTTTTTATAATTATTAATATTTATCCACAAAAAAACCTTTTAAATTGTTAATACGTAATCAACAGCGTTAGTATTGCATTGTTTTTATAAATTTACATTGTAATTTCAATTACTGCCGTTAATATTTCTATCAACTATTGCACAAAATAATAACACATTAAGCAGTTTAATCATGGAAAAACATGTAAATAATGGCAATATTTATTAGTGAAATTTATAGACGTGTTACCAAATTTACTTACACGCTCTGTTTATTGAACTTCTCGAGAACAATCGACGAATTTTTGTACAAACGGATTTTCTATTGTGTAAAATTTATTTACTTTATTAATAATTAAATTTTTAATTGTTTTCTGCAATGAGTTTACGTAACACCAAATAACAGTTCAATTTGTAAATTTGATTTGCATTATTTACTTTTTAGAATAAAGAAATTGTGATAAGGAAGTAATTGTAAAATGCAATCGTAATTTCACAGCTCAAATAAAAATTTCACTTTTTATTTTGTCGTCTTAATCAATTTTTTTGTTTATCACCCAAAAGAATTTTATTTTTTTATGCGGTGCACTACGAAAATTAATTGTTTTCTTTTTTTTTTCAGTTAGCGGTAGTCTTTTTAACGATCGTAAACGTTAACACCGCAAAAACCGTTCATTCTCCTCCAGCGAGCCAGCATCATGTAGTTAAGCACGTAACTTCTGCAAAAGATGGTCACAGCGATGCAAAAAAAGGTAAAAGTATGGGCAATTAATGCTGCAGGCGATGAATATCAAAAACATTTTGCCAGTTTTTTGGTAGCACCTTGTATTTATTATAAATCTCAGCCTAACTTTAACGGTCATTTATTACTATTAAATCTGGCAATAAAAAGCGTGACACGTTAATGATATAGCAAACCCTGACGATTTAATGATTACAATGTTTTTTGTAACACCATTATGGACGAACTCAAATGCTCTATAATTATTCGCTATTATTTTTTTTATCGTTCTCATCAGAAAGTCGGCTAGAACAAGAATTATTGGGAGTCCACTAAAGATATTTTGCACTTTGAGAGGTCAATGTAAATCGAATTGTCCAGATATTCAAGTTTTTTTATTGCAAGATCTCGGGGAAGCACAATAATTAAAAATACATTAAAATTGTGCCCACTACGCCCCTGTTAAAATTTATGAGTGCATTGATGCAGATGAATCAATAAAAATTAAATAGGTTATGTGGAAGTTCAATTACCTGGGAACCTGAGTGAAAGCGAAGAGTCCGAAATTGACCCTTGAGTAAGGATTTTAGGAAATGAATTTAAATTCAAAATAATAATCGTATTATGTAGCCAATATTGAATTATGGTATCAGCATTAGGTGGTGGGCGAAATTTAATGAGTTTAGATTTAAATTATTTACAACCGCAATAAACAATGAGAACATTACAGCGTAATCGTAAAACTTTCTTGCTTGTGTTTCTGTTCTTAATCATATTTTGATAAAAATGTCCGACTATTAACTTTACAGCACCCCAGAAGGTGATTGATGTTCTGAAAAGTCCAGGCTCATAAAACACTGTTTTATTATTTTTGTAATTACCTGGAACAACATTCAAGCAAATTAGAACTTTTACGACAATTGCATAAATTGTCTTCTTCAGTATAATGGCATTTCAATGCACGTGAAGTTAGCGGTAATTTTTTGAACTAAATTTTTATTAGTAAACGGCAGCCATTTTTGTTTTTTTAAATTTGTTTTTTATGGGAATTGTTAGTATTTAATGAGGCTTTTGTAAATACCCAGTGTATTTTGGCAGGTAATTCCTACACATCTCGAATATTTCGCCGTCGTCACTTCGCCATCGATAATTTAGTACTTTACATTACATTAGATATTTTTCAATAAAAAAAATTGGTAATTTTAATTTAGTATGTGCATTTTGCTGTATAGTATTCGTAATTAATAAGTAAAAAAAATTTTATTTTATGTTTCTTATTAGTGATAATACCAACTGCGACACAAAAATAGTCAACGGCGACGTTTCGATGGCGATATTTCGACGGCGAAATGGCGACTGCCAAATCTCCTATTAGGTGCCTTTAAACAGACACTCCAGATGCCACGTTCCAATAAGCAACATGCTGACTTAAGCTATTCCTATTTCCTATCTGTGTCTAAAAACACAGGAAAGTAAAAGGAAGTGTACTCACTTGAAAAATCATTCTGTCAACTGTACGGTTATAGCCAGTGGCGTAGTCAGGAATTTAGTTTGGGGGGCCCACGAGCAAAGCGAGCTTTGTAATAGCGTCGCAGACGAAAATTTTTCAAATTTTCAAAGTCAAACGCTTAATAGAAAGTTAGATTTTTTTATTAGTCTTAATTAATTAGTCTTAATTATTAGTCTTAATTGATAATTTGGGGGGGGGGGGGCGCCACTGGTTGTAGCAAAAACTGACCTAGTTTTCTTTGTTACCGCATAATAAATTTAAATGGGAAAGGGGTCCATACAAACAATTTTTTTTTTAGTGGGTTCGCAGAGGTAACCAGTTTTCTCCTTAATTTATAATAATTTTTTGTTTTTGAATTATGGTAACAGCATTAGCTGATAAGCGAAATTTAAATCGATAATACCTCTAATCGGAGGTATTAAAAGACAAATTCAGCAAAGGCATTTCTGTCTCGAATCTCATCCGAGTTTTTAAGTTTATTTCAGTTTAGTTCCTAATTCATTGGGGAGCCATGCCATTTTTTCGTTTCCAGTTTTCCAGAAAAACTAAGTTTTTCAAACCGGGGGGGGGGGGGTCAGTGATTTTATTCAAAAAAAGAAAATGTGTTATTGAATTTTAAATCCGAAATTTTAGATTTTCAAGTTAGATTTCTGGTTTGAAACGCTTAAGCTCAATAAAACGTTTTTTGCCTCCAATCTTTGGTGTACTGGAGGGTATTCCATGCCCCCCAGACCCCCCGGTTTGAAAAACCTAGTTTTGTGTGCTTAACGTGTTTATATTGTGTACGGTTATTAAAATTTCATTGGGAATTGTTTTATTTTTATTTTTAATTTGGAAATATTCCGTGATGCAATTTTCATGACTGCTACTGTATTACCACTGGCGTACCTAGAGCTTTTGCCGCCCGGGGCGGTCTTAGAAAAAGATCAGACATCGAATACTTAAAAAATTTTAAGATACTATAACTTTTTCAAACCCAAACCGCAAAATGCCGCTCCCCTAAAAATGTGCAGCTTGGGGCGGACCGCCCCTACCGCCCCTTCCCCTAGGTACGCTAGTGTGTATTACTTTCAATTTTTAAGTCTAAACTCCAATTTCATAATAATTTAGGGCATTAAAATATCAAAGAAGACTTAAAACGTTGGTGTTTTGTCTTAAGTTGCCTTTTAAATTTTAATGCCCTGTTAACTTTTATTATGAAATTGGCCCTAAAAATACTATAAAAATCCACCATGTAAATTAATTATAATTTTTAAATACTACGTCCAATTATTACTTATCTTCAAAGTCCCTAATTATAACTATTGATAATCCAAAAATTAATTTTATTCAAAATAATCCAATTATAAACAAAATCCTTTGAATAATTTAGAAATTAAAACAAACACAAATAATTCATTCAAAACGAAATCACTTTATTTGCAACATTCTCAAAAGACTCAGTTTTCCTTCCTGAAACCAGTAAATTTAAACATGTTTCCAAAATTTACAGCTTTTAAGATCTCGGTATAATATTACAATATACAAAAGGGAAACTTTGTTTGTTTGATCGCTATACATTCCAAGGCCCTTTGACCGCTATGAACCAAATTTTGTACACTTACTCAGTAAGACTACGGCTAAGCTTTTGTGCAAGAAAATGTTAAAAAAGTTGAAAGGAGAGTGAGATCTCACAAAATTAGCTGACGCGCATAAACGGATTAACGAGATTTACATAATAAAAAAAGGGTATATCTAGCTTCACAAACAAACTAGCAACATGAAGCAAGACTGGAAAACGATAGAGTACACAGACTAAAATAAAGTTCTATTATATTTTTAATAAGACCCCGGGCGAAGCCGGGTATCCAGCTAGTTTACGATAAAAATAAAAATTTATAAAATAATTCTCAAAAATAATCAAAAATCGATGGAGGATTATATTAATGTCTTTTCTTTCTACGTTTTTATCATGAAATATTATTTCTTTTTGGTGCCAAGTATAAGTTACAAATGATTCTTCTATAATAAATTGCCAAGGAAATGCGGCCTTCAGGCCGCACAAATTTAGGTTATCCATACAATGTGCTACTTAAAGCTTCGCAACATCCAGTCATTTAGAGTGATTTGAGGCATTTGGAAGTATCCTTGCAAGAAAGGAAGGATATATACCCCTAAAAAGTTGTGTCAGAATTCAATGGAATTTATTAGAAATTACTGGGAAATAGCAAATTTTCCTTGATTTCCTGAAAAAATGTAAATAAGTAAAAAAAATATTCATCGGCTCCTAAGATAAATTGTTAGAATTTTTCTGGATTTCCAAAGATTTATTCAAATTTGCGTTTGCTGGTTTATGTAATTTCATCGTTTGGTTTTTAAGCGCTCTTAAATTAGTGGCGTTTCTGGGCTGTACCTCAATTATGTAGGTTCTAATGAATAAAGAAAAGCCTGATTACTCGACCAAAGCCACTCCTCTACTTTTTATATTTATAAACAAGCATTTTAATACACTGAGAAAAATATGTGTTACTAATCCACACAATTGTGTAAGTTTTCTGCACAATAATTATATGGATTAGTAAAAATTTGAATTTTAACGTTTCATTTTTTACTTATTAATTTTGTGGTTTTAGCTCAATGGTCCATCAAAATGTCTAAGTATTATCCTTTGTAAGGATAAAACTACCCCCAAAAATATACCGATTTAAAAAAAATTTGTTTTACCAGATTTTATCAGAGATTTTAAGACCTCTATTAGCTAGAATCAATGGATAAATATCCAGTAAAATTTCTGTACACAAGACTCGGAATTCCAAAGATTTCTAAGAATTCCTAGGAATTTAAAAAAATTTCAACGATTTCCACGGAATTCCAATGAGTTCAAATAAAAAGTGCAATCTAAAGAATTACAGTGATTTCCAATGAATTTCTTTGATTTTCAAAAATTCGAGTGATTTTCAAAGAATTCCAGGAATTTCCAAAGATTTCCAATGATTTTCAAGGAATTCCAATGATTTCCAAGAATTCCAGGGATTTTTAACGAATTCCAATGATTTCCAAGAATTTCAAGGATTTTCAAAGAATTCCACAGAATTCCAGTGATTTCCAAGAAATTCCAATGAGTTTAAATCAAAGTGCAATCTAAAGAATTACAGTGATTTCCAAACAATTTCTTTGATTTCCAAAAATTCGAGTGATTGCCAAGAAATTCCAATGAGTTTAAATCAAAGTGCAATCTAAAGAATTATAGTGATTTCCAAACAATTCCTTTGATTTCCAAAAATTCGAGTGATTTCCAAAGAATTCCAGGAATTTCAAAAGATTTCTAGTGATTTCCAAGGAATTCCAACGATTTCCAAGAATTCCCAAGATTTCCAAAAAATTCGTTTAATTTCCAAGAATTCCAGGGATTTCTAACGAATTCCAATGATTTCAAAAAATTTGAAGGATTTCCAAAGAATTCCACAGAATTCCAGTGATATCCAAGAAATTCCAATGAGTTTAAATCAAAGTGCAATCTAAAGAATTACAGTGAATTCCAAACAATTCCTGGATTTCCAAGGAATTCCAATGATTTTCAAAGGAATTCCAAACGAGTGTACACAAAATTTTCGGGATATTTATCCCAAACTTGGTTAATAAAACTAATAATTTTGCATTTAAATGTTAGGTTTCCTTTAAATCTTGTTTTTGTGGGAACCAATGATCATACGCAAATAGGCGGCACTAGACGATTTAGGGATTGCTTACTACTTTAAATATTATAACTGGGGCAAACGGGCATAATAGAATTTTATGATTTTTGACTTATTTTGATTTATGATATTTGATAGATTTACGAGTGGGTACTTAAAAAAATAATATTTGTGGTATATATAAAATATTAAGAAGCATCATTTATGAGTAGATAAACTATAAGGAGCTAAGATCACTTATGTGAGAAATGAAAAAACCGAACCGATCAAGTTCCGAGAATCTATTTTTATTAAAACTTTTAAAATAATAAAATTAAAAATTATCACAGCAACTGTATGGTAGCTTAGAAGGATTATGCATATGGGTAACCTCACAAGTTTATAACTGATAAATATATAGACTGATTAATATTACGTACACGAGTATCATAACTTGCATATGTTACAATTTTTTTATCATAGTATACCTATGCTTAATGCAATTGCAATAAAACTTAAAGATAATATTTTTAATTATTATTATGTATGCTTTTAATATGAAAGGAAAAAAGGGTGACAAAATTATCACAATGTGATAACAAAGTTATCTTGGTTTAATTAAAAGTTATAGCCGTGGATAAAACTCCAAAATCACAATTAATTTAATTACTACTTTAATAATATATATAATTAAAAATTTTAAATAAAATATTATTCATAATAAATAAAATAAAATTTACAAACTTACCCCTGATGACGCTGCCGCCGTTTGAGATTTGCTAAATTAATTAATTGCAAACGAAAATTTTGGACTTAAAAATCATCTTATTTTGCAGTTTGAAAATTAGCGAAAGGATTTTTTTTAATTAAAAAGAGCGGTTAATAATTTTACGGACGTAGTTTGGTATTTTTACTGGTCTAGATTTCTCTTTCAAAAATAAATTAAAAAATAATTTTGCACCTCAATTGCTTCGTTTCGCATAATAACTCAAAATTAGTCTTTTGTATTAATTTCGTCTGCAATTCTACAGATTCCAAACACGACGTGCATAATAAGCACGCAACCACATTAGAGAAATCGTCTGCTCACGACCACGAGCATGGAAAAAAAGGTGAAAAAGTAATAAAAAATCACAAAATTGTGGACGAAGAGAAGGGTGGCAAAAAATCCAAATCTCACTCGAGTGATGCTCATCAAAGCCACAAGCACGTACAAAATCATTCTGCATTAGGAGCAAAAGTAAAAGCCGCAGTAAGACAAAGGAAAAATAATTACAGTAAGGTAATGCTGCTATTTTTATTTTGATTATATTTTTTATTTGAAAAAATTCAGATTATTAAATGCTGCTTTTTTATTCGGATTAAAAACCTTGTAATTAATGAAATTACCATTAAATTTATTTATTACTGTGAAGAAAATTATAATGACTTACATTAACTATGCAATTGCGTTTATTTTTCTTGTCGTTAAACCTAATGCAAATTACATTTTTTTTTAATTATATAGGGATTCAGGGAGCAGTACCACAAGAACGAGCATAAAAAACACGACACATTTTACAGCAACGGACAAAAAAGTGGAGAATTCAAAGCTTACGGAACCAAAAACCAAAAATACGATTCACATCATCATATAGCTGATAAACACGCCAAAACTGCTGTAAGTTTTTTTTAATTTTTCAAAATTTTGTTTTTTCTGCCAACTTAAAAAAATTGCAACTTCAAAACAGCTCAAGATTTTTTTCCAAAAAATTTTTCGTGTCATTCTTAGTTTATCCGAAATTTAATTTTATAGAATTTAGTTATTATTAATATTTTAGTTTATTATTTTAACCCAAATATATACATTGATTATATTTGCATGCTAATAATAGTATAATGCACTTGAATATTTGTGTTGTCAGTAATTAACTGATGTACAACAGTAATATTTATACAAAATCTTATTTTAGTTGAAGAAGCACGCCGAAAAACACGGACGCGATGGCAAGAATCTAAAAGAAAACAAAACTTCGTTCCACAAAGGACACCAATCCGCATCCGGTGATAACAAATACAAAACGGAATACGCCAAATGGGGGAAAAAGAACGGAAAGTCACATCATGACGAAATCAAAGAATTAGGGTATTTGCCACTAAAATAATAGAATAATCATATTTAAAATTGTGTTTCACTCTGTGAATATTGAGGAAACAATCAGTGTTTTCTCATCAAGTTTTGTAATGTTATTATTATTTTTATATAATAAACTGTAGAAGTTAAACGAACGATACAATAAATTGTATGAATCCAACTGCTTTTAATAAAATGCTTCCAATTGGTATCAGGATTTAATGGATCCTGCAAAGAAGAAGTACTCGAAAAATCTTGGTCAAGTAATTTTATTTTTTTTTTTTTTAGTTTACAGTGAACAATCATTAAAGTGAATTGCTACTTTTGTATTTCATTGAAGGTTAATGAAACACGAGAATCTGTGCTTTCTTGAACTGAATACTAAGCTTAAGACATCTTCAGATTTCAGATTTAAATAGTTATTGTGTAAATTTACGATGATTCAATCTGGGTGTCAAATTGGGACGAATCATGGGTTCAAATTTAGTCCCGATGGTAATTGTACTAGGAAAAACTTTTATCGGTTTTCCTTGATTTAAAATTGGTTTTTCTTTCTTATTCTCTTTTTTTGTTTTGCTTTTTCTTTTGTAGTATAAGACTTCAAAGCCTAACGTCACCATGGCCATTACCAAACCAAACAAAGTTGCAATAAAAACACCGCCTAAAAAAGTAAAAAGAGTTCTTTGCGTTATTAATTATGCTAATTCCAAAAACATACCCAAACTTTCAAGAGTTATGCCTTCCTCTTCTTCTTCATTTGGGCATTCTCCCCTTACGGAATAATTCCAGTATTTTGCTCGAAGTGCTTCGAAATAACGGTCCTTTTGTAAGTCTAAAATTCTAAAAAATTTAAATATAAAATGACCATTATAGAAGTGACTATCCTCGCAGCTCTCTACCCGTCCAATAAGAATAACGGATCTAAGAGTGTAACATGAAATTCTTAATTTTGAATCAAGCTTCAAGATGTAAATTAAATTGTGGTAGTAACAAAGTAACCAATTACAACAATATTAACCGAACGCAGCGATCCTAAACCTCTTATAACCCCCCCCCCTTCAATAACTCATCTCCTATCACATCCACTTCTTATCAATAGATTTTCTCAGTAGCGAGAACACTCAATAAGAAGAAAGCCTCTGACCCAGACAATACCACAAGTAGAACAATAAGAAAACTTCTCAAACGAGGATTTACGACAATCGTCTGCATAAGGAACGCCATCGTCTCCCTCAAAAACCCCCGACATTCGGTTTTAAGGTCGACTCTTCTTCATCGGCAAACTCTCGGAAAAATCATTCTGACGCGACTCAACACAACATGGCAGAAATCCAAATAATCCCAAATGAACTATTTGGATTCCAGCCAGGCAATTCTAAAGGGTTTTCCCAAGGGGTAAATATCCCGAAAATTTTGTGTACACTCGTTTGGAATGCCCTTGGAAATCATTGAAATTCATTGGAATTCTTTGGAAATACCTGGAATTCCTTGGAAATCACAGGAATTCTTTGGAAATCTTTGGAATTCTTGGAAATCATTGGAATTTGTTGCAAATCCCTGGATTTCTTTGGAATTCCTTGGAAATCTTTGGAATTCCTTGGAAATCTTTGGAATTCCTTGGAAATCTTTGGAAGTCTTGGAATTCCTTCGAATTCATTGGAAATCCTTGGAAATCCTGGAATTTTTTGGAAATCACTGGAATTCTGTGGAATTCTTTGGAAATTCTTGGGATTCTTGGAAATCCTTGGAATTTTTGGAAATCGTCAGAATTTCTTGGAAATCACTAGAATTCTTTGGAATTCCTAGGAAATCGTTGGAATTCTTTGGAAATCGTTGGAATTATTTGGAAATCGTTGGAATTATTTGAAATTCCGAGTCATGTGTACAGAAATTTTACTGGCTATTTACCCCTTGGGTTTTCCAATAAGGACGGGTGGATTTTGACAGTTCAAAACTTGTTGTTTTTATTCTATGATAGCTCACAAGTCATTATGCCAAGTTATAGCGTCGAGGAACACATGCAAATGATAAAATTTAATAATAAATAAATAATTCATCATCAGCATCAAACTTCCTGGATTAGGCTAAAGCCTGTTTCGGCATCTATCGTTTTGTCGGGATCCCAACCTCTCTTTATAAATAAAAATAAAAACAGATCTTTTCATTTCATTTTACGGAGTATACCATATGGTCATCCTTTTCAAACGACTATTCAATGTCTGGTTGCCAAATTTGAGTCGATCGGTTTAGTAAGCAATCAGATCGACGATATCCCGAATCAGATAACCCATCATAGATCGACGAAACGCAAGATCTGCCGAAAACATCGCTGCTGTCCGTGAGAGTGTGCAGCAGAACCCTAAGCAGTCAATTCCGGGGCGCTCACAAGAACTCGGACAACTTGGCAAATTCTGGCCCGAATTGAATTTTATGAATGTGGGCGACATGTGGTTCCAACAGGACGTCGCTACATGCTTAACGTGACTATTTTTACTTTTACTCGAAACGGGACTCGATCTGGTAAAAATTAGGGAAGACTGGAGTCAATTGAAATAAAAATAGTTTAATCTCTAATACTCAAATCTTTAATTTTTAATCTCTAATCTTTAATCTTTAATCTTTAATCTTTAATCTTTAATCTTTAATCTTTAATCTTTAATCTTTAATCTTTAATCTTTAATCTTTAATCTTTAATCTTTAATCTTTAATCTTTAATCTTTAATCTTTAATCTTTAATCTTTAATCTTTAATCTTTAATCTTTAATCTTTAATCTTTAATCTTTAATCTTTAATCTTCAATATTCAATCTTTAATCTTCAACCTTCAATATTCAATCTCCAATCTCCAATCTCTAATCTTTAATCTTCAATCTTTAATCTTTAATCTTCTTCTATATACAATTTTTAAAAATAAAAAAATATCAAAAAATCGTAAATATTTGAATTTTACATGCATTAAAATCAATTCAAAAGTCTATCGTTGACCTTTAACTGAAAACGAGAAAATTCTGCATCCGGAAGCTTTCCTCACGAACACCGGGACAGGGTACCAAAAATAGGAACAGTCACGTTCAAAGCGGGATGTATAGTCACGTTATTCATGCCACACAGGTAATGCCACAAAGGAACTTCTGGACGTGAATTTTCACCAAGATCGTACAATTTGACCCAGTTAGACTTTTTCTTGTGGGGTTTCATTAAGTCCCAGGTCTCTGCCGACAAGCTGCAAATCAGCGATGCTTGCAAAACCAACATCACCTATGCCATTGCCCAAATTCAGCCCGATCTATCCGTCTGTAATGGAAAATCCTTTACTGTCTATCAGATTTTCAGACTCACGAAAAACATCATTGTATAAGTTGGAAGAAAAGCAGGCAACCGGGGCTTTCGTCCTGGATATTATGAAGGATTTCGACAAAATGAATGTTTTATATCTTTAAAAACGACGTTTCAAAGATAAAATTTGACGGTTAAACAAAACTGCAATGACTGCAGATATCCTGCAAAGATCAATCCTTACTCCTGCCTTTTCATATTCTTATATCTACGACTGTCCCATTCCAGTATCAACGACATCATCTATTACAGCAGCTCATTTCGCCCTCAGATCATAATAAACAGTTTCCAACTAACCCTGGAAGACCTTGAGAAGGGGTTTTAAATATGAGGGATACTTTCCCAAGACAAACAACCCTGTTCATTTTAAATCCTACAAACAGAAATCATCCCTTAAATCCGAATTTAAAAATTTAAAAAAGTGAGATCCCAAGAGCATACCTCTAAATACTTAGGGTTTACTCTAGAACAAAAGACGCTGGTGGGACTTCCACATTAAAGCCACAAATCGAAAGGTAAAGGTGCAATGGCTGCATAATACCTATTATTACTAAATCAAAACAGCAAGCTATCGCCAGAAAACCAGGACTCACCAGGAGTCCATAGAAGATTTCCATTTTCCCAATTACCATCCCATGGACATAGAACGGATTGCTAAGGGACGCATTTTGCAAATCCACAACTAGCGGGGCATAGGCACACAAAATTAAAACATGATGTTAACTCGCATAAACAGAAAACTTCCTTCCTTTTTTATGATTAAATATACAGGGTGTCCTCGTGACCGTTGAGAACCTTAGAAGTGGTGATAAGGGACACTTTTCTAAGACAAATTTTTGTTCAAGTCCAAACCCTTGGGGGATGGACGCAAACCCAAAAGAAAGCAGGCTCAAAAGAACGCAGAGTCAAAAGAACTCAGACCCAATACGACGCAGACCCAAAAGGGCTCAGGTCCAAAAAGACGCAAAAAATAAGTTTTTTAGATTAGTTTCGGTACCGTTTACATCGTTCGGGCTACCCTGCCGCGGTGGAGCCTCCCAGTCGAGGTGGAGCGATTTCAGGGATTTTTTTAGCGAGTTTGCGACGAACGCAACCACGCAAATCACGGATTCACTCTTAAAAATATTTCTGCCCTTAAAAATATTTCCCCATCTAAAATGCATGTAAAATTGTATGAACGAAACGGAGTTAATAATTCGAAAAATTAAAAAGGAGATATGTGCGCAGGCATGGGTCGTTTATGTAGGTTAGTGTTAGTTTTTATAATTTTTTAGCGAAGTCGCTCACAAAAGAGAGATCCGTTCGAAGATGGAGATCTCGGCGCTGAAATGAGTCTGTTATGTAGGTTAGTATAAAAAATATTTTTTGCGTGTCTTTGAGCCTGCGGCCATTTTAGCCGCGTCCTTTTGGGTCTTTATCCTTTTGGTAATGTCCTTTTTTTGAATTTCTGATTTCAAACGGCCATAGCTCCGATATTAGTGATTTTTTAAGCTTAATGGATTAAAGCTTTTTTGAAGATCATTCACTTATCTACAAATTAGGTTATAGCCTCTTATCATCTAAAATCAAGGGATTTCGAGTTATAAATTAAATTAAGAGATAAAATGTTTAAAAAATTCAGGTTTTATTATTTTTACTTTTCTTGCGAATCCCGTACCTCTTAAACGAAATGTCTTATAAAACAATTGAAGGCCCAAACCGAATAGGGAATTTAACGGGCTACAACTTTGGTCAAATAATTTTGTTTGGAAAACCAACGGTTTTACCAGAAATTCTGAAAATAATGAACAAAGTGTAGGTAAAAAAAATTTCCAAAAATTTGTCTTAGAAGAGTGCCCTCTATCACCACCTCAAAGGTTCTCCACGGTCACGGAAACACCCTGTATACAAAACTTAAATTACACTTTCAAAGTTATTGTGTCGTTTCTCTTTCTATAAAATAGATCTTGAGAGGCGCAAAATTCAAATTTTGCCGGGAGAGCTCTTGAGCTTAGCTACGTCGCTGCTGCAGCCCCAAGCACTCTAAATCCTGATCATTAGACGATTCTCGTAATAAGATGACAATCAAAACTATATCCAAGAAATATAATAATTTTTGTAATTTTTGTTTTGTTCTGGTTTTTGTGTTTATTTCATTTATTTGGTGTAATTAATTTTTATTCTTCAAATAAAGAAGTGATAATCCATAGATTGCAGTGCCATAAATTCAAAGGAATTCATCCGACCACGATATTGTAATAATGAGTTTATAGTTCTTAAAACCTTATTCACAATCTCTGTTAGTGGCTAGCAGAGAGTTAAGTCATTAAGAATCTGTTAAGCCGAACTTTTGATCTGAAAGGTTTTAATAGCTATTTACGAGAGAGCGACCGAAACATATGCGTTGCCATAGCAGAACTCCTTCTGGTGGCGTACGCATAATAAACTCCAAGTTTGTTGTTATGATGGTTTAATTTAAGAAGCTACTACCAGGTGGACAATTGTATTTGGTTGTAATGGTGATTGGATTTAAAAAAAATAGATTCAAAAATGAATGTTTAACATTGGATGGATAGTAGGCTGCGAGTAGTATCTTATGAGGAAACTCACTTAATTCCGATTATATCGGAGAGGTGACTACCTTGTTGCACCACTACAGCGTACGGTTTTTCGGCAAATACTTCGCCAATTTCTGTAAAATTACAATTTTTGCTTATTTCGTACTTAAGTTCCGAGGAGTCGTGAATGAAAGCAAAATCTCCATCGATTCGTTCGTTTACTATTTGGAAACCTTCCGCTGAGTTGTTTACTGGTATGGATTCGTTAATGGCGATCAATATGTGGCCGTATTGTTCACGTATTGGGTAATCCCAAACTCTGTAACGAACGTCGTCCGTTGAAGCGTTAAGGGTAAGTTCTTTCCACATCCTAAAATTAAGATAACAAAATTGATTTAAAAGGTGCATGCGACGAATAATCACCTGTACAAGGTGTCTTCAGCATATTTCATGTTGATGAAATATTGATGAGTGTCAGAACCTTCAACTACGGTGTAATTAATCCTCGATTGTCGAGCCAGTTGGTCTAGAGATTGCACAGGCGTCTAAAAATTGTAATATTTGTTTGAGTAGGAAAGACCTGAACAGGTCTTCGGAAAAAGATAAAAATAAAACGGTTTCTGTTTGGAAGGAAAAAATTACCTGCATCCTTTCCACCGTTAAAAAGGCTGCTAAATTGGCTGTGAAGGTGGCCAGCATTAATACAACAAAAAGCCAATACGCGGTTACCAAAGCACGAGCAGATAATGATTTTGGAGCTTCTCCTCCACCTTGGGGCGTGAACGATGTTAGTGCAAACCAAAAACACTCTCTCAACGAAAATAATCTAAAAGATTTTAAGGTAAAGCAACGCATGAAATTGGAACTGATTGAGAATGGAAGGTCTTCTAAAAATATTGCAGTCTTACCGACATTCGTACGGATACGCTTCTTTGTTATTTTGGGCACTGTATGGAGAATATTTATCCAAAAACCACATCATAAAAGCTGTAATAATCAAAGCGGCCACAATGCTCAACCACACTTCCAATTTTAAAACTGTCATGAAGCGAAAAAGAGATGTTTTCCTTATGGGTTTCCTCATCACTAAAATTGAAAGGTTTACATCAAATTTTCAAGTGACAAGAAATTTTACCAATAGAAATTCCAGATTGTTCGTAATATGGTGCTACGTAATCAACCACTTCCTCTCGATCAGCTCTCATTACAACGGCAGCAATCGCCATATCCGTCTCCTAATTAAAAATTAGACTGTCAGATATTTTTGCAAAACCTAGTCGATAAATGACCTTACTCCTCTTGCTATGTCTCCAATGATTCCATCCCATTCTCCATTTTGATCTTTTTCCCCAAAAGTACCTCTTACGGGAACCACCAATTCATAGTCAAAGTTCAACTCGGTTGATAATTTTTTAATAAAATCAATGCAGTATCCGGTCCAATAATATTCACCTGTATCGGAATTTTTTTCCCGATACGTCCACGGCAGCGCCTAAAACCAGATCTTCAAATAAGGCAAATGCTATTACTTGCTCAACACTAACATGAGTAATTCCGATGCGATAAAACGGTTTCACTGGCAACAAACTGACGCCTTGAACCACATTCAGCTTTCCATTTTCATCCAATCTAGCAGCCACCCGAAGTTCCGATTCGATTACCATCTCCACCACGCCATTAATATTCAACCGATACGAATCCTTTATTTCGCTAAACAACTGCGAGGAATTTCTTAGAGCATTTAAAAATTTCTGATTTGCTTCAAACCGGCTGGAATCGTTGGTCGCGTTATTTTGACAAGAAACCTTAGTATTTATTTCTTCATTATTATCTAATCCTCGAAAAACTCGAAGAAACTCACGAAGAAAAATTTCCAAAAATTTAGGCTTAAAATCAAAATCTACCGGACAATCACATTCGTCGGGTTTGTCCAATAATTGGCAACAAAAATTGGAGTCCATTTTTATAAAGTTCATCGCTTCCTTAGTATAATTTTCCGGAAATTTTTTGTAAAGGAAATCCAGAAACACCAAATTCCACCGTTCTGGAATCATTAGCAACCTTTCTTTAATTGCCTAAAAATTGGTAACTTTACTTTATGAAATCAGGTACATTTGAGTTATTTTACCAATGACATCATGTTTTTCATTTTGGTCGTAGTCGCCACAATTGCGTAACTATTTGGCATTGGTCGCAGTTTTTTTAATCTCTCAGTCGAGATTTTATCCAATTTATCCGACACTATCATCCTCAATCTTGTCGAATCGATCCAATAGTACAATGCTTCATCGATAACTGAAATTTGGAATTGACTAGTTTAGGAACCAAAAGGTTTGAAAATCTTACGTTGTGAGTTTTCGAAAATTACCACCACGTCCGTGTTGTTTCTCAAGCTAAGGTACTTGTCCAACAAGTTCAAAAGTGGGCCAATGCTGAGATCAATGCGGATATATGGAATGTTAAAATTTGTGGTCGTTTGTTTAGCGTCTTGGTTTCCAGTCCATGTGGCGTCTATCACCATGGTGGCACCTTGACTGAAGCGTTCACATACTACAAAAATTATTGAGTGACATTATTAATAGCAAAAAGGAATCAATGTAACTTACTTAAGGAATGGTCGCTTTCGTCGTGATTGACCACAACTATAAAAGGTTCGAGTGAAAGATTTTCTACAGGAATTGAATTGGTGGATTGATTCAACCATTCTGCAAAATGTTCTTGTCCTTCTTCGATTAAAAATACTGGAAACAAATAACGTGAAAATTCAAAAACGTTAAAGAGTTAATCAAAAAGAGTACTAAAAGTCTTTAAATTTATTAAAAAATTTCTCTTAACGACTGAAAAATTTGATCTGGCAAATTAAAAAATTATTTAGTGCCCGTATTAATAGTCACGGATTAATCCGAGATTCAAGATTAATTCTCGAAATAGCAGCTGTTGCTACGATACGGTCTAAATTCCAGCAATATCTCATTGGTAAATCCTAGGTCTATCTTGAATCTCGGATTAATCCGTGACTATTAATACGAGCATAAGGGGATTATGTCACGTTTTTAAAATTTTAAAAAAATTAAACGTTATCAGCTTTGTATAACAGAAAAGGGTACAGAAAAATAATTAAATTAAGTTAAACGAGAATGGATACGGAGTATAAAACATTTTAAATTAATAGCTGACAATGAAATATTTAATACTATATATATGTAAGTAACTATTAAAAATGTAACTAATTACATGATAATATTTTTATTTTAAATAATTATATTACTACAAAAGCATGACTTATTTGTGCCTTGATAATTTTAATTAGTTTGTAATTGCATACTTACAGTGTATTTAATTTGTGAATTGTGATAACTTAAAAACATTTTAGTTCTAAAAAGTGTGTGTGCATTTTTTGTGTTTTCTAAATTATTGATTGTTAATATCGAGTTCCACCACTTAAACCACGTATCAATCGATTATTTTAATTAGTTTGTTTTTGTAGTTGTATATGTCCAAGTTCATAGCTCCAGCTTCGTGGTTAAAACAATTGCAATTTTTATCACTACAGCGTCATACTTATTATAAAAAAAAATGATAAAAAATCGACAATAGCGACAATTAGTCACCTGGTTAGTCCCTGACGTTTATAAAGGCTTCATAATTATAATTTATTGACAGAAAATATTTTTATATTATTTTTAAATTTTATTAAAAATTTTTGTCTTAAATTGATATTAATGTATTTCATATTGCGAGACTGATCCACCCCTCTAGACTATAGTGGCATATTTTTAGTGAGTACAGCGTTTATCAAAACGCCCCGGAGCATTGGGAGTGGAGGGGAGGATGCAGAGAGTCGGTTGTAACAAACGCAACCACGGCAAATTTCGGATTCATATCCATAAATAATTATATAATAATATAATTCCCATTCGAGGACTCTATATTGTCGTGTTTCAAAATCCATTTTTTTTTAGAATTTTGACTTTTGGATTTGTGAATTTTGATTCTTTTAATTTTTTTGAGTATCCGATTTTTACTATTTTTATTTTTATTTTTGGAAATTGAATTTTGATTTTGATAGTAATTTATTATAATAGTGAATATTTTGAATAATTGTTCGTGCCAACAAATTGTAAGTTGGCACGAAAATTTTGATCAAGAGGCTTTTGCCGGGTCCGTCAAGGTGGGCGGACGCGTTTTGCGGAAGTCTCCACTGATTTTGTTTGCTTTTGCGTCTCTGATTTGAGATTATCTCATATTATGTGAATAAATGGTTATGAATTTGTGAGTACGTTTTTTTACAATTTAAATTGATTTTGTCCCAATTTGGACGGATTTTTGGCGATGTTGCAAGCTGGTGTCTCAATGATTTGCATGTTCAGTGGCAATTTCAAGGCAGAATGTGGAGTTCGTCCATCTTCCAACAAAGTCGCTGCTATGCCAACAACATGAAGCCAATGCTATAAACAATATCTCGTGACGTCATCAATTGATATGGAATCTGTTCTTACTTCAGAAATTAATGATCGCAATGGTGACGGAATCAATGGCGCCAATTTGACTTTGCCACTTGCGTAACACAATCCAGGGGCTTCATTTCTGTATTTGAATGCCTTACAATGCCTTAAAATGAACAAAAAATTTATTCTTTTCTACATTCCTCAATAATAAGATTAAAATAAGATTAGGATCCTTTAGATACTGGGTTTTATAAATATTTACTATAAATTAAACACAAAATTTAAAAATGCTGTCAAACGACATTTGCACACGTAGCGCCATCTATCGAAATAAAAATGAAGTAATTTTAGTTTTTCGTAGATTTTTTAATTTTTCGGGCAACTTTTCCAATTTTTCTTTCCGTAAAAACCTTACTCAAACAACTTATTACAAACATTTAAAAAAAATGAGGCTAATCGGTCCAGCCGTTCTCAAGTTATGGCGTTAGCAACAAAGAGCATTTCATTTTTATTAAATGCAAGGGCCGGCCATCGAGAATTTTGGGGTCAAAATTAGTATCTATCGTTTGTGAATGTTTGTGTATTTATTGTTTTTGATTGGGTTAGCCACGGCCAGTCAATTACGCCGACAACAAACACGTTGACAGTAAATACGCCCACAGCAACATTTAAATCGGTGGTAAACACTCCACAAACAAAAAATGATTGCAGAACAGACTTTTTTTAATTATGTTTCAAAAAGTGTCACTTTGTGACATTCAAAAGTGTGCGGAAAAGTACTACTTTTCCGCCCTAGTGCGGAAAAGTTTGTGGAGTAGTTCGGCCTCAATCATTTTAAAAACAGTAAACTGGGCCAAAGACAAATTTAAGATAAAAAAGGGTGCAGCAGGGTGTGCCGATGTGAATTTTTTTTGATATTATTTCAAAAAGACATCAGGAACTAACTGTAACCTATCGATGAGATCTACATCCTCGCGCTCGATCTACCTTTTCGCGCATATTTTTTATGGTGGATCCGTGTATTGTCATGGTTGTCTTTGTCAAATTCGATTCTGCGCTACCCTGCCCTCCGGTCGCCTCCGCTCCGGGCGCTCCGAGCCGTTTTGACAAAGACTAGGCCCATTAAAAATATTCCTTAAGGCCGAAATAACTAGCCAAAGGTGGAACTTGAAAAAGGTGAAACTCGTTTCAGGGTGGATCCGAAAGTGCGGGGTGCGAAGGGAATCCACCCTAAAAACAAGTTTTGCATTTGTAAAATATAATTAGTATCAGGGATTTGTCGGCATTTAATTATAAAAACCGCAGAACCATTTTTTATGGTGACTCTGTGTATTGCCTTGGTTGTCATGGTTGAATTTGACAAAAAAACAAAAATTAAAATAAAAATAAAATTCATATAAATTCGATATCGAATAACGTGTAACGATACGCTGATGTGTATCGGTTTTTGATTTTTGAACCCCATACTACAATTTTTTAATTAATAATTTTTGCTTTTGGCCCAGTTTACCATTTACAAATTTTAGAAAAATTTGCCTTTGGCTCAGTTTACCACTTTGAGGTAGTTTTTTGGCCCAGTTTTCATTACCCCACTCTGAAGCGGGTCCAACTGTAAAATTACAGATCTATTTTTATAAAATTAAATTATTTTTAGTTTATTTTTTATGGAAAATCCCATGCCTTCAAGATCTGATGGATTCTCGGATCGGCCATTGTTGGAAAATTTTTTAAACTAGTGAACAGTCTCTATAATGATCTGGGAAAATGCAACAAAATTGAAAAATTTCCTGGAATTTCCTCGATATTGATTTTCAATATTTATGGAATATTAATTTTGGATATTGTATCAATGTTAAAATATTGATTTTCAATATTTGCACCAATATTTGTGCAATATATAGCCGATTATCTTACAATTTCCCTTAGCCATTGAAGCTATGCAAATTTGCGTATCGCAACATAAAATTTACAAATGCAGCAGAACATTATTTTCAAGTTATAGTAATTAACACATTATTATCCGCTATCCAAGTGTTATTTGTGAAATTCCACTACTACCTTAGTTTTAAAAAATTGTATTACTCCGTCAGCAATAAATTGAAAAAAATAAATAATAAAAATGCAATAAATATTTACATAAAACTTTGATAGCAAAATATGGTACGTACCTTATATCTTTCGACTAAATTAGTCGGAATATGAATAAATTAACGTTATAATTTTGCAATATGAATAGTGAAACCGGGCACTTGCGAAAACGGATAAAATAATTTTAAACTTGAACGTAAGTAGAAAACAGAATCGTTTTTCTTGAGAAACCGCATTACTTGCAAAAACACAACTAACTGCAATTTACCTATCGCGATTTTTACGTTGTGTGCGCCTTATCTTTTTGCAGCAAAAATATAATCATTTTATGGTTCAGTTGTATTGGTGACTTTCAATTACTACAGATTTTTAAAATGCGGTTCGTATAATTTTTGCTGTTTTCATGCGCTGGAATTTTAAAGGGAAACTTGATTCTGTGATGCAATTGAAGATTACAAATTGAACATCGAAATAGTAAACGTAAGTTCAATAATTTACTTTCCATTTTTTTATTATTTCAAATTTGGGTGTATAGCTTAGGTGTACAGTAATTTCATTAGGCTGGTAACTTGAAAGTAACGGTCACTACATGTTTTTTAAAACACAACCGCTTGATTGCACATTCTAAATAAACAGGGGCGTATCTAACGCATTCCGAATATACCGAACCGAAAAGTTACATTTTTTCTTTCCGAGCATGTGCAGAGTCAACATTATCGAACAGTTTCCAAGCCCATAAGACAGATAACGAAACTCTTCGTTAATAAAAAAATGATAATAATAAAACTTTTATTAGTAACAATAATTAGTCGGCTGCATAAATTAATTTACAAGAGGGGCCCCGAAAGGAAACTGCTTGAGAGATAAATACCGCTATTACAAAAATTGTTTTTAATAAAGTTTGTTATATTTGCACCATTTACCGAATTTTATCTGCCAAAAGATATGTGCATTTACTTACTGCGGTGTTGAACAATATAATATCTAACCGTAAGTCAATATTAAATGTACACAGAAACGATTTTCTTTGAATCAAAAAAATCATTTAAATTAAATACTTTTGTTTTAAAGCAAATAAATTTTATTTAATTAAAATAAAATATTTTTGGTCAAACAAAAATTTTTTTAAATCAAAGAAAAACTTTTATTTCCTTATAGCAGTTATAAATAAAAATTGTAGTTCTCTTTTGTCAATTTTCTGTTTTATTAAAAAACATTATAAAAACTGGGAGTATTATTGTCTACTTATCAAGTATGCGCGATACGTGTTAATTTACCTGTTATGCATGTAGGCGGAGATAAAATTTTTAAATTACTGTTTGGTGCCTCTTAGAACTTATGGTTTTAGGACACTTCACTACTAGACATTTTGCACCCGGACATTTCGCACCCGTACATTTCGTACCCGGACATTTCGCTACCAAGACAATTCGCTTCCAGGACATTTCGCTACTGGGACACTTCGCTTCCACGTGCGTGAAGTTAGCCCCGCCATTTTTGATATTTTAAAAATCACAATTGTATTAGATTCTAATCGACGTGTGCCGTTGAGTGCCGTAAATTATAAAATTTTATTTTGATAAATAAATTTTTTTTGGGCCAAAATCTATTTTATCGATAAAAGTTAGCCCCAAATTTTTTGAATTTTTTTAAATCAAAATTGTATTGGATTCTACTCGAGATGTGTTGTAACCATTAAATTTTATGTTGAAAGATTAACACACACAGTTTTTCACTATAATTCAATGAGATGAAAAACACAGTTATCTGGACGTTTGGTCCCCGGACGATTGATCCAGGAATATTTAATTATTAAATATTAAGAATATTAAATATTATTCTTAAATAAATTTTAAGGGGAATTGTGAATTGCCTTCCAAACTACCCGAAGCTTAATTTATTAATCCCATAAATCCCAACACTAATACCAATTAAAAATAAGGTTTAATTCAGAACAGAAAAAAATCACAGCTTTGAGTCCAACATCGAGGGAAATCCACCCTCTTCCTGGTAGCACACTTTGCGGATTAGGACCGGTCTAGAAGGATACTTTTAGCGAGTATGGCGTTTGTCAAAAAAGCCCGGAACGTCCGGAGCGAAGCGGATGGTCGGTTTTGACAAACGCAACTACACCAAATTTCGGATCCACTCTAAAATCTGCACATATTATATAGGACCCAAGTAAACCAAACCAAATAAACCCTACCTACTGCAATCTGATTAAAACTGTAAATCAGGCATTATGGAACAACGGTAATAGTTGATACTGACAAAGGCGACCGCAATTTTGTTAAGTTGCAAGATATACCTAACGTGACCATTTTCATTTTTACTCGAAAGGGGACTCGATCTGGTAAAAATTAGGGAAGACTGGAGTCAATTGAAATAAAAATACTTTAATCTCTAATACTCAAATCTTTAATCTCTAATTCTTTAATCTTTAATCTCTAACTCTCTAATCTTCAATCTTCAATTTTTAATCTTCAATCTTTAATGTTCAATCTTGAATCTTGAATCTTTAATCTTCAATCTTTAATCTTCAATCTTCACTCTTTAATCTTCAATCTTGAATCTTGAATCTTCAATCTTGAATCTTCAATCTTGAATCTTTAATCTTCAATCTTTAATCTTCAAACCTTAATTTTCAATCTTTAATCTTCAATCTTTAATCTTCAATCTTTAATCTTTAATCTTTAATCTTTAATCTTTAATCTTCAATCTTCAATCTTCAATCTTTAATCTTCAATCTTTAATCTTCAATCTTCAATCTTTAATCTTCAATCTTTAATCTTCAATCTTCACTCTTTAATCTTCAATCTTTAATCTTCAATCTTTAATCTTCAATCTTCAATCTTCAATCTTCAATCTTCAATCTTCAATCTTCAATCTTCAATCTTCAATCTTCAATCTTCAATCTTTAATCTTTAATCTTTTATCTTCTTTAATCTTTAATCTTTAATCTTCAATCTTCAATCTTCAATCTTCAATCTTCAATGCCAATATCGGCGCAATATTGAAAAAAAATATTGGACTTATGAACAACGTCAGGCAATATTGGTAATCAATATTGGGGAAAAATTGCACCAACCTACTCCCAATATTGGGCAATATTGATTTTCAATATCGGCGCAATATTTGAAAACAGTATTGGACCTATATTCGCTGAACAACGTAAGGCAATATTGGTAATCAATATGGGGGCAACATTGCACCAACCTACTCACAATATTGGTGCAATATTGATTTTCAATATCGGCGCAATATTGAAAAAAAATATTGGACTTATGAACAACGTAAGGCAATATTGCTAATCAATATTGGGGCAACATTGCACCAACCTACTTCCAATATTGGTGCAATCTTGATATTCAATATCTGCGCAATATTGGAAAAAAATATTGGACTTATATTGGCTGAACAACGTAAGGCAATATTGGTAATCAATATTGGCGCAATATTGCGCCAACCTATTCCCAATATTAGTGCAATATTGATTTTCAATATCGGCGCAATATTGAAAATAAATATTGGACTTATGAACAATGTAAGGCAATATTGCTAATCAATATTGGGGCAACATTGCACCAACCTACTTCCAATATTGGTGCAATCTTGATATTCAATATCTGCGCAATATTGGAAAAAAATATTGGACTTTTATTGGCTGAACAACGTAAGGCAATATTGGTAATCAATATTGGCGCAATATTGCACCAACCTATTCCCAATATTGGTGCAATATTGATTTTTAATATCGGCGCAATGTTGGAAAGCAATATTGGACCTATATTGGCTGAATCTTGCAATATTGCGCCAACATTTTGTGCTACATGGGATGACGTGGAAGAGAGAAGAGTCAAGGATTTTGAAAACGAGCATCCGTCTTCACCGAGGATCGTCTTATGGAAGTAGTTTGAACGATGGATTTGGAAACGCGACCCAAGTGACAGTTTTTTGACAAACTTCAGTACTGTAGTTGTGCCAAAAAACTAGGAGGAGTAAAGATGTCGTGTTACCGTATCAAATTGATGATCAAATTGAAGGTGGACAACCTCTGAGGTGGTGATAAAAGACACTTTTCCAAGAAAAAATTTTTTATAAAATTTTTGTCCAAATCCAATCCCTTGGGGGGTACCTCCCTTTAAAGCAATTTTTTGAATTTCTGATTTCAAACGGCCATGGCTCCGATATTATTGATTTTTTAAGCTTAATGTATTAAAACTTTTTTAAAGATTATTCGCTTATCTACAAACTCGGTTATAGCCCCTTATCGTCTAGAATCAACGGATTTCGAGTTATAAATTAAATTAAAGAAAAAAATGTTTAGAAAATTCACGTTTTACTTTTTTTACTTTTCTTGCGAATCCCGTATCTTTTAAACAAAACGTTTTGGAAAAAAACTGACGGACCAAACCCGATAGAGAATTTAACGGTCTACAACTTTGGTCAAATAAATTTTTTTATAAATAAATTTTCAAAAAAATATAGGTATTCAATAATTTAATAAATACTTTGTTGCAGATTATGGACTACTTTGGTGCACTAATTGTTCTGATTAAATTACACGTGGTGTTATCGACCAATTGTTACGAAGAAATGAGATATCACAAAAAATACGCTTACGGCTACGATATCATCTGCTCGAAATTAAATCGTGCCAACATCGAGGAATTACAACAAATTTCGGCTTACAACGAAGTAAAATTATCTGTCAGTCATTCCGATTTAAAAAATTCCAGTTTGTTTCGGAATATTCCAAAATTGAGAGTGCTTCAAATTTCCAATTCGAATATTACGCTGGACGATGAGGCAGCCAAAGAATTTAACATTTTAAAAAAATTGGAGATGTTAAATATTACCGATAGTAATTTGAGTTTCGTGTCAAAAAGAGTTTTCGAAGGCTTGGACAAACTAAGAATTTTAAATCTCAGAAACAATAGTTTACAGAGTTTTGAAGATTTGCCTTTGGACAACCTCGAGGTTCTCGATATCAGTTACAATCTATTTGATAAATCAAGTTCCATTCCCTTGTGCAAACTACCAAGTCTGACTAAATTATTTGGACAACAAAATTTGCTAACCGAATTTTCCCCAAAGAAAAATTGCGCTAAATTCCTCAAATTTTTGTATTTGAGCAAAAATCGTATTTCCCATTTGGACGGTATGAACAGTTTAAATCTATTGGAAGAAATCGATTTAAGCTACAATGGATTGGATAGGTTATCCAATTACTTCGATAATTTAACCAATTTGAAGTTGCTTAACTTGGAAGGTAATAAAATCTCAAACATAACATCAAACGAATTGAATGATTTAATTAATTTAACCAAATTGAATCTCAAAAGTAACTTGATCCACCATATTGATTTCAGTTCGTTTCAAAAATTAGAGAAATTGGAAGAACTTTATTTGGACAACAACAATTTAACCACAATTTGGTTTAAAAGCATGAACAGCCTGAAAGAGTTAACTTTGTCGGGTAATTTTTTGAACATAAAAAAAGAAACGTTTCAAAATTTGTCCCAACTGCTCTTTTTGAGTCTAAGAAATTGTCGTCTGAAAGACGTGACGTTTCGTCATTTGAGCAACTTGCAGATACTGGACCTGTCGGAAAACGAACTTATTATTGAAAAAACCACGTTCGCCGACTTCAGTGGTCTAATAATTTTGAAATTGAACAACAACTCGCTATTGGAATTGCCCGATTTTGCATTCCAAAAAAGCACCAAGTTACGAATTTTGGATCTTTCTTCCAACAACATCTACAAGGTGAATCAAAACACGTTCCGTTATTTAAACGAATTGGAAGTTTTGAACTTGTCATTTAACCACCTGAAGAGTTTGCACCAAAACATTTTGATGTCGATGCCCAAACTGAAAAGTATAGATTTGGAAGGGAATCGATTGAAGTTTATCGAGTACAGTGTAATTTTCGAAATGTCACCTTACCTTAAAATGGTGAACATCCAGAAAAATAACCTACCCTGTGAGTTTCTTTCCGACATGTTTACGTATTTTAAGAATAAGAACGTGAGTTTCACGACCAACAAGAAGATTTCGCTGGAAAAAGAAAATGTCGGCGGTATAAGTTGCCACGAGCAAGATATTGATGGCCAAACATCAAACCATGAAGCAGGGCCGGTCAAAATGGAAACTTATGGTTTTAGCAAGCGCGTAAACATTACTATTGTTGTTGTGGTGCTAGTAGTTGTGGTATTGTTGTTCGTGTCGGTGTTGATGACTTATAATGTATACGTTTTAATTAAACGGAGACGAAACGCAGGTGACGAAATCGAACTTCTTGATAGAACTTCTCATAAAGTGGAATACTACAGCACTTGACAATGCGTAAAGGCTTTTTTAAGATTTTTAAGTCTTATTTAAGAGATATTTCACATTTTTCTTCTAAATTATTGTTTTTTTAGTCTCCGGTCCCACTCAAACATAATTTTTATGTGTATTTGTTACGGTCAATGATGTAAATCGGGCGTTGACATCAATGCCCGGACGGCCATTTATGTTGGCCATTATCATCATTGGCCGGCCATTGACGTGATTGCCCGTTAGTGGTGGACAATGATGTAAATATTTTCATCTGATTGTAATATTTACAACTCTGGCCGGTCAATAACGTTATTGACCAAAACGGATTGGACAATGATGATTATAATTATCATTAATTAATTAATCATTTTTATTCAGGCATGAGAGTGATCCATGGCATTTTGAATTGCAAATTTGTTTGCTTGCGCGACACGCACATTTAGAAAAGAGTATAGTTTCATCATCGCCCACTCTGTATTGGACAATGACGTCATTGCCCGGACAATGATATAAAAACCGCATATGAAATTTTAAATGTCAACATCGCCCAAAATGCACAGTCAATGACGTTATTGGCCGGACGTTAACGTCATTGTCTGGCCATTGACGTTAATGGCCGAGTTGTCTTAATTGACCGTAACATACTACGTGATTCGATTTACGCGAATTCGACTTACACGGTTATCGCTCGGTCCCACCTATCACATAAGTCCGGGTATTACTATACTTTGTAAAAGTATTTTGAATAACCAAATTATTTTCGATACCCTGTTAAGTATTTTTTAATGTTTTATATATTACTATGTTATTTTTGGTATTTGTTGAAAACTGCAATTTTTATTTTATACTGGTTAAATGGAAACATGGCTGGTTATCAACGTAACTGTCCGATATACATAATGTATAATCAAATTTGCATTCAACTTTGCAATGCAAATTTTAAATTTTTATAATTTTTATTGATGATTAATTTTTTGTTTTTTTTTTGTTTTTTATTTCTTATTTATCAAATTTTTTTTATTCCCAACAACAAAAACAATTGATATCAAAGCAGAAACCTTTATAATATATTTATTACACAATGGTCACCGTCGCCGTCGGTCCTGATGATGGTAATTTAGCAAAACCGGTTGTATAAACAAATTTACAAGCCTACCAATTTTATTATTTTGATTACATTTTTTTAATACTTTTAAATTACTTTTACAATTTTTCAAACTCTTTTGAGCTTTTGAAATACTCTGAATTCCTATTGGCTTGAACAGCCGAGGAAACTGATTCGAATATTTGAAAAAATCCACCCAAAGAATAAAATGTACAATATTTTTAAATTTTATTAAATAAAATTGTAAAAAAATAATAAAATTATAAATAATTTGCAAAAAAGTTTACTTACAGAATTTCAGAATGGCAACATCTTGACTGCAGGTGAAGCCAATCGACCAAAAAACCAAAAATGCACTCCACATGTTTCTGGAAATCTTATTAATTCGAATGCTTATTTCCGTCAATGATAAGCAAATATCAAAAAATCTACTACAGTTTTTATTGTGTCCTTCTATGTCAATAAAGCATTAAATTTTACAGTGTCATCGTTCCAGAACGCTTGAACTACCCAATAATTTATAATGTAAACTTCCGTAAAATAAATTAATCGGTTTATTACTGAAGGGTTGTTTTAACTGACTTTGTTTCTGTTTCTTTGGATTACTCAATAAAATTGAATAAATATTTTTTTTTGATTAAATAAACTTAATTTCCAAGCGTTTCGTTGCGTTATCAATCAAACATATCACAAAGCACAGCTAGCTTTATTCAAACACGAATAAATTAATAATAAATGATCGCCTTTTCTATTTCAACCCTTGTAAATACCTGAAATTGCTATTACCGTTTTACTGATTTGTGATTTTTTCAAAAGCACGCAATAATTTTTTGATTTCAAAATTGAACGTTAATAACAAAAGTGGGTCATTTTTTGTTATAATTAATTAAATTATGAATAATTTACGATAATTTATTATCTGTTGACAAGATTAATATTGTCTGTTGTAAATGTTAATAATTTAACTCAAATAAAATTATTACCGGCAGCCTGGTTTACGTGTAATATGATAAATGGTTAATTAAATATTTGAATCGACCCAAGCGAAACGCTTCTTCATAAAATATCCAATGCATGTCAAGGAAGCCTTTTAAACGCTTTCTTCCTACAAACAGGCTAAATCCAAATTTTCAAGACTACAACCATCCGCCTAACTGCCCGACAACCTCTTAAACTAAGCTTGGGTCTAAAGTGAAAAATTCAAATAACCAAGTTTTTGGTTTTTTATTTTTATCTTTTACAAAAATATTTTTTTTTACGAAATTTGGTGAAAACTTACCTTTTTATGTTCCAAATATACTGCAATTATTTTGAATTAAAATATTTATTTTTTCATCTTATTTTAACTTAATATCGGGTTACTGTCAGTTAACCACAAACACGAGTCGAGTCTCGAAAGGACAATTTTCTGAGCATTTTGAGACCGCACTTCGATGCGGATTATCCACTAGTTTTCGAGAAAACGGCATTTAAAAATCAAAATTTTACATGCATTTTACATAGGGAATTGATTCACTCCCGAGTTCTATTGACGGTGCGTGCGTTCTGATATAGTCTTAGTGTTGGCAGTCAGACGCGATTGTGATACCGCAGGGTACACATCAAGCGTTGCTAACGAGTTTCACCCCTTACGAGTTTCACACCTTTCGAGTTGCACCTTTGGCGAGTTTGTGCTATCTAGAGGGATGTTTTTAGCGAGTCAGCGTTCGTCAAAATGGCACGTAGCGTCCGGAGCGGAAGGGACCGGAGCGAAGGGTAGCGGTTTTGACGAACGCAACCAAGGCAATCGAGATTCTAACCTAAAAACGAGTTCTGCGTTTATTTTTTTAATTATTGCATAATGTTGCGTAATACACCCGATGTGCACCCGACTATGTCACAATCGCGTCTGCCTGCTAACACTAAGACTATATCAGAACGCACGCACCGTCAATAGAACTCCTGTGTTAATGAATTCCCTATCTAAAATGCATGTAAAAATTTTGATTTTCTAATGCCGTTAAAAAAGCCAAAAACTTGGTTATTTGAATTTTTTACATACATTTTGAGGTTATGTAAAAAAAGTGTAAATACAAAAGTTGTAGATCTTTTTATTACCTACAACTTTGTCATTTAACTTTTTTCTATAGGACTTGTAGTTTTACTGGAAATCGAGATAAACCGTTTTCTACCCTCAAAAACTTACCCCCTTCTACTTCCCGACCTCAGATCGCCCGTAAATTATTTTTCATTTCATTTTTGTTATATTCTCGTTCATTTCCAATGGGTTTCATCCTACAATTATTTTTTTTTTCACTTTTTACCATTTTCAAAGGCTTCAGCGCTGGTCTAATTGCCTTCAAGTAGAACCAGTTTTGTGGCCCAAGTAACATTTTATGCTGAATATCAACTGCGAGCACGCTGTGTCAGCATAAAATTCAGCTAATTAGCTGAGTCAGCTGCCGGTTTTCAGTATCGTCAGAAGCTGAATTGCTACTGAATTGCTAATTTGGCGGCTGAAAACCAGCTGAAAATGCGCTGCGTCACCATGCAAACTGCTGAATCAGCTGATATTCAGCGCTGACTGTCAGCTAATATTCAGCGCTAAATATCAACTGATTCAGCTCTGAATATCAGTCAGCGCTGAATATTTTTACCATTTTCAAAGGCTCCAGCCCTGGTCTAATTGCCTTCAAGTAGAACCAGTTTTGTGGCCCAAGTAACATTTTATGCTGAATATCAACTGCGAGCACGCTGTGTCAGCATAAAATTCAGCTAATTAGCTGAGTCAGCTGCCGATTTTCAGTAACGTTAGAAGCTGAATTGCTACTGAATTGCTAAATTGGCGGCTGAAAACTAGTTGAAAATGCGCTGCGTCAGCATGCAAACTGCTGAATCAGCTGATATTCAGCGCTGACTGTCAGCTAATATTCAGCGCTAAATATCAACTGATTCAGCGCTGAATATCAGTCAGCGCTGAACATTAGCTGATATTAGGTTGAAAAATCGAAAAATCGAAAAATCATGATGCTTGAAACAATAATGTAAATACCCGTCGATGAATTAAGAGCAAACAAAGATTTCCTGATGATTGTAAGTTATAAAGGTTATAAAAATAGAGTGAAAAAATCAGTGAATTTGGGAGCAGGTGCCGAAGAGGTCTATAAGCCCATTTGGTTTGCACTATGAACTCTTTTCTTGGAGACAGTACAAACTACAAAATGTAAAAATACAATATTGAAATAATGAAAACTTGAAGTGTTTCTTTTCTCATTATTTCTTTTTGAACATAATTTTGAAGATTTGTAGTCAAATATTATATTTAATTTAAACTACTCAATTACACCAGACCTTACGAACATTCAAAATGCGATTTTGACAAATATTAATATTCCAACAAGCTTGTCTTCCAAAACTCAACGGAGGACGGCTTTAAATCTTCGCAAGCGTATTAAATGAACAAAGGAAATGAATACTGAAATTATGCGAATATTTTGTACACTGAGAAAAATGATTTGTTGCTCTAACAGAGCTATTAGTAGCTATAGCCTCAACAGAGTTTTGTTTGCTATTATAACAAATTTTTTGTTGCTGCAACAAATTTTCTGCTGCCATAACAAAGTGGTTTTCTATTTAATAAAAAAGATTAGTTTATTTAACAAATTTTCTTATTCTGCATAGAAAAAACTTTGTTATGGCAGCAGAAAACTTGCTGCAGCAATGAAAAACTCCGTTGAGGCTATAAGCTACTAAAAGTTTTGTTAGGGCAACAAATTCTTTTTCACAGTGTAACACTTAAAATGCCAAGATGATCATTTACCTGGGTGGAGGATAAAATTTCATTCTGCAGTTTGAGAAAAATTTCGCGAATTACATTTTAAGTAAACAAAATGCTGTTGACGGAAAAACTGTCATACTAAAAAAAATTATTTAAGTGATTCAGAAATTGTCGAAATAAAAAGTACAATAATCTAATTTTATTAGAGCTCTGTTATTAAACAGCAGGATAGGATAGCAACATTCTTTTGTTTTTTTTTTCAATTTTTGAATCTTAAAATGAAAAGGTTTGAAGGGTAAATTTCATTTTAATACCATTGTTGGAAATTATGTTTTTGAATGAAAGGAATTTACTTTTATAATAATTATTGTGGTTGTGCTGACAGTACAGAGTAGCGTTGAAGTGTCCGCTACAACCTCCATTCAGATGCATAGAGCTTTTACTCTGTGTTTCTCTGTCATTGATTCCTGACTTTGTTTTTTTTTGTGTTGAGTCTTGGTGATGCGAATCTGTAACTATATAAGGACTCATGTTTTTCTTGCTTTTGGTTTTGGTAATCGGGTGGTGGGAAGGTGTAACGTCGTCATTTATTGATCTAAGTCAACTTTGTATTGTTTTGTATAGAATTGTAGTTGATAAAACTTTTATTTCAACCCACTGAGTTTAACAAAAGATTTTTAAATTTTAATGATTGGGGTTCGGTCATATGCCTTGACAATTACCTAAGAATTAAAAAGCCATGATTAAATTTTAATTTTTATTCTTTACTTATGAATTTGAATAAGGACAACTGCATACGAAGTGAGTGTGCCCAACAAACCAAACAGTAAGGAAAAATCTATATTGAAGAATCCTGCAGCTGAAAATCGTGGAATTTGATTATTTGCTTGGTGTGCTAATAACACTATCTCTTCGCGTAAAGCACGATTTTGATTGTTCATGTTCGTCTCTGGTATGCTAAGTAACATATTGTAGCATATGGTAGCTGTACGTTTAGCTTCTTTGGCCACTATTTCACATGCTGCTGCAATTGCGATTCCCATTATCTAAAAGCATCCGAATTAGAATAATTTTTATATTGCAACAAAATTTTGCATTGCAATCTACTTTCGATGTACTTACCATAAACATTGTACACCAAACTGCTGCAAGCGAGAAAACAATTTCATAATTGAACAGTTCAAAATATTTATTGTGATCATTTTTTGTCAGTAGATGCTTTATTAAAATATTTAAAAAAAATACAATAGTTAGCAAAATCTCCAGATAGAAAAAAAGTATTTGCCAGCCAAATAAATCATTAAAAATGGTGATAATACTGATTAATTTCGTGTGAAGTTTTCTTAGTTTCCAAAAAATGCCCAAAATAGTTTTGGTTCCAAATGTATTCTTATGTTTTTTCACACTTAGCAATAAATCTTTGTTAATGAGAAAAAATGATGTTTTGAAGTTACGAATGTTATCGAAGACTATTAAAACTATGGACACGTCTATATAAGTATTCAATTCAATATATATGAAAGTTAAGGTTAAACTGAATGTTTGAATTTTCACATTAGTTGATAGAGCAACGACTACGCAAAAACTAACAAAAACATTAAATAAAATAAATATTTTGCTGAAATTCCTATATTTTAGCAATTTTGCAGAAGGCAAATTTATTTCACTCTCCGAAACTTTTTTTAAAAATATTTTATATAAATTAACTTGGAACATCGATATTTTCGTGACACAATTAATATTTTTTACCACTAATATCACGGTAGTAAAAATATTCAGAACATTATCTGTTTTAATTATATAAAAATACCCTATTAATAATATAACAAGAGCAACAGTAAGGGCAAAAACATAACATTTATGTAAATAAGATACACTGAGATGTTTGGAATAAATTGGTGGTAAAGTGCCTATACAAATTGAAAATTTAGTCAAAACACTATTTTGGTTCATTTCGCTATTTTATTACACGAATTTGAATATTACACGAAGTGAACATGGAACGCTTAAATAAATTTAATTATTGGGAAATAATGCTAGTGTTTTTAATTTCCATACAAATTATTATCTACAAACTAAATAAGTCTTTATCTTATTGGTCAATCAATGTTTATCTTACGCTGTCATTGTCGCTTCAGTTGTTTGCTCGTTAATTGATTGTTGAACAATTTTCCTTAAATATCTCAACTTCACAAAATATTGAAAATTTGTAAAAGAAGCTTTATTAGACAGGAAAAATTCACCTCCTTGCCCTCAGCTAGTTTTTCTGAATTTTGCGAATTTCTTAGAATAACAGCATGATTGATCACGATTGTTATGACAATCAGGTGTATTTTATTCCGCTGTATTTAACTCTGCTACCCTCCGCTCCGGTTCCCTCCGATCCGAGACGAACGCTGTCTCGCTAAAAACATCCCCCTAGATAGCACAAACTCGCCAAAGAAACTCGTAAGGGGTGAAACTCATTAGCCACGCTCGATGTGTTCCCGACGGTGTCACAATCGCGTCTGACGGCTAACACTAAGACTATATCAGAACGCACGCACCGTCAATAAAACTTTCGTGTTAATGAATTCCTTATCTAAAATTCATGTAAAATTTTTAAAATAAAATAGTCCAAATTAACTAAAAATTAGTGAAACTTCTACAGTGAGAAAATTTGGGCTAAGTGCACCTCTGTAAAAATAAAAATACTTTTGGGCAATGCTAATCCTGTTAACAAACAATTAATGGATTAAAATATTACAACCTTTTTTTGACTCAATTTACGGTCAACCGCTGGCCCAATTTACGGTCCCCGCAACGCTATTTAGCTCTCACACCTGACCTCACGACCGACCATCTAATATTTTTTAATAAAAAGTTACACGGGATGTTTGTAGGGGGGGTAGCTTAAAACATCACTATACACACCAAGGGGGAGGAAGAGGTCAAAAAGTAGGATAAAAAACCTCACGTGATTAAAGGACAACCCCGTAGTAGAATAGAATAACGATTAGGGTTTTGGTACTGATGAATCCATTTGGCCCCTTCTTAAGTTCAGAGTGGAAGTCTTAATCAGCCTTATCAGCATGAATATCGAATTCCACTTATATCTGCAAAGCCACACATTTAAGAAAACCGTCATCGATAGTAAATTTTATTTTATTACAAATTTATTTATATATCCGATTATTTATAGAATTAGATGAAATTATCACCATTTTGGTTAGGATTTCTCCTACCAAACTTTGGAAATTCAGTTTTTAATGAAGGAATTTCCTAATTTTATTTAAAACTAGAGACCTAAGGGAGTCTTCCGTTATTTTTTCAGATATTTTTGAGTGCAGAAAATAATTATTGAAATTTTAAATCGGTAGGGTTATGACGTCATAATGCTGCTTCGAAAGGAAACTTATAAACCAATAAGATTTTAGACTAATCAACCTTGTTGCCTATGTTTCTTTCATTTAAATGTTGATAATGCGATATAATATGCATAATATTGCAACTGTCAATAATAATCCAATTAAGAACTGACAACGTCGGACGGCCATGTTTAATTCTGATTGGTTAGTTATGGCGGACAGATTAAATTTTTTTTTTAATTTTTTAAAAAAGAGTTAAATAAGCACAAATGTTTTTACAATAAAAAATCTAAAAGTTTTTGAGATATTCAGTGTTTTTATGATTAAAAGCTTTTATTTAACTTGACCTGAGCGTTGTCCGTCGTCCGTGTGCATGGATGTCATTTTTAACCAACTTACCGATGTCTAAGGCACAGGACACACAGAAAAGACGTAAGACGCAGACGGGGCGCGGACATATTATGTCTTTTCCACGTCTTTCATACAAAATGTATAGAAGGCGAGTAAGCGACTCAAAAATTGTTTTTCACATACTTAAACTGTTATACGAAATTTTGACATAAAAATTTTAATATTTTTACTATTATTATTGCTCCCCTATCCCCTAATTAGATTTAGTATTATAGTTTTTTCTATCCGAGATAAATTGGGAGTTTATTTTTCGGAAAGTTATGCAATGGCCACATCCGATTTTTTAGTTTTGGATTGATTTTTGTTTATATTATAAAGAATATAGCACTTGATTTTTAAAAATATAAAAATCCAAAAAAATTCCAAAAAGACCAAAAATATGGCAATTTTTTTGAAAAAATTAAAAGTCATTTTTCTCAAAACACTAACTTTTCTAAAAAATTTTAATATGATTTGGAGAGATACAGTAGCAGTCATGAAAATTGGATCGGTGAAAATTTTCGAATTAAATAAAATAACAATTTCCAATGAAATTTAAATTTACCGTACGCAATATAAACACAATAGTCACACAAAGATAGGTTTTTCAAACCGGGGGGTCTGGGGGGTATGGAATACCCTCCAGTACACCAGAGATTGTACGCAAAAAAGTATTATTGAATTTAGAAGTTTCAAACAGCAAATCTGATTTCTAAAAATCTAAGATTTCTGATTTGAAATTTAATAATACATTTTCTTTTTTTGGACACAATCACTAATGTGCTAAAAGGGGTATTCCATTGGTTTGAAAAACCTAGCTTTGTGATTGTGTTCAAATATGAAAATGTATTTTTGAGCTTATGATTTGCTCAACTGATATGAGATCAAAAATTTAACTTTTTATCTACTTCTATTACATTTTATATTCTTTATTATTAAGAATTTAGGTAATATATATTTAGAAATCTATTTGTTTAATTTGGGAATAATTCCCAATGCAATTTCCATGACTGCTACTGTACATACGTGGCCTATATTATGTTCTCTAAATGCAAATATCAATTTATTATTAGTTTTGGAAATAATCTCTGAAATGAATCAAAAAAATCGGATGTGGCCATGCCCATAACTTTATCATACTTTTAAATAATAATAAATTTAAAAAAAATTTTTTAAAAATTATTATTTTGGAGGAAAATAATTATAATAAAGAAATAAAATTTAAAAATTAAGAAAAAAATTTTTTTTTAATTTGTAAAAACTATATAAACAAAAATAGCATATTTACACAATTATTGATTCATACTTTTTTATTATTATTTTAGAGGAGAATATAATAAAAAAATAAAATTTCAAAAATAAGAAAAAAATTTTTTTTTTAATTTACAAAATATTGTTTTTTTTTGCTTTTCCGTGTACCGATTTTAACCAAAATCTAATCAGCTCTAAGTCTCAATATTTATGTACTAAATACGAAAATTTGTTAAAAAATTTCTATTACTTTTTGAGGTAGAGCGCACACAAAATTTGACCACATACAGACATTTTTTGGAAATGACGATTCTCCGCTTTTGGGGACCCCAAAAGGTCTAAATTCATCAAAATCTCAACTTTTTTTTTTCTGCACGATTACAATACTTTCTCAGACTTCGTATGATAAAGTAAAAAACACTACGATTTTTTCAAAAATTGTCAAACATTACGAGGGTCTTTTTTTAACTAAAACCGACGTGTTTTGATGCGAGAAGTTTGAAAAACGCGTTTTTGTTTGGGAGAAACGCTCGTAAGCAGTTTAAAATGACGATCAAATTTTTTCAACTTTAAAGACACATAAATCCTAAAATACCATACTTACATAAAATCTGCCTGAGCCAATCGATTTATCTCTATTTATATCTATATTAAACTGTATAAGAAAATACCTAAAAAGGTTTGGATTGAAGACTTTCAGTTTTTGGAGTCGAAAAGTAGCAAAGAGGTTACCTTACGATTATTATAGCAAAATAATCGTTCTGATTTGGGTAATTTTCGAGCTGTTAGATTAATTTATTTTGGATTAATTCTTAAATTTAATTTAAATTTTTTCATTTCTTAAATGGAATATCGAACTTGCCATTTAAAAATACAAAAATTTTAAAAAATTACAAAAATTCCAAAAATTTTGTAATTTTTTTTTACAAATTTGTTGTTGTTTCGGACAGATACTACAAAGGCGTCCTGAGGCCACAAAGTAAAAACATAAATTTTAAGTGTCAATTGCGACTTACAATTGTCAATTTACACTTCAAAGTCGCAATTACTTATAGTTACTACTATATTATTGTGGTATCTAATAAGTATTATTGCGCAGGTGTTAATTGCGACTTCAAAGTGTAAATTGACAATTGCAAATCGCAATTGCCACTTAAAATTAATTTTTTACTTTGTGGCCTCAAGACGCCTTCGTAGATACTTACCTTGTATGTTCTCCAAATTTTAATATCAATTTAATATTGTTTTCGGAGATATCAATTTCTGAAATTATATAATTATATAGAATAAAATAATTTGGTAAAATTACATAGTTTATTATAAAATTTCAAAAATTATATAACGAATAATAAAATTTTTTCATAAAAAAATCGCAAAAGAAAATATCGCTGTACTCGAAACAGAGTTTCCTATCTGAGGAAATAATTTTTGGGAAATCTATCAGGTGGAAATGGTTTTGATTTGGTTGAAAATTTCAGATTCTGGAGCATTACCTGAATGTGTTCTCCTTTTAAGTTTTGTATTTAATTTGATATTAAAAATTATTTTGTTATATTTTATTATAAAACCAGCTGGATACCCGGCTTCGCCCGGGGTCTCATTAAAAATATAATACTTTGCCTTAGTCTGTGTACTCTAATGTTTTCCAGTCTTGCTTTCCGTTGCTGGTTCGTTTGTAAAACTCCAAATACTTTTTTTTGATTATGCGAATCTCGTTAATCCGTTTATGCGCGTCAGATAATTTTGTGAGATCTCACTCTCCTTTTAACTTTTCTAACATTTTCTTGCACAAAAACCTAGCCGTAGTCCTACTGAATAAGTGTACAAAATTTGATTCAAATCGGTCAAAAGGCCTAGAAGTGTATAGCGATCAAACAAACTTTCCCTTTTATGTATAATATAGAGATATTTTGTTATATTAAAAATTATTGGTATTTGTAAATATTTAACAAGTTTTGTTGTAGTCGGTAATAATAAATACAAAATAGTTCAATAATATTTTATTACTTTTTAATAATCCAAGGTGAAAAATATAATAAATATGTAGATATCAATATGCGCACATTGCTTATGAGATAATTAGAGTAAACTTCAAATAATGATCTCTCTGAAAGAAAATTTTAATTTTCCACCGATCACCACGAAGTTACGACGGTTTTATCAATAATATTTATATTAACAATGAATTTATTTACATTTTGTCAGTTAATTTTCAAGAAAAAATTGCATTTGAAAATTCCAGAATATTGCAATTTTCATGTCCCTGCCAAAAACAGGTAATATAATTTTGCAATTTTAAAAATTATTAATAAATTTAATTTATTTTAGTTACTACAATGTGGTTTCGCAACCTAAAAAGGTACTTGAGCAAACCGAATTTGAAAAATACGATTCTTGCTTTCGAGACATTGTGGAATATTTAACTACTCTCGATAAAGTTATTTATCCAGAAGTTAACCAATATTTTAAAGACATTTTAAATTATAATGTGGCCGGTCATGATCAGGCTTCAGGACCTTTGGTGGTAACAACCTACAAGCATTTTGTTCCTTCCGAAAAACAAACCCCAGAAAATATGCGTTTGGCTTACATAATGGGATGGGTCAGCGATATGGTAAGTGTTGTTCTACTGTTTCACATTGGGCTAAAAGGGTTTTTTTTAGATTGGCAATAGCTATCAAATTGTAGATGACATATTGGATGAGTCTTCAACGCGTGTTAATAAACCCTGCTGGTATAAAAATGATGAAGTTGGTCTGAAAGCCATTAATCATGCAACCGCAATTGGAGATGGAGCTTTCATGCTACTGAACAATTTTTTGTCTCAACATCCCAATTACATACCAATCTTAAGTCTGACCCACGAAATCAAATTTAAAACCTCTCTAAGCCAAATTTTCGACACCCTAAGTGAGAAACGGATTAATTTTTTTACCAAAGAAGTATACAGAACCGCATCAATACATAGAGGTTCGTATTTAGCTTTGACTCATCCAGTCTGTACGGGAATGTATCTGGCAGAGGTGTCTGATCCAAAACTGCATTCGGAAATTAGAGCAATTTTTATAGAACTTGGTCTGTACCTAGCCGCTCAGGTAACTTTTTAGCCGGAAGGAGAATCTTACTTTTGAACCAAAACAAATTTGTTTCTAGAACGACATTCTGGATTGTTATGGAAATTTCGATGTAACTGGAAAACATGGAACCGATATTTTGGCTGGAAAATGTACGTGGTTAGCTGCCGAGGCTATGGCAAGTGCAAATGCTGCACAAGCAAAATTATTTAGGGACCACTACGGAAAACCAGATGTAAGAAGTCAGCAACTAATTCGCAATTTATATGAAGAGTTGGAGATTTTAAAAAAGTTTTTGATTTACGAAAAAGAAAGTAATCTGAAGATTAGAGTTATGGTTGAGAAGATGTCAGACTCAATATCAAGAGCCTTGATGTACCAAATTATGGATTCTATTTATGGAAAAAATTGAGAAATTTAAATTTTTTGATCCAGAAATATTTGTTTTTATTATAAAAAAAAAGTTTTTGTATTTTATTATTAAACAGTATGAAGTGCTTATATTTTAAATAGAATAAATGTAAACTTTTTAAATTTTCAAAAATCAATGAATTTCATTGCAGAAAATGTAAATGTAAATTTACTTTTTGATAACACCTGGTATGTAACTAGTTCTTAGTGCTATTTCCCCTAGGGAGCTTACTTGCTTTCAAGTTTTTCGTCAGTAAACAAAAAATAATTGATCCGTGCGGTGGTGTTTGCAGTCATTTTTGTTCAACACCAAAACGCAATTTTAATAAATTACAATAGAAAATTGTGGTGCAATTTTACGTAATCGAATGAATTGTAGTCAGTGTTATAGTTAACTACGCATCAGTCAATTTTATTTCTTTGTGTATTGTTGTGATGAGGATGTCGGAAGAAAATGTTAAAGACGCTGACGAAACCGATATGGGTAAAAAAAGCGAAAGTGAATCTAAAAGTGCTAATTTTAACGACGAAGACAGCGAGAGTGTCGAAGAGCAGCCCCTAGACATTGGAGAACAATATTTAGTGCGTAGATCCGACGAATCTTGGTGTTAGTTGTTTGGTATAACCTAAAAATATGCTTTATTAATTTTGGTGATTTTCTAGATCCGGCTGAAATTATTCAAACACGATTTAACGAAAACGAACAACAGTACGAGTATTATGTCCACTATGAAGGTTACAATAGAAGATTGGACGAATGGGTGAGTTTCCAAGTTTAATTTGTTGTGTATATGTGTTTTTGACGGTAGTCATGTTTTTAGGTACCGAGAGGTAGGATTATGTCTTCGAGGTTTCAGTTGACCGAGGGTGGAAAAGGCCAGAAAGGTGTACCCGATAAAGTTTTTAAAGATAGACCTGTGGTGACAGATTTATTAAATAATAGCACCGATCGAAAAATTACAAGAAACCAGAAACGAAGACATGACGAAATTAACCACATTCAAAAAACGTTAGTTTAACTGAAAGAATGCAAAATTCAATGATAGTAACGATAATAATTTAATTGTAGTTATGCCGAAATGGATCCGACAACTGCAGCCCTAGAAAAAGAACACGAACAGATCACAAAAGTGAAATATATCGATAAGATTCAAATTGGAAGGTTTGAAATTGACACGTGGTATTTTAGTCCTTATCCAGAAGAATATGGACGACAAAACAAGCTCTGGATATGCGAGTATTGCCTGAAGTATATGCGTTTAGAGAAAAGTTATCGGTATCACATGGTAAGTAGCAACTTTTCGGTATCAGGTTTTTCATTTGTATAACTTGTACATATTTTAGAGTGAATGCACATGGCGACAACCAGTGGGAAAAGAAATTTATAGAAAGGGAACTCTTTCAGTTTACGAAGTTGATGGAAAAGATCACAAGGTAAATTAAAGCTATACAACAGGTATTTGTTGGTCGTTGAAACATTCATAGTCTGGTTCTTAAAAAAAAAATTTATTTGAAATCATACCAGCCTCGAAGATTTGGCTGTCTTTAATTTTGCCAGTCATTTGATGATTTCTTTATTTTTGTCTTGGGTGATTTTCTTTAGTGATTAGCTACTTTTGTTGTTGATGTAGACTTTTTCCTGTTTATTTGACATAAAATTATTTCACGGATGAGTGAAATTAAACTTGATTCTATGGAAATCTCTGTAAGAAGCAACTTGCTATCTCTAATGCTGTGTTTACATAACATGTTCAACTTTTTGAAATCAAAATTGATTAACATTTATAAATATAAGTCGCTGTAGAACTCAAAAAGTAATAATTACGGAAATAAAGATGCTATGGTGACTGTTATTGATAAATTAATAATGAAAATGCAAGAATTCGTTATTTCTATGACTACTGATGAGTTGGAAATAAGATTTTTTGTTTGACTTCTTTTACAAAAAATCTGAGGCAGTCTAAGTCAATTTTTTTCACATTTTAAGATATATTATGGTGTAATTTTGGGGAAGGGAGTAGAAATATAACAAAATAGTCTCCTATTACAAAATAGACTCCTCTATAATTCAAAAAGTTCAATAAATCCTAGTAATTTAAATAAATCTAATTGGATCCCAAATCCAATTCCTTTAGTGTAAAAATGGAAACAAAAATCGGGTCTAGGATAAACTCGCCGCCGGCCGATGTTCTCACCAGATGTTTCTCCTAAATTATTAATCTTTAAATAAACAAATGAAAATATGTTTTTTTTTCATAAAAAACACGTGTTTTTTACGGTGGATCCGTGTATTGCCATGGTTGTCTTTGTCAAATTTGACTCTGCGCTCCGGGCGCTCCGAGCCGTTTTGACAAAAGCTAAAGTAATTAAAAATATCCCTGAAAACCAAAGAACTCGCCAAAGATGGAACTCGAAAAAGGTGAAACTCGCTTGTTTTTATTTATTTTTTTTATTTATCGGTGTATTTTTATTTAATTGAGCCGTACTTAAATTTAAGGCGGGCGTAAGTACTGTTCGGCGCGGATACAGATACTATATTTTTAATCTTATTCTAATTCTAATTTTAAGAAAGAAAAGTAAGAAAAACAATCCAAAAAATACAATTTAAAAAAAAATTTGTCGCGCATAGCAAACTTATGCGCTAATCCGCGTAAAAATTTGATGATATCGCGGTTATCAAAAACCCCCACCAGTATTAAATAGAAAGAAGAAAAGATCAACGATTCCCGCGCCGAACTGGACTCACACCGTACTGTACTTGCGCCGAATCGGGACTGCACCAAACCGGACTCGCGTCTAAACAGCTGTGCCGAACTGGAGCAACTACGCCGATTGGGGCCGTTTCCGTTTCTCGTTATAGTTGTTCTATTTTCTCTGCGTCGCTCGGTATTTTGTCAAGTGCACTGGCGTACCTAGAGCTTTTGCCGCCCGGGGCGGTCTTAAATTTTGCCGCCCCTTACCAAAAAAATTTATTTAAATTTAAATTTTAAAAATAATAAAAATTTTTAAAATGAGCAAAAAAATGGTCATACATCATCATACTGTAACTTTTTCAAGCCCAAAATTTTTACATACCGCAAAATGCCGCCCCCCTAAAAATGCCCCCCTCCCTAGGTACGCTAGTGGTCAAATGAAGCGTCAGTGGTATATCTATCTGAATCTTGGCTACTTAGTTTATGATACAAGTAGTTTTTTTCATATTTGTACTCTTCGTTCTCTTCATTTTTAATGAACTTTTAAACAAGTTATTACTTTTTGGTTTTCACCATGTGAAAGAACGTCTCAAACTCAGTCTGAATCGGCAAAAAAGTTGAAAATGATTTTTTGACACCTAAACCCCCCTTTTCGTAGACCAGGTAACATATTCAATTTTGGGACAATTCCAAGCTAAAATAATCAAAAAACTCACTCAAAAATCAAAACTGTTTATTTGCTTATAAAATCTCAAAATTATACAAGACAGGACTTGCTCCCTAACCACTTGAGGCAACCATTGAAAACCTGGTTTTCCCCTTTAGTCGCTGCCACCTTAACTAGTTGGCGGGAAAATCCAGTAAAATTTCTGTACACAGCACTCGGAATTCCAAAGATTTCCAAGAATTCCAACGATTTCCAAGAATTCCAACGATTTCTAAGGAATTCCAAAGAATTTCAATGATTTCCAAAGAATTCCAAGGATTTCCAAAGATTTCCGGGGATTTCTAATGAATTGCAATGATTTCCAAGGGAATTCCAAATGAGTGTACACTAGATGTTTGGAATATTTACTCCTTGGTTTTTTGAACATAATATTTTGACATAATATGTAAAGGATCTGAAACCAGAGTGTATCAAATTTTTCGGACTTCAAACTCTATTCTTTCAGAATCGGTAGTCTTTTTTTTTTTAAGAAAACTGCCTATGAATTATCGACTTTAGTTTAGTCGGCTCGACTGTTCGGTGGTCTATCAACCTTTTTGTGAAGTTGAGGTAATTGTGAACAAATTTGCACTTGTTTGATGTTTATAATAGTATCTGAAATAATTGCAAGTGCATTTAAAACAATAAATTAATAGAACGAATATAATCAAGACTGATTTGTTTCATGAAAATCATTTACAAGGCAGATAACCAGATATAAAATCTATAAAAACCATTTTTAAAAGCCAAGGGGGAACTTCCTGGTGCACCAGCATGATATGATTTCAAGTAAATGCTGATGCAAACTTTTCTCTAAATCTCATTATTTTTATTACAGATGTATTGCCAAAATCTATGTCTACTGGCTAAGTTATTCCTGGATCATAAAACATTGTACTTTGATGTGGAACCATTTCTGTTTTATATTCTTTGTGAAGTGGATAAACAAGGCGCCCACGTCGTGGGATACTTTTCTAAGGTAAGATTTTTTGTGACCTCATAGATGATTCTAACTTGCCAATTTATAGGAAAAGGAATCACCAGATGGTAATAATGTGGCGTGCATACTTACTCTACCACCGTATCAACGCCAAGGTTATGGTAAACTTCTGATAGCTTTCAGTTACGAACTCTCGCGACTTGAAGGAGCAGTCGGTAGCCCCGAACAACCTCTGAGTGATTTGGGAAAACTTAGCTATCGTAGTTATTGGAGTTGGGTTCTCTTGGAAATCTTGAGAGATTTTAGAGGCACCTTGTCCATCAAAGATTTAAGGTAAGTTACGAATTTATTTATTCTTTTTTGTTTCTGTTAGATTATCATTAATTTGTTGGTAGTCAAATGACCAGCATATCTCAAACCGATATTATATCAACACTGCAAAGTATGAATATGGTGAAATATTGGAAGGGCCAACATGTCATTTGTGTAACACCGAAATTAGTAGATGAACATATACGCTCCAGCCAGTATAAAAGACCACGTTTGTGTGTAGATACTACAGCACTCCGTTGGGCACCTCGTAAATCAGCCAATAATAAATTAAACAAAAAATAATGTTAGTAGTATTTTAAAAATGTGATAATAGTTTTTACTTTGTTTTGTTTTTTTTATATATCTTTCCCTGACAATATAAATTTCTAGCTTGATTTTTTATGATTACCTAATTAGGCCTCATATTTTCCAAGTGATATTTAAAAAATGTTAGATGTAATTGTTGCAGAGAAATAAAGTAAACAATTTTAGTTAATTGTGTAAGATTATTTTAGTTAGAAGCCACATACCTCGATCCATTCAAATTGTTCCATTATCATTCTTGCAAAAACCTGTTTTTTTTAATGAATAACTATGTTTTTATACTGAATACTTTATTTCAATAATTATTCAAATATTATTTATTTCAGGTTTAAATTAATATATTAAATATTTTTTTACATAAATTACATAATAATATGAGCTAAGTGCCAAAGTAACTTTTAAAAAATATTACAATTACTCGTATCGATTAACACAAAAATAAATTAAAGTGCATAACTACATATTGTAAACTAACATGTTGCCCATCCGCCCTTGTCCTCGCCCTAAGTTCTCACCTGATCTAATTTTGATCTTTGATTTTTTTTGTCACTACTAAAACAGTTTTCTTATTTTAATTTTAATTAATCGATTTAAATTGTTATTGTTTTTATTTTGGTCATCTTTCGTCTAACTGAATCTGATAATGCTATTGAAAACTGTTTCCGGAAATATGTACTAAAAATAAGAAAGCTTCCAACTGGTAAATAGAAAATAATATAGCAATAAATCTTCTGGTACATTTTAGTACTACATTAATTAAAAAATTTGACTACTAATTTAATTATTTAATGTATTTTTTATCCTATAATTATCCAAATTAATATTCTTATCTTTTATTATTACTATTAATTATAATCTTCACATAATACATGCGAGATTAACTTTTTACTTGGATAAGAATATGTTCTCGTTTGACTCAAGTTCGATTAGTGTAAAATTACCTCATGTATAATTTTCAAATAATTTTCTTGGCTATCAGATTTTCGTCAAGTCACCTGTAGTCGGTGGCGAGAAGAATTGATTGCAAGCAAACAAATCTTAGAAGCAGTAAATGTTCTAAAGAAAATAAACAATACGATCGAGTCTCTCTAAAGCATTTGAGATCCTATGCAGGATAGAGAAGAAGTTTATCATGTTCAGGAAGAAAGCAATAGGTACCTGAAAACGCTACAGCTGTATAAAAGCAATCTAAGTCACCTCAATATACAATTCTGATTGTACAGAATAGTTCCACAAATTGATTGAGGTGCCGAAACTTAAGTGTCTTACATCGACGAGGGGATATTGATATATATTCTTAGATTACTACACAACCAATGAAAATTTGAAATTCTCAATTATTTCAAGTGTATTCTCAATACACTTTTATTTTTTATTTTATTTTAAGCATTCTCCGGTACATCCACATCTCAAAGGCTTCTAGTCTATTCATGGACGAAACCTTCAAGGTCCATCCCTCCACGCCATAGAAAAGGATTGGCAGAACATAGCACCGTTTTAGTCTTTTTTTGTCTATATTGAGACCGTATGCGTTGCTGACTGCAATTATTTTGTCAATCAATATTTGTAAACCTTCAGGACTATCGGCGAGAATGAGGATATCATCCGCATACCTGATGTTAATTAATCTTCCGTTCACATTAATTCCGTGTTGTGTTTCCTCTAAAGCTTCTTGAAAAATGTCTTCCGAGTATAAGTTGAAAAGAAGTGGTGAGAGTACACAACCCTGACGAACTCCTCTCTGGATTTCAATGTCTTCGGTTGTAACATCTCCGAATTTCAGCTGAGCCGATTGATGCCAATACAGGTTCTGTATAATATTGATATCTTTATTTAATATTTTTTATATATTTAATATTTAATATATAATATTGATATCTATTATCCGTAACAAGTTAATGAGTTTGTCGTGTCTCACATTGTCAAAAGCTTTCTCGCAGTCAATGAAGCAATCGCTGTTGATCAAGACATTTCTATGCTAAGACTTGAATAGAGAATAGGGCTTCTCTTGTGCCTAATCCACTTCTAAATCCAAACTGTGTATCACCCATTGCATCCTAAATTTTTCTCCATAATCGCGCGTGTATTATTTAAAAAAAAAGATTTTAGTGCATGGCTCATAAAACTAATCAGTCTGTAATCACTGCAATGTTTTGCATTTGCTTTTTTAGGGAGCGTGATGAATGTTGATTTTAGCCATTCTCTGGGTATATGTCCTGTGTTGTATATGCGCTTGAAGAATTTCAACAGGGTATCGCTCTTTTCTAGGTCTATAAGTTGAAGCAATTCCACGCTGATGTTATCTGGTCCTGAGGTTTTATTGGATTTTGTCTGTTTCAGTGCCCGTTCCATTTCTTCTCTCAATATCTCTGGTCCCTCCAGAATACGTCCGGATCGGTCATCAATAGGTTGTCGATTGTCGTTAAACAAGTCTTTTATATAGCACTTCCATATCTCCGATATTCTTATTCTTTTATGAAGGTTAAAACTGTCGTGCTTCTCCTCAAGCTGTTCGATCTCTCGATATCTCTCACTAAACCAGTCTTCCTTTGCACTTCTAATTTTTGTTCTAATTGTCTTTTGTATCTTATTATACTCATGCTTTCGTTTATGTTTTCTTCTTGCTTCCATTAGTTCCAGTATTTCACTATTCATTCACTCCTTCCTACCCTCCTTCTTTTGGAATCCTAATGTTTCTTCGGCGACGTTCCTCGATCCATCTCTGATACTAACTTGTCCACGTCGTTTCTATATCATTTGTATCTACTATGCTCTTTATTTTGTTATTGATCCCATCTGTAGCCATATCTCTCACAGTTGGATCTTTCAATTTTTGTAAATCCAACTTCTTCTCCGATGACCCTGTCTGGCAGCTCTTCAGTTTTACTTTGACTTTTGCTATTAGTGGGTTATGGTCCGAATTCAAATCCGCACCCGGGTACGCCTTCACAGACCTGATGGCATTTCGGTATCAGGAATTAATCATAATGTAATCTATCTGGTTTCTGATAATAGCTTCGGGTCTATCTCGGGGTGATCTCCACGTGTAAAGTCTTCTAGCAGGTAGTTGGAACCAAGTATTAGTGATAATAAATCTGTTTTCATGATAAAATTGTGCTAATCTATTTCCTCTCTCGTTACGCTGTCCCAATCCGAATCCACCCATTGCTGTTCCTTCTCTTCCCGTGCCAATCTTAGCATTGAAGTATCCCATCACGATGGCAACATCTGTGATTTTTGTTGTTTTTATCAGGTCTTGTATTTGTTCGTAAAAACGCTCTACTTCTTCGTTGGTTTTGTCTAATGTCGGTGCATACGTCTGTATTAAATTCAGATTAAAAAAATGGAGTCCCACGAATCTTTAGAAGTATACATCGGTCCGAATGCGGTACGAAGCCACAAACAAATTTCTTCATTCCCTCAGAGATCAAAACACCCACTCCATTTCTATGGTTTCGGTCTTGTTCTTCGCTCCCTGAATAGTATAGTGTACTTCCGTCTACAGTGCATTGTCCGCTTCCCGGCCATCTCATCTCGTTTACGGCGAGGAAATCCACTTTGAGTCTCTTCATTTTCTGCACCGCATTCGCCAGCTTTCCAGCCTGAAATAGTGTTCGGACGTTCCAGGTGGCAATCTTTAATGGTTGCTCTCTCTTTCTGTCGACCAGTCGCATAGTTTCCGCGTAAGGCCTGGCTGTCACCTCAACGTGGCCGGTTGCCCATTTTACACCTCCAATCTCCGAAACCGGAAAATATATGTGGAGATCACTTTCTTTCGCCGTCTTTCTTCCACTACTTTTTTGCTCACTTTTTCTAATAAACTAAATAACACTCTCCAGTTATGGTTTTCCCTTTTTCCAGGTAATCAATGAGAATGATATCACGACTATTTCAAAACACCGAAGCAAGAACTTTTCCGGCAGGTTTTTGAACGCAAAATTCCTTTGGCTTTGGAGACTCAGGGTGCTTTCATTCCATTAATTGCTGTTTACCCAAGCTTCGTCATTCATAGTCACAAGTAAGTTCAGAAAGTTCGAATCTTTGACAAATCGAGTGCAGATCGAGCGGGGATTCGTGCTCGCTTCTGATCTGTGTTCAGACATCTGGGAATGCATTTTACAGAAATTTCTTTCAGGCTCAAACCGGCATGAACAATGAAGCGTTCATATGAAATCCTCGAGGTCTCATGAACGGCGTCTTGCCCACTTTTCAGCAGGGGATAAATCATGCGCTGAGCACCATAGGCCAACTGTCGTCTTTGTTTCAGATGGATGTCGAAATTTAGCCAGAAGTCCATTGTGACTCCCAGGTATTTGACGTTGGATTGGGGTATTATAATTTGGTCGTTTAATGTCAGATTCCGAAACACTCAGTGATTGGTTCCTTTTCTTGTGCAGACAATTGTCTCCGTCTTCCCTGCATTTAACTTGATTTTCCATTTGTGGAAGTACTCCTTGTTGAGGTCAAGAACGAGGTCGTTGAACGATTGTGCGTATATTGCAGTGTCGTCAGCGTACAGGGCCATTTTAGTTATCTGGAAGGTGGGGATGTCATTTATGAACAGATTGAACAGTTTTGATGCCAGTATGAAATCTTGGGGCACTCCGATCTCGATGTCTTTTGTTTCATATATATTAGAGGGTAGAGGAAACTAGACTAAAAACTAAAATTTTTCTCCTGAGTTTAATTTACGATTTTTATTTTGACTTTTAGGTATACTTGAGAATAAAAAAGTGATAGTTTTGAGTGAGTAAATTTGTTTCATTTAAATAATAATTATTCAAGTAAATTTTGAATACAAATTTGATTGGATAAGATCTTTTTTGAAAAATTTAAGTTTGGTTTGAAAATTTTGAGATTATAAAAGCTAATAATTTTTAAATTTGATACAGAGACACCTGCATATGGTTATCTATAAAATTTAATTATTTTATTTTAATTTTGGAAATTTTATTTAACATTAATGTAAAATTTGGATTTGGATATTAAAAAGACATAAATGGAATTATAAATTGGAAAATTTAAAAAGTTAGTCGGGTAGAGAGTCATGAGTACTGGATTTCACTGGAGAGTCTTTTTGGAATATTTTTACTATTTAGAGATATTTAGTACAATATATCGTCGATTGTGAGTTAGAATTTTAATTTATTAAAATCAGATATCAATTAATTTCTCATCAAAATTCAAATAATATGTTGTCGAATCGACCACATCATTATTTCCCTTCTACGTAGTAGAATGTAGGGGGAAGGAAGCAAGGATATTATTGTGGCTGCAGAACGTGCTTAGAGCATGTAGAATTCTGATGAAACCATTGGCAAACTGGATTGGGGTGCAATTGTACCTCGGGGCATTTTAATAGATTGGACCTTTAAGTTTTATTTGAATTTTTTTTTTTAACCACCATCCAAATGTTCGGAGGTCCTGCTTATTATTTAAAGAATTTCCAAAAAATGTCTGTGGGTGTGTGAGGTCAAATGTTGTGTGCAACCAATCGGAATTTCGAAGAAAATTTTGAATTTCATACTTTTGACTTTTTACATTTTTGACATTTTTACTTAGCACTTCTAAGCTTTTTTTTGTCGAAGTATGATTTTGAAAACTCATTGTTAGCTACCATAGTCGATTTTAATGTCTTAATAGACGTGAATATTTGCTCTCGAAATCGATTTAATTTTAAAATCTTCACTGCGTCTTTTGTTCAAAATAAATAGAAGCAAAGAGGTTGATCTCTTTATGCATTCTTAATGTATGCTAAAGAATACCGTAAATGGTAATTTATGCGTTCTATGCAAAAACTGTTAGAATGTGTATCGATGCATCTTTGATTTACCTTTGATCGCCACATGACTTACCTATCACCTGGAGAGGGGACACCACGTTGGTAGCAACAGGTGTGCGCCAGTTGCCGGCAAACTTTATACGGGTTAATGTTAGGTTTCTCTTACCAATTCTTTTATACGATCGCGAGAAGAATTTTTGAAATTTTTTTGTGTTTTGTGTAATTTTGGTTATTTTTGTGCGTGAAGTTTACGTGTGAACCATTGGATTTTTGTGATGAAAATGGATATTTAAATTTTAAAGGTAAAAATTTTTTAAATTTTGGCGCTCATATTTTGATTTTCAAACTGCATTGTTACAAATATTTAGGTTAATTGAGTAAGTGATAAGATAACATTCGCGATATTCAAATTTAGTTCAATATTTTATTTTCTTTGAAATTTACAAAACCACCTGTTCAATATTTGTTAACCAATAACAGAACCTAAGAATAAGTGACTGGTATAATACACAAATATTAATTTAAATGAGAAATAATTTTTGAAACCTTCGGCGCGAATGACCCGAGGTCCCGCTAAAATGCATCACCTTGTATGTCAACAATTTAAAATATTTACCTATTGTATGCCATGGATATCAGTTTGGTGTGATAAGAAGTTTTAATGGTTGTGTTATTCAACCAAGAGTATATTTACAAAAACAAAAAAAGGGGGGGGTGCAAATTTTTGGAATTTTAAATGGAAAAACAAGGTTTGTCTTACTTAATACCTTCAACTTTATTATATTGACTTAATTGCAAATTTCTCAAAAAAAATTTTCTTGGAATTATCCGTTACGGATGGATCAGTGATTATTCGCTCTAGTGATACCAAGCAAGAGTAATATTAAATTATAATTTTCAATTTATAAATCATGCGTTACAATTACAATTGAATAACGTTATTGTTTTTTCAAGGCCGTAATCAAGCATTGTAAAATTCAAAATTCCCGGTTATTATTTTTATTTGTAATGGTCAGGACCGGCTTTGATTAAGTGCAGGTATTACTTAAGTCACCGACTGCTTATGGAAAGTACCGCATTTGTCTCTCGAAGATAAAGACATTCACACAAATGAAAATGTTTTTTTTCAAAACTCCATGAGTGGTTCCTTTCAGGAAATTAAGGGGACATTGTTGCAACTGTTTATATGTACAGTGACTCATAATGAAATCCGAACGTTCCTAATGTTAACAAAGCAAATTTCTGGTTTTGAAGCCGTTTTTTGACATTTAAAAATCCATTTTACAGCAAAACTTACTCGACGTTTTTTGTTGAAAATTTCATTGTCTTCAATTTTGTTTATACACATTTTTATATTTTGTCGCGCCATTTCTGACTGACAGCGACTTAAACAAGACAAAGAGTATTGTCATATATATCTCGGAAACGGTGCGACCAAATAGAAAAATTTATATATAAAAAAATGTAGATAATAAAATTTGCAAGAAAAAATGTCTCTTCTTTTCGTTAGTTTGTAGTACCGTTTCCGAGATATTTGACTTTATTATTGAGCGGCACACAGCCCAAAAGGTAATCATTAATGAGTGAGGGTTGGGCCATCTACGGGAAATTTTCCCGGGCGCTCAGAAGCCCCCGGCACGTGCTATCTAATGATACCTAATTATTAGGTTACATTGCAATTTAAAAAATGTTTTTTATTTGTTGCCTACTTATAATTCTTTTATTATATGGTTGTTTCGGCAATTTTAGCGCGCTCCAACCGTTCATCCGGCCCTGGAAATTTTCACTCGACAAAAAGAGTACTTTGTTGAATTTATTTAATTTACTAAGCTGTAATGATGACAATGACAATGAAATAATAAATTATAACCTTCAGAGATTCATTGCTCGTTAGTTCGAATCCTTGAATACACAAAATTATATTTTAATGTTCAATAGTAAACAAAGTAATAGCACTGATAACATGTTTTTTCTAGAAAGTGGCCTTTGAAATTATGTTCAACACCCTCGTTGATTTTGCCAAGCATAAATTAGTTAGAATCATGTACGATCAGGTTTTTGCTAATAATTCAAGGATCGTGCAATTTACGATGTCTGCTTTGCTTAAATCGCGGTTAGTTGCTTCTTTGAAATTTTTCTTCCTTAAGTGACATAAATCGAGCCATAGAAATACTCGTTTACAATAATGACAAACATTCCGATTTCTAATTCTTTTCTTCATAAAACATGTTTTTGTAAAAAGATGTGTCCATCTGTCGGCTCATACATATCCTGCCCGAATCGGGTAAAGTTGCCTGCCGTGATCTATTGACACCAAATTTTAGTATATGCAAATTTGATTTTTACCTACTCAAATATGAAGTCGGTGAATTGGAAGGTTTTAATGTTTCTGCCAATCAACCTCCTCTTAATTGAACCTATTTGGCTTGGTTTCTCTAGCCCATGTGTTTTGGAATGAAAAAAGCACAAGGACTGTTATTGCAAAAGCAACTTATTATCCGTTACTCTGTATTTGTCGATACAAATTATGAAATAATTAATTAATTTTGGCAACTTCGCGATTATTAATTATTATTAGTTAAGGGGGCGTTTTGCAAATGCTTGGATACGAAACCAGAATTTTCGCTTAAGAAGGCGGTTTGTCCTATAGCTCCTTTTTGAATTTCTAAATATTAAAACCTATTTGTTTTTTTTTTTTGCAATAATTACTTATATGCTTGAACAACTTTCATTATTATTATTGTTGTTTTTTTTTATCAAAACGTTTGCTCGATTGCACAAAAATAATGGATGGTTTTTGCAATTTTAGCGTGACATTTGTAAATAGGATAGTGAATGTGGCAATTTTTGAAATACCCTTCGATATTAAATTTTAGTGAACACGCGAGAACCCCGGAGGGTTCTATAATTGATTTTATGAGTCACACCGATAATTAGTGTCTTGTAATAATTTTGATTAAATTGGTTGCACAAAGTGCACTTTACGCAATTGAATTAATTGCAAAATGAATGAATTGTATTTGTGACATTATTTGATTTGTTTTTGCAATGTTCAGATGAATTACCAAATTCTCAACAAAATTTTTTGTACAAGATGTATAAGGCGTTTTTAGAAAAATAAACGAAGTTATATTCCATAAAATAAACGACTTTTATTCGTCCAAAAAATACTAACTTTAGAAAATCCAAAATAATCGTCGTAGTTCAGAATAGCAAAATCTTACGTACATAATTGTCGTCGTATATAATCAGTAACGTAAACAACAATTATAATACAACTCACATCACAGACAAACTGAGCAGGCTTGATTCTACACTTTAAGAGGCATGGATTCGCCCCAGTATGTTGTATTTTCTCTAAGTTTACTATAAAAAATTATTTTGTTAGAAAATGGTCTCAATATAAATTTTGGACATACCTCTGTACCATTCCTCCTATGTGGAACAGTTTATCATTGAGTTATATCGACAAAATCTCACCAAATCTCATTTAAAGGGAGGGGGGTCAATGAAAATCTCACGTCGACTTTTTAATTCAGAGATTTAATTAATTTAAAAAAAATTAATTCAAGATTCATGACTATGTAACAAAAATAACATTTTGTATTTTAGTGTAAAATTATATGTAAATGTGACCTGAGAAATCAATTTTCACTTTTTTGGTGATTTTTAAAGGAAAAAAGACGCTCTTTCGAATGGCGCGAACCACAAGTTTCTATCTTCATCACTCACTTTACAAATCAATTTCCAAGTTGAACGTCTTCTTCTTCTCATAAAATCATAAAAACATGAAAATCATCAAAAAATTTTTTTTTTATTTTTTTGACATTTCTTATAGAGAAAACACGCTCTTTCGAATGGAACAAACTGTAACTTTCTATTTTTATTAATTACCTACCTTACAAAATCGATATCAAAAGTGAACATGATGGCATAAAAACTAGAAAAATAATAGAAATAAAAAATCAAAAAAAAATTTTTTTTTTGGCAAATTCTGCTTCTCGCCACGATTTTTCTTTGATGGAACCTCTTCGTTCGTGGCTTTCCTTTTCAATTCTGACCTTCCAGGCTACGTTTCTTCTATTGTAGTCACTTCCTTCGATCCTGAATCAGTTTTATTTTTTTTAACTACGAAAATATTCCCTATAAAGGCAACACTGGGCAATAAACATTGTAAAAAGTGTCAAAGAGCCTAAATGGAACGCGGGGAATGCAGAAGTGCAGTTATAGTTGTTTAACAACGCGCAAACACAGCGAAACAGACTTTATCTTTTTTTAAACGCGTTTTTCCGGTAAACTAGTTTTCCGACGTTAGGTCCCTTTCAGGTCACAAATATGTAAAACGTTTAATAAATGTAATTATTTAAAAAGTATAGAGTAAATCTCACGTGAGATGAATGGGGGGGGGAGGGGCTCCCGCTACATCTTACCATGGGGGAGGGAGGGGTCCAAATTATAAGAAAAACTGCTCACGTAATTAATGGACGTCCCCTTACATTCGTTCGAAAGACCTACTCTCGAGTATAGCACTGTAATTAGATACTTATGCCCGTACTAATAGTCATGGATTGCGCCTTTTATATTTTAATGCCGCAGGCGATCGCATGTTGTGCCTACTGGTAAATCCGGCCCTGGTGGTAGGATGCTAATCACGGAATTTTATCGTAAAATGAAAAATTACATAACACGTAACTTCCAAAGTATTTAAATCACAAAATCAATGTGCAAAATATAAGCGAACTTATTAATTACGATATAATACCAGAAATCAAATATAGAGCGTATTAATAATTTGTCAATTTACTATTCTTGGTTGTTATATTGGTCGAATATTAAAGTAACATAATATATATATTGAGATGACCTGTATATATGCAGAAAATACTAGAATGTGGCCTCAACTAGGCTGCTCTAAAATTTTAAAGTTTTTAACTGAATTTTTAAATTTACTCTTGGGGTCTCACTTAGTGCACACTAAGTTTTTAATTGTAGTATTTAATTGGGGGATGAATCTCTGCGGCAGTACAGTGTAAACTCGGCATCTGTTTAGACGCTAAAAGCAGTAAGTGGCAGTATTGGGTAATTAATGACAGTATCGGCATTATTGTCAGTAGTAATATAACAAGACCTCATTTTTAGATCGATAAGTTGTATTGTAAATTCGAAGACATCGTTGCATAGCAATGCACGAAAAACTTGTTTTGAGTGCAATTGCTTAATGCAACGATGCCTAAGTAAAATTTACAAGCAACTTATCGATCTAAAAATAATGAGGTCGAGTTATATTTATTGAGATAATTACGCGAATATTTATTTGATATTGACAAACGTCAAAATTATGTAAACAAGGAGGCGTGGCATCGAACCGGATGAGGCACTCTTTCCCCAGGAAGAGACACAATTGCCAACGTAAGTGTTTGTTTACCTTTCGTAAGTGTAATTATCAGTATAATTTCAAAATAAGTGTCTCTGTAGCACACAATATTGGGGCAATATTGAATCAATAATGAATTTAGGCGCAATATTGCAAGATTCAGCCAATAGAATATACAGTAGCAGTCATAGAAATTGCATCTCTGAATATTTCCGAATTAAAATAACAATTCCCAATGAAATTTAAATAACCCCGCACAATATAAACACAATACGAACACAAAGCTAGGTGTCTCAAACCGGGGGGTCTGGGGGGTATGGAATACCCTCCAGTATACCGAAGATTGTGCGCAGAAAACTGTTATTTATACGTTTCAAACCAGAAATCTAACTTCTAAAAATTTAAAATCTAAGATTTCCGATTTGAAATTCAATAACATATTTACTTTTTTTTTAACATAATCACTAATGTGCTGGGGGGTATTCCATACCCCCCAGACCCCCCGGTTTGAAAAACCTAGCTTTATGATTGTGTTCAAAAAAAGTTTCAAACCAAAAATTTAACATTTTGTTATTTCTGCTCTATTTTCTATTCTTTATTATTAAGAATATAATAAATTTAGAAATCTATTTTTTTTAATTGGGGAATAATTCCCAACTTGTAATTGTAACTCGGTGCAATATTGGGCCAATATTTTCTGCCGATCTTCAGTCAATATGGTCCAATATTGATTTCCTATATTGCTACGATATTGGAAAATAATAATATTGGACCGATAATGGTTGAATATGGGCAGACAATATTGGCCCAATATTACAAAAAGGTACAGCCGATATTGGTCCAATATTATTTTCCAAATTCGTACCGATATTGGCCAATATTGTCTGCCAATATTCATCCATTATCGGTCCAATATTATTTTTCAATATTGTGTTGACGGAAGGTTTTCAAAAATAATAATAAAAAATTTTCAAATATTTTGTTAACCTTTATCGAAATTAATACCTTGGTTAATTCCATGGTATTAACAGATATTAACTAACATAATATTATGTATGTAATATTTAGTAGTATAGGGATATGTTCCTTCAATGACCGTATTAATAGTCACAGATTAATCAGATGTTCAAGATAATCCTAGGATTTACCAATGAGATTACTGGAATTTAAACCGTAACGTAGCAACAGCTGCTATTTCGAGAATTAATCTTGAATCTCGGATTAATCCGTGACTATTATTAATACGGGCATAAGTAAAGTCAAAAATTGTGCTACTTCTAGAACTATCTAGAATACTTACACTTACTGCCCAACACTGTCCCTTAGTGCCTAATAGTTATTACTGCTAATAATACTACATAATACTACTACGGATTGCCTAACACTGTTATTGACTCAGTTATTGACGATCAGTATTAGCGGTAGGTGGCAGTATTGGCAGCAGCGGGCTGTGTTAAGCAATATCCCACTCCCCAGGACTATCCCAGTCCTAGTCTACGTTTTCAGCTTGATCTAACTTAGTTCGGTCTAACGGACTACACTGATAAAAATGATTCATCATATTGATAAAAAATTCATAGTAGATATTTATGAAAAAAAATCATTATATTTATAAATTGTTTATCATTATGATGAATTTTGTTCATGGGTGTAAAAATGATGAATTTTTCATCAATATGATTAACCATTTTTTTTTTAGTGTAGGTCGGTCTACTTGAGTGTAGGCCGACTTAGGTAAATCTAACGACTGCATGATGTATACGTAGTAACTGTCAACTAGTAGTAGAGTATACTGTGATTGCCCCCCCCCTCTATATTTGATCTATAGAAATTAAACCCTCAAATGTGACGAAAAGTGAATCTTTAAGATTGACAACTGAATGACATAAAGTCAGGTTTTTTTGCCTAGAGTAAAACGTATTTTGATATATTTTGTAGATATCTATCTAATTTTCTCTAAAATATTTTTTGAAGCTTCGGATCGCTTAAAGGAGTTACCCAGTACTAACTACATTATTACCAATCCGGGCTTGGTAATAGTATATTAGATGTCAAGGGCGTAAAAGACATTATTGACTGCAATGGAAGAAATTGAAGTACAGTCATGGAAATTGCATCGCTGAATATTTCCGAATTAAAATAACAATTCCCAATGAAATTTCAAAAGCGTACACAATACACACACAAAGCTAGGTTTCTCAAATCGGGGGGTCTGGGGGGTATGGAATACTCTCCAGTACACCAGAGATTGTGCGCAAAAAGGTGTTATTGAAGTTATAAGTTTCAAACCGCAAATATATTGCTATGATCTTTTCAATTTTTAAATTCTTGTTTGCTTATAAAAATGGACTCTTCCATTTTAAATTTCTGCCTTACAGATGTCCACGCCGCGCTCACACTTCAAATAAATTTTACGGCTCACCTTGAATAATTCTTGATTTTTATTTTATTATTTAATATTTTAAACTTTTAATTTCCATTTAACTAAAACACCTTTTTATGAAAATTTACTTTTATTTAAAACTTATTACAATCTTCTTATTTAATTTTATTTTATTAGAGCGACTTTCGCTCGACTTCGTGGCTTCACCATTCTACGCGAAGTAAAATTTCATTTTTATCGTCCCCGCAACAGCGCCAAAACAATTGGCGGGCAAATACAAATTTTAAAAGTAAACAAAATATTGCCAATTATTTCACTAATTAAAATCATGACAATATACTTAGAAATCTATTTTTTTAATTGAGGAATAATTCCCAATACAATTTCCATGACCGCTACTGTATATCACCACTGGTGGTAACAAAACATGTGTAAATTATATATATTCAAGACCATACAATATGACGGTGGTTTAAATTCTTTGCATCATTCATTAGTAAGGCTTATTTGGAAAATGCTTGGATATGTGACTTGATTAGATCGTCAATTTGTGAATCGAAATTTTCTTGATTGAAAAGAGTCTTCTAATTACGGCGACGCAGTGGCGTAACTACCAGTGTTCGACGTGTTCAATCGAACAAGGGCCTGGACAATAAAAGGGTCCGGCTCTGTCACCACCAGAAAAATAACATATTTTAAGGAGTTAACACGAATTCAAATTTTTGTGATTTGTAGCACTAAATATTGAAAACATCAATAAAACTAGAAAATATGCAGCACTTTTCAAAATAACGTGTCAATTTCGATTTGTTAGAGCCTCAATCGCTCGATTAACTGCTCGATAACGCATTAATCCACGCTGGAAAGTTTAACGCTATTTTATATAATGATTTAATGGCATTTTTAAACACCGTTTTGATTATGTTGTTTTTATGCTCATAATTAACACAATTTAAAATAATAAACGGTTGTCCTTTTCGCATTATTCTTACTTTCACTCGCTACTTTAATTAGCAAGTGTTGGTACACAAGAGTCGGTTACATTATACAATGAATATTCAATTCCAATGTGCATTTTTATTCGCTCCAAAGATTTAGTGCAAGTTCTAAAAAAATTCTTGGAAACACAGGGTGAATAATTCATTTGGTATATTCGTGAACTTCGTTAATTTATATTTGGTCTAGGCTGGGGTGGACTTTGGAATGGGGTGGAACTCAGAAATTAAATTTATTCAAGTCGCTTTTAGGTGAATTTGTAGTCGTAATAATTTTATGTTTGTTTCCACCTTTTCAGTTAGCAACCCCTAAAGGTACAAGATAACCATCACCGTTTTAACCTTAACCCATAATGACGTTGGGGCAACCGTCGTCGTTATTTCTGCGACGACAAATTTCATTAGACAGTTCCGGTCCTACTTATGTTCCATCAAACCACAAATTTCTTTGTTACCAACATCTGCCATTCTGATATTTAATTAATGTTTTATATTACCCAATTTTACTTCTTTAACGCGAAGAAAGCTCATCACATTTTCGTAAGTATTAACCCGTGGTATTAACTCATCCAAAAAGAAGCCATTACATTTTTACCACGCAATTATAAAATAATAAAATATTTGGCGAACAAACGAAAAAATTTCGACTCTCTTTTCTAAACTTTCTCTGGTGTGTAAAATTTTATTGCGGGTTTACAAATAAGCGAACGTGAATTCCGCACATCTTCATCGACGGTTAATAAGTACCTACCTAACTGACGTTAACCCCGTGAACTTTGTGAAAGGATTGATTCATTATGGGTGATAACCATCGATCAATCCAAAGCTGTAATAATCGATAAGTCAGTTTCTAATTGCTGCTGCACGAGAACGGATTAATTCCACTTTTGTTTATTTATGGAGCGAATTTTGCACTCAATTTTCTTGAAACTAATTGAAATTGGCCACGATTTTCTCGAGTACGGAAATCAAGTTGGTACGAGAAGAACTTGATAATTTCGGACCTAGGGCCAGCAGGTACGAATCGTGCTATAGATAAAACGTCACGGGAACCGAGTTAGCCTAACTTGTTAACCTTTCGGCCATTCACTCGCCCAATGTTAAAAATCCCTGATATAATTTTGGCTATTAAAAATCTAGCAATTGTTTTAGATTGCAACGACATTTCGTGATGTCTCCTTGTATTCAATGGAAGGTCAACTGCGCCGCTCTACCTTGTTCAATTTATGTATACCTTAATTTTTATTGTAGCAATTTGCAAGGTTCAATATTCTGTATCACTAAACCTAGTCGATATAAAATATTCCGCACAAGCGCTAGATGCAAAGACTCGTAAACATGCAAATCTCTCATTAATTCTCAAATGCGGTACGCCAACTTCACCACGAACAAAACAGTTACATAGTTGTACATTTCAGATGTGTCCAAACATAAATAAATTTGTTATCATGTTAAGTAATTTAGCGTAATTAATTTTGGAAGATAAGACAACAACGTCGATGTGAAAGCTGCAAAATTATGGTCTCTCCGCGCATGCAAGAATTTGTCCCACTTATAACCACCCCGAACGAGCTATTTTTGATTACCCTTAAGCCGACCCTGCCTATTTATACTTGCAGTCATTGATTATTGAAAATTATGGTCAAATTTCATGTTGTGTATGGATTATGATTATATAATGGTACCGTTACTTACGTAACACAAAAAGTGGTCAAGTGACCTTGAATGCGGTATCAAACTGTATAGAATTAATATTGATTTGGCACATATTCTAAATCTCATTTCATTAGGTATTTTTTGTTCAAAATTTAATTTTAAAAAAATTTTTTAATTTTTAAAAATTTTTCGTCAAATCATTTTGGGATTTTTGGAGTCAAGTTGTGGGTGAAATTTAAGAACGTTAGATGCCCATTTTAGAATTTAAATTGAGTCATAATAAAATTAAACTAATGCGAATTTTGACTTTTCTATAATTCCTTCACCCAAAAGTTGTCTAGAAAGTCGAAATAAATTATAAAATATATACATTTTCTTTTTTGAACACAATTACAAAGCTAGATTTTTCAAACAGAGTGGTCTGGGAGGCACATTAGCGATTGGATTGGGTTCAGAAAACAAATGTGTTATTGAATTTCAAATCAGAAATCTTAGATTTTTAGAAGTTAGATTTCCGGTTTTAAGTTTATAAGCTCAATAACACTTTTTTGCACACAATCTCCGGTGTACTGGGGGGTATTCCATACCCCGGCTTAAGGGTATTCCATACCCCCCAGACCCCCCGGTTAAAAGAACTTAGTTTTATATGCGTATTATGTTATATATTTTTTTTGTTATTTGGAATTGTTATTTTAATTCAGAAATAATCGCTGATGCAATTTCCATGACTGCTACTGTAGGTATGACTGAAGGACACGAAGAAAATATCATAATTTATTCTTAGATTAATTGTGAGGGTGGCCCTATCTGTTTTAAAATTCGAGAGTATGTCGGATTTTCGTTTGTTTGAAGAGACCAAGTTGACTACCATACTCCTATCAAATTGAGGCTTAGATATTTTATTGAGCAGATTTCCCAGAGTTTCGAACAAAACTGTAGCGGGTACGACAACACGTAGTTCACCTATGGGACTCCCATTCTCGTGGTCAAACCACAAATTAATTAAGTTAACTTAACAAAGATAACTAAATCGAGCCAGCTTGTACTTATGAAACACCCAACGGGTCAGGCACCCCTTTAGTGCTTTTTTTTGGTGCGTTTGGGAGTGAGGAAATCTTTAAAAGACATCACCCAGATGTTTTGGGTGATACACAGAGAAAAAATTTTAATCCAAATCCATCGCGCATTATTTTTGAAGTAAATATTACTGGAGTTGAAGTAAATTTTACCACAAATTTAGTAAAATTTACTTCGACTGCAGTAATATTTACTTCACAAATTTTACTAAATTTATGGTAAAATTTACTTCAACTCCAGTAATATTTACTTCAAATTGATGTGAGATTGATTTGGACTTTTAATTTGAAGTAAAAATTACTTCAAAACACTAATAATAATTTTTCTCTGTGTAGTGTCGGACTTTTACCGACTAAAACTCCACTCCTTGAAGTTTCTGGGAATCCTTCGCGCATATTGTCCTTACAATCTTCTGCTTCCTTCATGGTTCCGCCCTTTCGGGTCTTTGCTCTTCTTGTTTTCTGCGTCTTGTGCTGTGGTGGACAAGATCTTCACCAGCGTCCGCTCTATGACAGACCAGTTTCCTTCACCGTTCAACATAAGCTTGACGAGGTTGGTTGGGCTGAGGTGAGTGCCCAGCTCTTCTTGGGTTTCTTGTCTGATCTCAGTCCATTTGACGCAGGAGAAGATTGTATGCTCCGCATCGTAAATCTTTCCGCAATAGTGACAATTGGGGGAGTCTGCTCTCTTGAACTTATATAGATGCCATGTCATGTCCTCTAAGTGCCTGTGTGACCTCGAAATGTTTGGGATGAAGCAATATGTCCACCTGCCTTTAGTGGAATTGTTTCAGATGTTTTGCCAAGTGTCATTGATGTTTCTGACTCTGTTAGCATAATCTTCCTTGTTCTAAGCTACATTTTTGATCGCGTAGCTCTGCCTTGAGGTGTATCGGAAGAAGGGACGCAAGCACTAGGACTGCGTCTGTGGATAGGATAGAACTGCGTTCCTTCTCTGGGCGGACTCGAGTTTTTGTCGATTAGCTTTCTTCTATAAAGCAAACACCCATACTGGAACGGCATACAACATAATAGATTCGATTTCTGAGCCAAGAAGCCTCCTTTTGGCTTTTCAAGGGCTTTTCTTGTTCGGCATGATTTTTTGTAGGGCCTGCATTAGTGACCATTCTCCATTCAGAGACGGGACTTTGCCATTCGTGCGAGCTTTGATGCGAACAATAGCTCCAGGTGCACGGGGAAGAACTCATAAATAATGGCCCTGAGACGCATCTTCTTAGTGACGATATGGTAAGCTCTCCCCAGACATATCCGTTCACTTCCTCGATGAGACTGTTCCAGTGCTTTCTGTAACTGCTATTTATTGCCTTGCTAAGGTTTTTCTGCTTTGCGCCAGTGCCAAACGGGATTCCTCCAGCTGTTCATGGAATTTCGTTTTGCTTAACCTTAGGTATTTTCTCCTGGCTTTCACACAGTTTCTTCTAGTCAAGAATATCTCGTCTATCCACCAGAACGCCCCCCTCTCGGAACGGTACCTCTCCTTCTGGGCATCACCGCGTCGCAAAGATCGTGAAGGAAGTCCTTCAGTTCGTGATTCCTCGAAAGTGATATAGCGGTGGTCGCTGGCCGTTTCTTCCAACATTATCGCCCAGTTTGTTACCTTTCCAGCTAACCTTGAGGATGCCGTCGTAACGTTAAGGATGGAACTCCAAGCGCCCTGCTCGAAGGTAGGAGTGTCCCCGATATTGCATATGAAGAGATCTAGTGCCGCCAGCGCCTCCATTAGGAGCCGGCCTCTTGCATCCGTTGCTGGTGCCCCTATTTGGCCGCCTTTGGGTTGAAATCACCCCCAATCACTATCGCCTTAGAATAGGCTCTCTAGTTGTCTGTTATTTTTCACAATTGTTCTTCGTAGTCCCTCCTGTCTTTGGAAGTAGCACGAGTAGGCTACTAGGTTTTGTGTTTCGATCCACAGGAAGAACTGTCCCCTTCCCGAGTTTAGAGCAGCCATTCGGTCGTTGGTGAGGATAGCGGCCTTTCCTTCGATGATTGATGATCAAATGCTATGTCCACTGCTCTTAATATAATATGGAGTAGCAGGTCCTGGGCAGCCTTCGCGTGGTTCAAGTTAACCTGGAGGAACTTTGTGCCCCTTTAGGGTTTACGAATATTTTCACTGTCCTGATTTGGACACAGCATAAAAGAATTTCCAGCACGAATTCACTAAGAACACGTAAATGTCCGACGGAAAATATCCCGACCGATAAAATCAGCGCCTGATATAGAAGATGGAAGAATGTCATAGGAGAAGTTCATAATGGGTTGCATGCAGGAATTTATGAAATACCAACAAGGGATGGTCAACGAGATAGAATGTTATTTCCGGAAAACCACGTCCAAAACCAAAACCCAGTTGACATGGTTACGTCATATTGTCGTCGATAATTGGTCAGTATTGATGTCATATGACCGAAGAAATGACGTACTAAAGACGTACAGACGTCCCCTGAACGTTTCACAGAACAATTAAGAACGTCATGAAGGCCCAATTTTTCAATCCTTAGTTAACCCAAATTCAATGGTTAACTTAGATTTCTGACCAATCGAGTAGTCATAAACGTAGGTTAACTATTGAATTTGAGTTAACTAACGATTGAAAAACTGGGACATAAACACGCAATTAATTACCTAATTATTAGATTATAAATTAGATAGTACCACAAATCACTAGAGAGCAAACTACATCGTGCACGACTTCACGAACGACTACAATCATCTGCAAGTAACAATTCCGACATTCCGAGTCCCACGAAGAAAAAATATCTCGACGTTGCAAAATTATTTTTATTAGCTACTTGACCTTGAATTAAGCACATTTGGCAATTATGTGACAAGTAATTATATGACAATTAGGTCATAAAACATAAAGTAATTATATGACAATTAGGTCATAAAACAACGTCACACTAACGTCAGTATTTAGTCATTTGACGTTGTCGACGAAATATGACCAGAAATAAACGCGATTTTGACGTGATTTGACGTAAGCAAATCAACTGGGAAACACTGCTATTAATGCGGAGAACACGTTTTGCGTTTTGTAATTTAAATTACTTATTTCTTCTTACTAACGTTTAGGTTAGGTTTATATTGGGTTAGGTAAGGTAGGTTAGGTTAAGACACCTTTTCGAACACAAAAATCGTGTTCAAATTGACTGTCAAAGCAACCCAAGTAGATAGGCAGATATGTAATAATTTTGACAATAGGCAAACTTCTGACGGCTCGTACTTAAATTTGTTTACTCGTTCTGTAAACTGTTTTTTACACGCTCGTTATGTAAACTACTATTTTAACTCATAAATTTATGTCAATAGCATTATATTCTATATTTGCATATTGAAATTATTCGATACTTGAATTGTAATGTAATAGTAATGTAAAATTGTAATTAGGGAATGGTTAGACGGAAATTACAACTGTTTTTAATAACATTTTACCAGTAATAGTAATTATTTGGGGACGATGTCGCGACATTATTGTAATGCGAGTTACACATGCAATACTAGCTATGGAGGGCGGTGATTTGCTAATTTTCGTTCCAAGGCAATCGATCGTAAAACATTGACGTTAATATGACAGTTGACCTTCAAGTCGAAATTTCTTAAAACTAATTTTACCAATTTTACAAAAATATTTTGAATTTTTTATGGTAAATCTGCTTTTTAACACTAGAGATCGCATACATTTGTGTAAAAATTACACAATTCGATTCTCTCCGTCCTAATAGTTATAAAGATTAAATATCCTTGAATTTAAATTCACAAAAAAAGAAATTGTAAAATTTGGGGCTGTGTTTTATTGGAGGCTTCTATATTTTTATTTCAAGTTTTTGTTCTAACTTTTGTTAGAAAAATCTGCGCTACGCCCCGACTTAACAATTTACAAAGAGTAAACCACACGGTAAAAATTGAAACGAATATTTAACTTTGACAAAATTTATTCCTGTAAAGACAGGAAAATGTTACTTTTAAATCTACAATCTCTTCATCGTGAATAAATGGATTTGGTACTCCACGTTTTTATTTCATACTTTCATTGCACCGGAACTTCTCTGCCATTCTACAACGAATTTCTTTACAATGTCGAAATTAAAATTAAGATATCCAAATTTTCCTTCAACATTGACTTTCCTAAAATAATGAAGATGATGTGGTCGGAAACCTCAGTATCAAAAAGTAAGCATGTGTTATTACAGTAGCAATCGATTAGTTTTCCATACTGCGCACCTGAACAAATTTTCACTGCAACCCTAATTGGAAAACTTTTACGATACAAAATACACGTTATCTGAATTTATCGAGAATTTGTAATCAAAGTCATGATTGGTTGAAAAATTATTCCATTACTGTTCCATTTTATAATTCAGACATTCAGGCGCGTCCGAAAATATTGAACCGATTAGGCCCAGACACAGATGACTATAAGCGCCCTCTTTCAGTAAAACTTACATAAATTTACATTCGTTAACAAATGTAAGTTAGGTTAAGTTAATTTTAGGTTTTACACTGTAATTACACTGACGGTAACCCATAGATGTTTATATAGAAGGCCTTCTATATAAACATCTATGCGGTAACCACACCGCTAATATCTTCTAACCTAACTTTTAACAGTTTTTGCAGAAGTCAGGTTAAGTTAAGTCAATTAAGTTAATAAAATGATAAACATACAATTTTTGAATTAATGAGAAGGTTTTCAGTAGCACGATATTGCTATAATGCAATATCTAGTGGTGCAATTTGCAATTAGATATAAGGGTGAGCCACACCTTCAATCACCCCGCTCGTTCTTAAGGCTAATTGAATTGGAAAGCATGGAGTTTTTCCATTTTCCCTATTCATTTAGAAGAAATATTGTGAATTAATTTTAATTAACTATTTTGCAAACCGTACAAGATAAATACATTCCAGATTATATGTTTCAATGTAAATCTTGATTTTTTGTCGGTTAACTGGCTTGCTATAGAATCAAAATGGAATAAAAATAATCATTATTTATGTATGGATTTTCAATGTATGTTATGTGTACATGCTACATACATACGTTATTTATGATGGTAATGCATTATAAATAAAAGTGTCGCATAATGCTTATACATTGATTGTTTTTGGAAAATTTATAAGTCAATATTTTGGGCCCTGCGCATTTGAAATTCTTTTCTGTTATAACACCCAATAATTTTGGGAAGTGTCTGAAATTTTTTATAAAGACGTTATAACCTAAAAAGTCATTTCTTTTTGCCGACTGAATTTTTTTTCGTATCGGCCGAAGAGGTAGACCCCAATGATCTTTAAATATGTTACGTCATCTTCTATAACTAACAAACGGCCTTTTGCAGAAGAAGAATACAATAACAGTAACTGCGAAACTTTTCGCAATTAATAATTCAAAAGAGCAACTAGAAAATAGAATTGCATATAACTAAAAGTCGAACTGTTATTTTTGCCAATTATTCAAATTAATGCAAGTGTCAACAGTTGATAAATATATAAGAAGCACCTCATAGAATACGAATTTGCATAACTTAACTGATTTTGGAAACAGTTACGCGAAAATTGGGTTAAAATTTATGTTAATTCTAAATTTTTTTGATCAATTCAAACCTTTTTCGACGCGGTATTGTTGTTGGAGTCTTCATTAATTAATTACTCATCTAATTAATACGAAATGCAAAGGTTCGCATGTGCAAAATTTAATAAACATGGTTAGTTGTAATTATGAAACAATTAAAATTAATTTTAATGTGGAAGAACATAATTTCCTTAATTAGTTAAAAAATCAGTTTTTAGTATCAGAAAATATAGTGGGATATGTCTTCCTGGTTGATGAAGTGCCTACTGAGAGATGAATAATAACAAATCGAGTGCAGTTACTTTAATTCATATGAGCTTTTATTCATATTCTGGTGAGATCATTGTTACAGTCCGCCATAGTCAAAAGATTCCCGGTTCATATTAGCTTTAACATACTTTTCGTTCTTTGTTTGGTCGATTTATTATCTAGCTTTGGTAAAAAATTGGGACATACCGCCTTTTGATTATAACCGAAACAGTTTACAAACGCAGAAATAGATAAAGGAATAGGTTAATCCGGTCTTAATTAGTCTCAAAATTTTATTTTGTGGAGAGGCAGCAAAATTATCATATCTGCTGTTACCAACAACGGTTTGCACCAAGAGCCAATTTTCATACATGAATTGAGACTTAAACTTAATTGGGTACAAGAACTGTTACAATTAAGTCGTGTCGCTTAACTTTTCCTTAATTTTCTATGTGTAGAAATTACTTCTTGCTTTGGATCTGAATAAATTTGAAAAGCGTATTTCAAAATATAATAATAAAAAAAAAATTCTCTGTAAACCCCCCGTTGAGGAAGACATATGCAGGAATGAATAAAGGCAACACAAACTATAACAGCGTCGTATTTTATCCTCCCATAGACAGCAGATAACTGGATTGGGGTCAATTCCAGAATAAGAGACCACACAGAAATATTAAACAAATAGTTTCAAGTTGCAGGCTTAGAGTCGCTTCCAGAAGTCAACGCAAAAAAAATTCTGTGTGCATCTGAATGAAACTTGTACGAATATTGGACATCGAAATGATGCAATAATAAAGTGTCCGTGGCAATACACCGTTATTGATGAGACGATCATAAGCTTGTGCCCGATTTCTTCACCTTCAGCAGGGCCCGCTGTAGGGGGCGGACAACCCGGACATTTGTCCGGGGCGGCAAATCTAAAGGGCGGCATTTTGGCTGTTGACGTAACAAATTGAAATATTAATGAAATACCCCAAGGCAGACACGACAAAAAGATCGAAAAAGCTAAAAAGAAAAGCTCACTAACCCCATAAAAGGGCGGAAATTTGTGTTTTTGTCCGGGGAGCTAGAGGCTAGAGCTCCCGTACGTGTGCTCCGATATAGTCTTAGTGTTAGCGGTCAGACGCGATCGTAACTCTGTCGAGTACACGTCGTACGTGTAGAACCCCTTGCTAGTAATCGCACACATTACACCGAGTTGCAACTGGTCGGGGAATGTTTTTGTGAGTTTTAGGCTAATTTTGGATGCACCCTAAAATGAGTTTCACCCCTTTCGAGTAGTACCTCAAAAGGTAAATCAAAGATCCACCCTAAAATGTTGTAGTTCAGCGTTTGTCTTAATTTTAATAAAAACTCATCTTTTAATTTGTATGGCCCTGAAAAGGGCCGGTGTCATAGTCTACACCGGGAAACGAGTGGAAATCTGCTCGACCATATTGTCGAGAGCCAATTCCGGCGTACGGCCGTAGAGCTGCAGCCACATGAAGAGGCGTATGTGCTCCGGCAGGTTTCTGCTTTTCAGCAGGTTTTTGCCTTTCATTGGACCAGTAACCCTCGACACTGTTGGTGCAGACGCCGGTAATTGGATCCCGAAAATACCTTGAGTGATTCACGGTGTAATGGGTGTAGGGCGATACACCGTCGAGATGCGATAGGCCGGCATAACCACTCCAGCAATGTATAGTCTGACCCCATGCTTCTCGCCCATACATGCCCAAGATCCACTTTTGCGGAACTACCCTCCCTACGTTCTCCTTGCGCTTAGTAATGACGCTCTCATCAATTTGGGCGACCTCGCCAGGGCCACCAACGCGTAGAGCTCTGCGTCTTGGTTAACACATTTCGCGGAATATCCGGAACAACCGGTACGCTGTACGCCGTGGCATACCCACGGTCAGGGCCGGATAAACCATGGGTGCAATGGAGCCGCCGCACCCAGCGCCAAAACTGAGCGTTCTTAATTGTGCATAAATGTGAATTTGGTTTCAATGTACTGAATTTTTTCTTTGATTAAAATATTCTATTCTATTATTAGCATTAAAGGCGCCATTTACCTAATCTGCACCCAGCGCTGAAACAGCTTGATCCGGCCCTGCCCACGGTGGCAGCGGTTTTGGCCGCCCCGTTGCTCGTTACCCAAAAGTACAACGCGTTCATCACCCGAAACGCTCAAACGGGAGAGCTAAAAAGGTGCCTTTGGGTTGATGGGGTTTCATGCACCCCACCGAGATTTTCGCTGGCAGTGCGTATCCTGGCAAGCCGCATGGTCGAAAAGTAGCTGGTCATTGGCGGCAGCAATGTTGCCTTTGAAGTTAGGATAAGTAGAGTTTTTCGGCTGCCTAGGTTTAGGGGCGCTGTGGCATCGGTTTACCGATATCCAAGCGTAGCCCCCTCCCTTTGGTCCTGGTGGAAAGTTCATTTTCCGACTCCAATCATTGATAACATCGTAGAATTTATTTGCGATGCGGCGGATAAATTTGCTGATAGGTTCCAAATTGGAATCTTCCTGAATCCTAGCGTTTTTGGCAAACATTGGGGCCTTCATTGCTTGACTTAAGGCTATACTTTTGATTGTGCGGATTTTGTTTATGTGAACATTGTCCGCATAACCCCAAGCAATCGCCGCATAAGTCATAAATTATATTCTTTGGGTGCGGAAACCCAAGCAGCACAAAGTCATCAAAAATGTACATATACGGTACCGATATAATTATATAACGGTATGGCATTAATTTGCCCATTTTGCCGTTACTGTTTAGTATCAATTATGTAGATAAACGGTACAGGTATTTTTGTAATGGTACGGCATTGATTTTCCCATTTTGCCGTTACTGTTTTGAAGTATCATTTAGGTACATATACGGTACAGGTATTTTCGTAACGGTACGGCATTGATTTGCCCATTTTTCCGTTACTGTTTTGATGTATCATTTAGGTACATATAGGGTAGAGGTATTTTCGTAACGGTATGGTATTGATTTGCCTATTTTGCCGTTACTATTTTGAGGTATCATTTAGGTACATATATGGTAGAGGTTTATTCGTAATGGTACGGCATCGATTTGCCTATTTTGCCGTTACTGTTTTGAGATATCATTTTGGTACATATATGGTACAGGTATTTTCGTAACGGTACGGTATTGACGTGTTTTTTGCCTTTTTTTTACAAAAGGGCTAAAATGTTATAGTCGTCGACCATGTGGTCGCACTATTGGATGATCAAGGCCGTAACCATATCAGAACACAAGATAGATATCGGCAATTTTTACAAATTATCCGCTTTTATGAAACTGAATATATGAATATTTAATATTTAGGATCTTTAGATTCTAGATGAGCTGTATGACCAAAGGGTGAATATTTTTTGAACATTATTGTACACGGGAATGGAAATGCCAAAAATTTCTGATAAATACCAAAGAATTTTTTGGAAATTTTAAACGATTTCCAAAATACAAAACAAAAGTATTTGATATTCTCTGTTTGATAATTCGACGACTTAATTTTTTGCTCTTTATCTCCCCTTTTTTTATCGGATCTTCTAAGGCCTTGTTTTTAGCAAATTTGGTAGCTGTTAGGGTTATTTTTATGCTTCGGTTACATTTATGTTTTTCGTCGCCGTTCCTGGTTTTGTTTGCATGTTTTGATTCTCGAGATATCTCGGAAATTCAGTGAAAGGCCGTTTTTAAATTGAACTTGCTACGAATGCATTCAAATCGAGACAATAAATTTTTTTTATTCTTTCAGTTATCAGCAATCCACATTTTTATTTGTTCGTGATTACACGTTCGTGATTGCAATTTAAATTTTATTTTATATAAATCATCAGTGCATGCTGAAAAAACCTGTCAACCACAATTAGCAAACAATATGCAGGACCTAATTTTAAGTTAGCTACATTAATTTTTGGACACTTTAATTACATCTTTTGAGTTAGTCATTCATCTGATTTGAATTTATTAATCCAATAGCGTAACAAGCGCCGAATTATCCTAAAGAAGGCATCGGGCCGAAATAAAGAAAACCAATAAAGCAGTTTTTTGTTACGCCACTGAATTAGCAATCAAGATTAAAATAATCTCCTCTTAATTATACCTTACGAAAATTTGCCAAAAAGTTGTACTGCGGTGTGGACCGTTATCTACAAATGCCAAACGTCTAATTAACATGTCGACACATGAAAAACATTCGTTTCACATAATTAATTCCAAATTAATCTTATTACTTACTGTAACACTTTTTCAACCAATGTCATTTGTAGGAGCCAAATTTTCCGAAAAATATGAAAAATTCTACGCCACTGTTTTGTATTAAAACAATACATAGGTTGAACTTCCAAAAAGCCGTAAGATAATTCTGTCATCTTTAAGTTGCAGTTTACGTTGAATTATTATTATTTTATTAATTTAAAGATTGAAAACTTTTAAGCCAGATTACAAAATCGATCTAGTGGGAGTTCACCTTTAAGTTTGTTGAACTCAAACGGCAAGTTGTATAATATCGGTATCTAACTAGTGGGTTGCATTGTTTTAGTGTGCGGGTGGGTGTGCATAGTAGAAAAAATAATATGGTATAATAGTTCAATAAACAACACATTTTGTAATTTATTATAGCGGATAATTTAATTTATATTAAATGGAAATCAAGCTTGAACCATTAAATGGCGCATAAATCATTAAGGAAGCGCCATTATTTTCGAGTAGTAAAACCCCTGGCGCGAAAATTAAATATTCAAAATTTTAATTTTAATTAATTTTTTTAAACTCACGAGGAAAAGTGTGTCTAATAAAAATTGAAATTGAAAGTACTGTCAGTGTATATGACATGTAAATGAAAGGAAAACTAAATTTAATTTTGAAAGTTAACTTGCATTAAATTTCATACACGTTCAAATTACGTGCAAATAGAAGTCATATTTTGCATATCGCCGGTTACATTTCAAATTATAATATATCCAAAACATTATTCAACTTTTTCTTCGTGCCTGTAGTAATTTCATTAATTATTTTAATGGGTACATTTTAATGCAAGGAAGATTATCGAATCAATTTCTGTGACGGAAGGCAGGAAGGAACACAACCACATCTCGCCTTAAAATGGAAATGTATGAATCACTACTTCACCCACTTCCTTGATAGCGATTTCTCCAGCTAAATAAGGGTTTTTTACCTTTTGAACTGTAATTACGATAATGTGGAAAACAAGAATTGAGGCTAAGGCAAAATGTTGAAAGAAGCTTAACGGAAATCATCAAATGGGAGGTTACGTCGAATTAAAATTTGCTAATTGTAAGAAGATTTTGATGGCCATTAGCTCCCAACTAAATGCAAACTTCCACTAATGTATCTTCTCTCGAAATGCCCTGGTTACTAAACAAAATACAAAAACCTTTAAAATTGAGTTACTAGTGTCTTGCTTTGCACACATACAGGGTGTCCCCGTGACCGTGACACTTTTTTAAGACAAATTTTCAAATAAAATTTTTGTCCAAGTCTAAACCCTTAGGGTACCTCCCCTTTAATTTTTATTTATTTTTTTTACCTACACCTTGATCATTATTTTCAGAATTTCTGTGAAAACGGTTGATTTCCCAAAAAAATATACTTGACCAAAGTTGTAGCCCGTTAAATTCCCTATCCGATTTGGTCCGTCATTTTTTTTCTAAGACGTTTCGTTTAAGAGACACGGAGTTCGCAATAAAAATAAAACTTGAATTTTTCAACATTTTTTCCCTTAATTTAATTTATAACTTGAAATTCGTTGATTCTAGACGAAATTAGGTTATAACCTAATTTGTAGACAAGAGAATTATCTTTAAAAAAGTTCTAATCCATTAAGCTTAAAGAATCAGTATTATCGGAGCTATGGCCGTTTGAAATCAGAAATTCAAAAATTGCTTTAAAAATTTGTATTAGAAAAGTGTCTTTTATCACCACCTCAAAGGTTCTCCACGGGGACACCCTGTATTTTAGTTAATTATAAGAGCATACCAAGCCATGAGAACTGTGTGTAGTCAAATTCTCAATATTATTTTAAAAACAAATTATTTTTTATAATAAGTAAAGCGAGAGCTGTCTATTAGAGATTACTACTATTTTCCGCTCTTATCTGTTACCTGACGGTCATACAGGAAATCGAAAATGTTTACCAAGTGGTGTTTACACATATTTACAAAAGAAACATGCATTCCCTTACCTGTCAACAGCTATGAATAATTACTTATAAATCCAGTTTAAACAAGATAAATAAAAATGCAAACAAAATTACAGTACATAAGACAACGTTGAAGATTTATCGTTGAAATAAAATAAAATTGAAAACTCCAGTTGAAGACTCAAGCTTCAACGCTAAACTAAACTCATTTAGGGCCGGTTGTATTTATAACACAAGATCATCCTCGAATCAGAGTTAACCCAGGATTAGCTTTGACATGCAGAACTATGATTGCATTAACGGTGAGTTTATACTCTCAGACAAGACTCCTAAAGACAAATCCCAATGCGGATTGGGGGAATCCCAACAACTCTGGGGAAAATGGAGTTGCAAACGGACAGCACAGCTTAAATGTTCAAAATCGGGACAGAAAGCAAGCAATTAAATTAAATTCTTTACCTGAAAATCAAAATATATCCCAGGCGCAACTAGGTCAAATATTGGGGACGTGGGGGGGGTGCTAGCACCTTTACGTTTAATTTTCAAAACACCAATCTCCAACACTGGTTTTAATCAATTAATTTTGAGGGGGGCTAATTGTGATTTGGGGAAACTAAGTTCCTTTCCCCTGTCCCCCCTACTTGCACCTATATATTCTCGAATTAAAAAATATTTTTTTATATTATGTTCTTAATAATAAAGAATAGAAAATAAATTAGAAATAGATAAAAAGTTAAATTTTTGGTTTGAAACTCATAATACACTTTCTTATTTGTATACAATCACAAAGCTGGGCTTTTCAAACCGGGGGGTCTGGGGGGGTAACATCAGCGATTGTATTCAAAAAAGAAAATGTGTTATTGAATTTCAAATCAGAAATCTTAGATGTTAGATTTCTAGAAGGTAGATTTCTGGTTTAAAAGCCATAAGATCAATAAAACTTTTTTTACGCACAATCTCTGGTGCACTGGAGGGTATTCCATACCCCCCAGACCCCCCGGTTTGGAAACCTAGCTTTGTGTGCCGATACTGAAATTTCCGATAAGATGAATTCAATAAAATGTAATGTACTAATATTGTTACCACAATTATTGCTACCGCAGATATACGATATACCCACGTGGAGTTTAAACTAACCGCATAATTAACTAAACGAAATAAATCAGAAAAACGTTTGATTGCTATTGAAAATGAACTTGTTAACTAGTTTTCCATAAATAGATACGGAGTCACAACTCCAGCAAATTAAACTCTATTTTTTTACAAGTCCGAATGAGAGTCTCTAAATTTGGGAGGATGTTGTAATCTCATAATCCTGAAATTCAAATTAATTCTACATTTTAACAATAAATTGTAAGATTTAAATATTCTAAACTGCAATTGAAAGGTCTGATTTTCTCTGATATGGCATTGATTTTCTTCAATCTGGTATTGATTTTCCAATGAATGAAGGAGTTCGCGTGTTAGAATTTGAATATACAATTTATGTATGCGGATAAGATACACATTATTTCTGTTGACCTACCAAATTATAGGGGGCTCACACATCAAAACCACATGAGATTATTATGTACTCCATGCTATTGTAATATTAAATTTATTGTACGTCCGGGTTTAAATTCACATTTAGGAAGAATTTTTTGCAATACATGAATAATAATAATTTTAGGAATCAGAACAGTTATTATGTTTTCGATTTTGGTATACCCAATTCTCGAAATGCAAAAAGGATCTGCTTGGTCAGATATTGTTTTACCCGGAATTTAAAAATTCTCTAATGAAATTAAAGGCATCATATACATAAAGAAACAAAAATTTGAGCAAATAAGAGCCAAAATCCTTAAAAATGTACTATACTCCGTTCCTGTGGAGGGGGGGGTTCTTGGGAAACGTTTTTTAATGCGAGATGGCTTGTCTTGTGATACGCCTGACCAATTTTTCCGGGAATCCCTGGATAATTTTGTAGGGCGAACGGTCTCTGCGCACGGAAAAAAAGGTTTTCTTAAATGAAGAATAAATATATTTTTGAAATTAGTATTTATTTCATTTAAAAATATAATTTCTTAACGCAATAAATTATGCTTGTAGTAAAAATATCAGTTGTCTTCTACAAAGAATATTTTTTACTTGAAATATTATTTAAATTCAAGAAAATTTCTTTGGAATGAAGAATCCGGTTTTCTAGATACATGAATATTAATATATTCTTAATCGAAGTAACTTAGAGTTGTCAACAAAGATGCTCAACTGAGACTAAAAGCTTGCGCAAAGATAACATTTTTTATTTTATGTTACGAACTTCTTAATTCAAAAATGAGCTTTATTTAAATCAAATAAATTTGTAACTACTTGGTTTAAAACATCATTCTTTAATTTAATAATAATATATTTATGTGATCTAAGAAAACTGAATCAAGAATATTTTTTTCTTACAGCAAGAAAAGATTTTCGTGTGGCTATTGAAAACAGAGAATTTCTTAATTCAAGTGGTACTTTATTGAACCAAGTAATTTTTTTTCTGTGCGGTCGCTCTGTGTACAACTTCTTTATGGGCGTTCAGGCCAGGAGCCTTGGTCCTGACATGGACGCCGTACTTGGAAGTCGCAGATTTGCGGTATGCTCCAGCGCGTCGCGCTACCGTGCTTGGAACTGTGGGGAGGGGAGAAGGGATGGGGACAAAAATTGTGATAAATTGATTTGATTAAATTAGAGTCTCTCTAATTCGAGATCTAGTCTGGGTGTACCGGGGCGAGATAAATTTGGTTTTGGATAAGGGGAAGGGGGGGGGTCGACGGAGATTTGAAGGTTTTGTATTATCTTGTGCGGTCTTAATGGTCTGTAGAGACAAGAGAGTTAACTCGTGTGGAGTTCCAAAATCCTTTTTTTGGTTTTAATTTTTTTTTTTGAATTTTGGTATTTAATTTGTAAATTTGATAATTTGTTTATTTATAAATTTGTAAATATTTGAATTGTTGTTCGCGCCAATAATTTTATGTTGGCCCGAAGAAAGTAATTTCTTAAAATTTAATTATTTTATATTTTGAGACTGACGGAACATCTCAATAGGTTTTGATGGTCAGTTATAGTTTATGATTTCCAATTCTACTGCTCCAATGGGCCATAAAGGTCCAAAAATTGGCATTTACCATGGTTTACTGCTTGAACGTCAGCCTATCTATGTAAAGTAAGGGGATAATGTAAATGACGATCCAAAATACCTTTATTTTATTTTGTTCAATTTTATTTTGTAATCCAAAATGAAAACTGTGCTCGCACCCATTAACAATTGGTCGTCTATTTCTTATGTTGTTAGTAAGAGATTAAGGTTGAGGATATATAAGACTAAGAATATTCATTATACATTATATAGAGCAGTGTTTCTCAAATGTCTCGAACTTGCAGACCCCCTAGTGTCATGGGGACCCCCGAAAATTTGTCTTTACAAAAATAAAAATTAAAAAATTTACAAAATTTATTAAAAAACTTGTAAAAAAAATTATCACATAAATCAGTTCAGCATATTTATTTATTATTGGTATATTGGTACATACCCCCCAGATCGCCCGGCTTATGCCCGTTGTTTTGTATCTTTTGAACTTAAATTAAAGTTTAAGAAGTTTTCTCCGAAAACCAGCGGAAGTGCCGGTATAAAGTCGTTAATAATCACATAAATAATCACAGTAATAAGGAGATCTCTTAGACAGATAACAGATGAGATCCGTAAAAAATGGATGCACTGGAGGGTATTCCATACCCCCCAGACCCCCCGGTTTATGCCCGTTGTTTTGTTTCTTTTAGATAATAAGTTTTATCCGAAAAGCAGCGGAAGTGCCGGTACAAGTCCGTTAATCACATAAATTTATTATTGGTAAACCGGGGGGTCTGGGGGGTATGGAATACCCTCCAGTACATCGATTGCTCTTTAATAATGAACCAATACTGGGGAGTTCTCTCTTAAGGTGTGATTCCTTAGCTGAGGATGGGACCGTGTCGCAATGAGTGCTCTCCATGCTTTCTTATGGGAGTCGCAAGCAATAGTCGCATGCGATGATCGTTTTCTGAGGAAACACTCTCATAAGAAAGCATGGAAAGCAGTCATTGCGACTGTAGTCGCACGGCCCAGCCGCAGCTAAGGAATCACACCTATAATAAGGAGATTTCCTTGACAGAGATAACAGATGATATCCGTAAAAGATGAATGCACTGTTTTATGCTCCTTATTTTGTGTCTTTTCAACTTTAATTCGAAGTTTAAGAAGTTTTATTCGAAAATCAGCGGAAGTGCCGGTTCTTCTTCTTCATTAGCCTTTTTCGTCCACTCTTGGACATTGACCTCTTTCTCTTTTGAGAAAGGTTTGGGCATTAAGACCCCACGGCTGCCTAAACCGAATTGGGGAATGCCTGTAACCCTGTTTTTTTTTTTTAATAGTTGACGGTGGCAATCCAAAATTAGACACTATAGTATCATGGGGACCCCCAGAAAAAATTTCGTTACAAAAATAAAAATTAAAAAATTTACAACATTTTTTAAAAAAACATGTAATAAAAAGATTTTTTCTCTTTATGCCGTGGGTTCGCGGACCCCCAAGAAACATGACGCAGACCTCAATTTAGGAAACACTGATATAGAGGGTTTATGCCAAATTTTCAAATTTCTTATATAGGGGTTTTGATTTTTAAGTAATAAATGAAAAAAATTTGATTTAACAGAGAATACAGCAAATTTCGAGAACCTTACAAATGTTTGGAATTACATTTAAACAACAAAATGAACAAGGGAGATCCACCCTCCTTCCTGGTAGGACACTTGGCCAAGTTGGACCGGTCTAGGGAGATATTTTTAACAAGTATGGCGTTTGTCAAAACGGTCCGGAGCGGAGGAGACCGAAGCGGAGGGTCAGTGTTGACAAATGCAACCACGGCAAATCTCGGATCCGCCCTAAAATCTTTTTTACAATTTACAGAAAATAAAGTTAATAATTTTAATCTATTAAAAAAATACTCTGTAACTTGATTCCTTCAGATGTTTCCGGTGGAATGAGGTTTACTGTAATAACTCAAAATCGTAAAAGGACCAACATTTTTTGTTTTAATAAACCTTGCTTGATATTTTTTAGACCGATTTTGGTACTCTTTCTATTGAAGCCAAGTGTAAATTACTGATTTGACCACTCGGGGGGGGGGGGGGGGGGGCTTACTGTTATTTTATTCAAATATTCAGACTCGGATTTTTATTTCTTTGAAGAAGTATCTAGTAAACAAGGCTTTTCACGTTAATATTCCTATTAGGTTTATATTTTATTGATTTATAGTTTGACTTCTAAACCTATATTGATTTAACAGTAAACCGAAACTAACACGCGAAACAATAACATTAAAAATTTAGCACAACTTGCAAAAATTACGGTTGGCGAATCTACGTGAACTATAGAAAAAATACGCTTCTTATTTCGGGAAAACTTCGATTTTAAGAAGTAAAATATGCTGAGTAAGTAGTGTTAATCGTGGATTTCCTTTTGTTTTCTATTGTTAAATAAAGCAGGAAATAAACTTGAAATCCGCTTGCACTTATTAATTAACACTTGTACTGGGCGTTGGTGGGTGAACTTACTTTTTTCTCACGTTTTTTTTGACACAACATAACATTAACTAAATGGATGAAAAATTGGTCAATCTCAGTGAAGGTCTTTATTTTTCTGCAGCCTTTCTTTTAAATGAAAGGAAATTGGAAAGGCGATCTATTTCAATTTGTTATTATAAATTTTTTTAAACCTGTTCAGCTGCACATGATTTTTGATTTTGATTTAATCTAGTACGAAGGTTATCGAACTTAAATATCGCAATGTGGTTGAAAGCTAATCATTTTAGCAAAAATGTTGCAACAGATTTTAGTTTTGTAATTAGAGCGCGGCAATTTTCCATCTACGGGGACTTTAACGCAAGATTTCGTTCGTTTATGTCCAAATTGGAAAAACTTGTACCCACAAATCGATATACAAAAATGGTTGTTGAAATTATCGCGAGTGAGTAATCGAATAGGTAACTATGTAATAAAATAAAATAACCGCAACCTAACCGCATGGTATGTGCGAGCTAATACGGTTCTGAAGAACGGCGGCGCCTTTTGGACTCCCCTTGGCGTTCATAATTTTCTGATTTTTTTGTTTTTCGCTCAATATTTTCGGTTACAAAATGACAATTTTCCCCTAATTAAATAATAAATATTTATGTTTTTGATGCCCTTCCGGACACTTCCGGTGCTATATGAAGGGTGATTCAACTGAAATTAGATAGGAAGGAAGTCGATACACCTGTGACAGGTTCACACAGTTAAATGCATATCGTCGTCGAGACGGAACGACAAGTGAAGAAAACATTTCCAAAAACGGTCTACTTTATTGGTAGTTAAGGAATTGTAATTTGTATTGTCCGTTGTCATTATAATGGTGGGTTTGTCTTCCATCCTAACCTGGACGAGAATTTTTGATTTGCGTTCCGGACGTTGTAAATTTATTCGCAAAGGGCGGATTGCATCAACGTCATTTAATGATTTGACAGCCATTAAAATTGTCTTTGCTTGATTTACTTAATTTTCTTACATTATGTATGCTCAGTCGCCCACATTTGGATCAGCTTGTCGGCTATTCAATAATTGCAGGAGTTTGTCGCAAACAAGCTTAGCTGTCTGCAAAACGCCCACCACGATTATTAGCAACCCAATTACGATCATTAGAATAAATAGCGCCATCATCATTAAATATTTTCTTCTTCGCAATAATTTTTTCAAAATTTCCTTTCGATGCCCTGAGCATCCGTTTCTGAGTTCTTGATTAATTAACGACTGAAAAATAAGATTATATTCTTTATTATTCCAAATTTTATGGATAGGCAATCAAATGTGGCCATAAATTTTAATTGCGCGTATTAACTTGAGAAAACTTCCATTAAACGGGTTTCAAAATTTTTAACGAACGGAATAACGGAAATAGAAGAGAAAGAACTGGGATTCCCAGGTGTCTCGCGCGGGTTCTGTTTGTGATCAATCAATTCATTGACAATTTTTACCACCAACAATCGCGAAGATGACTCACCTCTTTGTCTTGAAGTTGTAGGCGAGACATGTCTGTGCCATGTATGTTACAATACCCTAAAGAAATACATATTATTATCTAGATTTTATAATATTATAATGATGACCATTTTGTCAAAGTTACTTTGTTGAGAAGACAAAGACTTATGGTGTGCAGTCAATAATCGACCGAGTATTATTCTCCTCCATTATTATAATCAGAAAATGTATAAGAACGAACGTTAAACCGAGATTTATCTATTTTAACAACCTGTTTTAACTTCCGCTATTAAGTATCATTGTTATTTGATATTTAAACTAATATGTCATTTACGAATATTAAATTTCATGTTGCAAACATTCGTTGTAATTTGAAAGTCGTTGATTATTTTTATTGTCTACCAATAAAGTAATTGTCAGAAGAGAAAGAAAGCTGTCATATTTACAATACCCGCTTTTAAATGTCTTCCAAATCCATTCCCCCTTTAGGTTAATTTTATTGTCCAATTACAGATTTCATTTCCAATCAACGACAATCTTGGGAATAAAGCCAAAAATAATGCTCGGAACTATGTAATTTTATAGGCAAATTCCGACACGGATAGCCTCTTAAATTCAATATGCGTAACAATAATAGTAATGCAACTCACCTCAGCAGGGCCGGATCAAGCTATTTCAGCGCCGGGTGCAGATTAGATAAATGGCGCCTTTAATACTAATAATATCATATCTAGAATGTAATAGTCAAAGAAAAATGCTGTACCTTGGAATCACAACAATTAAAAACGCTCAGTTTTGGCGCCTTCTAAACTTTGACGCTGGGTGCGGCGGCTCCATTGCACCCATGGTTTATACGGCCCTGCACCTCAGACGATTAAACGAAATTCAAATCGTCACTTTCAATTATTTCGGATCTTTTGGGTATATCAGCATTTAAAAACGATTCAGCATCTTTGGTAAAAGTTGACAATCATCATAATCACGCATTTAAAATTTATTAATAACAATATTCTGTCCGGTTGGCGCCCCTTCGCCCGTTTGCTTTAATTAAACAAGGGGGAAGTCAGGGTAATTGCATTTTTAAGAAATTTTATATTTATAGCACATGAAGACCAGGGGCCAAATATCAGTATCCTGTAATAATAGAGCAAGAGATCCAGACAAACTCGAGAAAATTGAGTTCGAAAATTGCTGGGTTAGCTCATAATGAAATCCGGACGCTCCTATGTTAACAGTGCTAATTGCAAACTGTAATTTTGTTTATATACATTTTTGTATTTTGTTTCTCCGTTCCTGACTGATAGCAGGTTATACAAGACTCGGTAAAATACGAACAATATTGTCATCTTCCGGAACCGGACAGTTGAACGCGGTCGTTTGAACGCAGCCGCTTGAACGCGGAGACGTTTAAACGCAGGGACGTTTCAACGCAAGGACGTTTGAACGCGAGGACGTTTGTACGCGAGAAATTAGATGCAATTGCATCCCGTCCCCTGAAAAAAAATCAGTTACTTGAGTCCACATCGAAGGAGATCCACCCCCTTTCTTTAGCGAGTATGGCGTTTATCAAAACGGCCCGGAGCGGAGGGTGCGGAGGATCGGTTTTGACAAATACAGCTATAGCAAATCTCGGATACACCCTAAAATCTAGACAGCTATTATAGACTATCAGTTATCTTACGGACCCTTACGTGGGAGAAGACGGAGTCAAAAATTACAAGAATTACTCAAGTAATTCAAATTATCGCCCCCCCCCCAATTACAAATTTTAAGTATTAATTTTGAGATCAGAGCTCAGGGGTAATGGGCAATTGTTGCACTTATGCCCGTACTAATAGTCACGGATCAATCCGAGACTCAAAATAATCCTAGAATTTACCAATGAGATTACTAGAATTTAGACCGTATCGTAGCTACAGCTGTTATTTCGAGAATTGATCTTGATACTTGGATCAATCCATGAATATTATAGTACGGGCATACTAACCTGTTTAAGCAGTCCATATTAATCCATATTAAATAGACGTGCAACAGTATGATTATTTTATTTAAATATAATAAGGGGGGGGGTGCAATTCCATCAAATTTTTAGCGCTCAAACGTCCCTACGTTCAAACGTCTTTGCGTTCAAACGACCGCGTTCAAGCGACCGCGTTCAAACGGCCGCGTTCAAATGTCCTAGACCGGTCATCTACATATATCTATCAATATCCTATTGTTTTTTTTACTGTACCTTTTTTCATGTGTTTAAGGATAAAAGTTGCGTTTTAAATCACTGTATATATCAAGGGTTCAGTCGAAGTACCATTTTTTTCATTATTTCGAGGTTTAGTATAAACATTGGTCTCGAAAAAACCGGAAGGCAAACAATGAACAACAACAAACTTGAAGAAGGCTACTGAAAACAAAATTGGAGTGAGTACTCGCATGCTATCAAGGACAAGGGGTGAATATCCAGTAAAATTTCTGTACACAAGCCTCGCAATTCCAAACATTTCCAAGAATTCCAACGATTTCTAAGGAATTCCAAATATTTACAACGATTTCCAAAGAATTCCAAGGAATTCAAAAGATTTCCAAGACTTCCAAAGAATTCCAACGATTTTCTAGGAATTCCAAGGATTTCCTAGGAATTCCAATAACTTCCAAGGAATTTCAATGATATCCAACGAATTAATATTTTTTATCAAGGAGTAAATATCCAGTAAAATTTCTGTACACAAGACACGATTAGAATTCCAGGAAGGTTTCCTTCCTGGTTTCTTTCAGATCGTCAGGCAAATTTACCGTCACGCTAAAAACCGACCCGAAAGTAAAAAAATCGGATTGGTTGAAAACTTAATACCAACCTAAAATTCAGTACCAAATGGACCAATCACTTTAAGTTTAATAATTTAAACTTCTGTTAGTCTGAATTAAGCCTGAGGTAATTAGGCGGCATTTTCGGGAGAGTTAGGAGAGGGGACGTTCACGTCGACACAACTCTCGCCAATCTCAAATGCGTTATGCAAAACTACCTGCAGCACCACACTTTGCACAAGACGTACTGTCAACTAATGTCATATGCGGTGATTTTAACGTGGACTTAATGGAGGAGCGAGGCAGACCATTTGAAAATTCAGGCCTGTAAACAGGATTTCATTTCAACTCGTAGAAAGTCTTTTGTAAAAAGTATCATTTTCGGGGTTTCCTCTTCCGGGAATTTTTATTATTACAAACAAATGTTTTTTTTAACATTTCGGCCCCTAGGTGCCCCCTTCCCTGGCTACGGGCCTGGTAAAACTCATGTTTGACGAACTTAGGTTTTGCATCATAAATTGACTCGAGGATAAACTACGCGCAATAACAACAACAACAACTGAGGTCTACTGATTCAATTTTATTTCTTACATAATCGTTTTAAAATAAGATTTGGAGCAAGTATTGCCCTATAGATCTCTTTCGTCAATTGTCACAATCTCATTAATGAAAATTCTACGATAAATGATCCTCTGCTATCAAAAGATCCCGGCGTCAAATGATCCGCATAAAAAATGATCCCGACGAAAATACTCCCCAGAGCATATGATCCTCATAACAAATGATTCCCAATCAAATGATCTTGGTGCAAATGATCGCAGCAGCAAATAATGCCTATAACAAATGACCGTTTGCACCGAGATGATTGGGGATCATTTGTTTGGGGATTATTTATTATGGAGATTTTTAGCTGTGGGGATCATTCGTCACGACACCATACAAATGATCACTAAAAGTAGTAATGCTTTTTTTAATTTTTTTTTTCAAAGGAGATCCGTGCGAAGATATATAGGTCTCTTCTGTAAGTTAGAGTAGGTTTATGTTATTATTTTAGTTAAGCTTCTACTATTAAGCTAAAGATGGTACTTGGAGCTCAGAGAGAGAACTCTTTGAACTCGATCAGTTCTTACCGTATTTTTCTTTGGAAACAATCAAGATATTTTTAATCTGTCCCGCGGGAAAAGATTGTTCTTTAAGATAAGATTTTTTTATGAAAAAACTTCTTTATATAAAAATATCCTTGCCAGATACTCACTAAAGTCAAGCCTGAGTCAAATGGAAGCTCAGTTCTCTCTGTCCAAGGTCCCATGTTTGGTATTAATCCCTTCGTCCAGGCACCCTTCTCCCTGTTGGTCCATCTGATTTGCCACTTCTCAACAATTGTTTGTCTTTCTTTCTTCTTGCCTTGTTTGTCATGGGAGTTGTTATGGTTATAGCTCCTTTCCTGAATTAGCAAATCGATAGAGCTTACTCTAATTGCCATCTTTCTCTGAGACTTCTCGTAGTATCTTATATATCTCGCCACTTTAGTAGCCTTAATCCAGACCGGTGCGGGGTATAACAGTATGGACTCTATCCTGGACACCAGGATTTTTTTTTGTTAGCTTTTGCTCCGCCCATGTTCGACATTAGCCTGGCGAGAAATGTGGCCATTTTAATTTCTGTCTCGGATGTCTGTACCATGTGCTTGAATGTAATGTCTTTGTCGAAAGTAACCCCCAAGATCTTTATTGTTTCGCTGGGTATTATTTCGCAGCCTTGGAATTGCACTGCGGGGCCACGTCGCACTTTCTTCTGTCTCTCGCCAGCTTAATCTCGATCTTTTCTAGGACTAACGTCACCCTCTGGTTTCCATCTACCTTCCGGTGATGCTTAGAGCTCCGGGGACTCTCTCATAAATAATTATTAGTTCTATTGCCACTATCACCAGCGTCAGATCGTCTGCGAAGCCCACGATATAAACACCATCTGGTAGCTTCAGGCGTCATACATGTCATACATTATGTTTGGACATGAGGGTCGGTCCCAGTACCAAATCTTAGGGTACCCCGCAGTAACTTCCTGTTCTTTGTTCTATGTTTATTCACCTGTCGTGGAGTAGTTCTCACGTCCAAGGTCACCAGCATGCACCATTTTCTAATGTGATTTGTTCCAGATTTCGCATGGTCTGGCATATTCCTGATCTCTATGAGATTATCTACCGTTAACCTGCCTCTTTTGAAACCAAACTGTTACTCTGACAGCCATTCCGCGTTCTTGAGCTCTCCGTTGAGTTTTTGAAAGGACATCTTTTCCATGAGTTTGCCCATATTGTCTAGGAGACAGATGGGCCTGTAGGTTTGTCTCCTTTTCTAATTAGGGCGAATCTTGTTTTTTTCCACCTTGCTGGGAACTCTCCTTTGCTTAAGCAGTTGTTGATGGTATACAGTATTATTTTTGGGCGACTCTCCACTATCAGCTTGATTACTTCGGTCGACACTCCGTCTGGTCCCGGAGACTGCCCCATTGACATGCTTGCCGCCGCTTTGGCGTTTTCGGCTTCCGTAAACCTAGGCACATCTTCCTGGCTCACGTTAATTGTTATGTGGACCAACCTCGGGTGTTTTGGAAACAATGTGTTGATTATGTCCCCTATTCTCTTGGGTGTTAATCCTGGTATGTTTGCTTTTGCGAGTCTTTTTGTCATTATCTATACCCGAGGCCCCAAACGTCCTTTTCGACCTTTTGGACGACTTTTTTCCAGCAGTCACTTACTTTACTTTCAAAGTGGGTTGTACCTTGCACCGATCTTAATTAGTAACTAATTGAAGCTAGTAAATTTATTATTAAGTATGTTCCACTTACACGAACTTTGATTAGCCGTAGCCGAGGTTAGCTAACAATAATAACTACAGCAAAACTTATTTTTCCGCGGGTTAAATACAGGTTGTCGGTAAAATCTACTTTAATGTCCGGTTTCACGAAATAGAGTTAAAATTTAATCTTGGATTAAAATGATATAAAAATTAAAATATGCTGTTATTATGTTGAAAATTTTAATCACAATAATTATATAAAAAAAACTTAAGAATTTAAGTTCTTAAATTTAATTAAAATAAATTTTATTTAAATATATTTTTTTTATTTATAACTATTTAAATAAATTGCGGCAGCCATATAAATAAAAATAATAATAGTAAAAATAAAAAAAATAATAAAAATAGCTGGCTTTTTGTTAAAAAATAATGGGCCATTTTAGCAATATTGCAGCAAAAATGCTGCATTTTAAGCGCTATTTTGCTGGCTGCCGCAGCTGAGAAACAGCAATAAACCTAATCTACCATTATTCACGTTACATGTTTTTTTACTATTGCACGTGGTTTTGTTAAAAATTACTAAAAATGTTTATCGATTTTTAAAAACTTCCATGAAAATTTTAAAAAATGAATTTTAGCTTTGTGATGAAATTTTCTCCCCAATAGATAATATTTACCTTGTTCGGAGTATAAACAAGGGTGGAAAAATTTACTTTACATCATCTGTAAAGTAAATTACTTTTAACAAAAATTATTATACTTTAATGCATGTAATTTGAAATTGGTTTGTATCAAAGCAGGTAAATTGAATAACTAAAGCAGTTAATTAAAAAAATATTATCTTTGTAATCTATCATTTTCTGAAGCCGTAATTTCCTCTGTAACTCGTTTAATTGAAAAATTAAAATAATTAACTTCAAAAAAGTAATAACAATGGGCGCTAAAGCGTTTGATGGAGCCGGTCCCGTAGCATATGTATGTGATATATATATAAAATTAAAATATCATGCGATGAATAAAAAAATGTTAAATTAATAACAATAATCCTCTGGCCACTAACCACAACCTTCTAAACCGCAAAAATAAGGGTGATTTTTCAGCGGAAAGCCATTAGGTCATCTTACTTCGCTACCTTGCAGCTATGACCTTCCAATGAAAAAGATAGAGAAAGTCAAAAATTAAATGATTAAATGGTATTAATTATTTTAATTACACCGTTAATATATACCAGCAAATTAACCCATTACCTAAACGATTAAATATATAATTGCAGTGGGAACGAAATATGCAAGATACCTATTCTAAAAGGTAAGCTTAGGTCCGCTTAGAGAGGCAGCAGTTTTTAGGGTGTTACGGTATCGTGACGTTACGTATCCAATTGTACCAGACCAAAAGCAGTGGGTTGTTAATTTACTGGAAAAAGATACCAAAATGTTTTCTGATTTGTTTATAATCGACAGTTGCTGAACACTTAGCTTAAGTGATATTTAATTAAAGAATAACGTGCAAGAGTCACTTTGAGTTGGCGACAAATATTGAAGATATACGACACACTTGAGTAGAAAGTAGGTAATTAGATAAATGTTTACTAACAAGTTTGACATTACTAACGATAATTATCCAGTAGCTTACAAGGAAGTCAAACAAGTTTTTCAATTTCATTTTAGAAAAAAAAATCAATATTTCCATATGGATACCTTATATAAACAAGTTTGCCGAACTTACTATGTTGATTTGATTTTTTTTTCAACTTTTGTAACATCCTATATATTGGCTACCACGCCTAACGTTACTTAACTTCCGTAATCAATCACAGTAAAAATTATTGGGACCACGCACCGCAAACGGCGGGGAAAAATTGAGAAATAACTGATGAATCATTCGGACCGCATAATTAAAGCAAATTTTGTAATAACATGTACATCGTTAATCAAAATTACTGAGGGGGAGAGAAAAGATCCCCAAAAATGTGGTTGGAAAATTTGCAAAAACAAATAAAAATTATTTAAATTTACTTGGTCAAGGTTAACTGCTTACAATAATTGCGAGGTTGTGAACAATTACATGGATTTTTCAAGCATTAATTGTAAAGGATTATCGTCGATCGATAATTCTGAATCTCGTTAATTAGTAAAAGTAAAAGCAGGTGTAAAATCACGCTTGCATAAAAAAACAAAATTAAGCGCAGGGCCGGATCGAAACGTTAGGAGCTTAAGGAAGGAGTTAAAAAATGAAAGTTGTCCTGAAAATTTTATTGAACTTTGCCTGTTTTCAAGTTCACGAATGGTGAATGGTAATAACACCGGTATATTCTACATTACGTAACAAAAAATATTTAAATGGCTATAGCAAACGCCTACGAACTCATCAACCTTTTCAAATCATTTTTAATTTCACTTTCCGAATTGGTTTGCGACCCAAATTATCCAACCGTACTCCCAATATGGAAAACGGGGTCTCGATTCTAGTATGTACATACATTCCATTAACTTTTTATACTTAATTGCACCTTGCAAATTAAATTATCTCACGTATTTTACATTTGACTGTTTTGTTATTTATTTTATAATTAAATTATTATAAAACATAATTATATTTCCCAGACGGCAATTTTATTCCAATTTTATTTAAAATGTCACCGTTGTGTTAATTTGATCGGACTATATGAATTTTTTTTAAATTACATAATAGCGGTCCACTTAAATTACCTTGCGTATCACTACTTACTTGTACATAAATGTAAAAATACTATTCTCCAAGGGCCTTTCAAATTAGAACCGCGAATTTCCTTATGGAGAGTATATTACTTGCGAGATGTACTGCCAAAAGAAATGCTGGCGTTACTGGGCACCAAATGTAATTATTAAAACAAAAAAAAGAATGTTGTTTTAATACATACCCAAAATATTATATCAATTTTCTGTTGAATTTATAGAAAGAAAGCTGAAAGTTTTCGTAGACCTCTTTTCAATAAGTTTTTTAATTCTATGTACAGTTCCTGGGTCAGAACTTTGATCCAACCCTGTACAAGTACAAAACCCAAATCAGGACCGCACTAGAAGAAAAAATTACGGAAGCATGGCAAAAACGATGAGATAACGGAGTGTATGGACGAATCGCCTATACTTTTATACCAAGGGTAGACCAACCGCCAACTGCCAATGGAACCTTCCAATTGGCACAAGTTCTTACAGGGCAAGGAGAATTTGGCAGGCATCTCAAACTCCTAGGAAAAGCTGCAGACGGAATGTGTCCTGTATGTGGGCTCTTGGACGATCCAGTACATAGAAATATGGAGTGCGATCTGTACAAGGACGAGCGGGCTTACTAGACTGAATGAATTGTACAGGAAAACACGCAAATATTTCCCCTCTCCCTGAGTCAGAAATTACGACTGACTCAGATATTGACTAAAAACTCATGATTCCCTAAATTAAATCCTAGCGACCGAACACTCCTAGACCGAACACTCCTAGATACCCTGCATGCACTACGGATACCGAACCTTCTGGTCTTCCGGCACCAAGGCACTTTCTACAAATCAGCAAACTTCAATCAGGCCTTTCCGCCCAGGCACTCTCAAGTATATACCAAAAGGAAAACCCCGAAGCATAAGGGTGTCCAAATCTTCTACACAACCGTGTACAGGGTGGCCCAAAAGAGGAGGACAAAATAGAAAATCTTTCTCCTTCCAGCATAAGTAGTCAGAGCGCGAAACCTGATGAAACAGCAGAAGGAACATGGAAGTCCTTCTAACTTGATGAAAGAAAACAAAGAAATCAAAAGTTGGAATTTCACTGAAAATCAGAGCAAAAGTCAGGAACGGCAACAACCGACCCAAAAAATGAAAATTAGAAACGAAGATCGCGTAGAAACGAAGAAATCTTACGGACCCTTATGTGGGGGAGGGAGGGGGTCCGACGCAGTCCTTACGTAAGTTTTTAAACCATTTTCTTAAATTAAATTTAAAATTTTAAAATATTCAAAATTTAAAGATACCCAAAACTCAAAAAACAGGTTTTTAAATTGTACATAAATGTACATACCAATAACAAAAAATTATTCATAATTTTTAATTTAATAAATTGCCCCCCCCCCCTAACCCTAATAAAAAGGGGTAGGGGGGTCAATTAATTTTTTTTTATAATCCTTACGTAAGATGTGGGGGAAGGGGGGAGGTTGCCACAATCTTACGTGCCCTTACGAAGGGGGGGAGGGGGTCGAAAATTACAAAAATCGTCCTTAAGTAATTAATGGACGGCCCCTAAGCTGAAAAATACATTTTCTTTTTTTAACACAGCCACAAAGCTAGGTTTTTCAAACCGGGGTGTCTGGGGGTATGGAATACCCCCCAGCGCATTAGTGATGACATATGTTAAAAAAAAATAAATATGTTATTGAATTTCAAATCAGAAATCATAGATTTTAAGTTTTTAGAAGTTAGATTTCTAATTTGAAACGTATAAATAACAGTTTTTTGCGCACAATCTTCGGTATACTGGAGGGTATTCCATACCCCCCAGGCCCCCCGGTTTGAAAAACCTAGCTTTCAAAAGAGAAAATATATTTTGGAACTTATGACTTTCATCTATTTCTGTTGTTATTTCTATTCTTTATTATTAAGAATACAACATCCTGATGCTTAATCCGAGATTCAAGATAATCCTAGGATTTACCAATGAGATTATTGGAATTTAGACCGTATCGTAGCAACAGCTTCTATTTTGAGAATTAATTTTGAATCTCGGATTAATTCGTGACATTTTTTTAATACGGGCATTAAAAATCTATTTTTTTTAATTCGGGAATAATTTCCAATGCAATTTCCATGGCCACTACTGTATGTAGTAGAATGTATCAATGAGTTGACCACATCTGCTATATATCTTCCAAGCTTTGTTGCGGGTTTGGTCGCCGTTGCTTCAAAAGCACAATTTTTTATAAAGTATATACTGCATGATTATTTCTTAAGTTTTGATTACCTTTCTGATTATTACTTTTCTTTTTGAATTGAAGTTACTAATAGCGACAGATTTTCTGCAATGTCAATCAGGCTTACCCCTTCCACAATGGGGTATAGTACGCTAACCGGGCCCACAGGTTTTTATAGACATCACTAAAATTCTTGTAGAATTTGAAAGAGGACAATATAATGAAGCGATTAAACTATGGATGAACTCTAAATATCGATTAATTTGGGCATTAATTGATTTTAAAATTTTTATTTTTCTGTTGACGGTGTGTGTGCTTTGAGTGGGTTTATGGAGACTGGGAATTGTAAGGGGCATCGTTGAATAATTTATAATTTGTCAAGTTCCAGCTTTTAGTGATCCATCATTTTCGAGTTCTGTTGCGTCCCGGGGGATCTTTTTAATATAGTTTGTGCTTGTCAAAACGGGCCACAGCGCTCGAGCGAAGCGAGAGTAGCGGACGCTGAAGTTTTGACAAACACCTTTATGGCAAGATATCATTCAATCTAAAACACACACTAACACGTAAAAAATCCTAATTTTATACATTTTGGGCTCTGATTAGCACCAATTAATTATCCGAAAGCGCTAAAAGAAATGACTCAGACCGGGTATCGTTCTGTAATGTGCTGAACGACGTTATTGAAACAATGTTCAACAGTAAGGAGGAATTCGTTACACCTAGCCGACGACAAAACCCCTTCAATGTCGCCCAGTAGCAATTCCATATCGCTGCAATCGAAACGTTTCCCAATGCCGTAGCTGAATAACCTAGCCATGACTATTACAGAATGTGTACTGAAAATTATTTCCACTGCATGGAATTTCTATTTTTTTTAAATTATTATTGAAATATTTTTATTTATTTCTTTAAATTAAAAATTTATTGAAATTTTAAAATATCAGTGCCGATTAGGCACGTATATTTTATGTACCAAAACTACACTGCAAATTTCTAAATATTCCGTTCATAAAAAATCAACACGTAATATGTACATAAATGATACATCATAACAGTAACGGAAAATTGGGCAAATCAATACCGTGTCGTGCCGTGCAAAACAATTCCTGTACCGTAAATGTACATTATTGATACATCAAAACAGTAACGGAAAAAGCGGTAGTAAATCAATAATACCCGTTACGAAAATACCTATACCGTTTATGTACATAAAAGATATCTCAAAACAGTAACGGCAAAATGAGAAAATCAATGCCAAACAGTTACAAAAATACCTGTATCGTTTATCTACATAATTGATACCTCAAAACAGTAAGGGCAAAATGGGCACATCGATGCCATACCGTTATGTAAATATTGGTACCGTATATGTACATTTTTTACGGCTTTGTGCTACTTGGGCAATGCTACCAGAACGTGGGTAAATTGGACCCCTTCCATGCACATCGATGCATGTCGATAAAACTCTATCTCTGTCGATGTGTCACACAACGACTCGACAAGAGATACATCTTGTGTCACATCAGAGACATGCGTCTCTGTCGATTCCGACACATCGACATGCATCGCTGTGTTGTGTGCGGTGTGGGTACGGCGCCTGGGAAGGGGTACAATTTACCCACGTTCTGGCAGCACTGCTGCACGCTCATGTATATACAGTAAGGGATGGGAGGAGCCAACTTTATGAAAGTAGCCAATCAAACAGTTGGTTCCAGTTTTTCGTGAATTTTTGGCCGTTTTTTTGAATGATCCATAAAATTTAATTTTTATATTTGTAATAAAAAATGTAATTTGTACCAAATTGCCAAAAATCAGAAAGAATGAAACAAAATCGGATAACCTTCCTTCAGAAGTGGACGGAAACAGACTGATGAAAAAGAAGATAGAGTAACATTTTGCAAAATGCCTAGAAAATGTTTTAAATTTTGAACTATAGAACTTTACTAATCCGACGTCAGCACTTGCAACTTACAAGTGATATTGAAAGTAATAGATAACGGAATTTAAACATTCACCGAAGCATTAATCAAATTTATAATTTATCGCAAGTTACGAGTAATAATGTTAATGACGATAATAATAAATAATAAATTCTGAAGGTTTTAGTTGCGTTTTATTGTTTATTTGTTATACTACGCACTGCGAAATAGAATATAGCGAAGTATACACTAAGAGAAAAAACAACATCAACAACAAAATATTATTTTATTTAACAAATAAATTAATTGATTAAACAAAGGAATATTTAGTTATAGTAGCAAAATACCTTGCTCGGTGCCATTTCTAATAAAAAATTAGTTACTATTACAATTTTTTTTCTCAGTGTAGTTACTGCAAGCAGGGACACAACTAGGGGGGCCTAGTTCCTCCAAAATCACAATTAGATCTTCAAAATTAAATAAATGAAGCCGGTATTTGATAAAAATAATTTTTTTAGTTTTTGTAGTTTCCCTAAAATTTTGGTTCTAGTTACGCGTTGAAATTAAGATGCGCAGTAAAATTGAGGTTAGTGATATTTACGCATTATCAGAAGCTGAACTAAAAGAAAGGATCGATAACTCTAAATCCTAAATCTTAAGCCTTAGACATCATTCGTTTCAAATATTACATTCATAATTTTTTTTTACTTGAAAATTTTAGATCTCAATGTTTTCACAAAAATATACGGAAATCTTAAAATTAAAAAAAAAAATTAATTTTAGAGATTCGATTTTATTTATTTTTTAATTTTTATTGCAGAATTGAATTTTAAATTACTAATATAATTAATTCTATTTTTCTTTTCAGGTAAGGAAGGAACAATAATTGATGATACATTTTATTTTAAAAAATTGGGAGCAAATACCACTTGAACTGAAAGTGATTCTGCCAAAGAAGGTTAGTAGCGTAATTTTTGGCTTGTGTCCAATCTTCACCTTGCAATGCTACTTTTTAGTAATTACCCTTAAATTAAATTTTAATCAATAAAAAATTAACTAAAGGTTCGAGTTCGACTGCGCAGACTTGACAAAATAACATATAAGGTCAATTTTAATTAGAGCTTTTTGGACAGAAAAGTGTTGGTACCGCAACCAAACTCAAATTTTATTTCCATGCCACCTATCGATTTTTGTTAAATGTATTCTATAACAATTTCGTTCCACTATTCATAAGGAAATACATTAATATTTTACGTTCACAAAAATTATCTCTAATTACAATCTTAAAATCATCAAGGTTAATTAACTCAATATTATAATGGTGACTTATAATTTGAATACATTAATCATTGTCTTATAATAATTAAGTTCTAAGCCATAATACGCTTTGTTTTCATTTTTCTTGATTATAAATTTCCGTCTGCCTATCGATTTGTCCAATTTTGGAAAAGCTTTTAAGAAAAATCGTTTCTTAAATTAAATTGTAGTATCGCATTGCTACGGGGACGATACAAATAAATTATCTCTCACGTAACACCTAAATTATTGAGTAAAAAATTCTGAAACTCCCTCGTACGAAACATTAAAGTGCAACTTTATTACCTAACCAAATATTAATTTGAAATTGGTTACCATAATAAAAATGTAAGAAAGTGTTACAACTGCTATATTTAATTAATTTCATCGTTTTCGTTTCGCTTTTACTAAATTAGCTATTTAAATGAATTTCTTGAAGAACTTCCATTGTTGTTAACACGTAGTTGGTAATTAACAACTTTGTATTTTAGTCTAGTGCCAGTGAAGCAATTAAATTATGTAATATTTTATTGCTATTATCTTCTATCGATGTTCTTACATCACTTAAATTTGTTCACAAAAATGGCAAGTTGCTCGTTAAATGGGTATACAGGGTGGAACGTCGTAAAACATCATACGAAAGTAATGAAATCAACTTTCGGAAAAAATAAAATTTAATTTTGCAATTTTTTATATTCAACCGCGAAGATCTGTTGATAGTCTGGAACACTTTTTTGGGCACCAAATTGAAATAAAAATTTTAATTATTATTATTATTTTACATTTATGTTTTTATTTTTTGATATTAATTTGCGAAATTAATCTCTTTTTGCATTTACACATAATACTTTTTTTATGACATTATAACATTATAGTTAACACCAAAAAAAAATGTTTAAAATAAAATGCAAAACTAAAAGAAACAACAATAGTACAATAATATTATTCAGCAATAAATTTAAAAGTACAAAATGTGATAACTTAATGCTAGCCACTCACGCTACGGTTTACCGGAGAGGTCTGCCTGTTCAGGTTTACCTGAACAGGTAGACCGGAGATGTATGGCAATGGACCTGTACAGTTTTCTTTACCTGTACAGGCGACCGGAGCAAATTCGAAAAACAATATTTTTGATCGACCTGTATACCTGTGTACCTGTATACCTGTGCGTGTGTGCATGTACTCCGGTCGTTTGCTCAGTTGTTTTCTAGTATTTGTCCTGGACGGTCGTCGCATCGTATTGCCACGTTTTTAGCACGTTTTCAACACCCGCAAAAATGGCGCCATCAGATACAACCAAAAAAGTTTTGGAAGAAAGAGCTCCGGTACACCGGACGTCCCCATTCACGCTACCGACCTGTTCAGGCAAACCTGTACAGGTAACATCTCCGGTAGACCGTAGCGTGAGTGGCGTACATAAGAAGCGGTACATGACCTACCTATGTATGTGTGAACTTGTAAAGTTATGGTTTATTCAAATTTGTTAAAAATATTGTTCTCAAAGTTCAAGATGCATATGACTAAACAATGTCATTTACGAAAGGACCTAGTAAACCGAAGGATAAAATAATTTAATTAAGGATTTTAATTATGAGCTCTGTAACTCAATCAGGGATCACATCAATCCACTGCTGTAGTTATTATTTCAAGTTCAAGAATTCTCACCCAAAGCCGATAAGCAAAGGAAAACAGAGATCTCGAGTTGACTGGGTAGCAATCAGACATACACAGTAGCAGTCATGGAAATTGCATCGCTGAATATTTCCGAATTAAAATAACAATTCCCAATGAAATTTCAATAACCGTACATATTTACACAATACGCACACAAAGCTAGGTTTTTTAAACCGGGGGTCTGGGGGGTATGGAATACCCTCCAGTACGCCAGAGATTGTGTTCAAAAAGGTGTTGGTGTTATTGAGCTTATAAGTTTCAAACCGGAAATCTAATTTCTAAAAATCTAAGATTTCTGATTTGAAATTCAATAACACATTTTCTTTTTTTAAACACAATCACTAGTGTGCTGGGGGACCAGCACCCCCAGACCCCCCGGTTTGAGAAGTCTAGCTTTGTGATTGTGTTTAAAAAATTATTATTATTAAGAATATATATAAATTTTACCTTGATAAAGAGGACATAAATCCTCGAAAGCTTGGAAAAAATAAATCTTGTTATTGTTTATTTAGCTATACCTTAATAATTAATTTATATATATTTTAATAGCTAATAATTTAATTAATTATTAAGAATATAGGTAATATATACGAGTACTTAGAAATGTATTTTTTTAATTCGGGAATAATTCCCGATGCAATTTCCAGGACCGCTACTGTATGTCAACGTTTCGAATGCTTTGTGGATGCTTGATGTTACAACAAATTTTACAATTAATATAATAATTGAAATTGAAATATAAAAAATATAAAAAATAATTGAAGTGAAATAAAAGCACTTTTTATTTAGCATTTTCGTCTTCTTGCTTTTATTTGCCTGTGCCAGGCTACAATTGGCACTGATTGGTTTTGTGGATTTTCAGTCACTTAGTCACCATTTGACTGAAAACCACATCGACAACATGTTCGACCATTGATGACAGGAGAGCATAGCAGATTGAACCATTTCTCATGGGGCTCTCCTCTCCATAGTATCTATTATTTCCCAGTTGTTGTCTGCGATTATCTATACCGAGATGGTACGAAGCAGGCCCGTACCTGCTACCAGGGGGGGGGCACCTGGAGGCTCGTGCAAAAAAGCAACAATTGTTTGTAATAATAAAAATTCCCGGAAGGGGATCCGCCGAAAATGTTACTTTTTACGAAAGGTTTTTATGAGTGCCCTCCCCCCCGAAATGAAATCCTGGCTACGGGCCTGGTACGAATGTACCATACTAACTTTATACATAATTGATACCATCAGACAATAAGAGTTGCTAAGTCACTGGACACACAAAAAAGACGTCAGACACAAACGGGGCGCGGACATAATATGTCTCTTCCATTCCTTTCATACAAAATGTATAGAAGCGTCGCGACCCAAAACATATAGAAAAAACAGGAACCGGATACGACGCTAAAGGTAAGAAGAAACCGGGCAACAAAATGTTGGCCACATGTTGATGGATGTTGGCAACATATTTGTTGGATACTGCAACTCAAGGGGTATCCAGTAAAATTTATATACACAAGACTCGGAATCCCAACAATTTTCAAGGAATTCCAAAGATTTCCAAAAATTCCAACAAATTCCAATGATTTCCAAGAATTCCAAGGATTTCCAAAGAATTACACAGAATTCCAGTGATTTCCGAAAAATGTCAAAGATTTTCAAAGAATTCCAATGAATTCCAAGGAATTTCAAAGAATTCCAAAGATTTCCAAGACTTCCAATGATTTCCAACGATTTCCCAAGAAATTCCAAAGAATTCCAGGGATTTCCAAAGAATTCCAAAGATTTCCAAAAATTTCCAAAGAATTCCAGTGATTTACAAGGAATTCCAATAAGTTCAAATGAAAGTGCAATCTAAAGAATTTCAGTGATTTCCAAAGAATTCCAGGGATTTCCAAAGAATTCCAACAAATTCCAATGATTTCCAAGAATTCCAAGGATTTCTAAAGAATTACACAGAATTCCAATGATTTCCGAAAAAGTTCAAAGATTTTCAAAGAAATCCAATGAATTCCAAGGAATTTCAAAGATTTCCAAGTTTTTCAATGATTTCCAACGATTTCCCAAGAATTCCAAGAAATTCCAAAGAATTCCAGGGATTTCCAAAGATTTCCAAAAAATTCCAATGATTTCCAAAGAATTCCAGTGATTTACAAGGAATTCCAATGAGTTCAAATGAAAGTGCAATCTAAAGAATTTCAGTGATTTCCAAAGAATTCCAGGGATTTCCAAAGAATTCCAAAGATTTCCAAAGAATTCCAATAATTTCCAAGGAAATTCCAAACGAGTGTACACAAAATTTTCGGGGTATTTACCCCTTGCAGCAACTTGTATCCGCATACATGTTTTCAGCAGTGTTGCCTGTTAAACCAAAGCCAAAAAACAAAAAAAAAGTATAGATTGAGCAATGTTTTCCATGTGAAATGGAAAACATGGATACAAGCAATATGCAACAAATTTGTGTATGTCATGCCGACCGATGTTGACGAGTATCCATCAACTAGTTGCTAGTTACCGGTATACATGTTGACAACATCGATATCAACATTTTGTTGTCCGGTTTGTTCTTACTTTTACTCGTCTATTAAAAACCATACAGAAAGGACGGGGCACATGTGCGAGCAGACGAGGGATGGCCGTAAACGGGGGTGCGGGCGGGATGGAGCGCTGGTGCTGTGACTCACGCGTCGCTGTCACACACAACTACCTGGGTCAATATTCATCTTGGACAAAATGAAGTTAAAACATTCTGGAGACATATTATATATTTCTTGAAAACGATCTGGATAATTATGTAGATCGTTCATGATTTTAAAAAATCTATTGTCTTCCTCGCTGCATATTAGTGAGATACACCAGTGCTAACACATCTTTATCTTCGGAAGAAGACATCCTGTCAAAATCGGACTGCTGAATGAAGTTGGTCGAAAACCGTCATCTCTCGCAGCGCCCAGCGTCACGTCTGTGCCTCGTCTTTTCTATATGCCCCGTCTGCGCCCTATCCGCGCCCCGTCCTCGTCTTACGTATTTTCTGTGTGTCCAGCGCCTAATCTTTTGGGTCTTCTGCATTCAGTGTTTCTTCTAGCATGATAAAATTAACTTCATGATCAAAGTAATGTGCTCTGATCTCCGAGCAGGATGTATTGTGTAACAGTCTAGGACATTTGAACGTGGCCAGTTGAACGCGGCCATTTGAACGCAGGGCCGTCTGAACGCGAGAAATTAGATGCAATTGATCCCCCCTCCCCTTATTATATTTAAATATAATAATAATGTTGTGGCACGACGGTTTAACATGGATTAATATAAAGTGTTTAAACAGCTTAGTAAGTGCAGCAATTCTCCATTACCCCTGAGCCTTGACCTAAAAATTAATACTTAAAATTTATTACTGGGGGGTGGGGGGTGGAGGAGAAGATTTTTGTAATTTTTGTCTCTTTTTTCTCCCGCGTAAGGGTCCGTAAGATAACTGATATATGTCTAGATTTTAAGGTGGATTCGAGATTTGTTGTTGTTGCATTTGTCAAAACTGACCCTCCGCACTTTCCGCTCCAGATGCTCCGGGCCATTTTAACAAACGCCGTACTCGCTAAAAAATATCCCTCTAGACCGGTCCTACTCGGCAAAGTGTGCTACCAGAAAAGGGGTGACCATCGGTGCAGTCTTCAATCGCCCATTATAATTAAACATAATGGGCGGCGGGTGCAATTGCATCTAATTTCTAGCGTTCACACATCTTCGCATTAAAGCGTCCCGGCGTTCAACCGGCAGCGATCAATTGTCCGGCTTCGGTTGTGTAAGGTGGAAGAACAATGGTTAGCTAAACCAGAAATAAGAAATCGTTAGAATTCCGAATCCTAAGCATTATTAAAACACCTGAAGCACAAAATTGTAGTCAGGAACGGACTCATAGATGGGATGAGGTTTCTCTCATCCTTTCTTTGGTAGTTGATAAATCCACCGGAAAGTTATTTTCAGAATATTTCAAAAATTACGGTATTTGAATCATGGTAAATTAAGATTTTCTTCTACCTTTTCTCTAATCGCCGAAGTGAACTTTCTGCTTTATGGTGAATTTCTCTATGATGGAATGTTTGTGTTGCTGTTGGTGATAAACTATTAAAGAAGATTTAGTGTTTTTATATTTTCTCTCTTTCTTTATGCAGTAGCTGCACCAAGTACCGGTGGAAGTTAGCCAATTACAAAATTGGCGAAATTAGAAATGCCGAAATTGGCTAAAAGCGGTTTTGCCACTTAACGCTTATATTTTTGCCAATGGATTGTCGCTGGATAGGCTATTCAACCATTCGTTTGGGTTTTTTTCAAGAAATTCAAGTTTTTTAACCTGAGAAGCCAGAGATTAAATGTATTGCAGTGTAATTTTGTAATTCCTAAATTTTAAAATCCAAATTCAAAATTAAATTGTTTTAATTTAATTTTCGTAAAATTTTCGATTATAATTGAAACGTTAATGTTAAATACGGGCGATACGCCGACCGCAACTGCTTCACGTCGACGGTGCCGAATTGGAATCGCCGAAAGTAGCATAGCCGAATTTTGGGTCGCCGAATTGACCGTCGCCGAACATACGTTGCCGATTCGCTTTCCCCGAACTGCGGTCACCGAAACGACGTGTACCAATTCAAAATATTCAGTATTATGATAAATTATTCACAAAATTAAAAATCGAAAACTCAAAAAAAATAAAAACAATCAAAATTCACAACTCCAAAATTCAAAATTAATAAAAATGGATTTTAAAACTCGACATCTTGCTCCTGTGTCTTTTCGGTAAAACATGGCCAAGAACCGATGTTTAGACACAAAAAACATACATTTGCTTCAAAATCTAAACTAAATTACTTCCACTGGATTTCCACATAACAATCTTTTTATTAGGCGGATGTTTATTCACAAATCCAAGATTAATATTTAAAAATCTAATTGGTGTTGTCCATTTCTTTATTTTCCTGCTCCTCATTCTTTTCTATTTTTTGTTTTTTACTTTCTTTTACTACCAGTACATTTCCATCTAAATTTTCCATCATTTTTGTACAATTGTTCAAATTTTCTTTATTCTTACTTTCCTTTATTTGTATGAAGGAATCCCTGTCTTTATCCAAATTTTTCGTTTCTATCTCATTATTTTTCATATCCAAATTTTTATCATTTTCAAAATTTTTACTTTCCAAATCAACCAAATTACTATTTTTCAGATTAATCAAGATTTCTCTTTTTTCATCCAAACTATCATCTTTCGATTTCTCAAGTTTCCATTTTTATTTTTTCTTGCAAATTTTTAAAATCCTTATTTATTTCATCACGTAACTCTTTTGTGTCCGATTTGAGTTCGTTTTTATTATTTTCTATTAATTTGTTACTATTTTCGAATTTATTTTCCATTAATAGGATTAGTTCCCTCATCATTTTTTGAAAATCAAAACTATCCAAATCCTTATCATCCTCTGGATTTTGTTGTTGAGTGCATGAATCGTCCATTTTAATTAAATTATTTTCGAGAACCATTTTTACTTTTATTCTTTTCAAACAATCGATCTTTTAATTAAAAATAAAAATACTCTAAAAAAAAACTTCAAAAAATGTGCCAATTTTCACATTTTTGTCAGAGAAAAACGTTTTTTTCTCTAGCAAAAAGCTTCAGTATTTAAATTTTAGATCCTACAGCTTCTTAAACCGGTTTGGGCAATGTGCCCGTGACCCTGTAGTATAAATGAACTGAGAAAGACCTACGGCTTTACGTTTTCACTGAAGCTCTGAGGTGATCATAAGAAAATTTAGACTCTCTCCGGATTTGAACCGGGTATCTTGGCGGCAGAAAGTATTCCGCTTACTGACAAGGCCAATGTGACCAATATAAACGCGTTGTTTATAAAAGGAGTGGCACTTGTTATACTCTGCAATTTGTGCGCATAAATGCAACTGAGTGTGAAAATTACGTGATGATCCCTGGGTTGTAATTTTATATTGCGGCAATTTTTACCCGCTCTAATTTAAAAGCCGCATTTTGTCTACGTTTTTAGTGCTTGACCCCTTTTCTATTTTTGCATTTTCCTTATCTGGAATCTTCCTGTGTAATTTGAACGCCCAGTGTCCCCTTAATTATACCTCAAATGCGGTTGTTTCCATGATCACGCACGGCAATGGTGGCAGTTGTTGTGTTTTCCCTATATAGAATAAACCCCACCCTACCTTGAAATTTTAAATCTTTATACTACTAAATTTTACCCTAAATATATCTAGGTCAGCTAAACTTTAACATATAGTATAAATCTTACGACTTGAGTGATACGTCATCAGAAAACAGCAGGGGAAACACATGTAGAAAAGTAATTTTTCTTGGGGGGTCGTTATACATAATGGCCGTCGATTATGTGACATTTATTTCTTTTCGCATAGAAACAAAATGGCTACGTTCAACTTTGACCGTATGGTGCCCGAAATGACCACGAAAAGGTCGGTAAATTAACAGTAAAATTGTTTTGCTTTTTATAGAATAATTTGCTACGCATTCTTTTGCAAATTAAAAAAATAATCACTATAATTTTATTAATGCCGATAATTATCAGTATGACGCATTTCATGTAGGATACTATGCACATTGTTAGTTTACCTTGTGGTTTCCAATTTTGAGGTTGTGCGATTCGCGAGCTCAAATTTTCCGTTTCAAAATGGCGCCGTTGCGTTTTTAAGTTTGCAAAAAACAATTAGTGCAAATTGGTTACGTCTGTGCGCCATATTTTACAATATCCGACAGCCAATATTAATTTTTAACGTCTTTATGCTAAGTGCGGTAACTTTTGATTAACGACAGGTGCAATTCATCCATAAAATTATTACATAAGCAGATGGTATGGGATAAACTATCAATTCTTCGGTGAAAGGTTTTTTTCCTAGTCGATGTTATTTTTAAAATGGATAATTTAGATTCCATTAATATGAATATGCTGCGATAAAAACCACCATGGGTATGGTCGGCGGGGCAAAATGGCATTGTTGCATGACGGAACTTCCGGCCTAAGTGAGCCTTGACTGGGCATTTCAAGAACGCGTGCGCGACCGTTGCTAAGTGTTACGACCATTGTTGAAACATTTGAATAATCTACGTCAAAAACGACACCTTAATTCTTACAGTTTTCACGTGAATTTCAGCGGTTTCAGTTCGCCGTTCTTCACTTGTTATTACTTTAATTGGTCAGTTCATTTTTATCATTTTAGTTTGTGTTCAGCTTGTGCAATCAGGTTACGCGAGTTCGAATTTGAGCGCATTTTTAGTTTTTATTATGCGAAAGTTCGTGGCAAGTGAAATTTTGTTTTTTGACGGAAAGTTGACGCATTTGATTAATTTTTTATTTAATGTTGGTACTAGGGTGTATCAGGCGACTGCATGTGTCGCAGCCCTTGTAATTTTAAAAATCAATGTGAAAGGTTATTATCGTCTGGAGGATATCGATTATTTCGGGGTGGTATTCTGTCAAAAAACGCAACGTTATACGCGGAAATTACTGAAATTTCCCGCCCTTTTTCAAAAATTCGTATTCTCCGTTTCCGTTTTTTGATTATTGTACCGCAGTCGTAGCGTGACTCGATGACGTCACATTTTGATTGTTACTTAGATTAAGGTCTATGCGTGCATCTAAACTTTGCAACGAAGGCGGTTTTTAATCTATGACTTGCGCTATTTGAACTCATTTATCATTCCTAGGTTGATTTTATTACTTCCTAGACGAAAAGATTTCAGGTGTTTCATGTTTGATAACGTCGAGGTGTTATTTTTACCCCTAATCGATATCTTCCACTATTAAATTTTTTGTGAATGACTAAAACTTATGTGATCGATTATTATGCACGGTGTTACATGTGTTTTAGAATTACAGTTTTTGTAAGGGCTGCTTTTGCCCCATTTGTTAGCTTAGTTGTTTGAAATAATTGTAAGTCAATTTATTTTTATTATTTTACAAATTACCCTCTAATGAATCTTGGCACTGGAAGAATTCACAGATTGTATTTGAATCGTGGTTCTTTTAATGCCACACTTTGTTTGAGGGATGCAGCATTCTCAGGAAAAACTTTTTGATTTTGTAAACACGTAACTAAAATTTGTATTACCATAGTTTGGGCTATTTCCTGTTTTGGCCCGAATTCAAATTTTGGTTGAACCTTTTTGGGATTTTCCGGTCGTGGTAAGTTTTTTGACCAACGTGATTAGTTGGAGAGATCATGAGTTATCTCATGATGATGACCGCTTTTGTGCATTTTCATGTTTTAGGAGACACATGTTGTTTTCAATTCATTGTATTTTGTAGTAACCTTAGTGACGTCACATTGGTGTATGAAATTTGAATAAAATATTTTCCTTGAAAATGTCCTTTTATTTACTTGAAGCAAATCAAAACTGATCACCAAAATGAACAACATTTATTGTATTTAAAGTTAAACCGGTAAGGTTACCATTTTTGGAAAATTTACATCAGTGATACAAATGTGACTGGAAATGGTACCAGGAAATTCGTCATTTTTGCACCAAGGATCGAAGGACGTGCCAATGTGGACATCCATTAAAAGTTTACATTTTAAGTTGTTTTTAACAATTTTTTGAATTTTTTTGTAAAAGTGTCTTGTTTCTGCACAGCGACACTTTATAGTACATTTTGTAATGTATCATGTAGTATACATAGGGGTACAAGTGATTACGCAAGTGCCTTCTTCGTTTTTTTTTTTTGTAGAAAATTTAATTGCTTTCAAAATTTACTGAAAGTTTTCTCCTTTTTTTCCGGTTTCTGCAGCGTTTCTAATGCAAGGTCATGTATTTTATGTATATTTGTATAATATTATTTATATTACTTACTAAACTAATTAATTTTTTTTAATTTTGATTACTCACATAGGTATATACCATGTACGAGGTATGGCCTGACTTTTCCTGATTAAAATCTACTCGACCTAATAATTAGTGTGCAAGATCGGCAAAAAATGTAGACAAATTGTTCCGTAAGACTTCTTTTAATATTAAATTTATTAAATTTAAATTTTTGAAACAAAACAAAACAAAAAATGAAATAGAAAAAATTAAAATTAATTGATTGATTAATTATTGTGTAAAGATCAATATATCAGCACTGATTTTCAATCTTAATATATAAAATCCCAGCACTCTACTGCTCCGGCTCCGGCTCCTCCAGCGTGTCATTTTTTGGTGAAAAAAGAAACAATTTGATTGGTCGAATTTTTTTACCAACCGAAAAATATATTAAAGTACCGACGACGGTACTCCCCCTGGGACGAGTTGCACATCAATCGAGTTTCCAACCAATCGGGTCTAGATGCCCGTCCGTGGACGGGCTTTTTGCTAGTAATAATCATAATTGCCCTGATGTGGTCAGGGTTGTAATAATATTAATAATATAATGAATGAATTCCGATCAATAATAAATTATTACTTTTGAAAATTTGGAAAAAATTTTCATATTTTTTTTGATTTGCAAAGATTTTCCTCTCCTTTTAATATATTACGGTTTAAATAACTTCAAAATTGGCTTCGATTATGAAAATAACTGACGAGACAAATCGCTCCAATGTAACTCTCAGATTGGAACAAGCTTTGGTGAGGTTAAAGCACTAAAATTAAACACACAGCTGGGTTTTTACCTCCAATAAAAAAAAAACTTTTTTTGAGGTAAAGTAATCGAAAAAAAATTTCAAATTTTTTTTTACATTTTTGAAATCACCGTGTTCAGAAACGTAAATATCTGCAAAAAATAAAAGAAATTTTGTTTCTCGATTTATTCCGAAACCGTCCAACCAATCACGGCCAAATTTGGTGAAAGGTGATAATAAGGTTTTCGTCGCGATCTGTCAATCAGGAGTGCCACTACAAAAAAATAACACAAGACTTTTAAAAAAGATTTTGTCTTGTGATGTAACTTGACAGCATATATAAAATCGTTTGATAAAAATCAAGAATTCAACATTTAAAAAAAAAGATTACTTTTTTGCGAAAATTTGAAAAAATTCCTTGTCCCTTGATTTTCTTCGGCATTTCTGCGTCGATGGCAGTCAAACTTTTCGGACGTATGTCTGGTGGGCTCTAGTGGTGAAAATAAGGTTTTGGCAGAGAAATCTTTGCCAGGGCTACCACAATAAAATAAATAAAAAAAATAAAAATGTCTTCTTATCTGATTGTGATAAAATTTTGTGTGCTGATAGAGTTTTTAAGATACAAGCATTGTTGAGGAAACAATTGAGCCAAATGTAAAAGCAAGAAAATTACAGAAAATATTAACTGCAATTTTACTTTATCTATTTTTTTGTCAAAATTTATTAGGTGACTTGTCATATGACGTGACATTCATTTCGCAAGTTTGTTTACATGTTTACATGTAAAGTGATCAAATCTGACAGTTTACAATTTAATAATTATTTTTGGTAATTTTAAATTAAAAATGGTTTGCCATTGGTTTTCAGCGGAGATAACCAGTAATAAGCAGAAGTTTTTTGTTATCCCGGAGTCGAACCGAATACCCTGCATCAACAGCACCTCCAACCATTTATTCGTGTCATTCAAGTTGCATTCACAACCTACAAATTAAGAATAGAGATTTAAAGGAGTATAGTACCCTAACCGGGTGCGGAAGTTTTTATAGATATTCCAAAAATTCTTGCAGAATTAGAAAGAGGACATTATAATGAAGAGATTAAACTATGGATGAACTCCAAATATCAATTTATTTAGGAATCAATTGATTTTAAAGTTTTGATTTTTGCATAATATAGAGTACGTTAACATTCAATCTGTTGACGGTGCGTGTGCTCCGAGTGAGACTGCTTTTATAGACCCGTAATTTTTGAGTTTTTTTGCGCCTCGGGGGATTTTTTTAATAAGGTTTGTGTTGTGTGGATGCCGAAGTTTTGGCAAGAACAGGGCCTATTTTATCAAAAGGCCGGTTAGACCGGTCCTGGGGCCCCCGAGTTAGAGGGGCCCCCTGCTTGACCCAACTGTAACTGTTTAAAACAACAGTTTATGTTTTGGTTACTGTCACGAAAATGGGACCACGAATTCAACTATTTCCTATATACCATTGGAAAGAGCACAATTTTATGAGTATTTTAAACTAAAAATATTTGCGGAATATCCATTAGTTTTCGAGAAAACGGCATTTAAAAATAAAAATTTTCCATGAATTTTACATAGGGATTACTATATAGGCGAGTTTTCTATCATCGGTATGCCTTAAAGATATAGCCTTTAGCCTTAAAGATAGCTGTTACATGTGACTCCGTCGGGTGCCCATCGATGCGATGTAACTTTACTAGCAACCGCAGTCACAGATCCACCTTAAAATGTGATTCACCTTTTTCGAGTACCACCTTTGGAAGTTCGGGCAAAGTCGAAGTCGACCGGGCGACCATCCGACTGTTTTTAACGAGTAATCGTTCGTCAAAACGGTTCGCAGCGCCCCAAGCGCAAGCGAGGAGTTGAGGAGCGTCGGTTTTGACAAACGTAACCACGGCAAATCTCGGATTCATCCTTAAAACCAGCTTTACATTTGTCTAACTGAAAACTGTAATAACATAATACAAAATAAATAATAACATACAAGTTCAATGGCAAATATTGTTACACGTACGGGTAACAGAACACCCGTGAGGAAATCTCAGTTTCATTCTTTTGGAAAAATACATGTAAAATTTTGATTTTTAAATGCCGTCGTCTCGAAAACTAATAGATATTCCGCAAAAAAATTTTTTAATATTACCTCAGAAAATTGTCCTCTTTCCAATGTATAGGAAATAGTTGAATTCGTGGTCCCATTTTCATGACAGTTCCTTATTTTTTTATAAATATATATAAAAAATATCTGCGACAACACATTCCGGCCTACGCCTATTTACGCCGCTATTTTTCTAATTTCCTATTTCAATAAAAATAATAATTTCCTAATCTTACGAGGGAGCCCCAAAAGGTATATGGGCCTAGGGCCCACTAGAACCGAAAATAGGCACTGGGCAAGAGATGAACGAAGCCAACTTTATGAAGGTAGCCAATCGAATAATGGAATGGTTCCAGCTTTTCGTGAATTTTTGCCGTATTTTTGAATGGACCATAAAATTTAATTTTTTAAATTGTGGGCCCGGTTAGGGCCCCATTGCATTTTCTGCTACTACTGCTACATAATTGTTCAAAATATTTCCTCTTCAGCCCTCCATACACGGAGAAAAATATGTGTTATGAATCGATATAATTGTCCAGAATAAGTACGCAATTGTATAATTTTTCTGCACAATTGTGTGGATTTGTAACACATATTTTTCTCTGTGTAGGTAATTCGAATGACGAGAAGGAGGAAAGGTAAGAAAAATGAGTGGAACGAGATAATGAAGCCATTTTTTTAAATTTATACCGAATATAAACGTACAGTGGCTCCAGAAAGTATTCGTACACTGATATGTTAACAATATTAATTGTACATTTTGAAATCGTTTTTTGCCATATAAAAATCGATTATACAGCAAATCTTTTTAGACATTTTTTGTTGAAAATTTCATTGCCTTTAATTTTGTTTATATACATATTTCAATTTTGTTCCACCGTTTCTGACTGACAGCGACTTAAACAAGACTCGGTAAAATACAAAATATATTGTCATCCGAGTTGTCATCTATATCTCGGAAACGGTGCAACAAATGAAAAAAATGTATACTGACAAAAATGTATAGAATAAAATTTACAAGAAAAAATGCCTATTAATTTTTGGTATATTCGGTTTGAATATTATAAAATCGATAATCAAACAATATTGTGTGTTACTAAAACTTTAAAAACAAATCTGATCTTGTAATAGTTCCGATTACAACATTTTTTTTAAATCAAATGTAGACTGAGGTATGTAAATTTGTAATGCAACACATTTGGTCGTATCTTATTACTTTATATGATGCGTCTATTTTGTTTGATAATGTACAGAACTATACCTTTTATCAAATTTATAAAGAAAAGATAGCGGAAAATGGGCATATAATTGTTTTAAAGTTTTGTTTTACGATTTTACTATTATTTAATTTTATATTGTTTGCTCTACGACAACGGGTGTCAGCGCCAAAGTTTAGAAGGCACCAAAATTGAGCGGTTTTTAATTGTTGTGTTTCCTATTAAAGGCAGGGTCGGAACTAGGGCGTAGCGAGAGAGGCGCCCGCCACAGGCGCAAGCTATTATGAGGCGCCAAATTTTCAAATTTAAATTTAAAAAGTACCTGAACGATTTACCGTCCTGGTGGGCAGGGCCGCATCTGAGGGGAGGTTTTGGGGGTCCAAACCCCCTTCGAAAGATTAGCAAGATACCTGTGGCCTTTACCACGCGTAGATCGTAGATAAACTACCTGCTGTTGCGTGCTTAGTCCTTTAATATGTTTTTTAAATAAATTTGCTTCACTAAACTTTTTTTTTGAGAGAATATTTTTGTATCGCAATTTACTAACTTTGCAATAAAGCGCTTGACCTTGAAAATTTCAAAAATTTTCGCCTGGCTCAATATGCTGAGGGGTACCCCCTCAGACCCCCAGTAAAGGCGCAAGTTTCAAAGTCATATCCTAGTTCCAGCTCTGATTAAAGGCGCTATTTACCTAATCTGCACCCGGCGCTGAAATAGCTTGATCCGGCTCTGACGGGTGTAGTACGGTAACAGGCGAATTCACCCTACACGATATAAATATGTAAATCACTTTGAAAAATGTAATTTTAAAAAACCGCGTTTTTCGACTTCTAAAAATCTCTATACTTGAAGTAAACGAAAAAAAATTATTTGGAAAGTTCAAGTCAGGTACAATAAATTAATAAATAACTCACAATTTCACTTTTGAGTTGAAAATACGTAAAACTTAAATAAATTATATGCAAGGACAAGTATCCATTATATATTATTATTTTTATGAATTTTTAATGGAAAACTAATCATTAGTGAATTATTTACATAAAACAACCCTCCTAATAATTCAAAATTCTGTAACACGCTCCATATAATTGAAGCCATAAAAAGTAAATTACTTGAAGAGCAGACCAAGTATAAGACTCACTTTTGTTAAATATTTAGCAAAAAATTGAAAAAGCAAAACAATAGAATTTTTTCTTCCGAATCGGACCGTGAAAGAGGTGAAATCCAAAAACAAGTCAATGGAGAATCTGGGAATGATATGATTTAAACAGTTTCACAACTAAACGACAACTGCGGTCAACGCCGCTCATTAAAAACATAGCTGCACATAACTTACGTCAGATACACGTACCGTTAACAGAATGAATCAACTATGCATTTTTTATAGGAATAATTAAAATTTTAAAATTGCTTATTAGTTAATCTTCACTTTATTTGCTTCATTTTAATTTCCTCTTTCAAATTCAAAAACATTTATAAAAACTTGTGGGGGCATTTACTACAAAAAGTCACCTACGAACGCAGATCGAATAATCTTTGAGCTCACTCATTTGCAGCGGCGGCTCGTCGTAGGAGGCAAGGGAGACTTACCCTCCTCTGAAATTCAGAACTATTTAATTATTAAAATTTTCAAAAAAGTAAAAATGTTAATTTTAGAACATGAGATCTATCCAAAAGATGGATACTTCTTTCACAATACTTATCCAAAAAGTAGCAAAAGCAGCATCCTTGGTCTTAACTCTAGGGCATACATGCAGATTGTTGAGCCATCGCATCATGAGCCTTAGTGTACTTGTGCTCATCCGAATTAATTTTTTTTTAAATTGGGAAAAGTGGGGTTACTCTTTACAGTATACTTTATGATAAGCCTCCCCAAATAAAAAACCACAAGCCGCCACTGCTCATTTGTTAAAAAATGTCCTTAAACCGACAAATATAATAATTAAGAGAATAAAAGTCTCTAAAAGAAAAAATGTCTTGAAGACCTGCAAAGTTGAAATTCTGCATGAAGATTTCGGAACCCAAAGAATGACGAGAAAAAGCTTTCTTTACAAAACGCTGCGGAAATGAAAACTAACAATTTGCGAGGTATTTGCACAAAACAGAGCGCGTAATTTAAATTTCTGGAATTTGCCCATAGTTGATTCGAAAGTCGGCCTATTTTTTGATAATCACAATTTAATGTGAAAAAAATTAATTGAGTGCACTTGATTTACTCAAGCGCATGGAATAAAAATTGCATTAAGTGCAAGTAAATTACATATTTTAACTTTTTCTTGCATGAACTTCTGCAAAACGTAAGTAGTATATCATCCTAGCTAATGAGCGTAGTCGTTATTTGCGCTTCATTTTACGGGATAATGTCGTAATTCATATTGAATAATAATTCAGGTACAAAATCAGGACCGTAATACAAAATTTTTTTTTTCGGGAACCCCAATATTGAGGTTGAATAATGACGGATCACCGTCCAAATCTTTTAAGTTTGAATTCAAATCGATAAATTGGATTCGGTATTGCTAAATACGGTACTGTCGGAAATTAATTTCATAACAGGGAAAAAATTAACGCTGCGTGCTCCGCGGGAGTTATAAAATACGTGTTTTCATTTTACTTAACTCGCATGAGCGATCTACATCGAATGGAATAAAAACTTTTAATATTTCAAATAAAATGTGTTTATGATTACTATTTTTCTATGTCTATAAATAAACTTGATTGTAAAATCAATTCTTTAGCTGCAAACACAAAACCCACCGACTCAAGTCCCCAACTTGATAAATGAAAATTTTATTCGGTCCGCATTAATCGAGTTGGCGATCGCTTCATTTTTGATGTGGTAGAGGCAGGTGTTTGTTTTTCGAAAAAGTCCTTTCCAAAAATTTTGCTCTCTCAAAAAAATCAAATGCCGAGTCGATTCAAGATTTATAAGGCCAAATTATGAAAAGACAAAAGTTGAATTGTATTCGTTAAATTTTAATGATAACGATAGACCTTTGCTTACCCTTTCTGACGATTTAAGTATTCTGGGTTTGGTAAAATTGGGGTACACAAAATTAGCTGCACGAACTAGAAAAGTAACTTGACTGAAGCATTTAAATCGATTAACCTGAAATAATATTCGTGCCAATCGTACAAAAAAAGCACAAAAGCATCAGAATATTTTTAATATTTCGGAACCCTGGACTTCGATCGGAAACTTCCAAACTGAGGAAAATTCTGATATGACGTTGAACCTTTTTTCTCCTTTTAAATGCTGTTTTTTTGACGTCATTGCCTTTATTTTTGAATAACTTAACTTTTAATGATTTTTATAGCAGTGCGTGGTTTTAATGTTTCGTGCAGGAAAATGAAATCTCGATTGTGTTGCTTAACTTGTTTTTGCAACCAGTCCATTTTCCTCGGGTTTGCGTTTATATTTTAATTCTTTCTTTTTCGTTATGAAAGGCAATAAGGCATTATGGTGCGATCATGGGGCGATCACTTATTGGCTGAAGCCAAGATGACGGACTAGGGAAAACTGGAGAAGGGAATACAAAATCACGGATTGGAAAATGAATTAGGTGCAGTAGAGAGCATAATTTGTAAAAAGTAGTGCCGAAAGGGTATGGAGAAAAACAGGTTATTAGATTGTTAGGAAGGGGTGAAGCAGATTAAAAATGGGATTTGGAAAAATAAATGAATCAGCATAGACCCGAGTTTCTGTCCATGTTGCTCCTGATAAGATGATCTGCGCAGCTTACAGCTGATATTCTCTATTTTTTGTGTCTGCTCAAATAGCTAATGAAATATCCATTACAGGAAAAAAACTCGGTCAGCTCTTGGAAGACTCTATATTCCTGCAGACACATTGAGCCTAAAGCAGTACACCAGAGATTGAGCTTATGGGTTTCAAACTAGAAATCTAACTTCTAAAATTCTAAAATCTAAAATTTCTGATGCTAAATTCAATAACAAACTTTTTTTAACACATTCACTGATGTGCTGGGGGGTAGACCCCCCGGTTTAAAAAACGTAGCTTTCAAAAATAAATTGTATTTTTGAGCGTATGAGTTTTAAACTAAAAATTTAATTTTTTATCTATTTCTGTTCTATTTTTTTCTGTTCTTTATTATTAAGAATATAACATACTTATGCCCGTATTAATAGTCACGGATTAATCCGAGATTCAAGATTAATTCTCGAAATAGCCGCTGTTGCTACGATACGGTCTAAATTCCAGTAATCTCATTAGTAAATCCTAGGATTATCTTGAATCTCGGATTAATCCGTGAATTATTAGAAATCTATTTTTTTTATTCGGGAATAATTCCCAATGCAATTTCCATAACCGCTACTGTATATCACAGTAGACTACTAGATATTCAGATATTTCAGTTAGATATTTCTGTTTCTTCTTTTCCCATTATTATGCCTTGGCCAAGGCCAATAAGCATATGACGGACAAAATACTGCCATATTCCGTTAATTAATGTAGTGCAACTTGATCTTTAATAAACGCTTCCAACACAAATTTTTTGCCGATAACAGCCGGGATAAACACTAGTGGCTACTAAGAGGCCATTTCTGGCAGAGGTGGCAACTGCTGGAAATAAATGCAAGTGACAAATCCAATGAAAGACATTAATTTCTTAGTCTTTTTATAAGATCACGATTTCGGGGTAACCACGATATTTTTTGACGATTTATATAACGACTACAACTTCTCTTCAGCTGTTTATATATAATATTAATGGTGCCGTCAATTCGGTACCGGCCAACTTGGTGCCATGCCAACTCGGTACCAGATAACTTTTTTAAATATTTTTGGTATAAATAACTGATGATTTAAATCAAATATACATTTTTTTATATTAAAAACTATTTAAAAAAATAAATTAAATGATTTAAATTAAACCAGCTGATTGGTCCATATCATAATTAAATTTCTTTCCTCGTAAAAATGTAATTATATTTCGGTTTTCGTAATCTGTAACCAGTTTAAAAATTCGTTCATCCCACACTCTATATTTTTTAAAGGCTATAGCCGAATAAGGGCATCAAAAGTGCCCTCTCACCAAATAGCTGGAGGACTTGGTTTCCAGTTTCGCCTTGACAAAAAAGCTATCCATACCAAATTTCAACCTTCTAGTTTTTCTGACGCGGTAGTTATCGCGAAAAAACGCGATTTTCGCGTTTTATTTTGTATCTCCGCCAGTTCGTCGATTGCAGCTTTACCAAAATTCATGGTATCGTGTTTTCATCTGAGAAATGTGAAAAAAAATGTCCAGAGGTTCGGCACTGCATATCCGGCCTTTAAAAAATTCATAAAAATTTCAACTCGGTGTTTCCACTGGATTACCGCGAGGCACCAAGTTCCAATATTTTTTTTTACAAATGTCGATGATTTCCGCTTCATTTCCTGCAACGATCATGATTCTACTATTGGTGCGTCATGCTGAAAAAAATTGGAGAAATCTTTTGGAATTTTTTTAAATTCTTAGATCGGACCGAGGAAATTCTAAAACATATTTTCAAATGTACTGTGATCCCTTTCTTCCATCAGAATTTTTTCATACCCAACAGTTAAGGATGCATAGGCTAAACATCATGTGTGAAAATTCGAGAAGAGTGAAACTGTTGAAAAGATCTGATAATTTCAAAAACCAGGAAAGAAGACACAAAAATGATGAACACATATGAAGGAACATTATCCCCCTATGTGATAAAAATCATGTCACTCTATTCGAAAAATCTGAAGTTAAATATCAACAATTTTTAAAAAAGAGAACCAACAAAAATACTGGGATTTGTCAGTTGATTTTATGGATAAGAAAAAATCGAAATATTCTTCTTATCTTGGTATTTGCCAAGAATTCAATTATCCTTTCTTTTTTTTACGATTCATATACTGTATTACTTGAATCATATTAGTTAGGCAACTTGATGACAGGGAGCGTCGCAGAGTCGGCAAAAGTGCGGCCTCTCTCTCTCACGGAGTAACTACAGTTGACGCACGGTCCTTAGTCTATTCGTGCGTTTTTGGTACACACTGTAGTGTACAGTTTTACTAGTTTGCAGTTTACAGTTTGTACTGTACAGTACAGTGTACAAGTTGTCGATAGCTGGGTTGGATTTTTCGAATAAGTTTGGCTGTTGACCGCCTAATAGTAACATAACCTCAAAGTGTTACTGGATCTTTCCGGTATCGCTGTATCATTGCATTATATATTCTTATCCATAAAATCAACTGACAAATCCCAGTATTTTTGTTGGTTCTCTTTTTTAAAAATTGTTGCTATCTAACTTCAGATTTTTCGAATAGAGTGACATGATTTTTATCACATAGACGGATAATGTTCCTTCATATGTGTTCATCATTTTTGTGTCTTCTTTCCTGGTTTTTTAAATTATTAGATCTTTTCAACAGTTTCACTCTTCTCGAATTTTCACACATTATGCGCCTTACACAAGATTTAGCCTATGCATCCTTAACTGTTGGGTATGTAAAATTCTGATGGAAAAAGGGGATCACAGTACAGTTGAAAATATGTTTTAGAATTTCCTCGGTCCGATCTAAGAATTTAAAAAAATTCCAAAAGATTTCTCCAATTTTTTTCAGCATGACGCACCAATAGTAGAATCATGATCGTTGCAGGAAATGAAGCGGAAATCATCGACATTTGTAAAAAAAAATATTGGAACTTGGTGCCTCGCGGTAATCCAGTGGAAACACCGAGTTGAAATTTTTATGAATTTTTTAAAGGCCGGATATGCAGTGCCGAACCTCTGGACATTTTTTTTCACATTTCTCAGATGAAAACACGATACCATGAATTTTGGTAAAGCTGCAATCGACGAACTGGCGGAGATACAAAATAAAACGCGAAAATCGCGTTTTTTCGCGATAACTACCGCGTCAGAAGAACTAGAAGGTTGAAATTTGGTATGGATAGCTTTTTTGTCAAGGCGAAACTGGAAACCAAGTCCTCCAGCTATTTGGTGAGAGGGCACTTTTGATGCCCTTATTCGGCTATAGCCTTTAAATTAAATGTTTAAAGAACTTAAGTTGGCGCCGAGTTGGCGGCGTCGAGTCGGCGGTACCGAGTCGACAATTTTGGAGAAGAATATTTAGGCATTTAGATCTAATGGTTGTCCACATCGACAACGGCAAAGAGGCGAATTTGGAAATTTTGCCTCAATATCAAAGCGTTCCAAGGGAAAAACCGCAGATTTTCTTCAATGAGATTTCCTTAGATTTCCCCGGATTTCAATTTTTTCAGATTTCCTAAAACTTCCGGGATTTCCTTGGATTGCATCAAGATTTCTTTTAAAAAAAGTTAAAAATTAAAAAACAGCTTGTTTGGAATATTCCTAAAATTTCCGGAGATTTTCTTGGATTTCCTCAGATTTCTCGTTACTTGTACACCGAATTTCCTAGGGATTTCCCCTTCAAAGCGCTCCATACCATCGGGCTACCCACAAACTTTCTCCGTGCATGCTTCGACTTAATAATAGTAGCGTTTGGCACGGGATGAACGATAGACATTGATATGGAGTGCCCCCCCACCCTAAAAGCAATATAGTATTAAACTATTATTAAATTTTAAATACAAAATTATTATTATTGCTAACCCTGAACAAAACAAACGTACAAAATGTCCATAGCTGCTTTGTAACACTGGTATACTAAGGGGGATTCTATACTTCCTAGACCAGGGGTGCTCAAACGGTCGATCGCGAGTGCTTTTTAAGTCGATTTCGAGAAAAATTTGCCGATATTAGCACTCGGTAATTACTTACCATCTTACGAAAAGTATGCTGAAAACATAGAGTACCACGCTTCAACATCCAAAGTCATTCTTTAGTTAAGTTTAGATTAGAAACTAGAACTTGTTTGTTTTGTAAGAACCAATAAACTCGCAATGTTGAATAAGTATGAATTTTTTCATTGACTTTTTAGAGCATAATATAACTAAAATATTTTTTTTTAAATTTTTTCTACGTGGATTCATGATCATGAAATTTTGTAACGTCCCTATATATTGCAAAATCTTCCAAAATCCAAAATCTTTTTTCAAATTTTGAATTTTAAAATTTTAATTTTTGTTAAATTTTGTTTTGTTTGCTTTTTGCCTAAACAGGCCTTTTTGTCATATTATATTTTAGGTTTAAATTTGAAAATTTTTGCAAATAAGTAAGTTGATTTGATGTAAGTGAAATTTTATTTAATTAATTGGATTGATTTGTCCGAATTTGGATGATTTTTGACGTTTTAAAGATTTTTGGACGATTTTATTAAATATTTTTGAAGGTAATTAATTAATTGAATGATTAGTAATGGTAATTTGGAGATATGGAAATTCATTTTGATTTGAGAAAATTTAAAATTACATTAAATTAAAAATTAGACAGCAAAAATTGAAAGAAAAGTGAAATAAAACGATAAAAACGCAACCTGTTTTTTTTTAATTTTTTAAATTTTAAAAATTGGTTTTAATTTCATGTTCAAAAAAATGGGTGGCCCGAAGAAGACTTTCTTAAAAATAAATTATTTTATATTTTGAGGTTCTCGGGGCATTTCAATATATACTTATACCACTGCATATACTACTTGCAGCCTCTCAGAGTCGATCGATCGGAGTCTAACAATATTATTATTATATTAATTACCCTATATATAAGTACTTTAACGGGTAAGATATTAAACACTAATTACCTTCTCTGGAATTGACATAGATACACTTTTTTCAATTCGCAACTGTAGGTCCCCTATATCTGTAAATAATATGACACGCTCACCACGGACATAGGAGAAAAGCACCAGTGACGGAACTACAATGCGCAAGACCCCGCAACACGAGGGTTCCAGGACTGCAAAAGGTCCAAATAGGGTTTAAATAGGCCCAAATAAGAAGCCCAAATACATCATGAAAAGACTAAACCATCAAGAGATAAATATCCCAAAAAAATTTCGTACACTCGTTTGGAAGTCCTTGGAAATCATTGGAATTCCTTGGAAATCCCTGGAAATTCTTGGAAATTCCTGGAATTCCTTGGAAATCTCTGGTTCTTTGGAAATCACTGAAATTCTTTAGATTTCACTGTTATTTAAACTCATTTAAATTCCTTGGAAATTCCTGGAATTCTGTGGATTCTTTGGAAATCTTAGGAATTCTAGGAAGTCATTGGAATTCGTTGGAAATCCCTGGAATTCTTGGAAATCGTTGGAATTTTTGGAAATGCTTGGAATTCTTTAGAAATCCCTGTAATTCCTTGGAAATCTTTGAAAATTGTTAGAATTTTTTGGGGGTCTTTGGAATTCCTTGGAAATCATTGAAAATCTTGATAATCATTGAAAATCTTGGAAATCCTTGGAATTCTTTGGAATTCTTAGGAAATCGTTGGAATTCTTTGGAAATCATTGGAAGTCTTAGAAATCATTAGAAATCATTGAAAATCTTTGGAATTCTTTGGAAATTATTGGAATTCCTTGGAAATCCTTGGAATTCTTTAGAAATCCCTGTAATTCCTTGGAAATCTTTGAAAATTGTTAGAATTTTTTGGGGGTCTTTGGAATTCCTTGGAAATCATTGAAAATCTTGATAATCATTGAAAATCTTGGAAATCCTTGGAATTCTTTGGAAATCACTGGAAATCTTTGGAAATCCATGGAATTCTTTGGAATTCTTAGGAAATCATTGGAATTCTTTGGAAATTATTGGAATTCCTTGGAAATCCTTGAAATTCTTTGGAAATCAGTGGAATTCTTTAGATTGCAGTTGGATTTCAACTCATTGGAATTCCTTAAAAATCACTGGAATTCTGTAGAATTCTTTAGAAATCCTTGGAATTCTCGGAAATCCTTGGAATTCTTGGAAATCAATGGAAATCTCTGGAATTCTTGGACATCGTTGGAATTCCTTGGAAATCACTGGAAATCTTTGGAAATCATTGGAAGTCTTGGAAATCTTTGGAAGTCTTGGAAATCTTTGGAAGTCTTGGAAATTGTTAGAATTTTTTGGGGTTGTTCAGAAATTTTACTGCATATTTACCCCTTGTAAAACATTCTCGAAGCTGATTATATTCCAGCGGAGAGGCAAATAATTGAAGTTCTGTCACTGAGAAGGGCAAAACAATGACCGAAGTTGTTCAAAAACTTGAATATACAACCGTACAATCTATTGATACAAATACAATTTATTACATGTTAAGATAAGACGCACTGGGGGGTGGGGGGATCTGAGAGATATGAAATATCATCTGGACCCTAGAATTTAGAGTACGAAAGTTTGTATACTCGTTTACATTTGAGCAGGGTATGATTGATTTTCTTAAATAAAAAACTTTCAGTCTTATCAGAACAAATACAATAATTATTGTGTAACAGTTGAATGCGCCGAGGAGGGGGAGTCTGGGAAGTTTGGAATAACAGACCCGGAATAACTCCCAGGATCACAGTTATGTATAAAATACCCTTAAAGGGGATGGGACAACTCGCCGCAGCCGACTCGCCGCAGCCGACTCGCCGCAGCCGACTCGCCGCGAGCCAACTCGCCGCCAGCCAACTCGCCGCCAGCCATCTCGCCGCCAGCCATCTCGCCGCTGGATCCACCGTAAAAAACACATTTTCATTTATTTATTTAAAGATTAATAATTTAGGAGAGACATCTGGTAAGAACATTGGCCGGCTGCGAGTTGGCCGGCTGCAAGTTGGCCCGGCGGCGAGTCGGCCGCGGCAAGTTGTCCTAGACCCCCCTTTAAATGTGAAAATTAAAATTGCAATTTTTAAATTCTACCTTCGCAAAACAAAATATTAAATTTAGATTTAATACTAAATACCCACTGATTAAAAATAACCAATTAAATATTTCAAGAAAAAGATATAAAGTATCTGTGTATAATATTTATTACGTATAATCACTCGAGAAAATGAAAATTGAAACCGAGCCATTCCTATGCCAATATTATTATTAACAAAAATTGCAGATAAAATTCCGTAATAATCAATAATTAAAAGAATTGATAATTTTATAAAGATTACGGTTCTAGGTGAAGGTTTTACAGTTCGATTTTAAATTGTCCGTAATTGTATATCATTTGAAAATTTCTATTAGTGAGTACATGAAATAGTTTCTCGTTATTATTTAATAAAGTAAATAAGTAAAAAAAATGTGTACACGTAAATTAACTAACGATAACTGTTATTTTAATAAATTACCATTATTATTTTGAAAAATTATAAAACTGTAATTATAAAATATATGCTGTTTTCATTCATGTAAACGATTTTTAGGTGATTTTTCTGCGTGTATTTTTTTATTAATTGGCTAATTCTCGAAATATGTAATTACTCGATACAAAAATAACTTCCCAAGAAATTCGGTATTATTTGCTAACTTAAAAAGGCTGGTTCAAGTTTAGAACGATTTCGCAAATGGTGAAATACAGATGGCAGCACGCATTAACCAATCAGATTGAACTGTCAATTGTATTGTTAAATTTACGATTATTGATATTCCATTGCTATCAACTGATTTTATTGGACAGTGGATAATATAATCAGCGATCATTATCGTAAAAGTACCGCATTATCATAAAAAAATATTAAATGACGTCCGATTATAAGGCTATTTTTACATTTATTTCTCTAGGTTTACATTGTTCATAAACCTTGGTTCTTTCATTATACTTTTGAATTTTGATGTTCCACTCAGCTTAAGTTTGTAATACTACAAAATGTGATAATTAAACAATATAACTGTTTTCGCAGAGGAACATATTAGCAGAAGACTAATTGCTGCCCGCTCGTGGCTTCCAACAAAGCTAATTAAATAGAGATTAACTTCTGGATGAAACAATAAATTCGAAAAATTTAATAAAAAATTATGACCGTTTGGAATGTTGTAAGTTGCCATCATAAAATCGTAATTTCCTTTTTACAATCGACACTCGCTGTTTGGACTAAATTTACAAAATAGAATCTCTTTAATTATCAATAATTTGTTGTTGTTATAAAAACATAATTTTTTAGTTTCGTTGTTTTTAGGTTAGTAAACTTAACGGAAGCACCTGAAACACAGGTTTAATATTTTGATTAATATCAATTAAATTAATCTTGTTTTTCTATGTTAATTAACCATAACAATGGTATTATTATTTAGCAAATGTGACTGATGGTTCAGGTACAAATTGTCATAATCGAATGAAAAACTTAAATTTCTTAGCGATTAGGGTTAATCTTTTCGCCAACTTTCTACGGAGCATTAAAAAATTTTAATTATACCTAATCTTCGTGACAACATATTCTTTTCATTTTTTGATAATATCTATTTTTTTTGATATTTGGATTTGTAATTTTTGTTTCACTTAAAGACGCTTCCGCTTTCAAGAGGTAATTTTTATACTTTTAATTGGCTTTGAATTGAAAGTCCTTCAAATGCTATGACCAGTGGCGGCTCACAGCTTTTTCATTCAAGAAGGCTAATCGTAAAGTATAGATTTGTCAAGATTTCTTACGATTACCTAAGGATTTTCTAGATTTCTTAAAATTTTCTAATATTTTCTAGAATTTCTTAAGATTTTCCTTCACTTGTCCACCAGATTTTCTCAGTAATTCTCTCCTCGGTTCCATTCTCATTTTTTTAAATAAAAAAATATCTTGGGAGATGCTATTTATAGCAGTAAAGATCATGACGTCTTTCTTTAAAGAGACTAACAATAAAGCAGTAAAGATTTTTCAAATTTTTTTGGATTTTCTATAGGATTTCCTAATAAGGCTCTTAAGATTTTTCTAGGATTTTCTGTACTTTTTTTTAATTTCTTTTTTACTTAATTTTTGGATAAGTATTGTGAAAGCAGTATCTACTGTTTTTACTTTAAAAAAAATTTTAATAGTTTAATTAATATTCCAGAGTTTCAAGAGAGGCTAGGCCTTCCTTGCCTCCTCTGACGAGACGCCGCTGGCTATGGCAGTACATATCTCTGACATACTACTGGTTAATTTGAAAAGAAAACACATTTTTACATCTTTCAAAATTTCGATCAATTAGATTAATCACCATAGACCTTGTAGATCAACCAGTTACGCTACAATTGTTCCGTTTCTTCTGCGTCATAACTTTATTTTTAACTTTTTCCTAAAGACTATTGGAAAGAGGACAATTTTCTGAGCATTAAAAAAATATTATTGTGGATTATTCATTAGTTTTCGAGAAAACGGCATTTAAACATCAAAATTTTCCATGCATTCCAGATATGGCTTTCCATGGAACCTGGTTTTCTATTGTCAGTACGTGTACTTTAATATAGTCTTAAAGATTACTGTCACATGCGATTTTTACTTTGTTACCACCGACCCAGCAGGAATCTAAAACCGTCATTACTGAGCTCCCAACAGACCAAGACAAAATGTTTCAAAAGTTTCGGGTGCTCGATGACGGGACCCGCGAACACCACTTTGATGAAATTGATGCCGAAACCGATAACGAAGAAGACGACTCTACATACTATCCAAACATGCCGAACAGCAGATCAAGTTCCGCTGCATCCCGGGGTACAGTCAACAAAGGAGTTATGGAAACACCCCCATCAGACAACTTGCGAAAAAATCCAGGATCCCCCCATAATTCTGAGAGATGCAGGCAAATGGCCCATGCTTTGCCAAAAAATGGATGATCATGCAATCAAGTTTACCAAGGTCAGGTACGTTGCGAACTGACTTGCAATCACCCCGGCCTCCCAAGAAACGACCTACTAAGGCAAGGTTTCCAGTTTGAGTCCGCGGCAAGGATGCACCGCGGCCGCGACCGAGTCCCGCTTTCCCTTGTCATGGCGACCATAAGGAAAAGCAAAGACGCAGGGAACATTTTCGACATCACGCACCTGGCGAGCATCGACGAAGCGCCTCGCAGAAAAACCAAGATTGGCCAATGCCACAAGTGTCAATCGTTCGGACACGTACAAAGATGCTGTCGCGCAGGTCCCCGCTGCGTGAAATGCCCAGGAGTGCATCTCACCTCGACCTACGCCAAACCAAAAAAGGAACCGGCCACATGCGCAAACTGTGGAGGAAGCCACCCCGCCAATTATCAGAAATACTGTAACTACCCAAAACCGAACGACAAATTCGTCCTCCCGCCAGCCACTCAGGAGACACCAAAGAAGCAAACCCGACTTCTACCCAAGATTCAAACCGGATAGGTTCTCGCAACCAAATCAAGATGACCAAGGGGAAGTGACACCAAGAGCACTTACATTCATCCTGGCTAGTGTCACTAGAAACAATCGACTGAGTGGTCAAGAACTTTAAGATCACCAGTAGCACCCGGTAAACATGCGCTCAAGTTCACCGTCAAGACTATCAACACATCAAGACGGTCAGTCATCGTTTATCTTTGTAATCCGCACGTAAACCCCACCTCCCACCTCCTTACTCAAATCGAATCTAATCGAGAACCTTTTTGGAATACCACGGGACGTGGCCGTATACTCCAAATCTTGTACGGGGACTTAGGGGGCGTTTTTTATGAGATACCCTCTTAATGGAACGCTGCGCTTTTTTTTGTTTGTGACCGTTGGGAGTGGGAAAATCTTCAAAAAATACCACCCAGATGGTTCGGGTGGTAGTGTCGGATTTTTACCGACTAAAACCCTACTCCTGGAGGTGCCGGGAATCGCAAAGCATTACTTCCGCACACACTCCAGCCTTTCGTCCTGGATTCTGCCCTTTCGGGACTTTACTCTTTTTGGTCGTTTAGGTTGTCTTGGAGTTTGGCTTTTGTGGATATGACTTCTGCCAGCATATCCTAAATCACCCGCCAGTACTCTTCGCTACTCAGCATCAGCTCCATGATGAAGTAAGATCTATCCCCAACTGTGTTTGGGCGGATGCTCTGTGTTCCGTCTATTTGATGCAGAAAAAATGATGTGTTCTGCATCGTCCTCTTCACCACAGAAGAGACAGTTGGGGGTGCTTGCTCTCTTGAAGCAATGTAAGTAGCTTCTGAAACACCCATGTCTGCTCAAGGCCTGGGAGGTTCCGTACCTCAGTTCTCCATGCTTCCTGTTTATCCACGGAGCGATGTCCGGAATTAGGCGATGTGTCCACCTGTCTTGAAGTTCTGTGTTCTGCGCACCGGTTTCTAAAGAGAGTCCTGTTGGCTGATCTGTATTTTGCGTTTCTCATTTCCGCCTTGAGATGAATCGGCAGAAGAGACGCCATCACGAGCACCGCATCAGTGGAGACCGTCCTGTAAGCCCTGCTGATTCTTAGGACGCTTCTTTTCTGGGTTCTCTCCAACAAACGCCTGTACGTCACCTTTTCCAGGGACGACACCCATATCGGGGCGGCGTACAGCATTATGGGTTCAGCTACGGTGCACAGAAGTTTTCTTTTGGTCTCGTTTGGGCCTCACATGTTTGGAATGATCTTTACCAGTGCGTCAGTGGCTGCCATTCTCATTATGTGGGGCTTCCTTAGAATTAGAAAAAAGGGAATTCCTTAGAAGGAATCCCACCCGCTTTAAGATCTTCTACAATGCATTGCGGATTAGTAAATCCGTGAAATTACTCAACGGCATTGTATTCAACACTATACGAAGGAGATAAGGCAGCTTCACTGGCACATGCTTTAAGAAGTTTATAGACTAAACTGGACTGGCGATTGTTACACCGTCGAGTACACATCGTGCGATGTAACCTTACTAGTAACGGCAGTCACGGATCCACCTTAAAATGAAAATTACCTCTTTCGAGTACCGCCTTTGCCGAGTTCGGGGCGACCTTCAGGCATGTTTTTAGCGAGTAAGTGTTCGTGGGGGGTTGCGGAGTGTCGGTTTTGGCGACCGCGACTATGGAAAATCACGGATTCACCTTTAAAACTAGTTTTACGTTTGTCTAATTTAAATAAAAATCTACTCTGTTTTATGTGTACTATCAGAGTACACGTACGGATAACAGAAAAACCGTGTAGGTACGTAAAAATGATCAAGATTATTTTGTAGTTAGAATTATTTAGTAGAGCATCATTTTTGATTGGGGATCATTTGATGGGACATCAGTTGTTATGGAGATCATTCGCTGTGAGGATCATTTGTGCCTGAAATTTGTTATGGAGATCATTTATTATGGAGATCATTTGTTGTGGAATTATTTGCCCCGGGATCATTTTATTGGGAATCATTTGTTATGGTGATCATTTTATTGGGAATCATTTGTTATGGGAATCATTTTCTATGGGGATCATTTTATTGAAAATCATTTGTTATGGAAATCATTTTTATGGCGATCATTTGTTATGGAGATGATTTGTTATGGGGATTGTTTGTTGTGGAATCATTTGCCCCGGGATCATTTTGTTGGGAATCATTTGTTATGAGGATCATTTGTCGAAGGAGTTCATTTGGTAGGGAATCATTTGTCGTGGAATCAGAGAAAATGCTGCAACTTTGTTTTACATTTTGTCGGATTAAGACCTCTTCCAAGAGCTGTTGGACGCACAGTATACTTTAAGAGATTTTATTGTACATATATCAGCGGCGGCTTGTAATTTGCTCTAATAGAGACAACTGGAAAAATGTTTTAAAATTTTGGGCACTAAAACTTTTAGGGACCTCCCACAAATGGTGGAGTCTGCGGCAATCTAGCTATAGCTAAAGTATAATATATAATTCAAATCAACGTTAAATATGTATGCAATGTGTATCGAGTTAATGCTAGGGACACTTTAATGTGTCATTTTATTTTTTTGTGTGCTTATTGAGTGAATATTTTTTATTAAATAAAATTTTAATCTGCAAATAAAAGGGTATTGGAAGGTAGCTCGTGCTCGTAGGTACCTCCAGACTCCCCACCCCTGGTCGTACAGAGTACATATTTGTAATACATAAATAAATGTATTTGATTTGAAAAAGTGAAATGTAATAAAATCAATCACTAAATAAATACCCAAACTTTTGGCCCAAAGTACGAAATACCCCCCAGAATAAATCTTGAATAAAAAATTTTCAAAATTGAGAATTTTTGATTTTTTTTTTCTACTTTTTATGTTGTTTGAAATAGAAAAATTCTGCATAAAATTGCAGAAGTTATACGATTTCTTCCTGATCCTGATGTAAATATATAGTGACTGAGTAAGGATTTCCAATCACACTTCTGTTTGTTGACATTATTAATTAATTTTTAATCATTTTTGCTTGAAAAAAAAACAAAACAAATAAAAAAAATGGGGGGGGCAAAATTTTATGCTGAGCCTGTTTCTGTCAACAGGACTTCTGAAAATTCATCGCTGGGTGTAGATAGACGAATGGTCACGTAACAGCAGGTCAAATTTTATTGATTCCTTTGGGAATGCAATTATGTAATCAATTTCCAAAATTTGTTATTTTACAAACACAAATTAGGATTGCAAAAACAAGAAAAGTACGCACTATCATTGATTAAATAATAGACAATATTTATATTGTGTAAGTTCTATGCGTCATATTTCACAACGATGAGTTCGTTTTACAACTTTTCAGTACAATAACTCCAAACAAAAATAAGGAAGTGGATCATCTCAAATATAAAATGCAGTGTCATAAACATTGCAATTTGTTTAGCTTCTTCATTACCATTATTACCTACTACTATTAAGTTTTATAATTATTTTGACACGATTTCTCAGGCAAATATAAGCACAACTGCTTATGAACCAATACAATAACTTTTACTTTTTAGGTTTTTAAATTATGTAATTTCTTTGCAACTCAACAATTAAAAAATTTGTTCATTCGAGGATTTTTAAAATTTTTATTTTATTATTTTGTTTTTTGTTTCAGATGAGTCCTATCGAAAATGTGGTCACGAATTTGCCAACGGAAAATGTAGAACGGCGGAAGAAACAGGACAGAACAAGAGATCTCTTCGGTATTCAACTTGAGGTATTTTACCTTAATTTTTTTTTTTTTGTTATATTTTATTTATTTATTATTTTGCTTCAAAATTTTAATGTAAAACAAAACTTAAAAAGGAATAAAAGTAGCTGATGAAATAAAAATTTCCCCGGCATGGATTGTGTTTTTTTTAAATAAATCAGTTTTCAATCCACGAAGGAAAAGTTTGATGAACCAAAAGTTTCCCCAAACAAAATTAATCGAATAATTATTTTTCACAATGGCCGAGCTATTTGAACAATTTTAAAATTGATTTTTCCAACTTCAGCTTAAATATTGTACTTTATTGATTATTTCCACCGGTTCTAACTAGTTCGTAGACTAAATCAATGTCCCTCTTTGTTTGTATGAGTTGCCCAGGTTACCATGTGGTGTTGAACAAAATACCAACACTAAAATTGCCTTTTGTTATAGTTTTCCTTTTCTCTGGTAATAATGCGGTATGGCAATTTTATTGTAGAGATTTTTATCTACACCTGCTTTTGTTAAAAAGTCCTTAATTACATAATCGATATTGAGAGTTTTCCTTGAAATTATGTAACATGAGTGTATTTAAGTGTAGGTTAACTCGAATTGTAAACAAAAACCACTATAATTATTGTCGGATTTTTTTTTGATAATTTTTCCATCGTTAAATTTTCAGCATAATAATAATTATTGAAGTATAGACCCATCAGCATTTTAGCATTACTCTAATGCCAATAACTTCTACAAAAGTTAACTAAACGAAAATTTTCCAAATTTAATCAAAAGTTAACTAGCGCTGTTAAAAAAATTTTTACTTTTGTTTTTCTATAGGACACATAGTTTTTGAATGACCCTGGACTCACTAGCCTTTGCAGTTAGGGAACTACCTAATTATGTCAGTAGATAAACAACCAGGTTTCTAGGACACTTATCGAAAATACACAATTATAAAGTCTAGGAAAACTTTAAGATCAAAAACATGATACTTTCGTGGTATTGGCCACTGGTTCTTTCTTCTTAACTTTCTTCCATGGGTGTAGCCTCCTTAATTCGATGTCGACCGTCCCAGCTGGCCCTGGGGACATCTTTTTATACAAATTTTTTCTACATTCGTCAGTCCTGATGAAAAGGTGACATGCCTCCGCCTCAACTAACATCTAAGTATCTTCAGAATCCTTGGGGGCGTCCCTCTTTTACACCGGACGTGAAAGAGAGCTGGCCACCAGAGGTTGTCGAAGGCTTCCGAGATGTCAAAGAAAATGGCAGCAGTGTACCCTTTCTTGTTTTTATCACGTTTTACTATTTTCGCCAATTCTTCTACTGCATTTATATTTAGCCGATTTACCAATTACGAAACCAAATTGCTTTGGGGAATGAAATGGTTGTCTTATTTCCGTGAACCTCGTTTTGATGATTTTTTCCAGGATTTTCACGTGGTCACCTGTGGGGTTCTTCAGGATGACCCTAAGGACACCTTTTTGCCACAGGTAGCAAAAGTAGGCCATTTTTAGGCAAGAGTTCATTAAGTTAAGCAAAATCGTATGGTATCACCCTGTTTGTCCAATTCTTCTTTCGAAACCTCTCTAGTACCGATGTGTTCCCCCGTTGCTTTCAGATTTTCAAAATCGGCCTTCATGGTTTGGTGATTCACCATTTCGTCCGATTCTTGATTGTCATCCGGTAACAGATTCTCCATCAGGTACTGCAGGGTTTGTTTGGCATCAAGAGTTTCCATTCCGTCTTCCTTCCGGAAGGAGGTGAGTATGTTTTATTTTTTAAATTTTCCTGCTGCTAATTTGTAGGTGATTCCCCATGGGTCTTTCGTGACATTGTTTTCTACAATTTCTTTCCAACTTTTGAGCCTGGCGTTCTTGAGCTTGCTTGTGAATATCTCCTTTTTGGTCATCATTTCATCATGTAGTTGTTGTTGTCGATTTCGGTTTTTGTTTCGGTACAGCGCTAGTTTCTTATTCAGTTAGGCTTTCCTGGCTCTTTCCACGTTGTCGTCCCACCAATCAGGTTCTTAAAATGTGCATGCTTGGTTTTAAGTTGCTGGATGATGTTGTGGAAAGGAGGTCACTGATCGTTTGGAGCGGAATTGTGTCAGGGTTTTGATTTCTCTCCACCCTAACTGAAAAGGAATCATTGTGTTTAATGCAGAAAGTGATGGCCTTGTGATCTATTAGGATCACTTGGTCCGAAACGTCCCAGTCTTGTAGGTAGACATTAGTGTTTGAAGAGCACAGGGTGAGGTCGATGTTACTCTCCCCCCCCCCTCTGTTATTTTTAAAGGTGAATGGTTTGTGGGAATATTGTGGACTAGAAGGTTGTGCTGAGCGATGAACTCTTCCAGGGAGAGTGCTCCATCGTTGGAAGAAACTTTGTTATACCAGAGACAGAATCTGCAGTTGAAGTCCCCGCAGAGGTAGACTTGGCTCGATCCGCAGAGTCTGAGCACCCTCTCTACAATTTCTGGATCTCTCTCTCTCTGTGACCAAGTGATCCTAACAGATCACAATGCCATCACTTTTTACATAAAACACAATGATTCCTCTTCAGTCAGATCCTTTGGTCTGGAGTTATTCCATGTGAAATTTGCCTGAGTAGCCTCAGACAGTTGCTATGACTTAACATGGAGTAGAGGGCGGCTATAGCGCTTCTGGCTTCATTGGCGTACATAGAGCTTTTGCCGCCCGGGGCGGTCTTAAATTTTGCCGCCCCTTACCAAAAACATTTATTTAAATTTAAATTTTAAAATTAATAAAAATTTTTAAAATGAGCAAAATAAGAACAAATGAGCAAAAAAAAAAGTCATACATCGTCATACTGTAACTTTTTTCAAACTCAAAATTTTTACATACCACAAAATGCCGCCCTCCTAGAAATGTGCCGCCCGGGGCGATCCGCGTTCGCAGTTCTATATAGAGCCGGATTAAGGATATGTGAAGCCCGGGGCTAACTTATTTTGGAAGCTTAATGGCCTCCTTGTTGTAACAAAATGCGCTGCAGTGGCAAAACTTTGATTTTTCACAGTCAACCACGCTTAGATTAAATGTAAAATTTTTGAAAGGGTAATAATTATTCTACATGGTTTTTTATAGTTGTTTTTTTATAAAACACAGGTATACATACAATAACAATTGTTTTGGTAATTAAATTATCCAAACTTGTGTCAATGTAAGAAAAGAGTCCACCAATTTTTTTCTACAACTTTGGTGATTTAAATTTTGTTAATTCAATATTTTTGAGGCCCCTAGAAACTTGGAAGCCCGGGGCTGCAACCGCCTTAGCCCTCCCCTTTAACCCGGCTCTGGTCCAATACCAACTGCTCTAAATCGATCTATGGGCTATGGGGAAGTCTGCCATAAACGGTTTACAGATAAAAGTTGAAAAGGAGAATCACTGGGGAAATCTGATGTACAAGTGCAGGAAAATCTCAGAAGATTTGAGGAAATCTTGCGAAATTGCAAATATAGGAAAACCTAAGAAATCTTAGGAAATCCTAGAAAACCTCGTGAAATTAGGAAATACATAGATATTAAGAATAAATTATTTCTCATTTTTTAGTTTTGAAGAAACTGCTTTTATTTTCCAGACACCCCCGTTTTAATATTTAGATCCGTAATTTTTGAGTTTGATTGTTTTTCAGGGCAAGAAGTAACTGGGTAACTATCCGTCCTTGTTCTAAGTATATTTTTACCAAGTGTTTGGGTCCAGAGATTCTTGCTTTCTAGATCGGTGACTTTCGAGTTTAGTTATCTTTTAGAGTGTTTTTTACAAAGTGTATGGTTTTAGAAACCCCTGTCCTTCTAGATCCGTGATTTTTAATTTCCGACGTCTTTAAGGGATGTTTCTACATTGAAAATTTAATAAATTATATTTTTACTGGGTTGGCAGAGATTCCAGAATAATTCTTCGCTGGAAATTGTTCGTCTAGAACTTTTATCCGCCGGACAATTGCTCGCTATTTGTTCGTCGGGTAATTTTTCAACGATACACTTACCAACCTTTTTATTAGAAATTAGATGGAATTGCCCTCTCCCCTTATCATATTTAAATCTTCTTAATATATAAAATCCCAGCACGCTGCTGCTCCTGCTCCTGCTCCAGCGTGTCATTTTTTGGTAACCTAGAAGCACTTTGATTGGTCGACTTTTTTTACCAACCGAAAAATATATTAAACCACCGCCGGTACTCCCCTTGGGACGAGTTGCACATCAATCAAGTTTCCAACCAATCGGGTCTAGATGCCCGTCCGTGGACGGGCTTTCTGCTAGTATAATAATAAATTAATAACAAATGAGAGCTTCCATAAGATAACAGCCAAAATGCAGCCCTTTGCATTTGCCGCCCTGGACTAATGTCCGGGTTGTCCGCCCCCTAGAGCGGCTCTTGTCGGGATGCGGGAATAATACTAGAAGCCTAACTGAGTAGCCTAAGTACTAAGTACGAGTAAATTTATTCTTGCCCTCCCCTAAAAATTCAAAAGATTCTGTAACATTTTTTTATTGTTAGACACTGTTATTGATCTAGTAGTTAGCACGATCAACTGCTAACGCATAGCTATTCAATTCAAATCTATGGAGAAACTAACTTTTTTATGGCCGTTTTCGGAGAGCACATAGAGTCGTCGTAAATTGTTATCTTCAAAAATTAATAGAAGTGCAGATACACATCTGAGACTGAGACCAATCTATAGCAAGCTGCCTCGGATGTAAAACAAATTGATAATAAAGAAGTATCTGGAAATAAATTAATTAAAGCTAATTGGAATAATACTGTTTATTCATAAGGGGCGATACTTAATTAATTAAGAAGATTCAAGCTGTAACGCCGTAATTTTAAATTTAAGTTTAACATTGCAAAGACGAATTCTTAGAGAAAATTGAATGAAATACTGATTGGAGCGCACGTGCACAGAAGTTCGTTATTTTTATATTGAACAAAATTTAATCAAATTTAAATTAAGGTTGAGAAATTAATATTTTCATAAAAATTAATAAAAACATTTTCCGATTTTTACAAAATTTACAAAAATTAATTTTTTAAAAATTTACAAAAGTTAATTTTAAAAAATTCGGTTAATCGGTATTCTCCGGACCTCTCAAAAAAAAATTGCTAGTTTCGGTTTTAAATAATTTGATTCCGCTTTCCGCATTTGGTTTAGTATATTTTCAACTAGGGTTCAAATCCAGATCAAGGAAAATTTTTTTTATGTCATTTTATACATTTTTAGTAGCATCTAAAATCTGGATGCCGGTCACAGGAAGATTTTTTTATTAATTTGTGCGTTCTTTCAAAATTAATTGCGTAGACCCACCGTTATGTTGTTTCAATGTCCGTGATCCAAATTTTTGAAGAGCTTTAAATTTTATTGTTCCTTTTATAACGGAACTGTAAAAATCGATTTATATACTACAAGTAAGTGTTTGTACTTGAACTTTACTAATGAATGATGGGGATCATTACTTGCAATAAGCAAATGTGGTATATAATCAAGAATTTTTAGATTGTCGTTACGTAATTTTATATACAAGTATTAATTAAATTAATCCATAAATAAATTAAAAATAAACGTAAAACTGAATCATCAATTTACAAAAAAAAATCTTTTTATCATTGTTTCAGGTTACAAGTCTTTTACTGGAAGCTGAACGTAGGAAGCTGTCGGTACTACAGAAAGAGCTACAAATTGCTTTAGCCGAAGGTGGTTCCATAAAGGCCAAAGAACATCAAAGACAAGAACTTCTAGTTGCCATCACGTAAGTGTACTTCAATTATCATTTGCCCCTAAAGCCAACCCTGAACTATTTTAAATTTAAAATTACATAGCTTTCTAATAAAGACAATAATGGGTCAGTTGGGGGTCTAACAAAAATTTTGAATTTCAGTCGGATCCAAGCTCAATATGATCATCTGGAGAAAGAATATACCGAAAATGCCATTGGAGCATTGTTAAATGCCAACACTCGGGGATTTGGAAAGGTGAGTTTGTTAATCCTGCAGGTAGGCAACCAATGCTACTCGATTTTATAAATTTGAAATCAAATTTTTCCTTTACCTAATCGAATAAAACAAATAAGTGACTTTTAAATTTTCTCGCTTTTAGATTAATAATTTTCTCACAAATTTGTAGAACATAATTTCTGAGGTCTTTTAGTTAGTGTTGCAAAGGTAAAATTTGTAATGGTACCTCTCGCCGTCAATATTAAATCATATAGTTGCTTATATATCTGAATTAGGGGTTGTTACATCGTACTCGCTTCGGCGGTACATATACTAAAATTGGAACGATACAGAGAAGATTAGCATGGCCCCTGCGCAAGGATGACACGCAAAATCGTGAAGCGTTCCACATTTTTTTACATAAATAGCAAATGTCCTGGGAGGCACTCGCCCCGCAGGTGTTCCGCGCAAAACAAAGTTGAGTATTTTATTTCACTCTTTACATTATTTGATCTTTCAATTTTTTTCGGCCGTCCCATATTCATCAAAACACCAATATGATTACTACAAGGCCTGACGAGAAAAGGGGTCCAGGGTGATTCCTCCGGGCCCGGAGTCTCTAAAGAAATCCTGAATTTTTTAATATTATTAACTTGGCCACTATGTATAATATATTTTGTTCTAAAATAATTTTTGAATTATCTGACACGAAGTAATCACTTTTATTTAACAGAGTCGCAAAAGAGGTGGTTACTGCTCTCACGGCCGCCCTAATTACTAATATTCAATTATTTATATTTTGTAAAACGAAATTTTTGAAAAAAATTGTTCTAATTCTCAAATTTTAATTTTTTGCAGCTTATCACTCAGCTCAATGTGATTAGGGCGCCAATTTTTTAGCCCCGGGCGATCAAATTTTAAAATACGGCGCTGTTTACATATAAGCATTTTTTTTAAATTTCCAGTTCTAAAAATTTAGTCATAAAAATAAATTAAATAAAGAAAATTATTTCAAATAATGAATAGCTCGATTAGTGTCGCCGCCTATTATCGGTTTGCCCAAGCTTGGTATTGATTTTTCGTATTCTTTTCTTTCTTTTAGTATAAATTTCTGTTTTTGTTAATAAAATTTCTTGAACAAACGGTTTTGTTAATTTTTAATCTTTGAAGTCAGCTCAAAAAGAGATTTTAGCTTGAAAATACTACTCGAATTTCGTATAAAAGTTTTGGAACTACTACCATACGTAGGCAACCGTTCATACTTAAATTTGTAATTCCACTTGAATTTTTTAATTTTGCTACAATATAATTAAAAATTTTTGGTAATTTAAATGAGTAAACATTAAATACATGATATCTCGGATGTTATTGTAGAACGATTTGAAAATTTGATCAGAATTGATATAGTTTTGATGATATAATCCAAAACTGTATATCACAAGTGTGTTCAACGATTTTGGTGCATATATACCATTTGAAAAACCAAATAGTTGTACTCGCTTCGGCGGTACATATACTAAAATTGGAACGATACAGAGAAGATTAGCATGGCCCCTGCGCAAGGATGACACGCAAAATCGTGAAGCGTTCCACATTTTTTTGACAATTTTCGGATTTTCAAAAAAATTTTAATTATTTACAAATTAAACACATGAGATTGAAAAAAATACAATATTAGTTGTATTTTCATTTTAGTTGTTTTGATATTTTTGAATTTTCTGTGTTTAGCAAATTTATTTTGAAAGCCTAACGACGCTTGCATTATCCACATTAGGTCAAATGGGGCCATGATTTCTTCTCTTTATTGTTTGCTCCAAAATTGCTTTTTATATCCTGATAGATTTATCGATTGAGTGTTTTGTAGTTTTGTGTGATTTTTATCCAAAAAGATCTCTATCTCTTATGCGCATATGCGTCACCAATTGTTAATAATCTTGTCATGAGAAGCCCGGGTAGCTCAGTCGGTAGAGCATTGGACTTTTAATCCAAGGGTCCAGGGTTCAAGTCCCTGCGCGGGCGGAATTTTTTGTTACTTTTTTAATTATAACCTAAATTATAGTTTCAAATTTGCCTTGTTTTTTTTTATTATTTTTTTGAAAAAAAATATATATTTTGAAAAATTTATACGTACTATGTATAATTATTGTGGAGTTCCAAAATACCCCATTTGATAATTTGGTTTATTTTATAAATTGTAAATTTATTTTTAATTTTAATGTGTCTACCTTTTTTAATTCTCTGGTTTTCCCGCCTACTAATTTAGGTGGCAACAACGAGGTGAAGAAATCAAGCTCTTTGCCAAAAATGACCGCCAGAAGCGGTTGAGGCGAAGTTTGTCGCCTGAGATTTTAGTTTGAGCTTTAAATTGAAGAATATATTAATTTGAATTTTGAGTGGGTAATTTTTTTTATTATTTTTGGAATTTAAAATTGTCCCAAACTTGGACAAAAACAAAGATCTTGGAAGTGATTTTTGGATTGGATTCCTGATTGCCGCTCTTACATCCTAGTACATAAATGATGTGGACTTTTTAAATTTAAATTAATGATTTATATAAAATCTAAAATCTAAAATAAAAAATAAAAGCTAAAATCCATATCATTACTAAATTACCCCCCCCCCTAGATATATCGGTTAAGGTGCTTTTATTACTGTTCTTGCTTGACTACATTTGGTTTCTTTTGCTGCTGAAAGCTGAAAAAATTAAAAACTGTTATAACATAACATTGCAGACTAAATAAGTATCAATTACTGTTTACTTTGTATTCTTCTTATATTATACGGACCCGTTTCCAGGGCCGTATTTTTGCCCAAACAATATAGACTGATGTCTATGTAGTATGTTTACTTAAAATAATAATTAATTTTCAAAAAAAAAATTTAGGGGCTGCTTCACAGAATCGACTTAGGAATCTACAGATGTTAAATACGGCCCTGCCCATTTCTCCTTTTTTTCAAAAATCAATAGTGTAGATATGGGTCCCCAATTGTTAAGCAGATGTCTACAAGAAGCCCGGGTAGCTCAGTCGGTAGAGCATTGGACTTTTAATCCAAGGGTCCAGGGTTCAAGTCCCTGCGCGGGCGGTTTTTTTTATCATTTCTAATATTTCTGAAAATAGCAAGAAATATCTAAATCTAAAGATCTAAATCTGCAATTTAATTAAATTATAGTTCAAAGTTGGCATGACCTCAAAAAAGGATCCAATGAATTGCCAATTTTAAATTAAAATAGTAAAACTAATTATATATTTTCTTAAAAAATGAAGTTTGTCCAATCGACTGTTATAAACAATATAATTTAACAACTACTGAGGCGCTAAGAAAGTTTTTCAAAAATTTAAACCAAGTAAAAAAAATCTTAAGTTTCAGTTAAAAAAAAATTTTTTTGAGATTAAAAAATCAAAAATAATTTCGGATTCAAATTTTAATTAGAGAAGTAGAGGTATCTACAGTTTAGTTTTTTGTGATTAATTCTGTTTGATGTTATTAAGGTTATTTATACATTTAAATGATAATTTTGTTGGGATTTAAGCAATAAATTCTAGATAATAAAGCAAAACAATATTAGTTTTATTAATTTATTACATGGATGCTTTTTAATGAGTTTTTAAAAATCCCGACTTTCTAGATTTGCAATTTTTGAGTCGGAGCCGCTTCAAGAATGTTTTTAATTTGACTCCAAAATTTCGTGTATTTAGATCCGTAATTTTTAAGTTGGGGCAACTTCGGGAATGTTTTAATGGTAAGAGCGGCTCAAAGATCTACTATCTAAATAGATCTACAATTTTCGAGTCCAATTTATGCATAAAACTACTTAAACTAAAATACTAATACTAAAATAGAAAATAAAAACTTTTCATGGGCGGCAGTGGCGTATTTAGAAAATACTTTTGGGGGGGCAGACTAAATATTTTTTTCGAATGTCATTAATCTCTTCGTGCGCGCGTCAGTGGTAAAACTACTGACAAGTTCCAGAAATCAAAAATATTTACATTTACAATACAATATCCAATTTCCGATTTTCTTTTTGATTGGAGGTAAAAAAATAATTTCAAGTTATTTAAATTTTAAAACCTCGTAGTAAACATTATTTTCATCAGGGAGGGCTTCAGGGATACAATTGCACCTCTCGAAATATGCCACTGATGGGCGGGGCAACCGAATGGATTAGAGTAGGTTTAAATTATTTTTTTTTATGAAAACCGTCATTAAAAAGGCCTAGTTCTGTAGATTTGAAAAAATTTAAATTTTCTTTTAGAAAAACCATCGTTGAAAGAGAATTCCGTCCAAAGACATACTTAAATCTGTTCTGCGATTATATTTGTCGATTTATGCGTCGGAGTGTTTACTGCCGATTTAAATGTTGTCGCCGTAATTATCTACCGGCGTAATTGTCTGTCGGCGTATTTGCTGTCGGGGTGATTACCTGCCGACGTAATTACCTGTCGCCGTATTTGCGTTGTTGGCAAAAGTTGGCAATTTTGAATATTTAAATATTCCAACTTCTAGTTTTGGCTGCAACTTACGAGTTTCAGTGAACATTTGAGTGATTTTGGTAATTCCTATTGGTCAAATGTGCACTTAACTCATCAACCACATCTAAAACTAATGACTTTGTATTGAGTTGTAGCGCAAATATTTTTATTTCACAAAGCATTTGATTTATACTCCGTTTTTTAAATTGAAAATTATTTTTTTGTGTTGTGTATTCAATTTGTACTGTATCAGTGGCGGAACTACAATGCACAGGACCCCGCTATACGTACGGGCTCAGATCTGTAGGGGGGGCCCAAATTAGGTGAATTTCGCCAGCCCCGATCCAAAATAGTCTAAAGCGTTTGTACCTGTTTGTACGAGTACCTTCTTTATTTTCGTTTGTACCAATTTTATTTTTAAAATATTTTATAATTTCTATTGACATTTCGCTAAATCCCCCCACCCCCCGGATATATAATGACTAGAGTCCGAAATATATGCATTTTGAATCTATTTTTTGGTATTAGATATTTGTTGTAAATTTTTGTATACTCCTCACGAGAATACTTCGAAACCAAATTTTATAATGCATATTTTTTCATATTTGTGCATATTTGTGCATATTTGTGCATATTTGTGCATATTTGTGCATACTTTGTGCTTATTTATGCCACCTTTCAAATTTTAAAGATCCGAAAACCCAGCATCACTGGTGTTAGCGCTGTTTCTCACAAGCGAAGGATCCTCGGTGTCCCTCACCGATTTGAATAATTTTTGGATATATGGTAGAGCATCAAAAAATAAGATACCCCTAATTTTTTAGCTGCCGTGACGCTGGTTTAAGGGGTGTAATCGCCCTTTAAATTTAAGGTAAAAAATGAAATTTATTTTTGAATTTTTATATAAAAGGAAATTTTTTATATAATATTTTCGGGGGTGGGCCATCCCCAAAATTTTGAAACCTGTTATGTTACGTGTAAGTTACGTGTAAGTTACGTGTTTATTGATTTTTTCCAAAAATAATATTTAAGGGGGTAACAACGTCTTTCTTAACTTTGCCATATGTTGTCATTTTCGAATAAAAATGTTCAAACACTTCTGTTTATGTTTATATTTTTAAATATTTAAAAATAATATAAATTTTATATTAAATATTAATAAATAAAATTGTATCAAATGTGCAAGTATTAGTGACTATAGATAACGTTATTTGAAATCCGTGGGGGGGATTTATCGAAATGTTATTATTAGAAATTTTGAAATATTTAAAAAACAAAATGGGTACAAATTACGAAATAAAATAAGGAAGGTACAAACAGGTACACAACAAGGTGCAAACCATTAAAACTATTTTGGATTTAAAATTCGAAAAAGTGGGGGGGGGGGGAGCTGGTGAAATTACCATTTTAGAAAATTCAAAATATCTGAAAAACAAAGTGGGTACAAACGAAAATAAGGAAGTATGGAGGGTAGAGGGTAGAGGTTCCTCCATATAAGGAAGGTACAAACAGGTACAAACTACAGTGACTTTATAGTTTGGCTAGTTTTTCTGATTGGCTATACTGCGTTTTTTTGCTTATTTATTTTTTTTAAGTTTTTGCTTATATATAGATAAGGCAGAATAAAAATTAATATTTTTTTGTTATTGGTGCATTTTATTAACATGAAAAATGGAAAATCTTTTAATTTAAAGCATATGCCATTCTAGAGCATATATTTTTTGCTTAAATTTGCAACATCCTGAGCCGAATAAGGGGATTTTGCAACATCTTGCACCTATTTAGGGGCTCGTGTCGTCACTGTCTCTATAAAGTCACTGTGGTACAAACGAGGTACAAACGATTTAGACTATTTTGGATCAAAAATTCAAAATTTGGGGAGGGGCGGGCTGGCGAAATGCACTTCTCAAATGTATCATGAAAAGAACGATACATTCTCGAAACTGATTCGGCCACTGCTCGCAACGTTAAAAATTAAAATCTTATGTTTAATATCAAGGGGTAAATATCCAGTTTCAATTTACAGATAAAATCACCCGTAGTGATAAGCAATAAGCTCGGAATTCAAAAGATTTCTAAGACTTCCAATGATTTCCAATGATTTCCAAAGAATTCCAACGAATTCCTAGGAATTCCAAAGAATTCCAACGATTTCCAAGATTTCCAACGATTTCCAAGAATTCCAGTGATTTCCAAGAATTCCAAGGATTTCCCAAGAATTCCACAAAATTCCAGTGATTTCCAAAGAATTCTAAGGATTTCCAAGGATTTCCAAAGAATTCCAAGGAATTCCAAAGACTTCCAATGATTTCCAACGATTTCCAAAGAATTTCAACGAATTCCTAGGAATTCCAAAGAATTCCAACGATTTCCAAGATTTCCAACGATTTCTAAAAAATTCCAAGGATTCCAAAGACTTCCATCGAATTCCCTGGAATTCCAAAGAATTCCAACGATTTCCAAGAATTCCAATGATTTCCAAGAATTCCAAGGATTTCCAAAAAATGCCAAGGATTTACAAAGAACTTCAGGGATTTTCAAAGAATTCCAAGGAATTCCAATGATTTCCAAGGGAATTCCAATCGAGTGTACACAAAATTTTCGGGATATTTACCCTTGTTTAATGTCGTAAATTGCAAAACAAATTATCTCGTTGCCGATGGTTGGCCAAAAAAATGTTTATAATTTTTTGTGTGGTTTGGAAATTTTTACCATACAATCAAATACAAAGTAAATACAACTGAATACTACAAAAAAATGTAGTTTTCGACAAAAGGGGAAGGGTTAACTTCAAGCACATATTAGAATGTAGTTTGTAGATATTTTACGGATTTTATAAAAGCACTTATTCGTTTATACTAAAAAATCAATATCTTCAGTGGTAGGAATTTTATTAAAATGCTATAAAGAGTATTACCCCCGACAGTGGCGTAACTAGGGGAGTGTTACGGAACCGACCCCCCCCCCCCCAAGGTAGAAGTATAATAATTATTTGTATAAGAATTTCTGGCCAGAAACATTTTAGCCCCTCCAAAATGGAAATTAATGTAAGTCATGTATTCAGCCTTCTCTTCCTCAAAATGAAGACTGTACGCCACTATAACCGGATAATTTATTTAATTTTAGGTAAAATTTTTTTTATTTTCCGAAGGGGTTATTTTAGTATAATATAATTTTTAAAATAAATCTGACAAAAATGTAATAAAATGTAAATAAATCCGATATTAATGGGCCACCACTCATGTTACGCCACTGGCAAAGCTAATGTTGTATTAATTTTATTTGTTAATCATTTTAAATTCAATTATCGTGTGGTATATTATATGTCACATCCGAACTTCCAGTACAATAATTTATTTATTTTTAATTAATATTTATCGACATTAAAGGAATGACCTGCATATTACGTTTATATTTAATTTAAAATGTATTAATCGAGTCAATATACGGAAAGCGTCGATTAAAAAACAATTTATTAATTGATTAAAAACAATTTCTTTTTTCTTCAATTTTTAACCGAGGGATCCCTCATTGCGATCTCGGCACAGGTGGTTAAGTGACGCCGAAGCACCTGAGCCACAAGTTTTATTTATTTCTTAAAACTTAATTTTCGCGTGAGTTTTAAACCAGCGACGGCGACGAGGGTAATATTTTCGACCAACAGTTGGGGCGGATTTGAAAAGCATAAAAAAAAAATAAAAATAAAAATCGAAAGTGCCAGTTATTTGTATTAAATTTTTTCGAGTCGATTCACCTTTATCAACCCTCGAATAGCTTGGTCTTATCGAACGCGACGCCGTGCGCCTCCAAGCGTCTATGCGCGAAGTCACTGTTATAGAAGGGAGTCAACCCCAACCTCACAACGTGTTTATAAATGTGCCACTATTTTAGAAACTCGATTGTTGGTTTATTTACGTAATAGTGCAAGTGCATCAAAAAATCAATGCGTTTATTACGCTTTCTAGTTAATAAAAATTTAATGAGTTTTCGAGTCAATTTTATTTTATTGCGATGTTAGTGCTTCGTTACGAAATTTAAAATAGAAAACAAAATGGGATAAACACCAAGTGCTTTTTAGATAATTATGTAACATAAGCGAATTTTAAAAATGCAAGATCCTAGTAGTGTTAAGCCTGAAAAGCCTAAAATTCAGGGTCCAAAACCAGCGATTGCCTCCAAGCCCAAATTTGTTCCTCCTGTTAATCTCAAAACTCAAAAAGTAACGCAAGACGATTCGTTCCAAACATCACGACACGCAGACAAATCTTCGCTTTACGGCAGGGGTTACAAAAATGATCCTTTGCAAAATTTTGCACAAAATCAGCAACAGCCAACTTACGCGAGGAAGGTTTTTACCGACAATTCCACCCAAGGGCACGAACCGCCTTATAGTGATTTAGCCAAAAATAACGAAACATGTGATAAATTTAATTATAATAGTAAAGAAACTAATCAAAAAATTTGTAGTGGTCCGAGTCCCAAAGCGCCCAATTCGCCTAGCACAGTCTGTTGCAGCATCTTAACCAACGTCGGCAACGACTGCTGCGGAATCATAGTCAATCATCACAAAAAAGAGTTGGAAGGCAAAATGACAAAAATCGACTCGGTCGATTCCAACTCGTCCGATTCGGGCGGTTTCAAAGAGTTCATACAACGCGATATGATGGCTCAGCACGACTTCAAAATCCATCAACGAAAAGCGTCCCAACCGGAGTTTTCGGAAAGCTTAAGCGAAGCCCGCAATCAAATGTCTAAAAGTTTCGTCCATCAAAGACAATCGTCTCAGCCTGAAGAATCGAAACTATCCTTCGCGCAAAACAAACAAAACTTCATTGCAAGTGCCCAAGCGTTGGAACACTTTCTGCCACAGTCGCATTACATTTGTTCCAAAAGCGCCGACCGAACCGACGACGCCGGGTACAAACCCAAGATGAGCGGTTACGAAGAACTGCGAGGCGCTCAATCTAAGCCCAGACAGCCGCTCATACCGCCTAGCCAATTCCAAAACACGACCAAGAAGTTGGAAGAGTTTCTCGCTCAACGAGTGGAACGAGAAAAAACCGGAAGGAAGTCGTGCCTCGTGGACGGCGAAAGTAGTCAAGATCTAGAGCAAAAAGTTTCGATACAAAAGCAAATTCAGCAGAAATTACAAGCGGATTTACAACGAACTGTCAAGCAGATTCAGGAAATACAAAGCATCGAACTGAGACTTCCGCAAAACAGGAAGTGGACCGAGGTTTGTAACTTAATGTAATTTAGTTTGATACGTGCCAGGAAGTTCGGTAACATTTGTAGATTGCATTAAAATATTTTAACATATCAGTAGTTGCTGCAAGTTGTAATTAAGTAAAATATATTATTTGCACGAACGCGCAATTTTCGTTCTGACGTGGCGCTCCAGGACGAAACTTGCCTTGCGTGGGTGTGAAGGATCACCTGATGCTCGCGTCAGCACGCCACTGACTTTTAATTTTTAATTTCTTATGTTGTATCGATTCAAGGATGTCGTGTGAACTTTTCGCATTTTTATCTTTTTCCTTTTTTTGCCTTGAGTTTGTGTAAAAAATTATAACTCGTTAAACAGTGTGTCAAAGCACCAATTACCATTTTGTAATCAACGTAAATTGTAAAAGGTACTCATTAAAAATTAAAACCTGCCTCTAGTCAGTCACATTACTTACCCAATGAAATAATAATTTAAGTGGTAATTGTACATTTCGTGTGACGTCCAAACTAAAGAAATAAATAATCGACTAGGCACATAAACGACGTTATATTTATTACAATGTTATCGTTTCTTTTATAGAAAATTCGATTTTACGATGTTCTTTGCCGTGTGCAGTGGCGTAACTACCGGTGTTCCATGTGCTCGCTCCATTGAACAAGGGCCCGGGCGTTAAAGGGCCCGGTGCTATCACGACCAAAAAAATAAAATATTTTATCTATTATTAGATATTAATTTTGGGGCCCAGTTTGACTCTAGAAACAGGCCCATGGCTGCATTGTTACGCCACTGGCTGTGTGACAGAAAGACTCTCTGAGATAGTCAAAATGTTTAAACCGAAAGAGGGCAATTTTCCACATTTTAAAAAGTTAAATTTCCTGCAAAATAACACAAAAATTAAATTTTAAATTAAATGAACGGTCGGAACTAACCGGCGAAATTTCATTTAAAGACAAATTTTCTTACAGATTTACTGCCACCTGTTGGTTCTCTTTAATATTGCTGTTCGGTGGAAACTTATTTACTTAGTAAATCCCAAATACCATTTGTATTTGCAGTATACGAACTTCTAACATAGAATTTGTAATAATAAAAAAATAAGGCAAAATTTACCGCTTGGAAAATCGGTGGAGCGTAGCCTCTTCCAGAACGAAGGAAAACTGAATTTTTATTAATAAAATTTAAATTACCAATTTAAAATATTCCAAAGTTATGCCGTCATATTATCCAAATAATGCTAATGATGAAAGCAACTCGTATTTAATCGCATCGGATTGAAGAAGTATTCCAATAAATTTAGGCATTGAATTGTATGATCCGTTTTCGAGTTAATTCGTTAATCTCCCTTCTCTGAAAATTGTATTTAAAATTTAAACGTATAATATACAAAATTAATTTAAGGAGGCTATTCGTAAAATATAGATTTTTCAAGATTTCCCAACATTTCCTTGGGTTTCCTAAGATTTTCTCAGATTTTCCTTCACTTGCATACCAGATTTCTTCAGCGATTCTTTTTGAATTTCGATTTTGAATTTCGAAAAAAAAAATTTTGAAATTTGAATTTCAGTTTATGCATAGCCACGCCACTATGGAGTAATCCTGAAATTGTCAATAGCAGTGCCATAACTAGGGTGGGGTGAATAGTGCGGTTACCCCGGAAGAAATGCTGAAGGAGACGTAAAAGGGAGACAAATAGGGCTCAAAGCAGTGAACGCTGCTGATTTTATAGATAAAAAAGCAAAAAAAAACCAAAAAGTCGCACGAAAATGAAAATTGCTTCGTTTAACTTTTGCCAAAGGTTAAAGTTGAGATGGCTTCATCATCTAATTGATGATTTTGCTCTTGCGGAATACCTTATCTTTCGATAGTTCTTATAATCAAAAATCAAAAATTTTGGTAATAGTTTAATTAGAAGTCCAGAATTTAAGGGGAGGCTAAGCTTCCCTTGCCTCCTCTGACAAGCCGCCGCTGGTTATTGGTCTAGTAGTCAGCATGGTCAACTGCTAACGCTAAGTTACAATCTAGGAAGAGATTAGTGTTACATTCAGGAGGTGCAGCAGTAATTTGTAGCGCAGTTCATGCAATTTCGCCGCGATAATTTCGGACGAATGTGCAGGTGCGTTATCGTGGTGAAACAGCATTTTTTTCTTAGCAAAATGGGGCAGTGTTTCCTTTAATTTCTTATCTAATCGATCCAATAATTTCTGACCAAAGTCCATTAGAATTATTTCTTTCGAATCCCAAAATATCGTGTCCATAACCTTTCAGGTTGATAGGACCGATTTTGCTTTCTTCGGAGCAGATTCAACCGAAAAACTCCATTGTTTCGCTGCCGCTTGGTCTCTGGCATATAATAATGTATCTAGGTTTCATCAACGGTGACGATCCTGCGCAAAAAGTCCTGAGAATTTCGCTTAAAGACGTCTAAACACTGCTTCAACATTGACAGCCAGGGCCGGAGTTACCATATGTGCGAACGCTGCTTTTGCACAGAGCGGCAGATTTTTGGGGCGTAAATTTTCGTTTTTTTGCATTGGAAATTTTGGATATTTTTATTAAATGTCATTTTGTTTGTTTTTCAAAAAAGGCCACGCTCCTTTTAAAAAAAATTTTGGGTTGGGGTATTTGACCTTAAAAGTTGGCCTAAATTCAAAAAATCAAATACTACTTAGCCTCGCGGCGGCGAGCTTTTCCGTTACCTCGCCCGTTAATGGCGGCATAATCTTAATCCTGCACAGGGCGGCAAATTGGCTAGCGCCGGCCCTGTTCACAGCCGTATCTGCTTGTTGTCTGCTGTAAGCAATCGCGGCACCCATCGGGTCGATACCTTTCTCACACAGGTCTTATCATTTAAAATATTAATTGCCGATCCGTACAACAAGCGTACAGCCTCTGCTACTTCGCGCATTTTAGTTCGACGATCAGCGAAAATCATTTCGTAGACATTTTCAACAATTTCCTCGATAACAACGTTTACAGGGTGACCTGACCGTTCCTCATCAAAAACAGATGTACGGCCACGTTTAAATTCGTTAAACCAATATCTCACGGTTGTTATAGATGGTGAAGGGTCCCCAAAGGGCCCTGACAAAGCCTGCTGACAACACGGACATTTGTCCGGGGCGGCAAATCTAAAGGGCGGCATTTTGGCTGATGACGTGACAAAGTTGAAATATTAATGAAATTCCCCGAGACGCCGCAAAAAGATCGAAGAAGCTAAAAAGAAGAAGCTCACTAACCTCATAAAGGGGCGGAAATTTGTGTTTTTGTCCGAGGCGCCGTAAAGGCTAGAGCGGCCCCTGGTCCCCATAGACAGCATTCAACTTGGCTTTTATTTCTTCGCATGTTTTTTCATCCAAAAGCAAAAACGAATTACGGATCGATATTGTTCTTTTTTCATTTTATTCAGATGCACAAAGCACGAGTGATACAACTGGGTGCCAAATAAAAGCTAAGCTATGACAGTACACGACGGTAATGTCACCTTTATAGTGACTTTATAGAGACAGTGGCGACAAACGCTGTCCGATTTTTGATTGGCTACAATGTGTTTGCTTATATATAAGCAAAAATATATAAGTCACCTTTACAGTGACTTTATAGAGTCACTGTAAAAGTCACTGTAAAAAAAGTCACTTTTTTTCCTCTTTTTTCTAGTCACTGTAAAGAAAGTCACTTTTTTTCTCTATAAAGTCACTGTAGTCACCTTTACAGTGACTTTATAGACTTGATAGTCTCTATAAAGTCACTGTAGTCACATTCCCTTACCTTAGCAACGCCACCTGTCTTCAAACACGGGTACTTATTGATCGACTCTCGTATATTTATAATTTACATTTAGAATACAATATCCAATCTCCGATTTTTTTACCAGGGAGAGCTTTAGAGATACAATCCGAGTTCTTTTTGGGAGGGGGGGGAATTTTTTTGAATTTTTCCACATCTCAATATTATATCGATTTAGGATTTTAATTTTTAACAGAAGTAAACACTTCGACAAACTAAATTATAATTTTTAAATAAATATCATTTAAGTTATATTATGTTATTATACAAACCAACATTTTGTTGCAGAGCAATAGAAGTCAACCAGCTATAGGACTGAAACACACCCCGAAGTCACGGGTAAGTCGCCTAAATATTAATTCATGTTTTTGTCAAAAAATAATGTTGCAATATGTTACAAATAATAATAATAATAATAATACAAAAATAAGACGTTGTTCACTGTACTCTTACCATGAGAATTTGCTTCACATCAGTGATTATTTAAGAATAAATTGTACTGTGACTATTACTGAAATGGAAGTAGCTGAAACTGCTAGCATTGCTTCGCATGTAGCAATTTGTGCTTGATTTATTTTTTATATTTAAAAAAAATCTTTTTTTGGTCGTGAGATCTATCAAAAGATAGATACTTCTCCCACACTACATATTTAAAGAGGAACGTGGTGTTACCAAAGAAGATTACCGCACAAGCAGCATCTTTGACTTAGAACAGACTACATGCGAGTGGCGCAGCCAGGATTTTGTTATGGGAGAGTTAAGGGATGCGAGCTGTGGCAAAGGCGCGCGCCGCAGGCGAAAAGTTTTCGGAAAAAGGGACGTGGTCATCTTATTTTCGAGTATAATGACTCTGTTACCACATTTACCCACCTTAAATTGAAGTGGAAAATAAAGGACAACATTTTCGAAATTTAAAAAAAGGAAGAGTGTTTGGGGGGGGGGGACTATAGTCCCCTGCGCCACTGCTACAAGCAGATATTCTAGCCCAGTCGGCAATCTTTTTTGGCTGCGAGTCAGTGCCGGATTAACCATAAGGCAGAAAAAGCAGCTGCCTAGGGGCCCCACTTATTTTAGGGGCCCCGTGAAAACAGATTTTTTTAGAGCGGCATTTTGGCTGTTGACGTGACAAATTGAAATATTAATGAAATTCCCCGAGACGCCACAAAAAGATCGAAAAAGCTAAAAAGCTAAAAAAAGCTCACTAACCCCATATGCGAGTAATAATTTTCTAGAGGGCCCCGAAAATAATGTAACTGCCTAGGGGCCCACAAATGTTTAATCCGGCCCTGCTGCGAGTCAAAATTAACTAATATTTGACTATTAACAGACGATTCAAACCAATGGGAATTTTAATTTTGTCACCGTTTTCATAAATCCATACTTTCAGTCCACACATCTTGAAATAATTTCAATTATAATTTATTTTTATTAAACCTGTGGAACTCAAGTGGGTCACCCGATGACCCGCGGGTCATAAGATACCGACGCCTGGTCTATTTTCTTTTCTTTTTTTCTTTCTATCCCTAGGGACATATTCTATAGGAAACTTTAATTAATGGGGTGGTTTCCCGTTGTCTTCCCCGTAGCTCATAGATTTATATTGGACTTGAGATCACAGCAGGGATCCATCTGACTACAGTCTGGAATCACTAGAACTTATTTTGTAAGGGCGGATACAGAGGCGGGGGGGGTAGAATAATGGTTGTAACTAACTTCTATGGCTCTCCAAAAACATGCACTAAATTACGACAAAGTTTAAAAATATGCTTTCGTTTTTGACATGTCATGTTTGACAACTTTGAAGCAATCGTTTGTAGTAAACTTCAAAATCACTTATTTCACTATAAAAATCACTATATTACTATTTATTTTCCTTTTTTTCGATTTTGGAAATCAGTTTTCTAGCTTTACATTTGAACATGTATGCAATTGTCACGCTCACCACACATGGAAAGCCGCCAGTGTAGGATACTTTGCAAGTTTTGGTAAACAAGCAAAAAGATTAATAGGACGGCACATAAATTGTTAAAAACTTTCTCGACAAACTAATTTATTGTTTAAAACAAGCCACATCAAAATAGAGCTACTGTTAGAAAGTTTTGAAGGCACATAATATATTTTATATATACAGGGGGGTCTTTTAGGTCGGGGTTAAAAAGATAACATGTGAAACGACCTGAAACAAATTTCACAGAAAATTTTTATTTTCTTTTCTTTTCTAAGAAAACTTATTTTCCACGATCTTTTTTTTTCTTCGTGTCTACTGCATGAGCCTTTAATTTTTCTGAAATTCATATTAATTTTTACTTAGAATATTTCCCTTTTAAATAAAAATTAAAATTTCAATAAAATAAAAAAGGTAAATTCTAGAATTTTGCAACACCGTGTATATGAAATGAAGACAAAAACGAGGGGTTTAGCTCACAAAAAATCGATGCGTCCACTGTACACGACGACTCTCGTTGACCGAATGCATCCGAAGTGGAGAGCCAATGAGCGGATCTTATACAAATGACTCACGTCCTAAACCCCGACCAAGTTACTGGTTTTCTCGTCAGTCAGTCAGTTGTTTGTCGTGTGTTGTTTGATGTTTATGTCGTGCGTTTTTTGCAAATATTTACACACATGATCGTCAATTATTCGAATATTTTGTCAATAATCGACTCACACCGCCTACTTCTTCAAAATGTATGTGTTGTCAAGTAAAACAGTTGAAACAATTTTATAATTTCGATTAATTTTTTTTGTATTGGTTCGTTTGTTTTGATCATAAATTATGATAAATAATTTTTGTGTTTGATTTATTAATTTTTATGTCTTGTTGGTGTGGTGTTTTGTGATAAAAAGCGAGTTATCGGTTTGACTTTCCCTCCCAACACCAGATCAAGGTTCTTCAAGGCTATCCAGGTATTTAAGTGGTTTTTATTGTTATTTTATAAAAATAGACACAAGATGCTGCGATAATTGAAAATTGTATTTGTACAATATCGTTTTAATGTCCGAATTTACCTGTTATACCGGCGCGATTTTCGTTTGTTTACAATGTTGACAGATCTCAATTTTACCTGTTCGAAAGCACGTGTTTGTTGCTGCAAGGCGCTGTTTTTCGTGATTTACATTGTAAGTAGGTGGTTTGGTTGCTAAAATGCCAAAAGTCAAATTTATTCGAAACGCACATTGCAAATTAAATTTTAAAAAAATTGATTTCGTCGGGGTCGCCAAAATTATATTGGATGTACATACTTATGTTTTCATTTAATTGACCAACAAACTGGAACGTCATTATCAAAAAATTATACAGGATGCAGTAGTTATTTCCACGCCATTGTAATATTCAAAATTTCGATTTATTGAAAGATTTTCTTTTGCTTCATCAAGAGCCAAAGAAAAATATGTTGGTAATGTAAATTTCACCTATTGAAGACTTTTTGTCACGTAAAATTCACTTTTACAGTTACACTTACTAGACATTTTTTGTTGCAAATTTCATTCTCTTCATTTTTGTTTATATACATTTTTCTATTTTGTCGCACCGTTTCCGAGTTATAGTAACTTAAATCACTCTACGATACAAAAAATTGCCATCTGTATCTCGGAAACTGTGAGGAAATAGAAAATGCATAATATAAACCGTATTCTTTTGAAATTAAAATGCGTATCAACGCCGCTAATACAACACCATTGTAGTACTTTTTCAAAATTCACCCTTGGTGAACCCTCGTTATGATTATTGTAGAGCCCTTTTGTTGTGGTATTTTTTAATAGAAAGATATTCTGGCTATTATTTGTTTTAGAAGTAACATACCTTGTTTTGTATACCAGATGCATTCAAAAATTCATGCACTGTAAAAAAGATTTGTCGCTCTAACAGAGCTATTAGTAGCTATAGCCTCAACTGAGTTTTGTTTTGCTGCTATAACAAATTTTTTGTTGAAGCAACAGATTTTCTGCTGCTATATCAAAGTTGTTTTCTATTCAGTAAAAACGATTAGTTGATTTAACAAATTTTTTTTGTTCTGAATAGAGAAAACTTTGTTATGGCAACAGAAAATTTGTTGCAGCAACGAAAAACTCTGTTGAGGCTATAGCTACTAAAAGTTATGTTAAGGCAACAAACTCTTTTTCACAGTGTGATCCAGACGCAAGCCGAGAGTAGGCCTACGCCTAAAAATCGATTCAAACTTCATTCACTGTCGATTTTTTATGTGTAGTAGGTGAAACTGCATTTCTTATTCTCTTTTTTTTTAATTATTTTTCATCTCTGGATAAAAACAATCAGTGGATTCGAATCAACTTTTTTTATGAATTGAAAAAGCAAGTCGTTATCGAATCTATTCTTGGATCGTTGTAATCAGTAGATGTTTTGATCAATGATTGGTTTGATTTAAATCGATTAATTTTAATTTAACGATTTAATCGTTCGATCATCGTGTAAATGCTGTATCGGGAAAATAATGATTTTGCATGTAAAAAACAGGATAATATTAAAAATAGTATTATCGGTTGACTCAGTATTTTCATATTTTTAGCAACTTACTCAAAATTGATAAGTACTTTGCGGTTGCCATGCGATTAGACCAACCACTTGCTTTTGCTCTTATTCGTAGCCCGGGGGGGGGGGATTAAATAATATTTGATAATATTGCAGTTGTCCCAAAAATTATGAGATTTAATCGTGGTTATCATCAAGAGTCAATGCCCAAAAACGTGTTAACCAATCAGACCATGACCGTTTGACACCTTGGAGATATTAAATTCATTATCGCTTATTTGGCAAGGACCTACGACCCATTTGACCTTTTCGTGGTAATCAAAAACAAAAATTATTTCGTCACAAGATTTGAACTAACATCTTAAAATTTGCGCAATTATTTCTTGGTTTTATAAATTGGTGCGATTTTTTTAAGTATGCGCCATGACTCATGTGTTTATGTTTACAATAATAATAATCGGTTGGGCGGGTTATGGTCATAAACAACAACTTTGTTAAACGAAAGTGGTAGACGCCGTTAGGTCTATCAGATTTATAAAAGATTGTGTTGTACCTTGGGGATTGTCGTTCGCTACAATTCCGAATGACGCAATGCGTTGGTGTTAAAATTCCGTCACCATATCAAGTTCATTCAATACAAAATTTGTTTTATTGGTTTTAAGTGTTTAATATTAACGAGACGTTTCATTAGTCATTGCATGTAAATTGTAAATGTGGTGCTGGGAATAATTTGTTTTGACTAGGTTTTTTTTGGGTAATAATGTCACGTTTTGGGTTTTTTTTGATTTTGTTGCCGGTGGTCGATTTATCAGGCCAAACCTCTTTCACGTTAAGATAAATGGAGAAAATGTGAAATTTCTGTTGAAGTTTCAGTCTGATAGTGAGTTGAAGGGGTTTTCACTGGTTTTCGGATGATGAGAAATGGTAGCTTTCCACAGTTTGAATGGATGCCGATAACTTATGTAAAATAAGATAAGAAAATTCTACCTGTTGCCGCACCCACATTCGAAACCGATTCTAACAAATCTTTAATCGTAGAACAAACACAACGGCTCCAAACTGTTTGTTTTTGCGTTTGAAACTTTCTCAACGCATATGGGTGCCGCGTATACTGGACCAAAAGAAAAACAAACCAAAAAAATTTAATTTTGAGTTGCCAGATAAAAACTGTTAAATTAATTAATGTCCAAAGATAACACTGGAATATCAAACCACCCATTGGATTATTGGCAATTATTAAGAGGTCAACCAACTTGGTGACTATAAATACTTGTATAGTTTTGGTTGGGAAATTAAATTTTAATTGCGTGAACTCGTTATCGATTATTAATTTGTTTGAATGGGGGATTTTTCATGGAAATGATTAGTGGAACAATTATATCAGTGTCATTAGTCGAAGTGTGAACAGGAAATTATTTCTACAACAGTTGAGCGATTATTGTAATCTCTTACAACTTGTAGTGTTTATTTATTGATATAATAAATTTTTGTGTAAATAAATATATTGTTTCAAGTTCTGCTTCATTTGGCGCTCGACGAATTTATCTTTTCCGTTCCACCTTTTTTTTGGCGTAATTTAAATTTTTATCAAAAATAATTTTTTCATCAAATAACGATTCTGGGTTTATGTAAACTTTGAAGCTTCGATGTATCGATTATGTTGAGATTTAAATTTATGTCAAACCCTTTGATCCGAGGAATAAACTGAACTAATTCTACCCCTGCGCTCGTTTAAAGGGTTTTTAGAGAACGTAAAGCACTTGTCACACTAGAGCAAGTACCCAATTAAATATGCAATATGGTAAATGAGCTCAGTGATGTGTTTGTAAAGGAAAATGGGCTTTTGGCGAAAGAGGGTCAAGACAGAATGGCTTTTAAAACAAAATATACAGGTCGCATTACAAGATTCATTATCCCACAATACGAGAAAACTGCAGCTATATTTTATTCCGTATTTACTCGAGACTTCTTGGCTCAGGTTTCTTTGCTCAGCGTTGTAAATTTTTTATCAGCGTTTATTTATACCATTCACAGTGCTTTCTGGAAATAGCAAAATACATAGATTGTAAAATATTCGTTGGAAGTTGACTAAACTTTGTGAATTATGACCCTCAATGGCCAGACGTGGCTTATACCGGGTCACTTCAGAACTCCAACGATCGGCAAAATTAACAGAATAATCTACAAAGGCATCAAGAAACCTCACCGCACGCATCTCTGATGTGGTACCGATGAACAAAAATATGATCAAGATTTATCTAATTTTGAAAATTAGAGGAAAATGCAGGAAAACATAATATTAAACAATGGAGTTATTTCAATGACTTCCAGACAGAAGAACTTTATTTTCCTGGACCCTGTCCAGTACCGAAGTACTCCTGAGGCCTGACTTTGATTCAGCGAAAAACTAGAAGCTGTATGTGTCTTCTAGGGTCGAATCTCGTGCTCATTTGAATGTTCTGCTGAATGTGGATTAACGATCTTAACATGTTAAATTAAACGGCACGCGGATGTTGGTCGCCATGACTTGGTATTGACATGGTATAGAACTCGATTGCCCAGGTTGTGCGGCCTGAAGGCCGCATTGGACCATCACTTTCGTGCCATAAGGAACATGTACGCTGTTGGTTTTTTCTAAGTAACATTCCAATTCCAAACGGTCTAGGACATTTGAACGCAACCGGTTGAATTCAGGGACGTTTGAACGTTAAAAATTAGATGCAATTGCAACCCCCCCCCCGTACTATATTGAAATAAAATAATAATATTGTTGTACGTTGATTTAACATGGATTAATATGGACTGCTTAAGCAGGTTAGTAAGTGCAACAATTCCTCATTATCTCTGAGCCCTGGCCTCAAAATTAATACTTAAAATTTGTTATTAGGGGGGGGGGGTAATTCGAACTACTTGGGTATTTTTTGACTCCCTCTTCTCCCACAGAAGGGTACGTAAGATAACCGATAGTCTATAATAGATGTCTAGATTTTAGAATGGATCCGAGATTTGCTGTGGTTGCTTTTGTCAAAACCGACTCACCGCTCCGGGCCGTTTTCACAAACGCCATACTCGGTAAAAATATCTCTCTAGACCGGTACTACTCCACAAAGTGTGCTACCAGGAAGGGGGTGGATCTCCTTCGATATGGACTCAAAACTGTGATTTTTTTCGGTGGGACGGAATTTCTCTCGTTCAAACGGCTGCGTTTAAACTGCCGCGTTAAATTGTCCGGCTCCGAATTAAGTAGGTTACTACACCTATTTGCAAAATCCGCAATGGTATAATCAAGGAACCAAAGCGTCATTCTGAATATTATACATTCTTTGAAAATTCTTCCAGGCTTGAAAGTTTAAAACCATCATAAGCGATTAGTAGACTCTTAAGCTTTCCGAACGGAGATGAAGCTGACCTAACTTGACCTGACTTGTTGCCATTAATCATAAACCGACATAGCGAATATTTTATCAAGAGGTTACATATTTGGATCGTTAAGGTAAAGAACGAACATGTACCGTACGTATATTGCTGTACACATGCGAACTCTGTAGCGACCGCATCAGCAGAGAATTAGTGGCAAAACTCACGTCATACGCTTTTCGACTGTCATCTCTGTGGCAAATTGCAATTGTGAAAAATTATGCTGATATTTTTGACCGACGGACCACCTCGTTCTCGAATCTGTGTCATCGACATGCAGTTTTTTTTACTGACACATTGCATTGCTCGTTTATAATTTGGTTTTTGCACGAATCCTACATATTAAATCCTTGCGTCCTCTTTATGTAAATTTGATGTATTGTATCTTCGTTATGCGTTATTGTCAAATAATCCTATTACATTTATTAAGCCTCTGGTAGCAAATTCCTAAGAAGATTATTGTATAATGGAGATGCAAAGAGAGATTGTTGTTTCATCATCTGATGTATTGAGACGTCCAATACCAACTGCGGTGACATGTACGTGGATTTTGAGACACGAAGATTTTTTGCGTTTAAAATTTTTTTCTTGTATTTCGTATTGGAGGTATTTGCAGTTTCAATCAGATTAAAAGACGCTGGTTTTGCTCGCACAAAGCGAAAGCTGACAGGTAGCAATAAATTATTTTAAGCTTTTTGCACAAAACAAGTTTAAGGTTAATCTTTACCTCCTCCCACGCAATACAATTTTTTTATGTATAGGGTGCTTCGAATTTGATGTAAATTGTTTTGCTTCCCTTTTTTAAAAATGAAAAGCGAATTTGTAAGCAGGTACCCTTAGCACCAGGACGATTCAGAATAATCCAGATAAACGCTTCTTCCGGATCTAGCAAGACCTCTATTAATTAAGTCGGCCAGCCCTCGCCGACTGGCATAGTCACGTGTTTCAGTATAATATAATTATAACAATGCAGACCTTCCAGATGCAATCTCGTTTTCTCAAACTCATCTGTTTTGAAATTTGCTCCTTAAATTTTCATACGAGTAAAATATTCATATGATGTAGGGTGACGAACCCTTCGAACAGCTGATATTTCGGATATAATTAATTTAACCGTGAATAATTTCTGAAGGGTCGGGAACCATTATTACAATGTCTCATAATTTGTTTATGGGCCAGGGCTTTTAAAAAAAATTGTAAACCGGAACAGAAACGCAAATATGTTACATTGTATAGTTTACGATTTGGCAATCGATTTGATTGTCGATTTCTCAATGAAACGAGCACTTGTACGAATAGTAATTAATTTTAAGCGAGGGATTATTATTTCGATTTTTGTGATCTTAATGGTGCTTGAGCCAATTTTGCAATGCAGTTATTACATCTATTACTTACAAGTTAAGTAAGTATTGGCACAATTTTAGAACTTTATTACTCTAATTATTTGGCTCGTCGCCAATTTCAATATTTACACCATTCAATCACTACAATTTTTAATGCTTATGAATTATTATTTTTTGTTGGCGTTACGTATGCGGATGTACTTGAAATTTTTAGGTCATTTACATTCTAATAATTACATGGTATTATCTAATAAATAAACGCGGTGTTAATTTTTACGTTTACGGTGATTTTAGAATTCGGAGTTTCTAACAAAAAGTACAAAAACTTCTTGAAACTATTTGAATACATTTATTTATTTTATTAATTACTGCATTGTGAACCGCAATTTTTTGTAAATGTAAAGAAAGTGAAAGGTAACATAGACGGGAACAAACAGTAAAAGTTTGAATATCGCCGCCGAAATGTTTGGCAGGTACACGGGAACTTATGTTAAGCATGTTCTTTTCAGGTGTAAAAGTAACGTTTCTTTCGAAAACATCATTAAATTTGTAGGTACTTGGACCTTTTTGGGTGTATAATGAAACTTTGAAAATTTTCGAGGTCAAATTAATTTTCTTGTTTGTTGTATTTATTTTCACATGTTACAGTCCCGTTATTTACCTGTTCTTTTAATTTGTACCAAAACGGAACTTGTAGGAATTACAGGACCACGCGATTGAAACACGAATGGACGAAAAACCATTTTAGACCTTTATTCATTGACTTGAAATATGAATTCTTTATACAGGGTGTCCCCGTGACCGTGGAGAACCTTTGAGGTGACGATAAAGGACACCTTTCTCCAAAACCTGGGGGGTACCTCCCTTTAAAGCAATTTTTTGAATTTCTGATTTCAAACCGCCATAGCTCCGATATTATTGATTTTTTAAGCTTAATCAATTAGAACTTTTTTAAAGATCATTCGCTCATCTTCAAATTAGGTTATAACCTTTTATCGTTTTGAATCGACCAATTTCGAGTTATTAATTAAATTAAGGAAAAAACTGTTTTAAAAAATTCAGGTTTTATTTTTTTTTCTGTTCTTGCGAACCCCGTATCTCTTAAATGAAACGTCTTAGAAAAAAACTGATGACTCAATTCGGATAGAAAATTTAACGGGCTACAACTTTGCTCAAATAAATTTTTTTGGGAAACCAACCGTTTTCGCAGAAATTTTGAAAATAATGAACAAGGTGTAGGTAAAAAAAAGTTTTCTCATAAAAATCGCTTTTACAGAAAAAGTTGCATTTTCATCATTTTTGTTCATATAACAAAAAGAATGAAATTTTCAACAAAAGATGTCTAATGCCCTAGTCCCACGATCAAGATTGCATCTTTTTTGAATTTGAAACATAATTATTATGATCGGAAAACTGGTAGTTTTTGTGTGACGTATGATTTTATTGTAATTTTATTTCGGAAATAATATAAAAAAAATATTACTTAACCTGCAAAATATTCAAAATTTGTTTTTCTTGAACCATAACGATATAAACCAAAATGCCGGGGTCATACCCTAGTTACGACACCGATAGTGAGTGACTTTGATAATTTATAATTTCTCTAAAGAGACCCGACAATGTATAATTTTCAGCGGAATCTGGAAAACACCCGCTAAGTTCGAACCTCTGGTAACCCTACAATGTGAAAATGGATTTGTCGCTCTAACAAAACTTTTAGTATAGCTATAGCCTCAGCAAAGTTTTTTTGTTGCTGTAACAAGTTTTCTGCTGCCATAACAAAGTTTTTTCTATGCAGAATAAGAAAATTTGTTAAATCAACTAATCCTTTTTATTACTGAATAGAGAACAACTTTAATATGGCAGCAGAAAATTTGTTGCAGCAACAAAAAATTTGTTATAACAGCAAAAAAGCTCAGTTGAGGCAATAATAGCTACTAATAGCTCTGTTGGAGCAACAAATCATTTTTCCCAGTGTAGGTATAATGAACCAAATCGGTAGGACCTTTGGGGTTGGTTTCATCTTTAATACCTCATAGATGAGACCAAGTTTGGTTGAAACCTCATACAGGCGCGGATCTAGACTTTTGGCAACGGGGTGGTCACAGATTCATGGATATTATCAGTTTTTTTTTAAATTTAAATATTAAAATTAAATGTAAACACTTTTTACACTTGAGAAAAGATTTTATTTAGCCACAATTATGGATTCAAATGGGGGGGGGTCATGACCCTCCCCCTGGATCCGACACTGACCTCGTAAAACTGTAGTAAAGGCATGAAATCAGACGACCGCGGTTTCGAAATCGGCTAAAATTTTTCACTCAGCACTTTTGTTTTCCTCAGACCACAGATACCCTAACGTAACTTGTATTACAAACTAACATCCATATTTTATGTGAATTACTCTGTATATAAAAACTGCAAGTGTAAATTTATTATTCGTTGTTTTGTAACGGCTATTTATGCATCAAGTTTCGAAGCTAGGGTCTTTCGTGCACAAGACGTGAAATAACTGATATTAAAAGTAGGCAACCATGCAGACGCCCGGTCACTTCCGCTGGTACCTGCTTTAACGCAGATTTTGGCGACATCGCTCAGTTTACAATGGCTTTACCTAGGCGCTTTTGTCTCACTCATTAGCAATAAACAACTTGAAGTTGCATGCTGAATACAACAGGAGACAATTTTTAATTTTATATTATATTTTGATTTTGTCATTAGTTAAAAGTTTGGGTGATTAAAATGTTTGTTTTACTTTAAAACCAAGAATGAGGCTGTGTTCGTATTCAATGTGCTCGAAGTGTATTTAAATTATTGTTTATAATAAATTATAAATAATAAATTATAAACAATGTCTCTTTCTTGGCTTTAAATTAAAACAAATATTTTGATGACTAACCTTTAAAGCCTCCTTTTCAGCGGCGCAGTGTGATTTGAGGGGCGGGAGGGGCAGCATTTTTTGCTGTAAATTTTGTAATAATTGAAGAGGCAGTACTGGTGTCATCTTGTTAGATTACAATTTGACACTTTGTCGTTTACTGTTAAGCCAGTGGCAATGAATTGTACTGCTAAATTTATTACTGGCTATTATGTCATTGTCTTGTCAGATGTTAATTTGACATCCATTATTTCTTTTAGATTATAACGCACCTCTCATTGGTTGAATGATTGAACGAAGAAACCAAATAAATGACATCCTTGGCATTTGTATAATATAAATTACTATTATGAGTATTACTGTCTTGAAATACTCAACATTTACTCATAATACTCATAATTTAGGCCAGGGTCACGTGACAGGGCATTATTTTCATTATCATTTTTGTCGCAGGAATGGCATTTTTTGACTAAACAGGGGACAATAAAAGGTTGTCTTTCGGACTTGAGAGTCACATGTTGCATTTCCATAGTTGCTGCCGGACGTTGTTATGACGTTGCCATGGTTTATCAGGTCGGAATGAATCTGGACAGATCCGAACATATCGGTTACGGATCAACTGTTTTCCTCCAAATCGGGTCAAATCTTATCCGTTTCGGATCAAGTGTATAACCACGCGCTAATGAAGAATATAATTAACATCATGCATAGGCGGCGTCATCGTGTGTTACTATTGGGAGTTGATGAATTTTTCGTTCTAGCAAAAAAATACTTATCTCCCAGTTATAAAACATTAGCAGCGGCAAACATGCTTAATGGTTCAATTTCAATTTTATCGCAAAAATAAATTAACGGTCAAGTTTATCTCGTCTCGTGTTGCAAAAAACAAGTCAAGTTCATGCTTGACATTAACATGATAAATTGTATTTATAAAACCAACGGTTAATCGTGCTTGTAATGTCCAGAATATCATTATTTGTTAGATTAAATTTGGAACAAGATAGTTTTCTGTCATTGCCAAAAGCTCCCAAGATGATTAAAATGCCTCATTGCTTCTTTATTGCCTCATCAGTTGGTGCGTCTTTTAGCCAACCCAAAATCATCTAAAATGGAGATGTCACGACAATAAGTTCCAAATCCGCGTCTCCAAGTTACGCATCCAGATCTCGGATGTTAAAAACATCTGTGAAAAAATTACGCAATTATTCTAATCGATTGAACGTATAAGGAAGTCGAAGTAATCACAAACACGTGAATGGAAGTGGTTGGCAGTAGCTGACAGCTAAAATGGAAATTCTAAAAATGGCCAAACAACCTGTCACCAACAACTCGACGAATATTTTTTATTTTTATCCCGAGGATTCAGTTTTTTCGTTTTAATCCAGAGACGGCCTTCGAAATTATATAGTTTTATTGCCTTGAACTCAAAATGGAGGTGATTTAATTAGTAACAACCAAATTGATTCGATTCTTCAGGGGATTTCGTTTCGTTCGAATGCATCTACATTCACTCTCGACAATAACCGCTCCTTGCAATTCCAATTTAGCTAAATAATGTTCGAACAGGATAACAATTTGCCATTACAACAAAGAACAGTCATTGGACCATGCTTCCTCTTGGAAGAGAGACATCGACAATTTTATTTAAGTTGTCATTTGAAAAATTTCTCACCAAATTTTAAAGTTGCGCCAAGTTGTCAACACAAGTACAATGTAATCTCGATGACTAATGCTTTCTATTGTACAAAATGGCGATACAGCGAGCGACACGGTTTTATAAATTCGTAAAAGTTTGAATTTTCAATTAGAATTCGTAACACAGTTCGCACGTACGTCTACTACAATGCCAACAACAATTTCTGTTTTCATTTCTTGTTCCTACAGGCGCCTCGTCGCAAACAATAAAACCATTGGTCTTTGATGTATCTCATCCTTGTGCGTCTCTTCCCGTATTTTCCATCAACACTAATAGTTTTGACAAATTAGCTATCAAATTCTAAATGATGGATCAATATGGATGTTCGGTTCTCGAGAATCAATTTGCGGAGAAAGTTGCGTTATTGGGGTTCCATTATTTGCTAGACGGGTCTTTTGTTTGAGCGGAGAATGCTTTTCTCTTCCAATGGGAAACTAATTTAGTTTAAAATAAAGCGGTGTACGGAACTTGCTCGGAGATTTAATATTGGTAACCGATCCGTTTTCTCAGGTTCACACGCACGTTAAGACATTTTTTAACGTCCACGTATCACGTATGCAAAATTCTTGCTCATTCACGGATTCCCGTTCAAGTCTAGTCTTAAGTTATGCTCGGTGGATTTTATGTATACCGCTCACGTATTTCCTCATACCCACGCCATTTATTGTGTACAACTGTAATAAATTTAAGTAACCTGAATTAGATAAAATTTAATGTAGCAAAACACTCGATTTTCTACTTTTCTACGAATTTTTTTGTAGAAATTGCGAAACGTGCTTGGCTGTACGACATAAATGGAGATTATAAAAAAATTTCACAACTAAAAATTATGGGGACATAAGATTTAATCAGACGTTATCCATGTTATCCGTACAATAACAGTACGATTGCGCAGGCGTTAATTGCGACTTCGAAGTGTCAATTGCGACTTTTAAGTGTCAATTGCGACTTCGAAGTGTAAATTGACAATTGTAAGTCGCAATTGCCACTTAAAATTAATTTTTTACTTTGTGGCCTCAGGACGCCTTCGTACCTTCATGTTACTCTGGCAGATCGAAATATCTCGATTTACTATATCATATTTTGATTTAGATATAATTTCCAAAAGCCAGATTCTTAAAATGAATATTCTAAACCACATCCCTAAACGTCTCGGAAACGGTGCAACGAAATAAAAAAATGAATATAGGCATTTTTCTTATAAATTCATTTTATGCATTTTTGTTCAGATACATTTGCAACGCCGCATCCCCTCGCTTAGCTCGAGGCGCTCTGCATCGTCTTGACGACCGCAATCACGGATTCACCCTTAAAACTAGTTTTACGTTTGTCTAAATAAAAAGCTGTTAATAAAATACTAGTTCAACGGCAAATACTGTTACACGTGCCGGTAACAGAATATCCGTGTAGAAATCGTGGTTTCTAAAGCGCACGATGGAAAATTTTGATTTTTAAATGCCGTTTTCTCGAAAACTAATGGATAATCCATAATAATTTTTTTTTAATGCTCAAAAAATTGTCCTCTTTCCAATGGTCTATAGCGGAGGTCGGCAACCTATGACCCGCGGGTCACCGAGTGACCCATTTACTAATTTCAAGTGACCCACTTCAGTTCCGAAAAAACATATAATATATAGAAATAAATTATAAAACATAAACATGAAATGAATATTTTGAGAATTAAAAAAAAATGAAAATAGATCCTTTGTTTTTGCGCGCAAGTCAATTTCGTCCCTTACGTCTCAGAGTCATGGCGGAGAAAATGAAAATATCACTGACCCAAGCGTCCCTTTAATATTCATATTGTGGTTGATTTTGACCCGCAGCCAAAAAAGGTTGCCGACCCCTGGCCTATAAGAACAAGTTAAATTCGTGGGCTTACTTAAGTGACAGTTCTCTCATTTGTATCTCAGAAACAGTGCGACAAAATAAAAACATGTATATGAACAAATATGTAGGGAATGAAATTTACAAGAAAAATTGCCTTTTCATTTTTCTATTTCGTTGTACCATTGGTGAGATACAGATGATGGTATTTTTATATGACAAAAAACGTCTTTGTTCGGTATACAATTAACGTTGCTAACATAAGACTGGATGATTATATTTTTGATACACTGTATATAAATAATGTTATAACATCCCTACTGCTTTTAGAGCCGTACTAGGCTTTGCAGGGATCCTTGGGCACACAGAGTTTGGAGCCCTTTTTTAGAATTTTCCGAAATTAAATTTGGTGTTTGTGTTTTTTAATTTACCATTCCGGCAGGCTGCTTCATTTAAAATTTTTTTTTTATCTGTACCTTTGAGATATCTGTCCTTATACAGTAGCAGTCATGGAAATTGCATCGGTGATTACTTCCGAATTAAAATAACAATTCCCAATGAAATTTCAATAACTGCACATAATATAAACACGATACGCATATAAAGCTAGGTTTCCAAACCGGGGGGTCTGGGGGGGTATGAAATACCCTCCGGTACACCAGAGCTTGTATACAAAGAAAGTATTATTGAGTTTATGGGTTTCAAACCTGAAATCTTACCTACAAAAATTTAAAACTGTAAGATTTCTGATTTGAAATTCAATAACACATTTTCTTTTTTTGAACACAATCACTGATGTGCTGGGGGGTATTCCATACCCCCCAGACCCCCCGGTTTAAAAAAAAATGTATTATTGAGCTTATGATGATTTTGAAACCAAAAATTTAACTGTTTATCTATTTTTTTAATAATTCAGTAATTTTTTTAAAAAGTGGAGTTCGTAAGTTGTAAACTAAAAGAAATAGTATATTATTTTATTGGGATGTAAAGATTAACTTTACTTGCCTAGGGAGTTTTACGAAACTTGCGTGGCGAGGAAAGTTACCTTTCCATCTGAATAAAATATGTAAATAATAATAATAATCGGCACTCCATCTCATCAGAAATATCCATTTTCCAGGGTGGATTAATCCCTATTTACTGCTGTGCGTTTTACACGTTACATCCTTTTTCTCCTTACAGCTCCTCGTGCGACTTTGCCTCTTCCACGACTCTCCTCCACAACCGTTTATCCAGAGTCTTCGTTCTCCAGTCCCTCAACTGCATCGCTCTCAGATCCTCCTCAACCGCGTCCAGTCACCTCATCCTTGGCCTTCGTCTCGGTCGCCCAACAACTGGTTTCCATCTCATCACACTTCCAATTGCTCTATTATGTTCCGCTGTCATCACGTGACCCAACCATCCTAGTCTCATCGCCTTAAGGTGTCGGATTCTCTCGGATTCTTATGTGATTTTTCTATATCTGTCATCGTCCTCTCCATCCATTGTTGTTTCTTATATCTGCAAAGATTTACAGCTTGTCTCTTTTTTTTCCTTATATATTTCAGATCACATAATATCCAAGATACCGAGACATACTTGTTGAATTCATAGCTTTGGTCTCTTTGAAATCTGATGGGCATGTCGTGTTTGGCGTGATCTTCTGTAATGAGCTTAACGTGGATTCTGAACGACCGATATGAAGAGAAGGGTTGCAGCTTTAACGTTCCCGTCGTGCTGCCGTTTGTATTAGACCAGATTAGAAAAAATAAAAACATAAAAATGGAAATACATGGATGGATATTATAAATTACCATAATTATCTAAAAAATGTAATTTATGCGCGGTTGTGCATCATAACTTCTGCTTTTATATCAATTTTTGTCTAGCTAAATGTACACCAATTTACATAAACAGAATTAGTACAGACGCGAACTGCTGCATTGATTTATATTTAAACTGACGTTGCGGTATGGCTGTATGGCGTAACATTGACCGATGAAATTTATTTTTTAGAAAGCCATGCTTCATTATCCGTGTGGATCATAAATTTTATTTTACACCAAAAATGTATGCCCAAATGGATATTTTAAATATTGAAACGTATACTATTAAATTAAACGTGATTATGTATGATACACTGAGAAAAAGGATTTGTCGCCCTAACAGAGCTATTAGTAGCTATACTATAGCCTCAACAGAGTTTTTTTGTTGCTATAACAAGTTTTCTGCTGCCATAACAAAGTTTTTTTCTATGCAGAATAAGAAAATTTGTTAAATCAACTAATCTTTTTTACTGAATAGAAAACAACTTAGTTATGGCAGCAGAAAATTTGTTGAAGCAACAAAAAAATTTGTTATAGCAGCAAAGCAAAACTCAGTTGAGGTTATAGCTACTAATAGCTCTGTCAGAGCGACAAATATTTTTTCAGCATTTATGTAATTGACGAATGTCCACTGCTGGTTTTTGCTCTAACCGAATAATGTAGATAAAGCTCTGTGCACGAACTTTTGATTTTTTTGGGACGCCCACTTCTGGAAAACAGAAGAAAACCACCAAATTGTATCGTTTAATTTAATAATAAACCGCCGCATTAAATTTTGTTGATAATTATAGTGATTTACACGTTAAATATAAATTATGGTGGCGTGACAGCCTCATCGTAATACTAATATTATGCATTTTTATTGTTACGATTGTAAAAACAAGAATGGAGTTGTTATATGGGACACGCGAAGTTGTGATTTTTGCAGCAACCTCGTATATTTTAATTATAACATTTTTGCATTCAGCCCTTGGATAAGAAAAGGTGCCACGGATAAGTAGTGTAGTTCAACGATTGCGAACAAAAGAAAAGCAGGAGTTTATTGTAGTGCTTCCTGTTTTGTCGTTCGCTTCTTGTTTTGGCCAAGTGGAAAGCGCTGAAAGCTATTTTGCAGTTTCCTAAATATAAACAAACATAAAACGGAAAACGATAATTGATACTTAATAACAAACGCTTTATGTATGCGTTCAAGGCCTGAAGGGTTGTTGGGGACGCTCACTTTCAGCACATTATAATTTTAGTTGTACTAAAATTATTTGTAGTACTGCAGTGTTGAGTGGTGGACTTAATTAGAAATTTGAGTTGTCCATATCGGGTTTCTCTTTCGTACAGACTTGGAAGTTTCGTGTCCGCTTGGTTGGATTTTCTCATCAAACTTCTGTGTTTTTTGCCTATTAACCCCCTTCCGCATGTTCAACGTTATTTGAATAATGACGGGCTTAAACTTCGTTAAATTCCATTTTTGCTGATGAAACTCAGCAAATTTCGCAATTAAATATTAATTCGACAATTTGACATTCTTTACCCCTTACATTTTAGCCTCTCAATGTCGAAACGAACACTTAACTGCGTAGTTATTCAAGATTCCACGAGGTATTCAACAGAGAACAATCTCGTTTACAAATCGAGTGAAAATTAATTGCCATAAGTCACGCCACTGTGTTATTATTATCAGATATGATTGCTAGGTTTCTGTTCGTTTACATCAAATTCACGTTGAACCCACATTTTCTCGAGCAAAATATGTAAAAGTTAATGCACCCTGTTATGAAGATTGGCGGGTGTTTATTAGTTACATCACGAAGCTGGCATGTGCAGATGCCTTTTTTTTGCAGCTGCAGTGGATAAGAAAGCGGAGGTGTCAGTTTTGTTTGCTCATTCATCACTTAGCACAACTTGCACTGATTATTATACTTCACGTTTATCAACAACAATTTTCCTATTTTAGGAATGCCACGAGATTGCATTAAGAAAATGTTGCGACGAGCCTCGAATAAAAAAATGCTGTTAGTATTCTATTGGGATCAGTTTCAGCCCACATGAGTTTTTTTATGAATAAGTAACACAACTTTCACCTGATTGAACTTTGTGTGCATTTTTATATACTCATTTAGATGTAAAAATGTCAAATGTGCAACCAACAAGGCTTTCTAATTGAATTTACCACTCGAGATGAAGATCTGGTCAAGATGTTGCCAGGAGGCAATCAGCTTGTCAAAATAAATCATTCGTTTTGACCTGTGACCTCTTCTCGTTTTCTCGTCCCAGACGAGAAGTGATTTTCAAAACCGTTTGGTTGATGAGGATTTTGGTATTTGAATGACGAATGTTATTCTTGCAACATTTTTTTATTTTCATTTCCTCGGCTCTTCCAACTTCACATTTCAAATAAGGTCACATTTGCTTCCATGGCTTTTAATGCTTTAATGTCATTACGTTATTAAATTTCATTACGTAATAACGTCACGAGCTGCAAAAACTTGGTTTTTATGGTGACAGCTTCTTACTTATCTGACATTTTCTTTATGTATTACTTACTTTTATTTACCGAACGTGAAATTTCCCAATTGAATACATTCAAGTCGGGATAATCCCCAGTCGAATTCAAATACCTCTTACATTCGATTAGAAGGTGGATAATCTCCTGACGTAGTATATCCTTCATCCTCGTGGAAAATTCAATATTACATTTCCAAATCTCCCTTAACAATTGAGAAAACCGCATCAATTTAAATTTTGGAAGATCGTTTCTGCTCTCAAATTATCCTCGTCATCCGACAGACGACTAAATAATATAAAAGCTCACGTCAAGGGTTTAACGCTCTGTCGGTTTCACGAAAATAAAACGCGGATGCAATTTTAATTAGAGGGCTCCAGCTTAAAATTTTGTTTACTACTAGTATTCGTCTGGTGAGATTGACTTGCCAGGAATGGCATAAATAATATACGAGTGTGTGTGTTAACTTTACAATCCCCGACCAAGTTGTAACATTTATGTAAGTGTAATTCGATACGTAGACTTTCGTTGGGGTCTTTCAGTCTCTTCATGATACATGGTAAAATTGTCACTCACGACTCGAGTGGCTTAATTATGACAGCTTAATGGCCAGGCACTAAAGGCCTCCACACACGGGTTTGCCCCACTTAAAATTTTAATATTCATATTTTAAACATAATATCAAAAATTGCTTCAGTCGAATGATCTATCATTTTAGATAGATACTTCCTTCGCAGTAGCGACCTTTAACACAATCCTTGTTTTTGTCCACCATCTGCATTTGTCTACTGCTACTATCTGATGTCAAAAGCTTTTCTTTTCCATTTTTCGACTGAAACCACAAACACTTTTTTGATTTTCTAAAATTAAAATTAAAATCATCATGCGACTTGACCGTGTATGGCACCTTAAACTAAAAAATTTTTACACGAAGCAGTCCTAAGTACCCGAAGATTACATTGTACAATGTTCATCGTTCTTCGGCCAAGTCATTCTTTCAATCTCGATCAATTTTGTACATACCTGACGTGTTTCCTCTTTCTAATTAATATTTCTATGTAACAAGAACCACTCAGACTTTTCAATTATTGCTTTGTTATAAATTATAAATTTTCACCCAATTGACCCGCAGCACAGCATCACACAGTTTGAACAATGGCTTTTTTATGAACTGCTGACAAATTGTCCATTGTACATTTTTCTACGACTTTTTATAACTTTCAGACAGACTCCCATTAAATATTTGTCGCTCATAAAAATTGTAGTAAAAATATTCGTAAACGCGATTATTAAAAAAGTAAAGCCTGGTAGTAAAATCATTTTTAATGTAAAACGTTGAACTTTCCAGTTTTAATACGTTTTATGACTGCTGAAATTTTTACAGCCCAAAACAGGAATTTTATTCCGAATCGTTTAACTTCACGTAGTTTATTTTTGTAAAATAAAAAAAACGACCTCACTGGGATTCGAACCCTCGCAGCGCATATCCGATCATTATTTGATGTAGTCGCAGCCGCTTTTTTATGAGAAAATCTCCGTCAAAATAAGGGAAATGCAGTTTGCATCAAAATCTCGTTTGAGTCGGCTGTAACGAACGCAAGTTTTTATGAAAGCTAAATGCGGTTTGTTTTATTTACCAAAAGCGCGACCTGTTTCGTATTAATCAACGCTCGTCAGAATACATTTCATTCCGCTAATGGCGTTAATGATAATAAAAAAATACGATATACCACACGCCTTCTCATTTCCACATTCATCTCAATTCGTCCCCTCACAATCCACCCTCACCCTCTTGTGAGTCATCGATACGATCTAACATTTTCTCCATCAGGTCCGTACGTCAACCCCCTTAAGTTTTACGAACAAGAAACCAATGGTAATATTTTATCTGGCAGTTGAACATAAATTTATTAAGACTGATCTTTGATTGAAAGGGTCCACTGGGGAGTTATGCTTGGAATTTTGACATGAGAAAGTTTCCACCAGACAACATTTTCCAATCCTCAATAATAAACATCTCCAAGTTTTTCGCTCGACTGCCCCGCTTTGAGCTAAAGTTAACAAAGCATTCCGATAATCAATAGAAAAAAGCTGTTTTTGTATGGAAATGTTTGGGATATCTAATGGGAAATTTGTAAAACCTCCTTCCAGTAGATTATTTTGGATTGGCTATTAATTGTTTCTCTGATGGCTTTTTACATTTCCAGCATTGATTTATGTATTTTTTGAACCTAATGCTCTCGAAACATATCGAATGACTGAAATTATAACTATGGGTGGTTTTTTCACTTTTTCCATCGGAAGAAGTAAAAATAGAACAGTTGAATGATGCATATGAAGGTCGCATTAACACACAACATGTGCATTATAAATGCGTTTGTTCCGCATACTTTCGATTTTATTTGCATTGGCTTCGGTAATGCACGAAGCTTTTAAAATTATGTAAACAGCAAATTAAATTAAAAATTAATAAATAAACAAACAACTTAAATTAACATTTTGGTGTGTTTACGAATTTCGAGCGGAAATTTTTTACTTGGAGGTCATTTCTTAACATTTGGGTCGATGATGCTCATCGCATACGAATTGCCGCAAATTTTTGGATTAACTTATTCGGTTTTTTTTTCAAATAATATCAAATTTATATTAATATCGGTTGGTCGATTTATTGTAACCTTGGCCAAATCATTCAGATCATCCCATCCTTTTCTATTATTTGGAGAAAGATATGTGCAATATATGTATTTTGTGTAATGACTGTGATTGTGCGGGAGGATAACAAATAATTTGGATTACGATATTCCCTCCTAAGCCACTTTTTATGACAACAAACTAGAATTTGTCTTCGAATTCGGCTGAACATTAGATTATAGAAAAGGGAGAAAAGTAAATGATGTTTTAAGGAGGGGATTTTCTTGACTCGGTTAAATGGCAATTTTTGGTCAGAATTTTAACTAAGCACTTCGTTAATTGATTACAAATTTGTTTAATAGTTTTTCTACAATCAAATGTAAACTATAAATAAAGCTCTTGACATACATCCTCTCAATCACAAAAGCTTGACACTCAAGCGTGAGATGCGCGCTTATCAAAGGTCAACGTAGTATATCAATGAGTTAAAAGTAGTAAAGAATAATATAATAATAGACGATTAATCAGTTATAGTAATTTTTATTTTATCCACCAAACTTACGGAGAGGGAGAGTTTTACAAAATAAATCGGATTTCTATTCAACTATTTTGATAAATAAATTAAAAATCAAAAAAAAAAATTGACCAAAGTGGTGAGCATGTGGCGTGTGGCGATGAAGTGGTATGAAAGTGAGAACCACGATCGTACCCTGCCGTGCTAGAGAAAGACAGAAAGCCACTTGCTCACCACACCGCGCCACTGCCACACCACTTCGGTGCGCGCCTTGCCTAACAACGCACACTCCCCGCGTACAAGGCGGGTAGCAATTCAAAATCAAGGCAGCCGATTGGATAAAACGGCAAAACCAGTTAAGGGGCTACTATACGCTTTCGTGGACTTTTTTCTCATTCTTAATTTAATTTTAATTAAAATAATTTGGCTACAGGTTGATGTGTTCTTCTATTTTGATTTTTAAAATTTCCGTCTTTAGAAAAGAAAACCCTTTTTAATATTTTTATTCTCTGGAAACCATTCCTGAATGTTGAAAGAATTTTACGAAGTTTGGCTTCACATTTATTATGTCTAGAACCCTTATAAAATTTAAAGTTTTTGAAGTCGTGACCGAATCACTTCAGCTCTTACCACTTAACCTTTTTTTTGTTGTTCTATGAATACAAGCAGTTTTGAGTTTCAATAGAAAATTTATAATTAGCATACGAGAAACTTCGTAGTACTAATAAATTTCGACTTTCTACATTGTACGCGATCTCCAAACAAACAAAAATTTGTTTTTTTGTTTTTTGATTTTTGTTTTTTTAATTAGGCTAATTTTTATAAAATTTGTGCGTTGTAAGCGTAAACAACCTGCTATTGATTTTATTCCGCTGTGTAAATAAGAAATTACGGAAGGAAAGGTCAAATTTCAAGTTGCACGATACTTGTATTACCAGGGGGCGGATTCCGATGCACTTTCGATTTCTCATTTTATTTTTTTAATCTTCGGGTGTATAGAAAAAGCGCATTGAACTCTCTTCGAAACGAGATTCTATAAATGACAGGGATTTAAAACATCCCCCTCTTTCTATTTTTACTTATTTTAGTTATTTCGAAAATATTTAAAGGCTTTTAATGTCACTCATCGGTTACATCGATATTTTTCGATTTCAGCCCCGCTTACGTTTCCCTTCCGACACTTAATATTTAAGTATCACCCACACACATGGCCTATGGAGTAATAAATCATTTACCAATGTCGAGACTTCTTTTTACCAACCGAGCACCTACGTCAGGGTAAATAGGGTCAAATCGAATACATACTACATAGATTCTTGCCCACCAACCACACAATAATTGAAAGAAATGTTGATGAACTTGTGACACGCGCAAGTTGCTATGTTCGGTTACAATTTAATTAAGCTTTATTACTTTACGTATTTTAAACGAAATGGTTAAATTGAAACACTTATTTCTTATCTAAATTGATTTAAAACACATTCAAACACCCACGCACTTCAATTTGTGACGTACGCGTATGTTAATGCTCTCCGGTTAAGACTTTCGTAAGTATTCGAGTAGATAAAGCTTTTAATTCTTAGATTAGCTTATGAATTAGCCAATTTGATGCGAAATTACCGTTTTATGCCGTGTAAGGCGGCCATACTCGCTCAAGCACGCGCGTGTTTGGTATACTGCACTTAACCGTTTTATGTAAATTTCGTTGGTTTACGCAGAACGTTTCGTTCTGAACGTTCTTCATAAGTGTAAGGCCCCCTTTAACAAGAAAGACAATACTATTTTGTAAATAACATGTTAATATACGAGTACACAATGTAATACGATCCACCATACCATATTTACGTTGGTACAATTGTATACATTTGCCCATAAAAAAGTTAATTGCCAATTATGTACGCTTCAGAGCTTTCGGTTAATCAACGTTTCAATCGTAATTGGCTGTAAAATTATTAAATTACATCACGATTACAGTTGGTTTACAAAATCATTTGATAGAATGTCGGAAAATTAATTTTGAGAGCGTGGTTTATCTGATGATACGTCTCTTCTATTGAATAGCTACATCATCAGATTCGACTTACGATAGGGCATCAATTTTCTGAGAGGAAATGGCACCGAACTGGTAATATTTTAATTAATTTGATGTGATCAAATTAGAGCCACCAGTTTGGATCTATAAATATTTATACTTGCAACTAAATAAGTTGTCACAAGTGAAACAAGTTTTTCCAATAACAATTTCGTCGTAAAAGCATGAAGAACGTTTTTATTCTCGTATTTTTCCAACTAAATTGCCAAGATCTGTGAGGTAGGTATTTGTTATGCACAGAGATTGATTTTGTTGCATACTGGATGTTGGGGTAAAAAGTAAGATTCGTTCACCCTTAACGCTCGATAAAAAAATACTCACCAGATAAGTGTTCGGCAAACATTTCCAACAAATGTTATCGGTTGTTTTTCAAGTGTGGATGAAAAGTTGACACTTACTGCTACGCTTCCACCTTAATGCAATTTTACATCGACGCGACGATACATTAAATTATGTTACGGAAACTTTGTAATCAGAACGATGCGATAGCAGGATAGCACCGATCAATTGAAAGGAAGCGAGGAAGGACAAAGGAAGCATTGGATGCATTGACATGATTCTGCAATGAACTACAAATTGGAAACGGATAAGGTGATTAATAATACAGGAAAATTTCCGTGTTCGAGATATTGGCTAAGCGCCTAGTCTGTTATCATCACTTTTAAATTAAAGGAGGCCACTCGCTCTATATTAGATATAATATTGCAGATCATCCCACACAAATAAATTTAAGTGAGTATTTTCACTTCGGTGCAAAGTGAGGTGTCTGATATGACAGGTCTGACTTGTCCCCCGAAGCACAGAAGCAGTCATAACAATGGGTCCAGTCAGTTCTCTCCTATATTTGCAGTGAGCTCTCGTCTATTTTCAGTGAGATATTCTTTGTTTTCACAGAATTTTTCTCCTACCAAAGCTGTATGCAAGGAGGTGGAGAGATAGGGATTCAAATAATAGAAAGCCAGTCAGGCATTTTTTGCAGTTACAATTTTTTACATTTTAACCTGTACTTCTATTAGTTAGTTCTATTAGTATAGCTTTGTTTCTGCAGTTTCATAGTTTCAAACTTTTGTATTAAGTTTAACAAATATTTAAACCAAAGTTTACAAGTTTACATTGTGAAGCACATAATTAGAAAATGCTGTATTTTCTAGGTTCAAGATAATTTTGTATTATCCTAGGAACCCCCCCCCCGCTTTTTTTTTCTTATAGTAACTAGGAAACAGTTCTCAAACTAGATCAGTGGCGTAACTAGGGGAGGCGGGGGGGGGGCGGACCGCCCGGGCGGCACATATTTGAAAAAAGCTAGAGGATGTCGAATGTTTGTTTACGAACATCTCGATGACCTTTTTTTTTGCTTTTTATTTTTTAATTTAAGTAGAATTCTTTTGGTAAGGGGCGGCAAAATATGACCGCCCCGGGCGGCAAAAGCTCTATAGCTACGCCACTGAACTAGATTCTCGATTGTCTAATCGTGGTGTTTTGGGAAGCGATGAAAGATGAAGCGGACCTACAACTTAACGTGGAATATAAACCACAACATAAAAAATAGCTTGACAACTTGAACTTGCTCACTGCTACAGCAGACAACTTGTACACTGCATCTTGAAGTGCATTGTTCTCTTTATCGTTACATCTCAGTTGGGTTTCTTGATGGTAAAGGTGTCGATGGCTTGCAAATTTTCTAGCAATAGAAACTGGTAAGGGCATTAGACGCGAAACATTCAAATGAAAGTCTGAAACCTGAATAGTCAGTTACTTAGCGTATAACTCCAGAGCTTCGTAATTTGCACATGAAATAATCGTGAAATCAACTGCTCTCAGGTCTCGCCATTGTCACGAATTAGCAATAAGACGTGGTCATTCAAAATGTCTGTTCGTTAAATTATGTAATTTACTGTTTGATTGTAACCCGTGGAGTTCCTTTGTACTCGTCAAGTATGCTAAATTTTAGTTTCCTTCCAGAATGTCATTTAATTTGCCTTTCTTACGAAAAGGACTCAAAGTTCAATAGGAAATTAGATTTACGCTCGTGGTCGCTAATCTTGACCATTTATATTGATTTACCGACTTTGGATTTTGACAAATACAGAACGTGGTGTATAGTGGACACTCTCCTTAATGATGAATCGGAAAGGGTGTTGAATGAAGATAATAGCGAAGCAAACAGCGGGAGAATATACTTGCACGTGTAAATTTGCATTTGATTGATTATTTTTCCCTAACTTCCTTCTATGATGTCAGCGGGGTGTTATCTAAGAACGCATTCAATTTTGGTTTTTATCTCGGATAACAAGACAAGTATGTCATCATAAATTTATTATTTTCGGTCTTAATCGCGACATTGTTTTATTTTTAAGCTTCTGAGGGACGATTCGAGTGATTTATACTATTGCCATCTATCGGTCAGTCTGATAAGTACCGCTATAAATTGCTGTGCGACGCGACTATAACGACGATAAGCGTCGTTAGGTTAATAATTACGAGGCGTCGAAGCAAAACGTGGGGAAGGTTCTATTAATACTCATCTCTTGGGTTTTATAAATAGGTGAACCACCTGTGCTTTTACACTTTCGTAAATCATCGACAACAATTGAAAGAAATTTTAAATATTTATTTCTTTGTTTTTAAAACACGCGTAAATATTTTGTTTTCTGCTCGGGGTCGTTTCCAGACCCTGTCTGTCGTATTCCGCCACAATATAACATAATCTTTTGGGAGAATAACATCATTTGCTGCCCTATCATCGGGAAGTTTGCGAAATAACTAAACTTTCCCTCGAATGTTATTTAAGCTTTCTTTCGAGTTTCTTGAATCGATATACGAGGTTGTCTGCGGCGGAGTTGTCAAAAACTTATGGAAAAAGTGTTTTCCATTTGCATAAATCGTCTGAAAGCATGAAAATTTTATTCAAAATGCTTGAATTCGCGTAATCCTACCGAAACCCAAATGAAAGTTCTTTATTTTAATAGTCTTAGTTACGAGGCGTAATCAAAAAGTAGAAGTGATTTTAAACATATTTTATCCTTTTAAAAAGATCTGCACGCGATTGAAATGGTAAATGGACGCCCATTTACAAAAAATATGGTTGCAAGGGTGCGTAAAAGTGTTTTTGGCACAGTAATTCATGATTCTGCTATACACAAAATGAGATTGTAAAATTTTTATAAGACGCACATAAATATAAATCCTATATCTTGGTTTTACATGCATGGCCATTTACATCCAGTTAAGGGTCGTTTGGAGATTGTGTTTGATATGTGGAAGGCCATTTTTTACATGCTTTATAAAATTATATCATTGAGACAAATGATTAAAAAAACTGAGCTTGAAAATTTATTGGAACCGAAAATTAATTTTCGATTTAAAAGAAAACTGTCAGATTTACAAAAATATATTGTCAACATAAAATGTGTAGTTTTTAATTCTCTACAATTTTTATTTGATAACTTTTGTTCTATCTGCCGTGGTTTACGAGTTATAGGTAAAACTAGGAACACTCGTCGTTTTAAAAGCATTTTGTGACAAAGTACGACGCGAACTTACAATTGGAGCGCTGCAACAACCATAAGAGAAAACCAAAAGTCTTTTCAAACCGGGGGGTCTGGGGGGTATGGAATACCCTCCAGTACACCAGAGATTCTACTCAAAAAAATTTGTTATTGAGCTTATGGGTTCAAACCAAAAATCTAAATTCTATGATTTCTGATTTGAAATTCAATGATACTTTTCTTTTTTTTAACACATTCACTGATCTGCTGGGGGGTATTTCATACCCCCCAGACCTCCCGGTTTGAAAAAAAAATGTATTATTGAGCTTGTGATGAGTTTTAAACCAAAAATTTAACTTTATTTTCTATTTTTTATTATTAAAAACATAATATAGAAAACTATTTTTTTAATTCGGGAATAATTCCCAATGCAATTTCCATGGTCGCTACTGTATTTCAGAACGAAATGAAAGATTTTAGAACGAATTAAAATTAGTAGACCTGTTTATCCAATTAAAGCGTTCAATTTTAATTTGATCATCTGTTTAACTGGTCCAATCTTACAAATGTGATTGTATAAACTATTGTAATAGCCGACCGAATAAAGAGATCCTCACAGCAGCGGATTGTTAATTTTTTTGCGCTTTACTTCTGATTGGTCAAAAACTTGACACACAATTCTATTCACCAGTAAAATCTGCAATCTGCTTCTGTGAGGACCTAGTTTTAGAAATTCAATTTAGATGTTGATTAAATCAAATTCGAAATTAATAATAATTTTTTCTACTAATACCAACAAAACACCAATCATAATTGCACGCTCTATGATGAGTCTAGTTACTTTTTAAAAATATTGTAAGCAAAGTACGCAACTGTTTTATTCTAGAATTATTAAGAAATTATTCAATATTGGCTGTTACTTATTGGCGAACATAACTTGGTTATGTGGCCCCAAGTTAGGTTAGCCCCCCCCAAATATCTTCGGCAGTTGGAAAAAGTTGACAAATCCACTGAAAAGTTGACCAAACGAAATTTTGATAAACTTCTATTTTAACGTTTATTACTCCAGAATTTTAGAGGAGGCTAAGCCTCCCTTGCCTCCTCTGACGAGCCGCCTCTGATAGCACATCACATATTCGAGTTACAGCTGGAAAATCCCGTAATTAGGATTTCTAAACTTACTTATGTGTTTTCTAACTTTGTTTAACCAGGGTAATCCAAAAAATAAACAGAGTTCAAGGTGAATGTAACTGCTGTGACACGTTTGGCAAAAAAGTTGGAAAATTCAGGACTACGTCTCCATTCTCTGTCAAATAGGTTTTTTCATGTCGATTCTGATTTGCTCCTTTAAAATTTAAATGCCTGTTGAGCTATGTAACTAACCAATGAAAATCCATAACTTGTGTACATATAACGGTGGGGTCAAAATAACTTGGTTAATATTCATTGATTCGTTCAATTTGAAATGCGAAATTATTTATGGCAGATTAATGGAAAGTATTTCATATTAATGTGATTGTAATAACCATAGTGGGAAACGAGCTAATGACTAATTGAGGCAGTAGTTGAGTGTCAGCCTCTTGAATTAGTGTGAAAGCAGCCGCTTTTCAATATTCAAGAACTTGAAAGTGCGTACTAACTTTGAACTGTTAAAACTTGTTGCTATTTTTTCTGATATAACTCTGAATACGCAATGCAGCATTCCATGATCAATCAAATCATAATAAATGTATCAGTGTGTGTGTGGGGGGGGGGGATAATTACTAGTTACCATGAACTTAGCCGTATACCTAATAGTTATTTATGCTAAATTAAATCGGTTCCAGACTGGTCCTTTCAGTGTCAGAAATTGGTCTGGACGATGTCGCAGACATCTGATCTTTTCGAGTTGGCTTTTGCAAACAGCGTCTCCCTTTTGCGATAGACGCCCTCGGGAACCCCGACGGCGCCATGCGTCGTGTTTTTCTAAAACGAATTAAATTATCTTTCGTGCAAGTTCTCATAACTCCTTCCAACTTATTTTTTTCTACTTAATTGTTCCATTCTCCACGTTTCTAGTGTTCTTAATATCTCAATATATTAACAATTTCTGGTTAAAAAACCAATTGAGACTTGTGAAAGTCACCAAGTGGAATAGAAACAAATGGCGCGTATTGTTTTGCTCGAAATCATTTGTTACAAAATAAAAACAAACTTTACGTAACGCATCACTTGGTAGTACCACATAGTTTTAGATAAAAGTAATAAAATTTCACTCTCATTCGGAGATTAATTTGCGGATCAATAATTCTCACTTTCACTTTTGCGGTTGTTCCCAAAATAGCTCACGGAAGTATCAACGTCGGGATTCATACACCGAGTTCAATTAGGCTCATGTTAGTTTTTCATTTAACATTGCTAACAATGTTTAATTATCTTGTTAATTAAAGCGTGCCCGACGTCGGACGGCGGGGGGGGGGGCAACGACATTCGCCAGGTATTAATATTATTTAATTCTGCTCCTAAGACTCCAGCCGCAAGACCACTCGAGAGCAAATCCTTTCATTAGCTAATGGAAACAAAACTCGGGAAACTTGATTGCAGTCATTTGTTTTGGTGCATTATTTGAACTTGGAAAGGAAATAATACCTGTTTGGTCACAACCAGTTCGCGCAGTAGTTTCTTGTTCATTCTAGCTTGATGTCTGCTTTAATTATTATTATCCAAAATTTCCCCGATTATAAATGCAGCAAACTTCGTTGTTGCATAAAGGTGTACGTACGGTACCACCTGCTTACATAACTTGTAAAACCAGTTGTTCGATTCGCGTTTGTTTTTCAAAACAAAGTTTTTGACTGTCAGGAAGTTGGAACAGATCTGGTGCAACACCATATTTGATTGAGTCGTTGAACTACTTTTAATTGAATTTGATAAAAGATTTTAGATGTAGCTTTTAATTGAAGTTGTATTTTCGATTGGCGCCCAAATGTCGATGACTTCCTGCTTTTTTCTATTCTCAGAATAAGCGATTTTTTCAAGTGGTCGTGCTGTAATTGCGGATAACATTAAACGGTGGTTAAGCTTTGAGTTTTTAGAGGTCGTAAATTATTCCTAGGAAGACCGTCTAAATGTGGTCTGACGTTTGCACTTTGCAGATGTGTTACGCTTTCTTTTTCAAAACAAATGAAAAACCAAAATACATCATATGAATAAGCATACGAAGCACGCTCATGTCCGATTACATAAAAAAAAAGTCGAGCAAAAATAGGAATTGGTTTTTACAATATCACAGCCAATCAAGCAAAGAAGTTTTGGGTCTACAGTTTGAAAACTTCGGTTCGGTTCCCAGCCGGGGCAACTTTTTTTTTTTTTTTCTTTTACTAATTAAATGGTTTATTGTGAACAATGTTCATTGGAAGTAACTCGTTTAATTTATAGCAATTGCATCGTGGAATAATTTAATTGAGTATACAAATCAAGGTAAACCACAATTGTTTTGTGTAATTTGCTTGATGGTATCTTAATTTTACGTTTTAGTGAGAAGAAAACGCTTTTGTTGTGAGTTTTTTAAATGTAACTTTGGAATTTGATCAATTTTATTTTTCTCTCGCGGTATAAAATTGAAGTGCCCAAAATGTGTTGGCGTGTACGATACAATCGTAGTGTGTAGGAATTTTTATGTGACCTCGACTCCCGAAAACAGAGCATTGCACATATTTTTAGATTTATGGATTTGTGGGCATAAAAATGATTAAAGCGTAGTTAAATCAAAACATACGTGGGACGATCGGAAAGCAGCTTTGTAATTTTTTGATTATTCCAATCGAGGGTGGTAAACTTAAGATGCTACGAGAAGAAGGAAAAATTATTTGAAACTTTTCCATCAGCCATTACTTTAAACTAGCAAACTTTTTATAATGTAATAATTCATTTAGTGTTAAAACCTTGAACTATGGCAAGAATAATAAACGTGGCTAAATATAAAACTTACCAAATTAATTTGGGTTATTAGATCACGTTCAGGAGATCAGGACGAATCTAAGCAACTCATTAATTGGCCTAATTGTTGAATTTGAATTTATTGAATGTAATTTGCATCGTTTTCGAGCATTTAAAAATTCAAGACGTGGGATTCTCCATGTTCGACGTTCCTCTTCAAGGACAATTTGTTATAATTGCGATAATTTTGACCACCATGATGGGAAGGTAATTTATGTGGTTAACTGCGCGTCAAAAGTCTTTTTCACCTTTTATCCATTTTTCACAGCCTTTCGAATACGATTTTCCTTTCATTTCGTCGCGTTCCATCGATCAACAAGGTTCATTCATTTTTAAACATCCGATTCCGTGCAAATTTTGATAAACTCGCTTGTAATGTATGCAAAGTGGGCGCTCTATACAAACCAGGAAATTTAATTTCCGGAAATCTCAACAAAACCAGTCGTTATCACGTTGCTATAGCATCTTGTGTCTAATAAGCTTTTATCGCAACATTGCGCTGATTTACAAAATTTTATCAACAGAAATGGACGATCCCGAAATTCAGGAGACGGTGGAACAGATTTTAGGAAAAGGCGTGAAAGTTATCGACTGCGAAAAGAAATCGTCCATAAAAGAGGAAGAAGTGTTGCTCATTAACGGAATTCCGGTGAAACTCGAAGGCAGAGATGGCCGAGCCATAAAGGAAGCCTTGATAACTGGACAAGTACCGCCCTGCGATCTTTTGAATAGTTTGTTGATCAAAACTGGAATCTTGAAAGCTCCCGTAAAATTGGACACCTCTTTAAGTGTCAAGTCGACGACTGTCACTAAAGAGGAGGTGACCGTATCCAGGGACGGAAAAATCGTCGACGAACGGAGTAGGGAAACAAAGGAACACAATTTTTATACCAGCGCAATAAGTGAAGTATACGAACCCATAAAAGTAATCCCAACATCTGAATTCGCTAACGGAAGGTACAGCAATGACAAAACCAATTCTAACGGATCGTTCGTTCCCAATGGAAAATTTCCCGAAAACGGAAGGTGCTCTCAGAACGGAAAGTTTAGCGACCACAACGGTTACGAAACTGGAAGTGATAATAAGTTTAGCTCATTTTCGAGCGCGTCCAGTTACGAATCCGACGGACCCGTCCATGGATATAATTCCAAAAAAGCTACACTGAGCAAAGACTCCGGACACTTGAGCAACTCCACGTCATCAGCTACGAAAGTTGACTGCACCCAAAGTTCTATAGACTCTTTAAGCTCTCTCGATGAAACTGATTTCCAAAGCAATTTATGTGATAAACTCAAAAAATCTGGATTGATTAGTAACGGTTACCTTAACGACATAGCGGTAAGTAATCCTACCAAGCGTATTTTTTTTTGTAACATATTGCAACATTTTGATGTATTTGTATTGATTGCAAAGGTGGTTGTGTGACAAAATATATATTTTTTCAGCCTACGATATTTGGAACTGTTGCATCAGATCATACACCAAAAGACTGTTCGAATAGGAGGGTAAGCAAAATTAATTTTTCTTTTCCTTTCATCGGAACCCTCTTCTCAAAAACAATAGACTTATCCTTATCAGGTCTGACCACCAACCTGGATCCCACCGAGATTGACGCTTGCCCTATTGTTCAGTCCTTCGGGATTTCCAAACATGGAAAGGGGAATCACAAGATTTTAGTAAACAAGTTTTAATAAAAGAATTACCGCCAAAAGCAGGTTTAAAAATGAGTAAAAAGTAAACATCGTCTGACGTCACGGGTTATTAAATATAGTCACATAGAAGGATCCGGTCTTATGTCCATTTTCACTTTCTTCCGCTTTTTGAAGAGAATTCTTATTCACAAACAAAAAAAAACTCTTTGAAATTGATTATATTCTTTTTCCTTTACCAAAAGTTCTTCAAATTTCGACAAATGTTGCCTTGGAAACTCGGAGTTATTTTTTTGGGTTACTAGATTAGATTGGGTCACCCGATAACAAGAAATCTTTTATTAGACTTAGACTCACGAGTTATTTGATTGGACTAGTGGCGTTATTTGGGGAGTATAGAGTAGAGCACTTGTCCTCTTCCTTAGCTGCAAGGTTATTCTATATCGGAATGGGACGTCTCGCCGTGGCCGTTTCGCCGTCGCCCATTTCGCCGTCATTAATTAAAAAATATAAATCAAAAGTTGCAATTAAAGTTTAATTAAATTATATATATTATAAAATTAAAGAAAAAAATTAATAAGGATACAAATTAGCCTCGTTCCCCCAAATGTTAAGAAAAACAACATTTTTTTGTAATAATAAAATATTACCTTTGACAAAAAGCTTTTTACGAGCGCCCTCCGAAATGAAATCCTGGCTACGGATCTGAATAAAATAAACCAAAAACTAAAAAATACGGCAAGCTTCATTTCGGTGGGACTCCCAAGAAATCTCAAATAATTTTTTTTTTAACAAAACTTTAATATTTTCAGAGTTTACCACAAACGCCACCATCTTCGAAGAACTATACGTCATCGTACAATGGAGATGCGGTTTTCGAAAATGCTTCAGTTAATGAAATCCAACACGAAAACGTATGACTTATATTAAATTTTTTGTTGGTTTACTCACTCGTGTTATTTTTTAGGCGTTGGTGTACAAAGACGGAAATTTAACATCTGGCTCATTGGAAGCTCTAATCCAACACATGGTTCCTACAGATTTGTATTATCCAGATCGAGCGTATCTTTTCGCATTTTTATTGTCGTCGAGGCTTTTCATAAAACCACACGATCTTCTTGCCAGAGTGAGAAGTTTGTGTGAATCGCAACAAGGTTTAGGTAACACTGCCGCCGGATCTATCCAACCTGGTCTCTTCCGTTTCGCCGAACATCTTGTGCAACTCCTTGCAGAATGGACCGAAACATTTCCGTACGACTTCAGAGACGATCGCGTTATGCAACACATACGCACAATTACGCAGCAATGCTGCTCGTTAAGCTCAAGTCTTAGGGCCAACGTTTCGTCACTTCTTCACAATCTTCTGCAACGGCTAACCGCGCTCGAAGCTTATGAAAAAGCGCTGGACGAACCTTCGCTGATCAGCGACGAAAATGTTGACATCAGCGACGTTTGCACCAAACCTGAAGTTCTAGCTCAACAGTTAACGCACGTCGAATTGGAACGTCTGTCGTACATTGGACCTGAAGAATTCGTACAAGCTTTTGCCAAAGAAAATCCTCACATTGAGACCTCCTTCAAAGATATGAAAAAAACGCACAATTTGGAACAGTACGTTCAGTGGTTCAACAGGCTTAGTTACTTCGTTGCCACGCAGGTCATAAAGGTACTTTTATCACATACCCCCATTATTGGGCAAAAACTAATTTTTTAAATTTCAGCATCTGAAAAAGAAACCTCGCGTGCGAGTTGTAGAGTATTGGATCGAAGTCGGACGAGAGTGCTTCAATATTGGGAATTTCAACAGTCTAATGGCTATCATAGCGGGTTTAAATATGTCCCCGGTTTCGAGGCTGAAAAAAACGGTACGAACAAGAGACAAAAATTTTTGTTTTATATTTATTTTGTAAATTTTAGTGGCATAAAATTCAGTCTGGAAAGTTTGCTATTCTTGAGCACCAAATGGATCCGAGCAGTAATTTTAGCAGTTATAGGAGCACTTTGAAAGCGGCAATGTGGCGCAGCGCGGGTGCAACTGACCAAAGGCAGCGCATTGTCATTCCGTTTTTTAGTCTTTTAGTCAAAGATTTATATTTCCTGAATCAGGGATGTTCGAGCAAGTAAGTGATTTAAATGATTGTAATTCGAATTTTTTAACAGAGTGGTAATTAGAGTTCGTGCCAACAACAGTTGACCATATTAATTTTAAACATCTTTTCATCTCATATTAGCGACTCGTATTTTAAGCGGCAATGCAACTCTCGCTTATTTAGGTATGCATTCATAGAGCATATTTTGACCTTTTAAATTTTTTTTTTAACTATTATGATTGACGGTTCTATTTCTATTGGGCACGAACTCTAGTATCTACTTTTTTAAATAATCTAAAATACCAAAAAAATAAAAAAAAATTTTTTTAATCAAGATTACCGAACGGCCACATAAATTTCGAAAAATTCTGGCAGTTAGCGAAACAGGTTACGGAGTTTATGGCGTGGAAGCAGGTAACCTGTCCGTTCGAGAAGGATCCCAAAATTATTGCGGTTCTTCAATACGGATTGGTGTTAAGCGAAAATGCATTAGCTCTGGCAAGTTTTGACTGTGAACCTCCAGAAAATCCACAAGAAAAGGAACGATGTAAGAGCTTGAAAGCAGAAGAGAGTACGACCACTTGAGTTGGTAACAAGAAATCCAAGATTTTTTTAAATTGTACAAAATAATGCACCTTTAGTACTAGGACTGTTTTTATATTTTGACGCATCTCGTATATTTTTATTTATCTGTCCCTCCCACCACCCAGTGAATCTATTTATTTTATTATGGACTTTTTATTGCCAGAAGATTTGCCATAACTGCACTAGAATCTCGTTATAAATTCTGGCTCTCCGGGCGCGCAGCTAACGAAGAAATAAAATATTTTTAAACCTTACCTAGTGAAGGAAGATCCCCGTTTTGTGATACAAAAATGTAAATTATTTTTAAGTTAAATTGTTATTATTTTTATTAATTGAAGAGACACACCTGTATTATATTTGTAGATTGAGAGAAAATACTCTAAAGTTTACAACTTGGAGAAGGCAAATTAATTGCGAATCGCATAATTTATTGATGTACTGTTAATTTATTTTTTAAAATAAAAGTAAAATAAAAGATTTTTGTACCATTTGTAATTTAATACGTCGGTGTTTTAGTATTATATGTTGTACTTAATTTCCCTTTTGTTGTCCACGATTTGTTTTCAAATTAAGTCACTTTTATGATAACTTGAGTGTAAACGTGGGCTTGAAACTTAATTTTTGCACCTGCTTGTGTAAACAAATAATTTTTCGCACTGATATAATCTTCTACGATTTTAAGTCACTAAATTTTTGAAAAATAATAAAATGTGATTTAATTTGAAAGTCTCCTATCTACGTTATTGCTTTTTTGCTTTAATTACTCCATTAAATGTAATACAAAAAGAAAAGACTTAATTTTATCAGTATTCTAGTCATTAGTAAATAGAATTATTGAAATAAATTATGTGTTGTAATAATTGTAGTTTCGCAAATTGTATATTAATTTGTAACATGATGTACCAATTTGTTTTATGTAAAAAAAATTATATCGATTCGCTTGTGTTTTTCATTCCCATTCATAATTCGTCTAAGAGTAACCTAACACAGAAAAAATGGTTTTTTGGTCAACATAACCCTGGGAGTCGATAAAGGATCTAATTTTAAGCAAAAAATGTTCTATAAAGTTTTTTTCCAAAACTCAATACTGTTTGAGTTATTCAAGATTGAAAATTTGCCATTTTCATTGAAAAATTACACTTTTTTGAATGGTTTTTTACGAATAACTCAAAAACTATGCGCCTAATGAAAAAAGGTTTTAGAAACATAACTGTAGCTTATAAAAAAACAAAGAGATTCATTTTCTTAGAAATATCCTAGGTACAATACAAAGCGAGATATGGTTGGCGAAAGGAGATTTTGCTTTTTGTGAATGCTCAAATCGATGCATTCAACTTAAAATAACGGAAAAACGACCGATTTTAAAAAATGCCTATTAATAATTATTAAAAATACTTTACTGAAATTTGTTTATACATTCACAGCAAAGCAAAGCCGAATCAAATTTTTAATTTTAATTTTTCTTTAAATTTTACAAATTCTAAAATTTTCTCGCCTCTAAAGTTTAGGCGCCCCTAGAATTTCATACCTTCTAAAAATATCCTTCTAGACCGATTCTACTCGGCAAAGTGTGCTACCAGGAAAGGGGTGGATCTCTCTCGTTCGTAAAAAGATATTTATAGAAAAACAAACTAGTAATAATAACACCCTGTACTGTAAAACTACCAAAGCATTGTAAACCTTTATGCAGGTTAAGGAATAATAGGATTTCATTTAAGCATTCTGACCATGATCCCGTTGGGACGCAATTTACCCTTACCCTTGACCGTGAGACGCAATTTGTCATCTCCCATGTAAACTGCCCTCCAAACTATCTGAGGCCTAATTAATAATAATTTATTAATCCCAATTAAAAATAGAGATTTAATTCAGAACAGAAAAGAAATCACAGCTTTGAGTCCAACATCGAGGGAGATCCACCCCCTTCTGGTAGCACACTTTGCCGAGTTGGACCGGTCTAGAGGAATAGTTTTAGCGAGTATGGCATTTCTCAAAACGGCCCGGAGCGGAGGACGCACTAGAGAATTTAATTAATATAGAATACAATAAAATTTTGTTTTTAAAGAAAATTCAAAAATAGCGGGGCCAACTTCTATCGGTAAAATTGATTTTGGCCAAAAAATTTTTATTTATCAAAATAAAATTTTATGATTTGCGGCACACGGCGATTAGAATCCAATACAATTTTGTTTTTAAAAAAATTCAAAAATGGCGGGGCTAACATCTATCAAATTCTATCGATAAAATAGTTTTTGGCCGAAAAATATTTTATTTATCAAAATAAAATTTTATGATTTACGGCACACGTTGAGTAGAATCTAACGCAATTTTGATTTTTAAAAAAATTAAAAATAAAATAAGCAATCTCTATAAAATAAAAAAAAATAGTTATACGGCACAGCGTGGCACAGCCCGGTACAATATTCATTTTTTAAATTTTCAAAAATGGCGGAGCTAACTTCACGCACATAAACTCGTCCCCAAATGGTTAATGCAATTTAATTTTAATTTGTCCCCTTTCAGGATTTAATATTTTTAACAATGTTTTCAATGCATTTTTACTGAAATTGAACATATCCCTGAGCTGAGCAAGCATATTCACTATCATGACATCAGATAAGATAAAAATTCTAATCTTCGATGAGACCACAGCAATGAAAATAAGGCTATTAAAAACCATACCTTTTTAGCTTGAACGATTACTGTATTTTCTCATGTTCTTTCTGTTTTTCTCCAGTATAGCGGCTGCAAGCTGTCCCGAATTTTAAAATATCATGTTGGCATTATGGAGGATCTAAAAATGTTATTAAACAAAAACAAATACGTGATTAAAAAATTTAAAATGCTCTTAGCAATGGCATAGCAACACGGAGGCGAGAAAAGACGTTGCTTGCTCTTATAAAGAGACTTTCATAATTTTTAGCTAGAACCGATTGTTTCGACGTGGTACTTTTTTTAACAAGTTATCGGTTTTCAAGTTCCAGCAGGCTGCCAACTGCAAAAAATTACAACTAGATGTTGTAATGGGTGAGCCGGTCACAGTTGACTTCTAGGAGTGCAATAATTGCACTTATGGGTGACCATAATTTTCTATGTGAAGCTTGGCACCTTAAAACCCCTATTTTGCCCATTCCAAACCAATATCATCATTGCTCTATTTTTATTTTGTTATATTAAATGTGAGGTTTAATAATAGGCTACTTCGAGACATTTAGCATAGCATAACATGGCTTATGCTCGATTTCTTCATCTCGATATATCTCCAGGATAAAAATCTATTAGATAAATTAACCAATCTCGAGGTGAAAAAATCGGGCATAGTACAAGTAAAACGAAAACAGTAAAAAAATCTTCTATTAATTTAATTATTTTAACAAACTATTCCAAACACAGTATTTACACATACTACAGTTCATCAATAGACACAGGTGCAATTACAATTTCAAAAAAAATTGTATATAAAAGACATGTATTTTTAGTTTGCATTGTCTAAGCACCGATGATGAGGCCCACTCCGACTCGGAATTGATTCTTTTTGTGATTCATTAAACCACTAACAGCTAAATTAAATGGCAACGGACTCATTTTTTTTTCTAAAACAGCACCTACTGACCAATTCGAGTCAACATGGCCTTTAAACACCAAGTCACCCTTGGGAATGTCAATTTGGTAACCTATGGAGGCAACAGCCTCCTGCATCCTATTGTTAGCTTCCAACTCCACTCCAATTTGTAATTGCTTACTAGCCTTCTGGTAGTAACACAGATGAACACCCGAAACACCGAGCGTTCCAGTCAGGGTTACATTTTCAGTTGCATACTTGGCAGCTCCACTTAATAAAGCCGCTTCTCCTCCCGGAACGCCAGCTCCTCTCTGATAAGCAAGTTCGGAACCCAACGCAAGGTGATCCGTTACACGCTGCAGGTAATGCATTACAATTACTCCAGAACCCGATATCAAATCGGGATTTGCAACGGTCATACTTGCAGTATAGTCTGACCCCTTGTAGTTCATACCAAACTGTCCCACCGTGAACTTCGAATTTTGTACCTAAACAACCCACTAAGCATTACAACAAAACTCCATATAAAAATTTCGTTTACACACCTGAGCTCCAAATTTAGCCTGCAAGTTTGGCGTCACTTGATGAATAATTGTAGCGTTCATATTTCCAGACGGATCGATGTCACCCAACATGATCGGGTAAGCTTCATTAGGTGCAGTTTGTTTTGTTCCGACATACGTAGCTCCAAATCTGTACCCGCTAGGCGTCACCGTACTCATGTTTATTGTGTGTGTAATCTGAAAGTGGTTACTTAAACCACGGTTCAGCATTACACGTGCTCCTTCGAAACATGCCGGAAAGACGTCTTAAAATAGACCAGCATTAGCATCAAAAAGTAAGGTTAGAGAAAAATACTTACTTTTACATTTTGTATGTAATTCCTCCAGCGGTCCAGGATTTTCTACTTCTTGTGATTTCTTGATCTCGGGAGGTGGGGCGATACAGGTTGGTGGAGAGGAGGATGGTGCACTGGCTGAAGCGTGTACGTTTCCCATTATTTATGATTCTTCACACTTAATTTAAACTTTTGTCAACTAACTAGTAAACACACACACTGCTTCTTTTTGGTATTTTCGTGCGTACACACAAAAATCTTAAACTGCCGAATTTGTATTGGACACTATTGATAAAATGCAATACACCACATTTTTGGTAGTTCCCGAATGACATAAACAGTCGACATCTATACCGACATTTATTAGACACATGATTTGTTGATTTAAACCACCACAGAGGACTCGATCCGTTTTCTTTTTTAAATTTAATGGCGCGTAATTCAGCAAAGAAATTTTTTAATTTAAAATTGATTTTAGAGCTTTTTAGCTGAATAAAAATATTTCTTAAATTAAAATAGGTATTATCTAAATAAAAAAAAAAAATAATTTTGAAAATATGAAATTTTTATATTTTTTCTATTGACCTTTTTTTTGGGTTTTACGTCTTCCACTGTGACAAATAAAACCACAGAATACATAATTAACATTAATTTTTTTATTTTTAATATTAGTTACTTTTTAGGTATATTTTTCAAAATTTGGGGGGGGGGAGGTTAAAATTTTCATTTTGCAAATCTCAGTGCTACAGGTAAACAAACAAATAATATACTTGAAGTTTTATAATATAGATTTTTATTTAAATTGAAACGTAAACTAATAAACTTATAATTAAATCCTAGTACAATTGTTGCTATTTTCGTGGCCTTCCGGCACCTTTTTTACCTCCACCGACTGTTTGTTTGTCCTTTCCTTTGCTGTTCAACAAGGGATGAACTTCTAAAAAATAATTCATGTTTCAATTGTTTTCTTTGCATTGAAATTCGAGTCCTACCGTCAGTGCTGGTAACTTCTATAGGAATATTGTAGGATTTGCTCTTTTTGGTAGGTGGAGGACTGTTACCCACTGGAGGAGGCTGCACAGGTGCTTCGTTAGTCCAAGTTTCTTCTGGTTCTTCAATCTCGGGCGCAATTGGTAAGAATTGCAAAACATCAGGATTTTCTTGTTCTTCATCAGAACTGCAAAATGCTGCAACTGGTTCAACCGTACTCACATCCACCTAAACAAAAATTTGATTATAAACAGAGAAAGTGACGAACAAGATTAAGTTTCACCTCCAAGTCTAAATCCTCTTTTGCATCCCCGCCACTAGCAACCGATTTATCTTCATCGGTAAGGTCAAATTCACTTTCTCTCTCTTCATATTCCACGTTTTCATCCAATTCTTTGAAATCTGGTGCGAAAGCCGACCAATTTTCTACTTGATTTTGGGCCCACACACTCACAACACCTGAAAGAAATATTCTTGAATTTATAGCAGGTTTTAAATTAATCTTAAAGAAAAAAGAAACCTTTTTACAAACCTGAAGAAATACTGGCTATAATTGGCCTAACTGGATGCCAGGCGACGTCCAATAGCAGTTCTCCTTTTGTACCATGAAGAATCTTCACCAAATTTCCTATGGATTTTTCCCAAATATATAAGGCGTGTTGTCGTGCAGAACCGGCACAAATGTATTCGCCGTCACCAGAAAAGCAACATTTCTTCCACATTGTCCTGTAAACAAATATTTTTCTGTTTATCTTATCCGTTATCAGTCTACCAATGACGCGCTTTGATAGATTAACTTACCTTATTATCTACCTTTTTTTAAAGTATCTCTCATTAATCCATTCGTGCGCGTCAGTGATAGACGGATAAGATCCATCTCACGCTAGTAACTAATACTTAATTGTTTAATATAAAATTAGTTGAATGAGTCACCCTAGGAGGATTCTGTGAGTTTCCCCTAATTTATCTTTGAATGATGCAGATTAAAAAAATTTCATAGAAACTTAAATTGCAATTCTTTTAAATAAACTATTTCACGTTTATCAAAATGTTTCGATTATCTAGTACAGAGATAATTAAAGTGCAATGCACATTTTTCTATTTGTTATTTTAAGTTTTACGTTAGCGTATTTTAAAGTGTAATTAATTTGCGAAAATCAGGTAATTTTCAAATAATTTTTTTTAATTTTCATCAAAATTCTACCGAAAATTAAAATAAATAACTAACTTTTTTAATTTTGGAGTGAACGAAATGAAGCAAAAAGTTTTTTAGATTTGGTTCGAGAGGTTCTCAAAAGTTTAAAACATGAGCAACATAAGGCAAGAGGTTAAAGTGGTAGTTAGAGTTATTCAGGCAATGAATATGAGCAAACACGTGGTTTTTGAGTTGGAAAGTGGCGAAACATTTGAAATGAAGATTCCGGCTATTTTTCGTAAACATGGAGGTTGCAAAGTACCGCTTGGAAATTATTTGATGATTAAGCAAATATTCATAGATGATCATTTGGTGAGAATCAAGTATCATAAGACGTTGAAGTTGGAACATATTTTGCGTTTGATAAATGCGGGCCTTTGGCCTCTGTGCTTTGAATATGCCCAGTACATACACCCACCTCATCACCACAATTAAACGTCCGTCTGTTTAAAATTAAATTTTAAATTATTCTGAGTTTCATTGTAAACCTAAATGTCACTTCATATTTTGTATTTTTGTAAAGGAAAGTAATAAAGAGTATTTCAGTAGAATTTTTTCACTTTGAGCCATTGTAATCCATGTGGTCGAAAATCTTACTGTTACTCGATTAAATTACAAAATTTATAAGAAAACTGATTTAAGGCTGGTTTTAATTATTTCACTGTCGGTTTTCATTTACGTAATCCAACTTTCAAGGTTTTTAACCAAAATTTTATTGAAAGAAGAAAACGAGGAACCATTTTGGTTTTGGTGGCGAGTCGGAAGGCAAATTTTTGTTATATAAACTAGATTTCCTCTTACAAGATTTTTAAAAAATCTCCTTAGTATTCCTACTGAATTATCTTAAGATTTCTTTTCGAAAAAATTGAAAAAGCAAAAAAGCTCACCCATTATATTCAGGATTTTCTACATTTCCTCGGATTTCGTATCTCTAAAAATTTCCTCACTCGGTTTTGGTATAATTATTATTATTATTAAATAGCATTACATTCATAGTTGAATTTAGCTAACTTATTTAGCTCTCCATTAACTTCACCTTGTCCCTTCCATCTCGTTTCTTGCAACGCTGCCACCTCAACTCCATACTTTGTTAATAATTGATTCATAAATCACTTACATCATAAGCCAAAAAGAAAAAAGTGCATTGTTTCATGCTTTGTGAGAGACTTTGAAAAGAAGAGGGGGAGGAGCCAAAAAAAGTCAACAGTAATTGGCAAACTGAGGGGGCTCAGCCCCCCCCCCCAAATTATTTTTGTATTGTAATTTTCTAACTTTCTATTAAGCGTCTGACCTTGAAAATTTAAAAAAATTTCGTCTGCGACGCTATTGCAAGACTCGCTTTGTTCGTGCCCCCCTCCGAACTAAATTCCTGGCTACGCCACTGCATTCTTTTATTAAAAATTGTGGTTAATTCCATTCAACCACCATTTAAAAAATAATAAAATTTTTTAACTTACTTGTTGACAAGATCCTGTAACTTTTGAAGTGGCTCCGGTTCACCATCTATACCGCAAGTTAAAACTTCTTGACTGTCATACACTCGAATTACACGATCAGCCGTATTAACTAAAAAACAACTAAAAACACAGCAAATTAAATTCGACTTTGGTCATCGTAAAATCCACTTACTTTCCTCTTCTTGCAAATTCAATACTTTTAATTGCTGTGGCACTTGAACTCCCCATTGTGATGCGAAAGCTTGCCCTAATTTTAAGGGTATCCGAGTTTAAAACCAAAACTTTTCCTTTAGCGTTGCCCGTAAAAATGTGATCACCCCTTCTATCAAACGCTGCCACAATATTTAGGTCTCCCTATAAGAAAAAGGCAAATTAAAACATTATTTCAAGTGGTTTTAACTCTCTTACATCATCATCAATCGGTACAACCTGATGTGAACCATTAATATCCACTAAAACAGCTGCGTGCTTCATTGGACAAATAAGTAGTTTGTCCAAGTTTCTGGGCTGGAACTGCACTCTCAAAACCGGACATGGAAAATTAAACTTCTGATCGCATTCACCAGATAAGACATCCCAAATGCACACAATGTTGTCGGTAGAAGCAGAAGTAAGTTTACGGCCATCTCGAGACCAACTTAGACTGCAAACAGGATGAGCGTGGGCAGTTATTATTTTGGCTATGCCACGGGTTAAGAAGTCCCATATGACGATACGACCATCGTTACAACCAACGGCTAATAAAGTTCCCCTCTTGTTGAAAGCGCACGTAACCGCTATCGATACGCTATCCAAAGCACCATCAAATTCTTCAGGATAATTTTGTCCAAAGGACTCTAGAAAATTTTCGAGTAATATTAGTTTCTCAGCGAAGGCGTATAATGTAGAAAACTCACCGAGTAACTCTAAATTCATTGCTAAAACGTAAACAAAATATTCAAATTTTAAGGTTAGGTTGGCTAAATAATTTATGTTTGTTGTTAAAAAAGGCGGACCAATGCGACAACAACCGAAGTTAAATTCAGTGGCGGCTGGTACTGGGAGGGCAATGCGACCGAAGGATATTCGTGGAGAAATTAAAATTTTTTTTTAAATTTTCAAAAACTAACGAAAATCACAAAATTTTGTTAAAATTTGAAAAATATTCCCAAAGATACTTGCACACTTTTTTTGAAATTTTTTAAATTTTCTTTCATTTACACCATGACTTTTCATGGGTAATCAAGATGCACACCCGAGAGAGTAACCGCAGACCTAATTTTTATACACCAAATTTTTTTTATGAGATTTTCTTAGACTTTTTTGGATTTCTTTGGATTGCTTCAAGATTTCTTTTAAAAAAAATTGAAAAAGTAAAAAAAGACTGTCTACAGTTTTCCTAAAATTTCCAGATTTAGCGCTTTCCCTCCCGGGCACACCAATCGGGTTCCACAATATTCAAACAATAGAAGATTGTGGTGGTCGAGTGAGCGCCTGAAAATTATATAACAGCATTTTAATTGTATACCAAATTTCAAATGGTGGCTGTGATGCAAAATTTCAAAAAAAATTTCAAAATGTGAAATAGGTCAAATTAACAGTTGGTGATAGTTCAAATGCACCGTAGAGCAAACGCCACTTTCCAACCTAACCCAACTTTTAAACAGTTTGTTTGAAGCACGTTGCGATGATGGATGAAATCGAAGTTGAAGAAATTAAGGTGGAAACGAAACCGTCGGTGAGTGGTACCGTAAGTTTACCGAGTCACTCCAAACACATCAAAAATAAGCAAAGACGTATCGAAGAATACCAGAAAGTAAAGCGAGAAAAAAAGAAGGTACAATTTGTGAGGTTAAAAATTTGTGTCAGCATTGTAAATTTTTATTTTTAGTTGCAAAGGAAACAAAGGGAGATTCGAAAGAAGGAAGGAGTTAAAAATGTGCCCCATACGATTGACAGTTTGCGCGAGAAGGACGAAACTGCTGTGGGCGATTTGAATGCGGATGAAAATGCCGCATTGCGTGCCGATTTGGAACAGGACGAATATAGCGACTACTTTAAAGGTTTGAGTGAACCTAAAGTTTTGATTTCTTATTCTGTTAACCCGAGCCGGAAAAGTAGAACCTTTGGGAGGGAGTTAACAAGGATGATACCAAATTCTTCGATTTTATACAGAAACAGGGAAGGAGTGAAAAAGTTGGTAAAAAGTGCGATTGCAAAGAAGTACACCGATTTGTTAATTATAAACGAGAACATGAACGAACCCGATGGGTTGTTGATTATTCATTTACCGGAGGGTCCCACTGCTCACTTCAGAATCAGCAACGTGAAAACGACTAAAGAATTGGGTTTTTCTCACAAGGCGATTACGGAACACAGGCCTGAAGTTATTTTACACAATTTCACAACTCAACTTGGGCAGAGAGTGGCGCGCATGTTGGGGGCTCTGTTTAACCAAAAACCGGAATTTACTGGCAAAAGAACTGTAAGTTTTCAAAACAAGTGGGACTTCATATTTTTCCGACATTACAAATACGAATTTGCTTCGGAATGTACCAGGGTAAAATTGAAGGAATTGGGGCCTAGGTTTACGTTGAAATTAAAATCAATTTCGAAAGGTACTTTTGACAGCAAATTTGGACAGTACGAATGGATTATGGACGGTAGGCGCCATGCGATGGAAACTAGTAGAAGAAAATTCTTTTTATAATTTTTTTGTGACGTTTTGTTGTAAATATCAAATAAATTTAATTTATTTACTTACATCTTTTCAAATCAGACCGAAACTTGAATATGCAGACAGCTATGCAGACAGCTGGTAAGAGATGGCAGCACGAGTTTTTTTCGAAATAAAACAACATGGCGAGGCTAATACCTTTAGAATTGTCATTATTTAGGTGTTTTTAGAAATTTTCATAGAAGTCGTGCGATATTTAAAAAATTTCGTGTCAGGTGTGAGCTTATTTCGAAGTGGTCCTTTACTTTTATGTGATAAAGTGTTCCGGAAAAGTCTCGTCGGTGCCCGAGCTAGATTTTTTAACGTGAAGTTCTTTTCTAGTTTTTCTTTTTGAGATACCATGAATTGGTTGATTACCTGTTTTTGAAAGCACTTGGGTAAGTTTTGTTGCAACTGTTTTTGCTTTGAAAGTTTTTTGTTTGTGCGCACAAATCAAATTTCGAATGTTTCTGTGACGTAACGTAAAATTGCAGTCGGGCAGCACGGTACTCAGGTAAAAATTGCCAACGAAAAGACGCGAACGGACGTCGATGAATTGGTCCAATAATTTTTTTGTGCATGCTTACCTCCGTGATGGTACCGTAACGAGGGAGTCGTGTACTGCTGTGCACCTGTTTACATTTCGTGCCATATTTCGCTAACGATGCAAAATTACTACTCGATTCACTCTCTGTTAAGTTTTTTCATTCAATCAAAAATTCACAGCTCCTAATGCCAAAAAATGTGTTACGAATTTCGGTAAAAAATGGGTCAACCTTCAGGTTGTAAAGGGTCAACAACCTTCCAGTTTTTGTTTATGGGGTTTCTTCTAAAAATTGGTCACCTTCTCGTTATCCTCCAAGTTGCTTCTCTTCTCCAAGAAGTTGAACCATGGCAAGCTGATGACAGTTTTCATCTCTTCCGTCGCCGATTCAATCCGACAGATTCTAGCAAATTTTTTTAATGGTCATGGTCACAACTGATTTAATTAATAGTGGCTTCCACCTGTAATTACTTCGAAGGGGTTATCACTAATTGAAGTCTGTGGAACGGGAAAAAATGAGTCTTTGAGCAAAAGTCAAAGTGATTACCTCCTTGATTTAATTACATTGTGGCACTGGCTTTACGTGGGACTAGAAAACTGAGGAATCCCTGATGCTACAACAGATGTGGAAGAGAATTACTTGGCAAAATTTTTTCTTATAAATTTGCAAACTCATGAAGTAATTTTAAGTGGTTCATTTAGATGTCGAATTTGAAGTGCGTAATTATATCGAGGTGATGAATGTTGGTTTCCTTTTGTTATTGTCACAAATTCATCCCATTAAATTATCTCGTAGATATTTACGCGTTTGGAGTGTGACCAAAACTGTTGAAATTGGTGTTGAATGATAGCAAAGTTTGGAAACGGGCAGTTTTTTGTTCACAGTCATGGACGTTCGTAGACTGTTTTTCGCGGGACGGGGGAGAAATCGAAATTAAAATAAATATTTGTGTAAGACGTCGGGAACTTTTTTTGTCAGTACAAAAAATTGGCTTTTTATTTTGTTCCTTCATTCTATTATTCGGTGCTTTAAGAAAACGTTTACCAATTTTCAAGTCGAAATTCGTAAAATTGACCGAGTTATAAGGCATTAACCTATGTAAAGTGGACATTGGCCACTAAAAACCGGCCAAAATTCTGAAATTTCATCATCGAGAGAGAGAGATAGTGCGTGTGTTATTCGAAAGGTGTTGACAAGTTAAAATAACAAAGTTTTTCATTCTACTCGCGCCCAAATATCTAAACGTAGCATTCGAGAAGCTCAAACAAAGGTAGAAACGAGTAAATGGCTCAAACTGAATTGTATGAAGGATTGGGATTGGAAGCGGAGGGCAGGCCGAAGTTTGTATTTCGGAAATAGCTTCACGTTTAACTTCAATATGAAATCAAATCAATTAAAATCAACCAAATTGTGGTTATTAATGCCCGCACCAATAGTCATGGATTAATCCGAGATTCAAGATAATCCTAGGATTTACCAACGAGATTACTGGAATTTAGACCGTATCGTAGCAACAGCTGCTATTTCGAGAATTAATCTTGAATCTCGGATTAATCCGTGACTATCAGTACGGGCATTAGAGACGGTTTGGTTCAATTAGGCGAGCGGTTTATCCTTATTTCCAGCTCACTAATTGACCAATCGTCGTTCTAGTGGCTGAAAATGTCGTTTAGTTATAAATAATCTCTTGTTTTGTAAATCTAAATTTCGGAAAAAAACCTGAAAAAATTATATAAGTTTAATTGGATAAAAATAAGATTTTTTTGTTTTTTTAGCTTTTCTTGAAAATCAATGGTTTTAAGATTAAACTCGATAAATAGCGAAAAATGCTTACTTTTGTCCAAACAGAATAAATAAATTATTGATCACTTGGTGACCCGCGGGTCATAGGTTGCTGTCCCACCATCCCGGTGGGTTACTTCCCGTAATTCCGTCATTTCAAGCTAATATTCTGAGAATCCCGTCAATTTTAGTTTTTTAAATCTCTTGGCACAATCTCAAATTTATTCCGTATTATACAGAAGAATAAAAAACAATCGGAAGGAATCCCGTAACCGTGAAAAATAATTATATAACTAATAAAAAAATTAGGCGTAAGATGGGGGTGGGGGTAATTTAAGTTAAGTTAACCTCTGTTAAGATAAAAGATTCCTCCCTTAATAATAGCGTACGTTGGGGTTGTAAAAATCGGAGATATTATTTTTTACAAAGAACTTCCATTGCTCCCTACTCTTTTCGCATTTCATGAAATTATATTAATTGTTGATGGTCTTTTCTATCCCTGTAGGCACATTACTATTTGACTTCTACTGCAAAAAATTTTCTAAGAAGTTTTTATGGCTCCCAGGTTCCTTTTGACGAGTTATTTGGGCACAGCCGTTGAGGAGCAGTCCCATATAGGCGCAAAATATTAGAAGCAGGCCATCTTGAAGATATGATAATAATTTAAACTCCGCTTCCGCCCCCTTTATTAAAGGTCATCTCTTGAATGGTGTCATCGTTAGCATTTGTAACCATGGTAACCATAGAGAACTTACCATAGAAACACTTCCGAAGATGGATTATTCAACGATCTTCTTTTCAAGGAACCACCTCTGCTACTATGGTTTCAGGATTTTTATTTAGGCCGACCAAATAGAAGAGGAAATGGAAGAAATCGTTCTAAATGTGCTCTGGAAACATGATTGGTTTATAGATACTGACAGAATCAATATCCATGCTGAAGCAGCTCGTTGACGTTTACAGTTCCAATTGTCAGTTGACCATTATTATGGAAGGCTTAGTGAAAAACAAGAAAAAAAATGTTGTTGCCTTGCTGTGACAAGCTGGGAGCCACTCTAAAAACTGGTTTTGCATTTGTCTAAATAAAAATTCTGTCCATTGTTCACTAAATACTAATTCAACGGCAACGACTATATCTGGGCACACGTACCGATAACGGAATACCCATGTAAAAATGGTGGTTTAATCCCTATCTCAAATGTATGTAGTCTGTAAGAAAAAGTTCAATTCGTGGAATCAATTACGCGACAGTTTCTTTGCAAACTTATGGTATCCAGTCATTTGGCCGAATTTTTTTGGCTGACAATCATTTGGCCGACAGTCAGACAGATATCGGCGATATCTATTAACGTTAAAAGTGAAATGAAGGAAGATATTAATATGTTTATTTTATAATATTTAAAGAAAAGACTCGAGGATTAACCACATTCTCGAAGTAAGTCTACTTACTTCTTTCCCTGGTAACTATGCAGATGGCATTACTATTTACTAAATTTAATTATTTTAATTATTAGCAACACTATCTAATTACAAGAGAACAAAGGTAAGTAAACTTACTTTGAGTATGAGGTCCCCTACGACCAATCCCAGGGTCTCTGTATCTAATTACAAGTGAAAAAAGCATACATATAAATTTGTATAGCATTTCCCTTCTTTACAGTTACAATCAAACGGAATCATGGGAATATTGCACTGTTAAATACAGAGCCGTATCTAGGCATTTTGGCGCCTGTGGCATGTATCAGTGACCCCGCATCTCTCTTCCACTACGTTGTTGAAACAGATGATTCGCAGAACTCGTAAATGGACCTACTGCTCCAGCATCTCCTACCAGCCTGACTGCTTTAGTGATTGAAGGAGATTACATAAAAAGTGGTAAAGGAGAGCCTTTCTTCCTTTATGATAGCGGACGCAGGAAAAATCGGATCCTTATATTTAGTACCGCAGAAAATTTACGGTTATTGGCTGATTGCGATCATTGGTTTGCCGATGGGACGTTTAAGTCGGCCCCATCACTGTTTTTCCAACTTTACACGATATAAAGTGATCATTCCCGCTGTGTTTGCCCTTCTTCCGAATAAGAGAGAGATCACGATGCCTGCCTCGGTGATCTTTCTAAAACAAATAATTCCATTGAAGGGTGGAATAATAAATTTTGTAGTCTTCTCGGAGGCAATCACACCACAATTTGGAAATTCATCGATGGACTCAAACGTGAGCAAGGTAATGTTGAATTCAGCCTTGCTCGGTATATTGCAGGCTACGAGCCCAATCCTCCCAAAAAAAAGTATGTCCAACTGGCGAACAAGCTCAAAAGACTTGTAGCAGATTTCCCCAACAAAACTCCAGATGACTTCCTTCGTGGCATTGCTCATAACCTTAAATTTAAATCAAACGGATCTTAGAAATATTTTGTTGATTTGTTTTGAATATTTCGTATTATGTATAATGTATTTTTAGTATGATTTAAATAAAGCAATATAGGTAATTTATTTAAATATTTATATGTTGGCCGAATGACTGTCGGTCAAAGAATGTCGGTCTAAAACTGTTCGGCCAAAATATAATAATAATAAAAAATATACTTATTTCCTGTCTATCAGATATCTATAGGATGATTTTAGTGAAGAAACTGGGCATTAGAGACTCCATAGTTCTTATGCCCGTACTAATAGTCATGGATTAAACCAAGTATCAAGATCAATTCTCGAAAAAACAGCTGTTGCTACGATACGGTCTAAATTCCAGTAATCTCATTGGTAAATCCTAGGATTATCTTGAATCTTGGATTAATCCGTTACTATTAGTACGATCATGAGTTAGTGTTAAGAAGTGTACGAATTGGTATATGAGTGGTACAGAACAGATCTCAAAAAAGTAATAAAAATTAAGCCCGTGGCGTTTAATTGCATGACCTAAGGGCCAGGTCTTTCGACCGAGTAATGATTGATAAAGGTCGAAGGGCTCGATTTCAATCAAAGTAATTTGTTTCTATCTTGTCATTTACAGTTTTGCGTATGTTGTGGCAGTTGTGACGATTTCTCTCTAGCTTTGCCTGTTCCGCACTTTTTTCTTCTATATTTTTACCTCCCCTACCTTCAAGTTATCTGTCAGTAGGCCAGATAAGGTCACCACCTTATTGGTGTACGACAAGCTTATAGCTCATGAAATTATGAAACTGGTGGTGATATTGGTAAATACCAACAATGTGGTATAAGCAAATACATTAAACTATTAATACGTACAAATTCTCAGGTTGTCAAGGATTTTTTCGGAATCCGGCTCTCTCGCGCCATCTATTGAAATGAATAGCATCTAGTAGCACGAGAGAATGAAATACCCAACCCTACTTTGCGTTATTAATGACATTTTGAAACGTGTTTTATAAATCGCACTATCAATTTACTTGATGGGTGACAGAACTATGACACAATACGTCAAAAGTAGGTTGTACGTATTAGTAATTCAATGTAGGTATATAAAAGACTAAGAAGTCTTGAGTCTTTGTTTCTTCTTCATAGCGTTTGTTTATGTGTACTCTTAAGTATTTGAAGCTAACTAGTCGTATATGGTCGTAAAATTTTGGTTACGTCTGTTGTATCTCGTGTAATTCGTCATCTTTTCGTTCACCAGTAGTTCCTTATTGTTTCTTTTCTCACTTTCTGCAAAATATCTTGCAGTATGACGAGCGCAACTGATGACAGAAGCTATTTGTATGCACTCAACATCATGTTTTTTACCTATAATAATTAATAATGAATTATGTAAAAAATAAAAAGGACCAAATGGCAAAGGACAATTTAAATACAATGTTAGGGCTATAAGATTGCGTTCTACAGGCTTTACATAATATGATTGAACCTGGTTCCACTAGCTGTGGACCACTTTCGCGTCAAACGAATAGGAAAAAGTTTACATTAAAAAACAAATATCACAAAACTGATTTGCTAATTCCTTAATTTAGTGTTTGTTTTCAAGTTACCACTTATAGATTACTTTAACTTATTTATCAAATTTTGAAAGCACTTTTTGGGTATAATAAATGTTTGCAATATCTCTTCATAATTAAAAGGAAAGGCCGAAAGAAATTAATTTTAGTGGGATCTTGAGATTATAGCGATATAAATTTATAGCCATTTCCACTAAATGAAACGCCGCCCTGCAAGGTTTTATTTAAAAATCGTGTTTGCAGTGTTTTGGCGTCCTTGCTTCGCCCTTTTTCATTATTTAAAAAATTCCCTATTAGCGGCGACTGTTGCATTTGAATTATTAATAATTTTGATTTCAAACTGCAGTTGTTAAAACACCAAATCAGATCTACCATTTTCATGTCATTTTACTTATTTTAATTACGAACTCAATCATTTTTATCGGTACCGCCTCGCGTGTCGAGGAAACATATTTGAATAATAAATAAAATTTTTATTAACTAGGTCAGGACTATAAATTAGGACAACCGCTCCTCGATCCAAGGTTAAAAGGTGTTTGCAAATTGCAAAACTTTAATTAGGCCAGTTTCATAATACATTTTAAAGCCAGCTTTACGACAAAACAGACCACTGAAAATCATCAGTTTTGTCTTCAAGCTTAATATCTGGCCCTAACACATTTAAATTACAATTTTTCTTCATTGAGTTTGCATATTGGGCTTCCCACATACATAGAATCTGCAAAGGATTTCCATTGTCAACATGTCAACCCTAAGTGAGAAAATTTAGTTAAGTCCGCCTTGGCTTGTTTCGGTCAAAGCTTTTTCTTTTTTTTTTTTTTGAACAAAAAGTATAGCGGAAAATTTTGTCACGATGACCGAAGAAACTTTAATATGCACGCTATTTTGCTATTAAAAAATCGACATTACATTTTTGCTTTTTTCTAAATGGTGAAGCATTTAAAATAAAATTACCTACTCTTCGCTCGAGTGATTTTATTTTCTGTGGTCCATTAGTTATAAACAAAAGATGTGTGTCATTTTGTGCAGTAGTTTTAAGATTTTGTGGTTTTATGGATTGACGGCCCTAAAGTCGGCGAGTGCCGTAATACGCTTCAGCTATTTGTTGTACATCTGCCTTTCTGTCACCAGCCGGAATTTCTTGCAAAAGAAGGAAGAAATATTTAACTTAAAAAGCAAAAATTAATATTCGCTTAATAATATAATTAATCGTCATTTTCATGTGTGGTCTTCCCCCGATAGCGAATAAATTCGCGCCTCGTTGTTATTTAAGTTAAATAATTGGCATTATTAGGGTTGGTCCTTGTTGCAACTTCCTAATTGTTAATTGCCCAAATAAGTATAATAATTATTACCTCATTTAATTTCGCGATTTTTATCATCGTACACAAATTTTAAAGCTTAATTACACCCCACTAATTATTTTAATTATTTGATTGTTAACATTGTTTACTTAGGCGTTGTAATATTTTAAAGGGTAGATCTAACGGTATAATGGCTTAATTTGCTTAATTACCAAATTTTGCACATGTCAAAGTGACACGCAATATTCACATCGACATAAAAAAACGGTAAAAATAAAAATGTTACAATAGTTATTTTTTATACAAGACGATAAAATGGAATTTTATTTCTCAACGAAAAATATTTTTCTCAAATCGATAATTAAATTTTTATCGTCCTGTATAAAAAAATTCAACTTTTTTCTATAGCAAATGTTTATTTTTTAATTATTTATTTTTAATTATTATTTTTACAAAAAATCAAACATAGAAACATACCTTACATTTTCAATAGTAATAAAGAGAGGGTGCCAAAAGAGGGCCCGATTTTGCATAAGCTTCCTCTAGATTCCACGTAAAATTGAGGGTCCCATCCTTACGCCATGGCCCACTAGGTGGCGTACTAGCAGCGATACTGAGACAGGATGCGCTAATCTTCTCCTCCTCTTTTTTCTTCCATTTTAAGGCTAGGATTGCTACTGTTTGCCTTGATTTTGGGTTCTGCTTTCTATCGAAGAGAAGCCGAAGTCTCTGTGAGCATATTAAATAATTGTTTTACATCTGAGGTAGATTGTTGGGCTCGTCTCAGATCCAGGGCAATGGGTGCAATGGAGCCGTCGCGCCGCACCCAGCGCCAAAGTTTAGAAGGGGCCAAAATTGATTGTTTTTTAATTGTGCAAAAATGTGCATTATGATTCTACGGCACTGCATTTTTTTTGGATTATATTGTAATATTCTATATGACATTTTATTAGTATTAAAGGCGCCATTTACCTAATCTGTACCCGGCGCTGAAATAGCTTGATCCGGCCCTGCTCAGATCTGCCCATAACCCTGGATTTTTGTTGATGAGGGCAAATCATCAACCCAGGGGGACCTCCGGCTTTACGTGCCCTCCGAAGCACGAAGACGATCATATGAAATTTCAGACTCTTTCCGGATTTTAACCGGGTTCCTTACATACTAGGCTAATGACCGTCTCTGGATGCGCTAATCGACAAGATTAAAGATCAGCAATTTCATAACAGCTAGAAATACATTGGACATCTTCATTGGACAGGAGGTAAACGGTTTAACCGTCGTACTGCAAAAAATTGTCAAGACTTGGACTTGGAAATGCTCTCGCGCTAAACCAGCTTACGGCCGAACCGTCTTTGCGCTAAACCGGCTGCGCAGAATCGGTTTCGTCGAATCGGCTGCGCCGAAACGTAAACCTTCCAATCCGTCACGCCCATAGTTTCAAGGTCATTTATTACCTCATCCAGTCATCTAGCTCTTGATCTTCCTCTATTCCTCGTCTCACCCGGCCTCCAGTCCAGGATTTGTCTTAAAACATTGTTTGGCTTTTTTCTTATCACATAGCCAAACCATCTAATTCGTTGTGCTTTTATGAATTTTACTTCGTTTCTCAGTATTTTGGTTGTTTCTGCATTTGTTTTTCTTCTTCTCTCTTAGTCAGGTTCAATATTTCAGCTGCATATGTAACCACTGTTCTCACGAATGCCTTATACATAATATTTTTATCTTCGTTCTTATAGATATATTCTCACTTTTCAAAATCCTCTTGTTTGAAATCTTCTCATTTATCTCTGGCGACCTCTCGTTGCTCTTGTTGAGTTGTACACCCAGATACTTGAATTTCTCTACTTCTTCGAACGTGTACCTTCCAATTTTTAGTCATTCCGTCGTGTGTCTTCATTTCTCTTGAATTTCGTGTATTTGGTTTTGCTTTCATTAATCTTCAGCCCCATTTCTATCGCATGTTTCTCTATTTATTTGAGAGTCTTTATCATTTTTTTTGTCTTAATTTGGATATAACCACAATATCATCAGCCTACGATATCGTTGCTCTAGTTCCCAATTTTCTCATAATACAAATTTTCTCATGAACAAAACCGCCGACAGTGCGTCGCCCTGCCTCACGCCGCTGTTAACTGCGAACTCGTCTGTTTCATTTAGTCCAATTTTTACCGTTGCGCTCTAATCTCTCATCATCATTTGGACAGCTTTCTCATTTTTTTTTGGGTATATCCAACTTGCGCATCACCTTGTATAGTTTTTCACGTTTTACGGAGTCAAAAGCCTGTTGGAAGTCAATAAACAACAGGTGCAGTTCTATGTTAGGCTCATATGCTATTTCTGTGCATCCACCGTCGAACGGTCCTTCCTAAAGCCGTGCTGATGTTCTCCAGTCTTTATCATCAATCACTGTTTTTATTCAGGTATATATGAGTGTCGATAGGATCGTGTACAGTTCATCTCTACTGTATTTGATAATCTCAACCCTAAATTCTAGTTCGTTCCGTTGTACTTCAAACTTTCTATTATTTTCTTCATATCTTCAAGTATAGCTTGTGATTCACCTTGTTCGTCTTTCTGCTAAAATTTTATTGGGTATAGTACCCTAACCGGGTCCAGAGGTTTTTATAAATCTCATTAAAATTCTTGCAGAATTTGAAAGAGTTAAACTATGAATAAACTCCAAATATCGATTTATTAAGGAATTAATTGATTTTAAAGTTTTGATTTTTCGCATAGAAAGTACGTTAACAATTCAATCTGTTGACGGTGCGTGTGCTTCGAATGGGTCTACGGACACTGGGAATTGTACGGAGCGTGGCTTGTCATAGTTGATTTGCACCCGTTCGGTGATTAACATCGTTGAATAATTTATAATTTTTCGAGTTAAGTTAATAAGGTTTGTGCTTGTCAAAACGGGCTGCACCACCTGAGGGTAGCGGAGGCCTAAGTTTTGACAAATACCCTCAAGGTAAGATACGCATCCAATCTAAAATACACACTAACATGTTAGAGTGTTACAATCAGGGCCGGATTTACCAGTAGGCACAACAGGCGATTGCCTGCGGCGTCAAAATATAAAAGGCGCAAGCCGCCAGGCATTTATTTTTGGCATTTATGGCCGTACTAATAGTCACGGATCAATCCGAGATTCAGGATAATCCTAGAATTTACCAATGAGATTACTGGAATTTAGACCGTATCGTAGTAACAGCTGCTATTTCGAGAATTGATCTTGAATCTCGGATCAATCCATGACTATAATGCCCGTACTAATAGTCACAGATTAATCCGAGACTCAAAATAATCCGAGAATTTACCGATAAGATCACTGGAATTTAGACCGTTTCGTAGCAACAGCTGTTATTTTGAGAATTGATCTTGATACACGGATCAATCCATGACTATTATGCCCGCACAGTTGTTGCTACGAGTCTCGGATTGATCCGTGATCATTTTACGCGAATAAGATAACTTTTGCAAATAACATAAGCAAGAAGACGAAAATGTGAATTTATAAAAGCTTGATAAGACCAACGATTACGTATGCAACCGAGGTAGTTTGCGTGACATGCAGGGAGGAGGAATGTCTGAGGGTGTTTGAGAGGAAGATTGTGCGATCGAATATGGGTCCAAAAAGAACTGAAGACAACAGATGGAGAGCTAGAAAAAATGATGAGATAGAGAAAAAAACTGGAAAATGAGGATATTGTGAGGTTCATCAAAGCACAGAGAATACGATGGTTGGGTCATGTTATGCGAAGAGAGGTAAACGATCCAACAAAAGTGGTGATGGAATGGAGACCGGAAAAGGAAAGAAATAGGGGAAGACCGAGAACGACATGGTGGGACGCTGCGATGAAGGACCTGAGGGATATGGAAATTTAAAATTGGAGAGCAAAGTGTGCAGAAAGAAAATCGCGGAGAATGATATGTGATCAAGTAAAGACACACAAAAAATTATAAAGAACGGAAAAACGGAAAAAAAATGTCTTTTGGAAATTTTTTAAATCGTGGGCCCGGTTAGAGTACAATTCTCAATTTTATTAATTATTATTATAATTAAAATTAAATCAGATTACTTGAATTTAGATCGTATCATAGCAACAGCTGCTATTTCGAGAATTAATCTTGAATGTCGGATTAATCCATGACTTATTAGTACAGAGATTAGGCAAAAAAAATGATGTTCGAAATTTTTGAATTGTCGAGTAATATGGTCAAATCGTCTTCGCATTTTTGAGGGAACCTAAAGCCGTCAGTCCCCTGAGTTGACGATTTCCATCATTGCCTATTTGGAGGGGGTTTCTCAAAGGAGAAAGAGGCTGATTGCCGTGCATTGACAGAAAAAACTGAAAATGAGCATTTCAGTTGAAAATTGTTAAAATTATTTTTCAGTTAGTTCTTATTCCTAAGCATAATAATTTGAAATGGAGAGCATTTTGAGATAGAGAATCATCAATATGTTGTCATATAATTATGTATATACAGTGGCGGATCCAGAATTTTGGTTTGGGAGGGATTTGACCTACCTGGATAGACTTTATCAAGGTAAACATTAAAACCCAAAATAGCAAATAAAAAACCTCTGGATCCGCTACTGAGTATACATAATTATTTCTCGATATTTGGAACTTTTTCTTTTTATATTTTGACATCGAGGAAGTATTTTACTTGAATTTATTTATTTAGCTACTATTTTGAAATTAAAAATTGTATTGCAATGAAAACTTGATAAATTTTATTTTTATTGAAAACTTGTTTGAACAAAACAGACTTTAGATTTGAAATAAAATACAGTAGCATGCATACTACCTCCATTAATCACTGCCCGATTAAAATTTCAAATAAGCAGGACAGTGGCGGACAGATTAGATTCTAGAAATCGTCCACTAGTTTTTTGAAATTTAATTTAAAACTTTGACCTGTTCTTACCAGTAACCATATTATCAAGTTGACACTTGGCACCCATGGTTCTGTGAGCATTTGAATAATGCATTCTAGTAGGATGCTATTCCCTATTAAATGCATATTGGCATTGAACCATAACCTGTCGATTTAATCTTCGTTCTATAATACTGTAAAGGTTTAATTAGAAATTAAATCAAAAATACGCAAATCTAATTATTGAACTAAAATGAGATATTTGAGCTTTTTAGCCCAACCATGCATTGGTATTGTGATGATGGTATTTTCAATATTGTAAGCAATTTAGTCAATTTTCTGGATTTTTTTCAAGCGTGATGGGGTTAGGGGCGGTATCCATCTGATTAAAATTATAATTATTATAATAATTTTTATTTAACAATATAATTAATTATTAATATTCATATTTTACACCGTGTTACACTCTTCATATCTGGTTTGTGGTAGTTTTGATGTTTCTTATAGATACGATTGGTGCAACTCTTATCACACGCCATATCTGTATAATAATTGGTGTCTGGCTAGCTCAGCACAGTTGAGGTATTAATTATTTTGTAATTTGTTTTAGAACTGACCCGAAGGGACCCGCTACCATGGCAGTTCCATCGTCACAATTTGAAGAGGTAAGGATTTATAATTTTGTTCTTGGAATTTCATAGCTTTTATGTTATCACGTACAGTCGGATGGGTTATTTAAGCGGGAAACGCATTTCTCGTCGGAAGTGTAAATTTTAAAGCTTGGTCATTTTGCATAGCTAATTAACTCGATTCAAATTTTATGCATCGGCGGATACATTGTTGATAAGACCGAAGACATTTTTTATATAAGGTACTTTTCAGCACGCGCACCATAACGCTTAATGTACCCGGTTTTAATCTTTTCAATGCACGGAGATTGTAATAATGCACCCAACGGAAATGGAGGTGTCCATATATTCTGCATCATCAAGACAGATTGAATGAATGCAAGCTAAAACTTGTTCCAAACGCACGAGTTTTAGGAAGTTACCACCTGCCCTTTGCAAACATAATGTTAGGGGTAACCCACAGAGCTATAAAAAAAAACGAGCGATGGTTGGATATTTTCCATGACCAAAATATTCATCGCGGCCAAAAGTGGCGGTCCGAAATAATCCGAAAATTTCAAAAATTTTTTTTCAATTTTTTTAATTCGGTTTATTTTTCTTCTTAATTTTCAAATTTGCGTAACCTTGATTAGCTCACTCATACACCATAAATGTGAATGAATAATTACTTGGGCCAAAGGCCTCGCAATTTATTAATGGGGACACTCACATCGACATCGGTTTGAAAAATTTAAATTTGTTTTGCAATGCAAATTTTGGGTGCCCATCAGGTAGGTTTTTGATATTTCACCTTTCTACGTTTTTGTACGTCGGTGGTTAATAAAACTTGAGGGAATTAGGGTGTCCCACAAAATAAGGCTGGAAGTGCTTGTGGATCGTGAATAAATACCTATACAGAGGACCTCTGGTTCTTTATAATGTTTATGCCTTAATGTACGCCTCTTCCGGCGCGTGTTTCAATTGAAACTCAACTTTGGTACAAAGATGGTCTGGTTTTGTGTCCCGGCACTTTGAATTTTGATGATGATGTCACTGCGATTCGATTCCGCAGATGTTTAAAATAATATTACCGTAATTTTTTTAAAACCATTTTTAACTACTCTACTTAGCGAGAGGCCCAATAGGTGAGATTACGTAATGTTGGAACCGTCGTCAAGGGGAAAACGACCGCTTAATTTATAACTTGGTATAAAAAATATGGAATTGTTTATTTTTATGAATGCTGGATTATGTACTCTAATAAGTGTGTGCATGACTTATGGCCTGGGCGGCGGATATCCTCACCGATCGCAGCTCTGACTGCTGATGAGTCTCAACGAAGCCCACTTTCAGGAGACACCAGAAAATGACCGAGTGATTCATCGTTGTCTATTGGACGCTTTATTCAAATGTGAAGGAACGTTTGGTGCTCACCCTTTCTGTTTTATATTAATTTTATTTATGAGTTTCTAAAAACCGAAGAGGGCCCGGATTGATCGATCAAGTTGCGTTTGGGGTGAAGCCTACACCGAAAAAAAAAAGTTGGCATTGTTGCTGATTTAAGTTATAAAATGTTTAAACGTGCACCAGGCTCTTCACGACAGATGCTTTTTGGTCGGGAATGTGGGAGTACCATATGTGAGTGCCTCTCACATATGAAGTGCCTGTCACATCTTTCGATTTCCTCTTTTACCTAACCGCGTTGCGATTCGTAATTTTGAAAAAAAAAAAATTGTTGCAGACCACGTAAATTTGGTGTTAATTCAACCTATATTTTTCCCTAATTAGATTTTGTCGCGAAGTACATTGGCTATTTAAATTTTTCACCTATTTTTAGTGATGCTAATTTTGACGGGAAACGAGACGGAGGAAGGTGACAGACGTGGAAGTGTCTAGCAGACATGGACAGTTTGCATGCCGAACGCGCGCAGACCGCCTGTCTACCTGACCTTCCGTTCCATATCATATCCTGCTTACGCTTTTGACTAATAAAAATTATAATCAAGTGAAGCCGATAAAAGATGCCAAATGGAAATGGACCGTAAAAGCGGCTTTTTTTTCCTTCATTAACTTTTATAATAATTAAAATAAGTGCTCACTTTTTCGAAACATTTCAACTTTTTCACGACATTTATTCCTTTATTTATTATTAAAATAATTTTATATAGGAAGCGTATCGTGTTTTATGCTTTTCTTCCAAAATGTGGTACAATCTTCCGCCCTAATTTGTCAAATGCGATTTATTTTTACTTTTCATATTTAAATTAGTGCCTGGGGTTGTTTTTATATGGTGATTTATTGATATGGGATTTACGCAAAATGGCTTTTAGAGGTTTTAAATTTTTGGATTTATTAATAGTTCGACTTTTCACATTTTAATTATGGATTCATTCAAAGCGGCATCGGCATCTTACCACTTTAGCTCTGGATGAACATTTGCTCAACATATTTTTCAAAAAAAAAAAAACAGAATAATTTAAATAAAATATCTTCTGGTGACTAGACATTTTTTGTATTTGCGAATATTTTTCCTGTATTTTCCTGTTTATTTTTCTAACGCAAACTTTGACTTCTTCACGAGATGTCATGTTTTCCCAAAAACATTTCTGTTTTTCGCACTTAAGTCGTTAGTATTTTTTGTTGCTGTCATTTTAAGCCCGATAAAAATAATCTTCCTCTCTACTTAGTCGCCGAATAAAAAACTCCGTTTAGCAGGAAATTTTGAATGCAGGAGACAGCTTCTTCCCATATTTCTGGTAAAATTTGTCAAAAACGCCTTAAAAAAGTTGTGTAATCTTTGCGTGTGGCTGTAAGCCGATACACTCGTTTTACTTAAATTAGGGTGAAATTTGTGCCTAAAACATGACGTTTTGTGGTGCACCGAACCAACTGGGGTGGCGCATAATTTAGAAAAAACAACAAAATTAAATCTGCGTTAATGGCTTTTCGAAAAAAATCGGAAGCGTCTATCAAACGCACTTCTCGAACACACCAAATTAAAAGTTTAAAGGTCTGGTTTTTTTTTGTATTTTGATTTATAAAATTTAGCATGAAATTCGAATTTGAGAGCCAAATCAGTATTTTAGAAAACCCAAAATATGCACATTCGGTCCAGACACTATTTTTGCTGATTTTTATGTAAAACGACCTCCTGGATCCGGGTATGACCCTCGTTTTTTTTTATCACTTTTCGATAATTTGGAAGGATAAAAAGGATTATTTTAGCCTTTATACAGGCTAAGGGAGAGCCTTATTCCAGCTTCCAGCCTCTCTCATCCTCACCCAAACACTTCTAAATAATAAAAATGGAGGAAAACGGGGGGGGGGGTTACATTCGGATTCAGGAAGCTATTTTACATAACAATCAGCATGAATGGTATCAGGCTCAAAAAGGAAATTATTTTTGCAGACCAGTGTTATCACAAACGTTTTCACCATATAATGGCATCATCAACGGCATTTTGGACGGTTTTCCGTTACATTCATCAGCATGGAGAGCTTTGATTTTAAGCTGTAAAATTGAATGGCAGAATTAGGTTTAAACTCATAGAGGCTTAAGTTTTCGTATTTTTATCTGTAATTTGGTTGCACTTGGATGGGTGGGTTTACAGCGTTTCGGCACAGCTTTTGACCATAAAACACTGGTTCTTATTAGGGCCTAAAATATATCTAAATTAGGGTTTTTATTATTACGCACAGATACGTCATTAAAAAAAAAATTTTTAATTAAAAAACGAAAAAATTTTTCCTCCCGAAAATTTTACTCCTTGGGAATTTCTCTCCTAGGAAATTTCATTTTCAAATCAAACTCAATTTTCTTATCCACGAGTATTCTTGTGCAGTGAGGTAACCGAGTAACTAAGTTTGTGGAAGACTTTGGAGGCTAGAAGCCTCTTTTGTGACCAAAGTATTAAAGTAAAAAATGTAAGTCAAGTATTCAGCTTTCCGTCTCCTCTCCAAGTGAGGTTCCGCTTCTGATTACACCAGTGGCGTAGCCAGGGGGGGCCCCCGAAATAGTTTTTTTATTGTAATTTTCTAACTTTCTATTAAGCGTTTGACCTTGAAAATTTGAAAAATTTTCGTCTGCGGCGTTATTAAAGTTTTTTTTTTATTTTTTAAAAATTTTGGTGTCAGATTAATTTTTATCTAGCCCCTAGCCAGGGGGGAGGGGCACGTAACCCCCCCCCATATTCAAAACAAAATTTTGAAAGTAAAAGTGAATATCGAAAGGTAAAAATATCTTTTTACCTGAAAGCAATGGAATCAATTTTAATTTAATATTTAATATTTATTATAATTAATAATTTTGGGAATAGGAAGGAAAGGCGCTTATAGTTTAAATTATATAGAAAAGCAGTGGCGCAGCCAAAGGGGGGCTAGGGGGCTATAGCCCCCTCCAGACACTCTTCCTTTTTTTTATGATAATCTTTTTTAATGATCATAGTCGCTTTTTTACCGGTGCAATGAAAAATTTTTTAACCCTTATGTTCCTGTACAAATATAATCTATGTAACTTTAAAGCCGAAATAGTACCCGGGTACTCGGTATGGTAACATAAGGGTTAAACAAAATATTATTGTGTTCGAATTTTAATTTTTTTTTTGCCTGCGGCGCGCGCCCTAGGCACAGCTCGTATCCTTTAGCCCCCCATAACAAAATCTTGGCTGCTCCACTGTAGAAATGTAGCAAACGAATAACTATTTTTATGTAATGTTTATTTTAAATAAGAATAAATTAAATAATGAATTACTTTTACAAAAAATATTGAAAACATTTGCTTGTATAATAAAAATTCCCGGAAGGGGAACCCCCGAAAATGTTACCTACTTTACAAAAGGCTTTTTACGAGTGCTCTCCCCGCCCCGAAATGAAATCTTGGCTACGGGCCTGATTTTTATTATGAAATAGGGTTGATTTTTGAAAGATTTCCCCAGATTTCCGCCTGGATTTCTATTTGAAAAAGTTGAAAAAGCAAAATGAAAAGCTTATCTGTAGTATTCCTAAAATTTTCTTGAGTTTTCTATTAGGATTTTCTAAAATTTTCTAGATTTTTTTGAATTTGTTTTAAGATTGCTTGGGATTTACTACATTTTCTAAGACATCCTTAGATTTTCTAAGATTTCCTAAAATTTCTTAAGATACTCTAAGATTTTATTAAATATCCCGGAATTTCCCTACACTTGTACACCACATTTGCCCAGTCCTAGATTAAGTATCAGAAACCTAACCAAGGCAGTGTATTGGCGTCATCGCTGGTTGACTTACAGAGCGGAAATTCTGGGTTCGAATCTCGGACTTGAAAGAATTTCTTAGTTTGGACTTCCGGTGTGCATCAGCTTTGTAGATTTAAGAATTGGTTCTACATTTACATAAGTCTGACCAATTGACACAATGTAAAGAGTAAAGGTCAAAAATAAAAAAAAAGATTTTTGTACTATTGGAAAGAGGACAATTTTCTGAGCATTTTAAGAACGCACATTGATGAGGTTTAACCATTAGTTTTCGAGAAAACGGCATTTGAAAATTAAAATTTTACATGCATTTTAGATAGGGATTTCGCTAACACGAGAGTTCTATTGACGGTGCGTGCGTTTTGATATAGTCTTAGTGTTAGCCGTCAGACGCGATTGTAATACAGTCGGGTACACATCGTGCATGTTGAACCCCTTGCTTGTAACCGCACTCATTATATTACGCAACATTATGCAACAAATTAAAATATAAAAATAGGCTTATAATTAAAAACGAGTTTCACCCCTTTCGAGTAGCACCTTTGGCGAGTTAGGGCTATCTAGGGGGATGTTTTTAGCGAGTCAGCGTTCGTCAAAACGGCGCGTTCTCCCGTAACCGTGGAGAACCTCTGAGGTGACTCTATGACAAATTTTCAAATAAAATTTTTGTCCTAGTCTAAACCCTTGGGGGATACCTTCCTTTATTTAAAGCAATTTTTTGAGTTTCTGTTTTCAAACGGCCATAGCTCCGATATTATTAATTTTTTAAGCTTAATGGATTAGACTTGGCAACTTTAGCCAAATACATTTTTTTTTGGGAAACCAACCGTTTTCACAGAAATTCTGAAAATAATCAGTGGAGTACCCAGACTTGGTTCGGAGATGGTGAAAAATGCAAATATCCAATAAGTTGACTAGTGGCTAGCAGCAATACAGGGGTGCATTTGCTGAGGAAGAAATGCTGTTAAATTCGAAGTCTCTGGATCATACCATAACTAAGCAGAAAAAATGAAAGTGATTTGGTGAAGATATAGTTTGGTTGCGGTGGTATGATTTGTCCTAAGTAGATACTGTTCCCACAATGCAAATCCAAAGCTTATATCGAAGTGATCGTAGAAACAGCGCTCTCAGCATAAGACATATGCACAGTAGCGGTCATGGAAATTGCATTGGAAATTATTCCCGAATTCATGAAATCGTCAGTGATTGTGTTCAAAAAAGGAAAATGTGTTATTGAATTTTAAATCATAAATTTCAGAAGTTAGATTTTTGCTTTTAAACTCATTAAGTTCAATAACACTTTTTTTTTTGCACACAATCTCTGGTGTACTGGAGGGTATTCCATACCCCCCAGACCCCCCGGTTTAAAAACCTTAGCTTTTGTATGCGGTTATTGGAATTTCATTGCGAATTGTTATTTTAATTCAGAAATAATTACTGATGCAATTTCCATGATTGTTACTGTACCAGTGGCGTAACTAGGGGGGGGGCGGACCGCCCCGGGCGGCACATATTTAGAGGGCGGCAGATTGCGGTATGTAAAAATTGCTAGGGTTTGAAAAAAGCCAGAGGATGTCGAATGTTTGTAATATCAGACCGCCCCGGGCGGCAAAAGCTCTAGCTACGCCACTGTACTGTACATGCAGTCAGAAGTCAAAAACATTCATCACATACCTAATCTTAGTGCATGACCGGTTTTAGGATTATCTAGAGAAATTTGGTGAAACTAAAATTCAAAATTTCTGAAATTTAAAGACTTTCTCAGAGATTTACCCCTCGGAACATTTACCACATATACTTTACAGGGCATATTTTATTAAAAGGCCAGTTAGGCCCGGGCCTAGGGCCCCCGAGTTAGAGGGGCCCCCTAATTGACTCAACTGTAACTGTTTAAAACAACAGTTTATTTTTTTATATAACAATTAACAAATAATATTTAAAAATATCTGCTGACACCTTTTATGGTATATCTTTCAGTTACCAATATAGAAAATTGGAAATTATTTAGTAGATATACAGGGTGTCTCCGTGATCGTGGAGAACCTTTGAGGTGGTGATAAATGACACTTTTCTAAGACAAATTTTCAAATAAAATTTTTGTCCAAGTCCAAACCTTTTACTCTTTAAAGCAATTTTTTGAATTTCTGATTTCAAACGGCCATAGCTCCGATATTATTGATTTTTTAAGCTTAATGGATTAGAACTTTTTTAAAGATCATTCGTTTATCTACAAATTAGGTTATAACTCTTTCTTGTCTGGAATCAACGGATTTTGAGTTATAAATTAAATTAAAGGAAAAAATGTTTAAAAAATTCAGGTTTTCTTTTTTTTATTTTTCTTGCGAACCCCGTATCTCTTAAACGAAACGTCTTAGAATAAAAATGATGGCCCAAATCGGATAGGGAATTTAAAGAGCTACAACTTTGGCCAAATAAATTTGTTTGAGAAACCAACCGTTTTCACAGAAATTCTGAAAATAATGAACAAGGTGTAGGTAAAAAAAATAAATTAATGGAAAAATACAGATAGGTGTAACAGAACTTAACGAAAGAAGCACCATTATAAATAATACTGTGCAACACCTTTTGAAAAGTGGGCACCTTTTTTATTAAAATAAATATTTATTAAAATAAATTTTGTGAATTTATTATTTTTTCACCTATACTTGTTCATTATTTTCAAAATTTCTGTGAAAACGGTTGGTTTCCCAAACAAATTTATTTGACCCAAGTTGTAGCCCGTTAAATTTCCTATCTTGCTTGGGCCATCAGTTTTTTCTAAGATGCTTCGTTTAACGGGTTTCGTTTTCGGGGTTCGTAAAAAAAGTAAAAAAATAAAACCTGAATTTTTTAAACATTTTTTTTCCTTAATTTAATTTAAGGGAATTAATTTAAAATAATTAGTCTTTAAAAATGCTATAACCCATTAAGCTTAAAAAATCAAAAAATTGATTTAAAATGAGGTATTCCCCAAGAGTTTGTACAAAATTTTTATTTGAAAATTTGTCTTAGAAAAGTGTCCTTTATCACCACCTCAAATGTTCTCCACGGTCACTATTTTTCTAATTTACCATTTCAATAAAAATAATAATTTCCTAATACTACGAGGGGTGCCCAGAAGATATATGGGCCTAGGGCCTACTAGAACCGAAAATAGGCACTTATATTAAAAGTATACAAAAATTTCTTCCCTTACTCCCTTGCGATCACATTATTGTCATGACATGTTTTATTGGTTTTAAAATACCCAAATCTTAGTTAGATTTTCCTTCTACAGAATCTTCAAAATTTTCCTTGAGATGGTTTTAGAAATTTTAGAAATTTTTTTTGATGGTTTGTTTTTGAAAATCATCCAATTCTTTCCTTCCGTGCCTCCCACATAGCTGTAATTTTTCATGTTTGCACGTCGATGATGCAACCTATAGTTACAAAACAGTTTTTTTATGTAATACCATTAAAGTGGTAACCCATTAACATGCATTACATCTAATAGTTTAATGAGTGGTAAGTGCGATCGTGCTTTTTTAACTTCGCATAAACTTAATAGGGATGCAGTTAATTTTTATAAACACTTCTATTAAGTTAAAATTTCTCAATTGTCGTTAACGAGTGGTGGTGGCTTGTTTTTGGAAGAAAAAACCGAAATTTCTTTGAATCAAAATCTCGAGGGTGTAAAAATGTTCCGTTATTATTTACACGTGCTGCTTGTTTGAAGTCGTGGTAAGTAGCTCGTTCTGTGCTCTTTTACATTCACGGCTAGTAGACAGATTACCGAGATTAACCCCTCAGATAACTGACCCTATCGGGGGACGATATCTAGGCGTGGATGTGTTTCATTTTTCAAGGTTGTCGATTTGTTGAATATTCATATTGGTGTTGTTGAAAAATTTGTTTGTCAAATTGACGAAGGGTATCTAAGTGAATGGCATTCTTCTAGAATTTTCTTCCAAATTAGGGAGGAAGAGCAGACAGATCGGGATTGAGAGGCATCAAAAGTAGCAACAAGAGTTTATGGCCGACACCTTGTGCCACTTCCGAAATGTGGGTGTTTGGTTTCATTTTACGATGTTTGCACTTTGACAGATGTTGCTGAGGACATTTTATCGCGCGTGCCTCCCTTTTAAAATTATTTTCCGCTACCTACACACTTACTTTGATACATCTTGTCAACAATGGATTCATTTGTTGCTGTATACAAAATAAAAGATAGTGGCAATGTACCAAGTTTCTTTCTGCGAGGGGAAGTCTAAAAAATGTTCGAAAATAGTCTTTCGTGGTTGTACTCTTGTAACCTTTTCGGCGTCCGATATTGTCAAGCTGTTGGGAGTTGAGGCGGGTAGTAATTGTTTTGACCTCTTGTCGACGAAGTAAGGTAAAAAAAAGTTAAAGATGCGTCGATAAGTTTGTTTAATTTGCATGTGTTTCTTAGAACTACCACTTGGTTTATTAACCAACGTTAATATTAAATGAGCCTTTGTGTGAGGTAGGGGATGAAACGCTTCTTTCGGCGGATGTAGCACCGGCCGGCAGCTGCAACGCGCCAGGTTCGGGTTACCACCGTTATGAGATTGAAGTGTGTGCTGTTATGGTTTTACCTTTAGTTACGTTTAATAATCCAATAATAACGTGCCCATAAGCAAAAAGATCATTTTTTTATTTATTCTTCAAGAGCCCAAAACTTAACCCACCCTCGTTCGCATTTTTTTCCTTAGGTACCATCGTCGCAAATTTCATTTCGCTACTCAACAAATGGTTATTTCATTGAACTTACGAGTAAATTGAGTTGTTACATAGAATCACCCTTGTTAAGTTGGCGGGTGGTTTATATATTTTGACGTCTTTTGTGATTGACCACTCGGGCGTGCGTCGTTCCTTAACCAAGAGTAACGTGGTGTCGAAATTTGCTTGCACACATTTGGTCAACTTATTTTTGTATACTGACCGATTGTCATATTAGGGGATTAATATGACAGTGACCCGCCCGAAATTATAGAATTAGTGTAGGCATGCCTGCCAAATTGGCCACCGAGCCCTAGTTTATTTTATTTATTTGTGGGTACGTGGGGTGAGTTTTTGTAAACTGCACCATTTTCGAGTTTCGATAAAAATCACAATTTGTTATTGCAATATTAGGGGATTAGGGCTTTCTAATTTTAGAATGGGTATAGACGTGACCCGGTGACCCTGTGTTGTGTCGCATCCACTTCCGTCATCTTAATGGCTTTAATCACCCTTCGAGATTATTTTTGGGCATTCACATTTTGACCGACCACATGTGGTTTTTAAGTGGCCTCGCTAATTTCGTCAAGTTTACAAATTGCTTCGTGCGCTTCCTCTTCGCAGCGATTATTTTTCCCATGTCTTTCCGCTTAAAATTTTCACTGGGTCAGTGCTTCATTAATAATTTTAATTGAGATTGGATCAAAATTTGGTCATGAATTGATAATGCTTGGCGTGTCTTTCTTTATTATTCTTGTAAGCAATCATGTTATTTACCTGCGGTAAATCGGTGTTTTTGTACTCGTCGACTTCATTTGCGTCGGCGATGCCCAAAGTACGACACGGTCGTGAAAATTTTATCAACTAGCGTTTCCATCTAATTTAAACTAAGCAATCGATACCTTTATTTTTGACCTTCTTCAAGTTTAACCCTTCGTGTTCAAGTTTGATATGATCTACGAAACGTTTAAATTATTTTTGCACGTCGAATGTACAGAGGGCTGTAAAATTTGCATTTTCCTTCAAGAAAGAGTCCCGGGAAAATTTATGTATTACAGTATACACCGATGACATAGCTAAGATATTTTAATTAAATATTTACATTTCAGATCAATTTTAATTTAATTATAATTATTACATTTACAATAACACTTTGATTAACAGACAATCTTATTCGTCTATTTTATAAATTTGCGGCTGTTTATTTCTGAATTATTCGGTTAAATAGCATTATATTTTTTTTTCAAACTTTTTAAAAAATCTTTTTATTCTATAAAAACCAAATTTTAGGTCGAATTGAAAATCAACTTTATTTTATGTAAAAGACTTGTTTTTATATTTTTTCTATTTTAATAGTTATTCCTGAATATCATTGAAATCAAGAAATTGTAACATATTTTGGTCTCTCTCTATTGCATCGAAATATTATATGTACCTCTGTCGGTGAGATCCTGCCTTTAAAGATTATTTTAAAATAACACTTCGCAATTTCCTAAGCTCTTCGCCCGTTCTCTTACGGACACCGTCATTTCGCAATTCTCATACGGCGACAGTCAATTCGGCGACCTGATATTCGGCGATTCCAATTCGGCACCGGCATTTCGGCGATCTTCATTCGGCAACAGAAAATTCGACTATGTCGATTCTGCGAGGGAAAGTATAATTTTAGTTTATTCAATTTATTGAATAATAACTTTTCAATAAATTCAATAAAAAAATTCAATAAATTGAATAAACTAAATTTTGCGGAATAGCTTAATTATAACATTGATTAAAATTTTTTTAATTGCTTAAAAAGTATGTAAAATTATGATACCTGTGATGCATTTGTAAATAAATATTGAATTAAAAAAAATTACTTTTTATAACACTTAAATAAATTTTCCGACGCCGAATCAACGTAGTCGAATTTTCTGTCGCCGAATGAGAATCGCCGAATTGGAATCGCCGAAAGTAACATATCCGAATTTCGGGTCGCCGAATATACGTTGCCGAATTTCGACGACTGCGATCGCCGAAACGACGTATACCGTTTTCATACTATCTGATGTTTTTCTTTTATATTCTTGTTTTTCTCGTTATTTGAACTTCTCCACTTTTTCGGACAGTTTAATCTGGTGACGCCGACTATACTGATGTGATCAGTGGCATAACAAGGCAGCTGCGGGCCTGTGTTTCCGACTCAAACCGGGACCTCAAATTGATATTAAATTAATATGGAATTTTTTTAAAAGCCTTATAAAGCGGAACGATTTTTTTAAATTAATTTTTATAAAAAAATATAATAAATGTTGTTATTTAGTTTTATTAAAATTAATCTAGAGATTAACTACTATGTAAAAACTACGAAGGCGTCCTAATGCCACAAAGTAAAAATATAAATTTTAAGTGTCAATTGCATGGGCGTACCCAGCTTTTGGCCTAGAGGGGGGCAAATCAGGAATTTTCTGTTGATAAATAATTATCCTGGCATAGGCACATAATTAACCAGCTAAATGTATGGGAAACAGGAAGGATCCAGGGAGGGGCAGCTGCCCCTCCCTGCCCTCCCCTGGGTACGCCCATGGTCAATTGCGACTTACAATAAATTGTCAATTTACACTTCGAAGTTGCAATATTGACACTTCGAAGTCACAATTAACGCCTGCGCAATCGTTCTTATAATTATTACTAAATTATTGTAGTATCTAATAAGTATTATTGTCAATTGCGACTTCGAAGTGTCAATTGCGACTTTTAAGTGTCAATTGCGACTTTTAAGTGTCAATTGCGACTTCGAAGTGTAAATTGACAATTGTAAGTCGAAATTGCCACTTAAAATTTATTTTTTACTTTGTGCCCTCAGGACGCCTTTGTAAAAAACAGTTAACGAAATGGTGACATGTGGCCCTGAGCCACTTGGCCCTGCGACAACTCGCCTCAGACAACTGTCCTTGACGACAAGTGGCCCTGGCGACAACTGGCCCTGGCGACAACTGGCCTTGGTGACCACTGGCTCTGGTGACCACTGGCTCTTGAACTACTGGCTTTATAGGCTTTATAGGCCAGTACTAAATATATTATTTCGCTTCTTGTAACATTTTATTACAGATTTTCGTTCGATCAGTGAAATTTCGAAAATTTACTCTCAAAAATTTGGCAAAAAAATAAGATAATCACTTGTAATACCATTAGTAGTCGTAGATATGTCGAATATTTTGTCGTGATATCACGAATAGTTGTTGCACTTGCAAAACGAATAGCACGAGTGCGCCAGCACGAGTGCTATTCTTCCATTAATTCCAAAAATTCATTAATTGGCATAAATGGAAATAGCAACCAGTAATAATGGCTTCTGAAAAAGCTGCAGGAAAAGCCGCCATTGAAGCAGTTTCAAAATCCAGCAAAAATTTTTGGCGGATTTGCATCTAGAATAAGAGCTTTAATTTCGTTAAGTAGGCGATTATACGTTGTTCTGTTCTTATTCGTGAGGAGACAATACAAACCCACTGGATTAATACCAGGCTCAAATTCGAAGTGAATACTATAAATTTAAAAAAATATTTCCGGTACAACTTTGTCTGTAATAAAATGTTACAAGAAGCGAAATAATATATTTCCGTGAAAATTTTTAGTCCAAGGGCCAGTTGTTGATAGGACTAGCTGTCGCCAGCGCCAGTTGTCGCCAAAGCCAGTTGTCGCTAAGGCCAGTTGTCCGAGGCGAGTTGTCGCAGAGCCAACTGTCGGTATTTATTGTTCTAGCAATTTTATTTTCAATTGCAATAATTGATAATGAAAATAATCTTTGTTTTGCTCATAGTATTTTTATAAAGTTTTTTATTATTTTTAATTTAGAAAAAGATTTTTCTGCTGAAGCCACAGATCCTATTTAGAAAGAAAATTAATCACATACAAAAATATTCTAGAATTTACAGAATGCCAACGTCGCTCTAAAATTTGTCTCCGAGATACTTCTTGCCGAATACTGGACTCAAAGTGTGGTCAGTCAATGGTTTTGTTTAACTTCCATCCATCAAAAAAGCACAGGACTCGTCATGATATAATTTTTGTTCATGTTTATTAATCACTTGATTAATATGTGTTCAATAATCAAAACCATTGCCGATTGTGTCTCTAGATTAGGCAAATAATCAGCCAAGTTGACAGTAGCATTTGTTTAAATTGGTGAATAGAAGAGCCATAAACGCTTCGATTTTAAACCCGATTGGATAATTTTATTGCAAAATAGAAAGTTAAAAATTTTCTATGTTAAATTAACTTAAATAATCTAGAAATTATTAGCGAAAAGTTTAGAAATCAATATTTAGTGCTACAAACCACAAAAATTTGAATTCGTATTAAATCATTTAAATATTTTATTTTTCTGGTTGTGACAGAGCTGGGCTCTTTTAATGTCCGGGCCCTTGTTCGATTGAACACATCGAACACTGCTAGTTACGCCACTGGCTGTGATTTCAAGTTCAAGTTCGCTTTATAGGCTATACAACTAGCAAGGTTAGGGGACGTCCATTAATTACGTGAGCACAAAATGAAGGAGAGGGGTTTGACAAAATCTCATTTAAAGAAAGGGGGATCAATGAAAATCTCACGTCAACTTTTTAATTCAGACATTTAATTAATGATCGAGAACTAATTTAATGTAGCTTTGATACACCACGAAGACCCAGTTGACATGCTTACGTCAAATCACGTCAAAATCACGTATATTTCTGGTCATATTTCGTCGAGGACGTCAAATGACTAAATACTGACGTTAGCGTGACGTTGTTTTATGACCTAGTTTTGACGTCAGAAAAGTAACGTAATTGTCGTTATTGTAATTGTCGTAATTGACGTAATGTCGTGGCGGTAGACTAACATTTAGACGTATTCTTTTACGTATAATATACATACTTGATCGACGTATATTATCCGTAAAAATAGTACGTACATAAAACATATAATAAAAACGTAAATTATACGTGTTAATGTCGCGGTTGCAGAGTACTAAGTACGTTATAATCCATCACGTTGACGTATTAGTGGCAGATAAGATCGCGAAGAAGTTTGAATTTCTCCGAATTTCCTTTTGAATTGCCTTAAAATTTCCTTTCAAAAAAGAACTGAAATGGGAGTTTAGACTTCGGTTAGTTAATTTTTGGTATAAACTGAGCCTTGAATCAGGCCCTAAAAGTTTTCCTTTTGAATAAAATCACTGAAACACTACCAGACACTCCCGTTTCAGAGTTTGTAAATTTTTTGTTTCTATTTTTTTGTGTTAATCTTATGTGGATTGAGGTTTATATGGGAATTTCGTTAATCCAAAAGTAGTTTTCACCTGATCCATCAAAAAGGAAAAAAAATAATTAAATGATAATTTTTTCAAAAATTGAAAAATTTTGAAACACAAGGCACTTTTGGGTTAGAGGACATGTCTGGATTGTGATGGTAGAATTTGATAGATCATTGCATAATAATTCTTCTGATGAAACCTAATAATGAATCTCAATAATTTTGCTTCATGAGGTTTTAATTTTTTTTTACCAAAATGGATGCATTATGAAATGGAAATCATGTTTGTGCATTTTATGTAACGGCAACCTTCGTCGTTGCGTTTACAATTTTCATTATCGTATTATGAATAAAACCACAACCTTGACTTTCCAAATATATACAAACGAAATAAATTCATCAAAGCATCGCAGAGTGGATGTGCAAAAGTTGAATTATAAAAATAAAGTAATGAATGAACAGACGAGTCAATGAATTTTATGATAAGAGTCGTATAGTATAGCGGAAACTACGACGAGGAGAGATAAATTAGAAATTAGCGTATTTCCGATTTTCGTGCGATGAGTAATTTTTTTATCCATTCCGTGATGTGGTTTTCGAGTGTTTTTCGTCAGAAACGTTCCAAATTTAATTGCGATCTGAAGAAGATAAATGAAATTCATTATAACAAACTCGCACTGTAGATTAAAAACTTATTAAATGTTTCTATTAAATTGTAGGTGGTAAAAGTTTGTATAAACGGTAATAAATTTATGTAATCGTGATTTCGTTTGGGGCGATCTATTTTGGTCGATTTCGTGACTGGAAGCTCTAAATTTAAACTCGCAAATAGAATGCGAATTTACGAGGTGCATTAGCGATGCATTCTCTGCAAACTTGGCTGAAAAGTTTATTTATAAATGGCGCATAAGATGGTACAGTTCATCTTTTTTACCTGTGTTCATTTTTTTCGCCTTAGCGGTTTCGGATTTGATTTTCAAAATTAATGCGGCGTTAAAAGTAAATGGAACCACCCTCTTCGTCAAACCGATTTATGTAATGTAGACATTAGCCAGGTGCAAGTTGAGTCGGTCATAAGTCACACACACTGTCCCCATGCCCTTTGACCTGGCTGCAGTATTTGGGCAAGAAGGGCGAACAGGAAGAAGGAACCACATCGCCAGCAGCTGTCCCGCACGAGACAGCCACACGTCTAGACGTCAGATTTTTTTTTTCTAATCTTCAAGTCGATATATTAATAATATCCATAATTATTGACGTTTCAAATTTATTTTTAAATTAAATTTTTTTTAATTATAATAAAGGATTAAGTGGTTCCAGACCGGGGTAGGTGCGTTGACCTTTTAATAAGGGGTAGTTGCTTTTGGATGGAATTTTTTAATCTTGATGAAGAAATACATGAAAACATGGACTACAATTTATTGAAAATTGTCAAATATGAATAATATCTGATAATAATTTATTTTCATTGCGGATTGGCACTAAAATTTTGATATGGAAAATAATTAAGTTTATTTTTTAATTTTTCAAATCAAATACTCCTATTAATTTTTCATGTTTTCTAATTAATGCTATACAATCCAGTGTATTAATGACCGCCTTGGTCTCCCGTGGGGTAGGAAATCGAAGAGTTGCGCACGAATAGATTAACGAAGTTTTGTCTAAAGGAAATGTGGAAAATTTATCACAACTTATTTATCTAAATTGTTTAGTTTTTCTATTTTTCTATCAATCAATCGAGAAATATTCTTCTTTCTTGCCTTTCTTTCTGGGATCTCCGATATAGAAACTTGATTAATTTGTCGGCCGGATTCATTATCCGATAGATATCTCAAAGTGAAGAAATCGGGCATTAGGGATCTCTTATTTTTTGATGTTCTACCACATATCCAAAAATTATTCAAATCGGTGAAGGACACCGGGAATCTTTTGATTGTGAGAAACACCGCTACCACCAGTGATGCTGAGTTTTTCGAATCTTGAAAATTCGAAAGGTGGCATAAATAAGCATAGCTCTAGTCCAGGCCTTTTTAAACTATGGGTCGCGACCCCGCATGGGGTCGCGAGAGAATTTAATGTCAAATATTATTATCAAAAAATATTTATTTATCTTTCTTTTATTATTTATATGGAGTCGCCAGGAAACTCGCAATCATAAATGGGGTCGTGAATGAAAAAAGTTTAAGAAGCCCTGTTCTAGTCAATTTAAAACGCCCGGATTTTCAAACAGCTTTACCTTTCATGTGCTAGCAAATATTTTTTTGTGCTGTTTCTGGTGCGTGGTGTCCCTCAATCCGGCACTGAACACAGAATGTAAGAAAACTACCTTAATGGGGTTCCGTTGCATGCTTACATCGCTTCGTGCTAGATGTAATATCTTTTTCATATGTTTTATAGTTGATCCTAGAGCCCAGGTTTCACTCACTGTGGCCTCTTCTGTCCGCTATCATCATTTCTACAGTAGCGGTCATGGAAATTGCATTGGGAATTATTTCTGAATTAAAGAAATAGATAAAAAGTAAAATTTTTGGTTTGAAACTCATAAGTTCATAAGTTCAAAATTACATTTTATTTTTTGAACACAATCACAAAGCTAGGTTTACCGGGGGATGGGGGGGTCTGTGGGTTATGGAATAACCCCCGAACATCAATGATTGTGTTGTGTGTAAAGAAGAAAATGTATTATTGAAATTCAAATCAGAAATCTTAGATTTTAGATTTTTAGAAGTTAGGTTTCTGGTTTGAAACCTATAAAACAAACCCACATAAACAATCTCTGATGTACTGGAGGGTATTCCATACCCCCCAGACCCCCCGGTTTGAAAAACCTAGCTTTATGTGCGTATTGTGTTTATATTATGTGAAAAATACATTTTCTTTTTTGAAAGGTAAATTTTTCAAACCGGGGGGTCTGGGGGGTATGGAATACCCCCCAGCACATCAGCGATTGTGTTCTAAAAAGAATATGCGTTATTGAATTTCAAATCAGAAATCTTGGACTTTCGATTTCTAGAAGTTAGATTTCTGATTTGAAACCCATAAACGTAATAACACATATTTTTTTGCGCACAATCTCTGGTGTACTGGGGGGTATTCCATACCCCCCAGACCCCCCGGTTTGATAAACTTAACTTTGTGTGCGTATTGTGTTTACATTGTGTGCGATTATTGAAATTTCATTGGGAATTATTATTTTAATTCGGAAGTAATCACCGATGCAATTAACTGCTGCTGTATATTTATGTGGAAGCTGCGTTTTGAACGGATCACTTCTAGTCTTTGTATGCAGTCAAAAGTTCTAGTTCACTTTTGTTAATAGTGAAGGTATCGTCAGCTTACGGGGAGACACCGGTAGCTGATGATAATTTTGGGACGAAACTTTACTTGATTGTAGAGGGGACGGACAATTAAACTCTAAAAAATTATAATACAAAAAAGTAAGTAAAAGTGGATTTTTAGGAAAAAGTGGAAGTCGTGAAAATCTATCATAAAAGATAGATGCTTCTCTTACAATACATTTTCTAATAAAAAACTTAAAGCAAGAGCCCTTATGCCCGTACTAATAGTCACGGATTAATCCTAGATAATCCTAGGATTTACAAATGAGATTACTGGATTTTAGACTGTATCGTAGCAACGGTTGCGCTATTTCGAGAATTAATCTTGGATCTCGGATTAATCCGTAACTATTAGTAGGGTCGGGTACTATTCTGCGCAGCCATTTTGACGCATCCGTTTCGCCGCAGCCGTTTCGACGCAAAACCGGTTTGGCGCAAGTACAGTTCGGCGTAGACTCGATTCTGCGCGAGACCCGTTCGGCGCAAGTACAATTCGACGCAAGTATTGTTCGGCGCGAGTTCAGTTTGGCACAAACCCGTTTCCGTTTCCGTCCTGAATCGGGACTGCACCAAACCGGACTCACGTCGAAACGGTTGCGCTGAACTGGACCCGCGCCGAAACACCTGAAGCGAAATGGCTACGCCTCAACGGCTGCTCCGATTGTAAAATTTTAAAATGTAAAATTGTAAAATTTGCCGAGTAAACCTTCTCAAATTGAAGTGTATTTCACTTCCGTGGTTCTGAACTCACGTTAAACAGTAGGTTATTTATGTATGGGATGTAACTTGTCATGCATACCACACACTCAGAGCCGGATTAAGCCTACTTGATGCCCTAAGTAATCCACGCTAGTGGGCCCCCAATCTATAAGTAAACATCGGTATTTTAAAAAAAGCAGCACAGCGTGGGCGGGAGCAGAGGTGGTGATCGGCTAATCGCAAATCGGACATTCGAATTTCAGAATGGTGCACAGGATGCACGAGCGAGCGTCAACGTCAACGTTCTAGCCAAATTAAAGCGCGCGGATTTTCAAACAGCTTTACCTTTCATGTGCTAGCAAATATTTTTTTGTGCTGTTTCTGGTGTGTGGTGCCCCTGTAAGACGTGGTGCCTTAAGCATTTGCTTAATTTGCTTATGGGTTAATCCGGCACTGCACACACTGGATGGAGGGATCCCAACATCTGATAATGAATAGAAACCAGAGGAAGAAGATACTCGGCCGTTTTCGAGGCATTTTTGCGTTAAAATTAATGCATTTTATGTCGACCGCTGTGATCTTCTAGTGTTTGAATGGTATGGAACTCGATTACCCAGATAATGCGACCTTAAGGCCGCACCTAAATATTACTCTCCCGTAATCTCTAAATTTGTTTCGGCTGGCAAATGAACCAATCGGAGATGCATTTGTTTTTACTATATCAGAAGATTTGTGGTTTTACGTGGCAATATCAAGTAGGTTGTTAGATGATTTTGGTGAGAAAACTTGCTGCAAGTTTAACAGAATAACATAGCAACTGGTAGACTAGTGGTTAGCGCTTTGGACTCATATATAATGTTGTTTGTGGCGTAGTTGTCAGTTCGTTTCAAATCCACGATCTCTTGTGTCAGAAAAATGCCAACCGAATCATAAAGCTTCAACTATCGCTTTTCTTCTTTCAAATGTTCATTCAACGTAATATCCAGGATATTTAGAGGGGGGGGGGGGAGGAGGTAATTAGAATTAAAGCTTCTGTACGCTCCCTTGAAAATATTAATTTGCCTTTTCACATTTTTCGTCCTCCATTTTTAACTTTTGCTTTCCATATTATAAGCTTCCAAGTTCGAATTTCTGAAAAGTGAACGTTTGGCCTGATGCTATATCGTTTTATTTTAAGGTCACGTGGTGGTAGGTTAATGTGAAATACTGCCTGAACGTTTACCTCAAGACGGGGGTGTTTGAGCAGGTGTATTTGCAAGCAGTGATCCGCGTGGCCGCAAGCCAGCTGTCACCGTGACTACCCGCGAATCAACCTTTTAAGAACTACCGCTATCTTTTGGAACCAAATGCACTTCACAATTGAATTGCATAATGGCCCAGATTTTTTAGTTTTTTTTCCTGTTTAAACAAATCTGGATTTTTTATTTTGTTTGCGTTCTTTGATGGGGTGGAATTCGCACTTTCTCCGGAGAAAGCCTAAACGACAACCTCAAATTTGAAGTTTCCAACTTGAAGTTGGCATTGTCATACACACGTAATATTGCGGTATAAATGGCGTATAATCAAAAAGTGTTTGCGGTGGCGGCAGAGTTGTAGTTATAAAGTAAGGCACCGAATGGTTGGATAAACAAAGCGGCGACAATTCAAGCATTTCGGACACCTGCCGAGGACACCTGCATTATTGCTACTGCAAGACCCTCATGGCTAAATTTCTTTTCACATTTTCATGAGCACACAGTGATAACGCAGCCTTGATAATGAACGCGCGGAGCTCTAGTTTTAAAACTGTATTTCTTTTTGAACGCAGAAGCTTGAAGGAAATTCGTTGACTTTCTCCAAAGTTCTAGTTCTTCCTTAACAAGACATTGAAAGCTTGATTAGGGTTCTGTAACAGAAAGATTAACGTGAGCCATGTGGTAAATATGATGTGAAATCGAATCTGATTAGCATTATGGACTTGGTTTGTGCCGTTGATGCATTCATTCCATACTGTTGCACAAAGCTGTCATATGTTCAGCGAAAGCATATTATCCATAGCACATATTTGGTGATTATAATATTAGTATTTGACGAATTATCTTCTGTTTTGCTCGTTTTTTCTAAGAAAGTGAAACTACCGAGGATTCTGAACTACCGAGGATCGAAAAAATTTAATACGAAGGAAATTATTTAACAGTTATCTATTATACAGTATCAGATGCGCAAACCTTATGGAAATTTTGGAGATGATTATTTGAATATCGACAGTGACTCATAATGAAAACCGGACAACAATGTAAATTGCCGATTTTGAAGCCGGTTTTTCGCATATAAAAATCCATTTTACAGCAAAACTTATTAGACGTTTTTTGTTGCAAATTTCATTGCCTTCAATTTTGCTTATATGCATTTTTTTATTTTGTTGCCCCGTTTCTGACTGACAGCAGCTTAAACAAGACTCGGTCAAATACGAAAAATATTTTCATTTATATCTCGGAAACGGTGCCACCAAATAGAAAAATATATAGGTTCAAAAATGTAGAGAATAAAATTTACAAGAAAAAATGCCTATACATTTTTTTATTTTGTCGCGCCGTTTCCGAGATATAGATGACAATATTTTTCGTATTTTACCAAGTCTTGTTTAAGCTGCTGTCAGTCAGAAACGGCGCGACTAAATAAAAAGATGTATATAGACAAAATTGAAGGCAATGAAATTTTCAACAAAAAAGTGTCTAAAAAGTTTTGCTTTAAAATCGATTTTTATATGTTAAAAAACGTCATTGTATTGTATTGTAATATGTACATAGCTCATTAAGTATTATTGTGTAATGGATATTACTCTCTCATGAAAATCGTTGAGTAATAAAGGAATATTTTTAGGAATATTATCCCACCATCACACTTTTGGTCTTCCCCTTAGTCTGTCCACATTTCCTTTTCATATCTTATCTTCTTCTCGTAATATGTCCTACACAGAGAGAAATATGCACACAATTGTGCAGAAAAAGTACGCAATTGTGCAATTTTACTGCACAATTGTGTGGATTAGTAACCCATATTTCTCTCTGTGTAGCCATCTGATTTGCGGCGATCCCATAGCTTTCACTATATTCTCGCCATTCTCTCTTTCTATTGTGTGTAAAACTTTTCTTTTGAAGGCTTTTAAGCCCGTACTAATAGTCACAGATTAATCCGAGATTCAAGATTAATTCTCGAATCAACAGCTGTTGCTACGATACGGTCTAAATTCTAGTAATCTCGTTGGTAAATCGTCGGATTATCTTGAATCTTGGATTAATCCGTGACTATTCGTACGGGCATTAGTAGTTCGGATTCCAGCTGCGACCAGCATACAGTTTTTGCTGCGTACGTTATTACTGGGCTTATCAAGGTTTTGCATATTTTCATTCGTCTTTTTTAAGACTTTTATCTCTTTATTCCCAATTTTATTATTTTCCTATTTCTTCAATTCTGTTGTTATTTTGGTTTGTCTGTATAAATCTGTCGCTCGTTTAATAGTCGGCTTGTTTTTCAACTTGAAATTTTTGATTTTTAAGTTCTTTTCTATTAATTTGATACCACATTAAAATCAAAACTACTATTTTCTTTTAATAGTATATTACATTACTAGTGGAGAAAGCGAAAGGGTTTCTCCAGTGTATATATATCGCAGTGTATATATACAGTCATTATTTCATTAAATTACATATTTCAAAACAAATTTTTACATAATACAGAGTGTGTCGAAAGTCAAGAAGCTGTTAGAAATTTTAATTAATAATAAATTTTGTAATTGTTATTTTTAATTTTATCTAGTAAAAGGTGAATTCTATACTTATAATGATTTCTGCTTATAAAAAGTATTTTATGAGAATCAAATTAAATTTTCGCGCCGAAAAGTCCTTGCGTCAATAAGCCTTGCGCCGACCTGGGTCGCGCCGAACCGTCCTCGCTCCGAACCGTCTTTTCGCCGAATACGGTGAGAGAACCGGTCTCGCGCCGTATCGGTCGCGCCGAAACGGCTGCACCAATATGTCCTAGACTGCCAAAATTACGCTAATGTCCTATAGTTCTTGATTTTTCTTCAAGTGAAGAAGTCAGAGCTGTAAACCCCAATAAAATCAATTAAATGGAAATTAAAATATAATTTTTAATTTATTAAATGATAATAACTTTAATTTAAAATATGAAATTTAGCCTTTTACGCCTTATTGCTTAGGCTTAGGGGAGTGTCGAGACCCTCTAAAGACCCCTCTTATATACGTCCGTGCCCATAGCCCACACATCTATCTTGGACTTTAGATCACAGCAGTGTATTCGACTCGACCAGGATTTGAACCGCGGCTACTCGCTTCCCAGTCGGCTGATTTAGCTGATTTGTTTTAAGAAAACCATTTATCAAATTTAAAGAACCGACAATTTTTAACCCTGTATCTGCAGTGAAAAAATTCGGTTCTTCAAATTGATGAAGAATTTATCATTTTTGTGCTGATGAACAAAATTCATCATATTGGTGAACAAATTCATCGACACTATGAATTTTACATTGATATGAAGAATTTTGTTGATCGGCGCAAAAATTAATGCTTTCTACACTTTTTTTTTCAGTGTAGTTAATTAGATTATGCGCACTTACCTTAATTTCTTTCTTTTTGCTTTACCCGGTACTTCGTTAATCTACTTTTTCGCTAAAATGTATCTTCCTACGATGCGGGGGGGGGCGCATTCGTGCATTCTGTTGTACTGCATTAATTAGAATATTACATGAGAAAATAAATATTTCATTTCGGTTCGGTATCTGGTTAGGGAATGTCTTTTTATCCTTTGGATCCTACATCCTGGTAAAACGTGGTACCATTTGAGAAGCCTAGTGCATATACTAATCGAGTTACACATCAATCGAGTTACACTGTATCCGCTCATTTCTGATGAAGTAAACTGTAGAAGTAAAGTGAAAATAAACTGTACTTACTGTACCGAAATGAATAAACTTAGGTCTGCTACTTACGATCATGGCTTCCGCAGGTAACTGCACATTATTATTCTAAATAGAAAACAATAATTTGAGAAGCCAGAGAGGTACTGCCAAGCAGGGCCGGCGTTAGCCAATTTTCCGCCCTCTGCGAGTTTTAGACTATGACGCCCTTAACAGGCGAGGTAACGGGAAAAGCTCGCCGCCGCGGCTAAGTAACATTTGTTTTTTTTGAATTTAGGCCAGGTTTTAAAGTCAAAAACCCCATTGTGCGCCGCAGGCAAAATTTTTTTAAAATGAGAGTGGCCGTCATTTCATGGCTTTCATAGGAATAAAATGTTGGAACTGTTGGATAGGTGATGGAAAAACAAACGGGGCGTCCGTATTAACAGAAGCAACAAAGATATAAAATAATATCCAAAATTTCACATGCGAAAATACGAAAATTTGCCGCTCCAAAAATCTGCCGCCCTGTGCAAGGGCACCGTTCGCACATATGGTAGCGCCGGCCCTGCTGCCAAGTCAACTTTGCAGAAAATTATACTTAAAACCTATGCAATACAAAAAATGAGCACTTGTAGTCTAGTTTTTCTTCTAATGTTCACGATACGGGCGGATTTTAAGAAAATGCGGCATTTAAATTATAGTATAACCATCCGCGTATTTTATATCAAAAAATGCAAAAGGAAGAGATTACCATGCTTGCTAAAAACAGAGAATTTATAAAAGAACTAAAGGCTGAAGAGTTTGTTGAAAAATACACAAAAAATAATTTTCTCAGCAACTGCTGATTACGGAAAACTCTTGTGTATATGCTCAACTCCTATGTTGAGCATCTTGATATAAAATTTAAAAAAAGGATGATGCATTCCTAAAAGGCAAAACCCATAATATAGAATATATTAATTAGAAGCTGGAAACATGGCGATGGTGCAGAAGTATGGACTGAAACGCTCGGGGTTGCAGTATTGAGACGAATGTCTCGAATGCTGGTTCGGCTTTGGTTCAGCCAAGTCATCTTGGCTTTAACTCGAAGATATACCTTTATTCTAATTGAAATGTATACACTTCCATCAATTGTGCTTCTGCAAAGATGGAGGATAGAGAGATAGGTGGTTGTCAAAATTTTGAAAAATATTGGAAAATGAGAAAAAAAACTTATTTTTTTTTTTGGAAAAGGAATTCTGTCGAATTTTCTCTTCAAAGCAATCACACAATTTGGTACTGAGCTGCAAAAAAAAACCTGGAATATCCAAAATTAAATGTTAGAAGCTCGTGATATAAAAGATGTTGATCAGCAGTTACTTAATAATAGTTAGGAAGATTCATATTTCTTTCTCGATTTAAATAGTGATAATTTAATTACTTTTGTTTAGATATTTTAATTAGCACTTACAATTAGCGTATGGTGTTTTGTAATTGTATACAAAATTTGTAAATCATGTGAAAGTATTCGACACCATTGGACACGAAGTAAACTTCTAATAATCAATTCGAAATAATCTAATCTACTGACACGAAAAACACATTTTACAATATTCAAGATATAAAATACTATAGCCTTTCGTTCTCGAGAGATCCATCGTAATTTTCACCACATCTGTATTTTTTTGGTCGCTTCCATTATTATTCCTTTGAAATGGACATAATAATTATGTTTGTAATTAACTGGAATGGTTCTCAAGAGACATGAGAACACGTAACGGTACCACACAATCAATCGTTGAATATTGATACGAAAATGTCATCCGTAGAGTGAATTTCGTGACAAAACTATCGATTCGGTCAATCTTAATGAAGCTTTGTCGATTACTAATTTTTTGTGATTAATAAAAACGTACACCTGTGCGATTGAATTTAATGATTCACTCACTGATGGAAGGAACCAACCGTGATTGTTTGTTCCAAATTCAAAATTTAACAATTTTGTTCTGGAGAGTTGCGAAGAGCTTTATCGCACGATGTAATCAAATACGATTTATTCGGGAAGTGGCTTATTGAAAAGTGCATTTTGTTCCAGATAACACGTGCGTGGATAATTTAAGGCCACCCATATTACCACGTGCTTTATATCGCGATTTTCAATATTGATAAGTTATAATTGAACTGGCACTTGATCCTCCCTTGCATTAGACAGGGTGTCGTGTCCCTCATTCGATTGACCCAATTTACGGTTGCAATTTCAAACAATAAATTTTCCTATTATTATTTACTGTTCGTTTTATGAACGAACACGCTTTATGCATAAACCGTAGTCGTGTAACAATTTGGGAGCCATTTTTAAAAATTTATTAAAAGCACATTACTCTGTAACCAATAATTTTATTGTTTTCTTTTGCAGGTGAGAAAGAGTTCCTGGATGCATTCACCGGTTGAATACTTTTATAAGGTAATTATAATTTTTATACATTATTAGAATTTAACATTGTATGAAGCAAGCCTTTCAGAAGTAATTATTTTCCTTCTTGGCTCTTACGCCGCAGCACAATGGTGCTGGATTTGCATACGAAAGAGTGTCAAATCGACGCAGAAAATCAAATGCTGTTTAAATTCTCTTTATTGTGCAGGTTTTTTCTATAGAATTTTTTTTTTAATCGAACAATCAAAAATTAAGTCTCGACGGTCTGGTCAAAGAAATATAATATACGTATCTAGGTCAACTTAGTACCATAGAGCATGCTTGGAAGCTTTGGTCTTTCATTTTTATCAGCAAAAAATTATAAAATCAAGAGTCTCTTAAAAAAGCTTCAGAATCAGAATAGAGGTTCGAAAAATTAGAGTAAAAAAAATGAAACCTGAATTTTTTTAACATTTTTTCCCTTACTTTAATTTATAACTCGAAATCTGTTGATTCTAGACGATAAGGGGTTATAACCTAATTTGTAGATAAATGAATGATCTTTAAAAATGTTCTAACCCATTAAACTTAAAAAATCAATAATATCGGAGCTATGGTCGTTTGAAATCAGAAATTCAAAAAATTCCTTTAAAGTGAGGTACCCCCCAAGGGTTTGCACTTGGACAAAAATTTTATTTGAAAATTTGTCTTAGAAAAGTGTCCTTTATCACCACCTCAAAGGTTCTTCACGGTCATGGGGACATCCTGTATAAATGAATTTAGAGTTAAAGCAATATTATAATTTTTGTGAATTTGTGACTCCAAGTTTTTCGCCTACGCCGCTATTTTTCTAATTTCCTATTTCAATAAAAATAAAAATTTCGTAATCCTACGAGGGGGCCCAAAAGGTATATCGGCCTAGGGCCTACTAGAACCAAAAATGGGTCCTGAACAGTTTGATCCTGTTCGGATGGGAATCCATTGTTGTATCTCGCAGTTCTTCGCTAAATCCTTTCAGATTCAGAAAATTGTTACTACGAGACCTTTCGTCAGAACTTTCGCTCTTCAGTGGCGGTTCGTGCCTTCATCATTTGAGTAGGCTATTTGTAAAATATAGATTTTTCGAGATTTCTTTGAATTTCGTAGAATTTCTTAAGATTTCCCAACATTTCATTGGATTTCCTAAGATTTTCTCAAATTTTCCGGAATTTTATCAGATTTTCCTTCACTCACATACAGTGGCGCAGCCGGGATTTTGTTATGGGGGGGCTAAGCGATGTGAGCTGGGCCTAAGGCGCGCGCCGCAGACGAAATTTTTTTAGAAAAAGTGGCGTGGTCATCTTATTTTCAAGTATAATTACTGTGTTACCACTGTTACCTAGCTTAAATTAAAATTCGAACACAATAATTTTTTTGTTTTAAAAAATTTTTCATTGTACCGGTAAAAAAACGACTATGATCATTAAAAAAGATTATCATACAAAAAAGGAAGATTATCTGGGAGGGGGTCGGCTATAGCTCCCCCTTTTGCATATCAAATTTTCTCAGTGATTTTTCTTCTAGGATCCATCCCACCTTATTTAAATTAAAAAAAAAACTTTGATCATATTATTTTTCAGTTGATTTTTCAGATTTCAGGAGATTTCGGTTGATCCATATAGCCACTACGGAATAATCTTGAAATCATTAGTAGCAGTGTCGTAACTGGGGTAGGGAGACTGGCGTAAAATGTTATGTTTGCACCGGGCGTATCATCGCCTAGTTATGGTACTGCTACAGTTGCACTTTGCGATGTGATGGCTACATCATTTATAGACCGTTTCTGCTTTAGCGGTAGGCTCACTTTATTTTTTGAATAAGTATTGTGAGAGGAGTATCTATCTTTCGATAGTTCTTACAATCAAAAATCCACTTTTTTATATTTATAAAAATTGTGATAGTTTAATTAATAGTCCAGAATTTAAGGGGAGGCTAAGCCTCCCTTGCCTCCTCTGACGAGCCGCCGCTGCTGCTCTTGGAAGCATATTTTATTGTTGGTTCGATATATTTTTCGATTGGCAAAAAGAAGGCAATCAATCAGCATGATGTTTTTTCCGTTGGTTAAACGATACCGAGGCAGTGAGTTTTGTACGTATAATTATAATGATTCTTACTTACTTGGTCAGGCGGCCTGTTGGCCGTCATGAAATCCTGATGCTTCAATGTTGTGGTACTAGTATGCTATAGGTTGTGTGGCTTCAAGGCCGCGTCACACTGATCCGGCATAACTTTACAAATTTTTTTAAAGTAGGCAACTTAAAATTATTAATCGAGGTGCGTTACGGAAGGAACTACAGAAATATTTTGAAATTTACTTTTGAGACGGTATTACGTAAATAGAAATCCATAAAGCTTTGGTTTTATAGGAAGCGGTAATTTTTGGGAAAGAAGTATAAATTGCGTAGAATTGAACCTTTTGCAGTTTTCGTTTGTTCCTTTTATTCTTAGAATTTTCACGGACAGTGGTGCAGCCAGGATTTTGTTATGGGGGGGGGCTAAGGGATGTGAGCTGCACCAAAGGCGTGCGCCTTTTTTTTTGAAAAAAAGTTATTTTATTATTTTTATTTATTTTATAAATAAAAAAAAGTTATTTTCGAGTATAATTATTGTGTTACCACTGTTACCTACTTTAAATTAAAAGTCTAACATAATAATTTTTTTGTTTTAAAAAATTTTTTATTTTACCGGTAAAAAAGTGACTATGATCATTAAAAAAAAGGAAGTGTCTGGGGACTATAGCCCCCTAGCCCTCTCTTTGGCTGCGCCACTGTTCATGGAAAAAAGAGCTATTTGGATAAACTACAATATAGAACGGTTTAGCTTTAACGCCATCTTAAAAATTTTATGAAACCGGACATTAGACTTGAGACTAAAAACTTTTCTAAAGAATTTAGGATAGTCAACGGCATAAATTTTGAAAATAAAGAGCCTAAAAACGTAAATAGGTTCTCATTACTATACTCGATTGGCTGCTTTCGTACATGGACGTTCATAGAATCTTTTTCAGGGTGGGGCAAAATCAAAAAAAAATTTTATAATAAAAGCTTTATTTCTTCTTTATTTCCAGAAAAGACAAATTTCAAATTCTGTAGTACCTTCGCGAACTCAATAATAACTTTCGGTAGAAATTTCAACAAATTCTTAAATTTGTACTTTGTAATTATTTAAAACCAAAAGTTTTAGAACGCTTTAAAAAAACAAAACTCAAAATCTAAAAATTCAAAATGTAAAACTATCACGACGTAAAATTAACAAAAACAAAATCAATCGTTATCTTGCAATTCTGTTTGCAGGTTCAGTAAGATTTGGGTGGTTTCTTTTTGTTTTTTAAGTTTGTTAATTTCCATAATGGGTTACTGTCACTTAATCGTCCCCACGCGTTTCACTTTGATTTTTTTACTATTAGAAAGAGGACAATTTTCTGAGCATTTTGAGACCGCACATTGCTACGGATTATCCAGTAGTTTTCGAGAAAACGGCATTTGAAAATCAAAATTTTACCTGCATTTTACATAGGGAATTGATTCTCTCCTGAGTTCTATTGACGGTGCGTGCGTTCTGATATAGTCTTAGTGTTGACAGTCAGACGCGATTGTGATACCGTAGGGTACACATCGAGCGTTGCTAACGAGTTTCACACCTTACGAGTTTCACCTCTTTCGAGTTGCACCTTGGGCGAGTTTGTGCTATCTAGGGGGATGTTTTTAGCGAGTCAGCACGCAACCAAGGCAATCGAGATTCTAACCTAAAAACGAGTTCTGCGTTTATTTTTTAAATTATTGCATAATATTGCGTAATACACCCGATGTACACCCGACTATGTCACAATCGCGTCTGCCTGCTAACACTAAGACTATATCAGAACGCACGCACCGTCAATAGAACTTTCGTGTTAATGAATTCTCTATCTAAAATGCATGTAAAATTTTGATTTTTATATGCCGTTTTCTCGAAAACTAATGGATAATCCGCAAAATTTCTTTTTTTAATATACTCAGAAAATTGTCCTCTTTCCAATAGTGCAGCTGTTGAGACGATTCTCGTGGGGACGATAACGTGACAGATCCCCCATAATGATCCAATATCTTCCTGCGTTTCATATTGGTTTCTTTATGCAACAACTTGATTAGTTCCACTTCAGATTGTTGAATCTGATGTGATGGTACATCCTGGAGTTTCTGCCCGTCTTCTGGTGTTTTTTGACCCTTATGCGGAGTTTACGCCCTGTCCCCCTATGTATGTGGCTGGGCAGTTTTGGCAAAAAAGTTTGTATACTCTACTGTCGCACATTATATCTGTTTTTCCAAGGGGGAAATATCCAGTAAAATTTTTGTACACAATACTCGGAATTCCAAAGATTTCCAAGAATTCCAACGAATTCCAAGGAATTCTAAAGATTTCCAAGACTTCCAATGATTTCCAACGATTTCCAAAGAATTCCAAGGAATTCCAAGGAATTTCAAAGAATTCCAAGGAATTCCAATGATTTCCAAAGAATTCCACAGAATTCCAGTGATTTCCAAGGAATTCCAATGAGTTCAAATTAAAGTTCAATTTAAAGAATTAAAGTTCAATTTTAAAGAATTCCAGTGATTTCCAAAGAATTTCAAGGATTTCCAAAGAATTCCAAGGAATTCCAAGACTTCCAATGATTTCCAACGATTTGCAAAGAATTCCAAGGAATTCAAAAGAATTCCAACGATTTCCTAGGTATTCCAAAGAATTCCAGGTATTTCCAGAGATTTCCAATGATTTCCAAGAATTCCAAGGATTTCCAAAGAATTCCAGTTATTTCCAAGGAATTCCAAAATGAGTTCAAATGAATGTGCAATCTAAAGAATTCCAGGGATTTTCAAGGAATTCCAGGGATTTCTAAAGAATTCCAATGATTTCCAAGGAAATTCCAAACATAATTTTCGGGATATTTACCCCTTGTGTTTTTCGCTTGGTGTTTGAAAGGTTGTCGATTAAACGATTTCTGCTAACAGGGCATATGTGTGATATCCGTCTCTTTAAACTTCTTACACAGTTTATCTGTAAGATGACCCTCATATGTCATTGCGGAGTGTTTGATGTGTTTCACCTGTGGCGGAGATTCGTTGGCATTTATAAGGTTGGCGTGTTTATTCCTCAAGTCTCTTCTACGTAACATCTTTGTTATGGCTTTTTCTGTATAGCCATTCACGTTGCCTATTTGTTTTATTATTTCAATGTAGCGTTGTTTTCCAAAGTTAGAGTGAGGTCTAAGAAGTTGATGGAACCTTCTTTGTCTTTTTCCATGGTGAATTTTATTGGTGGGTGTATTCTATTGGTTTCGACATGAAAATCTGCCAACTCTTGTTCGTTTCCAGGCCACACGCATATTATGTCGTCGACGTAGTGTCGCCAGCCTCCTATCTTCGTTCTAAGGTTCAATTGGTGTATCTTCTTTTCTACGTGGTTATTATTTTGTAGGACTCCCTGAAAAATAAAGAATTCTGAAAAATTGAAAATATTTTACAAAGTTGATAGAAGTTGGTTAGTCACAAATTCTTCCTCCCGACTAAAATTTCTGGTGTGTATATGGTATTAGGTAAACTGTAAATTTAAAAAACTGAAAAATTAGAAATAATTGAAAGTCTTACTTTTATCTTTAAATCTTAAGAAAATATTTTCGTTTTTTGGAGACCGGGGTTCATACCTCCTTGGCCTCTATATCTCTATCTAAATTCAAGCCTGGACAGAACCGCGAACCTTCGGGCCGCGCTGCCTCATCAATCAAGATGTTTCAGTGAGTTTCAGTGAGTTATTTTTTAAACTCTCTCCCCACACTCAGAGAAATGGTGTCTTCCAAACCAACTTTCTTTTTGTTGATTTTGGTAAGCTTTAATCGTAGATCAAAAAAGGTGTTTCGTGTATATCTCTTCTAATGGTTATGCTTAGATCTTCCTACATTGTAACGACTAATTTAAAAGCAATGTGATTGCTGTTGTTTTCAGGTTGATTTTCCATTTAAATTTATTACAGATTACGACTTCACGCTTAATGCGCTTTCAATTTTCTCCACTTCCATACATCATACATCAACGGTTCGATTAATATCTTCATCGAAGTGTATCTCACTGTTATCTCTCTTTTTTTTCAAAACATACAACGAACATTTTTTTATAATAAATTATTATGCAATTCAAGAGACGACTTACTTGCAATACTAATTACGTTTTTATTAACACGGAGATGTATGTGTATTACTGAAAGTTTATAATATTAATCTCATCAGAATGCACGTGCGGGTTCACCGTTCCCAGATATATGTAAGGGACAGATAATGTACCTGTTTTGCAATCTACGAACAGGTTAGTAATACACACTATAAATAAATCTACAATTCTGATGTTCAAGTTCAATTTTAATTAAGCTCTACCAACCATGAAGTTCGGAAAGCGGAACAGTTGATTGCAGCACCACCGACGTATCATTGATGAACTATGTCATGCCTTCCGAATGCAACCAGATGCCGTTTTCCCTCCGAACTGCAAAATTTGATGATTAAGCTGTTCCCTCGCGTGTTTCCTTTCTCGTCTCGCGAAAAAGTTACAGATAATGCTTTGAACGTCTGGCCCGAGATTTCCTTCGTCGAAGAAGTCGGTTGTTTATTTTCCAATCAGATGTGAAGATGCTAGAAAATGTAATTGTGTGTTTCGTGGGACTATTTTAATCGTCCTTAGCAACAAATATTCAGGATGATAATTATAGAATCCACTATTCCAATGCGTCGCTTTAGACTTTCCAGATCACCTTTTTGTCTTTTTCCTCGCAGAAAATTTTCGAAAGTGTAATGAACGTTGTTTCGACGAACAATACCTTGCTCTTCATAACCGAAAGCAGAAATTAGATTATATTTTTATAAAAATAAACGCGGGCTTTATTTTTATTTATCTTTGTTGAATTATGTAGAAGGAAAATGCCAACAAATTACTTTTTTATTTTTGGATTGGAGGAGGATGTAAGTGCTCTTATAATTTTTGGCAATATCGAATTTGTTGTGATCCAAATTTTATTTTACTTTTTTTTAAATTGTCTGACGATGCTAACAATAACGACACTCTGCGGTCATCCAATTATCTGCTACATTTTAACAGTCGGCGTTCTTCACATGCCCATCGACAAAATATTTAAATCTCTTGACAATCTTATTATGCGACAATAGAAATGGGCAACTGAATAAGCCCATTGAGAGATTTTTTCAGGTAAACTTTCTTAATTCCTTTTTTCGTGAGTATTTACTTCTTACTGTATTATTTGTGTGGGAGCGCCATTATTAAAATCAGTTCATTTCGCCAATTGACATTTGTACCAAATATCGATGATTAAATTAATCAAACTGAATGACGTTTTTTATGGCCTTATAATTTTTATTGGGTCTCCCCCAGTAAATATTTTTGGTTTTAAAAAAATTTCACGCATCCCTCACCTGGATGAAATAATAGCTAGGTTAACAATGTTGCTAAGGTAAAATTCGTGGAGACCTACGTGCTTCAGAATATTTGGTGAGCATTAGTGAATGATTTCAATAGACAGGGCAGTTTACCAATTCTTCGAGTTTATTCATGAGAATATTATCGGAATGATAAATTGCTTTAGGTCAGCGATTTTAAAAAGTTTGTACTTTAAGCACATCCAGTTTTACTTTGTCGGACTTGAGGAAGGCTACCTTCGTTAACAATAGTATTTGTACAATAATATTCCTTCCACGGGTGAAAATGCTAACGGGGGGATTTAATCGCTCTAGGGAGTTAATGACCACTTATTGATCTTCTTAAGTTGTATATTTACTTTTGATCGTGATCGTCAGGAATCGATTAAATAGGTATAAATATTGAGAACTTCTGCTCGAATGTGGCACTGGGTCGTGTCGATGTCCGTGTTCTATTGCTATTACCAAGACGTGCCAGCCCGCCAATCGCTTTATTTAGTGGCCACCTCTACGGTATTGTTAAGGCTACCGACACTGTGTATATTACCCATATTCTTCCATTATAATATTACAGTTACCTACTTGTTTGCACATCAACATTTCTTTTGCTAGTTTTTTTTCACATTCCATTCGATCGAGTCACAAATCGTCGTAATTATATTTTTATACGAACAGGGTACAGGGTGGCCGGTAGTCCCAATCAGGCATGCAACTTCAGAATGTGTGCGCCTTATTTAAAAATAATATTAATATTATTATCTGGTTAGAATGGAAATCGGATGAGTAACTTCGTACAATGAAAAATATATGAATGAAAGGTGCGAAAGAGTTTCTCTTATAAAAGGGATTTTTTAACAATGGCGCAGCGGGTGCTGCACACAAAAATTATAATAAACACTGCAAAAATGTCAACAATGTCTTTTTGCTTGTCCGGGGATTCGGAATTATTTACTTTTGTCACAGATATTAACTTGACATTCCAGGTATGCCTTTCGTTTCGCATTTTTCCAATTCTTACACTCGTTTTTATCTGCTCAATTTTCGAAACCGAAAATTATTGCTTAACATGGCCGTAAGGAATTTGCAAAACATTGCTATTGTTAACTCTTTACTACGATTGTCTTGTTAACGTTTTCGGTTTTGTTCAATTAATCCTCAAATTTTTTTCGCTTTCACTTGGTCCCTTCGAGCCGGATTTCCGATCAGATGTAGCCGCTTTGAATAATGATTGCTAATTTTTTAGAAAAAATTATTTTTTCTTAGTTTCGGCTAGAAGGAACACAGTGGCGTTTTTAAAATTTCTGTTACTTTAAATTTCGAGTCGAATAACGAGCCTACGTCGAAGAAGACAAAGTTAATGTATATCTGGTTTAATTTCTGTAGGCAGATACACCTGTTGCAGTTCTTGTAGCTGTGGAATGCTGCCCCAAAAACTTATTGTTTTAATGAATTATGAGCGCACCAGTTCGAAGGCATTCCACTATTTCTTCTCTCGTGGCGTTGCACACCAATTGAAACCAAATGTCCATTCCTGTTCGTAAAGCATCGAAAAGTCGTCTTCATTTTTCCACTTTGTGTATAATTACTTTATTATTGTGTCTCGTAGTCTCTATCGCGCTCTAATTTTGTCCAATTTAAAAAAATTATCGATGTGTTAGGAAACCACTTTCTGCACGACGCGTTTCAATAATTATATGATGCAAATTTTTAAAATTAAATAATGAGGATCCACTTTTTTTTACGTTAAAATTCAAAAGAGTTTAGCTTTGCGGTACTTCAGACGAAAATTTTTCTTTAAAACTAAAATATAATGAGCCGCATGGGTTCAAACATTGGGTTGAAATATTTCTACTTAATATGTACTTATCCAGTTCTTTTGGAATTATTGATAAAAAACTGTGAGCTGGAACAACCCTGGTAAGATATAATGAAGAGATAGGGTCGTACATAACGTACAATTTATTTTATTAATATAAAACACCATTTCGGGGGGAGGCACTTGTAAAAAAGTAACATTTTCGGAGGTTTCCCTTCCGGGAATTTTTTATATTACAAAAAAATGTTTGTTTTTTGAACATTGGGGGGGGGGGCACATGTTTTTAGGTGTCCCCCTTGGCGACGGGCCTGATAAACGGTAAACCACTAAGGCAATTTACAAAAGAAAATTTTTCGGTCAAAGCGACATTTCCATTAAATACAGCATTCGACTAATGCCCGTTATCTATCCGATAACAAATCCCCCCCGACAAATTAATCAAGTGACCAATCGGATAACCGCAATTCAAATTCAAAATAACAGATCAAAAATTTGATTGGTTACTTGATTAATTTGTCGGAAGAAAAGTCGGTTGGGGGTGATTCCCCAGGACCCGGAGTTCAATCGAAATCCTGAAATCCAGGAAAAGTTTTAATTTTTTAAAAAAATTTTCAGACAAAATTTTTATTATCTGATACGTAGTAATCACTTTCATCAAACAAGGGGGGCGGCGTAGGTTACTACTTGCGGGATCCGCTTTTCTCAGCGGCTCTGACTTAATTCATATGACATAGCATGAAATGGCCATTTGAATCTTGGTGAAATTATGAAAAAAATATCGAATTTTGAAAGTACTAATTCAAAAAATATAAATACTATTTCTAATCAAAGTTCAATTTAAAGAATTCCAGTGATTACCAAAGAATTCCAGGGATTTCCAAGGAATTCTAAGAATTTCCAAAGAATTCCAAGGAATTCCAAAGATTTCCAAAGATTTCCAAGAAATTTCAAAGATTTTCAAGGAATTCCAAAGATTTCCAACGAATTCCAATAATTTCCAAAAATTCCATGGATTTTCAAAAAATTCCAGTGATTTCCAAGGATTTCCATAGAATTCCAATGATTTCCAAGAGAATTCCAAACGAGTGTACACAAACTTTTTGGGATATTTACCCCTTGTCATGTCATATAGCACAAATTCTCATGCTTAGGTTGGCACCACAGGTAAAAATTTCAAATTTTAAAATTAAATTCTGGTAAAGAATTCAAATTCTGTTCAGGGGCGTCTGAGGTGGTGAAAAATTGTTTTTCAAAAACCACGTTTTTACCAGCCAGCGTCATAAACCACCAATCACAAGCGTTCATTTGTCATTGATTCACAATGCCGGACATTTTGACGAACAATTTTCTCTGACGGACAGCTAATTTAAAAAACGAACGGTCCGTCGTAATGACGGACGGATGGTCACTTTACCCATGCCTCAACCCCCAACTTGGAGGGCCAGGGATTTTTCTTAAAAGTTACCTTCTTCTAGATGAGTTACTTTCTCCTCAGCTTAGGGGTCTCATCTAATCTATCTATTGGTCCGCGACCCGCGAGTGGCATTTTATTTCCAACTTATCTGCCGGTCAAAATGGCCGGTGAGGGCTTTTCCCTATCCGCCACGCGGGGACGCGTCATCTAGGGGTCAAGTTCCTCCGTCTGCTTTTGAACAGACCTAATTTTTTATTTTGAACATTTTATTATTTATTCAACATCGAAAAGTATAAAATTTCGTTCAGATAGATGTTGTGATCAAGAAATAAATCAAACTAAAAATAATTTTATTAGCTCTAAAACACTTTGGTATATTTTTTTTTTATCGAAAAATCAATTATTTTTTAAATATTTGCCATACCGAAACTTTTACAAAATTTACTTATTTACTGTTACTGTAAATAAGTAAACAAATCATATGTCAATATGATAAATATAAGGAGTAACATTTAAAAATTTGAAAATTTAAAAAAAATCGATTAAGTAATTCGTAACATGACGTATAAAAAATATACTATTTTTCCGAGTTTCAAATGTCGTAACCTTCATTTTCTGCCATTGGCGTAACCAGAAATGTGAATAGAATGAATAAAAATTTAAAAATAAAATCAAAATTAAATGAACACCTTAGTTTTTAATGTTTCCTGAAAGAAACTTATAAGAATCTGTGATGGTGTCGCGACAAATGATCCCCTAACAAATAATGATCCCGGTTTAATTTTTGAAAATTTCCAACCTTCTTAACACACGGCGTGGGGATTCTTAGATTGTCATGCTTTTTAATTTATTGATTTATTTTAAAGGCGACAGCTGCCGCCCCCCCCCCCCCGGCTCTTGTCTTAAATTTTTAAATTTAATTTTAATTAATTTAAATTTCGTGCAGAAAGTTATTACTGAGTTCGCGAAGGAACCACGAAATTTGAAATTTGTCCTTTCTGCAAATAAAGAAAATAAAAAGTTTTTTATGTTTAATTTTTTTTGTAATAATTTTTTTTTAATTTTGCCCCTCCCCGAAAAAGATCTCATGGACGCCCATGAGATGAAGCGTTGAAATTAGCGAATAAAATAAAATTAATTTATGAGTCGGGCAAAAACATGTTTTTATTTTAAAATTATGGCATTTATTACGTTTTGATCTATGATCAATAGCAGGGCTATTCAGGGTTTTTATCCAAAATTATAATCTTAAAATATGGTATTTCGTACATGTGTCACTCGAAGAACTGATTTAAGGGGTCGATTTTCACAAAATTCATAAAAGTGTTAATTATCTTGAAAATTAACGATTTTTTACTTAGGTCATATTTTGATATTCTGGTCAGTCACGAGCTGGTCTATCAGTCCTCCAAGGGATAACGTTGAGATTTGGAACACCCTGTATAATATTTTAAGATTGAAATGGCTATTTCGTATGCTTAGGTAAATGAGTGCAGTTGATGATAATGCAAAAAATGATATTTTATTAGGTTTAATTCAAAAACTTATCCATTACACATTATTTTTGTTTTGCGATCATTGTGAGGGGAAATCGCAGACATAATTTTTAAATTTGTTTTTATGAGATTTTCTTAGATTTTCTCGGATTTCCTAAAATTTTCAAAGATTTCCTTGAATTGCCTCAACATTACTTTTAGAAAAAGCTGAAAAAGTAGAAAAAACCTAAAGTTGTCAACCCATAAATGTATTATGCGAAGGGGAAACCGCAGACCAAATATTTTTTCATGAGATTTCCTCGAATTTCCTAAAATTTCCTCAGATTTCCTTGGATTGCCTCAAAATTTCTTTTAGAAGAAATTGAGAAAGTAAATTAAACAAAAGTTGTCTGAATTATTCCTAAAATTTCTTGATTTCGTGAAATTTCCTGAAATTCGCTTGGGTTCTTGTATTAAAAGTTAAAAAAATAAAAAAAAGCAAAGGTTGTCAACCAATAAATGTATTATGCGAGGGGTAAACCGAAGACCTATAATTTTTGTACACTAAATTTCTTTAAATGAGATTTTCCTGGATTTCCTCGGATTTCTTAAAATTTCCTCAGATTTTCTTGCATTGCCTCAAAATTTTTTTTAGAAAAAGTTGAAAAAGTAAACTAAACAAAAGTTTTCTGAAATATTCCTAAAATTTCCTGATTCCCTGAAATTTCCTCAGGTTTGCTTGGGTTGCCTTAAGATTTCACGTGGAAAAAGTGTAGAAAATAAAAAGAACAAAGGTTGTCAACCCATAAATGTATTATGCGAGGGGGAAATTTAGTTTTATGAGATTTCCTTGGAATTCCTAAAATTTCTTCAGATTTCCTTGGATTGCCTCAAAATTTCTTTTAGAAAAAGTTGATAAACTAAAATAAACAAAATTTGTCTGAAAGATTGCTAAATTTTCCTGATTTCCTAAATTTTTATTAGATTTCCCGATGTTTCTTAAATTTCTTAAAATTTACGCTAACTTTCATTAAATGAGATTTCCTCAAATTTCCTCAGATTTCTTTGGATTGCCTCAAAATTTCTTTTAGAAAAAGTTGATAAACTAAAATAAACAAAATTTGTCTGAAATATTGCTAAAATTTCCTAATTTTCTGAAATTTCCTCAGATTTACTTGAATTGCTTTAAGAATTTTTGTGAAAGAAGTTGAGAAAATAAAAAAAGCAAAGGTTGTCAACACATAAATGTATTATGCGAGGGGGAAACTGCAGACCAAATTTTTGTACACCAAATTTATTTTTATGAGATTTCCTCGGATTTCCTAAAATTTCCCCAGATTTCCTTGAATTGCCTCAAATTTTCTTTTAGAAAAAGTTGATAAACTAAAATAAACAAAATTTGTCTGAAATATTGCTAAAATTTCCTAATTTTCTAAACTTTTATTAGATTTCCTGAAATTTCCTTGGATTTCCTCAAATTTCGTCTTCGAAATTAGTAGTAGTAGTTCGGTAGTTCTTGAGAATCATTTAAGTCACTTTTCAGATTTGCAATAATTTTTTCTAGGTTTATGCGAATATTCACCTAAAATGCCTGAGCTAAACGGCACTGATTAGTATCCTGATGAGATTCGATACTTTCAATGTAGCAGGTCATTTCGAACCTCACGAAACAAGATTATTTCTACTTCCCTGGATAGAGATATTTTGTGTTGTGGGAAAAAGAACCTTTGAAACCAATCATGGTGTAAAAAATTTAGGATATGGCTTACCTCAGTCAATTTTTATTTCCCAAAAATGGTGAATGATATTCAAAGAAGAGGCAAATGGATTCAGCATAAATAGACCACACCGTTTTTGGGTTATCAAGAAAAACTATTGGGTCATATTGGGAAGCTCTTTGGGTTTTTTCACTATACCAGTCATCCATTTTATTGCTTTATAAAAAAATTGGAGCTGAAAAATGTTTCTTGGACCGTTTTAAATGTTACGTGTAATAAAATCACGCATACGATGCTTAGAAAACAGGAAGTTTGGATCAGGAAATAGATTATAATATTATGTACGTAATGATCGCTTTAAATTTAATCATTTTCGGCGAAGGTCGTGAGGTTATGATGCAGTGAGTTGATAAAGTAATCAAATAATTTAGCGAACGTATAATATGCATATTTATATTGTACACTGACTCATGTCTCTTATGGTTCAATTGCTCGTTCGTGCTATTACAAACGGCGCCTCGCATCTCTTCCCTAATAATTTGACGCCATCTCCAATTTGATAAAAATTGTTCTTCTTATCACGTCGGCTTAACACTTTGCCGAATTTGAATTGGATAATTACGACGACGTAACGCAACAATCATTTCGACGTTAATTATTTAGCAAAAGTATTTACATATGCATATGTTTGCCTTTTGGGCGTAGCTCCATTATTTGCTAGTTACGGTAAAAAGTTCCACGACTGGCGCCTATAAATTCTATTTACAATTTTTATGGGTAGGTAGATGTGTCAAATCGTTTATTTTTAAAATTTGGATTTACAATTTCTTTCTCGAAAAATATAGGTTTGGCAAAACGCAAACCCAATTTTCGCTCCAGAACTCAGCCAGAACTTATTTTGGTAAAATTTGCATATTTACCCATCGCGGGTATTTTTCCTTATCCCCCTAATGAATCGTCGATATTTTCCTACAGATTATTAGTAATAAAAAAATGACAAACCATGAATAAGTCCGCATTCCTTGAATGCATTTGCTTTCGGAGAGTTCCAATACGCATCTCATTAAATAATTGTGTAATTTACTTGTTAGTTTATGGGTTAGTCATTTGTTTTGCTGAAATTGGATTAAGACGATAACATCGTAGAAATTAACATTTTTTGTTTTGCAAAAATTTTGGGCTTTAATCAAAGAGACTACAGTTCATGTTTTTGATGCTTGGGAAAATTCTTTCTGGTTTAGTTACCTTCTTCATTAAGAGTAGGAGATGCTCCAAACGGTCATCTATTTGAGCAGTGCCGGATTAACTATAAGGCAGAAAAGGCAGCTGCCTAGGGGCCCCACTTATTTTAGGGGCCCCGTGAAAACAGATTGTTTAGGGCGGCATTTTGGCTGCTGACGTGAAAAAAAAGCTCTATAATCCCATAAAGGGGCTAAATAAAATGAAATTCCCCGAAACGCCACAAAGAGTTCGAAAAAGCTAAAAATAAAAATCAGCTCACTACCTAACTGCCTAAGGGCCCACGAATATTTAATCCGGCCCTGCATTTGAGTGTGAGCCGCGTTTAGAGAAAAATGACCGACTGAATAGGATTTATCCTTGTCCAAAAGATGTAGGTACGTATGCGCCTGACGGATCGCAACAATAAATTCTGCACGAAGTTGTCCAATCAAAACAGAACCTTCGGTGAACGATGAGCTTCATCAACAAATTTTGTTCTTCGAGCATACAAAGAGGTAAAATTATTCATTGGTTTGTTTTTATTAGTCTGGGTTCTATTTTTACGATCGGTCGGTGTTCTTGTATTTAGTAGGTGTGTTGGGAACAAACGGACGACGATTTTCCTCGTTCCTTATCTTTTTGACGTATCTATTGAACAATAGTCGACTTATATCGGTGTAGGTGTCTGTCTTACAGGTATGCATATTATGCTGTATGATTCATGTCACAGACGTAACCTGAATTTCAATTGCGAGGCGATGAATCAATTTTAGGTAAACTATTGCTATTGTCGATTGATTTTTTCGCATTATCATCTCCGGATGAGTTTTTCCCAAATTTCGAAACGCATGTTTTAGCTGTCTATTTTACAACATATTAACCTACCTACCTATTTCCTTATAACGAGTATCCGATTTATTACTTCCTCGAATCAAATAGTTTGCATTATGGGCGCTGACACCGTCATGTTAGAACCGATCGCGATTTAAGAAGGAATAAATCAATTTTTTTACCATGATATTGACATTTATGGAACCATATCGTAATTTATTACTTTACAACTATCAACAATAAAAAGTTTTACACCTAAAATGACCTAAAGTAGTAGAAAAATTTAATAAATATTTTCGTACCTGCTCTTCTTCGAGCAGGTATTTTTTAACTCGACAAATGTCACGGATTAGCCAAGCTTCGTTATTATGATCTGTTGTTAAATTATTATTCTCTGTTGGAAATTCATAACTTCTTATAATATTATTAGGTGTGAGGGTGTGACAAATCAATCGTTTGATTACCTACTGCTTTATATAAATTTGGAACACTGTCACTTTTAAATTGGTCAAAGAAAATCGGCTCGTAAGTTTTGGACGTAATAAATAATCTCAGTGATTAAAAAAATGTCAAGATACGAATATATTTCTTTCAATTTTTTTCATAAAAAAGTTTTTCTATTTTTTTTTATTATAAAATTAATCTTTTTTGACCAAATAAATTGTTTGGAGTTTCATTGCGTAGCACTAAATTAGCACAAACTAATTTATAGATTTTTTGAAAGGGGTTAATTGGGCTGGACCCCACGTAACCAGTCCGTTCCTGGTTCTAAATTGAGAACTTCTCTAGTTTTGGTTTAACTACAAATCTGTTAACTATACATACTCTGAATTTCCAAAGGTTTTCATTTCTGATTACTTTTATTAAAAAAAACAATTTATATTTTTAAACAGACAAAAAAATAGGTGCATTTTGCTAGCCCCCCCCCCCAATTTCAAAATTTGTTTCCAAAGTAGTCTAAATCGTTTGTGCCTCGTTTGTACCTTCCTTATTTTCGTTTGTACCCATTTTGTTTTTTAGATATTTTGAAATATCTAAAACGAGCATTTTTCCAGCCCCCCCCCCATTTCGAATTTTGGATCCAAAATAGTTTTGATCGTTTGTACCTGTTTGTACTTACTCCAGCGCCGAAGCGAGGAGATTTGCCGCCCGGGGCGGTACCTCAATTTGGCGCCCGAATAATTGGCGAAAGTCAATTATTCTACCCAAATTTAGCGCACAATACATGATCCATCAAATTATTTAGTACAAAAAATAATGAAAAATTCTAATAATAATAGAAAAAGAGAAATAAATAATTATTTCTTTTATATTTTATTTAATTATTTTACCACAAATTAATTTTTCTTACCTTCATTTGTGCAAATCTGTCAATAACACTATCAAAATTTATTTTTTTTTTTTTAAATGCCGCCCCCAAAATGTGCACCCGGAGCGGACCGGGCCCTGCTCCGACCTCCCCCGGGGGAGGTAGAGGTAGAGGCAGAGGCCTCTAGCTACGTCACAGCTTCAATCTGATCGTAATTTTCTAATACCGAGGTGTCTGGATATATTATACCAATTCCGGTTATAACGAACTAAAACGGCTATTAATATGACAAAAGCAAATATTTACCGGTTGTAAGGTTCGTTAGTTAGGTTACCCGTGTAGCACACAATGTTGGCGCAATATTGGGGCAATATTGCGTCAATATTGGAATGTTGCCGCAATATTGCAAGATTCAGCCAATATCGGTCCAATATTGTTCTACAATATCGCGCCGATATTGGAAATCAATATTATACCTATATTGGCAGTATGTTGGTGCAATATTGATGACCAATATTGCCTACTAATGTTCAGCCAATATCGCCAATATTGATGTTCAATATTGCGCCGATATTGGAATTCAATATTGCACCTATATAGGCAGTATATTGCCTACCAATGTTCAGCCAATATTGGTTCAATATTGATGTTCAATATTGCGCCGATATTGGAATTCAATATTGCACCTATATTGGCAGTATATTGGTACAATATTGTGCCAATATTGACGATCAATATTGGATTTCGATGTTCAGCCAATATCGGTCCCAATATTGTTCTATTCAATATTGCACCTATATTGGCAGTATGTTCGTGCAATATTGCGCCAAATTGATAACCAATGTTGGATTTCGATGTTCAGCCAATATCGGTCCCAATTATAATTTTCAATATTGCGCCGATATTGGAATTCAATATTGCACTTATATAGGCAGTAGGTTGGTGCAATATTGAGCCAATATTAATGAATGATGACCAATATTGCCTACCAATATTCAGCCAATATTGGTTCAATATTGATTTTCAATATTGCACCAATATTGTTTCTAAATATTGCGCCAATATTATTTTTAAATATTGGGCCAATATTGTTTTTAAATATTGGGCCAATATAGAGAAATGTTCACATTTGAATATTGGACTTATATTGATTTTCAATATTGCACCAATATTAAGCCAATATTTGTGATACATGGGTAGTTGGTTAGTTAGTTAGGTCAGTTATCCAATGGTAACATTATCCATTAACAGTCCGGAACCAGAAATTGACTTTTCGAATAAATTTAGTGTTCATGGTTTGTGATAAAGTGGTGTCTAGTAAAAGTGAGAGTCGATAACATGAGTGGTCAATGCGTGACTGCTAATACCGAGTAGCAGTAGCTAGTTCGACTCCGGGTGAAGTAAACACTTAATTTCAGATTGTCTCCCTTCGGAGATTAATTTACCGAGCTGTAATCCGCTTATCCCTGTCTTAATAGTCACGGATTAATCCGAGATTCAAGATTAATTCTCGAAATAGCAGCTGTTGCTACGATACGGTCTAAATTCCAGTAATCTCATTGGTAAATCTTAGAATTATCTTGAATCTCGGATTAATCCGTGAATTCGGATACTTCCGTGCTTCCGTTGAACCACAGGGTGACTTTTCGGAATGGTCGAAAAAAAAAATTTTTTTAAAGAAGAAAAATAAATAGAGTATTAATACTTGCACTAACCCAATTCCGAAACGGCGTTATGAACAGCAGCAACACGCCGAAAACGGATTACTTCCCTATTGTTCGTGTCGCCTTTTTATTTCATATTTCAGTCTCAATCTCTCTTCTCATATTTTTTACCTTTCTGGGTGCAATTTCTATTTTATAAGTAACTTTTTAAACTTAAAGCAACAAAAACAAAATATAACAAGTTTTATTTTTTATAAATAAATAGCAAACTATAAATAATAATAATATAAAGTATTGGGTATCTTGAGAAGCCAGGAAAATTATTCTTCTCGATAAGTAAATTAGTACAGAAAATTTTTGAAAATACTTTTTGCCAATTGGCATAATTTTCACTAAAACGTGGTGTATTTTAGGTAATAAATCGAGCCTCAAGGAGGTAAAAGTGTTTGAATATTTTGTAAGCGATCATATTTTGAATTAAAGTGTAAATATTCAAATACAAATATTTGTCTGTTTGGAAGGATAGGAACACTTAATAAACAAAAATTAATGTTTTGTTTACGGAAACCATACTAAAATACAAAAAGAATTTACTAAATATACACAGTTTGCAAATATTCGAATATTTTCCTTTTGCAACTAAAAATATTTGTTACTATACGTTGTAATTAGGAAATACAAATCTGCAAAAATGAATATTGTGCCGGGCTGTGTCCAATATGTGCCACTCTGCCGTATTTTTTTAAAATTTTATTTATTTTGGATTTTATAGAGATTGCTTATTTTGGGGTAGAAATTAGCGCCGCCATTTTTGATTTTTTAAAATTCAAAATTATATTGGATTCTACTCTACGTGTGCCGTTGTGTGCCGTAAATCATAAAATTTTATTTTGATAAATAACTTCTAATTTCTATTTATAAAATAAATAAAATAAAATTTAAAAAAATACGGCACAGCGTGGCACACATTGGACACAATAAATTCTGAGTAAAACATTTTCTTTTGTTCTTAATTTGAAGGAAAGGGAAATTTTAAAAGATTTTATGAAATCCTAAGATATATTAGGAAATCCCAAGAAATCTTTAGAATATGCTAGGAATACCATCGACGACCTTTTTTTTATGCTTACGGATAAGTGAAACTGGACACAATTATTTGTAAAATTTATTTATAAAATAACTTTGTATCTATGATATACGAAGGCGTCCTGAGGCCACAAAGTAAAAAATAAATTTTAAGTGTCAATTGCGACTTCTAAGTGTCAATTGCGACTTTTAAGTGTCAATTGCGACTATTAAGTGTAAATTGACAAAGTGTCAATTGCGACTTACAATTGTCAATTTACACTTAATAGTCGCAATTGACACTTAAAAGTCGCAATTGACACTTAGAAGTCGCAATTGACACTTCGAAGTCGCAATTAACACCTGCGCAATAATACTTATTAGATACTACAATAATATAGTAATTTATAAGTACGATTGCGCAGGCGTTAATTGCGACTTCAAAGTGTCAATTGCGACTTCGAAGTGTCAATTGCGACTTTTAAGTGTCAATTGCGACTTCAAAGTGTAATTTGACAATTGTAAGTCGCAATTGACACTTAAAATTTAATTTTTTACTTTGTGGCCTAAGGAGGCCTTCGTAATAATAGGACCTTACATCTGTAAGCGCAAGTTTTCAAACCTGATATCTCTTGACCTTTTTTTTGCCATTTATTACGTTTTTTGCACACAGCCTATAGAGCAGGCGTTGGCAATTTTTTTGAGCTGTGGGTCAAAATCAACCAAAATGTGAATATTAAGAGACAATTCGGGTCAAGGAGTATTTTCATTTTTTTTATATCTTATATCTTTTTTTTTGGAAGTCAAGTGAGGTTACCAAGTGACAATAAGTGATCAAGTAGTCATAGGTTTCTAAAATTTCATAAAAATAAATCTTTGAACAAAAATTTGCCTTGTGCCTCGCCCTTCAATCCATATGCAGGGCCGGGTTATCAATTAATGCGCCCCTAGACAAAAGTTTTTAAGCCCCCCCCCTTAACAAAATGTTTCTAGAAAATTTCGAGCTCAGATTTATGTTCCTAAAATTTAAAAATTAAATTTTGTAAAATTATTTACCCATTTTATTTTGATATAAAATTATCCAAAAATTAAAAAATTAATTTTTTAAATAATTTAAGCGCCCATTTACTTCTCGGCGCCCCTAGGCGGTTGCCTAGTTTGCCTATTGGATAATCCAACCCTGTCCATATTCACAGTAAAAACGATTCTTTCCAAACTAAACGAAAGTGAGTTGCTTCATTACCAATTTTAAACACCAAAGTGTTTAGTGTGTTAAGTGTTTTCCTTATCAACATAAATATAAACACGTGGTGTGACGTTTTTTCGAAAAAAAAAATTTCCAGAAAATTTGGATCTAGTTGGATCTAATTTTTGGATTTTGATCGTTTTTTGGAGAAAAAGGAACGTAATATTATTTTCATGAAAAAACTGAAAAAAAATTCTTTGACATGGAAAGAAAATCTTTCGATCCTAATAACACAAGAACTAAAAATTAAAAAAAAACAAATTTCGTTTAATTTAAATAAATTATTACAGGCCAAACAAAAATTTCTTATTGTTTATAATAATTATATTTTTGATTCAAAGAAATTTTTGTTCGACTAAAATTCAATGAAACAATGGTCATATAAAATGGAAATTTTTTAAAAGACATTCCTCGAGCCGGCCCATGCAGTTTTTCCGCATTCTCTGCTTGGCCAGTCCGCTCCCGGTATCAACTTAACAATCAGAGAAGTTTTTCAGTTTCGTAATAAATTTTTGTTTATATTTAGCAATTGGGTGAAATTTTTTTCAAGTGAATCTGTCAGGAAAAGTCGTGTTGGATTTTAAGGATAATTAGTTATCCTGGTTAAAGGACAAATTAATTGGAAAATTTACGGTGACTCAAAATTCGTAATTTAACTGCAATTGGCAATTTAAAAATTGTTACGATAAGCCCAAAGCGATAATCGATGAGATAATTGGAATTTTTAGAAAGGGAAAGTGTTTTCGCGACATAGAAGTGCGACAGGTAGGAAAAATGCATCTACATCCTTCTTTGCTGGAGGTTAGATGGGCGTCTTGGAAGTAACATTGAGAAATGACAAAACTAAATCCGCCTTCGCTCGTTCCCGTTTAAAGATCGTACGCTGTCGGCGACGTTCGTCGGCTTCTTTGGAATATCGCCGTGTGGCCATCAGTTGAAGTAAAAATTTGTAGTGTGTTAGTCGATGTGTGCTAACTTTTGCGTTTTCATCCGTTCGCTCATTATTACTACTAGATTAATTTTTGCAAAATTGTAATTGTTAATTTTTTTAACACATTGACTGCGTGTTTTATTAATCCGACTACACTAACACGAAATTCGGGCCGCTTAAATAATAAAAATGATATTATTTTAGTGTTTTCGTTTTAAAAAATTTTTAAAAGTGGTGCAGTGTGATCGGTTTTTATTATTATTATTTTGGTGTTGCTGCTTTTCGAAATTTTTTCTTCTTCGTTTCGATGATGTTTGAAGTGACTAGATAATATTATGTGACTAAGTTTTTTGGTTTGTTAGTGTTTTTTGCAATATCTAATTGTTGCGATGGTTTATCGTGGAGAGGCGAACTCAAAACTTGATCAATGGTAGACACATAAGAAGTGCCCACGTCCATGTTTTTGAATTCTATTTCACGTAGGTATTATGATTGTGAGAAAATAATTCGTGGGTGTCCTAGCCAGGGAATCCATAATATTATTGTGTGTGTGTTGGTTCATTATTTATGTAGATTTTTTTTCGATCTCCATTTGGTTAGAACAACGACAAATCACTTAACATTTTGGTGTTGGTGGCCCATGTGTGGTCCGCGTTTTTCACCTTTCACGCAAACGGTTTTCCTTTCGAAAAAAAAGGTAGCCAAAGAGAAGCGTCAAAGATTGTGGTTGCAAAATTAGAAATCAACATTCCAAAAAATTAACCGTACGCGAAAGTTGAAATCGCCAAACAAGTAAAAATTCGCGTTTCGTTTTCCTTATTTTATCATTTTTATTTTTAAGCGTTTTTATGCGGTGGGCTCATAAAAAATTTTATGTAATTTTTAAAAATAGTCATTCATCATGATGGCGAAAAAAAAACCAAACGAAAACGCGCAATTATTCAAGACTTGCACGGACCTGTCGGTATTTAAATTTTATTGACGCAAATTGTGCAATCATGTGAACTAGAAATTAATTAAAGTCGAGACCGGGATGACTTTTTTGAAAAACAAACCAAAAATCGGTGTTAAACTTCTTTTTTTTTTTTTAGATTTTTCATTCTTGAAATAACGAAAAACGCATTATTTATGAGGGTGGGGTGGGGAAATTTTGATTTTGTAAAAGTCTTTTTGGAAAATATTTACCGAGTCGCGGTTTTTATTCGTTCGAAAATTTAAAATTTTCTTCAAGCAAATATTAAAATATCACTTGAAGTGATTAATGTTGAGGCACACAAGGTCGCATTAAATTGTCGATAAGGAATTAATAGTTTTATTGGTTTTTAGTGATTTATTATTTCTATTATGTGTTAATTTAATGATATTGAATAGCTGTTTTCGTAATTTCTTCATGCACAGGGTGGTTCGTTTTTAATAAGCACTTATTGCTATTACACATTTGTTAAACTTATGATATCAAGAATTCAAAATTAAAATACAAAAAGTAATTTATTTTTTATTATCAAATACTATTTTTTTGATTTTAATTTGTGTTAGTCATAAATTATAATCTTTGTGGCATCTTTGTGTGCTGTGGCACTGGGGGGATGCCGTACCCCCAGACCCCCCTGTTTATACAAGTTCTATAAGCAGAAATGTCTTCTGCGCAAATAGACGAATATTTTTTATTAGAAACATTTTTTCATATATTGCAGCGTTTTCGAGTTACTACACTGTGAAAAAAGATTTGTCGCTCTAACAGAGCTATTAGTAGCTATAGCCTCAACTGACTTTTGTTTTGCTGCTATAACAAATTTTTGTTATTTCTGCTGCCATAACTAAGTTGTTTTCTATTCAGTAAAAAAGATTAGTTGATTTAACAAATTTTCTTTTTCTACATAGAAAAATACTTTATGGCAGCAGAAAACTTGTTACAGCAACGAAAAACTCTGTTGAGGCTATAGCTCTGTTAGGGTGACAAATCCTTTTTCTCAGTGTAGAGAAAAACCGGGTTGAGTGCGACGCGAGTAAGTTTTTTTGTAATAATTCGAAAATAGGTTCCACCGTATAAAAACGGAATATTTTTTAATACTATTTTGATCGTTTTCTAGTTACCAAGGGTAAAATAGGAAAAGTCTGAGAATTTTTGATTTCTAAGCGAATGTTGAAATTTTGGGAAATTATGAAAATTAGGAAAAATTTTCAATTTTTTTGGTAAATTTAGTGGAAACCCTGAACTAATAACTTGAAAATGATGTAAAATAACAAAAAGGTGTTGAGCACAAAAAGGCAAGCATATTTTATATTCCAAATATTCCCTGTTGTCTTAAATTGATTTTGATTGAAAAACCCGCGTAAAGATGAAAAATGATTTTTTCTAAAAATCGAAAATAGTGCAGGGGTATAAAAAATGTTCAGTGCAAATAGAAGAAAATTTTATGTTGAAAACTGTTTTAATCGATTTCGAGTTTTTAGAGAAAAAAATCGACTCGATTCAGTTTTTCTTTAATAACTCGAAAATGGCGCAAGGTATCAAAAATTTTCAAAAGACCAAAAATATTCTGGGTAAACAGACGAATATTTTATGTTGAAACGTTTCGTGAAATGTTGATTCGTTTTCGAGATATTAGAGAAAAACCGGCTTGAATCATATTCGGACTTTCGGGGTTTTTACTATAATATAGATAATAATGAATACTTAATTTTCATGTATGATTAATAAACGCCCCTCACAATCCACCAGTAATACTGTTAAATTTTGTAGGCGTCGCGTCGCCTAGCAATACGATTTTCTCGGCGAAAATAGACAGTTTCTCCGTTACGTCCACCCGGTTCAAGTTGTGTAACTTTTTAAAAATATTGAAGTAAGTTTTTGATTTTCCAAACATTCTTTTTGGGATTTAATTTTTTTTTAAATCAATTCTTCATTCAATAAAGCCGATTATAATTTTTGATTTTCATTTCCGCCACTGAAATCTCAGCAATGAAATCAGATAGTGAGTTGCGATTTTCGAAATTAAAATTGACATGCAGTGTGCAACTGATTACAATCAGTTTTAGCTAACCCTAATAATAAGGGGCGTCTCCATTATAAAAAGCGTCAAAATAGGGCCAACCTGTACAGGTTGTTTTATTTAAATATTTAAATTTCAAGGTTGTATGTGGTATGTTTTAATAAAAATTAGAAATTTGAATTACATTTTGCTTATGGCAAATCGTGCTAATGTATCCTAAAAATTAATAAAATTCAGTTTTTCGATGCTGCGCGAAAAAGGGGGTTGCGTGCAAATAACTTGGAAATGCGATTGCTTTGCTTAAACCTTTTAATTTATTACCATCGGGGAAAAGCCCTTAAGTTTTCTACGAAATTTTCCAAGAAACTTGCCAGGTCCCTACAAAAATTTTTTAGCTGTAAATTAACGTTTTTCAATTTTTGACGTCGACTTGGACGAAAGAAACTAGTCTACATTGTCTGTAAATCCCCGTTTAGAACAACTTGACTTGGGAAAAATTCGAAATTGTGATATTTTTGAATTTAATTAAAATATAGTTTCGTGTTTTAAATTTCTTCAGTAAATTTATCGAAAGATTCCGTTTCATGACGGAACGTGAATAATTTATCACGAATCAAAGGTCGCATTTCTCATATTGTGTACATCTCGAGGATTTTCAATCTCATGGATTTTCCTAATTATTATTTCAACAATGTTTTTCTACTTGTCGAAAAATCGAGATATCGATTGCAACAAATTTGTAGAACAAATATTGGCTTAAGATAGTGGAATCGGTATTCGTGTCCTTGCATTCCGTGCTAGTTTTGTACTTTTTGAGATAATATTTATCAATCGACCAATTTCCACGACATTTGCTTTGATCTTGTTTTATCATAAAGCGGTTTTGTAAAGCAAATTTTTTAAACGGACATGAAAGTGTGAAGACTTCATTAGAACGTTTCTTGTGTGAGAATGGTAAATTTTCTCACGAAGTCTTCTGCATTGCTTCCTAAACTTTTACACAACGGGATTTATTAGTTGCAAGAAAGACTCCCGAAGGTAGTACTTGGATAATTTAATTATATCACTTTGTGTATTTTTAAGGATTACACGTTTTTTAAGTCTTTTGTTATGCTATTACAATGTCATTTTGCGGCAATTTAAAGAAAATAAAGCAAATTTTTAGATTTACACCAATTTTTGTGTTGTCCTTTTATTTTTTTTAAACGTTTGATAAGAAGAAATAGTTTATTGATAGTAAAATATTGGTGACGATAATAGCGTCACATTGTTACCAAACGTAATCTGCTCGAAAAAATAACCTTTTGTGTTTAAAAATTTTAATATTTGCATGTTTATTTAAATATTTTATTTTTCATCAAACCATAAAAGAATTTAGGTATGTTTTATCTCAATTACGCGGTGTCCTTTTTTCGTACCGAACAAATAAATCACTTTTTATTTATGTTGTAACGGTTTACAGTTAATTAAAGAGTAAAGAAAATTTTTGAAAAAAAAACTAATCGACCAAGTTTCTTCAAAAAATTTTTCAAAATTGTTTTTTTTTGTTTTGTAAATCGGGAAATAATTTAAAGACATTCAATGAGAATTGCACAATATAATATAATATTTATTTATAACATTAAACTTAAAGGTAGATTTAAAATTGGCTTTAAATCAGTTTAAAATTAAATGGAATTTCAAAAACTGTTAAGAAATCAAGTTGGCACATTAAATTTTTAGGGTAAATGCCAGGTTTAAATCTTCATTTAATTTAAATAATATGTTGAATCTTAAATATTTCGTTTTTATTATTGACTGATTATCAACAAAAACTTATTCTGGTTGATATATGGATTAGATCTCATTTTCCAATTTGTGGGTGAAGCAATTGGTTTGGAGAGTTTTGAATCTCTACACTGAGAAAAATGATTTGATTGATTTGTCGCCCTAACAGAGCTATTAGTAGCTATAGGCTCAACAGAGTTTTTCGTTGCTGTAACAAGTTTTCTGCTGCCATAACAAAGTTTTTTTCTATGCAGAATAAGAAAATTTGTTAAATCAACTAATCTTTTTTACTGAATAGAAAACAACTTAGTTATGGCAGCAGAAAATTTGTTGCAGCAACAAAAAATTTGTTATAGCAGCAAAATCAAACTCAGTTGAGGCTATAGCTACTAATAGCTTTGTTAGAGTGACAAATCTTTTTTCACAGTGTAATAAATCCAAGCTCAAAAAGAAAAAGCAGGAACACCGATGAAAGTATCTCCAAAGATTATGTAGGCATCAAGTTTTAGGAGGCTGACTTGGTGATTGCTTCAGGACTCAGGAGGTTTGATGACTTTCCGAATGGAATACGTCTTGACGAAATCGTTAATTCGATGCATTGATTGAAAAATTAAACGCGACGATGGCAATCTGTGCGATGAATTTAGGAGATTTAATCCTCAAAATTAAAATTATTCATCTCGGATCTGAAGGTGGGCGTGTATATTTAAATTCCAGTACATGAGACAGAAAATTTGAACATTTAAAATCAAAATCAAAATAAATTGGAAAACTACCGGAGTTTCAACGTTTTTCAGATCAGATGATCTGTGTTATAGTTCCTGGAAGCTTTTATTAGCTTCATGATTGTCACTTCATGAGAAAATCAAAAGCAGAAAGCAGAAAATTAAGTCAAATTCATTACCCATGATTACAACCTTAACTCGAAACCTTGCGGATAATAATGAAGACAAATTTATCCTTAAAATGCATAGGATAATTTGAAATGTAATCAAGCAATCTCGATCTCATTCAATTACATTTCACGGATAAGTTAGTGATATTCAACTTGATTTCTCGATATCGATAATGTCCTCAGGCAACTTTGAATCTGGGCGGTGGCTGTGATAAATCTTGCTACCTGATGAATGTTTTCGCAGAGGTGTTAGGTCTTCGAAGTTTGATGAAGTTTGCTTTATAAATTTTTTCAATTCCGTTTATGCGATTTTCTGTGATTTCCTCGAGTTTCCTATCATTTTATCAGATTTTCAGGATTTATTTCTTATGTTCACCGGCTTTCCCTTCGTATTGACCCACTTGATTGTAGGTCATTTTTTGAGATCGTTGGCTGAATTTACTAAAAAATTACAAAGGACTTGAGGTCGGTATATCTACAATTTTTGATAGACTCCAACATTGGAGTTTCGATTAGTTTCGAATAAAAAGTTTCGAAAAACACAAATTTCCGCCCCTTTATGGGGTTAGTGAGTTTTTTTTAGCTTCTTTGATCTTTTTTCAAAGATCATTCCAAATCGGATCAAGAGAAATTTCATTAATATTTCAATTTGTCACGTCAACAGCCAAAATGCCGCCTTTAGATTTGCCGCCCCCTACAGCGGGCCCTGTCCAGTGTTTTTCATTTGTTTTGGAACAGCGATAGTTTTCTATATATTAAAATCAATTACAGCACTATGTACGTAAACCATTGGAACGTGAATTACTGTTAAAAAATCACTTACCTTTACTTTGCACCATGAACTGAAGAAGTAAAGTAATAACATAAGATAAACCTCGTAAACTTAAGGTGGAGTACATCGTCAATAGCACAAGACGCCTTCTGGTACATCTCGTTCTTTCTGACCGGCCAAGTTTTTTTTTGGAAAATTTAACCGAAAGTTTACTTTGGAAAATTTTTTAACTGGCGAATAAATATGGAAACATTGTAAAACGCTGATTTAAATGTTTTTTTTTGTTTTTATCTACAATCTTACATATTTTTAATTAACGAAAGTTATTTAATTTATTACAACTACAACATCTTGACAGGCATAATTAAATTAATTTAAAAAATTTGATTATCAATTATTGCGTCATAGAAAATAGAACCGTCAAGAAGAGGAGCAAAATAAAATAAAAATATTTATTTAAGATACGAGCAAGTTAATAAATTTGACCCACGCAGAATCACGTCTAACCATATTTCGGTTGCGGTTCGATTGATGAAAATTTTATAATCTTTTCTTATTAACTAATTTAGAACGGCTTCGTTAACGGTTAGAAATTTAAAATGGGTAATAGGAGAGAGAGCCTCAAAAAGATGCACCGCGATTCTTCTTTCGACTTGGGAGAACGCGGAATAAAAGCGTCGTGGGAAATTTCTAGCAAATTTTCACAAGAAGATATTCAATTAAAGATCCATTTAATATGGACAATGATTATTTAAACGTGAGCAAATAATGAGGCTTTAATTATAGGTTGTTAAATAATATGAGGAAACATTTTCGCGATATAAAATAGATAACGGAACGTCTCGACGTTTCGTCGTTAAATTGTTTCGCACTCGTTTTGCTTCTTTAACGATTTGAAGATGATCGATTTAATCGAAACCCGTTTGGGGCATTTTTATCGCAACACTTAACCGAGAAATAATAATATGCTAATTTTTCTATCCGAACGAAATTTACATGAGTAATTGAAAGTTGTTCCGGAACCACCGAACGCCATTGTTGTTTTTTGTTATTTATGCATTCACACTTTTACACATTAAATAATCTATTTTACATGACGTTTGTGTTGTACTTTCTAATGATTTCGAGATTGCGATGCATCGTACGTTATCGAACTAATAAAAGTTTTTTTGGTTGCAGTGGCGCACGTGATGTGGGCAGCATGGGGCTGGGGGCGACGCTCTCCCGGCAGCACGACGCTTCTGTTTCTAGTTTTCCGGTGCCTGGCGCAAGTCCTCGCCACCGGTTTTCATCGTTTCCTAGCAAGATTTTCAGGTCAGTAAACTTTTCACCTATATTTTATTTTAATATTTGCCAATGATGAGTTTGTGTGGTACTTGTAAACATTGTGACGTCATTTTTGGTACCAGAACAAAAAAATATTAGAATTACAAATTTATTAGCATCGTGGAACGCCTCGTTATTTTTGTGATGTACGTGTGCCGTTTCTTAAGATCGGGTCACGATAAAATTCGAGTTTTTTTTTTACAATTTGACGGAACAGTTTCCAAGTTTCCTAAAACAAAAAGAAAATGGGAGTCGGACCTCGACAGAAGTGTGCCAAGTGTGGGGTGTCTGGATATGTAAACGATAAACGGAATGACGACTTCGTACATTGACCACCTTTTTACTTGGGACCGGCTAATATTTACTGCCTACGGAATCAGGCCGTTCCCGAAATATGCCCTCTACTTTTAAAAAATCTGCAGATTTATTTATGCAGGAAGAAGTGCAAAGATTTTCACCTCAATTTCTCAAGTTTTAACGAACGTTAAACTTTAAGTGACCACTTAAAATGATCAATAATTACGTAATTTAATTAATCGATAGATTAGGGTCGTGTGGCTAAATGTTGCGAAAATAATTAGAGAAAAATTCGTACCAACACAACAAAGTGGGTCAAATTGTGTCAACTTATTTTGCAAATTACCGGTTTCCAGTGTTTAACGCACAAGTGGTAAAATAATAAGAAGTCCCACGGATGGATATGTGAATTTGTGAATGTAAAAACGTGTACGTGGTAATTCGGAAAGGAAGTTTCCAATTTATTGTGGTCGTGAGTAGGTGGAGTTGCTCACGCGTGCCGCGAACTTTTAATACTTCTAATTTTCTTCATATGAGTGCGGACGATGCACTTACGATTTCGATCCAAATTTTTCAATTTTTGTTTTTTTTTTCATAATTGGCCCGATAGGAGAGAACGGCTTTATTGGTAATTTTTTTTATAAGGGGGCGGCTGCCATCGAGCTTAATTGCGTGAATCAATTTGACGATTTTGATTGAGGCTAATTTAATGTTGTGTGTGTAAATTGCGTTTAATCGAGTCTCATTGCACATTTAATTTGACAAGATCAAACTTAATTGCATTTGTAAAATTAGGGAAGCCGGTGGGGAATTATATAATGAGGTCTGAAAATTTTCTTTCATTCCAAATGCCGCCGCCACAAATACGAAAATCACATGTAAATTGACATCAAATGTCCAAATACACTTTTCTAAGACAAATTTTCAAATAAAATTTTTGTCCAAGTCGAAACCCTTGGGGGATACCTCCCTTTAAAGCAATTTTTTGAATTTCTGATTTCAAACGGCCGTAGCTCCGATATTATTGATTTTTTAAGCTTAATTGATTGGGACTTTTTTAAAGATCGTTCGCTTATCTACAAATTACGTTATAACTTCTTGTCGCCTAGAATCAACGGATTTCGAGTTATAAATTAAATTAAGAAAAAAAAATGTAAAAAAAATTCAGGTATTTTTTTACTTTTCTTACGAACCCCGTATCTCTTGAACGAAATGTCTTATTGAGGCAGTGACCGAGTGCAGATTCTTTCCGATAACGGAAATCAAGCAATGCAAGTTGGAGTTTTCACTTAGATGGGTGACCGCTTAGAGAACACTTCCTGTCGCTGGCCTCTTCACTAAAATAGCCTGGAATTAGCTTCATTGCAGGACACTCTAAAAGCCAAATATAAATAGATATACATACTTATTAGTCATAGTAACTTGGAATTCCTTGTACAAAATTACAATTTAACAATTTACAAAAACTAAGTTGAGAGCTTCTCAAGGCCCAATACTTCGTGGTCGTACCGTTTTCGAATAACTCACGTTTATATGATTTGATATTATTGGAAATTTGTGTCTTATGATTTTTTGAAAAATTTGATTTTCTTCAATAAATGAAGATGCAAAATTGACAATGGCCGACGAATGTACATATTGACATCTTCGCATCAAGAAATTATAGATAATTCTGTAGGTTCAATTTGTATAAAAAAGTCCGTGACAGCATTGTTGCTATACCACCCGCCGGTATAATTTTGAAAAATTGACCTGCCACTGAAAAACGCCTCGCTGGAATCTATGCATCTTTTCACGAGACTCTTGATTTTAATAATTTTCCAAATTTTCAATTTTTTTATCCAATTATATTTCCAAATTTATTTATCCAATACTTTCAAAAACCTTTTTCTTCAAAACACATCCAAATCGTAACAAAAATTATCAAGAAAATTCACTCGCGCAAATCAAAACAGTTTATTTACATAATATTAAATAATCTCCAATCAGAGACACAAATTACAATTAAATCAGTGGAGACTTCCGCAAAACTTGTCCGTCCGCCTTGACGGACCCGGCAAAAACAAATTCTTAATTAAAATTTCAAAAAATCAAGTTTTCAAAATATTACAAATTAACAAAATTCTAAACAGAAGAAAAATTAGTCAAACTAATCAAAAATTCATCATTATGAATCTGGTATGGATGTACGCGATAATTATTTCTAAATTCAATGATTTTTCAAATTTTTAAATTAACCTAATATTTAATTGTTAGAAAACACGCGATAAAATAATTACGAGGTTATAAACAATAATACTGTTTTTCGGATTTCCTCTGATTTTTGAAGTTAATTAAAATATTTAAGATTAAAATTTCTCTTCTCTTTTAAATTTCGCGGTAACAGCTACAGTAGCGCCTTTTAAGGTTCTTAAGCAATCATTATGCCGAATGGAAAAAATTGAATTTTTGATGGTGTTTTGTTTACTCTTGCAATGCCAAATCAATAATTTACCTGATGCAAACATTGGAACCAGATCACATTTTCTATTATTTTACTCGGACAAGTAACTTCCTATTACTTCATCTGTATAAATATATTGGAGTGGATGTAGGTAGCTAAAATATTGCGAGGCTGATTTAATGCCAATGTCGACTAAGTTGGACTTGCATATGGTGGATTATGTAACAATTTTGCACATGACAGAATTTCTTTAAATATCTCAATGTTTGTAATCTCATTTTTAGACAGGATCTACTTTGGTAGTAGCCTGATCTATTGGAGTTTTTTTTTTTGAAGATTTCTTTTTTTACTGCATCCTTCATTAAAACCGCTTGCCGCACCGTCTTATGGGGATGGAGCTTTAGCGTTAGACCAATCAGCATTGCGAATCATGGCGTTGCGGCGTGGGCAGACTCAGCTCTAAAAATTTGATGGGGTGACGATTTCTGGTCGCCGAAACATTCAATTGAAGCTAAAAATTGAAAAAAAACGTTTATTTTAAAACTTTCAAGAAAATGTTGCGTTTTATGTTGGTAAAAAGTTATTCTCTCTTACTTTGATGTACCCGCCAGCTTTTAATTTCTATTAGGTAAGGTGATGAAATATTGATAAGTAATTTGTAAAAATTTACCGATGCTTGTTTAGTCTGCGAGGCTTTAATGTAAATTGGTGAAATTACGCAATACGATAAAATGATTCCGCTTCTTCAGTTGGTTTCCGTCTTGGAAATCATGTAAACCTAAGTTTTTTTTCGGTTGTGACGGTAAAGTTGGTATCGACGTTTTTCTCCCCTCGGGTGGTTAGAGAAACGCATGAATTTTTAATGTTAGTAATTTGTTGAGAAGGTGGAGTCCGGTCATTTCAAAAATTAAGTATTGGAAAAATTCGATTAGGACTTCACGCGTCCTTGCTACCAACCATAGATTCGAAGACCACCCACTTCATAAAGAGATGCACATTCCTCGAAGACCTCCACGTTTGGTGTTTTGATATCGTTTCGTTTTGTAATAAACCACTTGTCAACACAACGCACGTATTATTAATTTAGTCCAAATTTTTCGACATCCTAGCTATTCTCAGTTTACGTGAGCTTTCTCAAATTAAGCGCGAGGTTAACGCTCCATTTTGTGTATTTATATTTTCCACAATTTTTTCATCGAGGATCGATGATGAAGTGCAAAAGTGAAAATAATCAAGGTAAAACGATTTGTTTTCGCCATTTTTACAGGTCAAATTGCCAGTTACGTAACAAGGGAGTCGGTTTTCTTGCCTAGGACAATAATAAGAAAGTTTGTGGTTGCTAAAAATAAGTTGACTTTGGAAGTGCGATTATTTATATCAATATTTGCATATCAACAGGTGCGAAAGGCTAATAAGAGAAACGTACGGACTCAATTTATGAATCAGAGATTTGCTTGGAATCTTTCCAGACCTATTTTGTTATATTGCTTCAGTGGTTCTAAAACAAATTGTCAAGTTGGTCACCTAAATTTACACCGGAGTAGTTTGCCTTGTAGCACATTAGTTTGGGGTTTGAAAGCCTTCCTTCTAAAATCAATCTCGATCAAGGATTTCTTTAATCCTGTGGGAGGGAAAGAGACTCTTCTTGGGTGGCTGAATGTGCAAAGTAGCATTTTACGCCCGGAAATGCAAAAAAATCAGTTTGAGAAACACTGGATTTTTTCACATTTTCTTTTTTCTGTCATTTCCAACTAACAGACAAGCAGGTCAAATTAAATTTTCGCTGAGAGTTTTCTTTTGAATTTTACAGATAGTTAATTGCCGAATTAAAAATAAATCCAGACGAATTCCTATTTTTAATTCGATGCATATTGCGCGAATTCAACTTTGCAATGAAGAATTCTTTTGGTGTTGCCTTATATACAGTAACCTTAGAGATCAGGCATGTTAAACTCGGTGGGGCAACCGGGTCACATTAACAATTAATATGTATGGGCCGGGCCCAATTTACACTAAACACTTGTAAGGTATAAGGTCAGAGTTATAATAACAGCGATTTTTCTCCAAAAATAATTTTTTTTGACATTCGTTTTCGGTTATTTAAATTATTTGTAAATAACGATTCAAGTACCTATTTATTTTTTATGTTTATTTATGCCGGTTCTTGAGGTAAGCTGCTCACGTGTGAATTCAAAATTGAAGGTTAATATCGGCGAAAAAAAAATGTAAGATTTTTCTGTGTAATAAATTTTTTGGCATTTTATCACGAAACAAATTTTTGCATCACGACATTTTGGGCCATTATTATTCATAAATAGTTTTGACCACTAAATCTTGTGTTTTTCTTTATCGGCTTTTGGTATCGTTAAGTTTTGTGATTTTTTCCTTATTTTCATATTTTTCAAATCGGTCAATTTATCATAAAAGCTTAACCCATATCGAGGGGTAAAAATACTACTAACACGCGATTTTATATTCTTGTGGGTTGTAAAAATGCTCCGATGTAAATAGTTTTTGGCTTAACCGTTTAATGACATGCTTTGCTTAAGTGGCCGAGTTGTTAAATCGATATCTCACAATTATCGACATAGGAAATTAGAAAATTTTATGATTTTCCCCAAAAAGTTATTAGTTTTCAGTTTGTATAAATTTTCCGAATGAAAAATTTTACTCGACTTCGTCTCATCCCCTTAACGTTCATTTTTTTTTAATTCAAATAAAAATTTTTTTTGAGTCTTGAGACCACTGCCACCACAAAAGTTACATTTTAATGTAATAATTTAAAATTTTAATTTTTTTTTTTTTTGTAAATGTTCGAATTATGTAGTCGTTTCGGACACCTAGAAGGTGAAGAATGTAAGCCGTGGGCGCGAGTGTTGTTATGAAGTTTTTTCCTAAATCGGTGTCTAGTTGGTCACGCCGCAATAACATCATCGTCCGAAATCTTAAAATCTTAATTGGGTTTGTGGTTTCTAATTCCACGTAAAATGGAAGTATTACTAAAAATTATGCTCGACGAAGTACCGCTACATTGTACAGGGCTCGTGCTGCGAAATAATTAATTGCATTATTTTTCGCTTGCTTACTTCACCGTTCGTTGTTATTTCATTCTTTTTTTTTTAATTTAATTGGACTACTTTTGCATCGCGACTGTTTTCATCGTTTGGTGGTTTGGTTCTTCTACATTGCTGCGGAAAATACTGCTCGACTAAGCTTACAAAATTGACGTGGGCGTGGCTATAAATTAAAGGAAGCTTTAATTTCATAAGTTGGTACACCGCAATTGTTGTCAAAAAATAATTATTCAACTTGTGCTTTCTAAAAACCCCAAAACCGTAATTATTATTCTTTTGATATCGATTTGCGATTAGAAAGTGAAAAATTAATTTATTTTGATGTGGTTCATTATTAAAACGTTAGTCGAACGATAATCATATTTGGCATTCCATGGCTCTTTTAAATGTTCTACAGCTCTTAGTCGCCCGCCGACTTTAAATATTATCTGATGCGGAACACGAAAAATAAGGGTCGTTGCTCCAAATATTTTATTTTCTCGATTCTCTTGCCTTATATCAAACTAGAAACCCTTCGGAATTATTCTATGGCGCTCTTTCCTAAATATATAAACATAAAAAGTTGTAGCGGAAATGCAACACAAATAGATTGTGACAAAAAATATTTTAAGTGAGCGTAAAAAAGACGATATTAGATATTTTTACTTCACACGAAAGCGCGTTTTTATGAACTGCCGCGCTGGTCTTTTTTTTTAAATCGTGTCCGGAGCGGTACGTTGTCGTTGCGTTACCGCTGGGCGATTTTTCGTAATTTGGGTTACGACATTTCCTTATCGGAAACGTATTGGCAAGTAATAATTTTTACGGTAAATTTATTTTCTGTCTAATGTTCCTATTTCGAATGGTATAATACTACTAGATCTTACAGTACTACTTGAGAAATACTAAATTTAAACGATGAGGCCGCAAGAAGGGTGTTAAGTAGTCAAATTGGCACAGTGCGATAGGAATTGGAATTACGAAACAGAGGAAGATCTGCTATTAAAAATTCTGTCTACAAGCCCATACATTTAAATATCCGCGCGCCACATTTTGGCAAACACAAAAAGAGATATCTAAAATCTAAATGTTTTAATTTAATTTTTTGGTCCATAAAATAGCGTACAAAATGTGGCAGCAGTGCAAAAGAAATTTTTGAATGATAATTAGGTAATTTAAGCTACTCTTTTCACCGCAAATGGCAAACATTGCTTGTCAAAAATTAACCACTTTTAATCTTTAAAAATAATGTTTATGCATACGCTGAAGTGATGGATCCTATTTCTCGAAGACAGTGCACCTCGATTGGTTGCCATATTTATTTCAGTTGGAAAAAAAATTACCAATCAGAAGTGCGATGTGCGTTACGTACAGATGGATAGGCAACCAGATAGGTTATCCGGCTACATACAGATATTTTGCTTAATAGATTCTTTGAGTACACTCCAGTGCGTAGACGATCAACTTGGCAGAAGCCAAGGTGACTTACTAGGGAATTATTGATGGGGTGGTCTTTTGTGGGTTTCCCCGCAAATCGATATTGGGCTTTAGTGTACGATATTGGGCAGTGTATCTGACCTTAGACTATAGAACCTATAGACATCGTTGTTTACATATTTCAGTGAAGCCTTGATCACGTGATGTACCTGTATTGTTGTGTTTGATTATAAACAGTTTGTAAGTAAGGTTATAGTGCTCATATTATGACCAACAAAATAAACAAAGTGCGTTTGTTTACATCCCCGCCTCCCCTCTCTATGCTGAACTGTGGCTTCATAACATTGTGTATATTTAATAGGGAATGCTGTGTTTATAGGTTCTATAGTCTAAGTATCTGACACGATCAAGATTTTACCGCCGTCTCCCGTTTCCCACTCTTTTGGGATATTTTTCCGTTTCCCGATGCTACGAATGGTTTAAAAGTAGACCGTTTGACCTCCTAATCATTGGATACTTTGGAATTCCGTCTGGACAATTCGATTGGTAAGCAACTCGATTGGTTTTGTTGGATTAGTTAAAAAAAAGTTGGTTAGTAAACTTACGAGAGAAAAGACCGGGCCCCGATTTTTTAGCAGTCGTGGAAATTGCATCGGCGATTACTTCCGAATTAAAATAACAATTCCCAATGAAATTTCAATAACCGCACATAAAGCTAGGCTTTTCAAACCGGGGGGTATGGAATACCCTCCAGTACACCAAAGATTGTGTTAAAAAAATGTGTTATTGAGCTTATGGGTTTCAAACCAGAAATATAACTTTTAAAATTCTAAAATCGAAGATTTCTTGAAATTTAATAACTCATTTTCCTATTTTTAACACAATCATTGATGTTCTGGGGTATTCCATACCCCCCAGACCCCTCGGTTTAAAAAACCTATCCTTGTGATTGTGTTCAAAATAGAATAGTTATTGTTTGGCTAGGGATGAAACAAAACGCTTTCAGATGAGGGTGATCACGCCAAGTTTGAAGTCGTGTTTCATCCCCTACCATATACACTATTTTTCAGGGCCTGCTCAGAGGTCGCAACTTCGGGGAATTTTCACGAAGCCCCGCGCTTCCATATTTCTAACAATTATTAGTAACTAGGGCAAGTTTCTGACACCAAATATAACGTTTTTTACGTTTTTATTGAATATAGTATACATATTTAAGAAATAAATATTTAATTAATTTCCGTACTAAGAGTCACGGAAGGCAAAGTCCAGGACGCGCTTAGGAACATTTCCAAACCCCGCCAAGCGACAACGCCAAAAGCAGAGTGGTAACGCACGAAGACAAACTTTCTTGTTGTCACTGATCGGGACCGGAAAATTCGTATCTCGTGCACCGGACTTTCCACCGGGTTTTAGGGGGGGGGGGGAGCGTCGATATGACATGGCAGCCGAACAACGGGAGCGCCGTCACAGGCGAGTTCGACCTAGTCGCCTTCACTCAAAGCGATTGATTCTCCTAGACTGAAGTCTCGACTTTGCATTTGTCTTAACCGCCTTGTTTTTAAGACTTATCCGTCTGCCATCAAAGGCATCACTTGTTCCGTCAATTGACCAGTCATGTTTTCGGTCAAACGGCTCGCCACGACTCGCATTGCCAGCGACAATCCAGATGGGGTGTCACGAAACCCCATCAACTCCAAGCATCGCTGCTTGACCTAGGTCAACAGCACCGGCGGAAGGTGAGTCCTAAAATAACTCACCGGATGCCACTCCAGCCATTTTGAAGGAAGTATGGGCCCAGCCCGATATGCCATAATGTCATTCATGATTCGATTCGATAGTCAGGGAGTAATCTGAGATTCAAGATTAATTCTTGAAATAGCAGTTGTTGCTACGATACGGTCTAAATTCCAGTAAACTCGTTGGTAAATCTTAGGATTATCCTGAATCTCGGATTAATCCGTGACTAGTAGTAAAGGCATAAATAAATTGATAAAATTATGTTTATTTATCATTTCTGGAAAGCACACATCGATAGAATGGAGAACGACAGAAGTACAAAGAAGATCCTCTCGTATAACCCGAAGGGAAGAAGAGATGTGGGCCGCCCAAGAAAACGATGGCGCGTCACAGGCAAACAATGTCTATACTCTATACCTTGAAAGGAAGAAAAAGAATAATTATTATTATTAAATATTATATTTAAACATAATAAGGGGGGGGGGGTCAATTGCATCTAATTTCTCGCGTTCAAACGGCCGCATTCACATGTCCGGCTCCGATATTGAATATTCTAGTAAATTATGAATTACTCAACATAATACACGAATGAAACATTGACCTGTTTATTACTTCTTGATTTATTAATTTCTGAATCAAGGCCTCTTCCTAATGTTTCCAGGTTTTACCATTCGAGCCATCCTGAATCTGGTTGACAAACCTCTTCATGCACTTTTTCTTGTTGTACTACCCATAGTCTCAAACGCCGGATTAAGCCTTTTTTTAGGATTATAGGTAATATTTTATACAAGGAAAATATACAGAATATTATCAATCGGGCCTTTAATCATTGCACCTAATGTAGCATTATATTGCTATGATATACCCTTATAAATTGTGCGAGTTACAAAACTTTAATTTTTTTAATTTAAAAAAATGTGTGGTTGACCCTGTTCTATTGTCAATGGCAATAAGAATTTAGTCTCTCCGTGGATTCGAACCGGGTACCTTAGCGTTAACTACTGCTGTTAAATTCAGTTTAAACTCAACTCGACTTACTAGGTTCTTCGTTTGTATACTGACGTAGGATTAGATGTTTTTGACACCGTAAATTCTGAAGCAAGGAAGCGTTTAGTCCATTTACAATGTTACTTGCGGACAGTCAGTTGACATAAATGGTCAGAATCTTGGCACGAGAAGCCTTCGGCCATTCACACTTACTATTTTTATATACATCTTATCACATACACATATCTATTTTTCTTGAAATTTTATAGTTGTTTTCAAAAATTTTCCACCCTCTCCTAAATTTTCTTCTTCGTATGCTGGTGGAATATCTCTAAAATTCGCAATGAAAATGTATAAAATGGCTAACAAAAATACAGGGTGTTTTCTTTAGGAAAATTTCCGATGTTTGGCAACAAAAATACGTAAAAAATATAAATAATTGTTTAGGCCGGTGTTTTTGAAACTATGGACCCATGGAAGGGGGTTCCCTGATTATTTTTTTTTAGGAATTTAAATAATCGAAAGTATACTTTTAAAATTTAGTGAATGTAAAGTAAGAAATGATGAAAAATAATAAAATAATTTTTGTTACAGGTCGAAGACGACTGCAAGGTTTTTTTCGTCACAAATTTTCTCATCCTTGGGCCCTTTTAGTCTTAGTAGCATCAACAATATTTAGTATAGCAGGTAAGTTTGTTTTTATTTTGTAGTTAATATACGAGGGTCGCGTAAAATTTGAAACGACTCGGTTTGACCGCGCTTAACCTTAGACCATCTTCCAGTCCTGTTACACTCCTGTGAATGGATTTTGTTTCCTGGTCTGTTTTTCTGTCACCGGCTAGGCTGTGAGAATTATCCAACAATACAGAAAGTGCACACAGCATCGGCTAATATATTCGGAATTCCAGACTAAGCAAGAAAACACTAATTAATCGTGCAGAATAAACGAGGTGATTGTACACGATACGCACCGTGAGTTTCTGTGCGTTTGTTTCCATCAGCTCTGAGGAATTTAGAAACGCGGGGACCTTTATTAAAGGGTCCCGTCTAATTTAAGTAGCATTACGTGTTTGAGTGTCGAATTTTTTGGGACCGTTTCGTTCCGACACGCCCCCCGTATAAATTTGTTCGACGGCGGAACATTTGGAAGATCCTTGCAATTGTTGCTCTAATGGTTGACACAGTTATGAGAATACTAAACGGTGAACAACGCGAATTGTCATTACATAACTTAAGAACGCTTTAATAAGGCATAATCGTGGGAAAAGCTTTTTTTCGAATGGACGTATTAACGTAGCGTGTCGTGTTGCTTGGAGATGGGTTTTAATTTCGTTATTTTAAGAAAGCTTAGGCGTTTTGGCAACGGCATCATTTTCAGACTGCCAAATGTTTGGGATTCGAAAATTTTTTAAATCGATAAATCGAGAAGTGTACGACTTCCCTATTTATGTCCGGTAAGTCGAATAATATGAGATTTGATCTGCATAACGTACAAGCCTTAACCGCAAAACTCCATCTGCGGGTAAAACACAATAATGGAATACACCGAAACTTGCGAGCGGTTAATTGCAAACTTCTTGGTTTTCTTCAGCTCGAGCTAGTTTTAAAATCCAACAGCCCCGTAAGAATGCTGATCCTGTATACTTTCTAAGGATTCCAGAGCATTGTGTTTCTTCGCTAACGACACGTACTACAAGGAAGGGTGACTGAACAATCTAAGCTATTAGTCGAGGGTTTGTTTGTTATTATGCGATCTTATTCAAACCGCCACTTAAATCAAAAGAATTGCCTTTCCAAATTATAATGACCCATACGAGTAAAAAAATTTGGTTTTTGTTCGGCAAAATTCACTTTTATTATGTTCGACGACCAACTTCGTGAGCACACAAAACGAAAAACATTTGGACCGGTACCATTTTTTTTTATTCGTCTCGTTAATTCCATCCAATTTTTTATTTATTCATCATTAAATTACTAATCGATTTAAAGTTTTTTGATGGTTTTATTGTTCCAAGCTTTATCGTAAAAGCCACAGCCCCGCGCAGGGGGGCGTCATAAATTATTATTTTTTTTCCATTTTACGACTTTCGTGCTTGAGGTACCATTTTTATATATGAGGCTGCATTGCGCTTTCATCGTCAAAAAGTCATTTACCGTTTTTAATACGCAATGTACTATTTTACCTTACGTTGGGACTCAAAAAGGAAGAAAGCTTTAGAAAATTCGATCAGAAAGGGTTTGAACGTAACTCGTACGTCGGCCACACGATCTTCTGGAAGGCGCGTTGAACTTGTGCAAGCTAATTCTTCACTTCGGTTTTTTTGGGTGCTTTTTAGCTAATATTTTAAATTCGTGGCGCGAGGGTATTTTTTGTTAACGATAGCCCAGTCGCGTGCTTGCCCAATTTTGCAAATTAAAAAGTTGCTTTTAAAATTTGGAAATTTCATTGTTGCACGAACCTCGGAACAATTTTTAATCAGCGCTTAGTGGTTTTCGTTTTAGAAAATCATTTTTCTCGTCGTCTCCCAAGTGGAATTTCGTGATTTCGGCTTATTGTAATGGTAACCGAGGGTGAATTTTAATCGGAAATGCGTAAATAGCGAACGACGTTCTAGACGCCGTCTTTGGCATTTGTCCAGTGACGGGATGCCTATCATTACACGTAGCCAGACACAATAAGGTGATGGATAGATCGACAAAATGAGGGTTATTTGCTTACGAACTTTTGTTGTTCTTTTCTATAATTCGGCGAGCTTTTTAAGATGAATTAGGTTTTTATGCGGTGTTAGCAGCTGGCAAAATGGCATTCTACGTTACTCAATGTAGCGATTTGGAATCTTGAATTAGTTTTGGTACGGCGCCATCTTACGGTCAGTCGAAAATATGTTGAGCTTAACTTAGGAACGTTGGAATTTCTTTTATATGAAGTTAATCAGCTTCGTTGTTTATTATGGGAAGCCGTCCATTATTGCAATTACATGCGTGCAATGACTCTGAGAAATATGCAAATACTATAAAATACACTAGAATTTGAAATATTTTTACGTTTTTGTGCGATGAAGCTGTTGATCGATTACTCAAAAATAAAACATCGCCGGAATGCTGTTTTTCTATCGTCGTTTGTTTATGTTTGCTTTGAAAACATGAGAAGCGTCTTCGGCTTACGGCTCCTTTGCTGATTTATTTGAAGTAGCCCTATATACTTTTTATGAGGTGGGATTAGAGCGATTCGAAAAAAATTTATATAAATTGACAGGAAGAGTAATGAGGTGCTTATTGATGTAGTTAATTGTTATTCTCACGAGTTAATGCTAATTTATTCGTCTTTTTTATAATAATAAATTGCCGTGAGTACTGTTTAAGAAGCACACCTGTTTAATTTTGCTCCTGACTAACGTTTTTAAATGCGTTCGACATTTGTTCAATTCGATTCGATCGAGAAAGTTTTTTTTCTATTTTGCGCACACGTTCACCTTAACCTTGTTATTTGAAAAGTTGACGCAGTTTCTTTTCGAAAATCTGGAATGACACGCAACTACCGCGACTCCCTCGACTTATAATTATTAATGATGCATGTGAATGCAGGGAACTGAACATGGAAGAGTTGTTACGTTACACACGCGAAAGGTCGCATTAGATAAGCGATAAATTTACTAGTCCGCGTACCCGGTGTCGCGGTTCTCGATTTATTCTAGGTTTTGATTGGTCACATTTCACCTACAGTGAACTGTTTAGTGGGACTTGAAGATGTACTTTATCTGTTCGTGTGTTTTGCAAAATTAAAGTTAATCGTTTCAATTTTAAAAATAGCCGCAGGGAGTAAGGTATTTATTTATTTTAAGACAAATAGGACCAGAAGTGCATTGGCATTTTTCGTGTCTATTATCTAGATTGGAAGGAAAATGGGGAGCTAAAATTTATCACGATCCTTTGAAAAGGTGACACGGTGGTGTTTGTCAAACTTTATTATTTCGGTTTTTTCGTGGTCAAAGTCACGAAAATCGTTTCCTTATCGATTTGGTTTGTGCGTCTGTCAAACTGCCGTACACAAACAGAAATTTGGTTTTGTTGCGTGATTTGCCTAATCGTTTAATCGCTATTTTGCTTCATAAAATTTAGGAATACTAATAGTGTCGTTGACTTGGGAGAAGTTTCTAAGTACCTACACACGAAAATTGTTACTCTAGTATACGGGGTGCTTTCGGAAAATCACGGACTTGCCGTTGTTCGTTTGACGGTTTCGTGATTATCTTACTTGAAATGAAGTAAATTAAGCGGTGGTTAAAAATTTTGTATCAAATTACTAAAATTCTACAACTTTCGGACACGGGTTTTAACATCGACAATAAACTGGTTTTCGAAATGTATGTGCAATTTATAACTCAAGTAATGAATGGCTTGAACATTATTATTATTAGTGTTATTGTTATTTAAACAAAAATTGCCTCTCTTCAATTTGTATAGATTTCCTTCAGTTTACTAATTTTTTAAAGTACTCTCTTAATTAGTTCGACTCCGAGTATTAGCATTTAGTGCTAATTAGGTGAGCGGTGTTCTTTTAATAGGTGTACTATGATTGCCAAAATTATAAATTTACATGTAAATGGTATCATTTTACGACTCGGATCAATTAATTTTTTAACGAAATTGGGGTTTTTACAACACAACCGACGGTTAATTAGAAGGTGATTAGGTAATTTGGCAAAAGTTTCTGTTTTTGTTTAAACTTGACATTGCGTAGCTTTACCGACTGTAGACGACTTTTCAAATAATAAAATGAGGTCGAAGTTACGTGGTAGGCAGGGGAGGGCCCGGGCCTCCCCGAAATTATTTTTGTATTGTAATTTTCTAACTTTCTATTAAGCGTTTGTCATTGAAAATTAAAAAAGTTTTCGTCTTCCTCGCTTTGCTCGTGCCCCCCCACCCCCCGAATTAAATTCCTGGCTACGCCACAGGTGGTAGGTGTAACAAGTTCACACTTGTCATGATAAAAAGTTATTAAAAAATTGAAAATAAGAAAATACATCAAAATGCAAATCAGAATGATTATTTTTCGAAAATCTAGATTACATTACACACTTTTTTGAAGTGTCTTCTTACTCTCCCATTAGTGGATATGCAAAACGTCGACCGTTCCTGATAGAATTTGCTGCACAATAATTGTTTTCTGTGAATACTAAAATGAAATGTGCATTTTAGCATACCTGTCTTTGGGCGTGAAAGCCGCCAGTGATTACTAATATCCTTAGGTCCCCCGCAAACTTGAAGAATCGCAACTGTGGTCCCTGTTATGGGGTTTTTAAAATTTTCCGAATTGTATCGATAGTGGAAAACTTACAAATCTGCGTTTTCATTACTAGAACCACGAGAAAAGAGAATGAAAGAATCCGCTGACGGCATATGCAAAATAGCAACAACACAATGAATGCATTTACAACCAGGAAACATTAAGTTTTTTTTTAATTTGATGAAATAAATTTAATTAGTGGAGATTAATGCACCGATACGACCAAAGATAAGGTCGACATTTAATTTTTACGAATAAAAATCATGTAAAAGAAACAAATTAACAATTTGCAGTGCGTCGAGGTTTGCATTTTTACATGACGAAAAATTTTATGGCCCATTTTTTTCGGAGCCATTTAGATAGTCGTAATTAATCCAATTAATTGAGCGCTTTTTGATCTGCACAAAATATTTTCGTTTAATTAATTCGTTTCTTTTGACCGGTGCCGTTGATAAGATTAAGAAAATTACTTCTAGTCAGGTTAGCACCCCACTAGAATAAATACCATTGATCAATAACGAGACGTGGTCCTATTAGGTGACTATGTTCTGGAGAAGTTTAACTGTTTTATAGACTTTTCTCTTCTTCTGTTCATCTTGTGTTTTCTTTCCCATTCTTTTTGTTTTGTCATCGTTTCTTTTATTCAAGTGTTTTTGAACTCGGTAACTGTTTTGAAAGTAAGTTACCTTTTATGCAATACAATGTAGTGTTATATTTGTGTGTTTAAGAAAGGTCTTCCTTCTGTTACGTTACCCAAGTAGAGAAAGGCTGTTGTAAATACTAGCGCATTTGTAGTTTCTAAGCTTACCGTATTCGTTGACCGTATCAAAATCATACATAATTAATTATCGTTTTAATACATTCGAACAGACTGTGGCTGATAATAGTGTAGGAATCGTCTAGCGTGACGTCGAGTCCCGTCTTTAGAGAGCATTTTTTTAAAATCCAATTTAGTACCGTTATAGCGTAGTTCAAGTTTTGCAATGCTAGGTTTTTAAATAAATTTGGATCGACGCGTTTTTTTTTTTTTTAATATTCTCAATAATAATTCGATGGGGGTCTATTTTGATTAATTACGCCCGTATAATTATTGTGTCGTTCGTGATTATTTCGTCTGCTGAATATGGACATTGTTCACTTTATTCTGGTGCCGTTGTTTAATTAGCCATTTCAGTACTTAATTGTACTAATTTGTTTGTTTTGTTAATGCTTACCTCCACGTACCTGTGTATTGCTCGCAAATTAACCAGCACCCATATGTGGTCATTCATTTTTTTCCGATGTAATTGTGTTGGTTCTTCTTGTAAACAACTTAAGTGATAATGAGTGGTTGTGCGACTGGTCAGTTCTGAACTGGAGAAAATAGCAACATATACAACTTCCATCTTCTTTATATTTTCTATACCCATCTTTATTTTTTCTTCTTCTTTTGCAACGTATTGGGTTCATCCGATCGATAACCGGAATGGCTAATAAAAAGTGAAGTTCGGAAGCGATGGTCATTTATCGTCGTTCCGTATTCTTTCCCCAAAGCACTAAGAAAGTGAAAGTTGTAAATTTTTATTCGCTGCCGCGTGCGCCGCATAAAATACCGTTACCACGGCCCTATCCCAAATTTCCACATTAATTTGATGAGTCGACAAAAAGTCGAATTACTTTTACTTTTTATTTGTATGCGCTTCGAACGTATCTGTTTATTACCATTCGCTCAATTGCTTCCTTTGCGCTACGCACCGCGCCAATTAGATACACCTCGAAGATATTAGATAAATAAGAAAAGATAATCACGTGCTGTTTGTTTTTATAAGTGCGTTTTGATATCGATACATTAACCTGTACCGTACATACCTGAACGTTTATATTTAACGACTGCACTTGCCGCTTCTATTATTGGCACCATTTCCGGAATTTTCCACGTGCGTACAGGAACTTGAGCTATTATCAGTTTACTTGAAACCACAATAATTAATTTTCACGCTAAATTGATGTTTCATCTCTGATTAATAGTATTTTTTTTTTATAATTACTCACCTCGGTTACTTATTGAGTGACACTTTCTTATTATTTGCGCGAAAATTGGGAAATATTTTTATCTCCACGTTGTGAAAACATTCCATGTCTTTCTTTATCTTTCTTGTCATAGCAATATAGATAAAATGATTGTTCGTTCGTCAATGCCAAGTTTTAGTAATTTTTATAAAAAAAAGTTTAAATTTTAATAAGATTTATTATTCTGTTTTGGATAAACAGTAACCTCATCGCACTCCCCCCGTGTCAGCCGCCACTGATCTGCATGAAAATCGGCACCGACACCATTCCTGCTGATTCTTATGTAAAATGAACTTCTGAATATGACCTCCGTTTTCTTGAGTAGCCCCCCCACATATTTTTGTTACTTTTCAATAATTTGGAGGGATGAAAAGGATTATTTTAGCCTTTACAGAGGTTAGAGGAGAGCCTGACGAGCTAGAGAGGTGAAAAGGAGGAATTGGGAGATTTATTGGGGAATTATATAGATTTTTCTATTTTGTCACATCGTTGCTGACTGGCAGCAACTTAAAGATATTATCATCTGTATCTCGGAAACGGTGCGACAAAACAGAAAAATGTATAGGAACAAAAATGTATAGAATAAATTTTACTAGAAAAATTGTCTATTCATTTTTTTATCTCGTTGCACCGTTTCCGAGATATAGACGACAATATTTATTGTATATTTTACCGAGTCTTGTTTAAGTCGCTGTCAGTCCGAAACGGTGGAACAAAATAGAAAAATGTATATAAAAAAAATTGAAGGCAATGAAATTTGCAACAAAATATGTCTAAAAAGATGTTCTGTAAAAGTGATTTTTATAGGAGAAAAAACGACTTTAAAAGGTACAATTAACATTGTTAACATAGAAGTGTACAAATACTTTCTGGAGCCACTGTATATAGTATTTTTACTATTTGGGAGTGTTTGGGGACTCTAGGACGATTCATTCTCGGACGATTCATCCAGCAAACCTGAATGAATTTATACGGTTGTGCGATGTTTATTTAATCACTTGGCGACATTACAATGATTACTATATACACCGAGAGACATATGTGCTACCAATCCACACAATTGTGCAGAAAAAGTATATAATTGTGTAATTTTTTTGCACAATTGTGTCGATTTGTGAACCATCAGGGATTGCTCCCAGACATTTGATTTCCTTCAGGTTGAGGTTCGTCTCTTCGTTGTTTATTCCATAGCCAAGACTTACGCTAGATATCGGCTTCTATTGTTACGACGAGAGGATGTTCATATTTTATTTTAGACGTGAATATAATGCCCGTACTAATAGTCACGGATCAATCCGAGACTCAAAATGATTCTAGAATTTACTAATGAGATTACAGTTATTTCAAGAATTGATCTCGATACTCGGTTCAATCCATGACCTTTCGTACGGGCATAAGTGAATTAAAGGAAATGCAACAATGGACTAACGGGTTTTAGGCCAGTCATATTTAACACTAAAAATCGCAAACAAACGGCTAGTTCCGATTTTTTAATATGTTGTTAAGACCACTATCAGCAGTGTATATCCAAATTTGCAGCTCCGAAGAGAAACCTCGAGAAACCGCACTTTTTTTGGTTTTTTCAATATAAGTCCTAAACTATGCGTTTTTTTAAGAAATATTTTCTATACGTTTTTAAAGTAGACTAAATTTGCTATAATTTGAGATCAGAACGAGCTCTGTAGGTTTAATACTTATCGAGATACAGTCCTCCAAAAATTGACAATTTTTTCCCAAAAAGTGAAATTTTAAGATTTAGTCAATTTTCGACCCCGATATCGGGCAAAATACTCATTTTACGGGTAAAATCATAAGGAAAGATGTTGTAGAAAATGTAATTCGTTTTAATTTAAGCACTGAACGAGGTTTGTAGACCATATAGTTTACTCACAAATCTTAAAAATCCAAAAAATGGGAAAACGAGATTTCTCTTAAATCTTCTCTGTTTAGTTCTCACCGTGGTTTGGAAGGAAAAACCATTAGGCTAGTCATATCTATCTATCATATCAATAGCAGCTGTTGCTACGATACGGTTTAAATTCCAGTAATCTCATTGGTAAATCCTAGGATTATCTTGAAACTCGGATTAATCCGTGACTATTAGTACGGGCATTAGTCTCGGTGAAGATATTAATGGAAAACCATCTATTGACTGAAAAATTTTGAATCAGTTGCAAAAGAGAATGAAGTCTGGTTGGCTAATTAAGCTAAGAGTCATCTGAAAGTGGAATACATTTGGGAGTCTTACGCAAGTTTGACGAGATGGAACAAACAGGATCTTCGTTGAAAATCCATTGACCAAAAATCATATAATAAAACATGGTTTTGAATTCCTAGCCGCTGTTGGGACGCCTCGGCCGAATAAAATGCCCTAAATCACCCAACAATTTAGATACAATCTCGATAAATTGCCGCGATATGTAAATGAGGTGCAGTGCGATTAAATTTATCGATGGAAATTTACAAAATGTTGGACCGAGGCCGTGGCTCTTCCGGCGTCGATGCTATTTCAAGAAGCAAGGACACAGACGTCTAGACCGCCGTCATTCTTGGACGCTGCATACGATGAACGACTCAAGAGTGTTGCATTTTTTGTTGCAGTCGATAATTTAATACCGGCGGACAATTTTAACTGGCAAACAATTTATTGGCAATTGAAAGATTTTTGGCGACGTTTTTATCTTGGACAAAGCAGCTATTTTTACCATTTAAAAGAACACCAATTGTTTACCACGCCCAGACGTCAGTCACACCTGAAGAATCGGTAAATTGATTAATAAATAATTTTTTCCAACTTGGATAAGTGGAGTGGCTTATTAATGAAATTAATAAATGAAATGGGCAGTAATGACAGCTGCGGATGGCTAAATGATAGAGTACTTGTAACCTTATTTTGCCGTATGTGGAATATTTTACTTACGATTTACGGAACAATTTGCCTTAATTTACATACCGTACGAGCAGCACCAAAAAAGTGTAATGGACACAACGAGTTGGTCATGGATTAAGAGTTGGTCTCGTCTCTTCTTGTCTAGAATTTCTTAAATTTGCGGCTGCCGATACATGAAATAATACTGGATACTCTGAAATAGAGAAATTCCTTGAAAGGCCGACAGGTTTGCGAATATATGAATTAGCTTTTTAACATCAATGACATTCCTTTCGAGTCCAATGCACTACTGTCGTCATTCATAAATACATTACGTAGCTGTAACAATTTGTTTCTCACTTAAACGAATTAGTTTTTACCACATTAATGTTTTAATTAACCAAATTTATGGTTACGTTTTTGGACGGGAACGTCTGGTCTGGCAGATCCAAGCTCTTTCGATTTGGATGGACCAAGCGGCGAGCGACTGCGGGAAAAAGTTGGGCGTTCATTTTTTTTTTTGATTTGTTCTTTTTTCGGATCGGCGTGACCTTAAGGTATTACGAAATTGTCACCTTCGATGGTTCCCAGCAAAAGAACAATAAGGTAAATCACGCCGTAAAACAAACACTTCCTTTTTGTTGGTCACGGTGGCGGCGCTACACGTCACTTCCCCTTCCGGCCGCAGATGACATCCCCTCGTGTATGCACTACCTGCACCTGTAACACGACCACCGCGTTATGTAATATTCGTTAATTTTTTTGGATACTTTCGAAAATTATAACGTTTATAATTTCGATGATTACAAGAGGGTGCGGGTATCATTAAACTCTTTATGGAAACGCGATAGGTTAACGTACAGGGTGGTTTGTTACCTTTTTTTCACCCTACTCGGTTACAATTTTTTTGGAGCGCCCCAAAGGTGACTGGACGTAATTTTACAAGTGTTAACTCTTTATGGTCGGTTTAATCCGACCTGGCGTATTATCGGCCACTGGATGCGGACTATGCTTTTTCTAAGAACGATACGACTCCAAGTCTCGATATTCATTCTTTCAGTTTTTCAAAACTCTTACTTTCACACAAAACGATGCAGTAACTCATGCGGAAGTTTAATTGTTAGGTGCATGTCATTCATATTTTATGTTGCATTGTTGCTTGCAAAATTGCATATTTCGATACCCATTGTATTGTTTGATAAAATCGTACGCTCACCAAGCAAGGATTTCAGATATCCCCACCCCGTTTAATGAAAGGGTTGCACTTTACTTCTCGTTTGGATGGACTTTTATACGACGACGACTTTCAAATATTGTCGTTTTATTTGTTAACTCATCTCCGAAGGAATGATTTCTCCTGTTGTGCGGCACAACCGTGATTTTGCACCCTATTACGCGTTGACAACACAAATCCATTATCAGCACGCTGAGTTTCCAAGTGAAATGCCTTTCAATATCAATTTTGCACCCTAATAACATTTTGTTTCTGCAGCAGTTTGACAGTTTTGCAATTGTTGAATACACGCACAGGTTAGACTTGGCATATTATCGCCAATCTTTATTTATGAATTTTCTCCGATTTTCTAAGATTTCCCAAAATTTCTGTTCTGTTCACTTTTGGATGAAAAGTAAAAGGAAAAGTAGAGGAATAAATGTAGAGAGGCACGGTATACCTGGATTTTCTAGAATTTCGTAAATTTTCTGAGAAAATTTAATTCTTAAGTTTAGAAGAAAAAAAACGGCTTATCTACTTTTCCAAAATAAATCGATAGTCATGGGCGTACCCAGTGGGGGGCAGGGAGGGGCAGCTGCCCCTCCCTGGATCCTTCCTGTCTCCCATATATTTAGCTGGTTAATTATGTGCCTCTGCCAGGAAAATTATTTATCAACAGAAAATTCCTGATTTGCCCCCCCCTAGGCCAAAAGCTGGGTACGCCCATGTCGATAGTACCTATTGATATTCTCTACATTTCTTAAGCTTTTTTGAATTTAAAACTTGTTTCCTTTTAAAAACTTAAACCGAAGTTGAAGAGAGCCCGTTTTTTCGCAAGAAAATGCAAAAAAATTTTGTTAGAACTCGAAAATTAAGCTTCTAGAAAGATGGAATCTTTGTTTTTAAGTTAAATTCGGCTATAATTTAAGCGATTTAAAATAAATTTACAAAATAATGTCAGCAGTAGTACGGCTAGAAGTGAACTGCTGGTGGCCCCGCCCACTAAAACACACTCCTGCATCTATTTTCGCCGAGCACACGTACCGTCAACTTCTGAAATAGAAGGAAAAATCTACATTGATTCATAGTTTAGCCTCTTCATTCTAATGTCATCTTTCTAATTTTACAACCTTCTCACCCTTCTTTACCTCATCTCAAACTCAAAAATATTGATAGTCATGGTGACGTTATATCACGTCAATCAATCACCGTACTGCTGACTGAATACTTCCGGTAGACTCTTCCAGTAGTACCAAAGAGAACTTGAACTGAAGGAGTTCAGACGTCGTATTTGTGATCTCCCATCTCTGGAATGACACTCTTTCTCCCAGGAAAATCATGATGGCATTTTTGTTTCTTTTTCAAGAGACAAAACTTGTTGTTTTGGCCCACTTTGAAGGCTGGTTATGGGATTTATAAAGCTAAAATGAAAAATATCCCGGTTCGATTAACTCGGCTCGATTAATTTTGATTTTTTGTTTATATATCTCATTGACTGAAATATTGAATAAGCTGTGGAAAGCTTTTGTGAATGCTTCACTGTGCTTACGTAAAAGTGCGTAGTATTTGTAAACTATGAAAAACCAGAGGCCTGCGATAGGTAACGCACAAAATATTAAATCGCCGTTATGACGATGGTAAAAGTTTATCTTGGCAAAATTATTGTTGCTCGCGTTGATCAACTTTTTGGAACAGAACGAGACTCGCCGTTGGAGTTATAAATGGAGTGGAGAGACGAAGGATCGGCGGAATATTTTCTCCTGCTTTGATTAAGTTATAAAAGTGACGAATGGAAGTGTAGAAATTTTTAGGACGTGTTATGAGATAAAAAGGGTGGCATTTAACAGCGCCCTATTATTTAATGACGATCATTAGATTGGTGATCTTGGTAACCGATTTCAACATGGCAATTCCATTAAATTGGAAGACGATTTTTTTCGTCGCTATCCGAAAACGAGTTAATTCCGACAAATAGGGTTATAGATAATAGAATGAGATTTTATAGCCGTGTATTTTATTTTAGTGGGCATTTAGTGATTATATCTCGGAATGGAATTTGGTCGGAAGATTTGTGTAATTAGTTTTAAATTTACCTACCTCGCGACTCGAATTGACGTTTACGGTTTCGTCTTTTTATGGTGTCTTAATTTTGAAAATTCGATTGTTGTCCTCCGAGGCGGCGCTTATAATGAACGGCGTTATTATCATGGGGTAATTCATTATGGAGATAATATCGAGTGACCGATGTCTGGTGACACGCTAAGGTGTCCGTCCTATTTTCTTAATTTTACTGATCCAATGGAAAGATTACTACTGGATCTCCCACGTTTTAAATTTACTTTTTTGGGAGCTTTTTATTAAATAATTAAGTTGGAATTTAATCCGAGAAGCTTCCAATGAAAACCATCGGCCTGTGCCATTGCACAATTTCGTAATCAAAATCAATTGGAATAATTAGAATAATTAGAAAAATTTAAACAGGTACCAAGGACGCACAACTTGCTGACAATTAAACCGGTGACCTTATTTAAACGGGAGTTTATTAATTAATTTATCGACTTTGACCTGATGGGCAACTTGGTTTATTCGATTAGCAAATTTGTTTTGCATTGCATTTACTATACATTTTTTATTTTGTCAATTTGTCACGTCGAATCGATTTTCCTTGGTTTTGCCAATTATTTTTAAAAGCATCAAAAATGAAAATTCTTCTATATTATACAAATGATGTTTGGGATATATTGGAACCGGGCGACACTAGGTACGAAAACTAGTAATTTTTTGACTTCACTTTCACTGTAATTACCGTTAAGTGATCGATCAATTTCGAAGAAGAACTAAGATTTTGCTCCAAATCAGAATTTTTTTTTTCGAAATTTCCGCCTGAACAATTAACCCATTGGCATCGAAGTCCATATTTATGGGCTTACGCCGCCTGACCATTATCACATTATCATTACATTGGCACGAACCGCGAAGTATTCTGAAGTTTCTTGATTTTTAACGACATTATAAGTGATTTAGATCCCTAATTAATATTTTCCGATGTGTGTAATTATTTATTTCGATGTAATTGAATCATCTAATTAATCTAAGTGTTAATTATAGAGTTATTATTATGATACCATAATTTTCTTCGTCGGAAAATAACTTTTCACTTCATTTTATTTTTCCTTAATTTAGTCTTATATTCTTCCAAATCCTGTGGATTTCCGCTTTCTCCAAATAAATTAATTTGATTTGGAAGAAAATGATTTTATTATAATTTTGAGAATAATATTTTTGGGTTGATTTGGAAGATTTAATTTATGATTAAATAGAGTACAATTTGAAGGCAATAAAGGTGGTTTTGATAATGGCGCACCTGGGTCGATTTACCAAGCCGATGTACTTTCCCATTTTAATTTATTTTCAAAATTTATTTGAAATTATAAATTTGAATTTTGGCATTCCCATTTTTTTAGACCTTTTTAGGGTTGTGTTTTTTGAAATTTGGGGCGCTGGAAAAATATATTGAATTAAAAGAAATCAATTTTTTTAGTGCTTGTAAGTATTACAACTTAGTTGCCGTTAGAATTTTTATTGTCTTTGGTTTTACTTGTGAAGTATGCATTTCTTGCGTTGTTATGGTTGTAAATTCGCTGCTGTTTGACAAAGATGAATTTATTTGGCTTCCGAATTTTAAAAAAATGAAGTTTGTCACGCATAAATATCCAACTGGTTTAATACATTATTTAGACGTCTTAGAAGTGCCCACAGTCGTTATTTAAATATTTCTTAATTATTTTGTCCTTAGCATAATGTCGCGGTGGACAATTTTCAAAATTTTTTTTTTCGAAAGTTGAGATCTAACGCCTACAATTTAAAAAATCTTTGTAATGTAATTGGTCACACTTGTGTAAAAATGCGGTGGGTTTTCTGGTGTTACGTGGTCCTTAAAAGGACAAATCGCTCGTTTATAGAATTTTGAACATCATGGTCTCTCCGATAATAGTACATTCCTTCACGTTTTGTCTTTTATGGCGGTACAACTTTATTGGAGTTATTCGATTGTTACCTTTCCACTTTGTTGTCAAAAAAATTATTTCTTTTGTAAGTTGACTTTGTAAATGACCTACGTAAATAAATTACTGTTATCGATTCGTTCTGAAATGTTTGTGTCATTTCCCATCGTATAAATAAAATAACTTAGTTAATTACTTTTCTATTCATTTTTTACTAGAATAATTACGACAAGGACAAACGTCGATTCCATTTTTTGCGACTTACGATTTGAATTTATAAGCAGGTACCATGACAAAAAGAAATATTATTCTCATTTTTGTAATTTTCGAGATACAACTTTCCAGATTTTTTTTCCCAAATCCACGCCAAAAAACGTAGTTTTAAATTTGAAATGTGATCTTTTTCCCTGTTCATCTTGCGCAAAAGTTGTCGATGCATCCGGACTATAAATATGCATTTATTCTTAATTTGATGAAATTATTTATATATTATAAAATATAAATATTAAAAATTTACAATTTTAAATCTGTATTTTCAGGTAAAAACGTCAGTTTGGAAAATTATTCCATATATTTATTTAATTAACTGGTTCTTATTAATACATTCATATAACAATATTAATATTTACAGTAAATAACATTCTTTGGTCCTAGTAGTTTTGGAGATACTTCCGGTATATGTAATTGTATCAATAATTAGTTTCTTGGGTAATATTTTTATTACTTCTAGAATTCTGATGTAGGAAAATTACTGAATCATTATTAAATTTTTGAATAATATTTTGAAGATATAAATTTTTGACTCCCCCCCCCCAATACAGCATCCTAACACGAGCAATCTTTTTTTCGAAAATGATATTAGAAGAGCGGTTACAGTATTCTGCATTGGAAGATGTTGCTGTACAATCCATTTATTGAACTCCAAATTTATTGGCTGCGTTGTTTTACGAATTGTAGAAATCAATTACTAAGGACACTAAATTTTCCCTTTGGAGCTGCGTGAAAGGGAAGTTATTGAAAGTTAATCACAAAAGAGGCAATTAATCGTCAGAGTAAATTGACCCAAATTGGTCCATACATTTTTCGAAATAAAAACGAATTGCGTATGAATTTCCAGACATTTTTGTATTTTAATAATAATAATTAAAAAACAACGTATCTTCAGACGTGGAAAAAATCACATTCGATTGATACTATTTTCATTCTTCCGTTACAAATTCGTCACAATGGGACGCAGGATCGTGTTTTATATATTTCAATTCTTTTTAAAAATTGAAGGTTTTTGCCCGAAATTGCAAGTCAATCGGTTTAAGCATTTTTCCGTAACCATGGACGACTGCAATATATAATTATGATGAGGGAAGAGAAAAATTGGTTTTCCCATCTGATGTCGAAATTTGGAAGACATTTTCCCGGTGTCAAACTAATGAATCGAAGCAAAAACAATTTCATTTCCGACTTATTTCCACACAAAAGTGCCCATAATGAATGGACTATTATTACAACTCGAAATGTATTTTTAGTTGATAATTTAGCAATTATCTGTAATTTATTGTTATGCAAAATTATTATTACAACACGAACCTTTTTATTAAAATATTATTTTTATTAGATAACGTCGCTATTTATATACTTCCTTGAGAAGGTTAAATGGTTTCCTTAAAATATTGGACTCGCAACGTCGCAATAACGTAAAAAATAGACTTCGGCGAAACGGCGTTCTGGAGCCGGTCCTGAGCCCAAGTCCAAAACTGTCTCGAGCACCCACATCTTTGCACGATTATGCGATGATATAAATAATCCTAATAGAATGCCATTAATTTCCGGCAAAAATTTCGTACCTAAGAGGCGCACCCCTTTATTGTTACAGAAAAAATATTAAAAAATTCAAAAAGCGTAGTTTTATTTTCTCTGGTGCTCACAATTTTGTTGGTCCATTTTTCTCGTTTGTCATCGAGGTGGTCTTCTTCAACGATGATGACCCTGTCCGAGTTTTCGCTTTGTTTGTGCCGGTCAAGCAGCAGGCGCCGTTCGTTTGATAGTTTTGACAGGAGCTATTTTATTTAGGCAGGCTATAAAAAAGTCCGGTGGTCAAACGCGATAATTTTTATTCTTTGTTGCTTGGGTGTTTCGGGTTGTTTCTTTAAATTAACGATCACCGTAATAAATACGTTTCGACAATCGGGATTTATCTTCTTTGATTTATACGCCGTTTCGGCCGGCGCGGCGTCCGTAACAACTTTACTTTTCAAAAATTATTACAATACGGGTTCTGATGCAAACAAGATCGGGGTGTGCGACATTGTACTAGCCTATTTTTTACCTGTGTGCGAATTCTGGAATTTTGCTTTCTGAGCCTTTGACGGACCACCGACGTGGAACGGTCGGCGAAAATCAAAACCCAAACACAGAAATTATGTGATTAATAAGATTTAAAGTCAATTCGACAAAGAGCAACAGTTTGGCGATCGCTTTCACAACTTTTTGTTAGGTGGCGTGTGAAGGGGGGGGGGGTGATAATTCTAACGAGGGACCACCAAGTAACTATCGCCGTGCGTAATTATAGGGCCAGCTAAGTTTCATACAAAATCGGTCGCAAATTACAGGGACCCGCGTAAATTATGTGAATCAGTTGATTGTTGATGTGTAAATATTAAATAAACATCTCACCGAACGATATTAGAAATCACATATCTTCAGGACCAATCAAATTTATCGTGGTGGTAATATTTAGACATTAATTTTTTTTCAATGTATCCACACTTTGTGTTTACGACCACCGTAAAGTTGTCTCTCCCATAATTCTTCGCTAAATAACTACCACCCGTGTGACTTATTTTCCATTGTTGTTTTCGACCCTTGTAATTATCGGCGAGGTTAACAATGTTGAAAGGTGATGACGTCCTAATCGTTTCTAAAGGTATCCACACAAAATGTCCATTTTACGCCCGCTTTATTATGTATTACTGTCATCCCGAAAACTAAGCACGATTTATGGTCTTCCGAATAGTATCGCGCAACTCCACAAGGTTTTTTAATGATTTTTTTATTTTAATTTAAAAATTCCTCTCGGAGAGTTATCCGATGATGCTGCAGGGCCTTTCTTCCATCATAGCAAATGTTTTTCCGGAAGGCCGTGTTATATCATTTCCATAACCAAAAGTACAAACCCAATTACCCGTGGTTAACAAATTGTAAGATAAAGTTCTTGTTTCCAAACTCCAATTTTGTGACAGCTTCCTCGGTTTGACGAGAGGGGCAAGCATCAAGGATTTTCTTGAAAGGACGAAATCGTTGGCTTCTTTCCACCCAGAACGTTTCTTCAACCTGTGGCCCAAATACCAACCAAGTGAAAAAGGAACGACAGCGGTAGCGTCACTAAAACAACAAAAAAGTTGTTATGTAAACAACAAATCGTGGTAGCGAATGCACACATCTCATTAATGTTTAAAGATGTTGACCACTTTTCGCTTTGCAAACAATGCGACAGTTACGACGAGCAATTATTAATGTTAAGCACCGCGCAAAAATTCAAACAAAGCGCTCAAGGAGGAAGAGGAGGCCAATTTTTATGTATGGTGCAACCGCAGGGCTTATGCAATGCACCAACCTCGCGTCAAAAAGTAAAAATCAATAGAAGAGAGTTTTTGCTTAAAATTTGCAAAAATTTACCCAAAACATAAGTGAAACTGATTAAATCAACACGTGTAAAGTTGCACCATAAAAAACTGCTTCTAACCGAATAAATTAGCGAAATTAACATTTTTCTGTCGACAGTACGGAATAATTTATATTTACTAGGATCTTTTAGCTATTTATTTTTAAATTGTTAGTTGTGTGTGTATCTGACTCCTTCTACGTTACTAATGTAGGTATTTATTGGATAATCGTGTAATAATATCATTTTTTTTCTACAAAAGTTGACATTGCGAGATTATTAATTATGTACACGGCAATTACGCGAGTCAGAAAAACGATTATTGGTTTTGAAATTATAATTCCATTATCCGCTCGATAAATTTAAGAAAAAGTTGAAATTGTAACGTTAAACCGTAACAAGATTATATGCATAATTAAAACAAATCGAACTTAAGCTATTTTGAAAGTCCCGCCTCTTTTCTTTTGTTTTATAGAAAATATTTAGTGTAAGTTTTATTTTTTATTTAAAAAAACCTTTTATCTACGGCACTGGTCACATCCTTACGTTCAGTTTTATGAACGGAAAACACAAGAAATCTTGATTTCGGTGCAATTGTTTCCTCTCAAAAAATTGTGAAAACCAATCGGTGAGCTTAGATTATCTTTGACAGTTGGATGTCAAATTGGGAGACGACAGCACAGTGACAGAACAGCGTTTATACAATTAAAATTTTTCAAGGATCAGTCCATGAAATAGTGGATCCAAAGCAATTTTTTTGCAGACAGTTTAGGGCTTGGCAAATCACAGTTTCTTTTTCTTCATTCAGAATAATTCTGAATTCAGAAAAAATCCAGTACCTGGTCGTCATATAAGGATATACTAGTTTCCTGCGAAATTCCTGCGAGGTCGATCCCACAGAAAGTTAGCTTGAACTTATCGCAAATTCCTGACCGGGTGAATTTATTGGGTCAAGGACACCGACTTGACAATTTAAGACTTATTCGATATGATTTGAAGAGGCCGAGAGCCAAAAAATATCATTTTTTCTTATTTAATTGTGTAGAGAATGGAAAATACAGGAAAATGTAAAGAAACATCGGGGTCCTTTAGGTGCGACCAACTGGCTTCACCAGTGGCGGACTGGGATTTTCCACCGGACTTTCAAGAAACCGGCCTCATTATGGCTTGTTTACTTAAAAATAACTTTGTCCGTCCACATCTGGACAAATGTCGCTTTTCACTCTGAATCTCAAAGGGAATATTAGAGGGGCACTCTAAAAATAGAAAAGGATAATGAAATATTATTTTTTATGGGCTAATTTTGGATGAAAAGAAAATATTTAAGATATGGTAATTGTGTTTGTGGCGAAAACTGTTTGGCGCCCTGACATATGTCACGCGTGTCATGTTAGAAAAAAAATATATCGAGAGTCTTCTATAGGTTTTTGGGTTCTTATTCCGCGAACCATATGGCATGTGCGCGCGTGGTGGTGGCTGCTTGCTGGTGGTGTAGAATATCATCAAAGCCACCTTTTATTATCCAGACGGACACCTAAACCTTGCTATTATTATCGAACATTGGGCACAGAGAGCGGTAAACAATTTCATTGTCGATCACCGGCCACCGGTCATTTCAATTTCTATTCATCCGATATCGGAGCTACTTTTCATTGTCCACGTCCTCCCATACCATCATCAGCGACGCCCCGAAAACATCCAACCATTATCGGATTAATGGATCAATCGCATCGAGGGTGGCGTTTTATTAGTTCGATTAGGTAGCTTTGTATTTTACGACCATACTGGCCGAATTTAATTGAAAATGGTGCAATACAGTGCTATCAAAAATGTTTCGCCTAACCATTTTTAGACAATACAAATTATTTTTAAGTCGGAACGAAACAGATGCTTTGACCTGTGCTTTAATAAGTAGAGAAGTTAATTTTGCCATCGGATACGCGCCGTCGTTTTTTAAGGGCTTTTTTTCCTGTGCGGTAAAAGTAACAGATGCGCGGTGGGTGCATTAACTTGCACACTGTTACAGTTTTAACTAGACTAGATAAATATAGAACGTGCCGATTTTTTCTTCCTTCGCCATATGCCTTTTTTACACACGTTTTTTACCGACACCTTTTTCTTTGTTTGAGCGGCAAAAAAGCGCAACTTGTTAACCTAATGAATTCGGTTTACGGCGACGTTTTGCAAATCAGCTTCTTCAGGAAGTGCCAAAATATTTGGGAATCACTCGGCGATCGTAAAAAATGATTACCCGCACGGACGGTAACCATACCCCTTCCTCGGCTCCATTGTTAATGTAAAAGAGAAAAAAATGGTTTATAATGGTTAAATGGACTTAATTCTTCTATTCTTGTTTCAAAATAGCGGCCTGTTATTAGGTAACGATTTGTTACGCCGCCCGATTAACTTCTGGAACGCTACCTGCTCGATAAAAAAAGGACGCACGGTGGGAATCATTTAATGTTATTAAACAAACTTTATGGTACATTTTCAGTTAATCGCTTAACTCGGTCCGATTGAAAAACGTCTTCTATTCGTCTTCTCGCCGATCGAAGCGATTCGAGCGAGGGGGGCCAAAGCTGGATAATTTACAATCGTATTAAAGAGAGCGTGACCCTGAATTTATTCGGCATTCGATGGAATGTATTGCGCTTATGGCGTGTTAAATAGAAAATAATTCTCGATCCGTGACGATGCGAAAATTTCACACGCATTTTCGTCCGCAACGTGCAGCTACATCTAGCGCTGCAATTTAATAGTTGTTCCTGTCCGTCCCTAGATGGTGTTTCGTTTAAAAGGAGAATTTTTAATTTTTGAATTTTATTTCAGATGCCTGTTCGTCGCGCACGACGCCGAAACCACGGCCGCCCGCACCAACAGCACGGCCCAATATCACATTCCACACATACGAATGCCCACCAGCTTACGCCGCGTGGTATTGCCTTAACGGTGCTACATGTTTTACCGTAAAAATAGGAGATTCGCTACTATATAATTGCGAGTAAGTTGGCAGGAATGTCAAAAACAATTGAACGTTGTATTAATGTGATTGTTTTTTTTAGGTGTACAGAAGGTTATATGGGTCCTAGGTGTGAATATAAAGATTTGGATGGTTCATATATGCGTAAGTATTTTATTTATGCCGATCTGATGCAGTGGATACGTGCCCGTAACTTAATTTATTCTATAGTTTTAAGTTATTGGAAGTAGAGGAGACGGTAGAGATATGGATAACTTCTTTAGCTTGGGGCTTCAGAGAGAGTGAAATGTTATTTTGTAATTAACAAGCCGCCACCTGACCTAGAATGACAGGCATGCAAGTCAAGCTTTGAAATATTATTGGAGTTACTCTAATTATTAATGAAAGCTAATAATACTCTTAGGACAAAGCCATTTTTGATTTTTCATATGTCTACAAACATTTAGACATTTAGCGAAGAAAAAATTTCGGAACTTCAAATTTTTTTTGGTGACCCCAAAAAATAGGAAAAATAGATTATCTAAATAGCAAATTGTAATCTTGAAAAGGCTACCGAGTTTTAGGATTTAATTATTTTTGCGTCCTACAAGCTTTTAACAAAAATTAAAAAACTGGAAAAACATGAAAAAGGAGCAGTTATAATTTGGCGACCTAAAAAAAAGCTCACTCGTAGAAAGTAACATTTTCGGGGGTTTCCCTTCCGGGAATTTTTATTATTACAAAGGTTTTTTTTAGCAAAAATTCACAAAACAGAAGACGATTTGCAGAAGATCGTGGAGACTTGGCAAGACAAGTATTTAGTCAAATTTCCCAAACGGCAGCAGTAGCAGGATGCCTGAGAAATGTAATATGGACTAATCAATTCCTCAACATTGAAGGCAAAGTGCGAATCTACAAAACTTGTGTTCGACATGTAATGACATATGCCAGAACTAAGACACTACTCAGAACGGCTGAAATGAGGGTACTGAGGACCATAGTCGGAAAGACATTCAGAGATCGCGTAAGGAACAGCGCCATAATAGAGACCTGCCAAGTCTAAGATATTGTGAGATCGGATGGGGGAAGACAACGCAGACGAGAGTGGAACGCCCTTGTTGGAAGAATCAACTGAGACGGAAAGTTGAATGGTCAAAGACCGCCAGGAAGACCACGAACCAGATGGCGTGATATTTGGCAATCAATAACGCAACATATTAACCACATGCTGGAAATAACAAGCCTTTAGACAAGGGGTCACGTGCCTCAGGTTCCCCCCTGGAACTTTTTTTGCGAAAATTGGGGGGCGGCAAATTTAAGGTTTGCCCGGGTACCATAAATCCAGGCTACGCCACTGGAAAGACTCTCCTGCTAACCTAGATAAACTATTTAGGAAAACAGCAGTAGAGTTGCTGTACCAACTTGTAGTTCTGAAAACAGAATGCAGAGGTGTAGTAAGTCAGCAAGTTAAACTATACAGTAGCAGTCATGGAAATTGCATCGTTGACTACTTCTGACTTAAAATAACAATTCCCAATAAAATTTCAATAACCGCACACAAAAATACATTTTCTTTTTTGAACATAATCATAAAGCTAGGTTTTTCAAACCGGGGGGTCTGGGGGGTATGGAATACCCTCCAGTACACCAGAGATTGTGCGCAAAAAAGTGTTATTGAGCTTATGGGCTTCAAACCATAAATCTAACTTCTAAAATTTTAAAATATTAGATTTGAAATTCAATAACACATTTTCTTTTCTTGAACACAATCATTGATGTGCTGGGGGGTATGGCATACCCCCCAGACCCCCCGGTTTGACAAGCCTACGTTTTATCTATTTATATTCTATTTTCTATTCTTTATTATAAGAATATAATACAGAAATCTATTTTTTTCATTCGGGAACAATTCCCAATGCAATTTCCATGACCGCTACTGTAGATCAACGAGAAGGCGTAAGACCTTCACCCCTACTCCGCAATGGATGGACGAAGTAACCGAAGACCTTAAGAAGTTGAAGGTTATAAACTGGAAAAAAAATGTGAGGATAGAAAAGCTTGGAGAGAGATCGTAGACAGAGCTAAGACGCACTCGCAGTTGTGAGAAGAGACAGAGGCAAATAAGGAGTGATTCACCTTGTGAAATGAATCGGAAGAGCTTTGGAAGAAGCTGGTGTATTCCGCAAGGAATGGAAACCACATAATAATAATAATGGTTAATGTGGGATCTAGAACAAGTATAATAATATATTGGTTGTAATTCTTCTGAGTAGAGCGGAAGCCCAAACAACTGTAGTCCTTCATTCAACAGCTGTTGATCGCAATAAAAAATCTTGAAGTTCTGTCTCAAAGATACCGATCCAAACTGATATCGAACGGTCCTCAAACGAGAGGACCGATCTCGTTTAGTAGCAATAGTCCAGGCGCCAGGTGTATTTGCAAAACATAAAATCCTGGTAAGGGATTTTTCAATTGGATTATGTTAGTGGATGGCCCCTAAGCGTAAAACCGGGTTTTCGGCATTGGATAGCACTCGCGTCAGCCACCATTTTGAAAAACGCGTTTTTATTATTATCTCGTAAACGGTGCACCGGACGATAAAATATAATGTATACCGACAAACTATAAGAAATAAGCCGATTTAAGGGGAGTTTTTATTGCTTTATTGTTACTAGTTTACTATAGATATTACCTCTACTGCTTATGGTCAACAGCTGATAGATAAGCAAATAAGTAACTTAAATATCTTCATAAATGTTTTTTTAAGAAAAACTGAAAATTTTTTAACAGTTTCAAATTCTAGTTCTGCGCAAAGAACCAGTTCTGCGCATCCTAGTTCCGCCACTGAACGCATAATCTCTCTCGTACTTGTTTACTAAATTATCGTTTACGCTCGGGTTGTTCGGGCATCATATTACGTTCGACTTGCCTGTTGCGGCAACCACTTTCAAGCTGGGAGTTTAAATATATGGTTCTAGGACATTTCGCTACCGGATATTTCGCTACCGGACATTTCGCTGTCGGACATTTCGCTACCGGACATTTCGCTGTCCGACAATTCGCTACTAGAGCCCGTTTCAGAGCTTTTGGTTAAATTTTGTTGATGTTTTCTTCGGTGGCACATATTCACTCATCTAAAGAAGTAAATCTAAGGAAATTAATTAGAGAATATCGTCATTTACTAATGTTTTTGTTTAATTTAAAAGTAATGTTTTGTTTCTTTTCAGCGTCGCAACGTGGATTTATGTTGGAAACGGCGAGTATAGCAGGAGGAGCAGCAATAGCAGTATTATTAGTAGTCATCTTGTGTCTGGTGATATATGTGAATTATTGGCGCAAGAATAAAACTTCGCGTTCGTCCAGCGATTGTATAGACGGTTGTTCGAATTTGCATCGAAATGATCAGCCGACATTTGGGACGCGGTGGCGAACGACTACGTCTGATTTACCAATCAGGGTGCACGAAGATCGAGGTGACAGCAAACAACAAAATAGGGTGGAATTACACCAAGTTACGACGCTTTTGAGTGCACCGAGTAATAGGTCTTCGCGTGTATAGTGATTATAAGTAGGACATTTAATAAATAAAAAAATAAACTGATATTTAAATTATATATAAAAAAATGAAAGTGTAAGGTGTAAAGAAACTTGGAAACGAAAACGAATAATAATAATAATAATTAAACGAACTTGCGAAAAAAATGTTGTATAAATTATTTATACAAAAGTGTGTGTATGTAGCACTTGTTATATGCAGCTTTGCTATTTAACTTATTTTATTTTTATATACAAGGGGCAGCTTTTCTGCTATTTATTGTCAATTTTTTGACAGCACTGTATAAAATGTTGGATGTGAATAACATTGTTGTTTTATTACTTTTTTATAAGTAATTCATGTTGGTGTTTTTACACTGCAATTGCTTATTTTTTATTTAGCAATGTTAGAATTTTGTAATTGATACGAGATAGATAGAAAATGTCCCTTTTATCTCCCCTCGCTCTTCTCAAAATCTTATTTTTGCGTATAGAAACAGAGTATAGAAGTCTGAAGCTAAAGTGAAACTTGTTATGTAGTTGAGTGTATTTGAACATTTTTTTTCTTTTCTTCTTCGCACATTTTAATCGAAAAAAAAGCGGCGTTCAATTTTAATTACTTTACAATTTGATTATTTTACGGCTCATCCGTAGTAACGGGAAAAGACGCTTGTTAGTTTTTGTTTTTTGATTTAGAGGGCGCCGTATTTAATATATGATTTTATCGTTTTAATCCGTAGAACCTTAATACATACATTCCTGTGCCGTATTCGTAAATTATTGCGCAAAAACTAGTCGGAAATTTTTTGTATTAATTTTAGTGTGTTAAATTGGCAAAAATTTAATTTATGAATACGTCGTGTTCCCGATGATAGGCAGCTCGCTCGATCAAATTGTGTCGCTCAGGTTTATATTGTCGTAAAGCAATAAATAAATCACAACACACATCCCCCCTGAATGATGAACGAAAAATAAACGCAACTACAATTGTTTGTAAATAATACAATGTAGATACGAAGTATATTAATATTTAATTAATCTTCCAATTAGTGCACTGCGCATTAAATTAATATGTAATTTAAAATATTTCTAAGCACTTTGTTCCTAACTTATTCGTAGTTACATGTGTAAATTTACGTTCTTTATAGTTTAGAGAAGGAAAAAAGATTTAAGTCTGTTTGTGGCGATTGCCGAATGCACAAATACATAACGTCCCTTACTTTCGTTACTCTCTACCCGTCTTACCCTCATTTCCCCTATTTAACTTGATAATTGTTGTATATGTTTTTGTTTAATTTATTTTTTAATTGTCTTTAGAATTTATTATATTGTAAAAGTTTAGGAAAACATATTATTTGTTTGTGCTTTTGGCAAATGACACTTTATTATTTAATCAGCCGGAATGGTAAATTGTTAAAATTTACGCGCCCACAAAAAACCAAAGCCTGAATGTGCATTTGTACTGTTCATTATGCGTACACCATATTGAAAGTTTTGTGATTGTCCATTTTCAATATGTCGTATTAATTTTTCGGTACTTGCCTTCAAGTATTAATAAGTTACAAAAATTATTTTACATATTTGGCCTGAAACTTTTTTTAATTATATATATATTGTCGTATAAAATGAAAAATGTAAATAACAAGTGTTAGAATATTTGTTTCTTTATTGAATTCCACCTAAGATTTAATAATAGAAAACAATATTAAAAAAATAAATTTGTCTTATAAATTGAACCATTTTTTATTTTCGCTGCTTTTCAATATACTGAAATAGGTACTGTTACCGTCTACAAGTTCTGCTTTCCGTACCTTTTACGGTATCATTTGGAATGTTTGAAAATATATTTGGTACAAACAAAAACACATTTTGTCATTTTGAAAATATGAAAACATTATTTCGCCAGGGTCACAACAACATTCTCAGAACGGCCTAACAAATAGTAGTGATTTCAAAACTTGCGCTGTAAGCAGGACATTGCTTAATTGGCGGTAGCCAATAAAACCTAATTGTATCGATAAACGCCGATTGCAATACTAAATTCAAATTATGTATAGTTACGCCATCTACTCAGATAATTCCTCGTCCAAATGACAAATCGTACCCTTAATCTGTTCTCACTTCAAACAGTACCAATTATGCAGAAGGCTTCGAGGGGCGGCGCATGCCGTCCTTCGCGCTCTGCTTGCAATCAGAATGATTTAAAAAAATTAATTTTAGCTTTTTTTAAAATTAATTTATGGGGTGGCAAACTTTTTGGGCCCAGGGCGCCAAATTTTAAAATACGTCTCTGATTTTATGGAGGTATGAATTGAAACATCCATGTCGCACCAACGCCTGTGTCATATGATAACCGATTTCGTCATAGTTTCTCTGTAGCCATATGATGAGGGTTCTCGTCCATAAGCCTTTCTGGCTGGTCCCCCACCTGCCTTGGCACTTTTGAAGCGTGCGCTGTTTTTATGCTATTTTTACCGCGTGATCGCGCCCCTTCTCAAAGTTTTCTAATCTTTCCTTCAGCAGCAGGTCTATCGGTGGCATCCCGGCCAACACCAGTTGATGCCGTTCTGTACGCAGAACACACCCTGATGGCCATCTTCTTCTGGGCTCTCTCGTATTGGGATCGGTAGCTTGCCACTCGAATTGTCTTTGTCCATACCGGGGCCCCGAAGAGAAGTATTGAGTTAACTACGGACGCCAACACTTTTTTCTTTATGGGGCAACCTCATATCTCCTCCTGCCCCTAACCAGCAAAGCCTCAGTTTTTCCCGGCACTAGTTTCAAATCTCTATTAGCCATCCACGCACTGCTTCTTTTTTGCTATCACGATTATCGTAAGATCGTCTGCCAACCCCACAATAGTCACCCCTTCCGGCAGCTGCAATCGGAGCACCCCGTCGTACATTATGTTCCATAGTGTCACCTTTTTTTCTTGCTGCAGCAGCTTCTCATCGATCAGGATCCTCCTATCTGTGAGATAGATTCTCAGTACTATATTTAGTAGATAGGTAGGGATCTCTCTTCTTTCTAGTTCTGGTACTATGTGTACCCATAGCACCGAATTAAACGCATTACGGACGTCCAATGTAACCAACATGCAGTACATTCTGGTACGATGGGTTCCAGAGATGGCATTTATTGGAATAACCTGTAACGGCCTTACGTTACAAGCACTAACATACACATTAGCCCGACTCTCGGTAGCTAAATAAGTCATGCGCACGACGATTTGTATCATAGGAATCACGAGTTCTATTCTCTTAGCGGGTGGAACTCTTAATAGAGCAAGATAACAGATGGCGTCACATCTTGGTTTCAAGATTCAGTGACTTAATAGAGACAGTGGCGACAAACGATGTTCGACTTTTGACTCTCCCTGCAGTGATTGCTTAGCAACCGTTGATAAACATAGTTATGTTTCTTGTGTATATAAAAATAAAACTAAAAAAAAAATCCCTAAAATATCAGTTATTTTTAGCCATAGATAAAGTAGGAGAGATGGTTTAATCGCATAGGCAAACCCTTCAACAGCAACATGCGCGACTCGAACAGTGGTTCTGTGAACTATTTAGCAAAATTTTTAAAGGATTCTACAAATTTAGTTCTTAAAACTGCGTACGGCGTTGCTTCTTGAAGATTTGTGTTCCGAGTTGGCGCATTCAATTACTTTTTGACATTGTTAAATTAATGGCCGCGTAGTTTTAAGGTGTCGTTTCAATTATTTAATAATTATAAGTAATAGTTAAAAAATAATTATTATACAGGTAAGTATAAAAGTATCTTTTATATTGCTTAAATTTCTGTTTTAATTTAAATTTGGCCAAGTCTAATAACTGCATTGTTTCTGGTTGTTCAAACTTTTTTGAAGGGAAAACGTCCGTTAAAAATTTGTTTAAATTTCCGAAAAACATTATTTACCGTTTTAAATGGTTAGATGCCATAAATGAGGCAAGTGGTATTTCTAAAGATTACATTAATAACCTTTTTATTACATTAATAATTTTGATTTTACATCTTATCAAGATCATTTTGAGGATATTTTCTTGAAAACAATTTCACAATCAACTTGAATATAAAAATACCTAAAAATATTATGTGGATATTAGACGAAGCCATATTTCCTCTAATAGTAGTACTAGTGCGAAAAAACTACGAATTTTAAAGCATTGCTAACATCTTTTTGTTTTTATTTCATGCTATCGAGGATCTGTGCAATGTTGAAGGGGATGAAGTTACCATTTTTGCAATATTATCGAGTATCGAGGATCTTTTAGGCTTAACGATAGCAAAACAGACAGCAACTGGTTCACAAATGGCCTTGTAAATCTTGGTTAAATCTAATAAATTTGTTTTATTTATATTTGCTGATGTATTTTTGATTTACCCTATTTTTATTGCATAAAGATAATTTTGACTTGATTAATTTTTAAAAATTGGGCTTGAGAATTTTCCTTTTCGGATTAAAATGTAAATTTACTTTTAATTCAAATTGGTTAAAATTTTCAAACTTAATTTTTTTTAAACTAATCAAGTTTTATTCTACATTTGTCTCCAAGTGCATAAATGCAGTAATTTGAATTGCCCGCTAAATTTTTTTAAAAATTTTTAGTTCGATGAACTCTCCCGTAGGTCGCTGTAGTCGCAGTTTTGTTTCTCTTTCTTTATCATTGATTGATACATCTCTAAGTGTTTTATCTATGTTTTTAGCTGTCACAGTGTTTTACCCCCTTAATGATGATAATATTCAACCTCAACCTAAGAAACTGGCGACTTGACGTATCCTCCGAAGCATAAAGATGGTTATAAGCTTATAAAGTTTTAATCCCAGATTAAGTTTTAAATCACCTATACCTGTGTGATTGTGTTTATTGTGGCTTTACCGGTGCCGGTAACAATTTTTTTTTCTAATTTTGCCGGTGCTGGCTACCGAGGTATTTCCTTTTATATGATTAATGTAAGGTTAATAATTAATGGTGGGTTTCACACATAGTGATTTAAAAATTTAACCTTCGATTAAAATTATTAAACAATTTAACAATGTATTTTAATTGTCGTAGTTATAGTCGTAATTATTTTAATCGTAGGTCAAATTTTAAATTACTTTTGAAACCTACCATCAGTTTTTTTATTATTTGTTTTCTCAGATTGTTCCTATTGTTGTCGATTTGATTGATTTGGATAGTTGGTGAATTTATCCTGCTGCTTTTATCAAAATTATTATAAATGTCTCAACGTAAGAAGAGCAGAAATTTTACAGAAAAAGAAAAATTACATTTAATTGCAATCGTTGACAAGTAAGTGTAACCTTGTACAAAATGTAGGTCGATGCCAATTATTACATTGATGTTAACAACGTAGGTACAAGCATATCGTAGAAAACAAAGCAACGGATGGAACCACCATCAAGGCAAAACTGGCGGCATGGCAAAACATTGCCGAAGAATACAACTTGAATTGTGAATCTGAAATTCGAATTGCAACCCAATTAAAATCGCTCTACAAAAATATAAAAGCTAAGATTCGAAAGGACGTTGCTGTCGATAATGTAAATTCATGTGTCTTATTTTTTATAAAATTTTAATTTTAAAAGTGTTTCAGGGAAAGTACAATCAAATATTAAAAATACACAATGTTGGTGACAAGAGGGATATTGGTGTACAAGTAGATGTCGAAAGCACAGAAGATGTTTTTATCAAATTGCCTACTTCGCCTGAAGTTCCTGTCGCTACATCTGCTGCTGTTTATCCTCTTAACTTGAATGTTGCTAGTATATCACCTACATCTAGTGTTGTACCTTTTAGAAAAAGAAGAAGTCAATTTTGTTCCGAATATAATTTCAAAAAGTCGTATTTAGAAAGGAAGTTGCAACTGATAAATTTTCAATTGAAATCGGCGAAGATTCAGCATTCTATAGATATGAAGATTAAACGTGCAACGTTAAAAAAACTGGTAATTATCTTGTGTTATGCTATCGTGAGTCACTTAAGCATATTTTAATTTTAGTCTTTGGATACATGAATAATAAACGGTTGGTGAAACCATTCGAATGTACAGAAAAATTGCTAAATATCGAAGAATTTGAAATGTGGAGTGATATATTAGATGAATTCTGCTAATCGTGGAAGTAATTTAATTTAAACCTTCGGCTTGAGGAGCAAATCTTGAACTGCGAATAAAGTTTGGAAAGAATCGTAAAGCGGTTGGTTTTAAAATTAGAAGCAACAAAAATGTTGTCGGAACATTGAACAGGTGTCAGGTTCCTACAGTTTTCTTTTAATTCACACATCTTTATATTGAAATAGACGACGATGGGATATATTTTTGCAGATAGATATTTAAGTTATGACAAAATTTTATTTTTGTAATTTTTATCAAAAAGTCGTATTATTTATTGTCTATACTTGAAAGAGTTAAAAACTGTTTATAAATGTGGCAGGGTTCACATAGTAACGGTAAATAAAAGTTTACACTTTTAAGTAATTAATTCATTTCACAGCATCTGAAATTAGTATTTGCAAACTCCTAAAAGCGTGCTCCTAAGGAAAAAGTCACTCTATGCTTTTTTGAATCTGTGGAAATTTCCTACAATTTGAGCTCAACCCCAATTTTTTAGGTCCAATGGATCTTAAGATATAGGACTTCAACAATTGGATTTTTTTCCAAAAAGTTCAAAATTTTAGCTTTGTCATCTGTCGGGCTAAATATTGGCTGTAATACTCATTCTATAAAAAAATTCATTGAATATGAAGTTTCAGAGACGTTATTTAGCTTTAATTTAAGCCCTGAATAAAGTCTGTAGGCCCAACAGGTACCTCGTCATCTTAGAAAAACAAAAATTGGGGAAATAAGGTAAGGGACTGGAATTATTGTAGCCTGACGATCAGTGGCGGATTTAGGGTCGTCTGCGCCCTGCCCGATATGGTGCCCTGTTTGCTTTATAGTAATTATTATAAATAAAACATTTACATATACGGTAGCAGCAGAGCCGGAACTAGGGTCTGATGCGCCAGTGGTGATTTTGAAACTTTCGCCCTTTGGAGGGGTCTGGAGGTAACTACCAGCCTACAGCGCCGCAGGCGAAAATATTTGAAATTTTCAAGGTCAACAAAAAATAGGTTTAATGAAGCAAATTTATTAAAAATAGTATATTGTTTGGCAAGGGGTGAAACAAAGCGATTTCAGACGAGGGTGAAATTTCAGGGTGAGGGGCATCACCCTCGTCTGAAATCGTGTTTCACTCGCGGCACACATACTATTTTTCATACTACCTGCATTGAAACGGAAATTTTTTTTGCATTGAAACTTGTAAAATACATATTTTAAATTCGAAAATTTTTTGAATTAGCAATAACTCAACAACTGCGCTAGATATCGAAACACTGAGAAAAAATCCCCCCCCCCTCGTCTCGTACCCACCTCCCCGTGAATTATCGGTAGGAAACCATATGCAAAAATTTAGATCGATCGCGCGCAAAAAAAATTACTTTATAAACAACAATTTCGAATTAATCTGACAATTGTCATATTAATAAAATTTTATTTGAAGTAATAATGAAAAAGTATTTTAATTTTGACAGGGTTGAAATGAAATCGGAAACTGAGGTGTTTCTTAAACAAGAAACAAATTAATTTTTGACCAATATTCGCGGTGGTCTGAAATTGTCGTGTTTCGACTGTCTTGACAGGCATTAAAACACACTGTTTCAATGCAGGTAATATGAAATAATATATTAAAGGACTAAGCGCGCAGCAGCAGGTAATTGATCTACGCGTGTTAAAGGCTACAGGTATCCTGCTACCCAGTTGACATGTTTACGTCAAATCACGTCAAAATCACGTTTATTTCTGGTCATATTCCTGACGTTAGTGTGACGTTGTTTTATGACCTAATTTTGACGTCAGAAAAGTAACGTAATTTCAATGTAATTCTGACGTCGTTTTTCTTTGTAATTTCGAATCGAACAAGTTCATTGTTTTGAAAGCTTAATTCAAGGTCAAGCTAATAAAAATAATTTTGCAACTACCAGATATTTTATCCTCGTCGATGTCGGAATTGTTACTTGTTGATTACAGCATGCAGTATGCAGATGATTGTAGTCGTTCCTGAAGTTGTACACGGTGTAGTTTGCTCTCTGGTGATTTGTGGTACTACCTCTCTGAGAAACTCTGCAAAAGTCTAATTCGGAGTTTTCAGAGAAATATTTCCACCAGGGTATCTAATTTATAATCTAATAATTAGGTAATTAATTGCGTGTTTATGGCTCAGTTTTTCAATTGTTAGTTAACTAAAATTCAATGGTTAACCTACGTTTATGACTACTCGATTGGTCAGAAATGACGTAAGACGGAGACGGGGCGCGGACATGCCTTTTCCGCGTCCCTTTCATACAAAATGTACAGAAGACGAGTAAGCGACGTGTCCGCGCCTTGTCTTTTCTATACGGTTTGCGCCGCGACGTTTCTATATATTTTGTATGAAAGGGACGCGGAAAAGACATATGTCCGCGCTCCGTCTTACGTCTTTTCTATGTGTTCAGCGCCTTAGTTAACCATTGAATTTGGGTTAACTAACGATTGAAACACTGGGCCTTTATGACATTTTTAATTGTTCTATGAGACGTTCAGGGGACGTCTTTGGTGACGTCGTATAATCGTCCTAATATGACGTCTCTGGGCTGTGACATTAACATGTAACTTTTACGTTACTAGTACGTCATTTTTTTGGTCATATGACGTCAATACTGACCATATCGACGAAAATATGACGTAACCATGTCACCTGGGTAACCTTTAATTAGATTTCTTATTCTAGGATTTTATCTCACGCTTTATTTTGGACGGGGTTTGGATCCCCAAAACCAGAATCCAGAAACCAGAATCCAGCTCTCGCAGAAGTGCGTTAAAAACTAAAATTAAAAAGTTTTACAAATTTTCAAAAATACGTTTACAAAAAAAAATACAAAATTTTCGAATCAAATACTAAATATTCCTTCAAGGTTTTTAGAACATGACAAAGCTGTATTCTAATATGTAATATGTATACATTTTTACCACGAACTTACCGAGGGGACCCCAGGGGACTCTGATGGGCCGCAGCCCATACCCAAATCCACCCCTGACTAAGTTTCACTGAAATGCCTCGTTAAATCGGTTCGCTTGCTTGAACAGCCAAAAAAAATAATAACAAATTGTAATCGATTTCAATCGATATACTTCGTTGAACACTTCCATTCTCTTTCATTGAACATTGCCATGATTGCCATTGCACCATTGCGCAGCGCACTTGCAGTGTAGTTTACTGTTTTATCGGCAGTTCGTTAATGCTTGTAACGGTCTTTTTTGTGGCAATGGCGTACGTTGTGCAATATTGTGGACATGTGGAGGTGTTTGGTGTGTTGGTAAGTGTAAATCTATTTATTTATAACTTTTAAAAGTATAAATGTAAAGTAGTTTTGGGCATTTAATAATAATTATTGATAAAAAATACACTTTAGTATAACTTTTCGCTATCAAGTTTTGGAAGTTACAATTTTAGGTTAAAGATCGTGCAGACCACGCCTGCACCCAAACCGCAAGACCACAGACACTACCTTTGTATGGACCTGCACTCTGCAAATATAAATTTTAACACTTAAATTTCCCGAAATTTTGTTCAAAAGACTGTAACATCAGTTAACATTTCAGGATTTCAGGTATGTGACGATTGTGACTGCCTGTGCAAGCGTGGTTTGTGCAGTCCATAAAAGACCAAATAATTCAACTATTTTTAATTTTCAAGCTCAAATTTTGAATTGATTGATAAAATTCCAAAGAAACACCAAAAAGAAATATTGGTGTATTTTCTACTGCTTCATAGTCGAACACTAATAGCATGGTTTCGGATGAGATATGCAACAAAAGACTTGAATTTGTATTGTGCATAGATGATCAGTTGTTGAGTTCTTTTATTTGCTTGACAGCTTTTGCAACTGTGCTAAACTATTTAGGCGCCGAGGACAGTTTGTTTACATATCTTGTGATAAACAATCATAAAACTTGGCAACACTACTTTTCTTCAAAAAAATTTGTTGTTGATTATTAATATTGTGAAATTTTTACATTTATTTTTTTGTGAGGAACGTCTTTATAACATTTTAGTTTTTGTTTTCAATATTTTTGTTGCATACACATCTGAGCATTTTTATGAATTCAATAGATAATTATACTATCGGAAAGTAGTTTCCGAAAGCAAGCTTTTCCTATTGCATGAAATTTGATTGGGCATTTAATTGTAAGTTTTTTTATTTTCAGGAAAATCAAATTGGCTGTGCAGCTACTGTGCATCAGTGGACTACTACAAAGAGATGCGAACTCAACTTAAAAAGGTTAGATTCAAATTTAATTTTATTGTATTTATGTTGCGGAAGTAAAATTCTAGAAGATAATTGGTTGTGGCACAGTATTCGTAATTTAAATTATTTTCCTTGATTTTAAACATTGAAATAATTGGAGTAATGGTGCAAAGTATATTTATTAATAAATTATAGAAATGACAAATTGTAGTGTAGTTACTATGGGTAACTATGGGTGAATGGGGTTGGATATAATGAAAGTAATGATAATAATAAAGCTTCTAGACTGGGGACTTTAGTTGAGAAACCCTGAGTTAGACAGTGTATTTCTGAGTTTTTAATTTTCTATATTAATCAATTTTCATTATGCATTTCTAGATACGAGAGGGGAGACTAGACAGAGTACCCTGGGTTGCGTTAAGGACTCACAATCAGCCACCCCAACTTGAAAAATTTGAATGGTACCATACCCTTTGTGACACCTTATATTAAAGGTCCTTTTGAATGCTATTGTTTTTATCTAAAAAAATTAAAATCTGCCAACTTCAATTTACAATTTAAAATTTTAAAAAATTTATTAAAAATAAATAATAATTTTTCAAAATTAAATTATAAAACGAAATTTTAGTTGGGATCAAATTTTTTAAAATTAATGATAATTCTGCATTTTATTAAAATATTTATAAACTAAATGAATCCCGATACTGATTACAATTATTGCTGCTGGATTACTGATACCATCTTCGGCTGTCGAGATGTTCATTCGGAAGAAATATTTGGATATTTCAAGCTACTAAACGACCTTATAATTTTTTACCGGTTTTTAATCTCCCAAATGACACCGTGAATTTAATGTTGGCTGCCGTATATCACTAATTCCTCTCCAACAACACAGAGGAATACCAATAATCACCCTTGATGATCGGCTAATTAAAAACCAATTGAAACCTCTTTTTGTAAATTTATACATAGTTATTATCTCCTTCAATATACATCCCTCCTCTATCTCTACAACGCTCAACGCGAATTTTCTATTGTCTGAAATAGTACTGAAAGTCTTCTGCCCTGAGCTCCTTTATGAAGGCCGCTTTTACAACTTAAACGGTCTGAAATCTTGTTTCTTTATAAAAGTCACATGGTGCCATGTCAGGCGAATAAGGTGGGAGGTCCAACAGTGAGATCTGATATTTTGCTAGATATGTCTTTCTCGATGATGTAGTGCAGGGGTATCAAACTCAAAGGCTAACTTGGGCCACGAAAACACGGTTTAACAATATTTTGAATATAATAATCATATATAAAAGAACAAGAAAAACTTAATGTTTACGTCCTGACACTTGACATATCTTCTCTGCTACTACACTGTAAAAAAGGATTTGTCGTTGTCGCCCTAACAAAACTTTTAGGAACTATAGCCTCAACAGAATTTTTCGTTGCTGTAACAAGTTTTCTGCTGCCATAACAGAGTTTCTTCTATGCAAAATAAGAAAATTTATTAAATCAACTAATTTGATATTGATTTGGTTTATATTGGATTGATTTGGTGTTATTGATTTGATTCAATTCAATATAATTGATTTGAGGCTATAGCAAGCTACTTAATAGCTCTAAAAAAGAAAAGAAAATAATTTTTCTCGGGGTATTTTTCTTATTTCGGGAGATATTTTGTTCGTAGTGATTACTTTCGAAACTGACCGAAGGCGTTAGGAGTCAATAAGATGGTTCCAAATTTGTATTCAGGATGTTTATGTACTTGTCTGCCTTAACAGAACCCTTTATTATTTGCAATTTCCCTAATCCACGTTGTGAGAAGCATCCCCACACCATTAACCCTATTCTACCACGTGCAGTTTTTATGGTGCATTGTTGTGATAATCTTTCGCCTTGAAAACGGCGCACGTCCGCTTACCATCAGAACCGTGTAACAAAAATTTTTATTCGTCTGAAAAGATCACACGTTTCCAATCTTCTTTTGACCACTGAGTATATTTTTTCGCAAACTTAAAAGGTTTAAATTTCATCGCTTTGGTTAAAATCGGTTTTTTAACCGCGGCACTTGCCGTTAAACCGAATTCCTGTAGACGATTTCCAACAGTACGAACACTTACGCTTACTCCAGCTTGGTCTTTTAGCTCAACCCTTAGCTGTCGACGTGATTTGAAACGATTTTTCAACGATAGTCGACGTAGAATTCGGTCTTGAGCTGGTGTTGTCTTCCTTGGCGGTCGTCCTCTTGGAAGTGGCTTTGTAGTGCCAGTTTCACTAAATTTTTTTAAAAAGGCGACTTACAGACCTTCGATTACAACCTACTTTTAAATTATTTATATTTTTCGGTGAAGAGTACCTACTTTACACTTTTAAATTAAATTTCAAAAGTTCAAATCGTTCCCTCTCTGCTTTCACAACCTCCTTCATTCTTCAAAAAAAGAATTGCACGCGGCACGAACGATCTCATTCATTTGTATTTCCTGCTTATCTCGTCCTAAAGTGTATTGAGGGCATAATAGTGCTATGTCATGTTATCGTATTTAACAACGTCTGCAACAGATAATCCCTATATCATACAGGAAAATTTTTATTTTACAGGAACATGATTTTTCGCCTGAATGTATTCGGCGATGCTTGGTTATGGGAATTATGAATTATTCGAAATAACTTTGTAATGACAGTAAAATACCTCGTAGCTATATCTTCGATCGTTTTTGTGATTAGACAATAAACAATACAGTTAGGAAGCTTTGATTATACAAATATATTGCAATTAAACGGCCTTTCGTGAGTGTTTACTTTTCGATGATATTTTTATTTTACGGGTTAACTTTCGTTCCAGTTTGCTTTTGTCGCCACAATTATTGTTCCAGTCATGATGCGATTAGCATCGGTGTACAGCTGCTCAATGCTCTCTTTGAGACTGGCATATTGGAAATAAACCAGTCCCCATCGTTCTCGTTCCCTGCCTTGCGGCACATGCCTAGGCGCTCTGCCACACACCTGTCATAGGCCCAAAACGCAGCATTCGCCTTGATGAAAACATGACTTGTCTGACAATATTGGCAGCTTCCAATCATCTGCCAAGGACGGGTCAAGCCCAACAGATAAACCCAATTCAACCTCTCCATTAATGTCAAACCTCTAAATTAATGTTTTTTCAATTACTGCTTAAATAAATTAATACATTCTATGTAGCTCTCCGTAGATGTATGCAGTAGATCTTTCCGCAGGGTTTGTCTTGGGCTGCAACACTCAACACCGTTCGTATCGTGTCAAAACGAGCTTACAACCAATCGAGCTTTGCATCGTTCCACCATAACATTCGTATCTTCTTTTATTTTGAAAACCCATTTATTTTCTACTATTTTCATATCTGATGTTGGTTTTTCAACTAGCGTCCATGTTTCATTTTCTTCCAGTGAATCCATTTCTTGACTTATTGCTTACTTCCATTATTCGAAGTCGATTGCCTTCAGAGCTTCTTGAATTGATTGGGGTTTATAATACCTTGCCACCTTTGCGCAATCTTCATAGTTTTGATGTAATTTTAACGTCCATTTGCTTCGAAGACTTATATTTGTGTCTTCTTGCTCTCCAATCTCAATATCTTCTTGATTTTTGTTTCTGTCCTTTTACAGAATTTTGTTTCTGCTACCAATCGTTCTTCTTTGAAAATTACATCACGGCTTATAACGACGTCATTTAATTTTTGGTACCCAAACTCGATAACCTTCTATTCCATCCGTATATCCAACAAAATAACCTTTTTGGAAAATCTTTTAGCATTTTATCAATATACTAGCTTTCAAAAAGCGGCTTGCGCCGCTTTTTTTCCGATTCTCCGACTCTCCCTATCTCCCTCGCTCGGTCCCCTCGCTCGTGAGGCTCGAGCCGGCTAGGCACCCACATAACAAACTAAAAACATCCTTCGGGGTCGGCCGATGTATGCCCCAGCGGAACTCGTAGATGTGGAAATTGCGACGTGTGAACCGCAACTGAACTGGTAAATTTAAGAGTATCTTATAAGTATATAAGTCGTCGGCCTAATTAATTGTCGGCGTAAAAACATATCGGCGATTTTACCATCGGAGTTAATGCAATCGGCGTAATTATGAAGGGGTGAAATTAGCAGGGGGTGAAACTACCGTGGGTGAAATTACCGGGGACGAAATTACAAGGGGATCTTTTTACCGGGGACCAATTTACTGGGGATCAAATCACCGGCTACGCCTGAAAATATCACTTCAATAAAATATATATTATTATTTGTAATGCCACCAAATTTAAAAAATATAGTTTTAAACTTCTATTTCAGTATTTCATCGATATCTTATTTCTATTGGTAGAGACCCGAGAATTAAACACACATACATTAACATTAAAAATAATTTTATTAACTTAAACTAAACTTAAAGTAACTTAAACTAAAAACTTAAATCTAAAACTATATATTAAGTTTATCGGCATCTATGGCCGCGTTGATTGCTGTTGTTTGCATATTCTGTAAGCAACAGCATTGCTTCGGCCATAGTAGCCGAGAATCTTTCTCGATTGAATTCGATGTAATTATAACGCCGATGGCGGCGATTATTTCCTCTTGATCGTCGGCTATAAATGTAAAATAAACGGCATTATAGTAACACAATAGAATAACAAAATGTAACGTACGTTTGTCGCCGACCCCTATTTGGGGGTCCGGCCTGCGGTGGCACCGGTGGTGGCAAACTTGTGATCGGAGTTGCTTCGGGATTGGGAGTATAAATGGGCACACCTTCTTCCGGACACATTCGGTTTTCGTCGCTCTCGTCTCCAATTTTTTCTAAATTGTTCATCTGAAAGTAAATCGCGTTATTGTATTTTATTATGATATTTTCAACGTATTTTTAAAAAAAAATCGTCACTGTGTACGACAGGGGGAAACATTTTAACGAATGCTATGGAAATCACTGGAATATCTCTGTTTGGTGTTCACTGGTGTAATCCAACGACGTCAGTTGTAATTGTATAAATTATGGTTAGCTGCATAGATAAAGAGTATATACCTGTGAATAAATTTAGTTGAAGAAATACTTGAAATTGTCGATAAATGAAAAGTGATTGATTGAAATAAAATGTTTAATGATCAGAAAATTATGTGTGTGTGTTTGTGTAGTGATTGTGAATTACAAAACTTGAATTAATTAAATTTTTAAAGTTTTGATTTTTTATAACCTACCTTTTTTTATTCGCCTTCGATACTTACACTAACTTGAAAATAATATGACTAAATTTTGGTTGTTTTAGCATGTCCTTTTATTTACATACATAATATGTTGTATGTCCATTCTTCTCCAATTTTTTACTTTCCATGGTATTTAAGAAGGTGAAACAGCAAATTTTCGAAAATAAAGTAGTAAATATTCTATTTCAACTAAGGTGTCGCCACCATGGTTATTTATGGGGCTCTGCCCCGGTTTGCTCTATGATATCTACGCCACTGAGTATTGAATAATTCTGAAGGATGTCGAAATAAATTCAAGTTATTATCAAAAAGCAAAACACATATTCAAATAATTATGTACTTCAAAATAAATACTTTTTCAAAATAATTCAGTTATAAAAATTAAAAATGACTTTTTGTTGTTTCACCTTGGAGGTCGCAACGGCGGTCCTTGTGGAATACTTCTTCGCCGAAGGCTAGTTATCGTCTCCCTCAAATTCTCTGGTGGGGGCGGCGGACAGGAGTCCTCCGCGATGTTAATTTCCATTTACTAAAATGTAAAGGAAATCTCCATTCCATTGTAGTCTTATCGTCCATAAATTCAATAATTAAAAAGTTATCGGGATTTGGACTTGGTGTAAGAAAAACCTTTTACTATTTGTCGACGTTTCAAGATTTTATTTACCTCTTTATCGGTTAGTTTCATAATCTAGGATCTTATAATTATTGAAATCAAAATCATGTTTAGTATCTATATGATGCTGCGTCCCACCCATCCTCCTTAGTATCTCTTTCGACTTCTTTTTGTGTTGTTTGCGTTTTTAACTCTTTTTTGTTATTGCTTCTCCTCGCATTGAACCTTACACCTTACAACTTAAAAGACCACAAGGGGTTGTATCCACCACTCAAAGACCCAACTGACTAAAATAAGAAATCAGAGTTGATATACGAAATTCAATGTAGTGGATGCCCTAAAGCAGTGGTTAGGAAAAAGAATAAAACAACACGAAGGAGATTGCAGGAGAAGCAATAACAAGAAAGAGTTAAAAACGCGAAGTTAAAAAATTGAAATACAATGTTTCCAACATGAGATTTATCATATTTGATGGTCACCTTTATAAATGATTGGCTATGGCTTGAATATAGCTCAAAGTCGCACTCCGGTAAGTTTAATAGTACCATTCCCAACTGAACCTGGCCATAATATTGATGTTTTTTCTTCAATGTTAAAACATCATTTTCTGTCTGTTGTAGGTATTTACACGTTGTTGTAAATGTTTCAGCAGCTTCGGTTTTTCCTGTAAGAAAAGCATATTAAAATAATTGTAACATAAAAGCAAACAAATTCTTAAGAGTTAGGACATGTAAATAATTACCTGAAATGGGCACTTAATTTCTAATAATTTAATAGGTACGTTATTCTGATAAACTACACCATCGGGAGAGTTCCCGATCCAAGGTTGTTTATTACTTACAATGTTTCCTGTTTCCAAAATTTTGCAGTCTGGATGTTCTTTGCTGAACAAGGTTCTCGCTGCACCTTCATACAGCTTACCATGCTTGGTATATTTATTTTGGAATGATTTTGGCTAAAAATATTTAAAAACCTTTTCTTCCCATTTATCCTGGACATACGTGTAAATTCCGTAACACCTGGATCCAGTTATACGAAATGGTCTTTAGATGCCCCACTTTTCTTCATCACTTTTCGTTATTTCAGCAATTTTAATTGCGTTTAAATTGTTTGTAAATAAATCATTGTATGTTAATTTATAACACTCGTGTGCAAAAATTGGTGACTGCAATTGATCCATTTGATTTGGTTTAGAACAATTTTCTATTAAAATCATCCAATCCTGCCGTTAATTGACATTTTTGTCCTCTAGTGGTTGTGCGACGAGACTTTTATTTAAACGTCCATTTCTAATAATTTAATAAAATAAATTAATTTTACAGTTTATGTACAATGTATTACCTGTGTTTTGTTAGAGCAGAGTTGACAAAAGTAAACTATACAGACTTGAAAAGAAAGTTAAGAAATTTACCACTCGAATTTTATTATAGTAATAATTGTCGGTAGACGATATTGAAGGTATGTGCTATGCCGTCTATGATTCTTTCCGGAGGCACTAAAACTTTAACCGCATTGCTGTGCCGCACTCTCCGTAGAGCTGACCGTGACTGAACACGTCGTTTCTCAAATCAACACCAACGCGAGCAAAAGTTTAGCCCTGTGACTTGTTAATTGTAAGTCCGTATGTGAGTTTCAAAGGAAATTGTCGTCGCATCATTTCCACTCCGTTATTGCCCACCGTAAATTGAAACAAAATTTGAAGTATGAGTACAGTTTCTCTCGCGAAAGGAACGCGAGCTTCGATATAAAACTTTTGACAATTATCAGCTTAGTGTCGTTAACTAAGCCCTTCCAAGAAGCTTAGATTCCTAATTAAAATTACTATCGCGCCAACTTTCAATTTCTAATTCGACTTAACGATGCTATTCAAGATTACGGAATCCATAAATTGATTTGCATCCCGATTTTGAAGTGTGAGGACGGTAGAATCGGCGCTGTAAGAATGAAAGGTGTTAGAGCTGAGAATTTCATCGTTAATCTGTCGAATGCTATCGTTAGTACCGGATAATATTGCCCGTTGGCAACATTCTTCCGGATTTAAAAGGACTTCCGGTGCGTACAAAAATTCTAATAAATCTGCGAGCGTTTCGACGTAAGAAATTCTCGCGAGGGGAATAAAGGCGGTGTCGTCGACCCTTCGCGATTTCACCCGACCTTCTCACACCGCAAGCGTCGATTGAAAGTACGAAGAATCGTCTTTGGCGCGCTGTCAAATCGAGAGAGACACTTTCGGTACTAAATGAAAAAAGCTGCTGTTCTTGAGAGACGCGGCAATCACATCTTGAACGGAGCCTTCTCGAAGACCTAAATCGTGCTAAATCGTTTTTCCAAAAAAGTTTATTTTACAGGAATGTAATTATAACTAGGGCCATAGTGCCATAGTTGGTTGTTGAATGGGGCTTCACTACAAAAATTTCTTTGGATCTAGTGAATCTTACTGGCTCCTTAATTTTAAAAAGACCAAGCAATTCTTTGCAGTCGATTTTTCCGCTGAACAGCCCATGTAAAAAGCAGAGGTTAGCAACAATTCGTCTATCCTCGAGGAATTTGCATTTTTTTTATTAAAATATTTAAAAATCGCTTAAGGTTTTACAAACCTGTGGCGATAAAAAAATGTTTGGCTTTACTTCTTTTCTTTTCTTCCGGATCTTGTACTTTTCTCAGTTCGCACGCCACAGATCTGCAAAACAATTCATCTTCATCTTCCAATGTATCCTTTTTTAATGTATTTAACGTTGCTAGAATTTTTTCGTTAAATTCACCATCCTTGCTTGATATACCTTTCCGTTTCTTCGTTGCAGTAGTAGGGGCGACTACCAACGATCTTGGCGAGGTGGACGCGGACGTTACCGTTGATGTAGAGCTCCCATCTGCACTCACCAAAAACCCATCAAAATCATCATCGTCTGAACTCAGGTTGATTGGTGATGAACATCGAATGGAAGTACTTGGTTGCGTTCCACTCTCCAGTGGGCGAATTCTACAAGCAACAGTTTTTCTGGGTTTAACAAATTTTTCTAGACATTTCATGGAATTGAACCATTCGCACGTGGATGGTTCATCAACGCTCTGTCCACTTTTTGGTTGAGAGTTCTTCAATTTCTTTGAGAACCGTTCTCATAGAGTTCTCAACCGACTATTGACTTCGTCCACTAAAATTATAAGGAATTTAGGACAATATAAAATGCTGGAGCATTTAAAAAAAAACTTACCTTCACTGTTTGGTATCTTCGCCATTTCATTCCACGCCTTGTTTTTTTTTTTCTGCAATCTTTGAAATCTTTGGAAGATTTGTCGTACAGGCAACTGTACAGCTGAATTAATCCTAACAGTATGTCAATGTCGATCATAATTACTTAATAATTGAGATTAATAATAAAAAAGATTTTTTTATACTAAAATGTTATTTTGATGCACTGCACTACACTGTCACGAATTATATCATAACTTTATTTTTAGGTTGGCAAAAGACGATTTTAAGAATATTTCGACGTTGCCAAGCCAAAACGACTCGAACGCTAAAATATTCAAATTTTTACATGGGTATTTCTTGTACATTGACATTAACATGATTGTGATCAGTTGTATTAGGTTAAACGACTGTTAAACTCGCACTATACACTTGTATACTTAGCCCTAAGAGTAATAGCTGCTGATTTAAAAGATAAGTTAAAAATTGGACGATTGGGGATATCAAAGAAATTAATATTGGAAGGGTAAAGTTTATCTTATCTTTGCTTTTGCTTTCCCATTACGAGAGTATTAAAATTTAATTTAGATCAAAAATTAAACAGAATTAATTCAGAAAAATTTTAAAATTTATAAAAACCATTTCAGTATATTATAAACAAATTTATAATTTTAGAATATTCTGTTATTCATACTTGAAGTTGGAAAATTTTACCATTTTTCGGAAAAAAAACCGTTAACCTGAAAAATTTAAATACATATAAATAAGTTGCATACAAAAAGTTAATGTATAGTAGACTCACCATGTGTCGAATTTTCGTTCTTAGTATCTTGCACCGCTTCTCTTCGTAAATCAAATTTTAGGAAAATGAACAACAAATCTACAACGATTAGTATAAATAGTATGGTCAAATTTGCCCAAAGAATACTAATAGTTCTGAAAATGTGTCCATATAAAAATGTAAATCCGATACATGATGCTTGTACCCAATTTGCAACAACACCAACATAAACAGTTTCTGGTTCTGGATATGTAAATTCCACCACCAACTCAACTCCCAATGTCATCATTCCGCCCATAATAATACTAAAATCATTACGAATTAAGAAGTGGCAACGAAATGTCCTGCCACTGTGGCAGTGACTTTTTAGAGACACTTTAGTCTCATATTCTATTTTTTCAGTATTCAGGTTTATGAACCATACAATTTTTGGCCATTTAAATACACATAACATACCATTGCGGCCTGAACCCAGCGTTTTTATCGCTGCTTTCGGGTCACAAGCGTGGCCTAGTCTACAGCAAAATTTGTATAAAAGTGATCATGTTACCCTAATAAAATTGAGGATACATATACATATGCAATTCCTTGATCCAATGTACCAACATAAAACGCCAGCGACATAAGAAATGCGAAGTATACAGCCCAACACGTAATCCTAAAATATATTTTACAATTTTTTTAAATAGTACCTTAACTTAATAGTAACTTTTAACCTACTTGAATTTTTTATATTTATCAAGGAAAATACTAACTCCCATGGAGCCTACCATACCTAACAAGCATTGCAGCAGTCCTATAACTCCGACATCATATGTTGCAGTCTAAAAAAAATAAAGTAAACCATTTAATGATAAGTTCAGGCCAATGCCGAAAAATGCTACGGGCGTGTTTGATTACATTCTGCACAAACCAACCTTTAGGGGTTACCGAAACTCGTAAAATTTAGAATACTTACCGGATAATAAAACAATATAATTTGATTTGATAAAACCTGAAGTGGACATATAACACCAAAATTGATTCCTTCTATGAATGCGATTATAATGAAAGATTTATTACGGATTAGGGATTTCAAAATATCGAGTAAACTTTTATCATTATTTTTTTTCTCTTTAAGTGCAAGAGTTCGTGCTTTAGAAGGAGGCGTCGGAGGGGCGTCGTCGAAAACTAAAAATAAATTATAAAAATTTAAGAAATTTTAGGAATTTTTGTTATTTAATGAAAATTAGAGATAAAAAATGAAATAATATACTCTGAATTTTTAAATTCAGTAAGAAACTTTCTTTTTAAGCCGTATACTTACATAGAATGACTAATGGTACCATTATAGTGATTAATAATGCATACGAGATGTTCAATATGTAAAGTCTTCGTTCGACATCTGCCGCTTCTCCTCTCCACACTAGCAAGGGCGGAATTATATATGATACAGCACTTCCAATCTAAAATCGTAAATATTTATTCTGGTAACTGGTAACTTTATTTACGCAGGTATTAAATCATGTTTCTATAATTATAAAAAAATAATGGGCGTTTTTGCCCACTATTATCTGAAGCAGTGCAGTATTTTCTGCAAAATTGCATAGGAAATTGTGTAGTCTAATACAGTCTTTATATTGCAGTTATCACAGTTTCAAACATTGTAAAATTAAACGATGTACGATATCCTGAGGTACCCCACTTAAAGGGTGGTTTACTCTTTGACTAGTGTAGTGTGAGTAATTAATACAGTGATTAACCAGGTACTTAGCGGCCAGTATTGGTATTTGTGGAGTGCAATTTCCTCCTCATAGGTTTCTATACAGTTAAATCTAGATTGCCAGAGCTAAGAAGTCTACATTTTGTTAATTTGTTCAAGTTCTTTAATGTTCGACGGAGCTTGTAACGTGTCAAAATTAGTTTTGACCGTTAAAAGCCTCTTTCAAGCGACGCCACTGGATCGCTGTTAGTTGCGGCAACCATGTGTAAAATTTTGATAGGCATCGTTATTCATTAAATTTCCGAAGAATGGTTTGCTTTTTTCTTTTTAAATTTAGATTCGCCAAGGTTGGTATTTTTAATTCACAAGAGGATGTTTCTATGTGGATGTGTTTTTATCTGGTAGATCAAAGTTGATTTTCGTTGGAGAGCCAGACCTTAAAGATTTACTTTTTTTTGTTACATCATTACTTGGGATGTTACACCTCGACTTCAAGCGGATGATCATGTTATCAGGATGCTTAAGTAGAGATTAATTGAATTAGTATAGTCACACTTCCTCGTTTGATGAGTCTTGGTACTGGCAGGCATGTTGATGTTTTAATGAGTATTTTGTGTTCTCTACTTTGTCTACACTTCAGGTGGATGTCAGTTCTTCAATTTTGTACTTTTTTATTTTGTTTTCTAGTACGTAATCCTCAATTACGCGCTTGCTTTACTTGACTTTTATGCGTATGTTTGATGTTTTGTTTTGACTAGTGAATTAATTAATTCAACATTGTCGTCCACATTTTTTCTATCTGCGTTAGTACAATAAATCGACACTTGATTTCCTTTTAGTTTCATTTGTATTAACTGGTGCCCACTCAACACCAAATTTTTCCAGTTGGCTGAGATGATATCGAAGTATTCTAAGAAATATATTGTTATGAATCCACGAAGTTTTTCGAAATACCCCACTCTCAAGAACTACGTTTTAAATAACAAAGCTAGCTAACGCGTAAAGTCCATCTACGGTTAAGCAAGAGGCAGGTCGAGAAGAAAATTGAACAAATATTAGCGGCACACAATTGGCGCTCGTGCACGGACTTCTTATTTAGTCAAATGCACACAGTGTAGTTCCAATAACTACCATTATGCAGTTTAAACGAACAAATATGATTAATATGATATTAATAAGAAACATTAGTTTGTAATTTGTTTTGTGGTGCTGCAATTAAATTACTTTAAAAATGATTTGTGGTGTGTTGGAATTGTTAGGCTCTGCTACGAGACCAAAAAGTACATCGAAGCGCAGGGCGCAAAAGTTCCCATTAGAGGTTAGTTGTCTTCCGCCAGGTACAGATGCGTACGATACCTTCCAATTTGGACGGAGCAATTCAGCTCGAAATAGCTATCTGTTTTTTGATCTAAGTTACTATCTGGCAAAAGGGAAAAGCAGCAATCGGGTCAGTAGATTTTCGTTTAGTATTCGAGGTTGTCGGGACACTTAGAAAGTTACGTTGCCAAGTACAGTCATTAATGACGAAACCGGATGAAAACAACTTTAAAATATACACGTTAAAAGTATGGTGAGGTAGCTTTGAAGGATTTAGATTCTGACTGTACATTAGAAAATGGTACTATCTTCAAGACTCCGGGTACTACATCATTTTTTTTTTTGCAAAACTATAAATCTCTCCTCAACTTAAATAAGCAATTGGTTGAATTAGATGTAACACTGCACAAGAAGCTTTTAAATTGTAAATTTATTCCAGATTCCATCTTTCATATTGATTTTAAAGGCGACTTTTATATGCACGAACCGTGCCATCATATACTTTCCTTTGCGTCTATCCAATTTTGGACCAATCTTTGTATGCCGCAGTATCGAGGTGATATTTCGTGTGTAACCAAATGTCGGTTTTGCGAAACCCGTGCCGAAGATTATCCTGGGTACACTTTGGTTGTAAGCAACAGTAAAAGTGGTGTCGGAATTGTTTTAAAGAACTCCTGTTTTAAAAACTATGGTCCGATATAGTTTATTGTTTTATCGAATAGTGTGAGAATTTGAATAGTGTGAGAATCCTTGACCCACTTTTGGCTACAAATTCAAAGTTACCACATAACAGCTAAAACTTGATATACAAATCTATCGTTCTCCTAATTATGACCTATGGGTGTCCTGTATGGTCAACAGCAGCTGACACCCATATCAAGAAACTAGAAATAATACAAAACAAAAATCTGCCTAGGCTGTATTCATCTCAACATCTTCATTTGATCACCGGATATCAGACAAGTGTAGACTTTATCAAGAAACTGACCGAAAGATTTCATCTGCGATGCATAGACTCAGAATTCGATCTAATGAGAGATATGACAAACAACCGCGAACTAGAGATTTTTATATAAATTTGTTAATTTCTCTTTTTTCTCTCGCTTTTAAGCTAAATTTTTATCAAGCTTTTTATTTTGCTAATCCCTTTTCCTTCAACACTCTACATATCTGTACCAACTGTGAATAAGATGGTAACTAGAAAAACGTAAATATTGAGGAGAAGCAAATGTAAGTCGAGCGGATTCTGCAAAATCGTGAAAGCTATATAAAATTTTACTCTGCACTAAATACATGCTAAGGGACCTCTGTAAAGATTCAAAAAGTTATATTGTTGTAGTTCCTCCGGATTGACACTGGAGTGGCTTACCTGGTTAATCACTGTAGAAAATTTTGATTATTAAATATGTTACCTAATTTTGAACAGTTGAACGAATATGCGAATTGGCGAATAAAAATTGTTGAAGAGGAAATGACTGCTTACCGCCTTTTGTAAGATTTAAATTTTTGAAAGGTTCTTCGCTATCCAAACACGTTTTATATTTTATAAATTTTTTATACAGGCTGCCATAGGAATCTTTTGCTAAATTGAAAAATGTTTTGTTTTTTCATGATGACCACTTTAAATGGTTTATTTTTTCGGCATGATGTGACCAGTTGGTACCAATCATTTGGGTGGTTAACTTCAATACCAGTTCCTTTTTTTTTTCTCTTACAGCATGGTCACTGTCATATTCCATGTGTGTATGGCTACTTACCAAAAATTTATGATTAATGGCTTTTAAGCTTGGGTAGTTTTTCACTGCGTAATTGAACATAAAAGCCACATATATTTGAATAAAAAGTTACTGCTTCAATGTCAGCAGTTATATTTTGTAGAAGATGATACAAACAAGATGGAATTTGATTTCCGTCTCGACTGGAAACTGTCTCAATCCACATGTAACATGTTGCCTCATTTGTGGTCAAATCGTGTGCAGTTAAATTGTGCGTCCACAACTGGCTCAAATTAAAAACCTTATTAGCCGTTAAATACGGTGTTGGCAGGCATTTTTGAAGGTCGTAAGCAAAGGCCTTTATCTTGCTATTATTTGCTGCAGTTTCCATGTCAAGATTTTTTACACCGCATGCATTTTCAGCAAGTCTGTGATGCTCCTCTTTTTCTAATGCACTTTTCATCTCCTTCTGAAACAGCTATTTTTGTTTTGAACAAATCACATTTATAGCATGTGTCCTGCTGAGGCTTTTTAAATGCCAAGTTCTACTCATGAAAGCACTTAGAGTACAGCGCCAAAAAAAATTGGATTTTCTCTAATTTCCTTATACGTACCATACATCTTTGATATATATATATATATGATGAAGTGATATTTTCTATTTCCATAATTTCCAATTTAGTTCTTCCAAAAAAATACACTTCTTAAAATCCTGCCCGGCTCTATTTAAATTTTGAAATTAAAATTTTTCAATATAAAATGGAACGATAACGACCAATACGATAACCAGGCCCCAAGTCGCACTATCGAATATAATTTCTCGGCACCTTGAAATTTAACTTCAAAACTATAATTCTTAAAATACTCAATTAATAAATTTTTATTTTGAATCTTATTAATCGAAGTCAATTAATTCCCATAAAATCCAAATCTCCAATTCCTCTCAAAATACCATCAAAAAAATATCTTCAAACAACGTCCAAACCAAATCTCAAAAAATAATCAAATATCACTTCAATATATAGATCTGATGAAAGGTACTTTTTCGCCGATCTCCTTCTAGTATAATGACTTTCATAATGGGGAAACGAAAGTATATGTTCTTTTGTGGACTCAATTTCTTCAACTGTTCGTTTATTTGTACTTGGAGCCTTTCAGCGAGTCCGGTGCAATAATTCCAGATGGAAGTTTTTTCTTTTTTTCGGCAACCAATTCTACAAAACTTTTTGTCTCTCCTAATAAATTACAAAAACAATTCTTGCATGTTGGTTTACTATTATTTGATATGCAATAGAACATTGTTTATTTATTAAAGATTGATCTGGTTTATGTTTTGCAGTTTTTTTTTTGGGTTTAATATTTATAAGTGAAGCAATATAACTAGGTAGTATATTTTGCAGATCTTCATCTTCTGCAAATCATATTATAAATAAAAAAAATAATTCTGTTTTAGTTCTAAGTATAGTTATAAAATCTGATAATTACGTGATATAGATGAAACATGAGAAGTGGATGGCTCTTCATCTAAATTTTACAGAAATATTAGGTTTGTATTTATAGCTTTCAAAATTATTAGAAAATTTTTTGTATGTATTTTTAAGTATGTTGTACTTATCTTGCTCGATGTTTTTCAAAGCCATTTCAGTTAATCTTTTTGATATATTCATTATTAAAAAGGTATTCGAACTAACCACTGATGACAAGAAACTAAACAATAACAATCGCCAATATAAAAATTAATAGACGCTGATTATTTCAATGTTTGCAGACAAGAATACGAATTACAATTCAAGATTTCCCTTATTAAAAGTTGTATTTTTTTAAAGTTAGATTTGCCAAGGAAGAAGCATGTTATAAATAGAACTGCATAAGTTTCTTGTTAAACTATACAATTGTCTGATATCTGGTAGTCAACTGAAGATGATGAGTAGAATACAGCCAAGAAAGATCATTGATTAATTAGAGGGTTTTTTATTACTTGTAGTTTCTTGATATAGCTGCTCTTGACCCTACGGGACACCCATAGGTCATAATTGGGAGAATGATAGATTTGTATATCAAGTTTTTGTTGTTATGGGATAACTTTGAATTTGTAGCCAAAAGTGGATCAAGGCTTCTTCCACATTTGAGCGCCTTGTTTCTTGCCTTTTCAATGTGAGGTCCGAATGTTGGGATTTTGTCCAATACTATGTTGTTATTTGGTTTTGTAATATTAATTAAAAAAAAATAGCGATATTTTGAAAAGTTCCATCTTTTCAATTCTAATTGTAGTCTTCCTAAAATATCAAATAGACCATCTCAGGGGTGGGCAAAATACATGAAAATATGTATTTGAAATACAAAATACAAAATACATTTGTTTTGGGTATTTGAAATACAAAATACAAATACATCTTGCTCCGAGTATTTAAAATACAAAATACAGTATTTCAAATACAAAATATAGCATTTAAAATACAAAATATAGCATTTAAAATACAAAATACAAAATACATCATTTCAATTATACCTGGTTGGGAACAAAACAAATAACAATACAATACAACGGCAGGGCCGTATTCAGTAACATTGTCAAATGAAATTAATCGCAAACAAAAATTTTTTACGTTACTGTTACTGAATACGGCCCTGTCTATTCGATTTTATCAATTTTAAAGTACTAGCTGACCCGGCAGACGTTGTCCTGCCCAAATTTGAATAAATTTGTTTGATCCTTTTATAAATTTATGAGAAGACCGAACGTGTTTGTGATAATCGATTAACCCTTACGCCATCTGTCGATGGTAGCAGATATGAAGAACGTAGCAACCTCTATTATCAAATTATCCTGAGCTGTAGGCAGGGACGGCTGGAAAAGAAATTTTGTAAGGAGGACAGTCCTCAATTTGTCAACTGGCAAAGTTATTTTATTTCACCAATACAATTTTTAAAAAAAATTAAAAAAAGAACAAATACTTTTGAAACATCAATGAATCTCAAGGTGTTTCGATTGGTTTGCTGTTCGTTCATTGCAATGCTTTATGATACACGACATTTTTGGTTTTGTTGTCTGGCGCATAAACAAACAAAGCTGATGGTGTTCCAACACGGGAACAGGCTACGTATAATTGGCCATGGGAAAAGCATGAATTTTCAAGGTTAATGCCACAAACACTCAATGACTGCCCTTGTGATTTGTTTATTGTCATTGCGAATGCAAGCCGCACTGGAAATTGTAACCGTTTAAAGTCGAATGGCATGTCGTTCGGAATCATAGGGATGCGTGGAATCAAAACGTCTTCGCCTTTGTACTTCCCTTTCAAAATTGTGGCTTCGATGACGTTGTTCATTAATTTCTTCACCGCAAGCCGGGTGCCATTACAAAGGCGTGGCTGGTTTACATATTACGTGGTTTACGTGGCAACATAATGATTACCGATCCGACTTTTAATTGCAGATTATGAGGTGGTAATCCGGGCAATTCCAGTGAATTTAAAAATTCCGTTGGATAGTTGACAACATCATCTTGGTTAGTAACGGAATCGACCGATTTATAAGTCATCAATTCGCCAGCTATCTTTATTTGAATCCGAAAATTGATTTCGTTGACATCAACGTTTTTTGCAGCCAATATAACACGTTCGCTCAACCAAACATGATTTTTGAAATTTTGAGCAATGTTTGGGAACACCATCTCGATGAGTTCGGTCTTTGATGCAGTAAAGTGACAAAAATTGGCAGGGAATGTTATATATCCAGACGACGGGTCAACAGGAATTTTGCCATTACCAATGTCAAGCAATTGTTTGGAAAAAACTTCTGCAGATTGTTCGTTCTGTAATTCGACTCGCATGTTTATATTTAATTTAAGTGGTTTGACGTATTTCCATAAAATGGACGACTTCAAACATGCATTAAGTTCGTCGGCTGGCGTTGATCGTGGAATCACAGGCAATGTTTGTCGAAAATCACCAGATAATAGAAGCATTGCACCACCAAACCGGTTTTGGTTGTTTCGTAAATCTTGCATTGTACGGTGTAATGCCTCTAAAGATTTTTTATGTGCCATCGTACATTCATCCCAAACGATCAATTTGCTTTGCTGCAACACTTTGGCCATCGCAGAGTTCCTCGAAAGGTTGCAAGTTGGAGTTTCATTAGTTTGCATGTTTAACGGCAACTTGAGTGCTGAATGAGCTGTTCGACCGCCTTCCAACAACGTAGCTGCAATACCCGATGAAGCAAGTGCAAGTGCAATTCCATTTTGTGATCGAATCGTTGACAAAATCAATGATATTAAAAAAGTTTTTCCAGTTCCACCGGGAGCATCTATGAAAAAAATTCCGCCAGTTCCATCGTTTACTGTTTTCATGAGCGTATCATAGGCATATTTTTGTTGCTGATTTAAAAGAGGGACATTTCTTTAAACGGTTTCTCTCAATGCCTCGGAATCGTATTGGGTTTCGCGTCTCAACTCTTGATTAAATGCGTCGTGCATTGGGCGATTGGGTATTACCATTCCTAATTGTATTAATGCTTTATTGGTAAGCATCAAGCACTTGTCCTCAATTAAAATTAAAGCTTCGTTATGAATTTGGTCGTTCATTTGTAAATCTGCATTCGATGTTCTAAGACGCATTTGATGCAATATATCTTCGGCCATATGATCTTTATATTTGTTCCATAAATCAATTGGTGTTGATGGGAAGCATGTAGACAAAATTATAGAAAACAATGTTCGTATTTGGTTAGCATTTGACACAATCACAGCATCTTCGAGAGTGCAGTCCCAATGAGTGTCATTCTCTAAAAATCGCAAAAGTTGGCAGGCTTCTCTGTATGTGCTGCATAATACACCATTAACAGTTCGCAGATGTTGGAATGATGTTGGGCCACGAACATTGACTAACAGTAATCGCAAATAAAAACACTCGTCTTGGCTGGGATGGACTGTGTAAAGACGTCCTAGTGCATCGGTGGAAAAAACGTTTGGGTAACCTGGAACTGGCTGTCCTTGTTTTCGTCGTTGAAATTTTTTTAACGATTGATTCCATGTGTAATATCGTGGCATTTCGGAGTAAAGCAGCGTTCGGGCAAAGTCATCATTCTGGCAGATTTCAAAGAAGCTGGTCAATGTTGTCGATGGCGGCCTGTCAGCTCGTTGTAATGCGTTCTCCGCTGTAAAATATACCCTTTGACCATTTTCCAAATGTATGGCCAAATGAACAACAGTGGGATGTCTTTCATGTATAGCGAATGAAAAAATACGCCACATCGCTTCGTTACTGCTAACATAGCGGCCCATTTGAAATTGTGTTATTTCATCGTTAGAATTTTCGGCAGCAACTCCGAACACAGCCATGTCACTACCTTTGTTCACGTACTTACAAATGTATTTAATAGATTTTACGGAATGGCAAAATTCGACATTGATGTGTGCTTTAAATGTCTTGGAGAGTAACGGCGAAAAGGGAACAACCCAACGATTATCAACTTCAACGTCGTGTCGATTCACTTTGATCATTGTTGACCTTCCATTATCATCAGTAGATCGGCGGCGATAAAGTGGATAACCATCATTTCCAGTAATAGTTTCTGCTACCATTTGTTTTGGATACCGTTTTGAACATTTTCCATCCACCATACACGGAGAATTGAGATTTAATATTCCACAGGGACCATGAATCATATTTTTTATAATAACTTCATATAACAGTGGATCTTCTTCGTTATTGGGAATTTCTGCTGATATCACATCATCGATTTCATTTGGTCTTATCCTCTCAACCAACCAAATCAGGATATGTGCATGTGGCAATCCGCGTTTTTGCCACTCGACGGAATACATCCAACAGCGCGTCTCGCCGAACACGCGATGCTTAACAATAAAATCCATGAGTGATTTTAATTTTCTTTTGAACACCCTTGCGGTGATGTCGTGACGATCAATGGGTGATTGGCCAGGAAATAATAATTTAAAATACAAAATACAAAATACATCATTTCAATTATACCTGGTTGGGAACAAAACAAATAACAATACAATACAACGGCAGGGCCGTATTCAGTAACATTGTCAAATGAAATTAATCGCAAACAAAAATTTTTTACGTTACTGTTACTGAATACGGCCCTGTCTATTCGATTTTATCAATTTTAAAGTATTTTGTACAGTATTTTGTAATTTGTATTTGAAATACAAAATACATTTGTTTTGGGTATTTGAAATACAAAATACAAATACATTGAAAATATGTGTTGAAATACAAAGTACAAAATACAAATTGTATTTCAAATACGTATTTCAAATACAAGTATTTCAAATACTGCCCAGCCCTGGACCATCTAGATATTTACGTGAGGTTTATCTAACAAAATTACTGCAAGAATAAGAAAACCGATCAAGTAAATTAAATCAAGATTTTCTTCCTTTAAAATCAATAACACTTAATTTTAATTAAACAAAATAGGTAAATACCAAAACTGCATATTATTATAAACTATTATCACACTGTTCGATAAAACAATAAACTATCAAAGCATAGTTTTTAAAACAAGAGTTGTTTAAAACAATTCAGACACCACTTTTACTGTTGCTTACAACCAAAGTGTACCCAGGATGATCTTGGGTATGGATTTCGCAAAACAGACATTTTGTTACACACGAATTATCACCTTCATACCGCGGCATACCAAGATTGGTCCAAAATTGGATAGACGCAAAAGGAAGTATATGATGACACGGTTCGAGCATATAAAAATCGCCTTTAAAATCAATATGAAAGATGGAATCTAGAATAAATTTACAATTTAAAAGCTTCTTGTGCAGTGTTACATCTAATTCAACCAATTGCTTATTTAATTAGAGGAGAGATTTATAGTTTTGCCAAAAAAAAGGATTTAGTACCCGGAGTCTTGAAGATAGTACCATTTTCTAATGTACAGTCAGAATCTAAATCCTTCCAAGCTACCTCATCATACTTTTAACGTGTATATTTTAAAGTTGTTTTCATCCGGTTTCGTCATTAATGACTGTACTTGGCAACGTAACTTTCTAAGTGTCCCGACAACCTCGAATACTAAACGAAAATCTACTGACCCGATTGCTGCTTTTCCCTTTTGCCAGATAGTAACTTAGATCAAAAAACAGATAGCTATTTCGAGCTGAATTGCTCCGTCCAAATTGGAAGGTATCGTACGCATCTGTACCTGGCGGAAGACAACTAACCTCTAATGGGAACTTTTGCGCCCTGCGCTTCGATGTACTTTTTGGTCTCGTTGCAGAGCCTAACAATTCCAACACACCATAAATCATTTTTAAAGTAATTTAATTGCAGCACCACAAAACAAATTACAAACTAATGTTTCTTATTAATATCATATGAATCATATTTGTTCCTTTAAACTGCATAATGGTAGTTATTGGAACTACACTGTGTTCATTTGACCAAATAAGAAGTTCCTGCGCGGGCGCCAATTGTGTGCGGCTAATATTTGTTCAATTTTCTTTTCAACCTGCTTCTTGCTTAACCGTAGATGGACTTTACGCATTAGCTAGCTTTGTTATTTAAAACGCAGTTCTTGAGAGGGGGTTTTCGAAAAACTTCGTGGATTCATAACAATATATTTCTTAGAATACTTTGATATCATCTCAGCCAACTGGAAAAATTAGGTGTTGAGTGGGTACTAGTTAATACAAATGAAACTGAAAGGAAATCAAGTGTCGATTTATTGTACTAACGCAGATAGAAAAAAAAGATGTGGACGACAATGTTGAATTAATTAATTCACTAGTCAAAACATAAAATCAAAAATACACATAAAAATCAAGTAAAGCTAGCGCGTAATTGAAGATTACGTACAAGAAAACGAAATAAAGAGATAAAAAAATTGAAGAACTGAGATCCACCTGAAGGGTAGACAAAGTAGAGAAGACAAAATACTCATTGAAAAATCAACATGTCTGCCAATTCCAAGACTCATCAAACGAGTAAATGTGACTATACTAATTCAATTAATCTCTACTTAAGCATCCTCATAACATAATTATCCCCTTGAAGTCGAGGTGTAACATCCCAAGTAATGATCCACCAGGTATAAGCATGTTCACAAGAAAACCTCGTTTTGTGAATTAAAAAAAAAAACAATGTTGGCGAATCGAAATTTGAAAAGGAAGAAGCAAACCATTCTTCGGACCAACTTAATGTTATCAGATAATTTCGTCAAAGTTCTAATCTTCCAACAGATGACAAATTAAAATCATCTCATCGCCAACATCGATAAACTCCATTTTGCGCCGACAAAAGTTAAAATATGGTAACGACCAAAACCAAATCATTTTTGAAAGCGGTTAACCAGTAACCTGGCTGCTAAAAATAATTTGTAACTCAAATGGTAGAAAGGGGAAGAAACCATAATTACCCGTTATCCGGCAAATAATAAATAACAATAAATTAAAAGATTCAAAACTAAAAATGGACAAGCATGATGGTGCGCTAACCGCCTTGCAAATTTAACACATTTTTTGCACACAATCTCTGGTGTACTGAAATGTGTTCTATATCTAGCTCTGTGAGCGTATTGTGGTTATTATGCGCGCGGCTATTGAAATTTCATTGGAAATTATTATTTAAATTCGGAAATAATTACCGATGCAATTTCCATGACTGCTGCTGTACATAGAAACTTATTCTTACTTGTAGTCCAGTGCAACCGACCGCAACGGCAGTAGATATTTGGTTATAACCAAACCATGTAGCGGCAAGTTTGGGAAGCAAAGGGTAAATGCATACTTGACAACTTGATACAATTCCTTGACCTAAAAGTATTAACCAAAATCTATCTGGATGTACTGAACCAACTTTTAGCCATGATCCTACAGCAGTGCCCAATGCTGCAATAAGTAGACTTTTACGAGTTCCCTAGAATAATCATAACAATAATTAGTTTGCTTGTTATATACAGGGTGTAAATATATTTCTATATTAGATATATGAAATTTCTCCTGAACTACACAAAATATCGAAAAACTGAGCTACCCCAACTTCCAAAATTTAAATGGCAACATTAATAACAAAATTATGAACGTCATGCGAATACATAGTGAGCTATCATCGGAACATGCAATGCTGTTTAGAGACAAGTTGACATAAATAAACTTATAAAAGTAGAAATCGCTATAAAATCGTATTTCTCCGTAATCGTAATTTTAATTTTAATCGTAAAACTCCACAAGCTGAGTTCTGTCACACAAATATTTCGCCAACAACCCACACAATGACTCATCGCAGCCATGATAGCGTAATTTGGCCAAAAGACGATCATGCACAACGGAGTCAAAGGCCTTGGAATAATCAAGAAGCACCAATAAGGTGACTTCGGAACCATCGCCTGCTGAAACCACATCCGTGGTAAGCCGCAACAAAGAAGTCACGGTACTATGGTGGGCCCTAAAGCCAGACTGGGCGGGTGACAAAACCTTGTAAAGTTCCAAGTGATCACTTAAAGTATCCTTAACCCAAGGCTATTTTTGCGAATGGTGACAAAACACTGATCGGACGGAGATGAGAAGGCTCCGCAGCCAGTGGAACCTTGGAAAGAGGTCTCACCCGGGATGCCTTCCAGATAGCTGGCACCTCACCGGTTCTAAAAGAATAGTTCAATAAACTGCAGATCACTTCACTGCAAAAAGGAAATATAAGTTTCACCATATGAAGACTAACCCCATCCTCACCAAGAGCAGAATAATGCAAGGTCCCAACAATGGCTCTCAATGCCTCACGCTCAGACTGCACCCCAGGTAAAAGCCAACCCTCCATCCCCAGATCTATGTCGGCGGAACATCCCGGAACCGAGTCGAGAAAGTATGCGTTAATAGAGTCCGGATCTTCACACAACTGCGCAGATATCTGGCCAGAAACGCCCCAAGAAGACAAACATTGCCAAAGAGTTTTTGAGTTTGAACGATGAAGCGGACAGCTGATAGTTTATGTAGCTCGCCTTCTCCCTTCTGACATACCCTGATAAATACCTCCTAAGGTCAAAGTAACATTCCAAGTCTACATTGGATCGCATGCGCCTGTATTTACTGTAAGCCCGCCTCTTCGAACAGGAGCGTGTACACTGAACAATGATAAGAGCATTTAAAAATTCAACTTTAGAATCACAATATGGTAACTCGTCTAGGATACTCCATGGCAGACGTGCGGCATCAGCCGAAAAACTTGCATATATCTCCACTGTTCCACAACAAAATCATGTAGCAAATGATCCCGCCGACACATTTGAAGGATCATTATTGATACTCGCAGCAAATAATACCCCTAACGAATTATCCCCAACCAAATGATCAGATCCCTATTAGTTCAATTTCTACAATTAAAACCTACCCTAAGCTCAAGAACATCCATTATTAACTGCACTAAAGAAATATAATTACTTACTAATCTGTCGACCACGTATGTTCCAGGAACACTAACTGCTAGATAAATCAGAGTTGCAATCATTGCAGTCCAATCCACAGCTTCATAGGAAACCTGGTAATATTCGGTTATTACATCTGCTATTATGCAGAATTCTATGTACTGAATAGCATTCAAAATTGACACAAATACGAATATAACTAAAACTATCCATCTTTTTTTGTACACCTTATATTCGATTTCACTGTTGGTATTATTGTCGATGGAGCCATCGTAATCGTTTAATTCTAAAAAATATAAATTTCTTGTTTTCAACTTTCTTCTATTCCTCGTTTTAAATAATCAAAATTATTTACCATTGGCCATCATTTTTGAAAAATATACAACGAAATTTCTTGAGGTGAAAAGTTTAGGGTTACTAAGTCTTACAAGAAAAGGATTTTTATATATTTGATATCTTAACCGGAAAATGATTTATTTATTTAAATATATTATCTTTCATTATTGTTGTTAGCTGATTATTTTAAGACTTCCTTTGTCGATTGAGCTATATAAATAATCGGCATCTACAAGCATCTACGAGCTCAACTTAAATATAATATCGTTAATCCATTCGTGCATGTCACTAATTGATTAACAAATGAAAATTAGAAAATGAAAAAAGAATTGTGTAAATAAAGAATTTTATAAAAGGTCAATATAAATATATTTCCCCTTAAAAGCAAAAATTGAATTGTAATTTTTTTTTTAAATTTTTGAGAAGAATTTATCTTGCATTTTTCGCCAGAACAGAGTCCCACTAAGGGGGACGGTAAGCGGCACTATTGATATTTGTTGCGGTACTTTTGATCTTTGTTGCAAGATTAAAGTGCCGTACCGTTTCAATGAGGATACAGTTTAATGTTATCCATTCCTTCCGATTATCGTCACCTATAAGTTGCTTTAAAAATGGTACTTTGTTACATCTTATATGATGTAATATGCTTTTTCGCAAATGTCAATAGTGATATAGTAGTTATCTTACTTTTATTATTATCAACATGCTGAGTATGACATCACCGTACACCTGAAATTAAGCTTATATAACATAATGTATTATTTTTGATAATTTTTGTGTATTTTAATACAACACAACAACAAAGTGGTGCTTCGAAGGCTTAATCATCGCAGCTAGCTTTCTTTAACTCATGAAAAATATTTACCTAGGATCACCAAAAGCTGTGACTACGAGTAAAAATTAGTTAAAGAAAAGGGGCCTCGCAAAAATCATCTTGCCCATATCAATTGGCCCAACCAATGAAAGTGGTTATCAGTCCTTGCGGAATATTATCGAACTTCTTATGAAGTACTTCAGATTCAAAAAAAAAGCGAAGCACTTCTCGTTATTCCTGTTTACTACAATCTTCTGTGTGTCTTTGCTTCTTCAGTTATCTTTTTCCATTCACTCCTGTTCTGACACTTAACTCTCCAGTTCTGGATGTCGATTTCCATCAGATCTTAGTTTACTTCACCCACAATCTCACTCGGGGCCTTCCTAGTCTTCTTCATTTGATGGTCTCCATTCCACCACTCTTATTGTTTTCTTGTCGTCCTTTCTCACCACACGTCCCATCCATTTCATTCTCTGAGTCTTTATACTTCTTAGCACATTTTTATTCTGCAATATTTCATCCAGCTCTACATTGGTTCTGCTCTGGAAAGCTCGTTTTCATTCAGCTTCAAAGGGCACACTATTTTTCTAATTATTTTTCGCTCGAAAATACTCCTTGGCCCTTGGCTAACCAAGGGTGGAACGTTATTTTACAGTATCTACTAGTTAACGCTATTTCGTTTAAATGGGGATCCACACCTTTCGTCAGTCGTACTTCTTTCCTAAAGGGGGTACAATCTCTCTTTTTGCTGGGGAAACCATTTTTAAGTAGCTGAGATTTAAACTCGTGGAGTCTAATGCCAACGATATTCTTTTCTGTTGAGAGATAGTGCCGAGTTGAAATTCAACTATCTATCCGTAGATGAGGGTTTTCGGTAAACATCAGTACTCAATCTTCCATCTTCATGCCTTTAAACTAAAATATCTAGGAAAAGGATCGTGTGATTTGACTCCGTTTCATGGGTAAAATTAATAGTTCTTCATCAGAATTGAACAATGATGTCATCAACATACAACATAAGGAAGGGGAGATTAAACTCGATCACACCAAAAAAGTTGCACAGGAGGTCATTCATTACAAAACTAGCAAATATTGGGTTACAACTAAAATAGCTGTTATCAAATATAGTTGCCATAAGTTCCATAAACATTCCAGAAGGTATTGAAGTAAAGAGTTCGATTAAGTCCCAATTATTGTTAAGCGACGATATGACAGACTCCTTGGAGATATTGGTGAAGGGCGACTTGCCATCAAAAGAGACCAAAACATAGCCACCTGGTAGTCTAGCTTGTATGATCTTTTCCGGTTTCGATCTTTATTTGATCATCCTCAGGACAAACTACCTAAAGATTCTCATTATTAAAAACACAAATCATTAATTCAAAAAAGTGAAACTTACGTGTCTATCAATTAGAATTTTTGTATGATATAAACATATATCTTTGTTAAAGTCTTGAACAAATAAGACATATACTTATAAAAATCCAAAAACAATACAATTCACTCAGTTCATGTACGAAATTACTCTATAACTAAATAAATGTGTACCCCCTTCATGTGTTTGCAACCTTGACGTGGTGAGGGGGCTTCTAGTTACAGGAAAAATTAGTATAGATGAAAAAAATTTGGTACTTTGAAATAAAAAACAAAAAAGACAAATTCTCAAAATTAAATGCGAGCACTGATAAATCGCTCAGTCGATAAGCTCGGCAAATGGTGGTCGATAAAGTTATCACAAAATTCTTCGCACCGACATTGTGGATTTTTAAATATTAAATGAAAAATAATTTTAAAACTTTTAAATGAATTAAAGAATGAATGATATTAAAATAAAAAGAACTTATCTTATATTTCTCCTTGCAATCTTCGAAGAAAACCACCAAATTGAATAATTTAAAAAAACAAATTATCTGCGATTTTCAAAAATCAGTGGTAACACGATTCTTCACAGGAAAATTTTCATAGAAGATTCACAAAAAAATCCCTTTCAAAAATTTTACGCACACCATAAAAATCGCAGCTAAACGCTCTCCTCCATTTTCTCCCTTCTTCCTGCGAAAATATCCGATATATACGGGGCGCTGCCAGAAAATCTAACGAATTTAAAAATTAAAAATTCGTTACAGGCAAACACGAAAGAACAAATCGTAAACCGCTTGTGGTCTACAACGACTCTTCCGCAGACTACGGTTGTACGGGGATAGTAGTGACAAGGGGCACGAGGGTCTTGGCTTAATCGCCTGGGCTACGTGGATGAGGAACCACTATAAAAACCTCCCCACTCCTACGGTACTGCGGCGCCAAAGGGATGAAAGGCGGGGGGGGGGCTTCCTAGTCACAGAAATTTCGTGGCGAAAGCCTTCTGTCGCATATGGGGCGATTATTTCCCCTTTATACAAAAACTACCGCGGAAGGGGGTTCCGAAAGAAAGGACCCATCCGCTGCAAAACTTTCTTTGGCTGCCAAGAGGAAATTGAAAAAATTCAGGTCAGCTCAAGCTAACAAAGAGACAGGGACCCCTGTGGTACCTGGATCTGAGAAGGTGGAGAATTCTCGACCGGGGGGCTTAAGCGAAACCGGTCGGAGTCAACCACACCTAAAGACATGAAGGCCGTGCGGTTTCCGAAAAACAATTAGCCCCGCGCCTCATATATCCTTAATCCAGTTCTGCGATAGTCATATCGTTTTAAATTAAACTGTCCGAATTTGATTTGAAGTTATGCAATATATGATTTGTAGTAAGTAATTCATATTTACAATTATTGGAATTTATAATTTATTGGTATGTTTTTATGTAGTACTATGTGTTTGTGGTATAAGATTGTTTTTATTGTAAAATTAACGATAAGTATGAATACCAACAGACTGATTCACGTTTTTAACATATTTGTTTAATTTGCAGAAATGTACTGATAAATATGAAAGTTAAAAACAATAACATCACTAAATTTTTATTTTTTCATTCATATTTTGGTAGCTCTACATTGTATTTGTTTTAATAAATGCTTTCTTCGATACCTCTCTCAAGAGCTCATCCAAATCGAGTCATAGGCCAACATTTTATTTTCCCCATCACATATTTATCAAAATTACATCACTTTTTGGTTAAAATCTATTAAAAGGTACTATTTTGCAAATAAACACAAATGTACTAAAGTTTCGCAATCTTTTATTGCATCCTCAGGCAATTAACAGTAAAAAAATAAAAGTTTTATTTGGAAAATTTTGTATGTATTTGTAAAAATTTATTTATTTTAAATTTGTAATAAAATTGTATTTGCTGGTTTTCCCGCCAACGTGTTAAGGTGGCAATGATGAACGGCGAAAACCAGGCTTTTTGCCAAGATGGCCGCGGGAAGCGGAACGAAGAATTTAGTGTCCTGACTCCTGAAAATTGTTTGAAATTATGATTTCAATTTGGTATTTTTGAAAATAAATTGATTAGTTCTGCGTTAGTAATTTTAGTTATTTTGGAAATAAAAATTGTCCCAATTTTTGGACGAACCGTATTATTTCTGGAAGTAATTTTGGATTGATTAGTAATATTGATTGACGATTTAGAAGATAAGCTTAAATTGGATGATTTTGAGATATTAATTGATTTTATGGTAGCATTTATAATATTTCGAAATTAAATTGAAGGTATCGTCAAGTATTGCTAAAACATTAATTTATTTCAAATTAATTATTTTGTTTCTCCAGATCTAGTATATGCAACCCAAAAATTTGAGGAAGCATGGGCAGCGAGTTTAGATGGCTTGTATTATTATTTATTATTCTGGTTTTCTTAGAAACTCTTGACAGGGAAAGACGATGCATCTTTGGAAGGTGGTCCTTCAGGAAGCAACGTAACTGACGTTGGTGGTCCTTCGGGAAGCAACGTTGGTATAGTAGATGTAGATGATGAAGACACATCATGTGAAGGTAACTTCAATTATATTTTGCTTAAGTTCTCTTGAAAACTATGCTATTTTCAGTATTTAAATGGCCTCACAATGCCATCCTACTATTAATAGAGGAGTTTAGAATACGGGAGGTAGATATTTTGAGTGGTAAAATGTCACAAAAAAAAGCGTGGGGCCAAATAAGCACTGAAATTGCGGAACGTGGACACACTGTTACCGCAAATCAATGCATGTCAAAGTGGGCTGGATTGAAAAAAACTTTATAAAGAAACCAAAGACCACAATGGCAAATCAGGAACGCAAAAAAAAGTTGGACATATTTTGATGTAGGTTTTCATGAATACATTTCTTGAAGTGAGGCGTGTAGAATCAAAACCGGACATGTCACATAAGAGCGAATTTGAGAAAAACGTAAAAAACTACCAAATAAATTCCAAACGCTAAAAAAATTTTTTTTCTGTAACAACGCCTTATGAATAATTAGTAAATAAATACTGATCAAGAAATTATATAAAATTTTTATTATTTTGGTTGTTATTCAAATATCTATGGTACACTTGTCCGTATTTGCAACCAAAACCTGGATTTGTCCGTTTTTGAAACATAAATGCGCTATAGTTATTTAGGATTTGAGTGTAAAATAATAATTATGTTAAACTTAACGTGTACGATACTTAGTGGGGAATCTTGGACTTAACTTAACGTCAGAAATTTAAAAGATTTATTTAAAAAAAAACAATTTTAGAACCTGGGTCAATCTATATCAAAAATTTCAAAAGATAATAAATGAATAAAAATTAGAAATACTAAATGAAAGGAATTTCTTCTAAAAGGTCACGTTCTTCATCTTCATTTCCAACTTCTAGCAAACTGTTTTCGCCAAGAATGTTTTTGTAAAACCCAAGCGTTGGTAAAGTTGCCCATTCCTTTCCAAAATGAAGACTAGCAGCATTTCAATGTCTTTCTTCTTGGCGTCTTTTACAGGAATCCTAACTTGTATTTCGGCTGGTGCTATGTTAGATATTTTTTTTTCCTTTTTTGTTACAGCCAAAGAATTTAAAGTTGAATTACGATAGTTTATTTCACCCAAAATCAAAATATTTTTTGATGTACCTACGTTTGAGTATTAAGTCTCTTTATTTTAGAAATTTTAAAATGTAGACTACTTGGTGCTTTTATAACAGTGTTAGCTTCGTCTTTCCAATTTTGTACTGTCCAGTCTTTTCCGATTAATAATAAAGTGGCATGCTCTTCAAACACTTTGTAATATTCTTTATCAAATTTTTAAAAAATTTTTTTTCAATAACCCCAAAAACTTTGGGGGTAAATAAGAGTGCCCAGTTATAGAAAATATAATTTAAAATTCTTTGACGTTTTTAGGTGCTGTTTTCAGCCATTTACCGCACATAGTTAACAAGGTGTAATTTTTATTTTAACCTGGACATCCATCTGATATTTGACGAACAATATCCGCATCAAACATTTGAAGTTCGTGCATTTTTAAACAATGGTATACCGCAGATGCAAATTACTGCATCTTAGTTATTGGTTCACGTTATCGCGGATGGACATGTCCGCTATTGAAACAAAAGCGCTGCGGACAAGTCCGATTTTGAAACCAATGCTCATTTTCTACTCCCATTTAAATAGTAAATAAGAGCTTTTATAACCAAAATGTAATTTTAAATGGTAGAGCAGCTTGCCAGGAGCAGAACGTATATCTTAGATTATTTTCTTTCAAAATGTGACATGTCCGGTTTTGATTCTACACGCCTCAAGTGCTTTTTAATGTATATTTTTAAATTTACAGATTATGGATGATTTTCTAGGCCGAAAGGCATATATGAAACCCGTTGGAACGGTTTCCTCAACTGTTAGAACGGCTCAACTGTTAGAGCGAAAGGATACAGTTATAGATTTGTTGCAAAAATTAACGGTTTACCAAATAGGTAAATGTCTTCTGTTCTTCGAATTCCAAGACCTCCGTTACTAATAGGTAAAGTAGCCTGAATCCACTCTTGGTCCCGAAGGGATAATTGTTTCCCAAGTATTTCCCAATTCTCCAGTGCTCTTCGCTCACCAACATCAGCTTCACGATGTTCTCTGTCCCAACTGCGTTTGGACGGCTAATCTGTGTTCCGCATTGTCCATCTCTCTGCAGAAGAGACAGATGGGTGATCTGATATTTTTAAGCGATGCAGGTAGCTTCTGAAACATCCATGCCCGCTCAGGACCTGAGTGGTTTTATACGCGAGCTCACCGTGCTTCCTGTTGAACCATGGTTCTATGTCTGGAATCTGCCACCGCTCTTGGATATCCATACACCTTCTTTTGAAGAGGATCTTGTTTTCGGATCTATATTTGGCGTCTCACATCTCCGCTTTGAGGTGGATTGGCAGAAGGGACGCCAACACAAGTACCGCCAAGTGTGGATACCGTTCTATAGGCTCTGCATATCTTCAGGGCGCTTTTCCTCTGGGCCGAGACCCTTATCGGGGCGGCGGGCGTACAGCATGATAGATTCCGCTACGGCAATCAGGAGTCTTCTCTTTGCTTGACCAGGGCCGCTCAGGTAATGGCATAATCTTGCTCAATGCCTCAGTTGTTGCCGCAACTCGGGTTGCAACTCTGTGCAACTATGTGTTATGTGTTTGTAGAAACTATCTCTTTGTTGACCTTGTTGAGAACGAATCCCCTTGTTGAGCTCCAACTTGAGAGAGGATGACATTAGTTCTAAAAACGAGTTTAAATGGTTGCCACATAAAAGGAAAGATTTTGGGCGCTTTCAATTTAATTTCATTACGCATAACATCTTGCTACACTTCTTGTTGCGTGAATGGCTGCTTCGCATCCTTGTTTTGCTCCAAATCCTAATCGACGTGGAGAAAAGTAGTCACATAAAACTTCTTTAGCATGCGAACATGTTAGTGTAGCAGCCAAACGCCTATATGTATTTTCCACAGCAATGGAGCGTATTTCTTCACACTTTTTACTCAAAACGCACAAAGCGGCGCTGTAAAGCGTTCCACATATGACTTCACAGACCCTTCCGCTCAGTAGTAAATTACATAACTTGGTGAGTGAATCCAACAGCCGAAGGCCGGCTTCTCCACATGAAAAGCAAGTAAGATCTTTCAAATCCACCAGCTAAACCACAAGGAAAGGAATTGATTGAAGCTTGAACTTCTTTGACAGATACAATTGTTCGTCCTCATAAGTTCAGGGTGTTTTTGTTTCAAGAGTTGAAGATTTCATGAGCGTTTGAGGCTAGCTACTTTTGCCTCAACTCGGGTTTGTATATTCGATTTTCTTAATTTCCTTTTATGTGCTTCAGGAAAAGACATCTTTGAAATGTTATCTTTTATCTTGGCTGTAATCAATTTCTTTTTATCACCACCTGGAACCTTGATAGCTTTATAAGCATAAACCAGTAAGTCATCCCAGGATTTTGAATCATTTTGTAAAGCAGTGTAATCGATCAAATTTGAGAGCCTATCTGCAGCAGAACATCTTGCACGACGTAAAGTGCTGGTGTTTTCTCTAGATGTAATGATAACTTGCATCCACTCCAGAAAGATTTTGAGTTGATGGTGTATTTTGATGATCAGGGTGCTTTTGTGAGTAGTGTATTTTCAAAGCTGTCTTATAGAGTTTATGTGACAGATCTGGTGGGCATGCCTGGATTCCTGGATTGCGTGCTTGTGATCTGGAGGCATTCTTTGCAAAACCATTTTTGGCTAGAGCCAAATAAATTTCTAATTTCTTTAATTGTAAGTGATGCACAAGAAGCATGGAGCCACACATCGCATTCGATCGACTCCTCTTGATCCAACTGAGCGATTCCACAAGGGCAACAACTATGACGTATACATGATATAAGCTCTGCAGCAAAAATCACCACTGCTACTAATTTCAATTTGACAATTTTATTTTATCCAAATTAACGTAAACTATGATTTTCATCCATATTTCGTAATAAATCAATTCGTATTTTTTTGGATTATTGGACCAGGTATTTTAAATAAAACAACTCGTTTAAATGGTACACGTCGATAAATAACTAATTGATATTTTAACTAATTGATAATTTTATAATTATTGATAATTTATCCAAATTAACGTTATTGTAATAATTCCAAATTTATTCTCAAACCATTTGTTTTTGGAAAATATCAAATTCAACATCTCAAACAAATTCAGAAGGCAGAAATTTTCTTGAAATAGTCATTTATAAAAAAAAGCCTCATCTTTCCTTTCACGTTTTTGCCATCTTAACTCACTGGCGGGAAGACCAGAGATATTCAAAAATAATTACAAAAATAATAAAATAAATATTTTGTTAATGATTAAATTTAAATTCATACAATGTTCTCCTGCACACAAACATTTTACGATAATACATATTGTATGATATAAATAAACTTATAATTTTGAAACTTGAATGTTGAAATGTCTCAACAAAAATTATACTAATTTTCGTTCTTCGGTTTAGCATCTTGCACCGCTTTCCTTCGCATATCGAATTTCAAGAAAATAAACAACAAATCTACAGCGATAATTAGGAATAGCATAGTCAAATTTGCCCAAAGAATACTAACAGTTCTGAAAATGTGTCCATATAAAAACGTAAACCCGATCGACGTTGCTTGTAGCCAATTTGTAAGAACACCCATATATATATAGTTTCTGGATCTGGATACGTAAACTCCACTAGAAGTTCAATTCCCAATGTCATTATTCCGCCCATAGTGATACTAAAACAATTCATATTGTAAGCGGAATTATTTACAAATTATAGTGTACTACAGTCGCTCACAAAATTATTTGCATACTTTCATGCTGGATGATGAAGCTACTATTTATACCGAATAGTTTGGATAAAATAATGTGTTCGAATCTTAAACTTCTCACGTTTTTCCATTCAATATATCTTCCAGCGTCTCTTGAGCCGGTCCGCCCATCACATCTGTGATCTCCATTTTTTATACTTTTTTTATTTTACAATGTATACAAATGATTTTGTGAGCGACTTATAAGTGGTCATGTTACCCTAATAATATTGAAGTTACGTATACAAATGCAATTCCTTGATCTATTGTAGGGCGATTCCATTATCGCGGGTGCAACATTCATACGCATGTAAAGTTCTTTAACGATAAAATTAAAATAATTTTTAATGAAATTAATCTTGGAAGAATTACATTGTAACATGTTCACTTTATATTTGTTTACAAAAATTTGAATTTGATATTTATATAGTCAGGAAGAAGATTCAAAGAGCTATTGCGGGTGCAACAAAATTGGCCCTACCTGTCTGGATCATAAGACAAAAACACATAAGTCTGTTAATTGTGAAACGTTTAGTATATTATGTCTTGTTATTTCGTAAGGTGTTAAACTAATCAATTGAAAAAAAAATTGTATGATGGATAATAAATATAAACACCGAATTATTCACTTTTAAAGCAATCGCGGGTGCAACATCAAATTATCGCGGGTGTAACCCGTCTAATTTAAGTGAATATCAACACCAATAAAAACTTATATAGGAACAAAATAAGAGATCAAAACATTTTAATTAATAACTATTTCTTCTCAAATACATGAATATTCGTCGAAAATTCTATAAACGTAATATTTCCATCGGTCTTTTTAACTGGAGCTTCCAACTTCGCGATAATGTCTTTAAATTGCACGTCCGCTATGTCGTTAACGATTTCAGTGAAGCGTTTGCCATCAATCGTCGTCAAAAATTGTACTCTAATTTCTCCATCTTCATCCATATCGCTCTGACATACTCCTACATAGCGATATTGAGTTTTATTTTTGCCAGATTTGCAGAGAAGTTGTATGAGCACGTACATACCAAGGCAAATATCGTTCGGTAAGACAGAGGTACAGACAGTACCAATGTTAGGACATGGTTCAACTGGTAATTTTGAGGGTTGAAGAGATGTTAGCAGATATTCGTCATTTACAGATTCGTTGTCTGAATCACTATAAATATCAGAAACACGCAATTTTTTTTTAGGTGGCACGATGGATTCACTCTGATCCGATATTGAAGGCGCAAATACATCAGGACACAGACATTCTTTTTGTATTTGGAAATTTTCAAGAGGTTCCAATTCTTCATCTTCCCAGTCGCTTTCTGGAGTAGTGGTAGTTTTCGGAGGTTTCAAAATCAATGTGACTTTGAAATGAGAGAGTGAGGTTCGCGCCACGGAAATACTGTCGCCATCTTCAAATTGAAAGAAATGTTTTGATTGAATGCCTGGTATATTTTTCAGCCCTTCCCATTTATCATCCAACATGGCTATCTTTTCTTTAACTTCTTCTTTTGCCACGAATATAAAGAAGATGTTTTTAGAGAGACTGCGTGCCAAATTATAGAATTCTAGCGCACTGTTGATGATAGCTTCCCGGGACTTAACGGCAATCCACACTAATCTTTTCACACAACCACCGATTCCATCAACTGCACCTTTTCCATGAGAGGCAGCGAAAAAGTTCCATTCGAGGTGTGCGAATCCATATTCAGCTTTTAATGCATTCATGCTTGCCATTATAAACCTATTCTTGAATTGAGCGGCGCAATTATCGCTGAAGATATACACACTTGTAATTTCATCAGCGATCGACTTGATGTAATCAAATATTTTCTGCAGAAAGAGATGTACTGAATATTTGCTGTGGTTTAATTCATCACTTACTACGACCACTGAATGGAGTTTGTCGGTAGTCCAAATACAACACGTGAAAAGCGTGACTTGTCTATGAGACCAATGTGCTGATTGTATTTCGTCTTGACTGATCAGCGCATAATTCTCCGCAAAGTCTATTTGCACAATAGCTTTCTCACTGGTGAGGTTTTGTTTTGCCTTTTGAAAGTAATCGGATTGAACTTTTTTGACAAAAGAATGTAGCTTGAATTTAGCAGTGCTGTCATGTAGTTCATCGAGTGCTTCATTGAATGGTTTGCTAATCACGATTTGTTTTGGTCTCTGATTCTGAAAGATCCAGGCCTTCCAATTAACACTGGGATTAGAATCTAGGGTAATATCCCAAATGTTGGATTCTTTACAAACATCACAACTGTTAGACATGCAATCTTCATTGTTTACACTACATGATACCTGTTTCAATAGCTCTTGGTGTGTTTTCGGAAAGTCTGTCGCATGTTTAAAAATAGAGAGATGAAGATTTATGTAATTTGAATGAGTTGTACATACGCAAACATTATGAGGAGTATCGTTGATTGTCAGAATGTGAACTGGTCTCTCGTTATAAAAAACAGTCTTGCCAACAGGTGTTTCGGGATAAGTCTCTTTAAAAATTTCGAAAGCTTCTCGAATGTTCATAATCATGGTTCTCTTCTGAATTCGTAACTTCATTCCCGTATTGGACTTGACTGTTTTCACATCTTTCATGCCAGGCATTTGTCTGCTAATGTCATCCCTACTATAAAAATCGCGAATCAGTTGCTTTCTTTCATCTGTCATCATTCGGGGCATACCTTTAGGGGCGTTATTTTTGTCACATACTGCAATTTGGAATTGCGCAGCTAATGTTTGTATAACTTCCACTGCTTTAGTGGGACAAGCTGGTAGATTACGTTGCACTTTTGCTACAGCCTTTCCTAGCGTGCGAGGACAATTATATGCAGAATCTGTTAGTTTAACTCGCTCTTCTCTACGACGTTCTCTACTTGCCTGCATTCTTTCTTTTGATCTGATTGTAGCCAGTATTTTCAAATCTTTATCTGCCTCCATTCTTTTTTTCATTAGTTCTCTCCGTTTTGAATCACGAGCTCTTTCTCGGCTGAGATAATCTGCAAAAAATTCAGGATTTTCTTTTAACTTTCGCCTATATCTTTGCGAAGCAGTCTCATTCTGTTGCTCTTGTGCCATTTTAGCCGATGCTTCTATAAAAAACCGAAATATTATAGGTAATACTACACTTTTTAATATGTATAATCAATCATACACAACATATATTATTATTCGAGACAAGTCAAAACAATAATATATGCAGTAAATCACACAAAAAGATTTTTGGAAAACTGTTGCACCCGCGATTCCAATAACGATCGCGGGTGCAACCAATTTAAGTTAACGTTTATTTTAATTCAACTAATATTACACTATTAAAAGAGATTGATTTAAGTTTGCTTTTGATATCTTCTTACTTTTACAAAGTTTCAAAACGTTAGCACTTTATTACTGCGAAATACATAAACTTTTATATTCTTTGTATCGCGGGTGTAACAAGCTAACAGGATTTTCTTGCAATCAATGTTGCTTAAAAAATAGAAACAATTACTTACCTTTTTTGGCAAATAAGAATAAATTAATATTGTCACTTTATGTTTAGCCAGTAAAACTAAAACCTTAGACTGTCAGATCAATTGTTTCTCGCCAATGTTGCCTGCTGTGATTTTGCAGTTCATACCAATTCTTCAAAAGGTAATATTTGCAAGCGCGCCACAAATATAAAAAATTAAGTAAACCGAAAAAAAGAAAATTTTAATATTAAATTTAGACTTTCTTCTTTGCACTATTATGAAAAAAAGGAAGAAATTATGTGATTTAAAAATTAATTTCGAAAATCGTCTATAGCGGAATGACCCATTACCAATATAAAACGCCATCGACAAAAGAAACGAGGAGTACACCATATAACACGTGATTCTAAAATATAGTTTGATAGTTTTGTCAAATATTAAATATCAAATATAATAATACTGGAATTTTTTGTATCTATCCAGGATAACACTAACTCCCATCGAGCCTATCATGCTTATTAAGCACTGCAGTAGTCCTATAACGCCTACGTCATACGTTGCATCCTAAAAGAAATATAAAACTTGTAAATTTAATCAAACTTGCTTGCTTAAGGTTGGTTTATGCAGGATTTATTCAGTATAGTTTTTCATTTTTATTAATTTTTTGAAAAATTCAACAAAATATGTCTAATAAGTATTGCTGTAAAAGTGATTTTTATGTGGGAAACACGTCTTGCAAATGTACAATTTACATTATACTGTATGATCTAAGAAGAGAAACAACTTCCATGGCTGAAATTGGCATTAAAAGAAATAATTTTATCGGTTCAAGCATAATGCCGTCAAGTTTGACTGGGTTCTGCACAAACCAAGCTTAAGAGGTACTAACAGAAAATGTAAAACTTACGGGATAATAAAACAAAATAATTTGGTTTGACAAAACCTGGAGTGGACATAAAGCTCCTATATTTATACCTTCTATGAGTGCAAATATAATGTACGCTTTATTGCAAATTAAAGATTTCAAAATTTCAAGTAAACTTTTATCATTAATGACGTTCTCTTTAAGTGCATGACTTCGTGATTTAGAAGGCGGCGTTGGAGGGCCGTCGGTAAAAACTAAAAATAAATTATTAAAAATTTAAGAAATCTTAAGAATTTTTCATTTCTTTTTTAGGCTTCTATACTAAGTAAACTAGAAAGCCCTTATCATCTTTTTCACTTATCTGTCCGTCTTTCCGCATGTTTCAAATTATTATTCTTCAAAATATTAATAATATTTAAGCTTTCTTGTAGGCTACGATGGTAGGAAGGTAGGCAACACATATAGCAACGTTGTCAATATAAATGAATAACAACGAAAAATTAAAACAAGAACAACTAAAACCGGAAGTACGTCACAAATCTTACAGAATACGTAGTTTAGACGAATACCTTAAAAGAAGACGACCACGAGAGGTGGAAAATAGTGGTAATATTTTTAAGCGTAGCAAGAGAACTGAAAGAACAAACAAAGATATTGAAGCTGAACCGGCAATGATAGACTTTGAAAATATAGAAGAAATTAAAAGGTTCATGCAGAATAAGAGAAGAAAACTCAGAAATGAAAGGAGGCATAAGAGAAAATAACAAAAATATTTAGCACTAAATAAAAACCCAGAGACAAGAACTGATAATAATGAAAGAGGAATTGAACCAAGTAAAAATGAGTTTGAGCCAAGAAAAGATATCTAGCGACAAGAAAATTGATGAACTCAAGAATAAGCTGGACACGCTTGAATTCAAAGTAGAGCTACAAGAAGGAGAAAAGAGAAGAAACAAACTATTGGGAAACGGGAAATTCCACAACAGAGAAAAAAATTGACCACAAGGATCTTAACACCGACCGGTGAGTAAATGGATTAAAGATTGGTGAAGGTAAGGAAATATTAATTTTACTTACTTTTTCCTGGTTTTCCTTCGCAGCGACCGAGATGTCGTTAAACTAAAGAAGAAAAGCGACCGAAATGTCGTTAAACTAACTCATTTTGTTCCAGCCGGCCATCTGTAGCTGCGAAGGTAGACCAGGAAACGGAATTCAGTCCGACCAAAAACATTCTGTTCCAGTGGCCACCAGAGGAGATCCTTAAGGAGGTAGTCGCGGTGAATTACTCTCTACCTTGAATATCAGCGATACCGGAACATCGTAGTAGTAGATTCCAAGATGGAAAACAGTGGCGCAAAGCCAAGAGGGAAGCGGAGCTCACGAGGAGGCGTGCAATCCCATCTCCAGATCCGGCCTGGCGGAGAAAACCAACCCGACCAACCGTGGTGACCGGAACCAAGGCCGCCAAGAAGAATATCCAGGACACCTTCTCAGCAATATTACAAGGTATTGATACGCTGTATATTGATAATAATTCTACAGGTACCCGATAATTATAAGGCCAACAGTAGTAACAAGAAAGCAGGAGGGAACAGTGCTGGAAGTTTGGGAAAGAAAAATTTTTAGAGGAAAAGAAGTGGATGGATTGTGGATCAGAAGAACAAATGATGAACTGAAGGAATTGTATAGCGAACAGAGTATAGTGGGGTACGTCAAGATGCAAAGAATAAGGTGGTTGGTATACTTGACAAGAATGAGTGAAACAAGAGTGCCAAAGATAATATGGGAAATGGATTTTGGAGGTATCAAGAGAAGGGAGAGGCCAAGGAGTAGATGGTGGAGAGAAGTGCAGGAAGATCTCAATAGCATTGGTGTGAGAGATTGGGAACGGAAGGCGAGAGATAGGAAGCAGTGGAACCACGTTTAAACAAGCTATATAGGCCTACTAGACCTGTAACGTTATTAATATCTAAATAAATATTAAAACTAAGATAGTAAAATTACGAATATTTCATTAGAAAAATATCAAATATAAAGAATAAAATAATGCAATATATAAATGCAGTAAAAACCTAAATATGAAATTACATGCGCTATAACACTTTGTGTTTTGATTCCTTTCAATGAGAAACGTGTAGAAGCCAAAAATTAACTTTCTATGTTGCATCAAACAAAACATGCAATCGCATACAAATCCGGTCTCCACTTATAATACTACACGCAGAACTCAACGCTATCCCTTGGAGGACTGATAGGGCAGCTCGTGACTGACCATAATATCACATTTATATCACAAAATATTAAAGTTTACTGTGAAAACTAGAAATCTGAAATAAAACTTGTTTTGGTTGTTAAGCTGTATACTTACATAGCAAGGTGAACGGTAAAACTAATGTGACCAATGATGCATACACTATGTTCAATACGTAAAGTCTTCTTTCGACATCTTCCGCATTTCCTTTCCACACTATCAATGGTGGAATTATATAAGATAACGCACTCCCAATCTAAAATGATAATTTTTGATAACTTTTGACGTCATTTACAAAACGCAGACGTACAGAATACTGTAATTTTTATGCAAAAGTGTATTTAAACTACATTAACCCAGTGCTGCCAGAATGTGGGTAAACTGTACCCCTTCCCAAGCGCCGTACCCACACCGCATACAACATAGCGATACGTGTCGATGAGTCGAAATCAACAGAGATACATCTTGTGTTTTGTGTCACATCAGAGACATCTGTCTCTGTCGATCCCGATACAACGACATGCATCGCTACTTTGTGTGCGGTGTGGGTACGGCGCTTGGGAAGGGGTACAGTTTACCCACATTCTGGCAGCACTGACTTACAGGGGGAAAAATGCTTTTCATTAAATTTGTTAAAATCAAGATTTATAAAAACTTATTCTTACTTGAATTCCAGTGCAACCCAATCCGACGGCAGTAGATACTTGGTTGTAACCAAACCACGTAGCGGCGAGTTTAGGAAGCAAAGGACTAATGCATATTTGAAATGCTGATACAATTCCTTGACCTAAAAGTATTAACCAAAATCTATCTGGATGTACCGAACCAACTTTAATCCAAGATCCAATAGCAGTGCCCACTACTCCAATAATAACGCTATTACGAACTCCCTATTATAATCACAACAATAATTATTAGTTTAGTTTAGTTTCAGAAATGAAACACATTTTAAATTTAATATTTTATATTAAGGTCATGATTGTTCATTTGGACGAGGAATAATATAATAGATGGCGCAGTTATACAAATTTTAAATTTAATTATAATCGACGCGTAAGAAAGTTCAATTATTGAAGGGCTATCTTTTAAAATATCGCTGAAATGTTTCAGTGACATAATATTAAAATTTAATAATAACAAATTTTTCCAAAAATAACGGTATTATAAGGATTTCCTTTAAATATCTACGGTTAATAAAGTATCAATCGGTTAGACGGTAGATGCTCAAGGGTGCAATGACACATAGCAAGCAGTATACTATTCTTTACTATAAACCATTAGGTCATTTTGAAAACGGTTTTGAATGTTAGTTGGTTCTTATCTTTTGCCCTAAGTGCATTTTAAATTGTGTAACGTGTTTTATATTGTAAATTGTGCGGTTTTTGAAAATTTGACTAGAATTACGCCTAAATCGATGGAACTTTTAATTTAAACGTACGCTGTCATTGTTGCTCATCGCGAAACAGGTAAAAGAAAACAAAAAATATCAAGGTTAATGAAAATTTCACCTTGAACAATCGTTTATAATATGAAAAAATTCAAAGAAAGTGCAAGTTTGAAGAATACATAAATCACGTACCGAACGGCCTAGAATTACCACTTCTGCAGAAGATTTTAAGTTAGTAGTAACTAGCAAACGAAATAGATGTCTTAACCCAGATAGTACTGAAACTTTTTTTTTTAATAAAAATTTAGGCAAAAAATGCCTAAAAATAGGTATTTACCTGCTTATCGAATTATTTTTAAGTACCTGCACGCTGTCCTTTTAAAAGGACTGTAGAGCTAAATGGGTTAATGCACCGGAAATAGCAGCTGAAGTGAATTTGCTGAAACAAACCGGTTAGTGTAACCACCGTCCAACGACGACTTCGAGAAGTAGGCCTTTACGGCAGAATAGCTGCACGGAAAAAGAAAAGACTGGAATGGGCCAGAAAACATAAAAACTGGACATTGGACGAATGGAAAATGTATTATGGAGCGACGAATCAAAGTTCGAGGTTTTTGGTTCTAAGCGAAGAGTGTTTGTTCGAAGATTGGTAGGTGAGAGAACATCAGAACAATTTTTACTACCTTCTGTAAGAAGTAGAGGTTCTGTTATGGTTTGGGGATGCTTTAAACGTTAAAGGCATCATGAGAAAAGAGCAATACAACATCCTTCAAAATCAAATGTTGCCTTCTGGAAGGCGAATTTTTGGGCGATTATTCCCTTTTCGACATGACAATGATTTTCATGACATGAAAATTGATTTCTACTATAGTAAATCTTGAAAGAGAATAAATGGTTTCAGATTATTCTGCAAGTATGATCAATGCATTTGAAAAAGACATTCTGCCGTTTTGCTTCGGTATCAAGAATAATTCCAGACAAGATCTAATTGACAACCATACAAGAGAAGTAGCAACAAAATTATATGATGCATACGACAAGCTAATTTTGATTTGTGATGGAACATATGCAAGAACATATGCATTTCAATGCAGACGAGAGGTAGTCGTTAACCATACTTTCGAGGATCTTGGGAATATGCGACAGAAGGGCAATCGGGCGGTAATTCTCAATGGATGCTCTAGACCCTGATTTAAAAATTGGCACAATATAAGATTTCTTCCACTTAGCAGGAAAAACTCCTGAAGCCAGGGATTCATTAAAAAGAAGCCGCAGAGGAAACGCTAAAAACAATGTACCAACATTACTTCATCTGATCTTTTTTCATCATCACGTGAAAGTATTTATTCAAGAAATGTAGTACAACATTCCCTCCCCTCTTCAAAAGTGGCATTTTGCTCATGCTACCACTATCAATCCAATACACAGCCACATTTGAATGCGTCATGAATTTTGTCATTAGATGATAATTACTATAATACTTTATTTTACTAAACTATCAAAATATTTAAAATTTCAAATCAATTGGTAATTTGACAAGATTTTTTTTTAAATTAAATCAAATTATTTATATTATACAGTATATACAATTAAAAAAGTATAGTATGTTGTTTATAAGTTGTGTGACACGAGACACGAAGATAAATATTACGGTATTTCGGTATCGAAGAAGCACATGACATCTCTATCTCACATGTTTATGTGCAACTATGTATGTACAGGGTGTCCATTTAAAAACTATTCGCTTTAAATTCAATTAAATCCTTCTTATCAAATAATCAAAAAGAGTGCTTGAAATTCTAACAGACATTCCTAGTTTCATTGCTGATGGGAGTAGTATCAAAAATTCAGGGAATTAACCACTTAATGGGCACAACTTACTGCCAATTTTGCACATGCTCGTGTGGGTCACGGGCAACCGCTAAATTTACTCAGCAAATTCTCGTTCGACGCGAGCGATTTTAATATTTGTATTGAAATTCTAAATTTTCACTTGAAAAAAATCTGATCATTTTTGACCGAAAGTTTGAAACAAAAATAAAATTTAATCATAGAGACATTAGGTATCCTGCGATGTTAACGATTTATTTCAAGCAATTTTGGTATTAAAATGTGTTCGTGTCAGTATGTGTATGTATGGTTGAGGTATAAAAAGATATTCCTTATGTGATATTTCAACATACAACGCAATGAAATACCATGAATTTTGGCATAAACGTGCATCAGAACTAAACTTCAAGGTCAAGTGAAAATGGTGTAAATCCCTTGAAAATTGCGGAAAGTTCAAGTGTCAATTACTTTAAGACCACTATTAATAAATTAAATTTTGAGTTTATGCGATGCTGATTTTTTATAATTTCATGTCACAATCGATTGTAATTAATCATAATGCTTGTCGAATAGCATTTTCCCGTTAGGTAACCGAAACTGGTTAAAATAAATTGATTTTCATGTTTTTCGTGTTAAGATTTTTTCTGTGTGCTGATACACATATATGCACAAAAGTCACTAATTACATGAAAGAAATATGTTTACTTACTACTCTTTCGATCATGTATGTTCCAGGAACACTAATCACTACATACGTAAGAGCAGCAATCATTGCACTCCAATCTACAGCTTCATAAGGAACCTGGTAATATTCGATCATTACATCTGCGATTATGGAGAATTCCATGTACTGAAGAAGATTTGTGATTGAAAAAAATACAAATATCACTAAAATCAACCATCTTCTGTGGTACACCTTATATTCGGTTTCACTTTTGGAATTTTTGGAAATAGTACCATCGTACGTGTTCAATTCTAAAAAATATAAATTTCTTGTTTCTAACTTTCTTATTCTTCTTTTTAATGCAAAATTTTAAATTTAAATATTTAAATACCAGTGGCTGTCATTCTTGCAAAATAAGCAATGATATTTCTCCAGGCACTTGCTGAAAAGTTAATGGATTAGGCACGTACAGGAGAGCTTTTATATATTTACTAATATCTGAACCGGAAAATGTTATTATTATCTTTAATTATTATTACCTTGTTATTTTAAAACATCCTTTGTCGATTGAGCTATAATAGTGTTGCCTTTCACGTAAATATGAACACCCATAAGATAGCTCATAATCCCAGCTACAACCAAGGGAAACCTGTGTCTAGCCAGGGCTAGAATTAAATAAAATATCGTTAATCTATTCGTGTGAGTCGCTAATTATACAACGAATTGTAATTCACTAGACATAAATACAGGGTGTCCCCGTGACCGTGGAGAACCTTTCAGGTGGTGATCAAGGACACTTTTCCAAGACAAATTTTTAAATAAAGTTTTTGTCCAAGTTCAAACTTTTAGGGGGGTACCTCCTTTTAAAGCAAATTTTGAATTTATGATTTCAAACGGCCATAACTCCGATATTATTGATTTTTTAATATTAATGCAATAAAACTTTTTTAAAGATCATTTGCTTATCTACAAATTAGGTTATAACCTCTTATCGTCTAGAATCAACGGATTTCGAGTTATAAATTAAATTGTTAAAAAAAATTCAGGTTTTATTTTTTTTTTACTTTTCTTGCGAACTCCGTATCTCTTAAACGAAACGTCTTAAAAAAAAAAACTGACGGACCAAACCGGATTTGTTAACCAAACCAATATTTCATTGTTTGTCGGGGGTTGTGATAAATTTTGAGCATAAGTTTGTCGTAGTTGTGCAGGTTGAGAGAAATTACGCAGCGCTTGAGTGGGTTGGGGGAGTTGCGGGAAGTTTTGCATGTTAAATTGGGGGTTTGAAATCTGATTAGCATTGTTATTGAAATTTAAAAATTGATTATATGGGGTTGCTGAAGGCTGAGGGTGTTTGGAGTAGGTATGGCGCTGAGCTCGACTACTCACCTTTTCCACATAGGTTGGGTAGCTTGGGCATTGTTGATAGTTAGCAGGATGTGACTGGCCGCAATTGCAGCATTTCACTTCTTCATCTGGGGTTTTTCGTGGGCAGTCAATTGTTAGGTGTTGGTCCAGACACTTCACACATCTGGGAGCCATATAGCAGTTGGTGGAGCCATGGCCGAAGCTCTGGCACCGATAACATTGCGTTCGCGTATTTCTTATGGTGTAATCTTCAAAATGGACTATTACTTGGTCCATTGAGCGGATTTTTTTAATGGATTGAAGTGTAGTTACTGGGGCAAAGGCCACTAAAAATGAACCCGTTAAATCCCCGAACTTATTTTTCATCTGCGTCACTTTGTTGGGAGTGATTTGATGTTCTGCGGTGAGTTGTTGCGTAATTTCTTCCTCGGTAGAATAGGGTGATCCCTTCAGGACCATCTTTGTCATCTTTTCCTCTTTTAATTGATAACTATATCCCCTGACATTCGAGTCAGAGAATACTTGGCTTTTGATGGCCCTGTAGTCGTCTGCGGTTTTCGTGTAGAGTTCAATTTAGCTGTGAAAGCATGGAGTTGGCCAACGGGGGTCGTAAGACTGATTGGCGGCGGTCTTGCTGGTTTGGATTGGAGGTCTTCCGGTGAACTTTTAATAACGTTGGGCCTCTGGACCGTGGTCCACCCGTCTTGATTTTTAGAAGTGTTCGCGCGGGGAACACGTTCTGACGCGTTTAGTAGAATCCCGAAGGAATTATAGGTAGGAATATTCACATGTGTGTCCATGTCGTCGGCATTGTTATTAATTACTTGAAGGTTTGGGGTGGTTAAAGTGTCTCTTTCACTGGGCATTGTTTTTGGGGAGGGGTTTACTCGTAGACGTTTTCGTGAGGGACTGGAAGCTGGTGCGGCTAATCTCGCTTGGAAAGTGAGGTTGGTGTATTCGGTGGCTTCATTTCTGGGTAGGTTTAAACAATTTAAATTACTATTATGGATATTCTGGACCTGTGTCCTGAGGTCATGTGCCTCCTCGTCGTCGCTGTAGTCGTCTATGCTGTATACTTAGCCTAGAAAATTCTGAAAAGAACAATTCAAGGAGCATACGTCAAATCAATACAAGCTGTCACTTGATCTCGATCGATTGTTATAGGTTATTTTAAAGACCTTGAAAAGCTTTATCCAGAATAGGTGAAATTAACTTTCTATCTGTCATCTGTCAAAAATCACAAGCTGCCCAAGTTTAAACTTCAAGAGTGAATAACTCATGAAGTACTGAAGGGATCTCAACCAAATTTTGTATGTAGGAACATTGCCCCACAGGACAGGGGAGGGTACTATTCGGCGCAGCCGTTTCGACGCTACCGTTTCACCTTAGTCGTTTCGACGCAAAACCGGTTCGGCTCAAGTACTATTCGGCGCAAACCCGTTTCGGTATGAGTTGAGTTCGGCGCCGCTACAGTTGTTATATTTTTAATCTTGTTCTAATTCTAATTTTATTTAAAAAAAATTGAAGCCTAGGCTTCAAGGCTATGTTCGGTGACATAGCCGTTATGTTTTACGTGAATACGTCGTCCAGGGGTACCCGTTTTCGCCCAGGTCTACCGATCGGATACCATCGATTTGAAAACACGAAAACAACTGCCAAGCTTTTGCAGAATATTAACAATTTTAAATTTACCATTAGTATTTAGCTGCTTGAGCATTTCATTCACAAATCATTCCGTCTCCATATTCATATTGTTGTTGACTTCTTGATTTGTTTTCTTATATAGAGGCTAGCTGACCCGGCGAATCTCGTACCGCCTCAGAACGTTAACCATATAAATTATTTCTAGAATAATTCTAAAACATCGTACCGCCTCAGAATTAATTAATACCAGGTGACGTTATGTCATATAAATTATATGTAGCCGATGATCGCCGATAAAAACAAGAAAAACACTATCCATTCATTTTCTCAATTCAATGTATTTTATTAATTATTATTTAAGTTTTTAAAATTTTTTCATTACAAATTGATGAGCAGTATTTCGTTGTATCCTGTGATATTCCCGCCACTGCAAATTGTGCTTCCAGGTGTAAGAACCACATTTCGGGTTCTTCGATCCAGAATGGTATTTGCTTCATGCTTACAGCGATTTCTTGTAAAGGTACGGTTTCACTTTTTTCTTCTTGTGTTTCGTTACCTGCCATTTTTCACGTTTCGGGGTCACCACTTTGGGGATGTTTATCCTGATATTTATTTTATTATCATTTTAAAATAGTTGTTAAGTCTAGCACATAATTTTACTTATATAGGAAATATAATTACTTCAAGGAGTTTATCCTATTAATGGATTAAATAGGGTATTAATAATTAGGACTAACGGATCTGGACCTAGAACGCTTTTTCGATTTCTCTGCTGACCTCGAACGGGATCTTGATTTCGATCGAGTAGTAGATCTGGACCTAGAAATCTTTTTCGGTCGACCTCCAGATCTTGAACGAGATCTCGATTTTGACCTATGACGCTTTTTGGATTTTCCTTCGGATCTTGATTTAGATCGACTAGGAGATCTGGACCTAGAATACTTTTTCGGTCGTTCTTCAGATCTTGAACGAGATCTCGATTTGGATGGACTAACAGATCTTGACCTAGGACGCTTTTTGGATTTTCCTTCAGATCTTGAAGATGTTCTTGATTTCGATCGACTAGGAGTTTTGGACCTGGAACGCTTTTGCGGTCGTTCCTCAGATCTTGAGCGAGATCTCGATTTGGATGGACTAGCAGATCTTGACCTAAGACGCTTTCTAGACTTTTCTACCGACCGCGACCTTGAACGAGATCTTGACATTGATGAACTGGAGGATCTAGACCTAGAATGCGATCTTGATCTCGATCTACTATATGATGTACTTTTAAGTTTTCTGATTACAATTCTCCTTCCATTCAGTTTAGTATCGTCCAATTTTGCGATTGCCCGTTTCATTCCGGAATAACTACTAAAGTCAACTATTCCTTCGTGTTGACGGATTCTGTGAGCTTCACCATAAGTTACTTCTCCAGCTTTTCTCATAAAATCTTTCAGGTCTTGCCAGCTTACGCTCGAGGACAAATTTGTCACACTAACTCGGTACTTGGTTCTTTCCGGACGACCGTATCGTTTATTTCGTTTTTCGTAATTGTTATGGTTAGTTCGTCGGCCTACCGTTCTATCCACTCCGCGTGCTCTTTGAACGGCAACTTCTTGTCCTAATAGTTTCTTACCATCTAATTCATAGATGGCGTCGTCGGCGTCTAGTTGGTCTTCAAATTCGACGAACGCAAAGCCACCTTTTATTAGAATTTCCCTAATACGTCCAAAATCTTCGAAAAATCGTTCCAAATCACGCTTGCGAGTATCCCTCGAGATGCCTCCTACAAAAACTCGTGGTTTTGACATGGTTATTATTATTATTATTATTATTTTTTTTGAGTCTAACACATAATTTTCCTTATATAGGAAATATTATTACTTCAAGGAGTTTATCCTATTAATGGATTAACTAGGGTATTAATTTAAATACCGCCACACGCTAATCCGTGTAAAAAGTAGATGATACCAGTGTTAGATAGAAAGAAAAAAAAATAAAAGAAAAAGATAGACTATTCCCGCACCAAACTTGACTTGTGCTGAACAGTCCTCGCGCCGAATCGGGCCTGCCCCAAACCGGACTCGCGTCGAAACGATTGCGCCGAATTTAAAATTATTTGAAAATTTTCAAATAATATTTTAATTTTGACTTCCTGATGATGAATATCATATATTCGAAACATGTCGTCTAACTAATAAAAGAAAATATAAAACGAAGTATTGTACATTTTTAAATAAATAATAAAAAATTAATGGCCAACAATAAAAAAATTCGTGGTACAAATTAACAGTTAAAAATATACATACATTAAAAATACATAAATGTTCAAGGGGTAAATATCCGGAAAATTTTGTGTACACTCGTTTGAAATTCCGTTGGAAATCATTGGAATTCCTAGGAAATCACTGGAATTCTTTGGAAATCATTGTAATTCGTTGGAAATTCCTGGAATTCTTGGAAATCACTGGAATTTTTTGGAAATCACTGGAATTCTTTGGAAATCACTAGGTGTTAGCTGCTCTTGACCCTACGGGACACCCATAGGTCATAATTAGGAGAATGATAGATTTGTATATCAAGTTTTTGTTGTTATGGGATAACTTTGAGTTTGTAGCTGACACTTAACTCTCCAGTTCTGGATGTCGATTTCCATCAGATCTTCATTTACTTCACCCACAATCTCACTCTGGGCCTTCCTAGTCTTCTTCCTTTGATGGTCTCCATTCCACTACTGTTATTGTACCCCCTCCATGTGTTTGCAACCTTGACGTGGTGAGGGGGCTTCTAGTTACAGGAAAAATTAGTATAGATGAAAATAATTTGGTACTTTGAAATAAAAAACAAAAAAGACAAATTCTCAAAATTAAATGCGAGCACTGATAAATCGCTCAGTCGATAAGCTCGGCAAATGGTGGTCGATAAAGTTATCACAAAATTCTTCGCACTGACATTGTGGATTTTTAAATATTAAATGAAAAATAATTTTAAAACTTTTAAATAAATTAAAGAATGAATGATATTAAAATAAAAAGAACTTATCTTATATTTCTCCTTGCAATCTTCGAAGAAAACCACCAAATTGAATAATTTAAAAAAACAAATTATCTGCGATTTTCAAAAATCAGTGGTAACACGATTCTTCACAGGAAAATTTTTATAGAAGATTCACAAAAAAATCCCTTTCAAAAATTTTACGCACACCATAAAAATCGCAGCTAAACGCTCTCCTCCATTTTCTCCCTTCTTCCTGCGAAAATATCCGATATATACGGGGCGCTGCCAGAAAATCTAACGAATTTAAAAATTAAAAATTCGTTACAGGTAAACACGAAAGAACAAATCGTAAACCGCTTGTGGGCTACAAGGACTCTTCCGCAGACTACGGTTGTACTGGGATAGTAGTGACAAGGGGCACGAGGGTCTTGGCTTAATCGCCTGGGCTACGTGGATGAGGAACCACTATAAAAACCTCCCCACTCCTACGGTACTGCGGCGCCAAAGGGATGAAAGGCGGGAGGGGGGGCTTCCTAGTCACAGAAATTTCGTGGAGAAAGCCTTCTGTCGCATATGGGGCGATTATTTCCCCTTTATACAAAAACTACCGCGGAAGGGGGTTCCGAAAGGAAGGACCCATCCGCTGCAAAACTTTCTTTGGCTGCCAAGAGAAAATTGAAAAAATTCAGGGCAGCTCAAGCTAACAAAGAGACAGGGACCCCGTGGTACCTGGATCTGAGAAGGTGGAGAATCCTCGACCGGGGGGCTTAAGCGAAACCGGACGGAGTCAACCACACCTAAAGACATGAAGGCCGTGCGGTTTCCTTAACTCACTGGCGGAAAGACCAGAGATATTCAAAAATATTTACAAAAATAATAAAATAAATATTTTGTTAATGATTAAATTTAAATTCATACAATGTTCTCCTGCACACAAAACATTTTACGACAATACATATTGTATGATATAAATAAACTTATAATTTTAGAAACTTGAATGTTGAAATGTCTCAACAAAAATTATACTAATTTTCGTTCTTCGGTTTAGCATCTTGCACCGCTTTCCTTCGCATATCGAATTTCAAGAAAATAAACAACAAATCTACAGCGATAACTAGGAATAGCATAGTCAAATTTGCCCAAAGAATACTAACAGTTCTGAAAATGTGCCCATATAAAAACGTAAACCCGATCGACGTTGCTTGTAGCCAATTTGTAAGAACACCCATATATATAGTTTCTGGATCTGGATACGTAAACTCCACTAGAAGTTCAACTCCCAATGTTATTATTCCGCCCATAGCGATACTAAAACAATTCATATTGTAAGCGGAATTATTTACAAATTATAGTGTACAGTCGCTCACAAAATTATTTGCATACTTTCATGCTGGATGATGAAGCTACTATTTATACCGAATAGTTTGGATAAAATAATGTGTTCGAATCTTAAACTTCTCACGTTTTCCATTCAATATATCTTCCAGCGTCTCTTGAGCCGGTCCGCCCATCACATCTGTGATCTCCATTTTTTATACTTTTATTATTTTACAATGTATACAAATGATTTTGTGAGCGACTTATAAGTGGTTATGTTACCCTAATAATATTGAAGTTACGTATACAAATGCAATTCCTTGATCTATTGTACCAATATAAAGCGCCATCGACAAAAGAAACGAGGAGTACACCATATAACACGTGATTCTAAAACATAGTTTGATAGTTTTGTCAAATATTAAATATCAAATATAATAATACTGGAATTTTTTGTATCTATCCAGGATAACACTAACTCCCAGCGAGCCTATCATGCTTATTAAGCACTGTAGTAGTCCTATAACGCCTACGTCATACGTTGCATCCTAAAAGAAATATAAAACTTGTAAATTTAATCGAACTTGCTTGCTTAAGGTTGGTTTATGCAGGATTTATTCAGTATAGTTTTTCATTTTTTTAAATTTTTTGAAAAATTCAACAAAATATGTCTAATAAGTATTGCTGTAAAAGTGATTTTTATGTGGGAAACACGTCTTGCAAATGTACAATTTACATTATACTTTATGATCTAAGAAGAGAAACAACTTCCACGGCTGAAATTGGCATTAAAATAAATAATTTTATCGGTTCAAGCATAATTCCATCAAGTTTGACTGGGTTCTGCACAAACCAAGCTTAAGAGGTGCTGACAGAAAATATAAAACTTACGGGATAATAAAACAAAATAATTTGGTTTGACAAAACCTGGAGTGGACATAAAGCTCCTATATTTATACCTTCTATGAGTGCAAATATAATGTACGCTTTATTGCAAATTAAAGATTTCAAAATTTCAAGTAAACTTTTATCATTAATGACGTTCTCTTTAAGTGCATGACTTCGTGATTTAGAAGGCGGCGTTGGAGGGCCGTCGGTGAAAACTAAAAATAAATTATTAACAATTTAAGAAATCTTAAGAATTTTTCATTTCTTTTTTAGGCTTCTATACTAAGTAAACTAGAAAGCCCTTATCATCTTTTTCACTTATCTGTCCGTCTTTCCGCATATTTCAAATTATTATTCTTCAAAATATTAATAATATTTAAGCTTTCTTGTAAGCTACGATGGTAGGAAGGTAGGCAACACATATAGCAACGTTGTCAATATAAATGAATAACAACGAAAAATTAAAACAAGAATAACTAAAAACGGAGGTACGTCGCAAATCTTACAGCATAGGTAGTTTAGACGAATAACTTAAAAGAAGACTACCACGAGAGGTGGAAAACAGTGGTAATATTTTTAAGCGTAGCAAGAGAACCGAGAGAACACCAACTAGGAAAAACAAAGATATTGAAGCTAAACTGGAAATAATAGACGTGGAAAATATGGACGAAATAAAAAAGTTCATGCAAACCAAAAGTGCTGATATTAAACTAATGAGAGAAGAAAACTCAGAAATGAAACAAGAGATAAGGGAGAATAACAAAAAACTTTTGCATTAAATAGAAACCCAGGCACAAGAACTGATAATAATGGAAGAGGAATTGAACCAAGCAAAAATGAGTTTGAACCAAGGAAAGATATCTAGCGACAAGAAAATTGATAAACTCGAGAATAAGCTAGAGACGCTTTAATTCAAAGTAGACCTTCAAGAGAGTGAAAAGAAACAAACTATTGGTGACAGGACTAAAGATATATTTAACGGGAAATTCCACAACAGAGAAAAAATTGACCACAAGGATCTTAAGACCGACCGGTGAGTAAGTAGATTAAAGATTGGTGGAGGTAATGAAATATTAATTTTACTTACTTTTTCCAGGTCTTCCTTCGCAGCGACCGAGATGTTATAAACTAAAGACAAACGACCGAGATGTCGTTAAACTACAGAAGAAAAGCGACCGAAATGTCGTTAAACTCACTCATTTTGTTCCAGCCGACCATCTGTAGCTGCGAAGGAAGATCAGGAAACGGAATCCTGTCCGACCAAAAACATCCCGTTCCAATGGCCATCAGTTACCACCAGAGTTCCTCGATGCGGGAGATGCCCCTGTTCCATCTCCAGATGTCCGGCCTGGGGGAGAAAACCAACCGTGGTGACCGTAACCAAGGCCGCCGAGAAGAAGACCCAGGACACCTTTTCAGCAATATAACAAGGTATTGATACGCTGTATATTGATAATAATTTTGCAGGTATCCGAAGGACACGCAGAGCGTCCACCAAGCGAAAGCCACCGGCAACGGAAGTTCGTTCCACCGCCGCACACTGGTAGAAATGCACAATCTAGCTGTGCAAAAGTCAAAATATAAGTTTTGATAAATTTTACAATTTTCAACTATTTCCTCTAAAACATGAATCAATGGTATCTAAAACAATAATATAAAAAGTCTAGACTCTCTGGTTGAGGTGTAATATGATACAAAAAGCCGGCGATGACAACGATAACATTTTTATTAATATAGTAGTCTGATTTTCTGCATGATATAAACTCATTGTTGTTCAAGTTAAATAGTTAATTTTGTGTTTTAAAACAATGAATACTTTTCCTACAGGTATATACTTATTTTTGATAATTTTGGTTAAATAATACTATCAGTCTAATAAAGGTATTATTGATATAAAGTTAGAGTATATTATTATATAAAATTTTAAACGATTTGAGTTTTTAATTTAATAAAAACTATATTTATCCACGTATATCCAGGTTGAATCATTTACTGATACAATTATTACACTTTTAGTATTCGAGTAAATCAAAAATTAACAGCAAAAATCTGCAAGTAAATAAAATATTTAATAATTTCAAACACTGTGTCAATATCTCGAAGAGAGTTGTTTGTTGTTTAATAATTATATTATTTAGATATTAAGTAAATATAAGTAAAATTATTAGTAATTACCATATGCAATTATTAATTATTTACCAGCAATGTAATTTGGAAGTATTAAATTTAATAATTTGCTTTAAAAGTAAACTTATTGTTCAGATAGACTTTTGCACAGCTAGATTATGCATTTCTACCAGTGTGCGCCGAGCCAAAAATCCAACCACCTCTTGGAAAGAGATTCCACTACCAGGAGAAATCCCCGGTACATCTGGTGAAGACGCACCACCCCTGACGGAAATTCTACTGCCCGAGGAAACCTACTAACGGATCTCCAGGGTTCCAAAAAACAACACCAGGGTATATTATCGTGTATATTATGATCCAGAGAATCCTGCACAATAATATGAAAAAAAGTTACCCATATTCTTATATCGTGCTCTGCGGCGGAAAGCCATTGGAGTTGCTCTGCCGGCGCCTGAAGCGACTACTGAAAAGCACGTAGAAATTATTAGTATCGGCTATAAACAAGATCTTTCAGGCTGAAGAAGGTAAAGTCGTCACGCTAAGCAGCAACGGCTTCCGGAAAACAGGCAAAATAAAAACGATCGCTACAACAGTTTTTGAAATGATCGTTGAGCAGAGTTATTTGTGAAGCATCGACTGAACAACACTTGCTTTGGAAAGGAAAATTTACACAATACAAACTATTGGATGAAAACGGCAATTTTTATGGTAGAATCCTCTGTCGCATTTACTGCATTCAAACAAACGATGATTAGATACCTGTAATCAATTTTTAGTTTGGAATGTGGGATTGTGATGTGGGATTGAGACAGGGGGATCCTTTGTCATTGGTCTTGTTCAATCTAGCCCTTGAAAGAGTGATAAGAAGAGCGAAACTGAATAGAGGAAGTACTATATACAGACGAAAACACCAGTGTTTGACCTTTGCGGATGATTGAACAAAGATTGAGTTGAGTAAGATATTGAGAAAATTATTGATTGAGGCAAAAAAGATGGGGCTCGAGGCGAATGGGAGAAAAACAAAATATATGATATGGGAAGATAAACCCTTCAGACCAAAACAAACCTTGATTATCAAACTGAGTGAATTACTAACTTATCAATTTGAAGAGGTAGTTTTTTTTAATAATTTGGGAACGGTTATAGCAAGGAAACTAAATGATGAACAAGAATTAAAAGCAAAAATTTCGGCTGGAACACGGAGCTTGTATTCAATGAAAACGATGCTGAATAGCAAAATCTTCTCGCGAACTTTGAAACTAAGACTATACAAGATAATTATAAGACCAACAGTAGTAACAAGAAAGCAGGAGGGAACAATGCTGGAAGTTTGGGAAAGAAAAATTTTTGGAAGAAAAGAAGTGAATGGATTGTGGATCAGAAGAACAAATGATGAACTGAAGGAATTGTATAGCGAACAGAGTATAGTGGGGTACGTCAAGATGCAAAGAATAAGGTGGTTGGTACACTTGTCAAGAATGAGTGAAACAAGAGTGCCAAAGATAATATGGGAAATTGATTTTGGAGGTACCAAGAGATGGGAGAGGCTAAGGAGTAGATGGTGGAGAGAAGTGCAGGAAGATCTCAATAGCATAGGTGTGAGAGATTGGGAACGGAAGGCGAGAGATAGGAAGCAGTGGAACCACGTGATTAAACAAGCCATATAGGCCTACTAGACCTGTAACGTTATTAATATCTAAATAAATATTAAAATTAAGATGAAAGTAAAATTACGAATATTTGATTAGAAAAATATCAAATATAAAGAATAAAATAATGCAATATATAAATGCAGTAAAAACCTAAATATGAAATTACATGCGCTATAAAACTTTGTGTTTTGATTCCTTTCAATGAGAAACGTGTAGAAGCCAAAAATTAACTTTCTATGTTGCATCAAACAAAACATGCAATCGCATACAAATCCGGTCTCCACTTATAATACTAAACGCAGAACTCAACGCTATCCCTTGGAGGGCTGATAGGCCAGCTCGTGACTGACCATAATATCACATTTATATCACAAAATATTAAAGTTTACTGTGAAAACTAGAAATCTGAAATAAAACTTGTTTTGGTTGTTAAGCTGTATACTTACATAGCAAGGTGAACGGTAAAACTAATGTGACCAATGATGCATACACTATGTTCAATACGTAAAGTCTTCTTTCGACATCTTCCGCATTTCCTTTCCACACTATCAATGGTGGAATTATATAAGATAACGCACTCCCAATCTAAAATGATAATTTTTGACGTCATTTACAAAACGCAGACGTACAGAATACTGTAATTTTTATGCAAAAGTGTATTTAAACTACATTAACCCAGTGCTGCCAGAATGTGGGTAAACTGTACCCCTTCCCAAGCGCCGTACCCACACCGCATACAACATAGCGATGCGTGTCGATGTGTCGAAATCAACAGAGACAGAGATACATCTTGTGTTTTTGTGTCACATCAGAGACATCTGTCTCTGTCGATCCCGATACATCGACAAGCATCGCTACTTTGTGTGCGGTTTACCCACATTCTGGCAGCACTGACTTACAGGGGAAAAAATGCTTTTCATTAAATTTGTTAAAATCAAGATTTATAGAAACTTATTCTTACTTGAATTCCAGTGCAACCCAATCCGACGGCAGTAGATACTTGGTTGTAACCAAACCACGTAGCGGCGAGTTTAGGAAGCAAAGGATAAATGCATATTTGAAATGCTGATACAATTCCTTGACCTAAAAGTATTAACCAAAATCTATCTGGATGTACCGAACCAACTTTAATCCAAGATCCAATAGCAGTGCCCACTACTCCAATAATTACGCTATTACGAACCCCCTATAATAATCATAACAATAATTATTAGTTTAGTGTCAGAAGTGAAACACATTCTAAATTTAATATTTTATATTAAGGTCATGATTTTTCATTTGGACGAGGAATAATTTAATAGATGGCGCAGTTATACAAATTCTAAATTTAATTATAATTGCCGCGTAAGAAAGTTCAATTATTGAAGGGCTATCTTTTAAAATATCGCTGAAATGTTTCAGTGACATAATACTAACATTTTTAAAATTTTTTAAGTAGATTATTCAGGATCATTAGTCATTACTATGATGATAAAGTATGCCATGAAATTAGCACAGTAAGTTAGCTTGCATTGCAGACGCTTCTAAAAGAAAATCAAAAAAACTATAATTTTCACACATTCTGTTGTCGTCTTTTTACAAGATCGGCAGTATTATGGCGATTTCCCAATCCTTCGGTATTTTCTCTTGTTTTCATGCCAAATTATAAATGTTGTTCGGCTCCTTCAGTCCGTTTTCTCCCATGTATTTTAGCATTTCAGGTTTAATTGCGTCGTGTCCTGCTGCTTTTCCCAGTTTCCTTTTTCTTATTGCCATCATTGTTTCTTCCAATGTAATTTTGTCCGCCAACTTTTCCTTCTGTTGTTCTTGGGTGTTACTTTCTTCTTTTTTCTCGGTGCCTTCTGTGCACAATAATCCTTCAAAATATTATTTCCATCTGCATATTATTTCCTTTTCATCCTATTTTATTTTTCTTTTACTATCCTTAATCTGTTTTAGTGCAACCTGTTTAGTTCCCCCTCAAGTTTTTTAATGTCTTATAGAATAACTTTTGGTTCTCATTTTTATTTGTTTCCATCTGTTTTCCAAATTCTTTCCATGATTTCGTCTTTGCATCAATTATTATTTATTTAGCCTTGGTTTTTTGTTTTTATTTATATTCATCGTATGCTGTTTCGGTTTTTTGTTCTAGGTAACTTTTTCATTTAAGGTTTTTCCTTCTTACTTCTTTAATTTCTTGACTCCACCGTGCGGTTTGTTTCTTGTTTTACTAGTACCACACGCTTCCTTTACTGCCGTCAACGCTGTTTCTTTAAATCTCTCCCATCTATACTCCAACCTTGTATCCTGCTCCTTGTTGTCCTTCTCTAGTGCTTCGTCCACGATCCTACAATATTTAGCTCTTATTTCCATGTCTCTCAACTTGTAATCCTTAACCACCTCTCTTGTTTCTACCTTTTGTGTCCTTTCCTTCTTCGTTCCACTCGCCATTTTGGTTTTTATTCTTGCCATCAAGAATAGCAGCTGTGCAGCTGCTAACATAATATTATTAATTTTCACAAGTTAAGAATTTATACATATAATTAACATAATATTACATTACAAATGTTTAATAGTTAATATAACTAGATAAAGAAGAGAAAAACTAAAAAGTTTTTATAAGCCTTCAGTAGAGATGACCTATCATATTAGATAAGGTACTACCTTCAAATATCCAGCCACTGTTTTTGTTGACGCTAAATAAGCAGCACCAACTTTTGTTTTAAGATGCATCGGTCTTATCGGTCAACCGCTAGTGAACGCAGTACCAAGTTCTGTCAAAGTTTCCACTCGTAATTTGCCGGGCGGTAAATCTCATGTCAAAAATTTGTACACCACATCTCCTTTTCCTTAAAACCTCCTCACATTTCCTCACATCTCCCGACATTTTCGCATTTCTCCCCACATTTCCTCCATATCTTTATATCTCCCTGACATCTCCCTCATATCTCCTAGCATCTCCCCACATCTCCACAGATTAAAATAAAACTATTAGTGTCATAATTTAGAAAAAGAAATTGTTTTTATTCGACTCATGAATTAATTTTTTTTTTGTTTTAGAATTTTTAAGATTTTTTACTAAGGTCATATTTGATATTCTGATCAATCATTAGCTGGCCTATCAAAGCTCCGATTGTTTTTTTTTAAATATTTTATTTTGATGTACATAATTGATGCTGAGTTCTGGGACATCCTGTACACTGCATAGTATTCCTAATTGTAATTTGCAGTGCCAACCGTAATGATGATGTATTTCGAGCTCTCTGTATATAATTCATATTCTTGTTTATCGTGGGCGTCTATTAGATCTTTTTCAGAGAGGGGCAAAATCGTTTAATTTTCTTTATTACAGAAAAGACAAATTTCAAATTCCGTGGTTCCTTTGCAAAATTAGTAATAACTTTCTCCACGAAATTTAAATTAATTAAAATAACATTTTAAAATTTAAGGCAAGAGCCCGGGGGTGTAGCTGTCCCCTTTGACCCCCCTCTTAATAAAATGTTTTATTTATTTTTAACATAATTTTGATACAAAATAATGTTGCAGAAAATATTAAATCAAATCAAATTATTTATATTATATAGTATATACAATTAAAAAAGTATAGTATGTTGTTTATAAGTTGTGTGACACGAGACACGAAGATGAATATATCGGTATTTCGGTATCGAAGAAGCACCTGACATCTCTATCTCACATGTTTATGTGCAACTATGTATGTACAGGGTGTTCATTTAAAAACTATCCACTTTAAATTCAATTAAATCCATCCTATCAAATAATCAAAAAATATTTGTATTGAAATTCTAAATTTTCACTTGAAAAAATCTGATAATTTTTGGACCGGAAATTTGAAAAAATAAAAATTTAATCAAAGAGAAAATTAACTTATCCTGCGATGTCAACTATTTATTGCAAGTAATTTTGGCATAGTGTCAGTATGTGTGTGTGTGGTTGAAGTATAAAAAGATGTTCATTTTGTGAAATTTCAACGTACAACGCCATCAAATATCATGAATTTTTGTCATTAACGTGCATCATAATTAAACTTAAAGGTCAGATGAAAATTGCGAAAAAGAAAATTAGAAAAGTGTCACTTACTTTTAGACCACCCTTAATAAATTAAATATTGAGTTTTTTATCGATAGTTTGGAATAGAAAAACATAAATATGCGTTAATATTTGACTTTAAAAGTTCATAAAAAATGGGGCAAGCTCTATGCTCTATTAAAATGTGTGCTGGTACACATATGCACAAAAGTCACTAATTACATGAAAGAAATATGTTTACTTACTACTCTTTCGATCATGTATGTTCCAGGAACACTAATCACTACATACGTAAGAGAAGCAATCATTGCACTCCAATCTACAGCTTCATAAGGAACCTGGTAATATTCGATCATTACATCTGCGATTATGGAGAATTCTATGTACTGGAGAAGATTTGTGATTGAAAAAAATACAAATATCACTAAAATCAACCATCTTCTGTGGTACACCTTATATTCGGTTTCACTTTTGGAATTTTTGGAAATAGTACCATCGTACGTGTTCAATTCTAAAAAATATAAATTTCTTGTTTCTAACTTTCTTATTCTTCTTTTTAATGCAAAATTTAAAATTAATTTAAATATTTAAATACCAGTGGCTGTCATTCTTGCAAAATAAGCAATGAAATATCTCCAGGCACTTGCTAAAAAGTTAATGGATTAGGCACGTACAGGAGAGCTTTTATATATTTACTATCTGAACCGGAAAATGTTATTATTATCTTTAATTATTATTACCTTGTTATTTTAAAACATCCTTTGTCGATTGAGCTATAATAGTGTTGCCTTTCACGTAAATATGAACACCCATAAGATAGCTCATAATCCCAGCTACAACCAAAGGAAAGCTGTGTCTAGGCAGGGCTAGAATTAAATAAAATATCGTTAATCTATTCGTGTGAGTCGCTAATTATACAACGAATTGTAATTCACGAGACATAAATACAGGGTGTCCCCGTGACCGTGAAGAACCTTTTAGGTGGTGATCAAGGACACTTTCCCAAGACAAATTTTTAAATAAAATTTTTGTCCAAGTCCAAACTCTTAGGGGGGTACCTTCTTTTAAAGCAATTTTTTGAATTTAAGATTTCAAACTGCCATAACTCCGATATTATTGATTTTTTAAGCTTAATGCAATAAAACTTTTTTAAAGATCATTTGCTTATCTACAAATTAGGTTATAACCTCTTATCGTCTAGAATCAACGGATTTCGAGTTATAAATTAAATTGTTAAAAATAATTCAGGTTTTATTTTTTTTGAATTTTTCTTGCGAACCCCGTATCTCTTAAACGAAACGTCTTTAAAAAAAACTGACGGACCAAACCGGATAGGGAATTTAATGGGCTACAACTTTGGTTAAATAAATTTTTTTGGGAAACCAACCGTATTCGCAGAAATTCTGAAAATAATGAACAAGGTGTAGGTAAAAAAAAATAAATTCACAAAATTGCTAAAAATCTCAATTTGATATATAGCATTTGCTTTAATGTGTAGCATTTGTTATAATTGTTATAAAGCGCATTAGTTTATAGTTAATTACTTTGTTAATTTATATTGCTTATTGATTACTTTTAATATTGTTAATTAGTTTGTTTTATTAGCTTTAAATGTAATTTCTTTTCGTGTTTTTTTATCAATATCATGTTATACTCAAACCTCGAATATGCTAATATGCATTTTGTTATACGACTATTGCAATGGAAATGCATTAGCAAAAGAAAATACCAAAGAAGATATCCCCAAAGAAGGTTTTTAGATGCAAAAGTAGTTTCTAGGATACGCGGGTTTGTATAAAAATTATTATTAAACTCATCAAGATGCATTGAGCAATAAATTATGTAATAATAAATCCTTGTGGACACTTAACGGAATTTGGAAATACGAAATACGTATAAAGAAAGAAGTCGGCATGTTGTCGATGAAGATGACTTACCAAACAGCCAAGACGTTTTGGATTAAATTAAAATAAATTTTGTGAATTTACTTTTTTTACCTACAGCTTGTTCATTATTTTCAGAATTTCTATGAAAACGGTTGGTTTCCCAAAAAAATTTATTTGACTAAAGTTGTAGCCCGTTAAATTCCCTATCCGGTTTGGGCCGTAAGTTTTTTCTAAGACGTTTCGTTTAAGAGATACGGGGTTCGTAAGAAAAGTAAAAAAAATAAAACCTGAATTTTTTTTACATTTTTTCCCTTAATTTAATTTATAACTCGAAATTCGCTAATTTTAGCGGATAATATTATAAGAATAATTTATAGAGAAGCGAATGCTCTTTCAAAAAGAACTAGCTCATTAAACTTAAAAATCAATAATATCGGAGCTATGTCCGTTTGAAATCATCAGTTTAAAAAATTGCTTTAAAGGGAGGTACCCCCCAAGTAGGGGTTCTCCACGGTCACGGGGACACCCTGTATGTATACCAAAAAACATTCATTTTTGCAATCGGACCCAACTTAAACTTAACGAGGGCCTACCGAAGTTACGTAGTATACATTATTACGTATGTACATATTGTTGTGTATTTTTGTTGAATTCACATACAAACTCTAAATTATGCTCCGGCTTGCCAGATTTTCGTCGGGAGATGAAACTCTCAGTTAGTAGGTTCTTGTCGATCTTATTTATCCCCTGAGTTGTAAGTAAAACTCTTATTGACAACGAAAACAATGGTTTATTCAAAGGCAAATAATAATATCGAACAAACTCGTAGCTAAGTAAAATCGGGTGTAAAATGTCTATGGCAATTGATTTCAAAATTACATTTACTATTAAATTCGGATCGCTTAATTTTGTGATCATTTGCCACTCTAGTGTGATTATGTGTTTTAAATTTGTACAAAATAAAATTGAATGTTCATAAAAATTAAATTAAATGTTTTTTTATTTTCACTATCTTTTAATTTTAAGTAAACGATACCTTGCACGCCTCTGTTGTCGATGACGTAATAGTCCCCTCCAGTAGTTGCTACGTTGCTTAAAGCTACTGTATTTCGAAGGTGTAGTCGCATGTGTTCACAGTTCCTGCCGTACAAAACTTGGTTTATCATAAAATCTCTCCAAATCGCAGCCACGATTATTCAAACGGTTGTTATAAAGGCACTTTAATAATATTTGAAGTTCCTCGTCCTCAAATTTCATCGAGGTAAGTAATATTAAGATGAATTATAAAATTTTTGGTTCTTTTTCAAAATGGCGTCCTCAAGGCGTCCTTTGACAAATTTCTCAATTATACGCTTGTATCTTTCTAGGAAGGTCGTTCAACCCCAAACTTGGTCGTCGCCTCAAAAAATATCACACTCGTCGATGGTTTCACCAATTTCACCTAGAAATTAGTGAAAAACTGCACTTGGGGTGGCTTCAAAAAGCCCGGCTTGTAAAACACGTCTTTGTCCTCCTCGGCGTATGCGGAGAGAGCCCTACTTCAACCTTAAGAAAACCAAACTTTCGTACGTTCTTAAAAAACATACACGATGTTTCGAAATTCACTGTTATTATTTTAGATCTTCGTAGCACAAAACAAACACTGATGGTTACAAAATGAAATGGTAAAATTGTGTAAAAATGTGTTTAAGTAACAATACAAAATCAGCTGTTATTTACCTTTGAATAATTTTACCTAATTTGCATCACATAAACAAATCAAATGGCCGCGTTCTAATTTTAAATATGATCGACCTTCGTTTCACGACAATATATTCACAGTTGCTTTAATAAATAATAAATAAAAATGCATATTATATAATATCAAAATTTATCTGAACTTAAACATAACAATTTTTATTCAAAATAATAAGCATCAAGCGATTGGAAAAAAAAATTTTTAATTTTTTTATATGAATGCTATCAGTCTCCCATTTAAGAAATATGTAATCTTAATATAGTAAATAAAATACAGTTTGTATGTTCGTTTTATTGAAATCTATAGCAAAAAGGAAATTTTAACTAACAGTTTTGTTGGGAGTTCTAAAGGTGAGTTCAAATATGGCAAGTCACGCCTGAGTCGCGGCTACAACGAGTCTAATTCGTAATATTTTTAAAGGACTTGCGAGTCTACCACGCGCTGCGCCATGCGAAGGAGACTCGCGGCGAGCCGCTTTCTGTCGGTATTTTGACTCGCCATCAATGGAAATTGGCGCGTCTAGTGGGACGGGTTTGTGGCAGAAGAAATCCAAAGAAATTATGCTAAATTTAGTGGAGTTTTACGAATTGTTAAAGTATTTGTGGGATCTAAACAATAAGGACTATTTGAGTCTCGTTCATATAATAAATTATATGTAGCCGATGATCGCCGATAAAAACAAGAAAAACACTATCCATTCATTTTCTCAATTCAATGTATTTTATTAATTATTATTTAAGTTTTTAAAATTTTTTCATTACAAATTGATCAGTATTTCGTTGTATCCTGTGATATTCCCGCCACTGCAAATTGTGCTTCCAGGTGTAAGAACCACATTTCGGGTTCTACGATCCAGAATGGTATTTGCTTCATGCTTACAGCGCTTTCTTGTAAAGGTACGGTTTCACATTTTTCTTCTTGTGTTTCGTTACCTGCCATTTTTCATGTTTCGGGGTCACCACTTTGGGGATGTTTATCCTGATATTTATTTTATTATCATTTTAAAATAGTTGTTAAGTCTAGCACATAATTTTCCTTATATAGGAAATATAATTACTTCAAGGAGTTTATCCTATTAATGGATTAACTAGGGTATTAATAATTAGGACTAGCGGATCTGGACCTAGAAATCTTTTTCGGTCGACCTCCAGATCTTGAACGAGATCTCGATTTTGACCTATGACGCATTTTGGATTTTCCTTCGGATCTTGATTTAGATCGACTAGGAGATCTGGACCTAGAATACTTTTTCGGTCGTTCTTCAGATCTTGAACGAGATCTCGATTTGGATGGACTAACAGATCTTGACTTAGGACGCTTTTTGGATTTTCCTTCGGATCTTGATTTAGATCGACTAGGAGATCTGGACCTAGAATACTTTTTCGGTCGTTCTTCAGATCTTGAACGAGATCTCGATTTGGATGGACTAACAGATCTTGACCTAGGACGCTTCTTGGATTTTCCTTCAGATCTTGAAGATGTTCTTGATTTCGAGCGACTAGGAGTTTTGGACCTGGAACGCTTTTGCGGTCGTTCCTCAGATCTTGAGCGAGATTTCGATTTGGATCGACTAGCAGATTTTGACCTAAGACGCTTTCTAGACTTTTCTACCGACCGCGACCTTGAACGAGATCTTGACATTGATGAACTGGAGGATCTAGACCTAGAATGCGATCTTGATCTCGATCTACTATATGATGTACTTTTAAGTTTTCTGATTACAATTCTCCTTCCATTCAGTTCAGTATCGTCCAATTTTGCGATTGCCCGTTTCATTCCGGAATAACTACTAAAGTCAACTATTCCTTCGTGTTGACGGATTCTGTGAGCTTCACCATAAGTTACTTCTCCAGCTTTTCTCATAAAATCTTTCAGGTCTTGCCAGCTTACGCTCGAGGACAAATTTGTCACACTAACTCGGTACTTGGTTCTTTCCGGACGACCGTATCGTTTATTTCGTTTTTCGTAATTGTTATGGTTAGTTCGTCGGCCTACCGTTCTATCCACTACGCGTGCTCTTTGAACGGCAACTTCTTGTCCTAATAGTTTCTTACCATCTAATTCATAGATGGCGTCGTCGGCGTCTAGTTGGTCTTCAAATTCGACGAACGCAAAACCACCTTTTATTAGAATTTCCCTAATACGTCCAAAATCTTCGAAAAATCGTTCCAAATCACGCTTGCGAGTATCCCTCGAGATGCCTCCTACAAAAACTCGTGATTTTGACATGGTTATTATTATTATTATTATTTTTTGAGTCTAGCACATAATTTTCCTTATATAGGAAATATAATTACTTCAAGGAGTTTATCCTATTAATGGATTAACTAGGGTATTAATTTAAATACCGCCACACGCTAATCCGTGTAAAAAGTAGATGATACCAGTGTTAGATAGAAAGAAAAAAAATAAAAGAAAAAGATAGACTATTCCCACACCAAACTTGACTTGTGCTGAACAGTCCTCGCGCCGAATCGGGCCTGCCCCAAACCGGACTCGCGTCGAAACGATTGCGCCGAAATGGATTCGTGCCGAAACGGCTGCGCTGATTGGGGCCGTTTCCACCTTTATAAAATAAATAAAAGAAATGAAAAGGTCTTTGTTTAGCTTCGTTGGTCTGCAAGTTCGAAAAGCTGCTTGCGAGACGGTAACTTGGCAGCCTGTTGAAGTTTTAGTCTTACAACTAACTTTGAAAAACCTCTTTTGTAGGCGAAATGTGGGATGGTGGTCACTAAATAAAACACTTACTGTACATCCGGAAATGTGGAACCGATTGTGATAGAAAATATTAACTAAAATCTTAATTTATCTATTTTTTGTGAAAATTTGTTAGGTGGCTTGTCATATGACATGACATTAATTTCGCAAATTTGACAAAAATAACTATTCTAATCACTAATAAATAATTATTAAAGTACTGATAATTGACATAGATTTGATCACTTATACACATAAATAATATATATGAATAAAAAACAAATGGTACATACTTCTTAAGTTTTTTTTCTTATGTTTTAGTAAGCAAATTCTTGGACAACTGCCCCACAAACCTAACGTTATTTAATTGGTGTGCTGATGATTGGAGGTATTGCGGCAGAAGTTACGATATTTTTTTGTAGTTTTGTGTAATTACTAAAGCATATTATTAATTTAAGTGTTTTATGGTGTAAAAATACTCATCCATCACTAAACTGACATCATCATCATCAAGTCCACATGTTTATAAAAATAATTCGTAAGTTGATAAATACATAACATCAACATGTAATCTTTAATAATTATTATTGCTTTCTTCTATTTGAAATGATTTTTTCAAGCTTTTTGATTTTAATTTCAAATAAATAAATAAATAAATAAATTTCAATATAAATTAATATATAAAGAATGTTGTAATTACTTTTTTTTAGATATAAAAGTTTTATAATTTGTTATTATTTGCATTGAATAGAAGTAGTAATTTAAATAAATTTTTCTGTTTATTTAAATTATACTTTTATTCAAAACAAATAACAATAAATTACAAATCTATTTCATAATACTGATTATTTTTAAAATATACGCCAAAAATCTTATATCCTGCCATCTATCGAACCGTTTTGCAAACGTTTACGGTTTACTTTTCAACGCTAATACCAGGTGGCGTGTCGCCACAAATTTTATATAGGAGTTGCTCACCCGTGCGTGTTGGCAATAACGAGTTCGGGAAAATGTTGCTTTGCATTTTTGTATTGTAATTCGTATTTCCGATGTATTTTATTTTTTGGCAAAATAGAAAGTTTATTGTTTGCCTTTTTGTTGACTCTTCAGCTATTCTCAAGTTCATTCTTCGATACGAGTGAAGTATTACGACTGGGTTGCTACGACGATGATGAATAACGATAATGATCATCGTTGGTTTTTGTTTGGTGCTTGACCAATCAGTATCGAGAATTATGGTGTATGTGCTTTATTTTTGTTTTATTAATTTACTAATATGCTACAGGGTCGAACGTAATAAAATTATATTGCGGTTGACAAATAGAAAATATATTTTAAAAAGAAACAAATTTTTGTTTAGAATGGGCAACACATTAACTGTCGGCATTTTTAAAATATTAAAACACCTCTGCAGGAAGTATTAATCTGTAACAAATTAATTTATTTGTATAGCAAAGATAAATATGAAGTATAATTATATCAATTTCTCACTTGAACTTTTTGAATCCTGAATGGCTTTTCTGCGCAAATCGAATCTGACGAAAACGAACAAGAAATCTGTTGCGATCATCGCTAATAGCATGGTCATATTTGCCCAAAAAATACCAGCAGTTCGAAAAATGTACCCATATAAGAAAGTAAAACTGATCGATGTAGCTTGTAACCAATTCATAGCAATACCAACGGAAACACTTTCCGGTTCTGGATATGTAAATTCCACAAACAACTCCATCCCCAACGTCACGATAGCGCCCATACATACACTAAAATAATAAAATGGATTAACAGAATAATTTATACCCATAATTACATTCAATTCGATTCGTTACCCTGTTAAAATCGATGAGGCGTATACAAATCCGATGCCTTGATCCAGTGTACCAACATAAAATGCAGTTGATAGAAGAAATATGAAGTAGACCACCCAGCATGTGACTCTAAAAAATATTTAAATTGAAATTTTATCCCAATATATTATTACATTTTCATTTAGGTATACTTGAATTTCTTAAATTTGTCCATAACAATGCTGGTACCCATGGAACCAATCAAACTTAAGAACATTTGCAATAATCCTACAACTCCTACATCATAAGTTGCAGTCTGAAAATCAATATCACTTTATTTAGCAGATCTGTACTTATCTGGAAGTTTAATTGGGGGTGAAAAATCGAGAGCAAGAAAACTTACTGGATAATAAAATAAAATAATTTGATTGGACAAAACTTGAAACGGACATAATATTCCAATATGAATTCCTTCTATTAATAAGTAGATTATGTAAGATTTATTGAGCATTAAGGTTTTGACTATTTGAAGTAGACTCTTATTTTTAGCACGCTTCTCCTTAAGTGCATGAGTTTGTGCTATAGAAGGAGGTGTCGGTGGAGTATCGGTAAAAACTAAAATTATTGAATTAAATTTTATATCACATCCTGATAGTTTTAAGCAATACTAACATAAAATGATCAAAGGTATGATGGCAGTGCTAAAAGCAGCATAGGATATGTTCAGTATATAAAGCCTTTTTTCTACGTCTTCTGCTTCACCTTTCCATACGACTAACGGTGGGATTATATAAGATAAGGCAGATCCCATCTAAACAAAGAAGTTTATACCGATGCGGTTAAAGCAAAATGAGATAAGGTACATATATGAATCTTCCATTATCATATTGTAATAATTATTTTTACATGTTCAACAAAGTTAAAATTAAAACTCCTTGTTATAATGATAATTACAAATAATTGCACTTACCTGCGCTCCAATCAAACCCAATCCAATGGCGGTAGATACTTGGTCATAACCAAACCATGTAGCAGACAGCTTAGGAAGTAGTGGGAAAATGCATATTTGAAAAGCCGATACAATTCCTTGACCTAATATTACTAACCAAAATCTATCTGGATGTACCGAACCTACTTTAATCCACGATCCCACGGCGGTACCTAATATTCCAATTATAATGGTTTTACGGATGCCCTAAAATTAATATATTAAAATAGCTATTTTAAGTTTTGCCGTAGAGAAGGTGCAAAAAAAAAAGATCCGCAACTTTCAATGTACCCATCACCACTTTGCGGCAAAGAGTTGGTAGAAATACGGGCTACAAGAAAGGAGATCTTAGAGGATGCCGTCCAATGTTCTCTTAAGGGCCAGTTGTATAATATAAGATCAAATTTGGAGCAGAGTTAACTTTGACTTCGAGCACTCCGATTGGATCAACAGTAAGTTGATCCTGGTTTAACTCTTACCTGAGCTTTATACAACTGGGCCTAAAGAAATCGAGGATGAGATTGCTTCTCACATCGCAAACATGGAAACCAGGTTTTTGGGATTGACAACTGCAGGTGTTAGGTCACTGGCATACCAAGTGCGGAATAAAATCATATTCCACATAAAGTTAATCGTACTACAGAAGAAGCTGGATGGGCCTGGTTACATCAATTCATAAAACATACATCTGCCTACATCATAATATTATCTACATCTACACATGTACATCAGCCTAGAAAAGAAGGTACTACTTTTATTGGATGGTCGCGTAAGCTACAAACATCTTAGTATTTTGCAAAAAGCGAAAGAACACGGAATCATTTTATTCTTCTTCCCGGCCCATTGTACCCACAGATGCCAACCTCTGGACGTCGGATTTTTCTGGCCGCTGGTAACTTATTACAATCAGCAAATTCGTCTTTGGCTCAAGGCCCACCCTGGAAGACTGGTAACACACCTGCAAGTAGCCCAAATTTTTTGTGAAGCTTATCTCACAGCTGAACTGCCATCAAAGCCTTTCAGAAAACAGGAATAATTCCCTACAATCCAGATGTATTTGAAGATTGGATGTTCGTATCAGATGTTCGTGCTGAAGAAAACATGGGTCATCTAGAGAACCATACCGTTGCTGAAACATAAGAACACCTGGCGCCACCCTTTAGTTCTACGGTAGATTTTGAAAGATCAGGTACTTCGAAAAAGTCTAAGAGCCCTAGACAAGAAGAGACAACTAAATGCACGATGAACCTTTCTGTCAGTGTGCAGGATATTTCTCCTCTGCCAAATGCGTCTGCACTCTAGAAGACAACTCGGAAACAAAGGAAAAAAAGCAAGTCGGGTGTTGTTTCGATCTTGAGGAAGGAAAGAGCAAAATTTGCAAGGAAAGTTAAAAGTTATTGAAGAGTCCGATGAGGAGGAAGATGAAAACAAAGAAAACACAAATTAATTTTGAAGATGCTGAAGACGAAGACGATGTTCCCTATATGTATTGCAATGAGCTATTTTCTTGGTCTAAGTCCAAAGAGATCTGGCTTATATGTCAATTATGTGGAAACCATGGAAAGAGACCAGATGGGATGCCTCTCGTGCCTTGGCGACAGGGGCAAGCTTTGGTGTTGGACGTGATATTCGTAGATACCATGGCTCCAAGTCATCTGTTTATTTCAGGTCAATTGGCAGGATCAGCAGCGGCAAAAGCTGAAAATCTTAAACCAAAAATTTTTTGCACGGTTCAGGAAAATTGCGATTTTTCAACTTTTGCTGTCGAGACATTTTGACCATGAAGTAACGACACAAAATACGATTTTTTGACGACCCGTATAGAAATCAAAGTTTGATCCTTATCTAAAATGCATGGAAAATTTTGATTTTAAAATGCTGTTTTCTCGAAAACAATGCGGAAAATAATCCGCAATTATTTTTTCTATGCTCAGAAAATTGTCCTCTTTCCAATAGTTCTTAAGAAAAAAATAAATTCGTAAGGGATTACAAACCTCTTCTTTGTATATCTCATTTATATGCTATTAGGGCCGCAAAGCGGACCTGGAAGTTGGGAGGAGGTAGAGCCCCCTAGTAATAATAGTATATTATTTAACGAGGAGTTTAAACGGCATAATAAATGCGAGGTGGATCGTATATCATTCGCCGCGCACGATTCGCCGCTGCACGATTCGCCGAGAGCTTCTATCGCCATATATCAATAATCTAATTACTCGATTTGTGAATATCGTTATATTATCGAATATCGTTATACGAATCGCCGTGAATAGCGGCGATTCGTGCGCGGCGAATAGTACCGTTCCCGTTTAAACTCGAGTTTAATATACTATTTTATCTTCGCCTGCAGACATAATAGGGAAATTAATGGTCAACAATAAAAAAATTCGTGGTACAAATTAACAGTTAAAAATATACATACATTAAAAATACATAAATGTTCAAGGGGTAAATATCCGGAAAATTTTGGTACACTCATTTGAAATTCCCTTGGAAATCATTGGAATTCCTTGGAAATCACTGGAATTCTTTGGAAATTCTTGGAAATCATTGGAATTCGTTGGAAATTCCTGGAATTCTTGGAAATCATTGGAATTCCTTGGAAATCCCTGGAATTCTTTGGAAATCACTGGAATTTTTGGAAATCGTTGGAATTCCTTAGAAATCACCGGAAATCTTTGGAAATCTTTGGAATTCCTTGGAAATCGTTGGAATTCTTTGGAAATCGTTGAAAATCTTTGGAATTCCGAGTCTTGTGTATAGAAATTTTACTAGATATTTACCCCTTGTAAATGTTCGTAGGCAAGTTTTGCGAGTAACAAAGTAATTCAATACACTTATATTTACTTAGGCGGTATAAGCAGGAAGACAGATCTGAGAATATAGGCGACGGCAAGAGGTGACGTAATTTTATGTTGATAAAAGTGCATAAACCTTGCTAGACGTATTTTAATGCTTACTTTGCGTGGGTGTTTTAATTCTCAAAGGAAGAAACATGAGATTATAAAAACTAGGAATATTACTGTCAACTTGGACCGTATGAGCAAACCGTGTTAATTTCACTATTATGTCAGTAGGTGGAGATAAAATAAAATATGTAATGACTAAAATTGAACCACGAATTGAACTTTTTCCTAAAGACCATTAGAAAGAGGACAATTTTCTGAGCATTTTATTTAAATAAATTTTTGCAGATTATCCATTAGTTTTCGAGAAAACGGCATTTAAAATCAAAATTTTACAAAATTATATATGCGATTTCTACACAGGGGTTCTGTTACCCGTCTGTGATATATAGTCTGAAGTCTGATATAATCTTAGTGATAGCGGTCAGATGCGATTGTTACTCTGTCGAGTACACATCGTGCGTGTAGAACCCCTTGCTAGTAACCGCACACATTACACCGAGTTGTAGCGGGTCGCAGGATGTTTTTTGTGCGTTTTCGGAAAATTTAGAATACGTTTTTTCATGAGCACCATAAAATGGGTGCTATTTAGTCGGGGGAAGGGGGTGGGGGAACAGCAGAAAATTCTATTATCTTTTCCATGACCCGGTCTATATAGTAGTTAATAGTTTTTGAATACTGTAAATTATAGGGTATATAGCAAATAAATAAAATTGAGAGATAGAGACCTCAGTATTTGCAATTTTATTTTTTAAAGCTTTTTGTTAAAAGCTGTATTGCAATACTGAGGATTAGTAGGCTCAGTGGCATATTTAGAGAGGCAATTGCCTCTCCCCAAGGATGACTCGGATTGTATCCCTGAAGCCCTTTCTGATTAGAAAATCGGAGATTGGATATTGTATTCCGATATACAATTCCGAAAGATGGAAAGATATGGTAAAGAAAGTCTTAGGATTTTTGAGATGGGGATCGCTAATTGGAAGTGTTTTGTGTTTTACGATTACTTTACTTTGTTGACGAACGAAACTTATCAATTGAGATAACCTTGACATAGCCAGGTAGGTATCAACGAGGTTATCAATTTGCAAACTCTTTAAGCTGCTGACACTGGTGTCAAAATTCTCTAAAAAGAGTTGTAATTGGGTGGATGATGATTTCCATATGATTTCATAATTATCAGGTACTCTACACCGCTGCATGTTTTTAATGCTTTATCGTGTAAACTTCCTAACAAATACTGGAGTTTTTCACTTTTGGAAAATTCACACTTAACATGGATCAAGTTTTTGAAATTTGCATAATTATTGGTTGAAGAGACATATCTTCACCATCAAACTTGACTAATTCAATCTTTGGATGGTTCACTTTCGTTTGCTATTACCAGATAATGGTGTTGTGAGTTTCCTATGACAACCTCCATGCTTTGGAATGTATGTAAAGATAATTACAATTATCAACATTAAATGCCGAAAAGAGAAAGAGTCCAGAAGAGAAGAATCCAGAAATGGACAGGAAAAGTTTGTGGTTCAGCCAACCAAAAGGAGGTGGTTTAGCTATGTATGTTTGTTTATAAATGTTATTACTTACTATTTTGTCGATCATATAGGTTCCAGGAACACTGACCACGACATACGTAAGTGCAGCAATCATTGAAGTCCAATCCACTGCTTCATAAGACACTTGATAGTAATCGACCATAACATCTGCTATTATGGAAAACTCTATGTACTGCACAAGATTCGAAATTGAATACAAAACAAATATAAATAAAATCAGCCATCTTCTTTTATAAACCTTAAAATTGATTTCACTTTTATTGTTTTGCACCGCAGCGAATTCTAAAAATATACAATTATGGTTAACGTTTATTTGAATGCAAATATAATTTTGAAAATTTTTGCTTAATTAAGGATGAACAGAAGACACTGTTTCTGACATTAGTCGTCTCCAATATCATATACTGTATTTTTTATATGTCTACTGAGGACGGCGAGGAAACAAGGTGTCCACCCTTCATTCTCGATTATGAAAAATTTTTTAAGAGTTTGTCCACTTATTTAAACAAAAAAGTACCATTTTGTATTGTCATTGTTCTGGAAGTTTGTATAACTATCTATCGCTGCGAAAGTCAGACTTACTTCTAAATTATAGACGTGGATATTCATATTATATGATTTTTTAATAAATATATTGTTTATGTAAAACAGCTTTTTCATATAAACAGACATACATAATATAATATTATTTGTTTATTATATTTTTATTACAAATTTGCATTTTTCTCTATTATATAAATAATATAAATTATCTAGAATTACATGCAACGATTTTCATTATTAATCTTGAATTTTTAATAGATCATTCAAACTTAAGATATTGACAGTCACTATGTTATCTTATATGAGCACGAGTAATGTCCTTTATTTATTTAGTTATTTGCAATAACTTTTAATTTCCAATATTTTTCATTTATATAATTTCGAAGTATAAATAACTATTATCTTTTCATACAATTATATACAATTTAAAAAAATCAGTAAAATATAATAACAAAATAATATTTCGTACTATCTATAATACTCAATTGATAATTTTCCCATTCCTCTACAAACTTTTCCATAATTGCTGCGCATTTCGATATGTTGCATTGCCTATTATGGGTCCCTTGAGCTCGTCCCATAAATATTCTTTTTTTTCCTTAAGGCGGTATTCTAGTAGTCTAGAAATTTGAAAAAATCGAAATTTTTTTTGTATTTCCGAAGTTTAGACATTCAAGAATATGCCCTTAAAAGGATTTTTCAAAATTACGATTATTTAACAAGTTATAGCCATTTTAGTGACGCGGCATGTAATCTGGTACGATCGAAACAAATGAACAATAGACGGTAGGCGCTGCCCGACTACCTGCGGATGAATTCCTCCATAAAACCTTATTATTTCAAGTCGCCGAATTGATCTGATCGTGGCCGAATATACATTGCCGACTCGCTTTCGCCGAACTGTGGTCGCCGAAACGACATGTACCGGTTTCCAAGGGAGTTGGTAAGAGTGCGCTTTGAATAAGTCACAATATCTCGCAAGGTTGCAAGAAATTGGGAGAGAAATTTTTATAGGACATAGATATGTGGTTAAAGATTACGCACAGCAAAATTTCACCTTGGTCGCTGTGAAATAGCTCGAGAAAAGTACACATAAAGATTAATTTATAAATCAGGATTTTATGTATTTTTTGTAGTATAAACCTCTTAAAAACAGTGATGTGCCTTTAATATAAGCACGTCGAACAGAAATATGCATTTATACGTAAAAGAAACTAGTATAACATTGATTTTTAAGCGTTTTTCAGAAAAAAAATTTTTTTTTACCAAGCGTAAACAATTTTTTCTCTATTAGAAAGAGGACAATTTTCTGAGCATTTTGATACCGCACTTCGATACGGATTATCCATTAGTTTTCGAGGAAACGGCATTTGAAAATCAAAATTTTACATGCATTTCAGATAGGGAATTCGCTAACACGAGAGTTTTATTGACGGTGCGTGCGTTCTGATATAGTCTTAGTGTTAGCCGTCAGACGCGATTGTGACATTGTCGGGTATTATGCAACAAATTAAAAAATTTAAAAAGGCTAATAATTAAAAACGAGTTTCACCCCTTTCGAGTAGCCCTTTGACGAGTTGGTGCTATCTCGGGGGATGTTTTTAGCGAGTCGACCGGAGCGGATGGTAGCGGAGCGTCGGTTTGGACGAACGCAACCAAGGCAATCGAGAATCTAACCTAAAAATGAGTTCAACGTTTGTCGACAACTGAATGCAAGCGCTACGGCTATCAGTAAGAGTATATTGATCCACACGTACCGTCAATAGAACTCTCGTGTTAGTGAAATCCCTATCTAAACTGCATGTACATTTTTGATTTTCAAATAGTCCTCTTTCTAATAGTGCAAGAGTTAAAGCTCTACGCGTGGTATGGATTGACTGACAGTTCCCCAAAAAGTATTATATAAGGAAAATCTATTTTTATTTATTCAGATTAAGTACTTAAAATTTCGTTCCACTGTGCGTCACAACGCTTGCATTATGTTTGCTTCAGTTAGTATTTAAGAAGGGATAGGAAGCGGCGTGTCTATAAGTTTATATGGTCTAAGCATTTGAACATGTACCTTGGTAAAAGTGAGTCGACGAATGCTGTTTATTGTAAAAAAACAAAACAAAAAAATGTAAAGAAAATAGAAAGTGCTGAAATAAAAATTAATTTAATTAGTAGATAAAGGATATTGGGGATGATGGAACGCCGGTAATAAAAACAAATAAACTGTTGGTCGACGTTTCGGTCTATTTATTAGATCATCTTCAGGACTACAAAAGAGATATATATAAGTTTCACGGGTAATTACAAGTTATCACTTGTAAGTTAATTAAGTTAGTAAGTAAGTTATCACTAAACTTATAAGTTTTATAACACTTTTTTGCGCACAATCTCTGGTGTATTGGGGGGTATTCCATACCCCCAAACCCTCCGGTTTGAAAAAAACCTAGCTTTGTGTGCGTATTGTGTTCATCCTGTATACGGTTATTGAAATTTCATTGGGAATTGTTATTTTTTTCTAAAGATTTCTAAAAATTTATATTCTAATTTGAAAAATTCAAAAATTTGGGTAAAAACTGAGACAAAAACCATAAAAAATGAATTGCGTGTGCTACATTGGCTGTTGTCATGTAGTTATCCCCGCCCACTGAATTTAGTTGTCAAGACGTTTTAACGTTACTACCACAGTTGTTTTGTCTACTAATATAATATTTAAACTACAGATTTTATTAGTTTTAATAAAAACATTCATGTGAAACGATAGAAGTCAGGCCCGTAGCCAGGATTTCATTTCGGAGGGGGCACCTATAAAAAGCCTTTTGTAGAAAGTAACATATTCGGGGATCCCCTTCCGGGAATTTTTATTATTACAAACAAATATTGTTTTTTTTACATTTCGGGGGGGGGGCACATGCATCCAGGTGCCTTCCTTTAGCTACAAGCCTCGATGAAGTAAATGGGACAAGAAACCACTCAGGGACAAACCCATAGAGGAAAAAGGAGCAGCTTCTCACTTCTCAACATCAATATCCAATAGCGAAAGGATTTCCCCCCCTAAAAAGTATCGTTTTTGTTTATCCCTGGAACTAGTGGGGTATTGTTATGTTATGGGAATCTCGTTAATCCATTCGTATGCGTCAGTGGTAAAACGACTGACAAGTTCCAGAAATCAAAAAAATTCAAGCTTATCGTATAAGTATATAACAAACAAAATAGTAATAAGTATAATAAAAATTATTATAGGTAAAAGAAAAATAAATTCACAAAATTTATTTTAATAAATGTTCAAAATGGCCTCCCTCATTTTTAGCACACAGGCTTGCTCTTTTCAAAAGGTGTTGCACGATATTATTTACAATGGCGCTTTTCTTCGTCAAGTTCTGTCACACCTATCTGTATTCTCTCCATTAATTTATTTTTATTACCTACACTTTGTTCATTATTTTCAAAATTTATGAGAGAACGGTTGGTATCCCAAAAAAAAGTATTTGACCAAAGTTGTAGCCCATTAAATTTCCTCTCCGGGTTAGGCAGTAAGTTTTTTTCTAAGACGTTTCGTTTCAGAGATACGGGGTTTGCAAGAAAAGTAATAAAAATAAAACCTGAATTTTTCAAACATTTTTTCCCTTAATTTAATTGATAACTCGAAATCCGATGATTCTAGATGATAAGGGGTTATAACTTAATTTATAGATGAGCGAATGATTTTTAAAAATGTTCTAATCCATTAAGCTTAAAAAATCAATAATATCGGAGCTATGATCGTTTGAAATTAGAACTTCAAAAATTGCTTTAAAGGGAAAATTTTTCTTTTCTAGAAAAGTGTCCTTTATCACCACCTCAAAGGTTCTCCACGGTCACGGGGACACCCTGTATTTAGTTAAATTATGTAACATTATTTTATTATTAATATTATTGTATGTTTAAAGATTGTTTAGTATTTATTTTTAATCATAATAATCCGCAATACGAAATTTATTTTAAAAAATTGAAGAAAAGCAATACTCATACAACAAATTTTACAGTGCCGGAGTTAGATACTTTCTAACTTTTAATTTTTTAATTTGTTTCTCAAAGTTTAGATCAGTTTGAAATATGGAATTTGTGCAAAAAAAGTCGTGTTTTTACGATCCGTAAGCTGCAAAATGAGTTTTTATTTCCAGTTTTATTAATTTTTGTTACAGATATTGATTTTCCCAGCTCCTGCTTCTCATTTGATGAGCGGTACTTGTTTTTTCCTGGAAATAATAAACCGGTTTGGTGTATTAAAACAGAAAACTTTATTCCGGTCGAATTATATCACAAAAACCGCCGTTTCCTTGCGTCAACGACTTCCAAGTTCGTAGTGAATTATACCGTGAATTATAGGGAGTATTGGCAGATACTCGATTACAAAGAAAACATATAAAAACATTTAAATAAAATAATTGTAAAAATCTTTTAGAGAAATCCCTCTTCAAACAGGGGAAGTGTAACGGTTATGAGTGTTTTAGTTCTAAGTACAACACATTTTTCCAAGAATTTCTCTCGCAAGGGGCCTTGAGGAAGCCCATATATAATAGCACCAAGTTCAGGCTTGGAATGATATACACGAGAGTCCAGAGCAATGGGGTTGGGAAAGGACAAAGAAGCAAGATTGGATTTACTCCAGTGAAAACAACGAAAGATCCAGCACTCGAAGCACTCCTGAAATTTATTGCGAGCAAGAAGGGGTGCGGTCCAGCATGTGGTGTAGGAAAACAGGCTTGAAGTGTTCTGTTATCTGCACATGTTTTGTGCAATTTTGTGGGCTTTGAAGAAGAAGACGACGACGATGATGAGAAGGGAGAACTGAACGTTGCGAAATTATTGGCACAGGAAGTCGAAGATGAAAACTTGGAAGAGGAGGGAAGAAATTTACAAGAATCTATTGATATAAGTGACCCTGGACCATCTAGGCCCCACCACATAAAAGAAACGCGCCTCTTACTCTACCTCATGGTGAGTAAGAAAGTAGAAATTTGCTGAGTTTGACTCCGCTGTAACTCGTGAACTATTCATCTGATTGAAAAATATTTTATATAAAAGTTGCAGGAAATTTCATGCTCTATAATTTTTCTAATAACTATTTTTGACCTAGGTGGCACTGGAGAGAAGGTATTCTTCTCGAAAAACTGGTTTTTGGTACAACTTTTCCAATTTAGCGGGCGAGCGGCGATCGCTAACTGGACGTATTAATTAGGACACCGATTTGTACAAATCTACCAAATTATAAATTTCCTTGACCTTTTGTAAGTCAGAACCTACCCAATGCCTGGACTAATAGTCTATACTATAGGAAAAAGTTCAATAGTAGGTTTGGCGGTCTAGGTATTACTACTTTAATCTTATCGGTAAAATTCTTTCTCTGACACTTCACAATGTCTTTGAGATCAGCTATATGGATGAAGCCGTGAAGGCATTATGTCTAGGTTTGGGCTTACAGGCTTTCCAGAATTTGCAGTGTAGTGGGATAATCAGGAAAAATATTTATGAACACATATTAGGAAAGAGCTCCGAAATTGATCTACTGCGCAATATGAAGCTGGAATATGGCTGCAGGTTTTCCTTCTCCAAATCTTTGTACTTTTAGACAAGAGTGTACTTCGTATCCGCCTTATCGTATCCTACAGAATTAGCCGAAATTTTTTATTTGTAGTTTTTACTTGTAGTTTTAATTCTAGTCATAAGTACGTTGAAAATTGATTGTTGTAGTAATAATTTTTTAATAAAACATCTATCAACAATAAACATAGTAAAAGAATTATTTATTATGAATAATATTAAAATAAATCTTTTATACAATGCATGTTAAATAAAATTCCAAGTTGAACAAAGTCAAATACTAGCAATTTTACAAAAATTACAATAGTAAAAAGTACAAATTTTTAGAAAATTTACAAAAATATATAGGGCAAATGTACTGGTTTCACCTTTGAGTTACAGCAAGTTAAAGCACTTACCCAATCCAAACCATTTATTTATTCCCGATTTCTTCAATATGCCATTTCTTGTAATGCCTTGCCAAATAGCTATTTCTCAAAAACTTTTTATCACAAATAGTACATACAAACTGCTTTATGCCTGTATGGATTTTTAAATGTTGCATAAAATCGCCTCTATGTGAAAATCTGTGATGGCAAGTTTCACATTGGAAAGCCTTATCACGTAAATGAATACGGAGGACGTGCTTTTTCAAATTTTGTTTCTGTGCAGTTTTGTAATCACAATTTTCACACGAATAAGGTTTGTCTCCGCTGTGTATTCTTAAATGTGTAATCAGGTTTCGTTTATCTGCACATTTAAAATCACAGGTGTCGCATGCAAATGGTTTCTCGCCGGTATGAATTCTTAAATGTTGTCTCACCCCTGATTTTTTTGAAAATTTAGCATCGCAAATTGCACAGCAGAATGGTTTCTCCTTCGTGTGTACTTTTAAATGCGATTTTAAAGTTTGCAACGTTGCAGCTTTGTAACAGCAAATGTTACACGTAAATAGTTTAAGTGTCGTACCATGTTGTCTTAAATGTTTTTTCAAAACCCAAGATTGTGTAGTTTTATAGTCGCACATTTTGCAGGAAAAGCGCTTCATGTCGGCATGAAGTAACATTCCATGTTTTACCAAATCATTTATTAGCGACGTTTTATAATCACAATATTTACACGAAAATGATTTTTTAACAGTATGCTTTTTTAAATGAGATTGTAAGGTTTTTTTTTGAGCACAACGATAGTCACAAATTTCACATGCAAATGGTTTTTCGCCGGTATGCACTTTTAAATGTTCATTCAAACCCGATTTTTGCGCGGATCTATAATCGCAAAAAATACATGCAAATGGTTTTTCGCCGGTGTGCGTTTTGGAATGTTGCTTCAAACCTCCTTTTTGTGAGCATTTATGATCACAGATTTCGCAGACAAAAACTTTTTCTCGAGTATGAATATTCATGTGAGTTTTCAAAGTTCCTCTGTGTGAAAACTTTTTGCCACAAACTTTACACATAAATGATTTTTCAGTAATATTTTGGCCATCTCTCAAATATGATTTTCTATAGTGGGGTATGTTTTCGCTATAACAGTAAATTTGTTCCTTCCTCGAATGCATTCTTTTTAGGTGAGTTTCCAGGCCTCCTTTTTGAGCAAATTTATGACCGCACACTGCACACTCGAATATTTTTTCGCGGGTATGAAGATTCATATGTGTTCGTAAACTTCCTTTCAGTGTAAACTTACGGTCGCAAATTTCACAAACAAAGGGTTTCGGTGTTTTTGGTTCCTTCGGTTTCTTTGGTTTCTTCCTCCTAAAACTTTTTAAATAGTTCTCTAGCCTTTCCTTTTTTTCGTTAATCATTTCTTTCGTAAGCAACTTTTCGTTGTCCACTTCTTCTTTAATGTCAATCGAGTGATGCAATAATTCCAAGTCACCATCAATTGTCTCCTCCTTAATTTCTATTTTTAAATCCATGTTGAATAGTATTTTGATGAACTGCCGTCAAAATTATTTTTCTCTATTCTGTCCTTCAGTTTCACATAAAGTATGATGTTAATCAAAACAGAATAATTTCAATTTAGTTGTAATCGGCAAAACGTGACATAACCTAAAAATAATTATTGAACTGTTGCTTGTTGGTTAATCAATAAATGATTACATTACAGTTTTTGTTACTTACAAGGATTATGAATATTGATAATTACCATGAAAATACTCCGAATTAAACTAAAAACGCACAAACGACAAACCAATGAACAAAAACCTGCGAGTATTGAAATCGATGTGATTGAAGTAATGCGGCGTTGCCGATCGAGTGCTTCCTTCGCAAGCGACCTTCGCGTTGTGTCAAAATTTGAATATTTCGGTAATCTAAAAAATTGTGTTCGCCGAAACCGAACCTTTTAGTTTATAAAATAAATAAATTTATTATTTAATGAATTAAAACAATATTACATTTTTAATTCAAATGAAAACGAGGTTAAGAAATAGATATTTTCGATACAAGTTAGGAAAACTAACATTTTTCCATTCCAGGCAAAGGTTTACGATCGAAGCCAATTTACACTGTTTCAAAATGTACAATTAACGTTGTTAACATAGCAGTGTACGAATACTTTCTGGAGCCACTGTAAGTTTTTCTTTTTGATAATATTTTTTAAGCGCCGCATTAATAAAGACTAAAATGGTCCAAGTTAATTTTTTTTAACTTTCTGTTTGCAAAAAATGATTTAAAATAATTTATGAAAAACTACGTGAAAACTAGGGGTAGAGGAGGGGTTTTAAATATACTACAAGCAGTTATCTAGGGGGGGGGGTTAAAAATTGCAAAAAAAAAAAAAAAAAAAAAAAATGGGTCACGTAGTACGGGTACGTTCCCTTATCGTAGTAGCGCACAAGGAAAAAATATAAAATAAACGCTGGCCAATAAAAATGGCCACTGAGATAGCTCTCGCTGTCGCTCGTAAGTGTATTTCGGTAGGTACTGTGTTTTTCAATTCTACGTTTTGCATTTGTCAGCATATACCGACTTAAAATTTAAAAAAATTCTTATACAAAAAGGACCAACGTGGAATGAATGGGGACATTTTCTTTTAATTTATTGTTGCATATTTTTATTATGCCTCTAGCTACGGGCCTGACCCCAGGTAATAGCGAACCCGCCATCCCCAGATCCATCTCGGCGGAACATTCCTGAACAGAGTCGAGAAAGTAGTTATGCGTTAATAGAGTCCGGATCCTCACACAACTGCGCAGATATTTGACCAGAGGCACGAACACGCACGCCCCAAGAAGACAAACATTGCTAAAACTTTTCTGGGTTTGAGCGATAAAGCGATAGCTGATAATTTATGAAGCTTGACTTCTCTCTTCTGACAGCACTTTCCGGCGAGCAGTCCCAGAAATGGAAAAATCGCCACCCCAACCCCGAATACGAGGGCGACTATTTTGTCTAGAGCTATTCAAATAGAATCGCCAGAAAGCCGAAAACCGCTCGAGCCACGACCCGCGGCATAGAAGCAGTCGAATGAGTCAAAGGCCAGGTGGCCAGGTGCCGCATTTACAACCGAAGCGTACGAAGTGACCGAATCATTACCAGATCCAAATCTCCTCCCCACAGCCACAAATGACGGTGCATTAGCATTTAGAGCACTCTTATATCAACCACAACCCTCGGCGCAGAAGAAGACACAAGCCGCTCAAACTTCTAACTCAGCGGCTCATTCTGAGCTCTTAGGAACGCAGTTTTTCCTTTCAGGACAGCTATTTCATCTGCTCTCACCCGCCCAGTAACTGATCCCACTAAGGCCAGCATTTACTCTCGGAAAACGTCAAATTGTACATTTAACACACGGGTGATAACCCCCTCGAGAGCCACCAAATCAAATGGTGACCAAACCGGAGAAGGTGAAGTACCCGGAATCAAGAGATAAATATCCCGAATATTTTGTGTACACAAGTTTGGAATTCCTTTGGAAATCATTGGAATTTCTTGGTATTCTTTGAAAATTGTTGGAAATCATTGGTAGTCTTGGAAATCTTTGGAATTCCTTGGAAATCCTTGGAATTCCTTGGAACTCCCTGGAATTCTTTGAAAATTATTGGAATTCCTTGAAAGTCTTTGGAATTCTTTGGAAATTGTTGGAAATCTTGGACATCCTTGGAATTCCTTGGACATCCTTGGAATTCCTTGGAATCCCCTGGAATTCTTTGGAAATCCCTGGAATTCCTTGGAAATCACTGGAAATCTTTGGAAATTCCTGGGGTTCTTTGGAATTCGTAGAAAATCGTTAGAAGTCTTTGGAATTTCTTGGAATTCTTTGGAAATCTTTGGAATTCCTTGAAAATCGTAGGAAGTCTTTGTAATCCTTTGGAAATCTATGCAATTTCTTGGAATTCTTTGGAAATCCTTGGAATTCCTTGGAACTCCCTGGAATTCTTTGGAAATTATTGGAATACTTGGAATTCATTGAAAGTCTTTGGAAATAGTTGGAAATCTTGGAAATCTTTGAAATTCGTTGGAAATTCTTGGAAACCCCTGCAATTCTTTGGAAATCCTTGGAATTCTCTGGAAATCCCTGGAATTCCTTGGAAATCCCGGAATTCTTTAGATTGCACTTTGATTTGAACTCATTAGAATTCCTTGGAAATCACTGGAAATTCCTGGAGTTTTTTGGAATTTGTAGAAAGTCGTTAGAAGTCTTTGGTATTTCTTGGAATTCTTTGGAAATTGTTGGAAATCTTTGGAATTCTTTGAAAATCGTAGGAAGTCTTTGTAATTCTTTGAAAACCTTTGCAATTTCTTGGAATTATTTGGAAATTATAGGAATTCTTGGAATTCCCTGAAAGTCTTTGGAATTCCCTGAAAGTCTTTGGAATTCCCTGAAAGTCTTTGGAATTCTTTGGAAATTGTTGGAAATCTTGGAAATCTTTGAAATTCGTTGGAAATCCTTGGAATTGCTTGGAAACCCCTGGAATTCTTTGGAAATCTTTAGATAGCACTTTGATTTGAACTCATTGGAATTCCTTGGAAATCACTGGAAATATTTGGAAATTCCTGGAGTTCTTTGGAATTCGTAGAAAATCGTTAGAAGTCTTTGGAATATCTTGGAATTTTTTGAAAATCGGAGTAAGTCTTTGAAATACTTTGGAAATCAATGCAATTTCTTGGAATTCTTTGAAAATCCTTGGAATTCCTTGGAACACCCTGGAATTCTTTGGAAATTATTGAAAATTCCCGGGAATTCTTGTAATTCCCTGAAAGTCTTTGGAATTCTTTGGAAATCGTTGGAAGTCTTGGAAATCTATGAAATTCGTTGGAAATCATTGGAATTCTTAGAAATCTTTGGAATTCTGAGTTTTGCGTATCCAGAAATTTTACTGGATATTTACCCCTTGCCCGGAACAATGAGAGCACCCCGATCATCATGCCCACTGCACTGCACAATACTCCAGTCGTTTTCAACTTGTAACAAACTCAAACATTGCTGCAACCGTTACATCTCGACGTGGTCAAAACATCCACACACTTCTTTTTGCATTTTTTACAGAATCCTTCCATATTTGCCAAAGGAAAAGGAAAAGACGGGGACACACACTTCAGACTAGCAGGGCCCGTTGCGGTGACTTTTGATTAACACACACACAAGACTGAGCCAACGCCTCAAATCATCGATTTAAATGATCAAAAATAGCCAAAACAACAAAAATCAAAACTCGCTCAACAATTACATATGTACACTCTAAAGCGGCCACACACGCTCTTCTATATAAAATTTTTTTTTGTTGCGAAAATATTTAAGTTGGTAATTTTAATTTTTATTATTTTTGGTTCAGTATTCATTTTATGCTCGGACAAAAAACGATTATTATATAACATACTGTACAACTAAAAAATGAAGAAACATTAGCGCCATCGCACGTCACGTAGCGTTACTGTAGTAGATGACTTCTCCCGTAGCTACCGTATGTTTCTCGATGTTTATTTACTGCAATTTAATAATTTATTGAAACAAAATCGCAAAAATCAAACTTAATGCTGACAGTTAAAATTTGTTCGGTCACTAAAGAATGATGACCTGGTCCTCGTAATTTTGATTTTTGTTGTATTATTAATTTGTGTCAATATGGAAAATGCAAGTGCCAATTTTGAAGTAATTCAACCACCAAATTATGCTGAAGTTATAATCAAGACTGAGTGGATTGATGATGAGCAATCGGAATTGACAGGTTGATTAAATTTCCTACAGATAAATTTAACATTAACTTACGAATAACATTTTTTAGAAGTTGCTTATTCGAATGAACAAATAAAATTAGAAAACTACAATTGCAAACTAGAAGACTTACATCATCTGATCAATGTCAAAGAAGAAACAACTAAACAAAGTGGTGAAGCGGAGAAACCTAATCGACAACAGTTGAAAAAGTTTAACTGCGATCAGTGCAATTTGAAATTTAGCAGAAAAGCTATTTTACAAAAACATTTAGTAAGTCACGAAATTAATAAATCATTGACTTGTGGAATTTGTGATAATAAATTTATTAACAAAAGTAGGTTACAATGTCACTTAAGGCTACATTCCGACATAAAACCGTTTGTGTGTAGAATTTGCAATGACAGATTTTTAAGAAAAGAAACTATGAAGATTCATTTGAGCACTCACATCGAAGGAAAGGAATTTTCTTGTAAAATTTGTGAGTACAAGTGTTCACGTAAAGGAACTTTAGCTATGCACTTGAAAACACATTCAGGTGAAAAGCCATTTTCATGTGACGTTTGCGAGTACAAGTCTTCGCATAAAGGAAGTTTGAAGTTGCATTTAAGAACTCATACCGGCGAAAAACCTTTTGAATGTGGAGTTTGTAAAATTCGATTTTCTCAAAAAGGGGATTTGGTGGTTCATTTGAGAATCCATACTGGCGAGAAACCGTTTACTTGTGAAATTTGCGGCTACAAATGTTCGCATAAAGGGAGTTTGACGAGGCATGTCGTTTCTCATACAGGTGAAAAACCGTTTAGATGCAAAATTTGTGATTCTAAATTTTCCCGAAACGGACATTTGATTAGGCACTTAAGAATTCATGCGGGCGAGAAATCTTTTTTTTGCAAAATTTGCGAATATAGATGTTTACGAAAGGAGGATTTGAAAAGACATGCAAGTGTTCATACGGGAGATAAACCGTTTGCATGTAACGTTTGTGAATATCGATGTGTACGACGAGGAGATTTGAGCACACATCTAATTATTCATGCGAAAAGAACTGAATTTGCATGTGACGTTTGTGAATTCAAATGTGCGCAAGAACGTAGTTTACATCAACATTTACTTACACACAGGCGGCAAATTGACAGAGATAAATAGGTATTTCATTTAATATAATATTTTATTTGTGTAACTACAAAAAAAGTAATAAATTTATTTGTAAATTATTTTTTTACATTTTACAACATGGAAATGGAAAAATTTAATCATATCGTTTCTGTGGGCATCGATTGTCTCTTTGCCTGTTTATCAATTTCTTTGAAGCACTGCTTCAAGGGCCAATGACTTTATAGTCTGTCCCACTATAACTTGAGTGTGACTCATACCCAAAATAAATTGGGTTGTTTGTTATGTGATGTTTGCATACTTAGCTGATTTTTTATACTTCCCTATACCTCAGGGATCGTTCATAAAAGACGTTGATATTTTTCGATACAAATATTTACAATAAGGTCAAATTTTTTTTAAATTACAATTTTATAGCGCGCTTTGCTCTCATTGGTGCTTGCCTTAGCTGTTTAGTTTGATTTACTAGCACTAGAGGGACGCGTAGATCGTCTTCGTCATCACTACGTCAACGTCACGGCAATCTGTTATTAGCTGTGGCTTTAACTGTGATGGTCTCTTCAAGTGCGAAGAAAATGTTAAATCGACGAGGTGTTATTTTAGGTAAATTAAATTTTTGATTATTTTCGTTTGTTGTGTAATCGCAAGTATCTTCACTAATTGACTATAATTTAATTATTTTTCCATTTTAAACATAAAGGAAAAATAATGAGTAATGACAAAGGGAAATATTTTCACCCTTAAATAAATGATTTATTATTAAAATTTAAAAAATTTTCTTTAATTTCAGATTTATATCGTATAAGACGACTATCATTTCGTTGAAAATATGCAGCAACATGTGCGAAAATTTACCACACGTGGTAAATTGAGGTTATGAACTCCGATGGCACGATTACCAAGATATGGGGATTAGATTGGTGTTTGTTATAAAGTGAACTTGGTAAGTACTAGTAGATCTTGCGAATCACGTGTTAGTGCAATTTGTTGAGAAAATTATTGAATTAGAGTAATTTTTTTATGACCTTTCCATCCAAGCTGAAAAATGGCTAATTTTTTCTGCATTTCAAGAAAGGATATTAAATTTTAAGTTTCCATTAAAATAAATTGATTGTATTTTAAACAATTTTTATGGTTTAACTTGATATATTGAAACTTGAAAAATAGAATTAGTAAATACCTTGACTAAATTTTCATTTGGAAAATAATTTTTTTTTAATTTAAGGAGATATGTGGAAGCCGCACTGAATGGATGCCTGAAAATTTGCTCCTTTAGTCATTAAATTGCTGTAGTAACTTGAAAGGTAGGTACTTTATTAAATCTTTGATTTCATGATTTCAAGTAATATGTAGTACATTAATCGAACTTTCTATCCAAGCTGGAAAATGGTTTAGTTTTTCTGCATTTCAGGAAAGAATATCAATTTTTAAGTTTTTATCGATAAAATTAATTTTGTTAATAGTTTTATTTTAATCGATTCTACTTAAACAGTTAATTTACTGTCAACTAGTCTTTCTGCATATTTTCAAAAAATTTCAAAAACCAGTGCTCTATACAAAAAATAAAATGAATTAAATTATTATATTATGGACATAAACAAATAAATTAAAATATCTTACAATCTATTGTTTAATTAGATTCATTTTGAAATTTTAGATTTGGCAGTTCTTCCGATTACTTGCGAGGTTATCTTACCAAAATCCAAACAATATATATAGGAAATATAAAGTGGAATCAAAACAATAAGAAGATTATTAAAGAATTAAACAACAGCAATTCAAAAAAATATCAAAACATTCAAGAACAATTATTGAAGATTTGCAAAATAATTCGTTTATTTTGCTGCTTGGTTACTGTTACTGTTGTTACTGTTTGTCATGCTTGTGTTGGGCTTTAACCTAATCCTATTATGTATAAATGAATAAAAAGTGAAATTTTAAGAAATTTATTTGGCAACAATGGCCCATTAAAAATAAATACCTTTCTTTCGGCGCTGTATAGCATATGTTTTTTTCCTTGCAGATATATATTTCAAAAGTATCCTATTCAATTTTTAGCTGTTAATATAAAAAAATTAAAGAGTTATGATTTGTTTTGTGTTTTTACAACTAACTTTTATTTTTTCATTAATGTACCTATGCTGTCTTCTAAAAGAGTCCTTTTTAATTATTGGAAAATTTTTTGTAAGTCTAAAAAGTAAATAACCTCTTCGCAAAACAGTTTTTAACAGTGGGGTCTGAAACGCCCGCCCTAGTGTGGCAGTTAAGGGTTAATGGATTAGAACATTTTTAAAGATCATTTGCTTATCTATAAATTAGGTTATAGCTCCTTATAGGTAATGGAAACTTCAGAAGTTTCCCTAATATCCTGGTAATTTTCTATTTTTAAAAATTTTCAAATTTCCCTTTGCTAGTAGGCTTGTGCACAATAGCGGATTTAAGAAAACTTCATAAAAGGGGTACATGAGACATGGGGTTTCATGATTTAGGTAAATTTTTTAAATTTAAACAAAGTTTGTTAGTGTTTAATTGATATTGAAGGGGGGAGGGTAAACAATTTTTACTTATTATTATGCATCTATAATGTTTTTATGAAAATATTTCTCGTTAATGTATTTATGCGCATTGGTAGTAAACAGATAACGAATAAGGACCCACTCCTGTCATCTTCCTCTTGTTGCCATTCTCTTCTCTTGAAAAACTGTTTTTTGCTTTAGTCAGCAAATTACTGAAACTAATAACGAACTAAATAATTAAAATTAAATTCATTAAACCCAGAAAAAAATAATATTTTAATAAAAATTTTTTTCAATTAAAAATACAAAATATTTTTAAATTTTGTAAGAATTTAGGTATATTTTTTTAATTTAACCCATTCAGGACGGCTGCCGTACATGTACGACTTTGCATTCCTCATTTTTCAGGCCTGGCGCCGTACTTTTACGTTTTAGTTATCTTTCACAAACCGACCTTCCACAAACCAAATCTTCCAGTGCTCGTCCTGAATGGGTTAATCAAAATTAAGATTTTGTTGGTTTTTGATCGGGAGGAGGGGCCGAGGGGGGCAACTCTACAGTATTGGTGCTTGAATATAGAGGAAACAGTGCAAGTGTATTCCATACCCCCCGGATTCCTGTTTTTCAGGTTACCTACAATAATTCTTTTATTAAAATAAATATCGGGAATACACCATTAAGCCAATTTTAAAAAAGGACAATCTTTTTAATAAATTCAAAAGTTGCTTATTTCATTAATGTTTATTTATAATATTAAAAAAATTATTAAGGGTCGTATTCACTAACTCTTAAAGGATCTTTACGGAAAGGATGCCTTAACGTAAAGGCAAAACGTATTCTGTAATTGTAATATTAAAGGATCCTTTAGCAAAAGGATGCCTTCAGGTAAAGGATTTGCGCATTCTGTAACTCGAAAGGATCCGTTATCAGCGTCAAAATACACCAAGTTGATCCTTCACATAAAGGATGCTCAGTAGGCGTCTTTGGAGGAAATTGAAGTGTGATTTGTATAGTGAAAATGAACTTGAAACGTGAAAATTGAAAGTGTGTTTGATTTTTGCCCATTCCTCGATACATGACACACAAAATATATGGTCGCAATTAAGTATTCCTACTTCAACACTTATCTTATCTTCTAGACATATTCTACAAAAATCAGGATATTCAGGTTTGAGAATTTCAAGTTTTCTCCATTTACTCCTCATTTGTTCTATCACATTTTTTCCTGCTTTTTTTCCCATTTTTCTTGTTTGTATGTTTTCTTTCCGAAATATTATTGTTTAATAATTATTGATACATCATTTAAATGACCTTCAACATAGTAATCAATTAATTACTTACAGGTTGGTAAAACTGATTTTATGTTTTACGGATTTTACAGTGGCGGATCTAGAAGGTTCCAAAATGGAAATTTCTCCATGGAGGAATTATAGACTTACTGTACTGTCACAATCATGTTAACGTAACGTAGTCGACTTAACCTTGAACAAATGCTCCAATCTAAAGCCATCTTTCCGACGATCTACCAATCAAATGCGAGCTTTCGTTAACATTAACACTATTCTGACAGGGCAGTTAACGTGTCAGCCCTATCAGATACCAACAGAAGCAATTTCTATTCTTGCTCTTTTTGCACAAAATCGGAAAAATAACGGAAAAAGGATTACAAATACATCGAGGTCGAAAGCATGGTTCAAATCTTTTAAAAAATGCCCCAATAGAAACCTCAAATGCAGCGTCAAATAAATCGGAAGAATCGGGAACTCAATTGTCAAGCGAAAAAAAATATCAAGCAGCGTTAGGTGAACCTTATTTAAATTGCGTAGGAGAATCCAATGAAAGCTGGCACAAAAGATGGGAGAAGACCATTTTATTACGTGGAAAGCAATACGATTTAACTAGTGGAAGTAAAAGTCGACAATTCGTAAATGGACTAGCTAAAGAAGTTGAGGCACTAGTAAAAGGAGACTTTCCCTCAGAACGTATACTAATATACATCTCGGTTCTCCTTCAGAGGTATAAAATGATAAAACAAGCTAAAGCCATCCGACTACTTCTTGACCGTCGTCTCAAACTTTGGGAAGCAGAAGAATATGATTTACTTAAACTTATACATGAAGCTTTATCTTCCGAAAAAAAATTTAGCAATAGAAAACAGACTAAAATAAATATGGAGCATATAGTGAAAATATTTCATCGACTCATGCTACAAGGTAAAGTACGTGAAGCAGTTAACCCTTTTTAAAGTTTTTTTTAAAGTTAACCCCTTTGGGGTTAACCTTACTTTTTTCAAATATCGCCAAAAATTAAAATGGTCTTTTTTTGACCAAAACCGTCGTGCTTTGATGCGAGGAGTTCTAAAAACGCGGTATCGTTTGGGGAAAACGCCCGTTAGTGGTTCAAACTGACGTTCAAATATTTCCAACCTTAAAGACGCATAAATCCTAAAATATAATACTTACGGCAAATCTATCTGCGTCAGTCGATTTATCTCAAAAAACTGCATAGGAAAACGCCAAAAAATGCGTGGATTTGAAACTTTCGATTTTTGGGGTGAAAAAACACCAAAGGGGTTAACCTTACGTTTTTTTCAAAAATCGCCAAAAATTAAAATGGTCTTTTTTTGACCAAAACCGACGTGCTTTGATGCGAGGAGTTCGTAAAACGCTGTATCGTTTGGGGAAAACGCCCGTAAGTGGTTCAAACTGACGTTCAAATATTTCCAACTTTAAAGACGCATAAATCCTAAAATATAATACTTACGGCAAATCTATCTGCGTCAGTCGATTTATCTCAAAAAACTGCATAGGAAAACGCCAAAAAATGCTTGGGTTTGAAACTTTCGATTTTTGGGGTGAAAAAACACCAAAGGGGTTAACCTTACGTTTTTTTCAAAAATCGCCAAAAATTAAAATGGTCTTTTTTTGACCAAAACCGACGTGCGATGATGCGAGGAGTTCGAAAAACGCGGTATCGTTTGGGGAAAACGCCCGTAAGTAGTTCAAACTGACGTTCAAATATTTCCAACTTTAAAGACGCATAAATACTAAAATATAATACTTACGGCAAATCTATCTGCTCAGTCGATTTATCTCAAAAAACTGCATAGGAAAACGCCAAAAAAAGCGTGGATTTGAAACTTTCGATTTTTGGGGTGAAAAAACACCAAAGGGGTTAACCTTACGTTTTTTTCAAAAATCGCCAAAAATTAAAATGGTCTTTTTTTGACCAAAACCGACGTGCTTTGATGCGAGGAGTTCGAAAAACGCTGTATCGTTTGGGGAAAACGCCCGTAAGTGGTTCAAACTGACGTTCAAATATTTCCAACTTTAAAGACGCATAAATCCTAAAATATAATACTTACGGCAAATCTATCTGCGTCAGTCGATTTATCTCAAAAAACTGCATAGGAAAACGCCAAAAAATGCTTGGATTTGAAACTTTCGATTTTTGGGGTGAAAAAACACCAAAGGGGTTCACCTTACCTTTTTTTCAAAAATCGCCAAAAATTAAAATGGTCTTTTTTTGACCAAAACCGACGTGCTTTGATGCGAGGAGTTCGAAAAACGCGGTATCGTTTGGGGAAAACGCCCGTAAGTGGTTCAAACTGACGTTCCAATATTTCCAACTTTAAACACGCATAAATCCTAAAATATAATACTTACGGCAAATCTATCTGCTCAGTCGATTTATCTCAAAAAACTGCATAGGAAAACGCCAAAAAATGCGTGGATTTGAAACTTTCGATTTTTGGGGTGAAAAAACACCAAAGGGGTTAACCTTACGTTTTTTTCAAAAATCGCCAAAAATTAAAATGGTCATTTTTTGACCAAAACCGACGTGCTTTGATGCGAGGAGTTCGAAAAACGCTGTATCGTTTGGGGAAAACGCCCGTAAGTGGTTCAAACTGACGTTCAAATATTTCCAACTTTAAAGACGCATAAATCCTAAAATATAATACTTACGGCAAATCTATCTGCGTCAGTCGATTTATCTCAAAAAACTGCATAGGAAAACGCCAAAAAATGCTTGGATTTGAAACTTTCGATTTTTGGGGTGAAAAAACACCAAACCTTACGTTTTTTTCAAAAATCGCCAAAAATTAAAATGGTCTTTTTTTGACCAAAACCGTCGTGCTTTGATGCGAGGAGTTCTAAAAACGCGGTATCGTTTGGGGAAAACGCCCGTAAGTGGTTCAAACTGACGTTCAAATATTTCCAACTTTAAACACGCATAAATCCTAAAATATAATACTTACGGCAAATCTATCTGCGTCAGTCGATTTATCTCAAAAAACTGCATAGGAAAACGCCAAAAAATGCTTGGATTTGAAACTTTCGATTTTTGGGGTGAAAAAACACCAAAGGGGTTAACCTTACGTTTTTTTCAAAAATCGCCAAAAATTAAAATGGTCATTTTTTGACCAAAACCGACGTGCTTTGATGCGAGGAGTTCGAAAAACGCTGTATCGTTTGGGGAAAACGCCCGTAAGTGGTTCAAACTGACGTTCAAATATTTCCAACTTTAAAGACGCATAAATCCTAAAATATAATACTTACGGCAAATCTATCTGCGTCAGTCGATTTATCTCAAAAAACTGCATAGGAAAACGCCAAAAAATGCTTGGATTTGAAACTTTCGATTTTTGGGGTGAAAAAACACCAAAGGGGTTAACCTTACGTTTTTTTCAAAAATCGCCAAAAATTAAAATGGTCTTTTTTTGACCAAAACCGACGTGCTTTGATGCGAGGAGTTCGAAAAACGCTGTATCGTTTGGGGAAAACGCCCGTAAGTGGTTCAAACTGACGTTAAAATATTTCCAACTTTAAAGACGCATAAATCCTAAAATATAATACTTACGGCAAATCTATCTGCGTCAGTCGATTTATCTCAAAAAACTGCATAGGAAAACGCCAAAAAATGCTTGGATTTGAAACTTTCGATTTTTGGGGTGAAAAAACACCAAACCTTACGTTTTTTTCAAAAATCGCCAAAAATTAAAATGGTCTTTTTTTGACCAAAACCGTCGTGCTTTGATGCGAGGAGTTCTAAAAACGCGGTATCGTTTGGGGAAAACGCCCGTAAGTGGTTCAAACTGACGTTCAAATATTTCCATCTTTAAAGACGCATAAATCCTAAAATATAATACTTACGACAAATCTATCTGCTCAGTCGATTTATCTCAAAAAACTGCATAGGAAAACGCCAAAAAATGCTTGGATTTGAAACTTTCGATTTTTGGGGTGAAAAAACACCAAAGGGGTTAACCTTACGTTTTTTTCAAAAATCGCCAAAAATTAAAATGGTCTTTTTTTGACCAAAACCGTCGTGCTTTGATGCGAGGAGTTCGAAAAACGCGGTTTCGTTTGGGGAAAACGCCAGTAAGTGGTTCAAACTGACGTTCAAATATTTCCATCTTTAAAGACGCATAAATCCTAAAATATAATACTTACGGCAAATCTATCTGCGTCAGTCGATTTATCTCAAAAAACTGCATAGGAAAACGCCAAAAAATGCTTGGATTTGAAACTTTCGATTTTTGGGGTGAAAAAACACCAAAGGGGTTAACCTTACGTTTTTTTCAAAAATCGCCAAAAATTAAAATGGTCTTTTTTTGACCAAAACCGACGTGCTTTGATGCGAGGAGTTCGAAAAACGCGGTATCGTTTGGGGAAAACGCCCGTAAGTGGTTCAAACTGACGTTCAAATATTTCCAACTTTAAAGACGCATAAATCCTAAAATATAATACTTACGGCAAATCTATCTGCGTCAGTCGATTTATCTCAAAAAACTGCATAGGAAAACGCCAAAAAATGCTTGGATTTGAAACTTTCGATTTTTGGGGTGAAAAAACACCAAAGGGGTTCACCTTACGTTTTTTTCAAAAATCGCCAAAAATTAAAATGGTCTTTTTTTGACCAAAACCGACGTGCTTTGATGCGAGGAGTTCAAAAAACGCTGTATCGTTTGGGGAAAACGCCCGTAAGTGGTTCAAACTGACGTTCAAATATTTACAACTTTAAAGACGCATAAATCCTAAAATATAATACTTACGGCAAATCTATCTGCGTCAGTCGACTTATCTCAAAAAACTGCATAGGAAAACGCCAAAAAATGCTTGGATTTGAAACTTTCGATTTTTGGGGTGAAAAAACACCAAAGGGGTTAACCTTACGTTTTTTTCAAAAATCGCAAAAAATTAAAATGGTCTTTTTTTGACCAAAACCGTCGTGCTTTGATGCGAGGAGTTCTAAAAACGCGGTATCGTTTGGGGAAAACGCCCGTAAGTGGTTCAAACTGACGTTCAAATATTTCCAACTTTAAACACGCATAAATCCTAAAATATAATACTTACGGCAAATCTATCTGCGTCAGTCGATTTATCTCAAAAAACTGCATAGGAAAACGCCAAAAAATGCTTGGATTTGAAACTTTCGATTTTTGGGGTGAAAAAACACCAAACCTTACGTTTTTTTCAAAAATCGCCAAAAATTAAAATGGTCTTTTGTGACCAAAACCGTCGTGCTTTGATGCGAGGAGTTCTAAAAACGCGGTATCGTTTGGGGAAAACGCCCGTAAGTGGTTCAAACTGACGTTCAAATATTTCCATCTTTAAAGACGCATAAATCCTAAAATATAATACTTACGGCAAATCTATCTGCGTCAGTCGATTTATCTCAAAAAACTGCATAGGAAAACGCCAAAAAATGCTTGGATTTGAAACTTTCGATTTTTGGGGTGAAAAAACACCAAAGGGGTTAACCTTACGTTTTTTTCAAAAATCGCCAAAAATTAAAATGGTCTTTTTTTGACCAAAACCGTCGTGCTTTGATGCGAGGAGTTCTAAAAACGCGGTATCGTTTGGGGAAAACGCCCGTAAGTGGTTCAAACTGACGTTCAAATATTTCCAACTTTAAACACGCATAAATCCTAAAATATAATACTTACGGCAAATCTATCTGCTCAGTCGATTTATCTCAAAAAACTGCATAGGAAAACGCCAAAAAATGCGTGGATTTGAAACTTTCGATTTTTGGGGTGAAAAAACACCAAAGGGGTTCACCTTACGTTTTTTTCAAAAATCGCCAAAAATTAAAATGGTCTTTTTTTGACCAAAACCGTCGTGCTTTGATGCGAGGAGTTCTAAAAACGCGGTATCGTTTGGGGAAAACGCCCGTAAGTGGTTCAAACTGACGTTCAAATAGTTCCAACTTTAAAGACGCATAAATCCTAAAATATAATACTTACGGCAAATCTATCTGCTCAGTCGATTTATCTCAAAAAACTGCATAGGAAAACGCCAAAAAATGCGTGGATTTGAAACTTTCGATTTTTGGGGTGAAAAAACACCTTACGCTTTTTTCAAAAATCGCCATAAATTAAAATGGTCTTTTTTTGACCAAAACCGACGTGCTTTGATGCGAGGAGTTCGAAAAACGCTGTATCGTTTGGGGAAAACGCCCGTAAGTGGTTCAAACTGACGTTCAAATATTTCCAACTTTAAAGACTCATAAATCCTAAAATATAATACTTACGGCAAATCTATCTGCGTCAGTCGATTTATCTCAAAAAACTGCATAGGAAAACGCCAAAAAATGCTTGGATTTGAAACTTTCGATTTTTGGGGTGAAAAAACACCAAAGGGGTTAACCTTACGTTTTTTTCAAAAATCGCCAAAAATTAAAATGGTCTTTTTTTGACCAAAACCGACGTGCTTTGATGCGAGGAGTTCGAAAAACGCGGTATCGTTTGGGGAAAACGCCCGTAAGTGGTTCAAACTGACGTTCAAATATTTCCAACTTTAAAGACGCATAAATCCTAAAATATAATACTTACGGCATATCTATCTGCGTCAGTCGATTTATCTCAAAAAACTGCATAGGAAAACGCCAAAAAATGCTTGGATTTAAAACTTTCGATTTTTGGGGTGAAAAAACACCAAAGGGGTTAACCTTAGGTTTTTTTCAAAAATCGCCAAAAATTAAAATGGTCTTTTTTTGATCAAAACCGACGTGCTTTGATGCGAGGAGTTCGAAAAACGCGGTATCGTTTCGGGAAAACGCCCGTAAGTGGTTCAAACTGACGTTCAAATATTTCCAACTTTAAAGACGCATAAATCCTAAAATATAATACTTACGGCAAATCAATCTGCGTCAGTCGATTTATCTCAAAAAACTGCATAGGAAAACGCCAAAAAATGCTTGGATTTAAAACTTTCGATTTTTGGGGTGAAAAAACACCAAAGGGGTTAACCTTACGTTTTTTTCAAAAATCGCCAAAAATTAAAATGGTCTTTTTTTGACCAAAACCGACGTGCTTTGATGCGAGGAGTTCGAAAAACGCGGAATCGTTTGGGGAAAACGCCCGTAAGTGGTTCAAACTGACGTTCAAATATTTCCAACTTTAAAGACGCATAAATCCTAAAATATAATACTTACGGCAAATCTATCTGCGTCAGTCGATTTATCTCAAAAAACTGCATAGGAAAACGCCAAAAAATGCTTGGATTTAAAACTTTCGATTTTTGGGGTGAAAAAACACCAAAGGGGTAAACCTTACGTTTTTTTCAAAAATCGCCAAAAATTAAAATGGTCTTTTTTTGACCAAAACCGACGTGCGATGATGCGAGGAGATCGAAAAACGCGGTATCGTTTGGGGAAAACGCCCGTAAGTGGTTCAAACTGACGTTCAAATATTTCCAACTTTAAAGACGCATAAATCCTAAAATATAATACTTACGGCAAATCAATCTGCGTCAGTCGATTTATCTCAAAAAACTGCATAGGAAAACGTCAAAAAATGCTTGGATTTAAAACTTTCGATTTTTGGGGTGAAAAAACACCAAAGGGGTTAACCTTACGTTTTTTTCAAAAATCGCCAAAAATTAAAATGGTCTTTTTTTGACCAAAACCGACGTGCTTTGATGCGAGGAGTTCGAAAAACGCGGTATCGTTTGGGGAAAACGCCCGTAAGTGGTTCAAACTGACGTTCAAATATTTCCAACTTTAAAGACGCATAAATCCTAAAATATAATACTTACGGCAAATCTATCTGCGTCAGTCGATTTATCTCAAAAAACTGCATAGGAAAACGCCAAAAAATGCTTGGATTTAAAACTTTCGATTTTTGGGGTGAAAAAAATACCAAAGGGGTTAACCTTACGTTTTTTTCAAAAATCGCCAAAAATTAAAATGGTCTTTTTTTGACCAAAACCGACGTGCGATGATTGGAGGAGTTCGAAAAACGCGGTATCGTTTGGGGAAAACGCCCGTAAGTGGTTCAAACTGACGTTCAAATATTTCCAACTTTAAAGACGCATAAATCCTAAAATATAATACTTACGGCAAATCTATCTGCGTCAGTCGATTTATCTCAAAAAACTGCATAGGAAAACGCCAAAAAATGCTTGGATTTGAAACTTTCGATTTTTGGGGTGAAAAAACACCAAAGGGGTTCACCTTACCTTTTTTTCAAAAATCGCCAAAAATTAAAATGGTCTTTTTTTGACCAAAACCGACGTGCTTTGATGCGAGGAGTTCGAAAAACGCGGTATCGTTTGGGGAAAACGCCCGTAAGTGGTTCAAACTGACGTTCCAATATTTCCAACTTTAAACACGCATAAATCCTAAAATATAATACTTACGGCAAATCTATCTGCTCAGTCGATTTATCTCAAAAAACTGCATAGGAAAACGCCAAAAAATGCGTGGATTTGAAACTTTCGATTTTTGGGGTGAAAAAACACCAAAGGGGTTAACCTTACGTTTTTTTCAAAAATCGCCAAAAATTAAAATGGTCATTTTTTGACCAAAACCGACGTGCTTTGATGCGAGGAGTTCGAAAAACGCTGTATCGTTTGGGGAAAACGCCCGTAAGTGGTTCAAACTGACGTTCAAATATTTCCAACTTTAAAGACGCATAAATCCTAAAATATAATACTTACGGCAAATCTATCTGCGTCAGTCGATTTATCTCAAAAAACTGCATAGGAAAACGCCAAAAAATGCTTGGATTTGAAACTTTCGATTTTTGGGGTGAAAAAACACCAAACCTTACGTTTTTTTCAAAAATCGCCAAAAATTAAAATGGTCTTTTTTTGACCAAAACCGTCGTGCTTTGATGCGAGGAGTTCTAAAAACGCGGTATCGTTTGGGGAAAACGCCCGTAAGTGGTTCAAACTGACGTTCAAATATTTCCAACTTTAAACACGCATAAATCCTAAAATATAATACTTACGGCAAATCTATCTGCGTCAGTCGATTTATCTCAAAAAACTGCATAGGAAAACGCCAAAAAATGCTTGGATTTGAAACTTTCGATTTTTGGGGTGAAAAAACACCAAAGGGGTTAACCTTACGTTTTTTTCAAAAATCGCCAAAAATTAAAATGGTCATTTTTTGACCAAAACCGACGTGCTTTGATGCGAGGAGTTCGAAAAACGCTGTATCGTTTGGGGAAAACGCCCGTAAGTGGTTCAAACTGACGTTCAAATATTTCCAACTTTAAAGACGCATAAATCCTAAAATATAATACTTACGGCAAATCTATCTGCGTCAGTCGATTTATCTCAAAAAACTGCATAGGAAAACGCCAAAAAATGCTTGGATTTGAAACTTTCGATTTTTGGGGTGAAAAAACACCAAAGGGGTTAACCTTACGTTTTTTTCAAAAATCGCCAAAAATTAAAATGGTCTTTTTTTGACCAAAACCGTCGTGCTTTGATGCGAGGAGTTCTAAAAACGCGGTATCGTTTGGGGAAAACGCCCGTAAGTGGTTCAAACTGACGTTCAAATATTTCCAACTTTAAACACGCATAAATCCTAAAATATAATACTTACGGCAAATCTATCTGCTCAGTCGATTTATCTCAAAAAACTGCATAGGAAAACGCCAAAAAATGCGTGGATTTGAAACTTTCGATTTTTGGGGTGAAAAAACACCAAAGGGGTTCACCTTACGTTTTTTTCAAAAATCGCCAAAAATTAAAATGGTCTTTTTTTGACCAAAACCGTCGTGCTTTGATGCGAGGAGTTCTAAAAACGCGGTATCGTTTGGGGAAAACGCCCGTAAGTGGTTCAAACTGACGTTCAAATAGTTCCAACTTTAAAGACGCATAAATCCTAAAATATAATACTTACGGCAAATCTATCTGCTCAGTCGATTTATCTCAAAAAACTGCATAGGAAAACGCCAAAAAATGCGTGGATTTGAAACTTTCGATTTTTGGGGTGAAAAAACACCTTACGCTTTTTTCAAAAATCGCCATAAATTAAAATGGTCTTTTTTTGACCAAAACCGACGTGCTTTGATGCGAGGAGTTCGAAAAACGCTGTATCGTTTGGGGAAAACGCCCGTAAGTGGTTCAAACTGACGTTCAAATATTTCCAACTTTAAAGACTCATAAATCCTAAAATATAATACTTACGGCAAATCTATCTGCGTCAGTCGATTTATCTCAAAAAACTGCATAGGAAAACGCCAAAAAATGCTTGGATTTGAAACTTTCGATTTTTGGGGTGAAAAAACACCAAAGGGGTTAACCTTACGTTTTTTTCAAAAATCGCCAAAAATTAAAATGGTCTTTTTTTGACCAAAACCGACGTGCTTTGATGCGAGGAGTTCGAAAAACGCGGTATCGTTTGGGGAAAACGCCCGTAAGTGGTTCAAACTGACGTTCAAATATTTCCAACTTTAAAGACGCATAAATCCTAAAATATAATACTTACGGCATATCTATCTGCGTCAGTCGATTTATCTCAAAAAACTGCATAGGAAAACGCCAAAAAATGCTTGGATTTAAAACTTTCGATTTTTGGGGTGAAAAAACACCAAAGGGGTTAACCTTAGGTTTTTTTCAAAAATCGCCAAAAATTAAAATGGTCTTTTTTTGATCAAAACCGACGTGCTTTGATGCGAGGAGTTCGAAAAACGCGGTATCGTTTCGGGAAAACGCCCGTAAGTGGTTCAAACTGACGTTCAAATATTTCCAACTTTAAAGACGCATAAATCCTAAAATATAATACTTACGGCAAATCAATCTGCGTCAGTCGATTTATCTCAAAAAACTGCATAGGAAAACGCCAAAAAATGCTTGGATTTAAAACTTTCGATTTTTGGGGTGAAAAAACACCAAAGGGGTTAACCTTACGTTTTTTTCAAAAATCGCCAAAAATTAAAATGGTCTTTTTTTGACCAAAACCGACGTGCTTTGATGCGAGGAGTTCGAAAAACGCGGAATCGTTTGGGGAAAACGCCCGTAAGTGGTTCAAACTGACGTTCAAATATTTCCAACTTTAAAGACGCATAAATCCTAAAATATAATACTTACGGCAAATCTATCTGCGTCAGTCGATTTATCTCAAAAAACTGCATAGGAAAACGCCAAAAAATGCTTGGATTTAAAACTTTCGATTTTTGGGGTGAAAAAACACCAAAGGGGTAAACCTTACGTTTTTTTCAAAAATCGCCAAAAATTAAAATGGTCTTTTTTTGACCAAAACCGACGTGCGATGATGCGAGGAGATCGAAAAACGCGGTATCGTTTGGGGAAAACGCCCGTAAGTGGTTCAAACTGACGTTCAAATATTTCCAACTTTAAAGACGCATAAATCCTAAAATATAATACTTACGGCAAATCAATCTGCGTCAGTCGATTTATCTCAAAAAACTGCATAGGAAAACGTCAAAAAATGCTTGGATTTAAAACTTTCGATTTTTGGGGTGAAAAAACACCAAAGGGGTTAACCTTACGTTTTTTTCAAAAATCGCCAAAAATTAAAATGGTCTTTTTTTGACCAAAACCGACGTGCTTTGATGCGAGGAGTTCGAAAAACGCGGTATCGTTTGGGGAAAACGCCCGTAAGTGGTTCAAACTGACGTTCAAATATTTCCAACTTTAAAGACGCATAAATCCTAAAATATAATACTTACGGCAAATCTATCTGCGTCAGTCGATTTATCTCAAAAAACTGCATAGGAAAACGCCAAAAAATGCTTGGATTTAAAACTTTCGATTTTTGGGGTGAAAAAAATACCAAAGGGGTTAACCTTACGTTTTTTTCAAAAATCGCCAAAAATTAAAATGGTCTTTTTTTGACCAAAACCGACGTGCTTTGATGCGAGGAGTTCGAAAAACGCGGTATCGTTTGGGGAAAACGCCCGTAAGTGGTTCAAACTGACGTTCCAATATTTCCAACTTTAAACACGCATAAATCCTAAAATATAATACTTACGGCAAATCTATCTGCTCAGTCGATTTATCTCAAAAAACTGCATAGGAAAACGCCAAAAAATGCGTGGATTTGAAACTTTCGATTTTTGGGGTGAAAAAACACCAAAGGGGTTAACCTTACGTTTTTTTCAAAAATCGCCAAAAATTAAAATGGTCATTTTTTGACCAAAACCGACGTGCTTTGATGCGAGGAGTTCGAAAAACGCTGTATCGTTTGGGGAAAACGCCCGTAAGTGGTTCAAACTGACGTTCAAATATTTCCAACTTTAAAGACGCATAAATCCTAAAATATAATACTTACGGCAAATCTATCTGCGTCAGTCGATTTATCTCAAAAAACTGCATAGGAAAACGCCAAAAAATGCTTGGATTTGAAACTTTCGATTTTTGGGGTGAAAAAACACCAAACCTTACGTTTTTTTCAAAAATCGCCAAAAATTAAAATGGTCTTTTTTTGACCAAAACCGTCGTGCTTTGATGCGAGGAGTTCTAAAAACGCGGTATCGTTTGGGGAAAACGCCCGTAAGTGGTTCAAACTGACGTTCAAATATTTCCAACTTTAAACACGCATAAATCCTAAAATATAATACTTACGGCAAATCTATCTGCGTCAGTCGATTTATCTCAAAAAACTGCATAGGAAAACGCCAAAAAATGCTTGGATTTGAAACTTTCGATTTTTGGGGTGAAAAAACACCAAAGGGGTTAACCTTACGTTTTTTTCAAAAATCGCCAAAAATTAAAATGGTCATTTTTTGACCAAAACCGACGTGCTTTGATGCGAGGAGTTCGAAAAACGCTGTATCGTTTGGGGAAAACGCCCGTAAGTGGTTCAAACTGACGTTCAAATATTTCCAACTTTAAAGACGCATAAATCCTAAAATATAATACTTACGGCAAATCTATCTGCGTCAGTCGATTTATCTCAAAAAACTGCATAGGAAAACGCCAAAAAATGCTTGGATTTGAAACTTTCGATTTTTGGGGTGAAAAAACACCAAAGGGGTTAACCTTACGTTTTTTTCAAAAATCGCCAAAAATTAAAATGGTCTTTTTTTGACCAAAACCGACGTGCTTTGATGCGAGGAGTTCGAAAAACGCTGTATCGTTTGGGGAAAACGCCCGTAAGTGGTTCAAACTGACGTTAAAATATTTCCAACTTTAAAGACGCATAAATCCTAAAATATAATACTTACGGCAAATCTATCTGCGTCAGTCGATTTATCTCAAAAAACTGCATAGGAAAACGCCAAAAAATGCTTGGATTTGAAACTTTCGATTTTTGGGGTGAAAAAACACCAAACCTTACGTTTTTTTCAAAAATCGCCAAAAATTAAAATGGTCTTTTTTTGACCAAAACCGTCGTGCTTTGATGCGAGGAGTTCTAAAAACGCGGTATCGTTTGGGGAAAACGCCCGTAAGTGGTTCAAACTGACGTTCAAATATTTCCATCTTTAAAGACGCATAAATCCTAAAATATAATACTTACGACAAATCTATCTGCTCAGTCGATTTATCTCAAAAAACTGCATAGGAAAACGCCAAAAAATGCTTGGATTTGAAACTTTCGATTTTTGGGGTGAAAAAACACCAAAGGGGTTAACCTTACGTTTTTTTCAAAAATCGCCAAAAATTAAAATGGTCTTTTTTTGACCAAAACCGTCGTGCTTTGATGCGAGGAGTTCGAAAAACGCGGTTTCGTTTGGGGAAAACGCCAGTAAGTGGTTCAAACTGACGTTCAAATATTTCCATCTTTAAAGACGCATAAATCCTAAAATATAATACTTACGGCAAATCTATCTGCGTCAGTCGATTTATCTCAAAAAACTGCATAGGAAAACGCCAAAAAATGCTTGGATTTGAAACTTTCGATTTTTGGGGTGAAAAAACACCAAAGGGGTTAACCTTACGTTTTTTTCAAAAATCGCCAAAAATTAAAATGGTCTTTTTTTGACCAAAACCGACGTGCTTTGATGCGAGGAGTTCGAAAAACGCGGTATCGTTTGGGGAAAACGCCCGTAAGTGGTTCAAACTGACGTTCAAATATTTCCAACTTTAAAGACGCATAAATCCTAAAATATAATACTTACGGCAAATCTATCTGCGTCAGTCGATTTATCTCAAAAAACTGCATAGGAAAACGCCAAAAAATGCTTGGATTTGAAACTTTCGATTTTTGGGGTGAAAAAACACCAAAGGGGTTCACCTTACGTTTTTTTCAAAAATCGCCAAAAATTAAAATGGTCTTTTTTTGACCAAAACCGACGTGCTTTGATGCGAGGAGTTCAAAAAACGCTGTATCGTTTGGGGAAAACGCCCGTAAGTGGTTCAAACTGACGTTCAAATATTTACAACTTTAAAGACGCATAAATCCTAAAATATAATACTTACGGCAAATCTATCTGCGTCAGTCGACTTATCTCAAAAAACTGCATAGGAAAACGCCAAAAAATGCTTGGATTTGAAACTTTCGATTTTTGGGGTGAAAAAACACCAAAGGGGTTAACCTTACGTTTTTTTCAAAAATCGCAAAAAATTAAAATGGTCTTTTTTTGACCAAAACCGTCGTGCTTTGATGCGAGGAGTTCTAAAAACGCGGTATCGTTTGGGGAAAACGCCCGTAAGTGGTTCAAACTGACGTTCAAATATTTCCAACTTTAAACACGCATAAATCCTAAAATATAATACTTACGGCAAATCTATCTGCGTCAGTCGATTTATCTCAAAAAACTGCATAGGAAAACGCCAAAAAATGCTTGGATTTGAAACTTTCGATTTTTGGGGTGAAAAAACACCAAACCTTACGTTTTTTTCAAAAATCGCCAAAAATTAAAATGGTCTTTTGTGACCAAAACCGTCGTGCTTTGATGCGAGGAGTTCTAAAAACGCGGTATCGTTTGGGGAAAACGCCCGTAAGTGGTTCAAACTGACGTTCAAATATTTCCATCTTTAAAGACGCATAAATCCTAAAATATAATACTTACGGCAAATCTATCTGCGTCAGTCGATTTATCTCAAAAAACTGCATAGGAAAACGCCAAAAAATGCTTGGATTTGAAACTTTCGATTTTTGGGGTGAAAAAACACCAAAGGGGTTAACCTTACGTTTTTTTCAAAAATCGCCAAAAATTAAAATGGTCTTTTTTTGACCAAAACCGTCGTGCTTTGATGCGAGGAGTTCTAAAAACGCGGTATCGTTTGGGGAAAACGCCCGTAAGTGGTTCAAACTGACGTTCAAATATTTCCAACTTTAAACACGCATAAATCCTAAAATATAATACTTACGGCAAATCTATCTGCTCAGTCGATTTATCTCAAAAAACTGCATAGGAAAACGCCAAAAAATGCGTGGATTTGAAACTTTCGATTTTTGGGGTGAAAAAACACCAAAGGGGTTCACCTTACGTTTTTTTCAAAAATCGCCAAAAATTAAAATGGTCTTTTTTTGACCAAAACCGTCGTGCTTTGATGCGAGGAGTTCTAAAAACGCGGTATCGTTTGGGGAAAACGCCCGTAAGTGGTTCAAACTGACGTTCAAATAGTTCCAACTTTAAAGACGCATAAATCCTAAAATATAATACTTACGGCAAATCTATCTGCTCAGTCGATTTATCTCAAAAAACTGCATAGGAAAACGCCAAAAAATGCGTGGATTTGAAACTTTCGATTTTTGGGGTGAAAAAACACCTTACGCTTTTTTCAAAAATCGCCATAAATTAAAATGGTCTTTTTTTGACCAAAACCGACGTGCTTTGATGCGAGGAGTTCGAAAAACGCTGTATCGTTTGGGGAAAACGCCCGTAAGTGGTTCAAACTGACGTTCAAATATTTCCAACTTTAAAGACTCATAAATCCTAAAATATAATACTTACGGCAAATCTATCTGCGTCAGTCGATTTATCTCAAAAAACTGCATAGGAAAACGCCAAAAAATGCTTGGATTTGAAACTTTCGATTTTTGGGGTGAAAAAACACCAAAGGGGTTAACCTTACGTTTTTTTCAAAAATCGCCAAAAATTAAAATGGTCTTTTTTTGACCAAAACCGACGTGCTTTGATGCGAGGAGTTCGAAAAACGCGGTATCGTTTGGGGAAAACGCCCGTAAGTGGTTCAAACTGACGTTCAAATATTTCCAACTTTAAAGACGCATAAATCCTAAAATATAATACTTACGGCATATCTATCTGCGTCAGTCGATTTATCTCAAAAAACTGCATAGGAAAACGCCAAAAAATGCTTGGATTTAAAACTTTCGATTTTTGGGGTGAAAAAACACCAAAGGGGTTAACCTTAGGTTTTTTTCAAAAATCGCCAAAAATTAAAATGGTCTTTTTTTGATCAAAACCGACGTGCTTTGATGCGAGGAGTTCGAAAAACGCGGTATCGTTTCGGGAAAACGCCCGTAAGTGGTTCAAACTGACGTTCAAATATTTCCAACTTTAAAGACGCATAAATCCTAAAATATAATACTTACGGCAAATCAATCTGCGTCAGTCGATTTATCTCAAAAAACTGCATAGGAAAACGCCAAAAAATGCTTGGATTTAAAACTTTCGATTTTTGGGGTGAAAAAACACCAAAGGGGTTAACCTTACGTTTTTTTCAAAAATCGCCAAAAATTAAAATGGTCTTTTTTTGACCAAAACCGACGTGCTTTGATGCGAGGAGTTCGAAAAACGCGGAATCGTTTGGGGAAAACGCCCGTAAGTGGTTCAAACTGACGTTCAAATATTTCCAACTTTAAAGACGCATAAATCCTAAAATATAATACTTACGGCAAATCTATCTGCGTCAGTCGATTTATCTCAAAAAACTGCATAGGAAAACGCCAAAAAATGCTTGGATTTAAAACTTTCGATTTTTGGGGTGAAAAAACACCAAAGGGGTAAACCTTACGTTTTTTTCAAAAATCGCCAAAAATTAAAATGGTCTTTTTTTGACCAAAACCGACGTGCGATGATGCGAGGAGATCGAAAAACGCGGTATCGTTTGGGGAAAACGCCCGTAAGTGGTTCAAACTGACGTTCAAATATTTCCAACTTTAAAGACGCATAAATCCTAAAATATAATACTTACGGCAAATCAATCTGCGTCAGTCGATTTATCTCAAAAAACTGCATAGGAAAACGTCAAAAAATGCTTGGATTTAAAACTTTCGATTTTTGGGGTGAAAAAACACCAAAGGGGTTAACCTTACGTTTTTTTCAAAAATCGCCAAAAATTAAAATGGTCTTTTTTTGACCAAAACCGACGTGCTTTGATGCGAGGAGTTCGAAAAACGCGGTATCGTTTGGGGAAAACGCCCGTAAGTGGTTCAAACTGACGTTCAAATATTTCCAACTTTAAAGACGCATAAATCCTAAAATATAATACTTACGGCAAATCTATCTGCGTCAGTCGATTTATCTCAAAAAACTGCATAGGAAAACGCCAAAAAATGCTTGGATTTAAAACTTTCGATTTTTGGGGTGAAAAAAATACCAAAGGGGTTAACCTTACGTTTTTTTCAAAAATCGCCAAAAATTAAAATGGTCTTTTTTTGACCAAAACCGACGTGCGATGATTGGAGGAGTTCGAAAAACGCGGTATCGTTTGGGGAAAACGCCCGTAAGTGGTTCAAACTGACGTTCAAATATTTCCAACTTTAAACACGCATAAATCCTAAAATATAATACTTACGGCAAATCTATCTGCGTCAGTCGATTTATCTCAAAAAACTGCATAGGAAAACGCCAAAAAATGCTTGTATTTGAAACTTTCGATTTTTGGGGTGAAAAAACACCAAAGGGGTTAACCTTACGTTTTTTTCAAAAATCGCCAAAAATTAAAATGGTCTTTTTTTGACCAAAACCGACGTGCTTTGATGCGAGGAGTTCGAAAAACGCGGTATCGTTTGGGGAAAACGCCCGTAAGTGGTTCAAACTGACTTTCAAATATTTCCAACTTTAAAGACGCATAAATCCTAAAATATAATACTTACGGCAAATCTATCTGCGTCAGTCGATTTATCTCAAAAAACTGCATAGGAAAACGCCAAAAAATGCTTGGATTTAAAACTTTCGATTTTTGGGGTGAAAAAACACCAAAGGGGTTAACCTTACGTTTTTTTCAAAAATCGCCAAAAATTAAAATGGTCTTTTTTTGACCAAAACCGACGTGCTTTGATGCGAGGAGTTCGAAAAACGCGGTATCGTTTGGGGAAAACGCCCGTAAGTGGTTCAAACTGACGTTCAAATATTTCCAACTTTAAAGACGCATAAATCCTAAAATATAATACTTACGGCAAATCTATCTGCGTCAGTCGATTTATCTCAAAAAACTGCATAGGAAAACGCCAAAAAATGCTTGGATTTAAAACTTTCGATTTTTGGGGTGAAAAAACACCAAAGGGGTTAACCTTACGTTTTTTTCAAAAATCGCCAAAAATTAAAATGGTCTTTTTTTGACCAAAACCGACGTGCGATGATGCGAGGAGATCGAAAAACGCGGTATCGTTTGGGGAAAACGCCCGTAAGTGGTTCAAACTGACGTTCAAATATTTCCAACTTTAAAGACGCATAAATCCTAAAATATAATACTTACGGCAAATCAATCTGCGTCAGTCGATTTATCTCAAAAAACTGCATAGGAAAACGTCAAAAAATGCTTGGATTTAAAACTTTCGATTTTTGGGGTGAAAAAACACCAAAGGGGTTAACCTTACGTTTTTTTCAAAAATCGCCAAAAATTAAAATGGTCTTTTTTTGACCAAAACCGACGTGCTTTGATGCGAGGAGTTCGAAAAACGCGGTATCGTTTGGGGAAAACGCCCGTAAGTGGTTCAAACTGACGTTCAAATATTTCCAACTTTAAAGACGCATAAATCCTAAAATATAATACTTACGGCAAATCTATCTGCGTCAGTCGATTTATCTCAAAAAACTGCATAGGAAAACGCCAAAAAATGCTTGGATTTAAAACTTTCGATTTTTGGGGTGAAAAAACACCAAAGGGGTTAACCTTACGTTTTTTTCAAAAATCGCCAAAAATTAAAATGGTCTTTTTTTGACCAAAACCGACGTGCTTTGATGCGAGGAGTTCGAAAAACGCGGTATCGTTTGGGGAAAACGCCCGTAAGTGGTTCAAACTGACGTTCAAATATTTCCAACTTTAAAGACGCATAAATCCTAAAATATAATACTTACGGCAAATCTACCTGCGTCAGTCGATTTATCTCAAAAAACTGCATAGGAAAACGCCAAAAAATGCTTGGATTTAAAACTTTCGATTTTTGGGGTGAAAAAACACCAAAGGGGTTAACCTTACGTTATTTTCAAAAATTGCCAAAAATTAAAATGGTCTTTTTTTGACCAAAACCGACGTGCGATAATGCGAGGAGTTCGAAAAACGCGGTATCGTTTGGGGAAAACGCCCGTAAGTGGTTCAAACTGACGTTCAAATATTTCCAACTTTAAAGACGCATAAATCCTAAAATATAATACTTACGGCAAATCTATCTGCGTCAGTCGATTTATATCAAAAAACTGCATAGGAAAACGCCAAAAAATGCTTGGATTTAAAACTTTCGATTTTTGGGGTGAAAAAACACCAAAGGGGTTAACCTTACGTTTTTTTCAAAAATTGCCAAAAATTAAAATGGTCTTTTTTTGACCAAAACCGACGTGCGATGATGCGAGGAGTTCGAAAAACGCGGTATCGTTTGGGGAAAACGCCCGTAAGTGGTTCAAACTGACGTTCAAATATTTCCAACTTTAAAGACGCATAAATCCGAAAATATAATACTTACGGCAAATCTATCTGCGTCAGTCGATTTATCTCAAAAAACTGCATAGGAAAACGCCAAAAAATGCTTGGATTTGAAACTTTCGATTTTTGGGGTGAAAAAACACCAAAGGGGTTCACCTTACGTTTTTTTCAAAAATCGCCAAAAATTAAAATGGTCTTTTTTTGACCAAAACCGTCGTGCTTTGATGCGAGGAGTTCTAAAAACGCGGTATCGTTTAGGGAAAACGCCCGTAAGTGGTTCAAACTGACGTTCAAATATTTCCAACTTTAAAGACGCATAAATCCTAAAATATAATACTTACGGCAAATCTATCTGCGTCAGTCGATTTATCTCAAAAAACTGCATAGGAAAACGCCTAAAAATGCTTGGATTTGAAACTTTCGATTTTTGGGGTGAAAAAACACCAAAGGGGTTAACCTTACGTTTTTTTCAAAAATCGCCAAAAATTAAAATGGTCTTTTTTTGACCAAAACCGACGTGCTTTGATGCGAGGAGTTCGAAAAACGCGGTATCGTTTGGGGAAAACGCCCGTAAGTGGTTCAAACTGACGTTCAAATATTTCCAACTTTAAAGACGCATAAATCCTAAAATATAATACTTACGGCAAATCTATCTGCGTCAGTCGATTTATCTGAAAAAACTGCATAGGAAAACGCCAAAAAATGCTTGGATTTGAAACTTTCGATTTTTGGGGTGAAAAAACACCAAAGGGGTTAACCTTACGTTTTTTTCAAAAATCGCCAAAAATTAAAATGGTCTTTTTTTGACCAAAACCGACGTGCTTTGATGCGAGGAGTTCGAAAAACGCGGTATCGTTTGGGGAAAACGCCCGTAAGTGGTTCAAACTGACGTTCAAATATTTCCAACTTTAAAGACGCATAAATCCTAAAATATAATACTTACGGCAAATCTATCTGCGTCAGTCGATTTATCTCAAAAAACTGCATAGGAAAACGCCAAAAAATGCTTGGATTTAAAACTTTCGATTTTTGGGGTGAAAAAACACCAAAGGGGTTAACCTTACGTTATTTTCAAAAATTGCCAAAAATTAAAATGGTCTTTTTTTGACCAAAACCGACGTGCGATGATGCGAGGAGTTCGAAAAACGCGGTATCGTTTGGGGAAAACGCCCGTAAGTGGTTCAAACTGACGTTCAAATATTTCCAACTTTAAAGACGCATAAATCCTAAAATATAATACTTACGGCAAATCTATCTGCGTCAGTCGATTTATCTCAAAAAACTGCATAGGAAAACGCCAAAAAATGCTTGGATTTAAAACTTTCGATTTTTGGGGTGAAAAAACACCAAAGGGGTTAACCTTACGTTATTTTCAAAAATTGCCAAAAATTAAAATGGTCTTTTTTTGACCAAAACCGACGTGCGATGATGCGAGGAGTTCGAAAAACGCGGTATCGTTTGGGGAAAACGCCCGTAAGTGGTTCAAACTGACGTTCAAATATTTCCAACTTTAAAGACGCATAAATCCTAAAATATAAAACTTACGGCAAATCTATCTGCGTCAGTCGATTTATCTCAAAAAACTGTATAGGAAAACGCCAAAAAATGCTTGGATTTGAAACTTTCGATTTTTGGGGTGAAAAACACCAAAGGGGTTAACATTACGTTTTTTTCAAAAATCGCCAAAAATTAAAATGGTTTTTTTTTTACCAAAACCGACGTGCTTTGATGCGAGGAGTTCGAAAAACGCGGTATCGTTTGGGGAACACGCCCGTAAGTGGTTTAAACTGACGTTCAAATATTTCCAACTTTAAAGACGCATAAATCCTAAAATATAATACTTACGGCAAATCTATTTGCATCAGTCGATTTATCTTAAAAAACTGCAAAAAAAAACTGTACGTTGGGTAACGGAAGGAGGGAGAAGTACTGTCCTAAATCCAGATGATGAAATTGACTCAACAGGAAAAACTGTTTTAGATGAATTACACGAAAAACATCCAAAACCGACAGAACCAGACCCCTCTTTATTTGAAAAACCAGGAGGAATGGAGACCATACCACCTTTACAACATGTCTACATAAGCAGCGAACAAGTTGAAAAAGTAGCAAGAAAATTACATGGAGGAGGTGGTCCTGGTGGTTCAAATGCGGAGGAATGGACTGATTTTCTTCTACGGTATGGGCAACAAAGTTTACGTCTAAGGGAAGCTGTAGCGGCTCTTGTCAGTAAATTAAACAATGAAGATGTACCTTGGGCAACTATCAAAGCCCCTAATGGCTAGCCGTCTCATAGCCTTGGACAAAAGTCGTGGAGTAAGACCAATAGGAGTTGGTGAATGCCTAAGAAGAATCTTATGAAAATGCATGGCTGAAGCGACAGGTACAGATGTTACAGATGCTTGTGGAGAAAGACAGCTATGCGGAGGACTGAAATCTGGAATAGAAGGAGCAGTTCATACAATGAGTGCATTATTTGATGATAACGCAAAACCACAATCAAGATGGGGGCTCCTACTTGTTGATGCCAAAAATGCGTTCAATTCCATGAACAGGATGATGGCTATCTGGCAGGCACGCCTATATTGGCCACGCTGTGCAAGATACCTATATAACACCTATAAAGGGCACGCAGAGTTGGTATTACATGGAGGAGAGGAGCGTCTATATAGTAAAGAAGGTGTGACGCTGATTACTTTATTATACTTTTATTTAAAAAAAAATGTCGGAGCATAACAAATTTTCAATGATTTTCACCAGTACCAATTATATATTTTAGAGTAATAGTGTGAAGCAATCTCAACGATTACGATTTTGATCAAATAGGAAAAATGATAAAGAAAATAACCATAACTTTCCTTTCTCCGGGGGGCATCAATTTTAACAAATCTAGTTACATATCCATCCAGATTTTCCATTAGATCAATTTTGTTAAACTTTTTCGTACAAACTGGACAAATGTTTCTAAAATTTGCCCATTGTTCTATGCACGAAAAACAATATACGTGGTCGCAATTAAGTATTCCTACTTCACCATTTATCTCATCTGCACATATACTACACATTACGTATTTAAGATTTTCGTCATCAGGATATTTAAGATTTTCGTCGTGAGGGTATTCAAATTTTCTCCAATTACTTCTCATTTTTCTATGTTTTCTTCCCATGCTTTTGTTTATGTGTTTTGTTCGCAATATTATTGTTAATTATTAAATAATTAATACATGATTCAAAAAATTACCCCAAGCTTTTATATAGTAATTAATTAATGATTTACAAGTTGGTAACATTGGTGTAACACGTTTTTTCTTACTTTTTGCACATATTATAGTGCAGGCATATTTTATGCTAACTCAGGACCGTATTTAGACAAAATTTTCGAGAGGGGTTATAAAAACTTAAAAATATAAATAGTTAATTTATTAAACTACAAAAGAAACTAAAATTTAGAACATAAAATAAAAATTTAAAGTACTACATACTATGTATTTAAAAAATAAAAAAAAAACTACAATAAAAAACAAACATAAAATATGAAAATAAAAATAGAAATGGAAAATTTAGGAAAATCTTAGGAAATCCAATGACTTCTCAGGAAAAACTAGAAAATTTTATGAAATTACAGAATTTAAGATATCTTGCAAAATGTGAAACCCCAAAAAAATGTAGATTACTCTATGATATTTTAGAAAATCTAGAAAATTTAAGAAAAGCCAAGGTAGTCTTTATAGTATATTTTTAAGTTTTCCAAATTTCCTTGTGATTTTCTATTTTTTAAGCCTACCAGAGATTTTTCAAATTTCTCTTTGCTAGTAGGCTTGTGCACAATAGCGGATTTAAGTAAACTTCATGAAGGGGGTACATGAAGCTAGGGGGGAGATAAATACATTTTTTTATGATTCAGGTAAATTTTTCAAATTTAAATTAAATTTATTAGGTTTTGTTGGTGTTTGATGGATATTGAAAGGGGAGGGTAAACAATTTTTAGTTATTCTTATCTAGTAATGTTTTTATGAAAATATTTCTCGTTAATCTATTTATGCGCATTGGTAGTAAACAGATAACGAATAAGGACACGCACTCCTGTCATCTTCCTCTTGTTGCCATTCTCTTCTCTTGAAAAATTGTTTTTTGCTTTAGTCAACAAATTACTGATGCTAATAGCAAAATAATTGAAATTAAATTTTAATTAAAATTAAATTCATTAAATCCAGAACAAATAGTTTTTTTATATAAATGTTTTAATTTTTAATAAAAAAATTTTTCAATTAAAAATATAAAGTATTTTTAAATTTTGTAAGAATTTAGGTAATTTTTTTAATTTAATCAAAATGTTTAAATATAATAAGAAAAAACTTTAAAATATAACAAGTTAAATAAACTTCAATAATTGGAAATTCAATTTGAGCTTTCAGCGATGGTAATCGCCTTCGTCAGAATGTTTATTAGTGACATAAAATATATTAATTAAAGGAAGGGGGTAACTCTACAGTATTGGTGCATGAATATAGTGGAAACGGTGCAAGTGTATTCCATACAGGCGATTTTTTTTATTGTCCTAGAAGCACATATGTGAAAAGTTAGGATTTTCATGGACATTATCAGTTTTTTTTTTTAAATTTAAATATTAAATTAAATATAAACACTTTTTACACTTTACAGAAGCTTTTATTTAGCCAAAATTGTGGCTTCAAGGGGGGGGTCCTGACCCCCATGACCCCTTCACCACTACTCTTCACCACTAATCTCATCTTCTAGACATATTCTACAAATTCCCGCGTTAACGTTTCCGAGATCAGGATATTCAGATTTGAGAATTTAAAGTTTTCTCCATTTACTCCTCATTTGTTTTTTCACATTTTTTCCTGCTTTTTTTTCCCATTTTTCTTGTTTGTATGTTTTCTTTCCGAAATATTATTGTTTAATAATTATTGATACATCATTTAAATGACCTTCAACATAGTAATCAATTAAATACTTACAGGTTGGTAAAACTGATTTTATGTTTTACGGATTTTACAGTGGCGGATCTAGAGGGTTCCAAAATGTTTTACGTTATTAAACTACCTCCCCCTTTAAGAATGATGAATGATAAATTTTCAGTTATTTTCAGATACTTGGCAGGAAGAGCAAATATGCATAATTTATACACTAGCTCACTAGGAATCGGGTTAAGTTTTTGTGCAAACATATTTTAAAAAATTTGAGAAGAGAGAGATTGCATTAAATTCGTACAATCAAATACAAATCGTAAAACGTCACCAACAGATGGGGCGACAATAAAAAAATTATGTATGGATTAAATAAACAAAACAGCCTCAGACTTTTCAAATGTGACGAATTCAAAAAATACCTAATAATTTCTAATGAGTAGGTATCGGAGTAGGGATCGGATTTATAGGCACTGGAACCCCGATATCTTGTATGCGGCAAACAATTTATGCCGTATATAATATCTTGTATGAATGTATAAATTGTTTGCCGCATACAAGATATCGGGGTTCCAGTGCCTATAAATCCGATCCCTACTAATGAGGGATCGATATTAATTGATGGATCATCAAGGAAAATACTAAACTACCTAAGCTTGAGCCGCTTACTATACACTGTGACTCTTAATGAAATTCAGACGCTCCAATGTTAACTATGCAAATTGCCGGTTTTGAAGCTATTTTTGGCATATAAAAATCTATTTTACAGCAAAACTTTTTAGACATTTTTTGTTACATAGTTCATTGCCTTTAATTTGGTTTCTATATATTTTTTATTTTATCTCGCCGTTTGTGATTGACAGCGGCTTAAACAAGACTCGGTAAAATACGAAAAAATATTGTCTTCTGTATTTCGGAGACGGTGCAACAAAATAAAAAAAATTATAGGCTTCTTTTTATAAAATTTATTCTCTACAGTGTTGTTCATATACAATTTTCTATTTTTACGGATTTATGTACCACAAGGTAAACTATAAATTATATATCTTTTTATTTTTATTTTATTTTTATTTATTTATTGTAAACAATAAAATTAAAATTAGTTCGAAAATTTACAGAAAACAAAAGGTTATCAACATTTATCTTTTTTATAAGTACCACAACCAAACACTACGCCACCATCACAATTTAATGTTAGGAAAAGCTTGTCTCCGTTTATATTTTTGATAAGATTGTTTTCTTTTTAGAAGTCTGCAATAAAATTTAATTGAAATTCTGTTCTTTATTTTTAAAAAATTCGCCCCTTCCCTCATAAAGTAAAAATTTTAAACACTTGAAAGTTAATCACCATTTTATTGTTGCTGCAAAATGACAAGTTCAAAGTTTTTCAAAATATTCCGACTTATTTGGGGCAAGAGCGTAAATCGAAGTTCTTCAGATATAGGCAAGGTATTTTATTTTTATTTTTAGGGCTGTCACACAGAAACGGTACAACAGAATAGAAAAATGTATATAAATAAAAAAGAATTGAATGAAATTTGCAACATAAAATCTTGAAAGAGTTTTGGTGTAAAAACAATTTTTATCTGACAAAAAAAGGCTTCAAAATGTACAAGGGGACCTTTTGATTGGTCGGGGAACATAAAGCCTTTGTCTAAATTCGCCTTTGTCTGCAGTAGTGTCTTGCACTCTTTTCTGGAGAAGGGAAATCTGGGAAATTTAAGGAATCTTACAAAATAGAAAAACCCAAAAACCAAACATATGCAAAAAAAATCATAGAAAATCTGAAATTAAGGATTCAAATGAGTTTTTTTTGTCATCAAAATGTTTAGACAAAAATCTTAAGGCAATCAATATAATAACTATCATATTATCATATCATATCATGTCAGTATAGTAATTCTTAAGTACGGCACTGGGCATATTAAATTAATCAACCAAATGTGGCGTTCTGTTATCAAATTTTATAAAACTTCGGCATTAAACATCGTTTCTAATTTTATTTTAAATTATTGTTAAAAATTGTTGTTAATAATAACTAGTTATTTTAAATTTGTATCGTGTTTTAGTATGTATAATTATCGCATGGAAATTTTCACGGAGGGGCACCCCCTTTTAAAAAATGAAGAAAAGAAAATAGACAAAATAGAATGTAGAATTTTATCTCTCCGCAATATGAAACGTCATAAAATGAAAAATTTTAAACGGACTATTCGATCTGCTAAGCGGTCGCGACGTCATTTGAAAAAAATTAAACTGAACAAAGCTGTAAGGATATATGGAGAAATGGATGATCATGAAGCTGAGCCTGATAATGGGTCTGATTTTGAATTTGAAGTTGATCCAGAGGAAAATGATGAGATTGATCATGGTCTAGAAGTTATAGAAGTAATAGAAGATATTAATGATAATTTTAATGGTCATCCTGAGAATAATCTTGGTATTGTAGACCGGTTTCTAAACTTCATACAACAGAAATATATGCAGCTAAGAAATATAATTATTTAATGTCGTAAATTTAAGCCAAAAGTACACATGTTTTTATTTAGGACCACATATTTTGTTGTTTAAAATTTGTTAATCATGTTTTTATATTTTGTTTGACTAAATATTTGTTGTATATTTCTTACATGATTTTCTAAATAAAGATGTTACCAGAGACTGATCATTGAATTATCATTTAATAATGCAACAAGGTGCAATATGAAATGCCAGGACAGCTTGAATATGAATAGAACAACATTAGATTATGCAAAGCTAAATTAACCAACGCTTTAGAATTCATGATCGTTCATTTGTTTTAACTATTAGCCAATGAAATTGCAGAACGTTTTCTGAATAAGGGATTACAAACCTTTTCTTGGTATTTATTATTTTGAAAATAGGTAGGGGTTTGGCACCCTAAGGCGGTCAGGGCGGTGGGATCTCCCTAAAAATTCTAGGAAATGGAAAATCCTAAGATATGTTGAAAATTCCAAGAAATCTTAGGAAATATCCGAAAAATTCAATAAATTCATAAACGAAAAAGCAAAAAATTAAGTTCATCTTGAGTATTTCTAAAATTATTCCTAAAATCTTCGGGAAAATTTCATGTTTGTTATGTACAAGGGGAGGGAAATCTGAAAAAATCCGGTGAAATTAAAGAAAATATTAAGGAGTTTTAGAATCTTTGGAAATCCAAAGAACTGCAGATAATCCTAAGAAATTTAAGAAGATCAAAAAAATCTTGAAGAAGAAGTATCTCAGGAAATATGGAAAATTCCAGAAAATCTTAGATAATTGAAAGAAATTTCAGAAAATTTTTGGAAATTCAAAATTTGAAGAATTTATAGTCTCTAATTTCTATCTCTAATCTCTAATATATATAAAAGAGCTTGTTTGTATGTTTGTTCGCTATACCCTCCTAGACCCTTCGACCGATTTTAACCAAATTTGGAACACATACTCAGTAGGACTTGGAAAATGCTTTAGTGCAAGAAAATGTTAAAAAAGTTGAAAGGAAAGTGGGATCTCACAAAATTAGCTGAGGCACACAAACGGTATAAATAACATAGGGTTAGAGATCACATGGGGTTCGAAAAAATCAAACCGCCAATCAAAATTCCTGTACTCGGACGAGTACGGCCGGCGTTAATGGACGTCAGTAGTAAACAGATAATGGAAGGTCCCGCTTCTGCCAGCTTCCTCTTGATGTCCTTCCCTTCTCCAAATTTTATTGGAAATTAACAATTTGGAAAATTCCGGAAAAACAATTCGTTAGAAAATTGCTGATGATGATAGCAAACAACAGATTTTTATGTCTTATGATCTTTTACGACAAAACTGTTGACTCTACAAAAAAAAGTTAAGACACCGAACCTTTAAGAGACAGAACTTTTAGAGTATAAAATACTAATTAAGCACACGAAGACTGATTACTGTCCGGCACGTAGTTCATGAGTTATGATAAAAATAAAAGGAAAAAAAGGAAATTTTAATTTACACTTGTGTCATAAATCAAATTTTTAAAACAGAATTTTAGCAGTGTACTATTTTGAAGCTTCGGGTATCCCATGCATTAAAAACAAAAATATTCTACATATAACCGTATATAACTTTTATTGCATTTTTTAAATGAAAATGCAATGTTCAGGATTCGATAACATTTTTATTTAGAAATGTCATTTATCAAAAAAATGTCATCAACTGACAGTGACACCTCGCTTGGAAATGGCTCTAATTTTCATAAATACCCAACACACGCAAGTAAATTAAAACATATCGCAAGTAAAATCTCATCAGAAGACCACAATGGAGCTGAGTGTTCGAAAAGTATCGAGATAGCTACTTCTCCATGGAGGAATTATAGACTTAACGTGTCAGCCCTATCAGATACCAACAGAAGCAATTTCTATTCTTGCTCTTTTTGCACAAAATCATTCATAACGGAAAAAGGATTACAAATACATCGAGGTCGAAAGCATGGTTCAAAACTTTTAAAAAATGCCCCAATAGAAACCTCAAATGAAGCTCAAAGAATCGGGAACTCAATTGTCAAGCGCAGAAAAATTTCAAGCAGCGTTTGGTGAACCTTATTTAAATTGCGTAGGAGAATCCAATGAAAGTTGGCACAAAAGATGGGAGAAGACCATTTTATTACGTGGAAAGCAATACGATTTAACTAGTGGAAGTAAAAGTCGACAATTCGTAAATGGACTAGCTAAAGAAGTTGAGGCACTAGTAAAAGGATACTTTCCCTCAGAACGTATACTAATATACATCTCGGTTATCCTTCAGAGGTATAAAATGATAAAACAAGCTAAAGACATCCGACTACTTCTTGACCGTCGTCTCAAATTTTGGGAAGCAGAAGAATATGATTTACTTAAACTTATACATGAAGCTTTATCTTCCGAAAAAAAATTTAGCAACAGAAAACAGACTAAAATAGATAAGGAGCATATAGTGAAAATATTTCATCGACTCATGCTACAAGGTAAAGTACGTGAAGCAGTACGTTGGGTAACGGAAGGAGGGAGAAGTACTGTCCTAAATCCAGATGATGAAATTGACTCAACAGGAAAAACTGTTTTAGATGAATTACACGAAAAACATCCAAAACCGATAGAAACCAGACCCCTCTTTATTTGAAAAACCAGAAGGAATGGAGACCATACCACCTTTACAAGGTATCCCGTCAAAACGACGCGGGAATTTGGACGCGCGACAATTGGACGCGGTCATTTGGACGCGCGACAATTGGACGCGTGTAAAATTGGACGCGCGTCAATTGGACGCATGCGACAATTGGACGCATGCGACAATTGGACGCATGCGACAATTGGACGCGGATAATTTGGACGCCCGTCATTTGGACGCATGCGACAATTTAGGGTACGACAATTGGACGCAGAGATTTGGACGCGCGTCAATTGGACGCATGCGACAATTTGTGGTAAGACAATTGCACACATGCAATAATTTGATATTAATATAATAGATATAAGATTTATTTATAAAATTAAACTACAAGAAGTTAATTAGAGACAGTTTTATTAATTTTTTGTAATGTAAACAATACATTTTTTATTAAATTTACAACATTTTAATATTTACATAAAAAGAAACTAATCATATTAATTTTATATGTGTTATACTTATACTAAGCTTAAATGTCCTGGAAGAGTACACACTTTAGGAGATGAAGTTGTGAAGAGTGTAACACACAATCACGTTGCCGATGCTGCGAAACTTGAAGCAAAGGTAGCGAGGGTGCTATGAAACAAAATGCTTCAGAAGTTGAGCAAACCACTCATGGTATAATAGCCACTGCATCCCAGGGAATTTGTTTAGCTGCGGTAGGCCAATTACCGCCAGTTCCTGCCATGAAGAGAACCATACAGCGAGTACGTCAAATAAAAGAAGCCGTCCCTGCAAATCCCAGAAATCTGATTGAACTTGAAATTCCAGAGGAATACAGGAAGAACAACGATGGTGAACCTTTTCTTCTGTTCGATAGTGGTCCAAGTGAGGAGAGAATTCTTTTGTTTTCGACGGAGAGAAATTTACAGCTAATGCAGCAGTGTGAACATTGGTATGCTGATGGAACATTTTCTTCTGCACCTCCAATGTTCAATCAGCTGTACACTATTCATGGGGTACAGTATAGCAACGTGATACTAAGCGTATACGCATTACTCCCCAACAAGACCGAGCAAACGTATAATCGTCTTTTTCAAGAATTGAAAAACCTTAAAGCAGGATTACAACCAACAACAATTATGGTAGACTTTGAGAGAGCTGCTATCTCTGCACTTCAAAATAATTTTCCGAATGTTAGGATACGTGGATGTTTCTTTCATTTTACGCAATGTGTATGGAGGCACATTCAAGGCGCGGGCTTACAAGAACGATACAGTGTAGACTCTGATTTTGCTCTACATGTAAGGAAACTTTCAGCTCTAGCTTTTGTAGCAGAAGAACATGTCGTTGAAGCGTATGAAGAGCTGCTGGACAGTGAATTTTATCGAACCAATGAAAATTTACTATTACCAATCATTAACTATTTCGAAAATACATAGATATAGGCCGACTTGATAGGAGGGGACGTCGAAGACCACCATTATTTTCAAGTAATTTGTGGAATTGTTATCAACTGGTGGAAGATGACATTCCACGAACAAATAATTCCGTCGAAGGATGGCATAATGGATTTAAGTATTTACTTGGTGCTGCTCATCCCAATATCTGGAAATTCATTAAAACTCTTAAGAAGGAAGATAGTGCCAATCAATTGATAACAGAACAATTTATCGCAGGAGATATCCCAGTACGCAAAAAAGTGTATAGAGATACTGCAAAGAGAATTAAAGTAATTGTCGATGATTATGCATACAGGCTACTGCTGGATTACTTACGAGGAATCGCGCACAACTTTCAGCTGCAGATTTAAAATTAATATGATTAGTTTCTTTTTATGTAAATATTAAAATGTTGTAAATTTAATAAAATATGTATTGTTTACATTACAAAAAATTAATAAAACTGTCTCTAATTAATTTCTTGTAGTTTAATTTTATAAATAAATCTTATATCTATTATATTAATGTCAAATTATTGCATGTGTGCAATTGTCTTACCACAAATTGTCGCATGCGTCCAATTGACGTACGTCCAAATCTCCGCGTCCAATTGTCGTACCCTAAATTGTCGCATGCGTCCAAATGACGCGCGTCCAAATTATCCGCGACCAAATTATCCGCGACCAATTGTCGCATGCGTCCAATTGACGCGCGTCCAATTTTACACGCGTCCAATTGTCGCGCGTCCAAATGACCGCGTCCAATTGTCGCGCGTCCAAATTCCCGCGTCGTTTTGACGTGGAACCCTTTACAACATGTCTACATAAACAGCGAACAAGTAGCAAGACAATTACATGGAGAAGGTGGTCCTGGTGGTTCAAATGCGGAGCAATGGACTGATTTTCTTCTAAGGTATGGACAACAAAGCTTACGTCTAAGGGAAGCTGTAGCGGCTCTTGTCAGTAAATTAAACAATGAAGATGTACCTTGGGCAACTATCAAAGCCCTAATGGCTAGCCGTCTCATAGCCTTGGACAAAAGTCCTGGAGTAAGACCAATAGGAGTTGGTGAATGCCTAAGAAGAATCTTAGGAAAATGCATGGCTGAAGCGACAGGTACAGATGTTACAGATGCTTGTGGAGAAAGACAGCTATGCGGAGGACTGAAATCTGGAATAGAAGGAGCAGTTCATACAATGAGTGCATTATTTGATGATAACGCAAAACCACAATCAAGATGGGGGCTCCTACTTGTTGATGCCAAAAATGCGTTCAATTCCATGAACAGGATGATGGCTATCTGGCAGGCACGCCTATATTGGCCACGCTGTGCAAGATACCTATATAACACCTATAAAGGGCACGCAGAGTTGGTATTACATGGAGGAGAGGAGCGTCTATATAGTAAAGAAGGTGTGACGCTGATTACTTTATTATACTTTTATTTAAAAAAAAATGTCGGAGCATAACAAATTTTCAATGATTTTCACCAGTACCAATTATATATTTTAGAGTAATAGTGTGAAGCAATCTCAACGATTACGATTTTGATCAAATAGGAAAAATGATAAAGAAAATAACCATAACTTTCCTTTCTCCGGGGGGCATCAATTTTAACAAATCTAGTTACATATCCATCCAGATTTTCCATTAGATCAATTTTGTTAAACTTTTTCGTACAAACTGGACAAATGTTTCTAAAATTTGCCCATTGTTCTATGCACGAAAAACAATATACGTGGTCGCAATTAAGTATTCCTACTTCACCATTTATCTCATCTGCACATATACTACACATTACGTATTTAAGATTTTCGTCATCAGGATATTTAAGATTTTCGTCGTGAGGGTATTCAAATTTTCTCCAATTACTTCTCATTTTTCTATGTTTTCTTCCCATGCTTTTGTTTATGTGTTTTGTTCGCAATATTATTGTTAATTATTAAATAATTAATACATGATTCAAAAAATTACCCCAAGCTTTTATATAGTAATTAATTAATGATTTACAAGTTGGTAACATTGGTGTAACACGTTTTTTCTTACTTTTTGCACATATTATAGTGCAGGCATATTTTATGCTAACTCAGGACCGTATTTAGACAAAATTTTCGAGAGGGGTTATAAAAACTTAAAAATATAAATAGTTAATTTATTAAACTACAAAAGAAACTAAAATTTAGAACATAAAATAAAAATTTAAAGTACTACATACTATGTATTTAAAAAATAAAAAAAAAACTACAATAAAAAACAAACATAAAATATGAAAATAAAAATAGAAATGGAAAATTTAGGAAAATCTTAGGAAATCCAATGACTTCTCAGGAAAAACTAGAAAATTTTATGAAATTACAGAATTTAAGATATCTTGCAAAATGTGAAACCCCAAAAAAATGTAGATTACCCTATGATATTTTAGAAAATCTAGAAAATTTAAGAAAAACCAAGGTAGTATTTATAGTATATTTTTAAGTTTTCCAAATTTCCTTGTGATTTTCTATTTTTTAAGCCTACCAGAGATTTTTCAAATTTCTCTTTGCTAGTAGGCTTTTGCACAATAGCGGATTTAAGTAAACTTCATGAAGGGGGTACATGAAGCTAGGGGGGAGATAAATACATTTTTTTATGATTCGGGTAAATTTTTCAAATTTAAATTAAATTTATTAGGTTTTGTTGGTGTTTGATGGATATTGAAAGGGGAGGGTAAACAATTTTTAGTTATTCTTATCTAGTAATGTTTTTATGAAAATATTTCTCGTTAATCTATTTATGCGCATTGGTAGTAAACAGACAACGAATAAGGACACGCACTCCTGTCATCTTCCTCTTGTTGCCATTCTCTTCTCTTGAAAAATTGTTTTTTGCTTTAGTCAACAAATTACTGATGCTAATAGCAAAATAATTGAAATTAAATTTTAATTAAAATTAAATTCATTAAATCCAGAACAAATAGTTTTTTTATATAAATGTTTTAATTTTTAATAAAAAAATTTTTCAATTAAAAATATAAAGTATTTTTAAATTTTGTAAGAATTTAGGTAATTTTTTTAATTTAATCAAAATGGAGATTTTATTAGCTTTTGATTGGTCATTAATTAAAGGAGGGGGGTAACTCTACAGTATTGGTGCATGAATATAGTGGAAACGGTGCAAGTGTATTCCATACAGGCGATTTTTTTTATTGTCCTAGAAGCACATATGTGAAAAGTTAGGATTTTCATGGACATTATCAGTTTTTTTTTTTTTAATTTAAATATTAAATTAAATATAAACACTTTTTACACTTTACAGAAGCTTTTATTTAGCCAAAATTGTGGCTTCAAGGGGGAGGGTCCTGACCCCCATGACCCCTTCACCACTACTCTTCACCACTAATCTCATCTTCTAGACATATTCTACAAATTCCCGCGTTAACGTTTCCGAGATCAGAATATTCAGGTTTGAGAATTTCAAGTTTTCTCCATTTACTCCTCATTTATTTTTTCGCATTTTTTCCTGCTTTTTTTCCAATTTTTCTTGTTTGTATGTTTTCTTTCCGAAATATTATTGTTTAATAATTATTGATACATCATTTAAATGACCTTCAACATAGTAATCAATTAAATACTTACAGGTTGGTAAAACTGATTTTATGTTTTACGGATTTTACAGTGGCGGATCTAGAGGGTTCCAAAATGTTTTACATTATTAAACTACCTCCCCCTTTAAGAATGATGCATGATAAATTTTCAGTTATTTTCAGATACTTGGCAGGAAGAGCAAATATGCATAATTTATACACTAGTTCACTAGGAATCGGGTTAAGTTTTTGTGCAAACATATTTTAAAAAATTTGAGAAGAGAGAGATTGCATTAAATTCGTACAATCAAATTCAAATCGTAAAACGTCACCAACAGATGGGGCGACAATAAAAAATTATGTATGGATTAAATAAACAAAACTGCCTCAGACTTTTCAAATGTGACGAATTCAAAAAATACCTAATAATTTCTAATGAGTAGGTATCGGATTTATAGGCACTGGAACCCCGATATCTTGTATGCGGCAAACAATTTATGCCGTATATAATATCTTGTGTGAATGTATAAATTGTTTGCCGCATACAAGATATCAGGGTCCCAGTGCCTATAAATCCGATCCCTACTAATGAGGGATCGATATTAATTGATGGATCATCAAGCAAAATACTAAACTACCTAAGCTTGAGCCGCTTACTATACACTGTGACTCTTAATGAAATTCAGACGCTCCAATGTTAACTATTATGCAAATTGCCGGTTTTGAAGCTTTTTTTGGCATATAAAAATCTATTTTACAGCAAAACTTTTTAGACATTTTTTGTTACATAGTTCATTGCCTTTAATTTGGTTTCTATATATTTTTTATTTTTCTCGCCGTTTGTGATTGACAGCGGCTTAAACAAGACTCGGTAAAATACGAAAAAATATTGTCTTCTGTAATTCGGAGACGGTGCAACAAAATAAAAAAAATTATAGGCTTTTTTTTGTAAATTTTATTCTCTACAGTTTAGTTCATATACAATTTTCTATTTTTACGGATTTATGTACCACAAGGTAAACTATAAATAATATATTTTTTTATTTTTATTTATTTATTGTAAACAATAAAATTAAAATTAGTTCGAAAATTTGCAGAAAACAAAAGGTTATCAACATTTATCTTTTTTATAAGTACCACAACCAAACACTACGCCACCATCACAATTTAATGTTAGGAAAAGCTTGTCTCCGTTTATATTTTTGATAAGATTGTTTTCTTCTTAGAAGTCTGCAATAAAATTTAATTGAAATTCTGTTCTTTATTTTTAAAAAATTCACCCCTTCCCTCATAAAGTAAAAATTTTAAACACTTGAAAATTAAACACCATTTTATTGTTGCTGCAAAATGACAAGTTCAAAGTTTTTCAAAATATTCCGACTTATTTGGGGCAAGGGCCTAAATCGAAGTTTTTCAGATATAGGCAATGTATTTTATTTTTATTTTTAGGACTGCCACTCAGAAACAGTACAACAGAATAGAAAAATGTATATAAATAAAAAAGAAGGGAATGAAATTTGCAACATAAAATCTTGAAAAAGTTTTGGTGTAAAATCAATTTTTATCTGACAAAAAAAGGCTTCAAAATGTACAAGGGGGCCTTTTGATTGGTCGGGGAACATAAAGCCCTTGTCTAAATTCGCCTTTGTCTGCAGTAGTGTCTTGCACTCTTTTCTGGAGAAGGGAAATCTGGGAAATTTAAGGAATCTTACAAAATAGAAAAACCCAAAAACCAAACATATGCAAAAAAAAATCATAGAAAATCTGAAATTAAGGATTCAAATGAGTTTTTTTTGTCATCAAAATGTTTAGACAAAAATCTTAAGGCAATCAATATAATAACTATCATATTATCATATCATATCATGTCAGTATAGTAATTCTTAAGTACGGCACTGGGCATATTAAATTAATCAACCAAATGTGGCGTTCTGTTATCAAATTTTATAAAACTTCGGCATTAAACATCGTTCCTAATTTTATTTTAAATTATTGTTGTTAATAATAACTAGTTATTTTAAATTTGTGTCGTGTTTTAGTATGTATAATTATCGCATGGAAATTTTCACGGAGGGGCACCCCCTTTTAAAAAATGAAGAAAAGAAAATAGACAAAATAGAATGTAGAATTTTATCTCTCCGCAATATGAAACGTCATAAAATGAAAAATTTTAAACGAACTATTCAATCTGCTAAGCGGTCGCGACGTCATTTGAAAAAAATTAAACTGAACAAAGCTGTAAGGATATATGGAGAAATGGATGATCATGAAGCTGAGCCCGATAATGGGTCTGATTTTGAATTTGAAGTTGATCCAGAGGAAAATGTTGAGATAGATCATGGTCTAGAAGTTGATATTGATGATAATTTTAATGGTCCTGAGAATATTATTGGTTTTATATACCTGTATATAAACTTCGTCATACATGGAATTACGCATACATGGAATCGAATAATTATGACATATTTTTAAGCCTAAAGTACACATATTTTTACTTATGACCACATATTTTGTTGTTTAAAATTTGTTAATCATGTTCTTTATATTTTGTTTGACTTAATATTTATTGTATTCTTTCTTACATGATTTTTTAAATAAAAATGTTACCAAAGACTGAACATTGAATTTTCATTTCATTATGGAACAAGGTGCAATATGCGATGCCAGGACAGCTTGAATGGGAATAGAAAAACATTAGATTATGCAACACTTTTGCGTTCATGATCGTTCTTTTGCTTTAACCAATAGCCAAAGAAGAAATGAAATTGCAGAACGTTTTCTGAATAAGGGATTACAAACCTTTTCTTGGTGTTTATTTTTTTGAAAGTAGGTAGGGTAATTCCAAAGTATCTTAGGAAATCTCGGAAAAATCCAATAAATTCTTAAGCGAAAAAGCAAACAATAAAGTTCATCTTGAGTATTTCTAAGATTATTCCTAAAATCTTCCGGAAAATCCCATATGTTTATTATGTACAAGAGAAGGAAAATCTGAAAAAATCCGGTGAAATTAGAGAAAATATTAATGAGTTTTAGAAACTTTGGAAATCCAAAAAACTGCAGATAATCCTAGGAAATTTAAGAAGATCAAAAAAATCTTGAAGAAGAAATATCTCAGGAAATATGGAAAATTCCAGAAAATGTTAACATTTGTTTTACATCTTGTCTTCATAAACCACACAGCAATATTTCAAAGTCGATTTTCTCGAAAATTTCTGGCCATCTGGTCGAACAGCTTTGAGGAATAAATTGTAATTCGAGGGCTGATCTTTCAGCACGATAATGGGAAAATTTACAAAAATGCGGTTGGCGTACATGTAAGAGAGTTTTAGAATATATGGAAATCTGTGGATATATACAGGGTGACCCAGACCACCCGTATCAGTACTTTTTTTCAAAAACCTAGCCACTTCTCTTATTTTTCTTTGGATTCTGAGTTCATACATGTTGTTATCTTCTTCATTTCAACTTTTTTTTAATAAATTCCAACGCTGATTACTTTATTACACTTTTATTTAAAAAAAAATTCTTCTCTGAAGAATCTCTTTTCTGAAAGAAAAGAGAAAAACTTCTCTGTCAGAACATAACAAATTTTCAATGATTTTCACCAGTACCAATCATATATTTTAGAGTGAATGCGTGAAGAAATCTCATCGTATAGAATTTTGAACGAAGAGAAAAAACGGTAAAGAATATCACGATAACATACCTTGTTGAGGGGGTCATCAATTTTAACAATTCTAATTACATGTCCATCCAGATTTTCCTTTATATCAATTTGGTTAAACTTTTCCGTACAAACTGGACAAATGTTTCTAAAATTTGCCCATTGTTCTATGCACGAAAAACAATATACGTGGTCGCAATTAAGTTTTCCTACTTCACCACTAATCTCATCTGCACATATACTACACATTCCGTATTTAAGATTTTCGTCATCAGGATATTTAAGATTTTCGTCATCAGGGTATTCAAATTTTCTCCAATTACTTCTCATTTTTCTATGTTTTCTTCCCATGCTTTTGTTTATGTGTTTTGTTCGCGATATTATTGTTAATTGTTAAATAATTAATACATGATTCAAAAAATTACCCCAAGCTTTATATAGTAATTAATTAATGATTTACAAGTTGGTAACATTGGTGTAACAGGTTTTTTCCTACTAACTCAGGACTGTATTTAAAGTAAATTTTCGGGAGGGGTTATAAATGTGGATGTTGTTTTTGTGTATCCACTATTTGTATCTGACTCTTTATTACTACTTTTATAATTAATTAAATAGACTTTTTAATATGACTGACGTAGCTTTATTTTATTTTTATTAGTTGTCGTTTTTTTTATCCAAAAAATACTAGATTAAAAATATTAAATTTATAAACAATAAAACTTATTACTAACATACATGTATAAAAATGCAACAATTGAATGAACTTAAAATGTAATATTTGTGGTAATGACCGCCACAGGTACACATGGGTACGCCCATGGTACCAACCAAAAGGAACTAAAAAATGTGTGTCAACTATCCAACGGAATTTTTAAATTTACTGGAATTGCCCGGATTACCACCTCATAATCTGCTTTTAAAAGGCGGACCGGTTATCATTATGTTGCGGAAAATAAATCAGCCACGTCCTTGTAATGGCACCCGGCTTGCGGCGAAGAAATTAAAGAACATCCCTAAGAATCCCTATGATTCCAAACGACATGCCGTTCGACTTTAAACGGTTACAATTTCTAGTGCGGCTTGCATTTGCAATGTCGATAAACAAATCGCAAGGGCAGTCGGTAGGGAACATACCGATACTACGTGACCCGTTTAAGGAGGAGTCTTCAAAATACCACATTTGGTGACAGGGGCGGGGGGGGCCGATAGGTTTTCGTCAAGTAGTCAATATTTTTTGATAAATTGAGATATCTATACAATTTTATTCTATGCTAATTTCTCTACAGCGTAATGCAAAAATATTGGCAAAATCTTTATTATTTATTAACTTTAAACAGTGAGAGTTTGCAAAATATTTTTACATAAGTTTTTCCTTTTTGATAATATTAATTTTCTTTTTAACTTTCTATTTGCAAAAAATTATTTAAAATCATATCTATGAATTACTACATGAAAACTAGCGGAGGGGGTCTTGGAATATATTACAAGTGGTCACCGAGAGGGGGGGGTATAAATTTTTAAAAAGTGGGTCACGTAGTATTCAATTAATTTGAATTCAAAAAAATTTGAAAATTAGTTTGAATGATGCTATCCAGAGAGTAGCCCCCGGACTGCCGATAGGGGCCCAAGTTTCAAAGTCGCCATGAACGCATCATACCCTAGGTCCGGCTCTACACCTATGCGTTAATAATATTATTGAAATTTTTTGTAACTTTTTGTTTTCTTTTGACATTTTGTGCATGTCCTCTTTTTGCTCAGAAGAAATCTGGTAACCCTATTGATGACAAATTTTATTGTAATTGTTTTGCCTTGTAAGTTGTTCACTGTTCCTGATGGAGCTTATGTTTTTTGTTTTGTTTTGTTGTAGACTCTGATGAAGATTTCAAAAACAAAATAATCTCTCAAAGATTGAGAGATTATTTGTTTTATTTGACCCAAAACCCAAGAGTTCCATCCTATTCATTTTTGAAATAGGAAATTACTGAAATTACCGTAATTAAGTAAAGAAGTGCAACCATCTGAGCTCTCCAGCACCTTCTAAAGAAACCCATTGTGAAAATAATAGAGACATGATTTCTAAAAACCAATAATAATAATTTTTTATTTTTGATTTTGATAAATTTTTTATGATCGCGAATATTGTCAATATTTAAAGGAGTAATCGGGGTATATTATATAATGCAAAAGATAAAAGTGTTTTCTCCATCTCTCTTTTAATTTCTTTAAATAAATACATTCTATCTTTTTAAATTTTGTTATCAAATAATCTATCCGTAAATTGAGTACTTTTCATTGAATGGATGTATATTTTAAATTGTTATGTCAAGGTTTTTAGTTACATTCCCACAATGACTTTGATATTTTAAGTGTTAATTTTGGTAATAACAATAATAGTTTAACTTACCTATTCAAAAGATTCATACAAATATGTTTGTTTACGGTGTGGTTATATTTTTGTTAAGTAAGTGAAAAATTATTTAATATTGAAATATTGTTTCAAATGCATAGTAACTAAAGGATTTCCAATGACAAAGATTGTGTCACAAACAAATTTTAAAGATAGGTGAGGTACATAGTATAAAATTTGTAAAATGAAAACGAAAAGAATGTCTAAAATTTAAGCCACTTGCCCTTTACAACACCTTACTCGTATTAAGGGGGTATTCTAGTCTAGAGGCACAAATTTTGGGCGTTTTTTCGAGCTCTAAAAATAAAACAAAGAATATTTTCACTATCCATTTTTCCATCATTTCTTTATTGATACTTGAAGAAATCATAAAAATTTAAAAGAAAAAAAAATTCAAAATCCAAAAAAAGACAGTGTCCTGGCGATAAGGTTTCAATCCTTCTGGTCATCTAAAACAAAAATCCAACGGATTTTTTAATTAGTACAGTTGTCGCTATGGTATAAACCTTGGCCAAGTCAACAAATTTTTTTAGACAAAATGGCGCCCGTTTAAAAATTGATTTTGCAGGTTTAAATTTTTTAAAAATGGTAAAATTCAAAATTTTCAACTTTAGTTAAGTTCATGTCATGAGGGATGTATGAAGAATGTTCACACCAAATTTGAAATAAATCGGTTCAGTAGAACTTGAGATATCGTGCACGGCAGCTTGAAAAACGTTGTTTCAACTCCAAATTTGTTCTTCCGGCAAGTTGAGAGTAAATGTATTTCCAGTTCCAGCCATGGGCGTCCATAGAACCTTTTTCAGGGAGGGGCTAAATCAAAAACAAAAAATTTTATTTTAAAAATAATTCAACACTAAAGATTTTTAAGGTTCTTTATTATTTGCAGAAAAGACAAATTTCAAATTCCGTGGTAAAGATTTAAGGCAAGAGCCAGGGGGGGGGCAGTTACCCCCTTTTTTTGTGAGCGTTGGTAGTGGGGAAATTTTCAAAAGACACCACTCAGATGTGTAGGGTGGATTTTTTCCGACTAAAACCCCATTCTTTAGAGGTGCTGTGAATCGCCTAGGCATTTCTTCCATACACTCTGTTGCTTCCGACCGTTTTAACCCTTTCGCGACTTTTCTCTTCATTGAGGAGATTCATCCTGCAGTTTGGCTTCGGCAGAGATGATATCCACCAGCATCTTGTCGATGGTTTTCCAACTTTCTTCGCTACTCAGCAACAGCTTCACTATGTTAGATGGAGGCAAGTGCTGCCCCAACTGCGTTTGGGCGGCTAGTCGGTGGTCCGTCCATTTGATGCACAAAAAGATAGAGTTCTCTGCATCGTCTATCTCTCCACAGAAGAGGAAAATTAAGTATTTATTTACATAATAATATAACTACATAATACCAACCGACAAATTGGTCGGTTCAATAAATTACACAAAATACAAATAATTTTCTGTGACCCTGTATGGTCATAAGTTTCTTGCTTTGGTTGGTAAGGGTCTTTCATCCTTTCGTCATCTAGTGATCTTGAGGGTCTACTTCATGGTACTATTATATTATAGTATAATATAGTATATAATGGTACTATTATATTATAGTATAATAGTACCATGGTCTACTTAATTTATCGTTTCTGCCTATGGCTTATCCTGCATTTAGTTCCTCACAGTGATTTGTTACACTTTTCGGTTTTTCCTAAATTGTTCTGCCCAATTTTACGAGTTTTCTTTCATGTTTTGCTTTCACCCTGTATTAAGGGTCTTTTACGCTGCACATTTTTGCTTCTTAAACTGTCTTGATAAGTCCTGTACATTTTTCAGCTTTCACCAAGATTCGCGTCTATAGTTACTTACTTTCGGATGTACAGTTTTACCATTTCTTTTTGCCGTCCTTATTTCTGGAGACCCTGTATTCGGTATACAGGGTCGTACTGAAAATGTCATAAGAAAAAGAAAATCTCAAGAATTAATCTAGCCATTAATCATAGCCTGGGTGGAAAGGCCTGCTATTTTTGAAAATTTTCTGCAGTCTTCCGTAAGCAGGGGAACCTATAGAAGGGTCCCTTGTGCTGCTCCGGTGTTATCCTGTCAGGGAGAAGGATATGCCTGGGTTATGTTTTACGGGAGTGGAGAGTTGTCTGAAGGAGAATCCGAGTCAGTTAGATAGTCTGACTCGGAGGGAGGATCTGAGAGTTGGGGTTTCTGAAAATCTATTTTATGGGCCACGAAGAGGTGGAACAGTTCTGGGGGTTTTTTGCTATATAGTTCATGCAAATTAGCAGGAGGGTTATTGCCATGAAAGGCTTTAATCTCCGCTTGTTCGTCCCTATACAACTCACATTCGATGACCCATCCATTTTCCAGTCCATCTTCGGCTTTCCCTGGACGTTTGAGGTGTCTACCGAATTCGCCGTGCCCTATAAGAATCTGCGCGTCTTTAAAGATCCCGTTGGCAGGTGGCGGGTGGTCTACCTTCGGTACGAAAGAATGAGTTATTCTTCCGTACTTTCCGTTATCCCACCTTTCCTGCCAAGTTTTGATTATCCTGTCTTCCATCGCGTCTTTTAGGTGGGTCTTATATGTACCTGTACTGTGTAGGATCAAAGCGATCTCCTAAGAATCGTACAGGTTGCCCTTTCTTTAATTTACTCCAGGCGACTTCCTTTCAATTTCCATATCGAGTTGGTGAAGCCCTGCCGCCTCTGACGAGAACGTCCTGTAGCATTTGCTGACAAGACGACTACGGAAGCCATCGGTAGACAGGAGCTTGGCTTTTGTATGTCTGTCTCCGACTCTGTGTATCCAGATCTCGCTTCCGTAAGCCACGATGGGGACGATCGCCCCCCCCCCCACAAAAGAAGCAGTTGGGGATATCTACTCTCTTCAAGCAGCTCCTGAAACAGCCGTGCCCACTTAGGGCTTGGGTGGCTTCGTACGAAAGCTCCCATGCCTCCTGTTTACCCATGGCGCTATGACTGGAATCAGTCTCAATCAGGCTACTGGAGGTAGCCTGCCACTTCTCCTGGATATCCTTGCACCTGTTTATGAAGAGGATCTTGTTTCCAGATCTGTATTTGGCGTCTCTCATCTCCGCCTTATGGTGGATTGGCAGAAGGGACGCCAACACGACTACCGCCTCAGTGGATATGGTTCTATAGGCTCTGCATATCCTTATGGCACACTTCCTCTGGGTTTGAAGGGCCGAGACCCATATCGGAGGGGGGGGCGTACAGCATGATGGACTCAGCGACAGCGCTCAGAAGTCTTCTCTTCTGTTGGTTGGGTCCGCCCAAGTTCGGCATTATCTTGCTCAGGGCTTCGGATGTTGCCGCTGCTCTGGTTGCAACTCTTGAATTATGGGCTTTGAACGATAGGTACCGGTCGATGTCCCTTTGTCCCCCAATGGACGCCCATGGATTCAGCACCACCGTAATACACAATTTAAGACATTCACAAGAACCATTTATCTGTTTTCAATATTGCTTGTGATAAAATTAAAAAAATTACTTTGACCCACATTCATAGCCAGTTTTTGCTGCTTTAAAAACGTGTTCGTCTTTTTATCACATTTGCTGAGATCGACATCTTCACTATCATTTTCAATAAACAATAACAGTCGAAAGCGATGTACAGTTTGTAGCAGCCATGAAAATTGCATCGGTGATTATTTCCGAATTAAAATAACAATTCTGAAATTGAAATTTTACTAACCGTACACGATATAAATACAGTACTCACACAAAGCTAGGTTTCTCAAACCGGGGGGTGTGGGGGTATGGAATACCCTCCAGTACACTGGCAAACTTCTAAAAATCTAAGATTTCTGATTTGAAATTCAATAACACATTTTCTTTTTTTGAACCCAATCACTAATGTGCTGGGGGGTATTCCATACTCTCCCAGACCCCCGTTGTTAGGGTTCGGCCCCTTTAAATTTCTTCCAAAATAATTTTTTAATATATTTTTACTAACAACATATATTATTTAATAAAGTGATTTTGTTAATCGAGATTTTAGAATAATTTTTCAGCTTATTTAATTCTGAAACAAAACAAACTTTAGTTGGAAAAACTTCATTTTATTGAACTAAATCTGACAACTTAATATTCGGTCAATATCATATCTAAATCTAGTTTAGGGTTCTAAATATGTGAAAGGTCCTAAATATGTAACATTTAACTCTAAACAGCAGTAAACAAAAATTATTATAAAAAAAAGACTAATAAAAGCCTATTTATTGTCAACTTAACAATTATTGTTTAGACCTATTTATTGCTTTTATATTTCTCAGATTTCTTCACCTGCTGCAGTAGATTTGGTTTATCCATAACATATTTATGAAATTCTATAAGATCATCATCATCATCAATATTTATGAAATATTCAAAAAATAATTTTTAAAAATTTATAATAAAATGCACATTCTGAAATCTACTTCAATACCGGGACATTTTGTAGATCACCCTGACGACCGGGACAGGAGTTCCAAAACGGGGACATGTCCCGGTGTACCGGGACAGTTGGCAACCCTAATCTAGTTGCCACAATCATCAGAAAACAAAACCGTAGATGGCGCTAATTTTAAGTTAAAACAATCGAGGTTATATCTGTTTAATAAATTTTTTTAAATTTGCCAATTTTGTGTGACCAATTTGCTTTAAAATGGTTCGAGGGGAAGCAACTCCGAAAAAAGTGAGAAATTTAATAATCAGCATATTAGGTCAGGGGAAGAAAATGAGACAAATCGCCAGAGATTTTCAATTATCAAAATCAACAGTTTCCTCTATGATAAAATCCTATTCCTTCGCTGGAACTCCCAGCGAAGTGAAAGGGAAAAGCCCAGGACGTCCGTGTTTAGTCAATTAAAAAAATTGCTTTCAAGGGAGGTACCCCCCCCCCCAAGGGTTTGGACTTGGACAAAAATTTTATTTTAAAATTTGTTTTAGAAAAGTGTCTTTTATCATCACCTCAAAGGTTCTCCACGGTTACGGGGACACCCTGTATAGTAGTTTTCGGGATTATTACCTATTTTAAAATAAGGCGCTTGAAAATTTCTGATTTTTATATAAAAATTATTTTGGAGTTTGAATAAGCGAGGATTGTAAACATAATTTTCTCAATTTTTTTTCCAATTATCTCCATTCTCCATTTTTTGCCATTTTGCCTCGGCCACTTTTTATTTCTTTTTTACTTTTACCAGAAACATATCGGTGTAAATCTGGCGTGCATTCAATCCTTACTAACATATTATGAAGTTGTGGAGATTCGCGTTTTTGAAATTCGATGCGCCACCAAAAATCTAAAATTTTATTATTGGATCTAAAAATTCAGACTTTTTGATTTATTTGTGACAAACAAATTGGGCATTAGCAAATAAATTAAATTATTTAAGAAATACATTTTAATTATTTTAGGTTCGTCAATTGCGCTTGAACGACCTTTCGTAACAACAAAATTAGGATCTATTCGAGGATATCATAAAACATCTTACGATGGTCGTACATATTCTTCATTCGAAGGAATTCCTTATGCCAAACCACCGGTAGGTCAATTACGATTTGAAGCACCAGTGGAACCGGATCCCTGGAAAGAAACTTTGGATGCCAACAAAAAATATGAGTGTTTACAAATTAATGTTGTAACTCAAAATGTTACCGGTACTGAAGTTTGCTTGTATTTAAATGTGTATGTACCTAAAGAAACTCCCAATCCCAAGGATAACTTGGAAGTAATTGTTCACATACACGGAGGTGGATTTATAGCAGGCAGTTCAAGTCTGAGCGGTCCATTGTTTTTTATGGACAGAGATGTTGTATTTGTAAATTTCAACTATCGTCTTGGAGCTTTGGGATTTTTAAGCACCAAAGATGACGTGGTTCCAGGTAATAACGGCTTAAAAGATCAAAGCTTGGCGCTTCAATGGATTCAAAATAATATAAAACAATTTGGAGGCAATCCAAATTCCGTGACGATTACAGGAGCTTCCGCTGGTGCTGCATCTGTTCATTTTCATTACTTTTCCAAAATGTCGAAAGGATTGTTTCATAGAGGTATTTCTCAAAGTGGAACAGCTTTGGCGCCATGGGCTATTCAAGATGGAGCGTTGGAAAGAGCTAAAACATTATCAGTACTACTAGGATGTACTGATACCACCACAACTCGTATAATTATAGATTGTTTGAAAGAAATACCGAGTGAAAAAATTATACTGGAAACTTTCAAGCTATATTCTCCTGCTACTGGATTTCCTATTGTTATTTTTGCACCGGTCGTCGAAAAGCAATCAGATTCTGCATTTTTAACGGATTATCCAGAAAAGTTACTTATCAGCGGTAATTTTAATGACGTGCCTTGGATTACTTCTATATGTACTGACGAAGGAGGTTTAGTCCTATATAACATATACAAAGAATTTGAAGAGTTAGATGGCAAATTTGATAAATGGGCTCAATATTATCTAGATTACAATTACACCACTTGTGATTGTGATAAAGCAAATGTTGCCCAAAAAATCAGAGAACAATATTTTGGAACACAAAAAATAGGAAAAGACACTTATCGAGCTATAATTAAACTATTTGGTGACAGAATGTTCGGAGTCAATTTAGAAAAATCTGCAAAAATTCAAGCAAGCGTTTCAAAATCCAAAATTTACTCGTATATCTATGGGTATAAAAACAGTTTTGCGAATGATTTTTTCAAGAGTTTTGCTGATATAGATCTGGATCTGGGCGTCGGACATGTTGAAGATGCTCAACTTTTATACGACATGAGAATTTTAGAAGATCAAGTAATAAATTCGGTTTTGTCTGAAACGGATGTCTTAATTAAAGACATCATGGTCGACATGTACGTTTCATTTGCTGTTAGTAATGCTCCAAAAATAAATAGTTTGGCTTTAGTCGATGTACGAAATTCCAATGCGTTTACTTACCTATCCATCAAGGGTACCACTGATATCAAAATTAATGTTACTGAAGAATTAACGCCAATGAAATTTTGGGAATCCTTACCTATTATTGAAGACAAACTGCTGCTACCACAAACTTGCAATAAATGTGTATTAAAAAATGAATTATAAAAATATTGTATGCATACGCAGAGAAAAGATTTTAATCCAAATCCATCGCGAATCACGTTTGAAGTAAATATTACTGCAGTTGAAGTAAATTTTACCACAAATTTAGTAAAATTTACTTCAACTGTAGTAATATTTACTTCAAGTTAAATATTAGTAATTAATATTAAATTAAATTACTAAACTTGTGGTAAAATTTACTTCAACTGCAGTAATATTTACTTCAAATTAAATATAAGTAATTAATATTAATTTAATTATTAGTAGTTGAAGTAAATATTACTGCAGTTGAAGTAAATTTTATCACAAATTTAGTAAAAGTGACTTCTAATGAAGTAATATTTACTTCAAATTGATGTGAGATTGATTTGGACTTCAAAATAAGTTGCATAATAAGTATTATTATAATAAATAAAATATAAAAAAATTTTTTACTTGAATTTAAACAGAATTTGCAAAATGTATTTATCCAAACTTGGATATAACAGTTCGAATAGCTGTGTGCACCAGTAACAAATTGTTCAGGTGAGATAAGCTTTTTTTGCTTAAAAAAAGTGAAATATTATCTAAGATCTACCTAAAGCATACCTTACTCCACTTTATTAGCAGTGGCGTAGCTAAATGGAAGATGGCCCCGGGGAAGAGAATACACTAAGGCAGTAGACTCCTCATTTGATGAAAATGAGTCAAGCAGTTCAAATCCTAATTCATGAATTTTAGCCATAGTAACTTTGGAAGTGTGAGGCGGCGCATTACCTTGGCGAAATTTTTTTCCTTCAAATATGGCCGCTTTTTCCAATATTTCTGCCTTCAGCTTGTCAAGTAATGTTGCGTAGTATGCTCCTGTAATAGTTGTTCCCTTTTGAAGATAATCAATGTAGATAACTCCATGACTATCCCAAAAAACAGTCGCCATCACTTTCCTAGCCGAAAGAAAAGTTTTTGCCTTTTCCGATTCCCGAGCCGATTCCCCCTTCGCAGTCCACTGTTTTGATTGAATTTTTTTTTCTGGAGTATAATGATGTGTCCAAGTTTCATCCACAGTAATTAATCGGCGCCAAAACTCTGATTTATTGTGCCTAAACCGCGCCAACAGAGCGGTAGAAATGTTCATTTGGACACGTTTTTGGTCCAAACTGAGTAAACGCGGCACCCAACGAGCAGACAGCTTTCTCATGCCTAAATCGATGTATAAAATGTGACAAACACGTTCTTTAGAAATATTCAAAGCCTCTGCTATCTCTCTAACTTTAATTCGCCAATTTTCTGGCACCATTTGATGAACTTGAGCGATGTTATCGTCAGTGGTACGGCCAAGCTGGTACGGCCACGTTTAAATTCAGCTGCCCAACATTTCATAGTGGTAAACGATGGTGCAGAATCTCCGTACACAGTGTCCAACTCGTCTTTGACTTTCGTAGGCAAACCAAATATTTAATAACAGCTCGATACTCGATTTTATCCGTTTTCACAAAAACACTCGTATCAATGCACTCAAGCGATTGTCAAACAAAAACTACGAGTCCAAAATGGCGGAAATTTTGGTGAGTACCTGTCAAAGGATGCGCAAACATTCCCTAGCTTTTGTTGACAAGTGCTGCTATCTCATGTTGAGGTCGGAAACTTTTCAAACCACCCTCGTATCTTTCCTGTTTTCAAATCGGTGGTCAAATAGTTAGTATTGACCGAGTCCCGGGGGCTTTCTTGTTTGCCCTATGATAACTACGCCACTGCTTATTAGTAGTACATACATGATTGAACTTTTATTAGCTCAGAAATATACTGAAAAACTATTTTTTGAGCAATCTTAACTAAATCGTTGGATTGTAAAAATAATCTAGAAACTGACACTTGTAGAGGTCAGTAGGGGCGGCAAAATTGAAATAGCCTACTGGCGGCAAATGTGTAAATCCGCCACTGCATAAACCTGAAGGTGTTACTTCATAGCCAAACTTTTCGGTAAAAGCTTTTAGAGCTGCAACTTCGTTTTCACGTCCCCATTGAATTGCTTTAACACATAGAACGAAAAACGGACGTAAATATAATAATAAAAGCAGTGGGGTAGCCAGGGAGAGGGCACGGGGACACGTGCCTCCCCCCAATGGATGCATTAGCGGTATGTATCTTGCACATATTTTAATACATAAAATCGTGTCATTTTTTGGTGAAAAAAGAAACAATCTGATTGGTCGGTTTTTTTACCAACCGAAAAATATATTAAACCACCGCCGGTACTCCCCCTGAGACGAGTTGCACATCAATCGAGTTTCCAATCAATCGGGTCTAGATGCCCGTCCGTGGACGGGCTTTCTGCTAGTTGTTAAATAAAAAAACTAAAATAATGTTATAATATTAAATATAAATAAATAAATAAACACATTTATCGCGATATTTTAACTTTACATTACAGGGCTTGACCTTGAAAATTTCACAAATTTTGTCCCCCCGCGACAGAAAAACTAGAAGGTTGAAATTTGGTATGGATAGCTTTTTTGTCAAGGCGAAACTGGAAACCAAGTCCGCCAGCTATTTGGTGAGAGGGCACTTTTGACCCCCTTATTCGGCTATAGCCTTTCATTGTCTTTAATTTTGTACCTATACATTTTTCTATTTTGTTCCCTCCGTTTTTGACTTACAGCCACTTAAAAAGTCTATGTAAAATTTTTAATAAAACTCCCATAAGCCATAACAGACGGAGAGCCGGAGCCGGGATTTTAACGCCATCCTAAATATGGACAAACTTTGAGGTAACATGTTCCGATACTAAGGGTGATTACGTTCCTATGCATGAGGAAAGCCCTTAAAGGGCAAAAAAAGTTTTTCAGACTTACGATGATTCTTTCTAGGTCAAATCTGAGCTACCGGCAAATATTAACTATTGCATTTTGAATAATTGAAGAAAATCGCATGGTACACTAATATCAATTTAATGATATTTATATTATATGAGATAGGGTAGTAATCATTACTGCATTATAAAATTATATAATTTTATATACAATTTAAAATTAAATTAGGGTAGGTCGTAAAATAATCAAAACAAAGAATATGTTAACACATTTTCAACAAACACAGTTGCATTTGTTTAGAAATTGGTTTTGTGAATTGAAAAAATAATGGCTAAAAATTTACAAAATAGCAGATACTATCTCAAGAATACAAAATTTGTGTACACGGCAGGAATAATTTTTGGCTTAATTGTTCCAATTAAACAAACCAAGATTAAGCAATTTAGGCTTTATTGCATAATTTTAATTGTATCATTTTTAATTTACAATTTAGTATCCATATATGTTAAATTAACATACGTCTACGTGAAAAGTGCTTTGTACCTAGGTATGGGCACAGGTGGTCAAACGGTATGGATTATTATAATTGTAGTTGATATTTACACAACAGCATTCTTATATGCAGAAAAGTTTTATTTGCTAGCACTTCTTTTTAACAAACTAGATGACGGTTTAAACACTCGGGACATATTTTATAAACCTGGAAAGCTATACGTGGCTTTTAAAATTGTGATGTTTTCTAGCATCGTTAGTAGAATAATGGAATCCTTAAACACCCTTAGATTATGGGGTATCGTGATATTTATTGGAAATGCAATTGCAAGAATAAGGGATTCGTATTTTCTGGTTTCGGTATTGCTAATATATAATTTTGCACTTTTGATTAAATTACGTTTGAAAATTCTAAATAAACGATTATTGTCCGTATTTAAAAACTCCAATGCAATAATTGTGGTAGTGGACACACATTCAATAAAAGTAGTCAACAAGACTAGAGATTTGCTTACGATAGCCTTCAATATTTGCTCGATCCTCAATAAAATTTTAGGATATAAACTACTTTTTGTGGTGTACGTTATTTTTTTACAAACTTTACATCTAATTAACTTAATTATTGTGGAAGCTTCCAAAGAAGGAGATAAAAATGTAACGGCGAATCAAATCATGGTACGATGTTTAATTGGAATTTATTTTATCGATTTATACGTAAGTATTAAACTTAACAAAACTTTCTGAATAATTTAACTATGTATGGGATGGTAGAAAATTAAAAACAAAATTAATATTAAATTTGAAACACAGAACGAATTTGTTCGTATAAAAGGCTTGACACGAAGCGATATTAGAGACAGCGTTGCAGCTGAAATTCATTCTTTTATGTTGAAAGTAATTCAATTTCTATGGTAACTTGGTTTGAATGAAAAAAATGTTTTATTAACAGTTTTTAAAATTACTTGGTGCTGAAAAGAACGAAACCGTTTTTAATTTGAAATCTTCAGGTGTACTTATACTTTTTATGATCAATACAATGATCGCATGATCGTAGACAGCATGACTACACGGTAGCGTCGCGTTAAACGTTACCGAGTGTCCCAAATCTCAACATCATCCTTTGGAGGACTGATAAGCCATTCATGACTGACTAGAATATCGACGTAAATGACCTAAACAAAAAATCGTTAGTTTTCGAGATATTAACTTAATATTTGTAAATTTCAGATATTGGGAATCGCAGTAGTAATAATTTGTGATCAAGTTACGAAAGAGGTAAAAAAAATATCTACAACCTGCTATAATTTGATATCAAAATTACCAGCAACCAAGCTGTCTCGAGATGTTTTGAGAACAGAATTAATTCAATTAGCTGAATACACAGCACACGAGTGTCCACACTTTTCTGCCATCGGTCTTTTTAATATAAATCGTAGTTTACTTTTAAGCTTTCTAGATTCTATTACTACATACATTATTGTGCTTACACAAATACATAAATAGAAATTTTATTTGATGAATTATTTTTAATTAATAATAAATTATTTTAAATATTTTAAAAAACTTTGCTAGTAATAGCCTTAATAAACGATGATATGTTAGAAATAATCATTAAATATATTTTAATGATTTTTTTCCTGTTGATCGACAACCAGGATTTTTATCCCAAAGTTGTACCACAGAACTAAAAACCTCCCCGATATTTGACTTGCAACATGGTAATCATAATCATAAACTGAGAATACTCGAGAAAGATTCGTTGGTGCATCACCATCATGATGGCATAACACTGCGTCATGTGTATTTAAGATAAATTTGAAAAAAAAAATTATTAAATGTCTGAAACTAAATGGCGATTGAGATGTTACGGTTAATAATGTAAATCGAGCATTGTCATCAATGGCCGAACAATGACCATTTATGCTAGCATAAATATTTACATCATTGCCCATTAACGGTAAGCAATTTCTATCTGGTTCAAAACTCATCTTCTCAGTTTTAAATTATAGAATTAAATATAAGAAAATAAAACAAGTCTATTTGTCCAATTCTTAACTTTTCTTGAGACGCTTTTCGGGAATCAGAAATATTCCCATCATCAGTCTAAAGGCTACAAAGTAAAACACATTAAAATTTCAATTTTACAAGGAAATTTTAAAGCCGTTTAAAAAATTTAAGCCTTCTAACAATAGAATTCAAAACGTGGAAATTCCTAATGGGGCCTTGATATTTTCTCTGGACGTGAAGAACTTGTTTACTAATGTTCCCATGATTGATATAATACCTTATATAATAAAAAGTTGAAAGCGAACTAATCTAGAAACATATTTTAAATTAAAAAAATGTTTTTCTGAATATGAATACTGAAACGTATTCCCACAAACTTACAAATAGCACTTATTCCCTTTTAATTATTTGCCACAGAAATGTTGAAGAGCATTAAATTATCTATAAAAAAGAATTTTTTTTGTAAAACTAATATTTTCCTGAACAAATCGACAACAAATGTGAAGCAGATCAATGCATGTCTTTGTGGCTGCAACATCACTTTAATAATTTTTAATAAAGAAAAAATGAGACCATTAAACTGTACCAAAAAAGTAAAAAGCTACATAACATCTCGGAAAGTTTTAATAAGTGACTTTTCGCACTACAAAACCCAACAGTTTTCCTTGCCATATCTTATGTGCATGTGCTGCATACTATTTTTTGAATAAACATTCATTAAATCTATTTCACTCGTAGAACTTAGGAGATGAATTCTATCCAATTTGGATATAGAATTTAAGGAGATTAAAGATGCACTACTAGTTATCAACCCTACTAGCCTATGTAAAACTATATAAAATAAAATAATTCAATAATATCAACAGTTTTTATTTTAATAAAATAAGTAAAATAAAAAAACCTCGCTAATCTGGGAAACTCAACGATCCAAACAAACTCAAAACTATATCTGTCCGGAATAACAAGTTTGTACTGTATTTTGTAACTGTAAGAGGCTTCCATATTATTTTGTTCCACATCCCTGACGGAGTATGACTGTCCGTGAACATTGGTTTTGCTGGATTGAAAGCAACCTAATAAACATTTTTTAATATAAATAATAGATACAACAAACAAATATATAGATTTTAAACAAAAGAGTATCAGATAGGGGCGAAATATTAAGTTTTCATTTTATTTTAATCAAATGAACTATTTAATCATCATATAAGACAAACCGAACTACAATAATTAAAATACAACTTACCAAGTTGAAGCAATGAAGATCTCTGTGTCTTTTCTAAGGAAGCAATTCTGCAAAAACCTGAAATTAAAAAATGAAAAGTTAATGTCGAGTTATAACTAATGTATAATTAAAATCGTTAATTTTTGGTCAGGCAAATGCCTCAACTGTCTATCACAAAAAGGCCGAGTTGAATGGAATCTCAAACCCTCAGACGTTGGTATATTTTCATCATATTAATTAATACCCAATAAAACTACAAAAAAAAACTTACTTGGTTAAGTGCATTGTTGATTGCTAATTTGATTCTTTTCATCATAAATATGAACGCCACGATCCAAGTACCCACCTAAAATTATGTTTAATTTTTAGAACAAAAATTGTGTCAAGTAAAATATTTTAAAAAAAAAAACTAAATCAGATAGGGGCGAAATATTAAGTTTTCATTTTACTTTAATCAAATGAACTATTTAATCATCATTCAAGATCAACAATACCTATTTGAAATATTTAAAATGTAACTTACCAGTCATCAAACGATCTGCATCCCACGAAAGTCATTTTTGCAGAAACCTGAAACTGACAAAAAATGAAATGTTAATATGGAAACCTGACGTTAGATTGAAAAAAAAGTTAAAATAATTTACGCTCAGACAAATGCCTCAACTGTCTTTCATAAAAAGGCAGAGTTGAATGGAATCTCAAACCCTCAGACGTTGGTATATTTTCATCATAAAAATTGTAATGCTAATTTATTTATGTAATATACTTACTTAGTTGTATAACCAAAAACTCTTGAACAATCCTTGAAGATAAGCTCCATCTAAAATTAAACAAATAATTAGAAAAATGAAAATTTCAAAAAGAAAATCTTTTAAAAATGTGATGATCAGATAGGGGCGAAAAAAACAATTTCATTTTCAATCATATGAACTATTAAATCATCATATTTGTCAAGATTATCTACACCAAAAATATTTAAAAAAAAAATCTCACCTCATGTCTCGTCACAAAGTAGTTCGTATAGAAATAAGTCAGCCAGTTTCAGCCAACCTGAAATTAACAAATAAAATGTTACAAAACTGTCGTTACCAAGGATATTGTAAAACAAAATTTAAATCAATCAGACAAATGCCTCAACTGTCCTTCATAAATAGGCAGAGTTGAATGGATTCTCAAACCTTCAGACATTGGTATATTTTCATCATAAAAAATTAAATTTTTTTTTTAAATCAAACATATCTACTACAAACATGCAAGAGAAAGAAGGGACAGCAGCAAAAGTATTTAAAAATCTCAAACATACATACAAACAATTTTGAATGGTTACACGTAATTTATCTATGTAATGTACTCACCGTGAGGTTATAACCAAACATTCCAAAAGATGTTCACGATCTCACGAATCTAAAATTGAACAAATTAGAAATAAATTTAACAAAACAAAAGAGTTTTTGAAAATATGATGATCAGATAGGGGCGAAAAAACAATTTCATTTTTAAATCATATGAACTATTAAATCATCATGTTTGTCAAAAATTATCTACAGGATATTTAAAATAAATCTTACACGATATGGAATAATTCAACCCTTCAATCTTCCAGGTATGGAAAGCCAGACCGATCTGAAATTAATAAATACGATGTTACAAAATAGTTGGGAGAGAATTAGATTGTAAAATATTTAAAATTATACATCAGGCAAATGCCTCAACTGTCTTTCATAAAAGGCAGAGCTGAATGGATCTCAGACCTTCAGACGTTGGTATTTCGTCATCATAGTTATGCATACGTAAGCAAAATTTATTAAGCTAAAACTTACTCGATCGGAATCCATCCAAACATTGCGGTTATCGTTGTCCACATGTTTCACAAATTAATTGATTTTTTTAGGATTCTCTCAAATAAAAATAACATTCATTTCGATATTAAGCGGTCTCACAGGAAAAATATATAATTTCCAGCCACATGATTAACCTAAAAATTTAGTATTTTGGATTACAAAAATCAAGCTGCATAAAAGTACATAAAATGAACCATCAAATGTTGATTATTTTACATGATTAAAAATTAACTTGAAATTTAACTATGACCATGTGGGATCACACTGTACGGCAACCTTTCTGGAAAAAGTATGCAATCCCTGGCGATAATTTAACCTCTAAACTTACACTTTTATGATGTAAAATATCAAGCTTTAGATAAACACGCCAATAAAAATTGTTAAATAATCAATAGAAAAAACTTACCCAAGAATATTTAATTTTTTGAGGTTAGCTAACCACATGTCCACTGCAGGTTGCATTGAAAAATGAGCTAATGGCAGAAACGTGTCAGAAATGCACCTCCGGAAAGGCGGAAACCAGTACGCACCCGGTGTGCGCACCTGTTTTTCAACATGAGCACCATCTAGTCAACGATGATGCAATCAAGCAAAATTTAAATCTAATCCTTTATTTCTATTATTTATACCAAATCTATTATTTGTATTCTCAGTTTGTATTAGTTGATTTTATTATTTAGATTTTAAATCGTGCAGTTCAATAATTATTATTTATTGTTAATTAAAAAAATTTGAATTCATACTACTTGTAGAAAAAGATTAAAATAGTATATTAAGAAACCAGTTTCATAAGTATCGTTTTTATCGCACGCAATCCGTTTAGAAAACGATCCGCGTAGACTATTTTTTCTATTTTGCGCTTTATACGCCCTAAAAATGTTTAAAATGTGTATTTTATTAAATACTTGTCAATTTGAATGATTTTTATATTAAAACTAATATTTTATTGATTCTTAAATAAAAGTAATTTTGTAACCATCTTTCTCACTTTAATATCTGCAATATTTTCATTTATTCAATTTTGAATACAAACAAATACAAATAAAAATTGGTATACTTATACGAAATTTCCTAGAACTGCGCACATCATGTCAGGGCATATAAATAGGAGTCAAAAATGTCTTCAAGTCCCATAAAAATCCAATTTCTGGATTTTGTACTCCCATGCTACTCCCTCTACAGGAGCGACAGATTGCATGGCCGGATGGGAAGCACTGCAATCTACGTTCAAACGCTGAACAACGTATGAACGAGGGTCTACGACCCTCACAATTGCATCTCGTTCCGCAATAAAGGTTTAATCAGTAAAAAAAATTGGGAACGGCAACGCGCGCAACAAACGGCAAACCCGGGAGATCGCAGGGTTTATAACGATCTTCACGCAGATGTATGACGGGAGTTCAAGTGCTTCACACAAAATTCATGGGACAAAAATCTCGAGAAACTTTCACTTCAAAATTCATTACCTTGGTGGTTTGACTAAGAGAATTTCAGCGAAAGGCAAGAGTTAAAATTTCCTCCCCCTCCTCCAAATTCCATAAGGTGTGTCTCTCAGTCTCCTGGAAATGGCAGAGTTTGGAGAAAAAATTCAGTTCTAATTATACTGACCCTATAGACTCGGAGCACATCAGGAGGATCGAAGAGAAAGTCAAGTGGAGTTTAACCACTTTAAGGAAAAACGCTAACAACCTAGACCCAATTACCCCGGCTAGTTATGGCGAAATTGCAAAAATTATCTGGGAACTACACAAGGAAAAGACACCGGGACCTTGCAGCATAACAAATAAACTGATCTCGGAATTTCCCAAAAAAGCAATATCGAATATATGCAGTGACATAACTACCGGTGTTCCATGTGCTCGATCGAACAAGGACCCGGGTGTTAAAGGGCCCGGTTCTATCACGATCAAAAACATAGCGTATTTTATCTTCACCATATAATGATAAGCGTGTGACTGCTATTATAAAAAAAAATTTTATTTTATTATTTTATTTAAAAAAAAATAAAAAAAAAACACTTTTCAAATTCTTTAATACGGAGGGGAGAGAGTTTTTACTGAGTTTTGAAGCCACTCCTGTACAATATGCGCATGCGCGTCGATCTCTAATTTTTCTATTCAGCTTGTTTTCAGCTTTTCTTTTTTGTACTTTTGGTACAAACAAAAATTTTTGCGGTACAAACAGGTACTAACGAAGTACAAACGATTACACCAAGTCCGATTTAAATATTTTGAGGTGGGGGTGCTGGGGACACCTATTAAAGTGGCCGGTTGCCAGTCAAAATGATCACAATAACCGACTGATAACATTATCCGTGATCACATTAAGCGGATTCTACTGTATGTGTTATTCTTTTACTTAAAAAATAATTTATTTAGTAAATGATGCAACAAGAATAAACTAATTTGGTTTTATACTATTTAAACTAATTAAAGTTTCTACCTATTTAAATATTTACAATTGTAAATTTAATTTATATTATCTACATTGAAATTATTCACATCAGAATTAACTTAAAATTAGTGTGAATGTAGTACGATAGTTATAAAGACTACAATTTATAATGTTTTGGGTTGAAAAGTTTTCTTTATATGTTTTTTTCTCTATATATGGTAAATGGTTTGCAGGAGCACAACACGATAACAGTACATTAAAACTTATTAATATCGTACGTATAACCAATTTATTTCCTAAACTAACAAATTAGTAAAAATCCTTTTTTGTATAAAAAAAAATGTAGGGTATAGTACCGTAACCTAAATATCACCAGAGCCGTATTAAGGGGGGCTAAGGGGGCTGCAGCCCCGGGCCACCACATTCTAGGAGCCTCAAAAGTTGAAGCAACAAAATTTAAATTAGCACAGATTAAAATAACTTAAATAAAATAAATGTTTTTTTTTAATTTTTTAAAAAAATTTTGTTAAAACATACAAGACCAAGAGGCCTCAAAAAAAAAGTTAGTCCCGGGCCTCACATATTCTTAATCCGGCTCTGAATATCACTAAATTTTACTACTATTTAATTAAATAGTATTTGAAAATTCTTTTTTTTTATAATAAACGTAGTTAACTTAGTTACTTAGATAGTCACCCCTATTCTGTAACTCCTTCGTTATCATAACGAATTTCGTAAAGTTTGGTTTCGTTAACAATTTTGTAACGAAATTCGTTGAGAATGGTATTCTGTAACTACACCCTAACGAATTCGTTACGGGGTTCGTTCGTACGACGTTCTGAACGAAAAAGCTAAGCGATTTTTTACGATTAATCACGAAGTTGCATTTGTATCATAATTCGGCTCTGTAAACAGTAAACATATTTGAATTATTTGAATTTTGTTATTTTAGCGGCAAAATAATAACAATTATAAATTTTTCAAATTAATTGGAACTTGGTTAGAGTAAAATTCATAGATTTTCTTTTTTTCAAAATTATTCATTATAATTTACGTATTTACCTCAATTTATGTATGCTTAAAATAAAACCAAGTTATAATAAAATGTCCATCAGATGTTTAATATTTTCGGTAAAATTGCTTTTACAAGCCGACAAAGAAATAAGCAGATTTAAGGGTAATTTTTATTGCCTTGTTCCTCTAGTTATTTAAAACAATTGTTAAGAAATGTGTACTTTCATGAGCGGTTTAGTTAACATTTACACTATTTTTACTTTTTATTTCAATAGTGATAAATTATTCTCACCCCAAACAAAATTCTATATGAACAGGGTGAACTCTTGGGTATTTCGGGGTGCAGTAGAAAATAAAACGACTCGGATTCCGAGTCCGATTCGACCGAGTCGTTTTATTTTCAATTTTTTATATTTTTTGCAATAATGACCGGGTTGAAAAAAAACGTTCTTCAAAGGTGACTAATGTGCAGAAAGCATTATACGTGCAATTTATGAGAAATAATGAAACTTTCCGAACAAAAAAAACCACGCCAAATAATGAAATGGGTTACTTGTATCTCGAAGATGTCGATGATTCCTTATATTGTCCCTAAAACTTACAATCTGATTTAGTGGTGGCCTGTCGGGGTAGGCAGAGCCTCATGAAGTCAAGTATCATAGTTCCGCAAAACTATAACTAATATTTTTTAAAAACCTCGAACTTCGGTTTCACAGGCCTGCCCCACCGCCTAAACTTCTCACAAGCCGCCACTATTTACTAAATACGTATTGTACATAAAGGAACATGTACTCACCTTCTTATATTTTGCAGTTCTTCACCTGCTAGAATGATCTCTAACAATTGTGGATCCATTTGTATATTTTTAAATTGTTTTTGTACAAATATCTGTATTACAAACGTTTTACAATAATTATGTTCAATTAAAAAAGAATTAGCAAACCTTAAATTATTAGTTTATTAGCTCTTGAAATAATATTATATAAATAAATTATAAATATAGGAGCTAAGACAATAATAAAAACAAAATTAACCTTAAATTTAATCTGTCACTCGACAGATTAGCTCTCAACGAATTCGTAAAAATACGCAACGACAGCTTCAGAGCTTTCGTACAAAAATACGGTCATAACGAAAATGGTAACGAAGGCATTTACGAATTTCGAGGTTAGTGAATACCAACTAGACAACTTAACGAATTTTTAGGCGTAACGAATCGTAATCTCGTAACGAATGTGTTACAGAATAGGGGTGATTATCCAACTAAACAAACTGTATGCATAGTCTAGTTTTTATATAAAAGCGCACCCTGTCTAAAAAAAGGGTTTCCAAACATTTTAATTTCTAGCATAAAATTGTTCCACAATTTTTGAACGAAAACTTTATTTTCCCAGAGTAACGGTCTCAATTAGAAGTATTTTATTAAATTATCTATTACAGGTTTTTCGACACGGAGATCGAACTTTTATGCCACTTTCAGCATATCCAAATGATCCGTATAAAAATGAAAAATATTATCCTTTTGGAGTTGGACAACTAACATCAGCAAGTAAAATTAACTTTTGTCAAAGTTGTACTATATTTTTATAATGTTACTAGAAAGGAAAACTCAGAATGTACAAGGTTGGGGCAGTATTACACGAGCGGTATCAGAATTTCTTAGGAAATCTTTACACACCTGACTTGTTATATGCGAGAAGCACAGACTATGATCGAACGAAAAATTCTTTACAACTTGTTTTGGCAAGTCTATTTCCACCTAAAGATACAGCACTGGAATGGAATGAATATTTGAATTGGAACCCGATTCCTATTCATTACGTAGCCAGAGATAAAGATCCAGTAGGTAGTTAACTTCTTTCAAATTTACTGATTCCACTTTAGTGATTCTTATAGTTATTGCCACTTAGTCACACCCAACAAAGGTTTTTGAAAATCTTACAAAATTATATGCAAACATCTAAAATTGGCAAAAAAATTACACAAAAATATCAGAGTTTATTCGAAACGTACAGACAACATGTTGGTAAGCAAGTAGATGATTTGTTAGATATATTGCTAATTTGGAGTGGTTTAAATTGTCAAGTGAGTAAACTTTCTATATTTTTAAAATCAGGTTTAACGTTCAATTTGTAAAATTTTCTTACGTTAACGCTTTTCTCTTGTCATTTAGGGCCAGTTGTATAACTCACAGAGTTAACTCACAGTTAACCCTGTGTTAACCTAACCTAACCTAAACCTTTTTTTGTGTGCGCAGTGAAGAAGGGAAAAATACTTTATGTACTAACTCCGATCTTCCGCAAAATCAAGAGTGTGGGGAGGCCCAGATGGTGTTCCCCACTAAAAACCTCTCCTGCTGGATGTTCGGCTGCTGTTTCACAGGGTCCGCGTGGTAAGCATAGGCATTCTTTTTGTGGACCTGGATCGTGGTGGTTGTCCTATTGAGATCAGTGGCGTACCTAGAACTTTTGCCGCCTGGGGCGGTCTGATATTTTGCCGCTCCCTACCAAAAGAATTTTACTTAAATTAAAAAAAAAGAGCAAAAAAAAAAGGTCATCGAGGTGTTCGTAAACAAACATTCAACATGCTCTAGCTTTTTTCAAACCCACAATTTTTACATACCGCAATCTGCCGCCCCCCTAAATATGTGCCGCCCGGGGAGGCCCGCCCCCGCCGCCCCCCTAGTTACGCCACTGATTGGGATTTGTCTTTGGCGGTGGGGTTTAACCAGTTTGATCGGTTGCACTTGTGCCGCCATGTCGTCGACCTATACTAGAGCTCCACCAAGAACTATGGAATGGACTACTGATAGGCCAGTATTCGTCTCTTCATTTGTCGGGGACCCTTCACGTTTGGCATTGGGCACACCCGTTCAGCTTTTTCTGCAGTGTTCATGATATACAGTGAGAAGTTTCGCCTCTTGTCGATGGCTATGCCAAGAGTTTTTACCTCGTTCTTAGGTTCGATGCGGTGGGCTCCCATTTTGAAGGTGATGTGCTCGATTTTTTATTTCCCTGTTAGGAAAATACCTCGGTTTTTTGTGGTCATCCAATTCATGAGAGTCACTAGTTGGACGTCGAAGGGTAGTTTTATGTTAAACACTCCGTCGCATATGACGATCCAGAGTGTTGAGAATCCAGAGAACTGACCCTTGTGGAACGCCACTGGTTATCGGGATCTCTTCCTGCAGTTCCTCTTCTTAGACGATTAGATGCCTGTCGGTTCCCATTTCGTTCGCTCGATCAGGGTATTCTCGGCAGTATCCGCTAAAACAGTTTCCACATTTCTGCTGCTTCTTGCGGCGACCTCTCGCGTCAGCCTTGCAGACTTCCCTTATCCACCTGGGTTGACCCTATCTCAGAGAGTCCTTTGCAAGTTACCAGGGACCACCAACGAGGAGGTGCGAGTAGGGCTTTGGTCCCCAACCTAACCTAACCTAATCCAGAGTTAAATCACAGTTACAGAAGTCTATTAAATTGAAACGACATGGATATTTGATATGTTGAATCCCAACTCAAAAAACAAAAAGCACCGACATATTTGAATTGTAATCTTCATTACAATCTTCATTAATTTCCTGAAAAATTTTAATTTTTTCCTTATGAAAATATAGTTTATTTTAGAAAGAATTTGGTTTAAAATTACCTAGTTGGGTCACTACCAATTTAATGGTAACAAGCCAAAAAGCCGTTATCGACTGTTTTACATTATCTGGAAATACAACAGAATTAAAGCAAGTTTCAGGAGGTCAGTATTTTAACATTTTATACCACTTAGGATTAAATAAACCGTCTTTTAACACTATCCGTCTATACTAATTTTCTTGAAGGTGCATTTTGCCATCCCCCCCCCCAATTCCGAATTTTGAATCCTAAATCGTATAGACCTCATTTGTACCTGTTTGTACCCTCCTGATTTTCGTTTGCACCCATTTTGTTTTTCAGACATTTCAAAATATCTAAAATGGGCATTTTTCCAGCCCCCCTCCTTTTGAATTTTGGACACAAATCAGTCTAAATCGTTTGTAGCTGTTTTTACCTTCCTTATTTTCGTTTGTATCAATTTTATTTTAAAAATATTTCAAATTTTCCAATAATGGCATTTCGCTAACCTCCCCCTCCCCCCGGGATTTCAAATTTTGGATATAAAATAGTTTTAATGGTTTGTACTTGTGTGTACCTTTCTTATATTTGGTTGTACCACATTTTCTTTTAAGATACTATTTTTGACGATATTGTAATTACGAGATTAAGAGAAAAAGAAATTATTCCGAAAACTTAGATAAGATTTGAAAATCTTTCTGGATTCTAAGTTGAGATTTTTATGCTAAAATTAAAATTAATAGTAATTTACATTTGAATAAATAAATATTACATCAAAAAATAATAAAACTATGCGAGTAGATTGCAAATAATAATTTATTTTAGTAATCATTGATAATTTCGGAATAATCTCTTTTAGCCTAGAAAGTGCAAAGGAATGTGGCAATCGGGGAAACCATGACAATATACAGTAGCGGTCATGGAAATTGAATTGGAAATTATTCCCGAATTAAAAAATAAATTTCTAAGTACTTTACAGAACTTTAAATTTTGAACTTTAAAAACTAAAATTGTTCAAATGATAGAAATAACAGTACCTCGCTCATGCAATACGCGAATTCGCAGTACGATACAGGTTCCCCCTGCAAGAATGCTCTATATGACTCATGCACCGCTGCACACCATTTGCCATAGTTTTAATTATTTGCTTCTGAATTCAAATGTAGAATATGACATCAGCCTCACACATTTTAAAGAAATTGCGAGAATTTGAGGTTTGAAACTCATAAGCTTAAAAATACATTTTCTTTTTTGAAAGCTAGGTTTTCCAAACCGGGGGCGTCTTGTTTTCAAAAAAAGAAAATGTGTTATTGAATTTCAAATCAGAAATCTTAGATTATAGAATTTTAGAAGTTAAACGAGGTACAAACGTTTAAAACTATTTTGGATGCAAAATTTGATTTGGGGGAAAATGCACCAATTTTCAAAATACCTAGGTTCAAAATATCTGAAAAACAAAATGGATACAAACGAAAATAAGAAAGGTACAAAGAGGTGCAAACGATTTAGACTATTTTGAATCCAAAATTCGAAATAGGGCAGGGCCGGATCTAGGGAGGGGCAAAAAGGGGCGCTTGCCCCCTCTTGCATCTAGGGGGGCGGTAAAAAAAGTCTTAGACCAAAATTTTAACCATAAATCAGATTTTTAATGTTATTAATTTGGAAATTTTTTTAAAAAATTTAAAAATTACCTTTACTACTCGGCGCAACTAGGCAGTTGCCTTGTTTGCCTATGTATAGTACATATTATATTAGTGATTTGTCTTGCGGATTTTTTATTAAATTTTGTGTGTGCTAGTGTTGCTGCTTATGGGCCATCCATAAATTACGTCACCCAAATTTTAAGAGATTTTAACCCCCCTCCCCCCTTGTCACATTTTTAAAAAACCCTCCCACTTGGTGTGACGTCACATATTTTTCAATTTTATAAAATTATAAATAATTTAGATAAATAAATAAATAATTTTAAATAAAATATTTTAAAAATAATACATGAACCGATTGTCAAATTTTAGATGCGATTTTTAATATTATGTAATATATACGTATTTATAAAAACCAATCGGGGAGGGGCGGCAATTTAATTCTTTGCCCCCCATCGAAAACTTATTAGATCCGGCCCTAAAATGGGGGGGGGGTGCAACATTCACCTTTTCTTGACAAATTTCAACAAATTTAGAATATTATTAATCAACGAATTTAGTTAAAGTTGGTTCAAGATTATAAGCAGTGGCGGAGATATTAAAGGAATATGCTACTTTCTTCATGATTCAAACCATGCTACGGCTACGCCACTGCAAATAAGAGTATTACAAAACGACTATTGCACGTAATATCGATATTTTATAGGTCTTATACTTAAACAAATAATAACGGATTCGCAATTAAAATTAGAGAACAAATTGGTTCCTCACGGCCGCAAAATATTTTTATATTCGGGACATGACTTCACAATAGCTTCTCTGCTACACTCGTTAAATTCTTTCTTTCCTCATGTCGTGCCTTATGCAGCATACATAATCTTGGAACTTCATGAAATTAATGGTGTTCATGGCTTTAAAGTAAGAGGAAGTGGTTATTTTACATAATTAATAATAATTTTTTCGGTTTTTAGGTATTTTATCAAAATTATGAACAAATTAATCTGATTTCAATTAAAATACCAGGATGCGATTACTTTTGTCCATTTGATCAGTTCGTTTACATACTAAAAGAAAATTTACCTTAATTACCTTAATTGTAAATTAAAATAAAAATTTTAAAAAAATTAAATTTTGATTAAAAAAGTTTTATTTTAGTAGAAAAATACAAAAAATAAATTATATGGCAATTTGTATAGTAGTTAGCGCGACGAACTGCAAACGTTAAAGGTGTGCGGATCCAAACCAGGAAGAGAAAAACTTTTAATCTTAATCTATCGCGTATTAATATTGAAGTTTTAAAATATAACTTTAAATTTTGTAAAATTTAGCTTAAATTTAAATTAAAGTGAGTTAGCAAAAAAAATTCTTTTCATTTACCTCAGGTGTCAAACAATTAACCCTTCAACAACCTTTCAAACAAAAATTCTTCAAAAACTTATATACGATTACTGCGTATGAATACAAAAAACACAAAAAAAAATTTTAAACGCACTAACAAGAAACTTTCACCACCGACAGATAATTTTTGAAGGTTTTACAGGTCGGGGATAAGGAGGGGAAAAACTCAAATTTTTTTTTTTGAACTGACCCAATGAATAATTCAAAACCATAAAAGCTTTTTGATGAAATTTTGTTGATTTTTCAATAAAAATATTTTTTTAAATTTTAAATTAATAATAAAATTTTGGAAAAACTTGATTTTTTTTGTGAATATTTTAATATTTAATTTTATTCGGGTGTTTTTCTGCACCGAAACGCAATTCTCTAAAAATACAAAATAATAGAAAGATAAATAATAAAAACACAAGCAGGATCTGTCCATAAATGGGCGTTGTATCACAAATCTTAATAAATTTAAAATTAATTATGAATAATAAGTACCTACGTTTTTATTATAAGTTAAAAAAAATTTAATGCAATTAAGGAATTTAATTCTTTCACTTCAACATTAAACAAACAAATTCTATATTTTTTAAATATTAAATAAATACTTTCACTGCATTGTGTAATTGCATCCGATGCGAGCAGTTTATAAGAAGCTACTTACCTGCATTAATTAATTTTTGATTTCTATAAATTAAATTAAAGGAGTTACCACGAATAATTAAAATTCCGAATTACTCATATGAGTTTTTTTTATTGAAAATCGATAATATTTTACATGGCATGGCATTGCTAATAAATACCTTCTAAATCGCCAAAAAAACTACGGAACTAAAGCAGGGTCACCATGATCAGGAGAAATTTCTGTAACAATTATACAATTATTTCTAATATGAAGGACACGTTTTAAGTATATAAACAAAATTTATTCTCCTATCGATATTGTACAGTTCAATATCTATACAAGATCAACCAATCCAAAAATGAATTCTTTGGTAAGAATTTTATTGCATATTTTGATGTTAATATATTTTGATTTTAACAAAATATTTTATTATTTTCAGACTTTAGCTGTTTTTGCGTGTGTCGCAGTTTTAGCCAGTGCAACTCCCTCTGGTTATTTGGGACATTTGGGTTATGCCCATGGTCATGGTCACCTTCCATTGGTAGGAGCTTCTGGAGTAGTAGGTAGCAATGGTGCTGCTGGCCCATCAGGAGTTGTTACCGGACATGGCGCAGTTGGACCCGATGGTCACCACAACGCTGTTGGACACGCCGGTCTTCTCGTAGGAGGTCATGGTTTGGCTTTGGGACATGGTTTAGCTATTGGACATCATGACGGACAATGGCACGGTGAAGGTTTGGTAGAATCTCAAGATTGGGCTGGACATGGACACGGACATGCCGCCATCATTGCCCCAGCCGTCCATGGTCTTGGTCTTGGACACGGTATTGCCACCGCACATGGTCTTGGTCTTGGACATGGAGCAGCTTTAATCGCCGGACCAGCAGTTCTTGGTCATGGAATTCATGGTATTCATGGGCATCATGGTTGGTAACCAATTAAATAAACTAGCCAAATTTCCTCATCTTGTATATTATACGGTGCATTCTCGAATATTATTTAATTCATATTGTAAATGTATTAAAAAAGCAAATAAAGAGTAAACTTTTCAGTTCCTTACTTATTTTTTAACAAAAACCAATTTCGAACAGGAAAGTGGAAAAACCTAACATGTGACCACCGACCGTTCAAACTGTGATTACGCAAATCGCCACAAAAATGTTTAAATATTCATTTTTCGGTAAAAATGGATTAGTGCTTTTTTAAAGAACGTGAAATAAGCTACAAACTAGATTTAAACCTTTTATTGGCTAAAATCAAGGGCTTTAGAGGTATAAATTAATTTAAGTAAGAAAATGTTAAAAAGTTTAAAAGGTTTTTTCAAAACCCTATATCTTTTAAAAAAAACATTTTACAAAAATTTTGACGCTCCATTCTGGATAGGAAATTTAATGGACTACAACTTTTGTCTAGTAAAATTTTTTGAAAAACCAATCCCTTTTACAGATAATCAGTTTCGTTTGAAAGATACAGGGTTTCGAAAAAAAAAACAAAATAAAAAAAACTCCGATTTTTCAACATTTTTTTACTTTCTTTAATTCATAACTCGAAACCCGTTGATTTTAGACAAAAAATGTTTGAATCTACTTTATAGATAACTTCACGCTCTTTAAAAAAGTATTAATACATTTTTACTAAAAATCAATATTTTCCTAGCTATGGCCACGTGAAAGTTGAAATTAAACTTTAATAGCCTTTATAAAATGCTTTAAAAGGGCTTAACTCTCGAGTGTTTCAATTTATAAAAAATTTTTGTTAAAAATATTTCTAAAGAAGTGTCATCTACCACCACCTAGTTATGTAAAGTGTATCCTGGGACACCCTGTGTTAAGGTACCTATTGCATTTTTACTTCTAAGAAATTGGGACAATATTATACAAAAACTTGGACTGACAGAAATACAGGAATGAAAACAATTAAGTCAAAAATTTAATTTTTACTTGTGACAGTATTGAACTAGCACATCGACTTATATTTTTTGCTTTAGAAAAATTTAGTAGTCATTCTCTTTCAGACCCTAAAAGTCTTGAGTCCGATTGTTAGATTGTTCGAAGACAACCGAATTTAGTTGATATAATTAAGTACGTCCCTGAAATCTCAAACCGTAAAAACAAAAACTTCGTAAATTAGATAAAGAAGCAAGAAATATCAATAAATATGGTAACTTTTCATTAGAGTTTGTAACAGGCTGAAACAAGGGAACAAAGAAACAAATCCAGTAAAATTTCTGTACACAATTCAAGACAAAATTCCAAAGATTTCCAAGAATTCCAATGATTTCCAAGACTTCCAATGATTTCCAACAATTTCCAAAGAATTACAAGGAATTCCAAAGACTTCCAAAGAATTCCAAGAAATTCCAAAGATTTTCAAGACTTCCAATGATTTCCAACTATTTCCAAAGAATTCCAACGAATTCCAATTACTTTCAAGAATTCCAAGGATTTCCAAAGAATTCCAGAGATTTCCAAAAAATTCCAGAAATTTCCAAAAAATTCCAGAAATTTCCAAAGGATTCTAAGGATGTTCAAAGAATTTCAAAGAATTCCAAAGATTTCCAAGACTTAATGATTTGCAACGATTTCCAAAGAATTCCAAGGAATTCCAAAGACTTCTAACGATTTCCAAGAAGTTCAAAAATTTCCAAGGAATTCCAAAGATTTTCAAGACTTTCAATGATTTCCAAAGAATTCCAAAGACTTCCAACAAATTCCAATGATTTCCAAGGATTTTCAAAGAATTCCAGAGAATTCCAAGAATTTCCGAGGTATTTCAATGATTTCCAAGGGAATTAAACGAGTGTACACAAAATCATCTTCCAAAATTAAATAAATTTGTAATTTTTGAGTAGTAGTTTATAACAGGCTGAAATTAGTGTCAATCAACTGGAGTTCGAATTTTTCACAAATGTAAAAAGCTGTAAAATTTAGTCAATCAATTTTCATGAAAAATTAAAAATTTTTTTACTGCACAAATAAAAACGTTTTTCTTCAAAATTTAGGCACCCAGCAAATATATTCGGCCCCCTTTCACGAAATTGAAATTTTTTGTAAAAAAAATTAAGTTTATGGAGTAAAGTGAATGTATAAGCAGGCGGTGGTCCTAGAGAACTCCCAAGTTCACACAGGCCGATTTGACTGCTAAACCACGTGGGCAAGCTCTTCGAACGCCTGATCCTGCATAGACTGCAGCAAGAGATAGACCGGACCGGCAGTCTGTCAGACAAGCAGTTCGGCTTCCGCAAGGGAAAATCTACCGTAGACGCATTTGATTGTATGGTGCGGAAGGTCGCGACGGCGAAGGGTGACACCTGGAGAACAAAAAAACTCGGCAAAATGGGAACTCGTGATAAACGAGCTAAGAAGAAGAGAGATACCACCCTACCTCCTCAACATAGTGGCGGATTATCTTCACCAAAAACAGCTACTGGTGAACGAAAAGCTATGGAAACAAATGATACCTTTGACCAGCGGGGTACCACAGGGACATCAGCGGACATCAATAGATGGATGAACACTCGGGGTCTACAACTTGTCCCAGAGAAGACGGAAGCGTTGGTGGTATCTGTAAAAAGACGTAATGAGGCGGGTTTACTTCTAGGTAAACGGCAAGACGATAGAGGGGGGGATCAGGATCAAGTAGAGGGGAGATCGACTGGTCGTGGATATAGACAAAGACCTGTCTTTCGAGCCCCACATTACGAGAGTTGCCAAGATCGCAACGACGTCAGTAGAGGCACTTCGGAGGATAATGCCAAATATGAGAGGACCGAGCGAGGCTAGGAGGAGGCTCCTGTACTCGGTCACGGACTCAATTAAGTTGTACGCCGCTCCGATATCGGCAGCAGCACTCAAGAAGTCGACATACAGTCAGATACTCCAGGCAGTGCAGAGAAAGAGTTCCCTAAGGATTTCCCGAGCCTACAGAACTATTTCCATCGACGCGGTCCTGGTAATTGCGTCACAGATGTCATACAATCTTAAGGCAGAAAAAATGTTCTGTATATTATTTAAAAATGCTCTTTAAGTGCTGGCGAATGCTGTAAATTTTGTGAAATAAAATTTTTTTTAAATGCGCTCCGAGCAAGATGCACCAAATTTAGAAAACTTGAAAAAGTAACATTTTTTGGCAATCGGATATTTCTTTATAGATTACATTAGTAACAATTCTTCTAATATCATAGCATTATTCTGTGTTAGTTATTTTAAATTAACTTTAACCCTTAACTGCCACTGTGGGATCAATTTGACCCCAGCCGTAATCAAGTTTAATTTAAACATTTTTACTGGACGAAATTTGTATACTTGTGAAGCCATCTGCCTCTTCCCTCTTGACCCAAAATCATAATTTTAGAATCATTTGTTAATGATTGGCAATCGTGTAAAGTAGAGTGGTGCCGTCAGAGACCTCAGTGTGAAAGTTATAATTTACCCGACTTTTTTTGAAATTATTTTTTGGTTATGTTTTAGTTTCGTTGGAAAGAAAAAGAGTAAGTAAAACATTGTGGTTGGTCTGAATTTTTTTATAAAAATTTAAAATGCAATTTCATGCAATTTCAAGTTATGATTTGTTTTGTGAAAATGGTCATTTTTTGCATTTTTTTACATTTAATAATTTTTTTAACGACTAACTATTATTTTTTTATTAATGTACCTGTGATGTCTTCTAAGAGTTCTTAACAATTATTAGAAAATTTGTTGTAAGTCAAAAAAAAATGACTTTCCTAAAAACAATTTTTTAACGCTGGGGTATGAAACACCCCAGTGTGGCACTTATGTTATTCTCGTGAAGTGTGGCAGTTCAGGGTTAAAAATGCATACAGGTTGGCACAGACACGGACAAAAAAATTTTGCTTACTTACTTGTCCCCCCCCCCCATAAGTGCACTAATGCTATACAATCGATTGTAGGTATGCCAACCTCCATAAGGTGGTGGATTGGGCTAAGAGGTTTAATCTTATTTGCTCAGAGATTTATTTTTAAATTTTTTAATAATAAAGGTATCTTTGCAAAATTTACAGTATTCGCCAGCACTTCGAAAACACTTTCAAATAAAATTTAAAAAAATGAAAAATTTCAAAATACAGGGGTTGCTGCAAATTGGCCTCTTTCCGTCCCAAAAATATATTTTAAATTCCAAAATGGAGGGGCCAACTTGACGAAGCAGATATAGGGTAATCCGAGCTAGAAAACCGATATCTGGATCACTTATTGCCCTAGGTAAATACATTTTTCAAATTAGTAACCCCAGAGCGGAGGGTCCCTTAAAAATATGTCTAACAGAGCTAGATCCGTGCCTATATAACACTGGTAGGCTGGTAATGCGAATATTATGGGTTGGTAGTGTATAAACAGTATATAAAAACATCTACTTTAGTAGGTAAGTATAAAAAAAAATCTAAATTTACCATTTTTTCAGAAATGGCACGATTGACAAGAACTAAGACTGGCAAATGTAAATCGAAGAGAATAAAAAATAACATGGTAAATGACTCACAGAAATTATATAAAATAGAGAAGAAAAAAACAAATAACAAACATAAAAAATTACAAAAAATGGAAGAGGAAATGCAATTCGACATCATCAAGAATTTACCGTTAGAATGTTCACAAAAGATCTTATTGGATATAAACAAGGATGATGTTGCTTGCGCTTATAATTGTAGCCGATCTTGGAGAAACGTTATGAGCGGCGATTATTTTTGGAAAAAAAGATGTCAGCTTGATAATTATCACATGGCAGATGAAAATAAGGCTTCAAATTTTTTTCGGGAGTACTTAAAAAAATTTGATTGTTATTGGCAGGTAAACACAATTTAAATATTTTTGTTTTTTTGTATAAAGGTAATTCCCCTAGATCAGTGGCGGAACTTCAATTTTTGACCTCCGCGGTGCGGGGAATATTCAGTTTTTAGCTTAAAAAAAATTTGCAATACTAATTAAGTTTTTATTATACAGGGCCTGTACAGCTACTACAACGCGTTGCTTTATAATTGGAAAAATAATAATTATAAGAAAATAGCACGAGGAGGTTTAATCGAATTTCCCCTCCAAATTCATTATTTTGATGAGAATATATTAATCATAAGCACAACCAAATGTAATTTAAGACTTATCGATTCTGCAACGGGCAATAGAATCAAAACGAAGCTAGGAGGACACAGACTCACGATTATGAAAGTTTTCAAAATTGAAAATTATTTGGTTAGTTTTTCCTACGATTCTGATTTTAAAGTTTGGGATTTATCCCAAAACGGATTATGTATAGTAAGTAAGTCAGTGCCTCGCTCTCTTCGAAATATGTCTGTTTCGAAAAATAGGTAAATATTTTAATTCTTAATAATTTGTTGCCCATTTTACAATTCAAATATTACCTTTTCTAGGTTTTTTTTAATCATCAATATTTTCTGCACAAGATTCACAAGTCTATGGTGTTTGGCAAATCCATATTTAGTCCAGGCGCCAGTGCACCAAAAATGGATAAAATCCTGGTAAGGGATTTTTCAATTGGATTATGTTAGTGGATGGCCCCTAAGTGTAAAACCAGGTTTTCGGCCTCAGATAATACTCGCGTCGATAAAAATGAAAAGAACCTTTTTTGTAGGAAATTAAATTTCCTATCATTTTTGTTTGAAGATTTTTTCTCGAAAGTCAATATTTTTCAAGATATAGTCAATTGAAAAATTCAAAATGTGTTCTAAGTTCAATTGTTATGATTTTTTTTGTATTTGCAACTGTCAACGAAAAATTTAATAAAAACTACATTATGAATTTTTCATCTGAATATATCTTGCAAAATATTGACCTGCGAGAAAAATTCTTCAAACAAAAATGATAGGAAGTTTAATTTCCTACAAAAAAGATTATTATCATTTTTATCGTCCGGCGCACCGTTTATGAGATAATAATAAATACGCGTTTTTCAATATGGCGGCTGACGCGAGTGCTATCCGAAGCCGAAAACCCGGTTTTACACTTAGGGGCCATCCACTAACATAATCCAATTGAAAAATTCCTTACCAGGATTTTTTGTTTTGCAAATACACCTGGCGCCTGGACTATCAGAGGCGCCGTCAGCCGCCAAAAAACCGGACGTCTGGTAACCTTATTTTTGATGATCTGTCATTCACAGCAGACTAGTTTTATCAAAATATTGATAAAAATTTTGATCATGTGACTTAACTTAAAATTTTGAACATACTCGACTCAAACTTTATTTTTTTTTTTTAGAATTGTTGTTGATAATCGGCCAGATAATGTGTTATTCGTCTATGATTTTAAAGGGATTCTTATTTATCGGCGAATCTTAAATTTACATTATCCGTTTTGCATATATGCATGCGACAATGTAGTGGCAATTGCTGCAATGCAGAGTGAGGTGAAGATTGTAAAATTCAATTCAGAAATTGCAATAGGGCACACTTTCACCGTGCCTGGTGAAGTTAGCACATTAAAGGTAAAGTATGTTATGAAATGTGTTCAAGCAATTTTTAAATGAAAATTTTTTACAGATCATAAATGGATATCTACTCTGCATGACGTTTTCGGGTGTAATTTTTGGTTACGACATCCAAACTTTAGAAAATCTGTTCGCAATCAGCGATGTTACTGCATACTGCAATATCAATTGCATAGATGAAAATAAAATAGTTTTTAATGAGGCAGATAAACGTTTTGTTTCTGTTTGGGACATCGCTACAAGACGTCCCATTCTAAGAATAAGTAAGTAAACAATTTTGTTTTTGGGAAAGCCAGCACGTGAATGGACAATTTTCATTAAATTCAAATTCACTTCAAAATCGCATTTATTGATAGTTCAATATATCTTTAAGCCCGCCATATTTATTAATACGTTTTCGCGTTACAGAAATACATTTAAATTTAAATATTTTTTTCTGGCTTTATTTGTGCACCGAATTTTAAAAAATTAAGACACATTACATATGTTGATATGTAGGATAGTTAAAAGCTAAAATTAAAAATCATGCAAATTGTCCATTGGAAAATATCTGTTTTTATTGGCTTTTAAATAATTTTAATCTTCTTTATTTCAGAAAATCAACACGTTATGAGAATTTTAGCAGCAAACAATCGTTTTATAGTTACTATTGTTCCATTCAAAAAACTAATTAAGGTATGGTGCTGTAACACGAGCCAGTTAGTTACCGAGATATCGTTCAAAGCCATTGGTTCGAAGGATATTTTAATAATTACTGCGTATATAACAGATTCAAAACTTGCTTTGCTATGTAGTAGGAATGCATTCACCACGGCACGTTTCTTTGTATTACTAAATTTCGAAAACGATAAGAATATGTTAATAAAAGATTAGAAAACTAAAATTCTTTTCGTAAATATCAATTGTGGTGGCCATAAGCATCATCAAATAATGGATGAAAGTAATTTGATGAAAAGTAATTTAAAAGTAATATTGTCAAATTGAAAAAATCAAGTTAAAATTACTGTATATTTATTTAAATTGTAATAGCGTACAACACATTTGTCGAATAAACATACAATAATAAAATCTATCTAAAATTAAATTTTAACACGTAATCAATCAATCGATTAAAACTATTAAAGAAAGAATTTTTGAGCTTCTGTGAATAGCAGAATTTATAATTTATTATAACCAATTTACAATTTAGAGACGAGTAGAAATGTTTCTTAGCACGTAAATCTTAAAATTATGCATTAAAAAAATACAAAAAATCTACAAATTACAGTATTTCTTGTTTTTGTTAAAAGCTACAATATTTAATTTTGTGATGCAATGTTTGGAATGAGTATAATGAATACAGAATGCGCTACCGATAATATAATTTCTTACAACAAGACTGGACTAACATGAACAACTCGAGTTGCAGATGGCACGTTCATTCAGGGTGCTATCTGCCACTTCATAAGACATACAATTATATTTTGCTTACAATAAAAAATCTAGCTATGTTTATTTATACAAACAAATCCTTAAATTACTAAACAAGTGAGAATGAATATTTCGTCCAATACATTATTTTTTTTAATAATTCGAAAATGAAAGCTATATATATATATAATATATATAATATTTATAAATAAATGTCTGATTATTAATAATAATTGTAGTGGTTAATTATAAATGGCCCTTAAATCTACCATTTGCACAAATTTTCAATATAAAAACATACCAGGATTCAACTAGGAAAAAAAGATGAAAAAGGGAACAGAAATAAACGAGGGAGAATGAAAACACTTAATTCCTTCATTTGCCTTCTTTATCTTTGTTTTCGTCCGTTTCCTTTTCTTTTTCTACTTCTTTTTCGTCGGTCTAAAAACAAGCAATACCTCACAACAAGAACATATATTTTTTACTATTTTCTCACCTTCTCCTTTTCGGAATCTTTATCTTCGGGCTCCAATTCCTTGTCGCCTTCCTTTTCGTCTTTTGTCGCTTCCTTAACCTTTTCCTCTTCTACTGGCGGTTTAGGTAAGTGCGAGTTGAGGTCGAGGGTCGCGCAAATGTCGTCCCAATCTGGGAAGCAACGCTCCTTCATGCGATTTACCAAACCCACCAAGTTTGCACAATGTTCGGTCATGTAGTCACGGAGTGTGTAACTGACTTCCTTATCGATGAAATAGATTTGGGCCAAATTGGCGAAAGCAACTACATCCAACTGAAATAAAATTACAAGATTAAAATGCAAAGTTACAATCCGACTGTTAATAACAAGGGGTAAATATCCCGAAAATTTTGTGTACACTAGTTTCGAATTCCTTTGGAATTCCTTGGAAATCACTGGAATTCTTTGGAAATCATTGAAAGTCTGGGAAATTTTGGAATTCTTTGGAAATCGTTGATTTCTTTGGAATTCCTAGGAAATCGTTGGAATTCTTTGGAAAGAATTCAGTTTTTTAAAATGAATTTTGAAATGATATGCCATTTCGACGCAGGTTTTTCGACGCAAAACCGGTTCGGCGCAGGTACAGTTCGGCGCAAGTCCAGTTCGGCGCAAGTCCAATTCGGCGCGGGAATAGTCTATCTGTTTTATTTCATTTTTACAAACAGCATGCTGTTCCAGGCTGGTCAAATACAATTTTCACCCATGCGCTGAATCGGGCCTGCGCCGAACGGAATTCGCGCCGAACTGTACTCGCGCCGACTCGGGTCTGCGCCAAACCGGGCTCGCGTCGAACTGAACCCTTGCCGAAACGGCTGCGACGATTGGGGCCGTTCCCGTTTTGTTCTGCGGTAAAAAAGTATTACCAATTTAAAAATTGGTTTTGGATTAGTAAAATATTGGTTGAAATGTGGAATAATTTTTTGTGTCTCATTTAATAAGATTCAACTCCTAATATAAACAAATTTGTAAGTTTGCGCTACACAGTATTAATAACATAAGTTTAGGTACTTAATCTTATAAGTCAGTGGCGTATTTAGAGGGGGGCAAAGGGGCAATTGCCGCCCCCCAAGGATGACTCGGATTGTATCCCAGAAGCCCTCTTTGATAAAAATAATGTTTTATTTTTTAATAAAATTTTGTTTGTATATATACTTTAGCTTGAATTTTTTTAATTTCCGGAAGTTGTCGAGAGTTTCCATTGACGCGCATGAACGGATTAAAGAGATTCCAGAACATATTTAGTCTGCCCCCCCCCCCAAAAGCATTTTCTAAATTCGCCACTGTATATAAGTTAGTAGAACATTGGTATTACTTTGTGTTTTTATGCATATTTAAAAAACATCAGCATAAAAAAAACAAAAATAACATTTTTTTTGGCACTTTCTATATCAATTGCGATCGAAGAGTGTTTCTCAACCGTTCCCCCAAAAAGTAGCCCTAGTGGATACCTACGCATAGGTTGAGAAACGCTGCAATAGATAATAATGTTAAAAAATGATTTTTATAGTTTTATAATTTTTTTTGTAATTTTAATAGTAATTATTTCTATAATAAAATTATAACTTTTATTGAGTTATGATTGTGACCCTACTTATGACGTCAATAGCTCTAAATTATAAGACACACTTTTCATTCGTCCAGTTTTCAGTTTCCGGAAACTGTCAGTTTTCTAAGAAAACGCGTATTATTTCGATAATAATTATCGATATATCGATATACTTCGATATATATCGATAATTATCGTTTAATCGAAGTTATCGATAGTTTTTGACTTATCGAAATTCGATATCGAATTTTGAATATCGTCCAGCCCTATCTGCAATCAAAAAATGCAACCAATCTCGTTTGTATTTATATATCTTTCAGGTCAGGCGGTATATCGGCCGCCCTGACCCCCGAGTATTTGAGTAACGTGGAAACTTCGTTTTGGGCAGGATCATTGATTAGTCAAGTCTTTTTCTTAGGTAACATAATATTGTTTCATATATTTTATATATTCCAATTTTTCCCTAACAGGAAATTAGAGATCTTTAGGATGCGCTTCTTTTAGCTTGGTACTAAGAACCAATAAGAAGCTTTAAATAATTAGCACGACAGGCTATATCTTAGCCCTTTCAAACTTTATGTTTGAGTGTAAATGGTTCTAGTCTTGATTGTGAAGATTGGTTGAGAGGCATGATTCCATGGTAATCGAGTTCGGTTCCAGATGTTCCGTGTCCATTTAAGAGATCTGTATAGTTCAGTGTTTCTCAAATAGGGTGCCGCGAAATTTTTCGCAACAAAAAATTTTATATGAGATATTTAATTTTATTGGACAAATTGGAAGAAGTTACCTAAACATGGGATTTACGTTGGGTGGTGATAAACGAAATAGTCTCCTAGGTAACATTTTGTGCTGAATATCAACTGCCAACCCGCTGTGTCAGCACAAAATTCAGCTTTTGAGCTGAAGCAGCTTTTGATTTTTAGTAACGTCAGAAGCTGAATCGCTAATTTGGCGGCAAAAAACCAGCTGAAAACGCACTTTGACAGCTAAGTGCTGAATATCAACTGACGCAGCTCTGAATGTCACCTGAATCAGTGCCGAATCAGCTTCAGTATTCAGCTGGTATTGATGATATTCGGCAATTTGACCAGCTACCACAGCGCATTGTCAGCTAGTTTTTTGCCGCCAAATTAGCAATTCAGCTTCTGATGTTTCTAAAAATCAGCAGTTGATTCAGCTTCTACTTTTTGAAGTAAACTAAAAAAAAAATTATATTTTTTATTTTAAAAATTAAATTAACCCATTTTATTGGTTAATAAATTTTTTCTTACAATCATTAATTTCATTAAATTTCAATAGTTTAAAATTCAGCTAATCTAGTAGTGCTGATAACCAGCTAATGTGCTGTTGCTGAAAACCAGCTAATGTGCTGGTGCTGAAAACCAGCTAAATTTTAAGCTGATGCTTCTTTGCGTCAGCTTAAATTCAGCTAAATTAGCTGATGCTGAAAATCAGCTAAATTAGCTGACGCTGAAAATCAGCTGAATTTTGAGCTGATAGACCGCAATGGCAACTGATAATTTGCTGACAATATTTTTGTCAGCACAAAATGTTACTTGGGCACATAGCTATGTGTTTATAAATTGTTATATTATATTTTTTGAAGAAAAAAAAAAAGGGAACGATAGGGGTGCCGTGAATTTTTTTAAATAACTTTTGAGACGTTTGAGAACCACTGGTATAGTTGATCGTATATCAAATTCCCGGTTTGGGTACAGAGATACTCGTCCCAAGCAACTGTTCCATAATATGGTGACGAGTTCGATGATTTTGCGTAATACCAAGTTGGTAGCTTTTGTAATGTATATTCTTAATAGAATCTTTTTTTAGTTGTAAAAATGTTTGAATAATGCAAATATGCTACATTTATTATTTTGTTTTTGAAATTCTTATTTCTTGAAATAAAATTCTGATAACTTCCTAATTCGCTTAGAATAGGACAATACAGTGCTTCCAAACCCCATTTTCGGCAAAAGTAAACATTTTGAAGTAATATCAAACTCTATATGGGTGTCTGAAAAATTAAAAAATTCTTAAATAAAAAAGTAACTTACGTTGGTTGGTTCATCTCCGAAGAAGAATGGTTTGTCGGCTAGCATATCCGAAAGAACCTTAAGATCGCCTTGTCCAAATTCGCTAATTTCCTCAGCAGAATGAACTCCCATACCTTGTGCCTTAACTTTCTTGGCACCCTGGAACCACTAAGCCATGAATATCACATTAAAAAAACTCAAAACAACACAACACTGGAAAAAACATGCTCTACTACATCACCACTACAGATGCAAGTAGACGCAAGACATAATTAAAAAATAATAAAAGAAAACTTAAAATAATCAGTGTCCCAAATTCCAGAATCATAAAAAAGAAATAAGGTCAACATTTTTGGTGTAGGATTTTCAAAACTAAAATATTTTTCCAAATTTAGACGTCTCGCTTTGTTGTGTTATTTTGTAAATAACAATTATACAATTAAGTGGGTGCATAAAAGTGAAATTAAAAAGTGTATAATAATAAAAGTAGGTACAGACAAAACATAATTTTTACGATGCATGCACAACTCGGGAGTCGTAAAAGAAAAGTTTGTTATGGCAATAAAAAATTAAAATCACTATACGGATTATGATTCATCAATGGACAGATGAGTAATCAAAATTTTGAGAAAAAGCGCAAAATCGAGTAGAATAAATTTTCACGCGATATATCCTGATAAGGACGAAAAAGAAAAATTCAATCTATACAACGCTACTCGTGCTGATAATTAACCATTTACCACATGCTTAATACGATTAAAATTCTACAACTTTTAAAAGAAGGGGGGGGGGCTTGGCAATTCAAATTTTATGGGAATATAATTCTTTTTTGATTCCCTCGCGTAACCACGGAACGTAATATAAAAACTGCATTCCTGATATTTATTTATATTTTGATGCAATCAACAACATAATTTAATCTCCACCAACAATCCCACAACTTCCGCTACATTATTACATAATTGCAAAAATTCCTATAAAATCGCGCTACGGTAATTGCAATAAAAATTAAAAAAAAAAAAAAAAGTGGAATCGTTTATCAAAGAAGTAATGAGGAGATAAATAGAAAGATAAAATTTATTACTTGTTAGCACTTCTAGGTCAGTGCTGTTTAATTACCGTCAATGCCAAGAACAAATTCCGAAATAAGATCGATGTAGAAATAGCAACATTAACGGAACTTGGATCGTTAGAAAATAAGTTGAGTAGTACAAACTGCATTGTACCCTTCAGACAAAATCGTTGACCCATTGAAAATGACAAAAGTTTTGATAAAAAACGGACGGACACGTAAAATTCTAAGTTTCAGGCTACATCAACCAGTGGCGTACCGTAGTGGTTAGTTACGCCACCGACACTAATAATGAAAATCTAAATAAGACTAAAAAAAGTAATAAAAAAGTCAAACATACCTTACGTCCAAAGGCAAACTTGAAGAAGAAGTTCAAAATGCCGTTTGGTATTCTGGTACCAAGTGCGTGTTGCAAATTCACTTTGTAGCCCTTGATAACTTGATCTGGGTATTTGGTGCGCCACCACATAACAACCCAAACTAAATGGTTTTCGATCATGGAGGTGGTAGCGTGAGCAATGTTACGTTGTTCGGCTGATAAATCGGCGTCCAAATCATTGTTGAACTTTTGAGTTAGCTCTTTGATGATAATTTGACTGTCGGCTACTTCTTCTCCATTAAGCTCGATGAAAGGCAATTGTCCTTTTTTGGATCTGAATTTCATTTTATGGTCGACATTCTGAAATTAACAAAAAAAGTTATAAATTGCAAGCCATGTTACGGTTGAGCAAAACTGGCAAATAACATTCAAATTGTAAAGTGCAGGTTTATCGAATGCAGCGTCACGTGTGAGCGGAGATTACCGTAAAATTGTTTTAATACATACTACATTTTAATGATAACCATAAAATAACCAACAACACATAACATCTATTTCTACATTCAACGAAAAAAAAATTTGTTTTTTATCTCTTTACTAAGTTTGTAAGTGCCAGTTCTGCAAGATAATCGGTGTGTTATAAATGGATATCATAAGATCGAGTCAAGTTTTTCTCCTGGTTTTTAAAATGTTTCAAAAAAAATTTTTCATAAAAAAAAGTATATTACGTGAAGGTAATGAACTACTCAACAAATTAAAGACCGCATAAAAATCCGATCTTCCGTTGAAAAGTTATAAAGCCACAGACCGACAGACAACAGTTTGGCAGATACGCGTCAACTTACAACTCCCCTCTTCGAGGTGGGAGTCAAAAAATAAAATACAGTAGCGGTCATGGGAATTGCATTGGGAATTATTCCCGAATTTAAAAAAATAAATTTCAAAGTACAGGGTCCGGCAGGGAAACTTGCTGATTTGAAAGGTCAATAAAAGAAAAAGTATGTACTTCACATATCGATTTAATTCTTTTTTTATCGTATAGTAAACATTCTGAATTTTTCTTCTAAGTGGTTTTAAAAGTGACATCGGACAAATGGCGGCCCTCATTAGCGATATACTGATCTACCCTACTTTTGAAGTTTCTCTCCACTTTTTCGAGCATATCGACGGGGATGTTGTCCTTCAGGTGTTCCAGGGACGGGGTTTGTCAGTGTAAAATATGTATTAGTGAGCGCTGATATGTATTAGTGAGCGCTGAGTAACTACTATCGAAAACCATCGATAGTTTTCTGTAGCTATCGATAGTTTTCGATAGTCGTGACAGGTGCCTACAATACCGGCAATTTACCTTTATAATTACTAACATCATAACTTTGATTTTTATGAACAAAAATGCAACGTTAGATATTTGAGCATTTTGCACTTTCAACAGATGCCAGTTTTTTGCTAAAAAATTTTTTTTTCCTATATTTATTATTCACTATCGAAAACTATCGATGGTCTAAACGTTGATTATCGATAATTATCGATAGTGCCGCCTATCCATAATTCTCGACCTCTATTTTGGAGTAACAAAACTTCAAGACCCCCTCTTTTGAATAAGACCCTCCCCACCACTTTCTGACCACGCCTCGTTCATTGGCGTCCTATTCAAATCAGCAAGTTTCCCTGCCGCACCCTGTATAGCTATATTCTTAATAATAGAAAATAGAATAGAAATAGATAAAAAGTTTGATTTTTGGTTTGAAACTCAAAAGTTCAAAAATACATTTTCTTCTTTGAACACAATCACAAAGCTAGGTTTTTCAAACCGGGGGGTCTGGGGGGTATGGAATACCCTCCAGTACACTAAGGATTGTGCGGAAAACAAAGTTATTGGGCTTTTAAGTTTCAAATCGGAAATATAATTTCTGATATGAAATTTATTCAATAACACATTTTTTTATAACACAATCGCTAATATGCGGGGATCCACACCCCCCGGTCTGAAAAACCTAGCTTTGTGATTGTGTTCAAAAAAGAAAATGTATTTTTGAATTTCAAATCAGATATCCTTGATTTTTGGAAATGAGATTTCCGGTTTGAAACTTATAAGCCCAATAACATTTTTTTGAGCACAATCTCTGGTGTACTGGAGGGTATTCCATACCCCCCAGACCCCCCGGTTTGAGAAACCTAGCTTTGTGTTTATATTGTGCTAGCTTAAATTAAAACCGCGTCACTCCCCGTAACTTTTCAATTTTTTTCTTCTTGGCATATAAAAATCAATTTTACAGAAAAACTTATCAGACAATTTTTGTTACAAATTTTTGATTTTGATGCACCGTTTCTGACTGAGCGGCTTAAACAAGGTAACAAAATCCGCAAAATATTGTAATCTATATCTCGGAAACGGTGCGACAAAATAGAAAAATGTATAGTAACAAAAATGTAGTTAATGGAATTTGCAACAAAAAATGTCTAAAAATTTTTACTGTAAAATTGATTTTTATATGCCAAAAAAGGCAATTTGTATTGTTCACATAGAAGCGTCCGGATTTCATTATGAGTCACTGTCAGGGCCGGATCAAGCTATTTCAGCGGCGGTGCAGATTAGGTAAATGGCGCTTTTAATACTAATAACATCAAATAGAATGTCAGTGGCGTAGCAAAGAATTTAGTTCGGGGGGGGGGGGGCACGAGCGAAGTGAGTCTTGTAATAGCGTCGCAGACGAACATTTTTCAAATTTTTAAGGTCAAACGCTTAATAGAAAGTTAGAAAATTACAATAAAAAAATTATTTCGGGAGGGGTGGAGCCCTCCCCCTTTCTACACCACTGTAGAATATTATAATCAAAGAAAAATGCAGTAGGTACCTTGGAATCACAACAATTAAAAACGCTCAATTTTAGCGCCTTCTAAACTTTGGCGCTGGGTGCGGCGGCTCCATTGCACCCATGGTTTATCCGGCCCGGATCACTGTACATTGTAAAGTATTTTGTTTTTAATATTGTGCGTAGAATTTACCAATAATGTCGTGGCTTTGTTCGTCGAACCGTCCATCGAAGAGTTAACGGTTGACGATCACTCGGCGGCCCAGTTGACCGATTGCCGAGTTAGGGTTGGTTTATGTCAAACGGTGTCAAGTGCGATGCGTTTGACATAAAACAACCTTAAGGACTTATTTCCTCAAGCTCCAATTCTGAAAGACCCACACAAGCACGATCTTGTGATGTTTAAAGTTTGTCAATTTATTTAAGCGGGAATAGCAGACTAGAGATTAAGAAAATATCAAATTATAGATTCGGTCAATCGAGAAACGACAAAAAGGCAATTTAAGTACATCTCAAAATAATGAAAATAACTCGAACGCCATTGTCAAGGAAAACTAGCTTTTACAAATGTAATTAATTGATTGGTCGAACAAATGCACTATTTGGTGTTTAATAACGGTAGCCGGGAAACAAATCACTGTTTCTTAGTACTTATATAGTCAACCATGGGCGTCCATTGGATCTTTTTCAAGGAGGGGCAAAATCAAAAAAAAATTATTATAAAAAAAATTAAACACTGAAAATTTTTCTCAGCAATAAAATTCTCATTTAACTCGGTAATAACTTCCTCCACAAAATTTAAATTAAGGGGTAACATCACTCTAGCGACAGAAATGGCCTAACTTTAACAATTTATTTTGGGAGTATGAAAAACAAAATAGAATTTATTTTCGGGAAGTTTCTTTAACACATATTCAAGTACGAAAAAAAAATTTTTATCATCGTTTTGATACAAAATGACGGCGACAGAATCAATCTTAAAAAGCAACTTTTTTAAAAACACCTTCATGGAAGGACGGTTTTCTCGGTAAGTATAAGACTTGGAACAAAAACTCAAAATTTTTTTTAAATCAATATATTATTGGCTATATAAGTATGTCGAGTTTTTATTTTAAATAAAATTTTGTAGAAATGGTGCACTTTTGAAAAAATTAATCTTTTTTTTTGCCAAAAGAGCGACAACTCTTTTTCGTACGTGGTTCAGATTGCACGTTAAGGCGAAAAACTGGCCCATAAAAAATTTTGGCCAAAGTGGCGTTATGGAAAATTTGTATTTTATGTCATAGGAGAAAAAAAGTCGACCGAATGAATAGAAAAGAAAAATTGCATGGTTATAAATGTCTCAAGCCGCAAGCTGAAACTGATATAAAAAATACACAACTAATCTTGAACAGGAACTTGAAAGTTCGATAGCTTTATATAAAAAAAAACCTGAATTTCAACCCCGACGACGAAGTTTTTTGTCCCGCATGTCATTTAACTTCCGTATAAAAATATGTACAAGCAAGAATTTCAATCTTGCATTTCAAAAAAAAAAAAAAGTAAAATAAATTTTTAATGAAGATTAAGCAAATCAGCGGTACAAAAGCTCGTAAATTAATTCGGTTTTTAAAAAGGGTGCAGTTGTGACACTAGGGATGATAGAGAAAGAAGAAAGTATAGGGTGGTTACCATGGAAACGTGTCAGACGCCCGATTGTGGATTGGGTACGTCTAGAAGGGATGTTGACCCCTGCCAGTACAACAGAACTCTGTATTGATCACAAAATCTATGCCAGTGGTATTCAACCTACTATTACGTGAGGAATTTCTTAAAATAAAATTTTTATTTCGTTCATTCATTGATGAAATAAACCAAACGCGACCGTTCACGTTTATTCGTAATTTAAAAGCACAAAAACTGCATTTGAAAACTGTTGGACATTACAAAGCAACGTGGAACTGTCTTCGGAAGTAGTGAAATGTAATTTCATCCAGTTTTATTAGAAACGGGGAAAGTTGCAAACTTTTGCGGTGTAACTTTTAATGAAACTTGACGAAGAGAAGTATGGAAATTTGTTGGAAGAAGTAAAATAAGAAATAAAGCTATAAATAATTTTGTAAAAATACAACAGGAATACTATCGCAAAATCTGCGCAAAATAAAACTTCCACAAAATTATTACATTAAACGTTCGATAGCTCAATGTACAAGCACACCCTCAAACTGCATATACCAGGGGGATACAACATGGCATTATAATTAACATGCAAATCGGTTATTGTCACAAGTAATAACCATAATGTTACTTTAGATATTACAACCCCGTTGCATTAGTCAGTGGATTAAAAATAGGGCTCACCAACAAATTTGTAGTCGAGAAACCCGATCCAGGAGAAACTGAATATTGCAATCCGAAACCCATCAAAAACTTATGTGTCTTCAGCGCGGATTGAAACAGATCAAACGGAATGGTTTTCAATAGAAACCGATCGCATTCAATATAAAACTGAAGAGCAAATAAATGGACTATCCATTAAGCTGTTTTATGTATCCTTTTCGCCACAATTTCGTCCTGTTTCTTAAAAAACACTTCGCGAAAGGTTCCATCAATTAAACAAGATTTAAAAGCGAGAGAGAGGAACGACCGATAAGCGGCCAAAAAGTATAAAATCGAATCAAAAGCTACAATTGAGAAGAGCAAATCGTAATAAGCTGAAAGCTCTAATCTTGGCTAACAAGATTTGCCGAAAAATCCAATTACTACCGCATCGTTTATTTGGAGTAGAAAAAATTTGGCTCAAGGAAATTATCCCAATGTGATCCCAATGTATCCCAATCCTGCAAAATTATTGGAATCTCATTTTCTAATTATTGCTTATTAGATTAATTAACAAATGGAACACAAAATTTATGCGTTTGGTCCTTCCCTAATAAAATTCTCTTCGCACCCAATTGTGGGTTAGGTGAGGGTGAGGCCAGATGCACGTAGCTTATTTATTTATAGGGGTGAACGGCCATTAAAATTATATATAGATCATACGGAGGGAGTGTCGATTGCTAACGATACTATACTTTAGTCAAAAATGTTAATTGAAGCTTTCGTTAAATTAAATGTGATACCACTTTTCGCCAAAATTCGACCTTTATTATGCAGCACTCTGCCGTTCGTCGGACCGAAACGGCGGGGATTCCAATATAATTTCTTTTTATCGCAAAGATTACATTTTTATAGCTCTAATGGTTTTAAAATGTCTTGTTATGAAAAACGTGTTATCGCATTATATCGAAATCAAAGATGAGGTTATTTAACGTCTTATTGTGTCAAGTTTTCTGGATTGCCCTCGACAGATCTCAGACTTTCCAGACATGCATTTCCACTAAATGCAAATAGTTGAATGCCCAGATTTCTCCATTTATGAGCACAATACCGCCCGTCTGATGAGATGCAATTCAACAAAAGACCAAATCATCTCTTTGATTCAAAAATATAATCGTTCCGTTATCTATTTATTTACTCTAGATCGTCTCAAAAAAGTTCTAGATGAATAGTATTAACCGATACGAGAGCAATTGGAGCATAAAATAAGTATTATAGAATTAAAAGCACACGTTTTTAAATTTAAATAATTCTATCTTAAATAATATTCGGTTCAACGAACAAATGGGTAACTAATAGACTATCGCTCATCAGTGACTACATTCATTCAACTGCAAAAGCATCGAGTAATTAATATATTCAGGGTCAAGTTCTAGTAAGTGGTGCACTTGAAAAGCTTATAATAATTTGATTCTCAATTAAAACGTGTCTATTTATTTTTCTTTCACGCCGCGATTGATACTTTAAAACAAAAAAAATTAGATTGTGACCATGCGGGGATTCCTTAAAAATACAAATTACGATCGTATGTTATTATAAGAAACAGCGAGGAGACAGTCAGATCACCCCATTTGTAATAAGATATTTTTAGAACTCAAGACAAAGAATTTTTGAATTTTATCATAGAAAAATTTTCTTGATGTCCTTATGGGGCGAAGAACCACATTAGCGCCGGTCGCGAATGGATTAACGAGCTTGGAAAGCGTCCGTAGAACGGACTTAACCAATAGATAATTATGTAATCTAAAAAGTTTTTTTTGGTATAAATTAATTGAATTAACTACCAATTAGTTAATATATAATTATTTAAAAAAAAATCCGGCCCCGGAATAAAATTTGATTTGGTGAGTAATTCCCCCCAGAAGTAATGGGAATATTTCATTCGCAATTGCAAAACAAATTTTCACATAAACGAGCTATAATTTGCAAAGTGTTCAGGTTCAATGTTCGCTCTTGACTATTATTAGGAGTATCATATAAATGCATCGGTCTAATACGACCCGAGTCATTTTATTTCATTTACTGCAACCCACAAACTGTTAACAGTTTCCGTTTACATCAGATTTTCTAAGCATAGTAGGGTCGAACCTCTAAAAGCACGTAGTTTTCAGAAGCTTTTAACGTGGCACCTCGTTGCTTCAATATAAACATGAAAAGGGTATATCAGGTACGAGGCGCGATGAAATTCAATATTATACCAAACGACACAAAATATATTCTGCATATTCCACGATCCTAAAATAAAATTTACTCATCACAGGAATTTCCAGTGATGAATAAATTGTATTTGACAGATACAATCTTTGACCCTATTAAGAGAGCATGTGCAAGTTGGAGGCGTTCGAATCATTATATACGGTTAAAACAATTGCGTTCAATTTGGAATTGGAATAACGCTGCGTATATTGATTGAAATAAAGTAAATTTCCTTCTAGACTAGACATCAAGCTTAGAGCGAACGGTTGGATTAGGATTGAAAACAACTTCAAATTTCCAAAAAAACACATCGCCGCTTGTATACTTTTATCGCTGTAACTAAAAGATAAAAAATAAAACTATCGCGAGCGTGAGGTTGTCTACATCATAATAAAAGCCGTATAAAATTTTTAAAATTACTGTTATTTTTTTCAAGCGGTGCCATTTTGTCAATTTACTTGAAAAACAATTATTGATCGGTGGTATGATAACAAAATAAAAATTTGGTTAATTTCCCGCTAGAAGCTAGAATACCACTTTCAGTCATTTTTCTCCTCGTTCAGTAATTTGTTGTTACCCATTCATTGCGTAAACTACTATTTTTCACCGCTTTCGAGCGACAAAAATTGAGCGAAACTACAAAAATATTATTATTGCTATTGAAAAATAATGCAAAAAAAATAGTTAAATTTACCTCCCTTTTTTACCTTTCTTCTGCACGAATTGGAGGGCAAAAAAGGCAGTTTGCCCACATAAAGCAAGAACTAAAGTTCTAAACTAAAGAACTAAAGGATACACTTTACACAACTTAGGTGGTAATAGAGGACACTTTTCTAAGATATATTTTTAACAAAAATTTTTTTTCAAAATTCAAGCCCTCGTTTTTTTTTATTTCCACCTTCACCTGGCCATAGCACCGAAAATATTGATTTTTCGGTAAAAATGGATTAGTACGTTTTTAAAGAGCGTGAAATAATCTACAAACTAGATTCAAACCTTTTATTGTCTAAAATCAACTGTTTTCGAGTTATAAATTAAAGTAAAGAAAAAATGTTGAAAAACTCGATATTTTTTTTATTTTGGTTTTCTCAAAACCCTGTATCTTTTAAACGAAATATTTTACATAAATTCTGACGCCCCATTCCGGATAGGAAATTTAACGGACTATAACTTCTGTATAGTAAAAATTTTTGAAAAACCAATCCCTTGCACAGAAAATCAGAAAATAATAAATAAGGCAGCAAAACAAAAAAATTAAATAAACCAAAATGAAAAAAAGCTCCCAATTTTTCAACATTTTTTTACTTATTTTAATTCATAACTCGAAAGACGTTGATTTTAGACAAAAAATGTTTGAAGCTAGTTTGTCGACTACTTCGCGCTCTTTAAAAAAACACTGATGTATTTTTACTAAAAATTCAATATTTTCCGGGTTATGGCCATGTGAAAGTGAAAATTAAAAAAATTTTGAAAAAAAAATGTTGTTAAAAATGTTTCTTAGGAAAGTGTCCTCTATCACCACATCGGTTATGTAAAGTGTATCCGGGGGACACCCTGTATACACAAAGAAGTGTCATTTTTTATTTCAAAATCAGATCTTTTCACGACGCAAAAACATTTTTTCTACGAAGAGCACAGTAAGTAGTAAAAGAATAAGCCAATAGAAAGTAGCCTATCTAAAAGTTTGAAAATATATCGAGAGGTACACTACGGACAAAAATTATGTACAGTAGCGGTCATGGAAATTGCATTGGGAATTATTACCGTATTACAAAAATAGATATCTAAGTACTAAGATATCTAATGTTAAATGTTATATTCAACTACAGCCGTGGATTGGTGAGATAGCTGGTTGAGTTACAAAGAGGAAATGCTGGGTTCGAACCTCGAACTTGACAGAATTTCTTAACTCTGCCTTCCGGTGAGCGTCAACACGTTGTGGCCTCAACATCGGAGGTAGCATAATGGGCCCGATGTGGTCCGAGTGCATGCAAAGCTTTGGCCTACCCCACACTTCCAATCCTAATATATTATATTCTTAATAATTAAGAATAGAAAATATAACATAAAAAGAAGAAAATTAAAATTTTTGGTTTGAAACTCATAAGCTCAAAAATTCCTTTTTTCTGAAAGCTAGGTTTTTCACACTGGGGGGTCACATCAGTGATTCTGTTAAAAAAAATGTGTTATTGAATTTTAAATCAGAAATCTTAGATTTTACAATTTTAGAAGAGATATTTCTGGTTTGAAACCCATAAGCTCAATAACACATTATTTTACGCACAATCTCTGGTGTACTGAAGGGTATTCAATACCCCCCAGACCCCCCGGTTTGAAAAACCTAACTTTGTGTGCGGTTATTGAAATTTCATTGGGAATTGTTATTTTAATTCGGAAATAATTACCGATGCAATTTCCATGGTGACTGCTACTGTAAATTAGATGCCTTGTAACTTCCTGATAACTCTTCATCGTATTTTACTTTTTTTTCTACGGTTTACCTTCATACTATGAGCTTTTTTGCTACTACAATTTTCGCAGACCAAAATCCTGCATTACATCAATATTCCTCCTTTTGTTTTCAAATCCTTGAGAATTCTCTTACAATTCTTGTAATTAATTCCATTGCAGTTCCTGCAGAGACGGTCATTAGCCTAATAAAGACTGACACTAAGGTACCCGGTTCGAATCCGAAGAGTCTAAAATTTCTGATGATCGTCTCTGTGCTTCGGAGGGCGCGTAAAGCCGGTGGTTCTCCTGGGTTGATGATATGCCCCAAGGGGTAAATATCCAGTAAAATTTCTGTACACAAGACTCGGTACTCCAAAGATTTCCAAGAATTCCAAACGAGTGTACACAAAATTTTCGGGATATTTACCCCTACATTTGCCCTCATTTTGCGTCGAACTTTTTACTATTTACCATTGGAAAGAGAACAATTTTCTGGGTATACCAAAGAAAATAATTTTGCGAATTATCCATTAGTTTTCGAAAAAACGGCATTTAAAAATCAAAATTTAACGTTGAAGTCCTATAAGCATCAGACCACGGTTTCTAGCTAAAAGTTCTGTTGGCGGTGCGTGCGCTCTGATATAGTCTTAGTATTCGCGGTCAGACACGATGCTCCAGTCCGACCAAGCCTTGCACGCAAATTCCACGGAGGTCATCGCCTACCAAATTCCCATCGCCAACGACCAACATGAGATGAAGGAGATATGGGGACACCCCGGCACTCCGTTATATGACGAAGATCAAAGATAAGACGCGATGCACACATCGCACCATACACATCGATCGGGCTTCCCAGTTGAGTCGATTCACCCTTAAAAATATTTTTTTGATTAATTTTATAAAAAGAAATATTTTTTGCGTCCTTTTGGGTTTGCGTCTTAACACTCGTGTCCTTTCCTCCGTCCGTCCGTCCTCCCCAGATGTCGGTAACTTCCCGATAACTTTTCATCTCATTTCACTATTTTTCTACGGTTTACCTTCATACAATGAGCTTTTTTGCTACTACAATTTTCGAAGCCCAAAATCCGGGACCGGTGGTCCCCTGGGTTGACAATTTGCCCTCATCAGCACAAATCCATGTTACGGGCACATTTGAGATAAGTCCAGCAGGTTACCTCAGATGTAAAGCAATTAATATGCTCAAAGACTGCCCCTAAGCCCAAAAGTAGAAGAAAAAAAGAGCAGTTTCTAGACCAAAATTCCTTTGCAGTTTATTCCTCGTGTATCCAGGACTACCCCAGACTTTTTAAGCCAGTGAAATTCAGAGAGAAGAAAAAGGATCGAGGCCAGTGTTCTAAATCAGTGGTTCCCAAAGTGGTGCGTCGAAAATTAAAATTGATGTTGAGGTCCGAGTCTAAAAATTGAAACCCATTTTTATTATTATGAAATATTTTAAGCTGAAGTCTCACCGAGTGGGTATGGATTTTGAATTTCAGAGAAAAGCAAGTATGAATTCGTACAGATTGAGGCCATTTAATTCGGGTTTTTCTTTTTTACTCCTACCAAACTTCAACAAGAATGTCCACTCCATAACTCAGTCAGCAATCGTATACCAAGGCAAAATGCTGTGTAAATCCGACGGACCGAACGAAGTAATTCCCCGTAATTTGTAACCACCGAGGTTGTTTTTGGACCTCGGTCACCCGAAGCAAAGCCACAACCGACAGTTAGTGATTTTTACCCTCTTAGACATGACAAACCAAGGGGACTCCAACATTGTCTGGACTCCGAAGTACGGAACCGTGAACTACTACTACTACTAGAGCAATTTTTGACCGCCTTCACGTAATGTATGATCCATGATTTCAATGCCATAATTTTTGACCAGAAGGTTTATCAGCACGAATCCTGATGGCGTTCGTTAAATTATTTTTTAAATGAATATCAAAGAAATTAATTATTATTCATGTGCATCTGACGTTTTATAAGCTAAAATCACTGCCTACTCCTAAAGTTCTTACACATAAAGCGTACCGGCATATTTAAATTTACAATCAGCTAATTTTATTTTTTGAGTTGTTTTCACCTCGAAGTTAAAAAGTACGCGAGTGTTAACATGAGCAGTTAACATTTAACCAGTTAACGTGTTATAGGAAAACACGTATACTACGCATTTCAACTGGTTACTATTGAACTATACTACGGATGTTAACTACGTGCTAACGGTTTTTAGCTCGAAATGGAATTTCAGACTTGAAAGCCAACGGAAGATGCGCTACTTCTAGCATGTGGAATTTGAATAGGCTCGCAGAAAATTTGTAAGCGACTTGGGGGCTCTCGAGAAGGTCTAATAAAATTATTCAAATGGGTTTTGGTTTGTAAGCTACAAAATTGCATTAAGGTAACCAAATTCGCTTATGAAAGGATAGTGAACCTGAAGTTTCCACATAACGAAAGCAATTTTTACGTAAAGTACATTTTTTAATTCCTTTATCCGACGCTTTTTACTTGCAGAAGAAAAACTTTACTGTGCCTAAAAAAAATCTAACCATAACAAATCCATCATCGGAATAGCTTCAAGAGTTTTTTTTACTCTCAACGAATGATCCACACACTCGTAAATATAAACACAATTTCCATGTCGAGTGCACGTAAACATTTCCAGACTGTTTAATGTTATTTGTTTCGAAAAAATATTTTTAGACATAATAATTTAACAGTTACATTATTTATTACGATCCTACACAAATTCGGGTCTGTTTCATGTGTGTCTATTTTTAACATTTAATTCGTGAATGTGTAATGGGTATTTTTTATACAATTAAATTGGAATTACCGGATGACAAAAAAAAGCTGCTTCCCATTTTTTGTGACATCCAAAAAGTGCATTCACAATTTTCGAGTGAAGGTAAAACATACAACTTTCGCCCGTAACCAGAAACCAATCCTGGTTCTCCCATTTCCCGTAAATCAATATTCACCGCAACTAAAAATAAAATGCAAACCCTTGAAATGTATTTTCTAGCGAAAGTAAACTTTTGAGCACATACAGACAGTCTTGGCATGTGTATTTGCTCAACAAGCAATAAAGAAGCAATTAGCCGGTTAAGGTGGAAATTAAAAAAATATTGGGCATTAGTCTACCAGACCAGCACCAGCTTCGTGTATCAGAAAACTTTCTAATTTGGCAAATGCCTGTCAAGTTTTAAAACCCGACAAGATAAACGAAACGGGGAATGCTTGGAAGAAATAGTGTAACAACCTCGAAAATTTATGTTCAAAAAGATGCCACTAATGAAGTGAATAAACTTAAGTTTAATTAAAGCATCGTTTGGAAACATCTGGAGTAGAAAAACGACGCGACAATTGATAACATGAAGCTTATTTGGTTATACCGATTAAAACAAACACTCAGCTTGAAAAAATAAAAAGTTCAAACAACTCAAAATCGAAAATTTTGGGATGAGAACAGCCATACTTGAAAGCTTGAGGAATGAACGATTTCTGTCGACGCAGCCACTTGAGGGTGTCGAAATGTCAATAAAACAACTCCGCAGTTGGGTCTATTCAATAGGGGAGAAAATAATAAAACAAAGAGATGATTTAAGAATTTACTTCCGGTTTTAATGTTAAATTTAGGGATAGGTCAATTTATTTTTTCTTGTTTCCGATTATATACAGTTTAAAGGGTGGAGTTTATCTACCCGAAATATTTAGGAACTTTTCCGATGAGAAATGACAAATTGATTTCCCAAATGTATTAGGTTTTTAAACAAGCCGGAGTCCTTAGGGTTGATTATATGGGTTACTACTAGCATCTCAATTTGCAGAAAAAAAATTTTGAATTTGTCATCGAGACAATTCGCATTAATCACCCCTATATCGACTAGACACACTTCCCATATTATGTATGTAGATTTTCTGGATAATGCGGCCCCCATTTCCAGTTTAACAATTCAAACGACAATATAACACGTATCGTGAAAAATCGATGGTTGAAACTGAAAGCAATCCCAAATAAAAATTTGAACGTTTCAGTTTCGAATCCATCGTCCATAACTCCATCATTAACGTCACCAATTTGTTAAATTGTTTGAGTAGTTTATAAGAGCAATATCGGTGTATTATCTACATCTACTGTCTGTGTTGAAGTATCCTTGAAGCAAGGGATTGATGAAACAATTATTAAAGTGAAAGGGTGGAAAGCGGAAGTTCGGGACTACTGACTCATGGGCGCCGTCTACTACTAAAACTTAAATTATAAAACGCTTATTCAAGCACGTAAATGTCATTAATTTTTTTATGAAAGACGAAATATAAATTTCATTTCAACAAAACCTCGGGCTTCTAATTTTTAAAAAATTGTAAATTCAAAATACATTTCAAAGCCACGAAATTGGCTAAAAAATTTCAAAAGCCTGCACATTATAATTTTAAATTACTTACGAAATTGCGATCGCTTTATTTTCAAGAACTGCAGAACATATTTACCTAAAACAAAAATAAAAATATTAGTAAATTTTATCCGGACTTCAAAGGAGGTTTATATTCATAAATTCTCTTTGACTTTTAATCCTGCCATTTAAATTGAAAAAAGAAATTATGTTAGTTAGATTCCTTAATTTTTTCAAAAAACGACCCACAAAGGATACAAACTGCAAAATAAAAATTGATAGCAGTTTTTCCATTCCTCAGCTTATTTCCGGATTTAACATAAAAATGAATTAAACTCAGTATGGTGTGTGTAAAATATGCTATTTATAGGTATCAAGTTCAAGTTTTCCCTAAATCACTTCATGAAAGTGGAACAAGAGCCTCATTCCAAATTGGGAAAATAGTAACTCGAATTTTGGATGAGTTGCTTTTGTTTGTCGGGAAAGTAAAGCAAAACCACAGGAGAGAACCAAACAATAACCGTTCCGTTTTTCAAATTTCACGCTGATTCTGGTGCTTCAATTTTACACAAGAAACTATGACGTTAAACAACAGTTACCGCATAAAACTGGTCCTTAAACCATAATATTTTGGGTAATTGTAAAAATTATGTTCAAAAAGTTATTAAATCAACTATAAATATTATTTTAAGTAGCCATAAATTTACTGTTCACCACAAGAACGATCGAGCAACACTTAACCCAAATTTGGGCCAATATTTGCACGCGTTTGTGGGCAATTCCTGCGTATCCCTACAGGTGGTCGATGAAAATTATTTTAATCCAAAAAACAAACTAGATTCGTTCTCAACATTTCGTCACCCAAACAAAAAAAACATTTGATCAAATCATATTAGTTTTGGAATCTCAATAACTTTGGATACCGTTGCCAGTATAAACAACAACATCAGAATTTAGTTCACAAAATTTGTTCACGGGAACAACCATGTAATTTTGTGGCTCAAGTTTTTAAAGTTCAAATCAAAATTAATAGTGACCAACAATGAATTCAATACAAAAACTTTCAAATCTACAGTTAAGTAACCTTTTGGCGTCATTTAAATTTTATATCTCGTCTGATGCAACACGGCGAACCACATCGTCCATTTGTCAGAAGCAATGGAGATCGAAGGCAATAGAAAATTTTCCCAAGCATCAATTAATCAAACCGAAACTATTGGCAAGAAATGTAACGCCGGATTTGTCAACTATAAAAAAAATCGACTTCAGTCCAAGGATCGTACAAAAGACATCGAATTTGGTGGCCGAGTGTAAAAAATTATGTGCTTCAGTGAATCCGTTTTTCAATTCAAATGCAACTTCGGAGGGTTTAGTTAATATTCGGAAAGTGAACGCCAAGCAACACGCGGTGGTGTACAAAATAAGCCCCAAATACCGACATAAATTTTCGAGCGGACCAACGAAACGCTCCGGTTTGAACGACATACCCAACACGTTCGTGAAAATTTGTGCAAATAACGGTCTGCAATCAAATAGTCTTCAATCGAGTCTCAGCAAAGACCTCTGGGAGAGTTTATCGGCAATGGAGTGTAAGAAGAAAAAGAAAGGTCCATGCGGTAAGGTGAAATCTACATGTAAGAAGAAGAAGAAGAAGAATCCATGCAAGAAGAAGAAGAAGAAGAAGAAGAACCCATGCAAGAAGAAGAAGAAGAACCCATGCAAAAAGAAGAAGAAGAAGAATCCATGTAAGAAGAAGAACCCGTGCAAAAAGAAGAAGAAGAATCCCTGTAAGAAGAAGAAGAAGAATCCTTGTAAGAAGAAGAAGAATCCATGCAAAAAGAAGAATCCGTGCAAAAAGAAGTGCGATGGTCTCGAAAATGAATTTCTGGGGGAGCCCTCAAGTGCTCCTTCTCTAATACCAAGTGGACTGGAGCAATCCAACGCGACATCGATTTTTTCTAGTTGTACATAAATTAAAATGAGATATATTTGAAAAACTGCAATAAACGAAATTTATAAATTTATTTTTGACTTATTTTTCTACAGGATATTTTATTTTCAGCAAACAGCAGATAGTACCAGGCGGTACCCCATGTACTGGGGGGTGACATTCCACTATTTTGCTTTATGAGTTTGCACCAGAAGAAAGCCGATATTTACTCGTCAATAATATAATTTTCTATTAGGAAGAAAATTTGAAAGATTACCGGAACTCTTTATTCTTTTTTTTCTTTCCTAATTTTTTCGGGTCTTTATTGGGGAAGCCATTCTGTCTTTTATTTTCCCCCGTAGTTCCTCCAGTATATTCTTAGAGCTTATCTGTGTGTATCTTGCACTAACGATTCACTTTATTACAAAAAACCGTGAAATTTTCTTCAAACGCATTTTTGGAAAAATCAGTAATTTTTGACGTCTTAAATTCTGACAATTAAATTTTAATTTAATTTATTTAATTTTGGATAACTTTTCCACATCTCGGAAGACGGCCAAAGTCGTAGAAGATGACCAACTTCGAAAATGAATCCTTGCCTTTTATGGATCCAATGTCGAAAAGAGGTAAGTGCAAACAATAATAAATTACAATTCTGCGTTACAACAGAAAAAAAATTCTGAAATAGATTTCCCTTTCTTGAGGACATTTTCTTGATAATTCTTAATTTAAATTCCGGGATAGCACAAATTGGTAGCCCTAATAGAGCCCTTATATCTATAGGATTTCCAAATTTTCCATATTACATAGTTATATCATTGGAATCAAAAATCCATTTTTTCCCAAACTTTTGTTACTGAAAAAAGCTGATATAGCTCTTCTCTCTTCATGGTATTGCAAAAAATTTCGAGCAAGAGCTTTTGTAATGCCCAAAACCTGTATTAAATTTTTTTTTTAATTTTTAGCGAAAAAATGCAATGAAGGAAAAATGGTGGGCAGATGAGCGAAACTGAACTTGGTTCTCTATGAATCTCCGCATAGAAGAACTTGGCAGCTCTATGGAGTTTTCCAAAAAAATGCACTTTTCCGTTTTCAATTTGGAAAATGTCATTTTGACGTTCATAGGATTCTTGATGGAATACTACAAAAACAGGTAATAGAGCTGCAGTGTAAGATCTTCTGTTAAACCCCTGTTTCTCTAAATTCTCAAGGAAGGCTACTTTTAGGCTGCGTTTAGGAATGAATTTAAGAAGAACGGACAAGGCATGAAAGCGAAGGTTATTTATGGATCGTGAAGAATCCAAAATATATTTTCTCTTGTTACTGGATGCTGACAAAATCAATAGGAAGACAAGAAATGGTAATTACCGAACATCTGGATTTACGACTCAATTTTTGGATTGGATTAGAGACTGAGCGTCTCAATAATTTACGTCACCTCGAATATTTATGATTCTCTCGATCTGAACACCCCAAAGACAACCCCACGGTAACTATTTAGAATAGAACCACGTTATTTTAGTTATTGAAAATTTGGAACCTCTTCGATAATGTTTGCAAAATTTTCCAATCCGACTCCGATGTTGAGAACTTAAAAACCTAATTCCGATGCCAAACTAACGAGTTTCCAAGTTATTTCTTCGCAAAATATAAATAAGTCCCATGTAATGGGTAATTAAAAAGAACAGAGGTAAAGAAAAATCTAAAATAAAGAAGTCGAGTGCCTTTATCCTTTCGTTTCGCATCTAAAAGTGGAAAAATTTAACTTGTGCAAATATAAAGATGACAAGAAGTTGCCTTGTCATGTTAAATAGTTCTTGACGAACATATAGTTCCAATCGGAAGGGGTTGGCGAGAAAGTAGGTTGACTCAAATTCCTGCGGGAAATCTAAAACCCGATCAAGATAAATTGATTTATTGTGACATTATTGAAGGTTAAAGTCGGAGTTGAACCAGAACATAATTAGGAACTTTTGAATTTTGTAAGAACGAGATCTCTTGAAAAATGCAGAAGCATTAGCAATTCAGGTTTGAATTAAGAAAAAGTTAACTAAGTCATTACGTGTAATTTTAGCAATGTGTTAACATCTTAAACAGTTAAATTTGCATGTAACTACAAGGTCCTAATATAAATACAAAATTGGCAATACATTGTACAAGTTAGAGAACAAAGACCTTTTCAGATGGTTGCCTAGCAACTTATAGCGTTCCCGGAGTCAGGCTCCATGGCAACGATCCGGGTTTCACTCCGGCACATCTGATTGCATTCGTAAAGCTCCTACAACCTACACGAAACGGCCTATGTTGTACTACAGGCGTTAACTAATTTCCTATTATTTAAATTTCATTTTCCATCAGGTATCGTAATCGACTAACTCTTCTATCAAATTATCTCAGCACACCCTTACGGTGTTAACAAATCCTCCTGTAATTGAACTTCCACGATTTCACCCTAAGGTGTTATTTCAACAGAGATAAATTACGATTTCTGAAGAGACCCGATAATGGCAAATCTGGACAGCTTTGAAAAACCGAGTTTGCAACGTTTATAGTGGCAACGGTAATTTATTGAAAGTTTGGTAATAATAAAAAGAGAAGAAAGTTTTGCATTTAATTAGCAGTCTATTTATAATTTACAGGAACGATAATATGTAAATTAAGGAGTAATTCGGTTTGTAGGCTTAAAGAAAACGAATTTAAATAAAATGCTAATTTTGTGTACACAATTAATGATATCGCAACTTGGATAATTATTGTTAAAATAAATTTAAAAGAAAGATAATCCATTTAAAATTTCGGTTCCCGTTAAAAGGTTTTATGTCGAGCAAAAAACGAGCAAATATTTGAGAAAACTTATCTCGGGAAAGTCTTCATTAACGCCTTGCTGTATTTTCTAATTCATCATAAATGTTTACTTTGCCTACTCCAAAAACAATTCTCGACATCAATTTCCTCCTTTTTCGCTTTGGATGTTTCACTCTGTATCAATTTGATACGAATTAAGTTCAAATATCCCCGCATGAAATTTTTATTCCCACATGAATGAAAAAATGTTAATAGCCCTCATCCAATGTAGTAAGGTTATTTATTGACGGAATTCTAAATTAAAATTTTTTATTTGTATTAAAGGATGCTCGATTCTCTGGAGAAGCGGTAGATCAAAAGTGAGTTACAATGCTACCATCATAATATAAACTACGGAACCCAAGTAATAAACAATAGGATCTACTTGTGAAATCCCTCGAGATGAGCGCAAACATGTAACAATAAGAAAATAAGCTGGTTAATCATTCCAATTCCTTTGTCATATTAATCCTTAGTGTTAATACCAATATTGAGTTGACGTTAATAACTGGGCAAATAAGGACTTAAGATCTCAATTTAACACGAGGATGTACTTGAAACTGATAATAATTAGTAGAAGTGAAAAGTAATTTGGTATTTAAGATTACCTATGTAATACGTGAGAAGAATTGGGTAACGAAGAAAAAGAGAAAACAAACCATTACAGGTTGGCAAGTACCTATACCAAATTAGGTGCTGTTTGCGAGTTTTCGGTATTCTACAATATTGCTATGGCATGGTACAGGGTCACTTCAAAATTATTTCAATGGAATCAGTATAGAACTAGAAAAAGACAATTCAAGTCTGAATATTTTCCAAAAAAAAAAAAAAAAAAACGCAAAACCTACCGAGTTTGGTATAGTACTACCACTACCGTGGTATATAATAAAAAATACTCGGTAAAATACAGAACAAATTGTGAGATTGTGACTTGTATCTCAAAAACACTGCAACGAAATAGAAAATTGTATAGACATTTTTTTTGTAAATTTTATTTCCAACATTTTTGTTCCTATAAATTTTTCTATTTTATAGCCCCGTTTCTGAGATACAGACAACAATACTTTTTATATTTTACAGAGTCTCTCTCTTAAGTCGCTGTAACTCCGAAATAGTGCAACAAAATAAAAAAATTTATAGGAACAAAAATGAAGAGAATGAAATTTGCAACAAAAAATGTCAAATAAGTATTGCCGTGCGTGCTGGCTGTATGAATAATATTGAGAGCCACTGTATAAACAGAAAGACGAACTTGTTAGTGGCGGCTTGTCAGGGCAAGCCAGTAAAGCAAGTCTTCCCACGGTAACATAATTTATATTTTGAAAAATCTCATCTCTCGGTTTCACGCCCATGCCTCACCATGAAAATTATTCACAAGCCGCCACTGGAACTTAAACAGGATACATAATTTCAAACATATTCTGTAGAGATATATTTGGAGTACGAGCCAAATTTAGAAAACTGTGAAGCTATGTCGCGTATTATTATAATTAATAATTTCAAAGAAGGTATCGATTTTCTTTGTAAAATTCCAGCGTACAATTATTGTAAATCGCAATCGACTTTATTAAATTATGCATTTTGTTGTGCACTGCGAATATAAATACATTGGTTTTCACGTGTCACATATCAAAACAGGATAGCACCTTCAGTAAATCAGTAGAACAAATCGAGTCAACTAACTTTTATGGCGTGGTGCAGACGAATACGTGCCGTTAGAGACGCTAGAATGTCACTGCAAAGATAAAGCACGATTTTCACTCCATTTCAGGCATGTTTAGCAGCAACAATAATAATAAAGCAATAAAAGTATCTCGACCTACATTAACTAAGTATTCGTTCCCAAAGGTAATTATAGAAAAATCATAGCCGAACTATGTAAATAATACTTGACTGCATTATGAATTATGTTTTTTAAATGCAAATTAGTAATTAAAAAACAAAGCTGTTTGTTTTGCTCATTCACTGATTAACTTGAAACATTGTTACTGCTGTATTTTTCATTGATAAGAGCTAATCTTCGTGATTATGTTAGTTGTTTATTGGTAAATTTATAACATCGTGACACCATATTTAAATTAACCGTAACTATTTAGTATGCGTAACTTGAATTCTTGCCCCAAATTGGAAGCAAAGATATGGCAAAACTTTAACACACAATATAAATTGTTTTACAAATTTGCACGTATGGATCTGTACGCGAAAATAGTTTGCATATCAAACTCGTGCCGTATTTTCATGATATGAAAAAATTAAAATTTAATCAGTCAATGTCAGTGAAAAAGATATTATAATAGTAAAAATGTAACATTGCATTTTTGGCCTGGTAGCCCTTGCATTTTACCGAATCACGAGCCGCCACTGTTACTGAATTGTTTATCTGGCTAATTAGTGGCGATAATTGGAGAAAAGAAATCGAATGATAAAGAGATTCTTTAAAGCTTAACAATTTTTAAAAATAGAAAGAATGTAAACGGAAATAACAAAATGTGGAACACACACACAGCAGATGTTGAATATTGCAATTCTACAGTAGACTAGGACATCGACCATGAACCCCAAGAATAACTCATTAACTATCTCGAAACGACGTCTTTATAAAATGCAGCTCGTTTAGTTTACTTTGATTTATTCATTATTTAATCATATACATGAAATTATTTCGCATATTTGTTCCAAACAAAGAACTTATTTATATGCACCAATCCTATCTTTTTTAAATTAAATAGAAAATTAATAAACAGAGAACAAAAGGATTCCTGTGTTTGGTTTAATAACGACATCGTAATTAAAAGTCGTAATTAATCTTCCATAAATGAATCATATATTATTATTTTAAATGAGGTTCGAGAAGCCAAGACGACCCAAATAATTATTATGCGATAAAAGGAAAATTCAAGTGATGAATTCTGTGAGAAATCCTTCCACTTCCATCTGTGAAGAAAACTTTTAAAAACCCTGAATCAGTGGCCTAGTCACGAGGGGGGATCCCCAATGAAAGGAAAGTAATATTACACCATGGTTACGTAATTTTGGCGTTCGAGAGATATAATAATCAACTTTCAGAAGAAAACCACTATAAGTTTTCAGGGAAACGTCCACCAATAAATAAGTCATTTGCAGTGACTCATAATGAAATCCGGACGCCCCTGTGTTAACAATGCAAATTACTAGTTTTGACGCCATTTTTTAAGATTAAAAAATCGATTTTACAGTAAAACCTTTTAGATATTTTATATTGCAAATTTCATTGTTTTCACTTTTGTTTCTGACTGACAGCGGCTTAAACAAGACTCTGTAAAATACAAAAACTATTGTCACTCATATCTCGGAAACGGTGCGACAAAATAAAAAAATGAATGAATATTTTTTTCTTGTAAATTCTATTTTCTATATTTTTGTTCTCATACATTTTTCTATTTGGTCGCACAGTTTCCGAGATATACGATAGATGACAATATTTTTCGTATTTTACCGATTCTTGTTTAAGCCGCTGTCAGTTAGAAACGGCGTGACAAAATAAAAAAATTTAAATAAACAAAATTGAAGGCAATAAAATTTTCAACAAAAAACTCCTAATAAGTTTTGCTGTAAAATGGATTTTTATAAGCCAAAAAACGGCTTCAAAACAGGCAATTTTTATGCAAACAAAAAAAAATTGATTTCTTCATTTGAATATTGCTATTATTTAAATTTCTGTTGAATTCTAAAAATTAATGACCTAAAACAGAAATTTGAATTTCTGCCATTCTTAATTCTCTTTTGCATAGGCTCGTTTACTAATATTGCCGCTAAAATTCTACTGGTGATTGTTCTTACTCGAGCGTGTCCCATAACAGCGTCGGATTTAAATTGCGCGCCATGGTAGCTCCATTAGATTGGCGGCACTAGAAAATTTGACGCTGTAGTGAAAATTTATTACAAATGAACTCGGCAGCAGTCAACAGAATTTTTTTTGGCCTTAATTGGATGTATGGATCTGGAATACATTTAGTTTCGATAGAACGGCGAAATAATCGAGTAAACGGATCAAGTTAAGAGGGGGGGGGGCAAAATTTATTTGCCTTTTAAGTAAATTTAGCATTGCCCTGCACATAATCTGACAAGTCAAGTCAACAACATTAATATTATATTTTCTAGCCGAGGATTCTCGTAGATAGAAAAAATAATAAATTAAATTCGATAAGGAAACTATTTCATTGCATAATCTGAGCAATAAATAAATTAATAAATAGCTTTACTATTCTACTGGTTAATAACCTCATTTCTTACGATAAAATTCCTCAAGTTGATAGGGCAACTATCATTTAGTTAATAATCAATCAATAATCGTATTTCTTTCGTCATATTAATAAAATAAGATGTGGTCGCGAGGGTCCTTCAACAAGTATTAGTACGTTGCATGCTTTTTCGTTACCTACTTCAAGTTCAATAAGATATAACCTCGATTTCAAAAAGCTTATTGATGATAAAAATCAATTTTCGATACGTGTCACGGTTTTCCTTGAAATTCCAATCATAAATAGAATAAATTAGGTAAACAAAAGTCTTGAATGGATCTCAACAGAAATAGAACAGATGAATATATTAATAAATTTAAATACAAACAAAATGACTTAATCGAAAGTTAATTTGTAATGATACCAGCACACAGTTAATGATTACTTATTTATACTTGCACGTGCTAGTTCCATCATAAATTAACATTTAATTCAATTTGTAGCTTAATAGAGATTTCAAAGATTAAATAAGATAAAAGTGAACAGCTCCATCTATAGGTGAGTATGCGTGCTTTTACTTACCGCGCGGTGTCCGCCCTTTAGTAAACAAGTTAGTCAACTCACCTAAAAAAAAAACAAAATAATTAATAATCAAGTTGTGCTTGTGTAGGGTTAAAAAACGCGAGGGTGCTTGTTCGCAAACATTCCAAGACCCCGCAGCATCCGGGGTCAAATAACAAGGGTCATTCGTAAGTGAGCTATAAAAATTCTCAATTGCTTCATTACAAAAATAAAGTTCCAGAAATTCCTCCGACAATTTGGAATGAAATTTTAACAAAATAACTCGACTGGATTAAACTAGACAGTCGTCGAGAGTCGAGACAATGAACCATTTTGTTCCGAGTGCTATTTTCAATGACTTTTGACCCGCCCGGTTTATCACTTATCGGATATCTTATTTTTAGAAATATATGAAAATGCGGTTTTCTGAAAAGATAACTGGAGTTCTTACTATATAGTATATACTATATAGTTTTATTATCACAGACCTTCTTCCTTCTTGGGTCTGAACGGATAACCAAATCTGGATGGGAAACTACAATTTAAAGCTTCCTGACCCCACAACAGCGAACGTAAACTTCGGAAAAATCGCTACGAAATCGTTTTCACTTCATAAATAATAAAATTGTTTATCGCCCGAAGTTAACCAGTTTATCACAAATTGCGGTTAACCTCTATCTAAATTTAGTGCAACTTGCACTTAAAAGTATTTTCATACATTTTTAAGCCTTGAGTGTTGCCGGAATGCCAAAGGCTTTTCTGCCTAATTTCAAAGTCATATTCGGCATTTGATTCCAGTCCTGGAAGAAGTCCGCTTCCGCATTTCAGTGCGGTTCATGGTTTTTGGCATCCTCCATTTTTGATGAGGGACTTACAGTTTTTTTGGATTTCTTCTCAAATTTGAAACCACGTAAGCCATTTGTTCTTCTGGAAGACCGAATTGGATGCGTGGATTTTTAACGGAATAAGGAAATGTACACTCATCATTGAACAGGCAATTAACAACAAAAACGTGCAATTTGCTCACGAAGATTTTAATATAATAAACTGGTTCGAGTCTTTTAAAATTAGACGTATAACCGGTTTGCAAGAACTTGTAATTCTTTACAGGTGCTATTCTTTTAACCGATTGATATGCTTTACATTTAATGCATACAACTCCAAGATGTAAAGATCACCTTGCGGTGAAAATTATTAGGAGTGTGTACCAACTTGCACGACCAGTTTATCACAACAGAAGATGGCTACAAAACCTCGGCTTACGAGGGAAACAAACAATAATTTGAATGGAATAAGCGCTCTATTAACTTCTATGATTGTTACGACTTAATTGGGGATTTTTCAACTTAAAAAGACTAATTTGGACAGATGGTATATCAATTTATATTTCATAATGTACCATCATCACTCGTGCTAGAAAGATGCAGGACAAATAAAGTGTAACTGTAAAACCAGTCTTGAACCGTTTTAACTTCCTGAACACGGTTTGCTATCAATAGAACTATTATGCGGTGTAGTGTAATTTAAAAAATTCCATCCGTTAACCCATTAATAGCAAATAAAAGTTAATCATCGCGCTTTGAGGAGCAAAACATCCATTGTACAATTAAGCACATCACCAACGAAAGACATCGGCTTAAATTCCTCACCAGGAAGTAGATACCTGAATTCTTGCAGCCAAGTGTGGTACTTGGATACAAAGAGATGGTTATCGGTATGAATGATCCTGAATCTTTCAAATTTTCATCGAACGTTCTGTCGCGAATTTCTAAGCCAACGCAACTATTTTCAGCTCATAATGTCGTTTCCGTCTCGAGATATGGACATTTCAAGTTTTCATCGGAACAAAACCGCTGATGATACAATTATCAACATTAGATGAACGGTTTTAACCGGCACACATCCAATGGAATTCTTATTGTTAGGAATGAAGGGCTGAGGTGCCTGCCTACCTGATAGGGGTACAATCCAAATACTTTATCTTATCTTTATAAACTTATCAATGGTTTTTGTTGACAAAATGCACAAATAAATCAGTAAAATGTTGAACAAATAAATAAGCAATAAAAAGATGCAGTGATCGTACTGGCCGACCTTCTTATCGCCATTAACCCGCCTTTATTGGAAATCAACAATATAAACTTGGAAGAAAAAACAAGTTTACATGAAAATTCTATCCGCCTCAGATAAATTCTTACAAAATTTATTCCGTAAAGCCGTTGTGGTAATCACGGGAATTTATCATGCAAAACCAACTTTCCAAATAGTATTTCAAACTACTGTGACAGAAATAATCTTGCTCTTGTCATTTTCTTAAATTACTCTGCTTGTAGTTGTAAAATTTGACGTGTAAGATAAGAACAAAATTAACTCGCACGTAAAAATTCTTGCCTTTATGGGGGTCGATTAACACAAAATGAGAGACGAAAGCACCCAGGCGTCAGATTACTGGGCAAAAAGTTTTCGTCGTTGTTTTTGGTCATTTGAACAAATTTAACTAATGAGGTTTCTACTGCTGCGATAAGAAATGCGATACTTGAATAATTTCTCAGAACAAACATAAACCGCAAGAATTTGAGAGAAAAGAATGTCCCGTGGAGGTAGACAAGGTAATTATTGTGGTGAAATCGAAAACAATGAAATTTTCTAAGTGCGTTTTAATGGAGGCAGTTAAGTGCAGTTAACTAGAAAATGAAAGAAGGAAATTGGTGAACAAGGTAAGAAAGTCAATTGTAAAAATCCAAAAAGCTAATAAACGCGGGTGCGAGAAATTATTATTGTTCTGCACGATTTCCGTAAGAAAATCGACCGACCGAAGAGGTTCCATTCCCGACCATCAAGTAAAACTAACTCGATTATCGAATTGCGTTCAAATCTCAATTAGGATTTCTTTCACTCATTTTCCAGATTAACAACAACATAAAAGTTGTCAGACGAGATCAGTTGGATTAAATGAGATTAAACTAAGAAAGACGAAGTAGGTCGAATTTATCACAATAAAACATAATATCTTGGCTAATCCACGTTGTACCTCATAGCTCAGAATGAATGGAGTTGAATTTATAACGGAGAATAAGAAACTTAGAAAACACGAATGTAATTCCGACAGATGAGTAACAAACTGTTTTATGCAATCAGTATGCGTCACATTTTATTTATTTCCGTTTTTGTAAATCAAAAAACGATAACACGAGATAACGAAACCGACAGTGTTAGTAATCGTCTAATAAAAATTGTTTTTTTGGAGATTCATCCAAATCAGGTCAAAACCTTGACCCGAACTATACGAAAAAATATTTAGAGCCACTGATTCACACATAATTACCAACAATTTTATCAATATATTGATAATCCGATACCTATCTCATGTTTGTATTGAACAACAATGAGTTTCGTGCAACCTGATGGTTTTCTGCATGAAATTTCTAAAGGTCGAAGTATAAAATAAATAAATCAAAAATATGTTTGTATTCAAACATTAATGCAAACGACTGAGTCATGAGGACTCTCCGATATCAAATGTTCAATTGTCTGGGAGAGATACATCTGTATAGCTATTGGACCTGCCACTAGGGCGGCTATGAACGGTAGGAACTGTGTTGCACTTTCTATACCAATTGTTTACAATGCTGTAGTCGTAATCCATCCGTTCTTTTAGAATAATAATAACAAGTTATGGGTCCAGGTAAGCCACCTTGAAAAAAAGTTGAATTTTATCGACACGTGAGCTAAGTATTCCAGTCCCCCCCCCCCAGAAGGTACCCGCGGATTTGAGTATTAAAGTAATTATTCTACTGTCCAACGTGATGCCCACATATTTTGGGCTTAAAGTACATAAATAGTACTTCATTCGGTTCAGTTACTATTGTATAAAGTATTTTGTGTAAAACAATATTTTATGGTAAGATTCATTTACCATTTTTCACCAACATTTCCATTGTTTAATTTTTTAATCCGGATTTCATGTAGGATATAGCTGCAACCTGTATTTCCCTGTAAGGATTTTCTGACTATATATCGAAGTAGGAAATGAATAACCGCAGGATATGCTTGCACGTATTGCATATCCGGTTGATCCGCTCCCAAGTTTTCCACCTCAAAAAGCAAAGCTTTTTCGTTCAGGACAAAATCACGAGAAATAAGTCGAGAGGAAGTTAATAGTAAATGCAAAACGGAAATCGGTGGACAGTATTCCCAGAAATTTGTGCAGAGGTCAAAATCCATGTGAGAAAAAGCACATAGGTACAAATTAGTTTCGCGTACTTTGTTTTGCCGTTTTACACAAATTACAACAAAATGAAAAGAACATGCGTACCACCACGTTGAAATTAAGATGCATCGTTGCGTGGATCCGTTGTTCAAATGTTTAATTACCATTATGTCAACACATTTGGAATGCGTTTAACTATCGGTTGATGTAAACAATTTTAATGACAAAATTATTGTGAAAAGCTGAAGAGCGGTTTAGTTCTTTGATGTGAACAAATAATTTAGAAGATTATGAACCTTTATTTACCAAGTTTTGTATCTGGAAGACACGATAAGAGAGCATTTTATTTTGTTGGGAATCGAAACATCTTCTCAAACCGCAAAGTGACTAAGCCCAGATTAATGTGGAAATTTGTAATTACGACACCATTGGCGATAAAAAAAAAGTAATTGATTATAAAGCTTTAAGCGCTTCCTGTGCGTTGAATCAATTGGTTCGTTTCCTTTGTGTTTATATCCCTAAATTCCATTTTCCTCGATGTAAATTTTTTTGTTATTGTTCGACTACATGGACACCTGTGTGTTACCAACATTTTGAGTTTACCTGAACCCATGAGCGTGTCTAAACTCATTTATTCTACCTACACGCGACCTTGTGTGTCTGGTAGTATCTTGTAAGCTTGTGTTGTTAAAGCAAATAAAAACTAAAAATAAAAAAATAATAAACGTTGATCGATTTTAAATCGTGGCCCACAAACTAACTGTTTCAAGGGTGCAATTGAATGAAACTCGGTACTATTCCAGATTTCCGCGAAAATCGCAACTAGGAATAATTACGTTAAAATTTACATAAACAAACACACAGGCAGCATTTTTGAATAATCACCGATAACAATCTTAATGTCATTCGGAACATTGACCCATGGTTAAAAATAATTATGGTAATCGGAAAGATCAATACTCGAAATGAGAAAACCGTACAATTATTGGATTCCCGAACGAGACCAAGTTATATGAGACCGAAATTTAGCCCGACCTTCAGCATGCCAATGAGCTTGAGGCATTGCAAAGTTGTTTCTCTTCGCTGCTTCCTTTCGCTTTCAATTTTCGTGCTTTTTTTTAATGTTGCGCTTTTTTCATTCGAAATTAATTACTAAGTGTTATCGGGCGAATCAAAAAGATGGAAGATGGATAACGTCTAACCGAGAGTTGATCTGAACAAAGAAAGTTCTTCAGATTATTGAACCAAAAAAAATTAGCTTACAATACAATTTCGCCAATTTGCATAATGCGAAAACACTATCCATCCATATTTGATTTACTCAGTTTGTGTGGGCTGCATTAAATTACCACGACGGACGCCTAGATCCTTTTTGGGATAACGAAAATGTGAAGTCATAGATTAACCCGCATGGCAGTTGTTTGGGCTTTAATTATTTAATTACTCGAGCCCCTTTCTCGCTCATAATACTATCGCAATTGGGCGTTAAAGCGCTCCTGATTAGGGTGCGGACCTTCCATTTTAAAAAATGTGAAATAAAAAAAAATCTCTGTAGATTGGCCAAATTAAAATCGTTTGTTAATGCAAGTGCAATTTTAAGAGGCTGACAGACCGACGTATCCGGTAGCCTCATAATTTCTCAAGATATAATTTAATAAATCAAAGGAATTGCATGTTTCCTTCTCTGGGAAGCAACAATTTAGAAGATGAAAGGCCTAACCAGTGAAAGTGCGAATTAAGAAGACTGACAAAAAAATGTTAAACATCAATTGGCAAAAGGCGTAGGCGCCGATCCTTCATGAAAAAATCTCATTTTACAATGCAATAATGATTTTAATCGCAAATATAAAGGATTCAATTGTAGTAAACGTGCTCCGAATGAGCGGAAAACAGATTTTCATCGAGTTAGAGCTGAAATTTACAAAATTTTATAAAATGCACCTTGAGAATTACTCTCAACAGTCTTCTCAAATATGGACATGCACTCGTTAAATTGGATTAAAATACACAAATTCTTACAGAATGACTCATAATGATGTGAGAAAGACTTTTAACAGTTTTATCAGTAAGTATAATATTATAATAAATTAGATGCTAGGAATAGTAAGATAAAAATAACCAAAAAAGAATGTTACAAATTTAGACAGAACATCTCTCTTTATAGGGTAATTTTCATATTCAGGCTAAATTTATGAATTTAGGGTGACGTGAATAAAGTCAAAAAGTGAGGTAAATAAGTTATCTGGAACGAGATTCTGAAGAAGTTTTGACCATTTACGACTTCTCTCCATAATTTCCCATCAAACTAGGCTACCAAACTTCATTTGCGAATCAATTATTATAAAACATGAAAGTTTAGTACTGTTAATCGTCACTTTAAAAAAACAATTAAAACGCCACAGTCCCACGGCCTCTTAATTTCATCTTTATTGCAATCATTTAGTTAGCGTTTCACATATCGCGAGTTTTCATCAAGAAGCAGATGTTCCTTTAATTTATCTACAGCACGGTGCGTTATGTTCCCAAGTTCACTTTATTTTGATTAAATGGTGGTTTGTGTGCGTATAAAAAAAAACCGTCAAATGTGGGTTTGCTGTATAAATAATTGGGTCCAATTGCCTATAAAAATAAACAGCCCGTTTCACGTTCTCTTCCAAACAAGCCATTTGCATCAAGAATAACTGCACGAATGAGCAAAAATTCAGTGATTCTCGAATAAAAATTTGAAAGCTGAAAGACGATTCCTCAATTCCGCACAATGTAGATTAAACTTGAACTTAATTTAATTTGTTTTCAATTTCCTCCATCGAAAGGTCGAGCTGCCAATATTATTGACAAGTCAGTCGCTTTTTCAATGAAATTATCACGATGTTGAACGTGATGAAATCGTTCGATGGTGAACTTTTTTTAGTTAGACGTTTTTGGATGAGCTGAAGAATCGATACAAATTGAAGACTTGAAATAGGCAGATCAAAGGTTTGAATTAGGACTTCTCAAACGGAATCCCGAGCGGTAAAACCACTTTCCCTCTCCCTAAATCCCGGGAAATCTGTAAATTTTAATAAAACATGGGTACTGCAAGCTTTTATGCATTTTAATTCAGAATATCTCAAATTCAATATTTTGAGAAGATGAATATTAGTCAAGACTTCGAAAAACAAATAGTTTTTCTTCTAAAATGCTGCAATCTGTGCAACAGAGATTTTCGGAATATTTGAAAAATATATCAATGCTTTTATTAAAAATGGCTTGTATGCGTTTCGACCCGCTGTTAAAATTAATTAGAAACCTACAAGAAAAAACAAAAATTATACGCGGGATGTATAAATTAATAAGTATAAAATTCAAAACAACCCCGGACTACTCGTGTTCGGGTTATTGAATTTACCGAGTAACGAATTTCGTTAACAAAGCAAAACAAAATGCATAAATTAACAAAAAAATGTTTTTTCAACATATTTTGTATGTACATAATAATTCATATCTCACAAGGTAAGTTTGATATCATTTCTAAAAATAAAGCAACAAATATACAGGGAGTACATTTGAAATTTATATAAAACTAGCTGAAAAGCCCGTCCACGGACGGGCATCTAGAGCCGATTGGTTGGAAACTTGTCCCAGGGGGAGTACCGGCGGTGGTTTAATATATTTTTTGGTTGGTAAAAAATGACACGCCGTAGCAGGAGGACCAGCAGCGAGCTGGCATTTTATGTATTAAGATAGTCATAATATTAAAGTTTGGCGCCGAAAAGTCTTTGCCCGAACCGGCTTCGCGCCAAATCAGCTGCGCCAAAACGGCCTCGACCGGTTTTGCACTGTTCTTGGTTTTTAAGATTTTATTATTGCTTTTCGCTATTTCCATACATTTCTATACAAAAAAATGTCTTATTGAATTTCAAATCAGAAATCTTTGATTTCTAGAAATTATATTTGCGGTTTGAAACCTATAAAGCTCAATAACACTTTTTTGTGTAAAATATCTCGTGTACTGGAGGGTATTCCATACCCCCCAGACCCCTCGGTTTAATAAACCTAGCTTTGTGAGCGTATTGTATTTATGTTGTGTACGGGTTATGAAATTTCATTGGGAATTGTTATTTAAATTCGGAAATATTCAGCGATGCAATTTCCATGACTGCTACTGTATGCTTTTACAAATATAAAAACTTCAAATATAATCTTCAATATATATAATCAGTGGCACAGCCAAAGGGGGGGGCTTCCGCCCCCCAAACACTCTTCCTTTTTTTTAATAATAATTTCGCCTTGAGTTATTTCGAAAATGCCGTCCTTTAATTCCCATTTCAATTTAAGGTAGGTAACAGTGGTAACACAATAATTCTACTCGAAAATAAGATGACCACGCCCCTTTTTCCAAAAAATTTTCCGCGCCCTTGCCGTAGCTCGCATCCCTTAGCCGCCTCCCCCCCGCATAACAAAATCCTGGCTGCGCCACTATATCGAATTGAATATTACAAAAAGATTCGGGCGATGAAAAGATTATATTAACAATCGAGGGGGAAATCTATGGGGAAATTTGGCTTACAAGAGACGGGAAATCTTAGGAAATTTCAGGCAATATTAGGAAATTCTAGGAAATCTCGGGCAATCTTAGGTAGAATTTGGTGTACAAGAAACGGGAAATCTTAGGAAATCTCAGGCAATCTTAGGAAATCCGAGGAAATCTCGGGCAATATTAAGTAGAATTTGGTGTACAAGAGACGGGAAATCCAAGGAAATCTTAGGAAATTCCGGGGACATCTGAGGCAATCCCGGGAAATCCGAAGAAATCTAGATGAATCCGATAACTTAATGTTATACAAATTTCCTTATAATGTTAAATTAACACTTAGAAAATATGAATGTCTTTTTTTTACCTTTGTTTTAAAGTTCTTGATGGTTTTGAATTACAGATTCTACAGATTTCTACTTGTACATTTCTTATTGCGCTTATGTGACTTAGTTTGAAAATAGTTATTGCTTAAAGCAGTTTTTCTATTGTGTCTAGTCTGTATTGTGAGTAATATACTACAGAGTGTTCAGAACATTACATACAAAACAAGGACGGCGAAAACAAGCGAAATCCAAGAAAATTTTAGGTATCCAAGGAAATCTTTGGCAATTCAAGGAAATTTTAGGTAATCCTAGGAAATCTTAGGCAATCCAAAGAAATCCCGGGAAATTTTAGGAAATCTAAGGAAATTTCATAAAAGGAAATCTGGTGTACAAAAATTTGGTCTGCGGTTTCCCCCTCGTTAACAATTAAAATGGCAATGCTTTAAATTGCTTTAACATTTTGTTGTATAGCCTTTCTGTTTTATTTCTCGATGTAATCCGCTTTTGGTTTTATACGGGTTTTCCTAATGTTATTATCCAAGTGGTCCCATATATTTTCAATGGGATTTAAGTCTGGAGATTGGTGAAGAGGATGTAGTACTTTGAGACACTTATAAAGTAAATATTCTTGCACTAAATGTGAGTTTTGCTTAGGATCGTTGTCTTGGAAAAATTTAAAAGTATCAACGATCCCCATTTTAGTGGCACTTTGAAGCAAATCATATTTTAGAATGTCTAATTATCTATAATATCTTCAATAAACAAGTATGCTTCCTCCATACCATGGCGCGCCCATCAGAGCCAAAAATGGTATATTTTCTCTCATCCGTAAATATAACATCGCTCCACCATGTGTCATCTCTACATAATTATGAAGTCTTTAGCGAAATTAATAAGTTTCTTTCTGTTAATTTCGCTAATATACGGCTTCTTCCTTGCTATACGACCATGACGATTGTTTTCTTGGAGCACTCGTGTAATTGGTTGTGGATTAATTTTCTTTCCCATTTCTTGTGGCGATTTCCGGAGAACTCAATGAGGTTTTTTGTATTTTCCGTATATTTTTCTCGGTGAAAAATTACAAGTTGTCGAATATCAAAACTAGTAGATATGTGGCCGGAGTGCATGCAAGCTTCGGCCTGCCCTCCACTTCCAATCCTAAATCCTATCATCAAAAACATTAATTTAATTTCTAAAATAATTGATTACTAAAAATCGTTCCAAATGCTGTATTGCTGAAAAGAATTTTGTAAGCTGGAAAGATTCTTTCAATCGCTTGAATTTTGCTACAAGCGAGGGATCTATTTTCAAATTTAACATCTCTCTCTCTCTCAAAGTCCTTCGCTCTACGTAACAGCATAGTGATCACTTCTTCATTAGAAGAGTTCTCTTCGGTGCTTTGCAATTGCCAGCCGAGGAAAGACGGCCAGAATCAAAATATTTTTTTACTCCGTCCGGGATCGAACCGGGGATTTCAGTTTAGCAGTCGACCGTTTTTTTTAAAATTGATTTTGAAAAAGTCTTGAAAATGAACATAGTTTCTCCAGATACTGTTTTGGATATATCATCCAATATTTTTATAAGTGCCGTTATTTTTTTCTTAAACCACATTCAATTTTTTTTCGTAGTGGTAATCCCATAACCTGTCATGTGACGTTAAAAATTGCGTTTTTAAGTTTTTTAATATAGAAAGAAATGAAGTTTAAAAAAGCACAGAGAGCATAAAAATTCAAAAATAAAGTACAGAAAGCATAGAAATTTAAAAAAAAAACATAAAACATGGTGCAAAAAAATAGATAATTTTTTAATATTTCGAATTTACAGGAAAAGCATTATATACTGTTTGTAAACCACAAACCAATACACGTAAGAGGTATGACGTCTGTCATCACCACCATATGAAAAAATGAAATTCCAATTTATCACGTATTATGTGAATTACGATTGTATAGTGATTTTTATTTTTATAAGTTTGTTTACATTAACTTGTATGTACAATTGTACAGTGTTGTACGTTGCATTGACAACGCTGGCCTAATGTGACGTCATCAGTGCTCATGACGTGTATTGGTTTGAATTTTACAAACAGTATAGCTAGAAATCCGGACTCTGCTTATTACTATCCCACTAACCACATATGTCCATATAAACGTTAATTCAACGTCAAAACGTCGCTTGATTTAGCAAGTTTTTAACGTGTTACTAGATGAAGATACAATAGCCACGTTATAATACACTGTACATTTTAACGGACATTACGTTATTTTAATTAATTGTATAACGTTGAAAACACGTTAATTCGGATAATAACACGTTAAGTTAATGAGTAATAGAGTTAATGGAAAACTATCGTTACGCGTTTTTCTCGATCGCCGGTGTTACAGAGTAATTCGTGCTTGACGCTGTTTATTTTTAAATTTTCTCAACGGGCTAGCACGTAAAATGAAATTTACAACTAAGGAATCCCCGAACGGAATATATTTAAAATATCTCTTTACGTAGTGAACCTATAAGTAGAAGTTTCGTTTACATTTAGATATAACAAATATTCAAGAGTGGTGTTTACACGGCGATATTCAAATTTTTTTTATAGTATTTTTACAATAAACAGTTTTTACTTCAATACAACTTTTAATTTATTTAAAAAAAAACAGGTACTAAAGAACCAAAAGGAAAATTCAACAAAGCCCTTTTATACTCGGTATAAACTTGCACAAACTTGCTTAAATTACAAGGACCTCTGTATCCCAAAGAACCGCTTTTAAAAAAACTATATAGTAAAACCCGAAGATAAACCTGCTGGTCTAATCAGCGGTTTTTAACCTATTCCATTGGCTGATATGGAAATAAAATCCTGACTCACGATAAAATAATAATTGTCTATTTCCTGCAACTAATTTGAAAAAATTTAAGAAAAAAATTCCAAATATGATTCCAATCGGGTTTAATTGCAGTCATTCAGGTAATAGTGCAATGAAACCAAATTTCTAGAAAGGTCTTCAACACTTTCGCACACTAATCCATCATAAAATTTAAACAAAGGAGAACATTAAAAAATCATTTGCATTGTGCACGTTTTGGAGATAGAACAACTGCGAAGTGCTACAGAAACACACCAACACAGGCCGTATTGTCTCCCAAAATTCTATAGAAAGATGAAATCCTGAAGAAATTATAGGATACGGTAAAAAAAACTAATTTCAAGTTTCGATGTTACAAATTGCGGTAGGTGTGATTCTTTGTTTGTTGATGATAATCAAGGTGATCAACGGTTCCAGTTATGCCATTGTTTCTATCAGCTCCACCATAGGCGGAACAAACGCGAAAGACTACTCAAAATTAATATTTCGTCCTCGTGTCATCCTCGGAGAAAAGATCCCAGCTTCAAAGCGCATTAGATTCGCCCACACGAATTTTGAGTGAAAATAAGGTAAATTGCCGGTTGTAAAGCTCCGGTATTTGAGCTCCGCCACTGATGCGTGACATTAAATAAAATATCGTGCTGGGTGAATGCACCTAAAACTAGCATCTTGGTAGCTACAGAAACATCCAAACGCGCTTTTTAAAAAACATATCAGAACATCCAAGTTAATGACGAGGCTCTAGTGAAAATAGAACCAAGAATATTAATTATTAAATTAATTACTCAAACCCACTTCGTAACGAATTAGAAAATTACTTCATAAGTGGTTTCCTGAAAGGGATTCGTGTATAGAACTAGGAATTTGATAAATTACTTCAACTTCCTATCAGTCACGATGACGAATGTGTATCGCTTAATGTTATCCAAGTTCGTAATATAAAAACCCATTCCGGACGCGTCCATATTCCAACATAAATCTCGGGTAAATAACATCAAATGTAACATTTATTGATCAAAATTGCAAAACTTGCGAGTTTTAATGCCAAGCCAAGAAGGGTGGAAACTTCTCGTAAATTTCCAACCGAAAAAGTGATTTAGAAAGGAAGAGTTGGTTTTCATCTCGCAACTCTAAATCAAATGTCTAAAGAAAAATAACGGAAACATGATTAATTGGAATTTCAAGAAAATTCACTCCTAGAGCGAAGTTCAAACAGGGGCAATAAAGAGCTAATGGATCGAATTAAACTGAATTGAAAATTTTATATAAATTACACACCGACACCCAAGCAGCTCTCACGCTGGTTTTCTTTAAATTTTTTAAATGCGGCTCTGCATGCGGATTATTAAAACTGTTTAGGGATTAAAAATTTCTTGACCTGAAGTTAAAAGGATTCGAAGTTACCGTAAATAACTTGGAAAATCTCGAAACAAATTTACGCCCACTCGGCCCGACTACAAATTACGAGAGTTAAATTTGAAACTCGATCCAAACAAAAAGGGTTATCAACCCTTAGCGTTGTTTCAGCGTTCCTAAAATTTATAGTTTCGAACTCTCAAGTATCGATTAGCCGGAAGTTTCGAGATCGGAATTTAAATCACAGTAGGGGCAACAAGAAAATAATTTAATTGGTCAGAAAACGTGGGCCTCATTATAACGGCCCTGCAACAAAATGTAGTCGCTGTCAACCCGGTTAATCCCTTTCAACCACCAACGCCCTTTTACCCACAAAGAAACTTGACAATTATAAGAAATGCAATGTAAATAAAAATTGCGTGGGCAATTTAAAACGATGGTTGTTTAAAAGCCGCGGGCCAATAAAAAAATATAATTATAAAATTGGTTAGCAAAAAAGGCAAGAGGTGCAAATATTCTAGCAATTTAAAATGGCCGCCGGTGTGCGAAAGAACCAACCCTGACCTGACAAGGAGAGGGCAACAACCCTAAACGTTCGAATTCCACCCGCTTATACGAAGTGCGTGGTGTTTTAAATTATTTAAAAATTTTAAAAAAATAATAAACAAAGTTAAAAATCTCACCTCATATTTTATTCCCGCGAGTCTCAGCCAGGTTTCTACCTTTAAGCAATAAGGCGATAAAGAGGGTAGCAATGGTGTACGCGAAAATTGATACAAATACACAATATCCTTCTCAAAATTAGCCTTGTGGACCAAGACTTTCGGAGGTGCCGGTTCCTTGGTCGCTGCCGGTGGAGAATCTCCAGCGGCTTCAACTTTGGATGCTTCTTCGGCTTTTTCTGTGAGAGCGTCCTCTTTAACCTCTTTTGTTTCGGTAGGTATTGGTACGTTATTTTCAACTTCGGTTGCCATTGTAGAAAAAAGTTAAATGCTAACACACAACTAATAACACGCGATGAAAGCACACGAGGTACTGTATTCACAACCACGCAGGTATACAACTAGTAAGTGGCAAGAAGCACAAGAACCAAGAGAAGCCAACGCCGGGCTGAAATGTGACGTCACTCTTCGTAGTCAAGCGACGCGCACCCCCACCCCCGTAAAATTTAGGCCTTGTTGCCATGCACATGCATAACGTGACCCCACCCTTTTTGCATCTTTGTTGGACGTTGACCCATGGGCTTCATTATCTATAAAGAAATTTTTATTTAATTCCAATTAATTTATTATTTTTATTAATTTCTTTGTATTCGGTTTAAACAGTTATTTTTTCTAAATAACAGACAATCTAAACTGTTTATTGTTCAATTGTTTTATTCAATTTGAACGAAACTTTCAAATAATTTATTTCTTGCAAATTAAGCGGAAGATTTAAATTTTTTCTTAATAAATTTATGTGACCAATCAACCAACCAATGCTATTTTGTCGATATTTTACGAGTAAATATAAATTTCATACCTAGACTCCTGCAGGTTAGGCAATTTAAATTACACTACAATTTAGTTTTCTTTAGCCTCCCCTATACAGGGTGACTTACAATTGAAAATTTTAATTACATAAATGAAACTATCAGAAAAACATTCAAGAACAGAAGCCACCAGAATACAAAGTTTTATAAAATAATATCAATACCAGTAGTTACCAGTGGCGGCTCGTCGGAGGAGGCACAGGAGGCTTAGCCACCTCTGAAATTCTGCACTATTATTAATTAAAATATTAAAATGAAAACAAGGTGGAACTCAGATTTTCGCAGTTCTAAGGCTTCTATACATAGACGTATATAAGGGGGGTGTTTAGAGGGCCTGGACACCCCCTTAGTCTAAGCAACAAGGCGAAAATTAGTCGAATACCCACAGTAACCGGCAAATAGACCGTGGGATTCTTAATATAATTACAGAAACACTAAAGTGCAGTTTCGAAAAGTTGGGATGGGTCCGGGGGAAGAAGGGCTGAGAAAATCAGGTGTACAAGTGAAAGGAAATTCAAAGAAATTGTAGAAATTCTTGATAAATCTACACTCTATAATTAGCCTCTTCAAATTAAACAACCACGAGCCGCCACTGGTAGTTACCTACAGGCAGAGCCGGAACTAGGGTATGATGCGCCCGCGGCGACTTTGAAACTTGTGCTTCTATTGGGAGGTCTGCGGTATTGTCAAGTTAGAAAATCGCGATACAAAAATACTTTCTCAAAAAAATAGGTTTAATGAAGCAAATTTATTTAAAAAATATATTAAAGGACTAAGCATGCAGCAGCGTAGTTGATCTAAGCGTGGTAAAAGCCACAGGTATCCCGCTAATATTTTATTATGTTTTATATTCTAGGATTTTATCTCACGCTTTATTTCGGAGGATGTTTGGACTCCTAAAACCTCCTCTCAGATACGGCCCTGTTCACCAGGACCGTAAATCGCGAAGGGAATTTATTTATATTTTTTAAATATAATTTTAGAATTGAAAATTTGGCGCCCCCTAACTAGCTCGCGCCCGTGGCGGGCGCCTCTCTCGTCACGCCCTAGTTCCGGCCCTGCGTACATGGAAACGAAACATGGACGCTAACTAAAGGAGAAGAAACGCGATTGAAAAACGCAGAAATGAAGGGGAATTGCGGAATATAAAAAAATCGGCAGGAAACACCAAAACAAATATCTGAAATAAAAATGAAGTGCTGTTCGTTGCTAAGCTCATAACTTGAGAACCGCTGGACCGATTTGGCAAATCTTTTCTCTGAATGTTTCTTACGGTCCGTGTAAGGTTTCAACTGAAAAAAAATTTGAAAAAGTTTACCGGAAAATATAAAAAAAGTATAATAGTACCATGCATACGGCCGTGAAATCTGGACCCATAAAATTGGAAACAAGCATATTCGTGCCAGACTGCTATCAACCTAAGCTGTAGGATGATGGGCCGAACATACAGGACCGTATCCGCTCTTGCAACCGGGGTAATCGCTGGAATCCACCCATTGGATCTAGAAATAAGAAGACAACAGCCAATTATACCGGCAAATTTTCGTTACAAAAGTGAAATTAAGAAATCAGTAGCGTAACTAGGGGGGAGGGCCGCCCCGGGCGGCACATATTTAGGGGGGCGGCAGATTGCGGTATGTAAAAATTGTGGGTTTGAAAAAAGCTAGAGCCTGTTGAATGTTTGTTTACGAACACCTCGATGATTTTTTTTTGCTCTTTTTTTGAAAAAAACAGAATTTTGGGTTTGAAAAATGTTTGATTACGAACACTTTGATGACCTTTTTTTTTGCTCTTTTTTTTAAATTTAAGTAAAATTCTTTTTTAAAACGGCAAAATATTTGACCGCCCCAGGCAGCAAAAGCTCTAGATACGCCACTGTAAGAAATGCATGAAACAACAAATTTTGACTACCTGGCAACAGCGTTGGGGATCACTTTCCAGTTTATTCCCAACGTTGAAGACCACCTAAACCAGAAAACGACGTTTCAAATGAGCCAGTTTCTCACCAGTCATGGGGAGATGGGTAGACACATTAAAAGATTTGGGAAATCAGAAACTGGGCACTGTCCAAGATGCGATGTGAACTCTACAAAAACGAACAAACAGAATTAAGAATATATCACTCTAATGGCTACCTACAAAACCTCGAGACCCTATACGAACAGACCCCCCCCCCCCGCCGAATTGCTCTATGCCTTTTTAGTTGACAAAACCGATCACTCCGTACAATAATCCACACATAATAGAAAACAGGCTACCAAACTATTGAATACTGAACGTGACTTTACCTTTTTGAACCACACACACGATAAAATAGAATCTGAAATCCATACCGAACCCCCTAACTCCGGACCTGACTTTCTCACAAAATAAGGAATTACACACATTTGAAACAAATAGTTACCATGAACACGCTTAAATCCTTCGATATGGACCAAGAAAACAGACAAACATCCGAACTGGATATAAAAATAGAAAATTTTAAGAAACCCGAATATTTACTGGACCCTCTGTATTTCACAAATCAAAAAACCTGACAATTTTTAGGTTTTACCCTGTATTATTTTGTATTATGTTGGTATGTATTATGTATTTTTAATTTTACTAAATAAACCAGAGATGTGTTAACATCTCTGAAATAAACTAACTTCCTCTGCTTAATTTCTATTCCGATAGATGGCGCCACGAGCGCAAATGTCGTTTGGCAGAATTTTTAAATTTTGTGTTTAATTTATATAAAGCCCTGCATTCAAGAAATACTAATCAATCTTATTTAATCTTTTCGTGAGATCCCGGGCGAAGCCGGGTATCTAGATAGTTATTATTTATAAATTTTGAGTAAAGTTAAGGAAAATTGAGAAATTTTGGCAACATTGCCAGCGCAAAAGCGCTATATTATTTATATTTTATTATTGAGTTTTGAAAAATAATTAAAGAACAAAATATAAAGTCTTCGGTTCTTTTAAGTTCCTATGCATATAATGGTTCCTATGCAGTATTACTTTACTTATTTTTTAAATTAGGCAACACACATAACACATTCAATTTTAATTGTTTAATGACGTTTCCCTTTGTAAATGTGGTTTTGTATTCGATGCGCCACCTACATTAGACGTATATGTTACCTACAAACTCACAAATGGGAGAAAAGGTTAAAAAATATATTGATAAATAGTGGTGCATACGAGTAAAGAGGGAAAGCTAAAAGTCAAAATAAAACCGACTGGAATCATGCATTTATAGTGAAAATTAGGACATTTTCAAAATTATATTTGCATTTTTAGCAGAATTAGTCAATTCACCTGGTGCCGCAAGCAAAAAATTGGAACTAAAATTCAAATTTGAATTTATACGTTCGCAATTTTGTTTTGACGCCATTCTATCAATTGATACCTTGTAATCGCAGAGAAAAACTAAATATAGCTCTATTATAGGTACTCAATCATAAATTTTCTTATCTATAATATTTCGTATACGGGAGAGAAGATTTTAACCTTTGATGTGGCGCGTATTAAATGGCGACAAGTACAAACACTGTTGCCGACGTCAATATTAGATGTGCATTTCGCTTTAGATAAAGATTTTGTCGATAGTACGATTTTTTAAAGAAAAATATTGGAGTTTGTACTAAAATTAAACTAAATTTCTACTAAAAACCTTTAAATGTTAACCAATGACATTGCTTTGAATTTAGACGGTTTTACAATGTCGCAATCTTGTTTTAAATTTTTAAATTTAATTTTAATTAATTTAAATTTCGCGGAGAAAATTATTACTAAGTTTGCGAAGGAACCACGGAATTTGAAATTTGTCTTTTCTGCAAATAAAGAAAATTAAAACTTTTTAGTGTTGAATTTATTTTGATTTTGCCCCTTCCTGGAAAAGATCCCATAGACGCCCATGTATACCGTCACTGTTTCCTGAAGTTAGTAGAAATTTGTCGCCGCACAATTAACAGATTTAATCAAAATTTGCCACTGTAGATTTTGAATTTACAATACACACATGCCAGGGCCGGATCGAGCTATTTCAGCGCCGGGTGCAGATTAGGTGAACGGCACCTTTAATACTTTATCCGGCCCTGACACAGGCTTAAAATATATTTTAGAAAATATTACATTAATTGCTGCAGATTCTACTTAGGTCATTTTGATATAGAAATATTATGAAATTTGGATTATCCAGAGAATGTAAAGAGAGGGGGGGGGTTAATAAATACAGGGTGTCCCCGTGATTGTGGAGAACCTTTGAGGTGGTAATAAAGGACACTTTACTAAGATAAATTTTCAAATAAAATTTTTGTCCAAGTCCAAACCCTTGGGGGGTACCTCTCTTTAAAGCAAATTCTTAAATTTCTGATTTCAAACTGCCATAGCTCCGATATTATTGATTTTTTAAACTTATGGAATAAGAACTTTTTTAAAGATCATTCGCTTATCTACAAATTAGATTATAAGCTCTTAACGTCTAGAATCAACGGATTTCGAGTTATAAATTAAATTAAAGAAAAAAATGTTATAAAAATTCAGGTTTTATTTTTTTTACTTTTCTTACGAACCCCGTATCTCGTAAAATAAATTTCTTAGAGAAAAACTGATGGCCCACACCGGATAGGGAATTTAACTGGCTACAACTTTGGTCAAATAATTTTTTTTGGGAAACTAGCCGTTTTCACAGAAATTTTGAAAATAATGAACAAGGTGTAGGTAAAAAAATAATAAATTCACAAAATTTATTTTAATAAATTTTCAAAATGGCCTCCCTCATTTTCAGCACACAGGCGTGCTCTTTTCAAAAGGTGTTGACCATTTGGCAAACAATGTTCGCCTGCGAATGTGTGTTGACACATTTGTAGCATATTGTTGTAAAGACAACGTAAATTCACCGAAATACGTATCATGTTGTGCCAATATAATACTAAAAGTTTGATAACTTTTGCCCTACACTGTACATCTCCCAATGAGGTGTACCATATTGTTGTGATTTGAGTTTCTTTAATTTCTGCCATGCTAAATTTGTAATTGTGTGAACTAATTTTCTACGTAATTTAATTAATTAAATTCCTACTAATGTATCAAATTTGTACATTGTAAAATTAGGTTACTGACGTGGATTGAGGTTATGTTGCACATATTTGTTTTTATTTAAAGGCTCCTGAAGATTAAACAAGATGTTTGAAATAACCGACACGCAAAGTAAGTCGAGCGAATATGTTTTGTTCATAATTAACTTGCGTAACTTTCAGAGATTGGAGTTGGTCTGACTGGCTTCGGCATGTTTTTCTTATTCTTAGGTGTAATTTTAATATTCGATAAGAGTCTACTGGCACTAGGAAATGTGAGTACGCCTTAAATATGAATAATAACTAAACGACTACTTTGTTTGTTTCAGATTTTATTTATTTGTGGATTATCGTGTGTGATAGGATTGGAACGAACTTTCAGATTTTTCTTTCAGCGACATAAAGTAAAAGCATCGCTGGCATTTTTTTCTGGAATTATTATAGTATTAATTGGGTGGCCAATTGTTGGCATGATTTTGGAAACGTATGGTTTTGTTTTATTATTCAGTGGATTCTTCCCTGTAGTTATTAATTTTTTACGGAGGGTGCCAGTCTTGGGAACCTTTTTAAATTTTCCTGGTGTTAGTATGGTTAGTAATTTGCGTTTATTTAGATTTTACGTAAACAATAAAATTGGTATTGTAGGTTGTGGACAAATTAGCTGGTGATTCGGGACGAACAACAGTTTGATACTAATAGGAAAATAAGAAGTATATATGTAATTTTTTGTACATTTTGATCATTTTAAGTACCACATGGAGTGTTGGATGTTCATACAACTTAACAATAAGAATAATAAATGAACAATTGGAAAACTTTTATTGTTAATTTGAATTTTGTTTAGCGTGAGGTGAAATATCGAGGTATTTATTTTAAAGGAAATATTACAAACTTGTGAAATATCAATTTATGTATTCGGTGCTTTCTACTGTGAAACTTGAAATAGTTCACCTGACCATTCAAAAAACATGATTTTTATGTTATCAACCGAACACATGTTCATAGGTCAAACTTTAAAATGATCATTATTTGAATTTTATTGATTTTTGTTTTCCTGTTGCGGATAGATTTTTTCTACAAAATGCAGCAATTTCTTTGCAATTTAAAGGGTTTGTAGAAATGAAATATTTCTGGTCTTATGTGCCTCATGAACGTGGGGGTTGAAAGCAATTTGTGTTTACATTTGACCTAGCAGATAGGGGGTAGCGAGCCTTCATGGGGGGTGATTCCATATGAAATCTACCAAAAATAAATAGTTTTCAAATTCATCATAGATTTCTTTGAAACTTTGGTTAATTATACTCTTTAACATCCTGAGTTCAAATATAATTTTTAAAAAATTATAATTCTTATAGTTTTTGAGTTATTTAATTTTAAAAATCGCAAAAACGACTTTCACTCTCAACGTTACAAAATCTTCTAACTTCCGTTCTATAAGTCCTACATAGTTGTGTAATAACTCATTTTAAAGAGTATTTAAAGGGCTTTAATTTGATACTAATGTTGACCATTTTCTAACAAAAATGAATTTTTTGGAAAATCTCAAAAAATGTTTTTGAAAATTATAAAAATAAAATAGATTTATAATGACGACTTGGTGAATACTTCATAAAAATTTCAGAGTGGGACCGTGATGGGATCAGCAGTTATGATAAAAAATGCAACTCTGTGCATTTTTTGGGTTTTCTAGAATATTGATATGGTTAATATCGAGTTACACCACTTAAATCACGTATCAATCGATTGAACAAGTAGCACTTTAGTGCACTTTAGTGTAGGATTTAGCGTTAGTGTTGTTTTTTTACAGAAATTATTTAAATAGGATTTAAGAACTATAATGGCTCAGGCAAGTATCTCTAAAATTAATGTGTTTGTTTATTGCTGCAATCAAAAAAAAACTTAGGAACTGCAAGCAAGTAAAAAACTCCAATCCTGATAAAGAAAAAAACAAGATTCGTCACAGGTCTGTTTAAGTTTAACAAGAAAACTGATTTTTTAAGACTTGAATCCATTTAAAGGCTCACGGTCTTCATAAAAATTTTATTAGGGTTTGGAGTTGTTTAAACCCAAATTACCATAATATTGCTTTTACTTTTAAATTGTCCGTATCCTTCTAGAAGCTATTGATAAAATATTTGATTGAATAGAAACTGTATAATTATTAACAATATGTGTGATGTTTTTATTTATAATTATTTATAACTTACCTTTCGGTCAGGCCAATCCTAATCTTTCATTGGGACTAATTCTGTGTCAAAACGCATTTTTTATCATAATTGCTGATTCCATCATGGTACCACTCTGAAATTTTTATGAAGTATTCACCAAGTCACCTGTATAAATATATTTTATTTTTATAATTTTCAAAAAACACTCAAAAAAATTTTCAAAATTTTTTTTTTTAGGTTTCCCATAAATTAATTTTTATTAGAAAGCGGTCAAGATTCATATCAAATTAAAGCCCTTTGAATACTCTTTAAAATGAGTTATTACACAACTATGTAGGACTTATAAAACGGAAGTTAGAACATTTTGTATCATTGAGAAAAGTGTCATTTTTGCGTTTTTTAAAATTAAATAACTCAAAAAATTTAAGAGCAAGAATTTAAAAAAATTTATATTTAAATTCAAGATGTTAAAGAGTATAATTAACCAGAGTTTGCTCTTTCTCCGGCCTGTAAATCGGCAGGTGGTATGGATGAAAGGACAAGCACTGCTTCTCTCGACACTGTTCTGTACGCGTTGACCACTCGAAGCACCGCTCTTTGTTGTACTTGGAGTATTCGTTCTCGATTGCGCTGGACCTAGAGGGCCTCGTGCTAAACTGGTGCCACGTATAACACGATGGAGTGCACTAACGTCGCGAGCACTCGGCGTTTAGCTGCTTTGGGTCCTACCACAGTTGGCATCAATCGGGCTATTGTCGCCGCCGATTTCTCCGCCTTGGCCGCCGTTTTCTTGATGTGCTGGGCAAAGTTGAGATGTTTGTTCAACCTCGCACCCAGCATTACTATCACGGACTCCCTGAGCTGAATTGGCGTCGAGTGCCTTTGCGTCGCGATCACTGACTATCAATGTCAGGCCTTCGGCAAATTCTACAAGGATGGCGGAGCTTCAAAACAAAATGGGTGGACCAAGAAGATATCCCTGTGTCACGCCGCTGGTCGCGCTCATGTTGGGTGCTTCTTTGTATCGTCCTAGGATTATCTCACGTTGGCTGAGGTAGCTGACCAGGATGTTGTAGATGTGCGGGTTTAGCCTTCCGTCCCGGAGACCTTTAAGGATTTCGCTCCATTTGGCGTTGGTGAAGGCGTTTTATACATCTAAGGTCACCACTATGCAGTACTTCCTCGTCCTATGGGTGACCGTCCTGGTTTGTTGCACCGTTTGCATACTATCCTCTTGAGTGCGTCGACCGTGGATCTGCCTTTTCTGAATCCGAATTGGTTTTCGGACAGACTGCCTTCGCAGAATCATCTTCTCGAAGAGCTTTCCGGCGTGGTCCAGTAGACAGATCGACCCCATTTTTAGGCTATTAAAACCATTCATAACGTCTACTTTTAACACAACTTCAAAATACCACTGCGATAGGACGAATACCTCCATCTTTATTTTCGAGTGCTGTAAGACATGTACCTACTATATAAAATTTTTATAAAAACAAGCACAACTTTTCCGCTTAACATTAAATTACATAAACGCGTAATTTTGTTAAGAAGAGCTTGGCCGGCTTCTCCCGTGGGATTGGAAAGCAAATCTTTCAAATGCTGAGGCCGAAGACCACCAATACCGCCAGCACTACCTTTTTGAAAAGAAGTTATGGCAAAGGCTTGCATCTGTTTTTGAAGATGGATCAGGAAACTTGAGGACACGTGACGGGATTGGATGTTTTGACTGTAATTCTGTAAGGTCTTCTTAGTTTCTAGAGCCAGAACATCATTAAAGAACAACAGGCGGATAGCTCCACGAAAGTCTCCATCTGAGATTTTGCCTTCCACAATTTTTCTTAATGTAGAAAGATTTCTTTTACAACAGGATGACTGAAAATTAAAAGAGGAGTTAGAATTATTCAGAATCAAAATGGCTGGACTCTTCAAGAGCTATAACCTGACAATAAAAATAAAAAAGAAAATGGTGAGATGTTACGTTCTCCCTACGTTGCTCTAAGGTGTGGAGGCGTAGACGCTGACAGAGGCGACAACAAAAAGGCTCTAAAGATTAGAGATGTGGTTGTATACGAACACGTGACGAACCGGAAGCAATCAAAATTATTAAAAGTAGGAAGCTGCAATACAATAGCCATATAATGAGAATGCATCTAAGATAGTCGTTAAGAAAATCGTTGGCAGAAGATGAATTTCGCAGTTAAAAATTTTTAGATTAGTAGTATACTATGACAACCACAGAACTCTTCGGCGCAACAGTAAGTAAAAGAAGGATAGCCAGGATGATAGCCAACTTCCGGAACGGATAGATACTACCTGAAAAAGAAGAAGATATTATTAATTTTCTATTGGTTTACATTTTGTCAAGTTAAGTTAACAAACCTCAGTTTCTACAATTTAAAAAAAGTAAAAATATCTATTTTACTTTCAATACCGGTGTTGAAAGCAAATAATTTTCCGCACTAGTGCGCGAAAGTTATTTATTAGATAGATTTTCAGAAGACAGAATTTCTTAGCTTGGCCTTCTTCAGAATAAGGCACTTGTTTGGAATTCTGTTAGAAAATTTTGGAATACTTTGGAAATCTCTTTTGGAATAAATTTATATCTTTTTCCTAATATCGAATAGGTAACTACGAAGTATTCCATTAATAAGTTCAGTTTTGTTTTGGTTTAGTCACCATGGATCACTTTACTGGACCCGCAGTCGATGTGCGTGTGACCAGCCAGCGAATTAACAGAAATAGTGAAAAATTGAAAGCCTAGTCCCAACAAGTCTGAGTCCCCAAGTTATGATAAAATTGGTAAAAATTTAAATCAACTGGATTCACTATAAATGAAGCTAATAGACTGGTCACGTGAGTCTGTAGAAGGGAATTCTCACATTTTGACACGTAAACGATCTGCCTTATCATTTGAGTCTGGCCAGGATTCATGAGACGTGGATGGAACGATTTTTACACATCAAATTCATTTTTACCGAATTTCTCCGAAGAAATTGAAATCCAGATGAGGTAATATGATATAGATTTCACATAAGCCCTGATCTGATTAGAATTTTCTTTTAGGTAATACCTTAAGCAGTTATCTACATTAGCAATCCTGAATCTATAGAATAATAGAAGAGAAGCTCTACAGGCTTTGTAGACCCAGAGCTGAGTTAGGAATTTAATACATCAAAGATGTTAAAATAGGCAGGATGTACTTGATTGGCGATCAAATCCACGATTGCGACATAGCAATTTAGCATTTTAACTACTAGCGTAAGACTTCAATTTTTTCTTTAGTAAAGTGTAATGCCTTATTAAGGTATCTTAAGGATTACAGTAGCAGTCAAGGAAATTGCATCGCTGAATATTTCCAAATTAAAATGACAATTCCCAATGAAATTTGAATAACCTTACACAATATAAACACAATACTACGTACATAAAGCTAGGTTTTTCAAACCGGGGGGTCTGGGGGGTATGGAATACCCTCCAGTACACCAGAGATTATGCGCTAAAAAGTGTTATTGAACTTATAAGTTTCAAATTGAAAATTTATCTTTTTATCTATTTATATTCTTTATTATTAAGAATAACTATAGGTAATATACTTAGAAATCAATTTTTCTACTTCGGAAATAATTTCCAATGCAATTTACATGACCGCTACTGTACCTTAATAAGGTATCTCTCGGTTACAATTTTCTTGAGCGCAATCTACGATATTCTAGTTTACTTGGAAAAGTGTTGTAAAAAATTATAATTAGAAAAGCTTATCTGCTTAGAAACTTAAAAATATATAAATATTAAGAGCAAAGTATGAATTTTTAAAAAGAAGCACTTCCGATCCAATATTAGCTAATTTAATCCCAAACCTTGTCAGTTTATTAAAAGCTAATAATTCATAAATTCATCATAAAAGAATACTAATAAAAAACTAAACTCTGCTTTTAAAATTGAACTAGACGTTTTATCGTTCACGTAATATAAATTTCTATAGGAGCAAATAGAAACCAACATTAATAAACGTCATTTTACAGATATACAATCACGACATTTCGATAATACCACAGATATGCGTGATATTGTCAAATTACACCGATCTAATCACGAAAAATTAAATTATAAGTTGAAATACCAAAATCACGATATTATTTTGCATATCATTACCATAAGCCAATCTGATAAATTATTTTCGAATTAGAGGCATGTCATAGATTTACTTCCTACCTATAGCATCGTCATTTAATTTTGTGTAAGCAAACGCAAACTATTTATAGTAGTGCAAAAAACTGTTTATATAATTAAAGATTTTTTTTGTATAAAATTGCTGTGAGTTGTGTTTTGTTATAATATAATTATTTAAGTGCGAAATAAAATTTAAAACTTAATAACAAAATGGATGACGAGGAAATGAATAGAGTAAGTAAAAGATACTATTCACAAAATTTTACTAGTTCTGTTTCTGCAGCAGTTTAAAACAGTTTTGTAACTACAGACACTTGCAGCCTTAAAATAGTTTGGAATGCTGCAGAAAACAGCTACTGTTGTAGCTCACTATCGAAGAACCTAGTAAGCCAAGTTCGAATTAATGCTTTGTATATACTAACTTGTAACTTGAAATGAATTTTTCCCTGATTTAGGTAGGTTTATATAATTTCAGATTTAGTATCTTATTAATATAAAGCTAGAATTATTTGCCAACTTAACTTTTAATAACTCGACTTACTACCCAACTAGCACCAAAGTGACGGCAACTGAGACGGGAACTTTACATAAAGTGACTATTACGTAACCACCAGTAAATATACGACTTTGAAGTATTTATAACTTAATTGAGTTATTTCTAGTCGCTGCTACGTATTTGTCACCAATCGTGGTTACTATGAAGTTACATTACTACCAAGTAGCTTATCTGGTAGTGGGGACGTCGTATAGCTACCTGTGCGACGACCTTTAAGTTTTTGAAACTTAGCGGTGGCAAATGGTAGTAACAGTGACTAGTTTAGATTACTAAAATGCTACTTCAAAGTTTCCATCACTTTTAAGTAGCATTGGTAGTCGCTGCGACGTTATGGGGGCCTTGACCAATCCTAGGAACTTATAAGTAACATTTATTAGTGTTAATACATTCCCGCTACCCACGAATGACTACTACAAAATGATTATCACCTTTTAAATTCATCAATAAGTAAATTTTACTTTGTAGTTCCGGCTAGTCCCATAGCTGTTAATATTGGTAGTGATTAAATAAACTAAATTTAGTTACCTTCAAGTTACATCTTGATGCTTAACCTTTAGATAACCTATAGGTTCTTCGATTGTACATTAGTGTTGTAAATTTTGATATAATAAACTAAAATTTACATTAGAACAAAAAACAAAAAAATCGAATTGCAGACCAATAGGGATTCTACCTCCAATTAGACGGTACTTGTCTGTGTTTTAAAGATACATACATATATACATACATGCACAACACTTGACATTTACTTTTCAGTTATTTTAAAAAATTTAAAAATAAATTACCGATTAAAAGAATATAGTAGTCGCAGATGAACCATTATTTATTGCTTACAACTTACTTTGATAGAATCCATAAAAAAATTTAATTGCTTTTTGAAATATTGATTTAAAAACTCCTTGAATATAGTTATTTCAAAAATAGAACGAAAAATATGCAATAAAGAATTAATGTAGTTGATAATTGTTTATATAAAATACCAAATAGCGTGATAAGTGCCAATATTATTTAATCCTCTTGACTGAGTTTATGGTCGAACGTTTATCATCAATTTTTATTATTATTAACTTCATTTAATTTATATTTTAGTTTGTGAAGAGTGGGTATATTTTAAAATTAGAAGTTTTATGTAACAATAGTATTTATTTATTTATTGTATTGATTGCTATTATATTATTATAAAAACAAAAAAGTCAATCAGGTTTATAGTGAGGATTGGAGTCAGATTTTTACTATAACTTGAACCGGATATTCTAACTGATCGTAAAATCGTAAAATGTTATAAAAAATTTGCTATGGAAATTATTACGATAATAATTAATTCAACGTCAACCGGGTCTTGTAAATCCATTCATGATCGTCATCGATGAATTTCGTCTCCATTCATTGGGTCACCACAAATTTTACAACAGTTTAGAGGGCATAGGAAATCCATTTATGACGACCCAAAGTATGGGAAGACCTCCGAAAGCACGAACTGACAAAATCCTCAAGAAAATTGAAGATTTGGTGGCGATCGATCTTTAAGTAAAAGTTTCAGTTATTTCTAGAGAAAGAGGAATATCAGACACGAGTTTTTTTAAAATTCTACGTAAAGACTTAGGAATGAGCAACTCTCAGTCTCAAACAAAAACTGTGTAGACAATAAATTTTCGAGGAGAGTTTGATTGCTTTATCCCAAGATAAAGACTTCTTCTATAGAATTGTAACTGATGAAGATAGTAAGGGCTCTCCATGACCCAAGAAGGCGAAAACACAATTTTCTGCCAGAAAAGTTTTGGCCCCAGTTTTCTGAAACGCGGATGGGGTTCTCTTAATTGAGTATATGCCAGAAGGAACCACAACAAAGGCAAATGAACTTTAGGAATGAATATATTTCTTTAGGAATTACTAAGAAATTACAACCTCCATTTTACAGTCCCGACCTTGCCCCCTGTGACTATTATTTCATTTTAAAATTCAAAAAAACATTTGAGAGGGCGTCGCTTTTTATCGAATGACGACTTGGAAAATGCTCTCAAATCGTAATGTGCAGACTTACGAAAATAATTTTTTCTGGCATAGCGTTACTAGAAAAACGATGAAATAAGTGTGTAACTACCTTTAACTCTTTGTTCTCATAGCTAGGTATATAATATATTGTTATATATATAATAATTCTCCTGCTACGGAGTGTCATTTTTTGGCGAAAAAAGAAACACTCTGATTGGTAAAATTCTTTTACCAACCGGAAAATATATTAAACCCCCACCGGTACTCCTCCTGTAACGAGTTGCACATTAATCGAGTTTCCAACCGGGCCATTCTATATCAAGTGATCCAATCTTGTCGCTCGAGCATTCTAAAAAATTTAATTTTTTTTGTGAAAACTTTCTAACATGTTAGTAGTACTAAATGACCATTATTTCAAGTTATATTGTCTTTTGTTTTTGTGTGTAGGCCATATTTGCTTTGTATTGCAATGCGCGGTATTTTTTGCAATTTTAAGAGTTTACGGCAACTGAAATATTTCAGCTCTTATTTGTCCTATCGAGATGGGCTGAAAAGAAAAGATATAAACTGCTTACTAATCGCTCGTGTGGATAGTATATTCTCGCATTTAATAATACCGTTTAACTCCTCCATAATAATATACTATTAAGTGGCAAATATTAAATCCAAGTAATAATTGTATTATTAATGTATAATTACATGCACAAATGACAAAAACAATTTCTGTTATAGAATTTGTGAATCTGTTATAGAATTTTTCTATCAGTGCACCCTGATAGTTCATTAGTCGCAAATATGAGATGGAAAGATGTTTAAAACTAATATGGTCAAAATTGGTTTCTTAATAATAATAATAAAACAGTTTTGGGTTACTATCAGTAAATTGATCCCTCGAATTGAACTCTTTCTTATAAACTATTTGAAAGAGGATAATTTTGTAAGCATTGAAAAAAAAATTTAAGGTGGATTATTCATTAGTTTTCGAGAAAACGGCATTTAAAAATAGAAATTTTACATGCATTTTAGATAGCGATTAAAACACAATTTCTACACGAGTATTCTGTTACCGGTACGTGTGCTCAGATATACTCTTAGTAATGGCGGTCAGATGCGATTGTTACTCTGTCGAGTGCACATCGTGCGTGAAGAACCCCTTGTTAGTTACCGCACACTTTAGCGATTTGCAACAGGGTTGGGGGATGTTTTTGTGCATTTTAGGCAAATCTCAGATGCACCCTAAAATGAGTTTCACCCCTTTCGAATACCACCTTTGGACCTTTGGCGAGTTGGAGCTACATTCAGGAATGGTTTTAGTGAGTAAGCGTTAAAGCAACCACGGAAAATTACGGATACACCCTAAACACTAGTTCTACGTTTGTCTATGATCAAAAACTATGTTCATTAAATACTACTTCTTCTTCTGAGTGGCTAGCATTAGTAGCGTTTTAGCTTTCCTATAGGCTGAAACTTCTTAGCAAAAGCTATATCTATCAACCGAAAATGACCTATAACGCATGCTTCAACGAAAGACCCATTTCGGTCGAGAAACGGTGTACTAAGGGTTGCCCTCAAAGATCCGCCCTTGGACCAACCCTCAGAAAGGCACTTCTCGACCACTATTTCCAAAACAGCGACCTCCAGACTCAAACTGAGGCTACAAAAAAATGTGGACAATCTTCAGAGATGGTGTCTCACACTATCCGAAACGAAAACTAAAATAATGTGCTATTACCCCCCTTCGGGTACATAACTATGACCTTCAGATCAAACTCAATGGGAAAAACATTCAAGTTGTCTCGCAGTTCAAATACCTTGGCATCCTGTTTGATGACAAGCGCACATGCAGAAACATGTAAAATCGATTATCATGAACACGAAATTTGGATCGAAAAAATAAAGAATAAGCACATCCGAACCAGGCTGCTATCAACCTACGGCCTCAGCTGTAGGATGATCGGGAAAATCTATCAAACGGTCTCAGTACTGGCTGCAGGAGTCATCGCCGGAATACATCCGTTGGACCTCGAAATAAAGCGACTCCATACATGGAAGAAACTCAAAATGGGAATAAGAACCTTGTTTTTAGACAACCAAAACTTGAACCCACCGATTTCAAGCATAAAACGAAAATCAAGAGGAACATAGAAAACCAGATTATGAACGAACGGTAAAGAAATGGGAAGAAACGGGAAACGGTCGTATAACCTTCCAATCCATACTCAAAGTAAAGGACAAAATAAGAAGACAAGCTCACTGTACATGGCAAAATAATGGGACGACACTTGATACGATTCGAGAAAACCGAGGATGGACACTGCTCCAAATGTGATACACTAGACCAACGGTCGGCAACAGGCGGACCGCGAAAGGTCGAACCTCGGACCGCCACACTTCGAAGACACACTTCAAATTTGCTGTTCTTCTCAGAACAGAACCATACAATAAATAGGTAGCACTTAATTATTATCAGTTGTTTTTTTTCTGGACCTCGTTAAAATTTTTCCACAGTATCCGGACCCCACCTAAAACTACTTGCCGACCCCTGCACTAGACGAACCAATCCACAGGATCACTAACTGCGAACTCTATAGATTGGAACAAAACGAATTAAGACTCACGAATACCCACTCGATATGGAATCCCTGTATAAAAGGACCCCCCCCCCCCTGAACTACTTTATGCTTTTCTCACGGACGAACAATACAACGAATCAGAAGAAGAGTATCCTAAAGGAAACCCTGAATTTCAATTACCGAAAGTGGCCAAAGCAAACATAAAAAATAAGCAGAAAGTCATGGCAAATATGAAAACAACCGAACACAAATAGACCAATACGCAGTTAATAGAAAACCTTAAAACAACCTGACTCTCTCAAAAAAATCCAGAAAAACAAAAAAATCCGAGAAAACAAGTGAAGTGAATGTGCCAAATCATATAGAACCGAGCGCAATGATGACACAACACATCCGAATCGGATAATAAAGGAAACAAGAAGCGAAATCCAGGAAACTTTTGAGAAACCCTGTATCAAAAATTTTGTGAAATTAAAATTTTGTGAAGTTGGTGAACGGTGGCTGATGCGTCTGGCTCTTTTACAGCTTTTTGCGTCAACTAGTGTGAAGCTTTCGTGGTCTTTTTGGGAATTTTCGATTTGTGCTTGGACAGTGATCGAGGTATGGCCTGGGGTATGGTCCTCGGAAACTGAAGTTCTAGGCGAGGAGCTTGATACTAGTGATTTCATCAGGTCGCAGGCTTCGGACATGAATTCTTCCATATTTTTGGTCAGCTAAACACGCTGAGCCAATAGCGAGTTCATATATGCATTTTGGTTGCAATCTGGGGTTGGTTGGTTGTCTTGGGTTGGAGTGGCTTCGGTTTCGGTCTTCTTGGACGATGGTTCGAAATGAGCTGTCATCTGGGCCCTCAGTTGGTTTATCTCTAAGTCCATTAAGTGGAATTTGGATTGCTCGCTTTGGGATGCTTTCTTTTTAACTTTGGCTTCGATTCGGTCGATGATCGCTTTGGATTATTCCCTATCTTAAATGCATGTAAAATTTGGTTTTTAAATTCCGTTTTCTCGAAAACTAATGGATAATCCACCTTGAATTTTTTTAAAAATCCCTACTTAGAAAATATGCAAAATAATGTTAAACTTGATTTTTATCGTCTTAGATATATACCAAAATTGTGAAAAACTAAACTGTTGGCGAATTCTGTGATACAAATGTGGGAATTACGACCACGCTATGCTGTAATATTGCGGTGTCTGTTACTAATTACAATTAAAGATTGCCCCATTTAGAGACTCAGAAACATCAATAAAGTAGTTAGTTTATGGTGTTCGGGTATGTCGTAAAGTAAGTTTTGAATCTTTCATTCCTTTATACATTTATAATATAAATTTTTTATAATATAAAAATTATACAAAAATATTTAAAATTACCTTCTCAGAGAAAACACTCATCTCGCGAAGGAGAAAGTTATATCTTCAGATCTCATGATTTTGCAAAAGGCAAAATATAAATAATGCTTTTGAATTTTTTATCTAACCTGTTTTATTTAAAAGTTACTTTATGTGGATAATATTTGGTCCAAATTATACTATACTCTTCCTTCTTATTCAATAATGCCCTCAATATTACAGTTGTACTAACAATTTTTAAAAATACAACATTTAATTTTTTAAGTTACCGTTAAAAATTTCGGAATGTCCCTGGTAGAAAATTGTATACATTATAATCTATAAGTAAAAACTTCCAGGTGTTTATAGATACAAATCTGTCTTTCAATAAATCTTGAAAAAAATTAAATTTTTGATATTGAACAAAAGTGGTCAAAAATTTTAAATGTATTTTACTTGATTTGATTCGTAAATCAAATACAGAAATATTGACAAAACGTTAGTTGCTAGGCTTTCAAGGGAAAATAGTTTTCAAGTTAAGTGTGAAAATTGTTTGCAATTGTATTTATTTATTTTTACAAAATAAAACTTAAGTAATTATGAATAATTCTCCAAGTACAAAATCGAAAATGGCAGGAAAGTTAGTTTTGCTGGGAGGAATTAGAAAATTCGCTATGCCCAGTAGGTCTTTTAGCTTGGAAACCGTAAACGTGAGTATTGAATATTTAAAAATTAGCAAAAGGAATTGACCTAAACTCCGATTTTTTAAAAATAATAATAATTATAATTAAATAGAAAAATTATTTTTTAAAGTTAAAATATAAAGTTTACAATAAACCTGTATATATCTAAAAATTATTAATTAATACTACATAATCCATAGTAGTATGTATCTATCTACCTATATAATAATATGCTAATAATAATTAATAAATTTTACTACATCAAGTTATTGATTTATCGATCAAACAAAAGGTGTATTTAAAATATAAGGCGGGCGACTTAAAAAGTTGAAAATTCTGAAAAAATAATTTATTTGGTGTACTGGAGGGTATTCCATACCCCCCAGACCCCCCGGTTTGAAAACCTAACTTTGTGTGCTTTATTGTGTTTCATAATGTATTCGAATGCTTACTTTACTTATATTTTATTCAAAGCATCAGTACGGAATTCAAGCAAATGAGAAAGGATAATGCCGAGGACAAACGAGAGATAAGAGAGAACACCAGAAAGATTCAAGAACAATTGGAGATACAGGCTGAGGGGATGAGAATACTAAGAGAGGAACTGATACAAACTAAGACTTGTTGGAAACAAGATCAAGAATCAAACGAGAAAAGTTAAGAGAACTTGAGAGTAAACTAGAAGCGTGAAGAAACTGGTCACGTTGATGATTCACTCAATAATCCTCTCTGGATTCTAAATTCTCAATTCGGCTTACTTTAACAATAACGGCCGCGTAGTTGTACTCCCCAACTGGACTTGAAAATTTACAACTGCGTTCTAACAACTTCAACCCAAGATTAACTAATTCTAGCGAGTGCCTACTGAAATAGAAGTGGCGCTTCAAAACGATCCTTCCATTAGCGGCACGGAGCAAAGGGCAAATGGGGCGCTCGAACAATTATTAACAATAAATTGTTACAACCGATTTCGGCGAAACCGAATTCGGCAACAAATTAGCAACAAAAGAGCACTAAATCCTTGATAGTCCGAATTTTTTTTCCGAAGTGGTCATTCTGAGTGTGAAATTGAAACGTGTTGTGCACACAATCGAATAATCGCATTACGTTATTGGATCGTTTTTGCCCAAATTTTTGGATGATCTTTAAATTTAATGCTTATATTTTTGTAATTTACGGTATTTGTTATATTTTGGCCACAGTCGTTTCAACTCACTTTCAAATATTACAGATTTTGGAAAATCAGAAAAATTAGAATATTTAAAAAAAATTTTTTATTAAAAATTTGCAGTAAGTAGATAATTATGAATGAAATTGTTGAAGCAATCAATGTTAAACAATAAATATTTTTAGTTTGAACTATCGGAACTATCCCATTCGCAGCCTTCAGATTTTTCACAACTGGACAACTCCAAAGAACTATCTTCACTGTCACTGACTTCCTTCTCACTTTCATTATCTGAGTGATCAGGTACAGGCTCTTTTGAAGACGACGACGATGTAGAAGTTTCCGCATCTTCTTCGGAAATAGTAGAATCAGTTATTCCTGTTTTATTTAATCGACTTTCCATTGTAGCTTTAACGTAAGCCTCAAAATCGGCAAGATATTTTGTGTGGAGTTTGCCCACCTTTCTCTTGTACTTGAGTTTCTCTATATTACTCAAATTGAACCAAGCCTGGTCGAAGTTTATATTTTTATCCGAATGTGTTCGAGCAAATAATTCGACAGCTGATGGAGGTTGTTCCGGTTTTACCAAATTATTTCGTTTTGGCGATTCAATTTTTCTCTTTTTTTGAATTTCGCTATCTTTCGGAGACAGTTTTCGCTTTTTCGATTTTGGTTTTGACTCTTCTTGCCGCTGTTCTTCTGTTAACGAACTTAAATAATCATCGTAATCCGATTTGTATTTCTTTTTTAATTCGGAAATTTCGGATATATACCTAGCTTTCATCTCTTGTGGACAATTATGCCATCGCGTGCCAACTAATTTCATCCTTTCTTTGATGTTGAGTTGCTTCATCTCATCTTTCTTTAGTTCGATTTGAGTAAACAAACCATAAGCCGAGTGTGGTGGTTTTTGAGGTTTACCTGCCCGTTTGTCACTCAATAATTTTTCCTCTTTGCTCAAAATAGATTTATATTTAGGTTTTTCGTCAAAATCTTCTAGTTCTTGATTGAACTTTCGTTCATTCTCCACGGCTAAATTAATGAACACGATTTTTTCATCGTTGTTCAGGTTTTTCCATTTTTCTTTATATTGCTTTTTTAACGCACTTTCAGATTCCGAAGAAGTTGGAACTGATTTGATTTGCCTTTCGTAATATATTTGAAAAGGAGTTTGTGGCTTAGCTGGTGACGATACTTTTTGTTGTGGATATTTAATGTGAAACTGTTTTAGTTGTTCCTCGTAAATTTTCTTTAATTCATCTTCCCGATTTTTGTAAATTTTTCGATCATCTTCTGGAAGGTTATTAAACATTGCCGCAATTAATTTAATTCCATCGGAGTTTTTAATACCGGGATTTTGTCGAAAAACCTCTTCTCTTTTCTCCGCGCAAAATATCATATATGCTGAAAGGGGTCGCTTCGGTTGTTCTGGATGACGAGTTTTTGGAGTTTTTTTAGAACTTTTGAGTATTTTCCAAATAGCTTCTTCAATGTCAGATAAGATCTCTTTCAGTGTTCTGTTCTTGCGCATACTTCTTTGCATGGCGAACCATACATACCTACAATCGTTACCGGAATGATCATTAAATGCGATGTTATCCCACACAATTTTTTTTACTTGTTTACTAAACTTGGTGGGATCGTTTTTCGTCAGGGTTTTTCTCATTCTGTTGACCAACTGCAGCAAATCCTCCACCGGCCATTTTGACAATATTTTTTTGCTCAACCTTAGTTTACTTCCAAGATTGCTCAAAGATACCTCATTTGATATTGGAATGTTATTTTCATTATTTTTTTCAACTTTTATTGATACATCAGGAGTTTCTTCATCTGACGAGCTTGATGTATCTGACGATTCACTGTCAGATATTTCTGGGAAAAAACCTTGAACGGACATCTTGATAATAATTTATACAATTTCTAAAAATGAAGCTTTTTTTACTTATATCAAATTTCATATTTACCAACTAATAAAACATAAGCTGGATAATCTCTTAAATCTTAAGTTTTAAAATTAAATCTCATATAAATTCACGATATACAATAATATACAAAAATAAAAACAAAGAATTTTCCCGAAATGACTATAAATTAAAAATTCGTTCAATAAGAAAGAGTTGTCACCACCAATCAGATAACATTTTTATGCAAAACAAAAGCACGACTCACCTGAACAAACAAGCACTTTACAACTTAACATAATCTTTGTGCATTACTTTTAATGACAATTTTGTAATATAAGTTACCTGAAAAATTGTAAGCGAACATGCTCGAGGGTATAAATAGGTGGTGATGGTGCCAGGAACGAAAATTTTGCTTATTGTGTTACAAAACACTTCAACTCATTATCACATTAAAAGTGCTGTAAAATTCCATCGTGCGATGTCTGATCCCCACGACGCGCGACGTTAAAAAGTTTTAGTTTAATTTTTACTCAAACCATCCGCAGTGGTCATTATGTTTGTGTATGGTCCACATTGTTATCCTTCAGGATCTGATTCAGATTCCGATTATGACGACGATTCAGAAACAGCAATTTTGGTATACAGTGATAACCAATCACATTATTCCCATTTTTGTGAATTTTCAAGTATAAATTTTTTCCAGCGACGCCGGGAAGAATGTGAGCGTAAAGCCCGAAGAGGTGAAATGGATCCTCGATTGGAGTTCACCTTCCAAATTCTCATTGAAGCGACCGGATTGCCTCGCCAAGAAATAATGGATCATGTGTTTGAAGGAGATATGGTAAGCAAAGTTTTTTTTTTTGTAAAAAATACGATGATGAAATCATACTTCACAGCTTGATGAAATCAACCAGCTTTTTATACCGCATGCTAGGAATAAATTGATGTGGTTCTACCAAGAAATGGAAGAACCTGTTCCGGAACCGACAGTAGATCCAAATAAACCAAGTACCAGTAGACAGCTTCAATCAACTTTGAGTCGTACTCAGCCTTTATCCGTTCCAGTCAAGAAGAAAAAATTATTTTTGACCGATGGTTGGCAGCATCCTCTAATTGGAATTTGCATTTACATTTATCGCATAAATACCAGCAAACAGTTACCAGAGGAAGGATTTCAAAAGGTTAGTTGGACCAAATGATAAAATGCGACTTATTGATTTTTCCTTTAGGATTTGTTTTGCGGAGTAATCGACGCTGAAAAAATTGGACTTGTCACAGCGATTGAACGTATCATCAGGCACGTTTTTATGGAAGCACTTGCTTTTCCAAGTCCCGATAGCGAAGACGATGCTGCAAATTGTCCGATGGTAAAAAATCAGCTTCTTCCCGGTTTGCGTTCTTTTTGCAGCGCTCTTAAAGGTAACACAAATCAAATATGCTATGCTTTTCTTTAATGTATTTTTCAGTTTGCGAAGAAGTATGCGGCAAAGGAAATATTTTTGACGATAATCGAACCTTAGTCGCCGGATTGGGTATTGAAGATCTCAAAAAAATGTCCACTCAAACAGAGGACGTAGATTATCTTGAAGAAAGAGTGAAAAATTGGATGAAACACTTATCTGACATACTGAAAGAGAGTGATCAAATTCGAAGAGAAAACGATTCGTCAGGTCCACAAGATGAACTCGAGTATTGGAAAAAACGAGGTGCCACCTTTTCGCAAATTGTTACTCAACTGCAAGCTACAGAGGTGCAGTTAACCATAATGTGTCTTCAGTTTGCCAGATCGAAGCTCATTAAGGAATGGAAAGAAACTGATCAAAAAATTACGTTTTGCTACAACGAAGCAAAAGACAACGCCAAGTTTATCCAGGCGTTAGAAAAAAATTGTCACTCTCTTTATTTGGACGATCCCGTAAGTATGGCTCGAGTTACAGTTCCGTCATAGATGGTCCCTTTTAAATTTCAGGTTAAAATGAAAGATTCTCTTCTTGGTCTTCTTCAAACTGTTCGATTAATACACAGCGTCTCGCAATTTTATAACACTTCCGAGCGAACATCAGCTTTGATGGTGAAGATTACCAACCAAATGATCGAAACGTGCAAAGAATACGTGACTTGCAGGGGAAACGAAACCATCTGGTCACAGGATAGAGCAAAAATTAAGGAAAAGTTGTTGCACTGTATTACGCTTAACCAAGCTTACAAGAGTACTTATCTTGTGGTCAAAGGTCAATCCAATGTGCCCGATCAACAACAATTTAATTTTTCGGAAAATTACGTTTTTGGAAAATTTAATTCGTTTTGCGCTCGACTGAGCAAAATTATCACAACTTTTGATTTGATCGAAGATTTTAGTGAACTGTTCAAGAGGCGAATGGAAGGCTTACTTTTGGGAGAAGGTATTTCGTCTAGAATTTTCAGTTTTGGGTTTGCTCTAAATGAAAATTTTTAGTTCTGGAGGAAGCGATTCAAAATTTCGAAAATGTGAAGCTGCTTATCATAAACAAAAGCTACAATTACTTAGATCAGCGAAATGCTCAATTTGATGCAGACTTTGATATATTTTTGATTCGCATCGACGAATTGAAAGCGGAGATTGGAAACACAATAGAAAACAGTTACGAAAGTGTCTGGGAAACTCCTCAAGGCATCAAGTTTCTTATTAAATTTGAAAAGGTAAATCACGTGTTTTTATGTCTCAACAGTTATATAACGCCACGAAATTTCAGATTTGCGATAAAGTTCCTTTAAAAAATATGGAAGATAAGTATGAACGCATTTTGAAGCACTGCGAGAAGGAAGTAAATCGAATTGTTGCAATGTATAAGAAGGAAAAGGACGATCCACCCGTCCCGTATATGTTTCCACCGATTTCAGGTAAATATTTTTAAAGTGGAAGAGTTGGTCTAATTTTTCAGCATGTAGGTCGAATTAAATGGGCCAGGTGTTTGTCTTACCACTTATCGGAACTTTTGGACAGTGTAACAAATCATCCAATTTTAAAAACGCTGTATGCTACCGTGGAGTTAACCAAGCGACACAAAAGTGTCGAAGCTATGCTGAAAGCGTACGAAAACGACATGGTGCAAATTTGGATGTCTCAACATGTAAGTTTACACAGAGCCGGACAATTGAACGCGGTCGGTTGAACGCAGAGACGTTTGAACGCAGGTACGTTTAAACGGTGCGGATTTGCGGAGGAGGGGCAATTAATAATGGGGAGGAGTACAATTGCATCTAATTTCTCTCGATTAAACGTTTCTGCGTTCAAACATCTCTACATTCAAACTGCTGCGTTTAGCCGGCCGCGACCGCATCCAACCGGTCGCGTCTAACCGGCCGCGTCCAACCGGCCGCGCAAATGTCCTAGACCGAGTTTATATAATGTTGTGCTCATTTTCAAATAGGAATTATTTTAGGTATCAGATGTCGATGGTTGTTTGAAGAGATCATTGATAGCCATATGCCCAGAACAACAAAAATTAAAAGTTAATTTGCACCGTACAATTCCGTTGCTTATTAGAGAGTCAGATTTAATGTCAAAAATGGATCTACCTTTACCAATTGTCGCATTAACTTTGTACACCAAGCAGGATCACTTCACCCTAGTAAAAGATTCCCTCCAGGTAAAATCCACTGCTGGGTCTTCGAATTCTTACTAAATTTTTGTTCAAATAGTTTTTAATCAACGATTTCTTGAGTGTGGTTCAAGAAGTAAAATTGGAAATACGACCTCTGTTTTTACCTCAGTTGGTGCGTTTAATAAATATGATTTCGCCAGCTCTAAACAGTTTAACCTGGGTTTCATCCGATTGGAAGCCCTTTGTAGATAATGTTAACGAAGCTGTTCAAAATTTTAAAATATTGGTAAGCTGTTTTAAGACGTTTTGCAAGCAATATTATTCTAATTTTTCTAGATTGGAAGAGCTCACGACATTTACACAAATCGAATACTCGAAGTGTTAACATCCATGCAAACTGTCGCTTTGCACGCCTTACCAGAATCCGATAAAGCCACGTGGACGTTAGAGTATTTTAGTGAATATACCGAAGAAATTTGTCGTTCAGCAGCAGTTGAATTACATAAAAAAAGCCTTATGGTGGAAGAAGCTGTCGAGGAAATTTTGCAGTTGGTCCAAAGAGTTCAAGAGGATTGTCCTCCCATTGGAGACGATTTGGATTTTTGTTTCGATGGTGGTGTTATTATTAATGGAATACAGCTGAAGAATAATCTTACTAATGTTGCAGACGATCTTCAAAATGGTCAAACTGATGGCGAAAGTTCTTCAACTCAGCAACAATCCGATTGGAGTCAAATATACGAGTGCTTTGAAAAACCTCACATGCTGTTGCGAATTGGCATGGCCAAAACAATGCAAGATTTGGTTAGAGGAGCCATGGGCGAGATGAGACGATTTTACAGCCGTAAAATTATAGATGTTCTTATACGGGTAACCAGACATTCGTTGGACGCGTTGAGGAAGAGATTCAGTACAGATGGTGGGTAATGATTTGTTGGCAAAATAATGTTTTAAGACTTGAAATTGCAGATAATTATGGAGAAGCAACGCCAGTGTTCGTTTTGAAAGCTGTGCTTTTGATACCGAAAGTCGTGATAAAACCAAATTTGGAAGAGGTTCAAGAGGTTTTGGTACATGTTGGAAAATGCATCACTTCGGTTGCAAAAGGTGTTGGACAATGGACAGCTGGAAAGTCTCAGGTACTTTACGGACCTAATTGATATATTCTTATTTTTGTAAATAAACTTTTTTCTTACATTCATTCCCTAAGTGGGAATCAAGTAAAGTGCACCAAAGGAAGGATAAACGGCAGAGATATTTTGGTTTACAAGTTTTTTTTTGCTCTGTGGTTTACCTCCCGGCACTCAACTTTATTAAACTATAACAAAACTCATAAGAATTACACTGTGTTAACTTAGTGATTCAACAGTGTATTCCTTATATATCTAGAGGAACTTATAAATATTAATTGCAATATGTTTTTATTCTTATTGACGCACAAATCATACACACACATCATGCAACTAACAATGTAAATACACTGGTAAAAATGAAACTTTTGTACATGGCGCACTACATTTTTCATATTAACAACACACACTATAACACTTTCCTTATAACACAAACACCGCACAACGCTTTGTATAATACACATTAAGCTAGAGTCCCGTCCCATCATCAAAGTGGAAAAAAGTAATAGGCCGCCAAAAAACCCTCGTGGATATTGTATCTCGTTGTGCCAATCAGAATTCTTCCACCGTCATTACCGGAATCAAAAACAAGGAAGAAGATTTTAGGACCAGGAGGCGCCGTTTCTATCGGCTCACAACCGAAGAGAAGCCAGCCTTTCCGTTGCAATGTAAAAATTTTTACAGCAATGTTATGGAAAATAAAGAAGTCATCAAAACGCTATCCTTGCTATCTACTTGTACTCAAAATATGAAACAGGTAGATTGCCCGAACAACAATGACTCGAGATTCACAACATTTTTTAGGATGTTAACAACTTCTTGATTAAGTGGCGCCCCTATAACGTTCTATGGCGCAATGAAAAAACACCAAGAGAACTTCTGAATTGCTGTTTGTTCGAATTTGAAGCGTCGTTGAGGAAGCACGAGGAACTGGAAAGCCGCTTAACCGACGAACCTGACATTTACAAAATCGGAAGTTATCTTGCAATATCAACAGACAAACTTAAATTTGCATTGAAAACAGAAATAAAATCTTGTACTCACAGGTGAGCTCCACAACAGCAAAAATCGAATTTCAATTTTATTTTGCAGAATTGGAATAGTCCTGAAGAAGAAGTATAAAAGAGAAATGGACTACGTATACGCCGTTATAAATGAAATGGGTCGAAAATTAGATAAGCCCATTCGAGATTTGGACGATGTTCGTCTGATTATGGATACTTTGAAGAAAATAAGAGAACAGGAAGTTGATATGGAATTGAAAATTGATCCGGTGGAGGTTTGTACAATTCGAAACCGTTTTGTAATTGGTTGTTTTAATTTTTCCTTTAGGAAGCGTTCAACATATTGAGCCGCTATGAAGTGTACGTAGAAAAAGAGATCATGGAACAGGTGGATAATTTGAGATACACTTGGACCCACATGTTGTCCAAATCTTTAACTGTTAATGCCAATCTCTTAGACATGCAACCGCAGTTTCAAGAAGAATTACGTACAAATTTGGCCAAGTTTAAACAGGAAAAACTTGATTACTGCCACGAATACAAAGTCGCAGGGCCTATGGAATTTGGACTTGCACCACGAGAAGCTTCCGACAGATTATTGTTCTTTCAGGTTTGTAAAATGTTGACTTCTACGAAACAATGTCCTTTTTCGATTTTCTTCTATAGAATCGTTTTGATGGAATGTGGCGTAAACTCCAGACTTATCAAAGTGGGGAGGAACTATTTGGTCTCCCCATGACAGATTATCCAGATATGGCACAAATCCGAAAAGAGCTTAATCTACTGCAGAAGCTTTACAAACTTTACAACGACGTAATCGATAGAGTAAATAGTTATTATGATATTCCCTGGGGAGAGGTCAACATCGAGGAAATCAATAACGAACTTATGGAATTTCAAAATAGATGCCGTAAATTACCCAAAGGTCTCAAAGAGTGGCCCGCATTTTTTGCTTTGAAAAAAACTATCGACGATTTTAACGACATGTGTCCTTTATTGGAGCTTATGGCCAACAGGGCTATGAAACCCAGACACTGGCAGAGGATTATGGACGCGTTAAACCATATCTTTGAATTGGACAGTGATGGATTTTGTTTGAAAAATATTCTGGAAGCTCCAATTTTGCAATTTAAAGAGGACATTGAAGTAAATAATAATTTTTAATTTTACATTACATAAAAACTATTTGATTTTATTTACAGGATATTTGTATTTCTGCAATGAAAGAACGGGACATTGAAGCCAAACTTAGACAAGTGACCAACGAATGGTCAGTTCATGAACTAACGTTTCAAACATTTAACAACCGAGGAGAATTACTGTTACGTGGTGACACTACGGCCGAAACTATTGGACAATTGGAAGACAGTTTGATGATTTTAGGCTCCCTTTTATCCAACAGGTGGCCTTCCAATTTATGACCAATTAAATTTTATTATTTTGCCTTTCAGGTACAACGCGCCTTTCAAAAAACAAATTCAACAATGGGTTCACGACCTTTCAAACACAAATGAAATTTTGGAGAGATGGCTTTTGGTACAAAATCTTTGGGTTTATTTGGAAGCCGTTTTTGTCGGTGGTGACATTGCCAAGCAGTTACCAAAGGAAGCCAAACGTTTCTCCAAGATTGACAAATCATGGCAGAAAATTATGCAAAGAGCACACGAAACTCCCGGAGTTGTTTCGTGTTGTGTTGGTTAGTGCCCAAACTTCTCTAAAACATTAATTATACTTTTAAAATCTTAGGAGATGACTTGCTGAAGCAACTCTTACCTCATCTTCAAGAGCAATTAGATTTGTGTCAAAAATCTTTAAGTGGTTATTTGGAAAAAAAGAGAATGATGTTTCCACGTTTTTTCTTTGTATCCGATCCAGCTCTTCTCGAAATTCTTGGTCAAGCATCCGACTCGCATACCATTCAAAATCACCTCTTATCCATTTTTGATAACACTCGTTGGGTCAAATTCCACGACATTGAGTATAATAAAATGACGGCAATTATTTCCTCCGAAAATGAAGTTATCCCATTAGAGAAAGCCGTACGTGCAGAAGGTAGCGTCGAAACTTGGCTGACCCAGTTGTTGGTAACGTCCCAAACGTCTATTCATTCGATTATCAGACAAGCCAACAACACCATGAACGATCTTAACTTTAATATGCTTTCGTTTTTGGATAAACTTCCCGCCCAAGTAAATTCCAGATTTACAGTAACTTTCCAGTAATTTGCAAAACACTGTTTTAGATTGGTTTACTTGGATTACAAATGATTTGGACTCGAGACTCCGAACTCGCTTTGATGCAAGCAAGAGCTGACAAAAAAATAATGGCCGAATCAAATAATAAATTTTTGGAATTGCTCAATACTTTGATCGATCAAACTACGAAAGATTTGACAAAAATTGAAAGAACAAAGTTTGAAACTCTGATCACCATACACGTTCATCAGAGAGATATTTTTGACATTTTGGTATGTAAAGTACCTAACCAGTTGATTCAAAAAATTTAAATTTTTTTTTAGTGTCGTATGAATGTGCGGCACGTGAACGATTTCGAATGGCTTAAACAGTGTCGCTTTTATTTCAAAGAGGAATCTGATAAAACACTCATCATCATTACCGATGTAATATTTTCTTACCAAAACGAATACTTAGGATGTACGGATCGTTTGGTGATCACACCTTTAACTGACAGGTATACAGAACTTATGCAGAGCTTGTCAATCTGGTGGATGTTGCCAAAACTTCCACCCTGGAATGGCAGTTTAGGCATGGCCATTTAAGTGTGAGATTTTAATGTACAATTGTAATTGATTTAAGGTGTTACATAACTTTGGCCCAAGCTCTCGCGATGAGTATGGGAGGAGCTCCATGTGGACCCGCAGGAACGGGAAAAACAGAAACGGTCAAAGATATGGGCAAAACGTTGGCAAAATACGTGGTTGTATTTAATTGTTCAGACCAAATGGATTATCGCGGATTAGGACGAATTTACAAAGGTTTAGCCCAATCGGGAGCGTGGGGGTGTTTTGACGAATTCAACAGAATAGAATTGCCAGTTCTTTCCGTAGCCGCGCAACAAGTTGCAGTTGTTTTAGGAGCAAAAAAGGAGAAGAAGAAAAATTTTGTGTTTACCGATGGAGATACCATAGAAATGTGTCCGGAATTTGGAATTTTCATTACCATGGTAAGTATAGTAGAAAGGGCCATTCACCGTGATTTTTAAATTTATATTTTAGAATCCAGGTTATGCAGGTCGCAAGGAGTTACCGGAAAATTTGAAAATCCAGTTTAGAACGGTTGCTATGATGGTACCAGATCGCCAGATTATAATTCGTGTCAAACTGGCAAGCTGTGGGTTCTTGGAAAATATTACCCTTGCCCGAAAATTTTATACGTTGTATAAATTATGCGAAGAACAGCTTACCAAACAGGTCCGTATTATTTTTGCGAGAATGTGGAAATCTCTTATATGTAATATGAAAATATCTTCAGGTCCATTACGATTTTGGATTAAGAAACATTTTATCCGTTTTGCGAAGTTTGGGTGCATCGAAGAGGGTCAATCAAAAAGATAGCGAAAGTACCATCGTGATGAGAGTATTGCGAGACATGAATTTGTCCAAGTTGATCGACGAAGACGAACCTTTGTTCAACTCTCTTGTTTCTGATTTGTTTCCAAACCAAAGTCTGGAGAAAACTACTTATCTAGAATTGGAAGAAGCAATCAGTACTCAAGTGGAAGAAGCAGGATTAATTAATCATGCCCCTTGGGCATTGAAACTTATACAGGTAGGTACGATTTGACGGTGGTCGATTTTTTTATTTATAAAATTTCAGTTATACGAGACTCAACGAGTGAGGCATGGAATTATGACATTGGGACCAACTGGTGCCGGAAAAACCACATGTATTCACACCTTAATGAAAGCATTAACTCAGACCGGAGAGAGTCACAGAGAAATGAGAATGAATCCTAAAGCTATTACTGCAGCTCAAATGTTTGGACGCTTGGATGTAGCAACAAACGATTGGACGGATGGAATATTTTCGGCCCTCTGGAGGAAAACTTTGAAATTGAAAGATGGTGAGTGTGATTGCAATTGTAGAAGCATAACAAGCATCACTTCCTCGTAGATGACAATGTTTGGTTGGTTTTGGATGGTCCAGTAGACAGTATATGGATTGAAAATTTAAATTCTGTATTAGACGACAATAAAACCTTGACTTTGGCTAATGGTGATCGTTTATCAATGTCGCCAACTTGTAAAATAATATTTGAACCCCATAACATCGACAATGCTTCGCCAGCCACTGTTTCTCGCAATGGTATGGTGTACATGAGCTCATCTGCACTCAATTGGAAACCCGTAGTAAATGCATGGTTGAAAAAACGAAACTCCAAAGAGCAAGAAGTATTCAAGGCAGCTTTTGATGAATCGTTTAGTACTCTCTATTCTTGGATTACCCAAAATCTTACTCTTACCATGAATTTGTTACAGTGTAACGTAACCTTGCAAACATTATATTTGCTGGAAGGTAAAACTTGGACTACAGAAATTGGAATTTCTTTGTAAACTAATATTTTTAGGTTTAATTCCAATTGTCGTACAAGAAGTTGCCGAAACCACCGCTTCAAAATCGGATCATGGAGATTTAGACGATGAGCTATTGGAAGAAGTTCCAAACCCCGAAGTTATTTCAGTTTTATCTGAGGAACATCTTCAGAAATTTTATGTTTTTGCAATTGTTTGGGGAATGGGGTCGTTGCTGGAAACTGACGACAGATTTAAGTTTGACAGTTTTCTGAAAGAAAAATTTGAAAACATTGATATCCCAGTAAACGATTCAAAAAATCAAAATGTATATTCCATCTAAAAGAATAACAATAAAATAATCAAACTTTTATTTTTCCAGGCAACAGTTTTTGATTATGTTGTTAATGACAACGGCGAATGGGAATTATGGACATCTAGAGTCACAAATTACGTGTATCCTGAACTGGCCACACCAGATTACGCCAGTATTCTAATACCCATTCCAGATAATGTTCGTGTGAATTATCTGATTGACCTCGTAGCAAAACAAGATAAAGCGGTATTGTTAATTGGGGAGCAAGGTTCTGCCAAGACAGTGATGATAAAGAATTACATGAAAAATGCCAACCCAGAAAGTTACATAATTCGCTCTTTTAATTTTTCCAGCGCGACCACGCCTTATCAGTTCCAAAAAACAATCGAAAGTTATGTAGATAAACGTGGTGGTAACACGTTTGGTCCTTCGGGAGGAAAAAAGATGATAGCTTTTATTGACGATATAAATTTGCCCGAAATCAACTGCTGGGGAGATCAGGTACATTTTTCAATTTTTTATTCATGCCCGTACGGATTAATCCGAGATTCAAGATAATCTTAGAATTTACCAATGAGATTACTGAAATCTAGACCGTATCGTAGCAACAGCTGTTATTTCGAGAATTAATCTTGAATCTCGGATTAATCCGTGACTGTTAGTACGGGCATCAGTGATCCAATCACTACAAATAAATTATAGATCACAAACGAAATCGTGCGCCAAACTATGGATATGAATGGATTTTACAGTTTGGAGAAACCAGGCGAATTTACATCAATTGTGGATGTGCAATTTGTGGCTGCCATGGGACACCCAGGTTTTAAATTCAGAGAGTCCGAAAATGACATTTATTCTAATTTTTGCAGGCGGTGGTCGCAACGATATTCCATCCAGATTAAAAAGACAATTTTGTATATTTAATTGTCCTTTGCCAACAGACCCATCGATCGATAAAATATTTAATGTAATTGGCCAAGGCCATTACAACGTCAAGCGTGGATTTTCACTAGAAGTTCGAAACTTAATAAAAAAACTGGTTCCATTAACAAGACTTTTATGGCGAGCAACTCGCGCACAACTTCTTCCAACACCGGCCAAGTTCCATTACGTTTTCTCATTGCGAGATTTATCTAGAATTTGGCAGGGCATGGTAAAGTTGTGTAATTTCTCTTTAGCAGTTTACAACTGGACATATTTCTTTAGGTGGGAACATTATGTACCGTGATAGAATCACAAGCTTGTTTGATGATTTTGTGGAAACACGAATGCACTCGAGTTTTTTCCGATCGCTTCACTATTGTCGAAGATAAGAAGTGGTTCGACGAAACTATTCTTCAAATCACTGAAAATGAAATGGGAGTCGACTATAGAAACATGTCTCTTCCAAATCCAATATTTGTCGACTTTATGAGGTAAGTTTCTGAAATCCTCAAAGAATTTTTTTATAAATGATAAATTTAGAGATGCACCTGAACCAACGGGTGAAGAAGGTGAAGACGCAGATATGGAACTTCCAAAGGTTTATGAACCTGTAAGTGACGATAACGAGTTAAGAGAACGTTTGGATATGTTTTTGGCTCAATTTAATGAAATGGTGCGTGGATCAGGAATGGATCTTGTATTTTTTCCGGATGCGATGTTACATTTAGTGAAAATCTCCCGCGTAATTCGTCATCCCCGAGGAAACGTTATGCTTGTCGGTTAGTTTCATTTTCTTTTTGTCATCGAAATCTGCAGGTTTGTTGTTGTTTAGGTGTCGGTGGCAGTGGAAAGCAATCGCTGACAAAACTGTCATCTTTCATAGCAGGCTACAAGAGTTTCCAAATAACCTTAACTCGATCTTATAATATCGCAAATTATTTGGAAGACATCAAAGCGTTATATAGATCTTGTGGATGTCAAGCGAAAGGAACAACATTTATTTTTACTGATCTTGACATTAAAGAAGAAGGCTTCTTGGAATATTTAAATAACATTTTATCTTCCGGTGTTATAACCAATTTATTTTCAAAAGACGAACAAGCCGAAATAATTCAAGAATTGAGCCCAATCATGAGAAGAGAGAATCCTAAAAGAACATTGAATCAGGAAGTCGTTATGGAATATTTTATGAATAGGACTTGTCAAAATTTGCATGTTGTTTTGTGTTTCTCTCCGGTAAGAGGTGACATTTTATTTCAAAATTAAATGCATTTATGTTGTTTCTTAGGTAGGCGAAAAATTTCGCAACAGAGCATTGAGGTTTCCAGCTTTGATATCGGGTTGCACTTTAGATTGGTTTCAACCATGGCCTAAAGACGCTTTGGTTTCAGTTGCTCGGCATTTTATTATCAATTTTGATATTACCTGCTCGGATGACGTTAAGAAAAGCTTAGTAGAAGCTCTTGGTACTATTCAAGACGTTGTTTCGGAAACGTCTTTAGATTATTTTCAGAGGTAATATTTTGTTACGCATGGATATTTTAATTTGTGGAATTTATCCCTTCAGATTTCGGCGAGCCACCCATGTAACTCCAAAATCGTATTTAAATTTTATTGCGGGATATAAAAGCATTTATAAACACACACGTCACCAATTGAGAGAAGGTGCCTTGCGGATGGACACAGGTTTAGAAAAACTTGCAGAAGCTTCTTCTTCCGTTGAGTTTTTGAAAAAAGATTTAGCCGTAATGGAAAAAGAGCTTGTCGAAGCATCCCAACGTGCCCAAAGGGTCTTAACGGAGGTAGACGATTCTAATGCCCGAGAATTAATTTTGAATCTCAGATTAACACGGGCATAAGTGGCTTTTCATCGGTATCAATCCGATTTTTCTTTCAGGTAACTGAACGAGCCAGTCAAGCTGAAGTATTTAAAAATCAAGTGCAGATAGTTAAAGAAAAAGCTGAAATTTTGGTTGCATGCATAGCAGAAGAAAAAGCCAGAGCGGAAGAAAAATTAGAGGCTGCCAAGCCTGCTCTCGAAGAAGCGGAATCGGCATTAAATACAATTAAACAGGCGCATATAGGTAAACTCTAATACATTTATTAGGTCAACCTAATTAAAATAATTATAACTCTTTTTCAGCAACTGTCAGAAAGTTGGGCAGACCGCCACATCTCATCATGAGAATTATGGATTGCGTTTTGATACTTTTTCAACGCAAACTTCTGAATGTAATCCCAGATCCAACCACGTTAAGTGTAAAACCTTCCTGGCCTGAATCTTTAAAGGTAAGTGACGCATGCCTTTATTGAAATAAATAATATTTTCTTCAGACTTACTTTCAAGCAGTCTACAGACTTGCTTAGCAGGCTTTACAATTATAACAAATTATAAACTTTATTTTGTTTGTGAACATTGTAAATGTGAAATCCAATTGGTATGTATAGGCTGCAGAGGGATGGAGCGAGTGGGAGGGAGCCGTGTGGTGCTCTTGCAATGATGTTTCTTACCGAGGAACACATCCCTTTTAGCTTGACTTGAAATTTCCTGTTTCCTTTCCTTGAGAGTTTCTTGAGTGTTGGATTTGAAATGTCATCTGGATCTGGGGATTTCCTCTTCTTGATGCCTCTGATGGTTGGGCTCTTGGGCTCTTGAAGTGACTTCGGCCTGTTCCTTGTTCTGGGTTTGGGTTGGTCGGTGGTTCCTGTCGTTTTGGGTGCGTCTTCTTTCCTGTGTGTGATGGTTTTCGTCGTGATGCTCCTCGTTCGTCTTGTTTTCATGAAATAATTTCTGTAAATTCCTTTTCCTTGCTAGGGTGGGGAGAATACCTTTAATTTGTGGTACGGACAAAGGGTCAGGACATCTGGACGCCGCCTTTTGGGCGTCGGCCTTTTAGGCGTCTGCTTTTTGGCCTCCAAGATTTTTGGGACGAGCTGGAGGCGTTTGAGTTCCTCTTGGAACGGGGCCTCTTGGATTTTACCACGGTGTACTCCATGGCCGAACCGTAATTTTTGTTGGGTGCAGTTTCTTTTTGGCTTTGGGTCGGATTTGCTGTGGCAGTCTCGATATCCTGGTTGGTTTTCTTGTTTTCCAGTTTTTGGTTCTCGTATTACTGCTGCCTTTTGTTGCAGTTGTCATCTTTGTTGTTCGGTATGTACGATAAGCTTTTGAGGTGGACTGAGTGTTCTTGTGCGGCTGCGAGCAAAATCGGTAATTTGTCGAAAATATGAAAAATGAAAATTTACTAGAAAATTCGAATCTTTCGGAAAAAATAACTAAAAATCGTGGTTTGATGTTTGATCCCTATCTAAAATGAACGTAAATTTTCGATTTTTAAATGCCGTTTTCTCGAAAAGTAATGGTTAATCCAGCTTGATTTTTTTAAATGCATAAAAAATTGTCCTCTTTCCAAGAATCTGTTAATAATAGAAAGGAAAATAAATTTATGGGGCCCTGACGAAGAGATTTTTTTTTAAATTTGATTTAGAAATACTTTTTTCGTCAGTTCAAGCAGAAAAACAGTGCAAAAATTGTTTTTTTTCAAACGGCTGCTATTTTGCTATGCAGGTTTTTTTTGAAACTAAAACCAATAAGAGTCCCAAAATTTAGTTTAGTTTAATAATTTTCTAACTATATTTAATTCAGATGAACCGGCAACGCTGTGGAGGGCCCCGTGCAGATCCACGCATGCCGAATACGCCTTTCGTTCACGGGAGCTCGAGCCGCCGTTTTTGATTGTTTTTTTATAAATAATTTCCAAAAGTGTTATTTTTTAACAATTCCTGAAATTTATGCTTTTTTCATGCCTGTTGACGGTAATCTGCCGTTAATTTGAGAGTTGAGTACGGAGTTCTGATATTTTACCCTGACGCTTTTCGATTTTGTAACCCGGAGAGTAAACTTACCTCGTTGTTCTCAACTTTCGAGTCCCAATCCTTTTTATCACTAGTTATATTTGCTGCCACCAGGTCTACCTTAAAGATGGAATGAGTGTAGAATGAGTCAGACAGTGGTGTAACTAGTAGGGGGCGGGCCGCTCCGAGCGGCACATATTTAGGGGGGCGGCAGATTGCGGTATGTAAAAATTGTGGGTTTGAAAAAAGCCATATTAAAGCTCGATGACCTTTTTCTTTTTTTTGCTCTTTTTTTTTAAATTTAAGTGAAATTCTTTTGGTAGGGGGCGGCAAAATATCAAACCGCCTCAGGCGGCAAAAGCTCTAGATACGCCACTGGAGTCAGACCAGCTCGTTTTGATTGGTATAACGTGAACAAGCGATAAACAGGGGTGGAGGGAGTAGGAAGGAATAAATAAGATTTTACAACACCAAAATTAAGCAATCAAAAATATTTAATTTAGGTTTATTGAAAGTAGAACAAAAATATGTAAATTAATTAATACAAAAAAGGATCTTAAATTTAAGGTTAATTTAAGACAGTAAATACAAAACAAAAAGACATGATGTCATAAATAGATTTCTTACTTGTAGTACATATTATATTTACGGCTCTTAGGAGGATTTTAGAAAAGTGACTTTGATGATGAATTGAACATATTGATTTTATGTTTAAAATAAAATTATGATAACATTGCAGAAAAATACTACCCGAAACTGCTAAAAAAATAAAATACAATATCTGAATCGAAACACTTAGTTTAAATTAAAAATTACAGTTTAATTAATATAATACTTTAATTCACAAAATTTCATTTTTATACAATAGGTAACACCACCGTCTCGCGAAATCTTCTTACGAAGACTATCTTCCGATGACTGATCTTTTGGAACTCAATAAAAAACTATAATTGACATTTTTTTTTCGTTTCAATGAGTTTCGTTTTAATGAACTACTTATAATATTGTTTATTATCAAGAGTTGTGTGAATGTCTTATGCGATTAAGGTGCTCTTCAAATTCTCAACTTTTAGTTTATGAGTAAATAAGAAATCTACTTATGAGTTATGAGCAGTTATTTTGGGGCCTTATAACTTAAAATTGCATTAAGTCCTAGAGTTATACTTCTTATTTTTACAACAACTGGCAATATTAAGTATTTAATTGAATTTAATTAGTAAAATTCACTTAAAAAATTAGTTGCATAAACAACTTAAATTAATGCAAATCTAGGTTCCACTGTTTGGTGTGTCTATCTAAATGATAGATGAAAGAAGCATCATACAATTGATGCCACTTACAATTTTTGATTTATTTTTTAAATTCAAAAAATAGCCCTTAGATGACCTAATAGCTTTATATTCACCCTATCATGTCAAGTAATATTTTGAACAAAATTAAATTTAAATTTCAGAAGTGTCAATGAGTTCAATTTCAGGTTTACGTTCCCTACAAATTACTGATTTGATTCTATAAAAATATGTTTTCTTGAATGTTTTGATTACCAACAATAATAATATAGCAAATGCAGTCATTGAAATAAAAACTTGGAAACCCGAATTGCCATATTTTATAAATTCTCTTGATTCCTTTTCAGCAGTTAAGTTATTTTCAGCATTTTTAAAATGTAAAAAAAGGTCGGTTATATTTTTCATAAATTCGCTTGATTCGTTTTGCATTCGACCGCTTATGTTACTAATATTTTTCAAAATACTTCCCAATTTTAAATCATTGTCATCTTGATCATGTGGATTAATATTTATTGAAAAAATATTGTGTTGTAAGTTATGGGACTTGTTTCTTGGTGGTTTTTCGCTTTCTCTTAAGGATACATTTTCAGAACACAATATTCCGTCTATACTTTCGTCGTGGTAAATTTTGTCTTGAATTAGCATGTCATATTTAATACCTCTTTTTCTAAAATATTGTAACATGTTCTTCAGAAATGTGCAGTTAAAGTAATTAAAATTTAAACTTACGCGATCCAATATAGGGCAATGCGAGGCTAACGACACATAGTCAACATCGAAAATTGAATTATTGTTTAAATACAAATCTTGAAGTCCGGTTAAGGGAAAGAAAGCGTTACAATTTAATATCGAAAAATTATTATTTCCTAAATTTAAAACATTCAAATTTTTCAAATTTGTAAATACTCCAGTCATTAATTTCGCTAATTCATTTCCATTCAGCATTAACACTTTGAGAGAGTAAACATTTCTAAATGTTCCCACTGGGATGCTTTTCAGTTGATTATTATCCAATTTTAATTTTGCCAATCGTTCTAAACCATTGAAAGAATTAAACATAAGAGTTTGTAATTTATTATTGTCTAAATAAAGCTCTTCTAAATTATTCAAGCCCACAAAATTATTTTCTTCAATTACTTTTAAATCATTGTAACTTAATTTTAAAATGTGTGTATCAATTAAAGTGTTAAACGCACCTGGTATAATTTTTTGTAATTTATTATTGTCTAAATAAAGTTCTTTTAAATTATTCAAGCCCACAAAAATATTTTCTTCAATTACTTTAAAATCATTGTAACTTAATTTTAAAATGCGTGTATCAATTAAAGTGTTAAACGCACCTGGTATAATTTTTTGTAATTTATTATTGTCTAAATAAAGTTCTTTTAAATTATTCAAGCCCACAAAAAGATTCTCTTCAATTACTTTCAAATCATTGTAACTTAATTTTAAAATGCGTGTATCAATTAAAGTGTTAAACGCACCCGGTATAATTTTTTGTATCATGTTATTATCCAGTACTACGATGTAGGCATTCTTAATACCAAAAAAAGTGTTATTTTGAATAATACTTAATAAATTATTGCTGACATCAATAATCGCTGTGGAAGATTCACTGAACTGTAATTTGTCAAAAGCATATTTTTCTATAGCCTGAATGCTATTGTTACGCATAATTAGGCTTTTTAAATTGGTAATATTTCCAAAGGAATTGTGTTTTATTATAGAAATATTGTTATTATTGATGAATATTGAATTATCGAATTTATCACAATAACGATTAACATCACAATGAAAATCTATATTTTGAAAGGCGTTTGGCTCTATATTCCTAATACCGCTGTGATTAAAAGATATAACATTGGCCCAAGAATTTGAAAACAAATTTTTGGAAATTATACTAATATTGTTATTGTTGAAATAAAATCTTGTATGTCCACGTACATCTTGAAAACTATAATTTATTGCGTGAATTTTATTGTTTTCAAAATTCACAGACCGTAGTAATGTTAATGGTTCCAGCAAGTTTCCATCGATAAATATCAATTCATTATCCGCCATATTCAAAATTTCTAATCTTGTCAGCTTACTCAGCACATTAAAATTTACAAAGCTGATGTTATTATGATTTAAATAAAGCTCTTTTAGATTGCCCAAGATGTAAGAAGAATTTCCCAAAGTTTGTATCTTATTGTGGGCCAGATTTAATTTTTGCAATTTGCTTAACTGGCTTAAATCTTTGGCATCTATTTCACATAAATTATTCATTTCAAGGCTCAAAGAATACAAGTTTACAAGATGCGACAAAAATGTTAAGTGTTGGATTTCATTGTTGTCCAAATTTAGCACATGCAGTTGAGACAACGAATGAAAGGCATCTTCCCCAATAGATTTAATCCTGCTAGCGTTAATTGTTAATTTGAATAATTTACAAAAGCTAGTCGTGTCAATTACTTTATCATCAAATATCGTTAAAAACGAACTCGATATTATTAGTTCATCGCAAAAGCCGTAATAGCAAGGTTGTTGACTTTTCTCTAAAGAAGCGGGCGAAATTAAATTTTTACATACTATTGTCCTATGTGTTGTGCATCTAAAATAATTATTATTATCCTCAATAAATTCGGAGTAGTATGGCTGGTTATTTTTTGTACACGTACTTTCGTCAGCTATAGTGTTGCTTACGACAATAGCTAATATGATGATAAGTAAAATGTGCATTGTAATTTCTATAAAAATAAAAATCTATATAAGTAAATTAGACTTAGTTAACACAGTTATTAGAAAAGTCTTCGATAACTTTAAATTTTTCGGATTTGCGTTTTAAAAACTGCAGTATATAAACCGACAAAATCTTGTCTGTTGTGCTTTAACAGGATCTTCGAGGGATTTATATACATACATAAAAACCAACATACTTATTTAAATTTAGTTAATTTTACTAAAAATAAACTTAAAAAGCATTTTAAGTCTATGGACTTTTTAATTTTTTTTTCAATTTTTCAATGTAGATAATAGTTAAAACTCCGCTGTTTAAATTATTATTATTGTTAAATAGGTATCGTGTTAATCGATTTTACTGCATATACCTAAATAATAACTAATCAAATCAAATCAAATACACAAAAATTAAATTTTAGAACGAAAATCCGGAAAATCTGCTAGGTATCCGTAGACTTAGAAACAAAAATGGTGTGCAAACTATATCAAACAAATTTGTATTTTGGTTTTTACTAAAAAGTAAAAGTTGAATGAAAATAATTTTCAGATACGACTTAATTAGGAGGAGTTAATAACTCACAACAGATGCAATATCATTAAACGAATATAATTATGTAATATATACCGATAGACCGTAATATTAAAGTACATTTATACATAATAATAAAAACTACGCACAAATTAATAAAAGTTTTAAATTTTTATTTAATTTATCAAAATCAATATTGCACTAATATTAGAAAATGTACACATTTGAATATAGGTCTCATATTGATTTTCAATATTGGACCAATATTGTTTTTAAATATTGCTCCAATATTGCAAAATGTTCACATTTACATATTGGACCGATATTGATTTTCAATATTGCATTAATATTGCGCCAATATTTGTGCTACATGGGTTGTTTGTAAAATTTACCGATATACTATAATATACCATAATATACTATAATATACCATAATATACATGGGGGCTGATAGGCCAGCTCATGGCCGATCTGAAAATCTATATATTATGACCTTAGCAAAAAGTCGTTTATTTTCGAGATATTAGCACTTTTGTAAATTTTGCTAAAATCGACACCTTAATTCAGCTTGTCGAGTCCAGTGATATGACATTTCATATTATTCTAAGTTGCTAATTTTAGCTACACAATCCTGAATAACCCTGCTATTGATCACAGACTAAAATTAATCTAATAATGCCACACCTTGAGAAAGAAAAAATATTTTAGCCAAACTTAAATTTTCTTTTTATTTGCCAACTTCGACTCTTCATACCGTAAAAGAACTATACCAAACTAACTTGGCAAGTTATTTTAAAAAATTGCTCATCTAGTGTAGTTTACAAAAAGGGTATAATTATTATTTATAATAATTATTTCAATAATCAGGAAATCACATAGTTTCAATTTAAAAATGTTTGAAATATATTAAAAGTTGGGCTAAACGTAGTTGTTTAAAATAACCAATAATCCAAAAACACACTTATCATTTATCATCAAAAAAGTTGTGATCCCAGGAGATCCTGTTCTGTTTTCAAATTCAGGATACAGTTAATAGTGTATACTTTGAGAATTTACAAAAAAATCAACCACTTTTTTCCACGTTATTTATTTTTTAATCTAATATACTAGGGCACTCTTTCTTTGCAGCGATGGTTGTCATGTCGATGATTTTGATGACGGTAGTGAATAATTATTTACATTACTTTCTCTACATTATTACATATCCTTGAAAAGTAGGTGATATTCACGACAAGATACACGAAGTCTGGCCCAAATTTAAACCTTTTCAACGTTTTACCCCCCTCTCAACCCTTATATTTGTAAAAAAGAAGTAATAATATATAGTCAAAAATTTATTTTAAGTCGTGCATGACTTCGCAAAAAAGTAAAAAAATCGAAGTATTTGTTATTTTCTGTCACTTTTCTAATAGTATAACTTTTTGTATCTATGACAATAAATGTAAAATCAAAATAAAATTTTATTTATATAGATAAAAGCTAATAAAGAAAATTAATTATGTGAAAAAGTTAATATAAAAATTTTAAATTAAAGATTAAGAGATTTATAAAACTTAAGATTTAACGCATGTTGCTTGGAGTTTTGTCGAAAACTTCTACAATCATCCATAACTTGGTAAAATATTAACTTAAAATCTTGCTCACTTGAAGCTCATTCAGGCTCAAACGAATCGCTATCGATTGACATCAATTTCATACATAAATTCAAAATGGGAACGAAAATTGCAAAACATGTCTACAGCCCCCAGTAGCTTTTGCGAATAACTTCGCGACCTTTGAGGCTCAAACGAAAATAATGGATGCTCATTGAGGCTCAAACGATGATCTAACGTTTGATATAAAATTCATTTCCTTCCTTGGTTAATAAAATTCATATAAAAATTCGAAACTGGGGGGCCATCATGTCTACAGTCCCCCCCCTCCCAGTTGTTTTTTGCGAATAACTTCGCGACCTTTGAGACTCAAACGAAAATAATGGAAACTCAAACAAAATTTGCAACAAAAAATGTCAAATAAGTTTTGCTGTAAAATGGATTTTTATGGGTACATTTTGAAAGTGCAATAAATTTACATTTACAATTTCTGGAAAGTTTTTGAAAAATTTTGTTTAAAGCTGTATTTCTTAATTTTCTTATCGAGTTTTTAACAATAATTAAGAAACAAAATATCAAGTGTTGGGTATCTTTAGACGCGGAAAAAAATCACTTTAATTTGATTTTATATTATAATACAAAAAAAGAATAATAAAAATTACGACTTTCTTTTCACTTTAAAAAGTGAACATCCGAGTGAACCCCTAGCAGGGGGTTCACTCGGATGTTGATGAAAATAAGTGCTACTGATTTCAGCATAAAAACAATTATTGGTAAAATATTTTCCGTAATTTTGAAACAAGAATAACCCATATTCATTTATACACCAATACACAAATTTGTTTTACTATAGCAACATTAAAAATAATAAATTTTAAAATTTCTACTTACAGTTTGTGTTACAAACTTAACACCTGAAACTACTATAGGTAGGTAAGCTTTATTGAAAAATATTCCTTCACTTAAGTATTAGATAGCATTACTAATTTATGATAGTAATAATAATTTATTGTTTTGATTAGAAATTACACAAATCGAGAAAATATATAAAACAGTTAATTGGAACTGAGTAGCCATCAACAATAAGAATTATTAAATTACTGCTAACCGTCAATTCCACTTAAACTATCTACATACTACCTCTGCAAGTTTTATTGTTTATCTTTGCTGATATATTTCCGGTTTTGTCACTATAGCAGCGTGACATTATTATTTTTAAAAGTTGATAGTATTACTTTGTAAGTACATTTTAATTATAACATTAACGGATATTTGTTTAACCAAAAATTAAATCTAAAATTTTGTTCGGCACGTGTTAAATATAGCTGTGGCGAAGAAATAAGCCCGAGTTGGCTCCCGAGGTCTTGCAAACAGAATTTCATCTAATTATGACCAGTGCAGGATTTAAGCTTAGGGCCGTGAGGCCCAGGCCTAGGGCGCCTAAACTTTAGAGGCGAGAAAATTTTAGAAGTTGTTTTTAAATTAAATTTAAAGACTCACAATAATAATGTGATATAATATTATTTATTGATAATTAATATAATATAATACTATTATTTATTGTGATATTTTGGGTCGGTTACTTTGCCACCCTCTCCCCACTTAAAATTTTTGGCCAAAAAGCTAGTTCCCAAATCTATGGAACTAGCGCCGGCTAGCACCCAAATATTAAAACTAGGACCTTTACAGTTTTTCACAAATTTACATTGAAACTGGGAGTTTAAAGTAACGCTAGCTCCCCCCCCCCGTTAATATTTTAGCTCCAAAAGCTAGCTTCCAAACATTAAAGCTTGCACCATTTTCAGTCGGGTGATGTTATCTTTGAAAAAAATGAAAAATTCATTTATTGTTCCGTTTTAAGAAATTTATTATTACCAAAATAAATTTATATTTGGATTAATAAACCTCAAAATAAAATACAGCAGTCTTAAAGCAGTGAACAGCAAAATCATGTTTGTTTTTTTGATATAAATTGGAATTTTTATCTTATTTTGTCTTTTTTATATATTTAAAAGGAAAAAAAATTAAATTTGGAATTAATATTTAAAAAACAAACATGATTTTCGCTGTTCGCTGTTTCAAGACTCGACGTATTTTTAATATTCATATACAGTAGCGACCGTACAAATTGCATTGGGAATTATTCCCGAATTTAAAAAAATAGATTTCTAAGTATTGTCATGTAACATGACCACACATGCATGAATTATGCGATTTTCCATCGCTTATCACTTTACTATTTTTTACATATTCTTTATTGAGTCACTGTCATTGTATTCGTAAAAAAAGGCTTTCTTCGAGCTTTCATCATTGCAAAATCATTAATAACATCATTGTAATTAATTTCCATTGTAATATCATTTTGAGTGCATAACAACATCAAACTGTTAAGCTTTTCATTTTCCATAGTAGATAACAATTTCGTCTTTACTTTCTTAAGGGCAGAAAAGCTTCTTTCTGCTGTACGCAGTTTGTCAGAGGAAGAGTCAAATTTAGGAAGGGATGTACGTTCGGTGGAATTTAAATTTTTTCTCTTATTTTGTCGTCCAATTTTTTGCGCCCCCAAATCTTTTGCGCCCTAGGCATGTGCCTGGCATGCCTAAGCGGAAATACGGTCCTAGCTGTCTTTCTCAATTTTGGCTTCCTTTTAGAGAAAGGTGTGTTCAAAATACAGTTTCAATATCTTTGCATAATATTACCTTACACTTTTTAAGTCTCTGAGCATCAGGAGCTCATGCTGCTTCTCTTCTCTTTTACTACACGCTAATAATAGAGTGCACTTCTACCCCAAAATAAGCAGTCTCTATCAAAAAAAAAAAAAAAAAATACGACACAATGTGGCATATATCCGTTTTTTAATTTTTTAATTAAGTTTTTAAAATGAAAATAAAGAAAAAATTATAATAATGTAAACAAAATAGAATGATTAATTTTACTTATTAAATGGTACAGAAACTTTATGTTATTTTTACAATAAGCAATAACAGCATTCTTAATCTAAATTAATTAAAATTAACAATAAAATTGAAAAAGTACTTCTTAGACTGATATTAACCACTCATTATTGCCTGATATTGTATCCACCCAATAATTCGATTTCAGAATTGCTTCGTCTCATTCCACAAACCGATCTGTTTCTACTGACCCGTTTCACCACGTACACTATTTGACCCAAAATAACGAGAACACTCACAGCTACCAGCAAAGATTGAAATAGGCTTAGATTTGGAGCACTCACCGAACGGTCATCGTAAGCCTGAACGATATACTTTTTGGGCTTATCAGTAATATTTAGCTTTTGAAGTTGAGTTTGGATTCTGGTTTTGAAATTTTCCAAATGTTTGAATTTCGACGCTGCCGTGTCGTTACTGAGATTTTGCATGATATCGTTCACTTTTTTAACCAAGTCTTCCAACCGGGTTTCGGTTTTTTCTACCCAATCGCAAGGGGATACGCCTTTACCCTCAAGAACCACACACGATACTCCATCGTATTGATTCTCACTTTCAGTTGGATTCGAAACGTAGTCAATATTTTTAGCTTTTAAATCTTCTAAAGTTTCTTTCAGATTTCCACACGGGATTTGGTTATCATTTATATCAATTGCGGACAGATTGGGAACGACTTCGACCAAATCGCTGCTTAAAGTTGTCAGATTATTAGAATTTAGTTTTAAGGTTTGCAAAGATGGTAGCGGCTTGAATACGGTAATGTTTAAATAGGAAATATTATTACGAGAAAGATTTAATGTTTTCAACATTCCTTGATTGGAAAATGATAAATCAAACACTTTTGAAATGCTGTTGTTGCTAATATCCAAACTTTTGAGAGTTTGGCTAGCAAATACATCATTGGGCACTTCCTCAACTTCGTTGGTTGTTAAATTCAAATAATTTAAACTGATCAAGTTGTTAAATGGATACGAGTATAACGAATTTACTTTATTGGATCCTAAATCCAAATCGACCAATTGTTTTAAGCCTTGGAAGATATCATTGGATAAGTTGGTGATTTGATTACCGTTGAGTTTCAAAGTTTTCAGATTGGTCAGTGTCGAAAAGGCATTGGTTTGCAATGCAAAAATATTATTATTGCTCAAGTCTAAAGTGTCAATACGTTCCAATCCAACAAAATTATCGGTCAAAATGATCGATAATTTGTTGTTGGACAAATCCAAACTCCAATTTTTGGTACCATCGTCTTCTTGGGCAAATAAATCACTGAAAGCACTACTTTCAATTCGTTTTATCGACATGTTGCAGAAACCAAAGTATCCATCCACTAAATTTTCTTCATCGCAGGAATCAGATTTGATTGACTTCAGTTTTCCCAAATTTGAAAATGCATTCGATTTTATCACTTCTATGGTGCTGTTCACAAAGGAGATTTCTTCTAAATTGGATAAACTTTGGAAGGCATTACCAAAAATTGCACCAATTTGAGTATTTTCAAACGATAACTTTTTCAAATTTGTCAATCCGTTAAATACGTCAGTATTCAGATGGATGAGACTTGCTTCTCTAATGGTTAAAGTTACGACGTTTTCAAGCTCACTGAAAACGTTATCATCAAGCACAACAAGTCCTTCGTTTAAATTTATTTCAATCAGGGATGGCATGCCAACAAAGGACTGATGTTTTAAGAATTTAATCGGATTTAAATGTAAGTCCAACGATCGAAGCGAATCGAGACCATTGAAAGATCCTGGATTGATTTCGTGAATGTACAAATCTGTCAGGTTTAGAAATTCAAGAGTTGATAATCCCAAAAATGTGTTATTAATCAAAGCATTTAGGAAATTTCCATTTAGATTTAACGAATAAAGTCGATTCAAACCTAAAAATGAATTGTCTTCCACAAATTTAATTTGATTATTATTCAGATTCAAAATCTGTAAGTTTGGAAGATTGGCAAAAACATTGGATCGGATTCGGAATATCTTATTGTAGCTCAAATCCAATTTTACCAGTTGGGTTAGATTAAAAACTCCCACTTTAATCTCATACAGAAGGTTGTTATTCAACAGTAAATTTTCCAGTTTGTCTAAATCGTTGAAACCTCCAACTTCAATTGCGGTTATATTTTGGAACGATAAATCCAAATCTTTAATTAACTTCAATCCCTCAAAAGTGTTTTCTTTTATAACGGTTAACTCATTTTTGCCAATGTTGAACGACTCAACCTGATTCAATTCACTAAAAGCCTTTGGTTCGATCTCAGCGATTTTGTTTTGACTCAAGTCCAAAGCATTTAAATTTGGAATTCCTACAAAAGAATCGCTTTTGATAGTTTCTAGGTTGTTGTTCGCTAAATTTAAAAACAACATTTGTGTTAAACCGCTGAAAGCGTCACTTCCAATCGATTCCAGATTTAAATTTGATAAATCTAAATTATCCAAACTCGGCAAACCGTTAAATCCGTTTGAAACTAATTGGGTTTCGGTGCTTCCACGTTGTAAATGAAGCTGTTTCAAATTCTTCAAGCCGTTAAAGACGTTTACATTTTTTGAAAAATTTGCGTACTGGATGTTTAAAATTCGTAATCGGTTTAAACCGGCAAATACGTTGTGATCAATTTTAGAAATTGCGTTATCAATTAAATTCAGAGATCTCAATTCGCTCAAACCTCGAAATGCGCCATCACGAATTTCTTCAATTTTCAAATTTTGTAAATTCAAGTTTTCCAAATTTCTCAAACCACTGAACGCATCGGCATATAAAATTCGTAAAGTATTTCCTTGAAGACTCAAACGCCTCAAATTTCTTAAATTTTGGAAGGTTCCCGGAAGAATTTTGTCAAGGTTGTTGTTATCCAACGACAAAATTCGCAAGTCTTTCAAATTAGTAAAGGTTATCACATTTATGGCGTTCAATTTATTATCTTGCAAATACAGAGATCGTAAATTTGGCAAATTCAACCCATTAGTAATTGATTTAATTTCATTGTTGTTTAACGTTAGCGTTTCTAATTTTTTAAGGCCTAACAACAAATTTCCATCAATTTCTTCCAATTTATTGTACGACAAATCTAAATGTCTCAATTTTTTATTAAACTGGAAGCAGTGGCCTAAATCGGTAATTTTATTGTTGCTGGCTACGAATTTTTCCAAATTAATATAATTGCAGGTCAATTTATCAACAGAGGTCAATTTGTTGTGACTTACGTCCAAGATACGAAGACGATCCGTTTCGGGTAAATCGCTAACTTGCAATGTAGTTAAGTTATTGTTGGTTAGATACAATTCGTTTAAATTGCTTACTCCTTGACTCAATTTGACTCTTTGTATTTTATTATTTTCCAAGTGAAGACGATCCAAATTGTGAAACTGTTTGAAACTATTACCTTCGACTACTTTGGTGAAACCGTTATTCATTCGAATTTCTTTATATTTGTGCTGGTCGTCGATATGGATCTCTTTAACGACATCGTCATTTGATCCTACAATTTCCAACGAAAAACACGAATTTTGGTTTTTAAACTGAGAAGCGATATCCTTTTCTAATTTGAATGTGAAATTGGAATCTTTATTTTGATTTATGCATTGTAATTTCTTACACGGTCCATTCTCTATCCATTTGCAGTTAGGTGATAATCCAGAAATTGCCAGAATAAGCGTCGTAAATAAAATTCCAATTGGTAACGCAGGTTTCATGGTATTATTTCCTAAAACAAAAGTGGTTTTAATTATATAACCAAATTTAAAAACTTAAATGCCTGTAAACTTTAATTTTAATTAAATTAACCAATGAAAATCTAAAGTTTTATTTTATAGGCGGAGCTATAGTTAAACTGCCGATTTTGATTGGTCAGTTTAAAATACTGAAATCTTTAAGATTAAAGGGAATGATCAGAATCACCTCAATTAACAATAAAAAAATTTTTTACGGCTGCAAATGTCGGGACAACAAAAAATCTTGCAAAATTTATTATTAAAAGCATATTAATTTTTATTAAAATAAAAAAAGATTCTCCCCTTAAGATACCATCAGACATCAAGAAAATATATATTATATAAATATAAATGAATAAATATAATAAAAATAAATAATTAAGGACTGAAAGGTGTAATTGTAAATTTAGAGTACAGATGGAATTTTCGGGGAAATTTTGGAAAATCCACCTCCTTCAAGATTATCAGCCTTATTCATAGCCTAAAAATTTCAGTGGCGATCTATCATGTTTAATATCATTTTAACCTATCTATTAATTAAAAGCAGAGCCGGAACTAGGGCATGACGCGCCCGTAGCGACTTTGAAACTTGAGCCATTATCGGAGGGGATCTTACCCATCAGCATATAGCGTCGCAGGCAAATTTTTTTGAAATTTTCAAGGTCAAGCACTCTATTGTAAAGTTAGAAAATCGCGATACTAAAATATTTTCTCAAAAAGATAGGTTAATGAAACAAATTTATTTAATAAAAATAAAAGTATTTTTAAGCCCTTCAGGAACAACTTATTTCATTTGTTCATAAAAAATCAACACATAATATGTATTACATAAACGATTCACCAATTCAGTAACGGAAAAATGGGCAAATCAATACCGTACCGTTACAAAAATTTCTGTACCGTAAATGTACATAAATGATACATCAAAACGGTAACGGCAAAAGCGGTAGTAAATCAATGCCGTACCGTTATGAAAATTTCTATACCATATATGTACATAAATGATACCTTTAAAAAAGGTAACGAAAAATAGGGCAAATCAATGCCGTGCCGTTATGTAAATATCGGTACCGTATATGTACATTTTTGACGGCTTTGTGCTGCTTGGGTCTAGAAGTCCCATTTTAAGGCATGTGAAACTTTCTTTTTATCTTTTTTGACTTTAACGTTTTGTCGATTTGTTAGAGTTTAGATTAGAACAGGTCTGCAATCTTCAATTTGTAAGAAATCGTCAATTTTTAACCTGTTTTGCCGTTAATAGGTTTGCTCTCTTACCGGTTACTATAGCAAATATAGAAGCAATATTGTAATCCGTAGTATGCTGATGAAGCGCAGGAACATCGTAAAAAATTCAATTCTTAATAATTTCGTTCGACTAATTTTAAAATAAAAAGTTCTTTTATTTATAAATGCAAAATGCCCGCACTAATATTCACGGATTAATCCGAGATTTAAGATAATCCTAGGATTTAGCAATTACTGGAATTTAGACCGTATCGTAGCAACAGCTGCTATTTCGAGAATTAATCTTGAATCTCAAATTAATCCGTGACTATTAGTACGGGCATAAGTGTGGTAAAAGTGTAACGGAGATTTTTAATTTATTGAAAAACTGAAAAATCAATAAAACCATCGATCGTTACAATGAGTAAGCACCTCAGCATTATGGGGATAGTTGAAGATCCTAAATGTAGGATGTGTGGTGAAGCGGAGAAAACTCCTCACTACATTTTATGTGAATGCCCGGCACTGTTGGGAAGGAGAATGCGTCACATTGGACTTTCATACCCGGAAGTAGAGGAGATAGGAAATCACCCCTAGGCCGCATACTCGAAGAAACGCGGCTAATAGAGTAAAACAAGGAACGTGGGGCACAATAAGCTTCAACTTCAGTGCGGTGGGCGTAATAAATCCACAATCCGTTAAATGATAATAATAAAAATACGGTACAAGCAAAATGATTGCGTGTATGTCCACAGCTCTAAGGAAGCATCTGAAAAAATTGCTAGGGTAGAAAGGGGTCATTTTCCAGCATCAGTAATGGTTTGGTGGGATGTATCATAAGTAGGCATAGGGGCACTTGGGCTGACCTCATTTGACTCCGAATCAATGACCTTGAGGTCAAGGCCGGTATATACCGGTATACCGCACCGTACCGTACCGGTATATATCGGTATACCGGTACGGTACCCCTATGCCTACTGACCGAAAGAACCCGCCAAAAGTGGAACTCAAAAAAGGTGACACTCTAAAGACACTAAAAGACACAACTAAAAATATTTCTTATTTTGTATAGCAAATATAAAAAAATTGAATGTGGCTATGCCCATAACTTTATCATACATTTAAATAATAATAAATTTTAAAAAATTAAAAAAACAATTATTATTTTGGAGAATAATTTATTATAATAAAAAAATAAAATTTAAAAAATAAGAAAAAATTTTTTTTCAATTTGTATTAAGAACTATAAACAAAAATAGGATATTTACACGATTATTTATTAATACATTTTTACTTCCTTGTAAATAAGAAAGTATTGTAATCTTGAATTTTTTAGTTTTCAGAATTTGACGGAAATATCCGTTTTGTACGTACGGACGTCTGTATGTACACAAAATTTGACCACATACATACATACTGCCGCGTAATCTGATAATGGATGATTAAATTTTTATACCCTTCACCAAATTACTGCTTTGAACATGGAAAAGCAAAGATAAGCTTACCATACGCATCGCCATCAAATTTATTTTACCATTTCTTTAAACTTCCAATAATAATTTTAATATTAATTTCTTCGATATCCCCAATCATCAAATTTTTAATTTATCTACATATTAAATCACCAGCTATTATTCTTAGTTAACAATCCAAAATTCAACTTTATCAAAAATATTCAACTTATATCCAATTTTGTCCAAACAACTTCCAATACATAAACAATCCAAATAAGCTTACAGAAAATTCAAAATTATTTATTTTCGCACACTTGAAAAAAAATTTAAACAAATTCGTCACACCTCCCAAAGCCCCCCCTTTTCAAATTCATTATTGCCACCTTAACACTTGGGCGAAAACGAAATAAATGCAAATTCCCAAGAAAAATCAAAATTTACAAAATCATAATAAAATCAATTTATTATTAAATCGACAAATTCAAAATAACCATTTATAAATCAATGTTTTATTTTGAAACACGACAATACATACAGACAATTTTTGGAAGTGATGATTTTCTGCTTCCGGGACCCCAAAATGTCTAAATTCATCAAAATCTCAACTTTTTTTTTCTGCACGATTACAATACTTGCACAGACTTCGTACGATAAAGTAAAAATATTTAAAATGATACAACTAAAAATATCTCTATTTTTGTATAAAAAAAAAGAAGAAAAAATATATAAAAAAGTTTAAGTTTCATTCAGTATTTTCGTTTGAAACAAAGTCAATAACATTTTTTTACAAGATTTTCTTGTAATTTTCTCAGAAAATCCTCTAAATTGGTCAAAAATTTCAGTTTTCTTCTCGTTTTCTACAGGAATCCACAAAACTGTTAACAAAATGTTAAATTTTTATGGAGAAGTTTAAAAACAAACACCCGGTATAAGTAAAAAAAAGGTGGCAGTGCAGTGGTAAAAACTTGTAGAGACCCCCTGCTGACATTGAGAATGAGGCCCCCAATTAACATCGAAACAGCAATTTAGATTATACTGTAGTCTAATCAGCTACATAATTATTTGGAGTAGTCCACATAATTTTTAAAATACGCAACATAATTATTAGACAATTAATATTCGACAGGTTAAAATTTGAAAAATATATAAAAATGTAACATTCTATTTAAAAAAATTAATCCCCCAAGAAGTTTCACTTCTCGGGGCCCACACCGCGTGGTCCATGGGGACATCATCGCCGTTACTGATAAACATAACTTCTGATTGGAAAAAAACCACAAACCAGCCGTTGTACAAAAAATTCGACCAGGCTAAAGATCAGCATATGTAAAAAGATAACAGTTAAGACTTCAAAACGCAACAAGGATATTATGCATAAATTATTATTTTTATTATCATAAATACCAGGACATATTTTCCACCAATCTGTTGTCTATTCAAAGTAAAAATAAAAAATTTAAAGTGGCCACCGGCATAACTAACCTATTTTTGAAAAAAAAAAAAGAAAAGAAATTGTATAAAATTGAATTTTATTGTTTATTTGGTATTTAAGTAGAAAAACACAATATTAATAATAATATTATTTATATTGGATCCTGCTGGGACGCTTATGGCTTTTATGACCAATTTTTTAAATATACTTAGGTAAACATTTAATTGTTAACCTTTTGAGAATTTTGAGGATGTAAAGTTTCATTATGAAAATCAATATTTTCATTTATATATTCAGTTTTAAAAATTATTTCTTTTTCAAAAATTTTCAAAATTAAAATTTTTATTATCCAATAAAAATTCCGGCCAACCAAACTGATTAAAAAATGATTTTGGTTTGGAACACTTAGATTTAAACCAAAATTTCTTTGAATAAAGGAAATAAAATAAGAAAGCCGTTGTAAAAGTGGTAGAGGTTTAGATTACGGATATCCGAAATCATCAGATCATTAAAATAAAATATTCCTGCACTAAAATAATTTTTGGAAAAAATTCAAAAAATCAAATTTTTTAAATTTAAAGGACTATCTTAGATACATTACCTTGTAGCTTAAAACGTAATTAATATTCTATTGCTTACCTTTTTTACGACATACAATAAAAAACTGTTACTATTCACTTTCTGCAAATTATTGTCTCAGTGATCCCAATTTCATTTACATTCAGCGTAATATATTTGTTCGTCAACTTTGACACTGATCCAACTATTTATCATAATTATTTCTTTAAAGCAGTGCTTTATCTCGGATATGTTGTAAATTAATTGATTTTATTTTAAATTCGTGATGCAATTGAATAGATTTTATTGTAAATAAATTTAAAAAAAAATATCGTTCAATTTTTATATTATATTCTCAGAATTGAAAAAATCTTTTCAGTTTTTCCAGTAAAATTTCGCTTTCTTCCAGATGATGGCATCGACAACTTTTCTTTTGCAATTACAAAATTATCCAAAAGACATGATAAATGACGAGATGATTGAGTTTTTGCAGCCTTATTTTGAAATGGAAGACTATAATATGGATACAGCCAAAAGAGTATGTGGTGACGTTGCAGGATTGTTATCCTGGACGAAAGCTATGGGATTCTTCCACGGGGTTAACAAAGAGGTTTTACCTCTTAAAGCTAATTTAACTTTACAGGAAGCACGATTAAAGGTAAACTACGATAATTTGAAAAAATAAACTTTCAAAATGACCTTTAACCTCTTTCTTAAGGATTTGATTAGATGCTCCATTCTTCGGTATCCGTGTATGTGCAAAATTTAATTACATATCACATTATGATAGCAGTTAAAAACATAGCAATAAGAGATAGAAAATTCAATAGCTTAATTTCAATTCTTATCAATCATATTAATTGACTTGTTTTTATTTATAGAAAGGATATTATGGATTGCAAAATATTTGTTTTTACAGAAAACTCGTGACAAATTGATTTATTTATCGATTCAAGTATTAAATCATCAACAACTGTTCCATAAAGCATTTCGTTTATCATCCCATTGTAAATAGTTCAGTCGATGTTTTTGTACTTTTGGAGCTATGCAATTCTCTAAATCTGAAAGCTTTTTTTGCCCATATGTTTTTGATAGACCCAGCGATGATTCATCATAAGTACATTAAAATGCATTCTAATAGGTTGCAATGGATGACCTGGCTTCTGCAGAACGTCAACTGGAGGAACGAGAACAATCGTTGCGGGAAGTCAAGGAACAATACGACAAAGCAGTAATGGAAAAACAAGAACTCACGGATGCCGCAAATGCATGTTTAAGAAAAATGAACACGGCCACTACTTTAATCAACGGCCTCGGAGGTGAAAAAGAGAGATGGACGCAGCAAAGTAAAGAATTTAAAGAACAATTGGGCCGTTTGGTGGGTGATGTTCTTTTAGCAACAGGATTTTTGTCCTACTGTGGTCCATACAACCAAGAGTACCGAGCTAACCTAGTTAAAACATGGATGACAATTTTGGAAAATCGCGACATACCGTTTACAGAAAATCTTAACATCATTAACATGTTAGTGGAAAGTTCCACTGTGTCGCAGTGGACCCTGCAAGGACTACCAAACGATGAACTCTCCGTTCAAAATGCCTTAATAGTGACCAAAGCCAGATCGTATCCATTACTGATCGATCCACAAACGCAAGGAAAAATGTGGATAAAAAACAAAGAGGCGAACAACAACCTCCAAATTACAAAACTGGATCATAAATATTTCAGGAACCACTTGGAAGATTGTTTATCTCTTGGTAAATAACTAAAATTTCAATTTAGTTTTGGCAATGGTTTATAAATTTCAGGAAGACCTCTTCTAATCGAAGATATCGACGTCGATATGGATCCAGTTTTGGATAACGTTTTGGAAAAAAATTTTATTAAGTCTGGTTCAATCGAAAAAGTTATAGTGGGAGACAAGGAATGCGACGTTCTTAAAGGTTTCATGTTGTACATCACAACCAAACTGCCCAATCCTCCATACTCTCCAGAAGTAAGTGCGAAAACTTCAATAATCGACTTTACAGTTACCATGCTAGGTAAGTGTTAAAATTTCCAAAACAACAAACTAAAGATTTATTTTAGGCCTCGAGGATCAACTACTCGGAAGGGTAATTTTAATGGAAAAGGCAGATCTGGAAGAGGAACGAGTAACGCTATTCGAATCCGTGATGCAAAATCAATGCAGGATGAAGGAATTGGAAACAAATTTACTAAGTCGTCTTAATTCTACGGAAGGATCTTTGGTGGACGACGAAGAATTAATCAGTGTTTTAGAAGTTACCAAAGTGACATCTGAAGAAGTAACTCAAAAGCTTTCAGTCTCTGTTCATACCGAAAAAAAAATTAATATCGCCAGAGAAGAGTTTCGAGCAGTGGCCGCAAGAGGATCGATCCTATACTTTTTGATTGTTGAAATGAGTAACGTAAACGTCATGTATCAAAATTCCCTAAAACAATTTTTGAGTATTTTTGATAACTCAATCACCAAGTCGACTAAAAGTACCGATACGGAAGAACGGATAAATATTATTTTGCAATACTTAACCTACGAAGTTTGGGCTTTTACTCAAAGAAGTTTGTATGAGCGACATAAGGCTTTATTTACGTTAATGATGGCGATGAAAGTGGACTTACATAATAAAGTCATAACTCACGACGAGTTCATGTGTTTCATAAAAGGTGGCGCTTCTTTGGATCTAAATGCCGTAACACCAAAACCGTTCAGGTGGATATTGGACATTACGTGGTTAAATTTGGTCGAAGTCCAAAAATTGGAAACGTTTTCGCAGGTTTTAAAGAAGGTCATAGTTATTTATTTTAAGTAATTTATGGAATTTCTTTATTTTGCTTTCTGTTTACCAGATTGAACAAAACGAAAAGGATTGGAAAATTTGGTACGAAAAGGAAAAGCCAGAAGAAGAAGACTTACCATGTGGATATCATAAATCTTTGGATGTTTTCAGAAAATTATTGCTTGTTCGGTCTTGGTGTCCAGATCGTACTTTATCTCAGGCTAGAAGATACATCATGGGTAAATTTAGAAATCAGATGTTATAAACTTTTCTAAGATTATTTTTAGACTCACTGGGTACTCGCTATGGGGAAGGTCTTATTTTGGATTTGGAAGCAACTTGGAACGAATCTGCACCTCAAGTACCGCTCATCTGTATACTTTCCATAGGTTCAGACCCATCTCCTCAGATACACACGCTCGCTAAACTGAAAGAAATTGGTAAGTCCATAATCGTACAAATGTTGCAATGGCTCACTTTTAAAATTTTGTAGGTTTGAAAGCTGTTTCAATGGGACAAGGACAAGAAATCGTGGCACGAGAGATGATTGAAACGGCGATGCAAAATGGTGGTTGGGTTTTACTTCAAAATGTTCACCTTTCGCTACCGTTTGCTACCGAAGTAATGACAATGGTTGCAGATAAAGAAGTTATCAATGAACATTTCAGGATTTGGTTAACTACAGAGGTTCACGAACAATTTCCAATTGGCTTGCTGCAAATGTCGATTAAATTTACCAATGAACCTCCTCAGGGAATTCGAGCCAGCATGAAACGTACTTACCAAAATATCACTCAAGACTTTTTGGATTATTCGTCACAATCGCAATGGCCGCCGTTGTTGTATGCGGTTGCGTTTTTACACACGGTTGTTCAGGAACGAAGAAAATTTGGACCGTTGGGTTGGAATGTTCCATACGAATTTAATCAAGCCGATTTTTCTGCTAGTGTTCAGTTTATACAAAATCATTTGGATGATATGGATCCCAAAAAAGGAGTATCTTGGCCAACTGTTTGTTATATGTTAGGAGAAGTGCAATATGGAGGTCGCGTTACTGACGATTTTGACAAGCGTCTACTCACAACTTTTACTCAAGTGTGGTTTTGCGACATTCTTCTGAGACCCGGTTTTGAGTTCTACAAAGGCTACAAAGTACCACAAACTAGAAATCTGCAAGGTTATGTGGATTACATCAACGGGTTACCGTTATCCGATACACCCGAAGTGTTTGGTTTACATGGAAATGCAGATATTACGTACCAAATAAACACAATCAAAGGTAAAAATGTATGTGTGCACCCAATAAGATCAAAAGTTACCAAAATGCTTGCAGGAATTTTGGACACGATTGTAAATGTACAACCAAAGGAAGGGGGTGGTGGAGGAGGTGAAACCAGAGAAAGCATTGTTTACTGCCTTGCGGAAGATATGTTAGAAAAATTACCTCCTCAGTATAATAGCTTCGAGGTAAAGGAATCTCTTCAAAAAATGGGTGCTCTTTTACCAATGAACATATTCTTGAGGCAAGAAATCGATAGGATTCAAAAAGTTATTAAAGAGGTACTTTCTGTAGATAATTAAAGTACAACGTCGTGGTACGATCTTCCTTACACTATTTTAGGTCCAAACAACGTTGTGCGACCTGAAGTTGGCAATAGATGGAACTATTGTTATGAGCAACAACCTGCGAAAAGCTTTAGACTCCATGTTTGATGCAAGGATTCCAGAGCGCTGGCTAAAGGTGAGAATTAAAATAACCACGAATTGTGTTCTGATTTAGGATTCATGATTAGGTTTCTTGGGAATCAGCAACTTTAGGTTTCTGGTACACCGAATTGTTGGAACGGGATATACAATTTCGTGCTTGGTGTAATAATGGAAAACCCAACGTGTTTTGGATGACTGGTTTTTTTAATCCTCAAGGATTCTTAACAGCAATGAGACAGGTAAGTTTTAACAAAGACTTTGTTAATTCGTTTCAATAATTACTTCCAGGATGTCACTAGAGCGCATAAAGGTTGGGCTTTAGATTCAGTCGTCCTTCAAAATTTAATAACTCGCTACAACAAAGAAGATATGAAGGAAGGACCCGCGGAAGGCGTATACATTCATGGTTTATTTTTAGAAGGCGCAAGTCTGGATAGACGGTTTGGAAAGCTTATTGAAAGCAAACCAAAGGTTTTGTATGAACCAATGCCAGTTATCTACATTTATGCGATTAATACAACTGCCGGAAAGGATCCAAAATTATACGAATGCCCGATTTATAGGAAACCGCAAAGAACTGATGAAAAATATGTGGGATCGATAGATTTTGAAACTGATTATAATTCAAGGCATTGGACTTTGAGAGGTGTTGCACTGTTGTGCGACATTAAGTAAATGTTTTGTAAAATAAAATAAAATTTAAATTTTTACCATTTTTTCCCTTTTTCTTCGCCTTCCATTTCTGTTGTTTTCAACTGTGCTCTGAGACGTCTTGGGGATTTATTTGCCAAACTAAGTTACTTCAATTCTTTTAACTATCTCCTTCTAATTTCCCCATTTCTCCTCTCGAACTTTAAAACTTCAATCCAAATATGGCTCAATGCTCGGAGAGTCCAAAGTTAAATTATTGTCTGGATCTAACGAGGTTTCTTCTCTGCTCGTTTTGACTAAAAGTAAGCCGTGTTAGGCAGGTGTTTAAGAACGAAGAGAAAACTTCTTTGGATAATACATGTCTGGAAGAAAATCGGCCCAGACAGCATTCCTGCTGATTCTCATGTAAAATGATCTCTTGAATCTGAATATGACCCCTATTTCCCCATCACCCGCCGTTTTCTTGAGAAGTCTCTCCACCTATTTTTATTGCTTTTCGATAATTTGGAGAGATCAAAAGGAATATTATAGCCTTTACGGAGGCCAAGGGAGAGCCTGAAAAACTAGAAAGGTTTCAACTAGAAAATTTGGAATCGCGCGCAGTCGTGGGATATCAGTTGGAATATTTGGAAATTTTTAGATGGGCTTCATAAGGACAGCCAGATGCATACCTAATAGTTACTTTAGTTATTTTCAGTTTGTTTTGTTGTCGATATCGTATCGTGTTGTGAATTTTTTATTATTATTATTAATTTTATTTCTGTTTATTTTATGTTAATTAACCACCTCATTACCTATAATTTAAAACGCTTTGGAATATTATGTTGATAAAACGTTATATTCCATATTATATCTAATCTTTCTCATTATTTAACGAAAAACACTAGGAAGGTAAGATTACATTAACAAATTGTAATCATTTATTGTACCGTTAATTATTTTATATCTCACAAATTAATCACTTTTGTATAACAAAAACGTATAAATAGAGACAAATTCAACCATAAACAAAATATTAACAATGAAACTAATTTGGTATTTACTTTTCACCATTATATTTTTTGTTGCAATGACAACAATTGACGGAGGGGGTAAGCATTTATTTTAATATAATATGTATGCGTGAAACCAGCCACTTTTTGCTAAAATTAACAATTATTTGTCTTGTATTCAATTTGTATCGTTTTTTTGCGAAATTTTTGGAAAAAACCTTGAAAAGCATTTTTGAAACGGCCCGTCTTTGACAAAAGTTCAAATTTTTGTTGTTATATTTTATAAATCATTGTATTGATTTCAGCTGTTGCTTTTTAAATTGAAAACAGCACAATACAAAATTTTCTTAATTTTCATAGATAACATAATTGCAATTCTATGAAAATATCTGGAAATTTTGAATCTTTATGAAAAGATTTAGAATTCTTTAGAAATTCTTGGAATTCCATGATAATCCTTAGTCCTTAATTTTTTGTAAAATATCTGGAAATTGTGAATCTTTATGAAAAGATTTAGAATTCTTTAGAAATTCTTGGAATTCCATGATAATCCTTAATCCTTAATTTGTTTTGTAAATTACTGAAATTTCTTGAAAAATAATGGATTATTGGAAATTAGGAATTGCACCTATTCAAAATTTTATTGAAATAATTGAAATTTCCTAGAAATTTTGGATATTTTTGAAAATCCTTAGTAATCTTTAGAATTCCAAATCTTGTGTTAATATGTTTTAAAGTAATTATTTATTGGGTTTTTACGTTAGTTAACACTTTTTTTTAACAGGGATGTGTATAAGAATGGTTAGAAACAAATATGGCCTCAGTTCCTATAGTATACCCTATACAGTTTGCTCAAACGATTCACAATGTGAAGAAGGGGTAATGCTCTTTGGAGAATGTCCACGGAGACAGAGGTGTTGCAGCGATGGTTATTATGCTGCTAGAAGTGATGAAAAACACTTCTATGATCCAAACTAACAATGTTTTCAAAATTTCAAAGAAAATTTATGTGATTTAAATAAAACTAATACAACTAAAAACATTCACGTGTGTGTAACTTATTTAATGTTAAGAGGACCGTTCTTGTTGCTATTCCACCAGTATTGTTGCTCACTGGCCTCATGGACCATTTTGGAAGGTGGAGATGTATACGTCAAAATGACCATTAGACGGTGTACCGGTAAAAATTTTTTTTATGTGATTGTCATTATACATATTGGTGTTGGTTTTACAACTCCGCGCCTGTGATTTTGAAACAATTTATTGGACTGTTGTGGTTTAAATTACAGGTAAAGCAATAGGAATACTTGCAAATGTGCACAACAATAGAACAACTTCTGTCCGAAAGCATTTTATTAAGGAATCAGCGTGTAGTGTTCGTCTGGATCGAGCAGTGCGTACTTGAACGTTTTCCAAGCTTGTTTCCCGTTCCTCATTTGTTTCTAAAGCTCTTAATGCTTTTTTTCACATGCTTGAGGTGCGTCAAGGTGAACTAAAACTAGTGAGCTAGTGAGCAAAATTTAGTTCAAATCGGTCAAGTGGTCTAAAGAAAACGAGAGACAAACACACAAGCAGACAAACAAACATTCATTTTGACATTATACAGATTATTATACAGGGTGTCCCAAAACTCAATGTTATCCCTTGGAGGGCTGATAGGCCATCTCATGACCGATCAGAATATCTATATATGACCTTAGTAAAAAGTCGTTTATTTTTGAGATATTAGCACTTTTATAAATTTTGGGAAAATTGACACCTTAAATCAGTTTGTCGAGTCCACAGATACGAAATTTCATATTTACCCTGTATAACACTGCTATTGATCACAGACTAAAATTAAACTAATAATATGCCATACCTTGAGAAACAAAAAATTGTTTTTGCCAAACTCATGAATTTCTCTTTATTTGCCAACTTCGACTCTTCATAACGTAAAAAAACTATACCAAACTAACTTGGCAAATTATTTAAAAAAATTGCTCATTTAGTGTAGTTTACCAAAAGGGTATAACAATTGCTATGTTTTGATAAGAGTTGATTTTATGTCAAGAAGGCGTTAATATAACGCGAAAATAATAAAATTATTCTTTATCAAATGTGTCACAAAAAAATGTCGCTAGCTCCCGGACTATTAGAAATCTTTGGAATTCTTGGAAATTTTTGGAATTCTTTAGAAATCATTGGAATTTTTTGGAATTCTTTGAAAATCGTTGGAAATCATTGGAAGTCTTGGAAATCTTTGGAATTCCTTATAAATCGTTAGAATTCTTTGGAAATCATAGGAAGTCTTGATTATCTTTGGAATAATTCTTTGAAAGTCTTTGGAATTCCTAGAAATTCTTTGGAATTCTTTGGAAATCGTTGGAATTCTTGGAAATCTCTGGAATTCCGAGTTTAGTGTAAAGAAATTTTACTGGATATAAACGTTCCCTTTATAAATCAGCAACAAAAATATGTCTACGATACGCTCATGAATGTAGTAAACGATGAAACTGGCGGAATTTTTTTGATAGATGCTCCCAGTGGAACTGGAAAAACCTTTTTAATATCATCGATTCGATCGCAAAATAGAATTGCACTTGCACATGCTTCATCAGGTATTGCAGCTACGTTGTTGGAAGGCGGTCGAACAGCTCATTACAACGGTAACGTTGAACATGCAAATTAATGAAACTCCAACTTGCAACGTTTCGAGGAATTCTGCGATGGCCAAAGTATTGCAGCAAATCAAATTGATCGTTTTTCGACACAACATGCAAGATTTACAAAACAACCAAAATTGAATTGGCGGTGCAATGATTCTATTGGCAGGTGATTTTTGACAAACTTTATCGGTGATTCCACGATCAACGCCAAAATACGTCAAATCACTTAAATTAAATATGAACAAATTCGAGTCGAATTACTGAACGACCGATCTGCAATCTTGACATTGGTAATGGCAAAATTCCTGTTAACCCATTATCTGGATACACTACATATTCCCTGCCAATTTTTGTCACTTTATTGAATCAAAGATCGAACTCATCGAGATGGTGTTTCCAAACATTGCTTAAAATACAAAAATCATGTTTGGTTGAGCGAACGTGTTATATTGGCTGCAAAAAACGTTGATGTCAAGGTAATCAATTTTCGGATTCACATTAAGATAACTGGCAAATTGATGACAAACAAATCGGTTGATTCCGTTACTCAACAAGAAGATGTTGTCAACTATCCAACGAAATTTTTAAATTCACTGAAATTGCCCGGATAATCTGCAATTAAAAGTCGGAACGGTAATAAATTAATAAACAACGCATCGAAGCCACTATTTTGAAAGGTAAGTAAGTGTTGCATTTGCAATGTCGTTAAATAAATAGCAAGGCCAGTCGTTAAGTGTTTGTGGCATCAATTTTGAAAATCCATGTTTTTCACACGGCCAATTGTATGTGGCCTGTTCCCGTGTCGGAAAACACCCTGACGGCAAGATACTCATCCAAGCTAAAATACACACTAACACGTTGAGTATTAGAATAATAAAAAAAACCCTAATTTTACACATTTTATAATGTAATGTGCTGCACGACGTTATTGAAACAATCTTCAATGGTAACTCAGATACATATATAAACTAAGGGATGGGCGGAGCCAACTTTATAAAAGTAGCCAATCGAATAGTTGGGTCCAGTTTTTCGTGAATTTTGACCTTATTTTTGAATGATCCATAAAATTTAATTTTTATATTTGTAATTTACGTCCTAAACTACCAGAAAGTCATTCAGGAACTTTTAAAATCGTGGGCCCGGTTAGCGTACTATTCCCTAAACAAGTACTATGATTTTGACATTTTTTTAAATTCTGTATTCCAGTTCCAAAACAGGACAACGTTTGTCGGGTCAGCTAGTTTAAAATAAAATTGGACAGCGTTGTACAAGGTTAATTTTGAGTATCCAAGAATTAGTTATTTTTGACTTTAATTTTATTAATAATTACAATTGCAATTAAAATTTTGTTTAAAAATTTTTCTTGCAACGGTATCTTCAATCACAACCTCAGAGATTCCATTTACTGCGTCCACCATACTTCCACGGTTCCGTGGTTACCTCCTTTACGGTTGCTAAAAATATAATTTTACTCTGTAGTGTTTATTCGGTTTTAGTTGTAAGTAAAATTTTAGTAACTAACTATAAATAGCAAAAATAAATAATTACTAACTGATAGATGAGTATTATCGCAACATTTGTAATACGGCGGACACCAATATTTGGTATAATTTAACTCTCTTACTTCGCATTCATCTTCATTACTAACACATTCTGTATAGGACGCATAGAAGTATTTGTCCTCGGTGCCGACGTATCGATCGTATTTTATTTTACATTGACCTGTTTAAAAAAATTCTATTGAACAAAAATAAAAGAAAAATACTAGCTACCCAATATATTTTTATATATAAATCATTACCTCTTGATTTACTTGTTGCCATTGCAACAAAAGATACAATGGTGAGAACTAAATACCAAGTTGGTTTCATTATTGCTGCTATCTTCTGGTTCTGATTTGGTATAAGCATTTTTAATTATAACGAAATAGTTAAATAAATATTAATTGCATCATATTTAGGACCAATTGCATAATAAAAGTTAACAAGGCATTAAAATTTAAAAAGCGACTTAAGACAAAACAGACCAATAAAAATCATCGGTTTTGTTTTAAGTTGCCTTTTAAATTTTAATGCCCTGTTAACTTTTATTATGAAATTACCTTTAATAAAATACTGCTACTTATTACTTACTTACTGCCTGGTTCTATCGTAAATTAAAACTGATACGCGACATAACAATGCATAAGAATGTAACATAGTAAAACAAAATGGTATAGTTTTAATTGACGTAATTACGTTGAATGATTAATTAAATAAATTCGCTATAATTATAATACTTATAACACACAATACAAATAATTATTTCGAGCTGACGTTTACTTGCAATTTCTACCAATTATCTACCTATTTATTTATTTTATTTCCCCTCTTCACAGAGGAGGATTTGTCGGCGGCCTTAAAGTGCACGACTACCAACAGCGCCCCGGGCCCGGACGGCATCCCAGCACGGCTGATTAAAAAAGTTAGCGAACTGCAACTATCGCTGCTACTTAACACCTTTAATAACATCCTTGAAAGTGGCGAGTTCCCCCAACTCTGGAAGGAAGCCAACCTGGTGCTAATACAGGCCATGCCTCCTGAATCACGTTAGCAAAATCTTCGAAAGGATGCTCCTCGGCAGAATCCAGACGGGGATTGACGAGGGGGAGGGGCTATCAGAGAAGCAGCACAGGTTCAGGAAGGGCAGGTAGACTATTAACGCCATCGAGTCGATAACCAACAGAGCGAGACTTGCGAAAACGGGCTCAAGGCACACCAGGAGGTTTCCACTCATCGATGCCCAGGACGTCAAAAACGCTTTCAACACGGTGAAATGGAGTGTTATTGTTGAAGAGCTGGAGCTCAGAGGAGTCAGCCCATATATCATCAGAGTAATCGCCAGTTATTTCAAGAATAGGTGGATTACGGTCCGGGAAGTCAAGTCCGGTCCGGTCGTCAAGTCGGAGGACGAGTTCATTAGAAAAACGGAGAAAACCATCAGAGATATCTGCGAGTGGATGAACACCAGAGGCCTAACTATCGGTCCCGCTAAGACCGAGGTGGTGCTGGTCAGCGGGAGGAGACTCATGCACCAATCAGGATCGGTGGCACCAACAAAGGCGATCCGCAATCCTGGGGGTCAAGATAGATAGAAGCCTCAGCTTCAAAACTCACATATGGGGCGCAGTGGAAAGGGCGCTAAAGGCAGCTACAGTCATCTCCAGACTACTTCCCAACGTGGGTGGACTAGCTGAACACAAGAGAAGAGTGCTTGTTTCGGTGGCTGCGTCGATCATGCTGTACGGTGCACTGACCTCATAAAATTAATGAGGGTTTAAAGAAGAATGGCCTTACGCGTAGCTAGAGTGTACAAAACCGTTTCAATAGACGCTCTACATAGATCTACAGGCCAACGAAAAGAAGCGCAAGCACCAAGACAAGGTTCTGAGCCGGGCGGAGCTGAGACGCAGCTCTCTGATTACCTGGTAGATGTGATGGGACGCCAGTGCGCTGGGTAGATGGATTCACCGCCTGATCCCATACCTAGTACTCGAACAATTTTTTTGACGATCGATCACTCATATTTGTCAAATGATATTCAGAAACCGCCAAATGATATTCAGAAACCGTCAAATGATATTATGCAGAAACCATCTGCTTATATTATAAGCAGATAAGGCTAAGAGATATAATAATATAATTTATTGTAGATAAGGAAGTGGTCTTTGAAGGGACGGTAGCAACGCTATTGCGGCTAGGACCTTACTCTCCAATGCTAAATGCCATTGAATGTATTTGGTAGAAAATCAAAGCAGAAGCTAAATGCAATATTCGAGTTCCCAATGTCGCATGACCTAATCTAATGGAACAAAGATTGGTCTGTCTGTCCGTCCGTCTAATCCGTCCGAAAAATTAATCAAGTGGCCAATAAGACAACCGCAATTCAATTCGGCCCCTAAGTTATTTGCTGAAGTTTGATTTAACATATTGTGGTGACATAATTTATTCTGCATTTCTTATTTCTTCTAATATGAATAAATAATTTAAAAAAAATTAAAATATTGTTCTTTTCCTTTTTATGAAGCCTTTTCGTTTAAAATATTAAATTTGATTTAACGGTTTCTGAATTACGATTGACGATTTCTGAATATCAGTTGACAAATCTGAATTACAATTGACAATTTTTGAATATCAGTGGACAAATCTGAATTACAACTAATGATTTCTGAATAGCAGTGGATCTTTTCCGAATTACACTGCAAAAGGTGTAGTCTGTAGATACTACAGAAGATCACTTTTCACTATTACTAGATATTGTTCCACGCCGGTGAGTTCGACAATTGACTATTCATTGGCCGGCAAGATCTCCCGATTAAAGTAGATTTGATTATCACATCCTATTGATTTCCTTGATTATTACTATCAAGTTTCTTTATTTAAGTAAATAGGACATTTCTGATATTATGGAGAAGTCAGTGTATTTTCGATTATTCTAGAATCTAGATGATGCAAACAAATTTTATTCTGTAGATTTTATTTCATAATAAATGTAGTAACTAAATTTATTGTATAGTAACTAACTATAGATAGCAAACCTAAATAATTAAATTTTTTCTAATTCTCGCGTATGCCCCATGACTGTACCCCCCCGCAACATTTGTAACTTTCTGGACATTTTGCAAAACGAAGCACATTTGAATCGCATTTAGCATCTTTTTTAATACACTCTGTATTGTACATACGCTTGCCGTCGAATAATCGGCATTCTGAAAATATTATTAAAAACAGGTAAAAGAAAGATACTATTTGATTAATACAGTTTACCTTCTGCAGTTGTTGTCATTGCAACAAAAGATAGAATGGCGAACACTAGAAAACAAATTAGTTTCATTGTTGTTACTTACTTTCTGGTTCAATTTGTCTCTATTTATATGATTTTGTTACACGCAAGTGAGTCATTTCCAAGATATGCAATAATTAGAAATACATAAAATTATTCCAAGTTGATAAGATAATTTTTCACCTAATACCTATTTTTCTTTAAATAATGAGAAAGATAAAGTAATGAAGGTTACATTATATCAATATAATATTATAATTCACAAAATTCATTTTAATTATTATAATAAAGTAGTTAATTAAAACTTTCTTTCAGAAAAATTTAATAATAATGTTACGGCTTCACTGTTTAATATAGAAAAACGGAAAATATACCAATATTATAGAAAATGGTCATGCATTTACGTACTTTTTCGAAAATTCAAAATTGGCACACAAATAAGGTCGCTACAACCGGAAAACAAATTTTCAAAATTTTGACATTTATGAAGTCGTAGCGCGGAAACAGTACAAATATATAAAATCTAAATTACCTCTAAGCTATTGCTTTGACAGCTGCGTAATTTTAATTACTAAATATTTTGTCAAACAATGCATTTTATAATTTTGCTTTTAAAAGTTTGGTTTTAGAATTTCGCTGTTTTAATAGTGAACCAAAGTGTAAACAATGCAACAGCATAAAAGTTTTATTTTGAAATATTCTCATAATAATTTTTTTTTGCAATCTGCAATATTATCAAGCATCGAGGAAAGAACGTTGAGGCAGACATTTTTTGAAAATATCAACTGTTTAGCCAAAATACTGACAATGTATTAATTAAAATACAATTAAAAGAAATTAAGTTTATAACAAATATGAATAATTTTTGTATGGCAGATGTCCGAGTAAAACGAAAAGCTTAGGTGGAGAGGCGTCTGATGAAAGTGAAGGTCATGTTTTTGGAGATTTTTTCATTGATGTATGCGCTGGTCAGAAATCTATTGTTTGTAATGGCGGCTGTTCGAAAGTGTGGGTAGAAATGAAGTCGGAATTGACTTTTTGACGGGCAAACAATAGGGTTCCTGAAAGAAGGTGATGTGTGTGTGTGTCTATATTGTCAACCACATGCTGGACGTGGCATGTAGCCGCTTCGGAGTTACGGAGATTTACATGCATGATTTTTAGACTATTTATTTTGTAGATTGAAGTTAATTATCGCATTGGCTTGCTCATGTAGTCTAGTTTATAGATTCTAATCTTGGAAGCGGTACGTCATCCAACCAATGGGTATTCGTTGTTCCTTATCAATTGCTTTCTTCACAATTTGGTGTAATTCTAATATCCATTTATTAAATGGCGAGATTCTTGAGAACACTGGGTTTATGCCCTGAAGCCACCCAGGGCCTGCGAGGTTCACAGCGTCTGAAACTCGGTTTCGATAGCAGCTTTGATCTGGTCACTTGTAATGTCTTTTTCCGGAATAAACATGATTATTGCGGGCCACGTGTCGACAGGGGTTTGATTTCTGAATATCAGTAGACAAATCGGAATTACAACTAATGATTTCTGATTATGTAGAAATAAGTGTATTTTCAATTATTCTAGAATCTAGTCTAGATGATAAAAACAAATTTTATTCTGTAGTTTTTATTTAATTTTAAATTTCATATCTAATTAAATAGATAGAATAATTAGATAATTAGAATTAGAATAAATAGAATTGTACAATTTGACATGCACAACGCTATGCAGATTTATCCGTATCTTTTTGGAACGAAATATGCCCCCCCGCAACATATGTAATCTTCTGGACATATTACATCACGAAGCACAACTGAAGTGCATTTAGCACCTTTTTTAATACACTCTGTAGTTGCTATCGGACTGCCTCTGTATAATTCGCATTCTGAAAATATTATTAAAAACAGGTAAAAGAAAGATGCTATTTGATTAATACAGTTTACCTTTTGCAGTTGTTGTCATTGCAACAAAAGATAGAATGGCGAACACTAGAAAACAAATTAGTTTCATTGTTGTTACTTACTTTCTGGTTCAATTTGTCTCTATTTATATGATTTTGTTACACGCAAGTGAGTCATTTTCAAGATATGCAATAATTAGAATTAAGACATAACATTATTCCAAGTTGATAAGATAATTTTTCACCTACCTATTTTTCTTTAAATAATGAGAAAGATAAAGTAATGAAGGTTACATTATATCAATATGATATTATAATTCACAAAATTCATTTTAATTATTGAATTTTATTGAAAATGCAAAATTGGCACACAATTAAGGTCGCTACAACCGGAAAACAAATTTTCAAAATTTACTTTTCATTTTTCATTGACATTTATGAAGTGGTAGCGCGGAAACAGTACAAATCTATAAAATCTAAATTACCTCTAAGCTATTGCTTTGACAGCTGCGTAATTTTAATTACTAAATATTTTGTCAAACAATACTTTTAAAAGTTTGATTTTAGAATCTCGCTGTTTTAATAGTGAACCAAAATGTAAACAATGCAACAGCAAAAAAGTTTTATTTTGAAATATTCTCATAATAATTTGTTTTCAATCTACAATATTATCAAACAACGAGGAAAGATCGTTGAGGCAACCATTTTTTGAAAATATCAACTGTTTAGCCAAAATACTTACAATGTATTAATTAAAATACAATTAAAAGAAATTAAGTTTATAATAAATATGAATAATTTTTGTATGGCAGATGCCCGAGTAAAACGAAAATCGTTTTTGAAATCACAAAAAAAGTGTAAGTCGATGCATAAGAATTATCTGATTTTGGTGGCCGCATTCTAACCGGGAGTTGGAAAGGTGACAAGCGAAACCGCAGGTTTGGGATATATTTATTAGGTTTGCATTTTTTTCACTACGTCGCTAAATTATTAACAAATCATAACACCAATTTACAGCTGGACATTTTTGCAGTCTACCGATTTTGCGACAAATCTACTGGTTCATAATTCGTTAGATAAATTTTGAATGCTTTGAATTGCAGTTCAAAACAGGAATTCCTGTCCTTTTAGATCCGTTTTCTTGAATTTGTCGTTTTTGGGAGATTTTGTAAAAAATTTAAGTTGAGAATATTTGAAAAAGATAAGATTGAAAAAAATACAAAAATAAAATTTAAAAGCTATTTAGTAATGGGATATGAAGAAATAAATTAAATATTATGACAGAATATGACCCACCAAATAATTAAGAAATATAAGCGATATCAGGTCTTTGCACAATCGAATGCCAACGATTTCCAAGAATTCCAGAGATTTCCAACGAATTCCCCATGTAGCCCAATATTGCGCCAATATTAAATGTTGGCACAATATTGCAAGATTTAGCCTGTATAGGTCCAATATTGCGCCGATATTTAAAATCAATATTGCACCCATATTAGGAGTAGGTTGGTGCAATATTGTCCGAATATTGATTACCAATATTGCCTTCCGATGTTCAGCCAATATAGGTCCAATATTGTTTTCCAATATTGCCCCGATATTGAAAATTAATATTGCACCAATATTGGGAGTATGTTGGTGTAATATTGCGCTAATATTGATTTCCAATATTACTTTCTTATATTTCGCCAATATTAGTCCAATATTGCTTTCTAATATTGCCCCGATATTTAAAATCAATATTGCACCAATATTGGGAGTAAGTTGGTGCAATATTGCTCCAATATTGATTACCAATATTGCCTTCCGATGTTTAGCCAATATTGCGCCGATATTGAAAATCAATATTGCACTAATAAGTTGGTGCAATATGAGCATATCCGATGATTTCCAAGAATTCCAGTGATTTCCAAGGAATTTCACACTCAAAAAATAACCAACGTAATATTTACGAACTACAGTTTTCAATTTATAATCGTAAGATTTAACAACTTTTTCGTAACTATGAAGTAATATAATTTTTTTCGTAAAATTCATTAACGTAAATATTACGTTAAAAACAGAAAAACTGAGTAAAAAATTTATCCCCCTTCCAGCAATTTGTGGTAGAAAGCCTTATGCAAAATTCTAGATCAATAGCGCACACATTGCGCGCAAAATAATTCAGAAAAAAGTTATCTTTGGTTTTAAAATATAAAAATACGTAGGCAAATCAACATAGACGGTAGGTTGCGTTGCTATAGTTTGCATAAACAAATACAATGAACGACTGCATTTTTCACTCACTAGTGGGTGAAAATTCTTTCGGCTACTCGTTACCTTAGAAATAATTTGAGTGAATAAAACAAAAGGTTTCTAGTTGCGTATCCAAGTAAGAAACGATATGTTTCAATAGGAGGATTAAACATAAATAATAAATGATTTCTAAAAAGCGCGCTAAAAAACAATTTATTATTAATTTTGAATAATTATGGTGCAATTTTGATAATTATAGTATCATTTTCAAAAAAAAGAAGGTACAAATTATAGTATTTATACTATAATTATAGTACGGTTGGTATCGCTGAACTGCCATCACATATAAGGTAGAGTGGGGGGTTGTTGGTTTGTCCCCGCCTATCAATTTTTATAATATTCAAAATACAGTTTTATTATAGTATTATACATAAATATTAGCTTGTTTTCAGTTTTTAGTACTTTCGGGTAAAAGGTTTTGGAACTTTTTTTTCTTTAATAAATTATAGTAATTTTTTTCGGTAGTCGGGTTAGAGTTTTTAAAATTTTTCCTTTTTTTATTTTTTCTTATTATTTTTTGTACTACAAATACAAATAAGGCTATTTTAATAGATTCTTTAAAAATCTAAAAATTTTGTTGTTGAATGAAATGTGTAATGTGCTTTTTTGTTGAATGTGTATTTGAATATTTTTTAATTATTTTTGTAAAATTATTATATTTATAAATTATTAAATAAAAGTAAATCAATATTACAATCAATATTAATATTATCATTTTGAGGGGTTACGCAAAACTTCATAGGGGTACAAAAAAAAAGTTGAGAACTGCTGCTATAACCGATTTTGCTAATTAAAAGAAAATTAAAAATATTAAAAAAGAAATTTAGATTTCTACTTAAGTAAGTTTCTCATTATATAGGCAATAAAGTAGGCAATATTATCTAAACGACTGTTTTGATATCCTTTATTATACCATTAATTATTACTTTCCAACTTAATTAGTAAACATACTATTTAGTAACAAAAATATATAACTAGAGAAAAGTTTACATTAAAAGCACAGAAGCCACCATGAAGCTATAATAACAACTGTATCAGCCCAAGGTGTAAATAGTAAGTCTATTTTACTTAATATATAAGTATTTTATATAACCTACTCTATATATTTTTTTCAGAACCTTGCACAAAAGCGTATCCAACCAACAACTTTCCAAAAACTCGTTGTCAGAAAAAATGTTATCATTTAGAGATTCGAGGAAAATGTGCACGAAATAGTGGATTGCGATGTTGCAACGTTGATTATGAAGAACGTTAATAATATCAAATTGTTGTAATTAAACTTTTAACAAAAATACTTGTAATATGATTTGGTTACTAGGGTATAAAAATTTAAATAAGAATGCAATAATAACTAAAGAGTTATGACTCATCGCTAACATAATTACCAAAGGAGAAAATTATGACTAACAGATAAATTTGTATTGAGTAACCTTTCACTACGCTTTTACTTGCATATTAGGCTTTAAATATAAGAATCTGGAATTTGATCTTCCGGTTGCGCGTTATAACAAAAATAATAATTGATCAACTGCTCAAATTATTTCATGTAAAATTATTATAAATTTTAAAAAATATTAAAATTCAAACCAAATTTATTAAAATACAGGACTGCAATATACAGTGGCTCCAGAAAGTATTCGTACATTCCTATGTTCACTACTCGTATGTAAATTGTACATTTTGAAACCGTCTTTGTTATCTAAAAATCGATTTTGTAAACAACATGTAAACAACCTTGCGCCTAACACCAAGGACCAGCAGGTTGTTGAGCATGTCAGGGATGTTGTGGGTATCTCGGATGCGACATGTGAGAGTTTGACTTCCAACACAAAATACTGCTCATTTAAGGTCTGTATACCGGAAACTGATATTACAAAATTTTTAAACGATAAGGTCTGGCCCAAGGAGGCATCTGTCCCCGATTTTTATCGGAAACCGGCTGAGGGTGATCGCAGTGCCCATGGTAATAATGAAAATTTTTTAGTGGGTCGCTCGTTGGAGGAGACCACTTCTTCGCCAGCTGATCATGGTCGTTATAAATGTGAGCCGGTTGTTCCGATTGGGAGGGGTGGGTTTTCGGTGGCCCACAATAACATTCGTTCTTTGCTCTCAGATTTCCATATGTTTTCTGATTTTGCTGCCAAAAGCAACTTCATCCGAAACATGGGTTACTCCTGATTTTCCGTCGCACCTTGTTAATTTGGAAAACTACGTAATGGTTAGAGCAGATAGAGCATCTCGAGAAGGAGAGGTCGCTCTTTACGTTCGTAAATCGTTGCATTTTTCACACTTGCACGACGGTCATCGTTTTCCTAGTGGCCTTGATCACCTTTGGATTCGACTAAAGATCAGCGGCCTAGCGATTGGGGTCGGTATGGTTTACAGACCTCCCACTGCTACTCTTTCCAGTCAGGGAGAGTTTGAAGATTTTCTCTCTTTACTGAGTATGGAATGTGGAGAGCTGATTATTTTGGGTGATTGGAATATTAACTTTCCTTATCCCATCGCCTCAGCTGGGGCGTTTTGAGGGAATTCTCGATTTGTTCGGACATCGTCAGGGTGTCACTTCGATTTTTAGCACGCTACTTGATGTTGTTTGTATTAGCAGGCATCGGGTTTCCCTACGGAGCGGCGTGTTTGATCTGCTTGCATCCACCGATCACTTCATGGTGTATTGTTATTTGGATTTGCGTGCCCCATCAGCTAGACCTAGTGTTTTCACTTACCGCCATTTCCAAAACTTTGACCATAATGCCTTTTCTGCTGACGCAGCTCGGCTACCGTGGGATGTCTTTGATGAGTTGCACCACTGCTATGCACGGGTGGAATGCTTAAATACTTCTATTTTGGCACTTTTTGACGTGCATGCTCCGAACTGGACCAGGTTTCTCTGGGAGGGAGACAGGCCGTGGTTCACATGAACGATCAGACAGGTGGCTCGCGATCTGCAGTAGATTTTGAGTGCTATCGGGATCTCAGGAATTACCTGTCGGGCGCAGTTAAAAAGGAAAAAGACAAGCTATATTAAATATCAGCTTTCTGTAAATCGCTCAAATCCCAAAAAACTATGGCGATACCTGTCATCTTGGAGCGTACATGCTCGCCCTAATGGTCAGATTTCTGGACATCTATGTGAGGATCCTGACTGTATAAATTCTTATTTTCTCAGCTCTGTGCCGAATGTTTCTGGTCAGGTACAGTTGGATTTCGATGATGCTTTGTTTCCCGGAGTGAATAAGATTGCCGCGACTCTGCGCTCTGATGCCGTTGGGCTGGATTGTATTAGTCTTCGGATGCTGAGGATCGTTCTTCCGTTCTGCAGTAAGGTCCTTTGCAGCATTCTTAATTTCTCTTTCGAAACAGGCGAGGTGCCAGCCATCTGGAAGATGTCACGGGTGAGACCTCTTTCCAAAGCTCCGTTGGCTTTAGAGCCTGCCCATCTTCGTCTGATTAGTATATTGTCACCATTTGCAAAAATTGTTGAGTCTTTTATTAAAAATGCGTTAGACGATTATTTGGCCCTCTACAAAGTTTTGTCGCCGGCGCAGTCTGGTTTTAAGCCCCACCACAGTACTGTAACCTCCTTGTTGAAACTCACACCGGATGTTGCATCAACAACCGATGGTTCCGAGATAACTTTATTGGTTTTTCTCGATTATTCCAAGGCTTTTGATTCCGTTGTGCACCAACGCCTTTTGGCTAAGCTTCGTTACTATGGATGCAATGAGTCACTGTGCAACTGACAGGTCTCAAGTGGTTGATTTTTCTGGGAGTTGAATTTTCGGGAAAGTATCCTTGCCCCGCTATTGTTTATATTATACACATCTGATCTGGAAAAAGCAGTGGATCCAGACTGCTCTTTGGATCTGTAAGCGGACGATTCCCGAATCCGTATATCTTGTCCTCCCTCGGACTCAGATGCTGCAATAACTCGATTAAATCGTAACCTTGAATCACTGCGCGTGAGGTCCTTCGTAAATGGTCTGACATTGAATCCGACGGAGTCGGAACTAATCATTTTAGGTAGTTCCCTGCAGGTACGTAGAGCGCTCGATGGCTCAACTTTTCGAGTGAGGATTGGTGATGGGATTGTTAGGATGGTCGACTCTGCACGTAGCCTGGGTTTTGTTCTGGACGGAGAACTTAATTTTCGTCTACATGTTAACTGCAAATTGATGGAATGTTACTATAAGCTGAGATCACTGTACCAATTCAAAACCATATTGCCTGCTCATGTGAAGTGGTATATTGTCAGCAGCACAATTCTGTCCAACATCAAATATGGTGCAGCGGTCTATTACGATTTTCTAACTCAGGAGTACAAACACAAGCTGCAGTTTCTGCAGAATTCATGCTTGCGTTATTCATTCAACATAATATGCAGGTATGATTCAATTTGTCTCTACTTATATGATGTTGTTACACGCAAGCAGGGGCGGATATAATATTTGTCGGCCCTTTTTTAATTTTTGGATATGGCTAAGATATACATTTACAGGGTATTACGCATTTTACCTTTAAAATTAAATAGAGCATATGTTTATTACAGATTTTGGAATCAGATTACATTTACTATCCAAAAAACATTATTTTATGTTTAGAAATTAATAACCCACAGTACAGACCCTCTCATTATTAGACGTACTTTCAACCACCGGCCCTGCGGATCTCTGAACAACAGGCCCACCGGTAAATTTTCCGGTTTGTCTTATGGCTCATCCGCCCCTGTATGCAAGTGAGTCACTTTTAAGACATAAAATAATTAGACATAAGACATAACATTATTCCAAGTTGATAAGATAATTTTTCACCTAATACCTATTTTTCTTTAAATAATGAGAAAGATAAAGTAATGAAGGTTACATTATATCAATATGATATAATAATACACAAAATTTATTTTAATTATTATAATAAAGTAGTTATTTAAAACTTAAAAAAAAAATTTAATTAATAATGTTACGGCTTCACTGTTTAATATGGAAGAACGGAAAATATACCAATATTATAGAAAATGGTCATGCGTTTACGCACTTTTTCGAAAATAAAAAATCGGCACATAAATAAGGTCGCTACAACCGGAAAACCAATTTTCAAAATTGTGACATTTATGAAGTCGTAGCGCGGAAACAGTACAAATATATAAAATTTAAATTACCTCTAAGCTATTGTTTTGACAGCTGCGTAATTTTAATTACTAAAAATAAAAAAAGTATGAATGTAAACAATGCAACAGCAAAAAGTTTTGTTTTGAAATATTCCTATAATAATTTTTCTTCATTCTACAATATTATCAAACAACGAGGAAAGATCGTTGAAGCAGGCATTTTTTTGAAAATATCAATTGTTTAATCAAAATTTTACGCTCAAACGCAATAATGTTCAGATTACGTAAGCTCATTGATTATTGTCGTTAATATTTTCGAAAAGTTTCCTAGGAAATTAATTCAAGATTAATTTTAAAATTGCGCTTTGCATTTTACCGCTTAAAGTAGTAGTCCAGGCAACGAATGCTCAAAAAGTGGTATAGAGGGAAATGTTGGGAACACAATTTTTGAATTTCTAACTTTGTTTGGACTAGTCAGGAGGTGAACCTATCAAAAGTCCCCGACCGTAGCCCTTGAACCGGTTAGGAGGGGGGGGGAGTGTTTAAAGATTCCATTTTTAGGTTTTATGCTGATAACTTGGAAACTATGCGTCTTAGCAACATAGCGAAAAAATTCAATCCTAATTCTCAGATTTAACCAATTTTTAAAGTCCGTTGGATTAGTAGTTGTAGTTTAATTTTCAGATATATTGATTGAGTATAGTTTGTATAAATAGTGGATTGACATGTTGCAGCGTTGGTTATGAAGGACGTTAATAATATCAAATTTTAACAAAAATGTTTGTCATATTATTTGGTTATTAGTGTAATAAACATTTAAGTAAGAAAGTATAATATACACCAAAGAGTTATGACTCATCGCTAACATAATTACCAAAAGAGAAAGTCATGACTAACTGGTAAATTCGTATAGAGTTCCCTTTTCATTTTACGATTATCTACCAGTGGTAATCTAGTGGTAATCATACTAGGTTTTAAAATCCTGGTAAGGGATTTTTCAACTGGATTATGTTAGTGGATGGCCCCTAAGTGTAAAACCGGGTTTTCGGCCTTGGACTGCACTTGCGTCAGCCGCCATATTGAAAAACGCGTTTTTATTATTATCTCGTAAACGGTGCGCCGGAAGATAAAAATGATAATAACTTTTTTTGTAGGAAATTAAATTTCCTATCATTTTTGTTTGAAATTTTTGTTTCAAAAATCAATATTTTTCCAGATATAGTCAGTTGAAAACTTCAAATTGTAGTTTGATTTGATTTGATTTTATTGTATAATATGAAATTGTCAACGAGAAATTAAACAAAAACTAAATTTTGCATTTTTCAACTGACTATATCTCGAAAAATATTGCCTTTCGAGAAAAAATTTTTAACAAAAATAATAGGAAGTTTAATTTTTGTTAAAAAAAATTTTTTTTTTAATTATCACCGCCTGGGACTCATAGAGTTTGCCCAGGGGGTTTAAGCGGTCTATCACAGCTATTTGGAGGTGATTTTCAGGAGCCTCTTTGTAGGTGATATTACTCACTCGATTCGAACTCTTATTCATAGAATATGTGGCCTTTGCTCATTTCCCCTGATTACTCGAGGGTGAGGGTAAATCGTGCTGTAACTGGCTTCGTTTTTTAGCAGCTGTGGTTTGTAGTTGCTTGGTCTTGTTTGTACTATCACGACGAGTAGGCGGCTTGGATAGCTTTTTTTTGTGAGCGTTGGGAGTGGGGAAATCTTCAAAAGACACCACCCAGATGGTTTGGGTGGTAGTGTCGGATTTTTACCGACTAAAACCCCACTCCTTAGAGGTGCCGGGAATCGATAACGCATTTATTCCGTACATCTCTTGCGTTTAATCGTGTTCTGCCCTTTCGGGACTTGTCTCTTCATCTTGCAGGGTAGTTTTGGTGGAGAGTATGTGCACCAGCATTGCCTCGATTGTTTGCCATTGCACCTCGCTGACCACCATCATCTCCACGATGTAGGTTGGAGTTAAATCTTGCCCCAACTGCCTTTGGGCGGTTTCTCGCTGTTCCGTCCACTAGATCCAGAAAAATATGGTATGCTCTGCATCATCCTCTTCCCCACAGAAGATGCAGCTGGGGGTATTTGCTCTCTTGAAGCGATACAAGTAGCTTCGGAAACAACCATGGCCGCTCATACCCTTCACGGACGCCGTCCATGAGGCCTGCCATCGATCCTGGATGTCCAGGTATCGGTTTTGGAAGATGATCTTGTTTGCCGAACGGTATTTGGCGTCTCTCATCTCTGCCTTGAGATGGATTGGCATACGGGACGCCAACAATTCTAAGGGCACTCTTCCTTTGGGTCGCCTCCATCATGCGTCTGTACGTCACCTTTTCAAGGGCCGAGACCCATATCGGGGCGGCGTACAGCATGACCGACTCTGCCACAATGCACAGGAGTCTCCTCTTCGCTTCCTGCGGTCCACACATATTAGGCATAATCTTGAAGAGTGCCTCCATTGTTGCTGAAGCCCTGGCTGCAACTCTTTTGCTGTAGGGCTTGAAGGATAGATACCGGTCGATGTCCACGTGAAGCACCCTGACTTGGTCACAAGTGTCTATAATGTGTCCATCTAGCGAAAAATGCACCGGCCTGATCCACGACGATCGCTTTCCCAAAACGACGACCGCCTCCGTTTTCTCCGGGACAAGCTGCAAACCCCTAGCGGACATCCAAGCCGAAATGTCGGCAATAATTTTATTGACCAGCCGCTCCACGTCTTCTTCCGTCTCGGCTTCAACCACGGCCGTTATGTCGTCAGCAAAACACGTGATGCTCACTCCTGGTAGTGTGGGGAGCCTTAGGACGCCGTCGTACATTACGTTCCACAGGAGGGGGCCAAGCACCGAACCCTGCGGAACTCCGCTGGACACCGAGTAGATGTGCTGCCAGAGCTTTTCATCCACTATCAACTTCCTACCGTGGAAGTAATCTGCCATAATGTTTAAGAGGTATGGTGGTACTTCCCTCCTTTCCAATTCCTCCATGATCAACTCCCATCTCGCGGAGTTAAACGCGTTCTTTACGACCACAAAACGCCTCGACTTTCTGGTGCCTTCCTTTGCCGATCTTATCAGCCAGACCATGCTGTCCACCGCGTCGATCATGGTAGGTCTACCTCTTCGGAAGCCAAATTGCCTAACCGAGAGGCCCCCAGTCTTTTCAATCTCATGCTGCAGTCTTTGCAGAAGCAGTCTTTCGAACAGCTTCCCTGCATGAATCCAGCAAACAAATGGGTCTGTACGAGCTTGGATTTTCTAGTGGCTTATTTCCCTTCCTCAGGAGCACAAGTTTTGTCATCTTCCAGTTTTCGGGGTATCTTCCCTCCCGCAGGCAGTTGTTAAATACCTCCAGCAGGATCTCGGGTCGAGCCTCCGCCAACTCTCGAACGACGACTGACGGTACTCCGTCCGGCCCCGGCGCCTTGTTGTTTGGCATCTTCTTTGTTGCAGCTTTCAGTTCAGCTTCGCTGAAAGGTGTGATAGCTTCGTACACTGGCCTGGTGCTGAAGTCCATTTTCGGACTTTTTCTTTTTTTTTCTTTCGGAACTTTTCGGACCATTTTCGGCTTGGATAGCTTAGCCTGCTCATGTGCAGTACTTTTGGTCGGGGTACCCTCGCCTGACTTAAATGCCTCCATGCGGGATTTCCTCAGACGTTTTGCCCCCGCTCCACAGATTCTCTTTATCGCAGTGTTAAGTCTGTAGCGGCAAGAGGCGCTACCTACAGTGTGTCCTGATTGAACCCATCTACTTGTATAGGCGAGGTATCCGTGGACGCACTCGCTTGGTTAGTTGCTGATTTCTCAGCTTGTGTTTTGTTTTTTATTACTTCTGCCATAAGGAGAATTTAATTTTCATCTCCCAGAGCTCTTCCAAGGGACTCGTCCTGATGAACCTGTGACGGACCGCTCGTTTGAGTTGAAATCCAGACCAAAGTGGAGTGTTGCCAGACTCAGGAAAACTACTACCGGTGCCAAGCTGACTCAGCCACCAGGACCCCTTCATCCCACCGTACGATTACTGCGCACGGCAAACACGCAGGTATTTGTATTAGTTTGGTTTCTCCACGAGCCCAAAGCAAACTTTTCCCAAAAACTTTTCATTTATCAAAATAAAATTTTATGATTTACGGCACACAACGGCACACGTCGAGTAGAATTCAATATAATTTTGATTTTTAAAACACTTTAAAATGGCGAGGCGAACTTCTACCCCAAAATAAGCAGTCTATATAAAATCCAAAATATATAAAATAAAATAAAATAGCCCGGCACAATATTCAATTTTTTAATTTTCAAAAATGGTGGGGCCAACTTCACGCACATCGGAGATACCCTGAACACAAAGAGCTGATAAAAACAAATTTTATTCTGTAGTTTTTATTTGATTTTAGATGTAGTAACTAAATTTACTGTAGTAACTAACCATCGCTAGCAAATCTAAATAATTAGGGTTTTTCTAAGAAGTACGTATCATCCATCCCGACTTCATCCCGCAACATTTGTAATTTTCTGCACATATGAATTGTTTGTCATTCATCTCATCTAATCTGCAATAAGCATTATTTTTAATACACACTGTATTGGTCAGATGCAAGGTTACATTTTCGTCCATTGCTATTCGGCATTCTGAAAATATTATTAAAAATACGTAAAATAAAGATGCCATTTGATTAATATAGTTTACCTTCTGCAGTTGTTGTTATTGCAACAATAGATAGAATGGTGAAAACTAGAAAACAAGTTAGTTTCATTGTCGTTACTTACTTTCTGGTTCAATTCGTCTCTACTTATATATGCTTTTGTTAAACGCAAGTGAGTCATTTTCAAGATATAAAATAATTAGAAGTGGAATAAATTATTTCAAGTTGATAAGATAATTTCAACTACCTATTTTTCTTTAAATAATGAGAAAGATAAAGATTATATCAATATGATATTATAATTCACTATATTCATTTTAATTGTTATAATAAAGTTGTTAATTAAAAAGCCGTATTCATAAATGATGCATTTCTTATACTTAAAAAACTACGTTTAAAATAAACCCTTATCGACCTTGTAAATAAGGTTGCATTAAAAATAAATTCGATCTTATTGGTCTTACTTAGCACTTAAATTTGGGCGTAAGTCGCGGGATGAAGTATGAGTGAGAAATACGGCCTACTGATTTGTGCTGTAAGTCGGTAAGTAAGTTGTAATTAGAAAATATTTAGAAAAATTTTATTTGATTGAAACACTACAAATATATAAAATTTAAATTACCTCTAAGCTATTGCTTTGACAGCTGCATCAAAATAAAGTTACAAAAGAAAAATAAAAAATAAATACAAGCAATTTTGTTTTAAATCTTGTTGTTTTAATAGTGAACCAAAGTGCGATTTTTAAGCGTATAAAAAAGTTTTTTTCGAAAAAACTTATCTGAACTTTTCGTCTTTCAGTTAAAACCCGATTTAGCTAGAAAATTATATTTCTAGCAAACCTCTTTAGTTAATTCTAGTTTTAACTGTTTAATTCTAGTTTTTAGTTAATTCTAGTAAATATATACTTCCATCTAATTAATTTTTGTTAACAAATTACTTTTATCGCCCAGGTTACGGGTTGAAAATATTAATTTCAATTATTCGTTATCATTAGTAATCATTAGTTTTTGTACTAAATAATTTGAGGGGTCATGTGTTGTGGGAAAAATTTGGGTAGAATAATTGACTTTTGCCAAGTAGGGGGCGCCAAATTCACGGACCGCCCCGGGTGACAAAACTCCTCGCTACGCTGCTGCATTAGTTATTCAAGATTTACATAGATTGTTGAAACTAAAATCAGGGCCTCCACTATGCTTCTTCGAATCTCTGTAGGTCCCCTACGCAGTGATTCGGCGACATACACTTTAAATCTGATTTAGTAATTTGTTTCCAAATAACTACAATTTGAGCCTAATTTCAATTTATTAGGTCCAATAAATCCTAAGATACAAGACTTCAAAAATGGGATTTTTTCCAAAAAGTTCCAAATTTCAGTTTTGGCATCTGTCGGGCTAAATATTGGCTGTAATACTCATTCTTCGAAAAAAATCATTGAATATGAAGTTTTAGAGCAGTTTCACTGATGATTGTGCTCTAGAGACTTTAAAAGTGTTCCTTCAAACTAGCAAACAAACTTCTTCAAATGAAGAAGTGTGTTGCATTCGTTCACGCAATTATGACAGCAGTGAGGCCCAAATTGCCTCCGCACCCTTCGCTCCGGGCGCTCCGGGTCGTTTTGACTAACGCTATACTCGCTAAAAATATCTCTCTTAACCGGCCTTACTTGGCAAAGTGTGCTACCAGGAATGTGGTGGATCTCCCTCAATGTGGACCCAACGCTGTGATTTTTGTCTGTTCTGAATTAAATCTTTTTTTAATTGGAATTAGTTTTGGGATTTATGGGATTAATAAATTAAGTCGCAGGTAGTTTGGAGAGTAGTTTACATCAGAGATTAACGGCGACATTTTTGCTCGGAGGGCAGTTTACATTTTATGGTCAAGTATAGAGGGCAATTTACAATTCCCCCGTCCAACTTGGGATAGAGTAGGAGCAACCAAGGGCTCCTTCCTTTACAAAACACTAGAAACCCTGCTCCACAGACTTCTCAATTTCCTTTCTTGCAAATGCCGCAAGGGATGCCAGGGAGGAACTTGCAAGGGAAATTGATGACACTGACTAAGAAGAAGACCTCGACAGAACTTTTTTGGAAAAAAATTAAATTTTTGAGGTCCTGTATTTTAGGATCTATTGGACCTTTTTCACTGCTTCAAAAAATGATACAATGAATTTTTCCGTAGGAGCACTATTTTAGGAGTTTCGGGTCAAAAACTGAAATCAGTTAAAAAATTTAAGGATTTTTCGAGCACCACGAAGTTAGCACAGGTCTTTCGAAGCTACAAACTTGGTTTTACATTACTCGTAGGTACCCTAACAACATACCAAAAAATCAGAAATATGTGAATTATTCCTGTTTGCCCTATTATTTTGTCTACCGTCAGTGGTCTAATCTATAAATTAATACAAATAACAGAAATAACAGAAGTAACAAGTTATAACAAGCTATACATCAAGAAAATTTTATCCGTTTATCCCTTGAGACATTAACAAAACGTCTACCAATCCAATCAAGGGTAAATATGCAGTAAAATTTCTGAACACAAGGCTCGGAATTCCAAAGATTTCCAAGAATTCCAACAAATTCCAATGATTTCCAAGAATTCCAAAGATTTCCAAGGAATTACAAGAATTTCCAATGGATTCCAAAGATTTTCAAGGAATTCCAATAATTTCCAAGGAAATTCCAAAATTCTGTACTTTACAAATTTCTGTACACAAGGCTCTGAATTCCAAAGATTTCCAGGAATTCCAACGATTTCCAATGATTTCCAAGACTTCTAATGATTTCCAACGATTTCCAAGGAGTTCCAAAGATTTCCTAAGAATTCCAATGATTTCTAAGAATTCCAAAGAATTCCAGTGATTTCCATGGAACTCCAGGATATTCCAAGAAATTCCAAGGATTTCCAAAGAATTACAAGGACTTCCAATGGTTTACAAGGAATTCCAAAGATTTCCAAGACTTTTAATGATTTCCAACGATTTCCAAAGAATTACAAGGAATTCCAAAGACTCCCAAAGAATTCCAATGATTTCCAAGACTTTCAATGATTTCCAACGAATTCCAACGATTTCAAAGAATTTCAGCGATTTCCAAAGAATTCCAATGATTTCCAAGAATTCCAAAAATTTCTAACGAATTACAAGAATTTCCAAAGGATTCCAAGGTTTTCAAGGAATTCCAATAATTTCCAAGGGAATTCCAAACGAGCGTACACAAAGTTTTCGAGATATTTACCCCTTGAATCCAAGCAAACAAGGTCTCTACAGCATAAGCTAAAAAATCATAATGATTTCACAATTTAAATTGGAAACTAAAATTTTTATGAAATAGACACTGAAAAATTCAAGCGAATGAAAACAGTTATAAGAAGTTGATTACTACCCGGATTTAAACCAGTACTTTTAACGTTAGCAGTTGATCGCACACACAACTGTACTGTTGACTGTCTCTGTAATTTTTTCACCACACTACTACTCTATTTAGCTTAACTTCTTTGTTAATGTTTTATTCTGAAGAGTTTAATTATAATACAACAATTTGATATTACGTATTAAGGTAGTTCATAACCAAAGTTGCAACATTTCAATCCGGTTTTATTTGCACATGTTCCTCGAACATCTAATTGAAAGCATTCGTACTCACAACGTGACGCTGGTACAGATTCACCTTTACGCATTGTGCAAAGTTCTGTTAAAAAAATGTAAAATAAGGACAAATAAAATAAGTTATTGTATTTGCATACTATAATTTCATTGTAAATGCGCTTACCTCCTTCATCTTGCGCTGCTATAGATGTCAGTGCAAAAAAAGTTATCATAGCAAAAATTAAATAACAAGTTAGCTTCATGGTTGCTGTGAACTGTGTGAGCAGATTCAATTTCTGTCTTTTTATACTTTTTTAATTTTCATCAAATTATCAGAGAAAAAATGTTCTAGAACACTATTATTCATAATTGAAGGTCAGGCGGCGTTACGGCCGCCCTAACCTTTCAGTAAGTTGTTGGCTGGAACTAGACTAGTTTACCGATTGCCACCTTATCCAAGCTGGTAAAATAGTAAACCAAAAAGGTAATTAGTTTAAGACAGCTTTGGTAGATACATTTTAAGAATTTAATCTGTTGTATTTTCGTGCAGAATTAAAATTATGTAATTAATGAAATTCTACATAATTGTTTGTGTAATTAAAAGTTGAGAAAATTAAAATCGATGTATGACTTGGGTAATTTATAAATAACAAAAGTACATCAAGGATAATAATTATTGGTTTCTCAGATATCATATACCGAGTTAGGTGGTACTAATAAGCAAGATGTATAATTAAATAACTACTTCATAAGAGAGATTAATTAGGTGCAACAATAATAATTGGAGTTATTGCATAAATGCAGTTTAAAATTATACGTAATCAACTGGCAAAAAAATATCCGTGAAGTTGACTCCACACTTTTTGAATTTAAAAATTTTTAAAGTTGTGCTAAGTTGTGCTACGAGAGTGTGTAAGATGATTTTTATAATAATTTTTGCAAAAAAGCAAAAACCCGAATTTTTTAATGCAAAAAATTGTGCTAGTTGTTATGAAAATTGTGATAAGTAATGTAACTCCTTAATGATAAGTAAAGTACTAGAATTTGTAAGCAAAATTACCACTAAGGTGAATAATGGCAATTTTCACCACACCTGAAATAGGTCGACTCCAGTAATTAACAATTTCTGTGATGAAACGCAAGATGTTATACCAGCTCTTAATGCGGAGGCAGAGCAAGGATTAAAAAAAAAACAATGACTGCAAGAAGTCGCTATTATCCTTAGTGGAGAAACATATAGAGACAAGTAGTCGATTTTCCCAAAATTAATTAAAAAAACAAAAATATGCAAAACAGGTTGGAAAATCCCAATTGGGCACCTGAAGAAAACTTGCTTTGCGTCACGTTGGTGTATCACAAAAATCTTCTTCGGATTCTAATTCATCGACACGGCTTACTTTCCGAAGTAATCGGCCGCGGACTTGCAAATCTATACCTAAGCACTATCAACCCTAACCAAAAACTCGTTTAATTCTCGCGAGCGTCCACTGCAATAGAAGTGGCGCGTAGAAACGATACTCCATTAGCGGCACGGTCAAAGGGAAAATGGGGCGCTCGAACAATTATTAACAATAAATTGTTACAAATTCAGTCTATAATTTTACTAATATGTAGACTTTTTAAGACAGAAGAATAAAGAAATCGTAACTATTTAAAAAAATTTTCATAGAAATTTAAGTTTCACCAGACGGAAAGAAATCGAGTTTCAGAAAAACTTGTTGAATTACCCTGGTAACACATGCTAAATTCACCATATTAATGCAAGTTTAGCTTAAACTTGTTTAGCCTTTAGCGAAGTTTACTGAAACGATTTTAGGTGTCAAATATAGAAACTATTATGGTAGTTAAACGATACTTAGAAAAGATACTCTAAAGTATCGTCGAAAGAAAACGAAGTTTCAGCAGTTAAAAAGGGAAAGCAAACAAAAGCGCAGAGGACAATGAACAACAAGAGCAAACTCACATAACCGAAGAAAAGATCCCAACACCAGCTACCGAATAAATGGAAGAAGAAAAGAAAATTGAGAAACAAGTCCAGAAAAAACCAAGGTCAAAGAAAGATTAGCTAAGATGGAGCAGTTCCATCTCGAGCTGAATCTGTTTATGTCGAAAAGCAAAGACAGAATAGAGAAAAATACCGCAATACTGACCTTAGGAGCAGAAGTCTTCCACATTTTTCACGAAATGGCAAGAGAAATAGTGGAAATTTCATAGAAGCAAACAGGTAGATACAAACAATATCTCGTCACTAATAAAGGCTATTGTTGCGGATGTCAAAGCCCAAGAGCAAAAAAAAACTCTTCAGGTTAAAACCCAACCTCCGGCTTTGATTGCCGAAACAAGCAAAACAGGAACACTCACTTTCCCAGCAACCCACAGCCCTCCACGGGACTACCTAGCGGTGCTTAGGGCAAGGGTATCAAACCCTACATAGGGTCCTAAGGCAGTCAAAAAGCACCAAGTTCCGATATTTCCTGCGGAAAGAAACAACTCCTCATCATCAGAAGAAACTAAAAAGATATTGATTTAAATTCCCCAAGCCACTTTATTCTTTATTTACACTTTATTCTCACAAATTTATCAAAATTTTATATTTGAGACGCAAATTAATAATTTTACAGAGGTTCCCTGTAAAATCGGCCACTTCGGTCGGCACTCTCGGCAATAACTAAAGTTATTAGAAAATGTTCATGCCAACACAAAATTTTTGGCGCGAACAACTATTCAAAATATTTACAAACTACAAACAATTTTTTACAACAAATTCATTTTGAATTAAAAAAAAACAATCTAAATAAAATTCAAATTCAAAAATAAAATATTACAATTAAAACTAAAAAAAAAAAGATTTTGGAACCCGACAATATATACACTGAAATGTCGGCTGATGAGTTATCGTAATTATAGTTTTCTTTCCAATAACCTGAGATCAATTTTTTACTGAATTTCCATAGAATTTCAAATATTTATAAGAAATTCCAGAACTCTCCACGTTGGTACCAGTATGATCCGTTAAGGATTATGATGATATTTTGATATCTATTATTATGATGATATTTAAAGGTACATGTCAGCGGCCCCCCAATTTCGAATTTTTTGATGATTTTGGTGTCAATCGTTAGAGCATCGTTAGAGCATTAATGAGCTTCAGTCAGCAAAATTTTAAGTTAATTTTTTTACCAAGATATGGATAGTTGAAATTTTCGTCCAAACTCCGAGCAATATGCGTTAAATCTTAAGGTTTTTAAATCTCTTAATCTTTGATTTAAAATTTTTGTATTAACTTTTTTATGTAATAAATTTTCTTTATTAGCTTTTATTTTATTATTACCTAATAGGTAATAATTAAGAATAAAGAATATAGTATATTCTTAATAATAAAGAATTAAAAAATAGATAAAAAGTTAAATCTTTGCTTTGAAACTCGTAAGCTCAAAAATACTTTTTCTTTTTTGTACATAATCACAAAGCTAGGTTTATAAAACTGCGGGGTTTTAAATATAAGTAATTATGTTCAAAAGTAGAAAATGTGTTATTGAATTTCAAATCAGAAATCTTAGATTTATAGAGGATTTCTGGTTTGAAACCTTATAAGCTCAATAACAGCATTTTTTGCGTACAATCAACGATGCACTGGAGGGTATTCCATACCCCCCAGACCCCCCGGTTTGAAAATCTAACTTTGTGTGCATATTGTATTTATGTTGTGTGCGGTTATTACAATTTTATTGGGAATTATTATTTTAATTCGGAAATAATTACCGATGCAATTTCTATGTCTGCTACTGTACGCTTCTCGCATAAAAATGTTTCGTTTGTTTGGTTACTTGGGCAATGTAACATTTAGGCCAGATGGGAAACCTAAAAAGTTGAATAGTGTTTGAGTGGTAATTTTGTTCATATGGGGTGCTTGAAAAACGACTTTTCTGCAGTTTTAACTAACGGGGCACATAGCCTAGTAGTTCCAGAGAGTTGCCTGGTGATTGTTAGGCACAGGTTCGAATCTTGGTATGTGTGTCGAGAAAGGCAAAGAAAAGAAAATGTTTTATTGAATTTAAAATCAGAAATATTAGATTTTTAGAAATTAGATTTCCGGTTTAACGCTTATAAGTTCAATAACATTCTTTTGCGAACAATCTCTGGTGTACTGGGGGGTATTCCATACTCGCCAGACGTAGTGTGCGTATTGTGTTTATATTGTGTACAGTTATTGAAATTTCATTGGGAATTGTTGCACAGGAATGGCACCGATTCTTAAGGAATTCAAAAATGTCTATTGTATTCCTAAGAAATCTAAAGAATTCTGGAGTTTCCTAAAAATGACAAAGGTTTCTAATGAGTTCTAAAAAATTGTATAGATTTCTTAGAAATTTCTTAAATTTCCAACAAATTTCCAATGTTAGCGACTCTTAAGGAATTCACAAATTGCCTTTGAATTGCTAAGATATTTAAGGAATTCTAGAGTTCCCCATAGAAGACAAAGATTTCTAATGATTTCTAAGAAATTGTATAGATTTTTTAGAAATTGTATAGATTTCTTAGAAATTGTATAGATTTCTTAGAAATTTCTTAGATTGCCAACAAATTTCTAATGTCACCGATTCTTAAGGATTTTAAAAATTTCAATTGTATTCCTAAGAAATCTAAAGAATTCTGGAGTTTCCTAAAAATGACAAAGGTTTCTAATGAGTTCTAAGAAATTGTATAGATTTCTTAGAAATTTCTTAAATTTCCAACAAAGGACCCCGCAATTTCCTTATGGAAACTGGCTTTCGGCCAAATTTTTTGTAAATTCGGGAAATAATAGTTCTGAACTAGTCGATCAAAAGTGTTTATGGACCCAAAGTCCAAATGTCAATAGTTTAAGAGATACAGCTCTTCGAAGTTGAAGTTTTATCATGCCCATGCACTTATGATGTTCTTGTTAAAGACAGCTCTGCATACATGTATAAATGTATATATATGTATATATAGTAGTGTATATCATGCGTACATACATACATATATATATATACATATTTTCCGGTGTATAAGACGCATCCCATTGAAGGGACGTTTTGTGAAAAAAATGAAAATGATAAAAATATAGTTTTGAAGAAAAAAATTCGTGTAATTGTAATAAAGCACGTCTTATTTGTTTAAAAATAATTACGGGATGATAAAAAAATAATTCGGTTCTGTTATTTTGATGTCTGTTAGCCGACGATGATTAGGTAGGTACATCGCCGTTGCCCATCTCTTACCACGAGGAGGTCGACAATCGAAAGAGACATTTTCTCTTTTGTTTGGTTTTTGTTGTTTTTTTATTTTTGCTGTCTTTAACAAGAACATCATAAGTGCATGGGTGCATGAGCATGATAAAACTTCAACTTCGTAGAGCTGTATCTCTGAAACTATTGACATTTGGACTTTGGGCCCCTGAACACTTTTGATCTACTAGTTCAGAACTATTATTTCCTGAAATTACAAAAAATTTGGCCGAAAGCCAGTTTCCATAAGGAAATTGCGGGGTCCTTTCCAATGTTAGCGATTCTTAAGGAATTCACAAATTGCCTTTGAATTGCTAAGATATTTAAGGAATTCTAGAGTTCCCCATAGAAGACAAAGATTTCTAATAATTTCTAAGAAATTGTATAGATGTCTTAGAAATTGTATAGATTTCTTAGAAATTGTATAGATTTCTTAGAAATTGTATAGATTTCTTAGAAATTCCTTACTTTTCCAACAAATTTCTGCTATTTGCTAGAACACCAGGGGTTAATTCTAAAAATTTCAAGAAACCAAAATATTGCAAAAAAGTATTCATTCCAGAGATTTTCAAGAAATTTAAATGATTTCCAAGAAAATTCCAAACAAGTGTACATACATTGTTGACCTTATTTCTTCGGCTTATTGTTAACTTTGTAGTATCAATTGCTGTGTTTTTTTTTCTATCTCAGGCCTCTTAACCTGATGAAGGTTGTCGTAAAAATATAAATTTGAAGAAAGGAAGCAAGGGTTTTGACAAATAACGGTTCTTATAATTTGACGATTAATTGCAATTATTTATTTAATGGTTTTATTAAAATTTACAAAATATCACAAGGCATTACGAAGCTCAAATCGATTTTGTTCTAATTCGTAATTATTTCTTCTTTTAATAAAATTGAAGAAGTATTTAAATAATTCATAAATAAATTGAATAAAAATATAAACACAAATAATTACCACAATAATTTTAAAAACTTTTAATCCTACCAAATATGAATTATTCACTTTGGAAGTTCGGTAATTTTTCACATCAAGCTGGTTATGAACGTGTTCGAGCATTTTCAATCCCTTTTTGATGTCATCTTTAGCCAAAAAAGTCAATGTCTTATTGCTTGGTTCCAATTTATCCATTATTTCATTTGTTCTATGTAACAGCAATTCGACATTAGATAAATCCAAACCATTTGACCAAAATTGACTGTCTTCATCTTCACATTGTGAGTTGAAATCACTTTTTTGCCATAAAGTAATTCCATTTTTATCAATAATTGTCAATAATGCGTTCATTTTTTGGCAAGTAAATTTGTTACCTTGGATTTTAATTTCTCTAATACGGGCGCAATATGTTAACAATAATTCCAAATTTAAGTCAACCAATTTGTTAAAATCTAAGCGAAGATCACGTAATCCAACTGAATTATATAATTCGGACGAATCAAAAGTTATCAAATCGTTATGGGATAAATGCAATACTTCCAAGGAATCCATTCCAAGAAATGCTCCACCTATTATGGTATGAATTTTGTTGTGGTTTAAATATAACTCCTTCGTTTGTCGTAAATATTGGAATATATTCGTTTTAATTATGGTGAGGCTGTTATGATCCAAATGTAACTCGGAGAGGCTAGATAAATTGTAGAAAGAATATTCCTTCAAGTTTTCAATTTTATTATTGCTTAACATTAAATATTTTAATTTTGTCATGCCGTCAAACATGTACGGTTGAATGGACTCCAAAAAATTGTGTCTTAAATTTAAGGTTACAACATTTTTTAAGTTTAAAAATGTATCCGGTTCCACAAACGAAATTTTATTATCGTGAAGATATAACTTGGACAAATAATCCAAACCAGAAAAGGTTCTTCTGGATATTGTTACTAAGTTATTGCCCGACAAATCCAATCCGACAGTTTCCCATGGGTTCGATGGAACCCATTTAAGGTTTAAGAAAGCTTCTGGAGCTATCAAATTTAATGACAGTTTTGATAATATGTAATGGTCTTTTAGATAAAATCGATCAATTGTTATAAATTTCACATTAGTCAAATTTGAAAATGATAGGGGTTCTAGTTCATCGATGGTGCAATTGGTGAAAACGATCGTAACAAAATTTGGTAATCCCGCAAAAGCATTTTTTTGGATACTTCCGATAGTAACATTTGAAAAAGTTAACTGACGTAAAGAAGACATTTTAAAGAAAGTGAATGATTCCAGAAATTCCAAATTTGACTCACCAATTAGAAGTTCATGGATCGGTAAACCATTGAAAGCCGATGTATGGATAGATTTCAAATATTTAGGTAAATTTAAATTTTCCAAATTTTCTAAACCAATAAACGCGTTTTCTTCTATATTTTCCACATTAATTTCGCTTAAATCTAAAACTTTTAATTTACTTAAATCGCGAAAGGCTCCAGAATGTATCACTTTGATCCGCAAATTTGATAACTTTAACGTTTCCAAACTGATTAATCCAGTGAAAGTGTTTTCGGAAAGTTTGGTAATATTATTTGCACAAATATTTAAGTGTTCCAATTGAGATAATCCAAAAAATGTGTTATTTTGAAATTCTTGAATATTGGATCCGTACAAAGATAACCACTTCAGGCGAGGTAGAAATTCAAAAGTTTTAGATTTAATCGAAGAAAAGTTATTGAAACTCAAGTCTAGACTGAGCAGATTATTAAGACCTCGAAAAGCATACAAATCCAAATTTTTAAGTTTTAAATCAGTCAGATTAAGGTGTTCCATTGTTAAATACGCAAAAGCGTTATCTTCGATGGAAATAATTGGATTTTGTAGTAAGTTCAAGTTCTTCAAATGGAAGAGAGTAAAAAACGTGTCTGATCTCAATGTCTCTATTTTATTATTCTTGAGATTTAATGTTGTCATATTCAGGTATCTGAAAGCATGGGATGGTAACAATGCAATTGAGTTGTTTTCCAAATTTAGGTAAACTAAGTCATCCAGATAGTCAAAAGCTTGAAAATGTATGCTACTAATCATCTGATTTGATAAATCCAAATATTGTACTTTGTTTAATCCAACAAACGCCATGCATTCTAATCTTTTTAAATTGTTTTTACTGATATTGAAATGAATTACGTTGTTCAATTCATAAAAAATTTTGGATTTCAAAACCTCAATTCTGTTGTAACTCAAATCAAGAGTTTCTAGGAGAGGCATACCGATAAATGACTCTTCAGCGAGATCTTTCAAATTATTGAAACTTAAATTTAATTTACCAATTTTATCCAATCCGTTAAATCCCCCCAATTCAATTATAGATATTTTTGAGCTGGATAAGTCAAGTTCGGGCAAACTATTCAATCCCATAAATGTATCGGTATTTATAACAGGAAGAACGTTATTCTGCATATTCAATTTTATAACATGTTTTAATTTTGTAAATGCTTTGTAATGAAAAGTAGCTTTATTATCTTTAATTGTCAGTTCTCTTAAATTCTTTAATCCATTAAAGGTTCCCATGTCAAAATTAAAAACCCTATTGGCACTTAAATCCAATCGTTGCAGATTTTTTAAACCCAGAAAAGCATTTTCTGCTAAAAACATCAAGCCAAGTCGGCTTAAGTTTAATTCCTCCAAACTTTCCAAACCTTCAAATGCTGAAGACTCTATCGCTAGCATGAAATTACCAAATATCGATAATGTGGTTACGTACTTCAGATCCAAAAAAATATTTTTTTCCAATCGTGTTATATTATTATTATCCAACACTAAAATCTGCAAATTAGCCAATCCAACAAAGTCGGTAATTTTTAATCTTCTGATTTGATTATTCTGTAGATACAAGTTTTGCAATAGTTTCAAGCTATCAAATGGACTTTCTTCCAGATATTTTATTTTATTATCATTTAAAAAAATGGTATTCAACTGTTGAAGGTGTGCAAATGTAGTTGAATTTATATCAGATAAATTATTAAAAGCCAAGTTTAAACTCTGAAGATTTTGATTGCACCGAAAAGAATCCCCAATTCCGCTAATGTTATTATTACTTAAATCAAGTTCTTCCAAGGAAGGAAAATTACACAAGAATTTAGAAGTTATTTCTAAAATTTTGTTGTTGTTCAACTCCAAAATTTTTAAATTTTCCATTTTCTCAACATAGTTACTGTCATTTAATTCTTTGAGAAGATTGTAGCTGAGATCGAGTTCTTCCAAAGTTCGCAAACTGTCTGCAAAATCGATTCGTTCAATTTGATTGCTTTTCAAATCCAACTTTTTTAAAGTTGTAAACGGCGTAAACGTTTTCTTGCCAATTTTGGATAATTTTAAATTTTTTAGTGATATTTTAAAATAGTCGTTTGGCTCTTTTATCAAAAACGAATCGCTATTTATTTCCATAATAGTGGAATGAGAGACTTCCAGAAAGAGACATGTCGGTGAAAGTTGTTGGGGAAAATCTGGCAGTGAACTCTTAGGGAAGCTTTGTAAGTAAGGAAGATTGTATGTGTTCACTTCGACGCATCTCAACTTCCAGCATATGTCCTTTTCCCAGTTACATTTTGGTTTAGACTGAATGCCACCAAAAAGTAGCAGAAAAAATATTTCCAGTAGAAGCAGCATGATTATTATTACCTAAAAATAAATGAGAATTATATCAGTATTTTTGACTGGACAAAATTAGATAAGGTAAATTATATAATATACTAAAAAATTTTAAAACAGGGGGGCCATGGCCCACCTAAAAGTTGTGCTGGCTCACCCTTGTGCCCACCCTGGCAAATAAAGAGTTTCGTTCCAATAATTTCGTGATTTATTTCTGACTAATTAAGTTTAAAATATTTTACATACGCATTTTTAAGATAATGGCATTATTGCATTATTTTTTGTTATTAGTCACGTGCATTACCTTTTTTTTTAGCTTTTTTAAAAAACATTCTAGGTCTTTGGCCCCCTTAAAAATAACTGGGCCCGGCTTCGGCCCCCTTAGTCTAACAGGGCTAGTTCCGTGCCTGGCATCATACTATAAATTAATTAATCATTAAATGCAAAATAACAATGTCTTCTAAGTGTCGTACTGAACCAACCAAATATGCATATAATCACAATAATACAAAAAGAATTTTTATACCGGGTGACCAATCGATCCGAACATAGAGAATTAACATGGAAAATTGATTTATTTTTAGTTTCAGCTTCCCATTATAACATATAAGAATGCAAAAGATATCAATCTGAAGTGATATTTTTTCGGGTCTAAAAATACCCAATACTTCATATTTTGTTCTTTAATTTATACTAATATTTGAACATTTTTAGCAAAAAGTGCAGACAAGTGTTTTTAAGTTCTACATATTTTATTATGTCACAACTAGCTAATCCTGTGTAGTTCCCATATATGTATTTAAAACACATAATTAGAACCTATCTATTATGTATAGCCATTTTAATTATATTATATTTAATTACATTGGAACATGACAGTATATATGTAGTACTTAAATATTATTACTTACCAATAAAGTATACAATAATTTTAATTCGAAAAATTCACAAAATTTGAACTTAAAAACCCGAATTTATTGAGAAATTTTATAAACCACTTTAAATGAAATGACTATAATAATGTTATTTAATTTATCGTAGGTCAGACGGCTATCTAGTGAACTCGATTCTTTGTAAATTCTAATATTTGTGTTCAATAAGTTGCAACACAAGGTAAACCGAAATAATGTTACAAACATGTTCTTGAAAAATGCGAGTTGATTACAATTAAAATTTTTAGAATTTTATTGTTATTATTTTGGCTATACGCTTTAGTTCAGTATATTTTTTAATGTGTTTACTGGTCCAATGTTATCCGTTTTAAATTATGTAAAAATTTATTTTTATTTACGTTGCTAAAAATGAGGTCTGGGTAATAAACTTTAGTTTGGCATCGGGAAAAATTTTTTAATGGACTAGGACAGGGGATCTCAACCTTTTTGCACCTGCGTACCACTTGACTTTTTGAGAAATTTTGGCGTACCACCAGACCTAAATATTTTAATGAACATATAATATTTACTCTTCTAAAAGTGCTCAAAGACATTTTGAATTAAATTCCCGAGAAAAATTCATATTTAATGGTTAGATATTTGTTTATTTATAACATGCTTATAATAAAGGAGAAATAAAGAGATTAAAATGGTCTTATTACTAACGTGACCATTTTTGATTTTACTCCAAACGGGACTCGAACTGGTAAAAATTAGGAAAGACCGGAGTCTATTGAAATAACAATACTTTAATCTTTAATACCCAAATCTTTAATCTCTATAATCTCTCATTCTCTAATCTTTGATCTCTAATCTTTATTCTTTAATGTTTAATCTGTAATCTGTAATTTAATCTGTTTAATTTAATCTAATTTAAATAATAATTTAATTTAATCTTTAATCTTTAATCTTTAATCTTTAATCTTTAATCTTTAATCTTTAATCTTTAATCTTTAATCTTTAATCTTTAATCTTTAATCTTTAATCTTTAATCTTTAATCTTCAATCTTTAATCTTTAATCTTTAATCTTAATCTTCAATCTTCAATCTTCAATCTTCAATCTTCAATCTTCAATCTTCAATCTTCAATCTTTGAATCTTTAATCTTCAATCTTTGAATCTTTAATCTTTAATCTTTAATCTTCAATCTTCAATCTTCAATCTTCAATCTTCAATCTTCAATCTTCAATCTTCAATCTTCAATCTTCAATCTTCAATCTTCAATCTTCAATCTTCAATCTTCAATCTTCAATCTTCAATCTTCAATCTTCAATCTTCAATCTTCAATCTTCAATCTTCAATCTTCAATCTTCAATTTTCAATCTTCAATCTTCAATCTTCAATCTTCAATCTTCAATTTTCAATTTTCAATCTTCAATCTTCAATCTTCAATCTTCAATCTTCAATCTTTAATCTTTAATCTTCAACTTTCTATAGTCAATTTTCAATCTTAAATCTTTAATCTTTAACCTTAAATCTACTTCTCTATATAGTTTTTAAACATAAAAAATATTAAAAAATCGTAAATATTTGAATTTTACATGTATTAAAATCAATTCAAAAGTTTATCGTTGGCATTTAACTGAAAACGAGACAATTCTGTGGAAGCTTTCGTCAGAGACACCGGGACAGAGTACCAAAAATAAGAGCAGCCCCGTTCAAAGCAGGACGGATGGTCACGTTATCTATTACCCATAGGTCTAAAAATATACAAATAAAAAATTAGTACAAACTCAGCAAAAAAAATCATACAAAATACACTTTTATAGTCTTTAGTGCGAAACTTGTTGTTGTTTGCCTGCGATTAAAATATGAGCATTAGGAGTAATGGAACTTATCTTTACTCTTAAGTCCTCTTCAACACTTATTCTGTTTCTATGTTTATTTTTAATGCACAAGAGTTCAGAAAATCCACTCTCACACAAGTAACTCGTACCAAATGGCATCAAAAATAGCAGAGCTTGCCGAAAGATCAAAGGGTACTCGGTTTTTCATTCGATGCAGAAGTTAATTAAATATTTCTCTCACTCCTCCACTTTTGCAGAGACAAGCAGCTGAGTAATGTTTGCGTGCTCACTGTTCATGCGTACAGAATAGCATGTTGCTCCCATCACTCACACGTACCACCTGAAACGTTCCCGCATACCACCTTTGGGAACCCCTGGACTAGGAGGAAGAAGTGCCATAAAATTTCTATATCTGCAGTTATAATTTTCTTTTAAATTGTTTTTCTCAATATTCCATTAACCCTGCTAGTGAACTTTGAGTCTTTTAGGGAACAGTTGAAATTTTAAAAATAATGTACCTATACATTTTAAATTGAGGAAGGAGGAGTGACGAAAAAGATTAATATCTGTGGGAAAAATTTTATCAAATACGTATGCGTACTTCTTTGCATTAATTAAGTAACGCATAGTCAAACGTTTTATTGGAACACACAGAGAAAACGATACTTACCAAATGTCGTTCTCAGGGGAGAAAGCGAAACATTTTCTCGAGTTCGTGCCAAATTGAAATAGAACCAATTAAAGAACACTAAATCATTCAGTAGTCGTCAAAATTGCTTCGTATTTCTTATTTGTGTAGTTGTTGCAAAATCTGTATGTGATAAAGTAAAAAAATTGAAGCTGAATTTATAGAAAATGAACATTTCCTGGATGTGGATAAATTTCCTGATGAATTAATGTTTAGATCTTCGCTTGAAACTGACGGGAACGACCACTCGGCAGTTGACCGAACAAAAGAGGCTGAACACAACACAGCACACGATGAACACTAGCACTTGGTGTACGTCGACGACGGTAGCAGGGCTCAAGAAACAATAACTTGCGATTCTTAAACTCGCAAATAATGAATCGGATGGTAAAATTCTCGATCGTGTTGATGGAATATTAACTAAATCGATTGACGCAACAGGTTAAACAAATATCTCCCAATTAGGCACCTGTCGTAGCTGGTCTCAGGTCACGTTAATAATTCCTCAAATAATCCTCTCCGGATTCGAACTACTCAACTCGGTTACTTAACAACAAACGCTGCGCAGTTGCATTCCCACTTAAACTTGCAAATTCACATCCGCGTCCTCATAAGTTCAACCCAAGACTGCCCTAATTCACGCGTATGTTCATGGCACATCCTATGGCGCGTCGATCTCTCCATTAGCGGCACGGAGCAGAGGGCAAAAGGGACGCTCAAACAATTATTAAACAATAAATTGTTACAGTATTCACCACCAAGTGAAATTGATGATCACCCACCACCACCTAGAAGGTCTCGATTAAGATCAAGTAATCAACGCAGACCACAAACTAAATTAGGGAATGTAGCTCTAAATAATGAAGAAGTTGCAGAACTTAAGAAGGAAGTTTTTGGTTTGCAGCGGGATTACTTTGTTGCTTGTCAACAAGGCTTTCAAGAAAAGTTGAAGTGGGAACGGAATCAAAGAAGGACGGAAGAAATTTGTATAGTGGCAGAGTACAACTTCAAAAAATAAGAGTGAAATTTAAAGAAAAGAACACTAGAACTAGATAATAATTAATTAAACAATCGTTTTTAAATATCGTCTATGTACAACCTTTATTACTTTTATAACACCGTCAAAATATTTTCTAAACTTTTCTAAATAATTAGTCACAACTTTTATTTAATTTAAAATTTGAATACTATTCAATAATATTTGAATAATATTGAATACTAATTCAATAAACAATTACAACAACCTTTATCAAAATTACTTCTTATATTGTAACACTTCGAAAATACAAGACTTGATCAGTTCAATACCTTCGGTCAGGTATAACAAAATTTTAGTTCATGCAGCAAAAATAAACAACACTAAACTAATAAACATTTAACAAAAATTTAACAACATTGACGAAAATTCTTATTAATGAAAACTTTAAAATTTAAATAATGGATATTGCAAGGCTGCAGAGGGGTCACTTCCGATGAGAGAAATATTTTGAAATGTAATAAACCTTAAAATAATTTGAACGTGACTTAATCAGATAGAATTTTCTTCCCAATCTCACTTTGATTTATTTATTGTATAATAAGGTAAAATTAGATGGACGTTACAAAGAATCGTCTATAAGTTCCATTTGAGATTGTTGATCCTCAACAGTTTCTTTTTTTCTTTTAATAATAAGATAAAATTGATAAATAATTTGTATGAAAATATAAATACAAACAATTATTAGAATAACTTTAAATACAGTTAAACTGATTAAATATGAATTATTTATTTCTGTAGTTCGTTGAGGTTCTGGAACCACATTCTTGTTAATACTCTGCAACATTTGTAAGCCTTTTTGGATGTCGTCCCGGGCAATCGAAGATAAAGTCACATTTTTATTTCTATCCAATGTTTCTACTAAGCTATTGGTTTTATTTAGCATCATTTCGACATTAAGTAAATCTAAACCATTTGATATAAACTCAGATTCTTCTTCTTGCTTACAAGCTATTCCATTATAATTTTCTACTATGGATTCGTACGATAACTTCCTTAAAAATACAAATTTTCTTTTGAGTGATTCTACGATTTCTGCTAATCTATCGCAGTTAAAATTATTATAATCTAGAAGGACTCTACCTAAATGAGGACAATTGTTCAATATCAAATCCATGTTTAATTCAAACAGTTTGTTGAAATTTAAGAACAAGTCGGTTAACGCAATCGACTGAGCTAGCACTGCTGGATCGAATACCACTAAGTGATTGTGAGACAAATCCAGGATTTTCAAAGACACCATATTTGAAAATGCGGATTCCTCGATAGTATGAATGTTGTTGAAATTCAAATACAATCGTGTGGTTTTCGTTAAATCATGAAAAACTCCTGACTTGATAATAGTAAGACTGTTATTGGATAACATTAAAGTTCGAAGATTTGATAAGCCATGAAACGAATTTTCGTTTAAAGTTTTCAAACTGTTATTTGCTACAAACAAGTAGAGTAAGTAGCTCATATTCTGAAACATATATGGGCGTATCGTTTCTAAATAATTGTCCATTAAAGATAGTGTACGAAGATGTAACACGTTATCGAAAGCTCCTTCTTCAATAGACGAAATCTTGTTGTTCTGCAAAATTAAACTAGTTACATAATCTAATCCAATAGAACTTCCGTTTGGTAAGACTTTTAAATTATTGAAAGATAAATCCAAGGTTGCATCAAATGAATGCATCGAACTGAGATTTGAAAAAGTCCCTGGATCAATTGAATTTATGGATAAGTTGCGTAACTCATATCGAATTGATCTCCTATATATGGATTCAAATGTAGATTTCAAAGACACTTTTGGTATATTTAAAAACGCTCCGGATTCCAAACGACTGATCCTACATTTGTGGAAATTTATTGATGTCAGCTTTGGTAAACCTGCAAAGGCATCTCGTTGGATACTCTCAATACTAACATTTCGAAAATTCAAAAAAGTTAAGCGTGGCATTTCGTTGAAAATATTCGACCTAAGAGCACTCAAGTTTATATCTTCGAATATGAGTCGAGTGATTGGTAAACCATTAAACGCGGAATCGTTAATAAAATTTAAGTCTTTATTCAAAACAAGATTTTCCAGATGTATTAACCCATGGAAAGCATTTTTATCCAAACTTTGAATGCTACATGTACTTAAATCCAATAAAGATAATGGAAGTGCATTACCGAAAGCTTCCGATTTTATCTGACCGATGTTTGTATTTGAAAGTTCGATCTTCCTTACACTGCTTAAACCATTGAAAGTATTTGGCTGCAAAATGGTTAAGTTAATGGAACTCATGTTCAAATAAACCAAATTTTGTAAGCCGAAGAAAGCGTTGCTCTCCACTTCCTGTACTTGGGAGTTGCCCAACGACAACCATCGCAGTTTAGTTAAGTCTTCAAACGTTTTGGATTTAATTGTCAAAAAATTATTCCAACTCAAATCCAGTGTTGTTAAATTGTCGAGTCCCTTAAAAATATATGAATCCATGTTTCTAATTCCTAGTTGCGTCAAATTGAGAAAATTTATGCTACTTAAATTCTGGAAAGCGTTACTTTGGATTAAATTAATTGGATTTCCTAGCAAATTTAATTGCTGTAATTTGAAAAGACCTAGAAAAATATCAGAACCCAACGCCGATATTTTATTATCGTTTAATGATAAAGTTTTTAAATTTTTGAGGGACATAAAGGTTTTGGGTAGCAAAGCTGTGATTTCGTTCCGTTCCAAATTTAAAACCATTAGATTATCGAGATCGAAAAAAGCTTGCTGATGGATTGTGAGAATCTTTTGATTGGACAAATCCAGGAATTGAATTTGATTTAATCCTTTAAAAGCGTTTGGTCCCAATCGTTTCAAATTATTTTTGCTTATATTAAAGTGGATTACGTTGTTCAATTCGTAAAAAACGTTAGAATCCAGTACTTCAATGAAGTTGTAACTCAAATCAAGAGTGTCCAAAATTGGCATTCCAATAAATGTATCTTCGTTTAACGTTGTTAAATGGTTGCCACTTAAATTCAATCTGGATAGTTTATCTAATCCGTTGAAAGCTCCCAATTCAATCGACGAAATACTCAGATTTGATAAGTCAAGTTCGGGCAAGTTGTATAGCCCGTTGAAAGAGTCCGTTTTAATTTTAGGAATAAAGTTTTGTTGAATATTTAACTTTTTGAGATTTCCTAGTTTTTCGAATGGCTTACCGACCAATGAAGCGGTATTATTTTTTAAATTTAATTCCAACAATTGGTCTAATCCAGTAAACATTTCTTTTTCGAATTCCATCATGTGGTTGTCGTTCAGATTTAGACGTTTCAGATTTTTTAATCCAAGAAAAGCGTCCTGCTGTACGATCACGATTCTTAGTCCACTCAAATCTAATTCTTCTAAATTTTCCAAACCAAAAAAAGCTTCCGATTCTATATTATATACGTTTTTATTTTCTAATATTGAAAAGGAGTTAACTTTTTTAAGGTCAAAAAATGCGTGCTTGGGAAAATTGCTTATTTTGTTGTTGTCCAACCAAATATGTTTCAGGTTACTTAACCCAGCAAAATATGTGATGGCCAGTCGGGTGATGTTATTATTTTGCAAGTAAAGATATTCTAGCGTGGTCGTACCTTTAAATGGCTCGTCGGCGATATATTTTATTTGGTTGTTATTTAAAAATATTGTGTTTAACAGCTTTAAGTTTTGCAGTGTAGTTTCATTTATGTGCGTAATCTGATTGAAGCCCAAATTCAAATTCTTAAGGTTTTGGTTGCACTTAAACCAGCCGTCGGTGCTGCTGATGGAATTTTGACTTAAATCAAGATCTTGTAATGAAGGTAAGTTACAGAAAAATTGAGGATCCATATTTTGAAGCTTGTTATTGTTTAAATTCAATAGGATTAAATTTTCCATTTTATTCACTTGATCGGCACTGACGTACGTTATCTCGTTGGAACTTAGATCGAGTTCTTCCAATTTTGCTAAACTGTTGGAAAAATTTACTCGTTGTAAAAAATTATTATACAAATCCAACTTTTTTAAATTTGTAAAGCTTTTAAACGTTCCATCCCCAATTTTGGTTAATTTTAAATTAGATAATGAAATTTTGTTATAGTCGGTAGGACGTTTTAATGTAAGCGAACTGTTATTTATTTCAGAAATACTACTATGTGCTATCTCAAGATTTAGGCACTTGACTATGGGGAACCTGAACGGGCCTGAAGTATATGTTACTGGCATTTCGCCACTGTCACGTAATTTGTATGCCAAGTTGAATGTACTTAATTCGACACATCGTAATGTTGAACATGTTCCACGTTGCCAATTACAATTTGGATTAGAAGTCACACCATAACAATGTAACAAAATGCTAACTAATATTACATAGGTCAGCATTTTTATCTGAAAGAACACATAATAATTATTATATTATGCAAATGTACTTATCAATTTTTGCAGTGTACGAAGCGGAAAATATAAAATACATGAAAAGCGTTTAAAATGTTTGAGGAGTTTTCATTTATTCAACTTTAATGAAAAAGCATGGAAATTGTACGATTTTAGTTAAAATGTAGAAAATGTAATCCAACGAACGCAATATTTGAATTGGTTTTTATTCGTCGTTAGAATATAATAAAATTTAATAAATTACAAAAGGCAATTTTACAAACCTTAATAATTTAAAAATATTGCAAGCACTTAAAAAACAGTCACAAAACAGCATTAGCACTTTCTAAACGACACTACATCTTTAAAATAAAAAGATGATATTAATATCGTGGGATCAATAAGTTATCTCATTGGTTGCGTTTGTTTATTTCACAGTAAAAACTTTTGTTTATTTAATAATTTATTTATCAAATTGTAAAATCACTTTCAATTAAATGTTACCGATAAAATTGTTAAAGCTGGCATTTCAATGAATAAAGAGAAAAAATCATTTAAATTAGTTAATATGAACAATACAGGCAGATTAGGTCAAAATAGTAAACAAAGTGTAAAGCTGAAATAGCTATTAACATATAAGCGATAGAAAGAAAGCCATATCAGTTTTAGCAATATATCAGAACGAGCGATAGCGAGTTCTGATAGCTAAATCTGATATGGCTTACTTTTTACGCGAATGCTGTTATGCATTTTTCATCCAACACGGGTCCTTTCCAAAATAAAAATATAAAGTGATAACTAACAAAAATACCACTTTTAAAATAAACAGTAACTTATTAAGTATCTTATTAAAGCATGTGACATCATTATATAAAGTTGAAGCAAGATAAAGTCAGCAGAATTGTAATCTAATCAGCTAATACGTCACAAGACTGCCAAAGCTATGCGTATGAAATAAAAGTAACAACGAATCTACCCTCCTATACTGGGTAAAACAAGTAGCTAAGGTGGTTTTCCGTGTAGCCACGAATTTCAATATTAAACTATTTTTTTGTTTCGAACTCACTACATTCCAAACTGACTGAAGATTTAAAATTTTTATAAATTTTGTAAATTTAATTTTTTCAATTTAAATTTTAAAAATTGAATCAAAAAGATTAATAAATTCGAGTAATTGCTATTCGAGCAATTGGCATTCGAGGAATTGTTCATTCGAGGAATTTTCCGGCACCCAAGATTTTGAGGTAAGTCTTGCTGAAACTAAATAAAAGTCATTTAGAAAAACATCGTTGATAACAAACTAGAGTTAATTTTATAATAAGTAATTATTTAAATTTTTAAATTTATATTTTCAACTGTCAGTACGAATCTGGAGATCAGTGTCGCGGGTAAAAACCAGAAATAAGATCAAAACATGATCTGAAGGTCGGTCATCGTGGTTTATCGGTCAAAACAAGTGTCATTGACAGGAGGTTGACATGGATGATTGGACCCCATATAGAACCCAACTTTCACGTTTGGCTCCACGTGCCACACCGCGGGCAACTGCATTGACCTGCAAGCCAAACTAGCTGAGGGTAACCAGTTATGTTGAAACCAGTAGCGTCGGTACCCATAGTATCAATGGGAGGCTGAAATGAAAACCAGCCAGCTCATTCGACAATGAGGCGTTTTATTGTCAAAACCTTCCAAAAATGACCTCAATCTCAAAAAATGAAGTACACCAGATGGGTAGGACCATAGGTCCGGAATCCCTCACTGCGAAAACAGACTGATTTTGCCCGATTGGATTCTGTAGGAGGGAAGAAATTGAGTAATAAAGAAGATACAAATCGAAACCAGATCAAACTAAAATAGCTACATACCACATCAGAACAATGCAAGGAGAAGATCGACTGAATGAACTGAAAGACCAATTAAGTACAAAGGAAAGGCGAGAATGTGTTGCACCTACAACAACACATGAAGATGACGAAGAGTAGATGAATTCTACAACTAGATATCAGTAGTGTCCAGTCAAATGGTAGTTTTTCCATAACAAAATTGCGGAAGTTTTTTTCTCAGCGATTCTATATGTTTTTTGATGTGCTAAATTTGAATTTTATGTTTGCTGCCTTGCAGCAGTCGGCTTCATATCGAAAAACGCGAAAAAGCTCAACATTTTTGCAGTTTTTATTTCGGAAACTATCCGTTTAGAAATTTTGAGGGCAGCTTTGTCAGACACCAGGGACCTGCTGTTAAATTGTTGTCAGAGGTCCATCTGACGTGAGACACCTTGTCTACAATCCCATAGTTTTATGAAACCTCTTATAGGTATTGAATGAAATAAAAATAAATAAAAGGAGATATTCCTAGGTTGTTAATAAAAAGTTCAACTTTGAAAGCTAAATAAATTGCATCAGCAAAAAGCGAGGGGATCTGAAGAAATGGAAGAAAAAATCAGCAGCCATTGCACACAGCCTCATTAGTGCTGTTTGGCCTGCGTCATTCCTCTCACCTCTTCAAATTGGATTAACAGCATTGTTTTATAAAAAATATGGATCTCGCAAATTGATAGAAGTCCTGTCTTCCATGGGATTATGTTCCTCGTATAATGAAGCAACTTGATTTGAAATGTCGTCAATTATGCGTTATTCTCTGGCTATTAACCAACAAGCATTTTGTCAGATGATCTATGACAATGCTTTCAAACTCTGGATGGCCGAAACACATTCCACAAAATTGGGGGAATCCGATGTGTGACCCCAAAAAATGCTGTTGTCACGGGTCAAACTGAATCATTTTGAAAAGAACAATGATGTCGGCTTAGCCGCTTTACATATAAATGATCTAAGAACATCGTTCCCTCATACTGAGGTAATCGTTCCATCAGTGCCACTCTTGGTATGGCTGTACAGCAAAACTAAAAACCTTTTAGGAACCTCTGGATAGAATGGTTTTATGGAGGAGGTAACCAAAGAAGTACCTTATCAAACAACATTCCTTGCCTGCCAACCTTTCATAAATGCACCTTATTCTAGAGAATACGACACGTAATACACATCATTGTTGTCTGCCGTTCAAAAGACACATTCTTTGAGGCAGTGAACAACTTTCGCCACGTTCGATCAACCTCTCTACCTCAAGGCGCGAGATGGTCATACCACTAGGTGGGTTCCACTTGCTTATGTCTTTCATGGGGGCTGTGGGGTATATTATGGAAGGGAGTGGCTTGTCTGAACTATTCAACACCGTCTACGCAGTAAACAACACTGAAAGGATTATGACAGGTCATGCCTGTGCTAGGGCAATCAAAGGACACACATTAGCTTTCCGAGCTCTTGGTACAATGATAATGGAGTCACTAGACTTCTCTCCAACGTTCCAATTCGATGTTGAGCAACTTTTGTGCAGTGGGGAACGAGGTGAGCTACTAGATGCACATAAAAGACACGGGCCAGGATTTCATTTCGAGGGAGGGGGCACTCATAAAAAACCTTTTGTAAAAAAGTAACATTTTCCGGGGATTATTATTATTATTACAAATAAATGTTTTTCTTTACATTTCGGGGGGGGGTCTCGTTCCCCCAGGTAACCGCTTTGATTACGGGCCTGATGAAAAGGATTGCGAGAAGGAAATTTTGCAAAAATTTAAAATCCAGCTTCAACGTCTCATCATATTTCCACGCCAGTTCGACTTTCATTCATTTCATAGCATATTATTCATGCACATTATTCATATTCATGTATTACCTAATATGTTGTAAATATAATTTTCTAATGTTTTCGTCAAATTTGCTTTGCGATCAATTCATTCAAAAAAACTTCCTTTAAGGGCAATACATCAAAAGGCAGATGGTTTGGCTGTAGGGCTATGAAGGTATTTTCCATCATTTTCGCTTTGTTCCCTGCTCTCTCTTATACATGTATCTTGAAGAAAATTTAATGTGCTTTCACGTGGTATAAGGGATTTTATTGATAACATCTATATTTTTCGAATTGTAGTGAGTGGGAGTAGCAATTTTTAAAATTTTTGAAGTAGGCATAAAAACTTGCCCTTTTTCAGCGCGCTCTAGCGCCGAAACCAGTAGTCATAAAATCAAACTTGACTAGTGTATTTTGTAGAAAATTTTGTTGGCCTTAATTTTATATAAAATAGTTTTCTTCGAAAAACGCATAGGTTTCGATATATTAGCAAAAATTTGAAAAAAGTGCAAAAATTTTGAGGTTTTTTGCGTTTTTCGTTGTAAAGCCGACCTGATACAAGGCAGCAAACTTGAAATTCGGATTCAGCACATCAAAAAACATAGAGTACCGCTGAGAAAAAACTTCCGCAATTTTGGAAGTTTTCGGAAAATTTAGGAAATTGTGTCTTCAAATTTCTATTTTTTCTCGTAAAATTAAATGTTGAAGAATTATTTAAACAAGGTGGAACTCGCTTTTGCGACAGTTCTTAGGCTTCTATACATCTACTTTTTCGGTAGGTTAAATTATTTGGGCTTTATTTTATTCCAATTTTTAATGCCTTAATCTTTTAATTAGGTAGATTTTTTTACTATATAAGGAAAACGCTAACATTTTAATATTTTTTTTTTATTTCGACCTTTATAGGTAAATATTTGCAATTTACAAACCACAAATAAAACACAATTCATAATGAAATATTAAAATACCCGAAACACGTACCGAATACCGTATTAGAAACACGTAAAATACCTACTCTAAAAATACAAAATAAGAATATCGGATTAAAAAATATATATGTAAATAATCTGAATAATTAATACCAATCTAAAAATATTCTATATGAAGTAAAATTGTTTTAAGAACGTGCGTTCTGATTGGTTTTGAATTATGCGGACAGACGGACAGACGGACAGACGGACAGACGGACACGGAGCTAGATCATAAGGCTTCTTCCTATACGTTGTATAGAAGCCTAAAAATCTATTTTTCGAAAACTCGAATGTTTCATTGGGACCCAGATTTAATTGTATTAAAATCGTTTCTACCACACCTTTTGTATGGCAGACGCCTTTTTTGTTCCTATTCCGACTATGAACGCAACTAAATATTATTTTTCTTATAAATAATGTAATATTTGTGTTTTTTGGATTCGATAATATTTATAATGGAAAATTCAAATGTCATTGGTTTTAAATTTTACTTTCCATAAACTTTATTTAAACAAATAATTATTACACCTAACCTTCCCTCTCCCCAAATTAATTTATTTTACTTATTTAGAATTCATGTTTTTGTACTTGGCTAAGCCAGAGGTGATGAACTCCATTGTAGATTTTTAGTAACTTAAATTTTTTTAAAGTCCTACCGTCTTCTATTGTTTCGATTTCTTGTTTTAGATACAGACCTGTCTGAATCACTCGTACTTGAACGTGAAGGAGACTCAATCAATCGCTTTGTTTCTTCGTTTCCTCTAGCCTTTTTATGACTAGTGACAATTTGTTTTCTGCTTCGCCTAAATTTGCCTGAATAGTTCTGCTCTTCAGTTTCTTTATGATTAAGAGAACGTCTGTTTTTCCTATTGCGACGATTATCTTTCTTATGTAACTCGCTGGAACTCCTGGATTTCGAAGAACTACCCGACAAACTGTCACTGGTAGAGGAACTGGAAGACGAATAATTTCTTCTTTGTTTGGAACTACCAGCAGCATTGGAACGTTTCCAAGGATCAATCCAAGCTTCTTTATCTCGCGGAATACTGACTTCTCGCTTCGGTCTTTTGGACTTATAAAAATCTTTATTTTCATGCTTATAGGAGGAACGACAAGTCTCCCGAGAGCGATTTCTAGAATATTTGGGTTCATAAGTACTTTCTTGTCTTCTAGAATATTTTACAGGAGTATAGTTCCGCGTTTGCGGATATCCGGAAAATCTAACTTCTGGCGAAGATATTCTTTTGTTTTCGTAATCAAATTTTTCTTCTTGCAATTTCTTTTTATACTTAGAAGTATTATGCAAAGCGCGTTTGGCCATTAATAAGCTGTGCTCCCAAGGATTGCTAACTTGGTTTTTATTTACCATGTCGTACGTCAAGTGAGATACCGCCGATTCTACAGGTTCTAACTTGTAATTTCCGTTTTCGGGAAGATCGCAATGTAAAAATTTGCATTCGAGACCCCAACTGCATCGCCCACGCAAAAAGAACTTGCACACGTTTCTTGTTTCAAACCTTTCCGGTATAAATGTGTCATCGTCGTCCAATATTTCACCGTCTTCTAATTCTTCCAACGCTTTTTCAACTTTTTTGTCATCGCCTTCTGAGTTTTCTTTTTCGGAATCTATGCACTCTCCATCTTCTACTTCATAATCTAAATGTTCGTTAGTATCTTTATCATAATTTACTCCACTATGGTTAATCTCCTGGGCTTTTGAAGAAGGATCCTTCTGATCTGTACCATTGATGTTACTAGCTCTTGGAGATTCCGAATTACTATTTAAAGATTCAGAATTATCGGGTTCTGAATTGTTTCTAGGTATTTCATTTAATTCACTTTTGTCTACAAATGATGCACTACCAAAATTATTGCAGTCACTCATTTTGAAAAAAAAATTTGATCTTATTTTAACCTATAGAATTTGTATATAAGTTAAAATTTTCGAGTTGGTATTTAATAATTTTTATTTATTAACAGATTAAGGGCCAATCCTATCTATAAAATACCAGCACGCTGCTTCTGCTACGGCGTGTCATTTTTTGGTAACCTAAAAGCACTCTGATTTTACCAACCGAAAAATATATTAAAGTACCGCCGGCCGGTATTCCCTTTGGGACGAGTTGCACATCAATCTAGTTTCCAACCAATCGGGTCTAGATGCCCGTCCGTGGACGGGCTTTCCAGCTAGTGACAAATAAATTGCTGAACGTTGAAAAAGTAAGTAAAACATGTTAATTACCGTCAGCGAGTGTGAGTAGTCACTAGATAACTATAGCGTAGAAAAGCTACTACTGTTTGAGTCTACAAAATGCCAGGAGGTCGACTTGGTGACGCGGTAGACTTGGTGCCAGTAGACCCAGGCAAGTAGCGCCTTCTGTTAAATTAAAAATTTATATCTTACCTGGTTACATTACCAATTCGAGCGAATGAAAAACTTGCGTGGCAAAAATGTTACCTTTCCATCCGAATAAAACATGTTACATTTTGTTCAAACGATCAAAATTCACAAATTAATTTAAAAATTTTAATTTTATAAAACTAAACAAAGTAAGATGACATGATTTAATGGATCAACTTGGTTTAATTTAAGTTTAATTCGTACCTTATAATTACAATTCTTACATTTTCAAAAAAAAAAATATTTTTAATTATTCTTCCCAATCTTCCTTTGATTTAATGTATAATAAGGTAAAATTGGATGGACGTTACAAAGAATCGTCTATAAGTTCCATTTGAGATTGTTGATCTTCAACAGTTTCATTTTTTCTTTTAATTATAAGATAAATTTGATGAATAATTTGTATGAAAATATAAATACAAACAATTATCAGAATAACTTTAAAAACAGTTAAACTGGCTAAATAAGAATTATTTATTTCTGTAGTTCGTTGAGGTTCTGGAACCACATTCTTGTTAATACTCTGTAACATTTGTAAGCCTTTTTGGATGTCGTCCCGGGCAATCGAAGATAAAGTCACATTTTTATTTCTATCCAATGTTTCTACTAAGCTATTGGTTTTATTTAGCATCATTTCGACATTAAGTAAATTTATACCATTTGATATAAATTCAGATTCTACTTCTTGCTTACAAGCTATTCCATTATAATTTTCTACTATGGATTCGTACGACAACTTCCATAAATATGCAGATTTTCTTTTGAGTAATTCTATGATTTCAGCTAATCTGTCGCAGTTAAAATTATTATAATCTAGAAGGACTCCTCGTAAACGAGGACAATTTTTCAATATTAAATCCATGTTTAGTTCAAACAGTTCGTTGGAATTTAAGAACAAGTCGGATAACTCAATCGACTGAGCTAGCACTGCAGGATCGAATACCACTAAGTGATTGTGAGACAAATCCAAGATTTTCAAAGAAACCATATTTGAAAATGCGGATTCCTCGATAGTATGAATATTATTGAAATTCAAATACAATCGTGTGATTTTCTTTAAATTTTGAAAAACTCCCGACTTGATAATGGTAAGACTGTTATTGGATAATGATAAATATTGAAGATTTTGTAAGCCATAAAACGAATTTTCGTTTAAAGTTTTCAATCTGTTATTTGTTACAAACAAGTGAAGTAAGTTGCTCATATTCTGAAATATATATGGGCCTATACTTTCTAAATAATTGTTGTCTAAAGATATTGCATGAAGATGTAACATGTTATCGAAAGCTCCTTTTTCGATAGACGAAATCTTGTTGTACCAAAAACTCAAATTTGTTACATAATCTAATCCAATAGAAATTCCGTTTTTCAAGACTTTTAAATTATTGAACGATAAATCCAAGGCTGCATTAAATGAAAGCAAGGAAGTGAAATTTGAAAAAGCCCCTGGATCAATTGAATTAATGGATAAGTCGCGTAACTCATATACAGTTGATCTCCTAAATCCAAATTCCAATGAAGATTCCAATGAAGCCACTTGTGGTATATTTAAAAACGCTCCTGATTCTAAACGACTGATCCTACTTACGTGGAAAATTAATAATCTCAACTTAGGTAAACCTGCAAATGCATCTCGTTGGATACTCTCAATACTAACATTTCGAAAATTCAAAAAAGTTAAGCGTGGCATTTCGTTGAAAGTATTCGATCTAAGAGCACTCAAGTTTATATCATCGAACCTGAGTCGAGTGATTGGTAAACCATTAAACGCGGAATCGTTAATAAAATTTAAGTCTTTATTCAAAACAAGATTTTCCAGATGTATTAACCCATGGAAAGCATTTTTATCCAAACTTTGAATGCTACATTTACTTAAATCCAATAAAGTTAATGGAAGTGCATTACCGAAAGCTTCCGATTTTATCTGACCGATGTTTGTATTTGCAAGTTCGATCTTACTCAAACTGGTTAAACCATTGAAAGTATTTGGTTGCAAACTGGTTAAGTTAATGGAACTCATGTTCAAATAAACCAAATTTTGTAAGCCGAAGAAAGCGTTGCTCTCCACTTCCTGTACTTGGGAGTTGCCCAACGACAACCATTGCAGGTTAGTTAAGTCTTCAAACGTTTTTGATTTAATTGTCAAAAAATTATTCCAACTCAAATCCAGTGTCGTTAAATTGTCGAGTCCCTTAAAAATATATGAATCCAAGTTTCTAATTCCTAGTTTAGTCAAATTGAGAAAAGTTACGCTACTTAAATTCTGGAAAGCGTTACTTTGGATTAAATCAATTGGATTTCCTAGCAAATTTAATTGCTGTAATTTGAAAAGACCTAGAAAAATATCAGAACCCAACGCCGATATTTTATTATCATTTAGTGATAAAGTTTTCAAATTTTTGAGGGACATAAAGGTTTTTGGTAGCAAAGCAGTGATTTCGTTTCGCTCCAAATTTAAAACCATTAGATTATCGAGATCTAGAAAAGCTTGCTGATGGATTGTGAGAATCTTTTGATTGGACAAATCCAGGAATTGAATTTGATTTAATCCTTTAAAAGCGTTTGGTCCCAATCGTTTCAAATTATTTTTGCTTATATTAAAGTGGATTACGTTGTTTAATTCGTAAAAAACGTTAGAATCCAGTACTTCAATGAAGTTGTAACTCAAATCAAGAGTGTCCAAAAGTGGCATTCCAATAAATGTATCTTCGTTTAACGTTGTTAACTGGTTGCCACTTAAATTCAATCTGGATATTTTATCTAATCCGTTGAAAGCTCCCAATTCAATCGACGAAATACTCAGATTTGATAAGTCAAGTTCGGGCAAGTTGTATAGCCCGTTGAAAGAGTCCGTTTTAATTTTAGGAATAAAGTTTTGTTGAATATTTAACTTTTTGAGATTTCCTAGTTCATCGAATGGCTTACCGACCAATGAAGCAGTATTATTAATTAAATTTAATTCCAACAATTGGTTTAATCCAGTAAACATTTCTTTTTCGAATTCCAACATGTGGTTGTCGTTCAGATTTAGACGTTTCAGATTTTTTAATCCAAGAAAAGCGTCCTGCTGTACGATCACGATTCTTAGTCCACTCAAATCTAATTCTTCTAAATTTTCCAAACCAAGAAAAGCTTCCGATTCTATATTATATACGTTTTTATTTTCTAATATTGAAAAGGAGTTAACTTTTTTAAGGTCAAAAAATGCGTGCTTGGGAAAACTGCTTATTTTGTTGTTGTCCAGCGAAATATGTTTCAGGTTACTTAACCCAGCAAAATATGTGATGGCCAGTCGTGTGATGTTATTATTTTGCAAGTAGAGATATTCTAGCGTGGCCGTACCTTTAAATGGCTCGTCGGCGATATATTTTATTTGGTTGTTATTTAAAAATATTGTATTTAACATCTTTAGGTTTTGCAGTGTAGTTTCATTTATGTGCGTAATCTGATTGAAGCCCAAATTCAAATTCCTAAGGTTTTGGTTGCACTTAAGCCAACCGTCGATGCTGCTGATGGAATTTTGACTTAAATCGAGATCTTGTAATAAAGGTAAGTTACAGAAAAATTGAGGATCCATATTTTGAAGCTTGTTATTGTTTAAATTCAATAAGATTAAATTTTCCATTTTGTTCACTTGATTGGCACTTATGTACGTTATCTCGTTGGAACTTAGATCGAGTTCTTCCAATTTTGCTAAACTGTTGGTAAAATTTACTCGTTGTAAAAAATTATTATACAAATCCAACTTTTTTAAATTTGTAAAGCTTTTAAACGTTCCATCCCCAATTTTGGTTAATTTTAAATTTGATAATGAAATTTTGTTATAGTCGGTAGGACGTTTTAGTGTAAGCGAACTGTTATTTATTTCAGAAATACTACTATGTGCTATCTCAAGATTTAGGCACTTTACTATGGGGAACCTGAACGGGCCTGAAGCATATGTTGCTGAAAATTCACCACTGTCACGTAATTTGTATGCCAAGTTGAATGAACTTAATTCGACACATCGTAATGTTGAACATGTTCCACGTTGCCAATTACACTTTGGATTAGATGACACACCATAACAATGTAACAAAGTGCTAACTAATATTATTAAATAGGTCAGCATTTTTATCTGAAAAAACACATAATAATTATTATATTGTGCAAATGTATTATCGACCAAATATGAAATTTTGAAATGTGCAAAACGAAAAATGTTTATATTTTTGAGGGGTTTTCACTTATTTAACTTCAATGGAAAAGCATGGAAATGGCATGATTTTAGTTAAAATGTAATCCAATGTTATATTAACCCAAAATTTGAAATGGTTTTTATTCGTATTTGGAATAATTATATAAAAATTGTAATAAATTAGAAAAGGTAATTTTACAAACCTTAATAATTTAAAAATATTGCAAGCACTGAAAGACATTCACAAAACAGCATTAGCACGATCTAAACGAGACTGCATCTTTTAAAAGATGATTATATTAATATCGTGAGATCAATAAGTTATCTTATTCGTTCCGTTTGTTTATTTCACAGTAAAAGCTGTTGTTTATTTAATAATATTTATCAAATTGTATTATGAGTTTCATTTAAAAGTTACGGATAAAATTGTTATAGTTGCATTTCGATGTAAAGAGAATAAATCATAAAAATAAATTAAGACAGTGTTCTAGTCTAGAATTTTGAAAAAATCGATATTTTGTTTTCTGCATATTTTTCACGTTTAAAGCTCTGAAAGCTCAAAATACAATATTGCATTTGATTAATTTTATTAACTTGGTTTATTTACATTTTAATAATATAATTACCATAGACTATGATTTTTTTGTAAAGCTTATAAAAAATAGAACTTATAAAATAATTATATTATATTAATTATAATTAAAATGTAATATTAATTATAATTAAAATAATAATATTGATAAAAAAACTGAGTTTAATACTTATTTCCACACTACCGTTGATCCGTTGAGCAGTTGATCCTGTTGAACCCAATGAGCAGTTGATTCGTTGATCCGATGAGCAGTTTATCCGCTGGTAAGCTTAACACCTGGTTTAATCTGTTCAGAAACTGACAGATGTGTCGTTTTCGTAACAGTTTTACCGAAACGTGAATTACAACAATAAGATAAGTGTTTAGCAGTGATAGTTTTCGATCGAGCGGATGTAGAAATTTCAAATAGACTATTAAAAAAATAATTCAGATTTGCCTCCGCAAGTGACTGCAGTGGAACTCGATTAGTGTGCAACTAGAGTGATGTGCAACTCGAAACTCGAATGGTACGAAACTTGACTGAATATGATTAGATAAAGCAGTTAGGCTGATTAATTTGGAAACGGATTACCTGCTCAACGGATCAGCGACCAACATGCTCAACGGATCAATGGGTTACGTGCTCAACGGATCAACTACTTACCAGATCAACGGATCAGATCATCTGATGCTTATATAGGTGATCGCATAATAATTATCGGTATATAACATTTACTGTTAATTTTTATTTTTTTGCAATTTGTGGCTAGTTTATATTTTACTTACAAACAAACTATGGCAAATAAAAAAGAATTTATTAAATTGTACACGTCCCAGTTAAATGAACTAACGTCGGCCAGCAAACGACGTATAGATATTCTCACCAAATTGGCTGAGAAATATATTTCGTTTGCCGAAGATATTGTTCAAACTATCGAAATTCGAATTTTTAAGACTTTCGGTAACTCGAATATAAGTGCATTTTACTTGATGGACTCCATCATTAAAAATGTAGGAAGAGAATACGTGACCCACTTTTCGAGTAACATCGATACATATTTTTGTTGCAGTTTGGATCGTGCTGACGCAGAAATGCGTTCAAGTATGATCAAATTACGCAAAACATGGGATAAACTGATTGTATCTGAAAAGTTGGCCGCCATAGATTCTCATATCTGTGAGTTACAAGCTAACGGACGACACACCGGAGGAGGAAAGAAAAGACCGCTCGAGGATAAACATGATTCTGAAGCAAAAAAAATGAAACTTGTAGATACGGCTTCCGACTCCTCGTTAGGAGTCAATTCTAGTAAGGTTTCCTCAATGCCGATTCCAACCGAGCCATCGACCGACGTATGCTTGAATACCTCTCGAGTCGACGTGCACGAGTTGTTTAACAAACTGGTAGCTAATGGCCTGGTTCCTCCGCCGGCCAATAAAATCGATGTTCACAAGTTGTTTGGTGAACTTGTCGCCAATGGCCTGGTTCCTCCTCCAACCAATCAAGTCGACGATATATTTGATAAATTAGTCGACATTGGCCTAATTAAATTAATTGGCACAAATCGCCAAAAACATGAAAAGCGCCTTAATGACAAGGTGAAGCAAAATATAATTAAAGCCTGGCATTTGCCCAAAGACGAATGGGAAAAGTGCGTTGAAAGTAAATTTCAGTGCGAGACAGAAGCAGAGGAGCAAGAAGTTGTTCCAGACGCTACTGCGGACTCCGCTCCTGTGACTTGCTGCAAAGTCTGTGGCGACGAATTTATTGAATTTTTCGACGACGACAATGACGAGTGGAAATTACGCAATGCCATCAAACGCGACAACTGTTTCTACCATCCCGTATGTTTGGAAGATATTTCGATTTTCTAATTAATTAAAATTTTAATAAAAAAAAAACAAAATATAAAAAAATAATTTTATTATTTAATAAATTTAATTTTAATGACAAACTGCTAATATCTTAGCACAACCACGATCCAGGGATTACGTGTTGTATTGCCTGGGTGCCTCACCAGCAACGTGGCGCGTCCATACCGGGTTGCGGATAGGGGAACGACCAAGTTCGGTTTTTCGAATTTGGTCAGCTGCGAATATATTGAATAAGCAGCCGCGGACAAGGTGTCAATAATTTCAATCAATTCAATATTCTTTGTTTGACGTTGAAAAGGAATACATTATTCCTTGATGTTTTAAATATCGTTTGTTAGGTCGTAAAGCTTGAATTTTTGCGCCGTTCACATTCACCCGATGTGTGATCAGCATAAATTTTATTAGGAACTTCTGCTACAAAATGGTGAAGAAAGGTGGAGATGCTGTGTACTAAAAAGTGTCCAGCTTCAGCTGGAAAAACAGCACACAGCTTTAGTTCACCTTTCAAACACTTACAAGCAGGCCTGCTTACAAGACGGGTCAAGTATCACGGTTCGCGTGCGAGGCTTGAGCCAAGACTGATGAACCCATTCTTGGCCATCCCTGCTGTTATCCAGTCTTGGGCCAAGCCTGGGTAACCCAGTCTCGGTCATTCAATGGCGTACCAGGCTTGAGCCAAGACTGGGGAATGTAGCCTCGTCCATCTCTGCCGTTACCCAGTCTTGGGCCAACCCTGGGTAATCCAGCCTCGGCCATTCAATGGCGTGCCTGGTTTGAGCCAAGACTGGGTAACGGCAGGGATGGCCGAGGCTGGGTTCCTAATGCTAGTTACATTTTATGAGAACTAAAATTTGTTTCACGGAAAAATACGTAATATGAATCCTATTTGTTTTTAATTCTTTTACCTTTCTTTAAACAATTTGCTAAAAATTACCTATTTTTACAACCTGTTTTAGAATTTTTGAAACCTTTTACAGATTTTTAGCTTTGAAGACGCTATTATGTAAACATAATTTTTTGAAACCAAGAACCATATACATATTCCAAAATCATTTTTTAAATTTTGAATTTAAAATTTATTTTTATATTTGAATTTTGTTGTAAATATTTTTGTCAAGTTGTAAAATTAAGCTTGGGCTAGTGTTGAATATTAAGTACGGCCCAGTCCTGGTAATTAAGCATGGGACAGTCTTAAAAATAAAGTATGGCCCAGTCTTGGAGACAAAGGGTGACCCAGTCCTGGGGACAAAGCGTGGGCTAGTCTTGGCAATGAAGCGTGGGCCAATCATGTCAACCACGCTTGGCCCCGTGTTATCATTCCAGCTTTTTATCGAGACTGGGCCAAGACTGGTTTTCAAGCTTGGCCCCGGACTTCTGTAAAGGTCCTGGGCCGGTCATACTTTCCGGTATGGGTAACCGCACATAATATAAACACAATATGCACACAAAGCTAGGTTTTTCAAACCGGGGGGTCTGGGGGGTATGGAATACCCTCCAGTACACCAGAGATTCTGCTGAAAAGAGTGTTATTGAGCTTATGGGTTTCAAGCTAGAAATCTAACTTCTAACAATCTGAAATCTAAAATTTCTGATTGGAAATTCAATAACACATTTACTTTTTTGAACAAAATCACTAATGCGCTGAGGGTAACTTGCAAGACATAGTTTGTAAAAATTCAATTTTGCGTTAAAAAATGTTAAACAAACCCTAGAAATCGGTGTTTTATTCGTAATTTCTGTTTCTGGAAGGGTTAAGGGTGGGTGTAATTAATAAAAAAATTAATACAAATTAATTAAAAATTCCCAAATGGCGTAGCTCTACTACTTACATAGTTCGAATCTCTTATAGAAGAAAAATTTCAGTGGCTGGACTATACACCCCTCGATATATAATAAATATAGGTAATTAAAATATGGATATTAATTTTTATAAGTATGCACTATCATACAATATTTAATTATAGAGTGTCGAGCTCTTCTTTATGGTGGTTATAGTTATAGGAAGTTATAGTGATTTCCTGCACATTTTCCAATAAAATTCAATTTTACAATGTCATTTTCTGTTGTTGTATAATCTTTCCCCAGTTATTAATGCTTCACTCAAAAAAATTAGCATAACTTATTTCTGTTAATTTTCCGTATAATTCCATATATTACTGTACACGACATTGCGCATAGTAAGCACTTTGTAAAATTAATAATTATAAATTACATCCCAGTTTTACTCAAATTTAATTACACCTCAATGAACAATAACTAAAGTAATTACCTACGTGCAATTAAAATTTTATAATATATAAAGTAAAATGCGAAAGTTTACTTCGCCTTTTTAATATACATTTGCAAAACCAACAGTGCATAATTTATTAATAATTTCCGACATGAAGTTCATTATAGTTCTAGTGTTGCTAGGCATTGCTTCGTCGGTCCACTGCCAAGGAAAAGATGTGAATAGCTATCAAAATGCATAATACCTTTGCTAATCTAATTTTAGTCTCTTTTTTTAGCAATAGACAATTATTTGGAAACTACTGGTTTACAATTCCGTGAGTCGTGTATTCAAGAGACCGGTGTCGATGAAGCATTGGTGGTAAAACTGGAAAAGGAAGCAGAAATGACCCCAGATGATAAATTAAAATGTTATATCCGATGTCAAGGTGCCAAGTCCAAAGTGGTAGACGAAACAGGCGTTATTGACATAGATGCCGTGAAAATAGTATTAAAAGCTACAAATCAAAAATTTCTGGATATGGTTGAGTCAGACTGCAAAATTCCTAAAAATACTCATTTATGTGAAGCAGCATATGAAGTTGCCATATGCGTATTCGATATTCTTTCGGACCACCACCATATACATTAGTTCTACAAATAATAATAAATATTGATAACGATTAGTGCTGCAGATTATAATTTAACCGAAATATGTTTTGTCATTTAATCCGTGGTGGTGGCGCTTAAATATAATATTTAATAAATAAATAGGCAATCAAATAATTACATATTTTTTAATTCTAAATTACACAGCACATATTTTCTCAATTTTAAATTAATAGAGCCATCTAGCGGCTAACCAGCAAGGTTGGCTATTCCGTTAAGACGTACCAATTACCGTATTATAGGGTTTTTGTTAATTTTCTAGTGAGATGATAGTTTTTGCGCTACAAAAGTAAATACCTTACATCTACTTTAGGTCTAAATATTAGAATGGAGGAACGGATGCACGAATTCCTTTAAAAATGCAATTAAAAAGAAATTAACTTTCTCCAGAAACTCCACTTCCAAAATAATGCTCCAAAAAATCCGAAACATTAATTCAGTATCTGTCTTCTAAATTGAGACGTTTACAACCTGAGTGGCCTAAGTGATAATCATGGACAACTGAAATAATAGGTAATGACAAAATTTAAAGTAACGTAAAAGTGGTTTGAGAGCTGTTATCTACTGAAATTGTTACCTGTTTAATATAGGCCTCTATTGAAATTTAATATAAGATGTTTAGGCTACGATAGGCTAAAAAGCAGAAAAAAGCTAAAAGTCTACTTTAGGCCACTATATGGCTGTAAACGCCTCAATTTAAATTAATAAAATAAAATTTTCAACACAAATCATTGGAATTCCTTGGAATTCTTTGTAAAATCACTGGAATTCCTTGGAAATCACTGAAATTCTTTGGAAATCACTAGAAATCTTTGAAAATCCTTGGAATTCTTGAAAATCATTGGAATTCCTATAGGAAATCGTTGGAAGCGTTTGGAATTCCTTGGAAATCGTTGGAAGCCTTGGAATTTCTTATAAATCTTTGAAATTCTCTTTGGAATTCATTGGAATTCTTTGGAGATCCTTGTAATTCCTTGGAGATCCTTGTAATTCCTTGGAAATCCCTGGTATTCTCTAGATTTAACTTTGATTTGAACTTATTAGAATTCCTTGGAAATCACTGGAATTCTATGGAAATCCTTGGAATTCTTGGAAATCGTTGGAATTCCTTGGAAATCGTTGGCATTCTTTGGAATTCTTTTGAATTCTTTGGAATTCCTTGGAATTCTTTGGAAATCATTGGAAGTCTAGGAAATCTTTGGAATTCCTTGGAAATCGTTGGAATTCTTGGAAATCTTTGGAAATCCGAGTCTTGTGTACAGAAATTTTACCGGATATTTACCCCTTGGGCAATGTTAAAGCAGACATAACTAGCCGCCCGGCTTAAACCGCCGGCAAAAACCGCCTAAGCGGAGGCGCGTCTTTACAGTATCGTATAACATACCGCGCGGCATAAGTTACGTCTGAGACCTTGACACACACAGGTCTGGCCTCCCGGGTTGGAACGCGGTCCAGCACGCGGGTCAAACGTGTGTTTGTAAAGGCACCTATTAGCCTGGGGCGCTAGATTAGCTAAATCCGGCCCTGACGAGATGGATCTCATCGGTCAATCGCTGGCAGACGCAGTACCAAGTTCCGCCAAAGTCTCTACCCGTAATTTGCATTGCTTAAAACTTAGGTAGCGATTACAATATACCTAGCGCCATACAGTGGTGTAATATTTAAAGATTTTGCAAGCGTCCTTCTAGGCAACTTTATGAATTACGCGAACGTAATTCTCTTGCAATATAATAAGCCCGGCCTTGGCATGTCAGAATAACAAAGATATAATTAAAATTTAGAAAACCAAATTTTAACATTTTCTCGACTGTTCTTTGATAATAAAGAAGAGAAAATCTAAAAAGTTTTTATAAGCCTTCAGTCGAGAAGACCTATCATATTAGATAAGGTACTACCTTCAAATATCCAGCCACTGTTTTTGTTGACGCCAAGTAAGCAACATTTTAAGGGCATATTCTTGAATGTTTAAACTTTAGAAATATAAAAAAAAAATTTTGATTTTTTCAAATTTCCAGACTTGAATACCGCCTTAACACAAAGACTTAATAGAAACTGATCACGAATATAACATCATTAGCAAAACCATCTCAGTGCCCACAAAATAGAAGTAAGAATAAATCAAAATCCGCGTAAACAAAAAATCAAAATGGCTTTTGGCAGTTATCAAAGAGTCATGTAAATTACCAATAAAAACTGACACCTCAAAGCTCAAGTTAACGCAAGTAGCCCTTATTTCATGATTCACTAGAGTGGAATATTATAGATATTGAACCGCCTATCATGCACGTTAAAGTGGTTGCCTAACTGACCTTGAGGTTTTCGATACAAAAATTGTCAAAAATTAAAATACTTGAAATTTAATTAAGTATTATTTAATTATAATTATATAATATATAATTAATATTATGCTGGCAGGTTATTGTGTACAATACAAATCATGTAGTGAAGATTCAATGAGGAAGAAAATAAAAATTGTTTTCAATGTTAATTTTATGCAAAGTTAAAGCAACCCCCCCCTAATGCAATTTTATTTAGGAAAAAAAATCAATGAACAAACAAAGCTATGGTTAGATAATAAATTATTTTGAGGTGAAAATTCAGAACATAGCTAAGGTGGAAACATAATAGTACGTGTATTATATTTTGTTTATCTATCACAAATCAATTATACACACATTGGTCAGTAAATTGACTTGTTGAACAATACCAAAAATAAATTAGTGTGCTGTAGAGAAGTGGTAGATAATAGTGCACCCGCACAACATAATATGAAAATCTACAAGTGCAACTTCTATTAATTTGAAATTTCAAGGTACAATTTAATTTATATTTATAAATTTTAATAATATAACATTCGATTTGCTAATGATGTGTTTATATCATTTAATGATACAATTCAGTTGAAAACCTGTCAATCAATAATCAAGCGCACGATGAGCGATTTCCAAACAATGAAATTTCAAAATTATTTTTAATTTTTGTTTTGAAAATGTTATCACTTTGTATGTATGTCACTAAAATTTGATATAATAATTTTCGGACTATGAAAGAGTTTTATAGCTTTATTGGCTCTGAAAATTAAACTATTTTGCAAGCAAATTTTAGCCGAACGAATAAAAAGCTTACACAGCAAAAGAAGTTACATTTCAGCCTGAAAATAAAACATGCAATTTTTTCTCCAAATAACAGAAATCAAAATTATAAATTTAATGGGGATTATTTTTTTTACATACAGTTAAGTTGGTAATATTTTAGTTTAATTCAGGACTACCAACTTCGATTATGATATTTAATAATCTAAAACAACACCAGATCATTTTATCAACAAAAGTTTTAATTTAATCTATAAAACTAAGTTAGTTTATCGGAAACATAGAGAAAACGATATTTTCCAACGTCTTCTTGGGCGAGAAAGAAAAATTCATATTAATATGTATTAATATTTCAAAACATATTTTTTTATATTTGGCATAAAATATGTTGTTTTCTGATAAAATGGTTTACTCAGCTCTACTCGAAGAATTACTCGTTACTAGACTTACAGCTTTAAAATAGCTGTGCGCTCAGTAACAACTAACTTTCTCGACTCGACCGTAATAAACTATTTTCTTAAAACTAAATAAAATAGAGTTGTTTCATCACCGATATAAGTCAAAAACAGAATAAAAACAAAATTTTAATAAAATTGATTAATTTTGGTATCGACAATTTTTGAAAATTATTTAAGTTCAAATATGAGTTTTTAGACCGTAATTTAAAAATTAATAGAGGTAAAAATTGACTTTAGCATTTACATAAAATACAATTTTGAAAATTTTATTTTTAACCAAATAAACAAAAATTTTTGAATTAGGGTCTATAAAATACATCATTTAAATAGCAATTAAATATGAAAAAGCTAATGAAAATTGCAATTTTCATATTTGAAATTAATACTGAATTGATCACTTTTACTTACGAGTAAATAAATTTGGTAAATCAATTATGATAGTACTTCTACTCATCAACTTAACCCTTTTATATTCATGTTTTTCTATGTGTACATTAATCATTTAATTTAATAATTTTGTTTATCTACTTTATTTAACAATTTCATAAAATAATTATCCAATAAAGATATTGATCGACACTCAAGCAAATTAATAGTCAAATTTGATTAATTTTGAATTAAATTGAAATTTTTAAAATTAGGAATCTAATGAACATTAATTTACCTATACCAATAATTACTGGTTAATGATTTAATAGTTTACGTTTAATTTCATTTGTCAATAATAATATCTCTTCCATTGTAAATTTTGATTTTTTCTATTACCGTCAAATCAATACCAAATCAATTAAATTTGTAGGCTTTATAATGTATCAAGTCATTGTCTATGTAGTCGCTATCCCGCGTAGGTAGGAAAACCTTGAAGAAATCCCGGCGTATGTACAAGTTTATTTTGAATATTTTTTACCAGTTTGTGTTTAATTATTAATTGAATGTCATTTTTAAAATCCACCTCGATTACATTGCAAAAATAATAATAAGCATGTGCAACATGTTGTGTTAATTATAAATTAAAAAATTAAAAGAATCTTTTATTGGCGAATAAGTTCCATGATAAACTTATAATTATAATAAATAAATTAAATTAAATAAATAAAATATATAATAAAAAATAATATAAAATATAAATTAAATAAAAATTATTTCTTGTTTCCTCTTTATGGTGGTTTGTGATGGACAAAATATTCTGTTATGATATTCACAGTGATCGGAGAGCTCGTGACACATCTTCAGGTACGTGTTTGATTCACGTAGAAATTTTGCACAGTGGTACCTTTAAGATACCAGAATTTTTCCAGAAATTTTAAACGAAAGCAACTGATGATATGACTTCTGTGGCAACAGCGGACATTTTTGAAACGGTTTTTAGGAATCCCTATGACGTGACGGTTGCTGTTTATTAATTTTAATTTCATTAATTTCTATTCAAAATTTAACATTCGCACTTTCCCACAAAGAAGATGCTTTTATGAGTATTGGTTTTGTATTTAACCCCTTAATGTATGTGCCCATAACATACACCTGTACGACTTACGCGCGCGTCTGGGTCACGGGCGACCGTAATATTTACTCAACAAATTCTCATTGCACGCGGGTGATTTCTAATTTTTGCTTTTTCTAATAAAAAGTTCTAAAGAATTCCTAAATAATTCTTGAATATTTCTAGAATTCTTGGAATAACTGTACTTAAAGTTCTAATCGATCAAAATTTTGCTACTTAGAATTTTCTTTTCAGAAATTAAATTTTATTCCTCTAATTTTCAAAATGTGTGGTTCTTTTCAGTAATTTGTTTCATGTCTATAGAATTAATTATTGATTTTCCCTTTTTAAATTCGTAATGGTATTTTCCTATCCATAGTTTTGTTACTTTTACAATTTTTTTCTGAATCATTGTTGATCATTGAACAGATATTTTGGAAATATTTTCTATACATTGACATTATTTGAGTCTCTCCTGCTATTAACATTTTTTTTATCAGTTTACAAAATCTTAGTTCTTTTCTTCTCTGTTTTATTTATTCTCCATTTGTTTTGTCTTTGCCAAGAAGTTTCAATTTTTTAATTTGAGTAGAAGTTTTTTAATTTAGAATTTTGCATCCTCACATTTTCTTCTTCCTTTCCGTTTTGCAGTTCAGTTTATCTATGACTACTACTTTTTGATTCAGCAGATTCAGAAGCAAATACTATCGTTGTAGGGCTTTCTCCATGTTTATTTTAATTTTTTTGTGTCATTTTGTAATTATTAAAAAAATCCCCCGAGGCGCAACAGAACTTGAAAATGACGGACCTCTAAAAGCTGAAAACCTCCGTGGATTTTGCGCAAGACTTGGTCGGACTGGATTTGTGCTCCTGAAGCAAACTTTGCGTGGATGTTAAAAATAGTAAGATACCCAATTCAAAGTCCGCGGGAATTCTGTTGAAATCGGGTGATATTCCTACGACGACGGTTTTGTGATCCGTTGTAGCGAATGGCTTCTAAGTTAGTGGTGGAATGGAGTGGGTCTATAATGTAGGGGAGTGGCCTACGTCTACGATCTGGGGTAGTGGCCTATTTCTACAATCTGAAAAAGAAATTCTGAAAAAGAAAGAGATTAATCGGTCGGCAGGAGAATGTCTCTCGGTTGCGAGTGACCGATATTTTTCCTTGGTTCGCACTGCCCCAGATTCCTGATGAGCGGATTTTCTAAAAAATTGCAATTATCATTGCAATATTTTTAGTTGACGAGTTCGAGGTTTCCGTCTGCGTGGAGTCTTCGATTAGTGACGTAGTAGGAAGCGTTAAAAGTGAATCGGAGGCTCTTGTTTTGCATGATTTCGATCTTGCACATCTGCAGGGTGGATGCTATTCCCCAGATGGGAGAAACATAGATCATGGTTGGCCTGATGATAGCCTTGTAGATTCAAATCTTGTTGCCGGGTTAGTGGTAGCAAGTTGGCCAAAACAGCCTTTGCTCTGTCGGTAATAGACTTGATGTGGGCGGTCCAGGTGAGGCGGTAGTCGATGGTGACCCCTGGATACTTGGAGGTGGGGTTCCATGCGATGGCTTCACCAAACATAAAGACGTTCCTATTGTGGGGCTTCCGACGTTTTTGAAACATAGTTGCTCTGCTCTTGCTTGAGTTTACCCCGATGTGCCAAAAGTTGCAAACCATGTTTTAAATCATTGATGGCCTTTTGCACAAGGGGTAAATATCCCGAAAATTTTGTGTACACTCGTTTGGAATTCTCTTGAAAATCATTGGAATTCCTTGAAAATCTTTGGAATTCTTTGGAAATCCTTGGAATTTTTTGGAATTCTCCGGAATTCCTTAGAAATCCCTAGAATTTTTTGGAAATCACTGGAATTCTGTAGAATTCTTGGAAATTGTTGGAATTCCTTGGAAATCACTGGAAATCTTTGAATATCTTTGGAAGTCTTTGGAAGTCTTTGGAATTCCTTTAAAATCATTGCAATTTCTTATAATTCTTTGGAAATTCTTGGAATTTCTAGGAAATCCCTGGAATTCCTTCTAAGTCCCTGGAATTCTTAATCCATTGGTATTCTTTATAAATCACTGGAGTTCTGTGCAATTATTTGGAAATTCTAAGAATCCTTGGAAATCAATGGAATTCCTTGAAAATCCTTGTAATTCTTGAAAATCGTTGGAATTCCAAAGGAAAATCCTTGGAATCCGTGGAATTCTTGGAAATCGTTGAAATATTTTGGAAATCCCTGGAATTCTTTGCAAATCATTGGAAGCCTTGGAAATCTTTGGAATTTCTTGGAAATCGTTGGAATTCTTGGAAATCTTTGTAATTCCGAGTCTTGTGTACAGACATTTTACAGGTTATTTACCCCTTGCTCTTGCAGGTAGGTTGTGGCAACCTCCAGGTGGATGGAGGAGGTGTAAACGGCTGTGTCATCCGCATAAAGTGAAATTTTCGTCTTCTTCTTTCTTTGCTTTCTTTGGAGTTGGAACGTCGCGTCGCTCATAAAGATGTTGAATAGCAACGGAGACAAAAGTGAACTTTGGGGGATTTCAGATCGGATTGGACGTTCGGAGGAGCGGTCTTTGAGGTAGGAATCTGTGAGTTGAATTAGAGAGGGTTGAATGTTAGCCTGAACATTTTAAAAAGTAAACCTTCTTGTCAAACTTTATCGAAAGCTTTCGATACGTCTAGCAGTACTAAACCTGTAAATTGAAATAAAAGGTGATGTGAATGACAACCATGTCTGCGAGTTCCTAGATCTGCGGGAAATTCCAAAGGCGGAGAGATGCATTAATGATACCTGTGAGAGCTGCGACTGCTTTCTGGGTAAGTTTTTAGAGGGCGCGGTTTGGGATGAAGTCCGGGCCCGTGGCTTTCTTATTCTTCAGTTTGCGGATGATCGCGGAAACTTTTTTGAAGGTGGTCGAGTCGATTAGGGTGGGGTCGTCCGTGAGCAGGTGTTGATGGACAAAATCGTGAACCATGTCGATATGATCTTGGATTGAGCGGTCGTTATTTGGGCTGCACTGTGCTTCGAGGTGTTCGGCAAAAGTTTCCGTTCTTTCCGCGTCGCTTTTGGCTTGAGTGCCGTTCGATCCGATGATGACGAGGATTTTGCGTTTTTTGGCTTGGTGAAGAGTCTTTGAAGAATCCTCCAGGCGGAGTTGTCCTGGAAGTTGAGTGACTCAATCTTGTGGGTCCACTCCAGATTGTGGTGGGCGTTGACCTCGTCGCTGGTTCGGGTTTTTAGGAGATTGTATGAACAAATGTCGTTGGGGTAAAAAGTGCGTTGCACCCGCTTCCTGACGACCTTCAGTTGGGGTGAGAGTCGGATTCTGATGTCCGGTATTGGGGTGACCCTGGTTGCGTGTTCAATAATGCTGGAAACTGAATTATAAAAAATGTTAGTTTCCCATTCTCCGTAAACGCACTCGGAGCACACGCACCGTCAACCGAAAGCATTGTTAACGTACTTTCTATGCGAAAAATAAAAACTTTAAAATCAATTAATTCCTAAACTAATCGATATTTGGAGTTCATCCATAGTTTAATCGCTTCATTATAATGTCCGCTTTAAAATTTTGCAAGAAATTTAGTGATATTTATCAAAACTCGTGGCCCCGGTTAGCGTACTATACCCCAAATTTTTTATGAAAATATATCATTCAAAAATACACGTAAGTAGGTATGGGGACACTTGGCCGTGGGAACCAAATTGAGTCCAGGTCCGGACTAGCGGTATATAACGGTACATAACACGGTCTATAATGCTATATAACGGTCTATACCGCTAGTCCGGACCTGGACTCAATTTGGTTCCCACGGCCAAGTGTCCCCATACCTACTCACGTAAAAACGCGTTTAAACAAAAAGTTTTTAATTATCTCTTTCCATAAAGGTTTCTTCGTCCTTGGCGTGTTTTTAATTTTTAAGCATAAATTGCCTTCGAAAATGATAGATTTAGAAAACTGGAATCTCTGAGAACCTCAAAAAATTTATAAACACCCCTGTAGAACTCCAACTAGCAAATTACAGATCTAGAAAAATGGGATCATCGCCCAACCAGATTGCAAGTAGCTCTGCCCACAAAAACACATTGCTGTATCTAAATACGTAGATTATTATACGTAGATATATTCTACTTTTTCTCTCCACTCGCACTCATTAAATTTTTTAAATTATTCATTGCTTAATCGGTGGATTAATCAAATAAAACGACCATAAATTAACAAGAGTTTTAATTGTTTCTTTATCTTATTTTTCTTGTCGGAAACTCAAAAAGTTAAAACCCGAAAAATATTTTTTACAAAATTCGTCAAAAACAATTAATAAATTTTGCACGAAACATCCCAAGCAATTCATATCAACAAGAAAAATGCAAAAATTATTCTTTTAAGATAATGTTTTTTATTGATTCAAGTTCCGGGTGCCATCGCGTTCCGAAACTCGGGTTCGGTCCGCCACTGGTTTCGATTACAAATTCCATTATCGAGATGTAATTATGTTTTTATTTTACTTCAAGTAGTGGTATAAAGATAATAATATACAATATGTACCTTTGTGTAAAGGTTTTATATCTTATTTACTCTACAGTAAGGTAATAAATTTGTCTGATGATTTTCTAATATTTACCAACCTTATATAAGTAAGTTATAAGGGAGGAATTGCTTTTTTAAATTACAACATTTTATTCATTGTGTTTTACGTATTTTTTTTGCTCGAGTGAAACTAGAAACTTCTGAACCTCGAAAATGAATAATTGTGTCGGATGCTTTTATAGACCTTTTATTAATTTATCCTGTTTTACTTCGGGTTTACCTTTACTAGTTACGTGTGTACATGTAAATAACAAAGCTTATGCACCCAAGATTTCAATTATTCCTAAATATATAGTAACGGCAATATTAATTATTTTATTTCAATGTATCGATTTTTACTTTACGATTTGCGATATAATAAACAATAAAAAGAACAGCAGTTTAAAAACTTGGGCATCGATTTTGGAAAATTTGACATCAATTACATCAATTTTACTTAGTGTCACCGGAATCTGTAATCGAAAATTAAAATTGATCGAATTAAACTCGATCGGAAAAATTGTTGAAAACTGCAATTATTTTGGATGTCCATGTATTTTACCCTACAAAATTTTGCGCAAGAGTAAATTACTTTATTATATTGCTTTACTTTGTACGTGTGTTAATTGTTTTGTGTGTTTAATTTTCACATTACAAGAATCGAATACTACCCAAAATTTTGTCTATGTCACTTACAAATATACGAATAGAATTATTGTGTTTTACATTAGTGTTACGATAGGTTTTCAATATTACGTGTCTGCTCTATGTTATTCAACACTTTTTAAAGTATCTCTGAAGCGAATTAAATACGTACTAAATAAAAAAGTTTCTTTATCGCCTAATCAAGGGATTCCATTTCGGATGGAATTAAAATTTGAAAATTGTCTCAAGCGCCTCTCGCGGTTGTATCTGGCCATAGAAATTACATATGAACAGTTTAAAAAAGCCCAAAGACTTATTTTTGTACCGTGGTTCTTAATATTGGTGATGAGCATGGTACTAGATAATTACACGATAATTTTTATGTTGAAATCCAAGCAAACTTCAAATTCATTCTATATTTCAAGTTCTTATGGAGAACTTATAGGATTGATAGTTTTCCTTTCATTGATGGAGAAATTAAAAAATGTGGTAAGTAATATTTAGGATTATTATGATCGATTTCTCTTTAATTACTTTTAAGTGTATTTATTTATAACATGAATTACAGGAAAAGCTTTGTAAGAGAGATAGCTTAAAATTTTCCTTTGAAAATTAAAAAAAAATAAAAAAAAATTTAGAAATTCAAAAATAAAAAAAATTTTTGAAAAAAAAAAAAATAATAAAAATATGCATATTAAAATACTCAAAAAAATGTAATAATTATACTAAAAAATATTGCATTTAATAACTAGACCTATACAGGAATAAACTAGAATGAAAATTGATGTTTTCATTTATCTACCAGATAATCTCAAATTATTGTAGCCACTTAACAAAATTAATAAAGAAAATTATTTTATTTAAAAACGCATTCGGCATGGAAAATTGCGTGGGGTGTTTTGTAAAACCTTTCGTCAAATTTACTTGTTTCAGTGCGGGGCCACCTATAAAAGTTATATGTGTGCATAAAGATGGAAAACCGTTTAAAACCCAATTTGTAGTTTTAAAAAAATATTTTACAGCTATAATTATTATACTAATTTATTATCTTATTAGTGTGTGTTTCATATTTAAACAAGCAGTTTCGTATCAGTATCTTACACAATTAGAAGTTATGAATGCTACTCTTTTAATTGTATACTCTTTTGGTCCAATTGCAATTTGTGCAATGAATTTATCAGTCTATAAAAGGAAAATATTAGAATTTCGAGAAATTGTAAAAATCGTGGAAAATCATAAACATTATGGATTACCTTGTTTCATATCGTCTAAGATGATTGAAAACTCGAAAAAAGTTGTGTACGCTATTATAATGTTCATCGTAGTCAGTATTGCGGTTATTGTCGTTTACACGTGGAAAACTTTTCAGGATCTCGATTCCTATATTCTTTTCCATATTTTGACATTCAGAAGTTTGACTTGTTACATTGAACACATTTCAGTTATTAATTTTATTTTAACTCCTACATTTTACTGCATATTCTATCGTAAATATTGTGCCCAAATTAAGCAGCTTTTGTTGAGAAAATGCTTAGCAGTACCAAAACAAATTGAAATTTTATCATTGGATATTTACTCCAGACGTCTGTGCAGACTATACTTAGCTATGAATGTAACCTACAAACAGGTGAATTTGGTTTACGGTGTGCCATTTTTATTTTGGTTTTTAATTGTCGTGGTTCTGACAATACTATCCAGTTATCAATTTATACTTTTTTTTCATACAATGGAAAAATTGGATGTACTTTTTATCATGTATGCCTATACAAACATCTTTGGAATTACTCTATTTATTAAAATGAGCGAACAAGTTACCAACGTGGTGAGTATACATACAATTTGTTTTAGATTTTAAGATAAAAAAAATTTTTATTGTCCTAATCAGTTAAAAATTAGATAAAACGTTGTACACCACTCACGAAATAAAGGTTATAAAATCAATAGAAATCTATAGAAAATAAATCAATAGAATTCAAAAATTCCAGCCTCACTCGATTCAGAATGCAATCGGGTCGTTTAAGAGGGAAAAAATCCTTTTTTGTAACTTTAGCCAGTTTTCTGCCGTCAAAACAAACTCTTAGCTGACCGTTACGCTTTTTGATAATCAACAAGGGGAAATTTGTCTTTCACAATTTTTTCACTGTTTTAATTTAACAATTCCAGTCACGGAGCTACTGGCCCTATTGGCTATTTAAATTTTATAAACCTCGGAATGTAAAAATTTTTCAATTCCGGCTTTCTGCAATAATTTAAACCCTTCTCGACCAATAATGGAGCTCATTGCTCCGGTATCTAATAAAGCAGTAAATTTATGATTCCCAATACGTATCCAAATAAGGTCGATAGTCGAACAGCTTTTTTGTCATAATAGGTGCAACTGGTTTTGACGCATAAAATTCTTTAACAGTCTTTAGCCAGTCTCCCCATTTCGATGTACTAAAATATTTATTTAATCTTTCAATGGAGTCAGAGACGAAGTGTACACGCGTCTGCCTGTTCCACGACTGCGAGTATTGTTTTGCCCTCGTAAACTTAACATTCCGAATGCAACTTCGAAATTTCTTAGGGCGTTCCCTAACATTCTCTGGGCCTGATCTGGTTTTAGCATGGCATGCCTTATTAGAACATTTATTTGGAGTCCTCGTCCGGCTTTAAGCTGAGGAACCCTAGCAGGGCAGTCCATGGCTACACCCGATTGCTGTCTGATCTGGCGTGCCTAATATGGCCCATATCTAGAGCACCGTTATGATCCTCTATCAGGTGTTAATCTGGCAAGCCCTATCGGGCAGTCCTGGCCACACCTGATTGTTGCCAGATCTGGTGTGCCTGAAATGGTCCTAAGCCCGTGCACCTCTATGATCCCTTATCCGGTTTTAATCTGGTAAGCCTTATCAGGCAGCCACGACTACACCTGATTGCTGACAGATCAGGTGAGTCTGATGTGGTCCTGATTCCGTGCACCTTTATGATCCCTCATCCGGCTTTAATCTGGTAAGCCTCATCAGGCAGCCATAACCACACCTGATTGCTGCCAGATCTGGTGTGCTTGAAGTGGTTCTGATCCCAAGCACCTTTATGATCCCTCATCTGCTTGTAATCTGGCAACCCTTATGAGGTTTTTTAGAAAAAAACTTAAGCAAAATAAATTATTGAAAGCTAATTAAATGAAAGCCTGATTTGGTCCGGAGCTCTCCTGGAGTTACACTCAAGATCCGCACCGGACCAGGTTTTCCCGTTGTGGGACCTGTATTCCACCCAAACCCGGCCCTAATATGGAAGCCTGATTTGGCTCTAGTAGGTCAGCCCAATTTGGTCCGGATTTCGTTTGCGGTTACACTCAAGATCCGCACCGGACAAGGTTATCCCGATGTGGGACCTGTATTCCACCCAGACCCGGCTCTAATATGGAAGCTCGATTTGGTCCGGATTTCATTTGCCGTTACTCTCAAGATCCGCACCGGACCAGGCTATCCCAATGTGGAACCTGTATTTCACCCGGACCCGGCGCTAATATGGAAGTCTAATTTGGCTCTAGTACGTCAGCCCGGTTTGGTTCGGATTTCGTTTGCCGTTACACTCAAGTTAAGGTGGCAGCACGGACGGTTGAAAACCGGGCGAATTGCCAAAAATGGCCGATTTAATAGAATTAAAAGTGATTTGTTTGATAAAAGTTGTTTAATTTAAATTTGGATAATTTTGAAATAGGAATCTACAAATTAAAAATTGAAAAGCAGACACCTGGAAACCGGTATCAATTTATTTAAAAATTTTCTATGTATATTTGAAATTTTATTGAAATTTAATTTAAAAGTTTCAAAAGATTTTATTTTTCTGGGGAAGCCTATATTACAAAAACATGACAATATATCGAAGCATCGATAATTATCGAAGTATCAATATATATCAAAGTATCAATATACATATCGATAATTATAATCGAAGTATCGTTACTTATCGAAATAATACGCGTTTTCTTAGAAAATATCGACAACTAGCGGAATATCGATAACTATCGAAATATCGGTAACTATCGAAATGTCGATAAATATCGCTACATCGATTAATCGATATTGCAAAAATAAAATATCGTTCTTTGTTTTATCGATAACTATATAGATATTTATCGATTTATCTAAATTTAAGATTCCATTTATGAACGGGAATTTTATTCCGATTCCGATCTAATGCCCGTACTAATAGTCACGGATTAATCCGAGATTCAAGATTAATTTTGAAATATCAGCTGTTGCTACGATACGGTCTAAATTCCAGTAATCTCATTGGATTTACCATCCATTTATTATGCAATTTCGAGTATTAATCTTGAATCTCAGATTAACCCGTGACTATTAGTACGGGCATTATTAAACTCTTGGCTCCGTCATGGTAGTTCGCCACTCTTTCTGTCACCAGTAGGTCAATTGGTGGTATGCCGGCCAGTACCAGCGCCGCACTCTCTGAAAGAGTTCTATAGTCGCAGCACACCCTCAAAGCCGCTCTACGTTGTACCTTGTTGTACTCTATCTCCATTGCCTCTCTCCAGACCGGGGCAATGGCCTCTGCTAATATGCCTCCCCTAAAATCACTGGTGCCACTGCCCCACCCGGGAGATTTTGCATTGAAATCTCCACCGATTATTACCGGGATGGACCTCGCTTTTACATTTCGCATGAGTTCATCTATGCTCTACTGCTCTAATCTAAAATCGATTTACAAAACCCAGAATATATTTTTACTTTACCTCAAGTATTAGTAGAAACATAATACTACATTATAATAATTTGATTTTATGTTTTATTTGCAATGAGGCAATCAAGTTGTTTGATGGTTTTCTGATATTTACCAACTGCAACTGCACTTAGTAAATGCATTTCTTAATAAAATATTTTACTCAGTGTGTTTTACATATTCTTTGGTAGTGTTGAACCTGAAAATTTTCTAAATATGAATAATTGTGTGGGGTGCTTTTTTGGGCCTTATATTAATTTGTCTTCTTTTATTTCATGCCCACCTCTAGCAGTTATGTGCATACATAGAATTGATAAAGCTTATGCTCCCAAGATTTCAATTATTCAGAAATTTATAAAAATATCAGTATTTATTATTCTATTTCAATGTATCGACTTTTACTTGACCATTTGTGACGCATTATACAGCAAAGATTACAACAGTTTGCGAACATTAACATCCACAATAGAAAATTTAATTTCAATAATAACAATTTTATTTAGTGTTACGGGAATTTGTAATCGAAAATTAAAATTGATCGAATTGAACTCGATCGGAAAAATTATTGAAAACTCGAATTATTTCGGTATTCCATGTATTTTAACCGACAAAATTTTGCGCAGAAGTAAATTAATTTATTATGGTATTATAGCGTTAACATGCGCTAATTCCATTTCATTTCTATTTCATACTCTAATCGAGTCGAGTGCCAATAATTTTATCTATGTCGCTTACAAGTTTACAAATAGAATTATAGTTTCGTACATTACTCTCATGACAGGTTTACAATTTTACATGTCCTCTATATTTTATTTCTTGTTTTTTAAAATATGTTTTAAACAAATTAAGTTTGTTTTATGTAAAAAAATTTGTTCATCCCCAAATCATCAAATTAAATTACAGATGGGTTCCGATGGTTTAAAGTTTGAGGATTGCCTTAAACGTCTCTCGCGCTTGTATTTAACTATAAAAGCAACGCATCAACAATATGAGAAAGCTCAAAAATTTCTATTAGTACCATGGTTTTTAGTAACTGTGGTAACCATGGTTCTAGATAATTTTACGATTCTTTTTTTGTTGAAAACAAGTCAAAGTTCAAATTCCCTATTTATTTCTGGTTCTTATGGGCACCTTCTAGGAATTACAATTTTTATAGTATTGACCGAGAGATTAAAAAACGTGGTAAGTTATTTTTTAAATAATTCCATTTCTAGATATAAAAATTTATTTAATGTAATGAAAACTCAGAGGTTTTCTATAGGAGAACGGTCCTGACTTTGAGGTGGCCACTCCATAACGTAATTTATGAAATTGAAATTGGGGTAATTGGTGACAATTTTGGGGCGTTGTATAGGAGCATTCTGTTGCAGAATAAATTCTTCACCAATTAGACGTTGACCTTCTGGTATAAATTCTTGTCCAATTGTTAATTAAGTTGAATTCGATTTAGTCAATATTTCATCAACACAATCGAGAATTTTACCATCCGATTCATTAATTGCGAGTGTAAGAATCGCAAGTTATTGTTTCTTGAGCCCTGCTACCGTCTTCGACGTACACCAAGTGTTAGTGTTCATTGTGTGCTGTGTTTTGTTCCGCCCCTTTTGTTCAGTCAACTGCCGAGTGGTCGTTCCCGACAGTTTCAAGCGAAGATTATCATTATTTCATTTTCATTTTTCTATACCTTTATTGTCAGCGGTCATATATTTTTTTATTATAACTTCATTTCCGGTTTTCATCAGTTCTGTATTTATGTTATCGGTTTCCGGGGCTTAACAATTTTGCATTTTTCCCGTTGTTTGTAAGAATTCCTCGTAGTCCGGTTCATGTTCTACGGCGTCCATCTCCACATCTCCTTTTGTTAACCTTTTTCTTCCTTTTTGTATTTGACTCGGTATTCAATGATTCCTTGAAGTGTTCTCTCCATCTATTTTTTATTTCGTGTTCTTCGTATGGTATTTCTCTATTTTTATCTCTCAGTCCTCTTACCTCGCTTTGTGCTCTTATCTTTTGGTTTTTTATTTTCCTGTATAACTCTTTTGGATTGATGGGGTTTTCTTCAATCTTTTTCATTTGGTTTTATATCCATTTTCTCTTATTTCTTTTGTATAGTTTCGCCGTAAGTGAATTTGTTGTCTTCTTGCTTCTTTGAAATATTTCAGTTGCCTCGTGTGTTTTAGTCACTGTTTTTTTTCTACTCGTTTCTTCTTCTCTTCTTCTCTTTTTTACTTTATATACTTTTTAATAGATGAACAGATATCTGATCTTATTCTACATTGTTTGTTCCCACTCATTTACCTTCTTTATATGCTTTTCACATAATATCAATCATATGCAGCTATATAGGTAGCCCAAATTACACCAATAACTCAGCAATCACTTTCGTTGTTGCTTTATATTCTACGTTTTGCGATCAACACTTTCACTGGGTTCGACACCTCGAAGGTAATCGTGTTACTTAACGCTTCATTTTGACAAAAATTTTATAAACAAATGTTAATAAGTACCTCGAAAAACACTTGTATGTAAAATTTCAGATAAATCAAAAAGTATCCCCTAAAAGTGCCTTTTAAGGATTAGGGTAGAAAATCTAGGGATGGTCGTAGAAAACGTATAGTACGTAACTAAGAGTTGTAAAACAATTACACGCTCTTGAAACTTACTTCATTCGCCTGTAATATGTTTCTTACAGCTCTCGTTACGTAATATACTATTATTCTGTTTCTTTCCGTTTGCACAGGACTATATCAGTTCGGTCGCGCTATTAAATTCTATGCTTGCCTAACTTTATCCAAACTGACTTTTTCGATGCGGTAAGACTATAATATTGTAAACAAGTTCTTCTGAAAATTTAAAATAAAGCCTTGCCTCTCTCTGCATATAAGACTGCAGAAATACACAGAAAGAGAGGTAGAAAACTACCAAGAAGGTTTCAGGCCCGGAATATCAACGACCGACGCATTGTTCATAGTAATACAAATTATAAAAATCACATGAATATGACATAGACATTGTGGCATTGTTTATTTATTTTAGACAAGTTTTTCTTTGAATTATGTAAGGTTTTCTTAAATTTTCCAAGCTTTTCTTAAATTTCCTCGGATTTCTTCAGACTTCCCATATGTCCTAAACCGACCCATTAGAAAGCGAAAGCTTTCGCTTACGCTGTCACAATCACAAAAAAATTATTGTGACCGTTTGGTGCGGAGGATTAATTAGTTCTAACTTAATTTAATTTAATATTTGAATTATTAAGTGAATAATAAGCTGTTTTATGCCTTTGTTTAAGTATTAATTTCTTTAAAATAAATAATAATTTATTGTACTTTATTTATAACGTGAAATATACTTGAAAGGAAGTATTGACGTTCTCATTTATCAACTATATAATCTCAAATTATCATTTCTACTTAAGAAAATTAATAATCCAAAAGTTTCGTAAAAACCTCTCATTCGACATGGAAAATTGCGTGGGGTGTTTTCTACAACCGTTTATAAAATTGAGTTGTTTTTGTGCGGGGCCACCTATAAATGTCATATGTGTGCATAAAAATGGAAAAGCGTTTAAAACTAAATTTATAATTTCTCAAAAATATTTGCTAGCCGTAGTTATTATAATAATTTATTACATTATCAATGCGTGCTGTATGTTTATAGCAATTGTTTCACGTCAGCATTTTACTCATTACGAAATTTTAAATTTTATCCTTGCAACTATATATATTTTTAGTCCAATTGCAATTTGTACATTGAATCTATCAACGTATAAAGAAAAAATTTTAGAATTTGAAGAAATCGTGAAAATTGTTGAAAATTGCAAACATTATGGATTATCTTGTTTCATATCGTGTAAAATGATTAAAAGCTCTAAAAAAGTTTTGTATGCTATTATCATATTTCTGATAGCTAGTATTACAAATATTATCATTTTCACCTATAAAGATTACTACGAATTGGACCCCCTTTTTTTCTTACATATGTTAATATTTAGGTGTTTGGTTTGCTATATTGAACATATTGCAGTAATTAATTTTATTTTAACATCTGTATTTTATCGCATATTCTATCGTCAATATTGCGCTCAAATAAAGTTCCTTTTGTTGAGAAAATCCGTTTCAAAACCTGAAAAAACTGAACTTCTAACATTGGATATTTATTCTAGACGTTTGCGCAGGCTATACCTAGCAATGAATTTATGCTACAAACAGCTGAATTTGACCCACAATTTTTCTTTTATAATATGGTTTATAGTTGTTGTGATTTTGACGATATTCTCCAGTTATCAGTTCATAGTATATTTTCATTCCGCGGAAAAATTTGGTACATTTTTTATCTTTAATGCATATGTGAACGTTTTGGGAATTATTCTATTTCTTGAGCTGAGCGAACGTGTTACAAACGTGGTGAGTATGCTCAAATCTTTTTTTTTAATATATCAAGTTCGCTTAAAGTCAATATAATTTATTGTTAATGTTCAAGTGTCACCATAAACATGTTAGCTATATTTTTGATCTAAAAATTATCTCAAGTAAATTTCACTTATATACATTGTTTTTTCATTTCACCGATGAGGTATCTTCTAGAGTGTGCTTATAACTACCTCAAAACATTTAGATAAATTTGAGAAAATTTTTTTTGTATTTTGATTTTGTAGCCATATCACTTTTCTTGTTGTATTTGAAAGCCGCTATATACTCGCTTTCGGTCGTAGATAAAGAGACAGTTTTCTGGCGTTTACTTGTCCAAGTTACTGCTTCACTACATAACTTGAAAATGTAACCGGAAGTTAATTTTTTTGTTAATTACTTCGCGTCATCAACATTTAATCGTTTTACGATTTGTTTCGCATAATTCTTTTGGCAAATAAACACCGTTTTATTTTCACGATTTAGTGTAATTTCTAGTCCCAAAGAATAATTAGGGTCTGTACTAACAGTAATTTTGAAAATATTTCCTCACTTTGAAATCAAATTTTCAAATGCAGTTTTATCTTTGCCTATGAGTAGTCCGTCATCAACAAAGATTATCACATAAGTTTTTAATTTGTTTGATTCACTTACGTAAATACATTTGCTCGCATGACACTGTTTACAATCAAATTGTTCAAGAAAGTTATTTAATTGTTTGTTCCAAGCTCAACTTGACTGCTTTAGTCCGTACAATGCCTTTTTAAGTCTACACATTTAGTCTTCTTCGACGTTTAAACCAAGAAGTGGTTTAAGAAGCTATTTATAACAAATCACCTTGATAAAAACCTGTACAACTACTAACGAAATGGTCTAACGATTGCACACCATCTATGTACCCTAACACTCCCTGAATGCTGCTTGTGCAAGCAGCGGCTAGCTTATTCAGTACGGAGAGAGGCTTTTTGGGTAAGCGATACTAGAAAAATATTGCCAGGCGCCAGAAACTGTTATTAAACCGTAAAATAAAAAAAACAAATAGAATTGGTGGTTTAATGTGGTTTCAAATTAAAAATGTGAACAAAATTTTAAGGGATACTGAAGGTATCACCTTGACAATAAAAAAAATTTAAAAAAAATACAAAGCTCGACACTGATGGTGTCAGAAGCTTAAAAAAATATTTGTTTACCACCCTCTTGAGTGACGACCATTAACGGAATAACCGTATTATAAAAATTTAAAACAACAACCGTCACATAAATCTCCTGCAAAAGAGAATAATTGCAACACAAATTGTAACGACTCACCCTTAAAACTGACCAGGTGTAATGGCAATACAGCAGCTCGAGTTAACCACGACTTCCAGAAAGCTTTCCTTGGTTCGAAGATATTTCGGCTGCTCCAAAAATGGTTTGGTTTTGAAAACTGCAATCACAATTTGAATTACAAAAACCCCCTCCTACAATTGATAAATGTGACACGTCTCTCTACCAAACGACGTAGAAAAAAATTTATCTTAATTGGCGTCACCCAAAATTGTGAATAAAATATCAATTTCTTTAAAAAAAAAAAACAACCAAATATTAACTCCTTGATAATGCTATCGATAATTCCGCCAACTGTGGAATTATTATACTACGTTTTTCTTGTTAACGTTTTTCTTGTTACCTTGTTGAATGGTACAAGTTGGATTGTGCATCAAAACAAAAAAACCATACAAAAGACTCGTCTTGTTGAAAAACCTTCACCACGGTGGCAAAACGTAGGTGTCTGATAAAAATTAGCAAACTAAAAAAACGAATTCGATGAGTTCAAGTTACAAAAATAAATAATAAAAATTGTACCTGCCAGTGATTCAATCAAAAGATTATCAAATCGGTATAAAACCCAAAACAATTGATTCAATTAGTTGCAATTTCCATTAATTTTTGCAGTTGTAACGAAATTAATCTGCTTTTATTCGAGCGCTAGTGATAATAAATTATTGCTTTATCGTCCATACCAACGTTAAATAGTCAAATTCAAAAAGGTGTATAAAATGTAACATTTAAAATTCAAAAATTTCACCTGGCAAAGAAAGAAATGCATTCGCAATGTTACATCTACCAGCAGAAAACAGAAACTAACAAATTGATGCATCAAGAACGTTTTCATCAATATCGTATGGATCCAAAAAATAGCGTGGCGCAGCACATGGCAAAAGTTTAAAGCCGTGCTAAACGGGCACATGCACTTAAAAAAATGATTCATCATATTTACGAAAAATTCATCATTTTTGCGTCGATGAACAAAATTATATGTTTATCAATATAACAAATTTTGTTCATCAGCGCAAAACTAATCTATTTTTCGTTAATAAAATAAATAATTTTTTCAGTGTGAGTATGGTGACATGGTGACAAAACATGGGAAAAACCAACAGACAAATATGTAATGTTCAAGTTTCATAGCTGACATCATCGTCAATATGGCTATGGCGTCCATTTTATTCCACCTATCTAATTCAGCGACATTTTCCGGGTTGGGTCTAGTAACGATTTTCAACCTGGGGGTCGCGACCCCTTGAGGGGCGTCGATCTATTTTAATGGGTCGCAGAAAATTAGCAAAGTAGTAAAAGATTGGGGCTGCCTATATCCCTTCACCACTTTTTTCTCAAGCCACACCCACTTTCTAAGGTCGATGCGCGTGCAGCCTAAGTACGGTACTTACCGTAACTACGGTACGGTGCGGTATATCGGTATATACCGGTACGTTGCGGTACGGTATACCGGTATAAACCGGTATATACTAGTATAAACCGGTATTATACCAGTTTACCGGTATATAAACCGGTATATACCAGTTTACCGAATGAAATTTTGGTAATTTTGAATTTTAATGTGGTTTAATTTTGATTCTTTTTATTTTTTTGAGTATCCGATTTTTGATTTTGTAAATAACTATTTTAATTTTATTTTTGGAAATTGAATTTTGATTTTGTTAATAATTTATTATAATAGTGCGAATATTTTGAATAATTGTTCGTAAAAATTTTGATTAAATTTGCTTTTGCCAAAATGGCCGCCTGAAGCGGTTGAGGAGAAAATCGTCTCTCGTAATTTTGAGATTTTTATATTTATTTTATAGTGATTTAGATAGTGCTTTTCAGATTAATTGAGCTGGAAACTGAAATTGAAATTTTTTTAAAAGATCAAAATTCACCGTTAGCTCACAATTTAATTCCATTAAAATTTTTGAATAATGAGATAAATTTATTCTCCAAACACAAAATTATCAAAACCAAAATCTCAAAAATATTAGCAAAATATGTGCCTAACCGCTGCAGGCGACGATTTACACCAAAAACAACATATTCCCTTCCTTGTTATTGCCACCTCAGGCAAAATAAACAAATTCAAAAATTCAAAAATCAGTAAATAAAATAAAATATTTACAAAATTATAAAAATTCATAAAATTGAAAATCAAAATTTTCACAAATCAAATTGAATTTTAAATCACAACACATTAATGTATAAATTTAATATCAACTAATTTTTTAAAAGCCAACACAGTCTCTAAACCCATTTTTGGGTTTGAAAACTCTTATTTTTTGATGCTCGATTACTTAACCAAAATTTATACAAATTGAAAATAGTTTAATCAAATTCAGTATGAAAATAATTCATTAATTTAATTGCTTATCCCAGTAACGTTTGGACCAGTTTGAATGAAACTAACTTGACATAATTATGATAAAATCTGTTATAATGTATTTACGACATCGTCATCGCTTTATATTCAGGATAGATAAGTAAAAATTTAATTCGAATAAGTAATTTTCAACAATTGCCTTAAAAATCCAATAACAAAATAAATATTAATTTATTAATTCAATTTCTTGTTTCTTACCAGTATACATTTAAACTTACTAAATTAATGCAAAACATGAAAAATTGCGTTGGGTGCTTTTTTAAACCTTTCATCAAGTTAGGCTCGTTTATAGGTTTGCTTCCAATTATTGTCAAATGTATTCATACAAATATTAATTTCACTTCCTATTTTTTCTTATCCCGAAAATATTTAATTTTTTCACTAATTATATTTGCAGTTCAAAGCGTAAATCTCTTTTTTACTCTTTACGATATAACGAAACAAAAGAACTTGAGTATGTCTTTTACGGTGGTTTCGATGTTAGGAATCTTATGGAATGTGAGTTCCATGATAGGTTGCGCTTCGGGAATTATCAAGCATAATGTATTGTTGTTAGAATTTCGGGAAATAGCAAAAATGATCGAAAATTCCCAAAAATTTGGAATTTCTTGTTTGTTAACCGACGACTGTGTGAAAAAAAGTAAAATAGCATTTCTTATTGTTATCGCGATTGGTGTACTGGAATTTCTAAATACTCTTGCCTTTAATATTCCATATTATGTCGACACATTAAATTTTTATTATTTATTCAAACTATTAAATACCGTTTTATCCTCGAGCATTACGTCCATTTGTGCTATGTTGCATATGATGATATCTTTATTTTTTTGCTACATTTTTCGAATATTTTATCAAGAAGTGAAGGTAATTTTGCTGAAAAGTAGAAATTTTGCTACCGGGAACGTTTCTGAATGTGTGCCTCTGGAAGTGACCCTGCGTCATTTGAATCGTTTATATTTAGCAATGGAATTAACGTACAAGCAACTTAATGTTGTGATAAATTTTGGAATACTTTTCTGGTTTGCAATAATTGTTTTGCATTTGATTTTAAAAAGTTACCTGCTTATATTTCATTATAACATTACAAAGAGTATTAATGTGTATGGGCTAATTCATACTTATTTAAACATGTTTGGTATCGCAATGTATTTGATTGTCACAGATCGAGTATCATACGGGGTGAGTACCAGTATATATTTTAAGTTAAAAAAAATTTTTTTATTAAATGTAATAATTATTTTTCACCTTTGACAAAAGAAGAAAAGAAAGCTGTTAGTATTTGTGAAAAAGCTCAGTATAATACATATTTATTTGGTCAGTATTTTTAAGCATTTTGGATCATTTAGATCCGGGAATATTTAGCCCAGTGAAATTTTACCTCCTAATCATTTTTTACTAGGGGTAAATTTCCCTAGAGAATTTTTACCGGGGGTAAAAAAGTTCAAAATAACCTCGGTGAATTTTTACCCCCTTTAGAAATTTTATAGGTAAATCAGAATTTTTATTACTGTTTATGTATAAAATTCGATTATACTTTATTCTGAGATGCTAAAATATCTTCTTCAGATTTTGGAAGAATAAAAATAATTAAAATACTACTGTGGGTATACTACGTGGGTGGAGGAAAATCTTAAATTTGTTGTGTTTTTGATGGTGAAGTTTGAATACCTTTTAAGCGATTAAGATGTCGTCTATGTAAACAGAGCAGAAATCGAACTTTACGTGGATTTTTATTATTGCAAATATTTGCAATCCCATAATCGGTGCAGACTTTCTAGCCAAATTCGGTTTAATGGTTGACCTACAACACAATCGATTAATAGATAATGTCACTGAATTATCTATTCCAGGTCGACAGACCAAAACGGAAGATTCATTTCTTACTTTGAAGACAATCTCTCCTGGTAACCTCCCGGATCCAATTTTTAAATTACTTCAAAACTTTCAAGGCGACTCCAAAACACAACATCACTCATTCAATACATGTTACTGGACCACCTGTATTTTCAAAACCAAAACATTTGGACCCTGAAAAATTAGAAAGAGTTTCAATTTAGGTTAGAAAACGGTATTGGTAGACCTTCCTCTTCAGATTTTAGTTCACCACTACATATGATTTTGAAAAAGAACGGTGATTGGAGGCCGTGCGGGGACTACAGTCGCCTGAACGCAATAACAGTCCCAGATCGTTACCCCATTCCAACCATCCAAGATGTTACGCACATTACACGGAAAAAATATTTTTACCACTTTAGATTTAGTAAGGGCATATCATCAGATTTCTAAGAATGAAAACGACATAAAAAAGGCAACTATTACAACTCCATTTGGATTATTTGAATTTCCATGGATGACTTTTGGCCTTCGCAACGCGGCGCAGTCATTCCAGCAGTTCATGAATTCCATAAAAATTATTGATAAGATGAGAGAGATTACCTTATGTTATCTCATTCCTGATTTTGTTCTCAAACAATGGTGTGGCATTATGGCACAGAACCATAAAAATTCAAATTATTTTGCAGTAGTAGTTTCGGTAAAATGAAGTGTATAAGAAAATGTAATTTTGAAATAAATTTTGTGTTTTTTTATTTTATTCTTCAAATATTTCAGGAAGATATTTTAGCATTGCGCAGTAAAATATTATGAAATTTGATACATATAAAAATTCTTATTTGCCTATAATATTTCTTAAGGGGGTAAAAATTCACTAAGATTATTTTGAGAATATTTAGGAAATATTTACCGAGTAAAAGCTAAAACCGTGACAAACTCGACAGGAAACGTGATTATAGAAAAACCGAGGGTGTAAAACTTCAAAGGTATATCTTTGTATTTTTGTTTGTTTGTCTACTAATCTGTTCATATAGAACTACCTCCGGACCTGAGCACAGAGTCGTTCTTGAATATTCTCAAACGTTTCACGGCTCAACGCGGTTATTGCACAGACATATATTCAGATAACGGGACAAATTTTGTAGGTGCAAATAACGCTTTAAGTGAGTTAGCTCATAACTTTAAAAACAATCAATTCCAAAACGAACCATCCCATTATATAACTCAAAGGGGTATCCGTTGGCATTTCATACCAGCCGGATCTCCCACTTTTGGGGGGCTTTGGGAAGCTGCAGTCAAGTCAGCTAAAAATCATATTAAACGAGTTATAGGAGATGCCATTCTAACTTTTGAACAATTTTACACGTTATTAACACAAGTAGAATCATGTCTTAATTCTCGTCCTCTAACCCAATTGTCCAGTGATCCATCCGATCTTACCGTCCTAACCCTTGGTCACTTCCTTATCGGACAACCTCTCCTCGCACTACCTCAAATGGATTTGCAGGAAATTCCTACAAATAGGCTGTCCAATTATCAGCATTTACAGCAAATGGTGCAACATTTTCTGAAACGTTGGTCCACGGAATATATATGCAAGCTTGAACAGCGATCAAAACGAACACGTCATAACATACAAATTGAAGTAGGTATGTTAGTACTACTAAAAGAAGACAATCTCTCCCCTTCAAGTGGGTCCCGGCAAAGATGGTGTGATCCGCGTTGTGAGCGTAAAAACTTCAAATTTGACAGTGCGACGTGCCGTGTCCAAAGTGTGCGTGTTACCCACAGACAAATAGACCTGTAAACAATAGTAATTTATATAATGGCTACCAGGTAGCACTTTCTTATTTGTTAAAATCTGACCTGAGAAACCCTTTGGTAGTCAGTAGTACCTTTACCATTAACGTAACAAGAACTCGAAGCCTTCATTGCAAAGGCTCCAACTACGTGTATACAATTTATTAATGTAAATATTGTTAGTGTTATTTTTTTATAAATTAAATTGGTCAACCAAATAAAGATTTTTATTATAAGCCAAGCAAATTTTTTTTTGAAAATTTCAAAATTCACCTGCTCTAATTGGTATGGCGGGCCGTAAGCCCCATCATAAAGGTATGACAGTTTGCTAACGCAGATTTATTATTTATTTTTCGTTAATTACCTACTTAATTTGCCATACTTGTAACGAATGACTTGGAATTTTCTTTCACTATCTCCCGGTTTAAGTCTGTCTGCTGTCAAGTAGTTTAAACTTCTGAGAGATTTTTAAAGATTGTAGTAGAGATCGTTTGTTATTAATAGGAAGTAATTGTTTAAGGGCCGATCCCACCAAACAAAAACAAATCGAGTTTAAGCTGGTGATATTGGCCCTAAGTATTTAACATAACCAAATTAAGTGTATTGGCAATACTGAGCAAACATAACCTCACAAAGTAAAACCTACAAAGTTTTATATTTTATTTTAAAAAAATTGTTTTGCGTCCGAATTTATCTATGTTTATTCCTATGTATGTATACTAAATTTATTTTTACCGAATATTAATATCACATAAATATTAATCACACTGCATATAAGTAAAATAATAATTAATAAACAAAATATATTTAATGTCTGATGTGATCGATTATTATGCAAATTTACGAAAAAAGAACATTGCCCTGCTGATCAAACACGATCAATAACCTATATTAAACACCATACAAAAAATAATAACCAATAATATGGTTGTTATTATGATTAATACCAGCCAATAAGAACAATCACAAGCGGAAATTAGTAAATTATTATTAAGATTAAAACGGAAGTTTGTCATAAAGAGGGTTGGCAGTACTGATTAACAGTTGACCGGGAGGTTCGGTATTGCCAATGTTTCTTATGCACTTTTTCTGGAGTCTGCAAACCGATTAGACGTCGCAGCACGGCAAGCGACACTATCGATAATTATGTTTTGCTGTATTATTGATATTTGTTGCAAGATGAAATTGATTTTTGCTGTGCTGTTCTAACGAGAATGCAGTTTTCCATCCAATCATATAGCGTTTATCCAAAAGGCTTGAGTTCTTACAACATTTTCAGTTGTAGTTGATCAAGTATACGTCTAATGTAGGTGGCGCATCGAATGCAAAACCACATTTACAAAGGGAAACGTTATTAAAAACATAAAATGAAATGTGTTACGTGTGTTGCCTAATTTAGAATGTTTAGAAGTAATACTTTTACAAAACGTATTTTTACAAAATTAATTCAACGCCAATGCGATTTTGATAAAATAAATAAAGAAATACTGTATGAGAACTTTTTTTTTAAGTTTGCATTACTTCTTTAAATATCGAAAATTATCCACATTGTTATTACTTAATTTATTCGGTCGAAGAAATAGCACTTGTTGGTAATAGAATAAGTTGAATTTAGTTAGAGAATATAAATAGATGTGATAAAAAATATCACATCATTTTGTGATAATATAATCAATGGGAGATCATGAATAAAACATGAGTAATGTTGATAATCAAGTGTTGATCGATGCGATTTAAAAAAGGTTTATTTTGCGAGGTGTCATAATAATTATGAGTTTTTCATTTTTATTACTAACACAATAAGACTTCATGTTCCATCTGATAATTTAAGGTTGTAAAGAAATAGTATATGCATGGGCGTACCCAGCTTTTGGCCTAGGGGGGGGGCAAATCAGGAATTTTCTGTTGATAAATAATTATCCTGGCATAGGCACATAATTAACCAGCTAAATGTATGGGAGACAGGAAGGATCCAGGGAGGGGCAGCTGCCCCTCCCTGCCCCCCCACTGGGTACGCCCATGAATATATGTATTATTTTTTGCATTTGTGAACCGAAGAACAGTGTAGCCAACAGAAAAAAAAATATGCTTTTAGGAATTTTTGTTGTGCTTTGACTTAAATATATCAGTTATACCTAAAATTAAAGTATTAAACTGTTGAGCTGATGGGCATCCCGAAATTTGAATATTTTTTGAGACTTCTTCGTAATGTTTTCGAAAATATCTACGTCACTACGCGAATGTTGAGGTTTGAATAATGAAAATGAAATTTCTAAACAAATGGAAGTTTATTTCTGTTCATACAATACTCTAATATTTGATACCAATTTTAATAAAATATTCGATTTGCGAGCCGAAGTGGGGGGGGGCGCAGCGCAGTTATGAACGTACTTTGTAATGATTAAATTTTCATACATTTAGGATATTTACCATGCCATTTGTAAATTAAGATGTTTTTTATTATTATAAGGGTTTCCAAACTATGAATTATAATGGCTATTGACTCAAACTAATAGAATCTGAAGGACTTTTGCTAGTAGATCACTAAAAATGATCAGACGATAAATTTTGTATAAATTAGGCTAAATTTTTATGCTTATCGGACGTTTTTATAATGAGTGGTAATTTGTCCGTTAACATAGGTAATACAAATACTAAATTATTAACAGAATTTCTATTAAGACTTAACAAATAATGTATTTCATGTTATGATCGTAATCATTTCCATTATTTCTCGTTGTATTTTTATACAAAATAAGTTAACCTTAATCAACTTTGGGTTTTCCGATACTAAGGTTGTATTATACATTTTTATTTCGTTTTAAAATTATAACAGCAAAAGTGACAATAAAAATGTTAGGTATGTACTTTTTATTTTATTTCATTTTTTCAAAATAAAAAAAATTGACGATACGTGTTGTCAGCTTCATTGTTTACCTATTATCCGCCTGAATTTATGATAATTTAATTGCGCTGCTTTTTTATTCGGTTTGTTTAAAAAGTTTACTATTTCCTAAATGGCTTTTTAAAGTGGCGACTAAATGCTTACTCACGCAAACACTTATAATCACGCTATTCCTTTGTGGACCAAAACCCCACTCCCCTAATAATAATTAATTAGTTGTTCGTTGATATACACTAAAGATAAAATAACAGCAGTTTTACAAATCCTATAAATTAACAATCGAATAGTGGATTTTATAACCGTCACACTATCATCTACGAGCGATTTCTGTTCGCACTGCCTGATTAAAAATTAGAATAAATTTTAAATGATTGACAATAGGTCATTAGTCGTTGTGCATCTGATATGACACTTAAACAAAATTCTATTTTAATTCGGGTATATTTTAGAGCGGTTTATAAATGATGTCGTAAAATTGAGGTGCCACAGCACCCACAGGTGGCATGAACGGGTTAAATATTATGTAAATTTTGTTAATTGTTAAAAATCGTAATGTTGAAGGGTTGTAATAAAAAAAAAGTTGGTGGTACCGATATTTTAACTTTCAAATGGCTATAGCATCCAAATTATAAATTTTTTGTTCTACTTTTGTATTACTTTTCTCAAAAGCGTTAAAATGTCAAAATATATACGTATATCGTATATACCAAAATATCGTACGACACGCATCCAATGTAACCATAGACTTAGGCTTACTTTTAACAAATATTCGGCCTTCAGCACAAACTAACTACCTTCTAATGAAACTGGGTCAAACCACAACGGCTCTCTAACCAAGTCTGCTAGTTCGCGGCCGTGCAACTTCAACAAGCGTAGTGTGCGCGGCGAAGGTTGGGAAAGAGGTTTACAGGAGCGTATCAAAGCTAAGAGAAAAAGGAGTCGCGCTAGCAATTATGCAATAAATTGTTACAATTTTCAAGTACACCGAAAAAGAAATGTAATGAATCCCTGGTATGAACCCTAGAATGCCCAAGATGAAGGCAATGCTAAAAATACACAAAGAGCGCTGCCCAATGCGACCAATAATAAATTACTAGTTGGAATATACCTGCCAGTAAGTTAGCTCATATGCTGAATAAAATTATGATGAATGACCTAAAACTGGAGTGCAAATATTCGGTAAAAAACTCATGCTATGATTGGGTGAACACTACACGGCTCAAGGGGAAAATATATCGAAAATTTTGTGTACACTTGTTTGGAATTCCTTTGGAAATCATTGGAATTCTTTGGAAATTATTTAAATTCTCTGGAAATCCCTGAAATTCCTTGGAAATCCCTGAAATTCCTTGGAAATCTCTGGAATTCTTTTGAAATCCTTGGAATTCTTGGAAATCATTGGAATTTGTTGGAAATCCCTGGAATTCTTAAAAATCGTTGGAATTCCTTGGAAATCTTTGGAAATCCCTGGAATTTTTTGGAATTCCTAGGAAATCGTTGGAAGTCTTTGGAATTCGTTGGAAGTCTTTGGAATTCGTTGGAATTCTTTGGAAATCGTTGGAAATCATTGGAAGTCTTGGAAATCTTTGGAATTCTTTGGAATTCCTTTCCAAATAACACTCAATATCTACTGGATATCCAGTTGCAGTCCAGATAATGTATGCACGTCCAGGACTTTATCTGGATATCTATTAGATATACGTTGAACAACATCTAAAGGTTGTGACACCTGGATATCCAGTAGTTATCCACTGTATTTACCAGTCTAATATAGATATTCTCTGGATACAGGATTATATAGTTGGTAATACCTGAATATACAGTAGACATCCACTGTATTTACCAGACTAACATAGATATCCTCAGGATACCGGATTACCTTGTCAAGATATCCAATAGATATCCATAAGATAGGTTTTTGTTGTTTGGGTTGGAATTCCTTGGAAATCCCTGGAATTCTTTGGAAATCACTGGAATTCTTTAGATTTAACTTTGATTTGAACTCATTGCAATTTCTTGGAAATCACTGGAATGCTGTGGAATTCTTTGGAAATCTTTGGAATTCGTTGGAAGTCCTTGGAATTCTTGGAAATCGTTGGAATTCTTTGGAAATCACTGGAATATCTTGAAATTCCTAGGAAATCGTTGGGATTCTTTGAAAATCATTGGATTTCTTGGAAATCTTTTGAATTCCGAGTCTTGTGTACAGAAGTTTTACTGGATATTTACCCCTTGACACGGCTTGTTTCATTTAATGTAGTTAACTTGTTTTCTAACATCCCCAGAGATGAGACCATACTCATCCTAAGAACACGGTTAAGTCACTTACTGAATAATCCAGACGAGGTAGAGGGCATTATTGAAATCATGAGTCACTTTCTTAATCAAAACGACTTTGAATTACATGGGAAATTCTGCGAAGCGAGTGATAGGTACATCAGTCTCATCGACGCTTGCTAACATTTTTATGGTTAATTTGTCGACCGGAATCATTATCCAATAGCTATCTCAAGGAGAAGAAATCGGGCATTAGTCACATTTCACCAACAAATCGGCAAACTGCATTCGAACATAAAATTGTACAAAAAAACATAAATATGTTATATCTATATTATGTACATCATAAATATGTACCAAAACCCAGGGGTAAATCTCACGGGAAGTCTGGTGTACAACTTGTGGGAAGTCTGGGGAAGTCCGGGGAAGTCTGGGAAGTCCGAACTAGTAGGAAGTCTGGTGTACACAATTTTTGATCGTGGTTTATCCCTCGATTATTTACCTATTTTGTGATAGTTGTATATTCCTGAGTCAATTTCACTTTAGTTAGATTTTTGGGATATCTGCTATTCGAAATGCTAGCATATCAATAGCATCTGCTATTCAGATATCAGATATCCTAAAAATCTAACTAAAGTCAAATTAACTGAGGAGTATAAAACTATCACAAAATTAAAAATTAATTTTTTAAGAATTAGAGTTAGACTAACCAAAAACAAGCTAAAATTACAATTTTTTAAAAAACATACTTTAAGCGCCCCTTTACTACTCGGCGCCCCTTTACTATACTCGGCGCCCCTAGGCAGCTGTTTAGTTTGCCTATTGGATAATCCGGCCCTGAATTTGTCACTGTTATTTTAAATGAATACTAAATTTGATGATATATAAATCTTTGTGAAGTTGGCATCCCATCTTCATAATTTTGATATAAAAAAATATAGAATCGTTGGTTCTGTTTGTAATTTTAATCGATCGAGGAAACAAAAAAAAGTTACATACGAATTATGACGCGGTGCCTCGTACGGACTCATATCAGTCATTCGTTTGTAAGGTCTTAAGCTGAATACACGCACTAGCGATTTTCTGAATGCGATTTTTGTTTTGATTAGTAAAATTTGAACCTTTTATTGAAATTTAATCAATCAAAACAAAAATTGCATTCCGCAAAACGCTAGTGCATGCATTCAGCTTAAAAGTAATCGTAGGGAGAAAATTCGGAATAATGTTCAGTTTTCCGCGAACGAGAGTGTGGTGTTTTGAATTCGAATTATCGTGAAGAATTTTGATGAAAGCTTTCTTAATAATCGAGAACAATTTTCTTTTTAATACTAAATGAAACAAAATGTGAAAATGTTCGGGTTTGTGAGTGACTTATGTTTATTGGAAGGAACAGCGGGTGCCGAGTAGCAAAGGGACGCTTAAATTATTTTAAAAAATTGTAATTTTTGCTTGTTTTTGATTAGTATAACTCTTATTCTTAATAAATTAATTTTTTAATTTCGTGATAGTTTTATTCTCTTGAGTCGATTTGTCGTTAGTTAGATTTTTGGGATATCTGCTAGCATATTGAATAGCATATGCGATTATGCTAGCATATCGCATAGTAGATATCCCAAAAATCTAACTAAAGTGAAATTGACTCTGGAGTATAAAACTATCACAAAATAAATCCGGGGAAGTTTGGGAAGTCCGAAGTAGTAGGAAGTCTGGTGTACACAATTTTTGACCGTGGTTTACCCCTCGACCAAAACAATATGTTTTTGAAAATTGATTAGTATTTTTAATAACATTTTTGCAAAATAATTCTTTTTACAAAATTTGTCTGTCTAAATTAAATCAACTAGAGTTTGTTGTGTAAGGCCTAATTTCATAATAAAAGTTAACAGGACATTAAAATTTTAAAGGCGACTTAAAACAAAACAGACCTATTATAAAAATCATCAGTTTTGTTTTAAGGCAGTATTCTAGTCTAGAGCCATTAATTTTAGGTGTTTTTTCGAGCTCGATAATAAAGAAACAAACAATGGTTTTACCATTCATATTTTACAATATACATATTTATTGATATTAATTTTTTAAATTATAAATTTTTTAACAAAATATATTAAAATTAAGCAACTTATCAGCTAGTAAAGTTGAGTATAAAATAAAAGTGGGGTAGTGTGTAGTTGACAGGATTGCAACTTTTCTGGTCATCTGAAACAAAATTACAAAACAGATTTATTATTAGTAAGAATGCCGTTATAACCTCTACCAACAAGAAAACTGCAAAACATTTTTCGAGAAACGGCAGCTGTCTGAAAACAAAAAACAGTTTTTGACTCACTTTTTCAATTATTTTTAAATTTTTAAAATAGTTAGCAAACAAATTTTGGTGCAAAAGTGGTAGGGGCGATAGACAGATATATATTGAAGGTTGCTTCAAAATTTTAAGTAACTTGGTATAACAAAATTTGAGATATCATGTCAATCAGGTCGAAAAATGTTGTTTTGTAATAAACGCGTTTAAAGTTTTGAGTAAAAGTTTCAAATAGTTACAAAAATAATTTTGCTATAGAAGTGGTAGGGGCGATAGATAGACATACACTGAAGGTCGACATCAAATTTGAAGTAAATCGGGTAATTCGAACTTGAGATATCATGTCAACCATGTTGAAAAATGTAGGTTTGTAATGAATTTGTACCTTAATTGGAAAGAAATGAACAAAATTTGCGAAATGGTTTGTCCTTGAAGTTCTTCGTGGTCGATAATCTTTGTAATGCTCACTAAAAACTAAAATACAAGAAAAGAAAAATCGTATAACAATTAACAGTTTAATAGAAGTTGAATAATGTGGTCACACAGGTATAAAATAGTACAGGCGCAGGCGTCGAAATGGCATACCATTCTGTAAGATGCTATATATCTTAATCGACACAGAGGCGGATTAACCAATTTTTGTGGGCATTGAAGAAGAAGAGTTGACGATGACGAGAATGGAGACCTGAACGTTGCGTAATTATTGGCACAGAAAGTCGAAGAAGACAACGAAGAAGAAAACTTGGAAGAGGAGGAAGAAATTTGCAAGAGTCTATAATTTTTTGAGTTTGACTCCGCTATAACTCGTGAACTATTCATCTCATTGAAAAATATTTTATACAAAAGTTGCAGGAAATTTCATGATCTATAATATTTCTAATAACTATATTTGATCTAGATGGCACTGGAAAGAAGATATTCTCGAAAAACTGGTTTTGGGTACCATTTTTCCAATATGGCGGCGCGAGCGGCGGTCGCTCAAGGTCGCAAACTCGGAATATAAATTAGGATACCAAACTGTACAAATCCACCAAATTAGAACTTTCCTTGACCTTTTGTAGCGAAAGCCCCTTTTTATGTCTCCAGTAACTGGACTATAACTTACACTTGATTTGAAGATATGGGCACTAACGGCCATTAGCAAGGGTGCAAACCATTGTATCACTACTCACAAGAAATTCTCCACTTGTCGAGTAATTATAACAAATTCTCCATTGGATTGCCAAAATTTCACAAATCTTTCGGAAACATTTTTTTAATGGTTTTTACTTTTCGAGATATTGTCGAAATATTATTGTCGAAAGTTTTCAAATGAACACCCGGTACATTATTATTACTTTTATGCAATGATGAGGATGATCGTTATTAAAAGGAAGTAGGAAGTATAAATTAATACATACATAATATAATATATTATTCTTCTTAAAGAAGTGAAAGCATAACAAAGCAAAACTGTAGTTAAATTTTTATAAAAAATTCAAAATAAATTTCCAAACAAAAAGAAAGTATCTATTGTGAGCAACAATAAAATAAAATGATGGCTAAGTATGATGAACCATACGAAGTCAATAAAAAATTAACACGTTTTAATAAAAAATTAATTAAATTCTCTTGACGACGTAATTTATTAAAAACTGAAATGTTTCATTATTTGACAAATAATTAATTTTGTTCGTTTCAATTCAATTATCGATGTATTCATTATTGTTTTACTTTCAGAGCGAAGATATTTTATCGTTTTTGTTCAAATATCCAATTAGTAAATTAAGTACAGCAGAAGCGGCGCAGGTATGTTGCCTTATTTATTAAATAATGTAATTTAGTGTGTAACATGTGTTTTTCTGTGTAGGTGGAAATGCTCATTACTACATTGAGAATACAAAAACCTGTATTGAGAGCTTCTGATATTTTTACTGTTGGTACGCGTCTATTGGCGTCGGTAAGTGTATAACAAAATTATTGCTTGATTTTAAAAATATTATTTCTTGGCCGATATTATATTATTTTATTTGCAGTAGCTAAGATTGCCAAAAAAATTTAATTGTGTTTGCACTCCTATTAATTCAAAATCGATATCTTGACAATTATTATTGTCGTTCAGATTTTTAAATCACATTTCAATTCCATACCTACAGTAGCGGTCATGGAAATTGCATTAGGAATTATTCCCCTTCTTAAAGTGCGAGCAAGAATTAACTCAATTCTGGTGACGGTATATGCAACTTGTGCTTCAAAACAGAGATTCCTGTCTCTCTATACTCGACTTTCTTAAATATGTTATTTTCGGAGATTTTTTTTAATGAGTAAGCTGTTTTAGACACCTTTTGACTTTGAGTACTCTTAAAACTTGGATCTGACATTTTTGGGAATTTTTAACAAGTGCACTAGTTTCAATGACCTGTTCACTGCAGGTTCTGTGATTTTCTTGATTTTTCGTTTTTCGAGGATAACTTTAATTTGTGGTTTTTAAGAGATTTATTTTAAATGAGTAGCACTTAAAGTACAAAATTTTATTTTTAAAAGCGTGAAATTATCTAAAAACTAGTTTAAAATGCAAAAATTTTAAACATGCAATTTTTTATTCTTTTATTTTGTTGGAGTTAAAAAAATTAACTGAATGAAGTAAAAAGCCAAAATGATTTTTTTTCGATTTAGCAAAATTTTACAAAATAATGTCGCAGAAAACTGATTTACATGAAAGTGTTAGCCACTTTCAGGGGCTTAGCCTCTAGGGAAAGTTAGCCCCCCTTTTTTTCAAAAACTAGAATTTTTGTTGTTGTATTGTGTTGTATTCACTTGTATTAGATTGTATTGTAAAAATTTTTTTCATTTCGCGACGCATAAAGTTGAAAATTGCAAAAAACCATTTTTTGAGCTGGCCCCCCTTTTTTCAAAAATTTTGAAGTTATGTTTTTTATTATGTTGTATTCAATTTGTATTGTTTATTGTTTGTTACATGACACATTATTCAGAATCGCAGTTTTCGCAAATAATATAACTTCTCGTCATCTTTGCGAATTTCAAATGCACTTCTCTTTTGCATTTGATGCATTAAATGGAGTTGTTGCGGTTCAAGTGGCGAAGTCAAGTCCTCATCTTTATCTTAAGAGGTCCTTTTCTGCACCTTTTTGAGCGGACGACCTCGTATAGCTGTCGTATGTTTGAGAGCCGGACTTTGTTAAGGTTGGTGCTGAACAAATTTTGGGCGTCTTCGAAGTGTCGCGCTTGTGTTGTTTCCAGCACAATATGGAAATACTCTCTGGCAAACTCAGAACTATGCTGGTCATGAGGTGCTGTCCTTTATTCGATTTTTTGCTGACGTGGCAACCTGCAGAGGTCCGATTGAGGTCAAAATCAAAGAAATGTTTGACGTACGAGACATGGACGTCGAAAGCTCAATGGACATTGTATTTTTATCAACTTCGGCGACATTCGAGAAAATTACATGGTAGCTTCCATAACAGCCCGATCATTCTCTAGTAGGGAAAGGAAAAAAGGAGAATTATGAGAAATTAGAAAAAATCCATCGAATTTAAACATTCTGAAAGAAAATAATGAAGAAACTGGTAAAAACAAGCCGCCTGACGGGAGAACAGATATGAAGCCTGCATAATGAATATTAGAAGACAATCGATGAGCAATGCACACGTTGAACCAAATGTCGTTATTATTGAAGACGCACAAATTAAAACAAGGTGGAACTCGCTTTTGCGACAGTTCTTAGGCTTCCATACATCTTTCTAGAATTTTCTTAAATTTGAAACATGCGGACAAACACGGAGCCAGAACATAAGGCTTCTTTCTATACGATGTATAGAAGCCTAAAACTTGAAACAAAATAACGAATGATGACCAGCAACACAAGGGATGAATAAGCCGAATAAAAAGTCAAACATTGTGGAAGAAATGGACACATACTTCGAAACAGTTAAACCCAAGAGGTAAATATCCAATAAAATTTCTGTACACAAGACTCGGAATTCCAAAGATTTACAAGAATTCCAACGATTTCCAAGGAATTCCAATGATTTTCTAAGAATTTCAAAGATTTCCAGGGATTTCCAAGGAATTTCAACGATTTCCAAGATTTCCAAGGATTTCCAACAAATTCCAATGATTTCCAAAAATTCCAAAGATTTTCAAGGAATTCCACAGAATTCCAGTAATTTCCAAGGAAGTCCACAGAATTCCAGTAGTTTCCAAGGAATTCCAATGAGTTCGAATCAAAGTTCAATTAAAAAAATTCCAGTGATTTCCAAAGATTTACAGGGATTTCCAAGAAATTCCAAGACTTTCAACGATTTCCAACAAATTCCAATGATTTCCAAAAATTCCAAGGATTTCCAAAGGAATTCCAAGCGAGTGTACACAAAATTTTCGGGATATTTACCCCTTGGTTAAACCTAAAAAAAACAGAAAACCCAAAACTAAGAAAAATAAGAACAAAACCGATACCAACCAAGACGACGAGATAAGAACAGATAACGCTCCCACTCCCGAAAACTCTGATAAACCAAATGAAACCCCGATTGAACAAACCACCTTGCCACCCACAATAATACCAAGACCATTCAACCAAAACAACAAACAACCTGAACCAACACAGAACGAATTAGAAGGAAGGAAAAACCACGACGCTCTAACGTCCATTATGGATGAAAATTTGAACTAGCGCATAAAATGCGCAACACTTCCTAAAATGCAAGGATTCCTTAATCAATCAAGAACAACCCAAAAAATTCAAAGTCCTTGTTTACCCGAAAACTATTGACGCTACCAAAACTTCGAATGACACCAAAAACACTCTCACCAATATATTACTTGAAAAACTACGAATAAAACCATGATGAAGAATGACGGAATGCTTATCGAATCTTCAGATAAGTCCATACTGAACCTCTTGGAAAACAAATTCCTGTCAGAAGTTGGGATAGAATCGAAAGAACCAGCAAAAATATGGCCATCCATCTACATCAAGCAGGTAGACAAAGACATCGACCACGAAACCATGAAAGAAGCCATAGAATACAACTTCTTTGCAGCTGTTCAAAAACCTGACGAAGGCTGGCTAAAATCCCTGAATCTTACTAGATCTAAAGATAGACCCAGCAATAACTAGGTAGCAACAATACACCCACTTGTTGCACAACCTATGAAATGCGAACGAAGACTTAGAATGAGATAGCAAAGCTTTTTTTTTAGTTGTACTTTGGTCCTAGTTGGTTTCCCATCCCTGGCATCCGAATAGGGCACGGCAGGCCTCCATGGGGGCCGAAATATTTCCACATGTTTGGCCAGGCTCATATGTGGTCTTGGCACGCGCACGCTCTGTCCGCCCGTGCAGGTGTCCCTACAGTGTCCGTGATACAGGCTCCTCGGTACTGCTTCGTGCTTTGTCTCGCTCTTCGAAGGTTATTTTCTCATCTGGAAGATGGGAGTTGTGCTTTGGCCCTGGTTGGTTTCCCATCCCTGGCATCCAAATAGAGCACGGCAGGCCTACATGGGGGCAGAAATGTTTTCGGCCCGGCTCATATGTGGCCTTGGCACGCCCACGCTCCGTCCTCCCGTTCAGATATTCCTGCAGTGGCCGTGATACAGACTCTTCGGTGTTTTGGGGGCTACTGCCATGCCTGCTGATCTTACGAACGCCTCTGCAGTTGTTCCTGCAATGTCTCGCACTTGGTCGGAGAGACGTCCTTTTCTTCGGCTGCCCGCTCAATCCTTTTCTTTCTCCGTCTTTCGGGAAAGTTCCAGCTGTCTCCGTTGGGTTACTATGCATCTGTTGTTTCCGCTTCTGGTGTGTGGATGAACTTTGCGGGCCCCCAGCCGGTTCCCATGTCTTGCATTCGGGCAGGGTATCTCAGTAGTGTCCACCAGGGGCGCGAGTTGCGAGCTCGGCCCTACTGTGGGGACTCCTGGCCGGTTCCAATTCCTTGCGCTCGATCGGGGTATTCTCGGTGGTGTCCGCGACACAATTTCCACATTTCAGCTGCCTCTTGCGTGGCCTTTGCAGGGAATGTTGCGTTGGCCTTGCAGACTTCTCTCCTCCACCGGGGTTGCTTACCCGATCTCAGAGAGTCCTCCACAAGTTACCAGGGACCACCACAAGGAGGTGCGAGTAGGGCTTTGATTCCCGAGATGATGAAGTTACATCATGACTACATGAGCTGACTACATGACTCTGACTACATTAACTTAACCCGCTACTACAAATGCCAATGATATGGCCATCCCAGCAAATATTTATCACCTCACCACATAAACCTCACGCATAAAAAAACAGAATCTTCCAAAAAAACCTCCCAAACTGCAAATCCTCCACAACCAATGTCGTAAAGCTGCTGACGGACGAAAAATTTAGCATTGCCATTCTACAAAGAACCATACTGCTATGAGCACAAAAATAGTTTCTTCTTACCATACCATCCAAATATCCGTTTCAAGAACATCAGTATCAAACATCATCAGACATCAGAGATCTCCAAAAAAATATCAGATACAAAATACAAAACAGAAAACCATGAACAACAAGACACCAAATAATAGAGAAAGGAGAACTTGAACGCGAAATAGATTCACCGAATAATAACATTTTAAAACACAACAAATTGAATTTTTGAAGGTTTTCGCTCCAAATGTTCATACCCTGTGTACCGCTGCTGGAAAACTTTTTTCGTTTTCGTTCGTCACTGAGCACACAACATATTTCAATTTCACACTTGGAAATCAGCAATTGCACAAAAAGTTCGATGCCTTTGAGCGAAGTTTTGCCACGCTCGCACATAGGTGCACCAGTGGCTACACTGATAAATCGCAATGGGTCCACCTAGACTATATGGGCCAACCCTGACACCATTCCCTTACTATTTTGAAAAATTGATAGACAATCTGGAAGACGATGAGTAAAGTTTGGTTATTGTTAGAATGCTGACGTTGCGGAACCTCCAGGATCCAATGTTCTCAATGGTAAGGTGCATTCAAATTGGGTCCCGCGGTTACTATGTTTTGATGGGATTTAAAAAGCCAAAAACTCCACTGGAAAATAGCATCTCAAATCCGAATCGGATCTTACGGGTAGATAATACCTACAAATCTTAAGGCCAAATCTTAAGGCCGAGAGATAAGTGAAAGAAAGTAAGTGTAACGTAACTGTTTTGTTAGGAGAGGGGGTGAGAATCACCTTTTTTTTGAGAATCAAATTAAAACCGGATAGCGACAACTCGGCGACATTAACTTGGCGACGCGAGTTGATTGTTGCCAAGTTGACCGATCGCCGAGGTGACTATCGCCGATTTAAGCGTTAACTGGGTCCGATCGGTATCATGTGATAGAGAGACGGTCGAAATAGCCAGGTATTTAGTTGGGGATTGACAGTGGCGGATCCGGGATTTTGGTTTGGGAAGAGCTTGACCCAGCTGACGGTAGGCTTTATCGAGGTAAACATTAAATATTAAAATAGCACACAAAAAAAATTATTTTGGGAGGGAAATCTTAAGAAATTTAAGGAAATTTTAGAAAACAGAAATTTGAAAGAAATTTAAATATTCTTAGACAATCTTAGATATTCCCAGTAAAGATATTAACAGTAAAAAAAAAAAAATCTTAGGAAATTTTAGAAATCTATAGGAAATGTTAGGTAATCCAAGAAAATCTTAAAATATAGAAAAGTCAAGATTTTCCTTCTTTTCCATTAAATACAATACTACAACTAATATGTATTTATAGTATATCTGATTAATCTTTTTGCCTTTATTTGCACCACTTTATCGATTTTAGCATTAATCATAATTTATTCAATTTTCTATTTAAATATTTATTGTAACTCTCATCATTAAGTTTGTTTAATTTGTAATTTATGTATTTTTACTTCCAGATATCGGGGACAGTGGTGACTTATGTTTTAGTGGCACTTCAGTTTCACGCCTCCTGGGCAAAACACTAACTAAAGTTTAAATTGGTGATATTATACTACATGGTCATGGAGTTTCACCCTCAAGTCGCAACAATACATGTTAACAGTCACAAAAAAGGTTCGGTTAAAAAGGCTTCAAAAGGTGACGACACCATGGAGTCAGTCACCGAAGAAAAACGTTGCTTTTGCAATTCCGTATCTCCAATTTTATTAACTTGCAAACTGTTTGGATTTTTTCCCGTAACATGGAACCATGACAACGGCCAATGCACATACAAAGTTTCTTACATCTGGCTAGCATACTCCGGCGTTCTTTTTGTGATTTACGCCGTTCAATTGTTTTTTTCTACAAATTTATTGACATTCAACAAGGGAAAACCCCTACCAGAACTTTTGACCGACATAAACGACATAATGTACTTAATTTTTGTGGCATTTTTGACCATTTTAAATGCGGCACGTTTTCCACGTTTTGTGAAAACTTATAATAAGTTGGTTCCGATACTTACCGAAGCAGGATTGGCCTGCCAGTCATCTCTCACTGCACTTCGCAAGGTCGAGTTTGGATATCTGGTACTGTTTGTCGGAGAAATTTTTGTGGAATATGCCGTTTTGATATATTTGCATTATTCCGAAAAGTACACGACGGATTTCAGCTTCAGCATCTTTTTCAACACAGGGATCCAAACTATTCCGTTTGTGTTTTATTTACTATTTTTCTCAGGTTGCTCAACTTTTATTGCAATTTTGGGATGTTTTGAAAAACTAATAATTGATGCAATTAAGTTTACTCCGGTTCATCCTCTTAACGACATCGATGAAACTAACAATCGGCGCGATTTCATTGGACTTATTAAGTATGAGGTTTGCAAACAGGAACACAAATGTTTTGGAAAGATGTTGGTGCTGAGTCAGCCGGAATTGATAGAATATTTGAGAGGTTTGCACGAAGATGTTAGTTTAGCAATGTACGACATCAATGATTGCTTAAATCCTCAACTGTTGTTTCACACCATTGTGGAACTGACGGTTTTGATTGTCCACTGGTACGAAGTTATCATATACACTTCGTATACTTTCTCTACACCATTTGCCAGTACCATCAATTGCTTAAACTGGGTGTTTGTAATTTCGCACACCATTGGATTATTTTTGTTCATGAAAAGTGCACAAGAACTTAAAAATATGGTAAGTTGACTTTTTATATAAATTAAATTAAAGATTATAATTGGTTTGATTTGTAGGTGCACGGTTTAACTAACTTCTTATTGGAATACTCCACCAGAATTTCGAGTCCGGAAGAACATCAACAGATCAGAATATTTATTGAGAAATTGGAACAACATCGCGCCACAACTGCGAGTGGGGTTTTCAACATCGATTTAGGCATTGCGGGACCGGTAAGAGGTTGTTTCGGAAAGATTTTGTTCAAATAATTAAGAAAACTATTTTTTCAGATATCTGCTAATATTTTGACATATGTGCTTGTGGCCTTGCAGTTTGATATTCCCAAAAATTAATTGCACCAATCTGCAGTATACACAATTTGTCGTTGTTTTTATGTACGAAACAGATGCACAGAGTTCTTTAAAATACATATGATGTATGTATGTAGTATGCAAATTAATATTTGTAAACATTAATTAATTTAATTCTTATGAGGATGATCCTTATGAATAAAATGCAACATCTTAAATTATTTTATTTATTATATAACAACAAATTTTACAATATATACAACGAACAATGGAATCACAACAATGACTATGGAAGGTACAATGTAGTACGACGTATGAATTTTTACATGGTAATACTGGCAAGATGAACTTAAAGCTAATGATGATGATCGTGGCCACCTCCACCACCATATCCACCTCCTCCGAATCCGCCTCCTCCGCCATGACCACCTCCTATTCCTCCTCCGTGACCACCGCCTCCTCCATATCCACCGCCACCGCCTCCGTGGTGATCATCATGGCCTCCTCCGAATCCACCGCCACCGCCAAATCCTCCACCTCCGCCGTATCCACCACCACCGCCTCCGTGGTGATCGTCATGGCCTCCGCCATATCCACCTCCTAATCCGCCGCCACCTCCAAATCCTCCGCCATGACCACCTCCTATTCCTCCTCCGTGACCACCGCCAAATCCACCGCCTCCTCCATATCCACCGCCACCACCTCCGTGGTGATCGTCATGGCCACCTCCAAATCCACCGCCGCCGCCAAATCCTCCACCGCCGCCGTATCCACCGCCTCCTCCAAATCCTCCACCTCCGCCGTATCCTCCGCCACCACCACCTCCGTGGTGATCATCATGTCCACCTCCAAATCCACCTCCTCCTCCAAATCCTCCACCTCCGCCGTATCCTCCTCCGCCACCTCCGTGATGGTCATCATGGCCACCTCCAAATCCACCGCCTCCTCCAAATCCTCCGCCTCCGCCGTATCCTCCGCCACCACCTCCGTGGTGATCGTCATGGCCACCTCCAAATCCACCGCCTCCTCCAAATCCTCCGCCTCCGCCGTATCCTCCGCCACCACCTCCGTGGTGATCGTCATGGCCACCTCCAAATCCACCGCCTCCTCCAAATCCTCCGCCTCCTCCGTATCCTCCGCCACCACCACCTCCGTGGTGATCATCATGGCCACCTCCAAATCCACCGCCTCCTCCAAATCCTCCACCTCCACCATATCCTCCGCCTCCGCCGCCGTGACCTCCGCCGTATCCGCCGCCACCACCATGATTTATAATTGTAATTGCACTTCCGTGGTCGTGGCCACCTCCTCCTCCTCCACCTCCTCCGTAGCCTCCGCCAAATCCGCCTCCTCCTCCATAACCACCACCACCTCCATGATCATCGTGACCACCTCCAAATCCTCCTCCGCCGCCAAATCCTCCGCCTCCGCCATATCCACCTCCGCCGCCGTGGTGATCGTCGTGGCCACCGCCTCCTCCAAATCCACCACCTCCACCAAATCCGCCGCCTCCTCCATATCCGCCACCTCCTCCATGTCCACCACCTCCGTGGTCATCTAAGTGAATTACTTCTTTATGATGTCCCTCTTCAGGAATGTGAATTTTAATGTGTACGCTACAAAAATAATTAAATTTATAATCTTGTCTTGAACTTCCTTATTGGCACTTTATAAATTTTAAAAATCAAAATAAAAAAACTTACTGTTCCTTTCCCCATGCTGCACAGTAGGCAGTAAACACTGTTAACACAAACAAAATCTGAAAAAGAAAATCCGATTATATGATGTACGCGAATGAAAACATTCCCGAACTTACTGTAATTTTGGTACGCATTTTTTTAAAATGTGCGGTACCACACAGAAGTGATCTCTTAGATGTGTGTTGATGTATTGTGGTGAGTATCCATTAAATTTTGGATTTTATACGACTGTTCTCACTATTGCTTCTGAGTGACAATGTGGTGCAGTTAGATAGTGGGGAATTTATCGATGGCGGGAGTTTTATTGGCCGTGACCTAGAGCATCAATATATTTACTATGTTCTGTAAAAGTGAAAGAGGAAAGCTATGCTCTTGAACCTATACGTATACTTTCCTCTTCATCGGAGGTTACTAAAAAGGTCAAATCTCCCTGCCGTTTATTTTGCAGACGTTGATGTATGAAATTCAAGTATGAAGAAAGTTAATTGCGGATTCCCTTTCACTGAAGCGTTGGTCAGACGATGAAGTAATATTTCGGTACATCTATCGCTTTCTATGACTTATTAGTAATTGTTTCACATTATGGTAACATCATAATATTTAAAAAGCATCCTTTCGCTTTCAAAGTATACAATTTATTTAGTTATTTATTTATAAGCAATTAATAATTAAATTAATTTGACAATTTGGGTTTTGCTGGATTTTCCATATTTAATTTAATTGCCTATAGCATTAACTTTCGCTTTCTAACAAGTAATCATTTTTTTTGCATCCGATATGTAAATAGTATTTAGTTTATTATATAATTTATTTCAACTTCGCCGGCAATGTATTCATAAATAAAATTGATTTTCAAATTGGGGAGAGACCACCGCTGATGGTTTCAGTTTCCGGCTGTAATCGTGGTAGCAAAGATGATTTGACTCCAGTTGAGTTGCTATAGCAAATCATTTTTAACACTGTTTAATACTTTGACGTCAATCAATTTTGTGGGTTAGTGCATTCCGGAGGAATTAATAAAAATCATAACAAAGTTTGTGGTGGTTTGCACTTAGATGGGTGACTCCGCGCAAACCTATTTATGAACATCATAAACCCGCACTAAGTCATCAGCGTGTCAGGGTATGGTGGAAACCCTTCTTTGAAGGAAGCCTACCTCTAACAGTGGATAGAAAAAGGCTGAAAAGAAGAAGAAAATAACTTATTACCAATTTCAAGAATTACATCACATCATGAAAGTGTATTGCAGTCTTTAATCAGAAAAAATAAGCGTAAATCATCGGAAGAACTTCCTGATGAATTAAGCGATTTATCAGCGTTAAATCAGCGTTAACAGCAATTTAACAACCATTTAACAGCGGGGATTTCTTCATCGATATCGACACTTAAGGATAACTGTTTAAGCGATTTAACAGCGATAACAGCGATTTAACAGCGATTTAACAACCATTTAACATCTAGGATTTCTCCATCGACTTAAGGAAGTCAAATTATTAATAATTAAATTAATATTAATAGATTTTAATTATGATTTTAAATTTATAAAAAAATAATTTTTTACCATATTATTTAAATAATTTCTACTCAGTTTTGATTTAGGAATTAGCATATTTTAGTGTTTTAACATAATTGCAATTTTAACAACGTTGCTTAATATTTAAACATGAGGTTTTAACATTGTCAAAACAATCTAAACATAATTTTAAGACATTTATTTCATTATTTTTAACAAAGTGTTTGTGTGAATTTACAAAATTACTGACTATGGGAATTAAATCACTTCCACACAAATGAAGAAAAGGGTATTACACAAAAAATCGTTGTTTGTTTTGTTCACACAATTTTTTTCGGAAGTTTTATATTGAAACTATTAAAGTTACTTAACTTCTGTTTTCAAAAACTTTTAAATGCAAAAAAGTTGTTAAAGAATTGATTTGAACTACTGCATTTAGCGAAATATGCATAAGTAGCTGTTGAATTAAATAATATGTAAATATTATAATATTATCTGACTAATTTGGACCAATTAAATGAATTAAAATAACATAAATTATTAAGTTTGAATTTTTATCAGTTACATTAATATAAATTTAATATCATTACATTTACATTTTATAATTTTAAACTTAATTAAGTTTTAATCGTATTAATACAATGTAAGTTAAGAAATTAAAATAATTAATCAAATAAATGTGTAAAAATTGATACTTCATATAAATATTATCACATGTTAATAATAATAATCATGCAAATGAATATGTATGTCCAACATAGACATACATCCATAGCTCATTAAATGTGTATTAAACGCACTTCAATCATTTAATTAAGAAAAATTTACATAATTTATTTGTGCCATAAAAATGTTACTTATATTATTTTCCACGCGTGTAAAAGCATTTCGTACTCAATAAATTTTTTTTTCAGATTGATTCTCATTATATTTTCTTTTTTTAGTTAAAAGTAACCGAGGATCGACAATCAATCGAAGATTTGCATTTTTTAACACTAAAAACCATGTTAATCCATGATTAAGGAGAATCGTCAAGGTTCGTGTTTGTAGAGTAACCAAAAATTTTAGAATGCCTAAATACATACATCTGGTATCTAGGACAGATAATAGTGCATTTAACAAGACATTCTTGATAATAAGTGTTTTGAAATTTGCAATTTCGAATTTTGAAAATAAATCCTAGATTTTTTGGGAGGGGAAATATAGTCATAATAACTTCCTGAGACGAATCCATAAAAAATAATCAAAAAAAACTAATTCGTACGGAACATTAACTGCCAAATAAAATAGTTTCAAGGTTTTATTTTTCATCTTCTTCAGGATCTCCGTAAGGTTACCATTTTGGATCCCAAAGAAGTGGAAAAATAAACCTTCAAAATATCGATTCATTTAAATGTGTTTTATTTGACAGTCCAATATTGGACTGAATTTCATAACTCAACAATATATTGAGATATATTAATAATTTAATAACAATTATTAAATACTGCCATGTTCCAAAAATGCCTTTTTTTATTTTTAATTTTGAAATTTTATTGTATTCAATTTAAATTTGTATTTTGATTGTTATTTTTAAATTTAAAGTTAATTTGTTATAAAGATTTTATAATTTGTAATACATATTTTGAATAATTATTATTAGTGCCAAATATTTTATGTCGGCAAGAAATTCGCGTTGACCGCTTTTTACTGTCGCTTTTTACGGAGGATCTCCGTAATTGTGAATTTTGAGTATCTTGAGATTTTTGTTTTATTAGTTTATAATGATTTTGATGTTTTTCTGCACTTCATCTTCTTTTATTTCCGAATCGTCACCATTCAATTTTTTCGTGACTTTTTGGTTGTTGTTTATTCTTCTTCTTCTTCGGCGTTCTATTCCTTTCGGAATATTGCCGCACCGTTTGGTGCTTTCAAAATCCATTTTCTGGGGTGGATTAATCCCTATAATTACTTGTTCTGTAATCTTCTCTTTATAAATTATCATGTTTTTTCGCTTCTTCTGTTATTTTTCACAATCTCTTCCTATTTTGACTTTTTTTCTCTCCAGTCTTCCACTCCCATAGACTCCAAATCATTTATCACTTCTTCTTTCCATTTTGTTCTAGGTCTTATGCTGGTTATCTCCCCATCAGGCTTCCGTTTCATTATTCTGATAATCACTCTTGATTCTTGGACTCTTAACACATGTCCTAATCATCCAATTCTCATTGCTTTGATGTGCTTCACTATGGTTTCTTCTTCCAACTCATTTTCTATTTCTTTGTTCGTTCTAATCTTAAAATGTTTGTCATCAATCTTTATCAAACCGAGTATTTTTCTCATTACTTTTCTTTAAAAAATTTTTAGTTTTTCGGTTACTGTCAGTTAACTGCCCGCACGAATTTAGCTTTGATTTTTTTTCTATTAGAAAGAGGACAATTTTCTGAGCATTTTGAGACCGCACTTCGATGAGGATTATCCAGTAGTTTTCGAGAAAACGGCATTTGAAAATCAAAATTTTACATGCATTTTACATAGGGAAATTCATTAACATAAAAGTTCTATTGACGGTGCGTGCGTTCTATTTAGTCTTAGTGATGGGCGGAGCACTTGTATTCAGTTGTTGTCGACCACCGGTCGGGAGCACACCGACCGTTGCTAACGAGTTTCACACCTTACGAGTTTCACCCCATTCGAGTTGCACCTTTGGCGTGGTGGTGCGACCTAGAGGGATGTTTTTAGCGAGGCTCTATTATCTTAGCTATATTAGATTAGCGATAGATAATAGAGATGTTATTAGCGTCGTTCTTGTTAACTTTGTCTTGTTATTTTGCTTCGATGTAAAATAAAATCAATTTTTTAATTTATTTTTTTATAGTTTATGTCAGTGATTCTTAACCACTGTACCGCCAAATTTTAGATGTATAATTATGTTAATATTATTAAATACCATGATTTAAAAAAATCCTTTAACAGCAGGAATAGATATTTAAATCCATAAAAAAAAATTTTAATTATTTTATTATTTGTTTTGCAACGCGTTTTTTTCTTAGAATCATAAACTGATTTTTATGCCTCAAGTCTTTTTTGTGTCTTTTCTTTTGTGTGCCGCCAAATTTTGAAATCGTTAAAAGTGTGCCGCAACAAAAAAACAAGGTTGAGAATCACTGGTTTATGTCCATAATTCGTCTTAGATCAGTTGTGTTTTTTTATGTTAACTTCTCTCATATTTGATTTATTTTCCATTATTTAATTATAAATTTTATCATCATCTCATCCGTCATAGGATTTTTTTCTATTTGTTCAGTGCTTGCTATGGTACTGTTTGCACAGCGGATGAATTGTGGTCTATTGCTCTCCTCAAAACCTTGTTATCTCTCCATTATACAGAAGTATAATATATTATACATTTCCCAGGGTCTACAGTGAGTTCAAACGCTAGTTTCGTCCCACGTTAAGGGCTTACATAGGTTTAATTTTTTTCCATATAAAATATAAAGTATTTTATTCAAACTTTTTATTCTCTTAAACATACACATTTGACAAAGAATTTCTGAAATTCTGACCAAAAAAGGTGCGTCCGCGTTGACAGCAGAACTCATGACAGGATCATCTAAAGTGAAAAAAAAAGTGTTTTAGTTAAGACCATAAACTAGAACTTAGACGAAGAAAAATAAAAGTTAAAATTGGATTTTTGGTGAACCTATTTACAAACAAATGCAAATTTATATATATCTTTTTAAATAGTTATAATTGAAAAGAAAAAAAAGTCCTTCGTCCAAGTCCTTGTGAATTGTATCTCGAAGACCTGTGTAAATTTCATCAAAAGCGGTTGAGTAGTTCTCGAGAAATCTTGACAGCCGACTTTCAAAACACAATTTTGAGAAGAAACTTCGTTTCAAGTTTTGAGTGACAATAAAAGTGGAAAATATTTTTTAACTTACATTGAATGTCCAGTGCATCCTTATAAAATAAAATTCGATTTTTTGAAACCGTGAAACCCATATAGCCCCTTAAGGGATGCCAATTAATTGCAATTAATAATAAAATATAAACATCATATTAAAAAACGAAATACTCTTTTAAAAAAATTTTAATTATCAATATTTAAAATATATTCAAATCCATATGTGTGTTGCATATATATGCAATTATATTTAGTCTATCTACCCCCGATTTCATAAAACTTTTAACGAGTCGTTAAAGTTAACGGACAATTTCTATTGGCTTGTTAGGGGCCGTCCATTAATTAAGTAAGGACGATTTTTGCAATTTTTAATCTCCCCCAGCGTAAGATTCTGGAAACCTCCCCTCCCAGATCTTACGTGAGGATTATTAAATAAATATAATGGCGAGCCCCCCTCTCCCTATAATAACATTGTTATTATATAAAAAAAATATACAAAAATTTAAATTAAATTTTATTTATACAAATAAAAGTTAATAAAAATAATTAATTACATAAAAAATGTATTAAAAAGGGATTTTAAGAAAAAAAATTATATTTTATTTTTAAATTTAATTTAAAAATAGTATAATAAGAAAATTACGTAAGGAATACGTCGGACCCTCTCCCCCCTTACGTAAGGGTTTGTAAGATTTTTGATACCCCCTTCCCCTTAAACCCTTACGTAATTAATGGATAGCCCCTTAGTACTGAGAATTATTTTTGGGCCCCCCTACAGCCCATCATCAACCAACCGGTTGATCGTGAAGCTAATTTTTGGTCGATCACGCAACTGGCAAGAATTTTTTTTCCGTTTTTCCAACAAAAAATGACCAAATAGTTTCTTTGCAGTTATAGAATATACCAACTTAGAACCTAGGATTTTAATTTTCAATATTTTCCAAAGCATTCTAAGTGCAACCCCCTTTAAAATATTGGTTCAATATCAATTTTAAATATCGGGACAATATTGAAAAACAATAGTGGACTAATATTGGCTGAATATAGGAAAGCAATATTGGTCATCAATATCGGTGCAATATTGCACCAACGTTCTCCCAATATTGGGGCAATATCGGGGAAATATTAGAAAACAATATTGGACTAATATTGCCTGAATATAGGAAGGAAATATTGGTAATCAATGTTAGCGCAATATTGCACCAACCTACTCTCTACTCTCTCTATCTCTTTCTACTCTGTCTATCTAATTCTCTCTATCTACTCTCTGAAGTCATTTTAAACTTCAAATTTTATTCTATTATTATTTTTTTAAGTAAAAAGGCTTAACCGTTAATTAATAAATAAATAAACCTACTCCCAATATTGGTGCAATATTGATTTTCAATATCGGGGCAATATTAGAAAAAAATATTGAACCAATATTTGCTGAACATCAAAAAGCAACATATTAGTAATGAATATTTGCGCAATATTGTACCGACCTACTCCCAATATTGGGGCAATATTGATTTTCAATATCGGGGCAATATTAATAAACAATATTGGACCAATATTGGCTGAACATTGGCAGCTAATATTGGTCATCAATATTGGCACAATATTACACCAACCTACTATCTTTATTGGTTTAATATTTATTTTCAATATCGGCACATTATTGCAAGATAATATTGGACCTATATTGGCTGAACATTAGAAGGCAATATTGCTAATCAATATTGGAGCAGTATTGGAAAACAATATTGGACCTATATTGGCTGAACATCGGACGGAAATATTGGTAATCAATATTGGGGAAATATTGCACTAACCTACTTTCAATATTGGTGCAATATTGATTTTGAATATCGGCGCAATATTGGACCTATATTGGTTGAATCTTGCAATATTGTGCTAACATTCAATAATTGCGCCAATATTGCCCCAACATTTTGTGCTACATGAGAATCAGCAGCTATTTATCTAAATTGATCACCGCTGCCAATATAGCATTAAATAACTGGCTGCCAGCAAACACATAATCAGCTATTTGAAATTTTCAACTGTTTTTTTAGCCAGAAATGATCATTTGCACTGTATTCTTTCATATGCACTGTAAATTTGCATTTGCATAGAATCAAAGCGAAGCTAAGGTAGCAGTCAAGACTTGCTTCAAAAGTAAACATACTGTTTTCTCTCAGATCAAGAGCAAAATAGAAAACTAAAATAAAAAGTTTATTTTGCGAATTATATGCAAATGAAGTTTTTTCTTTCATTGAAGTAAGTTACTTAGTTGTTAGCGATTGATCAGTAAAAGTATTGTAAATATCGTAGTAATTTTCGCTTTTCTTCCTGTCAGGAGAAACTTTTTGCTCCTTAAAATGAGAGTGCAAAACGCAATTTAGTGATCGATTGGACAACAACAAATTACCCAATACTTTTATGCAAATCTATTTTTGATTTATATTATATTGTAATTTCGTATAAGTATATACAAAAATTTCATTTGGTTAAATAAACAATTTTTACTGTATTCTAAATTGAAATTTGCATGGGAAATTCTTCAATCGTTTACTTTTTATCCATACAAGTGAAAGATACCTAGAAGCGTAATAAAATTATTAATCAATTAGATTAAGAGTATCATCACTTTTTCCATGTGTAACTGGTTTGGTTGTAGTAAAGTTGTACATATTTGGGTCAAACTACCGCTGCAATATTATGAAAAAATTATAAATGAAACTCAGTGCAAAATATTTTATCCTTTTATTTTTAAAATTTTTTTATGGAAAACATTTAGAATAAAGTTGTTTTTTGCATCGTGTAGTGGGGCACCTACTTTTCAACTTGGGAATTTTTACACACGAAGTATCAATAAAAATTAACTTTCCATGGAAGATTTATGTGATATCAAATGACAGTTTATAACAATATCGTTATATTAAAATGTATTTAATTTTTAATGCATACATAACACCATCAGTGGATACTTTGAATTTCTACTGAGATCTGGTTTTGCCATTGATAAATAAATTTGATAAAAATTAGTAAGATCCAAAATATGTGTAAATATATCAGGTCGAGTATGCATAATATGACAAGATATCAATGTTATTAATTAAAATACCAATAGCAATTAATTAATTATTAATTAAATATTAAATGTTAAGTTCAACCTCATCATTAAGACTGCAAAAAAAATTTTTAATGTGGCTTTTTAAAGCTCTGGGTTTTGAAAATGAAAGTCGATAGTTAGATCTGCAAATTGAATGAATCGATGAAGAAAGCTACGAGTGGAATTTATCAAACAAAAAAAAACTTCAAGAATTTGTTCAATACTCCGCTTCCACGGCAGCCACATTTTAAAATAATTGGTGCTCAGGAGACAAAAATCGCTAATGATTAACAGGAAACAATGAAAAAATGTGTTAGAACAGACAATCGGAGTCTTCTAGGGTTCTGTACTGCCTCTGGTACTATGAAAAATTCAATTTAGAGTATAAAGTCAACTGAAAATTAGAAATGAAATTCTTCTTCTGTTTCACTGATGCCACTTGCTGTTTGTAAAAGTTCCAATATAAAATAAAATATTTTTTTCTACTCTTTGGTATGTCATTGTTGTCTACTCCTTTTGCTGATAGGATATTCATAAGCTCTGAGTGCTTAACACACTATTAAAGGCTTTGGCGTAGTCTATGAAACATATATAATCTTGTTTCAGGTTCAGGAATTTCTACAGAAGAACAGAAAATCCAAACATTTTTATTTTTTATTTCATAACAGCAAAGTAAATATTTTATATTTCCTCCATTCACTGCACGAGGCGGTAGGCATAGGAACTGAGGAAGACACACCTCGTAAGAGTAATGTACAAAATAAAAATAATTTCAGAAGTTTTGAGTTGAAATTGTAATTAAAAGTACAAAACAAATAATTTAAAATCTAATAATAATAACTTAGTATAAACTAAAATTTATCAAATTATTGATTACGAAATTAATTAACTCTAAATAGATTTAAATTCTACAAATTTTGGTTTAATTTAAAATACTTTTAGCTGAACCGTGAGAATAAAAATAATAACAACTACAATAATTGACATGAAACAAAATTACTAATTAACAGATTTTTATCAAAATTAATAAGTTTTTACTTTGAAATAAAATTAAGCGAGCGGACGATTAGAAGGCGGGTTCACACGCACCCAAAAGTTTGTCGTTGAACAATAAAAAAAAAATTTAAATACTTACAATGTAGGTGTTTTATTCAGAAGCACAAGTTTTTTTAGAAAAATTTTGAAGATATTGAAGAAATAGTAAACTATAATGAAGATTAAAGTAAATATTTTGGAAATGATTAAAATGATACAATTTTTATTTTAACATTAAAATTTTTTTATTTTTAAAATTAAGCCATTCGGTGAGAGCGTAGACTTCCTGGGCGGAAAACTTAAGAGTTGTTTGACGTGGAAACGTTATTAATAAGAATAATTTCTTATAAAAGTAGCATCTTTCCAGTTATTGGATGTAAACCTGTTGGAAAATGCATGATATTATTATTAAGGGGGTATTTTAGTCTTGAGGCACGAATTTCAGGGGGTTTTTTTCTAGCTCTGTAAAATTAAAACTAAGAATAATTTTACTATCCATTTTTTTATTATTTTTTTATTGATACTTGAAGAATTCATAAAAAAAATTCAGCTCTTGCTGAAGCAGCTGCTGATTTTTAGTAACGTCAGAAGCTGAATCGCTACTGAATTGCTAATTTGGCGGCAAAAAACCAGCTGAAAACGCACTTTGGCAGCTAGTCAAATTGCTGAATATCATCTGAATACCAGCTGAATATCATCTGAATACCAGCTAAATATCAGCTGACTCAGCGCTGAATCAGCTGATATTTAGAGCTGCGTGAAAACGCACTTTGGCAGCTAGTTAAATTGCTGAATATGAACTGACGCGGCTCTGAATATCAGCTAATCAGCGCGGAGTTAGCTGATATTCAGTTGGTATTCAGATGATATTCAGCTGGTATTCAGAAGATAATCAGCAATTTCACCAGCTGCCGCAGCGCATTTTCAACTGTGTTTTTTGCCGCCAAATTAGCAATTCAGCTACTGACGTTACTAAAAATCAGCAGTTGATTCAGCTTCTACTTTTTAAAATAAACTAAAAAAATATTTAATTTTTTTTGTTTTAAAGAAATTTAAAAAATTAAATTAAGAAATTTTATTTTATTGCTTAATAAATTTTTTCTGGCAATCATTAATTTCATTAAATTTTAATAAATAAGAGAAATTTTTGAATTCTTGACGATGAAAAGAAGTTTAAAATTAAATATACAAAATGTAACACCAGGTGGCGTGTCGCCACAAATTTTATACAAGAGTTGGGTACCCGTTCTATACATACAATAAATCAACTTTTAGGTTATACTTTAGTTCACTTATTCGGTTAGTAGTTCATATATAATTCGAAGACACCAACTCAATTACACCAAATTCACTAGAATCGGTATTTTAACATCATTCTAGTTAAAATAGGTTTAGAAACCGTTTATGAATGAACAAAAGTTAAAACGCTCTCTAAGTCTTAAAACACGTTCTAACAAAAATAAGTCTAGAGAGCGTTTTACAATATTTTTTGAATACAGCTGTTAGTCTCTGAGACTAATATTGAGACTAGTATTAGCCTGGGTTTATATGCGAGTCTCGAGACTTTCTGTCTCAAGTGAACACTAACCTTTAGGGTCCAACAGTAGTCGTTCATCATGCCTACGTCCCAAAATCCTTGGTATCGTTTCCAATTTTCACTATATCTTGATGTAGCCGCTCTTCTTGTTCGTCGCTCGTGTTGCCCAAGTTTTGTGAAAAAAAATCAAGATGTGAATGCAGAAAATGTATCTTGAGAGACATTCCAGCTCTAATCTTGTGATAATTTTGCAAAAAAAACAAATTACTGCAAATATGCATCTTTGAGTGCATTTTCCATGATTTTTCTACCTTTTCCGAGCATATATCGTCCACACACGTTCCGAAGCACAATCATAGTACAATACCAAGTTCCAAAAGATGTTTAATGCAACTTGGCAGTGGCGTAGCATGGGGGGTGCAGGGGGGAAAAGACCCGGGCGGTACGTTTGAGGGGGCGGCAGGGAACGATCATGCTGATGGTGGATAAATGGCGCAAAATAGTTAAAAAGAAAAGAAAAGCTGCCATAAGTAATGCCAGTTTTGAGAGAAGCTTCTATAATTAAAAACTATTTACGATCTACAATGTCAACGTTGAGATTATCAAATGTAGGTATTTTGGCAATGGAAAAAGATGTACAAATCAACATTGACGAATGTATTTCAAGAGTTTGCATTACACAAATCACGCAGAATAAAATTGTAATTTAATTGTTTTAATTTTATTAAATTGATTTTAAAAATTAATTAGTATCGTATCAATTAATAAATTAATTAAAAAAAAAATTTTTGCGAAAATTGGGGGGGGGGCAAATTTAAGGTTTGCCCCGGGTACTATAAATCGACGCTACGCCACTGCAACGTGGTCATCTGACTTTGTTCAGCGTGAACTCGAAAACTAGAACCAATTTTGACAAACGGATTGAAGATCTGAGTTCAGGGCATCAAATAACGTTCTGATAATCGTTAACGAACAATAATCGTTCTCATCTGCTCGGGTCCAAAAGTTGACCCAAATTTGTAAACTTGTGTTAACATTGGGAAATGATCGGAGCAGCATGGATCCCAATGTGTTGTTTTGTCAAGTTTCATATATAGAAAAGACTTGCAAAAATTACGATCTATTTTTTATTTTTTATTGTAATGCGTGTAGACTCTTCATTATTTTACATGTACAGTAGCAGTCATGGAAATTGTCTTGGGAATTATTTTTTTCTCGTTTTCTCGAAAACTAATGGATAATCCGCATTTTTTCTTTTTTTATTATACACAGAAAATTGTCCTCTTTCCTATAGTGTAGGTGTCGAGGCTCAATTCTTGGTGATGAAAGTCTGACAGTAACCGATTTTTTGTGGAGAGATTTGTTTTTCAGTTTTAAAAAGATTCCCCCCCCCCCAGTTTAGAACTTTTGGATGGGTTTGGTGTCAAGCGTTAGAGCATCGTTTGAGCCTCAATGAGCTTCCATTATTTTCGTTTAAGCCTCAAAGGTCGCAAAGTTATTCCCAAAAAACAATGGGGGGGGGGGCTGTAGACATGATGCCCCCTCCAGTTTTGAATTTAGTAGTTTTTTGCGAATAACTTCACGACCTTTGAGGCTCAAACGAAAATAATGGAAGCTCATGGAGGCTCAAACGATGCTCTAACGCTTGACATCAAACTCATCCAAAAATTCGAAACCGGGGTGGGGCGGCGCTGACATGTACTTATTAGGATGGTGTGCAATAGATTAGTGAGTTGCGCGATTGGTTGTGTTATAGTAAAACATTTTTAGTGTGCAGTTTGATTGGTGGGTAAATTGATTTGAAACCTAACGATTTTTAAATTGGTAACTAATGATTAACAATCAATACTTGGAAGCTAATAAGCATTTATTTTAAATTGGCAAAATATAATAATATGAAATTCTTCTGTTAATTGTAAATTCTTGTAAATTCTTCAATGTTAATTAGTTAAATCCTGCAATCCAAGAAATAACGAAAACCTTATTCTACCGTTAACTACTCGTACTTTTAAATGTAAATCCAAAATTTTAAAATTCGAGAAGAAATTAAATATTCATTCAGTTTCAACTTTCACTTGCATCTTCCCATTGTGTTTTAATTTAATGTTTTGTTTATCTTGTAATTTAAATTTGACTTTTATTATATAAGATCATTTTGTAGATTAATTATTAGGTAAACGTGGTTAATATAATTTGCAACTTGAAATAATTCGCTTTTATAATAGTAGTAAGTAGTACGAGCCTCAAGCTACAATTCAGTTATAAATTGAATCTACATACTTGCAGCAATTTTTGAAATCAAACCCCGAGGCTGCCTTAGGTTTAACCTGTTAAGAGTCACCGACCCAAACAAATCGATAAAACATTAATTAATATTAAAAGGAAATGAATAGAAATTAGTAACATTTTTGTCAGTGAGGTAGTAAGACTTGCACAAAATTTATGATGTGGTTTGCTCTTTTCAATATTTGATTAAAATTTATTAAAAAGACAAAGGATAAAAAATTTTGTAACATATTTTTGTGCAGGTACCCCATAAAATAATTATTAATGAAACGTGAAACGAAAACACGAAGATTTTTATCGAAAAACATAGCAAACTTATTACATAAAATTTAAAGCACGTTGGTTCCTTGTTCGTGACTGAAAGTTTTAAATGCTCAATTGGTGTTCAACGGCTTTATAACACACAAATTAATATAATATATAAATCTCTGTATACAATAATATATACAAAATCTAAAAAGAACTCTTTAAGCATTAATTAACCTTTGACGTTTGAAAGTAAAATTTTACATTCTCCTTTATTATTATGTTTTCTATGACTGGCCATAATAATTAATATTATATTTGGTGAGAAATTTGTATGGTAATGTAACCTTGTTATTTACCGGTCTAATTACCAAGAGCAAGCACATATTGAAGAAGAAAGAAGCTACATTGCAGACAACAACAAATGGAAATTATTTTATTGCGGTTTATAGAATGTTAGACTTTTAATTTGATTTACTGTACAAACCAATTAGCATAGTTCATGTTATTCATGTGAATTTAATGCCTATTAGAAAGCAGTTAATGCAATTATACAGTATATTTTCTTGTTTTGATTGTTTTCCATTGATTTAAAAGCATTGAACTTGAAATTTAAGGTCGATTATTTCCCAAGATGATTTTTTTACACCAGAAGTTATGTTAATTGCTACTTAAAAATTAATGCTGCTTCTGGTCAAAACATTCTGTTACGAAAAGTGCTAAATTGAGAAAACTCATTGTTCGTTTCTTCAAATTTTTCAAAATAATGCATAGCTTTCTCATTGCGATCGTGTATCCGCTTATAAAATTATAAAATTATTAATTTGGAGAAAAGAGTATTGAAAGTAATAATAAAATTTAAGATTTCTTCTTAATTATTGAATTAAGCACCTGCCAAGTTCATTGTAGTAATAATCATATTTTTTAATTAAATGGTTTTGTTTTTACGAAGTTGAATTTATTCTTGATTAACCAATTTAACAAATTAAAATAAATATATTACTTTATAATAATTATTTAAAAAATTTAAAAATTTTTTTCTCGTCGAAGTTTTTTTTACAATGTGCGGAAAGAGGAAATCTCATACGAGCACCGGCTTAATCAAAGCCGGTAATGTGAGACTTTCACTCACTAAAACCTTTCCCAACTTCGTGAAGCCGGGTATTCGCCATTATGCATTACTTCCAGCATTCCATGGAATAGCTACTGGGGCTTTCACATGTATACCTTCGTGTCTTTTTGGGACTTATTTTTCAGTCGTAGGAGCTTATTCCAATGAAGGAATTATCCTTCTTCCTTGCGTTTGTATTCCATATGTCAAATACTATCAGGATTTGCCTTTGTCTGGCTCTTTCAGAACTTGAATTCAAGTTTCTCCTCCTAAAAAAGTTAAAATTAAAAAAAAGAAGCTTTTGTAACACAACATTTAAACATTGTAACATTGAAGCTATTCAGGTTGTGGTCCTAAACCTGAAATAAAATTATTTCAATCGGTTGGCTTTCCATAAAATTAATTTTCCGCGAAGGCGGATGTTTGTTAACAAATCAGAGAATCAAAATTTATTAAAACGTTGAATCCAATTAATTTTACCATTTTTCGTCCTTGTACTGGAGTTGCCGGTCCATCCCTGATTTTCTGCTCCTCATCCTGTCCTATTTCTTGCTTCTCACTTTCTTTCACTTCCGGTTCAATTTCATCGAAATTTTCCATCATTTTTGTACTGTTATTCCAAATTTTCCGGCGGCGTTCTTATTTTTATCTAAATTTTCAATTTCGAGTTAATTATTTGCTTTCAACAATTATTTCTTTGTTAACCAAATTTTCATCATTTTACAAATTTTTGTTACCCCTGTCAACCCGCCTTCATTTTCAAAGTTTTCAACCTCCAACTTGTTCCACTAGTCACTTTCCAAATTTTTTAAATTTCCAGATCATTATTAGGTAATAATAGTACTTGAAATCTTAATTTTAATCTGTGCTTTCTACTTACTCTAGTTTTGTTTATATTGAAACCAATTTTATTTACTACTTCCGTTTGAGTCAAGGTCATTTTTCATGAAAGTGAAGCCATACATTCCGATACAGCGTAGTTCGTTTACAGTAATTACGTTTTGCAGAGGAATAATTTGAAGCAATTATTATTTTAAGTTAGAGAGAGTTTGAGCTTATGATTTCCATTAATTGAATCTTGATCCTTGTAGTTTGTTTTTGATTCTAGTGCGTTTTTTGGCCTGTTAGCGTGAATATTTTACCCCGAAGCTTCAGTTTGTCTTTTAACCCTTCTAGTCACCTTGTCATCAATTGGCTACATCAAAATTAATTTTAATTCAAAATATTTAAAAAAAAAAGAATTAAGCAATGGTGTCAATAGCAAAATTTTCTCTCCAATATGAATAAGTGGTGACTGAAAAGGTTAATTACGACAGGAGTCAAAAACACGTTTTATAACAAAATAGAAGTGCAAAAATTCTTTAATTTTGAATGTAATTAAATACAACATATTTCATTTGCATTCAATTCAATAACTTGGGCATAATTAAGGAATTAACGATAAACACTGTGTTTCTGGGTTATTCGTCGTCCCCAGTACCGCATACAAGTTATTTACATTTAATTATGCAAAGTTGCAATCAGCGGCTGCAGTCTTGCTGTATATGGCCTGTATATGGTCACAATATTTCGGTCTTTCCATAACTGACCACAATGTCTACGTGATATCGACCCATTGATGAAACTGATAGCTTGATAGCTTTGAAAGGTTTCAAAATGTTTCGGAGTACAAATAAACCGCACTGATATAAGAGGCAAATAAATTACAGAAAAAATTCCTAAACAAAAATACAGCCGCCGAGTATTTAAACAAGTAATACTAAAGAGAAGAATAATATACTCATTAATCCTTTTGTTGCCTTTATTACCTTTATGCTCTTTTACCCAACTAAAAGTTAAAATATTGTGTGTTGATATCACGTTCACTGTCCGGATACATTGCAGCACCAGGCCCAAGAAGATCTTATGATGATTAAGTGCCATAAGAGCAGTTCTGCTGTTTATGAATATTTCAATTGGTTTGTCTCGGATATCCCTTTCTTGGACTACTTTCGCACAGTGTAGTATACTCATGAGTTCAATTTAGAACACGGAGGTATACCTAGAGTTAGACTTATGTATAGTTAGCTGTAGTTCAGAAGGAAAAATCACCGCACCAAAGTCAATATTGCTTTTGGAACCATCCGTGTGTGGCAAAGGGTGACAAAATCCTCGATCCCGCGTGCCGTAATTGCTTATTGTTTATCAGTTAAAAGGCTCCATGCCTGCATTCTATGAGCAGTTCTCATTGTCTACTCCTCCACATAGAGAGTTAGCGGAGGAGTCTTCAATAGCGCATAGAGATGCGCTGTTGTTATCGTTTTGGTCCTGGGCACCCAGACGAGTACATCATAGCAAAGGATAGGTCTTACTATGGCAGTGTAGAGTCAGAGGGTAATCTTCGGGAAGAAATCCAACGATCTTGCCCTTCGACACTACCAGAAAGCCATGCCACCTTGTTTGCTTTAATTTAGCTTCCTATCCAATAAAATTTCCAGATATTTGACCTAGAATCCGCCACTAAGGACGTCAAGGCTATTTAGAAAATATAGAACCTGGAATGGCAGAAAGTTTGCACACACCGTTCTTACCTAAGAACTCGTCCCTCCAATCTTCTGATAGAGAACGGCACAGCCGATTGATTTGAAGTTGAAGCAGAAATCAAGGAAAACTACATCGGCTTCCAAGCTGTCTTGGCCACCAGGAACCTTTCTTCCTATCTTCGGGTTTTTACGAACCGTAAAAACTAATTAGTCTGGTTTCTTCATAACGGCCATCGTACCGATTCGTTGACCCAAAGTTTTAACACGGAGTTTGGGTTTGAACTCAAGTTTGAGCGGATCGCGATTTTAAACCTCGGCCCGAACCCAGCGAGCTAAAGCAAACACAAGTGAGTTTTCAGTCCCTTGCTCGAGTCCTAGCAGATATACGCCCTCTAATGTATCTAAACCTTGCAGTCGTGGCGAGGGCTTAAGTGTTTTAAAGAAGCGTCACAAAATCCATACTGATTCATTGACCCGAAGTTTAAACACGGAGGGTTTTAAACCTCAGCCCAAACCCACCGAGACAAAGCATACCAAACACAAGTGAGCTTTCAGTCCGTGGCGTGAATCCTAGCAGATATACGCTCTTTAATGTATGCACCGAAACTTGCAGTGGTGAGAGGGCTTAAGTGTTTTAAAGAAGAGTCGGGCGTATACTTGCAAGGACTCTGGTTAGAGACTGAAAACTAACTTGTCTTCGGTTTGCTTCGGCTCGATGGGTTCAGTTCAAGGTTTTAAACCCGCCGTATTCAAACTGTAGGTCAATGAATCGGTATGGATTTGGTGGCACCTGGCCCTGACCTACTTGGCCCTAGCGATAACAGACCCTTGGCCTTAGTCATAAAGACGAATCTACTTATATAACAAAAACATTAAGAATATATAAAATCATTTATTAAGAATGGGACAAATGAGAAATAGCTCGCAATAATACATCAATACTTCAACTCGACCATATCTACTAACTGCAGATATGACGTTACATGCATCTGGAAGTCTTTGTGAAGACCTTCTAAAAATTTACAAAGATTTTGACGATGACAATGCAGCGGTGTAGTGTAGTTGTCGCTAGAGCTAATTGTCCAAAGCGATTTGTCGCAGGGCCAAGTAGTTCAGGGCCAGCTGTCACCAAAGACGTCTTGTCGTTACGGCTAGTTGCCGCCAGGGCTAGTTGTTCGGGCGAGTTGTAGCAAAGCCAAGTGGTTCAAGGCTACCTGTCAGATCACGCGTTAGAGAGGGTTAATAGAAGATATTGACAAGGAAAACATTGTGAAATTTATCAAGTCCCAGAGATGGCTAGAACACCTGAAAAGAAGAGACAACAAGAGTGCAACAAAGAATGCAATAAGATGGAGACCACTATGGTTCCATGTAACTATGTCGACAGCAAATACACCAATGGTATATATTATGCAACGATATTTACGTCGATAATAAAACCGCCGCCGGTGCAAATACAAAAAAAAATTTGGGAAAGAAAGAGCGAGAGGTAGATCCAGAGTTAGATGGGTAAATAGATTTGGTGAAGATGTGGGAATATTATGGGAATAATCACAATTATTGCAAATATTACTGATGATTGAATATTGTGAAACTCGATTGGTGTGTATTCGAGCTGCAGATTAATCAAGCAATTGGGGTCAATCGACAGTTTATGTGAACTTTTAAGGTAAATATACTGAAGAGGTTGGAGTTAGATCGAATTATTGATTCGAGTACTGATCTTAGTACACGTCTTCTAAAATTGGTAGCTTTTTATCTGCAACCTCAATTGACATAGTTATTTAACAGCATTATGCAATTGTTTACGAAGGCAATAGATTCCTCATTTGATGAAAATCTCTGTCCTCCGAGCGCAACTTTTAGCTTAGGGAAAAAAAGTTGCTTGGGGCTAGATCTGGTAAGTATGAAGGGTAGTCAAGCAGTTCAAATTCTAATTCATAGACTTTAGCTATAGAAACCTTGGAAGTGTGAGGTGGCACATTGTCTTGGTAAAAGAAAATTATTTTTTCCTGCCAAGGTGGCCGTTTTTCCAATATTTCTACCAAGGGGTAAATATCCAGTAAAATTTCTCTACACAAGACCCGGAATTCCAAAGATTTCCGAGAATTCCAACGATTTCCAAGAAATTCCAAAGATTTCCAAGACTTCCAATGAATTCAAACGATTTCCAAAGAATTCCAAGGAATTCCAAAGCTTTCCAAAGAATTCCAACGATTTTCTAAGAATTGTAAAGATTTCCGGTAATTTCCAAGGATTTCTAAGAATTTCCAACGAATTACAAAGATTTCCAAAGAATTCCACAGAATTCCCGTGATTTCCAAGGAATTCCAAGAATTTGCAAAGAATTCCAAGTAATTACAAAGACTTCCAACGATTTCCTCCAAATAATTCCAGAGATTTCCAAGGAATTCCAAAGAATTACAACGTATTGGTTTCCAAAAGTATTTCCAACGAATTCCAAAGATTTCCAAGAATTCCAAGGATTTCCAAAGAATTTCAGTGATTTCCAAAGAATTCCAGGGATTTCCAAAGAATTCCAAGGGTTTCCAAGGAATTTCAAGGAATGCAAATGATTTTCAAGGGAATTCCAAACGAATGTACACAAAATTTTCGGGATATTTACCCCTTGATTTCTGCCTTCAGCTATTCAATTAATGTTGCGTAGTGTGCTCCTGTAATGGTTGTTCCCTTTTGAAGTTAATAAATGAAGATAAGACCAAAAGAAGACAAAAAACAGTCGCCATCACTTTCCTAGCCGAAGAAACAGATTTTACTTTTTTTGGAGCCGATTCTCCCTTCGCAGCCCACTGATTTGATTGTATTTTTGTTTCTGGAGTATCCGAGTTTTATTCACAATAATTAATCGGCGCCAAAACTCTGATTTATTGCGTCTAAACTGCGCCAAAAAAGCGGTAGAAATGTTCATTCGAATGCATTTTTCGTCCAAAGTGAATAAACGCGGCCCCAACGCAACGCTCAGGCATTCTCATGCCTAAATCTTGGTTTAAAATGTGACAAACACCTTCTTCGGAAATATTCAAAGCCTCTGCAGTCTCTAACTTTAATTCGACACCATTTGATAAACTTGAGCGATGTTATCGTCAGTGGTTGCAGATTTTGGTCGTCCCGAATGTTCATCGTCTCCCAACCTGGTACAAAATTTCACAGTAGTAAACAGCTCGATACTCGATTTTATCCATTTTCACAAAAACACTCGTATCAACTCTCTCAAGCGATTGTCAAACCAAAACTGCGCGTCCAAAATGGCGGAGATTTTGGTGAGTACCTGTTAAAGTATGCGCAATCAAATTCTCTAGCTTTTGGTGACAAGTGTTGCCATCTTCGTGTTGAGGTCGGAAACTTTTCAAATCACCCTCTAGGCATTTAACGTATAACACTTTCAAAAGCAATTTTTGCATTATTTTTGGGTCATTCATTTTTTCTCTAAAATGATTAGGGAAGCAGGAATTGCATAAATAAGCTTCTATATGTAAAATTCCCATGTTCAGCTAACTCTTTCAGCACCCGGTACAATTATAGTGTCATCTGAATTTTTTTTAATTTTACACAATTTAAAACTATTCATAAATATAAATTTACAATTAATAATATTTTTTCACTTTTGCAGCACATTTATCTTCAATTGGTTTATATTTAGTAGCTCCAAACAGCTCTTACAGTTTTCTACAGCCAGTTGAGCGATAAGCACGAGCTAGAAAAATTTAGACCCACCTCTCGGAACCGTCCAAATGTTAGGTGCCTTTTAGATTAAAGAGATTTTGAAGCAAGTGTAATTTTGGAAAATATTGTCCAACGTAATATTATTTACGCAGTGTGGTTTTTAAACTCAAAAGTTTTACAAGAAAATGAAGAACTTGTTGAAATTAAATCATTTATTATGTTTATTTGTAATAATCAATAAATTTTACATTCTAACTGCATCAAGTTGATACTAAATATGTTTTTTTTTGTTTTTTTCTATGTTATTTACAGATAATTTAGTAAACGTTTCATATCTACATAAAAATTTTTAACACACAAACAAAGCATTTTTAATAATACTAACAGTAAATTTATACTTATATCGCAATTATCTGCGTAATTTGAAACATTTGTAGAAATTCTAATAAGTAAAATATCATTTATAATTTCATAAAGGCACTCCACCATATTACACATGCTTTCTCATTCTGCTGCAAGCGATTCAGAAAAAGTGAAAGTAAAATCTGGAGAAATTATTCTTATTAATACTAACAATAATATGCACTTGCTGGACCCATGAGAAAAAGTTACATTTTTTATACTTTTACATAACGGTACTTACATTTTTTCTACTAAGTAAACCATGTTTTGTAATTTATTTATTTCCGGAGTTATTATTCGTCGCAAAAATATTTTGTATGGCAGTGCAATAATCGTTAGTGCTATATTATACATTTTTATTAAGATTATATTTAAATTTACAGTATTTTATTTAAAGAAGTGTTATATTTTCACATTTGAAATCCAAATAATATAAATTATTTCATCTTTTCCTTAAGATGTAAAAAGGAAATGAAAAATATAATACTAAAGGATATGTGAGACAAAATTGCCTGTACAGTGGTAGGAAAACCAGTCGTTTCCAAAACTGAATTTGCCGCAAATTTTATAAAACTTCAAATTTAAAAAAAATGTTTTTTCTAAACAAAATCAGTATTACACCTATCGTGAGTTCGATCCTCCTAGCCGATGACTTTTTATATCATATTTAATAATATATTATTTATTCACATAAAAAATTTACATGCAGGCTAATAGATAACGCTTCATCACTATTACGTATTAGCAGATGGCGTCTTCATCATTATTACATGTTAATAACAAATATACATTCTAGAACACCAATAAAAAAATCTAAAACTTGTAAGTAATTCTAATTTATTTGCGTGCTAGTCGGTAATAATATAAAGTGATAGCGATTTTCCTTTATTGTTCTTTAAAACTGATGTTATATTATTCCATTATGGTTTTGTCCAAGAAGCGTGGAATTGAAGTGCTACCAAAACATATGTCACCACCGTTCCTGATATCTGAAACAGATCAAATTATAATTTGGTAATAAATTCTACGAAATTCGAAATTTTTATGTTTTCTCTAGATTTTTATGGTATGTTACATATAAATCTTAAAGCAGAAAAAAATTGCTTCGTGGTAAAAATACAGTGTTTTCAACCAAAACTGTTAACCGAAAAGTAAAATGAATTAGCGACTTAAATCATATCCGCAACTACTGCACCCCAATAAATAAATTTGTATTCAAAATTAAAAATAAAATAAGTATAATTTTTGAAAATGGAAGAAAACACTTGCACTAACTAGTTTTGAATATTTTGATTTTCTTGAGTTTTTTCGATTTTCTTGAATTTTTGACTGGGATAGAGCATCAAAAAGTCATAAACACGCGAGTTTAAGGAGTGTAATCGCCCTTTATATCAAAATAGGGTAAAAAATGATTTTTTTAAATTTTTATATAGAATGAGGTTTTAGATTTGAATGAAACTAAGGGTAAAATACTTCATTTTATAACTGATAACAAATATAATTTTTGCGAAGCGATCACTTAATATTTTCGGGGGTGGACCATCCCCCAAAATTTAAAAACCCCTGCATAAAGTATCCTTAACGTCATCAAATATTTTTAAAAAAATTTTTTCATAGGGAAGGGAAAACTATAAGTTACGTGTTTTTGGATTTTTCCCAAAAAAGATATTCAAGAGGGATACTATCCCTGCCTTAATTTGCCATGTGTTATCATTTTCGAATAAAAATTTTCAAATATTTTATTGAAATAGGCTTGCGAAAATTATTCCTAGGTACGAACTGTACTACACAATTAATATTATTATTACCCTTTTATTAATACACCCCACCTATCTGCAGTTCAAAAGTTAGATTTTCCATGCATGTGGAAGGAGTGCTTCGATTTAAATGAAATCAACCCCGAAATACTTATTTTGAACAACTAAGTTATTACTAACAACTTTCGCAAGCCTATTTAAATCAAATATTTGAAAATTTTTATTCCAAATCGGTGACTAAGGAAACTCTCATATAGGAACCTCCAGGTTCAAGCATCACAGAGCCACCACAGGGCCAAGCACGGGACAGGACTGGGCAACCCAGCTCTGGCTTTTCAATGTTAAGCCACTCTTGCGCTAAAACTAGTGAACCCAGCTCTGGCATTCTAATGTTCGCCCTAGCTAAGGTCCAGGACCGGGCAACCCAGCTCTGGTCCTCCAATGTTGGCCCTAGCTAAGATCCAGTTCTGGACAACCCCAAATAACAAATCCAAATAAAACGTAATAATATAATTTAAATCATTTTCATAGCGAACATAGATCCTATCGGATGTTTTTTCAACTACGTTTTAGAGTGTTATTTTTCTCATGTCTCGCGGCTACTAACAACAATGTCGAAATCTTATCATAATTTAAAAATTTTCGTCTTTTACAAAAAGCTGGTGCCATTCTTCACGAACAGAGTCGTTTAAAGGTCAACGGTGAAATTCACTCTGTTCAAAGTGATAAAAATAATTTGAGTAAAATCGGTGGTTCAGGTGACATAGGACTTAATAACTCAACACTGAATAGCGATGTTTGTAACAGTTCGAGTAGTGATAATCAAATTAATTCTTAAAATAATTCGTTTCAACTAAATGATGAAAATACTGAAGAAATTATAGCCGATTTTTCAAATAATTACTAGGAATATAACTAGGAAATGGTAACTGGGGGCTAAGCCTGGCAAACACTACCGGGCCAATCTTGTATCTCAAGTTAGGCCCGATGTTGCATCCCAAGTTGACCCAGTCTTGTACGCCAGCCTCAGGCCACATCTATTAGAACTAGGGAATGATAATTGGGGTAGAAGCTTGGCCCAGTCTTGTATTTCAAGCTTGGCTCGGTCCTGATAGCCAGGCTTGGTCCCCAATTATCATTTCCTAGTTATACCGGAGATGGCCTAAGGCGCCAGTACAATGTACCAATACCAATACCAGTACCAATGCTTGGTACAAGCATGGACCAAGGTAACACAGAGTAGTGCCAAACTTGTGCCAAGGCTGGGCTCGTCGTCATTTCCTACCTGGGCTGAGGAGATAAATTTTTTCTATTTCGAACCCAACCGGAAGTAAACATGAACTTTTATTTCAAATAGATGTCTTTTTGTTAGCATTTTCGTAATCTGCAGTTTCTTCTCTATACATGCATATTAAATTATCATAGGGTTAGCTACATAAAAATATTTTCGGGAAACACGCAAGATTTATGCAAACAATAAATTTTATTTGAAATCATAAATTTGCCATTTGAAAAAAGGAATGTTTACTTCCGGTTGAGTCTGAAGTTTGAAAAAATTTACATCGGAAACTGAATGGTAAATTTCGAGTTGAATAAAAAACTATTTATGTAAACTTTTTTTTGTATCTAGTAAGATATAAGAATTATTCACTGCTACCTCTTATCGTGAACATTCTGTATGTAATGTTGGAAGTGAAAGTAAAGTTATATGGAGGTAAGAGGTCACAGCGTAAAGCTTGTACATTTGAGATTAGAGCTTAACAGTTGGACATTGTAAGTTCGAGCTTTAAAGCTTAGAAGTTGGACGTCGAAGCTTTAAATTTTAATCTGTCAGTTTAAACTTACAGGTTAGAGCTGAAAGTTTAGGGAGTGAGAGTTTTAAAGCTTGAAAGTTAAACCTATGAGTTTGGAGGTCACAGTGTAGAGGTGGGAGCTTTAAAGCTTGGAAGTTACAGTTTAAAGCTTGGAGTTTAATGCTTAGAGATTGGAGGTCAAATCTTAAAGCTGAGAGTTTTAAAGCTTAGAGGTTACGGCTTAAAGCTTGGAGGTTAAAGCCCAAGTCGAAGATTAGAGGTAGGAGCTTTAAAGCTTGGAGATTAGAGCTTTAAATCTCGGAGGTTACAGCTTAAAGCATGGAGGTTAAAGCTTGTTGGAGGTCAAAGCTTAAAGGTGGGAGCTTTAAAGCTTGGAGGTTAGAGCTTAAAGCTTGGAGATTAAAGCTTAGATGTGAGAACTTTAAAGCTTGGAGGTTAGCACTTAAAGCTTAGAGGTCAAAGCTTTAAATCTTGAAGAATATAGAGCTTAAAGCTGAGAAGCTGAAGGTCAAAGCTATAAAGCTTAGAGAGCAACGCTTAGAGGTTCGAGGTCAAAGCTTGAAGAATATAGCTTGCTTAAAGCTGAAAGTTTAGAAGAGGGTATGGTCACGGCTTTAAAGCTTAGAGGTTAAAGTTTAGAGGTTGGAGGTCAGATTAAGCCCGCCTTTTACTGCGAAAAGGTCCGTCCGTCATATGAAATAAATGAATATACATAAATGAAAATTTAAACAAGCTTGTAATGAAAAAAAATTGTTAAGAAAAATCATTAAATACTTACCGATGCCAAGAGCCGCGTTCCAACTGTAAAAATATCAGAAGCTCTAAGTACAGGCTTTTGTATTTTTAATGTGGTTATAAGCATTTCAACCTGTAAACGAAAATTTACGAAACACTACTTTTATTAATTTATTAAGAATTACACATACCTGAGCTGCTTCTGCCGCATTTAGTTTACTGATTGGATACTTAAACAAAAAAGACAAAATATCTTCGCTCTGAAAATAAGATAAAGCTGTTAATAAGGATATTCTAAATCAAAAATAATTATATTAACAAATTGATTCAGATTTTCTTTTATAAAAGATAATCAGGATAACCGCTTATATAACTTGACCAACGGAAAATATTAAATATTAAAGAAAAAAAAATATATTTATTACAGATTGTTTTTCAATTTTGTTTTTTTCTTTTAGTTAATATTTTGCAAGAATACCCGACACCTTTCTAAGGCTAAGGTCGATATTATATCGATAATAATATAAGCGGTTCTATAAAAATTCAATGTTTCAACTTGCTTCGACGGCGTTCCAAAGCACGTCGGCGTTTTACTTAAACCAATTTTAAGAATAAAGCCACAGCAAAGTTGCTGGAAAAAAGTAAGATAAGATTCCTTCCAAAGAAAGTAAATTTTAAAGTTTGCTTATAAAGTCAAGTTTTTTGAATAAATCAAAATCAGGTTAGTTTTCTCTGCAATTGATTCAGAAGTTTTCATTACAAGTGCACATATTAGAAAAAATTACAATTAACGTAAAAATTTTATTATGAACAGTAAGAGCCGATGACAATCATATCATGCAACAAATTTCGTTAATAATTTACCGTTCTATTGATTGTGTTAGCAAACAAATTACCTAACTAAACGTTAAAATAATAGAATTTTAATCGTAAAGTGCAGAAATACATAATTATGTACTACGTAGATAATTATTTTTTAAGAAACTGAAAATTACATTAATTACCATTCTTGACAACTTAGGACTAAACATATTTTAAAGGATGATAAATAAATATTACGTTAAATATTAAAGCTCGCAATTTTTACAATCCTCATTAGTATATTTCAGAAAAATACCTATCTTAAATACGTAAATAAAATAATTTCTCTAAATACAAATACGAATTTATTGAAATTTCTTATTTTAAGTACATTTCTATTAAACAAATCATTGTTTGTAAAAGTGTTGGATTTAAAATGCATTGAAAATTTTTAAAAATTTGTCCTGCAGCACGAATACTTGGTTAAAATTTCAGATAAAACATAATTAACTTTAAATATTAAGGTCATGATTTATCATTTGGACTAGAAAAAATAACTACAGATGGCGTAGTTCTGCAAATTCTAAATTAATTACAATTGGCGCGGCGTACAATGTAGTTCAATTATTACAGCGCTATCTTTTAAAATATAGGTGAACTGTTTCAGTGACAGCCAACGCAATTCGTTATAAAGTAACGATGAGGTGTAAGTACTGATTAGTACTAGTACTGACTAATTAACAGTAATTTATTGTAAGTATAGTTGTGTATAGTTAAATGTTGTATAAAAAATACCTATAATATTATTAGATATACTTTCACATTTTCAATAATATTCTATTAATCTTAGAAGGTTATAACAATCTTCTAGTACAGTGGGGTTCCTAATCTTTGGACAACCCGGATTACAACGAAAAATTCTTTTGCGTTGGGAAACACTTGTCCCAAACTTCGGTTTATAAGAGCTGTGGTGTTAATATTTAAAAAAAACTTTAAGTTTTTTGTTTAAGTTTAAAATTGCTAAAAAGCAGTATTTCTTCTATCTGCATCCAGTGTCAGATTAGCCAGATTAGCATTTGCAGAATGAAAATTTGATTTTTTTTGGCAATAAAGATTTTGGTATTCCGGCAAATCAATCTTTTAAAAACCCTGTATACACAGTTTTTAGTTCTTGCTTCTATTCACTTTTTTACTAGCAAACGACTTTGATCCGGCACTGCTCAAGTAAAAAATGAAATATCTCTCTTCTAACCTATCACCAATCAATCACCAATGCACAAATTATGAAACAAAAAAAAATTTTTTTAAACCAAGCCAATTTTCTCGGCAGGTAATTATTTTGTAAATTCTCGAGTCATCCATTCCCTTCCATATATGTATGTAGATCGTGATGGTCAAGATAAATCGGCATGCCACAGTAGACGCGTTATGTGTAAAGAAAAATGTTGATTAATATACGATACTCATGGCTCATTCTTAAAATGCTTGGATCTCCCTAAAAATAAAGCTAATTCTGTTTTTAATTTTATTGTAAAGTTATGGTTTGTTAAAAAAAAGTAGTAGCAGAGCAGTTACTGCATGTACCTGCGGGATTATTGACTCCCCCATATTGATAAAAAATAAGAGAGTAAAGTTTCCCCAATTAATTTTTATCGGGAGGCACTCAATAAGTTAAAAATATTTTTATTTTTATATAAAATATTTATATAGTTAAATAAGAATTTTTGTTACTGTTTAGGTACCTACGAGTATGTATCGATAATATTTTACGGTAAGTAAATTACAAGGGGTAAATATCTCGAAAATTTTGTGTACACTCGTTTGGAATTTCCTGGAAATTCTTGGAATTCTTGGAAATCATTTGAGTTCGTTCGAATTCCTAGGAAATCGTTGGAAATCATTGGAAGTCTTGGAAATTTTTGGAATTCCTTAGAAATCTTTGGAATTTCTTGGAAATCTTTGGAATTCCTTGGAAATCGTTGGAAATCTTTGGAATTCCCTGGAAATTGTTGGAAGTCTTGGAATTCCTTGAAATCTTGGGAATTCTTTGGAAATCACTGGAATTCTTCAGATTTAACTTTGATTTGAACTTATTGGAATTCATTTGAAATCACTAGAATTCTTTGGAATTACTAGGAAATCGTTGGAATTCTTTGGAAGTCTTTGGAATTCCTTGGACTTTTTTGGAAATTGTTGGAAATCATTGGAAGTCTTGGAAATCTGAAATTCCTTGGAAGTCGTTGGAATTCTTGGAAATCTTCGGAATTCCGAGTCTTGTGTACAGAAATTTTACTGGATATTTACACCTTGGTAAATTATTTTTTTGACTTCAAAATGGTTTGAATTTATCTTGTAAAGGCAACATTTTATTGATTCCACGACAAATGATTCCCTCCCAAATGATCCCTAATGAAATAATACCGGTGCAAATGATCGCAACCGCAAATGATTCCCAACCAAATGATGCCTAACTAAATGATCTCTTTGGTAAATCATTCAAACTACAAAATAATCCTTATAACAAATAAATCGAAAATTACAGATTTAAAAAGACGGGATCTTTGAGTCGTTCCACTCATTAAAAACATTCCTGGACGCGGCTCCGTCTGGAAAATTACAGATTTAGACAAATAGAATCTTCGAGTCGTTTCACTCATTAAAACCATCTCTGAAGCGACTGTAACTCGAAAATTACAATTTTGAAAACACAGGATCTTCGAGTCGCTCTATTTATTAGAAACAACCTTTAAGCTGTTCCAACTCAAAAATTGCCGATCTAAAAAGAGGGGATTTTCAATCATTGAAAACATCTTTGAAGCGACTCGAACTCTAAAAATACAGCTTTGAAAACACGGATATTTAAACCCTTAAACTGGCGCTAGGTGAATTGGTCCCCGGTAATGTGATCCCATAGTAAATTGATCCCCGTCAATTTGACTCTTGGTATTTTCACTCTTGGTAATTTCACTCTCGGTATTTCCACCCCCACTAATTTCACCCCCTGAAAATTTGATCCCCTGGCAAATAGATCCCCGGAAATATAACCCCCGCTAATTTCGTCCCCGGTATATTCCCCTCAGGTAATTTAACCCTTGGTAATTAAATCCCCTGGTAAATTAATCCTCGGCAATTTGACCCCCGATGATTTATAATAATAATTATAATTTCTAATTAAATAAATTAAATTAATTAAATAATAATTAAAAATATAGAAATAACAATAATTTCACGGCTCAGTAATGTGATCCCCTGGTAAATTCATCCCCCGGTATTTTCAGCCCTGGTATTTTCAGACCCGGTATTTTTAGCACCGGTAATTTTACCTCTTAGTATTTTACTAAAATTTTGAAAATGGTAAACTGGGCCAAATGCAAATTTGGACCCATGCCTGCGCACAGATCTCCCATTTCGCACGCATCACTGTTTTATGAGCCACCTTGATAAAAATAACATAAACTAACACAAAACTACATACCCGACTCATGCCTGCGCACAGATCTACCTTTTCGCTTTTTTTACCATATTTTTGGCTCCCAGTTTACCACTTTTAGGTATGTTTTGGGCCCAGTTTACCTTACCCCAAGATAATTTCCATATTTTCTCTGTTTTACTTTCGATTTGATGTTATTCCCTTCTTTTCCCTTTTGTCCTCCGCGTTTTATTCATTACTCGCGTATTTTCTTGCATTTGAACGGTCTTAGCTCGTTTCTTCTTTTGTAAATTTATTTGAAACAATAAATCGTAATTGCATAAAATTGTCATGGGTGAAACTGCCGGGGATAAAATTACCGGGGACCATATTACCTGGAGATGAAATCACCTGGTGGTCAAATTACCGAGGATCTAATTATCAAGGGGTGAAATTACCGGAGGTAAAAATACCGGGGGTGCGCAATTACCAGGGGGTGAAATCACGAAGGCGTGAAATCTGAGGGCGGCGCGCCACATCTGCCTTGACGGAAATTTAATTTTAATTTAAATCTATTTAAACAAACACAAATAAAAAAAATTTTAATTCAAAAGTGAAAAGATAGCAATAATTTGATATACAGTAATAGTCATGGAAATTGCATTGGGAATTATTCCCGAATTAAAAAAATAGATATCCAAGTATGTATTGTCGAATTTTATTCTGATTGTTATTTTTGAATTTGGGATTAATTAATGGGTTTTATAATTTGTAAATATTTTGAATAGTTCTTGGTGACAAATTTTTGTGTTGGTGCGGGAAATTTGATATGAGGACTTCGCTTTTTGCTGTAAGTGAGAACTTTTATTAATTTATTTGATTTTTGAACGAAGTTGAATGGTGGTTCTTCAAAAGTAGAATATTAGAAGTACGAGGCATATGGTATAGCAAACATTTCATCACAGAAAAAATAAATTATACATTTTAATAATTAACATCGTCGATTGATAAATTAATTAATTTTTGAATTTTGAGAGGCAGGGTCATCTCAGTATATTACCTATATATAAAAGTTAAATTTTTTTGGCGAGGGGAACTTTTTTATTTAAATTTTATTTAAACAGAAAAATTACACAATTGCATACTTTTTCTGAACAATTGTGTGAATTAGTAACTCATATCTCTGTGTATAACAGAGATTTCAGATCCAGATCCTTATCTGGATTGATGAAAGAAAGATTCTCGGTCAAAATAAAAATAAAACATTGAACCATTAATACTCACCATGTTTGAAACACGTTGACTCAACACCAAATATACATTGATTCCGAAAATATTTAGATAGGAATAAATAATTAAAAGTAAATTAAACTTTTCAAAAGTGGAAAACAAAATTATGAATAAATAAGTGGACAACACTGTCACTAGAACAACAGTAATGAACCACAAAAGGATGCCCACATTTACAGTTAATTTTAATTGGCGGTACGTTAACTCTAAGGCCAAATACAACCTGTGTAGTCGTCGCACGTAAATGCCAAATGCTAAAAACTCCGAATTTGTTAACAGCATTATTTTCTGACAAGTTTCAGTGCCTTCCTTCTTCATGAAGACAATTTTCAATTGATTGCAACAAGCAGAAAACATTTTGTAGTAAAGTATGGAAGATAATAGATAATGCAAAACTGATACATTCTCGATATAGCAAGTCAATGTGCGATAAAAGAGCTTATTAAACAATATAGCATAATTGTTATGTTGAGATTCATTAATCGTGAAAGTTAACACACTACTAACATTTATAAAAAGTAAAAAAGCGATAAAATAAAATGCCACTTTGAATCTTTTAGTTAATGTGGCCGATATTAAGAACGTAATTCCATAGTAACTAAAGTTTTCAAAAATTTTTGTTACTTCATTGAACTCCAATAATCTTTCTCTGTGACTTATTAAACCCATCAAACAGATCATTATAGCAGCCAAACCGAAGCAAGTTTCCAAAATTAAATTTATAATTTGGGAGTGGGCTAGATGCCTTTCGGAAATTGCTTCTACTATAAAAATGTAAGTGTTACACACAAGATACATTATTGTTATTATGGAAATAATGACATATTTTCGCGAGAGCGAATATTTAATTTCGGAAGGTTTTCCATTTTTGTGCACACATTCAATTTTGATAGGTGGACAACCGTAAATGGAACCCAATCTTAGAAAAGGCTTAATAAAACACGCCACGCAATTTTCCATTATCAAAAACACAATATTAAGCAAACAACAGTTTAACACGCACTGATATTGAACGAAGTATGAAGCCTGAAGAAGTATACATAGTAATTTATGTTTACGCAGTAGATACATAATGTGACTACAACATGTTCTATTCGATCATAATAATCAAACAATAGTAAATTTGTGCGTTTTAATTTAACAGAATTAATATTAATTTGTCCAGAAAATAGAATATACTTTCATTACACATAATATATTATTAAATTTGATAATTTAGAGTGGAAATACATTAATAGTACAAATTAATACGATTCGATAATTAACAAATTCTTATTTTAATAATATTATTTAAGGTTTCAAGCTTTTTCATACTTTTTTTGCGATTCAAATGTGCCTCATACTAGATTTTTTTAAATACTTAAGTAATCTGTGTTTTAGCAAAACCACAATACAAAAGAAATCTGGGTGACTTATATATGAAGACAAAGGAAAATTTTTACGACCTTGGAATAGGTTATTAAAAGAATTGACTTGGTTAAAACTAGTAAACACTAGTTCTGCGTTTGTTTAAATTAAAACTGTTCATAAAATACTAGTTCAACGGAAAATACTAACAGCTATATTCATAAAAATTTAGAATAGACTTAAAACACTCTCTAAACCTATTTTAAACACTATTCATAAACGTATTTTAGCTTAACAAACCTTCGCTAACAGTATTTTAACTTGACATTATTTAAAAATAGATGGTGCCTTCTTTAAACCAATTTTAAACCTATTTTATGGAAAGTTGACACTCTACACATATATAAAAAATGAAGACACATTTAGTTGTTGCTATAACCTTCTAAATAGAAATATTCAAAATATTCAAATATACAAAATGTAACACCAGGTAGCGTGTCGCCACAAATTTTATACAGGAGTTGCCTACCCGTGCTATACATACAATAAAACAACTTTTAGGTTATACTTAAGTTCACTTATTCAGTTAGTAGTTCATATAATTCGAAGACACCAACTCAATTACCCCAAATTTACTAGAATCTGTATTTTAACACCATTCTAGTTAAAATAGGTTTAGAAACCGTTTATGAATGAACAAAAATTAAAACGCTCTCTAAGTCTTAAAACACGTTCTAACGAAAATAGGTTTAAAGAGATTTAAAATAGTTTAGAAAAAATAAATACAATTGACCCCCCCCCCCTTATTATGTTTAAATATTATATTTTCGAGTTCCACTTCTTTTGGTTTTCAGGGATATTTTTAATTAGTTTAGTCTTTGGAAAAACGGCTCGGAGTGCCCGGAGCTGAGGGCACCGGAGCGCAAGGTAGCGCAGATTTGAAATTGAGAAAGACAATTTCGACAAACGGCAATACACGGATCCACCATAATAATTTTTAAATAATATTTACTAATAAGTACATCACTCTTTGGGTATTACTACTTAAGCTACCCCACCAACCGTTGCCGCAATTTACCACGTGTCCTTAAACTACCGACCAAGAAAATATTGACCACTGGCGCAGTTTACATACGTCCTAATTCGGTAAACTTTGTTTCGGCTAGAAAGACAATGAAAATATCAATATCTCGTGATTTCTCGAATGCGAATCGAATATTAATTCGTCGAATAATAATTATATCGGATTATATCTCGAATAAAAGTTTACATATAATGAAAGGGGGGTCAATTGCATCTAATTTTTTGCGTTCAAACGGCTCTGCGTTCAAACGGCCCGTTCAAACGGCCGCGTTCAAATGTCTAGACCGGTATTAATAGTAACGAATTAATCTGAGATTCAAGATTAATTCTCGAAATAGCAGCTGTTGCTACGATACGGTATAATTGCCAGTAATATCATTGATACATCCTAGGATTATCTTGAATCTCGGATTAATCCGTGACCATTGAATCTGAATCAATTCTTGCAACAAAATCTGAGATAAAAGCAACTTTGTTTGAAGGAAAGTATAGAACAAGTTACAGAAATAAAAAAAAAATTAAAATTGAATCAAGAAACAAACAAAAAAACGATAAAATCATTTATCAGAATTTAAAAAAAATTATACCAAAATAGAACTACAATAGAATCCGGTTATAACGACGGTCAAGGGACCGGCAAATTATGTCGTACTAACCGGACGACGCACAAAACGGATTGAAATTGTATTTGATAACATTATATGAAAACTAAACTTGAGGTTGCACTTACGTCGTTAAAAGCAGTCGGTCGTTATAAACGAAGTCGTACTATTCGGATTCTACTGTAATTGACAAGAACAAAGATAAAGAGTGGCGCTACAGAATAATAATAAATTTACAGAATAGACACTGGAAAAAAAAGAAAATAAAAAAATTGGAAGATAAAGAAGAGTTAAAACATTGAAAAATTTGATAAAAGTAAAATTTTGATGTTTAGAAGCAAAAAATTAATCTGTACGCGATAAGAAGTATAATGAAATTGGTCCAAAATAAATTGGAGAGATAACATCATATTCAATATTAAGGGGGATGGAAATGGGCAAGATGGTAGAATGTCGAATGGAACCGTGAACCAGGGACATTATTGTGACGATTGCTGTGAGAGGAAGATTGCTTTTTGAATTTTAGAAAGAATTGCTTTAATTTTGTAAAAGTAGTAATTGAAATTAAGAATTTAGAAATCAGTGTATCAGGTTCAAGAATTTTGACATTCACGATTGGTTATTTTAAAATTTGTCGACAATTGTTTGGAAATTAGATCAACAGAAAATTATTTGAAAATTTTATAGGATTTTATATTTTGGATTTATTAATAATTAAAATTGTATTTCAATAATAATTTGAAGAACTGTGTATTATTTTAAAATCATAATGACATAGTTTATGTTAAAATCTTTTTCTACCTCCGTGATTACCATGTATTCTGCTTCTGTCGCGGAAAGAGCCACGGTTTTCTGTGTCTTGGATTCCCATGAAATTAGACCACTTGAAACAATGAACATGTACCTGGTGTAAGATCGCTTGTCGATTGAACAGTTTCCCCAATCTGCATCCACGTATGTAAGACCTTGTCTATCTGGCTTGTATAAAATTCCTAAATCCGTAGTACCTTTCAGGTAACGTAGGACACGTTTCGCCGCATTCGGTATATCATTTATATCATTTTTCATTTATATCGACTTTTACGTCGATGACGTGTTGTCAGGAGCAGACACTCTAACTGAAGCTCAAATAAATTGCTCTGAATTATTCTCGATTTTAATGTCAGGTGCATTTAAATTTAAAAAATAGATATCAAATCATCCCCAAGTACTCAACAAGGTTGAAATCTCAAATGTTCATCCTTTGGCGCACGACTTTGCCAAAGGTCAGACAAAGACTTTAGGTCTTGTTTGGTCCTTTCATAATGACACACTAACGTATCAAATTTCTAAATTTAATAGTCGCAACATCACCAAACAAATAATACTCTTGGAAGTGTTACAAAAGTTTGACCCCTCGGACTATTAAGTCCATGTATTGTTCCCTCAAATTTTCTTTTACAACAATAATTATGGTTAGAAAAGTTGTCTTGGGATGACCCTCTTCCTCACCTTTTAGAAAAACAATAAAACCGAGATTTCTGAACGCGCTGCTAATGAAGGTACCTTGGAAATTCAATCCGTCGTACAGCCCACATTTTGGGGGACTCTGGGAGGCAGGAGTCAAATCTTGTAAATTATTACTCAAAAAAAATGTTAATATCTCACTTTTAAATTATGAGGAGCTTTATACGTTGCTAGTTCAAATAGAAGGTATCCTACTTCTTACTCATCTCTCTTGAACTTGAACTGCCTGAAAATCGTCTCTGAAAATCATCTAGAAAATCATTCAACAACTTCAACAGCAATTCTGGCACAGGTGGACCAAGGAATACCTCACCGAATTGCAAAAAAAAAGTCAAAATGGCACTCATCAACAGCAAACATCCAAATTGGATGTATGGTTCTCATCCGAGATGATAATCTTCTTCCGCTAAAATGAAAAATTCTCGTGACTAAAAATGCCTGTTTTCCAGAATTCGACACTTTCGTTCACATATTTTTTTGCAAATTCAAACCTTTTAATTCTATTAACTTTCGATATAAATGGTTTTTTGTTCTTGGTGTCTTCCCATCAAGTTTTTCTTAAATATTTCTTTTTCTGTTAGCAATTGTCAAGTGTGTTACTTAATATAATTAAAATTATATAAAAATAATTGCGGGCTCTCCGAGCAATCTTCAAGACTTTAATCGAATAAAGTAATGATAAAGTTATGAGCGAATTTATTGATAAAAAAATGAACTGGGTTAAGCAAAAATTAACATTAAATTATAATTATTTATAAGTAGGTACTCACCACATTTTCTAGCCGTTCCGCTAACTTCATAAAAATTGTAAGACAAATAATATCTGAATATGATTGAATAACTGAAAGTACGTTTATATTCTCTTTATTATTAGTAAAACAACGCACTATCAAATAATTATACCAAATTAATCCTAAGACGACTATTGTAAACCATGGTAGTATTACAAATTTTATGATGGCATTCCATTGTCTGTAAGACAAATTCATTGCTAAATACAAACGATTCAAACGATAGAGATGCAATTCCAAAGAAGAAAACTGAGGTCCAATAGTAGACAATTTATCTTGTTGAATTAGCGAATTACTTCTTTGTAACAAAATTACTTTAATTTTTTCAAAATACTTAGAAAACATTAGTTGGTAAAATGCCGATACAAGAATTCCCATCCAAGTGACAAGATTTCCAATAGAAGTAGATAAAATTGTATTTAACAATGTATTGATAATTTCAATATAATTGTGATTTTGCGATAATATATTAAAATTAAGAGAATTTAAAAAATATACTGCTACAAAACAGATTAGCATCCAAAATACAATTCTGCATCTAGTAACTACCATATTGACCGGTAAGACGGTTGAAATTTTTAATTTTTGACATTTTTCAATAATTATTGAAACATCTTTTAAATGCACACATATTGCTTCATACTTAAATATTCCGACGGCGCAAGACAAAATCGAATTTATGTTATTTATTATCTCCAAAAAAACAATAGTGGTGTTATAACCATTAACCGATAATGCATTATTAAAATTTATATACAAATTTAGGCATAGATATAGGAAAATAATTGATAACATACATAAGTATTTGCGAGAAACAAAAATTTGAGGCAAACACGCTTTATCATTTTTATGAACGCACTTAACGATGATAGGGGGAAAACCAAAAAACGCACCCAATTTTAAAAACGGGCCGAAAGCGCACCCAACGCAATGTCTCATAATGCGAACGACTGACGTGAAAGTTGAAATTAATAAGAAAAAATTAAATGTTAAAAAATATATTAACAAAAGGATATAATATAAATACGATACATACATTTAGTTGATTGAGATGGTTCAACTTTGATTAAATTAATTAAATTAAAGTAGGCTGGTATTGTTTGATTTAATAATAGTAATACCTGTACATTCAACAAAAGCTATTGTAATAGTTATTTGCGTAACCGCTTGGAAAGTGGATATTTACAGAGCGAGTTATCAGGTTTAAACGGTTTAAACGGACGTCAGATCCTAATAAACCTTTTACTCTTTGAATCAAAAATGTAGTTAGTTTCAGTAGAGTGATCTATCATTTTAGATAGATACTTCATAGAAGATACAGATGGTTTGGCAAAAATAAAAAAACTTATGCCGCTACTTGCAAATGTAATCCTACAACTACTAAACCTAGATCTCTCGTTCATCATGGGTCCATTAAAAGTTTATTACAGCGAAGAGATTTGAATGTGAATCCGTCAAAATAACCGTGCTCTCAGTCCTTTTGATAACACGGAATTATTTGGTAGAGCATACCTGAAGGTGAAGACTGGTAAAGTAGCTGCCAATAGTTTTCGGGAAACTAGCATCTGCCCTTTAAACAGAAATATTTTCTCTGATGCTGATTAGAAGTCGAACTAGAAGCAGCAACAAGAGGAATTACCGCCACCAATGACAGAACCGCTTTTCCTCCAAGATCGTTTATAGAACAAATTTAACCTTCATGTTCTAAATCATCTTGTGCTCAAGTCCCTACCCCAACCAAAAACCAACGTACATGTCCTGAAGCAGCCTGCTCCAACACTAATCCAAATCAGGAATCATTTGTTTCTCTCTTTGAAAAAGTACACTGCCTAAAATGAAGCCCAACTATTCCAACAAAGGACGAAAAGCTACTGCGGATCTGCAGTGATTACTTTGTCCCATTTAATAAAAACAAACTCAATGAATCAATCAGCAGAAAAAATAAAATGGAAGGGTAAAAAAACCTGACTGCGGCAAAATCCAAAGATGTTGAAGTGAAAAACGAACAGCTCGAAAGGAGTAAAAGTGGAAATGTAAACCTCCCAGCAAAAGAGTTATCTTCAGATGAAGAATCTCACAATTTAAATGAAAATTTGAAATTAGATGATTTTGATAATGATCTAGACATTGTACCAGGACGGTCTAACCCTGACAACACCGACACAGAATGCATATGTTGCAGCGAAATATTATCTACTTCCCAGCGTGAAGAACTATGGACTTCAAGGGGTAAATAATCAGTAAAATTTCTGTACACAAAACTCGGAATTCCAAAGATTTCAAAAAATTCCAACGATTTCCAAAGAATTCCTAGGAATTTCAAAAACTTCCAAAGCATTCCAACGATTTCCAAGAAATTCCAAAGATTTCCAAATTTTTTGCAACGATTTCCAACGAATTCCAAGGAATTTCAAAGAATTCCAATGATTTCCTAGGAATTCCTAAGATTTTCCAAAGAAAATTCCAAAGATAGATTTCTAAGCTAATACAACGATTTTCAAGAATTCCAAGGATTTTCAACGAATTTCAAGAATTCCAAGAATTTCCAAAGAATTCCACAGAATTCCAGTGATTCCCCAAGGCATTCCAATGAGTTCAAATCAAAGTTCAATCTAAAGAATTCCAGTGATTTCCAAAGAATTCCAAAGACTTCCTACAATTTCCAAGGAATTCCAAATATTTCCAAGATTTCCAACAATTTTAAAAGAATTCTAAAGAATTCCAGGAATGCCATAGCTTTTAAATGACTTCCAAGAATTCCAAGGATTTCCAAACAATTCCAGTGATTTCCAAGAAATTCCAATAAGTTCAAATAAAAGTGCAATCTAAAGAATTTCAGTGATTTCCAAAGAATTCCAAGGAATTCCAGGGATTTCTAAGGAATTGCAGCGATTTGTAAAAAATGCCTAGGATTTCCAAGGAATTCCAATGATTTCCAAGAGAATTCCAAACGAGTGTACAAAAAATTTTCGAAATATTTACCCCCTTGATGGATTCAGTGCTTGATATAGTCCATGTGGGCACACAATGAGTGCGCAAGTGTCGAAATAGATGAATCTGTAATTGGTGCAAATAAAATGAATAATTAATCTTTGTATTTATTTTTACTGTATTTTATCTATTTAATATATATGTATTATTGAATTTTTTGTAATAAATAAATTTAGATATTCCATATTTGCACCCCAATATTTCAAGTGGTGATTTTGACATTCTTTGTAAAAAGCAGAATTTTTCAAAAATTATTAGGACCATTACAAATTAGATTGAAAAACGCTTATCCCAATATATTCTGGGTTTGACGAATTAAATTTGATAATTTTTCTTTAACTAAATTATCGGAAGTTATGGCTAAAAAACAAAATGGTATTCCATATTTTCACCTTCTCCTCTATAATCTATACTGAATATTTACGAATCCGCAACGACGTATTTTTTTTTCTGGAGGTATGTTTCACTACATATTTTTTTTAATATAGATCTACTCATATAGTAATTTTAGGGTAGGCATTGCCAATTCGAAATTTAATTTGTTGGCACCGCCAAATTTACATTCTAAATTATCAGATCAGGACCGTCTTCTGATAAAGAAACTTTTTCGTTTCTTTTCAGGAATTGTATAAAATATGCCCAAATATGTACGAAATTTTATAATATATGCACGATCAGTCGAAATATGCAATATTCTAAAGAAATAGCCAAAATATGCAAATACGCAAATGCGTAATGCAAATATGCAAATGCATATGGAAATATGTAAATTCATATAATCCGGTCTCTATATTGATAATATACATTATCATGTACATATGAATAACATTATACAGCAAAATATACTTCAAATTCAAGTGATTTTCTTGTCAAGTTTACATTTTTTGGCAAAATTTTAAAAAAATACAACATTTGATGGTGAAAAGAAAAATACAAAAGGGCAGAAAGACTTCGCCGAACCGAGAAGCAGATCCCTGCGGAATTTGTTTTCAGTGAGACAATGACTGTTCGAGTTTCTTAAGAACGATTTTTGGAAAATGGAAAAAATAAATCCCGTCTAATTTGGATGGCGAAAAAAAAATCCAACAGGCTGCTTTTACGGTGTCCCGCCAAAACGTCGCAGATATTTGGCCGTTGTTATTTACGCGCGGTTATGTGAAATAACTTCGTCCAAATATCCGCGACGTTTTGGCGTGGATCCGCTTTTACTATTAAGCAGGCTAAATAAGATGCTAATGTTTTGATTTTCAACACAGCGATTTCTTTCTGTTCATCATTCAACGCTGTTTTTATCATTGGCAGAGGTCTATCGTTTAGTACTCCTAACAGTGTTAGGATTATCCAAAACCGACATCTACCTTCGCAAACCAGGGAGAAGCTGCTGAAACTGCTGGACAAAAACTGCTGTTGATACCTACATATGCGGTTATTGGCTGTGATACGACATCATCCTTCTTCAGCCCAAGAAAACAAAATTTTTTCACTTGTTCAAAAGAAAAAACAAAGGACTTATTGCCGTCGTTGGCATCTTTAAAGATCTGAATGCCAAACCAAAAGCCGTCGCTTACGCTGGAGAACGCTTTCTCGCTGTTTGAAACCTTGAAAGAAGTCCGCTACCAACTTTTCGCAAAATCGACAATAAACATTGTCCACCAACGGAAGATGCTGCACGGTACCATGCGTTTAGAACCTACCACCAAGTCCAAAAATGATGTGGAATTCAAAATATTCCATCCAACTGGGGCTGGAATATTTCATGCAATTGCAAAAAGGGATGGTGAATCATCATGCATATTGCACTGCAATCACCCAGAGCGACGATGAAGATAAGACAATGACATGGACGGAAGCCCAGATTCTCAGTACAGAAAATGGGTTAGAGGATAGCACTGACAACGACGATGATGAAAACATCAACATCAACGGATCCGAACCATCAAAAAGAAAGAAAGAATAGAAATAACTCAATGAGATAAATTAACAGAATTACTTTAAGAAATAAGAAATATTTAAAAAACAACAATTTTTAGTATCTTTAATCCAAGATGGCGGACCGCGCCGACTTCCCTCCCAAGGTCGAAAACTTGGATTTTTCATCGGTGCCCGGAACTAAATAACCACCTTTTGTAAGCAAAAGGCCATTTTCAATCCTCACTGCCTGGATTATAAGGAATCTTAAGAAAAGTTTATCATGTAAAAACCGCGTTTTATGGAAAACAACATTTTAATATATTTTAGTATTTAAATATATTTTCTTTAGGTCAAATATTAAAAAATGTATTGGGCTTACTATTAAAAGTAAAAGAAAAATTACTCACCACTGCTGAAAGTTTTTCTACTATAGTTGCATAAAAGAGTACGGCTATTATATTTCCATAGGATGATGCAAGTAAATATAAATTAATAGTTTCATTTAAACGACAAGATACTATAAGTAAAAAGTTATCCAAAACCATACTTATAATGACTTCCAAAACCCACATTAAAAAGGCTACTTTTATAACTGCAGTAAATTGTCGAAATGTTAATTCTAGCATTAAATACAAGCGAATTAAGCGTTTAAGTTGATTTTCTATGATTATTGAGCTTAGTTTATTGTTTAATTTTTGAACTAGTACACATTTTATTTGTTGAAAGCATTTTTTAAAAAAAAGGTAATAGATCAAAGTATTCATCAATATTTGAAACCCCATTGTTCCTTCAATATAAAGAAATAATGTTCTGCTGAAAATTTTATTAAACCGATAAAAATGGTTATCGTAATCTTCTTTTGCAGTATAACCAATTTGAAAGCAAATGACAGTAAATATTACGCCGTGAATAAAATAATAAAATATTTTACTATTTTTTATAAATTGCTTACTGAAAACGGACGGAATTCCAAAATATCTACAATTTTCTACAAATATTGCTATTCCCTTTAACTCAAATAACTTCGTTTCGCGGTTGCAAAGTCCGGAACTGGAACACAAAATCACAGTAAAGAAAATTAAATTTTCTACAATTATTGCGACAATTTGCAGTAAATTAAATTTATTATTTGATAGTTCGTAAACGGTAAGACGAAAAGTAAAACAGTAGTAAATTAATATGAGTAGGGCTGTTACTATATATTTTTTTGATATTGTAAAATCGGTGACGTTAACTTTATCCTGATGTTTGCATGTAACATCTACAGGTGGATATGCGAAAAAAGAACACATCTGTATATATGGTTTGAAAATGCAACCAACACAATAATTCATCATGGTAAAACCTCCCGATTGTTTCGATTACAAAATGTGTACTAAAATTTTCAGAAACCTCATAAAAGACTAAGTGCAAAGAGCACTAAGAAGGTAAATTACTTCAGTCATAATTTATCCATTATTTATAGTGCTCCCTTGTATTATTGCTATTTGTTAGCAAACATTCTTATTACAATTTTACGTAAAAGTAGAATAAAATAAACTCCGTTTCAAAATTTGTTGTGGTTTTAGGTTCAGAGTTACTGATAAGATTAGTCGCTCCTGATTATTAGGTATGCTATCCTAGGTGTAATAGGCTAGACATGTTAGCATTCTCAGAAGAAAGTTTTGTTATAGTTTTTTATTTTCTCCCTGTCTATGTTTTTTTGGGTCGCTGAACACGAATTTAAAGTTGCCCCGGAACTTTGTTTTTTGGCACTTTTTGCCCAAATTATGGCACTTTTCTTAGTTTTTAACATATATCTCTGAAAGAAAGCGTTTTTCGGCAAGCCCATTAGATACAAAATTAAAGTAGGTAAAATTTTCTGCGTTTTTTATATATTACTTTTTTCTGTAAGACTTACCGTTTTGCCACTAAAGCGCCCCAAAACAACATATATCTAAATACAGCATATCTGCCTTAGATGAATAATGAATATAGGAAAAATAATTTTGAAAAGAAAGAACCAATGAAGAGATGGGCCGGAACAGGTCAAAGACCTAACCCATAATGAAAATGATGATGTGCACATTTTTACAATTATCATCATCATCATGATGATGATGATAATTGTAAAAATTGAAACAAAACGAATGAAATGCAGTTATTACTAAATATTGGCGCAATATTTCGCCAATATTGAATGTTGGCACAATATTGCAAAATTCAGCCAATATAGGTCCAATATTGTTATCCAATATTGCGCCGATATTGAAAATCACTATTGCACCTATATTGGGAGTAGGATGGTGCAATATTGCTCCAATATTGATTACCAATATTACCTTCCTATATGTTAAGCCAATATAGGTCCAAGATGATTTTGCAATATTGCGCCAATATTGAAAATAAATATTAAACCAATATTGGGAGTGGGTTGGTGCAATATTGATGACCAATATTACCTGCCGATGTTCAGCCAATATTGGTCCAATATTGTTTTCTAATATTGTCCCGATATTGAAAATCAATATTGCCCCAATATTGGGAGTAGGTTGGTGCAATATTGCGCCAATATTGATCACCAACATTGCCTTTCTATATGTTCAGCCAATATTGGTTCAAATTGTTTTTCAATATTGGGCCGATATTAAAAATCAATATTGCACCAATATTGGGAGTAGATTGATGCAATATTGTGCCAATATTGATGACTAATATTGCCTTCCGATGTTCAGCCAATATTGGTCCAATATTGTTTTTCAATATTGCCCTGATATTGAAGATCAATATTGGCAGTAGGTGACGACTGCTATATTCGATTTTACATTTAACTTTGTCCACATTTCCCTTATCTATGTTCTGTCCGGTTCAGTTTAGGCAACACACATAACACTTAAATCGCGAACATTTCAGTATAGTAAAACCGTCTAAATTTAAAGCAATTTCATTGGTTAATCGATTTAGTACAAATTCCAATAGTTTTTAAAAAAAAATAGGACTATAAATTTATGATCGAGTTACCACGTTTGTAAATTTTTTTGTTTTTTCGAAATACAATGATTTTGGACACAAGGACACTTCGCGAAATTAAATTTCGGTAGTAGCGGTACTCAACAATTGCAAGCCACTTGGTCCCATGGACACTCGGTAATGCTGGTTTTTCGGAAAACAAAACTTTCTCGTACGTAACGTACTATTCGCTCAAACGGTACTACGTGAATCGGTAATGCAAACTTGGTCGTGAGGTCGCAGCGGTAATTGCATTTACGGAGCGGTACTATATCAATGCCTAATGCCAAATTTCGCGCGCTTACCCTCTCTTGATCTGTCGGTGAGTTGGTTAATTTTTATATGAGTTTTTGAGTACAATGTTGTGATCATACGTTTTCCTCCGCAGTCTTAATAATGGACCAATAAATGCGTCCGAAACGTCGGCAAATTGATATATTAGTTTGATTTAAAAGTCCCAGCCAACCTGAAATTCCTTATTTATAATTATATATTTGGGTGAGAAAACTGTTCCTAAAACAAAATAAGCACAGACTTCCGCAAAACGCGTCCTTCCACCTTGACGGACCCGGCAAAAAGCAAATTAATCAAAAACTTTCGTACCAACTTTAAATTCGTTTTAGTTATTACAAACATCACTACATCAGCCAGATGTGCTTTTATCGTGGAATTAGGATCAAGTATCATGTAAAAATATTTGAAAACAGTGAAAATGAGAGCAATGAGTTTTTATTTTTGTCTAATATTTAGATCCCGCCAGACGTATACCGCGATTTTTTAAAGTAGCCAGACTTTTTTCAAATGGTAATCTGCGATAATATCAATTTGTATTAAAAGTTATAAAGGAGTAAAAATAAGAGCGACGTATCCGAAAAGTACATACATTATTTTGGGTTTTTGAACTTATAGAAGAGGAATTAAAATAATTAAGAATGCTAAATAGATATTGAAAATCGCATTTAAAAAATTTTGAAAACATTATTTTTGTTTCTCTCTCAAAACCTAAACCTTATTCTCACAAAAGGAACCTCTTGTGTATCTTCTTAATATTTCAGTCAGTTGTCAAGAACTACTTAGATATTTTTGCTTTCTGAAGGCTACTACCCGCAAGCAAATTGTACCGAAAGATTCAATAGGGAATATAATATATAGTAATTTTATTATCTTTTTTATCACCAAATCCTTGATAAATTATTATTCAAAGTAGTTTGTGCAATAATAAATCTTTGCGTAAATAATATATTCATTATACTTATTAAGTAATTCTGAAATTAACTTACCACATTTGATAATTTTTCAGTTAGTACCAAAAAAGCAGTCAATCCTCCTATAGACACATACGACATGAAAGTTAGTAACACCTTTAATTCTTGATCAGATATCAACGAAATTACCAGCGCAAAATTATTTACGACCATAGAGGTAACTCCTAATAAAATCGAAGGAACAAGAATAAACTGAAAAGATTTTCTGAACTGCTGATGTGTTAACTCGATTGCCAAATGCAATCGTCTTAAGCGTTGAAGCCTTATTTCTACTTTTTGCAATTCAAATTTGAACCGCTTCGTCAAAACCAATGTAATTTGATCGAAACACTTTTTATATAAAAGGTAATAAAACACAGTGCCCAAAAAAATGTTGAAACTCAATGAAATGGTAACAAAAATATAAAAGAATCCATTCAGTAATTTGAAAATTATAAAAATTAAATCATCTGTTTGATGTTTGGCGATTGTATAAAACGAAAGAGGAACTGAGCTCAAGATTATTACAAGTATTTTGAAATAGTGGATTATTTTACTTGCACGCAATAGTTTTTTCGTTATGAAATTCGAAATCCCATAATAACTGCAATTTTCAAGGATTTTTGAAATTCCGTCTAATTCCCGCAATTTAATATATCTGCTACTAATTCCAGCGATATAATAAAACAAAGTACTTGCAGCAGTTATTTTCTGAAGGACCCATGTCAAAATATTTACGTTATTATGTATATTATTTTCAATACTAAATATTTCCCAAAGATTCAAATATAAGTCAACACATTGAATTAAAATTATGAACAGCGTGAACGCTATAAACTTGTAAGATATTGAGAATTTTGGCGTATAAGCATATTTGGTATTAGAGTGGATACACTTGACGATTAACGGAGGACACGAACAAATCGAACTGAAATTAATATGCGGTTTAAACAGACATCCAACGCAATTGATCATTTAAAAAAATATTTCCAGTAGCCTGACTTGAATAAAATTCACTAACTACACTTAATAACGGTTCGTTGTGGACAGTAAACAGCAGAAATACAAAGAAAACAGAACTCAATTTGAGTAATGAAATATACATACAAAATACATTTCACTTATCTTAATAAAAATGTCTTAATATTTTTTTAGTTTTTTTTTATTATTACGAGTGAGTGTTACGACTAATTTTTGTAATTTTTAATATAAATATTTTATCAAATTTTGTTAAGTTCCTTTTTAATAGAATAAAAGTTCTAATTGAATGAGAAATGTTGTCAATTTTATAACACATGCGCACATATACGCGATCGTAGATGGTAGGTACGGATCGGGTCGAATTTACGCTACCCTTATATAGTTTTCCTTATAGGTCATTCAAAGACGATCTAAAAACGAAACCAATAATGGAGAAACAAGAACCTCTCGAATAGAATCTGGCTGCTGAGAAAGAGACGCAAGTAGACGGTGAGAGAGAGAAGATAGAAAGGACGCCATCAATCGACACTTCTGTGCACACGATGCTATGGCCGGCACAACCACCAGAAAAGAATCATCGGATCTGAATAGAATGGACAAACAACAAATCAAGAATGACGAATTCACCCTGGTTATGAACAGAAGATCCTGTCACTCTAAAGAGAGCATAGGAAATCCCACCCAAGAGACACAGAAGCCTAAACGAAACAATAAAACAGAGGCGGTCATTATCAAATTTGGTGAAAATGCCACCCCTAAAGATATCATTGATAGAATCAAAGCGGAAGTAAAATATAAAAGTTTCAAACTGAACATCAGCGAATTCCAAACTATCGCATCAGGTGAACTTCTATTAGAGACGACGAGGAGATCAAGAACGCTTAACGAACAACTGAACCCGATACTCACAGAAAACTTTATAAGAATCAAAGAAACCAGAACCCTGATGGAAATTAGAGGCTTGGCCATAGACACTACCACAGAAGAGGTCGGAGAGGCAATGAATAAGGTGATCAGTCCGGAAGGAAGGATACTCAATTATTGGAATTCACCCAACCTACGGAAGAATGACCAGGGCGGTGATTTCGGTGAACTCAAACACCGCGGAGAAACTGCAAAATACTAGCCTAACAGTTGGCCTGTTATCAGGATGTAGAGCTGAAGAGAAGAGATTTCGGAGATTCTGCCAGAACCAACATAGAACCGACAGTTGCCACAGCATCAAAAACTACGATAATACCTGCTTACGATGCGGAGAAGAGGAACCATAAGGCAGCCAATGGAGCACGATGCCATATTTGCAGAGGCCCACACCAGTTTGGCCCCATCAACATCTTGCAAATTGCTAGCTCTTGCTAACTCATTTACTAATACAGCCACGACACACAAGGCACATATAATACTCATCAGCAAGCAAAATAGACATCTAGATACTAATTGGAAGAAAATTGCCTAGTGAAAAGCGGAAAATACACACTATTGTAGACATCTTCATTTTAAATAGAAGAAAGTGCACCTTGGCGAAAGAGACTCATGTTATTTTTCTTCTAAAATGGACCCAGCAAAGGCAACAATGGACCTTGAGTCTCTCTTCTAAGAGATTCAAATCAGAAAGAGACCAGCAGTCATATGAGGAGACTTCAATTCGAAGTGCATGGAATGGGAATTTACTAGAGAAGATATCTTCATCGGCCTTTCAGTCCACTCCTGGACCATGGGACTCTTTTTCTTTCGAGAAAGGTTTAGGCATTAAAACCCCACGGCTGCCTAAACCGGGTTGGAAAATGCTTGTAACCCTGTTTTAAATATTTGACGGTAATCGTCAACCCAGGGAGACTGCCGGCTTTATGTGCCCTCCAAAGGGTATGTATGCCCTCCAAAGGGCACATAAAGGGCTGAATTCTCACAAAACTATATGATAGCCTCAAACGAAATAGTGGTACTTAACGAGGGGGGTCTACGCCTTTGAGAGGGGAACAAACATTTCCATCCTTGACCTTACCCTAGCAACCAATAATGCGAGCACTCTAATAGAATACTGACGGGTCCTGGAGAAGAAAAGTGGAAGTGATCATCGAATCATTTCCTTCCGGTTCTCCTAAAAAAAATAGAGAATCAAAAGCAAACACGATTGGCATGGAGGAGCCTAAACGAAGAGACACTTCAAAGATACAATAAGGCAAAACCTTTCGGACAGCTTCTCCCAGGAGGCCATAGACGAATGCCTAATCGGGCTAAGAGAATTCTGTATCCGAAAAGTCACCAGTACTCGACCACTAATGTACTGGTGGACACAAAATATGTTTATGATGGCTGCATGACAGCCGCAGAATTAAAGCAAACGCGCAAACAGAATAAAGGATATTTAAAAATAGACATAACAAAGTCTATAAATACAAATGGAATTCCCTGCTCACGGACCTAAACAACGACGTCTGGGCAGGAGATACAAAATAGTCTCTGAGAGATTCGGCAAGAGAACTGCACTGGATCTCTCTCCGAATAAAATGGGGAATGTGGTAAACGCACTTTTCCCAACACACCCCCCATTCAAAAGAAGGGGAATGGAAGAAAAATTAAGATAGACATCTTCTCAGTGGAAGAGCTCAGAGAAATACTGAGAGCAGTGAAGATAAATAATAAGGCACCCGGTCCCGGAAGAAATGCCTGCACCGCTGGTGAAGCAACTGTGAGAAGAAAGGCCGAAATGGATCCTGAATACTCTAAACGTCCTGGTGGAAGAGGGAAGATTTCCTACAGAATGGAAAAACACCGCCCTAGTCCTTCTAAAAGGGGAGTAAGCCAGCAAACATCTTTTCGTTTTACCGACCAATATGCTTGTTCAATCATCTCAGCAAGATATATGAAAGACTCATTCTGGCTAGACTACAAGAGGAACTTGAAACGAAAGGGAGGACTGCCACCCAACTCATGCTCTAGAGCGCCTCACCAGCACTGTGAAACAGGCCAACATGGGAACTTGGAGAACAAGAAAGTTTGTCATGGTAATAGCGTTAGATGTAAAGAACACGTTTAATTCCTCCAAATGGGAGAACATCCTTACAGAACTGGAAAAAATAGGAATAAGCGCAGGCCTATTCCGTATACAGTAGCAGTAATGGAAATTTCATCGCTGAATATCTCCAAATTAAAATATAATTTCCTAATGATATTTTAATAACCGTACACAATATAAACACAATTCGCACACAAAGCTAGGTTTTTCAAACCGGGGGGTCTGGGGGGTATGGAATACCCTCCAGTACACCAGAGTTAATGGGCAAAAAAGTGTTTTGAAGTTAGAAGTTTCAAACCGCAAATCTAATTTCTAAAATTCTAAAATTTCTAATTTGAAATTTAATTTTTTTGAACACAATCACTAATGTGCTAGGGGTATTCTATACCCCGAGACACCCCGGTTTGAAAAACTTATCTTCGTGATTGTGTTAAAAAAAGAAAATTGATATTTTTGAGCTTATGAATTTCAAACCTAAAATTTGACTTTTCATCTATTTCTATTCTATTTTCTATTCTTTGTTACGGTTAGATTTAGAATTAAGAATATTTTAAAATCCAGCGCCGTTCTCGAGAGACCGACACGCGCAGATCTCTACACTTGCAGAAGGGATCGTGTATGTTTTCGAACGTGAAGGTCAGGAGATAAGCTCGACCCTTCTTCGACAGGATTTTGTCTGCAACATTCCTGGGCGACTTTAGGAAGAGACAATAAGCGCGCGAAGTATGGCATTAGGCATTCACATAGTACCACTTAAACGACGAGTATACCTTACGAGCGAGAAAGTTTAGTTTTCCGCAAAGCAAGAATTACCGAGTGTCCACGGGACCAAGTAGCTTGCCATTGTTGAGTACCGCTATTACCGAAACTTAGTTTCGCGAAGTGTCCTTGTGACCAATTGGTTAAGTTACAGTTATTACCGCGCTTAAAATTAGCGATTTCGGTCCAAAATCATCATGACGAGTTATTTTTAAGGCAAATGAGCAGCAGCATTTGCTCGCCTATCACCATCTACAAGTGTGTTAATTATCGTGACGAGTTAACGTCTGCCGTCAGTGTACTTATAAGTACGGATCAGTGCGATACATCATCACGTGAGCAAGGGTCGATGAAGTCCGCTAATTACGAGGAAGCGACAACCTTTCAGTGGGCTTCTACCTGCATCATTCAGTGCTGCCAGAATGTGGGTAAACTTTACCACTTCCTAAGCGCCTTACCCACACCGCACACAAAGTAGCGATGCATGTCGATGTTCGGGATCGACAGAGACAGAAACACATGTCTCTGTCGATCCCGACACATCGACATACATCGCTATGTTGTGTGCGGTGTGGGTACGGCGGTTGGGAAGGAGTACAGTTTACCCACATTCTGGCAGCACTGACCACATTACCGTTCCGTGGCAGCTATCGAAACCTCGATCAACCCTGCCGTTGCCGTTCCTGTACGCCCACACTACACCTGTTAAAGTGTCGTGATAATTAAACTGATTTTTAACAACTTGAAGATAATATATATTTTATGGAAATGAATAAAATATTCATATCAAATTCAATTAAAAAAAGTGATTTTGATTTTTTTTGTATTTTGAATTTGTCTTGATGATGGCTAATTAAATTACCGAAACCGGTAGACACAAAAATCGGGTTTTATTTTCTCTAGAAAATAGAAAAAAATTCATACTCACCACATTTAATATTCGGTGGTTGTGAAAAAATATTGCAGCTGCAGTTATTATAATGCCTAACCAAATATTTCCAACAAATAAACAAATATCTGTTTTGAAATTATTAAATAATTCGACAAGTAAATAATTGCTGATAGTTGCAGAAACAACAAAACATAATCCCAAAATTATTATAAGGTTACCAATAACACTGTTATATAACCTAAACGTTGCCAATATATTCAAATATAATCTGGTTAATCGTTTGAGATCTATTTCCAATTCCATAAAATTAAAAGACGTTTTAGCAATATCACCTTTTGATTTTGTTTTAATATTATGAACTACTTCCAAGAAGTTTTTAATTTGTTCAAAAGTTTTTATAAAAAGTATATTATATATGAAAAGATTAAAAAAAGTTTGGAAAACAAGAATACATCCCACGTAATTATAGATTAATCGATTCAACATTTTTATGGTAAAGATAAAATAGTTTGTAATCTTCAAATGCCAAAAACATATAAAAAAAGTGATTGTATAATTGAATGCGAACATCGTGATACATAAGATGACAATTTTATGACTACTGCGTATATGTTGATTGCTTATAAATGCGGAAATTTTATAACATCTACAGTTTTCCACAATTGCGCCGATTGCTTTAAATTCCATCAATTTTATGTTGAATTGTGTTATGCCGGTTGAACAGCATATAATCGCAGTCAAAGTGTGAATAATATCTATAACCATGAGTAAATCCAGTTTAAAAAATTTAATTGAATTATAAATATTGTAGGTTAAATATACGAGTATTAAGATTGTGAAACAGAAAAATTTTTTGTTTACGCTGAAATTTGGTGCAAAAGCTTTGTTGTTTACATGAACGCATTTTGAGAGAATCGGGGGAAACCCACAAACCGAACATAAGTTTAAAAAGGAGTTAATTGCACAGCCTACACAATTTTCCATTGTTAAACCGGTTGTTTTCACTTAACTGAAGAAATAAAAAATACTGTTTCTTATGCTAACATTAAAATAAACAAAGAAAAAAATAATAAAGTCAATATTTTCTTTTAGCTGATTAAACAAACAATTTAAATGTTCGCATTTCTTAATTATTTTTTACTTTAATTAATGGACTAGTTTCGACTGATGCCAGTTTTCTTCAAGATAATCTAAAATAATTTAATTAATTAGAATCAATTTTTGTTTTATTTTAATATTTTTAATTATTATTTCGAGCTACTCTTATACACTAATTGAAAAGTAAACTTTTTGTAATTACAAAAAGGAATACAAAAGTATTAAACTACAACCTACAATTTAAAATACAATTTTTTTTCAAAAATTTTAAAAATCGCATTTGTAGGTTTTCCGGAATTAATTTTCAAAGTTTTCGTTGATTTTTGCTTGCTATAATGACGATAAGATTTCATAACCTTTTAATACATTTAATTCATCTGCCAATAAACTATTAAAGAAATTGAATTGTGTTAGAATTGGGATTAGCTTTCGAGTTCGAGACTTGTTTGCTCGCTTTTAAGAGCACTTGTAAACCGATATAGTCAACTGAGGAGGAAATATCTTGACTAACCAAATATACAGCCTTGGGTGATGATTCAACACTCTCTGGTAATCAACATTATAATGTTTGAAATTTATTATTGTTGATAATTTGTAAATACATTTTCCAAAAAATATGTTTTATTCAATTTGAATATAATTTTCATACAAAATATTCTAAATTTTCACTGTGTATAAAAAGAAATGAACATGTACTCACCACATTTGTTATTCGGTCATTTAGAAAGAATACTGCAGCTGTAATTATTATAATGACTAACCAAAAATTCAGAACATATAAACAAAAATCTGTTTGAAAATTATTAAATAAGTCAACCAGCAAATAATTGCTTACAATGGCAGCAACAACCAACAAGCATCCCAAAAATAGTAAAAGATTATCAATATAGTTGTTATACAATCTAAATGTTGCTATTATATTCAAATATAATTTAGTTAATCGTTTGAGATAAATCTCCAGTTCCATAAAATGAAAAGATGTTTTAGTAATATTTATTTTTGATTTCATTTTAATATGTAGTTCTAAAAAGTTTTTAATTTGTTCAAAAGTTTTTTTAAAAAGTATATTATATATAAGAAGATTAATAAAAGTTTGGAAAATAAGAATGTATCCTACGTAGCAATAAATGAATCGATTCAACATTGCTGCAGCAAAATCAAAATAGGTATCACTTTTCAAATTCAAAAAACAAACAATAAAGGTGTTTGTAAAACAACATCCCAATAAGAAAATGCAAACTATACAAATTTTATGGCTCCCACGAATATGTTCCTTCCTAATAAATTCGGAAATTTTATAATATTGGCAATTTTCCACAATTGCACCGATTACTTTAAATTCCATCAATTTTGTGTTGAACTGTAATATGCCTATTAAACAGCATATAATCGATATGACAGTGAAGATAAGATCTACAACCACAAATACATCCAATTTACGATGTTTAATACAATAGTAAATAGTATAGGTTGAATATAAGACTATTAAAATTGAGGAGCAGAAACAAATTTTGTTTAAACTGAATTTTGGTGCAAAAGCTTTGTTGCTTCCGTGAACGCATTTTGAGATTATTGGAGGAAATCCACAAACTGCACTTAAGTTTAAAATTGGGTTTATTGCACATCCCAAACAATTTTCCATAGTTATCTAGTTGCCACCACTAAACTGAAGGTATAAATACATTTATTTTATGCTAATATTAAAAATAAACAACTTAACTTTTTTTACTGATAAAAAATTATAAAGTTTGTTATAACAGACAAATGTGGTCAACAAATTTGTTCAACTATTGCTTTTAGCTGATTAAGTAAATTTAAAATACATTTTAGTCTAATAATATCTTATGTAACATAACAATATTATTTGCGACTACTCAGGAATATGTTTTTATTTCCAAGACACGCAAGTCACTTTAGTATCACTTTTCACTTTTTTTTTCAAAATTACTTTTCCAAAATGTTCGTTTTCTGTTTATGTTTATTCAGATTATCATTTTCTGTTCATTTTCATTCAGGTATAATTATTTAGAGGAAAACAAAAATTGAAAAAAAAAATTAATTTTTTCTAAAAGGTAACATTATACAGTATGTATAGTCGTGTTGCCGAATCAAATTTTGGAATTTTTGAATTTTAATGTGGTTTTAATTTTTTTAAATATAATTTTAAACTTTTGTTAAATTTTCAAATGTTGTCAAGTCGGCGCCCAATCGTTATGTTGTCACGACTTAGACGTTTGATAGAGGCTTTTGGAAAAAATGGCCGCCTGCAGCTGTTGAGGAAAAAGTCATCTCCCGCAATTTTAAGATTTTGATTTTGATTTTAAAATATTTTGTCTATGGCAAAAAAACAAAGTTTGGTTTTGAGTGAGTAAGATATTTTGATTAATTTGGATTGGGGTTGTCCTAGAATTTGGCCGGAATTTGAAAATTGAAAAGTTACAATTTAAATGATTTTGGAATTGGGATTTTAAATATAGTTGAAAAGATTTGTATTTTTTCCAGTTTCCTTGTGGAAAACATTTGAACCTTTGAAAATTGCATCTCAGTATGTACTCGTACATATCACTACATCACTCTATACATCCAGTACATGGGCAATCGATATCTCAATTTTTTTGGTTATTCTATGTAGGAACCACAAACTTATGCCGTGTTTTGGGGTTTTGTCAAATGCTTCTTAGTTTCTGGGTTATGAATATTTGAAAATAAGGAAGTGCCTTAACTACGTTACTATTACCAATTTTTACAAGTTGTAAAGATAATGTAGTAAAAGGTGGGACTAGTAATTTGTAAGTCTGGTTACGCTTCCTACAATGAGTAACTTTTTTTATACAACTTATAATTATAAGGGTTCTGAAAATTATATACATTATTATCTAAATGAATTATATTTTAACATTTCATTCTGCTTTTTAATTAATTCAAAACACCATATCAGATACGCAGTTGCAGAAGTAGTTAGTAATATCATTAATTTATTATATTTTTATTGATTATCAGCTGTATTCATAAAAATTTAAAATCGACTTGAAGAACACTTGAAATCTATTTTAGCGTAAACGTCAAAAAACACTATTCCTAAAGCAATTTTAGCCTAAAATCTAAAACAATGTTTATACTTGATATAATATTTAAAATTAGGTGGAGCCTTCTTTAAACCAATTTTAAGCCTATTTTAAAGAAGGTTGACATTCTATACAAAAAAATGAAGACACATTTAGTTGTTGCTACAACCTTTTAAATAGAAATATTCAAATATACAAAATGTAATACCAGGTGACCATGGAGTTGCCCACCCCGTGATATACACACAAAAAACAGCTTTTATGTTATAGTTTAGTTCACTTATACATGTAGTAGTTCATATATTTCGCAGATACCAACTAAACTACACCAAATTCACATGAATCGGCTTTTTAACAGCATTTTAGTTAAAGAAGGTTTAAAATCTGTTTATGAATCAACAAACATATTTATGAATACAGCTGTATATTGTAATGTAAAGTTTTAAAGCTCTACACACTCTTACCTTTTTCTCCAGCTAGCTCAGATAATTTCGGAGATACTTGACTCTCAGGAGCGAGTTCAATTTGAAACCCACGAATCGTATGTTCCCAGAAAAACAAAATTCTTGATATGAACGCAAAATAAGTTTTATTTATTACCAATAACTTGAAACTTATAAATTCGTTTCCTGACTCTATGTGTAATTGTGTAGCGAGACTTGATAAATGAATTACATTTACTTTAATTCCAAATATGACTTCTAAATTCATTTACCAAATTTAGCTGTAAATGTAATTATGTTAGTATAAAAAATTATGAAAATTATAAAAATTCTGAGAAATAAAAATAGTTCAAATAAACAATAAAATTCTTAGCTTGATTAACATTTGAGGTCCACTGCTTTTCTCGTTGTAGATTGTCAAATGCTCCCGTATTGTACTGGATGCTACAGGTGTTTTTATTACTAATCTTCGGCTACCGGAGTTGATCAGATAGTTTTGTTCTTGTGAAATTTCTTCGATAATCGCCTTAATTACACACGTGTATTCTTCTATTTCATACAAATTCAATCCAATTTCCATTTGAGGTAAGTAAATTTTGTTAAAATTATAATATTTCGCATAAATGCAAATGGCGGTCGGCGTTGTTAAATTTTCTTATCATCCAAATACCAAATTTTAATTTTCTGCTTTATTTCAGCTTGAAACAAAACGCAAACAATAATTTCTTATACAATCGCACTATCAACAATCAGGATATGCTCCCTGACTTAATCAGTTAATCGTTTGGCAAAATTAACGCAAATTATAAAATCACAAATTTTGTAATGCACACATTTTACGTGCACTCGGAACAACGTCCTCCGCTCAACCTTCTTCCAACCTTATAGCAACAAATTCCCTCGTAAGTTCAAATTATACAGTATGCACCATATTTCTTCTAAACACTTTTTAATTTTAGGTTCACGTTCACAAGATTTGTCACTATTTCACAACACCTTAAGTTTAATTACATTAGACAATAATATTTGTGTAAATTGGTAGTATAATGTGTAACAATTTTGAGTCGTTGTTTGTTATTGGCATTAAATAATTAAAAACCGACTTGCCGACATGAAAACAAGTCTTTGAATCGCGGTGCAAATCGATTAGTGACTCCAACCGAATCAAAATTACCAAGAAGACAAAGCTCGTCCAAAAATATCGGCTGCTGGTTAGAAATATCATTACAATATATATGCATATTTCATACAAAAAAATGGAAAAGTAGAAAATATAAATCGCTAAACTCAAAAACTAAAGAGCATGCGTCAAAACTCCAAAATACGACATAACAACTGCTTTTGTTTCTAGAATTACCAAAAAAATGTAGTATTTCGTTAGGCTCTATACTGAACGTAGTGAGCCCTTGTTAGTTAAATTTTCAAATTTGTTTACTATACAATTTATTTTAAAATAAATACATTTTATTTTAAACATATAAATGCTTAAATATTGCGAGTTAAATTAAACTGCAATTTATAGCAATTTTTAATTTTCTGAAAACTTTTTATAAAAAGTATATTGTATAATTTATACAGGGTGTTCCAAATCTCAATGTCATCTCTTGGAAGATCGATAGACCAGCTCATGACCTAAGTAAAACATCGTTAGTTTTCGAAATAATAACACTTTTATGAATTTTGTGAAAATCGACACTTTAAATCAGTTTTTCGAGTGCCACATATATGTACAAAATTCCATATTTTAAGATTATAAATTTAGGTACGCAACCTTTAACAGCCCTCCTATGATCACAGATTAAAATAAAACTATTAGTGCCATAATTTTTAGAAATAAAAAAAAAATGGTTTTGCCCGACTCATTACTTTTGTAAAATTATTTCAATAATTGAGTATTCAAATGAAAACACTTGTTAAGGTCTTTTTTTAAAACCAGAAAGAAACACATAAAAAATAATTGAAATAATTATAGTATAATAAATTATAATAATAAAAAAAAATTAAAACGATATTTCACTAAGGTAATTTTTGATTTTCTCGTCAGTCATGAGCTGGCCTAACCTGCCCTCCAAGGGATAACGTTAAATTCTGGGTCACCCTGTATATAAAAAGATTTAGAAATGTTTAGAAAATGAGAATGTATCCTAGGTAACTATAAATTGATCGGTTCAATATTTTTGCAGCAAAAGTCAAAATAGTTTGAAATTTTCAAATGCCAAAATCAAACAAAAAATACAATTTTAAGTCGAAACTCGACAACATTTGACGAATATTATTAATCCTTCGGTGCATTTAACTAAAATTAGCAAAATAAAATAAAATTAATTAATTAATGTTTGATAACGACTCAAATCAGTCCATTTCGATCTCAATAGTTAGGCCTCTCCCAGACAATCACCTGATGAATTTTACAATTTGATCTGGGTCTCCACCCATTTAAAATGGTTTTATTTTTCGAGTTGGTTTGTTCGTTTCTTATGCACTCTAAAGGCTTGTCCGCATATGAGGCAAAACGCGAACAAGCCAAATAGAGGCAAAACGTATGCGTCGTTCGTGTATTTTTCTGTTGTCGAACGAAGCAACGGAGGCGGTGAACGAGGCAGCGATCCACTGTGTATGCTGTGGATGTGTGCAGCTGTTCATACGCACCACAATACTGTAATTTGTGGATTATTATGGATGGTTATTTAGCATGTGATACAGTCAGAAATACATTTTTCGCCGTGTGTCAAGGCAGACGTGACTATTGTATCGTCCACACCTAACCGAATTCTCTTCGTTGTACCGCCTCCGATCGGATATCGTTATCCGAACTCTCGCCGAATGCTTTCAGGCAGTGTTCCTTGCTCGGCTTAACGTCAACATCTGATCATTTGTTCGGTCTCGTCTTTTGATGCTCGATTCATACGAGCAACACGTAAACAGCAACTAAAATCGGCTATGGAAGCAATTTTGGTTTGCGCGTCAGGTTACTAATACTAATTAACAGCAAAATCATCATAAAGCTGATAAAAGAGCAGCAACTATATATCAGCAGTAAAATACTGAGATTCATAGAGCTACTCAAAATCGTTATGGAAACAAATACACCTGGAGTTCAAGAAGAGTCTTCAATGACTCTTCAAACGCTGATATTGGCTTATTAAAAATAATAATTTCAATTTAATTAATATTAAAATAACTACTCACCACATTTGCTAATCGCTGGAATATACTCAAGAGTAAAATTAACCAAGTAATACCAATGTAAGAATAAATCAGCAACAACATCCGCGCAAAACGAAAATGATCAGGTAAATTTACAAACCAATAATTAACGCTAATACTGCTTATAATAAAAGCACATAAAAATGATGTCACTATAAATACGCTAAATCGATAAAATTGCTCAAACGTCAGAAGCACTGCCAAATAAAATCTGTTCAACCGTTTGAGATAAATTTCCAATACCAAATGGTTTAATTCTGATGGAAATAATTTCAAATTTTGCAGTAATAAAACTTTAACTTTTTTAAAACTTTTGTTGATAATGAATTTGTAGAACAAAATGTGCAGCAAGCATTGAACGACCAATGTATTGGTCGTGTAGCAATAGATACACCGATTTATAAACATGAACAGAAAGGATATATAACTTTTTATTTCCATGTCTAATATAGTAACAATTAAAGCATTCAATATTGCATTAACTACAAGAAATATATGAATAAAATAAAGTTTTTTAGTGACTTTTATGACTTTTTCGGTTATAAGACACGATATACCATAATATTTGCAATTTTCAATAATTAATGACAAACCTCTGAATTCTAACAAATTTTGACGATACTTTATCACCGCAGTGATACAATGAATGATAGAAGATAACATGAATGTAATTTCAATTGCATATAATGCTGTCAATAATTTTATAAGCCTATATATGCTCACAGCTTGAAGCAAAATTAAAATAACCGGTATAAACAAACTTAATCTATTTAGCTGGAAAAGCGGTGCAAGCGCTTTTTCATTTTTATGAATGCACTGCACATTAGCGGGAGGAAAGCCAAAATATGAAGTAAATTTAAGAAACGGTTTTACTGCGCATCCGACACAATTTATCATGGTTTTGCTTTATAAACTGAATAATTTCACAAAAAAACAGCAAGTGGTTTTCTCATGTATTGGTACCTTCCCGAAACAATTTGATTAAAAGCATATTTACTCAATTAGTGTATTACTGTTACTTTAAATAATTAAAATGCTTAGACAATCATAATTATCGATTGTCAACAGAATACGAAGCAAATATGCAATGCTGTTAAGTGTTCAGTGTCATACAAAAAGAAATAATAACCGAATTAGACTTCATTACTTGGCAGTATCAATTTCCAAATTAAGGCCTTTCACACAAAAATATACAAATCGAAATTATTTAGTGTGTGAAGAAATTTGTTTTTCTCCAGGGAAGGCAAAATTCATCATTTACTCCTAATTTCACAATTTACAAAATTACTTACCACATTTGCTACTCGCTCGGTTACATCAAGAAGTACAATTAATCCTACTGCACTGAAATAAGTATTCATCAACAATAAAAAATTTTTATTGAAATAAAAATAAACAAAAAAAAATTCTATAAAGTTTATGGGAATTCTATACATAAAATATTGGACAGCTGAATTTAAACGGGGCCGTACAAGGACTTTTGGATGAAGATCGTCCAGGTCGTCCAAATGAGTACCGTTTCAGAAATTATAAAAAAAATCCATGATATCGTGATAAACAATTGAAGAGAGAAAGTGCGTGAGATTCCGTGACACACAGAGACAAAAACAATTGGGGATTAGGGTTTATAGTGGAGAATTGTTCATAGTAATCATACGAACTCAGGGAAAAGTGGTATAAGTCGACCAAAACCCTATATAAACTGGAAGTCAGGGTTAGATCGACCAATATCACTTTCGCTGACTTCGTATGATTACTATGATAATTACACTTACGAAAGGTAAACAAACACTTAAACTGGCAATTGTGTCCCTTCCTGCGGAAAGAGTGCCTCATCCGGTTCGATGCCACGCCTCTATGTTTACATAATTTTGACGTTTGTTAATTTCAAATAAATGTTCGCGTAATTATCTTAATTAATATAACTCGACCTCATTATTTTTAGAAGCTGCAAGATTAGAAGCTGGTAGTCAAGACTTTAAAGCTTAGAGGTTAAAGTTTAAAGAATGGAGGTCAGAGTTTTATACCAGCCTTTCACTGCGAAAGTGTAATAAGCAGGAACCAACTGAGCAGATTATTGAATAAACTAGAAATTAGTTTTCAAAATAATTGTATATTTATAAAAAAAAAAATTTGGAATGCGTACATGTTAATAAAATATTTTTAGTAGATAGAGGTTAATACTGATTCACGTGTATATTTTAGAACAGCCTTGATTACAATCATAATAGTTTTTTGTTTTTACCCTGCATAGATACAAGGTTACTAGTCATATGGACGTCTGTAATCATCCGTACCAAACAATCTTTGGTCGATATACCTAACCGTAATAGCTATTTACATACCAGATAGCGAAAGAGGTCCATTCCGGAGTTTGCATATAATACGAAACGGAATAGATCTCTTTAGCAGCGAGTTTCGTATGCGATTTTTTAATCCAAGACAGGTCTTTTTTAAAATATATGAGCTCTGAAGCATGTATCAACATTAACAAACTGTTTTCGGACAGAGATCGTTGTACTGTTGTACACATTTGCAAGATTACCAAATGGTAATACTGCAATCATTTTGAAATCAAAGCTATAGTATGATTTTAATCGCAATTTCTTTGGCGAAATCCATGCCAATCAATAATAATACCGCAATAGTGAACTTGACGAAATATTTGGTAATAATGAGAGTCCCACTAAAATTTTTCGCTTTTTTGGTACACTATCTAATGGTCATTTTGACGTATCTGCTAGGACCCCAGTTAAATCAAATTAAAAATAACACCAGTTAAGAAGCGACGTATAGTGATGCAACACGTAAACAGCAACTAAAATCAGCTATGAAACCAATTTTGGTATACGCGTCGGGTTACTAATATACTTATTAACAGCAAAATTATCATAAAGCTCATAAAAGAGCATCAGCTAAATATCAGAAGAAAAATACTGAGATTTATAAAGTTACTCAAAATCGTTATGAAAACAAATACACCTGGAGTTCAAGAAGAGTCTTTAATGACTCTTCAAACACTGATATTGATTAAAGATCGGAGCAACGAAAATTTCTACGTTCTATTATAACTATCATCATCATCATCACTACAATGTAAGAAAAGATAGCAATGCGGCTAAGGGAAAACAAACTGTGATAATTACTTGGAGACGTGTAGACAAATAGAAAATATAGCCGATGACATTATACAGGATTACAATAATGTTCTGTTTTATTAAAGGTGCAGTCGCTTATGCAACACCTGTAGTAGTGCACAATAAAACATAGTTCCGTTATTGCTCAATTATTAATTATACTCGCTTATTAAAAATAAAAATTTCAATTTCCCATTATCATTTCACCCTGATATTTGTTTAAGTTACAAACATTAAAATAAATAATTACTCACCACATTTGCTAATTGCTGGAATATATTCAAGAGAAAAATTAACCAAGCTATACCAAGGTAAGAACAAATCACCAACAACATCCGCGTAAAACGAAAATGATCAGGTAAATTTACAAACCAATAATTAACGCTAATACTGCTTATAATAAAAGCACATAAAAATGATGTCACTATAAATACGCTAAATCGATAAAATTGCTCAAACGTCAGAAGCACTGCCAAATAAAATCTGTTCAACCGTTTGAGATAAATTTCCAATACCAAATGGTTTAATTCTGATGGAAATAATTTCAAATTTTGCAGTAATAAAACTTTAACTTTTTTAAAACTTTTGTTGATAATGAATTTGTAGAACAAAATGTGCAGCAAGCATTGAACGACCAATGTATTGGTCGTGTAGCAATAGATACACCGATTTATAAACATGAACAGAAAGGATATATAACTTTTTATTTCAATGTCTAATATAGTAACAATTAAAGCATTCAATATTGCATTAACTACAAGAAATATATGAATAAAATAAAGTTTTTTAGTGACTTTTATGACTTTTTCGGTTATAAGACACGATATGCCATAATATTTGCAATTTTCAATAATTAATGACAAACCTCTGAATTCTAACAAATTTTGACGATACTTTATCACCGCAGTGATACAATGAATGATAGAAGATAACATGAATGTAATTTCAATTGCATATAATGCTGTCAATAATTTTATAAGCCTATATATGCTCACAGCTTGAAGCAAAATTAAAATAACCGGTATAAACAAACTTAATCTATTTAGCTGGAAAAGCGGTGCAAGCGCTTTTTCATTTTTATGAATGCACTGCACATTAGCGGGAGGAAAGCCAAAATATGAAGTAAATTTAAGAAACGGTTTTACTGCGCATCCGACACAATTTATCATGGTTTTGCTTTATAAACTGAATAATTTCACAAAAAAACAGCAAGTGGTTTTCTCATGTATTGGTACCTTCCCGAAACAATTTGATTAAAAGCATATTTACTCAATTAGTGTATTACTGTTACTTTAAATAATTAAAATGCTTAGACAATCATAATTATCGATTGTCAACAGAATACGAAGCAAATATGCAATGCTGTTAAGTGTTCAGTGTCATACAAAAAGAAATAATAACCGAATTAGACTTCATTACTTGGCAGTATCAATTTCCAAATTAAGGCCTTTCACACAAAAATATACAAATCGAAATTATTTAGTGTGTGAAGAAATTTGTTTTTCTCCAGGGAAGGCAAAATTCATCATTTACTCCTAATTTCACAATTTACAAAATTACTTACCACATTTGCTACTCGCTCGGTTACATCAAGAAGTACAATTAATCCTACTGCACTGAAATAAGTATTCATCAACAATAAAAAATTTTTATTGAAATAAAAATAAACAAAAAAAAATTCTATAAAGTTTATGGGAATTCTATACATAAAATATTGGACAGCTGAATTTAAACGGGGCCGTACAAGGACTTTTGGATGAAGATCGTCCAGGTCGTCCAAATGAGTACCGTTTCAGAAATTATAAAAAAAATCCATGATATCGTGATAAACAATTGAAGAGAGAAAGTGCGTGAGATTCCGTGACACACAGAGACAAAAACAATTGGGGATTAGGGTTTATAGTGGAGAATTGTTCATAGTAATCATACGAACTCAGGGAAAAGTGGTATAAGTCGACCAAAACCCTATATAAACTGGAAGTCAGGGTTAGATCGACCAATATCACTTTCGCTGACTTCGTATGATTACTATGATAATTACACTTACGAAAGGTAAACAAACACTTAAACTGGCAATTGTGTCCCTTCCTGCGGAAAGAGTGCCTCATCCGGTTCGATGCCACGCCTCTATGTTTACATAATTTTGACGTTTGTTAATTTCAAATAAATGTTCGCGTAATTATCTTAATTAATATAACTCGACCTCATTATTTTTAGAAGCTGCAAGATTAGAAGCTGGTAGTCAAGACTTTAAAGCTTAGAGGTTAACGTTTAAAGATTGGAGGTCAGAGTTTTATACCAACCTTTCACTGCGAAAGTGTAATAAGCAGGAACCAACTGAGCAGATTATTGAATAAACTAGAAATTAGTTTTCAAAATAATTGTATATTTATAAAAAAAAAATTTGGAATGCGTACATGTTAATAAAATATTTTTAGTAGATAGAGGTTAATACTGATTCACGTGTATATTTTAGAACAGCCTTGATTACAATCATAATAGTTTTTTGTTTTTACCCTGCATAGATACAAGGTTACTAGTCATATGGACGTCTGTAATCATCCGTACCAAACAATCTTTGGTCGATATACCTAACCGTAATAGCTATTTACATACCAGATAGCGAAAGAGGTCCATTCCGGAGTTTGCATATAATACGAAACGGAATAGATCTCTTTAGCAGCGAGTTTCGTATGCGATTTTTTAATCCAAGACAGGTCTTTTTTAAAATATATGAGCTCTGAAGCATGTATCAACATTAACAAACTGTTTTCGGACAGAGATCGTTGTACTGTTGTACACATTTGCAAGATTACCAAATGGTAATACTGCAATCATTTTGAAATCAAAGCTATAGTATGATTTTAATCGCAATTTCTTTGGCGAAATCCATGCCAATCAATAATAATACCGCAATAGTGAACTTGACGAAATATTTGGTAATAATGAGAGTCCCACTAAAATTTTTCGCTTTTTTGGTACACTATCTAATGGTCATTTTGACGTATCTGCTAGGACCCCAGTTAAATCAAATTAAAAATAACACCAGTTAAGAAGCGACGTATAGTGATGCAACACGTAAACAGCAACTAAAATCAGCTATGAAACCAATTTTGGTATACGCGTCGGGTTACTAATATACTTATTAACAGCAAAATTATCATAAAGCTCATAAAAGAGCATCAGCTAAATATCAGAAGAAAAATACTGAGATTTATAAAGTTACTCAAAATCGTTATGAAAACAAATACACCTGGAGTTCAAGAAGAGTCTTTAATGACTCTTCAAACACTGATATTGATTAAAGATCGGAGCAACGAAAATTTCTACGTTCTATTATAACTATCATCATCATCATCACTACAATGTAAGAAAAGATAGCAATGCGGCTAAGGGAAAACAAACTGTGATAATTACTTGGAGACGTGTAGACAAATAGAAAATATAGCCGATGACATTATACAGGATTACAATAATGTTCTGTTTTATTAAAGGTGCAGTCGCTTATGCAACACCTGTAGTAGTGCACAATAAAACATAGTTCCGTTATTGCTCAATTATTAATTATACTCGCTTATTAAAAATAAAAATTTCAATTTCCCATTATCATTTCACCCTGATATTTGTTTAAGTTACAAACATTAAAATAAATAATTACTCACCACATTTGCTAATTGCTGGAATATATTCAAGAGAAAAATTAACCAAGCTATACCAAGGTAAGAACAAATCACCAACAACATCCGCGTAAAACGAAAATGATCAGGTAAATTTACAAACCAATAATTAACGCTAATACTGCTTATAATAAAAGCACATAAAAATGATGTCACTATAAATACGCTAAATCGATAAAATTGCTCAAACGTCAGAAGCACTGCCAAATAAAATCTGTTCAACCGTTTGAGATAAATTTCCAATACCAAATGGTTTAATTCTGATGGAAATAATTTCAAATTTTGCAGTAATAAAACTTTAACTTTTTTAAAACTTTTGTTGATAATGAATTTGTAGAACAAAATGTGCAGCAAGCATTGAACGACCAATGTATTGGTCGTGTAGCAATAGATACACCGATTTATAAACATGAACAGAAAGGATATATAACTTTTTATTTCAATGTCTAATATAGTAACAATTAAAGCATTCAATATTGCATTAACTACAAGAAATATATGAATAAAATAAAGTTTTTTAGTGACTTTTATGACTTTTTCGGTTATAAGACACGATATGCCATAATATTTGCAATTTTCAATAATTAATGACAAACCTCTGAATTCTAACAAATTTTGACGATACTTTATCACCGCAGTGATACAATGAATGATAGAAGATAACATGAATGTAATTTCAATTGCATATAATGCTGTCAATAATTTTATAAGCCTATATATGCTCACAGCTTGAAGCAAAATTAAAATAACCGGTATAAACAAACTTAATCTATTTAGCTGGAAAAGCGGTGCAAGCGCTTTTTCATTTTTATGAATGCACTGCACATTAGCGGGAGGAAAGCCAAAATATGAAGTAAATTTAAGAAACGGTTTTACTGCGCATCCGACACAATTTATCATGGTTTTGCTTTATAAACTGAATAATTTCACAAAAAAACAGCAAGTGGTTTTCTCATGTATTGGTACCTTCCCGAAACAATTTGATTAAAAGCATATTTACTCAATTAGTGTATTACTGTTACTTTAAATAATTAAAATGCTTAGACAATCATAATTATCGATTGTCAACAGAATACGAAGCAAATATGCAATGCTGTTAAGTGTTCAGTGTCATACAAAAAGAAATAATAACCGAATTAGACTTCATTACTTGGCAGTATCAATTTCCAAATTAAGGCCTTTCACACAAAAATATACAAATCGAAATTATTTAGTGTGTGAAGAAATTTGTTTTTCTCCAGGGAAGGCAAAATTCATCATTTACTCCTAATTTCACAATTTACAAAATTACTTACCACATTTGCTACTCGCTCGGTTACATCAAGAAGTACAATTAATCCTACTGCACTGAAATAAGTATTCATCAACAATAAAAAATTTTTATTGAAATAAAAATAAACAAAAAAAAATTCTATAAAGTTTATGGGAATTCTATACATAAAATATTGGACAGCTGAATTTAAACGGGGCCGTACAAGGACTTTTGGATGAAGATCGTCCAGGTCGTCCAAATGAGTACCGTTTCAGAAATTATAAAAAAAATCCATGATATCGTGATAAACAATTGAAGAGAGAAAGTGCGTGAGATTCCGTGACACACAGAGACAAAAACAATTGGGGATTAGGGTTTATAGTGGAGAATTGTTCATAGTAATCATACGAACTCAGGGAAAAGTGGTATAAGTCGACCAAAACCCTATATAAACTGGAAGTCAGGGTTAGATCGACCAATATCACTTTCGCTGACTTCGTATGATTACTATGATAATTACACTTACGAAAGGTAAACAAACACTTAAACTGGCAATTGTGTCCCTTCCTGCGGAAAGAGTGCCTCATCCGGTTCGATGCCACGCCTCTATGTTTACATAATTTTGACGTTTGTTAATTTCAAATAAATGTTCGCGTAATTATCTTAATTAATATAACTCGACCTCATTATTTTTAGAAGCTGCAAGATTAGAAGCTGGTAGTCAAGACTTTAAAGCTTAGAGGTTAACGTTTAAAGATTGGAGGTCAGAGTTTTATACCAACCTTTCACTGCGAAAGTGTAATAAGCAGGAACCAACTGAGCAGATTATTGAATAAACTAGAAATTAGTTTTCAAAATAATTGTATATTTATAAAAAAAAAATTTGGAATGCGTACATGTTAATAAAATATTTTTGGTAGATAGAGGTTAATACTGATTCACGTGTATATTTTAGAACAGCCTTGATTACAATCATAATAGTTTTTTGTTTTTACCCTGCATAGGTATAAGGTTACTAGTCATATGGACGTCTGTAATCATCCGTACCAAACAATCTTTGGTCGATGTACCTAACCGTAATAGCTATTTACATACGAGATAGCGAAAGAGGTCCATTCCGGAGTATGCATATAATACGAAACGGAATAGATCTCTTTAGCAGCGAGTTTCGTATGCGATTTTTTAATCCAAGACAGGTCTTTTTTAAAATATATGAGCTCTGAAGCATGTATCAACATTAACAAACTGTTTTCGGACAGAGATCGTTGTACTGTTGTACACATTTGCAAGATTACCAAATGGTAATACTGCAATCATTTTGAAATCAAAGCTATAGTATGATTTTAATCGCAATTTCTTTGGCGAAATCGATGCCAATCAATAATAATACGGCAATAGTGAACTTGACGAAATATTTGGTAACAATGACAGTCCCACTAAAATTTTTCGCTTTTTTGGTACACTATCTAATGGTCATTTTGACGTATCTGCTAGGACCCCAGTTAAATCAAATTAAAAATAACACCAGTTAAGAAGCGACGTATAGTGATGCAACACGTAAACAGCAACTAAAATCAGCTATGAAACCAATTTTGGTATACGCGTCGGGTTACTAATATACTTATTAACAGCAAAATTATCATAAAGCTCATAAGAGAGCATCAGCTAAATATCAGCAGGAAAATACTGAGATTTATAAAGTTACTCAAAATCGTTATGAAAACAAATACACCTGGAGTTCAAGAAGAGTCTTTAAAGACTCTTCAAACACTGATATTGAATAAAGATCGGAGCAACGAAAATTTCTACGTTCTATTATAACTATCATCATCATCACAACAATGTAAGAAAAGATAGCAATGCGGCTAAGGGAAATAAAACTGTGATAATTACTTCGAGACGTAGACAAATAGAAAATATAGCCGATGACATTATACAGGATTACAATAATGTTCTGTTTTATTAAAGGTGCAGTCGCTTATGCAACACCTGTAGTAGTGCACAATAAAACATAGTTCCGTTATTGCTCAATTATTAATTATACTCGCTTATTAAAAATAAAAATTTCAATTTCCCATTATCATTTCACCCTGATATTTGTTTAAGTTACAAACATTAAAATAAATAATTACTCACCACAGTTGCTAATCGCTGGAATATACTCAAGAGTAAAATTAACCATGCAATAGCAAGGTAAGAATAAATCAGCAACAACAACCACTCGAAACGAAAATGATCAGCCGAATTTACAAACCAATAATTAACACTAATACTGCATATAATAAAAGCACATAAAAATGATGTCACTATAAATACGATAAATCGATAAAATTGCTCAAACGTTAGATACACTGCCAAATAAAATCTGTTCAATCGTTTGAGATAAATTTCCAATATCAAATGGTTTGATTCTAATGGAAATAATTTCAAATTTTGTAATAATAAACCTTTAACTTTCTCAAAACTTTTGTTGATAATGTATTTGTAGAACTGAATGTGCAGCAAGCATTGAACGACCAATATATTGGTCATGTAGCAATAGATACACCGATTTAGAAACATGAACAGAAAAGATATATAACTTTTTATTTCTATGTCGAATAGAGTAACAATTAAAGCAATCAATATTGCATTAACTACAATAAATATATTAAAAAAATAAAGTTTTTTAATGACTTTTAGGACTTTTTCGGATATGAGACACGAAATGCCATAATATTTGCAATTTTCAATAATTAATGACAAGCCTCTGAATTCTAATAAATTTTGACGATACTTGAGCACCGCAGTGATACAATGAATGATAGAAGATAACATGAATGTAATTTCAATTGCATATAATGCTGTCAATAATTTTATGAGCCTATATATGGTCATAGCTTGAAATAAAATTAAAATAACCGGTATAAACAAACTTAATCTATTTAGCACGAAAAGGGGTGCAAAAGCTTTGCTATTTTTATGAATGCACTGCACATTAGCGGGAGGAAAGCCGAAAAACGAAGTAAATTTAAAAAACGGTTTTACTGCGCATCCGACACAATTTATCATGGTTTGGCTTATATAAACTGAATAATTTCACAAAAAAAACAGCAAGTGGGTTTCCCAAGTATAGGTACCTTCCCGAAACAATTTGGTTAAAAGCATATTTAATACATTAGTATATTACTGTTATTTTAAAAAATGAAAATGCCTTGACAATTATAATTATCGATTGTCAACAGAATGCAAAGCAAATATGCAATGCTGTTAAATGTTCGGTATTATACGAAAAGAAATGGTAACCGAAATGGACTTATTCATTGCTTGGAAGCATCAATTTTCAAATTCCAAAGAAGTTAGTACCCTGCTGTTGCTTGCTACTGATATCCAGATATTCGCAACACTATTTAGAGCCTTTCAGACAAATATATACAAACGGAATATTTTGAGTGTGTGAAGAAATTTGCTTTTCCCCAGGAAAGACAAAATTCAACATTTACTACTAAATTCATAAATCATAATTAACAAAATTACATACCACATTTGCTACTCGCTCGGTTAAATTAAAAAATACAATTAATCCTACTATACTGAAGTAAGAATTCATCTTCTATTTTTAACATTATTTCTTAAAATTTAATTCGAATATATTTTCTTGATTCTAAATTTTTTTATTTATATCTTACCGAAGATCAAAAATAATAGGAAATACGGCCCTATATGGCATTACTAAATTAAAATTTTTATAACATAATATTCATTTATCTTCTTGTCAAAAGTTGTATTTAATGTCTGTTTTTAATATTTTAAATAATAATTTTCTACGTATTATTAATTAAAAAAAATATATATAATTTGCTTAAATGAAGTAAACCAATTTAGTAGATTTAATCCAATAATTCTTAATAAAAAAAAAAATTCTTAACATAAGCAAACAATTTACTTAATATTTGTAAATTATCAGGTATTTTATTAGTATAAATAATAGCGGTTTCTTGAACTGATAAAACAATGCTTAATATTAATAAAGACATTGTACACAATTTAGATAGTGTTACGCCGATGGTTTTCTGAACCCCAGTGACCGCGCAATCGTCTGCGCATAGCGCAACGGTCGGGGTAAGCCACGTTCGATCTTGACTTTTACTTCTGACGTCGAAGGAAGTAGGTCACTCGCTATGAAGAATAGCTAAATTTGAATGTAAAATTTAGTTTGGGTGAAATTATTGTGGAAAGTTATGTTTCCTGGTGGAATTATCTAGAAGGTTTACGTTTTCCTGGTGGAAATTCTGTTTTCGCGAAAGAGTGAATTTTTTGAAGAAATTTGAGATAATTATTTAGTGACGCGCGCCAGGCGATTCTCGACTCTAGTAAACGCGGGGAATGGTTACGGCGTTGCAATTCGCGCATGGAATGTGGCGACTCGAACCCATGTTGCCGGTATTTTCCTAGAAATTTGTTCAAGAAATACGACAGTGCGATTTGTTGTCGAAGTATTCAAATTAATTATTGACGTTATATTAAAGTGCAAAAATATTGAACTCTTATGGTTTTATACTACTGCGCGTTGCGAACTTATTAAATTTATGAAGTTTCATAGTTGGTTGTCGTTATGCCAAATTGTTGTCATTTGCTGTTATTGCGGTTAGTTTTGAACTTTCGAGTTGATAACGTTCCATTTTGATGGTAATAATTTTGCTGCTGAACCCTTCGGACTTGGCTGTCGGGTACGATCAATTGAACGCAGGATAGCTTCTGGTAATTGGAACTTCGAAGTGCCTGATGCCGACCTGTTTATTGCGATCCTCTCCAGGACATCTGCATTGTTGGCTGGAAATTATGAAAATATAAGGTATCGTTATATTGTCTGACTTTAGTACCTTCTTGGTGCGGTATGCACGTCCTATGGACCTTTCAGGTCAGCTCAAGAATTATTGTCGTAGTGTTGTTTACGATAAATTAATATTGCAGAGGTTTTTATATGAATTCATGTCTGTCATTGTTTCGTCGAAGTCAGTGTCATATTGATGTTTTACGATAAATTTTGCAGAGTTTTTTCTATAAATTCATGTCGGTTATCATCCGTCGATGCTAAACCGTGTAACATGACAAAATGCATTTTGTCAGTTACATTTCTTTTACGAGCTTCCCGACTGAAACGCCACTGTGTTTTTTTATTGTTTGGAGTTGGTAACTACGGAGTTATCAATAGGAACGCCATTGCGCGTAGATTTCTTGAAGGATTTGCGTGTGGTCGTTCGAGTTCATTTTTAATTTTGTCATGTATGTGTTATAATTTAGTTTTGCCGTTTAGCGGGTAAATATAATTTTTCTGACTAGTTAATTTGTGTTAACAAATTATTTTTAGCACCCAGATTACGGGTTAATTCATTTTAATTATAATTATTCGTTATTGAAAATATAAATATGGTCGCCGCACATCATGTTATCAAAAGTGGAAATCTTTTCTGTATTCGACATTTGTTGTTAATGTTGCGATGGCTTAAGTTTTGAATAACCATCTGTTGGAGGATTTGAAGTGGATGAATTAAGTAGTAGCAATTTTCCGAAGAATGATTAGCTTTGTTATTTTGGTTTCGATGCCGATGGTTGGATTTTTGTAAAATTCGTAAGAGGCTTTTCCTTATGTATTCATTTGCGCCTAAGGGTCGAGATTATAAGATTGAAGAGTCAGACTTCGTGGACTTTGGTTGTTACGTTTCCGTTCGATCGTAGACATGGATGTATGTTTTATTTGAGATGCGAGACTTCGACTTTCAGCAGATGTTTGGTTTATGAAGATGCGATAGTAGAAATTAATTTGAATTTGCAGTCACACTTTCTCGATTGATGAGTTTTGAGATGGCAAACATGTTGATTTTATAATAAGTATTTTGTGGGCTCTATTTGTAGATTTATTCCTGGATGGTGGACCAACGTAATGATGAAGTAAGGATATTGAATTCGAAGGAGAGACACTTGCCTAGTCGTGAAATTGGTAACATTGCATTCAGGGTAAGTCTCTTAGAGATGCATTTACTTATTTATTAATGATGCTGTATGCCAGGTTCTATTTTGATATCAGTAATAGCCGAGATAATGAATTCCGGTGTGCAATTTAATTTCTGCTAGAGCATAACTTCGTTTTGTTGATTTATCCTCCTCAGGGATGATCAATTGTATTTTTGCTATATAACTGAATTTACCCCTCAGGTGGATGTCAGTATTTTACCTTGCCTTTTATATTTTATTTTGTTTACTGTTATTATAATCTTCAATTATATACCAGCTTATCTTGATCATTATGTGTACGTTTTATGTAAGAGTAGTGAATTAATTAAACATTGTCGCCCACATCTTTCTTTCTATTTGTGTTTCTACGATAAGACGACTCTTCGTTTCTTCAGGTTTTATTAGTATTGACTGGCGTCCACATAACATCAGGTTTTTCATTTAGCTGATAAAATATCTGAGTACATAGTTGCAAATCCACGAGGTTTTTCGAAACACCCGCTTCTCGAGAACTGCGTTTTAAGTAACACAGCTAGCTAACACGTGTAATTACATCTACGGTTAAGCAAGTGGCATTGTGGCAATAATTTGAGAGCAATTGTTGGTACAACCGAATTGTTTTACCCTGTAAAGGGATTTCATGTCCTCCTTCAGTGGACAAGTACGTCACCTTAATTTTGTAAAGCTTGGTCAATAGGGGATTTTGCGGCCCCATTGACCCAGCTGTTAACACTTTTTAAGTGGTTCAGAGGACCTTCAATTATACCGGTCAGGCTGGAGCCGTACCTGTAGACTTTAATCTGTCATGTGTGTACTACTAGTAAAGTCGGTGTTGTAGTGATGTAGTCATCATTAATATTTACTTGTATTTACGGGCACTGTTGCCAATCATTACCTTTTGTGTTGACTTATGTTTAAGAAAGTAAGAATTTTGTTGTCTAATTATGAGTTTGTGGATTTCACGTAAAAAGGGAGAAATTAAATGATCTATTATTTATGTGTGTTTTAATTGTGTTACCATCCCAGAGTAGACCACGCCCTAATATTAGATCCACTGAGCCAGCCGTCGGCAACAAAAAAGTTATAGGTAGGTACCATAGTAACAATAGTCCTCAGGCAACAATCTAGCACCATTTTCCAAATGTAACAAATCTTTTCTTCAAACTAAACCAAAGTGAGCTGTTGCATTACCGATGTTAAACAAGCAAAGTTCTTCTTATCCAGATAAACATATAAAAACCTTACCCCGTAAAGTAAAAAATAAACTAGAAATGTGATATTATTTTAATAAATTGGCTAATTTTAGTATCTATATTTTTTAAAAATCATTTTAAGTTTATATACCACTTCAAATATAAATTTTTAGTAAATAAATGTCAGTATTGACTTTGGCATTTAAATAACCTATAATATTTACATATTACCGACTATTAAGAAATAACGCTTTTTGTTTTTTAACTTATAAACATTTATTAATATCACGATTTAAGTTGCGAATTAAATTGAAATATTATCAACTTAAATTAAAACTAGTTGACCGCCACTTATGTCATTCATGTCACCTTACTTTTATTTATTTTTATAAAATATTGTTGAATTGAGTTAACATTTGGCGAAAAAGTCACATGTTTTATTTGGATTTAAAAGTGACTTTCCATCCTACTAAAATAATATACTATTAAATTTATTAAAATTAAGAAAAAAATCATATTCTGTATATTAAAATGGGATTTCCCTCGGTGTAATGTTTAATAATTAATTAAATGTTCAAAAATTTAAAAATATTTAAAGATCAAAGGATTTATAATAAAATACGTATTCAATTCATCAATGGGTAAGTTCTCTAGGCATTACCAACTTTCATACATCTCGGAATTTTGTGACACACTTTTTGAATCAACTTTTTAAGCAAAAATGATTAATTTTTAATTTTAATTATTATAAAACTGTCCCGAAGATGTAAAATTAATTAATTTAAGTAATATTGCTGTTCCAGTTACTTTTTTTGAATCCCATGCGATATTATCAAGTTTGTCATTCTAAATATATGAAAAGTAAGGTTATTTTAAATGTCATTTTGACAGTTTTATATTAAAAATTGGGGTTATAAAATTTGTTTAAGTTATTACTGATATTCAACCCTTGATTATTACAATAATTCGACAATACATACATTTAGTCCGGTCAAATGGACAATTTGCATGATTTTTAATTTTAGCATATAACTATTCTACATATCAATATATGTAATGTGAATTAATTTTTTAAAATTCTGTGCACAAATAAAGCCGGAAAAAAATAATTAAATTTAAATGTATTTCTGTAGCACAAAAACGTATTAATAAATATGGCGGGCTTAATGTAAAATCTTCGCATTATGACGTCATTTTAGTAACCAGAATTAGTTCATAGATAAAAGATTGGTATAGATGCACAACTTTTACTAGCGATGAAAGCAAATTTTAATACCGTTACCAACATAAAAACACGGAAAATGTAACCTAAAATATTTTTATATTGGTTGCATTTCTGACAATTCGTCTTAATGCAATGTTTACACTGGGTCTAATCTAAATTAAATGGTAACAGTAGGGAAATTACGCGGGTGTATTGGCATACATGAAGATGCGTTATGTGTTTGTGACGTCAATTTTAATATTATATAAATTATTTGCGAGCTAACAATACAGAATTTTGAAAAATTACTCGAATATTCTGATTATAGTAAATTGAATTATCAATAAATGCGATTTTGAAGTGAATTAGCTCAGACAAAAATTGTAGATCATGTAATTGTCTATAAAAAATATATCAATACTTTTTTTCCTAAGAGTTAGCGTTTCTAGATAAAGGTTGGTATCACTGTTTGGACAAAGAGCCAATGTGAACTAAAAACAATATATAATTACAATACAATAAGTAAGTTGGCGCCTTAAAAACTTCTTCAACGACACCTTGAACATTATGATGAATTTATTATTATCTTCTTTTAATAGAAATGATATTCTATTAACTAAAGTTAAACTAGAAAAGTAACTGTATAGAAATCTTAGAACTGTGGTAATCCGAGTTCCATCTTGTTTCAAATTTTTTAAGTCGGGTTTACTTTTCCGAAGCAAGATTTATCACTTTATCATTCAAGAAAGAAGCATTACGAGCTTTACTATCTATTTCAATCAAGTCAAAATAAACCAGTTAAGAAGCGACGTATAGTGATGCAACACGTATACAGCAACTAAAATCAGCTATGAAAACACTTTTGATATTCGCGTGACTCTTCAAACACTGATATTGATTAAATGCGGCTTAGGTAGAACAAAACCTGATAATCAATTATTTAATTGTTGAAAATAAATTTTGTGTTGTTAATTTTTAATCGTCCTGTATATTTTTTGCGTTAATAATGTTGAGTTGGTATGATTTTGTTAAGTTTATAAATTGAAAAATTTGCATGTATGCTTTTTGATGGCCGACAGCCAAGCAAACGGACGTGTGTTTGTCCGTTCTAATTTAAGTTTCCGATTCATTTAATTAAAGTTTGGATTTAAGTTTTAATAAAAATGTTTAATTTTAAGTTTAAAAAGTTTTATTTAGATTAACATGAGTTTCATGTATTAAAAAAATGGGTGACCTGGAGAAAATTTGAGTTTTTATTTAAAATTTTATTTAATTTTACAATTTTTTATAAATTGAGAGAGCCTTCTTTATAGATTTTTAACCCATAAAAATGAATTAAATAAGTTAAACTGTTACAAAGTCTTCAGGGATATTTTGAATTAGTTTAGTGCGCTACCCTGCGCTCCGGTCCCCTCCGCTTTGGGCGCTCCGAGCCGTTTTGACAAAGACAACCATGGCAATACACGGATCCAACGTAAAAAATAATTTTTACTTTCGTAATTTAAATTATTTTGTTTATCATTTTCGTAATTTTCAACCGATCTTCACCATTTTTATCTGGCCTCTAAGCTTATAGTTATAATACACGTTTATGCTAAATTTCATGACATTTGATTGCGCGGTTCAACCTGTGCGATTGATACTATTTTATAAGTAAAAAAGCACTTAAATTTATTTTATTTTGTTTATCATTTTCGTAATTTTCAATCGAACTTGACCATTTTTAGCTTTCCCTTAACATACGTTAATACGTATTGGGGAAAGTAAAAATAATTCCGTTATTGCTCAATACAAAAACTTATTAATCGTTTTATATTTTATCGTTTTACCCAGATATTCCTTTAAGTTACAAACATTAAAATATGTACTCACCACATTTGCTAATTGCTGGAATATATTCAAGAGAAAAATTAACCAAGCTATACCAAGGTAAGAACAAATCACCAACAACAACCGCTCGAAACGAAAATGATCAGGCGAATTTATAAACCAATAATTTAGACTGATACTGCTTATAATAAAAGCACATAAAAATGATGTCACTATAAATATGATAAATCGATAAAATTGCTCAAATGTTAGAAACACTGCCAAATAAAATCTGTTCAACCGTTTGAGATAAATTTCCAATACCAAATGGTTTGATGCTAATGGAAATAATTTCAAATTTTGTAATAATAAAACTTTAACTTTTTCAAAACTCTTGTTGATAATGAATTTATAGAACCGAATGTACAGCAAGCAATGAACGACCAATATATTGGTCAAGTAGCAATAGATACATCGACTTAGAAACATGAACAGAAAGGATATATAACTTTTTATTCCTATGTCGAATAGAGTAAACATTAAAGCATTGAATATTGAATTACCTACAACAAATATATTGACAAAATAAAGTTTTTTAGTGACTTTTAGGACTTTTTCGGATATGAGACACGATATGCCATAATAGTTGCAATTTTCAATAATTAATGACAAACCTCGGAATTGTAATAAATTTTGACGATACTTTAACACCCCAGTGATACAACAAATCACAGAAGATAGCATTAATGTAATTTCAATTGCATATAATGCTGTCAATAATTTTATAAGCCTATATATGCTCACGGCTTGAAAAAAAATTAAAATAACCGGTATAAACAAACTTAATCTATTTAGCACGAAACGGGGTGCAAAGGCTTTGCCATTTTTATGAATGCACTGCACATTAGCGGGAGGAAAGCCGAAAAATGAAGTAAATTTAAAAAACGGTTTTACTGCGCATCCGACACAATTTATCATGGTTTTGCTTTTATAAACTGAATAATTTCAGAAAATATCAGCAAGTGGGTTTCCCAAGTATAGCTGCTTTCCCGCAACAATTTTGTTAAAAGCATATTTAATAAATTAATATTTACTGTTATTTAAAAAAAAAAATGTTTTGACAAGCATGATTATCGATTGTCAACAGAATACATAGCAAATATGCAATGATATTAAGTGTTCAGTGTCATACGAAAAGACACAAATGGACTTCGTTACTATTGGTAGCACCAATTTTCAAATTCCAAACAAGATAGCACCCAGCCGTTGCTCGCTGCTTTTATCCAGTCAGTGGCATCACTAGTAAGGGCCTTTCACACAAAAAAATACAAACTAAACTTATTTAGTGTTGAAAAAATTTGTTTTTCTCCAAGGAAGGCAAAATTTATCATTTACTACTAAATTAATAAGTAAAAAAATTACTCACCACATTTGCTACTCGCTGGGTTACATCAAGAAGAACAATTATTCCTATTGTACCAAAGTAAGCATTCATTAGCAGTAAGAAATTTCCGAAACGCAAATTATCGATTGATTTAACAAACAAATAGTTAATACCAGTTGTACTTATAATAGAAGCAAATAAAAATGATGAATATAAAAATGCGCTAAATTTGTTAAATTGTCGAAACGATAAAAAAACTGCCAAATAAAATCTGTTTAGCTGTTTAAGATGGATTTCCAATAATAAATGGTTTGATTTTAACAAAAATTCTTGTTCTGAGTTTGTCTGCTCTAACTCCAAAGATTTCAGTTTGTTTAATAATAACATTTTGATTATTTTAAAAGAGCTTTTAAAAGTGAATTTATAAAATAAAAGGTGCAATATGTAATGAACACCAAATACATTGGAAGCATAGCAATAGATAAACCGATTTAGAAACATGAACAGAAAAGACAGGAAGTCTTTTATTTCAACGTCGAATAAATTAAAAATTAAAGCAACGAATAATGCAATAACTCCAAATGAGATGTTAATATAATAAAGTTTTTTCGCGATTTTCACAGTTTTCTCGTTCAGCAGACAGGATATTCCATAATGATTGCAATTTTGTATGATTAACGACAATCCTTTGAGTTCTAATAAAATTATATTACATTTTAGCACTCCAATGACGCAACAGATGATGGAACAAGATAAGAATGGAATTTCAATTATATTTATTATTATCAAATGTAAGTCTCTGTATATGCACACAGCTTGAAGCACTATTATAACCACCGGAATAAACAGGAATAGTTTATTTAAGGTGTATATAGGTGCAAACGCTTTCCCATTTTTATGAACACACTGTACATTCGCGGGGGGAAACCCAAACCACGAAGTTAATTTTATAAACGGTTTTATTGTGCATCCGACACAATTCATCGTGGTTTCGCTTTTATTAACTGGATAATTCTGCAAATATAATAAGCAAATGCGTTTCGAAGTACCCACCCAAAATAATCTTCGTTAATACACTAAATGGTTTATTAATTTTATATGTCAATAAACAGGAAAATTGTAAATGTTTATAGTCAACAAAATACCTCCCTAAAAAGAATTGCTTATTATTTTAATTGAGGTTTCAGCTGCTACTACATAATATGATATTATGACCAATCGTCTACTTCTAGTCCTATCACGTAGTTGCTATAACACTCAACCAAAAAATATTTGAATAAGGATAACGTGAAGAAAGTGTAGATGTTTGAATTTTATTCTGTGAATCCCACTAAAATCTATTAGTTCTGTCAGACCAATAAAAAGCTGTTAAGAAGAGAGAATATCCAACTCAAAATCCGAACTATGTGAAATCTATGTGAGGTGTGAAACTAGTCATTATATAAAAGCTTCAAATTATCTATTGAACTATAGATAATTATAGTATAATTAACACTTAGTAATTATTTCTGTTAATTAAAAATTTATTAAAATTTTAAAAATATCAGTACCGATTGGGCACGGAAATTTTATGTACCGAAATGGCACTGTAAATTTCTAAATAGTCCGTTCATACAAAATCAGCACATAATATGTACATAAATGATTTACCAATACCTGTACCGTATATGTACCTAAATGATACCGTAACGGCAAAGTGGGCAAATCAATGCAATACCGTTATGGAAATATCGGTACCGAATGTGTGCATTTTTGACGGCCTTGTGCTGCTTGAGACCGGATGAATTTTATTGATCTGTTTTATCCTAAGTCGCCTTGTAAATTTTAATACCTTGTTAACCCTTATTATGAAATTGGCCCTTAGAGACATTATTGGATTTTGGTCATTTGGAGAAAATGTAACATGTAAAGGTGACTTTGCAACCTACTAAAATAATATACTATTACATGTATTGAAATCAAGCAAATCATTTTCTGTATATTAGAATGAGGTTTCCCTCTGTGTAATGTTCAATAATTAATTAAATATTCAAAGATTTAAGAATATTTAAAGACTAAAAGATTTACAATAAGATACGAATTCAATTCATCAATTACAATAACATTAATAAATCTACTTACCACATTTGCTAAGCGTTGGGTTACAGCTAACATTATTATTAACGCAATTATGGCAAAGTTTGAATTGAATATCAACCAGAGATTCCGATACCAAAATTTATCATCCAAGAAATTCAAATACCAATAGTTAAAACTGATCGTAATTGTAATAAAAGCAAATATACATGTAGCCAAAATAATTGCGGAAAACCCATTAAATTGAGCGAACGTTAGAAATGTGGCCAAATAAAATCTATTCAACCGCTTGAGATAAATTTCCATTGTGAATTGCTTGGATTTTAATTTTTCTAATAACAAAACTTTAAGTCTCGCAAAACTTTTTTTGAAAATAAAAATGTAAAACAGAACGTGCACAATGGTTTGGTAGACCAACGTATTACAGGTGTACAAATACAGAAACCGACTTAAGAACATGAATAAAAAGGATTTATAATTTTTTATGTTTTCATCGAATAAATTAAAAACCAAAGCATAAATAATTATATTAACTGAAAAAAAGAGATTAAGAAAATAAAGCTTTTTAGCGAGTTTTATAGTTTTCTCGGATATCAGACAAGATATTCCATAGTACTTGCAATTTGCAACTATTAAGGATAGTCCCCGAAGTTCTAATAAATATTGATTATATTTTAACAATCCGGTAATACAGCATACGATAGAACATAAAATAGAAATAATTTCAATTGTATATAAAATTGTGCATACTTTTATGACCGTATGTAATAGGTGCACAACTTGGTAAAAAATTATAATCACTGGTATAAACAACAAAACTTTATTTGGTACATAAATGGGTGCAAAAGCTTTTCCATTTTTATGAACGCACTGTACATTAGCGGGAGGAAATCCAAAATATGAAGTTAACTTTAGAAACGATTTTACTATGCATCCGACACAATTGATCATGTTTTTGCTTTGATAAACTGAATAATTCAACTAAATTTTCAATTTCGCAGCAGTTTTGTTGGAAGGATATTTTAATTAGTTAATGCGTAATTATTTAAATCAATAAGGATATTATGAGGGATAACCTCGTCAAGCTTTGCGTTGTCGGAATAATTGAAATGTTCTCAAATGTAAATAATTATGCTTTTTATTATAATTGAAAGACCTGGTGTAATTGTTGAATCGATTGTATCTTGATCATAAATATCCCTTGCATAATTTCCAAATCAAATATGTGATCTTACCTTTGATTCTGCTGAATTGAATTTTTTGGAATAAATTTTATCTTTAAATAATCTACTTATTTTGATGCAATGATGCACTTTAGTCTTTGCACTTTCGGCGCAGGGACTGTTGAGAAACCTTTAAATTATAGATGGCAGCAGTAGTAGTTTATGGTAAAATGCTTAAAGCTAAATGGAGCGCAAATATCAAATGAGAAAATCGAAAAATTTGATGAAATCGAACAATTGAAGAAATCGAAGAACTAGGAAAACGAAAACATACTTACTGAAAAGGTACCCGAGAAGTACGAAAACTGCACTTTTAACCGAGGAAGAAGCTACAACTGATCAAAATAAAATTAAGTGGATTAAAGTAATAGACGAAGAATAAAATTCACTTGATGAAAATAAAACTTGGACATTAATGAACAAAAATGAATATATCAAACAAGGGGTAAATATTCCGAAAATTTTATGTACAGTCGCTTGGAATTTCCTTGGAAATCCTTGGTATTCCTTGGAATTTCTTGGAAATCTTTGGAAATCCCTGGAATTCTTGGAAATTGTTGAAATTCCTTGGAAATCGTTGGAATTTCTTGGTAATCACTGGAAATCTGTGGAATTCCTTGAAATTTATAAAAAATCGTTGGAATTCTTTGGAATTCTATGGAAATCGTTGGAAATCATTGGAAGTCTTGGAAATCTTTGGAATTCCGAGTCTTGTGTACAGAAATTTTACTGGATATTTACCCCTAGCATGGAAGTACCATGTTACCAAGTGAAGTAAAGTTACCAAGTTACCATGTTACCAAGTAAAGTGAAGTTACCAAGAAAACCAATTGTTTTTGAAAGTAAAAATAAAATTTGTAAATTTAACAAATCTTTCTACGGTTTAAAACAGGAACCAAACAATTGGATTACTACTTCAACTTTTTTCAAAGAAACAGGTTTACAACTTACGCGAAATGTTATCCTAAAAACCTACCCTCAGGCCACCTCGGTGCAAAAAGGAATGGCTAGACCGCTAAGGGTATTTTAAATCATAGTTCGCGAATTACCCGAATTGTAATTACCAAAAATTGTGTTTTTCAATAAATATTAGTCACAGAATTTGTTGCTACGTGATTTCGATATTAACAGAACTCTTCGAATTTTTTTCCAACGTCATTCATGCCAGAACATCTCTTCCTGAATTTGTTGCTCCACAAATTTGACATGAATAAGCCTCCCCGAATTTGTGGATCCACATGTTTGACATTAATAAACTTCTTTGGAGGCATCTTCATGTCAAATTTGTGGAGCAACAAATTCGGGGTGGGATGTTCAGGTTGATATCGCCTAGCAAAAAATTTGGGGAGGGTTGTTATTATCAAAATCACATAGCAACAAATTCGGGGAAGTTTATTCATGTCAAATACGTGGAGCAACAAATTCGGGAAGGCTTATTCATGTCTGAATTTGTTATTCAGGGAAAAGTGATCAAGTCGATATCGCGAAGCAATAATTCGGTGAAGATCGTTAATTTTAAAATCACTTAGCAACAAATGCGGGGACAGGTGTTCAGGTCGATATCGGTTAGCAACAAATTGGGGAAGGTTGTTAATGTCGAAATCACGTAGCCAGAAATTCGGGGAGAGTTATTAGTGTCAAAATCACGTAGCAACAAATTTGGGGAGAGGAATTTGGATCGATATTGTGTAGCAACAACATTGATGAAGGTTGCTAATGTCGAAATCACAAAGCAAAAAATTCGGGGAGGGTTGTTAATGTTGAAATTACGGAGCAACGAATTCTGTGACTACTATTTACTGAACAACGAATACCAAAAGGGGTTGTACGTTAAAATCGCGTAGCTTACAATTCGGGTAAATTGCGAGCTATGATTTAAAACCCCTCAGCGGTCTAACCGTTCTCTTTAGCACCGAGGAGGCATGGGGGTTGGTTTATAGGATAAGGGTGCGATGATAACATTTCACGTAAGACATATTTCAAGAAAGTATGTCGGTGAGCAGAAATTGCCCGTTGCAACTTGGAACAACAAACCGGAAATGTTGAAATGTTTGTTGCCCGGAACAACAAAATCGGAAATGCGGCAACAAATTAGCAACCAAAGAGCAACAAATCACGATTCTGAATCGTGTAGAATTTCTTGCTCCTCATCACACTTCCTACATGTGGAATCTTCTGCAACCCCAATAATCTTAAGGTATCTGTTTAGACAGCACTGTCTTGTAAGTAATCTTACTGTCTTTCTCGGTTATGGTCTACTCAGCTTGAGGATTTTGTGTTTTCTTTTGTCCTTGAAGAGCCCATCAATGAACAACCGCAATTGCCTTAGTCCCGACCGACTAGGACAATGTGGATAATGTGGCTGTAGGAGAACGATCGGAAAATTGTGGGGCTAAAACCTAAAATGGTTTTTTGGTTGTACACATCACTCCATGATCTTTAACCTCTATCAAGAGTAATTCCATGCTATGTATACCATTGGACAGAAGCACCACTGTAAGGAGCTTTCAAAAACCTTTCAGGGTCCTCATACCTGAAAGGGAAAGAGGAGGTTTCAAGCAGGAGCTGGGGGCTTGATATGATACCATCTGATACACAGATAGATCAAAAATGGAAGTCAGCACTGGAGCAGGAATTGGTGGAGGCAGAACAGGGAATGTGTTTAGCATAAACCTGAGCTGTCACAAAACTGTTTTCCAGACAGAAATAACTGCAATTACAGCATGTGCAGAAGAAATGATATGGAGGGCTTATGAAAAAATCATGTAACATGACGGACAGCGAAGCTGTACAAAAAGCCCTGAAAATCGTGGAAAAACAATATCCAAGGTTGTGAGTTACTGCCTCGACGTGCTAGTGGCACTGGCACAACAGAACCGCTCAAAGCTGAGGTGGGAGCTGGGAAGCGCAAGAATAAATAGCATTGATAAAGCAAACGTTCTCACTAAGGACGCTGCAAAACGACAAGTAGTAGGACCAGAGCATATATGACAGCAAAAGAGGCTATAAAGGAACTACTAAGTACGAGTAAACAGCATCTTGCGTACTGGAGTGATCTTCCGGGACTAAAGCGATCGTGGATGTTCATCGGTGGGCCCTCCAACGACAAAAAAAAACAAGAAATCCTTCTGACCTAGACAACAGCTGAGGAAGACGGTAGAACTATTTACAGGACACTACTGTCTAAACCGCCACCTCAAAATAATTGAGGTCGTAGGAGATTCTGCAGGGAATATGGGGAAGAAAAAGAAATTCCCTCCCACATACTATGTGTACATCCAGCTTTAGCAGCCATGAAGCTTCGGTTGTCCTTATCAACCGAGAAAATAACTCAGGAACCCATCAGTTGCATACTCAAGTTTATTGAGCTAAATAAGCTAAACTGATTTTATCTTTTTTAAATTTAAATTAAAAATTAAAATTAAAAATTAATTTGTGTATCTAAAGAAAAAATTCCGCCTACGATCGACTCTCACGGTAGCAGTTACCAACGAAATATTTCATATTATTCTCAGGTTGCTACATTATAATTTTTTATTGCTATTACTGTGTTAAGTTTAAAAAATTTAAAATGGACTTACCACATTGGCTAATCTTTCGTTTATGGCCATATTGAAGATAACTGCCAGGATATTTGTATATGAAGAGAGAATTAATATTAAATCTAATTCTTGATTAGAAATAACCGAAATTATAGCTGCTAAATTATTAACGATCATAACCACAATTGCGAATAACATCCATGGAATGAGTAAGAACTGGAAGGACTTTTTGAATTGCTGATGAGTTAACTCGATGGCCATATACAACAGTCTTAACCGGCAAAGACCAATTTCTACTTGTTTAACGTTATATTTGAACCGTTCCGATAAAAGAGACGTAATTTGTTCGAAACATTTCCGATACAAAATATAATACAACAAAGTTCCAAAAACGAAGTTGATACTTACTATAACACATACAAAACCGGAATAGCATATATTTATAAATTTAAAAATTGAACTAAGGAAACTGGTAGTTTGTATTTCGGTTAACCACATGTAAAATAAATTAACTAAGATTGTTATAAATAAACATATAGAGAAGTAGTAATATTTTTTACTTGTATTCAATACTTCTTTGGTTATAAAATGTGGAACTTCATAATAATTAAGGTTGTCTGCAAGTTTCGCAATTCCGTTTAGTTCCCGTAATTTTATCTTTCTGGTAATAATTCCAGTGGTACAAAAAATAATAGATATAACTGCAACAAGTTTTATTAGCATTGAAGTTAATGATTTGGTGTCACAAAATGTTGAATTGAAAATTTCAGAAATGTTCAGATATAAGTTGATACACTGAATTATCATCATCAAGATCGTGAACGCTATACATTTTTGAGATATTGAAAATTTAGGCGGATAAGCGTAGTTGTTTTTGGAGTGGACACACTTGACGTTTAAAGGAGGACACGAAAAAAACGAACCCAAATAAATATAGGGTTCAAAAAGGCATCCAACGCAATTGATCATTGTTAGCTAAAATTAGAATCAAATTTACAAACTACAACTGACAACGAGTATACAACCGCGTTTTTTTGTTTATAATACACAACTGAAATGTTAGAAAAACAACACAATTACGACATCATAAATATCATACTGTAGAAAGTACATGGCACTTATAAGAATTACCTCTAATGCAATTTCGTAAGTAATAAATATATTTTCAAGTGTTGTCATTATTATTTGTCATCACCCTAAAATGGAAGAGTGTTTTTGAATTTTTCTAAATTTATTTTACAGTTGAACCAAGTAGTTATTTGTTTTACCTTGCAATTATTAGTATTTTGTAAATTTTTAATGTTTTCTAAAACTATAAATTTATAATTTAAAAAATTAAACACAATTAAGTAAGAGCGGCAGACACACACTGCTTCATCGACTATCAAGCCATCATACCACGTATGTGTTTCTGACTCATTAGTCGTCATGAGTGCCGCATACTTTGTTGAAAAACACTTAATTGTGTGCTATTTAAGTGGCTTTATAGTCGATGATGCAGTTTGTGTCTGCCGCTCTTACTTAATTGTGTTTAATTTTTTAAATTTTAAATTTTAATTTATACTGGCAAGATTGCGATAACCTTTTATAAATTTATATTAATAAAATGTAGAAGTGATCCGTTAAATTTAACGGTTCGTTAAAAGTTTTATGAATATGGGTATTATTTTAAAATAAAATGCAACAATAAATTGAATTACTTACCACATTTGCTAAGTTTTCGCTTATGGCTAAATTGAAGACCACTCCCAGGATATTCACATATGAAGAACATATTAATAAGAAACTTAATTTTTGATTATAAATAATCGAAATAATAATTGCAAAATTATTTACGACCAAACTTACAATTCCGAATAAAACCCAAGGTACAAGCAAGAATTGAAAATAAGTTTGGAATTGCTTGTGATTTAACTTGATCGCAAAAAGCAATAGTATTAACCGGTTAAGGCCGATATCTACTTTCTTAACGCTATATTTGCACCGTTCTTCTAAGAGAAATGTAATTTGTTTGAAAATTTTCCGATATAAATTATAATAAAAGTAAGTTCCAAAAATAAAGTTGAAAGTCATTGCAAAAGCCACAAAACTAGAAAGACACAAACTTAAAAATTTTAAAATGGTATTAATTAAACTACCAGTTTGTGTATCGATTAGCACCATATACAAAATAATAACTAAACACAAGATTAATGAAAATATGCATATGTAATAACATCTTAAACTTGCACGTAAATTTCTTTTCGTTATAAAATTTGGAATTCCGTAATAGTTACATTTTTCCACAATTTTTGAAATGCCATTCAGTTCCAGTAATTTGGTTTCTTTGAGAATAATTCCAGTGATACAAAGAACGATAGACATAGCAGAGATGATTTTCTCTAACAATGACGTCAAAATTGTTATCTTATCGAATTTTGTTTTAAAAATTTCGCAAAGGTTCCGATATAAGCTGATACATAGAATTATTATTATTAACACTGTGAACACTATACATTTTTTAGATATAAAAAATTTCGGCGCCAAAGCGCGATTGTTTGTGGAGTGCACACACTTGACAATGAAAGGAGGACTTGAACAAAGTGAATATAAATTAATATGAGGTTTAAATAAACATCCAACGCAATTATTTATCATTTTAAACAAAATTTAGTTTTAAGTTACTTGGCTTGAATAAAATTTACCGCCTACTACACCCAATAACGGGTATGTAACCCTTGGGTTGTTTTAATAACAATCAACGAAAATAGTAGGAAAACATAAAGCTATTTGAGTTATAAGAAAGGTACACAAAATATAATAAAGCACTCATAGAAATTATCCTTAATACATCATATAAATAAATAAATTGTCATGTCTCTATTTGTTATCCTCAAATTAATTAAATGTTTAATATGCATGAAGCTCGTCCAGCTGGCGAGATAATATTGGCTGAACATCGGAAAGCAATATTAGTAATCAATATTGAGGCAATATTGATTTTCAATATCGCGGCAGTATTAGAAAACAATATTGCACCAATATCGGCTGAATATCGGAAGGCAATATTGGTAATGAATATTGGGCAATATTGCACCAACTTACTCCCAATATTAGTGCAATATTGATTTTCAATATCGGCGCAATATTTGACCTATATTGGCTGAACATCGGAAGGCAATATTGCTAATCAATATTGGGGAAATATTCATTGCCTCAATTCTTCATTGAGGTATTCTTGAAGGTATCTAAAGGCAACATTTGGGTCTTCGCGTGATGCCATTAACGCAGTATCGTCAGCATAAATGGCGGTCTCCGTTCTGTAGTTAGTTGGCAGATCGGTGGTATACAGGAGATACAGAAGTGGGCCAAGCACACTGCCCTGTGGAACACCTGACTTTATAGGAAACAAGGTAGAATAGGCATCCCCGTACTTTACAAGAAAGTGTCTATGTGTCAGATAAGATTTTAGTAGTTGGCAATGAGGATGAGGTAGGGTGGTCTTAATTTTGCAAATCAGTCCGCGTGCCAAACCTTGTCGAAAGCCTGAGAAATATCCAAGAATGCTGCAGAACAGTACCTCTTATGCTCTAGGTCAACTCTAATCTTCTTGACCATTATAGAGTGGTCCATTGTAGAATGGTTTTGTCGGAATCTAAACTAATGGTTGGGTATTAATTGCTTCTCTTCGAGGAGTGGTTTCAGTCTAGCAGCAAATATCCTCTCGAACACCTTAGACAAAACAGACAGGAGACTAATTGGGTGATAAGAAGCTGCTGCCGTTGGATCCTTGCCAGGCTTCAAAATAAGAATTATTTGAGCTACCTTCCATTGTGAGGGAACATAACCCAATCTAAGAATTGCATTAAAAATTATCGTGATCATTTTTATACCTTCTTTACACAATTTACACTACTTTTAAACAGCTAAAAATTTATATTAATATAATGTAGAAATCATCCGTTAAATTTAACGGTTGGTTAAAAGTTTTGTGAATACGGGCATTAATATTTTAAATAAAATAGAATGCTACAATAAATTAAATTACTCACCACATTTGCTAAGTTTTCGATCATGGCTAAATTAAAGACCATTCCCAGGATATTCCCATATGAAGATGATATTAATAAGGAACTTAATTTTTGTTTGTAAATAATCGAAATAATGATTGCAAAATTATTTACGATCATACTTACAATTCCGAATAAAAACCAAGGAACAAGCAAGAATTTAAAATAAGTTTGGAATTGCTTGTGATTTAACTTGATGGCCGAAAACAATAGTATTAAACGGTTAAGGCTGATGTCTACCTTCTTAACGCTAGATTTGCACCGTTCTTTTAAGAGAAACATAATTTGTTTGAAACAATTCCGATATAAAATATAATAAAAGTAAGTTCCAAAAATAAAGTTGGAAGTCATTGCAAAACCCACAAAAGTATAAAGACACAAACTTACGAATTTAAAAATTTTGTTAATTAAACTACCAGTTTGTGTTTCGCTTAGCACCACATACAAAATACTAATTAAAGTCCAGATTAATAAAAATATGCATACGTAGTAAAATCTTATACTTGCACGTAAAACTTTTTTTGTTATAAAATACGGAATTCCGTAATATTTACATTTTTCTGCGATTTTTGAAATTCCATTCAATTCCAGTAATTTGGTTTTTTTGCTAATAATTGCATTGATACAGAAAAGGATAGACATGGCAGAAATTAGTTTCTCTAACAATGACGTCAAAATTGTTACGTTATCAAATTTTGTTTCAAAAATTTCGCAAAGGTTCCGATATAAGCTGATACATAGAATTATAATAATTAACACCGTGAATGTTATAAATTTGTTAGATATGGAAAATTTCGGCGCAAAAGCTTGATTGTTTGTGGAGTGCATACACTTGACAATGAAAGGAGGGCTTGAACAAAATGAATATAAATTAATATGAGGTTTAAATAAACATCCAACGCAATTATTAATCATTTTAAAGAAAATTTAGTTTCAAGTACTTGACTTGAATAAAATTTACCCACTACTACACCTAATAACGGGTGTGTAACACTTGGTTTTTTTTTAATAACAATCAGCTGAAAGAGTATGAAAACAAAAAGCTATTTGAGTTATTAAAAATTTACACAAAATAAAATAAAGCACTTACAAAAATTAGCCTTAATACATCCCATAAGTAAATCAATTTTTATATGTCTATTTATTGTTAAAAGTCATCCCAAAATTGATTGAATGTTTAATATGCATGAAGCTCGTTGCGCTATTTTTAATGCACTGCGTACAGAGAGAAAGATGTGTTAATAATCTACATAATTGTGCAGAAAAATTACACAATTGCGCACTTTTTCTGCACAATTGTGTAGATTAGTCGCATATATTTCTCTGTGTGCAAAATTTATATTTTGAGAGTTTTAGGTTTAAGTGTAAATAATAAAATTTTACTTTTTCTTCAATATTTAATTAAAATTTTTTGAATTAAAAACTATTTTCACCATAAATCCGATGAAAACATGATATTTAACCTACCTATTATTTTTTTAAATTTATTTTACATGCGTGCATAAATTGCAAGATTTAAATTTTGTTTTTTTTTGATTCTGTGCAAATAGGTGAGACGACAAATCTAAAAGCAAAATAAGCAACAGTACGCAACAACTCATTAAGACGTAGGAAGAATTTCTTACAAATGGCGTGCGAGCAGGGACATGTTTTCTTCACCCACCCCATTTCCAAAATACAACTCTTGTAACCCCTCTTTTGAATACTTCTAGACCTGTGCTAGAACTCTGTGTAATATAAAACTCGGAAAACTATTTTAGAAATGCCTGCTAGATGAATATATTCAAGGAAACCGACCAAGAGAACATAAGCTCCACAGACCGACTTGATACCGGCTGAAATGGAAAATTGCTGTTTGTTATACACCTATTCTCAAGCTGAGTTGCAAGAAACTGCACAAATAATGTGATGTGCTAAAATTGCATTTTGGAAAGAGGGGCTGAAGAAAACAAGTCTCTGCTCGGGCGCCATTTGTAAAGATACCAACACTTAATATTTTGTTTTTTAATTTTTGTTAAAAACTCGATAGTAAAATTAAGAAATGCCGCTTTAAAAAAAATTAGCAGGCGAGGTCGTGTCGCATTACGTTGTGGTTGCCGCATTGCTATTATTTTCGTTGGAAAACAATAAGTTACTTTGACAGTAATTAATTTGGTTAACAACCTAACTAGCACCAAAGTGACGGCAACTGAGACGGGAACTTTGCATAAGTGACTATTACGTAACCACCACTAAATCTACGACTTTGAAGTATTCATACTTTATTACTTTGAAGTTAAATTACTATACTAAGTAACTGAACTGGTAGTGGGGACCTGTGCGACGACTTTTAAGTTTTTGAAACTTAGCGGTGGCAAATGGTAGTAATAACGACTAGTTTAGATTACTAAAATGCTGCTTCAAAGTTAACTGCACTTTTAAGTAGCATTGGTAGTCGCTGCGACGTTATGGAACCTTCACCAATCCTTTAAAGTCGTGAAACTTATAAGTAACATTTATTAGTATTAATACATTCCCGCTACATACGAATTGCTACTACAAAGTGAATATCACCTTTTAAATTCACCAATAAATAAATTTTACTTTGTAGTCCCAGCTGTTAGTATTGGTAGTAATTAAATAAATTAAATTTAGTTTTCGAGTTACATCTTGATTGTGTCTTGATGCTTAATTATAATCAAGGCAAAAATGGAGAAATAAAATTCAGAATAAACAGAATGAAATGAAAGCCAAAGCCGACTCGAGGAAAATTGTGTACCAAAAAATTGTAAAAAGCCCTCATCAAAACAGATGGAAACCACAAAAATAAACTTACCACATTTGTTAATCTTTCATTTATTACCAAGTTAAATACTATTCCAACCACAGTTGAAAACGAAATAGAAATTAATAACACATTTAACTCTTGATCAGAAAGAAACGAAATTACAATTGCAAAATAATTCACAACCATAGCTAAAATTGCTAATAAAAACCACGGAATAAGCATAAATCGGATAGAATTTTTGAATTCCCTGTGCGTTAACTCCATTACCAAATACAGTAGTCTTAATCTTTGAAGATTTATTGTTATGTTTTGAACTCTATGTTTCAATCGTACCATCATAACGAACATAATTTGTTTGAAACATTGCCGATACAAAGTATAGTAAAAGAAAGTGCCCAATACTAAGTTGGAACTCATTGCTATAGACACCAAGTAATAAAAGCACTCATTTGTAAATTGTAAAAGTATATAACGGAAACTAACGGTTTTCATTTTGATTAACGAATTAAGCAATAGAGAAGCAACGCTAGATATTAACAAAAATCTGGATAGGTAGTAACATATTTTACTTATCCACAGTTGGATAGTGGATAAATTTAAATAAAATTGTGCAAAAAAATTACACAATTGCATACTTTTTCTGCACAATTTTGTGGATTAGTAACACATAGTTTTCTCAGTGTATACGTTTTCAACGCGCCCAAAAAACAATTGCGGAAAAATCTGTCAGAAACGGACCGACCGTTTTTCATTTACTATTATTATTGTTATTAAATTTAATGTAATAATTTTTAAAATTGCAAGATTTAAAACGACAACCTTAACAGGTTATTGTACTTAAGCTACAAACATAAATAAAATTACTTACCACATTGGCTAAACTCTGGGTTATATATAAAAGCACGATTAATCCAGCTAAACCAAAGTAAGAATTAAACAGCATCATAAAATGCTCACTTTGAATATTGTCAAGAAAATTAATACACCAATAGCTAACACCACTCGTACTTACAATAAAACCAAATAAAAACGATGAAATCATAAATGCGTTATATCCATTAAATTCTCGAAAATTTAAATTAACTGCTAAATAAAATCGGTTTAACCGTTCGAGATGAATATTTAATGATACTTGGTTTGATTCCAGTAAAAAGTTGATTTGATCTAATGATTTTAATTTCTTTAATAACAAAATTCTAATTCTCGTAAAACATTTTTTGAAAATAAAAATGTAAAAAAGAAGGTGCAATATCGTTTGGCATCCCAAAACATTTCCAATGTAGAAATAAATGAAGCGATTTAGAAACACGAATAAAAAAACATAGTAGTTTTTCACTTCTCCGTCGACTAATGTAATAATTAAGGCAAAAACTATTGCACTAGCTACACCAAAAAAATTAAGAAAATAAAGCTTTTTCGAGATTTTCAAAAATGATTTAGATATTAAACACGATATTCCGTAATACTTGCTGTTTTCTATAATTAAGGACAATCCTTTGAGTTCCAATAAATTTTGATTATATTTTAGCACTCCGATGAAACAACATACTATTGTACAAAACATAAATGGAATTTCAATTACATATAATATTGTCATTAATTGTATATCTCTATAAATGCTAACAGCTTGAAGAAATATTATCGTCACCGGTATAAACAAAAGTATTTTATTTAGTGCGAAAATTGGTGCAAACGCTTTTCCGTTTTTATGAACACACTGTACATTAGCGGGGAGAAATCCAAAATATGAAGTTAACTTTAGAAACGATTTTACTGCACATCCAACGCAATTTATCATGATTTTGCTGTTATTAACTGAATTATTGCACAAAATATTAACAAATGCTTTTTCGAGTTACTTACCCGAAACAATTTTGCTAAAAGGATATATTGGCAAATTAGTAAATTGCATGGTTATTAATTAAGTTAATAATAAAGTAACAATTATAATTATGTAAATGTTGATTGTCAACAGAACATCCCCGTAAACATAAATATTAAATTATGGCTTGTTTTGCTACTACAAAGTCAATCATTTGCTCATTTATATATTATATTAGCTCTATAGTTAACTTTTTTGAATTATTTGATATTCTACTCTTTCACTCTATCCATCTTGGTGACCGGACTTGTTGCTACTAGATACGCAGAGATAAATAAACAAATAAAAAAACATAGAGAATGTGTTACTAATCCGTACAATTCTGCACAATTGTGCAGTTTTTCTGCACCATTGTGCAGAAAAATACGCAATTGTGTAATTTTTCTGCACAATTGTGTGAATTAGTAACACAACATATTTTTCTTAGTGTATTTCGCCACGATTGTTGTTGGAAATGTCCTAGTAGTAGCAAAATGTACAGAATTGAATTGTTTGGGGGGTAATATCACCTCTTTTCCAATTCGTTCTCTACATTTTTTTTGCATATGTTTTCCTGTAACTGTTTTATTCATTCGTAAATAATAGTTAATAATTAATTAAATAAATATATAATAAATAATAATAATACGTCGTCTAACCATATTTTGTGGGGTCTTCCCACGCTTCTCTTATGGCCAGTTGTATAACATAAGATCAACCTTGGATCAGAGTTATTAACTAAGTCATTCTTGGACGCCAGTGTGTATTCTTATATGGCCATCTTGTAGAGTCGAGCCTTTACTCACACGTAAAGCGAGTGGAGGGACGAGAATGGTTTCGGAGGGCGGCAGACAGAGAAACATAGAAAGAGTTGAGAGAGGCCTACATCAGGAGTGGATGGTTATATGTTAAGAAGAAGAAGAAGAATAATAATATTTAATCATAATAATTGTGTATTAATTAGTACAAACGATTAGAACTATTTTGGATTTAAAATTTTAAATGGGGGCTGGCGAAATGCCTATTTTAGATACTTCAAAATATCTAAAAAAACAAAATGGGTACAGATGAAAATAAGGAAGGTACAAACAGGTACAAACAAGGTACAAACGATTAATGCCCGATTTCTTCACTTAGAGATAGCTATCGGATAATGAATCCTGCCGACAAATTAATCAAGTAACCAATCAAATTATTTATTTGATATTTTGAGTTTGAATTGCGGTTGTCTGATTGGTTGTCAGAATCCACAAGGATAACGCTAGAGGTAACAGGGTAAGAGGCCCTCCTCAAACCTTTCTGAAACAAGCTTGAAATGGATAACCCAAAGGATAATAAAGTTACGATGCAGGAGAAGCTCGGAACCCCAGTATCGGTGGGTGTGTCTGGTGAGAATGACGACGAATGTACGCACTACTGCGCGAGCAAGAGGAAACACCCGGCAGACGCCGAGATAAACAGAGAGAAGGAGACCATAATCCCTACAGAAAAGAGTGCGACACTCTGACGTCTTTCAAGATGAGACAAAGCGAGATCATTGACGAGAAAGTCCAAAAAATCTGCCGTTCCAGTAGAAATAGGGAGGGAGATAAAATGTTACAGCCTTATCGTCCCAATAAAACTCGAATACCGCCTGAAAACGTGCGCAAGACGATTAGCATCAAGAAAATCGAGCTACAAGAGATACTGATCGATTACTCCGAGGGATCAGCCTTTCATGAACTGGCAGATTTCTTCGAAAAACTAGAGACAGACATAAATGAGGTGTGCGCTGACACGAGGTCACAAGGAACAAGCTATACTAGGGTGCGAAGACATGGAAGACAGACATGGAGTCAATGAGGACAATCAGAAACATTCAAGTTTGATCATACGTTGCCTAGAACCAGAAAACAAGAGCAAGGAAAATAATAGCAAAAGAAACACAACACAAAACCGCAGAAGAGAATTAAAGCTGGAGGATACGAAACAACAAAGTGTTATCAAGCGTCCCGCACGGGTCGCTACTCCGAAGCATTGAAAACAGGCGGCGGAGGAAACACAAAAAATCGAACAAACTTCTTGAAAGACGGTCGTACAGCAGACAACACAGGCGCTGGTAGAAAAGCCCGGACACAAGGAAGCTCTATAACAAGAAAAAACTCGCAGGCTGTACTGGTGAAAACATTGACGGAGATCAAGAAAATCAAGAGAATAAGAGCCGGTGATGTGCTCATCGGGACACACTGAAATCGACGCGTTGACAGATATCACAGAACTGGAGGAACACCTAAGAAGGTACACGGCGATAAACGGCCAGATTACCATCAGATCTTGCAGATCAGTATACGGAGGAATGCAAACGGCGATATTGGACTGCGACAAAGATACGGCAAATAGGCTCCTAGCCGAATCAAGATTTAAAATAAGCCTAACCAGAGGCTGCAAAGTGACGAAACTACTGAAGTGCTACAAGTATTGGGCAACCGACCACATGACACCTGTGTGCACGAATGAGGAAGATCGATGGACGACATTTTGTAGATGCGTCATGAAGAGCCCTTACTCTTCTACATGCGCTAAGGAGGAGTTTTGCATAAACTGCAAGCTTCTCGGTCACCCGACCGGTAGCAGACAGTGCAGAGGGAACAGGAAGGCACACCTTGGAACAGGAGTAAGGAAAAGATACCTCTTCTTGGGTGTCAAGGTATAACATAGTTACGACACAAAGACGAGTCTGGAAGAAACACCATTTCCTATTTTTGGGCGTTGATCCGAAGAAACAAGATACGTGGCTGTATACCGGAGAGTCGAAAGCAAAGACCCGAGAAGTCGGAGGCATGACTAACGGCAGGAGTGTGTGCGGAAGATATTCAGTTACAATTCCCGGCTGCAGTAAAACACTATTTTTACTTGACTACTCTTTTAAGTTGCCCGCTCCTAAAAGATTATATCTTTAAAGACATACTTTATTAAATATACAAAAGCTACAAATATTATACCTCAAAATCTTTAATATTGAATAGGCATGATATGCGTGGCATGATCATGTGTGAGAACCCTGAAGCATTTGTGTAATAACTATCTTCTTTTCTCACAACATCTTTTTATTATCCTAATTTCTATAGGTATAACTAATTTTAAAATACACTTACCACATTTGCTAATCTTTCTTTTATTACAAAGTTGAATACCATTCCCATCACACTTGTAAAAGAAGTAGAAATTAGTAACATATTTAACTCTTGATTGGTAAGGAAAGAAATTACAATTGCAAAGTTATTCACAACCATTGCTAAAATTGCTAATAAAAACCACGGAATAAGCATAAATCGGAAAGAATTTCTGAATTGCCGGTGCGTTAACTCCATTACCAAATACAGTAGTCTTAATCGTTGAAGATTTATTGCTACGTTTTGAACTCTATGTTTCAATCGTTCCATCAAAACGAACATAATTTGTTTGAAACATTGCCGATACAAAGTATAGTAAAAGAATGTGCCCAATACTAAGCTGGAACTCATTGCTATGGACACAAAACCATAAAAGCAGTCATTTGTAAATCGGAGAAGTATATAAAGGAAACTAACTGTTTTCATTTCGATTAACAAATTATTCAATAGAGAAGCAACGCTCGAGATTAGCAAAAATATGGATAGGTAGTAACATATTTTACTTATACGTAATAATTTTTTCGTTATAAGAAATGAAATTCCGTAGTATTTACACTTTTCTGCCAGTTTAGAAATGCCGTTCAATTCCAGGAATTTAGTCTTTCGAGTACTAATTCCATTGATACAATAAATGATAGAACTGCTATAAATTAGTTTCTCTAGCACTAATGTCAAAGTGTTTATGTTGTCATGTTTTGCATTAAATACTTCAAAAATGTTTAGATATAAACTAATAGATTGAATTATAATGATAAACACTGTGGACGCTATAGATTTTAGAGACACCGAAAATTTTGATACACATGTCTCATTGCTTCTAGAGTGGACACATTCTACGGTGAAAGGAGGCCACGAACAGAACGAACCTAAATTTATATGCGGTTTAAAGAAACATCCAATACAAATCATAATTTTTAAAAGATTGATTGGTCAAATTCACTAACTATGCCCACGAATGGCCTTTTTGATAGTAAAGAACAGAAAAATGTTCTGAAAGTATAAGTCAATTTCGATAATGAAATATGCAAAATAGATGTCAGTCATAGGCCTAATGTATCTCACAAACTAATACATTTGTAAATGTTTTCAATTACTATCTTAAAAAAAATGCTTTCCAATATTTTTTGATAATTTATTATTATGATTGACTAAGTGATTAATTTTTTTTTGAAATTATTTGAATTGTTTCAGAAATTTTATTATGAAATTGTTGTAATAATGTTAGTCTGTTTCATTTCAATATTTAATAAATAAATTAACATATTATGAACATATACTTTAGTTCAATCAGTGAAATACATCCGCATGAGACTCATATTAAAATAGAATCAAGATCAAATTTTGTATTTATTTATCATTAAACTTTAATCATTAAAAATTAATCATTAAACTTAATCCCAAAGTTAAAGAAATGTGCAATCACATTGTCAGGTTTATTTATATAAAGTTATTATTTATAAAAAAAAATAATGGTATATCAGTATTAAAAAGAAAACGCGGTTTCCTTCACAATTAGTCGCTTTATGATGGTTTCACAAAAATGATAGTTAAATTTAAATAGCGAATTATTCCAGACCTCTCAACTATCAATTGCAATTGCAAATAATTAAAAAATTATTTTTTATGGTAACATTGCCAAGTTTTCAGATATCCCGCAAGTGATATCCTAATTAATTTTTCGTGCAAAGGTCAGTTAAGCTATAGCCAAAGAAATGGAAAATCTGTGTCATTGTGAAAGATGCGAAAATTACCGTGAAATTACCTGTCCACACTGATAAACAAGAAACTAAAAAAATACGTCAAAGAAGCAGTTTGAGATTACCAGTGTGGTTTCATAAAGGGAAAATCGACAGTAGACGCAATTTTCGTATTGAAACAGATAATGGAATAAAGTCGAAATCATAACAAAGATATGTACATGATTTTTATTGATTTCAAGCAGGCATTCGAAAAAGTAATCAGAAGTAAATTGAAAAAATCAATGCAAGAAATCCGGAATACCAGGTAAACTGATAGCTCTAACACACATGACTTTAGAAGATACAACAGCTTTGTGTCAGAACGGAAAAAGAATAACAAACGATTTTACAATGAATACCGAAGTGATTGTGAGACAGGGAGACAACGATATATATATGAGAAGGTCCATCATTTTTGTTACGTGGGAAACCAGATGAACAATAGAAATGAGAGACAACAAGAATTAAGAAGAAGATTACAGCAGGAAAATAGATTATATTTCGTGAACAACCAATTGCTAATAAAGAAAAGAACTGACCGAGAAAAACCAGGATAAATATTTACAAGATCCTCATGCGCCCTGTAATTATCTATGCGGCGGATACGGTATGCATGAGCAGAAGAGAGGAGGAACTTTGCTAGTCGGAAGCAAGACCTCTCAAGAGCGGGTTTAATGCTCCGGAAGCTCCACAAATGGGCGATAAAATTAGTTGATTAAATTTATTTCCAATAAAACTTCCGATATAGTAAAAAGGAAAAATTAAATGTGGCGATACGCAGACCATACACCTCGTTATCGCGACTGCTTCACGTCGCCTTCAATTTAATTATCAATAATTAATTCTAAATCAACTAAACCATTCATTAATTGAATGTCGTTTATTCTAAAAATTGACTCTTCAAATCGTCCAAGAACTCATCCAAAAACTATCAAAAAACTCGTCCAAATTGGGAGAAAATATTCTCCAAAATTTAACAAAATTGTACTCGCAAATTTTAAATTATTTATTCACCAAATTATCAAATAATCTCAAATCAGAGACGCAATATTATACAAAATCAACCGAAACTTCCGCAAAACGCGCCCGTCTATCCAAAATATTCGCCCTATTATAATAAATTATTAACAAAATCAAAATTCAATTTCCAAAAATTAAAATTAAAATAGTTATTTTCAAAATTAAAATTCGGATACTCAAAAAAATAAACAATCAAAACTCCAAAATTCAAAATTAATAGATTTTGTAACACGACAATATAAAAAACTATAACTATCACAACATTGCAAACTCAAGGTAATGCAAGTATAATACTCCCAACCTCCACCCATACCCATGAGGAAGTAGAATTACTCTATGAAGAAATAGAAACAGCAAATCTATGTAATTATACTTTAAACATTGGAGATTTCAATGCCATAATATGGGTAATTTTGATATTACCCATATTTATATATTTAAATACCCAAAAAATTGGGTAGTTTCGGACTTGGAGAAAGAAAACTAAACGGGACAAACATTAGTAAATTTTATGGAAGAGAGGAGTATTTATGCCATAAATGTACATTTTTTTTCAAAACCACCAATAGAAAGTGGACGTGGATAAGCCCAAATGGCAAAACACATGAAATAGATTACATACTATCTATAATAAAATAGAACTTCAATATAACAAGTTAGTTAAAACGAATATTCGTTTTAAATATTTAAATATTCGTTTTAACTAACTTGTTATATTGAAGTTCTATTTTATTAATTTTCACAAGTTAAGAATTCATATAATTTACATACTATCTATACTATATACAAATAGAGGGAAAAAACTGAGAAACTATTCGAGGAAAGGAGAGATTTGATAAGAAATCATAAAAGTACCACAATATCATATACAAAAACAAATAAAACCTTGACAAAATCTATAAATGAAGATAAGAAAAGCCTATTAGAAGAGGAAATAGAGAGAGTGATAGAGGAAGGTAAAAATATGAAAAGCTTAAGACGATCCTTAGGAAGAGAACAAATAACCGAAATTAAAAAGAGAAACAATGTTTTAATTAAAATAACTTGTTTCTTTTAGAGAAAGGTTTCAGTATTTAGACTCTACGGTTGCTTAATCCGGGTTGGGGAATGCCTGTAACCCTGTGTTTAACAGTCGATTGCATCAATCATCAACTCAGGGCGACCGACAGCTTTACGTGGCCTCCGAAGCACAAAGACGATTATATGAAAATTATAGTCTCTCCCCAGATTCGAACCGGGAACCTCCGAGTCAACAGTTGGTATCACACAGATCACTCAGATCAGTATATGAAAATACCCAGCTTTAGTGGCTGGGTACTTAACATTTGAAAACCTGAGTAAGACAAGGAGATAGCATGAGCCCTAGACAACATTGGAGGACGTGTTCAGGAAGATAGAATTAGATAAGAAAGGAATTAATATAAATATGGAAAAAAGAGTCATCTGAGGGAAATATGTAAATATATATATAGAAATATATAAATAAATATATGAAGAAGAAGAAGAACAAAAATCAATAAAACGAGACGCCGAATTGAGACATTTCCGTCTAAGATGTCGGTAGGTTAATATGACCATTATTGAAATGAAATTGGTTTTTGTTTAGTGCAGCAGTTTCTACAATTTTAACTGAAATATCTCAGAGAATATCTGTTTATCCTTACATGGAGCTAAAAGCAATTTATTTAAAATATTACAAATTATTAAACATTTGCTTCTAAACACAGAAAAACAATTTTTTTTTAGAAGAAGCAAAAAAGTATTTATAAATTTATTTATTTGATTTAAGAAAATATTTTATTGAATTTAGAAAGTATTCTTCATTTAATAACTTTGGTATTTTACTGGCAAACATATTATTTTCTTGAAATATTTCTTTGATTTTAGTATAATTTTCTCTTTTTAAATAAGCACATTTCAAATACAAGAATATTAAATTTTCTTCATTTAAACATATCAGTTATTTTAATATGAGCAAAGATTGATGTTACCATAAAATTAATTTAGTTAGCGTTACCAGAAGCAGATATTATTGATTTAAGAATTAGTAACTTTCAAACAAGATAACAATTTACTTGAACGAAGTTTTCTTGAATTGAGTATTTTTATATACTTGCCATGATCATTTTATTTACTTATTTCAAATAATAAATATTGTTAATTTGAAACTATACTCGTTTAATATAAGAAAATCATTCAATTACTTAAAATAATATTTGCTTGTGACTATATCAAAACAGAGATTTACTTGATTCAAAACAGATTTATTTGAATCAAGTAAATTGTTTTTAGTGCGAATGCAATCTTAAAGATAAAGTTTCATTCAAAATCACTTGGAAAATTATTTTCAAAAATTGAATTTCTCTTTATAATTCTTGTGCTTGTTGATGTGACGTTTTAATCATATCTTGGATTTTTTAAATTCAATTTAATTAATTTCATAATAATAAATTTAGAGAAAAAATCATTTAAGCTCATTATGAATAAAAAACAACAAAAATCATAGTTATACTCACCACATGGGATATTCGTTCAGTTATAAAAAATATTGTAGCTACTATAACATTAATCCATATCCAAAAATTCAGAACATACAAACAAATATATTTTTGAAAATTGTAGAACAAAACGACTAATAAATAGTTGCTAACAGCGGCAGATGCAATGAAAAACACTCCCAAAAATAGTACAAGCTTATCCATTAAACTGTTATATAGCTTAAAGGTCGCTAAAATTTTCAAATATAATTTAGTTAATTGTTTGAGACGAATTTCTAATTCCATAAAATCAAAATTGACTTTAGCGAAATGTATAATATTAGATTTCATTTTAATTTTCAAGTTTAGAAATATTTTCATTTGTTTAAAAGTGGTTACAAAAAGTATATTATAAATAATGAGATGTAGAATGACTTCAAAAATAAATGCATATCCCACAAAAACATAAATTAATCGATTCAATAGTCGGGCAGCAATGATAATATAATTTGAAAAATTCAAATCCCACGTTGAAATATAAACAATGTTTGAAAATGTAAACCCGATGAGGATAACAGCAGAAACGAAAATTTTGTGACTCGTGTGTATATTATCTCTGCATATAAATTGGGAAATTTTATAGACTCGACAATTTTCCACAATTGCACCGATTGTTGTGAATTCTATCAACTTTTTGTTTAGCTGAAATATGCCCGTTGCACAACATGCAATCGAAGTCGCAGTTAATATGATATCTAAGTATATTAAGAAATCCAATTTTCGTGCAACACAATTATTATACAAACTATAAATTAAATACAACAAAATCAAAATTGAGAAGCAAACATATTTTTTATATATCGTGAACTTAGGTGCAAACGCTCGGTTGTTGATGTGCACGCATTTTGAAGTTATTGGCAATAAACCGCAAAGCAAATTTAGTTTTATAACTGGGTTAATCGCACATCCCACACAATTTTTCATAATTTTGCCCATCGTCACCACTCTACTGAAAACAAATTGAAGCACGCCAAGTCTAAAAGTAGTTTTTTTTTCATTAATTGACCAACAAATAAAGTAATTTGTATTTGAAATTAAAAAAAATTGTTTATTTATAATTTAGTTGATTACATTATAATAAATTACACTTCATTATAAACATGTTTTTAATAAAATGTAATAAATTAAACCAAAACATTAAAAACCTCTACTTACCACATTTGCTAGACTCTGAGTCAACCTCAATAGCATGATTAAACTCACTACACCCAAGTAAGAATTTATCAGCAGTAAGACATTCTCATAACGAACATTTTCAAGTAAATTAAGAAACCAAAAGTTAATACTAATTGTAGCTATAATAAAACTAAATAAAAATGAAGCAATTATAAAAGCGTTAAATCCGTTAAATTGTTGGAACGTTCGAAAAACCGCTAAATAAAGTCGATTCAACTGTTTAAGTTGAATTTCTAATGTTACATGATTTGATTCCATTGGAAATATTTGTGTCGCATTTATTTGCACTACTGTAGCAGAGCTCAATTTTTTTAATAACGAACTTTTAATTTTCTTAAAGCAAATTTTGAATATCAATTTGTAAAACTCAATATGCAACATTTGCTGGAAGCCCAGAACATTGCCGATGTAGCAATAGATAAACCGATTCAGAAACATGAGCAAAAACGACTGATAATTTTTTATTTTATCATCGAATATATTAAAAACAATAGCAATAAATATCGCACAAACTCCAACAGATATATTAAAAAAATGCAATATTTTAGTGACTTTTAAGGTTTTTTTGGATATCATGCACTTTATTCCGTAAAAGTTGCAATTTTCTACGATTAATGACATTCCTCTTAGTTCTAAAAAATTTTGTTTATATTTTAGGATTCCAATAATACAGCATATGATCGTATTTAAAATAAATACAAGTTCAGCTGCATATATTATTGTTAATATATTCTTGAGCCTATGTATTATGCTCACAGCTTGAAACAATATTATAAACACCGGTATAAACAAAAATATTTTATTTAATGAGTAATTAGCTGCAAAAGCTCTTCTCCTTTTATGAACACACTGTACATTAGCCGGGGGAAGTCCAAAATACGACGTTAATCTTAAAAACGGTTTTACAACACATCCGACACAGTTTATCATGGTTTTGTCTTCATCAACTGAATAACAAATTAATGCTTCATCGATGTACCCGAAACAATTTCGTTAGAAGGATATTTTAATACGTTAATGCTTTACTAATTTAATAAATCAATAAAAATGTTACAAATGCAAATATACTAATGCAGTATCAACAAAATGCACCCATAAAAATAATATTCTACTTATTTTTTTTAATTTAAGCTAAAGTGTTTCTAAATTACAAATAAACTTACAAAATAGAAATAGAACTAATCGTATTGAACCTATTTGGCTCAATAGGAAATTTTGCCAAGGTTGCAAGATTTTGCTATCCTTGCCATCAAAAAATAGGACTGGTATTTGTGCCAGAAAAATGTGAAGCCCTCATGGTAACCGGAAGAAGAAGGATCCGGCAACCGACCCAATCATGGTGGGACAACACCAAGTAATGCCAAGTCAAAGCATTGTGGTCCTCGGAGTGGCGCTAGATAAAAGCTTGATGTTTGCACCCCACATCATCAAGATGGTGCTAAAAGCGGAGAGGAGCTACACAGCCCTGGCAAGACTCATGCCAAACACGCAGGGCCCAAATACCACCAAGCGGAGGGTCCTCTCGTCCATTGTCTACTCCATAATTCTGTATGGGTCCCCCATATATGGTTGGAGGTAATGAACATCGCCAAATACAGGAACACCCTTCTGAAGGTCCAGAGGAAGATGGCAATAAGATTCTGTTACGCCTACCGCACGGTATCAGAAACCGCCATTCTGGTGCTGGCAGGCATCCCACCAATAGACCTTCTGGTGGCAGAACGAGCAGCAAACTACAACTGAAAAAGAGGGCGGAAAACAGAGGCGCTACTGCAAGAACGGGAAAGAAGAAGAAAAAAGAACCAACACACTGATTCAAAGGAAGCATGGGGAGCTCTACTACCAGACACGGTAGAACATACAATCCTTTCCTGTCGGAAATCGTCCCAACAGCGACAGATATTGGAGGTGGACGAGCCCTTCACACCGCAAAACGCTGTACCAATCATGCTGGCATCTGAAGAAAAATGGAACCTCGCACAGCAGATCATAACACAGATTTTGAAGAACAAAAAAGAAGATGAGTGGAAGCGCAAAGATGACGAAAACAACTGAAAGAAGAGCAAAGTCCCAAAATGGTGAGGGTTTTTAGTCAGTACAAGTCTGACATACCCCCAGACACGAGTCTGGGAAATCCATGAGGATTTTCGCTCCTCCTGCCCACGAAACAAAAAAAAGATGGAAGAAACCATAATATCATATCATACACCATAGTCACGAAAAGAATGGGAAGACTAAGCATCTCAGATCTAACAGAGGTCCGTCTAAGGGGTAATCATTAACACTCTCTTCCCGACGTACCCAGAAACGGTACACCAGATAAAATCACTAGCTTTACACCAGCAGAACTAACGGAGGCCATCAAGGGATGCCGGACGGGGTTTCGGCGGTGGTCGTGAGCGAGTTTGATATTTACAACAAATTGCAGAGGGTACATACCCGGTAGTTATAAACTAGCCAGATTGGTCCTGTTGAGGAAGGATGACAAGCCTCTAGAACTTTCCCAACTCCTACATACCAATATGGCTGCTGAGAAGCTAAAACTACAAATACTTCATCAGGAGATCGAGAGGTCGGGGACCTGACCGACATCGACACCCAGTACGGGGCTCAACTCCGTCAAATGGAACGTCATTATGGCGGAGCTATAAGCCAGAAAATAGTCGCAGAGCACACTTCAGTAAGAGATATATCCTAGTGGACAAAGACCTGTGGCAGGACATGGTACAGGTGTGCTGCAACATTCCGCAAGGATTCGTACTCGCCCCTCTCCTGTGGAATGTTTAGTACGGCAAAGTCTTGCAAATACCCATTCCACCTAGGGTAATAATTACGGGATTCATAGATGAGCTCTCCATAGTAGTTGAAAGCTGCACGGAAGACGAAGTAGAGGATTTCGTAAATAACACAGTGGCAAAAATATCTGAATGGATGGACACCAGAGGACTCGCCATAGTAACTGAAAAAATGGATGCGGTTATGGTATCGGGAAGGCGGAAGAGAAGACTGTGCGCATGTGTAGCACTATGATGTGTACTACATATAGAATCTGTCGTTTAGGCCCCACCTAACAAGCTTATGCTCAACATGAGAGGTTCCAGCGAATCGAAGAGAAGATTGAGTCTCCCATATGAGTGACGGCACTGTAGAGAAACACATACAAACAGAACAGCGCAAAAGTGCCCTAAGGATTTGCAGACTGTACCATATCACATTCACCAATGTGTGGAGCTTGCAAAGGTGTCAGGCTAAACGGAACAGGAACAATAAAACAAGGCATCTGCTATCCGACTGAAGTGAAACAAATCTTGAGAGGATCCGATAAAAAAATATGAAGGCAGTGCCTGATCCATTACATTGATCTGTGGGTCAAAAGATCTCATGGCGACATTGGCTACGAGATCACGCAGGCTCTCAGCGGTCACGGCTGCTTCCGCAGCTACCTTTACCGGTTCAAAAAAGCAGATACTCCACATTATTACTACTGTGGAGAACTCGATGACGTGGAACATACCATCTTCCACTGCGAGAAGTGAGCCGTGGCGAGAGAAAAGGCCCAAATGCAACTTGTTCTAACACCAAAAAACGTCGGGTCGGAAAGCTGGAATACCATTGAAGACGTGCTGGTGGACATCTTGTCCACAAAGGCTACGGAAGAATTATTACGCCAACAAGTAGAGCAAAGTCCGGAAAGGGCAGAATAAGCACGATGCAGCATTTGGCGATTCCCGTCACCTTCAAGGAATGGGATTTTTTGAATCCCACTGGTGGTGTCTTTTGAAGATTTCCCTACTCTACTCTCATCCAAAAAAATGGTGGTGGGGAAACCAGATTCTTTTCAACTAAGATAGCCGCAGGAGCGGTCGGAGACCAATTTTTCCTCCATTCATTTTGTATCATTTGGCAATTTAATTTGAGATTTTTAATTTAGAAAACTGGATATTTGAACTCGAAATTTGAAATTTTGGAAAGTAAGTTTGATTAAAGTATTTGAGATAAAATTATAAAATTTGGATTTGGAAGCATTAACTAAATTGATTTGTAATTATTGTAAAATTTATAATTGTCGCGTTCTTTTTACCAAAAATCTAAGATTCTTTACCTAAGTAGAGGGGAAAAAATCTAAATTAATCTAAGTTCAAATTTAGATCGATTTTTAGTTATACCTTTTATTACTAAAGAAGCATAAAATCTAACTTCTTCATTTTTTGAAGGTTTGATTAATAAAAAAGCTTTTTAGAAAACTTGAAGAAAAAAGAAAGAAAATTGATGGACTTTTGCTATATGCTTTGTGTGCAAAAGGACCGAACACAAAATTCAAACCACAAAATTTAAAGTCTAAAAGCGCTAATAAAATTTATTGCACTTGTAACGACTTCTTGTAAATATTATAAAATGCTGAATAATACTATGTTGAGAAGCAGAAAATATTCATAACACTCCCCTGTATTAAAGAGAAATTTCTCAAGTTACTGGTCTAACAATACAAACTTGGTCTTGTAACAATAACTATAGATTTAACATAAGTTCTATACTCTCATAAGTTAGAAACATTTAAAAAATTACTCACCACATTTTCCAAGTGCTGCGACACACTTAAAATTATGGTTAATCCAATCACACCAATGTAACAATTTATGAACATGAAGATATTATCTTCAAAAGAATTATAATCGCCAAATTTAACAAACCAAAAGTGAACACCGATGGTACTTATTATAAAAGTAAAAAAAAATGATGAACTTATAAATACCACGAATCCACTGAACTGTCGAAACGTTATAATAAGTGCCAAATAAAATCTGGTTAATCGTTTAATGTAGATTTCAAGTATTAAATATCCCGGTTCCATGGTAAATGTTTGTTCGTCGCTTACTTGTTGTAAATCTATATGTTTTAATTTCTTTAATAACAAATATTTAATTTTCCCAAAACACTTTTTGAAAATTAAGTTATAGAACAAAAAGTGGATCACGTATTGGATGCCAAGAACATTGCTGATGTAGGAATAAATAATCCGATTTAGAAACTCAAATACGAAAACCAGATCACGTTTTATTTCTGTGGTGAATGCAAAATTGATAGCACCGAGTACTCCTACAACACCAATTGAGGCATTAAAAATATAAAGTTGTTTGGCAATTTTTAAAGTTTTCTTGGATATCACGCAAGATATACCATAATGCTTGCAATTTTCTATTATTAAGGACATGCCTCTGAGTTCTAATAAATACTGATTGTATTTTAGCAATCCAATGGAACAGCACATGATAGAACTAAAAATAAATGAAATATCCACAAAATTTACTATTGTCAATAATTGTATGAGGCGATGTACGCTCACAACTTGGAACAAAATTATAATCACCGGTATAACCAAAAATACTTTATTTACTGTATAAATAGGAGCAAAAGCCTTTCCGTTTTTATGAACACACTGTACATTAACGGGGGGAAGTCCAAAATATGAAGTAAGTTTTATAAACGGTTTAACTGCACATCCTACACAATTTAACATGATCTTGCTTTGGTTGACCGGACAATTTTACGAAACATTAGCAAACCTTCACCAAAGTACCCTTAGCAATGCTGTTAGAAAGATATTATAATAAGTTAATGCTTCTATTAATTTTTAAATCAATGAAAATATGACGAATGTAAATATTGATACTAGGACTATTTAATGAACTACCCACACGAAATATTAATAACTTATAAATTTTAAATTTTATAATGTAATGAAAACACTGCTCTATATTTACGTCTGTTCATCATATATGGCGGAATCTAAATATAATTCTTGGGCTTGCACTAATGTGTAAGTTAGAGACCTATAATGGCCTTGCTATAATCTCGCTACTGCATTGACTAAAAACTCTACTTGTGAACAATAAAAATAAAAACTAAAATCACATTACACACCCCTGCATTAAAAAGAAATTTCCGAAATTACTCTTGCAGCGATAACTGCAAATTTAAACAAAATTTTATATTTGACTAAGCAATAAACATAAAAAAAAATACTCACCACATTTGCTAATTGCTGCGTCACAGTTAAAATCACGATTAATCCACCCATACCAATGTAACAATTTACGAACAAAAATATATTATCTTCAAAAGAACTATTATCGCCAAACTTAACGAACCAAAAGTGAATACTAATGGTGCTTATTGTAAAACTAAATAAAAACGATGTACTTATAAATACCATAAATCCATTAAACTGCCGAAAGGTTAGAATAAGGGCCAAATAAAATCTGGTTAATCGTTTGAGATATATTTCCAATATTAAATGTTTCGATTCCATGGTAAAAGTCTGTTCGACGTTTAGTTGTAAATCTATATATTTTAATTTTTTTAGTAACAAATATTTAATTTTCCCAAAACACATTTTCAAAATAAAGTTGTAAAATAAGAAATGGAGCATGTATTGTATGGCCAAAACATTGCTAATGTAGGAATAGATAATCCGATTTAAAAGCACAAATACGAAAACCAAGTAACTTGTTATATTAGTGTCGAATAAATTAAAAATTATAGAACTGAATACTCCTAAAATTCCGACTGATATATTAAAAATATAAAGTTGTCTAGCGATTTTTAAAGTTTTTTCAGATATCACGCAGGATATTCCATAATACTTGCAATTTTCTATGATTAATGATATCCCTCTGAGTTCCAATAAGTACTGATCGTATTTTAGCACTCCAATGAAACAGCACATGATAGAAGTAAAAACAAATGTAATATCAACAAAAGTTACTATTGTCAATAATTGTATGAGGCCGTGTATACTCACAGCTTGGAAAAAAATTATAATCAGGGATATAACCAATAATGCTTTATTTTGTGTGTAAATAGGAGCAAAAGCCTTTCCGTTTTTATGAACACACTGTATATTAACGGGAGGAAATCCAAAATATGACGTCAGTTTTATCACCGGTTTGACCACACATCCCACACAATTTAACATTATTATTGCTTTGATTAACTGGAAAATTCTACAAAATATTAGGAAACACTTTACTAAAGTATGTAAAGTAATTTTGGTGAAAGGATATTTTAATATGGTAATGCTTTTATTAATTTTACATCGCAGTGAAAATACGACAAAACGTAAATATTTATAGTGTCATTATATTAAATAGATTAAATTGAAAAGAAATTAATAACTTAACATCTTTAGGGCTGCATCAGGAATCTGTCACGCAATTGATCCATTAACATTGTCATTAACTCGACATTTAAAAAATGCAAGCTGGATTATTCATTAAATTTCGAGAAAACGCCTGTTTGAGCTTACACATAGTTTCTTCTTCTATGTATTTCTTTGTTGTCTTACTATTTTTTGAACATATTTATTTTATTCCTAGAAAATTTTATGCAATGTCCTAGCCTGTCCAATCACAAAAATACAAAAATAATTCAAATTTACTATTATTTAATAAAATGCATATTTTTAAAATTAAATAAAAATGTAAAACCTCAAAGCTTAAAGCTCTGATCTCCAACCTCTGAGTTTTAAGCTGTAATCTACAACGAGATGTCCTGATCCAGCAAAAGGATGGATAACCAGTCCATTTGACTTGAAAAAGAAACATCAATATACCGGTCCTAAATCAACTAGTGGAGGAAGAAGAGCTGCTGGGGTGCTTAGTAGGAAATTTTGGGAAGGGAAAACATATAAATTTAAGATTCTTTTGATCCGTTTTCGGAAGCTGAGACGGAGAAGCTCCTCAAGTTGGAGACGATTGCGATTAGCATGGTTCTGGGATGCAGAGTACGGGAGCTTCTTTGTCGAGCTTTACCCAGGATTTTGGGGAAGTAAATACCCTGCATAGAGTTGCATTGGAACCAGAGACAAATTGAAACTCAGAAGACCAAATACATGTTCTTTTTTGGAACACAATCACAAAGCTAGGTTTTTCAAACAGGGAGGTGTGGGGGTATGGAATACCCCCAGAATATTAGTGATTGGGTTCAAAAAAAAAGAAAGAAAATGTGCCATTGAATTTCAAATCAGAAATCTTAGAATTTTAGAAATTAGATTTCCGGTATGTGATTCCAGAATTTCCAATTTGTAACTCAACTAGCGCACACCAATCCACTGCTGGGGTTTTTTGTCATAATTTCTATTTAAATGTGTTTAATCTGATCAGTGGCGGCTCGTCAGAGAAGACTATTAAATTTTTCAAAAAAGTATAAAGTGGATTTTTAATTATGAGATCTGGCAAAACATAAATTCTTCATCTACAAAATATTCAAAAATTAACAAGTTTAATTGTTTAACTGCGGAGGATGCCGCAGTTACCCCAAACCAAATGACAAATAATACTTCCCCACCACTGAGTGGGGATAAATGAGTACTTCTACAAAGAAGTAACCCGGACTTCGCAACTTCTTTTTTTCTCTTCGTTGGGGCGAGGTCCTAAACTATTCGGTCGAATTCGATCGAATTCGGGTATATTTTTGGAATTTTAATTTTTTGTAGCGAAATTTTTACACAAATACAGCATAAATTTATAAAAAAAATTTATCCAAAATACTTTTACCTAATGGTCCTATCTGTTTCCGTCGTTAAATTTGAAAAATTTTGCAATATTTTCCGAAAAATTTTCCAAATTCAAATTCTCGTTTTCATTTTACGGCTGTCTTGATTAAGAAGAGCAAAATATTAATCTTTTCGATTTTGTGGACAACCACCGGACTGAATCAAATCCGTTTCAAATTTAAAAATCGGTCCATAAATAAGAGCACTTTTTAAAAATTAAGAACATTTTTAATTTTGCAATTGTTGCACCGATAGCGCGCATACCGTGCAACTTTTGGAAAGTGTTTTAGAACTAACATATTTTATTTTACAAGCGGCGCCTTTTTGTATTCTTCACAATTTGTCGAAAATCGCTTTCTAGCGTAATAAATCGACGAAATGACTAGACACGAAATTTTTTGTTTCAAATCTCGTCTCATTTTTGCCGTACACAAAATATACGCATTGTAGGCGTAACCGAACGGTTTTTCGAAATACTCAAAACTTTTTTTTGTTTACATTTCGTCAATGTAATCGATGTAAAAATTAAAACAATAATCTTTTTTTAAATGTAAGAAAAATATTTTAACCCCGAAACGGTCTGACGCTTTTAACTTTGCGGTAATTAAGGTTTATTTATCTTTACATGTCACTCGTCATTATATTGGCAAAATTCTAATGTTTTTCTCATATTTGAGACATTTACGGACCACAATTGAATTCATTTATTACACGTATATCGTTATATTTTGAAAGTTTCTCAATTAAGATTTCTCAAACCGATCCAAAACTGCTGCGAAAACGCAACCTACAGCTATAATCTGTATGTATATAAATTTATTTATTTATATTTATGAAATAATAAAATTTTTGTTGACATTAACAGTTTTCCTTAATGCCGTTAGTTGGAAAGCTGCCCTTTATTATCGATTAAAAACAATTATTTAATCCGTAATTTTTTTGTATTTTACAGAACCATCGATATCCTTTATAAGACGTCAGGAATAAACCGTGGTTAATACGAGCAAAGTTTTTGTTTGTTTCAAAACAAACAAATATAAATTAGATTTCTGTAAATTATATTGAAAAAATCGTAGCAATATGTATACTAACTTTACCAGGAGCTGCTACTGAATTTGATTATATTTTTATTGTTGATTTATTTTTGTATTATAAATTTCTATAATCAAGAACTCAATATACACCAAACAAAAAAAATTAAGTTTGTAATATACTTACCACATTATATATTCGTTCGTTTATAAAAAATATTGTAGCCACTATAATTATGCAGCTCATCCAAAAGTTTGCAATAAATACACATATTTCTTTTCGAAAATTGTAAAATAAGTCAACTAGTAAGTAATTGCTGACAATGGCAGACAACACAAAAAATATGAACAAAAATATTATAAGCTTTTCCAAAAACTTGTTGTATAGCCTAAAGGATTCTAGAATTTTCAAATATAATTTGGTTAATCGTTTGAGGTAAATCTCCAGTGCGATACAATAATTATCATTCGAAATATTAATAATTTTTGTTTTGGATTTTAATTCAATTTTTAATATCAAAAAGTTTTTAATTTGTTGAAATGCTTTTACAAAAAGTATATTGTATATAATGAGGTTCAGAACAAATTGAAAAATGACTACGTAGCCTATATAACAATAAATAAATCGATTTAATGTTCTTACAGCAATAATAAAATAATTTGAAATATTGAAATCCCAGGTTGAAATATACAGGACGCTCAGGAAGGATAACCCGATTATGGTAATATTTACGTTGAAAATTTTATGACTCATGCGTATATCGTCCTTGCTTATAAATGTGGAAATCTTATAATATTGGCGATTTTGCACAATTGCACTGATTGTTTTCAGTTCCTTTAATTTTGTGTTAAACTGTAAAATGCCAGTTAAACAGCATAAAACCGAAGTCAAAGTGAATATTATATCAATAGAAATCATAAAATCTAATTTCCGCTTAACTGAATTGGTAAAATTATATATTAAATAAAATATTATGAATATCGACAGATAAATAAATTTTTTATTCAAAGTGAACTTTGTTGCAAAAGCTGCATTGTTTATATGCACACATTTTGATGTTATTGGAAGTATACCACAATACAAATTGAGTTTTAAAAATGGGTTTATTGCACATCCCACACAATTTTCCATAGTTTTACCTTTTACCGGCACTCAACTACAGTTATGTCTACGCAATTTAAGTCAAAATAGCTTTTCTGGTAATAAATTAGACAAACAAAAATGTAATGTTTTTGTATTAGCTGATTAAATAAATTTTTAAATAACTTATATAAATAATAAATAATAAAATAACTTACCACATTTGCTAATTGCTGGATTACAGTCAAAAGCGCAATCAATCCCACTACCCCCGCATAACAACTTATAAATAAAAAAAGAGTTGCTGTTTGTGAATGATCAAATAAATTGACATATAGATAGTTAATACTAATCAGACAGATTACAAAACTGAATAAAGATGGTGTAATTATAAATGCAAAAAATCCATTAAATTCCCGAAAAGTAATAAAAACTGCTAAATAAAATCTGTTTAATCGTTTGAGATAAATTTCTAAAATTAAATTATTATTTTGATTCGTGTTCATTTGGTCTAATTCTGTGCATTTCAATTTATTTTGTAACAAAATTTTAATTTTCTTAAAACCTTTTTTGAAAATAAAATTGTAAAAGAGAATGTGTGACACACATTGGTAGGTCAAAACGTTACCCATGTAACTGTAACTAATTCGATAAAGAAGCATAAATAAAAATAACGGATAATTTTTTATTTCCTTATCAAATGAATTAAAGAAAATAGCACCGAATGCTGAACAAGCTCCGACTATAATATTGAAAAAATAATATTTTTTAATTGTTTTTAAAGATTTTTCTGAATTTACACACGATATTCCGTAATATTTGTAATTTTCTATGATTAGTGACATTCCTCTGAATTGTAACAAAATTTGATTATATTTTAGCAACCCAATCACGTAGTATGTGGTAGAACTCAATATAAATGAAATTTCTAGTGTATATAGCATTGTAAATATTTTAATAAATCTATATATGCATAAAATATGTAACAAAATCATGATTGCCGAAATGAACAAACACATTTTGTTTAGTATAAAAATGGGGGCAAAAGCTTTCCCGTTTTTATGAACACACTGTATACTAACGGGGGGAAATCCCAAAAATGAAATTAATTTCAAAAATCGTTTTAGTGTGCATCCCGCACAATTTATCATGATTTTTCCTGTATCAATTGCACAACTCGATAAAATACTAAATAACTGCTTTTCAAATTGCTACAAGCAATTTAGTAAGAAGGTTCTTTTAATACCATAATGGTTTAATACTTTTATAAGTCAATAAAAATGCTATAAATGCAAATGTTGATTGTCAATATTATTCATCAATAATAAGAATAAAACAAACTTTCAAATTTTTACATTAAGTGATTTATTTTCTCAATTTAATTTATTAATTTACTTGGTGAATGAAGGTATATTTTAATATTAGTGTTTTAGATATTAGTAACATGCTATTTATGTAACTACTAGCAAGTAGTAGAAAAGTACATCGGTAGCACACTCCCCTGCATTGAAGAGTAATTTCTCTAACTAACCATCGTGAGCATTAAGGGCTGAACGATTTTGGTTTATCTTTTAGAAACATACACAAACGGAAGCTTCTGATAGGACATAACATATTTTATGATTATAGCTGGTACTTACCACATTTGAAATTCTTTCGCTTAGAACCAAAACCACAATTAATTGCAAAACACTCATGGAGGAATTCAGAAGAAGTAGAAATCGAGTATAGTAGAAGGTATTACTTAAAGTAATTGCTAAATAAATTGCAACTGTTGAATATACAGTAAAACAAATAAAAAACGGAGTAATTATAAATAGTGTAAATTTGTTCAATTGTTGAAATGTAATTAATTTTGCCAAATATAGTTGGTTCAATCGCATAAAGTAAATTTCAAAAATTATATGGCGAGAAGAGAATTGGGTGTTTATGTTAAGTTTGTTTACTAGAAGCATTTTAGTTTGTTTAAAGCATTTTTGTAGAACAATACAATATAATTGAAGATTTAATATAGTATAAGCAGATATGGTGTTTCCAACATAGCAATATACTGTTCTATTCAACGTTTTTAAAGTAAAAGATAAGTAGCTATTAGCTTCCGTATCATAAAATGTCATAAATAAGCTATTGAAAAGGCTAAATACCACAAAAACAGAATTTAAATAAGGAAAATTGCCAATTTTGCATATTTTGTCGGATAACAAATTGGAAATTCCATAATATTTGCAATTCTGTAAAATAGCTAAAAGTCCTCGAAATTGCAATAATCTTTGATTAAATTTCAACATGCCGGTAATGTAGTACACAATGGAACATAACATAAATGTAATTTCAATGTTCATTAGTGCACTGGATTTCTTGCCGAGAATAACGTAAATGTTAATAGTTTGATACAAAATTGCAATCGCTGATATGAAGAATAATTTTTTGTTAAAAGTACACTCAAGAGTAAATGATTTATGTTTTTTATGAACACATTTTACGTTTAAGGGTGGAAATCCAAAAGAACCAGTTAAGTTTAAAACCGATTTTGTTGCACATCCTACACACTTGACCATTTTGTTTTGTATCAACTTGGAATAAATTATAGAAGTACTAAATGTATTTTTCCAATAAATATATAATTTCATAAAATGAATTGTTTCATGTTTCATTTTTTGTTCTTTTAATTTCGTAAATTTACAATAATAATAATTATTTATAACAGAAAGCAAACAGATGGACTACAATAAAAACAAAGTACTTTATACAAATTACTTGATTCGAATAAACATTTTATTTCCGTTTAATCAAAACCGTGGTGGATCGTATTACGCAATACTGGCTAACAATATTGGTGCAATATTGCGTACTAATATTGGGACAATATTGTTTATCCATGTTGGGGCAATAATTAATATAAACTGCATTAATACCCAAACAATATTGAAAATATTTTACCAAGTAAGTAGGCATAGGGACACTTGAGCCGACCTCATTTGACCCCGATAACGGTATATAACGGTATACAATGCGGTATATAACGGTACATACCGGTAGATAATACGGTATATAGCGGTACTTACCGGTAGATAATACGGTATATAACGGTATCGGGGTCAAATGAGGTCGGCCCAAGTGTCCCTATGCCTACTCAAGTAACTTCTAAGTTACAGCTCCACCAACGTTAGAACCGATTTTAGGGGCGTGTCTGGCGCTGCTAAAATTTAAAATGTACACTCAGATGAAGAAGAATTTAAAATCCATAAATTATTTTGTAAAATTCCGCAAATATAGCTTAAATAAGAAATAACAGGAACCGGAAGAATACAAACAACCAAGACAAAAAATGTAAACACACAAACACACAAAATGTAAACAAAAAACTCGACATTCATTGGTTAATTCAAATTGTAATCAAAGTAGTTGGTATATTTTGCCATATAAACTGTATAATATTATTAGTGATTATTAGTGATAGTGATTATTAGTGATATTAGTGAATGATCATTGGAAAATGCATTGCTAACGTGTAGCTAAAATTTTCATGTTTTATTGATACCCAATATCAGTAGTACAATATCAGTACAAGATTGAGTACCAATATTGCGTCATGTTTGCACAACGATATTGGGACAATATTTAACAAAACGTTAATAAATGTGTTATTTTACTTTGAAAAAATGTATCTTTGTAATATATTTTAATAAATATCAATCAAATTGGATAAATGAAATTCCTGAAAATATGAAATACCTAATTTCTTATGTTTTTACTACATGGTTTCCTGCGGCACTAATCCGGAGTTACGTGTCCGATCTTGCAATTATTGAAACAGAATATGTTTCGGCTAAAAAAATTCAATGCAAAAAATCTTAAATTGTAGGTTTTTTGTCTGTAAAGGAGATATTTTGATTAAACATGCTGTTAAACGCTTAGCACTAATAATAATACAGACAAAATTGAAAGTATAGTATATTTTCAAAAATTATTAAATATCCGCAATCTACAAAAATATTCGACAGCAGGTGTATAATCTATTCTATAGGACAATCCGGTTCAAGTTCGATTCTCAGGTAAGTTAAAGAAGTTGTAATTTATATTTTAGTTCATTTTCAGATTTAGGGAAAATTTCCTAATAAAAGTTAACAGGGCATTAAATTTAAAAGGCGAGTTATGACAAAACAGACCAATAAAAAGCATCAGTTTTGTTTTAAGTCGTCTGTTTGGGCCAAATCTCACTCCAAAAAATATATAGTGAGAGTGAAAAAGTGGACTGTAGTAGGGTTCATGATTGTGTTGAAGATGTTAAGAATATCTAGTGACTTACCAGAGAATTCTTCTTGTTTCCCCTCTCTCTTTCGATGGGAAATAACATAGGGTGAATAGAAAGGATTAATAAAAGATGATACTTGGAAGGATGAACCTCAAAGGATGAATAGTGCTTATCGGTCACTATTATATTGGTAGCGAAATGTTCCTTGATTAATCAACTGGTAAAGGTTGGTTTTAGGTCACAAACACTTGAAAAAAACCGGGAAATTACCACAAAACTGATATAATAACAAAATTGGTTGGTTCTTCCAACTCTGGCGCATACTCAAAGCCTCCCGGGGGTAGGGGAGAATTTTAAAAGTGGCTCAAAAATCGCCTTTTAAATTTTAATGCCCTGTTAACTTTAATTATGAAATTGGCTCTTAGATACTGCGTCAAAACTTCAACATAAAGAATAAATGACTATAAGCCAATTTACATATAGTTATGAATAAAAAAGTTTAAGTCAGGTAATAGATAAATTAAAATAATTATTATATGACTATCAATTTCTTTTATGGCCGCCCCAACATTGAAGGCAGTATTGAGCAATATTGACTGCAATATTGTGCAACATTATTATTTATTGCAAGAGGCTCGGTCTCTCTACATCTACACTGACTAAGAGAAGAAAGGTAACCGATGCTAGGTCTATGTCTGGACTTCTCAGTAGTGGTTCTGTGGGCTGCTCTGAGTTATTGTCCAGAATAAATTTTTGCGTCCCTCCTAGGACATTAACAAGTTTATCAATGTTTTACATTGAGCCCTCTTCAAGGCTGTACTTGATGTTTACGGCAGTCAACAGAATGGCACGAAATGCGAACGAATTTAGTCAACAGGTAAATATCCAGTAAAATTTCTGTATACAAGACTCGGAATTCCAAAGAATTCCAACAATTTACAATTAATTCAAAGACTTCCAAAGTCTTCCAACGATTTTCAAAGATTTCCAAAGATTTCCAAACACTCCAAGGATTTCCAAAGAATTACACAGAATTCTAGGAATCTCCAAGGAATTCCAAAGATTTCCAAGAATTTCAGTGATTTCCATAAAATTCCATAGATTTCAAAAAATTTACAGTGATTTCCAAGGAATTCAAAAGATTTCCAATGAGTTCAAATCAAAGTTCAATCTAAAGAATTCCAGGGATTTCCAAACATTCCAAGGATTTCCAAGAATTCCAATGATTTCCAAGATTTTCGAAAGATTTCCAAAGAATTCCACATAATTCCAGAGATTTCCAAGGAATTCCAATGAGTTCAAATCAAAGTTCAATCTAAAGAATTCCAGGGATTTCCAAAAAATTCCAATGATTTCTAAGAATTGTCGGGATTTCCAAATTCCTTCGATTTCCAAGAATTCTAGTGATTTCCAAAGAATTCCATAGATTTTTAAAAAATTCCATTGCTTTCCAAGGAATTCCAAAGAATTCCACAGAATTCCAGTGATTTCCAAGGAATTCCAATGATTTCCAAGAATTGCCGGGATTTCCAAATTCCTTCGATTTCCAAGAATTCTAGTGATTTCCAAAGAATTCCATAGATTTTTAAAAAATTTCCATTGCTTTCCAAGGAATTCCAAAGATTTCCAAGAATTTCAGAGATTTCCACGAATTCCAATGATTTCCAAGAATTCCAAGGATTTCCAGGAATTCCAAGGATTTCCAAAAAATTCCAATGATTTCCAAGGAATTCCAATGATTTCCAAGGGAATTCCAAACGACCGTACACAAAATTTTCGGGATATTTACTCCTTGAATTTAGTTCTTTGTTTTTTTTTCATATAACACGCTTCGATATAAGCAATATTTTGTGCTCCAAAATTTCTATTTTTATTTTGAAATTTTATTGTACAGTCGCACCTCTGTATAACGAGTCCCGTTATAACGAAAAATCGGCTATAACGAGTAAATCGTTTGGCCCCTTGCCGGTTTGTAATATATGTTTTATGTTTGTTTATAGCGAAAAATCTGTTATAACGAGTAAGTAGGTTTGTCCCTTGAGTTCTCGTTATAGAGGGGTTCTACTGTTTTGAATTTAAATTTTTTATTTTGGATTGTTACTTTTAAATTTGATAATTTGTAAATATTGTGAATTGTTGTTCGTGCCAACAATTTTGTCTTGGTACGAAAATTTGTGATAACTAGGGCCGTTTGCCGTTAGGGTTAACCGAAGTGGCCGCTTTTTACGGACGATGTCCGTAATTTTGATTTTTGAGTTTCTGGTTGAGATTTTTTGTTTATTTTGTAAATAACATTTTTGATTTTCTGTCAGTGAATTCTTTTATTTATTTGCATGACTTTTGAAACAGAATTAGGCTTGACGTAAATTTTGCTTCAGAGGTCAAAATTGAGTAAGCTTTTTTATGCATGCCTACTTTACTTATTTATTGTACCTATTGTTCTCATCATGTAAGTGACTGTAAATGTCGTTTGATGTAAGTAAATAAATATATAAATAAAAATAACATTTATATTAGTGTCTTTGAAATAGCAAGACGTGTCATGAGCGAGAACCTCAAAATTGCCGAAGCAGCAGAAAACTTTTGCCGACAAAATTGAGGAAGCTGAAAGGAATTTATTTCATTGTATGTCGCACTAATATTTGGCCTAGCGGGGGCGTGTCGGACCGAGGAATTGGTAAATTAATGCATAGCAGATGTGAAAATGTTTATTCTTCCAGGCTGCTTTGTACAAAATAGAAATCTAAAACCAGTGGAAGGCACACTTTTGTTATTAAGAACGGCAAAAAAACCGTCGATCGTCAAGGATTTTTGGGTTTGTTGCAGCCAGGCACAAATAATTCCCGATTTTTTAATGTTAAAAATAATTACAATTAAAAAATTTAGCAGTTCTTTTACTCCTAGTGACTTTTTTATCAGTCATCTGGTGACTTCTTTATTTGCCTAGGACAAAAATAATTTATTTCCCTAGGGTAAAAAGGTGCCACTTTACACCCGCAAATTGGGGTTTTAAGAGAATACTTTACCCCGGAATTGCAAAAAATTATTTTTCATCAATTGAAAGCAAGTCTATCGATTTGAATTTTTCTTGCATTTAAAGATGTATTTTATTTTTATTCATTATTTTTTATTAATAAATTTAAGAAAAATTTAACAGATTTTAATTTCCTTTTGGATAAAACAATAGCAGTTAAAAGTATCTTTGATTTAAAGTGTCACAAAGAATATAATGCCATTGAAATTCTTCAAGTTGGGGTAGCTGCGAGTGAGGGGGGAGTTCCAGCGCAATGCATAACTTATTGGTTGTAAAAGTTGTATCAAATCAGAATGAAAATAATGAAACAAAAGGGTATTGTGGTAGTTACTTTAAAGTCGCAATTAATAATTCAATAATGCAATGATATAATCATTTAGGTTAATAATAAAGCGTCGTTCTCATCCAATTAACACCACGTAAATTAATCGAAAATAACCAAAAATCTATGACATTTCTTCTCTAAAACCTCGTATTCGTCGATGTAATTCATGAAAAGTAGTTAATAAAATAAATAAAAATTCTTTTAAAGTCAAATACTCGACGAAAATGAATTGTCATTTTTTTGATCTTTAATTAGATCGTAACGACTTTTAAAATTTCACTAATAATAAGTTAAATAAGTTCTAAAAATTTTTAACTAATAAAATAAATTTTTCTAAAAACTTACTTTTGGAGTTTAATACATTTGTTTACAAACTCAATAAAAACTCGTTTATCGAACTAAACTTAAGAGTTTTCACGCGCAACTTGCTCGGAGGTGTACAAAATTTCAACAGCAATAATATCTTTTAAAAAAGTTAAAATACAATGAAAAATATAGAAGCTTTTTGAAGCTTAACTGAAGCTCTATCGGTTGATATTTGATTGAAAAGGACAAAAAAAATAGAAAAACTTGTCTACCATTTACCCCCCCCCCCCCAATTTCACAAATAACTCCGTGACGATTGAAGCTCAAACGTTTGACAACAATTTTACCCCCAAATTCGATTTGGGGTGGCCAGCGACATGTAGGCACCTTCGTTATTATTAATTTTAAAATTATAATAAATTATGCTGCCAAATGATGGTAACAGTAACTCTTGCAAACTTTACCATTTAGACAGTTTAAAAGAAAACTCAATAGTTGTAATCAATTATTTAACAATTCCATTTTTGCAAGAAATAGATAAATTTTAGAAACAGAGCATAATAGGTTTTATACTTAAAAATTACCAATAAAACAACAGGTAACGGATAATTTAAAAAAATAATAAATATTTTATACTCACCAAATACAATAATTGTTCATGCGCAATTAAAAGAACTGCAATTCCAATAATGCATATATGAAATTGACCGACAAACACAAAAGTTAATTTTTCGTAGTCGTAGAATAAAGCTATCAGTAAACAGTTGCTAATTATTGCAGACAAAGCAAAAAGAAAAACCAACGGTATAACCAATCCTCCTACACAGCTATTGTATTGCCGAAAAGTTATACAAATTTGCAAATACAGGATTTGAAGTCGCTTCAAATCAGTATTAATATTCAACAGTTGAACCTCTTCTGATGTTGCATTTATTTTTGTTAATAACACTTTCTTCATTTGTTCTAAACATTTTTGGTAAACTATATAATAGATGATAATGTTGCGTAAAAATTGGTAAACAGTAACATTGCCAATAAAGCAATATATTAGCCTGTTTATAAATTTTATTATGAAAAGGACTCGATTAGGTTCATCCTGGACGACAGTGAAATATGTCGCAAATAGTAACATGAAATTCAACAACAAAAGGTTCATCAAATAAACTTTTTTGCATATTTTTAGTAAGCTTTTGCTTATAAAATGGGATATTCCGTAATATTTGCAATTTTGTATAATTCTTGCAAGCCCTTTAAATTCCAGCAACCATTTCTTATGTTTTAATAAACCTGTTACGCAGCAACAAATTGAAGACAGCGTAAAAGTCATTTCTACACCTACCATTGAATTTGTCAAATTCGGTAGGCAAATATATAAGTTATAAGCAAAAAATAAAATTATCGTCACTGATGAGGCAACATAATATTTGTTTAATCTGAAATCTGGTGAAAAAGCTTTATTCTTTGTATGCACGCAATGAGAACTTATTGGAGGAAATCCAAAAATAGCACTTAATTTTAAAAACGGACCAAATGCACACCCCACGCAATTTTCCATACTTTTCTTGAACTAATTTCTTATTAAGTTTTTGAAAATTATATAAGCATAAATACTAGTGAAAATGTACACAGATATCAAGGTTTCTTTTAAGTGGATAAACAAATTGAGTTGATATTGTAATATCCCTACAAATTATTATTTTAATAAATTACACACCCGGCTCCTACTAATTTTTTCAATTTGTTTTAATTTACTTTACCAAAATAATTAATAAAATTACTGAGTAAATAAGTGATATATTGAAGTGTCATTTGTATCATCAAAATTATTTTCTCAATTACAGTAGCGGTCTTGGAAATTTCATTGGAAATTATTTCGGAATTAATAGAATAAATTTTTAATTACCTTAAGAGCGATTACCTATATTCTTAATAATGAACAATAGAATAGGTAAAAAGTTTGATTTTTGGTTTGAAACTCATAAGCTCAAAAATACATTTTTTTAATATAATCATAAAGTTAGATGCTTCAAACCGGGGGTCTGGGGAGTATGGAATACCCCCCCAGCACATTAGTGATTGTGTTATGAATTTTAAATCAGAAATCTTAGATATTTAAAAATTAGATTTCCTTTTGAAACTTATAAGCTTCATAATACTTTTTTGCGCACACACTCTGGTGTACTGGAAGGTATTCCATACCCCCAGACCCCCCGGTTTGAAAAATTTAACTTTTTGTGAGTATTGTGTTTATATTGTGCACGGTTATTGAAATATCATTGGGAATTGTTATTTTAATTCAGAAATATTCAGCAATGCAATTTCCATGATTGAAGTGCTGAAAAGACCTAAAGAGCAAATAAATCCCTCTGTTGCAATCTCCAGAATGAGAAACACGATAAAGAGGGATATAATATTAGAAGCAGAGAAGCTCAACGGAAAAGCCCAACCAATAATGGCTCAGATAGTGTGGTAGTGGGCCCCCTTTCATATATGTATACCTAAAATCTCTTAAACTATAGCATATCAGGACACAAAAAAGGCGACCATTGAAGTGGAACCGTCGGCTACGGATGAATTTTTTAAATCCAAAATCTAGATAAGAATGATTAGCGGCTGCAGAGTTAAGAAGAAGCTGTTGTTTCTGGGGTTGTGCTCAGAACATCCTGCGTCTACCTGCAGCAGAAAAAAGGGGACAGTCTGCCTCAGATGCGCAGCAGATAGCCATAAGGTTGACCAATGCTCAAACAAACCTAAATGGTTTAAGTGTTTACCGGAACAAAACCGAAAGAGGCCGAAATCGTGAAGACAAGGGTACTGCAGATCATCCTCAACAACTGCGGGGCAGCCCAGACCTTAATCTGGCAAACACAGCACTACTGAGGGAGATTGATATTGAAATCAACAGCGAGCCGCACCGCGCAACCAACGACAACTAGAATCAAGACCTCACGGGTAAGACGGCTATACATACAAACCAACAACAAGCGGGTTGAGAAAACAGGAAGAGGCTAGGCTATGTGTGGGTTATGATTGGGGGGGGGGAATGACCTACTACAGCGTCTACTACACACCAAAGCAAGATATGGAAAATTATAAGTTGCTGTTTGGACAACTATTCAATAGCGTAAAACATGACACAACCATAATAGCAGGTGACTTTAACGCGAAGGCCCCGAAATGGGAATAGGAGGATACGAATAATAGAAGAAGAGTGTCGGCTGAACCTTGGTAGGCAATATTAGTCATCAATATTAGTGCAATATTACACCAACCTACTGCCAATATAGGTGCAATATTGGTTTCCAATATCGGCGCAATATTAAACATTAATATTGAACCAATATTGTCAGTAGGTTGGTGTAATATTGCGCCAATATTGACGACCAATGTTGCCTACCAATGTTCAGCCAATATTGGTTTAATATTGGTGTTCAATATTGCGCCGATATTGGAATTCAATATTGCAAATTTAATTATCTAAATTACAAAAAGGTTCTGTTATTGGGATACTTTTAAATTATTTAAAATATGTTCTTAGAAAAACCGAAAAAAAATTTGCAATACTGATTTCCAATATCGGCGCAATATTGAACATCAATAATGAACAATATTGGCTTAACATTGGTAGGCAATATTGGTCATCAATATTGGCACTATATTACGCCAACCTACTGCCAATATAGGTGCAATATTGATTTCCTATATCGGAGCAATATTGTAGAACAATATTGGACCGATATTGGCTGAATCTTGCAATATTGCGCCATTCCATTGTGCTACATTGTGCAACATTGTATGCTACATGGGGTAGGAGGAGATAGCCTCGACCGGATTGAACATTTGGAACACATGGAGCACACCAACACTCTTCAGAAGATCAACGGAGAATAAGAGAGGCTCACAGTCCATTCTGCACGTCACCTTCGGCACATAAAATTTCACAAGATACTTGGTGTACTGGCGAGTATTGGATGAAGCGGTCTAGGACATATTCCCGTCGACGTTTCGACATTTTTTTCTTTCGTCTATAACTTAAAAGTTATAAAAAAAACTATAACATTTTAACTGCAAAAATTAATAATTTTAGGGCTATGGAAAATTATAATTTAGAAAAGCAGAAATAAAGAAACCCTCGAGGATTTGAATTTAGAAAAAAAATTCCTTAAATATTTTTCTTAGAAAAGTGTGACACCCTGTATATAAGCTATAGAATCAATCAATTAAATTATTGATTGGGAATGTCAAAATAATCTATAACTGAAAAGTTATAAAAAAGACTATAACATTTTGACTGCAAAAATTAATATTTTCGGGGCTATGGAAAATTAGAAGAGCAGAAATAAAAAAAACCCTCGATATTTTTTATATTTTTTTATTTAATTTGTATCCTTATTAATTTTTTTATTTAATTTTATATATAATTTAGTGACACTTTAATTATTGTAACTTTGATTTATATTTTTTAATTAACGACGGCAAAATGGGCGACGGCGAAACAGCCACGGCGAAATGGCCACGGCGAAACGGCCACGGCGAGACGTCCTATTCCGTGGATGAAGAGAGCTATAGCGAGTATACGTACATCAAATATAAACTCGGAAAAAATAGTGCGACCTCCAAACCAGTAAAAGGGTGGGCAACAAAACAGCTGCAGGCCTGCCCGAGTCAGGATAGCCACCCAGGACCCCAAATGGTTGAATGTCCCAATTACACCAAAGGGCATTACAAAGGCACTCCATGAGATCTACAATAACAGCATACCCAAAAACAAAAAACAGCCAAAGGAAGACGGCTTTTTGGTGGAACTAGGAGATTGTTGATTGTTGACTAGGAGATTGAACTAGGCGAAAATGTGTCTCATAGAAGGCATAGAAGAAGCTGCGAACGGCCATTCTCCAAAGTCAGAAACAGAAGTGGCTAGAACTACCTGGGACTTTGATATAACATCGTCACCAAAGAGATGTTGCAAAAAATGCTGTTTCCATACTCTCCATATGTTGCCATATTTTGCAGTCATGAAAACACCAAATTTAAGAAAGAGGCAACGCCGAACATATTTCGCCTATTTTTTCCATAGAAGTGGTCAAAGCGGCCAAAGAGTTAGTAACTCTTCTTTTGGCTCTTAAGAGTTAGGGCCAGACCTTATTCCAGCAAATGTCATAAAGATGGTAGTCGCCCACAGCCCATAACTAATATGCCTTACAAGTGGAACCTTTCCAAACAAATGGAAGAAAGCAAGACTGAAAGGGATTCTTAGAAAGGGAGAGAAATCTCTCGATAGCCCTAACTGGTACTGACCAATCTGTCTTATAGACGGAATGGGAAAGCTATACAAAAATATTCTACTGGGAAAACTGCAGGAGAATCCTTAAAAAATGGCGGATTGTCAGACAGGCAGTTCGAATTCAGGAAGGAGTGATCAACTGAAGGCAGTGGTAGAGACAGCCAGGAAACCTAAGAATGAAACGCATCGCACAAGAAAGAAAAAAATGTTTTTAACTCGGCTAGATGGGTAGATACCCAAAGAACTAAATAAGAGGAACACTCCGATATACCCCTCAACGTTCTGAAGAGCTACTTGAGCAAGCGTACCATAATTATCGATGGAAAGATATGAAGCTGAAGCCACACCTGAAGCTATGGCGGACATTACTAACGAAGTCTTTCGACGGTTCAAAATGTGGATGGATGGCAGAATTCTTACCCTGGTACCCGACAAGACGGGAGACAGTTCTGTTAATTGTGAAGCGGAAACGTGAAGATCTCTTCGCATGTCAAAGAAACAGCGAAAAAAGCTTGCAGGATGTGTGCAGACCTGACCAGGCTGATGCCAAACATCGGCGGAACAACCTACACCAAGAGACGGATCGTGGTGTTCATCCACTCCATCATGCTTTACGGGACGCCGGTGTGGGTCGAAGCAATGGGCGTGATAGCATATTATCGCTAGCGTTTTGAAAGGATCCGTTTCCATATGCAGATGGATATCGCACTATATCTGGTGAGGCGATGACAGTGAGGATTGCAGAAGCAATGCTTCTAATTGACCTAGTAGCATTCAAAACTACGAGATAAAAGCCAGAACACCGGCACAGAAGAAAGAAAACAAGTTGTCCATGATCTGAAAATGGCAGGACCGATGGACAAGGGGAGAAAATGGAGCATGGATAAGAAGGATGATACCTACACTTTTACCGTGGATAGACAGGAAACACGTCGAAATCAACCACGAGCTTACCCAGGAATTAATGGGCCATGGCTATTTCAACCAATACCTCCACAGGTTTCAAAGGGTAAACTCACCTAAATCCGTTAGTTTCTGAGAAAACGAAATTTAAAAATCGAAATTTTACATGCATTTTAGATAGGGATTAAATCACAATTTCTACACGGGTATTGTGTTACCGGCAAGTGTGCTCAGATATACTTTCTGTATATTGATTATTTCGAAATTGGAAGAAAAAATTGATACATATCTTCTATTTCATTGATTCATTTTATTTCTACAACAATTTTGGTGGTAACTAACAGCTGTATTCATAAAAATATTGTAAAACGCTCTCTAAACCTATTTTAGTTAGAATGTGTTTTAAGACTTAGAGAGCGTTTTAACTTTTGTTCATTCATAAACGGTTTCTAAACCTATTTTAATTAGAATGGTGTTAAAATACTGATTCTAGTGAATTTTAATAATTACAATAAATACAATACAATAAAAGTTGTTTTATTGTATGTACAGCACGGGTAGGCAGCTCCTGTATAAAATTTGTGGCGACGCGCCACCTGGTGTTACATTTTGTATATTTGAATATTTCTATTTAGAAGGTTATAGCAACAACTAAATGTGTCTTCATTTTTTATCTAGAGTGTCAACTTTCCTTAAAATAGGTTTAAAATTGGTTTAAAGAACCATCCATTTTTAAATAAATGTCAAGTTAAAATACTGTTAGCGAAGGTTTGTTAAGCTAAAATACGTTTATGAATAGTGTTTTTTGACGTTTACGCTAAAATAGGTTTAGAGAGTGTTTTAAGTCTATTCTAAATTTTTATGAATACAGCTGTAAGTATACAAATCGGTGGAATCAGTTAATCTATTACAAACCTAATTGCCTTATTTTAATATTATATATATGTACTATTTTTTACCACATTTTTTCAATATCTATAATATTTTTAATTCGCGTTATCATACTTTAGCCGTCTTCTCGGTTTTACTTTTATCCACCCCACCCCTCTACTTTTGGTTTACCTTAATATATGATTAAATGCATTAGACTATCCGATATTCACGCAGTAGGTTATTTGGATATTTCACGGAGAAAGGTTTCATAGGCTTTTAAGACGCAACAATTTTCCCTTACTAATATAAAAAAAAGAAACTTTTCATGCAAGAAATTATTTACTTTCGATTTTTGAGAATATATTTTGTCGGTGTTTAAGTTTACTCAAATACGTCTTAGTGAGCTTTCTTAAGAATCACTGTTTATGATTAGAAAATAAATACTTACCATGTTTGATAATCGCTCAATTACCATGAAACTTGTTAGAACTGCAGATATGCACAAATAATAATTTATAACATATAAAAACATTACAATCTGAAAGTCTTTAATTACAGCAATCACTAAATAATGGCAAATAATTGCAGTGGAGACCAGAAGTAAGGTCAAAATTGTAACTGGGAGTTCCAAAAATTTATTAAAATGTTTATAATTTAAAAAAATTTGCATGTACAATCGCCTTAATCGTTTCAAATAAATTTCTAATTTGAAGTCAACCCGAACCTTTGCTTGGCGATTTACTCCCACTTTAGAAAGCAATTTAAATTTAATTAATAGAAAATTATTTATTTGTGCAAGGCACTTTTCAAAAAGTTTGTAATAGCCCATAATATTGATTAAAAATTGATAATCCATTATGCTGTTAACATAGCAATAAATAATTCGATTTGATAGTTTTAAATAAAAAAAAATATTTGATGGATCAGAATCCATGAATGTAAAACAAATTATGAAAAGTTCAGTTAAAATGGTCATAAAAATATTAAATGCGTAAAATTTTTTACTCATTTTAATATCTTCGTCATTTATTAAATTTTGTATTCCATAATAATTGCAGTTTTGTACAATTGCCGCAATTCCTTTAAATTCCACAATTTTTTGTTTGTATTTAATGATACCGAGAGAACAACATAAGATTGTCACAAAACTGAACATCACTTCTCCTCCTGCCATTATATTTGGTGAATTTTTCAGGCATATATAAAAGTTAACAATCGAGTAAAAAATTATAAGCACCGCTGACAATACAAATTTTTTATTTAAAGTGTAAATGGGCGTAAATGCTTTACTTTGTATATGAACACATTTTGAGTTTATTGGGGGAAATCCGTATATTGAACTTAATTTTAAGAACGAATTAGAAACGCATCCGACACAATTTTTTAAAATTGAATTGTTTCTTTTCATGGTTTTTTCACATCTAACTAAACTAACATACTCAAATTGTCCATTATTTTTTGGAAGCAAACAAATGATACTGAATTATAGCTAAAAGCATTCTGAATATATTTTTTATTCACTTAATATACATAGTACAACTAAAATAATAAGTATGTATAAGTAATGTAATGGCACAATTAATAATTTTTTTGTTTTAACAGTTTTGAACTCGACCTAAACGAGGACGGCAATTGATCTTGAGATGGCATCGGACAGACAGGGGACAGACAAGCAGAAATTGACATGAGTCACAAATAGAAACGAAATAACTGACTTGTGAGATCGGATAATCGACCTAAATGTATTAAAACTAAGACGATAACAGCTACGCAGTGGGCGGGTTTTAAGGTGGAAAAGAACGCCTTTACTAACTCCAATTTGATTTGTGCTCTTCAAAATTCATACGATTACGATAGTCGTGTAAAGGAACAAAACGATATGTAACTTTTTTTCTAATCTACACGGTAATAAATTGCTGAACACTGCTTTGGATAGTAATTAAAAAATAAATACTTACCATATTTGATAATCGAGTGATTAAGATGAAAGTTGCTATAACTGCCGACATACACACATAAAAGAATATAACGAACATGACCGTAACAGGTTCAAAGTCTTTAATCACAACAACTACTAAATAATGGCATATAATTGCACAAAAAATGGAAAGTAAAGTCATAATTATAACTGCGAATTCAAAAATGTTATTAAACAGTGCATAATTTAAAAAAATTTGCACGTATAATCGCCTTAATCGTTTCAAATAAATTTCTAATTTTATATCAGTGGAAACCCTTTTCTGGTGATTTAGCCCGCCTTTAGGTATTAATTTAAATATTACTAGTAGGAATTCTTTTATTTGCAAAAGACACTTTTGAAAAAGTCTGTAATACGCCATAAAATTAAATAGAATTTGGTAATCTACTACGTTATTAACATAGCAACAAATAATCCGGTTTGAGAGTTTTAAATAAAAGAAAATATAATTTGATGGTTCGGAATCCATGAATGTAAGAAAAATTACGAAGATTTCAGCGAAAATGGTCATAACAATACTAAATAAATAAAATGTTTTGCTCATTTTGAGATCTTCTTTGCTTATTAAATTTGGTATTCCATAATAATTACGGTTTTGTATAATTGTTGCAATTCCTTTAAATTCTACCACCCTTTGTTTATATTTTAAGACACCGATAAAACAACATAAAATCGTCACAGCAAGAAAGGCAAGTTCCCCTCGATCGCTAATACTTGAGCGATTTGTTATATAAATACAAATGTTAATGGCAGTGTACAAAATTATAATCACAGCTGAAAACACAAATTTTTTATTTAAAGTGTAGATAGGCGTAAAAGCCTTACTTTGTATGTGAACACATATTGAGTTTATTGGAGGAAATCCGAAAATGGAACTTAATTTTAAGAATGAATTAGAAACACACCCGACACAATTTTCCAAAATTCGATTTTCTCCTTTCATGATATTTCAATATACTAAACAATTACGGAGAAAATGCCCAATACTCTATTAGAAGTAAACAAATAAAGTTACAAATTATATTATTTACTTATTTCAGAACTCGGTAAATACGTTATATATCTTACAACATATTATAATAATGAGTTTCCGTATGTAATGTAATGGTGCAATATTTTAAAATATAAAATTATTATAAATGTGTTTTTTATTTACATTATAACAACTAAAATAAATAATATAATTTGCCCTTGACTGGTGGTCACATAGCCTAGCCTGTAACTGGGCATTTTTAAAAGATCAATTTATAATTAATTAATTATTTCTAAAATTTCCACGAATGTACTGAGAGTCGATCAGGTCGAAACTAGGTCACAGAATAACTAAATTTGCTGGAAAAAAAAGTGTAATCATAGTTTAACTACAAATTTGTTTAAGGCAGTGTTCTAGTCGAGGATTTAAAAAAAATCAATTTTTTGTTTTCTGCATATTCTTAAAGTTCAGACATGGAAAAATATATCCTCGAGAGAAAACTTTAAAATTTCAGTAATTTATGTAGTTATAGCTATTTTAGTGACGCACTGTAAACCCTTCAAGCCGGAGCATATGAAGCAATGCCTGACAGGTGACTATTTCAGCTATCAATTATATAAATGTACAAATATAGGTCAACCCAAAACACTTAAAAATCGTAAATATTTTTGTGTTTACTTTTCATTTCAGCTCAGTCTAGCCTTTACGAGCTTCCAACTCGCACCGCTGGTGAACACTGCCGAGATACCCTGCCCGAATGCTAGGGATGGGAACCGGCTGGGGGTCCCGTACACTTCATCCACACACAAGAAGCGGAAACAGCAGATGCATAATAACCCAACGGAGACAGCTGGAACTTTACCGAAAGACGGAGAAAGAAGAGGATTGAGCGGGCAGCCGAAGCCAAGAACGTCTCTCCGACGAAGGTCGAGACTTTGCAGGAAAAACTGCAGAGGCGTCCATAAGATCCTCAAAACGCCGAAGAGCCTGTGTCACGGACACTGTAGAGACATCTAAACGGGCAGGCAAAGTGGAAACAGGCCTGCCGTGCAATATTCGGATGCCAAGGATAGGAAATCAACCAGGACCAAAGCACAACTCCCCATCACCACATGCGAAAATAACGGACGAACGACATCTACAAACAGCGACAGCAGGAACATCACACAAAAGATACCACCCGCATGACACGAAAGTAATGCCTCACGGCTGATTCTCGTGATCGGTAAATCGGGGGTATAAAGGAGGTTTTAGTCAGTAAAAGTCTGACACTACCATCGTAGATGGCGATGGTGTCTCGTACGAGATTTCTTCCTCCCTGCTTTGTTCCCTTTTTCTTTGCAATTGACGTAGGACCTAGGAATATTGACTGTAGGAAAACAAGGTAAGAACCAAAATTGTTAAAAATTTAATTCCCCTACAAGTTTATTTATGGTCATTTATACCCAAAAGTTTTCAGATTTAATTTGAAAATTATCGATTTCAGAAAAAAGTAAGCAAAGCAAAGTTGTATAAAATTCAATTTTTTTCAACTTTTGTCTTAGGCAGACATAGGCAAATGCAAGATTTTGTGGACTTTTTGAATGAAGACTAACAGTGACGCCCCTCCCCCTATTGTTAGAACAAGAAAGAGCGACAACAAAATTATTGTATGTTCAAAAGTGCATACTGACTGTACTATCTTGGAATCTCGAGTTCAAGACTCCAATCCACAGGCCTCATCACAAGAACAATGCTAGGAATCACTGAGAGAAAATTCCAGCCCAAAAACTCTGTGCATCTGAATGAAGGCTGTACCGGACAACTCAACGCTACTCCAACGCTACTGAAATAGTGGACTGTTATAATCAACTGCTGTTGACTGCTAGACAACAATTATAATAGTAAATCCTTTTTTTCAAAAATATAATGTCCTACTGCTTTGAATAGTAATTAAAAAATAAATCGACTCGAGAGAGTCGATCAGGTCGAAACAAGGATACGAAAAAAATTAATTTGCTGGAAAAAAGTGTTATAATAGTTTAACTACAAATTTAATGAATCCAGTTTTAATTAATTATTCGTCATACCTACATAATAATTATGTTATTACATAAAGTAAAAATATATAAACCTGTGTTTGAAATTTATTGTTGCAAATAAGTACAACCAGGAATGTCGACTTAAGCCACATTCACGATAACGACAACACGATAACAGCTACGCAGTGGGCGGGTTTTAAGATGGCGAAGGACGCCTTTACAAAAAGAAACAATTACGTGACTAACTCCGATTTCATTTGTGATTCGTACGATTACAATAGTCGTGTAGAGTCACACAACGATACGTAACTTCTTTTCCAGTCTACAAGGCAATATTTGCACAACAAAAATCTTTTAATGGCACCTCAACCCACGCTACGAAAGCTTCCATAAAAATGATCTTGCTTGTTACATCGCAACTACACATCACTTCTTATACATTCAAAAACAATGGTTAAACAAAATATTCAATGTTTATTTAATGCCTAATGGTAATCTATAGATAGAGTTTTGTTTAAGTATAGACTCTTAAGGCCCAATAATGGGTCTTACAAATATTACAAAAATTTAAATGTTGACTGAAAATTGAAAATTTTTTTATTTAATTAAATTTTTTAAAATACGTATTGCTAACCAAGTTTACTCACGTAAGAGTTTTTTGACTTTGTTATGAATTATTGACTATATTAAACATCCTTTTAACAAGAACTTAAATAATAAATACTCACCATATGTGATAATCGTTCAATTATTATGAAAGTTGCTACAACTACAGACATGCACACATAATAATTTATGATGTACATAAACATAACAGTTTGAAAGTCTTTAATTACTGCAACCACTAAGTAATGGCAAATAATTGCACTGGAAATTATAAGTAAAGTCAAAATTATAAGTGGGATTTCAAAATATTTATTAAAGTATCTATAGTTTAATATAATTTGCACGTATAATCGTCTTAATCGTTTCAAATAAATTTCTAATTTTAAGTCACTACAAGCTTTCTGTTGGCGATTTAGTCCCCCACGAGGATAGGATGTAAATTTTATTAGTAAAACATTATTTATTTGCGACAAACACTTTTGAAAAAGTTTGTAATATCCAAACATACCGAATAGCTGTTGAAAATGAATTACGCTGTTAATGTAGCAGTATATAATTCGATTTGAAAGTTTTAAATAAAAGAAGATATAATTTGAAGGATCAGAATCTATGAATGTAAAAGAAATTATGAATATTTCACCTAAAATGGTTATAAAAATGGCGAATGCATAAAATTTTTTACTCATTTTAAGATCTTTCTGATTTATTAAATTGGGTATTCCATAATAATTACAGTTTTGTATAATTGCTGCTATTCCTTTAAATTCTACAATATGTTGTTTGAATCCTACGACACCGACAGAGCAAAGTAAAATTGCCACAGATATGAAAATAAGTTCTCCCCCTTCCATAATATCTGGTGAATGTTTTATGCAAATTAAGAAGTTAAGAGCAGAGTAAAAACTTATAATCACAGCTGTAAATACAAATTTTGTATTTAAAGTGTAGATGGGCGTAAAGGCTTTACTACGTATATGAACACATTTAGAGTTTATTGGGGGATATCCGAATATAGAACCTAATTTTAAATACGGTTTGGAAATACATCCGACACAATTTTCCAAAATTCGATTTTCTCTTTTCATGGCTTTCTCACATTCAACTAAATTAACATCGTCTGAATGCCTAATACTTTTCTGGAAGTAAACAAATGTTACTAAATTATAGCTAAAAGCTTACTAAATATATTAATTTATTTAATATACAACTAAAATAATAAGTTTTGGTAATGTAATTGACCGATTAACATTCAGTCGCGTTCGCGTACAAGTGTTAGCTTATGCCCTAGGTTACAGTCCGGATAAAACTAAATTTTAAAAATAAATTTAATATTAATTTGTTACAGGCTAATTTTTTTTAAATTCCAAGCAATCTATTTATTGTTTCAATTATCGTTTAAAAGAAAATGAAAAATTTGATTTTGAAAAAACTTACGAGGAGAACCTTTCAAGTGCAACTCGAGGATCAGGACAATCTTTGGTGATTTTGATGAAGTACAGAAGACATTTAAAGTTGACTAAAAACCTCTATAATTTGTTACTTTGGTAAATATAGTGATGCACAGGTAAATTTTTTATTTTTTTTTCTGCTGGTAGTTTTACAAAGATTTTATTATTTTAACATTTTTTTGTTTCGCGTCTTTATATTAGCCTTATGCAAAGTCATATGGCTTGACTGACGTCTGTTGTGATCAGTTCCAAGTGGATTTTTTGGATAATCAATCTTCAATCTGCAATGCCAGCTGTAGTTAACATATTGTGTTTGAATTATGAATATGGTGTTTTTTGACGTCACATGTGAAGGTAGTTTGCCTATACTCACCTCGAATAGGTAAATGGCCCTCCAAATTTTGCTATAAGCAGTAAACTGCTCTCCGATCAATATGGTTGCCGTCACAGCGTACTACTACGACATCATCGAGTGCAAATCTAGGGAGATCTACTCTCTTCCAAGTAGCACGCTTTGCCGAGTAGGGCCGGTTTATGGGGATATTTTTATTACTTGGAGTACGGCGTTTGTCAAAACGGCATAGAGAGTTCGGAGTTCGGAGTGAAAATCGAAAAATCTCTGATTTACCCTAAAATTCGTATATTTATCGACTCAAACCTGTAAATTCTAAAACTGACCGTTATGGCATGGTAAATGTCCGAAATTGTATCACATATTTCACTTTTTCGTATATTTACCACATCAAAGTTGTAAATCCTAGATTTACCAGGTTCTCGCACTACCTCTTTTCTTATATAAGCGGTTGGTTTCCGGTTGGGACCGGAGCGGAGAGTGCGGAGGATAGGTTAGGATAACGGAGGATATCTGTGTCAGTTATTTTACAGACTCTTACGTGGAAAAGGAGTCACAAATTACAAAAATCGTCTTTGCGTAATTTATGGACGCTCCCTAACCACAGTTGTTCGAATTATCTCCCAAATTTTAAGTATTAATTTTCAGGTCACGGCTCAGGGGAAATGATTATTTCACAATATAGTGAAAATTTCACAAAATAGTCACGGATTAATCCGAAACTCAAGATTAATTCTCGAAATAGCAGCTGTTGCTACGATACGGTCCAAATTCTAGTAATCTCATCGGTAAACTCTAGGATTATCTTGAATCTCGGATTAATCTGTGACTATTAATACGGGCATCAGCGAATTAATTTTCTAATTTCATTAATTATTTTGTAAATTTTTTTAAACCTCTCCTGAAAACCTAGTCTAAATACGGCCCTGTTTTGCGGCAGGCCTAACTTAATTCCTTTTAATTGCTTTTACTTTGTTCGGGGTTTGCAGTCACTTTTGAGGGCAATTTTGGTGGTGCAGTTTACCACCCAGCTTAATGGCAACATTTTGCTCGGAGTGCAGTTTACCATTTTTAATTTTTACCTGTTGCATGGATGAGCAGTGCCGGCTTAAACCAGCGCGGGGCCCGTAATACTAAATACCGTAAAATTAAATACATATAATATATAAACGAATTGAGAACTTCCTCCTTTATTTGAAATCTTTTCTACAACATCTTTTTTTTTTGTGGTTTTTCTTTATAGTCTTTTGCTTTTATCTTTTTGCGTTATCTTTCGCTGAAAAAAGCTAACGGCTCCGCGCCTAGAGTAGAAAATATTGAGCTTATAAAATTTCGGTCTAAAGTTTTTTTTTTCGGATTTAGCATTTAAATATTTTCTACTCTAGGCGCGGGGCCCCAAAAACGCGGGGCCCGTAGCATTTCCTACATCTACTATATGGCTAATCCGGCACTGTGGATACGTGCATTTTATCGTCACTCGTCCTGGCAGAGTAATGAATATAATACTAGATTTGCCGTAGCCGGTGATTTGGTCCCCGGTAATTTGATCCCGGTAAAAAAATCCCCTGGTAATTTCGTCTCCGGTAATTTCACCCCCGGTAATTTCACCCCTGGTAATTTGATCCTCCGGTAATTTCATCCCCGGTAATTTGACCACAAAGTGATTTTATCTCCAGGTAATATGATCAATTTTACTAAAATTTTAAAAATGGTGAACTGGGCCAAAAGCAAATTTTGGAAATGAATTTTCAAGCAACCTAAATTTAAAGAAATTTATTTTTTTTGTTTGTAGTTAAAAAAAAATTTTTTTATGATAAAAAATGCGAAAAGGTAGATCAGTGCGCAGGCATGGATCGGTTATGTAGTTTAGTGTTAGTTTAAGTTATATTTTAGCAATATGGCTCATAAAAGAGAAATCTGGGCGAAAAGGGAGATCTGTGCGCAGACTTGGGTCGGTTATGTAGGTTAGTGTTAGTTTATGTTATTTTTTTAGCGAGATGGCCCATAAAAGAGTGATCCATGTGAAAAGGGAGATCTGTGCGCAGACATAGGTCCAAATTTGCATTTGTCCCAGTTTACCATTTCAAAAGGTTTTGTAAAATCTAATTACCTAGAGGTGAAATCACCGGCGGGGGTGAAAATACCGAGAACGAAATTACCGTAGATCAATTTACCAGGGGATCACATTACCGAGCGGTGAAATTACCGGGAGTCAAATTACCAGGGACCAATTTACAGGGGACCAATTCACCTAGCGCCTAGAATTGCATAGTGCACTCAGGCCACAAATCACGCCCATTATGTTACTTCCGGCTGATTAATCCCATTTTTTGCTTGCAGTGTCCCGTAACAAACACAGCAATAATACTCAGAGTATTCCGGGTCAACTGCGGGTCTAGGACAAATGGACGCGGCCGAAAGGACGCGACCGAAAAGACGCGAGCGTTAGGACGCAGACCCAAAAAGGCGCAGGCCCAAAAGAGCGCAGACCGAAAAGGATGCAGACCCAAATAGACGCGGGCCTTATAGACGCAGACCCAAAAAGACGCGGCAGACCCAAAAAGACGCGGCCAGAATAATAGCTTTTAGGGGAAAGGGGGGTGGGTTGACTGATATCTTATTGTTTCTTATTCGAGAGAAGGGGAGTCATGACATTTTTTTACGTAAAATTTTATTTATTCAAAATACACTGCTGCTAAATTTCCAATTTATATCTTTACATGTTACCATACCGTCTTACATAACCTCTGAAGATATTGCTTTGAAATTTGGTAATAGTATTTTTGGAGTTGCACCTACTCCTTTTTAAAAGATATTTTTTAAATTGTAAGGTATAACTATTATTAATTTACAAAAAATGAAGGAGATCCTCATAGGGGTCCACCCTTAACTAGTCATTTTTTTATGTTCTATATTTCTAATTCTAATTCTATATTTAAAAGCTTTAATTCTATTCTTCTAAGAAAATGTAACAATCCCCCCCCCCTCTCATCCTACTAATCTAGTAATTATTACCCAATGAGAAGCCAGCTCGAATCGGGTTAAAAGCATTATCAGTATCTATTAACGTTAAAAGTTTTGATTTCAAACTTGGAAATGAAATGAAAACATTAAATTCTTACGTAAAAAGTTGTCATGCCTCTCTTTTCCCCGAAAAAGAAAAAATAAGATGTCAGCTACCCTCCTCCCCTTCCTCTTAAAGGCTATTATTATAATCGCGTCTTTTTGGGTCTGCGTTTTTTTAGGTCTGCGTCTTTTTGGCCGCGTCCTCGGATGGACCGCACGTTATTATCACATCAACTTTACTTTTCCTTCAAATATTTAATTCCAATTTTCAAAATATTTTCCTATTTAATATAATATCTAAATTAATTGCCAATTAACAAAATATCGCTTCCGAATTACTCTTCAAAAATAGCCAAATCTTCCTAGAATTGTCCAGATACGGAAAAAATTTCCAAAATATTAATAAAAATCTTTTACTCGCGTAATCAAAACTAGTTTTTTCTCAAAAAATCTCAAACCTGAGACGCAAATTACAAACTTTTTACAAAGCCTTCCGCAAAAGCGTCCGTCTAACTTGAGGGACCTGGCAAAAAGCATAGTTATAAAAATATTTGTGCCTACATAAAATTGTTGGCGGAAACAATTATTCAAATATTTACAAATTATAATTAAATTTAAATTCACAAAATAATAAAAAAAAATTTACAATTTACAATAAAATAAAATTAAAAATTCAAATTAAAAAAATGATTTTGGAACAGGACAATATAAATAAATAGTCTTTCCAACTTTTTATTAAGATAAATGTCCCCATGACCGTGGAGAACCTTTGAGGTGGTAATAAACAACACTCTTCTAAGACAAATTTTTGTCAAAGTCCAAACCCTCGGGGGGGAGGGGGACCTTACTTTAAAACAATTTTTTGAATTTCTTATTTCAAAATTATTCAGGTTTTACTTTTTAACTTTTCTTGCGAACCCTTTATCTCTTAAACGAAACGTCTTAGAAAAAAACTGAAGGCCCAAACCGGATAGGGAATTTAACGGGCTACAACTTTGCTCAAATAAATTTTTTTGGGAAACCAATCGTTTTCACATAAATTCTGAAAATAATGAACAAGGTGTAGGCAAAAAAATAAATAAAATTTGGCCTGCAATAGCCAATTATCCGTAACTTATCATCTCAGGTGGTAACATGATTTACTCAAGAAAGGATTATAATTACACAAGGTTTGATAAAGGTACAGGGTTGACAAAAGGTAATTAAAAACTACTTACCATATTTGATATTTGCGTGATTATGATGAAAGATGTAACTACTGCCGAAATACACAAATAAAAGTTTATTACAAATATGAGCGTAATAAGTTCAAAGTGTTTAATCATAACAATTATTAAATAATGGCTTATAATTGAACAAAAGATAAAAAGCAAAGTCAAAATTATCATTATCAATTCAAAATTTTTATTTAGCTGGCCATAATTTAAAATAATTTGCACATATAATCGCCTTAATCGTTTCAGATAAATCTCCAATTTTATATCATCGCATATTTCTTGGCGATTTAATCTGCCATTAAGTATTAACTTAATATTTGCTTGTAGAACATTAATTATTTGCGAAAGACACTTTTGGAAAAGTTTATAATATGCCAAAACATTAAAAAGCATTTGATACTCCATCATGTGATTAATATAGCAATAAATAACACGGTTTGAAAGTTTTAAACAAAAGAAAATGTAATTTGATGGATCGGTATCCATTAATGTAATATAAACTACAACAATTTGAGTTAAAATCGTCATAAAAAGACTACATAAATACAGATTTCTGCTAGTTTTTAAATCTTTTTTACTTATTAAAATTGATATTCCATAATAATTAGAATTTAGTACAATTGCCGCAATTCCTTTTAATTCAACAATTTTTTGATTATATTTTACAACACCGGTAAAACAACATAAGATCGTCACAGAAATGAAGAGAAGTTCACCTTTATCAATGATACTTAAAGAATTTCTGAGGTAAAGACTACAAAAACTAACAACAAAGAAAAAAATTATAAAAACAGCTGAAAAAACAAACTTTTTATTTAAAGTGTAGATGGGCGTAAAAGCTTTATTTTTTATATGAACACATTTCGAATTTATCGGATGAAATCCGTAAAATGAACTTAATTTTAAGAACGCATTTGAAGCACATCCGACACAATTTTCTAAAATTCGATTTTCCCGTCTCATGGTTTTCTAATAAACTAAATAAATATCGACCAAATGCTCAGTGCTCTCCTGAAAGTAAACTAAAGCTACCAAATTATTAGAATGATTTATTATTAAAATAATTTAGTATCTTTTGTTTAAGTACTTAATTGTGTACCTAGTTAATAGCTCTGTAAGAACCTTATTTATTTTAAATGTACCACAAAATAGTACATTAAGAAACTAGTTTCATAAGCGTCGTTTTTATAAATAGTCTTATGAAACGAGCTTTTTATACTATTGTTGCTATTTTGGGCGTTTTCGCTCTTGAAATTTTAAAAATTTGCGCTTTAGTAAGTAATAGTTAATTTATAATTTTTTTGCAATTTTGTTAATTCCTTCCTGTAGTCAGCAAATAACCCTACTTCAAACCTTTACTCTCTCTCTCTAGAGACTCTCGTGTGCCCATATTAAAGCTTTAATTAAGGAAAAACGGTAGGCCCGACACACCGAGAAGAACATGGCATCCCGAAGATCATAACCGTGCCACCCAAGTGACGGCTGTGACCAAAAAATTCCACAGCCTATCGTTTGAAGATAACTCAGTGTGGTAGATGGTAATATCAGATAAGCGATTCCACCAATCTACGGTATCCAAGGCCTGGGTAACTCTAACGAAAACAAAAACGAAACCTTTGCAGATATCTTGAAATGCCAGTTCAGTTCCAATAGCGAGCACACCGACCCTGTCTTGGTTACCGAGATCAAAAGGCGGTTGAAGACTTTCCTCGAATCACCAGATCCTACACCTTATAAACCCGTTAGCTTCGAAGATATTGAAGACATGAAGATTACCCAGCGAAGAAAAGCTTCGAGTCCAGACGACATTTGGACAAATGTCCTCAAGAACCTCCCGAAGAAAGCCCTCTCGGCATTAACAGGGATTGCCAACGCAGTTCTCAGACTAAAGCTCAAACCAGAGAAAAACAAGACCTTCCTGCATAACTACCGGTCAATCAGTCTCGTCTCCACAATCGGGAAAGAGTCCTCACAGAAGCCATTGAAGAACTCAAGGTTTTTCAAGACGAACAGTTCGGATTTCATTCAGGTATCTCCATCACCCACCAGTTGTTGCGAATCATCGAGCACATCACGTTATCTTTCAACAAGGTGAAATCAAAAGCAGCGATTTTTCTGGACGTCTTAGAAGCGCTCGATAAAGTTTGGTATCAATGTTTCATTTTCAAGATGATCAAAGCTGGAATACCATCCGCGTAGAATAACCTAAATTAGTCCTACCTGAAGAATAGGAAATTCAGGGTCAAACTGGAAGGTATCCGCTCTACGGAACGGAAGATTATAGCCGGCGTACCTCAAGGCTTCCTCGTGTCGCCTACCCTGTTTAATTTGTTCGCGAATGACCTACCGAAGACCGCTGGAACAATAAATTGGCACATTATACGTGAAAGATAACGCCACTTTGATCATCTCGCTCTGCCCATAAATCGCCATTAGTCGCATCCAAGAAGCCGTGAACGCTCTGAAAATCTGGACACATTTGGATAAAAGTACGGCTGTTATGTTTACAAAGCGTCTAAGGGAACCCAAAGATGTGATTATGTTCGACAATAATATTCCCTGGGTTATATCGACTAAGTACCTCGGAGTCATCCTGGGTATTCTCGGGGGTAAACCATATAGATTTGATCAGCAGTCGTGCAAGAAGTGCTTTTGGAGCCAAGCTCAAGTTATATAAATCGCCCATCACGTCGATTCTTACGTATATGCAGCCCCATCATGGGCTCTCGCCTTCAACAGGCAAATGAACCGGATCCATGTCGTCCAAAACATTTGCCAGCGCAAGTTTTCAGCCGCCTGGGATCTGTCACGCAAACGGACCCAAGAATTCGGCGCCGACACCTACACTATAGGAAAGAGGACAATTTTCTGAGCATTTTGAGACCGCACATTGATGAGGAAAATGCAGTAGTTTTCGAGAAAACGGCATTTGAAAATCAAAATTTTATATGCATTTTAGATAGGGAAATTCACTAACATAAAAGTTCTATTGACGGTGCGTGCGTTCTGATATAGTCTTAGTGTTGGCCGTCACACGCGATTGCGATTCCGTGGGGGTAGATCGTGCATATTGTAATATTAATTTAAAAAATAAATGCAGAACTCGTTTTTAGGTTAGAATCTCGAGTGCCTTGGTTGCGTTCGTCAAAACCAACGCTCCGTTACCCTCCGCTCCGGTCCCCTCCGCTCCGGGCGCTACGCGCCGTTTTGACGAACGCTGACTCGTTAAAAACATCCCTCTAGGTCGCACAAACCCGCCAAAGATGCAACTCGTAAGGGGCGAAACTCGTTAGCCACGCTCGATGTGTTCCCGACAATCGCGTCTGACTGCCAACACTAAGACTATATCAGAACGCACGCACCGTCAATAGAACTCGGGAGCAAATCAATTCCCTATCTAAAATGCATGTAAAATTTTGATTTTCAAATGCCGTTTTCTCAAAAACTACTGCATAATCCTCGTCTCAAAATGTTCAGAAAATTGTCCTCTTTCCAATAGAAAAAAAAATCAAAGTACAACGTTTGGGTCCGTTTAAGTGACAGTAACCAGCCGCCTTTTGTATGCAGCCAAATCATTACATCCACACCGAAGCCAACCTATAGAACTCCTAAGCGAAAGACAACTAAAATCCTCTAGTCTCAAACTTGGGGAAATACAGCATTGATGATTTTCCGCTACACAAGAGCTCCACTGAACCCATTAGTATCTTTAATTTTGTAGTATAATTTCATACTTTACTTTAATTACACAAAAAAGATGTGAGCATATCGAGCAACCAGCTCTTCCAGGACCTACGTATCTTTTTTGCTCTTTTGCTCTTTTGTTCTTTGCTCTTGAATAATTTTTGGATATGTGGTAGAGCATAAAATAAGAGACCCTAAAGCTTAGGGGGTGAGAGCTTTGAAGCTTAAAGATTAAATTTTAGAGATTGGAGGTTACCGCTTAGAGGTGGGAGCTTCAAAGCTTGGAGGTTAAAGCTTGGAGGTTGGAGGTCAAAGCTTAGAGATGGGAGCTTTAAAGCTTGGAGGTTAGAGCTAAGCTTGGAGGTTAAAGCTTCGAGGTTGGAGGTCAAAGCTTAAAGGTGGGAGCTTTAAAGCTTGGAGGTTAGCTTGGAGGTTAAAGCTTAGAGGTTGGAGGTCAAAGCTTAGAGGTGGGAGCTTTAAAGCTTGGAGGTTACAGCTTAAAGTTTGGAGATTAAAGTTTGAAAGTTAGAGGTCAAAGCTTAGAGGTAGGGGCTTCAAAGCTTGGAAGTTACAGCTTAAAGCTTAGAGGTTAAAGTTTAAATGGAATCAAATAGTTTTGGTCTTTCACTAAAAAAAAAACGTTTCACAGAAAACTGGTCTTTGCTTTCGATTAACAGAGTGAGCTAGACCGGAAATGAGGTGAGGCAGTTATACGAGTTTTTTGCCTTCCATTATCAGCGCGCTTTGCGGAGGATTTTGCAAAGACCCGTCGCGAAAATAAGTCGCGGTTCAAATTTCTTACTGGAATACTTTCCAGGTATTTGCGGTAGGAGTAGCCTGGCCTGTTTTGCCTTTTCAGGGTTTTGCATCTGTCCTGTTGTACAGTTGCACAGCTTCAATAAAAAGATCTATTATGTCAAGTTACGTAAGTAATTCGTTGCAACGGTTACTAAACTGACTGCCTAAAAAAATAATTTTTTTTGATATTTCTTTATAAAAATAATAAAAAATTAAATTATCGCACATTGTTATGTGGGATAATAATTTCTTTCAGAGAGAAGTAAATCTTGAAATTTTGAGAAAAGATATTTCTCGATTATCTCGGGATTGTATGTATTCACTGTGTGAGGGCACTTGTTTAGTTCACTCTCACATTCCAGCGGTTTGGGTGATAAACGCGTTGTACTTTTGGGTAACGGGCAATGGGACGGCCGCAACCGCTGCCACTCTTGTTCCAGATATTCCGCGAGATGTACATGTGGCAGCTTAACCAAGACGCGGAGCTCCTACGTGTTGGTGACCCTGGCGAAGTCGTCTAAAGTCGAATGTAGGGAGATTAGTCATCTAGGGTCATGTATGGGGTCATTTTATGCATTCTCAATAGAGCTACCAAACATTTGATAGCTCGAATTTTAAAGAATCTAATCTCCAAACATGTTGGGCCGAGCTCAGAGATTTTGACGGATTGCTGGAGCGGTTATGCTGGCCTGGCTGTCATTACACCGTAAATCGCTCAAAGTATTTTTGCGATCCAATTACCGGCGTCTGCACCAACGGTGTCGAGGGTTACTAGTCCACTTCGAAGCGCTGGCTGCAAAAGCGGGTCTTCCTAAATGCAGAAACCTTCCGCAGCACATATGCGTCTTCATGTAGCTACAGCTCTATGGCCGTACGCCAGAATTGAATCTCGACAATTGGATCAAGCAGATTGCCACTCGTTTTCCTGTGTGGACCAACACAGATCTTTTTCAGGGACATTCAAATTAAAGGACCAGTTCTTATTATAAATAAAACAAAGGCAGAACTAGTTTTTTGGGTGGACCCCTGATTTGTCGTGCCGAAATGCGCACTTAAAAAATATTGGAGACGTGCCCGCCCTGGCAACCCCCTGGCGCCGTCACTGTTTACAATTTATTCCAAAAGGGTAGAAAATCCTAGGAAATGTTAGGAAATTTTAAAAAATATAAGAAAATTGTAGTAGTACTATATAATATAGATAACCTTTTTTTTTTCGAAAGAAAATTTGGAGACAATCCGGAAAAACCTTTAAAAAATCTCGTAAAAGGAAATCTAGTGCACAAAGATTTGCTTTATTACTCACCGCTCGGTAATGGGTAAATAATGATTCTTCAGTCGTTGCCAAAAGTTTGGGTATCACTGGCTTATTTCTGAGGTGTAAGGTAACCTAACCTAAAAAATTTTCAAACAGTAAAATCCAACATTAGTGGTCTATATTGTACTAAATAAAACGTGGTATGTATCTTATTAACTATGCTAATATCAAAACTAACATAATATAATTGCAGTTGATATTACAGAAACAAATATTTGAAATTGAGATTCACAAGGATGTTTGCACAAGTTGCAAACATGGAAACAGAAAACGTATTTGAAATAGTACTGCTGAACGAATACGATCCAAATGGGGATGAAAGAGAAATTACACTTCCGGTACTTAAACTGAATGAAAAGTATACTGGTAATGACATATCGTCAAAAAATCTTCGTGGTTTGATAAACAAAATTGTGACGGTACGGGATAAATTTTTATGTGAATATTGTGGTAAACAATTTGGACAGAGGTTCTCTGGTTTAGCCCAACATTTAACCACTCATACTGGCGAAAAGCCGTATGTTTGTGAATTTTGTGGCAAGAAGTTTTCACGGAATTCGTTTTTAAAATTCCATTTAAGAACTCACACGGGTGAAAAACCATTTATGTGCCAAATTTGTGGTTCCAGTTTTACGGTGCGGCAGAACTGGGAAAGACATTTTAGAAATCACAGTGGTGAAAAACCATTTAAGTGCAATATTTGCGATATGAGGTTTTCGCAAAAGGTAACCTTGCAAGGACATTTAACAACTCACACTGGAGAACCGAAGTTTTCCTGCGAAATTTGTGGTTATAAATGTTCGATGAAAGGACAGTTGAAAAACCATATGAAGGTTCATCGTGCGTCAGTCCCACGATTGTTATTGAGATCAAAAATATTTGAGTGTGGAGCTTGCGATCAACGTTTTCCAACAAACAAAAGTTTGCAGTTGCACTTAAAAACCACAGGCGAAAAGCCCTACGTCTGCAAACTTTGTGGGGTAAAATTTACAATGAAACACAATTTGGCGAGACATATGCTAATTCACGAAGGTTCCAAACCTTTTGAGTGTGAAGTTTGCAATAAAAGTTTTTCACAAAAAGTGTCTTTACAACTGCATGCCAAAATCCACACTGGAGAAAAGAACTTCTCGTGTGCAAAGTGTGACTATAAATGTTCGTCAAAAGGCCAGTTAACTAAGCATGTAGTAATTCATTTCCCCGAAAAACAATTTTCCTGTAATATTTGCAGTAAGCGATTTACACGGAAAACTCACTTAAAAAAACATTCAAGGATTCATAATATGTAAAGTTCAGAGTGCAAAAACTGATTAAAACAACAAATGTTTTATTCACAGCCCGTTTGATGTGTACTCATGTATAACTCATGTACAAGTTATTCTTAATTAAACTCCAATTGTAAATTTAAACTAACGTAAATTTTATTATTTTGTTTGTAAATCAAAGAAAATTAATTCCCAAAGCTGTCACGGATTGTATCCCCGAAGCTTTTCCCTGGTAAAAATAACGTTTACCACGACGTTCATTTCCCTTATTTTTTGATTTTTAGAACTTGTCAGTTGTTATCTCTTCACAATTCACGCGTATGAATAGATTTACGAGAATCTGAAAAATAATCTGGTTTGACCGTCACCTTCCCAATCGATATGCCTTCCTCCTTTGGCCAGACCCTGGGTATGAAGGTGTGGGTAATTCTTCCTACAGTTGCATTTTCCCATTGCTCCTGCCAATGAGCTTCGATTATCCGTTCTATGTTTTTCCTGATTTTCGCTTTATATCTGAAGTCTTTTGGATTGATTTCCTGTCCCATGAAGACTGTAGTTTCTTCTTTTTTAATCTTTCTCCATGCGTATATTCTATAGGGTGAATTTTGTTTGTTTATCAAACAGTAATCCGATAATGCGAAGATCTTGATCACTATTGAGGCGGATTAAAATGGCAAATACGAACAATTGACTTAAAAGGATTATCCAATAATCCTTATTTACTTTCTTATATAAGAAAAAACGTGCTCAATTTTTCACACCTTTTTACAAATATCATCAAATACAACACTAGGAATACACATCCTGAACTATAAATAATCAGCATATTGAATATATATTAATATTAATACATTAATATATCAAATAAAATTGAAATTGATAGAATATTTTTACGAATCTAAGTTCAAATAAGTTCTAAAATGACGTGTACGATTTGTTTAGACGACCTGAAAGGAATTGTGGGGGTATTAGGTTGTAAGCACACATTTCATGAAGTGTGTATAAGAAATTGGTCCAATCGAACAAAAACTTGTCCATTATGTCGTCAATCCTATGTCGAAATAAATTTATTCGATCATAACAACAAAGATCAAGCGATAATTGAAGTTATTACGTTCCGTACAGATCAAAGCAATCTTTTACATGAAGGCGAACAACAACAACCACAACAACAAATAATACCGGAAGATGGACAAATGCGATTACCACCTGTCCGACGAAATAACTTTTTCAACGATGTGCTTCACGACATTGGTGAAGGATCTGACGAAGAGACATCGGATAACTTCGATGATGTTGATGATTATTTTAGCGATGCTGAAGATGAGGACGGATACGATTTTATACACCCTCGGTGGGGAAGAACTGGACTGAGATAGAAAGTTCATTTATCCGTACAGAGCATACCAGTAAATTTCTTCTGCTATGCAAGAGTTTAATTAAATTTGTTAATTTGTAAGTTTTTCTTTGTCCTAGTAAATAAAAAATATTCTTTTAAAGGCTTTTTTTATTCATATCCAGTGATAAACGATTGGGATATTTTGTTATGAGCTTAAAAAATAAAGTAAAATACACTCTAAAAATAATTGGGGAAAATTACCAAGAAAAAAGGAGACAACTATATTACCTCCTATTGTCAAGGTAAATTCGCATACCAGGGGTAATTTTATAAGAGTGAATTTACCTTAAAAATAATGAAACAAAACATAGTCGACAATTTTTAAGATAAATTCACCCTTAGAAACCGGGTAATTTTCACAAGAATGTTCTAAATGATATTTACTAATAATTTGGTAAATTTCCCCTGTTATGGACGCAACTTTATTACCACCATTTTACTGATACATAATACGTGATTAGCAATTTAGCGAGAGAAAACTGGGTCGACTAAAATCACGAGAGCGATCGAGCGTCAGCGAGATTGCTCGAGTGATTTTGTCTGAAATTTAAAATTATTTTTAATTAAATTATTATTACGTATTCGTTGAAATTAAAAATTATAAGGATAAATCAAAGCTCTTGTGGTATTGCTTGCGAATATTTCGTATTATGTACGAGTATAATGTATTTTTAGTATGATTAAAATAAAGCAATATATAGGTAATTTTTTTAATATTTATATATCGGCCGAATGACTGTCGGCCTAAAATGTCGGCCAAATGATTTATCGGCCAAAAACTGTCGGATAACAGAATTCGTCCTAATTACAGTGATTCAAAACAACCAAGTGTTTGAAAGACATTTTGCGCGGAATCATTGAACCCGCAAGATCCGGGAAGTCTGAATTTATTCTATCTACTGGGTAATTTATAAATGTAACATTCTTCGGAGAGAGGAGTGGAGCAGTGGCTGTTCTTCTTGCCCGTTGAACAGTTCTCTTTATAAGACAAATCGAAGGAAGTTCCGCGGCCACGGCTGAGAGCAAAGCATCGATCGACGTGGAGATAATATGAGCCGGCGTGTCAACCACAGTTTTACTATTTTCCTTGATTTTTTCAAAAACTTGGTTGGCTTCTCAATTCGGGCGACGCTGACCACGTGGTTATGAGATCCTCGCGTACGAACCACTTGATTTTCTTCAGTAATAACACGGCCTTTACACTGCCCGTACTTCTTCGGATGGCTTATGTAATATAACGTTGTGTCTTCTTCTATGTCCCAAATTTTAAATCAGGAGGCGCTAGAAAACTAGAAGCTTTTAAATCTAAAAATATATCAAATGGAACTCACAATGCACGAATAAAATGGAACGCAAACTTGAAAAGATATTTTAATATTTACAAAAATTACAACTATTTCCACAAATATTTCGAATCCTGCAATCTCAAAACACCTCCAATCATCCGAAAATTAAATATCAAAATTATTAATCCAACTTGATCCAAAACTAGTACAATTCTTCTTATTTATAAAAATAAAAAAAAACTTATCCAAAAACATAATCAATTTTATTGTTCACAATATTAACATCTAATTTTATATTTTAAAATAAATCCCAGGATACAAAACTTCACTTTCATTTCAAAAATAAAACATTTTACAAAAAGTAACAAATTAATTTAACAAATTATAAATCAAATTTAATGAGAAATCTTGGAACATGACATTGTGCATTGTGACAAGTTTCCAAGCAAAAAAGAGTTATCTGTATTCGATAAACTAAATATTCACCTGCTTACGTGGGCTTTACCGGCAAATTATTACATTTAAAACCAATGCTAACTAATGTAATTGAGGACCGTTTTTTCAAAACTCGCTTTGTCAAAATTAAACAAAAATGAGCTTTATATCAAATATATATAATTTTGTAGCGGGCTTTCAGAATTTTTGATCATAAATTGCAAAATCCGCTTAGTTTCATTAGAAAACGCTGGAGAAAACTCAGAGTTTTTACAAAACTCACTTTATACAAAAATGTCGGTTTAGCAAAACTCGCTTTATATTTTAGTATTTTATTTAGGTCAGGTTTGGCTGTATAATCTATGCGTTATGATTAATGTAGTTCCAGTCAACAAGGAAAAAGTATTTTTTTACACATGGCTGGAAACAGAGTCCGGTAGAGGTTCGAATGAAGTAACATCGGCAGTATGTCATTATCTAAACACCATAGAAAAAGAAATGCTTGAAAGGGGTGAAACTACACCTAAAACTATTAGATTATTTTCGGATTCTTGTGCTGCGCAGAATAAAAATTTTGTTATGTTAGCAGCTTTGTATGCCATAGTCGAAAAGTCTAAAATTTTTCATAATATTCTTCACTATTTTCCCATCCGAGGTCATAGTTATATGCCACCAGACAGGGTCTTTGGCCGAATTGAAAAAGATTTTAGAAAAATTGAAAATATAAATACACCACAAGAATATTATAAGATTCTTAACAATCATGGATCGGTAAAAATATGGGCTAAAAATATGGTAAAAATATAAGCTCGCAAATGTTTAAAAACTAAACTACCTTTCGGTATAAGTCAATGTCGAGTAATCGAGTACCGCAAAGATAATCGTAAATTCAAAAATTCAAAAAGTATTAGTGAAAAATATTTACACGGGCACTCCTAAAGAAGTGGAAATTAAGGCTAAAAATGTACACTCACTAAAATCTATGAATTTATTAAAGCCAATACCGAAAGAAAACCACGTGAGCGCCGAAAAAAGACTTGATATAGCTAAAATAATAAAATATATTAATATACCTGATGAATCGAAAGAATTTTATGACGAAATTTTAGGGAAAACATCAGAAGTAGCAGCGCGACAAGTAACAAAAGATTGAAACAATTTTTTATTTTTTTATTCGATGTATTTTGATAAATGTATTCTAAATAAAGCAAGTTTTGCAAAAACTCTAATTTTTCTTTAATTAATATTTTAAAACTTACCAAAAAAAATTTTTCAAATTAAAAGCATTTAAAAGACACTACGAAAAAAATTATCTTAAGTTATTTTAAACTAATAATTTGTTTATATCAAATTCACTAAACAATAAAAACCGTTTTCTAAAAATTTTACTTTTAGGATAAAGCGAGTTTTGAAAAAACGGTCCTCAATTGCAGACCTTATTCCTTATGTGTATGTTACTAACGCGCATATATAGAAAAACAAGAGATATTTTACTTAAAAGAATGACAAGGGAAGATGCAAGCTAAGAACCTCACAAGACTTGAAAGTGGGGGATATTCGAAGTGAGTAGGTCTTTAAATACGCACCAGCTTGCTAACAATGCTAACAATATCTCTCAAAAAACTGAAACTCCCTAGCTACCAAACCTGAAAATCATAGATCATGGTACCGAGACCGTGGTAGACAAAAGAGGTAAAATGATATTCATTAGAGGGCGCAGTAGCAGAGATCCCCCCTTAATCCAGCCAACTATAACAAGTTTCGTAAATGTTTTTATGAAGCTACATTCACCTAGATTAGAAGCACACTTTTATCTATAAAAGATATTATAAAAATTTGATCGTTTACTTCTTCCGCAATAGCTTGTATTAAGGCTAGGATTTTGCTATGCGCTCTTGTATGTTCCAGTTCATTTCAAAAACGGCTGAATGGATTTTCTTCAAATTTGGGAATTATATTTATGATAAATTAAGGAAGGGCAATAGGTAATTTTTTTTAGCAAATTTTGAAATTTCGAAGTTAATTTGTTTAAATACTCTAGTTGTAAATTTTTTAGAAAAAATTAAAATAAGGGAAATAAGTTACTAACAATGAATTATCAACAAAAAAAGAAAAAAATTTGGTAAAATGCAAAAAAAAATCAGTTATTCCAGTTCATCTTGAAAACGCATGAACGCATCGTTTTGAAATTTTGAGATAATATTTGTGACAACATAAGGAAGAGCAATAGGGGTTTTAAAATTAAAAATTTTTGTTTATAACAATAGTATTTATTTTAAAACTAGAAATTAATTTTCAATTAATAATATTCTACTTATTAAATGAATGTACATGTTTAAAAGACTTCATAAATAAATTTTCCAAAAATTTATTTTATTAAAAATGTGATTGCTAATAATTGTTCAATTCAAATCACGCGGGAATAATTTCAGAATAAATTAATCATTATAGTTCCGCCATTATCACAGAGATGGTTATGTGTTTTATGCAATTTACATAAATTTTTACAGTTTCCTGCTTTGTGCAGTCGCCCAAATGAATAGTAATAATAATTTAAAAACTCATAAATATTGTGAGAAATATTTAAAATCGTCATTAAATTGATAAAGGTGTAAAGAATTAATTTAGAATTAACAATATACCATATATTACAGAAAATAATGTATAATTTTTGTATAATTTTTAACATTACTGACTCTGTTTTACTTAGTATTATTTTAGAAAAGCAGAAGATACTTTTTTTACGTTTTCAACCCCTATAATGAAATAATGGCAACCCTTGAAAAACTACCTATTACCTACATAATATATTATTTTAGAAAGTAAAATAACCATAATAGATTACGGTATTATCTAGTATGTACTATGTACCAGTAAATAAATATAACATTTTTACTTTTAAAATTAATTCTCTAAACTTGTAGTTCTATTGCGCGTAAATTGTTGTTTATTTAATTTATAAATTGTTTTTGTCACTTTTTCCGGTATAATTTGCGTAATTTTTCTGCACAATTATATGGATTAGTAACACATATTTTTCTCTTAATATTGTGATATTTGAGGTATTTTAAAAGAAACTAATTACATCGGTTGTTTCAAGCGCGAATCTAAACTGTGGCTCTCATAGGCGTCCATAGGATCTTTTTCAGGGAGGGGCAAAATCAAAAAATATTTTATTATAAAAAAATTCAAATTTTTATATTATTTTTAAAAAACCAACTATAAGAGGAGATAGTAGATAATTTGTATAAATAAAACTTCGCATAAAAGAACAATATAATGAAACAGAGCCAGCTCTTTTTTCACTTGAGAATAATTTGAACATAATATGCGCCCTCTCCCAAAAAATTTTATAATTATGAAAATTTTAAGCTGAATATTATTTATTGGGTTTTCGGATAAACAAGTTTTTATTTATTTTAAGATTTATATAATCCAGAATAAAAAAATTAAATAGTATTAAATGAATGAGCATCGTGCAATAAATATCCTAAGATTTTTAGAATCACAATAAATTTATTGTGCCTTTCTCGGTTTGATTGGCGCAAATTTATCAAAAACGTGCTCAAAATCAATTTTTCCAGCAATTTCACTTTCTATAGGTAAAATAACCAAATTTTATAGGTTTTCCTGTCCCATGTTGTCCTCAAATAATTTTTTTTGAGCCAGAGTTTGCTAAAGCTACGTTCACACATATAACTACATGTTACAGACATTGCTGAAAACATTCTAAATACGATATCTATGTTTGGATACGATTCTTTTAAAATAGAAGAACATTTAAAGACTCGTCAATTGTTAGTGCATTAGCAAGATCATAACAGATTTTTACAGAATCATCAGTTTTCTAATGATGAACAAGGAGGCACTGTTCTGGATGTTGAAAGCCATTCTTCGAAAGCATTTGCCAATTTTTTGTTTTCAACTATTAATATTACCTCCAATCCAAAAAATTTTTTTTGGAGGTAAAGTAATCGAATAACATTTCAAAGTTTTTTTTACATTTTTGAAATCACCGTATTCAGAAACGTAAAGATCTGCAAAAAATAAAAAAATTATTTGTGTCGTTCTGTCGGTCTGTCGTCAAATTTTGTCACTCGATTTATTCCGGAACCGTCCAACCAATCACAGCCAAATTTGGTATAGTAGTAGGCTTTATGGTGGAAAGGTGAAAATAAGGTTTTCTTCGCGATCTGTCAATCGAAATAACACAAGATTTTTAAAAACGATTTTGTCTTGTGATGGCATAAATTAAAATAAAAATTAAGTAAGGTTATTTTAAAAACCTTGAAAAGCTTTATCCAGAATAGATTCAATTAACCTTCTATTTGTCATCTGTTAAAAATTACAAGCTGCCAAAGTTGAAACTTCAAGAGTGAATAACTCATGGAGTCCTGAAGAGATCTCAACCAAATTTTGTATGTAGAAACATTGCCCTCACAGGAGTTGACAGATATAGAACCATTTGCTAAAATTCAAGAATTCAACATTTAAAAAAAGATTACTTTTTTGCGAAATCTTGAAAAAAGTCCTTATCCCTCGATTTTCTTCGGCATTTCTGTATCGATGGCATTGAAACATTTTGGACGTATATCTGGTGGGCGCTAGTGGTGAAAATAAGGTTTAGGTAGAAAAATCATTGCTAGGGCTACCACAAAAAAATAAATAAAAAAAATGAAAATGTCTTCGTATCTCCGGAAATGTTGAACCGATTGTGATAAACGCCTATATAATAATAATAGAGCTTTTAAAATACAAGCATTGTATTGGTGAGGAAACAATTGAGCCAAATGTAAAAGCAAGAAAATTACAGAAAATATTAACTGAAATCTTAATTTATTTATTGCAATCTATTGTATTGTATTACTGATAATTGACATACATATTATATTTGGTACCTTTTACACGTAAATAATATAAATGCATTAAAAAATAAAATATGGTACATACTTAATAATAAAAATTATAATTTTTAGATCATTGTTGACCTTTTATTTAACACTTTTTTTTTAAATTGTTGAGTCTATAAACAATTAAATTGTCTGACGTTTCGTGTTTTTTTATTAACACATTTTTAAAGCTACAATATTAAATTAAAAATTAAAAATTTAAAGATTTAAAAAAATTTTTACTTACTTTGACAAAACTGTCAGTATGATGTTTGTTTTAAAATGTATATTTTTGTAGCTTTGAAAATGTGTTAATAAAAAAAACATGAAACGTCAGACAATTTAATTGTTTATAGACCTTAAGCTCAACAATAAAAAAATAAAAATTATATAAAAAATTAAAAATTAAAAAAAAACTTTTTATTTTAAATTTATATCTATATAGAATCTATATAATCTATATAAAAGCGTGGGGCTATGAATTTCATGAAACTACGAGTAGTACGCACAGAAATGGATATAACATTTATAAATGACACTTTTGCTATGTAAGTGTTTTTAATATCACTTTTACTATCTTTCAATATCTTTTAACTTTTATCTTTTAACTTTTAATATCAGTAATTCGGTAGTTGTATGAAATTGTTGTATCTTGTACGTTTAGTAGCCCCACGCCTTTATATAAGATGTTTTCCAGAAACTTTGTTTGTTCTTATTAAGAAATTTTGTTTTTTACTTTTTAGTGGACTGTTTTGAATTTTAAATAAAAGGGTATTTTTTTTTAATTTTTAATTTTTTATATAATTTTTAATTTTTGAAATTTTTAGTCGTATTTTAAATTTATTTTAGGTTATAATGCAAGTTATTAGATTGCTCAAAATGTGCGGGAAGTTGGTTAAAAATGACTACAAAAAAGTTCATGCACACGGACAACGCTCACGTCAAGTTAAATAAAAGCTTTTAAAGAAAAATGTTTTTTATGTTCAGATTCGAACCTATGATGGTTTTAATTGCTTTGCTAGCAAGCAAATTTCTGGGCAACTGCGCCACAAACCTAACTTTATTTAAGTTGTTATTATTTTTATTTATTAAAATAATTTTTACTTTATTTATATTTAAATATTTTTAAATATATTTAAAAATACTGAATATACAGGGCGTATTTTAAAGTACCGCCATCATTATGAGTGCCTCCTGAAAATAAGGTAGATCAATATTTTTTAGTTTAAAAAATTTGTCAAGGTTTAGCGCTCCCATTCAGGGCCGCGTTAAGGCATATGAGTACCCTAGGCTAATTTTTTTTGCCGCCCCCTTAAAATTAAAATTTAAACTAATTTATTATAACAGCATAATATTTATTAGCAAAATAAGTAGAAACTCTGAGAACTTTATTTACTTAAACAGTAGACAGTTTTTTGTTCTTCGTTTATTTTTATTCTTTACGTTATGCGGCACTTAAAAATTGTTTATGTTTTCTACATAATGTAATATGATTTTTAAATACCTAAGTATAATTTACAATCAAGTTTTAATTTATGTTACATTTTTTATTAGAATTAATTAGTATTTTTGCCGCCCCTAAAAGACTGCCGCCCTAGGCAGCTGCCTTTCTTGCCTAATGGGTAAATCGGCCCTGCTCCCATTACGACGGCGGCGCCTGAAGCAAAGTCTCTGTCGTGTCACCCTTGCTACGGCACTGCAATGACATATTATTTATGAATTAAAAATTTAATAATTAAACGACTCGATTATACCATAACTATTATGAAAATTTGTAACTTTTTACAAAAATTTTTTTTTCTTTAGCCGATTAGTTTCTGCAGTATAAGTGATAAAAGGTAATCTTTAATTACATTTAAATTAATTTTTAATTAACAATAGTGTCGGATTTTGCACTGTTTTAAATCAGATGTGGTGTATATAACATTTTGAATATATAATATAAGTAATCTTCAATGCAACATAATAAAATTATCGTCGGATCACTGCAAAAGCAAATTGGAATTCAATTTTGTGCATTTCTTATCTATTGCAAGTTGCAAGGCTAAATTCCACATGTACACATGGCTTAGTTTTATACGATTGCAAACATTTTTACAACAGGATATTGTATTTATATGCATTTATACTTATAGTGTTAAATTTTATAAGTACATATTATATAAATCTAATTCCCAATAAAAGAAATAATTTAAACGATAAAAATAAAAATTAGATATTCCTGCGGTGATGTGGAAATATCCCCACCCTTACGATTTACAAATTTTTAAACAGAGAGGGAAATTTTGGTATTTCAAAAGGCGGAGCTTGTCGTATATTCTAGATTCCTGAAACTTTACTATTTAAATAGCAAGTAAGAAAATTTGTTAAACGTGTTGTCTACCTATATTAATTTTAAAATAATGCAGCTTATAACTTAAAAGCCCTCTCGCGTTCGTGAATCAAAGCTAGGTCTATATACTTCAGCCTTAAGAAGTGACCGTCTTTCCTCCCATATTGTGAGGTATTTTACTGTATTTTTTAAGTTCCTAACGAAATATCCCAATCGTTTATCATGGGATATGAATAAAGAAAAGTCTTTAAAAGAATATTTTTTATTTACTAGGACAAATAAAAACTTGCAAATTAACAAATTTAATTAAACTGAATTTTCTATCTCAGTCCAGTTCTTCCCCACCGAGGATGTATGAAATCGTATCCGTCCTCATCTTCAGCATCGCTAAAAAAATCATCAAGATCATCAAAGTTATTCGATGGCTCTTCGTCAGATCCTTCACCAATGTCGTGAAGCACATCGTTAAAAAAGTTATTTCGTCGGACAGGTGGTAATCGCATTTGTCCATCTTCCGGTATTATTTGTTGTTGTGGTTGTTGTTGTTCGCCTTCATTTATAAAATTGTTTTGATCTGTACGGAACGTAATAACTCCAATTATCACTTGATCTTTGTTGTTATGATCGAATAAATTTATTTCGACATAGGATTGACGACATAATGGGCAAGTTTTCGTTCGATTGGACCAATTTCTTATACACACTTCGTGAAATGTGTGCTTACATTCTAATATTCCCACACTTCCTTTCAGGTCGTCTAAACAAATCGTACACGTCATTTTAGAACTAATTTAAACTAAGATTCGTGAATATATTCTGTCAATTTCAATTGCTGATTATTTATAGTTCAGGATGTGTATTCCTAGTGTTGTATTTGATGATGTTTGTAAAAAGGTTGTGAAAAATTGAGCACGTTTTTTCTTATATAAGAAAGTAAATAAGGATTATTGGATAATCCTTTTAAGTAAATTGTTCGTATTTACCATTTTAATCCGCCCCAATACTGATCAAGATCTTCGGATTATCGTATTACTGTTTGTTAAACAAACAAAAGCTAAATTCGTTTAATAGTTTATCCATTGGTTTTTATAAACAATAATAACATAAAAATACCCAAAAAATTTAGGAAAATATGAAAACGAGTAGATGTGTGAAATGTATTACTTAAAATGATATGAAGTTGTTACGCCGACGTTTTTGGGATGTACCTTGCTGGTATAGCATTTGTGCAGTTCGTATGCACTGGAGTGTATTTTAGGAATGGGGACCCACCGATTTACCGAGTGAGTTAGTAGGCTTCGAACGATAGAAGCGAGCACTCTTCAAGTTGCAACCTCGCTAAGGCGACCTGAAGGTTTTAATTGCAATTTTCAAAAAGAAGAGTGGTTTTTGCGGTTTTTAAGTAAAGTTCGATGTTAGGTGCGCCCAACTGACGCCGAGTTCTTCCACGTAGTTTGGCGGGAAGGAGAATTTAAGATGGCGGTTTTAGTAGATGTTTAAGAACTTGAAGTTAAATTTGAATAGGGTGTAGCCTGATCTGACTTAATTAATGCTTTCGAACTTTTAAAAAATCGTTGCAATGATTGGAATTATAATTACTGTTATGTTCGTGAAATCATGGAATTGAACTAATGTTGCTGCATGAATTGGTGAAAGGGTCATTTTGGACTGTTTTGATTTCGGTGTGGTGATTAAATTGGTATAATTTGTGGCCAACATAAAAGTTATTTATGGATTCTTCTGAAATTGTTGTTGTCCTTGTACACACATAGTTAATGTGCTCTTGCATTGTTAGTTTGGAGTCCAGCATCAGTCCCAGGTATCTTTGTTGTTCCACCAGTTTGATCTTATCGCCATTCAGGAGTTACTTCTTCTATCGGGGTAATGGCACATGATTTTTTTTTTTTTTTTTTTGATGATAGACTTAGTTTCATTTTCATACACCATTGGTTTAGATTATTGACGCTGTTCTGGAGACCTTGTATTACCACTATTCTTGTTCTCGATTTAACTATTTTTGCCAGATCATCTGCTTAGGCCTTGCTACATACGTTCTTCTCATTGGTTTTATAATTGTTTTCTATTTCTGTACTTATGTGTAACTTGACAAAATGCGTTTTGTCAGTTACAATTCTTTTTCAAGCGACGCCACTAGAATGCCATTGTGTTTTAGCGGACTTTTGTTTGAACTTTTTTAATGGCCACCATTGCGCACCGTGGATTTCTTAGGAGATTGACGTGTAGTCATTGTGTGTTACTTTCAATTCCTTTATGTGTTTTATTTAATTCAGTTTTGCCGTATAACGGGTAATTATAATTTTTCTTCAAATTAATTTGTGTTAACAAATTATTTTTAGCGCCCAGGTGACGGGTAGATCGTTTCTTTAATTTATTATTACTTGGTTTTAGTACAATTAGTTTGTCGTAAAATGAAGTGTGTTCATGTTGGAAATCAAACATGTGGTTTACAAAATTTGTTAAATTGGTTTTACGATGACGTATATTTTATATATCGCTGTTAAAGGATTTGGAATGGATGAAATTTATTTTTTAAGTTGGTCTGAAGAATGGTTTAGCTTTATGGTTTTAAATTTCAATTCACGGTGGTTGGTTTATTATTCACAAGATGTTTCCTTGTGAAAGTGTTTGCACCTGGTGGGTCAAAGTGATTTTTGATTGAAGCGCCATACTTCGAGGATTCTTGTTTTAATATCTTTGCGAATCCGGATTCGGAATATTTGTTACACCCAGACTTCAAGCAGCTAATAATTTTTATGAAGCTGTTTCAGCGAGGATTAATTAAATTTGCAGTCACACATTCTCGTTTTATGAGTCTTGGAACTGGCAAGCATGTTGATTTTTTAATAAGTATTTTGGGTTCTCTAATTTGTAAACTTTTATTCCTGGATGGTGGACCAACGTAGTGATGAAGTAAGGTTAGTGCCCTTACAAAGGAAAGACACTTGCCTAGTCGTGAAATTGGTAGCATTGCATTCAGGGTAAGTCTCTTAGAGATGCATTTACTTATTTATTATTAATGATGCTGAATGCCAGGTTCTATTTTTATTATCAATCATAACCGAGATAATTGAATTCCGGTAGCAATTAATCTCTGCAAAGCATAACTTCGTGTTGTTGAATTATTCTCCTCAAAAATGCTCTACTGTATTTTTTTTATATATTTATATATTTTGTTTTTATATATTTTATATATATATATATTTTTATATATTGCTCCAAAAACTTATATTCCCAAGCTACCAAACCTGTAAATCATAGAATATGGTACCGAGACCGTGGTATACAAAAGAGGTAAAATAATATTCATTAGAGGGCGCAGTTGTAGAGATCCCCTCTTAACCCTTAACTTGGTAACGTATCTCACGACATACATGGTTTAAAAAAATTTCATCCATTCCAGAATCATCAAGCCTACCTGATAAATAGAACTTTTTTAAATATTTGGGTATCCCGCCAACTATGACTAGTTTTATAAACGTTTTAATGAAACAACATTCATCTAGATCAGTGTTTTTCAACCTTTTCGAATATACGACCCCCTTTACAAGTAAAAAATTCTGGCGACCCCCTATTATCGCCCGATGATGACCGAAAAAAAAAACAAAAAAAGGTCATCATTACTCCATTTGTTACTTATATCCCCTTAGCAAATAATTTAAAAAAATATGCGCGACACAATACCATATATTTAACTTATTTATTAAAATTACTTATATAATTGTAATATTATATATAACCCACAATATTTCACATTGTTTTACCTAGCTTGCGGCCGCGACCCCCCAAGCAAGACGTCACGACCCCCCTGGGGGTCGCGACCCACAGGTTGAAAAACACTGATCTAGATTATAAACACACTTTTATGTATAAAAGATATTATATAAAATTTGATCGTTTACTTCTTCCGCAATAGCTTGGATTAAGAAGTGACCATTGTTCCTCCCATATTTTGAGGTATTTTACTTTATTTTTTAAGTTCATAACGAAATATCCCAATCGTTTATCATGGGATATGAAAACTAAAGAAAACTCTTTAAAAGAATATTTTTTATTTACTAGGACAAATAAAAACTTGCAAATTAACAAATTTAATTAAACTGGATTTTCTATCTCAGTCCAGTTCTTCCCCACCGAGGATGTATGAAATCGTATCCGTCCTCATCTTCAGCATCGCTAAAAAAATCATCAAGATCATCAAAGTTATTCGATGGCTCTTCGTCAGATCCTTCACCAATGTCGTGAAGCACATCGTTAAAAAAGTTATTTCGTCGGACAGGTGGTAATCGCATTTGTCCATCTTCCGGTATTATTTGTTGTTGTGGTTGTTGTTGTTCGCCTTCATTTACAAAATTGTTTTGATCTGTACGGAACGTAATAACTCCAATTATCACTTGATCTTTGTTGTTGTGATCGAATAAATTTATTTCGACATAGGATTGACGACATAACGGACAAGTTTTCGTTCGATTGGACCAATTTCTTATACACACTTCGTGAAATGTGTGCTTACAACCTAATACCGCCACAATTCCTTTCAGGTCGTCTAAACAAATCATACACGTCATTTTAGAACTAATTTAAACTAAGATTCGTGAATATATTCTGTCAATTTCAATTGCTGATTATTTATAGTTCAGGATGTGTATTCCTAGTGTTGTATTTGATGATATTTGTAAAAAGGTTGTGAAAAATTGAGCACGTTTTTTCTTATATAAGAAAGTAAATAAGGATTATTGGATAATCCTTTTAAGTAAATTGTTCGTATTTACCATTTTAATCCGCCCCAATACTGATCAAGATCTTCGGATTATCGGATTACTGTTTGATAAACAAACAAAAGCCAAATTCAGTTAACAGTTTATCCATTGGTTTGTATAAACAATAATAACATAAATATACCCAAAAAATTTACGAAAGTATGAAAGCGAGTAGATGTGTGAAATGTATTACTCAAAATGATATAAAGTTAAGTAATTTGATCATTGCGTTAACAAACTAATAAAATAATTGCAATATTTCGATTTAAAAATTTACGTTAAATGCAAAAATATATACAATTTGCAAGATCAAAAGTGAAAAATTCGACCAAGTGTGAGGAGTTTCGTCCAATTAACATGATATCGATCCAGGCAAAGATTTTGGAAAAGATTGTAAATAATCAATTGGTGGAATATTTGGAAGATAACAATATAATTTATGAATACCAGTCCGGGTTTAGAAAGGGTCATAGTTGTGAATCATTGGTTACGTTTGTTGTTGGTGAATGGAAGATGGCTGAGCACGATAATAAGGTAATAGTTGCGGTTTTCCTTGACCTTAGTAGAGCATTCGAGACAGTCGATAGGGAAATTCTTATAGCAAAACTTGAAAAGTATGGTATTCGTGAAAATGAATTGAAGTGGTTTACTTCTTATTTGAAAAAGCGGAAACAGAGAACTGTAATAAATGGTGTTGTCTCTGAAGCAGTGGATGTTGATTTGGGAGTTCCTCAGGGAACAATTTTGGGAGTATTATTATTTTTGTTTTATGTTAATGATATGAAGAATGTGATCAGTAGGGCAAAAGTTGTGATTTTTGTAGATGATTCTCACTTATATGTTACAGGAGATAATGTGGATGACTGTATTTGTATAGTTAATCAAGAGTTAAATAAGCTAAGTGATTGGTTACGTATGAACAGGCTTAAAATTAATGTAAATAAAACAAAATGTATGATTGTAAATGATAGATTGGGTAGGAATTTTGATATTGTAATGGATGGTGAGGTTGTAGAGGTTGTTAATCAATATAAATATTTGGGTGTGGTTATTGATGACAAATTAAATTTTAAGTGTCATTTTGATTACATATGTAGAAAGATAGCAAGAAAATTGCACTTCGCATCGAAGATTCGTAAAAATGTATCCACTGTAAGTGCTATAAAAATATTCAACATAATGATAAGACCACATTTGGAGTATTGTTCAACAGTTTTGTTTATGGGCAATGGGAGCATGTTAGGTAGACTACAAAAACTACAGAATAGGGGTATGAGAATAATACTTAGAGTTAATAGATATTTTACAAGATTTATGCTGCTGGAGACACTACAGTGGCATAGTGTATACCAACGTATTGTGGTGGGTGTTTTAATTTTTGTATTTAAGGTAAAGTACAGGATGCTGCCTGACTACTTGAGTAAGGGAGTTACATATGTGGAAGATGTACATGACTACCCTGTAAGGAACAATCTGGATTTCAGACTTCACTTATTTAAAAGCAGTAAAGCTCAAAACATGCTCCTATATAGCGGTTTAAAACTATTTAATAGTTTGCCCATAGATGTTAAAGCGGAGACAACATTTTCAATGTTTAAGATGAAAATTAAAGAGTATGTGAGAGTTAATTTTGTTTGAACATTTTTGATTATTTTTGATTATTTGGGTTTCTTTATAGTATAGGATAATTGTCAAGTGTAATATTTATAATGGTTTTCTTATAATGGTTTTTAATACCAAATAAAGTTTATTTATTATTATTTATATAGATCGGCGTCGACTGAGGGCACATCACGCGAAGCGCTTCATGTGACGCAAAACTCACACGTGCGATTTAAAATATTTCTCTTAAAATATTACTCATTGAGTACCTTTATTATCCCCAATAGATCACGTAATGTTTCAAAGCGTGGATTAGGAAGAGCGTTTGTTAATACAGGGTGCGGCATCATAACTTCCTTATTTCAAAACGCAATAAAACCCATTTTATGGATTAGAAGTTTTTATTATTTGTTTTAATAATGTAGGTATATATTTAAAGTTTTGCTTCATACAGTTTTAAAAATCATGTCCGGTATATGACGCCCCCCATTGTCAATACACTGAATGAGTCGATTTCTGGCGTTTCCAGCATGTCAACTGGTATGTTGGCAATTTCAGCCCGAATATTGGCTTTGAGATCTTTTAATGTTCTTGGACGGTTGACATAAACACGGAATTTTAAAAATCCCCACAAAAAAAAATCGCAAGGGGCCAAATCCGGGGAGCGATTTCGAAAGGCACGCTGAGTTGCGATCATAGAACGTCCATTCGAAAAGTACGCCTCAACGGCAAATGCACGCTGCTCGCTGTTCCAACGCATCGTGGCGACTGACCGGATGGGGAACAATACTTTAGGTGTACGCCTACCGAATAAGAACAGTCTCCGCCCACTACGATCTTTACAGTCTAAATGGCGCGCATTTCAAAAAAGGAAGTTATGATGCCGCACCCTGCATATCCGCACTTTGTCTTCACTGGTAATGTACTCTACATTAATCTCACCTTTACTGTACAAATCGCGAATAAAATTATACCTGACATCAATGTGCTTTGAACGTTGGTAAGATTCTGGATAGTGGACACAAATTTTTCACCCAACAATCGTTTTAACCAGATAGCTTCCTTTGCTGTCACCACTTCACTAACAAATTCAGCCTCGGTAATGGACTCAGCAACACATTGCTGTTTTTAACTCTGCCATACGACCGCGCCCCCTCAAATTTTACATAAAATTCCAGATGTAGATTTTCTATCTTTCTTGTCGCCAGCAAAATCTGAATCACTGAAGATTTCAAGGTTTCCTTTTTTCTCATAAAGCATGCCAAAATCTTCAGTTCCTTTAATATATCGCGTGATACGTTTGACTAATTTCCAGTGTGTAGTGGTTGGTTTTTCTACACTTCATGCTGTCACACTTGCCGCAAAGGAAATATCACACCTCGACTACTTGAAGATACATGAGACTTCCAATCACTTTGCGGTAAGGGATGTTCTTCATTAACTCAGTATTTGGAAACCCAAATTTACCTGTAGAGGGAAAACAAAAAATGTATTACGTACCGGTTTTGAAAACTATTGAAGCTTTACTTCAAAACGACACTATTATAACTGTTAGTTAGGGTCAGACCATTAAAGTCAGATTTTTAAAGAAAGTGGTTTACTAACTTATATTACAGATGGAAAGATTTTTAAAAGTAACTGTTTCTTTAAAACAAAAAAAATGCATTACGTATTATATTATTTCAGGATGAATTTCAAATATGCAATCCTCTCGGATCCAAGAAACAGAAGTATAAGATACTTGCAGTTTATATGACACTTGCCAAAGTTTCTCCATTTCTTAGATTAAAAGTAGAATTAATTCAGTTAGTTGCTTTGGGAATTGAAAAAGAAGTAAAAGAATATGGAAAAACAAATTTTTTCAAGGTTATTGTGGAAGACCTACATCGCTTAGAAACTGAAGGAATAACGGACCAAAGGACTTTGCAAACGATAAAAGGTGCCGTCGTCGCAGTTGTTGGAGATAATTTAGGTTCTCACCAAATAGGCGGTTTTGTCCAGGTTTACCTTCTTGTATTGCTCATGATTTGTTTGAATGTGTTTGTCCCAATGATTTAATGTTAGCTGTTAATTATTGTATAAAAGAAAAAAATTTTTACACTAGATTTTCTCAATTCTCGTTTAAAAAATGAACTAAGATTCGTAGGAGAAATGTACGTAAAAAACTAAAAGTGCATTGCAAAATATAATATTGCATAAATTAACTGAATTTATAAAACTCCATCATTTACCATATAAAAATACAATATAAATCTACATATGTACATTTACACTGATTTTTTACAGTGCACGTTTTAAAACATTTATTGAGGATAATCAAGGCACTCAATGAGTAATATTTTAAGGGAAATGTTTTAAATCGCACGTGTGAGTTTTGCGTCACATGAAGCGCTTCGCGTGATGTGCCCTCAGTCGACGCCGATCTTGCAAGTTGTATATATTTTTGCATTTAACGTAAATTTTTAAATCAAATATTGCAATTATTTTATTAGTTTGTTAACGCAATGATCAAATTACTTAACTTTATATCATTTTGAGTAATACATTTCACACATCTACTCGCTTTCATATTTTCGTAAATTTTTTGGGTATATTTATGTTATTATTGTTTATACAAACCAATGGATAAACTGTTAACTGAATTTGGCTTTTGTTTGTTTATCAAACAGTAATCCGATAATCCGAAGATCTTGATCAGTACCTATTGGGGCGGATTAAAATGGTAAATACGAACAATTGACTTAAAAGGATTATCCAATAATCCTTATTTACTTTCTTATATAAGAAAAAACGTGCTCAATTTTTCACAACCTTTTTACAAATATCATCAAATACAACACTAGGAATACACATCCTAAACCATAAATAATCAGCAATTGAAATTGACAGAATATATTAACGAATCTCAGTTTAAATTAGTTCAAAAATGACGTGTACGATTTGTTTAGACGACCTGAAAGGAATTGTGGCGGTATTAGGTTGTAAGCACACATTTCACGAAGTGTGTATAAGAAATTGGTCCAATCGAACGAAAACTTGTCCATTATGTCGTCAATCCTATGTCGAAATAAATTTATTCGATCACAACAACAAAGATCAAGTGATAATTGGAGTTATTACGTTCCGTACAGATCAAAACAATTTTGTAAATGAAGGCGAACAACAACAACCACAACAACAAATAATACCAGAAAATGGACAAATGCGATTACCACCTGTCCGACGAAATAACTTTTTTAACGATGTGCTTCACGACATTGGTGAAGGATCTGACGAAGAGCCATCGAATAACTTTGATGATCTTGATGATTTTTTTAGCGATGCTGAAGATGAGGACGGATACGATTTCATACATCCTCGGTGGGGAAGAACTGGACTGAGATAGAAAATTCAGTTTAATTAAATTTGTTAATTTGCAAGTTTTTATTTGTCCTAGTAAATAAAAAATATTCTTTTAAAGACTTTTCTTTATTCATATCCCATGATAAACGATTGGGATATTTCGTTAGGAACTTAAAAAATACAGTAAAATACCTCACAATATGGGAGGAAAGATGGTCACTTCTTAATACAAGCTATTGCGGAAGAAGTAAACGATCAAATTTTTATAATATCTTTTATATATAAAAGTGTGCTTCTAATCTAAGGTGAATGTAGCTTCATAAAAACATTTATAAAACTTGTCATAGTTGGCGGGATTAAGGGGGATCTCTACAACTGAGCCCTCTAATGAATATCATTTTACCTCTTTTGTCTACCACAGTCTCGTACCATGATCTATGATTTTCAAGTTTGGTAGCTAGGGAGTTTCAGTTTTTTGAAAGATATTGTTAGCAAGCTGGTGCGTATTTAAAGACCTACTCACTTCGAATATCCCCCACTTTCAAGTCTTGTGAGGTTCTTAGCTTGCATCTTCCCTTGTCATTCTTTTAAGTAAAATATCTCTTGTTTTTCTATATATGCGCGTTAGTAACATACACATAAGGAATAAGGTCTGCAATTACATTAGTTAGCATTGGTTTTAAATGTAATGATTTGAAGATAAAGCCCACGTAAGCAGGTGAATATTTAGTTCATCGAATACAGATAACTCTTTTTTGCTTGGAAACTTGAATCGCAAGTTACTTGGGAATTCTCCGTATGTGCCATATATGTAAATTTAAACACGGTGTAAGTGAGATTATCAACTGCAAGCACAATGCCATGTTCCAAAATTTCTCATTAAATTTTATTTATAATTTGTTAAATTAATTTGTTACTTTTTAGGCTTCTATACAACGTATAGGAAGAAGCCTTATGATCTAGCTCCGTGTCCGTCTGTCCGCATAATTCAAAACCAATCAGAACGCACGTTCTTAAAACAATTTTACTTCATATAGAATATTTTTAGATTGGTATTAATTATTCAGATTATTTACATATATATTTTTTAATCCGATATTCTTATTTTGTATTTTTAGAGTAGGTATTTTACGTGTTTCTAATACGGTATTCGGTACGTGTTTCGGGTATTTTAATATTTCATTATGAATTGTGTTTTATTTGTGGTTTGTAAATTGCAAATATTTACCTATAAAGGTCGAAATAAAAAAAAAATATTAAAATGTTAGCGTTTTCCTTATATAGTAAAAAAATCTACCTAATTAAAAGATTAACGCATTAAAAATTGGAATAAAATAAAGCCCAAATAATTTAACCTACCGAAAAAGTAGATGTATAGAAGCCTAAGAACTGTCGCAAAAGCGAGTTCCACCTTGTAAAATGTTATATTGTTGAAATGAAAGTGAAGTTTTGTATCCTGGGATTTATTTTAAAATATAAAGTTAGATGTTAATATTGTGAACAATAAAATTGATTTTGTTTTTGGATAATTTTTTTTTTATTTTTATAAATAAGAAGAATTGTACTAGTTTTGGATCAAGTTGGATTAAAAATTTTGAAATTTAATTTTCGGATGATTGGAGGTGTTTTGAGATTGCAGGATTCGAAATATTTGTGATATTAATTAATTAATATTCGAATATTAATGATCACGAGTTATATTTTATTTAAAGTCCATTGTAATTGAAATACATACAAATATTGATGATATTGAATCCACTGTGATTGTAATTTCTAATTGAAATGTCAGAATGTGACATGAAAGTGACATGAATGAATCTCGAAGAACATCTCGACGATTGCCCCGCCCTCCCGGCAAGCACTCAGAAGGTGTTATGCCAAATTCAACTTTAATCCGTGATTAGTTCCAATTTGAAATTACGATTATCAGCTTGGTTTGATTGCGTTACAAAAACTCATATAAAACTTTGCAGGTTTCATTTAACTTAGGGGTGGTTTATTACTTTGCCTACGAACTTTATGTAACCTTGACCCAAATCTGCTACAAAACATTCATCTAGAATATAAAAACAAGCATGCCCTTGACCCAACTCCCCACAAAACAGTCAATTTTGTAATAAACCAAATCTTACCCTGAATTATTATATTTTAGAAATTTACAATATAAAGTTACACCAATCAGTTGCCTGCTCTAATCAACTTCCGTGTTATTTATCTACAGGGTGTTAGAAAATTTACTTTTCGTTTAATCTTTGCTTCAGGCTTTACCCTTTAAAACAGAAATAATCTGATAAATAAAGATTTGACATAACCCAAATATATGTGTTTTATTTTGTTATGAGTTATGATCGTTTCCCTTTTCGGAGCGATTATCTGTTTGTTTCAGTAGTGTTTATCAAATTGAATTTACATCGAAAGAATGAACTTGTTACTAGATGGCATGCGGTAGGTAATATTACAACGTGGTGGTCCATAGACGATTTTCCGTGTCATCGATGATGAAATGTTGGCGCTAAATTCAAAATTTAAAACCGACATCTTACAAGATCAAAGATCTAAGAAATAGAGGAACGTTGGCAAGTGTCATATAGACTGCAAGTATCTTATACTTCTGTTTCTTGGATCCGAGAGGATTGCATATTTCAAATGCATTTTGAAATAATATAATACGTAATGCATTTTTTTTGTTTTAAAAAAACAGTCACTTTTAAAAATCTTTCCATCTGTAATATCACTTAGTAAACCATTTTCTTTAAAAATCTGAATTGGATGGTCTGACCCTAACCAATAGTTATACTAATAGTGTCGTTTTCAAGTAAAACTTCAATAGTTTTCAAACTCGTTACGTAATACATTTTTGGTTTTCCCTCTACAGGTAAATTAGGGTTTCCAAATACTGAGTTAATGAAGAACATCCCTTACCGCGAAGTGATTGGAAATCTTATGCATCTTCAAGTAGTCCAGGTGTGATATTTCCTTTGCGGTGGGTGTGACAGCAAGGGTTGTAGAAAAACCAACCACTACACACTGGGAATTAGTAAAACGTATCCTGCGATATATTAAAGGAACCGAAGATTTTGGCATGCTTTATGAGAAAGAAGGAATCCTTGAAATCTTCAATGATTCAGTTTTGCTGCCGACGAGAAAGATAGAAAATCTACATCTGGAATATTATGTAAAATTGGAAAGGGCGCGGTCGTGTGGCAGAGTAAAAAACAACAATGTGTTGCTGAGTCCATTACAAAGGCTGAATTTGTTAGTACAGTGGCGGCAGCAAAGGGAGCTATCCGGTTAAAACGATTGCTGGGTGAAAAATTGGTGTCTACTATCCAGAATCTCAACAACGTTCAAAGCACATTGATGTCAGGTATAATTTTATTCGCGATTTGTACGGTAAAGGTGAGATTAATGTAGAGTACATTACCAGTGAAAGGCAAAGTGCGGATTTATCAACAAAAGCTCTTCCTAAACCACGCTTTGAAACATTACGTGGTCTATTGGGGACAATTAAGGCACTCAATGAGTAATATTTTAAGGGAAATATTTTAAATTGCACGTGTGAGTTTTGCGTCACATGAAGCGCTTCGCGTGATGTGCCCTCAGTCGACGCCGATCTTCTAAGTTGTACATATTTTTGCATTTAACGTAAATTTTTAATTCGAAATATGGAATTATTTTTATAATTTGTAAACGCAATGTTCAAATTACTTAACTTCCTATCATTTTGAGTAATACATTTCACACATCTACTCGTTTTCATATTTTCGTAAATTTTTTGGGTATTTTTATGTTATTATTGTTTATAAAAACCAATGGATAAACTGTTAAACGAATTTCGCTTTTGTTTGTTTATCAAACAGTAATCCGATAATCCGAAGATCTTGATCACTATTGGGGCGGATTAAAATGGCAAATACGAACAATTTACTTAAAAGGATTATCCAATAATCCGTATTTACTTTCTTATATAAGAAAAAACGTGCTCAATTTTTCACAACCTTTTTACAAATATCATCAAATACAACACTAGGAATACACATCCTGAACTATAAATAACCAGCATATTGAATATATATTAATACAATAATTAATATATCAAATAACAGAAATTGACAGAATATACCACAAATCTAAGTTCAAATTAGTTCTAAAATGACGTGTACGATTTGTTTAGACAACCTGAAAGGAAGTGTAGGAATATTAGATTGTAAGCACACATTTCACGAAGTGTGTATAAGAAATTGGTCCAATCGAACAAAAACTTGTCCATTATGTCGTCAATCCTATGTCGAAATAAATTTATTCGATCACAACAACAAAGATCAAGTGATAATTGGAGTTATTACGTTCCGTACAGATCAAAATAATTTTGTAAATGAAGGCGAACAACAACAACCACAACAACAAATAATACCAGAAAATGGACAAATGCGATTACCACCTGTCCGACGAAATAACTTTTTTAACGATGTGCTTCACGACATTGGTGAAGGATCTGACGAAGAGCCATTGGATAACTTTGATGATGTTGATGATTTTTTTAGCGATGCTGAAGATGAGGACGGATACGATTTCATACATCCTCGGTGGGGAAGAACTGGACTGAGATAGAAAATTCAGTGTAATTAAATTTGTTAATTTGCAAGTTTTTTTTTGTCCTATAGTAAATAAAAAATATTCTTTTAAAGACTTTTCTTTATCCATATCCCATGATAAACGATTGGGATATTTCGTTATGAACTTAAAAAATACAGTAAAATACCTCACAATATGGGAGGAACAATGGTCACTTCTTAATCCAAGCTATTGCGGAAGAAGTAAACGATCAAATTTTTATAATATATTTTATATATTAACTATTAACGACGACTAATGAGTCAGAAACACCACTTCGTGTGATGATTTTTAGTTGGTAAGTCAGTGGTGTCTGTCGCTCTAAGAATCTTACATTTACAAGTTAATGTTTCAATGATTAATGGTTCAATGATTCCGCGCAAATTGTCATTCAAACACTTAGTTGTTTTACATGTAACATACAAAATATTCCTTGTAACAACAAACAACGCAGCTTTTAAATTGTTTTAATGATTTGTTTACAAATACGGTAACATTTGGTGAATGAAGAGATTATCACTCAAACTCGATTTGATTAACTACGTCCACTAAAAAATCTTTGCCATGAGTAACGATTGGCTTATTGCGATTACAGCTAAGAGATAAAAATACCAAATTATACTCTATACAGGAATGGCAGAAATGACGGTCGCTGTGGGGGCACCGCCACGCCATCTACGTGAAGTTCTATATAGAGCATCATGAACAACTTCCTCAGGAGCCGTTACAAGAGGTAGAGGCAAGAACCATCAAAATCCTCACGGGAAAAAAATGGATGGTCGCGGCCTTCTAGCACTAGCAGATAGGCACAAATTCGTGGTAGATGCTCCGGTGGAGTACACTGAATTTCAAGTTGACGCCAGGATCCACTGAGCACCACCACGATATTCTAGATATCATGGTCATTAGAAATCTCAAATTTCTACACGAACTAACCTCAATCAACGAATTAGATTCAGATATAACCCAGTACTTCTAAGCCTAAGTAATCTTAAACAAGAATCTAACAACAGACCAAGGTACAAGACTAGCTGGTCGGACTTCAAACACCATTTCTTGCAGAACATAGGCCCCCCCCACCCGTTCTTCAGACTAGGGAGGATCTCGAAAATTTGGTTCAAATCTTGGAAAGCAAGGTTCTAAAAGCTGTGGCTGAATCCACTAAAACCGAAACGGCGCGCGACCACCAAACTGCCCTGGACGGGAGTGGCCCCAATTACGTATATCCTCAATACCGTATTGCAACTCGAGCACTTTCCAGGTCTTTGGAAGGTGGCCAGGTTGTTCTGTATGGGGTTGCGCCAAATGAGCGTGCCAATTTGCACCCCCGTCGCTATCCAAGCTTACCTCCCACCTGTCGTAAATCAAAACCAACCAAACTCCCACAACGCCTTTCTCCTCTACGATGAATGATGAATAAGCCAAGAAGAGCCGCCCCAACTCCCGAAAGGAGACTATTCTGGTTTATAAAAGAAGACCGTAAGAAGTCGCGAATCTCAAGTACGAAGTCCATGTCAGGGCTAAGGCTCCTTTCACGAACGGCAAAAAAAAGGAGACACGACGTAGCATACCTCCCCAGAGAGTGTTCGCCTGGCAAAATACCCGGGTGGAATCCAGATAATTGTCCAAACGCAGCATTCTATTAAGGGGGTAACCAAACGGTCCTTATAGACAAGCCTTTAAGGCACAAAAGGGTACGATCCTATAAAAAACGCCCACTAAGTCCCCGTACAAGATTTGGAGTATACTGCCAAGCCCGTGGTATCTATAAAAGATTCCCGATGATGATGAAAGTTAAAGCGCATTCTAACCTAAAAAAGTACTTACCAAATAATTTTATTTCATTTGTCCTAAAATAAATTTTCTTAGCTTAATGGCACTGTAACTCAATTTGGCCCAAAATTGTACATATTTCCTTTTTCCCTAATGCCACGAGATTATAAAACTTCTAGCCACAAAAACTTTTTGTGGCTGAAAACCCACAAAACATTTGCTTTTAATAAAACGTCATACTATTGTTTTATAATTACATATGGCTATTGCAAGACAGCTGGCGCCACCTCCGTCTTCGAGTGTGAACAGAGTACAAAGAACTGATTATGCTGTGGGCAAAGTGGTGAAAAGTTTACAGTTTAATTTTCAAAATAAAATTTTATTTTACTAAAGTTTGTATTTTCCCAAGTAAGGGGTTTTTGCATAACATTTTCAAAAGCAACATGGTGCATTACTGTAACATATCCAATTGTAAAAACAATAGCGTTGCTAATCCTAACCTTAAATTTATTAGGTTACCAAAAGATACAATTCGGTAAGCAATAATTTTGCATTTTTGATTATTTGTAATGAAATAATTTATGTATAGGTGCAATGCTTGGTTGCAACTAATGGGATTAATGCATCTACCTGATGACAATATATTGCGTCTTCCCAACGCAATAATTTGCAGTGCACATTTAGCAAACAACGAGAATGGAAAAATGTCTTTCACAATAATAAACAAAAGCAAAATCCCAGCAACGGTGCTTCAACAAAGTAAGCAGTTGAAAGAAAATAATGTGATCGGTGGTGCTGGTGCAAACGTACCTGCATGCGGAACTTGCAATAAACATTTTCAGGGTACTTATATCAGTGATATAACTAAATGCGTGACATGCAGCAGATTGCATCACAATTCGTGTATTAAGATTAAAATTGAAAATTTTGATGTTCAAAATAAACATTGGAGATGTGAGAAGTGCGATAAAGCTACAAATTTGAATTCGACTGATCCTTTACAAGTAACAACGGAAGAATTGCAAAGGGCAGAAATTAAATTTTTGAAAGATGAAAATCAAGTTCTGCGAGATCAGAATACCTATTTACAAAATCAGGTTTATATCTTGATGAAAGAAATGGAAGACAACAACAACTTGAACACGAGAACACAAGAATCAACAGTTTTAGATTCAGAAGTCATTTCACCAACTGAATCTACAGGTGCAACTCCCGATTTGTTCACTAGTGAACCGGCAGGCAGCAGCCAAAACGAAAACTTTGAATTAGAAGAAACTGATGAGTATCAGGAAGACATAATACCAGTAGATGAAATAAAACCACGGACTGTCACGATTGGATATGAAGAAACTATAATAAAAATTGAGGATATTCAACAGCAGCAAGAAGAAGAAAGTACTTTGGCTGAAAGCAAAGGTATTTCCTCGAAGGTTCACAATGATGCAAAATTTTTTTGCGAGTTTTGTGGTAAACGATATAAAACCACATTCGAAGGGTTACGACATTTAGGCAAACACACTGGTAATAAACGCTATAATTGTGAAGTTTGTGGTAAAAAGTATTTGAGAAGAGACTACCTGCGTACACATATGAGAAGTCACACGGGAGAAATGCCATTTGCATGCAGAATTTGTAACGCGAAATTTGCGTTTAAATCGAGTTGCTATCGACACGAAAAAAACCATACCGGTCTAAAACCATTTAAGTGCAATATATGCAGTAAGCAATTTGCACAGAAGACAAGTTTGCAAGCACATTGTATAACTCATTCGGAGCAAAAATTTTTGTGTGATGTTTGTGGAAGAAAATTCACCGTAAAGGCAGCTTATATGCAGCATGTTAGAAACCACTCAAATGATAAATCAAGAAAAAGAAATACACAAACAAATACATGTGTACGCAAAGCAGTTAGATTTGGGGAGAAGGAAAATTATGAGCAAGCAGTGGACGAGGAATGTGTTTGTCCGGTTTGTAAGAAACTGTTCAAAAACAAGGTTCGGCTCAAGTTTCATTTAAAACTACACTCGGATAAAAAGCCATATACCTGCGAGATTTGTGAGAGAAAATTTATAGCGTCGACTATTTTAAAACATCATATGATGACGCACACAGGAGAAAAACCGCATGCGTGTGAAATATGTGATTGGAAATTTATACTGAAGTCATCTTTGAAAAGACACATGGTAACTCATACTGGTGAGAAGCCTTTTACGTGTTCGGTGTGTAATAAGAGTTTTTCGCAAAAAGTAATTCTACAAGTGCACGAAAAAATACACACTGGGGAAAAAAACTTTGGGTGCGAATTTTGCAATTATAAATGTTCATCGAAAGGACAATTATCGAAACATGTCGTGATTCACTCACGTGAGAAACGATATGCATGCGATGTTTGTGATCAGCGCTTTTTACGGCTAGTAGAATTAAAGAAACATGCAAGCACTCATAATATAAATAGTGATTAGCAGCTTACAAGAAACTTGCCGAGAAAGGTTGGCGAAATTTGTTGTAAATTTTAATTTTGTTTTCAGAAATTAAAGACAACATTTATATTATCTAAAATTTTCACTTACTTTACAATGTTTGTTCAATTGGATTTTTTGTTCAATGTACAGGGTAGACAAACTTTAATGTTTGTATACAGATTGTCCATAAAGAGATACCAAAGCTTTACTGTCAAGTAAACTCATAGGACAATATTAGGCAGATTGAAGCCAATTTACCTATTTCAGAAAATTCACCGTTTTGGAGCTCTAGCCCTTGGATGTTGATGTTTTTAAATTTTATTTATTTTATAATGGCAAAAGTGTTTCAGAAAGAATTTTTTAATTTGGAATAGGTTTTTGGAAAGCTGTAACCTTACGAATTTGAAGGTGAGAGGAGCACGAAAAGTGTGCCCACGGATTTAAAATTTTTCTAACGAAATTATGGTAAGTAGTTTACGTCATAAATAACGAATATAAAAAAAATTCAAAAATTTGGGTAAAATGGCCAAAAATCGTTCGTGTGTATTTCATTGGCTGTTTTCATAAGGGTTGCCCCCGCCCACGGCGTGTTTATATTTTATACAAGTATTTATCCGAATTTTTAGGCATAAATTGCACTCAAAATTGACGGATCTAGAAAACTGGAATCTCTGAGTGGCTCAAAAATATTAAAAACATCTCTAGGACGCGACTGAACTCGAAAATTACGGATCTATAAACTTTTGTGAATATCACGGTCAGGGCCGTATACTGCAATTCGTGTGGAGAGAACAACTTTGTTTGTGAACAAACTTTGTTGAGAACAACGTTTTTAAACAGAATCGTACCCTATGTTGCCTTACGGATATTTTTGTTTTGACCGCGAATTCTTTTTGGGCATTCAGGAGGTGCCTTGGCCCTGACATGAACGCCGTACTATCGCTAAGCCCGTCGTATCGCTTTCACGAGTTGGGGCGTCCTTGCTTGGCTCTCTAATTCTAGTGAGGGAAAGAGCTCTGAAGGGTATATTCCTGTTTGGTTGATTTTGCGGTTTTTTATGAGTCCGCAAACAGTCACGTTAATAGTAGTAGTAATCTCTCGCTTTACGTTCCCGTGGTAAATGCGGTGTTTGGATGAGTAGGTGAGCGCTTAATGGCACTTGGTTTCGTAATGGTTAATAGTTTTTAAGAAAAAATTTACAATCTAAGTCTTCTTAGTCGATTGCTTCTTATCAGAAGCGTCGTGTCCCTCAGACTAATTACTTTGAATAGTTCTTATAATATTTCTCTATCGGCTTCTGTTCTCAAAATGATCTCCCCGGAGATCCGATTGGAGGACCCTTTTTACCTCCGGACAATTTATCTCTGATAACAGTCATCCTTGGGTTTTCATGGGTCAAGGTGGTTTCCCATTGCCTTCCTTGATTTAATTCAGCCGCCTAATCTGGGTACAGACGCTGTTTGTAGCCGCCCACTATGGGTACAGACACTCCTGGTTTTACCATGTCTGGTTACCCTCACCTAATTTGGCTTGCAGGTCAATGCAGTTGTTCGGGGTGTGGCACGTGGAGCCATAGGTGACGGTTGGGTTCTCTATGAGGTCCAGTTATCAATGTCAACCTCCTATTTATGACATTTGGTTTGACCGACACGATGAAAGGTGCTGTCTCTCTAGCGAAACCCCAACGCCCCAATCAATCTTAATTTTACAATAAGTTAAATTATTTCATTCTTGTGTTGACATCGAGGGGGCTCCAATCCGGTCCTGTCTTCTAGATTGAACGTGGAGTCTTGTGGGTTTGCACTGCTTTGTGAATAAAAAGTTTATTTACACAGTTCTTTGTGCGGATGACTGTAGATTAGCCTTCGGCTTCTCGTACCTTCAGAAGTCCTCGAGCTGGTAATTTCATAACTCTTGGAGTAAGGGGTTTTCAGACGCCGCTGACTTTGTAGAATTTTTCTTCCGCGCCTCGGATCAACTCCACGATGGACTCCAGATTGAAATCCTCCTGCAGCCGTTTGTTTGAAGTGTGCCATTGGGCTTTCACGGCACGCGTCATTGCAATGTTTTTGCACCACCTGGAGTCTCTGAATTTATCTTTCTGAATCGAAACCCCAGGCTACGCTGCATTGGTTGAAATTTGCTTGACTATGATTTTGACCAGTGTCTGGCCGTTTTTATGTTTAGTTTTCTATACTGGTTGACCAAGGGACCCAGCGCGGTCAAGGTGCCCCTTAGTTTACCGGTAACTTCCTTGACGTGGGCCCTTACAGAGGTCCCCTGTCGAGCTTCAGAGGGTATATTTAGAGGTGTTGTTCCAGGGGATCTCGGTGTTGAACATCTTTAGCTTGGTCTGCGGGAATATTTTATCTAGCCGATTTGCTAACTGGTTGACACTCAATAACAGGAAAGATTAGGAAAAAATTATTCTTATCAAGTATTAATAACGTTTTCACGTCAAACAGTCTTGAGCGAGGCTTGAACTCAAGTTGGTCGCTCAGAAAGACTATGCTCTCACCGTGCGGATAACGCAAGCAGTTTTATCTTTATTTACTTATCATAACACTTCCGAGTCCCAACTTTATACCCAATGGAATTTTTTAGAAACTTCCAAGAAGATCTCTCTAGAGAAACTTCTGAAGCAATCAAACTTGCTTTAGTATACCAAGGTAACAATATGAGTCATAAAATACAATTAACCCGTATTGTTTCGTACTGATATGTTAAAGCTAAGAAAACAAGTAAATTCCTTCTTAAAAGGTTTAAGAATGCGGCGGAGACAAAGACTACTAGTCTTACATACCCGACACTAAAATTTCTTATAAACAAACTCCTACCGGATAACGACCCATAGTTTCGAGTCGCTAGTGGATTACCAAACCATGAGATCAGACTTGGATGTTATTTGCGAGGTTTATAACGCCGAGAATATCACACTTTAAGAACCAGACGAAATGGTGAAAAGATGTTTCCTGGGTTTGACAATCTACAAAGCTAATTCTTCAAGAATCTTACAAGTGGCAGCAGGGAGTTTACCATAAAACCACTAATGAAGATAAGGAAAGTTTCTTCTTCTGCTTCTGGAAAGGCTTATAAAAATAAGGATAATCGATTTTAGCCTTCCGTGCCATTCTCCGAAGCAGCACGGCTTCACCGAAAGAAGATTCATCATCACGGCTCTGCGCAACTACCTCGGAGGACTGGAAATTTAAACCGATTTTCAAGAGCAAACCCAGCAAGACTTTCATCAAAGTAATTTTTTGAATTTACGAAGCATTTGATAACTTGTGGTTGGCAGCTCTTTTTAATTTTTTACCAGAAGAGGGACTGTCCCACGCAAGCATAAACTATTAATTATTAAAAGCTGTCTTTCCAAACGAGAAGTGACGCTTGCCTTGGGTATTACTTCCGTTAGCAAAGTCTGCGCGAAGGAGTGTCTCCAAGGGTCTTAGGAGCCACTCTTATATTTATAGATACTCTTATATCTTATAGATTATATTCGGGCTACAGTGGCGGCTTACTCCAAAGCGGAATTAAGAAAAAAAATTTAACGGAACGTGGTAAATCTGGATAATTGATGCACAGAGAGAAATATATGTTACAAATTGTGCAGAATAATGATACAATTGTGTAATTTTTCTGCACAATTGTGTGGATTGGTCCCATATATTTCTCTTTATGTGCAGTAGCATAAAATTGATCCTGTCGGAAACGACATTAAACTGAATAACTGAAATATCTAATTTTGAATTTTTTGTTCCAGAGTTTGTATTTATCTATAAAAATAATAACGTGCTCATACGTTTTCAATGGTCGTGATTTACCCTCAGCATTTTTTAAATAAAGTAAAGTAAATTTTATCTCCTCAAAAAGACGGGTTTGTCAAAAAGAATCAAAATTTTTTAACGTCAAGATACTTCTCCGGGCGCAATTCTCTCAACTTCAAGCAACCGTAAGTCTAAAAATATGGGTGACAGCAAAATATGTATACAAATTTTTACATTTTAAGTTGATTTTCAAAATATCTATTAATTTAATAAAATTTTATTCATAAACACAATATTTATCAGGATAATATAAAGGAGTCTCATGCATTTAATTCTACCGACTAAGCTACCTACGGTGACTCATAATGAAATCTAGACGCTCCAGGTTAACAATGCAAATTACCGGTTTTGAAGCCGTTTTTTGGCATATAAAAATCAATTTTACAGCAAAACTTTTTAAACATTTTTTGTTGTAAATTTCATTACCTTCAATTTTGTTTATATACATTTTTATATTTTGTCGCCCTGTTTCTGACTGACAGCGGCTTAAAGAAGACTCAAACAAAGAAAAAGCTGTCATAGGAGGGTCCGGATTTCATTATGAGTCACTGTACATAGTTTCACAATTTCATCTTAATAATAATGTATGTACAATGTATAAATTTATTTAATCGAACCACAAAGATGCACATCAATATACATATATTATATAATATTTATTAATGTTTTAGAGCAAAATCAAATCAAGTGCTACAATGTACCCAACTTTACCTAACTTACACTAGAAATGAAGTAATACAAAAATAGACATATTTCATGTTTGTGTACAATTTTATTGCTGTTTTGTTCAAGAAGGGTGGAATTGAAGTGCTACCAAAATGTACGTGATAACCGTTCCCGATATCTGAAAAATGAAATATACTAATAATGAAGAAACAACAACAAAGATTATACTTACAGAAGCCAAAAGGTGCGTTCCAATAATAAACATATTAGAAACTTTCAGCACAGGTTTTTGTATTTTTAAGGTAGTTATGAGAATTTCCACCTGTTAAGTAGGTAGGGAGTAGATATTGCATTTTATGAAAATCAACTTACTTGAGCGGCTTCCGCTGTGCTTAGTCTACTGATTGGGTATTTGAACAGAAACGACAAAATATCTTTGCTCTGAAATTAAAAGCAATAATCGTAATGATTAGGATGTTATAGTGTTGTGACACAAGAAAGAAAAACCACAAAAAAAGAACCGAAAGAACAGAAGGAAAGAACAGAAGGAAAAATAATTTTTTTAGATATACATATTTGTAAATTGGTCTGGTAGTTAAGATCATTTCAACATTAAGGTGATGATTTATCAATAGGAAGAGAAATAATATAATAGATGGCGTAGTTAAAGAAATTTTAAATTTAGTTATTATAACAGTCGTATGAAAAAGTTCAATTATTGAAGGGCTATCTTTTAAAATATCGCTGAACTGTTTCAGTTCAAGCCGAAAGAAAGTAGGTACTGATAAGACACTCTTTTAAAATCATTAAAGACATTTCGAAATAAAACGTCATTTACAGCGCTCATAATACCAACATTTTTAAAACGTTTAAAGCAGATTATTCATGATCGTCATTTGAACTATGTCATGATATGACGATATCACGTATGTAAATGTACAAAAAATGACAATTAAAAAATGTGACAGCTTTTTTACTCCTAGTGACTTTCTTATTAGTCATCTGGTGACTTCTTTATTTGCCTAGGACAAAAAATATTTTTTATTGCCCTAGGGTAAAACAAACGGAAATCGGGGTGTAAAGTGAGTACTTTACCCTGGGAATTGCAAAAAATCGTTTATGCGTCACTAGAAATTTTTATCCAATCAGCGAATCCGGACAAACGAGTTTCCCGTAACGGTTATGTTATCGTACACATAACCTCGATCTTTCGGCTTCAATTGTTTGGAAAGTTTTACTTACTGCATTGGTAACTTCCTCAGTCATGAATAAATAAATAGTAATTCCCAATATATGCATATATGAATAAAAAAGTGCAAATATGTTTATGTTTCTCAAATGTAAAATCGCAGCTATCAACAGGTAATTATCCAGGACCAGAACTAAACCAATTAAAGTAATCCAAAACAGAAATCCCATTCGAATAATTACAGTCAGTTGCTTGTAAGACAAATCAATGGCTGAGTGCAATCTATGCAAACGTCGAAGTTTAATATCCAAAATTAGACCACTAGAATCAACATTTTTACTTTTTCTGATTAATATTCTCTTAATCTGCTGGTAACATGTTTTAAAAAGTGCGTGATAAAGTAAAGCAGACTGCATAATTAGCAACGCTGCGATATTTTCAATATAGGAGCATAATATTCTATTGATCATCTTAATCAGGAAATTGGAGTAGTTATCTTTATCATAAATTGTGAAACAACATACGATAATTGCACCACTATTTAATGAAACAATTAAAACAGAAACGCAATAAATCTGTTTACTCTTTTTCACCGTTTTTGGAGATAAAAAATTTGCGATTCCATAATATTTACTCTTTTCGAGAATTTTGGCGATTTGATTCATTTGTAATAATACTGATTTACGCTTCAGTATTCCAATCAAGCTACAGAGAATTGCTCCAGCACCAAATATAAACTCGCACAATAAGGTGATAATTGGAGTATAACTTTTACTTATGTCCAAAGCCATTCCAAACTCCACCATTTGATAAAGATTAAAACAGTTGAATGCGATTATGATGAACGAGAGTATTTTTAAATATTTTCCAAAGATTGAAAACTTTGCACCACTTGCTTTTTTATTTATATGGTTACATTCGACATTTAACGCTGGGCAACCGCAAAAGGAACCCAGTTTTACGGAAGGTTTTGCAAAACAGCCAAAGCAATTCATGTTGAATAACTTTGTAATAATTAAGTATAATGAAAAATTAAAATGAAAATTTTAGTTTCTCTTTGTATAGTTAGAGCAATTAATATCATTGTAAAATTTTTCAAATTAAGATTAAAAGAGAAGATAGTACTGTTATTGACTCGTGTTTTAACAATTACTGTACACAAAAGCTTAATAACGATTGCTAAAGCAGCTCTTCGTAAAAGGTTAGAGATACTGTTATCCTTTCTAATCGAATTTAATTTATTAAAGATTATTTATTCTATTACAAAAGCCTGTATATTTTTAATTTTTTTCTAATATTTAAATATTTTTCACTTTTCGTTAAAAAACAAAATTTAAAAAATTATTTCACAAGCTTATATCTCATAAACTAAAGCAGATACGTCAAATGCAATTAAGCAAAATTTTTTAGGAAATATTATGAACTTTAATTTTATACAGAGCAACTTTTTGGATAAGACTAACCGTTTTCGAGATATAAGCAAAAAACCAAATCACCTCTTAACTAATTATGGGGACTATTAAAATATTTGTCTCCTAACAAGTCTGAAAACAACACTGAAGTTAAAAATTGGAATCTCGATAATCTTTCTAAACTCCCCTGTGGAGCGTTTATTTATTGTAACTTTTTTTGAAAAATGTTTTACTTACTGTATTGGTGACTTCCTCAGTTAAGAATAAATAAATTGTAATTCCTATTATATGCATATAGGAATAAAACAATGCAAATACGTGTATACTCTTCAAATGATAAATCATGGTGATCAACAGGTAATTATCCAGTACCAAAATTAAAACCACTAAAATAGTCCAAAACAGAAATCCTATTCGAACTACCACATTCAGTTGTCTGTAGGACAATTCAATGGCCGAACACAATCTATGCAGACGTCGAAGTTTAACATCCAAAATAAGACAATTAGAATTAATACTACTTTTTCTTATTAATATTCTCTTAATCTGCTGGTAGCATTTTCTAAAAAGTGCTTGATAAAGTAAAGCATACTGCAAAGTTTGCAATACTACTATAATTTCAATATAGGAGCATAATATTCTATTGGTCATCTTAACCAGAAAATTAGAGTATTGATCTCTCTCATTGAATATAAAACAGCATACGATAATACTAGCAACATTTACTAAAACAATTAAAACGGAAACATAATAAATCTGTTTGCTCTTTTTCACCATTTTTGGAGATAAGAAAATTGCAATTCCATAATATTTACTCTTTTCAATAATTTTGGCGATTTGATTCATTTGCATTATCATTGTTTTGCGCTTTAGTATTCCAAAAAAGCTACAGAGAATTGCTCCAGTACAAAATATAAATTCGCACGTTAAGGTGATAATTGGAGTGTAACTTTTACTTATATCTAAAGTCATTCCAAACTTCAGCATAAGATAAAGATTAAAACAGTTGAACGAGATTATGATGAATGAGAGCAGTTTTAAATATTTTCCAAAGGCTGAACATTTTGTAACACCTGCTTTTTGATTTAGATGCACACATTCAACATTTATTGCTGGACAACCGCAAAAAGCACCCAGTTTTATGTAAGGTCTTGCAAAACAGCCATAGCAATTCATGTTCTCACTCTTAATAACGAAATAATTATTAAAAAAATTAATAAAAAATGAAATTTTAGTTTCTTTTTGTAGTTAGAGCAATTACCTAATGTCATTCTAAATTTTTTCATATTAAGATTAAACAACAAGATAAGATTATTTACTTGTGTTTTAACAATTATTGTACACAAAAACTAAATAACGATTGCTAAAGCAGCTCATCGTCAAGGTTAGAAATACTGTTATCTCTTCCAATCGCATTTAATTATTTAATAAAATTACTTTTTAATTATGAAAACCATTAAAGTTAGTTAAAATTATATATTTTATAATATTATAATAAGTACAATACAAAAATTAATTTTTCAAAGAAATAGGTAATGAATTATGTAAATATATGTAATACAGGAATTTATTTTGTAATTGTAAAAAGAATAAAAGCAGAAACAATCAGATTGATCAGGGATCAGATCAGATTGGAAGAAGAGAGAAGGGACTCTTCAGACCAGCTATCAAGAAACTAGCAAGGCACACCAGGCGGATGATACATGACACGAAACGGTGAGAAAATGGAATGGCAAATATGAAACCAAAAGAGAAGCATAGAATAAAGGCGAAGCAATGGAAAAGAAGAGAGTCTAAGAATTAGGAGAGTTGGCTCATGGAACGTTAGGACGATGTTAAAGAAGGGGAAAATGTACAAGAGAGCAAGAGAGCTAATGAAATACAGAGTCAGCATAGCAGCGGTACATGAGATAAGATGGAGGGGGGTAGTGGAGAAGTAAATGCAGGTGAATACGTGTTTTTGTTTTCTGGAGCAGAGAAAAAAGAAACAAACGGTGTAGGCTACTTTGTAAGAAACGACGTGAACAGCCAGGGGTTTTTAAAATTTTTAATTTTTGTTTTAGCATCTGAAATCTTTTCTTGTGGCTTTTTTTATCTTTTTGTTTATAATTCCGTATTCTTCCGTGTCTCTGTCGAGATTACGCCTTTTTTCCAAGAGATTAAGAGTGTCCTTGATTAATTTTTCATCTTTTGGTATTCTCCGATAAATATTATGCAAATATTTATCTTTACACATGTATGAATGCCTTGCGTGATGTGTTGTGTTAGTTAATCCAATTCGAATGTGGAATTTCTCTTCAATATTGCAAACTTGGCCTCCAGGCATCTTTGGTATTCTTCTCTGCTTTGCAGTAGAACTTCCGACATTATCACTGTCTTCCCTATAACCATTTTTGTTCTTTCTATTTTCAGGTTTTCAGACTTGATTTCCAGACAGATTTCCAGACTTGAGTACGACAACATTTTCTCGTTTCCCGAGCGTTTCGATTATCCATGCACGTGTCAGTTTATAGCGAGAAATTCGTTTTCTAGCTCTATCAGCCTATCTTCATGACCAATAGATCTAATGCTATACGTTGCAATGTTCAGCACCATTTTCCATTTCAAATGGAACAAAAAAATGTTAAAAAACAAGAACATATCAATAAGAACTAAGATATGAATATACAAGACCTTTGTAAGATCAGTAGCCATATATGCCGCAGAAATAATAAACCTGACTAAACGAGTAGAAGAAGGACTGAAAGCTTCGAGAGAAGGCCGTTGAGAGTGATTATGGCGGCTTAAAGAAAATTGAAGAAAATGAGTACAGACAAAGAACAAACACTGAAGTATTGAAAATATTGGGTGACATGATATTTTGGGAAATATTGGGTGAAATATTGGATTACCAAGAGTCTACCGATGGAATAGCGTTAAACAAGATAGCGAATACCTACCTTTAAGACACCCTGTATCTATAAAATTAGATGAAAATGTGATTTACTTGCTAAATGCGTTTGGGCAGCGTTTTATTTTGTAACATCAGAATACTTTTTGTCCCATGAAATATATCTTTTATATAAACCAGTGTTTTTCCAATTATCGTGTTCCAATTATTGGCAAAAAAGGTCATTGTTCAAATTTTGTACTAATTTTGTACCCCGTTGTTAGATCTCCGATAATTAACGATAACAAAAAAGGAACAACGAAGTGTTCTAAGACAGATTACAGACTGGAGATCGAGTGAGACGAGACATAGGAGAACAAGAGATAGATGGCTGGAACTGGATGAGGGGATAAATGACCTTAAGGCTGTGGAGTAACGAACTGGAAAAAGAAATCTGAATACAGAATATAATGGAGAAAAATAGTGATCGAGACAAAAACACATGCGAGACTTTAGAACAACAAAGAACAGAACATGGTGCATTTATTCACCTTAATAAGTAAATTGTAAAGGTTTTTGTCAAGTAGGAATATAAAAAAAAAATTTTTGACTTAAGTATTTGTAGCTCGTAAACCAAGTATTCAAGACCGGCAACTTGGCGCTCAAAAATGGTGTCTGCCTGGTTAACAACAATTCGGGCTTATGGTCCGTCTGAAATAAAAATATTAGAATTATTTACAAAGTATATATACCTACCTATGACTATATTTATAGTCCGATGGAAAAAAATTGATATCCAGAAAAACAGCAAAATGGCAAACCTCCAAACAAACGTTTTAAAAATCAAGAATTTTTAAGCTCATTTTCTTGTGGACAGAAGCTAAACGAAACCTCCAATTACAAAAATCTTAAATCGGACTATAAATAAGTATTTACTTAAAATTGAATTTGTAAAGTCCATATTAAAAACATTTGCTGAATAATTCATAAATTTATGCACAGTACAAAATCTTACATTTAAATTTTGGTGAGCTTCGATTTAAATAAATGATATATATTTTGAATACAAGATTTTTGATTATATTTTTGTTTCATTTAAAAAGTTTTCCTGATTTAAGATTCTTAAAATTACTCTTTTGTAATTTACCAATTATAGGGCTGTATTTCAGACATAAATATAATAAAGTCGGCATTTTGTTATAAATAAAATTTTTACAGTTTGATTCAATTTGGAATCTTGACGTTTTCACTTTTACTAATTTTATAGAACCCTTCCACATGGTCGTGATGCAATCGTAATCAAGAAGATACATAAAGTGAGGTTATGTCATACAACTCGTTTATTTCTTAATTTGTGAGGTTATAGGTAAAAAAATATTACATTTGTCAACTAATGTTTTGCACATACATAATTACATTAATAATAATCTGTACCACATTTATTTACAACACAAGTTACTAACATTTCTTACTACGCTACGGTTGAAAAATCATGGCGGATATTTAGTCTTTCTAAACTGTAGTTTTTACAATACTTTTGTTGAATTTACCACCAAACGTTAAATTAATTTTACACTTTAGAGTAATAATCAAGAACTCTTAGTATTGATTAAATTGACTTAATGATCCTGAAGCTTTGCTAAACAACATACTAAATACTCTCAAGATCTCAAATTTTGACATAATTGTTTTTTGATAGTAATAAGGGCGCAAATCACATACATATTTACAAAATTTATTTTCTACAAAATAGCCAAAATTATTTCAAATTAAAAATTACCTCATATATCATATAATAATAAATTTTCCCAGCTTAACCTTTTAAGGACGTGGACCCAGCCGTCCGGAACGAAAAGTTCAATATAAAATGTAGTTGAAATGATTTTACGTTTTTTTACGTAATTTGATGCACAGAATACGAAAAGTATTACGTCTCTAAAAATCATCTTTGAAGTCATAAAGTCATAAAAAACTGAAAATAACAATAAATTTGACATTCAAATAAGATTTTCAAGGTCATGTGCGCCTCCAAAAAAATTTTTGCAATTTTTTTCGTATTCAGTGCATTAAATTACGTAAAAAAAGCTTTATTGGTTAATTTTTGTCCCACCCCGTCCTTAAAAGGTTCAAGATAATTTGATTGGTTTTACGATATAATGATCGCGATCCTAAATAATTCCGGGCAATAAATGATCCTCACAGCAAATGATCTCCACAACAAGTACCCTACATCAAATTCATCCCGGTGGAAATGATCTTTAGCGATTTACTTTCTGCAATTGAAACATACTTTTCCCTCCAAAACAGCGCTATCCTGTATTTGAATACACCCCATTTCGCAGTCTTCCATTTTGCCGCCTTTTCATTTTGTTAGATGTCTACTTTTTAGAGTGGACCCGAGATTTGCCATGGTTGCATTTGTCAAAACCGACCCTAAAAGTATCGCTTTAGTATTTGATTTTAAATAAATCAAATTAAAATTAAATCGGTGGCAAAATTTAAAAAAGCAGTGGCGGCAAAATGAGAGGCGGTGATTTTATAAGCAGCAAAATGGGGTGATACCAACTCTTTGCATGGAGTGTCCCTTGAACGATTTGTAAAACAATTGACTGCAGAAACAATTACGTGGCCGATGTACTGCTCGAACAAAATCTTATAAGCCAAATCCTGCAAAGGCCAAAATACTGCAAGGCTAAAATCCTGCGATCTAAATTACTGCAAATCAAAATACTGTGGTTATTATTATTCTCATTTTTTGTTAATTTGTTTGGAATAACGTCAATGGCCGGACAATGATCTTAATGCCCATTTATGTTGGCCATTAACGTCATTGGCCGGCCATTGACGTGATTGCCCGTTAACGGTGGACAATGATGTAAATATTTCCATCTGATTGTATTATTTACGTCTTTGGCCGGTCAATGACGTTATTGACCAAAACGGATTGGACAATGACAATTGGTAAACAAATTTCAAACAGCAATTGCCAGTTGACTGTCTAATTAAAAAATTAGACAGTCAACAAGACAGGCAAGCAACATTTACGTGTGTTGCATGCATTGCATTTTAATGCATTATAATCACTTATTATTAACAAAAATTTAAAAAAATAATTAAAAATTAAAAAATAATCAAATTAAATTTTTTAAATTAATCATTTTTATTCACAATTTAGAAGGGAATAGTTTCATCATCGACCACTCTGTATTGGGTAATGACGTCATTGCCCGGACAATGATGTAAAAACCACATAATATGAAATTTTAAATATCAACATCGCCCAATATGCACGGTCAATGACGTTATCGGCCGGACGTTAACGTCAATGTCCAGTTAAGTAGGCCATTAACGTCATTGTCCGGCCATTATCGTTAATGGCCGAGTTGTCATCATTGACCGTAACATATACAACAATTAAATAAAATATACTAAAAAAAAAAAATTTTTCTTCGTTAACCTAAGGCTTACATATTTATTATTTTATTAGTATTAAATAATGAAAAATTAATAAATAGTTATTTTCTATACAAGACGATAAAATTGAATTTTATCGACTAGCGGAAATTGTTCGCGAGTCGATAATGAAATTTTATCGTCGTGTCTAGAATTTAATTTTTTTCTATAGCATATGTTAAAGAAAACATTTATAAGAAATTTATAAATTAAATTATTGACAGTTTTTATTTTATTTTTAAAATTTTATATTCAAGCTTTCGAGAATTTAATGTTCTCTTTTTTTAAAAATATTTTATTTTTTTAATAATTTTATTAATATATAATTTCAAGAGCTAATAATTTAATTTGAGAAAAAACAAAGTATTTTATCTACCCTTGCTGTTAAAATTCTACTTTATCTACTCAAATGCTATTTTATCTACTCTTGCTGTTAAAGTATCATTTTTTCAATTATTTTCAGTCGGACAAATCGCACTTTAACATCTGCTATAGAAAAAATAAACATTAATTATTTTGGAAATCATCTTGATATCATTTATCGTTGGGATTATTTTTCTTCTTATGTCCCTATGGGAACCCTGGATAGAAGATCATTCGTCTCGTCATTTTTTTATCAACAAATAGCCGTAACTGGTAAATTTTACGTTAGAAAAGGAAAAAAAATTATTAAAAAATAAAAAATTTTAATGAATAAATTAAAAATTATAATAAAACAATTAAAAATTAAATTTTTGTAAGAAGTCGACATATACACCGTTAAAAAATTATATCTTGATAATTTTTTATCAAATTAGACAAATTTCATTATTAAGCAAGCTTTTCGTTTATTTGAGATAATTTATTTGATTTACAGTATTCTTGGTTGCGTATAGTAAAATTTTGGTAATATGCATGTGACTTACTTTATTTTTATTACTATCAGAAAAACAATGACACCGATAGTTGAGGTCTGGGGTTGTTTAGTAACGCTTGATAATCGTTTTTAAGCTGACATTTCACTTAAAATGCATGTGCTATAATTACATTTTGAATAAATGATTACTTAATCATTTACATAATAATTATAATACATACCGGGTGATTAACCTTACACCCCACCATAGAGAAAAATCATGTGAAATTGAATTTTTGATTATACGTAATAAAGAACAAAATATCAAGTGTTGGGTATTTTTTGTTTAGTAGTGAAAAAGAAATCTATTTATCTGTTATAATGGGAAGCAATTATTTAAAAATAATTAATTTCTCTTGTTATTTCCAAATGATCATGTCTGAGCATGCCGGTCACCCAGTATATTATCTAATTTGCACTGTAAACGTAATGAAATACATATGTATATATTTTATGTTTGTGATACATAGTTTTATTACTACTTCGCCCAAGAAGCGTGAAATTGAAGTGCTACCAAAACATATGTGACCACCGTTCCAGATATCTAAAAGAAAAATATTAGACCAAAAACAGCAACAAAGAATGTACTTACAGAAGCCAAAAGGCGCGTTCCAACAGTGAAAATATCAGAAGCTCTCAGAACCGGTTTCTGTATTTTTAAGGTAGTTATGAGCATTTCCACCTATTAAGTAAATAAAAAAATAATTTTCTACTAAATATCATGAAAAGTGACTTACCTGGGCAGCTTCAGCTGTGTTTAATTTACTAATAGGATATTTGAACAGAAACGACAAAATATCTTCGCTCTGGAATTAAAAACAACCTTTGTTAATAACAAATTTAAGTAGTAATGACAAATACTAATAACATTTAATTGCAGTTATTTTTTTAGTTGGGTTTAAACTTTATGTCATCACGTGTACGCAAATAATTTTGACCAATTGGAAGAATAACCGGTCAGTAATTAGTAACATTTGTTTAAACTCCAAAACAATTACAGCTGTATTCATAAAAATTTAGAATAGACTCAAAACACTCTCTAAACCTATTTTAGCGTAAACGTCAAAAAACACTATTCATAAACGTATTTTAGCTTAACAAACCTTCGCTAACAGTATTTTAACTTGACTTTATTTAAAAATGGATGGTGCCTTCTTTAAACCAATTTTAAACCTATTTTAAGGAAAGTTGACACTCTATATAAAAAATGAAGACACATTTAGTTGTTGCTACAACCTTCTAAATAGATATATTCAAAATATTCAAATATACAAAATGTAACACCAGGTGGCGTGTCGCCACAAATTTTATACAGGAGTTGCCTACCCGTGCTATATATAAAATAAAACAACTCTTAGGTTGTACTTTAGTTCACTTATTCAGTTAGTAGTTCATATAATTCGAAGACACCAACTCAATTACACCAAATTCACTAGGATCGGTATTTTAACACCATTCTAGTTAAAATAGGTTTAGAAACCGTTTATGAATGAACAAAAGTTAAAACGCTCTCTAAGTCTTAAAACACGTTCTAACGAAAATAGGTTTAGAGAGCGTTTTACAATATTTTTATGAATACAGCTGTTATTCTTTTAACGGAGAGTTATTAAAAAACTTACTGATTAATTTTCAAAAATTATGTAATAAAAAAAATTGTGTAATGTGTGTAATATAATACCAAATATTTCCACTTTGTTGTATATCTAGGTATTTCCAGTCGCGATTCACCACTCGAATAATAATAATCCTCATGCATATATAAGGTAAATTTTTAAACTCTTACATAACTAGACTCTAACAAATTTCATTAATTCAGATACTAGCTTTGAAAATGTTGTTTATAAGTGAGATGTTGATGTTTTCTGATAAGAATTTTTATTATCTTTATTTTTAACAAAAAAATCCATATAATACTATGTACTATGTACAAATATCCCAATAAGCACATATGAATGTGAATTAACGTGTTTTTAACGTTTTCAACGGATATAGCCTGTACAACCAAGAAAACACGTTAATTTTATTGGCATGTGTCAAAGAAAGTGTATTTTCCCAAAAATTCACAAATTATTTTGTGTGGAAGTATCCCATTTGCAATTCATTTAATTTAAAAAACTTTATTGTTATTTTTGGAAACGTTTTACTCACCGTATTAGTAACATGTTCGATCAGGTATAAATAAACAGTACCTTCCAATATATGAAGATATGAATAAATGAATGACAATGCATGTATTTTCGAGTAATCATTTACAGCGATCAATAGATAATTATTTAATACCAAAAATAAAACAACCGTAACAAACCATAATAAAAATCCTAATCGAATTACTGCATTCAAGTGTATATAAGAAATTGCAATGTCAGAGTACAATCGACGCAAACGTTGAAGTTGAACATGCAAACTAAGACAACGAGCACGAATGTTAAGATTCCCTATTAATATTGTCTTAGTTTGTTGGCAACATGTCTTAAGAAGTACACGATAAAGCAAAGCGTACTGTACCATATGCAATATTATAATATTTTGAACATAGGTGGCCAATATTCTATTGATAATCTTGATTGAAAAGTAAGTGTATCGATCACGATCGTAAAATATAATTGAATATACGGTAGTACAAACAATATTGAATAAAATAAACAAAACACAAATGTAAAAAAAATATTTATTCTTCTTCATCATTTTTGGAGGAAAGAAAAAAGCGATTCCATAATATTTATTTTTTTCGAAAATTTTAGCAACTCTCTTCATTTCTAATAATACTGTTTTCCGTTTCAGTATTCCAATCAAATAACATAAAATTGATGCAATGCATATATAAAATTCACAGAATAGGGTGAATATTGCTGCATAAATTTGATTTCTGTATAACATTTTTGCATATTCTACCATGTAATAAATATTAAGACAATGGTATAAAATTATGATGGAAGTAATTGCGTTCCAATATTTTCCAAAACTTGAAAATTTTGGAGTACCCGCTTTTCCATTCAAATGCACACATTCAATATTTATTCCTGGACAACCACAAAAAGCACCTAAGTTTGCATAAGGTTTTACAACACAGCCAAAGCAATTCATCGTTTTTACTTTTAACCGATAACAGAATAAACTGAGATGTTAAGTCAAATTAATTACTTATATAAATTTAGTTGTTAGGGTTGGAGCACTTCATTTGATTGTCAATTTTATTAAACTAATAAGATTAAGGAACAAGATAATGTAGACAAAAAATGTAACATTTCAGGGTAACTGCTGATAAACGATAATACACACAAAGTTTATAAGAATAGAACATCATTTTTTAATTTTTAATGTTATAATAATTATAATCGATGCACTTATCATTAAACTATTAACGATAAAAATCAATAGAACAATAAATTAATACACTAAGATTTGCACTAATACTAAAATATGGGCGATTGTAGATTGCACTGATGATCAAAGGGTCTCATAATCTGGTATGTAGACACGGGGTTTGGTTAGGGTACATATGAAGACTGCACCGATGGTCACAAGGTAAGGAGTTAGTTAACTGTAGCGTGCGGTCTAGGGAAATATTTTTATTGAGTTCAGAATTTGTTAAATCGGCCCGGAGCGAAGGGGACCTGATCGGTGGGTGCAGAAGTTGTTATGGCTCCGTTTTTCTACACTTTTTTTTAGTTTTGTCAACGATGTTCTGGCAAACGCCAATCATCTTCAAATTTCTAGTTTGCAAGGTACATGTCAGTGCCCCCCCCCCCCCCCCCCGTTTCGAATTTTTAGATGAGTTTGGTTTCAAGCGTTAGAGCATCGTTTGAGCCTCAATGAGCTTCTATTATTTTCGTTTGAGCCTTAAAGGTCGCAAAGTTATTCGCAAAAAACAATTGGGAAGGGGGGGCTGTAGACATGATGGCCCTCAGTTTCAAATTTTTATATAAATTTTATGTCAAACGTTAGATCATCGTTTGAGCTTCAATGAGCTTCCATTATTTTCTTTTAAGCCTCAAATCGATAGAGCTTCGTTTGAGCCTGAATGAGCTTCAGTGAGCAAGATTTTAAGTTAATATTTTATCAAGTTATGAATAGTTGAAATTTTCGACCAAACTCCGAGCAACATGCGTTAAACCTTAAGTTTTTTAAATCTCAAAACCTAGGCACAACCGAAGCCGAAATGTACCCTGCATATGGGCTTTTAGATGAACCGGTACATATGATCATGGAGTGCGACCTGTACAAGGACGAGCGGGAAGCAGTCAATGCCTTTCACGACACTGACTGTCCTACTAGCTTGGATGAGCTATTCAGGGAAACACCACCAGACTTATTCTACCCCTTTCTGACCAAAAAACGTAATTAGTAAAAAAAAATTAGAAACAGACCCTTCACCCGTTCGCTTTTCACTTTACTCCCGTAGAGTCAGAAGTCTCTACTGATTCAGAATCAGAATAATCTAACTCCCAATACGACCCCAAACACAAATACTCCAAAAATCTCTCTTCGGGAATGCTAGGACAACAAAAGTATCCCAATCTTCTGGAAACCTTGTACCAAGCCAACCCCGAAAAAGGTTTTTCAGAATCAGCCTTCCCACCCCGGCAAGTCATAGTCTTAGTAAGATTAAATTCAGGTTCAATTTACATCAATTCGTGCTATTCTGGCTATGGTAGCTTCGAAAAACTGCTTTTTTAAATGGAGATTTAGAAGAAAATATTTTTAAGCGATTGGTTATGGCAATGAAAGTCGACGAGAGTGCAAGTTGCCAAAAAGCTTGTATGGTCTTAAGCAGGTATAACGCTGCTGGAATAAGAAGCAATTAACGTCCTGTATAACGTAATTCGATTTTAAAGTCAGTAAATCGGATCCATGTCTTCTCATGTGCAATGGTAAAAATGGTATGACGGTGTTAGCAATTTAGCAAAAAAGAAATCTATTTCACCCGTTATCAAATATTTAAGAAACGAATTCGAAATCAAGGTTTTCGATGCAAAATGTTTGTTGAGACTCGAAAGTGATCAACGACCGGATGGATCGATATTATGTCAATCAACGAGCCTATGCACGAAAGATACTCAACCGATTTGGCATGGAAAATTGTAATGCGGTATCAACACCATCGGAAAGTACACAAAATTTGAGCAATTTCGAAACAAATGGTGAAATCTACTTTCCGTATCGTGAAACAGTAGGCAGTCCAAACCGCGAACTTACGAAAGCTCATGTTAATGCTGTCAAACGCATTTTTAAATATATCAAAGGGACAACTAACATAGGCATTAAATTTGAAGGTAGGAAACTTTGTTTTCTTGCAGATGCCGCAATGCTGATTATGCTGGTGAAAAACAAACTGGTCGATCAACATCCAGCTACTGTTTTATGTTTGGCAATATTGTCATCAGTTGGGGTTCAGAGCGACAGAAATTGGTAGAGTTATCGACTACGGAATCCGAATACATAGCCGCATTGTATGCTATTTAGGAATTGGTATGGTTGAAAGTTCTGTTATCCGAGCTCTTATTAATTAAATTCAAAAAATTGCTGTAAGGGGAGGTATCCCTCAAGGGTTTGGACTTGGACAAAAATTTTATTTAAATATTTGTCTTATAAAAGTGTTCTTTATCAGCACCTCAAAGGCTCTCCACGGTCACGGGGACACCCTCTATACAAAATTATCGCTTTTTCACTAATTAATTAACTCACTAAACAATTAATATTGTTGTTAGTCAACTTGGTAATATATTGCACTTACCACATTCATCACTCTTTGATTGACCGAGAGAAAAACGATTACTCCAGCTATATTCACATAAGATCCGAAAATTAAATAATACTTGAGCTCTTGTTGAAAAATAATTGTCAGCACTATGGTATAACTATCTATAACCAATGCAATAACTGATAACAGAAGCCATGGTATCATAACAATTTGCAAACAACTGTTAAAATGTTTATGAATCATCTTTATAGCCATATATAAACGCCGTAATCGTTTTAGAGAAAATTCTTCCTTTGTTTGATTAAATTGGAGTTGGATGCAACCGGATTTCTTGCATAAAACCTTCTTAATTTGGCTAAAGCAATTACGAAACAAAGTCACGTAAAATATTCCATGCAATGCAAGTTGAGATGCCATGGTGATATTTATGAAGAAATAGAAGCATCTGTATAAACATTGAATTATAATGTTAAAGTAATCTATATTTTCGTTGTGCAGAGAAGTAAACATCAAGACATTCAATAAAACAAAAATTAGGAAAACTAAAATGAAGTAATGAAATGTTTTACTTGCTGTTATAATTTTTTTCGATATCATGCATGAAATTCCATAATATTTGCAATTTTCTACAATTTTAGAGATTCCATCTAATTCTATTAACGCAATTTTGTAATTTAGAACTCCACCAATATATAAAAGTGTTCCTTTTGCAGAAATTATTTTTTCAACAAAAAATGTTAACGTTTTTACGTTATTGCGATTTTGTTTGCTGAAAATTTCGTATACGTTTAAATAAAAGCAGGTGGATTGGAACAATATTATTAAAATTGTTAACATTATAAATATTCGCGATATTGTAAATCGAGGTGCGAATGCTCTATTATTTATGTGGACGCATTTCACGTAAACAGGTGGACACGAACAGAAAGAATTTAAATTTATATATGGTTTGAAAAGACAACCAACACAATTAATCATACCGAAAGTTTTGCATACAGGAATAACGTATACGCGCTACTGATTGTCGTTTTTTTTTAAATTTCAATAATTATTTAAAAGGCAATTTAGATGAGAGTACGGATAAAACCTTTAGTAAATAATCCTCAGGTTATTATAAATAAAATGTATTTTATTCTAGACAATTACATATATATGTAGTTCAATATAACTATTGCTCAATATTATCTAAACATTAAAAAAAATGACCGCACGAGTGTATTCAAATAAAATATAAAAAAAAAGTTGACCATTACTTCGAAACTTAGCCGTTAAATATTGTTTAATTTTTAAATGTAAAACTAAGTAGAATAACGTAAATCGTGACCGTGTTCACTCCTGATTATATTTAGCACTCTGCTCACGGCATCCAACTTGGTTGGGTGTCCTTGAAACGTTGGGTGCTCTTTGTCAAATTGTAGCAGTTTGCTGTAACGTCAGTGCAATTGAGCGAAGTATTATAAGCTTATAACGAAAACAAAACCAAAGAAAAGACCAAAAAATTAGCTGTTTGTCGACGTTTCGGTTTATAAATTAAACCATCTCCAGGATTACAAAATAAAGGAAGATATTAATAACTTGAAAATTAAAAATTAAATATTTGACGAAAAACAATGTATAAAATTATGTAGAATGTTGAAAATACGAAAATTCCCACCTGACGCAAATTTAAAATTATTCAAGGTGAAAGTAAAGTTACAATAAAATTTTCCCTGCGAATAGAAAAACATGTCTAAGGGCGGTGTGAAGAGAACACGTACTTGAGTGTAAAAACCCGCACAACCAAACTCAAAAAAAAAGATGTGCGTGAAGTTAGCCCCGCCATTTTTGAAAGTTTAAAAAATGAATATTGTGCCGGGCTGTGCCCGATGTGTACCACGCTGTGCCGTATTTTTTTTATTTCATTTTATTTCATTTGGATTTTATAGAGATTGCTTATTTTTGGGTAGAAGTTAGTACCGCCATTTTTGATTTTTTTAAAAATCAAAATTATATTGGATTCTACTCGATGTGTGCCGTAAATCATAAAATTTTATTTTAATAAATAAAATACGCAATCTCCCAAATACCCAAAAATAAGCAATCTCTATAAAATCCAAAATAAATAAAATAAAATAAAACAAAATACGGCACAACGTGGCACACATCGGGCACAGCCCGGCACAATATTCACTTTTTTAATTTTCAAAAATGGCGGGGCTAACTTTACGCACATAAAAAAAGCGTTGTGACGTCATAACCCTACCTTGAGCGGGAACGCATAAACCACTACGATTTGAGACTATTTGACCTTGTGTAACCTTTGGTTTTTGTTTGGATGTATATTATATAAAAGTTGCGTCTTTTGTAACATCCTATACATAATATAAATTCAATTTGGTTAAAATATAAAATTCAAAGATACGATATCAACAGATAAGTGAACGCCTTTATTGTTTGACCGGGTTTAATTTGAAATTTTTTAGTAAATTTTGTGTCCTGTGGTCACTTAGATAAATTTCAAAGGAAAATCTATATCTAAAGAGCGAATTTATATGCAGTAAAAGAACATCAAAATAAATTTTTTTATGCGGTTGAAATTAATTAAAGCAAAATTTCGCTTTGCGATTTACGCGGTTGATATTAAACTGAGGACTTTAATTTTTAATAATACAAACAATACTAATTAAATACAACACAATACAAAAAAAAACTTTTGAAAATTTTAAAAAGGGGGGTCAGGACAAATTTTTGTTTCGCGATTTACGCGGTTAATATTAAAATTAGAACTTTAATTTTTAATAATACGAACAATACAAATTGAATACAACATAATACAAAAAAAAATTTTGAAAAAGGGGGGCCAGCGCGAATTTTTGTTTTGCGATTTTCGCGGCTAATATTAAACTTTGGACTTTAATTTTTAATAATACACACAATACAAATTGAATACAACATAATACAAGAAAAAAATTCAATATTTTTGAAAAAGGATGGCCAGGGCAAAAAATGGTTTATCGCGATGTTCAACTTTATGCTTTGCTCCAAGGAGGTTCTCTTGTGATAGTTAAATTTACTATTCAGTATACTCACATCTTCAGAAGGAAAACTATATGAGTTCAGCCAATCCTGTCGTTTCTGAACCTGTTCTAACGCCATATTAATAATGTTGTTTTACTCTGTTGAGTAGACGTTGATTAGTTTGGCCTATGTATTTAGCATGGCAACTGCATTTGGTACAGCAGATCAAATTATTCCTTCCCAGGTTGGGAAACTTATCTTTGGTAAGGAATAAACAATTCTCTCAAAAACTTTTTTAACAACGTGAGCGGCAGGCATTGTAAAAAGTTTCGGGCACTCAGCTACCAACAACAACAATTAGAGTTTTTAGGAGATGAAAATTGGGTTTTTGATTTATTTTTATTATTTTGTAAATAATAATTAGTTATAAATAGTAAATATTTTGAATTGTGTGTGTACGCATCAACAAAATTTAAGTTAGTGATTATTTTGTAAAATAAGATAGCTTTTCGCTTTTGCCGGGTCCGTTAAGGTGGACGGACACGTTTTGCGGAAGTCTCTGCTGATTTAGCTTTTTTTTATATATTGCGTTTCTGATTGGAGATTATTTGACATTGTATGAATAATTGGTTTAGAATTTGTGAGTACATTTTTATTAAATTTTCTATTGTTTTTGTCCCAATTTTGACATTTTTGGATGAGTTTTTGGAGCGATTTTGAAGAGTCAATTTTGGGAAGAAGCGACGTTCAATTAAAGAATGGTTTAATTGTATAAAAATTAATTATTGAAAGTTAAATTGAAGGCGAGGTGAAGCAGTTAGCGTTTCCATTTTAATTAAAAATTTTATAAACATTAAATTAAAATAATTTGGACATTTTTATTTTGGATTTATTTGAATATTTTTGGATTTGGATTTTAAAATTTATAAATATATAAAAAAATAAAAAAAATAATCCTTAGAAAATATTACTTCAATATAGTCTTTCCTCGGTGTTTATAACACCACCCAGCAGTAACTGTGAGGTAGGTGTTAAACCCTGTTTATTTGTGAGACTTATATCTCCCCTTATTTTTTAGTCCTGAGGATGGTTTAATTTATAAACCGAAACGTTGTCCAACAGTTAATTTGTTTTATTGGCGTTCCAAAATCCCGAAATCTTTGTTGATCATAAAACTGCACTTTATAGGCATCAAACCGGTGATATAAAAAACGTACCTTCTAACGAATAATATATCTGTACATGTACACACTGCAATTATACTACCGAAGCGGTACGGTTAAAACAGCACCTTACCGGTACGGTATTTTAAAATGTATTTTAGTTAATAAAGTTTCAATACATGAACAATACAGGTATTGGCTTCGGAATAACGGTATGAAAATATATACATCGGAACTATACCTGAACAGTGCAGTAAAAATATGAATTAAAAATTATGTGCCGCTTAGGTATCTTTTTGGTACCATATTTCAACGGTACACCGGTATAAAAACAACGTTGGTGCTACTTGGGAAGTGATATTTTATGCAATTTTTAATAATAAATACTCACCACGTCCGCCAAACGTCCATTTACCCAATAAATCAGCACTGTTCCCAGCGTACATAAATAAAAATTTAAAACAAACAAAAAAGTTCTGCAATTGAACCCTTGAAATAATAAACATAATAAAAAATTACTAATAATTGCAGACATGATAAAAAATGCAACCGAAACTGTAGTTAAGAGACCAATAAAATTATTATACTGTCTAAAATTTAAGACAATTTCTAAATACAAGCGACGCAAACGTTCAAGAGTTATCTTATTTAAATTTGTTAAACAAATTCTACTGGTTTTCGAATTATGCTCATTTAAAGAATGACAATCCGTAATTTTTGCCATCAGCAAAACTTGAATTTGTTTAAAACAATTTTGAAATAGTACATAATAAAGGATGGAGTTTAATATAGTCTGATAAATCGCTATATATCCGATATAAGTAAACAGAAACCTGTATGTAAATTTTAGACCAAAGTAAAAAGGATGTTTTATTTCTGTATCAGTTATGGTAAAATAAAAGGCACTCCAAAAACAAAATAACGTTATTAATGTATTGCATATTTGCAACTTTTTGCTTAGTTTTAAAAATTTCGCGTTTATGAAGTGTTCCAATCCGTAGTAATTCCAGCTTTCTATAATTTCTCCAATTCCTCTTAATTCCAATAATTTGTGATCATATTTTAGTAATCCGGTAGCGCAACACAAAATTGCAACGATGTTAAATATAATTTCCGCTGCAGTAAAGACGCCTTTCAAATTGAGTGATAAAATATACAGAAAGGTAGCAGTATAAACAATTATTATTATCGTCAACAAAATAAATGCGTTGTTTATAACGTAGGTTGACGCAAATGGTTTATTTTTTATATGAATGCATTTACTATTAATTGGTGGAAATCCAAAAATCGCACTAAAGTTTAAAAATGGGTTAATTACACAGCCTATACAATTTTCCATAGCTTTTTGTAGTATTGTAAGCGAACAAATTCTTAAAACTAATGTTTTAAGTGTAAATTATGTACTTTAGAATTTAATTTCGTAAAATACTATCAATTAATAAGAAGTGTATTTATGTTTTTGTAAATTACAATAATTATTATTTTTATGTAAAAATTAACGGTCTTAAAAAAATACAAACAAAAATTCAAAGAAGCAATATATTTAATTGTTGATCCATTTGCTTCGGTTCAGACATGTTTTGGTCTTTTCGAGCACATCATAATTAACGATTATTATATGTTTAATTAAAAATACTGTTGAGTATAAGGTTTATATTTTAACAATGTTAATTGTCCAACGTTTTGAGTCTTGACTGGCTCATTTTCAAGGCTAAATGACAAATTATGTCATATTGTTAACCTTTTAAGGACGGGGAATTTTACGTGTAAATTGATCTTTTTTTTCATAAAGTTTGTAGATAAAACCAATCAAGTGCACACATAGAATTGGGCACCAAACGGTTGGTCGATTTATCGACCAGTCCCGTCCGCAACGGAAAATCCAATGTTAAAAATATGGACTTTGCCGATTTACTTTTTTTTTCCTATGTGATTTCATACGTGAATAAAAAAAAAGTTGTAAAAAATTTTTGGGTCCATACTTGACCTTGAAAATGGCATTTAAGAATTTTATTTTAAAATAATTATATTTATATTTCGAAATTTATTGTAGTTGCTTTTTTGGCTTCTAACTTAGTTTATCCACGATGTTTAGATTATTAGGTTTTATTTTGCGATTATTTAGCTTTTACACAAAATCTAGCAGAATGGTGGCTTTTCAAACAAATGGTAACTTCAAGCATATAATATTTGGCGCTCCTTTGTATTGCCGCCCTGGGTAGATGCCGAACGGGATTTGCTCCCCCTAAATCTGAAGCTGTTTAGTATATCAAATTACGTAAAAAAACAATAAATATTTTGCGTTCTATCGGTGGTCGATATTTCGACCAATCCCGTCCTTAAAAGGTTAATATGCGCATATTTGTTCGGCATATGTGGTCATATTGTTAATATGCATATTTCTTTTGCATATTAACAAAACATATTAAGAATATAACATATTCTGCAGAACAAATATGCATATTAAAAATATGATCAAATATGCAGAACATATTATATGCATATTAACAATACGACATAATTTATTATTTAGCCTTGAAAATGAGCGAGTAAAGACTCGAAACGTTGGAAAATTAACATTGTTAAAATATAGACCCCATACTCAACAATATTTCTAATTATTTTAATAAAGGTAAACAATAATGTAATATTTATTATATTTTTAAATTATAGTTAGTCGAGACCTGTGGAATCATCTTAATGATGTTTAGTAAACTTTGCCGCGATTAATGATGTCATGCCAGTAAGGATATGCTGTGTGAAAGAAGTATTTACGGATTTTCGATATATCAAAGTTATATCAAAAGCAATCTTAGGCACAAAATGACAATTTGAACGGTAAATGGCAATATGGACAGTAAACGGTAGTATCAGCAGTACATAGGAATATTAAGCAGTAAATGACAATTTAAACAGTAAATAGTAACATACTTGACCATAATGGTGAGGCACCCTAAAGGCACCTTAAAAAAAAAAAAAAATTATAAATAAAAAACTATCAAAGTTTATTAAAATATTTATTATATATTAAGTATATCCTTTTTAAATATTTTATGGGTCCTTCATTTACTTGAATCTCAACTGCAATCTTCCTCGGTATGTGATTGACTAATGATGTGCAGATAGTAGGCGACAATTTACACAAAGGGGTAAATATCCCGAAAATTTTGGGTGTACCCTCGTTTGGAATTCCCTTGGAAATCATTGGAATTCCTTGAAAATCCTTGGAATTCCTTGGATATCTTTGGAATTCCTTGGAAATCCCTGGAATTCTTTGGAAATCACTAGAAGTCTTTAGATAGCACTTTGATTTGAACTCATTGGAATTCCTTCGTAATCACTGAATTTCTAGGAAATCGTTGTAATTCTTTGGAAATCATTGGAAGTTTTGTAAATCTTTGGAATCCCGTGCAAATGGTTGGAATTCCTTGGAAATCCCTGGAATTAATTGAAAATCCTTGGAATTTTTTGGAAATTACTGGAATTATGTGGAATTCTTTGGAAATCCTTAGAACTCTATGAATTCCTTGGAAATAACTGAATATCTTAGGAAATCCCTGGAATTTTTTGGATTTGCTAGAAAATTGTTGTAATTCTTTGGATATCCTTGGAATTTCTTGGAAATCCCTGGAATTTTGTGGAATTCTTTGAAAATCTTTAGAATTCTAAGAATTCCTTGGAAATCACTGAAAATCTTTGGAAATCCCTGGAATTTTTAGATTTCCTAGAAAATCCTTTTAGTTCTTTGGAAATCATTGGAAGTCTTGGAAATCTTTGAAATTCCTTGGAATTCTTTGGAAATCCTTGGAAATCCTTGGAAACCCTGGAATTCATTGGAAATCCTTGGAATTCTTTGGAAATCATTGGAATTCTTTAGATTCCACTTTGATTTGAACTCATTGGGATTCCTTTGAAATAACTGGAATTCATTGGAAATCCTTGGAATTCCTTTGAAATCATTGGAATTCCTTGGAATTTTTTTGAAATTCTTTGGAATGCATTGGAATTCATTGGAATTCCTTGGAAATCCTTGGGAATCCCTGGAATTCATTGGAAATCCCTGGCATTTTTTGGAAATCCTTGGAATTCTTTGGAAATCATTGGAATTCTTGAGATTCCACTTTGATTTGAACTCATTGTAATTCCTTGGAAATCAATGGAATTCTGGGGAATTCTTAGGAAATTCTTGGAAATCATTGAAATTCTTGGAAATCCCTCGAATTCTTGGAATTCCTTGGAAATCACTGGAAATCTTTGGAATTCCGAGTCTTGTGTACAGAAATTTGACTGGATATTTACCCCTTGATTTACACCGTTCGATCTGCAATTTTTCTCTCAACTCAGTTTTCGATTTATAGTTGAATTCTCCTATAGTTTTTTAAAAATTGGACCATAAATCCTCAGTGGGATTTGGACTCCCTTGGACTCAAACCAACGTCTGCTCGCCCGCGAGATATGGCAAGGAGCGTGGTCCTGCTAAAATATTATATTCTGGGGGTCCTTGTTAAAAAATATTTTAGCGTAGGATTCCACCACATTGGTCTCTAACATTGCAGTACTGGTATAACCGTTTTTGCGATCTAGCACACGAACATATTCCCTACGCCATGCAACCCCAAATCATGACCCCTCCACCGTATTTCACTGTAGGTAGATACAATCAGGGCGATATTCTTACGACGTATGTACACAGTCTCAGGGGTTCCAAAAACCTAAAACAATCAATCATAAAAATGACCATCAATATAGTATTTTTGTAAAATTAGTTTAAACAAAAAGTTTAATTAAATTTATAAACTAAAGGGTTGATTTAACTTACCTCAAAGTTTGAATCATCGGACCAAACTACTTTCTGCCAATAGGCATTGGTTTTTATGCGATTAAAATATGATAAACACAAAAGTACAGCACAACATTCGAAATTCACAACATAAAAAAATACTTCTGAGCAGTAAGTGGCAGTATTAGCGGTACGGACAAAACTAGTTTCGGGGTTCTATTTACAACTTCAGTTGTAAAAGGAAAGTTCTAAAAAATTTTTTTTCTGGCCATTCCATAGGAATTCCAGGGATTTTCATAAATTTCCAATATAAAGAATTTCAATGAATTCCAAAGAATCTCGGCGATTCCCAAGGAACTTGTTGAAAGAATATTTAATTGTTGTACAATTGTTGTAATTGATGTTATCAATCGAAAGTCTTTCGATAATCTTCCAATTTGGAACGGCGACTTAAGAAGCAACTGCTTTAGAGATGTGAGCACCTATGTAATTGGAAATAAGAAAAATCTAGCCGGTCGGAGAAAAATATCCGAAAAAGAAGCCCGACGGTTTTCTAGTGCCATAGGAGCAACGTATTTCGAATGCTCTTTTCACAGTTTGTCAAACGTGGAAGAGATTGTTCAATGCATAGTTTCGAACGTAAGAACTAAGTGGAATTCTATATCCTACATTACAATGATTTCATTGTACACTCCGCCAAACAAAGATAAAAATACAGCCAATCAGTGATGCGATATGACCAAACGTGGAGAAGTTATTGGTTGCAAATAGCAGATAAAAGATTGAACGGCATTGTAAATCAGTTACAATCAGAATGCAGGTTAGTTTATTACTATCCAAAAATTTTCTGTTTTAATTTTTTATTTCGGAGCTTTTAATAAATCTATTTTGTAAAAAACACTTTGCATTATTAATTTCAAAAAAATAAAATAAACCACCCTTTGGGGTGCAGTTATATAGTAACGTTTTATTTATTCCTTTGATTAATACCTATAAATTTTATTTCTTGCCCGTATGAGTTTTATAATGGGTAGCAATATTTAAAATATAATCAATTGCTCCTATGATCGGATGTACGGTTGATCACCCGGTGTAAATACAGATTAATACCTACCACATTTGAAATATATTGGAGTATTATAAAATATATCACAAATCCAACAATATATCCATAAAATATAGTGGCATAAAATATACCGATATTGTCGTAGTTTTCAAAAACATACATATGCATGTAAGTAGTCAGTACCATTCCGAGAGTCATAATAATAAACCACGGTAAGAGACACACTTCTAAAAACACACAATTTTCACGGTAATTACGCTCTATGGCTAAATAAGTGTCGATTAAGCGTAAGAGATCGGACTGAAAATAATTAGGGTTCTCTGTGATTTCAAATATTTTACTAACCGAGTCTTCATGAATTTCATTCAAGAGTCTTATTTTCATATTTTCTATAGATTTTTTGAAGAAAAAGTAATAGAATATAATTGTTATTAAAATTAAGTTTGCCAATAAATATGGAAGCAAAACTATAAAACTTCGATTAATAACTTTTATCACAAAATACTTGAACTGATCAGCTTCGGCTTCGTTTATTGTTAAAACTATTATGCTGCAAATTATCGTAAACAATATAAAACCAAAAATATTGCACCACTTTCGACAGTTATTGATAAAATTCATGGTAATGAAACAGCTCTGAGAATTTTCTATAATTTTAACAATCCCTCGCAAGTCGGTTAATAATATTTTTATTGTTAAATTTGAATGTACGGTGCATGTAATAGATGCTAGAGATAATATAACTTCATAAATCTTAAGCGAGCTTAATGAAGGAGAATGAAGATGGTTTGAGAATAAGTCACACAAGCTGTTATAAAAATGCACGCATTGGAATGCTGTTAGAATATTTAAAATTATTTTAAATTTTAAGGAACATTTAAAAACGGTCGAGTAAGGTTTATTGTTTTTGTGTACACACCAAACCCTTACAGCGGGATAGCCAAATTTAAAAAATGGTTTGAAAACACACCCCGTACAGTTAATCATTTTTTTGAAACTGAATAATACTTCTTTGTGTATGTACACATATACATGAATTTTTGTGAAAAAAACTACAAATATTCTATGAATTTCATGCCACAGGCTAAACATTACCTAAGTAAATAAAAATTATTGACTTTGTTCGTTGTAATGTTCACATAAATATTTATATATTAATTTATCTCCGCCTACATGCATAATAGAGAAATTAACACGTATTGCGTATACGTTATAAGTTGACAATAATATTCTTTTTTTTGTAGTTTTTTTAAAGTTTTTTTTTGAGTTAAACTATGAAAAATTAATTGAGGCTATGAAAAATTAGAAGTTAGAAAAGCAAAAATAAAAAAACCTTCGAGGGCTTGAACTTAGAAAAAAACATTCCTTAAATATTTTTCTTAGAAAAGTGTGACACCCTGTATATAAGCTATAGAATCAATCAATTAAATTATTGATTGGGAATGTTAAAGTAATATATAACTCAGAAGTTATAAAAAAACTATAACATTTTGACTGCAAAAATTAATATTTTCAAGGCTATGGAAAATTAGACATTAGAAAAGAAGAAATAAAAAAAAACCTCGATATTTTTTATATTTTTTTATTTAATTTGTATCCTTATTAATTTTGTTATTTAATTTTATATATAAATTATTGAAAATTTAATTGTAACTTTTGATTTATATTTTTTAATTAATGACGGCGAAACGGCCACGGCGAGACGTCCCATTCCGCGACGCCAACCCATGGACAGAAGTCAAGAGGAAGTCTAGGCACTAAAACCTCTTGCAGTCAACGTATCGGCGGCTGTAAAGCGACCAGCACCGGTCAAAAAAAAACCTCCCATTATCTTTACCCGACCCATAACAGACATTCCGAAATTTCAGGCGCAAGGTGAGAGGATCACCACCCAGGCGGCCCAATTTCAGGCAGTCCGCGGGCAGACGTGGATATACGTCCAAAACTTGGAGGACTTCCATAAACTCAAATCCGATCTATTTCAAAATGGAGCATCTGGATACACCTTCACTCCCCAAGAGAGACGGACGGTGAAAATCGTCCTCAAAGGATCGTCATACTTGGACGACAAGCTCCTCAATCCGAAATATTAAAACAAGACTTGGAACTAACTCAGGCTCATTTTTATTACGGTTTCCAGCGGACACTCAAATCTAGGAGATCGCCAAGGTTAAGGCGGTCCAATCGTCCATTGTACGGTGGCAACAATACATCAAACGCAACACGAGGACTCAATACTATCGAAGACAAAACTACAGCCATGGGAGTAACAACTGCAACATGGTCCCCAGGTGCGTAGAAAAGCACTTGACAACCAAATGCCCAAATACCACCAATGACGAAAATGTCAGATGCTGCAATTGCGGAGGTAATCATGCAGCCAACATTAAGGACTGCCCAGTTTACATATCTTACGCAGAAAGGGTGAGATTTCAATCCCAAAAATAATGTTAATATCTAATCTCAAAACTTTTCCTCGTTACCCTAGCGGCAAAGTATATCTGCACCACCGGTTACAAGCGCGCATAACTATACGCGCAACCTAACTCCTCCCACTGAACGTCCAATCGCAACTCGCGAGCCAAACGCAAACGACCTAAAAACACTATTTGCGAAAATTCGCGACCTTAAAGAAACTTTCAACATCTCATTAATGATCACCATCGTGCGGGAAAAGCAAGGCTAGCGGGAGCCACAGACATGTTTTCCAAACTTCAAGTACTATCGGAAGTAGCGGCCTAATATGACCCATAAACCCAACCCCATCCAAAACAATCTCAAACTAATATCCTGGAACGCGAACGGCCTAAAAAAACGCTTCAATGAACTCCATCTCCTAACCGCCTAAAATAAAACCCGACATTATCCTCATCCAGGAGACAAAGTTATCCAAAACTCCGAACCTACACCGAAATAAATCATCCCAGGTCCCAACTCCGCCGGCGGACTCCTCATCTACATTTCCACCACGTTAAATGCGTCAATCATCCAAATCAACACCGCAACCGCGGACACTAGATCAACTTTTTCCCCTCAGCAGCAAATTGGTAATTGCAGGAAACTTCAAAGCGAGACTCCCGGACTGGAACTACGCCACCTCAAAACGCGAACGGTACTACCCTACACACCTAAACAAATTCAAACCCAATCCCACTTTCCTATCCAGAAGAGTACACCCACCACCAAGGGTGCGCACAGCACAATCCCTCCAACATCGATTTAAGCTCCGATCATCGCCTAATCCTAACAGAAGTGAGCAGTCTTCAACTACGACTCTTCCCACCCGCCCCAAACTTAAAACCGACTGGAAGCAATTCCATTTTCCATTCCACTAAGCGCAAACATCACTGCGAACGACGGCATCAACCGCACAATTCCAACTTTCACAAATAACATCACTGAAATCTACTCGCGCAACATGAAAGAAACTCCACTCACCTGCAAACTCACCCTCCCACCCGAAATTCTCCAGAAAATCTAATATAAAAATAAACTCCGCCAAATTTACCAGCAAACCAAATTCCCATCCATCAAATCCCAAATAACCAAACTAACCAACGACATCAATACCGCAATCCATAAGATAAAAGAAGCGCAATGGGATAAAACCCTTTCTGACATCACTCCTCAAAATCCCAAAAAACTCTGGCAAATCGCCAAATCCCTAAAAATTAAAAATTAAAAACTCCAAACCCTCGATCCCACCCCCCCCCAAACTCCGAACGGCACCAAATCTCTCAACCTAGACAAGGCCAACGCTATTGCCGAAATCTACGTCGTGAACCACAACCTTACCCAACATCTTTCCGATCCCCAAACCATCTTCATGGTTCAACAATCCACCCAAAAATTCCATCAAATACTTCATAAAATCCTTCAAAAATAAAAAATTCCCGGACCATGATAAAATCTCGGCCGAAATCCTCAAAAACCTCCCAAAAAGTTAATCCTCTAAATTTACTACATCCTAAACCAATGCCTGAAAAACCAATATTTTGCATTCACCTGGAAAAACGCCATCGTCATCTCCATCCCAAAACCAGGAAAACTCGCCAACATCCCGTCTAATTATCGTCCAATCAGACTCCTCCCAATCATATCCAAAATCCTTAAACGCATCATCCTCACTCGCCTTCAGCAACACGAATCGGAATCCCAATCCTGATTTTTTCAACAACTTAGTGGGAAGTAGAACCTGATGCAACACCTCCGACGCGACGCTGTAGAGTGTCATTATACAGTACTTTTAGGTATCCTTGGTAACTCAAAGAAACTCAAAGACTTTCACTTTTGTAGGTATAAGATACAGGTACAAGTTTCAACTATAATTGTTGAAGAGTATACATAAGAGTGTACAGAGTCCCAATTAATTCGAACATATTCGTAAAAGTATTGCCTTCGTTGTAGTCGACATGAATCAAGAGGATTTCTTGGATTTAAAAGAACTATATTTCGAGGAGATGTATCTTAAGATAAAAGTCAACGAAAAAATAAATTCTTATGGTATCTTCTGCAAAGATGAAGAAATAGGCGCAATGTAGTTTAAAACTCCTTAGATGTTGAAAAACCCTTTAAAAGGATCTCCTTCATATGAAAATTTACTGGCAACGCAACAATATTTTGAAAAGTTTCCTATTACCAAAAAGAAATAAGAAGAATTACTCAGTATTTTAAATCTTAAAAATCCAATTTTTTATGACTACTAAAAAAACTTAACAACCACGAAAACTGTAGAAACTTTGCAAGATTTCGATGACGACGAATATTAATTAATAAATTTATTTGTATTTTTAGTCTTCTCTTACTATTTTTTTAAATAATTTTTTTTTAATAAATTCATTATCGCTCTTATTCAATTTTTGTTGTTATTATTCTAGTCACTTATAATGAAAAGCAGGAATTTAAAAATACTCTATTTTCCATGTTATTGTAAGGTCGGACACCCGATATAAATTTAAATTATTACCTACCACATTTGCAATATGTTGCATTACTATAAAATATAGTACAAATCCAACAATATGTCCATAAAATAGAATAGTATAAAATAAACCAATATTGTCGGAATTTTCAAAAACAATCAGAAGCACATAAGTAGTCAGTACCATTCCGAGAGTCATAACAATAAACCACGGTAAAAGAATCACTTGTAGATACGCACCATTTTCACGGTAATTACGTTCTATGGCTCTATATGTGTCGATTAAGCGTAACATATCGGACTGAAAAAAATTGTGGCTGTCTGTGATTTCAAATATTTCATTAACCGAATATCCATGAATTTCATTCAAGAGTCTTATTTTTATATTTTCTATAGATCTTTTGAAGAAAACGTAATAGAATATAATTGTTATTATAAGTAAGTTTGACAATAAATATGGAATCAAAACTATAAAAATTCGGTTAATAACTTTTATTACAAACTGCTTGAACTGATAAACTTCGGTGTCGTTTATTGTTAAAACGATTATGTTACAAATGATCGTAAGCAATATAAAACCAAAAATTCTGCAGAACTTTTGACAATTGTTGATAAATTTAATAGTTATGAAACAGGTCTGAGAATTTTCTATAATTTTAGAAATCCCTCGCAAGTTGTTTAATAATAGTTTTATTGTTAAGTTTGAATGTATGGTGCATTGAATAGATCCCAGAGACAATATAATTTCGAAAATCTTAAGCGAATTGAATGAGCGAGAATGAAGATGGTCTGAAAATAAATCACACAAGCTGTTATAAAAATGTACGCATTGAAAGACTGTTAGAATATTTAAAATTATTATAAATGTGAGGGAAAAGCTGAAAACGCTCGAATAAGCCTTTTTGTTTTTGTGTACACACCGAACCGTTATAGCGGGATATCCAAATTTAAAAAATGGTTTGAAAACACACCCGGTACAATTAATCATAATTTATGCGTTAGAACTAAGTATAAACAGTTACAAATAAATATAAGATATGCATACGTTGTTGTATGCACAAATAACTAAATTAGTAAATTAATATTGCGACAAAATTGCTGATATATTATGATGATGAAGCCGGAGGGTAAACATTACCCAAGTAAATAAAAAATTAATGATGTTTTTCGTTTTAATATTCATTCAATTTTTTATCTGAATTAATACATAAATATCTAGCTATTAATTGAGTATAGACTATTGGAAAGTAGACAATGTTCTAAACATTTTAAAAAATATTTAAGGAGGAAATAAATTTAACATGCATTTTAGACACGGATTAAACCACAATTTCTACACGAGAATTCTGTTAGCAGTCCGTGTCTTCAGATATACTCTTAATGTTAGCCGTCAGATGCGATTGTTACTCTGTCGAGAGCACATCGTGCGGAAAGAACCCCTGCTAGTAACCGCACACTTTACACTGAAGGAGATGTTTTTGGTGCGCTTTAGGCAAATCTCGGATGCACCCTAAAATGAGTTTCCCTCTTTTCAAAGAGCACCTTTGGCGAGTTGGAGCTACATTCAAGGATATTTTTAGCGAATAAGGTTTAATCGAAAGCAACCACAGCAAATCACGAATCCACCTTAAAAACCAGTTTTGCGTTAACCTGAATAAAAACGCTGTTCAATAAATACTAGTGCAATGGCGAAGACTATAGTATTTTGCATTACAAGCCAGGTTACAGCCAAAAAATAAATTTTTGATTGTAAGATCTATCGAAAGATAGATACTTCTTCCAAAATACATATTATATGCAAAAACTAAAATGTTGCTACCTCAGAAGCAGCAGCATTAGCCTGAAACATAATCGCAGATGGTTTAGTCACTACTAGGACAGGAAGGCTTTACGGCTGTATTACATTATACATTGTTTTTGACTTTTCCACTTTTTCTTAAGTACTGCTATTGAATTTTTACAACACTATTTTGCCAACTTCTCGGTGGATTAGTTAATGCTGAAGATAGGCAATCGGTGTTCTCCCTATAATACCCCCACATGGGTTCGTTCGTGTTTTACAGCATACTTTATAATTAGCCTCCACAAATGACAAAGCCACGAGCCGCCACTGGCTGGTACCGTGTATACCTAAAATATATTACTAGCGAAAAAAACTATTTTACTTGTTTCTGTTCAGTTACTTCGGAGTAGAAGGTGGACATCATCGTTATTATTCTTATTCGATATAATGGGATTCAAATATTTAAAACAAATCAATATCTCATGTTATTTCCCTATGTTCCGATATGAGGTCGGTCACCCGGTATACATACAAATTAATACCTACCACATTTGCGATCTGTTGCATTATTATGAAATATAATACAAATCCAGCAATATGTCCATAAAATATAGTAGTATAATATAAACCAACGTTGTCGCAATTTTCAAAAACATTCAGAAGCACATAAGTAGTCAGTACCGTTCCTATAGTCATAACAATAAACCACGGTAAAAGAATCACTTGTAGATACGCACCATGTTCACGGTAATTACGTTCTATGGCTAAATAAGTGTCGATTAGGCGTAAAAGATCGGACTGAAAATAATTATGGTTCTCTGTGATTTCAAATATTTTATTAACCGCGTCTTCATGAATTTCATTCAAGAGTCTTGCTTTTATATTTTCTATAGATTTTTTAAAGATGAAATAATAGAATATGATTAAAACCATAAGTAAATTTGTCGCTATATATGGAATCAATACTATAAAACTTCGATTAATAACTTTTATTACAAAATGCTTAAACGTGTAAACCTCAGTGTCGTTTATTGTTAAAACGGTTGCATTAGCAACTACTGAAAGTAATATAACAACCAAAGTATTGCACCACTTTTTACAGTTTTTGATAAATTTAATAGTTATAAAACAGGTCTGGGAATTTTCTATAATTTTAGCAATCCCTCGCAAGTCGGTTAATAGTATTTTTATTGTCAAGTTTGAATGTATGCAGCATGACATAGATCCCAGAGACAATATAATTTCAAAAATCTTAAGCGAAGCTAATGAGCGAGAATGAAAATTGTCTGAGATTAAGTCAGACAAGCTGTTATAAAAATGTACGAATTGAAAGACTGTTAGAATATTCAAAATTATTAAAAATTTGAGGGAAAAGCTGAAAACGGTCGAGTAAGGCTTATTGTTTTTGTGTACACACCGAACCTTTATACCGGGATAGCCAAATTTAAATAATGGTTTGAAAACACACCCGGTACAATTTATCATATTTTATGCGTTACCACTAACTAGAAATAATGACAAATAAAAACTAAGATATACATACGGCGGTGTATGCACAAATAACTTAATTTGTTCTACATTAAGGAAATTAATATTGCGACAAAATTGCTGATATATATTATTATGATGATGAAGCCGGAATGTAAACATTACCAAAATAAATAAAAAATTATTGATTTTTTCAATTTAATATTCTTTGGTGAAATTTATGAATTAATTGGGAATAAGTAAGCTGAAAAATGAATAACATGATTTGCAAGCAAAAGACACTTACTTGTTAAAACTTGTGAAAACTTATTTGTATTTAGAATGGAAAAAATTAGAAAAAATTAGAAAATTTGAAAACTTATTGTATATTGTAAAGGCGGCAGTTGGATATTTCATTTTGAAAAATTTCATTGAAAAATAAAATCTTCTCTTTGAGCTTTCAAAATTTGTAAATTGTTTTATTATCTTTGAATCATTCTATCAAAATCGTAATTCGACTGTGATTGCTTTGCATCAACTTGAAAGGGGGGGTAAGTGTGTGGTGTTAGCCGGTATCACCGATTTAGCCGTTTAGAATTCTTGGTTTAATCCCTATTTAAAATTCCAGTAAAATTTCGAATTTTAAATGCCGTTTTCTCGAAAACTAATGGACAATCCTCCTTGAAGTTTTTTAAATGCTTAGAAAATTGCTCTCTTTCAAATAATAGCCCATTGGAAAAGTTCAATTCGTGGGATCGATTAAGTGACATATACGTTCCTGTTCCTGTTTTTCCTTGCCAAGATGGTAGAGTTGTGATAAATGTAATTTCTGAATATTTTAATTTTGATGCAATAAATTTGTAATTATTGAAATTAAAGCGTGATTTCATGAGAATAATGAGAATTTAATTGGAAATTTAGTACTAATTAAGTGTACAATTTCAGATTAATTTAAAGATATTGTGGGAAAGACTAGAAAGTAACAACAGGTATACATTAAAAGATATAAAAAGATTATAATAAATAATAAAATGTGGATAAAAATTACAAGATATTTTCTAAATAATGCCCTTTGAATATAATAAATGTTGCGCAACACTCCTAATAATTTTATACTTTTCCACACACAAAATAACAAGAACTCGCTTTTTTCGCCAACCTAAATAGGCATAACCCCTTAAACGAAATGTAACAAACTATTAACAAAAATTGTTTATCCCGAAAATTATTTCTGGAAAAATTTGAAATCACAAAACTACATCTTAATATATACTGAGTGACTGACCTTATGCACGTGATCATAGGCAATATCCTGGGAAATTCATAATTTGAAAATTCATATTTCCCATTATAACGGACAATAATGACAAAATAATCAAGATAAAGAAGAGAAATAAATGCTTGCTTTCAATTAATTGCCAAAAAATGGTAAAGAATGTCAATTAATCAAATCAGGGACCATATCAATATTATAGGAAACCCTAAAAATGCACACATACTTTTTTGAACTAAAATGTTTTTAAGTTATCACAAATAAAATTCACTGTAAGCATGGGCGTACCCAGCTTTTGGCCTAGGGGGGAGGGCAAATCAGGAATTTTCTGTTAATAAATAATTATCCTGGCATAGGCACATAATTAACCAGCTAAATGTATGGGAAACAGGAAGGATCCATTGAATATTGATTTTCAATATTGGACCAATATTATTTTTAAATATTGGGCCAATATTACAAATGTTCACATTTGAATATTGGTCCGATATTGTTTTTCAATATTGGACCAATATTGTTTTTAAATATTGCGCTAATATTTGTGCTACATGAGGTCACATCCATAGTAACCCAATTTCGCCAAAAGAAGCCCACGATCGACTACACCTACTATACTCGAGTAGCGCCACAACGGTCATTTTGAAGTTGTCCGTTCCGTCGTTTGGGCACCTCCGTTCGGACACCCTCATTACGGCGATTCCAGTTCGGCACCGTCATTTCAGCGATTCTGATTCGGCGACAGTCAATTCGGCGACCCGATATTCGGCTATGGCAGTTTCGGCGATTCCAATTCGGCACCGGCATTTCGGCTATTTCGATTCGGCGATAGTAAGTTCGACTACGTCGATTCGGCGACGGGAGATATACTTTCAGTTTATTCAGTTCATTCTTCTAAATTTAAAATCTACAAATACAAAAAACCTTAGTACAGACGCCAGTGGCTTTTTGAACTTAAAAACCCGTCGTTAAAAGTTGGTTATCTTCCAACCTCTCTTAAGTGGATCCCTTCTTTTGTTATTTGCTCCTTTTATACTTATACTTATTATAATACATATTGTATTAATCTTTCTTTGGTTTCTCCCATTTCAATACAATTCAGCCTTTTTAATTAAATTATTCCGTTTTCCTTAGGTACTTATCTTTTGCAAAATTTCAATTAGTAACGGTTTTCGAGGAGTGGCATTTTGAGTTGAGTTTTTTAGTCAGTTGAGTTTGGGCGGTGGAAGAGTCACTTTTGTGTAAATAACTATTAAATTTTATTTGCTCAAAAAGTATGTAGATATATGGTACCTGCGATGCATGTAAATCGGAATTTAATTTAAAAATAAAAAATACTTTTTTAAAATATTTTTAATAAATTTTAACACTTAAATAAATTTCCCGTCGCCGAATTGACGTAGTCGAATTATTTGTTGCCGAATGGAAATCGCCGAAATGCCGGTGCCGAATTGTAATCGCCGAAACTAGCATAGCCGAATTTCGGGTCGCCGAATTGACCGTCGCCGAATCGCTTTCGCCGAACTGCGGTCGCCGAAACGACGTGTACCGCCTCCGTTTGGGCGCCACCATTTGGACACCTCGACATTTGTACGCCGGGTGTCGAACTTACGTTATATTTATTTTGGTTTCTATAGTGATTCCCAAGAAAGATGATTTTGTTGTGTCGTAATCGTCATCTTTACTGGGAATCACTATATCACGAAAACTGTCCCATGAGTTTCACTTTTTACTATTTACCATTGGAAAGAGGAAAAAAAGAAAATAATTTTTCGGGTTATCCATTAGTTTTCGAGAAAACGGCATTTAAAAATCAAAATTTAGTATTGAACTAATATAAGCATCAGACTACAGTTTCTATCGAAAGGTTCTGTTGACGGTGCGTGTGCTCTGATTCGTCTTAGTGACAGCGGTCAGACGCGATGCACACATCGTACCGTTCACATCGATCGAGCAACTCTGTCGCGGTGGGGCCTCCCAGTCGCGGTGGGGTTTTCCAGTCGTCGCTTGCGACAAATAATGTAATCACGGCAAATCACGAATTCACCCTTAAAATATTCTGCCATTGTCTAATATAAAATTTAAAAAAAATAATTTTTGCGTCCCTTTGGGTCTGCCTCTTTTTGAATCTGCATTCTTTTGGGTTTGCGTTTTAACACTCGCGTCCGTTTTCGCGAAAATTTTGAATTTTCAAATGCCGTTTTCTCGAAAACTACTGGATAATCCAGATCAAAGTGCGGTCTTAAAATGCTCAGAATATTTTCCTCTTTCCAATAGAAAAAAAATCGCGGTCGAATACGTGGTACCGATTGACTGACAGATCCCTAATTGAGAACTCGTTTCCAGCAAAAGTGATCAAGTGATCCCTAAAAGAGCAAAAATTGTAGTCAATAATAAATCATTACAAAAAGTTAGCCATCTTAACTAAATAACAAAACAAGAGAGGACAACCGGTTAAAATTTTACAAAATTATGGCGGTGCCAACTCTGTACGGAAGTGAATCTTGGATAACAAATACACGACAAGAAAGTCAAATCAAAGCAGTTGAAATGATATTTCTGAAAGCAGTAAAGAGATGTACGAGAAAAGACAGATTTGGGAAAACCCACATAAGAAGAGCTGGGAATCGTCAGTATTAGGGAAAAACTGAAAGAAGATAAAAGAGATTAAGAATATACAATCCAAAAGGGAGAAGAAATGTCGGATGATTGAGGAAGAGATACGATAAGTGATAGCATCGCCACAGAACAAATGTTTATTGGTTTGAATCGAGATATCGATGAGCGTACATGCCATACAGGAGTGATCCCTTGGCAACGACAGGTCGCCAAGTATCTTTTTATTTTTAGGACACATGAGTCCTAACATATATTCGAACAATAACTTTCCTCAGATAACTTTTTATATCAACATAAACAATTATGTAATCGACAAACCACTTTTTGTTTTAGTTAAGACAGAGAAATCTAATTGGAAGCTATTCAGAAATACTGAACTTAAAAACATTTTAGTTCTAAAAAGTGTGTGTGCATTTTTTGGATTTCCTAAAATATTGATATGGTTAATATCGAGTTACACTACTTACACCACGTATCAATCGATTACTTCCTACTCATTATCCCTTCGGAGTGGATTAATGGGATGCAAATATTTAAAACAAATCAATATTATTTCCCTATGATCGGATATAAGGTCGGTCACCCGGTATACATACAAATAATTAATACCTACCACATTTGCGATCTGTTGCATTATTACAAAATATAGTACAAATCCAGCAATATGTCCATAAAATATAGTAGTATAATATAAACCAATATTGTCGCAATTTTCAAAAACATACAGTAGCATATAAGTAGTCAGTACCGTTCCGATAGTCATAACAATAAACCACGGTAAAAGAATCACTTGTAGATACGCACCATTTTCACGGTAATTACGCTCTATGGCTAAATAAGTGTCGATTAGGCGTAAGAGATCGGACTGAAAATAATTATGGTTCTCTGTGATTTCAAATATTTTATTAACCGAGTCTTTATGAATTTCATTCAATAGTCTTACTTTTATATTTTCTACAGATTTTTTAAAGGTGAAATAATAGAATATTATTAAAACCATAGTTAAGTTTGTTGCTGTATATGGAACCAATACTATAAAACTTCGATTAATAACTGTTATTACAAAATGCTTGAACGTGTAAACTTCGGTGTCGTTTATTGTTAAAATGGTTACGTTAGCAACTACTGAAAGTAATATAAAACCAAAAGTATTGCACCACGTTTTACAGTTTTTAATAAATCTAATAGTTATGAAACAGGTCGGAGAATTTTCCATAATTTTGGCAATCCCTCGCAAGTCGGTCAATAGTAATTTCATTGTTATGTTTGAATGTATGGTGCATGAAATAGATCCCAGAGACAATATAACTTCAAAAATCTTCAGCGAAGTTAATGACCGAGAATGAAAATTGTCTGAAAATAAGTCACCCAAGCTGTTATAAAAATGTATGCATTGCATGACTGTTAGAATATTCAAAATTATTTTAAATTTGAGGGAAAAGTTAAAAACGGTCGAGTAAGGTTTATTGTTTTTGTGTACACACCGAACCCTTATAGCGGGATAGCCAAATTTAAAAAATGGTTTGAAAGCACACCCCGTACAATTAATCATTTTTATGCGTTACCACTAAGGAGAAACGGCTACAAAGAAGTACTAACTAAAACATACCTTTTTGTATACAAGAATAACTTAATTTGTTTTATATTAAGTAAATTAATATTGCGACAAAATTACTAATATTTTATGATAACCAAGCCGAAGTGTAAACATTACCTATATATACTACTATGTAAATAAAGATTATTGATATTTTTCGTTTCAATATTCCTACAAGTATTTATCTAAATTGATGCAAAAAAATTAAGATTAAAACATTAATGAAGGAGTATTTCATGTAGGTTTTGGTAATTATTGAATAAGAAAGAATAAAAATTATCTAGAAAGTATTTTAATCTGTGGTGATGTATCACCAAAAAACTTCTTCTCTCTCGAGAAATCTCGAGAAAATTGGCGACCCTTCAGGGATCAAATTAAATAATTAACAAAAAAAAACAATATAAGTCGAACGAGAACGTCGAATAGACCGCTGTTCGTCGGGGCGTAATCGCAGGGTAATTAGTTAAGCTTGTCGGATAAATTACGCGGTTTCAAACAATTTCTTACACTAAGATTTTTTTATTTTTTGGTAGTCGATGAATAATAAACTCTGCATAGCAAAATGCCATGTTCTGATAGGGCTTTCGGTCCGCCATACTCATTAGAACACGCGAATTAAAAAAAAAAATTTAATATTTGTTACAGACAAATTTTTGTTTTAAGCAATTATCTTTGAGTCAACATTCACAAAAATCACTATGCTATCGAACAGTTCCAAATAACGGCCAGACCGCTACAATGAAGGAGATTTAATGAAAAACAATTTGTTACAGTATGGCACATAACTATGTAAAGTTCATATTGCAATGAAACTGTCAATACATTTGCCATATTATGATGAAGTGGAAATGTGGTGTCATACTGAAAAAACAGTTTTTTTTAAATGTTTTTAAGAAACCACTATACAAGACGTCCAATTATTTATTACAGTATGGCATTATTGTATAAAGTTTGTTTTAATATGAGGTTACTAAAAAAAAAAAATGCCGTACCGTTACAAACAATCATGTGCCGTAAATGTACATAAATGATACATCATAACAGTAACGGAAAAAGCGCTAGTATATCAATAATACCCGTTATGTAAATATCGGTACCGTATAAGTATGTAGCACAAATCTTGGTGAAATATTGGCCCAATATTGATTTTCAATATTGGGCCAATATTAAATGTGAACATTTTCCAATATTGCTCCAATATTGCTTTCCAATATTGGTGCAATATTGCTTTCCAATATTGGTGCAATATTGAAAACAATATTAATCCAATATTGAAAATCAATATTGGGCCAATATTAAATGTGAACATTTTCCAATATTGCTGCTATATTGATTTTCAATATTGGTGCAATATTGCTTTCCAATATTGGTGCAATATTGAAAACAATATTAGTCCAATATTGAAAATCAGTATTGGTCCAATATTGAAAGTCAATATTAGGCCAATATTAAATGTGAACATTTTCCAATATTGCTGCTATATTGATTTTCAATATTGGTCCAATATTGGAAATTGGATATTGGACCAATATTGAAAATCAATATAAGGCCAATATAGGAAATCAATATTAGGTCAATATTGGAAATGAACATTAAACAATATCCATGGATAGCTGTGTTATGAGTACTTAAGAACTCGTAGCAGTGCACGGCTAAGTTACAGTAGCGGTCATCGAAATTGCATTGGGAATTATTCCTGAATTAAAAAAATGGATTTCTTATGCCCGTACTAATAGTCATGGATTAATCCGAGATTCAAGATCAATTCTCAAAATAGCAGCTCTTGCTACGATACGGTCTAAATTCCAGTAATCACATTGATAAATTCTAGGATTATCTTGATTTTCGGATTGACCAGTGACTGGTTGAAAGTGCAAAATGCTCAAATAACTAACGTTGCATTTTTATTCATAAAAATCAAAGTTAAAAATCAAAAAAAAAAAAAAATTATTAATGATAAAGTTAAATTGCCGGTATTAAAGTCACCTGTCACGTGTCACGACTATCGAAAACTATCGATAGGTACAGAAAACTATCGATGGCTTTCGATAGTAGTTACTATCGATAATAATCGATAGCGCTATCGATTGTTCTCGACCTCTAGTGCACGCTAAGATCCTCATATTGCACAGTTATCGTTTCAGGTTGCTTTAATTTCCAACTTGATTAATTTTAACAATTATATTTTTCACATATTATGTAAATGATGTAATATTTTTAAAAGTACATATCCAAATAATACTACAAATTTCCAGTATAATTTCAATTCATTTAATTTTTATTACCATTTAATAACGTCCGTAAAAATAGTCACGGATTAATCCGAGATCAAAACAATGAATCTCGAATTAATTTGTATATATTAGTACGGGCATTAGTAATATTGATTACAAAATCAATTTTCCAAAATTTATCAAAATATTTTCAAAAATGGACAAAACTCCATTTTCAACAATAAAATTAATTACCAATTAAAAATCTCAAATAGAGACCAAATATAAAATTTAACGGAGATCTTCATCCGTAAACCCATCCGTCCGCTTTGACGGACTGGTAAATGCTAAATTACAAACAAATTTTCCCACAAAAATATTTACACCAAAACAAAAATCAAATTCACAAAATAAAATTTTAAAATTAAAAATTAAATAAATTGATTTTGGAACACGACAATAAATTTCATAGCAGTGCTTCCGGCAAATAACCGAGTGAGCCGAGTGAATTATCGTGTCTTATGTCAGGCGCAATCATTTTTGTTTCAGTTAAGACAGAGAAAGCTATTGAGAAATAATGACCGTAAAATAAAGAGCGGCAAAAAAGGTCAGGCTGCTCCTACCAGCGGTGACCCGTTAGAGGAGGCAAGGAAGGGTTAGCTTCTTCTGAAATTCTGAATAATAAACGAATATTAAAATTTTCAAACAATTAAAAAATTAATTTTTGATTATGAGATCTATCAAAAGATAGGTACTTTTTCCAATTTTTAATTGTCCTGTTTAACAGTTGTTAATTTAAATTTGAAAATTACATTTTGTAAATATTTAGATTAGATGGTTTTTGGTTAATGGTTAGATTAGATAAAATTTAATTTTCTGACTGATGTAAAAATTTGGGATCCTACGAAAACACATGACAATTTATTCAAAAAGTATAATGTGAAGCATTAAGCATCAGAAGCAGCAGCCTCAGCCTAAAACATAATTGCAGGTGGTGTTATTCACTACAGGGCGGCAAGGCTTTAAAGCCGTATTACATTACACATTGTTTTTGACTTCTCCTCTTTTGTTTAATTACTGCTATTGTAAGATATTGGACGGTTGGAGTTCTCCCTCTACCCCACATGGGTTTGTTCCTGTTTTGCAGTATACTTTCTAATTAGCCTTCACAAATGTATTACTATTAGTGAAAAAACTTCAACCGCAACTTGCTTTAGCGACGGGCCGTCGGACGATAACTGATTTTTGACTGTTCTGACGCCTAGCTTATACGTCCCAAAGATCGCTGATAATAATCGAAAGTAAAAACTTTCACTTCCCGCTTAGCTTACTCCGCGAAGCCCTCTGGTAATACAGGGCAAATACCACTTTTCGGTGAAACTCTTTCTTAGTGCAAGGTCAAAACTATTTTACTCGTTTCTGTTCAGAATTCAGCTACTTCGGAGTGGAAGGTGGACATCATCTTTATTATTCTTAATCGTTATGATAGGATTCAAATATTTAAAGCAAATCAATATTACTTGTTATTTCCCTATGTTCGGATATAAGGTCGGTCACTCGGTATACATATAAATTAATACTTACCACATTTGCGATCTGTTGAATTATTATAAAATATAGTACAAATCCAACAATATGTCCATAAAATAGAACAGTATAATATACACCAACATTGTCGCAATTTTCAAAATTATACAGAAGCATATAAGTAGTCAGTACCGTGCCGATAGTCATATCAATAAACCACGGTAGAAAAATCACTTGTAAATACGCACCATTTTCACGGTAATTACGCTCTATGGCTAAATAAGTGTCGATTAAGCGTAAGAGATCAGACTGAAAATAATTATGGTTCTCTCTGATTTCAAATATTTTATTAACCGAGTATCCATGAATTTCATTCAAAAGTCTTTCTTTTATATTTTTGGTGGATGTTTTAAAGGTGAAATAATAGAATATGATTAAAACCATAGTTAAGTTTGTCGCTGTATATGGAATTAATACTATAAAACTTCTATTAATAACTGTTATTACAAAATGCTTGACTGTGTAAACCTTGGTGTCGTTTATTGTTAAAATGGTTACGTTAGCAACTACTGAAAGTAATATAAAACCAAAAGTATTGCACCACGTTTTACAGTTTTTGATAAATTTAATAGTTATGAAACAGGTCTGGGAATTTTCTATAATTTTAGCAATCCCTCGCAAGTCGGTCAATAGTATTTTCATTGCTATGTTTGAATGTATGGAGCATAAAATAGATCCCAGAGACAATATAACTTCAAAAATCTTCAGCGAAGTTAATGACCGAGAATGAAAATTGTCTGAGAATAAATCACCCAAGCTGTTGTAAAAATGTATGCATTGCATGATTGTTAGAATATTGAAAATTATTTGAAATTTGAGAGAAAAGTTAAAAACGGTCGAGTGAGGTTTATTGTTTTTGTGTACACACCGAACCCTTACAGCGGGAAAACCAAATTTAAAAAATGGATTGAAAGCACACCCCGCACAATTAATCATTTTTATGCGTTACAACTACATAAGTAGAAACAACTACAAATAAAAAGTACTAGCTAACCTTTTTGTATACAGGAATAACTTAATTTGTTTTATATTAAGTAAATTAATTGTGCGGCAAAATAACTAATATTTTGTAATAATAAATATTACTTAGGTATTATACTATGTAAATAAAGGTTATTAATTTTTTTTGTTTCAATATTCGTACAAATATTTATCTAAATTAATGCAATAAAAATTAAGATTAAAACTCTAATGAAGGAGTATTAAATGTATTAATATTTAATATATTAATAAAATAGTAGCCAGGATTTTATTTCGGGGGGGGGGGGGGCACTCATAAAAACCTTTCGTAAAAAGTAACATTTTCGGCGGATCCCTTTCGGGAAAATTTTATTATTACAAACAAATGTTATTTTTTTACCATTTTGGGGGGAGGCGGCACGTGCCCCTAAGTGCCCTCCCCCCTGGCTACGGGCCTGGTATGGGGTCTACCAATAAGAGTGATAGAACTTTAGATAGGTATTGCCGCCATGTTATAAATGACATTAATATCTGTCATAGCGTATATTATTGACTCTGAAAGACTGACTCTGCAAGAACGTTTGAAAATCGTAAAATTATATTACCAAAGTGGGAGCGCCGTTTGAGCTACGTTCATAGCATTACACGAATTTTAATAAACTTCGTTAATCAGCAGAATATCCGTTACTGGGCTGAAACAAATCAACAGATGGTCCATGAGAGTGACTTGCATCCAAAAAAAGTTACTGTTTGGTGCGATTTGTGGATCCGGAGGCATCATTGGACCTTACTTCTTTGAAAATGAGCAGTATGAGAATCTGTCAGATGTTAACAAACTTTGTGTGGCTACAATTGGATGAAATGGATCTGGGAGAGATATGGTATCAACAGGACAGCGCAACATGCCACATTTCGAACGAAACAATCGACTTACTGAAAAAAAGTTCGGGGAGTCGATCATCTTAAAAAGTTCGTAAAATTAGACTATTGTTAACTGGACACCGCGATCGTGTGACTTAACTCCGCTGGACTTCTTTCTTTGGAGCTACGTCAAGTCATTAGTTTACGCTAATAAACCGTAATAAAAGCCAACGAGTAATTCTTGGCATTCAGCCAGCCTTACTTGGGAAAGTCATCGAAAATTGGACCCATCGAATGTGTATGTGCAAGCGATCAAGAGAGAAGGACATTTAAAGAATATTTTGTTCAAAACATAAATGGTATGAACTGAGCTTCAAATAAATACAAACAAATCCATTGTATCTTACACGGTTGAGTTATAATTAAAAAAACAAGTTCTATCGTTCTTTGGTAGACCCTATTTAAGAAAGAACAAAAATTATTCAGAAAGTATTTTAAGCTCTTAAGTGGTGATGTATAAAATTTCTTTTTCGAATTTTGAGAAAATTTGACCCTTCAGGGGTCAAATTAGATAATTAACAAAAGAAAACAATAGAAGTCATAACACTGGTCGTTGGGGCGTAATCGCAGGGTAATTAGTTAATTTGTCGGATAAATTACGGGTCTCAAGCATTTGATCAATTATTTGAAATCAAGGGTTTGAACGCGAGAAATTAGAGTAGAGCGTTTAGGTAGCGCAGAGTCGAATTTGACAAAGGCAACCATGGCAATGCACGGATAATAATATTTAAATAATATTAAATAATATTTACTAATAAGTACACCACTCTTTGGGTATTACTACTTAAGCTACCCCACCAACCCTTAGCTCAATTTACTACTTGTCCTTAAGCTACCAACTAAGAAAATATTGACCACTGGGGCAGTTTACATACGTCCTAACCCGGTAAACTCTGTTTCGTCCAAGAAAGACAATGAAAATATCAATATCTCGTGATTTCCCGAATGAAAGGTTAAATATAATAAAAGGGGAGTCAATTGCATTTAATTTTTCGCATTCAAACGTCCTGCGTTCAAACGTCCCTGCGTTAAAACGTCTCTGCGTTCAACCGTCTCTGCGTTCAAACGGCCGCGTTCAAACGGTCGCGTTCAAACGGTCGCGTTCAAACGGTCGCGTTTAAATGTCCTAGACTGTGTATCTACATATATTTATAAAAGAGACATGTTTGTTTGTAATCAATAAACTCTTCAACTATATAAACAAAAATTGCGTCGTTAAGCACAAAAATAAAAAAATTTAAAAGAAAATTGTGGCGACTCCTGCATTTGTATTTTTTTAAATGTTAATTAATCGATTAGGGCCAATCCTTGCCTTGGTAACGCATGCTAAATTTGTAATATTTATTTAAGCTTTGTCTTAAACTCGATATTTTTTGGTGATTTACCGGATATATCATGATACACTGCGTTCAAATAAACATAAGGTGCCATATTATTTTGTCGTAATAAAATACAATTTAAAATAACTCACCACGTGACTGATTCTTTCGTAAAAGACTAAAGCTGCTGTAACCGCAGCAGTTGTAGCTAAACATCTTAACTGGATCAAGAAACTGTTAAAACTGTCTAGATTAATCGCAGTTATGCTGTAGTAAAAATTCAAAATCAAGACGACGACGTTAAAAAACCAGGAAATTACTGGACGAGGACTGACCGATGTACTTAATTGTCTGTAATTATAAACTATACATGTATGAAAAATTCTGAGTTGTTTTAAGTTTTTTTCCAAGTTAGAAAAATTTGAAATTGCATTTCGGTTAGCGTTGCCTAAAATTAATTTTTTTGGATCGAATAATCTGCGCTTTAGCAAAACTTTGATTTTACGATTACATTTCGTGAGTAAATTTTTGTACAGGTAACTCAGAAAAGTGTATTGAATCAAGTCTAACGTTATAATATTGGACACAATGAACATAATTACAAATTTCAAAATAAACACGTATGCTGAAGAATACTCGGGCACCTTTAGGTGCAGAGTAGAAAAATATAGGTCGTTCGCGAGTCCTGAAAAAATCAACACATAAATAATTTTCAGCATTCGTTTCGCTGAATTTTTGTGTATGAGAAAAGGAAAACCGAATAAAGCGTGATTTTCTACTATTGACGCAAAACCGTTTAAGTGCACTAGCGTTTCTTTATAACGAAATAAAGCACCATACGAACTTAAAACGACAATTAAGCAGTACAAAAATTCGTTTAAGATGAAAAAGAACTGTTGAGATTCCGTTCCATAATTTAAAAGTAACCGAAAGCAATAAACGCAGTTAAACAGTGGCAAATTGGTAAAAATTAATGAAATTGATAAATACAAATATGATTTTGAAAATGTGTTTTCTTGCGGAGCGTTTTGAAAATGTTTACAATTAACACTAATTGCTGATATGCCGCACCAACATCCCATAACCACAAAGGGTCGTAATATGCATCCAATGCAATTACTGGAAATATTTTGAAAGTGAAACTTCATTATTTTTTAAATTTATAAAAAATAAATTGCGTTATTAAAGAGCGATAAGAACAATTGTATTAGCAACTAACGCGACACTTAATAAGTCATCATTAACAAAACTATAGCTAAATGCTTATTTAAACATAATGTTCGTGTTAAGTGGCACGCAAACAAAGCTTTATCGGAATAGCAATAAAATTATTTAAGATGTCCCTAACTAACAATACATGAATATAAATGGAAAGAAATTACCAAATCGATAAATAGAATTATGTTTTATTAACAGAATTATTATTTCTAATACAAATGGTTGCGTCGTAGGTTAGGCGATTAATTAACTGCTAATGCCGAGTTTAATTTAATCTAACGTGCGGTTTTAAAGGATTCCACGAATAGAATTTTTAGAATCCCTACCTTAACAGAAAAATAATAGCTATTTACAGTCGGGCTGCAGAAAGTTGAACATTGCGGTTGAGTAAGCGACATATCAGAACGAGCGATTAGCGAGTTCTGATAGCTTACGAAACCGCAATGGAACTTTCTGAGCGAGTCACTGTATTTAGCTTTACGTTCAAGACAGGTCCTTTTAAAAAAAAAAACATAAATTGGTAACAAAAATTATGCTTTAATTTACAACGCGACATAACGGAAGAATACTCTTATCTATTTGCTTGTGATGCAAAATTGCACGTGCAGTAGCTTTCTAGACATACAATAACTCGAAATCACTATGTACGCCACCATTGCTACTTATGTGCAAGAATTTTCCGAACACCGCTGCAAAGTATCATTTTCGAGCGATGAAAACTACCTGATATGCTATACTTTCTATAGTCGTGTACGTAAAATGTTTTTCGAGGTCAATATACTTTTTGTCGCTTGCCTGCAATTGTCAAACCCTCTTCGATACGTTTTCTACATGTTTACTATCCACCAAAAATCAAACATTGGTAAACTAATTTAGCAATATACTATTTTTTGTAGTACCTATATAAATTTAAAAATAAATTATCGGCAGGCATTTTATAAATAATATTTATTCCTATTTTTAAGTAACAGATAATTGTGAATTTTTTCATGAGTGTTAGGAATACATATCAATTTCATATTTGCATTACAATAATTATTTGTATACATAATAATTATCTGATCGTGTAGACATTTAATTTGAGTACTGAATACATTATTTAATGTAATGTGAATACCATATCTACATTATATTGACTATTCGGGAATTAAATAGATATGTATGTACTGTTATATTAAGAAAGTCAACAATTTTGCGTTTTTGAAAGTTTTTGAATTCTTAATGAAGCACAGAGGTCGTAATTGGATAACGATTGTAAATTTACATTTAATTTAATTATATCTTAGATTCATGGGCAAAACTATGGGGTACGGTAGGTGCAACACAAAACAAGACCCTCGGTTCTGCTGAGATTTTCACTAACAAAGAGTAAATATACAATAAAATTTATGTACACAAGACTCGGAATTCCAAAGATTTCCAAAAATTCCAACGATTTACAAGGAATTTCAGAGAATTCCAATGATTTTCAAAAATTTTCAGTGATTTTCAAAGAATTATAACGATTTGCAAGAATTCCAGGAATTTCCAATGAATTCCAATGATTTCCAAGAATTCCAAGGATTTCCAAAGAATTCCACAGAATTCCAGTGATTTCCAAGGAGTTCCAATGAGTTCAAATCAAAGTGAAATCTAAAGAACTTTAGTGATTTCCAAAAAATTCCTAAGATTTCATAGGAATTCCAATAACTTCCAAGGAATTCCAAAGATTTCCAAGACTTCCAATGATTTCCAACGAATTCCAAGGAATTCCAAATACTTGCAAAGAATTCCAACGATTTTCAAGGAATTCCAAAGATTTCCAAGACTTCCAATAATTTCCAAAGAATTCCAACGATTTCCTTAGAATTTCAACGATTTCCTAAGAATTCCAAAGAATTCTAGTGATTTTCAAAGATTTCCAAGAAATTCCAACGATTTTCAAAAGATTGCACCAGAGATTGTGCCCAAAAAATGTGCTATTAAGCTTATGGGTTTTAAACCAGAAATCTAACTTTTAAAATTTAAAATTTTTTATTTAAAATTGAATAACATAATTTCTTATTTTGAATACAATAAAAATATAGAAAGTTAAAGGATGAAGCAATTACGACACGAAAGGCTGTCTTGATTTGCTAAAATTCCAATAATTCCTGCAGAAATAAACCTATTACAATTTTAAGAGCTTTAATGAAAGGAAATTTTCTAATTTAAAAAATATATCTAAATCATTTTTTCTCAAAAAAGCATACTTTTGGCGTTATCATTTATTGAAGTTCAAAATCTGCATCAGTTTTAAACTGTCCATTGTGAAATTAAACAAAAAAAAATGAAAAATTTAACTTGAAAGATAAAAATTAGTTATTTCACCAAAGAAAACATGAAAAAAAACTACAAATACCTTCAACGGCATTAAATTTAAATAAAAAGCAGTGTCGCGAGAGCGCACCCCAGTTCTAAATAAGTGACCCACTCACAAAAAAATCTTAGGCGTGCGACTCATTAGCGCTGATTATATAATAGATTTAACTAGCAGAAAGCCCGTCCACGGACGGGCATCTAGACCCGATTGGTTGGAAACTCGATTGATGTGCAACTGGTCCCAGGGGGAGTACCGTCGTCGGTACTTTAATATATTTTTCGGTTGGTAAAAAAATTCGACCAATCAGATTGTTTCTTTTTTCACCAAAAAATAACACGCTGGGGCCGGAGCAGGAGCAGCAGAGTGCTGGGATTTTATGTATTAAGATACCTGGATAAAAATTTAGTCTAAAACTGAATCTCGACTTGAGTTATTCTACCAATAGGGTGACTTCTAAAATCTCAGGCCTTCTGAATCTCTTATTGAGATTAAAATTGCAGTTTGACATATAATTTCAAAAACTGTGTATATTAGCAAAAAAAAATTTGGAATAAAATTTTTTAGCTTGAACAATTGTCTTTTTAACCAACTCAGAAAACCAAAAATAGGATAATATTATTTGTGGAAGTTATTAGCAAATCAGGGAAATATTTTATTAATACAATTATTTTGAAAGTTTCCGTCGGATTTCCTCAAAATTTTCTTTCGGAAAAGTTGAAAAAGGAAAAAAAAAATTCCTAAGATTTTCTCAGATTTCCCCTCACTTGTACACCAAAATTTTCACAGCAATTCCCCTCTCCCCTACTATAAGAAACGTTTTTTTTTACTTTATAACTTTTTCAAAAAGAAATCAAGAGAAAATCACGGGGCAACTTTCAAAAATTCTTGATAAAAGGAAATCTAGTGTACATAAATTAGCTTTCGCCCTTTGCGGTAGTCAAATCTGGTTCGCATAAATAAATTAAAAATTTTGATTCTGTAATAATTTGAAAACTGATAAACCGCAATAAACATTTTTTTACAAAATATATGCAATATAGAATTATAAAAAAGATAATCACAAACAAAGCAGCACAATCACTTCAATATGAAAGGTTTTCAAGGCAGATTACTTCGGTGGCTTGCCATTTCCCGCCGAAGGAGGACGGCTAGAATAAAGTTCTTACTTCATTCGGGCTCGAACCAGGGTTCTCTGCTTAGTACTCGACGTACTTAAGCATCAGGCCGTAACCGTCCTCATTTTAAACAGAACAATATCTAAAATTTAATTGAAATTCAAATTCAAAATCTCGGAAAATCTGAGAAAGTGGAGAAAATTTTAGAAAATAATCGGAAATTCCAGAAGATCTTATAAAATACAGAAATCTTAGGAATACTTAGTGCCTGCTTTTGCTTTTTCAACTTTTTCGAAAGGAAATATTAAGGTAATCCAAGAGAGATTCTTTTTTTATTTTACTTTTTTATTTTACCCCCAGTAAAAAGTGATTAGGGGGTAAACTTTTACTAAGGAATTTTTACCGGGGGGTAACAAAGCTCAAAATATTCTTAGTGAATTTTTACCTCCTTAAGAAATGTTACAAATAAATTAGAATTTTTATATCTGTTTATATATTAAATTTCATAATATTTCACTGCAAAATAATGATAAAATATCCTTCTCAGATATTTGAAGAATAAAATAGGATAATTTAAAAGATTTACACAAAATTTATTTTAAAATTATTACCTTTCTCTTGCAGTTTAAATTTAACAAGGTGGAACTCGCTTTTGCGACAGTTCTTAGGCTTCTATACATCTACTTTTTCGGTAGGTTAAATTATTTGGGCTTTATTTTATTCCAATTTTTAATGCGTTAATCTTTTAATTAGGTAGATTTTTTTACTATATAAGGAAAACGCTAACATTTTAATATTTTTTTTTTATTTCGACCTTTATAGGTAAATATTTGCAATTTACAAACCACAAATAAAACACAATTCATAATGAAATATTAAAATACCCGAAACACGTACCGAATACCGTATTAGAAACACGTAAAATACCTACTCTAAAAATACAAAATAAGAATATCGGATTAAAAAATATATATGTAAATAATCTGAATAATTAATACCAATCTAAAAATATTCTATATGAAGTAAAATTGTTTTAAGAACGTGCGTTCTGATTGGTTTTGAATTATGCGGACAGACGGACAGACGGACACGGAGCTAGATCATAAGGCTTCTTCCTATACGTTGTATAGAAGCCTAAAAATTAAAACACAATTAAGGAAACACAACATGTGTTTCTGACTCATTAGTCGTCATCATGATGGCTTGATAGTTGAAAAAGCAGTATGTGTCTCTCGCTCTTTCCTTATATGTGTTTTAATTTTTTAAACCCCTTAGAAATATTCGCTGTCAAAAAAGCGGTCATATGGACCGCTACACCGGTATAATATTGCTAGATAATGAACATAGTGAAATATTGTAAGAAAACCCCCTGGCGGTTAACGTGTTAAACAAGATTAGAAAATGTGCCTGTAGCCCTGTTTTATATTATCAACTCAGAGAGACAGAAAGGCTTTATGCGTTTTCACCCAAAATTTAAAAACAAATTTACAGTATACTTAGTTTAAAACTTTGGATTTTGATTCAACCAAAAAAACTACGAGGTAAGCAGAATTAGCAGTATTAGTAAGGTTGCAAATGCACTTACCACATTTGAAAATCTTTCGATGTTATACAAGAGATGACTTAAAATGACACTAATTGCGAGCGTACGAAGTTCCAAAAGTGTCACAAATCGGGTATCTTCTAATCCAGTTAACCATGCCGTTATAAAAACGTAACTGTTGAAAATCACGCAGCCTAGAATTAGCCACACCCAAAATAAAAATGCTGGCCTTAAAACGTGAGTAAACAGTTGAATGCTGTGAAAAATGGAAATGTACAGACGTTGAGCACCTTGAAGGTGATACAGCAAGCTTTTATCGTACAGAATTAATACGTTCACATCGTATGGCAGCTTTTCTCTGTTTTCTATGTAACGCATATACTTGACCATGTAAATTTTCAGAAAACGATTGCTGGATTTGATGATGGTCGTGAAAACCACCAATTCAACACTGAATAAAATCACTATGATAACTTGGATAAATCCAACCATTGTGCTCATGGGTCTTCTAACCGTGGACCAGTTTGCAATCTTGTCGTAACTCCTCGTGAGAGCTATGGAAGATACTGTAGAAACGACAAGAGTCATTCCAATGCCGTAAACCAAGCATAACTTGCGAATCCGCTTGGTTGCTTTACTGCTGATCAAGGTGTGAAATCCGTACTGCTTGCGGTTATCAATAATTCTGGTCAATCCAGCAAAATTTGAAACTCTTTGTTTAAATTTTAAGACCGAAGTGCTTGAAATAGCTAACGCGCTAGTGTAATACAAGGCTTCCGCTAGTAATTCCATTAATTCCATCTCATCTTTACCCAAATTCTGAACCATCAAAATTATGTACCATACGACAACGGAACACAGAATAATCGTAATTATCAGAGAGTACACCAAGCCGATGATGGAAGGCCGAAACGTCGCGGTACTGGTATTGGGAACAGTTTTGGTATGATTGCAAGTACAAGAAATGGGAAATATTCCGCATATCGCCGAAAATTTGAAAATCATTCCGATCGAACATACTAAGCAATTATCAAAAACTTTTAATTGTGAGTTTGTATTTTTTGACATTTGACCGCTGTTCACGAAATATTTTTTGGATACCTTCAATAGCCAAACATAAATAATGTTGTAGTTTCCGGACACTTAATCCTTATAAATCATAGTCAAACAAATTAAATTTAACGATTTCTTTATGTGGCAGTTGGTCAAATGACTTCATTATTTTTTAATTGTTAATCGATACACGCAATGGTTAACTTGTGCAGATATTCATTAAAATTTGATAACAAATGAATTTATTATTCGTGAATTAATTATTTTTTGTTTACTTACTAAAAGACATTAATGCATTTGAAATTAAAATAAAGTAGAACGAAAAAGACGGACTCGTAAATTCTATTCATCAAGATATACAGAAAACTAGGGTAAGGGGTAACTCTTCATTTTTGTCGAAATTAATTTTTTAATTTATTTTTGTGTGGTTGAAACAACCCCAATCTTTTAGTAATTTTTTGTTATGAAATAATCGGCATAACGGAGAGTGAGTGGCCAATATTCAAGAATTCGGCCATCTCTGGCTGCGCTCCCGGAGCTACATATCTGTAGCCGATCAAGTATACGTCTAATGTAGGTGGCGCATCGAATGCAAAATCCACGTTTACAAAGGGAAACGTCATCCAAAAATTAAAATCGTATGTGTTATGTGTGTTGCCTAATTTAGAATTTTTACAAGTTAACGTAATACTCTTACAAAACGTATTTTCACAAATTCAGTTTGCCGCTAAACTTCAACGCCCATTTAAAAAATAATGCTTACCTTTTTCTGAATATTTTCCACGCCCACCAGAAGCCAAATGATGATTATAATTAAGAAATTTGTTCTGCTTTCCAGCAGATTTGTTAGGTAATCCTCCTGAGTTATAATCAGAAGTAAATAAAAATTTAGTATAAAAATTGGAATAATGATTATAAACCACAATAGGATTGTTACATTCCAAGCCGACCAAGTCATTTTCATATTAAATATAATCGCACTATACAACCGTCTTAAATTGCCTAAGCGGCACTCTAATGAGGTTTCATTTATTGTTGGAGTAATCAGCTTTTGTTCCAAGATTTCTTGTAAGATTGAATTCCAATTATGCAGAATGTTAGTGAAAAAGGTTCCACACAGTGAATAATTAAATACAAATACTATGTATATAATTGTACAGAGTAAATCTCCTAATGAATTTAGTTTTAGTAGATCTTGATTAATTCCATATCTTAAAATAAGTGCAAAAATTAAACTGACGGTTATCATGCGACATAGAATTCCTTTTTTTTGCAAACTCTTTGTTGATTCTTTGGTAAAAATCACATCAACTTGATATTCATTTCGGTTTGTCAATAAAGATTGCCATACGTTCATTGCTGCATTTCTGAAATTGAAATCAGGGTTAATCAGATTGTGAAAGATACAGGGTGCGGCATCATAACTTCCATTTTTGAAATGCGCTCCATTTAGACTGTAAAGATCGTAGTGGGCGGAGACTGCTCTTATTCGGTAGGCGTACATCTAAAGTTTTGTTCCCCATCCGGTCTTCTAATGTTCTTGGACGGTTGACATAAACACGGAATTTTAAAAATCCCCACAAAAAAAATCGCAAGGGGCCAAATCCGGAGAGCGATTTCAAAAGGCACGCTGAGTTGCGATCACAGAACGTCTATTCGAAAAGTACGCCTCAACGACAAATGCACGCTGCTCACTGTTCCAACGCATCGTGGCGACTGACCGGATGGGGAACAAAACTTTAGATGTACGCCTACCGAATAAGAGCAGTCTCTGCCCAATACGATCTTTACAGTCTAAATGGCGCGCATTTCAAAAAAGGAAGTTATGATGCCGCACCCTGTATATAGGTATACTACATAGGTGCAATAATGGATGTGTTCTTATTTTTTGTAGTCACATGAGACACTGCTGAAAATATCACTTTGAATTTAGTGATTATTTCTAAAAGCACCTGCTATGTTTTAAAATAGTATATTTTGTAACAAGTCTAGAATTTAAGATTTTGTTGGTGTAGTAAGGTGTTTATTACGGTAAATATTCAATGCTCTGGTAAGTTTTTTATTTTCTTTGCTGCTGCAATTTTGCTAGGTATTCGTTATTTTCAGCATCTACGTTTAACGTCTTTAGTTTTTTGTGAAGTCATGTGGCGACCTTGAAAAAGTGTTTTCGTTATCAGTTATGCGGGTGCGACATTTGAAAACACTTGTTGCCATGATGAGACAGGTGTGTTGGGTTTTGTCGAACACGTGGTAACTGATTTTGTGTTTGGATAAAATAGCTTCTGTATCTAGTTTTCTGTCATCGCATTTGGGTGGTTGTCCATAGGAACTAACTGATAAGAGACTGAAGGCGTCTATCGAGTGTACGATTCATTGTAGGTATGAATATCCAGTTCCATGTAAGAGAACTTGTATAAACGTTTAGTTTACTCGAAATGGACTAAATTGTGTGAAATGGTTCGTGGTACTTGAAAGAGGTTAAACCGGCAACCTCTTTCGATTGGGGAGGAAAACCATGGGTCACCACAGACATGATGTCCAGCTTTGTAAATGAAATCAGCTGAAGTGTGCAAGAAATAAAGAATGAAATGAGAGACCTGAAGATTCAAATAAGAAGAGTCAAAATTGGAGCAAAGCAGACAGATAACAAACTGCAGTCACTGAAAAGAGAGAACAAGGAAGACTCAAGGGAACTAGAGAAGAAATAAAACAACTACAAACAAGAGGCGCAAAACTAGAATATTAACTGAAAAATCATTAGCGGTATACCGATAAATGAAAGAGATAATGAACAGCTGAAAACGGCCCTGAAATAAGAACTGAGAGAGAAAGAGGAAAGCGGGTAAAAGTGGGTTACATGAAATTTATTAGAAGGAGAGGCTAATAATCTGGAATCGAGAGAAAGAAGGAATTGTTGGAAAGCTAACAGAAGAACAATAATCAGCGGGTGGAATGTGAGGACACTCGTAAAATTCGGGAAAATAAATTAAGTAGCAAGAGAACTGAATAATTACAAAATAGACATTGCAGCACTCCAAGAGATCAAATGGGGAGGACAAGGAGGACAAGGAGTACAAGGAAACAAGGAAACTAAATTTTTTAAAGGTTTATAACCTTTGTTGGGTTGGGTGAAAAAAGTTAAAAAAATTCTTAGAAATATGTTTAGTGGGGTAGAAAACGAGAAAAGAGTTTCGGCCAAATCGAAAGGGGTCGGGTTCAAAAGTGATCGATTTGGCGTGCCTCATATGCACCAACCGAGGAGAGCAACGATGCAGAAAAAGGAACTATGAACTGGAAACACAAAATGTTACCTAAACACGCCACAGCGATAATTATGGGCTACTGCAATGCGAAAATCGGAAAAGAAAATAATGTGAGTGGATGCGGTTGACAAACAAACAATCTACGAGAACACAAATTAATGATAACGGCACCAGACTGTGCAATATGGCGGAGTCACTAGGCACGATAATTGGCAGTACCAAATTTAAACACGAAAAGGTCATTAGCCTAATAAGTTAGCCTAACAACTGCTGATTCTGAGGTACTTGGTTCAAATTCGGGGAGGGTCAAAACCTTTCATGTGACTGTCTCCGTGCTTTAGAGGGCATATAAAGCCGGAGGTCCCCTGGGTTGATGATTGCCGCCGTCAACTATTAAATACAGGGTTACAGGCATTCCCCAACCCGGTTTAAGCAGCCATGAGGTCTTAATGCTCCAACCTTTCTAGAATTTAAGATGTGAGGACTTTCAGGGGAACGAACGCTGACACTCATCACTATTTGATGGTAACAACAATTAAACAGAAAACTGCAAGAGAATATAGAAAAAACATTTTTCAATAGAAAAATTTAATAACAACGCACTTGCAAAACAGTAAGAGGAGACGCGGTTAAAAATGGAATTAGAAAAGAGACAGGAACAATTACAAGAGAGATCGATATAAGTAAGGAATGGAACCACGTGCTGGAGAGCATCACAACAAGCGTAGAACAATAGGATGAAAAACATGGTTTGACATCGATTGCATTGAAATAAACAAAAAAAAAAGCTTAAACAGAACATAAAAAACAAACAAAAAAGAATACATGGTTAGATGGAAAAATGCAAAAAAAAGAAGAACACAACGAAAGAAAAAATATGAAAAAATTTTATAACCACATTAAAAACACAATGAAAACACATATGGTTAAAACGAGAAGAATGAAAAACGACGAAGGTGACCTGAAGACTAGACCAGAAGAAATACCAGAAAAAACAAATCGAATTAGAAACAAAGGAAGATGAAGAACAATTGCGGAACCTAAAGATGAGGAAATCTGAGCAATAATAGATATACTCTAGTACGGAAGAGTAATGTGCGTGAAGTTTAGCCTCGCCATTTTTGAAAATTTAAAAACTGAATATTGTGCCGGGCTGTGCCCGATGTGTTGTGCCGTATTTTTTTAAATTTTATTTTATTTATTTTTGATTTTATAGAGATTGCTTATTTCGGGGTAAAAGTTAGCCCCGCCATTTTTTATTTTTTTAAAAATCAAAATTGTATTAGATTCCACTCGACGTGTGCCGTTGTGTGCCGTAAATCCTAAGCCATTTACCATGAGCCAAAAACTATTTTTTATCGATAGAAGTTAGCCCCGCCTAATTATTAAAAGTTTATAATTCTTTAAAGAATTAATAATATTGTTATTAAATAATATTAAATAATAATTTAAACCTTTATCTGAAATTTAAAAATTAAAAATTAAATTGCATAAGGGCATGACATAATAATGTAAATTCCCTTGAAAACAATTTTGATTAAAAAAAACGGCTGGGTTAACTTCTACCATGAAATAAGCAATCTTTATAAAATCGAAAATAAATAAAATAAAATTTAAAAAAATACGGCACAACGGGGCACACATCGGGCACAGCCCGGCACAATATTCAGTTTTACATCATATAATATATTACTGTGTCTTTCATCTCAATGAATTATTGTGAAAAACTGTGTGTATTAATTTTTCAGCATAAAATTTAATGGTTTACAACACATCTTGAGTAGAATCCAATACAATTTCGATTTAAAAAATTTTTATTTTTAATATTTTTCAATATTAAATTTTTGCTTTACGGCACACAGCGGCACACGTCGAGTAGAATGCAATACAATTTTGATTTTTTAAAAAATCCAAAATAGCGGGGCTAACTTCTATCGATAAAACAGATTTTGACCCAAAAACATTTTACTTATGAAAATAAAATTTTATGATGTACGGCACACAACGGCACACGTCAAGTAGAATCCAATACAATTTTGATTTTTAAAAAAATCCAAAATAGCGAGGCTAACTTCTACCGATAAAACAGATTATGACCCAAAAACATTTTACTTAGGAAAATAAAATTTTATGATGTACGGCACACAACGGCACACGTCGAGTAGAATGCAATACAATTTTGATTTTTAAAAAAATCCAAAATAGCGGGGCTAACTTCTATCGATAAAACAGATTTTGACAAAAAACATTTTACTTATGAAAATAAAATTTTATGATGTACGGCACACAACGGCACACCTCAAGTAGAATCCAATACAATTTTGATTTTTTAAATAATCCAAAATAGCGGGGCTAACTTCTATCGATAAAACAGATTTTGGCCCAAAATCATTTTATTTATGAAAATAAAATTTTATAATGTACGGCACACAACGGCACACGTCAAGTAGAATCCAATACAATTTTGATTTAAAAAAAATAAAAAATGGCGGGGCTAGCTTCTACTCCAAAATAAGCAATCTCTATAAAATCGAAAAGTAGTAGATCGGAGAAAGAAATTATACGAATTCGACATGGACGTTCATCTACTATTCGTTGATTTTAAAGAGACAGGGTCAAATTAGGTAATTAACAAAAGAAAACAATAGAAGTATAACGCTTTCGTCGCGCGTCGAGGCGTAATCGCAGGGTAATTAGTTAAACTTGTCGGATAAATTACGGGTTTCAAACGATTTTTTACACAAAGATTTTTGTATTTTCCGGTAGTCAATGAATAATAAACTATGCCTAGCGAAATGCCATGCTTTTATAACACCATAAAAATACCACACCTAAAAATAGAGTTACAGGCATTCCAAAATACGGAGTAAGCACGGATTAAGACCGTGGGGTCTTAACCATGGGTAAATGCTGAAACTTTTCTCTCAGAGAAAGAGACCGGTTGTTGTTCAGTGGTTGGAAAGGATTTAAGATGAAGAAGAAGTGAGAATGGAATATTATCTCGCTATTGCGATCTTGCCGTCATCACTTCGCCGTTCTATCGTCAGTTGTTTTGCTGTCGGATTTAGTATTACATTTTTTAATGCCAAAATGTTCAATGTAGTTTTTCAATAGATGGGCACACATTTTTTTTTAAATATGTCAGATGTATTGACATTTATTTCAAATTTATTTTAGAAACAGAAAAAAATCACCAACTCAACTTTCAAAATCTTCAATATAATAAGTTATATTCAAAATTTTAACACATCTTCTGTAGGCACATGGAGATATATTATGATAATACGTAAGAAACATGTCGTGCTAATTAAATTATACATTTTTGTATAAATTCCGAATAAATGGCAAAACTTATTTTAAAAAATAGTACTTACCTTACTTTATACTGATAGGCATAAGCACCAAACATAACAATTGCATTGACGGTATATAACACATTTGCCATTATCGATAAACTTCTTGCATCATAATGAAATATGAAAATTAATTCTTTCACTTGTAATACTACAGTAAAAATGAGAAAAATCAACAATCCTCCAAAAATAATCGCCAATATTTTGGAATTGGTGAAACCCATTTTATCCAGATTTTTTTCATTGGCATTCAGATGCTCGCAACGGCAAACAGTGAAGCATAAACCCAAATAATTACTTAATTTACTCATAGGGTAAAATACACACACAAAGCAATCTGAAGAATCTGTTTTTGGAAAAAAAGCTGCAGCTAACGTTCTACAACAATTTTTGGCCATGTTGATATCGGCCGTATTATTAATGCACTGTCTTCTTTGAACAACCTGAATACAAAATGTAAAAGTACGTGTATTTTTGTGATCATCGATGCTCACGATAGCTACGAAAATATAAAATACATAGATAATGACTCTTAAATTGATTTTTAATGTTAAATTTGAAAAGGTTCAACACGCTATTTATCTTTCTATTTAGCATTTAAAATATCATAAACGGAATTATGCATAAAGCTGTTTGTGTGGTTTTTTAAGCAAAAAAATTATAAAAATAATAATTATTATCATCACCACCACCGAATGTTCTGCAATAATGCGTTTATCTGCTACCAAAGCCAGTAAAATATTTTTGCCAGCATAAAACAGCTATGTAAACCGAAATAAATTAAAAAATTTTGTTAAATATAACATTTATGTATTTAATTAATTCATATTTGAATTAATTTTATAATTATTATATGCAAATCCTATTATTTTTTGAAATTTGTTTAATTTAATTTTTTGAATTTGTTCAAAATTCGACTGCAAAATTGGATTCGACTGATTTATTTAGACCCATGAAATTTTATTCAAGCTAATCTACTGCAAGATGAACAAACCATAAAAATATTAATTGTTTAGATTCTAATAGATTAGTTCTATTGAACATTTCATGAAATTGGATTGAATAGTATCTATATTATTAAATTAATTTATTACAAATTAATTAAAAACTCCATAAATTTATTAACCAAGATTAATGAATTAAGTCGAGGTTTTCTTTATATTTAAACTAGAAAAGTAGCTGTATATAAGCCTTAGAACTGCGGTTATCCGAATTCCTCCTTGTTTCTGTAAGCATTGTTTCTTCTAAATTTAATTTTTAGTTGCTTGTAAAAATATCATCATTTTCTTCCTCTTCAGCAATTCCGTTCTCGTCAGATCCTTTTTTTATGTTTTTTTTCTCACTCTTGGACTTCTTCAACACTTGTTATTTTTTCTTCAATTTTTTTTATAGAAATTTTTTTCCATCTTCTTAGTTATTTGTATGTAAGTCCCTTTCTTCAATTTTATTTTCGTCATTTTTAATTTATTCTTTCTCGGTGGTTTTGTCCATTTCTTCTGTTACCCCCCGGTTGATAGAGTTCGGTCTTCCAATCAATGTTAAATTTTGCATTAATTTTGTTAATATTTTGAATTTTGAATTGAATTTATTATTATTAATAATTAATTTTAAAATTTCAAAATTAAATAAAGAAATACTTGCCCCCAGATACTTGTCGTTCGGTAAAATTAATCAAACTATTTTACAGTAAATGAAATCATAAACTATTTATTTTCTTATAATTTCTAATTTCTTTCTTCCACAATAAATTGTTTTTTATTATCATAACTATTATTTTGTCTAAAACACAAATCTGATGAAGGAAGAAATAAGGAAGCTTGGCAAAAAAACTAAAAAAACTGGAGTTGAAGATGGAGAACATAGTAAGAGAAAAGTTAAGAAACAATTTAATAATGAGTGGGTTAATCATTTATGAAAGTAATCAGGGTAAATTGAGGATGGTGGTGAAGAACCTTTTTATGGAAAGGATGGGAGAGTGAAGGTAGAAGTGAAGAAAGCGTACAAGATAGGTGAAAAGGGATACGTTGTTGAAAGATATAACTTTGAAGATAAAATACAAATAATGTAAAATAAAGTCAAACTCGTGGGGTCCAAAATATTTGTTGACAGTGATCTCACATTCCCGGAGGGACGTATAATAAAAAAGATAAGAGCAAAAGAAAAGTTAAAGAGAGAAAATGGGAAAAAAGTGAAGATAAGCCATTGATTACGCCAGAATGCGTTTGTAATCTGGGATGCTAACGAGGAAAAACTGGGTGAGAAGATACTAGACGCTACAGGACGATATTGGGTCTCAAGAGGATAAATGGCAAAATTATACCAAAAATAAATTTTTTGTGTAATTAAAACATGATTTAATAACTAAATTAATAAATAACTACAAAAATGATTTGGAGATCTAGCGAAACAAGAACTAGGGGAAGACCAAGAATGTGATGGTGGGATGAAGTAGTAAGTAACATAGGAAAAATGGGAGTGATGCGGTGGAAACAGATGACGACGGACAGAAAGGATTGGAGAATTGTAATTAATAATGCAGAGGCACAGTGACCTGTAGATAAGACAAGTACCAACCAGAAAAGGAAGATAATTTTGTGTAAACAAGAGCATGTAAGGATGAGTTTGGAGAGAGAGTTTTAGCTAATAAATTATCATATTATGTAATATAACAAATTGGGGTATTATTGTTTATAATATATCGAAGATATAACAGTAGCGACAAGGATGGGATGTATTATTTTTCCATTTCTTTTTGAATTTGCTTGAAGGGAACTTGATTTGATACCCTTCTTATGATTTGAATATGAGCAGTCCTTTGAAAAGTGCATTCCTCCACATTGCCAGTAGGGATTTCGTGGAGTGGAAACAAATCATCGCATCGTTTGTACCATGCGTCGAATGTGAGTCCATTTTCAGGATTGTAAATAAATTCATTAACATTGTTTGCCAGTGAGTCCATTAAACGCCCAGTTGTCGAGGTGTTTGATTCTAATTTTCTTGTGACTGTTTTTTTTCCAATTTCCAATGAAACATCTTCCATGTTTTTCTCAAAAAAAATTTTTTTTTCTTACGTCGCCACTGTAATATTTTGTTGCTTTGATATATACACAATAATATCCCGAATTGTCATATTACACATACACAAAATACACAAAATTGTCTTCTTTTTCTGGTTGGTAGCTACTTGTTAGGTACCAACTGAATATTCTGGAATATTTTTTTCTGTGATTAATTTTCTTTCTAAATGTGATCTGTGGCTTCAGCAGAAAGATCATTTTCAAAATTAAGAATAATAAAATACTTGATAAAAAATACTAAAATTTAGTAAAATTTGGAAGTCCGGTTTGAGTCGGAAACACAGGCTCGTAGCTGCCTTGTTACGGCACTGAGCTGTTATACTCTTCCCTGGTTCCCTGTGTGCTATGTTATACCTTATCTTATTGTTAGTAGGGAAAACTGTTTGATGTGCCTAAAAATATTTAATTTTCAACATAAAATTTAATGGTTTACGGTACACACCAAGTACAATCCAAAACAATTTTAATTTTTAGTATCATCGAAAACTGCGAGGCGAACCTTTATCGATAAAATAATTTTTGGTTCAAATTATTTTATTTATCAAAATAAAATATTATGATTTACAGGTGAATTTCGCCAGCCCTCCCCCCATTTCGAATTTTTGATCCAAAATAGTCTAAATCGTTTATACCTCGTTGGTACCTGTTTGTACCTGCCTTATTTCGTTTGTACCCATTTTGTTTTTCAGATATATCAAAATATCTAAAATGGGCATTTTTTCAGTCAACATTTTGTCATTTTGTCCTTTCGAATTTTGGATCTAAAATATTTTATAAAAAAAATTTAAATCCGGGGGTGGGGGGGATATAGCAAAATGTCATTATTAGAAATATTTCAAAAACGAAACTTGTACAAATGAAAATAAGAAAGGTACAAACGAGGTACAAACTATTTAGACTATATTTTGGATCCAAAAGTCGAAATGGGGGGGGGAGGCTGGCGAAATGCACTTATGATTTACGGCACGCAACAGCCGTAACAGCAAATTTTTTGAGATTTTTTACAGATTTGGATAAAGCTACATTTTTTAGCATAAAAATGTTAAAATACTAAGTCCTGGAGACAGAAAGTTTTCAATATATTCAGTCCCAAAGTTACAAATTGCAAAGTATGTTTAATTTAATTTATAATTGAGATTTCTTATAAATCCTTTTCTTTAACATCTGCTATGGAAAAAATTAAATTTTTTCCGGAGCGGAGATACGGAGTTCGCAAGAGAAGTAAAAATATAAAACCTGAATTTTTTAAACATTTTTTTCCCTTAGTGTAACTTATAACTCGAAATCCGTTGATTCTAGACGATTAAGGGGTTATAATCTAATTTGTAGATAAACAATTGATCTTTAAGAAAGTTCTAATCTATTAAGCTTCAAAAATCAATAATATCTGAGCTATGGCCGTTTGAAATCAGAAATTCAAAAAATTGCTTTAAGGGAAGGTACACCCGAAGGGTATGGACTTGGACAAAAAGTTTATATGAAAATTTGTTTTAGAAAAGTTCCTTTATCACCACTTAAAGAGGTTTTCCACGGTCACGGGGACACCCTGTGGATAAAAAGTTAAATTTTTGGTTTGAAACTTATAAGCTAAAAATTGCCTTTTCTTTTTTGAACACAATCACAAAGCTAGGTTTTTCAAACCGGGGGGTTTATGATTATGTGTCAGTGATTGTGTTCAAAAATAGAAAATGTATTATTGAATTTCAAATCTGAAGTCTTAGATTTTAGATTTTTAGAAGTTTGAATTCAGGTTTGAAACGCCTAAGCGCAGTAATACGTTTCTGCACAATCTTCGGTGTACTGGACAGTATTCCACAGTCTACCCCCCCCCTCCCCCAGACCCACGGTTTGAAAAATCTAGCTTTGTGTGTTATATTGTGTGCGGTTATTGAAATTTCATTGAGAAATGTTATTTTAATTCATTTTATCAATTTAAAAAATTCAATTCATCAATACATTAAAATACAAAAATTAAGAGCTTAATGAAACAATAAAATTCAAATTACTATTAATTAATTAATTTTAAATTGGCAATGTATTGTATTATAAAGTATTGTTGTGTTCATATCATACGACAAAGATGGGTTGCTAATTAAAGATCTAAAGAACTGACTTGCAACCTGAGGAACAATAATGGCAGGGCTTTACAATCCATTTTAATTTCACTTTGCCATTTTAATTCATTTTGTTCCATATTTTATTTGTTCGTTATGTGTTATATTGTTGATTTGATTAGTTTAAGTTGTTTGTATTTTTAATAGTTAAGTTTGATGTTAGAAAGTTTAATTGTACAATTTTTATTTAATGTTATATTTTGGGGCTTACATAAATGATGTCGGTCAAAAACAAGCAGACGTGCAGACCTGCAGCAAGTTTGATTGATATAAGAAAATAAAAGAAAGTGAAAAAACCAAGGCGATAGAAAAATAACAGGAGTTATAAAAAATAAAATTTTCCGAAAGCAAAAAATTAATTAAGTAAGAAAATAATAACTAGACAAATATTGGAGAGCTAACGAGAGAAGTCGAAGAGAGAGAAGAAATTAATCAATTGAATATAATTGAAGAAGGTGACCAAATAGAAAGTGTTATTAACAATAACTTGTTTGGCCGACGAATTTATGTAAGTCCTGCCATTTGTTTATTTATTTTATTGTTAAACTGGTTGCAAATAAATTATTGTTCTATTTGTCAGTTTTTTATTGTTTTGAATGCGACAATTTTATTCGAGAACCAACGACCCAGATTCAATGTATAAGATTCACATTTTAAGGTAGGCAAAGGAGCACTACATAAATAATTGGCGCCCAACGTGGGGCTCGAAAAAATAGTTGCATGCGAAGCAGTAAAATAATTTTAACATCAGATTAAATTAAATTAAATTATACAATATGAATACAAGGAGTAAGAATCAAGACTTGGTAATTAATAGCCAGGATGAAATCATAGTAGATACGGGGGAAACAGAGACGGAAAAGATTGGGAGCTTAGTCCCGGACAAAGAGAATACGGAAAGTCAATTAATAAAAATGTTAATGAATATGGATGCTAGTATGAAAGATATGAATGCAAAAATGGATGATAATAAAAAAGATATGGATGCTAGATGGGAAGAAAATAATGCGAAAATGGATTATAATAAAAAAGAAATAAATGAAAAGATTGATGGGGTCAAGGAAATGATCAAAGAGGAATTGAATGAAAGATTTGATGCAGTGGATAAAAGAATAGATAAAATAGACGAACAGGTAAAATCAAGCGTTGATATAATAAATGTGAATAAAAATAGTATCAAATTGCATATTGAATCAACGACAAAAGACAGGGAGAATTTTGAATCGAGGCTAGGTAAAACGCATGAAAAGATAAACAAAATACAAATGGAAGTATCAGAAATTAAACGGAATACAAACGAAAAGACAATGGGAGATATCGCGGAAGTGTTGAAAACACATTTGAATCGCGAATGGGACATCGATAAATATACGAAATTTTATGGAGACAACCGTATCAATCCAAAAATATTTATAAAAAATATGAGTAATTGTATAAGAAAAATTAAGGATGAGCAAAGATTAAAAAACATTATACGAGTCACCATGAAAGGAGAATCGGAGATATGGTACAGCATGGTTGAAGAAAAGTTCACGACGTTTGAAAGTTTCAAAGTAATGTTTCTACGCAAGTATTGGGGAGATGTCGAGCAAAATAAGGTAAAAGAACAGGTTAATGGAGGACGATATAAAGGATATGAAAAATCAAGAGAAAATTACGCTATCAAGATGATTAATCAGGCTCAACAGGTAGAACCACCGTATGAGGAGATATTATTGGTTAAGGCAATGGCGGGACATTTTGAGAAGGAGTTGAAGGCAAGAATAGGAGTACGTTGGAAATGGAAACCGATAATCTAAACACTTTTAGGCCCAAGTTAGAAATCAATAATCATTTCCATTTTAGGCAAAACGTAGAAAACACTAAAAGTCAAATAGAAACGTCAAATATAAAAAATAATTTAGCAGGCAGACCAAAACAATCCAAAGTAAAATTAAATTATATAACAAACGTCAATAAAATTATAAATGAAAATGTTTACGAATTGAGACATGAAGGAGGAACTATACGTGGAAGATTCCACATAAACCTCATGTACCCATTCAAAAGACCACCGCAAGAAGAAGAAGAAGAAGAAGACAACGAAGAGGAATAAATATTTTTAACCGGCAGTTTTTTTTTAGGTTTGATGGATAAGGAAGAAATGGTAAATATCACCAAAAGGTTATTAGAATCGATTGAACGACAATAGTGGGGATAAAGGGGTGCAACTTGGTAAAGCCAGTATGCAAGAAGAATAGTCTGAGGGAAATGCCCGATGGAGGTAGAAATGGGGATAAAGAGGTGCAACTTGGTAAAGCCAGTATGCAAGAAGAAGAGTCGGAGGGAAATGCCCGATGGATGTAGAAATGGGGATATAAGGGTGCTATCTGAAAAAAACCAGCCAGCAATTATTAAAAGTCAGAAGCAAATGCCCGATGGAAGATTCGAAAAAACAATCGAAAGTTTACAGAAGAGAAGAGGTGATGGTTTACAAAAGAAGTGTCAAACAAGGATCTGCTTAAAACAAGGTTAAATAAATAATTAGGTGGAAGGGGTGCATGAACGAAGAGAGAGAATGAGTATGAAAGTGTGTGTAAGATATTCAGAATGAATGAAAATCCAATTTTAAAAAAAATTAGAATTCAATAAAAACTAAAAAGAAAAAAATGTTTATATTGTACAAATTTATTTTTATTTACTAAAGATGATTTAGTGCTTTGCAGACAACTACGAATTCAAATTCAAATATTTTAAACAATTGTTAACCATCCAAATGAATAACGTTTTGTTGAAGAAAAGTCCGCGGAAATATTTATTTCATTCGACTTGACTTTTAGTTCAACACAACGTGGGGAAAATGTTGTGTTCATATCATACGACAAAGATGGGTTGCTAATTAAAGATCTAAAGAACTGACTTGCAACCTGAGGAACAATAATGGCAGGGCTTTACAATCCATTTTAATTTCACTTTGCCATTTTAATTCATTTTGTTCCATATTTTATTTGTTCGTTATGTGTTATATTGTTGATTTGATTAGTTTAAGTTGTTTGTATTTTTAATAGTTAAGTTTGATGTTAGAAAGTTTAATTGTACAATTTTTATTTAATGTTATATTTTGGGGCTTACATAAATGATGTCGGTCAAAAACAAGCAGACGTGCAGACCTGCAGCAAGTTTGATTGATATAAGAAAATAAAAGAAAGTGAAAAAAACAAGGCGATAGAAAAATAACAGGAGTTATAAAAAAATAAAATTTTCCGAAAGCAAAAAATTAATTAAGTAAGAAAATAATAACTAGACAAATATTGGAGAGCTAACGAGAGAAGTCGAAGAGAGAGAAGAAATTAATCAATTGAATATAATTGAAGAAGGTGACCAAATAGAAAGTGTTATTAACAATAACTTGTTTGGCCGACGAATTTATGTAAGTCCTGCCATTTGTTTATTTATTTTATTGTTAAACTGGTTGCAAATAAATTATTGTTCTATTTGTCAGTTTTTTATTGTTTTGAATGCGACAATTTTATTCGAGAACCAACGACCCAGATTCAATGTATAAGATTCACATTTTAAGGTAGGCAAAGGAGCACTACAGTATATTAAAAAAATTAAACACTATTTGGCGGCAGAATAACGGCGGTGGCGAAATACCTGATTCTGTAGCATTACCTACTCAACTGCTATGTTATAATAAAAACAATATTGCTTACCGAAAATAACCTATTATTTAAAAATAAATTTTGAAAGTTTATCGTATAGACAAATATAGAATATTTCCATTATTGTTCAGTAGTAATTCAATAGAACGCCAAATAACGAACCACTAATACTTAACAATACAATAAATAGAATACATTAATGCTCCAATATCTCATCATATATCAGAGGGTCAATTAATACTAATGTACGAAAAATGTAATAAATAATTATTATTTCCTACAATAAATTTTTCATTCCTAAAAATTAATGACTATCCAGCATTGAGTTTAATAATTTGTTGATAAGTTTTTACGGGAGAGCGACCAAAACATAGGTACTTTACTTAATGAGTAAGCATATTATAACAGAACGAGTCTGGCAGCTTACGTTTTTTCAATCCAACAATTTTTAATTAATTGATAAAATTCCTTCCATAAACTTATTTCCAAATTTTATCCAAAACTCGTCCAATTTGACGAAAATTATATAACTTATCAATAATCAAAACCTATTTATTCTCACAAAACTAAATTAATCTCGAAATAGAGATGCAAATTTTAAAAAGTAGCGGAAGCTTCCGCAAACGCGTCCGTCCACTTTGGCGGACTTGGCAAAAGCAAAGTTATTACAAATTTGCCTACCAACATAAAATTGTAGTCCCGAACAACAGTTCAAATATTTGCAAATTTATAAATAAATGAAATATCAAATTTACAAAATAATTATCAAAATTCAATAAAATTTAAAAATAAAACAATAGGATTTTGGAACACTGTAACAATTTATTGTTAATAATTGTTCGAGCGTCCCTTTTGCCACTTGCTCCGTGCCGCTAATGGAAGGATCGACGCGACAAGGATATGCAGTGGAGGTACGCCAGAATTAAGTTAGTCTTGGGTTGAAGTTGTTATTGGAGCCCGGTTGAAAATTTGCAAGTCCATGTGTTATTGTTAAGTAAGCCGAGTTGAGAATTTAGAATCCGTAGAGGATTATTGTGTGAATTTCAACGTGACCCGAAACCAGTTCTTCAGGTGCCTAATTGGGGATATTTTTTTAAACTGTTTATGCCATTCAATTGAGTCAATATTCCATCAACACGATCGAGAATTTTACCATCCGATTCAATAATTGCGAGTGTAAGAATCTCAAGTTGTTGTTTCTTAAGTCCAGCTACCGTCTTCGACGTACACCAAGTGCTAGTGTTCATTGTGTGCTGCGTTTGTTCAGCATCTTTTGTTCAGTCTTTTAAGTGCCAAGTGGTCCGTTCCCGACAACGTCGGACGAGATTCATCATTCTTCAAGCAGCTGGAATCGTAACGTCGTTCTTCGGATTCCTGGAGAATCGAAGCAGGGGTAGTAAACTACCATTGTAGTTACCGAAATTTTGTAAACTGATCAGGTGATTGGTGAGTAATATTTTGCTTTACTACTTCTTGTTGTCGATTGGAATTGTTCGCGGCGCGATTGATTTTTATGTTTTTGCTGCCGTATTCAGAATTTGTGTATTGAAAGTTGTTGTTGGATTACTTGATAATAATTTTTACATTATATTCAATACATTATTATTCAATTGCCGTTGTTTTATTCAGAGCAGAAGGGAAATCTTTTTTTATTTCAGATCCACGCTTTTTTGCTTTTCCATTTACCATAGAGCTAGTTATAACAACAGGGGCACCACTGAATATTTTTGTAATACTGGGGAACACCTATCCCAGGTGTGGTGAGAAATTATCGGCTCCAGATTTTTTTGGATAAGATAATTTTCATTATAACACGACATTTTGCTTCTCTGGGTTCCATGTTTCACAACCATGTTTAATTAACCGGTGGTTTGCAACGGAAGTCATTCCAGTTGTTGTCTAAAATCTGAAAGTAAGACTATTTCCATCGGATGGATTTCCACAGGATAATTTTTAGCAAAGGCAAACTTGTATTTTTTATTTTTGTATTCAACAATAATTATCAAAATGTCGAATCTTTTTAATTTTTTCATTAATTATCCTGGTGTTGGCGTTGCCGGTCCACTGTTGATTTTGTGTTTCATAATTATTCTTTCCATAATTTTGTTTTCTTGATCTTCATCCCTTTTTAATTTCGACTCTTTCAATTCGAAATTTTTCCATAATTTTTAATTTGTTTTTTTTTCAATTTTCCATTTTCAAAATTTTTGGTCTTTTTTTACCACATTTTTAGTTTCCAGTTGATCACTTTCCACATTTTCGTTTCCTTGTTTATCTTTATTCGTGTCCATTATTTTATCATAGTTTGTTTTCCTATCTTTTTATAATTCCAATATTTTTTTGTTCATATTTGCAAGTTTTTTAAATTTTTCTTAATTTGGTCGTCAAATAATTGTAATTTTGTTTTTCTTTATCAATTTCAGGGTTTAAAAGTAGGACCTTTCTTAGGGTAGTTTTGGAAAATATGTTACCTGACACATACCGCGTGGGTTAGGTGTCAATAAATGCAGTGTACCGAAACTCTCAATTTCCAAATATTAACTTTTATTTTTATTTCGATATCCAAGTTTTTCTTATTCCTGTCCAATTTGTATTCCAAATCTTATTTTATTCCTAACTTATTTTTCAATAATTGTAATAATTTTGTATAACGCCCGCCGTCCAAATTTTCAACTCTTGTGACCAATATGGGCGTACCAATTTCTTATATTTATTTTCTTCCAAATCTTATTTTTAAATCCACTTATAAAATCTTTCCATTGAAGACAAAACTTTTACAGCTGTATTCATAAAAATGTAGAATGTACTTAAAACACTCTCTAAACCTATTTTAGCGTAAACGTCAAAAAACACTATTCATAAACGTATTTTAGCTTAACAAACCTTCGCTAACAGTATTTTAACTTGACATTATTTAAAAATCGATGGTGCCTTCTTTAAACCAATTTTAAACCTATTTTAAGGAAAGTTGACACTATATAAAAAATGAAGACGCATTTAGTTGTTGCTACAACTTTCTAAATAGAAATATTCAAAATATTCAAATATACAAAATGTAACATTAGGTGGCGTGTTGCCACAAATTTTTTACAGGAGTTGCCATGGGCGTACCCAGCTTTTGGCCTAGGGGGGAGCAAATCAGGAATTTTCTGTTGATAAATAATTATCCTGGCATAGGCACATAATTAACCAGCTAAATGTATGGGAAACAGGAAGGATCCCGGGAGGGGCAGCTGCCCCTCCCTGCCCTCCCCTGGGTACGCCCATGGGAGTTGCCTACCCGGGCTATACATACAATAAAACAACTCTTAGGTTATACTTTTGTTCACTTATTCAGTTAGTAGTTCATATAATTCGAAGACACCAACTCAATTACCCCAAATTCACTAGAATCGGTATTTTAACACCATTCTAGTTAAAATTGGTTTTGAAACCGTTTATGAATGAACAAAAGTTAAAACGTTCTCTAAGTCTTAAAACACGTTCTAATTAAAATAGGTTTAGAGAGCGTTTTACAATATTTTTATGAATACAGCTGTTAATTTTTATTGAAAGATTACTAACGTTTGCAAATCAAATTTATTCGCACAATATAATCAAAATCTCATTCTTGAGAGGCAAAAATCAAATTTTTACCAGATCTCCCGTAAACACGTCCTCACTCGTCCGTCACTCGGACGGACCTGGCGAAAGCAAAGTTATTACAAATTTGTGTACCAACAAAAAATTGTTGAGGCGAACAACAATTTATTGAAATAAGTATTTTTAAATTTACAAATAAACTAAATATGAATTTTTCAAAATAAATATCAAAATTTAATAAAATTTAAAAATAAAAAATAGGATTTTGGAAAACCACAATATTATATTGCATATATAATATAATACTTATATTGCAAGATGATCCTGTGGTCTCAATTTATAAAATAATTTATTTTTAATGAAAATTTTATTTTTCCTTCGGGCTATCCATTTGGTTGAACATGAGACTTGTTTTACTAAAATTTCAAAATTCAAAATAACGGAGACTCTCCGTAAACACGTCCGTCTACTTTTGACGGATCTGGCAAAAAGCGAAGTTATTAACAAATATTTGTGCCAAAATAAAATTATTGAAGCGAACAAAAATTCAAATATTTACAAATTTACAGAAATATTTACAAAAAGATTTTTAAATTCAAATTCAACAGAATGAAATTTTAAAATTCAAAATAAAAAAATGTGATTTTGAAAAACGACAATATATAATTACTACTATTTAATAATACGAAAATTTGATATGATAGATACGCATTTTTTGAATGTTACATGTTACACAAATTATATAGATTTAAAAATGTCAATTACAGCTGCTGTTTTTTCTTGTGATTTTTATCAAAAAATAGAACTGGAATATCCTTAAATCATAAAGCTCCACCACATGTCTTATAAGAATCAACGTTTTCTTGTTTATTTATTCTTTTTTATTTATTATTATTGTTACGTGTTTTTTTACATCGAAATAATATTATATACCTCCTTTATTAGCACAACTAACGCCACAGATAACCAATATATAAGTTAATCAGTGGCGGCTTGTCAGAGGAGGTAAGGGAGGCTTAGCTTCCTCTAAAATTCTGGTCTATTAAAATTTTCGAAATAGTAAAAAGTGAATTTTTGATTGCGAATCTATTAAAATATAGGCATACTCTTTCACAATATGTATCCAAGATGAAAGTGAAACTACCGCAGAAGCAGCCCTCTCAACATAGAACATATACATGCAGATGGTTTAACCATCACCTAGATTCCAAAGTTTTATTGTATTACCCTTGGTTTCCAGAAAATTCTAAAGACAATTCTCGCAATCAGACAAAGATTTGTTTGGATCCTCAATAAAATGCCACAAGCCGCCACTGAAGTTAATTAATATAAATATTTCTTACCGTATGTTGCATAACGTTTACTTGAATCGCGGTTCCAATAAGCAATATAATTAACAATCCAGTTCTTGCACTATACGTTATACCACAAAAAACGTCACCTGATATAATTAAAAGTAAAAAAATATTTAAAATAAATATCGGTAAAGATACAATTAACCACAAAGAAATTGCAGGACTGCAAGATACCCAAGTTACTTTTATACAAACAGCTATCGCACTATACAGTCGATTAAAATCACTTAATTGAGCTTCTATTATACCAAATGTTCTTGTTAATCGTTTGAGTAAAAGTTCCTTCAGTCTAAAGTTCCAATTTTCTTGAATTTCATTCATGAAAGCGCACCAAATTGACCAATGATACACGGATAGAGTGTACGCTAGAGTGGATAGTAATTTTTGCAGGGAACTAACATCTAGAAGTGCTTTTCCCATGATTATATAAGTTATAAATACCGGCAAAAGCAAGAATATTAATCTGGCGCAATATACGAAGCTTTTCTTTTGTATGCATCTAGTCGATTTCTTCGTCAGTAGAGCATGCTTTATATATTTTTCTCGATTTTCTAATAGTGATACCCAAGAATGCAATCCTTTCATTCTAAACAAACAAAAATGTTTCACGTAGAAAGGATTAAAGTAAATTGTTAAAAAAATATCACTTTTTACCTCAATTGAAAGTTGGATAAGTACATCAACATCATTATAATTGCATTAAAGGCGTAGAATAAATCTGCAAGCTGTGCTACACTCACTGCATTGTAATCAATTATCAAAACTAAATCGACGATTGTCAATACTGCAGAATAAATTAAAAACACTAGTATTCCGACAGAAAAACATAATAAGATATTTGAAATGGCGAAATTTACATTATTTTTGCCAACGGAGATACGAGTAATACCATTTTTCTGATGACTGCAACTTGCAATAACAAAGGACAATCCTAAATAATTACTTAATCTAAGCATGGGAAAAATTGCACAAACCAAACAATCTTCCGAATTTGCATTCAAAAGCGAAAATTGTTTAAGTTTTCGATAGCAAGCACAAAGTGATTCCATTATTTCTTGATATAACAATCTAAGCCTTTCGAATATTAACGTGTAACTAAATGCTAAAAGACATTAAACGCATATTGGTATATTAATGCTCTAATATCTGGTCGTAGATATATCAGAGAATCAATTAATGGAAATGCATTAAAAAATTTAATTGTTCCTATATAATTTAATACCCATTAGCAGGCAGTGGAAATTTCGTTTACAGTGCCAACGTGCCATGGGGCTATCTGTAAGAACCCCGTATAAAAAAAAACCGTTTTTTTATTTAAATTAAAATTAGCTTGGGGCCCCCAATTCAAGACTTAACTTAAAAAAGTAAAAAGTGAAACTTTTCTATATTTATTTGAGTATAAGGTAAAGTAAGTTTTTCAGCCACTAGTGCGAAAAGTAATTTTTCGCGCACTAGTGCATTTTAATTTTGCTCACATGCTCATTCTTTTCTCATAACATAGAAGAAAATTGAGAGGCAAAAAAACGTTTATTGAGAGTAACCTAACACACCTGGAGAAGGAGATACAAAATAAAATTTGGACTGTTGCTAAGGTTAAAATGAGATACGGAGGAAGAATCAGAGTCGGCTATCAAAAGATGTTTAGGGGCAATAAAATATACGTGTGAGATAAGGAGAACAATGCATTGAAGCCGAAAGGCGATACAGGCCAAGTACTAAAATACTAATTAAGATGAAAGAAGGAGTATCTGGACCTTCCCATCCAGATACCTCAATATTAAACAGGGGAGAAAAGAAGCCGACATCCCAAAAAAAGGAAACAAACTGTAACATTAATTTGTAATTATCCGGTATTGATAGGGCGAAAGACTTGCGCGAGACAGTGGAGATTAAAATGTTTAGTAATTTATTGCGAAGAGAAAAAGATTATTTGTCTGAGCTCCATGATCTTTTATGTACCGGTTCATCCCGGAACCCACATGCAGGACACATTCCGTCTTCGGCTTTGCCTAGGCGTTTGAGATGCCTACTGAACTTTTCTTGCCTTGTCAGAAGTTGTGCCATTACAAAAGTCCCGTTGGCAGGAGGTTGTTGATTAACTTTAGGTATAAAAGCGTAAGTAATTCTTCCATATCTACCGTTGTCCCACCTTTCCTGCCATATATCTCTTCTCCTGCCTTCCATTGATTTTCTGATGTGGGTATTATATCAAAGATTCAAGATTTGATCCAGGAATTATGCAGATTACCCTTTTTTTAATTGTCCCCAAGCTAAGCGTTTTTCAATTTCGATATCCAATGGATAAAGCCTTGCTAAAGCTCCTGCTGCCTTAGAAGAGATAATCCTGTAGGACTAATCAGGCGACTGCAGAAACCATAAGTGGATAAGAGTTAGGATACTCAAAGAGGATACTTCTGGATTCTGTACAACCAGATCTCGCTTCCGTAAGCCACAATGGAGACTACTGCCTCTTGATAGATTCTTCGCACAGAGTCATAGTGCTGAATATTCCAGCTGGCTTTGACTTTTCGTTGGAAAACGTAATTAATGTGCTTTTGCTGGATTAGCTTCCGATTAACCCACTCACCTAAGTATTTAATCTTTTCAACTACTTGGACCTTTTTACCATTTTTTGTTGTGTACCCTGTGAGGGAAGATACACATGATCTTTGTTTTAGTTTCCGACAGGTATAATTTTACCTTTTTATTGCAGTTATTGATATTTCTCTGTAATCTTTCTTGAAGTTCTTTCTGCTTCTGGCTGTCACGTCTGTCACGGCTGTCTGGCATTGAAGAAGAAGAGGAAAGGCGGTGTCAAAAGGAGCATCGGTGACAGAGGACCTTCCCAAGATCCCAAGAGGAGCTCTCCGTCAGAGGATTCAGTCGGAGCTCAGATAGAAGACTCAATCAAATAACCAATGGTCTCAACACTCCTCAGACCAGGTTAAATTATTTGCCTTACAAAAACTTATTAATAAAACAGCTCCAATTAATCAAATGGACATAGAAGCGAGAGCACGAACGAAGAGAGGCAACAGCAACAAGGCCTAATGAACTCAAGCAAGTCCAGGACTTGCTCAAGAGTCAAGACTCGAGAGGACAAGAAAAAGACGCATAAGCAACCAGCGATTAACATGTCCCCGAAAGACCTAGAGGAGATCTATGAAATAATCCCAAAGCAGCAAGAGACAATGGAAAAAGCGATGAGTAGATGAACAAAGCGGGTTCTAGACAGGAAGTACTTTTCTAGACAGGAAGTAAGCTTAAAGCTCTGTAAAGCTCGATGTCTATGGTCTGTAAAGCGTGTTCTAGACAGGAAGTAAGCTTTGTAAAGCTCGATGGCTATGGTCTGTAAAGCTCGATGACCAAGAGGTCTTTGCTTGAAGTGTATTAGGGGTTGTTAAGAAGTGTTAGGCTTGATAACGTTAAGCTCGATGACCAGGTTCTTCGCTTGAAGGGTATTAGGGGATGTTAAGAGGTGTTAGACTAGATGGACGTCAAGCTCGATGACCAAGGTCTTCGCTTGGCGGGTATAAGCTACCAGGGTCTTCGCTTGGCGAGTATAAGCTGCCAGGGTCTTTGCTTGAAGGGTATTAGGGGGATGTTAAGAGGTGTGTGACGTAAAGCTCGATGACCAAGGTCTTCGCTTGGTTGGTATAAGCTGGATGGTCAAGGTCTTCGCTTGGAGGATATTATGGATCGGCTTCGCTTGAGGGGGGATGGTTTTCGCTTGGAGGGTACGTTCTTCGCGTGTCGAAGAGTCTTGTGGGAGGGGTGGGGGGCTATGTTGAAGGGGCGTTGTCTGACACTTAGGTTTTTTGAAAATGTTATTAATACATTGTATTAATAATAATATCATAGTTCCTATTGAGATAGCGGTTTTAAAAAAAGACCGGAATTAGCGATAGGAAAAAGCACCTTGAATAATACATTGTATTTATTAATAATAATAAGATCATAGTATAGTTCCTATTGAGATAGCGGTTTTTAAAAAAAGACCGGAATTAGCGATAGGAAAAAGCACCTTGAATAATACATTGTATTAATAATAATAAGATCATAGTTCCTGCTAAGATAGCGGTTTAAAAAAAAAAAAAAAAGATCGGAATTAACGAAAGGAAAAAACACCTTGTTTTTATGTAATATAAATCAGTTCCTATTACGATAGTGGTTTGTAAAATATACAAGAATTAATGATAAGAAAAAGAATAGCACGCGTCATCATGCATGCTTGGACATGTTTATACACCTCATTTTATCAATCTTACGTCAACAGGAATGAGATAGTTGATGTTTTTATCCTTGAACTTGGAATATATAAAAATGGAACGGAATTTGCGATAGAAAATAAGTGTTTCCTGTAAATAAAACATTATACTATTCGATTGAAGAACGGGGTGGGGTGCAGAAGAAAATCTAATATAAAAGTAGAATAATCTATCCTAAAGATAGGTTACTTCCATATATCCAAGTAGTAGTATTGTATCTAAGTGAGTGAGTTATTCCAGAAAATATTTCAAAAGTAAGTTGTATAATTTTAAATATTTAATAATAATTAGTTATATTAAATTTTCAGTGGATCTAAGTGCTATTAACAAATTTGCAGCATTAGAGACCAAAAAGCTGAAGGATCTAACACCAGATCGACCATATATAATCAACAATTTAGAAATTGTTAATAGTGCTTTAGGAGAAGTTCCGAAGTTGACTTTAGAAGACTGTGTAGTATTTTTACCAGGCCGGTGTGTTACCGTCATAAAAGAAAATTTGGACAACTTCCAACCAAAAAAATATAAATTGTTGTACAGAGGGTCGAGGACTTCGAGCAACCCCAAGTACGCGCCATCCCAATTGTTCGAGATAATATAAGAAAACAAATATTAGCAATGAGTTATACTAATTTAGATAATGTCTTTGAGGTAAGTAGAAATTCAGTTAATATTATTGAACGATCATACAAAATTTTAAATAAAAATGATTCTCAACAACGAGAAATTGATATTTGGTATAAATTTTGTTCTAAAAGTTTAAGATATTGCTATAAAATATTAAAAATTAAAAATTTAAATATCGGTGAAAAAAAAAATTATCTGATATCGCTAATTTAAAACGTTATCAATTACTCATTAGTAGATGTGTATGTGTAAACAAGAAGAATATTGTTGGTTTAGGAATAGCAGGGGGTAAAAAGAAACGTAGTGATTGGGTAAAATGGGTGGATTTAAAAAACGCTTTCGATTCGAGAATTCGTACAGGCATGATTATCAATTTGAAACATATCGATATATTAGAATTTTTTAATGATGCATTTTTCCTCTTCAATGTTATGGGCGCTCCAGACTCTCGCGAGAATCTCGCGAGAACAGCACGAGAACGCGAGAACATCACGAGAAACGAGAGTGTGGAGCCGATTCTCGTGTTCATTTTTAGCTTCTCGCCTTGCAGGCCACTCCAGACTCTCGCGAGAATCTCGCGAGAACCTCGCGAGAACATCGTGAAAAAACGAGGACAACACGAGAAAAGAGAGAGTGGAGCTGATTCTCGTGTTCCTCATAAGTTCTCGCCTTGTTCTCCACTTGTTGTCGGTTTTTTAATGCGAGACAAAGGAGTCGAGATCGCGATAACACTACCACACCTGCACATTCGCATTCTTCAGTAGCGCCTGACTCACCGATTAAATAGTAGTATAATTAATTGTGAATTAAAATGAGCGTAAATTGGAAAACGAACAAAAATTGGCATTTATTGATTGCCTTCAAGCAGAACCAGCTTTGTGGAAAACATACATAAAAGGCTATAAAAATAAATCGAAAAAAATCATAATGCTTGTGTGTGGATTAGCACAATAATGTAAATACCCGTCGATGAATTTAGAAAAAACAAAGATTCTCTGATTGTAAATTATAGAGGGTATAAAAATAGAGAGAAAAAATCACTGAATTTGGGAGTAGGTGTCTACGACTACGATGTCTATAAGTCCATTTGGTTTGCGCTATGGACTCCTTGCTTGGTGACAGTACAAAATGTAAAAACACAATTATAAAATAATGAAAACTTGAAGTTTGACGTATTTACGTCGATTTTATACCAAAAAAATTATCTGTTTTTTGAACATAATTTGAAGAAATAGATATTTAATTTAAACTGTACTCAATCACACCAGGCCTTACGAACATTCAAGATGCGATTTTGACAAATATTAATTGTCGAAATAAAAAGTACTGTTTACGTGTGATCGGGAGTTAGTACGTTTACATAATTCGAGCGCTGTGACATTACTGACCTCGTTGCTCGTTGGTCTTGTAGCGCAGGCCGGGTTAAAACTTCGGTGCGCTCACAATATGCGCGCGTGTATACAAACTAAAATACGATTCAACAGTCGAAATAAAAAGAAATAAAATGGCAATATTATCTTTCAAGAAGAACATTATAGGAATAATGAAGTGGAAATGATCACTGGCACGACAGTAAATGCAACAGAAAATCCTGATACGTGTAGTACAATTTTTGAGTACGTACAAATAGACTTTATTTTAAAAATCATACTTTTAGATGATACTAATCCATTAAAGGGGCCAAAAATTCCAAATTTAAACTTTTCGACATATCACAAAATTAAAGAACTGTTAATCGTTTTAGAAAAAATTATAGAAATTTATTTAAAAAATCTGCACTGTAGTACTGAGAACCTTGTGAGTGTGGATGTTTTCCAATTTTCGATGTAACACGATAGAAAATCATTTCTCGCCTTATTCTCGCCTTGTTCTCCGATGCTATTCTCGCCGAGATTCTCGCGAGAACTTCTCGCGAGATTCTCGCGATAGTCTGGAGCGCCCATTAGAATAAAGAATGTTCTTAAAAATAATTTTAGTATGATAAAAGTCAATAGTTGTTTTTGTGGAGAATTTATCAAACGAGGGTTAAACGCTAATGAAATTATTGAATATAAGCATTTTAATACTAAAAATGAAATAATTGATACGAGTATTAATATTAAAAAATGGTTTCAAGAACATATTTGTAATCCGATTATAAATAAATTAGAGTCTTTTCAACTTTCTCAAAGTGGTTGGGCTATTAGGGAATTAATTTCATTGGAAATTAATATTAATAAATGTGATATTGGTAATGGATCATCCTTTATTAGACTTCCAGAATCAATTGCTGCTAAAAAAGCGTGTACCTATTAATATCAAAAATTATGATGATGATGCATGTTTTGCTTGGTCGTTGGTAGCAGCATTATATCCAGTTGATAAACATTCTGATATAGTAATTACCTCTTACCCTCATTATTCAACTGTTTTAAATCTGGAAAACATTAAATTTCCAATAAAATTAACACAAATACCTAAAGTAGAAAAATTAAATAATATTTCTATTAACGTATATGCTTTAGAGTTAAATGGATTAAAAAAGTATACTGTTGTCCCCGCATACATAACAAGATAAAAAAGATAAACATATTAATTTATTATTAATTCAGAATGTGTATTACCCTAAATTAAATGATTATATAACAATAGTAAATGATGATGATGATGATGCCATCATGAACCCATGAATGTTATTTGTGACAAAGCGTATAGTTCTCATGTCTCGAACATCTTTTGTACTTCCCACCTTAAAAATTAAATATCGATTTTTTAGTAACTTACAAAATGTATAATTTTATTTTTACCTTAAACATCTTTGAAGATACGCATCCAGCGTCTACATCATAAATTCCGAGCTCTTTCAAACGAAATTCCCCATCGAATGAAAAACCATCGTAGTCTATAGGCCGTCTTACACGAGGGGATCTTTTCATGCGATCGATCGCCGCAACTTGTTGCAGGGATTTTTTGCCATGCGTAAAGTTGCTGCGACTTATCGCATGGTCACTTTACACGAGGCATTTATTTATAGGCGACTCTGTCATAAATGACGTATTTGCTGTAATACCAACCTACGGTTGAAATTATAAAAAAAAATTTTGGTTTCTAACCTAAAATTTCTAACCTAATCGTTGCTTTGACAGTTAACTTTAATATAATTGTTGCAACGGTATATTTTATAATATCAGGTACGTTATTAATATGTTAATAATATTTTGTTATAATTATACGTTATTTTACAGTTTGAAATGAACCCTTGCTTCTTTGGGTTTAATAATAGGTGCATCTGCTTTGCTATTAAATAAGAAAAATATGAAGGCTAAACTTAAGAGACGTTATTGGGTTAAACCATGGTTAGCTAATAATAATTATAATAAAGGTAACATGAATCTAGTCGAGGAATTCAACGATCCAACAATTTACTTAAATTACTTGCGAATGGACGAACGTACGTTTAACAAACTTTTAAATCTGATCGAAAAGGATATTCAAAAAGAAGATACGAACATGCGACAAAGCATTTCAGCAAAACATCAGCTGATTGTGACGTTGAGATTTTTAGCTACTGGAAATTCTTACCGTAGCTTAATGTATGAATTTAGGATTTCGGAATCAACTATATCATTATTTATTCTGAAGGTATGTCGGGCTATTTACAATAACTTGAAAATGAAATATCTTAAGGTAAATGTTTTAATTATTACGTTAACCGTCCTTAGGGACCGTTTTAAAAATGTTTGATTTAATTATTTTTATAATTTTAGTGTCCAACAACTACATCACAACGGCGCAATATAGTACACGGTTTCAATGAAACTTGGAATTTTCCAAACTGTATTGGAGCAATGGACGGCAAACATATTGTATTTAGAGCTCCAGCATCAGCAGGATCAACATTTTACAATTATAAAAGGGGAAAATAGTATTGTTTTACTAGCGTTGGTGGATTCCCAGTATAATTTTACATATGTTGATGTTGGCACTAACGGCAGAATATCTGATGGGGGTGTTTTCCGCAAAAGCACCCTGTTTTCAGCTATTACGAATCATAGTCTAAATATTCCAGAAGAGACTGCTCTACCGGAAAGAAATAAAATGGTTCCGCATGTTATAGTTGCGGATGCAGCTTTTCCATTATTAACTAATATTTTGAAGCCGTATCCATTTCGTAACATGTCCAATGAGCAACGTATCTTTAATTACAGATTGAGTAGAGCTCGTCGAGTAGTTGAAAACGTATTTGGCATATTAGCTAACCGCTTTCGAATATTTTTAACAACAATTTCATTAAATGTTGACAAAGTACAAGATATAACATTGGCATGTTGTGTATTGCATAATTTTTTAAACAAAGAATGTAGAACTACATATCGAAGTGATGATGGTTTCGACACAACCAATAATTTTAAAAATGGATTAAGTCAGCAATTAGCCAAAGTTTTTAATTTTTTTTTAATACAGAATATTCAGTATTTCGCCAGTATGTATTTCGCCGATTTTATATTATTCATCTAAATGGTGTAAATTTATTAATAATATTCAAATTCATTAAAAATTTAATGTAATTAATTATAATTGAAATTAATTCAAATTAATCAACTTACTCTGAAATATTTTTTATAGAGATGCGGTCACTTAGATTCAATAACACTCTACTACTTGACTATGTAAAGGAGATATATTTTCCTACTTATATAAGATTATTTGCAGGAAGCATTTTTTGTTCTATATGTCACAAAACGATGTGTTTTTTCATATCACTAATTCCGGTCTTTTTTTTGTAAACCACTATCTTAACAGGAACTGATCTTATTATTATTAATACAATGTATTCTTAACATTTTCAAAAAGCTAAGCGTCAGACTCGATGAACACACTTCTTAACGTTCACTCTAACAAACCCTCAAGACTCTTCAACATAGCTAACCCTCAAGACTCTTCGACATGTGAAGAACTTCATAGGTCCGATTCTATTTTCAAATCTATTTTGTAAACCACTATCCGTTCTATATGATATAAATTAGCACTATCTGTTCTATATGACATAAAAACAAGGAGTTTTTTCCTTTCGTTAATTCCGGTCTTTTTTTTATCCGTTATCATAACAGGAACTATGATCTTATTATTATTAATACAATGTATTATATCCGTTCTATATATGATTCAAATTACCGCTATCTGTTCTATAACAAAAACAAGGTGCTTTTTCCTATCGCTGTCTTCTTTTTTTAACCACTATCTCAATAGGAACTATGATCTTATTATTATTAATACAATGTATTATTAATATTTCAAAACATAGCCCCCCCACCCCTCCCACAAGACTCTTCGACACGCGAAGAACGTACCCTCCAAGCGAAAACCATCCCCCCTCAAGCGAAGCCGATCCATAATATCCTCCAAGCGAAGACCTTGACCATCCAGCTTATACCAACCAAGCGAAGACCTTGGTCATCGAGCTTTACGTCACACACCTCTTAACATCCCCCTAATACCCTTCAAGCGAAGACTCTGGCAGCTTATACCCGCCAAGCGAAGACCTTGGTCATCGAGCTTGACGTCCATCTAGTCTAACACCTCTTAACATCCCCTAATACCCTTCAAGCGAAGAACCTGGTCATCGAGCTTAACGTTATCAAGCCTAACACTTCTTAACAACCCCTAATACACTTCAAGCGAAGACCTCTTGGTCATCGAGCTTTACAGACCATAGCCATCGAGCTTTACAAAGCTTTACTTCCTGTCTAGAACACGCTTTACAGACCATAGACATCGAGCTTTACAGAGCTTAAAGCTTACTTCCTGTCTAGAAAAGTACTTCCTGTCTAGAACCCGCTTTGTTCATCTACTGCGATGGAAATCATCAAGGCTCATGGAGAAACTATAAACAGCCTTCAAATCCAGAACACAAAGCTGATGGAAGAAATCAAGACGGCAAGAGCTGTGAAGACAACACTTTGAACAGAATGGAAAAAATTGACGCCACCCTATTACATACAGTCAAAACCTCAGAGACAAAAACTCCTAGAGTGCACAAACCTTCATGGCACAGGTGGTGAAAGCCAAGAGTCAGGCGTTGGTAGAACCAAAGGCTCAAAAAATCGGCATTAGCAATGTCCAAAAGGAATCAAATTTGGAAAAACTCTCGAAGGTGCAGAGAGAAATCATGAGCCGACACATGGACGACGGTAGCAGGAAACACAATGACAATTTCCAAACAGTAACCTACCGCAAGAAAGATACCAAGCTACTATAGAGAGAGAAGAAGAGAATCGGCATAATAGTCAATTCGTGCCGAGTGCGCGAAGAGCGGCAAATCAGGAGGTTCAATAGGTGCTGGAAGTCTGCAAGGCAGAAGATAGATTTAAATTGTGCCTGAAGTTCTAAAAATCAGGCCACTTTGCGTACACCTGCACGGAGGCGAAGCCCCTTTGCCTTACGTGCACACAAGAAGGGCATGTGACCACTAGCTACTTCTGCCATGCATCAAGAGCTCGACTCCGCAGAAGGACGGTATTTATACAAGCAAACCTTAATCACGCTAGGGCCGCCCAGGATCTGCTGCTGCACACCAGCGCAGCAAACGATGTAGACGTCGCGCTTATCAGAGAGCAGCATAGAACAATGGACAGCCGTTGAACCAAGTCCATCGAAGGGCTCTGTTCTTACACACAACCGAGTGGTGGTTTTGAGTTCCGGAAGAAGTCAGTGTTTTGCATATGTGGAAACGCTAATACTGGTGGCATATTCTTGCTACTTCTCGCCCAATTCCACCCTGGAGGAATTTGTCAACCAAACTTGGAACTTGAAAGACAGCATGAGAGCACAATCCAATCCTATAGTCGTCGGTGGAGACTTCAACGCCAAGGCGACAGAGGAGTTATTCTGGCAGAACTGGACTGCAGCATATGCAACGGCGGCAGCTCTCCAACATTTGAGAGGTGCGAGTAAGAGTCCTTTTTGGATGTCACTGGTAATCAACTGGAAAGTGATGGACGAGGAGACTGCAAGCAATCATATAGAACACTATATACAGACTTATAGTAAAGGCAAAAGAGTGTTCGGAAGAAATGCCTAGCGATTCCCAGCACCTCCAAATAGTGGGGTTTTAACCGGTAAAAATCCGACATTACCACCCTATACATCTGGGTGGTATCTTTTGAAGATTTCCCCACTCCCGACGCTCACAAGTAGTCCCTGGGAGGGTTTTAGTTAGTTGTCTGCTTAGGTTTTTTGAGTGCAGTTTCAGCGGCTAAGGCTTGTGGCTGTGATCTGACCTGAAGGATTTTGACCTGTTCTTGGGCTTTAGCCTCTGTTGCTGTTGCTGTTTACTGTTGCCTTTACTGACTCTACATTTAAATTGATGATGATTTTAGTATTGGGGTTATTACATACTTTTAGAGTTTTTCTGATTGCCATGGTTTCCGTTACTTTCCTTGCTGTGTTATGGAAGATGTGTGACACTTCCGCTCTTAGGGTTAGGATTAATTCTTTTTTTCCTCCTTTCTCCTTGCATTTTGACATGAAGATTCCAGCTCCCAATGGAATAATGAACACGATCTAAAGTTTTATCATTTCGCGAATTAAAATTTATGTAAATTTAAAGTAGTAACTTTGGCTATACCCTGTATATAAAAAAGTAAGTGTGTTCAAGGTACATAACCTCACTTACTTGATTCAGAATCGAGAAGTTAACAAACAATTTAATTCCTGTTAAGATGATACTCGTAAGATTCACTTCTAATTTAAGGTAAATATTTCTAAACGAATTTAATTGTATTGCTCACTTTGAGTAAACTAAACATCATTTTCAATTTATAACAAAATTTATGTTTTAGGAACCTCAGCGGTGGTATTCGAACCAATTCTTTGACGTTGCGAGCATTTAGTGCTTCTAGTGATGATAACAAAAATAAACCTAAAAGAAAGCAATCAAGTAGTTCGAGTTCAAGTTCAAGCTCTTCGTCGAGTGAAGATGAACAGAAGAAAAATAAAAGTACGGATGTCCGAAAGAAACTGGATTTGCTTCTAAGCAACATGTTGGAGGTTTGACGATTTAATTTATTGATTTCAGCTAACGGTTAGTTTTAGAATCGCAGTACCACTTCCAGTGATATGCCTAAACTAGATTTGGCTAAGGCAAAGAATCACAGAGAAATTGGTAAACAAGCCAAAGAGGCATTGGCTAAAGAAGGCGAAGCGTTTGAAAAGAAAATTAGTGACGCTGCATTAAACGTTGCAGAGACATTGAACGACGATAAAATGAAAGTACAATCTGAATTATTACAAAAGTTATTAAACCTAGACAACAAAAGTGAATCTGTTGCATCTTTATCGTAATTACTTATTACAATTTATAATTTTTGTTTCTATTTACTGTTATTATTTTAGAGATATCTTTAAGGATATGACTATTGATAGGGAGGTAAAACCTACCGAAGTGTCTAGGGCACACCAGGTCCATCGATTGCTTAATTTTACTGATAATTCAAAGACAAATGTAAAGAAGGGTGGTAGAAGTTCAAGACCTGCACAAAAAAGAAGACCGGTGACCGCATATAGGTGAGTTACAGATTTATTAAACTACTTTTATGAAAATGTTTTTTTTTTAATTTTTAGTGAGAGCGAACATGTAGATTTATTTGGTGGAGAACGGCTGGGAATTTTCCCAGAAAAAAAAGAAATTGCTAGTTGGCCCGAAAGAGAAATGAACAAAACTTTCAAGAAATTACATGAAAATGAATTAAAAGTTGCAGTTACTCATCCTCCTAGCAATTACTTCCAACAAATGATTTTATGGACCGAACAAGGCAAAATTTGGAAATTTCCAATTGACAACGAACAGGGTTTGTAGACATAAAAAAAAATTGACGTTTATTCATAAAATCTTTCAATTTTAGGTATTGGTGCAGAGAAAAGCGTTAGTTTTGCGGAACATATATTTTTAGAAAAACATCTTGAATCGTGGTGTCCACCAAAAGGGCCCATTCGCCATTTTATGGAATTGGTTTGTGTTGGTTTATCCAAAAATTATTATTTAAGTGTAGAAAGTAAAAAAGAACATATTGAATGGTACAAAAATTATTTTGCCGAGAAGCAAGCGTTACTACATGAAACTGGAGCCATTCCACCAGGTTTTGAAATTAACAAAAGTAAAATAATTGCAGAAAAGTAAATTGTGAAATCTTGATAATTTAAAATAAAATTTTTTTATTTATTTCGTGATTCTCGATTTTGCATGCAGTATTAAATGACTTTTCAGAGAGCTTAGTCATTTAAATTAGAAAATGACATAGAATACTTAATATGTACCAAGTACGATTTCAACTAAAACTAAATTTTGAAATTATTTTTTTGTAATAACTTTCAAATTCCAAAAATTTTTAAAATAGATTTTTGTTTACAATTACAACCTATTACAACCTACCTCCATCTTTTCAGATATCTGCGTACATCGTATATTTTACTTTATTTTTTTATCAATACAGGAAACTGATTTTTTAGAAACTCAATACAAAAATAAACTAAAACAATTAGAATCAAATTTTGTGTGTTTTTATATATGAAACAAACTAATCTATTGCAAAATGCAAAAAATTTGTGTTTGGATATGTTAATACAAAATATAGGTACATGTTTTAATTAAAGCCAATTTATAACCCATTACACACAAATAACCAAAACTAATGCCCGGATTAATCCTAAATTCTAGATAATCCTAAGATTTACCAATGAGATTACTGGAATTTAGACCGTATCATAGCAACAGCTGCTATTTCGAGAATTAATCTTGAATCTCGGATTAATCCGTGAATATTTAAAAAACAATCTTATTTTCTTTCATTTGAGAGACATTTGCAATGTTCCATTTGCTTTCGGAGAGGAAATATTTCTTTGAAAAAGTAAAACAAAGTCTGCAGAAGTCTTACAAACTCTGAGAAACTCTCTAGAAGTCTAATTCAGAGAAATATTTCTACCAGGGCAAATCTTGCTATTTTTTGGGCCACCACCGAAATTTTTAATATTATTTATCCTAGTTTGTTTCCTAGAAACAAAGTAATTTTGAAATCCAATCTTGTATCGAAATGGACATTATTATAAAACTCAATCTTTTGCTTTAAGAGGTTGATTGATCCATTTTTTTTTTCTATCCAAAAATAATGTGATCTAAAGACTGCCAAGTGTAAAATTAAAGCCTTTAGGCTTAAATTCGGTTGAAGAAGAAGAAACCTTAATGGAAAGTTCGAGAATGGCTTGTGCAATCTAATGCAGGATGCTCTCCTGCACAATTTTACAGAAATAGTGATAGGTGCAATTTCTATCGGCTAACTCGACCAAGACAGAGTTTGTAATGTTTTCGGAAAAAAATTTAAAATGAAATTTATAGGAAATTTTATGCTCTACAAATTTAGTCATTACCGTTTTTAATGTATAATAATTGAAGAGCGCAGGCTAAGAAGGGGGTTAGTCATTTTTTTTAAATTTTTTAATTTTTGCGGCAATATAGAAATGTAATATAGGCTAAAATTGAAGTTAGGCAAAAGATATTGCAGATTAAAGTTTGTCTATACCGGCAAAACAAATGAGGTTTCAAACTTTAAAGTCGTGTTCCTGAAAAATTATAAATTTTGACTATCCCCCTTCTTAGCCTGCGCTCTTCAATTGTTAACTATATATTGAGCAATGACCATATTGAAGAGAGTTTGGAGCGCTATAAATAAAAACCTATGCATTATACAGAAAAAAGTTATAAAGAAAAGATGTAGATAATATTATTACCTACACAAATGATTTCTGCTATTTTTGTCGTACCATGCACGGTTCACGAGATATTTGATAAAACGTGGTTTTCAAGATGGCGGCTGACGCACAAGGCGCCCCTTCCCGCCAATTTGAATTTACATTCAGGGGACATCCCTGAACATGTTCCAACAAGAAAATCGCTTCTGTACACAATTGCAGAAATAAAATACCCGACGCTTGGCCTAAAAAGAAAACTTAGCAACAGGAAAATGCCTAACTTAAAAGGAACCCCTTTTTAAATGGCATCCAGAGTCAAGATCTCAAGAGTCAGAATCAAGAGATAGAAAGCTAAATTGAGGCAAACATATCAGCTTTAGATCCACAAAATCCGGCATGGCTTTTTTGGCAATTATCAAAGGACAATCAGATGATTTTTTTCCCAAAGATCGCCTTCGGATATTTCCGTCAAAATCTGAAAACCGAAAAAATCGGGATTACAATACTTCTTTATTTACAAGGAAGTAATATAATAATGTCTTTCATTTGTAAAAAATACAGGAAAATAAATAGGAGGGTGGGGGCGGCAACTTGCCAGTAGCCCCTAGGCGGCAAAAGTATAAATCCGCCACTGGTCCTCTATATAACAGCTGCAGAGATCGGTCTGCCTAGCTGTAACAGGAGTGATGCGAACGGCATCCACTGTGGTTTGGAGACTCTCCTCTGCTTTTCCGACTTTCTCTGCTGGGTTCCCTGGTGGGAATATTTCTCTGAAAAAGTAAAACAAAGTCTGCAGAAGTCTTGCAAACTCTGAGAAAATTTGCAAAAGTCTAATTCAGAGTTTTCAGAGAAATATTTCCACCATTGTGTCTATGTGGAGTAGCAGGCGGTGAGAGTTGTTTTTAGGATGCGGGCATGGGACCTTTCAGCTCATAGGTAAGAAGCCAGTGCGCATGCGTGGATTGTTGAGGACTACTCTAAAAAGGTGCCTCTTTTGGGCCTAGATACTAACAGAGTTTCTTCACAGGAAGTCTGATACCATGTCGAACGAAACAGAAACTAGCCTATACATACCACGTACCACCTATACACAGATGGTTTCATGTGCGGGAATTTTTTTCTCTGAACTACAGCTGGATATAAGGATCTGTAGCTGTTCCGGGACAATCTGCGTATTATTACTTAGTTTCTCACGAAACCTCAAGACCTGCTACTCTCAATGGGACGGGTTGATAGTGCAATTTGTCGTAGATGTAACGAAGCAGGCGAAACGATTGAGAGTGTGCTAGTGTCAAAAAGAAGATCAATGTTGAGGAACTTCTGACATGGCCAGTATTAGAGACACACTGCCTTCGCCGAAAAAACATTCGAACATTCGAAACATTGTAAATAGCTCACGTAGAAGCTGACACCCGAATTTTATTACATATTGCACATGCAGTTTAATGTGGACACAGTAAGATACTAATGACGGTAATGCAAACATTTCCAGTTGATTTTCAACTTTGGAGTTTTGGAATAGAAAATGTTCCATTACTTAGCTGCACATGGGCTTTCCAATATTCTTGAACCTGATAAATGCAGCGCAATTCCAATGTTCAGTGCACTTTTTTCTTTTGCTGGACATCGTAAAGTGACAGAATGAAGTACTTGGAATTCAACGCTAGAGATTATACACAAGCTATATTGGAAACGAGCTCATTGAAATCCACCAACAGTAGTCGTTAAAACACGACCCCCTCCAGATCCGTGAGCTCCAGAAGTCCCATATTCATTTCCGAGAAACTACAAGACGCACTAAACAAATTAGAAGCATTTTTCACTAGGTCAACTGATGACAGAGCAAATACCAGGAAATTCTCGCAGATAAAACTAAAAATATTTAGCATTGAGAGCAATGGCCGCATTGGCCTCAATTCTAAATAAACAAAATAAATTAAGCACAAAAAAATGGGCTTACATTGGTGAAAACCATTAACGTACGCCTCTCCAGTTTGGAGATACAAACGATACAAAATGTGGCAATGCGATGTGGCATTGGGTTTTCATGGCACGTCTCATTGCCTGCTTCTGCAGAAATATGCAAATCTAGAACCAATAGTAGACTATATCAGAAATGCGGCAGATAGACTCTACTCAACTTCGAGCCTTTCTGAAAACCCCATAGTCAAACAGCATGGCGAGCGGACGGAACGATGGCATGAATAGTATTGCGGCAAGCAGCGCGAGTCACAACGCACAAACCGTCCTACCTTCTCCGTACTCCCAGGCGCCAGGTCACCGGAACTTTAAGAATTGCTGAAAGATGCACGACCAAGTACAAATTAACGCAGCATCGACAAACTATTTTAAGCAAAATCAGGAACCCTCAAAGCCCTTCTCCTCTGTTTACTTTTATTTTTCCCTAAGAAGAGGGCAAGGCCAAGGCTGCCTCTGCGCACAACGAAAAACAGGGTACGCAACCTACCGGTCTTCCGCTGGTTGTGAATCACAAGTACGACGTCCACGTTAGAGTGCATTCTCTTATCCTGAATGCCCAAAAAAAATTCGCGACAATCAAATATTAGCTCCGGAGAGAACTCGCTTGGCAAAAGCATCTAGGGCGGAGCCTGGATAATTTAGTCCTGCGCAGCGTTCCTAGAGCTTGATACAGCTGTTCCCACAAAGACTACGTATAAAAAACGCCTCCTACTTAACCTACTCTCGTTATGGAGTATATGGCCATTGCCATGGTATCCAAATAAAGCACACGACTTGACTTGTACGGGCATATGTCAAATCGGAAATTCAAGGTCAAGATCAACGGTTGCCGCTCAACAAGTAGACTAATTTCTTCAACGTTTATATTTGCGATCTCCCAAGAACAACCCTCGGACTTTACGCGGATGACATCAGCGTCACAGCAAGCTCGCTGAACCCAAACCTGGCAGCCAAACGAGTCCAAGAAGCCCTCAACAACGTGGAGAAGGGGTACCAGACCTGGCGAATCAAAATCAATGCCGAAAATAGCGCAGCTATCATGTTTACAAGGAAATACCCCGTACTTCAAGACCTGGAAATCTTTGGTCAAATAATCCAATGGCAATCATCGACCGAATACCTCGGAATCACACTGGACAGTAAACTTTCCTGGGTGAAACACAGAAACTCAATCAAGGGCATGGCAAGGGGACTCATGAAGACCCTGGATCCACTCATCGGGAGGCGCCGAACCTCAACTTTAGATATACGACATTTTCGAGTTATACGAGCGAAGCAAGAGCAGCGATTAATCATCAGATAAACTGAAAAAAAACTCAACATCAAAAACTGAAAACTTTGTTTTTGAGCAAAAATTGATTAAATTCGGAGCCCTATTAGGCCAGTCATATTTAACACTAAAAATCGCTAAAGTCGCAAACAAACGGCTAGTTCTGATTTTTTAATATGTTGTTAGCACCGCTATCAGTAACGTATATCCAAATTTGCAGCTTCGAAAGACCTGTGCTAACTTTGTAGCACTCGAAAAACCGCAAAATTTTTGCACTTTTTTTGGTTTTTTCAATATAAGTCCTAAACTATGCGTTTTTTTAAGAAATATTTTTTATACATTTTTAAAGTAGACTAAAATTGCTACAATTTGAAATTAGAACGAGCTTTGTAGGTTTAATACTTACCGAGATACAGCCCTCCAAAAAGTGAAAATTTTTTCCAAAAAAGTGAAATTTTAACATTTGGTGAATTTTCTACCCTCATATCGGGTTTACGGGTTTTCGGGATTACTTCCGAAAATAAGTCTATATACTAACTTTGATTTATTTTGGGTATAGGATGCGCTATACCCAAAAGAATAGTTTGGCAACAAACGGCCAATTTATGATTTTGAAATATTTTTACTTTTTTGATAGGTTTGCTTCTTCTCCGATTTAAGCAACTGTTTGCTAATACAAAAGTAAAGAATTTAAGAAAAATTTTAATTTTGAGTGTTTCACGCATATGTACCTACCTAATGAAGCAGGCAATATAGCCTGCTTTTATAGCTGCAGATCCGCCACTGTACCTAATTATGCGGATGAGACTAGATATGCTTACTACAATTATTATTATTATTAAAATTATTTTTACAATAATTTGTAGTAGTACCTAATAAAGTAACAGGTAGGTAATTAAAGTTTTTAATTTATCACCTTATTAAAGTTATTATGACTGCAAATTATAATTTCTAATTGAAAATTTATGCGCAAATATATTTTAAAACATAAAATTGGAAATGTGGTGAAATCAAAAGCAGATTAGATGATAATTATATTTTAATAACACAATCAAGTAATAATAGATTTTTTGTAGCAGGTGTTAAGGAAATGTTAGTCAAGACAGAATTCTTAATAAATTATTAGGGAGATACACCAGTTCGATAAACTTTTATATACTTACGCTTTGGTGGTAATTTCCAATTGGGAATAAATTTTATAAAAAGCCACCCTTAGTTATTAAAATAAACTCAAAATTAATAAAATAAATCTCTATTAATAATCTTTGGTATGGGTACAAAAATATTCTTTTACACAATAAAAAAATTCAAAATTTTGCAATTATTTACATATTTGATGATAGCCATCTTTCCCCTTCGCTACAATAATTTATTGTTACACCTTTTAAAGGTTGTAAGTATATTTACAAAATTTATGTTTAATTTTTTTATAAAATTACTAAAAATTAATTCAAACTTTCGTGTTTCCTGTCCATTAACCACTTTTAGCAGATGCTATTTTGCTAAAAAAAATTATGCAATAATTACAATAACCGAAAATTTTTGCTTTAAATCGTAACAGTGCTATACGGACAGGCTGTATATTTTACGCTCCAATTTCTCAATTTTCTTTAATTTGAATTTTTTCAACACCGAAAATAATCAAATTTCGAAGACTAGAATTTTCAAAACTAACTTGAAATAATTACCATTTTATCTGTTAGAATTATCCCGTTCGAGAAGATCCCGAAGAGCTGAGATGTAGGTTTGTGCCATTTGCAAAGTTTCAAACTTACTCAACTTTTGTTCCGCATCCAAACTTGGTATAACTTGCCGAAGTCGATCGAAAGCTTCATTCAGTCCGTTCATTCTTCTTCTTTCACGCGCATTTGCCGCCAATCTTCTTTTTTTCATTATCGTAGGCGATGGAGGTCCATCCCGTATCACATTTTTCTTCCGGCCTCTCACTATTTTTTTACCTTGACCTATTTTGTCTTCGATTTTTCCATTTATAAACGAGAAATTGTTGTAGGTGCACCGATCCGGTTCACTGAGAGATCCCAATTCACTTGCATTGGACACAAAACTATCGTAAGTGTTGATATCATAAGTTTCGGGTTGGTCGCTTAACCGATCGTTGAAAAACCTTTCGTTTTCATCTCGCGAAATAAATCTGGTCGGCGGTAAACCAAAAAAATTTATGGAACCAATTTGGAACGGATCGAAATGTGAATTTGGCTGAGACAACCGATCCTGATGAGGCACTAAGTATTGGTCGTCGGGTATATCGGTTACGTAGCGGTTAAAATAAGATTTCATCACACTCATTTTCGTTAAATCACTAAAATTTGTTTCACTAAAAGTTATGGTAACTCACTAAATCATATTTAAAAATTTTGTTACGAGGAAGTTAAAAAGATTTTTATGTTATGAGGGAAGAACGATGACCTATACGGAAGTCAGGAAGTGTCTGATGGAACTAGGATGGGACTGACCTGCACCAGCCGGTGTCGCGTGCAGAACCAACCACCAAGTTTGATGATAACCAGGGTTGGACTGAAATATTTTATTTGTTTCATTATTTAATGGGAGTGGGCGGGAACAAGCAAATTACTAAACCGACGATGTTAATTAACAATTTCGTTCAGGTATTTATGATTAATTTAAAAAATATCGATTTTATATTTGATGAATTATTTCAAATAATTTAATAATATAAAAAAAGTTCTATGTTTGTTGTTTATTATTATAACACCGGTGTTATACAGAATTTTATAGAAAATAAAAAAAAGTGAAAATTTAAATTTTAAATATTTGAAAATATGTGAAGGAAAGAGAAAATTTTGAATTTTTGGAAAATGCATTAAAATCCAACCCTGTAGTGGCGCATCTGCACGCGATTGTATTATTTCGGCATTCTTTAACTATAACACCTTATGTCGTCGTGCACGTGCCAATGGAGTAAGGGTGGGAATCAAAAAATTGTAGACATTTCTTGCGTACAGGTATCATAGGGTCGATTTTTATTCAAGTGGTCGGTTAATAAGAATGACAGATGCCGCAATTAAATAGGAAGATGTTCAAGTTGATTAGATTGTAGAAGCGATATCATGAATATGTATATTTAATTCTTATTACCAAGACTTGTTCTTAACTCTTATCTAATAGATGATCCTAAAATTATTAATGCAGTTTACAAACGACCGTTGGTTACTATTATTTATTTATGTGCATTATTTTTTAAGATAATAATATATTGAAATTAAGGTAATTAAATAATTTTATCACAAACACCGATGAACTTTGAATTTTGTCCACCAAGTAATTTGTCTATAATTCCCATTTTATTAAAACACCTTGAATTTTTTAACATAATTTTTCAATAAAATTAATAATTAAAAACGAATTTTTTACGCCGACGTGATTTATTACGTAATAAAACTACAGTTGTATATTTAGTTTTTAAAAAACGGTGGTTGATATTTTATTTGTAAACAAAGAACAAATAGAAAAACTAATAGTCGAGCCATTAGGCACTTGCAAAAGATTTTTTTTTTGCTAATTTCTTTAGTTTGGCAAAAAACCCCGTATGTTTCTTGTATCAGATCCGGACCGAAAAATTAGCTTATTGGTCAAATAAGATCCAAAAAATAACAAAGTTTTGGTTTTTTTCATTATACCTTTTTTAAAAACTTTTTTGAGCAACCCAGTAACTTCTCTATTTTTTTTTTATTTTCATAAGGGCCTTTTACATTATATGATTGCTATTTATATTTATCTTTTACTATTTATCATAAGATAAATCATAAGTATGTACATGGTGGGCCAACTTCGACGAACTGATTTGAAATGCTTATAACTGTTTTGTTTATAAAGTTTGTCGTTTTTGTTGTTATTTTTACGTCAACAAGCCACAAAGGAGAATATTCGCACAGATATTGCTAAATTGAAACCAGAAACGTAGCAAAATAGCTTAAAAAGAGCCATTAACTGCCAACAGGAAAATGGAGGACATTTTCCTCGAACAAAAAAAAACAATAAAAAACTTTAACAACAAAAAAATTATAAGCATTTCAAATCAGTTTGTCGAAGTTGGCCCACCCTGTATCTGTATATAGGTTGACTTCCCTAATGTTTGTTTGTAATAAAATGATTTATTATTATTATAAAAGGACAAAGCATAAAATACAGTCTCTCTTAGAATTATAAAACATATTATGTAAAACATATTTTACGTAAATCTTAAGAGAAATCATATATAATACATATAAAGTGCCCTTAAGTATTCCGTCTTCTCTCAGGAGGAGGAAAATGAAGAAAAAACGTTTTTCCGGAAATAATTGTTTGTCTTCTCGAATTATAAAATCTTTCGTTCTCTTTCTTTTACCCTACGTAAGTACGTAACACAAAATTTTGTGAACACTCGTTTGGGATTCCCTTGGAATTCTCTGGAAATTCCTGGAATTCCTTCGAAATCACTGGAATTCTTCAGAAATCCTTGGAATTCTAGAAAATCCTTGGAATTCTTGGAAATCATTGGAATTCGTTGGAAATTCCTGGAATTTTTGGAAATCGTTGGAAGTCTGGGAAATCTTTGGAATTCCTTGGAATTCTTTGGAAATCCTTGGAATTCTTTGGAAATCCTTGGAATTCTTTGGAAATCACTGGAATTCTGTGGAATTTTTTGGAAATCCTTGGAATTCTTGGAAATCTTTGGAATTCCGAGTCTTGTGTACAGAAATTTTACTGGATATTTACCCCTTGACGTAAGGACTTATAAGTCCTTATTATTTTTTAAATTTCTTGGAAGGTTTTTCTTGGTAAATAATAACTATTGTGATTCTGCATTACCTGTAAAGAACAAATCAGATATGACCATGACCAATTTAAAAAAATACTTCTTGTAAAAGCAATTAAAAAAAATTAGAAAAAAAATTTTAAGCACTATAATATATAAACAAAAATAGGATATTTACACGATTATTGATTAATACTTTTTTATTATTATTTTGGATAAAAAAATAAATTTTAAAAATTAGAAAAATATTTCTTTTTTAATTTACAAAACATAATTTTTAACCAAAATCTAATCATCTCTAAGTCTCAATATTTACGCACTAAATACGAAATCTTGTTAAATAATTCCTATTACTTTTTGAGATAGAGCGCAGACAAAATTTTACTACATACATACAGACATATACACACAGACAATTTTTGGAATTGATGATTTTACGCTTCTGGGACCCCAAAATGTCTAAATACATCAAAATCTCAACTTTTTTCTGTCCGATTATTATTATAATATTTTCTCAGACTTCCCATGATAAAGTAAAAAGATCAGAATAAAGTTCTTATACAGCGCTCACAGTGCCCACAGTGGCACTACCTTTTCTTCTTGTTCCTCTTCAACCTTTTCTGTCTATTGCAGGGCAATCGGCATCTTAGCATTTTGACCCGACGCGACGGTAGCTTCATCCGGATTGGGGAACATCTGTAACCATGTTTTTTTTTAATTATTAGATTAGATACAAGGGGACTAAAATCCTACTCTCACCTCCACGTGGTGGTCCCTGGTAACTTGTGGGGGAATCTCTGAGATGGGATAACCAATCCCCGTGGATGAGAGGAACCTGCAAGGCTAACGCGAGAGGTAACAGGGTAAAAGGCCCTGCCCAAAAATCACAAAAAACGCATGAAATGGAAAATGGAAAAGAGAAGAAAAACTACGATGCAGGGGAGTCTCGGAGTCTCAGTATCGGTGTGTTGGGCGATAGAGCGGGCCCCCATCGACCGTCAATCAGCGACTGCTCTGCGCCTCCGGTGGTTGACCAGACCGGGGCGCAACAAACGGTTACTGGCAAGTTTTCCAGACGAAACTCGTTAACGGAGTACTTAACCGGAGTACAAATAGACGACGCCATAAAAAAAGATCAACACTGGTGGTGAAACAGCTCCAGCTGATCCGCCAAACGTTTAGGAAGGAACATGAGAAATATGAAGCAGCTGAAACAAGAACAGATGAACTGCTGCAAATCGTTGACCTATTAAAACGGCAAAACTCAGGTGGACAAGAGTCACAACAAGGCGCATTAATAGACCTAAGCGGGTCGAATGAAAGCTTCTCGCGACAACAAAAGACGCTCGACAAGGTTCTGCAGACTATCGAATCGCAGGGCGAAACAATAGAGAAACTGAGAAAAGCGAACAAGTTACTGGACGAAATTAAACGGACCAAAAACGAGGCAACCAAAAGTATAGAGGCGGTTCTGCTGATAAAGACCGAAAACAATGAACATTTAATGGAGCTAATGGAGAAAACCCAGCAGCTCGAAGGGAAACTAAACGTCTTGGCTTCTGGATTGGAGACCTCAAAAGTTCCAAACATAGCAGCAAAGGTCAAAGAAACAGAGACGTGCATCTCCACTTCTCAGCCAACAATGTCTCAGGTGCTTGCAGGAAGAAATCCCAGCAAGCGGAAAGCACATGAGTTACAAACGAAGGACAACTTGCAAAGAGAAGAAGAGGCTCAAAGGGCCATCATGAACAGGGTTATGGACGATGGGAACAAGGATGAAGACGAGCCGAAATTCCATACCGTCATCTACAAAAAGCCCAAGAAACAAGGTGACGGACAGGCAAAAACTACTGAATTTGCCAAAAAACAAGTTAAAAGACGGAAGGACGCCGTTATAATAAAAGCAAACAGCGAAAATTTGAACGAGAAAATGGTGCAATCAGAGCCGTGATAAAAGGATCCCAAGAGGCACCGTAAATCAGTGCAATGAGAAAAGCTCGAAAGGGCGATATACTGGTGAAATTGCAAGAGAGCCAGCAGTACCACAAGTACACAAGAAAAGCACAGGCAAGACCTCATGGAAGAAGTGAACAAAGAACCTTGGGGAGAGCGAGATGAGAAGAGAAAGAGGAGAAAGAAGATGGGGAGACAGGAGATCCCGGGCCTCACGGAGGAACCACTCAGGTCAATCATCCAGACTCTCTTCCCAGAGTACCCGGAGAGAATATGCGATCCCAGGTCGATGGACCACGAATTTCCGCCATTCAACAAAGCCGAACTGGTGGCTGCAGTAAAGAAGATGCCTGTGAACAAGGCTCCAGGACCGGACGGAGTGCCGACGATTATAATACGCAAGCTGGCGAGTGCTAGGCCCGATGCCCTTCTGGAAATCTTCAACCAGTGCCTAATAATAAAGAATAAAAATAGATAAAAAGTTAAATTTTTGGTTTGAAACTCATAAGCTTAAAATGCATTTTCTTTTTTAAACGCAATTGCAAAGCTAGGTTTTCCAAACCGGGAGGTCTGGAAATGACTAGGTCACAGCATGAGAAGTGAGAGGGAACCAATAAAACTATTGACAAGACATAGGGAAAGACTCAAATTACGATGGTGAGATTGCGTAATGGAGAATATGAAAAAGTTAGGTATGGAAGCTGGCTAAAGACCAAAAACAATAATGGAGATAAATAATCAATGAAGCAATAAACACATCGCAATCTTTAGAAAAGCAATAGCAATTTTGAATTTGTATTTTCCGTCTAGTTTACTCCTTTATTAATGGAAAACAAAGACCAGTTTTCTGTGAAACTCTTTTCTTAGTGGACAACCAAAACTATTTGACTCCGTTCCGCTCGATTAGTTCCTGCTTATTGCCCTTTTGCAGTGAAAGGCGAGCATACAGCTTTGACCTCCAACCTCCAACCTTTAAACTTTAACCTTTGAGCTTTAAAGCCTTGACCACCAGCTTCTAAGCTTTAAGCAAGCTCTATTCTTCAAGCTTTGACCTCTAAGCGTTAACCTCTAAGCTTTAAGATCTATTCTCCAAATTTTAAAGCTTTAACCTCTAAGCTTTAAGCTCTAACCCCCACGCTTTAAAGCTCCCACCTCTAAGCTTTGACCTCCAACCTCTAATCTTTAGTCTCCAAGCTTTAAGCTCTAACCTCCAAGCTTTAAGCTCTAACCTCCAAGCTTTAAAGCTCCCACCTCTAAGCTTTGACCTCCAACCTAAAAGCTTTAGCCTCCAAGCTTCAAGCTGTAACCTCTCAGCTTTAAAGCTCCCACTTCTAAACTTTAAGCTCTAACCTGTAAGTTTTAAAGCTTTGACGTCCAACTTCTAAGCTTTAAAACTCTAACTTACAATTCGACTCGAAATTTACCATCAGAAACTGCGGAGGTAAATTTTTTTGAACTTCAAACTTAAAGTAAAAACAATTTAGTAAACACTAGGTTCAATTTGTTCACTGACCAACTGCTGGATTGTAAATTTATAGTTTATAAATATTTTTTAGAAATATTTATTTTCTGACGATAACCGTCTCTAAAGGCCTAAAAGTAAAATTGATTTTTATTGATGTACTATAACTAACTTGTTATACAGAAATTTTAATTTATTACATTTCACAAGTTAAAAATAAGATATTTAAAAATCTTATCTACGCCACTGGTAAACAGTGATTGAAATTGTTCATAATGGCTGATCGTTGAGCATAAAGAAACAAATTATAATTTTAAGAAAGAAGAAGCGAATGATTGTCGTTTTGATGAGACATTAATAGTTTCGCAAGTAATTTTATTTGAGTTTACAGCTTGCTTTGCAATATAAATTTATCTTTAATTTATGAAAAAAAAAATAACAAAGAACATAAAAAAACATAATAAATGTCTTCTTGAGATTGTGAGGAATATAAGTTTTATTTAGGGAGGCAGCATCAGAAACTTAAAAAAAAATTAATGATTGGCACGTGAACTTAAATTTCGATTTCTTTATTAATATTTCAATAGCAAGAAAATTAATAACCTACCAAATTTCATAATTACGCTAATAATTTAGTAAATTGTAGTTTGTAGTTAATTGACGTTATTATATTAATTAGTTGGTAGAAAATCACGTTTAGATTAATATTGCTACTTTGAGCTGCCAAATATAGTGAGAATAAAAGCAATTTGCTTTATTTAGAAAAACTCGTGGTAAATTATTGGACGGAATGTAGAAGGAAATTAAGAAAATTAGTAATCACATAATGATGAGGCTACTTCTTTATCGACTAACTGAACATTAAACGGGGCCGCTCGAGATTCCATAATGTTTAGACGGAATTTTTTAAACTTCTTTCATTGTTAAAATTTTGTTAGAAGACTTATTAGGTAATTACTTCTCCAATATATAAATTTAACATAAGGCAATAAAAAATTGCGCTTTTGTTAGAACTGGATTGAACACCCAAAATTGGCCAATTTGTTGCATTTTAATTTTGGCACCCGTCGAGTGTAATTTACTTTTAACTACCAAGATACGTTAATATTAACTTGTTAAGAAAACCGACGATAATTAGAGGTAATTTTGTGGTTGTATCAATTTTTTTCAAAAACCCGGGTTAATTTTTACAGGGTGGAAAAATATTTAAAAGCTGGAATTGGTACTACATGAAATTTTTTTAATCTGCATTAAGTCGATTTTTAAGTAATTAAATTTTAATTGGTAAAAGATTATGCATTATATTGTTATAAGCGTGAAATAAAAAGTGTCAGCTTGCAAGAAACCATACTGTGAATAACAAAAATAATTAATACTCCGTAAATCATAATTATGCATTTGAAATTAGAATCCGTTAGCAATTTATTTAATAGTGTGGTAATGACTATAATAATTTCAAATGAACGTTTACTACCAATAATTACGTACAAAATATTGATAAGTTGGTAAATCCTCTTTCAGCCAGACATTGTAGCTTTTATCAACTCGGAATGTACTTAAAAGTAAAATAATATTGTTTAATTTTTACGCATTTAGTTTGCACGTTTTATAGTTCCATTCCAGGACGAAACTACCGCTAATCATGAATTTTTGCAAATAGGCACTGGCCTTTGGCTCTCTGCCTACAGATAAGATTTTATATTTAAGTTTGACTTTTCTTACTCATTAATGTAGTTCATAAAGGAACTCCGCGCTTTGCCCGGGGGCTCCGCCCCATTGACCCCCGGCTTTCTTCTATTTTAGTCTCCGACTAATGTATTAAACATTGTATACCACTGACACATATACTACATCATAATGTCCTGATGCCTGACTATCCGAAAAGAGAAAGCGTTTTATACGCTATATCAAGTCTTACTTGATTGTCCATAAAAGAGTGTCATTCAAAATGTGGTTCTGAGGGCTCTGTTTTGCGGTTAGATGTAATTCGTAAAACTTTTACTCCACAAAAAAATATTATTTGTTGTTATCCGTTTATCCGTTGATCCAATAATCCGTTGATCCCCATATCCGTTGATCCTTTAAGTATTATATCCAACTACTATATAGGAGCAAATGTCAATTTAGTATTTAACAACAATTTAAAACAAATTATCCTTAGCAAGCAACTTCAGCAGAGCAAATTCAAATATTTAAAAACCTTGACACAACCACTTATGGATTCTACTAGCACCCAAAGCTCTAACGACGAATCTGCCGTTTGCAGTATATGCTTAGGCGACTTGGCAGAAGTAAGAGGCACTATTGATTGTTGCGCACATATATTTTGTGCGGAATGTGTAAAGGTATGGGCAAAATTAAAAAACACTTGTCCTCTAGATCGAAAAACAATTAAATCGATCTACGTTAGCAGATTACCAGATGGTTCGGATAAGGAAACCATTTTTGTGGAAATTATAAAATATATGGAATTTACTGGAAATTTTATCCAGACATCGTTAAGTGACTTCCCGCAGGATGACACAGTTATTTATTACCGAAAAGCTCTGCATGTCTTGCAGAAGCTTAAACAAGTTATTTTGAACCGATTACGAGGTGAACATTTCTTAACAAAATTTGTCGATCCGAATGGAGACGATCTTTCGGAAGAAATGATTTTAATGCGTTTACATCATCATAAAATAACTCTTATACAGAAAATGCGCTCTTGTAAGACTGCTAAGAAAAGGTAAGTGCATATGTAATAAGAATTCAATAAAACTATCAAATTTTAATTTAATAAAAATAACAACATTCTCAAAAAAACATTTATTGCCATAACATGTGGTTTTTGTTTGTTTTACTTACCAACCTGTCGGTCGGGAAGTGACCATTTTCCGACCTGAGATGTATAATACCTATCTACGTAATAAAACAAAAGTAAGTTGAATGAAAGTTTGTCATTTTTTACCAACCAAAAAATATTAAAGTACCGACGACGGTACACCCCCTGGGACCAGTTGCACATCAATCGAGTTTCCAACCAATCGGGTCTAGAGGCCCGTCCGTGGACGCGCTTTCCAGCTAGTATATATTATATAATAATAATAAAATATATCTGTTGATCAGTTTTAGGTTTTTATACCAAGTATAGTAAGAAACCTTGTATTCTGGTCCGTATGTTTCAATTTTAAGAAGTTATAAGCTTATCAAACTAGAATTTGAATCATACGGACGAACGGCCATGCCATATTTGAAGTGTTTTTTGTTTTTCATAATAATTTCACTCCAATACACAGTGGTTCAGAATCGAAAAAAAGCGGACAAAAATCTGAAACTTTAGAAATCTACTTGCACGAGGTAAACATTCATTAGAAAAATATTTAAAATATCAAATCTTTGAATGGGGTGAATTTCAGGGGGTGAAACATAAATAAATTACTAAAAAATCTATAATTTTGGGGATATCTTTAATTTGAATAAACATCCATTGGAAAAATATTTAAAAAAAATTAAATCTTAGAATGGGGTAAATTTCAGGGGGTGAAACACAAATAAATTACTAAAAAAATCTATAATTTGGAAATATGTTCAATTTAAGTAAGCATAAATTGGAAAAATATTTAAAAAAATCAAATCCTTGAATGGGGTGAATTGCACGGGTGAAACATAAATAAATTACTTTTTTTGGAAATTACTTCCAATTACATTCAGCTTAATCGAGCCTGCAAATTTTTAGTATGTTATAAAGGACGGCTTAAGGTATTTTTTGAACATTTTTTCAGGTCTGGACTAAGCAAGACTTTTTCTGTTTCTCTACATAAAATAGATTAACTTGTAAAACACCTCATGTAAAGTTTTTTTTCAACATTTCAATCCAAAATCTTTTTCTTAACATACAGGGTGGGGCGTTTATCGTACCGAAAGTAAAAGGCCGTCAGTTTTGAACGGAAAAAAATTTTTTATTTATTTTTGGATCAAAAGTTTATAAATTTAATAAATTTTTGTTATCAATTCACTTCTTGAAGATAATGCTGCTGAGATGCTAGCTTTGTATCGATAATCATGTTATTGAAAATGTTAATTAAGATCGACTGCGGAATACATTGAATTACTCTGGTTATTTCTGCCTTCAGATTTGCAATATTTTGTGGGCTGGCTTCGTACATCTTGGCCTTACAATACTCTCACAAAAATAAGTCCGGTGGAGTTAAGTCTGGTGACCGTCGTTACCATCTCATGAGGCCTATCGGCTGATGATTTTTTCATTAAATTTGGACTTCAAGAAGTCCATGACTATCGTAGCGATATGTGGTGGTGCCCTATCTTGTTAAAACCAAGTATCCTTCAATACGATTCGCTTAATACGCAATTTAGGCAAAAAATAATCTCTGAGCATCGCCAAATACCGCTGACTATTGACGGTCACGGCACGGTCCCGACACTCAAAAAGGAAAAGTCCGACAATGGACTTCGACAACACCGCACACCAAACTGTCACACGTTCCGGAAGCAAATTGACTTCCTGGATGGTATTCCTGGATGGTGGCAGACCAAATACGACAATTTTGTTTATTCACATTTCCATTCAAGTCGAAATGGGCCTCGTCAGACATGAAGATGTGATTGATAAGTGTTTCATCTGTTTCAAACATTTCAAGCATCTTTTTGCAAAATGCCAAGCAAACCGGATAGTCGGAAGGGTTCAGTTTACTTACTAATTGAAATTTATACGGAATAAATTCAAATCTCCAAACAGCATGCGCCCAACTGATCGACAATTCAGCAGAAAGTTTTCTTGTCGAAGCCGTTGGATTCTGGTTGATCGCCTGAGCCACTGCTGCGATGTTTTCTGCCATTCTAACCGTGTTTTTTTGCTGACGCGACTTTGGTAACACTGTACCCTCTTTTTCGAAACGCGAAATAACCGTTTTTATCTGCATAATTGATGGTACATCGGATTTATGTTGATGAACCACCGCACTTCTCATTCACGTTTGATCAAAATTGGAGACTCAAACTGATACCAATATTTAATCACTTTCTTTCTCATTTCCAAATCCATTATTAATACTAGACAAAATTATAGATTACTAGCTGTCAAATAAACCCAAGAACTGTCAAAAATTCCGATTTGGAGAAAAGTTATCGCCGGTTACTTTCGGTTAAGATATATGCGCCACCCTGTATATTTAAATAAAGTATATACCTCAAATAAGCTTCTAGAAAAAATTTACTTTGAATCAACACGTTTTAAATCCACAGTCTCTTTTCAAAAGTTGGTGATAAAGTAATCTGTAAGCTGCCATGCACAAGGCCTGTGTTTGCGACCCTCTAGCAGAGAGAATTTTTACTTAATCTGCAAGATATTTTAGGAAACGATCGAGTGACCTTTCTTTTATTAACCAACAAAATTTTGAAGCGATATACGCAATTTGAAAAAAATGATTTTTTGGCTTCAAATGGAAGCCTAGGCTTCGAGGCTATTCTCGGTGACATAGCCGTTAGGTTTTACGTGAATACGCAGTTCATGGATAACCGCTTTCGCCCAGGTCTACCGATCGGATAACATCGATTTGAAAACATGAAAACAACTTCGAAGCTTTTGCAGAAAATTGGCAATTTCTCAAGATGACATAATAATGGTGTAATAGTGATATCAAGTTGTTTTCGAAAGTGTTCTCTCTTGCTCTTTGTTCAAACAGTGTTACCAACCTTTAGTATCTATTGTCAATAATAATCATCAACGGTTACTCTTGCGCTTTTTTATTCACAATCAGTTTGAAATGACAAATTAATATTTAATAACAAATAATATTTTTCAATAATTTTATTCAACTTATTTCTGTTTTATTAAGTAGTTATGTATTACTTATCTCAGGTCGAAAAATAGTCACTTCCCGACCGACAGATTGAAAATAAGTAAAACAAAAAAAAACCCATATATTATGGCGATAAATATTTTTTTTTAGAAGTTGCTATTATTATTAAATTAAAATTTCATAGTTTTTATTGATAGTTTTTTGAATTCTTATTACATATTGACACTGAAAAAAATATTCATCATTTTTACATCGATGAACAATTTTTCATCATATTAATGAAAAATTTGTAAATATTATGATTTTTTCATAAATACTATGAATCTTTCATCAATATGATGAATTTTGTTCATTGGTGTAAAAAGGATGAATTTTTTATTAATGTGATGTACCTTTTTTTTCAGTGTACTTACCTTTTCTTAGCAGTCTTACAAGAGCGCATTTTCTGAATAAGGGTTCTTTTATGATGTTGTAAATGCATCAGAATCATGTCTTCCGAAAGATTCTCTCCATTCGGATCGACAAATTTTGTTAAGAAATGTTCACCTCGTAATCGGTTCAAAATAATTTGTTTAAGCTTCTGCAAGACATGCAGAGCTTTTCGGTAATAAATAACTGTGTCATCCTGCGGGAAGTCACTTAACGATGTCTGGATAAAATTTCCAGTAAATTCCATATATTTTATAATTTCCACAAAAATGGTTTCCTTATCCGAACCATCTGGTAATCTGCTAACGTAGATCGATTTAATTGGTTTTCGATCTAGAGGACAAGTGTTTTTTAATTTTGCCCATACCTTTACACATTCCGCACAAAATATATGTGCGCAACAATCAATAGTGCCTCTTACTTCTGCCAAGTCGCCTAAGCATATACTGCAAACGGCAGATTCGTCGTTAGAGCTTTGGGTGCTAGTGGAATCCATAAGTTGTCCTGTCATGGTTTTTAAATATTTGAATTTGTTATGCTGAAGTTGCTTGCTAAGGATAATTTGTTTTAAATTGTTGTTAAATACTAAATTGACATTTGCTCCTATATAGTAGTTGGATATAATACTGAAAGGATCAACGGATATATGGATCAACGGATCAACAGAAAACGGATCAAGGGATAAACGGATGACAACAAATAATATTTTTTGTGCGCTTACAAATCCACGAGACTGCAAGTTTCACGAATTAAATCAAGACGCAAAACAGAGCCCTCAGAGCCACATTTCGAATGACGCTCTTTTACGAACGATCAAGTAAGACTGTACACTTTACATCACAAACACTTTTCGTTGCATATTTTTTATAAAATTTTTAAACAAGCTATCGATTTTATAAACATATTCACGTTAATAAAATGATGAAAAAATGTAAAAGTTACGAGCAATGCTATTGTTAGTGGGTGTTCTGATGCAACTTAGTATCATAATAATTATCAAAGATAAACTGCGAAACATATCTCGTAAGAGTAATGTCTGAATCTTGAAAACTCCAGCCTTGATCTAAATTTGTTTTTCTCAAATAAGAAAGACGGCATACAACGTTGGTGGCAATCTTGGACCAACGCTATTTGCCAGTGCTTAAAACATGCTCAGTCTTAGCTTCGGGTTACCATGAATCAGTCCAGTATCGGTTTCGTACTGGCCGCCAAATATTGACGTTCGGTGTTTGAACGGACCTTTAGCTTTAGCATAATGAATACAGAATTAAGATCAGTACTGGGTACCGATGCTGACTTAGCTTCGAGATCAGTGCCGACCCAGCTTTGAATCAGTACTAGAAGCCAAGATTGCACCAACGCTGGCCGCCAATGTAAGAATGAGCTTATTATCTTAGTATTTAGCCAATGGTTTACCAATGGTACTGCCAACATTTAGCCAAGTGTCAAGTACCGCTGGGTTAATGTTGGGTCAAGCACTGGACCAGTTTTGGGAGCCAACATTGCACAACCGTGGTACTGAGGACATCATTGCAGCGTTGAACCAATGCTGTCCCAGTAGTAATGGGTCAATACTAGGCCAATTGTAAATTTCAGCACTGGAACAGTACTGGGGGCTAAAGTTGCACCAACGCTGATCGCTAACCGTAGTACCGAGGTTATCATTACAGCGTTGGGTCAACGTTATCCCAGTAGTACTACCAATAGTTTGCCAAGCACTGTCGGGCCAATGCTGGCTCAGTTGTAAATATTTTCATGGGGAGATTTAAATTGTCAATTTGACTTGCTCTAAATATCAAATTTATTTTTAATTTTATTTTGTTTTGTTTTTTGTAGTGTATAAAAGAGCTATTATTTCGTAAATAAAGATCATTATTACCATTACACAATAATGCAATTGTGATAGATTCAGGTAGGTAATATTTCCAGGTAAAATTTTTTGTATATTGCTATTAAACTAACCCTAACTGACTGGCGTTTTGCTATAAAAAAGTAATACAGATTTATAAATTAATACACTATCACAATGTATCTTTTGTGTTGATTGCATCGCTTTTTGATTGCTCTATTGATGACTTTCTGGCGCAAAATTAAGAAAAGAAGTTACTGAACTGTAAGGTCAGTATGACACACACACAACAAGTTTTCGCAATAAATTTTAGGAAAGTGCTAAATCAGACTTTGCATCTCTTAATTTTAATTTAAATTTTGGAGGCAATAGGCCGAGTTAAATTTGAAAGTCACAGTAGAAGCCAAAAAATTGCGATATTGACAAAATATAAACTGATTGAACAGTAATCAGTTAAATAAATTAAGTTTAAAATTTCACGCTGGATATTCCACGAGCGAATCATTAATTAAAGTAAATTAGCCGATGTACAAAACGTTTATAAGTTTTTACTTTTTTCTAGTTTGGCAATTTTACATTGTATCGAGATTTTTTACTTACTTTGTAAGGATGAAGAATAATTAATGAGAATATTGACACTTGAAGAGGACGGAGGTCAAATTACCTGGTAGTATATTGCATTTAGGTATAAGAGCGATCGTTTATTAATAGTGGATACTTTTGGAAGCAGACATGAAGTGAGGATAATTAGTGATTACGAAAGCTAATCACTCATGAAAAAGCTGCTGGTTTTTATCCAACAAACGCGGTATTGATTTGTATTGGTTTTTTGTTAACACAGCACTCTCATCCATTTGATTTGAATTTGAATTGATTGTTGAGTGGAATTGATGAAAGAAGAGAGCCAGTGAATTTGGGTAGGTATGAATAAATTGTTATAAATTAACATAATTATTTATTGATAATTGCTTGATGATGTAGATAGTTTAAACAAAAAATCCTAAAACGATTATATTATCAACTCCATTAAAGTCTCGGTATACAAATTTTCGAAAATTATAAGTGTTAAGTTGATTGGAGTTAGTGGGATGCCTTATGGTTTGAAAAATTAATTACTTAAATAGGTGAAATTCTTATCGCAATTTTTTTCAGAAAAAAGAATAATATTGTGTCATTCACACTATTTAAATCTATTTTTTACAGACGTTAAGTGGTTTATTTATAATAAATAAAATCAAAATGGTATAAAAATACCAGCAAATTTGCTTGCTGTCAATTTTTTAAAAACTTTGTTTGCTTATTAGATTGTATTGATTATGCTAAGAATGCAGTTCGCAAGTTAGCTTAATCTGGTTCTTATCTTTATGTCTTTCAAAAAAGTGTCATAATGTTTTTCTAATTTCGTGGGCGTTCAACGAAAAATAACAAACCATAAGTCTATTTTTATGAAATTTAAATTATTGCAGAAATGCCTACATTTTACTTCTTTTATTGCAAATATTTGCTTGTTTTTCTGTATGTTTAAGAAAAAAATGGAAAATTGAAAATGTTTTTGAAAATGAAAATCTAAAAAAAATGAAAAACATTTCCTTTAGAAAATGTTAAAAAAGTAAGAAAAAAAATTTTCCTGCAATATTTTTAAGATTTTTTCAGATTTCCTAAGACTGAACCGGATTTCCTACAATTTCTTCAGATTTCCGAATTTTCCGGGATTTATTCAGATTTCCTTGGGTTGCCTCAAGATTTCGTTTAGAAGAAGTTGAAAAAGCAAGAAAAAAATTTATCTGGAATACTTCTAAGATTCCCTAAAATTTCCTAAGATTGCGCCGGATTTCCTAAAATTTCCTTAGATTTCGTCATATTTCCTTGTATTGCCTCAAAATTTTTTTCAGGTAATGTTGAAAAAATAAAAAAATGGTTGTCTGGAATATTTATAAGATTTCCTAAGATTGTTTCCTTTGAGATTGAAGCTAAGAGGTTTCCCCTTCAGTTAATAGTTTTTCAACACTATATTGGTTTGGACCTTGGTATAGGGTTAGTGGATTTTCTGAATTAGTGCATATAAGTGAAAATATTGTATCCGTACAGATCTGCGAAGACTTTTCCGCTACATTCGCTGCAATTCTGTAATTTAGATGTATAGAGAATTTTGGGCTGGAATTCTCATTTATCTTCTTTTGAACAAGGCAACTTTTCCCGTTTTACGAATTACGAATAGAATATCATATTTTATCTACTCTTGAAATTTAGTTAATCACTAATTTTTCTAATTTTTATATTCAATGCAGTTTTGTTTTATTTTATTTCTTTATGAATAGCATTCTATGCTTTTTTTCTAATATAATATTCTTTTAATTAACTTTAACAATTAGTAAATTTTCTACGTTTTGTTACGGTTTGATTTTGTTTTTAAATAAAAATTCGATTGTTGTTAAAGATTTTCAAAAGGTGGCATCCTAATTCACTTTTGAAGTCGAATTTGATGGAAATTATTATCATATCGATAATTTGCACATTTTTAATTTTAATTTTAACTTTGCGATTTTGGTGAAAAGTTACAATTTTAAGTCGAGTAATTATATTTGGACGACGTAGCTAATCAATTTTTTTTGTGAAAATTGCGTTATTTTCTCATCCAGATATTTGGGATTAGTATTGATTGCTACGATTTTGTTTTGGATTTCTTCTTCTATTTTTTTACGTTTACTTGGGAAGTTATCCGATCTTCATTTGAAGGATTAAATTCGTTCATGGACCATTGCTTCGCTTATTTTACTAATAAACCCTCACACAACATCTAGAGGTATGTTTGATAATTTTATTCCACATTTGTTAAGTTTGAATTTTTATAGGGTGTTAATAGCGGTTCACCAGCTATTACTTCTTATTTTTGGATTATCGATATCAACCGTTACAATCATAATATCGATCGTGACGTTACTCTTTTTTTACTCCTTGGTTATCTGGCGTCGTATTTCTGTTTAGATGGTTATTGGGTATCCACCTGGATAACAACACAACAGCTTTGGATAATTCAGTCGAACCTTTGGTATCGCTATCGCTATCCTGATCTAACCATCAAGAGAGAAGACAACGGAAAGCTAAGATTTTGTTTGTTTGTGCCGTCATTTATTATTGTTAATAATTATCTTTTTGCGCGAAGAATTTTATTGGGCCGTTCTTTTCATTATAATTTTGTATTTAAACATCTAACAACTCGTAAAGCTGTATAAAATCATTACAGTATTTGTACGCCAAAGTATACGTATACGCGGTAACTATAACGCGAGTATTTACTTTTTACTTTTTATATATTACCTTATATTTTTATCGTGAGCAATTGATAGCTTACAACGTATTCATTTTTTTTTATATTAAAAAGGTAGCCCAATTTATCGCATTATTTGTAAATATTTTTATTGTCATTAAATCGGAAACAAACGTTATCTCTGTTACTCAGTCTTTTCTTGACCTGGTTACTTCTTTTTTTTGCAACAGTCAGTATTTTTTTCGTAGTTTAACGTGGCTGTTAATTCGAATATACAGGGTGATTCTTTTGTTTAAACTTCGTGGCGCCCAAAAATATCAACACTTCGGCTGGCTCTTCGGAGCGTTACTTTGGCGATTTTCCCCTATATATTAATCCTCCAGATCTGAAGAAGAATCAGCTCAATCTCTTTTTTTTTGTATTTAGTTATTTGCCTTTACGAGCTAGCCAAAGGCACACGACCCAACTACCGATAAATCACCATCAATAATTTATATTATTAATTTTTTATTCTATCTACTTTTAACGGTAGCAGTTTTTTACATTTTATTTTAAGGGAAATCCATTTCCAGTTTAGCTTTTATTTGATCTTTTATTCCTTAAAATTTGTAAATTTAAGCTGAGATGTCATCTGCTATTTTTTTAAATGGCAACCTTTATTTTTTTGCATCAACTACATAATTTTCAATTACGAATGTTTAGCTTGAACAAAAATTTTCTTTGCAATTATGGGGTAAAATAAACTGGGTGAAAATCATACCTGAAAATGGTAAACTGGACAAAAGACAAATTTCTTAAAACTTTTCAAAATGGAAAACTAGGCCAAAGGTAAATTTACCCAATATTTAAAAATGGTAAACTGAGCCAAAGGTAAATTCCACTATAATTTTGGAATTGGTAAATTGGGCTAAAAAGAAAGGGAAATTCATTTAGGATTAAAATATTAATGGTTTAGGAATAATTATAATATTATGTAATTATACCGTTGTTTTCGTCCATACTTGTAATAAATAAAATAAAACTGGCTTTCGGGATTATTGGACAGGAGCTCATTCAAAATAAAACCACTTGTTTAACAGGTCGACGTTTCGCTTAACTTTATTGTAAGCCTCCTCAGGACTAAAACATGCTAATTAATGGTGTACAAATCAAATGTTAAATTATCTTACCCAATCAAACAGAAGTTTGGCTGTTCAAATTAGCATATCTCCGCAATGTGTTAACATGGGTGGCAAGTAACAATCGCAAAACAGTACATAAACGTAAAACAAATAATTGCATAAATAAAATCATTAAAAGGTCAAAAAACCAGTCAATAAATTAAACAAATTACTAAAAATCACAATAAATATTTAAATTCTGCAACAATAAATAGACATCTTGCAAGTAAACTTATCTAGTCCTTCAGATAATATAAGACTGAGCCAAGAATGATTATTACAATAACATGAATTAAATTATTTTATTTTAGAATGTCGCTATAGATAACGCTCAGCTTCTGCACATCTTCCCTAAAATTTACACTGTTATTTTCCTTCTTTATATGAAACATCTCGCTGATTAGTCTCTTGATATAATTGCTTTCTCGGTCCAATATTTCAGTTCTCTCAAAATCAAATGTATGTCCAAGATTGTAATGGTGTTGGACCAATGCTGATGTCTGCATTTTACTCTGAGCCTCCCTTGTTACATTTTCGATCTTCTTACAATCATTTTCGTGCTGGTAAAGTCTACTTTTAAGCCATTGCTTGGTTTGCCCTACATATGTTCCAGCACAGTCTCTACATGGAATCTTATAGACCAATTCTGATTCTTCTTGTTTTTCTGTTTTTGTTTTTAATTTTGTAAGTAAATTACTATGGTCTTTTAAATTATAAGGAGCTAGTGTACAGAATGGACTCAGAATCTTGTTCAGTTTCTCTGTTAAGCCTCTTATGTAAGGGAATTTGAAATAGTGTGGTTTATCTCTATCCTCATCCCTTATTACATTCGGTTTTGTGGTTTCTTTTAATTTCCTTTCAGTGGCTTTTATAAACCACATTGGATAACCATTGTTCTTTAAAATAGTGTACATTTTCTTTTTGTTTTCATGGTGGAAGGAATCCTGACTAATCTCAGTAATTCTTCTTATTAAACCTGACACCAGTGCTCTCTTTATATTTAAATGGTGATAGGAATGATAACCTACCAATCTGTTGGACGCTGATGGTTTCGTGTACCAATTTGTAACGATTTTATTCTCCATAGTTCTAATGGCTGTAACATCTACCCGACTAGAAATTGTAGTTAGGCTTTCCGAAAGATCAATTCGGGCAGAATTAGGCATGCCTAACTTAGGCAAACCTAACTCTAACCACGTCAGGGCCACACGAGGCAAAACGAAAAATGGCAAAATGTAATTAGGAAAGTGTTTGGCACTGCCTAACTTCGGCATACCTTTGGAATTCCTAATTTGGGCCTAATCACGGTAGCCAAAGGTTTACCGAAGTTCGGTATTCTAAACTCGGATTTCATTAGGAAAGTGTTTGGCACTGCCTAACTTCGGCACACCTTTGGAATTCCTAATTTGGGCCTAATCACGGTAGCCAAAGGTTTACCGAAGTTCGGTATTCTAAACTCGGATTTCATTAGGAAAGTGTTTGGCACTGCCTAACTTCGGCACACCTTTGGAATTCCTAATTTGGGCCTAATCACGGTAGCCAAAGGTTTACCGAAGTTCGGTATTCTAAACTCGGATTTCATTAGGAAAGTGTTTGGCACTGCCTAACTTCGGCACACCTTTGGAATTCCTAATTTGGGCCTAATCACGGTAGCCAAAGGTTTACCGAAGTTCGGTATTCTAAACTCGGACTTCATTAGGAAAGTGTTTGGCACTGCCTAACTTCGGCACACCTTTGGAATTCCTAATTTGGGCCTAATCACGGTAGCCAAAGGTTTACCGAAGTTCGGTATTCTTAACTCGGATTTCATTAGGAAAGTGTTTGGCACTGCCTAACTTCGGCACACCTTTGGAATTCCTAATATGGGCCTAATCACGGTAGCCATAGGTTTACCGAAGTTCGGTATTCTAAACTCGGATTTCGTTAGGAAAGTGTTTGGCACTGCCTAACTTCGGCACACCTTTGGAATTCCTAATTTGGGCCTAATCACGGTAGCCAAAGGTTTACCGAAGTTCGGTATTCTAAACTCGGATTTCATTAGGAAAGTGTTTGGCACTGCCTAACTTCGGCACACCTTTGGAATTCCTAATATGGGCCTAATCACGGTAGCCATAGGTTTACCGAAGTTCGGTATTCTAAACTCGGATTTCGTTAGGAAAGTGTTTGGCACTGCCTAACTTCGGCACACCTTTGGAATTCCTAATTTGGGCCTAATCACGGTAGCCAAAGGTTTACCGAAGTTCGGTATTCTAAACTCGGACTTCATTAGGAAAGTGTTTGGCACTGCCTAACTTCGGCACACCTTTGGAATTCCTAATTTGGGCCTAATCACGGTAGCCAAAGGTTTACCGAAGTTCGGTATTCTAAACTCGGACTTCATTAGGAAAGTGTTTGGCACTGCCTAACTTTGGCATACCTTTGGAATTCCTGACTACTATCTTGTGACAGTAACTAAGAGCTTGCCGAAGTGAAGAATGATAGCTATAATCTATGGTTGCCAATTGATGCAAATAGAATACTTTATATCTTAATTCATGTTTTTTTATTTCTAATAGATTTTAAAATTTTAATCTAGATTCAAATTCATTTTTACATTTAAAATAATTATTTCATTCGTCAATAGAAAAATAAATTATAAATAAAAAGTGCTAGTGTAGTGTCTGTGTTCTGAGAAATTTTTATATCTTCTCGTATTACATGAACTATTTTACAACAGTCGAGTCGTTTAGTTGTCCTATATCCATGTGACTTTATTGTTAGTTGCTAACGTCTTTATATCATAGTGAGCGGTTCTCTAGGTTATTATAATTAAAATTATATCAACAATAAATTATATTTGATACCTAATAATTTATTTGTTGTCAAAAATCAACAATATGTCGGTTGGTTTAATTGAAGCAAAATATCGGTTAGTAACATTTTTAGAAAGTGATTTTTTCGTATTTTTTTCTGAAAATAAATTCCAAAACGAAAATTTTGAGAAAAAGCCGTCGCATTTATTCAATTTTTGAAAAAGTAAGTAAGTAAAATAATAAAAGGTATAAAAATAAATCATAACTTCATAACTAAGCAGCATGAATTATTTTGTAATAAATTTAATAAATATCTTTATATTTCAGGGATATTAATTAAAAGATTTTCAAAATCTGAAGATGATCCGTTGGGTGACAAAGCTGTCAACGATAGTATTTCATCGATACTCAATCATTGTGGTGATTGGAATAGTGGGCTAAATGATAGAAAAAACAAAAATGTACAAAACAAGAATGACAGGAAAGAAATAATGCTAAAGCAGCGTTGACAATTTGCGTGCGTGTTCCACGAATTTACAAATTTTAATTTTCACCATTTGATAATTTTTATATTCGTGGCGAAGGTTTACACGGGTGCGCATATAACAGTTTTAACAGTTAGTGGTGAAAAATTACGATTTATATTTCAGGAATCGTGAAAATTAAAATTTGTAAATTCATGCATCGTGGAACAGGTACGTGATTCACTCACTACCCATGTCAACGCTGCTTAAAATTAAAATTAATTTTAATTTATATTAAACCTTTAATATGGTAAAGTTATTAACATGTGAAATTATTGTAAAAATTATGTATGTTAGAAAAAAGGCGTTAAAACGCTTTTGTATTTACAGTGCGATAATCTATATCCACCCATTTCCCTACTTTTTACGAATTAATTTTAAGAAATTGGAGCTATTGTTGTATTATTGCTATATTTTTTAAGATAATTATTGTATTTGTATTTCTGCCAGGTTTTTAAAATAAATATTAAATCTAGCTCGTGCAATATAATATCGTATTTCTGTTTGTCCTAAAAAAAAAAATTTTTTTAGATTTAAATTTAGGTGGTCACCTGCAAGTTTGGTTTTCCAAACCACCGCCTAATTAGGAAAGCGAATTCGGGCCACATTAGGTTAAGGTTGTCACCTGAAAGTTTGGTTTTCCAAACCACTGCCTAGTTAGGAAGGCGAACTCGAGCCAGATTAGGTTGAGGTTGTCACCTGCAAGTTTGGTTTTCCAAACCACCGCCTAGTTAGGAAGCCTAATTAGGTAGGGACTCGCAACTGCGTTACGTTCGTAATACGGGCCTAATGCGGCTGCCTCACTTGGCCCGAGTTTGAAATTCGGCATGCCTAGTTCGGGCCTAATCACCACCTAACTACAATTTCTACTCGGGTAGGAAAGGTACTTCTCTATTGGTCTCTTTTTCTAGTGTAAATTGTATTTTCTCATGATATTTATTGAACTTGTTACAAAACCATACCTCTTTTCCTTTTGGCACAGCCACTATAGTATCATCCACATACAGATAAAGAAATGGTATCTCAAACTGGATCGTCATCAATACTTCCTCTATCACCATTTCCACTACTAAGCCCGCTAATGCTGGGCTCGCTGGGTTCCCCATTGATAAACCTTCTTGTTGGGTATAAAATTTATCTTCTAACTGAAAGTAACTTGTGGAAAACCAAATATCAATTAGTTCCTCTATATCTTTAATGTTTAAATCCGTGTAACATTTTACGGTTCTCCAATACTTTCTAATTGCTTTTTTCACCATTTCTTTAGGAATGCTTGGGAATAGGGACACCACATCTAGAGACATCAGTACATAATTGTCTGGTAATGTTAACTCTGCAACTTTCCCAACAAATTCTTTAGAGCTTTTTATTATGTAGTTGGAAGTCGATAACACATTCATGAATATCTTCCCTAGGAAGGACGATATATTGTACGACGGGGACTTTATACAACTCACTATCGGTCTTAACATCGGTTCGTGTTTGTGTGTTTTTCGCAATCCGTATATCCTTGGACTCACTGAGTTGTGCCTTATAAGAGCTTTGTATTGCATATCATCAACCAGTTTATTGTCTTTCAATTTCTTTATGAATCTGTTAATTCTATTTTGGTAGTTTGTGGTGGGATCTCTTGTAGTTATTTTGAATATTCTTTTGTCTTCTACTATTTGTTCCATAAGTTTTTTATATTCTTCTTTATACATAACTACCGTGTTGTTGCCTTTATCAGATTTGGATACTATTATTTCAGGATGTGATTTCAAAAACCATTCTGTTTCTTTATAGTTATTCTTAACTAATTTGGAAACGAAATCTTCTCTTTTGTATCTTATCTTATTTTTAAAATTAGTAACCACGTTTATACATTTAGCTCTTAGTTCATTCGTCTTTTCTTCTTCACTTTGTAATCCTTGTAAACATCCTTCCAAATCTTTTATGATCTTTAATGTCGGTAACTCTTCTACAGACAATCCAAACTTTGGACTTAATTTCAGCGAAGCCACCACTGGATTCGGTAATTCTAGATTCGTGAAATTGAATAAAATATTACTTTCATCATGTAACCCGACATCATTTCGTCTTCCCAACAATGCTTCAAATTTCTGTATATTACTGCGCTTAGTCTTACTGTACATCCAGTTATATCTCTTGTTACATGCAGCAGTCAATCTAAGCATTAATTCTAGTCGAAGTTGATTACTTAACGCTTGTTCAAGCTCTTCCATAAGTAATTGTGTTTGTGTGACTTTCCAACATGTAGAAAGTATTGGAGAACCGTAAAATGTTACACGGATTTAAACATTAAAGATATAGAGGAACTAATTGATATTTGGTTTTCCACAAGTTACTTTCAGTTAGAAGATAAATTTTATACCCAACAAGAAGGTTTATCAATGGGGAACCCAGCGAGCCCAGCATTAGCGGGCTTAGTAATGGAAATGGTGATAGAGGAAGTATTGATGACGATCCAGTTTGAGATACCATTTCTTTATCTGTATGTGGATGATACTATAGTGGCTGTGCCAAAAGGAAAAGAGGTATGGTTTTGTAACAAGTTCAATAAATATCATGAGAAAATACAATTTACACTAGAAAAAGAGACCAATAGAGAAGTACCTTTCCTAGATGTTACAGCCATTAGAACTATGGAGAATAAAATCGTTACAAATTGGTACACGAAACCATCAGCGTCCAACAGATTGGTAGGTTATCATTCCTATCACCATTTAAATATAAAGAGAGCACTGGTGTCAGGTTTAATAAGAAGAATTACTGAGATTAGTCAGGATTCCTTCCACCATGAAAACAAAAAGAAAATGTACACTATTTTAAAGAACAATGGTTATCCAATGTGGTTTATAAAAGCCACTGAAAGGAAATTAAAAGAAACCACAAAACCGAATGTAATAAGGGATGAGGATAGAGATAAACCACACTATTTCAAATTCCCTTACATAAGAGGCTTAACAGAGAAACTGAACAAGATTCTGAGTCCATTCTGTACACTAGCTCCTTATAATTTAAAAGACCATAGTAATTTACTTACAAAATTAAAAACAAAAACAGAAAAACAAGAAGAATCAGAATTGGTCTATAAGATTCCATGTAGAGACTGTGCTGGAACATATGTAGGGCAAACCAAGCAATGGCTTAAAAGTAGACTTTACCAGCACGAAAATGATTGTAAGAAGATCGAAAATGTAACAAGGGAGGCTCAGAGTAAAATGCAGACATCAGCATTGGTCCAACACCATTACAATCTTGGACATACATTTGATTTTGAGAGAACTGAAATATTGGACCGAGAAAGCAATTATATCAAGAGACTAATCAGCGAGATGTTTCATATAAAGAAGGAAAATAACAGTGTAAATTTTAGGGAAGATGTGCAGAAGCTGAGCGTTATCTATAGCGACATTCTAAAATAAAATAATTTAATTCATGTTATTGTAATAATCATTCTTGGCTCAGTCTTATATTATCTGAAGGACTAGATAAGTTTACTTGCAAGATGTCTATTTATTGTTGCAGAATTTAAATATTTATTGTGATTTTTAGTAATTTGTTTAATTTATTGACTGGTTTTTTGACCTTTTAATGATTTTATTTATGCAATTATTTGTTTTACGTTTGTGTACTGTTTTGCGATTGTTACTTGCCACCCATGTTAACACATTGCGGAGATATGCTAATTTGAACAGCCAAACTTCTGTTTGATTGGGTAAGATAATTTAACATTTGATTTGTACACCATTAATTAGCATGTTTTAGTCCTGAGGAGGCTTACAATAAAGTTAAGCGAAACGTCGACCTGTTAAACAAGTGGTTTTATTTTGAATGAGCTCCTGTCCAATAATCCCGAAAGCCAGTTTTATTTTATTTATTATGTAATTAATTATAAAGTCGTGAATATCACTGCGTTAAGTCCACATTGAGGGATATCCGTCCCCTTCCTGGTAGCACACTTTTCCAAGTACAAACTGTTTAAAGCAATAATTTTAGTGAATACAGCGTTTATCAAAGCGGCCCGGAGCGGAAGAGACCGGAGCGGGGAGACCGGGGGCGGAGGGTGCGAAGGGTCAGTTTTGTAATTAATTGATTTCTTCCGGGTAATTTATTAAATGAACCAATAACACAGATGCGTTGGAAATTATATTCTTTTTAATATTCGTGACGTAACCAGGGAGGGACTGAAATCACTGCAAAGGCGGTTAAATTTTGTGGTAGACCACACATAGCAAAAACTGGTACAGTAGCAGTCATGGAAATTTTATCGGTGAATATTTCCGAATTAAAGTAAAAATTCGCAATGAAATAAACACAATACGCACACAAAGCTAGGTTTTCAAACCGGGGGGTCTGGGGGTATGGAATACCCTCCAGTACACCAGAGATTGTGAACTAAAACAAGTGTTATTGAGCTTGTTGATCTCAAACCAGAAATCTGACTTAAAATAATTCTAAAATCTAAGATTTTCATTTCATTCATGTCACATTTTTTATGTAAAATTCACATTTTATATACCCCCCCGCTTTGCGATTGTGTTAAAAAACAGTATTATTGAGCTCACGACTTTCAAACCAAATATTTAACTTTTTATCTACTTCTGTTCGATTTTCTATTCTTTATTATTAAGAATAATATACTTAGAAACTCATTTTTTTAATTCAGGAATAATTCTCAATGCAATTTCCACGACCGCTACTGTATTGGTGCTGTTTAAAAGTTGCTTATTTAAATTTGAAAAGTAAAGTGTGTAAATATTTGTATTGCATGGTTTCTCGCCAAAAAAGTTGAAGTGGCTGCAATGACGGGTGGAAACCGGGTTTTTTTCCCAAGATGGCCGCTGAAGGGAAAATGTAAAATTTGTGTCTCTTCAGGTTTTCTGAGATTTTGTTTTTTTTGAACAGTTTTATTTGAAAATTAATTTTATTATATTTGGCGTCGGTCTAAGACAAAATCCCGCGGCCACAATCCTGTGGTCAAAATCCCGCCGGACCGGAAAGTGGGGGGTGCGAAGGGAATCCCTAAGAACAAGTTTTGCATTTGTAAAATATAATTAGTGTCGGGGATTTGCTAGCATTTAATTATAAAAACCGCAGAACTATTTTTTGTGGTGGATCCGTGTATTGCCATGGACCCTGCGCTACCCTGCGCTACGGTCCCCTCCGCTCTGAGAGCTCCGAGCCGTTTTGACAAAGACTGAACTCATTGAAAATATCCCTGAAGACCAAAAGAACTCGCTAAAGATGGAACTCGAAAAAGGTGAAAGTCGTTTCAGGGTGGATCCGAAAGTACGGGGTGCGAATTGAATCCACAAAGAACAAGCTTTGCATTAGTAAAATAATTAATATTTGATAATTAAATAGTAGTACAGTATTCGCCAAAATACACAGTACCGAAATTTATGCACGTTTTGCATTTGTTATTTTTGGCTTATTTGTCATTAGTTGTCATATTTACACATTGCTCAGGTGCTAAAATCGCGTTGAAAATGGTTTTCACAACAGAGGAAAACGTGTTTGTTGCAGAGCAATATTTTCGCTCATACGGAAATGGACAGGATAATGTTAATTTGATGATTGGTGATAAAATTGAATATTTGAAGATAAGTTAATTTGGACGAGAATTTTAAATTTTTGTTGAAAGTGTTTGATTGTTAAAAATTGAAGGCATCGAAAGATAAACTTGTGTCGTCGCACCTGGGTCAAGTTATCAAAGACGATTTGCTTTTCCAGTTTGTGTTGAAAATCATATTTTATTAATTTAAATCAAGAAGAAGAGGCATTGAATTAATTTTTCGATTTTTTGGCGTCTTAATAAATATTTGGAGCATCATTTTGGATGTAGAGTTTCTTTGAGAGTTAACCGGGCAAATTTAAAAAAAATTATTTTTTTGGAGAAGCCTATTAAAAAATTTGGGGACCCTAAAAAAACATGACAGTATATACCAAAAACATATAAATTTTCGCGAAATGACAGGGTGACGGTAAACTGAGTCAATGATAAACTAAACAAAAAGTATATCGGGCGCGAAGATGTAGACAGTTTTTGATATTTTTGCGGAAGTGACACTAAATTAATTCATCCACTTATAAAATTGTAATCAAATTGATATTTGTCCCAGTTTGCCATTTTTAAAATTTTAGTAAAATTGACATTTGGCTCAGTTTATCACTTTTAAAATTTGGTCCAGTTTACCGTTCCCCCAGTTTACCGTCGCCGTCGCCCGTAATAATCAGTTTCCAAGTTTCAAAAACAAATACAAATTTAATTATTATTTATTAGGGAGGAACTGAAAACAAAAGACAGTTCTGACAGTTATTCGAGTTTTGAACATCTTTAATTTTGTTTATTTTAAAATAAATTAATATAAAAAGTTTTAGTTTTATTTGTTTTTATAATCATTACCTAAATTATAATTTCGAATTTATTTGTATTTTTTAAACCAGTGCTTCTCAACCTGTGGGGCGCGCATCCCTAGGGGGACACGTGATAACATAAAATGGAAAATGTAAATATATTATTTAATTTACTGAAAAAAAAAAACAAAACAAAAAAACATTCTGACATAATAAAAGAATAAAATATACGAAATTACTAAAAAAAAATTGTATATGAGAAGGGGGCGCCGTGAAAATTATGATTAAAATTGGCAAATACTAAAAGGTTGAGAAACGCTGTTTTAAATTATTTCAAAATTAAGAGTGGTTTGGCTGAATACCGCTGGTAGTAAAATTGAAAAAAACAGTTTTGCAAGAAATATTTCTTTGGAATATTTTGTTCACCAGTCCAAGATCAGATTTAGATAAATATTATACTGGAGCCTTAAGTATATACAACGAAATACTACAAAATATTTGAAATTGAAGACATAGCATCAGCATTCTGGATGCTAATGACGCCAATTTTATCCGATGAAGTTATTTTTTTATCTCAACGGCACAATTACCCATCAAAACTGAAGACATTGGTCTATTGAAAATCCACACTGAAAAATTAAAACTCATAGTAAACTGGCCACCACAATTATTAATAAAGGCAATTCAACTCAATTATGATCAATGAGGTTCTACAGGAATTTTAGGATAGGATATTGCCATGTAGTGATTGGTGCTTCATTCACTTGATCACGTGGAACATTTAATTTAACTTAATTGTTAAAAAAAAATTTTTTAATTAATATTTTTAATAATTTTAATTGAATTAATTAAATTTGTCGACATTTAATTTAATTTTTTTTATTTTTAAATTTCTTAACAATTAACAATAACGAATAATTTTTAAAAGTTTGATCATTTGGGTTAACCCCGCCTCTTTCCTACTTAGATTACATAAACCAATCAAACTTTGAGGTCACTAAACGCATCCAATAATTGAATAAAAGATAATATTATTTTAATTAATTATACGATTTATAGATTTTTATTTTCTTCAATAATTACCCAATAAAGCATAAAATAAAACTGGGATAAATACCATTTACTGGAATAGCAGTAAAATATATTATACAAAAAATTAGTATAAATTTAAATAATTTCGAAGTGCATTTTAAGCTTTCATTCGGTTAACAACAACGTTGTGGGGGACGCATTTATACTGGTTTGGCCATATGTTGTATTTGATAATGATCGTAGCACACGCCATATCATCCTTGTCTAATTAGATGTATTGACTTACTGAATTTTTAAATGGGGTAGTGAGTTTTTTAAAAGAAATGCACGTTTCGATCATTTTCTGCATCGTTAACTTTATTAAGGGTAATTAGTTCCTTATTGTGTTATAATGGTTAACTGATACTATAATATTTGAAATTAATATGCTTGGCTTGAAATTTAATAAATTTATGCTTTTTTAATTTTATTAATATTTTACTGAAGGTTTCCGTCTTTAGTCCTTTTCAAACAACACCTACCGCCGACTTACGTACAATAAATTACAAATTATAGTAATTAATATAATGATGCCAAGTGTTATAGGCCTAACTATACTTCACTAATACGATTCCCTTCGATAAAAACTTAATATTTAAATAAATAAATTGTTAACTTGCTTAATTAATTTGTTGTATTGAAGTTTTAATTTTATTAAAAATTTAATTTTAAGTCCTGAGGTCCTGATCGGATCAGCTTAAAATGTAGATTTAAAAATTTTTTTGAAAAATTTTTTTTAAATCAAAAAGCTGAATTCAAAGCTGTCTAAGCAGAGTTAAAAGCTTGTACATCCCATAAGGACCGCTACTGATAATTAATTTCCCCTGTAGTTCTAAGTTTGTTCAAATGTTTCTCTTGCGATTCTGGTAAAATTAGGTATATCTCGGAAATGGTGCGACCAAATAGAAAAATGTATATACACAAAATTGAAGGCAAGAAAATTTGCAACAAAAAACGTCTAAAAAATGTTGTTGTAAAATCGAATTTTATATGCTAAAAACGCCTTCAAAACCGGCAATTTGCATTTGGAGCGTCCGGGTGGTTTCATTCTGAGGCACTGTAGCTTTGAGGACCGCAGAAACTAGCTCCGCCACTGCTCTTATTAATGGTATTGCTGTTTTTTAAGAAACTACTATTTTAAAATATTGGGAAAATTTCAAAATTATAAATTTAGAAAAAATGTAGGTCGTGTAATACCTTATCTTTTAGTAGACACTAATAAAATTGAAGTAATAAAAAGTTTTAAACTATGTATCGATTTTATTGTACATATATTATTATGACATTTTCAATGCATATATTAGCATGTTTACTGCAGATTTCAATATTTTTTGCTGCACTTATAATTTTTTGCTGCATACACTTTCTTATCTTTTAATATTTTATTATTTCAAGTTATTTGTAGATTCCAGCAGTGAGATATGTAAATTACTGCGATTATCACTAAAAAACGAATTTCAAAAATTTATCGCATTTTAATTAATTTTTAAAATTAACATTTTTAGTATCAAATAAAAATAAAAAATACTTAACTCTGTGAGAGATCATCATTCCAAAAAGAAATCACTTTAAAAACACTTTTAAAATCGAAAATCGCAGTGTCAGCAGGAGAAAACTGCAATTTATTCTAAATTTAACATCTGGAAAACCTTGAAAGAGGATCTAGTCCTTTGGCTGAGTTATATTATAATTTATTTTTATTAACCATAGTTCAATAATAATAATATTTTTGTATAATCCAGAATTTTGTAACTGGCTTCTTCCAAGAAATACAAATCCTAAGTAAGATTGCCCGGTAATTTTCTTCATTAATTTAAAAATGTTAAATTGATGTCCGTCTTCTGATGATCTCTCTCCTTGTAAATCAATTATAATTTTACACATCCAAAATATATCCTTATAATTTTGACAATCTTCAATTATCAAAAAAATTAATTATCCCAATTCAAAAAAAAAAAAAAATTGAAAATTGAAGAAAATTCAAGAGAAATCTAATTCGTCTCAACCGCTTCTGGCACCAACTTTGGCAGAAGGTCTGGTTTTTCCATTTACTTATTGTTGTTACCAGAAGTTAGTGAAAAAAAAAAAATTTACGAATTTTAAAACAAAACAAAATTTTTTCAAAATATACCAAATAATGTACAAATTAAATACAAAAATTCAAAAAATAAATGCAAGATTTTAACTTTCTGCTTCAGAAAAGATCTTTTTATTCAAATGCATAAACTCCTAATATTGCAGAAAACGCATAAAAAACCAGTTCGTTTTAATTAATTTATTAATAAGTGATAAGTATATTTCAAAGTATCTGATTGGAAAATGAATAAATTAACTACTAACTCCGGCTGTGCTGCATAACAGGACGATTAATAAGAATAACGAAATATGATAGCATTGCAATTTTTTGCAAAAATTATACCGCCAAATAAGCCAATAGAAACCTTCAATTTTAATTAAATTTTTTGCTTAAACTTTATTGGCAGATTAGTTTTTATAATGAAATTAGACTTTTTCTAACTTGAAGCGGAAAAGAAGATTTTTCACATTTAATTTCTGATTTAAACTTTTTTGTTTATTTTTGTGATGTTACCTGGTAACATGTATGCAGGTATAATTAGAAATACAATCATACTAAATTTTTTTTTTACAAAAACACTTCAAATTTTGTGAGCGGCCCAGAAGTTGTTTGCGCAGTGGTTGAAATTTTGAAATTCCTATCTTCTAAAAGTTCTGAGTCGCCAGCAGCTGTAAGATGTAAGTTTTGTGGAAAAACAAATATTTGGCTTCCTAGAATTCAAATTTCAATAGACTGATTTCATTTCAAATCATTCCGGCTTGGTGAACCCCATGATCAAGAACTCGTTTTTACTGAAATATGCTGTTGTTTATACAAAATGAAGAAACTCGTATTTTGTTTTTTCACCTCAGTCTAACGCCCGGTAGCGGACTTTTCCGATTTTGAAGTAAATAATGTTATTCTTAAAAATTCGGTGGTTAGCATAAGAGAAATCGCTGTCAATTTGGTAATTTTGCAGCTTTTAAATTTTTTTTTTGTTCTTATAATACGAGAAACATCGTATTTATTGATTTATAAAGATATAAAAATCCAAAAAAATAAGCAATTTTTCTGAAAAAATTAAGTCTGTTTTTCTCAAAGAAGACAACTTTTTTTTCTTAGTGTAATGTTTTGGGGGAACATTATCCTAAGTGTACTTTCAATTTTAGTATCAATTTATTATTAATTTTAGAGATTTCCCCAAAAATATAATAAAGTTTTAGAACAGAAAAGAATTATCTATCCAAAACAGAAAAAAAGTTTTTGAGAAAAAAAAACTTTCAAGTTTTTTCAAAAATATTGCAATACTTTTGTTCTTTTAAAAAATTTCTGGATTTTTATATTTTTAAAGGTAAATTACGATGTTCCTCTTAAGAAAAAGTAAATTAATCTAAAAGATTAATCAATCAATCCATGATCAACAATTCCTTTTTTGCTGAAATAAGATGTTGTTTATACAAAAATTAGGAGAACCGTATTTTTTTTTCACCCCGGTCTGACGCCCGATAGCGGACTTTTCAGATTTTGAAATAAATAATATTATTTTCAAAAATTCGGTGCTTTCAGCGTAAGAGATATCGCTACCAATTTGGTAATTTTGAAGCTTTTGAATCGATTTTCTTTCTCTTAAGATAAATACCGTACTTTTTGACTTATAAAGATATAAAAATCAAAAAAAAAATATTAGGCAATTTTTCTAAAAAAAATTGCAAGTCTTTTTTTTCAAACACCACACTTTTTTTCTAATTATGTTGTTTTTGGGGAACATGTATCCCATGTTCTTTAAATTTTAGTAAGTATCAATTCAATATTAATATTGGAAATTCCCCAAATTATATTAAATTTTTTGAAAAACGGATTGTTTGTGTCTCCACAACAGAAAAAAAATTAGTTTTTGAGAAAAAATAACATTTTTTCAAAAACAATTGCAATATTTTCGTTTCTTTCAGAAATTTTCTGGATTTTTATATTTTTAAGATGAGCAACACATTACATGTGCCTGACCTATGAACAAATTTGATGTCAGTCAGCAAAGTAACAAATCATGGGACACCATGTTCCAGAATCCAGAAGAACAAAGCGACGATATTCATCAAAAAATGGTGAAGTCAAAATGATAACCGATCAAATAGGCCACTTATATTAATGTCGTGTAAATTCAAAAATTAAGTTGCTATTCCCTACCCAAAACATCAACCGATCGTGCAATTTCGTGGCATCGTCGTCTAAGACACTTAAACTTCAAAGATTTGTTTAATAATGTCCAAAAAGAACAATCAAAAGTTTCGATACAAATTTTAACACCAACGATGTCAATATGGAATAAGTAGCCATGGTAGAAAAACAAACAACGGTTTGTAAAAGAAAATGGAATACTACGACGACGCCTAACAGCGCCTTATAACCCTGATCAAAATGGAATCGCTGAAAGGAAAAACTGAACACTGTAAGCACAGCTCGCTGCTTGCTGATTTAATCAGGATTACCCCCATAATTTTAGTTCGAAGCTGTTCAAACAGCAAACTATATACAAAAACAATGCCCAACCAAGAGCCTAAACGAAAAACCCTTACACCCCCTGACATAAGTGATTTAAAAAAATTTAGATGTAAAGTCTTTTCCGTGCACAAAGAACCAGGAAGTGGTAAGTTCGATTCAAATGCAAAGAAGGAATCTTTACAGGGTACTCTACGAAAACAAAGGGCGACAGCATATGGTCACCAAATAAAAAGAAAATAAAAGTGACTCGGGACGTCAGCTTTATTGAGAAAAGGAATAAGGAAAATCCCCATGTTGATAGCACCCCTTTCCCAAACGAATAAATCTGATCAAAGCAATCTGAGGAACACGAGAATCTACGAAGCGCTAACAAGAATTAATATCCCAGAAAAAAACAGCGTTCCAGAAGGAGAAAACGATCAAGTACATGAGATCGTTCTACCAGAAAATCAAGAAGATGAATCATGTCTCCGAAGAAGACAAATCCGAATTATCCACAATGGCTAAAAGTACGTTAAAAGAATCACGAAAAGGCGAAAAAGTATGTTTACTCAAGAAGTCGCTGTACGGACTACAACAAGCAGGTAGAAGCTGGTTTAAAAAGTTAAATGGAATACTGTATGAACTTAACTCTAAAATTTCGGTCGGTTCCCTGCTTATACCTCTTGAATCGAGAGAAAGATACCGTACTAATTCTCGTCTACGTAGACGACATGCTTGAAGTAGTTTTAAAAGACAAAAAGACAATCACCAATCTTAAAACAGAGCTATCTAAAATATTTTAAATCAAAGATATGCGGATGGTAGAATATACTGTCTTGGAATTGTGTTTTCACGAAACGACAAAAAGATCGGACTACACCAATAAGTATACATGGTGGATATATTAAAACAATTTGGCATGGAGGATTCAAAACCTGTCAGTACACGCATAAATTGTGGCGCAAAGCTGCAAAAACCGTCAGGATCTTCTACAGATGAAGAAACGAAACTTTATTAAAAAATTAATAGGATCATTAAAAATTATTTATCAAGTGCTGCCAGACCCAATATTAATTAGTTTTGCGGTAAGCAACTTTATGTCAATTCAGTAATTGCTTCAGGAAGGAATACTGGGTAGCGGCAAAATGGGTACTGCGTTACCGAAAAGGTCTAAATTCAATATCGAATTTCGATAAGTCAAAAACTATCGATAACTTCGATTAATCGATATTATTTGTCGATAATTATCGAAATATAATTAGATATTTCGATAATTATCAAAATATCGATATATTGAGATGACCCGGCTCTCATCATTCAAATTAATTTAATTCTTACTGGAAAACCTTATTTTTCTGCGGGTTCTTCCACATTTACAATAAAAACTCACTGACGCAATCAACAAACTTTATTCTCACAAATTTATAATAAAAAATCTCAATTAGAGACGCAAATTTAAAACTTCTACGGAGATTCTACGGAGATTAACGGACATGCGCAAACGCAAAGTTAAAACAAATTTTCGTACCAACATCAAAATAATAAAATATTGGCACGAACAAAAATTCAAATATTTACAACTTACACAAATTAAATTTAAACTTACAAAACAATCAATTAAAATTTTCAAATTTACAAAATTAAAATAAAATTTAAATACAAAAATAAATTTAAAATTCAAAATTAAAAAAAGGATTTTGGAACATGACTATATATCGAAGTATCGATATATCGATATATCGATATTTATCAAAGTATCGATATATTGATAATTATTATCGAAGTATCGTTAGTTATCGAAATAATTCGCGTTTTCTTAGAAAACCGACAGTTTCTCAGAAATTAAAAACTGGATGACTGAAATGTGTCTTACAATTTAGAGCTATTGATGTCATAAGTAGGGTCACAATCATAACTTAATAAAAGTAATAATTTTATTATAGAAATAATTACTATTAAAATTACAAAAAAAAATTAAAATAAATTACAAAAAATTAACAAAATTGTAAAAATCATTTTTTGACATTATTGTCTATTGCAACTCAGAAATACCAGCAGTTTGACGTGTTCAGAGGTATCGATATTTATGAAATTTTGATAAATATCGAAATATCAATAACTATCAAAAAATCGATAACTATCGGAATACTGATAACTATGGAAATATCGATAAATATCGCTACATCGATTAATCGATATTTCAAAAATAAAATATCGTTTTTCGATATATCGATAACTATTGATATTTATCGATTAATCGATAATAATTCCCAGCCCTAGTGATTGTGTTCAAAAAAAGAAAATGTGTTATTGAATTTCAAATCAGAAATCTTGGTATTCCATACCGGACCTCCAGATTTAAAAAACCTAGTTATGTGTGCCTATTGTGTTTATATTATGTAAAGTTATTGAAATTTTATTGGAAATTGTTATTTTAATTCGGAAACATTCAGCGATGCAATTTCCATGACTGCTACTGTATATGCCGAATTGCTCTATGAACAGAAGTTCATACACTGGCTACTTGTTTGTTTTCGCAAATGGTCCCATCATTTGAGAGTCATAAAAGCAAAGGACCGTCGCCCTTTCATCCACCGAGGCAGAATACATTGGGGATGACAGAGATCATAAAGGAAGCAATCTACTTGCGCGAATTTGGAACACAGTAAGAAGTCGATGAACAAAAAAAATATCAAAATTTCCAATGACAACATGTGCACATTGAAACTAGCCAAAAATCAAACTTTTCATGTCCGAAGCAAGCATATGGATACGTTATCACTTCATTCGCAAAGTCATAAACAACAGTTTACTAAAAGTACCATACGTGGGAACAGAAGACATGGTCGCAGATATACTAACGAAGGCTCTGCCAAAAGCCAAACATGAAAAATGCATCGAAATGCTAAAACTTTGTCGACTCATAAAATCATGTAAGTACATGTCTCTTCAAATCACATTAAAATTTTAGAAAAAAGTGGGTTTTTGAGAAAAAAAACCTTTCAAGTTTTTCAGAAAAATTTCAATATTTTTGGTATTTTAGAACTTTTTTTGAATTTTTATATTTTTAAAAATAAAAAGAAAAGTTCTTCGTAGAAAAAAAATATTAACCGAAAAGTTCTAAAATCACCAAATTGGCAGCGATTTTTCTTAAGGGGGTATTCTAGTCTAGAGGCAAGAATTTCGTTCGTGTTTTCGAGCTCTGTCAAAATAAAACGAACAATAGTTTTACTATCCATTTTTTTATCATTTGTTTGTTGATACTTGAAGAATTCATAAAAAAAAAAATTCAAGAAGTTATAAGCTACCAAAGTGGGAGATTAAAAGAAAAGACAGTGTCTTGGCGTGCAAAATTAATTCTTAATTAGTCAAGTTGTCGCTATGGTATGACCCTTGGACAAGCCAAAAATTTTTTTTAGACAAAATGGCGGCCGATTTAAAAATAATTTTTTTTTGCAGAATTTTTATAACGATTCAAAATTGTTTAATTATAGTAAACGTCAAAATTGTCAACTTTAGTTAGGTTCGTGTTATAGAGGGATGTATAAAGAATGTTCACACCAAATTTGAAATAAATCGGTTTAGAAGAACTTGAGATATCGTGCACGCCAACTTGAAAAACGTTGTTTCGAAAAAACGCGTTTGAATTAAAAAATACAATAAATTAATTGAAAAAAAATGTCTAAATTTTGGAAATATAAAAAGAAATTTTTTCGACTTTTTTAAATTTCTAGACAGAATACCGCCTTAAGCTAAACACCGAGTTTTTGAGAATACATCAGGTATATATTTCGAAATCTGAAAATACCGGTATTGGGCGTCAGACATTTTTTTGCGGTACCTAAACAAAAATATACGAGTGTTCTTATTTTGTATAAACAGCATATTTCAGCAAAAACTCAGTCAGCAAAGATTCAGTCAATAATAAACTTAAATTCAGATTTTAAATAGTTTTGTGTCGGTTTTTTTTTCATTATTTTCGAAATTTCTGTAAAATTACTTTTTTAGTAAATTTATTAAAATATCACCACCTCAGAGATTCGTCACAGTTACAACGACCCTGTGTAGATGAGCTCTTTGCAAATCGTATGTTGGTATATATTCTTTCACAATAAATATTTGATTTCTTCTTGTGTTGTCACAAGTTTTTTATTTTTTCTTATATATTGCGCTAATCTGCAATGTTGTATCTAAATTTGCACCTGAAAATGATTTATAAGATAGAAACCGGTTATGCAAGTATTATCTTAATAGAGCTTTAGAAGAAGTACCTATATTTATTTACTTTGTATTTTAATGAAATTGTATAATATTTTAATGGCAGGAATATAAATTTAAAATTAATTACATAATTTAAATTTAAGTTCATTTTATTACCGGAATAAATATCGAAAAATTGCTATAAGACATTTTACTTTTTACTTGTACCTACTTACTATTTTAAATAACGCAATGCAGATTTAATTTATGCATTATACATATAATTAACGGTAAATAGTTTTGATGACTTAATGTTCGAGAATCATAAATGTGCAGGTAGAATTATTCAAAAAATGTCTATAATGCACCCAAGTTCATAAAATGGAAATAAACGAAATAAAAGTCCGGGTTCAGGAATATCTTAAATTTTTCTTAATTTTTAATTTTGTCTATTTTTCGTTAATTTAAATCCGATGGTCCAAAAAAAACCACGTGCAAATTTTAACGATTTTTGATTTGACATTATTAAATCAACACAATTCCATGTAATTACCCCGACAGCATATACACTGATTGTAAAAATACTGCAAATATCAATTACGCCGATAGGTAATCACGCCTTATACAGATACTTATGTCGGCAATTACTTAGAAAAAGCCCTCCTAGTCCGCTGCAGAGCTGTAAAAATTATAATATAAAATTTAAAATAATAAAAATAACAAGTTAATAAAAAAGCAATTCTTCGAATGCAAATTATATTGAGCTGAAAAACAAATCCTAAAATTAAAAAAAAATGTAAATTTAGAAAATGCAGATTTTCTGGAGTTAGGACTCCACATAAAACAAGGACTGCGTGCTGTCTCGATATTTATTAATTTTTTTTTAAATTTTGGTTAAAAAAAAAGGGGGGGGGGAAATCAACATTAGTGTCGTTCGGCATAAACTCAACTAAAATCTGACACGCCTGCGCTCAAATATTGAAGTATTATTTGAATTTTAAAATTTTTATCGTAGTTTTATTTCAGATAATTTTAAAAAAGTTAGAAAGTTTACGCTGAGCTCGAAAAAAATTTTGTTTTATTATGACGTGAAGAACGTTAATAATCATAATTAATGGACGAAGTGTGGTTTTTATATAATTTTCCTGTATCAGGTGCGGTTTCAACATTAGGTGTATAAGTTGCTTTCTTTTTACGAATAAGGACAAAGAGAATAAATTACATGCTTGCTTATAAAATATTAACAACGGTACCTACTTGTTTAATTTTAATTTTCTGAAATTAAAATTTTAGTAAAATAAAAATTCTCAGTGAATTCTTCTCTCTACCCACTCACTTGTATACATTTAAGGAAACGTGTGATTGGTTTACAACAGACAAATTAACTAATTTTATTTTATATAAAAAAAAATTGCCATTACCCAAAAACTATTATTGAATGTGGGGTGAATTTTTATGTGAGGCAGAAAACCGAGTCGCATACTTTATACAGTTCCCGTTAGTATGTTATTAATATTTATTATAATAATATTATAATTGATATTACATTACATGGCAGGTATATTCAACTGACAAGAGTTGGTTATTTGTGGCATAAGTTTTGATTTTCAAGATATTTACTATAAAATACGTTACGCACATAATTTATCAATTTTATAATTACTTTTAGTTCAAAGAACATTCAAAGCTCCGTGTTTACTTATGCATAAACTCATTTTATATAAATTGATGGTTTTGATTAACGAAGTATTAAATTATCGCTAAAAATATAAATAATTCAAATTATTTTTATAAAGTTTTACGCAAAAATAAACGTAAAAATTAAACAGTTCAAGTTGATTAAAATATCAAAGTTCTTTTAATAATAACAAACACATAAAATTGTCTTATATTCTAACTTCCGGTAGCACAGCAAAATCGTAAAAAAAAATATTTTTCTGGCGGCTTTCGAAAGTTCTCGAAGAGTTCTATATTTCTAGATAAAATTTAAAAAAAGTTCTGAGTCGGAAATATTTTTTTCGAATTTTTGAAAATAAAAAGTTCTAGAACCGTGCTAACTTTCGGTAGCACCGCAAAATCTCAAGAAAATATATTTCCGGCGGCTTTTGAAAGTTCTCGAAGAGTTCTATAGTTCTAGATAGGTTTCAAAAACAGTTCCGAGTCGGAAATATTTTTCTCGAATTTTTGATTGAAATCAGCACTGCATCTTCGGAAAACTCGGTGTGCTGACTTCGAACCTGGGATTTTCGACAGTCCTCGAGAGTTTCCAAAATAGTACTGGCCAGTAAGTATATTTTTTTAATTTTTGAAAACTTAAAACGAGCACCGCATTTTCGGAAACTCCGGATTCTGACTGCAAACATAGCTTTTGTCGATAGTTCTGATATAGTTCTACACTCTCTAGAGTGCAGTACCGCGTTTTGGAAACTCCGCGTGCTGACTGCGAATCTAGTTTTTTCGATAGTTCCGATATAGTTCTACACTCTCTAATGCGACTCGATAATAGTTCTGGCCAGTACATATTTTTTTTGAATTTCTGAAAACTACAAACCAGCACCGCATTCCGGAAACTCCGGTTGCTGACTCCAAACCTAGTGTTTGCGACAATTTTGATATTGTTATATATTTTCTGACTCGATTCGACAACATTTCTGGCCTGTAATTACTTTTTTTTTATTACTGAACACTGAATTCAGCAACACACCTCACTGCATTCTAGGTTTGTCAAAGGAAAAGAACCAATCATGATTCATACACTAAAAAGCGTTGCGTGCGGGACCTGCGGGATTGGGGTTGTGTGCGGGATCCGCGAGACTAGAGTTGCGTGAGGGACATGCGAGACCTGCGGGACGTGCCGGAACCGCGGGACGTGCGCGACCCGCGGGACGTACGGGACAAATTAAAGTAGTCCCGCATTCTTCTCTAATTCTACATCTACTTCACAGAAAATGTGTAAAAGCAATAATTAATTTTTTTTTCAATAAATTGGGATATGGTATGTTCTTGCAATAAAGCAATCTTTGTACCAAGTAGTTTCGGATTTATTAGGTTATCTTCAGGATAATCTATTTATTGAAAAATATTATTGATCTTACACACGGGGATAACAAAAAAAAGCAATAATTGATGATACTTGTCCTGAATTTGTGGTTTCTGAATTTAATTTGACAATTTCTGAATATCAGTTGACAAATCTGAATTACAATTGACATGTTTTAAATAACAATTTAAGTTACAACTGCAAAAGGTGTAGATAGGGTGATCTTAGTGAAGTGGCGCCAATGAAAAGGTTTGACACGAAACTCTAATGCCCGTACTAATAGTCGCCGATTAATCCGAGATTCAAGATAATCCTAGGATTTACCAACGAGATTACTTTAGACCGTATCGTAGCAACAGCTGCTATTTTGAAAATTAATCTTGAATCTCGGATTAATCCGTGACTATTAATTAGTACGGGCATTATGCTTCTGATTTCAAGTCTCATGAAAATTACGTGTCAAATGGCCGGTTCGAAAACTTTGAAACACCATAAATATAAATCGATAATAGATCAACACGATTTTATAACTTTTGCTGTTGGAGTAGCGATGCAAAGGCCTTGATTGCTTGGATTTGTCGTCTTCTTATCGATGTATCAAAGGATAAACCTCGCAATGAGTTCCTTAATGCCAAGAATTAATTTAGCACAAAATATTGGCGGAATATTGCTCCAATATTGAATGTTGGCACAATATTACAAGATTCAGCCAATATAGGTCCAATATTGCTTTCCAATATTGCGCCGATATTGAAAATCAATATTGCACCAATATTGGGAGTACGATGGTGCAATATTGCTCCAATATTGATTACCAATATTGCCTTCCAATGTTCAGCCAATATAGGTCCAATATTGTTTTCCAATATTGCAAAATGTTCACATTTGAATATTGGTCCAATATTGATTTCCAACATTGGTCCTATATTGATTTTCAATATTGGACTAATATTGTTTTTAAATATTGCGCCAATATTGCAAAATGTTCACATTTCAATATTGGACCGATATTGATTTTCAATATTTGACCAATATTGCGCCAATATTTGTGCTTCATGGGTTCAATGTAGAAATTCCGATTCGTTGTTAAGGTCGATTATGCCTACAAAAGAATTAATTTATGGACAAATTCTTCCAATTTACTGGACAGTTTGTTCTTTCTGTTATTGTTATTAATTTATATATTATTGTAAACCATAACAGGGGTGCCAACTACGAGGGTGCCCAGGAGCCAGGGCACCCTTCGGAAAGTTTTCGAAATTACCAAAATTCATTTGGTCTTCATTTCAATATAATTTTCAAAAGTTTATAAGTATTTTGGTAATATCTATAAAATCCTATTGGTCTAATTAACTTACTACACTTAATGCGGCCTTTAGGCCGCATAATTATGGAAATTAAGTTTAACATTTCTTTACTCATGTAAATCTGTGTATCAAACAATACCAGTACAATATAGAATTAATATTGGAACAATATAACGCTAATATTAATAATTGCCAAAATAGGTTTAGAAAGTAAAATATTAATAATTTTGATTTCTTAGGCTGTGCGGCCTGAAGGCCGCATTGAGTTTTTGGACTAACAGATTTTTATAGAAATTGCCAAAAAAATTTTGGCTTCATATTAAAAATGAATTTCACACAAAGGAGCTAAGACTTACGAGTGATATAGAAACGATATCTGGGGGGCTGGAATCAGGGGCGGCAACTACGGGGCTGCCCGGGAGCCAGGGCACCCTTCGAAAAGTTTTTTAAATTACGTATCAAATTTCATTTGGTCTTCATTTTAATATAATTTTATAAGTATTTTGGTAATACCTGTAAAATCATATTGATAAAATTAACTTACTACACTTAATGCGGCCTTTAGGCCGCACAATTATAGAAATTAAGTTTAACATTTCTTTACTCATGTAAATCTGTGTATCAAACAATACCAGTACAATATAGAATTAATATTGGAACAATATTACGCCAATATTAATAATTGCCAAAATAGGTTTAAAAAGTAAAATATTAATAATTTTGATTTCCTAGGCTGTGCGGCCTGAAGGCCGCTTTGAGTTTTTGGACTAACAGATTTTTATAGAAATTGCCAAAAAAATTTTGGCTTCATATTAAAAATGAATTTCACACAAAGGAGCTAAGACTTACGAGTGATATAGAAACGATATCTGGTGGGCTGGAATCAAGGGGGCCAACTACGGGGGTGTCCGGGAGCCAGGACACCCTTCGAAAAGATTTCAAAATTACCGCATTTCAATTGGCCTTCATTTTAATATAATTTTCAAAATTTTATAAGTATTTTGGTAATACGTATCTATAAAAACCTGTTGGTGTAATTAACTTACTACAATCAATGCGGCCTTCAGGCCGCATAATTGTCAAAATCTAGTTAATATTTCTTTACTAATATTGCTTGCGACTTAGAAACTAATGCAGCTCCGTCAAGCTCAGAAAGGACGCGGAAAATATGCCAACTACTTTGATAAAAATTTGAATGGACCAATAATCCACGTCAAGTTATTTCTCTAGTACATTCTGTTATAAAAGTTGCAAATTATTGCGTGTGTTTAGATTTGTCGTGGTTGTTTGTCTTATTTAGTTCCGTGTTACTTCTATTTGAACTTTATTTAATATTTGCGGTAACATTTCTTACGTATATTTTGTGACTGCAATTTGACTAAATAATTTATAGATTTTAAAACTTCTTCATCCGAGTGTACATTTTTAATTTTAATTTAGGGGTCAGCACGCCCCTAATGTCGGTTCCAACGTTGCTGGAGCTGTACGTGTATGTGTGTGTGCAACAGTACTGGCACAATATAGAATTAATATTGGAACAATGTTACGCCAATATTAATAATTACCAAAATAGGTTTAGAAAGTAAAATATTAATAATTGCGAATTCTTAGATAGTGCGGTCAGAAAGGCCGCATGAGGTATAAATTTGGCTTAATTTTAATGTCACAAATAAATGTACGGGTCAACCACAGTCGTGGATTGGTGTAATCGCTGGTTTAGTTACAGAGCGGAAATTCTGGGTTTGAATCTCGGACTTGACAGAATTTCTTAGCTCGACCTTCCGGTGTGCATCAATACGTTGTCGCTTCAACATGAGAGATTGCATAATAAGTCCGATATGTGGCCTGAGTGCATGCAAGGTTCGGCCTGTCCTCCATTTCCAATCCTAATCCAAAAATGTATGGGTCTAGTTACATACTTAACTTTACAAAGTTTGAGTCTGTAACAGCTTGTTACAGCTTGAGCTTGTAACAGCTCTACCGGAGGACGTATGTAAACTGCGCCAGCGGTCAATATTTTCTTGGTGAGTAGTTAATGACAACCGCACTCTCTGCTCTGGTTCTCTCCGTTCCGGTTGCTCTGGGCCGTTTTGACAAACGCCATACTTACTAAAAATATCCCTCTTGGCAAAGTGTGCTACCAGGAAGGAGGTGGATCTTCCTCGTTCAGTTGTTCTAAATGTAATTGCAGATGCGTAAAATTTGGCATAAACGCAGTAATATGTCTCCCTTTACTCGAAGCTTTAAAATACTCGACTCGGTTATGTCATTTTCCCGACTTTCATATAAATAACTAATAAACTATGCATTATAATGGTAGTACTAATTTTGCACTACGCTTTTGTGTGCACCGATGTTGGGAACATAGCTATGGCTTATGACCATAGTTGTATGAAATTACGGTACAAATTTGAAAGCAAATGCATTTTTGTTCCCTGTTGTTATTCTTGCTTTTAATCTTCAGTCATTGTTCAATTTGTAAAAATCGCTCCTAAATTATTCGCTAATTTCTTGTAATCCTTATTATTTATTATGTAGAATGCCAGCGCCAGTAGTGGACACCCAAGACGATTTTCAACGGAAATAACTAAATCTTCTAATTAAGAATGTTTACACAATAACCATTATGTAAAGAATGTTTTTTTAATGGCACATACTAAGATCTTTATGGCTCAAAATTTACTGCACTTGCACTAGGAGTGGACATAATTATTTTATCGATAAATAATCAATTTTTCTATTTTTCTTGCAGTTAAAATTAAAAATTTCGATAAAGTGTATTGACTTGAGCAAATGAAGCTGGACAAAAAACACAAGCGTCCCATCTCTGAGCCAAAAACCTTTTAAGCTGTCAATGCGCCCCCAAAAAAGTTAATTTAAGTCTTCCTTTTTTTAAATCGTAAAATGAATCGTTTTGATTAAAGAATCGGAAATTAAGCAACAAATGATAATCAAACTAAACAAAAAATTACAGAGTCCAAGATTACTTTTTGTTAAACACATCAATTTTTATAAAATACATAAAACCGGTACTAATGATGTACCCATAAATCGAAAGATAAAAATTAAATTAGAATAGCAAAAGTAAAGAAGTCCATAATGCATTCAATCAAGAGTTATAGAATTATTGTTATACGAAAACAAATATAATAGGCGATAGATTATAAATAAATAATAGACCATCGTCTTTTATGAAGAAGTACGTGTGTGGTCAAATTTAATTTTGATTTTTGACGGTAACTCCCATTTGTGCCATTAAAAATTGCCTCGCACAAAATTTCTATTAGAATTAACCGCTAATTTTCATTGATGTGTTCGAATTGTTATTAAAATTTAACAATAAAATCATTAAAATAAATCGGTTGTTGCTGAGTCAGGTATTACAAAATCTTTCTTAGCTTCCGAATTTAAATGGAATTTTATCAATAGCCATTTAAAATTACAATTGTAGATTATCTTCATTAGAGCAGAATTTATAAAATACCACCACGATAATTATAGTGACCGCTTTTTTCTTATTCTACCTAATACAAAGTAAATACAAAGCTATTACAATATTTTATTGTACGCGAGATAATCTTAAATCAGATTAAAGTTTTAAATAGATGATTAATTATTGCGGAACCGTTATTATTGGTTCGTTTTAGATTATGTGAAAATTTCTCGTCGTCAAATTTATTTATTCGGGTCCATTCCGGAAGAGGCTGAGGCGGAGGCGTTTCCGGCGCGGTCCAGGCCACCGGCCGTTAAACGACTTTTTTTTTTAATTTTTGCAAAACTTTTTTATGCAGCGTCAAGCTGTTGATTAGCTCTTGTAGCAATTAAAAAATAATAATTAAATCTATCAAGTTATCATGGTCTGTCGAACACACCTTTTGTTCGCACACTTAACGGAACCTGTAATTTTATAATTATCAGTGTTTGTTTAAATTGTTATTACATCTTAATGCTTTAAACTAAGAACTTAATAGCACGTGCTATTTATAAAGTTGTCATTAAAAGAGATACAAACCGTAACTATGAATTATGTACGTCCAGCAATCACCACATTATGTTTTAACATGAAATGTTAATTATATCCAAAATAAAATAATAACTTAATGCGGCACTTATATTACATCTTTTCTAACATGATGTGTAAATTGTAATAAATCGAACATAGTAGGTACACCATTATATATTTTACTTGCTTTCACGGTATATTTTATTATAATGGCAATACCCATTAGAAGATTATGTACCCACTTAATAAAAATTATATAAATTTTATATTAATAAGCAATGAAATCGTTCGCTAATATGCCATCAAATTTAAAGTTTTAAACTTGTTAGAAAATACTAAAATATATCATAAAATCTATCCAGATTACATAAAGCATCACCGAGCAATCAACTAAGTAATAAAATTACTTGATAATATCAATAGCTAAATTTTATACCTATTTAACTATTTAGTATGTATTAAGAAAACTGAAAAAAAAATTTTCGCGAAACGGCAGCTGTCTGAAAAAAAAACAGTTTTTGACCCGTTTTTTTTCCATAATTTTTAATTTTTTAAAATAGTTAGCAAAATAATTTTGGTACAAAAGTGGTAGGGGCGATAAATAGACAAACACTGAAGGTCGACACCAAATTTGAAGTTAATTGCGTAAATAGAACTTGAGATATCATGTCGGCCATGTTGAAAAATGTAGTTTTGTAATAAATTTGTACCTTAATCGTAGATTTTTAAATGCTAGACTGAGCTGATATAAAAAGTTTACAGGAAAATTTATGATTTTTAAGTGTTTTGGGTTGACCTATACTTGTACATTTATATAATTTATAGCTGAGAATAGAATTTATTTTTTCAAAATTCTAGACTAGAACCCTGTCTTAATGATTAGCCTCCTCAAATGAAACGCTCCCGCCCTACACAAAAGCCTCATTTGGTAGCTTTAAAATGATTTTTTAATAAAGCCAGTAAGATAAATAAAGCCGGTGTAACCAGGAATATCTATCTACGTAAAATATCCCTCCTGTTTTTATTTTCAACCTTCAACCTTTCTACAACTCTAGCTGAAATGGTCACATATCATGGCATTGCCCCATATGTTCCGACTTGAAGGGTTTACAGTGCGTCACTAAAATAGCTATAACTACATAAATTACTGGAATTTTAAAATTTTCTGTAGAGGATATATTCTTGAATATCTAAACTTTAAGGATATGCAAAAAACAAAAAATCGATTTTTTCAAAATGCTAGACTAGAAGACTGCCTTAAAGTATAAAAATCTATAACAAAATGGAAAAATCTCCAGAAATGATTCTTTTTCGGCCTTCATTTGAAATTTAATTTATTTCATGAATTTCTTGATTTTCTTCATTATTTCCTTATTTTACCTTTGGTTAAATTGCTGACTTCTTATATTCTTAATTTTTTTAATAAAATCGATTACATTTCCGCGTTATTTTATGATCGGCACAAACTTTTAAACAATTTTGCAAAACTTTTTACTAAAAACAAGATTCGGTTTTGGAAACCAAAATTTATTTTATATCTAGATAATTTTTTGATTCGCGTAATTATACCGACGTTAAATATGCTGACAACATTTAGACCGCACCAATAGTAAAACCGACGATATATGATATGTACATACGCCCACAGGTAACTACGCCAACGGGTAATTACGCCGACAAGTAATAATTCCGACATTTATGCCAATAGTACGAGTAGATACCCGGACACAAAATTAACAACGGTTTTACTAAAATATTACTTTAACCTACTCTAACCTCCAGAACATAAGCTTTTGTACTAAATTTTCAGGTACATATTTTTTCAGTTACAGTAGCAGCCATGAAAATTGCATCGCTGAATATTTCCGAATTGAAATAATAATTCCCAATGAAATTTCAATAATCGCACACAATATAAACACAATACGCACAAAAATTTAGGTTTTTCAAACCGGGGGGTCTGGGGGGTATGGAATACCCTCCAGTACACCAGAGATTGTACCCAAAAAAGTGCTATTGAACCTATAAGTTTCCGCAAATCTAATTTCTAAAAGTCTGAAATCTAAGATTTCTGATTTTAAATTCAATAACACATTTTTTTTTAGCACAATCACTACTGCGCTGGGAGACCGGTTTGACGCCATAAGTTTTAACTCAGAGTCGGTTTAGCCCGAGAACTTATTTATAAACTGTAGTTTTTTCTAATTCGCAGGGCCGGAACTAGGGCGTGGCAAGAGAGGCTCCCGGTACGGGCGCAAGCTAGTTAGGGGGCGCCAAATTTTCAATTTTAAAATTAAAAATAAAATTTAAAAAAAGAGGTAAAATCCTAGAATATTTTATAAAATATAATAAAAGATTAGCAGGATACCTGTGGCCTTTAGCACGCGTAGATCAACTACCTGCTGCTGCGTGCTTAATCCTTTAATGTATTTATTAATTAAATTTGCTTAAATTAAACCTATTTTTTTGAGAAAATATTTTTGTATCGCGATTTTCCAACTTTACAATAGAGCGCTTGACCTTGAAAATTAAAAAACAATTGCCTGCAGTGCTATAAGCTGAGGGTATGCCCCAGACCCGGAGCCAGACATTTGAACGCGGCCGTTTAAACGCAGAGACGTTTAAACGCAGGGACGTTTAAACGCAGGGACGTTTAAGCGCAGGGACGTTTAAACGCAGGGACGTTTGCAGGCGAGAAATTAGATGCAATTGACCCCCTCCCCCTTTATTATGTTTAAATATTATATTTTCGAGTTTCACCTTTTTCGAGTTCCACCTTTGGCGAGTTCTTTCAGTCTTCAGAGATATTTCTAAATTGTTTAGTCTTTGGCAAAACGGCAAAGACAACCATGATGGCCATACACGGATCCACCAAAATAATATTTAAAAAATATTTACGAATAAGTACACCACTCTTTGGGTATTACTACTTAAGCTACCCCATCAACCGTTGGCGCGATTTACTACTTGTCTTTAAGCCACAGACCAAGAAAATATTGACAGCTGGGGCAGTTTACACACACCCTGACCCGGTAAACTTTGTTTCGTCCTAGAAAGACAATGAAAATATCAATATCTCGTAAGTTCTCGAATCGCATCGAATATCGATTCGTCGAATAATAATTATATCGGATGATTTCTCGAATAAAAAGTTAAATATAATAAAAGGGGGGTCAATTGCATCTAATTTCTCGCGTTCAAACGTCCTCGCATTCAAACGTCCTGCGTTCAAACTTCCCTGCGTTCAAACGTCCTCGCGGTCAAATGTCCTAGATCGGATTCAGACCTCCCGATAGGAGCCCAAGTTTCAAAGTCGCCACGGACGCATTATACCCTAGTTCCGGCTCTGCTAATTCAAACACACAAATTTCTCTTTTTAAGGTAAATATTGTAATAAACAGCAGGTTCCTAACGTGGGAATGATTCCCAAATTAAAAGAATAGGTTTCTAAGTAGGTATATTACTTATATTCTTAATAATGAATTTTCATTAATAATAATACATTTTCATTTTTGAACACAATCACAAAGTTAGGTTCTTCAAACCTGGGGGTCTGGGGGGTATGGAATACCCTCCAGTGCACCAGAGATTGTACGCAAAAGAGTGTTATTAAAGCTATAAGTTTCAAACCGCAAATCTAATTTCTAAAAATCTGAAATCTAAGATTTCTGATTTGAAATTCAATAACACATTTACATTTTTTAACACAATCACTAATGTGCTGGGGGGGGGGGGGGTATTCCATACCCCCCAGACCCCCCGGTTTCAAAAACCTAGCTTTGTGATTGTGTTCAAAAGAGAAAATGTATTTTCGAGCTTGTGACTTACAAACCAAAAATTTAACTTTTTATCTATTTCTAACGTAATCCAAGCTGGAATGCCAACTTCAGAAAAAAAAATTCGGACTACCTCAGGGATGTAGTGTTCATTTGTTGCCGCATTTCCGATTTTGTTGCTCCACCCGTTTCGCCGGAATCGGATCAAGCTAGCAAAACTACAATTGATAATTAATAAATGGAGTATTGGGAAAATATTTCAAAAATACCATAATTTGCTGCTCTTGAATAGTAAAAATCCCGTGGCCTAAAAATCAACTCTTACTCTAAAAGCACCCCCCATAGCCTCCAAGCACCAGCGAGATCATATACGACTCGTATGAGTCTTTCAAGTTGCAACGGGCGATTTTTGCTCACCGACACACTTTCTCGAAATATGTTGTCGTGTTACCGAATGAAATTTTGAATTTTAATGTGGTTCAATTTTTTATATTATTTTAAATTTCGTTAATTTTTCAAATTTTGTCAAGTTGGCACGACTGACAAGTTTGCTAGAGGCTTTTTGCTAAGATGGCCACCTGAAGCGGTTGAGGAGAAAGTCGTCTCCCATAATTTTGAGAATTAATTGAATTTTGAGTTACTTTGAGTGTATAAAATTTTTTTATTGATAATTTGCATAATTTTGTATTGATGTTGGATTCGTTAAGTTGGAATAAAATATTTGAAGAAAATATAAAGTTGTTGTGATATCACCGTGTGGTCCGTAATCGCCCACATTTTAGCATTACTATTGCAATCAATTACAATAAATTGGCAGAAGTTTTTAAAATTAAAATTGATTTGAATTAAATTGAATAGTAATTTGCTATTGCATTTGGAATCCCAAAATGTGGGGCTTTATTTTTTTGAACCCATCGTTGACCATGAGATTGAGAGGAATATTGGCGTAAAATTGGCACTTTTTGGAAAATTTTTCAAAGTATTTTATTTTAATTAAAAGATCGATTATTTTGAAAATAATAGAAGTAAAAATGGTACCGGATAATTCAATTAAAATGGACCATGCATTCTGGGAGGAGTTGAAAGATAGAGCAAAAATATGGGAAATTTTACAAAAGGAAGAAGAGGAATACCTGCAAGATGAGGAAGATGTAAGAAATGAGAAGAAAGAAAATCCAAAGAATTGGCAAGAGATACATAACAAATATCGAAAAATACATTTGGAAAGATTAGACAGACAGACATTAGACTAGATTTTGAACAATTAAAAGATGAGAATTTTCTAATCCAAAGTAATATAAAATGCTATCCTTAAGGAAATTTGATTTACAAGAATAGATTTAAAGTTTATTGATTGGTTGATATTACTGTTAATGGCTATAAAACATTCATTTTAGTACAGTAATCTGTAATTGATTGCATGGTCAATACAGTATTTAACACTAATTAATACTCTTATGAGTCACATAAGAGCATCAAAATATTTATTCTGATAAATTCAATTCTGTGATTTACTTGTAATAATATTATTATTAATATACATTATAGTATACGAGGTTTGACCAAAAAGTTCCTGCAATAATTGATTTTTTTTAAAAGTTGTTCATTAATATTGATATGGCCCCCTACACAAAAAGAATGCTAAAATGCCCATATTACTAAGCCGAATGACATTATTATGATTGCTTAGGGCATAAATTACAAATATAAAAATTAAATTTTATGAATCATTCAAAAATATCGGTTTTAATTCGTAATTTCGTAGGTTGGTCAAAAAATTAACCGCTCAAAACTTTTTAGGCTGGTAAATTTTACGATACAGACAAATACACGCATAGATACATTAAGGCTATTATATGTACATAATATATGTTAATTATCAGGTTAATATAATTTTTGAGCAACAAACAAATTTATGCTTGAGGTCACTGGTATTCATTGTCAATTATAATTATTATTAAAACTATTGGCTTTAAGTTTTGTAAATTAGTTTTACTGTTACAATTATTTGAAATAAGAAACTTACAATTTATTGCGAATAGAGCAATAGAGCAAAATAAAAGAAAAAATATAAGTGATTTGCAATTAAATCAGATAGAAGTTGTTCTATTGTAAATGTGAACTAATAATTAGGTATAAGCACGAGTGAGTTTAATTTATTTAATGATATATAATGATAGTTAATGGATGATAGAAATTAAATTTAATGTTGGATGGTGTTAATGCAGCACATGTCCTGTTAACTGCTAATAATCTTTTTCTTCATTCACCAATCCACACAGAAAGTTAGCGTTAACGCATAATTTGGTTAAATATTTCGTACGTTTTGTTTGTTTATTGGGGCTGAGTGTTGTTCAGTGTTATTGGCGCACAATTTTTGTTTAAAGATTATGGCGTATAATGCTACCCTACACCTTTGATAGCTAAAATTAAATTTATTGCTAATCATAGTACTAGTATCTTCTTCTTCTTCTTCTTTTTTGTATGCTTTTTCTTGTTGTTTAAATACTACTTCCTTAATAAAACATCTCGATAGTGTTATCCTTCCATCCATGTGTACAGGCACTCATTTCGAGTGAAAAGTTAGATGAGAATCTAAAATTAAATTTTCCGCAGGGCCGCATCCGCTCCGTCTGAAAGAGCCCTTTCCTGCAAAGTTGTGTTCTTGGTATTTTTAAATTGCAAATTTCAAATTTTAGATTTACAGGCTACTTTATTAGCTATACAGGGCGTCCCCGGATACACTTTACATAACTTAGGTGGTGATAAAGGACACTTTTCTTTAAGTTGGGCCTCTTTAAAGCATTTTTGTTAATTTCCACCTTCATGGCGCCATATCCCAGAAACTATTGATTTTTCGATAAAAATTGATTGGGGCTTTTTTAAAGAGCGTGAAATAATCTTCAAACTAGATTAAAACCTTTTATTGTCTAAAATCGACGGTTTTCGAGTTATAAATTAAAGTAAGTAAAAAAATGTTTAAAAATTCGAGATTTTTTTTTATTTTGTATTTTCAAAACCTTGAATCTTTTGAACGAAGCATTTTACAAGAATTCTGATGCACCATTCAGAATACAAAATTTAACGGACTACAACTTCCGTCTAGTAAAAATTTAGAAAAACCAATTCCTTTCATATGCGAAGATAATTTTGTGGAAATCCATCAGGTAGAAATAATTTTATATTTCAGATTTTTTACCACAACCGAAATGGCATCCGTCGCAAACCACCGGTTTTACATGGTTGTGAAACGGAAGCCAGAAGAGTAAAATGTCGTGTTTCAAAATCACTTCTTTTAATTTTCAATGTTATAATTTTATTTTTGTTCAATTTAAAAATTTAGAACAAAAAAAAAGATAGAACAAAAATCCAAATCCAAATCCAAAAATCTACACCAAAAACCGACACCAAAAATCAGCACTAAAGCGAGCGGTTCGGTCAGAAATCAGAGATTGTCCAAATGCTTCTGATTTGGATCGGTTGCATATGCTTGCCTAAGAATGTTCTCTTTCACTGAAACTTTTGCAGTACATGACTCATAGTTCACCCTTTAAAAGTCATACGTGATACATTACAGAAACCTACATTTTTACTCAAACCCTATATTATATAGGATTATCTGTGGCTCCTCCGTTGATCCGTTTTAGGCTTCTATACAAAATATAGCAAAAAGCCTTATGTTCTGTTCCAGTGTCCGTTCGTCCGTCCGCATGTTTCAATTTTTTTTGTGATTTGAGCCGGGAGGTGAGAATTTTGATAAAGACTCCAGATTGATCTAATCCGGAGTGTGAGGTTTCACTCACTAAACTCACCCCGTCGAGGGACCTGAATTGGTCATTGCTTCGGGTAACCTCGAGGTGACTGTCGAATTAGCAGCCTGGCTGACCGCAGCCCTGCTCCTTCATATCTCCATCGGAGGACTTTATATTGGCAATCTGGCTTTGACCTCTTCTTGCCTTCCGGCCAATTCTTTAACCAAGAAGATCGCTTGAATGTAATTTGCGATCCTCGTCCAGCTCCTTTCATCTGTTAGCATATGCTGAACGATGTTCCAGAGTTCCAGAGAAAGGAGCTGCCTCTGGCTCTCCCAACCCCAGCACACGAAAAATGTATGTTCTGCGTTGTCGGTTTCTGCACAATACCGGCAAGTGTCCTGTGTGATTATGTGGAAAGGGTGCAGATAAGCGTTGAAGCAGCCGTGGTCGGAGAGCATCTGTGTGAGGTGATAGGTCAACTCTCCATGGCTTCTACTGACCCATTCGATAGCCGATACGTCTACCTACCACTCTCAGATGCACTCCACCTGGACTGCCACTCCGCTCGCGTTAGCTGCGTGCCTCTCAAACTTTCCAGCCCTATCCCGCGCCAGTAGGTCCATAGGAGGTAAGAAAGCAAGAACCAGAGAGGCATCTGCGGATATCGTACGGTAGCCGCACACTACTCTTAGCAGCATTTTTTGTCGCTGCACGCACTGTAGTTGTTTCCGGTTACCTTTGTCTACAACCACTTCCAGAATGGTGACCTCCTTCTTGAGAGTGATCTTGTCACCATTGAGTTTCAGATCGACCAAGGACTTCCGCTTTCTTCCGCACACCAACACAGCTTCGGACTATTCCGGGACAGAGTCCTCTGGAATTTCAGAGCCTTGTTTGCTTTTATAGCAAACCTGTCTCCGTCCGACTCCTCCGCTGCTATGGTGATATCATCTGAGAACCGACCACATTGACACCGTCTGGAAGCGTGACGTACTCATCCTCTGCATCTTGCAGACCCAGATGTAATCGTCTCTCACTGAGGTAGCTGACCAAGATGTTGAAGGTCTCAGGTGATATATTTAGCTCTCTCAGCGCCGCCAGTATGTGCTTCCACCCTGCGCTGTTGAAGGCATTTTGCCCGTCCAGGGTATAAGCACTCTTATCTTACTATTGGTTATTGTGTTGTTTGCTATAGTATGAAAAACATAAGGACGTTATAATTACCATAGATCGTATTCTTCTTATATACAGGGTCCGGCACTATAAGTGACACGAATTCAAAATTTTTTTAATAAATATTTTCAAAAAATGATAAAACTACATTAAATTTTATGAAAAGCATGTCACTGTTCAATATGGCTACCTCTGGCGTGGATTATGGCATTCAGTCTTCCGGTGAAGGCATTGTGAAACTGCCGTGGAACGTGATTTCTTAAAAAATCCTGTCTGGACCGAGTTTTATGGGATGGTGCCGATTTCTGTTGGAATGTCCAGGTGTTAGTACTGATTTTCTCGAAATCTCTAGAATTCTCTGGAAATCACTGGGAATTCTTTAGACTGCACTTTGATTTGAACTCATTGGAATTACTTGGAAATCATTGGAATTCTGTGGAATTCTTTGGAAATCATTGGAATTATTTGGAAGTCTTTGGAATTCTTTGGAATTCTTTGAAAATCGTTGGAAGTTTTGGAAATCTTTTGAATTTCTTGGAAGTCGTTAGAATTCTTAGAAATCTTTAGAATTCCGAGTATTGTGTACAGAAATTTTACTGGATATTTACCCCTTGGGTTATATTATGGGGAATTACACTAATATAAATAGAAAAAAATAGATAAAAATATAAAAACACCAAAATAGTCAAATCAACGTTAATAAATTAATTACAACAAGATAATACGCAAATATACAAACGGATACATCCGCGAGAAGAGTGCAGTTTACTTTATTCCTTAAATTAAGAAAACCTCGCAACACCACAAATTTATTTACTTAATATTTTCAAAATATTCGAAATATATTCGTACTGAAATAAAGATTACTGTAATTTTTTTAATTTAAAATTGCAGCATAATTAATTGAATTTTAGTGCAATAAAATTAATTTAAAACTAAAATAGTTTTTCCATATATAATTTTGTTTGAATAAATATTATATAAGCTAAGTATTTTGAACTTTAATTTAAATTGAATTTGAAAACTAACTTGTTGTAAAGTTTCAATGTACCTTTCCCAACATCACTTAGTATATGTTCAGATATTCTTTATTCCATTGGAAAAACCAAAGGGCAAATATCCCGAAAGTTTTGTGTACACTCGTTTGGAATTTCCTTGGAAATCATTGCAATTCCTTGGAAATCCTTGGAATTCTTTAAATTTCACTTTCACTTGTACTCCTTACAATTACTTGGAAATCACTGAAATTCTTTGGAAATCTTTGGAAATCTTGGAAATCATTAGAATTTGTTAGAAATCCCTGGAATTCTTGGAAATCGTTGGTATTCCTTGGAAATCTTTTGAAGTCTCTGGAATTCTTTGGAATTCCTAGGAAATCGTTGGAAGTCTTTGGAATTCTTTAGAAATCATTGGAATTCATTGGAAGTCTTGGAAATCTTTGGAATTCCTTGGAAATCGTTGGAAGTCTTTGGAAATCGTTGGAAGTCTTTGGAATTCCTTGGAATTATTTGGAATTCTTTGGAAATCCTTGGAAATCTCTGGAAATCACAGGGATTCTGTGGAAATCCTTGGAATTCCTTGAAAATCACTGGAATTCTTTAGAATTCCTAGGAACTCGTTGGAATTCTTTGGAAGTCCTTGCAATTCTTTGGAAGTCGTTGAAAATCATTGGAAGTCTTGGAAATCTTTGGAATTCCGAGTCTTGTGTACAGAAATTTTACTGGATATTTACCCTTTGGGAAAAACTATATTAGCTGTACATTTATCATAAGCGTCGGCAAAAGTGTTTTTTGTACTTTTAACGGTATACATACTTTTTCCGTAACATATTGTCGTGATATTTTTCATATAAGGTGAGGTGTTTACAAAATAGGGAAATTACTTGTTTTTAAGAAATGTTTTCCTTTTAATGATTCACGATCACGATCACGATTTGCCTATGTCAGTCCCCTGCTGGATGAAAGGCTTTCCCCATTTCGTTACAATGTGGGAAGTTTTTAGCCATAATATCCCACGCTGGCCAGACGTCTTGGTGTATGAGACAGATGGTAGTCTCTGATTTGCTGATTACTATTGCTTGATGATTATTGTTAATAATTTTTAAAAACTTTTTCAAGGGCCACCCAAAGCAATCGAAAAGAAAGTGGTTTCAGTTATAATTTGTGATTTTTGGTTTGGAAAATTTTTATATTTAGTGAATAAAATGTTTGATTTATACGTAAACGATTTTTATTATTTAACTAATATTTGGAATTGATTCATATTTGCACAAATTGGATATTGTATTTTTGGATGGAAATATATTGGATTATTGATTAATTTTAAACAGAAGGATAGTTATAATTTGAACTTTTGAATTAATTTGTAGATTTGGAAGTTTTGAAGGTTGGCCGGGCAAAATATTTTTTAAGGATTTTATTTTCCTGGGAAGCCCGTTTTTGGAGAATATTGGGAAACTAGAAAATATCACTATATTAGGCATCTCACAACGTGGTGAGATAAGGGTTTGCAAAAATATACGACATGGAGGGTGGCACATTTAATGTTAATGGAAATGGAAGAAAAATGAAGCAAAATAATGAAGAAATAAGAAGCAGCAATCAGAAATTGGATACGTGTATCTAATCAGGAAATAAAAGACAGGATATTAATATTAAGTCAGGAAACAAATGAAAAATTGGCTGAAGACATAACAAGGCAAAGAAAAATATTTAAGGGGATAATGGACAAAAGTGATGAAAAAATGTCAAGAAAAGGAGATGGAGATCAATATTCAAGGAAAAATAATTGGCAATACAAATGTGAAGCCAAGGGGTAAATATCCCGAAAATTTTGTGGTCACTCGTTTGGAACTCCCTTGTAAATAATTTGAATTCCTTGGAAATCCTTGGAATTCTTTGGAAATCTCTGGAAGTCCTTGGAAATCCCAATAATTCCTTGGAAGTCCCTGGAATTCCGTGTAAATCCCTGGAATTCTTTAGATTTCACTTTCATTTGAACTCATTGAAATTCCTTGGAAATCACTGGTATTATTTGGAAATCATGGAATTCTTGGAAATCATTGGAATTCGTTGGAAATCCCCAGAATTCTTGGAAATCCTTGAAATTCATTGGAAATCTTTGGAAATCATTGGAAGTCTTGAAAATCTTTGGAATTTCTTGGAAATCTTTGGAATTTCTTGGAATTCTTTAGATTTAACTTTGATTTAATCTCATTTGAATTCCTTGGAAATTGTTGAATATCCTTGGAAATCGTTGGAATTCCTTGGAAATCGTTGGAATTCCTTGGAAATCGTTGGAATTCCTTGGAAATCACTGGAATTCGTTGGATCCCCAGAATTCTTGGAAATCCTTGAAATTCATTGGAAATCTTTGGAAAGCCCTGGAATTCCTAGGAAATCGTTGGAAGTCTTTGGAATTCGTTGGAAATCGTTGGAAATCATTGGAAGTCTTGAAAATCTTTGGAATTTCTTGGAAATCTTTGAAATTCCTTGGAGTTCTTTAGATTTAACTTTGATTTAATCTCATTTGAATTCCTTGGAAATCGTTGGAATTCCTTGGAAATCGTTGGAATTCCTTGGAAATCACTGGAATTCTTTGGAATTCCTATGAAATCGTTGGAATTCTTTGAAAATTGTTGGAAATTCCTGGAATTCTTTGAAAATCACTGGAATTCTTTAGATTTAATTTTGATTTGTACGCATTGGAATTCCTTGGAAATCACTGGAATTCTGCGGAATTCGTTGGAAATCCTTGGAATTCTTGGAAATCGTTGAAAATCATTTTAAATCTTGGAAATCTTTGGAATTCCGAGTCTTGTGTACAGATAATTTACTACATATTTACCCCTTGTGTGAAACTTAAAAATAAAAATAATAATTAGAAAGTCAACAATAAAACCTTTAAAGCAGAGTTATACGACCAAAGCGGTTGAAGGGAAGTAGTCTCCCGTGTAATTTTGCTATTATTTTTAAGATTTTGGTTTCGAGACTGTTGTATTTGGAGAAAAAAATTATTTAATTTGAGTAGGTAATTTATTGAATTATTTAAAAACCTGAACAAAATTGGATCGTTGATGAAATTGAGTTGGGGAAGATTAATGGTTATAAATTGGATGATATAATTCATTGGGAAATAATAAAATGAATTATAAATAATTATTATCTTCAATATTTGCGGTTCCTATTTTATATTGGAATTTTTATTTTGAATTATATTATGTTAAATTTTGGATTTGGAATTTTTGTACAATTAGCAGGGCAATATTTAAAAGATTATTTTTTTTTTAGGTGACATTTGGAAAATTTGGGGACATACATAGAAAATATCAGTACAATATAATTTATTATATTATAGTATATACTATATATACCATATAGTATATAATATTATAGTATATCATATTGCAATATTTGAAGAATAATTTAAAAAATTAATTTTTTTAAATCTTTAAAAATTAACTAATAAATTAAGATTCAATATCAATAACGATTGCACGCACCCTCGCTTGTAATTGGGGTATCTATGCCCCGCTTTCCGAAGCATAAAATTTTAGGTAATACCATATGGTTATGCTGCACACGCCTGTTTTTGATGTTCAACTATGTAAGACGGACTTCGAATCATAAAGAAAATATTTTTAATATGTTTTTGCTACATTAACTAATTATCCTAACACGTGTTTTTCTTATAATTTAATTAAATATGATTTGAATGAAATATTATTTAACTACTGTGAATACTCTGAATACATTACATCTTTGCATTAAATAATATAATTATTATTTTATACCTAATCATCATATTCATAACACGGCACGAGCGTATAAAATCAACGCTAGCTTTTATCAAAGGATTTTTTCTGATTACTACCCACGTCATTTTTTAATTACCTGAGATTTGTTATATGAATAATTTGATTCAGAAAATCTCAATAGACCGTGTTTGGAGATGGATCGTTGTACCATGCATATGCTACAACCAGATGAAGTCATCTGCATATTTCAACACTTTTATTCCTACAGGAATGTCGAAGTTTTTTGATCTTTCAATTCTTCTCGATTTGCAATTACCAAAAGAAGAACGCAATACATTTATTTGATGAAGCAACAACCAAAATTGATGAGAAAATAAGAAAATATTTTGTCTTCTGAACTTTGTGTTAAAAAAACAACAAGTCGTAATTAATTAACGACTTAATTATCACTATTTCGAATTTAGAAAAAACTGTCATCCAGCATCGGTTATTTCGCTAACGTGTTACTATTAATAAACGACAACTTAACGGTGGGCTGCAATTTTTTGTAGATGCAAAAATTATTTCGTGATGTTAGGAATATATTAAAAGTTTATGAAAACCAAATGAACCACAGTTAATTTCTTGAAAATTTTTATTTTTCGAGTTATTAACGGTTTCGAATTTTACACGCTTTCTTCTCCGAATTTTTTTTTTTTTTTATTGGATAAGGTGGTATTACGTTTCTGTTTCAGTTCAGGTAAAAACACTTTTCAGTATTACAATTGATCTCCATTAATAATAAATTTGTATTTAAGGATTAGTGTTGACGGCTTTTACAAAATTAATGGTTATTTGCCCTATTATATATTATACACGGCATATGGCAAGTATATCGTTTGTAAGCTAGTCGGTTGAAAACAAATTAAAATGACAGTTGTAAACCCTTAGAAAAATTCCTAAAAACTGTTTACAGTAAAAGCTCTAAACTGCGGATTTCAATTTGATGTGTTCATTAATTTTTAATTACAATGAGATTCGTTCAAGCGTGAGAACTTAGTAAATTGTTAGTACGGTACTTGAAAAATTAAAAATATTGCTTTGCTTATGATTTAAATTATATTTCGTAAAATTCAAATTGAAATTTATTAACCAATATTTGATACGGTAATTACTTACCGGTTAAGTGCGTTGACTGCTAATACCAAGTACACCCGGTTTATTTCTCTTACGCACTTCAATGATAATCAAAATTGATCAAATTTCAAGTAGTAATGGACCTGGGAACTATTTATTTTTTTATTGAATTTTTTGTTTACATAGTATTTTTGCATCTCTGTATCACCTTAAACCAGGCCCAGATTGGGCCGGCAAGTTACCGAGTGAAACTCAGTTAAAACCGTCAAATAATATTTTTTATTATTGTAAACACTCAGAAAAATGATTTGTCAATGTAACGAACATTTAGCTATAATTAAATTTTATAAAAAAAAAATGCGGTTTAATTTCTAGCATGGGAATAAGCTGGAACTTGATTAATCAGGTTAACTCTGTTAACTCTGGTTTAACAATTATTGTTTTTAATTTATTTTATTTTACTGCATCTCATTTTATTTCTAAAGTAAAGTTTACTATCGAATCGTAATCGTAAAACTGATACTACAAAGAAGGAGCTGAAATAATCAATGCAAGTAATTTACAATTTCTCTAAATAATTAATTACCTAATAAGGTTTAATTTAAAAATAAAATAAATGAACGTTTCGTGCATAAAGTATAATATTATGTAAAATATTTTATGTGAGAAGAATCAATTATCATAAAACTGCTACTAAAAAGGAAAATATGCATATTTTATACACAAAAAAATAAAAATAACATTAAATTAGGCTCGGTAGTATCAATCAAGTTTAACGAGAGTTCAGTAAAACAAGGAGGTTTGGGAGTTTGTAGAGAAAACAGAAAACAACAATTTTAACTGCTTTAAACTAAAAAAAAATTTTAATTTTTGAAAAAAAAAACTTGTTTTCAATTTTTTTTTTATTAAAATTTCAAAAATTTTTCAAAAATTGAAAAAGTCCTCAAGTCACTAAAATTTTCAAAATGACATACGAATTTTTTTAGCAAAGTTTGTAAGCAAAAGTCAACTCGTTTCATCGCATCATAATCTCATAAAAGAGCTACTTCTCTTTTGATTTTAAAAGAAGTTATCTGGTTTGCAAAAAAAAAGATGGATTTTTAATTATTATAGTACATTTTATTAAAATTTTTTATTGATAAATTTTGTAAACCCAAAAAAATTCCAAGTTTAACGTGATTAACCAAGGCTGATCTGTCCATATAGGAAATAGCAGTATTTTGTGAAGCCTGATTGCATGCCAGTGAATAGACTAACAACCTTTAAATCAGCCCAAAGTTTCCAATTCAATTATAATCATGATACCTAAAATAACATCCACAGAGACGAAGAAAGACAGGGTCTATGACTAAGCCAAAAAGTATGGTCCAAGTAGGAAAAGAAATGTTGGACTGCCAAGGAAGAGATGGGCTGATTAGAAATGGAAACAGACCCAAAGACTACAACGAGATTTTATCAATAATTTGGCTGATGATTTTGTACGTCTTCTTTATATCAACAGAGTATGCCACTGGGACTAATGCTAACTCATTCTCATAGGCCAACCAGTGGCGTATTTAGAGCTTTTGCCGCCTGGGGCGGTCTGATATTTTACCGCCCCCTACCAAATAAATTTTACTTAAATTTAAAAAAAAGAGCAAAAAAAAAGGTCATTGAGGTGTTCGTAATCAAACATATAACATGCTCTAGCATTTTACAAAATCCAAAATTTTGTTTTTTTCAAAAAAAAAGCAAAAGAAAAAAATGTCATGGAGGTGTTTTTTCAAACCTACAATTTTTCCATACCGCCCCCTTAAATATGTGCCGCGCCAGGGGTGATCCGCCCCCCCCCCTAGTTACGCCACTGAGGCCAACAGAACAACTTTCAGGCTTGTCTATAAACAATCTCCATTTGTCTCGGTCACATGTCATCTTCAGTTATATCATCAATGCATTTAATTTAGGGCAGAATACAAAGCCTTCGTTTTCAAAAAAAAGGTAATTTTAGGATTGACTATACCTGGTCCTGCAAGAAGAGATTTATACGCTCTTTTCTAAGATATTCCACTGCTGAAGTTGAGATGTAAGAAATTTTATTTATAAGTACGAAATGAACAATATTACACTATGTATACACGAAAGCGCAAAAGATAACAGTAGGCTACAGAAAAGAAGAGAGAGACAAAGGATGGTTTGCTGAAGAATGGGCAGTATGCAATAGAGATCAGGGCTGAAGCCTTTGAAAATGGTAAAAAGTGCAAAAAAATAATAGTAGGATGAAACCCGTTGGAAAAGGAAGATAATATAACAAAAATGAAAGGAAAAATAATTTACAGGCGATCTGAGGTCGGGAAGTGGGAGGGGTGAGTTTTTAAGAGTAGAAAACGGTTTATATCGATTTCCGGCAAAACTGCAAGTCCTATGGAAAAAAGTTAAATGGCGAAGTTGTAGTCAATAAAATGATCTACAACTTTTGAATTTACACTTTTTTCACATAACATCAAAATTCATGTGAAAAATTCAAATAACCAAGTTTTTGGTTTTTTATTTTTATCTTATAAAAAAAATTATTTTTTTTTCACGAAATTTGGTGAAAACTTACCTTTTTATATCCCAAACATACTGTAAACATTTTGAATTAAAATATTTATTTTTTTCACCTTATTTTGACTTAATATCGAAAAACCACCCCAATTTTCAATCAAAAATTCTCACGTCAAAATATCAGCTTTTTTAAAAATGTCGGTGGGCTTTTTATTCGTTGAATTTTCTACTTTTTGATGGTTTAAAAAAATATACATGTACGATGTCGGCGACGTTTTTCAATCTAGTATTGGAAAAGATAGTGAGAAAAATAGATATTAATGGAACGATAGTCACAAGAGAGGAACTGAATCTGTCCTATGCAGAGGCACGGTAATAATGGCGAGGCCCCTTAAAGGAATGGAAGAGATATTTTTGAAAATGGAAGAGAAAGCAAGAGAAATGGGACTACTGGTAAATCAAGTAAAACCCAAACATATGAAATCCCAGAAGTGTGTCTTGCCTGAGTACTGAGTACTGAGTAGATTAAAACAAGTAACCACTGCTTTGAAGAAGTAGAAGGTTTCAACTATTGGAGGATACGTATAAACAAGTATGGTAACCCACAAGAAGAACTAAGAAAAAGAAGGCAACGGAGAATGTAGAGCAGTGATGAATCACAAAATAGAAAAGAAGATATAAGGCGAGGATCTGGTAAAATACATCAAGTCGCAAAGAATAAGATGATTGGGTCGCATTATGAGGAGAAGTGAATACAATATAGTGAGAAAAATAATAACATATGCAAACTCAATGCGGATAGAACAAGAGAAAGACCGAAAATAAAATGGTGGGATCAGATGGAAAACGACCTGAGAGCGATGGAGGTTGAAGAATAGCAGTTTAAAATGCTAAAAATAAATAAAAAATTTATAAGAAATTAAGTTACTGGAGTTAACTCCAAATCCCTAACCAGATCGTTCAATTCCGAATGTATATCCGACCAGTAACGAGGTGAGGTTATCGATGAGCTCATTCAGCTGAATACTCATTATCATCGGTGGACGTATCATTTGATAGTCCAGGTTTCTGGTTTCAGGTTTCTGATTGTATGCTTACTTTTGCTAGGGAACTCTACGGTGGAAGTCATATAAAAGTAACAATCCGTGATTGCTGCGAGATGCCAGCGATATTCGCGCCAAATCATGGGCACAACAAATGGCATTGATTCACGAGTACCTTTGAGCTATTGGGTCTACTTGAAGTGCAGCAAACTGTTGGTGCCCAATTCTGGTCCTGATCGCCAACTTGGCAATCAAAGTAAAATTTTAAAGTCAGAAGCTATGGAGATGATTTTTACACTCGCATAGTATACAGTGGCGGCTCATTCTGTCATGCCATCATCATTTAAGGTGGCTATTCATAAAATATAGATTTTTCCGGATTTTCTTGAATTTTCTCAGATTTTCTTTCACTTGTACACCAGATTTCCTTAGCGATTCTTCCCATCGCTTCCATCCCAACTAATTTAAGTTTCAAAAAGAGTAACTCTAATCTCGGTGCCAATTTTGTATTGCAAAATTCAGCCAATATCGGTAAAATTTTCAGATACCACTTAATTAGAAGCAGTTAATAACTCACAATAGATGCAATATAATTAAAAGGGTATAATTATGTAATATAGACGTAAACTTGCGGAGACGTGCCTGCCACGCCTGGAGGGCACCCTGAACCTCCTCCACAGGAATGCCTTTCAAGGATGTTGTAACATGCGTTTGGATGTTTACCATGGACTCCCAATGCTTTCTTTTCAGCTCTTTCTACAGTCGGGGGAACATAATAAATTCTCAGGAAGCTAAAAAAAAGACAAAAACCTCCAAATTCTTTCTGCTCGTCCGTTAACACCTTAGGTACAAGCTTCGCACAGACCTTTCGTATTTGCAGATCTTCAGTCACAATCCCATGTACCGCAAATGTCGACTAGTTTAGGGTTTCAGCGATTTGCTGGATGCTCAATCGACGGTTAGCACGCAAAACTTGGCGCACGCGCGTCACGTTTTTGTCGGTTCTGGCCGTTGTTGGACACCCAGAACGGACAAAACTTGATGGCGTACGGCTGTTCAAGCGAACCTTCACGCCGCCGCCGTGTTACAAAGACAAAAAATACACTTCACGCAAAGACACGTCCTTCCGATCTCACTGCACGGAGCGAATTGAGACCGTGTGCGTTTGTTGGGCTGACCTCACACCACATAGTGGCGTCACAATAAAATCTTGCGCAATACTTTTATAATGGACCTTGTATGTCATTATTTTATTTAGAAATTGTAGTAATTTGTACTACAATTATTGTAGTAAAAATTGCTGCAAATATAATGTAGCAATGGTTTTTGCGAAATTTCACTGGCTTTTTTTCGTCCTCTACGCAAATGTTTAAAGAACTTATAAAAAGATTAACTTGGTGTCGAGTCGGCGGGGCCGAGTTATGCCATTCCGTAACTACTACGGAGTACAGTGACTTTATAGAAACAGTGACGAGCCCCTAAATCGGGCCAGGATATTGCAAAATCCCCTTATTCGGCCCAGGATGTTGCAAATTCAAGCAAAAAATATATGCTCTATGCTTCAAATTGAAAGATTTTCCATTTCTCATGTTAATAAAATGCATCAATAACGTAAAAAAATTAATTTTTATTCTGCTTTAAGCTATATATAAGCAAAAGCATTGTAACCAATCAAAAGTCGGACATCGTTTGTCGCCACTGTCTCTCTAAGTCACTGTACTGCGGAGAAATTTCTTAGGGGTAATCTTAAAATCATCACTAGCAGTACCGTAACTAGGGTGGAGCAACAGATCCGGTTGCCCCGGGAACAAGTCAGAAGAAAATGCGAAAGAAAGCGCAAAGCAGTGAACGCCGCTGATTTTGTCGACAAAAAATCACACGAAAATGAAGATAGTCTCATTTAATTTTTGAGAAAAATTTGCCTAGTTACCGTACTGATCAGTAGTACAGTTACACTTTGCGGTCCAAGTAATGGCTACATCATCTTTAGGCCGTTCTAGACCAAAAATTCTGCTTCTGCGATAGCCTCATTTTATTTTTTGAATAAGTATTGCGGAAGGAGTATCTATCTTCTGATAATTCTTAATACAATCAAAAATTTACTTTTTTACATTTTTAAAAATTTTGACACTTGAATTAATATTCCAGAATGTAAGGGGAGGCTAAACCTCCTTTTCCTCCTGAGACTTAAACAACTTGGAAACTCAGAATCTTCGCCTAATAGAATACTGAAAACTCGACGCTTGCCAAAGATGTACTGAGAGTAGATAAGGATTACAGTGCAAGACTGCAGTGCTCAGAACAGTGCAATTGATAGCGCTATCAGCGCGGTACAGAATATCTTCAGAACTGTGGCTATATATTTTTATTATTTAGGAGCATTTCAATAGGGGGTGGGCACGAGGGGAGCTGGAAGCTGGAATATGTAGACAATCAGTAAAAAATTTGCTATAAAATCGGAAAAATCAATCATTTTTATTGATTTTTTTACAATTTAAGGAGACAAATTCCCCCCCCCCCCTACATTAATCTACTTTCGTGTTGCAAATGTTCATGATTTAGAAAGTTTTACCTCTCGAACCCATCAGTTTTCGTCCCTTGAAAGTATCGAAAAGTGATAAAAAAGGGTGGGGGGGGGCACGAAAACGGTGGGTGATGTTGGAAAACGGGAGTCATATTTGGATTCAGGAAGTCATTTTACATAAGAATCAGCAAAAATAGTTTCAGGGCCGATTTTGATTTGGCCAATTTGATTTAAAATTCAATAAGCCTTCGTGGGAGCAAGATTTTTTTTATGCCAAAAATGATGTTTTCTTGTAAAATGAAAATATTTCATTTCCTTTTCAATTTAAAAAAAACGAATTTATCAATCAAAAGGCAGCTAAATTTTAAACTACAGTTCTTTATTTTCTTGTTTGCAATAATCCAAGGTTTTATCCAACCACTAAAGTATTTGGTTCTGGATATTCGTGATAGGGTACTTCTAAATTTAAAGGAGCAGGTCCTTTTCGTATTCTTCCCGAAGCGTCATAATGAGAACCATGACACGGACAATAATATCCGCCGTAGTCACCAGCGTCTGCTATTGGCACACATCCCAAATGTGTGCAGACTCCAATAACAACCAAAAATTCTGGATTTTTAACTCGTTCCTCGTCGGTTTGCGGATCTCTTAACTCAGATAAAGGCACATTTTTCTCAATTTCAATTTCAGCTGCTGTTCTGTGTTTAATAAACAAAGGTTTGCCTCTCCATTTAAATGTAACGGATTTTCCTTCTGGAATATCTGCAATATTTACTTCCACTTTCGCCAAAGCTAACACGTCGGCCGACGCACTCATACTGGCAACAAATATAGTGACGACTTTTTTAGTAGCATAAACAGACCCCAGCATTCCAATTCCAGCAAATAAATATGTGAACGCTTTTCGAGATTCGACCGTTCCTGTGCTTGGAGTAGTGGGAGATTTAACAGAATTGCGCCTGTAGGGCGTAAAATCGGGTATCTTTATATCGCTGTGAGCATATCTAAGGTGAGTCTTTCGTGCAGGTCCTGATACAATCAGGAATCGACCCTTAGGATGGTCTTTACTTATTGTCTTGTATGTGACACTTAGGGGACGTTTTAGATAAACATGTCTTGGTTTCTCAATCACAGGCGCTCCACATATACTGGGCATATTTCGGGTTAGCATAGTTAATACGTTTGAAGGTAGCACAACTTTGGTTCTTGCAATTAAAAAACGGGATAGTTTATTTGGGCACTGCATCGTAAATGTCGACCTCACTTTTGACAGTGAAAATGACAGGAAAAATAATTTTCAACGCAGAACCCTTGATCTTAAAATATTTTGCAATTTTTAAAAAATTGAACTTGGAATTGCAAACAAGTTTACGTTGAACAGCAAAAAACGGACTGTAAAATGCGCATATAAAATTAATAGACCAATATCTTAGCTTCGATCTTTGTGTGAAAGTTTTCGCTAGAACGAATACAGTTTATGGCAATTAACTAAAACAAGTGAGCAATTATTTGAGATAAATCATTTCGAGATCACTCACCTTTTAATAGAAATTGTTCCGGTTTTAATTTCAAAGTTATTTAATAAAATTCAATTTTTTTTCGTTCTCATCAATAACACGTTTTTATTGACTTTTATTTAATGGTGTACTAAATGAAAGCACTTGCAATAAAACTTGAAACTTCAATTCTCAACTTTAATTGCCTGATCTGATAGATATGTATCAAATTTGCTTTTCTTAAGATTTTATTACCTAATGTACATTTAAAACGTTTTCAGTTGGTAATTTTATTTCCAATAGTTTTTCAAGTAAAAATTATGGGGAAGAGAAATGTTATGAAAACTTGCAAATATTGCAATCTGCATTTTGCAAAAATTAATATTACACAGAATGGAATATTACATTGTGCCGTTACCGAGCAATCAATGACTTGAAAAGTTTGCAGTAAATTTCAACAAACATAAATTTTATGCAATTACTCGACAGAGTCACAATTTTAAATCACTTTGTGTGTATCATTGATGTTTCGACAGCATACACGACTACTTCATCAACCGGAATGAGCTGGAAGAGTGGGTCATCATGAGACAAATTCTAGTTTAATTAGATTAGTTTTATTGTAAGATTGTTTTATTTTCACATGTGAATTTAAAAAAAAAATTTGGTTTTACTGTTTAATGATCATTTAGAATAAATTATAATTATATTTAATACTTAATATTTGCTTCTAACGCAATTGAATTTATGAATTTTGTACCTCCTTTTTGTAAAAGTTCTTTTTGTTTTTAAGATTTGTAAATATTTTGAATTTTCTAGTTTTCCCGCCAAACAGTTAAGATGGCAATAACTATATAAGTGAGGAAACCCGATTTTTTGCTAAAAAGGGCCGCCAGAATCATGTCGAGGAGAAATTTGAAATTTGTCCCTTGAGAATTTTTTTGATATTTTGATTTGAGATTTTGTATTTAAGAATAATTTGAGTTTTGAGTGAGTAATTTTTTAAAAATAATTAATAAATTTTTAATTTTGGATTTGGAAGTAAAAAGAATAAATGGCAATATAATTTATAATTTCAGAATTTTTGCGTTCCGAATTAATATTTGGAATTTATTTTGTGGATTTTAATTTTTTTGTAAAATTAGTCGGACAATCTTTTTAAATATTTATATTTTTCTTGGCGACTGACTGGAAAGATACATGTCAATATATTATATACATAGTAGTATCATATAGGCAACCCATTGTTGGTTCTGGAAATACCTGATATATTACATATAGGCAGAGCTGAAAGTAATTCAATTAAAAGGCTTGAATAAAGTAATTCAATTACTCAAAAGTAATTCAATTACTTTAATTGAATTACTTTTGAAATAAACTTAAAGTATTTGGTATTTGAATTACTTTAATAAAGTATTTGAGTATTTGGTAATTGGGTTTCAGATCATTCTTCGGTAATTGAATTACTTTTTCGGTAATTGAATTACTTTCTCGGTAATTGAATTACTTTTGAGTAATTGAATTACCTTTTCGGTAATTGAATTACTTTCTCGGTAATTGAATTACTTTTGAGTAATTCAATTCTTTATTCGGTATTTTAAGTTTTTATTGGTGTTGCTTACTAGTTCCTTTCATGCTTATTAGTTACAAAGGGGGCGTCCATTAATTACGTGAGGCGATTTTGGTGTGTAAATACGTTAATCTATGCTTGATTGCGTTGGATTTATTTAAAAACTCAGAATATGTCATATTTTAGTAGAGAAACACGTTTTACATAATTTAAATAATTAATTGCTCTCGCGATTTTACATTTTGTTGCAGAAAAAAAATTACGTGATATTTGCCGAGACCCCCCTTTCCCCCACATAAGATTGGGTGAGATTTAGCAAATTAATGGACGTCCCCAAACTGATATTCACCTGCCTTTATGTAGAAGGCGCAGATAAGTTTTTTCTAGGGATAAGAATTTAAATTCTTTGAATTTGCCTATATAGAATATAGGCAAAATTTAGGCACTGGTTTTTCCAAAGCTTTTGCCGCCTGTGCGGTTTTAAAATTTGCCTCTCCCAAAAAAAAGATTATTATAAATGAGTGGCTGCGCGGTAAAACCAGCTTACAAGAACAGTATTAATACAGGGTGTCTCAAAAAAACAACTACCACAGTTTTACAATAGATTTGTAAGACAACTAGTACGGTGCAAGTACTATTATGTTTATGTAATATATTCTGCGTTGATGTATGAATAACTTTGAAATTTAAGGCGTGGTTGCTGACTTAATACACCCCTGAATTGTAATTAAATTACTTTCAGTAACTGAATTACTTTTGAGTAATTGAATTACTTCGAGTAATTGAAGTAATTACTTCGAGTAATTGAATTACTTTCAGTAACTGAATTACTTTCAGTAACTGAATTACTTTTGAGTAATTGAATAACTTTCAGTAATTGAATTACTTTCAGTAATTGAATTACTTTTGAGTAATTGAATTACTTTCAATAATTGAATTACTTTTGAGTAATTGAATTACTTTCAGTAATGGAATTACTTTTTACTTTCAGTAATTGAATTACTTTTTTTTTATATTGAGTAATTGAATTACTTTTTGGTTACTTTTTAAATATTTCAATTACTTTTACCAAGTATTTGGTAATTGAATTACTTTTTCTTAGTAGAGTAATTTAGTAATTGACATGTCAATTACTTTTAAGAAGATTTGGTATTTGGTATTTCAAGTACTTTCAAATTAGCAAAGTATTTGGTAATTTGTAATTGAATTACTTTTAGTGAGTGCTTTGTGCAGCTCTGCATATAGGTAGTAATATTTAAAATATAAAAGAGATACTTTTCTTGCTTTAGGAAGGGAATTGAAACTTTTATCCTTAACTATCTGCATTATATTAAGTTAATGTGCGATCAATTTTTCCACCTTTCCACTTTTCTGGAAATTTTGGTGTGAGCAATTCATTAACTTATTTTTACTTTTCCATTCTAACTTTAAGGGATTCGGGCTTTTTTGAGTGATACCATCAGGTATCAGGTTTCAGGTTTCCTTAATCTGCTAACATCGGTTTTGTATAATTTCTTTCACATTGGAGAAAAGAATTCACCTGAAACAGCGGCGGTTCATCAGAGGAGGTAAGGAAAGCTTAGCCTCCACTAAAATTCTGGTCTACTTATACCATTAAAATTAAAAAAAAGTGACTCTGCATCTACTAAAACCTTCAAATAAATAATATATGCCGTTATCGCTTTAACGCGGTATTGTAATATATCTGGGAAGAGAAGGGAAATCTAAGGAAATTCCAGAAAATCTTGCGAACTCCGAAGAAATCCAAGAATTTTTAAAAAATCCGAAAAAATATAAGAAATGAGAAATCCTAAGAAATGTTAAAAAATTATAAAAATTTGGAAATCTTAAGCAATTCAGGAGGAAATTCTGAGAAATCTTTCAAAAATTTTGTGAAGGGAAATGTAGGTAGTGTACAAAAATTTGTCTGATGACTTGTCCCCCGTTATTGCGTTTCTTTAATAACGAAGTTGAGGGTCAGCCTTCTTTGTGAATTGTGCACTTTAGTGCCCTGTAAATAGCATCTTTTTCTTTGGATTTGTAACTTCTGGAAAAAGGTAATTTTTAGTGATAAATGTAAGTTCAATCTATTTGGTTCAGATGATAAGCAAATTGTTTGGAGAAAACCTAACACAGAAGTCTGGAAAGAAAATTCATGTCCAAAAGTTAAGCGATTTCCAAAGAATTCCAAGGAATTCCTAAGATTTCCAAGGAATTCCAAAGATTTCCAAGGAATTCCAAGACTTCCAATGATTTCCAAGGAATTCCAAAGACTTCCAATGATTTCAAAGGAATTCCAAAGATTTCCAAAGAATTCAAAAGATTTCCAAGGAATTCAAACGACTTCCAAGACTTAAAACGATTTCTTAGGAATTCCTAAGAATTTTATGGGATTTCCAAGAATTTCAGGGATTTACAACAAATTCCAATGATTTCCAAGAATTTCCAAGAATTTCCAAGAATTTCCAAAGAATTCAAACGATTTCCAAGACTTCCAATGATTTCCAACGATTTCCAAAGAATTCCAACAAATTCCAAAGACTTCCAACGATTTCCTAGGAATTCCAAAAGAATTCCAAGGATTTACAAGGAATTTCAATGATTTCCAAGAATTCCAGGGATTTACAACGAATTCCAATGATTTCCAAGAATTCTAAGGATTTCCAAAGAATTCCAGTGATTTGTAAGGAATTCCAGGGATTTCCAAAGAATTCCAAAGGAATTTCAATGATTTCCAAGGGAATTCCAAACGAGTGTACACTCGGGATAATTTTCGGGATATTTTCCCGTTGGTTTGAAGCTGTATGTCTGGAAATGGGATGGAAAATTTCCACTTTATAAACACTATCATGACTAAAGTTGATTACATGAACATTTTGCAAAATAAACTTGGGAGCCAGTATTAAAAAATTAAGATTGAAAGATGGATAGTATATGTTTCAACAAGATCAGGACCCCAAGCATACATTGTATCTTGTGAGAAAATGGTTGTTATATTATCATGTTCCAACATTTCCAAACAATCCGAAATTAGAATCTTATTATTTATTTTAAAAATTTTGTGTTTTGTAAAGTTTTATTTTGATTTTAAATATTTGACTTTTGTCGTTTTGCTGCCGGGTAGTTGAGTTTGGATCAGCTAGGCGGCTGATCGAGGTCTTATGAAATTATGATATCATTTCAAAAATTATATTTAATAAACTTAGACACCTGATGATACACGATATTCGTGTGGAGCATGTTGTGTTAAATATAAATTAAAAGAATCTTTTATTACGAAGAAGTACTAAAATGTTATACTACTTATTAAAAGTATAATTTGTGAGTCTAAATGTTATTTTTGAATTTTGATATTTTCGTCTTAGATGATTTTAGGAAAATTTTGAAGAATTGATTTTGGAAGAAATTTTACTAATTAAATAGTAGTAATAAAACGTGAATGGATTGAAATTTTTTTGGAAAAGAAATTATTTGGATGTTTTATATAATATACTTATAAAAAATCATTTGCATTGTGAGAGTAATAATTTTTGAATAAAATTTAAAAATTTGAAACTTGAAACTTGAAGCGAGAAACCTATATTATGGTAGTTATCGAGCACATTTTGGTTTTCTATTGAAATTTCGAGTGTGGATTAAAATAATTTTTATTTTAATAATTAATTTGGATAAAATTGGAAAGTTTAATTTCAGTCTAATTTGAATAACTATTGGAAAAATCTGTAACCATAAAAAATATCACTTTAACTGGCAACCCAAAACATGGGGTTTCCAAATAATTGAATCGGTTTCAAACCCTGAGAAACGAAATGAAAGGCCAACATAAATAAATAGGTGAAATAATACAAAGAAATGAGGAACGACTTATAGATAATCAGAAACAAATGGTAGAAAAGTTAAACCAAAAATTTGATATGACAGAAAAAAATTTGTCAAATACAACTTTAAAGGTAGAAAAACTTGTTAAATATACAAAAACCTTACAAAAAGTTCAATAAAACACAAACAAGTAACAGACACAATTATTATAGTGGAAAATAATCAAAATGAAATTATAAATTTGAATAATGAGGACGTTGTTATACAAAACACAGAAAATTTGGAAAATGACCATTCGGAAGAGATTAAAGATTTGAAGGAAGAAAAGGAAGAACTTAATTATTAATAATAAATAAAACCAACAACAAGCAGATACGGAAAATTTACTCCATCCCTTCATCTCCATCTCAGGAAATCCTCCACATTCCATATGAGGAGATTCTTTTGTAGAAAGCCATCCGATGGAAATAACTTTCATTTTTAGTTTCTTGGACCACAACTTGAATGGTTCTTGTTTTTAACCATGCTTGTGCAAAAGAAAAATCAGGGAAGCGGATGTCGTGCTTTAAAATCCAAAATTGGAATCTTTTATTATTTACTATCTGGAAAGCTCGTCCACGGACGGGCATCTAGACCCGATTGCTTGAAAACTCGATTGATGTGCAACTCGTCCCAAGGGGGAGTACCGGCGCACAGTGTGGAAAACTGGGGTTTTTGTGGACAAACGGTTGCTGAGAGTTCAATTTTAGTGCAAAAAATCTGAAAAAAATTTGGAAGATGTCTTACTATATCCTTAATAGAATAGAACATTAAAATAATTAAAAACTAACGCCAAAATTAAAAAAAAAATTTTGTATTAAAAAATCCTATTTCAAGGGACTAAAATATAGTCAGCAGATGGCGCGAAATTCACAGAATGTTATGAATTTCAGTTATTCAATTCATAATAATATTGCATAAGTCACGATTCAAAATGCCATTTTAAAATAGTTTTCAATTGTTTACGATATCTTTCTGTGTCATCCATTTTGCTTACAGAATTTAAAAAAATTTAATTTCGATAATCCGATAATCCATATGACAAGTCTTAGTAAAAACGCATTTGTCCGCCTCTTCCATACTGTGCGGCGCCGGCGGTGGTATAATATATTTTTCGGTTGGTAAAAAAATTCGACCAATCAGAGTGTTTCCTTTTCTCCAAAAAATGACACGCTGGAGGAGCACAGCGGAAGCGTGCTGGGATTTTATGTATTAAGACTAGCAAAACACCCGTCCACGGACGGGCATCTAGACCCGATTGGTTGGAAACTCGATTGATGTGCAACTCGTCTCAGGGGGAGTACCGGCGGTGGTTTAATATATTTTTCGGTTGGTAAAAAAACTAACCAATCAAATTGTTTCTTTTTTCATCAAAAAATGACACGTTGGAGCCGGAGCCGGAGCAGCAGAGTGCTGGGATTTTATGTATTAAGATATTATTTATTTTGAAAATTCTGTATTTCGTACAGAGTTTGATTTTGATTTTCAATATTTGAATTTGGCCGTTTTGCTGCCGGGTAGTCGAGCTTGGATCAGTTGGTCGGCTGAATGAGGTCTTTTGGCTATCTGTATTGACCGAAATATTGAATATTGAATGTTTTGCGGAAAATCCCGTAAAACTTTAAATTTGCGTCTTTAGAGATTATTTGAGTTTTGTGCAATTAATATTTGTTTGAATTCAGTCACAATCAGACGCGATTGTGACACGGTCGTAAACACATCGTGCATGGCTAACGAGTTTAACCCCTTACGAGTTTCACCCCTTTCGAATAGCGCCTTTGGCGAGTTGGTGCTACCTAGGGGGGTGTTTTTAGCGAGGCAGCGTTCTTCAAAACGGCGCGTAGCGCCCGGAGCGAAGGGGACCGGAGCGGAGAGTAGCGGAGCGTCGGTTTTGACAAACGCAACCAAGGCAATCGAGATTCTAACCTAAAAACGAGTTCTGCGTTTAATTTATAAATTATTGCCTAATGTTGCGTAATATAATGGGTGCGGTTACAAGCAAAGGGTTCAATATGCACGATGTGCACCCGACTATGTCACAATTGCGTCTGACTGCTAACACCAAGACTATATCAGAACGCACGCACCGTCAATAGAACTTTCGTGTTAATAAATTTCCTATCTAAAATGCATGTAAAATTTTGATTTTCAAATGCCGTTTTCTCGAAAACTAATGGATAATCCGCAAAATTTCTTTTTATAATATACTCAGAAAATTATCCTCTTTCCAATAGAGCAGGTGTCGAAGCTCAATTCGTGTTGAGGATTACCTGACAGATCCCATGAATTTTAAAATGGCGTAAAAATAAATTCTGCCGCTTAAAAAACAGTTTTTCTCTTTTTTTAAGTTAAAAACTCTCCCACAGGGAGAGAGAGAGAGAGTGTATACACAGGCAACTTTTAATTGCAAAACTTGACGACCTTTCTTTCTCAGCTAATAAAAAAAACGGGGTGGGGTTTCGTTAAATTTTTTACATTGTCCAAGGGTTCCGAGGCCAAATCTAATTGGGAACCACTGGTATATAGAGATCTTAGCTGTTGTTATTGTTTTTTTTTTCGAGATGACTATAAATTTAGTTTTCTTTGTGTTAAATGACAGACCATAATACCTCACTGCATTGTTTTCTGCAAAGATCGCCATGTCGTCAGCGTATCTGATGTTGTTGATCGGATGACCGTTTACTTTTATGTAACGTTACGTTACGTAACGTTGCAACGTTAAAAATTTGGAAAACCAAATTTCAACATATTATCGACTGTACTTTGATAGTAAAGAAAAGAAAAACTAAAAAGTTTTATAAGCCTTCAGTCGAGATGACCTATCATATTAGATAAGGTGCTACCTTCAAATGTTCAGCCACAGTTTTTATACGAGACGTTAAATAACCCGATTCCATATGAGCTGCGCATGCGCTAATTTTAAATTACATTCGTGAAACCACTCGGGTATTTTACAAGACCCAGTGTAAACATTGCATTAAGACGAAATGTCAGAAATATAACCAATTGACTCCAAACAAGCAGCACCAACTTTAGTTTTAATCACCAGCGGTTGACCGATGAGATCCATCTCGCTAGAATACCCATATGTCAAATTTGGTTTTCACCAAGCGCTAAGAGTTCTTAAGAGCGTTAAGAAATCACTAACGTTACGGATCAGATTTTTCTATCCCTAAAGTGTTAAATATTCCTTAGCGGTTGTATTATATTATGTTATAAATTAGTTTGTTCTTTACTGTTTTCACTCTTTACTTCAAGAAGAATTGTTTTTAACAAAACCCTACCACGCTGGCAAGTGCGGGTTGGTAGGGGAGCAGCGACTCGCCATGTTAATATGCAAAGGCCTATCTAAAACGCATGGAAACTTTTGATTTATAAATGCCGTGTTCTCGAAAACTAATAGATAATCCGTAATAATTTTTTTAAAAGCTCAGAAAATTGTCCTTTCTCCTATAGTCTATAGGTAAAAGATCAATTCGTTGAATCGATTACGTGACAGATCCCACTTATCGAATTATGCCGAGATATATTTGAACACCATTAAATCAAACACACTAAACTAAACTTTTTCACTATCGGCATTATAAAATGCAATTTTTTCGGAATTCGTTCTTAAACTTTCAAATGTGTGCGCGAAAAAACTTTCACGATCACGGCAACCCACCTTTCACAGTGGGCTTCGTGGTCGTAGTGGGCTAGCAATCGGTGACGCCCTTAATGACGTTTCGAGCTCGACCGCAACGACCGCGGCTTTAGGTGGAACGCTTAAAAGTCGGCCGTGGTTGTCGTGGGCTGTAAGTGAAACGTACCCCAAGTAAATTCATAGTGCGATTTTAAAGTACGTTTCAAAATGTCATTCATAACGCAAAGTAGGGTTTGGTGTTTCATTCTCTCCATGTTACTAGATGCTACTTATGCTACTCATCTCAATAGATGGCGCGAAGGAGACGAATTCCGAAAAAATGATTGACAACCTGAGAAATTGTACATATTAATTAGTTTAATGTATTTAATTATTACAAATTCAAATATTTGAACTAATATCCGTATTAGTTCAATTGTCCCTGTAAAGAATACCTAACAAGGAAATTCCTAGTTCACTCTCTAAAATGATCAATATCACCATTGTAAAATTATTGAAAATTGTTTTATAAGTGTTTTAACGTAAATCAAATAAATGATTATTTTCATTAACAGAGAAAAACAAGTGTGACAAAATCAAGAGAGATGACTAGAGGTCCCGTACTTAATAGAAAAGTTCCGTCTTAACTTCAAAATTTGTCCCGTTGTACAATGTTAGTGTCATTTAATTGATAACTAAATAGTATAAGACTATTTTTTTTTGTCTGAATAACCCCCATATTAATTTTTATTTGGAGTGCTTTAGAGTAAAAATGTTTTTACTTCTATTTCTGCTACCTTTTCGCTGCGTTTTACCATGCGTAATTCCTGTACAGCACTGGTACACTGTAATTTCTCATATCTGCCACTTATCTGGAACTTTTTTTTATTTTTCAGTTTTCATCAGCCCACTACTAAATTTTTCATTTCTCAAGTTGATTAGTAGATATTTTAATTCGGGATACGACTTTGATCTACCGTTGCTTCTTTTGTTTTTCATTGTAGCTGTTCTTGGGGATCTTGATTTATGTCATGAAGAATGAGAATCTCCTTTACATCCAAAAGATGGTGGGGGTCTATTATTATTTTCGTGTTCTACTGCATCGAGAAACTTAGATGAGGTTCTTTGCATCTTAGGCTCCAAATTTTATGAAAAATAACTGATGATTGCTTTTTGACGTGATGAATTGTGAACTCTTTCCGCAGAGAGGTAATACTTGATAATTTGAAGACGAAAATCTTTATTATAAATAACAAAGCAAATCATATTTTTTTTAATTCTTGCGTTGTATTGTAACGGATAATTTAAAAATGGTATCTGTTTCAAAGCTTTAAGCTCTAAATGTCAGATCTGGAATAGAAGCTCCTCCCTCGTATCTTTTGTTTTAAAGAAAATAACGGTTATTTTAAATTGTTGCCGATCAATATTTTTGTACAAAATTTTTTTGCGCAATAGTACTGCAAACACGTTACTATTCAAATCTTAAACCCGAGTCTTTTCAGACGACAACTATTAGTTAAGGAGAATCATAACAGTGAAGTTAGAGCAGATGCAAACAAAAATAATTAATTACATACAAGCGCAATTACAAAATAGTTGATAATTTTCATAAAGCAAAGAATTGCTAGGAAGCGCACACGCATCTATTCATATTAATACCGGCAATAAATTTTCAAGTGTAGACGTAATTGAATTACTGTTCTCCACAAAGTGGAATTGTAAAAATATAACTACTTGCTTAATAAAATGCGACCAGTTTTTTTTAACGTGAAAATAAACCAGTTAAAGTATCTAACATAGCGCATATTAATGAAGTAAAGCTACCGTTATGAAATAATGCGCTTCTTGGACAAATCCAAAATATAATTTTAATAAGAAAATTTATTATCGCAAATTATTTGAATTTAATTTTTTGTATTACAACTGCCTTGTTTATTATTTTATGATTTTTTGTGAAAGGGATTGGTTTTAAAAAAAACTTTACTAGAGAGAAGTTGTAGTCCGTTAAATTTCCTATCCGAAACATCCAGTCAGAATTTTTGTAAAATGTTTCGTTCAAAAGATTCGGGGGTTTGAAGAAACCAAAAATTTTAAAATCTCGAATTTTTCAACATTTTTTTAATTACTTTAATTTATAACTCGAAAGCCGTTGATTCTAGACAATAAAAGGTTAAATCTAGTTTGTAGATTATTTCACGCTCTTTAAAAAAGTACTGATCTATTTTTACCGTAAAATCAATATTTTTTGGGCTATGGCCACTTGAAGGTAAAAATTAAAAAAAAAAAGGCGTGAATTTAGAAGAAAATTTTTTTATTTTTAGTTATTTTCTATTTAGTCTTATTTTGTTGCTAACATTTACCATAGAGATGTAATTGGGATACTTCCTGGTGATCACTCATAATTTTACAATAGAAGTGACACTTTCGTATTTTTGGAGCACACCTTTCTTCACATTCGAAAAATGTGGAATAATGCTAATATATTTTATCGTTGAAATTAAAATTTAATTACATAATTGGGCAAACTATGACAACCATTAAGATGGTTGTTAATTATAAAAAAAAATTGTAATTCCTTCTTTACGATCTTATCAAAAGCTCGACGAAAAACGTTATGTTAAACAAAATTTAAAAGAGAAACTAATAAAATGCATTATGTAAAGTAGGACCGGTTTTTAAATTATGTTAATAATTTGTCAAGCAAAATAAGTAATAACAAGGTCGGCCTACACGGTGCGAGAGTGCGAAATACCTCAAGTTCAGCATTAATTTCAGTACAATTTTTTTTAAATGATTTTTCTGGGCTTTTCCGGAAGTCTTAAAGACCTCCCTTTTAACCATTAGAAATTATATAAACAGCATTGTAGCAACCTATCAGCGGTTTTACTTAATTTGCTTTTCGTTTGTGGATACATCACAAAAAGTTTTAAAAATAATAGATTACGTACCAAGTGGGAAAAGAGACGACTTACTGAACGAGTAGACAAACTTATGTCAAAGTCTACCCATTCGAAAATTTTCTTCTTTTCTCACTTGCTCCATCAAAAACCAAAAGGGAAGATTTCAAAAAAGAATATTATATTTCTTTCGTTTTTCTTTTGTTACTCAGAATTGCAAATCAGTAATTTTCTTTTTTAAAACTTTTCTTAGAATATTGAGTCTTTCTTCGCCTTGTAACTCAAAATAATGCTGGTGTTTCTTTATTATTTTTTTTTATTATTTGGTCTAATACCACGGCGTTTCCTGCTTTGAGAGTTTCTCTATCTTTTTCGAAATAAACAGTATCCCAAGCAATATTCTATTCTTTCTGTAAAGTGGTACCACAATTCACCGATTAATTTGACCGCCGAGCACAAAATGCCAACCGCTGTGTCAGCTTTAACTTGTGATGCGCCAATATCACCTGGAATCTTTCTTTTTGTTATTAGTTTGTTATTTTGTTATTAGTATTAGTCCGAGTTTACAACAAACTAAATATTTTTGTTATAAAGTAGAGATTCGGCATCCACATTGTAGGCGGTGCAGTAGCATCTGGTACTTACGAGTAATAAATCCTTGTAAATGCAGTGTATGCAGTAAGGTGTATTTTTTACGCAGACATTTATAGTCAATATATATTGTTGTGTTCCAAAATCATTTATAAATTTTGGATTTTTGAATTTTAGAATTTTATTTTATTCTAAATTGTAATTTTTGGTTTGATTGTTTTTGAATTTGGATTTAATTTTATTGTAAATATTCAGTGATTTACAAATAGTTGAGTTGTTGTTCGCGCCAACAATTTTATGTTGGTACGAAAATTTGATTATAACTTGGCATTTTACCGTATGGATAACCGGAGTGGTAGCTTTTTACGGATGATCTCCGTCAGTTGTGAATTTTAAGTCTTATGTTGAGATTTTTGATTGATTACTTTGTGAATAAAAATTTTGAATTTATTTGATCATATTTCGATGATTTTGAATGATTTTTGGATGATGAAAAGATTGGAAGAAATTATAAAATTTTGTTTATAATTAAATGCCAACAAATCCCTGACACTAATTATATTTTACAAATTCAAAACTTGTTTTTAGAGTGAATTCCCTTCGCACCCTGTACTTTCGGATCAACCTTGAAACGAGTTTTACCTTTTCGAGTTCCACCTTTCACGATAATTTTAATGGGTCTAGTCTTTGTCAAAACGGCTCGGAGCACCCGTAGCGGAGAAGACCGGAGCGCAGGGTAGCGCAGGCGCTCTAAGCCGTTATGACAAAGACTAAAAAAAATAAAATTAGAAAATAAATTTACTACATAAATTTTAAAAAATTTTATGTTCTCATTTTTCAGAGTTCTCTTTTGTCAATGTTCTTTTATTTCGATGTTCTGTTTTTTGATGATTCTGTTTTGTCATGTTCTGTTTTTTCATGGAATCTCATTAAACATGTTACATGTTTAATACATTACTCGGAGAAGCAGCAAATAGAAGCAGTTACTAAGGAAGTGCAAATTTTAATAAAATATTTAAATTGTAGCAATTTCGATATTTTTGTAAAAAAATATCTTGCTCACCACACCTGGGATAGGTATTCCCCAGTAATAATATTTGTGGTAAAGCCCAGATAGAAAACCAACTCTTAATAGCGGAGGCAGAGCGTAGGTTCTGAAAAAAATTAGAATTTGCTTCCTCGAAACAAAATAAAACTCTCTTAACAAGTAACAGTATAATGAAAATTACTAAGAATACAACAACTTCCAATATCAATTTCAATGACTCGTTAGCCACAAAATAAGGAACATCCACGTCGCCAGCTGATGTAAAACTCGACGTTTCCACAATTGCAGTAAAAATTAGTAAAGCAAAAAAACACTTACCAAGGCCTGGCTCGTTTACAAGAAAGTAATACGACAATACTTGTCTACCAATTCTGTACTGCAATTCCAACCCACACAAGCTCTTGACTCGATGAATTCCCCTGGCTACTGCAGATGAAAAAAAAAACCACGGCTCGATTGCGAAGCTGCTTGAAGAAATCTACGTTGCACAAATAAGAAATTCGCTACCAAAAACTTTATCGTAGCACAAAACCGAACTAATTCCAGTAGTCGTCGAGGTAAGTAAAACCAGAAAGATTTAACATACGGCCACAACGTATTCCAATCGAACATTCAATGTTGCAAGCAAATGAAGGCAGCTTGAGTTATGGCGCCACGGTACAAATCCCAAATTAAGGTTTCCAATGATAATTCTATTACAAAGTTTTACGGTTTCGTAATTCCAACATCCGCTGACAGATCTCTTCCTCAGTTTTGAGTTTTGAAAAAACGGTCCTCAATTATTGTTCCCGACGAACAGTTTGGATTTCGACTATAGGACACTCGACCATACAACAGTCCCTCACCTCACGGAGTATCTTACAAAATACTGGAACAAGAAACAGGCGACCGTTACCTTCTTTCTCGCACAAGGGAACGAGGGCTTGCTCCATAAACTGATAGCTTCCTATCTGAAAGAAAGACTCTTCAGGGTCAAGATTGAAGACATCAAATCCAGTTTGAAAATTATGACTGCATGCACCCCGTAAGATTCAATCCTTGCTCCAACCCTGTTTACTGTTTATATACATGACCCCCCCCCCACCAACAAAAAACAAACAAATCGTGGTTATCTTTGCTTTCAAAAAAATTTACATCATTCGCCAGCACTTTGCGAGAACTTTCAAATTACCCAAATCGAATTTTAAATTCCAAAATGGAGGGGCCAACTTATTATCTACTAAATTCCGCACATTTTATTTGAAATTTCTTATTTTTAGCTCTTTTATTTATCTTTTCTAAGATAAAAATCATTGAATTTGATGTAATTTTGATTCAAGCAAATTAACTTCTTAAGCGCTTAAATTTTTTTAAAATTACGAATTTGTTCTGTAATTTTCAATTAAAAAAAATTTTTTTAAATCGTTTTTACGATTTCTTTAATGGGAACACTTAGAAAAAGATTATAGTGACGTCAAAAGATACAAGCCTATAAGAAGTATTAATAGTTTTATTATTTAATTTGTTAACCAAATCAAATTTTTCACTGTATTTGACTGAGGTTTAAATTTGGTGTGGTATTTGATGACATCGATTAATTTTGAAGCTACTTTTTTGCCAGTATCTGACAACTGGTACAATCGGGGATTCTAATTTGTGTAATTTAATTAAAAGTTCAAGTCTGGAAGCTAGTAGATTATTATAATCTGCTATAATTATATTTACAGTATATTTTATTTATTGCTATTTAAATTCTAAAATACTCAAGTAAAAAAATTTTGAACAGCCCAAATTTAGTTTAATTCTTTTAAGCTTTAACCCAGCAGCGGGAAAGGATCAGTCTTTCTTTGAGCTATCCACCCTGTAATAAAATTATGGAGACTATAAAATCGAAACTGAATTAAAAAAAATGTGATTGATCAAAAGGGATCAAGGGTGATTGGACCAACAGCAGATGTAGAAGGTTCCAGGACCGTGGCAGAGTACCAGCCATGGCTAAAAATTGCATTTCAAATTTTAATGTAAAATCGAAAAACGGATCACTTTAAAGTAACTTAGCTAAAAATAATGCGTTTGAAAAAGAAACAATGAAGCTTTCGCATATTATAATAATTAAAACATCAAGTTGAACTCACAAGAAGCTTTGCAAATTGTGGAATTAATCACGAAAACCCAGAAATAGATTTTTAAACGAACAGCTGAATTTTGCAGGTGGTCTGCTTATTGATATCTGCCTTAAGCGACAAGGTCAATGAGAGGTGAACTTTTCCTGTTGCTAATATAAATTATATTGTGACACAGTTGCAAAACGACTTTGTTTTCAATTAATTTTTGTAATCTGAAGATGTACAAACATTTCTTTAACTTAAAAAATCTTGCATATTTTCAAGATGCAATTGGCTCGAAAAGAACTGGAAACTGATGTGCAAACGGTACAAAATTGGACATTGGCAATATATTTATTTCTGTAGTATAAATCAAATGGTTTAACAATTTAATTATTAAGAGATCCTGTTAAGACTAGAAATAAACTATTGCCGCGTTTTGAAGTTATCATCTCCGCGGACTCATTATCTACAAGGAAAATGTTATAATGAACTTATCATTTTCAAAAATCCGGCAACGTCTTCATGTTAAATAATAGTAAAATTTCTTTTATGGCAATATTTTACTTCTATCCTCTCTAATTGAGGGATGTTTCGCTCAAATAAAATTTGTACATAATTGTATACTGCGCTGTATTATAGGGACAAAAATTTTAAATTATAAAAAATTAGATTTCATTTCATAAAATTTCTTTTTTTATTAAATTTCACAATTTCAAGAATTTTCTTTATAATTTTATATACAGTGTGTCCCCGTGACCGTGGGGAACCTTTGAGGTGGTGATAAAGGACACCTTTCTAAGATAAATTTTCAAATAAAATTTTTGTCCAAGTCCAAACCCTTGGTGGGTACCTCCGTTTAAAGCAATTTTTTGAATTTCTGACTTCAACTGGCCATAGCTTTGATATTATTGATTTTTTAAGCTTGATGGATTAAAACTTTTTTAAAGACCATTTGCTTATCTACAAATTAGATTATAACCCTTTATCGTCTAGAATCAACGAATTTCGAGTTATAAGTTAAATTAAGGGAAAAAATGTTAAACAAATTAAGGTTTTAATTTTTTTTTACTTTTCAAAAAACTGATTTTCAGTTTTTAGTTCACAAAAAACTGATGACCCAAACCGGATAGAGAATTTAATGGGCTACAACTTTGCTCAAATAAATTTTTCTGGGAAAACAACCGTTTTCACAGAAATTCTGAAAATAATGAACAAGGTGTAGTAAAAAAAATTTTTTTTTAATTTTTAAATTTTATTAACCCTCATCGGTCACACTTCAGTCAAATCGCATAATGGTCACACTGGGTGAATTTCACCCATTTTCAAGAATTTCTTATTTATCTAAAAATACCCATCGGGCATTTAAATACCCTTACAACCCAACGATTTTAAGGGTCTACTTTCGTCGAACGTTCGACACACACTGAAGACTCCCAAGCTACGCTAACAGCAGAAAGGTATAAAGGGTACCTCAGACTAACTTTCAAAGACTAAGGTACTGTCTGAAGAGTTAACATTTTGTTTTGGGTGAATTTCACCCAGTGTGACCGATGAGGGTTTTAAATAGCTCTGGCCTTCCTTTTTCTAAAATTTTGAAATTTATTTTGTATTATGTTGTATTCAAATTGTTTTGTTTGTATTATTAAAAATTAAAGTTCTAAGTTTAATATCAACCGCATAAATCAAGGGGTAAATATCCAGTAAAATTTCTGTACATAAGACTCAGAATTCCAAAGATTTCTAAGAATTCCAACAATTTCCAAGGAATTTTAAAGATTTCCAAGACTTCCAATGATTTCCAACAATTTCCAAAGAATTCCAAGGACTTCCAAAGAATTCCAAAAATTTCCAACAAATTCCAATGATTTCCAAGAAATTCCAATGATTTTGGATTCCCACGAGATTTTCAAGGATTTCCAACTATTTCCAAGAATTCCAGGGATTTCCAACGAATTCCTATGATTTCTAAGAATTCCAAGGATTTCCAAAGAATTTCAGTGATTTCCAAAGAATTCCAGGTATTTCCAAGGAATTCCAAGGATTTTCAAAAAATTCCAAGGATTTTCAAGGAATTCCAATGATTTCCAAGGAAATTCCAAACGAGTGTACACAAAATTTTCGGGATATTTACCCCTTGGCATAAATAGCAAAGCGAAATTTTGCATTGGTCCAAAACTTGAAAAGTCTGGAATGAAAACTTTTGTTTCGCGATTTACGCGGGTAATGTTGAAGTTAGAACTTTAATTTTTAATAATACAAACAATACAAATTGAATACAACATAATGCAAAAAAAAAAATTTAATTTTTGTAAGAGGGGAGCCAGCGTGAATTTTTGTTTTGCGATTTACGCAGTTAATATTAAACTTTGAACTTTAATTTTTAATAATAAGTACAAACAATACAAATTGAATACAACATAATGCAAAAAAAAATTTTCAAAATTTTTGAAAAAGGGTGTCCAGCGCAAAAAATGGTTTTTCGCGATTTTCAACTTTATGCTTTGCGAAATAAAAAAATGTTTACAATACAATCTAATACAAGTGAATACAACACAACACAATAAAAAAATTTTATTTTTCGAAAAAAGGGGGAGGCTAACTTCAAGCACTTAATTATTTAATAAAAAATTTTAATGCAAGACAATATTCAAGAAAAAGAATTATTTTTCTATTTGATCTCTGTTATTACTTGACCAGCTTTACTTGTCTTGGTGATATGGTAGTTAGCCATATCTACTCTACTCTACTCTACGTCTACGACTACTCGGCGTCCGGAAACTCGGCAACGGTTAACTTGGCGATTATTCAGAAAAACAGATACATGTTTTTCCTTTTCTTGTTCTGATCGGCAGCAGCCATTTCCTCATCTTTCTTTCTTTTCTTTACCCGTTTTGCTGCAATTTTTTTTCTCGGTAGCTAATTCAGTACATCGTATGGGGTTTCCGCTAAAATCTTTTAGTGCCTTTATTCAATTTCAAAATTCAAAGTTCCAATTTAACAGATTAAAATTAAATGATTAATAAAATAATAAAAATACAGGAGTTTCTAAAATTTTGTTTTTTTAAAATAATTTTTCAATTATTGCGCAACAATGGTTGTGGGTGAGAATCTCGTTAATCCATTCGTATATGTCACATGACTTCTCTGATTTTGGGAAATTCTCTCTCTTCTCAAATCTCAAATTTATAGAATATTTTTTGCACAAAAACCTAACCCTAGTATTACTGGAATTATTGGGTATTAATCGAATTCGTCATATTTCAAAAATGTCGTTACACGTTGTTAAGGCTATCGCAGTTCGGCGAAAGCGATTCGGCATCGTATATTTGGCAACGGTCAATTCGGCGACCCTAAATTCGGTTGTGATAGTTTCGACGATTCCAATTCGGCACCGGCAATTCGGAGATTCAGATTCGGCGACAGAAAATTCGACTACGTCAATTCGGCGACGGGAAATTTGTTTAAGTGTTAAAACCTATGACTCCTCGAAAACCGTCACTAAAAGTAGAAGACCATGGACTTAGAAGAGAAGAAGGAAAGGAAGAACTACTTAGAAGTTTAAAAATATATCTCCCGTCGCTAAATCGACTTAGTCGAATTTACTGTCGCCGAATCGGAATCGCCGAAATGCTTGTGCCGAATTGAAATTGCCGAAACTGGCATATCCGAATATCGCCGAATCAGAATCATCGAAATGACGGTGCGGAAAGGAATCTTCGTAATGACGGTGTCCAATTGTCGCCCCGCTTGAACCTATTAACAATATTTTGCTTGTCATTTGTGCCTAACTTAGCAGATCTTGCTCTCCTCTCAATTTTTTCTGTTTTTTTTTTTTGACAAAAACCTAATCGAAGTCCCTAAAAGAAGTATATATAGCGAACCAAAAATATCCAAACAAACTGTTAACCTGTTAGCTTAACAGTTAACCTGTTAGCATGTTAACATGTTAGCATGTTAACAGTTAGTATGTTAGCAGCATAACTGCTAGCACTAAGGTACCCGGTTCGAATCCCAAAAGAGTGTAAAATTTCTTATGCTTGTCTCCGTGCTTCGGCGGACACGTAAAGCTCTGATATAAAACAATTATAATGCTCACAGACTAATAGTGACTTCGGTCTATGTGTCTTAGGCTTAAGATCATGGCAGCACCTTTGACGCAACCGCGATTTAAACCGGGATCACCCGCTTCACAGTCGGAAGAAACTAGAAATAATTTTAAAAATCTACAGTACCTGCAAAGTAAATGACTACAACATACAAAATTTGCATCTGTAAAAAATCTGATGAAGCGCTAATTTATGAGCGAATTTATTTAACAAAAACTAGTTTTATTGCAATTTTTAATTAAAACCACTTTTTACACAAAATATCAATTAGTGAAAACTACTTGTTCTTAAGATCTCCGTGTAAAAATATTTTTTTTATAATTTTTCTGACGTAAAGCAAAAAATTTTAATCCGCATTAATGAAAAGATGATAACATTTCTGGAATAAAAAGTGGTATTTTTAACACTTAATGACAAAACTAGTATTTTGTTAACCTTTTTTTAATTTAAATGGCCGTAAATGTCGCCCATATTACAGCTGAGGTGTTGATAGTGCATAACGTTTTTATTTTAATTGTTGCCTTCCACTTGAAGGTAAAAGTCGACGATCTATGTTTTGAAAGCTCTCTTACTGTAATCATAAGTCGTGGATTAATATTAGATATGATTGCACTTAATTAAGGGAGCTCTCACAGATGGAATGCAGCTTAATTAATTTAATCGAAGTTTAAAGACATTAGAGCCTCACCTACCTTAATTTTTACAGCATCCTAATCAGCTTACGTTGAAACGGTTTCGCGTTTAAACGGTTGTGTTCAATCGTCCTCTTCCGGATTTTAAGGTTCGGATAAACGCAAGGGAGATGTAAGTATAATTTAAAAAGTGTAAGAGAGAAACAGATATGTTGTCAGCGTTATCAGTGAATATTAAAACGGTATAAAGATTAATAAAAGAGGAAGTTTGGTCAATTAGTTAAACTTAATTCAGTTGCAATTCAAATGCTTCAATTTTTAGGTAAAAGTTTGAGATGTACTTCAGACTACTATGCTGCCCTCGCTTTGCTCGGGCGCTGCGGCCCCCTTTGACAAGCACCCTCAGACCAAGATACGCATCCAAACTAAAATACACTCTAACACGTTAGAGTATTACAATAATAAAAAACTCGAAATTTAACCATAATTTTATATTTTATAATTTTAAGGAATGAGCGGAAAAGGTCATGGTCCTAAACTACCATAATGTCATTATAAAAATTTTAAAATCGGGGACCCGGTTTACCGGTTTCGGATGCTTAAAATTTAATATTAATTTTCTTATTTTTTTTTATTTTTAAATTTTAATTTAATTTATCCGTGTAATTGATTTCAACTCCAAGCTATTTTTCTTAGATTTCGTGATAAAAATTTCGTGTTGGTCACTGTAAATTTTTTAAAAAGTAGAGGAATTCTAATAATTTACGCGGCGAAGTAAAAATTTAATTTTATTATATTTTTATTAGTACTTAAATTTTATTAGTTTTGTTTTTTTGGTTTTGCTTTAGTGTGATTATAAAATTATGATGGAAATAAACAAAATACATGTTATACAAATCGTAATTCTGTACATAAACGTCTCCTGAGAATGGAACGCCAGTAATTTTATCATAAATGTATCCGCGATATGTAAATATTGGATAGCTATACAAAGTACATCTACTACTTACAAAATCTATGTTGTCTGATACTGTTGATTTACTTACATATTTATTTGTGATATCAATTACCTATTTCACTCTTTAAGTATATTTATTTGGTAATAAATAAATTTAACCATTTTATTTACGACCTACGTGAATCAGTACTTATTCAATAAAATAAATATTGATATCGGGTAATTAATAGTCAATTAATTATCATTCAGAATAATTTTTGACTTACCATGTATATAAGCTATATAATACTTGCCAAGAGAGTGAATGACCGAGCGCCGTCTAAAATTCTACAAAGCTTCTCGTGTTAAGATTTACTGGTTCAACTCTCATACATTCAAAAATGTCTAACTGCTGACTACAGGTAAAACTATAATATGGTAAGTTTTACCAAAAAATATACTTGGATTGTGTCCGATTTCTTCACCTTGATATATCTTTCGGATAACGAATCCGCCCGGCAAATTAATCAACTGACCAATCAGGCAACCCCAATTTAAATTGAAAATAATCAATCACATTTGATTGGTTACTTGATTAATTTGTGGGACGAATTCTAATTCCTCGACACGGCTTACTTTTCGAAGTAATCGGCCGCGGACTTGCAAATCCACACCTAAGCACTATAAACTCTAACCCAAGACTAGTTTAATTCTAGCGAGTGCCCACTGCAATAGAAGTGGCGCGTGGAAACGATCCTTCCATTAGCGGCACAGAGCAAAGGGCAAATGGGGCGCTCGAATAATTATTAAATTGTTACAATCTAAACACAGTTCTTCAGAGCGAAGGTACGAAAAACTTCACAGATTCTTACCTTAGCTGAATGGGAAAATTACAATGTAGTAATTCCAGGCAATACAAAAACTAATGATACAGTCAAATTATAAGTACAACACCATTTTTGAAAATTATCCGGCTGTTTGTTTGCTGCTGGCTTGCTTCACGCCAGCGCATTTCGTTTATAGCTCTTATCCCTGCTGAGGGAGAGGAAACAATATAAATTTGGCCATTTTTATATTTTTAATTTTTTCCTTCCTTCAGTAATTACTTGTTTTACCTTTCTCAAAGGTATCATATAATCACGCAAGTCAAAATCTAAGGTCCGGAATATCGTTTCTTTGCAAATATCTCGTTTCCTGTTCCTCGTATGTCATGAGAAGTTAGTATAGAAATTGTAGATCATAAAATTCTCCACAAATTTGATTTTATTATTTGTTTTTTGCAATCAACAGTTCTCGAAATATAACGCCAAAAGTCGGAGACGTGCAAGAATATATACATACAGGGTGTCCCCAATCTCAATGTCATCTTTTAGAAGACTGATGGACCAGCTCATGACTGACCAGAATATCAAAATATGACCTAAATAAAAATATTTTTCAAAAAATATTTTCAAAAAAAAAGTTTTCAAGATATTATCACTTTTATGAATTTTTGAAACTATCCACCCCTTAAATCAGTGTTTCAAGTGTCACATGTACGAAATTCCATATTTTAAGATTATAATTTTAGGTACGCAACCCCGAATAGCCGTACTATTGATCACGGATTAAAATAAAACTATTAATGCCATAATTTTACAAAAAAAATGGATTTTCCCGACTTATAAATTAATTTTTGTTTATTCGTAAATTTCAACTCTTCATAAATGCAGGTATTTGTTTAAAACTAAATAAAACACAAATAAAATAAAATTTAAACAATATTTTACTAAGGTCATATTTGATTTTATGATCAGTCATGAGCTGGCCTATTGGCCCCTGAAGGGATGACTTTGAGTTCTAGAACACCCTGTATATAAAATATATAAAATGTATATAAAATATGCGAGAAAACGCGACTTACCAGAAGAATTTGGACTTCCATGGCACCGCAAATTGTGCAGGAGAGTCCTGACAGCCGAAGAATAAGCTTTCACCTAAATTAAATATTAATTTTTTTAAATAATTTTAAGTTTTATCTCATTTTCTATTTTTCATTTTTTGAAAAATGTGATCGTATAAATATTCGTTTTGAACCTCTTACAAACTTGATCAAAACCAAACGACATGACCAAGGAGCATCGTCTACCAAAAATCAACAACGTTTAAAAGCGATTTGTAACTAATAGACGTCTCCACAATCTCAAAATCAAAAACAAAATTTGGCCCACGACATTAAGTTAACAACCAAGAGTAGTGTTGGGAAAATTTTCGAAAGAATCTGAAGAAGTAATATGTTGCATTAATAAGCGGACAAGCAGCATAACTTTAAAAGGGACAAATATCCAGTAAAATTTTTGTATACAAGACTCGGAATTTCAAAGATTTTCAAGAATTCCAACGATTTCCAAGGAATTCCAAGATTTCCAATGATTTCCAAAGTATTCCAAGGATTTCCAAGAATTTCCAACGAATTTCAATGATTTCCAAGAATTCCAAAGATTTTAAAAAAATTTCAAGAATTTGCAAAAATTCCATAAAATTCCAAGGAAGTCTAAATAATTCCAAGGAGTTCCAAGGAATTTCAAAGATTTCCAAGGAATTCCAACGATTTCCAAGGAATTCCAACAATTTCCAAGGAATTCCAACGATTTCTAAAGATTTCCAAGACTTCCAATAATTTCCAACGATTTCCGAAGAATTCCAAGGAATTCCAAAGACTTCCGACGATTTCCTAGGAATTCCAAAGAATTCCAGGGATTTCCAACGAATTCCGTTGAGTCCAAATGAAAATGCAATCTCAAGAATTGCAGTGATTTCCAAAGAATTCCAAAGATTTCCAAGAAATTCCAAGGAATTTCAATGATTTCCAAGGGAATTCCAAACGAATGTACACAAAATTTTCTGGATATTTACCCCTTGTAATTTTATGATCAATTTGGGAAGTTCTATCGACCAATAGGATAAAATAAACTTGCAAAATCAGGGATGCTGGCAGTCGTAACCAGAGGACCTGAAAGAACAATTTAGCAGAGAACAGTTAATCTTCAAAAAACAAACTGAACAGAACTGAACAAATTTACTTAAAAGTTTAAAGGAAATCCTCAAACAACTTTTCAGGAGCTTTTAATCAATTTGTAGAGAAGTTACAAACAAATCTGTAAGAAATTTTCTAAAAAATGTATAAAAGAAATCTAGGAAATTTTTATTAAAATTGTAGGAAATTTTTTAACAAATTTATAGAAAATTTTGTTATAAATATGCATGGGAAAATGTAAGAAAAATTAGAGCATTTGCAGAGCATTATCTTAGGCATGAAGCCTTTAGGCCAGTCATATCGAACATTAAAATCGCAAACTAACGGCTGGTTCTAATTTTTTAATGTGTTGTTAAGACTACTACCGGTAGTGTATATCCAAGCTTCGAAAGACCTGTGCTAACTTGGCAGCACTCGAAAAACCGCAAAATTTTGCACTTTTTTTTGGTTTTTTCAATATAAGTCCTAAACTATGCGTTTTTAAAAAAATTATTATCTATACGTTTTTAAAGTAGACTAAAATTTCTACAATTTGTGACTAGAACCAGTTCTGTAGGTTCAATACTTACCGAGATACAGCACCCCAAAAATTGACAATTTTTCCGAAAAGTGAAATTTTAAGATTTGATCAATTTTCGACTCCGACATCGGGAAAAATACTCATTTTACGGGTAAAATCATAGAAAAAGATACAGCAAATTTAAATTAAAAACTGCACTGGATAAAATAGAATCAAATTGGCCAATCTCAAAACTCTCAGTGCAGAATTTTTGAATGTCCGCGCTATGAAGCAATTTATTCATGCAACAGGTTACTTTTTTGCACAAAAAGTGCTAGGCTGTATACTTACAAGACATGGACGGTTTAAAAGAGAGGATGGACACTTGACTTACCACCAAGTTCAGAAATGCAAATTTTTAAAAAATGCAGTTTTCCCAATTTTTGGATTTTTAAGATTTGTGAGTAAACTGTGGCCTACAGACGTTGTTTTATGCTTAAATTAAAGCTAATTATATTTGCTACATCTTTCCCTATGATTTTACTCATAAATGAGTATTTTCCCCGATAGCGGAGTCGAAAATTTACCAAATCTTAAAATTTCACTTTTCGGAAAAAAATTGTCAATTTTTGGGGGGCTGCATCTCGGTAAGTATTGCACTGCAATCAAAAAAGTGGGCACGTGCCCACGCTGACCCCTCATTTTATGGCTATTATATTAAATTATTTTTAATTTCTAATTATTGAATATTGGTTTGATAACTTTAATCTTTTTTCATTTTTGTTTTGAAATATTTAAATTCCAATTTTAAATTTTTAATTAAATTTTTTTTATAATTTTACAGCTTCTGTTTTACTTCTAATAATCTTAATTTCCTGTTTTTCAATTTTTTCATCTAAGTTCTACTAGCAATCATTAATTAAATACTTTTTTATTATAAAATTACTTATATTTCTGTATTTTTACAATTTTATAATTAATGTACTTAATTCTCGCCTTTGCCACTTCACCGTCCCACACGAAGTGAAGTCTTGCTTCCCCGCCAGCAGCAACAGCGCCAAACCAATTGGCGGGCAAAGAAAATTTATTAAAAATAAAAATATATTTTTGGCGTAATAAAAATCATGACAATATGTTTGAAAACGGCTCTTTGTAATAAATTCAGCTAAGTAAAAAATTGACCAAATAAAGTTTGAAAGTTTTTTGGGTACTTTTTTCTGAGGATACACTTCAGAGCAAAAATCGAAAGAGTATGTTACTTTTTACTGCTATTATATTTTTGCTGATTTATGGATGTTTAAAATATTAAAGGAATTTTCATAAAAAATTTAATAATTTGAGAACAAATAAAAATAAAAAGAAAAGCTATTAAAACTGAATAAGTACCAATCTATAAAAACAAAATTTTTTGAATTGAAATCACACAAATCAGTAGGATATTTGGAATACCCTATATTTATTATATGCTATACAGGGTGCCCGGATACACTTTACATAATTTAAGTGCTGATGGCGGACACTTTTTTAACAAACATTTTTTAAAAAATTTGAAAAAAAAAAATTTATGGAAAGAATCACGAATGCTTTAACGAAAGAGGAGTCATGACTGTGTATTGAAATGAGGGTGGTCATTTTGAACACTTACTTAAATAATGCACTATAGTTGAACCTTAAGTAACAAAATAAATTTTCAATAAAAATGAAACTTTTGAGAATTTAATTTTTAATTTTGTTCCTGCCCTGTTTATTGTTTTCGGAATTTCTGTGAAAGGGATTGGTTTTGCAAAAATTTTTACTATAGACAGAAGTTGTAGTTCGTTAAATTTCCTATCTGGAATAAAGCGCCAGAATTTTTGTAATCTATTTTTACCGAAAAATCAATATTTTCTGGGATTTGGCCACGTGAAAAATATTTTGGCTAAAAATGTTTCTTAGAAAAGTGTCTTCTATCCCCACCAAAGTTATGTAAAGTGTAACCATGACCACACTGTATTTAAGGCAGTGTTCTAGTTTAGAATTTTGAAAAAATCGATTTTTTGTTTTTTGCATTTCTTAAAGTTTAGACATTGAAAAATATATCCTCGAGAGCAAATTTTAAAATTTCAAAAATTTTTACTGTAGACAGAAGTTGTAGTTCGTTAAATTTCCTATCTGGAATAAAGCGCCAGAATTTTTGTAATCTATTTTTACCGAAAAATCAATATTTTTTGGGATTTGGCCACGTGAAAAATTTTTTGGCTAAAAATGTTTCTTAGAAAAGTGTCCTCTATCCCCACCAAAGTTATGTAAAGTGTAACCATGACCACACTGTATTTAAGGCAGTGTTCTAGTTTAGAATTTTGAAAAAATCGATTTTTTGTTTTTTGCATTTCTTAAAGTTTAGACATTGAAAAATATATCCTCGAGAGCAAATTTTAAAATTTCAAAAATTTTTACTGTAGACAGAAATTGTAGTTCGTTAAATTTCCTATCTGGAATAAAGCGCCAGAATTTTTGTAATCTATTTTTACCGAAAAATCAATATTTTCTGGGATTTGGCCACGTAAAAAATATTTTGGCTAAAAATGTTTCTTAGAAAAGTGTCCTCTATCGCCACCAAAGTTATGTAAAGTGTAACCAGGACCACACTGTATTTAAGGCAGTGTTCTAGTTTAGAATTTTGAAAAAATCGATTTTTTGTTTTTTGCATTTCTTAAAGTTTAGACATTGAAAAATATATCCTCGAGAGCAAATTTTAAAATTTCAAAAATTTTTACTGTAGACAGAAGTTGTAGTTCGTTAAATTTCCTATCTGGAATAAAGCGTCAGAATTTTTGTAATCTATTTTTACCGAAAAATCAATATTTTCTGGGATTTGGCCACGTGAAAAATATTTTGGCTAAAAATGTTTCTTAGAAAAGTGTCCTCTATCGCCACCAAAGTTATGTAAAGTGTAACCAGGGACACCCTGTATTTAAGGCAGTGTTAGTCTAGAATTTTGAAAAAATCGATTTTTTGTTTTTTGCATATTCTTAAAGTTTAGACATTGAAGAATATATCCTCGAGAGCAAATTTTAAAATTACAGTAATTTATGTATTAGAACACTGCCTTAAGGGCATTAAGGAATGCCCCACATCTATGTTCCATTTAAGGTATACATGCACACAGATGAAATAAAAAAGAATTATTAAACGATTTAAATAATATATTGCACAAAATACAAATTTGGTAAATTTTTTTACAAAACAAAGGAACACTAGACGCATTTACTTCTAATAAATAAAATAAATACATTCGCACACTTTAAATAATAATCTATATAGGTATTGTATAAAAAATAATAATGTCACTAATATTACAGTCGAACAGATCTATTTATACACATATGAAACTCGTTTACATTAACAGTATTTCAAACGGTAGTTCTCAAAACTCACTATAATATCAAATATAAAATAAATTTAAACATTTTTCTTATTTGTAACAGAACAAACACAAATATTCACATTTCCTAAATAAGGAAAAAGGTATTATAGGAACAAGGTAATAAAAGTAAATCTAAAAATAAATAAACTACTTAATAAAGAACAACAATAATTAACATAAAAAAAATATTGCACAATTAAAATTATTATCGTAATACTGCTACTGCGAAACAGCCCCCCTTTTTATTTTTTCCTATACCAACAGTATTAACTATTTTTCTAATCACTTAATTATTAAACTAACTGTAAAAAAATATTGCACCATTATTGCACGTACGTTACATATTATAACAGACTCGTAAATATATTACAAAACAAAAGCACAGCTTTACGATTTTCAAAACTGCATAATCAAGAGGTTACACTGTAAAAAAAAATTATAAAATGACAAAAAATCGCTTGTTATTTTTACAGTGTAACCTTTAATTTATTTTAATAAAAAATAATGTACACAATATAATTCCTCTAAAGATGTAAAATATTGGCAAATTTTCAGGAGAAACTTTTGCCTTTAACGGCGTGTAATTTCTAAAATACGAGTATGTAAGGTCAAATCGGCGAACAAGTGAAGAATTTCTTGTTTTCTTAAGTGAAGAAGTAATAAATGACGAAGCTTTTTGCGTTAAAACTTGAACATCAACATCAAGTACAACTGAGTAAACATTGCTGTAAAGATTTAACGTACATGTGTACTTACAGAGATATTTTTACATTAAATGGTGAATTCAAAAAGTAATTGCAATTAATAAACTATAACGAGAGAAAATCAAGTATTTACGATAATGACGAATTCCTACTTTTATAGGATATTAAGTACCAGAGATCTTTAATACCTTTGCACACGATCTGGGAAGTGGGGAAATCTTCGCCGTATAAGGCAAGATGGCGCACGTAATATTATGTAAGGTACTAATATATTTATTTGGCTGAAAGAGGAAATTAACGGTTAACGAATTTAATATTAGAGTAATTAACTGTGTAACTTCTGCATTTTACATAACATTTTAAGGACCCAATGAAACAGGAACTCAATAATATTCACTTGAGTGCTAATCTATTTTATGAACTGAACAGCGTTAATCAATTTTATGATCATCATTTAGTTTAATATTTAAATTGCGCTATAATATGTCTTATAAATGTTCCGATTGGAAGATATAAAAAAAAACTTTATCTTGGGAAGCAATTATAATTTACAGCAAAAGTATTAATCACCGTATATAGCATTTAAATAAAAAACTTGGAGTTATCGCGTTATAATTACAGAAACCCATTGATATAGAAAGTGTAGTGGTTAAGCTGGTCGAAAATGGGGTGCGTCCCACGATCGCATCGATTCATCAAATTAATTCAGTTGGGATAGGAATACAAAATCAGCATTGATTTTGTCCTCCTACATCGTTCCTCGAGGTATACCTACGTTTTTATTCTAGAATAAAAAAAACTAGGCTTGATGTCATGCCGCGACTGGTCGAATCTCAATCCGATTCACGTTAAGAAGGTCGTGATTGCGAATTCCAGTTATAATAAAAATATTTCTTTAAATTTTCAAAGATGATTTACTTTACTTGATTCGGGTGACCGTTAAGTCGTGCTAGACCAGAACTACGGTTACAACATCGGATTAGCGAAAATTCTGAGTTATCTATTATAACCAATGCAAATTATGCTATGTATATTGTTAAATGTATACTCGCACCTTACCGCATAATTTGCATAAATATTTTAATCGGATTTTAGCTTTTTCTCTAAAAGAGGCAATACCGCAAAATTCTTTCGAAACCACATTTTTGAAATTACCTAACTTATTATCTTCGGGTCCCACACCACTAATACATAAATTTTCTTTTTCCCGAAAACAGACAACTCACTTTTGGAAAAATCAAAGTTTATTTATTAAATTTTTTTGTTTTAAACTAAAAAGAGAAAGATCTTCTTGTATTACAAACACTTATTGCTTTCGGTAGCTGATGATATTGCCGATAAGCACTTCAAACTTGATTATGAGTTAATCGGAATTTTAAAATGGTTTAAGAAAACTTGTTTCATTGCTTGTCGAATTGAATTTTCAATTATTTGATGCAACCGCATTTTTAAATTAAAAATTTATATTTCGAAACAGCTATTCTTGCAAATCCTCTTATTACGTTTTTAAAATTACAGGAATCTGCTAATTGTACTTTTTGCCAATTTTCGGATTATCCCATGTTGATCGCAAATAGTGTATGTGACTGTTAGGGAATAAAAAAAATTTTAATGCAAAAACTTATTCTCTAGGAGCCCTAGCCTCAGTTGTTTCCAACTGCGTGTCACGAATTTAATCCTTGGCTTTCATTGATCTGTGAACGCGCTAATAAGGTGCCAGTAAGGTGCTAACTTGGTTAGAAAATCAGAATATTGCTATTGAAACCTTAGGTAATATTGGATCGCACTTCTGTGATCCAAAAGTACTCACCAGTTAACATTTGCAAATAATACATTTTTTATTAAACACCTGGTTAGGTTTATCACAAAAAAACCTAGTCCTAAAATAAAATTTGGTACACTGCCGTTATATCGATTTAGCGCAGCTTCCTAAGGTCGATGACGATTCGGCTAAACTCGCTTTGACTCCATAATTTTTAACGCAGAGTCGGTTTAGCGCCAGAACTTAGTTCTAAACTGTAGTTTTTTCTAATTCGCAGGGCCGGAACTAGAGGGTGGCGAGAGAGGCTCCCGGTACGGGCGCGAGCTAGTTAGGGACGCCAAATTTTCAATTTTAAAATTAAATTTAATAAATTTAAAAAAAAAGGTTAAATCCTGGAATATAAAATATAATAAAACATTAGCAGGATACCTGTGGCCCTTAGCACGCGTAGATCAACTACCTACTAAATTTATTAATTAAATTTGCTTCATTAAAGCTATTTCTTTGAGAAAATATTTTTGTATCGCGATTTTCTAACTTTACAATAGAGCGCTTGACCTTGAAAATTAAAAAAAAATTGCTTGCGGGCGCTATATGCTGAGGGTATAACTCAGACTTCCCGATGGGGGCCCAAGTTTCAAAGTCGCCACGGGCGGATCATACCCTAGTTCCGGCTCTGCTAATTCCAACAAACAAATTTCTCTTTTTAACGTAAATATTGTAATAAAGAGAAGGTTAATAAACAGAAGATTCTCAAATTAAAAGAATAGATTTTTAAGTAGGTATATTACTTATATGTTTAATAATGAATTTTCATTAATAATAATACATTTTCATTTTGGAACACAATCACAAAGCTAGGTTCTTCAAACCGGGGGGTCTGGGGGGTATGGAATACCCTCCAGTACACCAGAGATTGTACGCAAAAAAGTGTTATTAAACTTAGAAGTTCCAATCCGTAAATCTAAGATTTCCAATTTGACATTCAATGATACATTTTCTTTATTTGAACGCAATCACTAATGTACTGGGGGGTATGGAATACCTCCCAGACCCCCCGCTTGAAAATCTTAGCTTTGGGATTGTGCTCAAAAAAGAAAAAGTAATTTTGAACTTATGACTTTCAAACATTTATTATTAAGAATATAGGTAATACACTTATACCCGTATTCATAAAAATTTTAGAAAGTTAAAATAGCTTTAAAATGCCTTTAAAATGCAGGCGTCATAAAACACCAATCACAAACGTTCATTTGTCTACATTGTAAGGTTTTCATTGGTTGTTTAACCATTTAATGAGCGTTTTAGTTAAAATAGGTTTAAAACACTCTTGAAGAATTTTTATGAATACAGGGGTTAATATCTATTTTTTTAGTTCGAGAATAATTCGCAATGCAATTTCCATGACCGCTACTGTAGTTAAAATCTCGTTTCGAACATTAGGACAATACAATTTTATGGTTTCCTTTATCACTAATGCCTAAACTACCTAATTTCTTAAAGGTGGCTATTTTTCAAAAATATTTTCTTAATTGAATTTTTATTTCGTGGTGATCAGGTGTGAAGAGAGCATTAATTTGTAATATGCCAGGCAGAAATAGTGATTTAAATGAAACCCAAAGGGAAAATATAATTTTATTAAGAAATCAACGTCTTTCAAAAAACCAAATTTCTAAAAATATTGGTGAATATAAAAAATCTAAACCGCAAACTGGACGAAAACGTACCACAGCAGTATGAAAACAGCGCTGTTACAACGAAATAGCTTAAAAAATAGAAAAGAAACGTCTTCTGACTTTGTCAGAGACTTTCTGGAAGCAGGAGAGCCTTCAATCTCATCGAGAACAGTGCATAAAAGGCTAAGCGAAGATGGTTTTCAAGGTTGTAAAGCCCGACGTAAGCCGTAACTATCGGGAAAAACCAAAAAAGCACTGTTGCAATGAGCTACTCACCACCGAACGTGGACATCGTGTGGTCTGACGAGTCGAATTTTGACGTATAGCATAATACACCCTTTTTAATACAAAAATAATTTTAAAATATAATTTTTTGGTTTAGATTTTTGGAACTCATGGAGCCGTTTATGTCGTTTCCTTTCGGGAAAAATGTGTATAGAGTGCACGGTAAAACACGGAGGTGGTAGAGTAATGATTTGGGGTTGTATGTCAGCAGCAGGGATAGGGAATATGTTTGTTTGAGAACAAACAAAAAAAAGTATGTATTGTTGGAAACGACTTTGATTACTTCACATGCAAAAATATTTCCTAAGAGAAGCAACAAAACATCATATTCCCGACAAAGTAGGAGTTGGTTAGTACACAGCCGATTTATCGCTACCAATGGAGCGCAGCTTCCTAAGGTCAATGACAATTCAGCTAAACTCACTTTGCCGCCGAAATAAAGTTTCAACGCGAGTCGGTTTAGCGCGAGAACTTATTTCAAAACTATAGCTTTTTTTAAATCGAACACACAAATTTCCCTTTTAAGCTAAATATTGTCATAAACAGAGTTCCTAACTTATAGCCTACAGTAGCGGTCATGGAAATTGCATTAGGAACTATTCCCGAATTAAAAAATTAATAATTAAATTAAATTAAATTAGATTTTTGGTTTGAAACTCAGAAGCTCAATAATATATTTTCATTTTTGAGCACAATTACAAAACTAGATTTTATAATCCGGGGGGTCTGGGGGGTATGGAATACCCCCCAGCACATTAGTGATTGTGTTCAAAATAAGAAAATGTGTTATTGAATTTCAAATCAAAAATCTTGGATTTTTGAAATTAGATTTGCGGTTTGAAACTTATAAGCTCAATTTTACTTTTTTGAGCACAAACTCTGGTGTACTGGAGGGTATTCCATACCCCCCAGACCCCCCGGTTTAAAAAACCTATCTTTGTGTTTATATTGTGTTTGGTTATTGCAATTTCATTTAAAATTGTTATTTTAATTCAAAAATATTCAGCGATACAATTTCCACGACTGTTACTAACTGTATCTCTTTTTATTACTCATACAAATTTATGTTTGGGCATTAAAAATTGAGCAAAACGTTTTTGCATTCCTTTCTCTTAAGTTATTTTTGAATTGTATAATTTATTTTGATATTTGACTATATTTTTGTTGATAAAATACATACATACAGTCAGTGAAGCCCAGGCCTAGGGCGGCAAAATTCTAGGGGGGCCTAAACTTTAAAAGCGAGAAAATTTAAGAAGTAGTGAAATTTTAAGAAAAATTTAAATTTAAAATTTGATTAAAATTAATATTCTCACCGACTAATAGTGGCTTCGGCTTTTCTTCGATATAAGACAGAACTCTGAAGTCGAGACAAACAGGAGCAATCCTAGCCTTAAAATGGAAGAAGGAGAAGAAGATTCGGCTTAGCTTTGATGTGAATGTAAGTTCCATCGACATTGACAAGTTCCAACAATAATATAATAATATTATTTATTGTGCTATTTTGGGTCCGTTACTATTCCCTCCCCCCCCCCTCCCCCACTTAAAATTTTTGGCCAACAGGTAGCTCCCGAATCTATGGAACTAGCACCGCCAACACCCAAATATTAAAAGCTAGCAGTTTTACAGTTTTTTCACAAATCTATATTGCAACTGGGAGGGGCTAAAGTAACGCTAGCCCCCCAATTAATATTTTGGCTCAAAAGCTAGCTCCCTAATCTAACATATACACCCAAATATTAGAGCTAGCACAATTTTCAGCCGGTTGATAGTAAAGTCTCAAAACAGTGGTAAGCAAAAATCATGTGTTTTTTAATATTAAATCAGAATTTCGGAATTTTAATCTGGGTATTCCATACCCCCCAGACCCCCCGGTTTGATAAACCTAGCTCTGTGTGCATATTGTGTTTATATTGTATACGGTTATTAAAATTTCATTCGAAGTAAAAATTTTAATTTCAAAATATTCAGCGATGCAATTTATGTAAATGTTTTATTAATAATAATTACTATCAAGCAAACAGGGCGCCATATCAGACAGGGCCTAGGGCGCAGAATACACTAAATCCGCCACTGCATACAGTGGCTCCAGAAAGTATTCGTTAACTTATCTGAGTTAACAATATTAATTGTACATTTTGAAGCCGTTTTTTGTCATATAAAAATCAATTTTACAGCAAATCTTTTTAGACATTTTTTGTTTAAAGTTTCATTGCCTTCAATTTTGATTATATACATTTTTCTATTTTGTTTTGCCGTTTCTGACTGACAGCGACGTAAGACTTAAGACTACCGAGACTTAAGACTCGGTAAAATACAAAAATTATTGTCATCTATATCTCGGAAACGGTGCAACTAAATAGAAAAATGTATATGAACAAAAATGTGTAGAATAAAATTTACTAGAAAAAATGTCTATTCATTTTTTTATTTCGTTGCACCATTTCCGAGATATCGACGACAATATTTTTTGTATTTTATCCAGTCTTGTTTAAGACTCGGAAATTAAGATTTATAAGTCATTATCAGTCAGAAACGGTGAGACAAAATAAAAAATGTACATAAACAAAATTTAAGGCAATAAAATTGGCAACAAAACATGTCTGAAAAGATTTTCAGTAAAAGTTATTTTTATATGACAAAAAACGGTTTGAAAATATACAATTAACATTGTTAACATAAGAGTGTACGAATACTTTCTGGAGCCCCTGTATATGCTGTTTTAATAGAAATAGGCTACTCATTAGCTATAGAAAATAAATTTGAATCCCTAATATCAAAAAGCCAGTTTATTGTGATAACATTGTTTGGAATTTCAATAAAGATCATCCGAGAATATATAAAATACAGAAAAAATGCAATTTTAATGTAATTTACGTTGTAAAATTTTCAAAAAAATCTTGTATAATTTTCAAAAATGTTGTAAAATTATGTCAAAATGTAAGACGCTCCAAAAAAGTTAGTTTTTTTTCAAACATCAAAGCTGTTTTTTTCTGAAGTGCTAACTTTTTATTAAAAGGTAACTTTTAGTTGTTAACAGCCGGTTTATTAGGTTCAGAGCATAGCAGTCTTAAATATATTATTAGAAGATAATCCTGAAGCTCGATTGCTCAATTGATCGATAAAACAGCCCAGGCCTTAAGGTTTAGTGCAAAATAATGAAAATGGCACAAAATGAATTACATAATTTTTGTAATTGGGGATCCGAAGACAAATATAATTTTTTTAATTTATTAGTATATTTATACAGTCCTAGGTCTGTTTTACAAACCTTAAAAAATCCTTGCATTTTCAAAATATCTAAGGTGTAGATTAAAGGTCTAAAGGTTTAATAATCGTAATTTTTCAATTAAATACTCGATAAATAATCAGGTGCGCTTCATTATTTAATTATTTCAACAAAACAGATCCGGTAGTAATTAATAAAAATAAACCAAAATAGTTGGTGGTGCCATCTATTGATTTTTATGAATTACGGGCTGCCCTTAAGCAAGCTTTTTTAATTATTATGAATTAATCTTCAGAAAAAAAACTTTTAGTTTTATGGATTGTATCGATTTACAATTGTATGCCCCCAAAATATTTTAAATATTTATATATTAACTCTATATAATGGGGTTTTAAAAACTCCTATCAAAAGTAATATTTTTTTAACTTATTTAAAGGTCATTCTGCTACATTTTATAAAAAGAAAACTTCCGTAAAAAAATTTCTATTTGATTTCTTGACGTCATTGTATACTGACCTACCATTAAAGAATTTTAAATAACTTGAAAATGCAAATTTATTATCAATCAAGTCGAAAAGAAATAAAAAATAACATATATCTTGAATAAATTATAGCGAACCAAGTTTTTTTATTGAATATTTGCTTTTTACTATGCCAACCATTAATTTGAATTGAATTCGTGTTTTTATAGTAATTTAATGTTATAAATTTTATTTACCTACCTACCACTGTAATATAATGGTACATAGATTTTTTTATTTTCTTTATATTGCACGTTCATAAAAAAATATATAAAAATGACTTGGGTGGCATTTTAACACATAGCTGAACGTTTTGGGTTATTCGAATAATCGTTAAAGCAAAACTAATGACTAATTACCTTAGTGTTATAAGTATAATTATTTTATAAACCACAATGTAATTAAATTCAAATTTGAATGCTCATTTATGTTTAACACGTGTTGGAAAATTTTTGAATGGTCATGATAATCATCAGTTGAGATTTTTTTACTGCGTAAATTTGTATAGCTCGTACTAATAATTTTCCAGGTTAAATATCTTTTAGCAATGCTTTTAAACCAATAGTAAAAAAAGAGAAAATTTCAATTTTTTTTCAAAAAGATTTTCACCTTGCTTTTTCATTTTTTCAATTCTCAGTTATTATTATTTGAATTGAAATTATTGTTGTTGATGAATAAAAAATTCGCATTTCAGAAAATTTTCCGTTAATTTTTCTTAAGCAATTCGCAAATAAATCTTGTTAATCCATTCATGACCGGCACGATACGATTTTTTCCCAAAAAATATTCGAAAATTTTTAAATTCGTCAGGAAAATAAACTTTTTGTCCTGAAATAAGGATTACTTTTGTATAGCGAAACCGGAAGCAGAATCCCGACGGAATCACTCTGGCGCTGCGACGGAAAAATTAATCTTAAGTTAAATTTTTAAATTCGGCCGTTTAATTCCAATAAAAATTGCAATTTATAAAAGATCGTCATCATCGTTTCTTTAAATTACGAGTTCCTGAGAAAGTAACTTCCAAGTTACTTCGACCTATGATAGATGTTGCGAACAGAGAAGATTATTAATTTATTTAATATCGATATTCGAGTGTTATATTCTCTTTTGCATAAAAGCAATTAAAAACTTTGTTTCAATATTTTTTTAATTAATTCGTGCAATTAGCCAGTTGTACATTTAATTAAAAGTTAATTCGAGTCTTTTATTAAGCGTTTAAAACCGGATTAATTTTTATTTTTCTTGTTGATTTTCATACATTTTCAATAAAAGTTACGTACGCGTTAATATTGGTGATGTGCCTACAGGAAAACCAGCGAAGCGTGAAAATTATTTTCACAACAGCGATTTATCGAGTTGAAAAAGAGTTTGCGTTTAATAATTTCGAAGCAAACGGCCGTCAAATTAACAGATTAACCGGCGCATTTTCAGCAACATTAGGAGGCAATAGTCTTAGAAAAACTTTAAAACCGTGATTTTATCGCTCTAATTCTAAATTTGATTAATCGTGTCCGCAATTGTCAGTGTAATTGTTTGTTTACCTTTTGTGAGTGAAATTATCGTTCCAATCTTAAGAAACAATTTATTTTGAGATTTTATACCGCTACAATCTACAAGGGTTCCTCAGTAAGTAATTCTTCCCGTTCTTTTATTTAATTATTGTTTTTACTGAATTAAAATTAATTTGGTTAATTTTCTTTGGGAATTTTCTAATATTTTACATCGAAGAGGAATTGAATTATGTAATATTTGTTTTAAAATCTAAGAAAGGTACGCGAGTAATAAATAAACTAAAAATCTGACCTTAAGCCTTTAATCTCGTTGCAGCAAATCACGAAGTGCTGAAATATACGTTTGAGCCATTTGTAAAGTTTCGAATTTCGATAATTTTCTATCATTTCCTAAGGATGGAACGACATCCCGTAATCTGTCGAAAGCGTCGTTGAGGCTATTCATGCGTCGTCGTTCCCTGGCGTTGGCCGCCAACCGGCGTTTCTTCATCACGTCCATTCCTATTTGTGGATAAACGGTCTTTTTGGAAACTTCCCGTTTGTATTTGTTGGTATCGTAATTTGTCTTGTAGCGAGTGTCTTGGTTGTAGTTTTGCATGCTGGAGGCTTCGGGATAAGAGTAAATGTTGTTGTTTTCGCCGTAATAACTCGTCTCTTTCCAGCTTGCCGTTTCCGGTTTGTAGTAGTTTGGAATATACGGCTGGGAAGATGTGCCGGGTTCGTTGTAGTAGACGTTATTTCCGGTGTGCGATGTTGGGGTTGTTAACGTGTAGAGACTGTCCGGACTGGATAAGCGAGGAGAACTGCATGAATCCGAAGACACTTCGTGCGACATAGATGTATAATCTGATTTTTGAAGAAACATGTAACGAGTCGGCATTTTTTGAACACGACTCGTTTGGTTATAAATTACGGAATCTCCAGTAGCGGCCAAACTGTTATATTCTTCATAATTGTTAAAACAGAATTTCTTGTTCGCCGATGTTTACACCGCTAGTTAAAACTTGCGTACAACTCAATTAACGCGATTTCGAAATTTTTTTGAGTTATGGATAGAAATATTAATGAGCATTTTCTAAATAGGAACATAAATTGAGATCTTCATGTATTAAGTTGACATATAACTCGTTCACAACCTTATTTAGACGTTAATTGCGATAGTTGGTATTATTCGGTCGTAAACCTACATACAAACGAGTTCAACGAGAACTTATTTTCTATGATAATTTTAATTTGGATTTGCTGCATTCATATTGACAAGTGATAATCAAATTTTGTTCGATTAGCATTCGAGAATCTGCACCACTACGCTTTCTTCTTTCGAAAGAAGGACACCTTTCGCTGAGAAGCTTAAAATTTTCACCTAAAATATTTCACACGTGCCATGGAATTTTATACGCGCGCACCTAAGCAATACAGATATCCATAAATAAAAGTGCATCCGCGTTCTTCTTCCTTAAAACAGCCAATATATCGACGATTAAGTTCTCGTTTAAACAAGACACGCGCAAGACTTGTCCCGGAACTCGTTTGGTACACGCGATTTGATGATCTGAGCTGCACTGAAGATGGTAAACGTATGTTCGTTCTGTTAAATCAAAGAAGTGGAAGACCGTGATGTCTTCGGGCGATTTATTCTTTGCCACTGTTAATGTGACGTGATTCACCAGGTACTCTGCACAATACTAATTGAATATTCAAGGTCAAGTTTAATTATTTTTCGTGATTTTTCCGCCGAAGGTTTCACATTTTTCCGAAACTGTCTGCTTTCCCTTAATAAGAAAATTTGCAAAAATTTTTTAAACTCACGAAACTCTATTATTTTACAAAGAGTAGACGGGCCTGAATTTCAGGAAGTTTCTTTCCGGCGGGGAAATTTCACACCTGACACTGTGGTTTTTCTTAAATTCTTCAAATTTTGAAACGAAATACCTAAATATTTAAAAATAAATATTTTGTTTAAAAATTTTCTTATTTTTAATTCCTCGCCTAAAATGGAAGGGTGTTTCACACGTATATTTGTCAGTTTGTCTGTCTGTCTGTGGTTCATAATTCTTCAACAGAAAATCGAACGCTGAAATAACCGTAACAAATAAGTCCGCAGGAGCAAATATTTAGTTTTATTAGTTTTCCCACAGAAAACATTCATAGTTGCAGATTACGATTCTTTAGTAATTATTTATAATTATTCAGAAATTTGTCCCAAAATTTTTATTTTTTAAATCGCGGTTTTTAAAAATTTTTAATTTTATTTTTATATTTTTGTCTCACTTCGTACTTCAAAAGTACTAACTTAGGCTAAGTAATCTAGCTTATCACATTCCTATGATATTGCAGTTTTGCAGATTTTTAAAAAAGTTTTTTAAAAATGAAAAAATAATTCCACTAGCTTATACCGGGGTGTGATAAAGCACATGTCAGTGCCCCCCCCCCCTGAGTATTGAATTTTTTGATTAGTTTGGTATCAAGCGTTAGAGTATCGTTTGAGCCTCCATGAACTTCCATTATTTTTGTTTGAACCTCAAAGGTGTCAAAGTTACCCACGAAAAGCTACTAGGGGGCTGTAGACTAGAGGTCGAGAACAATCGAAGCCATCGCTAGTTTTCTGTAGCTATCGATAGTCGTAACACGAGACAGGTGCCTTCAATACCGGCAATTTACCTTTATCATTACTAATTTTTTTTTTATTTTTAACTTTGATTTTTATGAATAAAAATGCAACGTTAGTTATTTGAGCACTTTGCACTGTCAACAGATGCCAGTTTTTTGCTAAAAAAATTTTTTCCTATATTTAATATCCACTATCGAAAACTATCAATATTTATCGATGGTCTAAACGTTGCCTATCGATAATTATCGATAGTGCCGCCTATCGATTATTCTCGACCTCTACTGTAGACATGTTGGCCCCCCAGTTTCGAATTTTTGTATGAATTTGGTATCAAAGAACGTTAGAGCATCGTTTGAGCCTCAACGGGCAAGATTTTAAATACATTTTTTATTAAGTTCTGATTTATGGATAATTGAAATTTTTAACTAACCTCCGAACAACATACGTTAAATCATTATTACCGTTGTCTGCCGGATTTTCCGGGATTGTTGGCAACCTTACTTAGTTGCGATTCTAGCTCAAATAAATAAAGCCCGTTTAGCTCGGCTACAGTCGCCTTCTAAACCGGTTTCATATTATATAAAATTATTATTTGAAGAGAGAATTTTATTAATAAAATTCTCAATAAACTCATAAGAGAGCGTCCATTAATTACGTAAGGATGATTTTATGTTTCGACCCCCCCCCACGTATAGGTACGTAAAACTCTGGGAATCCCCCTCCTTCCCGTTAAGTAAATTTTTTTAAAATTAATTTTACTTCCTTCTCGCCCTTATATTTCTCTCACCGCTCCGGACGCTCCGGGACGTTTTAACAAACGCCATACTTACTAAAAATATCCATCTACACTGGTACTACTCGGCAAAGTGTGCTACAAGTAAGGGGGGTGGATCTATCTGGGGTGGGGGCAAATTTGACATAAACCCTGTATTATGTGTTATGAATACCCTTAACCCTATCTACCCTTAACCTTAATCTTGTACTAAAACTAAAAGTAGATATAAGTAGACGACACATTGTTAAATGTGATTACAGATTACAAAATAAAATTGAGACGATCATGAGCCTAGTATGTAAGCTGAATAACTGCTAACACTATGGTACCCGGTTCAAATCCGGAAAGAGTCTGAAATTTCATATGATCATCTCCGTGCTTCGGAAGGCACGTAAAGCCGGCGGTCCCCCTGAGTTGATTATTTGCCTTCATCAACTAAAATCCAGGGTTACGGGCACATCTGAGCCGAGCCCACCAGGCTACCTCAGATGTAAAACAATTAATTTTCTCACAGAATAATGTTGACTTCGGCTTCTCTTCGATAGAAGCAGAACCCCGAAGTCAAGGCAAACAGGAGCAATCCTAGCCTTAAAGTAGAAGAAGAAGAAAATAAAGTTGGACCAAATAAAATGCAGGTATTTTGTAGCGCAATTTACATTACCCCCCCCCCCCCACTGACATGTACCTCATCCAATAATTCCAATTCACTTTAAACAAATTTTGCGAGCATAAAATAGGAAAATTAAATAGAAAGATAACTCAATAAATTTTCCAAGCTAATTAATTTCCACAAAATCCAAATTTTTATCCAAACCTTCAATTCAATTGATTAAATACTAATCTGGTTTTCCATAATTTAAATTTTAAACAAATAACACTCTAATGCCGGTACTAATAGTCATGGATTAATCCGAGATTCAAGATTAATTCTCGAAATAGCAGCTGTTGCTACGATACGGTCTTAATTCCTGTAATCTCATTGGTAAATCCTAAGATTATGTTGAATCTGGAATTAATCTGTGACTATTAGTACGGCCATAAATAATTCAAAATCACTTATTGAACTAAAAAACAAACTTTAATTTTGCCCAAAATACATAATCTTAAATTAAAACGTAAATTTATAAATCAAAATCGCAAAATATAATACAGGGTGCGGCATCATAACTTCCTTTTTTGAAATGCGCTCCATTTTGACTGTAAAGATCGTAGTGGGCGGAGACTGCTCTTATTCGGTAGGCTTACATTTAAAGTTTTGTTCCCCATCCGGTCCGTCGCCACGATGCGTTGGAACAGTGAGCAGCGTGCATTTGCCGTTGAGGCGTACTTTTCGAATGGACGTTCTGTGATCGCAACTCAGCGTGCCTTTCAGCCCGAATATTGGCTGTGAGATCTTCTAATGTTCTTGGACGGTTGACATAAACACGGAATTTTAAAAATCCCCACAAAAAAAATCGTAAGGGGCCAAATCCGGGGAGCGGTTTCTAAAGGATGGGGAACAAAACTTTAGATGTACGCCTACCGAATAAGAGCAGACTCCGCCCACTACTATCTTTACAGTCTAAATGGCGCGCATTTCAAAAAGGAAGTTATGATGCCGCACCCTGTACAAATCATCGAAGACAAAATCTGAAATCAAAATATCAAAAAAAGAACCGAGGTTCTTTCTTGATTTCATATCTAAAATCCAAAAGTCAGATCTACACTGAAAAAAGTCCATTATAAAAATTTCCTACAAAATTGTAGTAACGCTTTGTAGAACTTAATTAGACAATTTCTTGAAAGTTTTAGATGTCCTTGTAATAAAATTCTATTAAAATTTGTAGCAATAGTAAAGAGTTGAAAAATATAATTGAAAGAGATTTCTACAAATTGTAGTAAAATTTTGTATAATTTGTAAAGATTATTTTCTTTCTAAAAAATTGTATTGATTTTTCTTATATTTTTATACACAATTATTTCAATATTTAAATAGGAAAATGTCCTATAAATTTAATATAAAATTTCCCACCAATTTATTAAAAACTTTCTCTACATTTTATTAAAGAATATTTTACTAAGTTGTTAACAAATTTCCTACAGAAACTTTTCTACTATTTTATTAAAAATTCCATACATTTTTATATAAATTTTTTAGAAAATTTTCCACAAATTTGTTAGAAAGTTTACTACAACTTTGTTTGAAAATTTATTCTCAAAATATTTCATAAATTTATTAGAAACTTTCCTCCAAATTTTTTTAGAAAAGTTCTTGCAAGTTTGGTAGATAATTTTCTATAAATTTTTTAAATTTTCTTTATAAATTTATTACAAAATTTATTAAGAATTTTCCTCCAAATTTTTTAGAAAAGTTCATTCAAGTTTGATAGATAATTTTTTTAAATTTACAAAATTTTACAATGAAATAGAAATTTTAACAAACAAAATACCTATTAAATCTACAAAAATAAAAATTAAATTATTAATAATTAATTATTATTAAAAATTAAGCGAATAGTTTAAGCGGAACCTTACCTAACATTGGTTGGTTAACAACTATAATAGAGATTTCGTTAAAATGTACAACAAAGTTGCTGAAGATAATTATACCGCATCAGAGATTAAGCATGCGGCAAATTTAAATGATAGTAACCTACCGGCTTACTGGAAGCAAAGCTCTAGCTATTGAAAATGCCGATTTCCTAATTAAAAAGCAGTTTAAGAAATCAACAGGTTCATAAGCTAAATAAATAAAAAATTCATAATAAGAAATAAATTTACAACTTTCAAATTAAGAAATACTCGTAATGTACCGTATCAAAGTCTTGTTTGGTCTGTATGTTCAATAATTCTAGTTTTTTAAACTTCAGGATGCTGAATTAAATTAATTGCAGATAATTGTCGATAATTGTCGCGGCGATCCATGAAAACTACAAAGTGAAAGAAAAACTGTTGTACGTTTACTAATATTAAACTGTTTTCTTCGGCATATAGGCGGGTAATGAAATGAAGAAAAATTATAGGAAGTTGCGAATTACCACAAAAACGTTGTATTGCTTCAAGCGGTCTTCCTTTTATGTCGCATATATGAGATTATAACCAATCTAACATTATATTTTACATTATAGCAAATAAAAGAAAACAAAAAATGCATCTACAGTTTTGGTGCGGTGCCCGGTGGCTTATAGCTTGTTATAATACAGAAGCGCAACTATAAATGTATGGTCAAAGTGTAATTCTGGCTAATTTTAAATTGCAAAATTGCAAAAAAAAAATCGGTAAATTTATGTCTGGATTAGATGTGGAAGCCCATCGTCACTTTTTTTATTTTTTAAATTAACTTAAAAAATAACTAAAATTATAAAAAAATGTATGTAAAAAATAGGTAAAGAAGCCATTCTTAATGTGTAAATCAAGGATCAAGGACATTTGATAAAGCCGTCCCCAAAGGACACCTACACTCAAAACACTAACAACAAAAAATATACAATTCTCAAATTTGTGAATTTAAATTTTTGTTTTATAGCTGCCTAGTTTATTATTTTCTGATTTTCCGTGAAAAGTGTTGGTTTTTCAAAAATGATTTTTAAGCAGAAGTTGTAGTCCGTTAAATTTCCTATCCGGAATTGGGCGTCAGAATTTTTTGTAAAATCTTTAGTTTAAAAGATACAGGGTTTAGAAAAAAACAAAATAAAAACATCTCGAATTTTTCAACATTTTTTTACTTACTTTAATTTATAACTCGAAATCCGTTGATTTTAGACAATAAAAGGTTTAAATCTAGTTTGTAGATTATTTCACGCTCTTTAAAAAAGTACTAATCCATTTTTACCGAAAAATCAATATTTTCTGGGCTATGGCCACGTGAAGTTGAAAACTCAAAAAAAAACTTGAAAATTTTTTTGTTAAAAATGTTTTTTTGAAAAATGGCCTCTATCACCACCCAAGTTATGTAAACTGTATCCGGGGACATCCTGTATAAATGTATGTATAAATAAATAATATGAAGCCGTGAAGGTTTGGCGAACATTATAATATCCAGGATTGGACTTACCGGGTTTCCCTGCATTTGCAGAGTAGTTGTGATAACCCAAATATGAAGAATATTAACAAAAAAATATTAGAAAAAAGCTCGGAAATTGATGAAATTGAAAGCTAGAGCATGGGCTTCAGGAATTTTTATCTCCAAATCTTGGTAGGGAAATTGTCCTATCTAAGGATATTTTTATTTCTATATACTAGCTAATATTTTAGTGGAATTAATTAAAAAATTCCTAACACTAACATAAAATCGACCTGAGCATCTCTATTTTAACGATCTAAATAAAAACAACAGTTTCATAATATTGCCAATTTTAATTGTTCGTTGATCCGGTTATCCGATTATCCGTTGATCCGGCTATCTGATTATCCTTTTATCCGATTATCTGGTTATACATTAAGACGTTGATACATCTTCAATTTTGTGTCATAGAATTTCTTCGTTTTCGACTATTTATTTAATTCATTATTTTGACTGCTGAAAATTTAAAAAAATATTAAAAAATATTTTTTCTGCGATGGAGACTCTTGGTACAGGGACATCGCACTTGAAGAATTTTGCTGATGAGATAGACAAAATTTTATCCATCTTTATTCAACAAATTAGCTTGAAAATTCAAATTCATGCGGCCAGAATTGTGGAAAATCGACAGAGTTCTACAAAAATATTTATTTGTAGTGTTTTTTGTAGTTTTTTTTGTCTACATTATATAAAAATAATATTAAATCAAAAGTCAAAAAATTTTAGAAAACCACCTTGGTCTCAATGTCTCTGGAGGCACAAGGCACTCTAATCGGCAAAATCTTCATTTTTTCACCTCGCCTTAATTACGGCTTTTAGCTTTTGAAGAGTTATTACCCCAATACTTACTTCCTCTTGACAAGACATTGTCATTCCGGCTCTTAAAGCAAGCGATGGCATTTGCCTTACCATTGTCAGCGTTGCATCATTATTTAGGCAGTACCCAGTTGCTTTCTCCATGCCAGCCGCCCCACTGATAAAATTAATAAAATAATATTTTTTTATGTAGCCTATATTATTTATACGAGTCACATAATTGATGAATAAATTGCTATGTCGTAGTTATAGTCTCCAGTATTTTGGAGAATAGAAATAGTTAAATTCTCTCTATAATAATTTTTATTTCTCTAATCTCTATAATATACAGTAGCAGTCATAGAAATTATTTACGAATTAAAATAATAATTCTCAATAAAAGTTTAATAACCGCACACAATCTAAACACAATACGCACACAAAGCTAGGTTCTCAAACCGGGGGGTCTGGGGGGTATGGAATACCCCCCAGTACACCAGAAATTGTGAAGAAATTTGGAAACCCAAATTTTAAATGTTACATACATTTTCACTCTAATTTGAAATGGAACGTAAATTATTAAAATTCAAACTAATAACAACCTTAATTATCCAAATTAATTTTTATTTCTCTAATCTAATAAATTTGAAACAACTCTAATTCAAGCAATAATCAATTAAAACAAAAAAAACTCACAAATAATCAATTTAAAATTGAGATGAAATGAAAATCGCAAAAGAACTCAAAAAACAACAGAAACAGCATCCGGTTCCGAGCATCTTCTGCGACCATCTTGGTAGCCTAAGATCACATTCAGCCTCCTAGCTGATCCAAGTTCAACTACATGACGGCCAAACGACCAAAATTCAAATATTTACAAAACCAAAAAAAAATTATTTACAAAATTTACAAATTAAAACTGCATAATCGAATTAGAACAATATATAAAAAGTTAAGCTAAAATATGCAACGCTTTTGGGTTCGTGATTGGTTTTTTTCAGAACGCTTTTACTTTCTTGTAAACAGAAAGTATTGTAATCCCGATTTTTTTCGGTTTTTAGATTTTGACGGAAATATCCGTTTTGACCCTCCCTGACTGAATCCTTTGCAATTAGTTTTGTTGTGACGTCTGACATCGTAGAAAGTTGAAAATTCGTTTCAAGGATACAAAAATAACTCTCAAATCATTGCAAGTAAGTGATTCATGACGCGCATGAATTAATTAACGAGATTTTGAATAAAAACTAATGGTTTTTCAATTTTCTAAAAACAATACTTCGGCTTAGAAACATTTTAAAACTAGGAAGTCATTTGGTATTTACATCAAATTTTTTTAATAAGGGATTAAGAACCGTTTTTTCAATTTTTATTTAGTATATTATTGGGCCGCTGAAGGGGGCTAGTAGGGTGGGGCGGAGCACCCCTTGTATTGCAATAAATAATTATTGTTTGTATAGTAATTTTAATTTTATAAGTTTTACTATGAAATTTTGGATTTCTCTCACAAGCAGCATTAATTTAGGGACATAAACTGAACTCGGATTAAACTTGAAATGATCCACGATTATAAGAAGTGTCACTGTCCTGTTGAACCGTTTACTAATAATAAACCTATCAAATGTCTAGATATCAATTTTTATCTTCGTGGCTGTGTCGCCTACTAAAATATGTCAGCTTCTGACATTTGTTATTTGTTATTATTTGTTGTTATTATTTAAAATAAAATTTAACAACAAACCAGAAGTGGCAGAAAAAATTTTTTTTCTGCCACTTCTGAAAAAAAACTGTTTAAGATTAAAGTTAATAAATCAGATAGGCCATCTCGCGTTTGCGAATCAAAGCTAGGTCCATGTAGCTCAGCCTTAACAAAGCATTTTTAATAGCTAATACTAATTATTATTGTTAAGACGAATCAAAAAATTGGAGAGAATTAAATTATATTTCTCCTTGATATTTGTTATTTTTTTGTGACAAATGTAGGAAATTTGTAAGCAAATAAAATTTTTATTTTTATAAAAACACAAAAAGTAGTACTTAAAAAATTCATATTTTGATCAATTTTTGACTAAATTAGACAAATTTTATTATTCACCAAAATTTTATTAATTTTATTAATAAATTGAAAACCAGACGCCGACGGTTGTAGTCTTGGAGGTCTCAGTCACCTTCCCATATAAGAATTTTTGTCTCAAATCCATGGTAAAGAAGTTAAAAAATTAAGTTTATCAAAAAATGTGACGCAAAAGAAAGTTTTTAAAAAATTTCTTTATTTCAGAAACATAACATACCTCAACAGCTATAACAGATACGCTGAAATGTTTTTGTAATCAATTTTTTCGGTTTCAACTTTTTTTTAAATACACGAAAACAATAAATCGAAACTTTTTTTTTATCCTTTGCACATCTTTCACCTATAGGTCCGAGGACTTTTCGGTCATAGTTCTGAGATAAAAAATTAGAATTTCGACATTTCCATTTTATAATTCTCCTTTAAGCATCCAGTGACTGGCCTATAGGTAAATCTAATGAAATGCAAATAAAATTATGAAATTTCGTGATCAATATTGATAAACCAATTTTTTTCTTGAGTGGCCGTTTATACAGTTTACAATAATTATGTGGCGGTATCGGCATTCCAAATAAAATTACGCAATTTTAAAAAGCCTAAATAAGTAGTAATAATTACAGTTCACACATTGCAGCACGAAATTATTATTTATTATAGCAAATCAGTCGACCATTAACCTAAATTTTGTGACTTAAATAGAAGAAATGCAAATTTATCAAATTAAGAACAAAAACAGGATTATTAAAAATAAAATTAGATACCGTAATAACCGGTTAAAGGAGTTAAACTGAAATTTTTATAAGAGACAACGAGAATTAAATTAATCGTTAATCATTTTTTTATATCACCACATTTTAACAACTTTTACCAAAAAAAAATATTTATTGACGTAAGAGATAATAGCGGTATTGACAAAAATTCGTTTGGTTTGGCTTCATCTATGTGCGATTGCAGACAGTTAGTTTAATTTTTTTTATGAGATCGCCATGCCATTAGTGAGATAATTTCGTATGCAAGATTTAATTAAAATCGACTTTTCCAATCTGTGTGCATCCAAACCAATTTAGAAAATAATTTACGATTAAAAATAGCTAATTTGATGAAAGAGTAACTGTACCAGTCCAAATTTAGTGCACAAATGTTAATTTTTCTACTAATTTAAATTATCTTACTATTGCTTCAAAAGCAAAGTTCTTTAGTTTAATGAGAAAAACTGAGCAGAAAATTAATTAATGTAAGAATGGAATCACACATAAAATTACAGACTGGGGTGCGCTGTGGATATTTTACCTGCGGCCTTCCAATTTTGTCTCGATAATAACACCAGATAAATCTAATGAAATAAAACTGTATTTTATTGATAAATTGAGCTATGTGCAAAAATCTACTAAATGGAAAAATTGGGTAAAAATGCATCGAGTTTGAAAACTTACAGCTAAGGTCCTATGATAGCTACAAAGTTGCTTTATACATAAATTTACAGATATTATTCGAGGTTTGTTTGACGTATATTTACGTATTAATTTCCGCGATAACAAAAATATTTAAGTTTTTTAAACTAATTTATTATTGAATCGGCACAGGCCTGTAGTAAGAATTTCATTTTCGGGGAGGGGGGAGCACTCATAAAAAACGTTTTTGAAAAAAATAACATTTTTGGGGATTCTCCTTCCGAGAGTTTTTATTATTACAAACAAATGGTTTTTTACATTTCGGATGGGGGGAGGAACAGAGATAAAAAGAAAATGAGAATTTTTGAAAGAAGAATTTTGCGAACAGAGAGAAAATAAATAAGAAATAAATCAATTAGAATAAAAAGGTTTGGTCACGTAATGTGAGGCAAAGCAGACCAGTGAATTGACCATTTTTCAGTTTCGACAAATTCTTGATTTTGATGCTAACAGTCATACGACTCGTAGAATCCAAATTTTCTGAGACCAAACAAAGGACACACCAGATTATAACAAACACGAAAACTGAAATTGTTATTTCACATTGCATTATGCAAACCACACAAGACACTGTAACAATTTATTGTTATTAATTGTTGAGTATCCTTTTGGCCCTCTGCTCCGCGCCGCCTATGGGCGATTCGAGCGCCGTGGAAGTGCCGTGATCCAATAGTATTAATCAGTCTTGCTTCTGAGGTCAAACGAGCTGAACGTGAATTAGTTCGTGGGAAGATAGATGCATGGGTATGGTTTGGAAATAACGAATTCGTTATAATCCAGAGAAGTTAGATAGTGCGATTTATTTTACGTGAACCGAGACCGATTCGACAGGTGCCTAATTGGAGGATTTATGTTATACCTGTTGCGAATGCTATTAGTCAGTATGCCAACAAAGCGATCGAGATTGTTACCATCGAATTCATTGTTTGCGAGTATGGAAATCGCAGGATATTATTTCTTGAATCCAGCTATCACAGTCCACGTATATCAGGTGCTCGTAAATGTCAAGTGCAGAGTGGTGCTACCGTTTTTGTCCAGTCTTCAGCCGACCGATCCATTTCGTCAGCTTCAAGCAAGATCATCATCCACAAGCAGATGTTATCGTCACGTCGTTCAGCAGATTCCTGGAGATTGAAGCAGGGGGTGGTAAACAACCTTTGTAGTCATTATTGTGTGAATTCATCAGCGCGAGTAATTTTTTGATTTGCTACTACTTGTTGTCGATTGGGGGAATAATTAACGGTGTGATAGATATTTTGTGTTTTGCTGCCGATTTCAAGATTTGAGTTGGAAGTTGTTGCAAAATTTATTGTTTAATATTTGTAACAGTAGATTCAATATACCTACATATATGTCATTTCATTAACTGTTTTATTGGAACAGAAGCAAACTCGTTCTTTTTCAGATTCTCCATTACCATAGAGCTAGTTTTTTTCATCTCGGGATTCACCATGAAATTTATTACTGGGGAACACCTATCCCAGGTGTGGTGAGAAATTGTCGCTTCCGCATTTTTTTGTGGGAAAATAAATTTCATTACAACACCTCAACCCTCCTCGAGGAGCTCATCGCTTATGCAGAGTTTCAAAGGAAGCATCAGCATTAGAAACGCTTCCAGAACGCCCAAAAACAGAGGGAATACGAGTTGCAAGAACCCCAAAGGAAATAGGAATACGACCTGCAAAAAGCCGAAGGCGAGAAAATAAAAAAGAACTTAGAAGCAAGATTAACTGCATACGGACCAGCTAACAAAACCAGGTTGCCACCCAACAACTAGCCAAGCGATTGAAAGCAAGAGAAGGAAGAAGTAAGCAAAGAAGAAGAAGGAGTCAATTTCACCTCCCAATCCTCACAAGAAGGCGTTAGGGCACAGAATAAGTTCCGCCACCGTGACGACGAGACAAAAAAAGGGCAATAAGACGAGGAGGCAGAAATCGATGAAGAAATAGTCAAGAGCAGGTCCAGTTCGTGCTATTCATCGTCATCTAAATCCTCAAACCAAAGATCAATCCAGGACACAAGCGCCAATGGGAAAAGCACCGGTCTCCACCAAGAAGCGCCCAGAAGAGGAAGGATCACTTCCCTCATTTTAAAGGACACCGCCAAATGGCCAATACTATGCCAAATGATGGACGACTCAAAGATTGCTTTTACCAAAGCAAGAGATGTAGCTGGCGGGCTAGCGATCATCCCAACATCACCAGAAGGTCACGGGAATATGATAAGATTCCTGGAAGCCAACCTGACACCGGAGGAAGGAGGAGTTTATTTTTACCAATTTTATGACGACAAACCTCTCAGTTCTGTTCGCTTCTTAGTAGGAAGAGGTGCTTCTAGAGTTGGCGCTTGTGTCCTGGATTGATCCTTGGTTTGAAGATTTACATGACGAAGAGAAGCGCAACTGGACTTGCTCTTGTCCATTTTTTCATCGATTTCTGCTTTCTCTTCTTGTCTTTTTTTTTAGGAGAGGCATACCAGGAAACATTCCGATACAAACAATCAGGGACGACCTTCGAAGACAGGGCTTCGATTTTGACTCAGTTGTACATATGCACCGACACCGCCATAGTAGACTACTCCCCCTCATCATGGTATCAATGAGGAAGAGCGAAAAGGCCAAAGAAATCTACAACATAGAGAAGCTAGCAAGAATAGACGTGACAATAGAAGCCCCACACAAGAAAACCGGTAGTGTGGTGTAAAGCTGAAATCAACGGGCTACGAAACGGAAAATCGCAGTTCAATGCGGTACACTGCTGTGATATAAAGTACAATTTCGATCTAAACATAGTCAAGGGATAAATATCCAGTAAAATTTCTGTACACAAAACTCGGAATTCCAAAGATTTCCAAGGAATTCCTAAGAATTCCAAGGAATTCCAAAGACTTCCAAAGAATTTCAAAGACTTCCAAAGAATTCCAACGATTTTCAAGGAATTTCAAAGATTTACAAGAGATTTCCAATGATTTCCAAAAAATTCCAAGGACTTCCAAAGACTTCCAAAGAATTCCAAAGATTTCTAGTGATTTCCAAAGAATTCCAACAATTTCCAAGAATTCCAAGGATTTCCAAACGAGTGTACACAAAATTTTCGGAATATTTACCCCTTGCATCTAGTCAGATTAGCACCCTACTCGAATACTATTTAAGTGCTCACAGTACCATGAGTGCCAGGTGTAAACTTGGTACAATTATGGTAATAACAGAACGAAGTCCTAAATTACGTTAAAGAAGAAGGAATACCAAAATTGGACGATGCTACCGCTGCCAAACATTTGGCCACGCCCAGAGATGTTGCAGATCAGGACCCAGATGCCTGAAGTGAGTGGGAGCACACTTCACGGCGAAATGCACGAAGCCCAGAGAGGAACCGGCACAATGTTCGAACTGCGGAGGAAACCACCCGGGGTGCATCAATTACCCTAAACCCAAGAGGCACACTCCGTCATACCAAACAAGAGGAGGACAATATAGGCCAGATTTTTATCCAAGGTTTGCCCACGAACCAACCGTTCAAATGTACTGCCCAATGAGGACAAAGCAGAAATCACCCCTGGAGCACCGGTATTTATACTGGCCAGCATAACACAAAATGGAATAAACCAAGGCACGGTCAATGAAGTCGTCAAAAACGTCGTCAAACGACGTGCTCCTGGGCACAAAACACCATAAAAATTAAACTGATCATTTTCAAAATCTAACTTTGCTTATTTTCAGATTCTTAGGAGATTCCGCTAACAGACGAAGGTTCATATTCATATGTGTATTGTTCGTTTAGATGAATATAATATATTGATGCATTGGTGTTTGGATGGAACTCAAAAACTTGGTGACGACTTGGCCTCTGCACACGGTACTGCTTACGCGTACTCAAAAATCAACAGGTAACCCCCCTCTTTTTCGTGTCGTACTCAACTCACATGATTTCAACTTCCTTTTACCTTATTCTTCACTTTGTTGGGTTGTTATTTCAATTAGACAAACGCAGAACTTGTTTTTAGGGTGGATCCGTGATTTATCATGGTTACTTTCGTCAAAACTTTCGAAAGCTTACTCGCTAAAAACATCCCTGAATGTAGCTCCAACTCACCAAAGGTGTTACTCGAAAAGGGTAAAACTCATTTTGGGAAGAAACTCATTTTAGGGTGCATCCGAGATTTGCCTAAAACGCACAAAAAACATCCCCCTACACCGCTGCAAACTCTCAACTTTCTACACTTGAAAGAGTAGCAATTGCATCTGATCGCTACCACTAAGAGTACATGTAAGCACACGGACGGGTAACAGAATGCCTGGGTGGAAATCATGGTTTGTTCACATCTAAAATGCATGTAAAATTTAAATTTTTAAATGCCCTTTTCTCGAAAACAAGTGGATAATCCAGCCTGCCCAGTGGCGTAGCAAGTTTAACTGGCTTCCGGGGCAAAATACTTTTTAGCGCCCTCCCCCCTCATTCGAAAACCATATAATATTATACGTAAAATATACCTACTCGCAAATTAAAACATATTATAATAATTTTAATATTTTTTTAATAAATCTTTTAATGAAAAGATAAAAATTATCCAACAATTTTTTGTTTTGCGGACTATTTGGCACCCCTTTATGAGTAGCGTCCGGGGAATGCGCCCCCCCCCCTCGCTACGCTACTAAGTCTGCCCTCTTTCAAATAGTGTATATGAAGAAGTTCAATTTGTGGGATCAATAAAATAGGAAAAAAAGGAAAAATTATAAAGGAAAGATGCAGGAAATGAGAAATAATTTACCTCAAAAATTGGATTTGTAAAGTTTTCATAAGGCAACCAAAAACCTGCAAGAATATTGGATTTTGATTGAAAAATTTTGTTTTGACTATTATGTTAAAAATAGTATATTGTCTAATCTTCTTCGGTGTCATACGTGATACCCTGATACCACAGATTAATTCCTTTTATTTTTAATTTTATATAAATTAATCTGTGGTGGTATCATTATACCTAATATTTTTTTTCCATACGTGATATTGTATAAAACGTTGCAGCTCTATAATTATCTTATAGGATACCAGTGGCGTGACAATGCAGCCTTGGGCCTGTACTTTAGAGTCAAACTGGGCCCCCAACTTAGTAATAGATTGGCATCGGCAATTTTTTTATAATAGCATTCGCACACTTAACATTATATTATTATGTAGTTAAAATACTTTAATTATTTTGATTGTGATAAAACCGGTCCCTTTAACGGAATGGGACGTCTCGCCGTGGCCGTTTCGCCGTGGCCATTTCGCCGTGGCCGTTTCGCCGTCGCCCATTTCGCCGTCGCCCATTTCGCCGTCGCCCATTTCGCCGTCGCCCATTTTGCCGTCGCCGTTTCGTCGTCGCCGTTTCGCCGTCGCTCATTTCGCCGTCGCCGTTTCGCCGTCGCCCATTTTGCCGTCGCCGTTTCGCCATCGCTCTTTTCGCCGTCGTTAATTAAAAAATATAAATCCAAAGTTAAAATTAGAGTTTTATTAAATTATATTTATAATTATATATAAAATTAAATAACAAAAATTAATAAGGATACGAAGTAAATAAAAAAGTATGAAAATATCGAGGGTTTCTTTTTTTATTTCTGCTTTTCTAATTTCTAATTTTTCATAGCCCCGAAAATATTAACTTTTGCAGTCAAAATGTTATAGTTTTTTATAGCTTTTTAGTTATAGATTACTTTAACATGCCCAATCAATAATTTAATTGATTGATTCTATAGCTTATATACAGGGTGTCACACTTTTCTAAGAAAAATATTTAAGGAAATTTTTTTTCTAAATTCAAACCCTCGAAGGTTTTATTTTACTTTTGTTTTTCTAACTTCTTATTTTCCATAATCGAAAATATTAAATTTTGCAGTCAAAATGTTATAGTCTTTTTTATAACTTTTGAGTTATAAATTAAAGTAAAAAAATGTCGAAACGTCGACGGCGAAATAGGCGACGGCGAAACGGCCATGGCGAAATGGGCGACGGCAAAACGGCCACGGCGAAACGGCCACGGCAAAACGGCTACGGCGAAACGGCGACGGCGAAATGTCCTAGACCCCCCTTTAACGCCCTGGCCCTTGTTCCATCGAGCATATAAAACACCGGTAGTTACGCCACTGTAGGATACCTATTCAAACATATAAGTAAAGAAATCTACACGAAGTGCTATAACTTCCTTTGGACTTCGGAGATTTCTCCCGAGACTCCGCGCTTAAAGGTGCCCAGCCCTTTTATATTTCTAACAATTATTAGCAGCTAGGGCAAGTTTTTGCCACCAAATGCAACGTTTCTTACCTTTTTATTGAATATATTGAAGAAATAAATATTTCATTATATAAATTGATAAAATTATGTTCAGGTATCATTTCTTCCTTTTTGGCAAGATGCCCCGCATATAATATTTTCCCGGGGCCCCACAAAACTCACGGCCGGCCCTGTACGTAGTAGTAAATCTACAATGCAAATTTTGACACTTGTTTGTTGTAGTGCATACAATCTTTTTTATAAATTATATTTTATACCTACTTTTTATATTGGTTTTAGGAAAACAAACTTCTTAATATTTTTTATCTTTATGACCTAATTAATAATAAAAAAATTCAGGGTAATAAAAGTATGTAACAATATTATAAAAGTAAAATTTTAATCCAAATGAAATGTGTACTGCATTTTTTTCTTTTAATTTGATATAACAGTGGCGGCCCAGCTTTGAGATCAGCACTGAACGGACCGAGGTTATCATTTCAGCGATGGGCCAACGGCGGCGTCTCAAGCGTCTCAAGTACCAGGTTCAACACTGGGTCAGTACTCGGATGCGAGGCGGCCCAGTTGGATCAGTACTGGGAGCCCATACCGGCCCACCTGTAAGATCAGCACTGCACCAGTACCGGAGGCCTATGTTGCACCAACGCTGGTCGCCAATCGTAGATCCGGGGTTATATTACAGCGTTGAATGCTGGGCCAATTGTAAATATTTTCATGGTATTACATAGTATATTATAAACAGTTTGTTTCAATATTCCTTGAATTGAAATCCAGTAGCTTTGTTTATTATTAAAATGGCATTTTACATTTTACTTTTAAGTACAGCATTAAAAGCTAGGTATTTTAAGGCGCGTATTAAAAGGGTTTCATGGGAATGTTGTAATTTTTATATTAGTGACAAAAACATAAACTTTAATTTTAAAGAATGCTATTAAAGTATACCACTTTTAAGACGATTCAAGAAATAATTTTATTATTATTTTTCTGCAAAAAAAATGTTTCACTTTTAATCCGAATAAGACAATGTACTATTTTCTTGATTATTGTTATTATTATTACATTCATAACTTAGAAATTATTTTATAGTCAAGAAATCGGAATTGTTTTTCTAAATAATGCTATTCCTAATAGCAATGTATAATCCCGATAACCACTATGATTTTGAAATCAGTGGGAATTACAGAAAGTAAGCGTAAAATTGATTTTTAAAAAGAAGTAGTCCATCAAGTAAGGATTTTCCTATCCACTACGAATGTAATATCGATACGTACATATTTCAAATAGTAAATAGAAACGTGTCAAATCAAAACGACTCACGTACATTATTAATCAACAAAATGATTCATAACTTTTTAACTGTCAGTTCAAATCAATTGTACACACAACAAAGTGTCACATTAAATCTTTCAATTTATTTAATTTCGTTCTTTCACCATTGAATGGCGCGTAAAGTTTATTTTATTTATTGGTAAGAGAAATTTTTAAAATGCACCCTAACCATTGCCTTTACCACGGCGAAAAAAATCATTTAAAGCAAATTGATAGTTGCACCTATAAATTTGCCCTACATCATAAAGTGGTTTATTGCCGAAAGGAAGAAACGGTAAATATTATTTATAAAGTACCCACGGTTATAATTACTTTCGTTTCTTATTTATTTCTATACCATTTACTTTTGTACTTTATTTAGTTCCGACAAGTTAACCTGTTTAGATTAATGCAAATATTTTATAAGAAATATCGTGCATGCACGCTAACTGCATCTTATATAAACTTTCCTCTATTCAAGTAATATCTGTTTGTATTAAATGCGCACAGTAGGCGTAGTTTTTTTGTTTATAGATTGAAAATTAAGAATAAATTTAAATAAATTGATCTCGTTATACGGTACTCAAAGTTGCTAAATAAAAATGAAATATTGCTTTAAATACCATTATTCGACTTAAATAATACCAAATCATGCAAAATTAAATCAATCGCTTGAGCAGCACAGCGGCTAACCTTGGTATGTCACATCAAGTACGCAATGAGAAAATTTTTTTTGTCGAAATTGCTAACCCCGTTAGTACACGAGCTTCTTGGGTAACTAAATCTAATTTGCGAGAAATATCACGAACAACCGGATAAACTTCCTTATTCAGTGGCCAGTGGCCTTAATGTGGTCTGAAAGACGAAGGGCACAATATTTTATATCACTAAAACATGAAAAAACGTCTTCACGTCCAAACGTGTTACGGTCAAACGTTCCGCGTCTAAACGTCTCGTGTACAAATAGCCGCTTTTAAGCATCCTGCTCCTTGAAGAAGCGCTGAATGTAATTGTAGGGGAGTGTCCATGACTTCCGACACTGATGTTAGTTTTCAGATATAAAAATTAAATTTCTTCTTTTAAGTACGGATGAAGTGTTATTTTACAAATACTGGAACAAAATGTTGTTAGATTTTGTTTGGTACAGTTTGCATGTAGCACTCTGTATACACCTTTTATTTGGTGAAGTTGGCAACTCCTAATAATACTGTTCTGTCAAACTATTAGGTGTACAACTTTGCTTCCGCCATTTTTCATTAGGTGACTGCAGCGGTAAGTGCTGGTCTAAAAAGGCAGATTAAAAATCTTTGACGTCTGTCATCATACTGACAGCGCGACATTAGTGAAATTTTGTTTCCACAATAAATTTATTCTCGATTGAAGATGTCAGTTTTCGAGCCAAATTCACGTCATTTGGTTTCAACTCTTCAAGAGCGGTGAATTTGACGTAGATGACCGACATGGCGGTGAAAGAGAGAAAAATTTTGAAAATTCCGAATTGAAGTCATTACTCGATGAAGACTCGTGCCAAACGCAAGAACTGACAGAATCATTAGCGGTGACTCAACACGCCATTTCAAAATACCTCCAAGACATGAGAATGATTCAGAAGTAAGGAAATTAGGTTCCATATTAGTTGAAGTTTACATCGCATTGTGACCAACTACAAAAAATGAGTCCACTAACAGTGGCGTAACTAGCGGTTCCGATGTGTTCAATCGAACAAGTGCCCGGACATTAAACGGGCCCACTCATTCACTCATTGTGCGAGTGGCCAATGAGTGCGAGAGAGAAAGCACATAAATTTGGACCCAAAATGGCCGGACGTTGCGGTACTGTATATATCTAGTGACTGTAATCGATAATTATCGATAGTGCCGCCTAACGATTAATCTCGACCTCTACTCTACATCATATTCATTAAAATAAAATTCGACTTATGCAGAGGCAAATTGCATGTAAATTAACATAAAATTTAATATTTAACAAATTCTCAAAGAGAAATAGAAATACAGAAGCAATAATTAGTTAATTAAGTAACTAATCAGACCTTACTTAGCAGATACATATATGTAAGTAATATAAAAATTTAATCGAAAGTGAAAGGTTTTTGTTAAATTTCTACTTTGCTAATAAAAAAAATAAAATTAATTGCAAACAATGTACGAAAATTACAAAACTGTAAATATACAGTTGAAGAGATTTCTCTCAGAACAGGACCGACTTTAGAATATTTTTATGGCTAGTAGGCCATAATTGAAAATCTAATGGCAAGTATGAATGTTAATAGCCTTTTTCAGGCTAAACTTCAATACCTGTAGCGCTTCCATTTGGTAGGTGAGCGCACACTGAGTGCACGCGTAACTCGTTTTGGTAAATTTTATTAAATTTACTAAGAAACCGCTTACATACGCGATGGACCGCGGTGCACCAGTGGTTAGAAAGCCACCATTTTCCAGAATAAAACTTAAGTGCTTAAGAAGTCAAGCTTAAAGCTAACCTCCATTTTTCTTTTCTAATGTCCGTATTAATAGTCACGGATTAATCCGAGATTCAGGATAATCCTAGGATTTACCAATGAAATTACTGAAATTTAGACCGTATCGTAGCAACAGCTGCTATTTCGAGAATTAATCTTGAATCTCGGATTAATCCGTGACTAATAATACGAGCATTAGGTTAGTATTCCGTCTAAAGTTTTTTCAATATTTTCTTTTGTTTTTCTTTTTCTTTTATAGTTCTTTCTTTTGAAATTTTGCCTTTTTTTAATTTGTTTTTTTTTTTTTCATTTTAATTTGTATTTTAATTTTATGTTTATTGTTTTTACAGCTTTGAAAATGAGACAATAAAGAACACAAAACGTCGCGTCGGACAATTTTATTTGCTTTTTAAGGCCGCTAACTCAACCATTCATTCAATAATTTAATTTTATGGAAGGTCAACTATATTAACATTATAAATGTTGACCCACATTGGTTAAAAAAAATATTCAAACAAAATATGGTATTTTGTATTTAATACTCAAATATTTATTGTAAACATAAAACATTAATTATTAACAATGACAAATTAATTTTTCAATATTTTTTTATTTTAAAATATTTAAGAAAAATATTTTGTGCCACCCTGTATTCCTTCGTTAAACATGTGGTACAAACGTGAACCCTCGTTACTATGTTCCTGTCTTGTCCACAAAACTATCTTAATACATAAAATCCCAGCACTCTGCTGCTCCGGCTCCAGCGTGTCATTTTTTGGTGAAAAAAGAAACAATCTGATTGGTCGATTTTTCGATCGTAAGCAAGCCTTACGGGGAGGGGGGGGAATTTTTTCATACTTTTGCTGACAAAGCGATCGGGGGAGGGAAGAACTATAAATCATACGTAAGATAAAAAAAGTACAAAAAATCAAAAATATTTTCAAAAACATATTAATTTCCTACTTCAAAAATTCTTAGGTCTTATCATTTGAGAGAAGGGGGAGGGGTTACAATTTTCTTATTCGAGGAGCGTGGGGATCTAAAATCACTAGAAGTTTGCTGACGTAATACACTTGAACTTCCTCATTATATAAAAAAAATTCATGAAAACGCAATAATTGCATAATTAGCTCACATTACAGTGGTTATTAAAATTGGCTGCCAGCGAGCTATCATTCAGAGTTATTAGCGTGTCATTGCAGCTAATTGCCAGCAATCCCTTTATAATAGCTATTTAGCACCTTATTAGCGCGTTATTGCAGCTTGGTACCAACAAGCTATTTTTAGCAGCTATTTAGCGCCTTATTAGCACGTAATTGAAGCTTGCTCCATCAAGCTATTTTTAACAGCTATTTAGCTCCTTATTAGTAAGTCATTGTAGCTTACTGTCAGAAAGCAATTTTTAGAAGCCAATACATAGCTAATTAGCAGCTATTTTTTTAATTGATCACCGCTGGCTATAAAGCATTATATACCTCGCTACCAGCAAGCAAATAAACAGCTATTTGAAATTCGCATCTGTTTTTTAAGTACAAATGCTACTTGGGTGGCGCAGCCGCAGCTAAGCTAACTGGCGGCAAATTGGTTTAACGTCCACTTTCATGCAAAATAGGTTGTGTCGAAATTAAAGTAGATGCAGTGTTTAGTTCTCTTCTGCTCTTTCAACGCAATAGTAGTCTGCAGATAAATGAAAATAGACTCAATTATCTGTAAATTTACCCATACAAAGTCAACAACTCTGTTGTATATCATCAATGCAATCTAGAACATAGGCCTGCTCTGCCTCTCCCAATTCTTTTCTTATCTTTTTATCTTTGACTTTCCTTAACCAGTCCCAACCCGCCATTTTCTTGAAAACGAGCCATCTTTTCAGGGTTTACCTCTGTTTCATGGGCGTCCATAGAATCTTTTTCAGGGTGGGGCAAAATCAAAAAAAAATTTATTATAAAAAACGTCAACATTGAAAATTTTTAATTTTCTTTATTTGCAGAAAATAAAAATTTCAAATTCCGTGGTTCCCTCGCGAACTCAGTGATAAATTTCTCCACGAAATGTATATTAATTAAAATAAAATTTAAAAATTTAAGGCAAGAGCAAGGGCAAATTGACAAATAAGACAAATTAATTTATTTATCAATTAATTATTTAATTAATTAGTGTTACTAATTTTTTCTTCTTGGTAAGCTCTCCAAGGATTTTCTATGGGTTTTCGCCACTCTCCTGTCCCATTTTTCCATAAATTTTGTTTTTATCATCCTTCTCCCTGAATTAATTGTCGAAGTTTTTCTGATACTAATCTTTCTTTAAATATTTAGATTAACCGTTTTTAAATGAGCACATTGTATATATCTCAAATTAAAAATATTTTAAATTAACGAGAGTCGATGTAAGATAAACGCCCACTTCCGTTGTACCGCTTCTGGTCAAAATCTAATCCATTCTTTGGGTTCTTTGTGTTACTTCGCCATATAAGCATGAACTACTGCTATAAATTTTATTACAATATTTTTGACCTTTTCGAGTAGGTATTAGAGTTTTTTTTTTGAATAAAAGGCAGTTAACAATCTGACGGTGGTATTTCACATGATGTAATATTTGAAATTTATATCTTGAAGGCCACCTGTTAGCATTAAACTAAATTTGGTTAACTTCTTCTAACACTAAATGAAGTTTTCTAATTAATGCAACAGAAACCTGTAATATATAATTTTTTCGTTTTCCGCAGTCTTTCGCCGAGAATAAGTTTTTAAATGAAATTGAAAATGCAATGATTCGTTTCAGTCACGCACTTGCTATATGTTAATTGCATTAAATTGAATTACTTCCTTTATAAGACCTTACATTTTATCCAATTATTATTTATATTACTGTAATTAAAACTTAGAGCTGGAATTAAAAACGTGAAATTGGATTTAAATTAATATTTATTAAATAATTTAATAATAATTTTAATATAAACTAATAATGTTGAATTAATAGATATTTTCGACCAAGTCACGTTCACTAATTCAATTAGTTACCATGGTTATTAAAAAGTATTATTACCGTAACTAAACAAGTGCAATCGCACGACGCACGAGACTCAGGACTAAAAGGGTCCTGAAAGAAAATTAAAATAAAGAAATTTAAAAATTTTATACTGAAATTAAATAAATAATTTTATAATTTAAGTTTGGTTTTTCGGAACCAGGTTATCCAAAATTAAAAATAAAAAAAAAGTCAGATATTATAATGGCTAATTTAGTCTTTCATTGTTGCATTATTTTCCGAAAAATTTAAATGCTACAAAAAGCACTCAAAGTTAATCTTTCAATTTTTATTAAATAAAAAGTATACATTAAAAATTGCTAAAAGGAGCTATGAGCAACCATTTCAGAGTATTCTATATTCTCAGGGCCGGTTCAAGCTATTTCAGCGCCGGGTGCAGACTAGGTAAACGCCTTTGATACCAACAATATCATATAAAATATTTTAATTAAAAAAAAAATGCAGTACCTCGGAAGCACAATGCACATTTATTCACAATTAAGAAACGCTCAATTTTAGCGCCTTCTAAACTGTGGCGCTGGGTGCGGCGGTACCATTGCCCCATGGTATATTCGGCTTTGTATATTCTGTTACTCTCATGACACCGCATATTTTTCAATACTACAAAAATTAAAAATTAAAGAAAATTGAAGCATATTATAGGGCATATATATTCATAATGCAATGGTGTAGTCAAAAATTAGTAGCGACAGAAGGGCGTTAATTTAAAAAATAAATAGCACTATTATCACATAGTCCTGATAATCTTAATTATTAATATACCGGGTGCTAATATAAACTTAAACTTATAACTTATACTTATAACTTATAACTGATACTTATATAATCTTAGTGATATAAGAGTATATCAATGTTACAACATAAAATATATTATTTTAACAAAGTTATTTAAAATTTATAATTATTTAATATCAAGGGATAAATATCCCGAAAATGTTGTGTGCACTCGTTTGGAATTCCCTTGGAAATCCCTGGAATTCCTTGGAAATCCCTGGAATTCCTTGGAAATCCCTGGAATTCTTTGGAAATCACTGGAATTCTTTGGAAATCATTGAAAGTCTTGGAAATCTTTAGAATTCCTTGGAAATCGCTGGAAATCATTGGAAGTCTTGAAAATCTTTGCATTCCTTGGAAATCGTTGGAATTCCTAGGAAATCGTGTGAAATCATTGGAAGTCTTGGAAATCTTTGGAATTCTTTGAAAATCGTTGGAAATCATTGGAAGTCTTGGAAATCTTTGGAATTCTTTGAAAATCGTTGAAAATCATTGAAAGTCTTGGAAATCTTTAGAATTCCTTGGAAATCGCTGGAAATCATTGGAGGTCTTGGAAATCTTTGCATTCCTTGGAATTCCTTGGAAATCGTTAGAATTCCTTGGAAATCGTTGGAATTCCTTGGAAATCGTTGGAATTCTTTGAAAATCGTTGAAAATCATTGAACGTCTTGGAAATCTTTAGAATTCCTTGGAAATTGTTAGAAATCATTGGAAATCTTTGGAATTCCTTGGAAATCGTTGGAATTCCTAGGAAATTGCTGGAAATCATTGGAGGTCTTGTAAATCTTTGGAATTCTTTGAAAATCGTTGAAAATCATTGAAAGTCTTGGAAATCTTTAGAATTCCTTGGAAATCGTTGGAAATCATAGGAAGTCTTGTAAATCTTTGGAATTCTTTGAAAATCGTTGAAAATCATTGAAAGTCTTGGAAATCTTTAGAATTCCTTGGAAATCGTTGGAAATCATAGGAAGTCTTGTAAATCTTTAGAATTCTTTGAAAATCGTTGGAAATCATTGAAAGTCTTGGAAATCTTTGGAATTCTTTGAAAATCGTTGAAAATTATTGCAAGTCTTGGAATTGTTTGGAAAGCGTTGAAAATCATTGGATGTCTTGGAAATCATTGGAAGTCTTGGAAATCTTTGAAATTCCTTGGGAATCGTTCGAATTCTTGGAAATCTTTGGAATTCCGAGTCTTGTGTACAGAAATTTTACTGGATATTTACCCCTTGTTTAATATAATTAAGTTTAAAATAATAAAAGAGAGGTTACGCATTTTCTTCAATAAGTAAATATCTCAAAATAATTTTGTACGTAGGACGCGAAATAGCGAAATAGCGAAATTTTCGAATTTTATAGAATTTCATATTCTATGGATATTTTAAAAATCTTTAAAATATTCCAGGGAGTTCTAAAGTATTTCATGGATTTTCAAATTATTTCAAAAAATTTCAAGGATTTTCAAGGACTATTTTATTTATTTTTTTTTTTAATCTTTAATTGTTCAATTAGTGGTAATTATTAGATCTTCATTTGTAAATTGTACTTTTAATCTTAATACATAAAATCCCAGCACTCTGCTGCTCCGGCTACGGCTCCTCCTCCAGGGTGTCATTTTTTGGTGAAAAAAGAAACAATCTGATTGGTAGATTTTTTTACCAACCGAAAAATATATTAAAACACCGCCGGTACTCCCCTTGGGACGAGTTGCACATCAATCAAGTTTCCAGCCAATCGGGTCTAGATGCCCGTCCGTGGACGGACTTTTTGCTAGTTTTAAATAAAATTGTAAACAATAAAATAGTCACATTTTTTGAATTGTATATAATATTTATAATGGCGAATGAGAGGACATAATAAGCGGGAGTTTTGATATACGGCCACTAGGTGAATTGGTCCCCGGTAATTTGACTCCCGGGAATTTCTAGCTCCAAAAACTTAATTTTCTCCAAGTTGTACAAAAATTATAAAATAAAAAAAAATTATAAAGTTTACAAAAAAATTCAAATCAAATCAAAAAACGTTTATTAAAATAGTACGAGGCACGAGGATACCTTACAGTTCCCGAAAATTGCATGTAGTATGGATATTACGGCTGAGTAGCCTTCTCTTCCTATTTTTAGTTAGGTAAGTGAAGAGTTGAGTGAATAGAAAAATGAATAAAGTGCAGGATAACAATTTTAAAAGCCTGCTTAAAAAGAATTAATTTTAATAAATTAATTAATTTAAAATTAGAATTAAAAGAAAAAAATCTATTGACAAAAACTTATTCACTAACAAAAAGAAACACCTTAAATGGGATATTTTATATTAATATTGTAGTGAAAAAAAGGTCTATATTTTAAAATCCAAATCCAATAATTATAAGTGCCCGGCTAAACTTAAATATCTAAAACCAAAATTAAACATTAATTAATCGAACTTCGTTTCTTCCAAAAATTAACTCTTCAAAATCGTGTTCCAAAAACTCATCCAAAAACTTGTCCAAATTGGGACAAAAACAATTCAAATTACAATAAAGTGGTACTCACAAATTCAAATTCCATTTATTCACATAATTATCAAATAATCTCAAATCAGAGACGCAAAATTAAACAAATTCAGCGGGACTTCCGCAAAACGCGTCCGTCCACCTTGACGAACCCGGCAAAATATTCAAAAGCTAACTTATTTTACAAAAATTATTACCAACTCAAATTTTGTTGGCGCGTACTCACACAATTCAAAAGATTCACTATTAAAATAAATTATTTACAAAACCAAAACTCAATTCCCAAAAATAAAAAAAATCAAAATATTCAAAATTCAAAAAAATGGATTTTGGAATACGACAATATATTAAAATTCTAGTAGGTACTTATTTTGAAAAAATTAAAATTTTAAAAATTATTAAAATTGATATGACAGGAAACTGATGATAAAATTAAAAAAATAGCATTTCTAACTTAATAATAATTGAACAAATTACAAAAATTGAACAAAATAAGAAATACGTAAACCGTTCTTTTAATGTGGAATACTAAAACTTTCCAAAAAAATATCCAAAATTTAGTTTACACAAGAATCGTCAAAGTAAAAATTTTTGAGAAATTCTACAAAATTCCTGAAAATTTATAAGAATTCTTAGAGTCACTGTATACAAAAATTCTTACTTGATTGACCCCTTAAATAACAAAGATCTATCGAATTACAAACTGCGGATTGGAAATTTGTGGTTTTTTGAAAACAAAAAAGTTAAATAAATTTTTATTTTATTTATTTTTATTAAAATCAAAACCCTTGCTTATTTGTCACGAGAGGAGTCAATGGTCACCAGCTCAGGGTTACTACATTTGGGTTTTGTGCGACTTTTGATGTAACAAAATGCTATTTAGGTAGTTGACACAGTAATAAGTTTAAAACAAGAAGTTTCACAAATTTTAATGACGTTTTTTTTATTATGATTCCTGTTAATTTAATTTTCAGTGCTAATTACACATTTTCAACACAAGTCACGAGCGTGACTGTAACAAATTTGTTATTACGCTTGTTTAATATAAACAATTTATATGTTTAACTAAGCGTAACAAATTTCGCATGTAAACTAGTAATATTTATTTCTTAATAAAATTAATTCCGCAATCATAATATAAAAAAATCAAATCTTTTATTCATTTTTTATTTTAATTTTAATTTTATTTTTTATTTACAAAATAGCACAAAAAAATAAAATAATAAAGAGAGCATAACTAAACAGAATAAATGAGAGAGAAAAAATTTTTAAGGCGGATTTAAGAAATTCTAATTCATAAAAATAATTATTTGGTGGGGTCACCAATTATACCATACGTGTAGGTTTAGGAGTATTAGATTAGAGGTGAATGAGTTTATTTTGTGATAAGTTGTTTTGATACTATTGAATGTTGCTAATCACTAAGATAAATAATTGACATCTTTCTTTAGTTGAATAAATCAATATGAGACTTTTAACACTTTCAACTTTTTATTTGCCCAATTGGCACCTATGCTAATAAAAAATCAAAACACAATAATTTCTTCCTCGAATTTCATTGTTTCTCAATCGTGTTTAACATTGACACACTAAAACATCTACGGTATTTGCTTAATGAGAAGTAAATCAGTGTAATAATTGAATTTGCGTAGAACACAAAATTCGACAAAAATAGAAAAAAAAAGCGTGAATTTCAAATCAATTACAAAAATAGTCCAATTTATACGCCAATATGGTACCTATTATTTTTGCTTCTTTCCTTCGCGCAACACGCAATTAATTAATTTTTTTATTTTTATACGGGACAAATAGAGGAACAGAGGTTTTCTGGAAAACAATCAAATTTTAAAATATTGTCTTTCAAAAAATTATTAGAAATTACGAACATTGAATGCACAATTATGAAATTGAAATACCTACTCCGGTAAAGAATTCTAGAAAAATTATCTATCCACCCTCATCCTAATAATACACTTATTTGCCAAGTGGGACGGTTTAGAGCAGCGGTTCTCAAATGGGGTTCCGCAAAAAAATCTAAGGGTTCCGCCAAACAGAATTTCAAAATGGCGTAAAGATAAATTTTGCCGCTTAAAAATTAGTTTTTAACTTTTTTGTATATTTTGATTTTTGAGTACCCTGTATGCTTATATAATAATTAAATGGATTGAAAGGTGCATACACAAGCAACCTTTAAATACAAAACTTGATCACCTTTTTTTTAATAAGAAAGAAATATACTTGGGGTTTCCGCCAAATGTTTTACATCGCTCAAGAGTTCCACGGCCAAAACTAATTGGGAACCGCTAGTTTGAGATATATTTTTAGTGAGCACAGCGTTTGTCAGAAAGGCCCAGAGCGGAGAAAACCGAAGCAAAGGGTGCGAAGGCTCGGTTTTGACAAATACAACCACGGAAAATCTCGGATTCAAATCCATATATAATTATGTCATATTATAATTCCCATTAGAGGACTCTACATGATGTGTGATTACAATATTATTCTTTAGAATTACGGAAGTTTACTAAATATTTAACACTTCATTAAAATTTAATTTTAAAGTGGCAAAGTGGGAGGTCCAAGAAAGACAGTGTCCTGGCGTGCAAGGTTTCAATCCTTCTGGTCATCTGAAACAAATAATTAAAACGGTTTCTTAATTAGTACAGTAAGTTGTCGCTAGTTGACCGTTGGACAAGTCAAAAAAAAATTTTTTGACAAAATGGCGGCAGTTTAAAAAAAATGTTTGCAGGTTTTTTATAGCAATTTCAAATTTTTTTTAATAGTGAAATTCAAAATTGTTAACTTTAGTTAGGTTCATATCATAGAGCCAAAATTTCAAACCAAATTTGAAATAAATCGGTTCAGTAGAACTTGAGATATTGTGCACGCCAGCGCCAGCTTGAAAACGTTGTTTTGGAAAAAACGCGATTAAAGTTTTTAAAGGTACAAACCATTAAAACTATCTTACAACCAAAATTTAAAATCCAGGGGAGGGGGGATTTAGCGAAATGTCGTTATTAAAAATTTTGAAATATTTCAAACAAAAATAAGGAAGGTACGGACAGGTAGAAACGAGGTACAAACGATTTAGACTGTTTTGGATCAAAAATTCAAAATGGGGGGGGGCAAAATGCCCATTTTAGATATTTTGCAATATCTGAAAAACAAAATGGGTACAAACAAAAAGAAGGCAGGTACAAACAGGTACAAACTAGGTACAAACGATTTAAACTATTTTGAATTCAAAATGGGGGGGGCGTTGGCGAAATGCACCTCATTTGTTTCGGTCGTACCAGATTAGATGCCACGTGACAAAAATGGCTATAACTCGTTAAATAATCGTAATTTTGAAAAATTCTTGTAAGGGCATATTGTTGAATGTCGAAACTTTGGAAATATAAAAAAAAAATTCTATTTTTTCAAATTTTTAGATTAGAATACCAGAATACCGCCTTAAAAGCAAACATCATCGGATCATCTTATTATTTTAAACTTATTATAAATTTTTATAATTTTGTTTAAAATATTTTATGTTGCAACATTGACGTTTACATTTCTGCAAGGGCATGTGTTTAGTAAAGTTTTTAACCACAATTTTTCACTACTTATTCATGAAATGAATTACAATTACAATAAATTATATAAACAAAACACCATTTTTCCAAAAATACGATTTTCCCACATATTAGTCAAGGTAGCGTAAATTTAAATAAAGAAAGCATTGCTTTATATTTTAATTAATTTTTTATTTTAACTTCGTTTTTATTTTTACATAATTAGTTAATCCCACTATCGGAATTAAATAAGCAAACTGATCCTAATTCGTAACAGAATTTTAACTGCAGCTGATTAACATTTTAATAATCAATAATTATTACTATTAAAAAAGAAAAATTAAATAATTTTATGAAAATTAACAGCATTTCGTACTGCAAACAGCCTTTGAAAAATTAGTATGTATACTTTAAAGGCTTTAAAGCTACCAGAACAAATGAATGTTAATTTTTATTTTGGTAGTTTTATTATAATAAATTATATTATGAACGCATACCATACCTATTTTTAATTAATTTTGATATTTTGATTAAGTTTTACTTTTGGTAAAACCAATTTCGTAAAATAATTTTATTTAAAGTAAATAACAAGGTAAAATTAAAATGCTACCATAATTTTTTTTTATAAAATCGGCTTATATTGCTGCAATAATTATTGTAAAGTACTTATATTTAAATATACTAGATAATATTATTTTGCTTATTTGCAGCTAGGATGCACTTAAATTTCTTTAATAGTAAATGAAATATTATAAATATCATTTATTTCTCACATAAAATAAACTTAAAAATTAAATAGCATCCAAAATAAATAAAAGTTGAAAGGAAAACTTACTTGCGGTCTGATCAATCTACCTTTACTTAACGTAAATATAACTGTGATATCAAATTGAAATTTTAAGTGTTAAAATGTAAATTAGTAAAAATATTACAATTTAAGGAATTGAAATAATATGTCGTAATATCTATTATTTTTATACAAATATGAATAATTTTTTTATTAATTTGAATTTTCCAGTTTCTGGGTTATTTTTAATGAATAAGCCTGAGTACACCAGTCATCAATCTTCTTCCTCTCAAATCACATTTATGATCGATACCCAAAAATTTGTAGCCGTAGAGATTTTCAATTTTATACTATTATATTGTAGACAATATTTTGCAAATTTTCTGCTCTTCAGGCATATCGTCATCTTTTAAAATCCGGTTAATCAATTAATATTTGAACCAAAAAGCCAATTTACAATTAGTAAATTTTTATTTGCAACAGAAAAACCTGGGAAGATTTTAATCTTTAATCTTTAATCTTTAATCTTTAATCTTTTGTCTTTTATCTTTTATCTTTTATCTTTTATCTTTTATCTTTTATCTTTTATCTTTTATCTTTTATCTTTTATCTTTTATCTTTTATCTTTTATCTTTTATCTTTTATCTTTTATCTTTTATCTTTTACCTAATCTTCAATCTTTAATCTTCAATCTCTACTCTTTAATCTTCAATTTCTGATCTTCAATCTTTCATCTTAAATCTCTAATCTTTAATCTTCAATCTTTACTCTTTAATCATCATTCTCTAATCTTCAATCTCTTATCTTCAATCTCTAATCTTCAATCTCTAATCTTCAATTTCTAATCTTCAATCTTTAATCTTCAATCTCTAATCTTCAATCTTTAATTTTCATTCTTTAATCTTCAATCAGTAATCTTCAATCTTTTATTTCTTATCTTTAATCTTTAATCTTCAATCTCTAAACTTCACTTTTTAATCTTTAATTTTCAATCTTTAATCTTCAATTTTAATCTTAAACTTTTAATCTTTAATCTCTAATCTTCAATATTTAATCTTTAATCTTCAATCTTTAATCTTCAATCTATAATCTTCAATCTATAATCTTCAATCTCTAATCTTCAATCTCTAATCTTCAATCTCTAATCTTCAATCTTTAATCTTCAATTTCTGTTGATCTTCAATCTTTAATCTTCAATCTCTAATCTTTAATCTTTAATCTTCATTCTCTAATCTTCAATCTCTAATCTTCAATCTCTAATCTTCAATCTTTAATCTTCAATCTCTAATCTTCAATCTCTAATCTTCAATCTCTAATCTCTAATCTTCAATCTCTAATCTTCAATCTCTAATCTTCAATCTCTAATCTTCAATCACTACTCTTTAATCTTAAATCCTTAATCTTCAATTTCTGATCTTGATTCTTTAATCTTCAATCTCTAATCTTTAACTTTTAATCTTCAATTTTCAATCTTTAATCTTTAATCTTTAATCTTTAATCTTTAATCTTTAATTTTTAATCTTTAATCTTCAATCTTTAATCTTCAATCTATAATCTTCAATCTCTAATCTTCAATCTCTAATCTTCAATCTTTAATCTTCAATTTCTGACTATCTTCAATCTTTAATCTTCAATCTCTAATCTTTAATCTTTAATCTTCATTCTCTAATCTTCAATCTCTAATCTTCAATCTTTAATCTTCAATCTCTAATCTTCAATCTCTAATCTTCAATCTCTAATCTTCAATCACTACTCTTTAATCTTAAATCCTTAATCTTCAATTTCTGATCTTGATTCTTTAATCTTCAATCTCTAATCTTTAACTTTTAATCTTCAATTTTTAATCTTTAATCTTTAATCTTTAATCTTTAATCTTCAATTTTTAATCTTTAATCTTTAATCTTTAATCTTTAATCTTTAATCTTTAATCTTTAATCTTTAATCTTTAATCTTTAATCTTTAATCTTTAATCTTTAATCTTTAATCTTTAATTTTCAATCTTCAATCTTCAATCTTCAATCTTCAATCTTCAATATTTAATCTTCAATCTTTAATCTTAAATCTTTAGTCTTCAATCTTTAATCTTCAATCTTTAATCTTCAATCTTCAATCTCTAATCTTCAATCTCTAATCTTTAATCTCTACTCTTTAATCTTCAATTTCTGATGATCTTCAATCTTTAATCTTCAATCTCTAATCTTTAATCTTTAATTTTCATTCTCTAATCTTCAATCTCTTATCTTCAATCTCTAATCTTTAATCTCTAATCTTCAATCTCTAATCTTCAATCTTTAATCTTCAATCTCTCATCTTTAATCTCGAATCTTCAATCTTTAATTTTCAATTTTAAGTTTTAAGCTTTAAGTTCAATGACACATTTTTTTTTGCGCAATCTCTGGTGTACTGAAGGGTATTCCATACCGCCCTCCCAGAGCCCGCGGTTTGAAAACCTAGCTTTGTATGCTACTATATATAATTTTTTAACTTAAAAAAATATATAAAAATCGTAAATATTTGAATTTTACATGCTTTAAAATCAGTTCAAAAGTCTATCGTTGACCTTTAACTGAAAACAGGACAATTCTGTATCCGGAAGCTTTTTTCGGGACACCGGGACAGAGTACCAAAAATAGAAACAGTCCCGTTCAAAGCGGGACGTATAGTCACGTTAACTATACCCCGCTTCTTCTAATTCTTTATTTTACATTCGTATAATGTTTTGTTTCATAGCGTAACTTTCTGTTTTATTAGTTTTCAGCATTCCATCCGATTCTTTCAATTTAGGAGTTTTTTATTTTTTTTTATTTGAAACTCGAGATCAAACTGAGTCTTTGGTTTTTGTTCAGATTTTTTTGACTGCGTTTAGTATAAGAAAAAAATTATTGAAATTTTAAATGTGCAGGATTATGACGCCATAACCCTACCTAACCAATAAGATTTTACACTTTTCAACCTTTTTGCCTATGTTTCTTTTATTTAAATGTTGGTAATGCAGAAAATTATATATAAGTATGGCGGTCGTGTGTTATCAGCTGACATTTGATTACAAATTTTTATTTTGTGAACAAAACTGATTATATTGTATTATTGCATTATAATGCAATAATATTATAATGCATATAAACATTATAATGCAATATATGCATAATATTGCAACTATCAATAATAATCCAATTAAGAATTGACAACATCGGACGGCCATATTTAATTCTGATTGGTTAGCTATGGCGGGCAGATTTAAATTTTTTTTTTAATTTAAAATTTTTTGTTAAATTATAGTACGTTGAATTTTAAGACCAACCAATTATATCATCATGAAGTTTTTTTATTATAGTTTCACGTCAATATGTTACATCAAAAAAAATATTTCCTAAGAAACCCTGCCATTCTACTAGGCATTGTTTTTCTCCAACCTTATCTTACCTCGAAAACATTTTAGTTTTTGCAATGCAGAGCAATAAACCAACTAATTTTTTCGGCAAACTAGTATTTCGATTAGTATACTTCGAATTATATTTCAATACAAAGTAAATTTAATTAATATAATGCAACGTTCCTCAACCTGTAGGGCGCGCCCCCTAAGGAGGTGTGACAACACTATATAGAAGGGCACGAGCATATCGAAGAAAAATATTAGAAAAATTAATATTTTTTTTTATAAATAATATTTCAGTAATTTGACAAGGGCCAGTTGTATAACATAAGATCAACCTTGGATCAGAGTTAACTTTGATTTCGAGCACTCCTATTGGATCAACAGTAAGTTGATCCTGGTTTAACTCTGATCCGAGGTTGATCTTCTGTTATACAACTGGCCCCAAGTGGTTCTTTGAATAAACTGGATATTACTTTTAAAAAAATTTGGTTGAGGGTTGGGAAAAGAGAGCGAGGTTAAAATTTGCACAATTGACGACGCCAGCTTAGTGGTTTTTTATTTAAAAGGCTCGTATAGAAAACGACAGTGCCACCTTTGCGAGTCGGCATTTAAGGTGGGGACTTTACTCGTATTAACGACGGCTTATTCCTGACGACTTATTAAAGACTTGAAAAACGAAACAATTATTCCAGACCCCATCTACGTGGCAGTTAAAATCGTAACTGTGATTTGATAATGGACTATTTATTCGTAACTTTTTCGGAAAAATTTTAATTCTAAGAAATAATTTGAATTAATCGATGGTCTGTACAGTGGCGTAGTCAGGATTTTCAAAATCGTTGGCGTAGGCCAAAATAAATAGAAACAGAAGTTAGGGCTAATCTTAATACATAAAATGCCAGCTCGCTGCTACTCCTGCTGCTCCTCCTGCTACGGCGTGTCATTTTTTACCAACCAAAAAATATATTAAACCACTCCCGGTACTCCCCCTGGGACGAGTTGCACATCAATCGAGTTTCCAACCAATCGGTTCTAGAGGCCCGTCCGTGGACGGGCTTTTCAGCTAGTTTCATAATAAAATTTAACAGAGCATTAAAATTTAAGAGGCGACTTAAGACAAAACAAACCAATGAAAATCATCAGTTTTGTTTTGAGTCGCTTTCTAAATTTTAATGCCCTGTTAACTTTTATTATAAAACTAGCTGCATACCCGGCTTCGCCCGGAATCTCACAAAAAATAAAATAATTTGCCTTTGTCGGAAATACTTCGATTTAAACTTCGTGCAGCCAAGAAGAATCATATTATTTAATCTTTATTTTTTTTTTGTTATTAATTTCGATTATTTAATAATATTTAAAGAAGTCAAAATGCGATTTCAATACAATAAAGTACTATACAAAGTTAATACATACCAGTCGACAAATTGGTCTGCTTTAAAAGATTAAATAAGATTAGGATCCCTTCAATACAGGGTTTATATAAATAATCCTATAAATTAAACACAAAATTTAAAAATGCTGTCAAACACGTAGCGCCAACTATCGGAGTAAAATTGAAGTAGTTTTAGTTTTTCCGTGATGTTTCTATTTTCCGGACAACTTTTGCAAATTTTTTTTTGTAAAAACCTTACTCGGACTCTAACGAACATTTAAAAAAATTGGCCAAATCGGTCCAGCCGTTCTCAAGTTATATGAGCTTATCAACGAATAAAGATTGGCCCTTAATAAGGGGTTACATGGGTTTCATCGGGGAAAAACCGACCTATTTTCACAAAAAGATGCGTCCGCGTTGACAGTAGAACTCATGACAGGATGCAAGCTCGTAGCCAGGGGGGGTGCTCCCCCCCCCCCCCCCCAAATATTAAAAAAACAACATTTGTTTGTAATAATTAAAATTCCCGGAAGGGGATCCGCCGAAAATGTTACTTTTTACGAAAGGTTTTTATGAGTGCCTCCACCCTCCCCGAAATGAAATCCTAGTTACGGGCCTGACAGGATCATCTAAAGTGAAAAAAAGTACGTGTTTTAGTTAAGACCATAAACTAGAACTTGGTCGAAGGAAAACAAAAAGTGAAAATTTGATTTTTGGTAAACCTTTTTACAAAAAAACTACAAATTTCGGTAAAATTTGCTCTACATTTTTTTTAAATAGTTGTAATTGAAAAAATATTCTTCGTCCAAGTCCTTTGTAAATTTTATCTCAAAGATCTGTGTAAGATTTCATCAAAATCGATTGAGTAGTTCTCGATAAATCTTGACAACCGACTTGGAAAATAGAGTTTCGTCTGGAGACAATAAAACTAGGAAAAAAAATTTTTTTAACTTGCATTGAATCGTCGATTCCAGGGCTATAAAGTCAAGAACCTGCTGCACCTGCAATGTCAATTAATAAGACAATAAGAAAAAATTCGATTTTTTGAAGTCATGAAACCCATGTAACTCCTTTAGGGAGAAAAAGAAACTCATGAAGGAGCCTAAGGTAAAAATAAAATTGTAAATAATAAATTAAAAATTGATATTTTATTTTACGAACTCATTTTTAATTTTAATCATAATTTTTGAAAATTTAAAACTACTATTTACATAATTATAATTTTATTATTAAGTAATTAATTTTTTTAATTAAATAAATTTTAAAAAATAAATATATAAATAAATAAATATATAAACAAATAAATAAATAAATGTTAATAATTCACCTAATTATCAAGACAATTTTGTAAGGAATTTTGTTATTAATTCTCATTTTGGAATATAATATGTACACGCCTAAATTAATAAAGATTAATATCAAGAGGTAAATATCCCAAAAATTTTGTGTACACTCGTTTGGAATTCCCTTGGAAATCCATGGAATTCCTTGGAAATCCTTGGAATTCTTTGGAAATCACTGGAATTTTTTGGAAATCTTTGGAATGCTTGGAAATCATTGGAATTTCTTGGAAATCTTTGGAAATCTCTGGAATTCCTTGGAAATCCCTGGAATTCTTTGGAAATCGTTGGAAATCATTGGAAGTCTTGGAAATCTTTGGAATTCCTTAGAAATCATTGGAATTCCTTGGAAATCGTTGGAATTCTTGGAAATCTTTGGAATTCCGAGTCTTGTGTACAGAAATTTTATTGGAGGTTTACTTCTTGATTAATATTGTAGGTTGCCCAGAACTTTTTTGTATAATTTTAATTTTTTTACCAAATTGTCTATAATATTGACGTGTACCAAAATTTTCTATTAAATAATTTTAATTTTATTTTGTAATATTTTTTATTTTACTCAAGAAAATTTAGTAAATATTGTAAATTTGGTTTTGCTGCAAATTTGTTAACATTACGCCAATTAACGGTAGAAATCAGGCTTAGTTTGCCAAAAATAGCTGTCTAAGCGGTAGGACAAAATTGTTGTTCGTAAAGAGATTTTTGAATTGTAAATTACCCAATATATTTTTGAATAACATTGGCGAATGTTTTGATCAGATATTTTTTTTTGAATTATTAATAATCAAATTTAGAATTTAAAATCAAAGAGATAAAGTATGAATTTGAAATATCGCAAAATAATACTAATTTATTTATTCAAATTAAAAATTATTTAAAATAAAATTTCGAGTTGGTAGTTACAAGGAAAAAAAATTATTAATATTTGAAATTTAGGTCTTTTTTCTATAAGAATGGCATTTGAAAATATAGGAATTTGGAGGTGAGAATATTTTATTACTTTTTTCGTTTCTAACAGCGCAATTATAAAAATTTGCAATTATTTTTAAATCTTAAATGCATCTCTTGTAATATGGAAATCAAACGAATCATTTTTATTGCGTATGTATTTAAGTTAAATTATTTATGAAGGTGGATATGTTACATTATCCTTTCATCGCTCACTCATTCATTTGACGTACATTATTATATTCACCAATCTTCTAAATTGAATTTGCAAAACCATAATCGATTCGTAAACTTCCAAAAAGAATTTTAAAACAGCTTAATAAATTATTTAGTGTTTACGAAATTGTTCCGGAGTATTTCGTAGTGGGGTACGGATATAAGTTGGGGACTGGGTAATATTGACAATTTATATAAGCTTCAATGCATTTGCATTCTTCTATAAGTGAGGAAGCTTTTTCGTGGAAAACTAAGTTACTCTTTCAAATAAGTTTTATAAATTTTTAAGGTAAGACATTTTATTAATTTTTCAACTTTGTAATTTCTGTGATGACCTAACAAAGCTAAACATTAACAATCGTCATGAGACCAAATAAAATCAAATTGTTTTCTTGCGCTATTAATAATTTATGTATGCAAATTAACTTCGTGGGCTTAATATTTTTAGTATTAATTTTAATTATAAAAAACGAGATTAACAAAAATATTACAATAAATATCTTAATTATTGTGAAAAAATTTTCACTTATTTTTTTTTTTAATTTCCCTATAATTTTCTTTCGGTAAAAATTGAACAAATCGAAAGTAACTTTGAGTTCACGACACTTAAAAGAGTTATGTCTTGATAATTTTAAGAAATTTTCTTTTGAACTTGCAGTTCCAAAAAAAAATTAAATAAATAAAACATGAAATTTATAATATAATAAAATAAACAGGTTGCATAATGCGCGTATAACGTGACTATACTACTTTGAGAATTTTTACAATGGAGTTGGTAATAAATCTTTAAGTACGACTTAAAATTGTACATAACTTTTAATTTTCTTTGCAGTTTATCTCAATTGAGAGATTATAAATCTTTATTTATCTGTTTAACAATTTGACTCATAGTAAGCAATTAATCACACTATTGATTATAAATGTTAGGAAGATACGCAACCTATTAGTAAATGTTGCGTCTTAATTTATTCCAAACATAAATCATAATTCTAAACTACTAAAGTTTGAGTTTGTCGATTAAGTAAAGAATGACAATCAAACGTTTACGAAATTGTAATTATTTCTGAAACAGTCGTTTTCGTTTAGAGTCTATGGCGATATGAAATAATTTGTGAAGACATGTAGTGCAATAAGTACTGCGATAAATGATTCAAGATTAAAGATCAACTTATCTTAGATTTATTGTGTTATTGTTACTTTGTCAGTAATGATAATTATTATTATTTAATAAATTATTATATTATTGAAATTTAATACTGACTGTCAAAGTAACTAGGAGAAAAGCTTAACACCCGTTGATCTTTAATGCATTTAAAGCTGCAAGATTTGCCTAAAAAGATTTTTTTAAAACTTTATTTATTTTACTGAAAAAGCCAAAAAATAGAAACGAAAATATAAAAAATGCACGAATTTCACAAATATTCAATTTGAGGAATAGAAGTTAAAAAGAATTTGTCCTCCGATGCAGGACGCTCTAGTTTCTTGGACTAAAGTAGCCATTTTCCACTCAGGAAGAGAACAAAATTTTCTCTCTGACACCGTTATAAAAGCTGAATTTGTCAAAAATATTTATAAATTAAATTGTATTTTAGTGAGTCTATTTTGCTCTCTATCGGAGTGTGCATGTGTATGCAAAGTGCATTTGCTGACGCCATGGGGAAAATTACCCCCTTTGCTCTCTCAGTAAACAAATTTTACTAAATTTACAAAATAAATTTAAATTCGATAGATGAAACAGGTTAATCGCAAAATACCACAATAATCAACAACAAAATTCCTGATAACAACAAATCAATAGGCTTTTCACTGAGGGCAATACCATTGGTAATATGAAGGAAAAATGAACCAATAAGCAGTAATATAAAATGGCTGTGATACTATCGCCGTCGACATAGCATTTTTTGTAAAATGATAGTGTAGATATATGGTCTTTTTTCCGAATTTCCATTACCAGATTGGAAATTGTAGCTGATATAGGGCTTCCCTGATATATGGTACCAAAAATCTGTTGGTTTATTTTCTCATTGTGTTCGAAGTACGTGGTCTCCAAATATACAGTATCGGTCATGGAAATTGCATCGGTACTTATTTCCGAATTAAAATAACAATTTGTAATAAAATTTCAATTCTTCCTGTGCCATACCTTCAATGGGCGTTGACATCAAACTTGGCTGAAGCCCAGATGACGCACTAGGAAATTTAAATAATGGGTAGTTTTCCGTTGCCTTCACCACAGCCCACAGATATACCTTGGACTTTAGATCACAGCAGCGTATTCGACTCGACCTTTAGCTTTACGCCACACTGCTGGTAAAATTTACTACGCATACAAAACTAGGTTTTCAAACCGGGGGTTTTGGGGTATATTGAATACCCTCCAGTACACCAGAGATTGTGCCCAAAAGAAATGTGTCATTGAGCTTATGAGTTGCAAACTAAAAATTTAACTTTTTATCGATTTCTGTTCTATTTTCTATTCTTCATTATTAAGAATATAACATTTATTTAAAAATCTATTTTTTTTTAGTTTGGAAATAATTCCCAATGCAATTTCCATGACCGCTACTGTAGATTAAGTACATTCCAAATTTTCATCTCATTTTCCTTTAAAAGCATTTATTGCCAAATCAATCGCAATATTGGTAAAAAGTATGTTAATTTGATGTTATTTGGTAATATAAATTTTGATATTGGAGTTAAATATTTCCTTCTTTGGCAGAAACCTACTGCAGGTTGTTCGTTAACACACCATCATATTTCAAGACGAAAAAGCTGTATCACTTAAAAAAATTTCTGATAATAGCGACGAACTTCGCTGAAAGTTTACAAATAAAATTGATTTTTATGAATATTAAATTAATTTTTTATATTGAAGTATTAATTTTACTATATTCTATATTATATACTACTACCTATATACTTAGAGTGCTGCCACCTTGTCATTCTTACAGTTTGGAGTTTTATTTTGCAGTAATTTAATATATTTAATAAAATAAAAGTAAATTAAAATCACTTATTGTCAGCTTAAGATGTCACCACTTCGAAGAAAGTGCCCTTTAATACTTCAATTCACAATTACAGAAAGAATTTCCATTTATAAAATTAAAATCAAGTTCTGTGTTGCATATTAATTGTGTATAGCAAAATACAACGACTCAAAAAGTCTCCGTACGGTACTGAAATGGTGACATTTCACTGTCGGTAAAAAACCGACAGTTGGCCCTGCGACAACTCGCCTCGGACAACTGACCTTGGCGACAACTGGCGTTGGCGACAAGTGGCCCTATCGACAACTGGCCTTGGCGAAAACTGGCCCTATCGACAACTGGCCCTGGCGACAGCTGGTCCTATCGACAACTGGCCCTTGGACTAAAAATTTTCATGAAAATATATTATATTATTTCACTTCTTGTAACATTTTATTACAGACAAAGTTGTACCGGGTCTAGGACAACTCGCCGCGGCCGACTGGCCGCCGGGCCAACTCGCCGCGGCCAACTCACCGCCGGCCAGCTCCCCGCCGGCCGATGTTCTCACCAGATGTCTCTCCTAAATTATTATTAATCTTTGAACAAACAAATGAAAATATGTTTTTTTTTCATAAAAAACACGTGTTTTTTTACGGTGAATCCGTGTATTACCATGGTTGTCTTTCATTAAAAATATAATAATTAAAAATTATTAATTAAAATTAAATTAAATTTTTAAAAAATTAAAAATAATTCAAAATATCCCTGAAGGCCGAAAGAACTCGCCAAAGGTGGAACTCAAAAAAGGTGAAACTCTTTATTTTTATTTTTTTTTTATTTATTGGTGTAGTTTTATTTAATTGAGCCGTACTTAAATTTAAGGTACCTAATCTAGTATTTTAAAGCAAAAACCCCTTTTAACTCGGCAAGTATGTATATATAACAAGTAGTATATAACACTGTATGTGTTACCTCCGAGTCGCGAGTGACATAATTGGCATTGTGACATAAGTCGCATATTTGGCATAATTGAAGCATTCAAAGGTAAACTGGTTCTTTGGGAAAGGCAACTTTGAACACAATCACAATGAAAAATGAAGATTTAGCGCACTTCCCGACTTACGAACATGAACAAATCAAGTTTAGATGATACTGCATGATTTCAAAAATACGCAGAAAACATTTCAAATTTAGAACTGAATTTGAACAAGATTTTAATTCTTTGGAAGACAAATTTTGATTTTTTTCTTCGACTTTCTCAATAAATATCCTAAGGCTCAGTACCCAGCTATATGCAAATGGAGGTGATCGAGATTCACTGCGACTCAAATTTGAAGGCAAAATTCATTAAAGTAACTATGCCTGAATTTTACAAATATTTGTAGTCAAATGTTGACTACGAACAAAATTTAATCACTACGAACAAAATTTCTCCCGAAATAGGAAAGGTACACTGAAAAAAATGATCTTTTTTCTATTTTAGAGCTATTAGTAGCTATAGCCTCAACTGAGGTTTATTGCTGTTATAACAAATTTTTTGTTGCTATAACAAAGTTGTTTTCCTTTTTTTTCAAAAAAATTTTCTTATTCTGCATAGAAAAAACTTTGTTATGGCAGCAGAAAACTTGTTGCAGCAACGAAAAACTCGGTTGCGGTTATAGCTACTAAAAGTTTTGTTAGGGCGACAAATCCTTTTTCACAGTGTATTAGCAGAGAAGAGATGTCAAGTGTCAGGAAGATTAAGTTTTACTTGTAGCATATGGTATGCTAATTATAGTATTATTCAAGATAAACCTAGGTTTTTTGAAGTTAAACCTTGTTTTCGTGGCCCAAGTTAGCCAGTTTGACACCCCTGATTTAAATAATATTTACTAATAAGTACACCACTCTTTGGGTATTACTACTTAAGCTACCCCACCAACCGTTGGGGCAATTTACTACTTGTCCTTAAGCTACCGACCAAGAAAATATTGACCGCTGGCGCAGTTTGCATACGTTCATTTGTAAAACGGTAGTTTAAGCAGTAGTGTAGACGATATACGGTCTTTTCAGAATTTCCATTACCAGATTGGAAATCGCGTAGCTGATATAGGGTTTCCCTTAAACAGGGTACCAAAAATCTGTTAGTGTATGTTCTCGTTGTGTTGGAAGTACTATGCGGTCTCTAAATACATAGTATCAGTAATGGAAACTGCGTCGGTAATTATTTCAGAATTAAAATAACAATTCGTAATAAAATTTCAATAACTGATCGTAATATAAACAGAAGATCCATACAAAGCCAGGTTTTTAAACCGGTGGTTTGGGGGGGTATGGAATACCCTTTTTGGAATACACACCAGAGAGGTGTCATTGAGTTTATGAGTTTCAAACCAAAAATGAAACTTCTAAAATCTAAGATTTCACATAATAGAAGACGTACACAGTTCATTTAGTGTTATTTTTTATTACTTGGATGTTTAAAAGTGTTGTTTATTAGATCAATATGCCAAAAAAACATGAACTGTGCTTAGAAAAACGAATACAAATTGAATTTTTACACAAGAAAGGAATATCGCAGGTAAAAATTGCAAAAAAAAAAATAAAATGTTGGCATGTGCGGAAGAAAATGTAAATAAAAATGTAATAAATGAGAGCGGTTTTCACTTAAATAGGCCAAGAACGGGAAGAAAAAGAAATACTACTGAACGGGAAGATCACGAATTAGTTCGCAAAACTCTAATAAATTGCCAAATAATATCTGCCGAGCTGGTTAGTGTCTTATCGGGCGAAAGGGGAATGGGTAATACCCACTGTAAAACATGGAGGGGGTAGTATGATTTGGGGATGCATGTCGGCTAGTAAAAATTTCTAAAAATTGTTTGAAAATTGCCTTAAGGGAACAATGGCATAAAATAACTGGGAACGAGTGTTCCAAATTAGTGGCAAGTATGCCAAAAGGGGTGGCTACGGTTATAAAAGCAAGGGGGGTCCTACTAAGTATTAAAAAATAATATAATGTAGTAAATAAAGATTATTTTCAAAATTTTATAATTTTATTTTCACTAAATGAAACCGATTTCAAAACATCTAAATAATTATAGAAAATTATAGAGAGCATTTCGTGCAATTTAATGAAAGTGCCAAAATTAATAAATATGTTGGGGCAAGCACTAAAATAAAGGTATCATTTTAATTTAATTGAAAATTGAGAAAAAAAATTGAGAAAAAGTGCAATTTATTTTATTTAATTATGTATTTATTTTAATTTATTTGCAAAAAGCATGCATATATTCTGTACTAATGCTATACACTTAAGTTATGTCCTTGGAATTGACATTGACCCTTATTATTGTAGATAAGTTATGTAGAGTCACTTCATTAATTCAAGTTGCATAAGATATTAAAGTCCTTTAAAACGAAATGCATATTGGTGGTTAACAAAAGTAAGTGTTAAGTGAGCTCTTCTCTGGTGCAGTTTGTGTTTATTGTTATTTTGGATTTGGCATAGATTTTCTTATACACAATAATTTTTTTTCAAGTTCTTAAAATGTATTTGTTTTACAAATATTGTCTATAGAAGGAAAGAAAGTAAATTGGTTTAAAAAGTTATCTCATATTCGCTAATTACTTGCCGGTAATCCATGTTATGTAAACATCAACATTAGCTGATCAACAAAAACAAAAAAAAATTTATTTTTTTGTTAAAATTTTTATTAATGAATTAATTTTTAATTAAATTAATCAATTAATAAATTTCAAATTAATAAATGATATTTTTTTAATTTTTAAACTTTTTAAACTCTAATTTAGCTTTTTTAATTTTGGAATTTTTAATTTCAGAATGTTCACGGAATGGGGTTACAATAAGACAAATGGTAAGAAAATTTTAAAATTATACTTTTTCTTAGGCAAAACACAGAAACTTATATGTATTTAACAGCTAAACCATTGATTGTACATTTTATGGAAAATATTATTTTGTAATTTATGTTGAAAATTGCCTACTTTTTTTGTTTTTTTGAAATTTTAAAACATATTTTTAATAAAATAGCACTAAATTTCTCATTTGTTGTGTATCTTAGTGCAAATCTATAATCAATGCTCAGACCCAAATTTAAAGCAGAATTAGACTGAATAAGGTCCAATGACACCGATCACCGTTTCGTTAGACAATAAATTAGTAAAATTGATAGAATCCGTTCATTTCACTGGCATATTTTATTTAAGTTAATTATTTGGTCCCTCTCAATTGATTGTTTTGTATTGTAAATAGGGGTCAATTGTTTCAAGTACAATCTCATACACGGAACTAGAATTAGTGTATCAACTCAGGGACGCACAAAGGCGGGGTGCGTTGGAGCGGCTTTGTGCGACGCTTAGATTATTACGGCGGAAAATTCTTAGGAATTTTTGTATATTAACAGAGAAAATTAAAAAAGCAGTTATCACTTGCAAAAGATCAAATCTAATATTTTTTATTTTTTTTTACTTATTAAATCAGAAGTTTTTACTTTTTAGGGCCTCTAACGTGGAGCGATTATTATCCAGCGGCTAGTGGGGATAAACAGAGTCCAATCGACATTAATCCGGTTCACCAAAAAAATTTACATCCAATCAAAAGATTAACGTGGAAATACAATTCAGAAAATAGTGAAACAATCACTAATACAGGGTGCGGTTGGAGAGTAGACGTGAACGGGAAAGGTTCAGGTAATAGAAACTTAAACCGTTGTTTTATGTAATTTTAGCTTTACGGGGTTACGGGTACGGGATTTTGATTTATTTTCATAAAATTTATTCATGGTTTTGTCTTATTGACTGGATTTACAATCAAAATTTATTTAAAATTTACAATTTTTAGATTAAAATTCAAAACTGGTGTTGAAAGTAAATCACTTTCTGCACTATTGCGTGAAAGTGGCTCATTATGAAACTGAAAATCAGTGCAGACGTGAGTCACGAAAATTTAAATTTTTATTTATTGGGTAATAAAATAATAAAAAATAATAAAAATAAATAAAATAAAATAAAAAATAAATTTAAAAAAAATGGGGTTGGTAATATTTAAGGTTTTAGGTTATGTAAATGCCAACGACAATATTTAATTTAATTTAATAAAATTCATGTTTGAAGTGGTAGATGAACTTAAAATAATTTTTAGAAAATGTAGATACCAAAATTACTCAATTTTATTTTCTAGTTTACTTTTTAATTTACTAGTAAGGTTTTTCGACGTTCGACTTTCGACAAATGCAAATTTGTTTAATTTGAAAAAAATAATATTTTATTTATTTTAAAACTAGTGAATTATACAGCTGTTTATTGCATTACAAATAGAAAATAAGTGGGGTCGACAATGTTTGTTGAATGTACATTAGATTTACCAATATTAAGGGGGTGTTCTAGTCTAAAGGCACGAATTTCGGGCCTTTTTTCGAGCTCTGTAAAAATAAAACAAAGAATATTTTTACTATCCATTTTTTATCATTTGTTTATTGATACTTGAAGAATTCATAAAAATTTAAACAAAAAAAAATTCAAAATTCAAGAAGTAGTAAGCTGGCAAAGTGGGAGGTTCAAAAAAGCCAGTGTCCTATCTTTTCAAGCAAGGTTTCAGTCCTTCTAGTCATCTGACACAAAAAATCCAACGGATTCTTAATTAGTAAAGTTGTCGCCATGGTTTTCAAAAATAATAAAAAAGATTTTCAAATATTTTTTCTAAATTTTTAAGAGTCATGACGTCTCAAACACAACATTTCGAGCTACCGGTACGGTTTATGTGTAAGAAATTGAGAAGTAAGCAGTGACTTGACAATTTTAGTTTATGATAAATCCAATAACATGAATAACAATTAATTTCTTATTTTTATTCTTAAATAATTACACAAATTTACTTTTATTTATTGTCTACAAATTTAGCTTTTAATTTAACATAATGATGCTGCAATAAAACGAAACCGGTAGAAAGTAAATAAAAAATATAAATACGCAAATTCGTGTAATTATTGAAAAATAAATTAAAAATAGCTTGTAAACTGAACTTGTCACCTTCTTGACCGTAACCTTAGGCTAAGGTCACACTTACCTGACCCGAACGCCACGACAATAACACTGCGTTCAGGTCGCAACTACGTGTTAAATGTATTTAAATCATAGTCGAACTTGCGACACGCGACTGCCTACGATTTTTATTGTTATTTTTTTACTATTATCATTATCATTGACAGTGGCGTAACTAGGGGGGGCGGACCGCCTGGGGCGGCACATATTTAGGGGGCGGCAGATTGCGGTATGTAAAAATTGTGGGTTTGAAAATAGCTAGAGGATGTCGAAAGTTTGTTTACGAACATCTCGATGACCTTTTTTTTTAATTTAAGTAGAATTCTTTTGGTCTGCAAAATATCAGACCGCCCCGGGCGGCAAAAGCTCTAGCTACGCCACTGATCATTGATATTATGCAGAACGCCAACCTAACGCAAAACAAAGCAAAGCAAAGCATAAATGACAAATAAGAGCACGCGGCAGTACGACACTGCTGCTTTAAACCTCCTACGTCTGAAAATAGGAGAAACTGGCGTGGGTAATTTGAGGGATTACTGAACCCGATATGGCATTTGTGCCTGTCTGAAGTGAAGTTAAGATTGGAAGGAGGGGAACTGTAAAGGAGAAATTAAGTGGAAGGTTGGGGGGAGCAATTGAGTGAATTTAGGAGGGGGAAGGAGCAGGTAGCTTTCTACATTGCGAAGTCTGTTGGGGACCAGTGCACTTGACGCATCTGGACCTGGCGTGGCAATTCATTTGGGAGTGGCCAAACTCCTGGCATCGGAAGCATTTTAGTTTTCCTCTTCAAACTTCGATTGGACCCTGTGTCTTCCAATCCAGTAGGTGTCGAAGATTTTATTGTTGTATTTGTGCCAGCAGGTGGTCTGCAATTTGGTTGGCGGTGGGTAATCCTCTGATAACCGCTTTCATTGGGCTACCGTCTTTTAGCTGGCAGTAGAAAAATTCTTGGCCATTCTTTTCGAGGAATTGTTTTAGACAATGGTATTTTTCAACAGTGGTGGGGTAATGGCCATGCCTCCAGTGACCAATCTGACGTTCGTGAATCGGATCTTTTGGTTGTCGAGTTCTTTTTTCATCAAGTGCCATCTACTGGGATCCTTTAGGGTGACGGGTGGGATACGTTGGGTTGTTGGGTCTTTCGAGGCCGGAACGATCAAGGGGTAAATATCCAGTAAAACTTATGTACACAAGATTCGGAATTCCAAAAATTTCCAACGATTTCCAAAGAATTCCAAAGAATTCCAATGAATTCCAATAACTTCCAAAGGAATTCCAAAGGTTTCCAAGGAATTCCAAAGATTTCCAAGACCTCCAATAATTTTCAAAAAATTCCAACGCTTTCTTAGGAATTCCAAAGAATTCTAACAATTTCCAAAGATTTCCAAAGAATTGCAACGATTTTCAAGGACTTTCAACGATTTCCAAGGAATTACAACGATTCCCAACGAATTCCAAAGATTTCCAAGAATTTCAATGATTTCCAAGAAATTCCAAAGATTTCCAAGAAATTCCAAAGATTTCCAAGAAATTCCAAAGATTTCCAATAATTTTAACGAATTCCAAAGAATTCTAATGACTACTAAGGGATTCCAATGATGTAATCCAACAAATTAATATATTTTACAAAAAGTAAATATCCAGTAAAATTTCTGTACGCAAGACTCGGAATTTCAAAGATTTCCAAGAATTTCAAAGAAATTCAAGACCTCCAATGATTTCCAACAATTACGAATTGCAAGAAATTCCACAAACTCCCAAAAAATTCCAACGATTTTCAAGAATTCCAGGGATTTCCAATGAATTCCAAAGACTTCCAAGAATTCCAGGGATTTCCAAAAAATTCCATTGATTTCCAAGAATTCCAGGGATTTCCAAAGAATTCCAACGATTTTCAAGAATTCCCGGATTTCCAAAAAATTTCTTTAATTTCCAAGAATTTCTTTGATTTCCAAGAATTCTAGTGATTTCCAAAGAATTCCAGGGATTTCCAACGAATTTCAATGATTTCCAAGAATTCAAAGTATTTCCAAGGAAATCCAATGATTTCCAAGGAAATTCCAAATGAGTGTACACAAAATTTTTGGGATATTTACCCCTTGGGAACGATTATGTCTAACAGAGACTAGATATATTTGGAGGCGCTGGAGCCGCCCCTGGCCCAGTTGTCATGGTCTTTGGAGCGTTTAGTTTCTTCTAAGGCTTTTCTTGGGTGACTTCTGTTTCTTGATCGGTCGTGACAACGAGTTCATCGGATAGGTCTTTATTCAGAACTTGAGAGTTAAGAAGAGCTTCCATTTTTTAGTTAAGTGCTTCCTACTCGTCTTGGGATTTTTTTTTCTGCATCTCTTTCTCTTTGCATCTGTTCGCCTCGGCTTACGCTTTTTCAAGCTCTTGCTGTGCTTGTTGAAGCGCTTGAACTGATGAACCGGCTTTGCTGGTTTTCCTTCTTGACGTGTTATGACTCCTTCTAGTCATTTTACTAAATGTTGAAAAAAAAACGGGGTTAGGGTAAACGGCTATCGCCGTTAAATCGGTTTGGAACCAGTGAGTCGGGTTTGTGCTGCACAGTGGACCGCTATGTAGAACGGGACTGTATGTAGAGACCACGTGTGAAGTATCCGAAAAAATAAGATTAGAATTCAAAACCTGTGTTGCTATGATTTAGTGGCTTCAAAGTCGAGCTGAAGCTTGGAAATCGCAAACTGGTCGTTCTTAAAAACACGTGTTGTTCACTTGGTGGTCTGGCTAGTCTCGAATGACCTTCTTTTTGTTTTTTTTTGTTTTGTGCGTAGGAAAAGGGAAAATCCTCATGGATTTTCCAGACCCGTGTCTGGGGGTATATCAGACTCCTATTGACTAAAAAGCCCCCTTCCTGGATGGTACGTCGGACCGTTCACGAGTGCACGCGGAATCTGTCTTCGCTGTGTACCCGGAATCGAGAATCTTCTCTTCATTACCTTTTCCTTACATTACATCACCCTTTCGGGGCTTTTCTCTTCTGGTATTCTTCCTTTCTAGCTTGCCGTTGCCTTTTGTCCTCTTCTTTTGTGGTGAATATTTGAGATATCACGCATTGTACCGCCTCCCATCTCTCTTCAGAGTTGAGCATGCCGGGCACGTCGTTTTGGGTAGTAAAGGGCCCGTCCACTTCCAGGGTCTGCTCGCAAGTTGGACCATTTAAGGCAATGAAATATGGTGTGTTCCACTGTGTCGGGTGCCTCGTTGCAGTAGGTGCAGAATGCCGTTTCGGACTTCCCTATTTTTGCAAGATATGAATTGAATCACCTTCCTCTGGGTCCACTGAACTACGTCCGGAAATATCGTGTACGTCCAGCGGCCGGTAGCAGATTCTTCTCATCTTTCCTGCCACCTCCGCAGCAGCTTTGCCCTGTTTTCCGGCTTTGTGGTAGCCGAGTTGTAATTGGCTGTTCTATCAGCCACTATAAGATCAATTGGTGAGGACAGTGATTTCCCTGCTGGGGATCACCCAATGGTCATCCACCATGATGACTGGCTGCCTTATTTTCCTTCTTCCGATGGCCATAAGAGCCTCGCATTTCTCCGGAACTAATGCCAGACCCCTTTCTTCGATCCATTGATGGATTGATCTTGGATTCCAAGCTTTCTAAGTTTTTTGCGGTCACCATGATGTTTAGGTCGTCTGCAAAGCCAACCAGTTCCGCACTCTCGAGCAGATCAATAAGGAATATGGCGTTCCACAGAGTGAGACCCCGCTGGTCACTTCCATTAATGTGGTAAGGAACTCTTCTTCAACTAGTAGTGTCCTCGCGGTCAGATAGCTTTTAATGATATTGATTAAGGCAAATATATATTTCAATCCCGCGGGGTTGAAAGCATTGCGTATATCTAAGATGACCAACATCGCCATCTTCCTTGTCTGCCATGTACCGCCCGTGCTTTTTGGACATAATCTCTTATATGTTTTGGGATGCCTATTGTTGATCTGCCCTTCCTAAATCCGTATTGTTTCTCGCTGAGCTTCAGCTCGCTTTGGAGCCTGCTGAAAATTAGTTTCTCGTAGAGTTGGGCCGTTATATTTAATAGGCATACAGGCCTATAGGATGAGGGAACCTCCAGAGGTTTTTGGGCTTTTCTAATTATAACCAGCCTGGCCTTCTTATAGATGTCCGGGAAGTTACTAAGCTGGGCGCATCTGTTTAATACGTTGAGAATTTGCATGGAGTGGCTGTCCACGACTTTCTTGAGGACTTCATCTGCTGGAATATAGTCCGGTCTCGGAGCCTTTCCATTTTTCAGGTCCTTGGCAGCCGCCCGAAGTTCCTCGACGGTAAAGGGCTTGAGTTTCGCGGCATGACTCTCCCACTCCTGAATGTCATTAGTGGGGAACAGAGCATCAAGTATCGCTCTAATTCTCTCCTCTGTCAAACCGGGTATTGGTTGTCTGCCAAGTCTGGACGTCACTATCTTGTAGCCAACGCCGCCCCATACGTCCTCCTCAACTGAGTAAATAAATTGGTATTGTCTCAGGCCCGTAGCCATGATTTCATTTCGGGTGGAGGCACTCGTAAAAAGCCTTTTGTAAAACATAACATTTTCGGGGGTTTCCGTTTCGGGAATTTTTATTATTACAAACAAATGTTTTTTTTACATTTGGAGGGGGAGGCACGTGTTTCCTAGGTGCCCCCCTGGCTACGGGCCTGTATTGTCCTAATTGGATAATGCGCAACTTGATGTACACAAAATTCACCAATTTTAAGTAGTTTTCTTAGTTGACAAAATGCTTAAAAAGAAGTTTTAAGTATTTTATATCTTTATAACTAAAAACTTAAATGAAAAAATAATAAAATAAAATAATTTAATAAAAAAAATAATCTCAAAATTAAGTAAGCATTTTGTGCCTTACATATTTTTTAAAAATCCAAAAAAAGAGAGGGACAACAAATTCCTCAGGCAGCCCCCTCCCCCCTTTCCCCCCAGATAATTTTAATACTTTAAATAATAATTAACTAATTATTTTACAGAATTATTTGGTGGCCCATTGGAGGAAAAGTACATTTTACAACAGTTTCACTGCCACTGGGGTGCAACTAACAACAAGGGATCAGAGCACACAGTGAACGGAAAGCAATATGCAGGTGAAGTAAGTTTAAAATTTTTCCGTTAAAATAAATACAAAATGCGGTACTTTATTTTTCAGTTACATCTGGTACATTTTAATTCAAAATACGGCTCATTTGAAGAAGCTTGCAAACATCCGGATGGATTGTGCGTATTAGGAATTTTTTTAAAGGTTTGTGAATTCAAATCTCATATTTCCAAAAGGGCTAATACAGGAAGAAGCTTAAATTTGAAAATGTATTTACGAACCGCCATATCAAATCAATATTCTAATTCAAATAAGTGAATTATTCATTATTCATTCAAAATATACAGGCCCGTGGACAGGGGATGGGCATTTAGGGGCAGGGCCCCCCCCTCTTTCCCAAATTTTCAAAAAAATACATTTGTTTGTAATATTAATAATTCCCAAAAGGGGAACCCCGAAAATGTTAATCCCTTCCTTGTAAGTGAGTTTAAGTCCTAATTTTGTGCCATTTATCTTCAGATTGGAAGATCGCATTATGAATTGAGCAAAATAGTAGCCGAACTTAAGCATGTGCATTATAAAGAACAATTCACCAAATTAAAGCAGCCGGTGGATCCCGGAAGTTTCGTACCTCAATTTAGTGGATACTGGACATATCAGGGATCGTTAACAACGCCTCCGTGTTTAGAATGCGTTATTTGGATTGTATTTGAGGATCCCATCGAAATATCTCATGAACAGGTAAATAATAGGTAAAAGATTGACAGCGGCGGCTTGTCAGAGGAGGCAAGGAAGGCTTAGCCTCCCCTTAAATTTTGGAGTATTAAAATTAAACTTTTACAATTTTCAGAAATGTAAAAGAGTAGATCATTGATTGTATTAAGAACTATCAGAAGATAGATACTCCTTCTACTAAATACTAAATAATATAATCATATTTTATGTTTCAGTTAAACTCGTTTAGATCATTGCGCACGTATTGTTCCGATGATTTTTGCCCAAGTGGGGACTTTGAAGAATTTGTCCAAAACAATTTTAGACCAACTCTTCCTCTTGGATCCCGGGAAATCAGAAAATGTAGTCACTGATTTAACATACGAGAGCAGCTGCAGCACTGCTATTATTTACACAGAAAATCATAAAAACGTAGTCTTAGTTGCTTAAGTACGATTTTAAAAATACAATGATGATTCTATTAATGAAAATGTTCAGAAAAAAAAAATATTTTTTGTACATTTACTTTGTATGTTGTGAATAACCGTGTAGAGAGCAAATGATGTGATACACAAAAGCCTTATTGGACGTTGCAAACGTTTTGTACAATGCTTTGAAAGTTTTAATAAAAAATATATAAAATTTACTGTGCTCGTGTGTTCATTTTCCCACAATTTTTCTGTCAATTTTTGACCACAAATATTTTTTTCGTTCGTAATTAATATAACGTAACGTAACGTAAAGTATACTTTATTAATTTTATTACTTTTATTACTTGCAACGAATAAAGTCACTATATTGCTATAACACCCTGTATATTAATTTATTACACCACTAATTATTTACACGATACTTATCTTAAACACTTCCGAATTCAAACTAGAACTGTCTTTTGCAGCACTTCTAATTCTTCTAAAAGCTCTACAGCCATATAGCAATCAAACCTCCAAGTCAGCAGTATAGTCAGCAGATTTGTATAACAATTACCAAGGTTATCTTATATGAGTCATCATAGACGAGTCATCATTAGAGTCTAGATTTGTAGGATTTTTTTTTCATTTTAAATGAAATAGTTTCGTCCAGTCTACAATTATTAATTTGAAAGAACATTGGCACTACTTCTATATTCATATCTTTCGACCACTTATTAATTATTAATTAATCAATTTCATTAATCTCTATAGAAGATTAGGGTGAACGGGATCAATTTTACTTTTAAAATAAAACTAAAAAACTTTTACACTTTAGCCCTTATATTGGCGACGCCGCTGCGTCCAATTACCAAGTAAATATTTTTTCTGTGACATAACCTAACTTGACGTTTGACATACGCGAGGCGTTTGTTATAAGAATTGTGATTAAATTATTTACAAGAGAATAAAAGTTACAGAAATGAATAAAAATGGGGAACCCCCAAACAAAAAACCAAAAATTGAAGTGTCTTCGAGTTTAGGTACCTACACAAGTTACTTTCGGTTGTTTTCAAGTTGCACTAATTTGTTATTTTTTTAGCCGAAGTTGAACCAACGACGAAGACTTCACAATCAGGTATGCAAATCTAACGATTTCTAACGGAATTAATGCAAAACTCATATATTAATTTTTATTAGGACAAACAAACCGTCTCTGCCCTTACTTGGACACGATCAATCGACAATATTTGGATTTTGATTTTGAAAAGTTATGTTCAGTGTCGTTAACGCGGATCAACGTTTATGCATGTTTGGTGTGTGGAAAATATTTTCAGGGTCGAGGTACCAATACCCACGCTTACACCCACTCCGTAGCTGAAAGTCACCACGTTTACCTTAACTTGAACACTTTGAAGTTTTATTGTTTACCTGATAATTATGAAATTATCGATTCTTCTCTGGACGATATCAAGTACGTTTTAAATCCGACCTTCACGGAGAGCCACATTCAAAGTTTGAATACCAACACAAAAATGTCACGAGCTATCGATGGATCTCTTTATATGCCTGGCATTGTCGGTCTTAATAATATTAAAGCTAACGACTATTGCAATGTCATTCTGCAGGTAAAACTTGGATTATTATTAAATTTACAATATTGGTACTTCTCAGCAATGAACATCGCAGGATTAATGTAACTTGAATCGTCATTTTTTTGTGTAGGCACTATCACACGTTGCATCACTACGTGATTATTTTCTGAGAGAAGAAAATTATAGCAACGTTAAGAGACCTCCAGGTGATTCTGCATACACCTTGGTGCAAAGATTTGGTGAACTGATGAGAAAATTGTGGAATCCTCGAAACTTTAAAGTGCATGTATCTCCCCACGAAATGTTACAAGCTGTTGTATTGTGGAGCAGAAAACAATTTCAATTTACGCAACAAGGTAAGTAATATTATATATTTTGTATACATAAATTAATGTCGACGGTGTTTTTAGGTGACCCAATCGATTTTCTGTCGTGGTTTTTAAACGCCTTGCACAGAACTTTAAACGGGACAAAGAAGCCTAACAGCTCTATTATTCACAAGTCGTTTTTGGGCTCAATGAACATCTACACTCGTAAAATTCCTCCAAGCGAATTGGACGATAAACAAAAACGCCACTTACTTACCACACCGGAGTACCAGGAAGTCTTAACAGAATCGCCATTTTTGTATCTGACATGTGATTTGCCACCCCAACCACTTTTCATGGACGAATTGAGCGAAAAAATTATTCCCCAAGTTAATTTGTACCAGCTTTTGACTAAATTTAATGGAAAAACGGAGAGGGAATACCGGACGTACAAAGAAAATCTAATGAAGAGATTTGAAATTACCAGGCTGCCCCCGTATTTAATTTTGTACATCAAGAGGTTTACGAAAAATACGTTCTTTTTGGAAAAAAATCCAACAATCGTTAATTTTCCTGTCAAGTAAGTTACGTTTTTGTACAAAACTGAAAATAATATTAATTTTACTGTTTTAGGAATGTTGACTTTGCCGAATTGTTGACACCGGAAGTAAAATCAAAACATAAAAGTACGACGTACGATTTAATTGCTAATATTGTGCACGATGGAGAACCAAATAAAGGAACTTACAAGGTTCATATTTTGCAAAAATCAACAGGTAAGTGGTACGAAATGCAAGATTTACATGTCAGTGATATTTTACCACAAATGATCACGCTAACAGTTGCTTGTATTCAAATTTATGAGTTAAGAGTGTAACATAATTTCTAATTTTTAATATACATTTTCATATCTTGATAGTTTTTTTTGTGATTTAAACCTCGGGGGGGGTGAGCTATGACCCAATTTGTGGAGCAAAAATTACATTTACAAAATATCTCATCTATTATTATTATTTAATACTGAGAGAGTTGAGAATATATCCTATAAACCAAGTGTCGGTAAAATTTCAAATGATTCACTTGACTTCTACTAATACAGTATAAGAAATAAAAATTAATTATAATTGAGAGACACTGCACTTTTGTGTTTTTGTAATTATATTAAGAATCCCACGATCTATTCACCGGTTACTGTGGGTATTCGACTAATATTCGCCTTGTTGCTTAGGCTAAGGGGGGTGTCCATACAGGGCTGCATTAAGGCATGTGAGTACCCTAGGTATATTCTTTTTTGCCGCCTCCTTAAAATTAAAATTTGAACTTATTATAACAGCATAATCAGGGCCGTATTGAAGCGTAGGCTGCAACCTAGGGTCCCACGCCACAAGGAAAAAAGGTTGAAATTTTTCAATTTTAAATAGACTAAAATAAAAAAGTCACACAAACATTAACGCCAAACATAATCAAAATTAAAGTTGATCAAAAACAGACTTCGAACCTCAATGTTAGAAGACAAGCTCAACGTTTTGACTTTGCTCAGCATTGAAAGTGATATTTTAAGACAGGTTAGTTATGAAGATATTATAAGAAGATTTATTAGTGTAAAGTATAGACGTAAACCAATCGGACAGTAAAATTATTTGACAATTTTTGTTTCGGAAAGTACTGCATTTGAATTGCATATACGCAGGAAAGTAAAATTTGCTTGTTTTGTTATATTCCTTTTCTTATCGTGCATTTGCCCAATATGTTTACTTAAAATATCAACTAATTTTCAAAAAAAAACCGGTAGGGCCCGCACCACAGATTCAGCCTAGGGGTCTAGAAATTGCAAATACGGCACTGAGCATAATTATTATTTATTTACTTAAACAGTCGACAGTTTTTGTTCTTCGTTTATTTTTACTCTTTACTCTCTCGTATTACTATGCGGCACTTAAAAATTGTTTATGTTTTCTACATAATGTAATTATGATTTTTAAATGAGTACAATTTACAATTAAGTTTCTATTTATGTTGCATTTTTTATTAGAATTAATTAGTATTTTTGCCGCCCTAGGCAGCTGCCTTTCTTGCCTAATGGATAAATCGGCCCTGTGTCCAGACTTAGAATGGGGATCTCCTGCCCTACTATTTTTCTTCCACATCGGGGTTTGGCATGTTTCCTGTTTAAGTTTCCGAGTACTATAGAAACAAATCTCTTAATGGCGCATGCAGAAAAACTCAAGTCCGAAAGGGAGTGGTTTGTAAAAAATAGCACCAGGAAACAGGGCCGGAACTACGACGTGGCGAAAGAGGCGCCCGCCATGAGCGCGAGCTAGTTAGGGTGTGCCAAATTTTCAATTTTAAAATTAAATTTAAAAAATATAATATATCAAATAAAAGGCACTTTTCAAGAAAAAAATGTTTTTGTTTAATGCTGTTTTATAAATACATATCTTTACCTACTTACCTTTTAGTTAAAAAAAAAAAAATCCTATGAAACATCATATTTTCAATGTTAATAAATTCCCCCCGCTATTTACGTCCTGGTGGGAAAGGCCGTATCCGAGGGGAGGTTTTGGTGGTCCAAACTCCTTCCGATATAATGCGTGAGAAAGTCCTAGAATATAAAATATAATGAAAGTTTAGCAGGATACCTGTGGCCTTTACCACGCGTAGATCCACTACCTGCTGCGTGATTAGTTTTTTAAATAAATTTGCTTCATTATATACCTATTTTTTTGAGAAAATATTTTTGTGTTGCGATTTACTAACTTGACAATAAAGCGATTGACCTTGAAAATTTCAAAAATTTACCCATGCGGCGCTATATGCTGGGGGTTACCCCCAGACCTCCTGATAGGGACCTGAAAGTTTCGAAGTCGCCACGGGCGCATCATACCCTAGTTCCGGCTCTGCAAGAAACTTTCTGTTGTCCGAACTCTTTGAATACATTTCTGTTAATCTACCCATCTTTGAAAGACGTTTTTAAAATGTCGATTGAAGACAAACCGTAATAAATTGCAGTTTGGGTCCTGTCCAGAGCGTGGCAGTTACAGGATCATTTTGTATTTTTCTTATCGACTTTTTGTAAGCTATATCTGTCCGGGTAGATATATATGCAAATTGCATCTAACAGGAGACAGCCCTAGTGAACAGTTTTTATGCTTATTATTCCTTATCTTCATTCCGATAACAAATCAAGTGCTACGGTGAAGGAGGCATGGGCTAATTTCATACTCCGCAATCACGATTGATGATTTCTTGATGACTTGATGAATTCACTCTTGTTCCCGTAGCCAGGATTTCATTTAGGGGGGGGGATTCGTAAAAAATAATATTTTCAGGGGTTCCTCTTCCAGTAATTTTTATTATTACAAACAAGTTTTTTTTTAATTTGGTTTTTTTTTTTAATCCTGGCTGCGGGCCTGCTCTTGATGTTCTGTTCAGAACACACGGGCACACACAACACAGGACAGATTCAGATAAAGTTCTTTGAGGTGGTAAATGAAGCGCATATTTTTCAAATTTTAACTAAAGGTAGTAGAATTTGTTATTTTTGATGGGTCATTGGGGATTATCCCCTTGAATTTTCACCCGGATTTTAAACGGGGATCTTAACATACTAAAGATATTATGGTAGTGGGGACATAACGGGCATTAGAGATAGCTTGTCGTCGTTCCTGAGGCCGTAATATCCAGTCGCGTATTCCATAATCGATTTAGTTTCGGTGTACCATCAGCCTGTTAATGTTAACAACTAAACCCGTGATTAACAGGACTAGGGGGGGGCTTCAGGATGGCTTTGGGTCTCTTATACCTGAAGAAGTCATCAAGCTGGTATTTAACCAGATTATCTGGTCTTTGGAGGAATACGCGCCTTGTAGAATCTTTCCGCCGCGTTCCGGATAAAATCTTCGATGGATTCCAGGTTGGAGTTCTTCTGCAGCCGTTTGTTTGAGACGTACTATTGGTCTTTCATGGCACGCCTCATAGCTATGTTCTGCACCGTCTAGAGTTTTTGATGTGGCTGATAGCCGCAAAATCTCAGGCTGGTGCAACATAGGCGAGTATCAGCCTGACAATGGTTTTGACTAGTGTCAGGCCTATTTTTATGCTTAATTTACTTTTATGGTTAAATTGGGGGTCTAACGCGGCCGTGGCACCCCTTGCTTTTGGTGTTACGTTTTTAATGCGGGGGCCCCACCAAAGCCCCCGCAAATATTTAAAGATATCGTTCCAGGGAATTTCAGTGCTGAAAGTTTTTGATCTAGTTTGGGTTATTTTCTTTTCGCTATCGGTCGCGAGTATGTGGCGGTGATTTTACTGGAATTTTCCCCAATGCCTCACATACGGCACTAAATCTCGAGCGCGTCAAGAACGATCTGAAGCTTTTGCGTTATTCTGTGCGGTTTTAGTAGTATGTGGTGTCATCCGCATACAACATGAGCTGGGTCAAGGAGTCAAGGGGGTTGGCGCTGGTCTTGGTACATCTCTCGCATAGAAGATGTACAGCATAGGAGCTATAACGGACTCTTGGGGCACTCCTGCTTCAATCTATGTCGATGCTGCCGTGGATTAGCTTGTGGAGTAATCCTTGATGCCAGACCTTATCGAAGGCCTTGGCGACATCGAGGAACACTGTTCCCATTGCTCTGTTTTTATTCCAGTGCTACGTGATGTGTTCCACTAACCTCAGCACTTGTTGCGTCGTTGAGTGTCCTGGGCGGATGCCAAACTATTTGTCAGGAATGGAGTGGTTTTAATCTGCTGAGTGTTATTCTCTCTGCCAGTTTACCTAAAGCCGGGAGAAGACTGGGAATCTCGGAGTATGCCCAGGTTTGCGAATCATGGCAATGTCGGCCACTTTCCAACAATCTGCAAAGTGCTTGAGTTGCAGCACTGCATTGAAGATGCACGTGATTGCTGTTACCCCCGCATTGGGCAGTTCCGAGATTACCCTGTTCGTGATACCGTCGGGACCGGGCGCTTTCTTCTTTTTGAGTAACTTTATCTGGTATATTACCTCCCGATGAGAGGCACTATTAATTTTGTCGTCGTCGGTGTCAAAACCGGCTCTCAGCCATTCCCCGTGTGTGTTCGGGGATGGAGACGTCAATGTTTGGTTTGAATTGGGCATCCAGACTATCAGCTATCACTTTAGCTTTCTTGTTATTACCTAGTACTAGACCATTTCGTCCTAGCAGGAGGGGGGGTATTGCCGATTTTTTATTGTGGAACCTTTTTACCAACATCCATGCTGAAGGGTTTCTGAAGAAAAGTCCTCAAAATATTGGAACTGGTTACGCCTATGTTCTAGAAGACAACATTAATACGAGTACACGTACCGTCAACAAAATGAAAAATTCTTAAGAAGTTCGCTCTGGGAGGCAGTATATAGCAAACTCCATAGACTTGTTAAAAGTGGTGACTGAATTTGATGCCCCTCATCATAACAGAAAAATCGTTGTGCATTAGGTGAGTAAATTTTTCCAATTACTTATGTAAGTATTGACCCCCCGCTAATTGTGGAATGCAAAATTTACCAAAGACAAAATTTTGAAACTTGCTGTTAATAATTAACAAAACTTTTTAATTTTTTAGTGGTAAAAAACTGCAATGAATTTTAAAAATTTTATGGGTGAAATGTATATTTTAGGATTGATACCTGTGTTCTGAATGGATTAATGGCAATTTATATTACCGTTGGTGGCGCCACCATCACTAACAACATGGCTGTTTACGCACGTATACTTCTGGTTACAGGCACATCTCAGACTGGAAATAATAACATTTTTGACGATGATACATTGTATTTATACAAAATATTATACCAGATACTCTGAAAATTGCACCTTACTATACGTGAGATACTAGTTTGAAATTATTCCGCATGGTGGTGTTGACCTAATTGGTAAAATTAAAATGAAACAAAATGTTCCAAACAAAAAAGAGACAGAATTGCACTTCTTGTCTGACATGTTAAAGCCGTGTTTACTTGAATTAGGTAAACAGTTCAAGTGGTCTAATGGTTAGCTCGTGCTGCCAGTCCGCTTTAATTATAAAAGCTTATAAAAAACCGCAATAATAAACATCTGATTAGCTGCCTTGGACTTAGTGTAGAGGTCCATCTGTTTTGGATCGTAATATAATCAAATATATTTATACTCAGAAACACTAAAACTTATTTGGGGAAAAAAACTAATTTTGTGTATTTTTAATTCGGAACTAAATTTTACTTACAGGGTCACTGCCATTGTACTATAATTATAAAATTTTCTTGAAATAAAGAAAATTTTGAATTTGAAGTGAAAGTGAAAAAATTAGTAAAAACAATTTTATAAAAATATTTAAAAAGTATTTTTAATGGTAAATAAATATCGGTAAATAATACTTCATTAATTAGTGAAACGACCTTGTGACATATAAATCAGTCAAAAAATCATAAAGTAATACTAATATCAAAACTCAAGCTGATGCCAAAATAGTAACAAGTCTATTTTTATTCATCTGTACGGATAAAATTAGATTTGGCAAAAACTTTACGTTTCGGTTTGGCATTCACACATTTTTTTTAATTAAAACTAAGGAGAAACTCCTTTGTTAACATTTCCCTTCGTTATTTTTAAACAGTGCTTCCTGAGTTTGTTTGTCGCTTTGGTAATTCGTGATTCCACGAAGTTCCATTTGTATCTCTTCCAAGGTCTTCCCCTTTGTTTCGGGCACAAAAAATATAATAAAAATCAGTCCTAACATACAACATCCACTGAATACAAAGAAAGGCACTTGAATTCCGTGATCGTCTTTCACAATTTGGAAAAACTTGGATATCGCCGTTGCCAGAACAGTGAAGTAGATGTCCGCTAAAGCTAAAGCAAATGCTTTTACATTCATGGGGAAAAGTTCGCCTAGGAACAAAATTGGAATTGCTTGCAATCCACTACTGAAGACAATGACAAACATAATTAGAGCTACCACGGGAATAATGGAAAACTTTTCTAAATTTAATTCTGGAATCGTACGTAACTGGAAATACAATCCTTCGATGAATAACAATATACCAGCACCGGTAACTGATATCATCAACAACGGTCTTCTTCCAGTTTTATCTACTATGATGGAAGAAACACTGGAAACAATCAGTTGCACCGCAAAATATATAATAGCGGCAGTACTGGATGAGATATCATCACCGGCATTATGAAAGATGGTTTTTGCATAAAACGTAATAGCCATCGTTCCACTTAATTGTTGAGTTGCTCGTGTTCCCATTATAATGAAAACAGCTTTTCTGTTGCTTTTCACCCTGAATAAATCCAAAAACTTTCCCGTTCTATGGGTATCTTCTTCTACCGCCAATCTAAGTCTATTCAATTCATTTTCAACATCATGCACCCCTCGAAATGTCCTTAAACTATTTCTTGCTTCGTCGAATCTTCTTTTCATTATTAAAAAATACGGACTTTCGGGCATCCACATAAACGTAACGAACAGCAATACAGGAATAGCCGAAGAAATGCCTGCCGCTACCGAAATTCCAGTATAAGATCCAATAACGTTAATCAAGAACATTCCAAAAACCCAAGTAATTGAACAACTCGATCCGATTATTCCCCTAATACTTGGGTCCGCAATTTCGCCCAGATACATCGGAACGGAACAAAATGCTAAACCATCAGCAATTCCAGCTATAAAACGTGCGGTTAACAGAACAGGCACAGAATTTGCATAGGCAACCATAACCCATGATATGAAAAAGGGAAAGGATGTTAGTAACACGCTTTTCTTTCTTCCAATTATGTCTAAAATGAAACTTCCGGCGATGGAACCGATCGTGGCACCAATCAACGGCATCACGGCCATCCAGGATCCTTCTTGGTTAGTTACTGGAATGGTGGAATTGGGATGCTGAAGTTGTGGAAGTGAAGGTGAAGGCCATCCGTAATGCATTCCGCTGCAGGTTATACTCAGCGTTCCTGAAAGTATACGAGATTAAAATAGGAAGCTAAAAATAAATTACAAATCGCGTGCGAGTGGAAAAATTATTTCGGATTTAAATTAAGTTAGCCCATATAAAGGAAGTAATTTCAATATATGTATTTAAAAAATTTTATTAATATTTGTTCTTCGTTCGATCTGACTTGATCTATTTTTTTAAATTAGCAACGTTGACATCTGAGGTTATTGGCATCAGCTCTTTTCAATTTTGCACTTGATCTTTTTAGGTTATTGCGCTGAATAATAAAGTTACCGAAAGGCGTAATTTAACCTAGTGCATAGTCAGAAACAAAAATGGCGTTAATTATCTCCGAAGAGAGGGTCTGTGACCTAGTAGTTTAGGCGATCAACTGTTAACGCTAAGGCACCCGATTGGAATTTTCATGTAAAACACTTACAGCTGTATTCATAAAAATTTAGAATAGACTTAAAACACTCTCTAAACCTATTTTAGCGTAAACGTCAAAAAACACTATTCATAAACGTATTTTAGCTTAACAAACATTCGCTAACAGTATTTTAACTTGACATTATTTAAAAAACTAAAAAGTTTTTTTTATTGTTTATTTTTTAAGTCTGGGTTTTTAAAAAAAAATTAATGTCACTTTATTTTATTTATTTAATCTTAATGTACAAAAAACCCCTAGTAGGGATGCTTATGGCTTTTTTCGAACTTATACTTAAAACCGGTCTGTGCCGAAGCTGATCATCGTAAAATACAATTAGGTTTTGGTAGAGAGATGTATATTTTATCAAACGTTGTGGACCTTTTTGGATAAATTAAGACGTATTCAAAAAACTTTTGACACAGAAGCGGCTGATTTGAAAAATTAAAAAAATTTGAAGAGAAAAATTAATTCTTTTAATATTCTTAATAAATTTTAACACTTAAATAAATTTTCCGTCGCCGAATCGACGTAGTCAAATTTTCTGTCGCCGAAATGCCGGTGCCGAATATACATTGCCGAATCGCTTTCGCCGAACTGCGGTCGCCGAAACGACGTGTACCAAGTTCGACGCGGGTACGGTTGCTATATTTTTATTCTTGTTCTAATTCTAATTCTAATTTTATTAAAACAGAATTTAAAAAAAAATAAATTTTACTCAAGAAATAAATGAAAAAAACAATAATCCTAAAAAAATAATTAAAAAAAAATTGGTTGCGTATAATATAAGAAATCGATGATATCGTGGTTATCAAAATCCTCCACCAGTGTTAGATAAAAGGGAAAGAAAACGATAGACAATTCCCGCGCCGAACTGTACTTGGGCCTGCGTCAAACCGTACTCGCGTCGAAACGGCTGCGCCGAACTGGACCCGCGCCGAAACGGTTGCGGCGAAACGGCTATCATTTGGGGCGGTTTTCGTGGTATAAAACGTCTTATAAAACGTGTTTCTTATACTATTTTTTCTATTTTGAACTTTATAAGCCCTAAAAATATTTAAAATGTGCATTTTATTAAATAATAGTAAATTTGAATTTTTTTTGTATTTTTGTGATAGTTGGTAACAAAAAATTTTCAGGTTAGGAGATCGCATAAAAGTTTAAATAAACGAAATTATACTTGCAGTTTACAATTTTCTTTATTATTATTAATTATTTTATTGACAATTAACATTACTTTGCATCAATTTATAGGTTTATAATATTATAATATAGTGACAACATTAGTTTTAATTTTCACTGACGTTTAGTTACCAACCCTTTAAAACAAAAAATTGCGTTTCGAAAAATTGTCCATTTCGATACGCGACTGGGTTTCGAAATAACTTTGTTTTAGACGCAAAATAGAAAAATAACTTTGTTTGATAGCCGTGCTAATGTCTGCACTAATGCCCGTATTTATGCCCGTACTTATGCCCGTACTTATAGTCACGGATCAATCCGAGACTCAAAATGATCCTAAAATTTACCAATGAGATTACTGGAATTTAGACCGTATCGTAGCAACAGCTGTTATTTCGAGAATTGATCTCGATACTTGGTTCAATTCATGACTATTAGTACGGACATTAGTACGGGCATTAGACGCAAAATAGAAAAAATACTAAAATAACCGATTTTTATTAATTAATTTATTTTTTGTAACAAATTTTAATATTTTATGTTGGTACTTACTAAGCTCGTCATAAAAGGGGGAACATTAGATTAGATCATTGTAAAACAATAATTGTTTTTTGAAATTTTCTTCTTTCTTGGGATTGAAGTTAAATCTACGCTTGATTTCGATTAAATAAGACCGAAAAATATTTCAATTAAGGGAAAGGTAGGTAAGATGGCAAGTCAGTCAAGATGACGTAGACCAGCGGTTTCCAAAATTCCGCGGAACCCCAAAGGTTTCCAAATATATAAATATAATAAATATAATATATAAAATATAAATATAATAATATATTGGGTTTATAGATATAAACCCAAAATATTTTTTGCGGTTTTAACTTTTTTTAAAATTTTGAGTACCCTGTCCTAATCCGTTTAATTAAATGGATCGAATGAGGAGAGAATGAGAGACACAACCAACCTTTTAAATGCAAAACTTGATGACCTTTTTTTTTATTAAAAAAATATTGAAATCTGCTCGGGGTTCCGCCAAATTTTTTACATCGCCTAAGGTTTCCGCGGCCAAAACTAATTGGGAACCGCTGACGTAGACAGAATGGACCAGACTAGGTTACCAAAGCAAATATTCCAATACAGTCCGAGAGGAAAAAGAAATGTGGGCCGCCCCAAAAAGAGATGGAGCGACCAATTAGAGTGACGTAACGGGCCACCGGTCTAAAACCTGCAGATGATGATGATGACTTTTATCATTGAAAATAGTAAATCGGGGCTTATAATGAACGTAAAAAAAATAATGCAAGCTTGGGGGTAGTACAGGTAACATTTAGGAGAATTAAAAAGGTATGCAAAATATATTATTGCGTTTTTCGGCCAAACTTGACGTTCTATCAAAAAATGTCATTCATAAAAGTTGCAGATCGTAAATAATCTGCAACTTTCGTAAAAGTCACTTTTCCAAATGACCTCAAAATTTCCGCAAAATATGTGAAAAATTCGAAAATTCGTTATTTTTGGTTTCTTCTTTTTCATTTTTGCAAAAAAAATTCAGTTTTAATGAAATTTTGTGAAAGTATATCTCTTTATGTCTTACATAAGCACACATTTTTTTTACATAAATAAATGGAGAAATTTAGTTTTTCAGTGTAAAACTGTTTTTTTTTCAAAAATAGATTATAATGAAATTATATTTTTCAATTTTAGGCTTCTATACAAAGTATAGCAAGAAGCCGTATGTTATGGTCCCGTCTCCATCCGTCCGTCCGCATGTTTTAACTTTAAGAACTATTCCTGTATAGTTTTTAAACTATAGAAATATTTCTAAAATTTGAAACATGCAGACGGACGGGTGGACACGTAATATACGTTTTACGCCTCCATCAGGCAAGTGTTCAATTGCATATTTCAAATGCGGCGTGAAAAGCTGGTTTTCTCGCCTAGCGATTGAATGAAGCAGTGATTATTTTATAAGATGTTGGTATTCTTGGTTATATTTTGTATTAGAAATTTTTGGGACAAATGGCACTTTTTAATGCAATAATACAACTAACTTATTATTTTATAATAATTATTATTACAGTCGCAATTTTATAACACAAAATAGAAAATAATTAAACTTAAACGTCACATTTTGAATTCAAATGCGTTACTACCAACAACAACAAAAAATCCCTAATAGCAAGTATTTTAAAAAATTCAGTTTCCAGTCTAATGATAAAAATAACTATTCTCTAACTCGGTCTGATCACAAAATCAAAGCTAGATTATATCGCGAGCTTTAGTGGAGCAAAACAAAGGACTTTTTTCATTAAAACGTCGTTTTCGTCAATGTGTCTGACGTAAATTAATAAAATAAAAAAAAACTTTATTTAAAGTCATCAAAGACATTGACGAAAATGAGATTTGAAAGAAGAAATGTCACTTTTTTGGGTTATTTTCGATTAATTTACGTAGCGTTAATTGGATGAGAACGACGCTTTATGCCTGTATTAATTAGTTTATATAGCGATCAGTGGCGTAACTGACGGTGTTCCATGTGTTCGATCGAACAAGGGCCCGGGCGTTAAAGGGGCCGGTTCTATCACGACCAAAAAATAAAATATTTTATCTACATAATATAATGGTAAATGTGAGACTGCTATTTTAAAAAAATTTGAGGAGCCAGGACACAGGCCCATGGCTGCATGGTTACGCCACTGATAGCGATTACCGGTTTTGCCATTGCAGTATCGTCAGATTTTTTTCATCTGCATGTACAATAGTAATATTTTTGCAAGAATTATTTTCAACTAAAGTAATTCCAAAATAGAGTAATTCAAACCTTGAGTTTGAAATTGACTGACATTAAACAAACTTGTTATATCATTTTCAAAATAACAATAAAACAACATAATTTTTTATAATCTTCTAGTTGTACAAATGAGCATTGCACTTAGTTTTATTACTAATTATTGGTAGTTTATGCATTTAGAATATGACCTTGCGATCAATAATTTTTGCATTTTAAGTGTTTGTTTTAATTAGCAATTAGCTTGATTTTGTTATTATAAGATTTTTGTGAAAATTTTTTGCATATTTTCTAGATGTATAAATCGTGATAACTGAAATATTTATTTATTTATTTATATAATTTTGCAATGTTTACTTTGCACATTTTATTTTCACTTTTGCAAGTCATATAATTTTTAATTCACATTTGTAAAAATTAAATAGCATATTTAAAAATAAAATTTTTTTATTCGTTGGTTTCACTTGATTTAAATACAAAAAAAGGTGGTAATTATTCTGGAATTTCAATTTAAAAAAAATCGCCTTGAAAATTTTCAATACAAAGAATTGTACACAGCGAAAGCTCGCGACCGACCAAAAATCTTGTTTTGCTCAAGAACCGGCAGCTGCTGCCTTCGGTTTTTTGTAGATTAGTTCTATGGAAAATTTTCGCTATAAAAAATATGAAGCTCAAAATTTATACTAAGTGAGTCATATATTGATGTTATTAAAAAATATTTTCTTTTCGATAAATGTTTAGTTCAACTGCATTATTTACCTTCGTTTTTTTTTCAACAATTTTTTCCATTAAAAATTTTTTAAATTCAAAATTAGGACTATGAGGACATAGAGCAATACTTACCACCATTCAATTAAATTCAATTCAGAAGTTCAAAAATGCGGGTAAATATTATTTGTATCAACCTAATTAATATTCAGTTTATTGTTTGGAAAATTGACTTGAAAAAAAATGTAATCTATTATTAGAAAAAGTAAACTTAAATAATTTGTCAAGATTGAAACTAATAACTTTTAAATTTGATGATTTTGCAGTTTCAAAAAAAATTTGCCCATAAGATAACATATTAATTGCGGCAAATTATGAATAACAAAATTTTTCCATTACTAAATTGTTCAAGCATTAAATATCTTCAATTAGTTGCGTTAACAATAAAATTAAGTAACTGTTAACATTTTTTAAATATTTGATAAGTATTTATCGTCGACTGCTGGTGTTTTATTACCTCCATCGATAAAATATAGGCCGAATCAAAACAGAATATATAGAAATAATTTTCCACAGTAAAACAAAAATTTTTCCTCAATCCGAATAGATTTATGGTAGTGAAGAGAGGTTGCTAAGGATTAGCTCTTGAATGGGTGACCGAATTAAGAACGCCTCGTCTCGCTAAACTGCCTAATCGGATTCTAAGAGCCAAAAAAATATTGCCGTGTCTCGGGGTTTTGGCGAAAACTCTTTAGTTTGAGTTTGCTTGGTTTATATAAATTAATTTTTTATTTATTTATTTTCTTTTATACAACTTTTTTTTGAATTAATTATAATTTTTATTTCAAAAATAAATAAATGATGTTTCTAGTTTTAATATAAAGTAAAAGTAAAGAGCTAATAGCGATATATTTCTATTCAAATTCCTTATTGAACCGGCGCCGACATTTCGAATTGTATACAAACATGAATTTCTATGACAACATAACAGTTTTTAGTGGGTTATCAGTGGGGACGATACTGTTTCCATGGCAACTTAACCTAAACTTATTTTTACAATAAAAAAAATTTTTTAAACAAAAAATAATTTACAATAATATGCGATGTATTCTTTTATATTATTTTACATGGTCAAAATTAAACTAAATTAATTACGCAATGTCCTACACGTGCCAGTGACGTTAAATTGTTTAAATTTCGGACCATTGTTAAACCCCCAAAATTTTTAAATTTCAAAAAAACCGCTACAAACTTTTGTCAGAATATGATGTAGATTTATTTTCATTATTGCCTGGGGCCCGTTTTTACCTGATATGGCAAAACGAAAAATTTGGTTTCAAATTAAAAATTATAAAAATTTAAAAAAATAATTTTTTGAACAATGGAAAATTTTTGACTTACGAATTATTAGAAAAACTGTATATTAACTTGGAAAAGCGCAAAAAAACGGTTAACATACCTGAAAACATGGCCAGAAATTGAAAAAACTGGTGCCCTTTCGCACCATCTTTAATTTGCGGTCTTAGCTTCATTTCCAAAATTTTGACTTCGACGCAGCTTTTCTTTGCTATGGAAACCCACTTGATTTAAAATTGGAACACTTAAATAAAATGTTTAAAAAAAAGTAGAAATGTGCAAAATTTGATAACTACATCGACTGCCGTTGTCAAACGTGCGCTATGATTAATGTAGAGTAACTGATCATGCCAAGACATAAAATACATGAACTTCGGTCAATTTTATTTAATATACAGACTCGGTTTTCAAATCGATGTTGTTCTTAACCAGTTCTTTAAATACACACAAAGTCTACAAATGGAATACCATACCCATAATTAGAAAATTTTCCTGCAGCGCGCTTATGAGTTTAGCAAAACAGAATAATTAATTAATAATTTAATACATCGGCTGCAGGCTGCTTAAAAAATAAACAATTTGTGACAAGGCAGAATATTTTTAAAATTGAAATTTATACACAGGTCGTCCAAATATATTTAATTTTATTTTGGCATGAAATCGCAAGACACGGAAGGAGAGGTCAAAACACCGAAGACGGCTACATAAATCGAGAGATTCATCGCAATTTAAGCTTCATGTGCATTCTGTGCTTTTGATGTTTTAATTTACGGCGAATGAAAAATAAATTAATGAAAGAGAAATTTATAATTAAAAAGAAAAATTTATAAATTGCTTTACAGCGGACAATTAGCGCAGCATTGTTGTTTAAGTTAATAAAACAATAAAAATAATATAATCATTAAGCGCATTAATTAATGGAATTGTTTATTTTACGAAATGGTAACATAAACAAAAACTTTCTAAGAATGTCAATATAATTCATTCAACTAATGGTAATTGGAGCCCAAAAAGAAATGCAAGCAAAGAAAATTTTTAGTTTAAAACATACATAATCCATCTAAATTCCCCTTTTCCCACTTAAGAAGTTATTAACAATATCAGCAATAGAAAAATTGTAAAGAATAGAAAATTTAAAAAAAGAATAGAAAGAAAGAATAAAAGAAAAGAAAAATAAGAAGAGTAGGTAGTATAAGAATGAGGGAGCCGCCATCTTGTTTTGATCCCCCCACCACTTTTTCTCAAGCTACGCCCTCTTTTCAAGGTCAAGCATTCTATTGGGCGTACGCCACTGCCCACATTTCAAGGTCACGCATCCTATTAGCATCAATTAGCCCCGCGTGATATACCGCTATATACCGCTATACCACTAATATACCGCTACACCGTTAATATACCGCTATGCCGCTATATACCGGTATAGCGGTATATCACGCGGGGCTAATTGATGCTAATAGGATGCGTGACCTTGAATTGTGGGCAGTGGCGTACGGCCAATAGAATGCTTGACCTTGAAAAGAGGGCGTGGCTTGAGAAAAAGTGGTGGGGGGATCAAAACAAGATGGCGGCTTCCTCATTCTTATACTACTAAGAAGAATAAAAAGATAAGAAAAAAAATATAAAAAAATAAAGACTTGTTTACTTTCTTCGTCAATATTTTGAAAATCAATCGAGACAAGGTAAGAACTGTGCGTAGTTTTTTTGTTGTATTTAAAATGGTGCAGCTGATAGTTCCGTGTGTACCGGCCGCCAATGTCCAAAAAAAAAATTAATTTTTGCAATTCGTAGATTTTGAGTTAATAAATAAAATTATTATTTTACTAACTAATTTCGATTTAAACACAAGTTTTCATCCAATATCCAATTGCATCAACAACTCAACATCACAAAAAATTACTTAAATTCACAATGAAAATTTTAAAAATAGTTATAATAATACATTGTTGCTAAATCGTCTTTGAAACATAAACCTAAATATGATAAAAACTCATAAAAAATAATGTGTACAACTAATCTAATCTGACATGTGTACAACACAAACTAATAAATTTTACTATAACTATTGAAGTATTATAACTTCTTATATTAAGGCTATCTTATATTATATCTTATATTAAGGCAGTTTTAAATTTCATGCCAAATAAAGTTTCTCTTTTCATCCGAATAAAACAATATACTATTTTAAGGGGGGAAACCACATTACATGGCTGTTTAACACTGATATTTTGGAATTTTTTTAAGTGGGAAGAAATAATTAGAATTTAATCAAATTTTGACATCATTTTATTCATATTTCGAACAGCTTTTGTGAATTATTCTGAATAATTTCAGGCAAAAATAACAAAGTTACGCTATGATGTCCGCTGAGGGTTGTGAGTATAGTTCCCTAATTGCGTAGACTGTAGCCATTCGGATTTTCATCTGATATCAAAAAGCTTTTGATTTTACATTAATAACTTATTTTCTAAGAATATGAACCTCAATGCAGGTGAAAATAATAAAAATTAAACATTTTTCAGGCGTTGGAAAAATTTACTGCGAATTTTCACAATTTTTTTCGCTAATTATGCAAAGAAAAATACCCTTAAAATCATGATATCATGAAAAAAATCAGATTTTATTGAACCTCCTAATGTGGTTTCCCCCCTTAAGCAAAAAAAAAGCATTAATTTTTAAAAACAAATGGATTGATTACATTTTTAGATTAAATTTACAGAGTATCTAATATAAAAATCAGAATTTTCAGAAAAGAACCCCTATTATAGTTCATGCAGTTGTGAGAATATCGTTGACTAGGGCGGTTAGAACTCGGAAACGCTTCATTTTTTATTTATTTTTCTTTTTTAGGTCTGCGACTAAGGTTTTTACCAACAGCAACCACATCAGTCTTCCGAAGTCACTGTTAGTGCCATGGACGTCCATAGGATCGTTTTCAGAGAAGGGCAAAATCAAAAACACTAAATATTTTTAATTTTCTTTATTTGCAGAAAAGACAAATTTCATATTCCATAGTTCCTTCCCAAACTCAGTAATAACTTTCTCCACGAAATTTAAATTTCGCCAAAAGCCACAAATGCCACGAGGGGCATCTTTGCCCTCTCCCCCCCCCCTATGGGTGCCATTGGTTAGTGCTGTAAACATATTAATTGTTTTACATCTGAGGTAGCTTGCTAGGCTTGTTTCAGGTGTGCCTGTAACCCTGGAGCTTCATTGTTGATAAAGATAAATTATTATCAATCCAGTGGGACTGCCGGCTTCATTTTAGACTCAAAATACTTCTTAGACTATAGAACCTTAGCAGAAGAAAATCTTTCAAAGAGTCCTCAGTCGCTCGCAGATTTGAATAATTTTTGGATATGTGATAAAACATCGAAAAATAAGAGAAATCTTATTTTTTTAGCTGGTAATACGCCGGTTTAGGAAGTGTAATCGTTTTTCAAAATTAAATTTTTGAATTTTTCATGTAGAAGAAGATTTTTGCTTAGAAGGAAATCAACGCCATCCTCCAATATAAAGAGGTAAGATCAACTGGACCAAAATCATACCTGAAAAAGGTAAACTAAGCCAAAGACAAATTTCACTAAAATTTAAAAAATGGTAAACTGGGCCAAAGACAAAAAGAAATTAGGATTAAGGTAATAATCGTTTAGGAATTAAAGTGTGTATAGAATTATAATCATGAATATCACAGCGTTAAGTCTACATCGAGGGAGATCCACGCCCTTCTTGGTAGCACACTTTGCCGAGTAGGAGCGGTTTAGGAGAATAATTTTAGTGAGTACAGTGTTTGTCGAAGCGGCCCGGAGTGGAGAGTCGGTTTTGACAAATGCAACCACGGTAAATCTCGGATCCACACTGACAGCTCCCGGGTAATTGATTGCATTAACAAATAAGAAATGCGTTGGAAATTATATTCTTGGTGCAATATTAGTGACCTTATAAGCGGGGGGTGGGGAGCGGGGAGCCACTGAAAGGCGGTTAAATTTTGTGGGTTGGCCGCACATACTTCACGCACATAACTTATAAGGTTATAAGCGTGAAATTAGCCCCGCCACTTTTGAAAATTTAGAAACTGAATATGGTGCAGGGCTGTGCCCGATGTGTGCCACGCAGTGGCTTTTGTTTTTATTTTTTTTATTTATTTTGGATTTTATAGAAATTGCTTATTTTGGGGGTAGATAAGTTAGTTCCGCCATTTTTGATTTTTTTAAAAATCAAAATTGTATTGGATTCTACTCGTTGGGTGCCGTAAATAATAAAATTTTATTTTGATAAACAAACTTTTTTTGGGCCCAAAACTATTTTATTGATAAAAGTTATAGCCCCGCCATTTTTGAATTTTTAAAAAAAAAAAATTGTATTGGATTCTAATCGACATGTGCTGTAAAGCATAAAACTTTATTTTGATAAATAAAATTTTTTTGTTTTAATCAAGATTGTATTGGTATTGGATTCTACTCGAAAAAAATTTCTACTGGAAAAAAATCCAAAATGGCGAGGCTAACTTCTATCGATAAAATAGATTTTGGCCCAAAAAAAATTTATTTATCAAAATAAAATTTTATGATTAACGGCACACAACGACACACGTCGAGTAGAATCCAATACAATTTTGATTTTTAAAAAAATCAAAAATGGCGGGGTTAACTTCTACCCTAAAATCAGCAATTTCTATAAAATCCAAAATAAATTTTTAACAGTTAAACTCTTAACAGTTGGGCACAATATTCATTTTTTTCATTTTCAAAAATTGCGGGGCTAACTTCAAGCACATATGTATACTAAAAACAAATAAATCTGGGCGAAATGGCAAAGTGACGGTAAACTGGACCAATGGTAAACTAAAAAAAAAGTAAATCGGGCGCGAAGATATGTAGATAACAGATAAGTCCGTAGGTTACAGTTAGTTTTTGATATTTTTTTAGAAATTATACTAAAAAAATTCACCCTGTTGTACTCCTTTTTAAACCTGAAAATTGCTTTTGGCCCAGTTTACCATTTTAAAATTTTAGTAAAATTGACATTTGACCCAGTTTACCATTTTTAAAACCGTAGTAAAATTGACGTTTGCCCAGTTTACAGTCGCCCAATATAAATTCTCGAATATACAATCGTAATAATACGTTGTCAACTTATTTTCGAGGGTGGACCATCGCCCAAAATGTTGTAATCTCGAATAAATTATCTTTGATCCCACAAAATTTTAAAAAATGTAGGGGAGAGAAAACTGTAAATTACGTATTTTTGAATTTTTCTTTAAAATGGTATTTAATCAAATATTTTATGGAGATAAGTTTGCGTAAGCTATTTCTAGATACTGTACTACGTAATGTACTTTTTATCTTCTTTATAAATACATCCCCACCTATCTATAGTATTTTCTGAATTTTTTGAATTTTGTATTTTTTGAAATTTTTAATTTTGTACTTTTTGTATTTTTATATTTACATTATATTTTGTGTAATGGAAAAAATAAATATTTTTTTAATTTTCTATGTATGATTTCTAAGTAATACCTAAAATTACATGAAGAAAGTGTAAATTTACATTAAATAATTATAAAATTACATTAGCGATATGTAAAATAGCACGTATGACGTCCAAAGTTCCATTTGCATCATGTAAAATTACATAATATGTAATTTGTAAGGTTACATTCGCCATATGTAAAATTGCATAAGGGACTTTTAAACTTACAGTACTAGTATGTAAAATAACTTGAGGTACTTATAAATTTACAATAAATACAATATGTAAATTTACATTTGATGTCTGTAAACTTACAATACAGACTGTAATCGTACACAGCTATATATATTTACAAGTACAATCTTTGATCACAAAGTCAGTGGCGTAGCTAGAGCTTTTGCCTCCCGGGGCGGTCTGATATTTTGCCGCCCCCTACCAAAAGACCAAAAACATTTAACATGCTCTAGCATTTTTCAAAGCCAAAATTTTTAAGAGCAAAAAAAAAAAAAAGGTCATCGAATTCGACATCCTCTAGCTTTTTTCCAACCCACAATTTTTGGTTGTGCCTAAATATGTGCCGCCCGCGGCGGTCCGCCACCCTCCTAGTTACGCCACTGTCAATGATAATGATAATAGTAAACTATCATTAACTATCATTCAAGTTTTATAGTTTGATATTTGAAGTTATATTTATTTTTAATTCTGTTAATTTATTTTTATCTTTTTAAACCAGAAGTATGGCGTAAAGGTGGGTACATGCACTTGCGATTTGCGGAATACGATTTTTGTTATTATTTGTTTTTGATTGGTTAAATTTCAATAAATGGTTCAAATTTGACCAATCAAAACAAAAATCGCATTCCGCAAATCGCAGGTGCATATAACTAGTTTAAAGCCTACACAGGCCGACTGGTCGAGTCGAATACACTGCTGTGATCTAAAGCCCAAGATAAATCTGTAAATTATGACCAATGAAGAAGGGGGGCAGGAACATCTCGTCGCGGCCGACTCGCCGTGGGCCAACTTGCCGCAGGCCAACTATTCGCGGGCCAGCTCACCGCGGACCCATTTCACTATCATCAATTTAAAGAGGCTGAAAAACAAAAATAACAAACAAAAACAAACAGACCCCTAAATATACCCAGGGCATAAGGAAACTACCCCATTAAATAAATTCCCTAGTACGTCATCTTGGCTTCAACCAAGTGATCGCCAAGTGATCTCTGGACCATGGATTCCCAAATTCTATGCATGCGCGTCCGGGGTAGGCAAATAATGGATAAGATCTTACAGTCGATGCGTAATCACTGCGGGTTGCTAAGAAATCAAAAAAAATAACAAGTAATATAATAAAGGCGTCATTGCAAAATCTACCCTGGTTGGCATTACAATTTCAATATCTTACGATGTAATTTTAAAATCAAAGATCAAAGGTAGATCAAAACAACGAAAACAAAAAGCAGTAGCAAAAAGTTATCATATATTACAAAATACGGTCAGTAATATTAAATAATAAATAAAAAAAAGTATTATCATATAAAAATTTGGTAATAAATCACAGATATAAAATCGTCATTAACTTTTTGATAGTAAAGTCTCTCGCGTTTCTGGTTTTTCGTTTAATACAAAATTTTCCAGTTTCTCCCCTTTCAGATCCAACTGAATTTGCTCCAAAGTTTTCCCAGTCGTTTCGGGCACCATATAAATAATAAATATCAGTGCCAGAACACAGCAGCACGAAAAAACAAAAAATGGTAGATGCAAACCATAAGTATCTTTGGTGTATTGGAAGAATTTAGAAGTTATGGCAGCCACCATACAAAAATAAATGTCGTTAAACGAAATTGCGTACGACTTTATATTTGTTGGAAAAATTTCTCCCAACAATAAAATCGGAATGGATTGCATTCCAACACTAAATAAGATAATGAAGCACACCAAGGCCACGATTGGAAGAGATGAAACGTCTGACGTATCAACGTCGGTCATGTTTTGCAAATAAAAATAAATTCCTTCTACGAAAAGAGATATGCCAGTTCCAATTATGGATACAATCAATAACGGTTTACGGCCAGTCTTATCAACCAAAATCGAAGAAACAGCTCCGCATATTAATTGAACTGTAAAATATAGTATTGTTGCAATGTGGGGTGCAATCACACTGTTAGCTTCTTTAAAAATAATCTGAGCGTAAAATGTAATGGCAGTAATTCCACACAATTGCTGAAATGTTCTTATTCCCATTGCTATAAACATGGCCTTTCTGTTGCTGGGCACAGCAAATAAATCGGTAATTTTTCCTTTATTCTGCTGCAATTCTTTATAAGAAACTACCATTCTATCTAAATCTTCTTCAACATCTGTAATCCCTCTAAACCGTATCAAACTCCTTCTTGCTTCCTCCAATTGTCCTTTCATAACCAGATAGTACGGACTTTCGGGCATCCATAAAAACGTAACAAAACAAGTTAAAGGAATAACCGATGCAATTAAAGCCACGTTACTTATACTCAAGTAGGCACCCATGATGTTGATTAGCACAATTCCAAAAACTGAAGCCACGCCCACGCTCGAACCGATTATGCCTCTAATTTTAGGATCAGCAATTTCACCCAAATACATGGGAATCACACAAAATCCCAATCCATCACTTATTCCAGCCAGAAATCTTGCAGCAAATAAAACTCCCACTGAATTTGCAAAAGCCACCATCAGCCAGGCTGACAAGTAAGGAATGGATAAAAAAACTATCACTTTCTTCCGACCGATGTACATCAAAACTATTCCACCCAAGAAGCCGCCTAAAAGTGATCCTATGAGAGGCATGATCGCTATCCAAGAACCTTCATCGCTTGTGATGGGTATTGTAGTTATATTCTTGTTTAGTAATTGTGGTAAAGATGGAGAAGCCCAGCCGTAGTGCATTCCACTGCAGATCATATTTAGGGTACCTGAAACAAAACAAAATTAGGAGTCTTAAAATTAAAGTGTAAATCAGTGTTGCACTGACTATGCTATATCTATATAAAACGTTCTGCAATTTCATTGGTTATTGGTTAAAAGAATAGAACCAATTACAAAACTCAAAAGCGTTTTATAAAAAATTTTCATATTTTAGCTTATCTTTTTATAGATATAAGAAATATCCGAGATTTGCCGTAGTTGCATTTGTCAAAACCGAGCATCCGCAGGCTCCGCTCCGAGCCGTTTTAACAAACGCTGTACTCACTAAAAATTCCCTAGACCGATCCTACTTTTAATTTTAGGGTAAACCGCACACTGCAACAGAAACTTGTATGTAGACCACACACAACGAAATGTTTTTGAGAAAAACTGACGGCCCAAACTGTGTAGAGAATTTAACGGGCTACAACTTTGGTCAAATAAATTTTTTTGGGAAACTAACCGTTTTCTCAAAAATTCTGAAAATAATGAACAAGGTGTAGGTAAAAAAAATAAATTCACAAAATTTATTTTCAAAAAAAAAAAAAGACGCAATGCGACGCGACTAAGCCTACTCTCTCTTTGATATTTCTCTTCCTTGAAAATAAGGAAGTATTAATACTTTCTTATTTCAAAAAATCAGAATTACAATTGTAATTCTGATTTTTTTTCGGTTTTCAGATTTCTTTTTATATTTTTCTTTTATTCTTATCTGTGATAATGGGAAGCAAGAATTTAGAAAATATCAATTTCGCATGTGATTTTTCTATGTTCCGTGTTCGGCCGGTCACTCGGTATATGTAAATTCAAGATATAAATCACAGGGGAGATGCGATGTACGCGAAGCAAGCGTTGCGTTGCAAGGAAATCTTTGGAATTTTGATGAGACATGATGTACATACAGTAGCAGTCATGGAAATTGCATATGTAGCTAAATATTTCCGAATTAAAATAACTATTCCCAATGAAATTTAAATAACAGTACACAATATAAACACAATACGCATACAAAGCGAGGTTTTTCAAACCGGGGGGTCTGGGGGGTATGGAATACCCTCCAGTACACCAGAGATTGTACGCAAAATAGTATTATTGAACTTATAAACGCAAATCTAATTTCTATAAATCTAAGATTTCTGATTTGAAATTCAATAACACATTTTCTTTTTTTTAACACAATCACTAATGTGCTGTATGTATGTAATGTGGGGTATGGAATACCCTCAAACCCCCCGGTTTTAAAAACCTAGCTTTGTGATTGTGTTAAAAATAAAGTATTTCTGAGCTTGTGAGTTTCAAACCAAAAATTTAACTTTTTATCTATTTCTATTCTATTTTCTATTATTAAAAATACATGTACGTAATATCTATTTTTTTTTGATTTAGGAATGATTCCCAATGCAATTTCCATGGCTCGAACCCCCGACTGTAAAAAAATAAAAAAACACAAACATATTATATTGTCGTGTTTCAAAATCATGTTTTTTTGAATTTCGAAACTTGAAATTTTGCTTAATTTGGAATTTTGTTTGTTTAAAAATTTGGGATGCACCCCAGTATTAATTTTTATTATTTAATATTTATAATAATTATGTTAAGGCCATCCACTTTATACCAGCAAGAGACTCTTAACCACTTTTTTATTATCCAAACCCAAATTTCGGTTAACAACTCCAATTATAGCGTTTCAAAATTTCGTATTCCAAATTTTCAAAATCTTCTCAAAAATGAACAAAACTTCCAATTTCAATAATAAAATTAATTTACTCACGCAATAAACAAACTTTATTCGCACAAATCAAGGTAAATCTCAATTAGAAACGCAAATTATAAACTTTTATGGAGACCGTCCGTAAACGCGTCCGTCCACTTTGACGAACCTGGCAAACGCTAAGTTATGAAACGTTTTCGTACCAACATAAAATAAAATATTGGCGCGAACAACGATTCAAATATTTACAATTTTACAAAAATATTTACAACAAAATTAAATTAAATTTTAAAAACAATCAAAACAAATTTTCAAATTTACAATTAAAACAAAATTTAAATACAAAAATAAATTTTAAATTCAAAATTAAAAAAATTGGTTTTGGAACACGACAATGTAAACATATAAACAAAGATTGTACATAGTAACTTCATATACCCTGTGTTTTAGAAAAACTGTCAGGGGTAATAAATATTCAATATTCAATTTATTTTAAAATTATAATAATTGTTTAGTATAGTATTTACATTTAGTGCAACAAAATCTAGACATTTCTGTTGATATTCCACTTGTAGATAAGTATACCTGCACTTTAAATCAGTAATTATTTAAAAAGTGATCCTGATAATGATAAAGTTTATGATAAGTAGATAGTTTATATTTTTTTTATTGTTTAAGTGCATCGTATCGTACAGCTAATATTCCAAGTATAATTTTTTAAGAAAGAAGAAGAAGAAAGAAGAAAAAATAAGAAATCTTACGGACCCTTATGTGGGAGAAGGAGGGGGTCCGACGCAGTCCTTACGTAAGGTTTTTAAACCATTTTATTAAATTTAAATTTTAAAATATTCAAAATTTAAAAATACCCAAAACTCAAAAAACAGGTTTTTAAATTGTAGATGTACATACCAATAACAAAAAATGATTCGTAATTTTTAATTTAAAAAATTGACCCCCCCCCCTAACCCTAATAAAAAGAGGTAGGGGGGTCAATTAATTTTTTTATAATCCTTACGTAAGATGAGGGGGGGAGGTTGCCACAATCTTACGGGCCCTTACGAAGGGGGGAGGGGGTCGAAAATTACAGAAATCTTACGTAATTAATGGACGGCCTCAAACAGGTTTCCATATTCAGCTAAACAAAAACCAAGTCTATCATAAAAGTTGCGTCGTACTCAGTGGCGGATTTAGGATCGTCTGCGCCCTAGGTGCCCGATATGGTGCCCCGTTTGCTTGATAGTAATTATTATAAATAAAACATTTACATATAGGTACAGTAGCAGTCATGGAAATTGCATAGCTGAATAATTTTAATAACCGTACACAATATAAACACAATAAAGCTAGGTTTATCAAACCGGGGGGTCTGGGGGGTATGGAATACCCTCCAGTACATTTTAGATTGTACGCAAAAAATTTTTGAAATATTGAGATTTTCAAACCGGAGATCTGGGTTCAAACCTAGGGGGGCTAAAGTTTCAATGTAGATTTGTGAAAAAACTGTCAAGGGGGCAAAGTAACGAACCCAAGATATCACAATGAATTATATTATTATATTATTGTTTGAACTTGTCGACTGCAGCGCCAACGGTCGTAGAAATTTGTTCATACATTCATAGCAAAGCTAAACCGAATTAAATTTTAAATTAAAATTTTTCTTTAAATTTCACAATTTCTAAAATTTTCTAGCCTCTAAAGTTTAGGGCGCCCCTAAAATTTTGCCGCTCTAGGCCCGGGCCTCACGGGCCTAAGCGTTAAGTCCTGCATTGTCTACGGTACATTTGCAAGTTCTCTTTCGGTAATATTACCACACTCTTTCACAATTTTATTTTTTTAACCGAATCATGAGCAATATTGCACCACCATTGTCATTACATGGAATATAGACCATTTAATATTAAGAGTATAATTTTACAATGCAATATTATTGGCTGGAAATTGGCAGAATTGCTTATTACAACTTATTAATATGCATCATAAAATACTCTACTAATTTATTAATCTCTCGGGTGACAACATTGTTTCAAGTGTGTCAGTGGTTTATAATCTAAACATTTAAAAATCAAGTTAAGTGTGATAAATCTCTATGCATTACACCAATAATTGATTAAAATGCAGTGGGGCAGTGGGGGCAAACTAATTAAATATTCATGACCTTTCCATATCTAACAATAGAAAACGATGTTAAAATTCAATTTTCTTTTATTGCATATAAATTAATAAAATAATTTGCAATTTTGTATTTATTTGCAAAATATTTTTTAACCCTTAGCTGCCACACTGGGGTCAATTTGACCCCAACGGAAATCAAGCCCTAATCAAGAATAAGCAGAGAAATGTCAAAAAAAATTTTAAACTAAATATTATCTTTTCATAAAAGAACCCATAACCTACTTAAAGCACTATATATTTTTATCGGTGGGGTACGAAACGCCCCAGTATAGCAGCTAAGGGTTAAATCAAATCGGATTAATAATTAAATTTTTTTGCCCAAAATTATTAATTATAAAGGCGCTGAGAGTTTGTAATTACACTACGGAGTGAAAAATTATTTAGTACCACTGGACTTTCAATTGCGTTATTTCCAAAGAAATTAAAAAACTAGGTAATTGATTGGGAAATTTTTGAATATCTTACCGAATAACATGGCAAGGTATTGAAACATACGATTGCCTTTTGGTTGTAGGCCATATTTTTGACAATTTATTTGCATTGTTTCCATATTTTTCACTGCTGTGGTTTCCAATAAGCACTACATTGAAGATCACCACACAAATGAGTTTAACGCACACAAGTATTAATAGTCGCACAATTTACGATACTAGACTTCACTATCTAACAAAAAACAAAACGATAATCGCTTCCTATTAGCGCGTCATCAAATAAAACATTCATGTAATACTGAATAACTGAAAATCTCAATATTATGTTGTATGTAGCATCGATGACAATTTTACCTTTAAATAAACCGTTACCTGCTCAAGTTATATGTAGGGGAGACATGCAAACAGGTAAAAGGTTTGAGCGGAGTGAGGCAAGGCAAACGGAATTTCTATTATTATATCAAAGTTCAGTTTGTTCTGGAATATATAAAGCCAAGGTTTTAATAATAAGTACTTCTCTTTTAATTGATTAACATTTTTAAAATAAGCAAAAATATTTTTTTATTTTGAGATAAAAAAATAGCATCTAAAAAAAATTATAAATTAATTTATTATTTATTTAATTAACTAAAAATTAAATATGAAATAAGTAAAATAAAATTTAAATATTAATAATAAATTTATTACTATAAATAATTAATAAAATTATTTTACGAAGAGGTACAGTACCAATGAAAGAAAAACATTTTTACAAAATTTTTAAGATTTATGATTTAATAAATAATAAATTAAATTTATTAGTGGGAGGTCCAAAAAAAAGAAAGAGTCCTGGCGTGCAAGGCTTTAAGCCTTCTGGTCATCTGAAACAAAAAATCCAACGGATTCTTAATTAGTAAAGTTGTCGCTGTGGTATGACCCTTTGACAAGTAAAAAACATTTTTTTGACAAAATGGCGGCCGTTTAAAAACGCAATAACTCGGCTATAACTCGTTAAATAATAATAATTTTGAAAAATCCTTTTAATGGCATATTCTTGAATGTTTAATCTTCGGAAATATAAAAAAAAAAATTTTTAATTTTTTCACATTTCTATAGACTAGAATACCGCCTTAATTTGTGCCTCCCATTTTTTTTGTGTCTTTCCTAATTTCTACCTTTGCATTTTAATATAAATTTTTATTTGCTTTATTCGCTATTTTTCACTTTAGCTGCAATTTGCGTTCTTCATTCTTGATTTTTTTCTTAAAAACGATAACCGAGAGTATCCAGGCAAAAGAGCACCGCAATAGATTTTTCTTCTATTTTACCAAGTGTTGCAACTTACCTTATTTCTGATTTTACAAACTTATTTAAAAAAAAAAATGTTTATACTTATTATACAGAATTATGTAAAAGATAATTAAATGCGTCAGCCTGGAATTAAATTTCTCGATAATTATTTATCAAATTATTCTGATAATAAATTATTACGAATTATTTTTATTAAACATTACTGGCTATATGCCCGAGTTAACTTTTAGTATCTATAAGCAAATATTAAATACCAATTTTAAACAAGGAAATCCTAGTTTTGCATACCAAGAAACATAGCAAAAGTAATATTGAAATTTAATTTTACGGCGAAAAGGGATATATGGAAATTGATATTATTTTAATAAATTTGGTAAATATTGGTATCTGGTTTTTCTAAAAAAAAATTTAAGTTTATATACTACTTCAAATACGTACGTATTTAGTACACCAAAATTTAAAAATTAATAAATTTATAATTTATACGTTGACGTTGACATTTGCATAACCTACAATCCGTAAATCTGATCAACTTAAAATTTTATTTTTAACCAAATTTTGAGTTTAGTTTTCTGATTTTGATAGTTTAGAGTAACAGTAACACGTTTCATTCCAATAATGGAAAGGTAACTTTTCTTATTTATTATTTAAGTAATTAGTCAAAGAATCTTCGCTACGCTGCGCCTCAGTAATACCTAATTGAAAAAGAAATTAAGGAATCCGATTTTGTTCAAATTCGAATTTAAAAATGAGATAAAGTGTTACAATAGCTATCATATTGTGGATTTTAAGGCAAAGAATAACATAAAAATTACTCATTAACGGAAAATTTTATTTATAAAACTTAAATGTAAAGTTTACTTTTTATTTACTTTTATTTGACTTATTATTCTTAATCGTATCTTAATATTTGAGTTATATATTTACTGTTATGTACTTTTACTTACATGTCATTGTCCTAATCACAATATCTTTTTTTTAACCTTTCAATTGTAAATGACTACTTTGAACAAACTAAAAAGGTGAATAATAAGTAAACCGCTTTTAACCAAATTCCCATAATAGAATTTGGTCAACATTTACTTAAACCATTAAGTATTTTCTTATTAACAAAAATTTAGTTGTAGATAATAGTATTACAAGAAAAAAATCATTTATTGATTCGAAAGGAAAAAAAACTATAGGGAAGAAGTATAAAATCAATCAGTGGCGGCTGGTGGCTGCTTTATTTCAGGAGGCTAATCATAGAGCATAGATTTATCAAGAACATCTACAATTTTCTGGAATTTCCTAAGATTTTATAAATTCTGTAAAATTTGCTAGAATTTCTTCTACTTTCTCGGATTTTCTCTTTTCTAATATTTCTCTCTAATAGCCATGTGACGGCTGCGACCGTTACATTAGTTGTAATTTTTGGATGAGCTTTGTAGAAAAAGTATCTATCTCTTGATCAATCGAAAATTCACTGTTAAATTTATTTTTTATTTTATTGCTTTAATTATTAACAGTCTAGAATTTCAGGGGAGGCTAAGCCTCCCTTGCCTCTTCTGACGGGTCGCCGCTGGAATCAACTATAATAAATAAATTAATTGTTTTTATATGCGGTAATCGTATCCAAGATTCCACCAAAATCCCACTCAGAGACAGGCAGAAAAGTATGTACATACCTATTGTCGTGCTACAAAATTCTATTTGATTTGGGAATAATTATTTTGATTTTAAATTTTGTAAATTTTTATAATTTTGTAAATATTTTATTTTTACTGATTTTTGAATTTGTTCATTTTCCCACCAACAAGTTAATGTGGCAATAACGAGGTGGGAAAGATGCTAGATTTTGCCGACAATGGCCGACATACGCGGTTGAGCCGTAGTTTTTTCTCTTAAAATTTAATTTGAGTTTAATTGTTTTGTTAATACATCGGCTTTAAATTTGAGCGAGTAATTTTGATTTATTTGATTTTGAATGGTCGATGTAGTCGATTATTGACTTGAGCTTTCAAGTTGGTTGAATTCAAGTAAATTTATGTGTGAGCTTTGTTGGTCTGCAAGTTCTTAAACTTTAATCTGCTTGCGAGACGGTAACTAGGCAGCGTGTTGAAATCTAGTCTTAGATAACCTCTTTGAAAGACCTCTTATGTAGGCGAAATGTGGGGGTGGTCACTAAATAAAAACATTTGATGTTTGCATTGTATTTATTGACCGGAAATTTGGGTGTTTTTAGTATCACAGCAATCACTGAATCTTTTTGTCATAGCTAAGCTATGTTATTAATTTTTTAAAAATTATAAATAAGTTGCTTAAATGATTGGTGGTAATGGAACACTCTGTATGAATTAAAATTATAATATTATTACAGATAAATAGCAATATCAAAAATTTAGTAAATATTTAGTTTATTTTACAAATAAATATCCTGCGCATTTATTTTGTATCTTTCATGTAATAAAATGATTTTAAATAAAACATTTGCAAAAAAATTCTTTCGGAATACATATTATTACAAGTAAGGGAACTTTAAATTAATTATGCCTATGTACTGCTTAAAAAGGGAACTAAGCTAGTAGTTTTTCATATTATTATAGAAAAAAAGCATTGCTTTGTTAAATATTTCCAAAAATTTCTTTTAAGAAATTTAATTAATTAATCTTACCAGCACTGTGATGTATATAGCTTATTTCTTAATTACACTATTTTTACTAATAAATAATAATTATTGTTCTACAAATCTTAGTGAAATATTGGTCCAATATTGAAAATTAATATTGGGCTAATATTAAATGTGAACATTTTCCAACATTGCTGCAATATTGATTTTTAATATTGGTGCAATATTAAAAACAATGTTGGTCCAATATTGAAAATCAATATTTGGCCAATATTAAATGTTAACATTTTCCAATATTGCTGCAATATTGATTTTCTATATTGGCGCAATATTGAAAAACAATATTGGGCCAATATTGGCTAAATCTTGTAATATTGCGCCCACATTCAATATTGGTCCAATATTACCCTAATATTGCGCCAACATTTTGTGCTACATAAGCATAATATAAAAATTTTAACTATAATATATGCCAACGGTGCTATCTCCGCAGTAATCTTTATTTTAAAAAAAGTATCTATCTCTAAGATAGATCCCTCACAGCCAGAAACATTACTTATTCATTTGATTCAACTTTTATTTGTTTTAGTGGCCTCCAATCCGTCATCTGTTAATCTAAAAATAAATCCTTTACATTTGAAGATTGCCGATCGTTTCTTACAATTGTCCTTAGTTTCATTGGGAGTTAAATTAACTGAAAAAATGCGCGAACGTGTTAAGGTATTCCCTTTTTATACAGGGTGTCCCCGGATACACTTTACATTTTTAATTTTATAGCTGCCTGGTTTATTATTTTCTGATTTTCTGTGAACGGGATCGGGGATTTCAAAAATTTTTATTGAACAGAAGTTGTAGTCCGTTAAATTTCCTATCCGAAATGGCCCGTGGGAATTTTTGTAAAATGTTTCGTATAAAAGATACAGGGTGTTTAAAAAACTCAAAATAAAAAAAAAATCTCGAATTTTTCAACATTTTTTTACTTACTTTAATTTATAACTCGAAAACCGTTGATTTTAGATAAAAATTTTTGTTAAAAATGTATCTTGGAAAAGTGTTCTCTTGTTGTGTAAAGTGTATCCGGGGACACCCTGTATACATTTACTAATATGTTCTTTTGGTTCTATAGAAAAACAATGCTTTAATAAACTGGGCAATAAACTTGGGAGAACAGTCTGTAAAATTGGCCATTGATAAAGCAGTGCTTCTACCCAATTTCGTACAACAACCAATTAAATCTGTTGACCAGTTATTGTGCTCTGGCATGGATTTAATCGAAGAGAGGGTATTTACTTAAATTAATATTAAAACAGAAAATGTACAGAAATAATTTTAGGCAGAGTATATCAATAATGTTTATGTTCATCCATTCACTGAGAATAAGTACTCTCTGGTGTTAATAAATAATTTGGAGGGAATGTTAACTACTGCTGATGGATGTGTAAACAAGTATTTACCAGCCGATATTCTAGATATAGGTGGGTGATAACCAATCATGGTTCACAAACGTTGTCAAATATTTAATTTGTTTGATAGATGAAATACAGCCTAGAGAAAAATTAAATAAAACTCTTTTTCATGTAGTCGCATTTGCAAGTAAAATAGCATTCACTTTAGTCATTGCTGCAGTTAACGAACGTCCACTTTTACAATCACACATCGCTGAACTGTTGCAAGAATTGGTTACTTATACAGAAAAGGTGACTTGAATTTTAAATATTGTAATAATTAAGGTTTTTTAATTTACAGAGATTGTTCAAGGTTGCACAAAACCCTGCTGTAATAGTGGAAATCAGTAAAAATCTATGGACCGCCTTAAGTTCAAACCAATTGCAATACCTGAAACGAATTGATAATTGTAAAGATTTAATTGAAATTGTTACTTTTGAGGTTGCCAAATTAATCGTTCAGTTTATTCAGAATGTAAGTACTTATTGCAATACAGATAATAAACTACACCTTTTCCACCAGTAATTCAGATTTGTCAATTGATATTCAGAAATTGTCAACTGATATTCAAAAATTGTCAACTGATATTCATAAATATTGTCAATTGTAATTCAGATTTGTCAAGTGATATTCATAAATTGTCAATTGTAATTCAGATTTGTCAACTGATATTCAGAATTTGGCAATTGTAATTCAGATTTGTCAACTGATATTCGGAAATTGTCAATTGTAATACAGATTTGTCAACTGATATTCAGAATTTGGCAATTGCAATTCAGACTTTTCAACTGATATTCGGAAATTGTCAATTGTAATTCAGATTTGTCAACTGATATTCAGAAATTGTCAATTGTAATTTAGGTTTGTCAACTGATATTTAGAAATTGTCAATTGAAATTCAGATTTGTCAACTGATATTCAGAAATTGTCAATTGTAATTTAGATTTGTCAACTGATATTCAGAAATTGTCAATTGTAATTAATATTTGTCAACTGATATTCATAAATTGTCAATTGTAATTCAGATTTGTCAACTGATATTCATAAATTATCAATTGTAATTCAGATTTGTCAACTGATATTTAGAAATTGTCAATTGTAATTTAGATTTGTCAACTGATATTCAGAAATTGTCAATTAAAATTCAGACTTGTCAACTGATAATCAGAAATTGGCAATTGTAATTCATATTTGTCAACTATATTCAGAAATTGTCAATTGTAATTCAGATTTGTCTGAATTATTCACTATTCTGACAGAACAGTAGCACGTTATCATAGTTTTGTAATCGCTTATAATATGGTAATGAAATAACCATTTTTAGGTTGTTGTTTTGCCACTGGAATCATTGCCAACCTCGATAGCTAAATTTAGCGAATCTTTAAAAATTGTATTGGTAAGTACACATTGTTTTTACTGAATCTTATATATTTTAATTTAATTATTTTCAAAGGAACGCGAAGTTGCCCAAGTAATTCCTTTATCAGCAATATAGATTATAATATAAAAATTATATATACTATAATATAAGGGTAGATTATACTGACAATCTCTGTGAACTAACTTAAGTTAACTCACTAGTGAACACAAAGAAATATATGTGACTAATCTACACATTTGTGTAAAAAAAGTAAACAATTGTGTAATTTTTCTGCACAATTGTGTGGATTAGTAACACATTTCTCTCTCTCTCTCTCTGTGTTAGTAGGTATAAATTATGGTTAAAATTAAATCTAAAAAAATTATAATTTGTTGTAATTTATCAATATTTGTTACATAACCTTGATTACAGTTAATCAAAGTTAGTGCAACTAATATACCTGTTTTCCAGAACTATTTATTGGTCGTTTAAAAAAAATTAATTTACCCTCCCAGTTCTCAAATTTTGTGTTTACAAAAAATGCAAAACTCAAAAACCTTTTTCAATAGATATAAAAAAAATTAAACCAATTTTTTATCGTCACCAATTGCGATTTCCAGACTTCAACAGTAAAAAATAAATACATAATACCAACTGACATATTGGTCAGTTCTATAAGTTACAAAAAATTTACAAAACTTTTAAATAGTTTCTGGAACTCTGTATTTTAGGTTTCCGTTTGGTTGGTAAAGGCCTTTCACCCTTTTGTCACTCCCGTAATAGAGTCGGTTCCTATTTTCGATTCTCCGATGGCTTTCAAAGGTTAGTTTTACCCTTCTTGTGTTTTAGATTCACATTTCGGTTTTCCTAAGCATTTGTTGCCCCAAATTTAGTTATTTCTGTCAATCCGGTTTTTGTTGCACTCTGTATTATGGTCACTTCCAAATATTTCATGCTCCTCAACTGTAGGATAAAGCTGCATTCCTTCCACTTTCACCAAGTTTCCCGTCTTAGTTACTTGTTTTCAGGCCTATAGGTTTATTGGTTTGCCGCCCCTATTTACAGGGTCATGAAAATTTTTCAAAATTTCTAGCAATTTCAGATTTTGCCTGGGTGGAAAGACTTGCTATTTCAAAAATTCACCGGTAGTTTTCTGTTAGCAGAGAGTCCTGAAGAATAGGGCCCTTTTGTTCTGCTCCGGTGTTGTACTCCCGGGAGAAAGGGGTGTGCCTGGGCTTTTAGAATTACGAGAGTGGAGAGTTTTCTGAAGGAGAATCCGAATCAGGTAAATAATCTGACTCGGAGGGAGGGTCTGAGAAGTGGGGTATCTGAAAATTTATTTTGTGGGCCAGGAAGGGGTGGAACAGATCTGGGGGTGTTTCTTGGTTTGGTGATCCGCACATGAGTCCATCGTTCTGTCATCGTCGGGTAACAGCCTCTTGAGGAGGAAGTTCAGCGTCCTTCTTGGATTCATCGTGTCGTTGCCGCACTCTTCCTTGAAGGATATCAGAACTCCTTAACACTTTACTTATAGACTTGCCGCAGACGGCAATAGAAACAGACGATCTGCCCGGATCTTCAGAGACGCCTGGGGTATTTTGACTAAAATATTTTTAGTTTCCTCAGAGGTTTTAGCACTGCAATCCTCCATGGGATACACCAGGACTTGAAACCTCTGAACTTGCAAAGCCCCTGTATGGGGTTTGCTGCCTTTGCTTTCAGTGCCGCCAGGTAATCCCGTGGAAGATTTTGTGTTGTTGGTGCTGTGGTAATCTATGCGTGATTTCCTCAATTTTTGAATTTTTCTCCATTTCGTCGATCGCGAAAATATGTAAATATTTTCATGGGTTCTCAACCAATCGAGTTGCACTTTGCACATCAGGAAATTCCCAATTAATCGAGTTGCACATCAATCGAGACAATCAAAACGGACATGAGCAACCACTGCAAAGCAATAAATTTTTACGTCAATTTCTTACTGTATGTAGGTGAAACACGGATACTTCATTATTACACACCTGAAACAAAAGAACAATATAAACAATGGATTGAAGCCATCTTTAGCGCTCCAAAGAAGGCAAAACAAATTATGGCTACTGTTTTTTTATAATTCTCATGGTATAATCTTTATAATAATTAGTTTCTCATCTACCATATTCATTTCTTCAAAATTTTCTCGATTGGCGTAAAACTCTGTTTTGGCTGGCCTGATAAATCTGATCATCGGATATTTTTATTGCCAACTTAAAAATATTATTATATTAAATACAGAAACTTCCTATAAACAAATTTTTGGGTTCCATTGTAAACTTATTTGGCTACTATTGAAAATGGCATACTTCTCTCCGCCAGATACTGCAAAGCGATTTAGTTCGTATCGCGATGGGTTGTACCAAGGATCAATGAAACAGCGTGATGAGAGATTGTTAACCTCTACAACGCTATATGTAGGAAATTTGTCATATTATAGCACCGAAGGTCAGATATACGAAATATTTTCAAAATGTGGCGACGTAAAAAGGATTATCATGGGACTTGATAGATATCAAAAAACGCCTTGTGGATTTTGTTTTGTGGAATACTATGATAGATGCGACGCCGAAGATGGTGTTAGGTATATTAATGGTACCCAACTGGACGAAAGAACCGTTCGTGTCGATTGGGATTCTGGTTTTGAGGAAGGAAGACAATACGGTAGAGGCAAAAAAGGTGGTCAGGTGCGTGATGAACTTCGCATTAGCTACGATCCCGGAAGAGGAGGTTATGGTTCTTCAGTTCTTCCTTAAAATTCAGATAATTTATAATATTATTAAAAAAACTATTGAAAATTATCTAATAATAAATCTAATAATACCTCCCCTATATAAAATGTGTTCCAAAATTTTTTTTTTTAATTTTGAATTCAGCAAGAAAATGTTATAACTTAGCTTTTTATTGTGTTAGTTGTAAATTTTGAGTCTCTTGTTGAGATTTTTGATTAATTTTGTGGAAATAAAAGTTTTGATTTGCTGTGATTGAATTTTATATTTATTTGATTGTATATTCAGATGATATATTTGAATTTTGTTTTCAAAATTTTTGAAAATAACAAGTCAAAATTTTTTTATAAAAAGTGGGGGGCTAAGTTCACACACATGTACGCCTATGATTTATTTTCAAAGTAAACACGTATTTCAATTTGACTTAAGAAGTTGACAGTTAACCTCAAAACTTTCAAATTGGCCGGAACTTATTTGTGCCATAGATTTATGTATATAATAATGTAAAGTGTAAATACAAAAGAAATTAAAATGTCGTTTTTGTTGGACTCATTTGTGATCTTTTTGTCGGAGGTTCGTATTTCATAAATTTATATCCTGCTCTTAATATTATTAACATTGTGTTATTATAGTTGTTTTTTCTCGTCGGATCATGGCTCTTTTTCGTAAAGCATTTATTCAAAGATTACGAGTTGAGGCATGTTTTGGTACAGCTAATTTTCTGCATCATTTTAACCTTATCGTGTATTATGTTCGAGATGATTATATTCGAAATTTTAGGTTGGTTAGATTCCAGGTAAGTTTCGGTTACATTTAGGTTTCATTTTCTTGTTTGCTAATGTTTTAAAATGTAGTTCTAGATATTTTTATTGGAACGTAACGTTACATTTTTTGGTAGTGATGGTGGTAGTATGCAATCCACTCTACATCATTTATTCCACAATATTGAATCTTCCGTTTGGTGAGTTTTATTAATTTGCAAGTGAGATTTTGAATTTCTTTAATTTTCAGTGAGGCCTGAATTAGTTAAGTACTTAACTATTTTTGTATGGATGATTTTTATATTCATATTTTGGAAACTTGGTGATCCGTTTCCTATTACCAGTTCCAAGCAGGGAATTTTAAGCATGGACCAATTGGTGTCGCGAATTGGCGTCATTGGCGTAACTGTAATGGCAATTTTATCGGGTTTTGGTGCCGTTAATTATCCGTACACTTCTATGGCTTACTTTATGAGGTTAATATTGATTTTTTGTTTTGTTTTTGATTTCAATAATAACCGAATTAAACATCGAAACATCAAAATTGTCTCATTTTATAAATTTTCCAGTTTTTTTAATGGCTTTACTTTTAGAGAAGTTTCCATTGCAGATGTTACTAGTACAGAAAAAAGACTGATGCAAACGATGGATATGATCATAATGAAGAAAAAGAGAGTTGCCATAGCAAAAAAGCAAGCAATGGAAAAGAGTATTCGAAGTAATAATAAACAAACAAGAACTGGAATTTGGGAAATGCTCACTTCGGTTACTAGCCACAGAAGTGTAGAAAGTAAGAAGCACCAATCACAGTTTTTTTGATTTTAACATTTCTGAAACCTTCAGACATAAACCAACTCAAACTTGAAATATCCGGTTTGGAAGAATTAAGCAGGCAATTATTTCTGGAAGCACACGAAAGTCATAATATGTTAGAAAGAATTGAATGGTCAAAAACGTGGACAGGAAAATATTTTAACTTTCTGGGTTACTTCTTTTCTTTGTATTGTATGTGGAAGATATTCATCGTAAGTCTTTTTTTTTTGCATCTTTCACAGTCTTAATTTTTTTTGTTTTGCTAATTTAAGTGCACAGTCAACATAATATTTGATAGAGTTGGTAAAAAGGATCCCGTCACTAGAGGCATGGAAATAGCTGTACATTGGATGGGTCTCAACATTGATGTGGGATTTTGGTCGCAACAAATTTCTTTTTACTTGGTTGGTTGTATAGTAGTAACTTCTATTCGTGGATTACTTCTTACATTAACAAAAGTAAAATACAAAATGAAAGTTAAATTTGAAAATTAAAATAAATTTCTGTTTCAGTTCTTCAATAAAATTTCGTCCAGCAAAAGTTCTAACATCATTGTGTTACTTTTAGCTCAAATAATGGGGATGTATTTTGTGTCGTCAGTTTTATTGTTACGAATGAACATGCCAGCCGAATATAGGGTGATCATAACGCAAGTGTTGGGTGATTTACAGTTTAATTTTTATCATAGATGGTTTGATGTTATTTTTCTTGTTAGTGCTTTAAGCAGCATAGCCACACTTTATCTGGCACACAAACAACCTGTTCATGAGCATTTGTGATTTTACATTCTTTTATATTATTATTTTTGTGTATCTATTTTTAAAACTTTTGAAATATTAAAAAATTTATTATTATTTTTTAAAATTTCAAGTTTAACATACGCAGTACTCTACACTTCTTTTATTTATTACAAGTTCTTATAGAAAAAAGAAGTAGACAAAGTTTTTGCTTTCTTTTTCTGATTTTTGGGAAATCTTGAATAAAGTGGCCATAACAGATCACAAAGCAATAACATTCCAGCTTGACAATGAAACCACCGAAGCAAGGATCAATAAAATAAGAATCCCTGACACAATTATCATCGCAAAACTAGAAGAGATCCTGCAACTGTAGGCAGAAGAAACTCAAAAGGACATAGCCCAGCTGCATTACAGTGAACGAAATGGACCAGTTGATTGAAAGAATTCACGAAAACAAAAGAAGAGACAATAAAAGAACACACCCACATCAAGAAAAACTGTATTTGAAGACCTGACTGGTAGAACGATAAGAACCCCTGTACAGGAACCGGAACGAAATCCTCAGGAAACATCTCGACGTCAAAATAGGTATGTATCTCCAGAGATCATTTTTAAAACAAACTCAAAAAATCTCACAATAAATATATGGGGCATCACCCAGAAATTAGCGGCGGGCAAGCTTCCTTCGTCTCAACGTTTAAGAAACCTTCATCCCTGAAAGAACTTTAAATTATCTGATGATGAGCTGTCTATCGGATGATGACCCAAGCTCAGACTCAATAGTGGATCACCAAGCTATGAGATCGAACTTCAAAAATGTCCAGTGGGGCGGATAACTCGGAAGAAATTTCCGAAATCAGCCTGGAAGAACTAATGGAGGTTGTCAAAAACACCCAGGCCCGCAAGACGCCAGGGTTCGACAACCTCTAAAGTTCCTTCTTCAAAAAAAATATACGCCCATCTGAAACATCTTTGTTTGAAAACCTACAATGCATGTCTAAAAATAGGGTAATTCTCTCACGAGTGGCACCTCACGCTACGAACCAAATCCGAAGAAAGCCTTAATTGCCGTGATGTTTTACCACATTTCGGGAGCATTCGACAATGTATGGTGGCTATCACTTTTCTACTTTCTGAGCAGAAAAGAGTTACCTCGCAAATTGAACATCTTCATCAAGTGAACGAGATATGACTCTCACGTTCTGACGTGTTTGTTGTTTCTGAACAACCTTCACCAAAAAGACCCGTTTCAAAGACTGTCCCAAGGGTCGGTTCTAGGACCCACTCTCTGGAATGCACTACTAGCGAAGTGCATGCATGCAACTCCAAAGTGAAGAAAGACTGGAGGCAGTAGGAACCCTAATCAATGACATTGGGGCGACAGTGTCGGTTTCCTCTAGAAACAAGCTCAAATAAAGAATACAGAAGAACGTGAACAACCTCCAAAAATGCCTGGGGGTATAGAATACCCTCCAGTACACCAGAGATTGTACGCAAAAAAATTTGTTATGGAGCTTATGGTTTTCAAACCAGAAATCTAACTTCTGAAAATCTAAGATTTTTACTGATGTCCTGGGGGTATGGAACAACCCCCCAGACCCCTCGGTTTAATAAAGCTAGCTTTGTGATTGTGTTAAAAATATATATTTTTGAACTTATGAGTTTTAAACCAAAAATTCAATTTTTATCTACTTCTGTTCTATTTTCTATTCTTTATTATTAAGAATTATCTATTTTTTTAATTGGGGAATAATTTCCAATGCAATTTCCATGGCCGCTACTGTATGGAAAGAACTAAAAATAGGAAACGGAGCCACTTTCATGAGCCCAACACGAACTGGTCTCAGAGATTTCCGATTTAAAACAGAATTGTAGAGCGCGATGAACAACATCACCTTGGACGAGTGGCAGAAGAAATAAGAAAATACTGGCTATGGCAGAATCACCTTTCAATTTATGCTCAAAGTCAAAGAACAACCTTTCAAATGAGTCAGGATTTAACTAGACCTGAGCAAATGGGTATAAGCACCTCAAAAGACCGTGTAAGCCTGATGACGGTTTCTGCCCGGAATATGTGAGATATTGGACAAGCCCATCCACAGAATAACGGAGTGCACTAGGTACATTAGTGAAAGGAATAAAGTCCTGGCTTACCAACAAGTAAATCGACTGGAAAGTATAGAACAACTGTACTGAACGATCCCATCCGAACTGTTCTACGCCTTTCTGGATGATGAAAACAGGAGAGGATCCAGATTTGCATCTCAACTCTCCAAGAAACCTAAGCCTTAGACCAGAGGTGGGCAAACTTTTTTCATAAAGTGCCAAAAAAACCTAAAAAATTTTACAGTCTTCCAATGTTGGCCCAGGCTTGAGCCAGAATTAGTGAACCCAGCTTTGGCCTTCTAATGTTGGCCCTAGCTAAGGCCCAGAACTGGGCAACCCAGCTCTGGTCTTCCAATGTTGGCCCAGGCTTGAGCCAGAACTAGTGAATTCAGCACCCAGCTCTGGCTTTCTAATGTTGGCCCTAGCTAAGGCCCAGGACTGGGTAACCCAGCTCTGGTTCTTCAATGTTGGCCCAGGCTTGAGCCAGAACTAGTGAATCCAGCTCTGGCTTTCTAATGTTGGCCCTAGCTAAGGCCCAGGACTGGGTAACCCAGCTCTGGTTCTTCAATGTTGGCCCAGGCTTGAGCCAGAACTAGTGAATCCAGCTCTGGCTTTCTAATGTTGGCCCTAGCTAAGGCTCAGGACTGGGTAACCCAGCTCTGGTTCTTCAATGTTGGCTCAGGCTTGAGCTAAAACTAGTGAATCCAGCTCTGGCTTTCTAATGTTGGCTCTAGCTAAAGCCCAGGACTGGGTAACCCAGCTCTGGTCCTCCAATGTTGGCTCAGGCTTGAGCTAGAACTAGTGAATCCAGCTCTGGCTTTCTAATGTTGGCCCTAGCTAAGGCCCAGGACTGGGTAACCCAGCTCTGGTTCTTCAATGTTGGCCCAGGCTTGAGCCAGAACTAGTGAATCCAGCTCTGGCTTTCTAATGTTGGCTCTAGCCAAGGCCCAGGACCGGGCAACCCAACTCTGGTCCTTCAATGTTGGCTTGAGCTAGAACTAGTGAATCCAGCTCTGGCTTTCTAATGTTGGCCCTAGCTAAAGCCCAGGACTGGGTAACCCAGCTCTGGTCCTCCAATGTTGGCTCAGGCTTGAGCTAGAACTAGTGAATCCAGCTCTGGCTTTCTAACCCAGTAAACACAAAACTCCATGGGATGTTATGTGACTTCCTATTTTGATCCCACGTATAACATCTTTTTGTGCCATCTATTAGTTGTTGCATAGCGGTTAATCGCATAACATCATATCTAAAACTTCTAGGAGATGTTTATGAGATGTTAGTAGTATTAGTAGAAGTTCTATGTGACATCTTATACTGCTCCTTAAAAGTCGGACATAAGAGTAGACAGGGACGTCCCAGAGAAGTTTACAGGCACTAGATCAGAACATCACACTTCCCGACGGGTAAACTATGTTACATCTCTATAACAGGTTTGTGTTTACTGGGAATGTTTGCCCTAGCTAAGGTCCAGGACCGGGCAGCCCAACTCTGGTTCTTCAATGTTGGCCCAGACTTGAACCATAGCTAGTTACCCAGCTCTGGCCCTCCAATGTTGGCCCTAGCTAGGACCCAGTTCTGGACAACCTCAAATAACAAATACAAATAAAACATTTTCGTAGACGGCTTAAGCCACGAACCTTGCGTTGTTAAATTGTTTCACATGGTAAGTTAAACAAGCGATGCAATTCTCAAATTCGATATTTTTTAAATTGGCTGAATATCGTCGTAGTACTTCACCCACGCTTCTCCTGACACCCCAAGCAACGACCGACAGACAGGCGGATGACAGAAATTTTTGCAGTTTTATCTACGTGTCTGTTTTACACCAGTTTGTGCCGACAAAGTTGTTAAAATATAATTTCGAGGACCATACACTGCTACTTCAGAATAGACATTGGCGGGCCGGATTAAAGCTCTTTGGGGGCCGGAGATGGCCCGCGGGCCGTACTTTGCCCATCCCTGCCCTAGACCTTTTTTGGACTCGATTGCAGAGTAGAACCAAAAAAGGAAATCCTAACGAAATTAGCCAAAACAAAACAAGAAATGCCGGAAAGTTACGTCAAATAAGACCAAGACATAACTGACAGAAATGGACAACGGCGGCTCGTTAGAGGAGGCAAGAGAAGCTTCGCCTCCCCTAAAATTCTGAACTATACTCAGAAGAGATTTATTATCATCAGACACAGATTACCTCCTAGTGACTATGAATCAAGTAAAACCTCCGAATAAATATATACCGCTATCGATTTAACGCGGTATTGTAATATAACTAGTGCATTAAATCGCTGAGGAAATCAGGTGTACAAATGAAGGAAAATCTTAGGAAATCTAAAAATTCTTAAGAAATCCGAGGAAAAGAAATAGGAAATCCTAGAAAATCATAAAAATTAAGAAATCTTAAGGTAATCCGAAGAAATCTTTCAAAAATATTGTGAAAGGAAATGTAGTGTACAAAAATTTGTCTGGCCACTTACCTCTCGTTATTGTAATGACGTAGTTGAGCGTCAGCCTTCTTTATGAATCGTGCACCTTCGTATCCTGTAAATAGGATTTTTTTGTTTAAATTATAGTGGACGGTAAGAAGGACTCGAAGTGTTGATGCACACCGCAAGGTCGAGCTAAGAAATTCTGTCAAATTCAAGATTGGAACTAAGAATTTTCGCTCTGTAACTCGACTAGCGATCACACCGATCCACGGCTGTGTTGTAAATGGCATCATTCGAATTAAATTTAATTTAACCTAAGCAAGGAAGATTCAAAACAAATAGAAAAACTCACATGAAAAGAAATTAACAATTAAAAAAAAATTAACAATTTTTAATCTCCAATTTTTCTGTAATTATTGGTATTTTATTATGTATTTATTTTTTAGTTTTTGCGGTTTTTTGCTCCCATGTTAAATCTTATGGGAATTTGAAGTAGAAACCCCATAGCCCCACTACTGATATCGTGGTTCAATCCCTATCTAAAATAAATGTATGCAAAATTTCAATTTTTAAATTACGTTTTCTCGAAAACTAATGGATAATCGGCAATAATACTTTTTTTTACTCTTAAATTGGCAACGTATCTCATGAGATACATGGTTTAAAAAAATTCCATTTATCAGGCAGGCTTGATGATTCTGGAATGGATCAAATGGAATTTTTTAAACCATGTATCTTGTGAGATAAAAACTAAAAAAATTTTTATTGTGTTGTGTTGTATTCACTTGTATATTGTAAAAAAATTTTTCATTTCGCGAAGCATAAAGTAGAAAATCGCGAAAAACCATTTTTTGCGCTGGCCCCCTGTTTTCAAAATTTTGAAAAGTTTTTTTTTGTATTGTGTTGTATCATAAGGCAAAATATTAATTAACAAATACAAACTGATGTTATCATTGTAATAAAATGGGTGAATGGGTCATATATTAAGCAATTAAGGTAGAGACTAATTAACCATTTTTAAACAGTGGCAGCTCATCAGAGAAGGCAAGGGAGGCTTAGCCCTCTTTAATTCTGGAATTTTAATTAAATTTAAAAAATTTTCAAAAATCTAAAAAAGTAGATTGTTGATTATAAGAACTATCAGAAAATAGATATTTCTTTCACAATAATTATTCAAAAAATTAAGTGAGGCTACCGTAGAAGCAGAATCATTGGGCTAGAATCGCTGAGGAAATCTGGTATACAAGTTAAGGGAAATCAGATAATTCAATAAAATGAGGGAAAATTTGAGAAAAAAAAAGAAAATCATAGGAAATCCAAGAAAATGTTGGGAAATATCGAAAAATCTGTATTTTATGAATAGCCTCCTCAAATGATGAAGACAAGAGCCGCCACTGTTTCGAAGAATATGCAAATTAATACACAGAATTCTGGTGTCATAGTAAAAATTTTCGTTTGTATCGGCAATCTAATTTGCTTTTTAAAATTTATATTAACAAACATTTCGACGACCCCTTGCCTCGGTAAGATTTTACATTACCGGTGTGCTCCTGACACAATCGAACTGATTTGAAGATAACTTTATTGCGATGCACTTTTCAAATGTTGTGCTATTTTTAATAAACAAATTAAGAAATAAAGAGACCAACTTTCGCTCACTTTTCCTGTCTGAATTCATCAATGAAATAATGAACGCAACCTAATCAATGCCAATGGTAAATTAAAAATATTTTTAAGGCTTCAATTAAGTGCACACATCGAGCGTAACAAATTGAAATCTAGCCGAAGATAATATTACGTATTTTAAATTACAAAATTTTATTTACACTCAGTATAAGATTTGCCACATTTTCTTTTTTTTTTTGTAATAATTTCATTTTAAGCTATTTGTGAGGAGCACCGATGGGACACTGTCCCACCTGACATGTATCAAAATGGCAAATTCCGAATTAAAATGGTAAAAAAGTCAGCGGTTTAGTTTAGGGACGCTGGCGCTGCTGCACTTGAATAAAACCGCAAAATTTAACTTGAGAGCAACCTCCAGAATTTTACATGGTTGCTTTTTTCAATTTTGAAATAAAATTGGGGCCGGTACGTTTTTGTATAATTACATTTATTTGAAATCATAAAAACGCTTGCCATTAACAGAATCATTTCGAAATAAATTGTCTGATACAAATGTGATGATAGGCGGAGTTAATCAATGTCGCGACGTCATGAACATAGTGCAATAAAACTAGAATTCGTACAACTGTTTGATTAGTTGCTATATATCAATCAAATAATAAGTGGTGTTCAATTTATTTTCGCGCGAAATATTTTTTGTCCAAAATTTCAAAATCGACTTGGCTGTTTTAAAATTTAAATTTAAAATATGAAAGAACACGCTACCAACGGTGTAAGGGATGAAGATAAACAGGTCATATCGACGTGTTGTAAAGGTAAGTTAGTAAAGATTACCATTTTTATCATATAAGTAAAATAAAATTACTGCACGTGTTTCGTGCTCTTTGGCAATCGTCATACACTTCCGTATATTGCTATGTTGAAGATGCGATAAAACCAAAAAAAAAACAAAAGAACTACCGCTAATATTACTGGTAAGCTTGTAAACGCCTCTTGTCTTATCTGTGATCTTGTTAAGCAAGCTGGTGAAGGGTTATCGGAGGAAGTATTTCTTTTGTGTATTAAATTATTAATTTTCTATTCCAGAGTTGTTTCGTAATTATAGTCAGCATATGGTGACTAATTTAATTAATTCCTTCCGATAAATAATTATTTTCCTACATATCGATATGTTCATATTTTTAGAAAATTTTAGAATTTATTTATTGATAGCAATAAAATATTGCTCCTAATGAATGATCACACTCTGTAGGTCAATTGCGTGTGAGTAAATAATGAATTATTATATAAATTAATTTAATAATATTATTCAAGCGTCGATAAAGGTTATCGCGATTATTCGATTCATTTTGAACCCCACACAGCGATTTTCAATTTTTCTCGATTTTCTAATCAAAGCAATAAATTATGTTACTAACCTATCGGTATCTTAAAAACCTATTTTCGGAAAGCATCTCTATGTAGTAATTTTTGAGATTACAGTGCGAAAATATTATTACATAATTTTTCCACATTATTTCCTAAATAAACAAAAGAATATTTTTGACTAATATTTACCGAAAATAATATTATGTCGTATAATGCGTAGAATATTATGTAAAATATATTTTTATAAAAATAAACAAATATTCAAAGATATTTGTTATCATCAAGTACATGATACATCTATCGAAAATAGAAAAACTAAATATAAAAGAAAATTTTATTACAATTTTATAACACTTGTCTCAAGTATAATAACAAATAAAGTAATTGTGACCCCCCTCCTCCCCCCATTATAAGACGTTATTATTTTAATTATAAAATATTTCTTAAAACTTGCATTAAACATCAAAATTAAAATTTTAGGATTAAACTAACTGATTACCCGTGACCCCCCCCCACCCCCCAAAAAAAATCAAAATTAGTAAAAAACAACAACCCCCGGCTTACGTAATATTTGAAAACTCCCTTAGGGCATCTCTAATATTTTAGATTTTTGGTTTAATTTATTTTTGATCCACTCCCGAGAACCAATGCTAAAATTCTTTAATCAATTCTAGAACGCCCCCCCCCCCCCATTAAAGATTTCCTCAATAGTACGGTCATTATGTCCAAATATTCCTGATTAACATATAATAATTCGGTTGGCGCTCTTTCTTGTTTTAACCTTTGGAGAGGTCACTGGTAGTCTTCATTCAAAAAGTCGACCAAATCCTGCATTTGCTTATGTCCGCCATTTTAAATTTTATGAATAATGATTTTTTTTCAATAACTCGGCCATTTTGAATTTTAACAGAAAAATCGTAAACACAAAAGTCTTGAATTGCATTTAATACAACTTCAGTTCCCGTATTTTTTTTTCTGAAATCGATATTTTTCAAATAAAGTCTGAAAAAAGCGGCCCCCAGTTTGAATTTTATGAAAAATGGTTTTCCATTTTTAATTTAGCAAAAAATCGTCAAGACAAATGTTTTTAATTGAATTTCCTACAATTATGGTTCAGGTATTTTTTTTTCTGAAATCGACATTTTTCAAATATAGCCTAAAAAAGTGGCGCCATTTTGAATTTTATGAAAAATGTAAATCGCAAAGACAAAAGTCATGAATTAAATTTCCTACAACTTTGGTTCCCGTATTTTATTTCGGAAATCGATATTTTTCAAATGAAGTCTGAAAAAAGTGGCGCCATTTTGAATTTCATGAAAAATGGTTTTTCTTAAATAACTCAGCCATTTTCATTTATAACGAAAAATGGTCAAGACCAAAGTCTTAAATTGAATTTCTTACAACTTTGGTTCTCGTATTGTTTCTCTGATATCGATATTTTTTAAATTAAACCTGAAAAGGCGACGCCATTTTGAATTTTATAAAAAATGGTTTTTCTGGAATAACTTGGGCATTTTCAATTTAACGAAAAATCGTCGAGATAAAAATTTTGAATTGAATTTCGTACAACTTCGGTTCTCGTATTTTCTTTTTTTGAAATTGATATTTTTCAAATAAAGCCTGACAAAAGTGACGCCATTTTGAATTTTATGAAAAATGATTTTTCTTAAATAACTCAGCCATTTCTAATTTTAACGAAAGATCCTAAAGACAAAAGTCTTGAATTGAATTTCATACAACTTTGGTTCCATATTTTTTTTTGAAATTGATATTTTTCAAATAAAGCCTGAAGAAAGTGGCGCCATTTTAAATTTTATGAAAAAATTTTGTTTTTAATAACGCGGCCATTTTCAATTTAACGAAAAATCGGAAAGATAAACGTCTTGAATTGCATTTCCTACAACTTTGTTTCCCGCAATTTTTTTCTGAAATCGATATTTTTCAAGTAAAGCCTGAAAAAATGACGCCATTTTGAATTTTGTAGAAAATGGTTTTTTTTTTAATAACTCTGCCATTTTCAATTTAACGAAAAAATAAAAATTTTGAATTGAATTTCGTACAACTTTGGTTTCCGTATTTTCTTTCTGAAATCTATATTTTTCTAATAAAGCTTTAAGAAAGTGTCGCCATTTTGAATTTTATAAAAAATTGTTTTTCCTCAATAACTCGGCCAATTTCAATTTGAGGAAAAATCGTAAAGGCAAAAGTCTTGATTTGAATTTCCTACAACTTTGGTTCCCGGAGTTCAGTTTTTGAAATTGATATTTTTCTAATAAAGCCTGAAAAAAGTGGCGCTATTTCGAATTTTATGAAAAACTCTTTATTTTTAATAACGCTGCCATTTTCAATTTTACGAAAAATCGTAAATACAAACGTCTTGAATTGAATTTCCTACAACTCTGATTCCATATTTTTTTCTAAAATCGATATTTTTCAATTAAAGCCTGACAAAAGTGACGCCATTTTGAATTTTATGAAAAATGGTTTTTCTTCAATAACTCGGTCATTTTCAATTTAATGAAAAATCGTCAAGATAAAAGTCTTGACTTGAATTTCCTACAACTTTGGTTCCCATTTTTTTTTTTAATTGTAATTTTTCATGTAAAGCCTGAAAAAAGCGACGCCATTTTGAATTTTGTAAAAAACGGTTTTTCTTCAATAACTCTGCCATTTTCAATTTAACGAAAAAATAAAAATTTTGAATTGAATTTCGTACAACTTTGGTTTCCGTATTTTCTTTCTGAAATCTATATTTTTCTAATAAAGCTTTAAGAAAGTGTCGCCATTTTGAATTTTATAAAAAATTGTTTTTCCTCAATAACTCGGCCAATTTCAATTTGAGGAAAAATCGTAAAGGCAAAAGTCTTGATTTGAATTTCCTACAACTTTGGTTCCCGGAGTTCAGTTTTTGAAATTGATATTTTTCTAATAAAGCCTGAAAAAAGTGGCGCTATTTCGAATTTTATGAAAAACTCTTTATTTTTAATAACGCTGCCATTTTCAATTTTACGAAAAATCGTAAATACAAACGTCTTGAATTGAATTTCCTACAACTCTGATTCCATATTTTTTTCTAAAATCGATATTTTTCAATTAAAGCCTGACAAAAGTGACGCCATTTTGAATTTTATGAAAAATGGTTTTTCTTCAATAACTCGGTCATTTTCAATTTAATGAAAAATCGTCAAGATAAAAGTCTTGACTTGAATTTCCTACAACTTTGGTTCCCATTTTTTTTTTTAATTGTAATTTTTCATGTAAAGCCTGAAAAAAGCGACGCCATTTTGAATTTTGTAAAAAACGGTTTTTCTTCAATAACTCGGTCATTTTCAATTTTAACGAAAAATCGTAAAGGCAAAAGTCTTGAATTGAATTTCCTACAACTTTGGTTCCCGTATTTTTCTTTCGAAATTGATATTTATCAAATAAAGCCTGACATACTCTTTGGCCTGTCAAAAGTGGCGCCATTTTGAATTTTATGAAAAATGGTTTTTTTTCAATAACTCGGCCATTTTCAAAATTAACAAAAATTGGTCAAGACTAAAGTCTTGAATCGAATTTCCTACAACTTTGGTTCCCGTATGTTTTTCTGAAATGGATATCTTTCAAATAAAGCCTGAAAAAAGTGTCGCCATTTTGAATTTTATGAAAAGTGGTTTTTCTTCAATAATTCGGCCATTTTTCATTTAACAAAAAATCGTCAAAACAAAAGTCTTGAATTGAATTTCTTACAACTTTGGTTCCCGTATTTTATTCTAAAATCGATATTTTTTAAATTAAACCTGAAAAAAAGCGACGCCATTTTGAATTGTATGAAAGATGGTCTTTCTTGAATAACTCGGCCATTTTTAATTTTAACGAAAAATCGTAAAGACAAAAGTTGTAGGATATACTTACAGTACCGCAACCCTAACAAAACAAAAACAAAAACCTCATAAAAAAACAAAATTTTGCCAGTTTTTTTTTCTTTTCCTTTAGCGTAGGACCTTAAATATTGACTGTAAGAAAAAAAAATAAAGTTAAAAATAAATGAGATAATGCAAGAGTTTTACTTCGCCGGTTTTCTGAGGTTTAATTTGAAAAATATCAATTTCAGAAAGAAAGTTTGAAAACCAAAGTTGTAGAATATTCTATTTCCTGCAACTTTTATCTTGACGAGTTTTCGTTAAAATTGAAAATGGTCTAATTATTCAAGAAAAACCATTTTTCATAAAATGCAATATGCAAATGCAGGATTTAGTCGACTTTTTGAATGAAGACCACCAGTGGGTCCTGGACCTACAGATTACGTAATATTATAAAAAAATATTTAAGAACTCGAACTCGGCACAGGTTGAAATCGGCGCAAGGACGATTTGGCGTAACCCAATTCGGTGCAGAGACTTTTCAGCGCCGCCAGTTCGGGGCAGCGATTAGACGCAGCCTATTCGGCGTTGCAGTCCGGTGCATTTAAGTTTTGAAATTCTATATTCTTGCAAAATAAAAATAATTGTTTTTGCGTCGAATCGTCTTGGCACCGAATCGCCTTTGCGCCAAAATTGCGCCGAATTGTATACATTAGATCGGCTGTGCCGAAAAGTCGTAGACCGCAAAGGAACAGTGGCGAAACTAACGGTGGTCCATTTTCTATCATGGACATATATTATTTTATCTACATAACATAATGTTAAGTGTCACACTGATCTTATAAAAAAAATTTGGGGGCCCAGTTTGGCGCTAGAGCACATGCCCTTGGCTGCATTGTTACGCCACTGCAGAGGAATACACAAGAATTAAATTTAAAAAAAAGATGAAAATTCGCCAAGATTAATTATCCTACGCATAAACGAATTTCCACATCATTTATGCATTAGAAGGTCGCGGCGGCCGATTGCCGACTATTTTGTTCAAAATTACAAATTTTACTCATTATATTGTTTGCATTATTGCACTTTAAGGCCGGAAAAAATTATACCAGGTGTACAATTTGAATTTAGGAATTACTCTAGAAATTGCGGAAATTATTCTCACATGAGAAAATTACTGATTTAAATGTTAATCTATATTATCTCTAAAGCACCTTGAATGTATTGTTGGATAATTAGAAAATAAACTTGGAAAAAATCACCTTCGTTTGTGTAAGGCCAAACATAAACTTCCTTTCAATTAAAACAGCTATTAAAAGTACAATTGAAGTTTTCAATACAAAATTGCAATTATCGATTCCTAGTTTCGGTTACCTATCCAAAACAACAATAGATCGAGCTACTGGTCGATTTTATTCTGTTTCGGCTTTCAAATTTTTTATTAAATTGGTAATAATTCCAACTGGTGCCAACTTCGAAAAGTGGGCGTTTTAAAAAAATTAGATCTCGGTATTGTCACATCCGGGAATAAATCCTTAAATCATTATTGTCACTTATACCTACTAAAGTAATAGATTACAACCACATCCTTTTTATTAACATAATAAATGAGAAATAATTTAATAGGTGAATTGTTGTCAACAACTGAATCACAAAAATTGTAATTTATAATTTTTTCCCAACCTCAGTCTTTATTTCTTTGAAATAATAATTTTGAATTTTAATTGCAAATACGGAAAAATATTAAAAATGGAGAATTAAATCCCGACCACATAATGGTAGGTGGGAGTATCGGGTCAAAAATAGATCGATATTTAAACCCAAAAATTAAATTAAAAATCTTTATTCAAAAATTAAAAAAAAATTTATTGAAAAATTTTTTAAATTTCCACCTTCGCGTGGCCATAGCCCGAAAAATATTGATTTTTCGGTAAAAATGGATTAGTGCTTTTTTAAAAAGCTTGAAGTTATCTACAAACTAGATTCAAACATTTTTTGTCTAAAATCAACGACTTTCGAGTTATAAATTAAAGTAAGTAAAAAAAAAGTTGAAAAATTCAAAAATTTTTTATTTTTGCTTTTTTCAAAAGTCGGTGTCTTTTAAACAAAACATTTTACAAAAATCTGATGCCCCATTCCGGATAGTAAATTTAACGGACTACAACTTTTGTCTAAAAAAATTTTTGAAAAACCAATCCGTTTCACAGATAATCAGAAAATAATAAACAAAGCTGCTACAAAACAATTTCAAGAAAAAAAACCTGGAAGGCTCGCACCGCAGATTCAGCCTAGGTACCTACAGATTTTAAATACGGCCCTGCTCTGCTCAATTTTGTCATTAGTAATAAGAATAATGAGGATGTCGAACCAAACCTTCACAAAAAGAAACAAAGAAAGTGAGGAAAATAGTGCGCAAAAATGATTTGAAAGAAATATTACCAATTTATTCATATTTTTCGTTTTCTTTGCAATTTAATGTTTAAATGATAATGTCATGTACTTGACGGTTCTCTTCGTCTCCTTTGATCTTTCTTGGTTCTATTTCCTGATGCTAGTAGTACGATTTAATTTCAATTAATGCTTATCTTAACCAACCCAGCGTTAACGTTTTGCCCGAGTCTCTGTGTAAAATGGAAAAAGCCGTTTTTGTAATTTTAATCGAACATATTATTATAATATGAAAAATGGTATAATAAACAGAAAGCTCACATTCTTTTAAGATACCTAATTATAAATTCAATAAATTATTTAAATAATATGTTAAGATAACAAATTCTACTACTGGGATAAAGTCACCTATGATTTATTATACTACAAACATGTTTTGTATAATGTAATTTCATAATTATGCAATTATTGAATTAATTATGCTAATTAATTAATCTAAAGTCACATAATACAGGATGCAGCAGGAAGCCAACTGCAATTTCCAATATTTTTTTCCAAATTAAGTAAAAAAGTGAACCAAATTTTGTGGGTCAAAATTCAAAAATTAATTTAAATAAAACAATAATTGAATTAAACTTCAATTTTAAAAAGTTTTTCAGTTAATTTAAAATTTTGAAATTATTTCAAGTTAATACTAACCGAACTTGAAAACAGGGCTTCCTGCCTTTCTAGACTTGCGACATTTTTACAATAAATTTTTGTTTTCGGGAATTTTTTTAACAAATTAACAAGTTTCGATTGCTTAGATTTGTTGTATTAGGGGATTTTTTAACAAGTTTAGTTGTAATCAAGGATTTATACGTTTTAAATTACTTTGGTTTCCAGGTATTCTTTAGAATTCTAGAAATTCCGAAAATTTTCAAAAATTCAAAGAATTACAGAGAATTCTAATTAATTTTAATGATTTTTAATTGAATTTTGTGAGTTTTGAATAAATTATTTAATGAATTGTAATTAGTAAGTTTAATATGATAGCCAGGCGGCCTGCTGGCCGCCCTAATTATTTGGTTTTAGAATGATGTGGAAACTCTTTTTTGGGCAGACTAATTGATATTTTAACTTTTAGAATGGAGCACTTAATACGCAGTTTATGCTCGAGATATTATAAAAAATTTCAACTGTTTCTCAAAAAATTTTTAAATTAAATAAATTTGAATAAAAATAATAGCAAAAAAAGATTAAAATTAAAGTATCTCTCGAAGTGAAAGTAATATCAGTAGCCTTATCAAAGAAACTTGGTATATTTGCAGGCGTACGTGTACATCTCCGCGGTTACAGTAAACTCTTGATTATCAAACATGATTATCTTCTTTAATGAGAGATACTTCTGTATTGAGAGCATAGGCGTCCATAGGATATTTTTCAGGGAGGGGCACAATTAAACACAAAAATTTTTAATTTTCTTTATTTACAGAAAAGACAAGTTTGCGATAACTTTCTTAACGAAATTTACATTAAATAAAATTAAATTTAAAAATTTTCAGTCAAACGTTTGACTTAATTTAGAAAGTTTTGGTATTTATAACTCAACCCGATGTTGTCTGCAGTATAACATTGGCAGATACATTTAATATGTGGAAAAACCAAAAGGTAATTAAATTAGAAACAATTCACAGCGGTAAGTCCATATCGAGGGAGATCCACTCCCTTCCTGGTAGCATACTTTGTCAAAACGGCCCGGAGCATCCACAAACAGGGGACCACAGCGGAGCATCTATAGACTATCAATTATCTTACGGACCCTTGAGTGAGATAAAAAGGAGTACAAATTTGCAAAAATCGTCCTTGCGTAATTTATTACCGCTCCCATACCAAAGTAGTTTGAATTTTTGCCCCTACCCTTACCCCTCAAAAAAAAACAAATTATAAATTTTAAATCAGGGTTCAGGGGTAATGGAGAATTGTTGCACTTAATAAATTGTTTAAACATTCTATATATCATCCATATTAAACCGTCGTGCAATAACATTAATATTATATTTAAATATACAACTCGGCGCCGCCAAAACGGCGCTGGCCATGGTGGCGCAGTCAATTCGGCACCGGGCCCACTCGACTCCATGCTCACTCGCCGCTATGCCAACTCGGCACCGATTAACTTTTTTAAATAATTTAAGTTTAAAATAAATTTAAGATTTAAATTAAATATAAATTCTTTAATAAATTTAAAATTAAAAAAAAAATTAAGTGATTTAAATAAAACTGGCTTATTGGTTCATTTTTTTTATAGTTATGCGCTAGTCCGCGTAAAAATATAATTATATTTCGGTTTTTGTAATCTGTAACCAGTTTCAAAATTCGTTCATCGCACCCTCTATATTTTTTAAATTTTAATCGGTTGCGTCTCAGTGATGTTTTTAACTTTTGGGCCAGATCTATTTTTTTTGACAATCAAATGTTTTTAAAAAAAATTGCGGAAAAATGTAAAAAAAACACCAGTTAGTAACAGATTTACGAAATTTTACTGGCCGTTTTTGGTTCTTTACTTGAATGTTTAAAAAACTTACAAAGAGATTAACTTGGCGCTGAATTGGGCTGCCGCCAAGTTGGTCTGGCATCGAGTCAGTAGCGCCGAGTTGTCCCATTCCGGGGTGCAATTGTATCCAATTTCCAGCGTTCAAACGTCCCTGCATTCAAACGTCGCTGCGTTAAACATTCCTACGTTCAAACGTACCTACATTCAAAGGGGCCGCGTTCAACCGGCCGCGTTCAACTGGCCGCGTTCAAATGTCCTAGACAATCCAAATGATACACCACCTGGCCTATATTATGAAGTATTCAACCGAGGGGTAAATATGCTGTAAAATTTTTGTACACAAGACTTGGAATTTCAAAGATTTCCAAGAATTTTAACGATTTTCAAGGAATTCCAAAGATTTCCAACAATTTCCAAGAAATTCCAAAGATTTCCAAGACTTCCAATAATTTCCAAAGAATTCCAATAATTTCCAAAGATTTCCAAGAATTTCCAATGATTTCCAAGAATTTCCGAAGAATTCCACAGAATTCTAGTGGTTTCCAACGAATTTCAGGGATTTCCAAGAAATTCCAAAGATTTCCAAGAATTTCCAACAAATTCCAATGATTTCCAAGAATTCCCAAATTCCACAGAATTCCAAAGAATTTCAGGGATATCCAAAGAATTTAATTGATTTCCAAGAATTCCAGGGATTTCCAAAGAATTCCATTGATTTCCAAGAATTCCAGTGATTTCCAAGGAATTTCAATGATTTCCAAAGAATTCTAATGATTTCCAAGAATTCCAGCGGTTTCCAACGAATTTCAATGATTTCCAAGAATTCCAAGGTTTTCCAAGAACTCCAAGGATTTCCAAGAACTCCAAGGATTTCCAAAGAATTCCACAGATTTCCAGTGATTTCCAAGGAATTCCAATGAGTTCAAATCAAAGTGAAATCTAATGAATTTCAGTCATTTCCAAAGAATTCCAGGGATTTTCAAGGAATTCCAAGAATTTCTAAAAAAATTTCAAAGATTTCCAAGCAATTCCAATGATTTCCAAGGAAATTCCAAACGAGTATACACAAAATTTTCGGGATATTTACCCCTTGCATTCAACTGTTTATTTATTCTGATAGAGAAATGTTTTTTAATATTTAAACCCCACGACCAGTAGTGGATCGGGGGGGGGGGGGGCTAAAAAGCTCAAGCCCCTCCCAAAAATATCTTTTCTCTATGTGCTATTTTAGTGTTTAAAGCCTACCCTCAGCTAGGTTAAGCCTCTCTCAAAACAAATCCTGCATCGAAAACTACCAACAACCACCACCCGGTTATAGAAATGTCTAGAACCCTATTCAGGACCTACATGGGCGTCCATAGGATCTTTTTCCGGGGGCGGGGCAAAATAAAAAAAAATGTATTATAAATAAATTCAACACCAAAAATTTTTTATGTTCTTTATTGGCAAGAAATACATAATTTAAATTAATTAAAATTAAATTTAAAGATTTAAGGCAAGAGCCAGTTGCCCACCCCCCAATGGACGCCCATGAGGACCTACCTGAATACCTAAACCTACTTCTAGAACGCTTCTACTTTGCCGGACAAAGTGTCCAAAAGCATTATGTCCAGTTATCCATTAACCCATGGGTCCGCCAGATTAAACCGTTTGTTAATGATTGTTAACCATTGGTTAACAACCATTGTTAACCATTAACTGTCTGATAACCATTGTTTATTCTTCAAGTGCACTACACTATGAAGTGCGTAAGCGATCACTTGACTGAAGCCAAGATGACGTACTAAGGAAATTTATAATGAGGTGGTTGTGGCCAGTTGCCTTCCCCATCTTGGGATTTAGATCACAGCAGTGTATTTGACGCAACCAGGATTTAAACCGCGGTTACCCGGTATTTATTTCTTAATCGATTTAACCGATTTTGTAGTTTTCAAAAAGTTCGTAGTAAACGTGAACTGTACATCTGAACAAAGCAGTTAAATAACACCCATATATGACGAAGTCTTTGCTTAGGTACTACTTAACAACGCAGATAGCTAACTGCTTGCTTAGCTTCTAATACAAAATTTGAAGCCAGCAGGAGGCCATTAAATATAATATTATCTATTGTAATGTTGCAATTAATTATATAAAAATTTTAAAGATAATAATAATTTAATTATTATTATACTTTAGTATTTATAAGCTAAGCACATTTGTTATCTATAATGTAACCAGGACCCGGATTTTGTAACCCAAGTCAGCTTTTCTTTGTGTCTCAGACAATGCAGACTTGCACATAAATTTTGATTGAAATAAATGTCACTTATTCGGTAATTTTTTTGTTTTATAGCATTTTTAAGATGCTATTTTTTTTGGTATTTTAAAAATAAAAAATAAAAATTATTTTAATTTAATTTTAATTGTTTTATTGGAAAAACATTTTCGTTATGTAAAACAATAAATATTTGTAAAATTTTAAATGAAATTTATAATTTCATGCTGTTTTTTTTTCAATTTATATTTTAAAAATTTGAATTTTTAATTTTGTGTAATTTTTTTCTATTTGCATTTGCAATGCAATTATTAAAAACTTTTTTATTTTTTGCAATTTTTGCTATTTTTCTGGTAATTCAAATCTGGCCCCCTATATAGGGTGTCCCCCAGACACACTTTACATAACTTAGGTGGTGATAAACTTTTTTCTAAGAAATATATTTTACAAAAATTTTTTTCTAAATTCAAGCTCTCGAAAGTTAGGCCTCTTTAAAAAATTTTTTTGAATTTCCACGTTCACGTGGCGATAGCCCGGAAAATATTGATTTTTCGGTAAAAATGGATCAGTACCTTTTTAAATAGCGTGAAATAATCTACAAACTAGATTCAAACATTTTTTTTCTAAAATCAACGGCTTTCGAGTTATAAATTAAGGTAAGTCAAGAAATATTGAAAATTAGAACTTTTTTTTATTTTCGTTTTTTAAAAACCCTGTATCTTTTAAACGAAACATCTTACAAAAATTCTGATGCACTGTTCCGGATAGAGAATTTAACGGACTACAACTTCTGCCCAGCAAAAATTTTTGAAAAAAAAATAATAAACATTATTTTCTGATTTTCTCTGAAAGGGATTGGTATTTTAAAAATTGTTACTAAAGAGAAGTTGTAGTCCGTTAAATTTCTTATCCGGAATGTGGATCAGAATTTTTGTAAAATATTTCGTTTAAAAGATACAGGGTTTTGAAAAAATCAACCATAAAAATATCTCGAAATTTTCAACATTTTTTTATTTACTTTAATTTATAACTCGAATACCATTGATTTTAGAGAATAAAAGATCAGAATCTAGTTTGTAGATTATTTTACGCTCTTTAAAAAAGCACTAATCCATTTTTACCGAAACATCAATATTTTCTGGGTTATGGCCATTATTACCACTTTAGTTATGTAATGTGTATCCGGGACACCGGATACACATGAATTAATATATATAAAAATTATTTTATGTAGGTACCGCGGTACTGTACAAAGCCCACTGCACAATGTTCTTTAATTTTATTTTTCTTAAAAATTTCTGAGGTTTTTACAGCGTAGCTATGACGTTTCTGTGAAATTACATACTTAACTTTAATACTTATAATATTATTTTGTTAATATGTATTTTTGAATACGGAAAAATATTGCGTAATAATTGATAAAATATAATTTCAATGCCACAAGGTTGTAAATCTATAAAAATAATAATTAAGAAAAAAGAAAAAAAAGTAAACAACAAACAAGATATTTTATGTTTCACTTTTAATTTACTATAAAAAATTGACTTTTTATTTTATTAAATTTTTATTTTCATATTTTTTAAAAAAATAGAAGTTGAAAAAAATATGTTTTGTTTCGAACAATAAGAATTAAAGAAAGCAAAGAGTAAATGCACTAATTACCATTTTTGGGTTCAACCAATTACTACGAACAAGGGAATTTCTTCTTATTACTGTCATGCAGATTGTGGGATTTACCTTTGTAATGATTGATGAATCACGCCGTGTTAATATGAAAAAATTGAACTTTCCTTCACGGTCAATTTTCTAATAAGCAGTTTTCCCTTCCAATTTTTAGATTATCTTATTAGAAAAACCTCATAAAATTTTGATTCCTGTTAAGTCTTTTTTTTTGTTTTTAAACAAAACTTTTCAAATAATGTTATTATTCATTTATATTTTGAATTGCTATTACCTACCTCAATGAATAAATTTGAACTCAAATTTCAATGACTTTCAATTGCATAATCTCAATTAATTCATATTGAACATGAAATAAAAATTCTTTTTATGGAGGTCAAGCTGAGATAACTTCAAAACCCATGTAGATACCTAACCGAGATTGATCTAATTAGTAATCGGTATTACTTAGAATGTTATTTACTAACCTTGAAAGTAAACCGCCGTTCCTTATTAATTCAAATGCAATAAACAAATAATTATAAATTCTTTATGGAATCTTTTCCAAATTATTTGAAAGCGGACAAGTCGCTTAAGCTAATGAATTGTGAGACACTTTTGATTAACGACCCGTGGATTGACCAATGACCGATGGTTCAAATTAAGTGATTCCTCATGTTGTTGAATTTTTTTGTAGTTATTTCATCAAAATTTATTTTCAAAAATATTTTTTTTTAATTTTTACCTTCAAGCGCCCATAACTCCGAAACTATTGTTTTTCTGGTGTACATTGTCTAGAGCTATTTTAAATAACGTGAAATTATCTACAAATTCGATTCTGACCTGTAATTGTCTAAAATCAAAGACTTTCGAGTTATGGTTTAAATTAACTGAAAAACTGTTGACAAGAAATAAAATTACAAAAAAGTTTATAATTTTTTATTATATTTAATTTTTTTCGTGAGATAAATTAGTTTTTAAATTGTACCCCATTAAATTTGCTTATGTTTTGATAAAAAAAACAAACAAAAATAATGAGGAAAGCTTGAATATTTGGCAAATTTAGGGTTAGAATCTAGTTTGCAGATAATTTCACGCTGTTGAAATTCTTAACCGCACTTTTCATCAGTTGTTTACTTTTTCACCTCTTTTGTTTCTGTTCTAGACATCGGTATCTTGATATTTTCAAAACGTCACGGCTACCTGAATTGTAGAATGTACAGCTACAGAAAAAGCACTTGTTTTACTTTTACTCTCTGTGAAGGGCGGCAGTAAAAGTAAAACAACCGCCTGCTTTATCTTTTAAGCCGTTGGTAAAAAATTAAATCTAAAAATAAATCATAAAGTCAAGTTTTCCCGACGTTTATTGATTTTGCTAATTTTTTTGTATTAACAATAATTTAAAATTTTCATTAAAAAAATTCAAGTTCAAGGTACCTATAGTATTTGAATAAAATACAATACATAATATTAATTATTAATAATTTATTTTAAGGGCTAAGTGCTTTTTTATCATTCGCCAAAATAAAAACTGATAATAGCTCAAAAGGTTTTATTTAAATCAATGTCATCACAATTAGGTACAGTAAAATTTACGTGGTGACGAATTTTCCGTGATTCCATTAACAAAAGTGTTCACCTCTCCGACACCGTTTTCCTATAAATATTTCTCGTTCTCCTCGTAAGCGTCAGTTCTCTTCGAGTAAGGTGTGAGTTACGTTGTTCTTCGTTTGTGAAATATTATCCTCACGTGAATTTGTTTCTGTTTTTCAAAAATGGATTTAGAAACGACTGTTGTTACAAATACCAATGGTGAACAAAAAAGACGGCCGAGACCTCTGGTTACTCGGGCTTGGTCTGAAAATTTCGACGATGTTGAAATTCCAGGCACTCCAAAAACACCAAGAACTTCCACAACCCCAGGTTCGTTTTTAATAAAGTGTTAATTAAGTAATTATCGCAACGATAATTATTATTGATCATATTGTGATAACCGCGATATTTTAAACTCTCAGATTAGATTGTTTTGCAAAAGTATTAAAATAATTGACTTTAATTTGTGTGAAAATTCACATTTATATTATATAAATAATTAATTAAATTCAAATTAACATTAAAAAAAAATAATTAATGAATTTATATTGAGTCTAGGTCCTCGAAGGATTTTTTATGAGCCTTGCATAATAGTTATAATAGTTTCTTTTCATTATTTTAATATTTAAAAATTTTAAATCCTCGAAAGTCACATTTTTGAAGTTTTAATTTTATCAATTAATTTTTTACAGTGTAGATAACCCCTTGATCACTTTTTTTATCTGATGAATTTGTAACTATCTATCAATCATATTTTTCCAATTTTTTGATTTATTATTTAACAATTAATTATCAAAATTAGGGTTTCATCATTAATTAATAACAATGGTGGGTGGTCAATAGTCAAGAGACATCAAATTATTTTATTTTCGAAATAATATAAATTAAGCCTATCTTATCAGTAATTAAGATTTATTTTTAATATGCCGTTAAGGGCCTCGTGGCTTCCTAAATTAATTTATTACGACTATTGATACATCTAGTATATCACACAAAATTTAAAATCTCAAAAAACAAAAGACTATCTGAAAATATTTTCGTACCCCCAGTGGGTTCTTGGAGACCCCGGGGGTGTGAGGGTATAGAATACCCCCCTGCCCACCAGTGATTGTATTCAAAAAACAGAACTGCGTTATTGAATTTCAAATCAGATATCTTAGATTTTTAGAAATTCGATTTCCGGTTTGAAACTTATAAGCTCAATAACACTTTTTTGCGCACAATCTCTGGTGTACTGGAGGGTATTCCATACCCCCCAGACCCCCCGGTTTGAAAAAAATATAGCTTTTGTATGCGTATTGAGTTTAAATTATGTTTTCTACAAGTTCATATACAGTAGCAGTCGTGGAAATTGCTGAATATTTCCGAATATCACACAAAATTTTAAATTTCAAAAAACAAAAGACTGTCGCTCTGTTTTTCCTTCTGAAAATATTTTCGTACCCCGGGTGGCTTCTTGGAGCTTCCCAGGAATTCAATGTACTAACTGGAGCCTCTAAAAAATATTTATTACACAATTAGACAAACGAAATCTACCCATGTACTTACTGACGTGCATGAATAGATTATCGAGATGATCCTTTCTTATAGTAAGAAGTAGAAAAGGTTTGTACCTAACCTACCTTCGTTGGAAAGCCATTTTTCGGATCAGTTTCAGAAATCGTTGTGTATCTACTAATGATTTTCATAAAATTTTAGAGCAAATTTTTGTCGCAAAAAACTGACCGAGCCAAAAAACCGCATCGATTTCTAAAATAAATCAATAGCATTTCTCTAAAGTTTTATGGATTTCCCCGAATTTTTTAGATTTCTCTTTACTTACACTGGATTTCCCCGGCGAATCCTTTTCGGATAAAACTTTTCCTACAATTTTTTACACTTTACTTTGCTAGAATAGGGGAGCAATAAATAAAATTTAAAAAAAAAATTTTTTTTCAGCTCGGAGTGTAAATTAGATGATTATCTATCATGATACGAATTTTTCTTCTGGACACAAATACTGGGGTAAACTGGGGTATTTCGTTTTTTCACATTACATTACATTACATTACATTTTGACATATTTAACCTTTAATTTATGTCAAAAAAACTGAATAAATCAGAAAAAAATGGTGGTCTAAAAGTTATTGACACTAACTTTTTTCTTTATTGATTATCATTTCCGAAATTTTCAACGGATGTTTACTATTTTCAGCTGACCTGTAAGCTTAGTTATGATACACGTTTATGCCAAATTTCATGACAATTCGTGGCGCGGTTCAACCTGTGCGATTGTTTCATACCCTAACCACACACATAAATTTATCAAAAACCTTTCAGGACATAGAAAATTTAATCTAAAAATTTAGATATTTGGTTTTTGAGTGGATTACAATACTTTCCCAAATACATACAGACATACAGTAGCGGGAAATAACTATCTTATATCCAAAATTTAAAATCCGGGGGGGGGGGATTTAGCGAAATTTAATTATTAGAAATTTTGAAATATTTCAAAAACAAAACTGGTACAAACGAAAATAAGGAAGGTACAAACGAGGTACAAATAATTTAGACCATTTTGGATCCAAAATTCGAAATCGGGGGGGGGGCTGGCGAAATGCACATTTTAGATATTTCGAAATATCTCAAAAATAAAATGGGTACAATCGAAAATAAGAAAGGTACAAACAGGTACAAACAATTTACACTATTTTAGATCCAAAATTGGAAATGGGGGGGGGCTGGCAATACGCACCTCATGGAAATAACATTGGGAATTATTCCCGAATTTAAAAAAAGGATTTCTAAAGAATAGAAATAGATAAAAAGTTAAATTTTTGATTTGAAACTTATAATCTCAACATTGCATTTTCTTTTTTGAACACAAAGCTAGATTTTTCAAACCGGGGGGTCTAGGGGGTATGGAATACCCCCCAGAACATTACTGATTAAAGTTGAAGATTGAAGAAATCAAAAATCTTAGATTTAAAATTTTTAGAAGTTAGATCTCTGGTTTGAAACTCATAATCTCAATAACTGATTTTTTTTTGCACAATCTCTGGTGTACTGGAGGGTATTCCATACCCCCCAGACCCCCCGGTTTGAAAAACCTAGCTTTGTGTGGGTATTGTGTTTATATTGTGTGCGGTTATTGAAATTTCATTGGGAATTGCTATTTTAATTCAGAATTAATCACCGAAGCAATTTCCATGACTGCTATTGCAGTGGGGTATTTAGAGAGGGGCAAAGGGGCATTTGCATCCCCCAAGGATGATTCGGAATTAATTAAAATTACTAAATTAATACTTATAATGTAATATATTTATTCCTATTTTGTTTGTATATGGTTATCGCTTGCATTTTTTTTGATTTCTGAAACTTGGCCAGTCGTTTTACTACTGATGCGCACGAATGGATTAACGGGATTTTAAAAATTTGTTTTTTGCCTCCTCCAAAAGCATTTTCTACATACGCCACTGTGTTACTGTACATACATACTATATTATATAGCCTGATAAACACATAACCCTCCTTTGCGTTTCGCAGTCGCGTAAAAAGAAGACGGTCACGGCCTGAAATTTGAAATTGAAATCCCCAGTTCGATCCCGGGAGGAGTAAAAATTTTATTCTGACCGTCTTCCCTCGGCAAGCAATGGCAAACCACCGTGGTAAGAGGAACTCATAAGCTCAAAACTACATTTTCATTTTTAGAATACAATCGCAAAGCTATAGGCTTTTCAAACCGGGGGGTCTGGGGGGTATGGAATACCCCCCAGCACATTAGGGATTATGTTCAAAAAAAGAAAATGTGTTATTGAATTTCAAATTAAAAATCTTAGATATTTAGAAATTTAAGAAATTTCTGGTGCACTGGAGGGTATTCCATACCCCCCAGACCCCCCGGTTTGAAAAACCTAGGTTTTTTTTTGACTGCTATTGTACATATGTATACGTATGAGGAAATGAAAACTTAGTCCTCTCCGAAGGTTCTCTTCATAATTGATTGCTTTTTCACAATCTTTGGTTACTGTCATACAATACTGATGATTTTCATTGGTTTATTTTGCTCGAGCCCTGCTCTAAAATTAAAGATCCCTTTGAAATTAATTTTAAAATTTCTAACTGTCAAATTCGAATTCTAATAAAACTGTATATTCGAATTTAAAAACTGGTGTAATCAACCTCATTTAATTTTATAGCCCGCTGTAGGCAGCCGTGGGTTTTAATGCTACTGGATAGATTTTTCTTGCATTGACAAAATTTTATTTTTTTTTTTGTTAACTGTGAAATGTGTATCAGTTTAGAGCAAAATATAGAAAACAGAAGAACGTCACAAAATGCAGGTTTTACTAGGAATAGACGAAAACCAGCCGTAAGAATTAAGTCGGAACTTAGCTATAAAATTCAGATTAAAAATGTTGATTTAATCTATAACTGAACTAATTTAAATCCACGGAAAATTAATTTACTAGAAATAATAATTAACGGTAATTAATTTAATTAAAGCGCGATCCTGGTTCCCATTCTAATTTAAATACACCTATAGTGATTTATAATGAAATCCGGACGCTCATATATTAACAGTGCAAATTACAGCAAAACTTTTTAGACATTTTTTGTTGAAAATTTCATTGCCTTCAATTTTGTTTATATGCATTTTTTTATTTTGTCCCGCCGTTTCTGATTTAACAGCGGTTTAAACAAGTGTCGGTAAAATACAAAAAAATAAAATCACCTATATCTCGAAAACGGTGCCACAAAATAAAAAAAAATAATAGGTATTTTTTCTTGTAAATTTTATTTTCTACATTTTTGTTTATATACATTTTTCTATCTGGTCGCTCCGTTTCCGAGATATAGATGACAATAATTTTCGTATTTTACCGAGTCTTGTTAAACCGCTGTCGGTCAGAAACGGAGTGACAAAATGAAAGAACACATATAAACAAAATTGAAAACAATAAAATTTGTAACAAAAAACCTTTTATAAGTTTTTCCGTAAAATTGATTTAGGTTATACATATTGCATGGTGTACAGCGCCAGATGCTACAGCTACAGATGAACTCCAAAAAGGCATTCGCTTCATTTTTAAAATTTTTTTGTTTGTAATTATTAAATTAAATTTACATTTCCTTTACTGCCGGTGACGAGCGGCAATAAAGTGACACAATTGAATAACTTAAATTTGAGGTTTCCAGGAAATCTCGAAATGTTTGTTAATTCTACGATGCGATGTGACGCTTTTATTTATAAAATAAAAATTATTGTAGCTGCTGAAAGAATATTGTAATTTCACAAATAAAATTAATAGATATACTTCTAGTATTTATTTATAGGAAAAATTTTAAATTTTTAAATTTATTTAATTTGAAAAGAAAAAAATTAAAAAAAAAATTTAAGAATTTACAAAAACAAAAATAAATAAACGAACATTTTTTTTGAAAATCGAGAAAATTTACTATAAATTAAATTTTGTTTCATATCTGGATTTAGTCGACATGAAAAATTGTTGACTTAAATGAGGATAACGTGACTTCATATAAACGCTACTAGGTGCAATATTGATAAAATGAGGGGTAGTTAATTCCTTCAGCTCTCTCCCTCTTTAAAAGGATAAGCTTGTTATCTTCCAAAATGCTTTCAGGTATTCAGTGTGGAGATTCTCATAGATACATAAAACGTCCAAAGCAAGCAATCTTACAAGATCTGTGAATAGGGTAGTTAACTGCGCAGTTGTTTTACTTGAAAAATAAATGGACTTTTTATTTATTTTTCAAAATTGCATCTCAAAACTTTTAATTTTATTGCGACTTATAATTAAAAAATTTCTGTTTTGGATGATTAAATTTTGTTCAAAATTTAAACATATCCTAGGAAAAATGGCGGCGTCATTTCATAAAGCGGCGCACCTATAATTTTTTTAATTTTTTTTTAATAAGTCAATAATTAGGTATACTATTAAAAAATTTATTGCATTAATATTACTTGCAAATTTTATTATTACAATATCGAAAGTTTTCAGTTAATATTTCTCGCTTGCCGCTGCAAGTCCGTTCATTTTCCAACATCTTGTATGAACAAATAGTTATTTATTTTTTGTTTCAGGCCACGAAAAGTGCACTTTTCATCACGATTTAGAATTGGATCATCGACCACCAACCAGAGAAGCCATGTTACCCGAAATGGCACGTTCCTACAGACTTCTTCTGGGTTCGCTGGGGGAAAACCCCGATCGTCAGGGATTATTGAAAACTCCTGAAAGGGCGGCCAAAGCTATGCTGTTTTTCACTAAAGGATACGACCAAAGTCTCGAAGGTACATTTTTTTAAATATTCCAATAATCAAATCTCTAACCTTTACAATCGGTTTGAAATTTATCTACATCTTGCATCATTCTTACTTTGATTGGTATAATTATCGAATTATCAAATTAAATCAAAAAAAAAACTTTCGTTTGTGTTACTCAAGATTCAATTAAGCAATTAATAATAATTAATAATTATTGCAAATTTTAAATAAAAATAACACGTAGGTATACCAATCCAGGTATAACTAAATGTGATATCACTTTTAATGCAATTTTCAAGTTTGCGCTTCCTCTTGTGATCGATTCCAAACCTGATTAATCGCAAAATGTTACACTAATTGGACTTTAACTAAATTAAACGCGTTGAATGGACTAGAATTAAAAGTGAGTTGATAAAGGGGTGTTAAAAGTTGATAGAAGCTTCGAGTATCGTTCATTTCCTCACTCGAACTAATTATTAACAAACGGAAACCTCTTCTGACTTTCCTAATTATCCGACTCTTTTGTACCAACGATCGCATTTTCCTTTTCTGCTTTATTTCTACTTGTTGCCTGAAAGACTCGGTATTTTAATTATTTTAAGTAAAACATTTTAAAATACGAATCAAGTTGCATAGGCGGAATTGGGGATTTTTTTAAAAATTATACGATAAAAGTAATACGAACGAAAGTTATACGAAGTTTTTATACGAATAAATAAAGATTTATGTTTATACCACATTTTATGTGCTTTGAAAATAGCAGAAAATTTGGAAAATTTTTTTCGATTTTTTTTTCCGAAAGTTCGTTTCAAGACGAAAAGAAAAATATTTTATATTTTATTGATATTATATTTTTGCGCTGAGTGTGAGCACATGAAAGTTTAAAAACCGATATTTTCAAAAATTAAAAAAAATACAGATAAAAATATATAAAAAAATTGAAATAATGCACCGTACAGCATTTATTGATAAAATGATGTAATTATTAGATACCATTACTATCTTGAATTGTGTTTTTCAGTCAATGTCAATTTATTAAATGTCATTGCTTTTTCGCGTTTATCTGCATAAATCGGTTTTTAAAGTTAAAAAACAAAACGTGAGAAAGAAAACAAAACGTAAAAAAAAAAAATGAGGGGAGGAAGGGGGCCACTGGCATTTATGCGTAAAATATGATGCAATAAAGCAGGAAAACTCATAATCATCAAAACTTAATTTAATTGCTGTTTATAATTGCGTTAATTGTAGTCACTCTCCTTTTTGTTTATCGGAGATGATTTTGGGGATGATACAAGCCTCTCAAAGTGTAGATCATGTTTTCTGCGAGGCTGCTGCGCGAGGCACGCCTCGCGGTACGTGGACGGTGATTTTCTGCAAACCGCACGGCTTTCAATAATTTATTTGCATTCTGCAATATGTTTTCAACGTTTCCCCGAAACGTCGTTTCTTTACTTTTCAATAAAGTAAAAAGTACTTTACTTTTCAGGGGACACATGCGAGGCAACCTTGACACTTGTGGCTCTGTGGTTCACACTATGCAAGGCTATGTGCCTCGCGCGGCAGCCGCGCGCAGCAACCTCGGAGTGTCGTAGCAGTGTTAAAACCTTTTAGGGGCCGTCCATTAATTACGTAAGGACGATTTTTGTAATTTTCGACCCCCCCCCCCACATCTTACGTAAGGATTACAAAAAAAAATGAATTGACCCCCTACCCCTTTTTATTAGGGTTAGGGGGGGTCAATTTTTATAATTAAAAATTATTAATCATTTTTTGTTATTGATATGTACATCTACAATTTAAAAACCTGTTTTTTGAGTTTTGGGTAATTTCAAATTTGAATATTTTTAAATTTTAAATTTAATTTAAAAAAATGGCTTAAAAACCTTACGTAAGGACTGCGTCGGACCCCCTCCCTCCCCCAATTAAGGGTCCATAAGATTTTTTTTCTGAGCTCGTCAGAGGAGGCAAGAGAAGCTTAGCCCCCCCTAGAAATTTAGGACTATTATTGAACTATTACAATTTTTTAATTACTATTTTTGAAAAGCAACTCCAAAATAAAAAGTTTCATTTATATCTGAATTGATCTTCAAAGCCTGAAAATTTGATTAAAATTTTACAATAAAATATGTATACCACAAGATTTATTACGTATACAGTAGCGGTCATGAAAATTGCATTGGGAATTTTTCCCGAATTAAAATAAATAAATTTAAATAAAAGTTAAATTTTTGGTTTGAAACTCATAAGATCAAAAATTAATTTTCTTTTTTGAACACAATCACAAAGACAGGTTTTTCAAACCGGGGGGTCTGGGGGGTATGGAATATCCCCCCGCACATCAGTGTGATTGTGTTCAAAAAAAGAAATTCTTTTTTAGATTTTTAGAATTTATATTTGCGGTTTGAAACTTGTAAATTCAATAACACATTTTTGCGGACAATCTCTGGTGCACTGGAGGGTATTCCATACCCCCCAGACCCCCCGGTTTGAAAAACCTAGTTTTGTATGCGTATTGTATTTATATTGTGAACAGTTATTGAAATTTCATTGGAAATTGTTATTTTAATTCTGAAATATTCAATGATACAATTTCCATGACTGCTAAATCGGGAAAAGCGTGATTTCCAGGTCTACGAACTGAAAAATGTTCTAATAAAATTTGATTGACTGTTTTGACCGTTTTCATATGATTAACTCTGCTTATTACGTTCCTCTACATCAGGCGTCGGCAACCTTATTTGGCTGCGGGTCAAAATCAGTGGTGGCTCGTCAGAAGAGGAAAGAGAGGTTTAGCCTCCCTAGAAATTTAGGACTATTAAACTATTACAATTTTCAATTTACTGATGTTCTGAGATAACTTCGAAGAGATTTCTCATCATCAGGTAAAGATTAACGCGGTGAAACATCCATTTTCGCTATGCCTTTATACATTACACGAGGTATTGAATACAGTAGCGGTCATTCCATACCCCCCAGACCCCCCGGTTTGACAAACCTAGCTTTGTGTTTATATTGTGTGCGGTTATTGAAATTTCATAGGAAATTGTTATTTTAATTCGGTAGTAATCACTGATACAATTTCCATGACTACTACTGTATATATAGGTTACTCATTAATGACGTAGTTGAATGTCAGCTTCAAGCTTTGTAAATCATGCGTCTTTGTAGATCTGAATACAGTACTTGATAATTAATCTCCTCTAATGAAAACGTCACGAGCCGCCACTGCTATAAATAGCATCATCCGAGTTAATTTATTTTAAACAGTTGGGATGAGACCAAGGGGGAATCACTGAGGAAATCTGGTATACAAGTGAAAAAAGTTTGATGAAATCAGGGAAAGTTTGAGGAATTTTCACGAATGAAATATCGAGAAATCTATACTGTTTAGCTATACTGATTAGCCCCCTCAAATGAAAAAGACACAAGCTGCCACTGGTCAAAATCAACCAAAATGTTAGTATTAAGAGACGGTTCGGGTCAATGAGTATTTTAATTTTGTCACCATTTTCATACATCCATATTTTCAGTCAGCACGCTCTTGAAATAATCTCAATTATAATTTATTGGGTCACTTGAAATTATCAACTGGGTCACCAAGTCACCAAGGCGGGGTCATAGGTTGCCGACGCCTGCTCTATGCTAAACATACAAGTAGCTGTACACAATAGCTGTAGTCTAAGATGGGGTGTACCATGTCCACCATGTAGATTTGCATCCCAGCGTTAAAAGATTGTCTAAGAAGGACGTTCGCGATTTTTTCCCTTTATTTGTCCTTTATCAAATAAAAGACACCCCTCGTTTGAGGGGTTGAACTAAATATGAATCTTCTAGAATAGGACTTTGATGCAGACTTGACCTCCTATTGGTCAAACTTAATCCCCTTTTCCCTAGGCTTGACCATTCTTAATATGTGCGAATCTGCGCAGCCTCCTCGTGGTTCGTGGTTGCTTCCAATTCTTCCGGGCTTGGTATTACTGAATATTAGCTGCGAAAGCATATTTCCTCAGGATCACGATTCGGCACAACTCAGCCTAGAGTTACGTACTTTCGCCTTTCAAATTCCACTGTCAAAGGCCAATATCAGACGAAGGAGATGTAGGATCAACCCCAAAGCACATTGTGGTACGACTTTCTATAAAGAGTCTACAAAAAACAGACCAGAGGTACCGGTCTAAAAGGGCAGGAAACCCGGATTTTATTAAAACTTGGAAACGATCCCACTTAAAAAAAAACATCTCTATACTTGTCAGATTGACAATTGAAGAGAATCGAGAGAAAAAAACGAGATCATACCTTATTATTGTGTCTTATGGAATCTCATTAGAGAAACTCCTTTTTTTTTGCTTCACTCAGGTAATTTACCAGGCAAACGGGTTTAAGGGTCGTTTTGTACGGCAGGTTTTTTTTAGTATTCCGAGATAGGACTCTTACCCCTGCGGCTGGCGGTGAGATTCGGCTTTTCGTTTTCACGATTTGGGGCAACAGCTCTTCTTGGATCTCTATGCGTGTACTGTAACTATTTACTTAGGTTACACGCACCGTTATTAGAATGGAGCTAAGCCCCGCCCACTTCGAACAACTAAAATCGAAACTTATCGATTATTTTCTAAATTAATCGATATTTGTAGTTAATATTCACTTTAATCGCTTCATTTTATCGTCATCTATCAAATTTTACAACTTTTTTGGTTGTAACAAGCTATCTTATCGTCTAAACTGACGATACAATTAGAAAATAGAAATTTAATAATTTTAAAGGCAGCCCAAAAAAATTTTATCGGCAGATATTTTATAAGAAGAAAATTTTTATTTTGCTTACTTTGCTACTTCTGACCCTTCTACTGCAAAAGCAACGAAAATTATTGCTGAATGCAACATCTACGTTTAGCTATAGAATCGGGATAAACCCAAAGAATGTCATGATTAATCATGATTACCACAAAAAAATTAACTACAATCACGTAAAATCCAGTTTCAGGTACCTATAGCGTTTTAAGTTAAAAAAAAAGTTGAAAGTAAATTGAGATATCATTTCAACATTGAAAGCGACGTTAAATTTGATAAACCGGTCGTCATTTTTTATTCTGAGCCGCAAAATTTTTGACTAAATTCTTTTGGAAGAATTTATATGTATTTGGTCATTTTCGTAACGTCTTCTGATGTTTTTAGTGATTGTTATAAATAATTCGAAAGTATTTCATGGCTAGCAATTCCTTGACATCGACTTTACGTTAAAATGTGAAATAATAGAAAACATTAACGGACAATAATGAGGAGGAACTGAAATCTCTGGAGATTGAGATTATTGGCATTGGTATCCATAGACACGACACGAATCCATCGCAATTTTCAAAATCAATTCTTTCTTTCTGCTGCAATCGCAGCTATTGTTCCTTGCTTTTAAATTCTTAGGCGAATAATTGTGTAACTTTTGCTTTATTTGTGCTATAATAATTTTGTGTCTAGGTTAAAAGTAAATGTAAAAGAATCGCGAGTAAAAGTTTACGTAATTTTATAAGTGCCAACAGGTTCTGTTTCTAGCACGCGCAATTCACGGCCAACATGAAAATAAAAAATTAGAAAAAAATTTGAATTTTTAATTGTGCGCATTTAAATTTTGAAACGTATTTATTGATTTTAAATGGAAGCACTTGTCGAAGTGTGGCTGTGACAGCGCTTTATTTTAACAACCATCATCAAAGATCGCGTCACACGTCATAATTATCTCAAAATTTTTTGCATCCGTTTTTCCCAAACTCGACGCGTTGTCGTGCAAGGGTAATTGGTCAAAAGTATAAAAGAAAAGTGGCCTAGACCTTCTGCAGTTTCCTAAGCTTAAAAGCTTGAACGCTCTTATAATATAATGCTTAAAGAGATATTTTCATTCGAATAGAGCGGCAAATTTTGGAAAAAAAATTTTAGAAAAGAAAAAAAATTTTCATTGGATTCAAAATTAGGTTTGATTTTTCTAGATAATTTTTAAAAAGCAGCCGTAACTTTTTCAAATAAAATTTAATGGCAATTTTGATCTGCAATATTTAATTCAATTTTGAATTACTCGCCGCTACTTTGCTATAAGGGATCCTACTCCACTTACATTCAGTAACTCGAAGTGCATTAAATTATACGAAGAAGGATTCATTTGAAAGTCTTAAATGGTTATTTATTTGGATTTATTCAACTACCCGACTACAATATAAAAGTCATTTTTATTCAGAAAGCATAAATTTTCACTTATAAATCAAAAACCACGTTTTCGTATTTTTCAAAAATCGCAACTAAATACTTAATAATTTATTGGTTAAATAATTGTTACGTTTTGAGTACAGTGCAGTTTTACACTACATCTCATGCAATCGCTTGACTGAATAGTAACTGACGCGCACGAATGGATAAGCAAGATATGAGCAAATGACAGATATTGGATTAAATATTATTGTTTTAAATTTTAAATAAATAGCTATTGCAATAATTGTAAATAATAATAATCTACCAACCTATATAATTAAGTTTTAGAATTCCTTTACCTCTTGAACACAAAGTAGCATTATCACATAATGGGTACTTCAATTTTCTTTATCGAAGGAATAGATCCTACACAATTTTTCCAAAGTGGTTACAAGATTTATTTATTATATACAAATTTAAACGTAAGATTAAAATCATAATAAAATATAACAATTTTATTTCTGTAAAACAACGAAATAATTTAGATAATCTGATTGCACTTATGATTATTTTTGATGTAAAGTACGCGTTTTCGTGTTGATTGTGCAACAGGATATATAAATAGAATGGATTTCCTCATCTTCGTTGAAATCATTGTCACAAACATGATCATAATATCTTCATCAATATTTTGATGATAATATGGGTCAAGTAGTAGTTTTGATCAAAGTTGACAACTTTTCAAAAATATTTTTATTGTTTTTCTGATTTCAAACGGCCATAGCTCCGTCATTATTGATTTTTTAAGCTTAATGAATTAGAACTTTTTTAAAGATCGTTTCCTTATCTACAAATTAGGTTGTAACACCTTATCGTCTAGAATCAATAGATTTCGAGTTATAAAGTAAATTAAGGGAAAAAATGTTAAAAAAATTCAGGTTTTTTTTTGCGAACCCCGTATCTCTTAAACTAAACGTCTTAAGAAAAAAACTGATAACCCAAACCGGATAGGGAATTTATCGTTCTACAATTTTGGTTAAATAAATTTTTTTATTAAACCAACCGTTTTCACAGAAATTTTGAAAATAATGAACAAGGTGTAAGAAAATTCAAGTTATTACGTTAATTCTGATTTTAAAATAAATATATTGAAGATCTGAAGTTGAAAACTTGAAGTTACCAAATTCACTCTGTGTTTTAAGTTAAGAATTATATGATCTGAAGATCTTAATTTGAAGTTGGAAACTGCAAGTTGCTAAGTTAATTCGGATTTTGAAATAAATATCATTTTTTTCCCCTGAGGTTTGGGATGCATTACAGCACTAAAATAAATTGAAAATTTTTTTTTATAATATTAAAATATTTTTTAGAGGTTCTAAACGACGCTATTTTTGACGAAGACCACGATGAAATGGTGGTTGTCAAAGATATCGAAATGTTTTCCATGTGCGAGCACCACCTGGTCCCATTCTACGGTAAAGTGTCTATTGGTTACTTGCCTTGCGGAAAAATTTTGGGATTGAGCAAGTTGGCCCGAATTGTTGAAATCTATTCAAGAAGATTGCAGGTTCAGGAAAGACTTACCAAGCAAATAGCCGTAGCGGTAACTAAAGCTGTTCAGCCCGCAGGAGTCGCGGTTGTCGTCGAAGGAGTGTAAGTATGACCAAATAAAAATTTGGGTAAATTTTAATTAAAATCTCTTTAAAGGCACATGTGTATGGTTATGAGAGGTGTTCAAAAAATCAACAGCAAAACTGTAACTTCAACCATGTTGGGTGTATTTCGAGACGATCCCAAAACCAGAGAAGAATTTTTGAATCTTGTTCATTCTAAGTAACTTCTTTTTATAACAGCTTTCTTTATATATTTAAAAGAAATTTTACTTTAATTATTAGTTACGAGTACTATTTATTTTAATTAGTTTTATATACTACGTTTAAACGCCTAACTCAGCTGCCAGGGGTTTGCGAGGTCCAGGACGTCAGTAGAAAACTGTTGTTGTTAGAGTAAGCATGGTACTTCCAAATTATAATGGGTTTTACAAACTTTTTAGACTGGATCTCGTAATATTCTTGTTGTTTAGATAATGTTTCCTAGTTCATGTAAACGATAAAAAAATAAATATAACGGACCAGATAACGATTTTCGAACGTTTCATATAAATAAACGAAAAGCCTATTAAAAATCGGTGTTTTTTAAATATATTTTATATTATGTACATATTTACACTATACGGGGGAGCCTCAAAACATAACGAAAGTATAAAGGAAAACATTTAAACCATTTGATCAAAAATAAAAACACGAGATTTTATTAATTTTATTTTTATTAATTAATTTCAAATATTCGTTATGTTTGTGTCGCTCAATTTTTATTAAAGCGTATATTTCATTGTGCTGTGATAGGGGAGACACAATTTTATACAGGGTGTTTTGTTAAATTAGGAAATTTAAACATCAAAAAAATTTATAAAATAGTGACGAATGTTGCCAGAAAAATTGAATTTTATGTACGTGGTGTCCTATACTTTAAAGGGAACTTACTTAGTACTTGATTATAATGCATGGATGAAGCTTGGTAATAAATGTTATGGTTTTTTAAAATTTTTCCTTGGAAAATCTAGCGATTCGTTCACTCATTATAATGAAAAACAATATTTTATATTTTCCCGAGCGCCATATTATATGCAGCATATTAATCTTCGTTATATTATAAAATTGAAAGCAGTAAATGTGAATGTAAATTTAGATTTTAAGTGTTTAAGTTAATTATTTTAAAAATTCTTGCTTACTGTTATATTGTGAACAGTATTTATAAAGTTTAAGTAGAAAATTATATACTATATATGTTATAATATATACCTACCAATGGGTAGTAAGATAATAATAATAATTATTGACAATCTGTAAATGGGACTCAAATATCAATAAATCTATAATAAATTGTTAGCTACAACTTGTATATTTCTCTACATAAACCTTTTCTTTAATTATTCTCTATTTTATTTTTCCATAATTCAAAAATTTATTTTTTTATTTTTTATGTCGTAGGGTTGTGTTACGTGTTTCTTTTTAGCGAATTACGCTGATTAACTGTACAGTCGTTCGAAAATTAGTTTAATAGATCATAAAATTCTTAAAAATGGGTTTGTTATAAATTATTTTTACACACGTCCGCCTTATCGGCGTTTGGCTAACGCGGAGCCTACTGTTATCTACAACAGTCACACAAAAATTGGCTAATGTTTCAATTATCCAAGCAGTACAAAATCTTAAACCAGTTCGGTCTGTTAGAGCCTCTTCTCAAATTACAGTGACGTAATTTATTTATTAAGAAACCCGATAATCGATACCTGATTACCGATAACTCAATTTATCCCGGAGAATAAATTGAATTTGAGATGTACCAACAACAGAATTTTAAAAGGAGTAAATCAAACCTCAGCAACGAAAACAAAGCGGATGTACTATATATATGACAAAATACTATATCAGAAGCTATGTAACACACCTCATTTTCTCTTGCTTACAGGACTGACATAAACACAGGACAGGACTGACTGAATAAAGCGGGGATTAAATCGGAGAAAGAGAGATTAAAGAGAAAGCAAGAAAACAAGCTCTAAAAGCAATCATTTCTATTGCAGCATCAATCTGGGGGTTATGTTCATACTCAAAAGTTCTTGGAAAAGTAATTTTCCAATTTTCCAATAAGGCAGTTGAACTCGTGATATTTGCGTTAGATTCTTACATCTGCGGCACTCAAACTTTTTCGTTTTGAGATTGGCGAGAGCAAATAAGCCACATAGGTTACAACAGTAATCTGTGCACCATGTAGCCCAAGAAATAAGCCTTCTTGGTTTCGCAGAACTTCGAAATTCTCACGTGTGGCAACAGTTTCTTTTGTAAAATATTACGTGCACGTTTTATGCGTTCTTCTTTCGTCGCGCCCGGCATCGTTCCTCTATTGCCGATAAAATTCAATGCAACGTCTTGATCGCGCACATTTTTTAACATCTCAATCATTTCGTTGTCTTCCAAGTCGTAAATGATATGTTCTAAAATATCCCGGTCGGTCACGAATCCTAAAGCACGAAAAACAATTGCGATCTATGATTAGATTAAGTAAGATTATTAAAATGTCAATACTTTATATTGATTAAATTAAAAATAAATTATTTATTATTATTAATAAATAAATTTATTTATTATTTATTATTTAGGAATTAGTAAAATGTCAAAAAATCTTGCAAGTTGCAGCCAGTACTGGAAGTGTGAATATTCGAATATATTCGATTCTTGGCCCTAGTAATAGTCAGTGGCGGATTTAGGGTCGTCTGCGCCTAAGGCCCGATATGGTGCCCTGTTTGCTTGATAATAATTATTATAAATAAAACATTTAGATATGCAGTAGCAGTCATGCAAATTGCATCGCTGAATATTTCCGAATTACAATAACAATTCCGATTGAAATTTTAATAACCGTACACAGGGCCGGAACTAGAGCGTGGCGAGAAAAGCGCCCGCCACGGACGCGAGCTAGTTAGGGGGCGCCAAATTTTCAATTTTAAAAAAATTTATAAAATAAAAGGCACTTTTAAAAGGCAAAAAACGAATTATTAATAATAACATAATAACAATTATTACCAAAGATTTTATCATTTGGTTTTACTTTATTTTATTTATTTGTTAATTGAAGAAAAAAATTTAATGTTTTTTTATAAACTTCTACCTACTTACCTTTTAGTTCAAAAAAGGAAAAAATATCCTATGAAACATTATTTTTTCAGTTTTAATAAATTCCCCCCCGCGATTTACGGTCCTGCCTAAAAGGAGATTTTGGGGGGTCCAAACCTCCTCTGAAATGAAGCGTGAAATAAGATTTAATTAAAAGTTAGCAGGATACCTAAGGCCTTTACCACGCGTAGATCCCGCTGCTGCGTGCTTAGTCCTTTAATATATTTTTTAAATAAATTTGCTTCATTAAACCAATTTTTCTTTTTAAATATTTTTGTATCGCGATTTTGTAACTTTACAATAGAGCGCAAGACCTTGAAAAGTTCAAAAAAATTTGCCTGCGGCGCTATATGCTGGAGGTTACCTCTAAACCCCCTGCTAGAGGCGCAAGTTTCAAAGCCGCCACGGGCCCATCAGTCCTTAAATCCGGCTCTGACCGTACACAATATAAACACAATACGCATATAAAGCTAGGTTTGTCAAACCGGGGGTCTGGAAAGAATAAAAAATGGAATATAAATAGATAAAAAGTTAAATTTTTGGTTTGAAACTCATAAGCTCAAAAATACATTTTCTTTTTTGAACACAATTACAAAACCAGGCTGTTCAAACCGGGTGGTATGGAATACCCCCCAGTACAACAGAGATTGTGCGCAAAAAGTGTTATTGAACTTATAAGTTCCAAACCGGAAATCTAATATATAAAAATTTAAGATTTCTGATTTGAAATTCAATAAGACACGCATTTTCTGTTTTTGAACACAATCACTTATGTACTGGGGAGTATTCCATACCCCCCCAGACCCCCCGGTTTGAAAAGCCTGGTTTTGTGATTGTGTTAAAAAAAATGTATTTTTTAAATATTATTTACGAATTAATTTTTTTTATCTCTTTTAATGTCATAAAAATCAATTTTCTTTATTCTTTGTATTTATAAAAATAAAATAAAATTCCGATTTAATATTAAAAAATCACATGATTTTCGGTTCTCTGTTTTGAGACTCTGTATTTTATTTTGAGGTTTATTAATCCAAATATAACTTCTTTTTAGTAATAATAAATAACTGAAATTTTGGTGACTATAATCATTAATCATATCAATTTTGTTTTCAAGAAAACATCAACCGACTGAAAATCCAAATCAAATTTTAAATTTGCTTTAAATTTCAAAACTTCTAAAATTTTCTCGCCCCTAGAATTGTGCCGCCCTAGACCCGGGCCTCTCGGGTCTAAGCCTAAATCCTGCACTGCTAATAGTCTTGTATAAGACGGCCCTGCATACTGAAAATATCATAATATCTTGCTAATAAATTTACCAAATCCAGAGCAGCAAAGAAAGAAAATTGTAGAAATCAAGCCTAAATTTCATTTCGCGATTTTCGTAGTAAGTATTTAGAAATTTTATTTTAAAGAACAATTGGGAACAAATCGAGAACAACTAAAAAAAAATTTATTTCGAAAAAGGGGAGCTGGTGCGAAATCTTATTTCGCGATTTCCGCGGTTGTTACTCGATTTAAAAATTTTATTTTTACAAAACAATTGAGAACAAATCAAAAACAATCGAGAACAATCAAAAAAATTTTTAATTTTGAAAAAGGGAGAGCTGGCAGAAAAAAAAGTTTTTTGTGATTTTTTTGATCTTCTTTTGTAAAATCAAAAAAAAATATCCGAACAATTGAAGAACAATCAAGAACAAAAAAAATTAATTTTGTGATAAAAGGGGAGCCAGGTTCACGCACGTCTTCAAAAGATACAATTTACATTGCTAATGTAAGACTGCAAAAACTTTTGTGGGTTGCTGAAAATTAAGTTTTCAGCAAATAGAACGCAGCAATTGACTAAATTTAATCCCATAAAAAAATGTTATTTTAATATTTCTTCTCATGGGCGTACCCAGGGGGGGGGCAGCTGCCCCTCCCTGGATCCTACCAAATACCTGTAATAAATGTACACTTCTATTTACGTTGAATTATTTATCAACAGAAAATTCCTGATTTGCCCCCCCCCTAGGCCAAAAGCTGGGTACGCCCATGTTTCTTCTAGTGTATAAATCCACTCTTTAATGATGAATATACAGGTCAGGTGGCCCTGACCTTCTATAAATGGGCCTGTATTATTATCGAACTCAATTCGATGATATATTTTTTAAATTAAAGTTCGTTACAAAATCTGTTAATTATTTTTGCCATAAATGTTGTTATTTACATGTTTGTTTTGGTAAATATTAATCATTTCGAGCTAAGATAACCTCATTTCGTACATTAATTATAGTTTTTATGAATATTCTATCTCTGCAAAAAAAAATTTATCTGCAAAAGATGTTTATATTTCGCTGTTCAAATGTTGCATTTCCCCCTTTTTAAATGAAAATAACTTTTCTTTTAAAAATAGAAAACAAAATGAAACGCAGTATATCTTAAAAATAAGTTCTTATTTTAAAATGGAAAACAACACCTCAATTTTACAAAGAAAAAGTGTTCCATTCTGTCACATCTCAGCGACACTTATAAAAAAATTTAACAATAAAACTGGATTTATAGATGTGAAAAATCTAACTCTAATAATTACAGGTATAAGAATCTTATTCGCTTTCTACTTCGGCTTTATCCTTCTTTTTCTTCTTCTTTTTTTCCTTTTTGGAATGCTAAACAAAGAAAAATTCAAAAAATGCAATTTCACAAAAATAATTTAACTTACCGTTTCTTCCACAGCTTCTACTTCGACTCCATTCCCTTCCACTTCTGCGTCTTTCTTCTTCTTCTTCTTTTTATCTTTCTTTGTAATCTAAAACACAAAACTGTAATTTTGTCAAGACAAAATAAAGTGAAACTTACAGATTCGTCGGCAACTTCAGCAACAGCTTCTTCAGCTATTTCTTCTGTTTTTCGTTTCTTCTTCTTTTTCTTTTCACTTTGGCTAACTTCTAACGAAGTATCAGTTGCGACTGCTGCAGATGTATCAAAACTTGTATTGCTAAGTTTTCGTTTCTTCGATGTTTGTTCGCCATCGTCATCATCGTCCTCTTCCTTTTCCTCTTTCACTTTCTCTTGCTTAATCGCGCCAGCTGCTGCTAAATCGACGTAAGAATTTAACCATTCCCTGGGCGTATTTTCATTAGGTTTGCCATATTTGTCTAGTTTTCCTTCTGCAATTAGTAACTTTTTCTTACTAGCAAAAGGTCCCAAGCTCCACTGCCGTGGATACACATCCCTAGCCATGAGAACCCTTCGGATTTTAGCTACGACTCCGTGGTTACAACTGGCAATCGTCGATGTGGTCATTAACGCAATAGCAATGGCAATAGCTTCACCTTTCGTGGTTACAAGAACAATTTCTTCGTTTAGTTCAATTCCGTCGTCGTAACGCAATAAACCAGGTAACATCATTTTGGCACCATAACAAATTCCATTCACGGAACTGTCTTTCACGATCAGCCTCTTATGTTTGATAAGCAAACGTTCTAACGGTTGAACGACTCGTCTCAAGTATGTATCGTCGTTATGGTTTTCGTACAGCCACATAGCATCTTTAACGTCATGCATTGTGACCATATCATCATATTCCGACATATTTCCAGATCTCACTCTTCTCAACTCCACCATTTGTCCTCCCACGCCCAGATACAACCCCAAATGAACGCAAATAGTACGAATGTAAGAGCCGGCCTCACAGCTGACCCAAAAGAGTCCCATATTTTTAGCTTCATCGTATTCTATGAGGTTGATGTCGTGAGTCGTCCTCACTCTGAGTTGTCGTTTTACTGCAGAAATCAAGGGTGGTCTTTGGAAATTTGCACCCCTCAATCTTTCGATGCCTTTAATGACATCAGCAAGACCGCCCACCACAGGAGCATGCAACTTAAACACGGCTACGTATTCCTTTCCAGCGCTTTGCTGTGATTTCACTAACCGGGTGGCTCGATCGATGCACACGATCAGACATCCCGTTACTTTAGGATCCAAAGTACCGGAATGTCCAGTTTTCTCCACCTTAAGAATACGTTTGATCCACGCCACGACTTCATGACTGCTAGGATTACTGGGCTTATCTAAATTTATAAACCCGGAACTTAGGTATTCTTTAATTTCGCGCTTAAGTGGCGAGCACCCGCTAGTAACTGGAGTATAATGATTACTGTACACATTCAATCGATCATAATTCTGCGATAAAACGAAAAATCAAAAACGTGTTCGCAAAAAAAAACAATCACACCTTACCTTAAGTAATAACGGCCATTGGGACGCCTCCAACTTCGTCGGTAGCGTCGACGGTTCCAACTGAAAATCTGTGTTTGCTTGCACTTCGCCCAAAGATTTGGATTTCTTTTTCTTTTTTTCTTTAACCGGTGAGGTATCTAAACAAACAACAAATGCGTCTTACTTTAAAACTGTCTTAATACGACGCTTTCGAGGCGATGTAATAAAAATTTACTTTAAAAATTTGTAACTGATTTGTTTTAAAAGTCAACGTGCTGATCCGTATCATATTTTTATGGAATAATTCAAAAAAAGCTTACCGTGGTCAGTCATTATTAAAACACGTGTAGTTGTCGGAAGTTTTACAGGTTAGAAAGTTAAATTTAATAAGCATACAATGCAGATTCCTGTAAAATTTAACCACATCGATTATATATATAGCAGCGCCCGCTGGTGTGGTAACTACCAACAGCAAGAGTTAATTTTGAACTACCGCACCAGTGCCGTACTTTTTAGGGACTGCCAACTACAGGGTAAAAGCGATTTTCTTAGAATCAAAAAAACTATTGGTTCTTTGATTAAACGAAAATGTTTTTATTGTGTAATACAAATTCAAAAATTTATTTTTATGTGATTCCCAGTGATTCTTTTTCTTCCCCCTTTGTTTAAAGGCAGTGGCGTAGCGTGGATTTATGGTACCCGGGGCAAACCTTAAATTTGCCCCACCCCCCAATTTTCGCAAAACAAGTTTTTCTGTAGCTACGAAAGCTCTCAAGCTTAAACTCTTCTCTGTCAATTTTGAGGAGCTTAGTCGGGGTTGCATTCTTCATCATCGGCGCCCAATATTATTGAAGACCTTAGGAAGGCATATTTTTCTTCGAATTTCTGAAGCTGCTGGAATCTATCTTGAATTTCAGCAGTTACTCTATCAAATGAAGAAATTATTTTTTGCCTTAAATCGTCTTCGGGCGATAAACAGTAGTCTGCACTTCCGTCGCCAAAAATGTCTCTCTTCTTAATTTGTCTTGGAGGTTCACTAGAAATGCCAAGTTCTTTCCACAAGCTTCTGGCGTAACTTAAAGACTCGTCTACGGATGCCTCACGGTTCCTTATTCCATATTATTAAATTTCTTATATACAGGGTGTCCCCGGATACACTTTACATAATTTGGGTGGTGATAGAGGACACTTTTCTAAGAACAATATTTAACAAAATTTTTTTTCTAAATTGAAACCTTCGAGAGTTACGCCTCTTTAAAGCATTTTTTTCAATTTCCACCTTCACGTGGCCATATACCCGAAAATATTGAATTTCAGTAAAAATGGTTTAGTACTTTTTTAAAGAACGGGAAATAATCTACAAACTACCTTTAAACCTTTTCCGTCTAAAATCAACGGATTTCAAGCTATGAATCAAAGTAAGTTAAAAAATGTTGAAAAAATCAAACTTTTTTTTTTTTGTTTTCAAAACCTTGTATCTTTTAAACGAAAGATTTTACAAGAAATCTGACGCCCCATTTCGGATAGCAAATTTAATGGACTACAACTTTTGTCTAGTAAATTTTTTTAAAAAGCCAGCCCATTTCACAGAAAATCAGAAAATAATAAACAAAGCAGCTACAAAAGCAAAAATCACAGAAAAACAAATGACGGTTGATGTTTACAATGTAGTACCGAGTTCTTCAGGTACAAAAATTCTGAATGAGATTGGTTCCGTTCGTTGACGTCAAAACATAGTGCTTAATTCGGGGTTTATCCTAAAGATATCTAGAGGTAAAAAATAGCTCTACGAATGTCATAATTGAAAACTACATTTTCTCACTAGTGATATAAATAGCTATTTTCTAAAAATATTTTTTAAAAGTGAAGATGTTCAGCAATGTTCCAAGAGGAGGAAACATTCTGTATAACTAGGGAAAATATTTTTCCCTCAATCTCTAATATTGAAAATTTAGAACTTCTTCTGAAGCTAAACAAAATAAAAAGTAAAAAAATGATATTTTCGAGTTATTTTCACACCAACCTATTTTTTTAAATGCGATTCTTATATCATCATCATAAAATTAAATAATAAAATTGTTACTTGCCAGTATAAATAAATTTTGGTGTAAAACAAAAGCTAGCAGTTCAATTTAAATATCGCGCGTTTTATTAGTTCGGGTCGATTGCGTAAATTTTGACACCTAGTAATTCGTAGTGGTTCTTTGTTATTGTGTCATTTTTACCATAATTGATCTAGAAATAAAAATCGAATCAAGATTCTCTGCGAAAAACTGTGAGGAAAGATGAGTGGCATCACTACGATCGTTGATGTGCCCGATGTGGCTTTGGAAAACATTTTCAGTTTTTTGTCCTACGACGATATTGCCAAAAACAGACAGGTCAGTATTTTTTAAATTAATTTTTCTCTTCAAGAATTAAAATTCCAATGTTCAATTCAAATAATTATGTTAAGAATTTCCACTAATTAGATCTGGTATTTTGACGTTTTATTATTAGGTTATATTTGTCACCGTCGATGTCGCTTTATTTTGACACTTCTTGAAAAAGGCGCCTACTATTTATTTGTAAAGTGTTTATTAGTAAACGAAGTTTTTCAGTTAACAAATCTTTGCCGGTGATTGTTTAATAGTACATTTACGTTATATGCTGTAGTTATTAATTTGTACTCCGTTTCATTTTGTTTATATTAACCTCAAAATGTGTGATGATTTGTTGGACCGTTTTTTAACGATTGCTAATGAAGAAGTAACAAATCCAGATTCCTTTGGTGCTGCTTTAAATTCCATTAATCAGTCTTCTAATGTTCCGAGTGCTAGTGCAAGTAATTCTAAGCAGAAAGCCGTGTTACACACCGGCGATACTGATTCTTCAGACGATGAAGATAACAGGGATTTTCAAAATTCCAAATACAACGAATTTGGACGCGATGTAAAACACATGTTGGAAGACAACAAGTCCACCTCCAAACAGTTGGCCCCTTCGACCAAATATTCAACTTGGAAGACGAAAACTACCTCGGTAACTCCAACAACTTTAAGAAGCGAACCAATTTTTGGGATTCGGGTTGTAAATCCTCTTGTATCGAGTCAATTATTGGAAGAACGTTTAGTAGGACGAAAAGTGGTTTCTTTTGCGGAACTCAAAATGTATGCTAGAACTGCTTCGGAAAAATCAGATTGGGTGATTTCGGGCGTGATGGTGCAGAAAAGTCCCACCAAGACTTCTCAAAATGGTAAAAGTTACTGTATGTGGACTTTGAGTGACCTTAAAAACGATTGTAAGACTGCTACTATTTTTTTATTCGGCAACGCTTATAAAGAATTATGGAAAACAACTCTGGGTACTGTGGTTGGAATTTTGAATCCATCCGTCATGGAATTGCGTGAAGGTTCCAAAGACGAAGCTTGTCTGAGTGTGTACAATCATCAACGTGTTCTAATTATCGGGCAATCAAAGGATATGGGCACTTGCAAAAGTCTGAAAAAGAACGGCGAACGTTGCACTTCCTTCATCAACACAAGTGTTTGTGATTTTTGTCTCTACCACGTAAAGCAGGAATATCAAAAGGCATCGAAACGTACCGATATTCAATCGGCATTTTCAGGAGGTGGCTTGACTGCACTGCGAAACAAAGTTTTGGGTAAGGATCAGGTGTTTTACGCCGGAAAATTGTACACGTCGTTGCCCTCCAAAAAGAATAAAAAACAAATTGCCAAAGACGATAAACGTTTGCAAGCTTTATCGAGTGACATTTTCAAAGGTCCAACCAATGCAGTTAAAAAGCCAAAATTAGGTGCGGCATCTCAACACGACTTATCTCAAGCTCAAAGATTGAAAGATTTGGAACGCCTAAAGCAATTGGGTCTTGAGACTTCTTCATCTTCAAGCAAAAAACCCGACTTTTGTGCACCAACTTCTCAAGACGTCACACTGGAAGGTTCTAAAAATTTAGCCGCAAACCTTATGAGTAAATTGAAAGAACAAAAGTCTGCTCCGGAAGTTTCTAATCAACGTATTTCGACTGACTTGACGAAAGCTCTACCACTTCTCAATTTGCAAAGGAACACAACTGAAATTGATTTGAGCGTTTCGTATCGTAAAAAACAGGTTGTGGCAAAAAGCAAAGCCCTGGCTTGGGTTCAAAACAATGGCCCTATTACCAAAACGGATCCTAATAGCGTGCGCAGTACAGAAAATGGGAAGAAACGCACTTCGGATGTATTGGAGACGCTGTTGTCCACTCCTGCGACAAAGAAATTGAAAGTAGCAGATCCGAAAATACAAGAAAATGAATTTTTTTCTGAAAGGTTTAAAAAATTAATGGCAGCCACATCCGCTCATGTCGATTTATTGGAGCAGCGTGACAACGAAGCACAAGATAAGTATTTCGATAAATTGGAAAAGAAAGAGCAAATGGAAGAGAAGATGATTAACACTTTTAAAATGCCGTGCAAAGCGGTAAGATGTTTAAAGTGCAAGTACACTAATTTTTCCGCAGCTGATCATTGCAAGGCGGAAAAGCATCCTCTGAGGGTTTTCGATACTCAGAAAAGATTTTTCAAATGTGGAAATTGTAATAACAGAACTGTGTCTTTGACCATAGTGCCTCTTGATCCGTGTAAAAATTGTAACGCTGCCAAGTGGGTTAAAACGAGTATGATGAAGGAAAATATGGTTCAAATAGCCGCTCCCAAGTTGTCCATACGTGGAGGCGAACAAATGTTTACTAATTCTAATGTAGCAGATGGTAATTTAAATTTATTGGTTCCCGAGGCTTAAGTTTTTTGTAAAAAAATTATTTTTTATTGAATATGACTATATTAATAGGTACAAAAGTGTTAATTTATTTTTACATTGTGTGAATTCTAATTTTTTGATTATAATTAAAAAATTTTCGTTTCTTATTTTTAAAATTTTATTATTCGAAATACTATTCACCCTAGTAGTACAGTCAAATCGTGTTCAAAGGAGCCTCTAAAATTTCAAATTCCTGGCTACGCCACTGATTATGGGCTGTCATTTTACTTAATTTTAACAGTGTATTTAAATTGTATGCAATTATAATTTTGTTACTCTTTGTTATTCTATTCTTAACCGTGGCCTTTTGTATTTTCAAATTGCAAGTAAATCTGGTGTTCATTAAGACTTGGGTTGTTATTTTCCACCCCAAGTTTTTTTCTTCTACTTAGACCCATCGTTTACGTTAAGTCCCTACCTTCAGAGTTAGGGGTTTCAAGGTAGGTCTTCGAAAAATTGAATCCGAGTGGCGCCCTATAAATCTCTGTATTACCCCGCTTATCGACGCTAGCTGATGGCCAAACTTGGTAAGTCGGAACATTTTTGTCCCGTTACAATATTGTTCCTGCACGCGACGAGTGGTTGTGACACCACTTCTGCTTTATTTCATCAGGGGAAACTGAAATTTTTCAAAGTCCTGCAGAAGAGCAATAACTTGCAATTAATCATTGATGCTTTCAAAAATCCTCATTCACATCAGGACGAGATTGTCGAAGCAGCAAACATGTCTAGAAAAGGACATGAGACTACCTTGAACAATTTAAGATACAGGCATTACGTATCTTCATCGTACAAAAGCAAAACCAACATTACCTCATTACCTCGCATCGAATCTGCTACACGGCAACATTCACTGAGAGTTTACTTTCGGGTACAGCAGTGGTTATCCGGTCAAACCACACTCGACGAGCAGCCAAGATGAAAAAAACAAGGAGTGGTCTCATGCCAGTACTAACAACTTTAAACCCTACATCGGATTCGATAATTCGGCACATTTCTTTTAAATGTACCCCTAGGTCAACCCCTAGGTCAAAAGCTGGATACGCCCATGAAAACATTATTAACATTATTTTTATTTTAACTCTCTAGGTGTGCAAGAGATTCAATGAAGTTGGCGGCTGTTTGCTGACCCGCGGTTTTCTTCGCATCGAAAAGAGACATAGCCAGATCTACAAGAAAATGAAAGGCATGCTGCCCAGGAGAGAATCTGAACGTAGGTCTCATCCGATGGCCCGAAATTGCGATATGCTGTCCGCCATTGAAACAAGACTCAGCATGTTGACTATGACTTACATGAAATACATAGAGAGCAAATCTTGCTGTTTTATACCAGGAAAGGTAAGAAAATAAACATTATTTTGAATTTTACATTAAAAAATGAATTTAGGTTCTTGACGAAGTCCAACGTGTTTTGGGCATGGTGGAATCCGTCGAAATCCCGTCACGAAACCACGAGTTACTACAAGAATTGAGGGATATCAGTAGCATGGCCATGGAACATTTTGATGAAGTGATTTCACCAAAATTCAAATCCGTTTTGAAACGTAAGTTACAGCATTCAATTAATTGAATAATTATGTTTGCAAATTTAGATCCCGAATTGTGGCCAGGAAATCAACCAATGACGATTAACACCATGCTGGAGGAATTAAAAAAGGCGACGAGTCAGTGCAAGACACTCAAACAACAATTGGCCTATTTTACCCAAAATTACAACAAAATTGTCCCTAAGGTAGATCAAAAGTTTGTTTCATTAGATCAAAAGTTAACTTTTTATCTTCAGTTCAAACTGATCCACAAGCAGCTGCGAGAAAACACCGCACTAATTTCGGAACAGAAGCAATTAATTGAAGAACAGAGCGCAAAGTTTCGCGAACAAGAAAAATCGCTTACAGATCTCAAAAAGCAAGTGGACGAATTTGACCAGAAGTACATGGATTTATCGTCGGAAGTGACACGCTTGCGCGAAGATATGGTCTCAAAAACACAAACATCCCCTAATATGTTTGTACCACATTCCTCTTTACTCACGCCTCCAGTAACACCGGCCAACAAATACACTCGTACCATCATAAAGCCCCGTCAGGCCTTACCGAATTATTCCGATATTTTGGATGGCCGTTTCACGGGCGACACGCGAAAACGAAAATGCGATTCGTTGATTGGCTTGTCTCCAGACACGAAAATTCCGCGAAAGTCGGATCAGATTTCTAACGAAATTACGGAAAAGATCACAAAAAATATTACCAATAATATTTCGCAGAATATTACCAACAGTGTGAATAATCCTAGTTTAACCGAAAGGTTGGGAGTTTCTAGAATTTTCTCCAAGTCAATCGAGACACTTATCAAGTTTCCCATGTATAATATGTCGTTGCGTAAACGCAAAAGAACTGACGAGCATTTGTAATATATTTTTAAGTTTGCCATCAGAACTATCCGATGAAATGATTTAGTTTGGTTCTGTTATGTATCGAATGATCTTGTAGGTTTTTCTGCACTTTTAGTTTAACTCCTGTCCGATACCCAGTAGAAGTGATTCCCCAACGACTGAAACTTCAGTCTGTTTTTTTCTTTTGTTCATTTTATTCATGAATAAGAAATCTAATTATTGTTTACTATAATTTATATTATAGTTTATTGCATAAGCAGTTTTATAAGTCTAAAGCAGTGGTTCTCAAACTCTTTTTAAACTTTGATTTAACAGAAATAACCGAAATTTCAAAGTATGTTAGCAATTATCGTTTTTTTTTTATTTTAGTTTGAATTATTTAATTGATATGATATAAGTTGTTTGGGTTGTTTATAATAAAATATTTAAAAATAATATAAGTATTTTTTTTAAATACAAAATAAAACAAGAAAACATATTTTTGAAGTATTTATTGTACAAAAAGCTGTACTAACAATCGTAATAAAAAGAAACCTTAGCATTTTATGGATATGAATTTTAAAATCACAACATACAAAGTAATAAAAAAACACAACTCATAGGACAGTCTCTCCATACCTTTGGCAAATTTACGTTGGCTACCCTAACTTAATAATTTATATAACATTAAATAACAATTGCACAATTCTTATAGAAATACATTCATTCAAATGACATGAGATTAGCTGGAAGAGGAATTTGTTCTTCGGTAGCTGCTTGCTGCAAATAACGGCACCATCTAACAGCCGTACTGTGATTACCAGCCTTAAATTTGTACACATTACCTACAAAATCAAAGAGTTTCAGTCTAAAAAATTTTCGAAATAAGTTATACACACCTCTTTGATGATCGATAATATGAAACAGATCCGAATGTATCGAATTATCTCCACCCAAAATAATACTGCAATTAATCAAAGAGACCATTTTGCAGGGTTCACGTTTAAAATCACAACGCTGGTTACTAAAAACAAAAATTATGCAAAAAAGTCTCCTCAGTATATTGGCTTACCCTTTGAAAGACTTGGGCGAAAAGTAGGCAAGAGAAGAAGCCAAAATCTGGATCCAGTAACGTTGCCAGGAAGCCACTGTTGGTTTCCGCCCATCTTTTAGAATGGTTTTTCTTCTTACACAACCTTGTATCACCGATAATTGGTCCTCACTTGTCAGAGATTCGTCTGTTGACCTAAAATATTCGAAAATTACAGTAAAGGAGAAAGAATCGTCTGAAAATTATTCGAGTAACCGTGGTTTATAGTAAGAACCTTCACCAAAAAGTATGCCCATAGCAAGCACTTAAATTTGTGTTTCACTACCATCTACCAAATAAACATAAAACAAAGCAATGACGTACTAAATAAAACATTCCATTTCATTTTCAACACTTGTTGACCATCATCCGTGGTAACTATAAATTCTTGTCAAAATTTTAAATACAAAAGTGTAAGACAGGAAAAATTTCCATGTGTTGTTCTTAGAAGTTACAAAGTGATGCGCCTTACCTGGTCAATAATGAGCAATTGTCATCTGTTCCTCTCGATGCTCTTAATGAAGGTACTTCAGCAGTCGGTGTAGTGGGAGTATTACTTTGAGTACTCATATTCGCCGCATCTTCAATTTCAGAATCATCTAATAAATGCAAACCTTTGGTCAATTCCTTCATGTCGATGCTTCCTACTTGCGATTTACCAAATATGCTAGAATTTAACGGCTCTGTTAAATTTGTATCCTTACACACAAGCATGCTTTGAAATTTCTTTATGAGACTATCACGTCGACGTACTAATACAGCTCTAAATTACAAAATTATAATTTATTCCTAAAAACTACAAAAACAAAAAATAATTTAAATTGACTCGAGTGCTAGCAATTTTTCGATTTCCGGCAGGCCTGCTTGTAGACCACTGACGGTAGACCAAAAATAGGGCAAACATAGGAATAATTCACATGTTTCTGATTTTTTGGTATGTTGTGTAATGATATTTACGTAATTTATATTTGGCGCTTAATGAACGATTTAAATGATTAAAATATACCGTCAAATACGCATACAATACATTGGAAGTGCTGAACGTCACCACTGCCTATTATCTAAAAGTACGCTACGGGAGACACCAACGAAAGAAGTCAAGCAGACTAGACGTGTTACATTATTTTAATTATTGTGGTTCGGCATATCTAGAGGTAAATATTATTGTAATATAATTTAATTCAAAAGGTATGAGTTTCGAGTAATCGAATTTAATGAACACGTGTAATAAAATTTATAAACTTTATGAGGAGCTACATCTATTGCAGAGCACCCAGATGTAAGATCGCCGAATGCAAATCGGAGTCAAAGTGCCTCGACTGTGAGGGGGACTCACCGGACAAACAGCCGGGAGTGTGCAGCCCCAAACAGTGGTAGAAATGCAGCCAGGACCCAGGGGCAGCCCAGGACATCCTCTACGAAACCATGCACAATAAAAATTGCAATCATCAGCCATTCCTCTGTTTACAGAAGAGGAGCTGAATGCAGCAATGGCAAAAATTAACATAAATAATGCACCCGGCCCAGATGACATTCCGGCAGTACTGGTAAAGAGAGTAGGTGAAGTGCAGCCCCAGTTCTACATAAACGCTTTCAACTGGATCCTAGAGAGCGAAGAATACCCCGACCGCTAGAAGGAAGCAAACCTGGTCCTGTTCCGCAAGGAGAATAAACCTATAGGCCGCTGTGCCTTCTGAACCATGCCGGGAAACTCTTTGAAAGGATACTTCTCGCAAGAATCCAGACACAGAGGTGGACGGCGGGGAGGGACTATCGGAGAGGCAATACGGCTTCAGAAAGAACAAATCCACGACTAATGCAATTGAGAAGATTATGAGCTGCCCGTACTGCAGAGAAATAGATACAGCATACCACACTTTCTTTGTATGTCGAAAGTGGCTAGTACAGCGACGCCAACTGGACGAGATTATTGGAGCGGGCTTTACACCAGACAACTTAGTGGAAGCCATGCTAGAAGAAGAAAATTGGTCAGCGGTAGAGGCATTCGCCAAGAGTGTCATTACGTCCAAGGTGTTAGACCAACGAAAGGCACAGGTCTTGGAAGAAGTAAATGACGGCTATTGAAAAGAACAGGCTAAAAATGGCGGAAACACAAGAACACCCAGTAACGTAGCTAGGAATTTAGTTCGGGTGGGGGCACGAGCAAAAAGGTCAAACGCTTAATAGAAGGTTAGAAAATTACAATACAAAAATAATTTCGGGCGGGCCTGGGCCAGACAGACACTCCCCCCCCGCTCATTTTTGTTCTTTTGTAGTTCTATCTATGATTACTATTATTATTAAAATTGCTACTTGTGATGCAAATTACAAAGTTTGATGAAAATTTACTTAAAAGATATAAAATTAAAACAATCTAAGATACAACAAAAGCGCAATGGACAATACCAACATAAGCACATTAATTTTTTGAGATATTTTCGAGCATAACTCACCTCCACGGCATTGCAACTGAAATGCCGCCAGCGCAAGACACATTCCGCACATTATGAAAATTACGTGGAAGACTTGCGCTACGAAATCTAGACATAAACACACACTTTTCAAATTGTTGCAAATGTAAATTTGAAGGTTCGTTTACAATTTGTGACAATCATCAAAGTTAAGCTATGTTAGATGTAGACATGATAGTTAATGTTTCAAATTGTAAACAAACCAATTATGCTTGTAAGCCACAGAATGCGCATAGAGCTTTGCTGTTAAGAATGGAAAATGTTAAAAGTAGTGCAAACCGTATACCTACTTACAACGGTATGCTCACTAAGAAACTCAAATATGACACATTAGGCAAACCGTTGTAAGTATATGGTGGCAGTGCGTGAAAAACAAAAAAAAAGATTGACTTACTTTGTTCCCAAACTACTACATTTTCGATGTCCCGGTATATATTTGGCTCCTGCCGTGACTGCATGCAGCCTCAAGGAACCGCTGGAAGCTTTTGCAGGCGACAGATTTAAGGATGCAATAGCTGCAGCATCTATTGTAAGTCCGCTAACGGATTCTTTTGAGCTGCAAGTCGAAGAACTAGGTGCGGGCGAAGGAGGTTCTAACTTAAGTGAAAGTCTGCGTAAAAAATAAGTTTAAAAAACTGAACTTAATGGTTTCCTAAATATTTACTTGTATTGGTCGTCTTCCACAAATTTTTGCAATTCTTCGATGTATCGAATTGAATTGAGATAATTTTGTACGTGAGGAAGGGTGATTAAATTGGAATAATTGGATGTTTGATAGTTTGAAATGATGCGAAAGATGTTGTTCATTCTCAGACTACGTTGTTGAGATTCTAATCCACCAGAATGTGGATGCGCCATGTCTATGTACACGAGATCTGTTAAATATAAACCTAAATAAGGTATGCATGGCAGCTTTAAACTTTCTATGTGGTTCCTGAGATTTGACCAATTATCTGTATCCGAAAACACCTCGGCCAGTTTATCAAACTGCTGTTTCTCCTTCTTTGATATGCAACTCCAAGTTTTCGATAATCTGCAAAAAAATTATTCGTTATTTTTTTTTCGGGATTCCCCGAACGTTCCAGCTTACCTATACACCGACGCACTTTGTAGGGCCGAAATTATTGCAAACAACGAATGCAAATTATTAAAATCATATAGTTTTTTAGCAATTTTAATGAAGTGGCCTAAAATTTCGGCTCTGTGTTTTGGAGTCTTTCTAGCCAACACCTCTTGAACGGTCCAAAAACTTACCTAAAAATAAATAATAAAACAAAACGATTGATTCGTCTTGAAGAACTCCACTTACGTGATTAAATCTTCTAGTAAACGCCACCACGTTGGGGGCAACAATGAGTTTATTTTTTTTATTCCAAGCGCAACTGCTCAATTCGTCCGGTTGGATGCCCAGAAATACTGGAAGATCGAGTAATGTTAGCTGACTAGCAAAATCCTCGGGAGTAACTCGAAGCGGATCAAAGACTATTTTGGTAAAATCGATGGAATTTCTAGAAGCGTGGTTCGGCAAGCTCTGAGTTTTGACCTGAGCAGGAACCGACGTAAAAGAGCTTCTATAAATGAAATAATACTCGGTGAGTTGAAATTTTGTTTTCGATGTTTCGAGAACTTACCCATAATTGTAATAAGAATTCCTGGGGTTAGTTTCCTGAGGTGTGCAGTTTGTAGACATTTTTCGTGCACGAGTATCTGGTTGATTGCTTGATTTACTGTTACCATTTTGAATTCTGTGAGTATTGTCACTGTATCGGCTTCTACGATTTTTATCGTCTGAAGGCTAGAAAAACCAATTGTTTTGCTTAAAACATAAGAAAAAGAGAAAATTACTCACTTGCGGTAGCTTCGTTGTGGCAAGGCTGTCGACCGAAACGTCTCTTGGAATTTCTGAATAGCGTAACATTTTCAGACATGGCCGTTATTATTTTCTAAAAAAAATTTAGAAATTCAAGGATTAGGACTAAAAACAGATAGCATGACAGCAAAATAATTTTTACAAGTTAATACGCACTTAATGCAATAAGCATGCTAAAATTAATCCAATAAACTAAATGGATCCCGCCTTAACAAATTAAATGTTTACATCATCTCATTCCCACTTAAATCAAAAATATCTAAGAGTAAAATTTTCCTTCGTTTCCTTTCGAAAATATAAATTGAAAATGTTTTGTGTCAATTTGTTTATTTTATTTACAGTAAATTTCATGCAGGATTTCCACATGTTTGCTGACAAATTAATAAATCTTTCGCGTGTCTTCATTACGAGCGTGTCAATTAAAAGAAGAAAATGCTATTAGTTAGAGCAAGAAAATTAAATAATTTCAAGGCTCTGGCTTTCCCAGCCACCTACCCAAATTATGAAAATAGTTCACTGCTGTTTAATTTTTGCGTTGGTTAATACTAAACAAGAGAGCTTTCGATTGCGTTGTGTATGTTATCATTCTAAATTTAGAAATTACATTTAATTTATAAATTACATCGATTGGAATTAAAAAAAAAAACAGAAAACAAGAAAAATATCCTGACACGAGTCCGAAGCGCTAACAACTAGGCTATCGGTTGCTATGTTCTTTTGAAGAACTTGAAGAAATACAGCAGTAACTAAAATGTCTACACCAAATTTCTCAAAAAAGAGGCTTCATTTCATCCCGAAACTGAGTTTGCATCATCTGATAGTGTCTCCTGTAAGGATGCAAAATATACGAATTTAATAAGTTGCCCATCTGAACCTGAATCCTGTACAATCCTCATTTGAAAAACAGAATTTTTCAAAAACTCTATTAGTGCTCTTTCATTCTACCAAAACTTGTCCCGATCCTAAAGTTACACTTGAGAGATTCTCCTCGTTAGTCCAAGCAAATGTTAAAATCATCCCCGAAGCATATAAGAAGTATACAATTCGGTTGTAATTAACAAAAACCCAATTTAAAATAAATTTATGGTATGATGTTACCATGATGATACCATCCATGATAGAATTTATAATTTTTTTTTGTATTATATTATGGGCCCCACCCATACTAATGTCAGGTACCCGCACCGTCAACAGAATGCATTGCACTTAAATCAAGTGGGCGTCTCTTATGTCAAAAATCTCAACTTCAATATCAATGATTTCCTAAATTAATCGATATTTGAAGTTTAACCTCGCCTTACTCGCTTCATTTTGGTGTTATCTATCAGATACCGTCGCATTTTATCACAGTATTTATAATATCTTCGGTTCAAAGTTAAAATTGACAATTGAATGTCATCAAGTAAAGTTTTTGTAGCAGTTTTAATTAAAAATTACATTATTATTTGTCGGATATTGGCCCAGGGCGCTTAGATGTCTTAAGACTCATTCACCTTGACGACGTCATATTAGACCAGCGTTGTCAAAATTTTAAATACCATACAATGATAAAGTGAGACATATACTGAACTGTCACCGCAACACACAACACTGTACACCCAAGTTAATGTAAACAAACTTATAAAAATAAAAATCACAGTAAAATCATAATTCGCATATGTGATAAATTGGAATTTTATTTTTAGGTGGTGGCAATGACTGACGTCATACCTCTGACGTGTATCGGTTTTTGATTTTCAAACACCATATCTAAGGTAGTTACATACAAAGAAATTAAATTAAATTTTCTGCTCTTTATAGCAAACTCTGTAAACCATGAACTTAGAACAAGACTCAGTCCTAGCCCCGACCCTGTTCAACTCCTATATTCACGACTTCCCCCTCCCCTACTTCACCAACTCATTCCGTCCCCAGCCCATAATTGACTGACTCCAACTAGCTCTCAACGACCTTGAGAACTGGTTCCAAACCTGACGGATAAGGGTCAACCCTTCCAAAAGTACGGCAACCTACTTCTCAAGGTCCAATCGCCCCCATGTCCAACCCTCATAAACGAAAGTCCCTTTTCACAGACTCCCAACCACAAAACTCCCGATGTTCAGAATGGAGATACCCTGAACAGGAACCTTAAAATATTTGGGAGTGACACTGGACAGGGTACTCCCTGGGGACCCCACATCCAAGCGTTCAACAAGAAAGCCAGAAGCGTTTTGGATGCTCTCTATCCCCTCCTAGGTCATAGCAACACCTTGTCCTCTCCCAACCAACTCCTACTATATAAATCAATAATCCGACCCATCATGACATACCCTACAATTGTCTGGGGCTATGCCAAGAAGTCACACATGAATTTACTTCAAACCACAAAAAGCCACTCGGCGGAGAAATTCTACAAACTATGATAGTCTGAAATTCTCCGACAACTCACTGATCTGCGGGATTGGAAATTATAATCCCGAGCATTATTTGAGATACAAGAAAACCAGGTGGATCCTGCAGCCCTCCACAGATTAAGACCATCAATCGACTTACCCCCCCCCATCAAAACCAAGAAGTCACCCAGCCCCCCCCCCCCCAGACACTCTTCCTTTTTTGCAATGATAATCTTTTTTTAATGATCATAGTCGCTTTTTTACCGTTGCAATGAAAAATTTTTTAAAACAAAAAATGTATTGTGTTCGACTTTTAATTTAAGATAGGTAACAGTGGTAACACAATAATTATACTCGAAAATAAGATGATCACGCTCCTTTTTCCAAAAAAACTTTTGCCTGCGGCGCGCGTCTTCGGCGCAACTCTCGCATCCTTTAGCCCCCCCCCCCATAACAAAATCCTGGCTGCGCCGCTGATTGTTGTTACTTAGTTTTTCTTGTATTAGTAATTTTTGTTTAAAATTTTGAACTTAGACCAGCTATTTTTACCACCGAAGAGCTGGTAAAAAGTTTTTCGATTACCATTTAGGTTAATCCTAAAAGGGGAAAATATTACCTCATCTACAGTCACAGGCCACAGTCGGCGGTGCCGAGGCGGCGACTCTTAGGACCCCCTAGGCACAGATTTCAATCAAAATCGTGAAATCTAAGAAAAGTTTGTATTTTTTGTAGGTGACTATTCCCGGGGAACCGATTTTCTCTCGATGGCCCTGGATCCAGGTATGTATTAGCATAGGTTTACTGAAGTCTGAATGCCAATACTATGGAGGAGCTCTTAAATTTAGGAAAATGAAACAAGTGAAACGTTCTGTACCTAATGGTGAAATGGTGAAATAGTGAAATTGTTACCCATCCAACCTCCACCGGAGCCTGTTTATAGTTGCTGCACGAAGTTCAAGGGCAGTGGCGTAACAACTTTGATTGTGATCCGTGTTCATACTCGACACGGAGGCTCCTAAATTAAAATAGTACGTAATTGACTAAAAACCGATTGGAAAGTACTTACTAAATTATTTTTTAAAATTTAATTAAAAGACAAATGAAACGGCTATTTTCAAGACGGTTTTAACGCCGAAAACGCAAATTTGCTAATATCCAGTAGCGGTGGTGGAAATTTCATTGGGAATTATTCCCGAATTAAAAAATAGATTTATAAGTATATTATCTATATTCTTAAAAATAAAGAATAGAAAATGGAATAGAAATAAATAAAAAGTTAAAATTTTGGTTTGAAACTCATAAGCTCAAAAACACATTTTCAATACAAACCGGGGGGTCTGGGGGGTATGGAATACCCCCCAGCACATTAGTGATTGTGTTATTGAATTTCCAATCAGAAATCTTAGATTTTTAGAAATTGTATTTCTGGTTTGAAACTTGGTTATTGAGTGTTCAATAACACTTTTTTACGTACAATCTCAAGTGTACTGGAGGGTATTCCATACCCCCAGACCCCCCGGTTTGAAAAATACTGTATTTTAAACTTTTACCTTTGCGAACCAAGACCGCTACTTTTATTTGCGCATTCAAGTCTTCATGTCGTTATCCAGACTTATGCCTGCTTTCTTCACCTCGAGATATCTATTGGTTACGACAAATTAAACAAGTAACCAATCAGGCAACGGCAATTCAAATTTTCATTTGTTTGTCTAATAGACACGTATCCGATAAATATCTCGAGGATAAGAAAACAGTAATCAGCGAAATACAGATTTTGTAAATTCCTTAATAAATTGCATCGAAACGGTATGCACCGAATCGGTATGCACCGAATCGGCCGCGTCATATCTTGCAAGAACGGAGGTAATAGTCATATTAGTGGTTTATTTATAAAATACTTGATAATCCTCATTATTCACTGCCATATTATTCAGAACTGCGTAGCCCGCATATCTAATTAAATCAGAATAACGGAAGTTTTTTTTGCACCACCCAATGTATAGATCGGAAATCGAACTTTGTTCATTAATCACATCGACATCGAATTGCGTTTTAAAAGTCAAATCAGAATTTAGAAATCGCGGTGATTGATGTTACTTAAAACTCCGAATTAGTATTTATGATTTGCAAAAATTGTTACAAGATAATTTTTGTTATACAATAATTTGTTTATTAATGTTGATTGAGTTCATATTTATCATACCAGCTTTAATTTCCTTGAAAATTCACATTATTTTTGGTTAATTACAATAAATTTATAATATTATAGAGAAAGTGTTAATCACAATTTCTTACAATCTGCAGATGAATGTTATCGGATTTTATTAAACGTAATTGGTTCGATTATCTTCGATTGCATCAAATCACTTTCCTTTTCGCCACAAACCAAATAAGAAATTAATTAGCAAACCAATCAAGTCCGAACAAATGATTCTTTACAAAAACCTATTTCTCACAGCACTGTTAACAAAAAGACCTATTAAATTACATTTGACGACATAAAATTTTTCAAGCACTGGGTCATCTCGCAAAATACTTAATAATTGTATAAACAAAAACTTTGACAATAGAAAAATGCAGTGGCGTACCCATCTTCGCAATAATATATAAAAATATCCTCATGGCCTCTCAATGCAACATCCTTTAATCTTGAATAATTTTAAAAGATTCGAAATCAAATTTATTATTTTTTAATCTAATTAGCAAGACTTACGAAATTTCGAAATAATAATATGAAAGTTTAATATTTCGTTACTACAAAAATATGAGTAAATTCGATAAGAAAATTAATTTTTAAAGATGTAATATCTGTGACGACAAAGTGTTTTTTTTTGTTGGCAAAAACAAACCGTGTTACGCCATTGAAGACAAAAAACTAAAATGATTTTTAATGACAAGACTTGGTAGGTAAGCATACATGAATTATTAAGGGAAAGTTAATTTTCGAGAGAACTCAACCTCAATTTGTTAAACAATGAAGCATTGAGAATAAACAGGCGATGTATGTATTTAAAGAAAAACAAAATTCGACGATTAATCAAAGTTACAAAAAAAAATAAATAAAAATAACTTATTGTGTTTGTTTAAATAAACAATTTTTAAATAATAATTTCCTTGTTTGATCATATAAACGTAAGTTTAATCGACACCCGATCAACATCGTGCAACTTCCAATTGTTTAATTCATTGTTCTTATGCACCACACTGTAACATATTTCAGGGACATCGAGAGCTAAAAAAAAATTTGAGAAAAATTTCAACTTTTCAAAACAATCGAAATGACCTGATTCGAAATTCATAAACACTCGACATTTCCGGATGAAGTTGACGACAATTGTAAAAATAACCAGACAATTATTATTATTATTATAAAAAAATGTCAACAAAGAAAGAAAATACTTTCAATAGTAATCGCATTTTTGTAGAAAAATGACACTTGTATTTGTTGAATAAGATAACATTCCGATTAAGACGAATCGATAACATTCCTCATTATAATCAGTGTCGAGAGTAATAATAATTATGAAAAATCAAATCGATGATTATTATTGTTGCTAACTACTCATAGCGGTTTTGATTTTTTTTTCTAAAATCTTTCCGATGGAAAAACACAAAATTGATTCGATTAGAACCTCAGATGTTTAGATTATCAAACGCATGCGTGAAGCGCTGAACTGTGAAGCATTAGTAATAAATTATTTTGGGTAACTTACTAAATTAGAAACATCGATAGCCAGACTCGCACGAGTGGCTATGAAACATCATCTATTGATTGAGTAACCGCATTTTGAGGGTAGGTATACAAGCATAACAAACAAAATTAAAAATTTGTGTAATATAAAGCAGTGGCGTGTGAACCAGAGGATTTCAACAAAAATTTCGAAATTATGAAAATAAACAAACAATCAATAATACGAAATATTAATAAATTCGGAAATGTTACATAAAATCTAATTTATTGATACCATCTCGGTCATTACTGTTTTCTTTAAAATAAATTATTAGAATTGAGAACGAAATCGACAGTAGCATTGCTTTCATTTTCTTAATTTAGGACTTGTTAATACACCAAGTTTTACACTTGGCACCCATGATTCTGTGAGCATTTGAATAATATTCTAGTAGGGTGCTAACCTTGCTAGCAGGCCGGTAGCCAGGATTTTATTTCGGGGAGGGCGATTCGTAAAAAGTAACTTTTTCGGGGGTTCCCCTTCCGGGAATATTTATTACTACAAACAAATGTTTTTTTGGAACATTTCGGCGGGGAGGGGGGGGTGCTGGCTACGGCCCTGCTTCCCACAGATCGAACGTAGACTTTAGATCACAACCATTCTGTTGGTTTGGGGTGCGCGCCCCAACGTCCTCAAAGATAAATAGCTCCTGAGCCTTTTTTTTCTTTTTCAATTTGAACATAATGTGTTTAGTTTTCATGCATATTAAACATGCTGCACGTGTAACGTGTTCATATCAAAATTTGTATTCAATAAAAAATTTGAAAGGTTTCTTCAACCCTCTATGACTTGACGGAAACTAAAAAACTAGGGTCACGCACAATAATCCAGAAGTAAACAATTTACAATAAATTACTACGCCGGATGAATACAATGTGAATAAAATAAAATAAGAATTTTATTCAAGACGAAGTGGCTACCCATTGCCCAAATTAAGAAAAAATAATTTTTTATTGCTTATCACACGTTCAATCACATTGGATTATAGGGTTTAAAACAACACCTCAAAACTATCATGTTTTGTTTTTAAGTTGTGACGTCACCATAATTTTTTTAAATGGCAACCTTATTTTTTTACGGAGTTGAAACAAGTTCAATTTTCCGAGTGCTGTAAGAAAAAACCTTGAAGAGAAAAGTTTTCCAGAGTTCAACCCCTATTGTCGAGATGTGAGCGGAAGTCGCTTCGAACATTTGTTTAATTTCCCCACCTCGACCTCATAACAATAAGTAGTTTGTTTTCGTTTTACTTTTGGAATTAAATCTACTAAAAGTTTGAAGTAAAATGAGATAAACAAGAGTTTAAAAATAATCAATTTTAAACATAACAACCCTGCATTGGATACAGACGCAGTAAACTCTCAAAAGCCTGTTTGGTCAAATAAAAATCAATTTTACAGTAAAACTTTTTAGACATTTTCTGTTGCCAACTTCATTGCCTTCAATTTTGTTCCTATACCTTTTTCTATTTTGTCGCACCGTTTCTGACCGACAGCGACTTTGACAAGACTCTGTAAAATATAAAAAATACAGACACATCTGTATCTCGGAAATGGTGCAACGAAACAAAAAACTGAATAAACATTTTTTCTTGTAAATCTCATTCCCTGCACTTTTGTTTATGTACATTTTTCTGTTTTGTCACACCGTTTCCGAGATACAGACGCTAATATAGTATTTTGTATTTTAATCTTTTTTAAGTCGCCGTTAAGTCACAAACGGTACGACAAAATAGAAAAAATTATAGAAACAAAAATAAAGGCAACGAAATTTGCAACAATAAATGTCTAAAAAGTTTTGCTGTAAAATCGATTTTTATTAGACAAAAAGAGGCTTCAAAATGATTTAACCGTATATGTAAGTATTTGCGACTGTAATTGGCCTACGTGAAACGTTTTGAACTGGCTATATTTGAAAAAAAAATTGTTAAAAAAATATTACACTGCAATCGACTGCAATTATTATTTATAAATAGGAATTAGACCATACATGAGTTCACCAAGAATTAAATAAGCTTTCTTAACATAATGGTTATGTGTAATTGCACGATTTAGATATTTCCGTTTTAAAACAGAAAATCATCTTAGAGTGTCCATTACCGGTGCAGTCACCCTACATACGATAACACTAATTAGGGAAACAAATGCAAACATTACAGCAAAACTTTTTAGACAATTTTTGTTGCAAATTTCATTGTATATTAAATTTCATTTGTGTTTTCTCATCTATATCTCGGAAACGGTGCGACCAAATAGAAAAATGTATATGAACAAAAATGTAGAGAATAAAATTTACAAGAAAAATGTCTCTTCATTTTTTTATCTTGTTGCACCGTTTCCGAGATACAGAAGATGACAATATATTTGGTAATTTACCGAGTGATGTTTAAGCCGCTGTCAGTCGGAAACGGCGCAACAAAATAAAAAAATGTATATAAACAAAATTAAAGCTAATAAAATTTGCAACAAAAAATGTCTAAAAAGTTTTGCTGTAAAATCGATATTTATATGCCAAAAACCGGCAATTTGCATTGTTGGCATAGGAGCGTCCGGATTTCATTATGAGTCACCGTACATATATCTTCGGGGTAATCAACATTTTCAAATGTAAAATGTAATGCAAAAACAGCAGGCACTGACTTAATTAATTATTTATTTGAAATCGTGAAATCTTCAAATTAGTGAAAATTAATTAATATTTCAGGTAAGCCGCTGTTGTCATGTCAGAAGAGTCCTGTTCTCCCTAGACACAATTATTGTAATTTAATGCTTCACAAGTAAATATTATCTCTTTTGACAATCGCAAACAAAACATAATCAATAGCTGGCAAGTTAACGAGTTTATTACGTTATTGTTCGATTGAATTCTGAATTTGGTTAGTTAGAAACTTCGTGAATCTGAAATTCGTACCCAAAATTTAGAAATTGATCAATTACAAAAAGAGCAGAGCAGAAGGGGGGGGGAGAAACAGCGGATGGATGTCCCCGAATTGCTTCTCTATATTTTTTCGGAAAAATCGAAAAAAGAGGGATTTTTGAAGAGCCGTATCCAGTAAACTGTAGCCAACAATTTTAGTTGGACCCATTTTGGGCACAGGATACATACGAAAAGGGTCTTCGACCGAAAAAAGTCGAGTCAAAGTGTGTCATCGTTTCTAATAATTTCTAAGACAAATTTCGAATTTTACCTGAAACGTTGCCTTGTCCCATTTTAATTAACGATTTTTACGTCTCGTAGTGGTAGTTTGATGACCCCACTATTACTACGATCAAAAATAGAGTACAACCCGTACGATACCTTAGCATAAGATCAATAAAATATATTAGAAAAGGTAATATAAGGTCAATGAATGAATAAACTTTGCCCTGAATCTATAAATTTTTATGTCACGACGGCGGAAGTACCTCCAGCCGAATTTAAGAATATGAAGAGGTCTCTCTTCCACAAAAATGAGTGTAGAAAGCTTAGAGATCTATCTTAATTTGTATGTCAACACCGATAAGAACTATCCAAATTTAACAAACAGAATAGTATTTGATAATTATTAATCATGCAAATGAGGTTCCTAGGTATTTACTTGAAATTTTATAGACGGGAGTAGAAAGTGGCCTTTAGCTACGGTGACATACGACTCCACTTTTTAGTGTCCACTTTCAATTTTTTATTTTTTACAGTGGAGTTGACAATCGCCGCCTGGGTTTTGAGAAATCATGATAATGATACTCGTAGATGCAGTGAGTGATAAGAAATTGAATAATGAAGAAAAGATAATACGCATAGTTGTAGTGATAAGAAATATCTTACGAAGGGTACGAGGGTTGCAATTTTATATTTATCTCGAATTTCTCTTATATATCGTTTTAAAAGTTAAAAATAATAAACTGAAATTAGCATTAATTTTTAAACCCCCTGTACATTGCAATGGTTGCAACAAAAACCAAGTGACCCATAAAACGTAAAATTATTAAACACTCCGTATAAACTGAATCTATTTTGAGAGATAATTTACGCAATGCAAGACAAAATTTTGTCAACACAATTAGCCAATTCTCCACCCACACAAACACTGACCAATTTGTTACGAAAACCAAAATAATGTAAACAAACTCACCTGTGTAAAATCAAAACATGGCATCCAATTGAACTGCGGGCAATGATGATTTTTTATAAAAATTCTTGTTTGTTAATTTTAATTAATATCACAACAATAACACAACCATAGAACAAAATTATAACTTATTATACACACACACAACCGTAACGAAATGAGCAGATGGTACACCCTACCACAACATTTGGTTTTATTGACAGCTGCGCCTAGTAACTTCTGTGACAGTAGGCTGCAGTATTGGTTGCCTGCACAACAGGCGTTTTCAACAATTTTACAAAATTTTTTCTAATGATTTTTAATTACTGTGAAACTAGAAACTCGGCTTGCTTTTGCAAAAAAAATTTTAAAATATAAAAAAATCTTTGAAAGAAAGTCGGCAGGTATGCAGTAACGTAGCATTATAGGGCCAGGAGGCGCTCGCCCTCCCAGTTTATATAAAATTTGACTTGTTGCGCTTTTCATCAATTTTGACACTCTTCCAGTTCTTCCAAAACTTTTTTCAGCATTTTTGAAATAATGTTCTTGTTCAAAATGATATTATTGTATCCAGTCACTAAGCTGTAATTTATTTAACCGTAAGTTTTAAACCGGTAAATTAGTTTTTCTGTAATTCCGTATATTTTTAATATTTTCGGGCCTGATGCTGAGCAAGATTTAAAAAAAAACTTATTATTTTGATAACTTTTTATGTATTGAATGTCGCTCAAATGAAATGTCGGTAAAGGCGCATCCAGTCGAAGTTTATTGAGAAAAGCTAATTAAATATTTTACTATAAAAGAAAGGTTTATTTCAGTGGTCAGTGGCGTAGCGTGAATTTTTGGTACCCGGGGCAAACCTTAATTTTGCCGCCTCGCTATTTTCGCAATTGTTCGCAATAAATTCATTAAAATTAAAAGAATTAAATTACAATTTAATTCTGCATGTTTTAAGCAAACAGAAGTGCCGCCCGGGGAATTGACCAGCCCTGCCCCGCCCCACGCTACGCTATACGCTACTAGTATATTTTACAAATTTGTAGCAATTCCTTCCTTTTTAAAGATTTATTGGATAGTAGTTTCACAACATCTATAATATTTATTTTAATTTGGATTTCGTTAATAATTATATTAAACTGGCTAGAAATCCCGTCAACGGACGGGCCGTTAGGTCCCGATTGGACCCGATTGGGCCGTTTGGACCCGATTGGTTGTAAACTCGATTGATGTGCAACTCGTCCCAGGGGGAGTACCGGCGGTGGTTTAATATATTTTTCGGTTGGTAAGAAAGGTTGACCAATGAGAGTGCTTTTAGGTTACCAAAAAATGACACGCCTTAGCAGGAGCAGCGTGCTGGGATTTTATAGATAGGATTAGACAAATTTAATTTACAAACAAAGATCCTCTCTTTTTAGCTCCGTAATTTTTGAATTTCAGTAGCTTTAAAGATCTTTTAATCAGGTTCATAGCCAGTGGGGGGGGGAGGGCCGAAATAATAAATAAAACAACATTTGTTTGTAATAATAAAAATTCCCGGAAGGGAAACCTCCAAAAATATTATTATGTTATTTGTTTTACAAAAGGCTTTTTACGAGTGTCCCTCGCTCGAAATGAATTCCTGGCACGGGCCTGCTTTTAATATCTTTTGTGATATTGCACTCTAAATTACGGATACAGAAAGATACAGTGGCGTATTCATAGCCCCGAAACTTATTTTTGTATTGTAATTTTCTAACTTTCTATTAAGCGTTTGAAATTTTTGTCTGCGGCGCTATTCCAAGACTCGCTTTGCTCGTGCCCCCCCGAATTAAATTCCTGGCTATGCCACAGAAGAGATATCTGTCTAAGTGTCTATACGGATATAGAGATAGAGATATTTCTCTCTATACCCGTTAATTTAGAGTTCGGACGGCTTCAGAAATATTTTTAATATTTTACGTAGACTCAAAGATCCCATATACCTAGATCCGTATTTTTGAGCTGTTTTCAGGATAATAAAAAAATTTCCACCATTAAAGTGGAAATTAGAGACTAATTAGCCCACTAGATTTATCAAAAACACTTTTGCAACAGCTAATGGGATACAGTAAACCTTCCTATTGCGCGGTATTCTTATAACGCGTTTTCCAAATAAGGCGATTGAAGTTTTACGACATTTTTTTCTATTATCAGGAAGTTTCGATATAATGCTATTTTGTACAAAAAGATCCTAACATATACCTACGGCCGTACAGTAGCAGTTATGGAAATTGCATCGCTGAATATTTCCGAATTAAAATAGCAATTCCCAATGAGCTAGGTTTTTCAAACCGGGGGGTCTGGGGGGTATGGAATACCTTCCAGTACACCAGAGATTGTCCGCAAAAAAAGTTTTATTGACCTTATAAGTTTCAAACCGAAAATCAGATTTTTAAAAATTTAAGATTTTTGATATGAAAATCAATAACACGTTTTCTTTTTCACAATCACAATCACTAATGTACTGGAGGGTATTCCATATCTCCCAGACCCCCCGGTTTGAAAAACCTAGCTTTGTGATTGTGTTCAAAAAAGAAAATGTATTTTTGAGCTTATTAGTTTCAAACCAAACATTTAATTTTTTATCTATTTTTTATTATTATTATTATTTTATTATTATTATTATTACTTGCTTACACAAAAATACATTGTGCGTCAATTAAACAGTTGAATTAACTGATATTTTGTTGGAATGCCCACCCCAATTCCATATTAGATGCTATATAAGTTTCCATATAATGTAAGAGGTACGAATTAACATATTTCGCAGTGGCGCAGCAAGGGGGGGGGCTAGGGGGCTTAATAATAATTTCGCCATGAGTTATTTCGAAAATGACGTCCTTTAATTCCTACTTCAATTTAAAGTAGCTAACAGTGATAAAACAATAATTATACTCGAAAATAAGATCACATCCCTAAGTAGAGGTCGAGAATAATCGATAGGCGGCACTATCGATAATTATCGATAAGCAACGTTTAGACCATCGATAAGTATCGAGAGTTTTCGACAGTGGATATTAAATCGGTTCACCTCGTTTCGACGACCGCAGTTCGGCGAAAGCGATTCGGCAACGTATATTCGGCACTGGCATTTCGGCGATTCTCATTCGGCGACAGAAAATTTATTGAAGTCTTAGATTTTTAGAAATTAAATTTCCGGTTTGATACTTATAAGTTTAATAACACTTTTTTGAGCAGAATCTCTGGTGTACTAGAGGGTGTTCCACACCCCCCAGACCCCCCGGTTTGAAAAACCTAGCTTTGTGTGCGTATACGGTTATAGAAGGTAATATATTTAATTATATACATTATTCGATAAATTGAATAAACTAAAATTTATAATTCAATAAATTGAATAAGCGAAAATTATACCCCCCCCCCCCAGACGTCAATCGACGCCAAATGAGAATCGCCGAAATGACGGTGTCCGATATTGAATATAAGAAAAACAATTTTTAGCAAAAAACTGGCATCTGTTGAAAGTGCAAAATGCTCAAATAACTATAACGTTGCATTTTTATTCATAAAAATCAAAGTTATGGTGTTAGTAATGACTAATGATAAAGGTAAATTGCCGGTATTGAAGGCACCTGTCATGTGTCACGACTATCGAAAACTATCCATAGCTACAGTAAACTATCGATGGCTTTCGATAGTAGTTACTAGTTACTATCGATAATAATCGATAGTGCTATCGATTGTTCTCGACCTCTATCCCTTAGCCCTCCCCCCAGAACAACATCCTGGCTGCGCCACTGATATTTCGTAATGCTTATTTCGAGCTTCTTATAACGCGGTTTTCATATAGTGCGGTACGAATTAACTGCGCTATAGGAGGTTGATTGTATTGAATCAATTGATTGAATCGAATTGTATTGGGTTGAATCTGTTTTTGGTTATTTTTACTCGCGTTTTTGGACATTCCACAAATTTTAATAAAAATATGTGTAACTTACATCCTAAACTACAATAATTTCATTAGAAAATGTTAAATTCGTGGGGCACTGTACAAACTACTCTGGGGCCGTCCATTAATTACGTAAGGGTTTGGGGGAACTGACAGGAGTGGATGACAGCAAGGGGGCTCCAACTGGTCCCCGAGAAAACCGAGGCGGTCGTGAAATCGTGACGTGACGGCAACCATGGAAGCCCTAAATAAGATCATGCCTAACATCAGGGGCCAACGAGAAGATAAGAGAAGCCTTCTTTGCTCTGTGGCGGAGTCAATAATGTTGTACTCCCCGATATGGGTTTCAGCAACAAAAAAGGCGACCTACAGATACCTCTTGAATAAAGTCCAGAGAAAATGTGCCCTCAGGATCAGCAGCACATACAGGACCACGTCCACAGACGCGGTACTGGTAATAGCGTCCCTCATGCCGATCGTGAAAACTAGGGGGGAGGGTCTTGGAATACACTACAGGTGGTCATCGAGGGGGGGGGGGGGGTAAAAAATTGCAAAAAAATGGGTCATGTAGTATGGGTACGTTTCCTTACGTAATAAATGGACGGCCCCTTTTGAACATTTTTACTTTTCTAGTAAATGAAATGAATTAATTTACCTATACATCAGCGGCGGCTCGTCAGAGGAGGCCAAGGGAGGCTTAGCCTCCCCTTAAATTTTGGACTATTAATTAAACTACCAAAATTTTCAAAACAAAAAAAAGTAGATTTTTGATTGTGAGAACTCTCAAAAGATAGATACTCCTTCCACAATACCGCATAAAGCAGAATCGTTGGCCTAGAACGGCCTATAAAAAATAATATAGCCATCACATGGACCGCAAAGTGTAACTTTGTAACATTTTACGCCCCCCCTTCAACTTAAAGTTTTTGTAAAAATTAAAGGACAAATTCGGGTGACATTTTGTTTTTTGCTTTTTTGTATATAAAATCCGCGGTGTTCACTGCTTTACGCATTTATTGGCTTCTTTTTCGCGCATGGGCGTCTGTATATCTATAGGATCTTTTTCAGGAAGGCACAAAACGAGGGGTAAATCACCGGGGAGATTTGGTGTACATGGGGTAGGAAATGTGAGGGAGATGTGAGGAGATGTGGGGAAATGTGGGGATATGTGGGGAGATGTCGGGGAGATGTGAGGAGATGTGGAGGAGATGCGGGGAGATGTGGAAAATATAGAGGAGTTGTTAGGGAGGTGTAGGGGAGATGTCGATGTCGGGGAGATGTAGGAGATGTAGGAGAAAAAATGTCGAGAAATGTGAGGGAATATTTGGGAGATGTGGGGAGATTTTGAGGAAAAGGAGATTTGGTGTACGTATTTTTGTCAGGAGATTTACTCCTCGGGGCAAAATCAGAAAAAAGTTTTATTATAAAAAAATTAAAAGTAATAATATTAAAACTTCGAAATAACAAGTTAATTAAACCAATGAAATACAATAATTATTTGCTTTCTTTATATGGTACCTAATTAAATAAAAAAAAATTAAACACTAAACCTTTTTAATTTTCTTTTGCGAATTCAGTAATAACTTTCTCCACAAAACTTAAATTAATTAAAATAAAATAAAATTAATTAAAATTAAATTTAAAGAAATTTTAAAAAAGTAAGAAGGCGAGAACCAGGGGGGCAGCTGCCCTCTTTGTCCCCACCAATGTACGCCCATGCCTTTGCGTCTTTTTCTGTATTGCTCCCGGGTCAACAGCACCAGTAGCCCCAGCTCACTTACGGCACTGCTACTGATGATTTCAAGATTACTCCGCAGCTCCGCAGTCTATGCATAAACTAAAATCTCCGTATAACTAGTATATGCCCAGTGGCGTAGCTCGATGGAAGAGAGCCCCGGAGCAGAGAATACGCTAGGCTTTGTACATTTGTACTTTGTACAATTGTACGATTTGTGCAGGGCAGTGAAGGAAAATCTGAGAAAATTCCGGGAAAATTTGAGAAAATCTTAAAAATCCAAGAAAATGTTGAGAAATCTTAAGAAAATTAAGAAAATTGAAAGAAATCTCGAAAAATCTATATTTAATGAATAGCCTCCTTAGATGATAAAGGCACGAGCCGCCACTACTCTACATATACTTGTCATATATTACTCTCTTAGATAGAAGTTAGGTTGCGAAAGTTGGTTGATGTGCAACTCGATTGGTATGAAACTCAATTAATGTGCACTCGATTTGTAAGTGCGGATTCAGGCAAAGTTCATGAAGCATCGCGACGCAGACGTATCTTAACACATTTATAAAAATTATTTGTAAGAACAAACAGCATTGTTATAATTTCAAAAAATATTGAAGATTATTGCCTTGAAGGGGGGGGGAGTCAAACCCTCAATACCTTACCTTATTACCTTGTATACCGGATGTTAAAATAAAAGAAACTTAAAAAAGGTAATTGTTTATTACTACATCAGTTCATACAAGTTACGATATTTTTAGATTTCATCGGTTTGATCAAAAACAAAATTTGAGGTTACAGAACATCGCAACTCAAAATATGACACAAACATGCGTAAAAGTTTTCTATTAAAAAAAATATTTATGTCTAACATTAACGCTGTGATAATAAAACTACAGTCAAATAATACGTATTTCACTTTTAATATACAGGGTGTTTCGTAAATTGTTTGATTTAGAATATTAAAGCGTGAAGTAAGAAGATTATATATATTTTAGCGCCAAAACAATTTCGAAAGACCCTGTATTACATTGAGAATTTTTAACTACGTCTTGGATTTTTGCTACTTCTAAAATGGTTAAGAAGTTATAGGAAGCGTTACAAAACAAAAATGGAGGGATTGTGGTCCCTTTTTTATGATTAGTGATGGTCTAAAGATATGTCAGTGTATAATATATTTCTAACGCGCGAGGCCAAAAATTAGTAAAACAAGGGGAAGCGCTGCGTATGTCCTTCGACAGGATCGACTCGAGTCCTTTTTATATAACCGGTACCTGTTCCCCACATTCGATCATCTTACAATAATAGTTAAGCTACGGTGCTTTAATATTAGTCTTAGTAGAAAACTTTTAAATTGTTGTTAATGGGGACGCAATGATGGGTTACGGATTGTCAACCAAAAAGAGTTTTTTCTTTTTTTTTAGTTTTGTGACAAATATTTTTTGAATTCGACAAACCGCAACTAATGTATAGAGTGCAAGCCATTTCTTATTGGTGCACATTTTACCCTAACAGTTCTACAGAATTTCAGAAAATATATAATTTTTTTCTAATACATTTTTAAAAATTTTTCTAGCGCCATTTCACACCTTAAAGAAATATTCAGTCTTAAAAAAATAGTAAAGTTTCAGGTTGTTGTTAAGAGGTAATTTACACTCCGGTTGCACTTTGGTAACTTTACGTGCAACTTGAGTGTAGACTTGATAGTCAACATAACGGAATCCGTACTCGTGATGTAGAGAAAATGACCATTTTTCCCTAACTCACGAGTATTGAGTAAAAATTATCGGTAGGTTTCTTCTGCCATAATTTACAAAAATTTTGTTCCTAATTACTTATTTAATTGTTAGTTACGCAAAATCTTAAAATAGTTTTGAGCTCTGTAAAATAAAAAGGCAACCGTTTTACGTATTTGAAATAAAATATTTTATATATCATTTTAATTTTACTTAGACGGAAGCTTGCATTCAGAAGGAACAAGTGTCGTCAACAACTCTCTACGTAATACGTCTCAAAACAGAATCGCCCCGCCATCTATCGACAAGACGTTCACTTCTCGAATGCAAACCCCGGCCTTAAATAAGAATAACTAAAATAGCGAGGACACTAACAATCATTTTCTAATTCTTATCTCTAACCTATCATACAAACCAAATTTAAAAAAGGGTAAACAAAATTTTTTTATGCCGCTGACGTATACATTTCTTGGACTGCGCCCATGCTTGTATACACCGCGCACCCCATGAGATAGAAGTCAATATGTTTTTGATTTCAAGTAAATAATATTCTTTATCTACTACATTTTGAGAACCACTTTGATCCTCTGAATTCTTCTCGAGCTGGTACTAAATCAAAATTTACATAATAAGTAAATATGTATATAAGAAAGGTACATTTGGTGTAGGTACTACCGTGGTGTAAGAAATTTAAATGGTTGACAAAAATCATCCAAGTGGTACCTACGATGTTATTGGTACATTTTTCAGTTAAAATTTTACAAACTATTCTTTTCTATTACTTCGTTTCATAAACTATACATGTAATAAATACAATAATTATTTTAGGTATTTTTAACAAAAAATAAATTAGTAAATTTTATTTAACAATAAGTAGGTTCTATAATTAAATTTTTTTTTCATAAAAATAAATTAATTTAATTAATATATTCACTTCTTTTTATCTTCACCTTCGAGCGATTTTTGAGCCGGAGTTTGGGCTGGAGTTGGGTCATCTTGAAATAGAGGATTTTTCACCTCCATTTCTCCCGTCTAAAATTAGACAAAATATTTTGGATTAGTTTTTATTATAATAAATAATTAAGGAACGATTTTACATTTTGCTTTTTATAGATTTCAAGTTGGAAGTATTATCGACCAATAAGAGCAATTAAATTTACAAAAAATAAGATACCGAGATTTGGTAACCGATAGAACAAAAAAAGCAATCTGGTTAGCAATGGTTATATAATTTTAATTTTTCCACTATTTTTTTTTTCAAATTTTGTATTATTTCTGTTCCTTTTATTTAAATTGTTTGCAGTTGTAGTTGATAAGTACACGAACATTACACTGCGCCACAAACAAAAATAATTTTGGGAAAGCTTTTATTCCATTAATTTATGTTATTGTCAAGTAAATTAAGGTTAAAAAAAGCAAAAAATTTTAATCTGAATTCATAAGAAAGAAAATTTGTATAAAAATATATACAACAATCACTTAGATTTGGCGCCCAAGAACTTGAGTAGAACAAATCGGAGTGAGGCTATTAGATCAAGCGGTGTTCTGAAGATAGTGTAAAGTCGCGGAGGGATCCGTAGCAGTATATTCAAGTTTGTCTTATATGTATATGGGTGAAGACAGATAACCCCACCATTTTTGAAAATTTAAAAACTGAATATTGTGCCCGATGTGTGCCACGTTGTGCCGTATTTAAAAAAAAATTAAATTAAAATAAAGGCACCTAGAAGCCTCCCCCTCGAAATGAAATCCTTGCTACGGGCCTGATTCAAGTTTTTGAATTGCTTTGAATTGCTGCATTTTTTTGCAGGACCTATTTCAGTACAAATTTTAAAAAATTTACAGTAGCTCAAGTGAATTTCAATTTTAGTTCCCGATCTTCATATTTTTTGACTTTCGAATTTTAAAGTTCCAATTTAAAAGTGTAAGATTAAATAATTAATAAAATAATAAAAATACAAATGCAGGGGTTGCTATAATTTTGCTTCTTTGTAATTTTTCTATTGTTACGCAACAAAGGTTGTTCATGAGAATCTTAGTTAATCCGTTCATGCGCGTCGCCTAATTTCCCTGATTTTGTGAAATTCTCTCTTCTCTCAAATTTTTAGAATATATTTTGCCCAAAATCCTTACGAATCGAATTCGTCACATTTCAAAAATGTTAGTAAGTTTTCTTTAGGCTCGTAGCCTGAATTTCATTTCGGGGGGAGACACTCGTAAAAAGCCTTTTGTAAAAACTTTATTCAAAAGGCTTTTTACTAAAAAGTAACATTTTCGGGGATTCCCCTTCCAGGAATTTTTATTACTACAAACGAATATTTTTTTTACATTTCGAAGGGGGAGCACATGCCCCCAGGTGCCCCCTTAGCTATAGACCTAATTTTCTTTATGTAGTAAACAAAACTATTGTCGCGCCGCCCGTTAACAATATTTTGCTCGTCATTTGTCAATAAACTTGTCAGATCTGGCTCTCTTCTCAATTTTTTTCTGTTTTTCTTTTTGATAAAAACCTAATCGAAGTCCCACCGAGTAAGTGTGCAAAGCTTGATTAAAATCGGCCGAAAGGTCTAGGAGTGTAGTTAACCCTACATAACGTTTTGTATCATATCAGCTACAACCAAAAAGCAGCCTATTTTTAGTCGCCCTTTAGAATATTTTCGTGTTTATAAGTCGTGTAGCAGATTTTTGGATACTATTTTATTTGTTACTTAATTTATGTTGAAAATCGTTTTAGTTTAAAAAAATTAACCGATTTGAACCGAAAAAATTAAAAAGTTTTTTTGTTTGAAAATTTTATTCTCGTTCAACTGTGTACATCGGTGAAGTACACATGTAAAAATGTTTTCATTGAAAATAAAAAAATAAAAAAATGTTTACTGTCGCTGAGTTAACCGTCGCAAAGTTGACCGGTCGCCAAATTGCCCGTCATCGAGTTAGACAGTTGACCGTTGCCGAGTTGACTGCCGCCGAGTGGGAATCGCCGAGTTGCCCGTGTCCGATTACAAGAAGGGTTTACCCCTCAAACGAAAAATGAGATTTTTTTATCTCTTAAATTTATCGCGTCGAAATGTATTGCGTCAAAAAAAAAGAAATAGACCTAAATTAGGTCTGTAACTTTTAAAATCGACAGTGGCGGATTAAGCTATTGGTGACGTACAAGCACAAGTCCCATTAAGGCTCCCCCTTAAAATTTTCTTTTTGTTTTTTTTAATCATATACGAGTTCAAAACAATAGTTATAACTAAAGTACAGACTTCTAAGCATACAAATTCGTAAAAATGGTGCTTAAAATAGTACAAAAATTGCCACTAAACTTAAATATAATAAAAATTAATAAAACATTTTTGAAATAAATTTTTTTAGAAAATTTAAAAAATTCGATTATTGTTTTAATGTTTTTGAAAAAATTTCAATTAAAAATTTAATAGGACGATCATTTAACACAGTGTTTCTCAGCCTGTAAGGTGCGCCCCCCCCCTAGGGCGGAGTGATAACATTAATTGGGCAGCGCAAGTATATCGAAAAAAAAATTATTTAATTATTAAAAGAAAACCAAAATAAAAAACATTTTAACGTAATAAAATATAAAATACACAAAAAATATTGTATGAAAGGGGGGCGCGATAAAAATTATGATTGAAATTAGGTCGCAAATACTGAAAGGTTGAGAAACTCTGGCTTACATAGGCGTAACGAGAAGTTTTGCCGCTCGGGGCTGTCCCGGAATTTGGCGCTCCATGCTTGATGAAAGTCAATTATTCTAACGTCCCAAATTTTGCGCACAACACATGACCCATCAAATTATTTAGTATAAAAAAAAAAATTATAATTATAACTGAAAAAGAGAAATAATTATTTGTTTTATATTTTGTTGAATTATTTTACTACAAATTAATTTTTCTTAACTTCATTTGAGCAAATCTCTCAATAACACTATCGAAATTTATTTCGTTTGTTATTTCATGTTCGATAGATAACATCGCGAGACAGGCCCGTAGCCAGGGGGAGGCACCTGGGGGCACGTGCCTCCTCCCCCGAATTGTAAAAAAAACAACATTTGTTTGTAATAATAAAAATTCCCGGAAGGGAATCTGCCGAAAACGTTACTTTTTACGAAAGGTTTTAATGAGTGCCCCCCCCCCCCCCCCGAAATGAAATCCTGGCTACGGGCCTGTCGCGAGAGTTTTTCCGCTGACTGACAGCGACAAAAATATTGTGATCTATATCTCGGTAACGGTGCCACAAAATAGAAAAATGTATAAGAACAAAAATTTATAGAATTGAATTTACAAGAAAAAAATGTCTATTCATTTTTTTATTTCGTTGCACCGTTTCCGAGATATAGATGATAATATGTTTTGTATTTTACCCAGTCTTGTTTAAGTCGCTGTCAGTCAGAGACGGTGCGACAAAATAGAAAAATGTATATAAATAAAATTAAAGCCAATGAAATTTACAACAAAAGTTGTCTAAAAAGTTTTGCTGTAAAATCGATTTTTATATGACAAAAACAGCTTTAAAATGCACGCCCCGCCCACCTAGATACGCCACTGCTGACTTAAAACATGTTTTAATGGGGTTTTGTAAACTCCGCTGAATTCTAAACGGATTATAAAGTGGCTACTTTTTTAAAAGCCTACTTGTAAACTACCCTGACGTCGAGGTTATATCACGCATTTATTTATTATTATTATTTTTATTCCTTTTTTATTTATTAAAGTATTACTTTTCGGGCTTTTAGTTTTGAATATTTATCAATTAAATTATCATAATTTATTAATTTTTAATAATTTAAAAATCAGTACAAAAAATTTTGACACCCCCCTAAATTTTGGAAGCCCCAAGGGCGCGATTAAACAATTAGAACAATTAAAATTATTAATAGTATGTTGTGTCATTAGAATAAAAGTGATACTTTTGGACAAATTTTAAGCGGGCTACTAAGAGCCTGTCTCATTAATTTGGATTAATTACCGTGGCAACACATTAAAATTACCGTAATTAATCCAAGCTTATATAATGATTTTTGTCGGCTCTTAACATTAGTAATCTTAAGACGGGCGTCTTTTAAGATGGCAGCAAAAACAATGATTAAGATTTTGTAAAAATTTACGAAAGGATTAGGTTTGCTGATGTTCATAAATATTTAGTTTGCTCATCAACATGACCATGCAAGTATAACAATGAAAATATAGCTTAATTGTCATCAATTAAAACTATTGCGAGTTTCCAGAATATTTAATTACCCTGAGTTAATCATAATAACTGCCATTGTGAGTGACATTATTTTGAAAGTTTATATTGTGCAGATCGGTTTTAATAAACGGCTTAATTATGAAAACATTGTCAATATTAGTTATTGGAATTTATGTAATTAATTTGCTAATTACCAAAGTAAGTTATTCTTTATTTTGCTTAGTGATAATAATATTTAATTTGAAAAAAGGCAATATGTACATCTGCTACTACTGAAAACTTATTTTTTATTTGGTTTTTTAAATTTAATATCGGCTGTACTACCCAATCGATCATTCTCGACAGCAACATACATGTTATAGAAAAAATTAAAATATATCCGAATTTTTGCATGTACTTTTTTGAGTAAATTTGCTTTGTTACATAACAATATTGTTATAAGGACTCTTTCTTTTCAAGAAGAAGCCAAGATCTGCTTATAAACGGGATTTCATAAATTTTACTATTGGAATCTCGTTAATCCATTCAAAACGTTTGGGAATCTCGTAAATCCATTCACATTAATGCCATAAAATTAAAAAAATTTTTTACTAAATTATTTTCCATTATTATTTATGTTTGAGACAAAATATTTCTTTGATCAAACCTCGTATATGCAAGTAGATGTACTAGGTCACTCCGGCGATCAAGAATTTTTAAAAAATTTTCTAAGTCCACAACACTGAGAACTGCGCATGCACCAATTCCGCGTAATAAAGTACCATATATTTTAATTATGAGGGTTATTAATTATCCACTAATTATATAAAATACATAAGATTATATTTTAACTGAGATGGTTATTAATTTATAATTATTTAATTACATTACGTATTATTTAATAGTACATTGTCTTATTCGGATTAAAAGTGAAACTTTGTTTGACAAGCAATTTTTGCATTTGCAAGGCGGAGCGCCAGCGGAGCCGAGCGAATGCAATAATTGCACGTCAAACAAAGACACTTTTAATCCAAATGAGACATATTACTTTTTCTCCAACCAAAATTAAATAAAATTTAAAATATAAATACTTAATTTTAAAACATTATTTGATGTAATATCAGAAAAGTCACTTTGACATTTAAAAATGTATAATTTCGAAGAGTGCTTTTTCTATATTGTTTGAATTAGCAATAACTCGAGAACGGCGCTAGATATCAAAAAACTGAGCAAAAAATTCTCCCCCCTCGTCACAGACACACCCCCGTGAATTATCGGTAGGAAGGCATATGCAAAAATTTAGATCGATCGCGCACAAAAATAGTAAAAAATAAAATCACTTTTAAGTCATGCACAAAATAGCTATTTATGTCATGAGTACATAATTTAGGTCTTTATCGGACGAAGCCTAGTTAATGGCAGAGCGAGCTTGCGAGCGAGGCCAATAAATTGGCTGAGTCCAAAAAGCCTAATTATGTGCAAATGACATACATAGCTTTATGTTCGACTGCACCGTAGAAGATTTTCTTTTACATTTTTCCACTTTGACATTTAGGTAATAAAAATTGTATAATTTCGAAGAGTGCTTTTTCTATTGCTCCTGGTTTACATAAGTTGTTTATTAATTTGGTTTAAAATTATGTGAAAAAATGGAAGAAATCGTTGAAATTGCTTCAAAAGCTAACTTTTGTAATCTATTATAATCAAAGTAATAATTAATGTAATAGTTTTTAAATTCAATTAAATAAAATAAAATATTAACCTTGACGTTTAATTCATTGACATTGACAGGCGGCCGTTTTACTTTATAAATAAAGCAAAACGGCCTAGTACCATAAAATGTTATCTTATGGTCGCTAAGTGATATTGCAATGATGTTATTATCATACAGTCGGACATAAAAGTTTTTTTAGTGCACGTAAAAAAAAGTGTTGCTTAGCAATTTTCGCATTTTTATATTAATAACGAAAACGTCAACTTTTAGTTGAGGTAATGCTACTAAAAATGTACTGCTTTTAATACGGTTGGAGAAAAAATAAGTTGTTATCCGTCTTATATAAAATATTCTGTTTTTAAAATTAAAATTTCATTATAATTATTTTGATCGCCTACGGGTGTAGACATTAGTGACATTCCATTATTGTAAAATTGCAGTCAAAATCAATTAGTATCGTTTCTACTTTCTATTATATTTATCATAAGGTATACCTCATTATGTAAATACCGTTTCTAAAATTGTTTTTAATATTTAAATCCATTAAAAATCATTCACAAAAACTATCCCGCACTAATTAGGTATCTAGTATTCATATATAATGTATTGAAATTTGGATAATTTACATCACTTCATTTTACTAGTACCAACGGTAACTTGTTTTTTACAATTTAATTGCAAGAAAAATTAAAATGGAGAATAAAGCGGGTTTGAAAACTTTGAAGCGTGCTGCTGAAGCAATTGAACCAAGTAAGTTTTACTTATAATAAATTACTTTTTAAATAAACGGGTTAGGGTTAGGTTATCGTCCATAGAAACTAACCTATGGACGATAACCTAACCCTCAACAGTATAAAAAAAATTTTGTAATATTATGATTTACATTAATTTTACATTATTTTTAGATTGTACTTCAAATAAAAAAACCATGAAAACGATGCGATCACTGAAGATCATTTACGAGACTAAGTACGCATTAAACAAATCCGAGTCCAAATTTATATCTGTTGGGATTGATGTAGAAAATTGGATACCAATTCTTAGAATCAGTGGATCAAATGGAGTCGGTATCCATATATCTGGTGAGGACTGGGAAATCCTTACGAATGATATAAATACAACCAAGATTGACCACTTTTTTAAAAATGGTCATATGGAGTCTATAGAAATGAATGGTAGCGGATTGATAATAAACGGCCGACAATTTAATAAGATAAACATACTTACATTTAAAAATATTGAAAATTTTTATATATCCATGGCAGAAATTTCGGTAAGAAGATTGTTCGAAATTTCATCATTAGTCAACTTAAGGAAGGCTGAAATTGAAGAGCTTGAGATAAGAGATCACTATACGGACGTACTATTTGCTTGTATTCAATTAGGAGGAGATGCTTTCCAGAATTTTAAGGATGTTGCAAGATCTCTAGGACAATATCGTGGTATAAATTTATATTGTATGACAGAACTATTTTATATGTATCCCGAAACAATCATAGAAAATTTATCTGAGTTAGTTGTTGATAAATTATAGTATTATGTAATATAATAATAATAATAAATATTTTAAGAACGATGTTAGTTTAATTCAAAATTCCATCAATCTTCACTACACCCACTTTAAGATATAAATTAGTAAGTTTATATCTACTTTATCATTACTATTTTGGAAAGCAGCTGATGCATACATCAAAATGCATTCGACTATAATAATTTTTTCATTAGTTCTAATTTTAAATAATACTTTATACGTATCACCATCTACAAGCACGGAAAATATTGAGATGAATAGTTTGGATAATCTTAATGGAACACTATGCTTAAAGTGCCCTCCGATGGAATATATAAAAAATATAAATGAGTCAACCTTCTTCTACCGCTTAACTGAAACGCAAATATTTTTGTTTTGCATGTTACGATTTATTAACAGCAACTCAACCGGAGAATCCATATGTAAATTAATACTGGCGAACGAAAATTTATTTACTGAAGAGTTTTTACACAACGATAATTGGACGTCTACAAGCATGGCTCAAGTTTTACCGCCGTCTATTTTATCATTATTGATAATTATATATTACTTGCATTATTATTATTATAGCAAAAATAAAACAGAATTATTATTATAGATAGAAATAAAAAAATTTTTAAATCTTGATTTGTTTATTTATTTCGATTACAAAAAAAAAAAAGTTACAAAATAAAAAAATCTTTTATACAAAGGTAACCAATCCGGAAATTGGATCATACTCATAAACAGAATCATGTAAAATTAATACATATGCAGAGGTGTCAGCAGGAAAATTCACATTGCTTTCTATTTCCAATTTTAAACTTAATACAGGTTCGTGAACCATTTCGTTTTGCTTTGAAACATCTAAAACAAAAATCGGTCCTTGACCGAACTGCTTAAAATCTAATAATGGTTCACAAAACTGCTTATTTAAAAACTTCTTTTGAAATGATACATAATCATTATAGGCCAACACGTATCTACATTTAGAAAAATCATTATTTCTTTTCTCGTATGGACTCCGATTCTGATTAATGAAAGCTGTAACGTCTGATATTCCACACTGTGAGAAAGTACTTGCATCAGAAGCTTGATTGTTTCGTTTACCCGTTTGAAATGCAATAAAAATCCATCGAGGTCTTCGGGACCCTACAGAATTTTGAACAGCCCAAATTGCTAAGTTAGATGTGGTAGGTAGAGAAGGATACTGATATAGACTTCTTCCATGAAAACCAATTTTTACTATTTTTTGTTGTTTTAAGCGATTATATATTTCCAATTTTGCAGAATCGCTAGGGGTAATATGTGGTACACGCCAGTTAATTTTTGAAATTTTTATTGTTACAGCGGTTTCACCATTATAACAATCGGTATCAGAATTCGAACGAATTAAAATCAGTTCTTGACGCATGTTTATAATATCACGTGTATAATCACATGCAAACCCTAATATATGATTTAATGGTATTACGGCACTAAAGGTCCTCTCAGATGTATTGAATATTTGAGATTCTTCATCTAAAACGTACTATCCGGCAGAGCCCAAACCTTTTGATTCTATAGGAGTGTACCGACATTGACCATAAATTGATGTCGCTATACCGGGTGTTCTACAACTATCAATCACAACATCACCAAGTTGATAACGTATTTCCTCAAATAAAAATAGCGGATCGTTGAGTTTAAAAGTCTGTGTAGGATCTGTAGGTGTAACTATTCCTTCAATATAAATCTTACTATCATAAGTGGCAGTGATCAAATCCCCCTTCTCAAGAATAAGTCTGACCTCATCATAGTTAGCGAATGCGTTCACAGTATAAGGATGGTATGTATGAGTGGAATTATCTATTACTAAGTCTGAATAAGATACGTCAGCGAATATATTTCGAAGGGCATGCTCGTCCTGCATTATTATAATATTTATTTATTACGCGATATCCCAAACTTTCCAAAAATCTTATCTGAATAGATGTGAGTACTACATTCGAAGGTGTAATGTCCATTAAAGTATTACCAGCATTATTTATACTGTTATTGAGGTTTAACCCCATCCTGTTTTAACTCTAAGCGTATAGTTAAAGATTCGTTACCAAAATCTACTGCTTCACCGAACTGATCCAATAACCTTAGGGTGATGTTATGAACAGTATTTACGGTAACAGGTAAATATATAATGTTTGTAGGTTCTCTGCATAATCTATATCCGGGTTCCACCGATAGGTCAAATTCAAATATTGTATGCGCTAGATTATTATTACGAAATGCTCCTGCAGTTATATTACAATCCACGTGGATGTTTGTGGCCTTCATAATTTGAACATTTAAATCAGATTCATGCTTAACACCTGATTTTAATTTCTTTTTAGAAAAACCTAGCATACGACCTATATTATCTGGCTTTGTAAAATCAATTTCGAAATGTGAAAATATTTCACATTTTAATGTATTATTATTAGCCCATAAGTTGAATCCGTCACTCAAGATAGATTTCAGATAACCATTTAATTCGTTTATTTCGTAAGCACCCGATGGTATGGTGATGACTTTTTCATTATAATAAAACTTGTTATTTCCATCATAGATATTTCTTATGGAATTACAACCGTAGAAACCTATTAACCCTAAGACGTGGTCAATTTTAGGATTTAATTGAATTGGGGGAAAGTAATCCACACTAAGTGAATTACCCACACCCGTCAGAGTAAACGTCTGGCTCATTATTAAAGATTTTTATTGATGACCAAGTATTTATTCATTTTTATACAAAAATTTTAAGCATAAATGACCACATATAATGGTATTAAATTTTTGTTCACGTACATAATTATATTTTATTTTACAATTGTTAAAGTATTTAATAACTTCTTGAGGAGGTCTCAGATTACCAAAACTATCATAATATATAACATTATTATATTTCTTCTTATATGCAACCCAATGAGTGCCATGCCCACTCATAACATCCAAGTTTATTACACCACATTCGAAAAGTTTTGGAGTAGAGGGTAAGGTATCTCTCATGAAGATGCCTCGGAAATTAGAAATATTGATGGTATATTTTCTTAAATCCACATCGGTTAGAGCTCTCCGAGGCAACCCATTTAGTTTTTTGAATACGGTTTTAAAAATAACGCACTACCGTTTTTGTATGGCTTCAAATATAAAGCTTCACCTTTTTTACCCATTGCGATCGCCTCCATCAATTTGTTATGCCGACCGCTTTCTTCAAGTTGTTGTTTTGCCTCCTTAGCATTATTAATAGCTTTAGCTATTCCACTAGCGCCACCTGCTAATGCTCCAGCTGCACTAAGACCGGCAAAGAGTGGTATCAAAAATGGTAGAATTCCACCCTGTTTAGGTACGGGGATTATTCGAGGTATTTTAATATTACGTTTACCCCCTATTTTTTTAACTGTACGTTTAGCCGCCATTAAAGCGTTTTTAATAATATTATTATTACATTTAGATTTTTCAAGTTCTTGAGATATATTTTTTAAAAGTCCTTTTCCAAGTATTATTTTACGCTTGTTTCCATATCCCATACCAAGCTTTCTTTTAGCTTTCATCGTATTTAGCACCGTCCACGCTGCAGCTTTCTCTCCCAGCTTGGCGTCCTTAGACTTAACTCGTCCCCACGCACTCTCTTCTAATTCACGATCGGCTTGATGTCTATCTTGTAAGTCTTTACGTTGTGAATATGCGATATCATGCTTTTTACAAGCCGAATCTAAAGGATTGATTCCAGGATCACCTCTAGCTAAACGTTTTTGTAATTTAGTTCCTGGACCGCAATATTGATAACCAGGTATATGAAGCTCTACTGGTAATTTATTTATTATGGTGTTAACCAAACCTTCACCTCGGTGGGTAAGCATTTAATGAGATAGTTGTTGACTATTTTGTAGGTATTTATATAAGCTTGAACGTATATTTAATTTATTATATTCCGAGATGAGGTTTATTAAACAACGTGAAACTCTTCCAGTTAACAATCATGACCTTAAAAAAAGTTATTCAAGAAAACATGGTGCTTTATTACCTGATTCAATTAGATGTATTATAGCAGGCAGTTCAGGATGTGGTAAAACAAATACGCTCATCAGCCTTATAGAAGAACCTAATGGTTTGAAATTTAAAAACGTATATATCTTTTCAAAATCTTTACATCAGCCCAAATATGAATACTTAAAAAAAGTTCTCGAACCTATAAAGGGATTAGGATACTTTACTTTTTCACAACATGAAGATGTTATACCTGTAAGTGAGGCAAAACCTCATTCAATTATGGTGTTTGATGACGTCGTTACTGATAAGAGTGCTAGTGTTCGAGATTATTTCTGTATGGGTAGGCATAATTTAATCGATTCCTTCTATCTCAGTCAAACTTATTCAAAAATACTTAAACAGTTAATACGTGATAATTCAAACTTAATTATACTATTTAAACAAGATGTTTTGAATTTAAAGCATGTGCATGATAACCACATCGGAACCGATTTATCATTTAATCAATTTAAAACGATGTGTGCCGAATGTTGGAAGGAACCTCACGGTTTTATCGTGATAGATACTGAGTCTGATATAAATAATGGTAGATATAGGAAAGGATTTGATTCGTATATAAGTCTTGAATGAATAGTACGTGCCTTACATAACTTGTAACCGCTTCGTGACGTATACATATATCTTAATAAGTTGCATAATTATTATTATAATGGACACCGATGAGATTGAATTAACTAAAAAAATTATTAGAGCGCGTAAGTCTGTAAAACGTAAATACCTTGAATTACAACGTGGTCAAGTAGCTATTCAAAGAATTTCGGAAGAGAAATATAAACCTATTATGGATCCTATTAAAGAACTAACAGCCTTAAAGAAAAAATCCAAACATTTAAAAGGAGGAGACCATAAGTAGCTCAAGTGATCAAGATGAAGAAGATGATGACGAATCTGTTATGAATAAAAATATCAAACGTCCTAAAAGTGAGCAGAAAGATGTCACGAGTAAAACATATGATCAGGATGATGATGATGCTAGTGATGAATATAATGAAGCTGCTAGCACAAGCATTATTGAACGATTACATACTCGATATACTGATATGGCTATACATGATACCAAAAATTTGATGGATCATCTGTATGGAGTTTATTTTGATCCTGATACGGCGGTTTGGAAGATTGGAAACGCTGAAATTAACTTTGATCAAAATTCGGATAATTTTAATATTAATAATAAAGTATATGACGGTACTGAGGGATTATACGAATTAATATTTAAAAAATCTCCTAAAAATTATACTAATAATGATTTACAACAATATAAGCAAATTTTAATACAGACCAATGCTTATAAAAGGGGGTATTATCATAAAAATCCAATACTTGGTACTCGCGATGCCAAGTATACGAAAATAATAAAGGGTTTATTTAGCAAGAGTGGTGGGGATTTAGTGCTTAAGCATAAGTTGTTAAATGATAATAAAATTGACTACACTTATTGGGATAACCCTTCGGAACTCGTGGACCGGCTCATGCTACTACATGCATCTCAACAGGCTGGAAATAATAGTCATGATAATGAAATTATCAGTATCTTGGAAGAGCTAGTAGAGGCAAAAATTATAATATAAATATAAAGTTTTTCTAGTTTTAGTACCCAGTTTAAAAATGAATATTGATGTATTCGGTCGCAGTAAAATACATCCAAAAGAGGGTCCCAAGGGTGAAAAGGGTATCGGATTTAAACTTACTAAAAATCGTGACTATGACATGCAAAGTAAAAGAATAACAAATTTAGCAAGTGGGGTTGAAGAATTCGATGCTGTTAATAAACAATATGTGGATACAATAGTACTGTATATTCAGTCTCTAAAACAACGTATTGATACTATCGAGAGAAAATCTGAAAATACTTCTGAGGATGTAAAAAAATTTGATCAATGGGTGTTGGAGCATAATACTACCGAAGCTGCAAGAGAAGATGTTTTTGATAAATATCAACAGTCTATTGAGAGAGATTTAAAAGAATTTAAAAATGCTTGCAATACTAGACTGAATGGTTTTAAGAAAACAATTGATCAAACAATTGGTTTTAGGAGTATAGTTGATAGCTATATCGGGCAATAACGCATGAAATACATAACATTTCTCTAAATAATGTCGAAACGTGCAATTGTAGACGAAATTCATAGAAGTGCTAGAAAAAACTTCCCCCGTAGAAGTGTAATAATTAGAGGTTTTGACGATCTCTGGCAGGCAGATTTAGCCGAATTTATACCTTATTCCAAATATAATAGTGGTTATAAATATATTCTATTAGTTATTGATTGTTATTCTAAATTTTTATGGACATACCCCCTAAAATCAAAAACTGGTATAGAAGTCACGAATGCAATGACTTCAATTCTTACGAATGATGGAAGAAAACCCAAAAATTTACAAACCGATGAAGGAAAAGAGTTTTATAATAAAAGTTTTGCCGAGGTTATGAAAAGTAATAAGATAAATCATTACTCCACATTTAGTATTAAAAAAGCTTCAATTGTTGAGCGCGTCATACGAACATTAAAAAATATGTTATACAAAGAGTTTAGTTATCGAGCTGAATATAAATGGGTTGATATATTAGCTTCAGTTACTGCTGATTATAATCATCATAAACATAGAACGATTAAGATGCGTCCTTGTGATGTTAAAGTCTCCACGAAGTTAGAAGTCTACAATATAAATAAAAAAATTGGAAAAATAAAATTTAAAAATGGTGATTTTGTGCGAATATCGAAGTATAAATCTGTCTTCGATAAAGGTTACAACGCAAATTGGACTGCAGAATTGTTTAAAATTGTTCGGGTTAATTTAGGAAGTCCTACGACTTACAACATTGAAGATCTTAATGGAAATCCTATTAAAGGCATGTTTTATACGGAGGAGCTTCAAACTACTGCTTACCCAGATACTTTTCTAATTGAAAAAGTGTTACGTAAACGAGGTGATCAGCTATATGTTAAGTGGATGGGTTATCAAAAACCTACATGGATATCTAAATACGCAATTATTCAATAATTATATAAGATTTTGAATAAAATATAATAATTATAATAAAAAATAATAATAATAATAAAACTTGTACTAAATTTTTGTATTTATTTTTTTAATTTATAATGACCCCATGCTAGGGTATCCATAGTATGAGGGAGTACACATCTCTTATCATCGTTTGAACTTAAAGCTATTTTGGTTTGACTAATACTATATACAGTATGGTTCACAGATCTAATACTATTTTGATTCCTTAAAAATTAAGGGTCCATATGTTTTAGATTAATAATTACACCTGTTCTGATACGACTCTTAAAGGCTGACTGGACATCTTCCCATTTAATTCGATCACATCGACGCTTCCCATTATTTACTATAGAGCCTCCACCCTTACGTAAATTCTTCATATGTGTAATATAGCCTTCAATAAAATAAAAATTATTTTAAAAAATGTATAAATAATAATTAAATAAGATTCTTACCTTTGATCAATCTTAGATGATTTTCAATTTTTCTTCTGCTGCCAATACTTAATTCGATAACGTTCAGAGCTGAATTTAATAATCTTATATTTTTAAATCCCAATTTAACCCATTTTTCTACCTCATCAGGATTCCTTAATAATTCCAAATACGTGTCTTTCATAATTTTAGCCATTGCACTTGATATTTTAGTAGGTGAAGACATTTTTTAAATATTCCGATCACTACTTGTTATACTAATTATGCATGTATACCGAACTACAATGTTTATTGAGATGTGATTCAACGTATATATGGTAAAGAATGCGAGTCAATTACACTTTGCTTTCTACTATAGTTATTAAAATACCCTTAATTATAATGACTCGAAACACTTTCGAATACTATTTTAAGCTATACAAAATTATTCAAAATTATTCTATAATGGTTTTTTTCTAAATTTTGTATCATAGTAAAATTTAAATTATTCCTTCACATGTTAGAAAAAAATGAAATCTGTTAACAATTAAATCATATTAGTATAATTTTTATTTTGTATTATCTAACATCATATCACTTTATATAATAAGTGATTTTTTATTGCAATTATTAAAAATACCTACGATAAGCGATGTTATTTAATATTAATGAGTCTACATATTATTATACTAATTAGGTAGTCATTAAATAGAAACGCATTCCAGCTCTAATTACCACACTTAGAAAAATTTATCACATTCCATGACTTAGAAAATTTTTTTAAAATTCTTGATCGCCGGAGTGACCTAGTACATCTACTTATGCATTATAAAATAAAACAGGTTTCACGTGTATGTTTGCATTTGGAATAACCGCAAATAAGTTAAGTACACTGTCACTGTGATCGATTACTAACTTATATTATGTAGTTATGCTTTTACTACTTCAACCGCAATGACGTTAAGTTTAAATAATGTTTTGAAACTTCTGGCGTTAACTTTTTTATTTTCGAATTCGGTAAACTGTAAGTGCGACTCATTTGGAAGTGTAAACTTGCATGTAGTGCCCAAAACTGGTAATCCATTTGACACCACAGTGGAAGGCTGCATTACACGGTTAACTTTCGACGAAGGACGCATTTATGTAGCAGAAGTCTACGCCAACAAACAACCAATTCAACATCTGAAGAGAGATGCCGTCAAACATTTAATGAATCTAAGAGTGCTGTCGTTCACCGAGTGCAATTCCCAAACCATCGAAGAGGGCGCTTTCCGAAATGTTCCACATTTGGCTACAATCATTTTGACGTACGGCCATTTGAAAACAATTCCAATGAACGTCTTTAACAGCATTGAGGAATTAGAAACGTTGCAGTTAAACCACAACGAAATCGACTTGATTCATGATGAAGCTTTCGCTGCAATAGCTACGTTGAGAACCGTCAACGTTTCGCATAACCGTCTTCCGGTTTTCAACCAAAACTGGTTTCTGAATGATGTTGCTCTAACTCGAATCGATTTTGGTCATAACAAAATCCAAAAAATCCCAAAAGGCGCTTTTCAACATTTACCAAATTTGACCGAAATTTATTTCAACGATAACGTGCTGACGGAAATCCAATCCGAAGCCTTTCATGGTTTAAGAAGACTTTCAGTATTAAATTTGAGTAATAATTTTTTGAATGTTTTGAATTCAAATAGTTTTCATACAAATGTTCGAATTCAGAAGTTCTTCATCGATGCCAATCGATTTAATTTTATAGGAAGTGACGTTTTGAGTAGGATCAAGGTTAAACAAATCACGTTAGAAGGTAATCCTTGGAAGTGCGCCTGCTGGGATCGAGTAAATTATTGGGTTTATCAAAATAATGGCACCGTGGAAAGTCGGGATCGCTGTCGAAACATAGACATACCTAGCTGCATCTATCCCCAGAAGTTTTCCGAAACATGTTTGGACATCGTCGATGAAGAAGTGACCCAAACATTTTTTGAACGGATTCGATCCGTTAGTGATGCAGCAACACTAAACACGTGTGTTCGTTATGATATTTAATCTAAAAAATTTGTAAACCAAAATATTGTATATTTTGCAAAACGTGAATAATTAAATTAATAATAAATTAACCACTGACATTTCAAACTTTTGAGTTTGTTCTGAAAAACAAAGTCATTTGTCAATATCCCAGACAGCGTCATCTATCTTTTTTACAAGAAAACTAAAAGTGTTGAGATCCAAAAGTAACAAAATAAATACAACTGACACTTGCAAATCTAGAAAATATTTTGGAACTGACATCCGAATTTAAAAAAAAATATATTTTGTTACATCATTTTGGAGTTTGACAAAACAACTCTGAGGTCAAGTTTATCAGCATTGGACTTGGTATCTCCGTAAATAAAATGTATACGAGGAGTTATCGGTTATTTTCACAGTCAAAATAAGGTCACACCATCGATCATCTGCAACAAACGATGTAAGTTGATTACACTTATTTGTTCTGGAGACAAAGCTCGTTTAATATTTAAAATGGAACGTGAAAAATGTTGATCGTTTTCTCCCGCAATTTAAAAAACTTCAAGTAAAGTAGCATCAATATAAAAACCACAGCGGTAAAAAAAACTGATTAAACTGGAAGTTGGGAATACCACGATAACTGGGCCTACGAATTAAAAAATTTTCTGATGAAATTAAGGTAGTTGATGCTAAAAACGATAAAGTAAAAAAAAAGCAAAAACCTTAATGCGATTATTCGATTGGCTGTTCCCATAAGGTTAGCCCCGCCCACGGCATATAATATTGTTTTTTAAATTTGTACCTTACACAGTAAAAATATATTCTTTGAAAAACAAAACATTTTGTTGGAATAATTTTTGTTAAACAAATAAATTTTTTGTAATTTCAATAGATAAAAGATTATTTTTTTTTAATTTAAACAAATTTTTATTCGGTCAAAAAAATGTACTATTTGCTTTATAAAATTTTAAATATTCAAACAAAATGTTTTTTATGTTCAAAATAAAAAAAAAACGGTTTTACTGTGTTTTTATGAAGCTGTTACTCGTAGATCCAAAATATATTAAGATTTAAGATTTGAAAATCGTGAGCCTGATATGCTTATAATCAGATTTTTTGATTATAAACATGTCAAGAATTACATGTCGTTGCCCCCCCCCGCCCCAAATCGAATTTTGAGCTAAAATTTATGTCAAACGTTTAAGCCTCAATGAGCTTCAATTCCCGTCGTTTGAGCCTCAAGGAGCTTTAACTCCCGTCGTTTCAGCCTTAACCGTCGCGGAGATATTCGCGTTTGGTGGGGAGGCTGTAGACATACTTTTCCATTTTTTGTCGGAGCACACGCACCGTCAACAGATTGAATTAAAACTTTAAAATCAATTAATTCCTAAATAAATCGATATTTGGAGTTCATCCATAGTTTAATCGGTTTAATAATATAATGTCCTCTTTCAAATTCTGCAAGAATTTTAGTGATATCTATAAAAAGCTCTGGGCTCGGTTAAGGTACTATACCCGATGAGTTCACATCAAAACTGATCGAAATTTATGAGACACTTTGAAAAGATTCAGATTCGGGTGTTTCTGGCTTATAGGCCATCATCGGTTTGGCGTACACGATAATAACTCACTTGTTGCTAACAATTAGGATAATTACGCTTACGGTTTCGTCTTCATGATTGTGGAATATGCGTTAACTTATGCGATTATTCTGTTTTTTATGTTTTTTTCACCTCCTGGTAGAAATGTCTAATTTCCTTGTTGTACTAGGCTTCTATAGTCGCATCTTTTCTCAATTTTCTCAATTTTTTTCTTGTTTTGGCATAGCTTTGTCATATAGGCATATTTCTTGCTTTATGCCCGCCTTCCACTGGACTTTGTTTGACTCGTAACATAAAAATTTCATAGAAGTGCTTTCACCGATCAATGAGTGAGCTGAACAAGCTGAGCGAGTACAAAGAAGCACAAAAGTGGTCGCTGAGTTGAACGGATTTCCAATGAACTCCGTTCGACCCGCGACATATTAATTTCATAGAATTGCTTCCACCGATAAACGAACAAGCGGAACGGACTAAGAGGGTTAAAAGGACTTCGTGGTTTTGAACTGCTAGTCCCCCCCCCCCGCCTCTCCAGCCATCGCTGCCGCTTTTTCTTATGCAGTCAGTTCAGTAGTCATGGTAACGTAGGACTTACACAACGAGTCATCGATCTCTTGCCGCGGCACGATTCGCCGCGATTTTTTTATTTTTATCTGTTTTTATCTGTTCAGTGACCCCCTATCGATAATCTTTGATAGATTTTTAACCCATAAAAGTGAATTAAATAAATTAAACTGTTACAAAACGATATTCACGTTTTCAACGAGTTTCACATTTTTCGAGTTCCACCTTTTCCGAGTTCTTTCGGTCTTCAGGGATATTTTTAATTAGTTTAGTCTTTGTCTGCGCTACCCTGCGCTCCGGTCCCCTCCGCTCCGGGCGCTTCGAGCCGTTTTGACAAAGACAACCATGGCAATACACGGATCCACAGTAAAAAATAATTTTTTTTATTAGAGATAAAATTTTATTAATTGACCTGTGTCCTCATGTAAATACAAAAGGTCAACAAATCGAGTAATTAGATTATTGATATAGGCGCTAGAAGCTCTCGGCGAATCGTGCCACGGCGAATCGTGCTTGGCGGCGAATCGTGCCGGCGGCGAATCGTGACGCGGCGAATCGTGCGCGGCGAGTTGTTCCCAACCCGCTATTTCAAGCTCATTATCCTTTCGCAGTAGAAGGCGGGCATTGTTCTTGAGAAATTCTAGTTGTTGAGACTCCTCATCGAATCGAGATCTGAATGAGATGTGGGTGATATCGGAAGATTTCGGAAGTATTCGAGAAATGATGTTAAACAGTTGATGGTGAACATATGTGGCTATCGCGCGCAACAAACAAGCAGTTGAGAGCCCCGTGTGATAAGTTGTTAACGGGGGGGGGGGTTGTTTTTGTAATAAAACAAAAACAGAAGAAAATAATAAATAACGTACATATTACCCAAAATTTAAATAAAAAACAAATAACAACATTACTTGATTCAAGATTAATTCTCGAAATAGCAGCTGTTGCTACGATACGGTCTAAATTCCAGTAATATCATTGGTAAATCCTAGGATTATTTTGAATCTCGGATTAATCCGTGACTATTAGTACGGGCATTAATGCATAGCCATTAATCGATATTAATCGGATTATTTCTGAAGTACATTCTGTTATAAAAGTTACAAATCATTGCGTGTGTCTACATTTGTCGTGGTTGTATATCTTATTCTTATTCAATTTATTCAGAGAAACTTCTTCATCTGAGTGTACATTTTTAATTTTAGCAGCGCTAGACACGCTTCTAAAGTTGGTTCTAACGTTGGTGGAGCTGTATCTACATATAATTTTTTGTAATGGCCTTATATTTTTTTAAAAGATTGGTAGAAGTTGCAGTAAAACTGGGAGCCCGTGTGCGTCGCACTCACCGCACCTTGGTAGTTCCGCCCCTGACACTTCCACTTGTTTCTTGTTAGCAGTGGTGTATTTAGATAATGCTTATGAGGGGGGGGGGAGAACCCGATTGTTTTTCAGATTCTCCTTAATCCATTTATGGGCGTCAGTGATAAAAAGATAACTGGCATGTTCTAAAGGTTACAGGAATACAATCCGAATCATTGTATGAGGAGGAGGAATTGCCCCTTTGTCTACCCCTAAATACGCCACTGCTTGTTAGTAAAGTATACATTATTCAAAATTCATTAATAAACCTAGGAATAAAATAGCAATAACTGTGGACGACCTTTTCCAAACGATCGAAAATGAATTAGAAGTAGTAATTCCTTCAGTTCAATTCAAGATCATAAAAGTCAATTTTTTACGTGAATCTTTTAGGCAATTTCAATGGCTTAAACCAGACGATGTTCAGACAGTTTAAGTTTGTTTTATTTATTTTTTATTTTTAATCATAAATAATATGATAATGAAAAATGACGAAATGGAGGCTACTAATTTTTTTATTTTCCTTATTCATCAAGAAACGTACTATGTTATCAGTGGAAATTGTTCCAACTTTATATCTGTAATAATATTATGTTACTTTAAATAATTATTTGAAAAGTCTGGAAATTGGAAAGATATGATGAAACGGTGGAAAAACAGAAAAATATAGGGGAGATGTGCGGAAATGTAGAGAGATGTGAGGAAATATTGGGAGGTTTTGAGGAAGAGGAGATGTGGTGTATGTACTTTTATCAAGAGATTTACCCCTCGCCATTACTCTTTCACTTCTTCTTTCAGTGTAATATTTATTTTCATTTTGTATTGTTTTCTTCCCTCTTCATTGTCAGTATTACTATACCGGGTGTTCATTTTAAAACTTCCAGCAATTAATATCTCAAAAACCAAAAGTCAGATGTAAAAATGTTTCGGTCAAAAGTTGTATGATAGCGAGAAGGAAATAATATTGCATAATTTTTAAAAAAATTTATTAACATTTTCAAGCGGTCATTTGAAGGTCAACTTTGTTTTTTTACATGGTACCTTATATTTTTAGGATATTCATATTTTGCATAAGAAATTAAACAACTTTTGCTGCAAAATTTTTTTTATCCGGCAAAATATCAATCTGCTAAAAAATATATAAGGTGCCATTTAAAAAAACAAAGTTGACCTTCAAATGACCTTGAAAAAGTCAATAAATTAAAATAACAATTATGATATATTCTTTCTCCTTCGCTATCATACAACTTTTGTTAGAAAAAGCTTTTCATCTGACTTTTGGATTTTGAGATATTAATTGCTGAAAGTTTTAAAATGAACACCCAGTATATGAAAAGCCATGTCTTTCTGCCGGCGATTCTTTCCGTTAAATTACCAACCTAAAAAAATTGGAAAATGCTACAGATGAACTACAGTATTCAAACCCTAGGAGCATTCAAGTTTTAGAATATTATTGCACCTGGTCGTTCCCACTGGATGCTTTCTTTTCCAAAAACAGGTGCTTTGCAAATTTAGTTTCACTACATATATATTGCCATCAGGCATTGATATTATATTAACCAACGTGCATATATAAATTAACAAGTTTATGGGTTTATGTTTCATATAATTTAAATAAATTTCTTATATTTTGATTAAATTTTAAGTTAAACCCAAAAAAGTCGGAGGTTGAGGAAGAATTATTAGTTCATGCGGCCTTCAGGCCGCACATACTCGGCAATCGAGTGGTACCATTTGTATTCAAATTTCAAACACTAGGAGGTCCTGTAATCTTATAATACTCAAAATTGATCCCACTGCATACTTTCTTATTGTTTGTAACCTTAAATGTATCTCTAGAACCATGGGCGTACCCAGCTTTTGGCCTAAGGGGGGTGGGCAAATCCGAAATTTTCTGTTGATAAATAATTCAACATAAATAGAAATGTGCATTTATTACAGGTACTACAGGTAGGATCCAGGGAAGGGTAGCTGCCCCTCCCTGCCCCCCCCCCGGGTACGCCCATGTCTAGAACTACCCTTTATTTCTAACATCGCATACTTACATCTCCGATTAAACTATTAAAGAAAACAAAAGTAAAACATAATAACTATCCAGCAAATTGAAAAAATTAATCCTGTACCTTACCAATGGTGAAAAAAAGAAGCAAAGAAGTACTGAAATTAGTGGATCACCACTGAAATTGAATTAGTAATTTTGAAAGCATGTTTTTGGAAGGGAAAGGAATTTTCAATATTCTAAGATTAGAAGACCTTCTAGTGTTTGAAATTTGAATACAAATGGTGCCTCTCAATTGCCGAGAATATGCGGCCTGAAGGCCGCATGAACTCGTTATTCTTCCTTAGCCTCCCATTTTTTACGTATGTTAATTTAACTGGTACGTTATGTATAAAAAAAACACAAAAAATCATCTTTCCGAAGTAAAACTTTATACAAACTTATCGCTATTCTAAAATTTCTAAGAAAATAATAAATAAGCAGCTAAGTTAGTGTGTGTAAGTAGATTACAACATCGTTTCAACTGTAAAAATTAACTTCGAGAGGAAGGCACATTGCTATTGTACGAAGGCGGCCTGAAAAGCCACAAAGTAAAAAATAAGATTTAAGTGTAAATTGCGACTTACTATTGTCAATTTACTAATTTACACTTCAAAGTCGCAATTGACACTTAGAAGTCACAATGGACACTTCGAAGTCGCAATTAACGCCTGCGCAATTGTACTTATAATTACTACTTTATTATTGTAGTATTTAATAAGCACGATTGCGCAGGCGTTAATTGCGACTTCAAAGTGTCAATTGCGACTTCTAAGTGTCAATTGCGACTTCAAAGTGTAAATTGCGACTTCGAAGTGTAAATTGACAATTGTAAATCGCAATTGACAAAAATAAAAGTAACACTTTGGTGTCGCGGTTTTTTGAAAACTTGCAACTTAGAATCTCGTTGGTACTTAGCGTAGTATGATCATAGATACCTTCAAGTCGTAACGCAGTGGAATAAGGGACAAGCGACAATATTTCCAGTCATGGAAATTGCATAGGTGTTTACTTCCGAATTAATATAACAATTCCTAATGAAATTTCAATAACCGCACACGATATAAGCACAATACGCACACAAAGCTAGGTTTTTCAAACCGGGGGGTCTGGGGGGTATGGAATACCCTCCAGTAGCTACTCCGAAGAGCTACTTCTTTTTCTGAAATCTAAGATTTTTGATTTGAAATTCAATAACACATTTTCTACTTTTGAACACCATCACTCATGTGCTGGAGGGTATTCCATACCCCCCAGACCTCCCGGTTTGTGATTGTGTCCAAAAAATGACAATGTAATTTTGAGCTTATGAGTTTCAAACCAAATATTTAACAATTTTACATTTTTATTTTTGGACGAGTAAATTAATAAATCAGTCGTCGAGTAACAGCACAACGTTTCAATTCGCTCGGCTACGTTTCACTTCGCCTCGACATGTAAAATTTGCTTGCTAAAAGAAAAGTTTGATTTTCCCTTCTAAATTCTAATAAAACAATAAATAAAATAGCGTACTATTATTGCCAATTATCCTGTTCCTGCATTTAATTTCTTAAACCTTTTTTGTAAGTACTTACGTATTACAGTACTAAATTTTACTCAGAGCAATTAAAAAGAAGCTTTATCAACTTTTATGATCAACCCAAATAGGGGACTAAATGGGGTAGGTAAGTCACGTAATTTTCGTAGAGGTATCAAATAGCAACATACATAGTACCTACTCGTAATATAATAAACGTTTAAAAGTTCGTAACTCGGTTACTCATTTAGCCATTAATTTTTAATTGAATTTTTATGTAATTTTTGTTAAGTGTTAATAAATTTTAAAAAAACTAAATTTTAATATCATAAAAGTTTTTGCATTTATATTTCCGCATTCATTTCAATATTTTTCCTCGGTACCGCATGTACGTTTTTAGCTCTTAATTACGAAATGTTGCATTCAGAGGCTGCGCCGTGGTAAGTCATTCAGTAGACTGTTGTGGAAACTGTGGAAACCGAGGACGGCTAATAAGTCAGAAACACGGTGTCGATCGTTCATTCCTTAAGGGGTAAAACCACTGTAACAGCTTTACGAAAAACCGTTTTAATTTTCAACAGAAAAATTGGGAATCATTTGTTATGTATCCCATATGCATTTCTCTTCAAAATATTATTATAAAAATATTTTTTAAAATTCTTTCTTTCAAAAGAAAAAAAGAGCTCGAAATTTCAATAAAAAACATTTGTTTCGGGTAATAATCTTTTTGTCCCATATTCTAGAAGGCTCAAAGTATCCTTTAAGCCAATAAAAAAAAATTAATTTTCAGAAAAATTTACTATGGTCTCACCCCTTAATTCAGAAAAAGTTAACAAAACCTCAATTTTAGTACATTAATACATAAACTTCTGAATTTTCGCAAGTTTTTATTTTCATCGTAGTTGGAATTTTATTTATTGCAGAATTATTTACGTAATATTTGGGCGAAGGGGAGGGGGGGCTCCGAGCAAGTTACGCCTGGTAACTTATAATTATTATAAATATCAACTAAAAAAACTATTAGATAAATTTTAATAATTATCCCTCATTTAGAGAAAAAGCTCTTCACGGTATCAAAAGAAAAATCACCCAAAAAAAATTAAAGCTACATAAAGTAGAGATAGGGGCGCTGGCTTTAGAAAATGAATGTAATAATGAATGTTCGCAATTTTTTACTTTACAGCCCGCACCTAAAAAACTATAGATCGCCATTAAAATGTCAAGTTTTCATTCTAAATTTTGTTTCTCAAAAGGTCATTGCAAAAACAAGTCTGTTTGATTCCCTAATAATTTGCTTTGAAGTAATACCAAGTTGACAAACAAATAAAAAAAAATAATAATTAATAGTCTAGAATTAACTCAATGATATGATAAACAAGTCAAATTTTAATGAGGAAATCATTAATTTTATCCTTTAATCCTTTTCATTATATTTTATCCAAAACAATTTTTTTTATTAAGAAAAATGTAATACTTCTTTCTTTAATGGAATTTAATAAAATATGACATTTTTCGATGTTGCTAAAGGACAGAAAATATAAGAAATAAATGAGCATTCCAGAATGTTGTGCTTTTTAAAAGTTCATTTTTCAAGTTTTCGTTTTCAAAACATATACATAAATCATGAAAATTATTATTTGATACTGATGCGCCCGAGTGGATTAAAGAATTTTTTTAGACGGTCGTAAGAACAAAGATTCTAGAGTGAAATTTACAAAGCGCCGAATTTTCTGAAAATTTAATTATTCGTTTACTTCAATCTAAAGTTTTCTCTAACTTTAACTTTGACAATTGATTGGGGAGGGGGGTTCAAGAGGTTTGAGCCCCGGATCATCGCAATACTGGGTATAATATCCAAGCGTAAAAATTTTAAAAATTAATTTTAAACATAAAATAACTAAAATAAGTCATTCTATGCGAACTGTTGAAAATATTGTTTTTAGGAGGATTGAAATAAACAATAGCATTAAGGGGGTATTCTAGTCTAGAAAATTAAAAAAATTCTAAAATATTTTTATTATATTTCCGAAGTTTAGACATTCAAGAATATGCCCCTAAAAGGATTTTTCAAAATTACGATTATTTAATGAGTTATAGCCATTTTAATGACACGGCATCTAATCTGGTACGACCGAAACAAATCAACAATAGATGGTAGGCGCTGCCCGACTACCTGCGGATGAATTCCCCCATAAAACCTTATTATAATCGTGTCTGGAAGTTTGTGCGCCAGCATTTGTTCGACAAGCACTTATATCTCAAGTTCTGCTGAACCGATTTACTTCAAATTTGGTGTGAACATTCTTTATACATCCCTCTATGACATGAATTTAACTAAAGTTGAAAATTTTGAAATTTACCATTTAAAAAAAATTTGGAATCGTAAAAAACCTAAAAAAAAAATATTTTTTAAATTGCTGCCATTTTGTTTAAAAATTTTTTTTTACTTGTCCAAGGGTCATACCCTAGCGACAACTTCACTAATTAAGAATCCGTTGGATTTTTTGTTTCAGATGACCAGGATTGAAACCTTGCACGTCAGTACACTGTCTTTTTTTGGACCTCCCGCTTTGCCAGCTTATAACTTCTTGAATTTTGAATATTTTTTTTCGCTTAAATTTTTATGAATTCTTAAAGTATCAATAAACAAATGATAAAAAAATGGATAGTAAAATTATTCTTTGTTTTATTTTTGCAGAGCTTGAGAAAACGCCTGAAATGCGTGCCTCTAGACTAGAATACCCCCTTAATAAGCAAGGTGGAACTGGGATGGTATTTATTTTTACAATAAATTGCATAGTAAATCCAGCGTTATGCAACTTAAAGTCCGCGGGCAAAAAGAGTCTGAAAGAGGCCAAAGGAAATTTGAGAAAGCCAAAAGGTCCTGAATCTGGAAAAAGGTCTCCGAACTGAAAGAATTTTGAGTTGTAACTAAAAAAAAAATCAACTGCTATTCAGAAAACGTCAATTGTAGTTCAGGTTTTATCAATTGATATTGAGAAATTGTCAGTTGATATTCAGAACTCGTCAATTGTAATTCAGAATCCGTCAGTTGATATTCAGAAATCGTGAAATGAAATTCAGAAACCGTCAAATGAAAATTAATTTTTTAAATAAAAGGACTTTGTAAAAGCAAAAAATACGATATTTAAAATTTTTTAAAATTATTTTTCTTATAAATGGCGTCACTGGTAGTCTTCATTCCAGAAGTCGACTAAATCCTGTATTTGCTTATGTCTGCTATTTTGAATTTTATGAAAAATGGTTTTTCTTGAATAACTCGGCCATTTTCAATTTTAACAAAAAATCGTCAAAACAAAATTCCAAAACTTTTTTTTGAATTCGATATTTTTCAAATTAAACCTGAAAAAAGTGGCGAAGTAAAACTCTTGCATTATCTCATTTATTTTTAACTTTAGGGCATAAATAAACATAAAGAAACTTATAGTAAATTAAATTTTGAACATTTTTGGTCCTTATATTTTTTTTCCTATAGTCAATATTTAAGGTCCTATGCCAATGGCAAAGAAAAAGAGAACTTTTCAAAATTTTGTTTACGAGTTGCTTATGATGAGCTCTTTTGTTTTTGTGTTGTTAAGGTTGCGGTACTGTAAGTATATACACCTACTGCAGTAGTAATTCAGAAAAGATCAACTATTCACAAGGGGTAAATATCCCGAAAATTATGTGTACACTCGTTTGGAATTCCCTTGGAAATCATTGGAATTCCTTAGAAATCCCTGGAATTCTTTGGAAATCACTGGAATTCTTTGGAAATCCTTGGAAGTCTTGGAATTCGTTGAAAATCCCTGGAATTCTTGGAAATCGTTGGAATTCTTCGGAAATCATTGGAAATCCCTGGAATTCATAGAAAATCGTTGCGTCTTTGGAATTCCTTGGAAATCACTAGAATTCTTTGGAAATTCTTGGAAGTCTTGGAATTCGTTAGAAATCCCTGGAATTCTTGGAATTCTTTGGAAATCCCTGGAATTCTTTGGAATTCCCTGGAATTCTTTGGAATTCCCTGGAATTCTTTGGAATTCACTGGAATTCTTTGGAATTCGTAGGAAATCGTTAGGAAGTCTTTGGAATTCCTTGGAATTCTTTGGAAATCATTGGAATTCTTGGAAATCGTTTAAATTCCTTGGAAGTCACTGGAAACCTTTGGAATTCATAGGAAATCACTGAGATTCTGTAGAATTCTTTGGAAATCCTTGGAATTATTGGAAATCATTGGAGTTCGTTGGAAATCATTAGAATTCTTGGAAATCGTTTAATTGCTTAGATTGCATTAGAATCACTGGAAATCTTTTGAATTCCTAGGAAATCTTGGAATTCTTTGGAATTTCTTGGAGTTCCTTGAAATTCCAAGGAATTTCTTGGAATTCCTTCGAAATCGTTGGAATTCGTGGAAATCTTTGGAACTCCGAGTCTTGTGTACAGAAATTTTACCGGATATTTATCCCTTGGCTATATTATAACAGCTATATAAAACGTCGACTGTAAATCAGCTTTGTCAAGTGATACTCAGAAATCGTCAATTGTAATTCAGATTTGTGAACTGATATTCAGAAATCATTTTAATTTTTTTTAAATTCTTTATTAAAGAAGAAGAATAACAGCATAAATTATAAGTATCATTTGACGGTTTCTGAATATCAGTTGACAAATGTGAATTAAAATTGACAATTTCTGAATATCAGTTGACAAATCTGAATTACAATTGACAATTTCTGAATTCCTGGTGGAAAAGGTGTAGAGGTGTTTTTTGCATTAAACGTAGATATTGCTGTTTGACCCACGTTTAAAAAATTAAATTAAAAAAAAAATAAAGTAAAGTTGTCAAAAGAAATTTAAAAATAGAATTAATTTACGTAGAACTGAAATTCGGTCTAAAAATTTAATAATTAACAAAAGAAAATGAGGAAAACACAGCTTCTTGTATGAATTTTGCAGATCTTATTGCCTTTTTTTGGCTTACTTTAATCTTCTTCTTCGAGTGGAATCCACTAGCCTTTCCCTTAGTCAAAAGATCGATATTGGGATTTTGATCACGGCGCAATCTGGATTTCGCTTTTCAACTCGAAAAACCAAACCCTCCCCTTAATCCCTTCTCTATCTCTATATGAAGTTTGTTTGTTTCGCCGCTATAACTCCTAGGCCCTTTGACCAATTTGAACCAAATTTTGTACACTTACTCAGTAGGACTATGGCTAGGTTCTTGTGCGAGAAAATGTTAAAAAATTTGAAAAGAGAGTGAGATCTCACAAAATTAGCTGACGCACATAAACAGATTAACGAGATTCACATAATCAAAAAAAAGGTATTTGCCAAGACTAACATTTGTAGAACAATCACTACATAGAGCTAGAATTCGTTTGTGTTAACCATTTGTAATGTTTCAGATTGCATCCGAAAGTGAAGTGACCTTGGACGTAGACGAACAGGCATGCATTGTCGAAACCGAAGTTTCGGAAGACTTAGTTCTGGAATCTAAAAGCACCAACACCGTTCCAGCGGACAACCAAAGATACAAAAGTTTTTTGAGCTGTTGCTGGAAGAGATATGGTTATCAAAATCCCGATGGACAAATAGAGTGGGAGGAAGTCCACAAAATTTTAAGAGAAGCCTATGCTCCGCTCGTGGCACGAAAACTTATAGAAAAATGCGACAAAATTAAAGGAGTCACCGACGGTGATACCGTAGCACTTGTGTTACGTTGCTTGGACGACCACGCTCCAAGTCTTCGTACCCTACATTCGCATTATTCTGGACATCACTATTAAGGGGCTAATATTAATGGAAACTTACCGGTGCCAGTCCTGGACATTCGTAGACAGTATAATCGCCTTCTTCGTTTTCTTCGTCGCTATCCACTTCCGACACCGATCCGTGCCGCTCACCTGCAGCAGCTCTGCTGAAAAATAATAATATATGATAGCTTTCAAATTTTGACTTTTATTGCAGAAGTTTGTGGAATTAACAAAATAAAAGAAATGCGTGTTTTAGAAATTGCACATAAAAGTTACATAAAACTCAAACAAAATCGCATTAATGTTCTCCGATATCGATTCAGCGCTCTAAGTAGACGCTATCCAAGCCTAACTTGAGTTGTCTTCCGACGAGGATTATTTTGTTATCAGTCGCTTTATATTTGAAGTTAAATTGATGGCATGACGAAACATTTTTTTGTAGCGAAGAATTTGTTAAAACAAACTGCAAGTCAGCATATAGGGGAATGATATTTATGATCCTTTAAAATTAACTTGAAGCTGTTTCCAAATTATTAACTTCCACGGAGTTGTATGGTTTTTATTGCAAATAAAGTTAACTTGTGTATTAAATTGTTTACAAACCTTTCCATTGCTATGATTTGCTGCTTCTGATGTTGATAATGATACATTTGGGCTGACTGCGCCAATCTTCGATCGCCAGAGGGTGAGGTGTCCTTATTTGGACCGGTGACCCCGTAAGCGGGATACTCAACATCGGATGCATTTTTCACGTGCTTTTGTAAACTGAAATAAAAATTTTGTAGTCCAGTATTGAGTGCAATACAATTTTATTTATTTTTAGAGTAACCAAGCCTGCATGCAATAACCGCACGTAGCTTTTTTAGTTTTACGCTCACGGGAAAAACTAATAATAGCGGAATTTTAATATTGCTAGCTCAATAGATTATGTTCGTCTCGAGAAAATATTATAATGGCGGAAATTTTATTACAAGACATGTTCGGAATACTTTGAAAATATTCAGAACTGCCTTTAGTTTTCCATTCGTTGGAGGAATTTCCTCTCCGTTTCGCTTAGCTACGTAATAGCAGTAACAAAATATTGAAACTTTACTTTCAGTAAAATTTGTTTTTCCATGTCAAAAGTTTGTAACAATTTGAAACACCGAGAGCAGAGCCGGCTCTGCGACTGATAGGTACTAATTAAAATTCATTTTGCGTTCATCTCATCAGGACCTACTTTTCAAAGGTTTAAGGTCTAAAATTTGCAAAGCTTCCAAATAGTTTTGAATATTCCGTTAAAATTTTTATTTTTCTCTGAAAATTGTCGGAAAAGTTGCCACAAATCTTTGAAAAGTTTATGCTTGAGTCAATTTATTTTTAATTAAATTTAAAGACGGAAAATCGGAAAATTTTCTGTCAAACCGTCATAAGGGATTTCCTAACTCGCAATCTTAATTATGTTATTTTCCAACTGATTTAAATATCTTTGTCTTAGTTTTTTATTGAAAACTTTCGAAAATCATCTTCGAAAAACTGAAGTCCTTTTTATAACCCTTTGAAAGAAAGTTTATCATCCAGAATACAAATATAAACTAATAATCACGAAGAAAGAACGAACAAAATTATTAAAAAAGTTTTCAGGAAAATAAGAAAACGCTGAAAGAACTTCCTGTAAAAAACTTCAATAGCTGCGTTTGTTTTAAACTTTTCAGATTACAAATAGACAAAGATTTTTCGTGACATCCCAAACTTATATTATCTATTTTTTATATTCGGTTCTTCAGTTTAATTATTTACTCGCTTAATTAATTTAAAGATAAACTTCAAAAAAGATTTGGATAAAGACAAAAATAACCGCCCACTCATCAAGTGTTCAAAATCCAAATATTTTGTGTTTTTTATTGTTTTTCACAAGTAAATAACACCGGTGGTGTACAATGTATTTTACAGTGACCGGAAATTTCGTTTCCGGGCATTTCGCTTTCGGACAATTCGCTCCCGGACATTTCGCTCCCGAACATTTCGCTTTCGGATATTTTGCTACCACTCCGGAATTATTACTAAGATATGTTTACTGAAATTAATAATTAGTCCTCTAATAGGAATTATCGAGGGGTAAATCTCACGGGAAGTCTGGTGTACAACTTGTGGGAAGTCCGAGGAAGTCTGGGGAAGTCCGGGGAAGTCTGGGAAGTCCGGGGAAGTCTGGGGAAGTCTGAGAAAGTCCGGGAAAGTCTGAGGAAGTCCGGGAAAGTCTGGGAAGTCCGGGGTAGTCTGGGAAGTCCGAGGAAGTCTGAGGAAGTCCTGGAAGTCTGAGGAAGTCTGAGGAAGTCCGGGGAAGTCCGAGGAAGTCCGGGAAGTCTGAGGAAGTCCGAGGAAGTCTGGGAAATCTGAGGAAGTCCGGGAAGTCTGAGGAAGTCCGGGAAGTCTGAGGAAGTCCGGGAAGTCTGAGGAAGTCCGAGGAAGTCTGGGAAATCTGACGAAGTCCGGGGAAGTCTGGAGAAGTCCGGGGAAGTCTGGGAAAATCCGGGGAAGTCTGAGGAAGTCCGGGAAGTCCGGGGAAGTTTGGGAAGTTCGAAGTAGTAAGAAGTCTGGTGTACACAATTTTTGACCGTGGTTTACCCCTCGGGAATTATACTATTATTTTTCCATATTATGAATCCGAAATTTACCATGGTTACGTTTGTCAAAACCGACCATCCGCACCGGGTTCGGTCGTCACCATATTTACGCTTACACATGGGCGTACCCAGGGGAGGGCAGGGAGGGGCAGCTGCCCCTCCCTGGATCCTTCCTGTTTCCCATACATTTAGCTGGTTAATTATGTGCCTATGCCAGGATAATTATTTATCAACAGAAAATTCCTGATTTGCCCCCCCTCTAGGCCAAAAGCTGGGTACGCCCATGCGCTTACATCAAGTTTTAGAATTAGGGTTATCAGAGGGAAATTTGATTTAACGATTTAACGTTTAAATATATTGATATCTCGTTTCGCGTAGAATTGAATTAATATTTTGAATTTGAATTTTATTCCGGGCGGTGCTGAATATTTCGTCTCGAGCGCAAAACGCACCAGAGAATTATTTCTTATTCCTTACTTGATAATAGTCATCTGTTATATCTTATAATCAGCGGCGTAGCTAGGGTGCAGGGCGAAGGGCGGTCCGCCCCGGGAGCACTTTTTAGGGACGACATTTTTTCTGAATAAAAATAAATTTTGATAGTGTTATTGACAGATTTGCACAAATGAAGGCAAGAAAAATTAATTTGTAGTAAAATAATTAAATAAAATATAAAACAAATAATTATATTTTCTTTTCTATTATTATTAGAATTTTTCAATATTTTTATACTAAATAATTTGATGCGTCATGTTCGCAAAATTTAGGTAGAATAACTGACTTTTGCCAAGTCGGGGGGCGATATTTCAGCGACTGCCCCGGGCGGCAAAACTCCTTTCTACGCCGCTGCTTATAATAGTTACAATCTCTAGTAGTAAAGGGTTAATAAAAAAATGTTTTAAAAACGGCCCAATAAATCATATTAAAAAACTCAAAATCTCACCGCGAAAATAATTCACCTGACTTGTAAGTTCTGATTTTCAAGAATTGAGCAATCGCAACAACGAAACCGAACAAGAACATAGTGAGTTTCTGATTTGATGTTGAAATAAACCACAAGGTACCATAAAACAGCATATAATGCGGTGGTCTAGCGTACAAATGAGAAACCTAGTAAGTCGAATCAAAAATTTAATTTTTTTTAAATTCACTTTTTTTGAGTTTTTTGAGTTTTTTGAGTTTAACGAAATAAATAGTTTCGATTACGTGAGTAATAGTATATTACTGGCCGAGCATCGAAAATGCTGTAAGCCCAGTAGCGGATCATATTTCGAGGAAAGGTGAGTATACTTTTTTATAGGAAAACCTAAAATTATCTATTATATCAAATATAAAAAATTTTTAAAAAATGAAAAAATTTAATAAGCCTTCAGTCAGTCGAGATGACCTATCTTATAAAAAATAAAAAATATTGTTTAAATTACAAATCGTGACAGATAAGACGAATTAAAACAATGTCATTAGAGCAACCCCCTATGGCGAAATGTATTAAGTGCTTGAATCATAATTGCATTGTTTGGAGATCGTGAGTTTGAACTATTTATAATAGCATTTTTTTATAATATAAATAATTTAACATGCAGAAGTAACAGAATCGTCCATTAATGAAAACACATTACCGGTCGATTTTATATTACCAGTCGATTTGTGAGCTAACTAGGAATGCTTCCCTTTGGCTGCCGAGCGGACAATCGGAAAGCATCTCTTTGGCTGTGTTTTCCGATAAAAGCTTTTTATTATTAATTTTGCAAGTTTTTTTTATAATTGGACGTTTTATGGAAGAATTTTGGAAATTTAAAAAAATAGTTTATCAAAAAGTAATTAATTGGATTGTAAATAATAATTGTTTGGATTCTTTTTATTTTGAAAATTAGGAAATTATTTGGATGTTTAAAAATAAGATTTAAATGTTGATTGGAAAATTACCAAGTTATTTATACGCCGAACGAAATGAATGCAATGTGTGCATATTATTGCGCACATTTTATTGTAAATTGTAAAATTGGACGTTGTGATACAAAACCTTGATTTAAAAATATTTGAATTAAAAAAAAAATAAAAACAAAATTGGGAGTCTCGTGTTAGCAAATATGCATGGCTCGCAAGCAAATTAAGTTTTCTTTAAAACTTTCTTTAAATTAATTAATTTGGACAAATATTTTGAATTTTAAATAAAATTTTTGGATTGATTATTGAAAGGATTATTAAAATTTGAAAGCATTGGAAAGATAAAGTTGTGTCGTCGCACCTGGGTCAATTGATCCAAGACGATTTAAACCCAAATTTTGAATTTTGGATTTTTTTTTGGATTTTCTGAAGAAGCCTATTAAAAAAATTTGAGGCCATAAAAAAATATGATAATACATACATTATTTGGATTGGAGCGGATATCCAGTAGATTTGGAGTGTTATTTGGGAATTTTCGACTAATATGCTATTAGTCCAGGCGCCAGGTGTATTTGCAAAACATAAAATTCTGGTAAAGGATTTTTCAATTGGATTATGTTAGTGGATGGCCCCTAAGTGTAAAACCGGGTTTTCGGCCTCGGATAGCACTTGCGTCAGCCGCCATCTTAAAAAACGAGTTTTTATTATTATCTCGTGAACGGTGCGCCGGACGATAAAAATAATAAAAACCTTTTTTGTAGAAAATTAAACTTCCTATCATTTTTGTTTGAAGATTTTTTCCCGAAAGTCAATATTTTTCAAGATATAGTCAGTTCAAAAATTCAAAATGTAGTTTTTGTTAAATTTTTCGTTGACAGTTGCATACAAAAAAGATTATAACAATTGAACTTATAGAACACATTTTGAATTCTTCAACTGTCTATATCTTAAAAAATATTGATTTTTTTATTGATTTTCTTTTATTTCAATTTCTTTCACTTTTAATTTTGAAATTTTATTGTAATATTGAATTTAAAATTTTTATTGTGAATTGTTATTTTTGAATTTGAATATGATTTGTTGTGAAAATTTGATAATGTAAATATTTAGAATTGTTATTCGTACCAACAATTTTTGGGTTGGTACGAAGAAAAATATCGCATTGCATGATTCTAATTGGTTTGATTACCTTGTAATAATACTTTTATAAATTTATGAATAAACTTTTGTAATAAAGACAAAAGGTTTATCTTTTATTATTCGCAAGAAAAAAAATTTTATTTTAAATTAGTTCTTAAATATGATCCGCTCGTTTTGTATTATCTCGTATTAGTCTCATTATGAAAATAAGGAAAACTAAAAATGACCCGAGGGTGATTGAAGACATAATATTATTATTAAATATGTAAAAATTAAAAGAACGTCAAATATCAAAAGGAGTAAAAAATGAATGAACGAAAAAGAACGATTTGGTAGGAAAATTCAAAATTATCGACTTAACTTTCGTAATTTTACAGTAACACGCTTCCTGCTGAATAATAAAAGAATTTTAAAAATTTAATCAATTCTGTCCTGAATCCTACTACACTCGTAATCACATAAAATATGTAAGTTATGAACAGCTTCCAAAATATTATTGCAAAGTAATATCGTAAACTGACTTCTATTGTAATACAATCTTATGGGAATCACGCACAAGATTACATATTATTATGTAAAAATATAGTATAAAATAAAAATTGATATTAATAAATTTTGAAGTAAGAAATTAATTCTATCAGATATTAATTTGACTTTGCATCCCTGATTGGTTGACTGGAAATAAACTGACCAATGAATGGGAGGTCCCCTAGTGGCTTAGTACACGATATACACAAACGGTTTAAATTGAGCATATTGTGCTCTTCGACGAGTTTGTGTATTTTTTGCAAAAAATAAAGCAGGGCATGAGTGTGTAAGTCACGAATTATTAATTTAGTAATTTTACCTACTATAATTCGAGTAGACAGACACGAATTTTCACATAATGCAGTAGTTTGCAAACTAATTTGTGCAGTAGTACACAATTCTATTAGGTACTCGTAAATAAATTAAATAATCATAAAATTTTCAATACAAGTTAGGCATTATTACAACCGAGGTGACGGTCTCAACGACGATTACGTTTCACTCACCCTCCATATCGTACTCAACGCATTCGCTTTAACACCGAGCGCTACCGTTACAATAATTTCCTGTTGAAGTTATCACGAAATTGTAATGTTAATTTCTGGAAAATGTAATATAATTGGTTGGCAGATAGTTGATAATTTAGGGAATTACCTAAACATTTATGTGAATTACCCGTACATTGATGGACGAATATGTACAAAATTACAGTAAGTAATTATTTTAGCACCTGGAGAAATCGAAAGCTTAAAACCTAACTTAAAGATTCATCACTTTTCTAAAGAAAATTCTTTAAATAAAATGTGTCCCCTTCCGTTACGTAATAGATCACTTTCTACACTGAATTGAGTTACATAATGAGCCGCTTTACCGTACTACTGATGCGGAAAGTGCATTACTGTCAGAACCGGTGTTGAAAGTAAATTCGCTGTTTTTTTAAATGTTTTAAATTGAAGAAGCTATTGACAGTTCCATAATGGCATACTTTCTGCACTGATCAGATAAACTATTAAATGTTAGGCAACGCCATTGCACCTTCAATTTGCACTATATTCTCCCACCGAATACAACCCATTTCGCCGTCTTCCATTTCGCCACCTTTTCATTTTGTTAGATGTTTAGATTTTAAGGTGGATCCGAGATTTGCCGTGGTTGCATTTATCAAAACCGATTCTCCGCTCCGGACGCTCCCTGCCGTTTTGACAAACACGAAACACCATACTCGCTAAAAACGTCCCTCTTAGAGCGGTCCTATTCCTATTCAACTTGTGTTGAATAATGAAATTCAGTGGATTGAATATTTAGGCGGTGTCAGTCATATTTAAAGAGATTTAAATTTATTACTATAACTAAATTGCAAATTTATTACTTTAAACTAGCTGGAAGGCCCGTCCACGGACGGGCATCTAGACCCGATTGGTTGGAAACTCTATTGATGTGCAACTCATCACAGGGGGAGTACCGGGAGTGGTTTCCAAAATTCCTTATTCATTTTGATTTACATTGTGAAATTAATTTTGTTTTTTTTTATAAAATTGGTATGTTTTTTAATTTTTGTAAGAATTTGTAGTTGCTGGTTTCCCCGCCAACTAGTTAAGGTGGCAATAGTGAGCAGTGAAAACCATCAGGCTTTTTTGCCAAGATGGCCGCAGGTAGCGGAACGAAAAATTTTATATTCTAAGTTTATTTGAGATTTTGTATTTGATTTGGACGTGGTTTAAAGATTTTCGGAGATTTTTTTTATTTGAGACTTGGATTTTATGAGAGTTGATTGGTTTGGATTGATGAGATTTAAATTAAAAATTTGTTAATTGGGTATTTTCAAGAATTATAATTTTGAAATTGAATTTCAAGGCGCCGTAAAATTGGATTCGATAAGTGCGACGGGTGGTCTGGTTATCGCATTGATTGGCAGTTCTATTTTTATATTTTACATTGAAAATTTTATTTAAAATAATTGGAATTGGATTTTCTTGAATTTTTATAGAGAAACCAATTAGGACTTTAGCAAAAATACATAACAATATATATTTCGGTTGGTAAAAAAATCGACCAATCAAATTGTTTCTTCTTTTACCAAAAAATGACACGCTGGAGCAGCAGCAGCAGGAGCAGTAGCAGCAGCAGCGTGCTGGAATTTTATGTATTATTATGTATTAAAATAAATAAAATTAAAACTAAATCTGCTGGTGTCACCTATGCTTAATGGTTTAAAACCAAGCTTAATGATTTAAAATTTATGCTATGCGGAAAAATAAGCAGTTTATGATCAAATCTACTTTTTCAAAATTATTTTGTGACTCTAACAAATATTTTAGTAGTATAGCCTCAACCAAGTATTTTTGCTGTCACAACAAATGTTGTGGTGCCATAACAAAGTTTTTTCATATATTTAATTCATGATAATTATTTCTATTTGTTCAATAAACAAATAAAATTTGTTGTAGCAGCAAACAAAAACCCCACTTGATGCAATAGCTACTAAAACTTTGTTAGGACGACAAATCGTTTTTCACAGTGTAGTATTGCGATTAGATATACTAAAAACTGCAAAATAATGCCATATAAGAGATTTTGTTACAACATGTATAGTTTTCAAGTTGCAGGGGGCGTGGGAATGGGCGTTCTTGACATTTCCACACAAGGGCCAAAAAATCTCTGTTTTGCAGCGTCCCCCCCCCAGAAGGGGAGACATTGCAAACCCAACATTGATGTCTCCATTCCCGACCAAATAGAAAAGATCGAAGCTGAAGTTAAGAAATGGCTATGAGAGGGGGGGGTTAACAAATCCAATCATAGTCCTATTCCCAAGACAAACATAAACAAAGTGAAAAGTTTAATTAAGACCCTAAAATTTAAGAAAACTCCCGGTCCCGACGGTACCCCAAACAGGGTAATCGCGAAACTGCCCAGGGCGGGGCTGGGGGTGGCGGCAGTCAAAAGCATCATCAATGCTCCCCAAGAAAGACAATCATAAGATCCAGATGAATACGGCCCTGGCGGAAAACCAATTAATTCCCGATGAATGGTTTGGCTTCCGCGCTAGGCATTCCATTCCACGGAGAGACCAATCAAAGCCGGAGTCCCCCAGGGCTCTATCCTCGTTCCCGCCCTGTACAAATACTATGCAAAAGACGTACCAGTCCCCATACGGTCTGGGACATTTTGCCGTCGCCGTTTTACCGTGGCCGTGTGGCCCGTCGCCCATTTCGCCGTGACCGTTTTGCCGTCGCCCATTTCGCCATCGACGTTTCGACATTTATTTTTACTTTAATCTATAACTCAAAAGTTATAAAAAAAACTATAACATTTTGACTGGAAAAATTAATATGTTCGGGGATATGGAAAATTAGAAATTAGAAAAGCAGAAATAAAAACACCCTCAATATTTTTTATATTTTTTTATTTAATTTGTATTCTTATTAATTTTTTTATTTAATTATAAATATAATTTAATGAAACTTTAATTGTAACTGTTGATTTATATTTTTTAATTAACAACGGCGAAATGGGCGACGGCAAAACGGCGACGGCAAAATGGCCACGGCGAGACGTCCCATTCCGGTCTCCATACCCACATACACAAACCCCCTCAGAGCAACTCATGTTGTACGCGGACGACACCGCGTACTATGTGAGCTTGTAACTATGTGCCCAAAACATATAATTGCGAAATTACAAGACTTTCTAAACAAACTCGAGGTATGGTGCCACATCTGCAGAATAAGAGCCACGGTCAACAGGGCAGGCCGTAAATTTCCCCAAACTAATCACAAAAAGTTTGGGACTGAATTTCAATGGAGCAATGCGTCCAAATATCTAGGGGTTACCCTTGATAGAGGACTAAGATGAGTATCGCATATACAAGAGATAACAAGGAAAGCTAGGGGAGCCATGGCCGCAATTGCTGCCATGCCTCCCCCGCAGGTCACGTTTCCAAAGTACGAAATCTTGAGATTCCAAAAAGGCAACGCAACCATTCCTAGAGGACGCACGCCTAGCAAAACTATCCCGGGTAAAAACCTAGGAAAAACTAGTTACCGACAGTGGTCCCACAAAGATAGCCGTTAAGGCATAATAGGTAACGACCCCGTATAAAAAAGGCCCCCAAAGTCCCCTCACTAGACATGGAGTATATTTGATTTTTTGTTCTTCACCGCGCTCTAGCGCCGAAATTGCTTATGAGAAAATTTAGGTTTACTAGCGCATTTTGTAGAAAATTTTGTCTACTTCAATTTTGTACAGAATAGTTATCTTCAAAAAACACATTGTTTCTGAGTTATAAGCGAAAAACTGAAAAAAGTGCAAACCTTGAGGTTTTTTGGATTTTTCGTAGGATTTAGGTGCAGGTAATTGCACCGCTGAATATTTCCGGATTAAAATAACAGTTTCCAATGAAATTTCAATATTTTTCAAACCGGGGGGTCTGGGGGGTATGGAATACCCTCCAGTACACCAGAGATTGTACGCAAAAAAGTGTTATTGAATTTATAAGTTTTAAACTGCAAATCTAATTTCTAAAAATATAAGATTTCTGATTTGAAATTCTATAACACATTTTCTTTTTTGAACACAATCACTGATGCGCTGGGAGGTGTTCCATACCCCCCAGACCTCCCGGTTTGATAAACCCAGCTTTGTGATTGTGTTCAAAAAAGAAAATGTATTTTTGAGCTTATGAGTTTCAAACCAAAAATTTCAACTTTTTATCTAAATCTATACTATTTTCTATTCTTTATTATTAAGACTGTACCGGGTGTTCATTTTAAAACTTTCAGCAATTAATATCTCGAAAACCAAAAGTCAGATGAAAAAATGTTTCGGACAAAAGTTGTATGATATCGAGGAAGAAAGAATATTGCATAATTGTTTTTTTAAATGGCACCTTATATTTTTTAGCATATCATATTTTGATATGATGCAGATTAATTTTGAGAAAATTGAAAAAAAAAAGTTTACTTGAATTTCCCAAGATTTCCTTCACTTGTAAACCAGATTTCCTCAGTAATTTTTTTTCTAAATAAGTGGATTAAACAAAGTTTTTCACACCCATGATTTAACGTCGCGCTTCGACTTAATTCGTACGGCCGGTTTCGGAGTTATACCATAACTATTTCCTTATATTGTAATATTCTTGTATTATAACTTGTATTATATGTGACTAAACCAGATGTTAAATCGGTTGGTAAGAACTAAACAAAAACAACCGATTGCTGTTACATAAGCAACCGGCGTAACACATTATTTTTAGTTTAATCCGAAAAAATGCAAATTTATCGTTCGGTTACTTATAATTTATAATTCTTCTTTGAACAAAAATTAAAATTAATTTTTTAATTTTGTTTTTTTTTGATTTAAAAAAATCTCGAGATTGTTTCAAGGTTTTTCGAAAAATTTCAGGACTTCGATGCCAAATAACACTGCTAAACTAATCCAAATCGGCACTAAAGATCGAAGTTACTCGATAATTTTTCGCACGGCTGATTCTGAGATTTGGATCTTGGAATTAATGAATTATAAAATTATTTTCTTGATGATCGAAAGTGTATTTGGAGTGGGACAAAGTTTTTTAACAATGCCGGTCGATTTTAAATTCTATTTGCTGTGTGTAAATTCTTCAGAAATTTTCCGCATAAAATTAATTCTTAAAGTCAAATTCAAAATTTTGAAATTAATAATTATCGTCATTTCAATTAGCTTATTATTTATTAAATTCTTGTGTGGGATGGTTAATTTATATTGCTTTCGAAATTTTAGGAATTTTTTTGATGAAAATATTTTTAAATGCCCTTTTTAATTAGAGCAATTTTTAATTAAAGGTTTTCGGTTGGTGGTGAAAATTTAGACGTAATCAATAGAAATTCCTCTTTAAAGATCAGACCTCACTTTACCCCTAAATCCTTTTAGACTTTAATCAGAAGAATTAATCTGATGTTGAAGTAGAATTTAGCATCGAGAAAAATAAATTCAATGTTATTTTTAAAAACAAACTTTTCAATTTGCCAAGTTTTTCATTTTTGAGATTGCAAATAATTACTTTTAATTTTTTTATAATAAAAAATTGAAAATAACAAATTTTCTTACATATTATTTGTCGCGTTAAAAATTCCATTTTTGACACAAGTCAAAAAGTTCAAAACATTTTGAAACATGCGTTCCCGTGGAGCACTCACGCAAGACTGGAACGCTTTCGGAAGCGTTGCCCTGTTCATCCCTTATGGTCATTTTATGTTCTCTTCTTCAAATAGGAAACTCGATAAACGAAAAACGGAAAACTTTTTAATATTTCAGAGCAAATAATGAAATTCTCGACGTTTTCAGTCGATCCAACCTTCTTTGAATAATTGGTACACGATTAACATTGCAAATCATTAATTTTTAACGACCTTTTATTTGAAATATAAAAAAGTTACAAGTTGTTTCAAAGTTGAAGGGATTTTACAATACTTGAACGGAATCGATTTGCTTAAGCACGAATGCATTTTCTGATGTTCCATTTTAAATTTTAATTTTTTTAAAGAGCACCCGCTGCTTCCAGATAAAAAATTATGCTACGTAACTTAAATTCTCAAGGGTTAAAGCGTTAAGGGTAAGTTATGTACGTGAGTGGAGATTTTGGAGTATTCGGAATAGAAATTCAATTTTTCTTCTCGCCTTAAATTAAGATTTGGTTCACAGAGTATTTTGTGTAGGCTTACATCGACATACAGAGTGTTAACATGGTTTTCCAACCCCTGCTGTTTGTTTATTTATTTTATAAAATTAATCTATCACAATATATTATAACTAAACCGCTGCACACGTCATACCGCTTTTCAACACCTTGTTCATTATTTTCACAATTTCTGTGAAAACGGTTAATTTCCCAAAAAAATTTATTCGACCGAAGTTGTAGCCCGTTAAATTTCCTATCCAGTTTGTGCCGTTAGATTTTTTCTAAGACGTTTCCTTTAAGAGATACGGGGTTCGCAAGCAAAGTAAAAAAAATAAAACCGGAATTTTTTAAACATTTTTTTTCTTAATTTAATTTATAACTCGAAATCTGTTGATTCTAGTCGATAAAGGGTTATAACCGATTTTGTAGATAAGAGAATGATCTTTAAAAAAGTTTTTATCCGTTAAGCTTAAAAATCAATAATATCGGAGCTATGGCTGTTTGAAATTAAAAATTCAAAAAATTGCTTTAAAGGGAGGTACCCCCCAAGAGTTTGGAGTTGGACAAAAACTTTATTTGAAAATTTGTCTTAGAAAAGTGTCACAGATAATGGGGACACCCTATATAAATAAATAATAAATAATTCTTTCCCCTGAGAGGAAAATCCTGATTTTCCTTGGATGGACGCGTGTCATATCGAATCTGCCTCGTATTTTTTACGGATGTTACACCGGAGGATTTTCCAAGTGTTTGCCTGGAATTTCCGTGTCAATATTAATTATATTAATTTGTTATGCACCCAACATTTGGCAAAGGGACAATATCTTTTTGTGTATTGTTCAATTGTCCTGAAAAACCGAATTCAAACCTCCTAAGTTGACTGCAAATGATTTCTTATCCAAAGAAGTAAAGAAAGAAAAACAAATTAATTTAAATGAATGGTAATGTATTATCGCAAAGTATAATTTTGCTATCTTTGTTTAATGCGAGCAATAAAGGAAAAGCAGACAAACGAATTTCAAAAAGAAAATACCGTCAAAGTTAACTATATATGAAATCGGATAAAATGATTTTAATTAAAATAAAAGAATTTTAAAAATTGACACAAAGTTCAGATTTGTATTGGACGTTTTTATACGCCCGAGTTATTTTTGCATTAATTTAATACATCGTGAAGTCTTCAAAGCCAAATTTTTTCAAAAGAAATGCGGATTTTCTATAATTTTTTAATCTACCTAATTGAAAAAAAAATCCATTAGCTTCAATTTGGTTTACGTTGAGTCCCATTAGTTACAAAAATAAATGTAACTATTTGTTGTTATTTGATCAAAACCCAGTTTTTCAATGTCTGGTTATCCCTAACTCAAAGGCAATTTCTATCAGAATAATAAATAGTTCGAGCACAATAACTAAAGCTCGGCCTGTGATAGATAGCACCCAAATGAAATTGCTAATTTAGAAAATAATCAATACGACAATTTTGATTTTATAGTGGGAAGAGCTTAGTCCCATTCTAGTAACGGTGCGTGAACCTACGTAAATAGTTACAGCACAGTTGCTTCAAGGCCGCACTTGCCAGCACGACGTAGCTCTCGAGCTATTCATAGATATTAAAATTTTGGTGCCAACTACCAACATCATGACGAAAGCGGTCTAGGACATTTCGCCGTCGCCGTTTTGCCGTCGCCCATTTCGCCGTCGACGTGTCGACATTTTTTTTACTTTAATTTATAACTCAAAAGTTATAAAAAAAACTACTCCTATAACATTTTGACTGCAAAAATTAATATTTTCGGGGCTATGGAAAATTTCTTTCCTGACGTCAAAATTAAGCCATAAAACAACGTCACGCTAACGTCAGTATTTAGTCATTTGGCATCCTTGACGAAAATGGACCAGAAATAAACGTGATTTTGACGTGAATTGACGTAAGCATGTCAACTGGGTCGCTTGCCGCTACTAAGAGAATCCTTGTTAGTTAGACTGACTTTATAGTTTTAGTGTGACCGATCGCACCGTGACGTTCTCGCAGGCGCGTGTGTGTGCTCGTACGCGTTCTAAAACACGTTTTCGTCCGGTTTCGACGAGTGCCGAGCGCGCTGCATATTTCGGTCTTTCATGGCCCGACGTTGAGTTTTTATCCGGCACCGTGCGGGACCAGAGCCGGCGTTACCATTATGTGCAAACGGTGCATTTCCACAGGGCGGCAGATTTTTGGGGCGGCAAATTTTCGCTATTTCGTATGTGAAATTTTGGATATTTTATTTTATATCTTTGTTGCTTCTGTTTCATTTTTCCATCATCTATCCAACAGTTAAGAAATTCACCAAAATTCCTATGAAAGCCATGAAATGACGGCCACGTCCATTTAAAAAAAAATTTGTCTGCAGCACACGGTGGGGTATTTGACCTTAAAAGCTGGCATAAATTCTAAAAAATCAAATGCTTTTTCCGTTACCTCGCCCGTTAAGGGCGGCATAGTCTTAAACTTGTACAGGGCGGAAAATTGGCTAGCGCCGGCTCTGTTCGGGACGCGGAGCTAGCGTACGGAAACAATTATTCGTGGTGCACCGCTGACGGGACGCTGTCGAGCGTCGCCGCACTGTTCAAAGAGACGCGGGCCCTCACATTCGTCGTGAAACGAGACCTCACCGATGAGAACGGCGGAAAGGTCTCTCGCAAGACAACATGTCCTTGATTCCGTTCACCAAGCAGTCGTTAATTTTTACAAGACCCTCGGCCAGACGTGGTCCAGAAACAGTAATCAAGAACCGCAATGTTCAAAGTGTCGATGTTCACGTGGCCTGCAGTTCACATGACGACTCGCAAATAGCTGCGTGCTTCATCGACCCACGAAGCCGAGTGATTCACCGTTCAGGGTAATTTTTTATTTCTAAACTTAGGCATTTAAAAAAACGACGAAAACGTTTTAATTGTCCAAGGTTTGGGTGAAGGTTGTCCAGTACGTCCGTAACACGCACACGAAATTTACAAAAGCGTCACGCCCCCGAGACACCGTGATAACGTACAACAACGTTATTTCGGCGTGGTTCGAAGTTTTATCGGCTCCGGGAAAAGAAGGACAAATGATCCGACGATCGGACGCCTCGAAGGACAGAAGTTTGTATATTACGTATGTTTTTACCGCGAACGAAACTTGTAACCGTCACAACGAACATCTGATCTCATGTTTAATGCGCAGACGTAACGGCGGATCAACTGGCTTTTTCGGCACTTGTCGGATTCCGCCTGTAACATTGAAAACCTCTGGGTTTCAGAATGAATGAATCTTAAAAAAGATTTAAGATTTAAGACCTGATTTAAACTGCGCAAATATTGCGTAAATTGGATAACAGCCAATAAAGCATCACAAAGACAACCTAAATACCAAGATAGGGAAAAACGGTCTAGGACATTTCGCAGTCGCCGTTTCGCCGTCGCCCATTTCCCCGTCGCCCATTTCGCCGTCGACGTTTCGACATTTTTTTTACTTTAATCTATAACTCAAAAGTTATAAAAAAAACTAAAACATTTTGTCTGCAAAAATTAATATTTTCGGGGCTATGGAAAATTAGAAATTAGAAAAGCAGAAATAAAAAAACCCTCGGTATTTTTTATATTTTATTATTTAATTTGTATCCTTATTAATTTTTTTATTTAATTTTATTTATAATTTAATGAAACTTTAATTGTAAATTTTGATTTATATTTTTTAATTAACGACGGCGAAATGGGCGACGGCGAAACGGCCACGGCAAAATGGCCATGGCGAAACGTCCCATTCCGAGGGAAAAAAGCTCAAATAAAAAAACTACACAAATTAAAGAAAAGTAGAAATAATTAATTCGAAGAATACAAAACAATGAAACAAACGAAGTAATGCAGCCGTAAGCCCCTATGAAATTTTTTAAATTCTGAAATCAAATTATAGTGCAAACAATCGAGTAGCACACCGTATTTACTGAACATAAGTGCAAATTCCCAAAAATATACAGGGTGTACCCGTGGTCGTGAAGAACCTTTGAGGTGGTGATAAAGGGCACTTTTTTAAGATAAATTTTTAAATAAAATTTACGTCCAAATCCAAACCCTTAGGGGTACCTCCCTTCAAAGCAATTTTTTGAATTTATGATTTCAAACCGCCATAGCTCCCATATTATTGATTTTTTAAGTTTAACAAATTAGAACTTTTTTAATGATCATTTGCTCATCTACAAATTAGGTTATAACCCTTTAATGCCTAGAATTAACGGATTTCGAGTTATAAATTAAATTAAGGGAAAAACTGTTTAAAAAATTGAAGTTCTATCTACACCTTGTTCATTATTTTCAGAATTTTTGAGAAAACTATTAGTTTTCCAAAAAAATTTATTTTACCAAGTTGTAGCCCGTTAAATTCCCTATCCGGTTTAGGGCGTCAGGTTTTCTCTAAGAAATTTAGTTTAAAAGATACGGGGTTCGTACAAAAAGTAAAAAAAATAAAACCTGAATTTTTTTAACATTTTTTCATTTGATTTAATTTATAACTCGAAATCCGTTGATTCTAGACGATTAGGGGTTATAACCTAATTTGTAGATAAGCAAATGATCTTTAAAAAAGTTATAATCTATTAAGCTTAAAAAAATCAATTATATCGGAGATATGGCCGTTTGAAATCGGAAATTAAAAAAATTGCTTTAAAGGGAGGTACTCCTCCAAGGTTTGGATTTGGACAAAAATTTTATTTAAAAATTTGTTTTGGAAAAGTATCCTCCTCGAAGGTTCTCCACGGTCACGAGGATACCCTGTATATAAATAAATTTAATTTAATTTTTTTTCCATTTTCATTTTTTTTTTCATTCAAGTGCTTTTATTTATGTATATTTCAGGTGTAACTATTTTCGTGACGCCACTGGTACGCGTAGATAGACGTGCGCTATCTGACCGATAGATGTGACCACCATAACCACTTATATATTCACCTCTTCTGTTAAGTTTACATAAGACGCTGTAGAATATAAAATAAGGTTTTTGAATAATAAGTAGAAAGAGTTTAATAAAGTTAGAGTGGTTAATTTTTGAAGGGTGGAACAAGTTAATATATTTAGTATATAATAAATTAATTAAAACTAGAAAGACGAAGTAATTTGAGAGGCAATTAAAATTAAAATAATGTTTTAAACTTTGAAACATTATTTTTTACTTCTTAATGAATTTTGGATTTTCGAATATATTATAACGCAATTTTTTTTTTGAAAATGCAAAAGCAATTTCCATTGCAGTCTGAATAAAATATGCTTTTTTTTTACTCAAAATGGTTGACAATAATTAAATTAATTAATTAAACAATTAAAAATATAATTAATTATTGTAATGAAAATTGCAAAACAGTAATTAGTAAAAAGTAAATAATTTTTAATCATTTAGCGAAGAGGCTTTTTATTATTTAGTTATTTTATTATTTTGCCAACTATTTTAAAAAATGAAAAATTATGGGAAAAAACGGGTCAAAAACTGGCGCTGCCATTTTGCGAAAAAAATTATTCAGTTTCCTAAAATTTTTATTAGCCAAAAATAAAAAAAAGTAGCCTAAAATTTATGGCTCTAGACTAGAATACTTAGTTAAACTGACCATACTCTCTCTTAAGGCATCCAGAACTACCCTAGCACCCCATATCCCTTATTGATAAGCGTTTGAGAAGCCAACCTTGTAGGAATGATTGTACCTAATTGAATCACACAAACAAAAAATTGACAAAGAGATAATCCAATTGTAATACAAAGAATCCGTGCGTTTGTAAGCCCAAGTGGTATTTGCAAAAAGTAATATAATCCACAAGGGACAGTTGAAAGCTGTATATTTTCGAGAAAATTTCTTCATAGAAACTTGCCAATATGCAGATTTAATGTCTATTGAGCTAATGTATTTACTTCGCGTCTCTTAATTGCTCAAGAATTTAATTAACTAAAGGCAGAGGGCACGAGTCCTTCTTAGTTATAGTATTTAGTTTTCTGCAATCAAAGCAAAACCTCAAGTGACGTCCTTTTCAGGAACCAACAAAATTGGACTAGCCGAAGCTGATTTCAAGATTCTATAATATTCTCATATTATTTCAACCAAATAACAAAAACAAAGGACTCCGATGCAGCCCTGATGCAAAGGTTGAAATTTGTAGTGGCGAGAAGCCGTAAAAATTTAAAATCTTCAAAAAGTAACTTGAGCCTACATCCCGAGGAGTGACTTCAAAGGCAGATGATTGATGATTGAAAGTTCTTTAATTTATTGTTTAAATTCCTATGACAGGTCCTCGTATAAATTACATTTTTATATCAAGTTAACTTTTAATGCTGATATGATTTGACCTCAAAATTATTTATCAAACTGCCAAAAAGAAAAAAAAAAGTCTGAGTGATGTTTAAAATTATATTTTAGGGTTCCAAGTGTCAATTATGCTTATTTTGTTATGGTACGCTTGAATCCCTACACTTTTTCTTTTAAGAAAGATAGATGACGCCATTTGGGATAATGAAAAATGATTTAGCTCTTCGGAACAAACGCAAAAGTTTGAATTGTCGTGTCGAGTCAAGAAATTCGCTGTTATTAATTATTCAATATTTCACAAAAAATGCCGCATTCTTTAATGAAAAGAACAAAACAATATTTTTGGAGTTACAAATGTCTTTTATTATGTGAAATAAAATAAAAAAAAAATTGGTTAATCGTCAAAGCGTACACACCTATTCAGTTTAAACTGTTCCAAATCACTTACAGCGGATCGAATTCGATCGAAAAATGTCCGAGTCGCTTCTTCATCGACTACATCCAAACAGGTTTCAGCAAACGTTTCCGGATAAATACAATTTGGTATGTTGTCTATGTATCGACAGCGATCCAAACTTTCCACCGTTCCATTGTTTTGATAAACCCAAAAGTTTATTCGATCCCAGCAGGCACACTTCCAAGGATTGCCTTCTAACGTGATTTGCTTGACCTTGATCTTGCTCAAAACGTCACTTGCAATGAAGTTAAGATGATTGGCATCGATGAAGAACTTTTGAATTCGAACATTTGTCTGGAAACTATTGGCATTTAAAACAATCAATAAATTATTACTCAAGTTTAACACCGAAAGCCTTCTTAAACCATGGAAAGCTTTGGATTGGATTTCCGTTAGCGCGTTATCGTTCAAGTAGATTTCGGTGAGACTTAGTAAGTCTTCAAACGCGCCTTTTGGAATCTTTTGAATTTTGTTATAACTCAAATCAACTTTAGTTAAAGCTGTGTCATTTAAAAACCAATTCTTATTGAAAACTTGCAGAAGATTATGCGAAACGTTGACGGTTTTCAATGTGGATATCGCAGCTAACGCTTCGTCATCAATAGACTCAATTTCGTTATTATTTAACTCCAATATTTCTAATTCCTCGAGATTGTTAAAGACGTCTATTGGAATCGTTTTTAAACGGCCGTAGGTCAATGTAATTGTAGATAATATTGGAACGTTTCGGAAAGCGCCCTCTTCTATGGTCTCAGAATTGCATTCGGTGAACGACAAAACTCTTAAATTCCATAAATGTTTCACTGCATCTTTTTTTATGTGTTGAATTTGTTGCTTGTTAGCGTAAACTTCCTTTACTAATATCCGGCCTTCATCAAAAGTTAACCGTTCTATACATCCTTCCACGGTAGCGTCAAAAGAATTACCAGTTTTGGGCACCACGTGCATGCTTACATTTCCAAAAGAGTCGCACTTGCAGTTTACCAATTTCAAAAACAAAAATTTTAGCAGAAGAACTTTCAGAAAATTATTGGAACTCAACATTATGGCGGCTAACTTTGTTATTGGCCAAATATCACTTTACGAACCAAATGATTAGTACGCGATTGCGCAAACCTATATGTCATCTTAATACACATGTACGAGGTTTGATCAAAGATATAAGAATATTTTTAATAGTTTTTCTAATTTTTCCCAGTTTCCACAATGATTTGTACATTTGTACATTTTTTGAGATATACAGCTATAAATTACATAATCAAACATTTATTATTAAACGTAGAACGTCGTCTTAAGCATAACGTTGCTCCGATTGTTTCCTCAACAAATCAGCTGCTTGCTCAGCCGTAAGATCTCTTTGGGATTGGGCCAAAAATTCGTAACCAACCATAAACTTTTTGATATTTGCAGAACGCAGCAGTGGAGGATAGTAACAACCATGAAAAGTCCAATGTTCTTGCGATTCCGTCAAGCTAGTTCCGGTTGGAGCACCATGCCAACCCATAGAATAAGGGAAGATGCACCGGAACAAATTGTCGTATTTGCAAGTCAAGACTTTAAGAACGTCCGCCAAACCACTTTTTTGATTTTCATCGCAATCGGTGAACCTTTGAATTTGTCTTTTGGGAAGAACCATAGTTTCGAAAGGCCAAACAGCCCAATAAGGGACCACGACGACCCAATCTTCGTTTTCCCACACCACACGTTCGCGTTTATCCAACTCTTTCGTTACGTAATCTTGTAGCATGGGTCTTCCGTGCTTATTAAAATATTCCAACTGAGTTTTATCTTTCAGTTTAGGTTCGTTGGGCATAAAATTGGAAGACCATATTTGGCAATGTGGATGCGGATTGGAGCAACCCATAATGGCACCTTTATTTTCAAAAATTTGAACCCAGTTGTAAATCTCACCAAGCTCTCTGGTTTGCTTTATCCATTCGTTTATGATGTTTAAAATTTCCGGTTTCGTCATGGTTGTGAAATACATGTTGGATCGGGGATGGTAACACATAACTTTGCACGTTCCTCGAGCTGAAGCGGCTTGAAATAACGGGTCGTCAGATTGTGGTGGTTCGGGAACATTTTCCAAAAGCGCGGGAAAATCGTTGGTGAAAACGTAAGTCGAGGTGTAGTTCGGTGTTATTAATCCGGAAGCCCGAGTGACCCCGGGACACAGTGGATTATTCGGGTAAGTTTCTGGTATAATTGGATCGGACTGATTTGATTCGACTTGACCGTCCCAAGGTCGTAACATTCGATGAGGTGACACCAAAACCCACTCATTTCTTAACGGATTGAAGCGAATGTGTTGATGCTCTGTAAATAAAATGTATTAAATTAAAAATAGAAAATTTTATTTAAGGCTTATTTACCATTTGCTTTGAATTCCATTCTTGATTTTAGAAAATTAGGTCACTTGGTAGTAAATACACTGCAAGTTTAGAGTGTAAATCAACGGTCGAACGTCATCGACGCCTTTCCCTTCCCCTTGTTTACGTTCATACGACTGATAAGTGCGAGCTACTTATCAGTAAATTGTACAATCAATAAGAGTTTTTAAAAATTGTGCATAATAAATAAATCTTGATTTAATTAGTAAGTTATCTTTATACATTTAGATAGTGGCGTAGCAATAACAGTAAAATCGATAATGACTAAAAGGTGTAGGTACATGTTATACAGGATGCAACACAATTAACAATCTACAGTGACTCAAAATGAAAAAACTCATTAATGAAACGGAAAAAAACGTATTTTGACATATATAAATTGAATTTACAGCAAAACTTTTTGGACATTTTTTGTTGAAAATTTCATTGCCTTCAATTTTGTTTATATATATTTTTTTATTTTGTCGCCCCGTTTCTGACTGACAGCGGCTTAAACAATACTCGGTAAAATACGAAATATATTGTCATCTATATATCTCGAAAACGGTGCCACCAAATAAAAAAATGTATATAAACAAAATTGAAGACAATGAAATTTTCAACAAAAAATGTCTAAAAAGTTTTGCTGTAAAATCGATTTTAATTGCCAAAAAACGGTTTCAAAACCGGCAATTTGCATTGTTTACATAGGAGCGTCCGGATTTCATTATGAGGCACTGCGTATTATTCTCGAAATATAAGTTTGACGCCAGATGGATACAAATATACAGAAAGAATAATAACTTTTCTCATGCAGTGTATATAATTTATTTATACACCTCTAAGAATTAATGTCAAATAAATAAAAACCAACACTACGATGTTCATTTTTAAAATTATTTTATTAATTTAAACCAAATTTATGGGAGTACAGCACTGCAATGTACAGTAGCGGTCATGGAAATTACATTGGGAATTATTCCCGAATTAAAAATATATTTCTGAGTTAATTCTTTTCTATTCTTAATAATAAAGAATAGAAAATAAAATAGAAACAGATAAAAAGTTAAATATTTCGTTTGAAAGTCGCATAAGCTCAAATTTACATTTTCGTTTTTGAACACAATCACAAAGCTAGGTTTATTAAACCGGGGGGTCTGGGGGGTATGGAATACCCCCCAGTACATCAGTAATTTTGTTCAAAAAGAGAAAATGTGTTCTTGAATTTCAAATCAGAAATCTTAGATTTTAGATTTTTTTTGCGCACAATCTCTGTACTGGTTCACAAAAAAATCATGTTTTGCGCTAGCTCCCCCTTTTCAAAATTTTGTAAATTTTTTGTTTGCATTGTGTTGTATTCACTGTGTATCGTTTGTATTATTTTAAAATATTTACATCCTAAATTTACCATTTACTGCAGAGATCGCAATACAAAATTTCGTGTTGGCACGGTTATGCATGCTCATCGATAGATGTCGCTCTCATAAAAAGAAATTATTTAAAACTTATCAACTACACGAAGTAACCCTCGCCCCCATGCCTCATCAAAAACCAACAGAATCTATTAAATTTTGTTAAAATTTTTCAAATATATATCTAAATTCTCCCCGCCTTTGTCCCCCGCATAAAAATTTTTTGGATCCGCCCTTGCGCAATATGTACAGGCTTTACATGATATAGTTTTATCTTTCATATTAAATTCCAAGTTAAAAACTTGAAGATAGCAAATTCTAAATTATCACAACAGCAAAAATGCCAGTTTTTCCAAAATTAAGTGCCGTACAATATGCAAATACATTACTGGTTTTTTTGAAATTGTTCAAATGGGTTGCATGCACAAATCATGAATTGAAAACTGCTTCTCGTGACGTTGGAAAATTATAGTTGAGAAGTTTTGAATGAAATTTTCTCTTGGATTTTCAGTTGATAGAAAGACTTACAAACTGATTTGCCTCTCCCACTTTTATTATTTTTATTCTAAACCTATATTCATATTATATTACGAAGGTAGCGTACGAAGGCGTCCTGAGGCCATAAAGTAAAAAAATAAATTTTAATTGCGACTTACAATTGTCAATTTACACTTTAAAGTCGCAATTGACACTTAAAAGCCGCAATTGACACTTCTAAGTCGCAATTGAGACTCCCAAGTCGCAATTAACGCCTACGCAATCGTACTTTACTGTATTATTGCAGTATCTAATAAATATTATTGCGCAGGCGTTAAGTGCGACTTCGAAGTGTCAATTGCGACTTCTAAGTGTCAATTGCGACTTTTAAGTGTCAATTGCGACTTCGAAGTGTAAATTGACAATTGTAAGTTGCAATTTCCACTTAAAATTTATTTTTTACTTTGTGGCATCAGGACGCCACATTGTTGACATGCGAAGCATGTGGTGCTGTAGGCACTTGAATCTTCTTTATCTGGTGATGGAATGTTGGCAACGAGTTTTTGTAAATTTTTTGGATGGCTTGGTTAATGGTAACTTTAATGAGGAAGGGGGTTTAATTTTGAGAAAAAACAATCAAAAATTTAGTTGGTCTTTTTTTGACCTAAACCGACGTGTTTTGATGCGAGGAGTTCGAAAAACGCGCTTTCGTTTGGGGAAAACGCTCGTAAGCGGTTCAAAATGACAATCAATTTTTTTCAACATTAAAGACACATAAATCCTTAAATACCTTACTCACGTAAAATCTGTCTGCGCCAATCGATTTATCTCGTCAAACTGCATAAGAAAATGCCAAAAACGGTTTCGATTTAAGACTTTCAATTTTTGGGGTCAAAAAGTAGCAAAGGGGTTAACCTTACGTTTTTTTTTCAAAAACATCAAAAATTTATATGGTCTTTTCTTGACCTAAAGGTGACAGATAAGGATAAGGCTAAGTTTTTCCATAATCCGGAAATCCGGCTTTCTAGAGCCTATCCTTAACTATACTACGAGTATAAAGAATTTTTTTTAGCAGCGACATCTATTGATAACTATGCATAACCATGCTAAAGCGAAATTTCGATTTGTGATTTGCGGTGTTAATATTAAACTTAAGATTTCAATTTTTAACAATACAAACAATATTAATTTAATACAACATATATACAACATACAACATTTCAAAATTTTAAATTCGAGGGACCCAATGTTGGGGGACCAGCGCAAAATATAATTTTTCGTAATTTATTTTTAATTTAAAGCTTTGTAAAATACATTTTCTTTTTTGAACACAATCACAAAGCTAGGTTTTTCAAACCGAGGGGTCTGGGGGTATGGGGTATTGAATACTCCCCAGCACATCAGTGATTGTATTCAAAACACGAAACTGTGTTATTGAATCAGATGAATCAGAATTCTGAGATTTTTAGAAATTAGATTTCCGGTTTGAAACTTATAAGCTAATAACACTTTTTTACGCACAATCTCGTGTACTGGAGGGTATTCCATACCCCCCAGACCTCCCGGTTTGAAAAACCTAGCTTTGTGTGCGTATTGTGGTTATATTATGTAATTTAAGGAATGCGAGAATGTTTTCTACAAGTTCATATACAGTAGCAGTCATGGAAATTGGAGTGCAATCCAGGAGTGTATCAAAAGGCTGATGAAGAAGAAGAAGATAATCTTACAAAATAAAAAGAATTGTTTTGCGCCAAATCGTCTTGCATTAATTTTCTTCTATAGTAATACAGAGGCGCAAAATAAATGTTGTGTGCAAAATGCGAATTGTCATTGCGCTGAATCGCCTCTGCACCGAAAGAGCGGCGTCAGTTAAGGTATGCGCAGAAAAGTTCTAGATCTCTTGACAAAACTTGGTGTCATAATTGCCAACGATCAACCGAGAAGACACATCTCATATAAATAATGTCATAACTTGAGTCTTGGTTTAGGTTAATCCGATCCTCGATTCTGTCAAATCCTATGCATTTGCTCCCGCATCTGGCACAAAAGGTATAATGTCGAAAGCTTTGGTTGATAGACAAAATCACAGCAATCAAAATGACAGCAAAACAAAATCGAGCAATCTCGCTGACGCTCGATCGCTCTCGTGATTTTGGTCGACCCAGTTTTCTCTCGCTAAATTGCTAATCATGTATTCGTTGAAATTAAATAGTATCCGGAAAAACCAAAGCTCTTATTGTATTGCTTGCGATTATTACTGACGCAGTGATCATTATCGGGACCAGTGGCGTTGCCAGGAATTTAGTTCGGGGGGGGGGGAGCACGAACGAAGCGAGCCTTATAATTGCGTCGCAGACAAAATTTTTTCAAATTTTCAAAGTCAAACGCTTAATAGAAAGTTAGAAAATTACAATACAAAAATAATTTTCGGGGGGCTCCGGGGGCCCGGGAGCCCCCCTGGCTACGCCACCGATCGGGACATTCAGTCTAAAGTATGTTCAAGTTTATTTTACATTTTATTGTAATTTATAAACCTTTATCTGTTGTCTACAAAAGAAATTGCAAAATAAAACAAAAAACTAGTTCTTCAAAGTGGGCGGGGTTTAGCTCCATTCTGTCAGGTGTACGTGTAATTCACGTAAGTAGTTGCAGTAGAGTCTCTAACTGCCGCAGTTAACTTCAAGAAGTGTAACTGTTAACATAACAACTATAAAATTATTTTAAATTAAATTTCGTTAATTATAGTTAGCCAAATGTAAAAAGAGATTTCTGCCATTTTAGCAGGGCGTGCGCCTAAAACTCCCGTGTTTCTAGATCCGTGATTTTAGAATTCAGGCTGGTTACAGAGATTTTTTCTACCTATTTACCTCAACTTTTATTATTTTCTTGTATCTATGGGGTATCTAATGGGTATGGTAGGGTATGTGTGTGTCTATTAAAAATAATAAAAACTCTAATTTAAAGATATTTTTTGACGTAGCGCCATAGAATCACCATAGAATCGTGAAGATGTTTGTATGAATAGAGAAACTGAATAAAGGAGCTAACCACATATATTCAGCCAATTTTACGATTTCTGATCCTTTTTTCCCAAAATTTGTGAATGGTCTACAGCAGTCATATCAAACTAGTGACCCGCGAGCCAAAAATGGCCCAAAGCAAGAAGAATTGTGGCCCAGGACCAGTGGCGCAGCGAAGGGAGGGGGGCGCTACTCACAAAGGGGCGCCAAATGGTCGGCAAAACAAAAAATTGCTGGATAATTTTTATTATAATTGATTTCTGGAAAAAATATTTTAAATTTAGTATATTTTACATATAATATTATATGGTCTTCGGATGGGGGGGTGGGCGCTAAAAAGATATTGTGCCCCGGGCGCGAGTTAAGCTCGCTACGCCACTGCCCAGGACACAAAATCCTAAACTACATTACTAAAACGCATTTTTTTAATAAAAATAAAAAATTACATTTTGTGACCCTTAAAATTTTTTGAAAAATTATCGTACACTCCCCCAAAAGAGATTGTAATATTAATGTACTACCTATGTATTTTCATCCTAAAAGTTTTACTGAGAAAAAGAATGTCTAAAAACACTTTTAAAAAAATTGTGATGATTTCTCACCAAATGCTCTTTCCTAACTCTATCTCGTTAATCCATTCACGACCGGCGCTAATATGGTTGGCCTAAGTATATGGAGAAATCAAAAATTTTCCAATAAACCTCTTCACTATTTCAACTAAAAGTAATGCTAAGTAATGTGATAAGCACAGGCGCAAAGAAGAAGAGAGCAAAATTAGATACACATTTGGACAGACCCAAAGTGAGAAGCCGATAATGATTTAAATTAAATCAGACAACAGCTCCGAGGTTTGTTACTAAATTTGTCTGAAAAAAATTGGAAATTTCCAATTTAGCTCTGCTTGGTTACTGTAAAAATAATTATTTGGATTCGTTACAATACTCACTTGTACCATCCAATACCAAAGGCAATAAGTCCAACAGTTGCAGCTGCACTGATACCAGCAACTATCGCAATGATGTAAACTTCAGTGGTATCGTCTTGGTGGGGCTTAATGGCCACGACATCCGAACCATCAAGAACTTGGTGCTTCACGTTACTTATTACGGGTAATAATTGTTGATTTCGGTAATTGTTATTTCGATTTTTTATTTCATTAAAATTTGTTCCACTACTGGAAGAATCTTCCTTTTCCAATTTTTTTTCGTTTATGTTCGAAGTTTTGATTCCTAAAAAAATAATTATTTATCTTCTGACGGTTATCTTTATTTATGTGATTTTTTTTGGGGTTTTTTTAATTTATATGAAATTTATCTGAAACCTCAACTTCCGATTTTTTGCTCATGGTCAAACTCAAAAGTTAAAATATACTTACGATCTGTAGTTGCATCTTCAAAATACCGCGCATCCGAAGGAGGATAAGCAAATTCGCTTGGATCATCGGCGGTTTTGACATTTTCGAATTTATTTTTGGTATTAAAATTTTCGGTAACCATTTGATTTCTTTCGGGCAATCCAAGTTTCGGTTCGTTACTTGCAATGTAGGGTTCGAAATTGACATAATCATCGTTTGGAAGACTCTGTTCCATAGATTCATCATTAGGTCTGCTTCTAACGTCGTCTAAAATGTGCGAGTTAGGCTTATAGTTTAGTTCAAAATCGGCGTCGTTTTTATCGTCGACTGTATCAAAAATATTGTAATGGTTCTGTTTGTGGCCTCCGTGTGTTTTGAAGAAATATTGTGGTCGTCGATGCATTTCTTCAAATTTTCTTGATATTTCTGATATTCTATGAGCTAATTGTTGATTTTTGAATATATTTTCGGCCGCTACATTAGGCCATGTTAGGTCCGACTGTCTGAATTTATGTAAAGCATTTAGATATGGAAGACCAGCACGATCTTGAGGAAACAAGAATTGACGTTGATTTTCGAAGTATGGCTGAAAATTGGGGTTCAATGCCTGATCTGAAAAAGATAACGATCGTTAGAAAATTATGATGTGATTATCTAGTCGTTTTTCGATGGAGCAGATAACTTGGTAGCACGTAGACAATTATTTCTTAATTATGCAAAATTTTGCAATTTATACAGAAAATTATAAAATAACTTTTTTTTACCTTTGACCCAATTCTCATCTGGTGCATCTGGTTTTTGGTAATCTGAAACAACAAAATAAATTAGAAACCGCAATTACGAAGATAATGTAAATATGCAATAATTAAAAAAATATGGCAATAAATTTTTCATTTAATTTTGTTCGCTTATTAAAGCGCCGAGATTTTATCGATTCATGTGCTTCATGTTAGGCTCTTAAAGAGTATAGTCAGGCAAGCAGGAAACAAGATTCAACTCTTATATTAGAAATTGATTATTAATAGTAAAAGCTTTTAGTAGAAAACTCAACCGAAATTGCATTAAGAGCAATATTTAAAAGCAATAAAAAATCAATTTTATTCGGGTTCTTGATCGAAAGTTAAATTCGAGAAAAAAATAATAGAAGTTTTACCGAGGACGCGACTACTTTTTTAATTATAGCAGGTATAAGTATTTGAATCATTGGCTTACTGTCTAATGGATAGCCAGCCGCTTATCGCTACGTAATAATTTTCTTTGTGTTTGTATGGATTTTTATCATAATATAAAATTTTTCAATAAAACGTCTTTAATAATCCTGGTTTTATTGGTGAAACCACTGAAAGCACTCCAATAACTCCCCATATATCAGGTATTCTTGTACCGCAATCTGCCAGGATTGTAATATCCTCTTTCCTTCAATTTTTCATTCCCGAGTATATTTATGTTATTTAAAGATATGCTTGATTGAGAAAAACAAACAATCTAATCTTAACAAAACTATTTATGATAATTAAAAAACCCTATGGTTACAGTCTTATGAGCCTCTCAGCTACAGATGGGTGGATTATCGACGGCAGAAGCAATTAGGAGGACTTATATTTCAAAAACAGATAATCCAACACTTTATATATATACCCCCTTAACGCCGCAGGTGTAGTTCCCCCTTAATATAAAATTTGCAAAGTCCAAGCGGTACGCCCCTTAAGGCCAGGTTACCGTTCATAACGATGAAAATTTCGATTTTTTTTTGTTTGCAAAATTTGCATCCTCAAAGTATTTAGAATAAGCTGGTTAAAGAATATTTTCATATTTAAAGTATTTTAGAATTTACAGCTTGTTGAATGGAACCGTCCGCCGTTTGCCGCCGTCCCCGACAAAGAAATTTTTTGTCAAAAATTAATTTAGAAATACTTTTTTCGTCGGTTTAAGCAAAAAACAGGGCAAAAGAATTGTTTTTTTTTCAAACGGCTGCCATTTTTATGTGCAGAGTTTTTTTTTAAACTAAAACCGATAAGGCCCCCCCAAATTTAGTCTAGTTTAATAATTTTCTAACCACATTTTCCTTCACGGGAGCTTGAGCCGCCGTTTTTGATTTATTTTTCAGAAATAAAATTTAAATTCACTGTCAATTAATAGAAGAATAATAAAATACATTAAAATCTATTTCCAAAAGTATTTATTTTATAAGAAAAAAAAAATTCCCGAAATTAATGCATTTTTCATGCCTCTCGACGGTAACCTCCCCTTAAAGGTAGCCTTTGTAACAATATTTTGTAAACAAAAAAAATAGAAAAATAATTTTCCTAAATTGATACATCTATGACCTGCGGAAACTGAATATATACGAAATATTGCAAGATTCAGCCAATATCGACCCAATATTGTTTTTAAATATTGCGCCGATATAGAAAATCTATATTAGGAAAATATTGGTTGTAACTTGGGGCAATATTACTCCAATATTGGCAGCCAATATTGCCTGTCGCTCTTTGGTCAATATTGGTCCAATATTATTTTTCACTACAATATTGCCAACCAATTTTGCCTGCTGTTATCTTTCCAATGTTGTTTTTCAATTTTGTTTTGACGAAAGGTTTTCAATTATTTTCAAATATTTTGTTTAAACTTTTGAAATTCGTTAAAAGAAATAATTAAAAATAACAATTTCTCCGATATAGGAAGCCCATATCGGACCAAAATTGGCTGTAGCTTGGTCCCATATTGGGCCAATAAGGTAACCAATATTGCATACCAATCTTTAGCCAATATCGGTTCAATATTGTAATATACTGGAAATCAATATTCGACCAATATCGGCTGTACTTTTTTATAATATTTATGTATTCGGCCAATATTGACTTCCCTGCCAATATTCAGCCATTATCGGTCCAATATATTGTTTCTCAATATTATTTTGAAGGAAAATTTTCAAAAATAATTTTAAAAAATTTGGTAACTACCTAAATATTGCATACCGAGCTTTAGCGAATATCGTTTTAATATTGTTTTTTAATATTGCGGCAATATTCAAAATCTATATTGGGCCAATATTGGTTGTAACTTGGTGCAATATTGGACCAAAATTGCCTGCCGATCCAAAGTCAATATTGGTCCAATATTATTTTCCAATATTGTACCGATAGAGAAAATCAATATTGGACCAATATCGGCAGGACCTTTTTGTAATATACTATGTATTGGAATTGGGCCAATATTGAAAACCAATATTGCCTGCCAGTAATCAGCCATTATCGGTCCAATATTGTTTTGTCAATAGTATTTTTCTCTTCACTTTAAAGTGAATTTTCCTCTTCCTGTTTCTTTTTTTCCTCTTCGAAACGTGTCGCATCAAAAGGACGGACTCTGTGGCACAGAGAAAATTTTTTGGTATTTTGAAGGCCAAATTAGCTCACACCGATTTGAAGAAATTTTTAGAAAATTTTTGAAGTAGTACATGTTTATAGGGATTTTTACTACAATTTAAAGTAAAATTTATAGCAAATAGTAAGTAAACTGAAGTAGTAAAGTAAAATTGTTGTAAACTGTTGAAGCAAATTTTACAACAAATTTTGAATTAAAATTTAAAATATGTTTATATGTTAAAATTTGAAATACAACTCAAGTAATATTTAAAGTAAATTTTGTAGTCAAGGTTGCAGTAAATTTTGAAGTAAAATTTATAATAAATTTTTAAGTAAAATTAAAAATAAATTTTGAAGTAAAGAGTGCAATAAATTTTGAAGTGAATTTTAAAATAAAATTTTGCTGTAAAATTTACAATAAATTTGAAGTAAAATGCTAAATAATTTTGAAATAGAGGTTCAATGAATTTGAAAGTGAATTTTAAATATTTTTGGAATAAATTGAACTTTTGTGAATGTTTAAATAAATATAAAAAATTTTGCCTCTTTCTTCCTCTCTTCTGACTTTTCTTTCTGATATGGTGTGCGAATATGTAGTTAAATTGCAGAAAAAATCTTAATAGTTTCAATTAAGGGGAGGGGGTTAAGGTATAAAAATTTTTTTTTAAATTTTTTTAAATATTTTTAATTGAATGCACAATATCTTTACAATATTGTGTCAAAATTTCAAGTCGATTGGAGCAAAATTGACGAAGTTACGAGTGTTTTTATACTTATCGTTTTTTAATCTTTACGCGCCCCGAGCGCGCTATTGTTACCTGGCCGATGTTTCGCTCTCTATATAATACCTAATCTTACCTCTCAGTTTTATTTATAGAAATTTCAATTTGGGAAACACTACTGGTGTAGAGTATAAAACTTTAAAGCGTTTTCCTCATAACTCACGTTTTAAGTCGGTACCCCACATAACTTCAAAACTACTTCACCGATCCTTTTGAAATTTTGAACACAATTTTTGTACAAAATTTACAAAGTAACATTGGAGAATTTTTTCAAATTTTTTAATAATTTTTATTTTAGAATAACAAATTTGTTCCAAAGTGTTCCAAAAAAGTAAAAAACTGAAATTTCGAAAAACCCTCCCAGCGTTACCTGGGGAAAACTATTATCTGACGAATGAATTTTGATTTTTTGGTTTCAAATGATCCAGCACCAAGTTATGGGCACCGCAATTCTACTTTTTTCCGAGAACCGTCCGAATAATTGCTGCCATTGCATTGCCATATTTTTTTTAAATATTTCTTCGTGAAAATTTTATACAATATTCTTCGAATGTCATACTTTAATGCGGAATGGGACGTCTCGCCGTCGCCGTTTCGCCGTCGCCCATTTCGCCGTCGTTAATTAAAAAATATAAATCAAAAGTTACAATTAAAGTTTCATTAAATTATATACAAAATTAAATAAAAAAATTAATAATGATACAAATTAAATAAAAAAATATAAAAAATATCGATGGTTTTTTTATTTCTGCTTTTCTAATTTCCCGAAAATATTAATTTTTGCAGTCAAAATGTTATAGCTTTTTTTATAACTTTTAAGTTATAGATTAAAGTAAAAAAAATGTCGAAACGGCGACGGCGAAATGTCCTAGACCGACTTTAATGTACTATTGGTTTTAATAAAGAGATTTTAACCATCGATTTTAACTGTGTCGTCACAAAAAATTCACAAAAACACTACACTACCCATGTTAACGCAGCTTAAGTTTCCAATTTATAAAAAAATCGTCCAAAATTTGGATTTTTTCAAACATTTTTTTTCTCTAGCTTTTTTCAAACCCAAAATTTTTACATACCGCAATCTGCCAACCCCCTAAATATGTACCGCCCAATTTCTCAAATTTTATTAGGCTGATATTTGATGAATCGAAGCATTTTCTGTGAGTAATTTAAATATCTATCAGTATTACACTATTTAGTACAAAAGCTGTCAATATTTGTCATGGGCGTCCATAGAATCTTTTCCAGGGAAGGGCAAAATCAAAAAAAAAAATTAATTAAAAAAAATTCAATATTAAAAATTTTTAATTTTCTTTGATTGCAGAAAAGAGAAATTTCAAATTCCGCGTGATTCCTTCGCGAACTCAGTGATAACTTTCTCCACGAAATTTAAATTAATTAAAATTAAATTAAAAAATTTAAGGTAAGAGACGGGGGGAGAAGATGCCCCCCATGGACACCCATGATATTTATGTTATAATGAAATATCAGTATATTGCAGTAAAATATTCTAAAAAGTTTCTAAATGAAACCTTTAGGTTTGGAAAATGGCAATTTCTTAAAATTTTCAATAAATATCGAATACAATATTTAAACATTAGCAAGTCTTGGTTGCCGATGTTACTACTTATACCTGGTGACCGACTGAACACCCAATCATAGGGAAATAAAATTTTTATTTCTGGTAGAACGTATTATTTTAAGTTAAAGTATTAAATTCCATATTTTTTTCCACGTCTCAAGATATCCAGCACTTGATATTAATTTAGCTTTTCAAAGTTGGCACCATGGGCGTACCCAGTGGGGGGCAGGGAGGGGCAGCTGCCCCTCCCTGGATCCTTCCTGTCTCCCATTCATTTAGCTGGTTAATTATGTGCCTATGCCAAGATAATTATTTATCGACAGAAAATTCCTGATTTGGCCCCCCCTAGGCCAAAAGCTGGGTACGCCCATGGTTGGCACCCTTTACAGAACTCCCCATTAATTTCTACAACTGATATTAAGGAAAACCAGAGTAATTTTAAAATAACTTTTATATTAATTTGTATATTTAAATAATAATAAATTAAAAAAAAATGTTTTGTAAGAACAGTTTCAAAAAATAAGAAAATAATTTTTAAAAAATTTTGTAAAAACTATAATATAAACAAAAATAGGATATTTACACGACTATTGATTAATACTTTTTTATTAGTATTATGGAGGAAAATAAAATGAAAAAATAAAATTTGAAAAATAAAAAAAAATTATTTTTTTTATTAACAAAATATTATTTTGTTTTGCGGTTCCATGTACCGATTTTAACCAAAATCTAATCAACTCTAAGTATAATATGAACTAAGTACGAAATTTTGTTAAAAATATTCCTATTACTTTTTGAGGTAGAACGCTCACAAAATTTTACCGCGTACATACATACAGACATTTTTTGGAAATAATGATTTTCCGAAATGTTTTCATCGGTCAAAAATTGATGTAAGTTTTTTGTTGACATACAATAATTATTATAAATTGGGAACAAACTTTTAACACTTATGCATAACTTATTGTTCTTATCGACGCTTATTTCCGTTAAAAATAGAAAAAAATGCTGATAAGAATTATTATTGTCAATGTACCTATTAATTTCTGTGTACACAATAATCTAATGCGGTTAATGTTAATACGTCATCTCCATAGTTAAGTATTTAAATATAACAGTATCTAAGGTAATACAATATTATAGTACCTAGGTGAAAAGTTTTACCTAAATTAGTAAGTTTTAATTAAAATTTGACATTAATAAAAAAATCTATTCTTCTAAAAATCTAATCTATTCTAGATCCTCGTTACCCGGTACCTTGCAGCTTAATTTCCTTCTTAACAAAATTTAATTAAAACTTAATACGTGAAATAATATTGGCGCCGACTTTTTAAAATTTATTTTGGGAAGCCAAAAAATCAAAATTACGCTGTTATTTAATTTTGAATTAAAAGACGCTTATTATATAAAATGCAGTGAAATTTAGAAACATTAAAGCAAAACAGATATAATTTATTAAGAGATAGCAGAAAAACATAGATTCGATAAATTATCTTGATTATACATTATTATTACTGTAACCAGCGGCGTAACAACAACGTGTTTCGAAGGGGCCACTACAGGCCCGTAGCCAGAGGGGGTAGGCGAAATGTTAAAAAAACATTTGTTTGTAATAATAAAAATTCCCGGAAGGGGAACCCCGAAAATGTTACTTTTTACAAGTGCCCCTCCCAAAATGAAATCCTGGCTACGGGCCTGGGCCCCACGTGCTAATATTATTATAAAAATGGAAATATCGGTACTTTACCGGCAAAGATAAAAGTTTAAAAAGATATTGGCAAATTTGCGTTTTCGGCTTTAAAATTATATTGTAAGTAGTCATTTTGTTATAAACAAAAAAAAGTAAAAAAGTTGTTGGCCCAAATCTTTGTAGAGGGCACTACTGAGGCTGGATATTTTTTAAATTACAAATATTTTATTGTTTTAAATTATTTAAGTAAAATTTTCATTTTCGTTAAATTACGCACTATTTTAGCTTAAAGGTCTTCGTGCCGAGTATACACCCAGGCCATGATCAAAGTTGTTACGTCACTGATTGTAACCGTAATAGTTCCACTGTTATATTGCTATGTCGTAGTTGTAGCTTTAACCTTCGCCGTACTATAACAATTTTCCAACTTGGAGTACTAAAACCGGGTCATTATTGACCCACTATTTAAATGACTACTTTACATTTATTTTAATCTTTTCTTGGACTAATTTAGGCAATTTATCTATTATGTTAAAATTAAAATGGTTTTAAACATATACTGTTATACCGAGTGACCGACCTTGCACCCGAAAGGACATAAAATTAATTTTTTTAAAATTTCTGCTTCTTATTATAATGAACAAAAAATTAAAAAATAAGAAATTCAAGAGAGTAGTTGTCTTAATATTTTTTTTGTTTTAATTTTAAGGCTCTAGGCTTTACCAGAAGGCCCAAATTGACGAGTTTAGAATGGCCGAAATCCATTTTACGTAATATTTCGGCTATAATAAACTTAGTACGGTCATTATGTCCAAATAAACCCGCTGAATATACAATAATTCCGTTGTCTTCATTGAAAAAGTCGATTAAATCTTGCATTTGCTTATGTCCACCATTTTGATTTTTAAGAAGAATAGTTTTTCTTGAATAGCTCGGCCATTTTCAATTTTAACGAAAAATTGTGAAGAAATTCAATTTCCTACAACTCTGCTTTCCGTATTTTTTTTCTGAAAGCAATATTTTTCAAATTAAACCTGAAAACAGAGGCGCCATTTTGAATTTCATAAAAAATGGTTTTTCTTGAATAACTCGGCCAATTTAAATTTTAACAGAACATCGTAACGACAAAAGTTGTAGATAATTGAATTTCCTACAACTGTAATTTCCGCATTTTTTATCCTGAAATTTCTGATGTTTCAAATTAAACCTGAAAAAAGCGGCGTCATTTTGAATTTTATGAAAAATGTTTTTTTTTAATAACTCGGCCAAATTAAATTTTAATGAAAAATCGTTAAGACAAATCTGCATTTTTTTTGAAACCGATATTTTTCAAATTAGACCTGAAAAAAATCAGTGCCATTTTGAATTTTATGAAAAATGGTTTTTCTTGAATAACTCGGATAATTTAAATTTAAACGATAAATCGTCAAGACAAAAGTTGTAAGAAATTTAATTTCCTGCAACTTTAATTTCCGCATTATTTTACTGAAATTTCTGAAGTTTCAAATTGAACCTAAAAAAAGCGGCGTCATTTTGAATTTTATGAAAAATAATTTTTCTTGAATAACTCGGCCAATTTAAATTTTAACAATAAATTGTAACGACAAAAGTTGTAAGAAATTTAATTTCCTGCAACTTTGATTTCCGCATTGTTTTTCTGAAATTTCTGAAGTTTTAAATTAAACCCGAAAGAAGCGGCGTCGATTTGAATTTTATGAAAAATAGTTTTTTTTTAATAACTTGACCAATTTAAATTTTAACAGAAAATTGTAAAGACAAAAGTTGTAGAAAATTGAATTTACTACAACTTTAATTTCCGCATTTTTTCCTGAAATTTCCGATGTTTCAAATTAAACCTGAAAAAAGCGGCGTCATTTTGAATTTTATGAAAAATGTTTTTTTTTAATAACTCGGCCAATTTAAATTTTAATAAAAACTCGTTAAGACAAATCTGCATTTTTTTTAAATCGATATTTTTCAAATTAAACCTGAAAAAAATCGGCGTCATTTTGAATTTTATGAAAAATGGTTTTTCTTGAATAACTCGGCCAATTTAAACTTTAACAGAACATCGTAAAGACAAAAGTTGTAGAAAATTGAATTTCCTACAACTTTAATTGCCGCATTATTTTCCTGAGATTTCCGATGTTTCAAATTAAACCTGAAAAAAGCGGCGTCATTTTGAATTTTATGAAAAATGGTTTTTTTAAATAACTCGGCCAATTTAAATTTTAAGGAAAAATCATTAAGACAAATCTGAATTTTTTTTTAAATAGATATTTTTCAAATTAAATCTGAAAAAAATCGGTGCCATTTTGAATTTTATGAAAAATGGTTTTTCTTCAATAACTAGGCCAATTTACATTTTAACGAAAAATCGTGTAAACAAAACTTATAGGAAATTCAATTCCCTATAACTTTGTGTTCCGCATTTTTTTTCTGAAATCGATGGTTTTTAAATTAAACTTGAAAAAACCTGCAGCATTTTGAATTTTATGAAAGTTGTTTTTCTTGAATAACTTGGTCAATTTTAATTTTAGTGAAAAATCGTTTAGATAAATCCGCATTTTTTTTATAAAATCAATATTTTTCAAATTAAACCGGAAAATAATGAGCGCCATTTCGAATTTTATGTAAAATGATTTTTCATGAATAACTTGGCCAATTTAAATTTTAACGAAAAATCGTCAAGACATGTAAGAAATTCAATTTCCTACAACTTTGATTTCCGCATTTTTTTTCTAAAATCGACATTTTTCAAATTAAACCTGAAATAAGCGGCGCCATTTTGAATTTCATAAAAAATGGTTTTTCTTGAATAATTCGGCCAATTTAAATTTTAACGAAAAATCGTAAAGACAAAAGTTGTAGGAAATTCAATTTGCTACAATTTTACTTGCCATAATTTTTTTCTAAAATCGATATTTTCAAATTCTCGCAACTCTTTCCACTGCAGTTATGGCATAAAACAGAACACCCTGACTTACCCTGCCTTACGACATCCACACATTTTTTCTCAATTTATTCTACATTTGCACGAAATCGTTTTGAGCAAGGATTTCGGGGCGGGTGCAGCCGCCAACCCCACTCCGTGGCATCTGTTTCGTGTTTTTTGAAACAAAATTTTGACAGTTCTCTTTTTCTTTGCCATTGGTGTAGAACCTTAAATATTGACTGTAGGGAAAAAAGGTAAAGACCAAAATTGATCAAAATTTAATTCCCTACAAGTTTATTTATACTCATTTATGCCCTAAAGTTAAAAATAAATGAGATAATGCAAGAGTTTCACTTGACCGATTTTTTCAGGTTTAATTTGAAAAATATCGATTTCAGAAAAATAGTTCGGAAACCAAAGTTGTAAGAAATTGTATTACCTGCAACTTTTGTCTTTACGATTTTTCGTTAAAATTGAAAATGGCCCAGTTATTCAAGAAAAACCATTTTCATAAAATTCAAAATGGCGCACATAAACAAATGCAGGATTTGGTCGACTTTGTGAACCGCACAAAAGTACGCACTGACTGTATTATTAAAGAAATTCTATTTAAAATAAAATTATGACAGTTGCGCACCTAGAAGACAACATTTTAGTATGTTTTATTCGGAGCAAATGTAGGTTTTGTGGCTCGCCTGTAATAATTGCCAATCCTCCAAATTATTTACAAGTCACACGTTAGCTGCTAATAAAAAATAAAATATTTTTTTGATTATTTACATTATGGTGTCAAGTACCAGATTAGATGTTACTTTGAAAAACACAAATATAATTTCAATTACAAAAGAAATCTGTGGAATAGAATTTTCCCGAATTGCTCTGATGAGATTCGATAATCGAAACGCAGTGTTTAAAGGGTATGCCGCAAACTAAGTAATTCATATTGATTTTTAATAAACCGTAACTTATGAAAATTCTTAATTAATTTAACCTGTTATGTTTGTCACTAATGGATACTTGTCACGTTACCAGAACAAGTTTACTTGTACAAAGATTAAATTAACAAAGCACTAACTTGTCTATGTATTCACACAACTTGTTTAGTATATTATGCACAATTTTTCGTACAATTACGTAACGCAAAAAAATAAATAATACTCTTTACTTAGGAGTCGGCCACAGTTGCCTTCTAGAAGTGCAATAGTTAACATCATCAGGGCCGGCGTTACCATATGCACCGTGCAAACGGTGCTATTGCACAGAGCGGCAGATTTTTGGGGCGGCAAATTTTCGTTTTTTCGCATGTGAAATTTTGGATTTTTATTTTTAATAAATGCCATTTTATTTTCTATCTTTGTTGCTTCTGTTTCCCAAACAAAAATTGTTTAAGCTGTTACAGAAAGAATACACTGATTTAGGTTGGTAACAGATTGATTTAGGTTGGTATTAGTAAAAGAATTTGTAAGACCTAAAGGGGTGGTATCGCTTTTATAATTTCTAGCTGACGGCGACGTCAACTGAAAAAATACAAGTTCCTAGTAAAAGTACTCCGGATAGGAGAATTCGCTATGATAATGCCGGATCTTTCATGAAGAGATTGCACTACACAAGTCTGCGCAGCCTCCGTGCTATAGCCGACTAAGTAGCGTATTAGCCTTGGGAATGACACCTTTTGGAGCCGCCTCTTCGGCGCAACCGGTTAAAAGCATCCGGTTCGGCATAACCAGTCGGGTGAAAAGACCGATTCGGAAGAATCTAATTCGGCGCCGAAACTTATTGGAGCCGCCGGTTTGGGGCAGCCACTTAGACGCAGCCGGTTCGGCGTAGCAGTCCGGAGCAAAGACAATTCGGTGTAACCCAATTCGGCGCGGAGCGCTTACTCAAATTTTCGTCCTACCAGACAGGCTGTGCGTATATGTACCTAAATGATACATCCAAACAGTAACGGCAAAATGGGCAAATCAATGCCGTATCGTTACGAAAATACCTATACCGTTTATGTACATAAATGATATCTCAAAACAGTAACGGCAAAATAAGAAAATCAATGCCAAACAGTTATGAAAATACCTGTACCGTTTATCTACATAATTGATACCTCAAAACAGTAACGGCAAATGGGCAAATCAATGCCATACCTTTATGTAAATATCGGTACCGTATATGTACATTTTTGACGGCTTTGTGTTGCTTGGGTAATATTCACTATTTAACCGCACTCATTATATTACGCAAAATTATGCAACAATATACTAAACTGCTCGGGAAATTTATTTCTGCATTTTAGGCTAATTTCTTATAAATTATAAAATATTAAAATAATTTTTTTTTTATAAAAAAAGTTTCACCCCTTTTGAGTAGCACCTTTGGCGAGTTGGAGCTATCTAGGGGGATGTTTTTAGCGAGTCACTCCGCAACCCCTCGCTTTTCGAGGGACGCTACGGCCGTTTTGACAAACGCAACCAAGGCAATCAAGAATCCACCCTAAAAATGGTGGTCGACAATTATTATTAATCCACGCGTACCGTCAATAGAACACTCGTGTTAATTGAAATCCCTATCTAAAATTCATGTAAAATTTTGATTTTCAAATGCCGTTTTCTCGAAAACTAATGGATAATCCGCAAAAATGTAATTACAAAAAATGCTTAGAAAATTGTCCTCTTTCCAAAAAGTCCTAGACCTAGACCCTAGGCGTCTGGTGAAGGCTGACTGGATACATATACTGTACAAGTACTTTTAAAGCCTAGGTTTGCAAGCATCTACAGTAGTAGCCAATATGCAATATCTGCTATGTGGCGTAGCACCCCTCATTGGGTATTGCACTTGTTGCTGATACCGGCTGTAACTGCTCCGTTGTTACTGCTTCCAGCAAACCACAGCTTAAGGTTCTACTGAGATCTAGCCTACTCTACAAGTTCGTCAAGTTGACGAATTAGGTCAAGGAAGCTGGTGCTACAGGTCACTGTTGCTAAGACCATCACTTGATCATTCGACGCCTGTCGTATCCCCGACGTGTGAGGTGGGTTCTTAAATCCGGCGTCAATCTGTTCTGAACCCTACCGTACTTTTGAAGTTAATTAAAAGCATTAGTTTACATAATACGGTGAACTACGTCATCTAATTGTAAATACCTGCGATAATTACTTTTGCAACTAATTAGTAAAAACAGCCAGCTTAAGAATTTACCAATTCGTATAGCGGTCGAGATTACTTCAAGTTGTTCGAATCGGAAACCAACTTTTTGTTTACATTAGGGCCGGTTAACGAGACATCAGCAAAACAAATATGGCAGCTGGATTTGCAATATGTTTCAAATTAGGCCACCACAAAGACGTACATTCATATTGCCAACTTATAAAATCTTGACTGATTTTTTTTCGAAAATTTATTTAAAATTTTCTGATAAGCAAATGGCCAAGAGCTTCGTGCTGGTTATTGCGCCACTATTCAAAGGTTTACTATCTTTCGCTACCGGCTGGGTCAAGGTAACATTATAAATTACCTAAATTCTTTATCTAATTTATGGAAGTTAGGTGTCAAGGCCGGTACAGGACATTATAAAAAATTGATAAAAAAATTTAAAGTTCCCCAGTTTTCGAGTTATCTCAAAAATTAATTTTTCAAAACCTTACTCAAATGAAACAATAATTAAGGATTTTACCTTTAACAATGAACTACGATGAACTTTATTTTTATTACTTAAGTTAACAAATTTATATTTTATATTACGAATGCGGGTTGCTGGGTTGCTATTTTGCATTCGAGTGGCATTAAACTTGAAATGTAATTGAATATCAAATTACTAAAATAAATTGAAGTTGATTCAAGTGGATCGTAGTCCATCAAATCAGCAAAAAATAAAAATATTTTTCTAAAAAAATGTTGTTAATCATCAGAACGGAAACTAAAATTTCTCATACCAGATTAGAAAAAGCTCTCATGGCATAACACCGACAAGGTTTCAACCAATTTTCTTTTTGTTCTCTTCTGCATTGTTCATCTCGGTAATTTTAAATTGAAAAAAATTGTACATAATACCAAATCCCTGGACATAATATGGAAGGCCCTGGACTTTTCTCGTTTTTAAAATATTAAAAATTTTAAATATTGAACAGATTTTCCTATACGGATTAACCTAAAAAGCTCTTAAAAGGTATTTTTGTTATTTTCCTTTTGAATGCTCGTATGTCAAGCCGAAAATTCAGTAATGGAAAATTGCAATTTGTCTAAATTAGAAAATATACAATAACAATTTCTCTATCTTCCCACGCAATTTTGAAAAATCCATACATAACGGTTTTGCCCTAAATTTTCCGATATTTAATATTTTGTGATTTCTCGCAGTATTTATTGGCAAAAAATATAATTTAATGTGCATTGCGACGAAGAATTTAGGCGGTTGGATTATATTTTGGCGCTTTTTTCATCCGACGAACGTAAAACGATTTTCCTAAAAATTTACTGCCAAATATGGTTGACTTACCTGGATAAAATTCAAGATCTGCATTTGCACAATCACCAAACGAAAGAAAAATGGCAAGGCATATAAAACCGATTTTCATATTGTAAATTGTTAAGTAAAATTTACTCCATATGTTTTCACACCTCTGCCATTTTTATGAAAATCAATAAATTTCTGAGCTTGTTATTGGAGCGTCGATTGTGACGTCAAACGTTGAGAAGGCTCGCGTTTCCCGGCCGTTTCCTCTACACGATTTTCATTGACTGTTGTTTAATGTTGCGATTTAACATTTGTGTATTTTGTTGACGCATGCTCATAATTTTATTTAATGGGAGAGCTGCAATTCCTTACATTTTTCGGATTTAAAAGCTTTCAATTCACTTGAAATTTCTCTTAGAACAGGATCATTAGCGTTATCACTTTTTTTTGGAAATTCAATTACTATACGTGATTTATCGCAATCAGTTTTACCGTTTAATATAATACCTACATTATATTTATCAATGAATATTTTACTACTTTTGGGCATTTTGGCTATCCAGAAAGAGAAAGATATAGCGAAGGAATTCCAACAACGCAATTTTTTTATCCCCAAATTTATTCCGCATTTTGCAATACGAAAAGAGAAGGAAAAAAAGATAAAAAGCAATAAACAGGAAATTTTTCCTCTTTGTTCACTTATACGTAATTAAAACTTATAGTAGTAAAAATCACGCAAACCTGCCGAAGAAGTTAAGAAGGATCTCACGGAAAACTTTTTTGAGTGTAATTTTATTTGAAAATAGAGTTCCGTGCAGACAACAAATATAATGATAAATGAGCGTTTTTTAATAATAACAGATATTAATATAAAAAAATAAAATTTTTTACAACCCTTTATAAGAAATTTTTTAAATTTCTAATTTCAAACGGCAATAGCTCCGATATTATTGATTTTTAAGCTTAATGAATTGGAACTTTTTTAAAGACCATTCGCTTATCTATAAATTAGATTATAATCTCTTATAGTCTAGAACCAACGGATTTCGAGTTATAAATTGAATTACGAGAAAAAATGTTTAAAAAATTCAGGTTTTATTTTTTTTTACTTTTCTAGCAAACCCCGTATCTTTTAAACTAAACTCTTAGAAAAAAACTGACGGCCCAAAGCGCATAGGGAATTTAACGGGCTACAACTTTGATATAATAATTTTTTTTTGAAAAACAACCATTTTTACAGAAATTATGAAAATAATCAGCAAAAGGTGTAGGTGAAAAAAAAACTTCTTATGCCCGATTTTTTCACCTTGAGATATTTATCGGATAAGTATATGCATGGGCGTACCCAGGGGAGGGCAGGGAGGGGAGGGAGGGGCAGTTGCCCCTCCCTGGATTCTACCTAATACCTGTAGTACCTGTGATAAATGCACATTTCTATTTATGTTGAATTATTTATCAACAGAAAATTCCTGATTTGCCCCCCCCTAGGCCAAAAGCTGGGTACGCCCATGAGAATAAGTATAACCAATCAAATTAATCAAGTGACCAATCAGACAAGCGTAATTCAAATTCAAAATATCAATATATTGGTTATACTTATAAATACTTAAACTTATCCAATAGATATCGCAAGGTGAAGAAATTGGACGTTAATCTACTACACCCATTTCCAATATAAAAACTTAAACACACAACCCCAATTTCGCCCCCCCCCAAATATAAAATATCCTGGACCTTCTTCAAAAGGCATCTGGAATTTAACATGAGACCAATTCCCATCCTAGAGAACACCTCTGACATGGAAAGATATGTAAGCGTCCTTCAAGATAACGCACGCAAGGCCTTCAGCCAAGCCTCAGCCTCCTCCCCCTCATACAATAACATATGCCACCCCAACCACAGGATCATCTTTAACAATCGGAGGTTAAACTCCGATTCACCGAATTCAAACAAAATAGCTGGACTGACAAGCTGGATGAAGTAATTTCTCATAACCCGGGACTTGTCAATTTTTGTAACCCCCCCCCCTCCCGAAATGTTGAAAAAAACATGTGTTTGTAATAAAAAAATTCCTGGCTACGGACCTGGGTTTGCTCTACAAACTCATACACGGCGACATCGACTCTGCACTTGTGCGGCTGATAGCGCCCTACCTGCCGGGCGGAAAGTTTAGGATAAGGGTGGAAGGCATCAGGTCCAGCGTGAGACCCATCAATGCAGGAGTTCCTCAAAGCTCCATTCTAGACAAATCAGGCCCCAAAATTTTCCTAAGAAAATCTTAAGATGTTTGGCATCGAAATTCCGTGAAACGATACCTCCAAATACTTGGGAGTTGCCCTCGAGAGGGGCTTCGGTAGGGGCAGCGGCGGATCGTCGGCGAAGGCAAGGAAGGCTTAGCCTCTTCTTAAATTGTGGACTTATAATTAAACCATCAAAATTTTCAAAAATGTAAAAAATGTAAATTTTTGACTGTAAAAACTATCGAAAGATAGATACTTGTTCAAAAGTAAAGTGAGACTACCTCAGCAGTGGCGCATTTAAAGATGGGCAAAAAAGGCAATTGCCCACCCCCAAGGATGACTGGTATTGTATCCCTGAAGCTCTCCCTGATAAAATAATGTTTCTTTTTTAAATAATATTTAGTTTGTATGTATTTATAGCTTGTATTTCTTTGATTTCTGGAACTTGTCAGCCCTTTTACCACTGACGAGCATGAATGGATTAATGAGATTTTAAAAAATATTTGGTCCCCTCTGTATGCCACTGTACCGTAGAATGCAATTTAGCGATGCAATTGCAATGACTGCTACTCAGGGCCGGAACTAGGACGTGGCGAGAGAGGAGTCCGCCACGGGCGTGAGCTGGTTAGGGGGAGCTAAATTTTCAATTTTAAAATTAAATTTAAAGAAAATATAAGTATATAAAAAAAGGCACTTTCCTAATTTATACATTAGGAAAAAAAATTTCAATTTTATGTTTAAAAAGCAAATTATAAATAATAACATAATAATTATTACGAAAGCTTTTATTATTTGGTTGTAATTTACTTTATTTATTTGTTAATCGAAGAAAAAAAATTTTTGTCTAATATTTTTTATAAATATCTTCAACTAAATACAATTATAATACTACTAGATACTTACCTTTTAGTTCAAAAAAAGAAAAAAAATCCTACGAAACATTATTTTTTCAGTTTTAATAAATTCCCCCCGCGATTTACGGTCCTGGTGAACAGGGTCGTATCTGAGGAGGTTTCGGAGGTCCAAACCCCCTCCAAAATAAATCATGAGATAAAATCCTAGAATATAAAATCTAGAAAATCTAGGAAAAAAAAAATATAAAATCCTAGAAAAAAAAGGTCAGCAGGATACCTGTAGCCTTTATCACGCGTAGATCAACTACCTGCTGCTGCGTGTTTATTTTTTTAATAAATTTGCTTCATTAAACCTATTTTTTAAATTTTCTAAATTTACAATAGAGCGCTGACCTTGGAAATTTCAAAAAATTTCCCATGATAAAAACAAACAAAGTCTTCCATCCTCAAATAAAGAGTCCAACTCAGTTCCAATTCGCAAAAACGACACGCCTGACGCCAGACCCGTATCCAGGATTTTATTTAGAGGGGGGGCACTCGTAAAAAGTCTTTTGTAAAAAAGTAAAATTTTCGGGGGTTTCCATTCCAGGAATTTTTATTACTACAAACAAATGTTTTTTTTAACTTTTCGGGGGGGGGGGGGGGGGCACGTGCCCTCAGGTACCCGCCTTTGTTGTGAATCCCTAGTACGGCGTCCACGTTAGGGCCAAGGTTCCTATCCTGAACGTCCAAAATCGTCCCCAGAACCGCTTACTTAGCAAAATACCTGGGCGGATTTCTCCCCAAAGCCAAAATACGCCACTGGCAGGTTGTGCATTCATTTGTTTTATTTAAAACAGACAGTGACAAGTAATTAATTAATTTTTTTTATGTTTATTTATTGCACATAAAGAGCTAAATATAATTTATTGAAAACTAAATTACTACGTGAGAATTTAAAGAGTGAAGATTTAGATTCGGAAATAAATTTGATGCCCAAAACTGTAGATCATTCCAAGTAAATATGCATAAATGTAATGAACCTGTAATTTTGAAGTAAAATGTACCCCTAAATTAATTATTTTATAGATATGCATAAATCTAAAAAGAGAAACTTACATGGAACACTTTGCGCAATTCCCACTTGTAAAAATACTTACAAAACGCAGCCAAATATCGAATATCATCTTTTTCCAAAAGATGACGTAATGCGTAAAGCCTGGATTGCCAAATGTAAAGGAATGGCCAAGTTTAATCCAGGATCTAGCCGAATCTGTTCAAACCATTTCAACAAGGACGATTATATCAGAGATTTGCGAAACGAATTATTGGGTATTGGTTAATTTTTTTTAATAAAAATGTAAAATAATTTAGTGATTTTTTGATTATTTGCAGGTATGCCAACAAGAAAAATTTTGAAACCAACTTCAATTCCTTCACTTTTGCTGCCATCTTGTGCTACCTCGAAACAGCTTACCAACGCAGCTACGGCACCCAACTTACAACGTTTACCAAAACCGCAAAAACCAAAAAAGAGAGAAATTAAAAAAACAGTACTTAAATCTACTCCGACAGAAAACGAAAGTCAGTTAAATGAAGATGATTCTAGTAATATCAAAATGTCGATGATCATCAACGAAGATGTACCTGATGTAGTACACAAAAAGGTCATCAATTGGAAGGACAAGTTCAATAGACTTCAAGCAAAATATACGCAATTGGAGAAAACTGTATCATACTGGAAGAGCAAATATAATAAACTACAGCCTGGTAACATCAAATCGAAGAAAGCAACTAAGCTAAAGCCCAAAGACCAGAAAGAAATCAAAATCACGACATTAAAACTTATAAACTAAAATATTGTCTTTCAACATTTTGATTTTCAAATGATGTTAAATAAAATTATTGTTTATTTCCCTGTAGAAATAAATATCAAGCAAATTTATGCCATGAATACATTAACGAGATTCTGAAGCTCACCTTTTTATAGTTAGGTATGGACCTGTTTTGAACTTTAGGACCGAAAGAGCAGTAGTAACCTGATCGTTTATTGCAAAAATTATTAAATTAATTTTTTTCATTAAAATCTCTTCCCAACTCCGTACAGACGGGGATTCACTATTAGGCGTTACTTCCAGCACTCCACGGAACAGCCACTTGAGTTTTTGCAAAACCTTTTTCGTCCAGGTATTTTTTTTTGTTCTCGATATCTTAAGGCGCATTTTTTTTAACATGAAGGTTGAGGGGCATCTAAAAATAGTTTGCCCCGCACCTCACATATCCTTAATGCGGCTCTGTTATTGGAGTCTGTACTGTGATTTTGCTTGTCGTGTCCCGTTCTGTCATTACATTACTATCGTTACTGTATCATACTAAACTTACGAAATATTTATTATATCGCACCCTGTACATAAACACAAATATAGCTTAGGGAATTTTACTTCTTTAGGTTTGATTATGGGTTTGATTGAACCTTGGAGGGACGAAGGTTAGCGACTTGTGATTTTGTGATGTATAATTTAAAAATCAATTTGATATCTGTTTATTTATAAAGCGGCAGATGAATTGTTGGAGGTTTTCAATAATAAAAAGACTTGTCGGAACATTTTGCAGATCAAACGAATATTACAGGTTAGGTTATGTATGTTTTTCAAATTTAAATTCGGCAAAAATTAACCGGAGATTTGTTGGTTTCTACTTTAGTAGAGCTTCAATGTAATTTATTAGAGAGAAGATCGTATATCGTTAATTATCTCAAATTACATAGTTTAACAGTAGTTGCCAGTTAGTAACGGCTAGTTTCAATAGACCATTGCGGAAGCCAGTTAACTGTCAGATTGACAGTTTTTTAACAAATCTGCTGCGTAATTTTAATTTAATTAATAATGGATTTCAAATTAATCAATATATTTCTGCTGCGAAAAACCTTATGCTGGTGGGCACCAGTGGCGGTTCGAAAGAAAGAATGAAAAATCCAGTGCAGGCAAAAATTAAATGGTTTAAAATCAATAGTTTTATTGCAAAAATATTCTCGATACAGTATAAAATGTTTGGTTGAACACTGTCACTTCTTCTTACTTCATTTTTTTTTGTAGGAAAAGCCAATATGGAAATAAAAGTGGAAAACATTGAATGTAAATTAGAAGATGTGTGTCACTCCGTTTATATTAAGGAGGAACCATTTGAAGATGGTTTTTTAGAAAATGAAACTGAAAAACAAACGGGAAATGTATCGAATAATTTATTAACGCTTCCGATTAGGATTTGCAAAGAAGAATACATTGTGAAAAGGAATCGATTAAATCGTACAAATACGAAATCATTTGTATGTGAAATGTGTGGTTACCGAGCCGCATTCAACAGTCACTTACAAGAACACATCAGAACCCACACAGGAGAAAGACCTTTTGCGTGTGATATTTGTGGGTATAAAGCCGTTAAAAGGAGTCATTTACAGCAGCATTTGAGAATTCACAAAGGAGATAAACCTTTTTCGTGTGAATTGTGCAACTATAAAGGTGCGAGTAGAACTTACTTACAAGAACATTTAAGAATTCACACGGGTGAAAAACCATTTGCCTGTAAACTATGCAGTTTTACGTCTGCTCATAGAAATAATCTAAAACAGCATATAAGGATTCACACGGGAGAGAGACCATATGATTGTGAAATTTGTGACTATAAAAGTGTAACTAAAACAGACTTACAAAAGCATGTGAAAATCCATACCGGAGAGAAACCGTTTGCTTGCCAAATGTGCGACTATAAAACTGTAAATAGAAGTTCTTTAAACATACATTTGAAAAGTCACACGGGAGAAAAATTACCGTTTGTGTGTGACATTTGTGAATTTAGAACTGCATATAAAGGTTCGTTAGAAACACATTCAAGAATTCATACTGGAGACCGACCTTTTGCATGTACTATTTGTGATTGTAGGTATTTACATAAACGTAACCTTCGAAGACATTTACGAGTTCATATGGAGTTGACGGCATCTGTAATGTGAGATTGTAAGTGAAAGTTACTAGGTGCACAATTTAAAAGGCACTCGGAAAAAAACTTATTTTATTATCTGGATACCCGGCTTTGCTCGGGATCTCATTAAAAATTTAATACTTTGCTTTAGTCTGAGTACTCCAATGTTTTCCAGTCTTGCTTTCCGTTGCTGATTTAGTTGTGAAGCTCAAAATACCTTTCTTTGGGGGGAGGGGGGATTACGGGAATCTTGTTAATCCGTTTATGCTCACTTTGTTTTAACTATCTATCTTTGTTTTACTTACAACTTCAATATCTGAAGATGGATTGGTCAAGCGTTCACGTTCACGGCGCATATCTAATTCGATGCTTTGACGGATTGCGAGTTATTCGACTTCACGAGTTATAACAAAATAAAACACCTTCATGAAGGTTAATTTAAATTTTTCTGCCTAATTTTATTAATAGATACTAATAATTTCAATTTTATGGAAACTGCTTATTTTGTGTCGTTATTTTCGGCACAAATTTGGTAGAACAGCAAATATGGAGTTAATGCTTCTGCTGGTTTTAGTACTTCATCTTCGGATATCTCTTTTACAACCTCATCATTATAATGAATCCAACTACGGGTTACCACATTGTATGTGCTAGCCACATAATGACCACTTGTAATTGATATGCCCTTGTGGTACACTGCAGCAAATAATTTATATCTGCGTTGCTGCTTTTTACAGTTAGATAACATTTCGGAGTCAATTTCCAAATGAAGTGGAAATTCCAACTGCTTATGTATTTTCTTCGGACCATTTAAACCGTATTCGAAACATTTAACTTGACATACCAATACCTTTGGCAAAATTTCTATTAACGTTTGCTGATAAGCTTCAATTTTCTTGTTTGTTTTCGGACAAACGATTCCTTCCAGTTCTGTTGTAGCCGTTAATGCTTCCAAGGAATTATAAATGGTCGAAGAATCTTTTAAATCCAACGGCAGTGTAAAAAACGATTGTAAGTTACTTGACGTTTCATCATTTTGACGATACGTGTTAAACTTTAGAAGACCTCCAAAGATATCCGAAATTGGTGTTTTTATATTTTCGTTTTTCGCAGCACTTTCGTCTATTTCTTTTCGTGAATTTTTCACAATATCTACCATTTCGTCGTTTAATTTATTTACCAAACAACTAAAGAATTCTTCAGCATCTTGTTGTTCGCCGTAAAAAGGACTGTCTTTATCGTGTAGTATATCGTACATCCAGTCGGCTTTAAAAGATATACCTAACTGGTTTTGTTTAAATTTTTGATTTGCTCTACAATGAAATGCATAAAACAGTAAGGCCATTTTAGATATAGTGTCGGGCTTAGTTGCTGCTACATACTTACCTATTGCAAAACAAAATGCTATATGGTATAAAAAATTATAAAATAAAGGACATGCTAGCAAAGCCTGAATGATAGCGTTAACGTAGCAGTAATTGGACAGATTAATTAATCCGCATGGATACAAAAGATTTGTTCTAATTTCTGAATTAGGATAATTATTTATCACAAGTTCAGCAATTTTCTGTACAACAGTTGGGATATCTTCTTCTGTCGCTTCGGGTAATATTGGCGATATTTGATTATGTTGATCTGCAGGTGTCGCTTGTTCCAAAATTTGAGGTATTTGACTATTTTGTACGGTATCTTCGGAAAAAGTTGGCGATCTTTGATTGTAAGAATTCCTATAACATTTCGTATACCTATTACATCGATTTCCATTTCTTCTCCTATATTTCTTGGGTCTCTTTTTTACAGACTTACGAACATCGTATTTCATTGTAAATAAATTTTTACGTAGTAGCTTTCTCATATTGTATTTAGCGTTTTTAGTACTAACAGGTGCCTTTAAATAGTAAAATTGCTATCGGAAATTAATTACATATTTTGCTTATATATAAAAAAAACCAGATTATCGGATTACAGCTTAAAAATTATAATTTTTGGGTGGCATTTAAAATATTAATCCCTGATTGTGTCAATCTTTTTCAAAATCTCGTTAATCCATTCATTCGCGTCAGTTGTAAAACGATTGACAAGTTCCAGAAATCAAAAAAATTCAAGCTATATACAAACAAAATACTACATTATTAACAAAATTAGCAATGTCATTATTTTCATACATCATAGTTTCTATAGTTTAAATTCTGAAGGTGAATCCACGAAAACACTTTCTTGGCTTTCGTTTTTCGGATTTTTGCATTTTTTTGTTGCTGAATTTATGTTTTCAGATTTACTGTCGGCTTTTCATTTAAGGAATTGCAATAAATCCTTTTGGGCAATTTTTTTATTAGCACTCATTATGAAAAATATACTTATCTTTTTGTCGGGAGTAAAAGCGGGTAGAGAGAGCTCGTGTTTAATTGTTGTTGATTCATGATTCTAATTGTTTTTATATAATACTAGCTGACCCGGCAGACGTTGTCCTGCCTAAAAGTTTTTTTTTGTTTTATTGTAATTTAAAATTATTATGGGCGCTCCAGACTCTCGCGAGAATCTCGCGAGAACAGCACGAGAACGCGAGAACATCACGAGAAACGAGAGTGTGGAGCCGATTCTCGTGTTCATTTTTAGCTTCTCGCCTTGCAGGCCACTCCAGACTCTCGCGAGAATCTCGCGAGGAACGAGGACAACACGAGAAAAGAGCGAGTGGAGCTGATTCTCGTGTTCCTCATAAGTTCTCGCCTTGTTCTCCACTTGTTGTCGGTTTTTTAATGCGAGACAAAGGAGTCGAGATCGCGATAACACTACCACACCTGCACATTCGCATTCTTCAGTAGCGCCTGACTCACCGATTAAATAGTAGTATAATTAATTGTGAATTAAAATGAGCGTAAATTGGAAAACGAACAAAAATTGGCATTTATTGATTGCCTTCAAGCAGAACCAGCTTTGTGGAAAACATACATAAAAGGCTATAAAAATAAATCGAAAAAAATCGTGATGCTTGTGTGTGGATTAGCACAATAATGTAAATACCCGTCGATGAATTTAGAAAAAACAAAGATTCTCTGATTGCAAATTATAGAGGTTATAAAAATAGAGAGAAAAAATCAGTGAATTTGGGAGTAGGTGTCTACGACTACGATGTCTATAAGTCCATTTGGTTTGCGCTATGGACTCCTTGCTTGGTGACAGTACAAAATGTAAAAACACAATTATAAAATAATGAAAACTTGAAGTTTGACGTATTTACGTCGATTTTATACCAAAAAAATTATCTGTTTTTTGAACATAATTTTGAAGATAATTTGAAGAAATAGATATTTAATTTAAACTGTACTCAATCACACCAGGCCTTACGAACATTCAAGATGCGATTTTGACAAATATTAATTGTCGAAATAAAAAGTACTGTTTACGTGTGATCGGAAGTTAGTACGTTTACATAATTCGAGCGCTGTGACATTACTGACCTCGTTGCTCGTTGGTCTTGTAGCGCAGGCCGGGTTAAAACTTCGGTGCGCTCACAATATGCGCGCGTGTATACAAACTAAAATACGCTTGAACAGTTGAAATAAAAAGAAATAAAATGGCAATATTATCTTTCAAGAAGAACATTATCGGAATAATGAAGTGGAAATGATCACTGGCACGACAGTAAATGCAACAGAAAATCCTGATACGTGTAGTACAATTTTTGAGTACGTACAAATAGACTTTATTTCAAAAATCATACTTTTAGATGATACTAATCCATTAAAGGGGCCAAAAATTCCAAATTTAAACTTTTCGACATATCACAAAATTAAAGAACTGTTAATCGTTTTAGAAAAAATTATAGAAATTTATTTAAAAAATCCTTGTGAGTGTGGATGTTTTCCAATTTTCGATGTAACACGATAGAAAATCATTTCTCGCCTTGTTCTCGCGTTGTTCTCGCCTTGTTCTCCGATGCTATTCTCGCCGAGATTCTCGCGAGATTCTCGCGAGAACTTCTCGCGAGATTCTCGCGATAGTCTGGAGCGCCCATTATATAATTTTCAACAGTAAATTCAATGAGTTATTATTTTTTGATACTACAATAAATTGATACAGTGAGTTCTAATTTTCTATACTTTAAATGATAATGAAACATTAATAATTGAAAAAAGTGTATAAAAGATTTTTTTATTTCATCGTAATGCTAAAGGATACACTATATTTTTTGTAGTTCCGTTCGGTGTATAAATGTACTATACATTTTTTGGTGTGCCAACTCGGGAGCAAGCAACACTCAATTGGCCGTGTGAAAAACACGAATTCCCCAAGTGCAAGCCAGCAATAATCAATGATTGCCCTTGTGCTTTGTTGATTGTAATCGCGAAGGCAAGACGCAAAGGGAACTGAAGCCGCTTGAACTCGAATGGTAAATCGTTGGTAATCATCGGTATGCGTGGAATCAGCACATCTTCCCCTTTGAATTTGAATATTGCCTCGATCAAATTAGGTGTCAATTAGTCTGGTTCCGTTGCACAGATTTGGCGCGTTTAAGTTTCGAAGAAGTATCACCGCTGACCCAACTTTCAATGCCAATATGTGTGGTGGCATTCCAGGTGGCTCCAGTGAATTTAGAAATTCAGTTGGGTCTATCCGTCTAACCGTTGATCAGTTTCTATTGGTAATCTCGTTAATCCATTTATGCGCGTTACATAATTTGGTGCGATCTCACTTTCTTCTAAAATTTTTTAACATTTTCTTGCACAGAAACATTCCCCAAGTCCATCCATCCCAGAAGTCCCAGCCTCAATACAAAATCCTCCTAGGGACTACCTCAGGGCAGTCCTTAGCCAGCCGACCATACCCACTCATGAAAAACCTAAGAAATATAAGGTCCTTGTTTATCCAAAAATTAATGACGCCAATAAAACATCCACCGAAACGAAAAATATGGTTAAGGTCTCTTAACCCAACCAGATCCCAGGACCGCCCTACAAATAATTGGGTAGCTACAGTCCACCCTCTGGTGGCTGAAGCTATTAACAAAGAAAAAAGACTTCGTATGAGATGGCGATCCTATCGCATCTCTGACTACATCAACTTGACTAGGTGTTACAAATGCCAACGCTTTGGACCCCCTAGCAAGTATTGACGCTCCGTAGCAGTATACCTAGTTTGTGCCTCTACTGAACATCTTTCCATCTTTTGCAAATCTCTTTTTGTTTTTAAAGTTTGTTATTTTTACGCCAACAAACCACAAAACATTCAAGAACTAAAGGAAACTATTCGCACAGATACAAAAATTAACTTCAAAAATTAAAAAATTATAAGTAGTGATGGACACGAGACTTCGAGACGAGACCACTTTCTTTTTGTTAGACCGTTATGCATGCGTCATAAAAAATATTAAGTTCCAGTAGTTGCAATATTCTATGTAACTCAATCATCCAGGATAGTAAAACTTAATTAATCAATTTGAATCTTAGACCTATGAGACTTTTTGAGACGAGACGAGACTTTCTCAAACGAGACGAGACGAGACCCATCTTTTAACGTTCGAGACGAGACGAGACCAATTCAAGTCTCGTCTCGTTTCGTCTCGTGTCCATCACTAATTATAAGCGTTTCAAATCAGTTCGTCGAAGTGGCCTACCCTGTATAATACTAAAATTTGGCCCACCAAAATACTAAGTTAATATAAGTTTACAAACATACCCGAACGAACTGCAGCTAGTGTAATTCGTGCCGCAATGGTTCCGATTGGACAGCTTTCCGAAGAAGCTCAAGAAGCAGGAAAGATTTAAAAAGAATTAGACAATTTAATACACGAAAAACATCAAGAATTGCAAATTGTACGGATCTACTTATGTCTTCCGATCCAGAAATAACTAAAGAATATTGCGACGCAAAGAAGATTGGTCACTAGGTATCAAAAATTTTCAAAATATGTGTGGCGGCCCAATCTGCAACAGATAAGACGGACTAATGCATACTCATTAGTCCAGCCTTCGTAGCTCTACGAGACAAGTACTTGTCGCTTCGTTGAGAACCTGGGATCGAATCTCCCAGCGGGCCGGATTTTTTATATGATAATTAATTAAATAAAAAGTCCGCGAATTAAGTAATAGAGGACGCCACATCTTCCTAATACATTCTAGATGGCGCTAGTATCCTCTACCTTTACATATGTATTGAAAGATAAGTTTGAAATTTGAAGCATTTCTTAATTTTTAGTAACAGGAGCAAAGTCAAAAACTGTACCTGTCTTTGGTCCACCAACAATAGGATCATCCTTTATAACTTGAAAAGAGACCTAAACTTGGTTAAGTTATCTAATAGCTTTGTACCTTAGGTCACCTCAGAGTGAAAAATAATTTAATCTAAACTAAAACAAAGTAAAGCTTTCTAAAATTGGATGACTTTTCTTTTACCCTGTATATAACCTAAGATAACATCGCAAGATTGTTTGCGTTGTTACTGTCGTTAAGGCCTAGTAATTTACCTCCATATTTGTTTAAGACGCTTCGAATTGCTTTTCACCTGCTCACTGATGTCCAAAAGTAAATTTTGGATTGCTGTAAAACAACATTTTTACATCAACATCCGTAATTAATAAGTAATGAATTTGTATTTTCTAGCCAAGAATGTGTACTCTTATGACGTCAAATGAAAGACGACTCTGTTATGGGGTAAACCCCGAACTTAACGACTGGAAAATAAATTTGAATTGCGATTATATGTATATCTTATAATATAATATTGGTACGATTGGTAGTGAATTTTGGTTAAAAATTAATATAAAAGGGAACAAGACATACACTGAAATAAAAACTTGCAACAGTGAAATTAATAGAATAAGTAAAGCTAAATATAAATTAATAACAAAATGGCCGATAATAGAAGGTAAAGTATAAACAGTTTCAAAAATATTTGGACATTTCCCAAATCTAGTTTTCCCCGACTTTTTAAAAGTTATTAGCCTGATTATATTATTTAATTTTAATTTTTTTTTATTTTACAGCAACGATGATTTGGACACGGCAATTTTACGCCAAAAAATTCGTCCCAACAGACTATTGGTGGAAGAATCCGCAAATGATGATAGCTCTGTGGTTACGTTATCGCTAGCAAAAATGCAGGAACTTGACATCTTCAGAGGAGATACTGTACTCGTGAAAGGAAAAAAGAGAAAAGAAACAGTGTGCGTTGCATTATCTGACGAAACTTGTCCAGATGGAAAAATTAAAATGTGTCGAGCGGTTCGTAACAATTTACGCGTTCGTCTCTCAGACGTCATTCTAATCCAAAAGATTTCCGTTCCCTATTTGGATAAAATACATGTGTTGCCTATCGATGACACCGTGGAAGGTCTCACAGGAAATTTGTTCGAAGTATTTTTGAAACCATATTTTGATGAAGCATTCAGACCCGTTCACATGAACGATCTCTTTGTTGTACGAGGAGGAATGCGTGCAGTAGAATTTAAAGTTGTGGAAACCGTTCCTTCCCCATGTGGTATTGTTTCGGGAACAACGGAAATATTTTGTGAAGGATCGCCGATCAAGCGCGAAGACGAAGAAGAATCTTTGGATCAAATAGGATACGACGACATAGGCGGTTGCAGTAAACAGTTGGCACAAATTAAAGAAATGGTCGAGTTGCCTTTGCGTCATCCCTCGCTCTTCAAAACTTTAGGTGTGAAACCTCCAAGAGGTATCTTGATGTATGGTCCTCCGGGTACAGGAAAAACACGCATTGCCCGTGCCGTTGCAAACGAAAGTGGAGCGTTTTTCTTCCTTATCAACGGTCCCGAAATAATGAGCAAAATGGCTGGCGAATCAGAGAGCAACTTACGTAGAGCTTTCGAGGAAGCCGAGAGAAATTCTCCGTCGATCATCTTCATTGATGAAATCGATTCAATTGCACCTAAGCGTGATAAAACTAACGGAGAAGTGGAGCGTCGTATAGTTTCCCAGTTGTTGACATTGATGGATGGAATGAAAAAACGTTCCCAAGTTGTCGTAATGGCAGCAACCAACCGCCCCAATTCGATTGATCCGGCTTTACGTCGTTTTGGCCGTTTCGATCGCGAAATCGACATCGGCATACCAGATGCACTTGGTCGATTAGAAATTTTGCGCATTCACACAAAAAATATGAGATTAGACAGCGATGTCGACTTGGAACAAATCGCAAACGAAACGCACGGACATGTCGGTGCCGATATTGCGTCAGTGTGTTCGGAATCAGCATTGCAACAAATTAGGGAAAAGATGGATCTGATCGATTTGGAAGACGATCAAATCGATGTCGAAGTGTTGAATTCTTTGGCGGTAACCATGGACAATTTCCGTTATGCAATGACCAAGAGTAGTCCAAGCGCTTTGCGCGAAACCGTTGTCGAAGTTCCAACTGTCACTTGGAACGACATTGGAGGTTTGGAGAAAGTTAAGAAAGAGTTACAAGAGTTGGTGCAATATCCAGTGGAACATCCAGAAAAGTTCCTCAAGTTTGGAATGCAACCGTCGAAAGGCGTTTTGTTTTATGGGCCTCCTGGTTGCGGAAAAACTTTAATGGCCAAAGCCATTGCAAATGAATGTCAGGCTAATTTTATATCCGTGAAAGGACCAGAATTGCTCACCATGTGGTTTGGAGAATCCGAGGCTAACGTTAGAGATATATTCGACAAAGCAAGATCTGCCGCACCTTGCGTGCTCTTTTTCGACGAACTTGACTCTATCGCCAAATCGCGCGGTGGCGGTGGTGGTGATGCTGGTGGTGCAGCAGATCGCGTTATAAATCAAATACTTACAGAAATGGACGGCATCGGCGCCAAAAAGAATGTCTTTGTTATTGGCGCAACGAACAGACCAGACATAATCGATTCGGCTATCATGAGACCCGGACGTTTGGATCAATTAATCTACATTCCCTTGCCGGATGAACAATCACGTGAATCAATCTTGAAAGCCAATTTGAGAAAATCTCCGGTTGCCGAAGACTTAGATCTGGCATTTTTAGCCAAAATAACTCGCGGCTTTTCTGGTGCCGATTTAACGGAAATCTGTCAGCGGGCATGCAAACTCGCAATCCGTCAAAGCATCGAATCAGATATGCGCCGTGAACGTGAACGCTTGGCCAATCCATCTTCAGATATTGAAGTTGTAAGTATAAAAAAGATAGTTTTGTCAACTAAATTTTCTAAATCATTATTTTATTTGCAGGATGATGAGGACGATGTTCCGGAAATAACAAAATATCATTTTGAGGAGGCTATGCGATTTGCTCGACGATCGGTATCGGACATCGATATTCGTAAATACGAAACTTTTGCCCAAACCTTACAACAATCGCGGGGTTTTGGACACAACTTCAGTTTACCTACTGCAAATAGTAACGGTACTGGTAGTACACCCGACGAAGATGATGATCTTTACGATTAATAATCGTTTTCATATTATTAAATTATTGTGTAAATTAGATTTTATAAAATTTGTTCGTGGTAAATATGATTTTACCGTAATAAATTTAAATTAAATTATTTGTCTAAAATATTTTTACTTGAACAAAAATATAATTCTTTCCCTTTCAAGGCTACGGTGAGTATTTATATTTAGAAACTTAGCTCATTCATGAATTGCATGCATCAATGTGATAAGCCATTTTTTCAGTGTAATACCACAGATAAGTTATACGGATAGCTAGCGCTTATGGAAATTCTCTAAAAACTAAAAATATTTAGTACTGGAGACGGCCACTGCGAGCGTGCTTGTGAACTGAACTGTGATGGCTAATAGAGGCCTTCATAGATGTCGCTTCTAAAATATTCCGGGGGAATTACAGTGACTTTATAAATGAATGAAGGAATGACATTGAAAGCGTAATATGATACTATACTGATTGTACATTTTGCAGTGAAGGAAGTTAACAAGAAATTTATCCGGTGGGTTGAATAATCGACTCTGATTTACGTTAGTCTCTTTGGTGCCAATCTTTTATAAAATTAGTGGTAACTTTCGTAGAATTAAATCCATCTAGTATAATCAAATTTTTTACAATTTGCAAAGAAGCATTATCTGTATTCTGTGTTAAATTATACAGTTAGGTACCGATTAAAAATAATCGGACGTCGTATGACAATGTAAATTGCAAGACTTGAAGACAATTTTTATCATATGAAAAGCTTAGTCAAAATTTATAATTTTTCAGGAACGCGATTTTAAAGTTTGAAACCTCATATGTTTTTCCGGTATATGGTAAGACAAACTTTAATCTGCAATATATTTGGCCTAACTTCAATTTTAGCCTATATTACATTTCTATACGATAGAATATTGCATTAGCTATCAATTGCCGCAAAAATTAAAAAATTTCAAAAAAATGACTACTCCCCATCTTAGCCTGCGCTCTTCATATCAAAATCGCTTTTACAGCAATACTTATTCAACATTTTTTGTTAAAAATTTCAATGCCTTCAATTTTGTTTATTTTTATTTACATATTTACTAAACATTTTTCTATTTTTGTCGCACCGATGCGGACTTACAGAGACTTATACAAAAATTCTGTAAAATATAAAAAATAATTTAATCTGTATCTCGGAAACGGTACAACATAATAAAAATATGTATAGGAACAAAAATGTTCTTGGAAAATCAAATTAACAAAATAATTGTACATTCATTTTCTATTTCGTTGTTCCGCTTCCGAGATACAGATAAAAATTTTAAAGCAAAGAAATTTTCAACAAAAAATGTCTAATAAGTATTGCTGCATAAGCGATTTTGATGTGTTAAAAACAAAACATAATAAATAATAAATAGGTCATAAAAATATCTTCCTCTTCTTTCACTTCATTTTAGGACTTATTTCTGTTATTACCATTAACCCGTTGCTGGTGCACATACTTTCTCAAAGTAATTGCTACACTGTGAGCGATGCGCTCACACGTTATTTTCTATATCATTATTAATTGCTCGATCGACTTGAAACGTGAACGTCCAATCGTACATAGAAATAGTATGTATATTTTTACCCTTTATTGAAAATGTAAATTATACTTTGTATGTCACTTGAAATTTTGAAGGTATTAACCATTGAACTGCACACTGGGGGACTGGGGTTTCAGAAACCCTGAGCGTCATAAAAGTTAATGCCATGTGCTGGAATGCTTTTTTTAAAATCCATTCTTGTAAATGAAGTTCCAAGTTATTTCAGTATTTTTAGTCATTGAGCGAATTACAATAATTGAAAATTTTATTTTATTTTATTTAATTAAATTTTATTTAAAATTTTATCTCAGACCCCAGTGTGCGTATAATTTTAAAATTCAATATTAAATTAATTTTGTGTAATTTTAGCTTTATTTGCCGTCAAATAATTACTGATTTATATCAAATTGAAGTTTTCCAATATTTTGACAAATTTTTAATATCAAAAGTTTAACAACATTTTTATTGTTTTATTGTTGTGCTACGAATATCAACAGCAATGTTGAGAAGCTTGGCTAAGAATAGCCAACGCAATTTTTGGCAAATAAAGTTTTGTTTGTTAAATCTGTTTCTTCTTCATAACCTTAAGCTTATACATTCATTTAATCTAATTACTTTTTTTATAATAAAATGTTGAGTTTTATTTCACAAAATTTGTCCCATTTTTCAAGTTTTTAATAATAATTTGACCAATAAGAACAAAAATTACTATCTAATGTATCATACGTACTAAGGCAGTATCAGTGAAGAGTATTAATACTAAAAAGAAAAGCTTTGCTTGAATCGATTGTTTACTAAAATATCTTAAAAACAATAGTGGGGTCTCTAAAACCCAGTGTGCAAGATATGTTACAAAAAAACAAGATGGAACTTGCTTTTGCGACAGTTCTTTGGTATTTTTTGGTCTTTGGTAATTTGGTAGATTAAATTATTTGGGCTTTATTTTATTAGAATTTTTAATTAATTACTAATCTTTTAAATAGGTAGATACCAACGGCATTTTTTTTCTATAGAAGGAAAACGCTAACGAGCGCTCAGATTGGTTTTGAATTATGCGGAAGGACAGACACGGAGCCAGATCATAAAGGCTTCTTCCTATACGTTGCATAGAAGCCTAATAAGTGTGCATTTCCAGGAATATTCGACATGATTTATGTGAGCGGTGCGCTGACATGTGTAGTGTGTACTTGTTTTAAAATTTGGAACCCTGGGCCCAAGAGGTTTGCCGCCCATAAATTAATTTAAAAAAAGCTAAAATTAATTTTTTTATTTCATTCTGATTATAAAAGACGCCTCAAGCAGAGCGCGATGAAAGACGGCCTGCGCGCCCCTCAAAGCCTTCCGCCCCGGCCCATGGCCCTTAGGTAAATACGTCTCCGAGTCTCAACAACGGGGACTCATTAACCCGTGAACGACGGGTTATTGTACCAAGTTTATACTTGGTCCTGTAACCTGTGAGCACCTGAATAATATTCTAGTAAGGTGCTAATCTGACTAGATGGAGATGCATAGCCCATAGATCGAAATTGAATACTTTCGATCATAAACTTATTCATGTGTTCAAGAGTCTATCCGTTTAGAAATAAAAAGTGTTATGACTTATTATCGTAAAAAAAATTAAAAAGATCTTTCAAAATACTCTACGGTCCTAGAAACTTTCCTCAGGGCTTAATAGAAATGGTGCTTATAAACTGAAACAAGAAACACTCTGATTGGTCAAATTTTTTTACCGACCGAAAAATATATTAAACCACCGCCGGCGCCGGTACTAATACATAATTTATAATTTATTATATTCGTGGTCTTCGCACAAAGACTACTGAATTATATAATGCTGTTTTTTCCGAAAATTATCAGATTGTTGTATTGACGGAGACATGGCTGAATGATAGAACATAATTTATTATATTGGAATAATGCAAAATCATAAAAAAATGAAAATTAAAAATTGAAATTATCAAACACAAAATCTCCTAAATTTAACTTGTTAATTTTCATATTAATTAAAAAGTCAAAATCGCTAAAAGTAGTTAGTTATTAATTTAATCTATTATTAAAATTATTAGCTATTAAGTTATAAACAAATGTAATTATCAAAGATTAGCTAAGAAAACTATAAAAACAATAAATTATTTTCAAGCTTTCGGGAACGAATGTTCCCTTTGTCAAGAATATTTATTAATCTATTATTTATTATTATTATTTATTATTATTTATTATTATTAATTTAATCGGAATTGTCTCCGCAATTTTTGACGATTTTTTCTATTGGTAATTTCTAGTGCATTAAAGTATCGCAAAGAAATATATAAGAAAGTTTTCATTAAGAGTTTTAACGTTTTCATTATAATCGAAAATTTTACAAACATTAAATTGAAATTTAAATAATTTAAAAAATTTAAATTTAAAAAATTGAAATAATTTAATTTTGGAGTTGGATTTTAAAATTTAGATTTTAGAAAATTTCACTTCAGCAGCAAGTACATAGAAAACTAATGTTTTACTTGAATAAGAAGTGACCATTGTTCCTCCCATATTGTGAGGTATTTTACTTTATTTTTTAAGTTCATAACAAAATATCCCAATCGTTTATCACTGGATATGAATAAAGAAACGCTTTTAAAAGAATTTTTTTTATTTACCAAGACAAAAAAAAACTTGCAAATTAACAAATTTAATTAAACTGAATTTTCTATCTCAGTCCAGTTCTTCCCCACCGAGGGTGTATAAAGTCGTATCCGTCCTCATCTTCATCAGCATCGCTAAAATATAGATCAACATCGTCGAAGTTATCCGATGTCTCTTCGTCAGATCCTTCACCAATGTCGTGAAGCACATCGTTAAAAAAGTTATTTCGTCGGACAGGTGGTAATCGCATTTGTCCATTTTCTGATATTATTTGTTGTTGTTGTGGTTGTTGTTGTTCGCCTTCATTTACAAAATTGTTTTGATCTGTAGGAAACGTAATAACTCCAATTATCACTTGATCTTTGTTGTTGTGATCGAATAAATTTACTTCGACATAGGATTGACGACATAATGGACAAGTTTTCGTTCGATTGGACCAATTTCTTATACACACTTCGTGAAATGTGTGCTTACAACCTAATACCGCCACAATTCCTTTCAGGTCGTCTAAACAAATCGTACACGTCATTTTAGAACTAATTTAAACTGAGATTCGATTCGAATTGCTGATTATTTATGGTTTAGGATGTGTATTCCTAGTGTTGTATTTGATGATATTCGCAAAAAGGTTGTGAAAAATTGAGCACGTTTTTTCTTATATAAGAAAGTAAATAAGGATTATTGGATAATCCTTTTAAGTCAATTGTTCGTATTTACCATTTTAATTCGCCCCAATACTGATCAAGATCTTCGGATTATCGGATTACTGTTTGATAAACAAACAAAAGCCAAATTCAGTTAACAGTTTATCCATTGGTTTGTATAAACAATAATAACATAAAAATACCCAAAAAATTTACGAAAATATAAAAACGAGTAGATGTGTGAAATGTATTACTCAAAATGATATAAAGTTAAGTAATTTGATCATTGCGTTAACAAAGTAAAAAAATATTATTTGCAATATTTCGAATTAAAAATTTACGTTAAATGCAAAAATATATACAACTTGCAAGATCGGCGTCGACTGAGGGCACATCACGCGAAGCGCTTCATGTGACGCAAAACTCACACGTGCGATTTAAAATATTTCTCTTAAAATATTACTCATTGAGTACCTTTATTATCCCCAATAGATCACGTAATGTTTCAAAGCGTGGTTTAGGAAGAGCGTTTGTTAATACAGGGTGCGGCATCATAACTTCCTTATTTCAAAATGCAATAAAACCCATTTTATGGATTAGAAGTTTTTATTATTTTTTTTAATAATGTAGGTATATATTTAAAGTTTTGCTGCATACAGTTTTAAAAATCATGTCCGGTATATGACGCCCCCCATTGTCTATACACTGAATGAGTCGATTTCTGGCGTTTCCAGCATGTCAACTGGTATGTTGGCAATTTCAGCCCGAATATTGACTTTGAGATCTTTTAATGTTCTTGGACGGTTGACATAAACACGGAATTTTAAAAATCCCCACAAAAAAAATCGCAAAGGGCCAAATCCGGGGAGCGATTTCGAAAGGCACGCTGAGTTGCGATCAAAGAACGTCCATTCGAAAAGTACGCCTCAACGGCAAATGCACGCTGATCACTGTTCCAACGCATCGTGGCGACTGACCGGATGGGGAACAATACTCTAGGTGTACGCCTACCGAATAAGAACAGTCTCCGCCCACTACGATCTTTACAGTCTAAATGGCGCGCATTTCAAAAAAGGAAGTTATGATGCCGCACCCTGCATATCCGCACTTTGTCTTCACTGGTAATGTACTCTACATTAACCTCACCTTTACTGTACAAATCGCGAATAAAATTATACCTGACATCAATGTGCTTTGAACGTTGGTAAGATTCTGGATAGTGGACACAAATTTTTCACCCAACAATCGTTTTAACCAGATAGCTTCCTTTGCTGTCACCACTTCACTAACAAATTCAGCCTCGGTAATAGACTCAGCAACACATTGCTGTTTTTAACTCTGCCATACGACCGCGCCCCCTCAAATTTTACATAAAATTCCAGATGTAGATTTTCTATCTTTCTCGTGGCCAGCAAAATCTGAATCACTGAAGATTTCAAGGTTTCCTTTTTTCTCATAAAGCATGCCAAAATCTTCGGTTCTTTTAATATATCGCGTGATACGTTTGACTAATTTCCAGTGTGTAGTGGTTGGTTTTTCTACACTTCATGCTGTCACACCTGCCGCAAAGGAAATATCACACCTCGACTACTTGAAGATACATGAGATTTCCAATCACTTTGCGGTAAGGGATGTTCTTCATTAACTCAGTATTTGGAAACCCAAATTTACCTGTAGAGGGAAAACAAAAAATGTATTACGTACCGGTTTTGAAAACTATTGAAGCTTTACTTCAAAACGGCACTATTATAACTGTTAGTTAGGGTCAGACCATTAAAGTCAGATTTTTAAAGAAAGTGGTTTACTAACTTATATTACAGATGGAAAGATTTTTAAAAGTAACTGTTTCTTTAAAACAAACAAAAATGCATTACGTATTATATTATTTCAGGATGAATTTGAAATATGCAATCCTCTCGGATCCAAGAAACAGAAGTATAAGATACTTGCAGTTTATATGACACTTGCCAAAGTTCCTCCATTTCTTAGATCAAAAGTAGAATTAATTCAGTTAGTTGCTTTGGGAATTGAAAAAGAAGTAAAAGAATATGGAATAACACATTTTTTCAAGGTTATTGTGGAAGACCTACATCGCTTAGAAGCTGAAGGAATAACGGACCAAAGGACTTTGCAAACGATAAAAGGTGCCGTCGTCGCAGTTGTTGGAGATAATTTAGGTTCTTACCAAATAGGCGGTTTTGTCCAGGTTTACTTTCTTGTATTGCTCATGATTTGTTTGAATGTGTTTGTCCCAATGATTTAATGTTAGCTGTTAATTATTGTATAAAACAAAAAAAATTTTACACTAGATTTTCTCAATTCTCGTTTAAAAAATGTACTAAGAATCGTAGGAGAAATGAACGTAAAAAACTAAAAGTACATTGCAAAATGTAATATTGCATAAATTAACTGAATTTATAAAACTCCATCACTTACCATGTAAAAATACAATATAAATCTACATATGTACATTTACACTGATTTTTTACAGTGCACGTTTTAAAACATTTATTGGGGATAATCAAGGCACTCAATGAGTAATATTTTAAGGGAAATATTTTAAATCGCACGTGTGACTTTTGCGTCACATGAAGCGCTTCGCGTGATGTGTCATCAGTCGACGCCGATCTTGCAAGTTGTATATATTTTTGCATTTAACGTAAATTTTTAATTCGAAATATTGCAATTATTTTATTAGTTTGTTAACGCAATGATCAAATTACTTAACTTTATATCATTTTGAGTAATACATTTCACACATCTACTCGCTTTCATATTTTCGTAAATTTTTTGGGTATTTTTATGTTATTATTGTTTATACAAACCAATGGATAAACTGTTAAATGAATTTGGCTTTTGTTTGTTTATCAAACACTAATCCGATAATCCGAAGATCTTGATCAGTATTGGGGCGGATTAAAATGGTAAATACGAACAATTGACTTAAAAGGATTATCCAATAATCCTTATTTACTTTCTTATATAAGAAAAAACGTGCTCAATTTTTCACAACCTTTTTGCGAATATCATCAAATACAACACTAGGAATACACATCCTAAACCATAAACAATCAGCAATTGAAATTGACAGAATATATTAACGAATCTCAGTTTAAATTAGTTCTAAAATGACGTGTACGATTTGTTTAGACGACCTGAAAGGAATTGTGGCGGTATTAGGTTGTAAGCACACATTTCACGAAGTGTGTATAAGAAATTGGTCCAATCGAACGAAAACTTGTCCATTATGTCGTCAATCCTATGTCGAAGTAAATTTATTCGATCACAACAACAAAGATCAAGTGATAATTGGAGTTATTACGTTTCCTACAGATCAACAATTTTGTAAATGAAGGCGAACAACAACAACCACAACAACAACAAATAATATCAGAAAATGGACAAATGCGATTACCACCTGTCCGACGAAATAACTTTTTTAACGATGTGCTTCACGACATTGGTGAAGGATCTGACGAAGAGACATCGGATAACTTCGACGATGTTGATCTATATTTTAGCGATGCTGATGAAGATGAGGACGGATACGACTTTATACACCCTCGGTGGGGAAGAACTGGACTGAGATAGAAAATTCAGTTTAATTAAATTTGTTAATTTGCAAGTTTTTTTTTGTCTTGGTAAATAAAAAAAATTCTTTTAAAAGCGTTTCTTTATTCATATCCAGTGATAAACGATTGGGATATTTCGTTATGAACTTAAAAAATAAAGTAAAATACCTCACAATATGGGAAGAACAATGGTCACTGCTTAATTACAAGCTTTGCAGAATAAATAAACGATCTAATTTTTATAATATCATTTATACATAAAAACGTGTTTAAAACTAGATCAGCGTTTCTCAACCTATGCCTAGGTATCCACTAGGGGTACTTTTTGGGAGGTACGGTTGAGAAACACTCTTCAATCGCAATTGATATAAAAGTTGCCACAAAAAATTATTACCCCTTTCAACTATTTATAACTTGCATTCATAACATTATTGAAAACGAAATTCCGAAAGAATAAGATTATCGTATTTATCGTAAATTTTTAAATTGGTAATACTTTTTTACTACATAACAAAACTGCCTCGCATTTTGTGGGGGTACGCAAAACTTCATAGGGGTACAAAAAAAATGGAAGTCTAGGCTTCGAGGCTATGCTCGGTGACATAGCCGTTAGGTTTTACGTGAATACGTCGTCCATGGATACCCGCTTTTGCCCAGGTCTACCGATCGGATAACATCGATTTAAAAACATGAAAACAACTTCAAAGATTTTTGCAGAATATTGGCAATTTATTCAACTTTTTTGTTTTTGGGGTGAAAAAACACCAAAGGGGTTAACCTTACGTTTTTTTCAAAAATCGCCAAAAATTTAATTGGTCTTTTTTTGACTAAAAGCGACGTGATTTGATGCGAGGAGTTCGAAAAGCGCGGTATCGTTGGGGGAAAACGCTCGTAAGCGATTCAAAATGACGTTCAAATATTTCCAACTTTAAAGACGCATAAATCCTAAAATATTATACTTTCGGCAAATCTGCCTGCGTCAGTCGATTTATCTCAAAAAACTGCATAGGAAAACGCCAAAAAATGTGTGGATTTGAAACTTTCAATTTTTGGGGTGAAAAAACACCAAAGGGGTTAACCTTACGTTTTTTTCAAAAATCGCCAAAAATTTAATTGGTCTTTTTTTGACTAAAAGCGACGTGATTTGATGCGAGGAGTTCGAAAAGCGCGGTATCGTTGGGGGAAAACGCTCGTAAGCGGTTCAAAATCACGTTCAAAAATTTCCAAATTTAAAGCCGCATAAATCCTAAAATATTATACTTTCGGAAAATCTGCCCGCGTCAGTCGATTTATCTCAAAAAACTGCATAGGAAAACGCCAAAAAATGTGTGGATTTGAAACTTTCAATTTTTGGGGTGAAAAAACACTAAAGGGGTTATTACGTTTTTTTCAAAAATCGCCAAAAATTTAATTGGTCTTTTTTTGACTAAAAGCGACGTGATTTGATGCGAGGAGTTCGAAAAGCGCGGTATCGTTGGGGGAAAACGCTCGTAAGCGGTTCAAAATGACGTTCAAAAATTTCCAACTTTAAAGACGCATAAATCCTAACATATTATACTTACGGCAAATCTGCCTGCGTCAGTCGATTTATCTCAAAAAACTGCATAGGAAAACGCCAAAAAATGTGTGGATTTGAAACTTTCAATTTTTGGGGTGAAAAAACACCAAAGGTGTTAACCTTACGTTTTTTTCAAAAATCGCCAAAAATTTAATTGGTCTTTTTTTGACTAAAAGCGACGTGATTTGATGCGAGGAGTTCGAAAAGCGCGGTATCGTTGGGGGAAAACGCTCGTAAGCGGTTCAAAATCACGTTCAAAAATTTCCAAATTTAAAGCCGCATAAATCCTAAAATATTATACTTTCGGAAAATCTGCCCGCGTCAGTCGATTTATCTCAAAAAACTGCATAGGAAAACGCCAAAAAATGTGTGGATTTGAAACTTTCAATTTTTGGGGTGAAAAAACACTAAAGGGGTTATTACGTTTTTTTCAAAAATCGCCAAAAATTTAATTGGTCTTTTTTTGACTAAAAGCGACGTGATTTGATGCGAGGAGTTCGAAAAGCGCGGTATCGTTGGGGGAAAACGCTCGTAAGCGGTTCAAAATGACGTTCAAAAATTTCCAACTTTAAAGACGCATAAATCCTAACATATTATACTTACGGCAAATCTGCCTGCGTCAGTCGATTTATCTCAAAAAACTGCATAGGAAAACGCCAAAAAATGTGTGGATTTGAAACTTTCAATTTTTGGGGTGAAAAAACACCAAAGGGGTTAACCTTACGTTTTTTTCAAAAATCGCCAAAAATTTAATTGGTCTTTTTTTGACTAAAAGCGACGTGATTTGATGCGAGGAGTTCGAAAAGCGCGGTATCGTTGGGGGAAAACGCTCGTAAGCGGTTCAAAATCACGTTCAAAAATTTCCAACTTTTTTCGCAAGTGTTTTCAGAATCAGTAAATCGACAGTCAGTAATTTACAAAAATTTATTTTCAAAAAATCCGCTAGATGACCGAAAATTTTGTTGTACCAATCTTGGAGAAATTTTATTTGTGACTTCTTACGGTATTATGTGACGTATATAAAAATTTTGGAAAAAATTCAGTGGCGTACAAAAATAAAAATTTTTTTTCATTTTGGATTTTGTTAAATAAACTTTTATAGGTAGATTTAGGGTAGGGGGTGATACATATAGATATCTTTGCCAGGGCTACCGATATCTTTGTTAAGGCTACCACAATAGAAAACAAAAATGAACATTATGTCATCGTATCTCCGGACAAAATTTGGTGTGCTGGTGATTGGAGGTATTGCGGCAGAGAGTGACGACATTTTTTTATTTCATTCTGATTATAAAAGGCTTGCGCCGCCCCTCAAAGCCTTCCGCCCCGGCCCATGGCTCTTAGATAAATACGTCTCCGAGTCTCAACAACGGGGACTCATTAACCCGTGAACGACGGGTTATTGTACCAAGTTTATACTTGGTCCTGTAACCTGTGAGCACCTGAATAATATTCTAGTAAGGTGCTAATCTGACTAGATGGAGATGCATAGCCCAAAGATCGAAATTGAATATTTTCGATCATAAACTTATTCATGTGTTCAAGAGTCTATCCGTTTAGAAATAAAAAGTGTTATCACTTATTATCGTAAAAAAAATTAAATAGATCTTTCAAAATACTCTACGGTCCTAGAAACTTTCCTCAGGCCTTAATAGAAATGGTGCTTATAAACTGAAACAAGAAACACTCTGATTGGTCAAATTTTTTTACCGACCGAAAAATATATTAAACCACCGCCGGTACTCCCCCTGGGACGAGTTGCACATCAAGCGAGTTTCTAACCAATCAGGTCTATTTAATTAATTAATAATTTAATTTATTAAATAATAATAATTCCAGCTAGTACATAATTATATAAAAAACTGTTGAACATAATTTATTATATTGGAATAATGCAAAATCATAAAAAAATGAAAATTAAAAATTGAAATTATCAAACACAAATTCTCCTAAATTTAACTTGTTAATTTTCATATTATTTAAAAAGTCAAAATCGCTAAAAGTAGTTAGATATTAATTTAATCTATTATTAAAATTATTAGCTATTAAGTAATAAACAAATGTAATCATCAAAATGATGAAGTACCTATACTTATGATATTAATACTGTGAAGTAAAAACTTACTTTGTTATATTAAGTTCTTCTTGAGTTCTTGAACTAATTAATGAAGTGCATAAAAATATCAACTTCACCCTAGAAAATCCCAATAATAACAGCATTAATTTTCTCGAATATACAATAAAATGGGATAACAAGGGTAACATTAGCTGGCACATATACCGAAAGCCCACTAGCTCCGACTCTTTTATACCATCTGATTCAGCTCACGTATTCTCCCAAAAAAACTTCGGCCTTCCAATATTATTTAACCAGGTTGTTTAAAACACCACTAAAACCTAAAGAAAGAGACAAAGACCTTAACATTATAAAACAACCGGCAACATCTAACGGATATCCCACAGCAATGATAGACAAAATGTTTTAAAACAAACAAAAAATAGAAAGACATCCTTATTTCTATAAAAACATTATTAATCAAAATTAATAACTGTAAAATTCAAAATTCAAAAAGTGGATTTTGAAACACGACAATATATAATAAACTTTATACAACATATTATAAGAACAAAAAGCAACAGAGAACACTTACGAAAACAATAACTTGATATCACTATTAAACCATTATTATGTCATCTTGATATCAGTTGAATAAATTGCCAATATTCTGCAAAATCTTCAATCTTGGAAGTTGTTTTCATGTTTTTAAATCGATGTTATCCGATCGGTAGACCTGGGCAAAAGCGGGTATCCATAGACGACGTATTCACGTAAAACCTAACGGCTATGTCACCGAGCATAGCCTCGAAGCCTAGACTTCCATTTTTTTTGTACCCCTATGAAGTTTTGCGTACCCCCACAAAATGCGAGGCAGTTTTGTTATGTAGTAAAAAAGTATTACCAATTTAAAAATTTACGATAAATACGATAATCTTATTCTTATTCTTTGCGAATTTCGTTTTCAATAATGTTATGAATGCAAGTTATAAATAGTTGAAAGGGGTAATAATCTTTTGTGGCACTTTTTATATCAATTGCGATTGAAGAGTGTTTCTCAACCGTACCTCCCAAAAAGTACCCCTAGTGGATACCTAGGCATAGGTTGAGAAACGCTGATCTAGTTTTAAACACGTTTTTATGTATAAATGATATTATAAAAATTAGATCGTTTATTTATTCCGCAAAGCTTGTAATTAAGCAGTGACCATTGTTCTTCCCATATTGTGAGGTATTTTACTTTATTTTTTAAGTTCATAACGAAATATCCCAATCGTTTATCACTGGATATTAATAAAGAAACGCTTTTAAAAGAATTTTTTTTATTTACCAAGACAAAAAAAAACTTGCAAATTAACAAATTTAATTAAACTGAATTTTCTATCTCAGTCCAGTTCTTCCCCACCGAGGGTGTATAAAGTCGTATCCGTCCTCATCTTCATCAGCATCGCTAAAATATAGATCAACATCGTCGAAGTTATCCGATGTCTCTTCGTCAGATCCTTCACCAATGTCGTGAAGCACATCGTTAAAAAAGTTATTTCGTCGGACAGGTGGTAATCGCATTTGTCCATTTTCTGATATTATTTGTTGTTGTTGTGGTTGTTGTTGTTCGCCTTCATTTACAAAATTGTTTTGATCTGTAGGAAACGTAATAACTCCAATTATCACTTGATCTTTGTTGTTGTGATCGAATAAATTTATTTCGACATAGGATTGACGACATAATGGACAAGTTTTCGTTCGATTGGACCAATTTCTTATACACACTTCGTGAAATGTGTGCTTACAACCTAATACCGCCACAATTCCTTTCAGGTCGTCTAAACAAATCGTACACGTCGTTTTAGAACTAATTTAAACTGAGATTCGATTCGAATTGCTGATTATTTATGGTTTAGGATGTGTATTCCTAGTGTTGTATTTGATGATATTCGCAAAAAGGTTGTGAAAAATTGAGCACGTTTTTTCTTATATAAGAAAGTAAATAAGGATTATTGGATAATCCTTTTAAGTCAATTGTTCGTATTTACCATTTTAATCCGCCCCAATACTGATCAAGATCTTCGGATTATCGGATTAGTGTTTGATAAACAAACAAAAGCCAAATTCATTTAACAGTTTATCCATTGGTTTGTATAAACAATAATAACATAAATATACCCAAAAAAATGTAAGCCTAGGCTTCGAGGCTATGCTCGGTGACATAGCCGTTAGGTTTTACGTAAATACGTCGTCCATGGATACCAGCTTTTGCTCAGGTCTACCGATCGGATAATATCGATTTGAAAACATGAAGATTTTGCAGAATATTGGCAATTATTATTTATTATTATAATTATTAATTTTAATACAATATATTATTGGTAAAAATTTTCTAAATGAATCGAAATGAACCCCTTAGCGTATCCCTGGTCTGCGTCATTTAGACAACGAATACAACTCTATTGTTGTCGTCGTCGTTAAACATCAAAGACAATTTTATTTATGATAGGTCTGTGGTAACTGAAATAGGTGACAAACGGCATACAGGATACGTTGATATTGCGGGTAAATGTAATATCAAGGCAAGTATTGCCGAGAGTACTTGGAGAGTTCTGTACGCAGTTCATATTGAACTCTCGTTTCATGAATTCTGAGAAGTTTTTGTCCTGCGTCACATCCACGTTGAAGTCACCGCATAGCATCATTGGTGTCTCGGTGTCGGAGCATGTGGTCCTGATATGCTTCTTTATTGGGTCCGAGTACTGGTTGAGCATCATCGACATAAAGTACTGAAGAGACGACTGCGACACACCCGGATGAATATATTGTCGTGAAACGAAGGTCGATCCTATTTAAAACAAGGTGGAACTCGCTTTTGCGACAGTTCTTAGGCTTTTATACATCTACTTTTTCGGTAGGTTAAATTATTTGGGCTTTATTTTATTCCAATTTTTAATGCGTTAATCTTTTAATTAGGTAGATTTTTTTACTATATAAGGAAAACGCTAACATTTTAATATTTTTTTTTTATTTCGACCTTTATAGGTAAATATTTGCAATTTACAAACCACAAATAAAACACAATTCATAATGAAATATTAAAATACCCGAAACACGTACCGAATACCGTATTAGAAACACGTAAAATACCTACTCTAAAAATACAAAATAAGAATATCGGATTAAAAAATATATATGTAAATAATCTGAATAATTAATACCAATCTAAAAATATTCTATATGAAGTAAAATTGTTTTAAGAACATGCGTTCTGATTGGTTTTGAATTATGCGGACAGACGGACAGACGGACAGACGGACACGGAGCTAGATCATAAGGCTTCTTCCTATACGTTGTATAGAAGCCTAAAACGATAGTCCATCCGCTGGTTTGGTGAAAATAAACTGAGGATGGTGTTGTTTCGTCGATTTTTTCATTAATTTGATGTAATTTGATGTCGGTTAATTTTAGCTCGTCCAAATTTATTGATTCCAATTGGATTGGTTGAAGATTAATTTTTGGAGTTAAATTGAAATCCATGAACAGTTTCGGTACTTCGATTATGTTTGTGACTTGTCTGGACTCTTGACTTTTAATAATATTCGATTTGATTTTTACGTTACATTTTCCATAAATCGTTATAAGGTACGTTCCGTTTAGTGAAATTGAGGTGGATTTTGAGTCACATTCTTGTCTCACGATTTCTTCCTGTTTGGTAATGACAAGCCATTGATTTTTTGAAATAGGTTGAATTTTCGTATTTTTGATGTCCAAAAATTCGTGATGACAATTTTTGTAATTTTGTGTGAATTGAACAAGATGAACTTCACATGGCGAATTTTCTTCAATCGGATTGGTTTCAAATTTACACATATATTGATTCAAATTGATTGCGATGCACTCTTGGTTACTCAAGGCATAGCTTTGCTCATTTATTAGGAGAAATTTAGCTTGTGGTATAATTGTTGAATAAACGGAATTTTTCTGGATTGGGCATGAGTATAAATGGAAATAGTTGTAATCAACAAGTTCGACAATTGGGACTTCTAGGATAATATGTATTTTGGAATTTTGAATAAACATTTTGATATGGATAAGTTTTTGAAATTCAGGGTAATTTTCTTTTTCCAAAGGTAGGGGGAATTTTGTTGTTGTTAACGTTGCTTTTACTTCTAGCAGTTCTTCAATTAATTCTTCAGGAGATAAGATCGATTGGTGCATGACTTTCATTACGCCGAATGTTATTGTTTCTTCTAATTCTTCCAAGATGTCCTTGATACTATTGAGTGCTGTTATTAGTTGGAAATAAATTGATACTATCATTAATTTATGCTCAGATTTTATTTTGTAAACATTTGTTGCGTTGATTATAAGCTCTATTTGACAAATTCTTTCTTGTAAAACCATCTGATTACTTGCCAATTTGCTGATACTATTGTTAAATTTTTCGATAGCTGTTGTAGTTAATTTTATTTGTTCTTTCATTAATAATTTTAAGCCTTTTTGCTGGTCTGATAAGTTTTTGATTGCATCATTGTATTTAGTTGCATCTTCGCTGTCGAGGTTTCCTGTTACTAATTTAATAAGCGACCCGAGTCCGTTAATTAGACCTCTTCTTTGTCTTTTCGACGGTGCTGGATCCAAAGCGTCAAATTTTTTCTCAATTTGTTTTATAATGTATTCCAAAAGCGTATGAAAATTTTCCATTTCTCTAAAATAGTCTTTGCCGTTTTCATGCTTACTATATGCTAACGTTACAGTTTTCCAGTTATTTACTAAATTAACATATTCTATTCTAATTGGTTCTAAATCTATTATCTTAATTAAGGTCCAGTAACTAATTTGATTACTAGCAATTCCCAAATAAGCTGGTAAAATTCCGGGATTTTCTTTTAGGTCCTTGATGTCGATGGTTGCAGAACATCGTCCTGAACAGCATCTGTAACAACAGGTCTTCTTAATAACCTTAGATGAACTTTTTGTACTTGATTATTTTTTGTAATTTCGGCGGTGTTATCATCAAAAATTCTTTGTATCACGTAAGGTCCTTCAAACTTTTCTTTAGTTTTAGGCTTCTATACAACGTATAGGAAGAAGCCTTATGATCTAGCTCCGTGTCCGTCTGTCCGTCTGTCCGCATAATTCAAAACCAATCAGAACGCACGTTCTTAAAACAATTTTACTTCATATAGAATATTTTTAGATTGGTATTAATTATTCAGATTATTTACATATATATTTTTTAATCCGATATTCTTATTTTGTATTTTTAGAGTAGGTATTTTACGTGTTTCTAATACGGTATTCGGTACGTGTTTCGGGTATTTTAATATTTCATTATGAATTGTGTTTTATTTGTGGTTTGTAAATTGCAAATATTTACCTATAAAGGTCGAAATAAAAAAAAAATATTAAAATGTTAGCGTTTTCCTTATATAGTAAAAAAATCTACCTAATTAAAAGATTAAGGCATTAAAAATTGGAATAAAATAAAGCCCAAATAATTTAACCTACCGAAAAAGTAGATGTATAGAAGCCTAAGAACTGTCGCAAAAGCGAGTTCCACCTTGTTTCCTCTTATGTTACTGGTTCTTTTCACATACACGGTTTGTCCAATTTTGAAAGGGTGTGGTTCTGTTGGATTTCGAGTTTTTGCTATTTTTTCTTTTGTTGTATGCATTTGTTCCTTGACATTTTCGTAAATTAAATTTAACTTGTTCATATGATCATTAACGTATTCTTTGTAAAATCTCGTGTCCAAAAATAAGTCGAATGGGTCTCGAGAATTTGTATGCCCTAAAGTTAATTCGAGGGGGGTATAGCTGGTGGATGCATGTATGGAATTATTGTATGCGATAAAAGCATATCTCATTAAAATCTTGATGTTTGTTTTTTTATCCTGAGCTCTAAAAATTCTTAAATGTTCGATAATCGTCGAATGCATTCTTTCGATGATTCCGTTTGAGGGTGGATTTCGTGGTGTAATAAAATGAACTTGAATTCGATGCAATTTCAACAATTCTTGTACTGTATCATTTTTTATTTCGGTACCGTTGTCAGTGACAATGGATTCTGGCACTCCATAAAATGCAAAATAATCTATTAGTGCATTGGCTACATCCGTTGCGTTTTTACTAGTTATGTGAATTGCTTGTCCTAATTTCGAAAATGAATCGATTACAGTCAAAAAATTTTGTCTTTCAATAGAAAATGTATCAATATGCACCTTTTGGAATGGTTTCTGTGGTGTGTCAGTAATCATAATAGGTATTTGAGTAGGATGTCTTTCGTATTTAGTTTTTTTACAGATTTCACATTGGTTAATAAAATTTTGTATATCTTGGCACATGGTTCCCCAATGATATTTTCGTTTTATTGCCGTTGTTGTTTGCGTAATACCACGGTGGTTTGTTTTACCTTCATGATGTAATTTGATCACATTTGTTTGTTCATCTTTATCCGAAATTATTTTCAATCTCTCCGTGCATCTGATCAATTTAGGTCCATTATTCGTGAAATATTTTGTATAAATTACACAAAAACGTTTATAAATGTCTTCTTTGTCAAACCATAAATAATACCTTTGTTTCGCAATAGTGTTTTCTTTAAGAAAATTTAAAATTTCGTTTTCATTATTTGATTTTGGAATGTTTACGTATTTAATGATTTTGTTGTCCAATTTAGTTGTTTTTACCGTGAGTTCGCCTTGGTGGATAGTTTTAATTATAAATTGTTGTTTTTTGTCATCTATTGCTTCCTTAAGAATTGGTATCACTTCTCTTGGTTCGTCATTTAATCCGGAGTGGATTGTTTGATTTTCGTCTTGAATTACATTATCAGCTGGTTCGTCATCATTTTGATTGCTTACTGCTTCTTGCATTATTGACCGAATATTATCAGGTGTAGGTGAAGGTGCTTCTGATGCTTCTAATTCTGTATAGAGATCAGGCACATTTACGATCATTGATACGCTGTCGTAATCGTTTTCATCCTCTTCCATAGCATTAATTTGGATTCTTGACAATGCATCAGCGTTCGTGTTCAATTTCCCTTTTTTGTAAATGATCTTATAATCGTACTCTTCTAATCGAAGTTTTCATCTGGCCAACTTCCCGTTTGGTTCCTTTAAATTCATCAACCATACCAACGGGCGGTGGTCGGTGTAAATTGAAAATTTTCTTCCATATAAATATGGACGAAAATATTTTGTTGCATAAACAATGCTTAAAAGTTCCTTTTCGATTGTGGAATACTTTTGTTCGGTTTCGCTCAATGTCCGTGAGGCATATGCAATTGGACGATCACTTCCTACGATGCCTTGCGATAATACAGCTCCAAGTGCTACGTTTGATGCATCGGTGGTCAAAATAAATTCTCTGTCGAAATCTGGATATTGGAGTACTGGGTCATTTATTAAAATTTGTTTACTGTCCTCAAATGCGTTAATAAATTCTTGATCATGTTTAATCTTTGCACCTTTTTTCAAACATTTTGTTAATGGTTTAGTCAATTTTGCAAAGTCTTTAATGAATTTTCTATAATAGCCCAATAGTCCTAAATAGCTTTTAATTTCTTTTGTTGTTGTCGGTAATGGGAAATTCTTGACTGCCTTGACTTTGTCTGGATTAGGTTTCACTCCGTCCCGTGTAATGACGTGACCTAGATATGACACTTCTTTTTGTAAAAATGAACATTTTTCTAACTGAACTTTGAAATTTGATTTTCGTAATCGATCGAAGACAGCTCTTAATTTTTCGATATGTTCTTGTAAGGATGTTGAGAATACGATTATATCGTCCAGATAGACCAAGCACATTTCATTTTGAATTCCTCTCATTATGTTGTCCATGACACGTTGAAAAGTTGGGGGTGCATTTTTTAAGCCAAAACTCATTCTTTTGAATTCGTAGTGTCCACGTTGTGTACTGAAAGCCGTTTTAGCTGTGTCTTGTGGATCCATTTCGATCTGATGGTAACCTGATGCCAAATCGAGTGTGGTAAAATATTGGCTGCGTCCCAATTTGTCTAAAATGTCGTTGATGTTCGGAATTGGGTACTTATCGTCGATTGATTTTTCATTGATCTTCCGATAATCAATAACCATTCTCCATTGCATTTTTCCGTTGGCATCTTTTTTTTTTGGTACTAAATGAACTGGTGAACTCCATGGGGAATTGGATTCTTGAATTATATCTTGCCTCAACAATTCTTTGATTTGTCTATCGATTTCTTGCGTTTGGAAAGGTGGTTGTCGATAAGCTTTTGTATAAATAGGCACTTCGTCAGTTAAATGAATTCGGTGTTTAATTTGGTTAGTGAAACTTAAAGGAATTTCTTCGTGATGAAAAATATCTTTATATTCGAAACAAAGTTGTTTGATTAAACGTTGTTCTTCTGAGTTCATATGATTTATTTTAATTTTGTTTAGATTTTCATTTAATAATTGTTCATATTTTTGGGGGTCGTCGACTTCCATCAGTTCAATATTGGTTACTTTAATTGGTTCATCAGTTAGTGGTTCGACATTCATTGGTGTTGAAAAAATAATTTTTTGAATTTCTTCAGACGAATTTGTAACTTCGGTGATTGCAAAATTATTCGTACATTTTACCAAGGCTTCGGGAAATTCAATTCCATTTTTAAGTTTACGATACCTAATTATTCCTTCTTGATTTACCAAGTTAACTGGAATTTTAACTACCTTCCGTGTTCGTGGTTCCACTGTAATTTGATAATCTCGATTTTCGAAATAAAGAGGAATATTGCCAAATTTTGTTTTTAAAGTTTTGTTTTTGATATCAATTTTTGCATCAATTAGTTCTAACAAATCAATTCCTATTAACCCATCATAATTTTTATTAAAATCAAAAATGTAAAATTTGTGTTTGACATCCGTTCCTAAGAGAGGTTTTAAATTTACAAGTGCAACTAAATCGTGTGTTGAAATATGATGTGCTGTTTGGATTTGAAAAGATTCACGAAATAATTCTGAAGAAAAATGTTGTAATGCGTGGTGTCTGTTCAACAAAGATTTTGTTGATCCTGTGTCCACCATGAGTTTAAAATTAAAATTTGGAAATTTTATATAAGCTAATTTTGACTGAGATATTGAATTAATATTAATTTTTGTTATATTATTTATGTTTGGTTGTTCGTAATAGGATCCTCGTGAAAATTTTGGGTCTTAGTTTCTGAATTTTCAAATTCTTCAACTGGAAGTTGATTGAATGCGTTTTCCTGAAAATCGTAGTCTTGATTGAGGTCATACGAATCAAAATTATCGTAATAATCTTCTTGAATTTGATTTTCATTACACACATCAACATTATCGTAATTTTCAATATTTTGGTGGTATAATTCTTCTGATGTCCATCTGTGTGCAGGTTGGTTCGTTCTTCTAGTATGCGCTGATGACGTATCCATTGGCTCAGCTGCTTGACTAGGTCGTTGAAACTGTCGTCCTCGGAAATCAGAGCTTTGCTGATAAGCATTTACACGTTGACTTGCAGGTCGAAAGTGGCGTTGACCTGATAAAGTTGTTTGATTTGGAAATTGTTTAAACGCAGAAAAATTTTGTTGAGGAAATGGCGTAAAATTTCTATTTGGATTAAACGTAGCTGGTCTAATAAATTGTGGTCTTTGAAAATTTTGAAAATTTGGTTTATGCTGATTCGAAAAATTTTGATTTGAATAATTTTGGTTTGAATAATTATTTCTAAACATCATTGAATTCACCACGGGTTTGTGTGAATTCGCCGGTTGTTTTATTTCGATAGGGTTATAATGTCGTTGACCGTTGTTAAATAAATTAGTTTTTGACTGTGCGTACATGAAATTTTCTTCCGCGGTCAAATGTCCTAATGCTTCTTCCAAAGTTGCGGGATTTTTAAGTCTTACTACTAGGCCAATTTGTCCATGCAAACCTTGCAAAAACGTTTGCAACGCTAAATCGTCGTATAATTGAGTTTTGATGGTTTTTACGTTTTGGTTAGCTTCCTTTAATTGTAGTCTTGTTAATAATAAACAACGTACGTCCTGACATCGCATACCAAATTGATATGACGATTCGCTTTTTAACGGTTTTAAACTCATTAAATCTCTGAGCAAGCAATTTTCGTCTCTTTGATCCCCAAAATGTTGTACAAGTAAATTTTTAATATTACCCCAAGTTGTTGCGTTTTCTCTGCTTGCAATTAAAGTCAATGCACGACCTTCTAACTTACTAAGTATTATTTGAATTAATTGTCTATTTATATCAGATGGTGTCGTCGTACTACACATAGATAATAAATGTTCACATGCATTTGTAAAAATTGATCAAGTTGCCGGATTTCCATCGTATTTAGGAATGGCGTCGACGTGTAATTTTTCCAATTTTGCCATTGTATTTGTATTTATTTCAAGATGTTCGTTTAATTGCTGACTTTGTTCTTGTATGATTTCGTTAGTTATGGATAATTGTGACAATAGGTTTGAGATTTCGGATTCTGACATAGGAAATTGTAAAATAAATTTGAGCAAAAACTTACGCAATGAATACCAAGAGCGTTGTAAATCTCTTCATCACAGGTAGCTTTCCTCGTATGTTAAATTTCGGTTTCTTCTTTCTTGATTCGGTAGTCTTTTTACACTTTATTTAGAGTTTAATATTTTATTTTCGCGGAACGCGTTTTCGTTTATTTAAATTTTATTTTAAATTTCACTTTTAATTTATTTCACTTAATCTAACTTATCACTAGGTTCGTCAGTTAATTCGTTGATACGAAAATGGTACGTTTTAGAAATGTTATCTAATGCCTCCTGACATCCGACCCGACTGCGCCAGTTAAGTAGTTCACCCAAAAATTATTTAAAAAAATACAAATTTGGATGATTAACAATTTATTCAGAAAAACCTGCAGCGATTCTAGCTTACAAAGTTAAACTTCCCCTTCTACAATATTTCCAGCAGTATATATTATAAAAAAGTGCTTATTATGAATTTACTTATTTTACAAAATATTCGTTTACAATTATTAGAATTAAAACTATGAGAAAATGTTGTTCTCAAGCTTCGAATGATTTTACATGATATAACAAATATTAGTTTACATATATTTACGAGAATTAAAACTATGGGAAATGTTCTGAAGGTTTGAATGGTTTCATATAACACGTGCAAGGTATCGTTTATTTAAGTTTAAAAGATAGTGAGAATAAAAAAACATTTAATTTAATTTTTATGAACATTCAATTTTTATTTTGTATAAATTTAAAACACATCATCACACTAGAGTGGCAAATGATCACAAAATTAAGCGATTCGAATTTAACAGTAAATGTAATTTTGATATCAATTGCCATCAACACTTTACACCTGATTTTATCTAGCTACGAGTTTGTTCGGCATTATTATTTGCCTTTGAATAAATCATTGTTTTCGTTGTCAATAAGAGTTTTACTTACGACTCAGGGGATAAATAAGATCGACGAGAACCTACAAACTGAGAGTCTCATCTCCCGACATAAATCTGACAAGCCGGAGCATAATTTAGAGTTTGTATGTGACTTCAACAAAAATACATAACAATATATTAGGTTGTCAAATATCTCCCTTCCGCCTTTTTGTCTTTTGAATTTCGCGGCTAAGTACAAAGCGCTACAGAGCTCGTATCTGACAATACTATACATCATTTGACAGGTCTTGACATAACCTACAAAACGACGCTATGCATGATTAGTTTGGATATTGCGTTCAACAGTTGTAGACGTGTAAACATGGAGTTCACTAACGCCGAAATTCGCACTATTTTAAAGTTTTCCTTCGTTAAAGGCAAATCCGCTAGAGAAACGTTCCGTGAGATTAATGGTGTTTTGGGGGATGGTACTCTATCACTTCGAACCGCGGAGGAATGGTTTCGACGATTCAGAGCCGGTGAAAACGACACCATGGATAAGCCAGTCGGCGGAAGACCTATGACGACGAATACCGATCAAATCATGGAAATCGTCGTGTTAGACCGGCATGTGGCATCTCGTGACATCGCCCAGGAGATGGGAGTTAGTCACCAAACCATTTTAAACCATCTGCAGAAGGGTGGATACAAAAAAAAGCTTGATGTTTGGGTGCCGCATGATTTGACGCAAAAAAACCTTCTGGACAGAATCAACGCCTGCGATATGCTGCTAAAACGGAACGAATTCTACCCATTTTTGAAGCGGATGGTGACTGGCGACGAAAAATGGATCACATACGACAATATCAAGCGAAAACGGTCGTGGTCGAAGGCCGGTGAATCGTCCCAAACAGTGGCCAAGCCGGGATTGACGGCCAGGAAGGCTTTGCTGTGTGTTTGGTGGGATTGGAAGGGAATCATCCACTATGAGCTGCTCCCATATGGCCAGACGCTTAATTCTACCATCTACTGCGAACAACTGGACCGCTTGAAGCAGGCGATCGACCAGAAGCGTCCAGAATTGGCCAACAGGAAGGGTGTAGTGTTCCACCAGGACAACGCCAGACCACACACTTTGTTGATGACTCGTCAGAAAATACGGGAGCTCGGATGGGAGGTTTTATCGCATCCACCATATAGCCCGGACATGGCGCCAAGTGATTACCACCTGTTCCTGTCCATGGCGAACGCCCTTGGTGGTGTACAGTTGAACTCAAAAGAAGCTTGTGAAAAGTGGCTGTCCGAGTTCTTCGCAAATAAGGAGAGGGGCTTCTACGAGGGGGGTATTATGAAGTTGCCGTATAGATGGAAACAGATTATCGAACAAAACGGCGCATATTTGAACTAAATCCGATCCCTGTAACACTTTTTATAAAGCATTGAATAAAGAGCAAAAAGGCGGAAGGGAGATATTTGACAACCTAATATATAACCAATTAAGAACTTGAACTGGTTTTTCAACTCAACGCTTACCATGCAAATGTCTCCCACATCTCCCCAGTCGTTACGCACTTTGTTATCGACTCTCGTTATGACTTTACAATTAGTTAAACTTCGGATATTTTTGTAGATGCAGTCTCCGCCGGCTTTGCGCTTTGTAGGCGGTACGGTGATTGATTTGTCTGCCATTGACAAGCGTTTGTTATTATTGTGAACCTCGCATTGAAAACCTTCAATGTTCACCGGTGGCAGAGACTCGTCCATCCACGTTTCGCTGCAGATTAGGTAATCGCATTCACTGATCAACGAGTCAGAAGTTATGTCGCGAGAATGTGCCACCAAACTCTGGGTGTTGAGACTGCACGCGATTATCTCAACCATACCATCATTATCGGCATAGGAAGTTACTGCTGTTTCTATAAACCGTTTAACCCGTTCAGCAACAGTTTGCAAACGATGATTGGACATTCTTGCGTACTCGTTTCGTATCTCTTTGGTAGTGGGTGTTACACTACCATAGCCGTGATGGAACTTGAAATCGTCTGTAGGGTTGGTTATGTAGAGTCCTTGCAAAGATGTCGCTCGACTCATCGGCACATATACCAATTGGGTCTGTTGCAAACGATCATAGTGAAAGACAACTTCATCAAACGTTCCACCTTGTGATTTGTCTATGGTTAACGCACAAGCGGGTGTTATATGAAACCATTCAAACCTTCAGAACATTTCCCATAGTTTTAATTCTGATAAATATATGTAAACTAATATTTGTTATATCATGTAAAATCATTCGAAGCTTGAGAACAACATTTTCTCATAGTTTCAATTCTAATAATTGTAAACGAATATTTTGTAAAATAAGTAAATTCATAATAAGCACTTTTTTATAATATATACTGCTGGAAATATTGTAGGAGAGGAAGTTTAACTTTGTAAGCTAGAATCGCTGCAGGTTTTTCTGAATAAATTGTTAATCATCCAAATTTGTATTTTTTTAAATAATTTTTGGGTGAACTACTTAACTCGGGCACGAGGGGAAACTGCTTGTACGCAAGTAATAAGCGTAAGGCGGAAAAGAAATTGACCGCTAAAGAAGCAAAAAAATTTAAAAAAGAAGCTGCAGAAGTGAAATTATGCTTAAAATGCTTAGAAGAAGATATTTGTAATGATGAGGCAGCAAAAGCATTTAAAGAAGAATCTGCAGAAATAGAAATTTTTAAAAACAATCTTAATAATGAGGGGACGTTTTAATGAAATTTTCTTTTTTTCTTGATTTTACTTATAATAAATTTTATTAAATTAATATTTACGAGTTTATTAGATTTAATAATAAATTATCGCCACGCCAATATTTTGTGAAATTTCTATTTCTGAGTTTGCATAATACTATTTTGTAATTGTGTCTGTAATTGATTAAATGATTGAAAAGGATTACCAATTTAAAATTATAACTGAAGATAATCCGATAAGTTTGTGTACCAATTCGGAAATATTTCTATATAAAACCCATTTGAGACGATGCCTAATTTTTTGTATTTTTCACACGAAAGTTTTCTAAAAAATTTGCCCAAACTTTATCCATCGTTATTGTATAATTTTGTATAAAATTTTGTATAAAATTTAGCAGTAAATGGTAAGTAGCACCTTTTTTGTTACATATATTTTTTTAATTTTTGAACATGTAGGGTGTACTTTTTGTACACCCACACATTTTTCGTTACATATTTGTTTTAAATTTTTAAACGTGTTACCGATTTTATAGACGTATTCACGTCAAAAAAATTGGGGAAAATTACTCAGAAAAAAGGAGGCAACTATATTACCTCCTATTGTCAAGGTAAATTCGCATACCAGGGGTAATTTTATAAGAGTGAATTTACCTTAAAAATAATGGAACAAAACATATTCGACAATTTTTAAGGTAAATTCACCCTTAGAAACCGGGTAATATTCACAAGAATGTTGTAAATGATATTTACTAATAACTTAGTAAATTTCCCCTGTTAAATGGAGGCAACTTTATTACCACCATTTTACTGATACATAATACGTGACTAGTAATTTAGCGAGAGAAAACTGGGTCGACTAAAATCACGAGAGCGATCGAGCGTTAGCGAGATTGCTCGAGTGATTTTGTCTGAAATTAAAAATTATTATTAATTAAATTATTATTACGTATTCGTTGAAATTAAAAATTATCCGGATAAATCAAAGCCCTTGTGGTATTGCTTGCTAGTATTTCGTATTATGTACGAGTATAATGTATTTTTAGTATGATTAAAATAAAGCAATATAGGTAATTTATTTAAATATTAATATATCGGCCGAATGACTGTCGGCCAATAGAATTCGGCCAAATGACAGTGATTCAAAACAACCAAGTGTTTGAAAGACAATTTGCGCGGAATCATTAAACCCGCAAGATCCGGGAAGTCTGAATTTATTCTATCTACTGGGTAATTTATAAATGTAACATTCTTCGGATTGAGGAGTGGAGCAGTGGCTGTTCTTCTTGCCCGTTGAACAGTTCTCTTTATAAGACAAATCGAAGGAAGTTCTGCGGCCACGGCTGAGAGCAAAGCATCGATCGACGTGGAGATAATATGAGCCGGCGTGTCAACCACAGTTTTACTATTTTCCTTGATTTTTTCAACAACTTGGTTGGCTTCTCAATTCGGGCGACGCTGACCACGTGGTTATGAGATCCTCGCGTACAAACCACTTGATTTTCTTCAGTAATAACACGCCCTTTACACTGCCGTTACTTCTTCGAATGGCTTATGCAATATAACGTTGTGTCTTCTTCTATGTCCCAAATTTTAAATCAGGAACCGCTAGAAAACTAGAAGCTTTTAAATCTAAAAATATATCAAATGGAACTCACAATGCACGAATAAAATGGAACGCAAACTTGAAAAGATATTTTAATATTTACAAAAATTACAACTATTTCCACAAATATTTCGAATCCTGCAATCTCAAAACACCTCCAATCATCCGAAAATTAAATTTCAAAATTATTAATCCAACTTGATCCAAAACTAGTACAATTCTTCTTATTTATAAAAATAAAAAAGAACCTATCCAAAAACATAATCAATTTTATTGTTCACAATATTAACATCTAATTTTATATTTCAAAATAAATCCCAGGGTACAAAACTTCACTTTCATTTCAAAAATAAAACATTTTACAAAAAGTAACAAATTAATTTAACAAATTATAAATCAAATTTAATGAGAAATTTTGGAACATGACATTGTGCTTGCAGTTGATAATCTCACTTACACCGTGTTCAAATTTACATATATGGCACATACGGAGAATTCCCAAGTAACTTGGGGTTCAAGTTTCCAAGCAAAAAAGAGTTATCTGTATTCGATAAACTAAATATTCACCTGCTTACGTGGGCTTTACCGGCAAATTATAACACTTAAAACTAATGCTAACTAATGTAATTGCAGACCTTATTCCTTATGTGTATGTTACTGACGCGCATATATAGAAAAACAAGAGATATTTTACTTAAAAGAATGACAAGGAAAGATGCAAGCTAAGAACCTCACAAGACTTGAAAGTGGGAGATTTTCGAAGTGAGTAGGTCTCTAAATACGCACCAGCTTGCTCAAAATATCTCTCAAAAAACTGAAACTCCCAAGTACCAAACCTGAAAATCATAGATCATGGTACCGAGACCGTGCTAGACAAAAGAGGTAAAATAATATTCATTAGAGGGCGCAGTTGCAGAGATCCCCCCTTAATCCCGCCAACTATGAAAAGTTTTATAAATGTTTTTATGAAGCTACAATCACCTAGATTAGAAGCACACTTTTATATATAAATTATATTATAAAAATTTGATCGTTTACTTCTTCCGCAATAGCTTGTATTAATAAGTGACCATCTTTCCTCCCATATTGTGAGGTATTTTACTGTATTTTTTAAGTTCATAACGAAATATCCCAATTGTTTATCATGGGATATGAATAAAGAAAAGTCTTTAAAAGAATATTTTTTATTTACTAGGACAAAAAAAAACTTGCAAATTAACAAATTTAATTAAACTGAATTTTCTATCTCAGTCCAGTTCTTCCCCACCGAGGGTGTATAAAGTCGTATCCGTCCTCATCTTCATCAGCATCGCTAAAATATAGATCAACATCATCGAAGTTATCCGATGTCTCTTCGTCAGATCCTTCACCAATGTCGTGAAGCACATCGTTAAAAAAGTTATTTCGACGGACAGGTGGTAATAGCCTTTGTCCATTTTCTGGTATTATTTGTTGTTGTTGTTCGCCTTCATTTACAAAATTGTTTTGATCTGTACGGAACGTAATAACTCCAATTATCACTTGATCTTTGTTGTTATGATCGAATAAATTTATTTCGACATACGATTGACGACATAATGGACAAGTTTTCGTTCGATTGGACCAATTTCCTATACACACTGCGTGAAATGTGTGCTTACAACCTAATACCGCCACCATTCCTTTCAGGTCATCTAAACAAATCGTACACGTCATTTTAGAACTAATTTAAACTGAGATTCGTGAGTATATTCTGTCAATTTCAATTGCTGATTATTTATTGTTTAGGATGTGTATTCCTAGTGTTGTATTTGATGATATTCGCAAAAAGGTTGTGAAAAATTGAGCACGTTTTTTCTTATATAAGAAAGTAAATAAGGATTATTGGATAATCCTTTTAAGTCAATTGTTCGTATTTACCATTTTAATCCGCCCCAATACTGATCAAGATCTTCGGATTATCGGATTACTGTTTGATAAACAAACAAAAGCCAAATTCAATTAACAGTTTATCCATGGGTTTGTATAAACAATAATAACATAAATATACCCAAAAAATTTACGAAAATATGAAAGCGAGTAGATGTGTGAAATGTATTACTCAAAATGATATAAAGTTAAGTAATTTGATCATTGCGTTAACAAAGTAAAAAAATATTGTTACGACCTTTTGGTCGTGGGGGTTTATTGTAGCTCAGATTAATCAATTAAAGTCAAGGCAAGAGTTTAAACAATTATAATAACACATAATAAAACATACAACAATTACAATTAGTTCTTACCCTAAAACGCTGAGGGAGGATTGGATCACCAACATGACGGACATAGGTTCCAGCGGTAATCACTACTCGCACTCAACCCACGGCTGACTACTGATTATTTGACTTACCGCCCTTTTTGTTGTAATCCTCCCTCTTAATATTAATTCTACTAATTATAATTCTTATTGGTTATTGTTGGATTCATATTATTGGTTTATCGATTGAGTTGATTCATCGGGGCAATGTTCCGTTTACAATTTTGATGATCAATCAATCACACAGGATATAGGATATATTTTGTTATAGTAATTATAAATTTAATTATATACCGTGTGATTGATTGTTACGTGCAATATTTCGAATTAAAAATTTACGTTAAATGCAAAAATATATACAACTTGCAAGATCGGCGTCGACTGAGGGCACATCACGCGAAGCGCTTCATGTGACGCAAAAGTCACATGTGCGATTTAAAATATTTCCCTTAAAATATTACTCATTGAGTGCCTTGATTATCCCCAATAAATGTTTTAAAACGTGCACTGTAAAAAATCAGTGTAAATGTACATACATATGTAGATTTATATTGTATTTTTACATGGTAAATGATGGAGTTTTATAAATTCAGTTAATTTATGCAATATTACATTTTGCAATGTACTTTTATTTTTTTACGTTCATTTCTCCTACGAATCTTAGTTCATTTTTTAAACGAGAATTGAGAAAATCGGGTGTAAAAATTTTTTTGTTTTATACAATAATTAACAGCTAACATTAAATCATTGGGACAAACACATTCAAACAAATCATGAGCAATACAAGAAGGTAAACCTGGACAAAACCGCCTATTTGGTGAGAACCTAAATTATCTCCAACAACTACGACGACGGCACCTTTTATCGTTTGCAAAGTCCTTTGGTCCGTTATTCCTTCAGTTTCTAAGCGATGTAGGTCTTCCACAATAACCTTAAAAAAATGTGTTATTCCATATTCTTTTACTTCTTTTTCAATTCCCAAAGCAACTAACTGAATTAATTCTACTTTTGATCTAAGAAATGGAGGAACTTTGGCAAGTGTCATATAAACTGCAAGTATCTTATACTTCTGTTTCTTGGATCCGAGAGGATTGCATATTTCAAATTCATCCTGAAATAATATAATACGTAATGCATTTTTGTTTGTTTTAAAGAAACAGTTACTTTTAAAAATCTTTCCATCTGTAATATAAGTTAGTAAACCACTTTCTTTAAAAATCTGACTTTAATGGTCTGACCCTAACTAACAGTTGTAATAGTGTCGTTTTGAAGTAAAGCTTCAATAGTTTTCAAAACCGGTACGTAATACATTTTTTGTTTTCCCTCTACAGGTAAATTTGGGTTTCCAAATACTGAGTTAATGAAGAACATCCCTTACCGCAAAGTGATTGGAAATCTCATGTATCTTCAAGTAGTCGAGGTGTGATATTTCCTTTGCGGCAGGTGTGACAGCATGAAGAGTAGAAAAACCAACCACTACACACTGGAAATTAGTCAAACGTATCACGCGATATATTAAAGAAACCGAAGATTTTGGCATGCTTTATGAGAAAAAAGGAAACCTTGAAATCTTCAGTGATTCAGATTTTGCTGGCGACGAGAAAGATAGAAAATCTACATCTGGAATTTTATGTAAAATTTGAGGGGGCGCGGTCGTATGGCAGAGTTAAAAACAGCAATGTGTTGCTAAGTCCATTACCGAGGCTGAATTTGTTAGTGAAGTGGCGGCAGCAAAGGAAGCTATCTGGTTAAAACGATTGCTGGGTGAAAAATTTGTGTCCACTATCCAGAATCTTACCAACGTTCAAAGCACATTGATGTCAGGTATAATTTTATTCGCGATTTGTACAGTAAAGGTGAGATTAATATATAGTACATTACTACAGTGAAGACAAAGTGCGGATATGCAGGGTGCGGCATCATAACTTCTTTTTTTGAAATGCGCGCCATTTAGACTGTAAAGATCGTAGTGGGCGGAGACTGTTCTTATTCGGTAGGCGTACACCTAAAGTATTATGTTCCCCATCCGGTCAGTCGCCACGATGCGTTGGAGCAGTGAGCAGCGTGCATTTGCCGTTGAGGCGTACTTTTCGAATGGACGTTCTGTGATCGCAACTCAGCGTGCCTTTCGAAATCGCTCCCCGGATTTTTAAAATTCCGTGTTTATGTCAACCGTCCAAGAACATTAGAAGATCTCAAAGCCAATATTCGGGCTTTGAATAATTGCCAACATACCAGTTGACATGCTGGAAACGCCAGTTATCGACTCATTCAGTGTATTGACAATGGGGGGCGTCATATACCTGCCATGATTTTTAAAACTGTGTGAAGCAAAACTTTAAATATATACCTACATTATTAAAAAAAATAATAAAAACTTCTAATCCATAAAATGGGTTTTATTGCGTTTTGAAATAAGGAAGCTTATTTCCTTATGCGGCAGGATGCCGCACCCTGTATTAACAAACGCGGACACGGACAACTCGGCTCTGGACAACTCGGCACCGGACCACTCGGCACCGGACAACTCGGCACCGGACAACTCGGCACCGGGAAAACTCGGCACCGGGACAACTCGGCACCGGACAATTCGGCACCGGACAACTCGGCACCGGACAATTCGGCACCGGACAATTCGGCACCGGACAACTCGGCACCGGGAAAACTCGGCACCGGGCCATCTCGGCACCTGACATCTCGGCACCTGACATCTCGGCACCGAGACTAGGGTGTTACGGTTCAATTATGCTATAATGGGATTTAAATTGTTTTGTAATAATTTTCGAAAGGTGGCATGTTAATTCACTTTAAAAATTTTAAATTTCAACAAGAATTATTATCAACAATGATAACATGCACATTATACATTATTGAATTAGCGATCTTCAGAAAACTTACAAATTTTTTATTTATATTTGGACGTTTTAGTTTATCAATTTTTTTGTGAAAATTGTGTTATATTTCATCCAAGTTTATTTGGGATTAATATTTTAATCATTATCAATAATTGTTATTATTTTTATTTTATGTCGATTTTTAAAGGTAGCAAAGGTTCCGTCACATTTTTGGAAAACCTACCACCTTTCATGTTTTTAACTATCACAAAAAATTTTAAATCAAAAAAATTAAGTCTTTATTTAAAAAAATTACATATTTATTAATTAATCCATAACATAATTGTGGGATAAACCACGCAAATACTCCCACATATTTGCTGGCTCATAGTTCGAAACTTTGTTAAGGATACGGTCATCTGCGTCTTCATAACGCTTTCGTTTTCGTGTCATGGTGTCATGGATGGTGTCATGGTGGATGATGGATAGTTAAAGGTGTCATGGATACGTAATGAAAGAGTGGAAAAGTCTCGTAAGACGGAACACGCTAGTTTCGGTGCCGAGTTGGCCCGGTGCCGAGTTTTTCCGGTGCCGAGTTGTCAGGTGCCAAGTTGTCCAGTGCCGAGTTTTCCCGTTGCCGAGTTGTCCGGTGCCGAATTGTCCGGTGCCGAGTTGTCCGGTGCCGAGTTGTCCGGTGCCGAGTTGTTCAGAGCCGAGTTGTCGCGTACCGTTAACAAACGCTCTTCCTAAACTACGCTTTGAAACATTACGTGATCTATTGGGGATAATAAAGGTACTCAATGAGTAATATTTTAAGAGAAATATTTTAAATCGCACGTGTGAGTCTTGCGTCACATGAAGCGCTTCGCGTGATGTGCCCTCAGTCGACGCCGATCTTGCAAGTTGTATATATTTTTGCATTTAACGTAAATTTTTAATTCGAAATATTGCAAATAATATTTTTTTACTTTGTTAACGCAATGATCAAATTACTTAACTTTATATCATTTTGAGTAATACATTTCACACATCTACTCGCTTTCATATTTTCGTAAATTTTTTTGGGTACTTTTATGTTATTATTGTTTATAAAAACCAATGGATAAACTGTTAACTGAATTTGGCTTTTGTTTGTTTATCAAACAGTAATCCGATAATCCGAAGACCTTGATCAGTATTGGGGCAGATTAAAATGGTAAATACGAACAATTGACTTAAAAGGATTATCCAATAATCCTTATTTACTTTCTTATATAAGAAAAAACGTGCTCAATTTTTCACAACCTTTTTGCGAATATCATCAAATACAACACTAGGAATACACATCCTAAACCATAAACAATCAGCGATTGAAATTGACAGAATATATTCACGAATCTCAGTTTAAATTAGTTCTAAAATGACGTGTACGATTTGTTTAGACGACCTGAAAGGAATTGTGGCAGTATTAGGTTGTAAGCACACATTTCACGAAGTGTGTATAAGAAATTGGTCCAATCGAACGAAAACTTGTCCGTTATGTCGTCAATCCTATGTCGAAATAAATTTATTCGATCATAACAACAAAGATCAAGTGATAATTGGAGTTATTACGTTCCGTACAGATCAAAACAATTTTGTAAATGAAGGCGAACAACAACAACCACAACAACAAATAATACCGGAAAATGTCCAAAGGCGATTACCACCTGTCCAGCGAAATAACTTTTTTAACGATGTGCTTCACGACATTGGTGAAGGATCCGACGAAGAGACATCGGATAACTTCGATGATGTTGATCTATATTTTAGCGATGCTGATGAAGATGAGGACGGATACGACTTTATACACCCTCGGTGGGGAAGAACTGGACTGAGATAGAAAATTCAGTTTAATTAAATTTGTTCATTTGCAAGTTTTTTTTTGTCTTGGTAAATAAAAAAAATTCTTTTAAAAGCGTTTCTTTATTTATATCCAATGATAAACGGTTGGGATATTTCGTTGTGAACTTAAAAAATAAAGTAAAATACCTCACAATATGGGAAGAACAATGGACACTGCTTAATTATAAGGTATTGCGGAAGAAATAAACGATCTAATTTTTATAATATCATTTATACATACAAACGTGTTTAAATCTAGATCAGCGTTTCTCAACCTATGCCTAGGTATCCACTAGGGGTACTTTTTGGGAGGTACGGTTGAGAAACACTCTTCAATCACAATTGATATAAAAAGTGCCACAAAAAATTATTCCCCCTTTCAACTATTTATAACTTGCATTCATAACATTATTGAAAACGAAATTCGCAAAGAATAAGAATAAGATTATCGTATTTATCGTAAATTTTTAAATTGGTAATACTTTTTTACTACATAACAAAACTGCCTCGCATTTTGTGGGGGTACGCAAAACTTCATAGGGGTACAAAAAAAATGGAAGTCTAGGCTTCGAGGCTATGCTCGCTGACATAGCCGTTAGGTTTTACGTGAATACGTCGTCCATGGATATCCGCTTTTGCCCAGGTCTACCGATCGGATAACATCGATTTAAGAACATGAAAACAACTTCCAAGATTTTGCAGAATATTGGCAATTTATTCAACTGATATCAAGATGACATAATAATGATTTAATAGTGATATCAAGTTGTTTTCGTAAGTGTTCTCTGTTGCTTTTTGTTCTTATATGTTGTATAAAGTTTATTATATACCTACTAGCTGACCCGGCGAACTTCGTATCGCCTCAGAACTTGAACCATATAAATTATTTGTAAAATTCTAGAACATCGTACCGCCTCAGAATTAATATACCAAGTGACTCGGCGAACGTTCTGCCATATAAATTATAGCTGGATACCCGGCTTCGCCCGGGGTCTCTTTAAAAATAAAATACTTTGCATTAGTCTACGTACTCGAACGTTTTCCAATCTTGCTTTCCGTTACTCGTTTGTTTCATACGAACGGACTTCAGCAATGCGTACACACAACAAAACAGTAATTTTGGTTTTTCTTTTGTCTATCTATATATAGTTATGAATACCCGGCTTCACTCGGGGTGTTATTAAAAATAAAACGCTTTGTTTATGCCTGAAGTATTTTGATGTAGGCTCTTGGACTTCGTGCAGCAACATTCTGAAAAAGAATTAAAACGGGTAGAATGGATGATAAAATTTATATATTTATTTAAACCAAAGTAACAATATTTAGGTACACTCTGTAGATATATTTATCATAGCTGACCCAACGGACGTTGTCTATTATTATTTTATCGTAATGCTAAAGGATACACAATATTTTTGGTAGTTTTATTCGGTGAATAAATGTACAAATTTTTTGGTGTGTCAACTCGGGAGCAAGCAACATACAATTAGCCGTGTGAAAAACACGAATTCTCCAAATTCAAGCCCGCAATAGTTAATGATTGTCGTGTTTCAAAATCCACTTTTTGAATTTTGAATTTTACAGTTATTAAGTTTGATTAATAATGTTTTTATAGAAATAAGGATGTCTTTCTATTTTTTGTTTATTTTAAAACATTTTGTCTATCATTGCTGTGAGATATCCGTTAGATGTTGCCGGTTGTTTTATAATGTTCAGCTCTTTGTCTCTTTCTTTAGGTTGTAGTGGTGTTCTAAACAACCTGGTTAAATAATATTGGAAGGCCGAAGTTTTTTGGGAGAATACGTGAGCTGAATCAGATGGTATAAAAGAGTCGCAGCTAGTGGGCTTTCGGTATATGTGCCAGCTAATGTTACCCTTAAGTTTAATAGTAAATGTAATTTTGGTATCAGTTGTCACCAACACTTTACACCCGATTTTATCTAGCTACGAGTTTGTTCGACATTATTATTTGCTTTTGAATAAACCTTTGTTTTCGTTGTCAATAAGAGTTTTACTTACGACTCAGGGGATAAATAAGATCGACCAGAACCTACAAACTGAGAGTCTCATCTCCCGACATAAATCTGACAAGCCGGAGCATAATTTAGAGTTTGTATGTGACTTCAACAAAAATACACAACAATATAGTTCTGTTAGAAAAGCTAAAAAGAACCCAAGTAATTCAAAAATTCATATTTATGTTAAAATACTAAATTTCGAAAAGTTTTTAGACTTTTATTAAAAAATAAATATAAATAAATATAGGGGGGGTATACCATTTCACTCCCAATCTCAGCAAGATTGGGGGGGCCCAAATTTGCAGTAAAACACTTCACGTAATTGGTTGACTGTCAATTTATGTTTTGCTGCACTTGTTTATTTGTAAAATAATTTATTTAAATGTTTATTTAATATTACATGGTGGAACTATAACAATGCGAAGTTAACTTAATAAATTCTAACGTTGACACTTTCCCATTATTAAAATCATTAATTTTGATTTGCAGGTATTCTTGCCTTTTCCGAGTATTTGAATTAGGTACATACGGCTTGTGAATACTTTGTAACTTTACGTATATTTCATTTTGAAAATTAATTAAGAACTCAATGAAAATAAATACAGACGGATTTATAACATTTAAAGTTTTGCCGATATGTGAATGGAACGATTCGCATGCGTTGGTTGTGCAAGCGGCGCTTGCTGTTTTCGATGCCCATAACTGGGGTTGAAAAACGGCATTCTCGGATGTATAATTGTTAACCAAATAATCAGCAAACAAAGTTACTTTATCATTTTCTGGTTGAATAGCAGCTAATGTAAAAGCATACACATCACCAACTTCTTGTGGTTCTAGAAACAACAGTCCAAAACAATAACCAATCCATTTTCCAATCTCGCTTTTTTCTTTGTAATCTGATGAAAGTCCAAGTCTTTGAATTGTACACCACCAAGCTTGCGTTACATGAAACCTGCATCCAATTATTTGTATTTGTGGCCAAATAATTTTAGCTGCATTATGGATAGCCAACTCAAAATCTGCCACAATTTCGGTGGGACTAAACGACAGAGAATTTTCTCTACACTTTTCAGTCACAAACTCGAAACAGTTTTTGTATGTTTCTGTTGCTTTGTCTGATAGCACACAAACACAAATGGTAAATAATGACCATTAAGGCAGCCATGTATGGTAATCAACTGGGAGAAAAATTTTGTGCAGTAGTCGAACGTACCATCCACATATATTTTCGGGCTTAAGCAAAGATGCTTTAAATTAGTAAAGCAGCTAAACACCAATATATTGGAATATTCGCTGTTAACTAAAAGAAATTCTTCTTTACGGCTGGTTTGAAATTGCGTCTCTGGCTTAAGCGAACTGTGAACTTCTGCTTTTCATTTGGGAAGTACCGGTTGCAATTTTCGTCTTGCGTTATACATATTCTTCCTTATGTATGACAGATCCGTTGTAGTAATACTTATTAAGTCTTCTTTGGCAATAACAGAACGCAAAATTTTACTTGGTTGACTGCCAACATCTTCCACAGCTATACGTTTTGCTGTACTTGCAATCGCTTGTCTTTGAATGATGCGAATGACACATGCCGAATGGTTATAAATTAAATTCGATTTCGATATATTGTAATCCAGGCCCACTGTATAAATATTGGCTAAACAAATGGGAGTACGGCAACACCATTTTTTTCGCCCCTTTTGAGTTCTTCTTTAAAAGAAAACATATAGTTATCTACCAAAAGCATAACTTTTCCTCGTTGACTAACGGAAATATTTTAAATCGCACGTGTGAGTTTTGCGTCACATGTAGCGCTTCGCGTGATGTGCCCTCAGTCGACGCCGATCTTGCAAGTTGTATATATTTTTGCATTTTACGTAAATTTTTAATTCGAAATAATGCAAATATTTTTTTAGTTTGTTAACGCAATGATCAAATTACTTAACTTTATATTACTTTGAGTAATACATTTCACACATCTACTCGCTTTCATATTTTCGTATTTTTTTGGGTATAGTTATGTTATTATTGTTTATACAAACCAATGGATAAACTGTTAACTGAATTTGGCTTTTGTTTGTTTATCAAGCAGTAATCCGATAATCCGAAGATCTTGATCGGTATTGGGGCGGATTAAAATGGTAAATACGAACAATTAACTTAAAAGGATTATCCAATAATCCTTATTTACTATCTTATATAAGAAAAAACGTGCTCAATTTTTCACAACCTTTTTGCGAATATCATCAAATACAACACTAGGAATACATATCCTAAACTATAAATAATCAGCAATTGAAATTGACAGAATATACTCACGAATCTCAGTTTAAATTAGTTCTAAAATGACGTGTACGATTTGTTTAGACGACCTGAAAGGAATTGTGGCGGTATTAGGTTGTAAGCACACATTTCACGAAGTGTGTATAAGAAATTGGTCCAATCGAACGAAAACTTGTCCATTATGTCGTCAATCCTATGTCGAAATAAATTTATTCGATCATAATAACAAAGATCAAGTGATAATTGGAGTAATTACGTTCCGTACAGATCAAAACAATTTTGTAAATGAAGGCGAACAACAACAACCACAACAACAAATAATACCGGAAGATGGACAAAGGCGATTACTACCTGTCCGACGAAATAACTTTTTTAACGATGTTCTTCACGACATCGGTGAAGGATCTGACGAAGAGTCATCGGATAACTTCGATGCTTTTCTTCGAAATTTTAGCGATGCTGAAGATGAGGACGGATACGTTTTATACACCCTCGGTGGGGAAGAACTGGACTTAGATTGAAAATTCAGTTTAATTAAATTTGTTAATTTGCAAGTTTTTTTGGCTTGGTAAATAAAAAAAATTCTTTTAAAAGCGTTTCTTTATTCATATCCAATGATAAACGATTGGGATATTTCGTTATGAACTTAAAAAATAAAGTAAAATACCTCACAATATGGGAGGAACAATGGTCACTTCTTAATTACAAGCTACATATTGCGGAAGAAATAAAGGATCTAATTTTTATAATATCATTTATACATAAAAGCGTGTTTAAAATCAAGATCAGTGTTTCTCAATAACCTATGCTTAGGTATCCACTAGAGGTAGGTACTTTTTGGGGGTACGGTTGAGAAACACTCTTCAATCGCAATTGACATAAAAATCGCCCAAAAAAATTTATTTTTGTTTTTTTTTATGCTGTAATAATCTAAAAAATGTTTGTTGATTATTTTGCATTTTGTTGGTATCGATTGATGGGTTTCCGATGGTTGTTTGAATTTAAAGATGGGTTGTTTCAATTTAGATATATTTACCCCTGTATTCATAAAAATACTTAGAGAGTGTTTTAAACCTATTTTAACTAAAACGCTCATTAAAGTTAAACAACCAATGAAAACCTTACAATGTAGACAAATGAACGTTTGTGATTGGTGTTTTATGACGCACGCATTTTAAAGGTATTTTAACTTTATAAAAATTTTATAAATACGGGTGTTAATGTTTACACTTAATTATATGTACACTTAAACTACATTGTTATCCTACTTCGTCGACATCCTAACTACTACTCCTCTACATTTCTACTTATTAATATAATATTGTAATATTAACAACTTATTCATCACATACCAAGGGGTCATCACACGTTGGCTTCCTTGATATATGAATATTGAATGTGCAGCAAAATTACAATATTGCTACGTTACCACAATGCTGATATTTTTTAAATATGCATAAAAACAAAAAGTAATACTGTTTTGATTGGTGGATTATTTAATAAGAACAACTTGAGAACGAAGTAACTATTATTTGAATATAATATTGATAAATCAGTACATAACATGCGCGACTCTACTCGTTAACTTGACGACTTACTGTGGGTTGACCATCTGTCGGACTGTCATCAAGATCTCGAGAATCAGCGAACGTGATCTACTTCAGTGGCGTACTAAACTTTAATTGATTTTGGTAAATAAAAATTTTTCGTTTCGAAAAAACTTTATTTGTGACATTTATAAAAAAAAATAAATTTCTTTGTGTTTCACATGTTTATACTCGGCGCAATTATTAATCAAGTTTAGGTTAGGATTTTGAATTGCATTAAATGTAATTTGATTGATAGTAGTAGTTGCATCACTTTTACACACATAAGAGCCTTATTGGAGAATTATTGTTCTCAACTCAAGTATCGATATTCAGTAAATTTTATAAACTTATTTACTCTGTGGAATTGGTGTATTTTATTCGTGTATAACCTGCATCCCAAAATTGTTCAAATAAGCCACTTTGAATCCACCCTGAGAAGTTTAGCTCTCCGACTTGTAAAGCCGTAGAGATTAATGATTGTTTGCCGCTTGCCACTCATTCAAATAAAAAATTTCATTACAATATTTAAGGTTACCGGATTATAATATATTTAAGGATTACCGTCATATGGTGTTATCGTATCTAAATATAATCTTATGAACTGGTAGTTGATACCTGGGTTCGTGGGAGGTGCCATATTATCAGTTGATGTTTCAATGATAGATAAATTTTTTAATTCGTCGACAAGTTCGTCAAACATAAATTATTAATATTATTTAAAATTATTTCGCAATTTTAAATTAAATTTAATGTTTAATAATAATATAAATTTTAAAGTTATAGATTATTAAAAATAGAGTTTTAAGGATAATGGATTAAATCTAGCAGTTACGTTATGATGGCTAATTTCATTTATTCTTTGTAGTATTCTTTCTTCTTAGTTGGTAGCTTAAAATCAAGTTGACTTCCAATTGTCGGGTTTAAGCGATTTTTGTCTTCTTTCCACTCAATTTTAGTCGGGCGTGGCGATTTTTGTCCACTTCTTCAATTAATGTTCTTCCTCGATGTTGGAGGTGATACCAGTGTGCTTTGTGACGATTCTTGTTCACTTTTCACTCCGAATATCGTTGAACTTGCGGCGATTTTTGTCCGCTTGCAGTTTGGTGTGGTTTCGGCGTTTTTAATGACGATTTTTGTTCACTAAATTTACCGAAATACGATCCTTTCCGACTGCGCCAGTTAAATTCTACTAATAACTACTTGAATTTTTAAAAAACCAAAAATGTTTGAACAAATTTTATTACGAAAACTAAATGCAACTATTACATAAACTTATGCTAAAGACTACGCTACGGACTATATAATAATACTACTACTACTACTTTATTATAATATAAACTTATCCTTTTATGCATTTCTCTTGGAACTTCATATTTCAATTATCAGCGAATTGCAAAGAGTTCCCATGGAACTTATGCTCAAAAACATCAGCAGATAAAAGGTGTTCGCTCTTATTTTACAATTCTTACGAACCAGTTATCTAATGATATTATATGCTTAGCATAGAACATAACTCGCGCGCGGTGTATTCTAGGCACCGCTGTTAAGTTTATTTTAAACTGCGAAGTAACCTCTGCGAAAACACGAACAGTAACAGACATGGGTCGTAACTAACGCATCTATAATAGGTTAGAACAATGCCGCAAGTGCGTATGCCTTTTTTTCTTAAATTGGTGACTGGTTTAGTCATAGTGGTGCCTCGAATACACCAGCGCGATCACTTAAAGGTTAAACAATTTAAAGAAAAAAGTGGAAAAACTGGTAATTAATACAGTTGCGATCGTTATACACTTTGGACAATGGCGTCTTCCTATCAAATTTGCTAACCTTCTTTTAGTACGATCCCTCTATTTTTTTGTGGTTTGGGCATAGTTTAAATATACATACATACATACTTGTATATTTAAACTATGGTTTGGGTTCCCATCTCAGCTTTTTTCTACAAGTTCAGGTCGCCTACCATAGATGACGCTGAACCTCTGCGCTTTACTTTCATTCGGAACGGGAGTTAAATAAGTTTTGGACTTAATTAACAAAAAAGTATTTATTTTACAACAATACAAATGTTGGAGTACATTATAATTTTAAAACGTCGTTAATACATTAACTACTACGTGATAAATATAAGACTAACTACTAAGGCTCATTATGTGTTATATATAAGGTTATTATGTTTACTTAAGCAAAAAGAATAATATTACATTTATATGCAAGAAGTGCATGTCTGTGTTTATGTGACTCATGTCTGTATTTACATGATTCATGTCTGAATTACGTAACTCCTCCCATGAAAGATATTTCAATAATTTCTGAAGGATAATTATTTAAATTTTGGACGCAATTAAATCGGTAGGTAAATCTGTATTTTTTGAATGAATGTATTTTATAAACTTTTCTTTGAGGGAATTACGTTTACAAAAAGTATATGTTAAGACAAGACTAAAAATTAACAACAATATGATAGTTAATGCTAGAGACCCAATACCAAAATTATTAACAGGATGATTATATAAATCTAACAAATTTTCTTTTTGTTTATTTATTTTGAATTGATCCTCTTTTAGTTGATGCATGTCGATATGTGTTAAATCAATGATTGATAAGTTAATAAATTTCTTCGGATTTTTGATCTGATCAATAGATGGTAACTCTATTCGAATTGATTGTTGGTCGATAGATTCCAAATTAAATAATACGTCATTGTGATTTATTTGTACTATACAATCCGGTGTAATGCTAACTAAAATTGATTTTTCTGTTGATTTTCGTATTTGATATGTTTTACATTTAATATCGATAATTATTTCGCTTGGGGTGCTAATAATCCATGAGGCTTTGGTAATAGATATAATTTTTGGATATTGTAACTCAAGGAGATACGGGTTACAAGTTTGATTAGCATGAAATGATAATAATTGGGTTTCGCATAACTTGTCGTTGGGTATAGAAAAATGATTGATCTGATTACAAAAGTAATGATTGGATATAGGGATACATTGATTTGATTCAATTGGTGTACTGGATTCAATATTAAACAGAATTTTTTTATAAGTGGGTATGGTCATTTGAAATTGTTCATTTTTTACAAATGCAGGAAAAGGAATCAAATGAATAAATTGGTACTTAATGTCTTTGATCAGCGGTACTTCGTAAATAAAAGTGAAAATAGTATTTTTCTGATAAGCCTTAAGTTTTATTAGGGTTTCGTATAAGTGGAGGTTTTCAAGGGAAATTGAATAGGGTAATTTTAATTGTTTATTAGTTGTAATTTGAAGTTGTTGCAAATTTTTCGATATACTATTGAGTGCAGTGAGTAGATCTTCATTGTTTATTAGTGATAGGTGTATTTGATGGTTTTGTGCAAAAGTCAAAGAGGTTTCTAATTCTTCGAATATATTTATTAAAAATTGTAGGGAAAAAGTTGCTTGAGTTAACGTTGTTTGGGTAGAAATTGAATTAAAGATAGTATTAATATCTTTGTTCAATCTTATTAAATCTTTGTTTAATAATTCTTGATTGTTTTGTAGCTGTTTAATGTTTTCAGAAAAAATGTTGATACTGTCATTAATGATCTGTGTTTGTTCCAACAATATAAGTTTTTGTTTTTCAGAATTTTGAGTTAGTTCTCTTATTAATTTTTCGTAACGTTGACCGTCTTTAGAGTCCAAATTTCCAGTAATAAATTTAATTACGCTTCCTAATCCATCGATTAAACCTCTTTTATTACGAACAGTAGGGAATAGATGGTTGATCAATTTGTCAGTTTTTTTTATGTATAGATTTAAAGTTATTAATTGATTTAAACAGTTAAAGGAATCGTTAAAGCGTCCTCCCTCGAGAGTACTTATTGTTTTAGCAAGATTTTTCTTAAATAAATGGTATTCGTCTAGTATAGGTGAATAATCTAGAATTTTAATCAAAGTCCAATCGCTTTCTTTTAAATGAGCTTCTCCAAGGATTAATGGATAGAGTCCAGGATTGTTCGTTAACGGTTGGATCGTAACGTCACTTAAGACAGTGGTCCATATGAGGACTGTGAAGATTGTGAAGGTTGTGAAGATCTTTCTGCGAAAGGCAAAAGGTCATTAGCATGTCTTTTGATTGTTGCTTTCGTAGATTCATTAATTAAATCGTACGTATCGTGTTCATGTATTTTGGTCACAATATAAGGTCCTTTAAATTTTGGGTTTTTTTTGTTTCTATTTTATTAGGGTCTGGTTTTATCCCTGAAGGAGTAATTATGTGTCCTAAATATTTTACTGATTTTTGTAAAAATTCCGACTTATCTAGTTGCACTTTTAAGTTGGTCTGTCGACATCTTTCGAAAATGTTTTTCAACCTTTGAATGTGTTCTTGTAATGATTTTGAGTATATAATGACGTCATCGAGGTATACCATACATTGTATAGGTGTTAATCCGCTGAGAACAGCGTTAATCATTCTTTGGAATGCGGCTGGTGCATTCTTAAGCCCAAAAGGCATACGTTTAAAATGGTAGTGTCCTTCTTCGGTTGAGAAAGCTGTCTTTTCTCTATCTTCGTTTTCTAATTCTATTTGATGAAAACCATTTGCTAGGTCGAGAGTTGAAAAATAATCTGATCTACCTAATCGATCTAGTACGGTTTCAATGTTTGGTAGGGGAAATTTATCTTCAATAGTGTTTTCATTCAATTTTCTATAATCGATCACTATTCTGAATTTATTTTTTCCTGAAGCGTCCAATTTCTTAGGTACTATCCAAATTGGAAAATTATAAGGGCTTTCTGAATGTTCAATTATATCGTCTTTTAACATTTTATTGATTTGGGTTCTAACTTCTTCTCGGTGACAATGGGGATATCTATAGGTTTTGGTAAAAATGGGTGTTTCTGTTTTGGTACGTATATGGTGTTTAGTAAAATTAGTGGAGGATAATGGTATGTCAGGGTGATAAAAAATATCTTTAAAATCATAACATAAATTGGTAAGTAATGTTTTTTCTTCTGAGTTTAAGTGATCTACTCTTAAATTATCTTTAAGATTTTGAAAAAGTTTTTGTCTAACAGATTTTGGATTATCAGTATCGTGATGGTTGAGTTGTATTGATTCTTGTTCAGTATAGTCTTCCAAGTAAAGAGGTTGATCTATTGATATAGTTTTTGGTTTGTTAGAAGTATTAACGATCGAAGTCATAAAATAATTATTTTTCAATTTAACTATTGCTGAGGGCATAATAAGGTCGTGAGAAAATTTAATTTTTGGAGATATCTTATTTCCATTACTTCCTACAGCAGGCAATTTAACAAATCGTTCTGATCTAGGTTCTATTGTTAAACGTTTAATAGTACTATGATTTGCTGGTTTTAGAAAATTACAGTAATTGCGTTTTTGTATATTCTGTTTATTTAAAGTTTCGTTATAATAAAAAGGGACAACTGTTTTTTCGGTTTGTATGTGTTGCCATTTATAGTCTATGCTTGCAGGTAATATCGATAATAAATCAGAGCCTATAAGTCCGATATAATCCGAATGAAAATCAAATAAGTATACTTGATGATTTCCTTCTTCATTAAATAAAGAAAGTATAGGGACATCTGCTACGTATTGATGTTGAGTTGTACCATGACTGGTTGTGATTTCAAAAGGTGATTTATAAATGGTTTCTGGGAAATTTTCGTAAACAAAGTTTGGATTTAAAATGGTTTTTGAGCTGCCTGTGTCTATTAACAATTTTTGTTTTGAATTGGGTAACAGGATGTAAGGTAAGGAAGATGAGGGGTTGATAGAAAATGAATTGATTCCGAGGCTTTTTAACAAAAATTTTCCGGTCTAAAGTTTTCGTTTTCTAGTTCATTCAATGATTCAGGTTCGTTAGTGCAATATAGGTTATTTTGGTTTTCGGGGTTTTCTTGTTGTTCAGAAACTGTATTGTTATAGTAATAAGAATGATCGTCGTTTTCTGTTTCGGTAAAGTAATCTAAATCTTCTTGTTTGTCAAAATTTTCTGGAGAAAATTGTTGATGAAATAGTTCTTGTGATATAAAGTTCCTGGGTTGATTAGATTGCTGAATGTAATTATTGTTTCGAAAATTACTTGATGAGAAATTTGGTCTTGGTGGTGGGCCTTGTCTACCTAATTGTTGTGTAGCAGGACGTTTTTGTACTGTTGACGTTTCCATCGGTTCTGGTTTGAAATTGTGTTGAAAATTTCTTTGGGGTTTAAAAACATTTTGTGTGGGTTTTCCGAATTTCTGTTGAAATCCAGAAAATTGTTGAGGTGGTTGATTATTTCGGGGTCGAAATTGTGGATTATTAATAGAATATTGGGGTTGGTAGTTTTGAGGTTGATGGTTTGGAGCTAGTTGATATTGATTTTGAAATTGATGGTTTGAAAATTGTTGATATTGAATTGGTTTCTTCTGTTGAGACATGGTATTTTGGTGGGTATTTAATTTAAATGGCGTATTATTCACTTTAGAATTTAAATTTTGAAAATGACGAACATCAAGTTCGTTTTTTACATAAGTTAATGCATTTTCTAATGTTTGTGGGGATCTACTTCTAATGAAAGAACCTAGTGGTTCTGTTAAGCCACTAATATATGACGTTAATGTTAACATCTTTGCTTCGTCTAGTTTATATTGTTTTATTTCTAAACTTTCGCCTCCTAAAGAAATTTTTGAGTTTATGATTGCTAATAATGATCGACATCGGTTATAAAAGTCTACGGGACCTTCTTTAAAATTTTGTTTTAATCTAGATAGCTCTATTTTTAAATTAATTTCGGATCTTTGGTCGCCAAAGTTTTCTATTAATAAATTTTTTAAATCCCTCCAGGTGGGAATAGTTTGACCTGTTACTATTTCTAAAGCTGCACCTTTTAATCTATTGCGGGCTGCTGACAATAACAATGTGTTGATATAAGCATTTGGTTGATTAATTTGCCAAAATTGGTTTATGATACCTTCTGAGGCCCTAATGTATTCAGAAAGTTCGGATGGTTCACCATCAAACTTTGGGATTTCATTAAGTAAACTAGTATGGAATCCAGGTGGATATAAACTTGGTTCATTTGCCATTTCAAGATTGTTAAAAAGGTCAGTTAACTCGTCAATTTCTAATGAATTGTGATTATGAGGATCAAATTCGTTTAGACTAGCGGATTCTGAGTCTGAATTTGAATTGAATAAATCCAGTGTTAACGATTAATTAAAATTAAACTCTTAAAAATTTTGTTTTTATGTTAGTAAACGACTTAAAGCTATGGGTTCCTACTCATGAAACGTTAGTCAGAATGGAAATTAAGTACGCTAGTCGTACACCAAACTTCTTGCTTGCTACGTTCCAATATGAACTTAATAATAAAAGGTTGCAATAGTTAATTACCAAGGTATTCAACAGCTTGTTTTCTCCTGATCAAATTCGTTTAAGCGAATTATGAATCAGAAAAGAAGTCAAGTTGGTTTGGATTCTTTGAGTAATTAAATGCTTATATTAAATGCTTATATTAAATTAGTATTTATTAAATTGTTTCACTGCAAATTTTTCACTTCAATATTTTAAAAATTTTCTTACTTTGTTTTCATATTGTTTGAAATATGATGTTACTTATCTTCGTTAAGTATGATGTCGCTCAATGGACTGGTGTCTTCAATAGACTGGTGTCTTCAATAGACGAAACTGGAACCAGCGATGCGATCCGGGACTATTTTTGTTCCACACAAAGTTCAGCAGGGCGGTTACAGGTGAATGGAGTCGAATCACAGGAAACTCGGGACGATTTTTGTTCCTTTGTTTTGATTATCTTCTCCTTGGGCGTGGTAATTTTTCAAATTACAAAATTAAGACTTGAAAGTCAAGTAGCACTTAGATTTAAACTAGTGCCCTTTTTGTATCCAAACGACTGCGCCAGTTAAATAAGTTTTGGACTTAATTAACAAAAAAGTATTTATTTTACAACAATACAAATGTTGGAGTACATTATAATTTTAAAACGTCGTTAATACATTAACTACTACGTGATAAATATAAGACTAACTACTAAGGCTCATTATGTGTTATATATAAGGTTATTATGTTTACTTAAGCAAAAAGAATAATATTACATTTATATGCAAGAAGTGCATGTCTGTGTTTATGTGACTCATGTCTGTATTTACATGATTCATGTCTGAATTACGTAACTCGGGTAATTATAAGATTTGAATTTATCAGCTCCGTTATCAGAGGACTATCCATTTGCATAAATTCACATGATACAGGTGTATGGTTTTGAAAAATTTTGTAATGTTCACAGTTTTAAATAATTTTAATGAAAAACTTTCTCGTCCGATGGTATGCTAATGAAAAAGGGATCTCAGGTATGCGGACACCAAATAAAACAACTAATTTACTTCGTCGACGTTTCGAAGGTATATTATTCCTTCATCTTCAGGACTGTGAAGAGAGATAAAACATAGAACGTCGGTAAATAGCAAAAATTAACAATTATTCTCACCTCAGTAACGTGATGTAAAATCTGTTTAATCACAATGGTAAAGCAAGAAGATGTTTGATGGCTCAAGACACGATAACAGGCGTTAACTTTGTCAGTATAAAATAATATGTACAGTTTAAAATAAATAAATAAATAAATACACTTTGAAATTAAGGACATTACAATTAAAATAATTTCCTAACAATAAATCACATATGTATATGGTAAAAAACTATGCAATTTGGCTTGGTGCGCTTGATAAAATTACGACCAATGATAAAAAGCAATAACAAAATATTTAGTGTAAACCCGCCAAAAGTCGTGTTGTGTGCAGTCGCCATCTAAGAGTATGCTTTTGAACTGTAAAAAAGATCAACAAAACTAAAAACAGATTTGACAAACTGAAGGTGGTCGTGAAATTTGAATAAATACAAAATAATAGGTGCAATTGCCAATGAGTCTTCCATAGTAGGTGTCAACCCGGTTGTTTCGTTATATCATTAAAGCACTTGAGAACGTTGCGGTAATAATCTTTTATCTGATAGAAATCAGTTTGTTTGTTGACATTAGGTCCCAAAGTGGATATAAAGGCGGCCTCTAGAAAAGTTCGTTTATGGAAATTCGGTTCGGTGGCCAGGATTTCTACATCTTCGGTGTTAAAATTATGAGAGGAGTCTATGATATGTTCCGAAAAACCTGTTTTTTTAGAATTATATTTGATATCATACGTGTGTTGTTTGATTCGATTCCTTAGTAATTGTTTGGTTTGTCCAATGTACTTTTGGCCACATTCACAGTTAATCCTGTAAATCACATTGGCTCTATCCAATGTAGGAATCCTATCCTTTGTTCTGGAGTATAAAATTTTTTCTAATTTGAAATTGTTGTAGAAGGCCAATTTCAAGGAACCATCGCCAACTGCATTCTTAAAGGCATGTTCCAGTTTATTTTTCAACCAAGGATGATACGTGATTTTACTAAATTTTATATTCTCCAGATCAGTCACTTGTGACTTTGGGTTAGTTATCCGAGGCGTTCTCTTCTGGAAAAGTGCACAGTCTATCAGTTTGGTAGGGTAATCGTTTTCCAAAAGCTGTAGCTTTAGATCGTGGAGTCGGGTGCCAATTAAATTTTTGGCCACGCAGTTTTCTATTCTGTATTTTAGAGTACTTATGACACTCATTTTATGACACATAGGATGAGAGCTATTAAAGTTTAGTAGCCTACTGGTGTAGCAGGGCTTCCTATAAATGTCAGTGGAAAGCGATCCGTCTTCCCCTCTAATAACCTCAAGGTCCAAGAACGGAATCGAGTTGTTGGACTCCAATTCATAAGTAAAAGTAAGTAAACTATCGTATCCATTAAGTATCTCTATGCAATCATCCACTCTATTTTTAGGAACAGCAGTTAACACGTCATCCACATATAAAAGCAGAAAAGGAATTTTAAAATCGATGGAGCCAAAAAAGTTGCAAAGGAGATCATAATTTTATTAATTTATTCATTTTAATTTGCATTTATAATAACGTGTATGACTTGGTTGTTACCTGTTTGTACCCCCGAAGTTTTGTAACATCTTGCTGTCCCAAATTGTCAAAATATTTTACATCGCGTTACAGAGGTGACATTTTTAAATTTTGTAATTTTTTGCTGCTTATTTTCCCACGTTCTAATTGTTGTTTTTTTCTCTTCAGTCCTGAAGACGAAGTGCATATTATAGCCTTCGAAACGTCGACAACGTTATTACGTTGTTTTATTTGAGAGTCCGCAATCCCAATATCCTGCTTCCCAAAAGTTTTCTGGTTCCTTAAAAAAAATTCTCCAAGATCACGTATTTTTTTTACGTATAAGTGGGCATGACCCCTTAACTTCATATCATTTTGAGTAATACATTTCACACATCTACTCGCTTTCATGTTTTCGTAAATTGTTTGGGTATATTTATGTTATTATTGTTTATACAAACCAATGGATAAACTGTTAAATGAATTTGGCTTTTGTTTGTTTATCAAACAGTAATCCGATAATCCGATGATCTTGATTACTATTGGGGCGGATTAAAATGGTAAATACGAACAATTGACTTAAAAGGATTATCCAATAATCCTTATTTACTTTCTTATATAAGAAAAAACGTGCTCAATTTTTCACAACCATTTTGCGAATATCATCAAATACAACACTAGGAATACACATCCTAAACTATAAATAATCAGCAATTGAAATTACAGAATATATTCACGAATCTCAATTAAAATTAGTTCTAAAATGACGTGTACGATTTGTTTAGACGACCTGAAAGGAATTGTGGCGGTATTAGGTTGTAAGCACACATTTCACGAAGTGTGTATAAGAAATTGGTCCAATCGAACGAAAACTTGTCCATTATGTCGTCAATCCTATGTCGAAATAAATTTATTCGATCATAACAACAAAGATCAAGTGATAATTGGAGTTATTACGTTCCGTACAAATCAAAACAATTTTGTAAATGAAGGCGAACAACAACAACCACAACAACAAATAATAGCGGAAAATGGACAAATGCGATTACCACCTGTCCGACGAAATAACTTTTTTAACGATGTGCTTCACGACATCGGTGAAGGATCTGACGAAGAGACATCGGATAACTTTGATGATGTTGATGTATATTTTAGCGATGCTGAAGATGAGGACGGATACGATTTTCTACACCCTCGGTGGGGAAGAATGGGACTGAGATAGAATATTCAGTTTAATTAAATTTGTTAATTTGCAGGTTTTTTTGTCTTGGTAAATAAAAAAAATTCTTTTAAAAGCGTTTCTTTATTAATATCCAATGATAAACGATTGGGATATTTCGTTATGAACTTAAAAATAAAGTAAAATACCTCACAATATGGGAGGAACAATGGTCACTCCTTAATTACAAGCTATTGCGGAAGAAATAAACGATCTAATTTTTCTAATATCATTTATACATAAAAGCGTGTTTATAATCAAGATCAGCGTTTCTCAATAACCTATGCCTAGGTATCCACTAGGGGTACGGTTGAGAATGTAACAACAATTGCTCTCAAATTATTGTCACAATGCCACTTGCTCAATCGTAGATGTTATTTCACGTATTAGCTAGCCTTGTTACTTAAAACGCAGTTCTCGAGAAGCGTGGTGTTTCGAAAAACCTCGTGGATTCGTAACCATGTACTCAGATATCTTATCAGCTAAATGAAAAACCTGATGTTATGTGGACGCCAGTCAATACTAATAAAACCTGAAGAAACGAAGAGTCGTCTTATCGTAGAAACACAAATAGAAAGAAAGATGTTGGCGACAATGTTTAATTAATTGACTAATCTTACATAAAACGTACACATAAGGATCAAGATAAGCTGCTAATTAATTGAAGATTATAATAACAGAAGGCAAGGTAAAATACCGACATCCACCTGAGGGGTAAATTCAGTTATGTAGCAAAAATACAATTGATCATCCCTGAGGAGGATAAATCAACAACACGAAGTTATGCTCTAGCAGAAATTAATTGCACACCGGAATTCATTATCTCGGTTATAATTGATATTAAAAATTGAACCTGGCATACAGCATCATTAATAAATAAGTAAATGTATCTCTAAGAGACTTACCCTGAATGCAATGCTACCAATTTCACGACTAGGCAAGTGTCTCTCCTTCGAACTCAATATCCTTACTTCATCATTACGTTAGTCCACCATCCAGGAATAAAAGTCTACAAAATAGAGAACACAAAATACTTATTAAAAAATCAACATGCTTGCCATTTCCAAAACTCATCAATAGAGAAAGTGTGACTGCAAATTCAAATTAATTTCTACTATCGCATCTTCATAAACCAAACATCTGCTGAAAGTCGAAGTCTCGCATCTCAAATAAAACAAACATCCATGTCTACGATCGAACGGAAACGTAACAATTAAAGTCCACGAAGTATGACTCTTCAATCTCATAATCTCGACCCCTTAGGCGCAAACGAATTCACAAGGAAAAGCCTCTTATGAATTTTACAAAAATCTAACCATCGGCATCGAAACCAAAATAACAAAGCTAAACATTCTTCGGGTAATTGCTACCACTTATTTCATCCACTTCACATCTTCCAACAGATGGTTATTCAAAACTTAAGCCATCGCAACATTAACAACCATATGTCGAATACAGAAAAGATTTCCAATCTTGATAAACTCACAATGGGCGACGACCATATTTATATTTCCAAAACAAATAATTATTATTAAAATAAATTAACACGTATCCTGGGTGCTAAAAGTAATTTGTTAACACAAATTATTTAGTCGGAAAAATTATATTTACCCGTTATACGGCAAAACTAAATTGAAACAAATACATAAAGAACTAAAATCGGACTCACTATGATTATACGTCAATCTCCGAAGAAATTTACCGCATAATGGCGTTCCTATTGATAACTCCGATGAGTTACCAACCACAAACACTAAAAAAACACAGTGGCGTTTCAGTCGGGAAGCTTGTAAAAGAAATGTAAATGACAAAATGCATTTTGTCACGTTACAAGAAACACTCTTCAATCGCAATTGATATAAAAAGTGCCCAAAAAAAATTTATTTTTGTTTTTTTTTATGCTGTAATAATCTAAAAACTGTTTGTTGATTATTTTGCATTTTGTTGGTATCGATTGATGGGTTTCTGGTGGTTGTTTGAATTTAAAGATGGGTTGTTTCAATTTAGATATATTTACCCCTGTATTCATAAAAATACTTAGAGAGTGTTTTAAACCTATTTTAACTAAAACGCTCATTACAGTTAAACAACCAATGAAAACCTTACAATGTAGACAAATGAACGTTTGTGATTGGTGTTTTATGACGCATGCATTTTAAAGGTATTTTAACTTTCTAAAATTTTTATAACAATGTTAACTACATTGTTAACCTACTTCGTCGACATGCTAACTACTACTCCTCAACTAATCTACATTTTACTTATTAATCTAATATTGTAATATTAACAACTAACTTATAAGATGAAGTACCCTTACTTATGATATTTATACTGTGAAGTAAAAACTTACAAATTTGTTATATTAAGTTATTCATGAGTTCTTCAAGTAATTAATGAAGTGCACAAAAATATCAACTTCACCCTGGAAAATCCCAATAATAACAGCATTAATTTTCTCGAATATACAATAAAATGGGATAGCAAGGGTAACATTAGCTGGCACATATACCGAAAGCCCACTAGCTGCGACTCCTTTATACCATCTGATTCAGCTCACGTATTCTCCCAAAAAACTTCGGCTTTCCAATATTATTTAACCAGGTTGTTTAGACAACCACTACAAGCTAAAGAAAGAGACGAAGAGCTGAACATTATAAAACAACTGGCAACATCTAACGGATATCCCACAGCAATGGTAGAAAAAATGTTTAAAAACAAACAAAAAATAGAAAGACACCCTTATTTCTATAAAAACATTATTAATCAAAATTAATAACTGTAAAATTCAAAATTCAAAAAGTGGATTTTGAAACACGACAATATATAATAAACTTTATACAACATATAAGAACCAAAAGCAACAGAGAACACTTACGAAAACAACTTGATATCACTATTAAACCATTATTATGTCATCTTGATATCAGTTGAATAAATTGCCAATATTCTGCAAAATCTTGGAAGTTGTTTTCATGTTTTTAAATCGATGTTATCCGATAGGTAGACCTGGGCAAAAGCGGGTATCCATGGACGACGTATTCACGTAAAACCTAACGGCTATGTCAGCGAGCATAGCCTCGAAGCCTAGACTTCCATTTTTTTTGTACCCCTATGAAGTTTTGCGTACCCCCACAAAATGCGAGGCAGTTTTGTTATGTAGTAAAAAAGTATTACCAATTTAAAAACTTACGATAAATACGATAATCTTATTCTTTGAGAAATTCGTTTTCAATAATGTTATGAATGCAAGTTATAAATAGTTGAAAGGGGGAATAATTTTTTGTGGCACTTTTTATATCAATTGCGATTGAAGAGTTTTTCTCAACCGTACCTCCCAAAAAGTAAACCTAGTGGATACCTAGGCATAGGTTGAGAAACGCTGATCTAGATTTAAACACGTTTTTATGTATAAATGATATTATAAAAATTAGATCGTCTACTTCTTCCGCAATAGCTTGCAATTAAGCAGTGACCATTCTTCTTCCCATATTGTGAGGTATTTTAGTTTATTTTTTAAGTTCATAACGAAATATCCCAATCGTTTATCACTGGATATGAATAAAGAAACGCTTTTAAAAGAATTTTTTTTATTTACCAAGACAAAAAAAACTTGCAAATTAACAAATTTAATTAAACTGAATTTTCTATCTCAGTCCAGTTCTTCCCCACCGAGGGTGTATAAAGTCGTATCCGTCCTCATCTTCATCAGCATCGCTAAAATATAGATCAACATCGTCGAAGTTATCCGATATCTCTTCGTCAGATCCTTCACCAATGTCGTGAAGCACATCGTTAAAAAAGTTATTTCGTCGGACAGGTGGTAATCGCATTTGTCCATTTTCCGCTATTATTTGTTGTTGTGGTTGTTGTTGTTCGCCTTCATTTACAAAATTGTTTTGATCTGTACGGAACGTAATAACTCCAATTATCACTTGATCTTTGTTGTTGTGATCGAATAAATTTATTTCGACATAGGATTGACGACATAATGGACAAGTTTTCGTTCGATTGGACCAATTTCTTATACACACTTCGTGAAATGTGTGCTTACAACCTAATACCGCCACAATTCCTTTCAGGTCGTCTAAACAAATCGTACACGTCATTTTAGAACTAATTTAAACTGAGATTCGATTCGAATTGCTGATTATTATGGTTTAGGATGTGTATTCCTAGTGTTGTATTTGATGATATTCGCAAAAAGGTTGTGAAAAATTGAGCACGTTTTTTCTTATATAAGAAAGTAAATAAGGATTATTGGATAATCCTTTTAAGTCAATTGTTCGTATTTACCATTTTAATCCGCCCCAATACTGATCAAGATCTTTGGATTATCGGATTACTGTTTGATAAACAAACAAAGGCCAAATTCATTTAACAGTTTATCCATTGGTTTGTATACACAATAATAACATAAATATACCCAAAAAAATGTAAGCCTAGGCTTCGAGGCTATGCTCGGTGACATAGCTGTTAGGTTTTACGTGAATACGTCGTCCATGGATACCCGCTTTTGCCAGGTCTACCGATCGGATAACATCGATTTGAAAACATGAAGATTTTGCAGAATATTGGCAATTATTATTTATTGTTATAATTATTAATTTTAATACAATATATTATTGGTAAAAATTTTCTAAATGAACCGAAATAAACCGAATTGTCTTCGTCATTGAGACAACGAATACAACTCTATTGTTGTCGTCGTCGTTAAACATCAAAGACAATTTTATTTATGATAGGTCTGTGGTAACTGAAATAGGTGACAAACGGCATACAGGTAATATCAAGGCAAGTATTGCCGAGAGTACTTGGAGAGTTCTGTACGCAGTTCATATTGAACTCTCGTTTCATGAATTCTGAGAAGTTTTTGTTCTGCGTCACATCCACGTTGAAGTCACCGCATAACATCATTGGTGTCTCGGTGTCGGAGCATGTGGTCCTGATATGCTTTTTTATTGGGTCCGAGTACTGGTTGAGCATCATCTACATAAAATACTGAAGAGACGACTGCGACACACCCGGATGAATATATTGTCGTGAAACGAAGGTCGATCGTATTTAAAATTAGAACGCGGTCATTTGATTTGTTTATGTGATACAAATTAGGTAAAATTATTCAAAGGTAAATAACAGCTGATTTTGTATTGTTACTTAAACACATTTTTCCACACATATTTTACCATTTTATTTTGGAACCATCAGTGTTTGTTTCGTGCTACGAAGATCTAAAAACAATTTAACAGTGAATTTCGAAACATCGTGTATGTTTGTTACAAGCTCTGAACTGAAAAAAAAAACTCCCAAAAAAACACAAACTAACAAACTGCCCCGGCTCTTGATGACTCCCTCGGGCGTGGTTGAATAGTTAGGAAAGTCAAAAAAATACCAAAAACACATAACAATATTTAATCATTCAAAATCATGTTTACAACCTTCTAAAATTTCACCAATTATTCCTTAACCATAAAAATCAAACAAACTAATCCAATAATTAAAATTACTGATCAATCAAATTAAACCCCAAATTACTCGGCCGTGGTCGTCACCACACCTTTTAAAATCCCCTGAATTAACAACCTTACTTACTACTTAATTATTACATCCTAAAGCAATACAAATAATTCCATTCCACCTGACGGGTGAAATAGAATAAACAGTTTTGTGACTTATTTAGGTCAAACAAAATTACTACGTCATAATCATTATTATCAACATTCCCAGTTATTTACAAATGACTGCATTGTCTCACTACAATGACCAATACTAGTTGCATCAACATACCTTAACCTAACCAATAATCAATCTCACAAATCTGCACTTCACTGACATAAATTTAACTTGTATTACTCACATTAATGGAGTGGACTGCTACCAATATTTGCCTGCCAGCCTAAACGCTAAAGATGAACCCGTCGCCATCATATATTGAACCTCGTACAACGACCAAGCGGATAATACTTTCGGAATCCTTTTTCCCAACAAATTGTGATATTCCTTAATTTACGAAATCTGACCCATTTTGTTAATCTCCAAATCAGTACTTCCATTAGCTGAACGAACTCGATTACTGCACCAATTGCTCTCGATTCATCACTAATACTTCATTATTCCCAATTATATTTGATCTCCTGTATTTTGATTACGTGACTTAACATCACCATGACCCATTCAAATTATTATCACTCCGCCGCGACTAACAACGCATTGTAGAAACTTAAAACATTCCCAGATTTGAAATGAATTTAAATCCGAGTCCGAATGTCACGTCCGACTTCTGTCGTGATTGATTCAGAACTTCTTACTTATTCCTTTCTACCCCCGCAAGTTAATTATCCTGTCTGCAGACGTGCTGACGGTAAACAATTTTTGTATTCTGCGAACGTAAATGCTCAAGGTTTCTCACTTGATGAATTTCTTAACGCGAAACTTGCAAATAATTAACCATAGGCGTAACATGTTTTTAAAGAACGTACGAAATTTTGGTTTTCTTAAGGTGGAAGCAAGGTTCTCTCTGTATACGCCGAGGGGGAAAAAGACGTATTTTACAAGCCGGGCTTTTTGAAGCCAACCAAAGTGCAGTTTTTCACTAATTTCTGGGTGAAATTGGTGAAACCATGAACGAGTGTGATATTTTGAGACGACGACCAAATTTGGGGTTGAATGACCTTTCTAGAAAGATACAAGCGTAAAATTGTAAAATTTGTCGAAGGACGCCTCGAGGGCGCCATTTTGAAAATAACGAGAAATTTTCTGATTTATTTTAATATTACTTACCTCGATGAAATTTGAGGACGAGGAACTTCAAATATTATTTAAGTGCATGTGCATGTGCATGCACAACCGTTTGAATAATCGTGGCTGCGATTTGGAAGGAGATTTTATGAAAAACCAAGTTTTGTACGGCAGGAACTGTGAACACATGCGACTTCACCTTCGAAATACAGTAGCTTTAGGCAGCTTAGTAACTACTGGAGGGGACGATTACGTCATCGACAACAGAGGCGTGCAAGGTATCGTTTATTTAAGTTTAAAAGATAGTGAGAATAAAAAAACATTTAATTTAATTTTTATGAACATTCAATTTTTATTTTGTATAAATTTAAAACACATCATCACACTAGAGTGGCAAATGATCACAAAATTAAGCGATTCGAATTTAACAGTAAATGTAATTTTGATATCAATTGCCATCGACACTTTACACCTGATTTTATCTAGCTACGAGTTTGTTCGACATTATTATTTGCCTTTGAATAAACCATTGTTTTCGTTGTCAATAAGAGTTTTACTTACGACTCAGGGGATAAATAAGATCGACGAGAACTTACAAACTGAGAGTCTCATCTCCCGACATAAATCTGACAAGCCGGAGCATAATTTAGAGTTTGTATGTGACTTCAACAAAAATACACAACAATATATAGAACCAAGTAAGAACTTGAACTGGTTTTTGAACTCGACGCTTACCATGCAAATGTCTCCCACATCTCCCCAGTCGTTACGCACTTTGTTATCGACTCTCGTTATGACTTTACAATTAGTTAAACTTCGGATATATTTGTAGATGCAGTCTCCGCCGGCGTTGCGCTTCGTAGGCGGTACGGTGATTGATTTGTCTGCCATTGACAAGCGTTTGTTATTATTGTGAACCTCGCATTGAAAACCTTCAATGTTCACCGGTGGCAGAGACTCGTCCGTCCACGTTTCGCTGCAGATTAGGTAATCGCATTCACTGATCAACGAGTCAGAAGTTATGTCGCGAGAATGTGCCACCAAACTCTGGGTGTTGAGACTGCACGCGATTATCTCAACCATACCATCATTATCGGCATAGGAAGTTACTGCTGTTTCTATAAACCGTTTAACCCGTTCAGCAACAGTTTGCAAACGATGATTGGACATTCTTGCGTACTCGTTTCGTATCTCTTTGGTAGTGGGTGTTACACTACCATAGCCGTGATGGAACTTGAAATCGTCTGTAGGGTTGGTTATGTAGAGTCCTTGCAAAGATGTCGCTCGGCTCATCAGCACATATACCAATTAGGTCTGTTGCGAACGATCATAGTGAAAGACAACTTCATCAAACGTTCCACCTTGTGATTTGTGTATGGTTAACGCACAAGCGGGCACGAGGGGAAACTGCTTGTACGCAAGTAATAAGCGTAAGGCGGAAGAGAAATTGACCGCTAAAGAAGCAAAAAAATTTAAAAAAGAAGCTGCAGAAGTGAAATTATGCTTAAAATGCTTAGAAGAAGATATTTGTAATGATGAGGCAGCAAAAGTATTTAAAGAAGAATCTGCAGAAATAGAAATTTTTAAAAACAATCTTAATAATGAGGGGACGTTTTAATGAAATTTTCTTTTTTTTACTTATAATAAATTTTATTAAATTAATATTTACGAGTTTATTAGATTTAATAATAAATTATCGCCACGCCAATATTTTGTGAAATTTCTATTTCTGAGTTTGCATAATACTATTTTGTAATTGTGTCTGTAATTGATTAAATGATTGAAAAGGATTACCAATTTAAAATTATAACTGAAGATAATCCGATAAGTTTGTGTACCAATTCCGAAATATTTCTATATAAAGCCCATTTGAGACGATGCCTAATTTTTTGTATTTTTCACACGAAAATTTTCTAAAAAATTTGCCCAAACTTTATCCATCGTTATTGTATAATTTTGTATAAAATTTTGTATAAAATTTAGCAGTAAATGGTAAGTAGCACTTTTCTTGTTACATATATTTTTTTAATTTTTGATCATGTAGGGTGTACTTTTTGTACACCCACACATTTTTCGTTACATATTTGTTTTAAATTTTTAAACATGTAGGGAATACCTCTTGTACAAACACACATTTTTCGTTACATATTTTTTTAAATTTTTGAACGTGTTACCGATTTTATAGACGTATTCACGTCAAAAAAATTGGGGAAAATTACCCAGAAAAAAGGAGGCAACTATATTACCTCCTATTGTCAAGGTAAATTCGCATACCAGGGGTAATTTTATAAGAGTGAATTTACCTTAAAAATAATGGAACAAAACATAGTCGACAATTTTTAAGATAAATTCACCCTTAGAAACCGGGTAATATTCACAAGAATGTTGTAAATGATATTTACTAATAACTTAGTAAATTTCCCCTGTTAAATGGAGGCAACTTTATTACCACCATTTTACTGATACATAATACGTGACTAGTAATTTAGCGAGAGAAAACTGGGTCGACTAAAATCACGAGAGCGATCGAGCGTTAGCGAGATTGCTCGAGTGATTTTGTCTGAAATTAAAAATTATTATTAATTAAATTATTATTACGTATTCGTTGAAATTAAAAATTATCCGGATAAATCAAAGCTCTTGTGGTATTGCTTGCGAGTATTTCGTATTATGTACGAGTATAATGTATTTTTAGTATGATTAAAATAAAGCAATATAGGTAATTTATTTAAATATTAATATATCGGCCGAATGACTGTCGGCCTAAAATGTCGGCCAAAAACTGTCGGCCAATAGAATTCGGCCTAATGACAGTGATTCAAAACAACCAAGTGTTTGAAAGACAATTTGCGCGGAATCATTAAACCCGCAAGATCCGGGAAGTCTGAATTTATTCTATCTACTGGGTAATTTATAAATGTAACATTCTTCGGATTGAGGAGTGGAGCAGTGGCTGTTCTTCTTGCCCGTTGAACAGTTCTCTTTATAAGACAAATCGAAGGAAGTTCTGCGGCCACGGCTGAGAGCAAAGCATCGATCGACGTGGAGATAATATGAGCCGGCGTGTCAACCACAGTTTTACTATTTTCCTTGATTTTTTCAACAACTTGGTTGGCTTCTCAATTCGGGCGACGCTGACCACGTGGTTATGAGATCCTCGCGTACGAACCACTTGATTTTCTTCCGTAATAACACGCCCTTTACACTGTCGTTACTTCTTCGAATGGCTTATGCAATATAACGTTGTGTCTTCTTCTATGTCCCAAATTTTAAATCAGGAACCGCTAGAAAACTAGAAGCTTTTAAATCTAAAAATATATCAAATGGAACTCACAATGCACGAATAAAATGGAACGCAAACTTGAAAAGATATTTTAATATTTACAAAAATTACAATTATTTCCACAAATATTTCGAATCCTGCAATCTCAAAACACCTCCAATCATCCGATAATTAAATTTCAAAATTATTAATCCAACTTGATCCAAAACTAGTACAATTCTTCTTATTTATAAAAATAAAAAAGAACCTATCCAAAAACATAATCAATTTTATTGTTCACAATATTAACATCTAATTTTATATTTCAAAATAAATCCCAGGGTACAAAACTTCACTATCATTTCAACAATAAAACATTTTACAAAAAGTAACAAATTAATTTAACAAATTATAAATCAAATTTAATGAGAAATTTTGGAACATGACATTGTGCTTGCAGTTGATAATCTTGTGGGTTCTATGATATAATCTTCGTTGGTGGTAGAAGACTAAACGAGAACGCCGAACAATAAACGATAAACAATAAACAATAAACGATAAACAATATTTAGTAACGAATTAACAATATTTATTTGGATAGGTAAATATTACACGACTGCTCACAATTACGATTGAGGTACGAATCTATTGCTGTCTATAATAACAAATCTTGGGTTACCAGGGAACACACATTTGGCCTACTCTATATTAGGACTACTCATTACGTCTCGAACTACTGGCAAGTTATCGAACTAATATGGTAGTGCCAATTTGATTCGAATTAAGATGGACGCTACATCTATTCCTCCTCCAGTGATGGAGTCACGAGAACCTGGTTGGCTGCCTGATGAAACGTCCAAATCGTGTGGTTCTTGAAGATGCTGATGTCGTTGTGGCTAGCGGGACTGACGTCGAAGAAGCTGGCGGAACTGACGTCGAAGAAGCTGGCCGAAAGGTAGTTGGTATCAACTGAAAAGAGACTTTCTTCGGCTTCCGCTGTGTTAGTTGTATCTTCTCTGTTGGCTTGACTTCGGTTTGGTGTGCGATTTGCACATTCGAATCTTCCATATGTGCTGCTTTCAGTCGGTGGACGGAAACTTCCTGTTGTTTTCCTTTGATGTTTATGATGAAGGTAACGTCCTTTCGTTGAACAACTTGGTAAGGACCCTCATACGGGGGCGTAAGAGATGGCTTCACTGCATCTATTCGGAGGAAAACGTACTTACAGGTTCGTAGTTCTTTTTGTAAGTATGTGGATGTCTTGGTTGAATGGTTTGATGTTTGAGTTGGCTTCAAGTTTAGCATTGTTTCTTTTAATCGGGCCACGAATTCACTTGGCGGAGTGGTTGTACTTCTCTCGAAGAATTCGCCAGGCAATCGAATGGTTGTACCGTAAACCAATTCGGCTGGTGATGCGCCAATGTCTTGTTTTATTGCTGATCGATGACCTAAGAGAACGGAAGGAATAATGTCTACCCAATTTCTTGAGTGGTAGCACTTGATGGAAGTCTTTATGGTACGATGCAAGCGCTCGATGGAGCCGTTAGCCTGCGGATGGTACGCCGTGGTCTTCAAGTGCTTGATTCCAAGAAGTCTTGTTAGTTCTCGGAACAAATGTGACTCGAATTGTCTTCCTCTGTCCGTGGTAATGCTTTGCGGGGTTCCAAATCTTGAAATCCAACCGCTGATGAGTGTTCTTGCTACGGTTTCGGCTGTGATGTCTTGAATTGGAATTACTTCTGGCCAGCGAGTGTATCTATCGATGCAAGTCAAACAGTAGCTGAAGCCTTGTGATGGTGGAAGTGGTCCAATTAGATCAATGTTGATGTGACTAAATCTTTCTCCGGGAACCAAAAACTTTACGAGTGGAGGTTTGTTGTGACGTTGAACTTTACATTTTTGGCATGACAAACAATTTTGAACCATTTTTGTGCAATCTAGACGAATCGATGGCCAAATAAATCTATCGGTGATTAATTTTATCGTCGACTTGACACCAGGATGTGCTAGGTTGTGCATTGCGTTGAAAATTTTGGTTCGTAATGGTTTTGTTACAAAAGGTCGAAGTTTTCCATTTGACGTGTCGCAGTATATTTGTGCGTTGACGTTGGGAAAGGATCGAAGTTGTATTTGTAATGACATCTTAGGATTGTTTGATTTTAAAATGTTTTGAAGTTCTTGGTCGGTTGCTTGCTGTTCCGCTAGTTCATCGTAATCAATAGCGGTGGGAGAAACATTTATCGACTCGATTCGTGACAACATGTCTGCTACGATGTTATCTTCACCTGGGACGTGTCGAATGTCGGTGGTGAATTGACTTATAAAATCAATGTGACGTAGCTGTCGAGGCGATGCTTGCTCAGGTTTTTTGTTGAACATAAATGTTAGCGGTTTGTGGTCACTGTAGATCGTGAACTGGCGACCTTCAAGTGATGTTCGGAAATGCTTTATTGCTTGATAAATAGCAAATCTTGGGTTACCAGGGAACACACATTTGGCCTACTCTATATTAGGACTACTCATTACGTCTCGAACTACTGGCAAGTTATCGAACTAATATGGTAGTGCCAATTTGATTCGAATTAAGATGGATGCTACAATCTCATTTACACCGTGTTCAAATTTACATATATGGCACATACGGAGAATTCCCAAGTAACTTGGGATTCAAGTTTCCAAGCAAAAAAGAGTTATCTGTATTCGATAAACTAAATATTCACCTGCTTACGTGGGCTTTACCGGCAAATTATAACATTTAAAACTAATGCTAACTAATGTAATTGCAGACCTTATTCCTTATGTGTATGTTACTGACGCGCATATATAGAAAAACAAGAGATATTTTACTTAAAAGAATGACAAGGAAAGATGCAAGCTAAGAACCTCACAAGACTTGAAAGTGGGAGATTTTCGAAGTGAGTAGGTCTCTAAATACGCACCAGCTTGCTCAAAATATCTCTCAAAAAACTGAAACTCCCAAGTACCAAACCTGAAAATCATAGATCATGGTACCGAGACCGTGGTAGACAAAAGAGGTAAAATAATATTCATTAGAGGGCGCAGTTGCAGAGATCCCCCCTTAATCCCGCCAACTATGAAAAGTTTTATAAATGTTTTTATGAAGCTACAATCACCTAGATTAGAAGCACACTTTTATATATAAATTATATTATAAAAATTTGATCGTTTACTTCTTCCGCAATAGCTTGTATTAATAAGTGACCATCTTTCCTCCCATATTGTGAGGTATTTTACTGTATTTTTTAAGTTCATAACGAAATATCCCAATCGTTTATCATTGGATATGAATAAAGAAACGCTTTTAAAAATATTTTTTTTATTTACCAAGACAAAAAAAAACTTGCAAATTAACAAATTTAATTAAACTGAATTTTCTATCTCAGTCCAGTTCTTCCCCACCGAGGGTGTATAAAGTCGTATCCGTCCTCATCTTCATCAGCATCGCTAAAATATAGATCAACATCATCGAAGTTATCCGATGTCTCTTCGTCAGATCCTTCACCAATGTCGTGAAGCACATCGTTAAAAAAGTTATTTCGTCGGACAGGTGGTAATCGCATTTCTCCATTTTCTCGTATTATTTGTTGTTGTGGTTGTTGTTGTTCGCCTTCATTTACAAAATTGTTTTGATCTGTACGGAACATAATTACTCCAATTATCACTTGATCTTTGTTATTATGATCGAATAAATTTATTTCGACATAGGATTGACGACATAATGGACAAGTTTTCGTTCGATTGGACCAATTTCTTATACACACTTCGTGAAATGTGTGCTTACAACCTAATACCGCCACAATTCCTTTCAGGTCGTCTAAACAAATCGTACACGTCATTTTAGAACTAATTTAAACTGAGATTCGTTAATATATTCTGTCAATTTCAATTGCTGATTGTTTATGGTTTAGGATGTGTATTCCTAGTGTTGTATTTGATGATATTCGCAAAAAGGTTGTGAAAAATTGAGCACGTTTTTTCTTATATAAGAAAGTAAATAAGGATTATTGGATAATCCTTTTAAGTCAATTGTTCGTATTTACCATTTTAATCCGCCCCAATATAATACTCACACTATATGGCGAGTAATGGCGTCCACGGGTGTGATAAATGTGCAATCGTCGTGTTCTGGTGTTTTAGGGGATGACGGGGGCGGAAGAGTCAAACTTGTGTGTGGCATCTGCAAAAAAACGGTCACTGAAAATGTGGATTGCAAAATTTGCGGTCAACCCTTCCACGTGAGCTGTAAGACCAGACATAAAAATTGTCAACTGATAACGACTGACATTCCAAACTGTGAAGCTGAAGATGCTTCAAACACGGAAATAAAGCTTCTGAGACGAATCATCAAAGAACTAGAGGAAAAAAATCTAATAATAATCGAAAACAATATCCTTTTACGTGAAAAAATTACCACATTAGAAGCGAGGTTAAAAGTAATTGATAACGACAACAACAATCAAATAAGGTTCAACTTGATAGGCAACCCAACAAACGCAAGTGCAACACAAAATGTAGGAAATAATACTATATACCCAATAGAGAATCGGAAAAACACAACAATTAATAATAAAAAAGCAAAACATGCAACAGAAAAAAATGCTTGCCAAGCAAGCGAAGCTAAGCTGCTCTCTAATGCCAAGGAAGGGATGACGGAAACACTCCAAACGGTCATTGAACAACAAACTAACGAAGAGCAAGATAATAATGAATCCTTCACACTAGTTTCAGGAAGGAGAAGGAAAACAAGTAGCCAACAACATCAACAAATAGAAAACAAAAACGACGTAAACCATGGATTCAACCCTTCCCAAAGACCACCAACAAGAAGGAACAAGGTACAAATGGGAAATGCTCCTATATCGGAAGAGGAGCAGTCAAGTGGCTTCTCGGGTAAAGACACAAGAAACAAAAAAATCTGGATGTTTATTTCGAAAGCCGGGGATCACGTCACTGAAGACATCGTAATAAAATACATCAAAACAAAAAGTGGAAATCCTCACCTGGACATATATGTAAAAGCAGTTACGCCAAAAAATCAAAATCCTAGAAGAGACAACAAATCATTTATGATCGGAATTCATCCTTCACTAAAAGACGCCGTGTACAACGCTAATTTTTGGCCATCGGGGATTGCATGGGGCACGCTTTAATTTTGCTTTGGGAAGAAATTTCCTAGACAACAATCGCAGAATAGCACCGTCTCAACAATGATATGCACTTACAATTATACACCAAAACATACAATGCCTCACAACATCAATAAAGCAGCTTGAAGCGGATATGGCGGAAAACCACTACGACATTGTATGCTTGAGCGAACATTGGCAGTCAAGTGAACAGCTGGAAATAATTAAATTAAAAAACTTAAAACTAACTTCTAATTTTTGTAGAACCACCAGGCAGCACGGAGGGGTTGCCATTTATACTTCTGAAAAGCACGAAGGAGTACCTTTTACCGAAATAAATAAGCTAACCATTCCACGATGCATTGAACTAGCAGGATGTAAAACAACATGTCATGGAAAAACTTTCATCATCGTCTGTCTCTATAGACCACCAGATGCCGAAATTCGATTGTTTTTTGAAGTTCTGGAAAAGCTACTACTACTGCTTGAAAATGATCGCCATGATTTTGTAATTGCAGGTGACTTCAACATAAATACTAAAGACTTCAACTCAAGCAATACTCGTACACTCAAGGACCTTCTATTATCGTTCAATCTAAAACGAATATACTCGTGTAGTATACCAAAACCAAACATGTAGCAAAACCTGTATAGACAACATCATCTCAAATATTGAAGAAACCACGGTGAAAGTAGTGAACAAAAATTTATCTGACCATCTTAGCCAAGTAATTACCATTAATACAACTTGTGAAGCAAATATCAATATCAAAAAATATACCAAACAGATTTTAACAGAAGAAAATCTGCATAGCTTCAAGGAACATATAACAGAGGAAGAATGGAATGAAGTATACAGTACGACCGACACAAACATGAAGTGGAATGTATTTGTAGAGGTACTGCAGTATTATTTTAAATTGCATATCCCACACATTACCGTCAAGAACAAAATAGGAAAGTTAAAATCCAACAATAAGAAGAGATCAAGCGAAGAAACACGGAAATGTAAACGAATCCTGGATATCTTATACGTTATGAGACCTTACATAAGAAATGTACAACAAATTTATAACGACCAAAAGAAAACATATAGCCAAATGATAATTAAAGACGAAAAAGATTATAATAACGAATTAATAAAAAAATCTGACAACAAGTCAGCGACTATGTGGAATATTGTGAAGAACAACATACGTATTGGGAAAACAAAAAACAACTTCGACATGATACACACGGCGGATGAGTTCGTGGAGTTCTTTACTTCAAGTGCTGACAAAGCAGTAAAAGAAAAATTTACAAACAGAACAAACAAAGCCATACTACCACCAACTTGCACGGAGACTTTAGATATGGCACCTACAACGGAAGACGAAATTATGAGTGTGATCAACAAATTAAAAAATAAAAGTAGCTGCGGAGTAGACGGAATTCCAACAGTTGCTTTAAAATATGTCAAATTGGCAATAGTGAAACCTTTGACCCATCTCATAAATGAATCCATAATGACAGGAATTTTCCCAGATGCTCAAAAAGCAGCTACAATTATACCAATCTACAAAAAAGGAGATCCAAAAAATATAGCTAACTACAGACCTATAAGTATACTCAACTCAGTCTCAAAGATTTTCGAAAGGATTATCTACAATAGAATATTTAACTTCTTTTGCGACAATAAACTATGGAGCAATCAACAACATGGTTTTATGAAAAAACGAGGTACCGACACGATTCTACAAGCCTTCACAACAACGGTACTTAAGTTGCTGGATGAGAAAAAAATACCTTGTGGTGTCTTTTTAGACCTATCTAAGGCCTTCGACTGCATTGATCACAAAATCCTACTAGAAAAACTACACAGATACGGAATTAGAGGAAAAACCTATAAACTTATACGCTCGTACCTTACCAATCGTACACAAAAGGTAACGATTAATAATGGCAAAAACATCGAAACTTCAGAGGAAAAGGTTACGTCACTGGGGGTGCCTCAGGGTAGCTTATTGGCTCCGCTGCTTTTTCTATGTTACGTAAATGATCTCCCAACCTACATTGAAGAAAATAATAGCCATCTTTTGATGTACGCAGACGACACTAATGTGGTGGTACACAGCAGGAATACTTCTGAGTTGCAAGGCGCAGTGAGCGCGAGCTTGCACCGTATCAGTGAATGGATGAGTTGCAACCGTCTCATACTCAATAAAGACAAATCGGAAATGCTAACATTCCATGCAACTTACAAAGAGACCACCCCAGTAATAATCGATGGAATACTGTCTACATCGGTTACCAAATTCCTGGGAGTGTATATGGACGAACAACTTTCATGGAAAACACACATTCAGCGCTTGAGCTCCAAGCTATGCTCAGTGTGTTTCGGTTTACGCGTGATGTCCAAAATTTGCTCGACACAAACAATAAAGATGGTTTACTACGCAAACTTTTATTCGATACTTCAATATGGAATTACCCTATGGGGTGGTTGCTCAACAATTGACACTATTTTCATTATTCAAAAACGTGCGATTCGCCTGATAGGTAGAATACCCGGGGTAGGCTCATGATACAATAAATTTAAAGATATGATACTACGCAGGTTGGGCGCCATATTGAATATTTTGTGACGTCACTTGGTAAGTGATCGCCGCGCGCCGACAGTTTGTTTTTGTTATTTTCATGTGACAGTTAAACGTCAATTGCTGTTTGGTTAAATTTTTTAAATTTTGTTTTAGGATTTAAATTTATAAATCTTGTTAATTACGGTACTTCTTATTACAGTAGTACCACCTCACAATTAATATTAATTTACTATATATATACTAAAATGGAATATCATTTTTTAACTACTTCTATAAGTGTGTTTTTAACTTATTCTAGAAGAAGTGTGTTTTGGAAAGTGTGTTTAAACAAGGTATGTATTCTTAAGGATCTAAATACTCTTCCTAATAATAATTTTGTTTTATAGTTGTTTTTAGATTATCATTTGTTTGATTTTACCAAGTTTATTAACTCGCTTTTTATAATAATGCGGTGTGCAGTGTTTGGATGTAATGCTGACGATCAAGCAAAACATTGTAATAAAGGCGATGTAAAGCTTTTTCGCTTTCCGGCTGATGCTGCTACTCAGAAGGCTTGGGTAATTGCTTGTAGTCGAAAAGATGTTATTGTCACATATGTATTTATTATCCATACTCTATTATATTCGACGTTTAAATAAAGTAATAAGATGACATTTCCCTTGCTGATTAAGCACGTTCAATAAACCAATGGAATTAACTCACCTTAGCATGTAAGTTTAACCCGAGTGGGAAATAAGTCATAAAAGGACATAAGAATTGGAGAAGAGACAGTTATACGGTGAGATCGTAGGTTATCAGTGATACCTCGTTGACCTATGTCCGCGGGTGTAATGATCTTCCACTCAGGTTATTAGAGTAAGTTTAATTTGTAAATCTATGTAAGTTATTTTATTTCATTATACGTATTTAATCCTGATGTTAAATTATTATATCTGAGCTACCCCGAAAACCCCCGCACGAAAATGCTCGTGACATTATTAATGTGAAAAATGCAAGGGTCTGTTCAAAGCATTTTAAGAAAAGTGATTTTATTCGAAATCTGAAATATGAACTTCTAGAAAGTCCTGTACCAAAGAATTGTCGGCAGATTAAACTTAGAGCGATTCCTAGTGAAAATCTACACAAACAACCTGTTATGAAGTCGTCTTCAGATTCCGAAAGGCATCTAAGGATAGCTGAAAGGGATCGTTCTATTTTGGTCGATACACTTCTAAAGGAACGGAAGATTCAAATAGAGTAAGTACTCGTAACAAAGTAATGCTTGATTAATTGTTAACAAACTCGATTTTTTGTTTTTTTTTAAACAAACTAAGCAGTAATTTTATTTAAATATTATAAATTTATTTATTCACAATCGGTTAGTAATCGATACATTCCTGATTTTTAAAAAGTTGGGAAGCAGTTTATTGTTTACTTTCACTTGCCAACCAATCAGAGCTATTTTGTTTTACTTCCCAACCTACCTCAGGTCGGGAAGTGATCACTTCCCGACCTGCAAAGTCGCATGATGGCAAGAAAAGAAACTAACAAATAATGTGCGTCAAATTAATTAAGATTATGTCAAATGTCAAGTGCAAATTTAGTTCAGGCTAACTAATCTAATTTTATTTTAGTTACTTTAAAAATGTAAGTTTTATAACAATATTGTTAATTTAGCCCGAATAATTAAAGTACAATTTCAAATATTTACCATCATTTTGTTTGACATAAACAGCAATTTGCTTATTTCTTATACCATCAACTTGATAAACTATTTCGTCTTTTCAAAAATGAAATAAAATGAAAAGCAGCGTATAATTTAATACAAATTTTAATTATTTGTTATTTACCATCTGATTGTGAATAAAATAGTATACATACCTCGGTGTCAAGCTTCATTCCAGCGTCGCGCTTATAGTTGACTTCGGCGCTTCGCGCCTCAGTCAACTAACCTAGCGCTCGGCTGTAATGAAGCATTTTCCACCTCGGCATGTAATATACTATTAGAAATACTCGAAATAGTGATGACGGTGGTAATCGTAGTAATTTTACGGCAGATGAAGGTTTTACTGCAAATAACAATATCGAAGTTGTTAATATTATAACTAAAGATACAGGGTATTTTCTTATAGCAAAAATAAAATTTAAATCTATAATTAATATTGTTTTTCAGAACTAACACGGAAGTCGATAATCGTGATGAAATAATTGCGGAATTAAAGAAAAAAGTTTTGCGTTTGGAAAGCGAGCTTAAAGTGCTAACCAAGTTATTTTCTTTTCAGCAAATTAAAAAACTTGAAAATCCCAACAGACGTCCGCGATGGTCAATTGGAGATATATCAAAAGCAGTTGTAATTCACTCAGCAGGTCCTCGAGCATATAGGCTGCTTCTAAAGAAAGGGTATCCTTTTCCAGCTGAATCAACGCTGAGATCGTGGCTAAAAAACATCGACATTTCACCAGGTATTTTAAAACCAGTTTTTAATATTATTAAATTGCAGGACATGGACGAGATGGAGAAAGTATCTATATTGTTGTTCGATGAAATAAAAATTCGCAAAATTTTCTTATACGACAAAGCTCATGACGAAACTATGAAGCCATTTTGTTATGCACAAGTTGTCATGCTAAGGGGACTATTTTCAAATTGGAAGCAACCAATCTTTTATGATTACGACAGGAAAATGACCAAGGAACTGTTATATGAAATTATAACTTATGTCTCACATTCAGGTATGTAAGCAACAGAAATTTATGTATAATTATTTGTTTTTATTTCATTCTGAATTTATTCCAGGTTTCCAAATCGTGGGTATGGTTAGTGATCTTGGAGGAGGGAATAGATCTTTGCATACACAACTACAAGTAACCCAAGAGAAAACCTGGTTTAAAAATCCTACCAACGAACAAAAAATTTATGTTTTTGCCGATGTTCCACATCTTATTAAATTAATTAGAAACCATTTTGTTGATAGTGGTTATGTAATCAACGGCAAGGAAATTAGTAAAAATATCATCGAGAAACTTCTAGACATCACTAGCGCATCCGATTTAAGAATTACGTATAAAATTTCTAAAGAGAGTCTTAATGTAAAGAAAGCTGCAAGACAAAAAGTTAAATTTGCTACAAAATTATTTTCTCACACTGTTTCATGTGCAATCACCAGATGTGGGATGAATGGTGAATTAAAGGGTGAAAACTGGCTCGAATGTGCGGAATTTTTTAAATTAGTAAGTATTTTAACACATATTTTTTACCAAATGTTAATGCATGACCTCAAATTAGGTAAACGATTGGTTTGATTGTTTAAACGTGAGAGTCCCAGAACCAGATAGTCGGGACAGGAAAAAAGCCTATGGATTATCCCTCGAACTTCAGATGAGTATCATAAATAAAATGACCCATATTATGCAAAATTTGAGGGCTAAAGGAAAATCTTGTGTTCTCCCGTTCCAAAAAGGTAAATTTTAATTTTGAATGTAATATTATGTAAATATTCACACAAGTTATTTGTTGCAGGCATTATAATAACGAACACATCTTTGCAGTTGTTATTTAAAGATCTTGTGGAAAGATTTGGTACTAAATATATATTAACTTATAGACTAAATCAGGATGCACTTGAAAACTTTCTTGGTGCTATAAGAGCTAAGGGAGGTCTTCATGACCATCCAGATGCTTTGGAATTTAGATATCGGTTGCGGTCTTATATATTAGGCAGAAATGAAGGGTCGCTTTCTGCATATGGTAATGTTGAACAGGATGATACACCCAATATTCCCATACCAGAAGATAATTTAGGTGCACAATATTTCACGTCACTTCTTGATGAGGAGAGTCAGATTGAACAAGACGAAGAGTTCAACGAATTAAGTGATATTGTCTATGATGGTTTAGAAAATCTGGCTGGTTTTATATGTAACAAACTGCAAGAACCAAGCAGCTCAAGAACGAATTCAAATGAAGACTCTTATTCTTGGGTTAATCATTTAAGTGAAGGTGGCTTAACTAAACCATCAACAGAGTTTATGGCTAAAATGGAACAGTTGGAAGCCATTTTTACCCAAGTTAATTCGGACTGTATATTAATTTCTAAAGATTACATAAAAAACTTAGTAGAGAAAAGTATTGACGTAGCATGTACTGAAGACACAAAAAAATTATTTTTTAGAACTAGAATGTTTTTCAGGCTGCGAGAATTAAATAAGAAATTAATTGATCCTTCTGTTAGAAATAGAAGAAAATTAGATAATATTATACAATAAAAGATATATAATAGGACTCTGACGACCGAGTATTGGCGGTATAACCATAATAATTGAGCTACAGTAAATGGTAGTGATTACACAAACTCACCAGTTGAGGAGAAGACTTATTTTAATAATTTTGTAAAGACCATTTTAAATTTTTATTATTTGATATTTCTATGCATTTATTGATGATTTACTTAATGCTATGTATTGGGGTCAAGTTTTCCTTTAAGAGGTTTTCCTTAACCCACGATAACTTATCTAGATAATTTTTTTTATATATAAATGTGATCAAGTTATCGGACAAATGTCAATACTTTTTTCGTTACCTTGCCTGTAATTATTTTGATTCTTAATAATAATAGTACATTGTCTTATTCGGATTAAAAGTGAAACTTTGTTTGACAAGCAATTTTTGCATTTGCAAGGCGGAGCGCTAGCGGAGCCGAGCGAATGCAATAATTGCACGTCAAACAAAGACACTTTTAATCCAAATGAGACATATTACTTTTTCTCCAACCAAAAATTAAATAAAATTTAAAATATAAATACTTAATTTTAAAACATTATTTGATGTAATATTAGAAAAGTCACTTTGACATTTAAAAATTGTATAATTTCGAAGAGTGCTTTTTCTATATTGTTTGAATTAGCAATAACTCGAGAACGGCGCTAGATATCAAAAAACTGAGCAAAAAATTCTCCCCCCTCGTCACAGACACACCCCCGTGAATTATCGGTAGGAAGGCATATGCAAAAATTTAGATCGATCGCGCACAAAAATAGTAAAAAATAAAATCACTTTTAAGTCATGCACAAAAAAGTTTTTTTAGTGCACGTAAAAAAAAGTGTTGCTTAGCAATTTTCGCATTTTTATATTAATAACGAAAACGTCAACTTTTAGTTGAGGTAATGCTACTAAAAATGTACTGCTTTTAATACGGTTGGAGAAAAACAATTATAATAAACTATGTTATTATTTTGTGTTTCTCGATAACAAACTAATCTTATAATTAGCGACTCGTACAGTGTTCTGAAAGCAATGGACAATCCAATTTATTTACTTATTTAATAAACGGATAAACCGTTGTAAATTCTCGAAATTGAGAAACAAAAATACAAATATAGAGGATATCACTTCATTTCAGACATCCAAATTCCACATAACATAATGCTAGTAAAAACTTTTTTATTTGGGATAAATATATACGATTTCATATTCTCACATAGTGTTTTATTTCAATAGTTGTGTATTAAGGTAAAAAATAATCACACAATTTAATTATTTTATCTTGTTTACTAATATTCAATTTGAAAAATGTGGGCGTAAACTTACCAAGTGACGTCATGCGCCAACTGGACGAAAATGAGACTCAACAATATCATATCTTGTAATTTATTGTATCATGGGGTAGGCTCATGTCGAGGAATTTTTAAACAAGAAAAACTACTAACAGTATATGCACTACACATCTATAAATGCATAATGTACATTATTAAAAACAATTACCATATTCAACATCTCGATAAAGTAAAAATTTATAACACAAGACCAACATCGAAAATTCCTACACCAACCCATCGATTAGCCTCCTTTGAAAAAGGAGTATTTTACAAGGGCATCAAATTTTACAATGCTCTACCTACAGACTTACATCAGGACGTCACCGATCAAAAACTATTTGCAACTAGAGTGTTTCAATATCTAGTGGACTTAGAACCCTACTCAAACATGGAATTTTTTTCATACAGTTCAAATTAACAATCAACTAGTACTATGTAATAGGCTCATTTTGACGATTTCAAACGCAATACAATGTATTTCTATATTGGTTCGTATAGTTTTGAAATAAAGCGCTTATTATTATTATTATTATAATACTGATCAAGATCTTCGGATTATCGGATTACTGTTTGATAAACAAACAAAAGCCAAATTCAGTTAACAGTTTATCCATTGGTTTGTATAAACAATAATAACATAAAAATACCCAAAAAATTTACGAACATATAAAAACGAGTAGATGTGTGAAATGTATTACTCAAAATGATATAAAGTTAAGTAATTTGATCATTGCGTTAACAAAGTAAAAAAATATTATTTGCAATATTTCGAATTAAAAATTTACGTTAAATGCAAAAATATATACAACTTGCAAGATCGGCGTCGACTGAGGGCACATCACGCGAAGCGCTTCATGTGACGCAAAACTCACACGTGCGATTTAAAATATTTCTCTTAAAATATTACTCATTGAATACCTTTATTATCCCCAATAGATCACGTAATGTTTCAAAGCGTGGTTTAGGAAGAGCGTTTGTTAATACAGGGTGCGGCATCATAACTTTCTTATTTTAAAACGCAATAAAACCCATTTTATGGATTAGAAGTTTTTATTATTTTTTTTAATAATGTAGGTATATATTTAAAGTTTTGCTTCATACAGTTTTAAAAATCATGTCCGGTATATGACGCCCCCCATTGTCAATACACTGAATGAGTCGATTTCTGGCGTTTCCAGCATGTCAACTGGTATGTTGGCAATTTCAGCCCGAATATTGGCTTTGAGATCTTTTAATGTTCTTGGACGGTTGACATAAACACGGAATTTTAAAAATCCCCACAGAAAAAATCGCAAGGGGCCAAATCCGGGGAGCGATTTCGAAAGGCACACTGAGTTGCGATCACAGAACGTCCATTCGAAAAGTACGCCTCAACGGCAAATGCACGCTGCTCACTGTTCCAACGCATCGTGGCGACTGACCGGATGGGGAACAATACTCTAGGTGTACGCCTACCGAATAAGAACAGTCTCCGCCCACTACGATCTTTACAGTCTAAATGGCGCGCATTTCAAAAAAGGAAGTTATGATGCCGCACCCTGCATATCCGCACTTTGTCTTCACTGGTAGTGTACTCTACATTAATCTCACCTTTACTGTACAAATCGCGAATAAAATTATACCTGACATCAATGTGCTTTGAACGTTGGTAAGATTCTGGATAGTGGACACAAATTTTTCACCCAACAATCGTTTTAACCAGATAGCTTCCTTTGCTGCCACCACTTCACTAACAAATTCAGCCTCGGTAATGGACTAAAGCAACACATTGCTGTTTTTAACTCTGCCATACGACCGCGCCCCCTCAAATTTTACATAAAATTCCAGATGTAGATTTTCTATCTTTCTTGTCGCCAGCAAAATCTGAATCACTGAAGATTTCAAGGTTTCCTTTTTTCTCATAAAGCATGCCAAAATCTTCGGTTCCTTTAATATATCGCGTGATACGTTTGACTAATTTCCAGTGTGAAGTGGTTGGTTTTTCTACACTTCATGCTGTCACACCTGCCGCAAAGGAAATATCACACCTCGACTACTTGAAGATACATGAGATTTCCAATCACTTTGCGGTAAGGAATGTTCTTCATTAACTCAGTATTTGGAAACCCAAATTTACCTGTAGAGGGAAAACAAAAAATGTATTACGTACCGGTTTTGAAAACTATTGTGGCTTTACTTCAAAACGACACTATTATAACTGTTGGTTAGGGTCAGACCATTAAAGTCAGATTTTTAAAGAAAGTGGTTTACTAACTTATATTACAGATGGAAAGATTTTTAAAAGTAACTGTTTCTTTAAAACAAACAAAAATGTATTACGTATTATATTATTTCAGGATGAATTTGAAATATGCAATCCTCTCGGATCCAAGAAACAGAAGTATAAGATACTTGCAGTTTATATGACACTTGCCAAAGTTCCTCCATTTCTTAGATCAAAAGTAGAATTAATTCAGTTAGTTGCTTTGGGAATTGAAAAAGAAGTAAAAGAATATGGAATAACAAATTTTTTCAAGGTTATTGTGGAAGACCTACATCGCTTAGAAACTGAAGGAATAACGGACCAAAGGACTTTGCAAACGATAAAAGGTGCCGTCGTCGCAGTTGTTGGAAATAATTTAGGTTCTCACCAAATAGGCGGTTTTGTCCAGGTTTACCTTCTTGTATTGCTCATGATTTGTTTGAATGTGTTTGTCCCAATGATTTAATGTTAGCTGTTAATTATTGTATAAAACAAAAAAATTTTTACACTAGATTTTCTCAATTCTCGTCTAAAAAATGAACTAAGATTCGTAGGAGAAATGAACGTAAAAAAGTAAAAGTACATTGCAAAATGTAATATTGCATAAATTAACTGAATTTATAAAACTCCATCATTTACCATGTAAAAATACAATATAAATCTACATATGTACATTTACACTGATTTTTTACAGTGCACGTTTTAAAACATTTATTGGGGATAATCAAGGCACCCAATGAGTAATATTTTAAATCGCACGTGTGAGTTTTGCGTCACATGAAGCGCTTCGCGTGATGTGCCCTCAGTCGACGCCGATCTTGCAAGTTGTATATATTTTTGCATTTAACGTAAATTTTTAATTCGGAATATTGCAAATAATATTTTTTTACTTTGTTAACGCAATGATCAAATTACTTAACTTTATATCATTTTGAGTAATACATTTCACACATCTACTCGCTTTCATATTTTCGTAAATTTTTTGGGTATATTTATGTTATTATTGTTTATACAAACCAATGGATAAACTGTTAACTGAATTTGGCTTCTGTTTGTTTATCAAACAGTAATCCGATAATCCGAAGATCTTGATCAGTATTGGGGCGGATTAAAATGGTAAATACGAACAATTGACTTAAAAGGATTATCCAATAATCCTTATCTACTTTCTTATATAAGAAAAAACGTGCTCAATTTTTCACAACCTTTTTGCGAATATCATCAAATACAACACTAGGAATACACATCCTAAACCATAAACAATCAGCGATTGAAATTGACAGAATATATTCACGAATCTCAGTTTAAATTAGTTCTAAAATGACGTGTACGATTTGTTTAGACGACCTGAAAGGAATTGTGGCGGTATTAGGTTGTAAGCACACATTTCACGCAGTGTGTATAGGAAATTGGTCAAATCGAACGAAAACTTGTCCATTATGTCGTCAATCCTATGTCGAAATAAATTTATTCGAATATAACAACAAAGATCAAGTGATGATTGGAGTTATTACGTTCCGTACAGATTAAAACAATTTTGTAAATGAAGGCGAACAACAACAACCACAACAACAAATTATAGCGGAAAATGGACAAAGGCGATTACCACCTGTCCGACGAAATAACTTTTTTAACGATGTGCTTCACGACATTGGTGAAGGATCGGACGAAGAGACATCGGATAACTTCGATGATGTTGATCTATATTTTAGCGATGCTGATGAAGATGAGGACGGATACGATTTCATACACCCTCGGTGGGGAAGAACTGGACTGAGATAGAAAATTCAGTTTAATTAAATTTGTTAATTTGCAAGTTTTTTTTGTCGTAGTAAATAAAAAATATTCTTTTAAAGACTTTTCTTTATTCATATCCCATGATAAACGATTGGGATATTTCGTTATGAACTTAAAAAATAAAGAAAAATACCTCAAAATATGAGAGGTACAATGGTCACTTCTTAATCCAAGCTATTGCGGAAGAAGTAAACGATCAAATTTTATACCTTATAATATCTTTTATACATAAAAGTGTGCTTATAATCTAGATGAATGTAGTTTCATTAAAACGTTTATAAAACCAGTCATTGTTTAAAAAATATTTAAAAAAAGTTCCATTTATCTGGTAGGCTTGATGATTCTGGAATGGATGAAATTTTTTTAAACCATGTATCTCGTGAGATACGTTACCAAGTTAAGGGTTAAGAGGGGATCTCTGCAACTGCGCCCTCTAATGAATATTATTTTACCTCTTTTGTATACCACGGTCTCGGTACCATATTCTATGATTTACAGGTTTGGTAGCTTGGGAATATAAGTTTTTGGAGAAATATATAAAAATATATAAAATATATAAAAACAAAATATATAAATATACTAGCTGGATACCCGGCTTCGCCCGGGGTCTCTTTAAAAATAAAATACTTTGCATTAGTCTACGTACTCGAACGTTTTCCAATCTTGCTTTCCGTTACTCGTTTGTTTCATACGAACGGACTTCGGCAATGCGTACACACAACAAAACAGTAATTTTGGTTTTTCTTTTGTCTATCTATATATAGTTATGGATACCCGGCTTCACTCGGGGTGTTATTAAAAATAAAACGCTTTGTTTATGCCTGAAGTATTTTGATGTAGGCTCTTGGACTTCGTGCAGCAACATTCTGAAAAAGAATTAAAACGGGTAGAATGGATGATAAAATTTATATATTTATTTAAAGCAAAGTAACAATATTTAGGTACACTCTGTAGATATATTTATATATATAGCTGACCCAACGGACGTTGTCTATTATTATTTTATCGTAATGCTAAAGGATACACAATATTTTTGGTAGTTTCATTCGGTGAATAAATGTACAAATTTTTTGAAATGACAAACTAATTGTACTAAAACCAAGTAATAATAAATTAAAGAAACGATCTACCCGTCACCTGGGCGCTAAAAATAATTTGTTAACACATAATTTGTTAATTTGAAGAAAAATTATAATTACCCGTTATGCGGCAAAACTGAATTAAATAAAACACATAAAGAAATTGAAAGGAACACACAATGACTACACGTCAGAAAGACGTCTTTCCCTAAGAAATCCACGGTGCGTAATGGTGGCCATAAAAAAAGTTCAAACAAAAGTCTGCTTAAACACAATGGCATTCTAGTGGCGTCGCTTGAAAAAGAATTGTAACTGACAAAACGCATTTTGTCAAGTTACACATAAGTACAGAAAAACAAAACAATATTATAGAATTAATGAAAAGAACGTATGTAGCAAGGCCTAAGCAGATGACCTGGCAAAAATAGTTAAATCGAGAACAAGAATAGTGGTCATACAAGGTCTCCAAAACAGTGACAATAATCTAAACCAATGCTGTATGAAATTGAAACTAAGTCTATCATAAAAAAAAAAATAAAATCATGTGCCATTACCCCGATAGAAGAAGTAACTCCTGAATGGCAATAAGATCAAACTGGTGGAACAACAAAAGTACCTGGGACTGATACTGGACTCCAAACTAACAATGCAAGAGCAGATAAACTCTGTGTGTACAAGGACAACCACAATTTCAGAAGAATCCATAAATAACTTATATATTGGCCACAAATTATACCAATTTAATCACCACACCGAAATCAAAACAGTCCAAAATGAACCTTTTACCAAGTCATGCAGCAACATTAGTTCAATTCTATGATTTCACGAACATAACAGTAATTATAATTCCTTCTCATTGCAACGATTTTTTAAAAGTTCGAAAGCAATAATTAATTTTGAAGTCAGATCCGGCTACACCATATTCAAATTTAACTTCAAATTCTTAAACATCAACAAAAACCGCCATCTTAAATTCTCCTTCCCGCCAAACTACGTGGAAGAACTCGGCGTCACTTGGGCGCACCTAACATCGAACTTTACTTAAAAACCGCAAAAACCACTCTTCTGGCGTGAAACAGTATGCGCGAGGTTAAAACCATCGTGATTACACGCATTGTCCGCACTAATTTGACTAATTTTTCATTTTTAACAGAAAATTGCAAATAAAACCTTCAGGTCGCCTTAGCGAGGTTGCAATTTGAAGAGTGCTCGCTTCTTATCGTTCGAGGCCAACTAACTCACTCGGTAAATCAGTGAGTCCCCATTCCTAAAATACACTCCAGTGCATACGAACTGCACAAATGCTACCAGCAAGGTACAACCCAAAAACGTCGGCGTAACAACTTCATATCATTTTAAGTAATACATTTCACACATCTACTCGTTTTCATATTTTCCTAAATTTTTTGGGTATTTTTATGTTATTATTGTTTATAAAAACCAATGGATAAAATATTAAACGAATTTAGCTTTTGTTTGTTTAACAAACAGTAATACGATAATCCGAAGATCTTGATCACTATTGGGGCGGATTAAAATGGTAAATACGAACAATACGCTTAAGAGAGGATTATCCAATAATCCTTATTTACTTTCTTATATAAGAAAAAACGTGCTCACTTTTTCACAACCTTTTTACAAATATCATCAAATACAACACATACTGAACTATAAATAATAATTAGCATATTGAATATATATTAATAATAATACATTAATATATCAAATAAAATTGAAATTGACAGAATATATTCACGAATCTAACGAAGTTCAAATTAGTTCTAAAATGACGTGTACGATTTGTTTAGACGACCTGAAAGGAAGTGTGGGAATATTAGATTGTAAGCATACATTTCATGAAGTGTGTATAAGAAATTGGTCCAATCGAACGAAAACTTGTCCATTATGTCGTCAATCCTATGTCGAAATAAATTTATTCGATCATAACAACAAAGATCAAGTGATAATTGGAGTTATTACGTTCCGTGCAGATCAAAACAATTTTGTAAATGAAGGCGAACAACAACAACCACAACAACAAGTAATAGCGGAAAATGGACAAAGGCGATTACCACCTGTCCGACGAAATAACTTTTTTAACGATGTGCTTCACGACATTGGTGAAGGATCTGACGAAGAGCCATCGAATAACTTCGATGATGATGATCTATATTTTAGCGATGCTGATGAAGATGAGGACGGATACGACTTTATACACCCTCGGTGGGGAAGAACTGGACTGAGATAGAAAATTCAGTTTAATTAAATTTGTTAATTTGCAAGTTTTTTTTTTGTCTTGGTAAATAAAAAAAATTCTTTTAAAAGCGTTTCTTTATTCATATCCAATGATAAACCGTTGGGATATTTCGTTATGAACTTAAAAAATAAAGTAAAATACCTCACAATATGGGAAGAACAATGGACACTGCTTAATTATAAGCTATTGCGGAAGAAATAAACGATCTAATTTTTATAATATCATTTATACATAAAAACGTGTTTAAATCTAGATCAGCGTTTCTCAACCTATGCCTAGGTATCCACTAGGGGTACTTTTTGGGAGGTACGGTTGAGAAACACTCTTCAATCACAATTGATATAAAAAGTGGCACAGAGAATTATTCCCCCTTTCAACTATTTATAACTTGCATTCATAACATTATTGAAAACGAAATTCGCAAAGAATAAGAATAAGATTATCGTATTTATCGTAAATTTTTAAATTGGTAATACTTTTTTACTACATAACAAAACTGCCTCGCATTTTGTGGGGGTACGCAAAACTTCATAGGGGTACAAAAGAAATGGAAGTCTAGGCTTCGAGGCTATGCTCGCTGACATAGCCGTTAGGTTTTACGTGAATACGTCGTCTATGGATACCCGCTTTTGCCCAGGTCTATCGATCGGATAACATCGATTTAAGAACATGAAAACAACTTCCAAGACTTTGCAGAATATTGGCAATTTATTCAACTGATATCAAGATGACATAATAATGGTTTAATAGTGATATCAAGTTGTTTTCGTAAGTGTTCTCTGTTGCTTTTTGTTCTTATATGTTGTATAAAGTTTATTATATATTGGCGTGTTTCAAAATCCACTTTTTGAATTTTGAATTTTACAGTTATTAATTTTGATTAATAATGTTTTTATAGAAATAAGGATGTCTTTCTATTTTTTGTTTATTTTAAAACATTTTGTCTATCATTGCAGTGGGATATCCGTTAGATGTTGCCGGTTGTTTTATAATGTTCAGCTCTTTGTCTCTTTCTTTAGGTTGTAGTGGTGTTCTAAACAACCTGGTTAAATAATATTGGAAGGCCGAAGTTTTTTGGGAGAATACTTGAGCTGAATCAGATGGTATAAAGGAGTCGCAGCTAGTGGGCTTTCGGTATATGTGCCAGCTAATGTTACCCTTGTTATCCCATTTTATTGTATGTTCGAGAAAATTAATGCTGTTATTATTGGGATTTTCCAGGGTGAAGTTGATATTTTTGTGCACTTCATTAATTGGTTCAAGAACTCAAGAAGAACTTAATATAACAAATTTGTAAGTTTTTACTTCACAGTATTAATATCATAAGTATAGGTACTTCATCTTGTAAGTTAGTAATAATAATAATAATAATAATAATAATTTATTGGGCCATTATAAAACTAAAACAATTATAGGACAAGTCACGAATAGATAAAAACACATAAAAATTCAAAGATACATAAATGCACAAATACAAAAATACAAAAGTACAAAAAATACAAAAATCACGATAGAAGCAGCCGAAACTGACTTCAAACATAATTTACAATTTTCACGACAAACTCATCAATACTGTAAACACAGTGCTCCAGCAAAAAGCGCTTCAGATTTCCTCTGAACAACCTAAGCGACCCGCAATCAATGAGAATTGCAGGAAGTGCATTAAATAGCCTGGTCCCCATCGCCTCAGGAGACCCCCTCGTTACTTTAAGAGAGGTTAGAGTTGGACAAAAACTAAACTTGTGACGAGTGTCGTGGTCATGAACCTCAAAATGTTGTTTAAATTTACCTCTGTTTCTATAGGTGTAACTCAAGATCTCCAATACGTAGATACTGGGCAAGGAAAGCACCTTTAACCTCACAAATATCGGTCTACACGAGTCACGACCACCAGCGCCCGCAATACATCTAATAATTCTTTTCTGCGCAATGAAAACATCTTTAGCCATCGCGGAAGAACCCCAAAAACAGACTCCGTACAATAATCTCGAAAAAACCTGCCCATAGTAAAACATTAGAAGTGCATCGATGTCAACAACACTTTTCAAGCTTCGCATCTGGTAACATAGCGAGTTCAGGCGACCAATAAGAAAAACAGAATGACTCCTCCAGCTAAGTCTATCGTCAATATTAAGGCCTAAGAATTTGACATCAGATTTCCTCTCAATCTCCCCGGAATCTAATCGGAGTTCAAGGTCTAGATTATCACGATTTTGCGGGCTACGAAATACCATATAGTGAGTCTTTGCACGATTTAAATGTAGCTTATTATGGCCAAACCACCAACTCAGCTGAACCAGAAGTCGATCAGCACAATTCTTCACCAATTGTAGGGATTTAGATGAAACGACACTTGAAGTGTCGTCGGCATACATTAATGTGAGAAAGTCAATAAACGCCAAAAGATCATTCACAAAAATCAGGAAGAGCACCGGACCCAAGATGGAACCCTGCGGCACTCCCATGATCACGGGCAAAAATGAGGACTTATAGATACGTCGAATGCCATCCGAGCCAGTATACGCAACGTTAACAAATTGTGCTCTTTCAGACAAATACGAGTGGAACCAGTCAGCCATCACACCTCTCACTCCGCATTTATCTAATTTACCCATCAACAGGGAATGGTCCACGCAATCAAATGCCCTACTCAAGTCACAGAAAACAGCTGCCGAGCGCTCACCCCGGTCAAATGCACTCACAACCGCTCCCACAAAAGCATCAATCGCCGTCATAGTGGAGTGCATGCATCGAAACCCATGCTGCCCGGCAGATATGATGTGATGTTTTTCTAGATGACTCTGCAATCTGTGTAATATCGCATATTCAAATATTTTTGACATGCTTGACGTCAAACTTATGGGGCGATAGTTAGAAGGACAAGTCTGCTTCCGTCTCTTATGAACTGGATGCACAGCAGATAACTTTAGCTGACTAGGAAATGTGCCGATAGAAAATGACAAGTTCACAAGGAAAGTAAGTGGCTCGATAACCAAGTGCAGAACCCTTTTCAAGACACCACAGGGTAAATCATCCGGTCCAGATGATGGCTTATTCTTGATCTTATTAAGAACAGAAAGCAATTCGCCCTCATCATACGGGAAAGCGCACATACTCTGAGCAACAGCAGGTATCCGCGGAGAAGCGCCAATCGGTCGAGCAATTCCCGACACAGTATCCCCAACCACGTCCAAAAAATAAGAATTAAGGCGGCTTGATATCAATTTGGGATCACTGACCACAACCTCGTCAAAAATCAAAACCATGTTTTTATTGGTTCGCGACTTTTTATTATTATTACTAACCTGAGCGATAACAGACCAGGCAGCGGCACATTTATTATCAGAGCCGGTAATCAACCCACTATAAAAACTTTTCTTAGCATGCTCAACCAGAGCACCATGCTTACGCCTGACCTCGAGATAGGCAGGTCTCAAAATAGGGAATCTTCTCTGCAAACAAAACCAGTTATACATATCAATGTAACAAACCACCCTCAATAATTTAATTAACAGGTAGACATAAAATAATTTATATTAGCTCGACTCAGTAAAAATTTTGTTAAAAATATTATTTAGATAAACACATGGTTACGAAAATTTAAGAAAGATTCTTACGGTCAAAGTACCGGAGGACCCAATTATATAGGTCAAAACTCGACCTAGAAAATCATAAAAATCATTTATCTGACTTTTATTATTTTTAGTATCTTTATGTGAAATATTCAATATTCAACCATACGAACAATTAATGCAAGTTTGCAAATTATTACATTGACAAAAATCAAAACACAAATTATAATTTAATAATTAAAACTCGTTTTATAAAAATTAGAATTCAAAACAATCAGATTGGCTATATAATTGTAACTTACTTATGTGGTAATTCACCACTAAATTGATAGAAGAATTACCTTAAACCAATTTATATTTCATCGCCATAGATAAGACAATCCTAAAACGATACTTTCAACATTCAAGTCACAATGGCACCAAAGTTCAGAAATGAAAAAGACATATAAGGCCAACACAAACAATTATTAATCAGTCGTTTTCCCAGTCGTTTCCCCAGTCGTTTCCCTAGTCGTTTCCTCAGTCGTTTTCTCTTTTGTTTTAGAACAAAAGAAACGTCGTGGTTCCCCCTTTTCCATTTGCTATCTGAACTCGTCAAGTTCAAATTCGTATTTTTTTTTATTGTGTTAGATTCATTCAAATCAATTAATATTAACTATCATTAACGCCGCGTCGCGAATAAAATATTGTGTTTTGATTTTCTTCAATCGTAAGGTAAGAACAAATTGATTTTACAAATGTTTTTCTTTTATAAATAGGTATTAACGAGTCGAGCTTATAATTTTACTTATTCTTTTTTTTTTAATCAACATAAAGTTTTCTTTTTTTTTTGCAATTGATTCATGTTTAATTGTAAATTATAAATCTTAATTTTTCTTTATTAAATAAATAACTAATTGAAAATCCAAGCGTTGTTATTTTTTTGTGTGCAAAGATAGAGATTCTCTTTTGGTTTGATCCTACGTCTTCTGAGCTTTCCACGTTACATTTAGTACAAGTTTTGTTAATTTCTTGTCAATAAAAAAATTGACTGGTGGCAGCTTACCGAGAGGAACTCACAAGGACTTTTTACACCACGATCGGTGGTCGCTACCGTTAACCAACGACGCAGGGTTTTGCAATTATTGGGCCCGGTGTTACATCAATACTGGACTTTCTAATTACATCAGTAAGCCATCTCTTAGGAGGGCGCAATTTTCTCTTGACCAAGGGAAAACAACAATTAAAATAAAACATAAATGTGTCATAAAAAGAGTTAAAAGCACGCTGCAGATCATCGTACAGATACAAATCGGACCAATTTACAGCTTTGAGTAAATCTTCAAATCGTTTAGAATTCTGCTCACTGAAGGAACGAATTTCCTTGCTAACCGGTGCAGGGTGATGAGTCTCACTCGCACGACACGCTACAATGTAACGATGATCCGAAATCGTGCAGTCCATTACTCTTATATCCAGGCCAAAATCAAAACTACAAAACACATTATCAAGTATGGATTCATTACGAATGAGTAAAACATTGGTATTACATTCTATAACATTGGTATTACTTTTCGTGTTTATGCATATGTAAAAAAGATCAGCATGGTGGTAACGTAGCAATATTGTTATTTTGCTGCACATTCAATATTCATATATCAAGGAAGCCAACACGTGTGATGACCCCTTGGTATGTGATGAATAAGTTGTTAATATTACAATATTATATTAATAAGTAAAATGTAGATTAGTTGAGGAGTAGTAGTTAGGATGTCGACGAAGTAGGTTAACAATGTAGTTTAAGTGTATGTTATGTATCAAAATACGGTGCCTATTTACAATATTTATTTACATTAGATTACATACAAGGGTATAATTAAGAACTGACTTTATTTACATTTTTAACCACGGAGGTTAACCATAATTGTTGTGTAGTTGGTACCTCCCGCCAACTTGGTGTATTTTACATTTAAACTGATTCATTTCTACTTGAATACATTACAATACCTCCCTTACAAGTTTAAACGCTGGTGAGGCCGGGTATCTCTTTTTGGTCGCTAGACTCTGTCTTCTTGCGTTTTCTCAACTTCCTTATTTTCCTCATTCTCTTCCGTATCCCCTCCTGGTTCATTTTGATTTTCTCCTTCAATTCCTTTCTCCGGTGTTTGGTTTACCGCCTCTGTTCGGGTTTCTTCTTCCCCCGGCTGATCGAACCCCGTTCTACTAAACACCCCCTCTTGTGTTACTTCTACTGGGATCGACTGGGCCACCTTTTTCTCACCTTTACTTACCCCTTTGAGTATCTGGTTTGTGTGTCTCTTCCACACCAGTTCCTCGTCTAGCACCCTGCACAGGTATGTTTGCTCGCCTAGCACTTCCTCCACCACACATTCCTTCCACTGCTTTTTATTTGGATTTCTGTAATCCCTGCAGTACACCCTTTCCTATTCTTCAAACTGTGTGCTTTCCTATTTCCTCCCCTTCTCTTCTGCCGGCTTCTCTTTCTTGTATTTTAACAAATCCCATCTTGTTTTTAGCTTGAAATTAAATAACAATTGCGACGGTGTCATTCCTGTTGTTGAATGCTCTGCGTTACGATAAACAAACAAATACCGTTGCAGCAATGTTTCCAAAGCCACTCCTTTATTCTTTGGATCGCTTAACGCCTTTCCTATTCCCCTTTTCACCGATTTCACGCAATTCTCAGCGGCCCCGTTTGTTGTGGGATGGAATGGGGGTGATGTAATATATTTTATACCATTCATACTACAGAACTCGCTAAAAACCTGGGATGTAAATTGTGGTCCATTATCCGTTACGATGCTATTCGGGATACCAAATCTTGCGAAGCACTCCCTAAATTTTTTTACTGTCGACTCTGCCTCCGTGCTATTCATTATAAACACTTCTTGCCATTTAGATTACGCGTCCGTAATCACCAGAATCATCTTCTGCGCGAGTGGCCCTAAGAAATCTGCGTGTACCCTCTCGTACGCTTTCCCTGCCTTACTCCATGGTTTTAGCCGTGCCTTCTGCGGTTCGGGCCTACTACATGCACAAATTTTGCAGTTGTGTACATATTCTTCTATGTCCTTATCCAGTTTAGGCCACCAAAAATACGACCGAGCTGTGGATTTCATTTTAGCCATTCCCATATGAGACCCATGCAGCTCCTCTAACAATTTGCACTGAAACTTTGCGGGAATGATTACCCGATACCCCCACATTATCACTCCATCCTCTATGTATAACTCGTCCTTTCTTGACAAGAACGGGGTTAACAGATCATTGTTGGATGAGTTTGGAAATCCATACCTGATGAAATTCATGACTTGTCCTGTAACTGCATCTTTTCGCGTCTGCACCCTCAGTGCATTTAAATTGACTGCTATAGACTCTTCCAAAAATTCAGATGGCAAACTTCTTCCTGTTCCACTTCCTTCACTTGTAGTGGCAATCTTGACAGAGCATCCGCGTGTACGTTTTCTGCACCTTTTACATACTTAATTGTATAATCGAAGTTAGATAAAAACAAAGACCACCTTTGTATTCTTCCTGCTGCCATTTGAGGTAGTGTTTTGTCCTCCCCAAACAATGCTAAAAAGGGTTTATGGTCAGTCATCAACTCAAATTTTCTTCCTGCCAAATACTGATAAAACTTATTCACTCCCCAATAAATTGCTAACGCCTCCTTGTGTATCATTGAATAATTTGATTCTGCTTTTGTCAATATTCGCGAACCATAAGTTATTGGTCTTTCACGTCCGTCAGTTAAAACATGCATAAGTACTGCTCCAATACCCTTCTGCGAGGCGTCGCACACTAACCTGACCTGTTTTTCGGGATCGTAATGTACCAGAACTTCAGATGACGCCAATTTCTCTTTTGCCAGTTTCATCACTGTGATATTGTTTGGCCTCGGTGCATCTGTAATCGCTTTTACCTTGGCTTCATCTCTGCTTAACCCTTCCTTCGATATTGTATGCCCTAGATAGCTTATTCGATCCTGGAAGAAAACACACTTCTTGCGATTCATCCTGAATCCTGCTTCTTGTAATTTTTCCAAAACCTTTTGTAGGTTTTCCATATGCTCTTCATCTGAACGGCCAGTTATCACAATATCGTCCAGAAAATTTACCACCCCTTTTAACCCTAACAAAACTTTTTCGACGGTTGCTTGAAAGATTGAGCAAGCGGGCTTAGTGCCATACGTTAACCTCTTAACAATGTAAATGCCTTTATGCGTGCTCCACGCCAGCATCCTGCTGGTCTCTTCATCCACTGTTAATTGGTTATAAGCATTTGAAAAGTCCAATTTCGAGCACTTTTCACCTCCTTGTAGTGCCGCAAAAATATCCTCTATTCGGGGTAATGGGTGGTTACAATCTTTTAGGAATTTGTTTAACGTAATTTTGTAATTGGCGCACATGTTGTGCACATGTTGTGCCCCAGTCTGCTGATTCCACCTTAACGATAATGCCTTATTCGGCTTCTAGCTTCTCTAATTCCGCTTCAACCTTATTCTTAAATGCATACGGGATAGGTCTCGGTTTATGAAAAATTGGTTTTGTTTCTTCCTTCAACTCCAATCGAATAGGATTTCTCTTGTAAGTTCCCAATTCCGGCTTAAACAGATTTTCAAAGTTACTTAACAATAGTTGTAGCCTATTGTTAATGTCAACACTGCTCTACCGCCATGCATTTGGTTTATTACTAACCTTTCTTTGAAACTGCTTGGACCCATCATCCTGAACTTCAAATTAGTAAACAAATCTCGCCCTAATAATAATCGGTTGCCTCCTCGAACAATCATTAATTCGGCCTTCACCTTGTTTCCGTTTACCGTTACGTCTACATTGATTGTACCTAAAGTTGTTATGACCCCATTATTGTACGTCTTTAATCGAACCATCGCAGGAGCCAGTGGAACTTCTTTAAACCTTCCCAAGTACATGTCCTCTGGCATGCACGATACTCCGGCCCCCGTATCTACTTCGAACTTCACCATTCGCCCATTTATCGTGCCTTAGATCCAGATTGGTTCTACGTAATTGCAGTCCGAGGTACCCCGTTCCATGTTAAAAAGTTCTGGTCCCTCTTCTAACTCTAACATATTGTTGTCCTGTTCTTTCTTTGGACACATCACTGCTAAATGACCCTTTACTTTACAGTTTCTACACACGTACCTTTTGTACTTGCACTTCCCAAAAGTATGGTTTCCCCTACCGCAATGAATGCATTTGATGTCCTCCATTTTTGACCTACTGTCGGTTGGTAATCTCTTATTCGTATAACCAATCACTTTATTAATCGTGGGAGTCTCTTGTCTATTTGATGCTTCCCTACTTGAAGCTATTTCTAACAACTGCTCCAGCTTTTGCGTTGGTTTTTCTTTGCATAACCTATCTAATATGTGACCTGGCTTCAATCCTGTTACAAATTTATTTTTCACCCATTCGTCCAACATCGCTCCGAATTCACATTCTTTAGCCACCTTTTTAACTCGAACGAACCAATCATGTACTCCTTCGCTTTCTTGTTCCAACCTTAAAAATTCAATCCGCTTACGAAATGCTGATACCTTTGAAGTAAACTGTCGACCCAATAATGCCGATAAACATTCCAGTGATTTCGTTTGTGGTAACTCCGGATCGCACAAATCTCGAAGCGTCGTATGTGCATCGGTCCCGATTAATGTTAGTAGCGATGGCACCCTTCTTGTCTCTGGGACTCCGCTAACCTCGAAATACAGCTGGAGTCTTTCAAAATAAATTCCCCAGTTGTCTCCTAGCTTGTACTCGTCCATTCGCCCTATTGTTCCTACCGTAGCCACATTGTCCCCTTCTGCCATTCTAACGAGTTCTTACTACTTGTATGTAAAGAAAATTTTCATCCACGTAATTTTTCCTTTTCGAGTTCTTACTCGTACGTTATTTAGAAATCCTACGATTACGATCGACTTTCCAAAACTTGTACCTTAACCTCTAATTAGCACGTTTTCCACCAAATTTCAATTCAAATCGAGTTTCGGTCTGCAACCACATTAAGGAATTTCCCTTCTACGTCAAAGAATGATAACGGCACTTAATCGCACAAACTCTTGAAATCCTACGATCAAATCGACATTCAAATAAAACTTGTACGTTACCCCTCAATTCTATTACGTATTACGCTTCCTTTCTTCCCAATTTTTTTTTTTATTCTCGTCGCCAAATGTTATGTATCAAAATACGGAGCCTATTTACAATATTTATTTACAGTGTACATATAATTAAGTGTAAACATTAACACCCGTATTTATAAAAATTTTAGAAAGTTAAAATACCTGTACAATGCATGCGTCATAAAACACCAATCACAAACGTTCATTTGTCTACATTGCAGGGTTTTCATTGGTTGTTTAACTTTAATGAGCGTTTTAGTTAAAATAGGTTTAAAACACTCTCTAAGTATTTTTATGAATACAGGGGTAAATATATCTAAATTGAAAGAACCCATCTTTAAATTCAAACAACCACCAGAAACCCATCAATCGATACCAACAAAATGCAAAATAATCAACAAATATTTTTTTTCCACTACTAGTCGTATAGACTAGCATTATAACTTAGGTCAGTCGCATGTGAAGTGACTCATTTTAGACTAGTGGTTAATAAAATTTTCATTATACACCAGTGGTTAATAATGAACATATTGTTATTTTTCTATAGTTTAACAACTATTTATAAGACAAATTTTGATAAAAAACGATTTTGTATGACCAGGAGATGGTATTTAATTGCATTTAAACTATTCAAAACGCTTTTTTAATAGATTAATTTCATTTTAAATATTTTTAAAAAACTCGAATTAATTATGACAGAAGCGAAAGCGCCACCCTTTGTTAAATTGAGAAACCACGATCGCGCCTTCTAAAGATTTTTAATACGAATTAGACGTTTATAAGTAAATTTTTTTGCGCGCGATCGATTTGAAATTTTGCATATGCATTCCTATCGATAATTTACCAGGGGATGTAGTATGAGTCGAAGGGGGGGAGATTTTTTGTTCAGTTTTTTGATATCTAGCGCCGTAATTGAGTTATTACGAATTAAAGTAATAAGTCAAATAAACAAAACTGTCATTTGATATAAATATTTGAAATTTAAAAATTTTTTATTAAAAAGTTTAAAAAAAAATGCTAATAAATCTAGTAGTGGAAAAAATCGTATATAAACCACGGTTGTGAAGTCCATTATAGCCTACGCGCCTTATATCCCTCGGTGCTTTGCACCTCGGAATATAATCTTGGCGCTATGGCTATAATGATAGTCTTCACAACCTTGGCCTATAATATACTATTAGATTAATACAGCATAAAAAAAACAAAAATAAATTTTTTTTGGGCACTTTTTATATCAATTGCGATTGAAGAGTGTTTCTCAACCGTACCCCCAAAAAGGACCCCTAGTGGATACCTAGGCATAGGTTATTGAGAAACGCTGATCTTGATTATAAACACGCTTTTATGTATAAATGATATTACAAATATTAGATCGTTTACTTCTTCCGCAATAGCTTGTAATTAAGCAGTGACCATTGTTCTTCCCATATTGTGAGGTATTTTACTTTATTTTTTAAGTTCATAACGAAATATCCCAATCGTTTATCACTGGATATGAATAAAGAAACGCTTTTAAAAGAATTTTTTTTATTTACCAAGACAAAAAAAAACTTGCAAATTAACAAATTTAATTAAACTGAATTTTCTATCTCAGTCCAGTTCTTCCCCACCGAGGGTGTATAAAGTCGTATCCGTCCTCATCTTCATCAGCATCGCTAAAATATAGATCAACATCATCGAAGTTATCCGATGTCTCTTCGTCAGATCCTTCACCAATGTCGTGAAGCACATCGTTAAAAAAGTTATTTCGTCGGACAGGTGGTAATCGCATTTGTCCATTTTCTGATAATATTTGTTGTTGTGGTTGTTGTTGTGGTTGTTGTTGTTCGCCTTCATTTACAAAATTGTTTTGATCTGTAGGAAACGTAATAACTCCAATTATCACTTGATCTTTGTTGTTGTGATCGAATAAATTTATTTCGACATAGGATTGACGACATAATGGACAAGTTTTCGTTCGATTGGACCAATTTCTTATACACACTTCGTGAAATGTGTGCTTACAACCTAATACCGCCACAATTCCTTTCAGGTCGTCTAAACAAATCGTACACGTCATTTTAGAGCTAATTTAAACTGAGATTCGTTAATATATTCTGTCAATTTCAATTGCTGATTGTTTATGGTTTAGGATGTGTATTCCTAGTGTTGGTATTTGATGATATTCGCAAAAAGGTTGTGAAAAATTGAGCACGTTTTTTCTTATATAAGAAAGTAAATAAGGATTATTGGATAATCCTTTTAAGTCAATTGTTCGTATTTACCATTTTAATCCGCCACAATACTGATCAAGATCTTCGAATTATCGGATTACTGTTTGATAAACAAACAAAAGCCAAATTCAGTTAACAGTTTATCCATTGGTTTGTATAAACAATAATAACATAAATATACCCAAAAAATTTACGAAAATATGAAAGCGAGTAGATGTGTGAAATGTATTACTCAAAATGATATAAAGTTAAGTAATTTGATCATTGCGTTAACAAACTAATAAAATAATTGCAATATTTCGAATTAAAAATTTACGTTAAATGCAAAAATATATACAACTTGCAAGATCGGCGTCGACTGAGGGCACATCACGCGAAGCGCTTCATGTGACGAAAAAGTCACACGTGCGATTTAAAATATTTCTAATTTTGTAATTTTGAACCGCTTAAATGCGTTTTCCCCAAAGGAAAAGGCGTTTTTCGAACTCCTCGCATCAAAGCACGTCGGTTATGGTCAAAAAAAGACCATTTAAAATTTTGGCGATTTTTGAAAAAAACGTAAGGTTAACCCCTTTGGTGTTTTTTCGCCCCAAAAATTGAAAGTCTTAAATCTATTAATTTTTTAGCGGTTTCTTATGCAGTTTGGCGAGATAAATCGATTGACGCAGGCAGATTTTACCTAAGTATAATATTTTAGGATTTATGCGTCTTTAAAGTTGAAAAAATTTGACGGTAATTTTGAACCGCTTAAATGCGTTTTCCCCAAAGGAAAATTCGTTTAACGAACTCCTCGCATCACAGCACGTCGGTTATGGTCAAAAAAAGACCATTTAAAATTTTGGCGGTTTTTGAAAAAAACGTAAGGTTAACCCCTTTGGTGTTTTTTCGTCCAAAAAATTGAAAGTCTTTAATCTATTAAGTTTTTAGCGGTTTCTTATGCAGTTTGGCGAGATAAATCGATTGACGCAGGCAGATTTTACCTAAGTATAATATTTTAGGATTTATGCGTCTTTAAAGTTGAAAAAATTTGATGGTAATTTTGACCCGCTTAAATGCGTTTTCCCCAAAGGAAAAGGCGTTTTTCGAACTCCTCGCATCAAAGCACGTCGGTTATGGTCAAAAAAAGACCATTTAAATTTTTGGCGATTTTTGAAAAAAACGTAAGGTTAACCCCTTTGGTGTTTTTTCGCCCCAAAAATTGAAAGTCTTAAATCTATTCATTTTTTAGCGGTTTCTTATGCAGTTTGGCGAGATAAATCGATTGACGCAGGCAGATTTTACCTAAGTATAATATTTTAGGATTTATGCGCTTCGCTTCGGGGAAATATTGCAAATAATATTTTTTTACTTTGTTAACGCAATGATCAAATTACTTAACTTTATATCATTTTGAGTAATACATTTCACACATCTACTCGTTTTTATATGTTCGTACATTTTTTGGGTATTTTTATGTTATTATTGTTTATACAAACCAATGGATAAACTGTTAACTGAATTTGGCTTTTGTTTGTTTATCAAACAGTAATCCGATAATCCGAAGATCTTGATCAGTATTGGGGCGGATTAAAATGGTAAATACGAACAATTGACTTAAAAGGATTATCCAATAATCCTTATTTACTTTCTTATATAAGAAAAGACGTGCTTAATTTTTCACAACCTTTTTGCGAATATCATCAAATACAACACTAGGAATACACACCCTAAGCCATAAATAATCAGCAATTGAAATTGACAGAACATATTCACGAATCTCAGTTTAAATTAGTTCTAAAATGACGTGTACGATTTGTTTAGACGACCTGAAAGGAATTGTGGCGGTATTAGGTTGTAAGCACACATTTCACGAAGTGTGCATAAGAAATTGGTCCAATCAAACGAAAACTTGTCCATTATGTCGTCAATCCTATGTCGAAATAAATTTATTCGATCACAACAACAAAGATCAAGTGATAATTGGAGTTATTACATTCCGTACAGATCAAAACAATTTTGTAAATGAAGGCGAACAACAACAACCACAACAACAAATAATACCAGAAAATGGACAAATGCGATTACCACCTGTCCGACGAAATAACTTTTTTAACGATGTGCTTCACGACATTGGTGAAGGATCTGACGAAGAGACATCGGATAACTTCGACGATGTTGATCTATATTTTAGCGATGCTGATGAAGATGAGGACGGATACGACTTTATACACCCTCGGTGGGGAAGAACTGGACTGAGATAGAAAATTCAGTTTAATTAAATTTGTTAATTTGCAAGTTTTTTTTGTCTTGGTAAATAAAAAAAATTCTTTTAAAAGCGTTTCTTTATTCATATCCAGTGATAAACGATTGGGATATTTTGTTATGAACTTAAAAAATAAAGTAAAATACCACACAATATGGGAGGAACAATGGTCACTTCTTATTCAAGTAAAACATTAGTTTTCTATGTACTTGCTGCTGAAGTGAAATTTTCTAAAATCGAAATTTTAAAATCCAACTCCAAAATTAAATTATTTCAATTTTTTAAATTTAAATTTTTTAAATTATTTAAATTTCAATTTAATGTTTGTAAAATTTTCGATTATAATGGAAACGTTAAAACTCTTAATGAAAACTTTCTTATATATTTCTTTGCGATACTTTAATGCACTAGAAATTACCAATAGAAAAAATCTTCAAAAATTGCGGAAACAATTCCGATTAAATTAATAATAATAAATAATAATAAATAATAGATTAATAAATATTCTTGACAAAGGGAACATTCGTTCCCGAACGCTCGAAAATAATTTATTGTTTTTATAGTTTTCTTAGCTAATCTTTGATAATTACATTAGTTTATTACTTAATAGCTAATAATTTTAATAATAGATTAAATTAATAACTAACTACTTTTAGCGATTTTGACTTTTTAAATATAATGAAAATTAACAAGTTAAATTTAGGAGAATTTGTGTTTGATAATTTCACTTTTTAATTTTCATTTTTTTATGATTTTGCATTATTCCAATATAATAAATTATGTTCAACAGTTTTTTATATAATTATGTACTAGCTGGAATTATTATTATTTAATAAATTAAATTATTAATTAATTAAATAGACCTGATTGGTTAGAAACTCGCTTGATGTGCAACTCGTCCCAGGGGGAGTACCGCGGGGGTTTAATATATTTTTCGGTCGGTAAAAAAATTTGACCAATCAGAGTGTTTCTTGTTTCAGTTTATAAGCACCATTTCTATTAAGCCCTGAGGAAAGTTTCTAGGACCGTAGAGTATTTTGAAAGATCTTTTTAATTTTTTCTACGATAATAAGTCATAACACTTTTTATTTCTAAACGGATAGACTCTTGAACACATGAATAAGTTTATGATCGAAAATATTCAATTTCAATACTTATTAGACATTTTTTGTTGAAAATTTCTTTGCTTTAAAATTTTTATCTGTATCTCGGAAGCGGAACAACGAAATAGAAAATGAATGTACGTTTATTTTGTTAATTTGATTTTCCAAGAACATTTTTGTTCCTATACATATTTTTATTATGTTGTACCGTTTCCGAGATACATATTAAATTATTTTTTATATTTTACAGAATTTTTGTATAAGTCTCTGTAAGTCCGCATCGGTGCGACAAAAATAGAAAAATGTATAGTAAATATGTAAATAAAAATAATAGTATATTGTTTGGCAAGGGGTGAAACAAAGCGATTTCAGACGAGGGTGAAATTTGCCTGCCCGAGTGAAGCGAGGGCTGGCATCACCTTCGTCTGAAATCGCGTTTCACTCCGCGCCACACATACTATTTTTCATATTACCTGCATCGAAACAGAAAATTTTTTTGCATTGAAACTTATAAAATAAATATTTTAAATTCGAAAATTTTTTAAATCAACAATAACTCGACAACGGCGCTAGATATCGAAAAAATGAGAAAAAATTTCCCCCCCCCCTCGTCTCGTACTCACCCCCCGGTGAATTATCGGTAGGAAGCCATATGCAAAAATTTAGATCGATCGCGCGCAAAAAAAACATTACTTATAAACAACAATATCGAATTAATCTGACAGCTGTCATACTAATTAAATTTTATTTGAAGTAATGAAAAATTATTTTAATTCTGACAGGGTTGAAATGAAATCGGAAACAGAGTTGGCGGTAAGAAACTTGAGTGTTTCTGCCCTCGGGCAGAAACATTTTAATGTTTGACCAATATTCGCAGTAGTCTGAAATTGTCGTGTTTCGACTGTCTTGACAGCTATTGAAACACACTGTTTCAATGCAGGTAATATGAAAACAAAATTGAAGGCAATGAAATTTTTAACAAAAAATGTTGAATAAGTATTGCTGTAAAAGCGATTTTTATATGAAGAGCGCAGGCTAAGAAGGGGACTAGTCGTTTTTTTGAAATTTTTTAATTTTTGCGGCAATTGATAGCTAATGCAATATTCTATCGTATAGAAATGTAATATAGGCTAAAATTGAAGTTAGGCAAAAGATATTGCAGATTAAAGTTTGTTTTATACCGGAAAAACATATAAGGTTTCAAACTTTAAAATCGCGTTCCTGAAAAATTATAAATTTTGACTAAGCCCCTTTTCATATGATAAAAATTGTCTTCAAATCTTGAAATTTACATTGTCATATGACGTCCAATTATTTTTAATCGGTACCTAACTGTATTATTTAACACGGAATACAGATAATGCTTCTTTGCAAATTGTAAAAAATTTGATTATACTAGATGGATTTAATTCTACGAAAGTTACTACTAATATTATAAAAGATTGGCACCAAAGAGACTAACATAAATCAGAGTCGATTATTCAACCCACCGGATAAATTTCTTGTTAACTTCCTTCACCGCAAAATGTACAATCAGTATAGTATCATATTACGCTTTCAATGTCATTCCTTCATTCATTTATAAAGTCACTGTAATTCCCCCGGAATATTTTAGAAGCGACATCTATGAAGGCCTCCATTAGCCATCACAGTTCAGTTCACAAGCACGCTCGCAGTGGCCGTCTCCAGTACTAAATATTTTTAGTTTTTAGAGAATTTCCATAAGCGCTAGCTATCCGTATAACTTATCTGTGGTATTACACTGAAAAAATGGCTTATCACATTGATGCATGCAATTCATGAATGAGCTAAGTTTCTAAATATAACTACTCACCGTAGCCTTGAAAGGGAAAGAATTATATTTTTGTTCAAGTAAAAATATTTTAGACAAATAATTTAATTTAAATTTATTACGGTAAAATCATATTTACCACGAACAAATTTTATAAAATCTAATTTACACAATAATTTAATAATATGAAAACGATTATTAATCGTAAAGATCATCATCTTCGTCGGGTGTACTACCAGTACCGTTACTATTTGCAGTAGGTAAACTGAAGTTGTATCCAAAACCCCGCGATTGTTGTAAGGTTTGGGCAAAAGTTTCGTATTTACGAATATCGATGTCCGATACCGATCGTCGAGCAAATCGCATAGCCTCCTCAAAATGATATTTTGTTATTTCCGGAACATCGTCCTCATCATCCTGCAAATAAAATAATGATTTAGAAAATTTAGTTGACAAAACTATCTCTTTTATACTTACAACTTCAATATCTGAAGATGGATTGGTCAAGCGTTCACGTTCACGGCGCATATCTGATTCGATGCTTTGACGGATTGCGAGTTTGCATGCCCGCTGACAGATTTCCGTTAAATCGGCACCGGAAAAGCCGCGAGTTATCTTGGCTAAAAATGCCAGATCTAAGTCTTCGGCAACCGGAGATTTTCTCAAATTGGCTTTCAAGATTGATTCACGTGATTGTTCATCCGGCAAGGGAATGTAGATTAATTGATCCAAACGTCCGGGTCTCATGATAGCCGAATCGATTATGTCTGGTCTGTTCGTTGCGCCAATAACAAAGACATTCTTTTTGGCACCGATGCCGTCCATTTCGGTGAGTATTTGATTTATAACGCGATCTGCTGCACCACCAGCATCACCACCACCGCCACCGCGCGATTTGGCGATAGAGTCAAGTTCGTCGAAAAAGAGCACGCAAGGTGCGGCAGATCTTGCTTTGTCGAATATATCTCTAACGTTAGCCTCGGATTCTCCAAACCACATGGTGAGCAATTCCGGTCCCTTCACGGATATAAAATTAGCCTGACATTCATTTGCAATGGCTTTGGCCATTAAAGTTTTTCCGCAACCAGGAGGCCCATAAAACAAAACGCCTTTCGACGGTTGCATTCCAAACTTGAGGAACTTTTCTGGATGTTCCACTGGATATTGCACCAACTCTTGTAACTCTTTCTTAACTTTCTCCAAACCTCCAATATCGTTCCAAGTTACAGTTGGCACTTCGACAACGGTTTCGCGCAAAGCGCTTGGACTACTCTTGGTCATTGCATAACGGAAATTGTCCATGGTTACCGCCAAAGAATTCAACACTTCGACATCGATTTGATCGTCTTCCAAATCGATCAGATCCATCTTTTCCCTAATTTGTTGCAATGCTGATTCCGAACACACTGACGCAATATCGGCACCGACATGTCCGTGCGTTTCGTTTGCTATTTGTTCCAAGTCGACATCACTGTCTAATCTCATATTTTTTGTGTGAATGCGTAAAATTTCTAATCGACCAATTGCATCTGGTATGCCGATGTCGATTTCGCGATCGAAACGGCCAAAACGACGTAAAGCCGGATCAATCGAATTGGGGCGGTTGGTTGCTGCCATTACGACAACTTGGGAACGTTTTTTCATTCCATCCATCAATGTCAACAACTGGGAAACTATACGACGCTCGACTTCTCCGTTAGTTTTATCACGCTTAGGTGCAATTGAATCGATTTCATCAATGAAGATAATCGACGGAGAATTTCTCTCGGCTTCCTCGAAAGCTCTACGTAAGTTGCTCTCTGATTCGCCAGCCATTTTGCTCATTATTTCGGGACCGTTGATAAGGAAGAAAAACGCTCCACTTTCGTTTGCAACGGCACGGGCAATGCGAGTTTTTCCTGTACCCGGAGGACCATACATCAAAATACCTCTTGGAGGTTTCACACCTAAAGTTTTGAAGAGCGAGGGATGACGCAAAGGCAACTCGACCATTTCTTTAATTTGTGCCAACTGTTTACTGCAACCGCCTATGTCGTCGTATCCTATTTGATCCAAAGATTCTTCTTCGTCTTCGCGCTTGATCGGTGATCCTTCACAAAATATTTCCGTTGTTCCCGAAACAATACCACATGGGGAAGGAACGGTTTTCACAACTTTAAATTCTACTGCACGCATTCCTCCTCGTACAACAAAGAGATCGTTCATGTGAACGGGTCTGAATGCTTCATCAAAATATGGTTTCAAAAATACTTCGAACAAATTTCCTGTGAGACCTTCCACGGTGTCATCGATAGGCAACACATGTATTTTATCCAAATAGGGAACGGAAATCTTTTGGATTAGAATGACGTCTGAGAGACGAACGCGTAAATTGTTACGAACCGCTCGACACATTTTAATTTTTCCATCTGGACAAGTTTCGTCAGATAATGCAACGCACACTGTTTCTTTTCTCTTTTTTCCTTTCACCAGTACAGTATCTCCTCTGAAGATGTCAAGTTCCTGCATTTTTGCTAGCGATAACGTAACCACAGAGCTATCATCATTTGCGGATTCTTCCACCAATAGTCTGTTGGGACGAATTTTTTGGCGTAAAATTGCCGTGTCCAAATCATCGTTGCTGTAAAATAAAAAAAAATTAAAATTAAATAATATAATCAGGCTAATAACTTTTAAAAAGTCGGGGAAAACTAGATTTGGGAAATGTCCAAATATTTTTGAAACTGTTTATACTTTACCTTCTATTATCGGCCATTTTATTATTAATTTATATTTAGCTTTACTTCTTCTATTAATTTCACTGTTGCAAGTTTTTATTTCAGTGTATGTCTTGTTCCCTTTTATAGTAATTTTTAACCAAAATTCACTACCAATATTATATAAGAAATACCAACCTAATCGCAGTTCAATTTTATTTTCCAGCCAATAAATACGGGGGTTACCCGGTAACAGAGTCGTCTCTCATGTGACGTCATAATGGTACACATTCTCGGCTATAGAATGCAAATCCATCACTTATTAATGACGGAAAAATCGATTTGAATCGTGAAAATTTACTTTTGGAGATCAATGAGCAGGTGAAAAGGCAATTAGAATAAACGTCTTTAAGAAATATGGAGGTAAATTACTAGACCTTAACGAAAGTAACAACGCAAACAATCTTGCGATATTATCTTAGGTTATATACAGGGTAAAAGAAAAGCCATCCAATTTTAGAAATTTTTACTTTACATAATATACAGGGTGTTTAATCAAGTTGTTTGGTTAAAGGATTTCAGCCATTCTACATCCGTGATTTTCGATTTTCGGGCGACTTCGGGAATGTTTTCAATAACTGCGTTAGCTTAAGAGCCCCGCCTTTTTAACACCGTAAATTTGTGCTTCTCCCTCCCCCCCCTTCCCCAAAATGGTAAAAACTGATTTATTTGTAATAATAAAAATTCTCGTAAGGGAAACCCCGAAAATGATACTTTTTACGAGTGCCGAAATGAAATCCTGGCTACAGTCATGTAAATTTTACAATATTTATCTAAAATATGAAAATCCCCCAAGGGGAACCCCGGAAAATGACACTTTTTACGAGTACCGAATTGAAAAATCATGGCTACGGTCCTGCAAATTTTAGAATATTTATCTAAAATATGAAAATTCGATTTTGCCGACGTTTCGGAGAATCTTGTAATCAATTCTCAATACTAAAAAGGAAATAACAAATTAATGATCCCTAAATTGGGGTCAGAAAATTTATTGCACTGGCCAAACAAAATGGCCTATTCGCAGGCGACGCCGCTGTTTAAACTCAGACTTTTTGATTTTAAGGTTACGTTTTAAAATAAAATACTCAAATAGCATAATTTGTTTAAATAACGAAGTTTTGTATTATCCAAAAATAAAATAAACGAACAAAATATGTTGGATTCATTTCCGACAAAAATCGAAGATAAGGATGATCATATTTTTGGTAGACCAAAGACAGGTACAGTTTTTGACTTTGTTCCTGTTACTAAAAATTAAGAAATACTTCAAATTTTCAACTTATTTTCCAAACATATTATGAAAAATCATTTTCTTTGAGCTGGGTATAATTGAATAATTTTTTAGGCAGCTCTGACGATTCTGCAATTTCTTTGTCCAATAATAAGTTATCAAGAATACAAAAGTGTTGTGTACCTAACTGTAAGGATGTTTTATCACCTCGACATCGATTTCCTGCCAACGATCCATGTACGAGTTTACTGTGGATTAACAAAATTAATTCCAAGTTACTCGACATGAACTTCAATAAAATACTACAATCATGTTTCGTATGTCATGCACATTTTAAAAAAGAATTTCACGTTGGCAGAAATAATCTTACGTTAAATGCTGTGCCTACACTGAATTTACCTGGTAAGATTTTAGTTTTTATATTTTAAGGCTTTAATTATGGTTTTGTAATAGAATCGAAAGTTGGCATAGAATACTTGCACACACCACGTATGTTAGATACCAAATTACAAACAGATTGTGAAAAAATTTTTGAAGTAGTAGATTTCGGGACATCAAATGGTAAGAGATTTTGAAGTTATTTTTTAACAAGTTAATTTTAATTTTGGTTAAATTCACTTAGATGACCCTAAAATGGAATACATAGTTGTTACGGAAATAAACCATCAGACACCGAGTACATCCAAAGGTGAATAACAATTATGCTTTTTGTGCTAAATTAATTTGATATCTTTGCAGAATTAGATATAAATGTTGAGATGATGGAGTCCATTGTAACTGCTGCAAAGGTTTTGACGCCTCTAAATACTTCGGAAGGTAAATCAAACTGCTATAATTAATAATTCTATTGATTTTAATCAAACTCAATAACAAAATATTTTTGTAGGTAACTTGAATTCTAATTTCAACACACAAACAAAAATAAAAGAATCGATTGCGACATTAAAAAACGATTACAAAGAACATGACATTTCAAATGCAACCAATTACCGTAAGTATTTGCGTCCCTACGAATGTAATATTTGTAGCTTCAAAAGTCTGGATAATCGTCTCCTGACTCAACATAAAAAAATTCACAAAAACAGTAAGTGCAAGATTTCTGTATCTGCTAGTTTTGATAGTCGCCTGAAGAGCGTTACAAACAAGATTGAATATGCATGTCAAACTTGCTCTAGCAAATTCTTGGATATCGATAAACTGCGAAGACATTTTCGAACTCATAAAAAGAAACAATTATTAGCCTGTTCATCGTGTGATTATACAACTACACTAAGAAGTGTTCTAAAGGTACATTTAAAAACACACGCGAAAGAAAACTCATTTGTGTGCCAGTTTTGTGATTACACATCTAAAAAACAGAGAAACTTTAAAGCCCACCTTAAAACTCACTCGGGGGAAAAACCGCATATGTGTGAAGTTTGCGGAAAAACAGTTACAACAAAGTTTAGCTTAAAAGAGCATCAAAGAATTCATACAGGAGACAAACCCTACTTATGTCAATATTGCGATTACAGAACAACGCATAGAATTGTATTGAAGCGGCATATAAGAACTCATACCGGTGAAAAGCCTCACATGTGTAACATTTGTGGGCATAGAGCATACCGTAATATTGACTTACAAAATCACATGAAAAGACACACTGGAGAAAAACCCTATATGTGCGACATTTGTGGTTATAGAACTGCTAGGAAAGACCTATTGAGGGTACATTTTAGAATTCATACCGGAGAGAAAAATTTTGCATGCAATTTTTGTGATTACAAATGCAGAACCCCAAATCGTTTGAAAGAGCATACGAGAACTCATACTGGGGAAAAACCTTACGCATGCACAATTTGTGATTTTTCATCTGCAATTAAAACAAATTTACAAAATCATATGAATATGCATACAAAAAAGATGTTCAAATGTAAAATATGTAATAATTATAGCACCTCATTCAAAGGTAACTTTGAAAAGCATTTAAAAAAGCATCAAACTTAAAGATTTTTATATTTTTAATTTAAAAAGAAAAGGATTTTAGAGTTTATTAATTCGCTATTCTAATTTGTTTTCCCGCCAGTTGGTAAGTCGGAGATCTGTATTGCCTCACGTCACATGAGAGATTTCTCCTGTCCTGTGCCGTCATGAAAGTACATCATCCAGACTAATCAGAATAATTATTGCGTTATAGTCATAAAATTATAATATTAGAAAATTTCCTAATGGAAAATTCGATTTAAATGAAAAGAACTTACCAATTGGTGAGAAAATAAGTTTGAATCGCTATATTCGCCAGCCAGTACCGATTTTAAATGTTGACTATAAATTTTGTACTGATTGTATTTGTAGAAAGCAAATAAAATGTATAAAATAACAAAATTATTCATGTAATTTCTTTGTGAACTGTTGTGTTTTTGGTTACGGTTACGGCGACAGTATTGTAGGTGGATGGGAGAGTTCGGCTGTAAATATAATACAAAACAACATTAAAAACAGCAGATAAATGGCTTGAAAATAAATTTAAATTTGTAATATGGGTAATTAATTAGTGCCATTTTTACATGGGATATAAGGAAACCATCAAACTTATCAATTTTGTTTATATGCATTTCTCTTTTTTGTTGCACTGTTACGGAGTGGCAGTGACTTAAGAAGACTGTAAAAGTTTTAATAAAATGAGCATTGCTCTTAAGGTTAGTTTTATTAAATTTTTTCCAGTCTTTTATTTGTATATATTTATGTTTTGTTTTAAAATTATCGATAAGAACTTCAAAAAATGGATTAACAATTTATGCAGTCAATTTATATTCAACAAAATGTTCTCCCATAAATTCGTCTAAACAAGAATTTACAGTAGGCCTGTAAATCACTCAGACTCGCTGAGAGTCGATTCAAAGGTCGACCGCCTAGTGCTGAGTACAAAGCCGAGGCATATGAAGCCACAAACAATGGAGACCATTGAGATTGAGAATGGTAACGGGCTTTGCTTTGTTTCCATCAGCACTGCCTTTTGCAATTTGCTCCTGCAGAGTTTTATTTTTAAGAGCAGTCACGTTATCCTCCATCAGCTGACTATCAGCAGACCCACTCATGAGAGACATCATATCGTCTCGGAACAGATCACAGGGGAATTTCACGATAATCCTCTCGAGGGCCGCTACATCAAATGGTCTAAAACATAGAGAATCAGGTGCCGAAGGAGAAGGAGGAATACCCAGAACAGTAATCAGCTTGAACGAAGCCAAAATGACTTAGGTACTAGAGAATTAATTAATAGGAAGGAATGAACAGCGGTTCCCAGTCGGTTATTGTGATTAAAATCAATACTGCATTTTAGAAAATTTTAATTTATCTTTTTAATTTATAATTAAAACTCCATTTTAATTTAAACAATCAAAAAAGCGGTTTGTATCGGAAGCAAATGAAAAGCTTAATTTTACTACTCTAAACTCGATAATATGATAAATAACTGTTTGGACGCTTCACGTTAACCATACTTGTTTCCAAAACTTTACTCTTGATCTTTGAAGTGTATGGTCGCTTTATAGGAATGTATTTGTTCTCAAGAGGAAGATAATTAGATTTTCTCGAATAATTATTATTATAATTGGTGGGTAGTTTGGAAAACTTTTGCTCTACTTTAGAATTTGGTTTTGCATTTTTAGTCGCACGAGACGTGTCTCCACTTGGCATATCGGAGAAGCTTTCAGCATTTTGACGATACTGGAATCTTGGAATTCGGGATGAATAATTAGTCTTCGCAACGCTAATTGGACTCGAATATTTCTCTCCCAGTTCCGTTTTTGTTTTTCCAGCTGTATATTCTACAATTGAACCCTTTCCTTCAAGGTCAGTTTTTAGTTTAACTGCTTCTACTTCTTCAAAAAATAAAAGATGAAACGGATTATGTTTTAAGTCTTCTAAATTTGGGGAGTTAAGTGAAAAGTGTGATTTTTCGGAAACTTCTTTTATTTTGTTTTGAATTGACGAAGCAGAACTATTTCTTCTCATAAGGTTTTTATTTGAAATAACTTGATTCGGATTTGTAAACGGAATTACCTTACAACTTTGGAGTTGATCAGTTGCTTTTCCTCGTTTTTCTATTGAAGTGTGTGGCCGTTTCATTTTTCTTCTGGAAGAAAGATTAGTAGAGGGATGCCATACTTCAGGCTGTATCGGCGAGGAACAATCGCCAATTATTTGTTCAGAACATTTTGGAAACACTGTCTTCGAGCTGGGTTTGATTGCACAACACCTACAAGAGATTTCCGTTTTCAGATGATTCTGAAATATTGGAATTCGAGATGGCGATTTATTGGTTCCTGGAGCGCTTAAACCGAAATATTTCCTTGCATCGGGTGATTGCAGAATTTCGTCTCCAACTCTTTTTTCCGCTTTAATTGGGTCGATTTCTCTAAAATTCGGAAAATTAAATAGATTTTTACTTTTTGATTTTCTCAAAACGTGTTGCTTGTTCATGTTTAAGTTTGATTTTCGTTTCTCGCGTATTTTATTTCCAAATTAAGGGCTCAAACGACTTTTTCTCAAAAGATGTTTTTTTGGGATATTCTCTAGTGATGCAATAAAATTCCAATATATTTTTTTACATTGTGTTTAAATGTATTTACGATCAATAAAAACATAACTAAAACTTTGGATGATGTTTGTCAATTGGATGACGTTAATTAAAAATTTCACACATTACAATTTTTTCTAGTAAAAAAATTATAATATAGGTATACTCAAAATTTAAGTTGTGCCATTCGGGTATAGATGCCGTTAGAACGAACCAATTATGTGATTACGATGACAGTAAATACGCCGACTGCATTAATGCCGACAAACAATTAATAATTATTTAATTTTTAAAAGATCCAAAATCATATAGTATGCGGCAACTGGGCGACGCCGACGGGTAAACTGGAAGACGGTCATTCAGGACATTCAAAAATTTAAATTACTATGATATATTTATGTAATAAGCACTGATAATTTCCCATATATAAAACCAATGAAGATCAATCAACCTGAGTACTAATATTCAAACAGGAAAAATAATCGCTTGATCGGCTATTCTGATGGAAGGGGAAGTTGGTTGTGGGGCGATGATGATGAATTGGGAGTCAATGGAGGGTGTGGGGTGGAGAAAGGTCTCTGGAACTTCGCTTGAGAAGTTGGGGAGATTTTGGGTTTCTGATATCAAAAACCGCGGATCGGATTATCACTCAAGCAGGAATGGGTATTAACAGGTAACACGTCCAATGCGTAGCAGATGTTAGGGTGTTTTGAAGAGGTTCTGACGGGTTTGAATTGATTGTTTTTGGAAGAGGGGGTTTATTCTCCTGTGTACGAGAAGATCGGGTTTTGATTTGCCGCTGAGAGGTTCTAGATTATCTTGAGAGATAAAATCCCTGGCTGATATGGTGTGGGGAGGTTCGGAGTATCTTGAGAGTTAGATTCTCTCGGGGTACGGGTCTTTATGATATGTTTGTTGTATCATTTAATGTAGAGTTCCTGAAAAATTTTTTGCCTTCTTTATAAAATAATTTATTATTTTTTCGCCCAGCTGACCGTCGCCGTCGCCCAGTTGTTCTGGTCCGAAAATCATATCACTCAATAAGTTTATTGCCAATATTGTCGAAACTCTTCAAAAAACTGCTTTTAAGAAGAATTAAGCCAATTCTAGAAGAACTCCGTGTAGTCCCCAATCACCAGTTTGGATTTAGGCAAGAACACGCAACCTGTTTTGCACAGCGACCTTCCTGGACATAAGTCAAGCTTTCGATGAAGTCTGACAGGTGGGACTACTGTATAAAATAAGAAGAGTCCTTCCTGACAATTAGACTTAATATTGAAGTCTTATTTGCAAGATAGGTACTTCCGGGTGAAGTTCCAGGAAGCTTATTCAACCCCTAAGCTAATGGTTGAAGAGGTGGCGGATTAGTCAGTCCAAGTAGTGACCTTCACACGCGCAGAGGAGATTGTCCGCCAGTCAAACTAAATAACCTAGATATACCTCAGGCTGAGGAAGCAAAATACTTGGGAATGCACCTTGAACGAAGTTTAACGTGGAGGAAACATATCTTCACGAAGAGAAAACAATTAAGCCTGAAACTTTGAAAATTGTATTGGATCATCGGCAAACAGTCACAACTAACAATGGAAAACAAATTGCTTTTGTACAAAGCTGTAATTAAACCAATATGGACGTATGGTATACAACTGTGGGGATCTTCGTCTAATTCCAATATAGAAATCCTGGAGCGTTTCCAGTCGAAGATGCTGCGACTGATAGTGGATGCCTCGTGGTATGTGCCCAATGAATTAAATCGTCGAGATTTGAAAATGCTAAGTGTCAAAGAGAAAATCAAAAATTATATGTACGCGACAACTCGGCGACGGTTAACTCGGCAACCGGTCAACTCGGCGGCGGGCGTAATTACATGAAACCTAAAATATGAAAACCAGACCTGTAAGCACAAAAACAGGTAAGATTCTGTAAGTTTTCTTTTAAAAAGAAAATATCGGATCTTTTTTTTGTAAAATAGGGGAAGTACATATAATCTACTTTTAATGTAAAATTAGCAAACTACGAGCCGCTACTGTACACTCTACAGTCATTCTAATTAAAATAAATTGTAATTATTTGTAATAAAAATTGTAATTAATTTTAATTATTTTGTATAAGCTTAAGCTGTTTTTATAACCTTAAGTGTAAGCTAGTTTTATGAGCTAAATTTTACTACAAAATTGTTATAAAAAACAAGAAATGTTATTTAAATTCTGTTATATCATCCTTACTAGTCTGAGCAGCAAAAACGTAAGTGTTAAAGTGTTTTTTAAAAATAATAATTTAATTCATACAATTATTCAGTGGCGTAGCCAGGATTTTCATTTGGGGGTGGGGTACAAAATCGTGGGCGTAAGAAAATACTTTTCGGTGCAAAGCAAGCCTAGCAAAAAGCGCCGCAGGCAAATTTTTTTGAAATTTTCAAGGTCCTATGTAATGTAAAGTTAAAAAATTGCGATAAATGTATTTATTTAATTAATTTTTATACATTAAAAAAATATATTGTGAAATGCATTTGGGAGGGGCACGTGCCCCCGTGCCATCTCCTTGGCTACGCCACTCCAATTATTATTGTAAATATTACATGCTGTTAGTTAACTTACGAGGAGAACCTCTCAATTTTAACTCTAAGATCGGAACAAGCTTTAGTAAGTTGAAAGAGCTCTAAAATTATAGGAATAAATTAAATTATACACAGAAATTCAAAACTCCAAGAGCACCGTGCGATAGCAACCGTGCCGCAGTCACACTTCTGGATATGCGAGTATTAGTCGGAAAAATACATCGTTAGCATTGCTAAAAATTCATTTAATGTAGAGTTCCTGAAAATTTTTTTGCCTTCTTTATAAAATAATTTATTTTTTCGCCCAGCTGACCGTCGCCGTCGCCCAGTTGTTCTGGTCCGAAAATCATATTACTCAATAAGTTTATTGTCAATATTGTCGAAACTCTTCAAAAAACTGCTTTTAAGAAGAAGAAGATTAGATCAGCAAAAGTTTTTATCAATAAGGGATGGGTTGCCCAATACACTAAGTTTGAGTTCTTTGGGAAATTGTCGTTTTTGGTAAAATTTAAATATTTCATTGAAACTCGACCCGGAAGTGGCACAACTGTACTGTGGGTATTGTGAAAAAACAACTGCACGCTTAACGCCATCTCTTTCTAATGACAGTTGTTAGTAAATTTTCTGTCATACAAAAACAGCGCCGTCTCGTGGATTAAAATATCGGTTTAACAAAAAATAAATAACGATTTTTTATACAAATTGTGATAACAAGTTCACAACAATAGTAGTTTGTGTAATCAGTGTAGAAATTAAGGCATTATTTTTATTTTATTTATCCTTAAATTTTGATTTTTATAAAACGCACTGATTAATGTACACCTTTTACTTTTATATTACAAGAATACAAGGAAAGTCGAGAAAGATACACCGATTAAATATACAGAGCAATTGAAAATAAATAACAAGGTAAAGAATTATTTAGAATTGATTCTAATATTTGAATTCAATAAAAATAATTTTAGATGAAAATCAAGGAATACATCCGTACTGTAAATTTCTTCAGACTTTTGCTATCAGCTTTATATTTGGCAATTTTTTTGGTGCCATTTTTATTGATTATTTCAACATTTTTCATGTATCGTACCTTGGTATTTGCTATTTTAAAACTTAAATTTGGATCAAAAGTCAATGGAATTATGTACGGATTCGACGCTCTCTTTGCATCTCATTCCAAAAATATTATAAATGTTATCATGATAGCAAAAACTGAAAATTCCTTCGAGGAATTTTATCGCAAATTCAAAAAAATTGTAAACAGAAAAATATTCCAAAACAGGCAAAACGACCCAAAATTATTATCGACTCGTCATAAATTGTTTGGTTACCACTACTTCATTCAAAATCAAGTGGAAATTGATGAATGCGTCAGAAGTATAAACTTGAATTGGGAAATGGAAGAGATAAGTAAAAACGAATTAATGAAAGCTATAAGTAATAATTATTCCAACCAAACGTTGCCATACAATAATACAAGTTTCTGGGAAATTTTACTGTGTGAGAACTCCATAAAATGGAATAACGAAATCGACAAGGCCAAAAGATCGTACGCCATTTTGTTTCGATTTCATCATAGCTTAGCTGACGGAATAAATATTATGAAATTTATATTCAATACTTTTTCTGATTCTCATGAAGAAATAAAAATCGAAACTCTTCCTAGCCAAAACAATTTATTGCAGGTTAAAATCCTGGATTTTATTTATATTTTGCTGATGATACCAATTGTGGTTATTTCCCAAATATTCTCCCAACACAACAATAACGTTTCAGACGTTTCGTCACCCAGTGACCAGCAAATCATGGTTGTAAAAACAGAAGAATCACGAAAATGTATAAAAATCATTAAACGGATGAAAAGAAAAGTTCAGGGTACACGTTTCGTGGACGTTTTGGCAGTTGCAATTTCGAAAAGTTTCAGTATTTATTTTCAGAAGAAGGTATTATATAATATGTATTTATACTTAAGCCTTACACAGAGAAAAATGTGTTAATAATCCACACAATTGTGCAGAAAAACGACACAATTGCGTACTTTTTCGGCACAATTGTGTAGATTAGTAACACATAATACTCTTTGTGTAAAATTGAAATATTTTAACGTTGTACAGTAGGTCTTTGACGACTGATTATTTTTTTTATCTTTTAGGGAAACCACCGGAATCTTTCCTGCATTAATGCATACATATCGATTCTCATGGAAGACGCTCCACATTATTTACAATTTACCAAAGCAAAAACAATCAAGCTGCAAAATTCGTTTTCAATCGCCAAATTAAATATTCCTATCATCCATAACACCAATGCTGCATCTTCTTATTGGGAAAGCTTCATCGCAGCGTTGAAGAAAATAAAAGTAGAAAACGAATTCTTCAAAGCTTGGCTTGATTCTAAGGTGATTATTATAAGTTACGAGAAGAGTACGACAACCCGGGCCCCCATATTTTGCGCAGAAACGTGTTTTTGCGGTCCAGGAAGTATTCCAGGCTTCCTGAAAGGAATCTAACAATGTTCAATTGCTCCAAATACTTGGGGTAACCCACATTCTGCTACACCTGCCTGCGGCTATGCGGCTCCGAGCCACATCAAAAAGCTATAAACAGTACAGAACCCTGAACAGTGCAATGGCAGGAAACAGACGACTTCAATTTAGAGTCCATCGAAGAGATCCTCCGTAGCGCGATGGAAAGATTCTGCGAAGCCGCGGGTGACCCCAAAAACCCGTTAACCCGAGAGCTCGGTGAAATCGAATAAATTATTATTTATCCTATCCTGTGGGAGTTCAATGTAGGCGTTTCCCCAGCAGATGGTATTGAAACTCCATTTCTGGATGTGAGATATTTCATCGTCGGTTTGCTTGGTCTCATCACAGCCGACTGGTACGCCACCTACTCGGCCATGGCATAAGGACGAGACCTACTGCTTTACATGGAATCTAAAGCACGGGGAAACTTGAGCAGACACGCGCCCTCTTTGGCCGTAGAAGTTCGTTTCTGCATGTTGAGGAAACCACCGGACATCCTCTCTTGGCGGAAAGTGGCATTTCGACCTCATCAACCCCCCAAACCCGCGTTAGCTAGACAACAGGCATACTAAGAGTCTATTCGTCTGTGCTACCTTTCCTGAGCTCAGTACCTGCTACCTCGAAGACTATTACAAGGTAGAAGAGGCTGAGAAAAACCTGCAGCTCTACCCCCTGAGACAAACAACAATTAACCTTTCCTTTAGGTGCAGAGAACCCCAAAAAAGGAACCCAAGCGCAATTTTGGGACCTTACTACTATTAAAAAACAGCCTAAGGCACATAGGGTTTCACGGAGCAGTGAGCAGTAAGTTTATGTTATTTTTGGCAAAGTCGCCCGTAAAAGTGAGATCTGTGCAGAAAGGGAGATCTCTGCGCAGACATGGGTCTGTTATGTAGGTTAGTGTTAGTTTATGTTGTTTAGCATAGGTTTAAGTAATCTTTTTGGTAAAACCATCGTAAAACGTGCCGCGTCGTAACGTGCCGACGCGTCGAAACAAAAATATCTTACATATCTGCGGGTCCGGGTATCGTACTCTAGTCATAAGTTACTTGCAATTTTGTTTCATCTCTCATAACCAAACTGTTGTGTTAGTTGAAATTATTAATAATAATAGTTAATTAATAACTAAGTAATAATAAATAATAATACTTAATAATAATTATTATGTATTATCTCTAGAAGCTTTTTTACAAATAGGTTTTTTATGAAGTTTTCAAAGTGATTACATATTTTTTTCCTGAATTTATTTTTCTCCGCCTGATGGGTTATTCCAATATACCATTACTAATTTCTAATGTGCCTGGCCCACCAGTAATGAAACTCTTTGATGGTTGCCATATCGAAGATCTTTTCTTTTGGGTACCACGACCAAGAGGATACGGTAGGTTACTTCGATTATCTTTTATTTTTTACATTCTTTAAAACTGTAGGCTCCACCTTGGGATTTTTATCGTACGATGAACGTCTGCAAATAGCACTAAATGTGAATAAAGAAATAATATCCGAAGAACTCGATGCGCAAGATATAGTAGACGGAATTTACCAATCATTAATTGTAATGGATGGCAGCTGTTAGGCCATTTAGGCCTTTAAATAAAAAGCAGCAATGCACCTACTACAATTTGCACAATTACTATAGTTTGTAATATTATTAGCAATTGAAATAAAGTTGGATGAGCTATAGACGTGGAAATTGCACTTAAATAAATTGCAGAAGCACTTGTTTCCAAAAACTTCCCAGTTGACATGGTTACGTCAAAATCACGTGATTTGACGTCGAAAACACGTCAAAAGACGTGATTTTCACGTGATTTGACGTAACCATGTCAACTGGGTTGTAACCCCATGCTGATCCATGGCTATGCTCCGACGGAATGCGAGCCTCGAGGTAAGCCTCAGCAAATCCTTCGTATATACCCAATAAATAAACCCAGAAAATTCAAGTCTACAACTCTCAGCATTGTTTATTCCAAGAAGTCAAGAAGACACCCTCCCAGTCTGCCCTGATCAAAAGTTGACATAGATCAATAAGTTACGACATTACTCTATCCAATCACACGATTCAGGGGAAACCGCTGAGGAAATTTGGTGTATAATTAAAGGGAAATGAGAAAATGTTAGGAAATCCTAAACAATCTTAGGAAATCCCGGATAATCTTAGAAATATTCCAGACAACGTTTTTTGACTTTTTCAACTTTTTCTAAAGGAAATCTGAATACCGGAAGTTTTAGAAAATCTTATAAATATTTCAGACAACCCTTTTTTTTACTTTTTCGAAAAGATATCTTGAGGCAATCTGAGAAAATTCGGGGAAATTTTAGAAATTCTGAGGACATTTTAGGAAATCTGGTGTACAAAAATTACATCTGCGGTTTCCCCCTCGGCAAGTAACATGGGAATCTCAAATTGAAAACAATACCATGAATCTCTGAGGGAGAAACCCAACCCAAAAGCTCTGTATATCTGAATGGAGGCTGTAGCGGACACTTCAACGCAACACAAATAAACTGTGACCTAGTTTAATAAAACAGTTTTATACAGACCTCCGTGTACAGTATACTACAAATAAACTGTACCATAACAAAATTCGTGATGACTCATACATAATGATTCATATGACCTTGGTAATAAAAAAACTGTTGACTTGCAGATTTGATGGTTCTAAATGTTTCTAGAGAGAGACAAAATTGAAGACAATAGAAACGAATTAATGGAACTAAAAACCAAGATTAAGGGAGTGGACCACCAATATGGACAAGAAAAAACAGGAAATAAGGCAAGAAAAGGGGGGTTGGACAATAAAGGTACAAAGCAAGAGGATGCGTTAACGAAGTTAGAGAAGAAATATGAGTAGAAAAAGTTGAGAACTTTATACAAAGAGATCTCTCGTTAAAAGCAGAGGTTATTGAAGCAGTCAAAGTGGGGAAAGTTCCTGGAAGGGAGATATTAACAGCCAAAATAGTTAAACTAAAAGGAACGAAAGTATATTATAGAAAACGATCTTACACCCAAACAAAGGCGATACAAGATAAGATCTTGGAAAGAGCCAATGCAGAATCCTGGTAAAGGATTTTTCAAATGGATTATGTTAGTGGATGGCCCCTAAGTGTAAAACCGGGTTTTCGGCCTCAGATAGCACTCGCGTCAGCCGCCATCTTGAAAAACGCGTTTTCATTATTATGTCGTAAACGGTGCACCGGACGATAAAAATGATAATAACCTTTTTTGTAGGAAATTAAATTTCCTATCATTTTTGTTTCAAGATTTTTTCTCTAAAGTCAATATTTTTCAAGATATAGTCAGTTGAAAAATTCAAAATGTGTTCTATAAGTTCAATTGTTATATTTTATTTTGTATCTGCAACTGTCAACGAAAATTTTAACAAAAACTGCATTTAACAAAATACGAAGCTGGGACTAATTTCTTACGAGAGGAGAAAACAAATCTGTTACTCAGTAACCTCTCAATAGTGGCGGCACTCTATACCCCGGCGACTCCCCGTGACCCGAGAGCTACCGAGAAAATATTAGAGAAGAGTTTAAACCTGCAAACGTAGTGAAAAATTTTGAAATTAATTTAAATGTCTTCTGTTGCACACCTAATTATCAACTGTTTATATCAGCGGTCGCCAAACTACTGAACCACTGGAGCAGTTCACGAGAAAATTTGGGTGGTCCGTGGAAAAAAGGGGTAGTAGACAAGGTTTTAAAAAAAATATCTTAGTAAAAATTAAGGCATTGATTTTAAATTAAAAATTGTTAGAATCTAATTTGTAGATAATCTCGCGTACTTTAAAACACAACTGATGTATTTATACTGAAAAATCTACAGTTTCGTTGATATGACCATTTGAACGTAGGAATTGGTAAAAGAAATGTAAAAAAATTAATTTTCGAATATTTTCAACCATTTTTTATTTAATTTAATCCATAACTTCAAATTCGTTGATTTTAGATAAAAAGAGTTAGAATCGAGTTTGTAGGTAATTTTACGTGCTTTAAAAAAGTACTAATTCATTTATACAGAGAGATGGACGGTTTTGTTGCTATGGTCATTTAAACGTTAAATTGATAAATTAAATTGAAAAAAATCAATTTTGAAATTTTTTAACATTTTTTTTTTTGGCTAAATTTAATCCAGAACTTCAAAGTCGTTGATTTTAGATAAAAAAAAGTTAGAATTGAGTTTGTAGGTAGTTTTTCGTGCTTTAAAAGAGTACCGAACTATTTGTACTGAAAAATTGACGGTTTTGTTGCTATGACCGTTTTGAACGTAAAATTTGATAAATAATAAATTTTGAAATCTCAACATTTTTTTACTTAATTTAATCCATAACTTCAAAATTTTTGATTTTAGATAAAAAGAGTTAGAATAGAGTTTGTCGGTTATTTCGCGTTCTTTAAATAAGTACTGAAGTATTTATGCTAAAAAATCGACGGTATTATTGCTATGACCATTTTAAACGTAAAATTTGATAAATAAAATTTTAAATAATAGATTTTGAAATCTCAACATTTTTTGACTTAATTTAATCCATAACTTCAAATTCTTTAATTTTAGATAAAAAGAGTTAGAATAGAATTTGTCGGTTATTTCACCGTCTTTACATAAGTACTGAAGTATTTATGCTGAAAAATCGACGATTTTATTGCTATACAATAAAGATACAATATAGAGCATTAATCGCAATAATTAATTATCCATAATATCTTAATTTAGAATTGTAAAAACGTTGATATCTTAATAAAATTTTATAAAAATTCCAAAATGAAATCTGCGGCCACGTATTTTTTTCAAACACAATAAAAGCTCTGGATGCTTGCCATAGCATAAAATTGCTGAGACGTGTTTCTCCTGATGTTCTAATCAATAAATCGACATCGCGTCCAATATATAAATTTTTTGTTATCAATTCTTCGTTAATATCTTCATTTTGAATATTTTCAATATTCACAACTTGACGAACGGCTTTTGTTATTTCATCCTGAGAAGTATAAAATATTGCAATGTTTAATACCAGCCCAGTACAATCCTTGGATCTCGCTTCAACTTCTGTTAGTAATTTCTTTATGCCATCCGGAATCAACGAAGTGTCTCCTATAATTTTCACACTAATTTGGTTTTTCAAGATTTTCTCAATTTTACCATGTAGAACTTCACTCAATGTCTGTATTATTTGCATTACACTATCCACTTCACTTTTACTTCTCTCTAAATTATGAAGGCTTAAGAGGAAGTATGTTAATTCTTGAATTCCCAAATAATGTTGTAGTTCCAAACACCATGCCAAAGTTTCAAATAATTTGATGATGGCCAGCAGATAAGACTCTCCTAATGGAATGTTTGCCTTTTTACTATATCTTCGGTTACCATCCATCACGAAAGCAATATGCTTAGGAAGAGGACCACATTTTATAATATTCAAACACAATCTTTGAAAGTTTGTAATTTTTTCTGTAAAAAACACGTTCATATTTACTTAGGAATGGATTATAAAGATTTATATTCTGTTTATATATCCAACGTAGGTTTAAGTATGTACGTATTTCACATTTTACGATCAAATTTATTCTACTTATGCATTTTAATTGTTTTAAAAACTTATTTATTGCTAGATTAATTTAAAATAGGAAAACGAGATAGGTGAACACTTTTATGCCTCGTAACCCTAGGTATAACAAACTATCTAAATGATGGCATCATAAAAAGACATCGACAATCAGGATCGCCTTTAGAATCAATGTAAAATTAAAATAACAGCAAGGAAAGATCACAGACTCACGGATAGGAAGTTAGAAATTTATCTCCTAGTTAATTATAAATGACACTGGAATCAAATAAAATATTCACGATTACATTAAAACGATACTTTACTTTAAATGAATTTGTATATGCTTTTTAAGATTACTTTGATTACCAAATTTAAAGTTACATACTGGACACACAAAGTTTTTTTCTTGCACGGTATGCGTACGTAAATGGCTCTTGAGATTATACCGATATGCGGTTGAAAACTGACACACTGAACATCGAAACGGCTTTGCTCCGGAATGTATACGAACATGTCTCTCTAATTGATGTTTATAATTCGAACTGTAGTTACACGTTGTGCACATAAAATCTTTAGTGCCTGTGCCACTTTTCAAATGAACTTTGAAGTGAGTATTATTTACAGTTCGTATTCCACATATTTCACAAAGATACAGTTTTTCGCCTGTATGAGTTCTTTTATGGTTTTCCAATGCTCTCTTCAGTGCGGTTTTATAACCACATGTTGTACACTCGTGCGGTTTATCTCCGGTATGATTTTTTAGATGTAGCACTAAGTTACTTTTATATATAGCTTTATAATCACAATATTCACAAGAAAACGGTTTCTCTCCGGTATGCGTTTTTATGTGAGCCCGTAGATTATGTTTTAATATAAATGTCTTACAACAAATATGACACATGTGAGGTCTATTTCCTGCATGAATATTCAAGTGCGTCTTTAAAGTCGCCTTATGATTAGTCCTAAAATCACAAAGGTCACAGGCAAAGGGTTTTTCATCCATGTGCCTCTGCAAATGTCTTTGCAAGTGCGTTTTTCGTGAACCTACATAGTCACAAACGGGACACCCAAACGGTTTCTCTCCAGTGTGAGTTCTTTCGTGATTCTCAAGAGACGTTTTTCCATCAGTTTTAAAATCACAAAACTGACAAGCGAATGACTTAGTACGTGGCTTACGCTGCCTTTTGATTGCGTGAGTTTTCATATGATGATTTAAGGCACTTGAAGTTGAAAATTGCAAAATGCACATTTTGCACGAATACGGTTTTTGATTAGTGTGAATTATTATGTGTTGACGTAAAATTGATTGATGTGCAGTTCTGTAATCGCAAATCTCGCATACAAACGGTTTCTCTTCTGGGTGTGTTTTTTTATGTTGTTTTAATTCTTGCTTCAGAGCACTTTTAAAATCACAAACTTCACATTTATAAAGCTTAGCTTTATGTAAATCTTGAAGCCTTTTATTTTCTGTTTGGTTTAAATTTAATTCTGTAATGAAGTTTTATTAGAATTTGTCGTAGGAGAATGACGATATATTTACCTCGAGATATATTTTTCTCGTCTAAAAAGAAATTAAATAAAGTACATGTCAAATTACACTTTCAATCGCTTACCTGTCTCCAAGTGTTCTGCTTCTTGTTCGATGGTGTTGGAATCCGACGACTTGCTCTTCACTGCAATAAGATTCGTTAAAACTAAAACTCACTTTAAAAATAATCTTACCAGGTAAATTTAGCGTTGGTATAGCATTCCATTTTAATTTAAATTTACTCCCGGTATCGAAATCATACTTCATTTTATGTGATGATAGTGTTCCGTTCATGCTGATATTTCTTCATTTAGAAAAACCTGAAACATTAAAATGAAATAAAAATGTATTTCCTGCAGTGCAGCTGTTTAAAATAAAGTTTGATAGAACAACGAGTAAATAATGTGGATATTAAACAACTTTTAAACATAACCTACAAAGTAAATTATAAAACTACGTTGAGAAAACCTTTCCAAGTTTGTTTTTATCAAAGGTTTTTATACAAACAAAATAATCACAATCTTATCAGTTTAATAATTACAAATAAACCAAGTTATATATTTACCGGGTTCCCATAATTAATACGAGCGTCCTCGCAGTGAGAAAAAGGCTGTCAAACATAGGCGTAACAAGGTATAATATTTTCGAGGGCTAATAGTCCAGTTAATGAGGGTAAAAATAGGGTATTACCTCCGAATTCTTTCCTAAAGCATCGATTTTGATGAAATTTTGGGAATAGGCTCCTACTTACCTCCCACTTCAAAGTCTACCCTATGTTGATATATGCTTATAGTTTTTTAGGGGTGAAAACTACCCCTTATTGCCAAAATTGAATAAAACTTGTTATAACGTAAATTAAAGTATTAAAGAAATGTATTTCAAATCTGGTGAACGTGGGGTTAATTATACTGCTTATTTTTTCTTCAAAAATTTGAGAGGTCAGTTGTTTTTTAATTGTATCTCTCTTAGTTTAAATGCAATCGACTTTTAGCAGTGCTCATTTTAAAGGTTTTTTCAAGTACTACAAAAAATGTTCTTAGCATTATACCCGGAAAATCGGACGTTTTTCCGTTATTTTAAATTGAATGCTTCGATTTGAGCATTCACAAAAGACAAAGTCTCCTTTCGTCAACCATATCTCGCTTTGAATTGTACCTAGGATATTTCTAAAAATAACTAATCTCTTTGTTTTTTTATAAGCTACAATTATGTTCCTAACACTGTTTTTGATTAGACGCATAGTTTTTGAGTTATTCGTAAAAAACCGTTCAAAAAAGTGTCATTTCTCTATGAAAATGGCAAGTTTTCAATCTTGAATAACTCAAACAGTATTGATTTTCGAAAAAAACTTTGTAGAACATTTTTTGCTTAAAATTAGATTTTTTATCGACTCTCGGGGTTATTTTGACCAAAGAATTTTTCACCCCCGAGAAGGGTAGGAACCACCCCCGAGAAGGTGTGGGAAGGGGAAAAATTGTTTGTTTTCCAGAAATTTTGCTTCGCAATAAAATCAAAGTTCTGGTGAGGTTTGCTAATTTTTTGATTTTGAAGCAGGCCCGTAGCCAGGATTTCATTTGGGGGGAAGGGCACTCGTAAAAAACCTTTTGTAGAAAGTAAAATTTTCGTGAGTTACCCTTCCGGAAATTTTTATTTTTTCAAACAAATGTTTTTTAAGATTTCGCGGGTGACACGTGCCTCCCCTAGCTACGGGCCTGTTTTAAAAAAGTTTTCTATTTTAAGTATAGTATTAATTACCGGATAATTGGCATAAAAATTATGAGTTATTACCCAATAAAAGCGCATAAAAATAGAACAATTATTATTGGCTTATGTAGGTAAATCTATATCCAATTATTGTATTAAAGCAGTGGCGTATTTAGAAAATGCATATGGGGGGGGCAAACAAGGGAATTTTTTTGGAATCTCGTTAATCCAGTCATGCGCGTCAGCGCTAATGAGATAAACGGACAAATTCCAAAAATCAATAAAATAAAAAAAATTCAATAAAATTAATTCTTAATTAATTGATCTGGTATTATTATTAGTATAGCTTGATTATGTATTTGATTTCTTTATATATACAAATTTTGGTGTCAATGTTGATTATCTTATTAACCGATTTACCAACCCAAAAATAAAATTTTCAAAATAACAAAAATACAATGGGATTATTAATCCTATTGTAGTTGGAGAAGGGTACCTAAATAACGATACCTAAATAACGGTACCTAAATAAATTAAATTTACGAAAATATTAAGAACACGTGGTAAACATTATTTTCTTCAGAAGGGGCTTCAGGGTTAAAATCCGAGTCATCCTTGGGGGGGGCAATTGCCCCCTTGCCCCCCCCCCTAAATACGCCAGTGTATTAAAGTAATACAATTATGTAATAAATTACAAATTTCTCTGGATTAAAACTTCATAAAAATCTCTTTGTTGCAATTTTTATCAAATATTGATCAGTGGCGGATCCAGGGGGAGTGTTATGGGGGTCATGACCCCCCCCCCCTTGAATCCATAATTGGGGCTAAATGAAAGCTTCTCTAAAGTGTAAAAAGTGTTTATATTTAATTTAATATTTAAAATTTAAAAAAACTGATAATATCCATGAAAATCTTAACTTTTCACATACGTGCTTCTATGACAATAAAAGAAATCGCCTGCGGCGCATTTTGCTGACGCGGTCTAACGACCGCGCATGCATGTTTGTTCAGACCTAATGAATATCCACTACCAGTGACCCGTTGCCAAAAGTCTAGATCCGCGCCTGTAAGGATCAGTGGTGGCTCGTCACTTTTTCACTTGAGAAGGCTAATAATAAAATAATTGTTATGGTTTGTACTACTTCACAGGGCCTAGGGACTAGATGCCGGAACTAGGGCGAGGCGAGAGAGACGCCCGCTACGGGCGCGAGTTAGTTAGGGGGCGCCAAATTTTCTCCGTCAGAAACCCTCTGTTTTCCAATCTTTTTTTATCTAATTCAAAAATATGGAAGATATTAACAAATTTGTTTTCGCATAGCTATAACACGGGGGGGGGATGAAAGTCACTGACAAACAATAATTCACAAAAAATAAAAATATTTAAACCTTTATTTCTAATAAATACGAATAATTAACCATGTAAATTTAATCTATAATATAAAAATAACCCATGCAATTGTAAGAGTGTTGTGTGTTGCTCCGCTGACTAACAAGGAGACTACCCGACCTCTATCAACGATTTGGTTCAGGTTGTGAGCTAAAATGAAACGGATTAAATTTTTATCGTCCACTTCTCAGCCGTTTCCCCGAAAAATGGACTTTGAAAATGTCGTGTATTTCATGTTTTAGAGTGCAGAATTACAATTATTAGTTCAGTGTACACGAGGTTTCCAAAAAGACGGATCCAGGCAAATTTTATGGACGTGATAAACTGGGGGGGGGAATAGATATATTTTGATAAGAATTTAGGTATATTTTTCCCATTTTAACAAAATATAGTAATTTTGGTGGTTTTTGAGTCATGGGAAAGAAGGGGGTTCCCCTAGAAGTCTCTGCTTCAAATATCGTTATAAAAAATTTGTTTTTATAAAATATATCAAATTATACCAATTGATAAGTATAAACACGACATTTTCAAAGCAGATTTTCGCGGTAACGGCTGAGAAGTTTTATTTTAGCTCACAACCTGCACGCACACCAGAAATGAGGTTGGGTATGGTCTCCTTGCAAGTTCTATTTTATGTAATTCCCCGAATTAAAACATGAAATAATCGGCATAGCTTTGGAAGGACACGCTTAAGTGCTCGCAAGACGAATTCAAACATTTTGCACAATATTTGCTTCATTTTTTTGCAATCTAATTTCGCGAGCTTTATGACGCCTTATGTGCACCAACAAATTACATTTTTCCGCGCACCGATAATCACACAGTTGACACTCGTACGATTTTTCTCCGGTGTGAGTTCTCGTGTGTCTCTGTAAATGAGATTTTCGCGTAAAAGTTTTGTCGCACACCGTACAAGGAAAAGGTCTTTCTGCGGCATGAGTTCTCAAATGTTGTCGTAAACTCGACTTCCTTAAAAACGAATTACCACAAAGTTCACAAGAATATATCCTTTCACCTGTATGAACTTGAATATGTTGTTGCCAACTTTCTCTTCTCATAAAATTCTCGTGACAAATTTCACACGAATAAGGCTTTTCACCGGTGTGGGTCCTGAAATGACGTTCAAGATGTCCTTTTCTCGAATAAAACCTACTACAAATCTCACATATAAACCTCTTTTTTCTATCGTGAATATTTAAATGCTTAATCAAAATCTTTTTCTGGGAAAACACTTGATCACAACTTTCACACGAGAAAGATTCGGTAGATTCGATTTTACCGTCTGGAAAGTGAATCCGCATGTGTTGCTGTAAACTGTCTTTTCTTGAAAAGCTACTCTTACAAATTTCACAGGAAAATGGTTTCTCACCTGTGTGACTTCTCAAATGCCGCTGTAGGTGTGTATTCCGAATAAAAGCTTTGCTGCAATAACCACATACAAATTTCTTCTTTTCTATGCGGGACTTGGTACGTTTCCTTAAAGCTAATTTTTGAACGCACTCTTTGTCCGAGTATTCGTGCTGATCTTTCTGTTCACATTTTAAATCGAATACTTCTTGTTGGGCTTCAAATTCTTCGTGCAGTTCAAAAGGTTGCAATTCATCTTTAATATCAAGCGAATGATGTAAATCTTTTAATTCTTCACCAGTTTCATTTTGCTTATCTTTTTTATTTTGTGGTTTGATTTCCATAATTATAACTTCTGGTTGCATTATTTTGTCGTTTGAAGATAAAGACACTTCGTGTGTTAAAGCATACCGATAAGCAGTTTCAAACGTTAAATTTTCTTTTCTTAACAAATTTGATCTTATTTTGTCGTCGACTATCCCACAAACAAATTTATCACGCAAGTAATCGTCAATAAAAGTTCCAAACTCGCAAGTCGTTGCCAATCTTTTCAGTTCGTTCACAAAATTTGTCACGGTTTCGTTTTTTAATTGGTCTCTTTTATAAAATTTATACCTTTCCGCTATTAGCACCTTCTTTTTGACGTAGTTGTTTTTTAAAACTTGTTCTAGTTGCTCCTGTGTGGCTTGCTCGGGTTTACTAGGTGCAAGTAACATTTTTATTTTATGGTACATGGTTGGTCCCATCACGGCAATGAAAGCTGACACTTTATCGACGTCGTTTACTTTGTTCGAACTAAAATAATGATCCAGTCGTTCCAGGTAGTCGTTTATATCCTCCAACTCTTCGTCAAATTGCTTCATTATTTTAAAATCGGACATCCTAAAAACTGAAGATATTTTGGCACCTGCACCACAGTGGATTAACTATTTTTTTATTAAATATTGAATTAATTCTTGAAATTGTTGCTTTTGGAATATTTCGATATTTCCATTTCTGTAAATTTGTAGGTTATTGGTAACTGTCACTTCGAGATTTACTGTCACTTCTGTTTCGCGGATGAGCGCAGAGACGGACTGCCGATATGGTATATTGTGCTACATGGTCAAAATACCGAAGTTACGAATCCAACAGATAATACGCCTCGGTATCTTTGATATCTGATAGGCATGATCATCTGCGGTGGACTTTATGTTGAGAATAGTCAGGGCCGTCTCAAGAAGTTTGAGCGACCTGGGCTGAAAAAATACTGGCACCTAAGTACATAATACTTTCTAAGATTTTTCTTTGAAAAACACAACATTTTGTATAAATTAATAAGTATAGTAAGTTTCAAATTTTACATAAAGGTAAAAGCTTGAAAATTATTAAACGAATACCCAAGGCTTTGAAAAATGCGGACAGACGGACGGACACGGAAGCAGAACATAAGGCTCTTAGTATACTTCGTATAGAAGCCCAGAATTAAAAATTTAATAATTATTTTTATAAATTTTAAGATTATTTTAGTAATTTTGGATAAATTTTAGTAATATTTAGGATTTTAGAAAAAATGGGAGGCGAGTTACAATAAGAGTATTACGTAAACAGACTTCTAGGTTGAGGGTTTCACTTTGTTTCTTATTTTTGCAGCCAAAGGAAGTGGGGGTATATTTTAAATCTTATATAAGATAAAAAACTTAGAAAATATAATAAAGATAAAAAGTTTATCGCAATCTTGCCAGTATAAATTTAAAAATAAAACACAATTAAGGAAGAGCGACAGACACACACTGCTTCTTCGACAATCAAGTCATCACACCATGTATGTGTTTCTGACTCACTAGTCGTCATCAGTCTTTAAAAATAAAATTTTTTAAAAAAATTTTAAATAAAACATAATTAAGGAAGAGCGCCAAATCACCAGTCACCATTTTTCTTTTCTAAGTATAAGTAGTAATACAATTAATAATAATAGTAATAAACAATTATTAAATTTAAACAAAATTTGTTTAATCTAAACAAATTTTGAAAAAAAATATTTTTTTGAAATATCAAATTCAGTTTGTTTGACAGAAATAATTTTGTTTAAAAGGAAACAAAATTTCTATCTATTGAATAAAATTATTCCAACAAAATTATTTATTAAATTCAAACAAAACGTTGTTACTGTGTAGCATTTTCTATAATTCCTCTGATTTCCTACTTCCTAAGATTTTCTAAGGTTTCCTATAGAATTTCTTAAATTTCCTCGGACTATGTTTCCTATGCAATTCTAAGTTTTCCAAGAATTTACTAGAATTTCGTTAGTTTTCCCAAAAATTTCTTCAGAATTTTCTCCGCTAGTACTAAGTCGAAAATTGCAATTTTTCATAAATGAACCCAGTTCGTTGATCTATGATCTTCTTGGTCTACCTTTTTTTCGCCTCACATGGGGCTTCCATTTCCAGATCTTCTTGGGTCATCTCTGTTCACCCATTCTGAGTACGTGGCCAAACCATTTCAAACTTCTGCGATCAATTCTGTCCGTTATTGTATCATAGGCCCCATTCTTCTTCGAATTTCGTCATTTGCTCCATTCTCGACACTCTAGAGCTTCGTCTCAAGTAATCCATCTCCAGAACTTGAATCTTTTTTCTCATGTCTTCCTTCAGAACCCATTCTTCACTTCCATAGCATAGCACCGACTCGACCATTGTTTTCCCAATGTATTTTTTTGTTTTTAGTGAAATGTGTCTATTCCACCACACTGAGTTTAGTGCTCCTATCACCTGTTCTCTATTCTGGATTTTATATCTTCATTACCGATCCCATCTGTTGTCACAATCGTACCCTCTCTTAATCGTTTCAGCATAAATTCTAGATCGTATGCATCTTGTGCTATAATAATAAAATTTTGTGTAAAAAGGTAGTCATCTCCTATGGGTAAGCCCATGCCCCGACCTTTTTTTTCTTTTTGTATTGCCCACTGTGTAGCTGTAATCAGGGTTGCATTTCTACTATAATCTTCTCTTTTGATGTTTTTCAAGAATCTCCAGAAATTTTGTTTTAAGCCCCTTGAGGTAATTTATAAATTAGGAAAGTGCCTTTTATTTAAATTAAAAATTTGGCGCCCCCTAACCAGCTCACGCCTGTGGAGGCGCCTCTCTCGCCACGCCCTAGTTCCGTCCCTGATAGGCATTGCAGATGCAAAACTGCTAGATGTGAAATAATAAGAATATAATTTGTATACCGCGAAATAGTTATTTATGTCATGAGTACATAATTTAGATCTTTATCGCCTAATTATGTGCAAATGACATACATAGCTTTATGCTCGACTGCACCGTAGAAGAAATATTTTAAAAACCCCTGACTGTAAAAAAAAAGTTCCTAAAATAAAAATTAATAATAAAAGCACCTTACTTAAAAACTACTGCTCCCTTTAAAACGGAAAAAATAATTTTTTTCTTCTTCACTCAACATAAAGTCTCAGACACATAACTCGAAAAATTAATTTATGCCTCCCCCCCTTCAAAATTTATACATTATTTTTAATTCAGGGAAAACGGAGATTTGTTCCACTTACGAAATCTGTTTATACATTCCATATCAAAAACTCTCCGTTTCCTTATTCATAGTTTATTTGATCATTTATAAGCATAATTAAGTAAACGGCACAAAGTGAAAACGGAATTGAGGTTTAAAATTTACAAAAAAAATGGTGAAATTATTTTTTCCCTTTTAAATACCTTTTTTTCTCCTCCTCAATCAGATCCTCAATCAAAAACCAAAAAATTGCCATCCATAGATGGTACTACTCTCAGAGTAGATGAATAAAAAACTCTTTCGAAAGATTTGAAAACACTTCTAAAATATCACAGAAAAACTGATGACAGTATTAAAAGCGGTTTTTCCAACATTACACCATATCTAGCCCACATCTCCCAAATATTTCTTTACACCTTCTTACTGCGCGTACACCACATCTCTCCCCGAGACTTACTCTTTGAGTTTTGGTGATCTGTTCTCGTATTCTTCACAAAACATAAAAGAGGTTAATTTGAAAACACAAACGTAACTTTATTCCATTTATATTTATTTCACTCAAAACCTACTTAAACCTAAACTTGAGACAATTAAAAACATGCAGTTAGCATCAATTCATTTATGATGCGTTAATTTTTTAATTAAATGTCGTCGCAGGTTACTTTTATCTACCGTTTTATAACCACAACTTGCACATTCATACTGTTCGTCTTTCGAGTGAATTTTTAAATGTCTTTTTAAATCTCGACTTCTTAAAGTTGCGTAATCACAAATATAACACGAGAAAGGTTTATCTCCGGTGTGAATTTTGGAATGCTGCAAAAAGTAACTTTTATCTGCAGTTTTGTAATCGCAGATGTTACACTGGTATGGTTTTTCAGTTGAACTTAAATTTTTATCCGCGTGAATTTTTGAGTGCCTATGCAAATTTGTCGAACTTCTGGTTGCGTAGTGACAGATTTCGCAGGAAAACGGTTTTTCATTTGTGTGTACTAGTATATGACTCCGTAAGTGACTTTGCCTTATGGCTCTGTAGTCACAAAACTCACATTTGAACAACCGCTCGCCCGAGTGAATTTTTGAGTGTAACTTTAGCGAACCCTTAGTGGAAAAGTTATTGCCGCACACATCGCACTTGAACGAATCTTTACCGGTGTGAATTTTAAAATGTTTCTGCAGTGCACTGTTTTCTTTAAATTTAGAATCACAAATTATACATGCAAATGGTCTTTCTCCCGTGTGTATTTTTTCATGTCTTTGCAGGTTACCTTTCTTTATTGTTTTGTAGTCACAAATTCTACATGCAAATGGTTTTTCTTCTTCCTGCGATTTTATATATGTATGAACATCAAAAAAGTAATCTATATTGTCTGTATTGATCTCTTCTTCTTCTTCTATTTTTATTTTCAAATCGAAAAATTGATTATCTAAAAATTTTACAGATTGAAAAACTTAGCATATTATTCACAAGCAAATAAATATATAAATCATCTTGCCTGTTTCATCGGTGGGACGTTCAGCATCCATTTTTTTCGAATTTGTAATCTTTTTATGCAAAGTTGAAGTTTTGACGATTGTGAGGTTAAATAATTCTGTGGCTGTCATCACTGTCATTAGGGATATGAGACAGGAGCGCACTCAGAAATTTCCGCTGGTTTATGGTTTAAAAAAAATTTCTTTTTTCTTTTCTTTAGAAACGAAGATTAAGTGATTACACTAAAACAGATCCAACCAAAGTTTATAAATTTTATAAATAAAAATCAGAAACAAATAAAAAGCGAAAAAATGATAAAATGTACAATATTTTAATAATTTATTAGTGCGTACACAAAAATAAGCAGCGGATTACGGAATCGCTTTGCGAATCGCTTCTGATTAATCAAAAATTTTATCAATCAAAATTCATTCGCAAAAACAGTAGTCCGCTGCTGTCAAAATCTGAGTTCCACTTTTCAACTTTGAGAACCACTGTATAATTCTTATGTTTTTGTTTACAATTTTTTGACATTTGACAAAAATTATTTACGGTTTTAACTCTGGTTTTATCCAAGTTTTAATCAGTTAATAATTGGTTTAATGTGAATTAATGTGGACACATATTTTTTTTAATATTCAAAATTGAGAATGAACCAACAAAATTTGGCTCTTAATGAAATTGAAAATAAACCGGTTAATGTGGAAATTCGAATAAAAGAAGAGACACAGGATATCAAATTCGAAGACAGGTTGGTCCGATTTTTTGCATTAGAATTTTATTTTTTCAAACTACTGTGAAAATCAAGTATCAGTTTAGTTATTTCGTTGTTTGTGGTTACAGTTTTATTTTTATAGGAGCCTCAAATTATAACGGTGAAATAAAAGTGGAAGTCTGAAATCTGAAGTCGAATTAAATTTACTGCATTCAAAGATAATTAAAGAAGACGATGAATTTTCAAATATCGAATGTAACTGTAATGTTAAAGTTGAAACCTGGACCCAGGAGACTTCTAATCACTCGACCGAGGAGATAGTATGTGATTACGAACATTACAATCCCAAGATAAAGCGTCACAAAATTTGTGCTGGTGATAGCCCATTTGTGTGTAAATTTTGCGGATATAAAACTACACATAAAAGTCATCTTCAACTACACATAAGGATCCACACAGGTGAAAAGCCATATATGTGCACGATTTGTGACTACAAATGTGTCGATAAGAGTAATTTAAAACGTCACCTAAAAATCCACACAGGAAAAAGACCGTTTTCGTGTGAAATTTGTAGTTTTAAATTTTCGGACAAGTACAAACTAAAATATCATTTGCGAACTTATACGGGTGAGAAACCATTTGTTTGTAAATTTTGTGACTATAAGTGCACCCTCAAAAGTAGATTACACCAACATTTTCGAACCCACACTTTAGAAAAGGCATTTGCATCCGAAATTTGCAATCATCGAGCATCCAGCAAAAGTAATTTACATACACATCCACACCGGCGAAAAACCTTACGTTTGCGAAATTTGCAGACAAAAGCAGCTTGACGCGACATTTGAAAATACACACGGGGGAAAAACCGTTTTCGTGCAGTTTGTGTGATTATAAATGTGCACGTAAAAGTAGTTTACAAATTCATTCCACAATTCACACTTCGGAAAAACCTTTTGGGTGCGAAATGTGCGACTATAGGTCATCGAATAAATTACGGAACCATTTGAAAACTCACTCGGAAGAAACATGTACATCTCTTAGAGTAGATTAACGAGTTTGTTGTTACAATGAATGTTGTATGTATATTCCGAGATTGTGAACAGCTTGGTTGTACTGAGTGAGTTATAGTGTCTACAAACAGGAGATCTACAGTTTAATGCGGAATTTTAACCTGGAAGTATACAAACTTCATAAAAAAATGGTAAACATTTTTTGTTTTGATGCCCTCAAAGATGTCGAGAAGGATCTTGCGAGAGAGTTGATCAGAAAAATCAGTTGTATTTGGCCGGGAATCAAACTCACGACTGTGGACTAGTAATTCAACACTCTAACTGTCAGTCTAAGACTATTCTACAATAAATGTTCCAAATTACCAATTCTCATCGAGCCATGGAAGTTGGACAATTCAAATAAATGGGTGGCCATTTAACACTGCCATCATGGAAGTTGGGAGGTTAAACGTCAGGCTTTATCAATCATAAAACACCGAACTTACTAATGAAAGCCTTGAATGCAACGCCGGAGTAATTTTAAATTTCAGATTAAAGGGAGAACCCGTCAAGTATAATTCCGAGATCGGGAAAAGCCCAAGTAATATTTTTGCCTGGCCATATCCAAATTTTATTGTCAGGTTACTACTAAGCAGATTATTTTTGCCTGTAAACTGCCTGCCTGGGGCAGCTACCTGGCAGAATTTAGAATCAAAAAAGTTAAATAACCCTCCTTTTTTGGCTTCGCCGCAGTTGGGTAAAAAAGTGAATTTTCGGTTGTGTGATTTATCTTTTGAAGATAGATACTCCTTCCACAATACATATCCAAAGCTTAACGTGAAGCTACTCCGGAAGCAACTCCTTTCACATGGACCACAAGGCTTGACTGTGCTATCAGTATAGATCTCTTCTTTTTGGAGTAATTTCTGGCAGCCATTTGGCAGGTACCTATCATGATACAATTATGGGTACTTATAGCTTATATAGCAATATGACTATGAGACAATGACTATTACCAACAAGAGTGCAGAAAGGCTAAGAGTGGTGCAGAGGGCGATGGAAAGTTCGTTGAACGTAAGTGTGTGAGACAAAATAAGAAATAGAACTGGAGTTGTGAACGTGATAGAGCGTGTGGCGGCTCTATCGCGTCTGAAATGGAGCTGGGTCGGGTACGTGGCGAGGCAGGATTACAACAGGTGGAAAATAAAGATTTTAGATTGGAAGCTAAGAACGACGAAAAGGAGTAGAGGTAAACCCCAGATGAGATGGCTCGATGATGTCAAGAAAGTGGCGGGTCGAGAGTGGTTACTGAGGGCCAAGGAGAGAGAGGTTTGGAGCAGATTAGGAGAAGCTTATGTCTAGGAGTGGAACAAGAAAGGCTGACTAAGAAGAAGATAGCTTATTTGGCTTTACATTTTTTTTTACAATTTTTAACTATAAATTAGGGGATATAAATTAAAAAATTAGTATAATTTATGATTATGAAACCCCACAATTAAGCAAAAAACTAAAAGTTCGAAAACAATTACAAAAAGTTAATTCAAGTTTTTTGTTCTTTTCTTTTATTTATTTCTAATAAATTTTAATTAATCTTTTTTGCACATGGAAACAATTCCCTGGCAACCACCTTTGAATGAGTCTAATTGCCTGTAACAATCTTGTGAAAAGACTTACGTTGTTTCGTTATAATTTAGATTAAGATTATAAGCCGATTTGATTGTCATCTAATCAAAATCTCAAATCTGTAGATATACAGTTTTCGCTTAACAGTAAACACAGCAGTATAATTATTATGTATAAGAGGAATCATAACCTGCATAGCTGCTTGCATAATTTTATTTGCAAATTAAAATCTGATGAGGAATAATGTATTGCTGAAAGCCTATGAAAAAATTCAATGTTTGTTTATTTACCTGGTTAATTTTTCAATTTTGATTTAATATAAATTGTTAGTGCAATCTATAAACCAAGAAGCCGTTTGCTGATTTTAAAATATTTTGATAATTTATGTAACTAAAACCTGTTTGTGATTTTATTTTTGTACATTTACAAGTTACACAAAACTTGAACAGTTTTTTCAAGTTCTCGAACAACTTTCTCTTTTGTCGTCTGACAATGATGAACAAATCAAGAATTTTCTACCAAAATTTCATTTGTGATACCTCATGTGGGTGCTCAAGTGTTCTTTCCATGTAAATTTTCTGTCGCAGATTGTACATGTAATTGGTTTTTCTCCAGTGTGAAGTCGCAAATGCCTTTGTAAAGCCTCTTCGGTTGAAAATTCGTACCGACAAACACTGCATTTGAATGGTTTCTGTTGATGAATTGCCATAATATGCTTCTGCAAGTTATATTTTCGTGAAAACTTGGCAAGGCAAATTTTGCAAACAAATGGTTTTTCATGTGTGTGGGTTCTCAAATGGTCTCGATAGCTACTTTTCGAATATAGCGGCTTCAAACAAGTTTGGCATGAAAAAATTACTCGGAAAGCATGCGTTTTTTGGTGATTTGCAAGATGGCTCTTTTGTGAAAATTCTGACCCACAAATTTTGCAAGAAAATAACTTAGTACTGTCATCGACATCTTGAAATTTAAAATCGCGCACTTCCGATATGAAAATTTCTTCTTTATGTAGTATATTTTCTTCGTCCTCGTTGAATTGCTGTTCGAAATTTATTTCTTCTTTAACGTCATTTAAATGGCACAATTTTGGCTCTTCTTTTATTTCCATTCTAATTTCATAATTGCAATTATTTATGCCCAGTTCTTCTTTAATTTTGGCTTCCATCGAGGTTTAGATCAATGTATTTCGCTTAGTTCTGATATGCCCTTAAATGAAAGAAAATATATGAAATGTTCTTAAAGATATTGTTATACTCACGTAAAGTGCTTTTTCGTTATTACATTTATAATGATTGCTAGGATTCATAGATATGAAATAAATTACTGGAGCACAGATACAAAATGCAACGCAACTGTCAAGCATCTTGAATAATATCACAACAGATGGCGCTAATGAAGGTCAGTATTGAAGTGTAGTGTAAAAGCACTTTATTTGAAATTGACGTTGACAACTTAACCCTACTTAATTATTCCAACTCTGCAACTACATCCAAATTGATAAGATGTCTCAGAATAAAGTTAAGAAAGGGCCCCCATCCAAACCACAACCGCCTACGTCCGCAATGCCAGATCCTTCGATAAATACTGAACAAATCGAATTGGAAATTTGTTGGTGCATTCGTGAATTGGAAAACAAATTGAACGAAGGGAAACTTAATCCGAAGCAGACGCAAGAAGTAATAAAAGGAATCAATGTTCTTGGAAGCCCAACGGCACCTTTGGTAAGAAAGAGACAAATGATGCGAAGCTATTTTAAAGATTACAAAAAAATGATGTTGGAACAAGAAAAGAAACGAGGTAAGGATTTGGACTTTTTATAACGTCGCATGTTAGTGAGGTTTTAAATTTTAGCTAATCCGGTTGTTAAAATTAAGCCAATGGAATCGAATCTCAAAAGCTCGTTTATTAAAAAAGGAATGGGCCACGATAAATCAACTGACGGGAATGTTGCTGTTCAAAAATTGCAAAATGAGTTTTTGTTTAATTTTGATATTAACGAGTGATAAGTAAATTATTTATTTTATATTCAAGTTTTTATATAAAAGACAATTCTCACGAAACCTTAAGGTATTTGGTTCTTTATGTTGCTATTTAATATTAAATGCAATTTTTGGTGTAATTATTTCTTTATTTTACCTTTGGGAAGTCAATGTACTTAAAGGTCAGGCTGTAACCGCCTTCAGAATATTAAATTAATACATTTTTGTAACAAATAAAATTAATAAATATTTTGGTGGCATTGACCTAAAAACTATCGGACACCATTTTTGTTTAGATAACTCACTACTTTTTTTTGTCTGAAGGCAAACAGCCAGGTGGTGTTATCATTAAAAGATCGGTACCTCTGGTTTTCTGCTTTATACCCGGATTATAAAATCTTGGATTATTCGCACACGTAATAGTTACTATTAAGAGCTGGCTCGATATGCTTCTTTAATAAATGGGTTTGAAAATTGGAATAGATCCAACGTTTTGCATTTGAACCTTTTTTAGACAATTTAGGTATCCTATAAACTGCACTACAAAAACACGTTATCGTACATTGATAATTGCCATTTCCATTTAAGCTGGTGGCTATTTTCAACCTCTCGAAGCAATCTTTCAAAATTTCCCACTTGGTACCATTTGCTTTACTCTTCGTCCACAACTTTAAATTTCTTAATATGGCAAGGTTTTCTTCGGCAAAATTTATAGTAGAACTTTGTGGAGTTGTTAATGATGTGCTAGGTACACAACATACATTTGATGATGGTCTTTCAATGATTTTACGTGATTTTTGTGTACAAGTAATTTGATCTCGAAAGTACTTGGCCAGCATAAATATTATATGCTTATGACCACTAATTATTTTAAAAATCGAAGGATTTTTGGAATATAATCCATAATATTTATATAGATACTCCTTCTGTATTAATCGATGGAGGTCATTTCTGGCAAACAATTCAATTTCGTCCAGGTTCCTTTCTGTGATATTTGCAATGACAGCTTCACATTCGTAACCGTTCGCTATGAGCATATTTTTTAAAGCTGTCGGTATTTTTAAATTTAGAGCAACTTCGGCTTCTGAGAAGATATCGGTATTCGCCACCTGCAAACACAAAATATTGCAGAGAAATTCTGATTATAAAACTAAAAAATACCTACCCACCTCTAGTTCTTCTGATTTTTGTCCAATAAAGATGTCTTCCCATTCTTCCCGGTTTAACTCGAAAGGAACCTCTTTAAGGTCGACAGAATGATGCAAACTTTCTGAATTGCATTCAAATTCTGTTTTTATTTGATTAGTGCAACCAAAATTATTTACATCTTGTAAAGTACTTGCGATTTGTGCATCTTCAGCTTCCTCTTGAAGTTCTGTTTTAATTCGACAGCTCATAGTAACTTGAAAATTTTTTTAAATAATTTGAGGTTAGGTTCAAAACAAAGCGCAACAAACACACAGGGTCGACAGAAGCCGAAAATGTTTTTATTCGACACTTTTTTAAAATTGATTCCAGTTACCAGTTTCTGTTGAGATCTAATACATATGTATTTACAATGTCGGAGAGTAGTTGAAGGAATAACTCTGCCTGATAAAATTGCCCAAATAATCAAAGTTATAAAGATGGAAAACTAATAAACTGGCATTGTTTCCCTTCTGTATATCAATTTGTAAATACATAATTTATGTTCTAGAAACTGGAATGAAAATAAAAACTGAAATTGAAGCTTCTGAGTTTAATCTGAATTATTCATCAAAGTTGAAACAAAAATGTATTTTTCTTAAATCGGAAATGACTAAAGAGGAAATCATCGAAGCGGATAGAAGGATGAACGACAAGCAAGTTAGTCAGTTTTTTAAATCTATCAACAATATAAAAAGATATGCTTGTGAGGTTTGCGATTACACCTTTAATAATCAGTCAAATCAAAAAAGACATAATATGCTGATCCACACAGGCGAAAAACCATTTTCGTGCAACTTTTAATGATCACTCAAAAGCGGCCTAAAATGCTTTTAAGAATCCATACAGGAAATACATACATACAGGAAATGTCTTCAAGAAGACACAGAGCCTGGTTGTAGTGGATTTGCGCTTAATAAATCCATGCTAACATTGATCTATGATGCCGTACTTGTTCAAAAAACACGTGACCCTGTTAAGCATAGCATATTCCAGTAATTTAGAAAATACTGATAACAGAGAAATAGGCCAATAATTAGACATAAGCCTTTCTTAAACACCGGGATAACCGTAGCAACCTTAAGAACGGAGGGGAATACACCCTCCGTAAGTGTTTGGTTAATCAGATAAGTCAGAGGACCAACCAAGTTATACCTGAAATCCTTAACCAGACCACTCGAGAATCCGTCAGGGCCATAAGAAACCGAACACTGTATTGACATTAAAGTTGACACAACCCAGTTTTAGATCAGCAAAAGGAATCCCCTCTCGGATCACGTGAGGTGCACGAATAAAATAATCATTAAACGCATTAGCAACCGTTAACGGATCATCCGTGGTATCCTCTCCCACCTGTATTTCTAAACGGTTCGCGTGGTTTCTAGGTGGAGTAATGTAAACTGGGCAAAAAACAACCTGAAAGTGGTAAACTGGGCAAAAAAAATAAAGGCAAATTTTTCTAAAATTTTAAAAATGGTAAACTGGGCCAAAACCAAAATTATTGATTGAAAAATTGTAGTATGGGGTTTGAAAATCAAAAACCGATACACGTCAGCGACCAGGAATTTTGTTCGACAATATTTGTTCGAATAGCAGTTTTTCGAATGCCTTTGTTCGATTTAACATTTATTCGACTGAGCAGTTGTTCGACTTAGCATTTATTCGATATCAAATTTATATGAATTTTATTTTTATTTTTTGTTTAGTCTTTGTCAAATTCAAGTTAGTAACTGCTTATCAATTTATAATTGCCAAAAGGTATCAGATCAATGGTAGACTCCATTAGCCAATGCTCTGATAGACCGATAAAAGGGGACTTAATAATATCTTGATCCTCAAGCAAAACAAGAAAACGGCTGTGCTTTTCATTTAAGCTGCGAATGTTCAAGAAAAACAAAACTTGTTGAAGATGATTATAAATGTCAGAATTCACACTCACATCTTTAGCTCCCGCACATACATTATTACTGGAACTTAGCTGCATTAGAGGCTGGCCGTCGAAAAATATATGGTCGAATTTCAATACCCTCTGGCCACATGCAGGGATCCATCACAATATTTTCGTCCTTATCAATTTCCAATTTTGTGATCTCAAGGCAGTTATAAGTAGTTGAAACCACATTACGTTTCCAAAACACAAATTTTTCAGAATCTACCTCCCCAGATGTGACGCCGCTGATATTTGACAGCAACCGTAGTCAATAAATGATAAACTAGAGGGCACCGCACCAACTATAAAAATAAATAAACGTCAAGTAACTATCAAATTTTTAGGTTAGTTTAATTAAATATTATTTAAATCGTATTCAGTCGTGTAAAATCTTTCAACAATAAAATAAATGGCAAATATAAATATCATCGCATTTAGAAAGTTAATAAATCGAATAAATCTTCGTCAAGTCAATTTGGTTACTTCATCTTCGTTTGGCACTTGGTCCCGTTTAGCAAACACCTTCAACAATAAAATAGAACACAAAGACCAGTTGACTAAAGACAATGCCGGATTATTCGGTATTGTCGAATTACAGTCACCGGAAGGTTTTACCATTTTAAAAGAACAATGCGTGGTCACAACTAATCGACTAGTCGAAGAAGCTACAAGTAAACATAGGTCCCGTAAGATGGTTCAAATTTTTGACGATCTTTCCGATGCGCTGTGTAAAATTGCAGATTTAGCGGAATTTATACGTATCGCGCATCCGTCTGATGCTGTTGTCAAAGCAGCCGAAACTGCTTGCGTGGACGTCAGCACTGTGGTGGAGAAGTTGAACACAAACGCCGAGTTGTATTCCGCATTAGTCGATGTGGTTAAAAATGGTGACAAGGTACCCACTACCGACATGGACGATCATGTCGCCAAACTATTTTTGTTTGACTTCGAACAATGTGGTATACATCTTTCTTCGACTCATCGCCATCAGGTTGTATCTCTTAACGATCGATTATTACAGTTGGGGCAAGTTTTTGTTGCTGGTTCTACCGGGCTTGCGATTGTCGATAAAAAAGTGATACCCAAAAATCTAAGGCATGTTTTCACGATTGATGGAAATAATGCAATTGTTGGAGGTTTATGTGCGGATTCTTCGAATTCTGCTCTTAGAGAAATGACTTACCGAATTTATTTTTACAAAAATAACAAACAAGATTACATTTTGAATCAGTTATTAGGTGGACGCCACGAATTGGCTCAGATATGTGGTTTTTCGACTTACGCACACCGAGCACTTAAAGGAAGCACTTTGGAAGATCCCAAAACAGTTATGGAATTTTTAAATCAGCTTTCCGAAGGTCTTCGAGAACGGGCCGAACAAGATTTTAGAATAATGGCGAAAATGAAACAGAGAGAATCGTTCAGTAATGCACCTTTGGCGATGTGGGATACACCTTACTTTACGAAAAAAGCCAAAAATCGGATGTTCAGTATTGAAAATTCAGAATTTTCGCCCTATCTTTCGCTGGGTACTTGTATGGAAGGTCTTAATAATCTCACCAATCAACTTTATGGCATAGAATTGGTGGTAACAGATTTAGCTCCGGGAGAATGTTGGGCCGAAGATGTCTACAAGTTAGCTGTAACTCACGAGACGGAAGGATTACTGGGTTATATATACTGTGATTTTTATGAACGTCGTGGTAAGTTGAATCAAGATTGCCACTTTACAATTCGTGGAGGACGTACCCTACCTGACGGTTCATATCAACATCCTATAGTTGTCCTATTGTTGAATTTTCCGTTACCGCGATGGTCTACACCTACGTTGCTCTCTCCTGGAATGGTCGACAATCTGTTTCACGAAATGGGTCACGCTTTACATTCGATGCTGGCGAGAACACAGTACCAGCACGTAACCGGCACGCGTTGTAGCACTGACTTTGCGGAAGTACCGTCCGTTCTAATGGAATACTTTGCTAATGACGTTCGTGTGATAAGAACCTTTGCCAAACATTTTCAAACTAAGGAATCTATGCCGGAAGATATGCTGCAACGGTTTTGCGCATCTAAACATCTGTTTGCAACCAGCGAAATCCAAATGCAAGTTTTTTATTCCGTTTTAGATCAAATATACCATGGAAATCATCCTTTGGAAGGCTCAACAACCGATGTGCTTGCTAAAACACAAGAGAAGTATTACAGTCTTCCTTACGTATCAAACACAACCTGGCAGTTACGATTTAGTCACTTGGTGAGCTACGGAGCCAAGTATTACTCTTACTTGGTATCTCGAGCGTTAGCATCCTATATTTGGCAAAATTACTTTGAAGCCGATCCTTTCAATCGTACTCAAGGAGAACTTTATCGTCGAAATTGCCTGGCACATGGAGGTGGAAAACCTCCACGCAAATTAGTTACCGATTATTTGCAAAAAACCCCGTCCACAAAACTATTGGTCGATTCAATTTTAAAGGACGTCGATAAGAAACAAAAGCAACAACAAAACATGATCTGAGTAAGCAGAAAAGCATAATATGTGATTTGTATTTAAATTAAATAAATTTAAGTGAAGTCTTGACTAATATTAATAGCAAGGGGGGGGGGTGTAATTTCACACCTGTTTATTTGTAAAAATATTGAAAAAACAAAATGTTATTAAATCTAACAAATAAATTAGTTGAGGTAAAGAAAAACTTTGGTTGATTGTTTGTCCTCAACAAATATTTTTTGTTACTACAACAAAATTTTTGTTTACGTCAACTAATTTATTTGTTATGTTTAATAACATTTTGATGATGATGATGATGATAATAACAACATTTTGTTATTTGAGTTTTTGAGCTATACATGAATTTCTTTTTTTAAAGTAGAGTCGTTTATCTAATCTACCCATCATGGTAATTGTAACAATTTATTTTTAATAATTGTTGGAGCGTCCCATTTGCCCTTTGTTCCGTGCCGCTAATGAAAGATTGCTTTGAAGCGCCACTTTTATGTACGGCGAGCGCTCGCTAGAATTGGGCAGTCTTGATTTGCCGTTGGGAGAACGAGGTGTAAATTACTAGTCCGAGAAGGGGAGTGCAACAACGCGGCCGATTACTTATGAAAGTAAGTCGTGTCGAGTGAATTCGAATCCGGAGAGGATTATTTGTGAAGCACCAACATGACCGAGTCAAGTATTCTTCAGGGGCCTAATTGGAACCTGTGTCGCAGTGGGGACAGATTTTTTTTGCTTTTTAGCTGATTTTGGGAAAATCGACTACTAAGGATAATATTGAGACGAGTAGCGGGATGAGTTCCGGGAGACGGAAAACTTGGGTTTTATCACAGAAATAGTTAATTACTGGAGAAGACTTATTACAGGTGTGGTGACAATTGCCATTATTCACTGTGGTGGTGGTGGTAATTTTGGTTACATAATAAAACCTTAGATATACTTTTAAATATAAATTTATTACATAAAAAGTGAAGCAGTTCCCTTTTATGAATTAACGAAATATATAAAGCTTAATGGTTAAAACCACATAAAAATACATTGGAAAATCAACTGTCGAACTAAAATGATAAAGTCCAGTTTTTTAACCTCCGGTTATCCCTAACCACTGGTTTACTTCCATGAATTGTAACAATTATTTTTTAAAAATAAATCTAGAATAATTAAAGATAACCAGAGATTGAAAAACTAGACCCATGTGCTAGAAAATAACTACGGTGCAGGGCTGATTTTCACAAACATGAGTCTATTTTGGCCTGGTTGTATAGATCTGTAAACAATGTTTGTGTGCCCATCGAGCCATTAATTCAGTACCTTAGAACAGAACAACCGAAATTACTGTAGCACGGGGTAAATAACGAAGCATAAATATGTATATCTTTTGCTAAAAATATCCACAGATTTTGAGATATTTCTCCGTAATATCTCCCAAACATTTCCCGACTCGTGTACAGGATATAATTATCAAGTTGATTGAAAATTAGTACAAAAAGTAGTCCACTTCTAATTTTTATTTCAAATTGGAATTAAAAAAATTATTTAATTTTTTTTTTACTGTATCATACGTAGTATGATATTTATTCCTACCCCAAATAAATAACAGCTGAAGGGTATGGTAACGCCCGTGGCGATTTTAAAAATTGCGCCTCTACCAGGGGTCTGGGGGGGGGACATTCCCTAGCATATAGCGCCGCAGGCTAAATTTTCAAGGTCAAGCGCTCGATTGTGAAATTAAAAAAACACGATACAAAAATATTTTCTCAAAGAAATAGGTTTAATAAAGCAAATTTATTTAAAAAATATATTAAAGGACTACAGCAGCAGGTAATTGATCTACGCGTGGTAAAGACCACAGATATCCTGCTAATCTTTTATCATATTTTATATTCTAAGATTAATCTTTTCTTTAGATTATATTAAATTTAATTTTAAAATTGAAAATTTGGCGCCCCTTAACTGGCTCGCGCCTCTCGCCACGCCTAAGTTCCGGCTCTGCTGAATCCATTGACACTGTATATCGCATAACTCAAATACGGTTAGTCGTAGAAAGTTGAAATTTTGTATTTATATATATTTAGCAAATTTTTACAATATATTAAATCGTATTTCGCACCCTTCGCGCCAAGCTTTTCGGTACTCCCAGCCACCTTCTGCGAGTCCTCGGGAGTTCATCGCATGAATAGATTAACGGGATTCTAACTAAAATCTTCTGTCTTCCGATTTTTTAAACATAATATTTTCTCTTACGGGCATTAGAAACATTTTAAAATAAAGAAGAAGGATGTGGCTCGATTCGTGGTGTACATTAACTGACAGTAACCAGCCTCTGTACACCCTCCCTAGGGTTCTCGCCCATTTTTCAAAATAAATTCTCTGACTAAAATTGAAGATTTTCCTCGACTTTTCGAACCTCGATCAATTTCAATAATCGTGTCTTTTAACTTTCAAAAAAATTTCCCTGACCTTTGCTTGAAAATCAAAAATTTTCTTACATTATTTGTATCATTTTAAGTTCTCCAACTTTTCCAGATAAGTAGAAGCCTGTTCGGAGGTACAGAATTAATGTCGGCAGTAATTTTTTCTAATCAGCAGGAAGTTAATTATTAAAAAAAATTTTAAGGTGGTTATCCTTAGAACCTATCTAAACTTGATAATCTCATTTTCAAACAGAAACGAATTCTCATAATACAGGTAGATATTACAGCAATTTACAAAGTCCCCCATTAATCATTTAGCTGCAGGACAGGCCCGTACTTGGAAGCACGTGCCCCCCCCCCCCCCGAAATGTTAAAAATAACAACATTTGTTTGTAATAATAAAAATTCCCGGAAGGGAAACCCCCGAAAATGTTACTTCTTACAAAAGGCTTTGTGCCTCCCCCTGAAATGAAATCCTGGCTACAGGCCTGCTGTAGGACTTAGAATAAGACCGTCACCGGCAGGAGTAATAAAAATGTGTGATTATACAATTTTAGTCAAAATTTAAATTCAATGGAAGACCGCAATGGTAGTTTGGTGCAATTATTGATTAAGTTATAGTGGGAATTCTAAATGCAAATTTCGGGTTACATTAATATTTCCGCGAGTTTGATTCCGATTAGCTTAGTCAAGACATCCCAACATGGAGTCTTTCATTATATTTGCACCATTTAATTCATTTCAATTACTATTTAAAAAGATAATAATAATATTTCTGTACATTTCCATAAAATCTAATTGAAGTCCAGTTTTTCAATCTCCAATCTTCTTCTGAAGACTGGAGATTCTTCCGTCAACCAAATAATTATTTTTGGTCCGAGTTAAGTGGAGGTTGAAAAACTGGACCTTAGCCTAACTTACATGCATTAAGTAGCATACACATAAAAATTAGTCGAGAGTCAATGACATTAAAGTATATTGAAGGTTAGTTATTGGTGAATGCTATTGAAATCAACCAACATAAAGTTTTGAAATTATATTGGAAATTGGAGACATCTTTGATTTTACTCTGATAAATCTTTTAGGTGAAGCTACTTGTGCTTGTTGTATGTGCATTATTTACATTTTATTTAAATTTCGTTAGTCATCTTTTATAACTCGCTTTACTAGATTCTTCGATTGCATGCCACTCAGTTTCCTAGATAACAATTCAATATACAGTTACACGCAAAAGTTCTCGGACCGCTTTTGGCCATATAAAAATCGATTTTACAGCAAAACTTTTTAGCTATTTTTTGTTGGAAATTTCATTGGCTTCAATTTTGCATCTATACATTTTTCTATTTTGTCGCATCGTTTCTGACTTACAGCGACATAAACAAGACTCTGCTAAATACGAAAAATATTATCCTATTTTACAGTCTTGTTTATGTCGCTGTAGGTCAAACACGGTGCGACAAAATAGAAAAATGTATAGATGCAAAATTGAAGCCAACGAAATTTTCAACAAAAAATGTTTAAAAAGTTTTGCTGTAAAATCGATTTTTATATGGAACTTTTAAGAGTAACTGCAGGTAGAAGTGTTTCCTTCTGTTAAGGATCTAATCAAAAGACGCTAACGCGTTCAATGCTCACCTGAGAACATTAGCCCAACTTTCTGTAATGCAACATTTTAATTTTCGGATTTAGGATTTTCTAATTAGAACGAGTAAACTATTTAATTTTTTCCGCAAACTTTCAGGCAATCTAAGATCTTAACGAAAGAATGGCTTCTACTTGAACTACAGAACCAGAGCACTTGGGTTTTTTCCAATTAGTGTTTAACTACCGTGTCTTTTTATATGTCGTCGTAAACGTCGTTTGTCCGAACACTTAAATTCACAAATTTCGCACGCAAACGGCGTTTCTCCCGAATGATTTCTCATATGTATTTGGAACGAATTTTTATCTTTGCATTTATATTCGCACATTTCGCAGGAGTATGGCCTCTCTGTAGTGTGGATTTTTAAATGTCGCTGTAACCTACTTTTTTCTACACATTTGTAGTCGCATAAAATACATTCGAAGGGTTGTTCCGTGGTGTGAATTTTTAAATGTCGTCGTAAGCCGCCTTTATCGGCATATTTACAATTGCATATTTCACATGCAAAAGGCTTATCGCCCGTATGAACGCTCAGGTGTCGTTGTAAGTGACATTCTTTCGGAGTGCTATATTCGCAATAGTCACAGTAAAATAATTTTTCTATCTGATGATTTTTTAAGTGTTCTTGTAAATCGCGTTTATTAGAACACTTAAAAACACAATTTTCATTATCGCATTCAAACGACCCTGTGTGCATCCTTAAAATGTGTCTCCTCAAGCTTATCCGATCTGCAATTTTAAGACCGCAAACGTCGCACTCGTAGGGCTTCTCGCCCGTGTGACTCCTTATGTGCCTCTGTAAAATACATCTCTGCTTTGTTTTAAAATCACACAAATCGCAAGCAAACGGTTTTTCGTTGGCATGTGTTCTTAAATGGCGCTGCAAATTACTTTTCGATGTGGCTTTGTGATCGCAAAACCCGCACGGGAAAGGTCTTTCTCCTGTGTGAGTTCTTGCATGTTCACGTAAACGGCTTTTCTGCGAAGTTCTATACTCGCAAATTCCACAAGCAAACGGCTTTTCTCCTGTGTGAATTTTCAAGTGCTGCAGCAACGAACCCTTTTGGGCGGTCGTGTGATCACAAAACTCGCAAGCGTATGGTTTTTCGCCGGTATGAACTCTTATGTGACGTTCTAACTTACTCTTCCGTTCACATTTAAATCCGCAAAATTCGCACGCAAACGGCTTGTCTCCAGTGTGGATTTTTAAGTGTCGTCTCAATTCAATCTTTCGTATATTTGTATAATCACAAAATTCGCACAAATAAGGTTTTTTGTAATCCAGTGTAGGTATAGGTACTGCTCGTTTAGGTTTTGCAACTTCTGTTTCATCCGGTTTTTCTTCCTTGATATACACCGAGTGACTTACTAAATTTTCTGGATTGTAGTCAATGTTTTCTATTTTTATTCCTGCTGTCAAATCAGCTTCTGAAAATAGAATAACATTAATACAATATTGACAGCTATCAAAAATTGGCGTTATGCTTGAATACCACTTGGGTTCGTGAGGTGAATGACCTTGATAAATTAGGTTGTATTTCAATCGGGAAACCGCAAAAAGGAACGAGATTAATATTAGACGCGGAATTTTGTGCAGGAAATCCAGAATTTATTAACTTTTAATTTTTAAAAACAAAACTTAATTCTGGGATTTCCGTGAAAAAACCGGACCCCTCATTTCGTCGAACAAATTCAAGTACAATCAGGTCAATCCAATGGGTAAATTGCAACAAATTGAATAATTATTAAATCGATTTTAATTTGGCGTGATTAAATTATGCTAACCTGATATTATGTCAGGCGTATCCGTGATATTTTCATCAATTTCTTGCTTAATTATAACCTTTTCTATTGCGGAAATAAATTCAGCTTCCATATTTGGAGTGCTTCAATTTTCTTTTACTTAATTATGTTAAAAAATTAGAAACTTGAATAATATTCGCAATTTTATCGATTTCACAAAACAAGCGGCCATCACTCGCTGTCACAAGTACCAACCTGTCATAGCAAAACAATTGTGACGTATCCATACCATAGGCGTAGGTAGAATTTTTTTTTAATGGGTTTTAGGAAGATTAGCCCCTTCAATAAAACTCGGACATTTACTTGAAACCATGAATATAATAATTATGTAGGTATAGTAGCAACAGGTTATTTTTCAATTTCACAACATAAATAATATTAAAATAATTCAAAATTTATTGTAAAAAAAGGAGTACTTCTTATTTCTTAAAAAAATACTCTGTACCTATACTAGTTTTAATATTAAATTTCCGACGGCGAAATGTTTCATTCCCTAGACAAGGGGATACAGATTTGAGTCCTCAAATCAATTTACCGTGTGCACAGTATTCAGGGACTTAAAATATTTGACAGTTTTTACTTTCAATTCAAGAGTTGCGTCTTCGTCGCAAACCATAAGAGTACAAGGATGATGTTGCAAAGCGGAAGCTGTCCACATATGGTTGACTCCTTTTTCGATGGTTTTATGCAAAGCAAGTGCTTTATGAGTTCCGGTTATTAAAACCATCACTTCTTTAGCATCCATCACGGTTCCAACTCCAACAGTCAATGCCTGCTTGGGTACATCGTTAACGTTGTTTCCGAAAAACCTCGAATTTGCTACAATCGTGTCTTGAGCTAAACTTTTAATTCGAGTCCTGGAAACTAAAGACGAGCCAGGTTCGTTAAATGCAATATGTCCATCGGTTCCAATTCCTCCGATGAATAACTCAACTCCGCCAGATTTCGTTATTTTGTCTTCGTAACTCTGGCATTCTGCAACTAAATCTTCCGCATTTCCATTGAGCATATTTGCATTTGCAGGATCAATATCGATATGTTTAAAGAAGTTATGGTACATAAAGTAATGGTAACTTTCCGGATGATCTTGCGGTAAATTAACATACTCGTCCATATTGAACGTTTTTACATATTTAAATGAGAGTATTCCAGCTTTGTGGTATTCTATCAGCTTCTGATACATTCCACAAGGTGTACTTCCTGTCGGTAATCCTAAGACAAAATATTTTTCGGGTCCCGGTTGAAAGTCTTTTATTCTCTTCATGACGTATTTAGCAGCCCACTCCGAGACCTCGGAACTGTTTTCCAAAATAACCAAACGCATTTTTCTCTCACTTAATCTGTCTCAGTATTGAAGTTTCGAATAATTTACCATTGGCTTCAACTATTTTGCCTATATAATATTTTTTCAACTTTAAAAGGATTAAACGATTAAAACAGTCGCAAAATTTTTTAAATCCTAGTTAATCCGCACATGATATAATTGGCAACTGGATGACGTTGTTCTTATTGGTTTTCATCGCATATCTTATGGCATTCTTCCTGAATGTTCCATAACAATTCTGCTCGGCAAAGAGCCAAAAATGTCTACCCAACATCATCAGTCGAAATGTTTGGTAGTTCGGTTAAACTCTCTAGGATGTTCCCTTATATACCAGTGGATCTCTCATTGGCTGGTTCATTTATATTAGCCTGTTTAATTACATTTAATTATGTATTCTTTAAAACAAAAAATATTTTCATAAATCAAAATTTTGATTTAAGAAAGTTTCCATAGAAACTTATATTTATTATTTAAAAATAATAAGAGATCTTCGATTCTGGGTTGGATGTGAAGGAGGAATAAATTTTTTTTTTAATTTGCCCCTCCCTGAAAAAGATCCTATGGACGCCCATGCAAACTCAGGTATTTTTGAGAGCGGGGTGTCACTAATACCGGCCATGTCAGGTTAGTAGTTCCCCAACATGGATCCTCTTTTTGACGCTAACATCGGGCATCGGCAAAGCACATGCTCCATTGTTTTTTCTACCACAGATTATACTGACAACCAGTCCCACTGTCTGTAGGTGTTTATTTAGCTTGCAGTATCCCGTGAGAAACCCAGCAATACGCAGGTTGTCCCGGGACAGCTGCAGGTATATTATTCCCTCTTTCAGAGGGAGAAAGTGAAAGGGAGACCATGTAATCTCCTGCTTTATAATGACATCTAAGATCTCAACTGCCGGCTTAATGAAAGGCTTGGGACGACAGGGTGGGTTCAGTCTCTCTCAGTCCTCTCGTTGCCCTCATTATCTTTGTGCCCTTTGGCTTTAGTAGAGTTAACTCCATTTAAGTTAAGTCCATTGCTAGATGGACGCAGAGGGAGCACGGCGAGTTATCGTTCCACCTTACACAGGCAATGTCCGGGCACAGGTGCTTCAATAGCTACCTCTTCAAGGTAAGAACCATCATTGGTGACAACTGTCGCGACTTGGTATTGGCTGAATCTGGTTGAAGAGCCGAACCAGGAAAAAACACAATTGGCAAGGAGATAATAATGCGAAAGCGGAACACTTGCCAACTGACCAAACTGCGTCCATACACCGCAAACCTGTTGCAGACACTTGCGGGGCACAGGTTAGGAGTGGGGTTTTAGTCAGTAAAAATCTGACACTACCACCCACATTAGAGTGGTGTCTTTTGAAGATTTCCCCACTCCCAATGCACAAAAAAAAGTTCTTAGTCCATGATTTTGATATAAAACTGAAAATCCGGGGAAATGTAGTGAAATCCAAGAAAAGTTTTCAAATTCAGTTTATCAGTTTTTCCTATTTCTCGGCAACCTTTGCTAATACAAAAAAATAGCTCACATAAACATTGTAGTTTATTAAATTTCTTTCAAAAAAGTTGATATACGTTTTTTTGGATCTCTAATACTTTAGCTGTAATCCGACGTTGCATACAGAAGAAAGTCTTTTTGCTGCCTCATGACCTGTAAAAATCATGAACAAATTATTAAATTCATTGGAAGTTGTGATAGTATTTCTCAGATATGTGAAAGTTCGTCTACTCTTACCAGTGCAAGTCGTTGAATGGCACTCGTACTAGGAGTAACATTCTCCGTAGTATAATGGTCTGGATGAGATGGCTCGCATCGAGGTCGAAATCGTCGTAATCAAATCATTTGTGTGTTCCCTTTAACAGGAATTTGTAATAAACATGTACACTAAAATTCAAATCTTGACCGTTTAATGTTTTTTTTCTAATTTTATCCCTGATATTCCTTGGAAACCATTGGATTTCTTGAAAATCTTTGGAATTTCAAGTCAAATTTTACTGGATATTTACCCCTAGGATGAAGCAATGTTTTAGAGGGAGGATCCCCCCCTTGTCGTAATTATAGCCGAAATTAACTTAAAAACAAAATCTGCATGTTTCTAGATTCTTGTGAGTCACTGTATACATATTTCTATTGCATGTACAATTTACTGTTGACATATCAGTATATACGTTATTTTTGGTGAACTATCAATAATTAACTATTTGCATTGGTTCTAAAAAAATTGATCAATATCACTCAAGACTCATTCCTGACACAACTACGTTACACAATTTTTATATTTTGGATCGATTTGCTACTATTCCCTTTGTGAATCTTTACGTGTCGTGTTAAGTTACCTTTCAGTGAACATTTATAGTCACAAATATCACATGCAAAAGATTTTTTTTTCGTATGGATCTTGAAATGTTTTTCTAATGTACTTCTACAGGTAAATCTGTGGTCGCAAAATTCGCAGGCAAAAGGCTTCTCTCCGGTGTGAATCCTCATATGCTGTTGCAAGTTGCTGCTTAAAGCACATTTGTAATCACTAGAGTACGGATTTCTAGAAATTTTGCTATACAGAAATATTGATAGCAGAAGTGTAATTGATATAATGTCCATGAATCTGATAAAAATAAGTCATTTGGCTCTATTTTTTTGATGCTTATATGCTTATTTTGATACTTTTATGCTTAAATTTAGTTTTAAGCTTTTTTGGTGCTTATTTTAGCACATTTTCGATAAATTTAAAAAAATTGCAGTAGATATATAAATTAACAATTACAAATATTTCTATTTTGCTTACTGAAAATTTAATGTTTAGTAGGCAAAACGTTTTGGGTTTATAAACAAATAAAAAGACGGCAAATAGTAGCTTCAAAACTTAATGATATTGATATTTAATGATCTACGATATAATAGGAGGTATAATGAAAACTTAGGTATTTTCAATGGAAATTTTAGTGAAGAAATGAAGCTTGAACTACCACAAAACCTTAGTGTGAAATTTAAGAACGCCCCAATTACCATAGTGTCGAGGTAGAACGCCTTTTTTTATTGTATTACTTTTCAAAAAAATGTTATTAAAAAAGTTTTTACCTCGAATCAAAAAAAAATTTTTTTTTAATATAAAATTTCAAACTTTTTTTTTACTTTTTTTAAGTGCTTATTAATTATTATGTTAAAGTTTAATGCATATTTTTATGCATATAATGGCAATTTTTTGTGCTATTTTAAGCGCTATTTTCAAGATTTTTTATGCTTAAAAGTCCGTACTCTAGTAATCACATATTTTGCATACAAAAGGTTTCTCACCGGTATGAGTTCTCAGATGCTGTTGTAGATTACTTCTTACCGAGCATTTAAAATCACACATTTTGCAACCGTACGGTTTTTCGCCAGTGTGAATTCTAACGTGTCGTCGTAAAGAACTACTCAGTGCGGTTTTGAAGTTACAAAATTTACAAAAAAACGGTTTTTCACCCGAGTGAGTTCTAAAATGTTGTTCCAAGGTACTTTTCAACAGGCATTTATAGCCGCAAATTTCGCAAGCAAATGGCTTCTCTCCAGTGTGGATTTTTAAATGTCCAGTTAATTTTGATTTATGAGCAAATTTACGATCACAATTTTTGCAGAAAAATTGTTTTTCGTTTGAATGACTTTTCAAATGAGATTTCAACGAACTACTACTTACTGCTCTATATTTACAAATATCACATGCAAATGGTTTATCTCCTGTGTGTATTCTTAAATGAGCTGTGAAGTTACCCTTTATCGCAGTTTTATAGTCACAGGTTTTGCATAAAAACGGTTTTTTTTCTACGTGAATTCTCATATGTTGCTGCAAGACGCTTCGGTATGCACATTTACAACCACAAATTTCACACACAAACGGCTTTACTTCCGGATTAATAACTTGAGATTTTTTATTTAACTGCAAAAAATTTAACGTCGTTTGCATAAATATACTATTGCAGTCATTTTCGATAGGCTCGTTTGCACAAATCCTTTCGTTACTTAGAAGGTTAACTTCTTCTTTAATATCCGGAGGAAAATTAAAATCTTTTGGATTACTTTCCAGTTCTTTAATTTTAGGTTCAACATAAACGTGAATATCTAAAAATGTGGTAATTTAAAACTCGGGTTGAAATTTTCGTATGCATGTAAGTTCGTTCTTTTGAAACGAAAATGAAATTATAGATACTAACTTGTGGTTCTCAGTTTGTTAAGATAATCAAGTTTTTCCTCTTTTATTGGATTTTTCACTAAATCGTCAAATTTGTCTTCCATTTTCAAATTAGTGACATTGACAGTTGAATTGTTATGGTCGCGTTCTGTTTTAAACAAAACTAAGGCTGCGTCCTGATTGCTTGGATCGTGAATCTTCGTTGGCAAAGGGTGGGTTCATATAGCAGCGGATTGCTGATTGGTGGGAATTTATTTATTATACGCAAAATTTGAATTTGGAAAGTTTATTATTATTGGTATCTGATAAGATAAGAAAAATAAGTAGTATGATATATATTTTCGTTTAAAATTCAGATAAATTTTAAATATAAATTTAAAAAAAATGTAATAAATAATTTCTTTTTTTAGTTTACGTGAAACGATTTTAATCAAAATGTAATCAGCTCTAAATACCGTACTAAATACAAAATTTTGTTAAAAAATTTCTGTTACTTTTTGAAGTTGAGTGCACACATTTGACCACATACACACAGACATTTTTTTTAGAAATTATTAGTGTAGTGTAAAGCTTAAATCGAAAAGCTAGAAAGCGAGAAACCGCGATTTAATGCTTAATCGCGCCAACTACACTGCTCAGTGGCGTACCTAGAGCTTTTGCCGCCCGGGGCGGTCTGGTATTTTGCCGCCCCCTACCAAAAGAATTTTACTTAAATTAAAAAAAAAGAGCAGAAAAAAAAAGGTCATCGAGGTGTTCGCGTAAACAAACATTCAACATGCTCTAGCTTTCTTCAAACCCACAATTTTTACATACCGCAATCTGCCGCCCCCCTAAATAAGTGCCGCCCGGGGCAACCCGCCCCCACCGCCCCTCCCTAGTTACGCCACTGACACTGCTGTGATCTCAAGTCCAAATTCTAAATAGGGGGCAGCGACGTATCGAAGGGTTTTGCCATAGCCTTCTTTACTTAGTAAAGAATAAAGATGGCTATGGTTTTGCCGACCCCCTACTTGACAAATTCAAATTATATATAAAAAATCAAATTATTTTAGTAATACAAAAAATAATTAAAAGTTCTAATAATAATAAAAATTTTTCTTTTATTTCTTCATTTGTACATCTGTCAAAAACACTATCAAAATTTATTTATTTTTTAGAAAAATGCCGCCACTAAAAAGTGCGTCAGGGGTGGACTGCCACCCCCCCCCCAGCTACGCCACTGCTGCTATGGGCTATGCATCTAGTAAGATTAGCAACCTACTAAAACCATTAATGCCAATTAAAACCATTGGTACGATAATGGTAATAACAGGACGAAGATCTATATTACGAAGCAGATGAAGAAGAAAAAGAGCTGTTGAAATTATTAATGCAATGAAACTTAAAAATGTAATAATTTTTTTAACAAATTTCAAAAAACCAAAAATGGTGGCTAAGGGAAGCTGAAAATTTTAATAATCGTCCTTACGTAATTAATGGACGGCCCCTTACGTAATTAATGGATCAAGGCCACAAAGGGTAAATATTCCTGAAAGTTGAAGTACGAAAACAAGAAATTCAGTAATTTATAAAAAAATTCCAACCACGTGTACACAACTGTTTTGAACATTTGCCCATTAATTTTCATTATTTATTGAACTTTTATTTTTATTTAATTGTCTGTATTCGCCACTGTAAAAAATTATATTGGTGAGTTGTTCACCAATCGAGTTGCAAAAATCCTCTTCATCTCCCCCCCCCCCCTAAAAGAGAGTTTACACGCCAGCATCCAAAAGTCGTTTTATAATCAAGAATTACAATCATCCCTGTATACAAAAAAAAACAAAAAAGTTGGTATGCCTGACGGATTATGTTGTACTTATATTAAAATAAATCGCAGAAGGTTTTCCAAAAATTTAATACTTTTATTCCATGTAAGTGTACAAAATGGAGGATAATCCGAATTATGATGAGGTAAGCTTGATTTTATTTGAAGAAATAAAAATGAGATCTTTTTTTACTTGAAGTCTTAGGAATGTCTGATCTAGCATCCCTTAATCTCTCTTACAAGGAGATATCAATATGTCGGAATCACCGATTTGATTTTTTTTTCACTTTTACGTGTAGATCACGTAGTTAGGACTTGGCGATTCTCGCTTTTTTAGATCTTCTTAATTTTCCGCACAACTACAGGGTTCGCCAGAGAATATGCATTAATTCCAGAAAATTTCTCAACGAAACGAGAGAAACCGCGTTAAACTTTCTCTATTTTTTTTATCTCCGTCCAACGGAAATTTATAAACATCAACTAATTATTTATTATTTTGTAGCTTGACGAATACAGATTATTACTTATCAACAGTTCAGAATTTTCAACAGAACCAAATACTAGTACTAACAATGAAACATTAAATTGCAGTACATACTATAACAATTCAGAGCCTTTATCCGATCCGAGCAATTACGATTTGCAAAACCAACCTGAAAGTTTGGAGTTTGTTTATGATAATGACCTAAATCCTGTAAGTTTTATTAATATAGATATTTCAAAACAAGCGGTAAATATCCCGAAAATTTTGTGTACACTCGTTTGGAATTCCTTGGAATTGTGTACAGAAATTTTACTGGATATTTACCCCTTGTTTTAAAAGAAGTAAATCAAGTTCAATCGCGTAGCACCACTAGGGTATGGAAGAGGAGTTCCTGCCTCTATCCACCTTTCTGCTATGATGTAATTGTACAGAAAAGTTGGAATTAATTAATAAATACCAATAGCAGAAAAAACTATGTAATACAATAAAACCTGTTTTAACGACACTGTATAATCCGACATCGTCTCACTCCCGAACTTGCCGGATAAAACAGGTTTTACGAAAACTTAAATATTTTAAAACCTAACGTATAATTTCAATGTCCAATAACAAAAATTTTTATTTGTAGTGTCTTCACTTCGACGGTACGGTTTTCACTTGCATTTTATGCATGCAAAATAATACGAATTTTTCTTATATAAGAGAAACAGATATAGCAAAGCACTTGTGGGAAATTCATGGACAAAAATTGTTCATCTGTAACGTTTGCAACGAACAATTTCATCAAAAGTTTGAATTACAGAGGCACATAAAAATTCACGTGCCTAGCAAATCGAACAAAAAATGGGAGTGTAATAAATGCTTAAAAAAATTTGGATCCAAAAATTTATTGGAAGAGCATGAATATGCACATGCCGGTATACGTCCTTTCACGTGTGATATTTGCGAAAAAGGCTATAAGTCGAAATATTCGCTTAAGAATCATCAAAAAATACACGAACCTAGAATTCGTTCTTACAAGTGCGAGATATGCAACAACTCTTTCCTTACCAAACAAACTTTAAAACAACACCAAGAAACTCACAAAGAAGTAAAAAAATATTTTTGTAATTTATGTGGTAAGTACATACATCAACTTCGTTAAAGCTAAATAAATGAATCTGTACTTTCTTAAAATTTTACATATTTGATTTGTTTACAATTATTGCCGACAAGTTGCACGCGTAAGATTAGTAAGTTGGTCATTTATTTAAAATTGGGATACGCGTGCGACTCCTTACAAAATTAGATTTAATTATTTATACATTTACACTAACTTTGTTATTGTAATTAATAGATAACAGAATGTTCACAACAGAAAATAATTTAAAATCACATATGATGACTCACGAAGAGAACAGGAGATTCTTTTGTGGATCTTGTGGGAAGGGATTTTCTCGAAAAGCGGAATTACGCGATCACGAACGTATACATACTGGAGAACGACCCTACGCCTGCCTGAGCTGCAGTATGTCTTTTACTCAACGCTCTAATCTTCAGTCTCACATCAAAGCAACTCATTTAAATCTGAAAAATAAAATATGCGACATATGTGGGAAAGGATTCAAACGACAGCGGTAAGTTTAAGTTTGTTGAAAATTAAGTCCCCCCCCATTCAGAAGTCATCTTCAGCTACTTGTATTTATGACTTCTACCTTCAGACAGGCTGCTTTTAAAAATGTTTTTTGTTTATTTTTTATTGGGTTTTCTACCACCCTTCGCAGTTCTGAGTATACTCTTAATAACGAGCACAAGAATTTTCTAAAAATCTGTTGTAGGTTACTAATGTACCATACTAATGCGGTGCACACCAAAGAACGACCCTACAAATGCACGGAATGTGAAAAGGATTTTGTTTATCCAGAACATCTTAAGAAGCATATAATTAACCTCCATCAAAACCAAAAACCTTTCCAGTGTAATATCTGTAGCAAAATTTTCGGTAGTCGTGATAATTATAATGCTCATTTGTTCACACACGTAACTAAAAAGCAATTCGAGTGCGTTACATGTAGAGCTGGATTTACGCGTAAACCAGTATTGAAAAAACATATGGATACAGCCAACCATGGGGGGCCCACGTATATTTTTAATCGTGCCCAAATGCAAATTTCCAGTGTTGGTAATGCAAATAGCACAGAGAATTGTTGGGAAGTGATCATCGTTTCTGAAACTAGAGAAATGAAGGAAATAACCCATCACAATGCCGAAACTATAGAGATAAATGGAGTTATATATGAAAATCATGAAGATGCAAATCAGTATTATTCGCATATTCAAGATCCAAATGGAATCTATGCAATTGTACAAAATCCAGATGGAATAAGTCAATATGTTGAGACGACAGAAAATCGCGAGGTAATTATTTATTTTTTTCATAGGGAAATTTGCCTTTTCGGTAACTTTTTTTTTCCGTGTATATTTTATTTATAACTATTTATAACTAAAATTTTTTTAATTTTTTTTAATAGACTACGCAATATGATAATGGAAACTACATCGCTCCAATTTTAATAGAAGCTTTTCCTAATGAGTACGGTAATAATGGAATAATCGTCCCGACGAACATACATAACAATCAAAATAATTTGCGACAAACAGAAATTCCAAATGTCAACGAAGTAAAATATGTGCTCATTGAATATGCTCCTGATGTACCAAATTAATTAATTAAAAATTAAATTTAAAAAAATTGGAAAAATCTCATCAGGTATTATTTCTGCGTGAAAAACCTTTGGCTTACTGTTGCATAAACTAGCTGAAGTTGTAATAAAAAATTCTATCTGCCCTTGCGGATAAACAGAATTTTTCTCTACACGCTAGAAAAGAATAAACCAGTTTAATTTCGTGTGAAAACCCCTAGATGTTAACCAGCTGATAATTCTCGCGGAAGCGAGAACTGCAAGAAGTTTGCTGCCAACAAACCGACAGCCACAACTGAGTTGGAAAAGAAGAAATCGTAGCTAATTGTCTCAATATTATCCGTAGTGGAAAAACATATAGAGAACAAAGTAGTTCACACCAACAGTGTAACTGTTTACACTGTTTATGAAAAAACTTAAATAAATTTTTTAATAAATTAAATATTAAAATCCAAAAAATAATAATTAGATACTTATTTTAAAAATTCAACTTTAGTAAATATAAAATTTTATCGCTGGAAGTGTTCGACAAAAAAATGTCCTCGATTGTAAATCAAATTTGCAGTTTTAAAATTATTAAAAATAATTTTTTGGCAAAATCGGAGAATAACAAGTAAAAAAGACGACAAAATGAAAGAAAAAGGTGTTTTCCCAAACTCGTTAGTCCAAGGGCTCGGCAACTACCAACCTTAGGACTTTTTGCGGTATAAGAGATCCAAAGTTATCCTGCAGCCCCCCCCCCCCCACCACAATCAACGTTTCCATTGCTGACATTGGCAGTTACTAGAAGAGAGGACCCCCCCCAATTAATAAATCTGTTGTTTTTGTTTTTAGAGGACATACTAGATCGCAACGGTGAAGGAATGGAGTACCCGAAGCACCTTTCTGGTTTCCTCTGTAACGAATGGGTTGTGCGCGTAGCGTCGACTTGCAATCTGGGCGCCTGATAGGCGGACTCCGCTGGCGCTCTGCATGTAATGGCGTAAAAGTAAGCTTTAGAGTGGACGAGCAATTACCGCCCGCCCCCTCCCAACCTCCACCAATTTTACCCCGAACCGGTCTTCAGTCTTAAATGGGAGAAACGACTGAAACACTGGTTACGGCATCACGAATGCGACAAACTACGTAAAAGCCTTTCAGGAAACCCCTCCCATCCTCACAGTCCCTGTTCACGCGAATGTCGCTATCCCTCCGCTATCTGCGACTCCCAAGTCCAGCGTACACGATAAGGCTAAAGGCTCCTATCCTGAATACCCCAAATAATTGTACCAAACTGTGCCATCCAGATGCCAAGTTCCCGATCTGATCTGACCCAAGACAAATACGTTCTGTTCAAGGGTGGTCATATCATTAATTTATAGGAGGGCAAATAATTATTAAAAAATAAACAACAATTCCTGTATAAATATTAATTTCAAATTTCTCTACGTCCTAAGTTGTTAGCTTCTTCTTAATTCTTTCCCGAAAGCTCTCATGTCCCCAGGAGCTCTAGGAATTATGGAATACCCCAGCATTGGTCTCTGAGTAACTTATCGGTTTTGGTACGTGAATAAAGAGCAAACGATGCACTGGAGGGTATTCCATACTCCCAGACCTTCCGGTTTGCCAATAGCCACATTGAAGCTTAACCCATATTTAAAGTTGTAACAATAAATAAATACGTTTAGCTCCAGCTCAAGAGAAGCTTGAAGCTAAAAAAAAAGATTTTTGTAGGCGCAAAGCTGTAAACCTATTGTAGGCTCCCTAAAACTTCGTGAATTTTGAATTTAAGATTTTTTTTAAAACAATGGGTGTAAACCGGGGGGTCTGGGGGGTATGGAATACCCCCCAGGGCACTCTTTTTTTAATTCGCGAATTATTCAGTAGCCAATGCTGGATGGATTATAATTAATTAAGTAGTGTCGGAAATCCCCTGTCTTCCTAGATCCGTGATTTCGAGAGTTTGGTGGCGCTTTAGAAATATTTTTACGAAGCGCGTGGGCTTAGAGACCTATGTACTTCAAAGACTCCACGCTTTAAGTCATGTGTGGCAATAAGGTTATATCTTACGTAGCAATTTTTTTATTAAAATATCTCACGTTAATCTATTCGTTGGCGTCAGTAATAGACAGATAACGAATAAGGTCCGTATTTACTAAGGGCATTAGTTTTAAACGCTGTAATTTGTCGGTGAGGGGAAAATGAACGAAAAAAAACCACTACATCAAAAACTGAAAACTAAATTTTTATGCAAAAATCGATAAAAATCTTGATGCTAAGAAGAACGATATTTCGGAAACTGGAGAGACCAGAATAATATATTTTTAATGTCATCAAGCAGAATTTTGTCTTCTTTTTTTGATTAGACCGATTTTGGATATAACATATACTGGAAACGGCTAATTAAGACTTTGTGATTTTTGAGACCTATTCTGACAAATTTGTATCGGTTCTGATCAACCTGTGGTAGAAAATTGCTGATACTAAAGTAAAGGATTTAAGTAAAAAATAATTTTTGTTTGTGAGTTATTCTCCCTGTCCCACAGACCTCTTTTTCACTAAGCAGAAATTTTACAGATCAAGAACATCTCTCAATATTTTTTTAGAAACTTACTCGGGCTCACTACGTATAGTATATCGGTAATCAAGACCCCAATATTTACAAGAGCACAAAAGAAAATATTTTTAAAAAGGATTTGATAATCAACTGGCAAATTTTTAAATTTATAATAAAAATAATATACACTAAAATAAAAAATAATTCAAGTTAATTACTGACTGTGATTTTGAAACCATTGTTGCAGCCAGGCATAAACTGCTTGTAAATTATTCTCAAAATCTTCTAATGTACCGTTCGATAATTCAAAAACAATGTTTTCAGAATAAGACGAAACGGCTTCTTCCGCAATAGTGTTAAATATTTCACACTGAACGTTATCTTCTAATTTTTTCCCTGAATAACCTCGATCGGTCAAGCGATCGTATAAAGTAGTATTATTTGTCCGTAACACAAAAACCACATCAAACCATCGTTCGGGAAAAAATTCACAGCTATGATAGTCAACTATATTACCACCGTAACACATTGTCTCTTCCAGTAAATCCAACAGCTAAAACGACAAAATTAAAACTTCTGTTTTTAGAGAGAAATTAAAACTCACCTTGTCGTCGTCCAGTACACCCGAAGAATACACTTCGTCGTATTCTTCTATACAACCGTTTTCTTGTGCAACTTTTGATACCTCAATCCATTTTAAACCGGTTGCTGCTGCTATTTTTTCACACAGAGTTGATTTTCCAACTCCGGGAGTACCTAACCACAACAATAAATTTTAATATTTCAAACAAATGTTTAACAAATACCAGTGATTAAAATGTTGGGAGCACTTCGGATGTTTGCCATGTCCTGTTCTTATTAAAATTCTTCACAACAAAAATAATTATTTACATTTAACCACACGACAACTTCGAGGTTATGATTTTTTAAACTATGACAGCGAGTATACACAGAGCTATTCAAAAAATGGAATCACCAACATAATTTTATCGAACGGAATGCTTTTAAATTAATCAATTTACTTGAAAAACGTAGGGCTTCCAAATTAATTTCATTTTATATTAATTTTGATTCGACAAAATTTTTTCCCTTATTATTTTTGTGGAGGGAAGGGGGTGGCCGAAAGGACTTGGGGCTCAAAGAAATAAATCATTCGATAATCGCGATGTAATCTTATCGAAACAATACAAAATAGTAATTACGACAATTTTTTGCAACCGTGTGTGTGACGATTTGATAATCAATTATTATGGCGTAAGCTTTTATTAAATGTCAAATTGAAAAGAGTGTCGAAGATTTATTTGTTTATTTTTGTGTAGCTAAGAAAAAAATCGTTAATAAACAAAAAATAGAAAAACGTTACGTTGAACAAACACAAGAAATCAAAATTTTCAGTGTAACAATTTATTATAATTAAAAAAAAAATGACATCACAACAGCAATATAACTTAAAGAGTCCAAGTAAGTTGAGTGAAAATTTAGTTGTGGAAATTTTGTATGGCATGTTTTAGGTGTCAAACGGCTTATGCGCGAGGCGTGTGAGTTGGCCGAACCAACCGACGAATATTTTGCCAGTCCGTTGGATGATAATTTGTTCGAATGGCATTTTACCGTCCGGGGACCACCAGGTACTGAATTCGAAGGTGGATTATATCACGGTAGAATTTTGTTGCCTTCTCAGTATCCCATGCAACCACCTAATATCATCCTTCTAACCCCGAACGGCCGTTTTGAAATTAACAAAAAGATATGTCTGTCGATATCGGGGCATCATCCCGAAAGCTGGCAACCGTCGTGGTCAATTCGTACCGCCCTTTTGGCCCTAATAGCTTTCATGCCTACCAATGCGGCCGGAACCATCGGATCTTTAGATTACACCAAAGAAGAACGACAAGTTTTAGCGAAAAAGTCCATCAATTGGGAATGTAAATTGTGTGGCAAAATAGTCGATAAGTTGTCGTCTAACAGCACTTCTCCTTTAACCCAGGAGGAAACTTCCTTAATTAGTCAAATTGCTCTTAAAGCAGAAGAAGAATTGCCAAAAAATTTGACGGCGGAAACAGGAAATGAACAAGTTATGGAAATGATGGATACGGCGAGAGAAACGCCAAATTTAATTACCGATGATTTATTGAGAACTTCCATCCAAGAAACCAATAAGTAAGTTTTTGCATGTTAGTGTTTTAAGCAAAAGATTTTAGTAATTCTGACCGATTTAGATTTTATTCCAACGACAAATTATGGTCTGCTGTGTCGTGGGCTATTATTTCCATGATAGTGCTTCTCGTTATCCGAAGATTCTTCTTTCTAGATTAACTACAAAAAATTTATTAGATTCCAATATGTCACTATTGTTATCTAGTAAATTCTTTGTAGTTAATCTAGAGATATTTATATATTGGGATCTAATAAATTTTTTGTTATAAAATTATAAAGAAATTAAATGCTTCGTTATACAATCCACCATTGTATTCTTATTTTGTCTACCAAGTGTTTAGAAATTTATAGAATAATTTTCTGTTGCACACTGTAAATGTTCTTTCCAAAGAAATATTTAATAATACTTACGTGTAACAAAATAAACTTTTTATATTACTTAAATCTCTTTTTCTAAAAATTAAAAAGATTTTACTCTCGAATTTTTCAACTGATTTCAGTTTTTGGCTCGAAACTCCTAAAAGAGTGCTCCTACGGAAAAAGTCATTCCATCCTTTTTTGAAGCTGTGAATATTTCCTACAATTTGAGCCCAACCCTAATTTTTTCGGTTTAATAGATCCTAAGATATAGGACCCCAAACATTGGATTTTCTTTCTAAAATGTTCAAAATTTCAGTTTTGTCATCTGTCGGGTTAAATATTGGCTGTAATACTCATTCTACAAAAAAATTCATCGAATATGAAGTTTTGGAGAAGTTATTTAGCTTTAATTTAAGCCCTGAACGAAGTCTGTAGGCCTAACGGGTACCTCGTCATCTTAGAAAAACAAAAATTGGGAAAATAAGGTGAGGGACTGGAATTATTGTAGCCCGACGATTTTCTAAACCAATAGTTGCTATTGTTAACGAGGAGGAAGGCTTAACTAAATCGAAAACCACTAACCACTTCTTCTTTGGTTGGAGGTAGACGAGCCAGGTGGACCTTTGCGTTGGCTGCACTTCTTACAAATAAATCGTATCGAAGGGTGTGGCGGTCATCTTCAGAACCCCCTCCATAAAGGACCACCAGATATTTTCTCCCAGCTGACTCTATTTGTTCGTGGGTGGCGTCAGGCTGCAGAAATTTCTTGGTCTCTTCCACAAACCACAAGGTGTCATAATTTTCATTTTTCCTTACCGGAAAAGGGCAGAGGTGATGTCTGATGTCACAACCTGTAAATGTGTGGAGGAACTTTTCAAATCCAGGGCATAGCGACAAGCCCCTTCGATTAAAACACATAGAAGTGAACTGTTGACAACCAGCCTCACCCCTGCCACTTTTCTGGAAGAACACGTTGTCAAGGTTGGAGCCCAATCAGTGGCGCAGCCAGGAATTTAGTTCGGGGGGGTCCACGAACGAAGCGAGTCTTGCAATAGCGTCCCAGACGAAAATTTTTCAAATTTTCAAGGTCAAACGCTTAATAGAAAGTTAGAAAATTACAATACAAAAATAATTTCGGGGGGGCCCGGAGCCCCCCCCGGCTACGCCACTGAGTCCAATCCATTCAAGAAAACCAGTAAATCCACATCTTCTCCAATGATGAAAACTGTTTCATATAAAGTTCTCTTTTCCAAGGCTGCCTGAACAATTAAGCAGTCAGCATCTTCTGTTGCTTGTTTGGTGGTAATCCCCTGGTTTTCCATCCCACTGGCGCTGCAGAGGAACTCGATCAGGCGCCGCTAGTTGTTTTCATTGGCAAGGAGTATTTCTTGAGGCAGAAATTGAGCCACCATCACACAACAAACGTTGTGGTCCCTGTTATTGAGATCAGTGGCGCAGCCAGGATTTTGTTATAAGGGGGGGGAGCTAAGGGATGCGAGCTGAGCCTAGGGCGCGCGCCGCATGCGAAAATTTTTCGGAAAAAGGGGCGTGGTCATCTTATTTTCGAGTATAATTATTGTGTTACCACTGTTAGACTATTACCTACCTTAAATTAAAATTCTAACACAATAATTTTTTTGTTTAAAAAATTTTTCATTGCACCGGTAAAAATGCGACTATAATCATTAAAAAAGATTATCATAAAAAAAAGAAAGACTGTCTAAATCCGTCACTGCGTCTATCAGTAAGAGTATATTAATCCACGCGTACCGTCAATAGAACACTCGTGTTAGTGAAATCCCTATCTAAAATGCATGTAAAATTTTGATTTTCAAATGCCGTTATCTCGAAAACTAATGGATAATCCATACCAATGTGCGGTCTCAAAATGCTCAGAAAATTGTCCTCTTTCCTATAGTGCAAAAGTCGAGGCTCGATTCGTGGTAGCAGTTAACTGACAGATCCCGTTTTTCTAAGATGACCTGGTACCTGTTGGGCCTATAGACTTCGTTCAGGGCTTAAATTAAAGCTAAATAACTGCTCTACAAACTTCATATTCAATGAATTTTTTTGTAGAACGAGTATTACAGCCAATATTTAGCCCGACAGATGACAAAACTGAAATTTTGAACTTTAAAAAAAATCCAATTTTTGAGATCCTATATCTTAGGATCTATTGGACCCAAAAAATTAAAGTTTGGCTCAAATTGTAGAAAATTTTCACAGCTTCAAAAAAGGATAGAATGACTATTTCCGTAAGAGCACTCCTTTCGGAGTTTCGGGCCAAAAACTGAAATCAGTTGAAAAATTTCGAGGTTTTTCGAGCACCATGAGGCTAGCACAGGTCTTTCGAAGCTGCAAACTTGGTTTTGCACTACTGGTAGGTACCCTAACCTTAACATACCGAAAAATCAGAAACATGAGATTTATTCCGATGTTGGATGTCAGTGGTCTATAGAGTTGATAACAAAAAATAAAACTTTTGTAAGAGAAATAAATTTGAGCTAGGAATTCAATTGAAGAGAACCATGGGGGTCATAGGATCTTTTTAAAGGGGGCCTTCTCGTCACGTCCGTTGAATATTTAGTGGAGAGGAAATCCACGAGTGCGACATAGCAGTTCAACGCTCTAACCGACAGCCCTGCGACGTTGTTCAGTTTGATAATAATGTAATAAATAAATAAATAACAATAATTACTTCGTTTATATATTACTGAAAAATATACAAAATTATGTAAAAATAAAGTGAGATCGTAGGTCATAGATTACAAAATCAGTTCCATTGACTAGAATTTTAAAATTACATATTAAAATAGAGTGCAATTTTTAAAGATAGATATATATAATTTATTATGACTGTGTTATAATTTCTTTTTTTAAGTTTTTGTAAATATTCATTCAAAATGGGGTTTCTGTGTACAGTGTGCCGCCGCATGTTGTATACAAAACTTCCTAACCATGCCAAACCTACAATGGTAGTTTATTTAAGTCTCCAAAAACTTATATTTAGGCCGAATTAGGAAATTAAGATCTACAAATTTTTTTCAAATATACAGGGCCCACAGGAAGTGTCCAGTGATTGCAACACCTAGAGAAGTTCTCAATCATTGTCACAGCATGTAAATTTGATATTGTCGTTAAGTATTTAATGTAGTACAGCAGATTAGCTATCCACACAGATAGTTAATTTGAATCGGTGTACAGCGCACTGTTTGTAAGAGTTAAATGGTAAATCGAGTAACTCACAAAAAATTCGGACGCTCCTACGTTAACAATGCAAATTATACTATTGAAGACTTTTTTGTCATATAAGAATTGCTTTTCCAGTATTACTCATCAGACATTTTCTGTTGCAAATTTAATTTCCTTAATTTTTGATTATATACATTTTTCTATTTCGTTGCACCGTTTCTGAGATACAGATGATTTACTGTTTCTTTGAAATAGTGCAACAAAATAGAAAATGTATATAAACAAAAATAAAGGAAATTAAATTTGCAACAAAAAATATCGGAGAAGTAATACTGTGAAAGCGGTTTTTGTCTAACAAAAAAGTTTTTACATAGAAGCGTCCGTTTATATTTGTGAGTCACCGTTTTATTACAAAATTCAGGATAATCGCTTTTGAACGCAAATTAAATATCTAAATAAATTGTGGGGATTCCCAAAAATTTTAATTTCTTTGCTTCTATAGAAGCATCCCATTTTTAAAAACTGGGAAAAAATTATTAAGTTTAATAATTGTAAACTTACTTCATTTCAACTCTTTTTCAAAATTTACTGTATTTCAACAATACTAAGTTGTGATTTTTCTGCCCAACGTCGACCATCGATACTTTTGGCTCTCACTTGCAAAGGAGGTAACTGTCGGCTTCTCTGAAAACTGTCGATACGAAATTCGTCTGCTGCAGGCGACCTTTCCATCGAATTATCCGAGTTGCAATTAAAACCTGAATCGCCGGCCGATTTTAAGTTTCTACGATCGTTTAAAAAGTGGTGGCGTCTTTCAAACGCACTTCTTGGATGCGAACCATTGTATAAATGAACTGGAGCGGTTTTATTCGAAATTAAGGACTTAAAACTGTATTTTCGTTGTATGGTTCCAATTTCCAATTGTTCCTTCACCAATTGCACAGCAGATTTCGGTCGCTCCCGAAGTGACTCAGGTGGATAATAAGTTGACGGGAACGATTCATTTGAGGTGGAACTCACCGATTCCATATTTTTATTTCGAGAATGTATAATAAAAATTTCGTTTGAATCGTTTGTACCATTAACGGCATGATTAACCGCGTTTCCATTGACATAATCAGAGTAAGATTCAATTAAATCCTCGTCTCTTTTTTCAACTGCATTCAGCTTTCGCAACCTTTGGAATTTTTCCATTCGTTCTTCTTGTTCTTGAATTTTTTGTTCGTATACATCACTTTCGACACGAGCATTTAAAGTTGCATAAAATCTCACCACATAACGAAGCAACCAATTGTAACCTTTACGAATTCCCAAGTCAACGTGCGACTTACAATTTGCTTCAGTGGCAGAACAAGTTTGTACAAAAGTGGGACACCGCTTATGATTGACTAATTCTTCGATTTTTAACTTTTCGAGAAACTCGATTTCGTCCAAAGCGTTTACTTGATCTTGTTTATTGGCGAGCAATAAAATTGGCTTCCCAGTAATTTTTTCGTGAGATAGCAGATCGTTCAGAACTTCGTGAGCTTCTCCTAAGCGGGTAAAATCACTCGAATCGATCACAAATATCACGCCGTGAACCTTAATATTACAAAACATAAATATTAATTTGTAAATAAATTGTTCGTCATTACTTACATCCACAAAGTATTTTTCCCAAATTCCCCTAATATTAGAACCTCCGCCTAAATCAAATATTTTGACGCAGTAGTCTTTGTATTGTAGATGTACAACCGAAAGTCCAACCGTAGGAACGACTTCGTCCAAAGCTTCACCGGCTAAACCTTTGACCGTCACACTTTTACCTGCATTGTCCAAGCCAACCAACAGCAAAACAATTTTTCTAAAAAGAAATTGGTGAAATTATAAATAGTGACACGTATTTTTAATTTTACTTGTTTTTCTTCTTTTTATTGCAACAGGGCAAATTTCCCATAATCATTCATCAACATAATTCTAAAAAACACATTCAAACTTTTAACGTTTGTTGACATCGAACTTGTAAACATCGAAATGTCATTTTTATCGACATGCGCACTTTCTATTTTAGCGACGAAATTTTGAAACATTTTTTTACTGTTGAAAAGTAAACAATGGATATTATAATAAATTAAATCAGTGTCAAAGCCTTATTTCGCCGTAGCCGTTTCGCCGTCGGCCATTTTGCCAAATCACTAGCGTACCTAGGGGCGCTCGTCCCGGGCGGCACATTTTAAGGGGGCGGCATTTTGCAATTTTGGATTTGAAAAAAATCACAGTATGACGATGTATGACTTTTTTTTTTGCTCATTTTTTTTTATTTTGTTCATTTTAAAATTTTTTATTAATTTTAAAATTTAAATAATTTTTTTTGGCGAGGGACGGCAAAATTTAAGGCCGCCCCGAGCGGCAGAAGCTTTTGATACGCTAGTGCGCCAAATTTAGCATTTAATTTTTTAATGTCAAAACGAGCGTCCAGAATATTTTTTTTTTCAAGAGGTTTTTATTTATTTATTTATTATTTTAATATATTTTGTAAAACAAAAATTTGTTTAAATACTTACTATAAAAAACTTTTTAGTTTTTCTCTTCTTTATCATCAAAGAACAGTCGATAAAATGTTAAAATTTGGTTTTCTAAATTTTAATATCTTTTTGTTACTTAGAAAAGCTTGGGATATTTTACTAAATTTTAGAAAATCCTAGGAAATTGTAAGAAACCCCAGGAAATTTTGGGAACGAGTTTTTTTCGCTTTTCCAATTTTTTTGAAAGCAAATTTTAAGGCAATCCAGAAGGAAATCAGAGGTGCATTTCGCCAGCCCCTCTCCCCTATTTGAAATTTTGGATCCAACATTCTCTTTTCTTTTTCTTTCTTTTTTAAAACCATTAAAAATATCTTATAACCAAAATTTAAAATTCGGGGGGGGGGGGGAATTTAGCAAAATGTTATTATTAGAAATTTTGAAATATTTCAAAAACAGAACTGGTACAAACGAAAACAAGGAAGATACAAACAGGTACAAACGATTTAGACTATTTTGGATCAAAAATTCGAAATGGGGAGGGGGGGGGGCTGGCGAAATACCTATTTTAGATATTTTAAAATATCTGAAAAATAAAATAGGTACAAACGAAAATAAGGAAGGTACAAACGAGGTACAAACGATTTAGACCAGTGTTTCTCAAATGTCTCGAACTTGCGGACCCCCAAAATTAGACACTATTATCATGGGGACCCCCACAAAAAATTTCGTTACAAAAATAAAAATTAAAAAATTTACAAAATTTATTAAAAAACATGTAAAAATTTTTTTTGCTTTTTATGCCGGTACAAAGTCGTTAATTAATCACATAAATCAGTTCAGAGTATTTATTGGTAAACTGGAGGGTATTACATACCCCCCAGATCGCCCGGTTTATGCCCGTTGTTTTGTAACTTCCTAAGAAGTTTTATCCGAAAACCAGCGGAAGTGCCGGTACAAAGTCGTTAATAATCACATAAATCGGTTAAACGTATTTATTTATTATTGGAAAACCGGGGGGGTCTGGGGGGGTATGGAATACCCTCCAGTGTATTAGTTGCTCTTTAATCGTGAACCAATATTAAGGAGTTCTTTATTAATAAGGAGATCTCTTTGACAGATAACAAATGAGATCCGTAAAAGATGGATGCACTGGAGGGTATTCCATACCCCCCAGACCCCCCGGTTTATGCTCGTTATTTTGTGTCTTTTCAACTTTAATTCAAAGTTTAAGAAGTTTTATTTGAAAATCAGCGGAAGTGCCGGTTCTTTTTCTTCTTCATTAGCCTTTTTCGTCCACTCTTGGACATCGGCCTCTTTCTCTTTCGAGAAAGGTTCGGGCATTAAGACCCCACGGCTGCCTAAACCGAATTGGGGAATGCCTGTAACCTTGTTTTTTTTTATTTTAATAGTTGACGGTGGCAATCGTCAACCCAAGTCGACCGCCGGCTTTACGTGCCCTCCGAAGCACGGAGACGGTCATATGAAAGTGTTTGACTCTCCCCGGATTTGAACCGAGTACCTTCCGCCCAATCTGAGCCAGAAACCTCATCTGACTCAGACTAACAGACAATACTCTTGAAATAGAACCCAGTACTCCAATCTTTCTAAAAATCCACCAAAAGGCGATAATCTTCCAAATCTTCCCAAATCTTCTGAGAACCGAAAAAATAGAGGGGAATCGAAAAAAAGAGGGGGAAACATTCAGGACCTTAGCAAAATTTTTCCCAGAAATAAAGTAGAAAGGGAAAATACAGAACCAAGAGCAAATTGAAGACCGACGAAACCCAATGAATTAAGGAGACGAAAATTTTCACGGAATCTGAATCGAAATGATAGCCAAGGGACGACTCGAGGACAATTCGACAGACACAAAATCGGGAAAGGCGACGAAAGAGTGAAAAGCCCTTACCAAAAAGACAGAAACACGATCTTTTCTGGAAAAGAAGACCTGAATTTCAGGACTTTTTTCTATTTCTTGAAAAATTGAAATATCAAAACCTACCAATTAGTCGGTTGGAATAAAGTTTATGTAATTATTTTATTTATAAATAAATACTTAATGTGATACTCAGGCCCGTAGCCAGGGGGGGCACCTGGGGGCACGTGACTCCCCCCCCCCCCGAAATGTTGAAAGAAAACAATTGTTTGTAATAATAAAAATTCCCGGAAGGGGGTCCGCCGAAAATGTTACTTTTTACGAAAGGTTTTTATGAGTGCCCCCCCCGAAATAAAATTCTGGCTACGGGCCTGCTGACACTTATGGCAAAAAATTATAGATCTAAAGGACGAGATCTTTAAGGCGCTCCACTCTTTCACTAAATAGCCGATGGCGAAGTGGAGACGGCGGAATGGTAACGGTGAAATGTCGTATCTTCCAATTTTTGGGGTGGTTACCCACTTAAATTTACTTTTAATGCGCCTCTGCTTTGTTTACTATGATGTTATAAATTTCAATGTCAAGGCTTCCATAACAAACATGCAATTGCAGGAACAACCACTAACCACATCCTGAAATTAAATAAACTAAATTGGGCTTTCAGTAATAATCAACAATTTCTAGTAAATATATAAACTCACAAAAAATGTAAACGCCAGTCTTAGCAACACCGTTACAATGGCGGCAACCAAAGAAAATCTCCTGTACATGTTCGATCGTCCACTGGAACCGATTTTTGCACTGAAAGGAAACAACAAAACTTGTTTTGAAGTGCCTCCAAATTTTCTGGCAAGTTTTCGTTCATACTTTGGATCTTTAATTTACTTTTATAATTTTCTTAGACGGAACGTTATGCTGGTCTTGGAATCCAACTCACCAATCGCTTTAAGCAAGATGCGGAACGAACCATATCTGTTCAAAATATAACTGCTCCAAATTTGACCGACATTTTGACTTTGCGACGAGATGAAAACTTCAGTCTGTTTCTTCCAAAACACAGACGAGTCGCAACCTCTCTCGTCAACTTATTTATGGGTAAGCCCTGCGCTCACTTTAGCATCGGTTAGGTTACTACATTTTTGAATAAAAATTTTTAGCCGCCAAAAACCTTGAGGAATTTCAGTCTCTTGCTGCGTATACTAGAGATCGAGTAAATCCATACCTCTTCAACTATTGCTTTTCTATTGCAATTCTTCATCGACAAGATACGAGAAACTTGGACATACCACGCTTGATTGAAAATTTTCCGAACAAATACGTCGACAATCAAATTTTTGCCAAAGCGCGAGAAGAAGCCTCGATCGTGCCTGAAGGATCTAGAGTAAGTTAGAGATACAAATAACTTTTGGTTGTCTTAAATTTTGATTTAGATGCCCATTGAAATTCCGGTGGATTACACAGCTTCCGATTTGGAAAGCGAGCATCGCGTTGCTTACTTTACCGAAGATTTGGGTCTCAATTCGCATCATTGGCATTGGCACTTGGTCTATCCATTTTCTGGACCAATGGAAATCGTCAACAAGGACAGAAGAGGAGAACTGTTTTATTTCTTCCATCATCAATTCATGGCAAGGTACAACATTGAGAGGATGTGTAACGACTTATCAAGAGTGAAGAGCTTCATGAACTGGAGAGAGGAAATTCCCAACGGGTATTTTCCTAAGTTAAACACTTTGGTAGCCAATAGGGACTACCCGAGCCGCCCAGAAGGCTTGAAAATGCAAGACGTTAACAGACCACAGGATCAATGGTTCATGGATATTCGCGATATGGAAACTTCAAGAGATAGGATTTACGAAGCCATTCATTCCGGATTTTATTTGGATGTGAGTAATTTATTCATTTTCGGACAGAACTAAAAAATGCGTTTTTAGGCAAACAATCAACGGCAACCGTTAACAGAGTTTGGAGGAATCGATGTTTTAGGCAACATAATTGAAGCGTCCATTTTAACGCCCAATGCAACTTATTATGGTGATTTGCATAATTTTGGCCACGCCATGCTTTCGGTTGTGCACGATCCCGATTTGCGACATTTGGAATCTTTCAGTACTATCGGCGATCCTGCGACTTCCATGAGGGATCCTATATTTTATGGTTTCCACGCGCACATCAACGATATGTTTATAGATTTCAAATCGACGTTGCCACGCTACACCGTACAACAAGTAAGATAAATATTTGCCAGTCCATTTTTGGACTGTTGCCCGAAAAGAGACACAATTTTATTTTTAACTTTTTCAGCTTGATTATACAGGCGTGCGAGTTACGAGTTTGAATATAGAATCTCAAGGTGCACGTAACAACACCTTAAACACGTTTTGGCAACAATCTGACGTGGATATGTCCCGTGGTTTAGATTTTCAACCCAGAGGATCAGTTTTTGTTCGGTTCACTCATCTGCAACATAGGGCTTTCAACTACGCCATAAAAGTTAATAATTCAGGTGCCCGACGACAAGGAACTTGCAGAATATTTATGGGCCCGACATTTGACGAAAGACGTAATCCGTGGCCGTTAAGAGAACACAGAAATTTATTGGTGGAACTTGATCGTTTCGTGGTTAACTGTAAGTTTTCGGTCGTCGAATGCTGGGAAAATAAAAAACATTAAATGTACTTTGTAGTAAATCCTGGAGAAAATACAATAAATCGAGCTTCCGTTGAATCTTCCGTTACGATTCCGTTTGAACGTACTTTCCGCAATTTGGAGATAGAACGACCAACCGAAGTTTCAGCATTGGACCAATTTAATTTCTGCGGTTGTGGCTGGCCTCAACACATGTTGATTCCAAAAGGAACGGTTGAAGGTTATCCTTGCACGTTGTTTGTAATGATTTCCGATATCGAAGGAGACAGGGTATTTGGATCTAGCACGTCTTTGGTAATTTTAACTGAATTTTGACTTTCAGGTGAACCAAGGTGAGGGTGGTGGCTGTAGTGATGCAGCCGTTTATTGCGGCATCAAGGACAAATTGTATCCCGATCGTCGATCCATGGGTTATCCGTTTGACCGAATGCCTCGCGATGGAGTGGAAACCTTACAAGATTTTCTAACTCCGAACATGCTGACCCAAAATGTGACCGTTATTCATCAAAATCGTATTTTCCGGGTTCGGAAAAACTAATTTAAATTAACCTACACTATGCTTCTATTAAAATTTACTTAATAAATAATCTATTCCAGCAAAATGTCTAATGTTGTTTTCGTTTAATCCCACCGCTGCCACCATTATGTTACTCTCAGAGTTGCTGATGATGCTTAACTCCCGCCAATTGTTTTTCTTTTTTGTTAAAAAAACAATTGAACCTTAAGGTAGACGTAGACCAGTTTAATAAACGTAAAATAGTACATCAAAATAAATTGATTTGTTGATCATAAATCAGTGTGACGCGCATTTTCAAATAAATATACCGCATAAGCGAAGGAAATTTTAGTGGCGATAAGTAATAAGGACGACCAATTCTTAGAAGTAAATATGTCAGAAAAACCAAATATATCGGCAAAGAAAGCCACAATTATGGTTAAATCTAGCTAAAACGACCTCTTTCGACCGGCACCATCAGCAATCTGGCCCTCTATCTTTATCCAAAGACTTAACAAAAGCTTAACAAAATAACAAATAATAGACGTAATAAGAAGTAACTTCCAAATGGCGGAAAGAATGCCTCAGAACACTCAACTTGTCAAATTTCGACAATTTTTTAATGAATAATAGTTTTTGACCACCACTCACTCATTTGGCTTTTTGGCTTAAAGGAGCCAAAATTCAGTATTAGTAAGATGGCGAATACAAATATAAAAAAAACACAAGACATGCAGTATCACGTGAAGAAGCGCCCTGCGGATATGTACACAGACGCAGTCCTAGTGCTTCCGATACACCTCAAGGCAGAGCTACTTTTGTAGCTCAAAGTACCGGGCTAAGAACAAGGAGAATTATGCCACCGAAGTCAGAAATATCAACGACACTTGGCAAAACATCTGGAACAATTCCATTAAAGGCAGGAGAACATATCGCCTCATCCCGAATATTGCCCCGTGGGTCACAAGGAAACATGGGGAAATTAACTTCGAGGTCACACAGGCATTTAGCGGATATGGCTGCTTCCGGAGCTATCTTAGATACAAGAGATATCTTGTATACAAGAGATATCTTGTATCTTAGATACAAGAGAGGAGATTCTCCCAATTGTCATGGAGCATACAATCGTCTCCCGCATCAAATGGACTGAGATCAGACAAGAAACCCAAAAAGAGCTGGGAACGGACTTCAGCCTAATCAACCTCGTCGAGCTTATGTTGAATGGTGAAGGAAACTGGGCTGCCATAGAGCGGATGAGCAGATCTTGTCCACCAAAACACAAGACGCAGAAAAACAAGGACTTGCCCTAACCAGAGTCAAGATGGTAGTCCACGCGCTTTTCCCGGAAAACCAAACACCCGACCCCGACGAAGTACCATGTGCGGCCTTAAATAAGGCCCTGACCACAGAAAACCTCCAAGTTTTTCTAACCTCTTTCAAAAAATCTATTGAAGAAGGCAACTTATTCCCCATCAAGTGCAAAAAGACTGAACTCTTGCTGAGATAAAAGGGCCAAAAACTATAGGAAAAACTGTCATCCTACAGGCCCAAATGTTCTCTGGACCACACACGAAAGCTCCTCAAAAAGATGATCCTGAAAAGACTAATTTAGAACATTGAGCGCAAATGCGACTGTCCAAAAACTAATTCGGCTTCAGAAAAGGCAGGTCTCCCTTAGACCCACTGCAAAACTGCCTGTTGCTTTTTTAATGATTGGCTATTTTTTTCTATTTATCTTGTAGTCCAGTCAATTTAGGTCTAAAACTCGGTCAAGCTGGAAATAATTAGGGGGATCCATTTTCTTTTTTAAAACTTAGGGGAGGGTGTCTTGTGATGTAAATGTTGAATTTCGAGAAAATCCGCCAATTGTTTTTCAAATAACTTGCTTATTTTCAACTTTTGAGTGAAAATGATTATAAGCAAAGTTGTAGTAAATGTAATTCCCCACAAGTTTAGTTTATATAACTTTCACTCTAGGATGGAATTTTGCAGAGATATAGTGTAAATAGAGGTGAAAACCGTTTTTCTTAATTATCCCGATTATTGTCATGATTATCGTAAAAATGGTAATAAGAAATTATGTAGAAAATTTTATTTCCTTCAACTTTGGTTATTACCATTTTTACCCTAGGATCAATATTTTGAGAGTTAGAATCAAAGTACGGAAAAAAGGGACACCCTCGTGGATAACCGGTTATTTATCAGCTATGTACATCCCCGGGGTTGAGACCTCGGGGATTTCAGGGGATTATTTCTGAAACAGAGCAGTAAGGATAAGAGATTACAAACCTTTTCTTTGTATATTTAATTTTTATGCCATTAGGGCGAAAAGCAGACAGTGGAGCGGAGCCTTCCTAAGTAAATATTATGAGAATTTCCCGTATTTTGATTCTCACTCTCAAAATATTGATCCTAGAGTAAAAATGGTAATAACCAAAGTTGAAGGAAATTAAATTCCCTACCTAATTATTTCTAACCATTTTTACGATAAACATAATAATAAACGGGATAACTATAATTTTAAAAAAATCCACCCCTGATTTCAGTATAAGTCTAAAAATATTCATCCTAGGGTAGAAATGGCAATAACCAAAGTTGAAGAAAATAAAATTCCCTACCTAATTACTTCTTACCATTTTTGCGATAAACATGATAATAAACTAAATAATTGAGAAAATAACATTTTTCACCCCTATTTGTAGTCTAATTCCACCAAGTTCGATTCTAGGGTAAAAGTTATATAAACTAAATTTGTGGAGAATTAAATTTCCCACAACTTTGGATATTATCATTTTCACTCTAAAGTTGAAAATAAGCGAGTTATTTTAAAAACAAGAAATAATTACCCTAATATCAAGATGGCAGTAAACGCAATGAGGGGATTCCCCGAAAATCGAAATTTGCAATAACAAACATCTTACCTAAGTTTAAAAAAAGAAAATTGTTTCTCCTACTTATTTCCAGGTGAAATCCTATTTTTACTGGACTACAAAGTGCTGAGGACCAAAAAAGGATCATTCAACCTAGCTGCGCCTGTATCCAGGGCAATAACCAGGGACGCAAGTAGGTACAATTTTTTCAATTTTTTTAACTCCTTACTTTTTGTTTTCAATTGTTTTCGCCACCAATATTGGCTTCAGTCAATTATTGGGTGAGGAGGGAGATGCGCCCCTGGTATTAACAGATCTTAATCCGCAAAATTTCAAAAATAGAAATCTACCATTTGTTTAGATGCATTGCGGTTTTTTGTTTTTCAAAGATGTTCCAATTTTATATCCGTTTGATAAAATAATTTGGAAAACCGCATCCCCAACCGCACCCAATCTAATTAATATGATAACCAATTGTATATAAATAAAAAGCTTTAGATTATTTCTTCAGTTACGTACGTGTAACCTAGCCAGTTTGGAGTAATTTTTTTCAAAATGGTTGCAGACAAAAAAAATCTTTTGCTTTTGTACGATCGTCCTCTCGAGCCAGTTTTTGCTCAAAAAGGGGTCAACAAGGCTGTGTTTGAAATTCCACCCAACTTATTGGTTTGTTTATTTTTACATTTTCTTTGTAAATTATTTTTGTATTTTTGTTTAGACCGACCGTTACAAAAGACTAGGAATTCAATTTGCTAGCCGGTTTTCAGAAAATGCTGGCGAAAACATTAACGTTGCCGACATTGCTGCGCCCGATTTATCCGAAATTTTAGAATTGAAGCGCGACGATAATTTTACTCTTTTTTTGCCAAAACACAGCAAGATTGCAAAGAAGCTAACCAACATATTTTTAAGTGAGGTTCTGATGTGTGTATCTTCGAGATAATTCTAACTTCCTTTCTTGCAGAGGCTAAGGACATAGAAGAACTTCAATCGACCGCCTGTTATTGTCGGGATCGAGTAAATCCTTATCTCTTCCATTATTGCTTTTCTGTTGCGATGTTGCACCGACCTGACACCAAAGGAATTGACATCCCCAATTTGATAGAGAATTTCCCAGATAAGTACTTGCAAAGTCAGACGTTTGTCAGAGCTCGTGAGGAAGCAACGATCATACCCGAAGGTTCCAGGGTACCGCTGTCATATTTTTTGAAACACCTGTTTAACACTGGGAATTTTAGGCCCCCATTGAAATTCCAATCGACTACACTGCTTCCAATTTAGAAACCGAACATCGTTTGGCTTATTTCCGCGAGGATTTGGGTATCAATTTACATCACTGGCATTGGCATTTGGTTTATCCATTCGACGGACCCGACGAAGTTGTTAACAAAGATAGAAGAGGCGAACTTTTCTATTTTTTCCATCATCAAGTTTTGGCAAGGTAAATTCATTGCCCAAATAATCATGGTCTGTGTTAATCGGATTGCATTCAACAGATACAACGTGGAACGAATGTGCAATAGCTTGAAGAGAGTTGACCGATTCCTCAATTGGAGAGAATCCATTCCCGAAGGTTACTACCCAAAATTAGAAAGTGTTGTAGCAAATCGGGCCTATCCTGCCCGTCCTGCAAATATGACCCTTCAGGATGTCAACAGGGAAGATGACAACTGGAAGATTGATATTCAAGATGTAGAGCTTTACAGAAGTAGAGTTTACGAAGCCATCCATTCTGGCTCGTATCGAGATGTGAGACGCCATATTTGGTCATTACATCGAATACTGAATCTGTATAATTTTCTTTTAGGCACAAAATAATTTGCAACCTTTAACAGAATTTGGAGGAATCGACGTTTTGGGCAACATTATGGAAGCATCCGTCTTGTCGCCCAATAGTAGTTATTATGGAAGCTTGCACAACTCCGGACATCTTCTGTTTTCGGTCATCCACGATCCCGACTACAGACATCGCGTAATTCCCCTTACAAATTTTTGTACCACTTATACTTAAACTTAGGCTTTCCTTAAATCTTTTAAGTATAATTGGTACAAACGGGCATAAATCAACCAATCAAATTTTAGGAACTTTTTGGTGTGATCGGTGATCCAGCAACTGCAATGAGGGATCCAATATTCTATCGGTGGCACGCATTTGTCGATGATGTGTTTACGGAATTTAAATCAACCCTTCCGCGTTACACTGTCCCACAGCTGTCTTACGATGGAGTAACCGTGACGTCTGTGGACGTACAAGCACCCAGCAGTGCGAATAACGTTATCAACACGTTTTGGCAACAATCAGATGTGGACATGCAACGAGGTTTAGATTTCCAACCAAGAGGACCTGTTTTCGTTAGATTCACGCACTTGCAACACCAATCGTACAATTACGTGATACGAGTTAACAACGCCGGTGGTCAGCGTCAAGGAACCTGTCGAATATTTTTAGGCCCCAAATTTGATGAAAGAGGAAACCCATGGGCACTACGAGAACAAAAAGAAGTCATGATAGAAATGGACCGTTTCATCGTTAATTGTGAGTGTGAGGAAATTTTAACCAAACAGAAATTTTATCTAAAGACTTTTAGTGGATCCTGGCGAAAACGTGATAACGCAGTCTTCCAGCCAATCTTCGGTAACAATTCCATTTGAACGTACGTTCAGAAACTTGGAAGTGGGAAGACCTGTGGATGACACAGCATTGCAACAGTTTAATTTCTGTGGTTGCGGTTGGCCCGAGCATATGCTGGTGCCCAAAGGAACCGTGGAAGGGTACCCATGCCAGTTGTTCGTTATGATCTCTGATATTGAAGGAGACAGGGTGAGTCCGATACTCTTGGAAAAACACAACATATTCCTTCTCATTTTTAGGTAAATCAAACCATTGTGGGACAATGTAACGACTCGGCTGTTTTTTGTGGTATTCGTGGTGGTTTGTATCCAGATCGCAGATCAATGGGCTATCCATTCGACAGAATGCCGCGTGATGGAGTAGAGAATCTGCGAGATTTTCTTACACCCAATATGAGAGTCACGGATGTATCCATTGTTCATCACCAACGTACGGTTCGGCCAAAAGCTAAAAATTAAACCATCAAATTACATCCCATCAATGTGCTATTTTATTTTTAAGAGTTTATTAATAGAGATTTAAATATGGAAGACCTTGTCTTTAATTGGTTAAAAATAGTTGTCCAATTCTGATTGGGCATTTTTGGTACAGTAATGTCTTTTTTCGTCACGGTAACTTATGCCAAGTAATATAGCCCTGGGCGGTGGGGCAGGTGGGGAAAAATTAACGGAGCTGTGATTGAACAAATAGGGAAAATGGCGCCGGTGGGCTCTCTTAAAGTCATCCTTGGGCAAATACAGTGTCGTACAATAAAAAATTCCTGCAAAATAGTAATTTAGACGGATAGTTTTAAACAAATAGAACAAAAATTACCTCCGAAGGGCATTTTGAATTTTTATTGGTGACAGCGAAAAATTTTTAGTGCAAACTTGATTTTAAAATATCTCAAAATATACGGTAAAGTGCAAAAAAACTGGTTACGCCGAACTCTCGGCACCAAAAAGTCCCATTTTTGGCAAAGGCATTTTGGAGTTTCGTCACAAGTTGTTTTCTACTTTTGGCTTTGATAATCTTACCAAGTTCTTCGCTTTCTAAGTAATCGTCGAATAGAACGTTCCATAATATCGACCCAAAGACTGATCCTTGGGGGAATCCCTTCGTGTAGACTCTCACCACTTTTGTTGGACCAGACGATAGGGTGACATGCCTCCTCTTCAGATAACATCTCAGTCTACCTAGGATCTCTGAAGGCGTCCCCCTCTTACATAAGACGTGAAAGAGGGTTGCCAACCAAAGATATCAAAGAATAAGGCCGCAGTGTACCCTTTCTCATTTTCGTCGATTTTGATGGTCTTGACAAGTTCTTGTATTGATCTGCCAGCCACAAAGCCGAATTGCTTAGGGGATTCCATGAATCGATCTTTGATTATTTTCTCGAAGATTTTTCCAAAAACTGAGAGCAGCGTGGTAAGTCGGTAGTTCTTTTGATCCGTGGTCTCCTGTGGGATTTTTTAGAACGACACGGAGAACACTTTTTTGCCACAAATATGGAAAAATAAAAAAGTGGGTCAGTTTTAGGCTCTCATTCATAATTTTTCGAAGCGTCGTACGGATTACCCCATGTGTTTTCTTCAGAAACTGGATCATGGTTTGGTGATCCAGGCCACATGGGTCCGCCAACGTATAGAAATATGAGTATTTTGTGATTAGTTCTTGTATAATGTTCAGAGCCGTATTAAGGGGGGCAGTGGCATAGCTAGAGCTTTTGCCGCCCCCTACCAAAAGAATTTTAGTCAAATTAAAAAAAAATAAAAAAAAAGGTCATCGAGGTGTTCGTAATCAAACATTTAACATGCTCTGGCATTTTTGAAAGCCAAAATTTTCAAAAGCGAAAAAAAAAAATTTTCCACCCCCTAAATATGTGCCGCCCCCCTAGTTACACCACTGAAGGGGGGCTGCAGCCCCGGGCCACCACATTCTAGATTTAATTTTTAATTAGCACAGATTAAAATAAATGTGTATGTGTTTTATAATAAAAAACTATAATCAATTATGTATAATAATTGTTATCCTTTCAAAAATTTGACATTGGATCTAAGCGCGGTTGACCTTGAATAATTAAAAACTTTCGCCTACGGCGCATTTTGTTAAAACATACAAGACCAAGGGGCCTCCAAAAAAAGTTAGCCCCGGGCCTCACATATTCTTAATCCGGCTCTGATAATGTTGTGTAAAGCATTGGTGATGTTTTCGATTTTATCGGGAGTATCGAGGGAGGCTGAAAAGAGATGGAGATGAAGACATTTTGAAGAAAGATGGTGTTAGGGTTTCGATTGCTTTCGACCCTGACGAAAGAAATGTCGTTATATCTGATTGAAGATGATGGCCTTGTGCGATCTGTTAGAATTACTTCATCCGAAACGTTCCAGTCTTAGAGAAATAGGTTTGTGTTGGAAGAGCCCAAGGTGAGGTCCTTGGGGAAATACCAGGGGGTATTTTCGAAAGTGGAAGGTTTACCGGGAATGTTGTGAATGACAATATTATGTTGAACAGGACAATGAATACTTCTAGGGACCTCATGGTACCAGAGTCGGGATCTACAGTTGAAGTCCCCACAGAGGTAGACTTGGCTCGCCCAGAAGAGTCCGAGCACTCTTTCCAGTTGAGAGAGGGAAGAGTCGATGTCTTGAAGGGATGACTGAAGCTGTATTCCTATGATGTACAGGGGAGACTTGTTGGTCTGAGAGAGCGAGAGAATCGCTCTCTCAGCGAGAGATTTTTGTAAAAGGTGAAGGAGAAGTTTGCTTGAAGAGTCTTATTTATGATTATGCAAGTGTTGAATTTTGAGATGCAAATACCAAAATCTACAAAGCCCGCATAATATTTTAGGATTTATGCGTCTTTAAAGTTGGAAATATTTGAACGTCATTTTGAACCGCTTACGAGCCTTTTCCCCAAACGATACCGCGTTTTTCGAACTCCTCTCATCAAAGCACGTCGGTTTTAGTCAAAAAAGACCACCTAAATTTTTGGCGATTTTTGAAAAAAACGTAAGGTTTAACCCCTTTGGTGTTTTTTCACCCCAAAAATTGAAAGTTTCAAATCCACACATTTTTTGGCGTTTTCCTATGCAGTTTTTTGAGATAAATCGACTGACGCAGGCAGATTTGCCGTAAGTATAATATTTTAGGATTTATGCGTCTTTAAAGTTGGAAATATTTGAACGTCATTTTGAACCGCTTACGAGCCTTTTCGCCAAAGGATACCGCGTTTTTTGAAACTCCTCGCATCAAAGCACGTCGGTTTTAGTCAAAAAAAGACCACCTAAATTTTTGGCGATTTTTGAAAAAAACGTAAGGTTAACCCCTTTGGTGTTTTTTCACCCCAAAAATTGAAAGTTTCAAATCCACACATTTTTTGGCGTTTTCCTATGCAGTTTTTTGAGATAAATCGACTGACGCAGGCAGATTTGCCGTAAGTATAATATTTTAGGATTTATGCCTCTTTAAAGTTGGAAATATTTGAACGTCATTTTGAACCGCTTACGAGCCTTTTCCCCAAACGATACCGCGTTTTTCGACCCTTTGGTGTTTTTTCACCCCAAAAATTGAAAGTTTCAAATCCACACATTTTTTGGCGTTTTCCTATGCAGTTTTTTGAGATAAATCGTCTGACGCAGGCAGATTTGCCGTAAGTATAATATTTTAGGATTTATGCGTCTTTAAAGTTGGAAATATTTGAACGTCATTTTGAACCGCTTACGAGCCTTGTAACCTTCTTTTTTACTCGTAGCACCTAAGCGGTTACAGAATGCCTTCGTCACCTATAAAATATAAATTAGGTTTAGTTTATTTAAATTGTAGGTCGATGAATTTACTTACGTGTTTACATTTTGTATTATTGTAAACAATCCTAGAAATTTTGGTGAAATTTGAAAAGCGATTGGCGGTCCTTGCTTTGATTAGTAAAACACATTTTGTACTAGCAGATAAGTTTTGATTGCGAAAAACTGTAGAAATCATCGAGATCGCTAAAAATTGAAGTAATTGAGTTTATCAGTCGGAATCATTAGTGATATTAAAAGTGCAATTTTGGATTCCACTTACCGTAATTTCGGGAGCATTTCACTAGCGATTAGTATTTCGCAAGATCGAGGTTTCGTGAGCGTTAACTGCTTTTGGTAGGATTACACAACCGCTGTGGACGAGATTTAATTCGATTTGGATCAACTACTGTTTGGTTTTTTTTATGTTTACTATCTATCGCATACCATTTTGACATCGGGACCGTATTTTTACTATCTGCTGGACCGATACGATTACGCCGTTTCAAATTAACACCGGGAAGCTTTTCGATCATCATTCCTGTTACCGTCGAGATCGTTTTTTGTGAGGTTAGATAACGAGGATTTGATTTGACGTTTGGTAGACAACCAGTCCAGGGCCGTACTTGCCAGTGGTGTACTACGAAGAAAAGGGTGAGCGCCATATTTAACTAATTAATAACTTTTTTTTTGGCTGTTTGATTCGTCACAAAGCGTGTGACGATATTGCGCTTATTTTTAAGAGTTTGGGTAGTGTAGTGGCGGGGCTACGAAGATTGAAGTTTTACCATCCTAACTTAATTTACTGTTTGCCAGTAATCAAGGTTATTACCTTGATTGTACGACTCTTGTAGCCAAATCAGATCTGAGTGGGCATCATTTTTTTATACAGCTGCGTCTGACCATTATTTTCTTTTTTTTGATAATAACTTTGTGCTATTTTAAATTAATTAAATTTGTCAATAAATTTGATTGTGTGCCTCTGTCTGAGTTTTATTATTTTTTTATTCCCGGTATTAAACGTTCCTACCGTACGCTGTGCTATCTGCACTTAAGCTTTTTGCACTTTTCAGGGCGAACACCTTTTCATTGGCGACAAAAAGTGCATGGCGCTTATTATTGAGATCTGTTGATCTATTAATTTGAGGAATCGGGTATTCACTCCCGATTGCCTAACCCCCCCTAAATTACTCTACGTGAGCTAGGCTTCGCAGCGTCGCCGTACAGGAGCAAGCAGTACAGGTAGGTGGAGCGAATTAATACGGCCGTGGTTTGCTACCGGAGGGTTAAGCGGTTGCAGCCTTTGCCCCAAACGATACCGCGTTTTTCGAACTCCTCGCATCAAAGCACGTCGGTTTTAGTCAAAAAAAGACCACCTAAATTTTTGGCGATTTTTTAAAAAAACGTAAGGTTAACCCCTTTGGTGTTTTTTCACCCCAAAAATTGAAAGTTTCAAATCCACACATTTTTTGGCGTTTTCCTATGCAGTTTTTTGAGATAAATCGACTGACGCAGGCAGATTTGCCGTAAGTATAATATTTTAGGATTTATGCGTCTTTAAAGTTGGAAATATTTGAACGTCATTTTGAACCGCTTACGAGCCTTTTCCCCAAACGATACCGCGTTTTTCGAACTCCTCTCATCAAAGCACGTCGGTTTTAGTCAAAAAAGACCACCTAAATTTTTGGCGATTTTTGAAAAAAACGTAAGGTTAACCCCTTTGGTGTTTTTTCACCCCAAAAATTGAAAGTTTCAAATCCACACATTTTTTAGCGTTTTCCTATGCAGTTTTTTGAGATAAATCGACTGACGCAGGCAGATTTGCCGTAAGTATAATATTTTAGGATTTATGCGTCTTTAAAGTTGGAAATATTTGAACGTCATTTTGAACCGCTTACGAGCCTTTTCCCCAAACGATACCGCGTTTTTCGACCCTTTGGTGTTTTTTCACCCCAAAAATTGAAAGTTTCAAATCCACACATTTTTTGGCGTTTTCCTATGCAGTTTTTTGAGATAAATCGACTGACGCAGGCAGATTTGCCGTAAGTATAATATTTTAGGATTTATGCGTCTTTAAAGTTGGAAATATTTGAACGTCATTTTGAACCGCTTACGAGCCTTTTCGCCAAAGGATACCGCGTTTTTTGAAACTCCTCGCATCAAAGCACGTCGGTTTTAGTCAAAAAAAGACCACCTAAATTTTTGGCGATTTTTGAAAAAAAACGTAAGGTTAACCCCTTTGGTGTTTTTTCACCCCAAAAATTGAAAGTTTCAAATCCACACATTTTTTGGCGTTTTCCTATGCAGTTTTTTGAGATAAATCGACTGACGCAGGCAGATTTGCCGTAAGTATAATATTTTAGGATTTATGCGTCTTTAAAGTTGGAAATATTTGAACGTCATTTTGAACCGCTTACGAGCCTTTTCCCCAAACGATACCGCGTTTTTCGAACTCCTCGCATCAAAGCACGTCGGTTTTAGTCAAAAAAAGACCACCTAAATTTTTGGCGATTGTTGAAAAAAACGTAAGGTTAACCCCTTTGGTGTTTTTTCACCCCAAAAATTGAAAGTTTCAAATCCACACATTTTTTGGCGTTTTCCTATGCAGTTTTTTGAGATAAATCGACTGACGCAGGCAGATTTGCCGTAAGTATAATATTTTAGGATTTATGCGTCTTTAAAGTTGGAAATATTTGAACGTCATTTTGAACCGCTTACGAGCCTTTTCCCCAAACGATACCGCGTTTTTCGAACTCCTCGCATCAAAGCACGTCGGTTTTAGTCAAAAAAAGACCACCTAAATTTTTGGCGATTTTTTAAAAAAACGTAAGGTTAACCCCTTTGGTGTTTTTTCACCCCAAAAATTGAAAGTTTCAAATCCACACATTTTTTGGCGTTTTCCTATGCAGTTTTTTGAGATAAATCGACTGACGCAGGCAGATTTGCCGTAAGTATAATATTTTAGGATTTATGCGTCTTTAAAGTTGGAAATATTTGAACGTCATTTTGAACCGCTTACGAGCCTTTTCCCCAAACGATACCGCGTTTTTCGAACTCCTCGCATCAAAGCACGTCGGTTTTAGTCAAAAAAAGACCACCTAAATTTTTGGCGATTTTTTAAAAAAACGTAAGGTTAACCCCTTTGGTGTTTTTTCACCCCAAAAATTGAAAGTTTCAAATCCACACATTTTTTGGCGTTTTCCTATGCAGTTTTTTGAGATAAATCGACTGACGCAGGCAGATTTGCCGTAAGTATAATATTTTAGGATTTATGCGTCTTTAAAGTTGGAAATATTTGAACGTCATTTTGAACCGCTTACGAGCCTTTTCCCCAAACGATACCGCGTTTTTCGAACTCCTCGCATCAAAGCACGTCGGTTTTAGTCAAAAAAAGACCACCTAAATTTTTGGCGATTTTTTAAAAAAACGTAAGGTTAACCCCTTTGGTGTTTTTTCACCCCAAAAATTGAAAGTTTCAAATCCACACATTTTTTGGCGTTTTCCTATGCAGTTTTTTGAGATAAATCGACTGACGCAGGCAGATTTGCCGTAAGTATAATATTTTAGGATTTATGCGTCTTTAAAGTTGGAAATATTTGAACGTCATTTTGAACCGCTTACGAGCCTTTTCCCCAAACGATACCGCGTTTTTCGAACTCCTCGCATCAAAGCACGTCGGTTTTAGTCAAAAAAAGACCACCTAAATTTTTGGCGATTTTTGAAAAAAAACGTAAGGTTAACCCCTTTGGTGTTTTTTCACCCCAAAAATTGAAAGTTTCAAATCCACACATTTTTTGGCGTTTTCCTATGCAGTTTTTTGAGATAAATCGACTGACGCAGGCAGATTTGCCGTAAGTATAATATTTTAGGATTTATGCGTCTTTAAAGTTGGAAATATTTGAACGTCATTTTGAACCGCTTACGAGCCTTTTCGCCAAAGGATACCGCGTTTTTTGAAACTCCTCGCATCAAAGCACGTCGGTTTTAGTCAAAAAAAGACCACCTAAATTTTTGGCGATTTTTGAAAAAAAACGTAAGGTTAACCCCTTTGGTGTTTTTTCACCCCAAAAATTGAAAGTTTCAAATCCACACATTTTTTGGCGTTTTCCTATGCAGTTTTTTGAGATAAATCGACTGACGCAGGCAGATTTGCCGTAAGTATAATATTTTAGGATTTATGCGTCTTTAAAGTTGGAAATATTTGAACGTCATTTTGAACCGCTTACGAGCCTTTTCCCCAAACGATACCGCGTTTTTCGAACTCCTCGCATCAAAGCACGTCGGTTTTAGTCAAAAAAAGACCACCTAAATTTTCGGCGATTTTTGAAAAAAACGTAAGAAAAATTGAAAGTTTCAAATCCACACATTTTTTGGCGTTTTCCTATGCAGTTTTTTGAGATAAATCGACTGACGCAGGCAGATTTGCCGTAAGTATAATATTTTAGGATTTATGCGTCTTTAAAGTTGGAAATATTTGAACGTCATTTTGAACCGCTTACGAGCTTTTCCCCAAACGATACCGCGTTTTTCGAACTCCTCGCATCAAAGCACGTCGGTTTTAGTCAAAAAAAGACCACCTAAATTTTTGGCGATTTTTGAAAAAAACGTAAGGTTAACCCCTTTGGTGTTTTTTCACCCCAAAAATTGAAAGTTTCAAATCCACACATTTTTTGGCGTTTTCCTATGCAGTTTTTTGAGATAAATCGACTGACGCAGGCAGATTTGCCGTAAGTATAATATTTTAGGATTTATGCCTCTTTAAAGTTGGAAATATTTGAACGTCATTTTGAACCGCTTACGAGCCTTTTCCCCAAACGATACCGCGTTTTTCGACCCTTTGGTGTTTTTTCACCCCAAAAATTGAAAGTTTCAAATCCACACATTTTTTGGCGTTTTCCTATGCAGTTTTTTGAGATAAATCGACTGACGCAGGCACATTTGCCGTAAGTATAATATTTTAGGATTTATGCGTCTTTAAAGTTGGAAATATTTGAACGTCATTTTGAACCGCTTACGAGCCTTTTCCCCAAACGATACCGCGTTTTTCGAACTCCTCGCATCAAAGCACGTCGGTTTTAGTCAAAAAAAGAACACCTAAATTTTTGGCGATTTTTGAAAAAAACGTAAGGTTAACCCCTTTGGTGTTTTTTCACCTCAAAAATTGAAAGTTTCAAATCCACACATTTTTTGGCGTTTTCCTATGCAGTTTTTTGAGATAAATCGTCTGACGCAGGCAGATTTGCCGTAAGTATAATATTTTAGGATTTATGCGTCTTTAAAGTTGGAAATATTTGAACGTCATTTTGAACCGCTTACGAGCCTTGTAACCTTCTTTTTTACTCGTAGCACCTAAGCGGTTACAGAATGCCTTCGTCACCTATAAAATATAAATTAGGTTTAGTTTATTTAAATTGTAGGTCGATGAATTTACTTACGTGTTTACATTATGTATTATTGTAAACAATCCTAGAAATTTTGGTGAAATTTGAAAAGCGATTGGCGGTCCTTGCTTTGATTAGTAAAACACATTTTGTACTAGCAGATAAGTTTTGATTGCGAAAAACTGTAGAAATCATCGAGATCGCTAAAAATTGAAGTAATTGAGTTTATCAGTCGGAATCATTAGTGATATTAAAAGTGCAATTTTGGATTCCACTTACCGTAATTTCGGGAGCATTTCACTAGCGATTAGTATTTCGCAAGATCGAGGTTTCGTGAGCGTTAACTGCTTTTGGTAGGATTACACAACCGCTGTGGACGAGATTTAATTCGATTTGGATCAACTACTGTTTGGTTTTTTTTATGTTTACTATCTATCGCATACCATTTTGACATCGGGACCGTATTTTTACTATCTGCTGGACCGATACGATTACGCCGTTTCAAATTAACACCGGGAAGCTTTTCGATCATCATTCCTGTTACCGTCGAGATCGTTTTTTGTGAGGTTAGATAACGAGGATTTGATTTGACGTTTGGTAGACAACCAGTCCAGGGCCGTACTTGCCAGTGGTGTACTACGAAGAAAAGGGTGAGCGCCATATTTAACTAATTAATAACTTTTTTTTTGGCTGTTTGATTCGTCACAAAGCGTGTGACGATATTGCGCTTATTTTTAAGAGTTTGGGTAGTGTAGTGGCGGGGCTACGAAGATTGAAGTTTTACCATCCTAACTTAATTTACTGTTTGCCAGTAATCAAGGTTATTACCTTGATTGTACGACTCTTGTAGCCAAATCAGATCTGAGTGGGCATCATTTTTTTATACAGCTGCGTCTGACCATTATTTTCTTTTTTTTGATAATAACTTTGTGCTATTTTAAATTAATTAAATTTGTCAATAAATTTGATTGTGTGCCTCTGTCTGAGTTTTATTATTTTTTTATTCCCGGTATTAAACGTTCCTACCGTACGCTGTGCTATCTGCACTTAAGCTTTTTGCACTTTTCAGGGCGAACACCTTTTCATTGGCGACAAAAAGTGCATGGCGCTTATTATTGAGATCTGTTGATCTATTAGTTTGAGGAATCGGGTATTCACTCCCGATTGCCTAACCCCCCCTAAATTACTCTACGTGAGCTAGGCTTCGCAGCGTCGCCGTACAGGAGCAAGCAGTACAGGTAGGTGGAGCGAATTAATACGGCCGTGGTTTGCTACCGGAGGGTTAAGCGGTTGCAGCCTTTGCCCCAAACGATACCGCGTTTTTCGAACTCCTCGCATCAAAGCACGTCGGTTTTAGTCAAAAAAAGACCACCTAAATTTTTGGCGATTTTTTAAAAAAACGTAAGGTTAACCCCTTTGGTGTTTTTTCACCCCAAAAATTGAAAGTTTCAAATCCACACATTTTTTGGCGTTTTCCTATGCAGTTTTTTGAGATAAATCGACTGACGCAGGCAGATTTGCCGTAAGTATAATATTTTAGGATTTATGCGTCTTTAAAGTTGGAAATATTTGAACGTCATTTTGAACCGCTTACGAGCCTTTTCCCCAAACGATACCGCGTTTTTCGACCCTTTGGTGTTTTTTCACCCCAAAAATTGAAAGTTTCAAATCCACACATTTTTTGGCGTTTTCCTATGCAGTTTTTTGAGATAAATCGACTGACGCAGGCAGATTTGCCGTAAGTATAATATTTTAGGATTTATGCGTCTTTAAAGTTGGAAATATTTGAACGTCATTTTGAACCGCTTACGAGCCTTTTCCCCAAACGATACCGCGTTTTTCGAACTCCTCGCATCAAAGCACGTCGGTTTTAGTCAAAAAAAGACCACCTAAATTTTTGGCGATTTTTGAAAAAAACGTAAGGTTAACCCCTTTGGTGTTTTTTCACCCCAAAAATTGAAAGTTTCAAATCCACACATTTTTTGGCGTTTTCCTATGCAGTTTTTTGAGATAAATCGACTGACGCAGGCAGATTTGCCGTAAGTATAATATTTTAGGATTTATGCGTCTTTAAAGTTGGAAATATTTGAACGTCATTTTGAACCGCTTACGAGCCTTTTCCCCAAACGATACCGCGTTTTTCGAACTCCTCGCATCAAAGCACGTCGGTTTTAGTCAAAAAAAGACCACCTAAATTTTTGGCGATTTTTTAAAAAAACGTAAGGTTAACCCCTTTGGTGTTTTTTCACCCCAAAAATTGAAAGTTTCAAATCCACACATTTTTTGGCGTTTTCCTATGCAGTTTTTTGAGATAAATCGACTGACGCAGGCAGATTTGCCGTAAGTATAATATTTTAGGATTTATGCGTCTTTAAAGTTGGAAATATTTGAACGTCATTTTGAACCGCTTACGAGCCTTTTCCCCAAACGATACCGCGTTTTTCGACCCTTTGGTGTTTTTTCACCCCAAAAATTGAAAGTTTCAAATCCACACATTTTTTGGCGTTTTCCTATGCAGTTTTTTGAGATAAATCGACTGACGCAGGCAGATTTGCCGTAAGTATAATATTTTAGGATTTATGCGTCTTTAAAGTTGGAAATATTTGAACGTCATTTTGAACCGCTTACGAGCCTGTTCCCCAAACGATACCGCGTTTTTCGAACTCCTCGCATCAAAGCACGTCGGTTTTAGTCAAAAAAAGACCACCTAAATTTTTGGCGATTTTTTAAAAAAACGTAAGGTTAACCCCTTTGGTGTTTTTTCACCCCAAAAATTGAAAGTTTCAAATCCACACATTTTTTGGCGTTTTCCTATGCAGTTTTTTGAGATAAATCGACTGACGCAGGCAGATTTGCCGTAAGTATAATATTTTAGGATTTATGCGTCTTTAAAGTTGGAAATATTTGAACGTCATTTTGAACCGCTTACGAGCCTTTTCCCCAAACGATACCGCGTTTTTCGAACTCCTCGCATCAAAGCACGTCGGTTTTAGTCAAAAAAAGACCACCTAAATTTTTGGCGATTTTTTAAAAAAACGTAAGGTTAACCCCTTTGGTGTTTTTTCACCCCAAAAATTGAAAGTTTCAAATCCACACATTTTTTGGCGTTTTCCTATGCAGTTTTTTGAGATAAATCGACTGACGCAGGCAGATTTGCCGTAAGTATAATATTTTAGGATTTATGCGTCTTTAAAGTTGGAAATATTTGAACGTCATTTTGAACCGCTTACGAGCCTTTTCCCCAAACGATACCGCGTTTTTCGAACTCCTCGCATCAAAGCACGTCGGTTTTAGTCAAAAAAAGACCACCTAAATTTTTGGCGATTTTTTAAAAAAACGTAAGGTTAACCCCTTTGGTGTTTTTTCACCCCAAAAATTGAAAGTTTCAAATCCACACATTTTTTGGCGTTTTCCTATGCAGTTTTTTGAGATAAATCGACTGACGCAGGCAGATTTGCCGTAAGTATAATATTTTAGGATTTATGCGTCTTTAAAGTTGGAAATATTTGAACGTCATTTTGAACCGCTTACGAGCCTGTTCCCCAAACGATACCGCGTTTTTCGAACTCCTCGCATCAAAGCACGTCGGTTTTAGTCAAAAAAAGACCACCTAAATTTTTGGCGATTTTTTAAAAAAACGTAAGGTTAACCCCTTTGGTGTTTTTTCCCCCCAAAAATTGAAAGTTTCAAATCCACACATTTTTTGGCGTTTTGCTATGCAGTTTTTTGAGATAAATCGACTGACGCAGGCAGATTTGCCGTAAGTATAATCCGCCTCATGGACCTTGCCAATTCCATTACAACAGTAGATGCCTTGAATCCACACAATTGTGCAGAAAAAGTACGCAACTGTGTAATTTTTCTGTACAATATGTGGATTAGTAACACATATTTCTCTCTGTGCATGGTGGTTCATGTCAAGATGAATTGCCCTTGCGCAGTTAGCGCATTGTACATTTTCAGGATTCACGGGAAGCAGAATGCGCTCTTGGGCTGCGCGTCAATTGGCGTGTACTTAGATGTGTACATCTATCCTGTGTACAAGGATACTTGGCCGGCGGATGTGGTGTCTATTAGCACCCAGACGATAAATGAAGGAAATCATACTCAGAAAGAGGTCAACAAGGTAGAAATCCACAGATTTCATAGGACAGCAAGCTTGAAATTTTCAGTAGACTAGCAGCGGTCAAATTAAAGATCTCAGAAACGGCTTCCCTGCTTTGTGTTCGGAGGTGGTAAAGCTGAGCGGTGAGACTCAAATGGTAGAAGATTTCCTCGAACCGCAGGCGCTTCCTGCAGATTCATTGCCAAAAGGTATCGCACGCTGTGCGTAAGTGCAACAAGTCGTAGCTGAGATTCCACCGCTGGACATTGAACTGAAGGGGTAAATATCCCAAAAATTTTGTGTACACTCGTTTGGAATTCCCATGGAAATCAATGGAATTCCTTGGAAATCTTTGGAAATCACTGGAATTCTTTGGAAATCTCGGGAATTTTTGAAAATCGTTGAAATTCTATGGAAATCCCTGGAATTCTTTAGATTGCACTTTGGTTTGAATTCATTGGAATTCTTTGGAAATCATTAGAATCAAAGAAATGGCGCTTATCATAAGAAACGTACGGCAGTCTAGATGAGACGAATCAGTTCAGATCGTAAAAAGCCTTTTGTAAAAAGTAACATTTTCGGGGGTTCCCCTTCCGGGAATTTTTATTATTACAAACAAATGTTTTTTAACATTTCTGAGGGGGGGGGGGTACTTGCCACCCAATGGCTACGGGTCCAAATCAGTTTGAGTAAGTCAACTAATCAGCTGCGTGTAAAAAAAAGTGAAATATTTTTCGGGGATTCCCCTGGAACTTGAGTGAACTGTAACAGCAAACACCTCCTAACCTATTGCACGATTTTCTCCCTATGGAAACTATAACTCCAACTAAAATATAAAAAACTTCCACTCTCTTTGTCACCTCACTCTCACCTTCGTTCTTTCCTTTACTCCCAATTCACTTTCACTCCAAAATCAAAGTGTCCAAACCAAGAAAACCAAGTACCTTCGACCAAAACAAGATACTCAACATAGAATAGGCCGCTATCCCCAATCCAAAAAAAAATCTCTACCATTGGAACCAAGGGGTAAATATCCCGTGTACACACGTTTGGAGTTCCCTGAAATTCTTTGGAAATCCCTGGAATTCTTGGAAATCAATGGAATTCTTTGGAAATTCCTGGAATTCTTGGAAATCATTGGAATTCCTTGTAAATCCCTGGAAATTGTTTGAATTCAATGGAAATCCCTGGAAGTCTTGGAAATCATTGAAAATCCCTGGAATTCTTTAAAAATCACTGAAATTCTTTAGATTGCACTTTGATTTGAACTCATTGGAAATCACTGGAATTCTTGGAAATCATTGGAAGTCTTTGATATTCCTTGGAATTCCGAGTCTTGTGTACAGAAATTTTACTGGATATTTACCCCTTGATTGGAACCATTGGAAATAGAGGCCTAAGCAGCAGATATTGAAGAATGGAAAACTCCAGGCTAAAAAAAGACAAATATAAATACAAAACAAGAAGCAACATACATAGCAGCACCAAAGCTATAAAAAAACAGTTATAGAAACACCAAAAAAAGCATAACCCAGAAATCATAGCATTTAAATTTTTCAAAGAATATCCATCTTTGTTCATCAAAATCTCCGTTTTAGGCTTCTATACAACGTATAGGAAGAAGCCTTATGATCTAGCTCCGTGTCCGTCTGTCCGTCTGTCCGCATAATTCAAAACCAATCAGAACGCACGTTCTTAAAACAATTTTACTTCATATAGAATATTTTTAGATTGGTATTAATTATTCAGATTATTTACATATATATTTTTTAATCCGATATTCTTATTTTGTATTTTTAGAGTAGGTATTTTACGTGTTTCTAATACGGTATTCGGTACGTGTTTCGGGTATTTTAATATTTCATTATGAATTGTGTTTTATTTGTGGTTTGTAAATTGCAAATATTTACCTATAAAGGTCGAAATAAAAAAAAAATATTAAAATGTTAGCGTTTTCCTTATATAGTAAAAAAATCTACCTAATTAAAAGATTAACGCATTAAAAATTGGAATAAAATAAAGCCCAGATTAACCGAACATAGGAAAGTAACATGAAAAACTTATTTATGCAAATTCATAACGGCTAATCGTGTCTACGGCTAATTAGATGATCGAACATTCAACGTAATTACGTTCGTGTAGTTTGCTCCATTTTAACGTGTGGTTTTCAATGCGGCGGAGAATACGCGACGGAAATACCGCTCGTGTAGTTTGGCTCTAAGGCGTGACGTTACAAACAGACGCCATAATAACACAAGTAAGCGTTTTGGCGTGAATTTTAGATTTCAAATTAAAATTGTAAATCTTTATTTTCTGCAGGAATTAAAATAATTTTTGGAAATAGTAGGTACTTCCGGAAGTCAAAGCCCAAATAATTTAACCTACCGAAAAAGTAGATGTATAGAAGCCTAAGAACTGTCGCAAAAGCGAGTTCCACCTTGTTTATATTTGTAATGAATTTTAATTGCATTTACTAAAAATCCACCGCTGGAAGCTAAATAGAAAAGATCCTATAAAAAGGATGGGACATTTCGTCATTGCCATTTCGCCGTTCTTCGGAAATTTGCAATTCAGATTTGTTAATGTTAAAGCTTAAAATTAAATGAAGATGTTTACTTATATTAATTTTTTTCAATAGATGACGATATGTCGTAAACCATCAATGTCCTGCATGGGAATCGGACAATTGAAATTATTAATAATAATAAAAAAACACCGAAACTATTCAAGCCAAACAGGTTTAGTGCAGAACACTGCATAATGTTTGCCACTCTACTAACAGAGTTTGTATGGTGAAAGGAGGTGAATCAGAACCAATATTCAAAAATCGACAAATAATTTTAAGAAATCTAAAATTTTTATGTTTGCTTCGGATGTAGACCAGAGCCACAAAAACGTTGCCAAAATGTGTTACATGTATTTAAATTGTCATATATCGTAGTCGTAGCCTATAAACGTAACGTACTTGAAACGGGGTTACTTGTTCCACTATTTTAAGTCAGTTTTACTTCGTAAAATTTTTTAAATTTATTTAAAACACATTATAAAAAATTGATAGTTAAAATTGTTTTAAGATTAATAGAAAAATATATACACAGCAGATCCTAATTTAACAACAGTTTTATGATACATCAAACCTTTTTACCATCAGTTTGTAATAAATCAAGAAAAAGAGCAATTTTTCTTAAGAATTCAAAACTGCGGCTAAGAGCATACAAAAGTATTAAAAAATGTATAGGTCGTGCTTCCTTATTCTGAATTTTTCATAGCTTATTGCCCAACTTGTACATTCTTAATCAACGAGCCTTGCATTTAGATAACAAATACGTTTATTTGGTAGCTCCCAAGTTTACTACACAAAAACTCATTAGTATACAAAAAAAATTAATTGTACAATAATTCAAGTGTTATTACTTTTTACCAACAATAATAATCAAATAATGTCAAAACGCGTAATTTTTGTTTCGGGCTATTTACTAGTTCCACTAGTGGTGGCCACCTTGTCGGCCGTTTCCTCTTTCTTCTTCTGTTTCTCTCGCATCATTTCGGCGTCCCGATGTTTGCGCTGTTCCAGGGTCAAACCGTCGCTGCCCGTACCCTTTTTCTTTGCATTTTCTTGTTGTTTCTTTTGATTTTTACTTCTGGCCAATTCACGTTGGTTACCGCGAGTCATTTTTGTACTCAAATGTCAATTCAAAATCTCGCACTAAACCACTATTTCATTAAACCTGAAATAATAATAAAATTTCAATTAGGCCACCCTATATATAATAGGCATAATAACAAAAGAGGAATACCAACTATGTACCTACAATATTGCAAAATTTAAACTGCTCGATACCCCGTCTTTTCCAAAACACAATCTCGTCATCATAATGTGCATAGGATTTTGTCAGGCTATAAATTATAATTTAGAAGTTAAAGCAGAAAGCGAAGCAAAAGCAAATTCTTTGTAAAAATCGCACTTTTGTAGATGAAACCGTTGCGCATCACCGCATTACAATCTTCTCCAGGATTTGTCAATGTTCAAACGTCAAAATTTTTAATAGAGCCGGTCCTGACCTGCAATGATGATTTCGTTCCATGTTCGCAGTGAAAGCTATTTTTACCTCTCCTGTGGTTCAAATAACGAAGCACCCGATATAACGAAGCGTAAAATCGATAAATGTAAATGAGGTAAAAACCAATGCCATCTACAATTAACGAAATTTCCCTCGAGCAATTTTTAACCCTAGTAAATGCAGCTTATTTTTTTCGAAACCACAATTAAAGAATTAGGTCGTAAATAAATTTTAGAAATAGCAAAATTGATCTTATTTCACTACCACGCAATCAAGCATATTAATGTGCCATATTTTTTTTACTCACCCACAAACGACCGGTTGTTCAATCGATCCGCTTTATTTAATCACTTGGTATAATAATTGCGTTAATAATATCACAAAATTTTCGAGCAACAAATTTTGTTAAAAATAAATAGAATATTACCAAAAAAATTTGGAAGAGTAGATTAAATAGGTTATGTCGGACAATAATAACAATGAAGACCCTATGTGGTCGGAAGATGGCGCATTAATCGTATTTATGTATAGGGTAATTGAAAGTTAAAATATTAAAATTTATTCTTAATTTTTTGTGTGTGTCCTCAGTCATGGACGTCCATAAGATCTTTTTCAGGGAGGGGCAAAATCAGAAAAAAAATTAAACATTAAACATTAAAAATTTTTAATTTGTAGAAAAGGCAAATTTCAAATTTCATGGTTCCTTAGCGAACTCGCTAATAACTTTCTACACAAAATTTAAATAAATTAAAATTATATTTAAGAATTTTAGGCAAGAGCCAGGGGGTGGCTGTGCCCTTCCCCCCCCCCCCCCCTAACCCCTAATAGACGCCTACGCCCCAGTTAACGTTCTTATAAGGAATTATAGTTTCAATTACAGAATGACTTACCCCCCCCCCCCCCAAATTAATTTAAATTAACTCGGTACCGAGAGTAAGTTTGCGGAGAAATCTTTGAAAAAAAAGAAAAAAAGAGAAGAGCAAATAATTAAAAGAAGTCGTTTTTCAGATCGCCTCTCCCCCTGATTTATAACCGCGGTAATTTTAACGATAGAACTTCTTCATGGATCCCGAAAATGTTCTAGGCATTTTAAAATTTTTTATTTTCCCATGGGGTTAAACTACCTTAGCGCCGGTCGTGAATGGATTAACAAGATTTCGATTGTAAAACTGTTATTTTTTGTGGTTTTTTAGATGAATTTCTGGACGATACACAAAAATTTTATTTTTATACTTGTAATTTATGCCACAAAGTACCATATAATTTTGTAAGGGTATTTTTTAATTTGGGGGGGGGGGCATTTTGAGTTATACTCTTCGATGAACAAAAGTAATATATTGCTGAAGAAAAATTGGTAAAAACATCCCCCTGAAGCGCGACCGAACTCGAAAATCACGAATCTAGAAAGGCAGGGGATTTCTGAGCTGTGCATTTGATAAAATCATTCCTGAAGATTGCTCCAACTCAAAAATCATGGATCATGGTAGTGGGAAATTATTTTTGCGAAAATACTTAGTTTGACTGTGAAAAATATTTTCCGTTTTAAATTTCGGATCTTATCCCTTATCTGTCTACCATGAACGCGTATGAATAGATTAACAAGATTTCAGCTACTATAATCAACCAGGGCCGGAACTAGGGCGTGGCGAGAGAGGCACCCGCCACGAGCGCGAGCTAGTTAAGGGGCGCCAAATTTTTAATTTTAAAATTAAATAAATCTAAAAAAAGATAAAATCCTAGAATATAAAATATAATAAAAGATTAGCAGGACAAGATACCTGTGGCCTTTACCACGCGAAAATCAACTTCTGGCTGCTGCGTACTTAGTCCTTTATTCTAATCTAATCGTGCAGCTTTTCAACCCTGGGAGGATCTTGGCAGACTTTAATATATTTTTTAAATAAATTTGCTTCATTAAACCAATTTTTTTGAAAAAATATTTTTGTATCGCAATTTTCTAACTTTACAATAGAGCGCTGCGGCGCTATATATGCTAGGGAGTACCCCCTCAGACCCCCCGGTAGGGGCGGAAGTTTCAAAGTCGCCACGGGAGCATCATACCCTAGTTCCAACTCTGTAATCAACTATTTTTGAGATGGAGCGCTTCAAAAACTCTCCGTTTCAAGTCATATGGGGCTTTTAGGTTACATGTTAGCTAGTAAGTAATTTTCTTATTAAAATATCTCGTGTTAACCCATTCATGTGCGTTGGTAATAGACAGAAGACGGATCGAGTCCTATAATTCTATATTAAGCAAAATACTACCAAGTTATTTAGTTAGTGTAGAAACGTCCAGGGTCCAGGTCTTGGGTATAGCAGCAACACCTAAGGGAATCTCGTTATTCTATTCGCGCGCGTCAGTGATTTAAAGAACAGAAAAGCGAATACAAGGTAACTACCCCCCCCCCCATAAAAAACAACAGAATCCACTTAATTTGAAAAATATACCTATAAAATAAATATAAAAGTTTTTATTGAAATATACGTTTTGAATTAACTATCAATAGATGGCGTGACAATTAAGTGTCACTATACATGTTATGGCGTTGGTACTCCTTAAAAGAATGTGATGTGAATCCCACAAATATATAAGTAGGTAAATAAAATATATTTGATATATTAATATTAATTTGTTCGGTCAGTCCAATCTGAATATTATTTTATTTGACATCTGTAGACCAACAAAGTAAAAATGGATAATAATCCAAAGTGTAAAATGGTTATGTTTAATTTATGCGAATTTGTTATAAACGATGTGATGGAAAATATGCGACAACATTTTCTTGACGAAGGTCTAGACGAGATAACTTTGGAAGACTTTAAAGGTTTGTGGAAAGAAAAATTGTTAGAGACGAAAGCCGTGGAGAAAATTGAATTTAAAGAACCGACCAAAGAAAAAAGCTCCAGATTAACTTATAAAGCTGTGGAGAAAATTGAAATTAAAAAACCGACTAATGAAAAAAGCTCCACATTAACTTATAGAAGATTGATTCCACTAACAAGAGGATCGACAAACACTGCGCAAGGATCTGCAGTTAGACCTCAAGTTAGTCAAGTCACACGACCACTCGGCCCACTTTTTCCAACCAACCAGGTTTCACGTCAAACCGTTTCCAGCAATGTAGTACAAAATCAACATTTGAATTTAGTGAGAGCAGAAACAAGATCAAAATATTATTACAAATTAATACCAGCGTATCATTTAAAGAAGTTGCCACCAGGAAGTATTCCTCAAGTTCAACTCCCCAGAAATCCTGTTCCGATCAATCCTCAACAGGTTCAAATCGGCAATCAGCCTAGATATTTCTACGTTGTAGACAATCCTGCTTCGCCGGTAAGTCATCAATCTCAAATGTTAAATCAAGTTCGTAGCCAAGAAACATCAAATGTTCATTTGCCCACATTACCAACACCGAGAGTTAACCAATATCGTATTCGTAGTAGCAATTCGATTGCTGTAAATCATCGTTTTGTTGCAAGACCTCAAAATTCCACTGCTCGTTTGCCAATTTTGCGGCACCAAAATGTAATTGTTCAACGACCTTCTAACCGATATTTAGCACCAACTGCGAATACTCAAATTCAGAATTCTCACTATTATCCACAAGGGTTAAATCTGCAATTTTTGACGCCGAACCCTTCTGGAGCTGAATTTACAAGAATGGTACGAAACCAAGGGCCTGTCAATACATCTGGTGTAGTTCCACGTCAGATACGTTACATGAAATTTAATAATGTGATTCCAACGTCAACGGTCACCAGTCAGGGTAATTCGAATGAAATTTCACAACCTGTCCGCCGAGGCAATTTAAACCCATTCGATAAAATTACACAAATTGACGGTAACGTCGATGATGAAGTAGATGACGTAGGATTGATGAGCAGCAGCGACACAGATGAAAGTAATGCTTCTTTTATAGAAGTGAAAGATATAGATGATTATGATACACCTGATAGTGATATTATTTCTGACGATTGCTCGGTTAATAATATAAGTTTAGAAAATGATGACGCAGTGCAGAATGGTGATGACAATGAACTTGAAGATGATGACGCAGTGCAGAATGGTGATGACAATGAACTTGAAGATGATGATGATGATGATGGTGAACCTCCTTTGAATTCGGACGATGATCTAAGCATAGAAAGTACTGAAGAATTATTTGATTCGGATAATGTCATTATTTGTCAGTACGAAAAAGTAATTAAACCGTATCAGAAAAGAAGCCGTCAAAGGTGGAGACTATATTTGAAAGATGGATTTATGTTTCTTAATAGCAAAGAATATGTTTTCAAATCTGCGTTGGTCGAAACAACATTCTTAACCTATCCATGGTGATTTTTTGTAGAATTACCTATTAAATATATAATATTACAATAAATTATCATTACATTTTTTTTCTCGATAATCGATATTTTTGTTAGTAATATAAAAACAAGGGGTAAATATCCTGAAAATTTTGTGTAGGGTAAGGTTGTCAAAGTCGTACCACCGCTTAAGCAATATCACACCAACTGCGCCCCTTCCGGCAAAAAGAGTTACTAGTCCTAGACCCTAAAACAATATGGTTGACCAGGGACTAACCGAGTAACTCGTTTTGCCGGAAGGGGCCCAGTTGGTGTGATATTACGCCTAATATTTAAGAGGTATGACTTAAGCGGTGGTACGATTTTGGCAACCTTACCCTACACTCGTTTGGAATTCCTTGAAAATCCGTGAAATTCCTGGGAATCCCAGGATTTCTTTGGAAATCACTGGAATTCAGAGGTTTGTGTACAGAAATTTTACCGGATATTTACTCCTCATTTAATCCAATTAAGATAATATACAATTTTTTTATATATTGTGGTTAAACATTTTTTAATGAAACGAGCAAAAGTATTACAATAATTTTATTTTTCCATTTAATATTAAATACTTAAAGCAAGTCTGCTGACTAGGTCATTAATAAGAGCACTTACAACCTAAAATTATGTGGGTTTCACTTTTAAAAAAAATAAAAAAATCAAAAATTTGAAATAACTACCTTATCCCATCTCCCATTCTTAAAAGCAACCAGCACAAAAATTTTGGTTTTCCAAAATGGTAACAATTAAAACATACACAATGGCACTTTAGGTAAATATAGTGAAAAATTTTGTCTCAAAATACAACAAATGAGACGTGAGACTGACTAAAAGCTCAAACTGTTTCGATAAGCTTTGGTAACAGAGGAAATAAAATCGTCCGATGGTAACAAAAATATTTTACAATTTTTAAATTATTCCAGGTTGCAGGCCCGTAGCCAAGGGGGTCACCTGCCCCCTCTAGAAATGTTAAAAAAAACATTTGTTTGTAACAATAAAAATTCCCGGAGGGGGATCCCCCGAAAATGTTATTTTTTATGAGTGCCCCCCCTGAAATAAAATCCTGGCTACGGGCCTGCCGGGTTGCTAACAATTTAGTAGGTATCTTATGATACAAATTAGTATTTTTAGTAAAACGAGGAATAATAATAATACAGAGCGTTGAGAATTTTTTATCAAGATTTGAAGATATCCACACGTTTATCTTCTTACACTCTGTAGGATATGTGTCCTAACTAAGTCTAGTTACAATAATAATAATAATAAAGTGTATAATAAAATAAAAAGTTTCTCTTATGCAATAAAAGGAAAGAAGTGCAAGTTTAAGATCACAGTTAGTTAAATAAATAAATAAAGTTTTTGACGGAGGTAACATTAAATTTTCAATTCCCAACACTTAATAAAAACCCATAAATATACAAAATACAACTTATACTTAAGTTTAATCGAGGTGGCGATGTTTATGCACCTATGCTGCCTATTCGTGTTAATAAAAAACTCCCTCAAATAATCTACTAAGTAAATGCACCAAGAGAAAACCTAATTCATCATATAAAAATAACTTAAGCACTTAACATTTTTTTCTTCAATCATTGTCACTGGGAGGGAAATAAAATCACCGTAAGTTCGATAAATACAATCTAAATAAATTAAAGAAATTTGTTTTTCATCACTGAATATCACAATCTTCGTATTAAAAATTTATTGTTGGGTTTGCAGCAACTCTGGCGACGGGACGGTGTTACCTTCTTCCAGCGAAGTGAATAAAATGTTCGCCGATATAATTAAAGGAAACGTTATTTCTTTATCGAACGTCATTAGGTGCACCTCTTCCGACTTAGCTAACAGAAAATTTTTTATTCCCGTAGTTTGCGTTTTGGTTACTTGCCTCTGTTCATTTAAATTTGCCACAGTCACTCTAAAAGAACAACTAATGTGGTCTCATCTAATAGAAGATTATAAACTCACCTTATTGCTAATCGCCGAATGGATTGAAAACTCAATAGCTGCTCAAATTCGGGCCGATGGTTTCGTTTAATAGATAAAGTAGACCCATCGGTCACCATAAGTAAATCCATTCCATAGTGAAAACCAGTCCATCTCCACATGTGTCGATCCTTTTCAGGTAAAATTCTTCCACATCTCAAACTTTTGTTATAAAACAAATTATCGATGAGATCCGCAGACGGTCCTTTATCTTCGTTCTGATTAACTTTCAGCATCACCTTCCACTGCGTCAAAACCACCGGGTTTAACCAACTCCGTGGAATAATATTATCACGTTGAATCGTCTCTACGTCTATGTGATGCGATATTAAATTATGAAGACGCAAACCTTCGAACGCCGGAATAAACTTTCTACCATGATCACTCAACAGGAAAGGCTTTTCGTCTGAAATAAAATCATTTAAAAATTCAGTCTGATACTTTTTATAGAATACACACCCACTCTCGACGAATAAAATGAGTTGATATCTTTGATGCTCGGATGATCGTTTAAATCCGAATGAACGTGCGTAAACATCCAAAATTTCAACATTACGTACAGGGAAAATTCGGTTTGTACAACAAACAAGTTGGGATGAGCCACCAATTTAGTCATTAGCGAAATTGGAATCGTCCGTAAATTCGAAAGTGGTCCATAATAGTGAAACGTCATCAAATTAATCAAAAACCAATTTGTGCAAGTTTCTAAAAGCTTCTTATCGCCGTACTGACAGGCTGCATTGTAATAATTCATCACACTCTGAAGATCAATTAGATAGTTAGAAGGAAGTAAGTGTAGTTCGGTTATTAAAATTAAAACAAGTTTGTTAATAAACAATCGTGTTCGTGCTCGAAGGAGCATCGTAAATAAAAAATCGTAAATAAAATTGAATGTTTAGTATTCCGTTGATAGAATTTCATTGTTATTCGTTCATAATTAAAAATTAGTAAATGAAACAAATTAATTGTCCGACGTTTCGGGATCTTTAATGTCCCATTTCCAAGGCTAAGAGGAGAGCCTCTCGAGAGCAGAGAGGTGTTTGCTGTGCTGGCTAAGGACAGCACTACTCTGGAAAATGGTGGCTTTCTAACCTCCATTTTTCTCCTCTTAGCCTTGAAAATGGGACATTAAAAATCCCGAAACATTGGACAAGTAATTTGTTTCATTTGACCGCTAACTCTACTATTTTCCCAATGTTTATATTATGGAAGATCAACAAACATCACACTATTTTAATCTAAGATTTCTGATTTCAAATTCAATAACACATTTTCTATTTTTGAACACAATCACTGATGTGCTTACCCCCCAGGGTTTGAAAAACCTAGCTTTCAAAAACGAAAATGTATTTTTAAACTCACGAGTTTCAAACTAAAAATTTTAACTCTTTATCTATTTCTGTTTTATTTTCTATTCTTTATTATAAGAATGAAACATACTTAAAAATCTGCTTTTTTAATTCGGGAATAATTACAAATACAATTTCCATGACCGCTACTGTATTTCCTAGCATCTACACCAGTGGTGGACAGACTACGGTCCGCAACAAAATGAGGAAATTGTTATAAATAAATCAGAAAAGTAACTGCTGAGATCGGATACTGTATTGTGTCTCGATTAAAGCACTTTCCACGTAACACAAAGTTAATATTCCATTTGATCATTTCAGTCGTAATGTGCATCGTACTACTAATACATATTTATTTTTTTATAAGTTCAATAATAACAGAGTTAGTTAATTTGCAAAAACTACGAAAAATGGTCAGCACATACACGGCTGCATCGAAACAACTGCGCCGAATAGTACCCGACCCGTCAGGAATGTTTTTACCAGAACCGGATTAAGAATATGTGATGCCCAGGGCTAACTTTTTTTGGAGACCTCTTGGTCTTGTATGTTTTAACAAAATGCGCCGCAGGCGAAAGTTTTTGATTATTCAAGGTCAACCGCGCTTAGATCAGACGTCAAATTTTGGAAAGGATAATTATTATTATAAGTACATAATTGATTTTATCTCCGCCTACTGACATAATAGAGACAATAACACAGTTTGTGCATACGGTCTCCTGAAGTTGACCATAATGTTCCTAGTTCTGCGCCTCGTGATATACGATCCACCTCGCATTTAATATGCCGTTTAAACTCCTTGTTAAATAATATACTAATAGTTTTTTATTATAAAACACAGGAGGTACACATACACATTTATTTTATTTTTTAATTTAATTTATTTTAATCTGTGCAAAAAATTTTGTTGCTTCAATTTTTCTGAGGCCCCTAGAATGTGGTGGCCCGGGGCTGCAGCCCCCTTAGCCCCCCCCCTTAATACGGCCCTGGTTTTCACCAAGCGACGCCGGCGCCGCCCTAATTTTTATGTTACGGCATTTTTAGCTAAAAATTGCGGAGTTAGTTCTTTGCACCTCATCTGCGAGTCTAGGACTTTCCGCCGTGAGTTATGATGGATTATGTCTTATAGCTTCAAGTAAACCCCCCGTTCCCCCCATTCGATTTTATTCATTTTCACTGGGCTTCGTGCCACAACAGATCAACACTTAAATTCAAAATTTGGATTGATTTCGTTACTTCGTTTAGATGCTATCGTGTTCACGGACATACATACATACATACACACATACATACATACACTTTTTAAAATTTTTTGGATATAGCATAGAGAACCTCGAAACATAAAAATTTGAAAAAAAATGGGGGGTAAAATTTTTTTTCCATTTCAGATAATACTTTCCTTACTAAGGAGTTCGGAAAGTAAAAATTTGCACTTGAATACGATAGGCGCCTCCTCAGATTAGAGCGTCATCCCCTATTTAGTACATCAAATTTGTACTGAACACTCTCCAGCACACGCAGATCAAAGCGGCCGTGTCGGCTGGCCATACTTTGTGAGAACAATTAGCAAGTGTAGCAATTACACTTTCAAAGTTATTGTGCTGAATGCGAAGCTGCTTCTAAACCCGTTTATTAGCAGCTAAAAAAAAAGGAAGACTATCATGTATCCAAAATTTATCCAAGTAGGTATCCCTTCTTTGTCACTTTGATAAAATAAAATTTCAAATTTTTGAATGTGGTGGTGGTTCCCCTATTTTTTCTAAATTGGCAAAAAATATCCAAAATATTTTTTATTTAGCATTTGAAATAATTTTACCTTGGGATTAATAGTTTCCACCATGACTTCCCTACATTTATCGATAATTCCATCCAACTGTAACATCGTGGCAGTGGCTAAAATCGATACAATTTGATTTGGATTGAGTGTAACCTCATCATTATACAACGATCCCAACACTATTTTAAAAGCTAAAAATATTTTCGTAAGTAACAGATTTCTGTCAGACAATAAACTTACATTCCAGCGTAATTTGTGGGTCAACTATATCAATATCGATGTAATTTTTATTAGCTTCCAACCACGATCCACCGAACATGCTAGCAAAATATGGACTTTGCGATAAATAAATTTTATGTAAATTAAACTCATGTCCTAAAGCTTCCACAGTCACGTCAGAATTTTTGCCTTCTTCAAACAATGCCTGGTAAATGTATTGGGCCGTGGTTACCAACTTTTTTCTACGAGAGGCTTGTAAAATTGCAATCAAAAGAAAAATTCAGTAACTCACCTTTTGGGGGTGTGCATCACCAAATCTATGACCTTCTTCACTTCCTCTTCATCGTCACTGTCATCTCTTTTACGCTTTTGGCCTGTCACGAAGTGTCGCACATTTTCAACCACCTGTTTTGGATACAACTGGGCACTCAGCAGACTGCCCATTTTTTTACCACAATCACCACAAAAAATTTAACTGAAAGCAATTTTATTTACAAACGTCCACCCACACATCAATGACCTATTTTGCGTCAAAATTATTATCACCACATTTTACATCAAAATTACAATACTTCTTGCTCGACTTTTTGGGAAGTAAACGTTAAAATCGAAGTGACATTTATGTTTTGGGTTATGTGCAAAACAGTTGCAAGTCCAATTTCGAAATCATTGGCGTATCACCACATAAATAAATGATGCAGAAATGTTGACTTTTGATTTTTAAGGAGGGGTGTTATTTGAATTTTTAACATTTCAAGTGTCATCGATAAAAATAACTTTTTTGCTACTTTCATATAAGTTAAATACAGTAGCGTCTCGTTACGGTATTAAAGTTATAGGTAAAATTAAATTAATTTGGTTTTTCAAAAAACTACGAAATAACTTCAAAAATACTACTGGCAAATTTTAAAGGGATCTTCAGGGGATTCTCGAATGATTTAAAAAAAATTGCTTTGATTGAAAAATTTGAAAATATCCCCTTCTCGGCGCCCTCTCTCCAACTGTGAAAAGTTTGAAGACCACTGTTCTATACACATAACCCAAGTTTTGACGTTTATATAATTTTAACCGCAAAACTTAAAAACAAAGTTGTACATTCTTTATTTTAGTTGAAATATGTTTAAAATTGCGAAATGTGCGCGTTTTTATCCAACAAGAAGTATTTATTTGTGTAGTTGTACGTCAAATCTTGGCGATAAAAATAGAAACTCTTTCGTACAATTTCAGAGACATAATTTTTCTTCGCAACCCTCAATCGAACCTATCGCGAGACCCGAAAGTGGAATTTTTAAATATTTATCAGAAAGCGCACCGGTTGAGTGTGTACAAAATTTGGTTGTGAATTTGCACGACGTTAGTGGTTTACCCTGGTGGGCAACGATAATATGTACCACCGTTGTATTGAGGACGGCCGTTACAGCTCCTTTGGCAATTTATCAGCACTACATACTAGGAAAAGTTACCAATCTGCGTGGCGAACTTGAAGACATCGCGAAAGAACTGAAAGTGGAAACCGATGTGGCAGTGAAAATGCTCAAATGGGATAACAAGACAGCAAATCTTCGTTTTAAGTATTCGGTCAGTTAAAGGAGACTCACAGCCCAGACTTACTAACAACGAATTATTTCAGTTGAAACAGCAGTGGAATACCTTAGTAGTTAGAGACAATTGTCATCCAGCCAAGGCCTGGATTTTGTTGTGGTTTCAAATTCCTATGTGGATTAGTGTTTCTATAGCTCTAAGAAATTTGACCTACATGTTACCGAATCTAGATGGGAATGCTTACGCGACGTTTTTAGAGTTATCAACAGAAGGTTTCGGCTGGTTTAGCAATTTAATACAACCTGATCCGTTGCTTATCCTTCCTGTTGCGATGGGGCTTATAAATTTAACAATTGTTGAGGTATAAAATACGCTTTTACATTTCTGATTTACCTCACTGTGCTTTCTTAGATTCAAGCTTTGTCAAAAATGGAGGAACCTACAAAATTGCAACGATACGTTTTAAACTTTTTTAGAGGTGTTTGTATTGTCGTCATACCCATAGCCGCCTATGTTCCTTCTGTAAGTTAACATTAATTTTTAAAAACGACTTTAATGTTATTCTTTTCAGTGTATCACTCTGTATTGGTTTACCTCGAGTTGTTACGGTCTTGTTCAAAACGTTATCTTACTATCGCCAAAAGTGAGAAGAATTTGTCGGATTCCACACACACAAAGTGAATTGGAAAAGCCTTACAGTCAAATTTTTGATAAAGCAAAAAGTAAAATTAATTTAGTGGCTAATAAAATGACTTAAAAATATTGGTTTTTTATTCTGTGTAAATTTTTAGGTTAAACTTGACATTAATCTTTTTAGATAAGATGAAGCCAACTAATTATTTGGTTAAATTCTTTTGAAAGAATCAATTAACTTTTCATAATATTAACATTATATTTGTCCGTTATTCACGTAGAGGAAGAGATTAAAAAATTTCTGACGTAACCTCGTATTTGTTACATCGCGAAAAGTGGCAACGCCGCAACTAGCTGTCAAATTTAGTGTTGTCTACGTGTGTGAAGATGTGTACTTAAACGCATAATCGCTCACTTAAATAGGAAAAATTGATAAAAAACTTTGTGCCGGTTGTGTACGCGAGTGTTTATGTGTTAGTGATAATTGAACGCAAAATGGGTGCGTTAGGAAAATTTCTTTTTTTGTGTCTTGTTATGGGGGCGTTAACTGATGAACACAACCACATAGTAAGTCACAATAACGGCAATAATATTTCGGCAGATTTAAGAAATGTTTTCCTTATTTAGTACGAAGAACACGAAGAAGTTGTTTTGTGGATGAATACGGTTGGACCGTACCACAACAGACAAGAGACGTATGTGTATTCTTCGTTGCCTTTTTGTAAAGGCTCGAAGGAAACCATATCTCATTATCATGAGACTCTTAGTGAGGCTTTGCAAGGAGTGGAACTTGAATTTAGTGGCATCGACATAGATTTTAGAGGTTTGTTGTTTTAATTAATTTTACAGGTCTCTGTAATCTTGTTCTCTTGAAAGCAAATTTTCTTTTACAAGTATATATTTTTAAATACGTTTGTGTTTTAGAGGACGTACAAAAGATTCAATACTGTGGGGTTCAGTTGAACAACGAGGCCTACAAGGCGTTTGTATATGCCGTTAAAAATCATTATTGGTATCAAATGTACGTGGACGATTTACCAATTTGGGGAATCGTGGGCGAAGTTAGTGATTCCAATTATTACATTTGGACTCATAAAAAATTCGAGATTGGCTACAACGGCAAACAGATCGTCGACGTTAATGTCACATCCGAAGAGAAGGTGTTATTGACACCTCTCACCAAGTTGAGTTTCACCTACGAAGTTACGTGGAAGAAATCCAATGTAAAATTTGAAGATAGATTTGATAAGTACCTGGATCCTAACTTTTTCCAGCACAGGGTGAGTTTTATCAAAAATTTATTTTTTTAACCTTTGAAGGTTTGCAACCTACTTTTTTCCATTTTCCTGTATTAAATACGTAATATAGCACTTGGTTAGGGTTACTGATCAAGTTTTGTTATAGTAAATTGAGAACAAATACACTATATCATTTGAATTCGATAATTCAATTGACACATTATTATTAAAAACATCAAATTTCTCTTTTTTGAACATAGATATCCAAATTAGGGCTTTATTTACCCAACAAAGTGTAAACAGAAGGTTGCGTGTTCATATCAAGTTGGGGTCACCACTTTAGGGATTTATATCCCATGTATTATTTACGTTGTAATTGTTCCTTTTATTAATATTAAATAATCGTTTATATACAGAAAAGTTAAAGTTAATCCTATTAGGATGATAGGATAAAATTGCTTTGATTTATAGCCACCACAGTGGTTTCATAAATTTACCGACAAATTTTAAAAACCGGCATAAACTAACAGTATTCATAATATGCAATAAAAAGAACATAATTGAAAATAAAACTCATTTTGGTCCAAGTAAAATGTTGAATTTCTGTGTTTAGTTTCAATTCGGTTTTTTAAAATAATTAGAATAGAAATGGGGAAAAATAAAACGTGTAATCCTACTAGGAGGAAAATTATTGTTAAGTTTTGGGAGTGTGATAAAAAATCTTATCAGCAAATCGCATCTGAGCTAAATATTTGAACCACCGAAAATTTTGCAAGAAAGCGTAAGCCAAGGAAACCAACAGAAAGAGAAGACATGAATCCAAAAACTTTTTGCGTAAATCTGCAAAAGAAATTTGTGACTCGATTTATCCTAATCAAGAAATAGGACCATCTATAAGTACAGTTCAACAACGTCTCCGTGAAGCTGGTTTACTTAGCTGGAAGATGCTAAGTGAAAGTTATTTTTCGACAAAACCAAAGAAATTTAATCAGGCCAGATGGTAAGGTGTTTGTAAGACTTTCAAAATTGCAAGAAAATGTTGTGGCGTGGTGTTGGGATTACTCTATATCTCTTCTCATTCAGCTATACCGTCGCAGGCATTTTATAAAGTGAAAAGCTTTTAAAATGCCAAGTTAGACCATTAGCTTTATTTTAATATTTTGTCTTTGTTTCATTGAAACATTTTTATTGCAAGATAGTGATTCAAACCCAAACTCGAATAAAACCCACTCTTTGCCTATAACAAAAACGACATTAATTCAATGATTTTAAAATTTATTATTCATAAATAATTTTATAAGTAATAACAATTATTACTTATTGAATTTAAGTTAGGATTGCTGAGATTGATACATTACTGCTCTAATCGCAATGCATCGTTTAATCCACGACGGAAACATAATATCAAACTCATTGATTCCAAAAAGAGTTGCCGATACCTTTCCGTAAGCCTCGGCGCCTAATATGCAAAGAGTGTTCAAATTTGGCTGTACTCCTGAGTGAGGAAATCATAATAGACCGCTGCACCATATTCGATGTTGGAAAGAATGTGCTGCTGACAATCAACCACTTCACATGAGATGGCAATGTGGTCTTGAATTGGTACAGCGATCTCAGTTTATAATAACATCCCATCAATTTGCGGTCAACATGTTGACGAAAATTAAGTTCTCCGTCAAGAGCACATCCACCATCCTAACAATCTCATCACCATCAATTATCACTCGAAGAGTTGAGCCATTGAGAGCTCTATGTACAAGCAGGGGCTATCCAAAATTATCATCATCAAACTTCCTGGATTAGGCTAAAACCTGTTCCGGCATCCATCGTTTCCTCGGGCGCCCAACCTCTCTTTTCCCTTTAGGTTGGTATCTCATTATCAGTTTTACTGGTCCGCGATTGTCCATTCTGTTTAAATGTTCGCACCATTGTTGTCGGTAAGTCTTAATAGACTTCATCAGTGGTTCAATCATAAGTTCCTGTCGTATTTCTTCACTTCGTATTCTGTTAGTTCTAGTGCAACTTTTTGTATCTCTAAAGGTACGTTTTGCTAGAAACAGTAGCAGCAGTGCAGTTACGGCTGGGCGTCAGTCGCAAGTGTAATACGTAATGGGAGCTGCTGCGCTTCGATTGTATCGTCTAGCAAGCCACATAACAGAAATTGCATATGAGCAGTTCTGCGGTACTGCAAGTGCAGTCGCTTGCAAAACGTACCTTAAGGAATTGCATCTCTGCTGCTTGAATTCTGCTCTCGCCTTTTTTGCCAATGACCCATGTTTCACACCCGTAGGTTAATGTCGGTATTGCTGCAGTTTTGTAGAATTTTAGGCGGGTATCTTGTAGTTTTATTTTTTAAGTGTTTATGAATTGTGCCGCATATAGCTCTAAATCTATTTAATTTATCATTTATAATTTCAAATCAAACAAAAAATCATATATAATTTATTTTATATAAAATTATCAGTTCTGATTTTATCGGATTTAATGTCAGACCATTTACCAGAGACCACACACGTAACGATTCAACTGAGTTATTGCAGCACCCAAGCCCGAGGGAGGACAGGATATGCGGATTCGGGAATCGTCCGCATACAGATCCAAAGCGCAGTCTGGATTCACCGCTTTCTCCAGATCAAATGTGTATAATATAAACAATAGCGGGGCAAGGATACTTCCTTGTGGAATACCTCTAGAAACTACTAACGGCTGGGATACATTCCCCGAAAAATCCACCAAGTGAGACCTGTCTCGCAGATACCCCGCGAACCACAGCAAACATTAAATACTGCTATGACCCCTGCGTAATGCGCATGCTCCGCTCTATGCCGCTTACTACATTTTTGTACATGCTGTTTGCTCTCTCTCCCTCTACTATTTTGAAAGTTCGCAAGTACATTTTACCGCTCTTTTTTGGTTTTGCTTTATTCTAGTGATTGAAAAGTGTTACTGCGTTATTTTTGTTAAATTGTTTCGTTTTACAGTTTTACATAATAACTAGCCATTAATTTATATAATAATTATAATAACCAATTTATCATTTTCTGTGTTGTAGGTTATATTTTAATTCTAGATTTATTAACTTTAATGTTACTAACTACTATTAGCAACTAAAATGTTGCTAAATTATTTAAGATTTATTGTATTTTTTATAGCTTTAAGAGTAGTTATCTTATTTCTTTTGTCCACTCTCTTCAAATGACAAAAAGTAACTTTGTATCGTGCTTATTCATATAAGACACACTTTACAGATTTTTAAGAAATTGATTCACACATTCAACTTAAAGTGTTTATATTATATTTCGATTGAGCATTTTAATGAAATTACAACATTTAAATAATAAACAACAAAATTTTAAAGCTAAGAACGAAGATGGAAGAATTCGTCCATAGCTGCACCCTAGCTGCTACAGTGGACATTGTACCGGTCAGCATTACAGGCAGCATTACCTCGGATGCTTAACTAATTTTTTTGCTACAAGAAACTTTTGGCGCGGCTGTCTCCTGACACAGCAATCAACAGTCAACCGATTTTAGTTACCAAGTCTTTTGTGTCGTTACTCCATGGTCCAAAAGCAGCAAAAGCTGAAAAATTGTAATTTTCGATTCATTAAAAACAGTTTGATTTTGTTTAAATTTATTAAAATTACAGTGAAAAAGGTGGTAATTTTGAATAAAAACTTTACATAAAATGTTTATTATAAAATAATATTATAATATTATATCGTCGCTCAGTGAGATATCTTGTAAAAATATGATTTTGAGTTAGTTATTGAATTAAATTGTTTAACGCCCTTTTTATGTAATGCCACATTGAAATAATTCAATCTAATATTACTTTCTATCGGACGTATGTAAACTGCACCAGCGGTCAATATTTTCTTGGTCGGTAGCTTAAGGACAAGTTAGTAAATTGTGAGGTAGAATTTTGCAAGATATCTCACAGTGGCTTTCAAACGACGATATAATACATAAAGTAATTATTTTATTTCACAGAATACCGCTTCTATTAGCTACATATTTTTATGCATTTCCAAAGCTTGCCACGAGGAGGCTAGAAGTCGGAATTTAAGCTTCGATCTGTAAACGACATTAAAAAATGTCCAAATAATTATCGAATTCTAAAATACTACTTTCATAAATCGACACCTGATATGAATAACATTTTATTATTTATAAATATAATATTTAAATATTTGTTTGAAAAGTTTTTTTCTATCTCAATTATAATTTTACTATTATTTAATAATAGCAATTTATGGAACTAGTGAGTAAAGATTAATTTTATCCACAAACAAAAAGTTTAGCACACGAGGCAACGCCGAATGTGGTATTTCTGTAAGTGGATAAAAATATAATTACTCAAGAGTGGCATACAACATTTTATCCAAAACCTGCAAGTAAAATGAAAATTTCAAAATAAAAAATTTGAAATTACATAATATTATAATTTATTGTTTGTGACAATAATCAATTTGGCATTCTTGACTTTTAATAAAATACTGCGATTTTATTCATTTTTAATTAGTCAATAAAAGCCAACTTTGGTTGCTTGCAAATTTCAATGTAAGGGAGCGTTCATAAACCACGTAGTTTGATTTTGACCTCTTTAGAACCCCTCCCTCCCATCATGTAGCTTAACGTAGCTTTTACCATGATACCTCTACCCCCCCCCCTAGATGGAACGTAGTTTTTTTCCTATAAAGTCCAGAAGACATATTATGCTTTCTGTTAACAAAACTATTTAAAAATTATTTGAATTAAAAAATGAGTAACACCGGTATTTGTTTTTAAAACAAATAGCGCACCTATATAAAATATAAATAAAAAAAATCCAAATACGGAAATAAATATTAATAGTATGTTGTCGCTTATATTCTGCAAATTGCTTTCATAATAAATAAAGAAAACTACGTAGCTTGACTATAACCCCCCCGTACCCTCACGTAGCCCTGCGTAGCTTTCTACCTAACCCCTCCCCCCCCTTGGCCAAACCACGTAGTTTATGAACGCTCCCTAAAAGTTATTTTACTTGCAGGTATTGGATAAAATAATATCATAGTTACTGTATTGTAAATACAGTTAAATAATGTTTAAAACGCTCTCCTGAAAACTAAGCGAAAGTGAGTTACAATGTTATTCATAATCAAGTGTCGAAATAATCAAACTGAATAAACTAAATTACATCTTATTTTTTAAATATCTATTGATTTAAATAAATTGTAAAAAAAAGGTTATTATTTACTTCTCTGCTTTTTCTGATTAGGAAAATAAGTCTGCTTGTCCATTTTTCTTTTTTTGCTGCTACTGCCATCCAAATGTCGCCTTAAAATTGGAAGTATTTCGCTCACAGCATTCTTTAAAGTTTCAAGATTAGGCATGTCATCTAATAGGCTTAAAACTCTTTGTTTGTACATTTCTTCATTTACATTTTCCATATTATGATTATCCTCGTTACTCAACTTTTCAACTTTTTCTGAAAAAAACTCCAAAGTGGCATTGTTTAATTTTAATTTTTCTTCTGATAGTTCATTGTTACATAAATTTTGTTTACCAGTTTCTTCACCTGCAACAGATTTCACAAGCATTCTCCTTTCATACAAAGAAACCATATGCACATGCTTACAAATGATATTCTTTACAGTATACTCGATACATTCACAGACATATTTATGCATACCAATAGAACATACACTGCATAACTTACTCTCACAGTTGCATACATCACCATACAAAACAAAATAATACTTATCACTTTGAGAAGATTTTACTTTGAATTTCCCAAATTCAATTTCTTCTATGTCTTCAGTTAAGTTCCGTGTTTCTGCTCTCTTGTGTGCCTTTGAAATCTCTCGGTCTTTATAATTATTAGAAGAAGGGCGTTCCACATTACTGATTGTTGTCCACATTTTATTTTCTACAGCCTCATCGATCTTATCCAAAAGTTTTTCTAGTGTTGATTGCGTGTTGCGATCTAGTGAATCCTATGAAAAATTATTAAATTAATTTAATTTATTGAATTGTTTCATCTTAATAATCATTTCAAAAATTATTACTCAAGCTAATAATTAACCTTTAAAAATTTATTAAAACTTTCGAGAGCCATATTTGTATTTATTCCTGCATTCAAGCGATGACAATATGCCCACATTTTTATTCTTGCTTCATTGGGAAAATATTGTCTAAAAAAAATTAAAGCGTTAAACAAATAATCAAACACATACAAAATTTAAAATAATGACCTTTTGAGTAAATTTAAATAGAGATATTTGTGTTATTCAAATAAAACTGTTACCTCTGTAAATAATTGCTAAAATCTACTTCATTTTGATCTTCAAGATTCTTAAAGTAATCATTTTTCAATTTCCAAAAGGTGTCTTCATTTGTTGCAGTCATTATTTTCCCCAAATCCGTGTTCATTTGTCGTCTTATTTCTACATTTTTAATTTTTCTTTTCCCTTGTATTGTCCAATTTTTTCTGACATGCCAAGCACACAAAAGCCTCCTCGGAGTGTTACCCATAACTGTTGTCCATGCGTTGTGGTACTTGGGATCGTCGTCACTCATCAAATATTCAGGCTTTATTTCTTCTCCAATACGTGCTTTAAATTCTTCCAAAAAAATTTCTTGTATAAGCTGGTCTTGCCTGGTGATTCAAGATATTAGATAATAACATTTAAAATAATTAAATTTAACCTGTTGGATATAAAGAAGGCCACAGGGAAACCAATATCTTGATTGTCTTTCACCATCATTATTGTCAATTCAAATTTTCTGTTATTAGTGCCATGAGTTCCATCCATACATATAATTCGGCTGTAATTTTTAAGTTTTGTTTCCATCGACTTATTTATGAATCCTAAAGCAAAATCATTCTTTTCCAGTTTTGGATAAGCATCACCTAAAATATACCACCACCGGGTTCCAATATAATAACTAATACCAACACCATTAAGCCCACACCACACCATAAATCATTAAAACCCTCACCAATAAATAAATATTATGTAATGCCCTTTCACATATAGAATCATATTATTCAAATCAAAAACCATAAGCAAAACAGAGAATATAAACAATACACCATAATTACCAATTTTTTTGTATAAAAATGCATAGGCTTTGTCACCAGAATTCCATTCTTCCACTTTCATCGATACGGCTATCATGTCATCGGGGTCTCTTCTATTCTCAATATTAAATTGGGCACTTATGTTTGCTAAATCTTGGTTGTTCAAAAAATTAATTCTTTCCAATTCTGTTCCCTTTATTTCTCTTGCATCTTGGATGATTCTTTTTTTCGGTATGCCAGCTTTTAATTTATTAGCAAGTTCTTCTCTCTGTGTAATCGTTAAACGTTGACTTCTAAAACTAGAAGTATGTCCAACATGGGTTTCAACAAAATTAACTTCAACTTGACCTAGAAATAATTATAATATGTAGTTGATACAAATTACGAGTAGGTATAAAATATAAATATAATTCAAAAAGATTCAGGTTACCATTATTATTAAAATGAGCTATAATTCTAGATGGACAAACGCCATCGATCTTAATACTACCACCTTTTTTCACCATACGCTTTGTCGCAGTGCTCTGATATCCTTAAATGAAACAATACTTTATTAATCAAACAATTTTGTCCTATGAGAACCTACCATATGAATTACTTCGATTGCAATTGTAGTAAACGATCTTTTTATCAGTACAGTTTACTGATCGCTCATTAGCGTAATTTACATTTCGTTCCTCTTGTGCCCTCCAACTTTCAAATGCTTCGTGGTTTGGAAAACTTAACTTTTCTTCTTTTATTTTTATATTATGGACATCTGTAATGTGCTGGTTTAATAAAATATATTTTGCAAAATTAGCTTTGGAATCATCTAAACAAAGTGGACAAAAAATATGATTTGTCTTTTGATTCGTATTCTCGACTTCAAGTAAATGCACTTTCCGTATGTGTCGATTTCTTCCAGAACCATTAAAAAATGTTTTCGAGCAATGTGGGCAAGTAGCACTAAAATTACAATATCGTTACAATTTACTACATAAATAATAATTAAATCTATCGATTACCTCTCCATAACTAGACCTATATTATCAGGTAAATAAAGTTAAACAGGAACACACTTTAAATACTCAAAACCTAGAATTAAAATATAACCTACAACACAAGAAATGATAAATAATATGACAAATAAAATAATAAGTTAGCAATTAATATAGCTGTTGAATGTTATAATTATTATTATATGAAACGAAACAATTTCACAAAAATAACACAGTAATCAGTAACCACCGTAACCACTTTTCGATCGAGCAACGCAAAACCAGAAAAGAGCGGTAAAATTCACTTGCGAACCTTTCAAAGTAGTAGTACGAGAGCAATCACACAGATGGCACACAGCTTGTAAAAAATGTAGTAAGCGGCAAAACACGAGCATGCGCATTACGCAGGGGTCATAGCAGTATTTAATGTTTGCTGCGAACCACCTACACAATGACTCACTGCATCCATAGTACCGAAGTTTAGCCAAAAGGAGGTGGTGCACAATGGAATCGAAAGCCCTGGAATAATCGAGAAGAACTAATAAAGTTACTTCGGAACGGACGATAGCTGATGCGACATCCGAGGTGAGCTTCAACAAGGAGGTTGCAGTACTGTGGTGGGGCCTAAAACTAGACTGCGCAGACGACAGAACTTTGTAGAGTGCCAAATGTTCATCTAAAATCTAAAGCATTCCTAATAAAAGACCAGAACTTTTGCAAATAGTGACAATATACTAATCGGACGAAGATGGGCAGGCTCCAGAGCCAACGAAACTTTAGAAAGAGGTCTTACACGTGATATCTTCAAAATGGCTGGCACTTTGCTCGTCTCAAAAGAGTGATTAAGAACGCCTCAGAGCACCTCAATTGAACAAGCCTCAGTATATGAAGACTAATATCATCCTGTCCAACCGTTTCGGAGTGCAGAGTGGCGATAATCTCACTCAATGCCGTAGCCCTCGGAATAGAAAGTGATCCCACTCCACGAAATAGTGCATCCTCGAATTCCAACTCTGCCCGGCCACAAACTCCTGGCACAAAGTGGAGAAAAAAAAGAATTAACATAGTCAGGATCCTCACGCAGATGTTCAGAAATCTGACCAGCCGTACTAGCTTGAACACTCCAAGATGACAGACACCGCCACATTTTTTTGGGATTTGAGTGATTTATTGAAAGCTGATAGTTTATAGAGCCCTTTTAACTGTCTGCGACAGGTAATTCCTGAGATCCCAATAGCACTCAAAATGGCACTCTTATACGCCGACCGTTTCATCTTAGCAATCTCTCTCTGATTGTCCATGTGATCCAAGGTCTGTCCCCCTCCCTGAGAACCCTAGTCCGAAGCGGAGCAGTTTGAATCAAAGTTTGATCAAAGTTGACATATTATGTAGATAAGAAGTGACGACATTAGTCCATCTAACTACCCGATTACACAAACAAACGCAAGAAAAGTGGGAAACTCGAGTTGAAGACTCGAACTCTCAGGCGTTAACACAAAAACAATGCAAAGAATCTCGGAGGGAAAAACCGAGCCCCAAAGCTGTGTGCATCTGAATGAAGGCTGTAGCGGTTGTTAACATTAAAAAAAAATAAGAAAGGTCTTGAAAAGCTATAGGGTGACGGTGATGTTAAATTAATATCTTTTGTCCAGGGATTAAAACTCAACGTATGGTAGTTTTGGCCGACGGGAATCTCTTCATTCCACTTACTATGTCAAGTTTAAAATTGTATTACTCTTTGCTTAGCTTTCATATTGAGTAACTATATTCTTGGGAACTAAACAACTGAAGATAATAATTTTTTTTCATCAAAAAAGTTGTCAATTAATCTATTGTGAAACTTGCAAATCGTCGAGCCCTATTTGGTAGACCTTTTTCATAATAATTATTGTTAGGGAGCGTTCATAAACTACGTGGTTTGGCCAAGGGGGGGGAGGGGTTAGGTAGAAAGCTACGCAGGGCTACGTGAGGGTACGGGGGGGTTATAGTCAAGCTACGTAGTTTTCTTTATTTATTATGAAAGCAATTTGCAGAATATAAGCGACAACATACTATTAATATTTATTTCCGTATTTGGATTTTTTTTATTTATATTTTATATAGGTGCGCTATTTGTTTTAAAAACAAATACCGGTGTTACTCATTTTTTAATTCAAATAATTTTTAAATAGTTTTGTTAACAGAAAGCATAATATGTCTTCTGGACTTTATAGGAAAAAAACTACGTTCCATCTAGGGGGGGGGGGGTAGAGGTATCATGGTAAAAGCTACGTTAAGCTACATGATGGGAGGGAGGGGTTCTAAAGAGGTCAAAATCAAACTACGTGGTTTATGAACGCTCCCTTACCCAAAACAACTTCTCTAATTTCTCTAAAATCTTTGTTTTAGATTCACTGGTTCAGTATATTCAATAGTTTTATGATGGTAATATTTTTGGTCGGCCTCGTTTCAATGATCCTGATGCGAACGTTGAGAAAAGATTACGCAAGATATAGCAAAGATGAAGATATGGACGACATGGTAACGTTATCTGCCGGAATTAAAAATTGCTATATAATTTTTTCTTAACAGGAACGCGATTTAGGCGACGAATATGGCTGGAAACAAGTCCATGGCGACGTATTTCGACCTGCTTCTCACGCTCTCCTCTTCACCTCTCTCATTGGAGCGGGACATCAACTAACCACGGTTATCTTTTGCGTTATAACGTTTGCCATATTAGGAGATTTGTATACCGAGTAAGTAATTCCCCCCAATGTATTTCGCAAATGTAAAAATTTTCTTTCTTTTCAGGCGTGGCTCATTACTCTCGACCACAATATTTGTATACGCAGCTACTTCACCTATTAACGGCTATTTTGGAGGCTCTCTTTACGCCCGAATGGGCGGTAAAGTATGGATCAGACAAATGCTGGTATCGGCGTTTATGTTACCTGCTCTTGTTTGCGGTACCGCTTTCTGCATCAACTTTATTGCCATCTACTACCACGCCTCTAGAGCAATTCCGTTTGGGACCATGGTATATTCTGACAAAAATTAAAATTATTGTTTCTATAGTATTTATAACATTTAGGTTGCTGTTACGTGTATTTGCCTGTTTATCATTTTACCACTGACCCTGGTAGGAACCGTTCTTGGCCGAAATTTGGCTGGACAGCCGGATTATCCCTGTCGCATCAATGCCGTACCTCGTCCCATACCAGAAAAGAAGTGGTTCATGGAACCCGGAGTCATCATATTGCTTGGTGGAATTTTACCTTTTGCAAGCATTTTTATCGAAATGTAATTTAGCTACTTTTTTTTGGAGACCCAATTTTATTTTCATTTCTTGCAGGTACTTCATATTTACATCGTTCTGGGCCTACAAAATTTATTACGTTTATGGGTTTATGTTATTGGTAACTTTAATTTTAGTTGTCGTAACTGTATGCGTAACAATCGTATGCACCTATTTCTTACTAAACGCCGAAGATTATCGTTGGCAGTGGACTTCGTTTCTTGCAGCCGGTTCTACTTCTGCATACGTCTACTTGTACTCCGTCTATTACTTCTTCTTTAAGACAAAGTAAGTTTTAAGTTTGATCCTTAAGGTTTAATTAACTTTTGCGTTGTTTAGGATGTACGGCCTATTTCAAACTGCTTTTTATTTCGGCTACATGGCACTATTTAGCGGCGCTTTGGGCATCATGTGCGGTACCGTTGGTTTTATCGGAACCAGCATATTCGTTAGAAAAATTTATTCGACTGTCAAAATTGATTAAACAAATTGGAAGTGTAGTGCAGGGACTTTTTTTGTAAATAACTGAGTGAAAAGAAAAAGACAAAAACGCGCCAAGGTGACACGACAAATATTGCACTGTTTTTTTATTAGTAACTTAAGCTTTCGTTTTGCCAGTTATCTAGTAATTATAATACCTACAATGTAACATAGAAAAAGAAAGTGACTGTATAGGACTGTATTTGTTTCATAATTTGGAACATATTAAACGATTTTTACCTAAAATACTTTTTTCCAGTAGTTTCTCCGCTTAAATACAACAAAAAGTAATCTTCGTTTTGTTTTTATTATCCTCCAAACACGCTCTTCCTGCGTTTGAACACGATTAGCGATAACCTTCAGTATTTAAAAAATTCCTTTTTTAGTTCCTGCTTTTTGTGATATTCCCCCGATGTGTGCAATTTTTACACTTTGTTCTTCTATTGTCAGTAGTATTAAGCAGTTAGTTTTTTAGATGGTGACTTTTAGGCTACAAAATTGTTAAAAACCGTCGCCTTTGATGACGGTTCAACTTTTAGTAAAACGTGAGAAAGGCAAATCTTATGTGTAATTTTTATAAATAAATTATTGTAAATATGTGTATATAATGTTACTATTAAGGAAATTAATTACTACATACTTCTATTTGAAGACTAAAAAATTTTCTCTACCGATAAGTGGTTGGGCAATTAATTTTTAATGAATGTGAAATATTTCGAATGCGTGTTGTTACATCAAATGTGAACCCTCAATTAAAGGCACTTTTAAGTAAGAAGCGTTTTATTTTTTAACCTTTGATAATAACAAACTATGTTTTGCTATGTTTTACGTATGTTTTTTGGTATGAGTGATCAGCTATGAGAAAACATACAGTGTAGACACCGAAATATTTCTCATATGAGAAGTCCTGTGTGAAAACATATAGATGTAAAGCGGCTTTTAAGAAACAGTTAAAAATCGAGATAAAAAGGAGCAAGGGGGGATGCTGGGAGGAACTTCTTTTAGAGCTAAATAATAACGCATGGAGAAAGGCATACAAAATAGTCAAAGGTAAAATAGTCCAATGAACACCGTCTGGACTAACAATCGGAAAAACTAAGGAAATAATGGAAGTACTATTTCCGGTCCACCAAAAAATAGCCATTTCAAAAATTTACCTTAGAAGAATTAGAAATAACAAGGAAGAGTCTTCCAGCAGACAAGGCTCCCGGCTTTGACGGTGTACCAGGTATTGCACTAAAAGACCTGGTAAAGGAGTACCCAGAACAATTTCTCTCTGTCTTTAACAAGTGCCTCGAGGAATGCGAATTTCCCTCGAGATGGTAAAAGGCAGATCTGGTGCTGATCCGGAAGGGCAAAAAACCTAGATCCCTCCTCCTATAGACCAATATGTCTATTGGACCACACCGGAAAACTATTAGAGAAATTAATTCTAACGAGATTAAATTTAGAAATCGAGAAGTCGCCCGGCGGCCTCTCCGATAGTCAGTATGGCTTTAGGAAAGGCAGGTCCACAACAGCTTCGTTAAAAGAGATAACAAGGCTAGTCCGGGAAGCAAGGAAAGGGACCCACAGAACAAGAAAGTTCTGTTTGGCGGCAACACTAACGCCCGTACTAATAGTCACGGATCAATCCGAGACTCAAAATAATCCTAGAATTTACCAATGAGATTACTGGAATTTAGACCGTATCGTAGCAACAGCTGTTATTTCGAGAATTGATCTCGATACTCGGATCAATCCATGACTACGGGCATAGATGTGCGGAATGCCTTCAACAGCGCCGGTTGGTGCCACATTAAAAGGCGTTGCATTGATAGTCGGAAACTCAGACTAGACAGGGAGGGGGAATCCGAAGACATGAACGTATCAAGCGGGGTTCCGCAAGGTTCAGTACTAGGTCCTGTCTTGTGGAACCTTATGTATGACGGAGTCCTTAGGTTAGAGCTTCCAGAAGGTGTGTTTCTATTGGGATTCGTCGACGACCTCACCGTGATAGTCTGCGATAAAGACAAAGGGTGGTAGAGGCAAAAACCAACGAAGCTACAGCTACCATCCTCAAATGGATTTGGGAGAGAGGACTGGCCCTGGTTCTGGACAAGTCGGAAGCAGTGCTGATATCGGGTAGAAGAAAGGTCCTACCCATAGCAATACAAATGGACGGTATCAACATCCGAGTTGCAAACTCCATTACTGTGAATAACTTCGTGAATTTTGCTTGCAAAACACCGGTTCCGTGATCCGTTAATTCTGAGATTGGTAAACCATTCATCAATTTAACTTTATATAAAGAGAAAATGTTTCGGAATTTCTTGTAATTACTCATCAAAAGGAAGAACATGTCTACCAAGCAAACTAAACCCTTGCAATATACAATTGCGAATTCAAATTTTAAAGATGTTGTTGATCAAACTAAAACGTTGTTTGAAAGTTTAGCGATGGAATTTGAAGTTGTAAACGAGACAAACGACGAAATTACGTTGCACATTTTGGCTCAATCTAATACGTGGTCCCGCCAAGCTAAAAGAATGCGAGAACGAGAAAATAAGACAACCATTTTGAAGGAAAATTTGGGCACGAATATAGTTGTAAACGCAAGTTTTGTGTCGAAAGGAGCGGAAAAAAGAAAACACGAAAACGAGGAAAATAGTTTTTATAACAATGCCAAACGTAGGAAGCTTTCCTCAGTTCAGAATTGCTATATAAAAGCTTCCGTCAGTATAACGAAACATATCGAAGGCGTCGCTATGGACTTTCTTTTTCTGGAAGGTGCTGCTGGTAAAGTAGGATTGCATCAAATTTACCAGTACGTAAAAAACGAGTTTAATCTATCTCGTACTCTCGTGCAATAACATCTTCTAGCTCTCGTAGATAATTTGAGATGACATCTCTTTCTAAGTCTGGATATGGAGCTTTCTGGAAAACGTGAGATGTGTCGAATTGTAATGTATGTAGAAATAAAAAATATTTTTGAAATTTGTAAATTTCTTCATTAATTCATTAAACACTATTGCGTCAATTTCATATGTGCACTTATTTCTAAACGATAATATTTGAGTTCAAAAATTATAAATTATGAAAGTTGATGGATCTTTTTGTAGCTTTTCAACTGATTATTTGGTGTCATACGGTAATATTATACAGGCGAAAGTCTGTTTGAGATTATTGATGCTAGTAACCGTAGAAAATCCTTCGGATTAACTTTGAGTTGCTTGGTTGATACTCATCTCATACTCACCTCCCTGATAGGAAGCCTACCTCCTTAGCTGCAAAAATAATGCCTAACGGCGGTTTCTTGCAGCTAAGGAGGCTGTAGGAGGGAGGTTTTAATCAGTGAAGTCTGACACTACCGCCACCGATTGCAGCGGTGTCTCAGACGAGATTTCCTCCCACCGGCAGAAGACATATCAGCACCATATGTCATACCAAAAAAAAAAAAAACAAATATAGCAGGGGTGGCCAAACTCTTTGATAGTCCAAGCCATTTTTCAAAATTTTAAATTTTTCGCGAGCCAAAAAATTTAAAAGACATTTTGAAACACACACGGAACGATAAAATTTTTTTTAAATAAAATAGCACAAAAATGAAAAGGGAACCCGCGTACATTTATCAAAAGCCGCATGTGGCTCGCGAGCTGCAGTTTGGCCACCCTTGTAATATAGCTATCTAATCATCATCGAATAAAAAATTAGCAAATAAAAACTTGAAACAGACTTACTACTGAGTATCTGTATCTGTACCGAGTATTCCGATCTCGTCCAGGATTTTACAAGTGGAATAGAACTCATCAGACCCAAATTGTTGAAGCAAAAGTTTAACAATAATTTGTCCTTTTCAAATCTAGGGAGGAGCTTAAGTGAGTGCAAAAAATTAGCCATTATTATATTATAGTCTATTTATTTAAAAAATTTCATTTTAACATAAAACAGATGTACTTACTTACAGATAAATTCTTTTGACTAATTATAATTTTTGAGTAAATTTGCTTTCAAAAATCTTTGGTATGTAGAACTTGTCCAGCACTCCATGTTCTCCAAGTCTTTTATAGTTTCAAATTTTCCATTCAGTTGCCTGTAAGTAATTATAATTATTTTCATTTTATATTCACAATTTTAAAACTTACCTGTGTAGATAAATTTGCGTCGCTGTCTTAGGCCCAATGGAAGGAAGTTTCTGTAGGCCCGTCTTGTTAGCATTATTCAACACTTCTAAAATGCTCGAAGCATGTTTTGAGTAATCGTTCCCTGGACTGCAGTTAAAATAGTTCTTAGTATAGCTTTTTCGAGTCGCTTTGGGCGTTCTTGGAGGTTGTAATCTAAAAATTTACAAATCGTAAAACTCAACTCATACACTGCTACTTTTCAACTCACTTGTCTTCTTTGAGTCGCGGCATGGGTTTAGGTGACACAATCGCACTTTTTTTCATCATAGATAAGCGGGTACTTTGACGCCTCTTGGGCGGAGAACATGATGTCGTCGGCGGAGGCAATATTGATGTTCTTTTCAACGATAACCGAACGCTGCGTCGAGGTTTTGCAAAAACATTTTTGGGTTCTATAAGAGTATCATCCAATGGTGAAAGCGCAGTATTTTGTAAAGTTCCATTTTTCTTAATATTTTTTCGAGGTAAAGCCTTAGGAACTTTAAACAGAATTACGGAATCGTCGAATTCCTAAACAAAAACCATTTAATCCATCTGCAAAATTTAAATCAAGTAAAATGTTACCAATTTCTTCTTAACTTGCATGCTATTCGACGCAAGTGCAGACTCATCGACGAGCAAAGTTTCAGATGCCAAGTAATCTTGATCCTTGATTATGGGACTACTAGCAGCGATTGGAGTTTGACCAGGTAGGGGTATTTCACTAAATATAATTTTTGTTGTAAATAAAGCAGAAAAAAAAAGAACTTTGCCTGGATCCTCCTTTCAGCTGTCTACCACTGACGCACATAAATGAATTAATGAGATTTCGACTTAAAGTTCTGTGTGGCTCTTAGGTCACATGTTATTTTTTAAATAAACAAAATTTAAACGAAAGCAAACTTAAAAATTACTTACTTGGCAGAATTTGCATTTCTCGCAATCAAGTGTGTTTTCATCAACACTTCAAACCTTTCCATCATTTTCGTTTCCAATGCCTCGGCACATTTACGAGCTAATGGACTTAATAATTGCAAATCGGAAGTTTTGGAAGTCGATAATATCTCCAATAATTGATTTGGGCCATTTGCGTATGAATTTTCGTGTGTTTCTCGTAGGGGCGTCCACGTATTATCGATTTTGGTTCTTTTTCTTTCCGATTCAGCATATTGTAGTGAATGAAAACGTTTCGATGGCGTGGGGCGAGCTTTAGTAGTAGATCCCAAGGATTGTTTGTCGAACAACGTTGGATTATCATTCTATTGAGAAAGTCGAGTTGAAGTTATCGAATTTATTAATAGCCAAAATTACCTTATATTGTTGTACGATATAATTAATTTCAGGGTAGTTCTTAATTTTCTTTGTGCTTTGAGCAAATTCCAATGTTTGTATAGTTTCGAGAGCATCTTGCACATCTGGACTTATACAAGCAACCAACGTTACAAAATTTGTTTTGTGAAGGGAATCTGGCAAAAAAAACATTTCAATTTGTAACTTAATTATTATTCAACTTACCTCTTAAAATGGTAGTTATCATGGATTGCCTGTAAGGAATGTGCGGCATATTGGTAGACAAAGCATTCATAACTCTTCCAATATTGAATAGCCCTTTATTTATATGAACGCCTTCCAAAAACTTGGCACCTTCGTTGTGAGTTTTACGAACATTTTCAGAACCAGCTAAATCAACCAAATTTAATTTGGCTACAGTTTTTCCATCACTTAAAAAAGTTCACGTAATTTTTTTTGCATCCTCACTTATCAGTTACTAACCTATGCTGTACAACACAATGAATGGTAAAAATCGCGTGAGATCTCGAACTGTTGCTGTTTTGCTTTGTTGCTCCAGTATGCCTTAAGCTGCTGCCAAGTTTTAACAGTGAACGTGCGTCTTTTGAACTGGTCACTTCTTGTTCCGTGAGACCGTGCACTTTAAAACCTAAAATGTACAAAATGAGCAGATATTACGTTGAATGGGCAGATATAAATAACCTTTTTTGAAATCAAGCTGAATTGTTTTGAGTAGCGAAAGCAAACAAAATTTTGCAAAAATAAATCAGACAAACATTAAAAACATGGGAGATCAAGCAAACAATAGCGAAAAAATCTACGCAACTTAAGCCCCCAAGATCCTGATAATAAAACAAAACCAGAGGCAATTTCAAAAAATCGGAGGAACACAAGGACCTCGACCAGAACCACGGTATCCCAGACCAAAAAACGAACACTGCAATATAATAACTCCAGCGAGGACGAAGCACCCAAATTATCCAGAAAGTCCAAAAATTCAAATTACCTAAATGGAGAAAAGATTAAATTCATGCTGGAACACATCAACTACGCTTGTGCCAAAACGACTAACCTCATCAGCGGGCTCCAGAGCAGGGCAAGAGCTAGCTGGGAAGTCAACCTGAGAAGTTCCATGTCCCAAATCTATAAGGGTGCGATAATCCCAATTGTGGCTTACGGTAGCGAGATTTGGGCGTGGAAAATCCAATAAAGACACACTAAGGCTACGCTCTTGTCTTGCTACGGGACCTGCTGTAGGGTTATGAGTTATGACGAAATCGTACAGGACCGTCTCCTCCTTGGCAGCTGGCGTCATGGCGGGGATCCACCCCATGGACATGGAAATAAACAGACTATACGCATGGAGAAAAATCAAGAAAGGACAAACTACTGTCTTCATGGGACAAGAAATAAACTCCGGGACTACCAATACAAAACAGAAATCTGAAAGAACATGAATGGTATTATAGAAGCTCATTGGCAGGACATCTGGGAAAACGCAACTGTTGGAAGAATAACCTACACCTTCTTACCCAGGGAAGAAGGCATTAAATGTGGGAAGATGGCGCAATTATTGACGGGACACGGTGAAAATGCCAAACTTGCCAAGAAATTGATAAACCAATCCACCGCATATTCGACTGCCCACTATACAACCAGGAAAGAACAGCAATAGAAGACACATCGCGAATAACCAAAATATGAAAAAACCAAACCAAAAATCTAACCCAACTCTGAAGCACTGGTTACCGTGGAGCAAAAACAGATGATAATAATAATAATACAGGAAACCTAAAAACTAAACAAAAGGCAACACCATGACGCTAAGAAACATCTGACAAAAATTATAAAATATAACAAAACCGAAACTGAAATTCAAATGCTGAACAAGAAGATACACCAACCCAATAATAAATTGAAATCGCTTTACACACTTTAGATGTGCAATCTACGTTTATTTAGAAACTTACCTTTAACAAGTAATGGAATTTTATGGTTTCCTAGGAGATCGTAAACCTTTTCCTTATAGATTTCATAAAATGACACCGCAAGAGATTCAAATTGATATTCTTCATTGTCAAACAGTTCATCAAAAGTTCTGGTAATAAAACCTGCATCTTCGTAGCACTATAATTTTAGAATTAAATTTTTTCACAAATTGTTTCAAATTTTTTACTCACGTCTGGATTACAACCAACGGTGTAAGTTTTACCGGTTCCCGTTTGTCCATAAGCAAAAATAGTGCAATTATAGCCCAACAACATCCTTTTGGTCAAGGGTCTAACAATTTCGTTGAAAACTTCTTCCTGTGTCGTATTTTTGGAAAATACATTGTCGAAAGTGTACGATTGCTGTCGGTCCACAACATACAAAACCTTAAAACCGAATTCGTAAATTATTGAAACATCAACACAAATAACTTACAGGAGGATTCTCATTTATTAATTCTATTCCTTTCGGTTCTTCCAATATATTTCTCGAAGGCCGAATTCTTATGGCAACATTCACTAAATCGTCCATTTTTACATCCATAGCATCACATAATAAAATTAATATTTTAATTAAACTTAATCGACGTTTTAACTTAACGAAAAAAACTTTTAAAAGTCTAACCGTTTTCGTGTTTATTCAAATCGAAACTGTCAAAAAAGTATTATGGTACCACCACAGCATTGTCAAAGTAACCAAACGATGGAAAAATTTAAGGTTAGGTACAAATAAATTTTTTATTAACAAAAAATAAAACAACGTTAATTAAATACCGAATAATACAATGAATTAACTACTTGGTTTTCTTATCCTCTTCTTTATTGGTAATTTCCGCACACGTGTGGTCATCACTACGCATTTTATCGACCGGATAGAGCCTGTAAATAGAACAGGAATTAATGGAATCGAACGAATTTAACAGAAGATGTTACTTACCAACGCTGGTACAAATAAATTATGAAAATAATATCGTCCCTAAAACAGGCAACCCTGTGAGCTGTCGGCATTGTTATTATAAAAGCGAATATGTCGTCTATGAATGTATTAAATGCTCGGTACATAAACGCCCGCCACGGTAAAGCCGCTACAGATTTCAAACGATAATTAACAAATAACTGCGGCAACATAAATAGAAAACCAAAGGCGTATACTCCGTTTACCAAACTGTTAATTGTCCACGAATACCAGCTAAAAGTTTAAAATTATTGAAACAACCAAACAAATTGAATTTATATTCACCTCTTGTGCGGTTGATAAATTAACGAATAAACTGCCGCTCCCACGCACAACGGATACAAAAGGTAACTAAGGTAGCGCATACACTCTTCATCGTACTCTCTAGTTTTGGCTTCTTCTTTGGTTTCTTGATTGTACTTATCGAGTTGTACGCGAGGAAATCCACCTTCCCACGAAATACTGACTTTTAAAACTTTTTTCACTTTCCAAAACTACAATTTTCAGTTATTACTGATATCTTGAAAAAATTAAAAAACACTTTTACCTCTATCAAAGTTGCAATTCCACTGGGGATTAACACCAGCAAAGATGTGCCCTCGTCTAAAAGAAACAGGAAAACTACGGTTTGGGAAAACGCTCGCCATAAAACTGTACGTGTCGATAATCCAGCCATGGAGCTGTTTGATTTCCAAAAACTGACGTCGTTTTTAAATGAAAGAAAATCAAACAATAACTAAAAACCAAAATTTAGAGATGTTTCGGTCTCAAGGAAAAAATACTTACGTGAATGCTGCCTATACAAATGGTAGCACACAATAAGTACAAATTTGTATCGGCAAAAACGCCCTTAACTTCATCCAAATCTTTTTCGGTAAAACCTAGAGTCAGAAATTGCGTTAAAGTGGCCTCGATTTGCAGCAAGAAGCGTAATTTTCCAATCGAAGATGGAGCATAACTAAAACTGAAAGTCATAACTTCGCTGGTTGGCGTAATTTCAATTAAATCTTTCAAGCGGGTTTGCATAAAATCTTGTTGCACTATGGGCAAAAACTCTCGTTCGTGATTGATTCGAATCAAACGAATGATTTCCATCGGCATGTTGCCCTGGCTGATGGACAAGTCGTCCGTGCACATGGTGATGGCAAATTTGCCTTTGAGATGCGCGACCGGTGAAATCGAGTTCTTCTTGGTTTCATCTTGTAAGAGATTGAAGGTTTGGCTTTTTGGAATCGAGTAACGTGTCAGTCTTTTTTTCAGGTGGACGCCGTCGGGCGTGTAAATTGCGTCGTTTAAACGTAAACTTGGTTTTTGGTCCTTTCGAGTGGGCAAAACCAGAACGTGAATGAATAAACTTCCATTTTTACGCGTCGATTCGGGTAAGTTAATAGTTAAATCCCTAAAACAGACAACGGTCAGTAGGTGTTTCTTTGAATGATGATACAATGTACCTCTCGAAGGGCTGCTCGTAATCGAAATCTTCCAAGTTTAATATTAAGTCGCCTTTGTGAGATTTGGGAGTTTCGGTTAAAAACACCGAAAGTTCGAGTGGCGGTTTTTTATTTAAATACGAATTAAAACATATAGCGCCTGCTTCGCAGCCGGGAGCCCTAAATATTCCTATTAAATTCCATACCGAATAAGTTACGTACACAAGAAATGCAATTGAAAACAACCACGTCCCCAACGGATTCATTGTGTTTATTGATCCGAAATGTTGGGTTATGAATTTTATTTACCGCACGACACGTCGTCATTATTTGACAGATAGAAGTGTGTAGGTACCTGTTTTACTGCTTGTGTATCTGTCAAGCTTGTGGTACGTGAACATCAGTATCAGTGGACTACAAACTCATCGATAACGAGACCTTGGGTGCTTTCATTGTTACTTGAGGAATCCCCAGCTAAGAGTAGTAGAAGCCCAAGATGCCTAAAATATACCAACGCAAGACCAAAGTGGTGCACAACCTATATTATTAGATGAGAACAGAAACAATGAAACTCCATCATCAGTGCAAGATCACAGCGACCAAAAACAACGCAGAGAAACGAGAAGAACACCCAAAATGCCTAAGTTTATTCAAGCGAACCTCCACAATGTTGCCGAACGAAATATAGATCTTGCCATAATTAGCGAACCTAACCAGGCAAACGGCGAAGATTGGCTAGCAGATCTGTTGGGCCCATATTTGTACCGCAGAAAACATCGATACTGAACTGGGGCCAGGGCCACGTGTGGGCCCACACGTCTATAGTCTACAGTTGCTACTACTCCCCGAATGCCACCATCGCAACTTTTGAGAACGAGCTACGACAATTGAGGCAGAGCATTAAAGAAAGCAGACAAAGAAAAGAATTGAGGCATTCGAAATGTGAGTCTATCGAAGAGTTCTCAGAATATCTTGGACGGAACAACGCACTAACGACTCCGTTCTGGAGCAACTCGGCGTCAAGCGACACCTGCTTCGAGAAGTTAACCGAATGTATCTGCGGTATCTCGAACATATATCCAGGAGAGATGGAACGATGGAGAAATTGATAGTCCAGGGAAAAATCGAAGGCAAAAGGCCTAGAGGAAGATCGCCAAAGAGATGGGTCGACTAGACAAAAGAACTCATAAACTGCGGACTACGGGAGGCAATTCGGCTGGTTTCGGACCGAGACGTGTGGAGAGAAACCCCGAATAACATCAGCACATGACTGAATGGTGCCTCACCAAACCATCATTGCCTCATTGGGGTAAAAGGACCGAGGAGGAGCATCGCCTCACAGACAAATCGGGCCGTAGCATTTTAATGCCAAGAGACCCGAACAGATCACAGAGGGAAGATAGTATGCGAGCTGGTTCGGCTGGCAGCCGAACTCGACCTCCACATATGTAACGTGGGAGAGAAGGCTACTTTTTGCTGGGGGGCGTCAAACTCCATAATTGACATCACGATGACGACCTCATGGGTGAGGTGAGAGAATGGAGGGTGTCACGGGAGGAGACCCTGAGCGACCACGCTTATATCACTTTTGGAGTGGGAGCGTGGGGTGCAGCTACGACACAGCGCCCTGCCACGGGGTGGTCCATAAGAAAGTTGGACGAAGCGAAACTACTCGAAGCCATCGAGATACATCTCGGGGGACGGGAGATCAACACTGCAGAAGAACTCCGAGATATATAGTCACTCCTATATGCGATGCCAGCACGCCCCGTAGAAAAAATAATACGGGGAAAAGAGGTTGTTATTGGTGGAACTACCACATTGCGAACCTCAGGAGGACCTGCCTAAACGCCAGGAGAAGGCTTCAGAGAAAGATAATCAGAATTGGTTACCAGCGTACCGTAGCAGAACAACAGGCAGCTCGGTAAGCCAAAAAAGCGCACACGGACGAGATCAAAAAGAGCAAGAGGGTGCCGCATCGTTATCAGAAGGCTGGGAAGACCCAACATCCCAGGTATGAACGAGGAACGTATTAAATCAATAGTGGAGACTATATTCCAAGCCCATGAGAGCGGTGCGGTAGCTCGGAAGATTGTGACTCCAGAAGAGATAGTGCCTTTCACTCTTGAAGAATTACAAGAGGCACTACAGAGAATGCCCATAAACAAAGCCCCAGGACCAGACTCAGTGTAGGCAATCATTATAAAGAAAATGGCGGAGGTCTTCCCGTCCCAGATTCTGCGAGTCTTCAACAACTGCCTGAGACAGGGGAGGTACCCAGACATATGAAAGACATCCAGACTGGTCCTTCTTCAAGCCGCTGCATCTCCCGAATTCCTACAGACCCCTCTGCCTACTGGATGACACGGGGAAACTGTATAAGAAACTGCTTGAGACGAAGAGATAGAAAATACGGGTGGGCTTGCTCCCAACCAATATGGCTTCCGTAAGGGACACTCTACAACAGACGCCCTTAAGAAGATAACAACAATGATCGCAAAGGTTAGGGAGGGCACGTGACGCACACGAGAGTTTGCGTCAGAATGCCTTCAATTCCATCAGATGGAAGGGCATTCTGCAAGCCCTACACAACAGAAACTTCTCAGGTTATTTGTATAACATCCTGGCAGACTACCTCTCTTCGAGGAAACTCCGGAAAGAGGAGAGAGCCTACGAGGAGGAAATACCCGTCACAAGTAAAGTGGTACAAGGGTCGGTGCTGGGCCCGCCCCTCTGGAACGTGACCTACGATGAAGTACCCAGACTCAATATGCCGCCGGAAGTCACCTTGTGGCCTTCGCAGACGATATGACCTTGGTGGTATCGGCAAGAAAAGAAGAGGAACTGTCCACCAAAGTAAACAAAGCTCTACAAACATTAAGCGACTGGATGCAGCGGCACGGCCTCCAAATGGTGCCTGAGAAAACAGAGGCGTTCCTGCTCATTGGAAGAAGGAAAATAGCAAATGCGCACTTCACAGTGGAGGGCAAGACGATCACCCCGAGAAAAACCCTGGTGAGTCAGGGCGTGACGCTCGACAAAGGGATGTCGTTCAAAGAAGAGACAAGACCCGAGAGGGCAGAAGTAAAGAAAGAAGAAATGAAACATCTGATAGCGTAAAACCTTCGGGAACGGCGAAGAAATGTCGAAAGGCGGATACCACCACGCTCCTGTAGTAAGCAAAGGGGAGGGACAGGACTTAAAACAATTAAATTTTTTTTTGAGATATTTATTTACCTCTTGTAACGAAGAATCAAGATCAAGACATAGCCTGCCGATTTAACTTCTATACCACATTACTGGTTTCCAGAAACCACCACAAATAACTTTTTCTTGTTATTTCGAAAGGTAAGGAAGATATGCAAACAGGTCACATTATTGATTAAAAAAACACCAACGACTGCAAACTGAAATACAGATTCTTATTTATTTTTTTTGTAATAAACCTTCTTCGGACCAATTTTACTAGCTTCGTCAGTATTTCAACTTGAACTGTGCGGTAAATTTACATAAATTAAAATCAACACTTTATGTTGTCAAGTTGGTGATCAGAATCAACGTGTAATTGGTCTTCAGCCTTAATAGATTGTTTTTCAGTACTATGCGTTTTTAAATGATAGTTTAATTTGTCCTTGACAGCAAACTTGCGATCACAAAGTTGACACGGAAATGGTTTTTCACCAGTGTGAGTTCTTGAATGTCGCTGCAAATGCTCTTTACGTGCACCCTTGTAATCACAAAGTTCACACGCAAACGGCCTTTTATTTGTGTGAGTTTTTGAATGCCTTTGGAGCTTGCCTGCAGTTCTGGTAGTATAATCACAAATTTTGCATGAAAACGGTTTGTCGCCCGTGTGAATATTCATGTGCTGTTTCAGTCTACCCCGATTTGAAGTTTTATAATTATTACAGATCTCGCACGAAAAGGGCTTTTCTCCCGTGTGAGTTCTTATATGCTCTTCTAAAAGATTCTTTCGTGTAGTCGCATGATCACAAATATCACATACAAATGGTTTTAGTCCGTGAACACCCAAATGACACTTCAAGTGGCTTTTTCGTGCACATTTATAGTCGCAGAAATCACATGCAAACGGCTTTTCTCCTGTATGAGTTCTTATATGATCGTTTAAGTGACTTCTGCGTAGACCTCTGTAGTCACAAATTTCACACGCGTAAGGTTTGACTGGTTTCTTGTCCGTATGTTTTAATATAAAGTGGTGACGTAACGAAATTTTCCATTTAAATTCGCATTCGCAAATATGGCAACAAAATTTACCTCGTTGTTTTTCACTCAAATCCAACTGCGTTGCTTGATAATAGTTAGTTTCACTTGAACAAGCACCCTGCGAACATGCGTCTTCTGCTTCATCTTTAACGTCAACTGAGTAATGCAAATCTTGCAACTTACACTCGACGTATTCAGGCTTTAAATTCAAGTTATGGTATTCTAAAAAAATTATATAGAGCAACCTGGGTTTCTATCCGTAGTTTAACTAACCTGTTTTTTCAGATTCATTCAATAGATGTTCGTCCACTTCTATTTTTATTATTTTAGTTGTATCATCAATTTTTACTTCCATATTTTGATTATCATGTCATGTCATTATTAATGTTTTTGATAAATTGTAACTGACAACCACTGACAACTCAAAAGTCAGAATTGACAGTTTTATTGTTCATGAATGTACGCAAATAAACTACAAAAGGGTGGTTCAACAAGAATAATAGTTCATATGAACGAGTGTACTTCCGGTTGCTGTCTTTCTATATAGTACATAATATAGACATATTTTTCGTCGCTAAAGTGGCCTAAAACCCCTTAACTAAATTTTTGCAATTCCGGGAGTAAAGTACTAACTTTACACTCCGATTTGCAGGTGTAAAGTGGCACTTTTTTTATCCCTAAGGCAATAAAAATTTTTTTGATCAGGCAAATAAAGAAGTCACCAGATGATTAACAAAAGAGTAATTAGGAGTAAAACAGCAAGTAAAAAGCTGTTAACTTTTTTAATTATCATTATTTTTAACATTTTTAAAATTTAAAATTAAAATTTTTTTATATTTAAAAATTAAAATTAAAAAAAAATGTTTTAAGAAATTTACGTAAGGAATGCATTGTACCCCTCTCCCCAAACCCCTACGTAATTAATGGACAGCTCCTAAGCTCAAAAATACATTTTATTTTTTTAATACAATCACAAAGCTAGGATTTTCAAACCGGGGGGTCTGGGGGGTATGGAATACCCCCTAGCACATTAGCGATTGTGTTCAAAAAAAGAAAACGTGTTATTGAATTTCAAATCAGAAATATCAGATTTTTAGAAATTAGATTTCCGGTTTGATACTTATAAGTTCAATAACACTTTTTTGCGCACAATCTCTGATGTGCTGAAGGGTATTCCATACCCCCCAGACCCCCCGGTTTGAATTGGGAATTGTTATTTTAATTCGGAAATATTCAGTACTGTAGGTACATTTATGTGTATTTTTACTATTATGGACATTTTTTCTAAATCTTTTTTATTTTCCCTTTAATGTTTTAATTTTGGTAATAATAAATTTAATTCAATAATAACACAGGTCTGTATGAAAATTCTTATGTGAAATGACCCCTTGAATCCAAAATATGATCTTCGTTTATTTCCCATTACCCCCACTTATTTTTATCAAATTTCGACAATTTGGAGGAATAAAAAGATTTTAGCTTTCCCTAAAAAAAATAAATAATTTTAGAAAGGAAATATATTAGGGGGGTGGGGGCTCCCTTAAATTGTAAAAAATTTATTAAAAATTATTGATTTATGAGGTTTTTCCGCAATTTAGTCACTTATTTTCTACATATTCCAGCAGTGGCCGCTCTAGCCTTTACGCCGCCCCGGACAAAAACACAAATTTCCGCCTCTTTATGGGGTTAGTGAACTTTTTTTTTTTAACTTTTTCGATCTTTTTGTGGCGTCTCGGGAAATTTCATTAATATTTCAATTTGTCACGTCAACAGCCAAAATGCCGCCCTTTAGATTTGCCGCCCCGGACGAAAGTCCGGGTTGTCCGCCCCTTACAGCGGCCCCTGATTCCAGTTTTCTGCTCATCCTCCTCCAAACACCCCCACATAATAAAATTATATAAGTAATAATACATATTATATATAGTACCAAATGAATAAATCTGATTTATTTATTGTTTTATACTTTTTTTTATTTTTTTTTTAATTCAATTTGTCATTTATTATACGAGGCAGCCTCAAGAGGAAATTTCTTACATTGACCAAAATTTATAGCAGCCAAACATAGGAATGCAAGAGGCATTAAAAATTGCAGATTATGATCTTCATATACAGGGTGTCCCCGTGTCAAACCTTTGGGGGGTAACTCCCTTTAAAGCAATCTTTTGAATTTCTAATTTAAAACGGCTATAGCTCCGATATTATTGATTTTTTAAGCTTAATATATTAGAACTTTTTTAAAGATCATTCACTTATCTACAAATTAGGTTATAACATATTATTGTCTAGAATCAACCGATTTCGAGTTATAAATTAAATTAAGAGAAAAAATGTTTAAAATATTCAGGTTTTATTTTTTTGACTTTTTTTGCAAACCCCGTGTCTCTTAAACGAAACGTCTTAGAAAAAAACTGATGACCCAAACCGGATAGGCAATTTAACGGGCTATAACTTTGGTTAAATGAATTTTTTTGGCAAACCAAGCGTTTTCACAGAAATTCTGAAAATAAAGAAAAATAATGAAAAATTCTCGTGTTCTTCACGACCGTGGTTCTCCACGGTCACGGGGACACCCTGTATTTCGAAATGCCGATATAATGGTAAAAATATACTATAAAAATTCAATTTAATAAATTATTATAATTTAAGTAATTAAAAGTATATAAACATTGTTAATTAGTCTTACAAATATCAAGTCCCACTCATTCAGAAATCGCAACTTGTGGTTTACAGTACCGGAAATTATTTTTTTTAAAGGGGATGTAAACAATTAACTGAAGTTTAATTAATTGCGGTTACGTTGCGATAAAAATTTGTTTATATAAAAATAAAAGCAATAATTAAACTGATTTATTAAGTGAACAATCTCCACTCGCTGCTTGTAATTTGTATTTTGTCTGCATTAATTTTTTTATTTTGATTTTCTAAAGGTAAGTTACCTACTTTTACATTAACACTTTAATTTTATTAAAAAAAAAAAAAAATTGGAATCTCGTTAATCCATTTTTTTTTAAATAAAATAAAATTTCTAAAACGCGCTTAAATATTCTAATGCAAATATTGTGTTACTCAATGAGATGGGCGAAAATTTGGAAGTCATCTTGGTTCACCTTTACCCATTGGAAAATGCGAAAGCCCACAATACGGATAAATTTGAGTTGGTTCACGAAGAAATTGCAACGCCTGTTTTTCGACGCGGTCTGAAATTTTCTCTAGTGTTACGCTTTAAAGATCGCGGTTATCAGAAAGATAAAGACGTGGTTCGTCTCCACTTCAATTTTGGTAAATACAATCCGGAATAAAATTATTCGAAATTCTAACACTGCATTTCTGCATTTCAAGGTTCCAATCCAAATCCGATCAAGGGAACAAAGGGTCTAATTCGATTGGATCCCAGAAATAGAAACGCTTCTGTTAATAAAAAAAACTGGAGCGGAGGAATTTTGGCCGAAGGACCTGACAATTTAACCATCGAAGTTTATTCGCCTCCCGATTGCCCGGTTGGAAATTGGAAACTCCAAGTGGAAACCGCTCGTTTTCATTCAAGTGGAAAACCGACGTTTTATGATTACGAACAGGATGTTTACATTCTTTTTAATCCGTGGCTGTGTGGTAAGTCTAGTCATCACTTTTCAACTTTTTTTTTTTCACTTTGGTTTTTTTACTTTCAGACGATTTGGTGTGCATGCCCGAAAAGCGTCTGCTGGACGAATATGTTTTGACAGATGTCGGCAAAATTTGGGTGGGCCCTTATGGGTCCAGTCGTGGAAGGGAGTGGGTTTTTGGTCAATTTGACAAATGCGTCTTACCAGCTGCGATGTTAATGCTTCAAAGATCCGGAATGGCCGACGCCAGGTATTTTTTTGTTTTTTAATTTTGTTTTCTTCTATGACGACTTTTAGCCGTGGTGATCCTATACGAGTTGCTCGCACAATATCAAAACTGGTGAATAGTAACGACGATGATGGAGTTCTGGTAGGTCGTTGGGATGGCGAATACGGCGATGGAACTGCTCCATCAGCTTGGACCGGTTCGGTGTCAATTTTGGAACAATTTTTGGAAACGGAAGAACCGGTTTGTTATGGTCAATGTTGGGTTTTCTCGGGAGTTGTCACTGCGGGTAAGTTAACCTCACTTTAATTTCTAATTTTTTTTCAAATTTTCATTAGTTGCCCGGGCGTTGGGGATTCCATCCAGGGTTGTTTCCAATTTGGTTTCTGCGCATGATGCCAATGCAACCCTCACCGTTGATAAATACTATGATGAATTTAACGAAGAGTTAACCTACGATCCAAATAATCCAAACGGTGAAGATTCCATATGGAATTATCACGTTTGGAATGATGTCTGGATGGCAAGACCTGATTTGCCTGCCGGTACGTACGCGTGTCCGTTACATTTTTCATCTGCATTATTAAATATTCTTTTTAGGGTATGGTGGTTGGCAAGCAATTGATGCAACTCCCCAAGAGACTTCCGATGGAGTTTACCAATGCGGACCTTCCTCTTTGGAAGCAATACGGACCGGACAAGTTGGATTCAATTACGACGTTGCTTTTCTAATTGCTTCGGTCAATGCAGACTTAATGCGTTGGAAGGAAGATCATCAAAGCGAAATGGGTTTTTCGAGAATTTACTGCAATAAATACCAGTAAGCATCCAATTCGTCCAAAGGCCAAAATAAAAATAGCCTACTGTTTTCAGCATTGGACGTTTCATACTTACCAAAAAGCCGTTTATGTACGATCCAAATGGCGATAAAGATCGAGAAGATATAACTTTGCAGTATAAGCCCAAAGAAGGAACAGATGCCGAACGCTTAACTCTTTTGAATGCAGTTCGATCTACGCAAAATGCTAGAAGGTATAGACTCCATCCTGATACTACCAAGTTTACACTTGGAACTTGAATATATTGTATTTCAGTTTTTACTCTGTGCCCGAAACAATCGTAGAAGATGTGGTCTTCGACATGATCGACATAGAGAGAATCAAAATTGGAAATGATTACGAAGTCATCGTCAACATTAAAAATAAAAGTAACGAAGTCCGGAATATCAAAGCAGCTTTGGCAACTGCCAGCATTTTCTACACGGGCGTGAAGGCAAAAGTTATAAAAAAAGCCGAAGGAAGTTTCAAGATGAAACCAAATTCGGGTGAGTTGTTTTGGTCAGAATCTTTTGCTCAAAAATTAACGTTGGTTTCCCAGAGGAAAAACTTCACATGACTGTGACTGCCGATGAATATCTCGACAAATTGGTGGAATATTGCATAATGAAAATTTATGCCATAGCCACGGTGGAAGAGACTAAGCAGACGTGGGCGGAAGAAGACGATTTTCAAGTCATCAAACCAAGCATCGACATTAAGGTAAAATTGCGACTTTACGTTTTGGCCGCCACAGAATTTTTAATTTTCAGATTCCAAATATCATTCCGGTCAAAAAACCTACATTGGCGACGCTGAAATTTACGAATCCGCTAAAGAAAGTTTTGACCAAGTGCGAGTTTCATTTAGCTGGACCTTCCCTGATGAGAAATCAGATAATTCCTCATCATGATGTTAAACCAGGAAATTTGGTCCAAGTGGATACGTACGTTACGCCAAAATTAGTAGGCGACCAAACGATTATTGCTACCTTTTCGTCAAAAGAACTTTTGGATGTTACCGGAACGGTCAAAATTGAAGTATTCGATGATTAAGAATAATATATTTTTTTGTACTTATTTTTGCTAATAATTATTAGTCAGCTTTTTTGAATAAAATCACTTTATAAATAAAAATTTTTTTTTGATAAAACCGGGCCCTTTAGCGTCCGGGGCCCTTGTTCGATCAAGCACATGGAACACCGCTAGTTACGCCACTGTAAGCAATATTATGACGATCCGACATTGGACCAATATTGAATGTAGGCGCAATATTGTAAGATTTAACCAATATCGGCCCAATATTGTTTTTCAATATTGCGCCAATATAGGAAATTCATATTGGGCCAATATTGGTTGTAACTTGGTGCAATATTGGGCCAATATTAGAAATCAATATTGTCCCAATATCAGAAATCAATATTGCACCAATATTGGAAAATGTTCACATTTAATATTGGCCTAATATTGATTTTCAATATTGGACCGATATTGCACCAAGATTTGTGCTACATGGGTCTAGCTACACTTTTCTAAGACATATTTTTAAATAAAATTTTTGTCCAAGTCCAAACCCTTGGGGGGTACCTCACTTTAAAGCAATTTTTTCAATTTATGATTTCAAGCGGCCATTGCACCGATATTTTTGATTTTTTGAAATTAAATTAAGGGAAGAAATGTCAAAAAATTCCGAGTTTTATTTTTTTTACTTTTCTTGCCAACCCCGTATCTTTTAAACGAAACGTCTTAGAAAAAAACTAACGGCCCAAACCGGATAGGGAATTTAACGGGCTACAACTTTAGCTTAATAATTTTTTTTGGGAAACCAACCGTTTTCACAGAAATTACGAAAATAATGAACAAAGTGTAGGTTAAAAAAACTAAATAAATTCACAAAATTTATTTTAATAAATTTTTATTATTAAATTTTTGTAGATTTATTTTTTGTACTAAGTAGGACCATTTCTCTCGTTTCACCAGAATTATTGGTAGGATTTTGGAGTCCTCTAATGCAGAGGGTTGTGCAGGGGCAGGTGGAGGGATTTTGGGGTTGGTAGTTTTAGCCGTAGGATCATAAAACTTTTAACAGCCGTCAAAATCAAAATTTCCGAAAATGTTACTTTTTTACAAAAAGCTTTTTACGTGTACCTATGCTTGATGAAATAATTTTTTAATGAAATAAAATGAAGTTTAATATAAATTATTAAGAAGTATTTATAACTAATTGTGAATAAAATAGAATAAATGACACAATTTTCATTCAATTTTGCAATCGGTTGTAATAAAGCAGCAACCTTGGTATGTAACATACTATTGGTTGTTGTGTGGTTGGTACGTGTTTTGACAAGTTGACAAGATGAAAGCATGTGAACTTAACCCTAAAATTTGAATCAAAATATTTTATTTATTTTCAAGACTTATTAATTTTATTGCAATATTTAAACCCAAAAAACAACAAAAATGTTTTATTTAGCGGAAATGAGAAAAATAGTTAAATTGGAACCTCGTTACTTTGGCATGAACACTCGTGAAGCTTTATCCAATGAAATTAACATTAAATTAGCAAACAAGGTAGGTACCAGAGTGTACGAATTCATCTTCCGATTTATATTTTGTATTTTTACATTTTAGGTTGTATTAAATGTTGGTTTGTGTATAGCTTTGTATGACATTACCAGTGTAGAAACTTCGTACATCTTTCCCGGAGATGGTTCCAGTCACACGCCAGTTACCTTCAGGTACATCGTTTTTCGGCCATTTATTAATGAAGTTTTACACGGTAAAATTAAAAGTGCTAATGCCGATAGCATTCAAGGTAATTTGATCTTTCATCCGAGAACGGTTATTTTAAATAGGCATGGTTTTAGTTTCTTTAGGTTTTTTCGATGACATCATAATTCCTAAACATGCCTTACCACATCCATCTCGATTTAACGAAGTCGAACAGATCTGGGTTTGGGAATATGGTGATGGCGAAAACGAAGAAAAGCACGACCTGTTTTTAGATCCAAACGAAACGATAAGGTTCAAAGTTACGGATGAAACTTTTACCGAAACCAGCCGCTCGTCTCCTTTTGCCAATACACCCGGAAGTGAGGTCCCTTATTTAATTACGGTAAATCGTGACTTTTCCCTAACCGATATATTTTAATAATTTTAATTTATAGGCCAGTATTAACGAATCAGGTTTGGGCATGTTAAATTGGTGGAAAAATAATTAAGGGAAGCTTTATAGCAATTTTTGTTACGTTTATTAAATAAACTTTTATAAAAGAAGTTTTGAGTTTTGCCCTCCTGGCAGACAATTTAAATAATTATTAATTAATATTAATTTTCCAACTTGATTATGTAATTTATTGTTTAAATTAATTATATTATAATAATTATTATTGTATTAATTATTATTATACTCGATTCATTTTTCACGTGCAGCTGAGAATAACAAATACATGCAGTTTGCATGTGATTTATTGGGAGGAGCTTTACACGATTAATGGTGAGTAGGGACGAATTCAGTGAAAAGTATAAATATTTTTATTTACAGCAACAAAAAAACTTCAAGTACGGACAGTTTATTGGGTTGTCTTGACCATTACTTGCATCCAATTGCAGTTGCAAGAAATATGATCCAATCACGCACTGATCACTGTTTACTTCAGCTGCATGTGAGAAATGAATAGAGTATAGTATTATTAGCTCTTGAAATTAAATACTTAATTAATTAAAAACAATTCGAGCTTTTTTACATGCATGCATATTCCCGAAAGCTCGAATTGTGTATTTTATTTGCCTTCTTTTAGCTCCTAAACAAATAATATTGTGCGACGTTTCGGGGTTTCTGGAGGCTTGGGCGAGGATAGGATTGTTCTGGCACATGGTGGCTCTATAACTTCCATTTCTCTCTTAATAGGTTAGTATGCCATCGACAGTTTTTCAATTTTTTATTTTAATTTTGTTCTTTTTATTTTATTTTAATTTTTCCTTTTTTAATTTGTACTTCAAATTTTGTCATTTCATTTGTGTTTTTTCACTCTTTTGTATTTTATTATGTTTGTTATTTTTTATTTGTTTTTCTAGCCTTGAAAATGGGTCAATAAATGAACCCGAAACGTCGAACAATATTATTTGTTTCATTGTGGCAAACTTAGGCAAATAATACGTACAAAACAGAAAACAAAAATAACAGAAGTATAAAGCAGGTGAGCTGCTTTACTCAAAATTATTTTTTTAAATAAAGTTTTCTTATTATCCTTAATTTTGAAATAGCTATTAACGTATGAGCGTTAAAAGGTAATCCATTTCAGAGTTAGCAATATATCAGAACCAGTGATAGCGAGTTCTGATAGCTAAATCTGAAATGGATTACTTTTTACTTTTTTCGAAGGGTTCTCTTGGCAAATACCTCGGTGGTTTACCGTTGCCTGCCGAGGGAAGACTGTCGGAATACAATTCTTACTTTGCCCGGGATCAAACCGGAAATTCCGGCATAGCAACCGACGCGCATAAGCGCCATGCTGTGACTGTCTTCTTAATTAATAACTATAAACCAGATTATTATTTATTTAAAATATTTTAGAGCTTCTCAAGTGCTCAAATTTCAGGTTTCAAAAATTTTCGCTTTTTGCACTCTAAAAATGTATTCAGCAAAAATACTTTGTTGGACTAACACAAAATTTAGTTGCTTTAAATTTTTCTTTGTAATACTTGATATTTGTTATAGTAACAAAAACTCTTTGTTGAGTCGATTTTAGGTAATATAATTATAATTTGTTGTTAGACAATGCTAAATCATTGTTATACAATTTTACAGTCATTTTTGTGAATCGGGTTGAGCTTAGCTGTTGCTATAAAAGGCTTTTTTTTTATTTTCCAGACGCTGTTCCCCTTTCCCGATTTTTTTATCTGGGAAACTTCCTTCACGATTTTCCTTTTAATTTAATTTTTCAAGAAATTTTTTTACATTAATAAATAGACCGCTGTAAAATCGCACTTGAACTGAAAAGATTTTCAATCCGGCTCTGAATTTTTTATTTCTCTCTAATTTCCAGGGGTAGCTATTTCGGAAAAATAAACAGATTATTGAAAAATATTTTTAGAATTTATTCGTTTAAAACGCTATAAATACGCTGGTCTGGATGGGATGGGACCGTGATGGTACGTGCTTCTTAATCTGAGAGGTTTTTGAATTTTTTCAAAAGAAATTCCAGGAGGAAATTCGGGAAAATTTTGTAAAAGAAAATTTAGTGTAAAAAATTTGCCTTGTGATTTTGTTTATTTATTAATATTCTAATATTACGAAAAGGATTAGTTTAGCTGCACAGAACAACAAATTAAGAAAAGGAAAATAATAATCAGTCCTAGTATATTGCCGAGAACGCAGTCTAGTCTTCCCTACAGAACAAAGGGTTAATAAAAAGCAACGAGTGTAAATAAAAGTATAATTGAAATTTATAAAATCAAAATGTTACAGTATATAAATGAATAATAGGTATAAAATAAGACTTGCTGCTATTTCTAAAATTCTTGTAAGTTAGAGCGCCTAAGTTTAATAGTAAGTAAGTAGGTAAATAAGTAAATTTTTTTATTAAGGCACACGGTTACCTGAAGTTGGCATAGATTTAAATCTAAGGTTTTTTTTGGCTAAGGACACATTTTTTTTTTTTAGTAATAATAAATCGACAGCAAGCGTGATCTCGATACGTTTACGAAACCAAAATTTCGTACTGCTGAAAACTCATTTCTTGTCCACCATACGGAATATAACAGCAATTGTGGCTTCTTTGAACTTTTCCAACCGTGAAAGTGCCTTCGTGACGAGCTCTTCCAACGTATAACGGTTCTCCAGTTTCAGTTTGTCCACCGGAAACAGCATTGGGTGGAATATTTCCTCCAGAACAAGGCATCCATCTGCCACCAAAGTTACACAAAACCTCGTACTGTGCAACAGCGTTTTCGGCACCTCCCCATGGTACGTAAGCAGTTCTGTGGCTGGGAACAAGTTTTCCAGGAAGTACAGCACCCTGGAAGTTGCATCTCACTACGTACAAAGGTTCTCCCCTATCGTCTCCTCCTACGAAAGCGCCTGGTGGCACATTTCCACCATTCGAACTAATCCAGGACAAACCCGCTCCGGGTCCGTAGTTTCCAGGTGGAGTAAAACCACCTTGGTTACCAAATCCTTGATTTCCTTGACTTCCTGGAAATCCACCCGAACCAGGGAACTGACCGGGTGGACCACCAGCGAATTGACCTGCACCTGGCTGTCCAAATTGACCACCTTGTCCACCTTGCACAAACTGACCGGGTTGTCCAAAACTGTTAAGTGGTGGAGGAGGATTAAATCCTGGATTACCACCAAATCCTCCCTGAGGAGATCCAAAACCAGTGCTACCAAACTGGGTTTGGTTTGCACCACCAAAACCTGGAAGAGGTGCGCCACGATGAATGACCCACGATCCAGTGGCACCCCATCCGGTGCAAACGCCAACGTAACGAATTGCAACGTGGTCGTTGTCTCTCCAGCTCATGAAAGGCTGTGAGTTGTTCTCACAACCACACGAAATGGTTTGGTTGTCCCAGCGCACCCAAAAGCTACGGAATTCACCGGCATTCAAAATATTTGGAGTCGGTACATCGGCAACGTCGGGCTTGGAACGGTTTTTTCGGATTACAGAACGTTGATTTCCCCATCCGCCAATGAAAATTTCGTACATTGGATCTACTTCGGCAGCAGATTGGGATAAAGCGATGTGAGCATCGTTGCTGGTTCTGACTTTGAACCGGACGTATCCGCTGTCGTTGGGGAAAAAGTTGTATTGGAGACTATCCGGTGTATTAAGTTCTGAAAAATATAAAAGCAATGAATCAATTGTCTCCTACGGATCAACTTATCTGATGATGTTCTTAAAAATTAGCATAACTTTTGCGTCTAGTCACGTAACGACGCAAATTGAATTAGCTTAAGTGTAGTCTAATTTAATTTGGTTTGATAGTGGCAGAGTACCTACGTCGTTTATTATTTAATCCAGTTTATTTTGCTGGAAAATATATTTCTGAGAAAAATATAAGAAGCTTTTCCTGAATTAAAAACAGTTAATACACAGCAAAAAAAATTTTTTTATTTAAATAAAAAAAAAAAATTTGTGTAAAAAAATATCGTCACTCTCTGCCGCAATACCTCCAATCACCAGCACACCAAATTTTGTCCGGAGATACGATGACATAATGTTCATTTTTGTTTTCTATTGTGGTAGCCTTAACAAAGATATCGGTAGCCCTGGCAAAGATATCTATATGTATCACCCCCTACCCTAAATCTACCTATAAAAGTTTATTTAACAAAATCCAAAATGAAAAAAAATTTTTATTTTTGTACGCCACTGAATTTTTTCCAAAATTTTTATATACGTCACATAATACCGTAAGAAGTCACAAATAAAATTTCTCCAAGATTGGTACAACAAATTTTTTCGGTCATCTAGCGGATTTTTCGAAAATAAATTTTTGTAAATTACTGACTGCCGATTTACTGATTCTGAAAACATTTGCGAAAAAATTTAACAAACAGCCTAAACTTGGTCGCTACCTAGTGGCAGAACCTTTTACTTATAAAGTAACGTTCCGTCAGTCCGTACGACGATATTATAAAATATTTCCCACCAAACCACCTATTTTTGTATTCTAAAATAAATTGTTAAAAGCCCTAAACTCAACTCTTATGCTGCACTCGGTATACAAATCAACATTAACCTAATTTTGACACATATGTCACAAAATTATGACGTTTATTAAAATTTTGAATATATTGTTTTATTTTTGCCAGCCATCTGACAAATTCTCACAAAAAATATATAAATTAAGATTTCAGTTAATATTTTCTATAATTTTTCTGACCTGCCCCGCCCTGTTACAATTGGCTCGGTTTGTTTTCTCACCAATACTTATACTTTCAAAGCTCCATCGACACACCAAATTTTAGCTGAATCGGTTAAACATTTCCGGAGATACGACGACATTTTCATTTTTTTTTATTTATTTTATTGTGGTGGCCCTGGTGAAGATTTCTCTGGCAAAACCTTATTTTCACCATTCCAGCCCACGAGGCATACGTCCAATAAGTTTGATTGCAATCGACGCAGAAATGCCGGAGAAAATCGATCGACAAAAACTTTTTTCATGTTTTTGCCAAAAAAGTTAATTTTATTTTTTTCATGTTGCATTACTGATTTCTATCGAAGGATTACATATGCTCTCATATCCATTAGGATCAATGTACCTACGTACCAAATTTGGGTAAGATCCCTTCAGCATTTCTTGAGTTATTCACTCTTAAAGTTTCAACTTTGACAACTTGTGATTTTTGACAGACGACAGATAGAAGATTAATTTTACCTATTCTGGATAAAGCCTTTTAAAGCCTTTAAAATAACATATCGCAAGACAAAATATTTTTTAAAAATCCCGTATTATTTTCTTGTGGTGGCACTCCTGATTGATAGATCGCGACGAAAACCTTATTTTCACCTTTCCACCGTGAACCCTACCACCATACCAAATTTGGTCGTAATTGGTTGGATGGTTCGGAAGCAAATCGATCGATAAAATCCAACGACAGACAGACAGACAGACCGACAGACAGACCGACACAGAAATTTTTATTTTACTTTTTGCAGATCTTTACGTTTCTGAACACGGTGATCTCGAAAATGCAAAAAAAAAAAGTTGAAATTTTTTTTCGATTACCATACCTCCAATTTTTTTTTTAAATTGATTGGAGGTAAAAAGTTTCCAATTTGTAGATGAAAATGAAACAAATTTTAAATAATATGATTAATCACCGTTTGCGATAATTAACTTAACCTACTTTCCTTGCAATGATGAAAATAAGAAATTAAGTAAATTAGGCTATCATTACACCTTCACATATCAGTAAGAACAGGATTAGTAGGCGTTACACATGGACAGACCGGCTAAATTCCATTGACATGACTAACATTTTAACCTTTCTAATACTTGATATTCATCGCACCACTAATGAAATCGAGCTTTGTGGGGTAACAATTTTTATTACCATTATAACCTTCATGGAAGAGTTAATAAGGTACATTCCAGCTATTTATGGTAATCCTCATTTCAATTATTTTAATTCAGGTTCATACTTTTCCTCCCAATATAATTTCTACAATCCTTTGAGGTTGAAGAGTGCAATTTATTTTAATTAGTTTTGATTGTAAAAATAATCCTGAAAATTCGTGTTTTTTGTTATTTATTTTCAGACTTCCACAAAAATTTAAACAATCGCTAGCATTACCGAATTTCATAACCTCTCTTTTTTTGGCAGTTTGAATTTTATGAAAAATGGATTTTCTTAAATAACTCGGCCAATTTAAATTTTAATAAAAAATCGTCAAGACAAAAGTTGGAAGAAATTTAATTTCCTACAACTTTGGTTTTCGCGGTTTTTTTCTAAAATTGATATTTTTCAAATTAAACCTAAAAAAAGGATTTTTTTCAAAACGGCATTTTGAATTTTATAAAAAATGGTTTTTCTTGAATAACCCTGCCAATTTTAATTTTAATGAAAAATCGTAAAAACAAAAGTTGCTGGAAATTCAATTTTCTACAACATTGGTTTCCGCACGTTTCTTCTGAAATCGATATTTTTCAAATTAAACCAGAAAAGAGCGACGCCAATTTAAATTTTATGAAAAATAGATTTTCTTGAATAACTCCGCCAATTTCAATTTTAGCGAAAAATCATAAATACAAAAGTTGTAGAAAATTCAATTTCCTACAACTTTGGTTTTCACGTTTTTTCTCTGAAATTAATATTTTTCAAATTAAACCTAAAAAAAGGATTTCTTTCAAAACGGCATTTTGAATTTTATAAAACATAGTTTTTCTTGAATAACTCTGCCAATTTTAATTTTAATGAAAAATCGTAAAAACAAAAGTTGCTGGAAATTCAATTTCTACAACATTGGTTTCCGCACGTTTTTCTGAAATCGGTATTTTTCAAATTAAACCAGAAAAAAGCGACGCCAATTTGAATTTTATGAAAAATAAATTTTTTTGAATAACTCGGTCAATTTCAATTTGAGCGAAAAATCGCAAAGACAAAAGTTGTAGAAAATTCAATTTCCTAATACTTTGGTTTTCGAGTTTTTTTTCTGAAATTAATATTTTTCAAATTTTATCTAAAAAAAGGATTTTTTTTCAAAACAGCATTTTAAATTTTATAAAAAATGGTTTTTCTTGAATAACTTTGCCAATTTTAATTTTAATGAAAAATCGTCAAGACAAAAGTTGTAAGAAATTGAATTTTCTATAACCTTGATTCCCGAACTTTTTTTTTCTGAAATCGATAGTTTTCAAATTTTCGAGGTTTCAAAACCTGAAAAAAAAACGGCGAACTTCATCCAGTTTTTACTTCCTTGTAAATAAGGAAGTTTTGTAATCCCGATTTTTTTCGATTTTCAGATTTTGACGGTAATATCCGTTTTGACCTTCTCTGAATCCCTTTTGACTAGTTTTGTTGTGACGTCTGTACGTACGTATGTACATTTGTATGGCGCATAACAACTCAAATACGGCAAGTCGTCGTAGAAAGTTGAAATTTTGTATTTGAGACTCTTGTAGCATCTAGTTGTGCCCTCCTATTTTTGGTTGCAATTGTGTGGACAAAAGGGCACTGTACTCTAGGTAAAGCGATACATGACGCGCACGAATGGATTAAAGAGATCCCAACTCTAAAATTTTGCTCCCCTAAAATTTTGCGCCACAAGCCCGGGCTTCATGGGCTTATGCGATAATACGACTCCGATTTCATTAATAAAGTTATAAAAAACAGTCCCGCAAATAGGTCACACCAGATGTGCGTGAAGTTAACCCCGCCATTTTGGAAAATTTAAAAACTCAATATTGTGCCGTATTTTTTTACTTTATTTTATTTTTTTTTCTATTTTATAGAGATTGCTTATTTTGTGGTAGAAATTATTAGTTCAACCATTTCATAATCTCGTTAATCCTTTCACGCGCGTCATATAATTTTATGAGATCTCGCTCTCTCAATTTTTCTGTTTTTTTTATCACAAAACCCTTTCCGAAGTCCTACTGAGTAAGTGTGAATATTTTGGTGAAATGAAAAAAGTGGCAGCAGCAATAGCCGAAGATGCCCAAAAAGATCTTGGTATGAGCACAGGCTTGGCCAGATTTCTGCAAAGCCTGGCCCTATCCTGAGCCCGTCATACTTTCCTGTATGGGCGGCAGTCACCTTTTAAGCTGAAAAAACGCTTTTTTTTTAAAAACCTCTATCTCCAATAAGTTTTTTAGGTCACTTTATTCGATCAAAACTTTAGTGTCATGACAGATTTTATGTTTTGTGCGATTCTTAATTTATCTCAAAAATAATATTATTTTCTTTTTCAATTATACTTTTTAAGTCGGTTTTGAGTGATTGTTTTTTTACAAAAACGCATTTTTCTTAATTTTTTTCTTTTTTTTAGTTTTCATTTTTCTTTTTAAATAAAGCCTCCACGGAAATGTACCGATGCATCAAGTTTCAGCTCATTCGGTGCTAAGATGGCTGAGTTATAAGCGTTTTAGGTGAGGTGGATGAAACAAACAGACAAAAGGACAAGCGCAGCTATGTACAAGAGTGAGGGAAAAAATAACTGATAAAAAATTCATAATTTTTGCGCCGATGATCATTTTGCAAAAATTATGAATGATGAGTAATGAAACATCACTATTTTTTCAGTGTAGGTGTGCAACAGTTAACATCATCTCACTCAGTGCCGGATTAGCCATAAAGCAGATGTAGCAAATGCAAAGATGAAAAGGAAAAAACACGCAAAGAAATATGTTGTTGAAAAAAAGACTTCAAAAAAAGGACGAGGTTCTCAATTCGTCAGTATATTGTACGTATGTACGTAGGGCCCCTTATCGGCAATAATTGCTACTGGTGGCCCCGCGCTGGCTTAATCCGGCACTGATCTCACTCATATATTTATTTTGAATTGGAATTTGTTAATTATACCCAAATTTAATTTTAAAACAAAGATTCCGTCTTCCTTGATCCGTTTTTAGCCGAACTTTTGACGATCAATAAATTTTAAAGTTTATACTTATTTAATTTTATACATCAAAAACTACCATAATTTCATTAAAATTTTTTTAAATTTTCCGGTAGAGGTTTGCGTATTATCCGCCGAATCAGAATAAATTAACCATACTTCTTGTATAGTCTGTCCCACGACAGCTCGAATGTAACTCATACCGAAAACTTATCGGAACGATATTCATAGTATCCGCGGATACACGTGACATAACTGATGATGGTGTTCGAGTACACTTTTCTAAGAAACATTTTACAAAATTTTTTTTATAAATTCAAGTCCTTGAGAGTTGGGCCTCTTTAAAGCATTTTTTCTTTAAATTTCCACCTTCACTTGGCCATAGACCAGAAAATATTGAATTTTTGGTAAAAATGGATTAGTGCTTTTTTAAAGAGCGTGTGATAATCTACAAACTAGAATCATACCTTTTATTGTCTAAAATTAGCGGCTTTCGAGTTATAAATTAAAGTAAGTAAAAAAATGTTGAAAAATTCGAAATTTTTATTTGGATTTTTTCAAAACCCTGTATCTCTTAAACCAAACATTTTACAAAAATTCTGACGCCCAACTTCGGATAGGAAATTTAACGGACTACAACTTTTGTCTAGTAAAAATTTTTGAAAAACCAATCCCTTTCACAGAAAATCAGAAAATATTAAACAACACAGCTATAAAACAAAAAAGTAAATTCAGTGAATTTCAGAATGTTTCGTTTAAAAGAGAAAAGCTCCAATTTTTCAATATTTTTTCACTTACTTTAATTGATAACTAGGAAACCGTTGATTTTAGACAAAAAATGTTTGAATTTTTTTTACTGAAAAATCAATATTTTCCGGGATATGGCCACGTGAAAGTGGAAATTACAAAAAGTGCTTTAAAGAGGCCTAACTTTCGACAGTTTGAATTAAGAAAAACATTTTTGTTAAAAATATTTATTAGAAAAGTGTCCTCTTTCCTCACCTAACTTATGTAGTAACTCCAAAAAAAACAGTGAGTTACATAATTGGTGTTCGCCGCTTGAGAAGATTTGCTGGTGATTTGGCAGAGCTACACTCTTTATCTTCTAATGCAATCACTTGGTAGATGGTTTGGGTTTATCGCTCTAAATTATAATTCCGTGATAAATATTATTCTAAAATCGAAAATTATGACTTTCTCACGCAAAATAGATAAAACGTTGTACACCACACGTGAAAAAAATTACTTCAAAAGGAAAAGCACTACAGCAGTTCCAAAAACAGTAACATATTAAAGGGAAAGTCTGGTGGAAGCTGCTTACCGTCACCATAGTGTTTGAGTCATCCTGTTTACAGCAGCAGAATATAATAAATATCGTATAAGGTTGAGATTTGTGAATTTAACGTTTTTTCAATATTATTCGTTTTTTAATTATCCATTTTATACGTCGTCTAACTTTGCAAGGACGAAGTTCAACCATGAAATTTCTGCTTTTTAATTTTTATTTTTTCCCCAAAATGTTTTTTTTAATTTTATTTGCATTTTCTATTTTCGGGTTGATCCAGAATTGATCTACAGCATCAGCATCGTCTAGTTGAAGCTTTTTTGTTGATACTTACCTTCCTGAAAAATTTTATCCGACTGAATTTGTCCTTCAGGAAGATTTCAGTTTGTCCAAAATGAGGTTTAAGATTTATGTGCTAGTGTTTAAGTCTTCAACTGATCACTAGGTCTGTGTTTTTACCCCAATTCTTCGCTCTCAAGAACTGTGTTTTAAATAACAAAGCTAGCTAACGAATGGATATTCGAAGGAATTCTTACCTACTTTTTTCCACTTGGTTCATTTGCCCCCTCCCCCTCCCTCCTACTTCCATGAGTCTTGTGTATTTTTTTTTTGGGTAGGGTTGTATTCAAATTAATCAAAAAAATCAGTGCTTTATAGTTTATTGTCAACATAAATTTTTTCACAATAAAAAAATCAAAAATTTTATTTGGTTTTGACAACCAAAAAATTGAACATCATCTGGTAAACCAAAGTGTGCGACCATTTTAATGCCCATTATATATATTTATAAACTTGATGATATTGATTTTTTAAACTTGAACACTTATTAAAGATACGTTACATAAATATGTATATAAAAATAATAATAATAATAATAGATTAGCAATAATAAACATTAAAATGAATAACAATTCTTTTTTTTCTTTTATTTTTAATAAGGCACCTAAAAGCTACACAAGTTTTTTTGGAGTATACATTTTTGTAATGCATCTAATACATTCAAGTTAAATCTAGGCAGCAAGTAGCAAAAAGCTGTAGATCGGCGTTTAGTTGCCAATGTGAAATTTGATGAACAACTTTTTAAGAAATCAAAATTTCGTATTGTGGGTAATTCAATTCTTGTCCACCATATGGAATATAGCAGCAGTTGTGACCCGGTTGAACTTTTCCAATGGTCAAGGTTCCCTCGTGCATGACTCGTCCAACGTATAGGGGTTCGCCCTCTTCGGTTTGGCCGGCGGCTAGTGCATTGGGTGGAATATTTCCTCCGCTGCACGCTGCCCACCTGCCGTGAAAGTCGCAAAGGATCTCGTAATCGTGCACTGCATTTTCGGCACCTCCCCATGGAACGTATGCGGTTCCGTGACTAGAAACGAGTTTACCAGGGATCAGAGCTCCTTGGAAGTTGGAACGAGCAACATACAATGGCTCTCCATTGCCATCTTCTCCTCCAACGAAGGCACGTGGTGGAACACTTCCGCCACTACCACCGACCCAACACGAGCTGCAAGTATTTGCAGCGCCTCCAAATCCACCTCCAAAACCGCTCAATGGAGCTCCTTGCATGATAATCCACGCGCCGGTGGATCCCCAGCCGGTGCACACGCCTACGTAGTAAATTGGTATGGTTTCGTTATCGGTGAAACTGATGAAAGGTTGAGGGTTGTCTTCGCAACCACACGAAATGGTGCCGTTATCCCAACGCAACCAGAACGTACGGAATTCTCCGCCGTTCAAAATGTTGGGCGTGTTGACTTCTGCCACGTCTGGTTTAGAACGGTTCTTGCGGATCACAGACTTTTGGTTACCCCATCCTCCTATGAAGATTTCGTACATAGGGTCGACTTCGGCAGCTGCAGTTGATAAAGCGATGTGGGCGTCATTGCTGGCACGTACACGGAAACGGATGTAACCGTTGTTGTTTGGAAAGAAGCTATATTCGAGTTTGTCTTCGGTGTTCAATTCTAAAATCGGACAGAAAAAAACCAATCAATTTCAAAGTCGAAATTACATAAACAAAGCACGTTAGTGTTAGTACATTCTAGATGTATGATGAATAAAATCATGATTTATTAGGGACGACTTCCGCCGATGGCAAAAAAATAAATATTCAACATGAAATCATGTAAATCAAAAATTTAATGGCAATTGCAGAAATTCCCAAGGAAGTTTGCGGTTAAAGAAATCGAAAATAGAACGTCGGTCGGCAGCATCACTTGCGTCATCGTCATCCAAAATTCGAGCAGACTTTTGAAAAACTTGTGCTCGATTAATCAATGTGTCGATGATTTTATTTATAGCCAACTGAAGGATACCAAATTAACCGAAAGTTAATTCGTTTTTGAATTTCTAAAGGCACAGCTTTTTGCGTTAATAAATGACGTGGATCAGTAAAATCGGAATTAGCCAATGAAATTTAATAATGAAAATAAGCAAAATTGTTAATCAAAAAGTGAACAAGCAACGCCACCAATTAAATTGTTATGTACAATTACGTACGCAAGAAGAGTATTTGCAGAATTCCCACTTATCACTTGCGTGCGTACCTGTATACAATGTTTTCTATACATTTTAACGTACACAAGCAGCTGTGCTAGATTAGAACATTCAAAAAATAATTTTGTTTACCTTCGGGTTTTCTCCATGATTGCGGCGAACACTGATCAAAAAAATGCCTTCAGCACACAACACTTCACACTCAAAATTTTCATAAAAGCAAAATGTGGGACTTAAATGCATTTGTGATCCAAGCCATATCAATATAAGATGGGGGGGGGAGCAATCAAATTTTGAACTTTCTCAAGAATCACAGAAAAAACTCTTTTCCGATTTTGTATTTTTCCCTATTTTTCAGTTGGCAATCTTCAATATTCAAAGATCGCGAAATTGTTTTAAAGGGGGGAGAGGTTAAATTTGACAACTGAGTTTCCACCAGCTTTGTTAATTTTTATATACATTCCGGCATGCCCCAAATAGTTTAATAACCGTTAATCTTAGTCACAAAGGAATTTTGGAATTATAAAATAAGCAATCGAAGTTTTTTTGGTACGGAAATAGATTGGGCGCGTAGCCAATAACTATCCGATATTATTTTTTTAAACTGCAAGTGCGGTATTTATTTTAAACTGAAGTGTTGAAAACTGACGTTCCCCGCTTCAGAATTTTAAATTTTTATCGCTGAAGGTATAATCTAATGGAACTAAAAATAAATATCTTAGTTGAAAGTTATTATCAAGGCTTTCCAAGATTATCGATTCGAGTTCTATTTTTAGCAGCGTTTCAAACAAAAACTTTCTTATTTTTGATTTCAATACACATAGGATGCTACAAAAAATAGTCACAAAATTTAAAAGTCAAGAAAAGTTCAAAACCGGTTTACCTAATCTTGAGGAAGTAGTGAATTATTTAATTTTTATTATAAGTTTCCTTAGGGGGAAATCCTACCATTATAATTATTTACGGTTTATTATTTCCTTTCAAATTATGTAATTTAAAAAAAAAGTATCTGCGTACCACAAAAACTCCAATTATATATTTTAACTAATTTTGTAATTAATTACGATATTGAGATCCTATATTATGCAAAGTCAACGTCAATAAAACACCCAGCTGTTAAAATCTTTTGTTTCTTCGTTTACGATATAATATACCCACGCATTATGTATACTACACGCCAGTATGACATCACTGGCCCCAATCTAGACAGCTGCAATAGTGCAAGTTGTATTAGATTTTTTTTAATAACAAAAATAGTAATTAATGAGACATTAAGAATTTACCATTGGAATGTTTGTAATAATTTATGTATGTAGATAACAATAAGTAAAATTATCTCTCGTATTATGTTACTGTGCGTGTGTTTACTTGGATAGTTTACAAACTATCCAATTTATAGCTAGGTAATCAAGAAAAAATTTATTTATTTTTACGAAAATAACCAAAATTCGACCTTTTGCTCTTTGAAAACTGAGAAAAACAAAGTTGAATTGGCTAGTGAACTTATGTTGTCTATGTTGGCAAAGACATTTAGATACACAAAAATCGATTTTACAGCAATACTTATTCGACATTTTTTGTTGAAAATTTCATTCTCTTCATTTTTGTTTATATACATTTTTCTATTTTGTCGCACCATTTCCAAGTTATACAGTGATTTGAAACTGACTGTGAAATACAAAAAAAATATTGTCGTTTGTATCTCGAAAACGGTGCGACAAAAGAGAAAAATGCATAGGAACAAAAATGTAAGGAATAAAATTTGCAACAAAAAATGTCTAATAAGTATTGCTGTAAAAACGATTTTTATGTGTCAAAAGTCTTTGAATGGTACAATTTACATTGCTAATATATAGGACTGTGCCATTAATTCTGTGACACACTGTACTTGGACCTTTTATAGGAAATTTAATTCTATAAAAATTATTTCTACAATAATTTTCGTTATTGCTTTTACAGAATTTCGAGTATTTATACAGCGACTTTTAATGAAATCCGGGCGCTCCAATGCTAACAATGCAAATCGCCGATTTTCGGCATATAAAAATCCATTTTACAGCAAAACTTATTAGACGTTTTCTGTTGAAAATTTCATTTCCTTCAATTTCGTTTATATGATTTTTTTTATTTTGACGCACCGTTTCCGAGATATAGTAGATGACAATATTTTTTGTATTTTACAGTCTTGTTTAAGCCGCTGTCGGTCAGAAACAGCGCGACAAAATAAAAAAATTTATATAAACAAAATTGAAGGCAATGAAATTTGCAACAAAAAACGTCTAATAAGTTTTGCTTTAAAATGGGTTTTTATATGATTATTAAACTTATAAACAAATGTATACAGTTTTTCTAGAATTTTTGATTTCTAGCGGCTTCAGAAATGTTTTTAACAAATCGAGTGGGGTCAGAGATGTCTAAATCAGGTTTGGGAAAATTTCTTATCGTGACGCAGGCCGGAATAAGATGAACGATTGAAATCCAGACGCTCCAATGTTAATAATGCAAATTGCCGGTTTTTGGCATATAAAAATCCATTTTACAACATAACTTATTAGACATTTTTTGTTGCAAATTTCATTGCCTTCAATTTTGTTTATATACATTTTTTTATTTTGTCGCGCCGTTTCCGAGATATAGATGACAATATTTTTCGCATTTTGCAGAATCTTGTTTAAGCCCGCTGTCAGTCAGAAACGGCGCGACAAAATAAAAACATTTATATAAACAAAATTGAAGGCAATGAAATTTGCAACAAAAAACGTCTAATAGGTTTTGTTATAAAATGGATTTTTATATGATTATTTAACTTAAATAAACAAATATCCCGTTTTTCTAGAATTTTCGATTTCTGGTGGCTTCAGAGTTGTCTAAATCAGGGCAGGGTTGGGAAAATTTTTTATCGTGCCGCGGCCCGGAACAAGTTGAACGATTTAACACAAAAATTTAGAACTCAAAAAATGTTGAATTGCTTGAATAATAAAATTATTAATGTATTTTAAAAAACTATAACTTAGAAAAATAGTAAAAGATTACAAATCAGTTCATAAGAACCTATATAAACATAAAGAAAAATTTGAAATAAATATTTTTATTGGCATCACAACAAAATCTTTAATTGGCCGCTTCCTGTACATCTTATATACAAAATAGGTTTTATCAAAATTAAAGCAGATACAATTTTGCGAAAAATTTCCAGTTTTCGATGTAGTTTTTTTCTGTTGTTCAGACCCAATACCCCAATTTTTGATGAAAATTGTAAAATTAAATTAAGTAAAAAATTTTTTTTTTAAGTTTTATTTTCTACAGTTTAGATCAGTGCTGGGCAAACTCGCAGTAATTAAAAAAAAACTTTATTTTAGTGAAAAAGTCAAGTCACATTTTTTATTAATAAAATATTGAAATTAACACTGTAATTACAGATTATGCAAATGCCATGCACACATTACGGCTCAAATGTCGTAAATTTTTTTTTTAATATTTATTCGAATAATTGTATCTGCTTTAATTATAATATAATTATCAATAATAAATTTATAGTTGAGGTATTAGGTCTAAATAAATTTATAGTTGAAGTATTAGGTCTAAATACGCGTTATAACAAACATTCCTGGTTTCCTAATTGCTGGTTTTGTTAAAATTAACATTTTCGGGGGTTTCCCCTTCATGGAATTTCTATTATTCCAAACAAATGTCTTTTTTAACGTTCCGGGGGAGGGGGGAGGGGGGGCAGGTGCTCCTGGGTTCGCCCCCCCCCCGGCTAAAGGCCCGCTGAAAATGTATTGATGAAATTAATTTTTCTAATCATTGGTAGTATAAATTCAGATTTCCGGGAATTTCCTGCTGTCGCGACAGCGGCCATTTTATATTTCAAGAGGGAAACTTGACTTTATAAGGGAAATAACTAGGCCATTTTCAACTTTTGACTAAAAATGGTCATAACACGAAGTAGGAAATTTAATTCTCTATAATTTTGGGTATTACAATTTTTCATCTTAAGATCGATATTTTTCGATAGAAAATTTTTCCGAAAAATGAGGTGAAAAACGAACTTATAAGGAATAAAAATTCATTTTTTCTTCTACAATAGATATATTTCGAATTTAATCTGAAAAATTTAACACCGTGACTAATGGTACATCGGATATAATACCTGCATTATTCGTACACATGGGCGTCCATAGGATTTTTTTTCAGGAAGGGACAAAATAAAAAAAATTAAACACGAACCATTTTTAATTTTCTTTATTTGCAGAAAAGGCAAATTTAAGCTTTCGAAAGTTAGACCTCTTTAAAGCAAATTTTTTAATTTCCACTTTCACGTGGCCATAGCCCGGAAAATATTGATTTTTTAGTAAAAAAAATTCAAACATTTTTTGTCTAAAATCAACAGCTTTCAAGTTATGAATTAAAGTAAGTAAAAAAAATATTGAAAACTTGAAGCTTTTCTCTTCTAAACAAAACATTTTTGAAATTCACTATGAATTTAATTTTTTGTTTTACAGTTGTCTTGTTTATTATTTTCTGATTTTCTGTGAAAGGGATTGGTTTTTCAAAAATTTTTACTAGACAGAAGTTGTAGTCCGTTAAATTTCCTAACCAAAGTTGACCGTCAGAATTTTTGTAAAATGTTTCGTTTAAAAGATACCGGGTTTTGAAAAAAACGAAATAAAAAATATCTCGAATTTTTCAACATTTTTTTACTTACTTTAATTTATAACTCGAAAGCCGTTGACTTTAGTCAAAAAAATGTTTGGATCTAGTTTGTAGATTATTTCGCGCTCTTTAAAAAAGCACTAATTCATTTTTACCGAAAAATCAATATTTTGTGGGCTATGGCCACGTGAAGGTGGAAATTTAAAAAAAAAATGCTTTCAAGAGGCCTAACTCCAGAGGGATTGAATTTAGAAAAAAATTTTTGTTAAAAATGTTTTTTAGAAAAGTGTCCTCTATCAAGAGCTAAGTTGTGTAAAGTGTATCCGGGGACACCCTGTGTATCGTTCCGATAGGTTTTAGGTAAGAGTCACACTCAAGCTGTCGTGGGACAGACTATACAAGCGTGGGTAATATATTCTGATTCGGCGGATAGTACTTATAAGTTATAACCTTGACCCAAAAATAAAATTTTTTTTAATGAAGTTATGCTAGTTTATGGTGGGTAAAATTAAATATAAACATAAATATGGGCTAAAAAAAGACCCATAAATTGAAAGAAAGGCGTGGTTTTATGTTATACCCAATGGACGCCCATTTTCGTACATAATAATATCGAATCGTCGGGGCGAAGCCAGACAGAGAGAGATTTTGATCAAACATATTTTATTTAAATTAAATAAAATTTATTTATTCAAACAAAATTAATTTTTTCGAATCAAAGAAATGCGATTTTACTGTGTAAAATAAAAAAATTAAGTCAACTATCTCCCGTATAACCGCTTTGTCGCAAAAGCAGTAGCGGTTGCAACCGCTTAACGGATTCGTTCCGAATGCAAGAACATCCGATGTACTTTTAGTCACAGTGTTAATTTAATTTCGCCCCATTTTCAGGTTTAACTCGAAAAATATCGATCGTAGACAAAAAATGAATAAGATCAAAGTTATAGAGAATTAAATTTTATACAAGTTTGATTACGAGCGTTATTAGTCAAAAGTTGAAAATAAGCAAGTTATTTTATAAAAATAAATTCCCGCTGCAATTAATGCAATAAAAAATTAAAAGTTGCACAATGAAAAATATTTCGATATCAAATTAAGATTCAAAAATAGAAAAAAATAATTTTTCAAATCTAATATTACCGAGTTATTTTCGCAATCGATTCATATTTTCAGAGGTCAGTAATGTAGTATCAGTTACTTCATTAGTAATTTAAAATCTATGATTCATTTAATTGGTATTAAGTATTAATAAGTACCAATTATTATTTTCCTACAGATGATAATTGTGTACCTATATTAGTAATATATTCGTCAATCATGCAATTAACATCTTTTTGTGAAAAAGTTGGTAATTATGTGCATTTGCCTCAAAAAATTCGTGTTATTTTTTTACCAATTTACAGCAAAATGAAGATGAACAAATTTTGTAGCATTCTATACAATCTATTTTAACGTCCCCTGTACATGCATAATTATTTTAAATAAAAAAAATTATTTACAACTTTTTGAATAGCACCCGCAATCGCCTGACCTTAACCTTTCGTTATTTAACACTTGAAGCCAATTAAATCAAAAATTTTTCATTATCACGATATGGCAACTTGTATCGTCTTTCGGCGATAAAACAAATTCTTGGGATATTATCAATTGTTTTTATTTGAAGCGGCTGTCATTTGTTTTATCATTTTTTGAAGCGGCGCATTCAAAACGGATCAATTAAACGGAATTATTTAAATTCGTTACATTGTGGGTTTATGTCGTAATAAATGTAAAACAATAAAAGCATGAAGGTCAATTATTAGTAATGGTTTGATTAATGTCTAAAATAAATTATTTTAAAAGACGATGAGAGTATTCGTCCCATTAAAATTTATTAAAATATTTCGATTATCCAAAAATAGCCGGCGGTTTTCTGACACGTCGTCGTACGGGAGGATAATACAACAACAATTAAAGTTGTTAAAGAATCGTAATCGGTTTCAAGGTTCGCACCATTAGACCTAATTACTTATTTTTTACAATTTGCTAACCGGCAATAATTAATATGCGAATTGGTGTTATCTCAATACTTTTGGTTTAACCCTCGTAGTTATTGTGTAATATGTAAAAATATCCGCGGATGGCCGGTTGTAGTATAGTAGAAGTGATTTCTGGCATTTTAATTGGTGGACATGTGCAGGTGGCCTTGATGGTCGCTCCATATGCTCCAAATTAGGTGGAAGAAGGTCAAATCGGCGAACGGCATGTAGGTTAAAAGTTAAATTATGACCCAGTCCGAATGACGCCAGGAAAATCGATTTATTTATCAAAGAAATACAAAAGTAACCGTCCACGCCTATTACTAATTGAGAAATTTCTATTTATACGAATTCCGATTGGAACAGATCAGCAATAAAATAAAATTGCAACTTTTTGATTTAACGTGGAAGTGTTAAATAACGATGACATGATTTCTAAAAATACCACGTATTGCTATGCACAGTTCGTCTAATGGTCAACAATACGAAGGCCAACACTTCATGGGTGTGTCGAATCAAAAATAATATAAATTAACCCCGGAACAGAAACGTCCGTAATATTTTGAAAATTCAAATTTCGCGCTAGTAGCGGCCGGAAGACCGAACGGTGCATTTGAATTTCATCCCTCAAAAACCATAAGGCACGACGCTTTTTCGCGTCGTGCGTCTGGTTTTTTCTTACAAAACTATTTATATACATAGTTAATTAACGATACTCACCAATATCACCCATTTTCGAAAGTTTAATTAATCAACAATAATGCACAGCACAAACAACTTCAACAATTCAGTTTGTGAAACTGACGACTTGGATATAAGTGGGCTCTATAAATTGCTTCACGTTTGCGCGATTCGTATGTCTTGCATGCGGGGCGAAGGGTCACGGACGCACCTCTTGTCATAATACTGAAACGGTGATGACGTTTCTTAAGACATACCATTACCATCCAGTGAGTCACCGTCAAGATTATTCTAGAATACTGCAAATTTTCCCCCTGCAATAATTAAATGGGATTAGCATAGCAAAATTCAAATTCTTGAGTATTTATGCCCTTTTCCGGTATTCAATTTACGCACAATTTAAAAATTCTTCAAATTGGATGACTTAACGCTGGGGAGGATGAATCAAAAATTAAGTCATCTATAAAAATTTTAAATGACAACTTTCTCGCACGTTTAACATTTTTCTATTTTCCTTAGGGCGGCCCTGGCTGCTAATTTAAATAACTTCCGTTTTATTCACTCAAATTACATAATCAAACCGGTTGGTTGTGTACATACCGTAAATTTTACTATAAAAAAGTGCGCATAAAAAATATTAGGTATTTTTCCCATTGTAAAATGTTTAATTGTGTAGGATTTAAATTGTATACAGTTTTGGAATAACTAAAACTATTAAATTAATTAAAATTTCAATTTGGTAGATATTTATTGTTGACCATGCAATGGTAGACGCCTTGCATCCCCAAAAATAAATGTACAAAAATCAGCGACGTCGCCAGACTTTTTCGTTTAGATGCAGAGGCGGACCGAACCAGAGTGTAACAACAAGGATTTTTTACGACTCACTTTTCAGATGTTTTTCGCGAAAATTGACTTTGCAAACAAAAAAAATGTCGAAAATTTCAATTTAATTCTTCAAACAGGGAATCCCCGGTTTTGGATATCGAAAAAACATAAAAGACCTCTATTTTTGTAATTGCTAATAAACGGTTTTTTGGCAAAAAAATCGCAACATTTTTTTAAATTTCGGCCCTCAATTGCGGTATCCTCACTATCTTCTGGACATGTATTGTGGAAGAAGTATCTACATAGATCGAAAATTCGTTTTTTATAAAATTTTAATAGTGTAATAGTCCAGAATTTTAGAGGAGGCTCAGCCTCCTTTACCTCTTCTGGCGAGTAGCCGCTGGTTTGCACCCCCTCCCCAAATCCACTTTTACTCGGCGGTCGATCAACATCAAATCTTTCAACTTTTTTGGTGATTTTGTCAGTTTGTGCTTCGAGAGGTCTTCCACACTTAGGGAGGAATTCTCTGCCCTATTTAAAGTGTCTGCACCAATATTTGATTTGGAAATAGGACGGACTATTTTCTCCACACACTACCCCAATTCTCTCATGGATATTCTTCAGGCTACTGCCTTCTTTCGATAGAAACTTCATGACGCTTCTGTGTTCAAGTTTCAAATCACTCATTTTTGCTTCTCTACTGATATAAGAGACGCTTATTAGTCTAGTAAATTAAACGAACAACTGCTATTTCTAGTGTCTCGGTTCGAATCCGGGGAGAATCAAAAAATTTCATATGACCGTCTCCGTGCTTCGAAGAGCACGTAAAGCCGGCGGTCCTGGTTCATCAACTATTAAAAACAGGGTTACAAGCATTCTCCAACCCGGTTTAAGCGGCCGTGGAGTCTTAATTAGGGCTGGACGGCATTCAAAATTTCGATAAGTAAAACACTATCGATAACTTCGATTAATCGATATTTGTCGATAATTATCAGAGTATCGATATATATATCGAAGTATCGATAATTATCGAAATAATACGCGTTTTCTTAGAAAACTGATAGTTTCTCGGAAACTTTAAACTGAATGACTGAAAAGTGTGAGCTATTGAAGTCATAAGTAGGGTCACAATCGTAACTTAATAAAAATAATAATTTTAATTTAAAATTACAAAAAAAATATTAATATAAATTACAAAAAATTATAAAATCATTTTTTAACATATTGTCTTTTGCAACTCAAAAATATCAGTTGTTCGACGTGTTCTGAGGTATCGATATTTATGCAATATCGATAAAAAATATCGAAACATCGATAACTATTGAAATATCGATAATATTTATCGATTAATCGATATTTCAAAAATAAAATATTGTTCTTCGATTTATCGATAACTATCGATATATATCGATTAATCGATATTTCAAAAATAAAATGTCGTTTATCGATTTATCGATAAATCGATATTTATTATCAATATTTATCGATAACTATCGATATTTATCGATTAATCGATAAAAATTCGCAGCCGTAGTCTTAATGCCCGAACCTTTCTCGAAAGAGAAAGAGGCCAATAGTCCAGGAATGGACTGAAAGGTCGATGAAGAAGAAAAGAAGAATCTGATATAAAAATGACAAAAATTTAACGATTGGGACCAAACTTGGAGATGACTTTATATAGGTAATGTCACAAAAATTGATTTCATAGTTGGGTAGATAACATAAATAACTCCCCTCGCAGTAGGAAAAAATCCAAATTCCAATATAAAGTTTCCACTATAAATGTGGATTTAAATTTGAAAACTATAAATTTTACTCTTCTTTATTATCTAAATTGAAAAAGTAACTTTTATTTAAATAAAATTCCAATATAAAATTAAAATGTAAATCTACGAGATAACTCCCATCGGCACATCACACGCGGTATCAAAATTCCACTATACCTTTATCAAATTTAAAATTTTAAAATTTCGTCAATTAAATCAACTGTAAATTCCGTTGCTGATTTGTTTGTGAAGCTCAAAATACCTCTTTTTAAAAATTATTTTGAGGATTATGTGAATCTCGTTAATCCATTCACGCGCGTTAGCTAATTTTGTGAGATCTCACTCTTATTTCAACTTTTTTAACATTTTCTTGCACAAGAATCTAGCCAAAGTCCTACTGAGTAAGTGTACAAAATTTGGTTCCAATCGGTCAAAAAGCCTAGGAGTGTACAGCGATCAAACAAACTTTCCCTTGTATATATATGGGGTGGCCAGAATAGAAGTGAATCAAGTCCATAAATGCTATTGATGAAGTATCGAAACTTCAGGCTTTCAGTACTACACTGAAACATATAATATGATTGTCAGTAAAACAAGGAAACAAACAGAGGCGGATTAACTAATACATTAACTAATTAAGAAATACAGGGGCGCAAAGTTTATTACAATTATTTTTAAAATTATTTGATGATATTTTATATTATAAAATTCTAAAAATCTCAAAAATAGGTTGCATTTTAAAAATATCTCCGCAAGTCGGAGAACTTGAAATTCCTATTTACATTTGCTTATTTTTTTATAATTTTATATCCCAAATAAATCAAATTTACTTACTCAAATTAAAATCAAAATCAAAATTGTAATAAAATTTCAAGAGATAAACTCGGTCTCTTTCGCTTAATCTGCCACCTTGACAGCAAACGACCACGTTTCCCCACCTAGTTGGTGCAACCTCAACTTCAACAGCAGGAGAGCAGAATATTTCAAAATTTTACGACATCTTACAATCATTAATTTTTGATTATCAGGAGTTTGGGAACACAATAATAATAATAATATAAAGGTGAGCAAACTTGCGTTGGTTTATGTACGTGAAGTTAGTCCAGCTATTTTTGAAAATTTAAAAACTGACTATTGTGCCGGGCTGTGCCCGATGCGTGCCACGCTGTGCCGAATTTTTTAAATTTTATTTATTTTATTTTGGGGCAGAAATTAGCCCAGCCATTTTTGATTTTTTTAAAAATCAAATTTGCACTTGATTCTACTCGACGTGTGCCGTAAATCATAAAATTTTATTTTTATAATTAAAATTTTTTTGGGCCAAAAACTACTTTATCAATAGAAGTTAGCCCCGCCATTTAAATTTTTGTTTTAATCAAAATTGTATTGGATTCTATTCGATCATCCAAATTGTATTGGATTGTACTTGAGCTGTGCCGTTGTGAGCCTTAAATCATAAAATTTTATTCTGACAGATAAATTTTTTTTGCGCCAAAAAGCATTTTATCGATAGAACTTAGCTCGCTATTTTTGATTTTTGCTTTAATCAGAATTGTATTGGATTCTACTTGACGTGTGCCGTTGTGTGCCGTAAATCATAAAATTTTATTCTGATAAATAAACTTATTTCGATAAATAAAAATATTTTTGGGCCAAAAAATATTTATCGATAGAAGTTAGCCCCGCCATTTTTGATTTTTTTTTAAATCAAAATTGTATTGTATTCTACCCGAGGTGAGCCGTTGTATGCCTTAAATCATAAAATTTTATTTTGATAAATAATCTTTTTGTGGGCCAAAAAACATTTTTTTAGAAGTTAGCCCGCCATTTTTGATTTTTTTAAAATCAAAATTGTATTGGATTCTACTCGACGTGTGCCGTTGTGTGCCTAAAATCATAAAATTTTATTCTGATAAATAAAAGTTTTTTGGGCTAGAAAACATTTTATCGATATTATAGCCCCGCCATTATTGATTTGTTTTTAAATTAAAATTGTATTGCATTGCACTCGACGTGTGCCGTTGTGTGCCGTAAATCATAAAATTTTATTCTAATAAATAAAATTTTTCTGAGCCAAAAAACATTTTATCGATTAGCCCCGCCACTTTTGATTTTTTTTTTAATTAAAATTGTATTGGATTGTGCTGAAGGTGTGCCGTTGTGTGCCTTAAATCATAAAATTTTATTTTGATAAATAAAATTTTTTGGACCGAAAAATATTTATCGATAGAAGTTAGCCCCGCCATTTTTGATTTGTTTTTAAATTAAAATTGTATTGGATTTTACTCGACGTGTGCCGTTGTGTGCCTTAAATAATAAAATGTTAATCCGATAAATAAATTTTGTTTGGGTCAAAAAACATTTTACTCGTATCGATAGAAGTTAGCCCCGCCATTTTTGATTTGTTCTTAAATCAAAATTGTATTGGATTGTACTCGACGTGTGCCGTAAATCATAAGTTTTTATTTTAATAAATAAAATAGTTTTTGGCCCAAAAAAAATTTAATTTTTCAAAATAATTTTATTTTATTTCTTATTTTAAAAATAAAATTTTTTGATTTTCGGCACACGTCGAGTAGAATTCAGTGCAAATGTGATTTTAAAAAGATAAAAAATGGCGGGTCTAATTTTTACCCCAAAATAAGCAATCTCTAAAAAATCAAAAAAAAAAAATTAAAAATTACGGCACAACTTGGCACACATTGGGCACAGTCCGTCACAATATTCAGTTTTGTTTACAATTTATTTACAATATTTAGAAGTATAAAATAGCTATTTATGCAACAAGAGATAAAGGTGATACCGGATGCGCTTCGATGGATAATTTTCACGTCTGGTTATAAAAAGACACTTTCACCTCGTGTTTCATACAAGATTTTTTTCTAATTCTGTTGCAAAGTGGTTTTATCATTAGTGATAAAAAGAATGACTTACCAATACAAGTTAATGGTATTTGGAGACTCATGTGGTATGTTGATGATTCATCCGTGATGACTCATACATGATGACCCATAGGTATAATAACCTCGGTAGTGATTTAATTAATTTTAGTAATTTAGAAATGGTCAACTGTCATTCAGAAAACATCAACTAGAATTCAGTTGATTGGGGAGGTCCGTTGGGGAGGTCACTGGTAGTCATGGGCGTCCACAGGATTTTTTTCAGGGAGGGGCAAAATAAAAAAAAAATTTATTATAAAAAGAAAAATGAAATATTACTAAAAATTTTTAATTTTATTTATTTGCAGAAAAAACAAACTTAAAATTCTGTGGTTTCTTTGCGAACTCAGTATAACTTTCTCCAAAAAATTTAAATTAATTAAAATTAAATTTAAAAATTCAAGGCAAGAGCCAGTAACAGAGTATAAAGTAGAATTCAATTATGAAACGGATCCATGCAGGCCCTACGAGAGGGGGGAAGGGTCGGGGACAAATTAAGTAACCAACCAGACAATATCAATTCAAATTCTGATTTATATGTCGAATAGATTTGTATCTGATAGATATCTGGAGGTGATGAAAGCGGGAGCTGCCTTGTTTATTATTTTCTGATTTTCTGTGAAAGGGAAAAATTTTTTACTAAACAGAAATTGTAGTCCGTTAAATTATCTATCCAGAATGGAGTGTCAGAATTTTTGTAAAATGTTTTGTTTAAAGATACAGAGTTTTGAAAAAAACCAAAATAAAAAATTTCCAATAATTCAACATTTTTTTACTTACTTTAATTTATAACTCGAAAGCCGTTGATTTTAGACAATAAAAGGTTTGAATCTAGTTTGTAGATTATTTCATGCTCTTTAAAAAAGCACTTATTCATTTTTAGCGAAAAATTAATATTTTCTGGGCTATGGCCACGTGAAAGTGAAAATTAAAAAAAAGACTTTAAAGAGGCCTAACTTTCAATAGCTTGAATTTAGAAAAAAAATTTTGTTAAAAATTTTTCTTAGAAAAGTGTCCTTTATCACCACCTAAGTTATGTAAACGTCAAGTATATCCGCGGACATCCTGTATAGAAGATTTTAGATTTTAGGGACACATTTTTCGAAATACAAATAGGAGTATTATTATTATTTTATTAAATCACTTCAAAATTTAATTTCGGCCTAAAATGCTAAAATTATTTTTGTAAAATATATTTTTTGGTCAGTTCTCTTTCAGGCCCCCTTTCTTCCTGTGCGTTGTACCCTTGAACCTGTCTAGTTTCAGCACCGGGTACACTATATTGGCGGTGCACTCACAGAAATACATCAAAGAACAACAAATCGAAACCGTTATATTTTGATAATTTTTATTCTATATAATGAAAAAATAGCCTTTTACTACCTACGTCAAGGTACGTAGTACATAAGTATTATTATTGTTTTGTATAAATTCAAAGGTCATTAAGCAAAACTATTTTTGTCGATGATATTTTATTTATACTAATTATGATATCATTATTATTAATAATTAATAACTAGATATCTCACTTACTCATTACCTATTCCCTATTCTAAAAATATTTAAAGAATTCTCAGTTCATCATGACTTCTATTTAAAAAATCGACATAATGTAAATGATTTGTACCCAATAATTACTGTTGTATGATTAGTGAAATATAATTTCCAAACCGGTTTTGTGTTTACCGATTATATTGTCAATTTATTGTGCAATCATCTAATTTTATTTACATGTATAATTTATAATTAATTTTTTGTAATTAACTCGATTGAGATAGATATTTAAGCTACTAGTGATATACAGTGACTCATAATGAAATCCGGACGCTCCTGTGTTAACAATGCAAATTGCTGGTTTTGAAGCCGTTTTTGGCATATAAAAATCTATTTTACAGCAAAACTTTTTAAACATCTTTTGTTGCAAACTTTCTTGTCTTCAATTTTGTTTATATAAATTTTTCTATTTGTCGCATTGTTTTTGACTGATAGCGACTTAAACAACACTCGGTAAAATTCAAAAAATATTATCATCTATATCTCGGAAACGGTGCAACGAAATAAAAAAATAAATAAACATTTTTTCTTATAAATTTTATTCTATACAATTTTGTTCATATGCATTTTTCCATTTTGTTGCACCGTTTCCGAGATATAGATGATATAGACAATAACGTTTTCACATTACCGAGTCTTGTTTAAGTCGCTGTCAGTCCTAAACGGTGCGATAAAATAGAAAAACTTATAGATACAAAATTGAAGGCAATGAAATTTGCAACAAGAAATGTCTAAAAAGTTTTTCTGTGAGATCGATTTTGCTTAACTCAGTCAAATAAATAACATACCTCTGAGGCTTCTTTCTCAAGTATTAATGAAGATCAAATTTTGTGTTTACGAATAAAAATTTTTCTCTCTGATGGAAAGCAAAATTAGTCTTTGTACCTTCTTTCGTGAAACAAAATGGCTTTTTTCCACCCAGCCCAAAGGAAAATGAGTTCTTGGAAGTTTCTCCCATGGATTTTTCCTGACAACTTGTGAAAAACATACTATTTTTTATGATTAATGGTTCACTCAACGAAGACCAAAAGAAGTCGAATAGAGGAAATAATTTGGGTAGTCGAAAATTTTTGTGCATTGGTAGCGGGGAGTTCTATGAACAACAGACTAAAACTCCTGACTCGCGGGAGGTGAGCGGAGTGGTGGGGAGGAGTTTAAAGGTCACTTTTACACATTTATTTTTAAATAACTCAAAAACCGTGGTTTTTAGCAAAAAAGTGGCTTTATACAAAATTGCACATCGTCCACCATATCCAGTAAAACATCGGCAAAAGATGTTGTTCAGTATTGCTTCAGGTGCTACTGGGTCTTTGGTTGTTACTGGAGGGAGGCTATCCGTCTTCCCCTCGGTTCCATCCCCACTCAGTTGGCATTGGAGGGTTATTGAGCCATTGCCCATAAATCTTTTTTCGGTCTTGATACCCGAAGATCGTCATTATGCTCCCCACTTGAAAACTTTTCTAATGACGAGCTGATGGCGGTTGCTCCAGGGGACCTACCAACCCACTTCGCTAGAACAGAATTAGTTATTTTTCTTTCTTTTTCATCTTGTCAACTGAATTTGCAGCATAAACTAGACATAATACTTCTTTCAGCCCAAACCCTGACATTAAGCTCCCAAATTCTTATAGACCAATTTGTTTATTGGACCACGCTGGAAAGTTATTTGAAAGACTGATCCTATACAGGCTATAGGAAGAGATAAAGACCGAGTGCCTCTCGGATAGGCAATACGGTTTCCGAAGAGGTAGATCAACCACCTATGTGATCGACAGCGTGGTCCAGAGTATAAGAGCGGCGAAAGAAGGTACAAGGAAGACGAAGCGTTTAGCGGTCCTAGTAACGCTCGACGTTAAAAACGTCTTCAACTCCGCAAGATGGGAAGTGATTATGGACGAACTAGAAAGGATGAAGGTGCCATCATACCTCATCTACATCATGGTGAGTTACCTCTACGGAAGATCATTGGTGGTAGAATAGAAACTTTGGTGGCAGACCTTACCGGTATTCAGTAGGGTTCCACAAGGAACTCCATGTGAATGTGGAATGTGATCTACGATGGCGTCCTTAGGCTCCCCACTCTACCGGGGGTGAGCATCACCCACGTCGTGGTATTAGAGGCCGAGACGGAGGAAGAACTGGAGCGACTAGTTAACTCCACTGTGGCCGACATATTTGTATGGATGGCGTCTAGAAGTCTGCAGATTGTCCCAGAGAAGACAGAGGCGGTCGGGTCTACAGAATCTCTTCTTGTTGGGCAGTCACACCATCTCAACGTGTGACCGCAGGTCAGAGGGTTGGGCGTGGACATCGACCGGTGCCTATCGTTCAAACCCCATATCGCAAGAGTTGCAACCAGAGCAAAGGCAACAACAGAGGCATTGAGCAGGATTATGCAAAATTTGAGCGGGCCTAGCCAAGCAAAGAGAAGACTCCCAAGTGCCGTAGCGGAATCCATCATGCTGTATGCCGCTCCCATATAGGTCTCGGCCCTTGAAAATCGTCTAATTCCAAACATAGAGCCATGGCTAAACAGGAAGCACGGAGACCTCGCATGCTTCAGAAGCTACCTGCACCGCTTCAAAAGATCAGATACCCCAACTGCCTCTTCTGTGGAGAGATAGATGATGCGGAACACACCATCTTTTCTTGCATCAAATGGACGGACCACAGATTAGCCGCCCAAATGCAGTTGGGGCAGAACTTGTCTCCTTCGAACGTCGTGAAGCTGATGCTGGTTAGCTAAGACAGAATGAGTCACAATTATGAAGAGCAAAGTCCCGAAAGGGCGGAAGCAGTTAGAGGCAAGATCTTGTTCGTAAGAGATGCCTAGCGATTCCCGGTACCTCTAAGGAGTGGGGTTTTAGTCGGTAAAAATCCGACACTACTACCCTATTATATCTTTTAAATTGACATTCATATATTTCATATTACAAGGGAGATCCACCCCCATCGTAATATCACACTTTGCCGAGTAGGACGGTCTAGACTCTAGAGGGGATACTTTTAGTGAGTACAGCGTTTGTCAAAACGGCCCGGAGCGTCCAGAGCGGAGAACACAACCACGGCAAATCTCGGATTCATATCCATATATAATTATATATCGGCATTGTCGAATACAGATCGACAGAATGTTAGACTTGAGGCAGACTCTTCAGTGTGCCGTGGTTGCATTTATCTAAACTGACCCTCCGCTCCGGGTTGTTTTGACAAACGCCATACTTAAATGAATACAACCCATTTCGCGGCCTTTTATTTCAAATAAAAGGCTAAAAAAAATAAAACGATTTCAATAATCGCACACAAAGTTAGGTTTTCAAACCGGGGGGTCTGGGGGGGTATGGAATACCCTCCAGTACACCAGAGATTGTGCGCAAAAAAATTGTGTTATGGAGCTCATGGGTTTCAAACCAGAAATCTAACTTCTAAAAATCTAAAATTCCAGATTTCTGATTTGAAATTCGGAAATAACTTCCAAAGCAATTTTCATGACCGCTACTGTATGTACATTACAAGGATGAGTTAGCTCAACAGCTAACGTAGCTAGCTACTTATAATGTTGGATTTCAAAAGTACTGGATATTCAAAATGCGATTTTATCTCAACATTTAATAGGTTTTAAAATAACAATATTACAGATCAGAATTTTGATGCCTTCTATAACTAAACTTATTAATTCTATGTTTATAAGCAATAAGTACTACCTTAAAAATGCAAGCAAAAACAAAGAAAATTATCAAAAAAATTTCAAAACCACTCAAAGCTATCGAATTATATTCCATTACACTCGTGGAAGCAGTTATCGTCTTGTTGTCGTGAAGCTTCGAGTGCGTTTTTTCTATTAGATCTAAAAAGTGTTTCGCATGGTGCATTGCATATTTTGAAGCTTCTTCATATGCTTCATCAAATATTAAAGCTTCCATTTTGTGATTCGTTCGATTAATGTAATCTTCCAAATTAGCCACCTTTGTCGCATCCGATGCGGTTTTCCCTGGAATACAGTTAACCCCATCGTAGAAACCGACTTGGAAAATTTTGGAACTTTTTATGTAAACCACACCTTTGTCCTTCAATTTTGACAAGACTCGAGATATAATCGAGCAAGAAAATTCGTTATCCAGAATGTTGACCACTGTTAGTTTGGAGGTGGCTTTTTCAATCGAACCGATATCCAGATCTGTCAGGTAGTTATCGTTGAGAAAAAGATAATTCAGTTGTACCAACGGTTTTACCACTGTCGCATTGAAGACGAAAATATTATTCGAACCCAAGTCGAGAGTTTTTAAATAAGTGAGGTTTAAAAATGCGGTTTCATCAATTGAAGAAACGTTGTTTTCGCCTATAATCAGTTTACTTAATTCTGGTAAAGTGTTAAAGACTTGAGACGGAAGATGTGTGAGTTGATTGTGGTTTAAATATAATTCGGTAGTCGAGAAAAGATTTGCAAAACAGTTTGCATTTAGGTTGGTAATTTTATTATGACCTAAGTATAACTGGGCAAGAGAGTTGAGACCGTCAAAAGTTTTTGGATTGAGTGATTCGATGAAATTGAAAGTTAAATTCAATACTTTCAGATTTGGCAATCCAACGAATGCGTCGTTGTTGATTTCCTGGATTTGGTTGTTGTCCAGCGACAACTTCTGAAGATACGACGTTCCGTTAAAGGAATTGGGATACAAAATCGTTAAGTTATTGTAGGACAAATCCAATTCAAATGAGTTGTGCGATATGTTGGTAATTTGCAAACCGTTAAAGGCGTTAGGTTGAATTACTTTGAGAGACAAATTGGAAAATTGATAACATCCTGATTCTTCCTGTTTTAAACTAACATTTTGATTCCCGATTATGATATTTTTGAGATCAAACGCACCGGGCGAAATGGAATCTATGGTGCAATTAATAAAATACATTTTCTGTAAATTCGTTAAATTTCCGAAAGCATTTGTTCCGATATGACCAAGACGTGAGTTTTTAAGGACTAAATTTTTTAAACTTTTCAAGTTGGTAAACGTGTCGGATTTAATTCCTGTTAGGTTGGCATTTTCAATAGTTATGTTGGTAACACTTCCAAGTCCGTTAAACGCTCCGCTGTTGATTATTCTCAATTTCGAATTTAAAAATAAGGTTTTTAGTTTGGAAAGATCTTTAAAAACGTTAGTTTCCAATATTTCAATTGGATTATCTGTCAAATTTAAAGAAATTAAACTTTTCAAATTAGTGAAAGCTTTGCTCCTAATTTTCTGAATGTTCAATTTTGATAAGTCCATATCTTCCACTGAAGATAATCCCACAAATGCGTTATCTTCTAAAATTGTTATGTTATTACCTCCAATTTTAAATTGTTTGACGTGAATTAATCCACTAAATGCGTTTCCAAGTATTTGACGTATTCCACAATTGCTTAAATCTAAGCTTCGGAATCCCATTGCTGCGTTTCTGAAATTGTACGGGTCGAGTTTTGTTATATAATTTGAAGATAAATTTAAATATCCGATTACCGAATTATGGAACGCATAGGGATAAACATCTGATATATTTAATCCGGATAAATCTAAAGTTGGTATAAATAATCCATCAAAAGCGTAATTTTGCAAAACACTAATTGGATTATTGGTTAAATTTAGGAAATTCAGTTTGAACAAACCTTGGAAAGGATGGTTCTGAATGACAGTTATATTATTGTCGTTAAGAAACAATTGCTTCAAAACCACTAATCCAGAAAAAGTTGCGGGTTCCAATAAACTAATATTATTTTTTGTTAAATCCAATATTTCCAAGTGTTCCAACCCGAAAAACGCATACCTGGCTAAGCCAGAGATACCCAAACTTGTTAAATTTAACATCATTAAGTTTCGTAATCCCACAAAAGCGTGCTTCTTTATATAAGAAATTTGATTTTTACTTATCTGCAAATCAGTTACTCGATTTAATCCATAAAATGCATCAGTTGAAATATCCGTGATTCCAGCTTGGGTCAAATCCAATGATTCCAAACTAACCAATCCTACAAAGGCATCTGCAGCTAAAGCTCCGACGTAATTTTTCCTCAGGATTAATACTTTAAGAGAATCCAGACCATTGAAACAACCAGGAGACATTCTCGAGATTCGATGATTTGACAAATCAAGTACTTCTAGGTTTCTAAGTCCTACCATGCAATCGACATGCAACGCATCGAATCCAAAATCCTCTTCAAAGTACAAATGCTTTAAATTGGTTAGACTTGAAAACAAAAATGGAGAAAACTTCATTTGACTATGCTTCAAATTTAAAGTTTCCAAATTATTTAGATTATAAAATGATTTTGGCCGAGTTTCTCTAATAAAATTTTCACCCAAATCCAAAGATTTTAAGCTGCTTAAGTCTGCAAAAGCCTCGTTCTCAATTTTCTCAATGCCTTTCCCTCTCAAACTCAACTCTTTCAGGTTAACTAAACCTCTAAATGTGTGCTCTCTAATTACAGGTGAAACATTGTTGAGTAAATTGAGTGACGTCACCTTTCGTAAATCTGAAAAAGCGTTTGGCTGAATTTCAGCAATTTTGTTCTTTTGCAGAGTTAGAGACACCAAATTTTTTAAACCGCTCAGGGTGGTCGATTCTAATATCTTCAATTTATTATTTTCTAAATATAAATGCGTCAACGATTCCAATTGCCCAAAAACCGCGTTACCCAAATGTTCCAAATGATTATCGTTGATGAACAAAGACTCCAAATGTTTTAGTTCCAAAAATGTATCACTCTCAATGGTTGTCAAGTTATTGAAAGCTAAATTCAAAGTAAGCAAGTTTTTGTTACACGAAAAACTCTTAACAGTTTTTAATTGGTTGTGCTCCAAATTAAGCTCCTGGAGTGATTCAAAATTGCAGGTCAAAAACTTGATGTCACTGAGATTATTGTAACCCAATTCGAGAACTCGTAACTTTTTGAGATTTCTCCAGTCGTTTTCTTGCAAATCGGTTATATTGTTGTGGTTTAACGAAATATCTTCCAAATTTGTCAAATTTTTTAAAAAGCCCAATTGGGTTAATTCGTTTCCATCCAGATACAGGGTTTTCAAATTTACAAAACTGTTTAATGTATCATTGCCGATTTCGATGAGATGAATGCTAGCCAATGAAATATCTTTGACGAACGTCGCTTTTTCGAGACGTAGTGTTCCATTGCGGATGAACTTTATATGGGAATGAGATATTTCCAATTTCAAGCAATTAACGTCTTTTAAGTCTAACGGTCTAACGGAAATTAGTTCTTCGTAGTTGGTACTCAGCAATTCCACACATTTTATTGTTTGGCACTCAAAAGGACGTACGTAACATCTTGGTTCTCCTTCGGAGAGAGATAATTGAAAAATCAGCAACAGCGATAATATCAAATTTAGTGAAAGTAGCTTCTTATCCATTTTAATCTGGAGGTAAAAATTATTTGTGTTGGTACTCCTGTTTAGTAAATTAAATAAAATTTTATTTCTTACCTTACTTCACTATTGCAAATGTAAAATTTGATTCTGATAGAATCTTACGTCTTATCCGAGCAATTCTAGCAGCACTACTGTAATTTTAAATTATCAAGAAAATATTATTGATAAAACAATAACAACCGTATTAACCAGAATCATATCAAATATTTAAGAAATTGTTAGTTTTTTTTTTTTCTAATTCCAGATTTTATTTATCCATCAGATAACTCACACTTCCAGTTGTAGTACCTACTATTAATTTTTGCATTCCGCACTTAATTTTTTTTTAATTAGCTACGTCATAGTTACTTGTATAATAATTTTGATTAGAATAATTATCAAAAAATTGTGGTGGCGACTTTCTGGAATAACAGATAACCCCCATATAAGAAAAAGGTTATCTAATAATTGTTGTTTACCAAGCACTTATAAGTTGTTCAGAATAATCACAAATTTTATATAATGTAAAATCTTGAATACTGAAGAAAGAAAAGTAGATATGGTTTATAAAATGGATTTGCAGATACACGTCATTCACATTGACGACGTCATATTAGACCAGCGTTGTCAAAATTTTAAATACCATGCAATGATAAAACTGTCACCGCAACACACAACACTGTACATACAAGTTAATGTAAACAAACTTATAAAAATAAAAATCACTGTACAATCAAAATTCGCATATTATGCGATAAATTGGAATTTTATTTTTAGATGGTGGCAATGACAGACGTCATACCTCTGACGTGTATCGGTTTTTGATTTTCAAACATCATAACAACAATAATCCGCGGTTGTAAGCCTGGTCGCGACGACTACACTGCTGTGATCTAAAGTCTCTGTTCGATATTTGGACTAATAAGAAAGGCAATAAAGGAAAACCATCCTACAAATAAAAATTTTCTGGCACGTCATGGATTAAGCCATGAACAAGAAGAAGAAGAATCAGATTAACCGAAATAAAAACTTAATAATTCCTAAGAAATTCATAGTTGTACTGTGACTTTGATTTTAGGGCTCGAATCTAGAACTTCCAACTCTATGCTGTAGGCTTCCCCCCTTTTTTTTGTGAGCGTTGGGAGTGGGGAAATCTTCACAAGACACCACCCTGTGGTTTGGGAGTAGTGTCGGATTTTTACCGACTAAAATCCCATTCCTTACAGGTGCCGGGAATCGCTAACGCATTTCTTCCGCACATACTCATGCGTCTGACGTTTGTTCTGCCCTTTCAGGACTCGACTCTTCGTCTTGAAGTTTTGCTTTGATGGAGATTATGTCCACCAGCATCTTCTCGATCACCAGCCAGTTTTCTTCGTTCACCAGCATCAACTCCACGATGTTCGACGGTGTCATGTCTTGACCCAACTGCGTTCGGGCAGCTGTTCTGTGGTCCGTCCACTTAATGCAGTAGAAGATGGTGTGCTCTGCATCATCCTCTTCTCCGCAGAAGGCAGTTGGGGGCAGTGTGTGTAGGATTGGTCTTTCAAAAAGTTTTCCAGCATGGTCCAGCAGGATAATTGGGTCTATAAGAGCTTGGGAGCTCTAGGGGCTTGTTGCCCTTCCTCAGTAGAAGAAGTTTGGCTCTCTTCCAGTTCTCTGGATATTTTCCTTCTCGTAGGCATCCGTTGCTGACGTCCAGAAGTATCTCGGGCCGAGCCTCCGCCAACTCTCGAACTATAACCGATGGTACTCCGTCGGGCCCAGGTGCTTTGTTGTTTGGCATCTTCTTCGCCGCTGCTTTTAGCTTGTCTTCGCTGAATACTGGCCTGATATTGTGGGTCAACTCTGGATGCGCCAGAAAAAGTCTGGATGATCTTTCTGAGGCGGTCATCAGTCAAGCCTGGGATGAATGGTCTTCCCAGCTTCTTTGTGACAATCTGGTATGCTCTTCCCCAGACATCCTGGTCCACTTCTTCTATCAGTTTTCTCCGGTGCTCTTCTTTCGTGTCGCTGATTTTCCTGGTCAGTACGTCGCGGAGCCTCTTTAGTTCCGCCCTGGCCTCTTCGCATCTGACTGCCAGTGCTTTGTCTTCGCGTCTTCTCAATGTCGTCTTCCGCAACCGCAGGTAGTCCCTTCTGGCTCTCACACAACGCTTCCCCGCTTGAGCCACCTCTTCTGTCCACCAGTAGACCCCTCTTCTCGAGGCGAGCGCCCTCTTTGGCATCACCCCTTTACACAGTTTATTGAGGAATTCCCCAGTCCGATTCCTCTAACAGTGTTTAGCAATTCCGTCGTTGCATATACGTTTGAAGACCGATCTTGTCCACCCTTCGCCAATTCCAACCCATTGGGGAAGGAGGCCTGTTCATCACTAGTCGCTTCCTCGTCCAGTACCTTCCAGCTGGTCATCTCACCCACCAGCTCTGCCGAAGCCGCCGTGATATCAAGGATGGACGTGTGGTCGCACCTCTCGAAGTTTGGAGTGTCACCAGCGTTGCATATATTGAAGTCTAGCTTCGCCAGTACCTCCGCCAGTAAGGCTCCTCTAGCGTCGTTTGTTGTGGACCCCCACTCCTTTGCTTTCGCATTAAAGTCGCCTTCGACGACTATTGGTTTGGACTGCCTTTTGATGCTATCTCTCTAATCCCAGATGTTGTCCACGATTTCTCCGAAGGTAGTACTTGGCGAGAAGTAGCAAGAGTAGGCCACCAGTCTCGGCGTTTCCACCCATACGAAACATTTACCCCTCCCAGTATCTAGGACCGCCACCCGATCGTTTGTGAGAATAGCCGCTGTCCCGTCGATGGTCTGGGTTCAGCCGCTGTCCATTTCTCTGTATGGCTCGCTGATTAGTGCTTCCCCCTTAATGTACCTGAACCTTGACGTGGTGAGGGGGCTTGAGTATTTCCGTGAAACAGCGGGCGTGTACTTGCTAAGGCTTGGGCCAGGAACGTAAAACTCTCTTGTTCCCGATTTGTTTTGGCTCAATAAGTGTGGGAAGAGATTTAAAACCTCTTGTGTTCCAAAACCATTTGGATGTACGGACGCAATGCCTCTTTAGAAGTTTCTCCAGGACTTGAGTTGTTTTTGGCAAATCGTCTTCTTGTAGTCCAACTGAACGGTTTTAAATACCTCCCAGTCAGTCCCCTTCTTCAATTTCTTGACCTTATTGCAAAGTCTCGTAACCGCCTTCCGCAGCCAATCTAGTTCGCTGCACCACCATGGTGTTGCACGTTTCCTTGAATCTTCGAAAAGCTTTTGTGAAAGATTTCTGCTGCATATTACAACACGTCTCAATCTCTTCAGTATACTATCGAAATTGACTTTTGTGGCGACTGACATTGGCATATCAGTCTACAGGGTGCCTGATAGGACGTCCAAAAAGGCTTTCCTGTCCATCTTCCTATTCATAAATTGCCTTGGGTACACTTTAACTGCCTTAATCTTAAAGCATATCCATCTGTGGTTTAACATGATCAGCTGTTTAGACAAACATTTCTCTTTATTGTTTCAATCTCCACTTACACTATGATGAGCGTTAGAGTCGCAGCCTATAATGAGATGTCTTTTATGTAGCTCACAATATCTCACCAAGTCCATCATCTTTTGAGAAGATGGCAGGTCCTGGGAATCAATTGGGAAATATACAGATTCCAGAACGACATCTTTTGGACCGTCCCCAAAGTCACAGCTCAGCCGGACAGCTGTTAGATCACTGTCACCGAACTGCAGTACGGGAGTTAATTGAAAATTGCCAAGTATGAAAATACATGTCCTTGGTTTGTTTGAATGGTTGTCCGTGAAGATATTGCCCTTCAGCACAGAAAGGTCTAGAATTCTGTCTTTTGCAACATGTGGCTCTTGTATTAGAGCTATCCGTACAGCCAGCCAAGCGTAGGCAAAGAGTCGCCGTCGCCGCTCCGCTGTAGGTTGATTTGTATGAATTTCCATTCCACCAAGGCAGCCATTAGACTTATTTGGTAGATGGGTCCTGTATTAGAGCAGCCGAAGCTGCCGCCCGAGACTTCTCTTGGATGTGCACAAGTTAGTTATCTTAGCCGTCTTCCTCTGATTGCTTAGAGGCGATGACTGGGAGTCCTGAGATCTACCCTCTTTTTTGTTTCACATTTTTGAGGATATTTGTTCTCCCCTCTTTTTGGTGGTGCTGGTTTTTTTACCGGTTCCGATCCGGGTGGTGTGCTATCCTTTCACCCTGAGGTTTGAACAGCCCAGTCCGTTTGTGCTCGGTTACCTGTTTTTTCAGACCGGCTTCTTCAGCTGCCTTCTGCATTTTTTCTTTTTTGCGGTGTTTCCTCTCGGCACCGCAGAGTTTGCAACAAATTTTATTCAATTTGTTTTTATGGGCGCGCCTATGTATTCCTGTTGCACTTCACAACGCGGCGCTCCTGTTATCTGGGCTGATTAGACTGCATTGCGCGCGGTGGTGTGGTTTAATTTTTAGTTGAGTTGAGGACTCGAGCTCGAAAAGGGTGAAGTGAATGTGTTTCTTCGTTCAAGAAAAGTTTTGGTAAGTATTGGTCCAGTGGACTGATTTTTAGGAGACATCTTTTCTTTATTGTTACATCTTATGTAACATATATTTATGTTATGTAAAATATATATGAAATATATATTTCGCAGCAGTTAAAAGGATTTATTTGCAATAATTCGGATTTTATTGATTTTTCCATCGACTGACCGTATCATATCAAGCGCTTCAACGATAGCATTTTTATCTTGCTGGTATAATTTCCAACGTGGTCCTTTAAATTAATTTAATAAAGTAAATTATTTTTACTTTTGGCTGTTACTTTTAATTTTTATTTTTACTGTGGGCGTAGACTACTTGTTCTCTGTATGTTTCTCCACTGCGGATAATATAGTGACAAGTAGCTACAATTTCTCCTTTCTCTTCTCAGTGGTGGCCTTCCTTATTGGACTAAGATGAACTCATGAATGAGGAAGAGCTGCTGGGGTGCCTAGCGGGATAAGTCGGTGAAAGGGGACATCTGAACATCCGATCTCTCCGGTTCGCCTTTGGCGGCACCTAATCGGCAATAATTACTTACGACGAAGCTGGAGCCGAGAAGCTCCTCAAGTTGGGGAGAATTTCGGTTGGCATGGTCTCAGGATGTAGAATGCGAGAGTTCTTTCCCTGGTTCTGCCTAGGATGCTGGACATAAGATCGCCGAATACAAATCAGAATCAAAGTGCCTCGACTTTCAATTGCACATCCAAAACATCCAAATTGCGCTTATAAGCAAACCTAACAAGCAATGGGCAGCCAACTGGATAAGCAGCGATGATGGGAAGGCGGCTATTCTATCTTCGGTCGCAATTAATATCAGGAAAGGTACAGGAAACACTGGCGTATTTAGGGGGGGGGGCAAGGGGGCAATTGCCCCCCCAAGGATGACTCGGATTTTAACCCTGAAGCCCCTTCTGAAGAAAATAATGTTTACCACGTGTTCTTAATATTTTCGTAAATTTAATTTATTTAGGTACCGTTATTTAGGTACCCTTCTCCAACTACAATAGGATTAATAATCCCATTGTATTTTTGTTATTTTGAAAATTTTATTTTTGGGTTGGTAAATCGGTTAATAAGATAATCAACATTGACACCAAAATTTGTATATATAAAGAAATCAAATACATAATCAAGCTATACTAATAATAATACCAGATCAATTAATTAAGAATTAATTTTATTGAATTTTTTTTATTTTATTGATTTTTGGAATTTGTCCGTTTATCTCATTAGCGCTGACGCGCATGACTGGATTAACGAGATTCCAAAAAATTCCCTTGTTTGCCCCCCCCCATATGCATTTTCTAAATACGCCACTGACAGGAAAGGTCTTTGCTTGGTTCGATCTCAGGATTACGATGTGTACTAGGGTTACTTCTCACAAAAGTCGCTTCCATGGTAGAGAGGATACAACCCAAAATCGGATGGGCCTGGAAAAAGATGAGTGAGGATGGGTCCGTAAAAATGTTTGTTCATTATTGAATCTTGTACGTTTCTTATCACAAAATGTCGTTTTTCTGGAAAACGGTGGCTCCTACAGCTTTTGACCAAGAAAACCCTTTTTATGTAAAAACCTCTGACGCTTTGGAATTTGCTGTTAAAACGCCAATTTTTCGAGTGACGTAAAAGTTACGGGGGTGAAACCCTTATGCAACCCTACAATCTCCACCACTGGCGTATCTGTGAACATTGCTTTAGAGCCTTAAAAGTAGCTATTACTGATGTAAAAATCTGTACAAAAGCTGAAGCCTGTAACCTTAACGGTTCTTGAAATATCGCAAAAAAAAGTAAGAGAAAACAATTTCTTTGAACTGTAGATAGGGATACATAGGTATAGTTAACACCCTGTAGATACGCAGTACAATTTTTGAGTTTCTTACAACGCAATTTTTATAAGTAGTAAGTTTTTTCTAAGGTAAAAACTTCAAAATTTTTTAATAAAAACAATACATCACAATTATTTCAATAAAATTAAATTATATAAATTATTAAAAGCCTATGTGACCGCGTGACCAGGTGCTAATGAAAATTAACAATTACAAAATCGATAACTTTTATTATTCCATTTGGGTCGCAGACATAGTGTTAGTATTTTCTGTTTGTACTTCTATTTGCTTATCTTTTTTGTGTGTTTTTAAATGATAAGTTAAACCGGTTCTTTGTGCAGCTCTATAATCACAAAACTTACAACAAAAAGGTTTTTCTCCTGTATGAATTCGTACGTGGTTTCGCAATGTAGTCCTCTCTGCACATCTGTAGCTACAAATAGTACACGCAAACGGTTTTTCGCCTGTATGTATTCTTGAATGTACCCGCAACCAACTACTACTATTAGTTTTATAGCCACATATTTCACAAATGTGCTTTTTTTCACCGGTATGAATCTTCCCGTGGCGTTTTAAGTTGCTTAGAGTTATCGTCTTGAAACCACAAATACTACATGAAAATTTTTTGACACCGTCATGTCTTCTTATATGTATTTGAAGGTAACTATTTCTTGACGTTTTGTAATCACAAATGTGGCATAAATACGGTTTAATCCCACTGTGAATTTTTACATGTCCTCGCAAATGATTTTTTATTCTAGTTGTATAGTTACAATTGTGGCACTTCAATAACTCACTCACTTTACTAGCAGAGATTGTTTCTTGATCGACACCAGGGTTGAACAAATCGGAAGTTGCTGTTTCTGAATCTTCGTCCAAGTTAATTTTCTCGTCAGGCTTACAAATTCCTAAAAAAATTAATTTTTTAAATTTGAGAACTTAAATTTTTCAAAAATTTTGCAACCAAATGTTAAAAAGAAATTTTACCTGAGTCCTTCTTTAAATGCTGCTGCAAATCACATTTTTTCAAGAAGACCTGATCGCAAAGTTGGCATTTATATTTTTTTTTCTCTGGCACAATTTTCACCGGTTTTGGTGGCAAATTATCACAAGGTTCTCTCCCATGAATTAGCGAGTGTTTCCGTAAATGCTCACTTCTTGAGAAAGTATTCTTACAAATTTCACATTTATAAGGTTTTTCGCCTGTGTGAATTCTTAAGTGGCGCTGTAAATGTGACTTCTTGTGAAATACCCAACTGCAATATTGGCATATATGTTCCACTTTTTGCTTAATTTTAAAAATCTTTTGTAATTTTTGTTTGTCGTAAGCTTCACACTTAGAAGATCTTCGTATGTGTCGTTGTAAACCTTCTCGCCTTGTAAAACTTTCCTTGCAAGTTAAACACGAGAATGGCTTTTCGCCAGTATGACTTCTTAAATGCCTCGTTAAATGTGCATTATTTGAAAACACATTTTGACAATATTCACATATAAACTCCTTTTTACTGGCCTGAATACTCAATAGTTCCAATTCTTTATCACAATCAGCGTCAAAAGGTAAATTTGCGTTTGGTTCATCTGGCGAATAAACAGATTCTTGTTCTACAAATTCTCGTTTAAAACCATTATGTTGAAATTCTTCTTTTATATCAAAGGTATAACTGAAATCTTCAAAATCGCCCATTTCCGGTTTAACTTCGTTCTGATCATGACTTTCGGTAATATATAATTTTTTATGATTGTTGTAATCTGGCTGCAAGACAGTCGACATTTCCATAGTTAATGCATACCTATAAGCGTCATCAAACGTCATATCTTGCTTTAATAAATCTGCTTGGAGTTTTTCATCTCTCATTCCAAAAACAAATTTGTCACGTACAGCTTCTTCCGAGAACGCTCCAAATTTGCATGTAGTCGCTAATTTTCTTAACTCGTTTACGTAATCCGCAATAGTTTCGTTTTCAAATTGATTCCTTTTAGAAAATATAAATCTTTCGGCTATTACTACTTTTTTCTTGCTATAATGCTGCTTTAGCACTTCTTCTGTTCGTTCCATTGTCGTTTGTTCTGGTTTGTTAGGTGCCACCAAAATTTTTAACATCTTGTACATTCTGGGATCCATAAATTTGATAAATGTGGATACTTTATCGACATCATTCACCTTATTTGCAATAAAATAATTATCTAGCTTCCTTAGGTAGTCAGTTATGTCCTCCAACTCTTCGTCGTATGAATTCATATTTCAAAATTGGAAATGTTCGTTCTATAATTACAGTTAATATACAACACAGCACATGTTTCATTTAATATTCTTCAATTTACTCGACAGTGGAATCATTTGTTGGTTAACATCAAATATATGACGTCATCTGTCCGATTTCCATTGATACCGGTTCTAAAACAGCCGCGGCGCGTATGTCGGTGCTGCTCTCTCGTGTTGTTACTTTGAAACTTGAAAAGTTTCTCATTGTGGTTTTGCTCGTTTTGATTGAAAAACTTGCCTCTGTTATTATTATGAAATTATTTCGTGTTATATAATAATTATAACAATCAAAAGCTGTATTAATTGCTACTATTTATTTTATTTGTCATAATATTTATTATATTTGCTGTGTTGTAGGTCATGGTGGAACCATCTTAGGATATGTCATCCATTCGCATATGTCGCTGATGATTTTCTGTTTTCCTTATCAGCACTGCATCCGTCACCACCGTGAGGTCGTCAGCGAAGGCCACCAACTCTACTCCCTCTTCCACGAGCAGTCGTAGCTGACATTCCAGAGTGCCGGACTCCAGACTGATCCCTGGGGGGGCACCCGCCGTCATCAAGAATCTTATGGTGAGCCCAGCTTCGCGGACAGTAATCCACCTGTCCTGTGTAGTTAGCAATAACCCTGATAATGTATGGGCTGATTCCTCTGTGAATCAGGTCTGCGTTCAGGAATCAGGAATCCAAAAAAGAGAGTTTATTTTTTATGTGTTTTTAAATGATAAACTAAACCAGTTTTTTGTGCAGCTCTATAGTCGCAGAACTTTTAGAAAAGTACTATAATTTGTTTTATAACCACAAAATTCACAAACTAGATGCTTCTCTTCGGAACGAGTTAATTTGTGATTTCGTAAATTACTTTGAGACGCCGTTTTAAAATCGCAAATATGATCAGCCGGTACGGTATGCCGTCTGGGCCGGGGGCCCTGTTGGATGTCATGCACTTCAGCGCCGCCAATAGCTTTTCCTCGGTGAAAAGGGGGACATTTGTTATCGGTGGCTGCTCGTAGGTGATTTTTTCTTCGCTTCTCGGAAACCTCAATAGGTCGTTCCAATTCTTACACTTACAATCGTTGATTGCCTTCCTCACGCTTTTAATGGCATCACTCAGGTTCGCCTGGAGTTCTTCTTTGGCCTCCGGGTGGTTAGCCGCTACTTTAGAAAGATGTCTTCTGGTCCTGATGCAGTTCTTCTCCGTCCACCAGTAGACGGCCGGTCTTCTGTTTGAGGACTTGGGCATGCAGCTGTTGCTTGCTGCTTGGAAGAAGTTTTCCAGAGCGCAGCCTGAATTGTCGCTTGACTTGTCTACTCGGAATTGAATGTATCGGTGATCGCTGGAGGTTTCCTCGTCCAGGACTCTCCACCTACTGATTCGACTTGGCCAGAGTTATGTCCAGTACGGACTTGGACTCTCTCCTCTCGAAACTTGGCTCATTTCCCTCGTTTAGCACCACCAAGTCGTGCTCCGCAACGAAGTCTGCTAGGTAGTTACCTCTATCGTTTTCGGCTGCCGAGCCGCCCCATTTGGGAGACTTAGCGTTGAACCTGTCTTCCTCTGGTTCTGGCCTGATTGAATAACCGCTGCAGTTTCACTTCTACTACGTCGCGGTTTTCGTTGGGTGAGAAGTAGCAGGAGTATCAATTATCACTTCTGACGCCAGGAGTAGTCCCGCTTTGCCGTCCAAGCTGCCCATTTGCGGTTTGGTTCGCTGATGATCGCAATCTTGATATTCCTTCTCATTATTTCGTTGAAAAGGTCCTAGGCAGCCCTTGCACAGTTTAGGTTAACTTGGAGGACTTCTACTGGATCTTGATGGAATTGCGCTCCGCTGGGTGCCGTAAATTTTCTGTTGGTGGTCGGACTCTCGTGGTCCATAGTATCGCTTGCTGTTAGGCGATCTGGGGGATTCTGGTGCTGCTGGAACTGAGGGTGGGCCTCTCTTCCTGTATTCAGGGCAACTGGTGTTTGTGGCCCTATGGTTCCCCCCTCCAGGTCGCGCAGGTGGGGGTCCATTTCGGGCATGCTGCTGCTCTGTGCCCTGGCTGGCAGCAATTCCAACAGCTGTCGGATCTGTCTGGACCTCCGCACTCGGGAGTTAGTTGGGGGCCCTGGTGTTTTGGCTGATGGGGCATGCCTTGGTAAACCCGATGGCCACACTTGCTGCTCCCAGCAACTTCCTGGCGCTAGCGTAGTCGGATTTGATTGACGCGATCTGGTGCTTTTTAGGGACTGAAGGGTTATGTGTCCTTCAGCCCCCGTGATGAGTCGCAGACCCGAGATCACTTCTTCACCTGCTGCTGTGCTGTCGATGTCCCTGACCGGTAGGGATTTCAACGCGGTCTTCTCCTTAAATTTAACAACGATTTTAGGGTCGCTCAACGCTGCTCTAACTTCGGCTAGAAGCTTAGATTGCTCGGCTGATTTCCGTTCTACGGTGATTATGACGTTGCCCGCCTGCGGTTTTTACAATTGCCGCAAGTCCGCTGCTGATGTTGGCCTTCAGCTTTCGGATAACAGTCGAATATTCGTCAGTCCCCCCCTCGCGGAGGTGGCTGATGATGGCCGTGTCTCTTGTTTTGCGCTCTAATTTCCTAGCCTTGTACTTGTTTTTCTTTATCTGCCTCGGTTGTTGCTGGAAGGCCGGCTTGCTGCCAGTTTGCCAGAGCATTGTCGTCTGCTTCGGGATCCAGCTGGATTTGGGGCGGTTCTGCCGACGGTGGTGCGGTCGGAGTCGACAGTTTCGGGTTGGACCGTTGCTTCATCTGTATCTTCGGCCGTCCCGATTGCCTGAGTGGCGTCTGCTGTACCCAATCGTTCAGCTGGGTTGACTTCGAGTGCTTCGGCGGGGTCGGCTCTTTCCAACCGCAATTCAATTGCGGTGTTGTGCGCGCTATCCCGCAGTTTGCAAAAATTTTTTGGATTTTTCCGAGAATCTGGGATTTTTGCGCCGCGATTTGGACTTATGGTCGTCACTTTGTTATTTGCACCTCGTGGGGCTGCGTTGGCGTTTCACTTTCGGATTCACTTTGAGCGCTGGGGTTGAGAAAATGAAAAACAATATTTTACTACTAACCTTTAATTGGCTTCGGTATGAAGCTGGTGGTCCTGTTTTTTCCGATCCTTTATGGCACAGGTAACTGAATTTGCTATAGTATTTTTCTATTTAGCCTCGTGGCCCTTGCACCAAAAATTGCTTTTTTCCCGAATTTTGACTGCTATCCTGAGCGGGCCTGCCTCAGGTACACTACACCTGGCACGGAAAAGATTCGCTTTCATCACTGGTTATGCAAACTACTATTTAATAATTAAAATTAATATATTTTGTATTTAACAAGTAAATTAACATCATATAAACCAAAATACAAAAGAAAAACTAAATAATAAAAAACCAGGAAATCGTCCATTTGTGCTTTCGTGGGCATTGTTCACAGCATAGAGGCAGCATTACCTCTTATGCATAAGCCAATTCTTGGTGTTTGAAAACTTTTCACCCGATACATCCGATCCAGTTAACTGATAATTCCTTTGCATCACTGCTTCAAAGACCGGATGTTTCGATGGTAAATACAAAGAAAATGTAACTTTATTGTCTTTGACATATTTATATTTTTGGTGTTTCAAATTTTCATGTTCCTCGCTGCTGAACTGAACACCAAGGCTTAATAAAATAATTTATTTTTTTATTAAAAGTACTAATACAATCAGTACAATTTTAGTTTGTATCCAAAAACAGAGTTTATTTTTTATGTGTTTTTAAATGATAAACTAAACCAGTTCTTTGTGCAGCTCTATAGTCGCAAAACTTGCACGAATATGGTTTTTCTCCCGTGTGGGTGCGTAGGTGGTTTCTTAATGTGCTTCGATCTGAAGATTTGTAATCGCAAATTTTGCACGAGAATGGCTTTTCCCCTGTATGGGTTCTTAAGTGTGTTTTTAGCAAAGTACTATAATTTGTTTTATAACCACAAAATTCACAAACTAAATGCTTCTCTTCGGAATGAGTTAATTTGTGATTTCGCAAATTACTTTGAGACGCTGTTTTAAAATCGCAAATATCGCACTTATACGGTTTTATTCCTGAATGCATCCTTAAATGCACATGTAATTGGCCATTTCTCGCGGTTCTAAAATCGCAAATATTGCACAAAAAAGGTTTCTCTCCTGTGTGAAGAAATACGTGTCGCCTCAGACTATCCTTAGCCTTAGTTGTGAAATTACAAGTACCACACTTATAAATGGGACTTATTTCTGGAATTTGGTCGTTTTGAGAAGAAGGCGTAGTTGAATTATCTGAAAATTGTGATTTTGAATTTACAAAACAATTAAAAATCAATATGTAAAATATTTATGCCGCGAGTTGAGGCTGACTTTCTAATATGGGGTCATTCCACGTCAATTTAGTGGATTTTTTTATTTTTTCTCATTATCTTTTAATTTAATAAATAAGTATGCAACAAAAGCCCCATTAAATAGCTTCAAATTTATTTTTTAATAAAGCCTGTAGGATACACAGAACTGGAGATACCATTTATTTAAGCGGAGTATATTTTTGATTTTCGGTTCAAAAAAAAATTATAGCAAAATCGTACACACCGAAGTCTAATTTATAAAATTCTGTTCCGAATAACCCATATCGGACTGTTCTCAAACTGTGCTGTGTTGTTAAAACATAATTTCAATAAACATTACATTACATTTTTCAATGTAATTTTTTAGCAACAGCACATTCTGCGCACATACTGGCTTTGGCCAGTATTTCCAAGTCGGGTCATTCTATATCAAGTGGTCCAATCTGGTCGCTCTCCCATTTAAAAATAAAGTGCTTTTTTTGTGGGTAGGTATTCAAGTGTTAAACTGCGCCAAAGACAAATTTCACTAAAATTTTAAAAATGGTAAATTGGGCCCAAAAGAAAGAAAAATTTTGGGTTTGTAATTTTTTAGTTGGAGCGGCTTCAGAGATGTTTTTAATGATTGGGGCGACTTAAATATCCCGTCTTTCTAGTTATTAAAAGAATAATTAAAAAAAAAAATTCGATGCGAAGACACGGGTCAGTTCTGTAGATTTGAGAAGGTTTAAGTTATTTTTTTTAGCAAAACCGTCGAGCTAGACGGTTGCCTAGACCCTAAGTTTACTATCCACAAAATGTCTTCGATCTATAGAAAATAAACCAAAAACAAATAAATCAGCGCGAAAATCTAGATCGGTCGGTAGGCTAGTTCTTGAATTCCTTGGAAATCCCTGAAATTCTTTAGATTGCACTTTGATTTGAACTCATTGCAATTCCTTGACAATTACTGGAATTTTGTGGAATTCTTTGGAAATTCTTGGAAATCTATGGAATTCCTTAGAAATCGTTGGAAGTCTTGAAATCTTTGGAAATCACAGGAAGTCTTGGAAATCTTTGGAATTCCGAGTCTTGTGTACAGAAACCCAGAACCAAACTGGTAACTACACCGTCCTCTATATCGGTCTGCTTGGCTATAACGGGAGTGATGCAAAAGGCACCCACTGTTGCTTTGAAACTCTAATTTGCCTTCCTCCGCTGGATTTCAATGTGGAGGAAGGCGATGAGGGCTGCCCTTAAGATGCGGGCTTTTGGATTCATAGATAAGGAGTCAGTGGATGTGCGCGGATGATTAAAGACCGCTCGAAAAGTGTGGCTCTTTTGCCGAACGCAACAGAAACTGGTGGGTCTGACATTTGTCTGTAAACGGATGGTTCCAAAAGGAATGCTAGCTTAAGTGAGGGGATCTAATCCTCTGAACTACAGCTGGATACAAGTCTAATGTTGGGTAGATAATGCCGCCTTTTTCCAAACAGAACTCATGGGTATACTACACAGATAGCAGGGCTGCTCTTATGGCACTTGCTGCAATGCATCCGGGCACTGAATGTGATATCAACACATAATGTTCTACTTCTAACTCTCAGTAAAGGTAAAAGAGTAAGAAGGTAATGAGAACAGCTATAAGGGCTTAACAGCGTTGCCTGGTCTAAGGATTTTTCCCGAATCTATGGATTTTAGAAGTGCCAAAGGGGAAAAGGGATTTTATTAAATTTTCCGCTAAATCTAGGGAAGTTAACCTGTATGGAAAAAAAGCTAATTAGCACAGCCAAAAATTTGAAGTTTTACTTTAAACAAGGTGGAACTCGCTATTGCGACAGTTCTTAGGCTTCTATACCTCTTTCTAGAATTTTCTTAAATTTGAAACATGCGGACAGACACGGAGCCAGAACATAAGGCTTCTTTCTATACGATGTATAGAAGCCTAAAATGATCAAGATTGAAGCGGTATGGATTTCAATGTGGATGTGCGGTGCTGGTTCCTAATTTTCAAAAATTCGAAAAAAATATTTCCGACTCAGAGCTTTTTTCAAATTTTATCTAGAACTATAGAACTCTTCGAGAACTTTCGAAAGCCGTCGGAAAAATATTTTTTTTTACGATTTTGCGGTGCTACCGGAAGTTAGCACCGCATATTTTTCAAAATCAATTTCCAGGTGATCGGTAGGTACCGGAACTTTTTTTTTTAATCATCAGGAACTGTAGAACTTTCTTGGGTGCTAATGGAACTGACCTTAAAATCTCTTTTTTTAAGTCCTTCTCATTCTTGGCCTTCTTCTGCTTCTTTCCTTATCTGGTTTCCATTCGGTCACCAATCTTATTGCTTCATTTCCTTCTCTTCGCCATTATATGTCTCATCATTTTATTCTCTGTGCCTTGATAAACCTGACAATATTTTCTTTTTGTAGAAGTTTCTCCTATATCTCTTCGTTTTTTCTTATTCTTAGTTCTGTATTGTTAATCCTTCTAGGTCCCACGATTGTTCTAATTACCTTTCTCTCACAGATTTTTAGTTGTTCTTCTTCTACGCTTGTCATGCAGAGTACTTCGGCGACATACGTTATGGTAGGTTGTATCAGTCCTTTATAAATTCTCATTTTTGTTTTCCTACTTATACTTCTGTTTTTCAATATTTTCTTGTTTGCATAGAAAGCTCGATTTTCCGCTTGTAACTTTTCCTTAATTTCTTCATCTCTGCTACTTTCACTGTTAAGTTTTACTCCTAGATACTTGAAATCGTTTACCTCTTCAAAACCGTATTGTCCTATTCTCAAGTTTCCAGTTGTGAAACAAATTTCACTTAGAAATCTATTTTTTTAATTCGGGAATAATTCCCAATGAAATTTTCATGAACGCTACTGCATGTATTACCTCCGAGTCGCATTGTGACATAAGTCGCATGTTTGGCATAATTAAAGCATTCAAATGTAAGCTAGTTCTTTGGGAAAAGCAACTGAAAAATGAAGATTTAACGCACTTCCCGACATGCAACACGAACAAGTCAAGTTTAGATAATACTGCACCGTATCAAAAATACGGAGAAAAAATTGCAAATCTTAGAACAGAATTTGAAACAAGATTTAAAGATTTTAATTCTTAGGAAGACAAATTTTGTTTGTTTTCTTTGAGTTTTGCAATAAATATAGACTCAGTACCCAGCTATATGCAAATGCAGGTATTTGAGATTCATTATATTTTATTTTCATAATTTTCAAAAAACACTCAAGTACGGGCATTACTCAAAAAAATTTTTTGAGGTTTTCCAAAAAATTCATTTTTGTTAGAAGGTAGTCAAGATTAGTATCAAATTAAAGCCCTTTAAATACTCTTTAAAATGAGTTATTACACAACTATGTAGGACTTATAGAACGGAAGTTAGAACATTTTGTATCGTTGAGTGCGAACGAAAAATGTGTCGTTTTTATGATTTTTAAAATTAAATAACTCAAAAACTATAAAAACTAGAATTTTAAAAAATATATTTTTGAATTCAGGATGTTAAAGAGTATAATTAACCAGAGTTTCAAAGAAATCTGTGATGGTCAATTTGAGTGACTTGTTGGATTGACATGGAATGACCCCGAGTTTAAATATTTTTAGCAACACTCAAAATCCAATACTTATAGCCGATACTTCGTTCGATTCGACTAATCAAAATAAACAATTTCATACTTAATCCCACGCTCAAATTTTGCTTAAACCAAGCATCGACTGCAAGTATACGTTTTGCACCTAAAATTAACCTGTAAGCAATTTGAATTTTAATAGGTCCAGAGCAATAATTAAAACATGAATTTATGTTTTAACTCGACCCGAAAAGTAAAGTGAGCCTTCAACAATAAGTAATTATCAGTAAATGGTTCCTCACCAGCGTGGCTTTTTAAATGATGCTTCAAATTATATTTCCTTGTAAAAGACTTATTACAAAATTCGCACGAAAATGTTTCCTTTTGGTCAGCTTTAAAATGGGTTTTTAAATGTCTTTGCAGCTTTGACTTTTTAGCAAACTGTTTGCCACAATGTTGACAAGTGTAAGATATATCGATAGCCTTGTCGTCATGTCCTTGCACATGTAGTCGTAAACTTTCCTTGCTTGAAAAACAATCATTGCACGTTTCACACAAAAACGGTTTTAATGATGCGTGAATTCTTAAATGCTTTTCTAAACCGTAGTTCCTCGTAAAATTTTTACCACAAAACTTGCACGTAATCCTATTTTTTGACATTAATTTTTCTGTAAACTGTTTATCACACTTATCTCGTTCTGAACTCTTATTGATTGGTTCGACTTGTAAATTATCCCTAGGTTCGCATTTGATGTCGTAAATTTGTTGTTGTGCTTCTAATAACTCTTGAAATTCCAAAGGATTCAGTTCTTCTTTAATATCGATGAACTGAAGCAAATCTTCGGCAGTGCTCACATCTGCCTCGTTTTTTTTATTTTTTAAATTTGGTGTAATTTTTTCTGCATCCAAAAGTTTACTTTCTAAAGCCAATTTTTCCATCGTCAATGCATACTGATAAGCATATTCGAACGTTAAATTTTCCTTCCTTAACAAATCGGCTTGAATATTTTCGTCTTTCATTCCACAAACTAATTTATCACGCAAGGCTTCTTCTAAAAATACTCCAAATAAGCAAGTCGTTGCTAAATTCTTCAAATCATTTACATAACTTGTAATCGATTCACCTTTTACTTGATCCCTTTTGAAAAAGTTATACCTTTCGGCAATCATCACTTTTTTCTGTTTGTAATGCTTCTTTAAAGCTTCTTCTAATTGTTCCATTAACGCTTGTGTTGGTTCATTAGGTGCAACTAAGGTTTTTAAATTGTTGACCATAACCATAATAACTGTCGAAGCTTCATCGAGGCTTTTCGAATGGTTTGCAATAAAATAGTTCTTTAATGTTTCTGTCACATTCTTCAACACTTCGTCGAACGACGACGTTACTTCAATATCCGACATTTTTGAATTATTTCTTATTTATTAATGGAAAATAATTTAACACTACATTAATTTGCTGATGACGTTAAATAAATTTTTGACATCCACGTGATATCTGTCAATATTTTTTTTGTGGTGGTAACCAGTAAACTTAACCTAAATAAATTTTAAATCGACAGATCAACCCGGTTAAACGATGGAAATAAAAATTGAAACAGAGAACAAAGAAGAACTTGTGGAAAATATAGTTTTAAAATTTGAAGATGTGAATCATTCCATTTCTATCAAAGATGAGCTGCCTTGCGATAACAAAAGTTGGAATAAAGAAAATGATAAAATTGAAGTCGAAGATAATTTAGCTTACGACTTGCATCATTTACGTGAAACAAAATCTTGTGCCAACCTGAGTAGTTTAAGCCATTCGATAGATATTAATAGTGGAGTGCAAGTTAACCAGAAGAGGAATCCAAATGTTGAAACCAACATGAGGAAACAAGGTGAGAAATTCTTTGCTCGATTGAGTTGAGATTATGAAACTCGATTAAGCATCGCTTAACAATGAAACGCCTTACATTTGTAAAGTCAGGGATTTTAAATGTACCATATGAAGTCATTTAGTAAATCCTACAAGTCACATAAACAATAGCCTGTATTCTTGTAAATTCTGTGATTGTAAGTTTAAGGGCCGTTATATTCACCTCCTCATAAAGTGTCTTGTAGCTCTCTGTTCGATAAATTTAAAAGTGGTCTTTTTTCTTTTTGGTCGCTATGACCTCCTATTTTTGGCAAAAATAAACGGGTAGTTCACAGAAATCAGCCAAAACAGGGTGCGTAATAAACTTATTTAAAGAAATACATAGGTTTTCAAATCTAATACTTGCAATTATTTAATTATTTTTTATTGTTACGAATTTTCATTTTACTTTATACCACTGATTTTAATAATGTTTTTATTTATTGTACCAGAAAGTGAAAATAAGCAGGCCTACTCGTACAAAGAAAAAATCGTCCTTGCAACTATTATCGATAAATACAAAAATATTATCGAAAATAAAAAAACCAATGCCGAGGATAACAAAAGAAAGAAAGAAGCTTGGCTGATAATTGAAAACAATTACAATTCTCAGCCGGAAGTTGATTGTAAGAGAACGGCTCAGCAATTAAAAAGATGCTGGGAAAATTTAAAGCAGAGGTGAGTACTATTTCATTTGAGTTGGTGCCTATTTATTCAAGTTTTTATATTTTAGACAACGAAAAAATCACACAGCCGAGAGAAACAGTTACTTGGCAACGAGTAGGTATTCTGAATTAGTTGTAATCATGAAAAAAAGTAAAACCAGTTTTAAGCTAAGCTGAATCCCAACCGAGGAGGGGTCTGAGGTTACGAAGTATCCTCTAGATAAGTGGGAACTCTCCCGGGGAAATTTTTGAAAAATAATTTAATTATAACCTACTTTTACCATAATTTTGAAAATGTTTTATCCAAGTCGCTGATTTAGGGGATTTTCTTGTTTATATCAACAGTTGGAGGACCACCTCTAAAAATTGCCAAACCAGATGTGAAGCTAGGCGAACTGGTTGGTACAGCAGCTCCATTTTCTGATCACGATGTTGACTCTCCAACTGACAGTTCGGTAATGTATCAGCAAAAAGATATACTATCCACATCTACAACAAAATATAATCAAGGTAGTAATTTTTTGTTAGATTATTTTATTAGTGTTTTACAATACAATCCAATTATTCTAGCGGCAAAACTAACTTGCGAAGCTACCCCTATGCCAGGAAGTTTTTCACACCTTGAGGTTTTTCTGGATACGGAAAAAACTTTACGTATACAGAAACTTAAAGAGAGCATAGAACACCAAAAAGTATTGCAAAACCTGAAGGTAGAGGCGGCTATAGCAGAGCGCAATGCCAGAAAATACGAGGAAGAGTATTGGAAGAAAAAATTAGAAAACTTGTAACTATTAATAATTTAATAGCAAAGGTATAGTCGATAAAGAGTTCAGGAAAGCACTTTGCAATACAATTATAGTGCGGGAGCTAGCGGCAGAATTGGTAGATCCATTTCATTAACTCTGTAAAGTTGTTTTTCATAAGTCCTTCCAATGCAGCGTCTTGACTAAAAATCATGGTGATTAAACGAAATCATTGATACTCAAATTTTTTTCTGAAAAGCGCTTGTCTGTCGCACTTTGCCCGTGGAACAAAATGGATCTGCCAGTTGAAGAAGTCGATGAGAAAAACGAAATATGTTGATTTAAACGTTTAAATGTTGAAACTTTTTGTATTAATGGTATTTTAAAATATAAAATATAAGTCTTTCGGCAGGATAAACTCCGTCTGCAAAGCGTTCGCACAGAGAATTGTAAATACCCATCGCATTAATAAAGGAAAGTTCAAAATATTGATTGAGGTGAGTTTTTATTTTTATCTTCATCCATTATTTCATGAATAAATTCATAGAGAAAGTTGATTTCTCCCATCTGTGGGTAAGTCACTACACTGAAAAATTCAAAAAGGGACCCCTTTCGGGGATTAGATTTTACGACGGATAAATATCCCAAAAAAAGTTGTGCGCACGTAGTTTGAATTCCCTGGAAATCATTGAAATTTATTTTCAATGTAAGAATGACAAAATTAAAACTTCAAAATAATAAGAATGTAAGAATGATAGCAGAAAAAAGATTGTCAAACTTTCGCAGGCCTCCCACAACAAATTCTATCAATTTTAGGTAGGAATTCCGAAGAAATTTGCAAAGCGTAAAAATTTAATGCTGTTAGCATTGTAATATCCTATAATATATGAAGAGTACACGGGAATAACGATCAGGGTCCAATTTTGCTGAAAATCAACTATTAATGCCATTCGATAGATGGTAATGAAAGGTATCTTCTAGTAAAACTATATAAGATAAAAATGATTTAAGTCCAGTGTAAAAACCATATTTTTAAAATCATTTGTTAACGATCTTACGAGTCTGTAAATCTTGAAGTTCAATTTATGCAAAATATACAGTTTGTGACTCTGATCGTTATTCCCGTGTACTCTTCATATATTAAAAACATTCAACTTACGACAACAAATAACAGATACATAAATACAAACATAATTTTCTAATATATAAAAATCTCGTGTCACGGTGTTTGTTACCGAACTCCTCCGTAACGGCTTAACCGATTTTTATTAAATTTTTTGTGTATATTAAATAGGCATGAGAATAGGTTTTTGTGCAAAAAAAATTTTTTAAATTATAATTTATTTTTTGGAATTTTAGGACAAGTGGGAGCCCTGCTTTCGGAAGGGTGAATTTTTAAAATAAACGCAAAAAAATTTTTATAAGCTGTATATTTTCGATTCAACAAAACCGATTTCAGTTCCACTTATTGTGGTGTTTTACTCGAACACTGTTGATTGGGCAGCGATATTCCTTTAATTTTTATTCTTGTAACAACCTTGCGGGGTTTGTTAGGAGCATGAATTACAATTTTATTGTTAATTTTAAAAGGTCCAAGCTTTGCACGATCCTTTTGTTTCGAATCACTTAAACATGCAACTTGCCGGTTATCTGGTGTCCACGGTACCACACTGGTGTTTTGATTTGGAACATTGCATTGCGAGTTCCGATAAACCGAAACGACAGAACTACAACTTTTATAAGAAGATTTCCTTCGACTTATATCGCTACTCTTGTCGTTTAGGGTACTTTTGGAAGCACAAGGACAACCGTCTGTCTGCGACGGAAAACTTTTCATAGAAATCGATTTTTTGCTGCCCTTTCTGATTTCGCTGGATCTTTGTTTTGGTAAATTTGGACACGAAGTTGATCCTTTCGAACCTTTACTGCTGGAAATTTTTGTCGTTATTTTCAGTTTGGACGGTCTTTGAGATGAAACAGATTGACTTTTCGAAATGCATTTACATCCCCCTTGATCTTGATCTGACATTTTTACTTTTGAATTCCTTCGAGATGTACCGGATTGACTTTCGGAAGCACATCTACATCCATTTGGAGAGTTAAAATTATCATTACTAGATGGTTGTGCTGACATTTTTCTGTTTGAAGACCTTCGAGATGTACCAGATTGGCTTTCCGCAGCACATCTACATCCAGTTTGAGCGTTAAAATTATCGATACTAGATGGTCGTGCTGACATTTTCTTGTTCGAAGTCCTTCGAGATTGGCTTTGCGAAGCACATATACATCCAGTTGGAATATTCAAGTTATTGTTACTTGGGAGTTGTGCCGACATTCTTACTTTGGAAGACCGTTGAGATGTACCGGATTGGCTTTTTGAAGCACATTTACATCCCTTTGAAACACTTGAATTTTTATTGGTACTTGAAGTTTTCATTGTTACTTTTACTTTCGAAGGTCTTTGAGCAGTGGAAGATTTTCTTTTCTCACCGCATTTAGATCCCGATGTTTTTAAATTTTGGGCACTTAATACTTTCGAAGATCTCTGTGAAGTGCTGGAATGTTTGGTAGCACATTTGCATCCTGTAGTAGAAGTTTTCCTAGATTGGTTAGCGGAACTCGCCCTCGATGAACTTTTACCAACACTTTTTGACACTTTAATTTTTAGACTTGTTCTTGACTTTCCGCCTTTGCTTTCACGATGGATTTTCTGAGTGGAAGAAATGGCGGTGCCAACGCTTCTACTAGTACGAGCGCCACGTAACATACAACTAATTTTAACTGAGATACTTTTAGACGAAGCGCTTTTTGTGGCAGGTTTTGATGCCCATATACAAGTTTCAGATTTCGATCGTTGCGAAATTCGTGGTTTATTGCAAGTGCACTTTTCGTAACTTTCGGCTCTACGTCGACAATTTGCACCTGGCTCCAAAGTGTCGTCGCTCCACAAATCTGCCATGTTGAACTCCTTAACCGAGTGTTTACTGATTGCATCTTCTGTTTAAAAGAGACACAATCAAGTTAAGTCTAATATAACATATTAAATATTTACGCAGTTTTTGTTGTTCCCTTAGGTTTGCGAAGAATTTATCGGCTCGGTCGACGTTCGCTAATATTACTTTTGGAATGTGATTCACGCCCTTATATTTTGATAACGTTAATTCGGACAAACGCTCTCTATTAATCTGAAATAAAAAATTAAATTGAAATTACTGATAAATGATTGAAGATAGATGAAACTTACGGAATTTATAATTCTACTGAAACATTCTTCATCTGGTACTTTTCTTGTTATTTCGCTATACACTTCCAGAATTAATTTATAGATATTTGGATCAAACTCTTGTTCGATCAATTGATTTAACGTGTCCGGCAATTCTTCACAATTCCATAGATAACTGGAACCGTTGTGACTTCTCCCAAGATTATGCAATATTTTTACCAGCGCCCTTAAAACGTTTATTAAATAAAAATAAATTTAGGTCGAAAATCTCACAATTTGATGTTTTTGGTACTGCAGTATTTCAGACGAGGCAAGTCGGAAATAAATTCGCACATCATTTCTTGACATTCCTTGTGGCCCATGAGAAATTGACGACCATTGGGCAATGCCGAAATATGAGCAATGCACGTGTACAGAGCCAAAATAAAACCTGTATCGGGAGAATCTTCCAAAGGGGCCTCGTAGGCATAAGTCCTCACGTACGAAGTTAAACATCCACTTGCGATTTCCACAAAACTTACGAGATAAGTATCCTGGAACGATGCGACGTTTAGCACGAAGCAGTATTTTTGACTATTTTACCTGTTCATCTAAAAAAAATTCCACCACTTCTTTTTTTTCCAGGAGAACTGCGAGTGGAGAACACAAGGAATGGCCTTGCAGCGAAGCATAATTACTGTGAAGAGATAATAAACGACACTTTTTGTATAAATTTTCTTGAACTTTTGCCAAAGAGTTTTGTTGACGAGCCCATTCTTTACGCAGGTGAATAATCTTACTCCTTTCTAATTCTATCTCCATTTCTTTCAAAAACCGATTCCTTTCGAGATCTACAATAATAGTGGTGACTTATTAAGAAAACTGTCAAAAAATTAATAATAAAAATATAACATGCAATTGTTTTTCTTTTGACAAAAAGATATTACCTTCTTTGCTCGAACTTGATTTTTCTTTATTTTGATCTTCTTTAATTTTGTTGATGATGTTGAGGAGATGATAACGCTCTTCACGTACAATGTGGAGTAATTGGGTACGATACTTGCAATCTTTGGCTTTATTTAAAACGTCGATGCATAATTTAATATCTTTCTATAAAATTATAGCCTATTATTTTTAATATTAGTTCAACTCAATAAATGTTACCATTAAGATGTCATTTTGTAACGGTTGAGGTCCGTCGACTTCCAACGGTTCGCATATACACTCTTCTTTTTGTTCCATTTTTCACTTTATTTAGTTAAAATACACTTGAAATTTTAAGTTTGACATTTGAAATTAGAATGAATTTAGAAACTTGCTTGTCGTTTTCAAATTTTTGACAGGTGTTAATAAAAATGTAGCAAAAAATAGAATACAATTTGTCATACATTAAGTTCGTCATATCTAGATTAAAACCCCAAAAATTATACATAAACTCGAGTTTCCTCTTTTAGGAAGGAGCAAGGCTGCGGTCAGTAGGCTGCTAACTCGAGGTTACCCGAAGCAATGCCGAAAGGCGAATCCAGGTCCTCACACTTCGAAATACATTAATCTGGAGTCTTTATGAAGATTCCCACCTTCCTGCTCAATTGACAAAAAAATGCTTCGGCCTGCCCTCCACTTCCAATCCTAATCTAGATGCGGACGGACGGAGGACAGAACACACGGCTTCTTACTATACTTTGTATAGAAGCTTAAAATTGAAAATAAAAATTGGATTTAGAAAATCAAATGGAACCTATCAAAATAAAGAATTAAAAAAATTAAAAAGTGGAAAATTGTAAAAATATAAAAAATGCTTGAATTTATTGGTTCAAAGCGAGTTAAAATAGAATATTGATACTAGAGAAGGAAGAAAGAGTGTAAATTTAAAAATTTTATTTTCAGAAAGAAGTGCATATCAAAAATTACCTAGGTGACTTAAGCCGTTGCATTATTAATGATTATTTTGATAGTTTATCAATATCATAAATTATGATGAAACAATCTTTTAATAGAATACTTAGGTCTAACTAGAACCGAGCAAGCAAAGAACCAATCAACGAACGTTTTTATTGCCTGAACTGGACAGGAAATGGTCTCGGTAATGAGGTACATGTCGCTGGCCCCCCAAAATCGAATTTTTTATTAAAATTGGTGTCAAACGTTTGAGCTTCGTTAGAGCCTCAATGAGATTTCGTTCCCGTCGTTTGAGCTTCAACGGTCGCGGAGTTATTCGCAAAAACTTTGGGGGGGACTGTGGACATGATGCCCCCCCAAGTGGAATTTTTGACTGAAATTGGTGTCAAACGTTAGGGGGCCTTCGGTAATGCAGTTTATAATAGAACCAGAAGTAACTGTTTGAAGGAGAAATAGCACTGATGCTAAAGTCAATATCTTATAGTATAAGGGGCGAATCACAGGGCAAATTTTTGTACCCTCGACTTTCTTTTACAAGATTTTTCAATGATTTCTCTGGCCGCTTTAAGGTTTCCTTTTGAAAGGTGACAAAGCAAAAACGAAAAGCTCATCTTTTCTATGTTTCTCCAGATTTCCCTTTACTTATACACTAAATTTCTCCAGTGATTTCCCCCTCGGGGTATCCTTAATTACCAACCATTGTTCAAAATAATAGTTTTGAATTATGGTTGCCAAAACATTAATGTTGTTTTTTTCTATTATAGGCATTTTTTGGATTCACAGAAATCACAGTCACAAAATTATATTAGTTAATATATAAAAATATATAATTAAAACAATAAAAAGTTGGTAAAAAATGTATTAACAATTAATTAAATAACAAAAACAATAATTTCTCACTTTTCTACTAAATTTTTCCAACAAACTTGTAATACTTAATGTAGTTTTCGTGAATTATTTTGAACCTCTCGGTGGATGCTATACTCAAACTCCTTTTCAAATATGCGATAGATTTATCATCGCACAAAGAAATAAGGCAATTTAAACAATTGGTTAGGTGGATCTGGAAGTTAAAAATAAATTAATTATATTAACATTGAATTTGAATACATTACCTTTACTGTGGGGTACAATGATGCCTTCTCGAATTGTTCCAAAATATCTGCAATCAAGTAGTGCGCAATTCTAGCCAAATCTTTATCGCAATTAGTTATTTTTATTGTTAACTTTTCAAATTTGTATGCACAATCCGAGATCGATCTAATCGTTTGCGTTTGCAGTCCTAAATTCGAGTTACTTTCTGTGCACAATTTTTTCAACAAATTTCTGTAAAATTGCAAAAACGAAGGCAAATAATCCATCGTTAACAGTTTTCTAAACTTAAGCAGGGATTCCATCAGTGCTATAGATAAACCAAAAGCGTTCACAAAATTGAAATTTGCGTCGGAATTTATCGTGGACATTGTCAAAAATATTGATTCTCGCAATGGTGGTTGCAAAAACATCTGAAACGTTAAAAAGTTATTTCAAGTTACATTTAAGTCAAGATAAATTCTTACATGAACATTTTTCAACATATTGATTTCTACTTTAGCCAGTTCTTGGTAAACCATTTCTCGATCGGCCTTTGTCGAGTCGTTGGAATAAATTGTCAACGTTTCCAGCAGGAAAGTTTGTAAGGTGTTTTGCAAAGAGGAACTCTTCTTTTCACCCAACTCACCACTGACCATATTTTGAACCAAACGCATGTTTTCAATAAATTCGTCAAGTTTTTGATCCTGTAGAACTTCTGTCTAAAAAAATCAAAAATCAGAGTAATTGCGTAATTTAAATTAAAATACAGAGTAATTTAAAATAAAGAAAGAATGCAGATTTTGCTTACCAAAGATTTGATCAAACCGTTAACAACTTTTTCAAATTGTTCAAAGGACATTTGTTCGAAAACCAGCACCGTAAGTTTGGCATATTCTTCACGATAATTTTGGCACACTTTCATTTTTTTACAACACTTCCATGCAACCTTGACAATATTTTTGTCCATTTTTAATTTTGTAATATTTCTAATTAAGGTGGTCAGCAATAGTACAATTCCCCTTTGATTCTCTTCACCAAATGCTTCACGAGACTTAAAATTTTCACTAATTAAAAATATGAACAACATTTACTAAAGGGACACTTACAATCAGGTCGAAATAAAGTTTCGAAAATTTGATAAACAGCCGAAGTTCATTTTCATCACAAACAGATACATTTTCTCGAAGAACTAATTGGTACAATTCCACTAAATCCATTGGATTACTTGCGCCTTCTAGAAAATCTAAAATTTTTGTATAAATTTCTTTAACAAATTCAATAATTGCGTTCTTAGTTTCTGTCGAAACTTTAGTTTTCTTGTGCTGAAATACAACAAAAATCAATTTCATTTCAAAATTTCAAAACGGAAGTTTACCTTATTTGCAGCTTCCACCAGTACAATTAAGCATGTGGTGTATTTTTCGTTTTCTTTGTTTTCAAGCAAAAATTTACTAATAGTACGGACTTCATTTAAATTGTTAATATTTTTAAAAGTATTTTTAAAGATCAACGACACAAATTCGTTATATTTTCTAAAGTTGTTTACAATTACCGCAATCGTACTCAATTTGTTCAAAATTGTAAAGGAATTATTACAATTCTTTACGGCACCTGCAAAATAATTTTGTAAACAAAATTTTTAATTTGAAACAAATTCTTACCCAAAATAATATTTTCCAACTTATTTGTTATTTCTTGATCGTCAAGGGAGCAAGATCGCAAATCAAGAAGAACAGAAATTAAATAAACTGCCAAAATTTCTTGACTTTTACACTGTAACGTAGGAATAATTTCCATCAAATTGACATACTCCGATAGGTCTGTGGTGTTCACGGTGTCGCTTTCACTCAACTTTTCAATTCCATCGGTGAACACATTTGCAATTTCATCTGAATCACTTTCGGTCAAAAGAAAATCTTCACTTAAGTGAGTGAAAATTTTTTGAGACAAAAGCAATTTTCCAACCGAACTTCGTTTTTTTTGTTTTTTACAAAATGTTTGATTAATTTTTTTCAAACAGGCGTAAACCATGGCATTGACTAAAGCATCAGATTCGTAGAGCAGATTGAATTGGTCGTATGTTTTTGTTTTGATTGCGTCTTCTAGTATTAGTTGAGCAAAGCGAGCTAAACAATCGGAATTCGATACAATGTATTGGAGCACGAAAGAATCAAAAACTAAATTCTTCCAGTTGTCCTCTAAGTTGGACAAAACAGCAGTTTGAATTGACGTAACGACGTCTTCGTTTACGTCGTCTTCGAACAGCAACATTGCTTTTAATTTTTGAATGCATAACTTTTGCTAAAACATAGACAATTGAGTAAAAAAATTTTATTGTGCGAAACCGTTGCTTACCATAATCTGCTTGCATGCCTTTTCGCCAAAATTTGTAATTCGCTGCGAAACGAGTGACCACACGTCGTTAGTTAAATAGGAATGCAAATAGGTAATGTTAAAGGCGGAAGAATCGTTATCTAAATGTTTTTTAATGGTAACTTCGTTGTTGATCGAGTAATAACCTATGGTTATATACAATTCGCCCCACGTATAACATATATTTAAATAAGTTCTCATTAAAATTTGATTCTGTAAAAAAAAATTGTTTAAATATGTATATCTAATATTTGGCCCTGCCTTCCTTCACGAAATTTTTAATAAAATTGGTTTCCGTAACTTGTGCTTCCATTCTCGTCGTTTGCGTTTTTATTAAATTTCAAATTAATTTTCCGCCTACTATTTTAAGGGCGTACTGCTTTAAGATAGGCGATAGTAGTGAAACTCAATAACTGGGAAGAGAAGATAAAGATTATGAGAAACAAGGGCAAGCTGAGGGGTGAAAAAATGTACATAGACAACGATTTGACCAGGAACGAACTACAGATACAAAAAAAGATAAGAGAGAGAGTTGGTTAACTATGCATGTATGTATATAGTACTGATGAAGACTGAGGAAGTCAGAAACATATACCATTGTTGCCGAAATAATTTAATAATCGGCAAAAAAGAAGACAAATTATTATGATTATGTCAGCGAGTTGTTGTTTTGAGTTTTTTGAATTTTGAGTTGTGATTTTAATTTAATGTTCATCATTTTTGTAAAGAGTCGATAATTTTTGGTGTAAAAAGGGGGTGCAAAATGTTCGCCATGCTCTACCCAAGAATAGAAAAATCGCAATGACGAAGAATTTCGTGAGATCAAACCACTAGCAGTGGACGCAATTATCAAACGCCACTTTGCCACTTAGCGTAAATCCCCGACACTAATAAACACTAAAAAGGTTCACCTTTTTCTAGTTCTACCTTTCGCGAGTTTCGCGAAATTGAGTAGGTGAAATTGAGGAAACGACAAACGTAAGTGGTTGGCAATGGGTTCCCTCAAAAGAAACTGTAGCAGACGACGGAACAAAGTAGTCTAATCAGGGTGATTTTTTGGATTCTACAATTATAAAATTATTAGAACAAAATTCGTCGTTAGAAGAACTTAGAAGAACCTCCCAAAAACTGAGGTATAAATGACGAGAACGAAAGCAATTTAAAGTACAAATGATTGAAATCAGTTTCATTAAAAAATTATTTTTTTACTACTTACATGTTCCGAGTTAACTAAAATTTTGCCGAAAGTTCCCAAATTTTCTTCCAATTCAAACATTGCTTTCATAAAATTTTTTACCAAGATGGAAGGAATGGTATGTTCCGCTACTCGAACGCTCGATAAAAGGTTACACAACAGAATACCAATGACTTCGATATATAAAATTTCATTTTTGTCCAAATTCGTACGGTCCTTGTTAATAACTTCCTTTAGTAGATACAAAAATGTCCTGAACAAATTCATGTACTGTTTACCGTGTAGTAAGGTGATGCATTGAGTCATGCAGTTCAAAATTTCTTCAGAGAATGCGTCACTGCTGCAACAATTCACTTCAGACTGTTTATCGCAATTTCCCAAAAATTTCAGCCGAGTGTTACCAAATTTGAAGTCGCCTTTCAAAGCCTTTCCGATACTGGGCAACACTTTCGAAATCAAGTTTGGAATTCGATTCAGTTTTTGAAAAACATTAATCAATGAAATAAAATATTTATCGTATTTCTCTCGCATGTCCGCCTTGTTTGGTGAAAGAACAACAAAAACCACAATTTGATCGACAAGTTTTTCCATGCTCAACGGATCAACAGCCAAGAGGTGATGTAAAAAGTCGTAAACGTTTTCGTCCGGACATTTCGACACAGAAATGAGGGTGGTCGTTAAATTTATTAATAAATCACTACACGAAATTTTATTTATTTCGCAATGCAGTTGGTTGGTTTTTTTCGTTAAAATCTCACAGAGACCCGCCAAAATCGAAGTCGACAACTTTAAGTCGGATGTTGTGTTGCCAACTTCGGTAAGTTTGCTTAAACCATAATAAGAGGCGGCATCGAAACCTAATATTTGAACCAGAACGATAAAAAATTGGTAAACCATCTTGAAATTATTGTAGCATGCACAGTACGAATGGAAAACCAACTTAAAAATATGTTTAGCGTTATCCTCGGTCAAGTTTTGCAAATGTTCAAGCAACAACTGTGTTAGTGACACAGTAGAAATTTCACCACCCTCAAAAATGGATTTAAAATAATTGTTGAAATTTTCGAAATTTCTCTGAAATACACACTGAAACAAAAACAAATTAATAAGAATATGGACACGGCTGTCGGCGTTCTTACTCTTTCTAAAAGCTTCGATAGATCTTGGAAAACTCCGGCATTGTCTTGAAACCGTTGCAGTGTTTCTCCTAGATGTGGAAACAAATTTTCAAAAAAGAACCTGTAAAACTCCTCGCCTGTTGTAACATTCCGATTGAAAAGTTGGTCACTTTGAAGAAAACTACGTAAACGATCTGCCTGATCAATTTTCAGAAATAAACTCGACACCAAACGGCAGTACACATCCAATTCGTGTTTGAAAAATAAATAAAAATTTTTATTTTTTATTAGTGCATCGGCACACTCGACCTTTAGGCTCAAATTGTCGTCGCTCTTGTGTAGGCTTTTTACAAGAACCTAAAAAATAACCTTGAGTATAAGATTCAACGACGAACGCTTCTTACCTTCATCAAACTCCGAATGTCATCTCGCGTGACATCAACCTTCTGCAAATCTTGTAAATTTCGAGAAGATAACCAGTTAAGCAATAACTTCCACGCATTTTCGTCATCCTTTTTCGCGACTTTAATCAGCCACTGCAGCAGGAACGACTCGCGATTTTGTATTGGTAAACCAACAGATTTAAAAACATTGTCGGCGATTTTCAAACGCTTGGGGAGAGGTTCCTCTTTATCATCCAAAATACGTGCCAATTCTAAAAAGGTCGATTAAAGTGACAGTTGAGACATTTTCGAAAGTTTTATTTGATTTTTGAAAGGAAAGCATGACATTTTTAGGTTATGACGCGATTTTGATCGCAGAAACGTCAGTTTGTAATTTTGAAACATTTTTAAACGATAATTATTCAAATGAAGCTTACCTTTAGTTAAGGCCATTATTTATCTTAAATTTTGATGTTATTTTGATTTATATGCGCTTGCTTTTTTAAACTTGGGGAACTTGGGCAAAATTTGAAAATAAAGCCGTGAATACACTGTTATACATAACAGTGTTGCCAGATTTATTGATCGTGGCTTATTACTATTTCGTTGTGTTGTATAGAATAATCATCTTATTAAAATATAATAAAAATGTTTAAAAATTTAAAACACGCGGTTTTTCAAAATTAATAACATTAAATGTCTGTTTTATGGTGAAAATTTTGTTCTTAGACTTTTCTTTTTTTACCGCCGCCGTAGGATGATAAAGGGGGCAAGCTCCCCTCTTTGCCCTTCCCTAGATCGGGCCCTGGTCGCATGAACAGTGCTCAAGTAGCCTAAACTGGCAACACTGCTATGTAAAGCTAGTTTTGCACCTATTTCGGGGATCTAAAGGGGAACGTCTTCCCAAGGAGAGTGAGAGAGAGGCGTGTATTCAGGATTTCCTCTTTGATTGTTTAAAAAGATTTTTTTTCGAAAAAAATTAAAATTTAAAAAATAAGATTTAAAAATAATTTAACTGACATTTTCTTAAATTCTTCTGATTTTTTAGGATTTCCTGAGGTTTTCTAAGATTTCCTAAATTTCCCAAGTTATCTTAGAATTTCTTACACTGTAAAAAGTGGAAAAAAAATTCATCATTTTTGCACCGATAAACAAAATTAATAATTATATTGATGAACAAATTCATAAATACAATAATTTTTTTATATTTTTATAATTTAAAATTTCAGCGCAAAAATTATGAATTTTTCATTAAAATTTAAATAAGAATATTTTTATTTTCCCGCCACTAAAAATAGTAACATTTGTTTGGCGTTGTTGTCACCTCGAAGTCGAACGTGCACGAACGAGTTGGCACGTTGGTGGCTAATTTCATTCGGGTTATCAGTCTTTATTTAAAATGGCTCCGACTACGTAAGTACAATTTCTGAATATTTAAGTAATAATCCGACATCATCTATTCGATTTAATTACAATTTTACGTTCTATTCACATAATTTAATGTAAAAACAGATTTTCTGTAACTTTTGATATATATTTCGTACTTTCGGTGTTTGCAATAAGCGTGGTTAAGTTTAATAAACGTGTTTTCATTACAGAGAGAAGAAAGTTGCAGAAAAAAAACCTGAAGGGAAAACCATCAAGGGTTTGCCCGCAGTTCCCGAATCCGTCTTAAAACGACGCAAGGCGCGCATTTTAGCCAAGAAGGCAAAGGTACAATCTATTATCAAGAAACGTACAACAAATATCAAAAAACGCAAGGATATTTTCAAACGTGCCGAACAGTATGTGAAAGAATACAGGATCAAGGAACGCGATGAAATCAGGCTCGCAAGGCAGGCCAAGAGCCGAGGAAATTATTATGTTCCTGGAGATGCAAAGTTGGCTTTCGTCATGCGTATCAGGGGGTAAGTGTTTGTGTTTATACTAACAAACGGGCATATTTATAGTGATCTGCTAGTAATTGGCTTTTCATTTTCCATGCTGTCCAAAATAAAAGAACCTCAGATTTAATTCAAGTGTTCACACTCGAATTGATCATGGGGGCTCACATTTTTTAACCTAACCTCCAAATTTCCTAACTCATCTTTCTTTTGTAGTATCAATCAAGTTGCACCCAAAGTACGTAAAGTGCTCCAATTGTTCCGTTTGCGTCAAATCAACAATGGTGTTTTCATCAAATTGAACAAAGCCACTTTGAATATGTTGCGTATTTGCGAACCTTACATCGCATGGGGCTACCCTAACTTGAAATCGGTTCGCGAATTGGTTTACAAACGTGGTTTCGCTAAAATTAAGGGACAACGCATCCCAATAACCAGTAATTCCATCATCGAAAACAGCTTGGGAAAACGCAACATCATCTGTACCGAAGATTTAATCCACGAAATCTTCACAGTTGGTGGAAACTTCAAACAAGCTTCAAACTTTTTGTGGCCCTTCAAGGTTGGTTGGCTTTTACCAAAACATTTCTTTGATTTAACTTTTATTTATTCCAGTTGAACACACCAACCGGTGGATGGCGCAAGAAGACGACCCATTACGTGGAAGGTGGTGATTTTGGAAACAGAGAAGACAGAATTAATGAATTACTCAGACGTATGATTTAATTTGTTTATTTTTACTATCAATAAAAAGGTTTAAAAACTAACTAGTTTGGTTATGGAATTCATAATGAACAAATTGATAAACAAGAAATTTATTTTCATTTAAATTACAATTTCATAACAAAAGAACCTAATGGCGTTATTTTTAAATAAATTTACAACAAAAAACTGCATGATAGTTTTTCAACCGGTAAATCACAAAATAGTCGATGCCCACCACCAAATTCTTAGTGGCGAACACCCTCCGCACAATAATTTATCAACCTCTTACTATATATCACGCGGGAGGGGGAGGGTATGGAACCCCAAAAATTTATAAATTAATTTAGCAGTAGGAGTCGGTACTCCTCATAAAGAAACATAATCGACATGCATACATCATTAAAGCGAGGAAATTTCTTTACCCCATGTAATAAATATCAACACGGTGGAATAAATATGCAATATTTTTGGAAAACTAAGTTTAAGTCGCTTGCTAGGAATGGAACTGGTAGAAGGTTCGGTTGCTAAAAAAAAAAGTCAATTAGAAATTAAATAAATTTCGTCTTTAAAATTGCTTACATTCTTCGTGCTCTGTTTCGTTAGTGTCCCATCCAATTTCGCCATCGACTTCTAACTCAAAAATGGGATAATTTGGAAAATGTTTTGCAATTATAGTTGATTCGTTGTTTTTTGCTTCCTTTGCATGACAAACCAATCTTATAATAAAACCTGCTTTACGAAACGTGGAACATTTTCTTAACTAAAATTATGTTAAATCAAAAATTTGCATGTAAAAGTGGAGAATTGAACTTACACCTAATAATCTCCTTTCTAAAGTATAATTCTTATCAATCACAATGGAATAACAGTTACAACTCCTACTCGATTCTTTGTCTTGCAAAAACAACATACAATCTAGTTGTGCTGCACAAGAGTGCTCGATAATCGAATTGGGATGCATACGTGTATACTTGATCAGGCCACCACCGAAAGCAACGTCTTCAAAATTTTGCCTAAAATAAAAAAAACTGTTAAAACGAACACTTACACGACATTAACAAATTCATTACTCTTTAAATAACTCTGTGAGAAAAATGTTCATTATGCGAAGCTTGTAGTGTTGGGTGAATACCAGGACACATTTTACCTCTTCATTTGATTTGATTGATTCCGACAATATCGAAATATTTTGTGTTGGATTGCAGGAAAAAGTGGCGATTCGTATGTTGGGTATATGAGGAATTCTAACAGCTTTAAAAATGTCAGTCGTTTCGCCTTCTAAAAAATATACAAATGTTAAGACGAAAGAAATTTGTATGAATTATTATATAGAGAACACAGCATAATCTGCTTTTACGGTCAGCTTAAATTTAATTTGATGATCTAAGGCAGCAATACTTTTGCAAACTTTTTTTTCTATGAAGGTTTTAGCTCCATCGTCCACTCACTTATAGTTTGCCTGCAGACTGTTTATCAAATCTTTTAAAATTTGCTTTTCAAGTTTTTCAAACTTTTTTTTTATCCTGCATCTCGTTAATTCATTTGTGCGTATAATTTATGCTATATTCCCTCTCGACCCGTTAGAAATTTTGCACTTTGAATAAATAAATGGTATATATTATATAAATGTAAATAATGAACACTGCCTTGAAGTAGCAAACTTCAGCAAAAACAGGCCACATATTGAGCCCATTATGCTACCTCCAATGTTGTGGCCCCAATGTGTTGATGCACACCGGAAGGCTGAGCTAAGAAATTCTGTCAAGTCCGAGATTCGAACCCAGAATTTTCGCTCTGTAACTCAACCAGCGATCACACCAATCCAAGGCTGTGGTTTAACCCTCTGTTTAAGATGCAAAAACAGATGGTTTGACAAAAACAAGTATCGCATCCACCATTAATTAAATTAAAAAAATTATTTTTCATTTCTAAAGAATGAACTCGCAGACGCATGCTTCTGACTCATTAGTCGTTATCAGCATCGTACACACAAGGAAACACTTAATTTGTGTACAATTATTGTACAATTAGTAAAATGCATTCAAATGTACAACACTGAAACTTGCAAGTTGTAGCCAGGACTGGAAGTTTGAATATTTAAAATTTCCAACAGTAATTATTATGCTGCGGCACATTGTCTTTTTGATCGACGGAACAGGAATGTCGTTCTCCTGTTATTAATCCATAATACACTGAATTGATAACAATTATTATCAGAAAGTAGATAGCGTGAACTGACGTTAATAAAATGGCATTAGGGGACGTCCATTAATTACGTGAGCAGTTTTTCTTAAAATTTGGACCTCTCCGTCCCCCCTTGGTGAGATTTAGTAAGGGTACGTTCCACTTACAGCCCACGACGCCCACGGGCGACTTTTAAGCGTTCCACCTAAAGCCGCGGTCCTTGCGGTCGAGCTCAAAACATCATCAATGACGTCACCGATTGCTAGCCCACCACGACCACGAAGCCCCACTGTAAAAGGTGGGTTGCCGTGATCGTGAAAGTTTTTTCGCGCACAAATTTGAAAGTTTAAGAATGGATTCCAAAAAAATTGCATTTTATAATGCCGATAGTGAAAATTATTTATGAAATTAAAATATATAAATATATTATTCTTTAGTTAACTTGTGAAGTTATTTCCCATAACTTGTTATAAAATAATGTTGTTTTTTTTCATAAGAATATTTTCATTTTCATAGCAATATGCAAAAGTAAACTTGTACTTGCTCTGTTTTAACTGTTCATCATAATAATTTGTGCAAAACTTGTAAGGTTACCAACATCAAGATTTACATTTTAAAATTTGAATATGAAAATTCAAAATGACGTTAGCTCGCCCACAAAGATCACAAAAGCCGTTCCACTACACTAAACGACCGTGGTCGCCGTGGGCGAAAACGTATAAGTGGAACGCTAAATGACACGACCAAGCCGCGGTCGTCGTGGGCTGTAAGTGGAACGTACTCTAAGATGTAGAGGGACCCCCCCACCTCACGTGAGATTTACTTTATAATTTTTAAATAATTAAATTTATTTGATGTTTTACATTTTTACATAAAATTTTACACTAAAATACAAAATGTTATTTGTTGTAATAATGATTCTTGAATTAATTTTTTTTTTAATTAATTAAATCTCTGGATTAAAAAGTTGACCTGAGATTTTCATTGACCCCCTCCCTTTAAATGAGATTTGGTAAGATTTTGTAGAACCCCCCCCCCATTTTACGCTCACGTAATTAATGGACGTCCCCTTATCTAAATTACAAAATTAATTCTATTTATTTTTTACTTTCAAAAACAAAACTACCTTGTTGACGTCCTACGATTATCGTCACAGTCTGCCTTTTGGCTTTGCAAGAGCTCTGCTTGAAATTGAATGATTAAAATTGTAGAAATAATACAAATTTGTGAACTGTAAAAATACAGAAGGGTTCGCATAATATTTACAAGTATCTAAACAAACATTTGTTTAATTTTTGAATTAATAATATAGTCGAGTATCGTTTATTTGTACTCCCAGATATACGTACCTACATTTAAAATTTTGCTTAGGAACTCGAATTCTTAAAAGTAATAAAAATTTGAAATTGAAGATATAAAACTCAACTTACAAACATAAGTCAGGCGATATTCAAATTAAAAAAAACATAATTTGGTTTTTACTCCCTCACATTCTTCACGGACGTCTACAGTATCGTCAAGTTTTACGAAAATATGGCTAACTAATTTTGTAAAAATAAAACATCCGACACTATAATGGCTTTATTTCAGGACTCAAAATAAGTTACTTTATTTTTGGAAACCGTTACTTTTGTTACTCTTTTTCAACAATGTAAATTTAATTTAAAAAAGTACCTACATGTAGGCAGGGTGCTCAGTAAATAACTCTTATAGAAACTACCGAGACATAATGCTTCTCAGCTCCACTTACAGAGTGCTCTTTATATTAATTTACAAAAGACTGAAAGAATACACCAAAGAAATAATCGGTGTATACCAGTTTGGGTTCACCGAGGGCAAATCTACGGTGGACACGATGCACATTGTAAAACAAACCACGGAAAAAATGAATGAACACAACATTGAACTTCACATGCTATTCATAGACTTTGATCAATCTTTCGATAAGGTGAAGAGGTAAATCATGGAACAGAATAGCAATATTCATCTAATGTAAAGCTTTAAATAAATAAATTTAATAAAAAAAAAGTAACCAGCTGAGCACCCTCTTATATGGATTTCAATTTTGTTAAAATAAACTTTTCTTTGAAAATATCGAATTATATGAATTTATATTTTTCAATTTATTGTTAAATCGGTCATAGAAGGAAGGCCGGTTAAGCCCCCGCAAGGAGTATACCAGGGGTGGCCAAGCTCCTTGATAGTCCGAGCCATTTTTCAAAATTTGAAAGTTTTTGCGAGCCAAAAAATTTAAAAGACATTTTGAAACACCTACGGAACGATAATAATTTTTTAAAATATAATAGCACAAAAATGAAAAGGAAACTCATGTACATTTATCGAGAGCCACAAATAATCCTTCAAAGAGCCACAGGTTGGCCATGTACTATATAGCGCCATTACTGTTAATACATTGCACATTCGAAAAACTCCTCTACAGCTTTCTCTATTTTTCATGCCCAACATCAACCTCAGAGCTCGCTTTTGACTCACAAATACACGGCCTACAGCCGAAGAAGTCCCCCAGAAAATAATGCTGTATCGTTTTATCACTTTAATGCAAAAATCCCCCTCCGCACTCAGCTCGGCCATGTTTCCACCCCTCAGCATCACCGTGGTATCGTCAACATAACCAACAAGTCTGTGGGGAGTATTCTTCAATATACTCAACAGTCATTGATAAAAATTATAAACAGAAGCGGCGCCAATATGCTGCCTTGTGGAACGCCCATAAGAACATGCTTTAACTCAGACCAGAAGCGTATTCCATCCTCATCGATAACCACACACTGCCTCCAATCAGCAAGGTAGGATTCAAACCAACTGTAGGCAACTCCTCTAACACCATACTTGTATAACTTCCTCAGCAGCAGCCGATGATCCACACAATCAAACGCCTTAGACAAATCCAAAAACAAACCACATAAAACACCTCCAGATTCCAGCGCCTCCACGATCGAGTCCACTGAGACCCATGGAGCAGCTTGTTCTTAACAAAGAAATCCATAACTCGATTGGCCATCAACTTCTCAAACAATTTACTGAAAGATGTTAAGATACTTATTGGACGATAGTTCTCCATGTAATTATGATCATTCTTCTTAAACAAAAGCCTGTTAACAGCTGTCTTCAGAAAATCTGGAAAAACTCCCTGCTCAAAAGAACAGTTCACAATATGCAGCAATGAATCGGCCACAACACACATAGAATGTTTTATCACATGAACGGGGATGCCGCTACATCCAGAACTCATCTTATTTTTCAGCAGCCCACATGTCGCTATCAGTTCCTCCCGATCAACCGGAGACAAACATTAAAACTCAAGCGAGGGAGACTCAAAAGGTCCCGACACCCGCCAAACCTCTGACAACAGACCAAGTCGTTTTACTTTTATTATCAGATCGCGATATCAAGTTTCGAATGTGGTCACTTTTACTCGATTTCAATTTATTGTTGTATTCCCGTTTAGCTCGCACATATAGTGTCTTATATTCGGATTTATACCGCGATACCACTAGCAAGTAATCCAAAAAGCACGCATAACCGACTCATCATATTTCATGCCGCAATTTTCACTTTTCACGATTTGAGAAAAGAAGTCTCAAACTCACCAGAGTACAGGTAATGAAACGTATGGGAAATGGGGGTTTCGACTTATTCGGTGCTAGCCCTATTTTGAGCAGTTCTTCATAAATTACCATGTTCTGGAAGTGACGGGGTGATCGCATTTTCCAAAATTTTCGTACTTAATACAACAAAAGAATACAAAGTGGACTGGGCATGACACATGCGATAATTTGGAAATTCATAGAAGCGAATACTGATTACCTCGAGGATTTGCACATAATTTTGAGATTTATCTCAATTATCGAGATATTATAAGAAAATTATCTCACATCTTACAAAGAAAAAGCATTTTTAGTTCCGCCGGTTTAGCTACTGAATTCTGAATTTTCAAGTAGGTAAGGTACTCCTTCCGCTATATACATCAATTATAAGTACAACAAAGGTTAGAGTTATTTTTAAGAAAATTCTACTCTAAATCGTTTGTTATTATTTCCTTTGATTGAGGGTAATCTTAAAATTTCAAGACATTTAAGAATATCGTTACTTTGGCCTATTTATATTGAAATATTTAAGAAATTTGCTCGAAACTTTTACGTCATAATAGTGGTTTTACGTTGCCCCCTCGCTCAGCCTCGAGTCTTTTACAAGTAGGGTAATTTTTTTAAATTGAAAAACTGCATTTTCTTCCTGTTAATGCAGTTCAAACCATCTATTTTAATTGATGTAATTATAATTAATTTAATTCATAATAAACCAGATTTTTATTTTCAATTAAATTTATCTTCAATGGAATTATAATCGACGAATACATGGTGTAACTGGATATTAAAGAAATAAATATTTTTTTAATTGGGTAAATTTGTTATCTTTTTAATTTAAAGCTTTTTTTAAACCTTGGTGTTACAAAAATTAGCAATAGTTGGATATCACCATTTAGTTAAGCTGACCCTACACCTCAATAATATTACAACACAACAACAATTTTTACCTTGCAAGTGAAGTGGAGGTATAGCAGAACAGGATATTATAAAGTACCGTCCATTGGGAGGCACAATTTCCTGTAAGATGTATTCTGAAACTAACGTCGTCGCAATTAAAAAAAAAACTAACCTCACCGAATAAATTAAATTACACCAACTTACAATGCATTTTGCTCTGCTTTGAGTTGGTGTGTAAACACACACTTTTCTTCAACTGCATTGCCAATCCATTATATACAACTAGACTAATGTCCGTGTCAATGTACCTAAAATTTTTGGAAACGTGCAATCGTTTCATCGGATTCGAACTGTAATGCATCCATTCTACCGTATTCCTTTTATTTAATTCTATATTCGCCAAACGATTCCACATCCAGTTGACCAATTTGGCATTTTGTAACTCGGTGTAATCCAGATGCCTAAATATGCTTTCGAGCACCGGATAACAGTTCATGACCACTTCACACAAATAAGTGTCGTGAATTGGCGTAAGGGGTAATTCAATCTCATTAGTTGTCGTTATAGATGGTATGCAATAATTTTTTCTGCGATGCGGATTAATTTCGTACTGAAAAAATTCCAAAATCAAAATCGAATTTGTTTCCCCGAATTGTACACTTACAACTACGTGTTTTCCTTTAAAAACTCTCACACTGTAATCGGCCACCTTCCGCGGCATTTCTATCTTGTCAGCACAAAACTTAAGAATCGCAAAGTCGAATTTGTGATAACTTCAAAAAACGACGTTAGAAATCACGAACATAACCTTCAAAACAATTTTTATACGGAGATCATTAATGCCATCTACTCGTTCAAAAATGTGTTGATCTTGTTGTGTATTCATAAAAAGTCACCTAGTAAGTACGTATTGATTTTTATTTTCTTTTTTTTCCTCAAACTTTCTCAAAAGAACGTTGATTTTTTTGGGACGATTTCGTTTCGGTTCGTTCGATTATCAGGCTCTTCTGCGCTTTTTATTTTCATTCTTTCAATTGTTTCCTCAATTTCCTAACTTTTCGCCGGTTTTCCTTATTTTAGTCCCATTTTTGAATGTTATATTGCGCACAACTCTAAATACGAATCCAAAAATTGAGGTTGTAGATCCAAAGAACCGGATCACAACAATCAAAGCGCTCACCTACTGCGCCGGACGTATGGAGGGTAGAGGTAAGGAGGACAATCTCTGTGTACAAAAAGTGTCCTTCAAATAGTAGTAATTAGCGTTTCAGAAAGTGTCCAGTATGGCGCTGGTGTACCAAGAGGGTATGGTTTTTGAACTATGGAACATATCGCCGTCATTGTCTTTTTTCCAGGCCAGGGTTTGAAAGATTAATAAAAATGTTCAATTTATATTTTATTAAACTTTTATAAACAATTTTGTAGTATTTTAATTTATTGCTATTTACACAATCTTGATAAATGAAACTTTTTATGTCAGGCGAGGAGTTTATATTTATTATTCAAGTTTAATTCTCAGCTAATGCAATATAGAGTCATCTACCTTCCATAGTTCAAACCATACCCTCTCGGTACGCCAGCGCCATTCTGGCCGTTTTCTGAAACCTTATTTAGTGCTTTTCAGTGGCCACTTTTAGAATAAAACAGCCATATGAGATTGTCCTCCTTACCTCTACCCTCCATAGCCGGACGGGAGCGTTGTAGTTTCTTTGATTCTTTCTTATATACCCAGTGATTCGTTATAATTGTGATTCAAGCATATCAGATCAAATGATCAAAACGAATATTATAATATTCAGGTTAGGTTAGGTTAAATTTTTATTATTAATATTTATAAAATTATTTAAAATATAAGTATAAACACAGTGATTCCAAGAAATATCTTCTCTGACCCTGTAAAAAATTATATCTGCGATGGTATCTAGGTATTGTACCAGAAAAATCTACTTTAAAGTATTTTAGCTTATCAATGCTCGATTTCCCAGGTTGTGAGGCGTAAAGGCCGCACTAATCTGCCACTTTTAAATTTTTTAAGTTGGCATTAACAACATCCAGAACTCGAAAATTACGGATCTTAAAAGACGGAATCGCAGAACCTACTCATTAGAGACTCTGTAGAGTCTTAAGAAAGATTGTAGAGTCTCCAATGAGACTAAACTTGAGAGTAGCTGATGAGTCAAAGATAGAGTCATTGCATCAAATCTAGCAATGCCTGTAGGTTTTGTAACATTTTCTTGGGTTTACTTGGTCATTATATCGACAGGCCAGGGAGTACTGGTCCAGGACAAAAGGACGCGGCCGAAAAGACGCCAGCCCAATAAGACGCAAAAATCATATTTTTTGATTTTATACTATAACCGTCCCTGGTCTATAATAGGTCTGGTATATAATATAATAATATAATCGTTTTTCCTAGAGGCCGTAGATGTCGCCGCATGTCTGGTGTTCTCGTGCTGTGCTGTAAACATTGAGGTGTCAACGCCGCTGTTACTCAGCATCTTTTTAACCCATTTGGTTATTGACTGAAACGATGCCTTGGTATGTGGCTTGTTATATGTCAAGAATAGACCAAATGTTGCCAAGTCCCGAAGATTTTCAGATTTGTCTAAATAGAATAATACAGCCCTAGTAAGGCATATCTTGGGGCTCTCTTTAAAAAACAGCAGTTCCAATACCGGTTAGAAGTTATCTTTTCCTGAGGTCTTTATCCTCGCCGGAATCTTGATCTGTATGTAACGATAAGCCGTCACTAGGCGACTACCAATTGGCTACTTATGTACTTTTTGACTGAACCAGACTAGAGGTTCACATCAAAGTCAAGATGCGCAAGTCCAAAAAATCGAGATCGACACTTGATAAGGTAGTTATCACCAAAGAAGACAGGGTGGCAGCCGACAACCAACAGATCGACCCAAAGCGAACAATCCGAATTCCAACAATTGGACCAGCTGACCGCACTTGGTCATCCATCAAAGAAGACTGTAACCGTAGTCACCCCAACCCAAGACAACCAACCAACCCCAGATTACAGTCAAAATGCATATTTGAACTCGTTATTGGTCCAGCGTGCTGAGCTGACTCAAAACATGGAGGAACTGATGTCCGAAGCCAGCAACCTGGATGTTGAAATCGCCACACGATAACAAGTTCCCCACCACCGTCCATACCCAGGACTGCAATATCGCAAAAATAGACGCTTGCGTCTTTTTGGTCGCGTTTTTTGGCACCCGAAAAGAGCTTATTTTATAACAAACAAGCTGAAATTTTTATCTTCTTATCTTATATACCACCAAGAACTGGAAGCCCTCTTGGTGTACCAGAAGCAGAGAAAACTCGAAAGGAGGACACAAATCGCCAAAATTTAGAGGGAGTATGAATTACAACGTGCAGAGAGCAAGCGAATCACTGCTGAAATTCAACAAAAAATAGAGGAATATATGAACTCAGAAGAATACAAGGCCTCACTCCAAGAAACCTCAACGACAGAAACTGCGCTGACCCAGCTGGAATCAAAAACCGTCATCACTGAGTCCTCAACAGACCAAGACAAAATGGAATTCGTGGAGGTCTCGAACAAGAGGGGTCGTTCGTCCACTCAATCAAACCAATCTAGCTCGTCAACCGAGGACATCAGGTGCAGAAACAAGTTTCATCTGCTCGATGACGGAACACATACTCCACATACTCCCCAAACATTCCGAGCAGCAGATCAAGCTCCGCTGCATCACGGAATAGTCAACAAAGGAGACATGAAAACACCCCCACCAGACAACCTGCAAAAAGATCCAGGATTCTCCCATCAAGCTGATGGATGCAGTTTGTCCTCGTTAAGTTGGTGGAAAATGAATAATCCACCTTCTTTTGGATTGAGTGCGTCTTCAAACAGTTTCAACATATTCCGGTGGTCTTCTTGGGAGACCATCAAAGGGTGATTGCGAGTCATTCATTTCTTGGCATAGTATGAGCCATGGATGGAAGAAATGGATGACTCGCAATCACCCTGATCTCCCAAGAAGACCACCGGAATATGTTAAAACTGTTTAAAGACGCACTCAACCCAAAAGAAGGTGGATTATTCTTTTTCCACCAACTTAACGAGGACAAACTACTCAAGGTAGTTGTCAGAGGCATCAAACCGACCGTGCCCATGGTCGCAGTCAGAAACGACCTACTAAGACAAGGTTTTCAGTTTGAGTCCTCGATGCACCCGCGGCCGCGACCGAGCCCCGTTTTCTCTTATCATGGTGTTCTTAAGGAAAAGCGAAGACGCAAAGAGAATTTTTGACATTACGCACCTGGAGAGGATCCACATCGAGATGGAAGCCCCTTACAGAAAACCACATGTACAAAGACATGTACAAAGATGCTGCATCTACAGATTGCATCTCACCTCGACCTGCGCCAAACCCAGGAAGGAACCAGCCACATTCACAAATTGTGGGGAAAGCCACTCCGCCAACTACCAAAAATACCGTAGCTAGTCTGTAATGTCAAAACGTAAACTCAAATTTCCCACCGAATCCCAATCTTCGAAACCCTACTCTAACCTCCTAAGCGCTATAATAATGGTGGCCACCACACGCGAAATGCCGTATCGTCTAAAATGCTAGGACCCCACGTCGTAACCTACACTCGAGACATTACCCCCACGTCGTAGTATTTCCTTCGTAGTGATGAATGAACTTTAGCAGTAGCAAATTGAGTCAGGAGAAACGTAAAGCGAACACATATAAAACACATAGCAGTTTAAATAGTTATAATTTGTAAATTATTGTCGTATAATTTCAGTTTACACATTGTGGTTAGCTTTTTGTCATTTTGTTTGTCATTTCAATATTCATAATTGTGATCGGGCAAATTACATATACGTCATATTCATATGTGGTCAAAATACATAATTCGTTATTAATCAAATATACAGGGCAAGTCAGCACATGAATCAACTGACACCTTTAGTATCATCATGTACTGGATAAACATAACAATTTAATCCCCAACATAAAAGCAAAACACACGAGTCTCGAGAGTGACCTACACAAAATGGCCTCCGTACAAAATAACCCAAGCTTTAATCTCATTCATAGAATCTAGGAGTGTCTGCAGATTTTGTGTTATCAGTATTGAGCTTCTTAGTTAGTCATAGGTGATAATTATCTACCATATGTGGTTCTAACATTAGCCTGTGAGCACGCCTGCACATAAGTTCTTGTGATGATTAAAGTTTATAAATTTTAATACACATGTTCATTTAATTCGATTACTCGAAACTCGTACCTTTTGAATTTAATTATATTACGATAATATTTACCTCTAGATTTGCCGAACCACAATAATTAAAATAATATAACACAATAGTACAACAAATAAATTTAGGTCGCGTGTAAACATGTCTCGTCTGCTTGACTACCCCAATCTAACCGGTCGCCATTAACGGTCCCTTCCTCCCCGTTGTAGCCCTTCTTCTCCCACTTCTTTTGGTTGTGTCTCAACTCACGTCCTTTCGTTAGATGGTTGGCAATGTTTTACGTTCAGCACTTCCAATGTAATGTATGTGTATTTGACAGTATGTTTTAATCATTTAAATCGTTCATTAAGCGCCAAATATAAATTACGTAAATATCATTACAAGTCTACGAGAAAAAAAAGTTTGGGAACCATTGTTCTAAATAATAATTATGATTTATCAGATACGATTATATCTATTTTTATAATAATAAGTACCCATCCAGTAAATTCGATACGCTTTAATGCTCTCAGTCGATAAAATGTTCTCTTACTGTGCGGTTGTGTTTTTTTTAAGTAAGTACATATTATCTAATAGGATTCATTAAAATATTAATTCAATGTCAAGCCATTGATTATTATCAATTTTAAAAAGATAGATTATATTATTTATCATTGTAGGTTTAGCAGTTGCAATTAAACGACCTTCAGTAACAACAAAATTGGGAGATGTTAACGGATATCATAAAACGTCATATAATGGTCGAACATACTCTGCTTTTGAGGGAATCCCTTTTGCCAAACCACCGGTAGGCAAATTACGATTTGAAGCACCAATGGAACCGGATCCTTGGAAAAAACCTTTGGATGCTAACAAAACATATGTGTGTTCTCAAAACGATTTTTTTTTATTAAAACCCGCCGGTAGTGAAGATTGCTTGTATTTAAATGTTTATGTCCCGAAAGATATTCCTAATCCAGAAGATAACATGAATGTAATAGTACACATTCACGGAGGTGCGTTTATGGTTGGTAGTGCGGCTATGGCCGGTCCTCATTTTTTTATGGACAGAGATATTATATTCGTAAATTTGAATTACCGCCTTGGCGCTTTTGGATTTTTAAGCACCGAAGATGACGTGGTGCCTGGAAACAACGGCTTAAAGGACCAAACCTTGGCCCTTCAATGGATTCAAAACAATATAAGACAGTTTGGAGGTAATCCAAATTCGGTGACCATTACAGGAGCTTCCGCCGGTGCCGCATCTGTACATTTTCATTATTTCTCTAAAATGTCCAAAGGATTATTTCATCGAGGTATTTCGCAAAGTGGCACAGCTTTGGGGCCTTGGGCGCTTCAAGAAGGTGCTTTGGAAAGGGCAAAAACCTTGGCAGCACTAGCTGGCTGCAAGGATACCAGCACTTCTCGTACAGCTATTGACTGTTTGAAAGAAAAATCAAAAGACGAAATTTTAAGTCAAACTAAAAATTTAGAATCTCCCGCTGGAAAATTTCCGATGACCCCTTTTTCACCCATCGTCGAAAGAAAATCAAGTTCTGCATTTTTAGATGACTATCCGTATAAGTTACTTACTCGAGGCGAATTTAATGATTTGCCTTGGATTACTTCCATGTGTACGGATGAAGGAAGTATAGGGATGATGCTCTTATTTCAAGAATTGGACAAACTGGATGAGGTATTTAACAAATTTGCTCATTATTATCTGGATTACGACTACACCACCTGTGATGCTGAAAAAGAAATCATTGCCCAAAAAATTAGAGAACATTATTTTGGAACAAACAAAATAGGAAGGGATAGTTATCGAACCTTGATGCAAATGTTTGGAGACAGAATATTTGGAGTTAGTTTAGAGAAATCGGCTAGAATTCAAGCAAGCGTTGGAAAATCCAAAATTTATTCATATATTTACGGATATAAGAACAGCTTTTCGGATGATATAATAAAACTTATGGGTATGGGTGACCTAGACATTGGCGTAGGTCATGTAGATGATGCTCAACTTCTATACGATATAAAATTTATTGGTGACACGGCTATGAATACCGTTTTATCTAAAACCGACGAGTTAATTAAGGATCTCATGGTGAATATATACGCTTCATTTGCGGATAATAGTGTGCCAATAATAAATGCCCTGGCTTTAGACCCTGTAAGCAACTCCAAAGAATTTAGTTACTTATCCATCAGGAGTCCCACTGAAATCAAAATGAATGTTACCGAGGAATTAACGCCCACCAAATTTTGGGAAGGGTTACCTATTATAGAAAATGAAAAGTTTTTTAAAAATTCTTGTAATAACGCAATTAAAAATGAGTTGTAAGACCTTGTAATACATAGTACAGGGTTTACCAATACGACGTTTGTTTTTAAATTTTAAATGAAACACATATTTTGGATGAAAATGCTATGGATTTTTATTTATATATAAAGTAGAAGGTCTGCCATTTACGAATGAAAAATAATATCCTTCGAATGCCCACCACGACCACGCTTACAGACATCGATTCTTTCGTCAAAATTTTCAATCACATTTTGGCATAATTGAGGCTCTATCTCACTAATGACACGTTTGATGTTGACTTTTAAGCCCTCAATGGCTTGTGGATTATCCGCATAGACTTGATCTTTCACATAGACCCACAAGAAATAGTCAAACGGTGTAAAATCGCACGATCTGGGGGGCAATTTATTGCTGAATTACGCGAAATTATTCGATCTGGAAATTTGTTTTGCAATAAAGCCATTGTTTCTCTGGCTGTGTGACAAGTGGCGCCATCCTGTTAAAACCACAGATCACTCACATCCATATCATCGATAATAGGCCAAAAATAATTTGTCAACATGTCCCCAAATGTGGAGAATGTCGTGGAATCGATAAATTTGGACGTTCTTTGACACTTTCACTTACAGCAGCGATATTTTCGCTGGATCGACCCAAACGAATATGTGTTGTTGTTGGTATGTTATATACCAAACCAGTAAACTTAAATTTATCCACCAAATTCTCGATAGCGGTTTCAGAAGACCGATCATGACGACCAAAAATATCGCGAATTTTACGAAATGTGGTTTTCACACATCGACTATTTTCGTAATAGGCTTTAATGATTTTAATACAATTTTCAATTGAAATTGAAAACATTTTCACAAATGGCACAGCTTCTGCTGTACATAGGTCAAAAAACTAAATGCAAGAACTGTCAAAATATCCGAATATGCCCCTATTGAAAAACAAACGTCTTATTGGTAAACCCTGTATATTCAGAAACTTTCAGTGTTTATTATTATTATTATTATTATTGCTGAACGGGTTGTGGTTTTCAGGCTCACTTGCACCGAAGCTCTAAGGTTATTGTATCCCACTCTTCAAGTTTTTCAACCGAGGTATCGTAACTTCTTTGAGGCTAGGGTTGGACATACACACAGTACGTGGTATAGAGATTGTCCTGTAAGTAGTCATGATCTGATGAATAAACTGAATGAACATCCGCGATTACCTTAGTTCCTTGATAGTTTCTTTTGGGGTGAGGTATGCTATTCCGCCAATTGGTTCTAGTCCTACTAAATGTCGTTTTACAGCAGCCTTGGCGAGGGAATCTTATAACTTTTGATTGTGCTTCCAACCCTCCCAAGGCTTTTAGTGCCCCTGCTCAGACTGAAATTGTAGTTATTTCTGCCTGGAAGACAGTAGCGTGGTAGTCCAGGTTTATACTGAACGCATCTCTTGCTTTGCGTGCACTGATTCCTGCTCCAGTACTAATTTCAGTTTTGGATTCATTTGCTTACCAGATGATATCACACCGAGCTTCCAGCTCTTCCTTGGTGCCTTCTTTTCCCCTCTCAGGTATGACATCCTTGAAAGGTTTTTGGAAGTTGATGATAACGTCATGAAGACGTCAAGAACTATAGACCCATCATCCTCCTACCAGTGTTTAGAAAGATATTTGATAAGATGATCAGAAACAGATTAATTACCTCAAGCAAACCAATCTCCCAAACAATTCAGGTTTCTTCAAGGGAAGTCAACAACACATAGCATAAAAGAATATGTGGACGAAGTCAACATACACAAAATGAACAGCAAGACATCCAAAGGAAACATCTCAGCAATCTTTTTCAATATCTCAGGAGCATTCGACAACATTAACTATGCAAGAAAGAAGTACCTAATAAACTGATCATGGTAATTAAAAGTTATTTGTTCGAAAGACACGTCACTGTAACCTCCGGAAACACCACAGTCAAATAAAATTCAACAACGGCTGTCTACAGGCTTCAGTTCTGGGGCCAACCCTGTGGAACGCCTTATTGTACGATTACTTAGAAGACATTGAAACTGAAAACCAAGAAAATAGCGAAAAAGGATACAAAAAAAGACAAGAGTCTACGGAGACGACCTGGTCAAAATAATTAAATCGAAAACAAGGAAAGGACTGATAATAGCGAAATGTAATTGAACCGTATCCTCACTAGCTGCAGGAGTCATAACAGACATCCACCCATTCCACATGGAAATTAATAGAATAATCGCCTGGAGAAAAATAAAGGAAAAAGAAACAAAAATATTCTTAGGACGAGAAATAGTCCCAAGATACTTCCAACACAAGACCGAAATTCGAAAGGAAATGGACCTGATAATCGAAACGCAATGGCAAGCACAGTGGGACGAAAGCCAATACGGAAGAGTAACCTACACGTTCATTCCTAATGTAGGACCCAGGACAGCAGCGCAAAAATGGCACAACTTTTAACAGGATATCGGGAATTCGGGAGACACATTAAGAGGATGGGGAAGTCTCCAGAAGAACTTTTCTCGGAAATACCTATAAATATGTTTTCTAAAAATAAAGCAAAATCGTTTTTTTAATCATTTATTTGGCCAAATCATTTTTATGTGCAGACTTTTATTTTTTGATTGCGGTTGGACAAAGTTTTCTTATTTTTGACAGGCGTTGTTTCATTGGAATAGTATTTCGATGGTAAGAGATCGATATAAGCAAAATTGTTCGTTTTTGTAGCATTTAAAGGCTTCCTTGGTTGAGCTTTTACCTGTTTCGAATTTTTCTTAAATTTGTTTTCCCAGTTCGTACACAAATTGAACAAAGTAGAAATGGACTCTGCGTAAGGATGATTGATCAAATTTTTATCGACAGTTGGAAGTTTTTTAGGTGTTAACTTCTTTTGAATTACTGGTTTCTTACTTTTTTCCTCTGCAACCTTTTTCTTATCTAATTTTGGAGCAATCTTCGTAGTGAAGACGCTTTCAAATTGTAACTCGTTTGGTTTTGTTCTACTGTTTTGGGTGCTGATTGGTTCTATTTTGTTCAGCAAAGTGATTAAACTGGTTTGGTTTCGCGTGCAGACATTTTCCGAGCGACTTCTTTGATTAACATGCTTGATGCTTTCAATTTCATCTATGGCTTGGAATAAATCATTTAAAATGGTATCCAGTTCATTTTGTAAGAGACCTTTTGGGCATTCGCTTGTCGTTGGTTTAACAGGGACTATTTTTTCGGCAACGAATTCCTTCTTACTTTTTGAAGTTTTCAAAGACGTTTTGGATTCAAATTTTGGGGAGCGGTTAAATTTTGCAAATCTTTTTATCTTGAGGTTCTTCTTCTTGAACGTGGAGAAAGATTGTACTTTGATACTTGTCGGTCTCCAGCACGCGTTATATCTTGGAAGTATTATTTTCCTCTTCGTCTGTTTGGAGATGGTCAGGTTACTTTCAGTCGGAAAACGCAAGTTCTCTTCGCAGTTGCACAATTTATATTGCTCGCTTTCGATTTTGTTTGGATTTTTCAAATCACGATTAGAACGTTTTCCCCGTAACGGAGATTTGGGTTTGCGATTTTCATCATGCATTTTTCTCACATTTATTTTTCCCAAATTGGGTTCGGAAGAAATCAATTTTGTCGCATTACCAGAAGTGAATTTCGGGCAACCCTCACCTTCGGTGATATTTCTGGTAACTTGCTTTACTTTCGTTTCACTTCTGGAAACTGGCCGCATCTGATCGCCTGCATTGTCGAAATTTCGGTCAGGAACTTTTTCTTGGGCCACCTCCGTTAAGAGATTGCTTAAAATGGAACTGTTTTGGTTCAATTGTTTACTTTTAAAAATATGAGAAATTATGTGTTCATTTTTATTGCAATTCGATTGCAAACAATTTAGAGCTACTTTCAATCCGGTTAGAGTTAGTTGGATTGAAGATCGACTTTTGGCAAGAAACGTTTGTTCCACATCGCTCTTTCTGCTTATATTCTGAATCGTCATTCGTGACGCAAGTCCCAATTGCTTAACTTCCTTCTTCAGCTTCTCCACAGTTTGCTTGCAATTGTTAAACTGCTGTTCAAAATACGCTTTATTTTTGCGGTCCAAATTTTTATTCTTGATCCTCAATATCTCTTCTACACAGCGCAGGCAACAGCAGTTTTGAGAATGATCTGAATTCTGCTGTACGTTCAACTTTTTGTACTGTTTGCATAAGCAGTCGAAGCAGTCGCAATTGGTTGGGTGGATTTTGTTATCCCCAAAAATCTGATCAAAGTTTAGATTTTCAAATTCTTGCAGTTCCGGCCCAAATTCAGGTTCCATTTTGAGGCGTTCTTCTGGAGTATCGACGGAAACTTCGTATTGGGTTATAGAAACCACATCGGCGAGAGTATCCAGCGACGCGTTACGAGTTGCGCCAAGGGATTTCCCTAAAATTATTTCATCAGATAATTGACATTTTCGAATTTTTGGAATATACTTTGGTTTGGAAGAAATAATCGGAAACAGTGAAGCATGTGGTGGTTCTAATTTTGATTCCGGTTTATTCGAAACTGTAACTTGAGAGGAATCCCTTTGCAAACGGTTAATTTCCATTTCCAAATTTTTGCTTGTTGTAGATCTTCGTTTTCTTTTTGTTAGAATTTTACGTTTCGATTCCCGAATTTTTTCCGTTGCGTCCGTCGATGGTTTTATTTCGAGCGGGGTTTTTTGTTCCTGAATCGGAAACACTTCTTCTTCTTGGTCTGCTAGCAAACTCTCGTCCACATCTGAGATGGTTTCTAAGGAATTGAACAAGACCAACCGCCGTTGTCTTCTGTAAAATCGATAAAAGTCTTCGTTGTTATATTTTTGTACTTTTATTATCGTGGATACTGTTTGGACTTTGCGTTCCTTGTTTCCCAAATCCAAATTTTTCCTGCCATTGGAAAAAGCGATTTTTTTACGTCTCTCTTTCGGGTGCCTTACCTTTTCAGACTCTTCCATTTTCTTTTTCAGGTTTGCTTTCGTAATTTTTTGCTTCATTGCCACATCCAAAACAATCTTCAGATTTTGGTTGGCACTCTCCAAAGCTTCTTTCACGTTTTTGTTAACTTTTGCCAAAACATTGATAACATTTTTATTGGATTTGTTTAGCGTTTTAATTACATTAGCTCTGAAATCAGTTTCATCCACTTTGGATTTCTTCATTGTTTTAGTATTATCTTCTAATTTTAAGGTTAGGTCAACTTTTTCATTGCTAATTGTTTCGCTCCCCGACGTTAAGTGTGGTTTCGTTATTGCCGGATTGTCCAGATCAGAATGCAACTCTTTTGAAAGGTTTGCAGTTTTTTTGTTTTCCTTATGAGGATCTTCAATGCTTCTGAGAGATTTTGGTTTGTCTGATTTTTGAGCTAAGCTTAGTGAATCTTCCGGATTTAATTTCACAATTTTGAAAATCTTGTCATCATTTTTGTTTTTTATCTTTGGGCTGCCTTCTTCCATTTTCAGTAGAGCTTTTTTGGGATTGTCCAGATCAGAATGCAACTCTTTTGAAAGCTTTGCAGTTTCTTTGTTTTCCTTATTAGGATCTTCAATGCTTCTGAGAGATTTTGGTTTGTCTGATTTTTGAGCTAAGCTTTGTGAATTTTTCGGATTTAATTCTACAATTTTGAAAATTTTTTCTTCTTTTTTGTTTTTGATCTTTGGGCTGCTTTCCTCTATTTTCTGCAGAGCTCTTTTGGGCTGGGAAAAAATATTTTGGATTTTGCTAACTTTCTCATTCTTTTCAATTGGTACTTCTGGTAGGGTTTTGTCGGGCCTGGCTTCGCATTCATTTTTCAATTTTGCGATTTTAGTTTTTGGCCTTCTTCCTCCATTTTTCTTGATTTCTGCCGATTTGATTCTATCAGATTTCGAGTTGCTTTCTGTGGTTTTGAGTTCGACGAGAGCTTTAAGCTGTTGCTCTTGAGGGACGAACTTGGTTTTTGGCTCGCTTTTGATTCTATTCTTTGATGTGGTGATTTCTGGGCAGGCAGCCAAAATAGTTAAACTTTTGGATTTAACTGAAGACTGTTTTAGCTTCCGCTTGTATTTTGATTTCAGAAAATACTCACTTTTCCTGATAGAAAATTTTAATTCTGACCGGACGTTTTCAATTACAACCGGCTTTCCTATAATTTCCTCTTCGGATTTTTGAAAATTTAATGTTTTCCAGTCTTCTTCAGTTTTTATTTGGGGGATTTCCCGAATGCCGATTTTGCTTGAGAAATAAGATATGCAAGAAGTGCTTGACAACGACTGCTCCAATTCTGATTTCGTTAAATTGTTCAAAATTTGATTTCCATATGCGTTCTCGGAAAATGCACTTACCTCTTCCATAGAATCCAAATTGTTGATTTTGTCGAAAACCGAAATAGCTTCCAAAAGAAACTCTTCGACGATTTCTTTGGATTTTTCATCAAATACTTTGGACGGTGATTTTTTATACACAGTTATTTTGTGATTGCTTGGTTCCAAACTTTTCTCCGTTTCAGTTTCTTTGGTTAGTTTTTCTTCCATATCTTTTTGGGTTCCTACGTTGGTTGGAAAATTGCACTGGCAAGACTTAACACTAATTTGTGCTTTTTCCAAATCTAAGTGATCGTTTTGCTTACTACATATCATTTTTGGAGAAAAGCCTTCAACTGCATCTTCAAATATCGTTTCATCGTCTTGGGAAATATCACTTGGACAGGATTTTACATTTTCAATCCTTGATACCGAAAGCTTTGTATTGGAAGTTTTCTCGTTGACGTAATCCAATAATGACTTTAAAGTCCCGACAGTTTCTTTCAATTCTTCAGGAAAACTTTTGCAGATTTTGCAGCTGTTCAATTCCAACAAAGTTGTACTTAAGTTTCTTGCGATTTCGTGTAAGTCTTCCTTGGGATCCACATCATCGCCTTGTTTTCGCCAATCCCCAGCGGAAATATTCATTCCAACTTCCTGACAGTTGCACCTACAGCAGGGAAATTTAGGTTTTGACAACGGTTGGTTTACCACTGCTGGAAAAATATTCGGTTCGAGGTTTTCTCCAGCGGAAATATTCATTCCAACTTCCTGACAGTTGCACCTACAGCAAGGAAATTTAGGTTTTGACAACGGTAGGCTTACCACTTCTGGAAAAAAATTCGGTTCGACGTTTTCGTTGTACAAAATTGTTTCATTTAATTGTGAACATCGTCTCAACGTTTCTCTGATACTCTCCAGCTCTTGCCCAATCCTACTGTTTTTTTCCTTAATCACATGCGCAATATTATCGTACTTGGAATAATCCTTCCTGTTGCTTGGGAAAAATGATTTGGAATCGTAATGAAAATCACTCGTATTTGTATTTTCCAAAAAAGTGCTCATTTTAAATTTTGGACAGTTTTCCCACAAATTTTTCATTTTCCGAATCCCTGCAGCACAATCGCTATTTAGATTCATTTTCTTATCAAATTAAGGCGAACAAAAATTTATCATACTTTCAAATTTTGATCCGACAGAAACTGACGTTTGACATTTGTATATACCAGTGACTTTCAAAAGTTTTTGGACCGACACCAACTCATGAAAAAACAAAAAAACGTTTACATTTTTTATTTCTTACAAGTGAAACTACATTGGACGAAATTTTTAAAAGGAATTTTGTTGCCGATATATTAAATTTGGAAAAGTGCTCTGGCTGGGGGTTGACACCGACCCTTCGGGGTGATTGGATGAATAGCAATATTTGCAGCTGATTTTAGGGAGAGAGTGTGCAGTATTGTCGACGTTCGCTTGCCACTTAAAACTCTCGACTTGAGGAAGCCATCAACGAAAACCTCGTATCCGATTACGTTGTTATCCTTCGGCATGGTCCACTTCACCAAGAGACTATCGGGCGAAATTTTGCGAACATCTGATACTTCTACGATGGAATTAACTCGATCCTGAGAAATTCGTGGTCTTATGGTGCCGATACAATAAGGAGGGTAAGCATTATTATTGTTGACCGATTTTGCTGTACTGAAAGCTTCAGATTCTGCACTGTTACTTCCAGATCTACAACAAGTACTTATTTCGTCCGTGCCCGAAGTGCTATCAAAATCTGATGATTCCAAGCTTCCTGACGTACAATCAACAACTACTGTTGTCGAAATTGTTACATCGCCCATGGGTCGCATTGCTGGTTTGACCGTAGGTACTCGATCGATACTGGGTTCTTGAATGATACTGGGTTCTCGTTTGATACTGGGTTCTGGTTGGATATTGGGTTCTCGTTTTATACTGGGTTCTCGATAGATACTGGGTGGTCGATTGGTACTAGGTACTCGATTGGTACGGGGCATTTGAAAAGAAGTGGTTCCACACTTTGAACCAAGTTCTTTATTACTTTGTTTGATTTGAGGTTTTGGCTTCCGTGGACAATGGCAATTGTGAGCGCGTAGCTGTTGTTGGTACTGTTTGTAAGAACATTCTTTTGTACGAGATTTTCTCGATAAGTCTACCGATGGTGTTTTGGACGGTTCTTCATCTGTTGGTTCCTCATTAGGTTGTTCTTCTAATGTTGGTGATACATCAAAACAAGGACATTTAGGGTAGTCCGGATGGGTGCACACAATATCAGAAGCGCCACTGTCGCAAGGTCCACGTTTTCCCGACAGTGTTCTGCACAATTCAATTGCATCGGGATCTTCAGATTTTGCCAAATCATTGAGCATATTGTCAAAAATTTTACTGTCAGTTCTTGATTTTAATTCTTGAATCATACTGACTATCATTCGATCTTTTTGGTTGCATTTGCCTTGCAATGTTGACAAAGCTATCTGCAATCCAGACAATGTATTTTCATAAATTAATTGGGACCCGCGATTAGCTCCCAAGACACCAAGTTCTGCTTCGTAACAGGAACATTGAATTTGTTTCACAGCTTCTTGCAGTTGGCTTAAATCGCTTTTCTCTTCAGAATCTTCCACTTCCATTTCTGCTAGTTCACCTTGTTCACCTTCTTCACTTAGTTCACCTTGTATGCACGTTTCATCATCTTGAGGTTCTTCTCCTTCTGATCTGAGACACACACACTCTTGGTAATTTGTTCGATCTTTCGGAAAGACTGGCACATCAGTTGGAGGTTGTTCCTCTTCAAAAATTAGTGCTTCATGCTCTTTGAGAAAAACCAGATGTTCCGCTTTAGTTATGCTGATTGAGCCCGATTTTCTTCCACATTCTCCTGCTGTGGAAGGTCTTCTGCCTTCTTCATATACGGGTTCGCATATACAACTGATACAATCGCAATCGAGTGTGTTGCAGCTCGTCGTTGATTTCTTCCTTTTTAGATTTAACTTGCAAGGATCACACAAACAGTCGACGCAATCGCAATCGGGCAGATGCTCCATATCTCCGGCCTGCTGTCTTTGTCTTAGAATATCTGGCGAACAAATAACGCAATCGCATTGTTTACATTCGCATATTTCTGCTAGTTTTCTACTGGAAGAATCTTCAGGTTGGGTTGATGGACGGCGGTCGATAGATGGGCGTTCAGTAACGCTTCCTTCTGGAGCTGACGATGCTCGTTTTTCTTCCACTCCTAAATCTACCTCACTTATCGGAGCGGATGGTTCCGTATCACCACCTTCAATGAAACTTAAACTTTTTTCTGCAATTTCCGTAGGAAGTGGAATTGGCTCTTCTTCGGGAACCTCGGGTGCACTTGGTGGTTCAACTACAGGTTCGGGTGGTTCTTCTATTACAACTGGAGGTGCACTGGGAGCTTCTGCTATAGGTGTAGGCAGTTCTTCAGGTGTAACTGGAGGTGCAGGTGGTGCTTCTGCTGGAGGTGTAGGTGGTTCTGCCGGAGGAACTGCAGGTGCAGATGGAGCAGGCGCAGATGGTGCAGGTTCAGGTGCAGCTGGCGCAGGTGCTGATGGAGCAGGTGCAGATGCATCAGGTGTAGATGGTGCAGATGGCGCAGGTTCAGATGGTGCAGGTGCTGATGGAGCAGGTGCAGATGGTGCAGGTTCAGATGGCGCAGGTGCTGATGGAGCAGGTGCAGATGGAGCAGGTGCAGATGGCGCAGATGCTGATGGAGCATCAGGTGCAGATGGTGCAGCTGCAGATGGAGTAGCTGCAGATGGAGCAGGTTCAGATGGCGCGGCTGCAGATGGAGCAGGTGCAGATGGCGCTTCTGCAGCAGGTGCAGATGGTGCTCCTGCAGCAGGTTTAGGTGGTTCTTCTGTCACAACTACAGGCGCACTTGGCTTTTCTTCCACAGGCGCTGGCCCTTCTCCGGAAGCCTCAGGTACTTTTACTGCTTCACTGGGTGCACTTTCCTTTTCGCTTACAGACATTGGAGCGCTAGATATTTCACTAGGAACTGGGCCGGCAGTTGATATACTGGGTACCTCACTGATGACTTCATATTCACTAGGTATTTCAGTAGATGCTTCGGAAGCGCTAACTTGAATAGCAAACGTTTCATCGGTTTCAATTACAATTTCAGTTACTTCTTCGAATTCTTCCTCGGTTTCTTCGAAGTCTTCCTCGACTTCTTCAAATTCCTCTTCAGGTTCTTCTTCAACTTCCTCTTCAGGTTCTGCTTCAATTTCTCCTTCTGCGGCTACTTCAATTTCTTCGTGCTCTTTTCTAAATGATTTAGAACAAATACCAGGACATGTACGAATTTCGCGAATCGGTTCCACTTTTTCAGGAACTTCTTCAGGAACTTCTTCTGAAACTTCTTCAGGTACTTCTTCAGAAACTTCTACTTCTTCTTCCTTTTCTTTTGTTCTGAAGGCTTTAGAGCAAATGCCACGACATGTACCAACTTCTACTTTTTCAGGAACTTCTTCTTCTTCTTTTTCTGCTGTTCTAAATGATTTAGAACAAATGCCACGACATATACCAACTTCTACTTTTTCAGGAACTTCTTCTTCTTCTTTTTCTGCTGTTCTAAATGCTTTAGAACAAATGCCACGACATATACCAATTTCTACTTTTTCAGGAACTTCTTCTTCTTCTTTTTCTGCTGTTCTAAATGCTTTAGAACAAATGCCACGACATATACCAATTTCTACTTTTTCAGGAACTTCTTCTTGTTCTGATCTAAATGCTTTAGAACAAATGCCACGGCATGTACGAATTTCGTCAGACGCTTCAACTTTTTCAGAAACTTCTCCTACTGATCTAAATGCTTTAGAACAAATGCCACGACATTTACGAATTTCGTCAGACGATTCAACTGCTTCATCTTCTTGTTCTGATCTGAATGCTTTAGAACAAATGCCACGACATACACGAATTTCGTGAGACGATTCAACTGCTTCAGAAACTTCTTCTTCTTCTTCTACTACTTCTGATCTGAATGTTTTAGAACAAATGCCACGACATTTACGAACTTCGTGAATCGTTTCCACTTCTTCAGAAATTTTGACTTCTACTTCAACTGCTACTTCAACTTCTTCTTCCTCGACTACTTCAATTCTTTCCACTACTTTTATTTCTTCTTCTTCTTTTTGTACTCTGGATACTTGAGAACAAATGCCAAGACATTTACGAATTTCGTGAATTGTTTCCATATCTACTTTTTCAGGAACTTCTTGTGATTTGAATGCTTTAGAACAAATGCCACGGCATTTTTCGTCAGACGATTCAACTGCTTCAGAAACTTCTTCTTGTTCTGATCTAAATGCTTTAGAACAAATGCCACGGCATGTACGAATTTCGTCAGACGATTCAACTTTTTCAGAAACTTCTCCTTCTTCTTCTTTTTGAGTTCTAAATGTTTTAGAACAAATGCCACGGCATTTACGAATTTCGTGGAACGATTCTGCTTTTTCAGAAACTTCTTCTTCTTCTTTTTGTGTTCTAAATGTTTTAGAACAAATGCCACGGCATTTACGAATTTCGTGAAACGATTCTTCTTTTTCAGAAACTTCTTCTTCTTCTTCTTGTGCTCTAGATGCTTTAGAACAAATGCCACGGCATTTATGAATTTCGTGAATTGATTCCACCTCTTCAGAAATGTCGACTTCTACGTCAACTGCTTCTTCCTCGGCTTCTTCAAATTCCTCCTCCTCTTCTTCTTCTTCTTCTTCTTCTTCTTCTGCTTTTCCTGTTTTATATGCTTTAGAACAAATGCCACGACATTGACGAATTGCTTCATCTTCAGACTCTTTAGATTTAGTTAAAGCTAATGATAAAGCTATTTCTACATCTTCATTAGCTTTTTCTAATGCCTCTGTTACTTCTATATTTGCTTGTTCTAAAGCTTCCATAACATCTTGATTGGCTTTATCTAACGCTTCGTCCACTTCCATTTCCAGTTTTTCAATGTCTTCTTCAAACGACCTCACCGATTCTTCAGCTACTAATTCCACCTGCACGTCAATAAATACTTCTTCCTCTTTAAGTGGACCTAATTCCACTACATCTGATTCGGTAACACTTTCAAACGATTCGATAGATATTCTGGTTTCTGCAACAATTTCAATTTCTCCAGGTGCTTGAATCGAAACCTCGCTTATCAATGCAATTTCTAAAGCTTCTTCAGTCTCAATTTCTTTGCTTACTGCAAATTCCACAATTCCTTCTTCTGCAAGAACAAACGGAATTTTTTCTGATATTTCGCTTGGTTTTTCTAAAACTGATTCTGGTTTTTCCGACACTTCGCTGAGTTTCACCGAAATCTCATCAGTAGGTTTTGCTGAAACGTCGCTTGGTTTTTCCGATACTTCGCTTGGTTTTTCTGGCACTGCACTTGGTTGTTCAGATACTGCACTTGGTTTTTCTGGTACTTCACTTGGTTTTTCAGATACTGCACTTGGTTTTTCTGGTACTGCACTTGGTTGTTCAGATACTGCACTTGGTTTTTCAGGTACTTCGCTTGGTTTTTCTGATACTGCGCTTGGTTTTTCAGATACTGGTACTTCGCTTGGTTTTTCAGATACTGGTACTTCACTAGGTTTTTCTGATACTGCACTTGGCTTTTCAGATACTGGTACTTCACTTGGTTTTTCAGGTACTTCGCTAGGTTTTTCTGATACTGCACTTGGTTTTTCAGATACTGGTACTTCGCTTGGTTTTTCTGGAACTTCGCTAGGTTTTTCTGATACTGGTACTTCACTTGGTTTTTCAGATACTGGTATTTCGCTTGGTTTTTCAGGTACTTCGCTAGGTTTTTCTGATACTGCACTTGGTATTTCAGATACTGGTACTTCGCTTGGTTTTTCCACTACCTCACTTGGCTTTTCTGGTATTGCACTTGGTTCTTCCGTTACCGCACTTGGTATTTGTGGCACTTCACTAGGGCTTTCTGGAATTTCACTTGGCAATTCGGCAACTTCTTCAATTGGATATGTTACGGCAACTGTTTCTGTTCCATCGTAATCCGTAATTTCTGTGGTAATTTCAATGTGGCCTGTATCACTGTAAGTCATTTTTGTTTCTATGATGCCAGAAGGTCCTTCAGTTATTACTTCCAATATACCAGAACCTGTTATAGTAGTAGTTATATTAATACCATCACTAACTGTTTCATCTAAGATTACTTCAGTTTCTATTTCAATATTTAAGTTACTGTCAGCTTCAACTTGCGTTACAACTTCGACGCCGTCCTCTGCGGTCTCATCGACACTTGTGTGAGACGGTTCTTTGGGCTTTTCAGGTTCCAGAATACTTACTCTGCTAGGAGGTCGTTCTGGTTCTTGTTCTGCTTTTAATCGTAATGGGCAAGTAGGTACACTGCATAATTTTTCGCTGCATTTCTTAGCTTGACGTGGTGGGCTCTCTTGCTTTCCAGCTTCTGCATCGGTTTGTTCAACATCACCTTGAATGTTACTTACCTCGGTGGTCCCTTCACCTTCTATATCAGGGACAACGTCCGTTGGAATTTCTAGGTCACCTACTTCGGCGGCAGCAGTATCACCACCAACATCAATCTCATCTTTTGCTTCTTCTGTAGGTCCTTCTCCTTCCGGAGGCTCGTCTCCACTTGGAGGCTCTTCTACACCAGGAGGTACTTCTTCGTCTGCCGGAGGCGCTTCTTCGCTTGGCGGAGGCGCTTCTTCGTCTGGCGGAGGTGCTTCTTCTTCTGATGGAGGCGCTTCTTCGTCTGGCGGAGGCGCTTCTTCGTCTGGGGGAGGCGCTTCTCCATCAGGAGGTACTTCTTCACCTGGCGGTGGCCCTTCTCCATCAGGAGTTCCTTCTTCACCAGGGGACTCTGGTGGCTTATCTTTTGGATGGCGTTCGCAAGATTCACATTTACACACCTCATCACAATCGCAAGGAGGAGGACCACCGTCGTCTCCTTCAGGAGGAGCTTCACCCTGGGGGCTTTTATCACCTCCACCTTCACCTTCATCGTCCGCTTCACATTCACAACTTAAACTTCCACTTCCATCGTCAGGCGGGCCTGATCTCGGACCGCCTGGTGGACCTTTTGGAGAATCGTCAGCTCTTGACGGCCTCTGTCCTCTACTATCTACTAAGTCTACAATAATTTTAATACCTTCAAATGTATCTTTTAAATCACTGGGTATACCTTGGCATTGGCAGCATTCGTTTATATCTACCAAAGTCCTACTTAAGTTCCTTGCAATCTCATTTAGCGTATAATCCTTGCATTCTTTTTCCCTTCCAGCATTTTGCTTGTTTAACGCCCTTTCTTGCTCCAGAGTTTCGTTAAGCCTTTCTAGCGTCCGGGCTTCGCTTATTTTTTGATTAATCAGGTCCTGCTGCAACTCTTCATATTTGCATTTCAACATACACATGTCTTTTTTAAGCTGCATGTTAGTGTTTTGTATATCGCACAAGTCGTTGCAGGTGCATTCCAATTTCTTCTGCAAATTGTTCATATCTTTCGCATAAGCGCCCTGTTTACTTGCCATGGCTTTCGACGCATAGCCTAAATCGTTTTCCAATTTGGAAGATCTTCGCCTCTCCTGATCCAATTGACGAGCCAGAGGACCCTGAATGCGTTCCATTGCTTGTTTCAAATCCAACTGAATATCTTTAATCTGATCTTTAAGTTGAGCATTTTCGTCCAGCAGCTGATCACTCATCTCTTCATACTTTGAACGTTCGTTATCGCCACTTTGCTGCACATCCGATAGACGCTGTTTGTAACAGCCTTCCAAACAGGCCCACATTTCATCGGCTTGTTTCAAAGTGTCCATGTAAGCTCTTTCTCTGTGTTCCAATTCTCTAACTTTCATCTTCATCTGTTTTTCTCTCGAAACTATTTCGTTTAATTTTGTCATAAAAAGTAAATCGGCGGATTCCAAAGAAAACATGCTGGTATTGTCGCTGCCCACGTTTGGGTCAACACAAACACATGGGTCAGCGGCGTTCTCGTCACATGGATCCGGGTCGCATTTTGTACACGTGCATGCAGGATTTTTGCTACTTCCTTCATTTGTTGCAGTAGGGGGAGGATCGTCTGCACATGCGCATACTTCAACGCCATCTGATATCGCCTTCACGCAATCGTCGCAAGGACAACTTAATGAGTCAGTCGGAGGAACAACCACCGCCCCATTTTTCGGTGGGATGCGATCGCAAGAGCTACATTCACACACCGGGTCGCAATCGCAAGGAGGAGGAGCACTACCTTTTCTCTTTGACCCACTCATTTCCATTAAATCGGCTTTCCTTGTATTCATGCGACATTCCATCTCTTCCAATCGCTTTAATAAATCACATTGTTGTTGCTCCAGCTCCACGTTTCGATTTTCATATTTGCCCATCATTGACTTCCAAAACTCTTCCTGTTTTCTCCTCTTGTCTTCCATCTTTGTTTTTAGATTTTATTTTATAAGAAGTTTAGTTGATATATTACTAAAATTTTGATGATATTACAAAAATTTTGACGCACCCTCTGGCATATTTTAAATGAATTGTCAATTTTCCGAATACAACATGATTTTCAAAAAAAAAAAAATTTGATTTGTTTGAATTTTGTGTTATCTTGGAATGTAAAAATTCCAAGTCAAAGAAATGCAGTCGAACAAAAATCCTAGAATCAATTTAAGGATCTAATTGATAATTCTAATTTTCACTAAAAAGCACTTTTTTAACAATAATTGGTCATATTTTCACTTAAAAAATTATTTTTTATCAATTTTTGAGGCTGAAGGGAATTCTTGGTAAAAAAACGAAGCACTTTTTTTTGTACTCATCAGAATAAGAAGCATCCTGTATATACTACCTACTTAAGTACAAAACAAGTGCAGGTAAGGTTGGCCATAGAACCACGCCCACCATGTTGTTTACCTGTCATTACCGTACATTACAAACAAACTAATGTTGATTAAATGATGAATAACTTTAATTTTTAAACAATCTGTGAAGGTGTGGTTTTGATTTGCAAACTTTTGGTAATTATTTTATTTCTGTAAATAACATGGATATTTAATCTTATCTCGAGATTATTAAATGATAAATGAACTCAAGTTGTTTTAGACTAACCAAGAAAGATGAATCTATTGTTGGCAGAAAAATTCTTAACGGTAGGATATTCGATAATAACTGCTTTGGGTGCAATAAGCAGTATTACCTGTGGAATTGCATGGGGACACTGGAGAGCGACAGTCGACAAGTGCGCATTTACAAACTGCACCTGTATCCTATATGGGGTTAATACACCGACTCACTTTTTAGGTTTGTTTAATGTTATTTTTAATATGATCGATTACTGTTTATCAAATTTTAGGGGGTAATGCGGCCTCGTGCATTTGGGTTACTTATGGACCACTTCTTTACGTTATTATTTGTATCTCGATGGCATGTTTTCACGGTTTCCGTGTTTTGTTTTCGTCAAAAAAAGTTATTACCAGGACGGTGACTGCAAAAAATGAGTAAGTTGTTTAATGTTTTTGAGATTGATTTACCACCTATTTGTGAACTTGACAATTTGAAGACATCCAAATCTGGTCGCTCGACCAATAGTACGGTGCAATTAGTCCCAATAACGGCCTAACCCCAACATCCAAAGTAAAAGTTTCCCTCTAGCTCCAAATTGTTCTATACAGTCTACATATTGTTTGGTAAAAAGTTACACCATTTTAAGCGTCGGGTTTGGGGGGAGAGAAGTTGATAAATTAGTAGTTATCAGTTTTTCTTAAATATTTCGAAAACTATTCTCAATCTCTTTCAAGGCTAGTGTTCCAACTTCAAGCACTTTATCACAGTTCACGTTTGCATCTGCTACAACCCCTGTTGATAAGGAAGAGAGTTAAAGTGTTCTAAAAAACGGATTGTGTTTCTCAAGCTAAGAAATAATAGTTTGCAAGTCCGAATGACCCTAGAGTAAGCTTTCCCGTTCATCATTTGTTGAACACCGTTTTTGCCATAGTCAGTACTGTACAACTCCTCTAAGCCACTTCCTGCGGTGATGAATCCAATCGCTGACAAAAAGGACATCAACGAGTGAAAACCTAGTCGAATGAAGAGTTACTTCAATGGGCTGTCATCAGGTGCTGCTGCTAATATTTCACGAGCTTTAGCGTACAAAGGCTGATCAAAAGTCACCATTGTTTTGCTTTGTCCATTGCTGGTCCCTTTTGTGGCAGCTTGAAGAAGAGCCGTATAATTAGATAATGGAAGAGGGACTACAGCGGAAATTTGAAACTCTCACTCCACCCAGGCTTACATTCTTCTGGGCCTTCCAACCAGGTACCACTGTTTCAGTCGTAGTCTGTTCAGCCATGTTCATATGACAGTGGTTTTATTTTCAGGGAAGCCATGTTTGTAGTAAATATTTTAGAATAGCCAGAGAATAATATCATAGAAGAGCGGTTTAATTATATAATAATTTCGTTGTTTCAAAAAATCTAAAAAATAAGAAAAATTTCTACTTTTACAGTTTTACACCCTCCGTAACTCTGGAACCGTTCACTTGAGCAAGATTATGCACAGAACCATTTTTTTTCGCAATTTAACGTAGATTATTTTTGTATACAACATTTTTTGCGCTAAATTGCATAGTTTTCGAAATATTTAAGAAAAACTGATAAAAACTACTAATTTATCAACTTTTCCCCCCAAACCAGACACTTAAAATGGTGTAACTTTTTACCAAACAATATGTGGACTGTATAGAACAATTTGGAGCTGGTGGGAAACTTTTACTTTGGATGTCTAATTGCACTGTACTACAATTGATTTTTTGTGTGTAAACATATTGTTGGTACTTGATAATGACCATTATTACAATTTTACTGACTTTTATTTTCATGTGGTTTCCATATTTGTTTGGCGCAGCATTTTGAAAGGTTTACGGAAACAGAAAATTCTTATTTCCTATTTAACCTATCTGTGAGCTTAAAAAAAATTTATTTACAAAAAACGGGCTACAAGATTGATTTTACCCATTTTCACCTAAAGGATGATATTTTAAAATAGTATTTTCGAGGGGGAAACCGCATTCCTAAGACCTAATATTTGTACACCAGATTTCCTTTCATGGGATTTCCTTGGATAGCCTCAAGATTTCTTTTAGAACTTAAAAAAGTAAAAAAAATGGTTGTTTGGAATATTCCTAAAATTTCTTGATTTCAATAAAATATTTGAAAATCACAACTATGTGATTCCCATTTTAGAGAATTTTTAGAAAAAAAGAAACAGTGTTAAATCTCAGGGTTGATATTTGGTAGACCAATAAAACTAGGTTCAGTCTCTTTGTAATAAAAATATTAATTTGGAGACACTTCCCCTGCCTGCAATATTTTTTGAGAAAATATGCCACTTTTTTTACAAGAAGAAGTTGAGATTCAAAGTAAACTTTTACTCTTTAGGATTGCATTTATTTCTTAGTTACTTAAGTAAGTAAGTAAGAATCGAAAAGAGAATTTTGGGAGAAATTCTCTACGTATCGTTGGGGGAAAACGCTCGTAAGCGGTTCAAAATGACGTTCAAAAATTTCCAACTTTAAAGACGCATAAATCCTAAAATATTATACTTACGGCAAATCTGCCTGCGTCAGTCGATTTATCTCAAAAAACTGCATAGGAAAACGCCAAAAAACGAGTGGATTTCAAACTTTCAATTTTTGGGGTGAAAAAACACCAAAGGGGTTAACCTTACGTTTTTTTCAAAAATCGCCAAAAATTTAATTGGTCTTTTTTTGACTAAAAGCGACGTGAATTGATGCGAGGAGTTCGAAAAACGCGGTATCGTTGGGGGAAAACGCTCGTAAGCGGTTCAAAATGACGTTCAAATATTTCCAACTTTAGAGACGCATAAATCCTAAAATATTATACTTACGGCAAATCTGCCTGCGTCAGTCGATTTATCTCAAAAAACTGCATAGGAAAACGCCAAAAAATGTGTGGATTTGAAACTTTCAATTTTTGGGGTGAAAAAACACCAAAGGGGTTAACCTTACGTTTTTTTCAAAAATCGCCAAAAATTTAATTGGTCTTTTTTTGACTAAAAGCGACGTGATTTGATGCGAGGAGTTCGAAAAACGCGGTATCGTTGGGGGAAAACGCTCGTAAGCGGTTCAAAATGACGTTCAAGTATTTCCAACTTTAAAGACGCATAAATCCTAAAATATTATACTTACGGCAAATCTGCCTGCGTCAGTCGATTTAACTCAAAAAACTGCATAGGAAAACGCCAAAAAACGAGTGGATTTCAAACTTTCAATTTTTGGGGTGAAAAAACACCAAAGGGGTTAACCTTACGTTTTTTTCAAAAATCGCCAAAAATTTAATTGGTCTTTTTTTGACTAAAAGCGACGTGAATTGATGCGAGGAGTTCGAAAAACGCGGTATCGTTGGGGGAAAACGCTCGTAAGCGGTTCAAAATGACGTTCAAATATTTCCAACTTTAGAGACGCATAAATCCTAAAATATTATACTTACGGCAAATCTGCCTGCGTCAGTCGATTTATCTCAAAAAACTGCATAGGAAAACGCCAAAAAATGTGTGGATTTGAAACTTTCAATTTTTGGGGTGAAAAAACACCAAAGGGGTTAACCTTACGTTTTTTTCAAAAATCGCCAAAAATTTAATTGGTCTTTTTTTGACTAAAAGCGACGTGATTTGATGCGAGGAGTTCGAAAAACGCGGTATCGTTGGGGGAAAACGCTCGTAAGCGGTTCAAAATGACGTTCAAGTATTTCCAACTTTAAAGACGCATAAATCCTAAAATATTATACTTACGGCAAATCTGCCTGCGTCAGTCGATTTAACTCAAAAAACTGCATAGGAAAACGCCAAAAAACGAGTGGATTTCAAACTTTCAATTTTTGGGGTGAAAAAACACCAAAGGGGTTAACCTTACGTTTTTTTCAAAAATCGCCAAAAATTTAATTGGTCTTTTTTTGACTAAAAGCGACGTGAATTGATGCGAGGAGTTCGAAAAACGCGGTATCGTTGGGGGAAAACGCTCGTAAGCGGTTCAAAATGACGTTCAAATATTTCCAACTTTAGAGACGCATAAATCCTAAAATATTATACTTACGGCAAATCTGCCTGCGTCAGTCGATTTATCTCAAAAAACTGCATAGGAAAACGCCAAAAAATGTGTGGATTTGAAACTTTCAATTTTTGGGGTGAAAAAACACCAAAGGGGTTAACCTTACGTTTTTTTCAAAAATCGCCAAAAATTTAATTGGTCTTTTTTTGACTAAAAGCGACGTGATTTGATGCGAGGAGTTCGAAAAACGCGGTATCGTTGGGGGAAAACGCTCGTAAGCTGTTCAAAATGACGTTCAAAAATTTCCAACTTTAAAGACGCATAAATCCTAAAATATTATACTTACGGTAAATCTGCCTGCGTCAGTCGATTTATCTCAAAAAACTGCATAGGAAAACGCCAAAAAATGTGTGGATTTGAAACTTTCAATTTTTGGGGTGAAAAAAACACCAAAGGGGTTAACCTTACGTTTTTTTCAAAAATCGCCAAAAATTTAATTGATCTTTTTTTGACTAAAAGCGACGTGATTAGATGCGAGGAGTCCGAAAAACGCGGTATCGTTGGGGGAAAACGCTCGTAAGCGGTTCTAAATGACGTTCAAAAATTTCCAACTTTAGAGACGCATAAATCCTAAAATATTATACTTACGGCAAATCTGCCTGCGTCAGTCGATTTATCTCAAAAAACTGCATAGGAAAACGCCAAAAAATGTGTGGATTTGAAACTTTCAATTTTTGGGGTGAAAAAACACCAAAGGGGTTAACCTTACGTTTTTTTCAAAAATCGCCAAAAATTTAATTGGTCTTTTTTTGACTAAAAGCGACGTGATTTGATGCGAGGAGTTCGAAAAGCGCGGTATCGTTGGGGGAAAACGCTCGTAAGCGGTTCAAAATGACGTTCAAAAATTTCCAACTTTAAAGACGCATAAATCCTAAAATATTATACTTACGGCAAATCTGCCTGCGTTAGTCGATTTATCTCAAAAAACTGCATAGGAAAACGCCAAAAAAAGTGTGGATTTGAAACTTTCAATTTTTGGGGTGAAAAAACACCAAAGGATGTTTAAAACCTTACGTTTTTTTCAAAAATCGCCAAAAATTTAATTGGTCTTTTTTTGACTAAAAGCGACGTGAATTGATGCGAGGAGTTCGAAAAGCGCGGTATCGTTGGGGGAAAACGCTCGTAAGCGGTTCAAAATGACGTTCAAGTATTTCCAACTTTAAAGACGCATAAATCCTAAAATATTATACTTACGGCAAATCTGCCTGCGTCAGTCGATTTATCTCAAAAAACTGCATAGGAAAACGCCAAAAAATGTGTGGATTTGAAACTTTCAATTTTTGGGGTGAAAAAAACACCAAAGGGGTTAACCTTACGTTTTTTTCAAAAATCGCCAAAAATTTAATTGATCTTTTTTTGACTAAAAGCGACGTGATTAGATGCGAGGAGTCCGAAAAACGCGGTATCGTTGGGGGAAAACGCTCGTAAGCGGTTCAAAATGACGTTCAAAAATTTCCAACTTTAAAGACGCATAAATCCTAAAATATTATACTTACGCTCGTAAGCGGTTCAAAATGACGTTCAAATATTTCCAACTTTAAAGACGCATAAATCCTAAAATATTATACTTACGGCAAATCTGCCTGCGTCAGTCGATTTATCTCAAAAAACTGCATAGGAAAACGCCAAAAAACGAGTGGATTTCAAACTTTCAATTTTTGGGGTGAAAAAACACCAAAGGGGTTAACCTTACGTTTTTTTCAAAAATCGCCAAAAATTTAATTGGTCTTTTTTTGACTAAAAGCGACGTGATTTGATGCGAGGAGTTCGAAAAACGCGGTATCGTTGGGGGAAAACGCTCGTAAGCGGTTCAAAATGACGTTCAAGTATTTCCAACTTTAAAGACGCATAAATCCTAAAATATTATACTTACGGCAAATCTGCCTGCGTCAGTCGATTTAACTCAAAAAACTGCATAGGAAAACGCCAAAAAACGAGTGGATTTCAAAGTTTTAATTTTTGGGGTGAAAAAACACCAAAGGGGTTAACCTTACGTTTTTTTCAAAAATCGCCAAAAATTTAGGTGGTCTTTTTTGACTATAACCGACGTGCTTTGATGCGAGGAGTTCGAAAAACGCGGTATCGTTTGGGGAAAACGCCCGTAAGTGGTTCAAAATGACGTTCAAATATTTCAACTTTAAAGACGCATAAATCCTAAAATATTATACTTACGGCAAATCTGCCTGCGTCAGTCGATTTATCTCAAAAAACTGCATAGGAAAACGCCAAAAAAAGTGTGGATTTGAAACTTTCAATTTTTGGGGTGAAAAAACACCAAAGGGGTTACGTTAACCTTACGTTTTTTTCAAAAATCGCCAAAAATTTAATTGGTCTTTTTTTGACTAAAAGCGACGTGATTTGATGCGAGGAGTTCGAAAAACGCGGTATCGTTGGGGGAAAACGCTCGTAAGCGGTTCAAAATGACGTTCAAGTATTTCCAACTTTAAAGACCTATAAATCCTAAAATATTATACTTACGGCAAATCTGCCTGCGTCAGTCGATTTAACTCAAAAAACTGCATAGGAAAACGCCAAAAAACGAGTGGATTTCAAACTTTCAATTTTTGGGGTGAAAAAACACCAAAGGGGTTAACCTTGCGTTTTTTTCAAAAATCGCCAAAAATTTAGGTGGTCTTTTTTTGACTAAAACCGACGTGCTTTGATGCGAGGAGTTCGAAAAACGCGGTATCGTTTGGGGAAAACGCCCGTAAGTGGTTCAAAATGACGTTCAAATATTTCCAACTTTAAAGACGCATAGATCCTAAAATATTATACTTACGGCAAATCTGCCTGCGTCAGTCGATTTATCTCAAAAAACTGCATAGGAAAACGCCAAAATTGTGTGGATTTGAAACTTTCAATTTTTGGGGTGAAAAAACACCAAAACCTTACGTTTTTTTCAAAAATCGCCAAAAATTTAGGTTTTTTTTTTTTGACTAAAACCGACGTGCTTTGATGCGAGGAGTTTGAAAAGCGCGGTATCGTTGGGGGAAAACGCTCGTAAGCGGTTCAAAATGACGTTCAAAAATTTCCAACTTTATAGACGCATAAATCCAAAAATATTATACTTACGGCAAATCTGCCTGCGTCAGTCGATTTATCTCAAAAAACTGCATAGGAAAACGCCAAAAAATGTGTGGATTTGAAACTTTCAATTTTTGGGGTGAAAAAACACCAAAGGGGTTAACCTTACGTTTTTTTCAAATATCGCCAAAAATTTAATTGATCTTTTTTTGACTAAAAGCGACGTGATTTGATGCGAGGAGTTCGAAAAACGCGGTATCGTTTGGGGAAAACGCTCGTAAGCGGTTCAAAATGACGTTCAAATATTTCCAACTTTAGAGACGCATAAATCCTAAAATATTATACTTACGGCAAATCTGCCTGCGTCAGTCGATTTATCTCAAAAAACTGCATAGGAAAACGCCAAAAAAAGTGTGGATTTGAAACTTTCAATTTTTGGGGTGAAAAAACACCAAAAGGGTTACGTTAACCTTACGTTTTTTTCAAAAATCGCCAAAAATTTAATTGGTCTTTTTTTGACTAAAAGCGACGTGATTTGATGCGAGGAGTTCGAAAAACGCGGTATCGTTGGGGGAAAACGCTCGTAAGCGGTTCAAAATGACGTTCAAGTATTTCCAACTTTAAAGACGCATAAATCCTAAAATATTATACTTACGGCAAATCTGCCTGCGTCAGTCGATTTATCTCAAAAAACTGCATAGGAAAACGCCAAAAAAAGTGTGGATTTGAAACTTTCAATTTTTGGGGTGAAAAAACACCAAAAGGGTTACGTTAACCTTACGTTTTTTTCAAAAATCGCCAAAAATTTAATTGGTCTTTTTTTGACTAAAAGCGACGTGATTTGATGCGAGGAGTTCGAAAAACGCGGTATCGTTGGGGGAAAACGCTCGTAAGCGGTTCAAAATGACGTTCAAGTATTTCCAACTTTAAAGACCTATAAATCCTAAAATATTATACTTACGGCAAATCTGCCTGCGTCAGTCGATTTAACTCAAAAAACTGCATAGGAAAACGCCAAAAAACGAGTGGATTTCAAACTTTCAATTTTTGGGGTGAAAAAACACCAAAGGGGTTAACCTTGCGTTTTTTTCAAAAATCGCCAAAAATTTAGGTGGTCTTTTTTTGACTAAAACCGACGTGCTTTGATGCGAGGAGTTCGAAAAACGCGGTATCGTTTGGGGAAAACGCCCGTAAGTGGTTCAAAATGACGTTCAAATATTTCCAACTTTAAAGACGCATAGATCCTAAAATATTATACTTACGGCAAATCTGCCTGCGTCAGTCGATTTATCTCAAAAAACTGCATAGGAAAACGCCAAAATTGTGTGGATTTGAAACTTTCAATTTTTGGGGTGAAAAAACACCAAAACCTTACGTTTTTTTCAAAAATCGCCAAAAATTTAGGTTTTTTTTTTTTGACTAAAACCGACGTGCTTTGATGCGAGGAGTTTGAAAAGCGCGGTATCGTTGGGGGAAAACGCTCGTAAGCGGTTCAAAATGACGTTCAAAAATTTCCAACTTTATAGACGCATAAATCCAAAAATATTATACTTACGGCAAATCTGCCTGCGTCAGTCGATTTATCTCAAAAAACTGCATAGGAAAACGCCAAAAAATGTGTGGATTTGAAACTTTCAATTTTTGGGGTGAAAAAACACCAAAGGGGTTAACCTTACGTTTTTTTCAAATATCGCCAAAAATTTAATTGATCTTTTTTTGACTAAAAGCGACGTGATTTGATGCGAGGAGTTCGAAAAACGCGGTATCGTTTGGGGAAAACGCTCGTAAGCGGTTCAAAATGACGTTCAAATATTTCCAACTTTAGAGACGCATAAATCCTAAAATATTATACTTACGGCAAATCTGCCTGCGTCAGTCGATTTATCTCAAAAAACTGCATAGGAAAACGCCAAAAAAAGTGTGGATTTGAAACTTTCAATTTTTGGGGTGAAAAAACACCAAAAGGGTTACGTTAACCTTACGTTTTTTTCAAAAATCGCCAAAAATTTAATTGGTCTTTTTTTGACTAAAAGCGACGTGATTTGATGCGAGGAGTTCGAAAAACGCGGTATCGTTGGGGGAAAACGCTCGTAAGCGGTTCAAAATGACGTTCAAGTATTTCCAACTTTAAAGACGCATAAATCCTAAAATATTATACTTACGGCAAATCTGCCTGCGTCAGTCGATTTATCTCAAAAAACTGCATAGGAAAACGCCAAAAAAAGTGTGGATTTGAAACTTTCAATTTTTGGGGTGAAAAAACACCAAAAGGGTTACGTTAACCTTACGTTTTTTTCAAAAATCGCCAAAAATTTAATTGGTCTTTTTTTGACTAAAAGCGACGTGATTTGATGCGAGGAGTTCGAAAAGCGCGGTATCGTTGGGGGAAAACGCTCGTAAGCGGTTCAAAATGACGTTCAAAAATTTCCAACTTTAGAGACGCATAAATCCTAAAATATTATACTTACGGCAAATCTGCCTGCGTCAGTCGATTTATCTCAAAAAACTGCATAGGAAAACGCCAAAAAATGTGTGGATTTGAAACTTTCAATTTTTGGGGTGAAAAAACACCAAAGGGGTTAACCTTACGTTTTTTTCAAAAATCGCCAAGAATTTAATTGGTCTTTTTTTGACTAAAACCGACGTGCTTTGATGCGGGGAGTTCGAAAAGCGCGGTATCGTTGGGGGAAAACGCTCGTAAGCGGTTCAAAATGACGTTCAAAAATTTCCAACTTTAAAGACGCATAAATCCAAAAATATTATACTTACGGCAAATCTGCCTGCGTCAGTCGATTTATCTCAAAAAACTGCATAGGAAAACGCCAAAAAATGTGTGGATTTGAAACTTTCAATTTTTGGGGTGAAAAAACACCAAAGGGTTTACGTTAAAAAACACCTTACGTTTTTTTTTCAAAAATCGCCAAAAATTTAATTGGTCTTTTTACCTCCAATCAATTTAAAAAAAAAATTGGGGTATGTTAATCGAAAAAAAATTTCAACTTTTTTTTTGGCATTTTCGAGATCACCGTGTTCAGAAACGTAAAGATCTGCAAAAAGTAAAATAAAAATTTCTGTGTCGGTCTGTCTGTCGGTCGTCAAATTTTGTCGATCGATTTGCTTCCGAACCATCCAACCAATTACGACCAAATTTGGTATGGTGGTAGGGTTCACGGTGGAAAGGTGAAAATAAGGTTTTCGTCGCGATCTATCAATCAGGAGTGCCACCACAAGAAAATAATACGGGATTTAAAAAAAATATTTTGTCTTGCGATATGTTATTTTAAAGGCCTTAAAAGGCTTTATCCAGAATAGGTAAAATTAATCTTCTATCTGTCGTCTGTCAAAAATCACAAGTTGTCAAAGTTGAAACTTTAAGAGTGAATAACTCAAGAAATGCTGAAGGGATCTTACCCAAATTTGGTACGTAGGTACATTGATCCTAATGGATATGAGAGCATATGTAATCCTTCGATAGAAATCAGTAATGCAACATGAAAAAAATAAAATTAACTTTTTTGGCAAAAACATGAAAAAAGTTTTTGTCGATCGATTTTCTCCGGCATTTCTGCGTCGATTGCAATCAAACTTATTGGACGTATGCCTCGTGGGCTGGAATCGTGAAAATAAGGTTTTGCCAGAGAAATCTTCACCAGGGCGACCACAATAAAATAAATAAAAAAAATGAAAATGTCGTCGTATCTCCGGAAATGTTTAACCGTTTCAGCTAAAATTTGGTGTGTCGATGGAGCTTTGAAAGTATAAGTATTGGTGAGAAAACAAACCGAGCCAATTGTAACAGGGCGGGACAGGTCAGAAAAATTATAGAAAATATTAACTGAAATCTTAATTTATATATTTTTTGTGAGAATTTGTCAGATGGCTGGCAAAAATAAAACAATATATTCAAAAATATCAAACACTGTTTGTATCTCCTGTTTGCAGATGATCTTATAATTTACAAATCAATCAAGTCTATTTCAGACTGCTGGTTAGTACAGGTAGATCTTGATAACCTTCATCGGTGGTGCCAACATAACAAACTATATTTAAATTTCGATAAGTGCTCGGTAATCTCATACTCCAAACTTAGTGTTGACGAATTTGATTACAATATTGATGGTAATGTACTCAATCGTGTCATTGAGATCGATGATTTAGGTGTTCGACTTGATAGTGGCTTAACATTCAAGAATCACATTGCAAAAATTTGTGGTAATGCCTTTCACACCTTAGGTTTTATTCGTAGACAAAGCAGGCATTTTTCTGCTGAAACAGTTAAAACGCTGTACTTTTCTCTTGTAAGGTCCCAATTAGAATACGCTTCATGTATATGGTCTCCGTTTTACCAAGTCGACATCGACAGACTTGCTGCAGTTGAACGAAAGTTCCTTAAATACGTTCACTTTAAGTGGGGACGTACTCTGGAGGAATTCAACAGTTCAAGTTGCCTCGTTGCTTGTAATACGAAATCATTAGAATATAGACGCAAAATCGCAGACTTATGTTTTACCTTTCGTTTGATTAATGGAAAGGTAGACTGCCCACGTTTGTTGAATTATTTCGTACCGTATATATCTTCACACGATACTAGACACAAGAATGCCTTTGCCACTGATGTGCACCCGACTAATTATGGCCTTCATAGTCCTATTCCAAGAATAATTCGGTTAGTCAACAGACTTAATGGACAGGAATGGTTTGATCTGCATCAAACATCATTGACTAAGTTCAAGAAGGACATCATGTGGAACATGGATGTAACGTTTTGTAACTAGGTCCGATAGTTATAGTTAGCCGTTGCTATATGATGGTGCTTTTTTGTAATTATTGTGTAGTAATTTCGTTTTGTATATGTTTTTGTTTAATATTTAAATTGGTGTATCCGTAGATATAAATAAATAAAATTTTAATAAACGTCATAATTTTGTGACATATGTGTCAAAATTAGGTTAATGTTGATTTGTATACCGAGTGCAGCATAAGAATTGCGTTTAGGGCTTGTAACAATTAATTTTAGAATACAAAAATAGGTGGTTCGGTGGGAAATATTTTATAATATCGTCGTACGGACTGACGGAACGTTACTTTATAAGTAAAAGGTTCTGCCACTAGGTAGCGACCAAGTTTAGGCTGTTTGTTAAATTTTTTCGCAAATGTTTTCAGAATCAGTAAATCGACAGTCAGTAATTTACAAAAATTTATTTTCGAAAAATCCTCTAGATGACCGAAAAAATTTGTTGTACCAATCTTGGAGAAATTTTATTTGTGACTTCTTACGGTATTATGTGACGTATATAAAAATTTTGGAAAAAATTCAGTGGCGTACAAAAATAAAAAATTTTTTTCATTTTGGATTTTGTTAAATAAACTTTTATAGGTAGATTTAGGGTAGGGGGTGATACATATAGATATCTTTGCCAGGGCTACCGATATCTTTGTTAAGGCTACCACAATAGAAAACAAAAATGAACATTATGTCATCGTATCTCCGGACAAAATTTGGTGTGCTGGTGATTGGAGGTATTGCGGCAGAGAGTGACGACATTTTTTTTGCTATAATTCGAACGATTTTTTAGAAACAACCACATGAAAACAAATAAAAACTGAAAACTTGGAACTACCAATATGTAAAACTAATATACCTACACAAATAATTAAAAGTTTATTTTTTTAGGTTTGGTGAAACAATAGAACTTCACGCAGCCCAAGGCGAAAGTACAAATCCATTACCAAAATGTTTTTGGTACACCATGTCTGGGATTACCATATTTTGTACCATTTACACATTGGTACATTTTAGCATTTACATCGATGGTTATTTAAGTTCCTGTAAGCAGTACAGATTAACATTGGAAAAATTGCTCCACATTCATGGTTCGCTAATTCCAGTAGTCGATACGCGTTTATCTTGCAATGCTGTATTTGATTTTATGGATTACATGCAACTCGACAGTGGAAATGCTTACAGAGACGGTTTTATCAATACTGGCGTTGACTTAACTATAGGGATAGTTGCATCGTTTTTTAGTTGGGTTTTATTTTTGTTTATTTCGATAACCAACATAAAATTTTCTCGTTGCAAAGAATGAGAAGACGATACGATCTTCCAAACTTACAATTAACTTAAAGTACAATATATTTTCATTTAAAAATGCACGACCAAAAAATGGGGGCAAGGTTCCTGTACAGGACTCCTAATTACCTACGTTTTTACATCACATTTTTATACTAAGTTATTTGTCGTCTTAATTGTATTTGAACAATCAAGATGTTAACTTTTCTAAGACCCCTGATGCAATACTATTATTATTTATTAATTATTATAGGTAATAATATAATATATGTCGAGTTCTATTTACTGAAAATCTAACGTCCCTAGATGAAATATTATTTTGTAGTTGGTATTTTATACTTTTATAATTTAATGGGGGAGGGGGTTGGTAGTAAAACATGCTTAAAATTTCGTGACGTAATTTGTATTGAAATATCTCTCGTGAATCCATTCATGGGCGTCAGTGGTAGGCTGATAAAAAAATAACGTCCCATAACTTTGAATACTAAATTAACACGTAATTTTCAGTCAAATTTTATAATATTAAAGAATAATTAATTTTAAAATTTATTCAAGTTCAATTATTATCAGAAAAATTCATTTCAATTTTCAAAGTATCATGGTATTGTCGTTTTTATAGGTTTTTTAAATTTTATGAAAATAGAAAGGTTCGGGTGACCGCACATAGCTTAACTTAACTATGCATACATCTTTGCTAAGGTACTTACTGGAGATGCCATCCATTAATAAGTGCCATCATCGATTACTGAATTTTACTAAATTAAAATAAAAAATATGACCAAAATTAATGCAAGGCTGCTTTTTTTTTTAAACAAAAAGACATTTAATTTATTTATTTAGCTAGTAATCACCACGAAATGAGCTCGGTATATCTTGTACATTCTCATTTTTGTCATCATATTTTTAAGTTCATCTTTTATAATAATTTTAAGGGTAGATGGTTCTATTAAGTATTAAGTTAGGGCGGCTAAAAACGAAGTCGTGTTCAAATTTATCGATCTCTTTTACAATTTATTATAAATAAAACAACATTCAAGTGCCTAAAATCAGTCAATTATTTTTACGTAACAAGTTTTGTGTACATTTTAATTTTTGTTGTAAAACTAGACAGTTTTTATAATGCGTATAGGTGTACATAAAACTAATAAAAGTGCGATTACATAATATAAATTACTATTTTAAGCTACTACATAATATATATTTTATGCACGATAAGGAATGTAACAATATTTAGCTTAGTAAATTTGTAAACAGTTGCCATAAATAAATATTTTTTATAATAAATATCATCTACAGACTAATTATTATACTCGATATCACTAACAACACTATAATTGTCGGTATTGATTCAATAATATTTTTGAACATCAACCAAACTACTGTAACGTAGCACCAAAACAGTTCCAATTGTAGAATTTGATGTACAAAACTTTGTGGGTACCGAACCAAAGATGATATTTTTAAAAAAACATCATTTTTGATTCGGAACTTACTCGACGATTCAATAATCAACATTATTTTGAAATTTAATTGACTAAAATTCAGGTTTTACTGTTGTAAATATTCGCCACACATTGAACCCAGGGCAGTACAGTTCTTTTCACCTAAAGTGCTAATTAAATATCGTACTGCCCGTCATCACTATGTTCGATGCAATTCGGTATTTACCCGGCAGCATTTTAATGAAGTTAATAGAAACCAAAAATTGAAGTCGAAAAATGCATTAAAGAAAAGGCTTCGTACAAACACCGCCACTAAACTAAAGCTGCTTTTGACACTGCAAGCAGCCACAGTTCTGTGGCCGAGTCTGTAAGGAGCCTAAGGTGTTAAAATTTTGATTTTCAAACTCGAAAATGTAACTTATAACTTTATAAGATAATGATTGCTTACGTAAGATTTTCGTCCATAAAAATTGTTTATCTGTTGTTACTGTTGACAACATTGCCTTCTTTGGAAATAAGTCCCCTCTTAAGTTTTTATCAATTTTATCATATTCTTGGTACATTATTCTTTATTTGACTCTGAAAACCTCTTTGATTGGTAATGCTTTATGGGTGCACGCTGTATAGCAGTGGCGGCTCGTGGCTTTTTCATTTGAGGAGGCTAATAATCAAGTATAGATTTCGTAAGGTTATCTGAGATTTCCTCAAATTTTCCATTGCTTGTACACCAGAAAGAACGATTTTTGTAATTTTCGACCTCCCCCCCACGTAAGGGCACGTAAGATAGTGGCAACCTCCCCCCACATCTTACGTAAGGATAATTAAAAAAAATTGCGTTGATCCCCCCTCCCCCTTATATTTATAAAATATAAATAATAAATTATAATATTATGTATTAATACAAAAATGTAAGTTAAATTTTATTTTTATATATATTTAAAAATTAATAAATATAATTATTTACAGATAAAGGTTAATACAAAAATTTGAAAAAAAAATTAGAGGTCAGTTGTAGTCCATGTGGGAGCTAGCCATTCCGATATGGATTGTACATGTGGAAAACAGAGACCATCACCAACGTCAGTGACAAGATTTTCCATATTCTATATCTACGATTTAAAAACCTTTTTTTTTTGATTTTGGGTAATTTTAAATTTTGAATATTTTTAAATTTTAAATTTAATTTAATTTAAGAAAATGGACCTTACGTAAGGACTGCGTCGGACCCCCTCTCCCCCCCACATAAGGGTCCGTCAGATTTCTTATACCCCCCCCCCCCACTAAACCCTTATGTAATTAATGGACAGCTCCTTATTAGAAATTTTGAAATATTTCAAAAACAAAACTGGTAGAAACGAAAATAAGGAAGGTACAAACGATTTAGACTATTTTGGATCAAAAATTCGAATTGGGGGGGGGGGGCTGGCGAAATGCCCATTTTAGATATTTTGAAATATCTGAAAAACAAAAAAAGCGACAAACAAAAACAAGGACGGTACAAACGATTTCGACTATTTTAGATCCAAAATTCGAAATAGGGGAGGGGGGCTGGCGAAATGTACCTATAGCAATGCCCTGTTCTTCAACTGTAATTCTAAAATTATTTCTTAAAAATCTAAAACTCCAATTTTGTTTCGTTTGTAAGAATATGAGATACACTGAACACAACATTTTTAATTTACCTTTTCCCTTAGTGAAACAAGATTTAAAAAATCATACACTGCATTTTGTATAGGATGGGTAAATTTCGGTTGGCACCGAATGGCTGTCATCATTTCTTGATCACCAAAATTCTTGGTCCAGACATAGCGGACACCTTGTAGTACTCCGACATTCTTAGTTTCTTCCAGATGATAGATTATCTTCCTGGTTTCCTTTTCTCTGCTGGAATCTGCCCTCATCAATTTTTCGGCCACCTATTTTCTTTCGTTGTCCATACCATATCAATGTTTTCCTTTAAATTGTGTTCGTCATATTCTCTTTACGGTCACATTCAGTCCTCTCCTCTTAAATCAAACCGCAAACGTTGTCTTCTTTTACTGACGTTGACTCGCAATTTGGCATATATACATCATATTCTTTATGTAATTTTCTTAACATATTGCATTTTCTGTAGCTACGACTACTATAATCTGGCCGTTAGTAAAATCAGGGTATTATACAAAGTCCCAGTTAATCCTATGCCACAGCATTTTCCAAGGGGTAAATATCCAGTAAAATTTCTGTACAAAGACTCGCAATTCCAAAGATTTCCAACGATTTCCAAGACTTCCAATGAATTCCAGGGATTTCCAAGAATTCCAGGGATTTCCAACGAATTCCAAGGATTTGCAAAGAATTCCAGTGATTTCCATGGATTTCCAAGGAGTTCCAGGGATTTTCAAGGAATTCCAACCATTTCCAAGAATTCCAGGGATTTCCAAAGAATCCATTGATTATCCAAAAATTCCCGAGATTTCCAAAGAATTCTTTTGATTTCCAAGAATTGCAGTGATTATCCAAAAATTCCAGAGATTTACAAAGAATTCCAAGAATTCCCGCGATTTCCAAAGAATTCCAGGGATTTCCAAGGGAATTCCAAACGAGTGTACACAAAATTTTCGGAATATTTACCCCTTGGCATTTTCGTCTCGCAAGTTTTAAGAGTTTCTTCTAAATAAATTTTTAAAATAACAGAGCAAGAAAATGCTGAGGCATGGGATTTACTATTGGGAAGGATAGAACCTTGTAACTAGTCTGCGAAAACGAAATTTTCCACCCGGTGCCATTCAAATTCGGCAAATCTAATTTGCATTATTCTGACTTCAAAACATACACTAATTTATTTTATTAGTTTATTAATTCCCCAAAATATCAAAACATCTTGTATGTTGGAGTATTTAAATTTATTCATTTAACTTCATAAAAATAAAAGTACACCTGTCTGTCGCAAGTGAAAAATAACCTGAGTTCAATAAAATTATTAGTTCACGGTTGTTCTTATTACTAGTACAAAGAAATAAAAAAAACATTAAACCTAAGCTAGAAAAATTATAAAATAAATATAAATAATTAATTATTTAGGTACTTCCACACATAAAAACAAATATAAACTTAACAATCTTGTCCCTACTGTGACACGTTAAAAGTTAGCGTAGCCGTAGACTTTTTTTCATTCATCTGGCCAATCAAGTTAACGGGCACGTTAAGTTTTTTGTAGGGCCATTTATAAGTTAACGCATTTTGAGCATAATAATATAGCAAAATATGATCGACGTTTTTGGTCGCGTCTTTGGTTTCGCATTGAAAAACAAATTAAGAAAAGTTCACCAAACGTTGTCGCAGCAGGTGGTTTACCAACTTCAATGTGAAGCAAGAAAAATAATGAGTGGGGGGGGGCACAACTGCAATGAACTTTTGATTTTGACTGATTATGTATTTGATTGGTGATATGCAAAATTTACAAATTATTTTAATATTAAACAGAATTTAGGTCAAAAATTGAAAAATGTTCAAGTCAATTGTCTGGCAAACGTTTTCTTAAAATTACCCTCTGGTAACTACGAACAAAAATAAAAGAGCGAAAAAATGACCAAAAACGAAGGTATCTTTTTATTTAGTCGGCTTACAAATTAAAATAAAACAACGAACATAAAAAACAAGATTTTTAAAAAACGAGGCTCTCCTCGTCACATGGAAACCCCAAAAATGTCGGGACATCCGTCAATTTTTGCGATTCAATTAAAAACACAGAATCTAATTTGTTACAATAATTGACAGCTTTTTTTTAGCTTTACTTTTTTTTAAAATGTGACTAGCTTTAGTTTCGCGCTGCCATAATACAATACTGACTTATCAAAAAATATATCAAGTCTAGGAATGTACAATTATTACAGATTGTGACTTTTTACATCTAAACTCCGTTAAATATTGGTAATTTTACGCTAGGTAACGTCAGAAAAAATAAAACCAGTAAAAATATAAGGACAAAAAATTGTCCCGAATTAAATAATAAAAACCAACCTTGAAAATACTGAAGTCTAATAAGATTCTTTAATACTTTTATATCTAAAAATAGTTGACTTTCCTCAGGAAAAAGGATTGCTCATTCTTTTTAGGCTGCCATATTTCTTATTTTCCTGTTCCGTTTCTCGTAAAACCTCAAAAGGGGTAACGGCGTTCCTTTTTTCGTCTTCGTCCGAAGGAAAATCTTCAAAGCTCATATTACTAAACCCTGCTTGAACTTTAATTTTGCTCCCTAATTTTTTTGTCTTATTACTAACTTTTTTATAAGCGCTTTTGCCCGACTTATTCGTTTTCACGTTCGAACTATCGTCAGACGTTCTATCCTCGATCAGACTGTATTTCGATTTACCCTCCTTCTTACTGCCCTTCTTCATTTTGTGAACGTCCGGAGTGGAAAAAAACATCGGTTCCTCGATTTTCAACTCGTCCTGCAACGAACAAACCTGTCCCAAATTTGAACTCTCGCTCAAGTTTGCCCCTCTTGCGAAGGAATTTTTAGGAAATTCGTCGAAGCTTTGGAAACCTTGCGGCAAATGTTGGTTAAAATATTTCTCCGCTTCCACACTAAAATTAGTGTTCAAGTTATCCGTGTTATTAACAAAAACGTCTTCTTTCGATTGTAAATACAAATCGTGAGAGTTGTTGACAAAATTCACGGGAAACTGCTGGGCAGGATAATAAGTCGAAGGTACTTCGATATTGACTATATTCGAATTTACCGTAACCGTTCCATAATTTGAAGTACTTTGCACAATGGAATCCGGTTCGACCACTTCGTAGTTGTTGTTCAAAAACGGATTCAAAGAACTAAAGGATTCCGAACGAATTTCTTCTTCAAACGCTAAAGTGGAAATCGAAGGTTCAACTTCCATCGGACAATAATTCGGATTTACGTTTTCTTCCGAAACATCTAAATCGTTAAACTCTTCTAATTTAGGTTGATTATCGCGCTTCTTAAAGGCGGCAGTTTTGGCAAACGGAGCTAAAGCGAATACGTCGTCTGATTCTTCAAAACTACTTTTAGGTTCGATCCATAAATCGGCTGGCTTCTCGATCGTCCAATTCGGATTTTTTTCGAGTTTGGCTTCGCAATCCGAATCCAATTCGTCGTCAAACAGTAAAGGTTTTTCGCCGTATTGATGACCCACAAATAACGAGTCTTCGAGTTGTTCCGTCGATAAATCTCGTTCCTTCTTTCTTTGTATTCGCATGATTCGACTAACACCATCTTCTTCGTGGGTGGCCATGCTTTCGCATTCGGCGTGATAAGCCGACGAACCGCACGTTCGAATACTTTCGCTAATTGTTTCGCTTAAAGCGTCAGTTTTGGGAGCGACCGGGAACACTTCGACACCATCATCGTCGACTCTTAAATCGCTCGCAGATCCAATCGAATCGTCCGATTCGACATCGACTTCCTTTCCACTTCGTTTTTTAGGTTTTACATTAATTTTAACACGTTTTGTTTTATCGTTAACATTTTTGTTGCTTCTATCGGAAATCAAACTTTTAACAATAGGCACGATAGGTAACTTTTCGGGTAAACTTTTGATTTTACGTTTCTTTCTTGCTTTATCGGCTTTCAAATTGGGTTCTTCGTTGGAACTGTTTCCCGAACTGACGTCATATATATTTTGCATCAATTTTTCGTACTTTGAACGATCTTCCAATGGCGCCTTAACATAGGGCGGAGAAGTTGCGAACTCGTCGGTTTCTGTGCTATTTAATAATGGCGCTTCGCCCTCAGAAAATATTACGTTTTGATGGTGTTCGGGAGACGATTCGAAAGCCGTCAGTTTGCTCAACTGGGTTGCTTGTAACGCACTAGGCTGAATTTTTAATTGATTCGTTAGGTTGGAGGCCGGCGGAGCTGTAATTTTAAAAAGGAGAACGTCTAATAATTTTTGGTTTGAACGAAACACAAACTAATTGCAGCTTTGAATAATCTTCACATAATTAATTATGTGCGCAATAGTAATAAATTTTTTATTAGTGAGCACATAACGATTCAAGACGGAGACAGACTGATAAATTTTCTTACATAAATGTATATCAACATCCTTGAGAGACCTACCCAACCAGACCAAAATGATTAATTATTATGGACATAATGCGTATTCCGAAGCAGAGATTTTATAAATTTATTCCATACAATCACGCACGCCATCTCTGTTTCGGAACATGCATTAGCTTGGTTTCGCCTCCTGGCAAGCTGGTAAGAGCAATGGACCCAAGCAAAAAACTTGATCAGTTTTTCCCCGTCTTAGGAAAGACACATCTTCTAAAAAGGCTGTCACAAGTAAATAGATAGTGGGTTACGTAATACAACTATGTACACAAGTGCCAGTGGTATGATGTTAAACCGTTAAATAAATATTACGTTAATAAAAATAGGAAAAGACCCACCACCTTTATGGAACAGCCACCTTAGAAAAATATCGAGGAAGTGCGGGATAAATTTAGGACACCAAGCCGTTTGTTGCAAAAATTTGCTACAAAAAATTTAGTCCACGCGTGTATTTTAAAAGCAACTTTATTGCTCCATAAATTTTACAAGATTAATACACAAGAGGAAGAGTTACAACAGTTATTATTATTATTATTATTTTATATTTATGAATGACGTGTCAAAAATGATGCGGTGTGAAACTTAACTAAATATGATTTTAACAATAAGAAAGAATTTTTTTAAATTATAATAATTATTATTATTATGTATGGCAAATTACACAAAACTTATTAATATTGCATTATATTATTATTCATTTTAGTAAATATTTTTAAAATAAAGTAAAAGCATGCGATTCCAATTTAAAATTTTTATATGAACTACACATAGGCAAAAAAGTATATAAAGCAAATAATACTATAAATAGAATGGTTAAAAGCCGAAACAAAAAGATGATTAATAAAAAGCCCAACCACAAAATTCGTTGTAAATTTTTTAAAAGCTGCCGTTTGCTCGGCGATTTTGAAATTTCTAAAATAATCTTTGATTTTGAAAAAATTGATTGGTAATTGTGCAGAAGTTTGCAACATTGAGCAATGACTAGAATCAAATTTTGCCACTCAAACATTTTTAAATTATAACAAAACGGCCAGATTTTCATAAATTATAGAAAAATATAAAAAACAATGAAGTGAGAGATTTACGATAAACAAAGAAAAAGCTTGCCATAAAGTTTCTTGGGCTAAAAATTTTAAAATAAATTCCCGCTTCATATGTTTTCGTTGAAGATTTGGTTTTTAGTTCGACAAATAGGAGTTACCTCCTATTTCCTATTCCTGTTACCAGGAAAAAGATGTCATGGTACACACTAATGCCCGTTACTAATAGTCATGGATTGATCCGAGTATCGAGATCAATTCTCAAAATAACAGCTGTTGCTACGATACGGTCAAAATTCCAGTAATCTCATTGGTAAATTCTAGAATTATCTTGAGTTTCGGATTGATCAGTGACTATTAGTATGGGCCTAAGTAAATGGGTGCAATAAACTGCCTCTACCCCCAAAATTTTACATGCATATTAGATAGGGATTTCACTAACACGAGAGTTCTATTCTGGGACTCGTCGTCGTGGGAATCGACTCGTGCGGTCGATTGACTGACAGATCCCGTTACTTTAAATGTAAACCGCTGTTGTCTGATCGGATATTTGATTAATTTGTCGAACAGATTTGTATCGGATAGAGTGCATAAATTGGGGGCAGTTTACTGTCACTGTCAATAAAAATATATCGTTTGTCCACACAACGTCGAGGTGCAACTGACTTTAAAAAAAAGGTTTTACTCCGCAGTATTGTAAAATTCATATCAAAATCTTAATTATTATAGGAACAAAAACGAAAACCTTACAAAAGAAACAATCCAAACTAAAATTTATTGCTTTGGAAGTCGCACTACGAAACTACGATTATATTCTCAGATTTTAAGTTAATATCATTTTTACACCAAAAGAGAGTTTTACAAATAATATCTGGTGGAATCTTCATTGCCCTTTTTCAGTAATATCTTTTATTAGTTTTTGTTTGAAAGCCAGGGGGAAATCCTTGAAGAAATCTGATGTACAAGTGAAGAGATATCTGAGAAAATCCGAGGAAATGGTAATCCAAAGAAAGCCTAGCAAATGAGAAAATCTTTGGATACTATAATTTCTTTTTGCTTTTTCAACTTTTTCGAAAGGAAATCTAAAGGCAATCCAAGAGAAAATGCGGGAAAATCTTTCAAAAATTTCACAAAAGAAAACCTAGTCTACAAAAATTTGCCCTGTGATTCGTGCCTTTTTTAAAAGTGGGTTAAAATCATTTCGAGAGTGATTTTGACAATAGGAGAAAAGCTGAGTTGCGACCAGTTTAAAGTACTTTTTCGAAAAGGCTTTCAGAATAGTCATAGTCTTGAAAAATAATTGATTTTCTGGCTAAAGCCAGAAAGACGTTAGGTTTTTTTGTTAAGCCATGTACCCTCAGAATGACTTTCATAGGGTCACGCTCATACTGCATGGTATACACTGGCTTTCGTGCTAAGTCAGGCACTGTTCCCCGAGAGTTAAAGAAAGAGTAGACCCCCTTAACACAATAATTGGAAACGGTATAAATCAAGGGGTAAATATCCAGAAAATTTCTGTACACAAGACTCGGAATTCCAAATATTTCCAAGAATTTCAACGATTTCCAAAGAATTTTAACGATTTCCAAGGAATTTCAACGATTTTCAAGAAATTCCAATAATTTCCAAGGGAATTCCAAACGAGTGTACACAAAATTGTCGGGATATTTTACCCCTTGGTATAAATGGTATAAACGAAGAAGAATATCCAAAGGCGACGATTAAGAAAACCAGCTCATGCGAAATTTTCTAAATTACCTACATGGCCAATCCATCATTGAGTATTAGAATGGTCACTAAATTAATCGTATTTTCTATTGCGTACAAATTTTTCACAAATCAACTTAGTACATCGTAAGATTTAATAAAATTTTGGTTTAAAAGATTTTACGATGAAGTGTATGATTTAATCGAGTTAAATGTCATCGTTGAAACTTCGATTGATCGATGAAGCAAAGATGGTCAATTAGGGAATACAATTAATGGGGTGCCCACATGCCCACAGATCAATTTTAAGCTTTAGATCACAGTGTACTCCAGTTTCTTTCTTTCTAGTCGGCCGACGTAGGCTTTACTACACACAGCTGGTAATAAAATTGGAATTATCAATACTTGGGTATTCAAAAACAAAATGTATTTTAATGAAAATTTTATGAAACAAACTTTTTATTTTGATTTAGAGAGCATGATCATATAGAAGAGCTTTGATCGAGTTAAGATAGAGCACTACATGCATGTATACCAAGCATGATTAGGCTTGACGAAATTACTCGAGTTCGTGCCAAATAGAAATAGAACCGTCAATCAACGTAGGCTATGCCTCCAAGATATCTCCAACCAATTAAAGAACGCTAAATCATTCTTTTACTACGCCAATGATGATGTAAACACTTCGTATATGTTATCTTTTTAAAAACAGTTGACCATATTAATTTTAAACATCTTTTCATCGCATATTAGCGACCAATGGAGCGGTTATTTAGGTATGCATTCATAGAAATGCATATTTTCACCTTTTAAAAATAATGTCATCAACTATTATGATTGACGGTTCTATTTATATTTGGCACGAACTCTAGTGCTCAATCTAGGGACGCCCAATGTAACAGAGAGAAAGCTTAACTAAGGACAACCTTGACTTTCTATAAAATAAATTTGTCCTTTCCATGTGGGGCGCATAAAAATTACGAGCGGCTAGAGAATATTAAATCGAAGAAAAACAGCATAAATTCAATTTATAACTTCAAGTTAAGTTATGGTTCTTTGACCATCATTGTTGTAGTTAGCTCACTAGGCTGGTCTCGGAAGGGTGTTATTGTTCATTTCGTGAAAAATCTGTACGCAAGAACAGAGCAATAAATTAAAGAGTCATGGGTATATTTTTGGTAATATCAAACTCAAATGACAGATCATTGATTTAATAATTGACCTCTCGGAAAGGTACAAAAATAATTAAATTAGAAAAATCTACCAATGAAAACTCGAAGAAGTAAAAGTTGAAGTTAGTTGGGAGACCAAGTAATATATTTACTAAATTTTGTAACTGATAACTTAATTTTTATTTAATAAAAATGGTGGCAATAAAATATTTACTGGTTAGTAAGAAAAATAAAAATGTTAATAATTAGCTAAATGAATTATTTGATTAAATTGAGCGCACATCCAATTATTATTATTATTTTTTCTATTGATTGTGCAACGTAGTAACATATACATATTTTTACACATCATATCACAAGCACTTGATTTGTCTATACGACTCAAATTCTTCCAAGAATTTGGTTAGATAGCGAAAATGTGGTGAAGCGACACGCAATAATAACAAAACGTAACCAAATTTTTGAAAAAATTCAATGTTATTAAAAATATATACAAAATTTAAATCTAACCAACTTATTAGTTAGTCGTGTGACCACATCCTTTGAGGAAGTTATGACTAGGACAAAAAAATCAAAAGCTGTTCCGAATTTTGACTCGAAAAGAAAAAACACAAAATTTGAAACGCTTCTACTCGACTCAATTTCTGAAAACGTAAATTGGTACACAAAAATTTAAATTTATCTTTAAGTACAATAATTAAAATAATTCTTTTTTTTGCTTATAATTTGAATTTTTGACTTTTTCATTTTTATGTACAATTAAATGCTATCACACTAAAAGTCACTCTGCTTATTTTTTTATATCGTTTCGCGTTTGTATATTGACCAAAACGAAATAAGGTGTTCAAAAAGTGAAACTCGTCGCCATAAAAATAAACAAAGTAACAAACAATGATACAATGCTGACGCAATAATTAATACAAGTGAAATTTAGATTGCATTATTAGTTTTAAATATTGTCCAAGCAACATTTCCTTTCGTCTCTTAAATAATAAAGCAACGTCATCCGATTTGCGTGTTTTCTTACTTTTACTTTGGACTAAAAATATATAACGAGTAACACTTCTAAAGGAATGTAACAATTACTTTGATTTTAATACAAAAACACGAAATCGGTTGCTATTTTATTGTTACTGAATTGTTTAAAGCTACACATTAAGGTTTACCTGATAGACCCATCTTGCCTGTTCTGTCTCGCGATTTCACGGGAAGACTAAAAGGTGCACAGCCAAATGGATCCTCTGACACTGACATCACCAAACTTTCCCGAGATTTGACTCCTTGAATGCCTGCACACACAAAAATATTGCCATGTTAAATATTTGAAGAAATGAAGAAAAATCTCGTCTACTTACTACTTTGGCTGCCCCTTCTAATTTTGTCAAACTCAGCTCCAAATATGTGATCTTCAGTCAACTGGCTAAAAGGCGTAGTTTCTTCGAACGGATTCCAAGCGTGTATGTCGGCAGAAAGAGATCGATTATCGGGGCCTACAACTCGACTTACGTCGCTGTTAGAAGCTGAACAGCCACTAGGCGCTATGGTATACTCTCCAGCAGGAACCAGAGGTGGCGAATCGCTGCTTCTAGGTTTAATAGAGGATTCATAAGGCGCCAAAAATTGAGACGTTTCGGTGGTGTAAACTCTAAAAAATTAAAAAGGTGAAGTTGAAGAAAACTAAAAATGTGATTTGTTACTTATTAAACGCCGAGGTGTCGCTCATATTACGACGGTGACCTTTAGGTACAGACAGCGATGGGGAGTTTGGAGGTGTTTCGATGACGCCAATGATGTTTTGACTCGTGGATTCAACAAGACCAAGTTTGATAGGTGTTCTAGATAGCAAACTTCCAGAACCAGAAATGGGTTGATCGGGAGTAATCGGCGAGACTATATTGACTAGACCTGGATTTTCTTCAGTTTCTATTTTGTTTGTGGTTTCATCCCTAAAAGGATCTGGATACCGGGAAGACTGGAATAGGTTCTCTAAACTTTTATCTCGAACTTCTGGAGTGGTTTGCACAGGATAAAAAGGTTGCGAGCTTTGGAATGGTGTACTTGCAGGATAGCTTGGATTAGTGGCTGTGGAATATGGAGTGTTAGGATTGAAAGGTGCTTGATTTATATTTGTTCTATGAAATTGATTATCAGTTAAAGTTACCGGGCTTTCCGATTTCTTAACCGTTTTAGGACTTGGACTTAAAGTAAGTGGAATATTATTCAAAGTTAACGGAGTCGACGAATTTCCTTTTGGTCTTTGTCTAGGCATAACGCTAGTAGATTCGACTAATGGTGCAGTCACTGTCTTGCTAGATGCTTTGATTTGTGTCTGTAGTTTTTTGGAATCCGATTCCGTTTGAGGTACAGGTATTTCGTCTAATACGGGAATTGGTGCTTTCTGTAAAACAAAATTTTACATAAAAATAAAGTTATTAATCCAACAGCAAACTTACGTGTAAATTTTGTACTGGGTTTTCTTTACCTAATAGTGGGAATGCGATGCAACATACTTGAAAAATATCTGGTCTCTTCTCCTGATCTGGTTCTAACATATAACCTGGAAAAAATAACCGGGTTAACAAAATTGCAGTAATTTTTTTTGATTACTCACGGATTAGTTGATGTAAACCTTTTGAATATTTTGAACTATCGGGAATGCAAAAATTGCCGCTCTGGATTGCCAGCATGCTTTCACCAAAAGGCAAAGTAAAAAAACATAATTTATATAGCAAACATCCGAGAGCCTATAAATACAAAAATATTGTGTTAATGTCCGAAAGACAAGATTAAGAATCTTTTTACCCAAATGTCCGCTTTGGTTGTAATAGGTTTTCCAGAATACATGTCCACCATTTCTGGAGAACGATAACTAAGCGTAGTGTAGCGTTTAATTTCATCTTCTACTGCAGTCACACCATGACTTGTAGGATTTAGCACCCTACCAGTCGCCGAACCAAAATCGCATAACACATAATTTCCATTTTCACCGACCAAAATATTTTCTACCTACAAGAATGATTTGATTGATTTCTTTGCATGTTGTGGCTTTGCAGAAAATGGACAATGCAAAAACAAAGGTGAAGAAACAAAGCTTATCATAAATAAATTTAAAAAAATGTAAAATACTATTAATTACATTTACAACAAGTCAACGAGGAAAACCGATTATAATTTATAGCCTAAACAAGTTTTATATGAAGCGTTTGCTGAAGACAGACGTCCAAATTTTTGTTCAGAGCGGAGTTTATTTCACCAGCCCCCCCCCCATTTCGAATTTTGGATCCAAAATAGTCTAAATCGTTTGTACCTTTCCTTAATTTCGTTTGTACCCATTTTGTTTTTCAGATATTTCGAAATATCTAAAATGGGCATTTCCCCAGCCCCCCTTCCTTTAAAAACTATCATTCCTTTTAAAAAGAACAAAATTATTTTTTTTTCTTCAGAATAATTCTCGAACACTTCATTCGAAAAATTAACTTATCTTCTCCCCCCCCCCCCTGCACTACAAAGTTTAAACAATAATTTTAAAGTCAGGGGAAACGAAGATTTGTTCCACTTACGAAACCTGTTTATACATTATATATTAAAAGTTTTCCGTTTCACCTGACTTCAAAATTAATGTTTAAACTTTCTACACGGAAGGGGGTGGAGAGGATGATAAGTTAATTTTTCGAGTGAAGTGTCCGAGAATTTATGTTGTCGAGTGAAGATGAAAATATTATTTTGTTCTTCTTAAAGGGAACAATAGTTTTTAAAGTAAGGTGATTTTATTATTAATTTTTATCTTTGACATTCTTTTACAATCAGGGGTTTTTAAAATTTTTAATTTTCAATAATAGCTATTTAGATTTTTAGAGCAATGCCTCAAATATCAAAAATCAATTTTTGTACATCTCAAAAGAAAATGTTGGTACAACCAAATATAAGAAAGGTACACACACAGGTACAAACCATTAAAACTATCTTCTAATCAAAATTTAAAATCGGGGGGGGGGGATTTAGCAAAATGTCATTATTAGAAAATTTGAAATATTTCAAAAACAAAACTGGTACAAACGAAAATAAGGAAGGTACAAACGGGGTACCAACGATTTAGACTATTTTGGATCAAAAATTCAAAATGGGGGGGGGCTGGGGAAATGCCCATTTTAGATATTTCAAAATATCTGAAAAACAAAATAGGTACAAACGAAAATAAGGAAGGTACAAACGAGGTACAAACGATTTAGACTATTTTTGATTCAAAATTCGAAATGGGGGGCTGGCAAAATGCCCATTTTAAATATTTCGAAATATCTGAAAAACAAAATGGGTACAAACGAAAATAAGGAAGGTACTAACGAGGTACAAACGATTTAGACTATTTTGGATCCAAAATTCGAAATGGGGGGGGGGGTGGAAAAACGCACCTGCCAAATTTTCAGAGTTTACACCGACCCCCCTTAGGTCAAATTTTAGATAATATAGGTTGTGTGTAAACTGTGCCATTGCTAAAATCTAATATCTTGCCGTCATATTTTTTAAATTTGACGTTTTTCACTGTAAATTTACAATTTTAATTGACACCCGAGTTTTTTAAGAAAACCGCAGTTTTGGTCGTGCAATGCGCAGTCGTTCAAGAAATTCCCGTAAAAGATCCTCACGTCGTTCGTCTCGGGCTTGGTAAGCTGCAGACTCTGACCGTATTTAATTCAAATTATTCGTAAATTTGTTAAAACCAAAATTTCGTTTTAGTGCTTCCAGCTGTTGCGCACATAGCGAACAAGAACAAAATTTATGTAATTATTGCACCCGCGAAAGTCGCATTTCTAAATGTAGTTGCTGTTGTCGTCGCTTAAAATGCAAACAATCAAACGAATGCAATTTGAAATGTCAAGATAAAAATACCGGCGTAAAACCACTTAACGTTCATTTAAAATTACAATTGCTAAATGACCACAATCAAAATAAAAATTCCGAATGTTTGTGCGCAAAATATTTTCAAATGTTGAACGCATGTTACGGTGGACCTCCACTTTGTCGAAATTTATGTGCACAAGGTTAAACCAATTTATTATTTTTTCTTTATTAAATTAATTAATGTTAGAAGATTCTAAAATGTTATTATAGGAGAGGACAAAAAAATGCGCGAAAAACCCTGCTGTCTTAAGTCGATGAAAAAACGATGCAACTTTTTCAGAAAATCCAAGCACAACATTGAAGAAACATGTCCTCATCGGTTAAATAGCCAACAACGATGTCCTTCTAAAATCGAAAATCTTGTAGAATATGTAGACGGTGAACCCTGCTGTCTTAAGTCGAGGAAAAAACGATGCAACTTTTTCAGAAAATCCAAACACAACATTGAAGAAACATGTCCTTATCGGTTAAGTAGCCAACAACAGTGTCCTTCTAAAATCGAAAATCTTGTAGAATATGTAGACGATGAAACTCAAACTGACGAAAAACGAACTTCCACACACGAAGATTACATTCAAAACATTTTAAGCCCCGACAACAACAATCGTAGTTCGCAAATTGTAACAAGTAGAAAACGTTCCGATACAATGTACCAAATAAGTAGTACATTAAATGATATTACGAGCACTTTAGAAGGTATCGAAATCAAATTGAAAAATTCATCTGAACCCAAGTCAGAAATCGAAAATTTCAACTCTTCGATACGAAAATCGTCCGTTTCACCCACGATAGTATCATATTTTACTAAATGTGTACCACCACCGCCGTTGTTGACGTTATCAAAGCTTTCATACTATTGCAATCCTCCAACAATACCCGGTTTTCCTACTCAAAAATCACCGAAAACGAATTTGAGTTGTGAGGAGATCTTAAAATTATTCAATTACAACAGAAGAAACAGTTTTGATCCTTGCACCCAAAACCCAGATTGCAATGCACTGAAAAGCGACAACTACACCAACGAAACAATATTCCACGCTAATAATAACCACAATTAACTTTTGTAGTTCTTTTGCAAGAAATACAGATTTTTAAAAATCTTCCTTTAATTTTGTAGAAACATTTAGCACTTACCTTTAGATCACGATGAATAATTGGAGTTTGACAGTGATGTAACCGAGACACAGCTTCACATGTATCACAGAATATGCTTAACACTTCTAGTTCAGTAAAATCAGCTTTTCCTCTGGCCTTCATCAAGCCGAAAACGTTATTTTGACAATAGGGCATCAAAAGCAACACCTCGTAGACACCACCACCAATGGAATTTAAACTCGAATAGATGTAACCGATTATATTCTTATGCCCACTCAAATTGCTCTAAAATAATGAAAATTAAACGAGTGGAGACGACCGACAAGCAACTTACTGCAATTTGAATCTCTCTCTTGGCTACATTAAGGTCCGCTTCGTTATTAACATACATTCTCTTGAGAGCATAGCGTTGCCCATTGTTACCCTTAACTAAATAAACTATAGCGAAACCACCTAAAATAAATTTGACACTTAAACAATACCACCCCCAAAATTTGTCTAAAATAGGTTAAGTTCACCTTCGGCCAAAATCTCCTCCACGGTTACCATGTAACGTCCGATCGTGAACGCTTTACCAATAAAATTGTTTGTTTCCTTCGACGTGTTGTCGATTTTAGTTTCGATTTTTGAAAATAACTTCTTCATTTTGTGCCAGATTACTTCCTAGTTCGAACGTAAGACATCGAATTCCAACAAATTAAAACTAACGGCTCGTTACAAACACAAACGTTAAGGTTTCACTTATATTTACATAATTTAAAATTTTAATTGATTAATTCTCAAATTAAATAATAATTTTATTAATTAAACTTGCATTTTAGTGACGTTATAAAATGATAAGTGACACTAAAGTGACATTTGACAAAAGCTCTTTTGACAACCGCTGGTAAAGCCGCGTTTGCGTTCGAAAAGGTGAGTTTCCGCGGCGCATTTCTTTTTAAATTTTATAAAATCAAAGTAATCAAAGACCGAAGTGTTTATATCCTGGTTGAAGTGGTTATCCCTTTTAATTTCTTTACGATTAAAAATATTAGTCAAGTGCCTGATAAATAATAATAATAATACAATCACTGGTGGTGGAAAGCACAATTAAATTTTGAAAGGAAAATTTTAAATTTTAGTTTTTATTAAATAAATCGATGTCTGATAAGAGGTTTTTGGTGAGTGGTTGGGAAGATGATTTAAATGACGTGGACGTAGAAAAAAATCCGCACGGTAAATTTAATTAAATACTGTAATTTTTTATAACCTTACTTTATATTTTTCAAGAATCGCCAGCTAAGGAAATACTATGGGCTGCAGAAAACGGCGTAATGGAGTTGATACAAAAGTTAATCGAAAGTGATCCGAATTTGGTGAACGTGGTGGACAGTGACGGTTACACACCACTTCATAGGGCAAGTTACGGAAATCATGCCGAAGTCGTCAGCTATTTGTTGCAACACGGGGCTAATGTTTCCGCACAAACCAAATTGTTGTGGCAACCGTTACACTCTGCATGCCAGTGGAATAACACCAAATGTGCCTTATGTTTGATACAAAGCGGAGCAGATGTCAATGCCGTCAGTGAAGGAGGTAAAACTTGCAATTTTCATGCATCGTTTAGTACTAAATTATTTTCTTAATAGGACAGACACCACTTCATGTGGCTGCTTCTCATGGTGCTAATTATGCAACCGTACAACTTTTACTTATACATCCCGACATTAAAACAGATTTAAAAAATAACAACAATGAGACTGCATATGATATAGCAAAACGGAGTTCGAAATATTATAGGATTTTCGATATGGGTATGGAAGGATTGAACGGTATTAATTGACCAAGTTGTGATATTATAATTTAAGGATAAATTAAAGTTGCTAAATTAATTATTTTCATTTTCACTTGTCCATTTTCAATTAGCTAAGTACTAAACTTACTCAGTTTTTAAAAAACCTAATTTTCGTAAATTATTTCTAATTTTTCAAAGAAAAAACACTACAGTAGAATCTGGATTAACCAACAAACTTCGGGGTGAAATGCTGCCGATTTACAATTTAATAAATTAGAAAATTTCATCGCTGCAATACGATTGTTGTAACTATTCTCTCAAACTGTACAAGATTTCGTAGCCGAACTAGGTATTTTCACACCGAGTTTTATTAAAATTATTTTTAATTTTAAAATTAATTTAGAAAAAATTTAAAATTTTAATTAAAACAGAAAAACTGCAAGGATATAAAATAATTATAAGAATTTAGGATACATTTTTTAATTTTAGGAGTTTCTTAGGATTCTAGGACTAATTGCGAATATTCCAGTACCAGATAAAACCAGTTTTACTGTAGCAAGTATACGAACTCCTTGTTTTATTTACTATCAGGGTAATAAAGAGCATTTTAAGTGGGGTAAACACATAAACATAATTTCAGAAAGAAATTCGTAAAATTGGCTGTGTTGTAGTGTCAACTTTCGGCTGGATTGCAGCTGAAAGCATAAGAAATGTAACTTCGGACGCGAATATCTCGAAACGACAAACTTATTAAACCTGCTTGACAACAAATCAAGATTTTGCTACTTTCTAGATTTTATTATTATAGTTTTTGTGAGTACCAAGTTCCAGGTCCTGAACATTTAGTATGGGCTAAAAATGAACCGAAATTTTTTTTTCGATTGTCTTATACATCAGGGTGTCCCCGGATATACTTTACATAACTTGGGTGGTGATAGAGAACACTTTTCTAAGAACAATATTTAATAGAAATTTTTTATAAATTGAAACCCTCGAGAGTTACGCCTCTTTAAAGCTTTTTTTTCAATTTCCACCTTCACGTGGCCATATCCCGGAAAATATTAAATTTCAGTAAAAATGGTTTAGTGTTTTTTTAAAGAGCGTAAAATAATCTACAAACTGCATTTAAACTTTTTCCGTCTAAAATCAACGGATTTCGAGTTATGAATTAAAATAATTGAAAAAATGTTAAAAAAAACAAAAAGTTTGAATTTTTTAACATTTTTCATTTTTTCAATTATTTTAATTCATAGCTCAAAATCCGTTGATTTTAGACGGAAAAGGTTTTAAGTCTATTATCCCTGTTCATCTCATCTATCTCTTTACCAAGCAATTCTTCAAAATATTTTTCCGTGTGTCTTTGATTTCTTCCTCCTCATATTTTGTGTTTCCGAACTTGTCTTTCATTCCTTCATTTAATTCACCACGCCTTCTGCCAAAAATCAAAATTCTGTTCCGACCTGGACCAGTGTCAGCTAGTAAGAACGTTTCAAATACTAAAAAGTGTTCTCCTTCATTAAAAGATTAACTTGGCGCCGAGTTGATCCGGCGCCGAGTTAGCCCGGCACCATTTTTAGAGTCAGAGGTGCTAGTTTTCCTCTTACAACATAAAACAAAAAGTAGGGACAATAACGGAGAAAAAATGGGGGGCTCATTTAGTTTCTCGCTGTTGGATCAGTAATCAAAACACAGAAAAAAATTAAAATAGCAAATCAGTATATTTACCTGTTTATGTAACTTCGACGCTGGTCAATCTGGTTTCTTCTACAATTTCCACTCAGAAATTTTCTTTCTACAGTAGTTTGAAACTGTCCGATACAAACTTAGTAAAATTTTTTTGCTTTTTCTTTTGAAAAGAAATTTTCATTTCTTTGATGCTAAAGCCAGATTGTGACAGAGCACATGCTCTGCTGTTTTGTTTGCTTTACCTTTTCATTACTAAAGCCGTATTCGCCAAATGTTTTTCTCGTGGTCATAAAGCACCCCAGCAGGAAAATCTCGTGTGTTTGCAGCTAAATAATACACAGGGTGTTGCAAAAAAAATCGACCGAAATTTATTGTAATATTATGCAAAAAAGAGCAACTAGGGGCAGTTGAGACTTATTTAGTCTTGAATAATAACTTACAAAGAACGATTTGAAAATATTTCCAAGCCTCGACGTTTTTCGTATAACCAATGATGATGATGATGACGCTACTGATGATGGGCTAAGTTTTATATTGAATTTAACAATTTCTTAAGCTTTGCAATTGTGTTTTAAAAATGTAATAACGGCATAAGTATTTCTCGAAATTTGTAGATTACGGCACGAAATTTCTCGTTGGGTTATTTATCTCATTAAAAATTGATAACTAATGGTGATAGTAGTAATGGTTTTGTTATTACCAACCAATAGTTAATTTGTGTATTTACTACATATATAATTTCCAAGTTTAATCAAAAAATACAAATCAAAATTTGACTAATATGGAAATTGCGAAAGAAACTGATACTACTGAAAGTGTGATTAAGCAAGAATCGGTAGAAGATAAAGATAGATGCGATATTTTTAATACGGAGATTAAAGAAGAACCAACAGATGAGTATGGAAGAACAGTGGAGTCTTTAAAAATTAAAGAGGAGCCCGAAACTACAGTCAGTTTCATTTGTGATGTCTGTAATTTGAAATTTAAATGGAAATATGGTTTGAAAAGACACATGGTACGACACACTAAAAAAAGAGATGATTTTATTTGTCACATTTGTGATACCGCATTCGTTAACAAATTCAATTTAGAGCGTCATTTACGGAGTCACACTGGAGAAACGCCGTACGAGTGTGATTCTTGTGATTTTAAAACTGGAGACAGAAGTAATTTTCTACGCCATGTAAGAAATCATTTGGGAAAGAAACCATTTAGCTGCAATTTGTGCGATTACAGATGTGCCGAACGTAGCAAATTATGTCGTCATATGAAAATTCACATTAGCAGAAAAACGTTAGCTTGTACGATTTGTAATTTTACATGTGTATATAAGAATGCTTTGGAGAAGCATTTCAGACAGGCCCACACTAAAGAATTTGATAGTATTTAATAAAAGTCTTAACTTATTAAGTCTACGGACCAAAATAAAATAAAAATTATTTTAGAAACTGTGACAAAAACTAAATTAGCTCTTTCGTGATGAGCCTGGAATGTGTGTAAACCTGGCACCTCACTTTTTTAAATCGACCATTTTAAGGTCAGTTTCATTAGCACCCAAGAAAGTTCTACAGTTCCTGATGATTTAAAAAAATAGTTTCGGTACTGGTCACCTGGGAATTGATTTTGAAAAATATGCGGTGCTAACTTCCGGTAGCACCGCAAAATCGCAAAAAAAATATTTTTCTGACGGCTTTCGAAAGTTCTAGGAGAGTTCTATAGTTCTATATAAATTTTAAAAAAAGTTCCGAGTCGGAACTAGCACCGCATATTTTTCAAAATCAATTTCCTGGTGACCAGACCGGAATTTTTTTTTAAATCATCAGGAACTGTAGAACTTTTTTGAGTTCTAATGGAACTGCATGACCTTAAAATGGTCGATTTAAAAAAGTGAGGTGCCAGGTTCACACACATGAGCGAGGACCGTGAGTCTACATCGCAAGGTAACTAAAATAAAGTTTTAAAATCAATACGCAGTGCCTATGTTAAATAATCTATGATGAAATTTAAAAATAGACAGAATACAGATTTTATTTTATTACATTTCCTAATGATGCCCACCCGAAATTAAACTTTCACTAACCCTCAAGGGCCTGATGAAGACGCAGAGAAAAGAAAAAAAAGGGCAATCTTTGAGTTGCTCGAGTTTCAATTTTATCAGATAAATTGCAATATTTTGGATTTGTATATTTTTCAAAATCAAGTGTGATCTTCCACGTAAAAGAAAAAAAAATCAATTCAAAAGCTACGAAATTACCGAATTGGCAGCGAATTTTCTTACACACTGAATTTTTTACTGTAACGATAATCAGATGGTAGTGAACATATTAAGCAAAATATAGAGTAAATTTTATAAAAAATATAATTTAATTAACAGAAAATTAATAAAAATTGTTCGCATACTTAAAAACAATCTCACTGATTTACTTCTCTTTTCATATTTTGAAGATTTTCATTCAACAGTGAATAATTGATTGGATTCATATTGTATTTTTCACCTGATTGCTTTTCGTTTTCCTCATCCTTTTCAGCTTCATCTAAAGTATTGCTTTCATCCTTTACCGGCTCTGCAAGGATTTCTTTCATAGTTTGCAATTGTTTCTTCATCGTATCAACTACGGTAGACTTTTCAATCATAGGGGTGCCTTTACACTGTGGAGCTAAAAAAAATTGTTAAAAAATAAAAACTGGGAACAAACAAACACTTACACAAAGAAAACTTCTCCAACCATTCCTCGTATTCTCGATCTATTCGTTCTAAATTTTTCAGATTAAACTCTTCGTCGTAACTAAAAATATTGAACGGAATAGCGTCCAATGTGTTCTTCATTTTAAATATATTCTCTTTGATTGAGTATGACGATAACACATATTTGTTTTCTAAACCAAAGACGCGTAATTCGGCGACGATTTGAAACGCGCCGGTTAGTCGTAAATAGTTAAATGCAAAACCAACATCGTGTAAACCGTAACCCATTAATTTATTAATTAAAGATATTAAAGTCAAATACTGATCGGTCGTTATACGAATTTTGGCATCAGATCTAAAAAAATTTGCATAAGCACTAAAGAAACGTAAGCAAACATTGCACCTTACCCGAAATACTTCAATCGATGAATAATGTACATTAAATACACAGCACCGACTCGTACGTAGTTTGAATCCGAGTAATTTACAAATTTGTTGATTATATTGAACAAGTACGTGCTATACTTGTGTAAATTTGTAAACTCTTCCGACCTGTTTAAAACATAGTTACATACATGAAACTTTACCGACAAAAACTTACTCAAAAAGTTCCCACATAGAATGTTCCAACCAAATTTGTTTGAAGCAGCTAAACGTGATATCGTTCTTTTCGACAAATTTCCTCAGAAAGTTCTCGCAATCGTCTTGAAAACCATCAAAAATATCTTTTATGCAATGCAGTTGATAACTGTTGTTATCTGAAAATTTTGCAATTCCATTTTTATTTTGATTCGGCAAGCTTCCCCCAGCCATGTCTTTAATTTGAAAAAATCAGTAAACGAATAGGGATTTTACACTACCGATGGTGGCGCTAGTGTAACTTCAATATGTCTGCTATATCAAGTACACCTCAGTAGAATTTTAATTTGTTTATACTGGTTTATACAGAAATTTTTGGTTTTTTGTTTATCTGTGCCCAAATTAATTTAAAAAAACACTATAAACATACGTTAAAAGACACTTTGGTATACTCAAGTATACTTGATGGAGTAGTTAAAATTGCTGTAGTATGGTGGCGTTTGGTTAATGTTATATTATGTTATAATATTTAATATTTTTGAAATATTATACAGAAGTAAGGTTAACGTAATCAAAACAATTTTGACATTAGTGGTGCCAACTAAGCAGCAATACCAATCTAATGTCAGTTTCGTAGCGTAACTTTCTAGGGACGGCATTTTTTCTAAAAAAAAAAAATAAATTTTGATAGTGTTACTGACAGATTTGCACATAAAACGCAAAAAAAATTAATTTTTAGTAAAATAATTAAATAAACTAAATATTTCTCATTTCTACGCCGCTGAGCGCGCGCATGAGCCGCTCTAATTATTTATGACAGATTGTGGTGATTAAAATAATTGTTGTATTTTTGTATTGGTAAACAATAATAAATTGTTCATAACATGGAAAATACCGTGGGTGTAATTTTGGAAGGAGAAAATATAAAAGAAGAGAGTTTTGAATATATTGCTAATTCATCAGGTAACTCGTAACCAATATACTGTATTTTAAAAGTTTTTAAAAATCTAAAAAATAATCCAAATCTGTCAAACTTACGCAAACTTTTTTTAGATATCGTAAAATTTGATGCCCAAATTAAACTTGAAGAATTCGAATGTGAGCAGGAGAATTTTCAACTTTCTGTCAATGTTAAACGAGAGGGTGAAACTATCGACGGTCAAACTGCTCTGGGTGAACGTGAGTTTTTCGATTTACCAAATAATTTTCTGGAACCAATAAAATTCACAATAAGCAAATCGTTCGAGTGCGAAACTTGTAATTATAAAACTGTGTATAAAAGTCACTTTGAACGTCACGTACGAACTCATACAGGCGAAAAGCCTTTTGCATGTGAAATATGTGATTACAAGTCGGCAGACAAAAGTAGCCTACAAAGACATGTTCGACTTCACGGTGGTGAAAAACCCTTTGAATGTGAAAGCTGCGATTTTAAGACTGCTTTGAAAAGTAATTTATATAAACATTACAAAATTCACGGTGACAAAACGTCGGTATGTAAATTTTGCAACTATAAAACTTCAAACTCAAATAATTTACAAAGACATTACTTGAAAATTCACTCGGACGAAAAACCGTTTTCGTGTGATTTATGTGATTATAAAACTATTAACAATTCTAATCTGAAAGTTCATTTGCGAGTTCATACAAGCGATAACCTTTTTGAATGTGTCATTTGTGGACTGAAGACTGCTTTGAAGTGTAATTTTCAAAGACACTTAAAAATCCACCCAGAAATTTTGTTAGAAAAAATATTTGCCTGTCGAGTGTGTGATTATAAAGGCGCAGACAATTCTAGTTTACTACGACATATAAGAACTCATACGGGTGAAAAGCCATTTGGTTGTAATATTTGCGACTTTAGAACAGCTTTAAGAAGTAATCTAAATAAACACTTAAAAATTCATCAACGTAAAGAACGTGTGAAAATTAAAGGCGAAAAAAAATTTTTCTGCAAAACCTGCAGTTACGGAACATCGACCAATACAAATTTACTGCGACATTTAAGAGTTCATTCAAATGAAAAGCCGTTTGGTTGTGATACTTGTAGTTACAAATGTGGAGATAAGAGTAGCCTACGACGGCACGTCAGGATTCACACTGGTGAAAAACCTTTTGCTTGTGATATCTGCGATTACAAATGCGGGGATAGTGGTAGCTTCCGACGACACATTCAGCTTCACTCGGGAGAGAAACCCTTCGAATGTGAGATTTGCAGTTTTAGAACAGCGCTGAAAAGTAATTTGTACAAACATTTAAAAACCCACGAACTGAAAGAACGTGAAGTGAAAATTGAACGAGAAAAAAGTTATGTGTGTGAAATTTGTGGCTATCGGACTGCGATTAGTACAAATCTACACCGGCACTTAAGAATGCACCTCGGCGAAAAACCCTTTTGTTGTCGTATCTGTAGTTATAAGTCAGCGGACAGGAGCAGTTTAATTAGACACGAGAAACTTCACACCAACGAGAAATCTTTTATGTGTAAAATTTGTGACTACAAGTCGAACGACGGGAGTAGCTTGAAAAAACATTTAAAAATTCACGGAGAAAAGACGCTGGCATGCGAAATTTGCGATTTTAGAACTGTAAGCAAAAATAATCTACAGCGGCATTTGAGAACTCACACAGGTGAAAAACCGTTTGGATGCGAAGAGTGCGGTTATCGAAGCGCCGATAAAAGCAGTTTAATTAAGCACATGAAACTTCACACTCACGAACCAAGCTTTTTTACCTGTGAAGTTTGTGATAAACAATTTATTGAAAAAGCCAGCCTGGATAGGCATGCAAAAGTTCATACGGGATTAAAACCATTCGATTGTAAATTTTGCAGTTTTAGGTCTGCCGAAAGTGGTAATTTGAAGCGGCATTTAAAAATTCATAGCAGAAATTAAGAAAAAGGAATTTTATAGTAAATGGCTGATTTTAAATTAAAATCATCAAATCGATTTGCAGGCGATAATGCTCGCTAATCGCTTTACACATTTTTTGTGTTCGTTAAATTGTATTGTAAATCAGTGGCGCAGCCAGGATGCTGTTATCGGGGGGCTAAGGGATACGAGCTGCGCCCAGGGCATTTTTCATTGCACCGGTAAAAAAGCGACTATAATCATTTAAAAAAATTATCATAAAAAAAAGGAAGTGTCTGGGGGCTATAGCCCTCCCCCCCTTGGCTGCGCCACTGTTGTAAATTGAAATTTGATTGCATCTTTTTTTATTGTATTTTATTCAATTGACAACGCTGACGTGTGTGTAAGGTATTTGAAATAATGTAAGTTTCATTTTTTAAATTTGTTTTACTTTGTAGCCTCCGAAACTGAAGATGAGAATGTTTCAGAAACTTTGACCCATATTCATAGCAGATTTTGCTGCTCTCAAGTTGTGTTCGTCTAACCCAGTGTTTCTCAAATAGGGTGCCGCGAATCACCCACAGGGATGCTGCGAAATTTATCGCAACAAAAAAATATTGTTATATTATTTTTTTTAAACACGTTTCATCTGTCACATCTGTGATTTTTTTTCTTCAAGAAAAAAAAGGAAATGATAGGGGTGCTGTGAATTTTTTAATGACTTTAGGGTGCCGCCAGACGAAGACATTTGTAATGAAACTTATCTTTCCCACAAAAATGAGGAAGCGTCAATTTCTCATTCGAACAACCTAACTCGGTTACTTAAAAACAAGACGCTGCGCAATTGTATTCCCATATGAACTTACAATTGACCTCCGCGTCGTCAAAACTCAGAACCAAGACTGCCCTAATTCACGCATAAATTTACGGCATATCCTATGTCGTCTCGATCTTTCATTAGCGGCATGGAGCAGATGGCAAAAGGGACGCTCAAACAATTATTAAACAAAAAATTGTTACACATTTGAGAACCACTGGTCTAACCTATGATCACTTTTGCTGAGATCGACAACTACTTTTCGGCGGTTTTACATGAAATGTGCGTAAGTCCAAAATGATAAATTTTACAGGAAGCGGTAAAAACTATTTAAAAGTAATAATTTATGTTTTAATTTGATAATTATTTTCTAAAATTAATTAAAATAGTAGTTATCTAAAAATCTACTCCAGTTTTTGAAGATACCATGAAAAATGGAGTTATGCACATTTCAACTCTCAATCTAGAATGTGGTTCGGACTTAGGCAACCTACGTTTAAAAACAACGACTGATCTCTAGACGAAAACAGATGTTTTACTTTATTTTACACTTACAAGATTTAGACAAAATAATTGAGAAATAAAACAATAATTTACATGGTAAAATTATTAAGATCGACAATAATATAAAATCTTTATTCATGACTTTAGACTATCATAAAAATCATGATAGTCCTGTTCGATGGTTTTCTTTAAAAATTGTAGATTCTCAAATTTTTCTTTTTTTATTTTTAACGAATTTCGATATAAATTAAATAGTGCCTGAAAATGTACCAGTTTTATTCAAATTTTGAATAAAACTATCTATCGGAAAAACTATCACTCGTTCTGATATATTGCTTACGAACCCTAAATGTATCGCTTTCCCCAGCTCGTCTGTAAATAGCTGCATCCATTGATAAAACTGGGATGTCACTTCCTTTACATTTATCCTCCGTAATAATTTCAACGATTGTCAAATCAGTGTTCTCTTCATCAATCCATTCAGCGTCTTCATATCCTTCCTGCAGGGCAATAACAGCTATTAATAAATTCACGTTGTCTTCGGGCTGCAACCCGCACTGGCGTAGTTTTTTTTATATTGATCGATAATGTGTGGTGGATACTTTTGATATGATCTTTTAGCATCACTTGAGAAGCAAAGTACATTTCACAACTTGAACATATTCTATCTTTCAGAACATTTTGAACTGAAGGACAATAATAATCGTACGGTAAATATTTTGGTGGTTGCTCAATTAAAGATGATAAGCATAAATTGTTTAATAAAAACAACGGGCAAAAATTTGATGATTCACCATTTTTTCTATCGGTTGCAGCTTTTATTCCAAAATTGGTTTGAATAAGTAGAATTTGTGGTGGTAAAAATCTTTTTTTATTCATTACAGTAAAGTAACTACTTCTAGGCTTAGCACAGCAATTCTGATCATCACACTTAACAATTTGAGTGCAATATTGACACGTTTGAACATATCTAGAGAACCATTCGGAATTTCCGGATAAAATATTTTTTTGTGGGATTTCCGATTTATCTGGTTCAATATATTCAGCAACTGTTGAATAGTTATCAAAAATTATACTACTCCAGATTTGTGAAAGAGTCTCTCCTGCAAATTTGAAATTTTGTTTTTCTAATTCATAGTTATTCGTTTGTCCGTGCTCGTCCAAGTGGCTTCCAAAAATGATCATAAGGTAAAATTACTCCTGATAATTCTCGGCTCAAGGTTGCTATTCTTCGTTCCACCCTGTTGAATGCACTGCATCCACTATTACACAAATTTTAATTATTATGATTCTTTACTGAATCGATCTCTTTGGGTTAATTTATCAAATTAATGAAAATTTAATATCTAGAAAAATATCTAATTTTTTGGTTACGTAGTTGAAAAACACCCCCCCTTCTTTTCTTTTGGTTGCGTTTGTATTCTCACTGTAGAGGATCACTTATGCCCATACTTATAGTCACGGATCAATCCGAGACTCAAAATGATCCTAGAATTTACCAATGAGATTACTGGAATTTAGCCCGTATCGTAGCAACAGCTGTTATTTCGAGAATTGATCTCGATTCTCGGTTCAATCCATGACTATAAGTAGGGGCATTAATCTGCCTTTTATTCTTTTATGTTTCTTTCAATTTTCCTGATTTTGAATTTCATCGTCATGTGGAACCTATTATTGTTGTTCTGCTTCTTTTTTTGTCTAAAAAATTTTCAATGTCTTTCCATTTTATTTCTCGTAACTCTGCTGTTACCCTTATCTCATCATTCCATGTTTTTCTTGGTCTTCCATGTCAGAACTGGTACTACCACTTTCTTAAAAACGTCAACTTTGGTGCCCTTAGGTATCTCTTTCTTATCTAAAAATGTTGCCTTCATAGTGTTAAATAGGCTTCCTGTTGCGCTTATTCTTTGGTTGATTTCTTCTTCCATTCTAATACATTGTCGTCTATTTTTATGCTATGCTTAATATTCTATCTACTAATTACCATAGTTTTTGTTTTTTCTTTATTAATTTTCATGTTTTTCTTTTCCAGTTCTTTTCTGTAAATGTTGATGTTTTCTTGTAATTCTTTTTCTGTTGCCCCAAATATTACCATATCATCTGCATAGCATATATTATCATCTCTATCTTTTATGTTAATCAGGCCCATTTCTTTCTTGTGTCTCATTTGCTTTAGAATGCCATAAAATAGCTTTTGATTTTCTTTGTATGCCTTCATTACATTTCCAAACTCTTCCCAAGCTAATTGTTTTCCTTCTTTTATCCTTTTTGTTACTTTTCTTCTGCTTTCTCTGTATTCGTCATAACTCGTTTCATTTCTTGATTCCAGATATTTAGACTATTTTTTCTTCTTATCTTTTATTTTTTCTGACCACCATGTCGTTCTCTTTTTAAATTTTTTCCAATTTTTGTTGTTCCACAGATTTTTCTTGCTGTTTCCAGCAAAATATTCTTGTATTGTATCCAACATTCCTCTATGTTATCTGTTACTTTGAGTTCCTTAAAACACCTTCAGAATGAAAATACTCACTTGAGCTGAACGAATTATTCATGTTCTTTTAATTCAAAAGAAAGAAAGTCTGCAAAATGGAAGTCACAATTTCACTGCTTTGCCCAAAAAAATCTTATTTTTCAATTTGATATAAAAAACTAATTTTTATAAATAATAAACTTGAAAACCTTTTTGAATCAAGTTTTTGAGAATTTAGTATCAGAATTATGCCTGAGTGTAGGATCTGCATCGTGGATGAGTCGTTTCCTCCTTGACCTTTCTCAAAGTAAACCTACAAAAAGGACATTATAATTGAATTAAATGAAACGTATGATGCAGAGAATATTACTTATTACTTCTTGCACCTTTCCAAGATTCTTGAAAAAAGATAAGCTATTTCGGGCAGAGCAACCAATCTTATCTACTCAGAATATGTGAGAATTATTGCTTTTTCTGTTCTTTAGGTTTCACAGGTTCATTTTAGCAACATTCTATTTGGCATAAAATTTATTTACGTATTTCCTATTTGACCTTAAGTTAGTTAATCGCAAGCAAAATCGTACAGTCTAAAAAGGCTTTAACGGTTAGAATAGAATAACTTCTAAAATCTGTTTTAAATTCTGAGATACAGTTTCTCTTACTTGTGAACCTTTAAATGTCTTCGCAAATTTCTTTTATTCACCGTTTTGTAATTACAAATTTCACAGGAATGAGGTTTTTCCCCGGTGTGAATTGCTAAATGTCGACGTAAATTTCTTTTATCGATAGACTTGTAGTCACAATATTGGCATACAAATGGTTTCTCTCCCGTGTGTATTCTTAAATGTATTCGAAGAGAACTTTTGTCTGCGCACTTATAATTACACATATTGCACAAATACGGTCTTTCTCCTGTGTGAATTCTCAAATGACGCTGCAAGTTTCTTTTATCTGTACATTTATAGTCGCAAATTTCGCACGAAAATGGTTTTTCCCCACTGTGAATCCTCAAATGAACTTGCAACGAACTGTTTCTTGTACATTTATAATCACAAACTTCACAAAAGAATTGTTTATTTGAGTGCCTTCGGAAGCCTTCATTTCGTGTAAGATTTTTCTCAGAATTATCTTCGAGTCCAGTCACTAAATTATTTTTAATTAAATTACAGGTTTTGCAAGTATAATTTTTCGACGAGATCTCACAGGCAGATGGTTTTGTCGCTGTGTGAATTAATAAGTGCTTCTTCAGATTACTTTTCGTTTCAAACTCTAATTTGCAAAAATAACAACAGAAAATATTTGGTCGATTTTGCATTTCCTCTTTGCATATTTTGTTAATTTTTTAAATATCGAGAAGTTTTCTGACTGCCACCGAACACTGATGGATTTCTTCCAAGTTACTTTTCTTCTTTGGGTAAGATTTTCCTAAAATGATGAAAATGTATTTGTGGAACCATTACATACCAGACTAACCTGTTTCTCTTTCATCGTCAAAAACGCAACCGTGTCTTTCCTCTTTTATCTGAATCTCTTCGATAGCACTTGAATGAAACATGGTTTAGTTTTAATAAAATAGAATCCAGAGGAAACTGATCTTAGCAAAACACAATTACATTTCACTGCTGCACTACATATTTCATTGCTGAATTTATTTGTTGACATCAGTTGACATAAACAAAATCCTGATTCAGTCACTGTGACAACAGGTGGCGCCACAATAGTATCTTAAAAATAAGAAAATACAAAAATTAACATAACTTTCTCAAATTTGAGGTGTAACTTGTTTTTAATTAAATCTAAAACTTTTAATTTAATTTAATTTATTTTGTTCTGAAAATAGATTTTAATACTGGTAACGCCATCTGATGAATGCGTAGGTACCTAAATGCGATGTCATATTTTTCGAGCTGTCTGCGGTTATCGCTAGGTTATCGAAATATTTTTGAAGTTAACCTCGAATGATGTAATAAAAATAATAATTATTATTTCGAAATTTTATACAATTCGATAAATAAGGAAAAAGTCATACCATAGGTGGGTGTAACATATACTTGACCGTAAGTTCGATCGATATTTTAGAAATTTTTAATTAAACGAAATACTATTTCAGGATATTCATCAAGAAAAATGATAGCACAACTTTTTTATATTTATGGTGGGTTTTGTGCCACGCACCCATGGGAAATAATCATGGCAATGTTGACTGTAACCACCTGCTTATTGAGTATGGAAAAACAACATCCGTTACCAAAATCAAATTATGTGGTCGAACATAATGCAGATTTTGCACTAACCATACTAATACAGTGCATTGCTGTCATTTACAGTTGTTTCCAATTTTCCAAGTTGTTAAAAATGGGGAAATACTACGTCCTAGGAATTGCCAGTCTTTTGACAGTTCTTTCAAGTTTTTTGTTAACATCGACGATGATCAACATGGTGTACGCCGACTTATCAAGTCTCAAAAACACATTACTGTGTTTTTTACTTGTGACTCATTTATCGAAGGCTGGAAAATTAGCGAAATTTGCGTTTGCGTCACGTATAGATGTTAAAGAAAATATCGGTGTGGGATTGGCAAGACTAGGACCCACCATGACATTGGATACATTAGTGGAAGTTTTGGTAATAGGAATGGGAACGTTATCGGGAGTTAATCATCTGGAAGTTGTGTCTTACAGTTTGCTGTTGTCAGTTGTAGTAAACTACGCAGTTTTTATGACTTTTTATCCTGCCTGTTTGGCGTTAATAATGAACTTCCACAGAACTGATTATACGTGTGCAAAAAATAATATATTGGAAGAGGAAGAAAAAACAAATCCTGTTGTGCAAAGAGTGAAGCTGATTATGTCGATAGAACTAATTATAATTCACTTCCACAGCCGATGGTCTTACCAACAAAATAAGATACATACAGTTAATTTAGATAAAATAGAAAGCGCCTTACTGTATCATAATATTTCGAAATGGATGACTTTGAGCACTGCCCACATAATGGTTTTGACTATATTTTTAGCTTTAGTCGCAAAATTTGTCCTTTTCGAAAGTGAAGAAGACGATCAAGATATTGTGCAACCAAGATCCGACAATCTTGTAGACACGAAAATTTACCAAAATCAAGAAACACAAACGGAGTGCAAGGACAACCACCTTGTTTCAGAAGAAACTCGTCGACAACTTCGAGATTTAAACGATTGTTTGAAAATATATAACTCGGATTTGGATGCTAGTAAATTAAGCAACGAAGAAGTTATGCTCTTGGTGAAGCACAAATATATTTCTATGTATCAGATAGAAAAAGCTGTTGGCGATCTCGAACGTGGAGTAGAAATTAGAAGAAATATAATAGGTTCGTTAACAAATTTGCCATTCAAAAATTACGATTACAGTAAAATAATGGGTGCCTGTTGTGAAAATGTTATCGGTTATGTTCCCATTCCTGTCGGTATCGTTGGACCTCTCCACTTAGACGGTCGGCTAATTCATGTCCCACTTGCTACAACGGAAGGCTGTCTTGTAGCGAGTACGAATAGAGGAAGCAGAGCTTTATTAAAGTGCGGTATCACCAGCAAAGTAGTTGGCGATGGAATGACTAGGGGACCTGTAGTTCGATTTCCTTCTGTTACTGAAGCAAGTGCCGCAAAGACTTGGATGGAGGAGCCAGCAAATTTTGATATTATAAAAAATAGTTTTGACGCTGGTAGTCGATTTGCAAGACTAACAAGCGTTAATGTACGAATTGTGGGAAGACTTTTGTATATACGATTTGTTGCCAAAACTGGTGATGCAATGGGAATGAACATGGTTTCTAAGGGAACGGAGCTTTCGTTGAAGATGATGCAATCTCGTTTTTTAAATATGGAAATTTTGAGTCTCAGTGGTAACACCTGTACAGATAAGAAACCTGCAGCTATTAATTGGATCGAAGGCAGAGGGAAGTCGGTTGTGTGTGAAGCAATTGTTCCAGGAGATATTGTATCTTCAATTTTGAAAACCACTGTCGGTGCTTTAGTTGAATTGAACACTGTAAAAAATTTAATAGGTTCGGCTGTCGCCGGTAGCATAGGAGGTTTCAATGCGCATGCTGCAAATTTGGTGACTGCCATTTTTATTGCTACCGGTCAAGATCCCGCACAAAACGTCTGTAGTAGTAATTGCATGACTCTTATGGAACATTGGGGTGAGCACGGTGAAGATTTGTATATAACCTGCACTATGCCTTCTATCGAAGTCGGGACGGTGGGTGGAGGTACCGGGTTACTTGCTCAATCAGCTTGTTTAGACATATTAGGAGTAAAAGGTTCACATAAAGTAATTCCTGGAGAAAATGCAAATCAACTTGCTCGGATTGTTTGTGGCACAGTATTGGCTGGGGAACTATCGCTCATTGCAGCTTTAACTTCGGGTCATTTAGTAAAGAGCCATTTGAAACATAATCGATCCTTAATTGCCATTTCGGATGGCACCAATTTTTTTTCGCAACATCGCTGAGGAATGGAGGCTACCAAATACAAACGCCTAAAACGCATAGGAGATTGCGAGGCATAGCAAGCAGCAAAAGGATCACTAAGTAGCGTCTACTTGAATTTGAAACACGCCATGTGCTAGATTTTTACTTTGAATGAATTTTATGACTGCAAAATTTGTTTTTAAATACCAAAATAAAACTCGAAATGTATTGGCTATTAATTTATTACAACCCAACTTAAGAGTGAATTATCAAAAAATTCAACAGTCGTAGTCTGTAGTAGAGTACATGCGGTTCTAGCTAATGCCTGAAATCTGATTACCGTGAGTTACAAATTATTTTTTAATTCAAATTTAAAATTCGCGGTTTTAATTATGAGAATCAATTTTGATAAATTAATTATGTAAAAGTATTTTGTTTTAAGCAAACGTTTGGATCAATTGGGGGGTCGATCCATATAAAACGCAAAACAGGAGCATTTTTTGTAGCTAGACAACAGAACGAATCTTTTTGAAATTTTTATTATTATAAATATATAACAAAAAAATAAGATATATTTTTTTGAATGCTGTAACTTTTATACATACGGAACAGCAAATGTCAAAGACTGCGGCTTCGGACTTGGAAATTGTACCTCTAATCCTCAACTGAAACAAATACAAAATTTTTTAATTTTTGTTACATCATAATTTTTGCTTTCATTATTTAATTTGATAAAATTTAATTTAATTGGCTATTTGAATTCGAAAAGTGCACATCGATTTGATTTAGGAGTAATCCTGCTTACCAACTTTCAAAATGTATGTAGTATCCAGTAAATTGAAGTACAACTTTCAAGTATGGAAAATAATTTTTTTGTCAAGCGTTACTATCGATGTTGTTTTGTTAAGTTTGAAGTTGACCGCAATGATGTTCATTAGCCACGCGAGTTGGAGTGTGGTTCGCTCTGAACCACTGATTCATGTTGCTAAAGGCGGGTGAGGATGATGCGTTCGAGGATTTTGGATATGATTGGGAGGAGGCTGATTGGACGATAGTTGGATGGGATGTTGGCGGGTTTTCCTGGTTTTGGAATGGGGATGACGATGGCGTTTTTCCAGACGGATGAGAAATATTGGTTTATCAGGCATTGGTTTAGGATGTAGAAAATTTGAAGGATTGACTTTTTGGGAGGTTTTTGAGGATTTCAGCGAAGATGTTATCATGGCCCGAGGATTTTTTATTTTTGAGAGATTTAATAAAGGATTAGATTTCGGTTGGGGAGGTGAGGGCTTCATCGGGAGTGGGATGCGGGGTTTGATGGAATTTTTGGGTGGATTGTTGGATCATCAAATCAAAAATAATCTGAGTTTATTTTGGATGGGATTGGGTTTATGGGTCATATTTGGTCGCTATTTCTGATAGTACTTGAAGTCTTGACATCATGTCTGGCTCTCGCTAGCCTTGCTTTTAATTCGCGCACGATGGTACTCATTAATGAAATGTTAAAAGTTTCGTTTAGGTCGCGAATTTCCGCAAGTAGTGTTTTGAGATTGAAATTTGAGTTTGATTGCTGAATGCTGACTTTAGAATGCTGGGTTTTAGTACTCACCCTTTCTGCGTATGACATATACGCTGGCAGTCCTTGAAGTTGGCTGCATGATTGTCCCCGAAATTGCAGCATCTGACGTTCTCATCCTTTGCTGTCCTGAGGCATTCGGTTGTCAGGTGATTTTCCATGCCCTTGATGCATCTGGGAACCATGTTGCAATTGTTGCTGCCATAGCCGTAATTCTGACATCGATGGCATTGAGTCCTTGTATTTTGCTTGACGAATTTTTACCACCGTACGATGGATGATTGGACCGCCTTGACCTTGGCGATCTCCTGTATTTGGTGTCCGCTTGAAACTGTGTTAGTGCCGAGTCGCGTTTTGAGGTTTAGGATTGAGGAAAGGTTAACTTCTGATAGGGCTTCTCGAATCATCTTATCGTCCATTTGAGGACGATTTTCACTGTCCGTTCCTCTCGGGGAGGGGGGGATAGTATAAAAGTATAACCTGGTGCTCCGTTCTTGAAGAAATCGGCTTTCAGTTCGTGGAAATCCTCCAAGTTCCGGGCGTATATCCACGTCTGCCCGCGAACTGCCTGGAATTGGACCACCTGGGTGGTGATCCTCTGCATTGAGCCTGAAATTTTGGGATGTTGGTTATGGGTCGGGTGATGATTATTGGAGGTTTTTTGACCGGTGTTGGTCGCCTCACAGCTGCTGATACGTTGGCTGCGCAATTGCTTGCTACGAGTGCAGCAGTGAAAATATAAATTTATTTTAAATTGGGTTTCGTTAATTATAGCAGATTTTAATAACAAAAAAATCCCGTATTTCTAGATCCGTAATTTTCAAGTTGGAGTGGCTCAGAGATTCACTGTCAAACTAGATAAATCCGCAATTTTCGAGTGCAATTGATGCCCAAAAATAAGTCATGTCCATACCAAATAATGAAAAAAATCGGATCGTGGGAAAATTGGATTAAAAAAATTTTTTTTGATGATAAATATTTGCTTCTGTTCTCTAATCCTATAGTTGTCACAAATTTTGACCCTGAATTATGTTTGACAATATCTGCTTTTAAAATTGATCACAAATATTTAATTGGATTTAGGTCCGGAGATTCAACACATTTAAATTATAATTTAAAAGCTAACCCCGCTTGCTCGTGAAGTATGGCAAGTAGCATTGTCCTGCTGAAATGTAATAGTCTGGTGGTGCGTATTTGGAAATATTCAACATAGAAATCCATTAAATTGGATTCCAGCATTGCAATCCAATCCAATTGCATACAATCTTCGCACAAAAATAAGTTACCGGCCCCCTCTGCTGCCAACCAACCCCAGACTATCACACGGCCCGGCATTGTACGCTTTCCCAACCGTTCTACGTATGAAAGTGGCTCCAAGGGTCCTAAAAATCTAAAAAAATTAAGATTAATAGTAATTAATAATTAATAGTTAACATTACCTCAAAGTTTGATTCGTCAGACCAAATTATTTTATTCCAATCCGCAGCTGTCCAATGTCGAAGGTTTTAATCAAAGTACAATGATTACGAAGTATACATGGCATTTGATGCTTCGAGTTATATCGAAGACGTACCAACCTCTTATGCAGAATTGAAGGATAGGATAGACAAGGAAAGTTGGCTAAAGGCAGTTGATCGAGAACTTAATTCCATTTATAAAAACGAAACTTGGAAAAAAGTGGATTTACCACAAAACACAAAAATTTTAGATACAAAATGGGTATTTAGTTTCAAAGCGTTTGAAGAGAAACAAGAAGATAAATTTAAAGCGAGATTAGTGGTTAGATATTTTGCACAGGAAATGAGGGAGGGTTTAAGCGACATTTATTCACCAGTTGCAAAAATTTTAACAATTAGGGCTTTATTAATAGTGGGTAATCAAAAGGGATTTCACTTTCAGCAATAAGATGTAAAATCAGCATTCTTGAATGGCAAACTAACTGATGAAGTATTCATTAATTTTCCACAAGGCATAAGTTATGAGAAAGGAAAAGTATTTAAATTAAACAAAGCTTTATATGGCTTGAAGCAATCTTCGAAGTGCTGGAATGACGAAATTAATTCATTTCTTTTAAAAATAGGATTTGTAAGATCGGAAAATGATTATTGCTTATATATGTTGAGAAATAAAAAGATTTATCTAATTCTATATGTAGATGATTGTTCAGGCATGTCTTAATTTTTGTATGTGTGCGACGCCACTGCAAATGCAATTTCGCGTCGAAGAGGGGACTTGCATCGCATCCCCACGCCCGGCAGTGTACTCAAGTAACTCCATGTGTGGAGCCGTTTCACATATTGTACTAATGAAATTAAATTAAATAATTACAAAAATCAAAGAAGTTTTTACTAAGCGTCAATACTACAACATGGTCCTTCGATTCGGATGTTTGGATATTTAAAAAATATTCAAAATTACAAAGTGCTATTTGTGTTTATTTTTGCGCGCGAAATCAAAACTCGGCGTAGAAATACAAGAAAGCTACAGCTGGTCGCGCATACAATAGTGGACCAAGCCAATTACAAGCTCATGCGCATAGATTACCATCCAATGGTTAACTGGTCGACTGGAGTTGCATTCTTCCCAAGTACGATAACGATAACAAATTACAGCTGGTATCAACCAAGCACCTACATTAAAAAAGAGTAAGACACTTTCGTTCCTATTATCCTTAATTTTTATTGCATTTCCTTCATTTGTTTATCGCCTTTTATTTAATAACGCACAGTGTAAAAATGAAGAAGAAAATCGAAATTTTACTTTCAAATCGCATTGCTTTAACATCCAGAATTGAATCGTTTAAAATTTATGTTTTAAATTTTCAAAAAGGTGTGATTGATAAAACAATTACAAATTACAATATATCTGAACTACAACTACGAATTGATTCTATTGTTCCATTAATAACTGAATTCAATAACATTCAATATCAAATTCAAGAAGTATGCGAAAATGTTAACGAACACCTAGAAGAAATGAATAATTTTGAATCATTATACTATAGCTCAATATCAATTGCAAAAACAATTTTAGAGCAAAATGCGAATGTGTGTCAACTGCCATCGGTACCGATGCCGGTGCGGAAATCGGGTCAATTATCAAACATAAAACTACCTCAAATTCAATTGCCCAAATTTGAGGGTTGCTATGAAGGCTGGCTTGAGTTTCGCGATACTTTCCAATCCTTGATACATGAAAATTCAACCGTAGACGATATACAAAAATTTCATTACTTACGAGCAGCGCTCGCGGGAGGCGCGGCACAAGTTGTACATTCCATTGAATTTTCAGCCAGCAACTACGAGATTGCCTGGCAATTACTCTGCAATCGTTACGACAATAACAGATTACTAGTTCACAATCATGTGAAATCGCTTTTCAATGTAAAACATATCACAAAAGAATCATCATCTGAATTACGAACCCTTATTGACAATACTTTAAAGCATTTGAGGTCACTCAAAAGCTTGGGGCAACCAACGGACAGTTGGGACACTCTTATAATATTTATTCTACACGATAAAATTGATAACATTACATTAAGAAAATGGGAAGAGCATAAAATTAACGGGGAATTTCCAACGTTCACAGAATTCATTGCGTTTCTAAAGAGCAGGGCTGATTTGTTGGAAACCTTAGAAGGTAGCAATACCGCTACAGTCTCCAGCTCAGAAAAGGGTCATTTTGTTAAAAAACCTACTAAACAATTCAACTCATTCTACGCGGCAAGTAATCCTTGCGTTATTTGCAACGATGCCAAGCATCAAATCTACAATTGTTCTAAGTTTACGGCTCTATCTGGACAGTGTTATGCACTAATGCATCAACCCACAAAAATATCATTTTTGAGTTATTAATGCAGTTTTATGCCAAATTAATTGTTTAACGTTATAGAAAATGGCCCACATCAATTAAAAAATTTTTAACACTGTAATTAATGAAAAACACTTATTACATAATTCTAAATAGGATTTCAAATATTTGCACTAACAGATCAAGTCCCTTGAATCATTACTCTTAAAATTAAATATACTTGAGTGTTTTGTACTAATGTCTCAAGTATATGAGGTTGAGCCATTAATGCAAATTGTAATCAATTATGATAAGGTAAGTGATAATAGTATAGGCATGCGTATTGTTTTAATTTATCAGTAATGATGTAATAATATCTTTAATAATCAGTATCAGATGTAATTATTATTATTGCAAATCTGTACACCGGCTAAAGCAGTTTATTTGTAGAGTGAAAGTGTGAATATACAATAGTTTGATAATAATTTAAGTGATACATCTTTAACTTCATTAAATTGATTGAAATTAATTGATGAAATTATAAGGAGTAAACTAAAAGTAAGGTAAGGTAAATTATGCTTATTTCTTACAAACTAATCCCATTGTTTAGCCGTTTCGTTTGATACTAAATAATAATTTAAATTAAGCTTATCCCCATTATTTATTAAACCATATCATAATTATCTAAAAGCTTGACTACTACTTATAAACAGATTAAAAATAAAAAAAAAAAATAATTAATTAAATTAAATTAAAAAATACAAATGTGTATGCATTTGTGTGCGATAGTTTAGATGATTATTTAGTTCTAAATTCTACATTTCTTATTTTCACCTGCTTTACTTATTTTGATGGGGTTTATTACCAACTTATATTAATTTATGTCAAAAGTTTGGAATGCAGTAATTTATTTTACAGAGAATCAAGATGTCATCAAGAGGGCATATGTTGGTAGAACTTTGTAAAAAATCTAAAAAAGGTATTCCTTTGCTGAGCAATGCTATCAAATCTGCTCAATCTGTAAATAATGATAGTTTTATTATGGAGCCAGATCCTGAGCTATCAGCGGTCATTACATCAATGCTCTCTGAAAATCCAGAGAATGAAATGGAAAAAGAAAATATCAATCCTTTACCAAATATCTCAATTAATGAAACCGATTTACAGTATTCAGTTGAATTCGACAATTCAAGATGTACCAACCTTTTTTCAAATTTGTCTACAAGTTCTATTAACTCAAACTTAATAGAACACGAAGTCCCACCGATCTTTTCATCCACATTAATAGAAGAAGAGTTGAGCGATATTCAGAAACAAGATAAGATTCTGAATGAACAAAACTTTGATATGGCACAAAATACAATAGATCACATGCCAAATTTATCTCAAAATAATTCATTCTTAGACAACGATTATATACCGGTTTCATCATCAAGTGCCAGTACAAGCAAGGACCTAAGTAATAAACATGTTAATACTTCCCAACAGCAAAATTCTCTGAAAGGTAGACCAAAAAAAGGTAGGAAAAGAAAATGTCCTGATCAAAACAGAATGATAAAGAAGCAACGGTATAATACAAACCAAACATATACAAATAAGACCGGAAAGATTATAAAAGCTAAAACATTTTCAGGACAAAATTTTGATTGTAAATGCCCAAAAAAATGTGCAGAAAAAGTTTCTGTAGAACAAAGAGAGGCAGAATTTAATAAATTTTGGACTGCAGGATCGTATGAAGCTCGATGTGCATTGCTACAAAGCTGTGTTAGCGAAACGGGAAAAAAAAGAACATATTCTGAAAACTCCAAAAGAAAATTTTCAAGACAATACGTAATTTGTAATATATCCATTTGCAAAAAAATGTTTTTAAATACTTTTTCAATTAGTCAGGCTAGAATAAATGTAGCACTAACTAAATTTAGATCACAAGCTCCTCTTAATGATGGTAGGGGTCTAAACACAGGTGGTAAGAACAAAATACCGGAATTAAAATTAAATGAGATTAATGACTTTATAAAGCGATTTCCCAGATATAAATCTCACTATTGTCGTGATGTCACAACATCTAATTTCTTGTCTCCAAATTTAAACCTACAAAAAGTATATGATCTTTACAAGACAGATTATCCAAATGGAGTTAGTAAATCAGCTTTCAAAAGCATTTTTTACAAAAATTATAATCTTCGTTTTAAAAAGCCTCAAAAGGATACATGTTTACGGTGTGACGTCTTCAATGTGAAGAAAAAAGGAGCCGAGGGAGGTGATCTCTTAATCTTAGAACAAGAGCATAAGTTACATTTAGATCGCGCGTTTTCTTTACGTTCCCAAATGAAAGAAGATTTAGAAAAATCAAAAACTGATGATTCTGTAGAAACACTCACGTTTGATTTGCAAAAGACGCATAATTTACCATCCATGCCAACCAGCATAGTATATTATAAAAGGCAATTAAATCTATATAATTTCGGAATTCATTGTGGAAGTAATAACAAAGGCTACTTTAACATTTGGTTAGAAACTGAGGCAGGCAAGGGGACACAAGAAATTGGTTCGTGTTTGAGAAAGTACATAAACTCAAATAAAATGAAACCTTCAGCTAGTAAGTTAATTCTTTGGGCTGATGCATGTGGCGGTCAAAACCGCAGTATAAAATTGATTGCTATGTTGGTTCACATTCTCCAGAATCATGAACATTTGCAAAACATAATAATAAGATTTCTCCAACCAGGACATACTTTTCTACCAAATGATTCAGAATTTGGAGATGTAGAATGTGCTCTGAAAACTCATACCAGACTTTACACCGACTCTGATTTTATGAACGTAATGGAATCGTGTAGAAGAAAGAATAAGTTTACAGTAACTAAAATGAACACGGAAGATTTTGTGTCTGCAGAACCGATTCTAAAATCTACAACCAATAGAAAACAGGGCACTAACAAGGAAAAAATATCTTGGCTCAATACATGTGAGATAGAGCTACGCAAAGATATGCCTTTGACACTTTTCATGAAAAATAATTTGAACGATCACCCAATAAGCTTAGACATTTCAAAAAAATGTAAAGGTCGTAAGCAGGAATACGAGAAATCATTAGAACTTCCATTACTCTGGCCAAATGGTAAACCACTATCAGCAGCTAAAATAAAAGACTTAAAAGAAATGCTAAAATTAGTTCCTAGTGACGCAAAATTTTTTTACAAATTTTTAAAAAATGTCGAAGCTTGTGAATTTGACGATGACGTTGATGGGTTCGGTCCTGATATAGATTTTGATATTGAAGAAGACGTGTAATAATTTTTATAAAAACAATAATGCTGGTCTACATACCAAATTTTAGTGTTTAAAATATTATAAGTTTTTGTTGTTGTTATTATCAAGCAATATTAAAAGAAAACTTGTTATTTAGAATATTATTAGAATTTTAGTCTAAAAATATTTTTTCGTTTACTATGTTACTATTAAATTATTATAATAATAAAAAAAGCGTATTTACTTAGTTTGTTCTGTAAATGTAATTCTACTGTGTATAATTATTTTAATTTTTGTTATTAATAAACAATTAAGTAAAAAATTTAAAAAATGTTTAAACCGTAATAAACTGTAAAAAGATTAGTTTTAGCTTGCATTTCTAATAATACATAATAATTAACAATTTAAATGTCGAATTGCATTTTTTTTATAAAAAACACCTTACCAGATTTCAATAAACCCGTTGAACAAATCAAAATGACTATTGCTTACGACATATTCTAAAATTTGCACTAATGATTCAAGTGCCTTGGAACACTGTTATAACCCACAAGTATCTTAGATATATTTTGCACTAATAGTTTGCAATGTTTTACCTTATTTTCTCTGAAATTAATTTATAAAATCACATATTTACATAAAAGAACTCATCAATAATTATCGATAAACGGCATATTCCATAAAAAAACATGATATTAGTTATAACATGCGATTTGTTATTGTTTTTCATTCCGTGCATCTGAAACGTCAATATCTCGAAATGAGCTTTGTGTGGGTTGAGACAGTAGTGCATAACACTGTCCATCTATAAACGAACGAATAGAGCATGCAAAGAAATTACATCTTTGTTTTAATTGTTTGCGAGCTGGTCACATTCCAGCAAATTGTACGTTTTCAAATTGCAAAAAGTGTAATAGAAAACACAACACTTTATTACATTTCGAACAAAAACAAGATTCAGGCTTAAATGAGACTCCAACTACAACGACTTTAACAACTACAAATTCATTTTATAATAATACTCAGGTGTTACTACCCACAGTGCTTATCTTAATTAAAGATGGGAAAGGCAACAGCCACAGTTGTAGGCCACTTCTTGATTCGGGGTCGGAATCTCACTTCATGTCAAAAAACCTATTTAATAAATTGCAATTATCAAAAACTGAAATACAATGTTCTGTCAGGGGAATTGATCAAATTTCGTCTTTAATAAATTATAAAACTCTAACTACAATTAAATCTAGACTAAATTCATTTACAGCAGAAATTTCTTGTTTAATCGTACCAAGCATTTCCGGCAATATTCCAAATTTTCACGTTTCAAAATCTCAAATAAACATACCACAAAATATTCAATTGGCCGATCCATACTTTAATGAATCGAGGCCAGTAGATTTACTAATAGGCGCAGATCTATTCTGGAAATTAGCTTGCATAGGTCAAAGGTCAGTTAGCAAAAATGGACCTATATTACAAAAAACCTTATTCGGTTGGGTAGTTTCAGGATCGACATTCTCACTGGGAAAAAATACATTAGCATTGCAATCCACCGTAAATTGCAATCTCTCAGTAGAATCATACGAATTCGATCAAATGCAAAGGCAATTACAACGTTTTTGGGAGATAGAAGAAATTTCAGAAAAAAGGGTATTTTCTCGCGAAGAGCAAGATTGCGAATCTCATTTTCACGAAACCGTACAGCGGGACGAAAATGGTAGATTTTTGGTTACTATACCGTTCAAGGATTCCTTAAACAAACTAGGAGATTCATTAGTATTTGCTACAAAACGTTTTTTCGGATTAGAGCGGCGATTATCAGCCAATCCAAATTTAAAAAAACTTTACATACAGTTTATGCGCGAATATTTAAGCTTAGGGCATATGTCAAAGATTTCTGATGAGTGTCACACCACAGAAAATTGCTATTACTTGCCACATCATGGCGTACAAAAAGAAGACAGTTTAACATCTAAATTACGCGTGGTCTTCGACGGGAGCGCAAATACTTCAACAGGGGTATCAATTAATAGTTTACAAATGACAGGTCCTGTATTGCAACAAGATTTAGTATCAATAATTTTGCGTTTTCGGCTACATAAGTTCGCTATTGCATCAGATATAGCTAAAATGTACCGTCAGGTAAAAATAGCTCAGCATCAGCGTTGTTTACAAAGAATCGTTTGGCGTGAAAACCCTTCCGATCCACTTAACACCTACGAATTGAACACGGTAACATACGGAACCACAGCTGCATCATATTTAGCAATCAAATGCTTATCAACATTAGCAAAACAAAATCAACTGCAATATCCAGAAGCATCTCGCGTGATAGAAGAAAATTTTTACGTTGACGACCTTTTAACAAGTTTCGATAATCTTGAAGATGCTAAATTAATATGTTCTCAAGTTAAGGATATCTTGAGCGGGGCAGGTTTTGAATTACGCAAATGGGCCTCAAATAGTCCTGAATTATTGAAAACATTTCAAGGCTCAGAACCCTTAAGTGTTTTAGATTTTAGTTCACACGAAAACGCGAAGACTCTGGGACTTCATTGGTCTTGTTCCAGGGACGAGTTAATTTATAACATTCCAACTAATCAAACTTCAAGTATCATTACTAAACGCACAATTTTATCAACGGTTGCACAAATTTTCGATCCGTTAGGCTTAGTCAGTCCATGTACTGTTCTAGCAAAAATATTACTTCAAAGCTTGTGGCTACTTAAGTTGTCCTGGGATGAATCCGTGCCAATGGCAATTCATTTTCAGTGGCAAAAATTACGAGATAATCTACATCTATTAAATTCAATAAACGTACCACGGCGTGTAACCTTGAGCAATTACATTACGATAGAACTACACGGCTTTTCTGATTCATCAGAAAAGGCATACGGATGCTGTATTTACATACGGACTACCGATAGTCACGGAAACATATGCATACGTCTTCTTTGTGCTAAAACTAAGGTAGCACCCTTAAAATTTGTTACGATACCTCGCTTAGAGTTATGCGGAGCTCTTGCTTTATCGCAATTAGTTTACAAAGTTAAACATTCGATGCACATTAACTTCCATCAACAATTTCTCTGGTGCGATTCTACGATTGCATTAACCTGGATAAGCACACCATCGAATCTATTAAAAACCTTTGTTGCCAACAGAGTTAATCAAATTCAAATTTTAACTAATTCAGATTCCTGGCATCACGTAGGTACACACGACAATCCTGCAGATGTATTATCCCGTGGTCTTAGCCCAGAGAATCTAAAAAATTGTCAATTGTGGTGGAACGGCCCACCCTGGCTAGCATTCGACAAGTCAGAGTGGCCACATTCTATTAATATTCTAAATGTGGACGAGGTACCAGAAAAACGTCAAATTGAATCTTGTCATGCGACAGCAATTGAATTCACTTTATTTTCAAAATTTTCAAGGTTGTGCAAACTTCAACGTGTATTGGCATACTGTTTACGATTTAAAAACAATACAAAATTGGTCAAACCAAAAAGGCAATTTGGTCCATTGACATTACATGAGCTCAATGAATCACTATTAAAGCTAATAAAAATCGCCCAAGGCGACAGTTTTTCAAATGAGATAGTTTCAATCAAGCTATCAAAATTAAAAGGCGTATTACTGTCATTAAACCCCTTTATCGACGGAATGGGTATTATAAGAGTGGGAGGCAGATTAGGTCAATCAAACTTTGAATACGAGAAAAAACATCCTATTCTGTTACCTTCAAAACACCCTCTTACCACATTAATATTTCGCGATGAGCACAAACGGCTGCTCCATGCGGGGCCTCAAATGCTTTTATCATCTATTAGAGAGCGATATTGGCCTATGGCAGGGAGAAATCTTTCAAAGAAAATCGTACGCGAGTGTATTACTTGTTTTCGCGTCTCTCCAAGAATTATTAAACCTCTTATGGGTAATTTACCAAGTACAAGGTTACAACCAAAACCTCCATTTGATATTACAGGAGTAGATTTCGCGGGTCCTTTCATGATCAAGGACCGTTTAGGTCGCGGTTGTAAGGTAACCAAATGTTACGTTAGTTTATTCATCTGTTTTGTCACCAAAGCGATTCATCTTGAATTGGTGTCCGCTTTGAGTACACCTTCATTCTTAGCAACCCTCAGAAGGTTTACTTCGCGCAGGGGCAAGCCTAGCAAGATTTATTCCGATAATGGCACAAATTTTGTTGGGTGCAATAACGAATTAAAATATTTAAATCAATTTTTTATGCAAAATCGAATTTGTTTACAAGAATCATGCGCCGGTCACGGCATTGATTGGCAGTTTATACCATCGCATTCTCCTCATTTTGGAGGCTTATGGGAAGCCGGGGTTAAATCAACAAAGTCACATCTTAAACGTGTTTTAGGTTGCGCTACATTAACTTTTGAGGATTTTTACACTGTGCTTACTCAGATAGAGGCGGTACTCAACTCTCGTCCTCTATATCCTATGTCACCTGATCCTTCAGATCTTAATGTCCTGACACCTTCTCATTTCCTCATCGGAAGGAAACTTACCAATTTACCAGATTCAAATGTGCTCGAATTACCAGAAAATCGTTTGTCACGTTTTCAACGATTACAAGCCATGACTCAGCATTTTTGGAATAGGTGGTCCAAGGAGTACGTTAGTGAATTACAGCAAAGAACGAAGTGGAAGCGTAATAACCAACAACTTCTAAAAATTGGAACCATGGTCATCATCAAAGATGACAACTTGCCACCTCTCAAGTGGCGACTAGGAAGAGTTACCAAACTACACCCAGGGAAGGATGACATCATTCGGGTAGTGTCCATCTGCACATCAAGTGGTCACGTTATGAGACAGTGTGTAACAAAGGTGTGCGTTCTTCCTATGGAAAGTGAACTTTAATTACTCATTGTTGAAATTTATTTACACATTATTTACTCTTTACGAATTGTATTTTTCATTTACATTCTTGTTTTTATTTTGAATCTTTACTAGTTTCAAGGCGGCCGGCATGTTCAGGCATGTCTTAATTTTTGTATGTGTGCGACGCCACTGCAAATGCAATTTCGCGTCGAAGAGGGGACTTGCATCGCATCCCCACGCCCGGCAGTGTACTCAAGTAACTCCATGTGTGGAGCCGTTTCACATATTGTACTAATGAAATTAAATTAAATAATTACAAAAATCAAAGAAGTTTTTACTAAGCGTCAATACTACAACAATGATATAATAATTGCAGGACAAAATTTTAATGATATTAAGGAAGATAAAGATAAGTTGATGCAAAAATTTTTAATGAAAGATAAAGGTCACCTTAAGAATTTTTTAGGATTAGAAATTTACCCATTGAAAAATACCCATTGATCCCAAATTAAAAATTGATTTATGTAATGATCCAAATAAAAGGACAAAGAATCCAGTTCGGGAACTCGTGGGATGCCTTATGTATTTAATGCCAGGTAGCAGACCTGATATCTGTTTTTCAGTAAATTATTTTAGTCGTTTTCAAGACAGGGCTACATTAATGAGATTTTAAAGAAATTTAACATGTTGGATTGTAAAAATACTTCTACACCAATGGAAAGTAATGTTTGTTTTGATGACGTGGAAGGTAATATCTGTGATGAGAATTTGCCATATGAAAAACTTATTGGAAGCTTAATGTATCTTGCAGTTTTAAGTCGACCTGACATTGCTTACTCTGTTAGCTTTCTTAGTCAATATAATAATTGTTATACCGAACAACACTGGAAATGTGCAAAGCGAGTGCTTAGATATTTGAAAGGCACAAAGCATTATAAGTTGACATTTTATAAAGATAATTGTGAATTATTAGGTTTTGCAGATGCTGATTGGGCAAGTAACAAAAGAGACCGAAAGTCTTATACAGGTGTAGTTTTTACTCTTTCAGCTGCAGCCATTAGTTGGGAATCCAATAAACAGCGTACTGTGGCGCTTTCTAGTACGGAAGCTGAATACATGGCTTTAAGTGAAGCCACAAAGGAGGCCGTTTATTTGCGAGGTGTATTGTCCGAACTGATTTTATTTTTTTTTATTTTTTGAAATATCTCTAAAACATTGGAATGATTGGTTATTAAGCTTAACATAACCATTATTCAATATATACTTTTCCAAGTGGGGGAAATCCAACCACATTTTTGTGTTTTGGCACCAGGGAGAGGAATGGGTCAGAAAAATGCGGGATGTTTGAATCGTGACCCAAATTTTTTCTATTTTAATCTTGTGAACCTATCTTATTCTTGAGTCCTGCGCTGTAGAAGGTTCATATATATGTTTCTACAACGACAAAAAAGGGACGAATAGGTACGAGAGAAGCGATAAGACGCCATATTGCTCGCAAGTTATAATTTTAGTTTGTTTTCAAGTGTAATTATTGTGTAACGTTATAGTTTAATTTAGTGTAAAAAAATATATTTGAAGTGTTTACTATTATTTCATTCGCCCAAAGGGTAGAAACTCAACATTTTGGTGACCCCGACGTGATACAACACTCCAAGAGTTCAAATTGGTATGTGGTTAAACATTACTATTAATTACAACCCGGTGACCCCAAGAAAGAAGATACTAATTTAGTGCACAAAAGAACATTACTCGTCAAGTGACCTCGCGAACATTATTATCGCACATTTTACAGTTATATATTTTCAACTCTCACTAAGCTGCAAAGAATAGTAGCTTACATTCTAAGATTCAAAAACAACTGCCAAAAGCAAAACCCACGACTACATGGTTCACTGACCACAGTCGAACTAAATATTGCATTAATGCACCTAATTAAGGTTTGTCAATCGCAAACATTCGCTGATGACCTCAGACAAATGTCCAAAAAGAAACCCTTACGGACCAATAGCAGACTTTTAATGCTGCTCCCGTTCATCAATGACCTAGGCGTCATGCGCGTAGGAGGTCGACTTGACCATTCTAAGTTTGATTTAAATAAGAAGCACCCTATCGTACTACCGGTAGATCACCTCTTGACGAAACTAGTAACACAAGAACACTTGCGTTTATTACATGCTGGGCCACAAGCCTTACTTACTATCTGCACTATCTCAGTGCAAAAAGGTCGTCAGAAAATGCATTCGCTGTTTTCGTGTGCGGCCATAGAAACGACCATGGGTGATTTACCTGCATCTCGGCTTACACCAACACGACCTTTTTTAGTGTCCGGTGTAGATTATGCAGGCCCTTACACAGAGCAAGACAGAAAATCTCGCGGATGTAAGACTTCAAAGGCTTACCTATGTATTTTTGTTTGCTTTTCTACAAAGACCGTTTATTTGGAACTGGCTCCCGACCTTAGCACCGAATCATTTTTAAATGCTCTCAAACCTTTCGAACCATACGATCGTATGCTATGTACAGTAACGGTTAAAAAAATTGCATCACCTTAAAAATAAGAAATATGTTTAAATAGCAGGTACAATTCCAAGAAATATATTGTCATGTTCCAAAATTCCTCATAAATTTTGAAGTTGTATTTTTGGATAAATTTGTTAATTTATAGAAATTAGTTATTTTTGAAATTTTGTATTTTGCTAGTTTTCCCGCCAACTAATTAAGGTGGTAGGAGTGAGCGGTGAAAACTAGGCTTTTGCCAAGATGGCCGTAGGTGACGGCAAGTAAGAATTTGTATTATGGAATTATATTTAAAATGTTAAAAATGGAATGATTATTTGAAAATTAAAATTAATTTTACTGGATAAGGTTTTGATTATTTTTTGTAAATTGGAAGAGTTGTCCCAAATTTGGATAAAGAAAAATTGAAGGATTTTTTTTTATTGAGATTGGAAATCGATGTGAATGGGAATAAAAAAGTTTCTATGGAGATAATTGTAAGATTTTTTGGAAAAATTTAAATTTAAAATAGAGGGAAATAATAATTGAATTGTAATCGGCAAACAGATGAGCAAGTTATCTCTTTAAGTTTTGCGTTCCATTTTATACGAAAATTGTGAATTCCGTTGGCTATATTTTAAAATTTTAAAGGATTATAGTTTCTAGCGTTTCCTGATTTTTAAAATTTTGGACATTAAGAAAAATTAACATATCAATTGGCATCCCAAAAACGTGGGGCTTCCATTTAAGAGGAACCGACTACCGAATAATATTTTGTTAATAAACCATAAGTTAGTATTTAGATTATTTTTAACGGACGGTAAACATAAGTGAAACTGGTTAAATTGTATGCAAATTGGTTAAAGGTTTATGATAAGTGAAAAACAAAAATGAGTAATATGGAGGAATTTAAAACAGAAGAAACCTCACATGAAGAGAAAGAATCGGGTTATTGCGAAGAACAAGAATCACCGTTTAAACCTGAGTGTGAAAGTACCAGAAGAGGCACCCTTTTAATGGAACTAGAGAAAGAAAAAAAAGAGTGTGATATGGCCAAGCTGATACAGATGATAAGTGATATTAAAGAAAACTGTCTGGAGTTAGACAAAAATAGAAAGACAGACAAACAAGAGATAATAGCAGCAATAAAAAGTGAACTGACCACAAAATTGAACGAACAAGAAAAAAATTTCAACCAACACATGAAGATGATTTCTAAACAATTAACTGGTAACATGGAAGGAATAAATAAACGAACAAAAATTAATGATGCGGGCATAGAAAAAATTAGATCTACATATCAAGAAAAATTTACATCTACAGAGAGAAAAATCGTTGATGTTAGATTTAAAGAATATCCTACAGTCGTCGAAAAAGAAGATATTAAAGTAATAGAAGAAGAGATTAAAACACAAAAAGTAGACGTAGATGAAACGTTAGATAAAAATTTATCCGTTTTAAAAAATAAACAAGTGAATGAGCTAAGCGATTTACATCAAAAAAAGTTGCTAGAATTACAAGAAAAACAACAGGAAATCGAAAATAAATTAAAGGATGAGAAAAAATTAAAAGAACAATATGGTTCCATGCAAGTAAAATGTGGTAGTTTTAAAACACACATCGAAAGAAAAATGATCGGATGGAAGCACGTTCGATGGAAAAATTTGTTTTAAAATTTTGGATCATGACTGGTAGATGATTTTTGTTGTAAAACCCTGGTTATACAATAAAAATCAGGAGGGTAATGTCATGTTCCAAAATTCCTCATAAATTTTGAAGTTGTATTTTTGGATAAATTTGTTAATTTATAGAAATTAGTTATTTTTGAAATTTTGTATTTTGCTAGTTTTCCCGCCAACTAATTAAGGTGGTAGGAGTGAGCGGTGAAAACTAGGCTTTTTGCCAAAATGGCCGCTGGATGCGGAACGTAGAATTTTAGTCTCTTAAGTTTATCGGAATTTAGTATTTTGAAAAGTTTTATTTGAGAATAAATTAATTAATATTTTTGAGTAAGTGATTTTTAATCATTTGTAATTTGATTATCCCAGTTTGGACAAGGTTTGGATAACTAGGAAAAGGAAGGATAAGTTTGTTAATTGGAGATTGAATTTGGAGATAAGAGAAAATAAATTGGATAATTAAAATTAAGCTTTAATAATTGGTATTTTATGGTGAAATTTGAAAATTCAAGATTAAATTTGAAGGCAGCGTAAATTAAATTGTTATCGTTCGCGTATGGTCAAGTTATCTTTCAATTTGTCTTTCCATTTTAAACTTTACCTGATTCCTAAATTTTGGACTAAATAAAATACACTTCAATATATTAGATTAGGGTAGGTAAACAATTCGAAGGGTAGTAGGTGAACAGTTGTTACTTGAGTTTTGTGCAAAACAGTTGATTTTTTTTAAATATGGCAAATTTTAAACAATTGACTGAAAATATGAAAACACAAATTATTTCATTTTCGTCAGTAAATGGATTGTCAACGCGTGAAATTGCTAAAAAAGTTCGATGTAATCACACGTGTCGTTTGAACGCGAGCTAACCCGAAGGTCGTGGTACTTCGGATTTTTTTATGCAGAAGTGTTGTCTGAGGTCTAAGGATTGAGAAAAAAATTTGTTTGAAATCGGATAACGAGCTATTCAAATTGACGCGCGATTTTTCGATTTTTTTTTTTAATTGCATCGAAAACTGAGATCAGTATTAGAATAAAATGTTTAAGTATTATATTTCTCATCAGTTACACGCACATAGATGGGTAACATAAATTCATACATGGTGACTGTTATATTCTACTACAGCTTTCAATAATCTTCTGTTGTACTCGGGATGATTCTCAGAAACCCGATATTTATCCCACATTGTCTTGAAATCAGAATGAACTGATTCCATTGCTTGTTCGCTGTAAAATCCTAGTCCTCGCTTCGAACCTTTGCAAAAGTCTTCAATATGGTAAAATACCCCGTGTACCTTTGGTGTGACAGATATTTCCAAAGCTAAATAGCTTGCCTTAAACTTTCCGATTGATTCTAGGTAAGAAGGGTTCAATTCGTTTCCAAAACAGTCATTTACCACGCCACGAAAGTGCTTGAGAGCCTCTACATATTTTAGGCATCCTACAGAGCAAATTGACCGGAGAGTATCCACTTTGTTTAATAATATTTTGCAAGAATTTCCCTTAAAGCCGGTGCCCCCATGAGTAACTTCTCGTTGGACATTACACAGATTTGTCCACTCATTGGTTTCATCTTCAAACTCATCCAGCATATGCTTCACTATCGTATTCACAACGCCAAGCATTAAGTGAAGTTCCGGAGAGGGAATGATCTCCAAAATCCTTGTATTCTCGTCACCGGAGAAAACTGGTGCGTGGATACAATTTTTGTAGTCTTTGGCATTTTTTAAAACTGATCCCGCGTTTCTCCAAGCCTCAAAATTAGACAATGAGTTTCCTATTGTGCGATGTGTTCCAACATTGTCCAAATCTTTACTCTCACAGAAGCACCATGTGCAAGGGTATGACGATGAATGGGACATAATCCCTAACAAAATATTAGCCAATTTCAGGTCAGTCGCTATTGTGCCAGAGAAATTATTTATTTCCAACATCCTCCATATATCCACGACGTTTTCGTAATTTTCTTGAGCAGCTTTTGCAATTGCGATAATAAATAACTTCTTGACGCCTGAATCTTTGAAAACGTTAGCACACACACCATCTTCATATTTCTGACGTTTCGTATTACTTTGACCACCCTCAGATATGTCATCTTGAATAACTTGAACGGATAGACACACTTTCAGAAAACCCCCTCCGCCGTCAATTCCAAATTTCAAATGCTCATTTTTAATCTCACGCTGATTTTCGATGTGTGCGATAAAATCTTCGAGATTATTACAATACACTACCGGACATTTGGTTACTGTGGTCACTTTCGATTTAGTTAAAACGAAATCCATTGTTTTACTAGAAAAAAAGTCTTTCACTTCCTGATTTTTTAGTTCAAGCTTTTCTTTCAATCCCGGCTCAATGATTGCGCGCTTTTTGCTAGCAGTTCGGAGGGCACCTGCTATACCAAGAGTAGTCTTGGAACTCAGGTTGAATCTTGTTTTTATTTTCACAAAATCGTCTGTTGCTATTAAATTGGTAGCGGAAGCAACTACGGTATTGTTGACTGGATTTAAAACTACTCGCATGGGCTTACCTCCGCGGGGCTGTGTAAGCGAGATCGGTAAATCATTTTTTTTAAATTTGTCATCAAGCTGATTGGTAGATGCAATATTGCTAATAAGCGTTACCGCCAACTGCTCTTTTAGTTTCTGATTTAGTGTTGTGTCGACATAACTGCAAATATTCTCTACTTGAGCAATTCTTGTACATTTATGAATAGTTCCTCGTCTAGGGACCATGAAGCAATTTGAGCAACGTTTCACAAATTTCGAAACACCCGATTTCTTTTGAGTCAAAAGTGGCATAGTCACATTTCTTCTTGCGAGCTCGCACAAATAGCACTGGCAGGATAATTCAGCTCGAGATCTTGTAATTAACTCTCTACCTTGAAAATTAGAAAAATCTGGTAACTTGAGAGTTTGAAGTTTCCCACTTCTTGTATCATTACTGGATAGACCTCGGTACACATTTTTTTTGCAAGTGCCACAGAGAACATTAGGTAGCCTTTCATCACTCAAAATTTTATTGATACTACGCTGTAGCAATTTTTCTAAATGCGATTGTAAAGACTTTTCCACTTTGAACATTACGTTATTTTTCTTGAAGCACAGCAAACAAATTTTACGCCGATTTTCTTGGTGTGAAAATGCGTGATTAGCATGGGATGTCTTTTGTATTTTGGACATTCTGAAAGATGGCCTTGGAACTGCACTAAATATGGAGCTAACTGCATTAACGTATTTTCACATTTGCAGCTCTCACGAGACTTTCGTTGGTTTATCAGCTGTTACAAGACTTTCGTTTGTTTATCAGCTGTTACAAGACTTTCGTTTGTTTATCAGCACTAACATGCATTGTAGACTGTGAAAATACGTTAATGAAGTTAAAAAAAATCGAAAAATCGCGCGTAAATTTGAATAGCTCGTTATCCAATTTCAAACAAATTTTTTTCTCAATCCTTGGACCTCAGAGAACACTTCTGCATAAAAAAATCTGAAGTACCACGACCTTCGGGTTAGCTCGCGTTCAAACGACACGTGATCAATCCACCGTAGCACGATTTTTAAAGAAATACCGCGAATCTAGCACTACTGATCGCAAAAAAGGCAGTGGACGACCACGAAAGACTACAAAAACGCAGGACAGGCTTCTTAAGCGAATTTCTTTGAAGGATCGGTTCAAAACTGCGGTCGATATAAGAAAAGAGTTAGAAGAAGCAACTGGAACAAAAATTAGTGCCGAAACAACGAGAAGACGGCTTCGTGAAAGTGGATTATTTGCTAGAATTCCTGCAAAGAAGCCACATTTAACGAAAAAAATGCGACTTAGCCGTTTGGTGTGGGCAAAAGCTCACAAGAATTGGACGGAAAATGATTGGAAAAAAATAATTTTCTCCGATGAGAGCAAATTTAATTTGTGGGGCTCTGATGGCATTCACTACGTGCGTCGAAAAATTGGTGAACGCTATAGCGACGCATGTCTTCAGAGAACTGTAAAAAAAACCAAAGAATATATACCTATAGGTATATCTTCTTTGAAAAAACCAGGTGGTCAAATGGTCTGGGGGTGCTTTTCTTTTCATGGAATGGGCAAACTACATTTTGTGAAGGGAACAGTAAAGGCAGCAGATTATGAAAATATTTTAAGCGATTGTTTGCTGCCAACAATCAACGAATTCTTTTTAAGGGTGTCGGACTGCATTTTCCAGGACGATTCTGCTCCATGTCATAGGGCTAAAAGGATAAGTAATAAAAAAAAAGTAAGTAATAGTTCAAAGTTTTTTCTTAAACTATTATCGACAAAATTGATATTTTACAGTCAGATAAACAAAAATTTTCTTTTAGATAACTGAGTTTAAAGAAAACGAGGGGATTATTTCTTTGCCGTGGCCTGGGAATAGTCCCGATTTAAACCCAATTGAAAATTTGTGGGCTATTCTTGGGGCTAAAATCAAAGACCAGAAACCTCAAACTAACCAGGAACTACAAGATGCTTTAAAAAAAGCGTGGTATGAAGAAATTTCTAATAACACCATCGAAAATTTAATTTTATCGATGCCGAGACGTGTTTCTGCCGTGATAAAGGCAAGGGGAGGGGCCACAAAGTACTAAAATATTTTTGAAGATAAAGATTTTACCTGATGGAATAACAAAATAAATTTTGAGTACAATAAAAACATATTTTAAAAAAGTTTTATTGTTATTCCTTTATAATTAATGCACTTTAATTATTTATTAATTTAATCAATTTAATTAAAAATTGGCAAAAATGTGAATAATTATGAATAAAACATATTGGTCATGATTTCATTCCAACTCTTAAACGTAACAATGATCATTTGAACTAGTGCCTTTTACTTAATTAATACAAAAACTTGATTTTTTAAAAATTAAATTCGCGATGCAATTTTTTTGACCGCTATTGTATGCTTACCGTATGTACGGTACGTATGTACCGTATGCTTTATCGGTGACAGCTCTGCTATAAATCACCATTCTTCCGAATGAAGAAAGCCTATATGATGTTTGTTAATTTTTATTAAATAAATGAACTTTCTCTCTCCAAAGATGCATGGTGTATGTACAGCATTGATCCGACTATCATCCTTCCAACAAGGACTACTATTTTAGTGTGGGACTAGTGATGCCATAAAACCAAAATATTGAAATAGTTAACCATGGTAACAACCTAGGTTTTGACCAAAGACCAACTTAGGCCCTACAACTTATGCAAAAATATATTTGCATAATATTTAAATCTATTAATTTTTATTTCTTTTGCCAGTTAGAGGAAATTCTTAAATTACGTGACGCAAACAAATCACTTTTTACCCCCCCCCCCCCCGGCGCATTTCGTTACAATAACCTAGCCAATTCTTGCATATGGTTTAAAAATTTTAAAATATGTGACGTCAGAATTGAAATAAAATCTCTTATCGGCTCAAATGAGAATGTACTAGGATTCTGTAATGAAATACCACGATGGGGGGGGGGTGAGTGCAAACATGCTTAAAAGACACTCTGTATACCTAAGGACAAAAGAAGTAATCAAAAAACAATTTTTCTAAAGACAACGGGAAACCACCTAATTAATTAAATTCCCTAGTACGTCATCTTGGCTTCAGACAAGTTTGATCACAACCCCCATTGAAGGTATGGCATATTTAAGAAGAAGATATACCTGGGTATCTGTGGGATTCTAAGATGTTTCATTTTTCTAAGCACAGGTTGAAATTGAATCAAAATTTCTGCTTTTCGCGATTGAGACTCCACAGATAATGTGAAACCTTTGTTTTGAAATACCTGTAACTATTCAAGCGATTGTTAACACAGGGAGCGTATAATAACATTTCAAAATAATGTTGATATGGACCCACACATTACCAACATGAAAATGTAATGAGTATAAAACCTACATATATAAAACAATGGAATCTAATCTAAGACAACAAAATTACAAATCATGGAAGCTGAATATTATGGCTTAGAACAAACTCGAGGTTTAGAAAATTACAGTAACACCTGTTGGCTTAATTCGGCACTACAATGTTTAGCACAGACACCAAATCTCTATGACGAATTATTAAATAGTTGCATAGGAGAAACTGAAAATCCTTTAGAAATTCCTGGAGGTACGCTAACTATAAACGATTCCACTATAACACTCCCTCAAATTGAAATTGATGTGTATCTTCCGGGACTACTAACCTACAGGCTATTTAAGACGCTTATAAGTTTGGGCAACGACGAAATAAATACTTATTATCCTTTAAGATGCCTTCAGACCATAACAGCATGCTTACCGCAGTTTGTTATCGGCGAACATAACGATTCCCACGAATTTGTCAGGTGTTTACTCGAAACATTAAGAACCGAAAAACAAGATAAGTATCGGGTAGCGATTGATCAATCAATCGCAATTATAAAAGAGACTACTCCAGAATTTTGTCCCGATGAACACAAAGAACATATTACGAACTTTTATTGTTTGGAAGCTTTGAAAAAATTTCCTTCACCCCTCGAGAAATATTTTCGAGGATCGTTGCAAACGTCCTTGCAATGTGTAGATTGCAAAACCGTAACCAATCGGCAAGAAGACTTTTTTGATTTGAGTGTTCCCATTGCCACCTGTTTAAATTACAAAAATGTGGAATCGGAATTTGATGATTCGAATGAGTTCCGAAATATTCGGTTTATGAACTTCATAAACGCAAATCAAATGCAGTTGTTGAACTCAAAAACTGATCAGTCGATTTCGCTTTTGATTTATAACTCTATGTTGCATAACATGTACGTCATCAACAACTACAATATAGTTACGAACAGTTTAAGGAGAGACGAACTAAGTGTTACACCAGCAGTCAAAAGCACTAGTGGAAATGGCGAAAACGAGATGGACGATGGAGCTCCTGGAAATAATAAAATGGATACAGTTGACTGCCTTGATGTGAAAGATGGTTACCAAATTGAAGAGCATATGTCGGAATTCACTACAGAACTAGATAGCGAAGCAAAAATTAAGTGCAGCGGTTACACCATAGAAGATGAAGTCAAGGAAGCTAAAATTGGGATCCGTAACTTAGATCTTGGAAAAGTAAATATGAAAGAAGAAGAAAAAAACCCAAATTTATTTGATGGTAAATTTGAATTATCTTCCAACGATACTCCTATGGAAGAAGAACAATCGAAGTTTTACTTAATTGCCGTTACAGGTGAAAGTCAAATATATTCCAATAATCCAGCTGTGACTGAGGAAATTCCGGAAGCCCCTTCAATCAATGACATTGAAATTAACGGTGATAAGTGTATTGAAGAAATCGATTGTAGTGGTCTGCAGAAAAACGAAGCAGTGGAACCATACGAAAACACAGATCCAATTTCATATCCAACTGCGTACGTGGAAGACTATTGCTTATTGAAAACTTGTTTGGACAATTTTTTTGGCGAAGAACTCCTAACAGATGACAACAAAGTTATTTGTGAAGAGTGTAGCAAAAAAAGCGGTGGCAACGAGACAAAACTTTTAAAAGATACGATAACCAGGTTCAAAATTAGTATTCCACCTACCATACTCATTTTGCATTTAAAGAGGTTTAATTTTTTGAATGGCGAAATTTTAAAAAATAATAAGAAAGTGCTTTTTCCCACAATTTTGGACATGGCTCCGTATTGCACAACGGAATTAAACATTGAAAGAGATAGCGTTCCACTTCTATATTCTTTGTATGCCGTTAACGAACATTTTGGTACATTGAATAGAGGTCATTATGTTTCTTATAGACGGCTTGAAACCAATAATGCAGAACATGTTTTCGATCATACATTACCTGGTCAGTGGGTCTTCGCAAATGATGAAATTATTGATGCCGTTCCCGAAAATTATGTTACCAATGTTCAAGCTTATATCTTGTTTTATAAACGTATATTTTAAAAAATAAATTTTTATAATTTTTTTTAAATTTTTGGAAATGTCAATATTTGTAATAAATTGTTTTCATTGAAAACTCTTTCAATTTTTGCGAGGAAGAACCTCTTGTTCTTCGAGTGCCTAGGCGATCCTTTTATATGGTTAAAAAATTACCTTATAGTACATGGTACTTAAGCCAGATAGCTTCATGTTGGAATGGATTTAATGAATTTGGCATGCTAACCAGGAAGGAAGCAATTATCGTGAGATGACATCCAAAGCATGGTGGCCAAAGCTAGACAGCATATTTTATAATATATTGTCGAGTTCCAAAAATCCTCCATTGAAATTTTGAGTATTTTTTTGTAAATTTTTAAAATTATTTTTATAACTTTGAACAGATGTACTTTCGTGTGTATTTGTATTTGTACGAATATGTACGAAAAATACATTTTACGAAAGTACCATTGCCAGGCTTAGCCCCCAATTATCATTCCCTAGTTATACCGGAGATGGCCCAAGGCTGGGGTACAAGCATGGACCAAGGTAACACAGAGCGAATTTGCTAAACAGTTAGGAATAACATATCCGCGAGAGTGGGATAAGCACAAGCCAGTGGGACGAGATTGGTTGTTGTGATTTATGGAAAGGAATAAATTGTTGTCTTTGAGGCAACCGGAGGCCACTAGTTTGGGAAGATCGACCAGCTTCAACAAACACAATGTTGGCAAGTTTTTCAAGAACTTAACGTATATACTGAGAAATCATGAATTCTCAGCTGAAAAAATTTTTAATCTTGACGAAACTGGTTGCACCACTGTGCATAAGCCCCCAAGGGTATTAGCCACGAAAGGACAAAAACAAGTTGGACAGGTGACAAGAAAGAGGAAAATTAATTACTGAGTGATACTTTGTTAATGATGCAATAATTTTTCCTTTGAAGAAATTCAAATATCATATGATTAGAAATAACACTCTCGTCCGAGGGAATATTTAGCAAAAAATGGATAAAACATTTGATGCAGATGAAGATGAAATGGTATGCATTTGCTGACATTTTCGCCACATTGCAGTCATCGACTGCAACCCTTGGATGTGTCTGTATATGCACCGTTTAAGGCATGCAGCCTCTACGTGGACGACTTCTAATCCTGGGAAAACGTTAACAATTTATCATCTGCCGGAATTGATAAGAATTGCTTATGATAAGGCAATGTCTAGACAGAACATACTTTCAGGATTTGAGAAATCCGGAATACATCCCTTAAACGTAGATATATTTTCTGAATCTGATTTTTTGATGTCATCAGTAACAGACAGCGAAAATCCTCAGTCAAACTTGCATCTTTACCACTGCTAAATGGTGAAGCTGGTGGTTTTCAAGAGAGTTTCTGAAGTTGATCAACAATTAAGAATGGAGATAGAAGCCACGAGTGAAACTGATACCATGAACGCACATAACACACTAGAAAAGGATTGGAACATATTTAACAAAATTTGTTGAAGTTTGTAAAATAAATTCAACAAATTTTGCAACGGTATCACCATACCTTAAAGAAGTATTCCGTCGACACGGAATTCCATTTACACTCATTTTAGATGGAGGTCCACCGTTTAACTCAATAGAATTGAAACAGCTGATGACGAAATCAGATTCACGAAGCATCACTAAATACTAGAATCGTTCATGTGCCTTCTTCCCAAGACCGACCACTCAGCAGTCGACTTTGAGAACTTACACAAATTGGTCCAGTTTTACTCTTCTGATTTTGAAGAGACTATCATCAGCGAAAATATTTTGAATGCGGAATTAACATTATGGCATCAAAACTTTTCAAGTTCGGATGTTAAACCTCAGAGTGCATTGGAGTGTATTACCAAATGTGACTTTAACATTTACCCAACAATTTTCAAACTTCTTAAAATTTTTGTGACGCTTCCTGTATCAACTAGTACCAGTGAACGGTCCTTTTCAACTCTAAAGCGAATCAAAACCTACTTGAGAAGTACAACAGGGCAATACCGTCTAAATGGGTTGGCGTGTCTCAACGTACATTGGGAAACAACAGTGATTTGAGCTGCTCCAAAAGCAAACGCGAAGAATCCCGATTGTTCTTTAAAAGAAAATATTTTACCTTGTTTGGACATTATTGTAATTTTTTTCAATAAAAAATAGTATGTTATTCAGCGAAATTCCGCAGAAAGTTTCGCTCTGAGTTATTTTGGAAATGCCGTCCTTTAATTCCCACTTCAATTTAAGGTAGGTAACAGTGGTAACACAATAATTATACTCGAAAATAAGTTGGCCACGCTCCTTTTTCAGAAAAATTTTCGCCTACGGCGCAGCTCGTACCCAAACTCTCAAAGTACCCATATCGTACTTTGCAACGTTCTACAAAAAAAATTGCACTACGGCCAATTGAAGCAGCCTAAATCAAACTAGGGCGTAATGAAGATTAGAAAAGACGTAAGGAAGATGATATACACGTTAGCAATTAGGAACCACATTAAACATCCTTTTGGAGGTAACACTATTGCGAAGGTGGATTATCCCACAGAATGGGTAAATAGCTTAATGATAGTCAAAAACCCAACAAAACGTTGAGATTTTGAACCCTAAGCCGTTAAATAAATTCTCGTAAATATCGTAAGGCGCTAGCTATTAGTTAAAGCTCCGATTTAAAAAATATTTGCAACAGCGACCAAAGTGATACAAATCTACTGGATCAACATTAAAAAATAGGGTCCTTGGTCCTCCTTCAAGACAACACACCTCCATTAAACTGGCGTATAGGACAAGTAATCAACATCCACCCAGGTGCAGATGGAACTCTTCGTATAGTTAAAACCCTGAAACCCTGTAGAATTTGGCAACAAAGATTTGAAAATTGATTAGGTCTGCGTAGAAGTTTCCATTAAACGTTTGTGGTAGCTGACATAATCTGTACAATCATCGGTGCAGATTTTCTACATTATTTTGGAATAACTGTTGACTTACGCACAAGGAAACTGATGGACAACTTAACTTCCCAAGTGGCAATAGGACAATATCGTCTCGTAAATGCTTCAGAGGTACGTGCAATCTGTGGTAGCAGTAAATTTCACAGCTTAACCAGAAAATACCAAAACATAATCCGACTATCTTCAAATTTTGAAGCTCCAAAGCACGATGTAACGCAAGGTCCGCCGACTTATACCAAACTTCGAAGGCTAGCACGCAGACAGGTGCTCAAGAAGTATTCCAAAAACTACTCGAAGCAGACATCATTCAGTCATCGTCATCACCATGGGCAAGCCCATTGCACACGGTATCCAATAAATCAAGAATGGCGTCCATGTGGTGATTACCGGAAGTTAAATGCAGCCACCATCGCAGACAGATATCCAATCCCACATATGCAAGATTTCAGTCACAACTTACACGGAAAAAAGATATTTACAACGATAGATTTTGTGAAGGCATACTACCAAATTCCGATCAACCCAGACGATCGACCAAAAACGGCAATAATAACTCCATTTGGCCAGTTCGAATTCAAGAGAACACCATTCGGCCTGCGAAACGCAGGAAAAACCTTCCAACGATTTATTGATGAGGTGCTACGAGGCTTGGACTTTGCATACGTATACGTCGACGATATCATAATTGCTTCAACACCCGAAGAAGAACATCTGCAGCACGTCGAAATCGTTTTTAAGAGACTAAGCGATTACGGAATTGTCATCAATCCAGGCAAATGTACATTCGGAGCAGAGAAGATAACGTGCCTCGGATTTGAGATATTAAAAGAAGGCATCCAACCTCTTTCAACAAAAGTCGAAAACATTTCCAATTTTCCACGACCCAAAACAAAGAAACAATTACAACGATTCTTGGGAATGGTAAATTATTACCGAAGATGGTTGTCAACTGCTTCAAACGTTCAAGCACCGATGTATTCACTCATCGATAATCAACCCAAAAAAGATGCATCGTTATCCTGGACCGAGGAAGCAGTTACAGCATTTGAGAGAACGAAAACCGACTTAGTAGAAGCAGCATTGCTGAACAGCACCTCGAAATTGCTCTTATCGGTAGACGCATCTGATACCGCCCGCTATCGGAGGAGATCTCCAACAGCACGAAGATCAAACTTTCCGATCAATCTCTTTCTTCTCAAAGAAACTCTCTCAGGTGGAAAGAAATTACAGCAACTACGACAGAGAACTGTTAGCGATCTATAATAGTATCAAACAATTTTGACATTTTCTGGAAGGTCAAAACTTTGCCACTTATATAGACCACAAACCGTTAACTTACGCTTTCACACAAAAATTAGAGAAAACTAACCCTCGTCAGATTCGGCAACTGGATTACATATCGCAATTTAGCACAGACATTCGACATGTACAAGGCATTCACAACATACCTGCGGACACGTTGCCTCGAATAGAAGCAATGACTAAAAAGGTTGCTGGGTGGGAAATACAAATTCTCGAGACTGCCCACATACGAACCAGAAATATATCTGCAGTACGAAATCACCACAGACAAACATCGCGTGTTCATACCAGACAAAGGGCATAGCCCAATAAGATGGTGCAAATTCCCCCGTCTGGGATTTTGACCGGAACTAGGGCATTCGATTTGGTATCAAAAAAGACCAAGCCCCTCAAATTTTCAGCCCGCTAGGGCAACTCTAACCACTGCTACCGCCAAAAAAGCCACTTTTCACCATTTTTACGATAACTCTCGCTAGAAATAACATTTTCACACCCGGTTTTCGGCATTCAAAGGGTGATTTAATAAAGAAGACGTCTGAATTTTTTCAGATTTTTTGGCTGTATAACCCAAAAATGACACCCATTTTAATATTTGGAATGTGATTTTCAGAACTTTCTCTCTTCCCGGCACAAAATTAAAAAACGTCAATTTTTGGCATTTTTTATTACCTTTCAGATGGTGTAATGTGAAAAAATTTTTATGTGGGACCAAAGGTCGAAAACATGTAAACTATGCGATTTTGCACATTTTTGGCCTATTTTTGGCCCGTTTTATTGATTCTCTTGCGGCGTTTTTGTGAACATTGAGTTATCATGAGGTTCATGAGATATTTGAGCCCAAGTTCCAACCCCTCGGGAACAATTCTGCCCAAAAATGAAGCTCCAAAATCAAGTCAGCACCATAAAAACCCCTCAACTCCCACTCTCTGACCCCCATAATTTGTGCAAATAGACATCGAAAGTTTTGGTGAATTCTGAGACGGTAAGGGTGAATTCACATGGCGTTTTACCGTCTGAGAAGTTGAGTATGGCGGGCGAGTAGGAATGAATTGATCGCATTTGTACCTGACTTTTTAGAAGATTGATTCATTTTGATAGGCAAAGGCCATGAAAAAGTCCATTTTACCACAATAATTCTTCCAATATGTTAAAATTGGAGTTTAGAAAGCTCAAGTAAACAATGGATTATTCATTTGAAGTTCAAATTTTGAACTTGCCCGCCAATGCCAATCTCTCAACATGTATGTATACTTATTGATCATGTAAAATGAATTTTGTCACTGCATTTCCCTCCCAAAATGAATCGATTGTCCCAAATCCACAATTAAACACTAAACACTATTAGAAGAAACATTTGGGAAATATGGGGTGAAAAAAGTCAGGTACAAATGCGATCTATTCATTTAAACTCGCCCGCTAAACTCAACTTCTCAGACTTTAAAACCCCATGTGGGAGTTGAGGGGTTTTTATGGTGTTGAATTGATTTTGGAGCTTCATTTTTGGGCAAAATCATTCACGAGGGGTCGGAACTAGGGCTCAAATGTCTTGTGAACCTCATGATAACTCAATGTTCTGAAAAAAGGCCGCAAGAGAATCAATCAAACAATCAAAAAAAATTGCAAAAATGTGCAAAATCGCATAGTTCACATGTTTTCAACCTTGGGTCCCACATAAAAATTTTTTCACATTACACCATCTGAAAGGTAATAAAAAATGCCAAAAATTGACGTTTTTTAATTTTGTGCCGGGAAGAGAGAAAGTTCTGAAAATCACGTTCCAAATATTAAAATGGGTGTCATTTTTGGGTTATGGAGCCCAAAAAATCTGAAAAATTCAGACGTCTTCTTCATTAAATCACCCTTTGAATGCCGAAAACCGGGTGTGAAAATGTAATTTCTAGCGAAAGTTATCGTAAAAATGGTGAAAAGTGGCTTTTTCGGCGGTAGCAGACGCTAGGGTTGCCCTAGCGGGCTGAAAATTTGGGGGCTTGGTCTTTTTTGATACCAAATCAAATGCCCTAGTTCCAGTCAAAATCCTAGACGGGGGACTTTGCACTATCTTATTGGGCTATGCCCTTTCGTAGAAAAATATTGGAAAATGTTCACAATTGTGCACACCCAAGCAAGAGGGCCACACTCAAGCTGATAACAAATACTTTTGGCCAAGCATGAGAAAAGACATGTAATTGAACCCAAACCTGCATACCATGTCAACGCAGTAAAATTGGCAGACACACCAAAGCACCCATCGAAACATTTGCTACACCTGACGTAAGGTTCGCACACGTTTACATCGACATTGTAAGACCACTACCACCTTCGGAAGGTAAGCAATATCTATTCACCATGATCGATCGTTTTACCAGATGGCCAGAGGCAATACCAATCTCAAACACGTGCAAGAACATTTTATGACTGCTGGATTGCACGCTTTGGCGCTCCAGAAAGAATAACAATAGGCGGAAGCACACAATTTGAATCTGAGTTATTTAGGAACTTGACCACACTCACCGGCAGTAGTCGAACGATTCCATAGGCAACTCAAAGCATAGTTAATGTGCCACAATACCACTTGGACCTTATCGTTACCAATCGTACTCCTAGGCATTCGCACCACGATAACCAACCTTGGATTACCTAGCGATTTGATCGACAAACCGTCCAACCCGGAACAAACTTATATTCAGCCTTTCCTATATAAAGACAGTTGAAGTTTCCAAAAGAGGTCAAAAATGAAACCACTTTTTCTTCGTGGAGGTATTGATGATTTGGTACCTTATTTTGTTCATGCAAACCAGAAAGTGTATTTTATTCGTGATGCTTGTCACATGCTTAAGTTGGCACGAAATGCATTAGCTACATTAAAAATGGTATAATTGAATGGAAATATATAAAAGCTTTACATGAAATTCAAAATAATATTGGTCTTGCAAAAAAATTAAGTAAAGCTCACATTGAATGGGAAAACTGGAAAATAATCCTAATGTTATTCAATTTCGGACTGCTATGAAACAAATGATTTTAAAAAATAGCATCACTCCTTCACCTTGTGCAAATAGCATTGCTCTTGATGACGATCCTATAGGGAACATATTTGAAATTAAATGGGCACAAAAGAAGCAATTGTCTAATCATTTGAATTGTGAATTAGATGACGACCAAGTTGAGACCAATAATTGTGATGAATTAGATGAAGAGATTTTTCTTGATAGAATATCAATGCTAAGAGATAATTGTTCAAATTTTTATGACCAGAAACAAAATATATTGTATTATATAGCAGGTTTTGTTGTAAAAAAGACTTAAAAAAAAAGTGTTCTGCATTTCTTGTAAACAAAGTTTAATACAATTGAGGACCGAGCATAACTATAGTCATTATTCTTCATAATACTCAATTTGTCGATCTTAAAAACCGCGGTGGTTTAGTTTCTGCATCATCTGATGTGTATGAAATTATAAATGAAACAGAAAATAGAATTCTTATGTTAACAAATAATTGGAATAATATATAATTACTGAAAACATGGCAACTAAAATTATAATTTCAGTTAAAAATTATTTTGCGCTAAATTCTTGCATATTTAATAAATTAAATTGCGAAGAAGAAAATATTCTAGGTTCAAATAAGCTAGAATTAATTAAATTAATTGTAAGCATGTGTATAAAAATTAGACTTCACGCTTTTGCTAAATATCATTCTTAATGAAAGAAAATATCGAATGGTAATAGACTACAGAAAACTGAACGAAAATACAATTGAAGACAAATACCCATTACCAAGAATCGAAGAGATCTTGGATAACCTAAGAAGATGTGCTTACTTTACAACATTAGACTTAGCTCAAGGCTTTCATCAAATTGAAATGGATCAAAAATCAATCAAAAAGACCGCGTTCACGGTAAATAAAGGTCACTTCGAATATTTAAGGATGCCATTTGGTTTAAAGAATGCACCTGCAACAATCCAGAGAATGATGGATAACGTCTTTTTAAAGGAATTCCTTTCCAAATTCTGCTTTTTCTACATGGACGATGTAGTCATATTTTCCAAGTCCTTGCAGGAACATCTAAACCGTATTAAACTTACATTTCAAAGGTTAAAAAAGCGTTATACGTCATGACCCGATACTCAAGACTACCAAAAAAATAAAATCATTTTTGGGATGAATAAGCTACTACCGTCGATTCATATCAAACTTTGCCAAAGTAGCCTCTCCAATGACGAAATGTCTCCGTAAAAGTAACCTATGTAAAGAATAAATAACAAATGCACCTATCTTAACATATCTTGATTTTGATAAGACTTTTAAGCTAACCACAGACACCTCCAATGTAGCAATCCGAGTGGTGTTCAGTCAAAGTAATAAACCCATCGGATATTACTCCAGAAAGCTCAACTCGGCAGGAAAGAACAACCATAATGGATGGTACAAAACATTTTAGATCATACCTATTTGGAAGAAATTTACTATAGAGACCGACCATAATTCCTTGGTTTGGTTACACAAGATCAAAGAACCTAACGCTCCTTTAGTAGGATGGAAACTAAAATTGAAACAATTTGATTTTGAAGTAGTTTATCGAAAAGAAAAGAAAAACGTAGTAGCGGATGCTTTATAGACCGAGAACCACTAAGCTAGGATAAAGCAATTAAGGCAAGAATGCCAAAAGACTTGAAATTAAAATTTCAAATTTTGTATTTAAAAAATATATACATTTTTCGAGTTATTGAGGCAATGAGCAAACTTTTTAACATATCAAGTCTACAATTTTCAGAAAGTGCAGTTTATATCTTGTTGTGAGTTCGTAAATGTCGAGTGAACCTTCTTCTTTCTGCAAAATTCTTATCACAAATTTCACAGACCAATATTTTATTAACTTTTAAATGCCTCTTCGAATGCCTTTTTAAATGTTCTTTCCGCGAACATTTATAAGCACAAATATCACATCCAAACGGCTTTTCGCCAGTATGAGTTTTCATATGTCTTTTCAAAGTTCTTTCTTCTGAACATTCGTATTCACAATTTTCACAGGAAAACGGTTTCAGGCCTGTATGTGTTAATAAATGCCTTTTTAAAGTTGTTTGTACTGTACATCTAAAACCACAAATTTCACATGCATATGGTTTGGAGCCTGTATGAACTCTTAAATGCACCAACAAATATTCTTTCCGTAAACACTTATAATCACAAATTTCACATGAAAACGGCTTTTCGCCTGTATGGGTTCTAAAGTGTTTTTTTAAAGTCGCTTTATTTGAGAATTTATAATCACAAACTTCACACGAAAAAGATTTCTCGCCGGTATGATTTTTTAAATGCAGTTGGAAAGTTTCTTTTCGCGCATATGTATTACCGCATAATTCACATGCAAATGGTCTCTCGCCAGTATGAGTTCTCAAATGCCCATTAAAACATTCTTTTCGTGCATAACTCTTACCACAAAATTCACAAGCAAACGGTTTCTCGCCCGTATGAGTTCTGTTATGCCTGATCAATTTTTCTTTTTGTGAACACTTGTAATCGCACAATTCACACTTAAGAGGCTTGTCACCGGTGTGCATTTGAATATGCCGCTTTAAATTTGATTTATGCGAGGCTTTGTATTCACAAATGTCACAAGCAAACGGCTTTTCGCCCGTATGAGTTCTTAAGTGCAGCTTCACCATTTCCTTGTTGGGACACCTATAATCACAAATTTCGCACTGAAATGGTTTTTCGCCTGTGTGAGTTTTCATGTGTTCGTTCAACCGACGTTTTTTAGGAGTTTTATAGTAACAAATATCACATGCAAATGGTTTCACACCGGTGTGAATTTGCAAATGTTCCTTAAACCGACCTTTACTTGAAGTTTTATAATCGCAAGTTTTGCATAAAAACTGATTTTGGTCGTGGTTGGAAATTTCAACATTAATTTGTGGTTCCAATTCTTCTTCTTTAATATCAATGGAATGATGCAAATCTTCAAATTGGTCGGTAGTTTCAATCTCTTCAAGTTTTATTTCAAAACTACAATCTGCGTTAGTGACATTAATAGTTTGTTGCAAAACTTGAAGATTTTGTTGAGGCAAATTTTTATCCATATTACTGAATCGAGAAAAAATAATTAGAAGGTTTTAATTCTCAAAGTAAAGACAGACATTTAGGTATACAACCAAAAAAGTAAAATTAAAAAAGTCTGTTTTTCATACTAAGAATAGAAGTAGGTACAGAAAGAAAGCCGGTCATTTGCTTATTGGGAATCAATACTTACAATTGAGTTTAACTCAATCTATTTCCAAGAGCTAAGATTAATTAAGATTTTCAGATTAATAGAAAACCTTTGCCACAAAAAAATCGACAGAGATTCCATTCTAAAAATTAGTAAAAAAAAGTTATTAAATTCGTTTTTTTAAGATTTTATTTTTTCTAATTTGTTTATTAATAATAAACTGTATACCTAATTACATAATAAATTATTTTCAGTTATTTAGAACCTAATCTCCCAAACATGTAACAGGTAAGTCAAAGTAAAACATATGTACACGACCCGGGTTAAATTCACATTGTTCTCCGATTATTATTTTGATTAACTCTTTTAAACCTAATTCTTTTAAGAGGGGGGGGGGTAAGGTATTAAAAATTTTGTTTTTCATTTTTTCAACTGAATATAATTATATCTCAAAAATATTGTGTAAAAATTTCAAGTTGATCGGAGCCAAATTGACAAAGTTATGAGTATTTGAGCTCCGTGCCTTGAATGTCTTGAAGGTTTCACGCAAAATAATAATGAAAGTCTATATCAGCTTATTTGGAAAATCTCTCCAAAGTCAGTCAGTGGCACTTCTACAATTGTTGAAATTGCAGCTAATGTAGCTGCATGTACTTTCAATGAAGGTTCTTTTGCTTTGTTGGCCTTTATGCAAGAGATGCACGTCAGTACAGGGCCAAGTTCGCACGAATGGGCGCGACAAGTTGCGAATTAGTAGAGCAGAGCAGCAAGCGGCGCACGCTTTAAAGCGTTTTTCTGCAAGTTGTCATATTTGAAGTCCATGTACACCATAACTCAAAATCTACTGGACTAATCGTTTCGAAATTTTACACATTACTTCTTCACATAATTCACCAGGTATTATCGAGAAAAATTTTTTTTAATAATTGTTAATATTAGGTTTGTTCGTGCTAGAAAGTGTAACTACACTTGTTTACACTTCCTTACACTTTTTACACCAGCTCTGGAGCAGGTGTAAAATTTTACACCCTTTACACTTAATTTTGACCAAAAATTAAAATTTTCCCTGACTTTTTGATAAATTGGAAGATAAAATAGTAACGTTAGACCCGAGAAAATACATTATAAAAATAAATAAATTTATTTTACAATTTTACAAAAAAATTAAATTTTCTTTCTTAAACTTTCAATTTTCGAATTTATTTCCAGATTTTACACAAAAAAAACTTGAAAAAGAAATTTCAATTTTAAAATATATTTTCAAATTTAAAAATTTTATTTTTTCCCTGACTGAATATTTAATTTCCCTGACTTGGAGCTAAAAATATAAACTTCCCTGACTTTTCCTTGACAAAATTTAAAAATCTTGAATTCCCTGACTTTTCCAGGTTTTCCAGACGAGTGGGAACCCTGTATATATCAAGTGATGTGTCTTTAATTCTTTATTTATTATTTTACGATTTACTTTGTTGTTATTTACAAATTATTTAAATTTATTTAATTTAAAAATGGTCAAAACGGCATGGATGACTTGCTATGATAGTATTTTATTGTAGATGGATCGCTATTCCAATTGCTTACCGAAGACACTGCATTTGAGAACGAAGTATTTCGTTGTACTGTGAATGGCAATAAAGTACTTCTCTCATCTGCACCACAGCAACTACAAGACAACAACGCAGCACCTACTGGAACACTTGCTAGAAACCAGAGTTTTTCTTGGTGTAATGCATCGACAAAATTATTTTTGTCGTTGTATAAAGCCAATAGAAACCTGGTTTCTAGCAGGAAAATAAAAACTATGAAGGCTATATGGAGTACGATCCGTAAGGAGATGACAGAGGCAGGATATGCAATATCCACTCTGCAGGGCGAAAATAAGTGGAAAGCATTGGAACGTTCCTATAAACAAACCATGTGGAATAACAAGCAGAGTGGAAGGAGTAGGAGAACCTGCCCTTACGAAAGGTAAAGTAATAATATAAGTTATTGATTTAAACAAATGAGATAATTGAATATTTACAATAAAATTTTTTTGCGGTGAATTGAGTGCTATATTGAAAAAAAACATAGCATAGTCCCCTCGCAATATCTCAACGAGGTGGACTTACATTACGAAATGACTTATTGGAAACCAATAATACTTCTACGCGAGTATATTATCATTTTACATTATTATGAAACCCACATGTATAAAATGAACTTATTTTATTATTTATTTATTACTATATAGAGCAATTATTAATTTATAATAATTATAGACCACTTCATGTACCTTATACGAATGAGCTTCAAGACACGAATGTAGGACCATCAAATTTAAATACGTAAGTATCTTATCTTGCTACATTACTTAAATTATTCTATATGGAACCAATTAATCACAGATCACTATCGGCCCATGATGGAGATATGGATGTATTCGGGGAAGAAGACGAAACTGCAATTCCTCCTGCAACGAACACTCCCAGTAGAGTAAGGACTGCAAGGGCTCTTACAACATGTAAAGAGAGCATGGATAAGTTGTTATCAGAATTAAAGCTGCAATGAGAGCAAAATTTAGATTTCCAAAAACGAATAAAAAAATTATTAGACATAAGTTTTAAGTTAAAAAATGAAAAGTACGATTAACTTCTGTTAAATCTGTCGACGTCCCGGTATGAACATCTACAAACTGTACCGGTCTTAAATTACAAGAAGATCAAACCGTAAATTCTCATTGGGCTGAATAATTTCACTTTTTGTCTACTGATCGAAGTTAGAGAAAGATACCCAGGCAAATCAATTGCCTAAAACTCAAATTAGGATGGAGTATCTTTAGAAAAGATAGACACAATTTGAATTCCACCTTCATACCTGCGGTTGTGTTCTCCTTACGACTGAATATATTTTCAAATTCAGGAATTCTTTTCAACTGAAAGCTTTGGAGTATGAATACCAGTAGTCTTTGTTATCGAGGGGGGACCGTCAAGCTAACGAGATTCTAAAAATGAGAAACTAGTTTACTTTGGCGATACGACAATATGAGATGACCAAGAAACGTTTAATGTGATTGGAGAGCAAAATGCGTAAGAATTCGAAACTATCTAATAATCTGAATTTAACACTGCCACCAGATTGCTCAAACAAGTACTCACAACCGTATATACATATTACAAACATATTTCAAAAATATGGAAGGAATTGCAAAAAATTCATTTCTTTTAGATTTCCCGATAGCAATTTTCACTATGCTTCTGTTATTGCGAGATATCTCTCGCACGATTGCATTCTCGTGCAATTGCCGGTGTCAACTTCATGTACGTTTCCAGATGTGAACTGGCATTTTTGTATCGGTAGCCAGTGAGCAGTCACCTGTTTTCTATCTGTACGTACCTAAAGGTAGTATAATGCAAATTTGTTGTAGAGCAAAGCCGGAAAGCCAAATTTTTAATAATTCAAAAATTTACCCTCTTAAATATTTAGTTAATCAAATTTTGCAAAAGGAGCACATAAATTAATAAAATATATAATTTAAATCCTACTTTGATAAAGTAAAAACAACTTTTTATAAAATTAATTCACACTAACCTGGTTATCACGAGATCGCCTTTGTGATTGTTATTAATTGTTGAAGAAAAAATATTTTCATAAATTTACGGATAATAACGCACTGCAAGTTTTATGGAAATTCACTTTATAAAGCACAAAACTAAAACATAAATAACACAACATGTTCAACCACTCCATGCATGTTTTGAATGCTGTCTGACTATCGCAGATGACCCAGGTGGCGCAGTTGTAGCCTCTGGTGGTGTTCAGTAGAACGTCGCTAACATTCGATGATTGCTAAGCGATTAGTTTCTTCGATTGTTTTTTGTAATAGTTTTTACGAAATTACCAATCTATAATTTTTCTCTAAATAAATTTATAAAACTTAACGAGTTGAGTCTTGACACTTGAATGATTAGCGTAATGATTTTCTACTGTAGCTCTAATTGCTGCGTTCTATTTACCAAAAAACTAACTTTAACTTAGATTAAAATCTAAGTAGAGGGGGAAAAAATCTAAGTTCGAACTTAGCATTTTCGTGATTATAACCTTACATTTAATTACAAAATAATTTAATTCATAAACCACATAAAATAGATAACTCAAATAAACAATGACATAACCACATAACACCGCCAAGTTAGACAAACTTAGGGACTAAGGTTGATTTTTAGTTACCTTACGAAACAAGTAAAAAAAACTAACTTCCCCTCAAATGCTAAGTTGGTAAATAGAACGCCATTTTACCTAACTTTAACTTAGATGAACTTAGATTATCTTAGATGAACTTAGTTTTTTGGTAAATAGAACGCACCAAATGACTCCAACCAACACCACCAACATCAAAACGATAAATTTCCTAAAAGTTCTGTCAAAAAAATTATATTAAAAAAGTGTGGTTATGAACCAAGTTTTTGTAGAAAATTCTATTTTACTCACGGATTTAATAATAGTAACTATAGTTACTAGTATTACTAAATAGTAGTTACTATTATTAAATCCGTGATTTTACTTCAACTTGGAACTTATTAAACTGCTGATATAATCTAAAGTAATTTAAAAACCCGGTAAAAGTAGACTATTCTTAGTTGCAACCGTTGTATTTTTTTTTTTTTTTTGAAAATCTTGAACTGATTTAAAAAATGGAAGATAAAAGTGCGTTGATAACTATAAAAGAAGAGATTCCAGAAGACCAATGGACAGAAACCAATCAGTTTGGTGTATATGAAGGTAAAAATAGTTGTATTGGTTTCGATACACTTTGTAATAAACTGTTTCAGAGCACAACTATAATAAAAATATGTCGGGTGATGATTATTACTATTCTCAATTGCATAATTCAATTAATATTAAAGAAGAAAGTGATTATAATTTTGAAACCGAAAATTCTTGTTTGAGTGAAATAGTTCCAGATGTACATACACAAGAATCGGCATCAAATTATTGTGACAGTCGACAACAAATTAAAGCTGAAAATTGTGCTTTTAATTTAAAAACATTAAGAAAAGACAAAGCAATGGGAACTGAAAATTCTGGTTGTAGTGCGACTTTATTAACAGAATTTATAAATAATCAGTTTATTAATATAATTCAAAAGGAAGTTTCAAAGAAATCTTCGAGAAAGCAACAAATATTTAAAAAGGAAAATTTTGATATCGAGCTATCAGAATTACATCATTCGATCAATATTAAAGGAGAAGTTGAATTTATGGAAACCGAGAATGCTGTACAAGAAAACGATTATAATTCAGATACTGTAAGACCAATTTTGAACAGCCAATATCCGATTTTAAATAATAAACATTCGAGAAATAATACTCAAGGTAAACCATATCTAATGTAGATTTTGAAAAATTTTCAAATTTTGAATTTATTTTTAAAAAGTAGTGGAGAACCCTATTCAAGTTTAGCTTATTGCATAAAAATGTATTCAAATGTTCAAAAAAAATGTATCTAAATACATAATTTAGAAATAATCCACATATGTATTGTAGACAATCTTAAATTGAGAAATTTAAATTACAAATGTAGCGTGGTTGGTTGTTCCAATGCATATTTCAACAGCAATGTAAAATTTTATGGTTTCCCCAACAAATGGTATGAAAAGGAACGCAAGAAAATGTGGATAAACTTTGTTAAAAAGACGCTGTAAGTAATTATGCAGCTTTATCTGTGTATCCAGTTGTCTGTTAATAAATTTAATTTACAGAAAAATTGATAGCAAAGAGTCGTGGTTTCCCAAACCGCACAGCAAGATATGTAGTGATCATTTCGTTGGACACGAAAGGTCTAATAATTCATTCAGTCCTTCATATATTCCCACAATTTATCCTACAAAAATTTAAATAGCTCCGTTGTAATTTATTTGGATATTATAAAGTGTACTATCTACTAATTCTTGTGCAATGATGGCATAACCAATTTTGTTGTTGACAATAGTTCTTAATTAAAAGGAAGAACTTTAAATTATAAACAGATAACAAGAATTGGTTTACATATCTTGATAATGACAACGATGAGAATATTTTTCTACTTGAGTGTAACTTCATTAAACTAATTATGCTAATGCTAGTCACACCACTCCTCGATTTAGAAAAGGTGAAAGAATCGAAAGAAAGAACGAGCAGAATTCCAACTTCGAATCTCCTAGCGGGCGATAAGCAAAGATAAAGATGACGTTTTTGTCATTTTTTTGAGTGTACATTACATTTCATACCCTATAGTGGGTACACAAAATCGTCATGGGGGGAATTATGGCACCACTTTATTATTGTACCATAATATAAAATTATATTTAATATTTAATTTTATGTATTACTATGTACTACAATCATGTTTTTTATTTTTTATAATAAACACACGAAATTAAGTTTTCACAATAAAATATAATCAGCCCGCTACATTGCTCCCTAAATTTTTTCAGTACATTATTGATTGTATCGTACATACAAAAACAAATATCACTGTGCGTCTTAACAAAATGGTTCTTATTTTCTCAGACGGCTCCCAAACTCCAAAATTTAGTATTTAAATTTTTAATGTCAAAATAAGCATCCAGGGGATTTCTTTCAAAAAGTGAAAATCAATCAACATTTTTTTATGCTGTATAATATATCTGATGCATTCTTCAGTTCAAAGAAAGAAAGAAACAATGGCTAATACCTAATACATATTAGTACATATGTACATATTATTTATAATATAATTGTAATTAATAGGTACATATTAGGTATTAGTAGGGCCAGGGCTGGCCCTATCCCTGGACAAGTCTGGCCCGTCATACTTTCCTGTTAGGGTAACAAAATTGTAATAAAACAAAAAATATGCACATCGCAAAAACAATATTTTTGTAGAAAAAACTCTTAGCTTTAAAAAAAAAAGTCAAATTTGAAGTAAATTACGCCGCACACAGAAAAAAATCGATTTTTCCACTTTAATTGGATATTTAAGGATCTATTGATAAGTTTAGGATAAAATGGATATTTTTATTCAAAAGCTGAGAATTTTTCCCACGTTGAAAAAAGTTTTTTTCTAAAATTTCAAAAAATCATAACTCCGAAACCCCTGCATTTTAGGGCTGAAACTTTCAGAGAATTTTTTTCTTATTATAGAGAACATATCCACAAATTTTGAACATAATCCGCGAGGGTCGCCCCGTAAAAATGATTTTATTTGGTGGAATGACCCATATATTAAAATTTAAAAATGATCGGATTAATTAAACAATAAAATTCAAACCATATTCATTCTTGCATTTAGAATAAGTTCATTTATCGAGAATTCAAATTTCTTTTAAAGAATATGTTAATTCTATCGATACATAAAATTTTACGTGCAAACTATTTAAGTGATAATTTAGTAATATATTAAATACGTTGTAGCCTGGAATCCGAACAAAGGAAAAATGGCAGAGAAGAGGCTAGACGCCCCTGGCCTGCTATCAAAAACTAATGGCACATGGATTGAACAGTATAATGTTGACGGACGGACGGAAGGTAGCAAACGTGGAAGGAAACATAAAATAACGAGAATAGGCACATGGAATGTGAGAACGCTGTTAAAAGTAGGAAAACTGAGAGAAGTCGCAAGTGAACTAATAAAATACGGAGTGGAGCGTGGAGGTAACAGCACTGCAAGAAACGAGATGGGGAAGGGCATGGTGAACTTAACTCTGAGGATTACGTGTTCCTTTATTCAGGAGAGACTAGGCAGGGAAGTAAACGCACAGGTTTCTTAATAACGAAAAAGCTGAAGAATAAAATATTACACTTTAAACCAATAAACGGTTACGCCCCAACTGAGGAAAGTGACGAATCCGAAAAAGTCCAGTTTTACAATGAGTTGTAAAATGAATAGAGTATAGGCGATTTTAATGCAAAAATTGGGAAAGAAGATCATATATCTAATGTCGCCGATAAGGAGACAATCCACTCAAGCACAAATGACAATGGAAGCAGACTGCGAACTGGCAGCAGCGTTGAACATGACAATCTCGAGCACCAAGTATAAACACAGAAAACAACATAAAATCACTTGGACCTGACCAGGAGGAAGTACGATGGAAGGCAATCAAATAGATCATATAATGACAACAAAAAGACGCGCCTCATCTATAAGAGATGTGAGATCCTACAGAGGAGCCAATGCTGACACGGATCATTACCTTGTGGTCGCAGATATCAAACAAAAGTCATCAATGGAGAGAATGAGGCAGCACACAACGAAAAAAATTGTAACCGAAACGTTAAATCACGACGGGGCAGAGGCAAGGAAATATGTAGAAAAATTGAAAAGTGAATTATTAGAGAGGAAAATGAGTGACACACCGGTCGAAATTGAGAAACAATGGAAAACAATAATAGAATGTATTTCACAAAGTAAACAAGAAATAGGATACAGAGAGAAGCAAAAACGGAAAAAATGGTTTGACCAAGAATGTGAAGAGAAGATGAACGAAAAAAGAATAGCAAGACTTAAATGGATCGAGTCGAGTGACAAAGAAGACTATGACAAATACAGTAAAAAGAGAAAAGAAGCAAGGAAGTTCTATGAATATAAGAAAAACAAATGGGTTAAAGAAAAGATGAAAGAGATAGAAGAGTACAACAACAGAAATAAATAAACGATTGTAGTTTCGAACAAGCCACGAATTTCAACTAGTATATCTCGGAGTGCAAATAAACAGTAATAATAGCAGAAATAGACAGATACTGAGAAACAAGCAAATAAACAATGTGCCTAACGCAAAGAAAGGAAGAAGACCTTAGAGTCTTTGAAAAGAAAATAATGAGAGTAATTCTGGGCCCAATGAGGGTAGACGATTATAGAGCCAAAATGAACTACGAGATTCAGAGACGTAGTAAGGTTTATAAAGGCGCAAAGAATAGAATGGTTAAGCCAAATCATGAGAAGTAGTGACGAGGAGGTGACAAAGAAAGTGACGTTGTGGGAACCTGACGGAGTCCGACACAGAGGAAGACCGAGACTACGATGGTGTGATGGAGGACTTGAGATTGATTGGAGTCACAGACTGAAGACACATCCCAGGTTATGAGATACGGCACAACTTGAATAATTTGATTTGTAACATGATGAAGGACTAATCCCCCTCCCAAAAAGGATTTTCTAAGTCCCAATGGGACAGCTCAATTATTAAATAATAATTTCTGCTTTTATTATAGTTTATTTTATCGATAAATTACTATATATTGTAATAAAGTATATTACTAAGCAAAGTTTTATAAAAATAAAATAACGCAAGTATGCAACTAAACGTAAAAGGTTTTGCATTAGTTCTTGCATGATGTAAGCGTTTGAGTATTTGGTATTCGACAATCCGCGCGAAACGTTGCAGTTTAAAAATAAAATTAAAATTGTACATTTTTGATTAAAAAAATATCCAATGTGAGGAATAATAATCGTTGGTTCAGGATCGGTTGTACATATAATACAAAACAACAATAAATAAAGCAAAAAGCTTTGGAGTTTTTGTAAAAACTGTCGAGTTTGCCTCTCATCTCCTAAAATAATTCTAAGGATGCCGATGTTAACATTAAAAAACAAATTTCCGACAGCCAAATGTCCAGAGCATTTTTTCAAAAATTATACCTTTCACCTAAATTTGCCAGTCTGGTAAAACTGGAACTATCTGTTTTTGTTCTATTTCTCCATGCTGCTTTATCGTCGTCGTACAGAAACAGCAGAACCCGAATCAAAGAAAATGTGTACTTCAAAGCTGTTATGGCATCTTGTGAGAGAAACATGGTCCGAACTCTGGGGGTAAATTTTTAAATAATTTATATATTACCGAGTTACATTAGAGTTGTACTTAAAACGCCATTTGTTATCTAATTGGCTAAATTGGTATTTTAAGTCCCCACTGTGATGCAAACAGTTCTTCCTTTTCGCTTTCATTATTCGCTTTTTTTCAATTTGTCTGAATGGCACTTGATATGTCTCTTCAAGTCATCGCGTCGCGAACTTTTATAGTCACAAGTATCGCATGAAAATGGCTTCTCCCCTGTATGTATTCGTAAATGTCGCTTCAATTTACCCTTTTCTGCACTTCTATAGTTGCATATCGTACATGCAAATTGTTTATTTTCTGCGTGAACTTTTGTGTGGCTTCGCAAATTTTTTCTCATTTCACATTTAAAGTCACAAATATCGCACGCAAACACCTTTTTTACTCTCGTGTGAGTCTTTAAATGCTTTTGTAATTCTCTTATTTTTGTGGCTTTGTAATCACAACATGCACACGCAAATGGCTTTTCTCCGGTGTGAATTCTTACATGTATTTCTAACGTGCTCTTGACTTTACATTTAAAACTACACATTTCACATACAAACGGTTTATCTTCCGTGTGAGTCTTTGAATGCCTCTTCAAGTCGTCACTCCGCCCCGTTTTATAATCACAAACTTCACAAGCAAATGGTTTTTCGCCAGTATGAATCTTTAAGTGCCGTTTTAGCTTACTGTTTTCTGAACTTTTGTAATCACAAAATAAGCAAGCAAATTGTTTCAGTTCTGCTTCTAGTCCCCGATGAATCCTTGAATGCTTTTGTAAATCTCTTCTCTGGGCAGACGTATAATCGCAGTCCTCGCACTTAAACAGTTCCAAAACCATATGAGTTAACAGATGTTCTTTCAACGTACTTTTTCTTGTAAATTCAGAATTGCAATAACAACAATAAAATTTTGTCGACAACTCCGTGGACTTATTTTGGTTTTCTTCTTTAATTATTTGGGGTCCATTACGAATTTCTAAAAATTCTTCTTTGACATCTATCGAATGATGCAAGTTCACTCTATAATCTTCTATTTTAATATCCACTTTGTTATAAAAACGTCCTAAAAATGATTTTCGCGTTTTAACACCCATCGTTTGCCTAAAATTACATCCTCCTAACCTGTTTCGTCAAGGTGATCAAATGTTGAATCCGATATTTCTTCTTTAATTTTTGTACTGGCCGGAGTTGTCTCAGGTTCACTTGCCATATTTTTATCTTTCTTGGAATTTTAAAAACACTTCATTTTATTACTATTATTTGTTTGGGCGATGAAGTCAATTCGACGCATGCGGTCAAAATTTGACAGTTTTTCTTGTGTCATACTTCAAAACTTTGATTTAAATCTTATAAATAATAAAATGAAAATAAAGGAAGAATTCATATTACCAAAAATTTAAAGAACATGGGTTTTAGGCCTACCCCAGTTTGGATTTTGGCTATCAAAAGTAAATTTTTAGGATCTAACCTGAAAATGAAAATTCAAGAAAACGAAGATGAGGTGACAAAATTTTGTTATTATCTTTGCAATTCTGAATTTAAATGGAATTTGAATTCTTTATATTGGGTCACTTGAATATGAAACCATTAGTTTCTGTTTAGTGCTGTCGCTCCAGTCATTTTTCATAAAATACAAGTGTTTCAACTTCAGATCTTGTCGAAAACCTGTGGTTTTTATTACTACTGAAATTTGGCAAAGACAAATCATCCAGTTTGGTCTTTTCGTAAGGCTAAATTTGGTATACAATTAATCGTATCGAGTGCCAAAAGTGAAAAAGAAAAAAGCCTTCGGACAGAAAAAGCGGCCATTGCGGATGTAAAATAATATTTTAACAAAACTTTTAAATGTTAAAATCTTCTAAAAAATACTTTTGTGAGACTTATATAACTTAATTAGTTGTTAGTATGCAAATATTATTAAATTATAATTTTTTATCTAAAACGTGACTATGAGTAGTCTAATTTACAGCAGCACGCGCCGATTAGTTTTTGTTTGTTTAATTTTCAAAACTATCGCACAGGTGACCTTTTTTGAGAACACTGCTCAAAAAATGCACGATATATTATATCCACATTTAGAATTCCTAGCTGATTAGACTTACATAATAATATTCCATATCATAGCGACATATCGTGTAAATATCTACATTGATAAGAGCATGAGATGGCATTAGCACCATCCTGTTACAATTGTTATCTGTTTATACATATTGCAGATTTAACCAATGGTCTTCCTGTGTGAAGTGATCGTAGTGGTCATGTAACTATATATAACGAGTTAAAATTCTTCTCGAAAAGTATTAAATATTAAATTTGAAAAATGTGTTCGGAAATCACAAATGGTATTAATTTTAAAGTTAATTCAGCATTAAAAGATATATCGACAAAAGAAGGCATCGGTGACTATGTAATGGAATTTGCTCCAGGCTCTTCAGAAATGGATGGTTGTACCGCAACATTAATAAGTGTCCAAATTATTGGTAAACAACCAAGGAAAACATTAAATTTGATAGTAAAACAAATATCGACCAGTGAAGCTTACAGAAAAAAATTTCCCATCAAAGAGATGTTTAATGTAGAATTGCACATGTATACTAATGTCCTTCCTACATACGAAATTTTGCAACTGGAACACGGACTATCGCCGTTGCAAATTTATCCCCGATTTTACAAAGCAATTGAAGAATGTAACTGTGAAACGGTGATAATGGAAAATGTAAAAAGCAGTGGTTTTCAACTTTGCAAAGAAATTATACTGAACAACGATCATTTAGAATTGGCCATATCCGAATGTGGTAGACTACACGCGTTATCTTTTGCGTTGAAAAGTAAACAACCCATAAAGTTTCAAGAAATTACTCCACGCAACCATTTAGGTGTGGAATTATATGAGAAGTATTTAAGAAAGAGTGCAAGCAATTTATGTGAAAAATCTTTATCGATTCTTGATCCTGTCAGCGACATGGAAGCTATTGCTAAATTTAGACCCTACGTCGAAAACTTGAATATGTTCTTTAAGTCATTGAAAGAATATTCCGATGACAAATATTTTATTATAGTGCACGGCGATTTCTGGTCAAATAATTTGATGTTTAAATATGAGGTAAACAATTACAATTTACTAGTTTCCAATGTACAATTTATATTATTATTTTAGGACGTAGACAAACCTATGAAGCCTACCCAAGTATGCATCTTTGATTTTCAAACTTCCGCATTGGGATCACCTGCCATGGATTTGGCATTATTAATCTACACCAACTTTGCTTCGGGGAATTACGACCACGTAGATCAATATTTAAAATTGTATTACAAAAATTTGTCGAATCATTTAGAAAAATTTAACTGTGATTGTTCTACATTATATCCATTCGAAGTTTTAAAAAGGCAATGGAAGATTTATGCCAAATTTGGTTTCCTTATTGCTCAATTCGTCGCATACGTGTTGTCTTGTGAAGGAAAATGTATATTAGATTTTGAATCAGTTGCAGAATCCGATACAGATTTTGAGTCTGTACTTTCTGGAAACACATCATGTAATGATGCAAATTATAAATCCATTGTGAAACCTTTAATTTTGCATTTGATAAAAAATAATTTTTTGTAAAAGTTTGAACTGTGGCTCGATTCAGTGGCGTATTCGGGCCCCCCAGAAATTATTTTTGTATTGTAGCCCCTATTGTAGCCGCTTTGCTCGTAGCCCCCCCGAACTAAATTCCTGGATACGCCACTGGCTCGATTGGAAAGAATCTATATAAAATAAAACTTCTCCATTAATTTTACATACTTTACTTGTAATTTACTGTGTCATATCAAAAAATATATACATTACGGTTCTCAGCATGGAATTTTTTCCTTTCCTAACAATCATGTTAAGACCAACTAACCAAAAAGGTAGCACGTCTTCCACTTTGTCAACGATTACATAATATTTATTCATAAAAAACGGCACTCAATATTTTCTACGTTTCAAAATGTCAGGTTTCCAATTAATCGGGTATGCTTCCTCCGTGGCCGTTTCGTCTTCCTTATAAATCTTAATCGATTTATCAGCGTCAGTTGTAATTAGGCGTGATCCCGATTTATCGAAGATCATTGAAAAAATTCCCGCTTCGCTATCCATAGAGCCAGGTTGAACGGGTGCTTGTAACCTTTGGAAATTATAACCAGTTCGCCAATCCCAAAAGAACAACGTACCGTTGTCACCACCTGATACCATAACACTTTCTTGATTAATAGCCAAACAATTTACAATTGCGTTATGTCCAGAAACATTTTGAATAAATTTACCGTCAGGACACTTCCACTGTTTAATGTTATCGGGCGAACCAGATGCGAACATATTTAACAGTGGGTGGAAAATAACACTACGAACACTCTTTTTATGATTTGTAAGTGTACAAACCGATTTACCAGCTGCTAAATCCCACAGTCGAATCGTCGAGTCGTGTGAACCGGTTATAACTTGAGGTTCTGATGACTGACAAATAACAGTGGCAACGGTATTCGTGTGGCCTTGTAAAGTGTGAATATTGGCTTTAGTACGCATATCCCAAACTCTGGCAGTGGAGTCACGTCCGGCAGTCACCAGTACATCAATTGTCGGATGTAAAGCCATCGAGTAAACGGCGGATAGATGACCGTGATAATGACGTATCACCTTGTTGTATTCCAAATCCCAACACTTGACTTGTCGATCGTCACCACAACTAAACAAATATGGATGGCGATCACTAACCGCAAGACCTCGCACCGTACTAACGTGTCCTGTTAACGACACTTTCAGCTGTCCACTTGCCAAATCCCAAATTTTTATTATTCTATCTGCTGCTCCCGTGGCAAACCATTCATTCGCGGGTTCGACTGCAACACACATCACCCACCCTAAGTGTCCCGACATGACTCGAGCTAACTTCCAAGGAGCATGCCACTTTGGTTTGGGCATACTGGGTGCCTTCCGAATCAAGCTTTGATTACTAGCTGGAGTATTTCTTTGTACTAAACTGTTTTCGTTATACAATGAAACCACCATTTCGTCAGTATTTGAAGGAGCTTCGGTTTCACTGGGAAATGTTGGACCGGTCGTAGAATTATTCCGAACATTATCGGCTGTTTGTAATTGCTTTATTGCTTGCATCTTTTTAACGTCGTCGAAAACGGCTCCGTAATTATCGCGAGCTTTCACCTTTTTACGAATTTCATCGGCAGTTTCGTCGATCGGAGGCAGAATGTTTTGATTCGATAGAAACATATCGTGCGATCTCTTTAACGACCTAAACACCAGAGTGTGCACTGTAAGTCTATGAACTTCTTCCTGCATTTTTCAAAACGTAAATAACCACTTTTCGAAGAAAATTCTAGTTATATACAAATTAACCTAACAAACGTTGAAAAACGATAACTGCAGTACCAACATAAAATTACAAAAATTGTAAATTATACAGGGCAGTACCAACCTTTACGATTATAACCTCCAAATAAAAATGTCAAAACAAGAAATTTCCTTGCAAATAAAAAAGATGCAAGAGCATATATAAGGTCAGTGTATTTTTGTGTATGACAACTTATAAAATTATAATATAAAATTTTAAATTGGAAAATGTTGAAGACGATCCAGGTCGTCGCAATAATTATTTGAAGCATATTAAAGAAGAGGACATATTTCTCGAGACTCACAAGTCACAACCATTATTCAAGTGAAGAGAAAATTTACAAACCAGAAATTGTTACGGTGCTAGAAAATTATCAAATTCATGGCTGTTCTGAACTTCAATCAAACATCGGTAGGCTTTTTATCTATAAATTAAATAAATCATTTTTTTCATGTGAGATTTGTGAATATACAACCAGAAATAAGTATTACATGCAGAGGCATTTGAAAATTTAATGAAAAATTATTCGAGTGTTGTACTTGTGGTTATAGGGTTAACAAAAAGCATCGTTTAATATTACATATGAGCACACACTGACGCCAAACCATTCTTCTGCGAAGTCTGTAACTACAGGACTGCAAATAAAGGTCGACTGACTGAGCATTTGAAAATTCACACAGGTAACAAGCCGTTTCAATGTGATACTTGTGGACTTAGAACTTATAAAATAAGTGCGTTAAATCTGCACTCTTGGATTCACACCGGCGAAAAACCATTTTCTTGTAATTTATGTGATTACAGAACAAGTAAAAATCATTTACAGGAACATACAAGAACTCACACAAAAGAAAAACCATTTTGCTGTATTATGTGTGACTAAAGATGTGCTTCCAAAGTAAATTTGCATCACCATTTGAAAATTCAGACCCAAGAAAAACCATTCGCTTGTCATATCTGTGACTACAGATCTATTCGAAATGCCAAATTACAAAGATATTTATTAACTCATACAGGTGAGAAATCATTTTTATGCAAACTTTGTGACCAGGAAATAGATCGTTGCAACGGCATTTGAAAAGACATGAAAAAACATTTCTGCAAAATGGATTTCCAAATGCATGAACGCAGATCGGAAGTGAGCACAAGTTGAACCAACTTGTTACTATGGATGAAAACTCAGTGTATTTCTATAATCCGGGAAGAAAATTGAATTAATGGAATGGAAGCACTCTGGCTCTCCAAGGCTAAAGAAATTTTTCGTTTCAAAATCTGCTGGAAAAATTCATGTTTTAGTGTTTTGGGATAGTCGTAGTATCATTCTCATTGATTATTTGGAAAAGGAGAAACCATAACTGGAGAGCATTATTAGGAAAAGTGCCCGAAAAAATAGTGGAAGAAAACTCCCAAGGAGTTTCGTTTTCCAGCACACAAATCGCACATTGCAATGAATATACAATATACTTCGTGATTTGGGGCTTGAATTGGTGGAACACTCCCTTATTCACTTGACTTGGCTTCTTGGATTGTTATCTCTTTCCTAAACTGAAAAAAAAATTTTTTGGGAGGTTGCAAATTTTCTTCCAAAGCAGACTTGATGGAAACTGTGGAAAGTTAATTAGCAGGCCAAAAAATATTTTTTTTTAAGGCTTAGATGCGCTACAAGACTATGTAGAATAATAAAATATTTCTTAATTTTCTTAATCTTAATAATTTAGTAATCTTAATAACCTTCTTAATTTTCCGCACAACTACAGAACAGCCTCCGATACTGTAAAGCCAGATGTGTAATTTCGTAAAGTCGCAGAAAGCATATTTTTTTACAATTTCGTTAATAAATAATATTTTATTCAGAAAAAAAAATCGCAAACTAAAATTAGCATATAATCGCATTATTTTTGAAGTCACCAATGTAGTCAAATAATAAATTTACATAATAAAAAAATTAATTAAACAAGAAAAGCAATAAATATTTTCAAACAAATAATTTTGTTTTAAATTTCGGTAATTCTTTTTGATTTCTCGATTTTACACAAAAATAAATATAAACAAATATTTTAATTTATTTATATTATATTACCAGGGGAGCTCAGCCCCCTGGCTGCCTTCGATGTTCCAACCGCCATGGCCAATTCGCTAAACAAAATTTAATTTATTACAATAATTTGATTAAAATTAATTATTTTTATTTTATTTATTCTTTAATAATATAGTTATTATATTACCAATATAAAAAAATATTTTATTCCATAGATGCATTTCTATATTTATTTTTAAAATAAATAAAAATTTTTTTAGAATTTTAGTAAAGAAAAAATACAGTGATTTTATAGGGACAGTGGCGACAAAACCTCTTAAATTGACCCAAAATGTTGCAAAACCCCCTTATTCGGCGCAAGATGTTGCAAATTCAACTACAAAATAATTGCTTTAGCATGGCGTCTTCTTTAAATTAAATATCACTTGTCGTCACTGTTTTTATAAAAAAAAAATTATATTGAAAAAATGTAACAAAAGTAAATTTCTAAAAAAAAAAAAAATAAAAAAAAAATTAACAAAGGAATTGAAGAATGAGAATAAAACAAAAGAGAAATAGCAAACTTGAATTTGAAAATTTCTTAATGCGGTACTGTTAGTTTAAAACTACCGATAGGTGGCGGGATAATCCATTTCGCTATTAAATTTAATGTAGGCTGTGCATAAGAACCCATTTTCTACTTCTAAAATTTGTCATCTAGTAGGGCCATTCTTGACCATTACTAAGATAGCAAGTGATGTAATTGGGTAATGATCCATGATTACAACCCGCTTCCTTGTAGTGATTTAACGACCGCTGCATAGGAAATATCTGATGCTATTTGATGACACCACCTGTTTTTCTAGAATAAATCAATAAAATATCTTTTATCTACGACTGTCAAACAATAGTGTCATTACATGTGTAACCATGAATACATAACTTGGCTCATTACAAATGTAAATTACAAAACTCACTCACTGCCTTCGCTCGTGTTGTAAACAATTCTCGTGTAATATGGCCTTCATTAAACACTCATTAAATAATATACTATTATTGGGTAACACCTGGCAATTACACTGACCAGTAACTACGCCGATGGGTAATTATGCTGACGAGTTTAACGCCTACAGCATTACAATACGGACAATTACTGATTATTTAATTTTATAATTCCACGTTTGTAACGAGTGGAGCTACTCGAAGATCCCGTCTTCCTAGATCTTTAATTTTTGAGTTGGGGCTTCAGGGATGGTTTTATAGGCAGGAGCGGCTCAAGGATTTACTTTCTAAGTAAATCGGTCATTTTCAAATGCAATTTATTCCATTTGCAAAAAATGCAAAACCGATGTTAAAAGAGAAGTTCGTGCAAAGATATATGCCTGTTCTGTAGGTTAGAGAAGATTTAAGGCAGTGTTCTAGTCTAGAGCCATACATTTTAAGTGTTTTTTTTGAGCTGGATAAAAAGAAACAAACAATATTTTTGCCATTCATTTTTTTACAACATTTATTGATATTTTCACAATCTACAAACAATTTTTTGAACAAAAAAAATTTTAATTACGCGACTTATCGGCTAGTAAAGCTGTGTATAAAATAAAAAGAGAGATGGCGGGAGATTCCCCGTAGCTCTTTGCGCGTATGTTGTAATGTTCTGAATCTCTTCATTTTTGGGAATTTTGTGCATTCCTGGTAGCTGGCGGGGTTTGGGCTTCTCAAGTTCGCATCTAGGCGTATCATTTCAAGATTTGGTGCATTTTGAAGTCTTCAGCGAATTTGACATATTTTAGTAACGTTGCGCGTGACCGAATGCTTGATACCTGTGGGATTGTCCGATTTCTGACATTCAATCTTGACGTTCATTCTGGTTATTTTGACTACTTTATAAATGTTTCAGTTTTCCTCCGTTTTGAAGAGGGTTACCATCAAGAGCTGGAGTGCTCTACGGTCTCTATCGAGTGGTGTCTGGTAGGTTATCACTCTTATGACTCTCGGCGGGATATCGTCCCTTGACTGGCAGAAGAAGAATTCGTGGCCCGCCTTTTCTCGATGTTTTATCAGATGTTAGTATTCATCTATGCTGGTGTTGTTCTGACGTGGGTAAAACATACTTTTTATCCTATCTGGTTATTTTTCCAGCATTATCCATTTTGCTAGGTTCTTCACCGAAATGGGAGAAATCTGGCATATACCTGGTTGTACTTCCATCATAGGGGAGGTTTGTTTCTGTGCCACTCGGGATGGGGAATAGTTTCATCAATTGTTGATAATCGGGGGGGGGGGGCGAATCCGCTCCTGTCCTTGTCCGATTTGGTTTTCGTAGGTTTCATTCTAGTTTTTCGTCGGAACTGAAGGTGCTCCAGGTTTCCAGGATATGGATTCTTCTTCTTACATACTGGAAGTTTTGACGGAATTATTTTTGGCTCGGTTTCAGTGGGTTCATCTACAATTTATTTCTCGCTCGACGAGTCTTCACCGTTCACCTACTTCTTCACACTGGAAATTTATTTGGCAACTGCTTCCTTCTTCTTTCATGTGCCGTATCAGGTCCACGCGACATTGGCGATCACTTTGGCGTAGGCAGATCTGTTTTCTGCCATTCTAAACAACTCTTCTGCACCCCGAATGCCAGTTCACTCGCGAATGTTCCTCAGCCAGGACATCTGTTTTCTTCCTTTATTTTTTAGTCTTGGAGATATTGATATTTAGACCTTATTGGTCTCCTTTATGTTTTATTCGGCATAGCAGTAATAGAAGATCACCACGCCGCCAATTTTGATCCCCAGAGTCTCATCTTCATTCTTTGATGAATCTCATTCAGTCTCATCTTTATGTCGGCTACAGGAGGATTATGGTCCGTGCCTTTATTTGCCCCAGGATATGCTGTAATTCTTTTCAGCGAATTCTGAATCTTTTGTTTATCAGTAGATAATTGATTCGGGGCTAGTTTGATGATCAGACGGCGACTTCCACGTATAAAGTTTACTGGGGTGTGGCACTTGCTGAAAGTGAGAGTCTTGCTCTTTTTTTTGCGAGCGTTGGGAGTGGGGATATCTTCAAAAGACACCACCCTGCCGGGTGGTAGTGTCGGATTTTTACCGACTAAAACCCCACTCCTAAGAGGTGCAGGGAATCGCTAAACATTTTAAAAACATAAACTTAACTTAAAACTAACGCTAAACTTAAAAATGTTAACAAAATGCAGGCTTTATTTTTTTATTTTTCTTGCGAACTCCGTATCTCTTAAACGAAACGTTTTAGAAAAACACTGATGGCCCAAACCGGATACGAAATTCAACGGACTACAACTTTGATTAAATACATTTTTTTGGGAAACCAACCGTTTTCACAGAAATTCTAAAAATAATGAACAAGGTGTAGGTAAAAAAAAATGAAGAAGATAAAACAAAAACTACTCGAAGGTCAGAAAGGCAAAGAATACCGAAAACGGTCAATGACTCTGTGACATATTTGTGTAGAGAAACTAATTTGGAAAATGTACCGATATCGGAAGCTTTGTTGAGGCCAGACGGACTGAAATGGAAAACAGCAATGATGGAGGAAATCAACACTTGGTAACTTGTAAATGTTTCAGAACAAGGAACTGTGGATGTATAAGGGCGGCATCAGTTAAAGTGTACGCCAAACTGCCTACGCCGGATCCGCTGCGCCGAATAGTCCTAGAACCGGAAAAATACAATCGTCCTTGCACCGAATTCACCCTTCGCCGAATTGCTTTTGCACCGGACTGGTTATACCGAACCGGCCGCGTCTAACTGGCTGGGCCGAACCAACGGAGCCGAAAAGTCACATTCTCCCATGTTGCCAAGTCTCCCAAGGCAATTAATTGAATTGCACATCATTTGCGTTCCACACCAATAAAGTTGCACATCAATTGAGTTCTACACTACTTGAATTTTCAAAATTCAAAAACAAATTTTAAAATTAAAAACAGGAAGTTTTAACACATACTCCCCCCCCCCGCTCTTTCCTTGTTTATTTATGACTGTAGTTTGTGAACTACCCTGTGAAGTTTTATCCGTTTGAATAATAAAAATTACCAACAGATGTCGGAAGGGAGTAATAGCTGATTACAAAGTTTACCAACTGTCATTACTGTCATGCTGCAAGTTGAGGTTATTTTAGTAAATGGTTTTCGAAAAGCTCGATTTTATATTTTGTCCATATTGAGAAAAACCAGCTGATTTTGAAAATGGAACATACACTCGTAGTAACTACCATTACCACTGTCAAAAGTGAAACAGTAGAAGATTGTGATCGACCGGATAATATTTTTGAAAATACAGAAATTAGAGGTTAGAAATTTAAAAATAAAAACATTTTATTCTAAATAATACAGAATGTTACCATAATTTTAGATCATTTTTGTGATGAATTGAAAGTTGAGCATATCGAACATGGTGTTGAAGAATTACATCATTCTATAGATGTCATTAAAGATGAAGAAGTGATTGAAACTCGGAATGAAACGAGTAATTGCAAAAATTCCCCTGTCCAGGCAGAAGGTACAAATCAGGTAATACTTTTTTTAATCGCTTTAATGAAACGTGTGGTTTACAAAAATATTTTTGTATTTTAGAATGATAATGTGTGCTCGGAACAAGTTGAAAGAGTAAATGTGGAAATTGAAAAGCCATCAGACAATGTGAATCATCAACCGCCTAGTAAAACTGCATCGCAACAAAGGTTAAAAAGGAAACGAAAAATATTGGCACGATCGAGAATATTATCAAATAATTTAATATCAGCAAAATTAGAACTGGTTCGTTTTTCTGCTAATGTATTAAAAAAAGAAAGTCAAAGGAGAAACAACGCGGAAAATTTAGAAAACAAATTAAAACTTGATATTTTGAAAATTCGAAAAAATGCAGTAATTGTACAAAATAAAGTAAAACTTGAGATTTTAAAAACTAAATTAGAAATTAAAAAAGCCAAATTAAATAAATTATTAGAAAGTTAATTATACAGCTTTTTCCTGGTTTTCTCCATTATCGCTTTGAAATATGATTGCAAACTTGACTTACCGATCGAATAGTTGACGAGTATCGAGATTAATATTTTTTCTATTAAATACTAATATTCTTGAATTAGTTAACGATGCTTATCGTGAAAATCAGAATTAGTTACGTTTTTACCTGATGGATCGAAACTTGATCAACACCTGGTATAAAACGTCAAACCTTAACCTAATATTTTGTTTATTGTTATTAAAATGCAAATTAATTATTTTGATGTTTCGCGCATGCGTATTGCAGATCAAAATTTTGACGTTTCATAAATTCAATTAATATCAAGAATAATATTTTTAAATTTTGCTTTCTTTTCGGTTTATCAAAAATCGTTTTTATATGAAAATGTAGTATTATTGTTGTCCGCAAGGTCAACTTTGTGTATTATGTACGCGTCAGATAATTACTGTAAAGAATTTTGGTGAAGATGTCTCAAAGTTGTTTATATAGTTCTCCCGTTATGAAAAATTTTGTGCTTATTAAAGAAGAACCTATAAGAACTGAGGATGATGATAATTTCAATAAACTCGGCACCGAGGAAGGTTTGTCTACAAATAAATGTTATTTTCTTTGTAATCGTACTCGATTACACCACCGTAATTTTAGGTCTTAAAAACTAACTCGCATGATCTTTGGAAAGATTTCTTTACTCAGAATTTAGCAATATAATTTCATTTAAAATCTTTTTAGGAAATATCGTACCTTTCTGGAAAGTCTTCATCGAAGAGAAATACAACGACAATAATTTTCCAAATGCACATTTAATTGTTATAAAAGAAGAACCTCATGAGAAATTGAAACAAGATGATACTTTAGTAAGAAATCCTTTGGTCAAACCGTTTACGTGTGATATTTGTAATTTTAAATGTTCACGGAAGAGTAATTTACGTCGACATTTATTAATTCACTCGGGGGAGAAGCCGTTTGCTTGCAACTTTTGCAATTTTAAATGTTTACAAAAAAGTAATTTGGGTCAACATTTGAAGATTCATACGGGTGTTAAATCGTTTACGTGCGAATTTTGCGATTATAAATGTACAAAACGTAATTATTTGGACAAGCATGTGATCACTCATACAGGTGTAAAACCGTGGACTTGTGAAGGTTGCGATTATAAATGTGCAACGAAAGCTCAGCTACGGTCTCATTCAAAACGACACACCATCGATGACGAAAAACCATTTGCTTGTGAATATTGTGATTACAGATGTCGAACCAAAAGCAGTCTGAACGTTCATCAAAAGATTCACACGAACCAAGAACCACTTGTATGTGAAATTTGTAGCTATCGATGTTATTACAAAAGAAGGTTCAAGGAACATTTAACAATTCATAGCGATAACAAACCGTACGCCTGTAATACTTGCGATTACAAATGCTTTCGTAGACGAAATTTAGAACAGCATGTAAGAGTTCACACTGGCGAGAAACCGTACGAGTGTCCTTTTTGTGATTTCAAGTGTGCATATAAGGGCGGTTTACAAATTCACATCAGAATGCATACCAGAGAAAAACCTTTTGTGTGCAATACCTGCGATTTTAAAACCACACGAAAAGATGTACTTCACAATCATTCAAGAATTCACAGCGGGGAAACACCATTTGAATGTTTACATTGCCAGTACAAATTTTCTCGAAAAGATCAACTACAGCAACACCTTAAAATTCATACAGGCGAGAAGCCTTTCGCGTGCGATACGTGCAATTTTAAATCTACATTTAAACGTAACTTAACAAGGCATTTGAAAACCCACGAGAAACGATTGTCATGTGAAGTTTGTAATTTTATTTGTTCTCGAAAGAGTGTACTACACCAACACATGAAAATTCATAACGGCGAAAAAATGTTTGCATGTAGAAATTGTAACTTTGTGTGTGCTCGGAAAGATCAGCTACAGCAGCACTCAGTGATGCATACTGGTGAGAAACCATTTGTTTGCGAATTTTGTGATTTCAAGACGATATTCAAACGTAATCTAATACGACACTCTAAAATTCATGTTGCGCATCGACTACTTTGAGCTGGATTTGGAATGTAATGTGAGAAACCTTAATTTTGTACTCGAATAAGTAGAAGATATTTAGAGTTACACTTGAAAAAATCTATATTGGTTGCTTCTCGAGGTACTCAAGCATTACTTTTACGATATTGCAGCGGTTTGGTGTTAGAATGATTGTGCCAAAGCAAATAAAAAGTTGGAGAGTTTCTAATAGGAAGAAAAGAATAATTCGTGTGAAACACGAAATAATTAATCGGAGATTTCTTCGTTTTAATTATTAAGCTTGTACGAAGATCCGGTTTATTGCATAGTGATATTTCTTATATTGTGATAATTTTAATGTGCTTTGTTGTTATGTTTCACTCCTCAATATTTTTTTGCAAGTTTGTTAAATCACAAGGTGATAATTAAAATACATCTTTAGAAATGTTTCATGTAGAAGCTGTTAGCGACGGCGAAACATCGGCACTAGTAAACAATAGTTTTATTTGCTAAACTGCTCTATTAGAATAATGTTAACTAGAAAACTAAATTATTCCTTACTATCTGTTAGACAAACTTCCTATGTTGTTGATATTTTTTTTTTTTTAAGACACCACCCTGATGTTGTGGGTGGTAGTGTTAGATTTTTACTGACTAAAACTCGAAAAATTGCAAAAGTTAGAAAATTACAATACAAAAATAATTTCGGGAAGCCCGGGCTCTCCGAGCACTCCCCTGGATACACCACTGTGCTGCGTAGAGCATGACCGATTGAACTACTGCCGCCAGTATTCGTCTTTTGGTGGTATTCGGCCCGCCCTCCTTGGGCATCAGCCGGTTGAGACTGAGAGCCGTATAGGTTCTTTCGGTGCTCGCTGCTACTTCCGTGAGATGTAGTCCGTAACTTATCCGTCTGTCTATTACTACGTCCAAGGTCTTTACGGTTGTCTGGAGCTCGATGACGTGGATGCCAAGTTTGAACTGGATGTTTGCTATTTTTTTCGTTGGCCCGTTAGTAATAGCGACTCTGTCTTGCTGTGTACTAGTTCCAGTCCTTTTTCCGTCATCCAACCGTTAACTTGTCGCTTTGCTGAGTTGGCCTTCTCCACGAGCTCTGTCTTCGCCTCCACCAGCACGTTGAGGTCATCTGAAAACCCAATCAGGGTGACGCCCTCCGGGAGTAGTAACCGCAGTACTCCGTCATATTTAACATTCCACAGTTTTGAGCCGATTACCGATCCTTGGGGAAATCCGCTTGTGGTCTTTAGTTTTTTTGTTAGGCTTCGCTCATCTATCAGGAGCGTCCTGTCTGAGAAATAGTCTTTTACGACGTTTATGAGGTATGGCGATATTTTTCTGTTCCCCAACTTTTCTACGATGTGTCTCCATCCGGCCGAATTAAAGGCATTCCTTTAGTTCCAGGTCCCGGATCTCGGCGCGCTGGCCACTTCGATAATCCTCCGAATTGCATCTATTGTGGAGATAGATGTCTTCTTTCTCTCCGAGTTTTTTTGTTAATCTGGCCAACAGGACGCGCTCGAATAGCTTAGCCAGGTTGTCCATAAGGCATATGGGTCTATACGAGCTGGGCTCCTCCAGCGGCTTCTCGTCTTTTCTTAATAATATCAGTCTGGCCTTGTTCCATTCGCTTGGGAAGATGCCAGCTTTTAGGAGGCCTTTGAGTACCCTCAGGACGGTTTCCGGGTGCTGTTCCGCGTAGGTCTTGATTACCTTGACAGGCATCCCATCTGGACCCGTGCCTTGCCCACCGACATCGCTCGCAGTGCTGCCTTCAACTCGTCGTCGGTGATGAGAGGGACATCCTTTGCTCCCTCTTTTTCCTATTGGATGGCCGCGTGGGTGGGAAACAAAGTAGAGATTACCAATTCTAATCTCTTTCTCGTAAGGCCAGGGATGTTTCGTTTGGCCAACTTGCGCGCAATTATTCGGTAGCTTTTACCCCAAACGTCCGCATCTAGCTCTTTGAGGAAGTTTTTCTATGTTTTTTTTTGCTGACCTCGATGGCTCTGGCCAGCTTTTTTTTAATATGCGGATTTCTTCGGCTTCCTCGCTCTGTCTTTGTCTTCTTCTCTGGAACCTCCTTCTGATGGTCCGGCATTCTTTACGGAGGTCCGCTATTTCTTTGTTCCACCATTACACTGCCTTTGTGTGATTGCGGGCTCTTAATTGTAATTTGCTGGTGTGCCATCTTGTCCGCCGCCTTTTGTGCTTTTTTCTTGTCAAACCTTCTTTCATTCCAGGTCGTGGCTGTATACCTGGGGTGTTCGGGTTTCCGTTGGTTGTCGTTGACCACAAAATGTAGATATTTGGGGTCTCTGCCGGTCTCGTCGTGAGGACCTTCCAGATTTGGATGTGTTGCTGGAGATCCGTGGAGGCGAATGTGATGTCCACGATCGATGGGGAGTGCCCACTTGTGAATGTTGGCTTATTGCCGATGTTAACGACGTCCAGGTCTAGCGACGCCATTATGTCCGACAGCATGTCGCCTCTGCTGTCTCCCACCTCGCGGCCCCATTTTGGGCTCTTGGCATTAAAATCTCCCCCCCCCCCCTCCACTATGGTAGGGGGCCTCGTGATCTGACATACTTAGCGTAGCGTAGCGAGTACCAACAGATTTGGTGCTCAGTATCTTCGTTTGTTTCTATCATAAGTTTCTAAATGTCAGAAATTCGCTGTTTATTCCGTCAGTTCCGGTTATTTTACGGTTTTTTGACTTCATTTAGTGCTTTATTGAGCTCTATAAGATCTATGCTGTCTGCTGTTTTATTTCCATTTTTGATTAAGCCATTCTTCATTTTCGAAAACTGTGAAGGAGGCTGTCTCATTTTTGCTGTTCAGATGTTTCATTACTTTGTACGCGACATTCTGTCTCCCGTATACAGCGTTCTCAATTCTGTCAATAAATTGCTCCCAATAATTTTGTTGTAGTTTCTTGGCTATTCTTTTTGTTTCTCTGTTTTTCTACGTGCGAACCTCTCGAGTTCCCCAACTAACCTTGTAAAACGAATATCCCCAGGTATCCCCCATCTACAGTACGTAGCACATTTAACAATCATATTGCTTTACAAAAATTAAATAAAATTTTGCTAGTAAAACTGCAATTCAAAAACAAAACTTTACAAAAAAAATCAATTCATTAAAAATACGACAATATAAATATTAATTCGTAAGAAACATGTCGTGCTAATTGAATATTAAAAGAAATATAATCTTTTTATTTGTAAAATAGTACAACATATAATTATTACCGCTTACAATTAATTTTAATCAAAATAATTTGATTTCGAAATCCAGAGTTACATCTTCTTACTATTAAAATATTTATTTATACCAAATATTATACCTACGAGTATATATACCAAATAGTGTCAAATACGCCACAACCCAAACCACTACCACCAACCCACTTTTCGATCACATATTATGTTGATTTCTTTGGGTTAAATCCTTTCAATTAAAAACTTTTAAAAATCGTAAACCAAGCGTTATGTACTACAAGTTCCAGCAAATGTATTTTTAGGCCATCGAATATTTTGTCTACCGTATGGATATATTCCATGTTCATATTCAAAAGCTCTCATAATATCTGCAGCTTGACCAAAGTTTATTTTGCCTGCCAGACTTTTTCTTTTTCTATGTGCAATTTCTCGTTGTCATTTTCTTTCTTCCGTTACAACGGGACCTGCGGGTTTAGGGCAAAATCGTTCAGATCGCAGTAATATTTCTAAAGGACTAGGTGTATTCTGTTTTCTTTCTGGTTGTGATTTCGCTATTTTTAAATCCGGTATTATTATTTTTGGTTTACTTTCTGGATTAACGTTAACTTTTTCTTTTTCAGGTTTCACCATATTTACGCTCGGTAACACTGGTTTACTTTTTGGTTTAGTGTCTGCTTTTTCGGGTATTTCTTCATTTTTTGCACTTTCCTCTACATTTTTGTCTACTTCTTCTTTTCCGTTGTTCACGATATTATCTTTGAATAAAATCGAACTACTTTCTGGTTTAGAATTTATATTTATCTCTTCTTTATTTGATTACGCCTTATGGGACAAAGTCATACTCTAAGATTAAATTATTAATTAACAATAATACTAATGGTGACAGGGCCACCACAATCTGTTTTTTGTTACAGTGACTTTATAGAGATGATGTCACTGTATTTTTTTCATTGTTTTATTGTCGCAGCCAAAATTTTTTAAATTTTCTAAGTCAAACGCTTAATAGAAAGTTAGAAAACTACAATAAAAAAATTATTTCGGGGGGAGGGGGCGAGCTCTCCCTGGCTACGCCACTGTAAGCGAATTTGCTTTCGCTCTTCACGACCCATAGAACACACAAACAAATTTTGCTTAAATTTCATCCAGTAGTTCTCGAGTTTATCGGTTACATACAAACACGTCTCTTTTATTTATGTTAGCTCTAATAGCTCTAATAGTTCTATTAATAATAATAGAATACTGTCCTAACTAGGAACAGACCAATAGAAAGAGACGTAACCCAAGTACGGATCTGGTTAAAGAACTAATACCGTTTCTGAACCACCCGGTATATGAAACTACACCTCTGGTATATTAAAACCAAAAATACGGAAATTACAGTTGTAGGAAATTAATTTTTCTACTAATTTTGTCTCTATGATTTTTCGTAAAAATTGAAAATGGCCGAGTTATTCAAGAAAAACCATTTTTAATGAAATTCAAAATGACGCCGCTTTTTTCAGTTTTAATTTGTAAAATATCGATTTCAGTAAAAAATATGGAAACCAATGTTGTAGCCAATTGAAGTTCCTACAACTTTTGTCTTGACGATTTTTCGTTAAACTTGAAATTAGCCAAGTTATTTAAGAAAACCCATTTTTCATAAAATTCAAAATGGCGCCGCTTTTTTCAGGTTTAATTTGAAAAATATCGATTTCAAAAAAATATACGAATCAACCATCATTGTCCTTACAATTTTCAGTTATAATTGAAATTGGCAAAGTGATTTAAGAAAAATCATTTTTCATAAAATTCACAATGGCGGACATATAAGAAAATTCAGGATTTGGTCGACATTTTTGAAAGTTTGAAGTATGAAAATTTTTGATGTTTTTAAAAATAAACGAATTAATTTACTGTAACTAAATTTTATTTAATAAATTGGATTAATTTGTCTGAGTCTGAGTTGGGATGATTTTGGTTTGATGGTTTTATTAAGTTTTTTTTAAATAAAATTAAGGAAAAATCAAACTGATAGTGCGGGGCGTATGGCGTAAATTCAAATTTATAACTTAAAAATTAGATATTCGAACATTGAATTTATGAAAATTTGGAATTGGTTTTAGTAATTTGGATTTGATTAAAATTAATAAGAGTCTCATGCTCCTAAAAATAAATGACCGAAGGTAGGTTTTCTTGCACACAATTAAAAAATTTTTAATTTGCAGTCTAAGGACATTGCAACCAGGGCCGGCGTTACCACATGTCCGAACGGTGCCTTTGCACAGGGCGGCAGATTTTTGGGCGGCAAGTTTTTGTTTTTTTGCATGTGAACTTTTGGATATTTGTCATTTATTTTTAAAAAATGTCTTTTTATTTTATATCTTTGCTGTTTCTGTTTATTCGGGCGCCCCGTTTCTATTTCCATCGTCAATCCGACAGTTAAGTAATTCACTATAATTCTTATGAAATCCATGAAATGACGGCCACGCTCATTTAAAGAAAAATTTTGCCTGCGGTGCACAGTGGGGTGTTTGACCTTAAAAGCTGGCCTACATTTAAAAAATCAAATGCCACTTAGCCGCGGCCGCGAGCTTTTTCGGTCTTATCATAATCTTAATAATCTTAAACTTGCACAGGGCGGCAAATTGGCTATCGCCGGCACTGATCGCAACATACACAGGATAAGGCAGAAAAACCTGTAAAAAAAATTAAAATCATTAACTAAATTTCAAATCAATCGAGTTTCCAACCAATTGAGTTGCACATCAATGGAGTTCTTAACCAATCGAGCTGCACATTATATAAAAATCGCCGAGAAACTTTATATAATTTTTTTTTGATTAAATTAATATCTTTATAATCCGAAACTAAACAAAGTTTTAAGGGGCCGTCCATTAATTACGTAAGGACGATTTTTGTAATTTTCGACCCCCTCCGTCGCCCCTACGTAAGGGCACGTAAGATTGTGGCTACCTCCCCTCCCCTCACATCTTACGTAAGGATAAAAAAAAATGCATTGACCCCCCTACACCTTTTTATTAGGGAAAGGGGGGGAGTAATTTTTTTAAATTAAAAATTATTAATTATTTTTTGTTATTGGTATGTACATCTACAATTTAAAAACCTGTTTTTTGAGTTTTGGGTATATTTAAATTAAAAAAAAAAATGGTTTAAAAATCTTACGTAAGGTCTGCGTCGGACCCCCTCCCTCCCCCACATAAGGGTCCGTAAGATTTCTTATACCCCCTCTCCCCCTAAACACTTACGTAATTAATGGACAGCCTCTAACCAACCTTAATACTAATCTAGTTGTCATCCAATCGAATTACTCTCCAATTGAGTTCGGAGAATTTCTTGCCCCACTTGATGCAACTAGAACCTATCAGAGGTTTCAATTGATTAAACTACAACCAATCGGAGTTGCTTCCAATTTGTAGGACGTAAACTTTTTTGTGTTGAACGAATCAATGAGTGACCTTTTTATAAAGGTCACTCATATTTTCACGACTGTTTTCACTCTACCTTCTGTCTTGCACTCCAACTAATCAGTTGGAGTGGTTTTATCGCCCGGGGCGGTTCCTGAATTTGGCGGCTCCCTACTTGGCGAAAGTCAATTATTCTACTCAAATTTTGCGCACAACACATGACCCATCAAATTATTTAGTATAAAAAATAATGGTAAATTCTTATAATAATAGAAAAAGAGAAATAATTATTTGTTTTATATTTAATTTAATTATTTTATTACAAATTAATTTTTCTTGCCTTGATTTGTGCAAATCTGTCAATAACATTATCCAAATTTATTTTTATTTAGAAAAATTGCCGCCTCTAAAAAGTGCGCCCGGGGGCGATTGCCCCGCCCCCTAGCTGCGCCACTGGGTGTTATTAATTAATATTAAATCAGATTAACGATTAATGGACGGGCAGCTACTTGTAACTTGTAGTAACTTAGCAGTTTACTACAGCAAGCAGTAACTTGGCTTGAATGAGGATTAAGGAAGCGGTTGTTATATTTAAGCAGAGCCGGAACTAGGGTTTGATGCACCCGTGACGACTTTCAAACTTGCGCCTCTATGGGCAGGCGCGGATCTAGACTTTTGGCGACTGGGGGGTCACAGGTCACAGGATATTCATTAAGCCTAAATAAACATGCGCGATCGTCAGACCGCGTCAGCAAAATGCGCCGCAGGCGATTTTTTTTATTGTCCTAGAAGCACATATGTGAAAAGTTAGGATTTTCATGGACATTATCAGTTTTTTTTTAAATTTAAATATTAAATTAAATATAAACACTTTTTACACTTTACAGAAGCTTTTATTTAGCCAAAATTGTGGCTTCAAGGGGGGGTCATGACCCCCATGACCCCCCCCCATGATCCGCCACTGTCTATGGGGGGGTTTGGGGGGTTCTCCCTAGCATATAACGCCGCAGGAACAAAGATATACAAATATCCAAACTGAAGAAAACGAAAAATATTATTTTTCCGTAATCTGGCTGGAATAGCTAGGCAGCTGCCTCCCCCCCTGGCTCTTGCCTTTAATTTTTTAATTTAATTTTAATTAATTTAAATTTCGTGGAGAAAGTTATTGCTGAGTTCGCTAAGAAACTACGGAATTTGAAATTTGTCTTTTCTACAAATAGAGAAAATTAAAAATTTAGTGTTAAATTTTTTTTATAATAATTTTTTTTTATTTTGCCCCTCTCTGAAGAAGATCCTATAGATGCCCATGCACTTTATATTATCATCTTTAATTTTTTGAAAATAATTTATTTACATATTTGAAAATGTTTCGAAGGCCCGCTTGGGGTATGTAGCTGGTAAAATTAAGATTTTAATTTTTTAACATTTATTTATCTTAGTGCTTTAAAATTGCACCGTTAATTAAAAATGAATTATTCAAAAATACCACCAATATAAATAAAACCAACATTTTAAACCAATAATTCATTTTTAAAAAATTATCAAAAAGACCTAAAGTTCTGTTAACACGTTACACAATGGGGTACCCACAACAAGAAGCACCTACCATGGCACCTACATAATTAGTAACCATCAGTGATAGTGACGATACCGCAAAAAGTGTAAAAACGTGAGTATTTAAATTTGTTTAAGCAGTAAAAAAATTAAATTTTTCTAATCGATAAACTCTCAGTTGGTACACTCATTTTTAATGTGAACAATTGATATAAATTGGGTTTACGGGTTACCGTAACCAAGTGGATTTTTGGTTTTTGAAAATTTTTAACGCTTTCTCCCAATCGTGTGGAATATTAGTGGATTTTTGGTTTTTCGATATTTTTAGCGAATTGCTCTCAATCGGTAAGTTAAATTTTACACAAACCAATTGAGTTTTTCTATTTTTAATGTTTTTTTTTTTTTAGGTAAATTTTGGAATACAAATTAATATCATAATGGCGGCCCAAGAATTGCCCGTAAAACCTCCATCAAACCAAAAAATAAAACGAACTAACCAATTACAATTTTTGGGAAAACTATTAGAGGAGATGATAAAGAAAGACTGTGCAACTGAATTTTTTTCTATTCCACACAACGAAAGCGTTAAAAATCCGATGGACCTCAAGACTGTTCAGATGAGGTTAAAATATCATTTTTATGTGCGTGGGAGAGACTGCATCAAGGATGTCCATCTGATATTTTCTAATGCTTGCAAACATTATTATCCAGAGAGTGTTCAAGTTCAAAATGCAAAAGCATTAGAAAACTTTTTTTATGCCAAATTGGACGATATGCCAAAACCTGAGTGTGATTTGCCCAAAAGTGACAAAAGTAAGATCAACTCTTACTTTTTTTTTACTTCTTTACTGATTTGATCTTGAGTGATTTATAAATTGCAATTTTAGATTCCAAAACTACCGAAGTAAGAAAAAAACATAAGAAAGTGTCTCCAAATCGACGGAAAAACGATAAAAAAATTACCTACTGTAGCTCAAAATTAAAGCAAAAGTCAAAAATAATGGAACGTGAACGAGATTTCCAGAAAAGTAAGTTAAAAATGATTTTATTTTTAGTTATATCAGAGGCATAGCATTGGTTTTAAATCTTGTTAGGCAGAGCCGGATTTTGCATTTTGTCATTTCTTGGCTAAGGACTCTATAATAACAGCTTGCCGTCCAATCAACGCCAAGTATAATATTTTTGAAAATTAAAAAAAAATATTTTTGATTATTTTAAGTAGCATTAATTGGATGGGAACAACGAATAATACATAAAAATTAAATATTAATAAAAATATACAAAACAATTTGTATAAAATTCGGATTTTAAAAATCTGAATTTCATATTTTCCCCTTATTTTTTGATAAATTAATAAAAAAATTTTTTCAATTTAAAAATTTTTTTTTTTCTATAGCAGATGTTAAAGTGCGATTTGTCCGACTGAAAATAATTGAAAAAATGATACTTTAACAGCAAGAGTAGATAAAATAGCATTTGAGTAGATAAAGTAGCATTTTAACAGCAAGGGTAGATAAAATACTTTGTTTTTACTCAAATTAAATTATTAGCTCTTGAAATTATATATTAATAAAATTATTAAAAAAATAAAATATTTTCAAAAAAAGAGAACATTAAATTCTCGAAAGCTTGAATATAAAATTTTAAAAATAAAATAAAAACTGTCAATAATTTAATTTATAAATTTCTTATAAATGTTTTCTTTAACATATGCTATAGAAAAAAATTAAATTCTATACACGACGATAAAATTTCATTATCGACTCGCGAAAAATAATTTACTCGCGACTTCGTCGCTCGTAAACAATTTCCGCTAGTCGATAAAATTCAATTTTATCGTCTTGTATAGAAAATAACTAAATTGAAAAAATTAGTTCAATTTTTATTTCTTCAAACTTCAAAGGGACTTTGAAAAATAAACACAATGGCTTTGTTATTAGTACTAATTTTCCGGAGACATATGAGAAACCTCGGAAGATACCGCAAACAGTAATTTTGTCAGTATTTGGAAGTATTATCCATTTTATAAAAAATTTTAGTTTAAATTTCAAGGTATTATATTATATTAATTTACAAAGAAATATGAAAGACTACCGTAGTTTTTCAATATTCAGTTAACCCCAGCGGCGTAGCAAGGGGTTTTACTCTCCGGGGCTGTCCCTGAAGTTGGAGTCCCCCTATTTGGCGAAAGTTAATTATTATTCTACCCAGACACATGATCCAAATTATTTAGTACAAAAAATATTGAAAAATCCCAATAATATAAAAGGAGAAATAATTACACAGGCCTGCAAAAAAATATTTTATTACATTGTTTTAGTTTTGAAAAAACAATGTAACATTGAAACATTTCCGTTCCACATACAAATATTTATCTATACCGATATAAAATATGTCAATTTTATTATTTCGCTAAATGTTTCACCTCATTTTGTAGACAAACCTTACGTCATAGAAAAAAATCAAAATTATTTCTGAAATCAGCACTAAAAACTACACAATAATCAGTTATCAAAACTAAAACAATTTAATAAAAAAATTTTTTTTGCAGGCCCGTGTAATTTAATGTGTGATTTGTGGGTAAACAGAGAGCGATGGAATTTTTTCATTATTTTTTCTGTAATCAGCGCAAAAAATATCATTAAGATCACTAAAAAATTTTGAAACAATATTTTCATCGCAGGCCTGTTTTATTTGTTTTATATTTCATTTAATTATTTTATTACAAATTAATATTTCTTGCCTTCATTTGTCCAAATCTGTCAATAACACTAAAATCGAAATTTATCTTTCTTTAGAAAAAATGCCCCCCCCCTAAAAAGTGCGACTGGGCGGACCGCCCCTTCTGACCTTCCCCCTTAGCTACGCGTAATTAGTAATTCAATTTAATTAGGGATCTGTCACGAAATTGATCCCACGAATTGAACTTTTTCTTTTGGAAATTACTATTGGAAAGAGGACAATTTTCTAAGCATTTAAAAAAAAATCAAGTTGGATTATCCATTAGTTTTCGAGAAAACTGCATTTAAAAATAAAAATTTCCCATGCATTTTACGTAGGGATTACATTACGGTTTCTACACGGGTGTTCTGTTAACCGTACGTGTGTTAATTAGAACCAATATTTTACGAACGAATATTTTACGAAAGACAAACACTGAACTAGTTTTTAGGGTGGATCCTTGATGTGCCTTGGTTGCGTTCGCTAAAAACATCCCTGTATGTAGCTCCAACTCGCTAAAGGTGCTACTCAAAAGGGGTGAAACCCATTTTAGGGTGCTTCCGAAATTAGCCTAAAACGCACAAAACCATTCCCCGAGCAGTTGCAAGTCGGTGTAATGTGTGCGGTTACTAGCAAGGGGTTCTACACGTACGACGTGTACTCGACAGAATAACAATCGCGTCTGACCGCTAACGCTAAGACTATATCGAAGCACACGTACGGGCAACAGAACACCCATGTAAACACAGTTTACACAGTAACGTTTGTAACGTTTAATTGACAGTAAATGAAGTAAGTAAATGAATGATAAATGAAATGAACTTTTTAGCCTAAGATAAGTCAGGGATACGTATTACCATTGCTTGAAAAATACATATCCCTGACTGGCGGATGGGACAGTGACGACAATCGGTATCCGATTTTCATTGTCTGCAACCTGTTCGTATAAATAATATTCAATATTATGTATATAGCAGGGGGTAAATATGCAGTAAAATTTCTGTACACAAGACTCGGAATTCCAAAGATTTTCAAGAATTCCAAAGATTTTCAAGAATTCCAACGAATTTTAAAAATTCCAAAGATTTTCAAGAATTCCAACGAATTCCAGTGAATTTCAAGGAATTCCAACGATTTCCAAGAAAATTCCAAACGAGTGTACACAAAAAATTCACACAATAACGTATTTACGTTATGCTATATTTTAAAAGTACATCGCAGTACTGATTTACTCCTTGTTATATTATAGCTTAAATAGAATGAAAATAAAAGAATATAAATTATAATGCATTTTATTGTGAGAAAACGGTAGACACGGTAGCAATGACACCAATCTACTGTTTTGGTTAAAAACAGTAGACTTGACTTATAAACATCCCTAAAGAAAACACTACGGACAACATGTATTTAAGCCCCCCTCCCAAGCCTCATTTATTTCTTCCAATTTTAACCAAAAATTGAAAAACAAAAGTTATAGAAAATTCAATTTCATACAACTGTAGTTTTCTTATTTTTTTTTTTCTAAAACCGATATTTTTCAAAATAAACCTTGAAAGCAGCGCCAGCGGAGTAATTTTGAATTTAATGAAAAATGGTTTTTCATGAATAACTCGGTCAATTTCAATTTTAACGAAAAATTGTAAAGTCAGAATTTGTGGAAAGTTCAATTTCCTACAAGTTTGGTTGCCGTAGAATTTTTCTGAAATCAATATTAATCTTTTAAATTAAACCTGAAAAAAGCGACGCAATTTTGAATTTTACCTAAAATGGTTTTTCTTGAATAACTCTGGCAATTTCAATTTTAACGAAAAATTGTGAAGACAAAATTTGTAGAAAATTCAATTTCCTACAACTTTAGTTCCCGTATTGTTTTTCTGAAATCGATATTTATCAAATTCAACCTTGAAAACAGCGGCGCCATTATGAATTTAATAAAAAATAGTTTTTCTGGAATAACTCTGCCAATTTTAATTTTATCGAAAAATTTTAAAGAAAAAATTTGTAGAAAATTCAATTTCCTACAACTTTAGTTCCCATATTTTTTTTCTGAAATCGATATTTTACAAATTAAACCTTGAAAACAGCGGTGCAATTTTGAATTTTATGTAAAATGGTTTTTCTTGAATAATTCGGCCAATTTCAATTTTATCGAAAATTGTGAAGACAAAATTTGTAGAAAATTCAATTTCCTACAACTTTAGTTCCCGTATTTTTTTCTGAAATGGTTATTTTTTAAATTAAACTATGGAGGGTAGGGTACCCTCCATAAATTAAACCTTGAAAACATCAGCGCCATTTTGAATTTTATGAAAAGTGGTTTCTCTTGAATATCGGCCAATTTCGATTTTAACGAAAAATTGTGACGACAAAATTTGTAGAAAATTCAATTTCCTTACAAGTTCGGTTGTAGTAGATTTTTTCTGAAATCAATATTAATTTTTTAAATTAAACCTGAAAAAAGCGGCGCAATTTTGAATTTTCCGTAAATTGGTTTTTCTTGAATAACTCTAGCAATTTCAATTTTAACCAAAAAGTTCTTAAAAATTCAATTTCCTTCAAGTTTGGTTGCCGTAGATTTTTTCTGAAATCGATATTAATTTTTTAAATTGACCTGAAAAAACAGCGCAATTTTGAATTTGACGTAGAATGGTTTTTCTTTAATAACTCGGCTAATTTCAATTATAACGAAAAATTGTGACGATAAAATTTGTAGAAAATTCAATTTCTTACAACTTTAGTTCCTCGTATTTTTTTTTTCTGAAATCAGTATTAATTTTCTAAATTTGACCTGAAAAAAGCGGCGCAATTTTGAATTTTATGAAAAACAGGTTTACGTGTTTACGGTCGAATAACTCTGCCAATTTCAATTTTAAGGAAAAATTATAAAAACGAAAGTTGTAGAAAATTCAATTTACTACAATTTTCATTGCCGTATTTTTGTTCTGAAATTGATATTTTTCAAATTAGACCTGAAAAAACGACGCTATTTTAAATTTTATGAAAAACGACTTTACCTAAATATCTCAACCAATTTCAATTTTAACGAGAAATCGTTAAGACAAAAGTTGTAGAAAATTCAATTTTCTACATTTTGGTTGCCATAGTTTTGTTTTTAAATCGATATTTTTCAAATAAACCGGAAAAAATTCAATTTTGAATTTTATGTAAAATGATTTTTCTTGAATAACTCAACCAATTTTAATTTTAACGAAAAATGGCGAAGACAAAAGTTGTAGAAAATTCTATTTCCTATTTATTTAAAATTCTATTTCTTACAACTTTGCTTGCCGTATTTTTTTTTCTATAATCGATATTTTTCAAATTAGATCTGAAAAACGACGCCATTTTCGACTACCAAAGTAGTGACAAATTCAATTTTCTGCAACTTTTGTCTTGACGATTTTTCGTTAAAATTTAAAATGGCGAACTTAAGAAAAAACGCAATTCGGTTGCCTTTTTGAACGAAGACTACCAGTGAGCAGTGTCTCCCCCAGTGGCGCAGCCAAAGGGGGGGCTAGGGGCTATATAAAATTTTAAATTAAAAAAACATGATATGGATAATTCCGTGTTCAATAATAATTTTAATTGACTTACTATTATTAAATATTAAAATATATTAATTTTTAGAAATTCCAAGTAAATTCCAAAAAGAATTTCAAGCGACCGTTCAAGAAATTGTGGCTGATTTAAGGAAATTATATCGCCCATTGGACTACGTTGATAATTTAAAATTGTACGATAGCCTTTTAAAGGTAAAATTTTTAAACGAAAATTTTCAAAAATATTTAGCCATGAAAACAAAGAACGAAGGCGCAGAGAAAATGATTAATAAGTCGCCAGGAACGTCAACGATAAAAAAACCGAAAGAAAAAATAGATTTATTGCCTTCCACATCAGTCGGTGTAGGAGTTGAATCTTTACCTTCAGCCCGGAAAATTGTTCAAGTAAAATCGAAGAATAGTATGACTTTGTCCCATAAGGCGCAATCAAATAAAGAAAAGATAAATATAAATTCTAAACCAGAAAGTAATTCGATTTTACCCAAAGATAATATCGTGAACAACGAAAAAGAAGAAGTAGACAAAAATGTAGAGGAAAGCGCAAAAAATGAAGAAATACCCGAAAAAGCAGACACTAAACCAAAAAGTAAACCAGTGTTACCGAGCGTAAATATGGTAAAACCTGAAAAAGAAAAAGTTAACGTTAATCCAGAAAGTAAACCAAAAATAATAATACCGGATTTAAAAATAGCGAAATCACAACCAGAAAGAAAACATACACCTAGTCCTTTAGAAATATTATTGCGATCTGAACGATTTTGCCCTAAACCCGCAGTTCCCGTTGTAACGGAAGAAAGAAAACGACAACGAGAAATTGCACATAGAAAAAGAAAAAGTCTGGCAGGCAAATTAAACTTTGGTCAAGCTGCAGATATTATGAGAGCTTTTGAATACGAACATGGAATATATCCATACGGTAGACAAAATATTCGATGGCCCAAAAATAAATTTGCTGGAACTTGTAGTACATAACGCTTGGTTTACGATTTTTTAAAGTTTTTAATTGAAAGAATTTGGCCCAAAGAAATCAACATAAGATGTGATCGAAAAGTGGGTTGATGGTAGTGGTGTATTTGATACTATTTGGTATAAATAGGTATAATATTTAGTATATAAAAAAATAATTTATTAGTAGGAAGATGTAACTATGGACTTCGAAATCAAATTATTTTGATTAAAATTAATTATAAACGGTAATTATTATATTATGTTGTACTACTTTACAAATAAAAGATTGTATTTCTTTTAATATGTAATTAACACAACATGTTTCTTACGAATTAATATTTATATTGTCGTATTTTTAATGAAATGATTTTTTAATAATATAATATTTTAGAAAACCCAAAAAATGCACACACACTTTTTAGAAAAGTTTGAAAAAAATAAAAAATAGCAGACTAATAATATTGTTTTATTGCATTTTATATTAAACTACTTTGAAAATCAGTGAAAGGATGCTTGGGATTCAGATAATTACGATAAAAATAAAACACAAATTGGTAGATCTTATTCAAGCCTTGCCTTTAAACATGAGGATAGGAAGGCGACATTCGATTCATGTATAGTGATCATTATTATAATTTTTAATGAAGATTTGCTTTTATAATTGTTGTTTTGCTGACAGTTGGAGTAGCGTTGAAGTGTCCGCTACAGCCTCCATTCAAATGTACAAAGCTTTTGAGTTGGGTTTCATTTAATAACAAAAACATATTAAAATTTGGTAAACTGCACCAACAAAATTGCCCTTAAAGTACTTGCGAACCCCGAACAAAGTAAAAGTAATTTAAAGGAATTAAGTAAGCTGCACTACTGCAAACAGGGCCGAATTTAGACGAGATTTTTGGGAAGTATTTTAAAAAATTAAAAAAATAATTAATTAAATTAGAAAATTAATTTGCTTCACATTCATACATTTACGTGACAATGATGATTGTAAAATAATCATTACCCTTCTTCCCTGACTTCCAATGTTATTGAAGATGAGGGGGGATAATTCTAAAGGTTGGTTTATGCAAGACGCCGACGCACGCACTGCATGCAAGCAAATAAAGTTGAAAGATTGAATTTATTTTATCTTTCGTTTTCATTGCAGCGCGTAACGCTAGGAACTTTTCAAGTTATATTATTCTTGTGGTACAATGTTTTTAAATTTAAAAATTTGTTCAATTTTGAATTGTAGTTATTATGAAAGTAATTACAAATTTTATTTTTGCAGATGATGTAAAGAAAATTTTTGTTCCTCATTGTATTTTTCATCATTGTGATATTTTCTAGAAATAATAACACGATGAAAAATTATCGACCCTAAATCTTAACTTTCATGCTCACCATATTTTGGGTCCAAAATTTATTATTAGAAATAATAATATTAATTATTTGATTTAAAAAAATTTAAAATAATGAAATAAAATAATTAGAGCGCCATCTACCGTAATGTGAACTTATTTTAATTTGTAACCAGAAAACGCACTACAACGCATTCGAACATGAACTTCTGCATATAACCAATATTTTTGTGCTGCGTTTTATACAGGGCGTTTCACGCGTGCGGTGCGTGCGTCGGCGTTTTGTATAAACCAACCTTAACTACTTTGGTAAGAGAGCGCTCATAAATTACGGAAGGACGATTTTTATAATTTTTGACGGTATCTAGTCATTTGGCCGACACATCATTTGGCCGACAGATTTTTTCGCCGGCCAGTTTTTGGTCATTCGGCCTACAGTTATTTGGCGGTAATCATTTATTATACGAATATTTGATGTGCTTAGGGGCCTTTCATGTATTATTTAAGGCATTTTTTCTACTTTTAGACTTCCCCTCACAATAATCGTTCGTAAGATTAATTGTTACTCAATGAGAAGCTAAATCGAATCGGGTCAGACGAATTTTCGGTATATATTAACGTTAAAAGTAAAATTAAGGAAGATATTATGCCAAATAATTTGTCGGCCACATGATTTATCGGCCCAAAAACTGTCGGCCAATGGAATTCGGCCAAATGACAGTGATTCATTTTTGACTCCCTCTTCGTTCGTCAAGGGTTCGTAAAATAACTGATACTTTATAGATGTCTAGATTTTAGGGTGGATCCGAGATTTGCCGTGGTTGCATTTGTCGAAACCCACCTTCCGCACTCTCCGATCCGGTCCCCACCGCTCTTGATGCGTTGGGCCGTTTTGACAAACGCCATACAGAAACGTTGCAAACATTTTTTTGCATATTTCTCTTGGGATATGTATAAACCATGATCATTTTTAAAATTCATACCAAGAAATTCTTCAATTCTCCACCATCAGTCAAAAATTTTTCATTCAGATAATCTTTTAGAATTGTTATTGTTTCAATATCTTAACTTAGAATTAGTAGGTCATCTGCATACAACACAACTATTTATTGGAAGCGGGATATTGGGAATGCGGACTTATAAATCAAACAATGTTACGTTGTCATTTTGTCGTTACGTTGTCATTTTGTTGTTACGTTGTCATTGACAACGTTGTTATTTTCCAACTTTTGCAGACTATTGTGGTGACACAAATTCACCATCAAATTAAGCCGTATTTCATAAACGGATTATCCTAATAATCCGATAACAATTACTATATAAGTAATTACATTTTGTAAATTTAACAAGACTTTTAGAAATAAAATAAACTACCCAATAAAATGTAGTTCAATAACTAAGGATAAAACATCCCTAAAATGGTGACCCCGACAAAGAACAATAACAAACAAATACGAACAAAGACGAATTAACCCCAAACCTAAAGATGACGATTTCAGAACGAACACAATGTACCAAAAGTGACCATTGACAGTACAACCGGTGGTAATGAGAAGACGACTAGGATCTACTATGCACACGACTGCAACCGTTAACTTGAATTCAAGCGTTAACCCAACCGCAACCATTAACCCGACAGCAACCGTTAACCCGACAGCAACCGTTAACCCGACAGCAACCGTTAACCCGACAGCTACCGTTAACACGACAGCGACCGTTAACACGACAGCGACCGTTAACCCGACAAGCGACCGTTAACCCGACAAGCGACCGTTAACCCGACAGCAACCGTTAACCCGACAGCGACCGTTAACCCGACAGCGACCGTTAACCCGACCGCAATCTAAATATGAATTCCACCGTTAACTCGACAGCAATTGTTAACCGACCTCGAAAAACAACTCGACCATTTACATCATTCGATCACGCAATCTCACTAGGAAGGGGGTAATGTGGTGACACAAATTCACCATCAAATTAAGCCGTATTTCATAAACGGATTATCCTAATAATCCGATAACAATTACTATATAAGTAATTACATTTTGTAAATTTAACAAGACTTTTAGAAATAAAATAAACTACCCAATAAAATGTAGTTCAATAACTAAGGATAAAACATCCCTAAACTATTAATAAAGACGCATAAATCCTAAAATATTATACTTACGGCAAATCTGCCTGCGTCAGTCGATTTATCTCAAAAAACTGCATAGGAAAACGCCAAAAAATGTGTGGGTTTGAAACTTTCAATTATTGGGGTGAAAAAACACCAAAGGGGTTAACCTTACGTTTTTTTCAAAAATCGCCAAAAATTTAGGTGGTCTTTTTTTGACTAAAACCGACGTGCTTTGATGCGAGGAGTTCGAAAAACGCGGTATCGTTTGGGGAAAAGGCTCGTAAGCGGTTCAAAATGACGTTCAAATATTTCCAACTTTAAAGAGGCATAAATCCTAAAATATTATACTTACGGCAAATCTGCCTGCGTCAGTCGATTTATCTCAAAAAACTGCATAGGAAAACGCCAAAAAATGTGTGGATTTGAAACTTTCAATTTTTGGGGTGAAAGAACACCAAAGGGGTTAACCTTACGTTTTTTTCAAAAATCGCCAAAAATTTAGGTGGTCTTTTTTTGACTAAAACCGACGTGCTTTGATGCGAAGAGTTCGAAAAACGCTGTATCGTTTGGGGAAAAGGCTCGTAAGCGGTTCAAAATGACGTTCAAATATTTCCATCTTTAAAGAGGCATAAATCCTAAAATATTATACTTACGGCAAATCTGCCTGCGTCAGTCGATTTATCTCAAAAAACTGCATAGGAAAACGCCAAAAAATGTGTGGATTTGAAACTTTCAATTTTTGGGGTGAAAAAACACCAAACGTTAACCTTACGTTTTTGTCAAAAATCGCCAAAAATTTAAGTGGTCTTTTTTTGACTAAAACCGACGTGCTTTGATGCGAGGAGTTCGAAAAACGCGGTATCGTTTGGGGAAAAGGCTCGTAAACGGTTCATATGACGTTCAAATATTTCCAACTGTAAAGAGGCGTAAATCCTAAAATGTTATACTTACGGAAAATCAGCCTGCGTCAGTCGATTTATCTCAAAAAACTGCATAGGAAAACGCCAAAAAATGTGTGGATTTGAAACTTTCAATTTTTGGGGTGAAAAAATACCAAAGGGTGTTTACCTTACGTAAAACCTTACGTAAAAACCTTACGTTTTTTTCAAAAATCGCCAAAAATTTAGGTGGTCTTTAAAATGACGATCAAATATTTCCAACTTTAAAGAGGCATAAATCCTAAAATGTTATACTTACGGAAAATCAGCCTGCGTCAGTCGATTTATCTCAAAAAACTGCATAGGAAAACGCCAAAAAATGTGTGGATTTGAAACTTTCAATTTTTGGGGTGAAAAAACACCAAACGTTAACCTTACGTTTTTTTCAAAAATCGCCAAAAATTTAGGTGGTCTTTTTTTGACTAAAACCGACGTGCTTTGATGCGAGGAGTTCGAAAAACGCGGTATTGTTTGGGGAAAAGGCTCGTAAACGGTTCAAATGACGTTCAAATATTTCCAACTGTAAAGAGGCGTAAATCCTAAAATATTATACTTACGGCAAATCTGCCTACGTCAGATTTATCTCAAAAAAATGCATAGGAAAACGCCAAAAAATGTGTGGATTTGAAACTTTCAATTTTTGGGGTGAAAAAACACCAAAGGGGTTAACCTTACGTTTTTTTCAAAAATCGCCAAAAATTTAGGTGGTCTTTTTTTGACTAAAACCGACGTGCTTTGATGCGAAGAGTACGAAAAACGCTGTATCGTTTGGGGAAAAGGCTCGTAAGCGGTTCAAAATGACGTTCAAATATTTCCATCTTTAAAGAGGCATAAATCCTAAAATATTATACTTACGGCAAATCTGCCTGCGTCAGTCGATTTATCTCAAAAAACTGCATAGGAAAACGCCAAAAAATGTGTGGATTTGAAACTTTCAATTTTTGGGGTGAAAGAACACCAAAGGGGTTAACCTTACGTTTTTTTCAAAAATCGCCAAAAATTTAGGTGGTCTTTTTTTGACTAAAACCGACGTGCTTTGATGCGAAGAGTTCGAAAAACGCTGTATCGTTTGGGGAAAAGGCTCGTAAGCGGTTCAAAATGACGTTCAAATATTTCCATCTTTAAAGAGGCATAAATCCTAAAATATTATACTTACGGCAAATCTGCCTGCGTCAGTCGATTTATCTCAAAAAACTGCATAGGAAAACGCCAAAAAATGTGTGGATTTGAAACTTTCAATTTTTGGGGTGAAAAAACACCAAACGTTAACCTTACGTTTTTGTCAAAAATCGCCAAAAATTTAAGTGGTCTTTTTTTGACTAAAACCGACGTGCTTTGATGCGAGGAGTTCGAAAAACGCGGTATCGTTTGGGGAAAAGGCTCGTAAACGGTTCATATGACGTTCAAATATTTCCAACTGTAAAGAGGCGTAAATCCTAAAATGTTATACTTACGGAAAATCAGCCTGCGTCAGTCGATTTATCTCAAAAAACTGCATAGGAAAACGCCAAAAAATGTGTGGATTTGAAACTTTCAATTTTTGGGGTGAAAAAATACCAAAGGGTGTTTACCTTACGTAAAACCTTACGTAAAAACCTTACGTTTTTTTCAAAAATCGCCAAAAATTTAGGTGGTCTTTAAAATGACGATCAAATATTTCCAACTTTAAAGAGGCATAAATCCTAAAATGTTATACTTACGGAAAATCAGCCTGCGTCAGTCGATTTATCTCAAAAAACTGCATAGGAAAACGCCAAAAAATGTGTGGATTTGAAACTTTCAATTTTTGGGGTGAAAAAACACCAAACGTTAACCTTACGTTTTTTTCAAAAATCGCCAAAAATTTAGGTGGTCTTTTTTTGACTAAAACCGACGTGCTTTGATGCGAGGAGTTCGAAAAACGCGGTATTGTTTGGGGAAAAGGCTCGTAAACGGTTCAAATGACGTTCAAATATTTCCAACTGTAAAGAGGCGTAAATCCTAAAATATTATACTTACGGCAAATCTGCCTACGTCAGATTTATCTCAAAAAAATGCATAGGAAAACGCCAAAAAATGTGTGGATTTGAAACTTTCAATTTTTGGGGTGAAAAAACACCAAAGGGGTTAACCTTACGTTTTTTTCAAAAATCGCCAAAAATTTAGGTGGTCTTTTTTTGACTAAAACCGACGTGCTTTGATGCGAAGAGTACGAAAAACGCTGTATCGTTTGGGGAAAAGGCTCGTAAGCGGTTCAAAATGACGTTCAAATATTTCCATCTTTAAAGAGGCATAAATCCTAAAATATTATACTTACGGCAAATCTGCCTGCGTCAGTCGATTTATCTCAAAAAACTGCATAGGAAAACGCCAAAAAATGTGTGGATTTGAAACTTTCAATTTTTGGGGTGAAAAAACACCAAACGTTAACCTTACGTTTTTGTCAAAAATCGCCAAAAATTTAAGTGGTCTTTTTTTGACTAAAACCGACGTGCTTTGATGCGAGGAGTTCGAAAAACGCGGTATCGTTTGGGGAAAAGGCTCGTAAACGGTTCATATGACGTTCAAATATTTCCAACTGTAAAGAGGCGTAAATCCTAAAATGTTATACTTACGGAAAATCAGCCTGCGTCAGTCGATTTATCTCAAAAAACTGCATAGGAAAACGCCAAAAAATGTGTGGATTTGAAACTTTCAATTTTTGGGGTGAAAAAATACCAAAGGGTGTTTACCTTACGTAAAACCTTACGTAAAAACCTTACGTTTTTTTCAAAAATCGCCAAAAATTTAGGTGGTCTTTAAAATGACGATCAAATATTTCCAACTTTAAAGAGGCATAAATCCTAAAATGTTATACTTACGGAAAATCAGCCTGCGTCAGTCGATTTATCTCAAAAAACTGCATAGGAAAACGCCAAAAAATGTGTGGATTTGAAACTTTCAATTTTTGGGGTGAAAAAACACCAAACGTTAACCTTACGTTTTTTTCAAAAATCGCCAAAAATTTAGGTGGTCTTTTTTTGACTAAAACCGACGTGCTTTGATGCGAGGAGTTCGAAAAACGCGGTATTGTTTGGGGAAAAGGCTCGTAAACGGTTCAAATGACGTTCAAATATTTCCAACTGTAAAGAGGCGTAAATCCTAAAATATTATACTTACGGCAAATCTGCCTACGTCAGATTTATCTCAAAAAAATGCATAGGAAAACGCCAAAAAATGTGTGGATTTGAAACTTTCAATTTTTGGGGTGAAAAAACACCAAAGGGGTTAACCTTACGTTTTTTTCAAAAATCGCCAAAAATTTAGGTGGTCTTTTTTTGACTAAAACCGACGTGCTTTGATGCGAAGAGTACGAAAAACGCTGTATCGTTTGGGGAAAAGGCTCGTAAGCGGTTCAAAATGACGTTCAAATATTTCCATCTTTAAAGAGGCATAAATCCTAAAATATTATACTTACGGCAAATCTGCCTGCGTCAGTCGATTTATCTCAAAAAACTGCATAGGAAAACGCCAAAAAATGTGTGGATTTGAAACTTTCAATTTTTGGGGTGAAAAAACACCAAAGGGGTTAACCTTACGTTTTTTTCAAAAATCGCCAAAAATTGAGGTGGTCTTTTTTTGACTAAAACCGACGTGCTTTGATGCGAGGAGTTCGAAAAACGCGGTATCGTGTGAGGAAAAGGCTCGTAAGCGGTTCAAAATGACGTTCAAATATTTCCAACTTTAAAGAGGCATAAATCCTAAAATATTATACTTACGGCAAATCTGCCTGCGTCAGTCGGTTTATCTCAAAAAACTGCTTAGGAAAACGCCAAAAAATGTGTGGATTTGAAACTTTCAATTTTTGGGGTGAAAAAACACCAAACGTTAACCTTACGTTTTTTTCAAAAATCGCCAAAAATTTAGGTGGTCTTTTTTTGACTAAAACCGACGTGCTTTGATGCGAGGAGTTCGAAAAACGCGGTATCGTTTGGGGAAAAGGCTCGTAAGCGGTTCAAAATGACATTCAAATATTTCCAACTTTAAAGAGGCGTAAATCCTAAAATATTATACTTACGGCAAATTTGCCTGCGTCAGTTGATTTATCTCAAAAAACTGCATAGGAAAACGCCAAAAAATGTGTGGGTTTGAAACTTTCAATTTTTGGGGTGAAAAAACACCAAAGGGGTTAACCTTACGTTTTTTTCAAAAATCGCCAAAAATTTAGGTGGTCTTTTTTTGACTAAAACCGACGTGCTTTGATGCGAGGAGTTCGAAAAACGCGGTATCGTTTGGGGAAAAGGCTCGTAAGCGGTTCAAAATGACGTTCAAATATTTCCAACTTTAAAGAGGCATAAATCCTAAAATATTATACTTACGGCAAATCTGCCTGCGTCAGTCGATTTATCTCAAAAAACTGCATAGGAAAACGCCAAAAAATGTGTGGATTTGAAACTTTCAATTTTTGGGGTGAAAAAACACCAAACGTTAACCTTACGTTTTTGTCAAAAATCGCCAAAAATTTAAGTGGTCTTTTTTTGACTAAAACCGACGTGCTTTGATGCGAGGAGTTCGAAAAACGCGGTATTGTTTGGGGAAAAGGCTCGTAAACGGTTCAAATGACGTTCAAATATTTCCAACTGTAAAGAGGCGTAAATCCTAAAATATTATACTTACGGCAAATCTGCCTACGTCAGATTTATCTCAAAAAAATGCATAGGAAAACGCCAAAAAATGTGTGGATTTGAAACTTTCAATTTTTGGGGTGAAAAAACACCAAAGGGGTTAACCTTACGTTTTTTTCAAAAATCGCCAAAAATTTAGGTGGTCTTTTTTTGACTAAAACCGACGTGCTTTGATGCGAAGAGTTCGAAAAACGCTGTATCGTTTGGGGAAAAGGCTCGTAAGCGGTTCAAAATGACGTTCAAATATTTCCATCTTTAAAGAGGCATAAATCCTAAAATATTATACTTACGGCAAATCTGCCTGCGTCAGTCGATTTATCTCAAAAAACTGCATAGGAAAACGCCAAAAAATGTGTGGATTTGAAACTTTCAATTTTTGGGGTGAAAAAACACCAAAGGGGTTAACCTTACGTTTTTTTCAAAAATCGCCAAAAATTGAGGTGGTCTTTTTTTGACTAAAACCGACGTGCTTTGATGCGAGGAGTTCGAAAAACGCGGTATCGTTTGGGGAAAAGGCTCGTAAGCGGTTCAAAATGACATTCAAATATTTCCAACTTTAAAGAGGCGTAAATCCTAAAATATTATACTTACGGCAAATTTGCCTGCGTCAGTTGATTTATCTCAAAAAACTGCATAGGAAAACGCCAAAAAATGTGTGGGTTTGAAACTTTCAATTTTTGGGGTGAAAAAACACCAAAGGGGTTAACCTTACGTTTTTTTCAAAAATCGCCAAAAATTTAGGTGGTCTTTTTTTGACTAAAACCGACGTGCTTTGATGCGAGGAGTTCGAAAAACGCGGTATCGTTTGGGGAAAAGGCTCGTAAGCGGTTCAAAATGACGTTCAAATATTTCCAACTTTAAAGAGGCATAAATCCTAAAATATTATACTTACGGCAAATCTGCCTGCGTCAGTCGATTTATCTCAAAAAACTGCATAGGAAAACGCCAAAAAATGTGTGGATTTGAAACTTTCAATTTTTGGGGTGAAAGAACACCAAAGGGGTTAACCTTACGTTTTTTTCAAAAATCGCCAAAAATTTAGGTGGTCTTTTTTTGACTAAAACCGACGTGCTTTGATGCGAAGAGTTCGAAAAACGCTGTATCGTTTGGGGAAAAGGCTCGTAAGCGGTTCAAAATGACGTTCAAATATTTCCATCTTTAAAGAGGCATAAATCCTAAAATATTATACTTACGGCAAATCTGCCTGCGTCAGTCGATTTATCTCAAAAAACTGCATAGGAAAACGCCAAAAAATGTGTGGATTTGAAACTTTCAATTTTTGGGGTGAAAAAACACCAAACGTTAACCTTACGTTTTTGTCAAAAATCGCCAAAAATTTAAGTGGTCTTTTTTTGACTAAAACCGACGTGCTTTGATGCGAGGAGTTCGAAAAACGCGGTATCGTTTGGGGAAAAGGCTCGTAAGCGGTTCAAAATGACGTTCAAATATTTCCAACTTTAAAGAGGCATAAATCCTAAAATATTATACTTACGGCAAATCTGCCTGCGTCAGTCGATTTATCTCAAAAAACTGCATAGGAAAACGCCAAAAAATGTGTGGATTTGAAACTTTCAATTTTTGGGGTGAAAGAACACCAAAGGGGTTAACCTTACGTTTTTTTCAAAAATCGCCAAAAATTTAGGTGGTCTTTTTTTGACTAAAACCGACGTGCTTTGATGCGAAGAGTTCGAAAAACGCTGTATCGTTTGGGGAAAAGGCTCGTAAGCGGTTCAAAATGACGTTCAAATATTTCCATCTTTAAAGAGGCATAAATCCTAAAATATTATACTTACGGCAAATCTGCCTGCGTCAGTCGATTTATCTCAAAAAACTGCATAGGAAAACGCCAAAAAATGTGTGGATTTGAAACTTTCAATTTTTGGGGTGAAAAAACACCAAACGTTAACCTTACGTTTTTGTCAAAAATCGCCAAAAATTTAAGTGGTCTTTTTTTGACTAAAACCGACGTGCTTTGATGCGAGGAGTTCGAAAAACGCGGTATCGTTTGGGGAAAAGGCTCGTAAACGGTTCATATGACGTTCAAATATTTCCAACTGTAAAGAGGCGTAAATCCTAAAATGTTATACTTACGGAAAATCAGCCTGCGTCAGTCGATTTATCTCAAAAAACTGCATAGGAAAACGCCAAAAAATGTGTGGATTTGAAACTTTCAATTTTTGGGGTGAAAAAATACCAAAGGGTGTTTACCTTACGTAAAACCTTACGTAAAAACCTTACGTTTTTTTCAAAAATCGCCAAAAATTTAGGTGGTCTTTAAAATGACGATCAAATATTTCCAACTTTAAAGAGGCATAAATCCTAAAATGTTATACTTACGGAAAATCAGCCTGCGTCAGTCGATTTATCTCAAAAAACTGCATAGGAAAACGCCAAAAAATGTGTGGATTTGAAACTTTCAATTTTTGGGGTGAAAAAACACCAAACGTTAACCTTACGTTTTTTTCAAAAATCGCCAAAAATTTAGGTGGTCTTTTTTTGACTAAAACCGACGTGCTTTGATGCGAGGAGTTCGAAAAACGCGGTATTGTTTGGGGAAAAGGCTCGTAAACGGTTCAAATGACGTTCAAATATTTCCAACTGTAAAGAGGCGTAAATCCTAAAATATTATACTTACGGCAAATCTGCCTACGTCAGATTTATCTCAAAAAAATGCATAGGAAAACGCCAAAAAATGTGTGGATTTGAAACTTTCAATTTTTGGGGTGAAAAAACACCAAAGGGGTTAACCTTACGTTTTTTTCAAAAATCGCCAAAAATTTAGGTGGTCTTTTTTTGACTAAAACCGACGTGCTTTGATGCGAAGAGTTCGAAAAACGCTGTATCGTTTGGGGAAAAGGCTCGTAAGCGGTTCAAAATGACGTTCAAATATTTCCATCTTTAAAGAGGCATAAATCCTAAAATATTATACTTACGGCAAATCTGCCTGCGTCAGTCGATTTATCTCAAAAAACTGCATAGGAAAACGCCAAAAAATGTGTGGATTTGAAACTTTCAATTTTTGGGGTGAAAAAACACCAAAGGGGTTAACCTTACGTTTTTTTCAAAAATCGCCAAAAATTGAGGTGGTCTTTTTTTGACTAAAACCGACGTGCTTTGATGCGAGGAGTTCGAAAAACGCGGTATCGTGTGAGGAAAAGGCTCGTAAGCGGTTCAAAATGACGTTCAAATATTTCCAACTTTAAAGAGGCATAAATCCTAAAATATTATACTTACGGCAAATCTGCCTGCGTCAGTCGGTTTATCTCAAAAAACTGCTTAGGAAAACGCCAAAAAATGTGTGGATTTGAAACTTTCAATTTTTGGGGTGAAAAAACACCAAACGTTAACCTTACGTTTTTTTCAAAAATCGCCAAAAATTTAGGTGGTCTTTTTTTGACTAAAACCGACGTGCTTTGATGCGAGGAGTTCGAAAAACGCGGTATCGTTTGGGGAAAAGGCTCGTAAGCGGTTCAAAATGACATTCAAATATTTCCAACTTTAAAGAGGCGTAAATCCTAAAATATTATACTTACGGCAAATTTGCCTGCGTCAGTTGATTTATCTCAAAAAACTGCATAGGAAAACGCCAAAAAATGTGTGGGTTTGAAACTTTCAATTTTTGGGGTGAAAAAACACCAAAGGGGTTAACCTTACGTTTTTTTCAAAAATCGCCAAAAATTTAGGTGGTCTTTTTTTGACTAAAACCGACGTGCTTTGATGCGAGGAGTTCGAAAAACGCGGTATCGTTTGGGGAAAAGGCTCGTAAGCGGTTCAAAATGACGTTCAAATATTTCCAACTTTAAAGAGGCATAAATCCTAAAATATTATACTTACGGCAAATCTGCCTGCGTCAGTCGATTTATCTCAAAAAACTGCATAGGAAAACGCCAAAAAATGTGTGGATTTGAAACTTTCAATTTTTGGGGTGAAAAAACACCAAACGTTAACCTTACGTTTTTGTCAAAAATCGCCAAAAATTTAAGTGGTCTTTTTTTGACTAAAACCGACGTGCTTTGATGCGAGGAGTTCGAAAAACGCGGTATTGTTTGGGGAAAAGGCTCGTAAACGGTTCAAATGACGTTCAAATATTTCCAACTGTAAAGAGGCGTAAATCCTAAAATATTATACTTACGGCAAATCTGCCTACGTCAGATTTATCTCAAAAAAATGCATAGGAAAACGCCAAAAAATGTGTGGATTTGAAACTTTCAATTTTTGGGGTGAAAAAACACCAAAGGGGTTAACCTTACGTTTTTTTCAAAAATCGCCAAAAATTTAGGTGGTCTTTTTTTGACTAAAACCGACGTGCTTTGATGCGAAGAGTTCGAAAAACGCTGTATCGTTTGGGGAAAAGGCTCGTAAGCGGTTCAAAATGACGTTCAAATATTTCCATCTTTAAAGAGGCATAAATCCTAAAATATTATACTTACGGCAAATCTGCCTGCGTCAGTCGATTTATCTCAAAAAACTGCATAGGAAAACGCCAAAAAATGTGTGGATTTGAAACTTTCAATTTTTGGGGTGAAAAAACACCAAAGGGGTTAACCTTACGTTTTTTTCAAAAATCGCCAAAAATTGAGGTGGTCTTTTTTTGACTAAAACCGACGTGCTTTGATGCGAGGAGTTCGAAAAACGCGGTATCGTGTGAGGAAAAGGCTCGTAAGCGGTTCAAAATGACGTTCAAATATTTCCAACTTTAAAGAGGCATAAATCCTAAAATATTATACTTACGGCAAATCTGCCTGCGTCAGTCGGTTTATCTCAAAAAACTGCTTAGGAAAACGCCAAAAAATGTGTGGATTTGAAACTTTCAATTTTTGGGGTGAAAAAACACCAAACGTTAACCTTACGTTTTTTTCAAAAATCGCCAAAAATTTAGGTGGTCTTTTTTTGACTAAAACCGACGTGCTTTGATGCGAGGAGTTCGAAAAACGCGGTATCGTTTGGGGAAAAGGCTCGTAAGCGGTTCAAAATGACATTCAAATATTTCCAACTTTAAAGAGGCGTAAATCCTAAAATATTATACTTACGGCAAATTTGCCTGCGTCAGTTGATTTATCTCAAAAAACTGCATAGGAAAACGCCAAAAAATGTGTGGGTTTGAAACTTTCAATTTTTGGGGTGAAAAAACACCAAAGGGGTTAACCTTACGTTTTTTTCAAAAATCGCCAAAAATTTAGGTGGTCTTTTTTTGACTAAAACCGACGTGCTTTGATGCGAGGAGTTCGAAAAACGCGGTATCGTTTGGGGAAAAGGCTCGTAAGCGGTTCAAAATGACGTTCAAATATTTCCAACTTTAAAGAGGCATAAATCCTAAAATATTATACTTACGGCAAATCTGCCTGCGTCAGTCGATTTATCTCAAAAAACTGCATAGGAAAACGCCAAAAAATGTGTGGATTTGAAACTTTCAATTTTTGTAGTGAAAAAACACCAAACGTTAACCTTACGTTTTTTTCAAAAATCGCCAAAAATTTAGGTGGTCTTTTTTTGACTAAAACCGACGTGCTTTGATGCGAAGAGTTCGAAAAACGCTGTATCGTTTGGGGAAAAGGCTCGTAAGCGGTTCAAAATGACGTTCAAATATTTCCATCTTTAAAGAGGCATAAATCCTAAAATATTATACTTACGGCAAATCTGCCTGCGTCAGTCGATTTATCTCAAAAAACTGCATAGGAAAACGCCAAAAAATGTGTGGATTTGAAACTTTCAATTTTTGGGGTGAAAAAACACCAAACGTTAACCTTACGTTTTTGTCAAAAATCGCCAAAAATTTAAGTGGTCTTTTTTTGACTAAAACCGACGTGCTTTGATGCGAGGAGTTCGAAAAACGCGGTATCGTTTGGGGAAAAGGCTCGTAAACGGTTCAAATGACGTTCAGATATTTCCAACTGTAAAGAGGCGTAAATCCTAAAATATTATACTTACGGCAAATCTGCCTGCGTCAGATTTATCTCAAAAAAATGCATAGGAAAACGCCAAAAAATGTGTGGATTTGAAACTTTCAATTTTTGGGGTGAAAAAACACCAAAGGGGTTAACCTTACGTTTTTTTCAAAAATCGCCAAAAATTTAGGTGGTCTTTTTTTGACTAAAACCGACGTGCTTTGATGCGAGGAGTTCGAAAAACGCGGTATCGTTTGGGGAAAAGGCTCGTAAGCGGTTCAAAATGACGTTCAAATATTTCCAACTTTAAAGAGGCATAAATCCTAAAATATTATACTTACGGCAAATCTGCCTGCGTCAGTCGATTTATCTCAAAAAACTGCATAGGAAAACGCCAAAAAATGTGTGGATTTGAAACTTTCAATTTTTGTAGTGAAAAAACACCAAACGTTAACCTTACGTTTTTTTCAAAAATCGCCAAAAATTTAGGTGGTCTTTTTTTGACTAAAACCGACGTGCTTTGATGCGAAGAGTTCGAAAAACGCTGTATCGTTTGGGGAAAAGGCTCGTAAGCGGTTCAAAATGACGTTCAAATATTTCCATCTTTAAAGAGGCATAAATCCTAAAATATTATACTTACGGCAAATCTGCCTGCGTCAGTCGATTTATCTCAAAAAACTGCTTAGGAAAACGCCAAAAAATGTGTGGATTTGAAACTTTCAATTTTTGGGGTGAAAAAACACCAAAGGGGTTAACCTTACGTTTTTTTCAAAAATCGCCAAAAATTGAGGTGGTCTTTTTTTGACTAAAACCGACGTGCTTTGATGCGAGGAGTTCGAAAAACGCGGTATCGTTTGGGGAAAAGGCTCGTAATCGGTTCAAAATGACGTTCAAATATTTCCAACTTTAAAGAGGCATAAATCCTAAAATATTATACTTACGGCAAATCTGCCTGCGTCAGTCGATTTATCTCAAAAAACTGCATAGGAAAACGCCAAAAAATGTGTGGATTTGAAACTTTCAATTTTTGGGGTTAAAAAACACCAAAGGGGTTAACCTTACGTTTTTTTCAAAAATCGCCAAAAATTTAGGTGGATTTAGGTGGATCTCGCTCGTAATGTAAAATATGTTAATGTCAATTTAAGACGAAAATTTGAAAATTCTATAGCTCTATAGATTTTGGCCGCGGGATTTTGTCCCATCACAAAAAAGTTAATATTAATTGAGGTGCATTTTGCCAGCCCCCCCCCCATTTTGAATTTTTGATCCAAAATTGTCTAAATCGTTTGTACCTTCCTTATTTTCGTTTGTACCCATTTTGTTTTTTAGATATTTTGAAATATCTAAAATAGGCATTTCGCAAATTTAAAATCGGAGAGGGGGGGATTTAGCGAAATGTCTTTATTTAAAATTTTGAAATGTTTCAAAAACAAAATGGGTACAAACGAAAAAAAGAAAGGTACAAACGATGTAGACTATTTTGGATCAAAAATTCAAAATGGGAGGGGGCTGGCAAAATGCACCTTATAAATTGACTTTGATGACGTTTATCGAATTGAGTAAAAATGACTAATATTTTAAATTAAATTTTATTTACTTGATATTATTACATACTCAAATTTTGTCTTTAGTTGTAAATTTATCTGAAGGCAAATTATGTTAAAATTATTTAAAAAATCAATCGTAAGAGTTACCTGAGCGGCAAATATTGCCCTAAAACAATCAGTCACGCGTGCAATTCTCTTTGACAATTTGACCGAACATATTATTTTCTTACATTTTATTATAACTAATTTTAAAATAAAATACGTAAACAAGTTTGTACAAAACAGTTACTATTATTTATTACTTTTTAAAACAAAAGTGTAATATTATTAATTAATTAGGCACAAGATATCAACTTTCTTATGCCCGTACTAATGTCCGTACTAACAGTCACGGATTAATCCGAGATTCAAGATTAATTCTCGAAATAGCAGCCGTTGCTAAGATACTGTTTAAATTCCAGTAATCTCATTGGTAAATTCTAGGATTATTTAAAATCTTGAAATAGCAGCTGTTGCTACGATACGGTCTAAATTCCAGTAATCTCATTGGTTAATCCAAGGATTATCTTGAATCTCGGATTAATCCGTGACTATTAGACTAGTAGTAGACTATGGAAAAATTGGAAACTGTAAAAAAATTTTCTTACATCTCTCAATGTAAGAAAATTCGTTGCCATGGCGCAATTTTATTTGCTTACGTAATGTCCGGTCAATTGTCAACTTATTTAATCGTCAAGTTTAAATTAAATTAAAATTAATTTGAATTATACCACAACCATATTACACAGTAGATTTCTTTTATTGGTATATGTCTGAGATCTGTTACATAAATTAAAAATTTGTTTGTTTAAATCTTGGCTCTCAACAGTGATGCCTTACGGTTCCAAAAAAGTGCCCAAAAATTGCCAAAATATTTCTTTTTGCGAATATTTTCATAAATAAGAGGCGTATGACACGAAATAATTTATAAAATCTATACAAAATTAATCCAACTTTATTCCAAAAGTTCAACTTGAATTGATTGGTTCGAGACAAATATCAATAAAAGTCAATACGTGGCAGTTTCTTCGAATATTAATTCTCATCGCATAATGTAAAGTTTAAGGCTATATCATCATTGGGCGCAAGTAAAAATCCTTTCGGATTGTACTTAATTGGGAATGTAATTTTTGTGCTTGGCGAAACTTTGAAGTTCATTAGAAGTGCGGCTAATCCAACTTTGCCATTGATTAAAGCAAATCTTGCACCTGAAAGGAAAATTTTCAGAAAATCAATACTCAATATGATTGGAAACCACTACTGGTCTGATATATAGAAATAATATGTGTTTAGATTACCTATACAGTTATGTAAACCTTCCCCAAAAGGTATGTACGTGTAGCTTGGAATTTTACTCTTGTTAGCTGCAGAAAATCGTTCTGGGTCAAATTTATCAGGATTCGGGAAATAATTAGCATCCATATGCAGTCCAAAAAGAGAAATGTAAACCGGCATTCCTTTTTTGATAATCACATCTGTATCGGGTATTTTGTAGGTTTTTGTACATCTCCGATCCATGAAAGGCACAACCGGAAATTTTCGTAGAGATTCTGAAAAAAATTGAAAGAAACTACATAAACAAAAAAGCGAAAAAAATCATTCTTATTTTTAAGTAAGAATTTAAAATAAATTAATTTCTTATGTTATTTCCCTATGATGGGGTGTAACGTCGGCCACCCAGTATAATTTTTACAGGGTGTCACCGGATACACTTTACATATCTTAGTTGGTTATAGAGGACACTTTTCTAAGAAACTTTTTTAACAAAAATTTTTTTCTAAATTCAAGTTCTCGAGAGTTAGGCTTCTTTAAAGCATTTTTTTAAATTTCCACCTTCACGTGGCCATATCCCAGAAAATATTGATATTTCGGTAAAAATGGATCAGTACTTTTTTAAAGAGCGTGAAATAATCTACAAACTAGCTCTAAACCTTTTATTACCTAAAATCAACGGTTTTTGAGTTATAAATTAAAGTAAGTAAAAAAATGTTGAAAAATTCGAGACTATTTTTTTTTTGGTTTTTCTCAAAACCCCGTATCATTTAAACGAAACTTTTTTCAAAAATTCCAACGCCCCATTCCGGATAGGAAATTTAACGGACTACAACTTCAGTCTTATAAAATTTTTTGAAAAACCAGGAAATAATGAACAAGGCGCTATAAAAGCTGTATAAAATTTCTTACCACATACAACCATATCCAAATATTTCATGTCTTGAATTGCATCATAAGATAACTCCCCGTACTTGTGATATACTTCTTTTATTTCCTGGCGCAGTTTATCTTGAATCGATGAATTTAGAGCTAGCTCTACCAAAGTGAAGAACATATTGGATCCAGTAGTTTCGTAACCAGCTATAAAAAACTGAATTGCTTGAGCAACCAACGCATCGTCGTCCAAGAAAGCATTAATTTTATCATCAGAAGAGTTGGCTTTTTCTCCGTTAGTTTGGTTTTTTTTTATTTGGATTAAAACGTCGATCAAATCTCCCCTGTAAGCATGATCTATCTCTCTGTCTTTCAAAACTTCAAAAAACACTTTTTTCAAAAAGTGTCCAGCCGGTGGATCGATGTATTTCATTTTAAAAATCTTGACCAATATGGGAGCAAAGAACAACGAAATAAATTGGACTCCTCTTGAAAAGTTATACTCAAAAACTCGTTTGGAAGCCTTTCGAAATTCTGCGTTTTCATTTTTAAATGAGTTTGCTGCGATTCCAAAAACACAGGAAGTGATAACGTCCGTTGTAAACGTAAGTGTTATGTCGCGAATATATAAAGAATTATTTTTCGCAATTTTACCTTTTACGTACTCGACCATGTCTTTGGAAGCGTCTACCATTAAAGGAGTCATATTTTTAATTTTTCCACTGGCTAACGCAGGTGTAATTTTCGCTCTGATGGGTCGCCACAGTGGATTTTTAACAACAAACAAAACATATTTACCGTAGGTGTCATCTTTCGTATTTTCGATGATACTTCTATCAGAAAAGTATTCGAAATCTTTCACCAAAACTCTTTTAATCAATTCAGGATCACGTAATAGCAGAAAAGGCTTATCAAATACGAAGAAGCCATAAAATCTTGATGTGGTCGACTTGTGGAATTCGTAAATTAATTCTGCAATGGAAGTTCTTAGCGCACAAATTGGAAAAATATTGCCAAAAAAGAGGGTCGGTTTCTCGTAGGGTACGTTCTGCTTTTTCCAGTAGTCAAAATTCCTCCTTAAATGAAAATATAGTAATACAATTGCGGTTACCCCTAAGAATATTGCCAGGTCGGTCATGGGTAACATCTGAAAAAAAAAAAAAAAGAAATAAATAAAATGTGATTTGATATGATTTGTTTTAATATTATAAAAAAATCGTATCCGGAATTTTGTTCGACAACATTTATTCGACTAACGGTTATTCGACTGTTTTTGCTCGACTTAACATTTATGCGACTTGGAATTTTATTCGAAATATCATATTTTTGTTTTCTTGAAATTGTTTCAAATTTAGAATCAGGGGCAGAACTACCGGAGCGCGGGATCCTTCGGCTAAAAGGGTCCCTAATATTTAAAAAAATCTATATCTCGGAAACGGCGCGACAAAATAAAAAGATGAAGAGACATTTTCTCTTGTAAATTTTATGTTCTATAGTTTTGTTTCTATACATTTTTCTATTTTATCGCACTGTTTCCGAGATATACTAGATGATAGTATTCTCCGCGTTTTATTCACCGATTTTTGTTTAAGCCGCTGTCAGTCAAAAACGGCGCGACTAAATAAAAAAATGTATGTGAACAAAATTGAAGGCAATAACATTTGAAACAAAAAACATCTAATAAGTTTTGCTGTAAAATTGACTTTTATATGTCAAAAACGGCTTCAAAACCGGAAACTTGCATAGGAGCGTTCAGATTTCATTATGAGCCAATTAGGTAATTCACATAGGTTTTAAAGTTCACAGAATAATTTTGTAAATGTTAAACTTTAGTCAGACCTAGTAAGTAATTACAACATTTTTTAAAATATTAATATCTGAAAGTTTATGAATATTCATTTAGGTAATTGAGTATTAAATCGTAGGTAAGTAATCAACATCATTAATTTGCTTTTATGTAATTACGCCGACAACAAATACGACTACGTCGGCAAGAAATTATGCCGCCAATATTAATAATTATTTAATTTTACAATAAATTAAAAAATAGTAGAACTTATATTGGTGATATCTGAGTTGTTAGCTTAGTATTAAAAGCGGAATTTATTCAATAGCTGATTATAGGTGAATTTAAGTTAAAAACTATTTCCAAGAACTACAGTGATTTCCAAGAAATTCCAAGGATTTCCAAAGATATCCAGTGATTTCCATGGAATTCCAACGATTTCCAAGAATTGCAGGTATTTCCAAAGAATTTCACAGAATTTCAGTGATTTACAAGAAATTCCAAAGAGTTCAAATCAAAGTGCAATCTAAAGAATTCCAGTGCTTTTCAAAGAATTCCAACGGATTTCAAAGGAATTCCATATCGTTTCCAACGATTTCCAAAGAATTGCAAAGACTTCCACAGATTTCCAAGAATTCCAACGCTTTCCAAAAAATTCCAAGGAATTCCAAATAATTCCAACGATTTCCAGCGAATACCAAGGATTTCCAAGAATTCCAGTGATTTCCAAAATTTTCAAGGATTTCCAGATATCCAGTGATTTCCATGGAATTCCAACGATTTCCAAGAATTCCAAGTATTTCCAAAGAATTCTACAGAATTTCAGTGATTTACAAGAAATTCCAAAGAATTCAAATCAAAGTGCAATCTAAAGAATTCCAGTGATTTCCAAAGAATTCCAAGGGATTTCAAAGGAATTCCAAATCGTTTCCAACGATTTTCAAAGAATTGCAAGGACTTCCAAAGATTTCCAAGAATTCCAGTGGTTTCCAAAGAATTCCAGATTTTCAGTGATTTCCATGGAATTCCAACGATTTCCAATTCAACGATTTCCAACGAATTCCAATGATTTCATCGGTAATTATTTTCGAATTAAAATATCAATTTCCAATGAAATTTCAATAGCCGCACACAATATAAACTCAAAGCTAGGTTTTCAAACCGGGGGGTCTGGGGGGTATGGACACAATCACTGATGTACTAGGGGGGGGGGTATTTCATACCTCCCGGTTTTTTGTAAGCTTGTATTTTTAAGCTTATGAATTTCAAACCAAAAATTTAACTTTTTATCTACTACTTTGATCAAAAAGGTTTAGAAATAACCACTGTTTGGCGCTCTCGGTCACTTAATTTAATTTCAAGGTCATAACTTGACATTTGTAAGAATTATGCTATTTTGAGTAGATCTTCTTGTGCCATGTTTTCGATTTATTACGATATTAAAAATGAAATCAAGTTTGCAACAAGGAGTTTGCATTAAAGTTTGTGCTAAAAGCGGATGCAATGATGCGAAGGGGTCTAGGACTTTCCGGCGCCGCCAGTTCGGCGAACACCCTATCTGACGCCGCCTTTTCGGCGCAGGGACAATTCGGCGCAGGGACAATTCGGCGCAAAACAATTCCTTTTATTTTATAAGAAGATATAATTTTAAAACTTAAATTAAAAAAATGTAATAATTACATTTTTACATATTTTACGAACGTCTCGTTGTTGGACACCCGCCACCGCCTAAATTAAAAAAATTTAGAGATGCTGACGCCAGAATTCTCACAATAGTTAGAGATTTTCAAAACAGAGATCTTATTGATTATTTACGTGGACCAGCACATAATTTTGAAATGCAAGTGTAAAAATTTCAAGTTATTTTTACCTTTAAATGGTAATGTTTTTTTTAAATTTTTAAAATTAAATGTAATTAAATACTTTTAATTTAAATAAATTATTTTATAAATCTATATTTAATATTATAATATGTTGTTTTACACATATGGTAAAATATTGTAAATACAATATTGTAGTTTTGAAAAAAACGCCAAAACGGGTTACATAGAATCGTCCAACACTTTCAATTGGTTTACGCCGAATTGACTTCGCGCCGAACTGGCTACGCCGAAACGGCGGCGCCGAAAAGTCTCTGCGTTGAATTGGGTTACGCCAAATCGTCCTTGCTCCGAATTTACCCAGCGCCGAATTGTCTTTGCGCCCAACTGGCTACGCCGAATCGGCTGCGTCTAACTGGCTGCGCCGAACCAGCGACGCCGAAAAGACCCATTCCCGATGCGAAGACCTTTGACGTGTTTTGGTAATGATAATAATGATCCTTTTCAAAAAGGAACTTCTAAAAGTCTAAAATCGAAGATTTCTGATTTGAAATTCATTAACAAATTTTCTTTTTTTTTGCTGGGAGGTATTCCTGGTTTGAAAAATCTAACTTTCAAATAAGAAAATGTATTTTTGAGCTTGTGAGTTTCAATCCAAAAACCTAACTTTTCATCTATTTTTCTGTTCTATTTTCTATTCTTTATTATTAAGAATATAATATAATGTACTTAGAAATCTCTTTTTGTAATTCGGGAATTATTCCCAATGAAATTTCCATGACCGCTACTGGATGTACAACCGGACATAATTACAAAATTTGCCTCAAACGATTTGTATGGACTCAGAAACCTTGGAAAAATTCCTAAATTATAATTTTATATTAACCCGATTACAAGACATTTTATTTTTCGGTTCGTCAGAGGAGGCAAGAGAGGCTTAGTCTCCCCTGATATTTTAAATTATTAATTAAACTATTAAAATTTTCAAAAGTAAAAAAGTGAACTTTTAATTGTAAGAACTATCAAAAGCTAGATACTCCTTTTACAATACACATCCAAAGTTAGGCTACCACCGAAGCAAGATAGGTACATGTCAGCGGCCCCCCCCCAGTTTTTTTTTGGATGATTTTGACTGAGGGGGGGGGTTAAAACTTACAGTTTAACTTGGCTAAAGTCGCCTTCTTAATTGGTTTCATATATCTCGTAATATCAAGCGCAAAATTATTATTTGAAGAATTTAAATTAAATTACCCCCCCCCCCTTATAGTCCTTATATTTATAAAAAAATAAATAATAATATTTACATTACAGGTAAATGTAAAAATTGAAATTAAAATTTATTTATATAGATAAAAGCTAATGAAGAAAATTAATTACATAAAAAAGTTAATACAAAAATTTTAAATCAAAGATTAAGAGATTTAAAAAACTTAAGATTTAACGCATGTTGCTCGGAGTTTGGACGAAAATTTCAACTATCCATATCTAGGTAAAAAATTAACTTAAAATTTCGCTGACTGAAGCTCATTCAGGCTCAAACAAAGCTATATCGATTGACATCAATTTCATACATATATTCGAAACGGGAACAAAAATTGCTAAACATGTCTACAGCCCCCCCCCCCCCGTTGTTTTTTGCGAATAACTTCGCGACCTTTGAGGCTCAAACGAAAATAGTGGAAGCTCATTTAGGCTCAAACAATGCTTGAACGTTTGACATAAGATTTACATAAAAATTCGAAACTGTAAATGTGATTTACTTTTAGCGTCAGTCACTGACTACACTGCATCCATTGAAGAAATTGACGTTTTTTGACAGTTCTTGTCAAATGAAAACCAATAGAAAAATAGCTATTTGTGATTAAGCAGATAACAGATCGGGTTGCGAAGCGACAATTTTTGGTACCTTGCGAATTATTTTATTAATTAAATTTATGGGAAACGCCAACTCAAATAAAAATCATCAAATTTAAATAAAGACGCCATTGAAGATAAAATTGATCAATTTGACGTCAATTGGACTTTTTTTGAATTTTCTTCGGATTTTTTAAAGATTTATTGAAACATTTACTAATATTTTGCTGCAGATAACCCTTAGTTGTTTAAGTTTTGTAATGGGTGTTTTCTTTAATAATAATTACACAATTTATTTCATTTTTCATTTTACAAAAAATAAAAAAAAACAGAAGAAATTGTTAGTTTGATAACTAGTAACACAATCAAGCCTTGTATTATTTAGTAGATAAGTAAAAAACTAATATTTATGAACAAAACTAAAATTAAAAAACTCGAAATAAGTATTATTGTTTACTTCTCAGAACAGGACCGGCTCAAGAACAATTTTTTTTACTTTTAAAACTTTTTAATTTAATTAATTTTTCTGTGTTGTTTTAAAGCTGTGAAGACCATAAAATATTTCCTCCTCATCCTTGTGAGACCCTACGCCAAGGTTTTAAACAATAAAAGAAAATTAAAATTTTAAAGATTTAAAATTTTGAATTTGCAAAATTCTTTTCAAATTCTTTTTCCGTCTTGAGTTTTTTTATTTATTTTATTTGGAGCGTGGAGAAAATTATTCTGTAAAATATCAATCTTTTTCAATTCGTTCCAGTATGTCCCCTTAAATTATTAGGTATTATAAAATTATGAAAAATTATTTTTTTTGCTAAGATTATGAATATGATACAAATTATGGAAATTATGGAAACAGTAGGAAATAATTCAAGTTTTTGAAGGACTACAGTTGTACCCCAAAAATTAAGTTATTATAACTTTATTGATTCCCTTTGATTTGCGATGTTGCATTTTAATTTTAATAACGCATTTAAATGATAATATTAAAAACTTTCCTTTTAAAATTAATAGCTTTGATAAAATGTAACCTTGAACTTTATTATTTTTGTCAATAATGCAATACAAATTTATGATCCCTTTAAATGTTGCGACGTTAAATATTTAAATAATTCAAAATATAATTTTGTTTTCTTTTCATTGCAAAATTAATAATTTTAAAAAAATTTGTGTTATTCAATCAAACTTTATTTCGATTTCAAAATTTCAAAATTTCAAAATTTCAAAATTTCAAAATTCCTATTAGATTTTGATTTTATTTTCTGAAATTATTATATATTTTTTTAAAATTATTTTTGAATTCGTAAACATTTTGTATTTGAGTTTTGGTTTTGCAAAATAAAAATTTAATTTTTACGTAAACGATTTTGATTTGTTTAATTTTGAAATTCGTCCCAATTCTGGAAAAGGAAATTTCAACAACCAATCAACATTCAAAAATGTGTTTTGCTTCGACCAATCACATGTCATTTTGAAGCTTTGCAAGTGAATAAACTCTCTGCAAGAATTCAAAGGAGGCAGCTGCCCTGGCTCTTGGCTTAAATCTTTAAATTTAATTTTAATTAATTTAAATTTCGTGGAGAAAGTTATTAGTTATTACAGAGTTCGCAAAAAACCACGGAATTTGAAATTTGTGTTTTCTCCAAATAAAGAAAATTAAAAAATTTCCGTGTTTAATTTTTTTTATAATAAAATTTTGTTTTATATTGCCCCTCCCTGAAAAACATCTTATGGACACCCATGAGTCGGTTAGGAAACCGTTGGCACCTTTGAATCGGCCTTGAAGCAGGTTACGAAGAAGCGTGAGAGTTGTTTGTTTGCCGTTCCGATAAACAATCATCAGCAAAGGCCGCAGTGGCGTGTTTAGAGGAGGGCAAAGGGGCAATTGCCTCCCCCCCCCCAAGAATGACTCGGATTGTATATCGGATAAAAATAATGTTTACCGTGAGGTTTTAAAATTTAAATAACTTTAAATTATTTTTTTGTTTTTGGATTTGTTTGTATATACACTTATAGCCTCAATTTCACATCCAAGTTTTACCACGGACGCGCATGAATGGATTAACGAGATTCCAAAAAAATTTGCGTTGCCCCCTAAAAGCATTTTTTAAATACTTTTTATTTATTTCTCTTAATATCCTGGACCCGCGAAAATACAGCTCCATATGTATATAAAATGAAGTTAGATCCAAGTTAACATAAAAATATTTACAATAATACAAAGCTACGTTTTTCAAACCGGGGGGTCTGGGGGGTATGGAATACCCTCCAGTACACCAGAGATAGTGTGCAAAAAAATGTGTTATTGAGCTTATGGGTTTCGAACCAAAAATCTAATTTCTAAAAATTTTTTTTAGAAATGAATTCTTGAAGATGCATGCAAGCCGTATGCGAACAATGTTGAATAATTTAATAAATATTTGGAAAAATATACATTTTGCGAAGAAGTAATAATAAATAATAAAAAACAAAAAATAGAATAGAAATAGATAAAAAATTATATTTTTGGTTTGAAACTCATAAACTCAAAATTACATTTTCTTTTTTGAACATAATCACAAAGCTAAGGTTTTCAAACCGGGGGGTCTGGGGGGTATGGAATACCCCCCAGATCATCAGTGATTGTGTTAAAAAAAAAATGTGTTATTGAATTTCAAATCATAAATCTTAGAATTTAGATTTTTAGAAGTTAGATATTTGGTTCGAAACCCATAAGCTCAATAAAACATTATTTTGCTCACAATCTCTGGTGTACTGGAGGGTATTCCATACCCCCCAAACCCCCCGGTTTGAATGCCTACATTGGAAAAAGTTGTTGGTGTTTTGAAGTAATTTTTCCTTAAAATTGAAGTCCAAATTAACTCACATAAATTTGAAGTAAATAAATAAAGTAAAGTAAATTTAGTAAATTTTACTAAATTTGTAGTAAAATTTACTTCAACTGCAGTAATATTTACTTCAAAAGTGATGCGCGATGAATTTGGATGAAATTTTTTTCTCTGTGTAGCTTTGTGTACGGTTATTGAAATTTCATTGAGAATTGTAATTTTAATTCGGAAATAATTACCGATGCAATTTCCATGACCGCTGCTGTACATAGGTGCACTGCTCTTTCTTATCTACGACTACATGTCTGCTATTTATCCTTCTACTAAAAATCTACTAAATTTTGTTAAAATTTAAAAAGTGTACCTAAATTTGTATAAAAATATGCCTGTTTATTCCCACCCCCACCTCATTAAATATTTATATAAAATTTTATTTGAAAATTTTTTTTTTATTTAATTTTTTACTTGATTTTTTTGTTATATTTTAATATTATATTTTAAGTGTAAATTTAAATGTTCAAAAATTGAAAAAAAATTATCTATAAATTATAAAGTTTTCCAGTTTTTGATTTTCAGTTTCGAGATTATAAAAATTTGTAAAAATCCACAATATCACTTTGTTGTTAAATTTTAATTTATCAAAGATCTGCATGTCTTTAATATTATCGAAATATTAAAATATTTTCTTACCTTTTTATCCTTATATTTTAATATTAACAATAATTATTACTGTAAAAATTTATCCCCAAGAAAAGACCTACTATGTAGTTAATATCACTACTGTAAAATTAAATTAAACTTTTATTTTAACATTTAATAACTTAATTACCAAATTATATTACATAATTATTTTAATTAATATTTAATCTCTGAACCTTGAAGCTATGAAATAAAACAATTTTTTCTCCATTAATTTATCTAATTATCTGTTAAGTATGTACATACTTAACGTTTTTATTTATAAAATATTCGAAATACTATTTTATCTCAGTTCGATTAAGAAACAATAATTCGAATTCATTTTTACGGTATCTCAAAGCTTAAAAGTTGATTTTTACTTTTTGGGACATTTTTTGTTGTGATTAATAGTAATTTCATAAATCTAATATGTTATAGTGCGGTTACATCATAATTTATATAATATGATGTAAATTTCAACACGTAATTCAGTAAATTCATTGCAATTGAATATTTATAGTACATATTATGTAGTACTCGTATATGCAGTGACGGACATACAGGGCCGTGCTACGATGCAGAAGGCTGCATAACCAGCGAAATCTGTAAATCTGAAATCAGCATATTTATCTAGACATATATAGGGTCCAAATAAACCCGACTCTGCAATCAGATAAAAATTGTTATCAGGCATTATGGAACAACGGTAATGGTTGATACTGACACCGGCGACCGCAATTTTGTTAAATTACAAGATATACCACTCCAATTAGAACTATTGCAAGGTTTTTCGATGAAAAAATTTGTGCTGGCAGATGTAAAAATGCACACAACAGCACATGTCGATTAGAATACAATATAATTTTGTTTTCAAAAATGGCAGTGCTGACTTCTATCGATAAAATAGATTTCGGCCCAAAAAATGTTTATCTATCAAAACAAAAAATGTTATGATTTACGGCACGCGTCCAGTAGAATCCAATGCAATTTTATTATTTTATTTATTATATAATATTTTTGCCTGGACTACTAGTCTTGATAGAGCATCCGCTGAAATATTCTCTAAACTATTAATATGTTGAATTGAACTGTAAATTGTTCTATAAAATCAAAATGTCGGCTTTGTCTATTTGTAGTTTTGTCCGATTGTTGTTTGAAAAAACCAAAACTTTATGATCTTTAAAAACAATTCATTTAAAATAATCAGACTCAAATTCTAAGTATTCCTAAGCAACAAGCTAACGACAACAATAAAAATGTTTAAATATTATCATATTATTTCATATCTGGGTTCCGGGGAATAAAAATTTCAAAATTTTGAGGAGTACTTTTTTATTCAATACATGGACCTAGCCTTCAAAATCCATCATTTGACAAAAAAAAAGTTTATCATGAATAAAATATTTTACAAGATAATAAAAATGAAACTTTAATATACTACATATTAAAAGTCGACATAATTTGATAATACCTACAAGTCTTATACAAAGGAAGTAAATTAAAATGAAATACTAACAAACATTAAAAAAATTAAATCTAAAATTAAATTAGATTTATTTACAAAATAAACAACTTCGTAACATATTTAATCTTTCGGGACGACCTGCAACCATGCTTGTTGGGTACCATCTTCAGTCGGAAGTCGAACTTTTACATAAACAGGTCGACCGTTACTAGCATCTTGCACAATTTCATTAGCTCCAATAAGTTTACCTTCCCTTACAATTTCCGTAAAATCTTCAGTGGTTCCTAAAATATGTTCATCTCCAACTTGATCTTCTCCATCTTCCACTCCTTCACCTTCTTCGGCATACTCGATATGCTACAATATAAAATTAAAAATTAATACAACAAAAATCTAATTTATGAATAATTATTTACCTGCCCATCAATGATGATGTGTTGAATGCCATCAGCATCCATAACTTGATCATGATCCAAAGTGACAAAACCTTTATCATCGGTAAACACTTCGTTTCCTTCCAACAACATGTGTTCTGCAATAAAAAGTTTTGAATCTTCTGGCACATCTTCGCCTTCCATTTCGATAGTTTGCAAAGTTGTTGCTATAGAATCTCCTTCAATAATTTCCATTTCACCATTCGAATTTACAGTAACAAATTGATGATCGTCGGTCTTCATTCGTGGTTGATTTATAACAATTGTATCGTTCCAATGGCGTTTTTCGGTCATGTGATGATAAAGTTGAGGCTTACGCATAAATCCACTTCCACACACCAGACATTCGTAAGGTTTTTTATCCGAGTGGGTATAAAGATGCGAATTTCTATTGTCACGACTATTGAAATTTTTCCCACAAACGCCGCAAGGGTACGGTTTCTCCCCAGTATGTATGCGTTTGTGCTTTTTGAAATGTTCAGGATAAACAAATGTTGCCTCACATTCCTCACATTTGTAGGGTCGTTCGCCTGTATGAGCTGCTTTTATGTGATAATCCAGTAATCTAAAGAAGAAGAAGAGTTATTATTTGAATTCATTAAGGCTTAACACTCACCTCCTTCTTTTGAATCCTTTGCCACACTCTTTGCACTTGTACCGTTTGTCATCTAAATGCGTAGCCCTTTTGTGAGACTGCAGGTTAGAACGTTGACTAAAGGTGGAACCGCACATTTCGCATTGATATGGACGTTCGCCAGTATGTGTTCGTTCGTGATCCCTTATTTCGGCCTTTCGCGCAAATGCCTTTTTACAAATCGGACAAACGAATGGTTTGAAACCAGTGTGAACAATCGAATGAACTTCTAGGTTGTGAGCGGAACCAAACTGCTTAGCTGTTAAGAAACATCATTAGAAAAAAATTTAAAAAGAAACAGGATATACTTACAACATAACTGGCAAGAAAATTCTTTAAGGCCAGAATGAATTCGCTCATGTTGAGTTAGATTTTGTTGACTTAGGAAAGATTTGTCGCATTGCGTGCATTTGAAAGGACGCGGTCTAACTTCGTGCGTTTTCTCGTGAGCTTTAAAAGTGTATTTTGATGCAAAATCTTTTCCACAAATGTTGCATTGGTAGGGACGCACGCCAATGTGGGTGTTATAATGTTCTTCCAACAAATTTTTTGAACTATACTTCTTTTTACATAGATCACAACCCCATGCCTTGTTTTGTGGGTAGTGCATCCGTTTATGTATTCTAAATAATCTCAAGTTGCAAAATATTCGATTACACACTTCACATTGGAAATCGCCCTCTTCGGTTGCTATATGCGCGTCCATGTGGGCCGATAATTCAGGACGTTTGCGAAAATCTTGTCCGCAAACGTCGCAAATATACAAACGCTCGTCGTGCATTTCACGCAAATGCGTAATTATTGCTTTGGCTTCTCCGCATACTGTATTTTCAATATCGCACAACATACAAGTAAACATGTTATCTTCACGACTTACGAGCTGTAAATTTATTTTTATTGAAATGTTTTAAATTCGAATAATAACCATAACAAATAAAATGATAATAATGAAAGTGTTATGTGCCCTGCTAAGCAGATGTCAAATTCAAAAACCACATTTTGAAAATATACAATGGTGTAATGTAATCTTCAAAGATAAATACAATTTTAAGTTTAAAATAAAACCAAATACTCACAGGTGCAGTAATTTCCTCTTTGATGTTCTTGCTAATTACTGTAAACTTCTTATTATCCTCGATAATATCCCTCTTTTTCAGAATGTTCGGCTTGAGAGCCAATTCAATGTCCTGTTCATATTTTACGTTCACTTGTTCCTCTACAAAAGAAAATATAATTAATAATTTTGAAGGAAAATGTTAAATACAAAGCTAACCTAAACTTTTTTCCACATTCTCGGCCGCTTGCAATAGCAGATCGGTGTTGTCATCTTGAGGTGGTTCATAATCCGAATCAGACGAATGATTTATTGCGCCCGAATCGACAATTTCGCCATGAAAAGTTTGATACTCGGCAGTATTGCCTTCCAGTTCTTCGCCATCTGTACCGTGAATTCGTCCCAGTTGCAATTCAATGTCTTCCTTTGTGAAGACATTTGGAATTTCTTCTTGCTGTAAAACAAAAACCAAATATTAAAACAGAAGAAAAATCGAAAATAGGAATACCAACTTCGTCTGTCACTTGAAATATTATATAATTCCCAAGATGATAATTACTAAGATCACTATTATCAAAATTTAATTGGGACATTTTGATTTGCAGTTGTTTTGTTAAAACCACAATACCAACTGAACTAAATTTATGGTTCATAAAGCCTTCACCACATTTTTGTTTCTAACCAATAAATTAGAAATTTTTTGAAAATGTCGCATTCGAGAAAAATTCGTGAGTGGGGGGGAAGAGGAAAATTCATCTTCTTTGATTATAAAAACTTAGGTATATATTTCAAATTTTAACAAAATTTAGTAGACTGTTGATTTTTAATTGGTCAAGGCTTGATTGACCTACAATGAAAAAATGAGTTTACCTCTTCGAGTGGTTGCTCACAGTACTTGAAATAAACAGGTATTAGCTTAATTTTATTGCTCTTTCATTACCAAAGCTTGCCCGATCGTAAACTTATATTTGGGAGATCCTTCTCGTGAGAGCTAAGAATCAGTTGAAATTGTAAGTATCACTTATTTATTTTTGCAAGTTAAGGTATGATTCCTTAGCTGCGGCTGGGGCCGTGCGACTACAGTCGCAATGAATGCTCTCTTTCTCATGGCAATAGTTGCATGCGACGATCGTTTTCTAAGGAAACACTCCCATAAGAAAGCATGGAAAGCAGTCATTGCGACTGTAGTCGCACGGCTCCAGCCGCAGCTAAGGAATCACACCTTTACATATTTTTCATATTCACACTATTTTACTCCACTACGGAAAAACACCATATTATATGCATTTTTGAGTTCAATAATTTTTTCTTCTCTTTTTATTGCACCAAATCAGAAAATCATATCTCAACTTGTTAGATTAGAATAATGTTAGAAATATTCCAATCCACCAAAGCAAAACAATCGAGTTTTGCTTCCTCGAAATTCAAAATATTTTTATTTTATGTTTTATTTGTCCATTTGCCATTTTAGTTTGGTGTTTTATTTGTTTCTATTTTATTCGAATTTATCTCATGACAGCAAATTCAATTTCAGTTTTAGATTGGACCAGACAAGAATCGAGAAACTTCGCATGCACAGTTGAGAATCGCTTTGTCCATAACAATTTTTTTTTGATTCACCGGTAAAAATAATACATATCCTTTGATTTATTCAACGATACCACTTTTTAAAAATGTAATCCATATTCACTCAAAATTAGAAGAGGTGTAAAGACACAACAAGTTAAAAATGCAGCAAAAATTACTATAAAAACTGACAAAAGTAGAAAACAGCTCAAGAAAAACTAAAAGAATTAATGTTAGATAACCAAAAGGCCAATGACAGGGAGAGTCAAAATACCGCTCATGTGCGTCACTGCTTTGTTGTCTTAAATCTTCTTCTACGTTAAAATATATGGTTAGTTTTAAGGATTTACCATTTGGTCTCAGGAAATAAATTATTAAAAAGGTGGTTTCGTAGTGAAATCGCTAAGAACAAAACGGTCAAGAGTTCAACATTAAAAATATTTCATCAGTTTACATAAAATCTTTAGCAAAACTAAAACTATTTTTAAAACAATGGTACTAAATTGGTTACCTCGAAACGACTGGTCAAAAATTGATCTGGGTTCACTTTTATAATTTATAAAATTATTGCAAGATAAACAGCTGACTTTTCAAAAAAAAATCTTTTGTATCTTTATTTAAAAATAGTTTTTTTTTTAAATTATATATCAAAATTGCAAATTCTAGAAAAAGATAATACAGCATAGTATAAAGGCTCTATAAAAACTGTATTACAAGAAGATGATAAAATAAACTGTCCACTAAAATTTCTGAATTTGCTCAATCAACTAACAATGCATAGCAATGTGGACCACAAAATCTAACTGCATCTAAACTCTGTAACAGCACGAGCCCACAAATGGGAACCTTACAGGACTTCTATGAAAACCTACAAGACGAACTCGACAAACTCCCCACGACCGACAAGATTTTAATAATGGGAGATCTAAATGATAGAATAGGTAATGAGGCTATTGAAGGAATGATACTCCGCTATGATGCACATACAATGTCCAAAAGTCAGTACACACCTTTCAAATCTTGGACGTACGAGTGTTAACGTCGGCAAACATAGGATCTGACCACGGTCTGGTACTCTGTAAGTTGCGCATGAAGATGAATCTAACTAAAAGAAAACCACCTCAGTATATCGAAAAATACAATATCGAAAGTTTAACAGAAAAGGATCAAAGTTGACAAACGCGATAGAGAATAACGCCATATTGGCTACAGACAATGTTGAGGAAGAAGCACTCGGAATTAAGAAAGTAAACATAAACCATTCAGGAAGTAATAAGCTATGGCTTACAAAAGAGGTGAAGTTAATCGTAGAGTAAAAACGAAAAGCATATCTAAAAAATATAGGTGTGTCAGATCAGAAAGCGCACGGGAAGAATACATCAGAACAAGAAACCGAGTCAATGCCAGAATAAAAGAAATAAAGCAACATTGGGAAGAGTTTACCAGGGATATGAAAGACGACCTGTATGGCACTCAAAAGAAAATCTGGAAACTACTACGATCAAGGAAAAAGCCAGTAAGTGCATATTCCAAATATATCACTGTTAGTAAGGAATCCTGGACCGCATACTTCAGCAACCTGTATGGAGCAGTGGATCACGAAGAAGGGTGGACACCGACTACAACACTATTCAACGAAGAAAACTGAACAGTGGAAGAACAACAGGTACAAGATGCAGTAAATAAACTTAAAAACGGACGAAATCCCCAATGAGCTTATAAAATACGGAGGAAGAACGTTAACTAAAGAATAAACAACACTCTTCAAAAACATCCTTCAAAGTCAAATTGTGCCGAACGTCATTCGGCACGTCATTTATGGTAACAATACTATGCGAAACAATTCCAATAACAACGGAACACCAGGGATTTAGACGTAATAGATCCACGACGGATGCCATTTATATTGTCAAACAATATCTTTAACATAACATCGAGACTGTATAATATGGAGATCTCCACAGACAAAACCAAATGCCTAACAACTTCAAGAAACCCAATAACATGCACACTCACCATAGACAATAATGCAATAGAACAAGTACCATACTTTAAATACCTGGGAGTAGAAATCTACGGACGTGTAAATCTGGTAGAAGAAACCATGTTCCAAGTTCGAAAAGCGTCGATGGTTTCAGGCTGTTTGAATTATATAAAACGGACAAACGAATTTCCAAAAGTTAAAAGCAAATCAAGAATCTATAAAGCATACGGGAAACCCATATTAATATACGCTACAGAAGCAAGAGCAGACACCGCTGAAACAAAAAGAATGCTAACAACAAATGAAATGAAAGTTCTAAGGGCAATAACGGGAAAATCACTTGTCGGTAGAATTAGAAACGACCGCATTAGGGAAGAGTGCAACATGCCCGATATAATAAGATAGACAAGAACAAGAAGACGCTGCGGGACGGGACAAGAAAAAGTAGTCCCACATTCTTCTCTAATACGTACACAAGTACAGACGTCACGACAAAACTAGTCAAAATGAATTCTGGGAAGGTCAAAACGGGTATTTCCGTCAATATCTGAAAACCAAAAAAAAAATCGGGATTGCAATACTTCCTTATTTACAAAGAAGTAAAAATAAAATAAGAAATTCTTTTTAATTTCAAAAATATTACTCCTATTTTTACTTCCTTGCAAAAAAAGGAAGTATTGTAATCCAGATTTTTTTCGGTTATCAGATTTTGATAGAAATATCCGTTTTGACTAGTTTTGTCGTGACGTCTCTACGTACGGACGTCTGTATGTCGCATAACTCAAATACAACCAGTGGCGTAGCCAGGATTTTGTTATGGGGGGGGGGGGCAAGAGATGCAAGCTGCGCTTAGGGCGCGAGCCACAGGCGAAAATTTTTCGGAAAAAGAGGCGTGGTCATCTTATTTTCGGGGGTTAATCCACAAGAGGTTCATTTTTTATCGGATAAAATTGTTTTTGGACGAAAACGTGATAGTCATGGAAAAAACTCGAGAATTAAGGGGATTTTAAAAATTGCGAAAGCGCAGCTTGAGCAATTTTTGTAGATCCCTTAATTCGAGAGTTTTTACCTTAGGGCTATCATATTTGAGTCGAACAAAAAAAATTTTATCCAAATAAAAAGTGAACCTCTTGTGGATTAATCTAGTTTGCCCATTTCGTTTTAATTTACAATATGCTCCGCACCAAAGTTTCACTTCCAATATTAATTTATAATAAACATAGCTTACATATAACAAAAATATTGGTTTATTTCACATATAAGTAAAAATCTTCAGACGTAACAACGTAATAATATAATCTCTTGTATTTTGGGTGTATCACAATTTTTTTTAATAATAAATATAAAAGTCAAGTTAAATAACAATAAGAAATGAACAAAAAAATTTAAGTTTTTTCATTACATTTTTTAAGTAACTTCGCAGCATCTCGAATTGATCACTAAAATACGAAACTTACTTGTGAATTTTCATCGTCTGAAGATGGTATTTCTAAAATCGTCTTGCAATGTTGTTCTTCGTTAATTCGAATATCGCCACTGTCTAATTCTTCTTCGTCGGTACCACTATTGATATGATTAAGCGTCTTCTGGTAATTACCAATAAGTTCATCTTTGACTTCTTCAACCCTCTGTTCTAATTCTTCCAGCTCGTCTATTAATTTGAAACATTTCTTGCAAATCAGCAAGGAATGAGCATTCTCTTCGCTTACGGTTTCTTCTAGCAGTAACGAGATTACCTGCGACAGTGGCTTTTCCGTGCATGTTATACTCTACAAATTGAAACAGATTAAAACTACATCTTAAGTTTTAGAAATTACGTTACCTACCTCTCTATTAAAAATTTGAACTGAATTTCTCGTCGATACACCCACTCGTGAATTACATATCAAACAATGAGGATTTTCTTTTGCACTACTTGACATCTAAAAATAATAAAGAAGTAATAACGATCATCAAGTTTACGTATTTCGTTTTAGAAATTTGGTACCACGAAGACCGAAACGTCAAAATTTCAAATTGAGAAAATTTAAAAACGAAACAAACAAAATGCCCTAAATAACAATCCATAAATTCGACCAAAATGCGTTAAATATGTCCGCCTCACCTATCTAAAACGGACACAAACCACATGTGACGCAATTGCACTCGGAGGGCCCGCAGAAATCAAAACAAAAGTAATGTAATAAAATTGTTACCTCTGTTTTAAATATTTGGTACACTTTTTAGGGAAACATTAAATTTTTGTTGAATACAGGGCTGACGACCAACAAATGCTGCCAAGCTTGAGAACGTGACGCCGTGAAATATTAACAATTGACGTCAGCTACGCACGCTGCGCAATCACATAATTAACAAAATGGCTGTGACTTTTCCATTTGCGTATCGATTTTATCGTTTATTTTGATTTCAAAATCGCGCTAGTTTGCAAATTAATTAAAAGAATGCTTGCCAAAATATTATAAATTCGGGATTTTTAATTTTTATGAGTTTACAAGTCGCGAATGTTCGGCGTGAAGTTGGTCACACATCTACAGCGGTCCTAAAACTGGCAGAACTTTCTAGGTCTTCTAATAATAACTTGCAATAATTTTGATAACGTAATCCATGTTTAATAAATAATATTGTTAAAAAAACGAAAGGAAATCAGGTCAAGATTATTTAAGAAAAACATTAAAACTAAAAAATTATTTTATTAAAAATTTGCACATCTACATATCTTCTGTGCTCCACCTGTACGTCTCTTCCTGTTGCATAAGTTTGGAGTTTTTACTTTCGATGAACTTGACTTCGTATCCGTTTGACCGATCTACACCGTCCCACTGATGTCCTGGAGGTATACCAAATCTGTTGGGTAGAAAACTAAACGTACTGCTTTGTTTTAAAACGGTCCCTGGTTTCACTGGATTTTTCTTTTTCATAAATTCCAACATGGGATCCCCCTCCCGAACTTGTTGTTTTAAATAATTTTCCAAATCTTCATCGTCGGCATATCTCGCCAAAGGTTTGTTCATTTCATGTAAATCTTGTGCAAGTTTTTCTTCCTTGTCTTGGATCTGTTTCAAGCCGTGCCCCCACCTCGTATATATTTCCTGATATTTGGCTTCTTCCTTCTCGCGCTTTGCACGTTCCTCAGCTTTCCTAGCAAAATCAGCGTTTCGACCCGTTTTTCGTTCCCTTACCTTATTATAAACTGTACTTTCTTTACACAAGGCGTCGAACATTTCATCCTCCCGTTGTTTAAATGTTTCCATTTCTCTTGCCATATCTTGAGCATTTTGGAAAGCGGCAGTTTTACCGTCGAGAGTTTTGGTCATACGTTTTGCAGGAATCATATATCTGCCTTTCGAATCGCCTGGTAAAAGCTTTCTTTTTTTTTGTTCTGGACTGTTTACATTTGTTTGCCGTCTCGGAGGACTGGAATCTAAACTTATACTCGATTTCCTCCTTGGTGGACTTAGATCTGAAGTGGTCCTTCTTGAAGGACTTCTAGATTGCCTCCTCCTGGAAGGACTTTTAGATTTTCTCCTCCGAGGTGGACTCGAATCTTGCTTTTGTTGTCTCAATGAACTGTCATTTCTTGAACGATTGTCACCTAACCTACTCTTTCTTTTAGGACTGAAGTCTCGATTTTTCCGCCTCGGCGGACTACTGTCAAAATTTTTCCGTCGTGGTGGACTGCTGTCAGAATTTCTTCGTCTAGGGGGGCTGCTATCAACATATTTTCGTCTTGGAGGACTACTATCGTGATTTTTACGCCTAGGAGGACTGGCATCGGGATTCTGCCGTCGAGAACCATCATTTTTTTTAACATTCGAATCTTCGTTTTTAGCTAAAGTACGTATAGTAAAACTGGACGCGTTTGTCTCACTCAGTGCTTCCTTACTGTCACTTTTATCGTTATTTAATTCCACTGGTTTCCAAGAGTCAGTTTTAAAGTCTGATTGTCGTAAGTGCAGTGGTCGTTCATCTACAACGCCTACAATCTGAGGAGCATCTTCATTGGCATCTAATAAACTTATAGTACCCTCTTCCGAAACCGTGAAGTTGATATCCACATCGTCATCAATTATTTTAACGCTAAAAACACAAAATTATAAAATAAATAAAATATTTGAGGTTAAAATCACAATTTACCTGGCACCTGCCACTGGCTTATTCTTTTTCTTCTTAATTTTTTTCTTTTTCCCTTCTGAAGCATCGGCGGACAAATACCGCTTTAAGTATTCTTTTTGATTGATTTGTGTCATCGAAAATATTAGTAAACCTAAAGACCTATTTGCATTATCCGTTGACAGATATGACAATACAGTTTAATCCGGTGCTTCCAAAACTTTACAACAGAGTGAACCACGAGTGAACCGTAAATACATTTTGATATCTAACCTCAAAATTTTGAAAAGTTTCTGGAAACAAACTTTAAATATTTCACATGAAATGGAAAACAATGTAACAGTAACTAACCGTGAATTATCAATACTTTTAGTGGAACCTTTTTATGGCGGTTCCCATAGGCAATTAATCGATACGCTGAAAAAATGTTGGTAAGAATTAATATTTTTTGTTTAAATAATTAACCCACGTAGAACTGTAGACTTTCCAAACAATGAGTTGATAACGCTAAGCGCGAAGAAGTGGCATTGGAGAGCACGTTGTAGTGCACTAACACTTTCGGATTTGATTCCGAAGGTTACAAAGGAAGATGTACTTTTCTGCAGTTCTGTGTTAAGTCTCGCCGAATTGATAGGCTTGAGACCTGATTTGGTGCCTTTGAAGAAGATAGTTTATTTTCATGAAAACCAACTGGTCTACCCAAAACAAACCATTAAGGAACGTGACGTTCAGTACGCTTACAATCAAATTACAACCTGGTACGTAATTTATCGAAATATTTAACTGTCTCTAATTGATACTTTCTTTTACATAGTTTAGCAGCCGATGTGATTGTTTTTAATTCTTATTACAACAAGGATTCTTTTCTACAAAGCATAACGAAGATTATTAAAATGTTACCGGATTATAAACCTAAAGGTGTACGAGCTAAAATAGAACCAAAATGTCAGGTGATATATTTTCCCATCGAGTTTCCTATATTAACAGACCTACATGAGAGAAAGGACAACATCTTGCATATTGTCTGGCCTCACAGATGGGAATTTGATAAAGATCCATTGGCATTTACGAATGTTCTAGCCAAATTAGACGCTGATGGATTAGATTTTAAAGTTTCTATCATTGGACAAACTTTTGATGATGTGCCAGATATTTTTAAAAATTCCAAACAGCTGCTAGGTAACAAAATAGTGAATTACGGCTTCGTAGAAAGCAAACAGGAGTATTACAAAATATTGCAGTTGTGTCACGTTGCAGTTTCGACAGCCCAACATGAATTTTTTGGCGTTTCCATGTTGGTATAATTGATTATTGTATTGGTTTTTCATTTAAATTTTTTTATTATTTTAGGTTGGAAGCTTCTTTCTGTGGATGTTTGCCGTTGGTACCGAACCGACTCGTATATCCAGAAATTTACCCAGATCTTTGTATATACAAAAACGATGATGAATTATACAGAAAACTGAAAAATTATTGTAAAAATCCGGACGTATGCAATAGAGATCAAATTTCGACTAAATTGGATTTTGATAAATTTTCAATTAATGAACTTTTACCAAAATATTCGAATTTATTTAATCTAAAATGATCTGTTCAATTTGTGAAAATGGATTTTTCTTTGATTTTTTGGGAAATTAATTTTTAAAAGTTTCATTTTCAAGACCTTCGAGGAAATTAAAACTACAGGGTCGTAAGAGAGAGTAGTTTTTAAAGCTCAATAACGATCTGTAGATCGGAAAACCACCAATTAATTATATTTTGCTATTGATTTTTAGTGTAAATTTGAGACTAATACTCTTTCGTCTAAATCAAGAGCTTTTGAGATATGGATTAATTGAATTTAAAAAAATGATGCAAAATTTGGTATTTTTTCTTTTCCTGGAAAATTTATATCTTTAAAACGTTTTTCAAAAAATTTGGTAAATATACTTTTGTTATAATTTCCAAAACAATGGGAATTATTATTAATTATTTATTTTGATTTTGCTAAAATATGATAGAACTTATTATTAGGAATATATTTTGACTGCACTAATTAAATTGGAGAACTATGCTTTTTTTTCACACATAGTCCAGGATGGTGCTGCAAAACATAAAATCCTGGTAAGGGATTTTTCTATTGGATTATGTTAGTGGATCACCCCTAAGTGTAAAACCGGGTTTTCAGCTTCGGATAGCACTCGCGTCAGCCGCCATCTTGAAAAAAGCGTTTTTATTATTATCTTATAAGCGGTGCCCCCAACGATAAAAATGATAAAAACTTTTTTGTGGAAAATTAAACTTCCTATCATTTTTGATTTCTCGAAAGTCAATAGTTTTCGAGATATAGTCAGTTGAAAAATTCAAAATGTAGTTTTTGTTAATTTTCTCGTTGACAATTGCATATCTTAATACATAAAATCCCAGCACGCTGCTGCTCCTGCTTCTGATTCCCTGATATGCCTTATCGGCTGACTTTGTGTGAGCCGATGCATCAGACTCATGCATCATGAAGCGAGAAGCTTTGAAACGGGTCAATTAAATGACTGCTTTAAATACCGTTTATATACTATTTTTGTAATGACTTTAATTAACTTTTAAAAGCTTGGAGGAAGTTGCAATAAAACCGCGGGCCCTTTTAGTTGGTGGTCCGTGTGCAGTGCACCCACCGCACCCCCAGTAGTTCCACCCCTGGCGTGCACGTATTGTTTACGCTTCCACCTATTTTCTTGTTAGCAGTGGCGTATTTAGAAAATGATTTTTGAGGGGAGGGGGGGGCAAAGTATTTTTCAGATTCTCGTTAATCTAATCATGCGCGTCAGTGATAAGAGATACTTGACTAGAAGTTTATACAAACAAAATTTGTTAACAAAACAAAAGTTTTATAAAACAAAAAAAATCAGAATTATAAAGTCAAATTTTGAGATTTTTATATTTCAAAGGAGGTATGGGGAAGATTTATCCTTCAATGTACACTCTTCTATTAACATATTCTAATATCATAATATGTAATTAGCAATTACATTTATTTCAATTACAATTAAAAATAATAAAAATAAAAATATATGTAAAACCCAACATTAGTTTCAACTTTTAGAATTCTTAATTATAGATACTAATTATTATTTGTCTAGACTGAGGCTGGCAGAGGGCTGATAGAGCTATTTCTCAATGAATCATAAGAAATTCACGTGCATATTAGAATAATTGAATTGCATCCTAATGATTGCAATATGGGATGCAATATTCAAATCATTCCAAAAACACGTGAAGATTTGTTTGTAATAATCTAGAAATGTTAACTACTCCTACACGTTTTAATTTTATTAAAATAATTGCTGTTTACAATAAATGAAATAAATTTAATTAATTATATATTATTGGCATTATTGCAACGAATGCTATAATCTTTGTGAAAGAATTTATGATATGTGAAATTTATAGATAAACCCGTGGCGTTTAGCACTAATAGTACTAATTTAGAGTATTTTTTATATTTTAGAAAATATCTATTTTAAAATATTATTTCAGTTAAACAAAACAGCTTGCATAATGTTGGGTCTTCATTTCACGATTATTTTACAGGGTGTCCCCAAATACACTTTACATAACTTAGGTGGCGATAGAGGACACTTTTCTAAGGAACATTTTTAACAAACATTTTCTTCTAAGTTTAAGCCCCCGAGAGTTAAGCTACTTTAAAGCATTTTTTTTAATTTCTACATTCACGTGGACATAGCTCAGAAAATATTGATTTTTTGGTAAACATGGATTACTTATTTTTTAAAGAACGTGTAATAATCTATAAACTAGATTCTAACATTTTTTTTCTAAAATCAATGTCTTTCGAGTTATAACTTAAAGTAAGTAAATATATGTTAAAAAATTCGAGTTTTTTCTTGGTTTGGTTTTTCAAACATTTTTACTAAACAGAAGTTGTAGTCCGTTAAATTTCCTATCCGGAATAGGACTTTAGAATTTTTATAAAAGTTTCGTTTAAAAGATAGAGGGTTTTGAAAAAAACAAAAAAAGTCTCGAATTTTTCAACATTTTTTACTAACTTTAATTTATAACTCGAAAACCGTTAATTTTAGACAAAAAATGTTAGAAGCTAGTTTGGGGCCGTCCATTAATTACGTAAGGACGATTTTTGTAATTTTCGACCCCCTCCCCCCCTACGTAAGTGCACGTAAGATTGTGGCAACCTCCCCCCACATCTTACGTAAGGATTCTAAAAAAAATGCATTAACCCCCCTACCCCTTTTTATTAGGGGCAGGTGGGGGTTAATTTTTTTTATTAAAAATTATTATTAATCATTTTTTGTTATTGGTATGGACATTTACAATTTAAAATGGGTATTTTTAAATTTTGAATATTTTTAAATTTTAAATTTAATTTAATTTAAGAAAATGGTTTAAAAACCTTACGTAAGGACTGCGTCAGACCCCCTCCCTCCCCCACATAAGGGTCCGTAAGATTTATTATACCCCCCCCCCCCCTAAACCCTTACGACAGCCCCTTTATAGATTATTTCAGGCTCTTTAAAAAAGCACTGATCCATTTTTACAGAAAAATCAATATTTTCTGGGCTTTGGCCACGTAGAGGTAAAAATTTAAAAAAATGCTTTCAAGTGGCCTAACTCTCGAGAGTTTAAATTTAGAAAAAAATTTTGATAAAATTGTTTCTTAGAACAGTGTACTCGCCACCTAAGTTATGTAAAGTGTAGCCTGGGACACCCTGTATATTTTTTAAAAGCTGCTATTTATAGTTTGATTATAAATCTAGTTTGTCTCGTTATCAGTACAAGGTTCAACTTTTATACGTAATTTCTTACGCTGGCGCTGGAGCAATAATTTTTTAAATTTTAATGCACTAGCAAAAGTACAATGTTTTATTTGAATTTATTCAGCAGATCTATACCGACAGACAGATTCAGCAATTTTGAAAAATCAGAGGATTTAAAATTAAAACTTCAATATAACCAGTTAATTAAACATTAATATAAAAATCAATATTATTTTTGAGCTATCAGCGGAGGATATCGCTTTCGTCAAAATATTTATTTGTTTATAACCGAAATAAACCTATTTTCATCTGATACGATCTACTCTCTAATAAATTAATTTGTCATTTTGTCTTGAAATATGATCGCGAGTTAAGGAATTTAGACCGTATTGTAGCAACAGCTGCTATTTTGAGAATTAATCTTGAATCTCGGATTAATCCATGATTATTATGTCTGTATTAATATGTCCGAATTAATAATAACGGATGTCTGTACCAATATGTCCGTACTAATAGTCACAGATTAATCCGAGATTCAAGATTAATTCTCAAAATAGCACCTGTTGCTACGATACGGTCTAAATTCCAATAACCTCATCGGTAAATCCTAGGATTATCTTGCATCTAGGATTAATCCGTGACTATTAGTACGGGCATTAGTGATTAGTATGGGCATAAAGGAAACATTCTCAAAAATCTGCAAATGTTTTTCAAAACTCACATGCTCTCAAAACTATGTTGTAAGTTTATTTTTATTAACTTATAATTATAAGTTTATTAGTATAGTTACCCAGCCCTTTGACTATCGGGTTTTCAGAAGAGTCTCATCCAGAGGATGGACTCCAGGGTGGAGTCCTCCTGCAGCCGTTTGTCTGAGCCCTGCCATTGGGTCTTTATGGCACGTCTTATTACGTCATTACTATGTTCTGAACTGTCTGGAGATTTTTTGCTGTGGTTGGTGAGTGTCAACCCGATGACGGTTTTAACTAGTGTCAGGCCGTTTTTTACGCTTAACTTGCTTTTGTGATTGAGAAAAAGGCCAACGCGGTCATAGCTCCCTTGCTTTAGCATGGTAACATTGTTACCCCTGTCCAGGGTCATACCCAAGTATTTGGAGGTATGATTCCAGAGGATTTCGGTGCTGAACATTTTTAATCTAGATTGAGGTTTATTATTCTCAAAGTGTAAATATCCCGAAAATTTTGTGTACACTCGTTTGGAATTCTTTTGGGAATCCTTGGAATTTCTTGAAAATCCCTGGAATTATTTGAAAATCACTGGAATTCTGTGGAATTCTTTAGAATTCTCGGAAATCCCCGGAATTCGTTGGAATTAGTTGGAATTCTTTGGAATTTTTTGGAATTCCTTGGAATTTTTTGGAAATTGTTAAAAATCATTTGAAGTCCTGGAAATCTTTGGAAGTCCTTGAAAATCGTTGGAATTCTTGGAAATTTTTGGAATTCCGAGTCCTTTGTACAGAAATTTTACTGGACATTTACCCCTTGATTATTTTCATTGATAGCCGCGCGATTCAAAAAAAGTGTGTGGCGGAGCTTTTACTTGGGTTTACCTCAATGCGCCACGTATGGCTCCAAATCTCGAGAGCCTCTAGGGCAATTTGGAGCGTTTGTGTGATATTGTACGGTTTGAGAGAGCTCACGTAGTATGCAGTGTCATCTGCATACAACATGAGGTGAGTGGGTGAGTTCGAGGGTATGGCGCGGGTCTGGGTATAATTCTGGCGTAAAAAATATACAGAATAGAAGCCATCACGGATTCTTAGGGCACTCTTGCCTCAATTTGCGGTTCGTAAGTTAATACGCTATTAGCCTTACAAGTGCTGATCGTGAATTAATCCTTGGTGCCAAACCTTGCCAAAGGACTTGGCGACATCGAGGAACACTGCTCCCGTTTTACGATTTTTATTTCAGTGTAATGTGATATGCTCCACTAGCATCAGCACTTGATGTGTCGTTGAGTGCCTTGGGCCAAAGTGTTCGTCCGGAATGGAGTGGTTTTCCGAGAGGGATGTATTTAGTCGGGTTAGTTAATACTAATCATCTCTGCTAGTTTTCCCAGAGCAGGGAGTAAGCTCATAGGCATGTACTGCCTTATAGTTTTGACATGTGAACTTTTATTTATTGTTAATTCATGTTACGTGGTTGATCCTCTCCGCTTGGCGGATGGAAATATGAACCACTTAAAATGTTGAATTTTCCAAATATTTTGTATATCTGTTATTTTTGATTTTAATTATGTTTTGACAAAATTTCCACCCATATTGTGACATTTGGGGACATGCTGTATTAATTTTAACATACAAACATTCTGTTTAATTGCATAAGATTTTGTATAATTCACATATTTGCCATTAATTATAGCATATTTCGGTCTTGAAGTGGTCTACGATCATGTTGGGCGAAACGTCGACCATGTAAACAAGTTGTTTTATTTAAATCCTTGGTCCAAAATCCCAAAAACTATATACCGAGATGAAAAATAAAAATAAAAAAAAATTTACTTTTTTTGGGCCATCCATTTTTTTAACACGAGACTCTTAATTTCCAAGTTTCAAAAAATTATTCAATTTTCAAATTTCTGTTCAATTCAATTTATAATTTATAATTGATTCCAAATATTTTGTATAACGACGTCCAATTTTAATTTCCAAATTTTGAAATAACTCTAAATAAAATCTTCAAAATCCAAATTAGTAATAATAAATTCTTCTTCTTTTCTTTATCTTCTTTTTAATTTTTCTTCTTTTTTAAATTCTTTAAATTCTTCTTTTCCTTTATCTTAATTTAGGACTTTGTCCTGTTATTGTATCATTAAATGTACTTGACATTCATGGTTCTGTGATAAGTGATAACTTAAATAAAATTCTAGTAGGGTGCTAATTTGACTAGATGCTTAACTTATAGATTAAATTTGGACTTTAGATCACAGCAGTGTAGTCGGCGCGACCAAACATTGAACCGCGGTTTCCCGTTTCGTAGCCCGTCGATTTAAGCTTTACACCACACTGCTGATTCAATAATAATCCAATTTAATTAATTATTCTCTAAGTCGCTTCCAACTTCAAGTTCCAAATTGCTCCTTTAAAATTCTTCAAAATCCAAATTTATAATAAGACAAATTTACTCACGCAATCAACAATCCGTAAACGCGTCCGTCCACCTTTGACGGATCTGACAAAACCAAAATTATCTACAAATTTTAGTACCAACATAAAATTGTTGGCGCGAACAACCATTCAAATATTTACAAATTTACACATTAAAAACTACAAATTAAATTTAAAAACAATCAAAATAGAAATTTGAATAATCCTTGTGCATCTAAGATGAGACTTCCTTAAAGTCTAATACAAAAATGTATACAGTTCATCTTCAAAATAATTAGAAGAACCAATGAAACATTGAAATTTAACATAACAAAATTTACTGATCGATAAACATTGGATTACAAATAAAGCCTTATACAGGATTATGAAATTAAAGATTATACCACAGCTTCATAAAAAGGCAGTGGCGGCTTGTCATAAAGGGCACAGGGGCACGTGCCCTCCCATCCCAAAACCAAAAACAAGCACTAACTTAAAATAATTATCAAAAAAATAAATTTTATATTTTAAAAACTACTTCTTTTATTTTGTGCCCTCCCACTGGAAAATGTCACGAGCCGCCACTGTAAAAAGGGTGTATTTTTGATTTTTTTTTATTATTGGTTGGTATACTAATTGTCGATCTGGTATTTATAAAAATGTCTTGTTGCAGTGTAGTTCAAATAAAAGTTACACTTCGCTCGTTAGGGTTCTCGACGATGAATAGCTAACTTATATTGCTGAATTAGTAAAATCGCACGAAACAGCCGGATTCAGCTAATTAGACGATTTCCACACTGTTTAATAACTACAATAATCTTACAATATTTTTTTCATTTAATGAAAAAAAAACTGTCTAAAATGTAAAATCGTTAATTAAATTTTAATGATTGAAAATTTCCAAGTAAACATATTATTGAAACGAATTGAATTAATTGAACCAAACCAATAAATAAGATAAATGATGATATTTTAATTATTTAAAGTGTAATTAATTGTTTTATCTACCACCATTCCAAAAAATGCACTTTCAATATTTTTTTTATAAAATATCCTGCTGTTGATGAGAAGGAACGTTGATTGCGTGCATTTGGTTTGAAAAAATGTCAGTTAAAATAAATAAATTTATTTCTGAGTGTTTGCTAAAAATAATCTGAGGTGTCCAATCATACATACTTTTAAAAAAATTAAAAAACAATAGTATGTAAATCACAATTAAATAATAATTGAAAATTAAACCACAAACAAAGAATTTGGTCAAAATAAAACTTTTCAGAAAGTTGCTAAAATAATTAAACCAATTAAATAATTGATAACTATATTATAATATTTATTATTCAAAAATTGGACCACAGACGTAAGGCGTTGAGTAATTCCCAAAATTCCAAATTTAAAATTAAATTCTCCATTTAAAAAATTTTAAACTCCAATTTAAAAAAAAGTTGAACCACAGAAGTAAGGCGTTGAGTAATTTCCAAAATTCCAAATTTAAAATTAAATTTTGGGAATTATTCAAAATTACGCATAAAAACTGCTAAAACTAAAACTGCATCGTCCACTAAATTGAAATCTCCGGTTCGATTCCGGGCGGAGTAAAGACTTTTTTTTTGTAAAAAACCACGACAAATCACGGTTCCACCCAAGAAACTAGTTTTGCGTTTGTACAAATAAAAACTTTTTATAAAATACTAGTGTTATCTGAATACCCGTGTAAAAATCGTATAGTGTAATCTCTATGTAAAATGCATGTAAAATTTCGATTTTTAAATACCGTTTTTTCAAAAACGAATGGATAATCCGCAAAAATTTTATAGTTATAGAAAAAAGTTCGATTTGTGGTATCGATTGCCTGACAGATGCCGGTTGTTCTTTAACTCATGATCATATTTCAAGACCAAGAAAATTTTATTTAGATCAAGTCCCCTAATGGGAATTATATTACTATATAATATATATTATATGAATATGAATCCGAGATTTACCGTGGTTGCGTTTGTCAAAACGACCAGGAGCGTCCGGAGCGGAGGGTCGGTTACCCTGTTACAACTGCACTCAGTTGTAACACTTCGAAAAAGCAAGATCAGTTGGGTTAGGGAGGGAGGTGATAACTCAGTTAAATCTCCGTTTGGCACGGCACAGCACATCTGTTGAAACGGTAAAAAGAATACAGCTATAGTAATGTATGAAGGTGCATTTTGCCAGCCCCTCCCATTTCGAATTTTGGATCCAAAATAGTCTAAATCGTTTGTACCTGCTTGTACCTTCTTTATTTTCGTTTAAACCAATTTTGTTTTTCAGATATTTTAAAATATCTAAAATGGGCTTTACGCCAGCACTCCCCCACATATCGAATTTTGGCTCCAAAATAGATTTAATGGTTTGTACTCCGTTTGTACCTATTTTATGAAACCAGTTCACAAGCGACGGTAGATATAGAGATTCAACACGCAAACAGCAACTAAAATCGGCTACGAAAACTATTTCGGAGTGCGCGTCAGGTTACCAATACTAATTACTAGCAAAATTATCATACACTTCAAACGGGGGTCAAACGATTAAAACTATTTTGCATCCAAAATTCGAAATGGGGGGGGCTGGCGAAATATACCTAATATTGGAATCATTTCTTTATTCACTGTACCTTGTATACTTTTTATGGGTGTACGTACAATTTTATGCATAGCTGTAAATGTAGTTCTATAATTAATTAAATCTATAAATAAATAGATTAAATAAACTATAAAAATAAAATTAAAAAAGACATTTTTTGATAAATTTGCAAAACACTAATTAAAGCTGTTTCAGTTTACACTGATCGAAGCACTTTTGATATATATGTAATATTATTACAGGAACTGTTTTAGATTACCGGTATTGCTTTAGGGTACAAAGATTAATGCTGACTAATATACGATTACAACTGACTCCGCTTGTAAAGTACGTGAGATTCCAGATGTTAGGTGAGGTTGGTATTACTCATACTAAGTTACTGTTGCCAAAGCTAAAGTGGGGTTTTTTCTTGTGTACATTTTAGCCTGAATGAACTACAAGTTCACGCACGGAAAGGTCCCATCACTAAGCTATTATCCTAAAAAAATAAGATAAAACAATTATATTATTGTTGTGACCTGGTCCTATATTGTACTTTGACTCGTGCAAAAATAAGTTGCAATAACAATTACTACTTTCAAAATAGCCTGAGAAACTCCACTGACTGCAGATAATTTTTAAAATATGGGTAATCAATCGCTTGCATTAAAGCAGAAGACATAAATTTGTTTACGGACGAAACATCAATATAAACAGATTTCTTTAAATAATAATAAACCTTCAAATTATTTTTAAAACCACGTGCTAAATCTGTATAATCTTAATATTATGCAAGAAAATTTTTTTAATCAGAAATAAACTACTACATATACAAGAAAAAATTACCATGTTACCAAAGTTACATATTCAAGGTTCTTTGATAGTCATGTAATTGTAATTATACGACTATCGTACAAAAATGATAATCAAAAAATAACGTAGGCGTTCTTTGAACCGATAATCGAAATATTGATAATCGGATTATTTAATTTCCTTGTTTGTAATAATATAACCAGTTATAATTTGCATCGAACTTGGTTTCACCACCACTAAGTTTATCGAAATCAATCTTTCCTTTTTTTATGGATTTTATCGCGAAAAGTTTATTTTTAACTCTTTTTAATTTTTGGCCCAATTTAAAATTAGTAACTCATACTGCTTATCAATTTAATTTAATTAATTAAAATGAATAATAACAACTTCATAAATTTTAGAATTTGCTGTGTAATTTTTTCGAAATTTTTAATTTTAAAAGTATAATAATAATATAACAAACTAATAAAATATTACATAACTGTAATTTTCATTTTGTCAAAACGTGCACTGTAGGGGAGAGTGAAGCATGTTGATGCCTATATATTTTTACGGAGCCGGACAATTGAACGCGGCCGGTTAAACGCGACAGTTTGAAAGCGGCCGTTTGTACCCAGAGACGTTTGAACGCAAGGACATTTAAAGGCGAAAAATTAGATGCAATTGCATCCAGTCCCCCTTGAATAAATCACTGTTTTGAGTCCACATCGAAGGAGATCCATCCCCTTTCTGGTAGCACACTTTGTGGAGTAGTACCGATCTAGAGAGATATTTTTAGCGAGTATGGCGTTTGTCAAAATGGCCCGGAGCATCCGGAGCGAATGGTCTGATTTGCCAAATGCAACCACAGCAATCTCGGATCCACCCTAAAATCTAGACATCTATTATAGATTATTAGTTATCTTACGGACTCTTACGTGGGAGAAGAGGGAGTCAAAAACTACCCAAGTAGTTTGAATTATCGCCCCCCCCCCAATGAAAATTTCAAGTATTAATTTTGAGGTCAGGGCTTAGGGATAATGGGGAATTGTTCAAGCAGTCCGTATTAATCCATGTTAAATCGACGTGCAACAACAATATTATTTTATTTGAATATAATAGGGGGGGGGGGTGCAATTGTATCTAATTTAAACGTTTAAATGTCGCTACGTTCAAACGTCTTTGCGTGCAAAAGGCCGCCTTTAAATGTCCTAGACTGTCCAATCCGCAAATAAACCAAACAAGTCCAAATACCGGGGCGGCGTACAGCATGACCAACTCTGCCACCCTGCACAGGAGTTTCCTCTTCGCTTCTTGCGGTCAGCACGTGTTAGGCATAATCTTTGAGAGTGCCTTCATTGTTGCTGCTGCCCTGGCTGCAACCCTTTTGATGTGGGGCTTGAAGGATAGACACCGGTTGATGTCTACGCTTAGAACCGTGACCTGGTCACGCGTGTCTATGGTGTGTCCGCCCAGCAAAAAATGCGCCGGTCTGATCCACCTCTTCCCCGAGACGACGACCGCCTCCGTCTTCTCTGGAACAAGCCGCAGTGAATTAGCGGACATCCAGGCCGAAATGTCGGCAATAGTTCTATTTACCGGCCGCTCCATATCTTCCTTAGTCTCCGCCCCGACCACGGCCGTTACGTCGTCGATGCTCACCCGGGTAGTGTGGAAAGTCTTAGAACGCCTTCGTATATCGCGTTCCACAGGAGGGAGCCAAGCATCGAACCTTGTGAAACTCCGCTGGACACCGAGTAGATGTGCTGCTAGAGCTTCTCGTCCACTATCAATGTTCTACCGTGGAAGTAGTTTTTGCTATATTGTTAAGGAGGTATAGTGGTACTTCCCTCCTTTCCAATTCCTCCATGATCAACTTCCATTTTGCGGAGTTGAATGCGTTTTTGACGTCGAGTGTGACCAAGACCACGAAACGCCCCGACTTTCTGGTACCTTTCTTCGCCGATCTTATCATCCGGACCATGCTGTCCACCGCGTCGATGGTATGTAGATCTACCTCTTCGATAGCCGAATTGACTATCCGAGAGGCCCCCAGTCTTTTCAATCTCCCGGCTTTGCAGAAGCAGTCTTTCAAACAGCTTCTCTGCATGGTCCAACAAGCAAATGGGTCTGTACGAACTTAGATTTTCTAGGGGTTTTAATCGGATAAACTGGGGATAAATTTGGTTATCATTGGCAGAAATTCCAACTAAGGATGGTAAGCCTGATTTTACCAACACGAAAATAAACCCCCAAAGATGATATAAAAGCAAAAAAGATCTTAACCACAATAATAATTTATTGTAATTTGTAAATTTTCTTTCTAATTTCAATAATAAAATTTTATTTTTAGAGGAAATAATCGACGAAAAAGTAAAAATAATAGATATAGAAAGTTAAAATAATTTCGACGATGGAAACCTAATCATAAAGGTACAGGACGATAGAATGTCTATCTTTTACTTTCACGCTTTCTATTTCATACTTTACTGCCTCCGTGTGGGGCAATTACGCGGTATAATTTAAACGGAATTAATAGAACCCAAAGTTTAACCCATAACTTCTTCAAAAATTGACTAAACCCAACGTTCTTATTTTTAAATTTTTTAGTTTTGAATGGTACTATTCAGATAAAAATATGAAAAATTTTTTCGATGTCATGTTCCATGAAATTTTCATGTTCCATGAAAGAACCACCCTGTATATTAGAATCAACAGTCCAGGTTACAGTGCGAAAAATAATAGCTGTTTCAACAGCTATTTTCCTATTTCCAAATTCAACTCAAATTAAATTGCAATTTAATTTGTTATTATTAATATATTTGTATATGTATTTATGTTTTTTTAATTATAATAAATAATTTAACAAAATCATTGAAATTTAAGATGGAGCCGAGAACCTTGAAAGAACTGGAATCGTTTTAAAATGCAGTGTTACGAAAATTTTAATTACTTACAACGGGATGATTTGGTCATCTGCAGAAAATGACGATTTAGTTAACGGAAGACTTGAGATTGCACGAGTACGAGAAACATTTAGATAAACAATAATAATAATTAAAACAACAAAAAGGAGTCAAGGACATAGATCGTTGCAAAAGAAATAAATTAAAAACAATTACAATACTAAATTTACCACAAAAAAACATAACACGAGCGAAAAATTGAATGAAATGAAAATTGAAAAATCAATAAATCAAAATGGGATTTAACTAAATTATCCACTTTCAAATTTGTGATGTTGAACCCGAGTCAAAGCTCGCAAAGTGCATCGCCAACGCAAACGTTCATACGAACTTGAATAAGCAATTTATTGCGTATTGTAGTCATCACAATTTAGATTGAAACATTTTACTGTTTTTTCGTTTTGTATAATATATATTTTATTATATAAAAGAATGCGTTTTAAAAATAGAACAATTTTATTTTTCAGTTTTTATTAAATTGGTATTGCAGAATGTTGACCGCAAAGTATGTCGAAAAATTCTAAGTAGAACAAATTGAAAAAAATTAATAAAATTTTGTTCAAAATAATGTATTTCAATGAAAAATTTAACCTCAATAAAATCGATATGACCAGTTTATTGGACCCATTGACTTACTTTTAGGCTTTAACCACATTAACGCAAGTACATCACAGTAAATATTTATTTATAAATTTTAAAAAATGCTCTACTTTTTTTAATTTGTTTACATTTAAAGTTATTCAACTCCCTTATCGTTTTGTTTTGACAAAAAAAGATAAATTCGATATTAATTTAAAAAGCGAAGCAACTGTTATCAGGTAGTGGCACCGGGGCTGAACATGTTATCCGGGTACTACGAACGTGGTTGGTATCGACTCCCTACAATTTTCATTTAAAAATTTAGGATCGATTTTGCCCGTAGCTTATTTTATTTATATATTAATAGTAATATATAATAAAAATAAGTTCATTTACCTTTTCCAGGATTTCCGGCAAAAAAAACAACACACGAATTGTAATTTTAACAAATTTAAAATTTTTTATTATAATTTTCTTGTTAGTAATAATAATTATTATTATAATTGTAACGCAGTCACGAACGAACAATCATACATTTTCATTAACGCCCGTATTAATAGTCACGGATTAATCCGAGATTCAAGATTAATTCTCGAAATAGCAGCTGTTGCTACGATACGGTCTAAATTAAATCCTAGGATTATCTTGAATCTCGGATTAATCCGTGACTATTAATACGGGTATAAGAGAGGGTTTCAAAAACACGAAAACGTTTCTTCTCTGATTTAAACAAAAGTGAGTCAAAGTAAAAAAATTAAAAAAATTTTTAATCTCGTACATCGGCTCTGTTATCACAAAATTTCATGAATTCCAAATTACAATACTGGATTAAAGCATAGTAATACCGTAAAGAGCGAAAATAATAAAGCAATATATGCAAGATTCGATATAACATAAAAATTTAATAATAAATAATAAATAAATTTTCCGTTGAAACATCTGCTAGAGACAGGACATTCACTCCAAAAATGAAAACAGCGTCCGACTATTAAATTATATATTACGTAAGAAAAAAACGAAAACTTGATTTATTGGAACTTTTAGAAATTAAAAAACCGCAGAAATAACCAATTATGAATTACCTAAATGATCACGAAAATTTAGACTTCGAACCCATTTTTGATCTTTAAGATTTAATTTAGTTTTAATGTAGTTTAACAGTTATCTTTAAAAAAAAAATTATTTTTCACCGCAAAACTGAGGACATTCACGTATACTCAGACTGGACTGTAGCTAGGGGTAGTAAAGTAAAAATACTATCAACTAAGCAGTGGGGGTTCACAGGGGTCAGAGATATTAAAAAATCTGACGTAAACTGGTTTACTCTAATGAAAGTTGGACGGGAGATAACCGCGAAAATATTGCAATACGTTACGTTAAGGGATAACACTAATGTGATATATTTTAAAAATCGAAAAACTTTTTTTTGCTTTAAAAATTTGTTCAACATTTGCAGAATAATGTGTAAAAATTTTATGCCGATATTTGTAGTATTTTTTTAGTTCTAGAGCTTTAATCTGGTCAGAATGTAAGCCATAAATCGTTCAATTGTCGGCAACATTTAAAACTGTTGTATACCAACGTTTTTACTTTGTAAACGTTTTTACTTTACTTTATAACGGAAACAGACTATGTAACTTAGCAACATCACTTGGCATGGTTATCAAGCACAAGCAAAACAAAATTTGTACTACATAAAAAAATTTATAAAGTAACAGATGCGGCCGGGATGCGGAAACAAGGAAAGAAATCAAATTGACCATGTACTGATAACCAGAAGAAGAGCTACATTAATAAGAGACGTTAGGGCATACAGAGGGACCAACGCTGATGCAGATCACCTTCTGGTAGTAGCTGAAATTAAACAGAAAACGATGATAGAGGATATGAAGCATGAAAACAAAAACCACTGGCAATTGAAGAACTTGACAATGAAGAGAATAAAAAAAATACAAAGAAAAATTTACAGAGGAATTGGAAATAAGAGAAGATTACTGCAGTTGAAGTAAATTTTACCATAAATTTAGTAAAATTTACTTTAACTGCAGTAATATTTACTTTAAATTGATTTGGACTTCAATTTGAAGTAAAAATTACTTCAAAACACCAACAATTTTTCTCTGTGTGGGCTTTAAAAGAGATAACGGGGAATACCGAATTAGAACAAACACAGAAATACTCGAGAAAATAAATGGAGAAGACGTTGTGAGATATATTAAGACGCAGAGGTTGAAATGGTGGGGTCACGTGATGAGAACTGACGAAGAGGAAGTAACAAAAACTATAATGACATGGAAACCTGGTAAACAACGATGCAGGGGAAGATCTAAACTGAGATGGAGTGATAAGGTAACGGAAGTAAAATACACCAGGACCAGTATTTAATTAAGTGTAAATATCATAAAACCGGATAAAACAGTTAAATTCCTATCAGGAATGTAATGCAATGAATAATAATAATTTTGCATTCTCTTGATTATTTAATCCAATCTTTTGTTTCTTGACTATCTTGTTTGATTTTTTTTTTAATTCTTGGATTGTTTTGATACAAATTTTATTTTAATTTTTTATATTTATTAATTTTATAGATTAATTTATTTATAAATTCATTTCTCATTTCTTTTCATATTAATAATCGCATCTTATTATTCTTGGTAAACTCCTATCTCAGGGTTAAAGTAGGTTCAGGTTCATAAAGCCCCATGTTATTGGGATGCCAATTATTATTAATGTGCGTTGTTCCAGTTTCCAAATTAAAAAAAATTGTTACTCTGGGCTCGGATATTTTTAGAACTTTCCAATAACTCAATAGAACTAATTCCACAATTGCTTTAAGTATAAGTGTAATATCATATATTTTATTATTTAAAATCATACACATGGGCGTACCCAGCTTTTGGCCTAGAGGGGGGGCAAATCAGGAATTTTCTGTTGATAAATCATTCAACATAAATAGAAATGTGCATTTATTATATTTATTACAGGTATTAGGTAGGATCCAGGGAGGGGCAGCTGCCCCTCTTTGCCCCCCTCTGGGTACGCCCATGATCATACAGGGTGTCCCCATGATAAAGGACACTTTTCTATTTTATTATTTAAAATCATACACATGGGCGTACCCAGCTTTTGGCCTAGAGGGGGGGCAAATCAGGAATTTTCTGTTGATAAATCATTCAACATAAATAGAAATGTGCATTTATTATATTTATTACAGGTATTAGGTAGGATCCAGGGAGGGGCAGCTGCCCCTCTTTGCCCCCCTCTGGGTACGCCCATGATCATACAGGGTGTCCCCATGATAAAGGACACTTTTCTATTTTATTATTTAAAATCATACACATGGGCGTACCCAGCTTTTGGCCTAGAGGGGGGGCAAATCAGGAATTTTCTGTTGATAAATCATTCAACATAAATAGAAATGTGCATTTATTATATTTATTACAGGTATTAGGTAGGATCCAGGGAGGGGCAGCTGCCCCTCTTTGCCCCCCTCTGGGTACGCCCATGATCATACAGGGTGTCCCCATGATAAAGGACACTTTTCTATTTTATTATTTAAAATCATACACATGGGCGTACCCAGCTTTTGGCCTAGAGGGGGGGCAAATCAGGAATTTTCTGTTGATAAATCATTCAACATAAATAGAAATGTGCATTTATTATATTTATTACAGGTATTAGGTAGGATCCAGGGAGGGGCAGCTGCCCCTCTTTGCCCCCCTCTGGGTACGCCCATGATCATACAGGGTGTCCCCATGATAAAGGACACTTTTCTATTTTATTATTTAAAATCATACACATGGGCGTACCCAGCTTTTGGCCTAGAGGGGGGGCAAATCAGGAATTTTCTGTTGATAAATCATTCAACATAAATAGAAATGTGCATTTATTATATTTATTACAGGTATTAGGTAGGATCCAGGGAGGGGCAGCTGCCCCTCTTTGCCCCCCTCTGGGTACGCCCATGATCATACAGGGTGTCCCCATGATAAAGGACACTTTTCTAAGACAAATTTTTAAATAAAATTAAAAAAATTTTTTTTACCTACACCTTGTTCATTATTTTCAGAATTTCTGAGAAAACGGTTAGTTTTCAAAAAAAAATTATTTGACCAAAGTTATAGCCCATTAAATTCTATATCCGGTTTTGGCCGTCGCGTCAGTTTTTCTCTAAGAAATTTCGTTTAAGAGACACGGGGTTTGTAATAAAAGTAAAAAAATAAAACTTGAATTTTTTTTACATTTTTTTCTTTAATTTAATTTATAACTCGAAATCCCTTGATTCTAGGCGATAAAGGATTATAACCTAATTTGTAGATCAGCAAATGATCTTTAAAAAAGTTCTAATCCATTAAGTTTAAAAAATCGATAATATCGGAGCTATGGCCGTTTTAAATCAAAAATTCAAAATATTCCTTTAAAGGGAGGTACCTCCGAAGGGTTTCGACTTGCACAAAACTTTTATTTGAATATTTATCTTAGAAAGGTGTCCTTGATCACCACCTCAAAGGTTCTCCACGGTCACGGTGACACCCTGTATGTAATCTTCCCATTAAGTTTATTTTATGTTACTAAAGTAAAGACGAATAAAATCTCAATGAAAACTGACGAATGAAAAATTCAATTAGTTAGCGGGAAAACCAGCAGTTGGCAAAATTTACAATAAAAATAATAAAATTTTAAACAAAAAATTAAATTTACAAAAATAATGGGTATAAATTAATAAAAAAAAAAAAAAGAAACAGCCAAATAAAAAAACACAAAATATTACGATGGTTAATTTGGCCCCACCTACAATGCAAACTTGTAATATTTTTAATGATAACAGCAGCAAGTTATCAATTTGTAAAAAAATTCGCATAATGATAAATCAACTAATTAGGTTCTAAAGAATAAAAGATTTTGCAAAAACCGAAATTTCAAGAATAATAATCTATTGCGAAACATTTTTAATAAAAAAATATTCAAAATTATATTCCTTAACTTTTCAGTACACATCAGTAAAATATAACAATAATAATGAATCAATTTTTTGATAAATAAAATATATGTGAAGTATGTTTTCTCGCCATATATGCGTAATTAAAATTAAATAAATAAGTTGATCATTTAACGAACTTAAGGTCACGGGAATTTCATTTCTGCTTATTTTATTGTTACAAAATTTTAATTAACAGAAAAGTCACGGATATTCATCGTGTTGGAATTTGTTCCCCAATATTGTATCTATATACTAATAATATAATTTCAAATACTCATAGTTACCCAAAATTGCTAATTAGAATGCAATGCTGATTAATTCCAGATTAGATATTCTAATTACTCGATTGATATTATGACTAAACTAATATCTGCATTGTATGTTCTAAGGTGAAAATTCTGCTTCTGCAGTAGACTCACGTTACTTTTTGAATATTATGTGTTGTGAAAGAAGTATCTCTTTTTTTATAGCTCTTGTAATCAAAAAATCACTTTGCACCTTTAAAAAAAATTTGCATGGCTAATTTAAAGATTCAGAAGTTCAGGGGAGGCTAAGATCAAAAAAGGAAAAAATTTAAGTTTTCACTTAAAAAAATTTATCTTACATTAGTAAAAATTATGAATTATTATAGTAAGAACCTCTTTAATTTATTTATGCGCGTCAGTAATAGACAGATAACTAATGAAATCCGTAAGGAACCTGTTTTGATATAATAACCGCTCTAGAAAAAACAACAATTTCGTCGCTACGGCCATTTGAACTTAAAAATTAGTGAAACAAAATTTTAAAAAATAAATCTTGAATTTTCAGCATATCTTTACTTAATTATCCATAAACTTTAAAGGCATTTATTTTAAATAAAAAATTTTTAGAATCTAATTTGTAGATAATCTCGCGTACTTGAAAACAGAACTAATGTCTTTATACTGAAAAATTTACAATTTCGTTGATTTGGCCATTTGAACGTAGGAATTAGTAAAAGAAATGTAAAAAAATTTATTTTCGAATATTTTCAACCAATTATTACTGAATTAATCCATAACTTCAAATTCGTTGATTTTAGATAAAAAGAGTTAAAATGGAGTTTGTAGGTAATTTTACGTGCTTTAAAAAAGTACGGGTTTATTTATACAGAGAGATGGACAGTTTTGTTGCTATGGTCATTTAAACGTAAAATTTGATAAATTAAATTGAAAAAAATTAATTTTGAAATTTTTAAACATTTCTTTGGCTAAATGTAATCCATAACTTCAAAGTCGTTGATTTTATATAAAAATAGTTTGAATCAAGTTTGTTGGTAATTTTTCGTGCTTTAAAAAAGTACTGAACTATTTGTACTGAAAAATTGACGGTTTTGTTGCTATGACCGTTTTGAACGTAAAATTTGATATAAATAAAATTTTAAAAAATAAATTTTGAAATCTCAACATTTTTTGACTTAATTTAATCCATAACTTCAAATTCGTTAATTTTAGATAAAAAGAGTTAGAATCGGGTTTGTCCGTTATTTTACGTTCTTTAAATAAGTACTGAAGTATTTATGCTGAAAAATCGACGGTTTTGTTGCTATGGCCGTTTTGAACATAAAATTTGATAAATAATAAATTTTGAAACCTTATAATTTTTTGACTTAATTAAATATATAACTTCAAAATTGTTGTTGAAAACTTCGTATTCTCAAACATTTTGACTAATATGTCAATATCTGAGCATCTTATCAGAACATTATTATAGGGTGGTCGGAGCTCCCTCAAAGTTACAAACATGATAAATTATTTTACTCTCAGCTTCCTCGTGTTCCGGGCATGATTGACTGTGCTCCATGGTTTCACGATTGATAACTTGGTATTAATAGCATTCTTTATAATTTACGTAAACAATTTTATTACCCAAAAAAATGGTGCCATTTTTTGCTAGAAAAAATCAAGTGAAAAAAAAAGAAATAAATCGAAAGTGAAAATGAAACAATCGAAGGTCATGTAAATAGAAATGAAATTAAAGACGAAAATCGAGTGGTAGGAGCACAAGAAGAAGAAAGAAAGAAGGAATCAAACACATAATTTTGGGGCCCAAAATATTTTTGTTTGATTGATTGATATGAGAGATTCCAAAGAAACGAGATTTTGGATAAGCGGTGTAGGAGCATGAAATCATTACCCATTACCATTGTCAAGACCCAACGAGAGTCCATAATGCAAGGGCGCAGAATTTAATTAGTGCCCTGCAAAAAATTGTTTGGGGCAGTTGGACTTGGAACCTCGACGATGAGTTTCTTATGATTGTAAGAAACTTACAATTAATGTGATATAAAATGTGTTTAAGTCTCCGTTAACGTTTTGTATCTAATTATTATTATTTATATTTAATTCTAAAATTCTTAAAATTCATAATTTTGTTTTTTCACCGTAACTTTGTAGGGCGATTACACCCTTTAGAACTATATTATTACATATTAAGTTTTGCTAATTAACTTAACGTTAAATTATTAATTATTTTAAAATTAATTACTTTAATATAATCAAAATATTTAATTTTAATAATATTAAAGGCGTAATCTACCGACTAACAAGTTTTTTCATCTAACCAATTAGCATCTGATTATCATTTGACCCATGTTGTGTTATCATAAATTTCAACCAATGAGATTGTGATTAATAAAATTTCTGATATTATGTGATTATTAGAATCTGAGTATTAGTTGCTATAATATAATTCACAAAAATTAATTTTAAACTAAATATTTAATATATTTTACTAGAAAACTGGACGAATCTTCCTACCCCATAATAAAAGTCATGACTTTTTTGTGACTGCGGGGCATAATGGATCCCGTGGGGGTTTAAATGATGAAGTTAAATGACTTGCGTACGTCAACTACCCCCACACGTTTTTATAGTTACCACTAAAATTTTGGTACCATTTGGGAGTTGACATTAAAAGAAAGCAATTAAACTAAGTATCAATATCAATTTTTCCTTTAAATATTGAAATAATCGAATTTGAAATATAAATTTTTCACATAAGAATCGATAAATAGTTCATTCTGTTGGCGGTACGTGTGATCGATGCAAATAGATGCAGTAGTGCGGTTTAGTGGGTAAACTCGCTGGCCGCGTTTACCAAGTACGGAATCATCGCTAGGGCAATTGCACCTACTCTGGGATCCCAAAAAGGTAACGCAGCAACGCAACCAAGCCTAGAGCCCGCCCACTTGGCAAAGCTATCTCGGGTAAAAACCTATAAAAAACTGGTTAGGCGCCGCGGGGCCCCCTTTTAAACTACAAAAGTAAATTAAATGAAAAGAATAACCTAACATTGGTAAAAACCATAATCAGGCTAATTCTCACTTATGCCGCACCGGTTTGGGGGTTCATGCCGACCGATGTTGACGAGAGTATTCATCAACTAGCTGCTAGTTACCGGGATACATGATGACAACACCAATATCAACATGTTGCCAACATTTTGTTGCCCGGTTTGTTCTTACCTTTACAGAAACAATACAAGCCCAAAAAGGAAACTCGACGCAGCATTCATAAGCGCAGCGGCTCACAGGTCAGCGAGAGTGGTTCCACAAAGATAGCCGGTAAGGCATAATAAGGTACGACCCAGTATGAAAATTTTTTTTTTTTAATTTTATTTTTTTATTATAATTATTCTCCTCCAAAATAATAATTTTTAAAAATTTTTGCAGTTGAACTCGAAGAAGACAACTGCGGCCTGCTTAGCCCATTAAAAACTTTACTGCAATTATTTACGTATCGCAATTCGTTCGTAACTCTTCATTGTTTGAAAAGAGAAACAAGGAACAACAGCCCTAAAGACAGACAAAAAGGATTCAATATCAAATGAATCGTATTCACGGCCGTTGAGAGAAAATTAGTTCCCAGGGTAGTAACGTACGGCCCCCCATTTGTTTGTTTGTTGTAACTTTTCCCGGATTTCAAGATGAAATGGGGGAATCACCTCCGATCCCCCTCCATTTACGAAGAAGGCTAGCCAAATGTAGCCCCGGCGTAGGAACTGAGCGTTGCCTAAAAAAACGCCCTCCCCCGATCCGAACAAAACTTCAATTTTACAATCAATTTTTTTTTCTATTTTCCTTAAGTTCAATTTTAATTTCTATTTATTTTCGTTACGCAACGCAATGGGAACCTCGGCGATCGAACTTTAAAATCAATTATTTCCTAAATTACTAGTTATCAGAAGTTCCCCGTAGTTTATCGCTTCATTTTAGTTCTATCTAGCAGATGCGGATTTTGTAAAGATTGGTGTATCTTCGAGTAAAGGTGAACAAACTTAAACCAATATTTGTCTTATGGATTTTTAAAATAATTTTTAATATCCATGTAGCAAAACAATATTTATTTGTTGTTAATAATAATTAATTAATATAATTAAAATGATTATTTTCTGATTATATGTACTTATTAAAATACGATTAATCCCACTGGTGCAACTTAGCCAAAAATTTCATATCTTCACTCTTCTCTTTATTTGTTCGTATGATTATGCAAAAAGATTTAATTTAAAATTGAAAATTATTTTATTAACATGCCAATTGCCGAGAACAAAATGGTAAATTTAGGCACAATTTTTTTAAAATTAAAATGTTAAAATGTTTGGCACCCTCTGGAGTAAAACCTCCAAAAACTTGGGGGTGAAGTTAGACAGCGGACTGAAGTGAGGCCCGTACATTAGCCAGACGTGTAATAAAACTAGGGGACACTAGAAATATCTCCAACCTTTCTTCATTATATCAAATTGTCTTAGTGCTAGCAATAACAAATTAAACCGACAAATTAGTCGGTTTGAAATTTTCAATAATTTTACATAAGAATTTTCAAGAAAAACCTTGTATTTTCTGCATGTCGTTTGGTAAGAGCCTTTCAACCAACCTTTTGTCGCCCTGCGATCTATGTTTTCCTCTTAATATCGATTCACCGATGACTTTCCACTAGGTTCCACTTCTCCTCTGTGTGTTGTTTCACTGCTCAGTTGTGTCCGTTCGCTTAAATCCTCCGATTCCACGATTTCTCCTGGGTATCTTCGTTCACCCTGTATTTCCTTGTCTATTCCACACCTTCTGCTCTTGTTTATCCCTGCTAAAGTTTTTTACCACCTTTCACCAAGGTTCGCGTCTTGGTTACTTCGCTTCCAGGTGTACTTGACTTGTTTCGGAAAAGTTGCCCTCCGTTTTTGGATGTCCCCCTGTATCTTTGGTTTCTCGATGGAACCTCGATGTATACAGAGTTTTTTCCCTACAATTTTGAATTGAAAGCAATCATGTTTGTCTGGGTTGAAAAGCTTGCTTTTCCAAGTTTTTTCACAGATTTTGCCGTTAGCAGGGAGCCCAGAAGATTAGGGTTCCCTTTGTTGCTCCGGTGTTTATTCTGCGAGGTGTAGAATTGCTTGGCGTGTAGTTACGGCAGTGGATTAGTTTCTGAGCAAGAATCAGAGTCAGCGGTGAATTCCGGATCGGAGGGTCTGAGTGTAAGGGTTTTCTGAAGGTGATCTTTAGGGCCATGAAGGGGTGGAATAGCTCTGGGGATGTTTCCCTGTACAGTTCATCCAGACTGGCAGGAGGGTTATTACCGTAAAAAACTTTTTTATGATTCTGTGCACCGGTTTGTCCAAAAGCCCTCAGGTAGGGCATAGTTCATCTTCGGCTTTTCCCAGACCTTTGAGATGCCTGCCGAATTCTCCATGCCCTGTAATAAGTTGCGCCTCACAGAAGGTCCCGTTGGCAGGTGGAGGGTGGTCCACCTTCGGAATGCGTTATTCTTCCGCACTGTCCGTTGTCCCACCTTTCCTGCCAAATTTTGGTTATCCTTTCTTGTATAGCATCTTTTAGCTGGATCTCATACCTGTACTGAGTGGGATCAAAAAGATATCCAAAGAATAGTGCAGGCTACCTTGACGTGCATCAGGCCTATCAGACTGCCTGGGGTACGCGGCCAACACTCACATGACCAAGGTTCTCAAATTCCAGATCATAGCTTTACGACCAACAATGATGGCTCCAATTTTCGCCACAAACGCCATAGAAAAATTCCAATTTGGAACGTATCGAAGAGTTTATCCGCCGCATAGCGACTAAGTTCTACGACGATCTGGCAAACTCCGAAATTCCGCTAATCAAAGTACTCGCTAACTACACCTCGCGATTGTAGTGAGTTCAAGAGTCTCAAATCAATCCTGTATCCACCGGCGTAAAAACTAGTTAACCATTATGTAAATTTCACATTTTAAGAAAATTCAAACAAATTATGATTTCCCACGAAGAAGCAGGGGTGGTAACGTACAACGACAAACTTTTTTGTTGTCGTTGATCGGAGTCGGAAAATTTGCAGCTAATGCACCGAACTATCCACTAGAGTAAAAAAATGGGGGGGGGTGACGCTGTGACATCGAGAAACCTATGCCAGGGGACCAAAATTCTACTCGCACCTCCACGTGGTGGTCCCTGGTAACTTGTGAGTGAATCTCCGAGATCGGGTACCCAACCCCGGTGGAGGAGAGGAACCTGGAAGGCTAACGCGAGAGGTAACCAGGGTAAGAGGCCCTGCCCAAAAATCTCTGACACGCTTATGGATAATGGAAAACGAAAAGGATACAACGTGTACGGTGCAGGGGGGGATACCCCAGTAACGGTCGTGGATGGCCGTGCCGGAGCAGGCACCACACGACTGTCACCCAGCGACTGCTCTGCGTCCCCGGTGGTCGACCAGGTCGGGACGCAACAACAAGTGACTGGAGAAGGAGAGAAGAAGAAAAGCGGTTCTAGGAGGAACTCGGTGTCAGAAGACCCTCCCAAGACAAGGCCCGCATAGAGCTCTATGTCGGAGGACCCAGTAGGAGCTCAGATAGAAGATTGTATAAGGCAAATAACTGAAGGTCTCAACACTCCACAGACCAGGTCCATCTACTTGCCTTACAAGAACTTACTAATGAAACAACTCCAGTTAATTAAATGGACCCACAAGCGAGAACTAGAACGTAAAGAGGCGGCAGCAGCAGCAACAAAATCTGACGAACTCAAAGAAGTCAGTGACCTGCTCAAGAGTCAAAACGGGCCAGAACAGGAAAAAGACGCAACGGTAACTGCGATTAACATTTCCCCAGAAGATTTGAAGGGGATCTATGAAATAATCACCAAGCAGCAAGAAACGCTAGAAAAAGCAATGGAAACCATAAAGGCTCATGGAGAAACAATAAAAGGCCTCCATAGGCAGAAGTCAAAGTTGATGGAAGAATCCAAGAAGCCGCCAAAACATGCAGATCAAAATGGAAAAAATTGAGCCATCCTAACTCAAAAAGCAAAAATAACAGAAGCAAAATCTCCTGAAGTGCCGAAACCTACAATGGCTCAAGTGGTGAAAGCCAAGAGTCAGGCACTGGTAAAACCAAAGGTCCCAAAAACCAAGCAACCAGAGAAAGAGAAGAAAGCAGTACCAAGACCCAGGAGAGAATTCAGCAGAAGGGATTCCTTAATTATTAAGGCTTTTTTATGCCCATTTATTTTGTATAAAAAATTATTAGTTTGTACAACTTATGAAATGATATTTTTGAACCGAGTGCAATTAACAAAGGTCAAAAAGCGCAATTACACACTAATGGTACACATGTATACTAGTATATTTTGAACGACCACTCGAAAAAATTGAACTTTATCTCTTAGTTGGAATAGTCAAAATAGGAAATGAAAATATTTTGTATGACTAACGATATTTTTGTTAGCCAGTCAATAAAAATTATATGTAAAGTTTAATTAACGGAATCGTAATTTTATTTATAAACAAATTAGCAGACGAGATTGGTTTAATATAAATTAAAATAATAATTATTCGAGACTCGAATAATATGTAATTGGCGTTTTATTATTTTAAAAAATGTATCCGTATTCTCTTAATTACGAAACGTGATCATCTTCAGATAATGCGCCAATTTAATATTGGACTTTATTCATTTCAGATAGATATATATATAAACTTTAAATCCGTTCTTTATATCAGTACATGTTTCAACGCTTGGGTGGTTAGTGTGAAAAAGTTTTCAGTTACAAGTTAATCTTTGGTTGCTTTACCTCTGGCTGATATAAGTTCAAATATTGTTTGCGGAAGTTCCAAAAACGTGATTTTTAAAAATGGAGAAAATTATTAAGGTAATTAAAAAAAAATGTGGCCGGAACGTGATCGAGATTAACTTAAATATTAATTAAAATTAAATTTTGCGTTTCTTCGTATACGGAATAATTAAAATTAATTTATTGCTTGTTTATGTTATTCACATTTTAATTATTAGATAATCAAATTAAAAAGCATTAAGTCAAGACTTTTAACATTAATTAAGTGTTTCGTTAAGAAATTTATTTATATTTTAATTTAATTACAAAAAAAACAATACATTTTTATTGTTTTAGGCTTTGATGATAATAATGTCCGTCTCTGTTATCTTACAAATAACAACAGCAAAACCACGACCTTCTCCTGGAATTGGCGGACTGGAGTTCAATCTCAGTGGATGCCAAATAGACGTAAGTTTAAATATTATATACATTTTTTCAAAAACAGATATTTTGGCTCAAGTACGGATTTTCTCTTCCCCAGTTTCGATAATTAAATATTTTTCTGAATTTATCGAAACATTTCACTTGGTAGTGATCGGCAAAATCAATAAAAACTTTGAACCTTGCTACCCAATGATTATTTTGTCGTCGTAGAGACAACTTTACTTTTTTCAAAATTAGTTAATAATCGCTTTTAGTGCCATTTTCACAAAAAAAATTTACCTGGGTTTCCCCTTATTTTCTATTTGTGAAAAAATGCTTCGGTTATGTATTGTGAAGAAAGTATCTCTGCAACTGCAATCACTTTTCTTGTTTTGTTAAGGAAATTGATGATCTGTTACCAATTAATAATTGTCAAATTTAGGGGGAATTTCTGTAGGCTGTATTTTATCTGTCCGTCGGAATGTCCGTAACCTTTAGCCAGAGTTTAATTGAAACTACTTCAATCTGAAACAAAAAAAATTCGGATGCTCATAACTTTATCATACTTTCAAATAATAATAAATTTAAAAAAAATTATTATTTTGGAAGAGAAATATAATAAAAAAATAAAATATACCACAATAATAAATTAATAATAATAAAGTAAAAAAAAAAATTTTTTTAAATAAGAAAGAAAATATCCTTTTAAATTTACAAAATATTATTTTTTTTGCGTTTCCGTGTACCGATTTTAATCAAAATCTAATCAGCTCTATTCTAAGTCTCAATATTCATGTACTAAATACGAAATTTTACGAAATAACAATAATTTTTAAATTTAAAATAAGAAAATTTAATTGCTATTAAAGAAAAATTAAATATAGTCACTCCGATTGGAAAATCGTACGGCTTGTATTAGACTAAACAATTTTGCGCACTTTCTAAACCTGTTTTTGCGCAAAATTATCTACAAAATTGTGTAGTCTAATACAGGCTTTATGATTTTACTTTGACTGGGAGTTGGAGAATTTTCCGGTTTAAATCTGTGTTAAAATCGGCTCTATTTTTAACAGCAAATCTATTTTTAGACCAGATTACTTAAAATGTGAACAATAAGGAAGCCACTTCTTCATTAAATTAGCACGATCTTTTTGACCTCAAGTCGCCAACAATATCTTGCGGCGCGGCTTATTAGTAAATAACAAACACTTAAAAATATTAATAATTTTGTTTAATTTTTTTTTTAATAAAAAATCAATTTTAATACTGGAAATTAATTAAATTTAAGAGATTTTTAAAACTCACCTATCTCATTTTCATAACATAATTTTCCTTTCCAAATAACGGTTGCAAAATAAATTGTGCGATTTTATTACTACTCCAGCCCCGACTTTGTTTTTCACATAATTAGCTACATTTTACTTCATTTCCTATTTAATAGTTTTTGTCTAAGCTGGAAATATACAAAAATTTGAAAATTAAATAAAAATAAATAAAATTTTAATAAAAAATAAAATTTTATTATTAATTTTAATTTATAAAATAAAAATAATTTTAATCTAATTTTTTTTTTTTTGATTACAGAGTAAACTACAAGAAACATGTCAAAGGTGCGCAAAAGCTACAAAGTCGAATGTAGTTTATCCGATGTGTTGTTCAAACGAAGACGAAGCTTACTTGTGGTGCCAAAAATATTTGGGATATGGAATTCACTAGCAATGGGTTCCATTTATTAGTTTTTACGTCTACTTTTAAGTATTTATTGTTTATTATTAATTTAAGAACGAACACGTTGCAACAATATCAATGCAAATATATGTGATAAGACGATTTAGAATCAAAAATCTGATTATCACACTTGATGGCAACAGCTCAAGTGCACAATGTACAATTGTTACACTGGGCACCCATAATAATTAAGTATGTATTTATACAGTGATCTAAAAATTGCTCAATTCCTTTACGATCACATCGACGTTTCCGTTGCATTAAATCGTACTTTTACTTTATAGTTTTAAGGTAGCAATAATTTTTGTGATATTTTTTGCAAATCAAAATTTGTAAAAGCTAGCAGTGAATGTTATACTGAGTGTGTAAAAATGTTAGTGAACTATGTTTTGTTGTGTATATGGCTGTGAGATTTTTTATATCAATATATAAAAGTAAATTCAAAAATAAATAATTTATTTTGTTTTGTTACATTTAAATATCTTTGGTAGTTTTCTTCTCGAATTGCTGTTGTAGTTTTTTGAAATAGACCAAATCCTGTTCAGTAATGGAAGGTTTCAGATCTTCCAAGGATCTTTTAAAGTCATCCAGTGTGACTAGGACGTTTACGTGAGTTAAACTATCCATTTGTTCTACAAATTAACAAATAATAAAATTAAAAATTTAACCCAATCACTAGCTTACCCTTAGTGAGGTTCTCTATAAGTTTACGCACGGCACTCTTCCATGCATGATAAGCAAGTCCATAAAAATCTGCGCCGGTTAAATTTTTCGGACAGAAGTCGATAACATCACTTAAATTTACGTTCTCTGCAAGGTTGAACCTTAAATAAAAGATTTTTATTAATACGAAACAAAAAAAAAAGTTCTACTTACTTTCTCGTTAGAGCCTTAAGTACGCTTAGTTTGGACTCAGGATCGGTACATGGACCAACATATAGGAGTTTATCAAAACGTCCAGGCCGTAAAAGAGCTTGATCGATGAGATCTGGACGATTGGTTGCAGCAATAATGAAAATACTCGACTGTTGACTAAGCCCATCCATTTCTGCTAAAAGTTGAGAAACGACACGGTCCATTACACCACCCGAATCACCAGAAGCTCCTCTATTTGGTGCCAATGAGTCAAGCTCATCAAAGAAAATTATGCAAGGCGATGCTTCACGTGCTTTGTCAAATACTGAAACAAATAATAAAATAACCAAAGAACCACCCATATAGTCAACCGCTTTATTAGTCGCTAATATGCGATGAAAAGATGTTTAAAATTAATATGGTCAACTGTTTTAAAAAAGATAACACATACGAAACCAGTCCGTATACCATTTGAATTAGGTGTGTTTGGAAACTCAAAATAAAATTTTTAACAAACTTACCTTCTCGAATATTTTTTTCCGACTGCCCCACGTACATATTAAGTAGTTCGGGACCTTTTACAGACAAAAAGCACAAATTGCACTCGGTAGCTACAGCTTTCGCTAATAAAGTTTTTCCAGTACCAGGAGGACCATAGAGTAAAATCCCTAAAAATCAAAAGTTTGTAAAATTTTTTTTTTTAAATTAAGAACAAATTACCTGAGCATTTCAAACCGGACTGTACAAAAAATTCAGGATTTTTCATGTGTAAATCAACTGTTTTGGTAATCTCCTGTTTTACATCCGACAAACCTCCAATATCAGACCATTGCACTTTAGGAATTTTAGGTGCTCCCATACTTTGAGAATAGTTTGATTGCATCAAATCTAAAAATCAAACAAATTCTTAGAAACCAGGTCTCAAACGGTGGTTACCCTACTGAAATGTTAACATACCTACGGCATAATTAAAATCATCATCTCCTAATTCACCATCACTTTTCTTTTGCCGTGCATGATAAACCAAAGCTTTCAGGTCTTCGAAAAGAAATCCTCGACTTTTATTACCGATATCTTCCAAATTAGCCTTGTAAGGCAATTGTTGAGTTTTCAAAATCCACTCCAGCATTCGAACTCGTTGAGAGTTGTCTGGAACGTCGATTTCGAAGATTTCCAAAAACGTTCTCAATATCAAATTGGGTATATCTTTGGAATTACTAACGCAAACCAAAATTACAGGAAATTTGTTGTCAATAAACAAATTGTTCACTTCTGTTTTAAAAAAGTTTAAAATGCGTTCGTCGTATTGCCCTTCATTATTTTTGCCGAAATTCTAAAATGTTACAAAATTTAATTTTTTTTTTTAATTTAAAAAAAAATTAAATATTTACCTCAAAATTATTAATAATTAAAATACATGGCGAACACAATTTGGCTTTGGAGAAAATGTTGCGTAGTCTAATTTCAGATTGTGCGTAAGTCGATGACGTAACGTCTCTACTCGTCGTTTCATATAAATGAACTCCCAATTTTGACGCTAAGCTGGTAACAATTTCATATTTTCCACTTCCTTTCTTACCTTGCAGCAAAAAACAAGGTTTTAATTTTATAGAATCTGAAAAATATAAAAAAAAATATTGTCACTTCTGCCGCAATACCTCCAATCATCAGCACACCAATTTTTGACGACAGACCGAAAAGTTCTTTTATTTTTTGCAGATCTTTACGTTTCTGAACACGGTGATCTCGAAAATGTAAAAAAAAAAATTTGAAAATTAAAAAAGTAAAAAATTTAAATATTATCAAATTGTGGAAAAGCCTGCCCTGACCACGAATAAAAAATATTTGCCTGTCTATAAATTACATAACACAACACGGAAGCAGACGTGAAGAGATATTGTCTTCAGGTCAGAGTTCGCTATGATGAAATTTCCTTATACTATGTATGAACTTATCAATCAATAAATCTAGACTTTCAGATAAAATAAATTTATACGATTCAAAGTTCAAATACTACTTACTCCTATTTAAAAATGGTGATATAGATTTTTTCAGGCTATCGACGTAAGATTCTAATCCGTACGGACACGAATCAATTAAATAATTTTCAAATTTTCCGCCGATGCTGGAGAATTCAAATGCTTTATCTGAAACAGGCGCAAGGTAAGTTTGCACTTTCGGAGACAGTTTCAACGTGGTTTCTCCATAGACACACAAAACAGTACTTTCGGATATACGATCACCGTTTACCAACACTTGATTGCATTTAAAATGCACATCGGTTAATCCTAATTTTGTGGAGGTGTAAAAAAATTCTGGATGATATTGGCGAATATTTATTGTTATGACATCATTTACGCGAAGCAGCTTTGGAAATTCAAAATAGTTCTTCAGTAGTCTTTCGATAGTTTCGTGTTTTATATCAATGGAAGAATTAACTAAGGATAAATCAACATAGGGAACAAAACTTAAGTAGGCTCGACGTAGCTGCACTTCGGTGGTACTCTTTAAATTAAACATGAGAGTATCGCTTAGGTAAACAACATCCTCTTCCAGGTCTTCCATGCCAATAACAAAACAAATCCGTTTCAAAGTTCTATTTTGGTAAAGTTTTACAAATTTGGTGTTGATTTTGCAAGTTTTTAAATATTTTTGGTTCACAATTATCACATTATTTACATCAATGTTGCCTAATTTTGGTAATGTTTGAATTAAATCACTTGGTAAAGCATGCAGTTTAAATGTTTTCTCCAAATTTTTAATTCGAAAGTAATTATTTAACATGTAAATGAAGAAATGTGACGACCATCGAGAAAAACGTAGCTGTGTTGAATAGCATAAAATTTTGAAGATTCTTGATAAATTCGACTGCATTGTAATTAGTTTCTGTAGGTAATTCAAAATTAAGGCACTATAAAAACCACTTAATTAACTTCTAAAGATCACAATATTTACATTTATAAGTACATAATATTTACAAAGTTTTAGGTTAGTGCAATAAAAGTGATACCAATAGCTGCGTTCAATGCACGATTTGAATTTAAACTTGTAGCATGTTTTGAGCAGTTTTAAGCGGCAACTTCAAAATTAAAAACAGAAAAAAGATTAATTTTTTGTGAATTAATCAAATATTATCTTATATTACGAATTTTCTATTTTGTCTCTGGTAGGCAGGGCCGTACCTACACAAGACAAGGCCTTTTCAAAATAAAAAAGTAATTTTTAATTTAATAAAAAAAAAATTAAATAAAAATAATTTATAAAAAAATAAAAAAAAAGTGTAACTATATTACTGATCAGTACCGTAACTAGGCAATGATACGCCCGTTACAAACGTAACATTTTACGCCTCTCCTCCAACATAAAGTTTTGACAGAAATTATATAACACTACTCTCATTTTCGTGAGTTTTTCTGTTTTTTTTTGCTTTTATGTCTACGAAATCTCTTTGCGCTCTCTTTAGCGGCTCCTTCTGCCTCGTTCCTGATTGAATAAATCTGCTTCTGTGTAGCGGGATAGTGTATAAAAAACGCGTATAAAAACCCGTAATAAAAAACGCCCACAACGAAATCCTCTCTAGTTTCTACACCTTTTGCAGTTGTAATTCAGAAAAGATTAACTGCTATTCAAAAAACGTCAATTGTAATTCAGATTTGTCAACTGATATTCAGAAATCGTCAATTGTAATTCAGATTTGTCAACTAATATTTATAATATTATAAAAATTCAGAAATCGCCGTCAAATGAAATTCAGAAATCAGATTTTTCATCAGATCAGATAAAACAGATTTTTGCCATTTCGACTTCTGGAGCCTTCAAAAATGTTTTTAATAAATACGTGGGTTCAGAGATCCGTGTATTTCAAGTTCTCATAGAGAGAAACAATTGTGTCGTTTTTAGAGAAACTCTCGATGAATATACAATAATTCCGTTGCCGCTCTTTCTTGTTTTAACCGTTAGGTGGGGTCACCAATTCTGCATTATTTGTTTATTTCCCCCATTTTGAATTTTATGAAAAATGGTTTTTCTTTGGTTAACTCAGCCATTTTCAATTTTAACGAAAAGTCGTAACGACAAAGTTGTGGAAAATTCAAATTTCTAAATACGGTTGCCGTATTTATTTTCTGAAATCGATAATTTTCAAATTAAACCTGAAAAAAGCGTCCCCATTTTGTATTTTATGAAAAACGGGTTTTCTTGCATAACTCGGCCATTTTCAATTTTAACAAAGAATTGCAAGGACAAAAGTTGTAAGAAATTCAATTTCCTATAACTTTAGTGCCTACGTTTTTTTTCTGAAATCGACATTTTTTAAATTAAACTTGAAAAAAAAACGGCGCCATTTTAAATTTGATAAAAAAATGGGTTTTCTTGAATAACTCGGCCAATTTCAATTTTAATGAAAATTCATCAAGACAAAAGTTGTGGAAAATTCAATTTCCTACAACTTTGGTTACCGCATATTTTTTTCTGAAATCAGTATTTTTCAAATTAAACCTGAACGCAACAGTTTTTAAAATCAAATGTTGTTAATATTTGCGGTTTGACTGGTGACGACGTTGACGTTGATGGTGATTGAGGTGAACTATTACCTCGTCTACATGCTTTCGTCAAATTTTTATTCGCGTAACTCTTTCGGCACGCCACGTGCATGACAACGCTGTCAACAATTCGAAGCATTTGCTTGTGTTCTTCATCACCACAAGCAATGCTCACCGATAAATAAAGAGTCTGAACACCAAATTTTTTCACTGTTACAGTATTATTTTCGTTTGTAGGTTTTCCAATTGAAAACGTCAATTGTAATTCACATTTGTCAACTGATATTCAGAAATCGTCAATTGTAATTCAGATTTGTCAATTGATATTCAGAAATCGTCAACTGTAAATTAGATTTGTCAACTGATATTCAGAACTCGTCAATTATATTATAATTCAGAAACCGTCAGTTGATATTCAGAAGTCGTCAATTCAGAAACCGCTAAATGAAATAAAATTTTTTAAGTGAAAGGGCTTCATAAAAACGAAAATAAAATTTTAAAATTTTTTTAATATTGTAAGTTTCGGAAACAGGACAAGATTGATACAGCGGTTTTCGCAAAGCTAGCCGATAAGGCACATAAGGGTACGACCTCGTATAAAAAACGCTCACAACAAAATCCTCTTGATACCTTTTGCAGTTGTAATTCAGAAAAGATTAACTGCTATTCAAAAAACGTCAATTGTAATTCAGACTTGTCAACTGATATTCAGAAATCCGTCAAATGAAATTCAGAAACCCTTAAATAAAATTTTTTAAATAAAAGAGCTTCATAAAAACGAAAAAAACAATATTTTAATAGTTTTGCAAACAGAACATGTAAAATTGTCCAAAAGGTAAATCTTGATGATCCGGTTCGAAGGACCATGTAAAATCTTCCAAAAGAGAGATTTTGTAGATTTGGCGGACTTCTGAGCGTTGACATAAGGTTACATAAGGTGGTTTGCTACAAAAGAAATCCGGTTGTGGTCCAAAATCTGAAATAAAATTTACTTACATCGGATGGCTTTCCACAGGATAATTTTTTCTGAGAGCGAATGTTTATTGTTGTAGAAATAAATAAAAATAAAAATGTTACAACCATTTCATTCCACCAATAATGGTTCTGGTGTTAAAATTGCCGGTCCACCCTTGATTTTATCCTTCATGATAATAATTTTGTCTATAACTTTTTATTGTCCTGCTCTTCATCCCTCTTTACTTCCGGTGTCATTCTCGTATAATTGTCCAAATTTCCATTTACTTTTTTATTTAAATCTTCATTTTCCAGAACAATCAAATCATGATTTTACAAAATTTTCAGTTTTTACATTTTAATTTTTAATTAATTTATTATTTCCAAAATTGAAATTTTGCTCATCCAACTTTTTGCCAATGATTTTTGACCTGACAAAACAAAACTTGATTTTTTTTATAAAGTTTTCTCATTTCTATCAATAGATCTTGAAATGTAATTGACCTCATCTTGTTTTTTAAATCAATCTAAAGGCTTTTCTGGGTTATTTTCGAGTCCCTGGTTTCGCTGTACCAAAATAAATGCGATGCATTTTTTAAATAAATTGTAATTTTAAAATTTTTAAATTAATTTTCGTATAACGCAGTTTAATTTTTAAACAAAATGTGCCTGATAACTCGACCACAAGTTGCTATCAACTCCGCTGCACGTCGCCTTCAAAACCTTAATTTTTATAATTTTTCAAATTACCGTATATTTAAATTTTTCTAATCCAAATTTATAATCATTCTAATGTAAAAACCCAAATTAACTTTATCAATCCAATTATAACTTTTAAATTACTTTTTTTACATCCAAAATTCTCTCCCTAAACGTCCAAATTGCGGACAAAACTTCCAAATCACCTAATAAAGCACTACTCACGTTTTTAATTATTTATTTTCAAAAAAATATAAATATCTCAAAATCAGCGACGCAAAATTTTACAAAATTAGCGGAGACTTCCGCAAAACGCGTCCTTCCACCTTGACGGACCCGGCAAAAAGCATTCTTTATCAACATTTTCGTGCCAACCAGTGTTGCCAGTTTTTATTCCACACTGGTCGCCCACACCGAGAACAGATGTCGCCCAATGTCGCCACCGCACTGTTATGTAATGAAATTTTCACGCATCGGGGGGAGGGGGTGTCTCCACAGCAAGCGCCGCTGGCATTTTTTTTTTATAATAATTTAATACCAAAATGCATTGATATAATATAGCACCAGGGCCGGCGTTACCATATGTGCATGCAAACGGTCCTTTGCACAGGGCGGCAAATTTTAGTTTTTTCGCATAGGAAATTTTGGATATTTTTATTTTTAATAAATGTCATTTTATTCTATATCTTTGTTGTCTGTCCTCTATCCAAACCTATGGATGAAAAAGCTCTATGAAAAGCTATGAAATGACGGCCGCGCTCCTTTAAAAAAAATTTTACTTGCGGCGCAAAGTGGGATGTTGAGCTTAAAAGCTGTCCTAAATTCAAAAAATCAAATGCCACTTAGCCGCGGCGGCGAGCTTTTTGCATTACGTCGCCCGTTAAAAGCGGCACAGGGTGGCAAATTGGCCAGCGCCGGCCCTGTATAGCACAAATTTTCATGCATAAAAATTAGCACCACAAATAAAGAATTCAAATTTCAGTTTAGGGGCGTCTCAGGAAGTGAATATTTTCTTTTAAAAAAATTTTCAAAAAACAAATGTAAATTTAAATTCAACTTGAGGTTCAAACGAGGGGGAAATCTCTGGGGAAATTTGGTGTACAAGAGACGGGAAATCTTAGGAAATTTCAGGCAATCTTAGGAAATTCTAGGCAATCTTAGGAAATACTAGGCAATCTTAAGAAATCCAAGGAAATCTTAGGAAATCTCAGGAAATCTCAGGCAATCTGAGGAAATCTCAAGCAATTTTAGAAAATCCGAGGAAATCTTAGGAAATCTCATGCAATCTTAGGAAATCCTAGGAAATTTTAGGAAATCTCAGGAAATTTTAGGAAATCCGAAGAAATCTTAGGAAATTTCAGGCAATCTTAGGAAATCTCAAGCAATTTTAGGAAATCCGAGGAAATCTCGGGCAATCTTAGGTAATCTAGGCAATCTAGGAAATCCGAGGAAATCTTAGGAAATTTCAGGCAATCTTAGGAAATCTCAAGCAATTTTAGGAAATCCGAGGAAATCTCGGGCAATCTTAGGTAATCTAGGCAATCTAGGAAATCCCAGGAAATCTTAGACAATTTCAGGCAATCTTAGGAAATCTTAAGCAATTTTAGGAAATCCGAGGAAATCTGAGGAAATTTCGGGGACATCTGAGGCAATCCCGGGAAATCCGAGGAAATCTAGATGAATCCCATAACTTAAGTCTATTCTCTTAACCTTTAATTAGGTATGCGGGGTGGCCACAATACTCCACGTATTAATTTCTTTTTATGGTTGTTACAAAGAGTAAATATTAAAACTCGTAAAAACTGCTATTTAACAGTCTTAAATTTTATTATTTTTACATTTGGCTATATAATAATATCCAAAATAATGTGAATTTACTTACAATATAAAAAAAATTAGTGCAAATTATTACTGTAAATGTAAGTTTTTGTTACTGTGTTGTGAGCACCCCACCTATCTACTTACGTTGCAAAATTCAACCTACCTAATTAAAGGTTAATGAAGCGAAATCCAAGGAAATTTTAGGAAATCCAAGGAAATCTTAGGCAATCCAAGGAAATCTTAGACAATCCAAGGAAAATTTAGGAAATCCCGGGAAATTTTAGGAAATCCCGGGAAATTTTAAGAAATCCAAGAAAATTTCATAAAAAGAAATCTGGTGTATAAAAATTTGGTCTGCGGTTTTCCCCTCGGGTTCAAATATGAAGTCGCTCATTTCGTCGCCAGTCGCCAATACGAAATTCTCAGTCGCATGGACAGTGCTCAAGTCGCCCATTTGGCGATAAGTCGCCTAAACTGGCAACACTGGTGCCAGCCTACAATTTGTTGGCGCGAACAATCAAAATTCAAAATATTTACATGAAATTAAAATCAATACAAAATGCCAAATTTAGAAAATATTCTCAAAATTCACAAAATAACAAAATTAATATTCAAAAATCAATAATTGGAGATTTTGGAACACGACAATATATTCGAAAACATGTCAATATTGCACTGATTAAGAGCTTCTATTGTAGATTTTGGAAACTCTCCTTCATAGTTTTTCCATTTCTGTTATTGCCAAATCAACCATTCGCCTTCTAAGATAGCATCATTAGTGTCTTGAAGATCATTTATATAAAACTCTAGACATCTAGAAATCTAGACATTTCAAATTGATAATTTTGCCCCCCCCCCCGGCTACGCCACTGACCTTACTTCTAATAATGCCTTACCAGGATCGGGTACTATTTGCTGCAGCCGTTTCCAAGCAAAACCGGTTCGGCACAAGTGCAGTTCGGCGCTCGTATAGTTACTATATTTTTATTCTTGTTCTAATTTTATTTAAAAAGAATTATTTAAAAAAACAAATGAAAAAAACAATAATCCTGAAAAACCAATTTAAAAAAAGTTAGTCGCTCATAGCAAAATTATGCGCTAATCCGCGTAAAAAAGACGATGATATTGCGGTTATCAAAATCCTTCACCACTGTTAGAGAGAAGAAAATAAATAAAAGAAAAAGATAGACTACTCCCGCGCCGAACTGGACCCGCGCCAAAACGGCTGCAGCGAAACGGTTACGCCGAAACGGCCGCCCTAGGCTCCAGCCAACTCAGCCTGCTGGTAAATCCGCCACTGCGTCCCGGCTATTCCTCGTCACCTGAGTAATAAACACAATAATTGGTAAATGTAACCTTGCGAAGTTTTTTTAGGCATTTGTTAGTTTAAACAATAATTTTTGATATCTGCAATGCACCTTTTAGTTGCCTGACGAGTTCATATTTCGTCGAAACCCTTTGGGAATAAATTTATGTTGCATATTATATTCTTGAAGAAATTTCGAAAAAGTTAGATTACTTTTTTGAAAACTTGTGAAAAAATGTTGAATATTATGATCGATGTGATCAGCATGTGTATCACCAAGTGACAAATGGGTAGATATGCGAGGATTTTCCTATGACAAAAATACAAAGATGACTTGGGAAAGGCATTTTATTTCAACAAAAGCGCAAACTCGTGATCAACTAGCGTGTTTTGAATGGAATACACACACCCTTGTTTCTACCCCGTGCTAGGATACTCCTGGCATTATAAAACACGCGTGTGGATCTTTTAATAATTTTTGTTATTGGTCTGTGTGAATAAAGTGCAGTAATTATTTTCTTACAAAAAAATTGGTATTTTGCTAATTCTTTGAAAACTAAAAAGTGCACTTACGAATAACTTTTAGTGAGTATCCAACTCGAGATTGCTTTTAATTATTCAATTAAGAGAAAAACATTTTTTTGTTCGAAAAAAATTGTTTCCTTCCGCCATAATTTTAATTTAATTTAATTTTTTAAATTGGCTTTTTTTCTCTTTATTTTTTGTAAGAGCGCGATTCGGCGCCGGCTTTTTTCAATTTACATTGAAATCGATGTTTTATTTGATTAAATTATGGGAAATTTTTGTATTATGACGGGTAACTTCTTCAAATTTTAATAGCATTTCATTATTTTCCTTTAGTTAATTTTTATTTTTCATGTTTCATATATATTTAAGCATAAATTATATTATGATTATCTTTAATAACCAATCGATAAGTCATAAGATTATCAGTTTTTCTTCCCTATATTCCTTATTAGGTCAAATAAGGGCTGGAAAACGATTAAACATTTCGAACATTAAATCGCGCAATTTTTACGAAATCACCGCGTAGACTAAGTGGCTAGACGTCGCGGGGCCGAACTAAGTACATCAAAATTGAAAACATTTGGCTCAGTAATGATAGAATTTTAATTCGCCGATGAAAATAAACTTTTCGGTTAAATAAAAATCAATAAAATTCTATAGCAATTGGTTAGTGCCTACCTACAATTAACAGAGAGCAAATGATGAAATAAAATCGATGTGCGTAATGTGCACGACTTGGTAATTACGCTTTCGATAAAACAAGTAAAGTAATTGGTACAATTTGGTATCTACACAATATTATTATTGTTCCAACAATTGATTAAACTTTCAGAAAGTGAATACCTTGACATTTTCTCCATTGATCACAACTATGTAAACATAGAACCAACTTTTAAATTTTATTTTATTGCAATCGAACGATTACCGCTCGTACTTATGGTCGATACTTCGATCGATCCTATATTCGAGATGAAATATCGAGTATACTTTGGTGACTCCGCGTCGTTTATTTTATAAATAGAGCAAAATAAAATAATTAAAAAATAATTTTCTTTCAGGAAACGGGAACGGCTCAAAGATCATTGATATTTCTACCACCATTAATACTAAATTGTCGATGTTTGAATGGAAGTTACTATAGAGATTTTCAATAAAGGGTAACTAATAGACACTTTCGTACTACTGTAAACGAACCTAAAGTATGTTTTGCAATAGAAACTCGAAACATAAGCAATAATACGAAACTGAAGAAAAGAAAAAAGTGTCAGACAATAAAAATATATTTTTGACGCGTTATTAAAAAGACATTTTCGAAACGTTCGTGATAAATTTTCTTATATTGGAATTATTTCATTGTGTATGAGTGCGTCAACGTAATGGGGTGCAATACAAGCAAAGAAACGGTACCCCCACCAGAAGGTGACCAAGACAAAAATGGAACGGATAACATCGAGGAAAATAATGCCAACGAAATTAACGGTTAGTAAATTACTTGTTACGAATAAATATTAAATCAGATACCTACATGTCGTACAATTTTTATGTCTACCTGTAGCGCAGCATAGGAATTGATTAATTAATATTTAAGTTCGCTACGTGGTTTGATTGAATTTTTCAACACAAAATCTATTTTTATTTTTTATTTCCTGCAGCATTCTTCAGCCTTACTTTTTTAAAAAAAAGTAATTAAGTTTATCTGAAGATTTCTAAAAATTGATTGCGTAGATTGCAAACGATTTTTAAAATAACAATAGGTAAATCCCCTAATTTGACATTATAACAAAATATAATTTTGGAAAATTAAATGACTGCAGGTGGTAAATGTGGAGTTACCTTGTTTCCTTGCTTTTGAACAATATGGATTAGTTCAGTTCACACTCCTTTGTCTAGACAGAACGACGTTTAAAAGGGAAAACCCAAAACGAGCAATTAAATTATTTCGAGAAATTTCAACAATTAATAAGTGGTTTTCGATTTCATTACGCAAATTAAAAGGTGAAAATTATGAACTGTAGAAATTAATTAAACTTCACACGCACCACTTAAGCTAATTAAATGTTACTTAAGAAATTAAATAATATAAATCTTCATAAACGCACGGTGTACGAGTATTGAACAAAAAATAATATTAATATTTATCGTTGACAATACAATTACAATATGAAGCATAAATCACATTTAATTGAATTAGCGTGCGGATATAAGTTGCATAAAAAATTAAAATTGTGATTTATTGTTAAGGAACAACAATAACCATTAATTTAAATTTAAAATCTAAAAAAAAGTCTGCTCTAACTGTAACTTCTTCACCTTATAACATTAATTTCCGTAGCCTCTTTAAAATTCCTTTAGAAAGCAAAAGTACCATATTCTAATTCGACGAGCATAATGCGCGGTGAACCGCCGACAACGTCTGCCAGTCTGCCGCCATTATGCAGCCATATCGCCCCATGGGCTAGTTACGCCTCTGTTAGCATTAAATTCTATTCACATCACTGCATTTCCGAAAAAACATTAATGATATTTTGACAATAGGCAACCCCGCCACACATTTTATCAAAATGTACAAAGATCTTTACCATCTTTCATTATTGGTGGTTTTCCATATGTGGTAGATGTGACAATTAGTCACCTGTTAGTATCTAACTAGTAAATATTTAAAGCCGGAAAAATTATTAAATAATTGAAAATTAAAAAAATTCATATAATGCAAAGTCGAACCATACATTTGGAACAGTGGGGTTCTTTCAAAATGCAAGAAGCGAAGTAAACGATTAAAACAACATAAAAGTGTCTGTGATAGATTTGCTAAGATAATGTCAAGAGCAAAAAAAAAGAAAAGAAGAAGATTAGATAAATTTGAAGATTCTACTTAAAACGGTTCCGCTAATATATAAAATATGTGAGATTACTGAAATTTAGACCGTATCGTAGCAACAGTTGCTATTGCGAGAATTAATCTTGAATCTCGGATCAATCCATGACGAGCATTAGAGTCGTGAGTTCGAACCTCACCGGTCGATATTTTATATAGCATTTTTTCATGTATTGATAGTCACGGATTAATCCGAGATTCAAGATAATCCTAGGATTTACTAATGAGATTACTGGAATTTAAACCGTATCGTAGCAACAGCTGATATTTCGAGAATTAATCTTGAATCTCGAATTAATCCGTGACTATTAATACGGGCGTTTATATTACATACATTAATGTTACAATAACCAAAATCTCGCAAAATAAGTCACACAAATCTCAACAGATGGCGACCACTTAGTCTGTTACACTACAGATGGCGCTCTAGGAACTGTTACAAAGTTTTAGCGACATTAACTTCAAAGGTGAAGGGTTGCAGTTCCAAAACTTAGTATAAACAATGGTTTTTCTTAAATAACTCGGCTATTTTCAATTTTAACAAAAAATCGTAACGACAAAAGCTGTAGGAAATTTAATTTTCTACAACTTTGCTTTCTAAAATGTTTTTCTGAAATCGATATTTTTTAAATTAAACCTGAAAAAAGCGGCGAAGTAAAACTCCTGCATTATCTCATTTATTTTTAACTTCAGGGCATAAATGAACATAAAAAAATTGTAGGGAGTTAAATTTTGAACAGATTTGGTTTTCACCTTTTTTTTCCCTATAGTCAATAATTAAGGTCCTACGCCAATGGTAAAGAAAAAGAGAACTGTCAAAATTTTGTTGTGAGTTGTTTATGATGAGTGTTTTGTTTTTGTGTTGTTGTGTAAACTGTAATTTAGATTTGTCAACTGATATTCAGATATCGTCAATTATAATTCAGAAATCGTCAAATGAAATTTAAAAACCTTTAATTAAAAAGCTTCATAAAAACGAAAAAAACAATATTTTAAAATTTTGAAAATTATTTATTAGAAAAAATAAGAAATACAGCATAAATTAAGAATATCATTTGATGGTTTTTGAATATCAATTGACGGTTTCTGAATATCATTTGACGGTTTCTCAATATCATTTGACGGCTTCTGAATATCACTTGACAAATCTGAATTACAATTAACGATTGTTAACAGATAACGATACAATGACCGTCTCCGTGCTTCGGAGGGCACGTAAAGCCGGCGGCGGTCCCCCCGGGTTGACGATTGCCGCCGTCAACTATTAAAAACAGGGTTACAGGCATTCCCCAAGCCGGTTTAGGCAGCCGTAGGGTCTTAATACCCAAACCTTTCTCGAAAGAGAAAGAGGCCGATGGTCTAGGAGTAGACTGAAAGGCAGATGAAGATGTAGACGAGGCAATAGTTCATCTCAATCATCATCAACATCAACGTCGTCACCAGTCGAATAACCGCAAATATTAACAACATTTGATTTTAAAAACGTTCAGGTTTAATTTGAAAAATACTGATTTCAGAAAAAAATGCAGGAATCAAAGTTGTAGGAAATTGAATTTTCCACAACTTTTGTCTTTATGAGTTTTCATTAAAATTGAAATTGGTCTAGTTATTCAAGAAAAATCATTTTTTGATAAAATTCAAAATGGCGCCACTTTTTTCAGGTTTAATTTGAAAAATATCCATTTCAAAAAAAAAAATATGGGAACCAAAGTTGTAGTAAATTGAATTTCTTACAACTTTTGTTGTTGCAATTTTTCGTTACAAATGAAAATGGCCAAGTTATTCAAGAAATAAACCACTTTTCATAAAATTCAAAATGGCGCCGCTTTTTTCAGTTTTAATTTGAATGGTACCGATTTCAGAAAAAAATGCAGGAACTAAAGTTGTAGGAAATTGAGTTTTCCACAACTTTTGTCTTTATGAGTTTTCATTAAAATTGAAATTGGCCTAGTTATTCAAGAAAAATCATTTTTTGATAAAATTCAAAATGGCGCCACTTTTTTCAGGTTTAATTTGAAAAATATCCATTTCAAAAAAAAAATATGGGAACCAAAGTTGTAGTAAATTGAATTTCTTACAACTTTTGTTGTTGCAATTTTTCCTTACATTTGAAAATGGCCGAGTTATTCAAGATAAACCATTTTCCATAAAATTCAAAATGGCACCGCTTTTTTCAGGTTTAATTTGAAAAATATCGATTTCAGACGATAGAAGGAGTTTCCTTCTAAGTCCATGATTTCTGAAAAAAATATGACAACTAACTTTGTTGTTGCGATATTTCGTTAAAATTGAAAATGGTCCAGTTATGCAAGAAAATCCGTTTTTCATAAAATTCAAAATGGCGGAAATAAGCAAATAATGAAAAATTTCCGTCCAACTATAAATCCAGCTTAAGTCTAAAATGGCAAAAATCTGTTTTAAGATGAAATTCAAAACTTGAAATAAAAAAAATGTCATTATGTTAACTGTAGCACTTCAGAAAGCATCTGAAACCGGTTCCGCTTATTAAAAACACGAGCTGAAACTATTTGCAACTGGCAACCCGCCAGAACTTTAAGACACGAGATTATTAGAGATCATTTACTTGTTAAACAAATTTCCCGCAAACAAGAGAAGAACTACTACATAATATTTTCCAGGTTTGGACGTCGACATGCGATCATGCGACCCAGTTTCGACGACGGCATCGCAGTGGCGTCGTCGAAACGACCGGCTTCGAGATAAATTGGATAAAATCATCCTAATATTGTCTTAAGCTTGATCTTAAAACATTGGTTATTGTATTTAGAGATGCCTTGCATATTGTAAGATGGAAAACCTTGCAAAAAATTGACTCGACGAGGAGAAACTTTTGAGTGTAACTTTAGGATCGGGACAAGCTTCGGTAGGGAGGTAGCACTAAACTTAAACAATCATTTTGCTTTTTAAGTGCTATGATCCCCAGTGGCGTATTTAGAAAAGTTTTTGGAGGGGGGTAGACCAAGTATTTTAGAATCTCGTTAATTTATTTGTGCGCGTCGGTGGTAAAACGACTGGCAAGTTTCAGAAATCAAAATTCGAACTGTAAAACAGTTTGAAAAAAACATTGGGGGAGAGGGCAATTGCCTCTTTGCTAAAGTTTTCGATTGCAATACTTTAACTGGTTTATGCATAATAAATGCAAATCGATAAGAGATCGGTATGATTTCTTAGTCTTTGCTGTGGACACCTTGGGTTCTTGGAGTAACGATGCAAATCTTTTGATTGCGTGGATTGGTTGTCTTCTTATCTATAACGCGCTAAGAGTTTCTTGATTCAAAAAATTAATTTGTGTATCCAACGTGGAAATTCATACGAAATGTATTTTTTTTATGTAAAAGTTTTCTAAATATTATTGTCACCAAAGGTTAACCACTAATCGGTCTGTAATAATCAAGAAACAGTAAAAGTTTAAAATCTAAAATAGAAAACAGGGCGAAAAATTTCAAATAAAAAAACTTAGCAATATTTACAATTACAGATTAAATTGGTTGATCTTCACCTTCGTTCTTCATCTTGTGCGAGTTTCCAGGAGTCCGGCTGGTATTTATTAACTAATCTTGATAAAACCTTGTTTGTTAATTGGTTAAAATCGGTTTAGTACCTTTCAGGTAATTAAATATAAATGAACTGTGTTGCGTGTGAGGTTACTATTATCTTGAACGAATATTCTTTTGGGCGGGACGATACTATATTATGGGCGGGGCTGCACTTGGACGGACGAAATATAATGATTGCAAACATTTTATTTAAATACACGGAAACAACTTAAAAATTATAATTACTTAATTATTTATTTACTAGCAAAAAGCCCGTCCACGGACGGCATCTAGACCCGATTGGTTGGAAACTCGATTGATGTGCAACTCGTCTCAGGGGGAGTACCGGCGGTGGTTTAATATATTTTTCGTTGGCAAAAAAGCCGACCAATCAGATTGTTTCTTTTTTCACCAAAAAATGACACGCTGGAGCCGGAGCAGCAGAGTGCTGGGATTTTATGTATTAAGATTTTAGCGAGGGGGAAATCTCTGGGGAAATTTGGAAATTATCTTTTATTTTTTATAAATTATCAGTCTTAGGAAATTTTAGGCAATCTTAGGAAATCTCAAGCAATTTTAGGAAATCCGAGGAAATCTCGGGCAATCTTAGGTAGAATTTGGTGTACAAGAGACGGGAAATCTTAGGAAATGTCAGGCAATCTTAGGAAATTCTAGGCAATCTTAGGAAATCCGAGGAAATCTTAGGAAATTTCAGGCAATCTTAGGAAATCCGAGGAAATCTCGAGCAATCTTAGGTAATCTAGGCAATCTAGGAAATCCCAGGAAATCTCGGGCAATCTTAGGTAGAATTTGGTGTACAAGAGACGGGAAATCTTAGGAAATTTCAGGAAATCTTAGGAAATTCTAAGCAATCTTAGAAAATCTAAGAAAATCTTTTGAAATCACAGGCAATCTTAGGAAATCCGAGGAAATCTTAGGAAATCTAGGAAATCCCAGGAAATCTTAGGAAATCTCAGGAAATCCGAGGAAATCTTAGACAATTTCAGGCAATCTTAGGAAATCACAGGCGATCTTAGGAAATCTGAGGAAATTTCGGGGACATCTGAGGCAATCCTGGAAAATCCGAGGGAAATTCAACCTACCTAATTAAAGGTTAATGAAGCGAAATCCAAGGAAATTTTAGGAAATCCAAGAAAATCTTTGGTAATCCAAGGAAATCTTAGGAAATCCAAGGAAATTTTAGGTAATCCTAGGAAATGTTAAGAAATTTTAGGAAATCTAATGGAATCTTAGGAAATCTTAGACAATCCAAAGAAATTTTAGGAAATCCAAGAAAATCTTAAGCAATTCAAGGAAATCTTAACAAAATTTAGGAAATCTAAGGAAATCTTTGGCAATCCAAGGAAATCTTAGGCAATCCAAGGAAAATTTAGAAAATCCCGGGAAATCTCGGGCAATCTTAGGTAGAATTTGGTGTACAAGAGACGGGAAATCTTAGGAAATTTCAGGCAATCTTAGGAAATTCTAAGCAATCTTAGAAAATCTAAGAAAATCTTTTGAAATCACAGGCAATCTTAGGAAATTTTAGGAAATTTTAGGAAATCTCAAGCAATTTTAGGAAATCCGAGGAAATCTCGGGCAATCTTAGGTAATCTAGGCAATCTAGGAAATCCCAGGAAATCTTAGGAAATCTCAGGAAATCCGAGGAAATCTTAGACAATTTCAGGCAATCTTAGGAAATCACAGGCGATATAGGAAATCTGAGGAAATTTCGGGGACATCTGAGGCAATCCTGGAAAATCCGAGGGAAATTCAACCTACCTAATTAAAGGTTAATGAAGCGAAATCCAAGGAAATTTTAGGAAATCTTAACAAAATTTAGAAAATCTAAGAAAATCTTAGGAAATCCAAGGAAATCTTAGGCAATCTAAGGAAATCTTAGGCAATCCAAGGAAAATTTAGGAAATCCCGGGAAATTTTAGGAAATCCAAGGAAATTTCATAACAGGAAATCTGGTGTACAAAAATTTGGTCTGCGGTTCCCCCCTCGGATTTTAGTTTACAGTGTAATAATTTCATAGCAGATGATGTTAACGTGTGGTTTATTCTACTGAAGTAGACAAAGCAGCACTTTAACGACAAGGGAAAATAAATTCGCGAAAAATAATGCAATCACGACTTCATCGCTCGTGAATTAACGCTTTGTCCTCGACATTAACTGTGATGTCACAATCATATTAAAGTCGACTTAATCTGGAACATATGCTCCAATCTAAAGCCATCTTTTCGACGATCTACCAATCAAGTCGACCACGTTACGTTAAAATGATTGTGACAGGGCAGTAAAATAGAATTTTATTGATTAATAAGCAAAAATTATAGTTTAGTACCGACTTAATTTTATAAATAAATAATGAACGATAGAATACTAATTTTATAACAATAAATTGATTTACGACTAACTTGGCATAAAGTATAAGATATTATTCCTTCTAAGCAGCTAATGTGCTAACCACGTAATGTGGGAATGTTGCTTTAAACTTTTCTCTTCTCATGGGAGAACAAGAATTCCCTATTCGGTACAGAAAGATAATGGTTTAACGAGATTTCAAATTACAGCTTTACTATACTTCAGCTTCAATTTTAAAATTTTTAAAAGTTATTTAAAATGCACATGCTATCAATTTATACTGTAAATAATTCATTAAAAAATAGTGAATTATCTAGAGCAACGTTGACACCAAACCTAAGTTAGCCAAAAAAATTACAAAATTTGGGAGTATTGAGAGCATGAAGAGAAAAATTTGCTTTTAACTTTTGCCAGTAAATAAAAACAGTTTAATCAAAATATTTATTGCGAACAACTAAAATCTACATTTCAAAATTTTGGACAATGTCCAGAAATAAGAATAAATGTATTGTAAGATGAAGGCAAGAATAACTAGTAAGCACTCCAGTGGGCTCCCAGCCATATCTCCACAGTACAGTGCCAAGATCTGATGTTATTAAACTGCATTATGTCGATTTTTACTGAAGGGCGAAGTTAAGAAGAATCGTGATTTGCACTCCATCAATAACAGTTATCACAGGTAAAGCAATAAGAAACCATGCCAGTAAGTCATCTTGGCTTCATCCATTTTGGTTAACTACCTACTGTATACTGTACTGTACAGTGTATACTGTACTGTTTAAGTGTTTAACTACTAAACGAATGCCTACATAGTAAATAATTAAAAATTAAATTAAAAAATTGAAATTTGTTTTTGATTGGATGTAAATACGAGACGCGCGTAGGTGGATGTGAACGGATTAACGAGAATTTTGCGCTAGAGAAATAGAAATCTCTCAAGTGTTGTCCTTATACAGAGTTTTAGACGATTTTCTTCAGTCCACGGCTTTGAAAAATTAGTTCTTTCACACTGGCAGAATATCCGATCAACATTGTTCCACGTTTTTCGAAAATATTTGAAAAAATATTTTAGCAATATTCTTAACTTATATTTGAATTCCGCCAAAAGTTATATAAAATAAATTATACAGGGTGTTCCCGTGACCGTGGAGAACCAAGAAAAGCAAACCTTTGAGGGGTACCTCCCTTTAAAGCAATTTTTTAAATTTTCGATTTCAAACGGCCATAGCTCCGATATTATAGATTTTTTAAACTTAATGAATTAGAACTTTTTTAAAGATCATTTACTTATCTACAAATTAGGTTATAACCCCTTATCGTCTAGAATTAACGGATTTTGAGTTATGAATTAAATTAAGAAAAAAAGTGTTTAAAAATTTTCAGTTTTTATTTTTTTACTTTTCTTACGAACCCCGTATCTTTAAAACAAAACGTCTTAACAAAAAACTGACGGCTTAAACCGAATAGGGAATTTAACGGGCTACAACTTTGGTCAAAAAATTTTTTTTTGGAAACCAACCGTTTTCACAGAAATTCTGAAAATAATGAACAAAGTGTAAGTAAACCAAAATAATTTTGTTTTTATATAAAAATTATTAATTATAAGTTTGGGAATCGCTGGTCCAGTATTCCGAAATTATTTAAATTTAATTACTAAACTGTTTCAATACAATTAGTTCATTTTCATGAATATTAAATAGTTACATAGCTTTATTGAATATTAATAAGCGCAATGCAACAAGATAACAACATGGAATAAACTCAGCTTCGTCCTATCGGTGCAAAGATCAACAACTAAAACTTATTCTCAAAAAACTTTCGTTTGCGCATTTTGCCTAAGGAATAAAGACGCAACAAGAAACTTTTGGTAAAAAAAAGGCATTATCCAAACCATTGTTTTGCTCTAAGAACCAGAAGTTCGCATATAAAGTAACATTCTAAGAAAACTGTTTGCAACAGATTGGGAAACTTATTTGGAGCCATTAACAAATATAACTTTGTTTATATGAAAACATAATTATAAATAAAATACAAAAAGTAAACTTTAACAGAAAAAGATGACCATAAATGACAAAGTTGAAACAGTGGGTTTTAAAGGGTTTTAAAGATAGATACTTCTTCCACAAAGGATCCATAATATATCAGTGGCGTACCCAGGGGGGGGGAGGGGCTCGGGGGCCCGAAATAATTTTTTTATTGTAATTTCCTAACTTTCTATTAAGAGTTTGACCTTGAAAATTTAAAAAATTTTCGTCTGCGGCGCTATTACGAAACTCACTTTGTTCGTGCCCCCCGCCCCCGAACTAAATTCCTGGCTACGCCACTGTAATATATCTTCAGGTCGGAAACATACGTGAAGAGGGCAAACCAAGCACATGAACATGGGAGTCCATAGGATCTTTTTAAGCGAGGGGCAAAATAAAAAAAAATTTATTATAAAAGACTAAAAAATACTGAAAATTTTTAATTTTCTTTATTTGCAGAAAAGACAAATTTCAAATTCCGTAGTTCCTTCGCGAACTCAGTAATAACTTTCTACACGAATTTTAAATTAATTAAAATTAAATTTTAAAATGTAAGGCAAAAGTCAGGGAGGCAGCTACCCCTTTGCCTTCCCCTCCATGGACGCACATACACATGGACTATATTTTAAGATATTTGACGCAAAGCCGTCAAATGGTTCATTTGAAATCTTGGTTAGACAAGAAGCCAAAATTAGTGTTTAAGGTGAGGCTCCAAGGCGTCAGTTGATTCACCAACGCGAGAGGGCGTAGGACATGGGTATATTTTATAATTTAGTGGTAGGCAACACGTTTAACAAAATAATTTGTTTAGTTACTAGACAATATGTGGCGCTGTTTAAATAAAGAAATCGTTTTTAACAACAATATTTCTGCCTCTAAGCTGTTAAAAACTGTAATACCGCATTCCAGCGGCAATTCGACAGAGAAGACAAGAGAGACTTAGTCTCCTCTGAAATTGAGGACTATTATATTAATTAACTATAATTTAAAACAAAGTGAAAAAGTGCATTTTCGATTGTGAGAACTCTCCAAAGATAGATACTCCTTTCAAAAAGTAAAGTGAAGCTACCGCAGAAGCAGAATCCTCAGCTTAGAAGTTACATGCAGATAATATCGAGGTTTTACTACAAAGTGAAAAACTTGCCTATCTTTGAAATTTTTCTTAATACTTACTAGAAATTTAAATAATCTTATAATTGCAAAAAATATTTCTAATAAAACTAGAAAATAAAAAAAAAATTTAATTTTTGGAAACATTTTCAAAAAACTTGAATTTTGAAAATTTTCGTATTCAAAAAATGTAAATATAAAATTTTTTTTTTTCAAAATATATTTTTTATTAAGATTTTCAGATAAATTTTGAATCTCAAGACTTATTTTTTAAGAACGGAAAAAGCCAAAACTATTTACAATTTTTGAATAGGAAAGTACAAAAATTAATACTAATATTAAAAATGTCATATTTTTCAACTTTTTTTTATTCAAGAATTTAAATAATCTTACCTCAAAAATAATTTTAAAATTTAAAAAATTTGAATTTTAGTAAGAATTTGTATTACTTAGAACAGACCCGTGCCAGAATTTGATTTGGGGTGGGGGGCACTCATAAAAAGCCTTTTGTAAAAAGGATCACTTTCGGGGGATTCCCTTCCGGGAATTTTTAATATTACAAATAAATGTTGTTTTTTTTTAACATTTCGAGGAGGGCATGTGCCCTCAGGTGCCTTCCTCTTGGCTACGAGCCTGATTTAGAATACTATTATTAGAATTTCAAAACAAAATATATCGGAGTATACAGGGTGACCCAGACCACCCGTATCAGTACTTTTTTTCAAAAACGGTAAGTCGTAGAGAGTTTGGTTAAAAAAATTTATTACAAAAGCCCCAATGACGAATTTAATGGTGATATTATTATTTCCGGGAAAAGTCGGCATCCAGAGTAGTTTGCTCCAGAAAGTCCAGAAATCCAGAATTTTAAATGGCACCATATGTCGAAAGTGGTATCGCTGGAAAGCTCTTTAAAAAATAAGCAAGTTTTGTAGGAAAATTTTTTTATTACTCCCACCCCTTTTAAGTTATTTTTTTTAAGTTTCTGGAGCAAACTACTCTGGATGCCGACTTTTCCCGGAAATCCTAATATTATCACCATTAGATTCGTCATAAGAGCTTTTGTAATAATTTTTTTAGCCCAACTCTCTACGACTTACCGTTTTTGAAAAAAAGTACTGATACGGGTGGTCAGGGTCACCCTGTGTGTGATGTTTAAATCATCAGCATGTAAGTTCTATGCCGGCGATTCTGCTTTTACTTTTCGAAGGAAATATCTAAGTGGAAAATCTACTTCTTTACATTTTTAAAAATTATAATTAGTTTATAAATAGCCCTTAATTTCAGAAAAAGCTAACCCTCCCTTGCCTCCTCTGACGAGCCGCCGCTGCTTACTACTGTATTGGTGTATTATATACCGCAAAGTTTTTCTATTGATGATTTCGAGGTTACTTCAAAGTGAAAAACTTGCGAATTTAAATAATCTTATAATCTCAAAAAATATTCTTTATAAAACTAAAAAATTATAAAAAGGAATTTTGAAAAATTCAATAAATGTAGATACCCAAATATTATAAATTTTTTTATTTTAGATATTCAGTTTCAGATAATTTTTTAATTTCAAGGCTTACTTTTTTAAAAAAATTGTAAATATACAAATTTTTTTTTATATTTTACAGAAAATTTATTTTATTTAGAAATTCAGATAATTTTTTAATCTCAAAGTAAGGGAGAAACCCAAAAATATTTACATTTTTCGAACATGAAAGTCCAAAAATTGTAAATATTAAAACTGTCATATTTAAAAAATTTGAATTTGAGTGAGAATTTATATTACTTTATATTACTTATATTACTTTATTATTTGAAATTCAAAACAAAAAAGATATAATCAATACAGTAGTAAGCAGCGGCGGCTCGCCAGAAGAGGCAAGGGAGGCTTAGCCTCTCCTTAAATTCTGGACTATTAATTAAAATATAAAAATTTTCAAAAATGTAAAGAAGCAGATTTTTGATTCTAAGAACTATCAAAAGCTAGATACTCCTTAAATAATACTTTTTCAGAAAATATTGAAGGCTGCCGCAGAAGCAGAATCGTTGGCCTAGAACGGCCTATTGATGATGTTATGTATGTAGTAACAGTTTTACTGTTCAATACCGTAACATAACATTTTACGCCCCCCCCCCCTAACTTAAATTTTTGGTTAAAATTAAATGAAACTATCGGGAGAGACTTTTGTGTGACTTTTTTGGAAATTTTTAGGATATTTAATAAAATCTTGAAAAATCTATATTTTATTAATAGCCTTCTCAAAAGATGAAGGCACGAGCCGCCACTGGTTATAATTTAAGATATTTACATGAAGTTTATTATTTAACTTCGTCTATAATGGACTATTTCCATAATCGATCGTTATGCATTATTATAATCGATTATATGTGGGCTCCTAATCCTAAGTGCAATTTGGGGGAGCTGTAATCAACAAATCAATACCTGATCTGGTCAGGTACCTGCAGCTGATGTCCCGCAATCTATGCAAAAGATGACCTAAAGGAAGGCAAAGAAGTTTATTATTTTACTCGAATTATCCTTTTAGGCTCAGTTTTTCAATATCCTGTTATATCTAATCAAAAATTTATTTTTATAAAAATAAATCTTCTATTTTGAAAAACTTGGCGTTAAAGGCCTTAATAAGTGATTAAATTACCATATTAAAAACTATTAGATTTGCAGTCAGATTTCTTTACCATTATATCAAATTATTGTCTAGATATCATTTGGATATTTTATAAAATACCAAACAAGCATTTCCGCTTCTTCCGATTAGCTCCATCCATCGATAAAAATATCAAGTACTACGTTTATTGATAAATCACTATTTTGTTTACTCTCTGGCATTTACAATTTGTTTATTCCGGTAACTATCGGTGTTATTGTACGTGAAAACACTTTTCATTGTACATTTTGGATCAATAAACGTTGTGATGTCATGTCTACAGAACTTCTTAAATTTTATTATGTAGATTCAACAATTCACCAACAGAGGTCGACTCGGTGAAACTAAAATTACATTAACTATTTTGAACTTCAATTTAATTATAAAATTTAACATTTAATCAATAATAATGAATGTAATTAGGTAATTAACTTGTAACCGCGATTTCTCAGTCTAAAAGCAATTTAATAATTATTACATTAATGATAACAGCGCGCTTGGTTATTGGCAAAAATTTAATAATTTTAACATAAAAGATTGTTAAATTGATTTTTAACGAGTTTGTAATTAACGTTAGAATTAACTTCATAGTCTGTAACAATGACGCCAAGTGAAGCGAATAATTGAAAATTCTATTCAAATTCTAGGCGACAACTCAATTTATATTATGTATATACCAGAATAATTGTGTAAATTTGTCTTTAATTAAGTTTTTTTTGGAGATAATATTATTATCTTGTAAACACGAATATAAAATTGTAAAACGTCATGCCGAATAATTTGCGAGATAATGGATTAGATAGTACCTACATAAATTAAGCATTAAACAGTTTTAACGTTAAAATAAAGTTTCTGACACAAATGTCGATTTTCGGCTTATTACAGTAGCTAATACACGATTGACCCTATCGGTGAAGTTAACTTGGAGGTGATATTTGGCATTAAATCATTTATTTCCTAGCGAGAAAATTTGGTTTCGGTGCTAGGGTCCATGCTCACAGAGGTAATTATAGACAATTTTTTTCATTTTCCAGCTAAATTTACTTTATTATTTAAATTTGTATTTCTTGTTAATAAGTAGTATTTAAATATAAAAATATATTAAATGAGATTTACTGGTTACTAAAGAAAATTATAAAATTTCAACAAATGGAAATTGTAGTCGGGAATAAATCGATTGGAAAACTAATTATAATGTAAGGTATATAGCATGACCTTAACAGCTCCTATTCCTTCCATTTATTAATAATGATGCTTATGATAGCAAGTGATAGTGCATGCATGCAATAGAAGGTTAATCGATTCTCTAAGTAGTTCGTTCGACGTACGAACTTATTTTCCAGTTCTGCAAATCAAATGTGAGAAATGACTTAAAATTCTAATTATATTTATTATAATTATAATTATTTGAGATTTGCTGACTTTCGTTCAGAGAAGCCATTGTTATTGTTTGGCTATTGTCTTCTTTATCAGACCTCACCAGACATACCTACAGAGTACTACCTATATATAGAGACCTTGCAGTTTCTACCTTATCTTCATATATTATGTAATATTGAATTTGTGATGCTGTCGAAGCATATAGCATTAAATGAACTTCGTATATGTTTCTTGGAAAGTAGAGCAGGATAATTTCATAAAATGTGCAGAATACATAATATAATTTTATAGTGGTATAGTATGTATTTCCAAATAATTATATTATAATGCATATCTGCAAATAAAAGCAAATTTAACATTAACAACTTAAATTTAATTAATATAAACCAATTATTATGATCTTAACAAAGAAGAATATTAAGCTCAATCGATCCTCTCAGTAAAGTTAATTTGGGGGGGCGAACTTTAGTTTTAAATCTTATCTTTTAAATTTTAAAATGATAGTAATCTCTGGACATAAATTGTACACCACCATCATACAGTACTCCAAAAATCAGAAAAATTCATTTTAATTATAATTATATCAATACCAAATTTATTTTTACTCGTAGCGCTAGAATCCAGGGTGAATTTTACCTGACCGCTTTAAAAATCAAGGGGTTTCAAGGAAGATTACCTCGGTGAAAAAAAAGCGGTTACAATAAAGTTCTTGCTCTACTCGAGTTTGAATCTGAAGAACATTATTGAGCCGCAATCAAAGAAGAACCCCAAATCTCCTGAAGATGGCATATTCGAATTCAAACGCCCTCAACCAGGAGAAACGACTGGAATTAATCCTAGCCAGCGAGCCAAACTGCTCAACTACACCCTAAACAGGACGAACAAACCCCAAGGTGGAGGGGGAGGAACCGCTATCTCCGTCAAGAAGAACTTCCAACACCTCGCAACCCGGGACTCCTTTTGCTAGAAGCCACAACCATCAGTATCGCTGTACATAACATCGGTTTTGTGTAGGTGTCATCTGTGTACCACCCTACCAAGGCTCCACATCTAAGCGAACACATCATCATCCTCTAGGGCAACGGCCCAAAGATCATAGCGAGCGACCTCAACGCCAAACCTTCCAATTGACACTCAAGGAAAACGAAGAAGGTATACTTTCTGGCTTTCTTCCTAGAGGAAGATTTTCACATTGACGCTCCAACGGAACCCACTCACGAAACAATCGAAGGCCCAAACCACGATGATGTACTAGACATTGCACTGCTCAAAAACATCAACATTCCATACCAATTGACAATTGGCGCCCACTTGCACTTGGATCACTAACCAGTGCTGTTTCACCTCGGCGATGCCGCACAACCCGAGACCGAATAACAAACCTACACCAAGGTAGATTGACCTTAGGGTCAATACGGGAAAAATTTCGATAATCAAGACCAAAGAAGAACTCGAAGAATATGTAACGGCGTTCGAAACTCCCTCCTCTTCCCGCACATCAAGAACTCAAGATGAGCCCAAGCCAGGGTAAGAATAACCCGGCACCAATCAGACAGATCCAGGACAAACCAACTCAAGGTACCAGTCAAGAAAACGCTGAAGAAACTCAGAGAAGAATCTTGGGCCAAGAAAGTCGACAGTCCAGCCACTTCGAACAACTCGGTATGGAGAATTGCTAAAGCCCTTAAAAATACGGAGTCCCCGATGCCACCCATCCACGGCATTCACGGCATCGCGCACACCGATGAGTCAAAAGCTGAAGCCTTTGCCTTCAAGCCTTTGACTTCAGAAAAGCCTTTGACATTAGAAAGTCAATTCAGACCAAATGACACCGATGATGACCACTGAAGACCAAAGTTTCATCAAGCCCACCACCCCTGAAGAGGTCACAGACACTATAAGAGGCACCAAAAAAAAAAGCTCCTGGACCGAAAGGAATTCCAAATGCAGCCCTGAAATCACTATCAGAGAAAGCAGAATCCGCATCATCTACAAACTTATCGCGGCAAACATCAAGCTTCCTCTGATCAAATTCCTGGCATCTTACCTCTCAAACCAGAAATTCAAGGTCAATGAAGCTCATCAAGCAGACCAATCGAATCAGAGGTCCCTCAAGGCTCTCCCCTCGCTCGGACTAAACTCCCCTTTGGACTCCCCTTTGGACTAAACCCAAACCTGAAAGAAAGACCACGTACTTCAAGACATGGAAATCTTCGGTTAAAAAATCCAATGGCAATCATCGACTAAATACCTCGGAGTCACACTGAACAGTAAACTTTCATAGGTGAAGCACATCAACTCAATTAACTGCACGGCAAGGGGAATCATGAAGACACTGGATTCAATCAGGGAGAGGCGCAGTAACATGGACCCGAACCTCAAGCTGACAATCTACAAGGCAACTATCAGACCCCTCCTCACGTACGCAGCCCCGTGTGGGCTTTCGAATTAAATCATCAGATGAATCGTATTTAAATAATTCCAAACATTGCACTCCGCAAAGCTCGAAACCCGTTCTACCTAATTCCAAACCGAGACATCCACCGGGAATTCAAAATCGAAACCGTTAGTGAATTCCTCAAGAAACTGACGGAAAATCAAACGATCGTTGTTAGGACACGGACAACCCCCTCATCTAAGGATTTAGAAAATACGAAATCGAAGATTTCCCCACCCACAAGCGACTAAGATGCATCCTGGCGCCATCTATTCCATAACTAAGACGTATTCTTCCACCGGTCGATCAGCACTCAAACGGCCAGCTAACGTTTCTTTTTGTAATCCGCAGCAACTCCCATTCTCCCATTCCAAACATCTTTCCACCCTCCACTCATCCCATCCGCTTTACGGTGAAAAAAAAAAGGTTTCGTCTTATTTACGAAATATTTATCACTTTTGAGTCGATGAACAAAATTCGTTATATTATTGAAAAATTCGTAGTATTCATGAATAAAATCATTGTATTTATGAATTTGTTCATCAATATAACGAATTTTGTTCATCGGATCAAAACTAATGTATTTTTCGTTAATAAAATGAATAATTTTTTTAGTGCAAGACCTGCTTCTGTGCATCTAGGATTTGTAAATCCCATAAAAATTACTCAAAATCAAAAATCAAAGCCTCAAAAAAGGCTAATTATAAAGTACTGTATAAGGTCTATAAAGATACACGATTTACAAAGGTTGAAGCGGTTGCTCAACTACGTCATTACGTTCGTAGAGAGCTACGTAGATATAGTACATATTAACAAAGAACGTAATAAATATTACGAATTTTATTTATTATTAGCCTTACATTCGAGTAGAATATTGCTATCCCTTTGGATTTACAGATCCGATAATTGAGGTGGATCAATCCTCGTTATTACATGTTTGTATTAGTTACTATTTACATTTCACTTTTTGTTATTCACATTTTTGCGTGGGTCGCGGTTGTCTTGACAATCTCCTTCCATCTCTGCCTGTCTTTCGTTTTTCTTTTCCAGTCGTTTATTCCCATTACTGTTAAGTCGTTTATCACCTGGTCCTTCCATCTAATCTTCGGTCTTCCTCTTTTTCGCTCTTCTGCAGGTTTCCATAGTGTTATCCTTCTCAACATGTCATCTTCGTTTTTCCTCATGATGTGTCCCAACCATCTAATTCTCATCGATTTTATATATTTTACTATATCCTCACCTTTATTTTCTTTAATAATCTCGTGATTCATTAGGGGCCTGGGCTCATCGTTTGCACCTCTTCTGGGTCCTAGTATTTTGCGTAGCACCTTCCTTTCAAAAGTTCTTAGGGATTCTGCCTCGCGTTGTGAAAAGGACATTGTTTCCGCCGCATACGTCACTGCTGGTCTGATCAGGGACTTGTATATTTTCATTTTTGTCTCCTTCTTCAATTGCTTATCTCTCAGTAATGTTTTGTTTAAGTGGAAAGCTCTATTACCATTTTGTAGCCTTATCCGCATTTCCTCCTCTCTACTGCAGTTCCTGTCTACATTCAACCCTAGGTAATTGAAATTGTTTACTTCCTCAAAGGTTAGGCCATCCATGGACACCATGTTCTGCTTGTGTTTGTTTCCGTTGTTGTTGCTTTTCATGTATTTTGTTTTTTCTTTGTTTATTAATAAACCCATCTTTCTTGCGGCTTCTCTTAGTTTTTTAAATATTTCGACTAATACTTTCCATGATCTTGCTAAGATGACAATGTCGTCCGCATAAGCGACTATTTGAACTTCCTTTGTGATTATTGATTCCTTAACATCTAGATCATTTAAGGCTTCTTCCAGTACTATGTTGAACAGTGTTGCTGACAGGGCGTCTCCTTGTCTCACGCCACTGTTTATCCCAAAGCTCTCAGTTTCTCCTTCTTCCGTTCTGACATAAGCCTCTGTATTTTCCATCGTCATCTCTATCAGCCTGATCAGCTTGTGGGGTATCTTCTTTCTTTTCATCGCCTTATATAACTCTGTTCTTATCACTTTATCAAATGCTTGTTGGAAATCTATAAATAACATGTGTAGTTCAATATTATGTTCCTTCATTTTCTCCATGGTCTGTTTTATAATATGTATCGCGTCCACTGTAGATTTGCCTTCTGTGAAACCAAATTGATAAGGCCTATTATTTTCTTCATATGTACTTTTAATCTTTTAAGAATCAGCGTAGATAGTATCTTGTATGTTGAGTTTAGAAGCATTATACCTCGGTAGTTATTGCAAATGACGTCGGAGCCTTTCTTTTTTAGAGGGATTATTACGCCTTCATACCATTCCTTGGGCATTTTTTCTTTGTTCCAAACCTGTGTTATAAGTTGGCTTAGTCTGTTGTATACCTCGTTTCCTCCGTATTTTATAAACTCCATACTTATATCATCCTTTCCTGGAGCCTTGTTGTTTTTCATTTTTTGTATTGTAGTTTTTATTTCTTCGCTTGAGGGTGGCTCTATATCTTGGGTATCGTAGAAACTCTCGGCGGTATTTTTCCCCTCTTGTTCTTGTCGTGTGTTTAGTAACCTCTGAAAGTAACTCCTCCATACTTGTTTCACCTTTTCTGCGTCATGCTCTATTTTCCCCGCTTCGTTAGTTATGCCCCTCGGTTTTGATTTGTTGTTATTTTTTTTTTGTCTTTTTAACAGTTGGTAGAATGTTTTCGCGTTATTCGATTTATTACTCTTCTCAATCTCATCCATTCTTTCTGAATACCAGTTGTTTTTCTTTTGTTTGAACAATTTGTTGGCTTCTCTTATACTTTCCTTATACACGTCTAGGTCATGTTGTTCGCCACTTTTTAACCATCTCAGTCTATTTTCTTGTTTTTGACTGGATCTTGTTTTGCATTCATCATCATACCACTCCCTGTTTTTTACTAGTTTTCTATATCCGACCGTTTCTATTGCACTTGTATGTATGCTGGTTATGATGATGCCTAGTTCTCGGTCTACGTTTGTGTGTTCGGTCTTTTGGGTCAGTTCTAACTCAATTCTTTCCGTGTATCTTTTTCTTATTACTGGGTTATTTAATGCTTCTGCAGCTAATATATTTTTCTTTGGTTTAGTTGAGATATACTTTGTTGGTTCATTCTTTATTCTTGCAACTACCAGGAAGTGATCTGAGTCAGCATTGGCGCCTCTGTGCGTTCGTACGTCTGTTATCCGGTTTTTATGCTTTTTTGTTATCATAACATGGTCTATTTGATTACCGTCCTCTATTTCCCCTCCTGGCCATTTCCAAGTGATTTTGTGTATTTTTCGATGTTTAAACATTGTGCTAGCTATCATTGTGTTTGTTGCCTCTGCTAGGTTACACATTTTATCTCCGTTATTGTTTGTTCTTTCATGTATCGTGTGTTTACCAGCTACATGTGCTATGCTTTCCTCTTTGCCTATCTTCGCGTTGAAATCACCAAGTATAATCAGTAGGTCGTGTTTGGGAACTGTGTCACACAATGATTCTATTTCGTTGTAGAAGGTCTCTTTGTCAGTATCTTTACTGTCTTCAGTTGGTGCGTATCCATTTACTATGGATATGTTTGTCTTTGCTCGTATCCGTAGGTAAGTCGTTCTCCCGCTTATAGCTTTGAAGGACAATATGTTTTTGACGGATTCGCCCGTGACAATGAAACCTGTACCATTTTTTCCTTGATCTTTTTCACCAGAAAATAGTAGCGTAAAATCTTTTTGTTTTATTTCTCCGGAGTCTTTCCATCTTATTTCTTGTAATGCTGCCACGTCTATGCCGTATTTTATCATTTCATTTGCTACTTCTTGCATCTTTCCTGGTTTTAGTAGAGTGCGTATGTTCCATGTTCCTATTCTTAGTTGTTTCTTCTTTTGTTTATTCTTCTTTGGTATCAATTTGCCATTTTCCACATCGTTTCTCCGTTTGAATATGCCACTTGTCGTACTTGTCTCATTTTCATTATCCGGTGCACTCGCTTGAGACGTTGCGGAGACACCGGTTTCATTTATTAGTTTTTTGTGTTTGTGTCTGTCCCCTCTGCCGTTGTTAGCTCTGAGGTTCTCTCGTTCCATACATATAACTTCCCATCTACATGCAGTTTACGATATCCTATTCGTATCTTTTTTCCGCTTGCAGCCTCTGCTTTGGATATTTGTATTATCTTGTCTTGGATCGCTTTTTCTTTCGGTGTGAGGTCGTTTTCAATGTATGTGTTTGTGCCCTTCAGTTTGTATTTGTTTTTCATTACCGCCTGTTTTTGATCGAAATTCATTAATTTAACCAGTACGACTTCTTTTCCGGGGATTTTTCCGATCTTAAATGTTTCAATCACTTCCGTTTTTGTTGCAAGCTCTTTTAGTATGAATTCCTCGACTCTTTCTCTTGTTGATTCTTCAGTCTTAAAAACTCCTTTGATAATAATGTTGTTTCTCTTTTTCTCTCTCTCGTACTTTTCCATCTTTTCTTCCAGTTTCATCACTGTTTCTCCCTGCTTTATAATTATCTCGTTCATCCCTTCTATCTCGTTCTTCATTTCCTGTCTTTCACGTTTCCATTGTTTGTCAACTTCTTCGATTTTGGTTTTCAGGGATATTACTTCGTTTTTGTTGTCCTCTATCTTAGCTTTTATATCCTTCACCTGCGATTCGTTGTTGGTGAAACCATTGGTGACCGTATGTGTTAGGTTCAGAATCATCTTTTTCAGTTCATCCATTTCGTGCGTTTCGGGAGTCTGTGACACTGGGTAGTTCTTAAGTTTTACTGTTACGTTGCTCTTTTCCGGTGGAGTTCTTGTTATAATCTTGCTTCTTTTAAACGTTTCACCTATTTCTGCCTGTTCTTCGAGTGTTTCAGTTCTTGTTCTTTTATTCAGCTCTTCTGGTGTTCCGATGCTACTCGATCGGGCTCTGAATATTTCGTAGTTCTTACTCATGGGTTAATACTATGAGTGTTACCTGTTGTATTAATTTACTCCTTATGTTTAGGCAACCAATATCACACACTTTTGTATTGTATTGTGTGTCAGGTCTTATAAAATTTATATCTGTGGATAGCGTCAATATTATCACCCAGGTCGACCCCTCGAAGGTGATCGTATTACTTTCAACTATTATGTATTAACACCTTTTGTTTTTGTATCGTTATCTCTACTTAACCTATAATACCGATGATTTTTCTTTGTGTCACCCGAATTTTACTTTACCGATCTTCCTGGTATCTCCAACACTTCTACGGTTTCACCAGGCTCTCTTACTACGGAGAGTATTTCGTACACTGTATTTTTATATATTACACTCACAAAATCTCAAATTTCCGCTTAGTCACTTGTAAACACTGTACAGGACCGTACCCGCCCAAAAAGATTACGAATATATTCGTAAATATTACTACTACCGCAGTAATAATTACGAAGAACGTAGTAACTATTACGAGTATATTCGTACTACTTCGTAATATTACTGCTACTACCGTACAATATTAATAGTATTAACGACGAATTTTGTTAAAAATAGTACCCTACTTTTTTTTGTGTATCTCATGATGAGAAATATTTTCGAAGTAATCTCGGATCCATCATCAGTAGATCTATATAACCACGTAGTCCATGTGATGGTTAAATCATCTGTATATACAGTAGCGGTCGTGGAAATTGTATTGAAAATTATTCCCGAATTAAAAAAATAGATTTCCAAATATATTACCTATATTTTTAATAACGAAGAATAGAAAATAGATAAAAAGTTAGATTTTTGGTTTGAAACTCATAAGCTCACAAATACATTTTTTTGAACACAATCACAAAGCTAGTATTTTCAAACCGGGGGGTCTGGGGGGTATGGAATACCCCCCAGCACATTAATGATTGTGTTCAGAAAAAGAAAATGTGTTATTATTTTTCAAATCAGAAATCTTAGATTTTAGAAATTAGATTTCAGTTTGAAACTTATAAATTCAAAAACACTTTTTTGCGTAGAATCTCCTGTGTACTGGAGGGTATTTCATACCCCCCAGACCTTCCAGTTAGATAAACCTAGCGTTGCGCGTTTATTGTGTTTATATTCTTTGCAGTTATTGAAATTTCATTGGAAATTATTATTTTACTTCGGAAGTAATCACCGATGCAATTTCCATGACTACTACTGTAGTATGTATCAGGCTAAAGATACCGATTCTGCAGTAGCCTAAAAGTATTTTTTAATTATGGAATGTGGAGAAGAATGTGGAACGAAAATCTATTTTCTACCTTCTTCAAAATTTTAATAGTTTAATAGTCCAGAATTTCAAGGGAGGCTAAGCCTCCCTTGCTCCTCTGACGAGCCGCCGTTGCTCAAACACCAGGTAAGCCGAGCGACTCTATGCTGCGTCTTAGGAAACTTATGCATGAAGTTCATGGGCGTCTATTGAAGGGGGGGGGAAGGAAGCAGCTACTAGCCCTTGCTCTTGCTTCTAATTTTCAAATTTAATTTTAATTAATTTAAATTTTGCGGAGAAAGTTATTGAAGAGTTTGCTAAGAAACCACGGAATATGACGTTTGTCTTTTCTGCAAATAAAGAAAATTAAAAAATTTTGAGTGTAGAATTTTTTATAACAAATTTTTTTTTGATTTTGCCCCTCTCTGAAAAAGATCTTATGGACGCCCATGACGAAGTGGTTTGTACTCAATGCAATGAATTCAATGGGCGAGGCCATCCACACTAAAACAGCCAATGCAGTATACGCATTACATTTTTACGGTTTTTGGCGATATGTGGATTGATCACATTTAACTTCAAAATAAATACAGTTTGGTTTGGGTCAACCTTGGTTTTATTGCCTGTAAAATTCAGGTTTGCACCTAAAATACGAGTAAGTGGATTGGTTTTAACAGAGAGCTATTTCATAATTTGTATCGAAGTGATTTAGTAGAAGTTCGCCGATTGATTTATTAAAAGTTACAAAAATATTGTTTTATTATTAGAAAAATGTAAAAGTCAGCTACATAGCAGTCGCAAATAAGAAAAAGGAAACTTGGTACTTACTGAACCGTAAGACGAAGCAATTTAACATTATGAGTTTGAATATGAAAATATTACTTAATTTAAAATTTAATAAGAGTTTCAAAATCAATATTGTTAATATTAATATTCGACATTTTTCAAACAAAGTAAACACGGTGTAATTAATATTATGCTTTTTACATCCATTAATTCAGAGGTGGACTGGTACTAAACCGAAGTGTGGAAAACTCCTGGTATGCAATTTTTAAAGGAAAAAATAGTAGAACTCAAAACTATGAATATAAAAAAACACAGAAAATAAATTTTATAAAAATTTCAAGTAAAAACTTTTTTTTTAACAAACTAAATAGGAGCTTTAGTAGATATGTAGGTTATTTTTATTTTATTATCGATATTTCAATCACTGTCAAATGAACAATAGCTTTGAAATTTAGTATTACATGTCTATCGCCGATAACAATGCAGTAATCACTGAATGTTCTATCATTATAATGTGAATTGCACCTACTTTAGTGGACTTAACGAAAAGATTATCTGGCCAAACTTTACAAATCCAATAGAGACAGAGATAGAGATATGTATAACATTTACGGGTAATATTTTATCAATTTTTTTTAACTACATAGTTACATCTGTTTTTTTAATGACGTTAGGATGCCGCTACAAAACAAATAAATTTGAGAACCACTGTTGGAAAACCATAAAATATGTAAGTCAGCAGAATTGTATAACAACTACCAAGGTTATCATATATGAGTCATAAAATTACCCTGCATTGTTTCGTAACGATATGTTTATATTATGTTATCTTTATAGACTTACAATTCCCCCTGATTGCCATTGCTTTCCTACAGTTTCATTTGCCTTCTCAATTCCTTACTTTCATTAGTCGTAAATCTTTTAATACTTTGGTTTACATCTATTCATGGGTCTTACTCATCGTCTCAAATTGCCAATTTAAACTTTCCGATTTGGACCGATTTGGCCATTTTATTTTAATATTCGTTAGGGTCCGAGTAAAGTTTTTACGGAAAGAAAACCTTGAAAGAGTTGTCCGGAAAATAAAAAAATCTGGAAAAAACTAAATTTACTTCATGTCTATTCCGATAGATGGCGCTACGTGCGGAAATGTCGTTAGACAGTATTTCTAAATTCTGTATTTAATTTATATAGGATTATTTATATAAAGCTCTGTATTCGAAGAATTCTAATCTTCGTCTCTAGAAGTCTGCGAAATTAACTTGGAGTTTCCGTGTTTTGCCCATGGACAACTGTATGTCGCGTGTTCGCGTGTCGGAAAGCCATGATCTTTGTTTATTTATGCGCCGGAAAACAAAACGTAAAACGGGGTTTACCAGAAAGTTTTGTATTGAATGTTAATTGCATTTATCTTGACTATTCCGTATTTTTCTCGAATAATAAAAGTTTTACCAACTCTCTGAAGTTTTTTGTACTTATTAGTGACTTTTGGGTTATCCTGTGGTTCCAGAACAGAACTTCGAACAGCCCTTGGCTGTTCGAAGTTTCAAGGCCTAAATCGAAGTATTTTCGACAAAGGCAATTTATTTTATTTTTCGTGAGATCCCGGGCGAAACCGGGTATCCAGCTAGTTTACAATAAAAATTAAACTAAATTCAGAAAATAATCAAAAATTTTTTAAATTTACAATAAAATAAAATTCAATAACCGTACACAATATAAACACAATACGAACACAATGTTAGGTTTTTCAAACCGGGGGGTCTGGGGGGTATGGAATACCCTCCAGTACACCAGAGATCTAGCGCAAAAAAGTGTTATTTAAATTCTAAAAATGTAAGATTTCTGATTTGAAATTCAATAACACATTTTCTTTTTTTTTAACACAATCATTAATATGCTAGGGGGGAATACCCCCCGGTTTGAAAAACCTAGCTTTGTGATTGTGTTCAAAACAAATAATGTATTTTTGAGCTTACGAGTTTCAAACCAAAAATTTAACATTTTTTCGATTTCTATTCTGTTTTCTATTCTTTATATGTAGGTAATATACTTAAAAATCCTTTTTTTTAATTCGGGAATATATCCCACTGCAATTTCCATGACCACTACTGTATGTATTGAAGTGATATTTTATATCTTCCAAATTCTTAATTATAATTCATTTATAATAAAATTTTCTATATTAAAATGGATACACAAATCGAAAGATAACTTGACCATACGCGAACGATATCAATTTCATTTACGTTGCCTTCAAATTTAATCATTAATTTTTCCAATTTCACCAACAATTACCAATATTAATTATTATTTTCAGTTGTCCAAATTATTTTCTCTTATTTTCCAATTCAATCTTCAATTACCAAAAATATCATTCTCTCCTAAAGTTATCCAAATTTTGTTCAAAACTGGGACAGCCAAACTCCAAATAATTAAAAATCTAATTTTACTGAAAAAACATAAATTAATTTATTCTCAAATAAAACTTTTCAAATTAAAATATCAATTAAACGTAGGAGACAAAAATTTTATGTTCCGCTTCTAGCGGCCATATTGGCAAAAAAAGTGACTCGCGTTACTAAAGCGAGATACTGGTCGTGATTAAATAGTGATTATAGCGAGATCGACTATAGCGAGATACGAGTATATGGTATATAGCTTTGTATAGTGTATATATATTTATAATAAGGATAAGAAATAGGATTAAGAATAAGGGGATTTTGAAACATCCTGGACCGATTTAGAGGCTCGTGTCGTCACTGTCTCTATAAAGTCACTGTAGTTTTTGTCGCTAAACAAATTGGCGGGAAAACCAGCAACTACAAATTTAAATAATTTTCAAAAAAATAATACAAATTTTCTATATAAAATATTAAAATTTTCCATGAAGGATTTTCGAACATGACAATATAAATGAAGACAGCGTCGGCCTGGCGCTTATTGCTAAGCCGGAATTCCCGATTCGATCTCGGTCAAAGTAAAAATTGTATTTTGACAGTATTCTCTCGGCAGGTAACGGCAAACCACCATGTTTTTTTTTGGCAAAATTTGGAAATTTATCCGTTACCATGGAAACTGTTATGGACAAAATTATATTAAAATTACGTTGTTTATTACTTTTAGCAAAAGCTCTAAACGGCAGATTAAAAAAAAATAAAGCTTTTAGGCAAAAACATTCTTGCAGGCCTCTAGCACTCGAAAAACACGAAGTCGCTACAACTCCAAAAGTACTGATAGAGACAAACTGGATTTTTGAGCTTTCGGAATTTTTAAAAAATATCTCTGAAGCAAGCCGAACTCAAAAATTACGGCTCTATAAAAGTACAGAATTTTTAAGCCCTGAAAAATTTAGACTCGGAATGCCAAAGATTTCCAAGAATTCCAACGATTTCCAAAGAATTCCAAAAAATTCCAAAGATTTTCAAGACTTCCAAAGAATTCCAAGAATTCCGAAGATTTCGAAGGAATTCCAGGGATTTCCAACAAATTCCAAGGATTTCCGAGAAATTCCAATAATTTCCAAGGAATTCGAATGATTTCCAAGGAATTCTAAATGTTTCCAAACTTCCAATAATTTCCAAAAAATATCAACAATTTCCTATTAATACTAAAGAATTCCAAAGATTTCCAAAGATTTCCAGTGATTTACAAAGAATTTCACAGAATTCCAGTAATTTCTAAGGAATTCCAATGACTTCAAATCAAAGAGCAATCTAAAAAATTCCAGCGATTTCTAAAGATTTCAAAGAAATTCCAGGGATTTCCAAAGAATTCCAATTTTGGAGAAATTCGAATGATTTTCATAGAACTCCAACAATTTCCAAAGATTTCCAAGACTTCACATGATTTCCAAAAAATTTCAACAATTTCCTAGGAATTCTAAAGAATTCCAGGGATTTCTAAAGATTTCCAGTGACTTCCAAGGACTTCCAACGATTTCCAAGAATTCCATGAATTTCCAAAGAATTCCAGGGATTTTCAAGAAATTCCAAGGATTTCTTAAAAATTCCAAGGATATCTTAAAAATTCCAAGGATTTCCAATGATTTCCAAGAGAATTCAAAACGAGTGTATTCAAAATTTTCGGGATATTTATTTGCTTGTAGTTTTTTTTAAATATTTCTGAAGCCGCCCAAACTTGAAAATCACCTGATTATAAGTAAATTTTACTATAATTAACGAAGTCCAATTTAAAATAAATATATAATATGCTGTTAACAGTTCCACAGCTACAAGACCACTGGCTTCTTCCACCAACCCCGAGACCCTACTACATGAGTTTCTCCAAGTTAAAACTGTGCGAATATGAAAATCAGAAGAAGAGAGCATTTAAAAAACCGAAAAAGCAAACTTAAAATACAGTAGTGGTCATGGAAATTGCATTGGAAATTATTCCCGAATTAAAAAATAGATTTAATAATACAGGGTGCGCCTACTTCGACGAACTGATTTATTGAAATGCTTATAATTTTTTTGTTTTTTAAGTTTTTCATTGCGTTTTTTTATTTATAATTATTAAATATTTTTCAAGTTAAGTGTGAAAAATTATATCCTTTAAACGTCCTCAATTTTCCTGTTGGCAGTTAATGGCTCTTTTTAAGGTATTTTGTCAGAAAGGCCCAACGTTTCTGGTTTCAATTTTGAAATTTCTGTGCGAATATTTTCCTTTAGTTCTTGAATGTTTTGTGGTTTGTTGACGTAAACTTGTTTTTTCAAGAAACCCAACAAAAAATCAGAGGTTGTCAAATCTGTGGAATGAGGTGGCCACATGAAATCAGCATTTTTTGAAATTATTCGGTCTTCGGAAAGTTCTCGCAGAACCGCCATTGTCTCTCTCGCGGTATGAGCTATTATTATTTTCAAAAGAATAAAAATAACAATCTTTAAAAACAAAAAAATTATAATCATTTCAAATCAGTTTGTCGAAGTTGGCCCACCCTGTATAATAGAAATAGGTACAAAGTTAAATTTTTGGTTTAAACCCCGTAAGTCTAAAAATGCATTTTTTATTTTGAACATAATCACAAAGCTGGATTTTTAAAACCGGGGGGCCTGGGGGGTATGGAATACCCCCCTGCATATCAGTGATTGTTCTCAAAAACAGAATATAATGTGTTATTGAATTTCAAATCAGAAATCTTACATTTCAGAATTTTAGAAGATAGATTTCTGGTTTGAAGCCTATAACACATCTCAATAACACAATTTTTAATGCTAAAAACAGTGGCGGCTCTTGCCTTCATCATTTGAGGAGGCCATTCATAAAATATAGATTTTTAGATATTTCTTTGAATATCTTAAAATTTTCTCAAAATTTCCCGGATTTTCTCAGATTTTCTTTGACTTGTATACCAGATTTTTGCTATTCAGGTCTCGGCTTCATCCCAACTTATTTCAATTTAAAAATAATTAACTGTAATGATGTTATATATTACACTTTGCCGTCCATGTGATGGTTACATCATCTATAAGCCGTTCTACCCCAACGATTTTACTTTTGCGGTAGCCTCACTTAATTTTTGTATCTTTCTTTTGATAGATATTACAATCAAAAATTTACATTTTTACATTTTTGAAAATTTTGATAGTTTAATTAATAGTCCAGAATTTAAGGGGAGGCTACGCCTCTCTTGCCTCCTCTGACGAGCCGCCGCTGCTAAAAACTAGAAAGACAATGAAATTCAAATTAACACTAATTTTCTAATTGAACAATTTCAAATCTGGTCAACCAACTTTATTTTTAAATTTTCTTGCTGCACTTCCGCTGTAAAAAATTCCCGAGCAAATTTCTTTCTTTCAACGGTGGCCAAACATAAAAATATAAATTTAATACCAGAACTGGTATTCAAAGTGTTTTAAAAGTATCTATTGATTATGAAATTATAATGTTATGCTAATTGTTTGTATCGTGATCGGAAGTCACATTAAACTGTGGATAGTTAATTAATTTAAATTCGGACTTCAAATTGATTAAATGTTAAATATTACTTATTGAACCGTAATTCCCCAAGTGCAAACGAATTTGTAAACAAAACAGAAATTTGGGTTTAAAAATTCTAAGCGCACAAATAATTTAAATAGCAAATAATGGAAATGCAAAGACAAGAAAAATGGTGTTAATCAGCCTTGTAAAAAATTAAATAATCCGATTATAACTGGGTCGCTCTCTGCGTAACACAATTATAGCATTCTTTTAATTTGATTTTTGAAAAATGTTCTCGTTAACTAAAACGCGACTCGTTTTCGATTTTTATTATTTAGTACACAATCAACACAGCAGGCTTTGGCTAATTAATATTTTAAACCTAATTGAATATAAATTGGTATCGAACGTTTTTACGGTTTGGGCACAATATTTCTGTGAAATATTGTAAAATGTTTCTAGACACATCAATAGAATGCCTTAATCAAACATTCCGTATTCGTCTCAATTGCGAGGAAAGCCGGAATAATGCGCCCCACACCGAGTTTTCACCTTGCATTTGGATGCGACTCACGCAACAAAATTTCCTCCTGAAACATGAAAAACGACTTTCGCTGACGTAGGTCGTAGTGTGTAGCGGAGCGTTAGTTTTCTCGTATATAATGTTTGCAAGGACTCAAATTTTGTTACTAGTGTGTGGTGCTTTTTGAAGGGTTTTGGTGAAAAACTTAAAGGTGAGTCAATTATATCCACTAAGAAAAAGGAAAAACTTTTTATAGGAAAGTCGAAATAGGTATTAAAAAAGTTTCTTTACTTTTAAACTATTTTTCGGGAAAAGCGAAAAAAAAATTTGTTTCTGCTAACCGCCTTTGTTCAAATAATTTTTTCAAAAGAAAACTCGGTTCAAATTTTTCAGTTTAATATTTTTTCGAAGTAAACAAAATTTTTGAAACTACGTTAATTTCCTTTTTAAATCGGTTAAAAGCTTTAATGAATTATCGCGTAATGACACCTTTATACCTTAATTGGACGCACATAAAAAAGTAATTGGGACATTTAGAAGTCCTTATCGATAATCCTGATGCTTTAGAAAGGATACTCCCGGTTCACCTAGTGACGTCACCGGACGTGCCCTATATTATCCCCAGCAACTATTTTTGGAACGCATTCATCAGTTGTACAATTTGCAACTTTTGTTATGAAACAACAAAGAAAATATTTATAATCATATTTTCTATAATAGCAACACAACAAAACGGGAAGCTTTCAACTTAAAATATGATTTAATGAAAATTGATGTTGAAATGAAATTAGACAATTTAACAATTTATTCAAAACCCAATAGTACTATGTGCCTACAACCCATATACATATTTCATTCCACGATAAAGCGTGGCTCATAGAGGATTCAAATCACCGTTTCAATTACGCCTGTAATGGCACTTGGTTATTATATTGCGTACAGCCAGGCACTCAAAACTGGGCTTCGTAAAAAATTTTGAATGTTGCCAATTCGGCTATCAACACAAATTTTTCGTTAATGCAAGGAATCGCGTGACTAACATTTTTAGAACTTTATTGCCGAGTCTCTTTATACCCGGAAAGCTTCCTCTCGAAATGGAAGCCCTATAGCAAACATGGTAAAATGTGTAACACATTAAAACAAATCGAAGTTTTACAACTTTCACTAAGTGGAATTTTTTTAAAATTTCAAATTACAAAAAGTGAAGCAATAAGTAACTTCGGCTAAAAATCTAAAAGTTAATTTGCATTTCTAAAGGTTAACATAGAAAGGATAAAGGATACCGAAGTAATGGAGGGTTGCATTTAATGCGATCTTACTATAAACTACCAGGAGTTGCTTTTAAATTCTTTTGTAACATTTGCCGTTCCTTTAACATTTATCAAAAAAAAACTTCCACAAACCAAGTTTTTGGAGAACCTGAAATCCTATTTTTGAGAGCAGCAGATTCGAGAAAAATAAATTTTTTGAAGTACAAATTTCACAAATTTTTTAAATTAAAATTATTAAAAATTAATAAAATTATTTAGTTTGGTTTGTTCAACTTTCAATCATGAATAAAATTATTATTAATTATAAATTTTAAAAGAAAATCTTGTGCTTTATAAACTAACATGTCAATACTCTAAAATAATAGATTGGACACACAGGCAGAGATTTCACAGAGATCTCAGAGATTTAAAGACAGATAATCTACATTTTTTTGTGAAAATTTTGAAATACTTAAACAGTCAATCAGACTTTAATTCAATTTATATTTCACTTTTTACATTTTATTTCTCCAACTTAGCGCATTTTAGCTTTAAAAAAGGTGGTACCTACTCAGGTGACCGCAGTTTCTAGGATTTAATATTTGGTTGGTAAATCACAAAAAAACAAAAAAATTAATTTTTGGTTCAATGCATCTTGATGAGTGTAATAATAATTTTTATACAAACCCGTGTATCCTAGAAAAGACTTTTGCATCTCAAAGCCTTCTTTGGGTATATCTTCTAAAATACGAAACAAAATTGCGATTAAAGCTAATAAAACAAAATAATTAACAATAAAAAAACAATGTAAATTAACAACGTAATTAACGATAAACAACTAATGCGCTTTATAACAATGTTGCTCAAACGTCAGACGCTACAATACGTTTTGACATTAAAACAAATGCTATAAATCAAATTGACATTTTTAGCAATTTTGTGAATTTATTTGTTTTTACCTACACCTTGTTCATTATTTTCAAAATTTTGCCGAAAACGGTTGGTTTACCAAAATAATTTATTTGACCAAAGTTGTAGCCCGTTAAATTCCCTATTCGGTTTGTGTCGTCAGTTTTTTTCATAAGAGGTTTCGTTTAAGAGATACGGGGTTCGCAAGAAAAATCAAAAAAATGAAACCTGAATTTTTTTAACATTTTTTCCCATAAAATAATTTATAACTCGAAATCCGTTGATTCTAGATGATAAGGGGTCATAACCTAATTTGTAGATAAGTGAATGATCTTTAAAAAAGGTTTAATCTATTAATCTTAAGAAATCAATAATATCGGAGCTATGGCCGTTTGAAATCAGAAATCCAAAAAATTGCTTTAAAGGGAGGTATCCCTCAGGGGTTTGGACCTGGACAAAAATTATATTTGAAAATTTGTCTTGGAAAATTGTCCTTTACGTATTTACTCAAAGGTTCTCCACAATCGCGGGGACACTGTATTGTATATAAAAATTTCAGTTTAATTATTAAAAATTTGAATTATGGTACGGACGGGCGGACGGACGGACGGAGGAGTTTAAAAGCCTAAAAGTGCCTCTTTTGATTATCCTGAAATATTGATATCGTTAATATCTAGTGTCATTAATGTATAATTAATTAATAATAATATAAAAAATTAATAAAAAAATAGCTATTTTCTAAATAATAATATTTAGAGGAAAAAATAAGTACAAAATGGTTGCTGCTAAATCTCCCATTCTGTATTCCTTGTAATAAAAATAAAATAAAAAAATAATAAACACATACAGTAGCAGTCATGGAAATTGCATCGGTGATCACTTCCGAGTTAAAATTCCCAACGAAATTTCAATAACCGCAAACAATAAAAACACACAAAACTAGGTATTCCAAACCGGGGGGTCTGGGGGGTATGGAATACCGGGTATGGAATACCCCCCAGTACACCAGAGATTGGGGACAAACAAAATGTGTTATTGAGATTATGGGTTTCAAACCAGAAATCTAACTTCTAAAAATCTTAAATCTAAAATTTCAGATTTTAAATTTACTGATGTGCTGGGGGGTATTCCATACCCCCCAGACCCCTCGGTTTGAAAAGCCTATCTTTGTGATTTTTGAAAAATTTTAAGATTTTATCTGTTTCTATTCTATTTTCTATTCTTTGTTATTAAGAACATATTGCGATGCATATTCTAAATTAATTTGTATCGCAGTCCAATATTGAAATTATTGAAAAAATATCCGAGATATCACCTTTATTGCACCAGATAATTTTGCAATTTTAAATTTTAATTTTAATGAAATTATAACGTTTTGGAAGTTATCACATTTATCCAAATTTATTCCTTCCAAACATTAAAATGTCTCCAAAATCGCCTCATCAACAAATTTACCACCAAAAATTCGCCAAAACTCGTCCAAATAGGAACAAAAATATCCAAAATATCAAAAATAATTACTCACGAAAATCAAAACTATTTATTCACATAAAATCAAATTATCTCCAATCAGAGACGCAAAATATAACAAAATTAGCGGAAACTTCCGTAAAACGCGTCCGTCCGCTTTGACGGATCTAGCTCATCTCCTCATTTTACAAGATTCATACTAAAATTCAAAATATTTACAAAATCAAAAATAAAATTCCAAATCAAACAAATATTCAAAATTCAAAATATGATTTTGAAACACGACAATATGTAATATAGAAATCTATTTTTTAATTCGGGAATAATTTTCAATGCAATTTCTATGACCGCTACTGATTGCCGCTATTTATTTGTTGCGGTATTGCATTATATCTAGCGCACAAGAAGCTCTTCCTTATTTTGCTAAAAGGGAATCGCTGAGAAAATCTGGTTTACAAGGTTGAAGTGGGGTTTACACCTTTACACTATATTAACTAATGATTAGCCCCTTCAAATGAAAAAGTCACAAGCCGCTACTGTGCAGTACTTTAGTGATTAGACGTTAAAGTAAGAAATCATGGAAATTGCATCGGTGATTAATTCCCAATTAAAATAATAATTCCCAAAGAAATTTCAATAACCGTTCACAATATAAACACAATACGTACACAAAGATATGATTTTTAAACCGGGGGGTCTGGGGGGTATGGAATACCCTCCAGTACATCAGCAATTGTGTGCAAATAAAAAAATTTCAAACCGGAAATCTAACTTCTAAAAATCTAAGATTTCTGATTTGAAATTCAATAACACATTTTCTTTTTTTAAACAGAATAACTGATGTACTGGAGGGTGTTCCACACCCCCCAGACCCCCCGGTTTGAAAAACCTAGCTTTGTGATAATGTTTAAAATAGAAAATGCATTTTTGAGCTTATGAGTTTCAAAGCAAAAATTTAACTTTTATTTATTTATATTCTATTATAGCCACGGAAGTATATAAGAGGGGTGTTTAGGGGGTCAGATTAATTTAATTTCGGCCAAATATACGTTGCCAAGTCGCTTTCGACGTGTCCCGGCTAATATTACCTTCACTTTTGAAATTTTGATATTAAACTTATGACTTTAATTTTTAATAATACAAAAAATGCTAATTAAATACAACATAAAAAAAAATGTTTTCACCATTTTTGAAAAAGGGGGGCCAGGGCGAATTTTTGTTTTGCGATTTACGTGGCTAATATTAAACTTAGGACTTTAATTTTTAATAATACAAACAATACAAATTGAATACAACATAATACAAAAAAAATTTTTCAAAAATTTTGAAAAAGGGGGGCCAGATCAAAAAATGATTTTTCGCGATTTTCAACTTTATGCTTTGCGAAATGAAAAAATTTTTTACAATACAATCTAATAAAAGTGGATGCAACACAATACAATAAAAAAATTTCTAGTTTTCGAAAAAAGGAGGGGGGGGGGGGCTAACTTCACGCACTTAATCACGCGTGGGTATTTACCGGATTATTATTTAAAGTTTAGAATCACAAAAAGTTTGGATATCTCACAGATGTTTTTAAATTTTATGAGCGGATAATAGGTCCATTTCTAGTTATAACCGGTGTAACTGCTAAGCTCATAAAGGACTCATCCTTTGGCGTGAACAAAGTCACTTGCGAAAGCTAGTTTACCTTCGTAAATTGCAGTGTCGAACACTGCCCATCTAAAGACTATAGTTACGCTCGTGGTTGGAGCTAAATTCCCCATCCTGTATTCTTTCCAAAAACTGTATCTAAGATAAAAATAAAATAAAATAATAAATAATGAATAATAAACATATACAGTAGCAGTCATGGAAATTGCATCGGTGATCACTTCCGAGTTAAAATTCCCAACAAAATTTCAATAACCGCAGACAATATAAACACGCAAAGCTAGGTATTTCAAACCGGGGGGTCTGGAGGGTATGGAATACCCTCCAGTACACCAGAAGTTGTGCGCAAAAAATATGTGTTATTGATATGATGGGTTTCTAACTTTTCTAACTTTTCAAAATCTGAAATCTAAGATTTCTGATTTTAAATTAAATAACACATTTTTTTAACACAATCACTGATGTGATTGACCCCAGACCCCCGGTTTGAGAACCTTAGCTTTGTGATTATGTTAAAAAAATGCATTTTTGAGCTTATGCGTCTTTATTATTATACTCATGGGCGTACCCAGTGGGGGGCAGGGAGGGGCAGCTGCCCCTTCCTGGATCCTTTCTGTTTCCCATACATTTAGCTGGTTAATTATGTGTCTATGCCAGATAATTATTTAGTAAAAGAAAATACCTGATTTGCCCGCCCCCTAGGCCAAAAGCTGGATACGCCCATGATTATACTCAATGCAAAATCTATGGCCGCTACTGTAATTGCTGTTATTCTAATGTATAATGATAATCCCAGCGTGTATCTAAATTACAAAAAATTTTGTTGTTCTTAAATTTAAATTATTTCAACAAAAATCCAATAATGAATTGTTTTTAATCAAAGTATGATACCTCTTTACGCCTTCATACCTACTTATGAACACAAACAATTTTATCTTTGCAAATATTAAATTTTCAATTTAAATTAATTAACTTCATCATAATTCTAAATTTCACTTGAATTCCTCTTAAACCTGATTCGCAATTATTTATCGATAATAATATATTAAAACTAACTTTTTAATTTATTTTTTTATTTAATTACTATTTTTAATTATGTCATATTGTCGTGTTCCAATTTTTTTTTATTTTTAAATTTGAATTTTACATTTTAAAATAATTATTTTGCAAACTTAAATTATTTTTATGAGATTGAATTTTATTTTTGTAATTTTGAGACATTAATAATTAACGTCTTGATTTTGAGAGGTAAGAAATGAAAGTTTGATTTCACTGTAAGTAGTATACTACCAATACTTACTATATATTATTATTATTGCATATTTTTTAATAATTTTTTTTTTAATAAATATTTATTAAAATTTTAAAATATTAATGCTGATTAGGCACGTAAATTTTATGTACCGAAACGACACTGTAAATTTCTAAATATTCTGTTCATAAAAAACCAACACATAATAAGTACATGAATGAGTCACCAATTCAGTAACGGCTAAAACGGCAGTAAATAAATGCCGCACCGTTACGAAAATATCTGTACCGTATATGTACATAAATAATACCGTACGACAGTAATAGAAAATTGGACAAATAAATACCGTACTGTTTACGAAAATTCCTGTACCGTAAATGTACATAAGTGATAACATCAAAACAGTAACGGCAACAGCGGTAGTAAATCAATGCTGCACTGTTACGAAAATATCTGTACCGTATATGTACATAAATGATACCGTACGACAGTAATGGAAAATTGGGCAAATAAATACCGTACCGTTACGAAAATTACTGTACCGTAAATGTACATAAATGATACCTTAAAACAGTAACGGAAAATTGGGCAAATCAATGCCGTGCCCTTATGTACATTTCTGACGGTTTTGTGCTGCTTGGGTATTTTATTAATAATTTTGCGGATATTTACAAAATAAATTTTGAAAATTAAAATTGAATTACAAATTAAATTAGAGACATTTTCACATTAAAACACAAATAATTTTTTGTAGCTTGATTTTTCAGGTAAAAATTTTAAATTTCACTTTATTACAATCTAAAAATGGATTCAATAAATTTCAAGATAAGAACTACTATATTTTAAAGAATATTATGCTTCACTTTCAATTTAAAATTCGTCGTTCCTTGAATTAATTTTCAATTATAATATTTCAAAACTTTCAACACTATTCAATCCAATCCAATCTGCTCATTATAATTTTGTTCTAAATTTTCTCTTCTAAAACACTGATTTCTTTTAATATTATTTATTTTCCGTTTTAATTAAAATTAAAAAGCTTTTTTTCAAAATTTTACTTTATAAAACTTTATTGTGACTTGTAAACATCAGTGACGGCGCCAGGGGTGGCCAGAGTGGGTACTTGCCCACGCTGTTGATTGGAGTGCCCACTCAAATTTTTTTAAATATTTTTTCATTTTAGATGGATTAACGAGATTCCTAACTTGTTTAAAGAACTTTCACATTTTTACAAAATACAAAAATAATATATTTTTATTTATCGCCAGATTTAAATCCACTTGAAGCCGTTGTAATCTTTAACGAAACATCTTAAAACATTAAAAGTCCTTTTGAAGGGCAATCGATTAAAGCTTTATATTCAAAAACTAAAAAACAAAGTTAAAATTTTTAAAATTGCACCTGGGAATTTTTTTACATTGCTTTATTAATTTTAAATGCAAAAAATAAGAAAAATACTCTGAAGTTGCTACGACTGAATTCTTACGGCTGACTTCCGAGGACCAATTTTATATTTTAAATCCACAGTTTTATAAGACTTTTATCGTAGTGCGAAAACTCGAAATTGGAGATTACATAGCTCTTTTATTTGATTTAAAATTATTTTCTCTCACAAAGAATTTAGTGGAATATGAGAATTGTAGAAGCCTCTGATTAAATTATACGAAATCTGCAGATTAATCACGGTTTATCCTTATCAAGAACAAATTTTTATAAATGAAAAAAACTTGAATTGATCCTCCTTGTTTGAATATTTTTATATCATCTAAAAAAAATGAAGGAAAATATCATATCAAAGTTTGCAATATTTAATCTAACCTAAAGCTATTACACAACTCATAATAATAAAAAGCTTTTGTATAAGCTCTTTTGATCTTCCAACTTCTATTGAGTGCCTTTGTTGTTTGGCTATAAACTTCTTTTAATTAAGTGACTTTTTTTGTGTATAGTATGTATTTTTAGAGATAGATATTCAAAAGTTAAGATGTACATAATCTATTATGTGTCAGTGCCGGATCCAGGATTTTGGTTTGGGAGGGGTTTGACCTAGCTGAGGGTAGGCTTTATCAAGATTTGCATTAAACACTCAAATAGTACACACACAAAATATGCTTTTAGGGGGGCTTGAGCCCTTTGGCCTTTCCTTGGATCCGCCACTGTATTGCCTTGTATTTATTTCACGGAGTTTTAGATAAAAATTTATAAAAAAAATGAATTACAATTAGAACTTGAAATTTAATATTAAATTTAATAGCAAGAAAGAATTCATTAAAAAGTTATACTTACGGTATCACCAGCGGCGGGTGGCAAGCAAGGCTTAGCCTCTCTAACATTCAGAATTACACCATTAACATTTTCGAAGAAATTAAAAGCGAATTTTCGAAATATACAGAGTGTCCCATGACCGTAGAGAACCTTTTTAAGACAAATTTTCAAATAAAATTTTTGTCCAAGTCGAAACCCTTGGGAGGTACCTCTCTTTAAAGCAAATTTTTGAATTTATGATTTCAAACGGCCATAGCTCCGATATTATTGATTTTTTAAACTAAATGCATTAAAACTTTTTTAAAGTTCATTCGTTTATCTACAAATTAGGTTATAACCCCTTATCGTCTAGAATCAATGGATTTCGAGTTATACATTAAATTAAGGAAAAAATAGTTAAAAAATGCAGATTTTATTTTTTTACTTTTCTTGCGAACCCCGTATCTCTTAAACTAAACGTTTTAGAAAAAAAAAATCACGGCCCAAACCGGATAGGGAATTTAACGGGCTACAACTTTGATCAAATAAATTTTTGGGTCAAACTAACCATTTTTACAGAAATTCTGAAAATAATAAACAAGGTGTAAGTAAAAAAAAATAAATTAATCTTCAGCTTAGAACATTCTTAGATGTAACAATCGAGAGAATTTCCGCTGGAATTAACGTATTTAGGTCGTATTTACCGTTGATATGAGGTGTTATAACTGAAAAAACCCTTTCAATAACCAGATCTACACGTGTATATTTCAACAATTACAACACGTTATTATTACGTTGTAAAATGGTTATATCGTATTATAACGTTAAAAATACGTTAATTTAACCGGCATGTGCTGACTCTGGGGACATCTTCACACAAAAAACAAAAGAAATTTTCATATTGTGTTATTGTTCCATTTTTCTATTTTTAGCTGAACATTCAAATATACAAATTATCGAAGGCCAAACTTTGAGAACTCTGCTATAGGATGATGTTTTATTTATAGATGATTCCCTAGTTTTCAAACAGTAATTACTTTTAAAATACCTTTAAAAGTAAGCACGAGGGTCTTAATTGGAAATATTTACAACTCTAATTATTTTAACTGCTTGTAAATGAAAGTCTGAAAGCTACCATTAAACCCTCTATTTCTCAAAGGAAAATTATTATTATCCTTAATAATAATAATAATAAATGTTAATTAACTATTGCTAATGTATTGCATATTTTTTCCAAAAACTTCCAAACATCCAAACATTAAAAATCACTAGGAGTTTAAACTTCAAGGTTGGTAGAATTAAAACAAAAATTTAATTACATTTTTAACCCCTGTAAATTGGCAACTTACACTACATTGAACATAATATGATTGATGTTGAGGTTATGTTGGCGTTACTAGTGATAAATTTTTGATTTATGCCATAATTAAACCACAAAATAGCAAACTGACGAAGTAGTCGTTAATCTTAAAAAAAAATTAGAGAAAGCGTTGATAGATAAATTTGTCGAATTACATCAACACATATTTATTTTGCCGGCAGCTTATTTTGCCGGCAGTGGTCGATAAAACAATTGAGTGCTTATACCGAGTTTTTAGGACAAAATATATATTTTATGATACCTATTACGATTTTAACACATAATTTATATATAAAAAAGCAGTACTTTTACAATTATGAATATTTTAGCGTACATAATATAAGTATTTACAATTTTTAAAATTTATGAGCAGGGCAATTTTAACGTTTTTTAATTGCGTGCTAAATGGTTAACTTTATATCGTGACTTGTTCATATAATATTCGCATTAACGCACGCTACTTGTATCACACATTCGAAATTGATTGAAATGTGAGGGATCATGTCGCAGCTGGATTGCTACAATTTTAATGTTGCTTATTAGATTGGAAACATTGGCTCTTTACCTTTCAACCGATAAATTGTAAAATGTTCTTTGTTTTAGCTGATTCAAACATTATTATTTTATATTCCAATTAGAACAAAAGGGCTGTTTTTTATAGAGAATATTTTTATCACATTTGTTCAGGTTTATCTATAAAACTTAATTAAAAAACTCGAAAACATAAAAAAATTTTTTTTTAAAATTTTGTAATTTTAATTAATTTTTTTTTAATTTAAAATTAATTAAATTAAAAAAATTATATTTTTAGTTTTATTTATTTTTTTATTTTTTAATTTTTATTACAAATTATAAATCAGAAGAAAAAATTGTGAAAAGATAGACAAAGAAAATAAATTAAGGACGAGGACAAAAAGTTAGAGAAACATAAACAATTGAATAATGTTGCAGAAAACATAAATGAAAACTTGGATAATACATGCAAGGAATGCAGAGAGGAATTGGAAAATGCATTTGATAGGATAGTGATTGAAGAAAATATTGATTTCCACGTGCAAAATAAAAACAAAATTTTGGATATCTAAATGAAGAAAAAATGAAGGAAAGAAAAGGAAAAAATTATCATTTTTAAAATGAATAATTTGAAAAATAACGATCCAGACAAATTTGATATGGAAGAAGGCGATATATAAGATTTGGAAGAGCAACAAAGGGAAATTATAAAAATGCAACAAAATGATTAAAAGGAAATTAAAAAACTGGAGAATAACAATTTTACATCTGAAAACAAAATGAGGAGTCGAAAGTAAAACGGGATGAAGATCAAGAAAACAAAATTATGAACAAAATAATAAATAATTATGAAAGACAAAATCAAGGGTAGACGAGCAACGGCAATATCAGGACAATGAATGGTAAAATTAAAGAGATTCCACATTTTGATAATAATTTTTGAAAACAAAAATTAAACATTTTGGCTTTCGCAAAAAAATATCCTGTGGAAATCCATCCGATGGAAATGATCTTTTGGCGTTTCGCCGTGGCCGTTTCGCCGTCGCCCATTTCGCCGTCGGTAATTAAAAAATATAAATTAAAAGTTACAATTAAATAAAACAATTAATAAAGATACAAATTAAATATAAAAAATATAGGAAAGGAATTTTTTTTCTAAATTGAAACCTTCGAGGGTTTTTTTATTTCTGCTTTTCTAATTTCTAATTTTTCATAGCCCCAAAAATATTAATTTTTGCAGTGAAAATGTTAGTTTTTTAATAACTTTTGAGTTATATGTAGATTAAAGTAAAAAAATGTCGAAACGTTGACGGCGAAATGGGCGACGGCGAAACGGCCACGGGAAAACGGTCACGGCTAAATGTCCTAGACTGCAACTGGAATGGCTTCCGTTGTAACACACCGGTTTTATAACCATGGTTGGGAAATGGAACCCAACGGAGCGAAATGATATATCTCTGATATCTAAAATCACTTTTTTTAGTTTTAATTTTTATTAAATTATCTTTAGTTGTAACTTTGTTTAATACTTATTTGAAAATTTTGTTATCGGTGCCACAAAAATTTTAAGTTGGCACAAAATTATTTTACAACTTTGCTTTTTGCCGCCTGCGTAGGACAAAGTGATCGTGTTTAAATTTTGTATGTATGATGATTTTGAATGATTTTTGATGATACGAAGTTTGGAGACAATTATAACAAAATAGATTGTTAATTATGATTTGCATGAATAATTGATAATAAAAAGTTTATTTGATAATCGCATGGCAGCGGCGGCTCGTCAGAGGAAACAAGGGAGGCTTAGCCTCCCCTTAAGTTCTGGACCTACAATTAAACTATCAAAATTTTCAAAAATATCAAAGGGAGCATTTTAAGATGATGTACTAATCAGTACAGTAACTAGGTAATTATACTCCGAGCAAAAAATAACATTTTACGCTCCCCCCCCCCAACTTAAAATTTTGGCAAAAAATAAACAAAGCTACTCTAATTTTTGTGCGACTTTTTGTTTTTTTTGCATTTCTATCTATAAAATCAGGCGTTCACTGCTTTGCGCCCTCTTTGCGATCCCTTTCGCGTCTCTTTCTACATTGCTACCGGGGCAACCACACCAGTCGCCCCACCTTAGTTACGGCACTGCTACTGTCGATTTCAAGATTACTCTGCAGTGGCTACACTGTAGCAGTATTGGAAATTGCATCGGTGATTATTTCCGAATTTAAATACTAATTCCCAATTAAATTTAAATAACCTTAAAAATAAATAGCTAGGTTTCTCAAACCGGGGGGTCTGGGGGGTATGGAATTCCCTCCAGTACACCGGTAATTGTGTGCAAAAAAGTGTTATTGAACTTATAACTTTTAAACCGGAAATCATACTTCTAAAATTCTAAAATCTAAGATTTCTGATTTGAAATTCAATAAGACATTTTCTTTTTTTGATGATGAAACAACTGATGATGTTTCAAACCGGGGGGTTGGGGGGTATGGAATACCCTCCAGAACACCAGAGATAGTGCGCAAAAAAGTGTTATTGAGCTTATGAGTTTCCATACCGGAAATCTGAAGTTCAAGAACACATTTCCTTTTTTAAATACAATTACTAATGGGCTGGGAGTATTCCATACCCCCAGACCCCCCGGTTTGAAAAATCTAGCTTTATGGTTGTGTTCAAAAAAGAAAATGTATTTTTAAGCTTATGAGTTTCAAACCAAAAAACTTTTAATTTTTGTGTTTTAAGGATTTCGAAATTTAAAAAATAAAACACAATTTAGGAAGAGCGATGGACACACACTGCTTGTTCGACAATCAAGCCATCACACCAGGTATGTGCTTCTGACTCTATAATTCACTGTTGACGACTAATGACTCAGAAACACATACATGGTGTGATGGCTTGATTGTCGAAGAAGCAGTGTGTGTCTATCGCTCTTCCTTAATTGTGTTTTATTTTTAAATTTTGAAATCCTAATATATTCCTAATATAGAATAAGGATATAATATAGAAATCTTTATAATACTTATAAATAGCATCATCAGAGATAATGATTTTTGTTTTTTAATTTAAATAAGTTAGGATGAAACAGAGAAGAAGAACCGCTGAGGAAATCTGGTATATACCTCAGTGAAGGAAAATTTTAGGAAATTCAAAAAATCTCAAAAGGTCTACATTTTATGAATAGCCTCTTCAAATGATGAAGGCCCGGGCCGCCACTGTTACATAGTAAATTTGAAAAATTTTAATATTCAAAAGTTTTAGGTCAAAATTGGACGGCGTTATACAAAATTTATTAAGATTAAATATTTTTGTTAATTTGGAAAATTTAAAGATTTAAAAATAGGATTAATAAATAAAAATTAATATTGGATTTAATATTACTTATGCCCGTAGTGATTAATCCGAGATTCAAGATAATCGTAGGATTTACCAATGAGATTACTGGAATTTAGACCGTATCGTAGCGACAGCTGCTATTTCGAGAATTAATTTTAAATCTCGGATTAATCCGTGACTATTAATACGGGCATTAGAGTCTCATGTTCTATAAAATGTGGTTGGCCCGATAGAAAATTAATTATTTTATATTTTGAAAGCTAAGGGTCATTGCAATTATACATACAAAATTGTAGTAACATGCAGGGTGTCCCGTGACCGTGGAAAACCATTGAGGTGGTGACAAAAGACACTTTGCTAAGACAAATTTTAAAACAAAATTTTTGTCCAAAGCCAAACCTTTTCTTTTAACATTTTTTCTCTTAATTTAATTTATAACTCGAAATCCGTTGATTCTAGCCGATAAGTGGTTATAACCTAATTTGTAGATAAGCGAATGATCTTTAAGAAAGTTCTAATATATTAAGCTTAAAAAATCAATAATATCGGAGATATCGCCGTTTGAAATCAGAAATTCTAAAAATTGCTATATAAAGGGTTTGGACTTGGACAAAAATTGTGTTTGAAAATTTGTCTTAGAAAAGTGTCCATTATCACCACATCAAACCCTGTTAGGAGTCACCAATGCACCAATATATTTCTAAAAATTTTTCAGTCATTTAATAAGTGGAAAGTCGAAACGTGTCAAGTGAAAAGTTTTAAGAAATACTCCTCGGGTTATTTAAATCCATGAGAATTAGAAGTGCTGCGTTAGGTACTGCTCAAGGGAAACAGGATAATAATTATATTATGTATATAGAAACTCAGAATTCAATTCAATTAAGCTTTAATTTCGCTTGGAATAAAACTACTTTGTTGCTCTTCAAAGTCTCTACGATCTATTCCTCGAGGTTTAATTTAAAACTTAAATCCGCAAATTTTCCGTGCTGTAACTCAGCTTGCGATCACATCAGCAATCCCTTGTATCCTGTATTTGCAGAAATTCAGAATTCTCTTAAAATTATCGTTTGGTATATTTACTGTGTAATTTATTGTGTACTATAGCTTTTTTAAACGCGCGTACATACATACATATTTGTTGTTACATTGGAAAAAAAAAACACAGCATGCAACATAAAATGCTGATAGCTAAAGCTGATTATACGCGTCCACGTTTGAAACGTAAGCGTTAAATTATTTAAAATACTTTTTTAATAATGCACGGTACAAAATTAAGCATAACTTAAAATCGTATACACGAAATCGTATTTTTTTGTGTAATTAATTTTAAAGAAATAACAATAGATGCTCAGATTACCACAGAAACCTGTCAAATTTCAGTATTTCCCCTATAAATAGATATACTTTTATTCAAGGCTCCTTTAATAAATAATTATTCTGTTTCATGAAAAATTTATAAAAAACCTGTTTTTTACATTATAAAAAGTTATATTATCTAACGATTAGAATTTATAACTGATTGTATCCATAACTAAAAACCAATAATAATATTGTTTGCTAGTTTTTCTCATGGGGTTTTTCTTTATCAAGTTTATGCCGATATAAAGAATAAAATCTATTTAAATCAATTCAATAGGTAATAATGATTATAAAATTGCGCTGACATAAACAATATTTTATAAAATATTTTACAAAAATAAATGTAGATTTAAATTTGTAATTTTATAAATATTTAATGAGATATCCCTTCACACAAGCCATTTTTTGATACGCATCAATTAAGGCGGTGTTCTAGTTTAGAGCCATAAATTTTAGGTGTTTTTACATCGAGCTCGATTTTTACCATTAATTTTTTTACAATATATTTCTTGATATTTTGACAATCTACATAAAAATTTTTGAACAAAAATAATTATAATTAAGCGACTTATTACCTAGTAAAGTTGAGTATAAATAAAAGTGGGGTGTGCTGGTTCACACGATTGCAACCCTTCTGGTCATCTGAAACAAAATTACAAAAAAGATTCATTATTAGTCATAGTGTCGCTATAGCCTCTACCAAAGATAAAACTGAAAAAAATATTTTTGCAAAACGGCAGCTGTCTGAAAACAAAAAACAGTTTTTGACCCGATTTTTTCCATAATTTTTAATTTTTTTAAATAGTTACAAAAATTATTTTGCTATAAAATTGGTAGGGGCAATAGATAGACATACACTGATGGTCGACACTAAATTTGAAGTAAATCGGGTAAATAGAACTTGAGATATCATGCCAACCATGTTGAAAAATGTAGTTTTGTAATAAACGTGTACCTCAATCGTAGACTTTTAGAAGCTAGACTGAGCTGAAGCGAAAAGTAAACACGAAAATATTTACGATTTTTAAGTGTTTTGGGTTGACCTATATTTATACTTTTTTATAATTTATAGCTGTAATGGTCACCTGTCAGGCATTGCCCCATATGCTGCGGCTTGAAGGGTTTACTAAAATAGCTATAACTACATAAATTACTGGAATTTTAAAATTTCCTCTGGTGAATATATTCTTCAATGTCTAAACTTGAAGAATATGCAGAAAAAAAAATCGAGTTTTTTCAAAATTCTAGACTAGAACACTGCCTTAATGCTTGTGGCGGCGCCACTAAACTTTTGTGAGAAGGCTGCCTTAAACACCATTAATTTAACTTTGTAAACTTGACCTAACCAAATATTTAAATAGTTTATTACTTTGACTTCACATTATTAATTAAGATTTTTTTAAATTCAGTTTTATAAATTAGTAAATAAAACTAGAACAAACTAAAGTTGGTTTAGAACCACCTTCTTGCAGTAAAGTGTAAATACAAAACACTCACAAAATTTAACAACCCCTGAGGTGTTAAGTTGTAAATACCTAATAATGTTAATAAACGACTTCCTTCCAATTTCAATTGAGTTTAGGTTGTTCGGTAAATAGAAAGCTTCAATTAATAATAACGGCTTAACCTAATTTAACTTATTTATTGTAATAATACCATGTTTTCACTAATATCCTATTGTAATTCATCTTAAGGTGGCATAAACATAAATTGTTTCAAGATCAAACCAAGAGATGGCTATGGCAGCGATTGTTTCAATATTAGGTCTCCACTAGTTAATATCTTAATATGTTGCAAATTTTATTAGGAAATTTAAATTAAACCAAAACATTTGTAAATATGAATACAAAAATATATTAAATATTATAAGTATAATTATTATTGTAGTAGTTTACGTGATTAGTGAAGAAAGTAAGTCATTATCACATTGTCAAAACTGTCAACATTTTATTTGACAACTAATGGCAATAAATGTCAGATTTTCCAAATAACAAAAATAACACCGATGTTCAAAGTAAGTATGTTATAAATTCCAATTAGTTTAGAAAGTAAGCCATTACGTAACGGTATTACATAAATAAATGTATTTTGTCTCTAAACCATGTGGAATAGCTATTTTAGTATGAATTTCAGACATTCAATTTGCCATTTTCTATTACCGCGAACATGAACACTTGGAGTAAATAAATTAACTTAGGCTGGAAAATTCGAGACATCGGTTATGACAATCTTTCCTTATATTTATCCTTATTTTTGTATTTTTTCAACTTTAATTTCCATTTTAAATATATAATTTGTAAGCCACAATATAAAAATTAATAGATACAAATATCAAAAAAAAAAAAAAAAATTTCAAAATTTTAATTTAATCAAACTTTTTTTAAAATTATGTTCAGTGGTTTACAATAATTTATAAAGTAATAAGAATAACAGAAACAACAATAAGATGGACAAATTTGTCTATAATGGACCCTATCGGCAAAGAGAAATTTCCAGATTAGATGCATAAACTGATTCTTTGAATTAAAAAACTCTTTGCGCCTCTATCTTTCAATACATCGATTAGAAGGCGACCAATCCAAGCGATAAAAGCCTTTGATCTGCACTCCAAAAATCCGAGGTCTCTACAGCAAAAGCTAAGATATCATATTGAACCTTTTCTGATTTATATTTGTTATGCTTCATAGTTTCCGCTTTCGTCGTTGTCGAACTGGCCGAAATTTCCAAGTGAATTGAAGCCACCGTTGAACTAGTATTTTATGAACAGAGATTTTATTTAGACAAATGCAGAACCAATTTACTCGAAAGGGGTACTTCAGCGTACTTCGCCCTTCGTACATTGTCACCTTGGGGAACCCCGACCTCAATGGGTCTCTCCGTGGACCCTGTGCCCTCCACCCTGATTCTGAATTTTCGAGCCCGATAGGTATGATGACAATTGCATCTGACCGCTATCACTAAGAGCATATATGAGCACACGGACCGATAACAGAATGCCAGGATGGAAATCCCTATCTAAAATGTATGAAAAAATTTTGACTTTTATATGCCGTTTTCTCAAAAACTAATGGATAATCCAGCTTGAATTTATAGATAAAAACTCAATAAGTAATAAGGAATAAGTTTAATTCGTGGGATCAATTACGTGACAGTGACCCTCTTCCGAAAATAAATTTTAAAGAAATTTAGTACAAAACCAGGGGAAATCTTTCAAAAATTTCCTGATTCAATTACAGTAGCACTCGTGGAAATTGCATCAGTGATATTACTTCCGAATTACAATTACAATTTCCAATAAAATTTCAATAATCGCACACACACAAAGCTAGCTTTTTCAAACCGGGGGGTCTGGGGGGTATGGAATACCCTCCAGTGCACCAGAGATTGTGGGCAAAAAAATGTGTTATTGAGCTTTATGGCTTCAAACCAGAAATCTAACTTCTAAAATTTCAAAAAAGAAGATTTCTGATTTGAAATTTATGTTCAAAAAAGAAATTGCATTTTTGAACTTGAGTTTCAGAACAAAAATTTAACTATTTATCTATTTCTATTCTATTTTCTATTTGAAATCAATTTTTCGCTATTGTAAAATTTTAAATTTTTAGTCGTTTAAATACAAAATTGCGTGTGAAAAATTAGTTTATTCTATCTTATGATAATAATGTGCCAGTCAGTAATTAGCCAGTAGATAAAGTGTGGTTTTGCTAGTCGACTGGGGCAAAAAAAGGGGAAAGAGAGAAAATATGGCGGAGAGTCTGGCGTTGGTTTTTGTAAAACCTTAGTAAAGTGATGATGATTATAAATTAAAGGAAAGTTTATGGATGAGTTGCTTAATTATTGACCTGCAAGTGATAAATGAGGTAATTTTAGATTGAAAAATAGATAAAAGTGAAAAACAAAGATAAGAATTAAAACCGATGTGAGCTAGAACTAGAGAAAAAATTGGGAAGAAAAACTAATAATAAGTTAAAAAATTATTAATAATTAATTATCAAAATAAGAGTATTAAACAGGACAAATTATAGGTGGATGGCAGAATTGTTGTACTTGTGAATCACACAAACAAATTATTTGGTGAGAATAACGGACACAAAATTTTAAAAACATTTTAAGCACAAAATTTATATCAAAAATTTCAATTTCCTGGTGAAGTGCCGGTGGAGAATTTGGAATCCAAAAATTATATTATATCTTTTTTCTTCAAGTGCCTTATCCGGTTTCGGATGTATGGCTATTTACGCCAAGATGACGTACTAAGGCATTTTTATTTATAGGGTAGTTTCTCATTGCCTATAGAGCGACGATAGGATTTTAGATCACAGCAGTGCAGTCGGAAATATATTGTCGTGCTCCAAAATCACATTTTATTAATTTTGAATTTTGAAATTTTATTTTTGCTGAATTTGAAATTTTGTTTTAATTGTTTTTAAATTTGAATTTAATTTTATGTAAATATTTGAATTGTCGTTGGCGCCAATTATTTTATGTTGGCATCAAAATTTGTTTATAACTTGGCTGTTTAATGGGAACTCCCGTCTCAATTTTAGGTTTTTATGTAAAATACAATTGATCTGAAAATGTGATTAATTTTTAGATAAAAAATTAAAAATTTTGCCAACATAAACATTAATCGAGTTCCATACAATTCACACACACGCCCACAATAATCTAACATCATTCTTTGGTAGATATAATTCATCTATAAGTTATAGAGGCCGCTGTAGGCTAATTGCTGACACTAGGGTACTTAGTTCTGTATAATTCGTGTATTTAGTTACTTCATCCTTTGGAGGATACTTAAAACCGGCGGTTCATCTGGGTCGACAATTGACGCTATCAACAATATAACAAGGCACATTCCCCAATCGCCCTTCTTAGGTTGGCAAAAAAATTAACCAATTACAGATAAGTTAGGGAAATATAATTATTAGGAGTACAAAGGCACTTTTTTATATCATCAGGTGATCATATTAGGATAGTATGCTGAAATTGCTGACTTTTTTGATGACGCGCTATAAACTTAAAACGAATCTATTAGCCGTTGTAAATGAAGGAAGAGTACATAAATCACATTGCCGTAAAACTTAATCGTTTGTTTATTATCGAGATATCGTATCGCTTTGGAGACCGTTTAAGCTGCAAACGAAAAACACTTTTATAACAAAGATTTTCTCTATTATTTTCTATTAACTACTTTTCTAAGTGCCACGTGGATTGAAAATTCCTTTGTCCTTCTTTTTTATTATGGTGCTTGAAGCTGTCACCTTTGGCAGTTTAAGTATATTGTTAAGTTCTACAAAATTTGTTTGATTCTTAAAACGGTATTATAAATTGTTAAATGTAGCAAAAAACCATTGTCTGTCGTCTCTGGCTACCGTAACGTGGGACGAGTTGTCATGCGCATTATACGTGAAACGTCAATAATACAGCTGTTTCGTTTGTCGTAAATCGCACAATACAGTAAAACCGTCATTGTCTGTCGCGGAAATTTTATTAGTTACCTTATCTGAACCTAGAGATACAGCGCAACAGATATAGCAAAACTAGCACCAATACGCCCACAAATTATCTGTAGTTTAGGATTTAGGAATCCCGAGTTCGATCCTTCCGCCAGACGAATTTTTTTTTTTTAATTTTTCTTCGACAATCTCCAATGTTGATTCAAAATACTATAAATAAAATCCATTGCAAGTACTTTATTTCGATTAGGTACTCCTGTTCACTGCGATCGTGTACTGAAAAACGTTAAATATCTTATCTTTTTGTTAAAATCGTTTTAAGCTTCGTTTTACTGCTGCCTTCGTATTGAATAAATTTGCATCACTCACTTTAGTTTTAGGTTGGCGAAGAACATGAATTGTTTAGTTTCGAATAAAATTTCGCATATTTTGCTGATTTCATAAAACTGAATTTAGGCAATTTACTATTGGCATTAAATTTACTCTTAAATGAAACTAATAAAATATGAGAAATTAATCCTGCGTTTCTATGGACTGCCGTATGTTAGTTTCAGTCGTGGTTTTGTTATCTCTTGGGAATCAAATACAAATTTACAACTGAATACTAAATTGATAAAAGTTCTATGGTAATATGGTAATGCAATTATTTAAACAGCGCCTTAGATGTAATTTAAAAAAAAAGTTTTTCGTTTAAACAAAGAAAAAATAACCATATACATACAAGTTTATGATCCGGCTCGAAGGACCATTAATGGATAGCTAAAGCAATTCCAAGTTCAAATATTTTTTTACAACCCTGGTTATACATCTTACATTAATGAACTCAAATAATGTGGAAGCAAGTTTTGTAAGAAGTCCGATCAATAGTCGTTATCTTAGAAATTCGAACTTTAGACTAATCGCAAAAGTTTTCCTTTTCGTGACATTAATTTGGTAGTTTTTGATTGTGTGCCATACCAACAGTATAACAAGAAAACTCATCTAATAAAAATTCGAGTTTAAATTAGTGACGCACAAAGCGGCAAAAGCTACAAAAGGTTTTATCGATCAATTTATTATAACGACACCTTTATTCTGCTTGTGCCAAAAGTTTACACTAATTAACCAAATTAACAATTAAAAAAAATTAACTAAATACATTGTTAATCAAATTCCGCAACAAAATTGCAGACAATTTAATTAAATATTCAATAAAAATTTCATCGCTGCTTGCTAATTAAAATTTTAATTGAAAATTGTTTACGGACCGGCATATACCAAGATATGCCGCCAAACTGCAAATAAATAAAACAATAAATGCGCTATCAAAAATAAAATTCAATTATGAAATGGTAGAATGTTTTTGCAACAATAAAACAAACCAAATTAAATTCAATTTTTCCTGGTAATAATAACAGGTTTACAAATTTTCCGTTAGGTGTGCGCGAAGTTAAAATAACAAAGGAAATTCACGTATTATTATTTATTATCTATTAAAAACGATTTTTTGTTTTACCTTAATATAACATTACTTTGCTGCTGGGTACTTCCTCTCAACAAAATGCTCTCAAAAGCCTGAATTAGTGTAGGATATTGCATTGTAGATTGGAGCGTAAACTCGTAAGTTAGGAAGTGAAAAGCCTGATTTCGAATTTCACTTCAGTGCTTTTAGATTTACTTGTTTTTATATACCAATATACAGGATGACTCAGTTATGATATCGTTTTTCATTTCACAATAATTATTAGTCAAAGTAAAATATAAAAGCATACATGCAGAATCATCAGCGTATCGTGCAATGTTGCATATTTCGTAAAGTTGCATAATTACACAGTTATTTTGGAAAAATAACTATTAATTCAATTTTAGGGTTCGCGTGAAAGCATTTGGTACAAATAATTTGCGAAGGTATACTTAGTTTACTTAATTCGTCATAGAGGATTAACATTAATTAAAATTTAAGACTTCTATAATTGGTTTAGATTTCAATCATTATTTAAAAAAAGGTTAAGCCTTTAGTGTTTTAGAATGTCGTTTTCATCTTAATTATGAGTTTAAAAAATATTATATCAAATAGGTTTTTTTACTTTTTGATTAATTCGTAGCCTAATTAAACGTTGGTAATTAATTTTTTTTATATAGCAGATGTTAAAGTGTGAAATAGACAAAGTAGCATTTTAATTATTTTATTAATTTTTTATAATTATTTAGAAAAAAACAGACTTTAAATATGTCAATTAACCTTTGAGGCGTAAATACATGTAGAAATCCCGCGACAATGTAAGTATTTCTTTGTGGAAACGCGAAATTAAACCCGAAAGGATTAAAATCAAGCGTAAAAATAGTGACAAAATTTATTTTAAAATTTATTTTAAGGTAAAAAGTTAGATTAAATTATATAACATTATCGAAAATTTCCAGAATAGCGATAAGTTTGTATTTTATTTTTTATTTGCAATGTGCGTTTCTTTCTTTTTTTTACCAAAAATAGGATTAAAATCCTTGCCGACAGAAGCAATGTTTCAACTTGCGGATAGTTATTATATATAAAAAAAAAAATGGGACTCCCACATTTTTAAACCACGAGCTGCTATTGGTTACCTGACGTCTAGCAACTCCAGGCTTATTATATTGCTGTTAAATCCCACTCTCTTGACGCTGGCGCTGGGTAAACTGTACCGCCCTTTAACATCAGAGATCACTTGAGACTTTAATAAATAGAAGAAAATAATAAAAATTTAATTCATCTTAGAAAATGTAAAAATATAAAGTATTTCTGTACTTGAGATGGAATTTAAAATCGCGAGTTTTTCGAGTATTAAATTGCAATAGAAGCTTTTTTTCTCAGCATTCGTCATCTTTAAATATCGAAAGTTAGATTTTTACAAGAATTTTTTTACAAGAATGAGTTTCCTTAGCTTTTTATTTTTTATTTTTTTTTTGCGGAAGATCAGCGTGTGTAAGTGAACCTAAAGATCAACTTTCAGAGATGGGAACCTTGCTATTGCGCAGATATTCAATGTAAACCCAAAGTCTGATTTTGCGGATGCGCCACCTGCAAATGATAGCACGAGCCGCCTCTGCAAGTAACTGTATAAAACAAAATAAAAAAAAAAGAAAAATAATTGAAGCGGCAAATTTTTTAATTTGAAAACCAGAACAGCTACAAACAAATGATAAAGTCGAGAATTTTTGAAGAAAATAATACAATAAACCTTAAAATTCTCTAGAAAACCTGAAAATTAGATTTCAAAAAGTAAATCCAGCAATAATTGAGGCTATACACTTGTCTGACACATTAATTTGAAAGCAGCCATTATAAATAACTTTTCAAAACTCAATAGTGTAAACGAGATTATAAATCCAATTTACTTCATAATAAGTAAACTTTACCACTACGATTACACCCACAGTTTGAATAACCAAGATATGAATGTATAGATATACTCAAATAAAACTTATCGCATTTCAATCAAAAAAGTAATTAGGTGGATTTTAATTCGGGGGATTTATTTTGCAACATACCAGTGGCGGCTCGTGGCTGTTTCATTTGAGGAGGCTAATAATTTTGTAGATTTCCTAGAATTTTTTAGATTTTCCTTCACTTGTATACCAGATTTTCTTAGTGATTCTCGGTCCCATTTCAACTTTTTTAAATTAAAATGACATTACCTCGGATGATGCTATACGAAAGCGCACGATTGATAAAAAAGGCTGACGCTCGACTACGTCATGAAAGACCTACGTTGGATACACAATAAAGAATTGTGTTCTTCTTATGCGCTAGATACAGGGTGTCACAAGAACACTTTTCTAAAACAAAGTTTTAAATAAAATTTTTGTCCAAGTCTAAACCCTTGGGGGGTACCTCTCGTTAAAGCAATTTTTTGAATTTCTGATTTAAAACTGCCATATCTCCGATATTATTGATTTTTTAAGCTCAATGAATAAGAACTTTTTCAAAGATAATTCGCTTATCTATAAATTAGGTTATAACCTCTTGTCGTCTAGAATCAACGAATTTCGAGTTATAAACTAAATTAAGGGAAAAAATGTTAAAATTTCAGGTTTAATTTTTTTACTTGTTTTGCTAACCTCGTATCTCTTAAACGAAACGTCTTAGAAAAAAAACTGACAACCCAAACTGGATAGGAAATTTAACGGGCTACAACTTTAGTCAATTAAATTTTTTTGGGAAACCAACTGTTTTCTCATAAATTTAAAAAAAAACAAGGTGTAGGCAAAAAAAATAGTTCAGATTGCATCGTCTGCGTTGCGGTAAACCTGAAGATTAGTGTACTCTATCTAGATTGCCGTGTTCGACATCAATCTCGGCTTCTCACCATTCTTTCTCACCCAAACTTTGATTTGAGAAATGCAATTGTTTTCTGCCAAACCTTCATGGTATGGTGTTTTTGTAGTCCCCTTGTCCTCTAGGATTGGGAATATCTGTGCCTGATACACTCAATCTGCGCCTTATATTGGCATACAAAACCGTTAAGCCTTTAGTCTAATTTCTGAGCATAAACATCTTAAAATCAGTGGCGGCTCATAGCTTTTTCATTCAAGGAGGCTAATAATAAAATATAGATTTCTCAAGATTTCTTACGATTACCTCAGTTTTTCTTGGATTTCCTGAAATTTCTTAAGATTTTGTAGACTTCTTAAAATTTTCTAATATTTCCTTGGATATCTTAATATTTTCCTTCACTTATACACCAGATTTTCTCAGCAATTCTCTCCTCCGTTCCATTTCCACTTTTTTAAATAAAAAAATATCTTGGAAGATGATTCACAAATGAGGCTGATGCTAAACTGCTTCATTAAAGATCTACATTGAATACACAAAAAAGGGTGCGCTGTGTGGGTAATTTCGGTATTATACATTAAACGAATAGCGGAATTTTTGAAGTACTTCTGATGAGGTTTCAGTTGATGCATAGTCACTTGGGGTTAATCTAAGCCTGATAATGAAAAATCTCTTTGGAATAACCTCGAAATCATCAGAAGTACAGTAGAACCTTGTGGTCCATGTGATGGCTACATCATCTTCATGTATGTTCTAGGTTGCGGGGATTCTGCTTCCGCGGTAACCTAACTTCACTTCTTGGATAAGTATAGTGAAAGAAGTATCTCTGTTTTAATAGTTCTCACAATTCAAAATCCACTTTTTCACATTTTCTAAAATTATAATTAATTAATTAATATAGTCCTGAATTTCAGGGGAGGCTACGCCTTTCTTGCCTCCTCAAACGAGCCGCCGCTGCATTATACTATATATATTTTTTCCTCGATACAGATCTAAACCGCAACATGAAGCTACCTGTAAGATAGCTCTTTCAGTATAAAAATCCCATTTTTTTTCTATTTCCCATTTTCAGGACCGCATTAGCATGCGATAACAATGTATCTACTGAACCTCCGTATTCAGTACCCCACTCCCAGTATAGCATTCAGGTGAGAGATTAGCAAGCGTTCTCATCAGTAATTGCATATAGAAAACTATGTTGCAATTTTCTCACTTTAAATTAGCACCATGTAGCATAAAAAGAAAATATAATGTTAAAGTTGGAAACAATTCGCAACTTTATACTTTATTTTTATTACTTTATTACTTTCTCGATGATTAAATACGGTTGGCTTGGTATGTTCAAGTTTCAATTGTTTCAAACTTCAACATTATTTATATTTTTATTTTTAAAACTTGTTTAAACGACAATTTTTACAATGTCATATACAGAATTTTTTGAATTTCTAATTTCAAACGGCCATAACTCCGATATTATTAATTTTTTAAGCTTAATAAATTAGAAATTTTTTAAAGATAATTCGCTTATCTACAAATTAAGTTATAACCCTTTATCGTCTAGAATTAAAGGATTTCGAGTTATAATATAAATTAAGCGAAAAAATGTTTAAAAAATTTAGGTTTTATTTTTTTTTTGCTTTTTTTGCGAACCCCGTATCTCTTAAACAAAACGTTTAGAAAAAAACTGACAGCAGAACTGTATATGGAATTTAACGGGCTACAACTTTGGTCAAATAAGTTTTTTTGGAAACCAACCGTTATTACAGAAATTCTGAAAATAATGAACAAGGTGTAGATAATTTTGAAAATTTATTAAAATAAGTTTTGTGAATTAATTCTTTTTTACCTACACCTTGTTTATTATTTTCAGAATTTTTGTGAAAACGGTTGGTTTCCCAAAAAACTTTATTTGACCAAAGTTGTAGCCTATTAAATTCTTTATCCGGTTTGTACTGTTAGTTTTTTTCTAAGACGTTTCATTTAAGAGATACGGGGTTTGCAAAAAAAAAAAAAAAAAATAGAACTTGAATTTTTTAAACGTTTTCTCTCTTAATTTAATTTATAACTCGAAATCTGTTAATTCTAGACGATAAAGGGTTATTACCTAATTTGTAGATAAGCAAATTATCTTTGAAAAAGTTCTAATGTATTAAACTTAAAAAGTTAATAATATCGGAGCTATGACCGTTTGAAATCAGAAATTCAAAAAATTGCTCTAAATAAGGGAGGTAGCTCTAAAGTTTTGCACTTGGACAAAAATTTTATTTGAAAATTTGTCTTAGAAATGTGTCCTTTATCACCACGTCAAAAGTTCTCGTATACATGTATAGGTAGGCAACATCAATACACACTTAAAGAACATTTTCTTCACAAAGAACAAGAACACTACAAAAACAAAATTGCACTAACGGCTAGACCAGTAACCGCTTCACTAACGACTGGATTGTTATATTCGAAAATTTATTCTAATGAAATTTACACTTAGCACGTATTTGCAGCTCATAAAAGTTTGAAAAAAATGGCATAAAAAGAGCTTAAAGGGTAATTTTTAAAGGTCCGAGAAAAGGAAAATAGCCTGTTAGTTACTTTACACAGTAACGGTCGGCAAGTGCCAACTGAACAAAATGAAATGTCGTGAGTAACGGAATAATTAAGTTTATTTTGCACCGTAGTATTTAAGTACCTACTAGCTACTATGGTTAATTTTAAGAAATGCTTCAAGTACAGTTTCAGCCAATATGGAAACGACATTGTAAGTACTACTTAAATTTAACTGATACTTAAATACTGCGCTGCAAACGGGAATTATCATCGCATTTATGTTTAAAATGAAGTAAAGATATTATTAATTTTTTGTATTTTTTTTGAAATCAAAATTTAAAGAATTAACTAAAAACTACTACGTACAACATCGCGAGGACACGCAATAGTTGAGGTTATATTGGACGTTTTTAGGTACCTTTTCATATAGGTTTACTGCTTCATAGTTCATCAATACTGGCCAGACGACATAAGTGACATGGTTAAATTTTGGACAACATCTTTTTAGCAGTTTACGGTTGTTTGCGTTGTGTTTCACGATGAACAATGTGTTGGAATTAGTACATATCTTTATATATACAGTTACTAACAATAAAATCCGGACGCTCCGACGTTAACAATGCAAATTATCGGTTTTGAAGCCGTTTTTTGACATATAAAAATCCATTTTACAGCAAAACTTACTAAAGGTTTTCTGTTGAAAATTTCATTGCCTTTAATTTTATTTTTATACATTTTTTTATTTTGTTGAACCGTTTCTGACTGACAGCGGCTTAAACAAGACTCGGTAAAATCCGAAAAATATTGTCATCTATATCTCGAAAACGGTGCGACCAACTAGAAAAATGTATATGAACAAAAATGTAGAGAATAAAATTTTCAAGAAAAAATGTCTATTCATTTGTTTTATTTTTTTGCCCCGTTTCCGAGATATAGCGATAACACTATTTTTCGTATTTTACCGAGTCTTGTTTAAGTCGCTGTCAGTCAGAAACGGCGCAACAAAATAAAAAAATGTATATAAACAAAATTAAAGGCAATAAAATTGTCAACAAAAAATGTCAAAAAAGTTTTGCTGTAAAATCGATTTTTATTTGTCAAAAACAGCTTGAAAACCGGGAATTTGCATTGTTAAGATAGGAATGTCCGGATGTCATTATGAGGCACTGGGAATTTAGGGAAGTAATATAATTACTTTTACTGTTAAAACTACCGAAGAAGAATTCACTATAATGGGGACCACCCTGTGAAAAAGTGACAGTCGTTTGCGTCGTAGTCTGGTGTTTGTTCTATCCTTTAAAATGCGCTGTTGTCGGTTTATGAGAAATACTGTGGAAAGGTAACTTAAAAACCCGATCGTTAAAGGTGGCTACGGCAGGGTCAAATTTGTATATGCAAATAAATGAACAATTGGAACAGTTTTAACGAAGTATTGGAAATTAAGGCATTTAACTACCTATCTCCCTAACAAAATAATTTCTAATTTAAGTGCGAAAATTTAGATTATTTCGGTCGAGTTTAATTTGTTTTAATTAAGCTTAAATTACCTTAATCCAAAGTTGTAAATTTAACAAGAAAAACAAAGTCGTCAAATAAATTATGTAACTTTAAGATCGGTAATTAAGTTTTTAGACGCAATTGCGACCCTATCAACGCTTTTTGCAAATAAATCCATACTCACTTGTGAGATGTTTGAACAAAAAAAGTAAAAAAAGTAATAATAATTTTTATTGTCATCAACAATCACACCAAATTTAATTTTTTAATTAAGAGTAAACCGTAAATATTATATTATTAATGTAAAATATTGTGGACTGGACACTGGATGTTATTTTTTGTCGAAAATTTTAATTGAAGTTTCAAAGTATTGTAATCCCTAAATCGGTTTTTAATTACTTTTTTCACTTTTAAAACAAAAGTTTGTAAATAATAATTCTTATTAAAGATCGAAAAAATGTGTTCAAAAGATACACAATCCCTTTTTAGTACAAATTTCATTGGTGCACGCTTGACCGGCAGCTCTGACATTTTTATTTTTAATAAAATTCAAAAATCTTTTATCTCAAATTTTTTATCTCGATTTAAATTTAATTTATTTTTCAGGGCTATTTGAAATCGCTTTAAATATTCTTTAATAAAATTATTAAGAACACCTACACTTTTTTAATTAAAAATTAACCCAAGAGTTCCTTAATTTGATTTGTTCATAAACTCAAAACTTTATTTCAAGCAATTAATAAGAAAGCAGTTAAATTAAAATTGTAATTTCAAAATATTATGAGCGGCTTATGACTAATAAATAAATTAATAATTTTTTTGCAATCTGTCCTGGTTTTATAATTTCTGTCTAATTGTCCTGGTTTATAAATTTTCAAAATATAAAACAATGACGATTATGCATCTGTCAAGAAACAAAAATTGGCAGTTAGGTGCAAATGATTGACAGTCGAGTATAAACTATAAAATCTGCACAATTGTGCAAAACAATTACACAATTGGGTACTTTTTCTGCACAATTGTGTGGATTAGTAACACATATATTTCTCTCGGTGTACTACTCCTAATTAACATTAAGTTCAAAAACTCTTTTTTGATTTTAAATTTTCAAACTCACATTCAAATTCAAATCATCAAACAGAAAATTAAACGCATATCATCTTAAAAAATTTGAGAAAAGAGAAAATTGAAGGAGAAGATAATATTGTGAAGGTACAATATAACTCAGCTTGACTTCTAACGGTAGGGTTAATTAGGTTAAAAGGGACACCGCATAGATAAAAATGGCTCCCTACGGAAGGGCTTATTAGCAGTGGGACACCATATTATATTAGGACCTATAATTTATGATTATGTATTGTCATTAATTTTATTTTTTACTCCCATTATTTAATTTTGGGATTAGCAAATTTTATTATTATTATATAATAATAAATTTAAGAAAACTTTTACAATATATATTTCATATAGTACTTGTTGACAACCTAAAACTCAAAAATTATCATCTACTGAGGCTAGTAAATACAATGGGTTCTGAATTAACACAAAAAGTACAGTGGCGGTCGTGGAAATTGCTTTGGGAAATATTCCATAATTAAAAAATAGATTGCTAATCGATGCCGTACCGTTACCAAAATACCTATACCATATATGTACCTAAATAATACATCAACACAGTAACGGCAAAATGGGCAAATTAATACCGTACCGTTACGAAAATACCTTTACCCTATATGTACCTAAATGATACATCAAAACAGTAACGGCAAAATGGGCAAATTAATGCCGCACCGCTATGAAAATACCTTTACCGTATACGTACCTAAATGATACATCAAAACAGTAACGGCAAAATGGGCAAATTAATGCCGCACCGCTACGAAAATACCTATACCGTTAATGTACATAAATGATATCTCATAACAGTAACGGCAACATGAGAAAATCAATGCCAAACAGTTACGAAAATACCTGTACCGTTTATCTACATAATTGATACCTCCAAACAGTAACGGCAAAATGGACAAATCAATGCCATACCGTTATGTAAATATCGGTACCGTATATGTACATTTTTGACGGCTTTGTGCTGCTTGGGATATTCTAAATAATAAAGAATAAAAAACAGAATTCAAACCGGGGACTACCCCACTTTACATAATGAATTCCAGACATTCTCATGTTAACAATGCAAATTACCGGTTTTTAAACCGTTTTTGGCATATAAAAATCGATTTTACAGAAAAACTTATAAGACGTTTTTTGTTGAAAATTTTATTGCCTTCAATTTTTTTTATTTATATTTTTTATTTTGGGGCTCCGTTTGTGACTGATGGCGGGTTAAACAAGACTTGGTAAAATCCGAAAAATATTGTCATCTATATCTCGGAAACGGTGCCACCAGATAGAAAAATGTATATGAACAAAAATTTAGAGAATAATATTTGCAAGAACAAATGCCTATTAATTTTTTGTATTTTGTCGCACCGGTTTCGAGATACAGATGACAATATGTTTTGTATTTTACCAAGTATTGTTTAAGCCGCTGTTAGTCAGAAACGGCGCAACAAAATAAAAAAATGTATAGGAACAAAATTATAGGCAATGAAATTTTCAACAAAACCTGTCTAAAAAGTTTTGCTGTAAAATCGATTTTTATATGCCAAAAAACGGCTTCAAAACCGGTAATTTGCCTTGCTAATATAGGAGCGTCCGGATTTCATTATTAGAGTATTTTAAGGGGGGGGAGTATCATGGTGAAAGCTACATTAAGCTACATGATGTGAGGGAGGGGCTCTAAAGAGGTCAAAATCAAAGTTCGTGGTTTATGGACGCTCCCAAATTACGTAAGGACGACCGACTCTCGGCATCTTTTGCTCCGGATGCTCCGTGCCGTTTTGACAAACGCAATACTCAATGATTATGCTAACACGCTACTTCTGGATTATTTACGGAGAACCGCGCACTACTTCCAGGTCCAGATTTAAAAATAATATAATTTTTTGTATTTTTTATGCTATAAAATGTTGTAAATTTGATAAAATCTGTGTTGATTACATTACAAAGAATTGATAAATTTATTTCTGATTAAATTCTTTTTTAATTTTTTAGTTTTTAAATTATTCAACTTCAGTTGAATTACTCATAATCCTTTAATTACCAATAAGTCAGCGCACAGTGGGACCAAAACACGAAAAAGTGGCTAAAAATCAGCTTTTGATTTTAATGACCTAAAATTGGCATAAATAACACGGAAAAATTAATAAAAAAATTCCAAATTCACAGGGGTGATTTAGAGGGGTGTTTTTATAAGAATTGTTATTAAAATATGATTTTACTTTTAATGACTTTTCGGGACTTTTCTTACGTTTACGTTTACGCTACAACAATTTCCACTAACCATTTTTCTTAAATTAAACCGCCAAGTTCAAATATTACGTAGAACTATTTTTTTTATTTAAATTTGATTAGATAATATGCAAATGAATCGAAGTATGAAATTATTATTGCTATAAATTAACAACGTAAAAGTTAAATCAAATACAAAAAGGAGAATAAATTATTTAGAAATCGATAAACACGAATACGAGTACAAAGTAAACTGTGGATTCGAGTTTAATAAAAAAAAAGTAAATTGTTACAGTTCAACTTCGACATAGTTTTATCGCATAAATTAATAAAACAAAGCAAATAATTATATAGCGAGCAAAAGGAAAAGTTAAATTTAAATTTTTATTGAAAAATACTAATAGGCGAAACTGGTTTATGAAAACTGAAAATCAATCGAGGAAAGTGTACAATTTAATTTTAATTTTTAAAAATAAAAATACTCAAGTAAACATAAATAAAAATAAAAATTAATAATTAATAGTAGATTATGTAACGAAGTAGTTATGATTAACGGCTTGACATAAAATTAATTTTGATTTTCATAGTTATTTATTTAGCCGAATCATTTTCTTTGCTAAATAAATTTTAAAAAGTTCTTATAACTTTTTCGCAGATACATTTATTAAGTATATTTGCGTGGACATATTATACCGTAAGAGAGGAAACTGAACATTGTAACCGGGTAAGTTACACCTCACTTACGGCTAACGTGGCCATTTTCATTTTTACTCAAAATTAGGGGAGACTGGAGTCAATTGAAATAAAAAAATTAATACAATATTTTCGAATTTTCAATATATCTTCATCTCAATTGACCCCGTATCCAGGGGCAATTGAAACAGCAGAGGGGGTCAACTGAACCAGGTTGTGTAAAATGATTATATAAGAAATAAAAACTTCACTTTTCTAAGACAAATTTTCAAATAAAATTTTTGTCCATATCTAAACCTTTGGGGGTACCTCCATTTAAAGCAGTTTTTTCACTTTCCGACTTCAAACGGTCATAGCTCCGATATTATTGATTTTTTGAACTTAATAGATTAGGACTTTTTTAAAGAGAATTCGCTTATCTACAAATTAGGTTACAACCTCTTATCGTCTAGAATTAGCGGATTTTGAGTTATAGATTAAATTAAAAGAAAAAATGTTAAGAAAATTCAGGTTTTATTTTTTTAACTTTTCTTGCGAACTCCGTATCGCTTAAACGAAACGTCTTAGAAAAAAACTGATAACCCAAACCGGATAGATAATTTAACGGGCTACAACTTTGGTGAAATAAATTTTTTTGGAAAACCAACCGTTTTCACAGAAATTCAAAAAATAATAAATAAGGTGTAGGCAACAAAAATATATAGGTATAACAAAAAATAATAAAATTGTTTTAAAGCCAAAATCACACTGCCTTTAAAGTATCTCTGTAATTTAACCAATTACGGGCGGTATTTTGCACAAATTAGGATTTGCGTCAAAGCGTTCTCACTATAAATTGGTTTGATTCTTGTCGGCTTCTTTGGTAACCTCACGTCGCTGTTGGAACATTTATTTATATTTTAATTGTTCTCAAGACCGGAAATCCACTTTTTATTTTATTGATTTGAAAGTACGGCCGTTTAGTGCAGGCAAATTAGCTGATTTAGAATCCAAAAGCATTATTAATTGTAGACAGCATTTACATCATTGGAAATGGTAAAGGTGCTTATAATGAACGTAAAAGAAGAAAATGCAACCCCAGAGGTGGTATAGGGTTAGTTTGAAAAATATATTATTGCGTTTTCCGGCGAAACTTGATGTTCTATCAAAAACTGTCCTACAGAAATGTTGTATATCATAAAAAAGTCTACAATTTTCATAAGAGGCACTTTTTACTATGATCTCAAAATTTCCGTGAAAAATGTGAAAAGTGCAAAAAAAACAATTTTTTTGTTTTTTCGCTTTCATTTTTGCAAAAATAGTTCAATTTTGTTTAAATTTTGTAAAAACATGCTTCCTTATGTCTTAAATAAGCACAAATTTTTTTACACAAAAAAATTGAAAAGGTTTTGAGATATTCAGTTTTTTAGTCTAAAACTGCTTTGTTTTTCAAAAATAAATTCTGTGGTGAAAAATCATCCTACAGAGTTCTTGCAGTACTCATTATTTTTGTTTTTGTATATACTTTTTGATGCATAAATAAAAAATAGTAGTTCCTGTTTAACAACACCCTCAAAAATTGAAAAACCTCTAGAATGATCTTTGCAATAATGAATTTTTCAGTAATTGTTCAGATTAATTACTAATCACAAATGGAATATTATATTATTCAAGATTAATTTTACAATTGTGATATTATATAAATATCTCCAGTTGGCAGTTATGTTTTTGGATAGATTAATGAGCAACCATGCTCGTTCTGTTCACCTCATTGAGTTAAATATGAAATATACAAAATATTTTACTTGTCCCGCAAATGAAATGTTTCACTTTACGTGACTCATATTTATTGCATGCTGAAACCGCTTTATAAATGAAAATTCTAATATTTCATGGAAATTTTCTTCAAAAATGAAATTCTTTGATGAACTCAAATTATTCAAGAAGAACAAACTCGTGCGGAAATTTATGCAACCAACATTAGTAATTCTAAAAAAAAAGTAAGCTCATAAAACCAAACATAGAAGCTAAGTTAAAATGTCAGATTTTATTGGAGAACTAATTAAAGTCAAAAGCCAAAGCATGACGAGAATATCAAAGTAGAAGAAACGTCCATTAAACAGATTAACACATAACGTCGAAAATAAACTCAAGAAATTAAAAGTCTAAAAGATTTTCTTGGAAACCCAGAAAACGTTTAAAAATAAAATCAAAATCTCGATCTCGATATAAAACACTTGAGTGATTTTTACCAATTTCATTAATGAGTTTTAAGGCAGTGTTCTATAATAGTCTAGAGCCATAAATTTTAGGTGTTTTTTCGAACTGAATAAATTTTGAAACAAATAATGTTTTTACCATTCATTTTTTTTACCACTATTTATTGATATTTTGACAATCTACAAAAAAATTTTTGGACAAAAATAATTAAAATTAAGCGATAACTTATCAGCCAGTAAAGTTGAGTATAAAATATAAGGTGGGGTGTGCTGGTTTACACGATTGCAACCCTTCTGGTCATTTGAAATAAAATGTTATTTATTAACAGGAATGTCGTTATAGCCCCTACCAAAAAAAAAAAAAATGAAAAAAATTTTTTCGCGAAACGGCAACTGTCTGAAAACAAAAACCAGTTTTTGACCCGCTTTTTTCATAATTTTTAAGTTTTTAAAATAGTTAACAAAATAATTTTGGTACAAAATTGGTAGGAGCGATAGGTAGATATATATTGAAGGTTGGTACAAAATTTGAAGTAACTCGGTCAAATAAAACTTGAGATATCATGTCAACCAGGTCGAAAAATGTAATTTTGTAATAAATTTGTACTTTAATCGTAGACTGAGCTGAAATGAAAAGTATACACAAAAATATTTAAAATTTTTAAGTGTTTTGAGTTGACCTATATTTGTACATTTATATAATTATAGCTGAAATAGTCATCTGTCAGGCATTGCCCCATATGCTCCGGTTTGAAGGGTTTACAGTGCGTCGCTAAAATAGCTATAACTACATAAATTATTGGAATTTTAAAATTTTCTCTCGAAGATACATTCTTCAATGTCTAAACTTTAAGAATATGCAGAAAACAAAAAATCGATTTTTTCAAAATTCTAGACTAGAACACTGCCTTAATAATGCTTGTGGCAACGTTACTAAACACTGGCTTAAGGCAGTAGGAAGGAACGACCAAGGTTTTGAGGAATTTTTGTGTATATTTTTGTCTGAAAGCAATTTCCATTTTCTTTCAAAATATTAATATTCCATTTAGAAAAATACTTATTACAGTGCCAAGGCTGATGATAATGTAGCGGTCTAAAAATCGTTTAAGTTCCAATTATTTTGTATATTATATTATAAACTGTTTTCATAATTTCAACAATTAGCCAGGTTCAAGGTAACACAGAAATAACAATATTGTAAATTTGGAAAGCATAATTAATTATAGCAGGTAGCTACTAATTAAACATTATTGAATTGGGTAATTAATTTCAGTTTTGATTTAATCATGTTTACACGAACTCTGAAATACGTTTTTGTTCAAATAATCCATAAACAAAGAAATTAACTTTTCGGAGCCAATATTTACGCTTTAATTTATGATGTAGTTTTTTCAGAATAAAATTAATTCCCGGTCATATTTATGTGAAACTTCAGGTGGGTAAAACAAAAATATATATGTTATATGGATAAATTCCAAAACGTAGAGAATGAAATTCGTAAAGGGTTTGCCAACAACAAACAGCTTACGTGCTTACGGTTTTCAGAAAGCAAACACCAACAACTATAATCCCTGGAGAAACGTCTGACCTTTCGACCTCGTTTGGGAATCATATACAATATGAATATTGCTGATTTCCTTGATTACATCAACTTATCAAAATTCATAATTTATTATTAAAAAAAAAACTTGAAAATTACAGCTTTGCCAAATTAATTTTGATAAAATTAAATTTTTAGTAGGGACTTTTGTGGGAAAGTTAACTTCTTGTTTGATTGCGATATCAAAGCTTATCCCTAATTTGATCTGACTTTGAGAACTGTTAACCACTTGAACATTATAACAATCAGATTCAATTATGTAGTAGTGAAGTTCATCAATGAAGTAGACTAACGTAATAAAGCAACCTAGGGTTTGAATCAAGAAATAAAAACGAAAACATACTTTGAAAAAAAATTTTTTAAACTGTAGTTTCGTTTATGTCACGCACATACCAACATAAATGGATTTGATCATTCTCTGATTATAATTTTATTTAAATCCATCAACACTATATTTTGGTGTTAGTGTAACTCCAACACTGATTAGTTTAAAAATTATTCAAGTTTAATTTTAATATTTTAAAAAGTCACGAAATAGAGGAAAAAACGCAATGAACAGGAAAACTGACATCGACGGTTTGAGCGGCATCTACCGTCGGAAAATAAAATTACGTTGATGCTTAACCCTTGATCAGTCCACTAGATTAATTTGCAACATCATTATCAAGATCAAAAATTAAGAGTGGAGATTTATGGTCCAAACTGAATATTTATCTCATTATTCCTAGTTGATTTGCGCAACCATTGGTTGATTGAAATCGTTCGTGCTGAAAATTTATACTAATGTTTATCACCAACAAATACAAAAGCGGTACCCTTTATCTTAGTTTCAATTTGAATTGCAAATTATTTCACGAAATTATTTATAAAGAAAATGTAGCTGAAAGTCAAAATTTTAATTGCGTAATACGATATTATACAGTAATTACATAGGTATACTGCATAATTTCTTAATTAAAGTACTTTTAAGATAACATTTTCCGAAAATTACAAAAGCAATTTTAAAAGGTAATATAGTAAAATCATAGTGGCTGTCTTTTGAATAATTGAAATAATAATAAATAATTGAGCGTCAGTCTTAGCTCAACCTAGCTCGGCCTTTGACACAGCGCGCAATTTACACATAAATAAATGGATAAACAGGAAACATTTATTTTATACAGGGTGCCCCCAGACACGCTTTACATAGCATAGGCGGTGATAGAGGACACTTTTCTAAAAAAACATTTTTAACAAAAAAAAATTTTTTAGTCCTCTTTTAAGTTTAATTTCCACCTTCACGTGGCCATAGCCCAGAAAATATTGATTTTTCAGAAAAAATTGATCAGTACTTTTTCAAAGAGCGTGAAATAATCTACAAACTAGATTAAAACCATTTATTGTCTAAAATCAACGGTTTTCGAGTTATGAATTAAAGTAAGTAAACAAATGTTGAAAAATTCGAGATTTTTTTTATTTTGGTTTTCTTAAAAACCCTGTATCTTTTAAACGAAACATTTTGCAAAAATTCTGACAACTATTCCAGATAGGAAATTTAACAGACTACAACTTTTGTCTAGTAAAAATTTTTGAAAAATCAATCCCCCAAACTGCAAGAGGAGTTTTCCAAAGGATAAGGGCGATAAAATGTCTTATAAAACGAGTTTCTTATACTATTTTTTCTATCATGCGCTTGATACGCCTTGGAAACTTAAAAAATGTTTGCTTTATTAAATTTGAATTTTTTAAATATTTTTGTGATAGTTGGTAACAAAAAATTGACAGGTTAGGTTTTTGCATAAAAGTTTAAATAAACAAAATTTATAATTTTCTTTATTGTTATTAATTATTTTTTAGACAATTAACATTATTTTGCACCAATTTATTGGTTTATAATTTTATTTACAGTGACTACCGTTAGTTTTAATTTTCACTGACATTAGTATTACCAACCTCTTAAAATAAAAAATGCGTTCAGGAATATTGTCCATTTCGACACGCGATTGGGTTTCGAAATGACATTGTTTTAGATGCAAAATAGAAAAAGTAATTTTTGCTTCAACATTTAAACACTAAAGTACTGCCCAGTAGCGGCTCGTGAATTTTTCATTTAAGGAGGCTAAGCATTAGTTAGTATAGTGTAAAGGTGTGAACCCCACTCCAACTTAGTACATAAGATTTTTCCAGCGATTCCTCTCTCGCAAAATAAAGAAGAGCGTTCTTGTGCGCTAGTGATATAGCGGTCATGGAAATTTCATTGGGAATTATTCGTGAATTTATTTTTATTTATATTATGTTCTTAACAATAAAGAAAAATAGAAAAAAAACAGAATAGAAATAGATAAAAGTTAAACTTCTTCACAAATTACCAAGCTAGAATTTTCAAACCGGGGGGTCTGGGGGGTATGGAATACCCCCCAGCACATTAGTGATTGTGTTCAAAATAACAAATTTTGTGTTAACGATAAAAATTCAAAAATTAACAGAAATAAGATAACATGATTTAATCGATCAGCTATAGTTTCAATTTAAGTTGGTAATATTTTGGTTTAAAACAAAACTCTCAACTTCAATTGCGACATTTAAGAATTTTTTCGTCCGAGCGGCCGTAAAGTGTCACATCTCGTCTCTAAAGTAGCATGAATAAAATGGTACCTTTTTGGACCGTCTACTAATAAAATAACCAAACTTAAGAAAGACCATGAAATAAGAAAATTTTTTTTTCACATTTAAAAAAAATTTTTCATTACAGAATTTAGAATTTTCGCACTTTATTCTAGCGTCAAGTGCATTTTTGGCCCGAGGAGTGCGAGTTTTGGTGGTAGGCCAAAAACCTTTACGCCCTAGATACAAAAATAACTATTTATAGGTTAAAGAAACAAAAATTTTATGTTTCTAGTGACTATGGTTAAAAATAAAATTTTAAGTTGGTAATATGTAAGAATTTTAATAAATAAATGTAAACGCCAAAGTCAACGTTTACATTTATTTATTTATAAATTACGGTCTAAAAATTTATATTTCAAGTGATAAATCAACTTAATTTAATTTTTAATAGAGGTAAATATCAAAATTAATCAATTTTATCAAAATAATGTCATATTTCAAGTTTATTTCGTTTAATTTGGAGGAAAAACAAACTTTTCGCCATGTTTTGTATTTAACCAAAATATATCATAAGATCTCTTCTAATCAAATATTGGCACAAAACTGAAGACTTTCTTACACTAATCGGGTAGTTAAACAACTAAAAATAAGTGTTATTACTTACTTGAACACATTTTGACTCAGTGACAATCGAAGAATGAGGTTAAAACCGTTAACATTTTAACCCTCATTAACTAGTTTTTATGATAATTTTTATGATAGAAAATTATTATTTTTGACTTAAACGACTTCTAATTACATAATTTATTGAAATCTTATTTATTTAAAATAATAAGTATTTTTGAATAAAAAATGTATGGGTATAGTACCCTAACCGGGCCCAGAGCCATTTATATATATTATTAAAATTTTTGTAAAATTTGAAAGCGGACATTATAATGAAGTGATTAAACTATGGAAGAACCCCAAATATAGGTTTATTTAGAAATTAATTGATTTTAAAGTTTTAACATTTGCATGGAAAGTAATTAACTTTCGTTAACGTCGTTAAATCGTTAACCGTCTGTAGCGTTAAGGTCTCTTAAATACGAAGGCGTCCTAAGGCCATAAAGTAAAAAATAATTTTTAAGGGGCAATTGCGACTTACAATTGCCAATCTACACTTCGAAGTCGCAATTGACACTTAGAAGTCGCAATTGACACTTTGAAGTCGCAATTAACGCCTGCGCGATAATACGTATTAGATACTACAATAACATAAAGTAGTAATTATAAGTACGATTGCGCAAGTGTTAATTGCGACTTCGAAGTGACAATTGCGACTTCGAAGTGTCAATTGCGACTTTTAAGTGTCAATTGCGACTTTTAAGTGTTAATTGCGACTTCGAAGTGTAAATTGATAATTGTAAGTCGCAATTGCCACTTAAAAATTTTTTTTTACTTTTTGGCCTCAGGACACCCTCGTAAAGGTTAAAACTTTAATAAACAAAAAAACAATTTAATAACTTTGCGGTTTTTATATAATTTCTTTCAGGTGAAATAACTTTTTTTCCAAGTAATAAATTAATTTTTGTGTTCAATTTCGTTAAGAACAATTTATTTTTCAGTTAAATACATATGAAATATTTTATTTAGTAGAAGAATGTAAATGTGAAATGTGAAAGAATAATAAATTAAATCGTTGTGATTTAAGGGTGATGAATTTTGCACGGAGTTTCAAACTGATACTTTTTTTACTTGTATTTATTTACATAATATTATGTTGATTCAAAAAATATTAAAAACTTTTTGTTCAATTCCGAGTATTTTTTTGCAAATCCCATATGTTTGTCTTGTTGTTTCCATACTTGAGTGGATTAAACGGATGTTTACTTCGAGAAATTTCTACATTGCAAAAAATAATATAAAAAGTTAACTTTATTATGTCAACATTCAACAATATGTTAGAATTGCAATATGTTCGAGTATTTTGTAAACGCAATTACTATATAATGGAAAAAGATGGTGGGTAGTACCAACGGCGGCTCGTCAGAGGAGGCAAAGGAGGCTTAGCCTCCCCTAAAATTCTGGATTATACTATTAAAATTTTCGAATAAATTATAATCGAATTTTTTATCGTTGCTTTATCAAACGATATAAAATTAAAGTTATTAGCTATTAATAATAAATTAAAAATATCAAATATAAATTTAATGGGTTTTAAACCAGAGATATAAATTCTAAAAATCTAAAATTTTAAATTTCTGATTTGGAATTCAGTAACACATTTTCTTTTTTGGAACACAATCACTGTTATGCTGGGGGGTATTCCATACCCCCCAGACCCCCCGGTTTGAGAAATCTACAGTTTAGCTGCAATCAGCAAACAGCAAAACAGATATCGGAACGACTACAAATCATAAAAGGTACTTTTTTGTTTTATAGCAGCCTCGTTTATTATTTTCTGATTTTCTGCGAAAGGGATTGGTTTTTCAAAAATTTTTACTAGACAGAAGTTGTAGTCCGTTAAATTTTCTATCCGGAATGGGGCGTCAGAATTTTTGAAAAAATGTTTCGTTTAAAAAATACAGGTTTTTCAAAAAAAAAAAAATTAAATAGAAAAAGCTCCAATTTTTCAACATTTTTTTACTTATTTTAATTCATAACTCGAAAGCCGCTAATTTTAGACAAAAAATGTTTGAATCTGGTTTGTAGATTACTTCACGCTCTTTAGAAAAGCACTAATGCATTTTTACTAAAAAATCAATATGTTTCGGGCTATGGCCACGTGAAAGTGGAAATTAAAAAAAGTGGTTTAAAAAGGTCTATAACTCTCGGAAGCTTGAATTTAGAAAAATATTTTTATTAAAATTGTTTCTCAGAAAAGTGTTCTCTATCACCACTTAAGCTATATAAAGTGTATGCAAAGACACTCTGTGTAATAATAAGATAAATATTGTAATTACCATTACCAATTATTGAATACAATTTTTTATGTATAACACATTGCAGTAGAGGTTTAGGTTATTGGAACATCCCATAGAACAATGCAAATACACTAAAGCATTGATTTTCCTCGTTTCAATTCAAGTCGCAATAGTTTTCTGTACTTCGCCAGAATATAGCCCGATGAAAATCGACGCGTTAGTGCACCCATTCTCGTTAGATTACGCGACTCAAGCAAATTGCCAGTGAAACCGATTTGAAAACACTGGGAATCATGCAGATTTTTTCAACCAAAAATCACAAAAAACTATTCTAACACGCAAGGATTACGAAAAAAATTAAAAATCCATAGATCAATTGTTTTTCTTTAATATTAAATATCGAACCCTGTTTCGATCGCTTTCTTTCTCTTTCTCAAGAAAATGGGTTTTCTACCCAAAAGAAAATTATGAAAAAAATCATAAAAGTTATAAATAGTAAAATGCGTTTTTGTGAATTTTTTCATAATTTTTCAGCCACAATTAAGGTCTCAAAAAAATTTAAAAGTTTTCATATCCGATTTTATATTGACGTTATCAAGCCTCCATTTTTATTTTTGCACAGTTACTGTTTTGTCTCAAAATATTTTGAGATTCTACAAAAAAGTACGACATAGTCAAAAGCTAAATAATTTAAATTAAAAAGTCGCGCAAAAACAATGTCTGGCGTCAGGAGCTAACAAAAACAGTCATGTGGGAGAAACCGGCCGTAGAAACCGACGTAAAACTGTTTTCTTACAGTAAATTGCACTTATATACTCTAGTTTTTGGCAATAATTCCAAGACTTTACTTGAAATGTCTTCTAAAATGTACTTAACGTCAAAATGTCAAATAGCTGACCGCAAGCAGTGACATCGGATTAATGATAAGTGCAGCTAAATTTACGTGACCCAAATCCAAAAATGCTTTATGTAAATATGTAATATCTTTTCACAATTTTCAATGAAAAAAAATCTTTTGTTTACATTGAATATGTAGATCAGCCAATGAATGGAGACTTGACAACGATATTGTAAGTGCTGATTAAAATTTGCAAAGACTGCAATTAGAGCAAATCTTATAACAGGAATCAATTAGTTAACTATCGACCGACATAGAAAACCATTTTGTTTTTTTTAGGTTGATAAGGGCAAGGACATTATGTCTCACCCTCGGGGGCCTATCCTTTCCCGTACATATATCTCACATATTCTCGAATGCATTTTAAAAGTAGTCTCGAGGGTTCCGGTTAAATTAACCAAAATTGAGTCAAATTGAAAGCTCACCTTTTCATAAACTCAAAGTTATGTCTCCATTTAGAAGATCTATCAATTCATTTCATGTAAAAAAAATGGAAGTGATTTTACTGCCCAACAAAAATTAATTTGACCATAAAAGAAAGAACTAAAGAAAATGAGGGTGCTTTATAATATGCGTCGATGCCAAATAATAATATAAACTTTCCACATTTTCACATCATAAAATTTCAAATTTATGGCTGCTCTAGAAAAAAGTTGAACTTGATTTAAAATTTTAGAAACAATATATTATATTATGTTTTGCGAAGGCTGATCTATTTTCGTAACGACGACTTTTCTTACTTTAAAAATGTTCTGGAAAATATTTTTCTAAAAATTAATTCTATAAAAGTCAACACTCTTCTTGTGGGTCATTAATGTTAAGTAACATCCCAAACTCCCAGAACTTCCTAACTTCGCCGTCTGTCAGAATATTCAAGTTGAGGCATAAAAGTTGCGACTTCAAATCTTATCAGATTTTAGAAAGGTTTTCCTGTAACCTACTGAATAAAATGTTTTTCAAGGTTTTTTTAAAATCACAATATTTTATTCCTTATTCTTTGCTTAAATTATTGTCAAGTTTTAATATTCTGAATATTATTCAAATCTTCTGAATTCTGTTTTGGCTCTCGGTGTCAAAAGTTTAGGGGAAATGTTGGTAGTATGTAGAAATCACTAAAATATTTACACTGTTGCATGTTTAATGCTCGTTTACACCACTTATAACTTGTATTTCAAGTGTTAAGCGAAAAGCGATCCTTAAATCGTTAAGTGCCACTAATTCTGTTTTGTTCGTCGGTTTAAATGTAATTTAAGGGAAACCTACATTTTGAATGTATGTAGGTGGTGCAAATCCATCAGGGATCATCAGGTATAGTTCAATAAGGTCGGGTAGTTCTAACTTTCGGATATGTTGTAGGACTTGCGGTTCTAATTGAAAATCCGGGTTTTCAATCTCGGCGACCACTGGGAAGTTTTATTTTTCTGCAATATTTACATTTAAAAAATTTAAAGTCAACACAAGAAAAATCATTAAATTATTATTTGTTATAATACAAACGACAGATCAAGAACACTTCAATTAATTGCGCTCCTGAAAATTAATAAACGCAATCGATATTACAATACGAGAGAACTGTCACGTAAATGAGCCCACGAATTTAACTTTTGCCTATAGACCATTGAAAAGAGGACAATTTTCTGAGCATTAAAAAAAATTATTGCGGATTATTATCATTTAAAAATCGAAATTTTCAATGCATTTTATATAGGGATCTAAGCTTGCGCTCAGGGCGCTACGCACCGTTTTGACGTACGCTTACTCTCTAAAAATATGCCTGAAAGTCGCCCGAACTCACCAAAGGTGGTACTTGAAAAAGGTGAATCTCATTTCAAGGTATATTTGTGACTGCGGTTACTAGTAAGGTGACAAAGCATCGATGTGCACTCGACGGAGTAACAATCTTTAAAGGAATATTTTTAGTGAGTATGGCGTATGTCAAAATGGCCCGGAGCCTCCGGAGTGAAGGAGACCGAAGCGGAAAGGACCGGAAGGACGTTTTGACAAATACAGCCATGACATATTTCGGATTCAGCCTAAATCGGCTTAGATTATTTGTTATTTTTGTTTTGTGGGTTCGAAGTCTATCCCCCCCCCCCCCTTCTTATATCAGGCGTTATACTTTTTAAGATGTCGAACAATATTATACAGATAACTAGCGTGGTAACAAATTGATGATTTATGATTGGCATAAACTTTATTTAGAACGTCTGCTACGAAATGGTGAAGAAAAGTGGAGATGATGCACTAAAAAGTGTCCAGCTTTAGCTAAACAAACAGAAAACAGCTTTAGTTCGCTTTTTAAACACTTACAAACGGGTGGTAAAGTATCAGTGTTGAAGTTCCTAAAAGCAATTTTATATATTTGTTTAACCACGTTAAACATGAAATGTTTTTATGGATTTACAAAACTTATCAATAGTAAATGTAAATAAAATGTACTATTATAACTATAAAACCATCCTGTATATAGCAAAGTGCAACTATTTGATAAGTCTACATAATGGTATTTTTGCAATACTGCTACTCTTTAGTATAGGTGAACATTATTAATATATCACGCAATTTATATTTAAAGATGAAAAAATACAAAAAAAATTGTGCGTACAGTCGCACGCATTATTGCAATTTTTGGCCTTTTTTTAATATTACGCCGATGCGACTAATCACCAATAATTATGTATATAATGCCAGCAAATGTTGAATAAACAACATAGTCTAAAACCCAACCTCGAGTTTTATTCTACTGCCACGGCAACTTCCGAGTTCCAAGCCTAATAACTCGTTGGTGAGATCTCTTAGGAGATTTTACATGGTCCTTCGAACCGGATCTCTCTTTTGGACAATACATTTACATGGTCCTTCAAGCCGGATCTTTCTTTTGGAAGTCAAGTTCTGCTTAATAACCTACTTAAAATGGTAAACCCTTAAGGGACTCCACATGAACGATTACTATAAAAATCTTTAGAATTAGGGGAGTAGACTATTTTTTTCAGTTTTACCTTTATTAAAGGACTTTACATATACTCTTTAAGACTATATTAAAGTCCACGTGCCTACGATAGAAAACCCGTATGGAAATCATTGTTTGATCCCCATGTAAAATGTATAGAAAATTTTGATTTTTAAATTTTATTTTTATGCTCAGAAAATTGTTTTGTACCAATCGTCTATAGGAAAAAGTTAAATTCGTGGGCCCATTTATGTAACAGTAACCCAATATAAGAACCAAAAGCGATAATGACTTACCAAGGTTGGTCATTACTTATCGCTTATTAGTCAGTTTTACCGGTAATGCGGTCACCAGTAACGAAAATCAGCAACAAATCAACTTGTAAGCCAGTACCTCCAGTTACAACACAACACATTTAGTAACTTAAAGAAGCAATTTTCAGCGAGCAGCACTAACAAATAAACTGCTATCCATCAGCAGTGGCTTTGATGGGGCCTCTGAGATTAATTGCCAGATGGCTAGAGAAATAAGAATAGAAGGTGCCAAGTAAATCACGTGCAACTTATTTGAAAAGGTTTCTTTTAAGCGAATAGTCAAAGTGCAAACTTTAGCATCAATGAACACTTCAGTGTTTGTGTATCATCAAGCAGTCGGACAAGGATTTGAAGGAACATTTTAATTACGAGTTGGCTCCATATCCCATAGCATTGTTCACTGTAGAGAGTATGCGCAAGGAAACGAAATCAACGTTCTACTCAGTTTTCACTTCCCTACCTCAAAACATATCAGTAGGAGCCAACAACTTATTGCACAATGTGATATGGCATCGTAACGACTGGCAGAGAAGAACACAAACACACTCTGCAGTGTAACAAAGTCATCATTGAAGAGTCAAATAAAATAAAATAGCTCAGGAGAAGTTACTGACTAATGACAGCAACAAACAACGACTGATTGCTCTGATAGGCTCTGCCTTCTAAAGCCAGGAAATTGAAACAAAGCAGGCAGTCGAGGATGCTGACTGCAACATCGTCAAAGTAGCACTTGCTAATCATTAGAGAGGATGTGAAGAGATGTTTATTTCCAAAAAAGTGGCGGAAGTGACTCTGCCCCTTACAATATTTTTCAACCTTGTTCAATCGTGGAGATTTGGAAGTCCCTCCCGGATTCGAGTTGTTTCTCCACGCCTTCACTGGATTCGACAACACCTCTTTCCTCTTATGGCATGGGAAGAACAAACTGTGGAGCGCCATTCAGAGAAACGTTGAACTCAAGTGTTCCTCCAACAGAATTCAGCCTACCAAGCCATCGCAGATGCCGGAGCGAAATGCCTAGTAACTCTGTGTAGAGGAGACTATACAGAAGATACCCTCTACAGCCTGCGCTACAAAAAAAATGTAAAAACAGCCGCTTTTGCTAAAGTTGACTTCGCCCGTTTGCCTGCAACGGAAGATGGTGCAACATTGCACCTTTACCGAACTTACCACAAAGTTCAGAAGTGGTTGGGGATAGAAAAAGATGCACCTCAATGGGAATGGAAAAAGATCAAACAGGGCATCATTCCAACAATAATGATTTTTTATCATGCGGGTGCAAGAAAGGCTGTAGCGGAAGCGGGTGGAAATTTTGCTCCGGTGTTTTTTGGTGACAAGAGACAAATCGCTAGTGCGTGCATTCAGCTTAAGGCCTTACAAACGAATGACTGATACGAGTCCGTATTACGGGGCACCGCGTCATAACGCGTATATAACTTTTTTTTATTTCCTGTTTGTAATTTTAATCGATTTTTGTCTATGAAGTTCCCCACTCTGGGCAGGTGTAGCCGGGAATTTTAACCCCCTTTTATTTTACCCCTATTTATTATTCTCTAGTGAAATTTTACCTCCCCGGTAAAAATTCCCTAGTGAAATTTTACCCCGGTAAAAATTCTCTAGTGAAATTTTACCCCCGGTAAATATTCCCTAGAGAAATTTTACTCCCAGTAAAAAATGATTCGAGGGTAAAATTTCCCTAGGGAATTTTTACCGGGGGGTAAAAAAGCTCAAAATATTCTTAGAGAATTTTTACCCCCTTAAGAAATTTTATAGGTAAATAAGAATTTTTATATCTGTTTATGTATTAAATTCCATAATATTTTACCGCGAAATGCTAAAATATCTTCCTGAGATATTGGAAGAATTAAATAGGATAATTTGAAAGTTTAACACAAGATTTATTTAAAACTTACATTTTTTATACACTTTTTTTTTGCCGAAACTACTACTTTCAAGTGTCATTCGACACTTTTTCTTGAGATCCGTTGTCGTAGTAATGTTTTAAATTACTGATAGGATACCCCTTTTTCAAAGATTTTCCCACTTTCGACCGTAAAATGCAGTTGCCATTGCTCAGAATTTTCTCTATGGCATACGGTCCTGTATAGGGTGCTTTTGTTCAACCACCTTTGCAATCATCTCGTCTGCAATTTCGTGCCAGTAGTCATTCTCCAACTTCTTATCATAAGAAGTTTTTTTGCTTTTCTTGACTTTCCCTTATATTTTCAGCGGTCTTCTGAAATACACACTTTTTAATTTTTAATAAAAGTCTCGAACATAAACGCACCTTGCTTCCCTGACCAGGGCATGGTGGCGTGTGAAAACTACATCACACACCTTTCCAAACAATACCACCCAACCGCTCTGGAACCCCCATTCCTCCACTGCAATTTTTTAAAATGTGAGAGGTTCCTCCGCCCCACCCTGTATTACTATTACTTTTACTATTTAAATAATAAATTATCCTATTTTATTTATTTTTAATCTTCCAAAATCGGAGGAAGACATTTTAGCATCTCAGAATAAAATATAATCGAATTTGATACATAAACACTAATAAAAATTCTGATTTACCTATAAAATTTCTTAAGGGGGTAAAAATTCACTGAGCTTATTTTGAACTTTTTTACCCCCCGGTAAAAATTCTCTAAGAAAATTTTACCTCCAGTAAAAAATGACTAGGGGGTAAAATTTCCCTAGTGAATTTTTACCGGAGGGTAAAATTTCACTAGGGAATTTTTACCAGGGGGTAAAATTTCACTGGGGTAAATATTCCCGGTTACACCGGCAGTCGGGCATTTTTGTAATCTTCATTTTCAAATTAACAAAATATATTTTGTTTATTTAAAAATTGTGCACACCAGATTTCCTACTACTTCGGACTTCCCAAACTTCCCCGGACTTCCCCAGACTTCCCTGGACTTCCCCAGACTTCCCACAGGTTGTACACCAGACTTCCCGTGAGATTTACCCCTCGATTTTCTCAGATATCGGGGTCAAAAATTGGTAAAATCTTAAAATTTCACTTTTTTGGAAAAAAATTGTAAAATTTTGGAGGGCTGTATCTCGGTAAGTATTATACCTACAAAGCTGGATGTAGTCTCAAATTGTAGCAATTTTAGTCTACTTTAAAAACATATAGAAAATATTTTTTTTAAAACAGCATTGTTTAGGAGTTATACTGAAAGAACTAAAATAGTACGAAAAATTTGCGATTTTAGCGATTTCTAATGTTAGATATACATAACTGTTTTATTGTATTTTGACGAAAATAAAATTTTATTGATATTTGAATGAGTAAAATTTTTAATTATTTTGGAGTTAAATTGTCTCAAATTTGGACAGAATTTGAGTATTTGGATGGCAGTAATTGAATTTAGATGATTGATATTTTTTCGGATAATTGAAGATTGGACTTAAAATTTACAACATTGAAAATTAAAATTTGACTGCAGTTGCAAATTTGAAATTGATATCAAATTGAGTTATTACATTATTTTTGTACATATTTTCTATGTTACTAGAAAACTATTACTAGATTTTAGTAACCAATCATAATTAAAGCTGTATCACATCCGCTCGATGTGAAAGAGATTTGAACAATCACTTTTAAAATGCTGTATTTTTGGCAACAAATATATTTTTTCCTAAAAATTTTATTTTGTCAATCAATAAAATTATGGAAGTTAAAGCGTCCCCACTTGTAATATTATTAATTGTAATATTAATTATTACTCTTTTACATTTTCTAAAAACTTGACACGATGTTTGATTCAAAGCGAATGTACATTTTTGGCTGATTTGAAATGCTTGTCAAACTTAAAATCAAAAAAATTCATTTCATTAGCTTTTAAAAAAAAATTACGCCCAAGCAATTTTTTGCGTATTAGAAAAATGTCCAAAACATTCAAAGGATTAAAAAAATGAATTAAACCAAAAAAACTGCGTCACGTGGCAAAGGTTAACATAAGAAGCGAAGTCTTGCAAATTTGCATACAAAATATTTGGGTGAAAGTACCGCATTACATCGGATTTACAAGAATAGGGCAACCCAAGTGATACAGAAATAAGTTATAGTAGACATGAATTATGGAAAGCTTCCTTCGAGGTTTGAGTTATGCAGTCGTGCTTTGTGTATTGGTATTTTTTTTTTGTTGATAGCAGGCAGTGTTAATTTTCGTTCTTTCAAGCACAAACACAAGCAACGTAAGCTTCTTGTTGTTTCCGATAAGTTCGCAAATGTGTCAATTTGATGGAAAAGCCATCACTCAATCAGATCAACCGTTTTATTGGTTCACAAATTCCTGAAATGTGAAAACTTTTTCTTCTCCAGTAAAGTCAGTTCCTAAACAATTTAGAACCAGATGATATCACTGTAATAAATTTATCAAAATTTAATATTTTGAAAAGTTATGAAACGTCAATAAACGAGTGCTTACACTCAATGATAAGAAAATACCCTGATTGGTTTTCGAAAAACTTGGATTTGGTAATGTTATTTTTAAACAATTGAAACTCAATTATAGAGTGATGCATTTGTTTACTTCAGGCAAAGTTATTTTAATAATTATTATTATAGTTGGTACTACTGTGCAATAAATAAAAGATTAGGTTTCTTTTAATATTTAATTAACACCACATGTTTCACAAGAGCAATCGAATATCTTCCGGTGCTTATAAAGGTTTTTATGTATACAATTTATTATCAATTTAGTACGTTTAAATTTAATAATTAAATGTTTAATAATTTATTACAAAATTATTTTAAGAAAAACTAGAATAAAGATTGAAACAATTTTTATTCTGCTAAAAAAATCATCGATAATCTGTCCAAGTCAGTATTATTTTATTATTCAGAAGATACAACACTCGTAAGTTGATTGCAGTAGTTCTATTCAGCCGTCCTGTAATTTATATAGAAAACGACATTTATCTTCTCATTACATATTTAAACTTGACGTTTTATTCGTTTTATTATTTCTAAAATCCTAAACTTGGCACAGCTAATGGAACCTTAATATTTTCATTCGAAGTCTTCACCAGTAAATAAGCATTAATATTTTAATTCTTTATTTAATTCATGATATAGTCGCTTTATAGCTCTCAGTGATGTATAACTACTTTTCGACGAATCCTAGAACTGCATCCGGAGCGTATAAGCATAGTCACATGCATCTTGCGTGGACCTGCTTTAGATTTACCTTGGTGTTATGTCCTTGATAAAATGCACTATCCCAGCGGTTCCCAATCTTATATGGCCATGGAATTCAGAGCAAATAGTTTGTTTCTGATAAGAATAATTGGTTGAAAGCAGTTAAAAAAAAATCGGTCTCTCTAGAACAAAATAATACTTGAAATTTGGTTAGTCGCCCAGAAAAGTCCGAGTGGGTATTAAAATTGAAAGAAAATCAAAATGGATCATCTGTTTGTTATAAAGCTAGATTAGTAGCCTGAGTCCTTCAGTAAAAAGCGATTGATTATAAAGAAACATATGCACCAGTATGGCAAAATATACTATCATCCGCATAATTTTAGCTGAGTAAGCCAGAAGTCACTATGTGGCTTAAAGCAATCACCTAAGTGTTGGTACGAAAAATCTAATGATGTATCTCAAGAGGAATTTGCAAGAAAAGTTGTGGAACGTTTCTATATGGAAATTGTAAGGTATACCACATACACCTATGGAGAACGATCAAATGAGAGACTGATAAATCTTATGATTTGTAGTCGGGAACGATAAATGAAGGATTGATTTATAAAAGGAAGAATAATTCGGATGTTTTGATCGGTTTGTCGATTCAGACTGTTTTTGGCCATATATTCAAAATCTATGGAAAAACTGTCAGTTTGTCCAGAAAAAAGCAAAGTGTAGTTGCATTGTCTTCGGCTGAAGCAGAATATATTGCATAAAGTTCTGGTATATGTGAGGCTACTGGGTTGAAAGGAATTCTTACAGATATTGGAGAAATAGAGAAAGATTATTGTATTCACGTTTATGAAGATAATATGAAATGTATTGGAATGGAGCCAACAACTGAAAGCAAACGTGTAAAACATATAGATATACGCCACCACTTCATATGAGAAAAAGTTTTCAGCAAAGAAATAGATGAAAATTGCTTCTGGAAGTCAAAGTCATTAGAAAAGAAAAAATTTAATGAAATTTTGAGAAAAATGGTGCCCTAAAGCTCTGTGCATTATAATGGAGGCTGTAGCGGACACTTCAACGCTACTCCAACTGACAGCAAATAAGCAATTATAAAAGTAAATCTCTTCATTATAACAAAAAATACAAACTTGTTTGGTATATTATATTAAAGCGTAGTTTTTCAGATTGCAAAATTTCCAAAAACAAACAGATTACCTGAAAATATAAATTCTCAAAATTTGCTCGGTTAACTTTTAATTTTATTTCCAATTAAATGGAAAAATGCCGGTTGCCAAGTGTCTGCGTATCAATTTTAATTTGTCGCTTCTTCAATAAATCAAAAATTAAAATTTATTTTTGAAATCTAAATTATGCTCAAAATCATGTTATTTGTTTTCAAATTATAATTAAATAACTTTTAAATAAAAAAATTCACTTTTTACTTTCACTATTCAGAAATATCTTAAATCTAATCAAAAGTTACGGACAAACAAATTAGTCTGTCTACCGCGTCTGGTTTTTACCGTGCATTGTTGCCACTACAACTCGTTAATAACAAAACACAATATTCACAAATCAAATAGAGATTTACAGTGAGTTTTAGGTGTTTGGTAAATTACAACAAATTAAAGCGCAACTCTTTAATTAGTAGTGCGTGTATTTCTTCCGAGATGGCGCTAATTAAAAACTTAAAATATTTTTTATTAGAGAAAATAGAAACTGTAGAACCAAATTCTTATTTATCTTATCTAAAAAATAATCCTGCAAAGAAACATTTGATGATCGATTAATTTAAAACAACCAATAATAGTAAAATTCTCGATATATTAATAAATTTCTCGCATGGTTATAAAAAGTACTGCAAAAGATAAAGAATTTGCCTATAAATACTACAGAATTATCAGTAAAACGAAATATTTTATACAAAATATCGTAGAGAGACTAAGATTATATTAAATATTGAAGAGAATAGAGTTGTATAAGCACAAGCGATATATTGATCAATAAATAACGTATAAATCAAGTTAATAATTTAGATTATATTGCTGCTGCTTGCACGGTTTCCAGTTTATATGTAGACAATATTAATACAATATTTATAATTCCCGGTTTTAAATTACAGACTCATATTTTTCCCTTCATAAAATTTGTAATATTCCATTTCTTGATTTTGCAAAATTTAAATTTAATCAGGTATTTTTTATAAAAATAAAGCTAGGTTGGCTATATTGACAATTTTAATTGTCACCATTTTGCAGGTTATGTTAACGTTTTAAATCGGTTAATTTGAAGTGGTAAATAAATTTTAAATAATTTAACGTAGAAGTAGGTACTAAATTTTTTTATATGGGTTTAGAACAGAAACTTGCATGTCTGAAATTGGTACTAAAATACCTCACTTTCACTCAGTTTGGCAAAATACATTATTTTGATTGCGTTGTAGGTACGGAAAATGCTCATGTAAAACACGTATTGTATCGATAAGAAGGAAATAATAAAAAATCATTTTAAATAATGCTTTTTTATTCCCTTTACGTGGTTAGAAAAACAGAAAACAACCCGGATGAAAAATGTAGGTATTTCTCGGATAAATTTCAAAACAAACGAAAACTTGGAAAGTTATCTCTCAATGATACTTTACAAAATAATAAAACAAGAAACATTTTATTTCTACAATGTTTCGATAAAATATTATTAAACTTCAATAAAGCGGTTTTTTGCTAAACAATAAAAAATATTTCGTTTATTTTACAATGTAATGCAATTATTACGAGCAATCAGTAATAAGCTATTGTTGCCTAGCAACACACTAGAGTTTCAGCTCGAGTTTATTAATTAGTCATATTTTTGTTTAATAGCTAAACCTACCAAGAGAAAAACTCGTTTGCTATTATGGCAATTTAGATGTATTTCTTTCAATGTCAATATTGGTACAAACACATTGCTATGTAACAATATTCTAAAAAGCAATAAATTATTTTTGTCGCACGAACAAAGCTGTAATATACACTACTTGTAACATTGAGGACTTAATGTCAACAACACAATATAGGGTTGTTTAAACAACAATATCAACATTAAGACTTTGATATATTAACTGCACTTTAGATTATCAATAACAAGTTGACTAGATTGGAATTAAAACTTTGATTGTCAAGTAGATGTCAGAGCTGCGACAATCTTAAAAAAGCGAGTTTTACCTGTGAACTTTTTTTTAATAATAATTATCCCTGTCTTGAGGACATTTACAGCAAAACAAAGCAAGTCTTGCTGAGAGATTTCTTTAATAACAATTGTCACCACTGTCACTATTAAATTTCAATTAAAGCAAAGTAAAATAAAATAAAATTTGGTAATGCAAACAAACAAATATTTTATGAAAGAAATTAACTTAAAAAAATAATATCAAGTAAATGCGAGGTAATTTAGTATGCATTGTAAAATATAATGATTTATAATAGTAGCCATTATCGTAATTGTTTTATAATAATCGAGGAAAATTTTTATTATCATGAAATTAATATAAAGCAATAAATTGAAATAAATTGTACATCCAATTAAGGAAATGCCCTAATTAATCTAATGTAAACAAGCGTACAACAATGTGAATTATGATAATTAATTCCGGAAAAACAACAAATGCGATTTTCTTAATTTTTTAGTTCATGCCAATCTGCGGTATAATTTATTTTAAAAAATGTGAAAACCTTCCACTTTTGCAAGAGATTTTTATTTAATTTAATCAAAACCAAATTTTGCAATTTTTTTTATTAATTGCAATGTATCAGCTATGGGGCGACGAAAGATTCGGTCTATATTTGTTTTAATTGTTGTAAAATAAAATTTTGAATTTATGTTTGTAAAAAGTTTGTAACTGAAATTAGGGAGCGCCATCTGTCGTGTAATTGACTAAGGTGGTGCCATCTGTTATCTTGTTTGTGAACTTTTTTATATTATAAAATGCCATATAAAAAAGTTCCGCCGGCTAGGAGGATCGAACTCACGACTCCCAGATCCTGATATGAAGCGTCATGGGCATCAGAATCAGAATAATATTTATAACAGATTATTATCAATATACAGATTATTTTAAAAATAATATGTGACCTGGACTACGAAAAGGGACTTACGTCGGAAAAATCAATTTTCACTTTTTTGGTGATTTTTGTAGGAAAAAAAACACTCTTTTAAAGTGAAAAAGTTGAACGTAAAATCATAAAAACATGAAAAATCATCAAAAAATTTTTTTTAGTCTTTTGACGTTTCTATTAGAGAAAAAGACGCTCTTTCTAATGGAACAATCTGTAACTTTCTATTTTTATTAATTACCTTACAAAATCGATATCAAAAATGAACATGATGGCATAAAAACTAGAAAAATAATAGAAATAAAAAATCAAAAATTATTATTTTTTTTTGACAAATTCTGCTTCTCGCCACGTTGTTTCTTCGATGGAACCTCTTCGTTCGTTACTTTCCTTTTTAATTCTGATTTTCCAGACTGCGTTTTTTTCTTTGTAGTCGCTTTCTTCGATCTTGAATCAGTTCTCTTTTTTTTACCTACGAAAATATTCCCTGTAAAGGCAACACTCGGTAACGAACATCGTAAAAAGTGTCAAAGATCCTAAAATGGACCACAGGAAGTGCAATTATAGTTGCCTAGCAACGCGCAAACACGGCAAAACAGAATTTAAATCTTTAAACGCGTTTTACCGGGAAACCAGTTTCCCGACGTTAGGTCCCTTTTCGTAGTCCAGGTCACATATACATAACATTTTTAAATTTATCGGAGAGCGAGATGTTGAGAGACCTTGCCTATAGTGCATAATGTGGCTCTCTTTGGCAAAATGTTTATTGTCGGAATTGAGTAGCAAGCCAGTTTACGTGATTTTGAAAGTATTCCATGTCTATCAGTTCATGAAGTGTCATAATTCGGGTGTAACGGTCCAGTCCTGTTATTAATCTTAAGTTTTTATTTTGAAACACTTGCAGCGATCCGATAGCGGTCCGTTTCCGTGTAAAAATTATCGTCTTCGATTTTTGTGAATTTAGTTCTATTTTCCAATGCCTAAAAAGTTGGTTCGAGTCTGTCAATATATATCTGAGTATAGTATGAATGAGCGTATATTTCCGTGTCTTCTGCGTACAGTGCCATGCTAGTTTTAGCAGATGTCGGTACTATGTCGTTGATGTCGTTAATTTTGATGTGGGCTAAATTATTTTTGCGAGGTCCTTTGGTGACGCAAGAGGATGGATATATAGTTTTATGATGAGTAAAATCTTTACCTCGGCCCCTCGGTCCGCAAGGCCCGCCGGCCCGGGAGGACGCATGCGGTTGCCTACATCGCCTACGCCTTACGCCGCTTCTGTTCAGGCACTTTCATCGTGGAGCATTGCTTGCGGTGATAAAGAACACGATCAAATGATTCGAACTGTTGACAGCAAGGGGTAAATCCAGTAAAATTTCTGTACACAATTCCAACGATTTCCAAGGAATTTCAAAGATTTCCAAGCCTTCCAATGATTTCCAACAATTTCTAAAGAATTTCAGTGATTTCCAAAGAATTCCAGAGATTTCCAAGGAATTCCAAAGATTTCCTAGGAAATTCCAAACCAGTGTACACAAAATTTTCGGGATATTTACCCCTTGGTTGACAGCGTTGTCATGCACGTGGCATGCTGAAAGAGTTATGCGAATAAAAAACTGGGGAAAGTTTGCCACTTTTCTCAGGTTTAATTTGAAAAATATTGTTTTCAAAAAAAAAATGCGAAAACCAATTTGTCTTAACGAATTTTGTTAAAATTGATGCCGCTTCTTTCAGGTTTAATTTGAAAAATATCGATTTCAGAAAAAAAAGTATGGAGACCAAAGGTGTAGCAAATTGAATTTCCTACAACTTTTGTCTTGACGATTTTTGGTTAAAATTGAAATTGGGCGAATGTTTCAAGAAAAACCAGTTTTCATAAAATTCAAAATGACGTCGCTTTTTTCAGGTTTAATTTGGAAATATCGATTTTAGAAAAAATATATTGCAACCAAAGTTGTGTAGCAGGTTGAATTTCCGAAAAACTTTTATCTTGACGCATTTTCGTTAAAATTAAAATTGGGCGAATTTTTCAAGAAAAACCATCTTTCATAAAATTCAAAATGGCGCCGCTATTTTCAGATTCAATCTGAAAAATATCGATTTAAGAGAAAATGTGAAAACCAATAACTTATCTTGACTATTTTTCGTTACAATTTTAGCAGCTTTTTTCAGGTTAATTTTGAAAAATGTCGATTTCAGAAAAAAAAGTATAAAACCAAAGTTGTAGCAAATTGAATTTCCTACAACTTTTGTCTCTACGATTTTTTGTTAAAATTGAAATTGGCTGAATTATTCAAGAAAAACGATTTTTCATAAAATTCAAAATAGCGCCGCTTTTTTTTTCGGCTTAATTTGAAAACTATCGATTTTAGAGAAAAAACTACGCCAACCAAAGTTGTAGCAAATTGAATTTCCTATAACTTTTATCTTAATGATTTTTTGTTAAAATTTAAAATAGCCGAGTTATTCAAGAAAAACCTTTTCCCATGGTTTTATGGATTTATTGCCTTTTTACGTCTCCATTAGGCAAGTGTTTAATTGCATATTTCAAATGCGGAGTGAAAAGTTGGTTTTCTCGCCGAGCATTTGAATAAAACAGTGATTATTTTATAATATGTTGGTATTCTTGGTTAAATTTTGTACGTCAATACGTAAATAAGTAAATTACCAATAATAATCGGCCTGTAAAAAATTGTACTAAAAAAACTTCAGTTTCTAGCCTAATGATAAAAATAACTATTTTTCAATTTTATGGAAAAACATAAAATTCAAAATGGCGGACATAAGCAAATACAGGATTTGGTCGACTTTTTGAATGAAGACTACCAGTGACCCCCTCAACGGTTACAGCAAGAAAGAGCGACAACGGAATTATTCTATGTTCAGCGGTATATATATAATGACAGTACTAGAAGCGCCATCTGTCGTGTAACAGATTAAGATGGCGCCATCTGTTGCCTTGTTTGTTAACTTTTTATATTACTGAATGCCTTCCGCCCACTAGGAGGATCAAACTCACGACATTAGGTGAAACTAAATATGTGTACTACACAAGAAAATGTGTATATAGTCGGACCTACGAGAGCTCGAGTGTGAGTCATACGTAAAAATTATCCGAACAATATAAAATAAAACGTTTGTCTGAGCGTTCTTCAATTGAAGTACAAACTAACCTCACAAATCCTTTTTTATGAAGTTCACCTGTCAAATGTAATGAAAGTTTATTTTTTAATTAAGAAAAGAAAAGAATAAGAACAATGTTTCTGTCAGGCCCGGAACTAGGATTTCATTTCGAGGGGTGGGGCACTCATAAAAAGTTTCTTGTAGAAAGTAACATTTTCGGGGGATCCCCTTATCACGTGCCCCCCTTTGGCTACGGGCCTGGTTTCTGTTGTTGACTCGAGATCAAACGAAGTTTTAGTTTTTTTTCAGATTTTTTCGAGTGCGTTTAGTATAAAAAAAATTATTGAAATTCTAAATCGGGAGAGTTATGACGTCATAACTCGTTTAAATTTGACTATTTGCATGAAAAACCAAAAACTGATTGCTAAGTTTGGGTCTGGACTGAGCACAAACTACATTATGCTCTTATGGAAGTTGAAAACTCCAAGACAGAATTATACAAAACTACAAATTTGGATTTGCAATTTTTATTGTTTCATTTCCTTATTTAAGTTAGAGAAACAGCTTCAGATATAACTGATGCTAAGAGTACAAGGTTTCATGATATATTCTTGTTAGGCTGAAACACTGACAAATCGGAGTTTAGATTCATTTATAAAAATTACAAAATCTCGAGATGGATAGTGTTACATAAAACTGAAGTACCCCAAACTTGAGAAAATTGGATACAGTAATGGAATAAATAAAATTTGAAGCATTAATATGTATAAGAAGAGAATTGACAGATGAAATAATGTCAATATTTTCAAATTATTGGTTTATTTTATTTAGAATTTTTTTTTGCAAACGAAAAAAAGGTCACATCTTCAGAAAACCAAATTTAAATATTAATTTTCACCCCAACGAAACTTAAATTTTCATTCTAGTTTGTCATAAATAATTTATCACAAGTTCACAAGTTTCCTTTCAGCGGCGCATTATAAATGTATTATGCAGTTACGCCATGTCGACACCTTTTTAACACAACTTCATCAAAAATAAAAAAAAGTACAATTTTAGTTTAAAAAATTTAAAAGGTGCATCTCCCATTTTATTGTTAATTGTTTCCGTAAAGGGAAATATGTAAAAAAAAAGGGACGGTAAACAAAGTTGCGGATCGATGTGATGCGGGAAAGTCGACATGAAAGAGAATACGAGAACGGTCTTTTTTGTTTTTTAACTTAAAAGGCATGCAAAAAATTTAATTTTGAAATGATTTACAGTACAATATTTACCTTGTCTGATAAAGACTCAGGTGTTTTGTCACGCTCTTGCAACTAATGATACTCACATTTTAAGTTCAAGCCGTCGTAATAGGATTTGTCGTGAAAAAGTTCTACGAAGCTTATAATTTACAATTGATGACTATCTTGTATATAACTTTTTTTCTTGAGAAAATTGCTAAAAAAGAACAAAAATCTTTTTTTGTGTTTGCAAAATTTCACTATGTAATACTCAAGCTTTGACATGAATACCGCAATTTTTCTATTAAACTTTATTTAATACACCAAAGAGGTTTCATAACGGTAACTTTTTCGCTACAAAAGAGTTGAGTTTTAATAGGTAAAGTTTAATATTAACTCCCTTGCCTGAAGTACTATAAGTACGCAATGATACTCTTTTCTATAGAAGATCACTTTACAAAATAAAAAAGTAAAAAAATAAAATGCAATTTCTCACCTGTCAATGTGAGAAATTACACTCTCCCCTTCCTAATTTCAGAACCGCGGGCGGTATTTCCTGAAAAGTTTTGTTCTTTTAAAATTTGATGATTGGAATGTTGGAAACAAAATTATTTCAATTGTAAAACATTAGTTGAAAAGAAAATTTGGTAAAAGTTTCGTCGTTAAATTTAAAATTTAGCCTAACGGTTATTAATATTGCCCCTTTTTAGGTTAAATTTGGTTAGGTTACCTTGGTTTAAATTAATAAACTTTCTTATAGCGTGACCTAAATGCGGAAGCGTTGTATTTTAATTCCACGTCGAAATAATTTAGCGAAAGTTTGAAACATAAATAATGTTATTAAAGTCAATAACGCGAACTAAAAGTTTCTTTTTGTATATTTTCAGAACAAAACGAAGAGAAGCCAGCGTCTGCCAAAACTATTACTATCAAGTCCGCAACTCTTAGTGAACCGAATACAACTTCTCCCGAAGGGACCAAAGAGGAAAATAACGTTGAAAGTGAAACATTAGATCCTGAATTAGATCAAGCTGCTGTTAAAATCCAGGCAGTTTTTAGGGGACACCAAACAAGAAAAACAATGAAACAAGAAGACAAATCTAATACAAAAAGTGTTCAGCAAGAACAGCAGCAACTAGAAGAGGAGTTTTCATCTGATGATGTTGGTAAGTAAAAAAACGTTCAGTTTCTTATTTCATACCGTAAATTGAACAATGCAATGAACTTTTGTATACATTTTTCATCTAAACGACTCAATTATTTTTTCTCTTCTCCGCCAGACTTAACATATTTTCAGAAAACTTATCGAGAGCTAACTTCAAGTGACAGTTATCATCAAAATATAATTTAAATTGTTCAAATTTATTTCGCTATTTCGTATAATTAAAACTTGAACAATTTTCCTTATTAGTAATCCCAGCAGACCTTGTTCAACTCAATTTAAGCTGTCCGATTTACTGTAACTTTGAAATAGTGAACTTTGAATTAATTGAATTCATTATCAAGAAGAAAGGAATAAATGTGGTTACTGTTCTGGAACCTAAACTCAATGCTTCAGTATACAATCTCCAAGTCAGCGATATAAATATGACTTAATCAATAATCATGCACGGAAACGTGGCTAAAATTAATTTTAGTGTTGTAATAACATAATGTATGGTGGGGAGTCGAAGGAATTCATTAATAAAGTCAGTCACAATCAAGCTCTTGTTTTTATAACATGGTGTCAGGTTAGCGGTCAGAGGCGGTAGAACAGATAATAAAATGTTACTCAGTGTAAATTTTATTCAAAAAGAACAGATAATAAAATTTTACTAAGTGTTTATTTTATTCAAAAGAACAGATAATAAAATTTTACTAAGTGTTTATTTTATTCAAAAGAACAGATAATAAAATTTTACTAAGTGTTTATTTTATTCAAAAAGAACAGATAATAAAATTTTACTAAGTGTTAATTTTATTCAAAGAGAAGAAATTATAAGTTTACTAAGTGTTAATTATAATCAAAGACAAGGAATTTTAATTTTACTAAGTGTTAATTTTAATAAAAGTCAAAATGGAAGCATCCATGAAACCGCCAAAAGGACTCACAACAGGAGAAACAACGAACTGGACCAAATTTATTCAACAGTTTCAGTTGTACCTGAAAGCAATAGAAATGGAAAGCAAACCGGATGCAAGAAAAATTGCCATATTTCTAAATGTCGCGGGAGATGAAGCGATAGATATATTTAATACGCTTAAATTAACAGATGAACAAAAAGGAAAATACGATGAAGTCGTAAAAGCTTTTGAAGCCTACTGTAAACCAAGGAAAAATGTAATAACGGAAAGTTTCAAGTTCTACTCCAGGTCGCAAATGCCAGATGAAAGATTCGATCATTTTCTTACCGAAATTACAATTCAAGCAAGGCTATGTGAGTTCGGGGACCAAGAAGAAAGAATGATAAGAGATCGGATAGTAATGGGGACAAACGACCCTCAACTAAAAGAAAGGATGTTGAGAGCACCAGACTTGAATCTGAACAAAGCCGTAGACTTCTGTAGGGCAACAGAAATTGGTAAAGACCAAATAAAAACTCTGCAGCAAGAAAAACCGATGGTATCAGTGGTGAGGAAAAAGGAAAAAGGAAAGGCAATGCCAACATCAAGTGGTTGTGAAAAGTGCGGGAAAGTGCATAGGGGAAAATGGTGTCCGGCTTCGGGAAAGTTGTGTATGATCTGTAAAAGAAAGGGTCATTATGCAGTGATGTGCGGCAACAAAGACAAAACAAGTGTCAAGACGCCAACGTATAAGAAGAAACTACACACCGTAGCACAAGAATCATCTGAAGACGAAGAATCATCTGAAGACGAAGAGGGCGATGAACGTTTTGAACTAAGCGAACTTAAACAAGAATCCAACAAAATGGAGCAATGGTTACAAAATGTATACGTAAGTGGTACTAAAATAAAATGCAAAATCGATACAGGGGCAGATTGTAATGTTTTACCCTTAAAATATTTTAAAATGTTAAATCAGGATTGTCAAGATAAAATATTAGATAGTACATCAAAATTAATTGTGTATGATGGGGGCAGTATTACTCCATTAGGATCAGTAGTTTTAGATTGTATTGTCAAGGGAGAAAATTATCAGTTGAAATTTCAAGTAATCGAGCAGGACAGTAGCCCATTGTTAGGTTTAAGTAGCTGTATAGAATGTAATTTAATATCTAGATTAAGTGAAATTACACACAAAGCGAACGTCAAAGAATTTGTTAAAAATAACAAAGATGTTTTTACGGGCCTAGGGAAAATAGGGAAATACAAAATCGTGTTAAAAGATGATTTTGAACCGGTAGTAAAACCAATAAGGAGGGTACCGGAAGCCCTAAAAGATAGGTTAAAAGAAAAACTTGATGATTTGGAAAATAGGAATATTATTGCTAAAGTAGAAGAACCGACAGATTGGTCTCATAATTTAGTAATTGTAGAAAAAACGGATAAATCGCTTAGGTTATGCCTTGATCCTAAAGATTTAAATAAATACATATTGCGAGAGAGGTACTTAATACCTTCACCAGAAGAAATTTACAATCAATTAGAAGGAAAAAAAATTTATAGTGTACTAGATTTAAAAGATGGATTTTTTCAAGTCGAACTTGACAATCCCAGTAGCTTACTTTGCACGTTCGGAACACCTTTCGGGAGATATAGATTCAAAAGAATGCCATTCGGCATATCCTCAGCACCGGAAGTGTTGCAAAAAATTAATAACAAAATCTTTGGAGACATCGTAGGCGTTGCAATTTATTTTGATGATTTAATTATCGCAGCGGATGACGAAGCGTCTCACGATAACATTATGAATAAAGTATTAAAAAGAGCACGCCAGCAAGGTATAAAATTCAATCCGACGAAAGTACAGTATAAATTAGATCATGTAAAGTATGTAGGAGTCATTATTTCTAGAAATGGAATAAAACCAGACCCGGAACAAATAGAAACAATTCTAAATTTAGAAGCACCTAAAACTGTGAAACAGTTACAAAAATTATTAGGTATGACAAATTACTTGAGTAAATTTATACCCAATTACTCACAAACAACAAACGTTTTAAGGGGTTTGATAAAAAAAGATGTAATTTGGCATTGGGATAGTACTCATGAAAAAGCGTTTAAAAATTTAAAAGCAAAAATAAGTTGTGCACCAACTCTAAAAATTTTAGATAAAAATGACGAAATTAAAATTCAATGTGATAGTTCAAAAGAAGGGTTAGGTGCATGTGTACTGCAAAAGGAGCAGCCAGTGTCTTTTTATTCAAAAGCACTCACAGATACTCAAATTAGATGGGCTCCAATTGAAAAAGAATTATATGCAATTTGTGCAGCGGTACAAAGATATCATCAATTTATTTATGGTCGCAAAGTTGTAATTGAAACCGATCACAAGCCATTAGTGTCTATATTTGCCAAGGACATAAGTAAAATTAGTAATAGGCTACAAAGAATGATTTTAAAGTTATTAAAATATGAACTTGTCATAAATTATAGGCCGGGTAGTAAAATGTACGTCGCCGATTATTTATCGCGACATTTTTTAAAAAACAATGCGCAAGATGATGTCACGTTGTGTGAAATGGTACATTGCCTTGAAGTCGATCTACCAATTTCAAAGAATAGGTTACAACAAATAAAAATCGCAACTAAAGAAGATCAAATATTAAAGCAAGTTTTAAATTGGCATTATCAGGGATGGCCAAAAAATAATAAACTCTTAAATAAGGAACTTAAAGTTCTATTTAACTTACGAAATGAATTAACAATACAAGATAACATTATTTATAAAAATAATAGGGTAGTTATTCCTAGAATAATGCGTGGGGAAATGCTAAGCTTATTACATGAAGGTCATTTAGGCATAACAAAATGCTTACAAAGAGCACGTACGTTGTTATATTGGTATGGAATGACAACAGATATCATAAAGCTAATTAATTCTTGCACAGCTTGTGAAAAATATCGCGTTACAAATAAAAAAGAACCTATAATATCACATAAAATTCCAACCATACCGTTTTTAAAAGTAGGAATTGACATTTTATATTATAATGGACATGATTACTTAGTTTTGATAGATTATATGTCAAAATGGATCGAGGTCAAATCATTAAAATATAAAACAGCGGAAGAGGTAATTACAAAATTAAAAAATATTTTTGCAATTCATGGAATACCAAAAATAATAATAAGTGATAATATGCCTTTTGGAAGTTCAAAATTCAAAAATTTTGCCAATGAATGGGACATGGAAATAATAACATCCAGCCCTAGATACCCAAAATCAAACGGGCTAGCGGAAAAGGCGGTAGGGATAGTAAAAAATATAATGAGAAAATGTAAAACCGGTAATTCAAACATACATTTAGGCCTACTTAATTATAGGAATTCAGTAGTAGCAGGGTTAAACAAAACACCTAGCGAAATGCTAATGGGTCGAGTGTTAAGAACAAAAATTCCATGTACGGCTAATATTTTAAAACCGAAATTTTTTAGCAGTAAAGATTTAGAATTAAAAAGAACAGAAGTTCAAGTAAAAACACAGGATTATTATAATAGAAATACACAAAAGAGAGAAGGTTTTGAAAAAGGAGAAAATGTAACAATTCAGAATCTTCCTGATAAAACGTGGTCACCAGGAAAAATCATAGAAGTGAGTAACACTCCAAGGTCCTATAGAATTAAAAATAGTTCGGGCAATATAGTTAGGCGAAATAGCCATCATTTAAGAAAATCAAATAATGAGTTCACCGAGGAACTACCGGAACTAGATTTAAATTTAGATTCAGAAAACAATGAACAAATAGCGGGCCCTTCTATGATTGATCCAAGCTCGCAAATAGATCCTAGCGAAGAGGTACAACCTCAAAAACAACCTGAAATAATAAAAACCAGGTTGGGAAGGACTATTAAAAGACCAGAGTATTTGAAAGATTATGTTAAATAAAAATCTTCAGAATTACTTTGTTTAATTATTGTTCATTTAGAATTAGAAATTTTAATAATTGTTAATTAGATTTAAGATTTGTAAATTATAATTGTGTTTTTGAAATTTGTAAACCCTAATGTATCAAAAAGGGGAGATGTTGTAATAACATAATGTATGGTGGGGAGTCGAAGGAATTCATTAATAAAGTCAGTCACAATCAAGCTCTTGTTTTTATAACATTTAGTTGTCCAAATTTGAAAATGCTTTCAAGGACAGTAATTTTTTTTTTAATTTTCGAAATTATCAGAACAAAAACATTGAATCTAAATGGCAAGTTCTCCAAAAATTATGTACCCTAAACATCTACGTAGACATACTGTCTGGGCTGTAACCTACATCTCTTTCAATTGATGTGAGAACTCACGATTAGTTTAGTAGGATCCAGATACGAAAATAACATCTTTTACAAAAAACTTTGAGGATCAGTATTTCACGTTTCCTTTCATTCGTTTTAAACACCTGTCGATGCTTTCAAAATTTGTAACGGGCTTAAAATTTGAGTGCACGACGGAATTTGCACGAACGGGGTGACGTCACTGATGCACTTGTAAAAATTGATAACAAAAAAACGAAAATTCAAATTTGAGTAAATTGAAAAGAGTTTGAGCACAAAGTCAAAAATTGGTTAAATATTAAATGAGAATTAAACACTTACAAAACTGTGGGTTACTAACGGTTTTACGTTGAAGATAAAACTGCTGCCTTAAAAATGGCCTAAAGCACGGCTTACTTGAAATTTTGATGGGGCTGCCCATGGGCTTACCCAGGGGAGGGCAGGGAAGGCAACTGCCCCTCCCTGGATCCTTCCTGTTTCCATACATTCGGCTGGTTAATTATGTGCCTATGCCAGGATAATTATTTATCAACAGAAAATTCCTGATTTGCCCCCCCCCCAGGCCAAAAGCTGGGTACGCCCATGGGGCTGCCAATATAATGCTGCTAAGATATTTTTGTTGAAAGTTAAAAGATGGGATTTTAGATTTCCTTTGTAAAATTTGCACCAAGTGCAGACAAACAAAAACGGAACTGATAAAATTTTATTATTTTTAGTTGTAGGTACAATTCAGTGGAGTTTTTTCAGCTGATTTAATTTTTTTTTTTTTCTAAATAATTTATATGGGTACCTAATATTTACCTGCAAGCTCAATATTCCACGCCATTCTTTCATTAATATTAAAAGATTATCTTGCAGTTTTTTATCGTCTTTACAAAATTATGTGTTTAAAATATCATTAACTTCGTAAATTACTTGTTTTTTTATTTAGTTATTAAAATAAAAAATAACTAAAAGGACTGCGTCCCAAATGTTACACAACCGTAAACTGTATAATAAAATACTGTATACATAATATTACGTTAATATAAAAATATTCCTTATGAAACACAATACCTTGCAGCATGAATTGTATAAAATCTTTTGAACATCTGCATGTACAATATCTTAATCAAGATTAAAACAAAAATTGGTATCGAAAAGTCATTAAATAACTCATTATCGCATTAACTGCCTGGTAAAGGCAAACAAATTATTTTTCATACGGTATATAGCGGTAAAGCAGAAAAAGAAATGCTATTTCCACTTGTTTCCAAAAACTGTTCATTCCTATGTATTTTAAATAGCGTAGCTACGACGCTAAGCGAGAGCTTGTAAAATAAATAAAAAACACAAAATAATTTAAAATAATCCAAAAATGGACCAAATGGAAATTCAAATTAATTTAAAAAAAACATTTTCAATACAAATGGAACGGCAATTTTAAAGATAAATCGACCAACCAGAGACGACGCTATCGACCTTTTAGTGATACCTTCTAATTATCTTCAATTATTACAAAAAATTTGTCCGAAATCATTTATAATTATTATTCTCGAATATTTAAACTTATAACTATTAATCTTCCAAAACTTAATCTCATCAGAAATCCAATTCCGTTCGAATTATTAGATAATTTGATTACTAATCAATAAAAATCCCTTACTCAAACCATAAATCATCAATTTATTCTCAAAATAAAAACTGAAAAATTTCTAATTTCAAATAAATTCTCAGGAGAGAAAATTTTCTCTACCGTTCCTGGCGGCCATTCTTGGCAGAAAGCCTTATAATAAATTGAGCAATTAATAAATTAAGAAATAAACAATAATATAAATTAGTAAATTAGCTCAAAAATTGCAATGCCAGGAGTCTTTGAGAGGAAAATCCTAGCCCATATGATATGATGGTCATGATAATTAATCAAGCTATCAACAACATATTTCAAAAAAAAGCAGAAAACATGCAATTAAAATCAAATTCATTACGAGTATTTGCTCTTTAATTCGTAACTACCAAACTACCATTTTTAACTAAAACTTCATAATATAAAAATATCTCCAAATGACATCCAATGCAATGTTTGATTCCATACGCATGGGCGTACCCAGGGGAGGGCAGGGAGAGGCAGCTGCCCCTCCCTGGATGCTTCCTGTTTCCCATACATTTAGCTGGTTAATTATGTGCCTATGCCAGGATAATTATTTATCAACAGAAAATTCCTGATTTGCCCCCCCCCTAGGTCAAAAGCTGGGTACGCCCATGTCCATACGTATGATGAAATCAGGTAATTTTGTAGAGAAATGACTGTAGATATTAGCATATTATGTCTGTAGATATATGCGTAAAGATACGTAAAGGTACGTAAGATTCTGGCAACCCCTTCCTCCCCTTACGTAAAAATTTTTTAAATTTAATTTACCCCCCCCCTCGCAACCCTTATATTTGTAAAATATAACTATTAATATATTACTTACAAGTAAATGTAACAATTGAAATTTTATTTATGTAGATAAAAGCTAACAAAATTAATTAATTACATAAAAAAGTTAATATTAATATAAGTTAAAATATTAAAATTAAAGATTAAGAGATTTAAAAAACTTAAGATTTAATGCATGCAACATGCATGTTGCTTGGAGCTTGGTCGAAAATTTCAACTAGTATCCATAAGTTTGTAAAAAATTAACTTAAAATCTTGCTCACTGAAGCTCATTCAGGCTCAAACGAAGCTCTAACGTTTGATACCAAATTCATATATATATTTTTAATTTACTTTAAATTTTGGTTACTGTCAGTTAATCGATACCACGAATCCGACCGCGATTTTTTTTCTATTGGAAAGAGGACAATTTTCTGAGCATTTTAAGAACGCACTTCGATCTGGATTATCCAGTAGTTTTCGAGAAAACGTCATTTGAAAATCAAAATTTTACATCTATTTTACATAGGGAATTGATTCGCTCCTGAGTTCTATTGACGGTGCGTGCGTTCTGATATAGTCTTAGTGTTGGCAGTCAGACGCGATTGTGATACCGTAGAGTAAACATCGAGCGTTGCTAACGAGTTTCACCCCTTACGAGTTTCACCCCTTTTGAGTTGCACCTTTGGCGAGTTTGTGCTACCTAGAGGGATGTTTTAGCGAGTCAGCACGCAACCAAGGCAATCGAGATTCTAACCTAAAAACGAGTTCTGCGTTTATTTTTTAAATTATTGCATAATGTTGCGTAATACACCCGATGTACACGCGACTATGTCACAATCGCGTCTGCCTGCTAACACGAAGACTATATCAGAACGCACGCACCGTCAATAGAACTTTCGTGTTGATGAATTCCCTATCTAAAATGCATGTAAAATTTTGAATTTTCAAATGCCGTTTTCTCGAAAACTACTGGATAATCCAAGTCGAAGTGCAATCTTAAAATGCTCAGAAAATTGTCCTCTTTCCAATAGAATAATTTTTGCGGCCGAATTCGTGGTACCGATTGACTGACAGATCCCTAAATTTTTACTTTCATTAATTACTTTAAAATTAGTTAACCCAGATATGCCTAATGCTCTATTTATAGGACGGCTATAGTAACTCCAAATACCACTCATCCCCACCCTAATATTAGTAAAAATGGGGTCGGGTACAACTCGCCGCGCACGATTCGCCGCGCACGAATCGCTGCGCACGATTTGCCGCGGCACGATTCGCCGCCGGCACGATTCGCAGCGAAGCACGATTCGCCGTGGCACGATTCGCCGAGAGCTTCTAGCGCCATATATCAATAATCTAATTATTCGATTTGTTGACCTTTTGTATGACCTTTTGTATGAGGACACAGGTCAATTATTATGGTTCAAATTTTATCTCTAATAAAAAAAATTATTTTTCACGGTGGATCCGTGTATTGCCATGGTTGTCTTTGTCAAATTCGACTCTGCCCTACCCTGCGCTCCGGTCCCTCCGGGCGCTCCGAGCCATTTTGACAAAGACTAAACTAATTAAAAATATCCCTGAAGACCGAAAGAACTCGAAAAAAGTTGAACTCGAAAAAGGTGAAACTCGTTGAAAATGTGAATATCGTTTTGTAACAGTTTAATTTATTTAATTCATTTTTATAGGTTAAAAGTCTATCAAAGATTATCGATAGATGGAGTCACTCAACGGATAAAAATAACAATAAAAAAATCGCGGCGAATCGTGCGCGGCGAATCGTGCGCGGCGAATCGTACCGTTCCCGTAAAAATGTATTTAACTGGACCATTATATAGTGTGCCCTTAGTTTGGTAAAGTTGTGCGACGTTTATTTTTATTTAAAGTCATAATTTTGTGAGTGTTAGAAATTTACTGCTTTTGAAAGTGGAAGAACATGATATTCGTCTTCTACGGGAAGTAACTTTATGCCTTTTTGTATACTCGTATAAAATTTTAATTTTTGGTTACTGACTTTCTAGTTATTTTGTAAAAATTTAAACCAAAAATCATCAATATAACAATTTTAAATTTCTTTCTGTGTCGTTTCAAACTTAGCTGACCTGCTATATGACGTAAATAAATTTTATTTTCACTTTTAACGTTTTTTTCTGTGTCAACTAAGTCAAACAACAATAATTACAATAAAAAATTTTTTTTAATCTTTAAACTACGCTATAGGTATATCTGTGTTAATAAAGTTTACTTCAAAATTTATTTAGAATTTTACTTAAAATTTATTTAGAATTTTACTTTAAAATTTATTTTAAATTCTACTACACAATTTTACGAAGGCGTCCTGAGGCCACAAAGTAAAAAAATAAATTTAAGTGTCAATTGCGACTTACAATTGTCAATTTACACTTCGAAGTCGCAATTGACACTTACAAGCCGCAATTGACACTTAAAAGTCGCAATTGACACTTAGAAGTCACAACTGACACTTCGAAGTCGCAATTAACGCCTGCTCAATCGTACTTATAAATTACTATATTATTGTAGTAGCTAATAAGTATTATTGCGCAGGCGTTAATTGCGACTCGAAGTGTAAATTGACAATTGCAAGTCGCAATTGACGCTTAAAGCTTACTTTTTATTTTGTGGCCTCAGGACGCCTTCGTATAATTTATTGTGAAATTGATTTCAAAATTTAATTTAAATTTTACCTCTGAATTTACTAAAAATTTTACATCACAATTTATTTTAAATTTTACTTCAAAATGTATTGCACTTTTGACTACAAGATTTATTTAAAATTTTAATTCAAAAATTTATTTAAAATTTTACTACAAAATTTATTTCAAATTTTATTTCAAATTGTAGTAAAAATCCCTATAAACGTGTACTTCAAAAATTTTCTAAAAATTAGTTCAAATTGGTGTGAGGCTCATATGGACTTCAATTTGAAGTAAAAATTACTTCAAAACACCAAAATTTTTTCTCTGTGCACACATAAATTCAAGATGGGAAGGAAAATTGTGAAACATCTCTACAGCCCCGGAATACGGAATCTGAAATTAAAATGTCAGCCAAGGGACGACCCGAGGACAAAAGGCAGACACAAAATCACGAAAAGTGAAAAAAGAGTGTAAAGCCTTATTAATTACATAATAAGGGACACATGCCCCTAGGTGCCCAGAAACTTCCAATTGCTTCTAGAAAGATCCAACCTGCAAGTCAGAAGATTTGTGTAATAACTACCAAGGTCATATCATATATATGAGTCATCAAAGAAGACTTATCTTACATCAGTCATCAAATATAATTAACCTGTATTGTTTCGGAACAATAAAAAAGAGTAGATATAACTTTTTAATGCGCTTCGGAAAAATCGATCAAATATGACGAATTTGAAAAAAAGTATCTATGTAATAAAGAAAGATGAGAAGACAAGCTGCATAAACACTAATACAATTATTTCAAATCGCAATTTAGTTTCAAAATTTCAGTAATTCCCAAATATTATCGATGTGTCAGTGTATAGATACTAAAATCTAAAACTAAATTTAAAACTATTTCACATGAAAAAAATATCTAAAGGCGCGAAACCAGAATAGCAAAACACTCTGTTTTTAAATTAAAATTCTGAAACCGTTCATCTTAAAAAAAAACTTTGCAAAAAACAGATGATTGAAGTTGAAAGGCAAGACTCTTTGTTTTAGGTGAAACTCGGAAAGCAGTCGAATTAAAAAAAAATTCCTTATAGGCGTCAGATATCCCAAAGGCACTGTTTTATAATGACAGGGATCTAAATCTTTTACTAAAATTCGGCTATAATTACCGAAATCCAATTTAAAGTAAAATTATTGTACGATGTTCGTGGGTGTGGTATTATGAAGCAACTGTGCTGTAATTGTTTACGTCGGTTACACGTACCGTTAATAGAGTGGAGCTAAGCTCCGCCTACTTTTATGTAGCACTTAGGTGATTTTTACATAAAAAATTTAAAACTTGAATATTGATTACTTCCTAATATATTAATCAATATTAATAGTAATATATTCTGTAACAACCGAGCTGAAAGGTTGTAACCTCTTCGTTTAATAACATCTATTAAATTTTTAACCGTTTATATATTTATAAAAACCGGTATGGACGCACTTTTTTATGAAATTTTCATAAAAAATAAAACAAAAATATTTAAGAATAATAGTGAAAACCGCGCATTCGTAGCACAAATATTTTTAAAAAGTTGTGATAATACACACAAACCAAGCAATGAAATAATAATTTAAATAAATAATAAGTAAAAATAAAACCGGGGAACCCCATTTTAAAACTTTTAAATTAGAATGTGTAAGTTCGCAATACATACAAAGATAAATCTAGCAAAATATTTAGTTTTACGAAGTTTAGTAAAATTTACTACAAAATTACCAATAAAAAATGTTCTATGTATGTAAATGTAAAAGGACAAAAACTGTGATTGTTGACAGGAATAACACAAATAACACGGAAACGAATCGTGTAACTGCCAGTAAAGTGATTGATCGGTACATTACCTGGGATCCTTAATTAGGTACCAATTGAGATAGGATCTTAAAAAATTCTGTAAAAATTCTGTAAATCCATATGTACATTTCGCATAATATCAAAGATACGGGCACTTGGAGCTTGAAAATCCGATAGCTACATTATTGAGGAAATCAATAAAAAATAAATAAGTGATTTGGTTATGATTTTTGAAGGTATGATAACCCAACTCTCTTTGCATAAGGCGAAATTTTACTTGTAACGTGATAGTGAGCAAATGTGTGGTGTGCGTGTGTATACATCGTAATTTTTGGTAATACATGTTTACATTATTCGGCGCTAACCATTACCTGCGTATGTCACGCAATTTTTCATACTGCATTTTTTTAAATAAGTAATGAACTTAAAATAACAATAAATTAAGAATTATTTTCCAGTTTACTCCGAAATTCCATTAAATTTACTATACCGACATCGAAAGTTTTATTAATCACTAAATTGGGCACAAGTCAAAATTTATTACGTTTTAGAATTTGTTATAGCTTTGCGTGTGCTGTTTGCCAAGTAAATCGATTTTTATTATTAAAAAATTACGGTACCAAGTGGTATTGATCGGCTAAATATTTGTTTGGAAGATCTTTGCTTAAATTTCCGTTTAATGAAGTCTACTGCATTGTCGCTGACTTCATTGTCGTGATGGGCCAATTTTGCTTGATTTCGTGATTTATAAATCGAGGGTGGGTGAATATGTGATATAACAGGTAGTCCTAAGAGAAGCTCAACAACAGCAACGTATGATCAATAAATACGCTGGAAGCGGTTACTATGTTGGGGGATGATGTATGTGTCTATACACAGAGCCAACACATATATATTGTTATATTTATGAACAAACATAAATAAAACCGTCGGTCATTTTCGTAATAAATTGATTTTTCATCAATTTTAGCGGAAAGAAATTACTCACTTTATACGATGTTGACATAGTTATTCGATTAGAAAATTTTGGCTTTCAATTTCAAGTAAGAAAGAGTTTTTCTTCCGGCTATATTTTCTTTTTATTTTCTCATTGTGCAAAAAAATATTTTTTTACGCCTCCATCAGGCTATTGTTCATTTGTATATTTCAAATAATGGTTTTCCCGCCTAGCGTTTGAATAAAACAGTGATTATTTTATCAGATGTTGGTACTCTTGGTTATATTTTGTATTACGTCAAATTGAATTAAATTAAATTAGTATTACAAATTTTTGGGATAAATAAAGGTTCTCTACTTTTTAATGCAATTATATTATCACAGTCGCAATTTTATAATACAAAACACAATATAAAATAATTAAATTTCAACGTCAAATTTCGAATTCAAAGTGTTACTACCAACAACAACAAAAAATCCCTAATAGCAAATATTGTAAAAAATAATTAAATTTTCTGTAACAAATTATGAAAGTCGGCGTAAAAAATTATGTTTATCATGCGATAGGAAACTGTTTTTTGAATACTCGGCTAATCCGCCTCGGCCTGTAAAAAATCTCACACTCGGAAAAATTCAGTTTCTAGCCTAATGATAAAAATAACTATTCCTGAATCGAATTTAAATGAAAATCTTCCAGTTGAAGATGGCTTGCTAGAACTGAAATTTCTTGAATAATCTAGACTGTTTTCAAGCTTCTAAGTTCAAACCGCAGATATTCCACTGGACTTCACGAACATTGCTATTATTTTGCTAGAATGCCATGTGTTGCTTTTTGCTAACATAGTTGGGTATAGTAGCTTAACAACTTTAGGAAACATCTTTTTCAGTCACATTTGCTATTAATTTCAGCAACCTGTTTTATATGGCGTACTTCATCTGTTTTTTGGTTTTACGTAGAAACATACCACTTATTAATGGAATTTAAGAAAATACTACACAGGGCCGTATTTAAGCACAGGCTACATAGGCTGCAGCCTAGGGGCTCGCACCACAAAGGGGCCCGCGCCACAAAAATCTGTTTGAAATTTTTAATTTTGAATAATTAAAGATTTGTTTGGGTACTAGATACAGCACTAGAATCTGCGGAAAGAGCGGAAGAGTTAAAAAAAAAGCTTAACAGTCTGATTAGAGAGGCATCAAGGGCCCGCACCACAGATTCAGCCTAGGAGTCTACAGATCTTAAATACGGCCCTGAGACTACATATAATTATTTGCATAATCAAGAGTTTTTTTATATATACGGTTCTGAGGACGATGCTATATTTACGATTTAATTAATTTAATTAGTCTTTCATTATCCGGCTAGCAACAGATACCAATCTTAGGTGAAAATCCAAAATAGAGAACGCACAACAGTTCTAATTTAATTGAAATTAATAATACACTGTGGTTGTCTCATCAAGTCGAGTTAGCTTCAAAATCAATTGATTTCCCGCTCCAATGCTTTGATATATATAATATACTTCAGCACTATCCAGTAACATTTGAATGAAATAATTTACGATCCAAGTAAAAAACAAGTGATGAAGTATTGAAATGGGATGTTGAAGTACCTACGGCATTGTTTTCATGAAATCAATTTCTTACTCGACCGGTATAGAAAATAACACCCTAAATAGTATATTCTGTAACAAGTTTGGAATAGAGCTTATTTCGCGAGAGTGGAAAATTTGTCAACCAAACCGGTAGGTGATAGCGATAGTCTACGTTATTGGTAAATAACGTTTTTGGAACACGATAATATATAATATATACATATGTAGCACATATCGTCCTGTTTAAAAGTGGTTAATTTAAATTTGAAAAATAAATTTTGTAAATATTTAAATTAGATGGTTTTCCCGCCAACAAAGTTGTGATGGCAGCAGTGAGAGGTGGAAATGCGGCTTTTTGCCAAGATGCCACTACATAGAAGTGGAAAGTAAAAATTTTGTCTTCCAAATATATTTGCGATTTTGTTTTTTTGCAAAGTTTATTTTGGAAATAAATTTAATTATAAATATAAAATAAAATTACTTAATTTGGACGAGTACTTGGAATTTTTCTTGAAATTGTTTGTTTATTTTATTAATTTAAATTTAGAAAACAGATATTGAATTAATGTTTTGGATTTTTTTGCGTCTCAATAAGTATTTGGAGTATTATTTTGGAAGTGAAGTTTCTTTGAGAGTTAACCGGGCAACTTATAAAAACAAGTTTTTTCAAAATTACAAGTAAAAAATAAGCAAAACACAATTTCTTTCAGTTACAAGCTCTAAAAATAGTAACTTCAAAACATAAATTAGATTATTTCTTTTGCTGTTCGGAACTTTGATAGTGTGACTCCAACATATTACATGGGAAAAAAATCATCGAATCTTTAAAGTAACAACTGAAATCATTTCATTTATATTTTGGAATTGTTTTTCACAAAGTTAACATAAAACATTTCGAGAAAAATGCGAAAAATACTTTTGTTTTACTTTAAATTTCCACAAAAATAACTTTTTCGCATTTTTTTTCCAGAAGTTATGAGATTATGTTATATAGTAACCTCTACAAAAGTTGCAGATTTTTTCATAATCTACAAATTTTGTATTGGATACTTTTTGATTCTAAGACAAAAAATGATTATTTTGCTTCGGGTCAAACAATGAAAGACAGTTTCTTTTGCATAAACAAAATCAGGTTTTCAATTTTCTTAAAAATTCAAACAAATTATGAACAATTACTGAAAAATTTATTATTGCGAAAGTCATTTTTAAGTTTTTTCAATTTTTGCATCGAAAAGTGCATGTAAAAAATGAAATAAATGAGCATCGGACAAACTTTGTATGATGATTTTTCACAACAGAATTTATTTTTGAAAAAAACAAACAGTTTTATACTTAACAACTGAATATCTCAAAAACTTCTCGATTTTTTTTGTGTAAAAAAATGTGTGCTTATTTAAGACATAAGGAAGCGTGCTTTCGCAAAATTTCATCAAAATCGAATTATTTTTACAAAAATGAAAAACAAAAAACAAAAAAATCGTTTTTTCGCACTTTTCACATTTTTCACAGAAATTTTGAGGACATACGTAGTAAAAAGATACTCTTATGAAAGTTTATGATATACAACTTTTCTGTAGAACAGGTTTTGCCAGATAACGCAATAATATATTTTGAATGGCACTTCAACCCCCCCCCCCCCGCCCAAATTAGCTCTATACCACCGCCGGGATTGCATTTTCTTTTTGTATTTTGCTTGGTTTCTTATTTTGTGTCTTATTTTGTGAAATTTGACTCTTACCAAAAAATAAATTATATAATAATTAATTAATTAATTTTAATAATTATGATAAATTATATAATAATTAATTTTTTTATTTTTATAATTTAATTTATAATTATATACTGTTATTTATATATTATTTTATTCTCGGACTTGTTATGTACGAAAACAGAACAGGCTTACCCCTGATTCCTTGGCCAGATGGGTTATAGCTACTGCAACCATCGAACAGCAGGCTTACTCTGCGAAGACTGAGCATTCTAAAGCCTAATTCTGATACTGGGGTTTTTAAGCATTTACCTAATCCCGTAATTTACAATCCCTTCTTTGTAACAAATAAAATTTAGAGGCTGGTAACGAATATTGTATTCGCCTACATACATAATACGTAAATTAACACGTAACGAGCATACTTGATAAGTAGACAAAAATACTCCTGGTTTTTATAATCTCACGTTTCCCCCTTTGAGGATCGTCTAGCAATGTTTATGTACGTTTATCAACATAATATTACGTCACCCCATGCCGTCGCCTATATTCTCAGATATGTCCTTCTGCTTATACTGCCTAAGTAAATATAAGTGTATTTTAACTGTTATTTTGTACCACGACTTTTTTTATTATTGTCTATTAATTTGTTAATTTCCGTATTATGTCTGTAGGCGAAGATAAAATATAGTATATTAAACTGCTCGTTAAATAATATACTATTTCGTTTCTCGGCAGCGCGTCATAATTAAAAATAGAGGTCGAAATAGCACTGCATTTAAAATTTCGGCTTAGAAAAAAATGTGGTAATTTCAAATAAAAAAAAAATTGTTGCAATAATAGCGTCTGTCATGAATAGATTAAAGAGATTCCGGTTTTTTGTTTAATGAACCCTAAATAATAAAATAACATAACTAAACAATAGATCAAAATGGTACTAAATACAATAAAACCAAATAATGTAAATATAAAAGTCGGATAGAGATTTCAGTCCACTCTTGAATAATCAGGAAAAGTCACAGTATTTAAACCCCCAGCGCTGTTTAAACCGTACTGTAAAACTATGTGAGCTAATTGGGCTAACCACATACTTTTTATTTATTCTAATGCAAAGACAAAAATACGTACACCACATCTCCTGTTCGTCAAAATCTCCCAAAATTTCTTCACATCTCCCAACATTTTTGCACATCTCCTCACTTTTCCTCGATCCTCATATATCTCTTATCTCATATCATATATCTCATATCTCTTCCCATACCTCCTCCCATCTCCCACATATTTCTCGACATAAAACAAATCTGTGTCTTGACCTTTTTCTTCTTCTGTGTTTCCATATTTTTGGTGCTTAAGAAAATGTTGCTTAAAGTTGCCTATGAGCCATCGCATATTCGTATTAGTACCTTTTCGGTATTTTTGTACCTAGAAAAAATTTAGAAACAATTGATAAAAATGAACTTCGTTTGGAAAGTTGGAGTGATTTTAGGTTTCTGATACAGGAATATCAAAAACCGCGGATCGTATTATCTCTGATACAGGAATGGTGGGGAAATCTGAAGCATTGTGCAAATGCGTAGCAGCTGTTGGGTGCCTTGAAGAGGGAGGGTTCTGACGGGTTTGGATTAGTTGTTTTTGGAAGAGGGGTTTTATTCTCCTATTTACGAGGAGACCTGGCAGATATGGTGTGGGGACGTTTTGTGGGGAGGTCGGTAGGTTGTTGAGAGCTAGATTCTCTCGGGGTAGGGGTTTTTAAGATATGTTTGTTGTATCCTTTAATGTCGAGTTCCTAAAAATTTTTTATGCCTCTCGATAAAATAATTTATAAATTTTTCGTTCAGTTGACCGTCGCCCAGTTGTCCGGGTCCGCAATTTTGGTTTACTATAAATTGAACAAACATCTTTTAAAAAAGCGACGCTTATGCAACTAGTTTCTTAATATACTATTTTAAATGAGCTATTATTTATTGAATAAATCAAAAAAATGGAAGTGGTTTTAAAAGTGCTGTTTGTCACAAACAAATCTGTATTCATGTTTCTACGGTAATTTTTTATAATTCAAATTTAATAACATGTAAATGAGTTGCGTTAACAAATTTGAAGATGTCACAATATGTCAAAGAAGATTTTAATCTGTAAATTCTGGATAACATTTAAATGTTGCCTTCTTTTAGTTAAAATTGTGAAAAATAAATCCTTAAAATATGCTTTCCATTTTTTTTTGTTATGCTGTTCAAATTAACACTAATTCTGCATTTTGTTCTTGTGTACATATTTAATTGTTTTCCATGCCTCGGAGCTTTTTAGTATCTTCAATATGTGCATACTTTTTAATTTATGCAGTATTTTCCTTTTTTTATTACATTATTTACTTTACTGTTTTATTTACTTTTTCATATATTATCATTCTACTTTTCTGTTAGTTGTTTCTACTTTTAAAGACTTTTTAGAACGTTATCTTATTTTTAATTAATTTTTTAATGTTTTCATACCACTTTTTAATTTTTTACAAGTTTAAACACATTAATTAAGTTGGCATTCCTTTTTTATTCTTTTTAAATTTATCCTTCAACTTTGTTGTAATTGTAATTTTCATAATATCGAAAACGGTAATACTTGAGAGTGTTTTATATCCACAAGACTTTCTAAGTTCTGTTGTTACACATAGGGCCATCGTAGAAGTAAGGTATTCGTTCAGATAAAAACGGTTGATTTCCCACAAAAAAAAATTTTTGAACCAAAGTTGTAGCCCTTTAAACTCCCTATCCGGTTTGGATCGTCAGTTTTTTTCTAAGACGTTTCGCTTAAGAAATACGAGGTTTGCAAGAAAAGTAAAAAAAAATAGAACTTGAATTTTTTTAACATTTTTTCACTTAATTTAATTAATAACTCGAAATCCGTTGATTCTAGACGATAATGGGTTATAATCTAATTTGTGGATAAGCGAATGATCTTTAAAAAAGTTCTAATGCATTAAGCTTAAAAAATCAATAATATCGGAGCTATAGCCGTTTGAAATCAGAAATTCAAAAAAATTGCTTTAAAAAAATTCAGTAAACTGCATAACTTTCTTTCTTAAAATTGAAGCACAATGTTTAAACAATGTGTAAGTAACAAAAATAAAAATAAAACTATAATAAACATTTCAATTCGAATTCTGATATTAGAAACCGTACAATCATGCAATTTATTCCATTATAATCTTTTATACATGTAGATTATAATCTATATTTGTCGATTAAATCGTACCCTTAAATATTATTTGCTCTATTATACCGAGTACCAAGTGTTAAATCCGAACATAAACAAATAATATGATAAAATCAGCCCGTCTGTAATCGATAAGTATCAAAATCGAAAGAAATATTTTTCTGCTTCTGAAGATAGGCGAAACTTGATATTTTTCACTTTAATTCTTGTTATGAGTGAAAAAATATAAACAAGCATTTTTAAAAACGTCGCTTTGTGAAAAACAATTGCTAACAAGTTGCTTTGACAAAAATTCTTGCTTTTTACTATATTTTACAGTACACTACCAATGTTCTCAAATGTCTTTGTTTTCAATTTTTTAATTTCACTATGAAACCTTTTTTTATCAGAATAACTTACTACTGTTGGAAATTGCTTTTCACAATGTGAATTGTTTTTTCGATTAGTCATGTTATTTCTCTACGTTCGAGTTTAAGACTTGGTACTCGATATACCTACTTTTAAAAGTCTTTGTATGTCAGAATACAGATTCTTGTCTGAGCTCCTTCCCTTTTGTCTACTATTGTATATTAATGGATGTAGTTCCAAACGTTTTCTCATTTCCTTTTTGATTTGGAAAAGATAAAAAGAATATTCTAAATTTCTTTAGTAGAATATTTGGTAATAAGCTAAGCAGATATCGGGGTTTTTAGTTTTTTTAAGTGTGAGGTTGGCGGCATTGTATGTAAAAACCTACAGCAGCACTCTACCGGATTATTTTTATTTGATGTTCCTAGTTTCTAGTTCTGTCTGTAGGTTTTTCATTGTAATTTTGTGCTTTATTTCCAACTTAGTGAAAATATCGATTGGAATATTGTTTTTTGTGCTAACACGATATTTATTTACTCGTATGCTTTATCAGGGTCAATTAATTAAACGCTAACATGCGTACATATTGCTGTCATTAATTGGTCAAAAAAATATTAATTGGACTGGTAGCTAAACGATTTAGGTATCGCAATTTTTCAAAATTATCTCCTTGTTCAATTTGGTGTTACAAGTTAATGGATTTTATTTCTCGTCGACATATCTGCAGACAAGTTTAATTGAAAACGAATGTTTTATTCATTCATCGAACAAAGCAGCAGTAGTAAAGAAATTAAATTTAATATCTAAAATTCTAAATTGTGACATCAAGTTGATGGTTAAATTATACGTGATAAGGAAATGTCTTACAAAGCTCTACATATCGAACATCCCCAAGGGAATTGTCTTATGAAAATAACTTTCTCGTAGGATGGATATTATGTAAATATTTTGTCGACAATATATAACTTTGTTACAAAGTGAGATTTGTCTTTAACGAAATATGTGTATAACTAAAATATTCAACTCGAGGTTTAGTGAGTCAGCTTTATATTTCAATTTTTCCAACAGAATTTTCAACTTGGTTATTTAAATAGTTTTATTGTTGCCGTTTCTGAACGCCCCATGCCAATAATATTCAATAAAATGCATAACATACAAAACCCGAGCGTTCAAGCTTTTTTCGGTGTCCATTATTTAATTCTATTTGTGGAAAATCTGCCACAGATTAAATTTCAATATTTTTGAAGAAGAAAATTAAATTTCGAAATCGAAAAAGCTTTTCTTAACAGATTCAAATTTGTATTACGAGAAACGGAATTTATTGGAAATCCACTTAAAATACAATTGAGAGTAATTATTATTGGAAGGTAATTATAGTAATTATACTTAAACGACGTAAATTAGAAATGTCTACAAAAACGTATTTAAATGTTTAAATTTTAATTTGAAGCACTTTTAAGACTAACAAATTTAAAAAATTTTGAAAAATCAATAAAAATTGTGCAAATTAATCATTATTTTATAGCGTGTTGATTTTTTATAGTAGACGACATACATAGCTTGATAAAAATATAAATTTTGTATTTTTAGAGAAACTATTAGTTAATTTTGAATTTTTAAGTTTTTGTAGTACTGCTCCGTATTTTTGTAAAATGAACAATTAATTACATTACTAATTTTAATTACCATTAATTAAAAATAATTAATTATATATTACATATACCTACATAGTATATGCATATGAAGAACTGGTAACTTTTATCTTTCCCTTATGGGGTGAATTACCCGATCAGACTTCGTCGGCACTAACTAATAACTTTTTTCGGAAGATCTTGTTGATTACCTCTTCCCACTTAACTTCTACAATTATTCGCGACCGAAAACTTATTCTCAATTGAAAATTAATTGTTGCCAAAAAAAAACACGACCGTTTACTCTGGTTCTTGGTAATTAAATTAATGATTAGTTTAATTGGTTTAATTGGAAGTCTTTTATTTCCTTCCAAAACCCTCTGCACAAATTCGAAGGGCTCTGGGAGTTTCATTTTCACCAATATCTGGCATTTACGCGAGTTCACCCAGTATATTACTTATATTCTTAATAATAAAGAATAGAAAATATGTAGAATAGATATAGATAAAAAGTTAAATTTTTGATTTTGAAACTCACAAGCTCAAACAAACTTTTGAACACAATCACAAAGTTCGGTTTTACAAACCGGGGGGTCTGGGGGTATGGAATACCCCCCAGCACATTAGTAATGGCATTTATAAAAATATAAATATGTTATTAAATTTCAAATCAGATATCTTAGATTTTTAGAAATTAGATTTGCGGTTTGAAACTTAAAAGTCAATAACGCATTTTTTTGTGTACAATCTCTGGTGTACTGGAGGGTATTCCATACCCCCCAGACCCCCCGGTTTGAAAAACCTCGCTTTGTGTGCGTATTGCAGTGCGTAAATTTCATTGGGAATTGTTATTTTAATTCGGAAATATTCAGCGATGCAATTTTATTGACTGCTACTGTACAATATCTAATCTAATCGCCGTCGCCCATTTCGCCGCGGCTGTGTCGCCGTTGCCAATTTCGCCGTCGTTAATTAAAAAATATAAATCAAAAGTTACAATTAAAGTTTCATTAAATTATATATAAAATTAAATAAAAAACTTAATAAGGACACAAATTAAATAAAAAAATATAAAAAATATCGAGGGTTTTTTTTATTTCTGCTTTTCTAATTTCTAATTTTCATAGCCCCGTAAATATTAATTTTTGCAGTCAAAATGTGATAGTTTTTTTTATAACTTTTGAGTTATAGATTACAGTAAAAAAAATGTCGAAACCTCGACGGCGAAATGTCCTAGACCCCATGGAGGGCTTCAGGAATACAATCTGAGTCATCCTTGGGGGGCAATTGTAATTTTTCCACCCTCAAAATACGCCACTGTTGCATTGTGGCGGATTCTCAGGAGAGGCAAGGGAGGCTTAGAATCCCCTAATATTTTGGAATATTAATTAAACTATTAAAGTGGAGTTTTAATTGTAAAAACTATTAAAAGATAGATACTCCTTTCACAATACTTATCCAAAAAGTTAAGTTAGGTTACCGCCGAAGCAAAATTCTTGGCGTAAAACATACATAACATGAACCGTAAGGTTTACATGTACTACTGATGATTACTGATGACTATGCATCGACTGAAAATCCGCATAAGTATTGAAATGACATAGATATTGTAAATACACTTTCTTATTGTATATGCAAAGTAGCTTTTTAATGACGTAGTGGAAAATCAGCCTCTTATGTAAATTGTGCGCTTTAACCTCATATAAGTAGAATCATCAAGGAACCTAAAGGGATGTGATGCGCTATACAAGAATATCAACAAGATAGATATCAGCAAGCATTTGAGAGAATAGAGTCGTATTGATGCCATTTTACATTAAGTGAAAGAAGGGCTAAAAATGATGGGTATCTTCTGAAATTTGAGGATATCTTGGATCGGTGATGGAAAAATCCAAATCCAAATGGATCAACTGTTGTAACCATATGACTACGAAATACTAGCCAACGCGCATTTTAAAGCCTATTAACCACTCAAATCCTCTATGTTATATCGAATTTTAAAATGAAGCATAAAAAAGCGTGGGGAGGTTTCACAAATGCAGCGGATAGCGTAGCATGCAGACAAATGAGAGACCTCTACTTTCAGGAGTAGACGAATACAGGCTAAGAAGAAAGAAGAAGATCATCATTATCAAAGTTAGTTTTCCTTAAATTTAAAAAAGGGGTCGTCCTTTAATGACGTTCTAGCTGGGGGGGGGAATATGACAACCACGTGTTATTTTTCGTGCGACCATATGAAATCCCAAGCGAGCGAATTTGTGTCTGGAAAGCTACATAACAACACTATTTAGCTCTCAGCTGGCCTCCGGCGCGCGACCTTGTGACGCCGTTCGTCACTCTGCCGCCACGGCCATCTGCCTCGCCGTCCCTGCTTAAAAATATTTTTTAATAAAAAATACAATGGGAGGAGTTAACCTGAAACCTCACGATCTATCACAAAGGGGGAGGGGTTAAAAAGTGGCATAAAAACCTCACGTGATTAAAGGACGATCCCTAAGTTGGAATGGAACTAAAGAGGAAACCACTGAAAATTTTTGGTGTACAAAGAAAAATTTTAAACTTAAATTACTTAACTTAAACTAAAAATTTGAAAGTTTAAGTGCGACCGTTTTTCGATTTTAGATGACGTAGCATTTTAGGGTATAATAATAGATATTAATACGGTACACGTCGTTTTGGCGACCGAAGTTTGACGAAAGCGATTCGGCAACGTATATTCGGCGACCCGAAATTCGGTTATGCTAGTTTCGGCAATGCTAGACACCGGCATTTCGGCGATTCCTATTCGGCGACAGATAATTCGACTACGTCGATTCGGCGACGGGAAATTTATTTAAGTGTAAAATTTATTAAAAATATTTTAAAAAATTATTTTTTATTTTTAAATTGATTGATTTACATACATCACAGGCTGTTACTTTTTAAGCAAAACAATTTAATATTTATTTACACAAAAGTGACTCTTCCATCTCCCAAACTCAACTGACTAAAAACTCAACTCAAAATGTTGATTTTGTTAGATTTTAAATTTAAAAGAATGAATTGAATAAAACAGCTGTATTCATAAAAATATTGTAAAACGCTCTCTAAACCTAATTTAGTTAGAACGTGTTTTAAGACTGATAGAGCTTTTTAACTTTTGTTCATTCATAAACGGTTTCTAAACCTATTTTAACTAGAATGGTGTTAAAATACCGATTCTAGTGAATTTGGTGTAATTGAGTTGGTGTCTTCGAATTATATGAACTACTAACTGAATAAGTGAACGAAATTATAACCTAAAAGTTGTTTTATTGTATGTATAGCACGGGTAGGCAACTCCTGTATAAAATTTGTGGCGACCACCTGGTGTTACATTTTGTATATTTGAATATTTTCTATGTAAATGTGTCTTCATTTTTTATATAAAGTGTCAACTTTCCTTAAAATTGGTTTAAAGAAGGCACCAACCATTTTTAAATAATGTCAAGTTAAAATACTGTTAGCAAAGGTTTGTTAAGCTAAAAATACGTTTATGAATAGTGTTTTTTGACGTTTACGCTAAATTAGGTTTAGAGAGTGTTTTAAGTCTATTCTAAATTTTTAAGAATACAGCTGTAAAAGTACATCTCCGGTGGCCGAATCGGAATCGCCAAAATGCGGGTTCCGAATTGGAATCGCCGAAACTGCCATAGCCGAATATCGGGTCGTCGAATCAGAATAGCCGAAATGACGGTGCTGAACTGGAATCTCCGTAATGACGGTGTCCGATATTAATACCGGCAGTATAGCGCAGAGCCTTCATTGGGGTCTAGGACTTTTCGGCGCAGCCGATCCGGCGTAGCCGATTGACCGTATCCTATTTCGGCGCAAAACAATTTTTTTTTATTTTGTAAGAACATAGAATTTTAAAACTTCAATTAAAAATATGTAATAATTATCGCTTAAATAAAAAAGTTATGAGGAATTTAAACCACAACATTTATTTTGAGCCACCATGTACTTACTAAAAAAATTATGTTATGTACCAATTTTTTCTAGATATAAAGAAATTTAAGATTATTCAATATGAACAACCACAAATAGAATAAAGCGGACTGCTATGCCGAACCGGCTGCGTCTAAATGGCCGAAAAGTTTCTCCGCCGAATTGGATTACGTCGAATCGGCCTTGCGCCGAATTTATTTTACGCCAAATTACCTTTACCTCGGACTAGTTACGCCAAACCGGTTGCGTCTAACTGGCTGCGCTAAACTGGCGGCGCCGAAAAGTCTAATTCTCCTTCATTTTCCGACTGGGAAGCTAGTAACCGCGGTGCAAATCCTGATCGAACCGAACTGCTGTGATCTAAAGTCTAAGATTGAGGTATGAGCCATGGGGAAGGCAAGGGAAAACCTCCCCATTAATTAAATTGCCTACTACATCATCTTAGCTTCGACCAAGTGATTGCCATTTGAAAAAAAAAGAATAGATATTCTACTTATAGCTTTAGTTCTACTGTTTATAACAGTGCTTCTGCGTGGTAATGTACATATTATATGTATACTCCGTTCCAAAAAATGTAAACTTCGCTCCAAGCAAAATGGTCGCCCCGAGAAAAGCCAAATCGTAAAAAGGGATTCGTCGCAAAAAAAAATTCATGCGAAGGTATAGGTTTGTTCTATAGGTTAGAGTAGGTTTAAGCTATTTTTTTTAGCAAAACCGTCATTAAATGGGGATTTGGGACAAGACTTAGGTCTGTTCGGTAGGTTCTGTATACAGAACAGACTTAAGTCTTCTAAGTCTTCGCACAGATCCTCTATAGAGGGAGGGACAAACATTCTTGCGGTCAAACGTCCCTGTGTTCAAATGTCCCTGCGTTCAAGTGTCCCTGCGTTTAAACGGCCGTATTCAAATGGTCGCGTTCAATAATTTTAAAATGTTATAACTTTTATGACGTCTGATATGTCAAACCGATAAATGGAAAATTGCTGTTATAATTAATTTTTAGTATTATCCGCCATAATTAACTTAAAAACGCGGAGTTAGCACATTTAAAGGTTCAAGGTAGTTTAAGTATAATTAACTGGAGTTTGAATCGAGATAAATAAAACGCGGAAAATTTTAAATATGGTACTTAGTTGGATGAAAAAAAAATTGGAAGTTAAGAACGTCTACGCGCAGTTTGAGCAATATGCACAATAAATCCGACGAATGGGGTCAAAAATTGACAGTAACTGATTGGGTTTTTAACAAACATTTGTTACAAAATGTTACAAAAAAACAACCTTTTTTTTAACAACTGGTGGAGCTCTCACAAGTCGCTGAAAGCTAATCATTGCACCAGCCGCAGCCGTTAATTCTGATTACCAGGCTACCGAAATAGCTGTTGTATTTCTCAGCAATTCTCTTGTTAGCTAAGTTTTGATATGATAATTATTGTGATTAAACCTGGATTCACAACTTCAAAATTAAAGACCAAAATTACAGAATAATTTAGTTGTTCTTGTTGTAGTCAAAGTAGTGAAAACGTTAATTAATGCATATAAACTGCATTTGCAACATAAAATCAGTTTAAATAAACAACAATAAATTAAATATAAAGTTTTACTCATTTTAATTTATTTGTCTAAAATATTAAATATAAAATAACAATAAATAATAAGAAAAATTGCTTTCTACAAGAAGAAAGTAGCAAACAACTTCTCCCACACCCAGGATTAAAACACTAGTATTTTTGGTGCGGAAGCTAGACTTAAGGTCTCTTTTACTGAAAATTAAAAATATTTTTTCGAGTATTGTAAAGATTACTGTTTAATCAAACATTTGTTGTCACGACTAATTCGTTGTCCCGGCAAAAAATGTTGTTTCTGAGTTTCTTTTTTTTATCATTATACGATATTCCGGAATTAAAAACTCTGAAACTTGGTTTTGAAAGTATTGCTTCTACGTAAAAGATAAATCAGATCGACTTTGCTGAGATTAAATTTAGTATGCAACTATTTTGACAGTACAACAAAGAGAAATTTTTCTGCATCTAATTCAAATTCCGTACATTATTTAATATTACATTTCGTCATATTTTAGTTCAAATTCATTCCACTTCCATAAATATTGTAAATATCAAAAGTTTAGAGGAAATGTTGAAATTCACATGTAATCTGACTTCTATGTATAGACATAACCCAAAAAGTTAAAATAACTACCAACTTTTTAACAATCAATATCCCTGACAAGTTTTGCCAACATAGCAAGAATTTGACAGTATTTATAGAAGTTAATTGTATCAAGAAATTATATAAAATATTTTTGTAAAAATAATTAGGTCACATTGGACTTCAAGGATTCCTTGTCCATTCTGTATGCCATTGTTTACTATCGATATCCATTACAACTAATAAATTACTATCGATATTTTATAAATAATTTAAATTAAAAAAACCTTTTAATGCTAAATTCTACGTTTTCATATGTATCATTCATTCATAAAGATATGATCGTGAATATATTAAGAGCCTTTGCGTTTAAACTAAAATATCTTCTACATACATCTACAATGCAAATGCATCATATAGAAGAGGTTGCATTAAAGACGCTTTAGCATATTCCATTTTTTGCTCTAGCATGGTAGAGTGTAATCAATATGATTACGTTATTTTATTCAGGTTCCTACAAAAACCACGAAGCTTTATAGTTTTACTTAATATGCAAAAGTAGTTACAATGTGCTGATATATGCAGATTAACTGCATCGGTAATGAACACCCAAAGACAATGTTCTTTTTTAAGACAAAAATATTTAATATTTAAAATCTTCAAATTATGAATATTATATTATTTATAAATGTATTATTAAGTAAAGTTTAAATATTTTAGAGTGACCATTACTGGCACTTTAGAGAGCTTTAGAGGTATTGCGTACAAAGCTGTAAACTTACCTCTAAAGTACATATTTCGAAAATCTAATGTACGTACATATAACAAAAAAAATTAAAAGAATTCGAAAAAAAGAAAACCGACATTACAAGTTTAAATCTAAACCATTTATAAGCGTCAATCCTTTCAATACTTTTCAACAGTTTCAACTGATTTATTCCTGTGTCTAAAGTAAAAATATTTTTCAACAGCTGGTGACATTTTGAGAAAATAGTTATTCCACCGCGGATTGTTGTCGTTCTACAGATATTATAATTTTTGTAGAGGTGCACAAGTTTTTCTATGAGGAAATTATCAATTTAATGGTTGAGAAACAAGCTCACGATAGCAAGGCAATTGTTAAGTATACACGGAATAAATTTTTACTCTAGAAGTTTCCAATTTTCCAAGTTTCCAATTCCAACGTCATTTTCCGCTACGACATTTTAACATAGGTTTATTTAATTTAATTATAGAATAACAATTGTTGAATTACAGCTGTTAAACTGTTAGGTGTACCTCCGTTCAAAATAGTGACAAAATTGTCGCCTTGACAACGTTTCTTTGTTGCTACAACAAATTTTTTTCTGCTAAAACAAAACTTTTTCTGTTCTTAAAACTAAACAATTTATTTATTTAATAATTTAATATTATAATAAATTATTTATTAATTTTATTTTTTCAATTGCCAGTATGAAACCGCGAATAAGACTGAAACATACAATTCGGTAATGAATTTTTTGAATTTAATTTAATAAAACGGCCCTGACTACCGATGTTCTATTGCGATTTTGTTTATTTGGAAAAATATCTACAAACTTTTGGATTAAAAATTACCATCTTAACCATAATTTGTATATTTTTTACCCAATATTTAGTGTTAATTTTTAATTTTTTAACAGGAAAAACTGTGTTATGGCAACATAACATATTATGTTGTAGCAGCAAAAGACTTTGTTGAGGCTATAAGCTACTAACTGTTAGTTAACGCTATACCTTCAGTATATTATTATTATATCTCTTATCTTTATCCGCTTATAATATAAGCCACAGAATTAATGAATATTCTGTTTCTGAATATCATTTGACGGTTTCTAAATATCTCAGTTGACAAATCTGAATTACAATTGACGATTTCTGAATTACTGGTGGAAAAGGTGGAAAATCAATATAATTTATTATAATATAGGTACAGATGTCCCCGACTACACTTCACATAACATATAGGTGGTGATAGAAGATATATTTTTATTTAAAAAAATTTAAAAAAAAATATTTTTTTTAATTTTACAATATAATTTTTTGTTTTATAGCTGGCTTGTATATTATTTTCAGATTTTCTGTGAAACGCATTGGTTTTTCACACATTTTTCCTAGACAGAGTTGTAGTCAGTTAAATTTCCTATCCGGAATGGGGCGTCAGAATTTATGAAAATTGTTTCGTTTAAAAGATACAGAATTTTGAAAAAAACCCAAAATAAAAAATCTCGAATTTAACATTTTTTTACTTTAATTTATAACTCGACAGCCGTTGATTTTAGACAAAAAATGTTTGAATCTAATTTGTAGATTACTTCACGATCATTAAAAAAGCAATAATCCATTTTTACCGAAAAATCAATATTTTCTGGGCTATGGCCACGTGAAGGTGGAAATTTAAAAAAAATGCTCTAAAGAGGCCTAACTTTTGAAGAGGTTTGAATTTAGACAAAAATGCGGTACGTGACATTTTGGACGCCGACGTTTGGGGGCCGGGACTTTTAAGTGCTAGATCATATTATTTTTTGAAATATTTCAAAAAGGGCGGATTAATTATTGAAGATGTTCAATAAATAAGAACTGTTAAGGTCAGATTGACTGTTTAGTAAAGAGGGTCAGTATTTTAATATTGTGTTGATTTTCATATATCCAGCTTCTAATAATTCTAATTTTTAATTTACTAATTTAAAAAAATTAATTTTTTGCCATACCTGGAGTAAAGTACTTACTTTACACCCTGATTTGCGGGTGTAAAGTGGCTCTTTTTTGCCCTAGGGCAATAAAAAAGTTACTTCCGGGCAATAAAAAAGTCACTAGGAGTAAAAGTGCAAGTAAAAAAGCTGTCATGTATTTTCAATCATTTTTTTTACATTTACATGAATGCGCAAAGCGTCCGACACCAGTTTTTGATTTTTTAATTGTGCATAACAACGTGGAAGAATCTACTTCTTTTACATCTTCTATGCACAAATTGACCAACTCTTTGGTCCGGCACGCCCGCCGTCACTCGATTCGCCGTTACACGATTCGCCGTCACACGATTCGCCGTGGCAGGATTCGCCGGGAGTTTTTTATTTTTTATTTTTATCCGTTCAGTGTATATTGATTTTTAACCTATAAAAATGAATTAAATAAATTAAACAAATTAAATAAATGTGCCTTGACTGCTAAACAGAGATTTCCAGTTCAAACCTGCACTGAAAAAATTATTCATTTTATTAACGAAAAATACATTAGTTTTGCGCCGATGAACAAATTCATAAATACAATGATTTTTTTCATGAATTCTACGAATTTTTCGTCAATATAACGAATTTTGTTCATCGGCGCAAAACTAATGTATTTTTTATAAATATGATGAACCATTTTTTTTCAGTGCGGATGGAAGAAAAACTTTATTCTGATTGCCTTCCTCGGTAAGCAATGACGAACCACCGAGATAATCTGCCTTAAAAACCCTTCACATTACGAAGTTATCTGCCAAAACCCAATTAAATGAAAAATTAACATGTTGATTGATTATAGAGACTATATTGAAACCAAAATCTAAAAATCCCATAAAATAAAAGGTATATTATTTTAAGTATTACCCGGAGTAATAATTTGGGTTATCATTATTAATAATAATAAAAAAGTAGAATATCGCGTGACGTACAAGTGTTGATGCCTGAATATAAATTCTCCACAAACTAAAAAACTTGGAAATTTAAATTAAAAATATTTTTTGACAACCTAAAATAAATTGCAATAGGAGGTCGTTCGGAATAACTAAATCAAATTTCAATAGAGCGAACTGTGGTTTATACAATGCAGTGGAGCAGGTTGTAGTGTCGCGTGGACTACAATAATGTACATTGGGAATTTTTCAATCGTCGCCGTCTATTCAACATAGCCGTAGTTGAATAAATTGTATTTCCTTCGAATAAAATCATGCTGTCTCACTTTTGATTAAGTATTTACAAGTAATAAAAGTATGTATGTAGTTAATGGATTCTATTATTTTTTTTACTTTAAGTTGAGTTTTAGACGAAATTTTTAATCATCCAAAGCTGGCTTTTTATTAAAATTATTGCTGATGAGCTGCACGCGTAAGATTTGGTTGGTAAGTTGGTCGTTTATTTAAAATTGCGATACGCGTGCAACTGACTTGATTAGTTTATTTTACTGGCTTGAAGTAGAAGCTTCCTCGGCTAGTAATATATTATGTATTGCATGAACTGAAAACGGCATTGAGGTTTGGAATAAGGAAATTAATTACTGGAATTACTTTTCCATTTAAAGAATTTCTTTTATTGCTTGTTGTGCTAAGTTCCTGGGGGTGTTTTAAAAAAGGTTTTATTTTAGTCTTTCACAAATTTAACGATCCACTTTATTTTGGAAATAAAATACTGTTAAGTAATGTTTGGCAAAATGCCATATATTATCAATAATTTATTATAAGAGAAAGATTTCGGCATGGGTTAAATAAAATTGATTGGATTGTGTTGAATTAATTAATTGAAATTAAAATTTCTTACGAAGTTTTTAATTTTCAATTTTATAATCGGAAATTAAATCTTAATCTTGCATTTAAGCCGATAATTTAAATGACTGGGGTAGTTACGAGAGCGTTATGTTGGAATTAAAGTAAATTGAGAGAGAATTGATCTCTTCTAGTAGAGTGCGATTATACTAACATATACCAACACCCTTTATGTAGTATCGAATTTAATCGACTTTGTCGAATAGCATTAATGGATTTAGCTGGAATTAATCTAGCGCACACAATATAACAATAATTTAAAATGGATTTTCGCATTTCTGCAAGTTCTCTTTCCATTCCGCCTATATGGAGCAAATCGACCCATTACTCCTATTGTGGTGTTTATTCTATACACGTGTGACGTAAATTTTGCTTTTCAATTTTGTTGTGCTTTTCGATCGATATTTATTTTGTTAAACGACCCTTTTGAATTATTAAGAACTATAGCGAAATAAAATTAATGAACTATCCATTGTACACAACCTTAAGACGTCTGGATCGATGAATTCGTTTTTGTTCAAGTTGGTAAGAGTGGTAAAAAACAAATGATAAATTTTCTCCATTGTTTCAGAACTGACGCACGCCGCGACCAAAATCCAAGCATCCTTTAGGGGCCACATGGTACGTAAACAAAAAGAGGGCAAAGAAGATGAGGGGGAGAAAAAACCTAATAATGTGAGTATTTTGAAAATAAAAATAACAGTTTTGTTAGGTACACGACGAAACTGTCATTATTTACACCTTTTGTGTCTGCAGAGCCGGCACTAACGTTTGTTCATTTTATAACAAATGTTGGAGGGAAATACAATTCAAGGGTCGCTTACTTTAAGCAGCCGGAAATGAATCTTCTCTACAATTCCGGTATCTACCGCTACTTTTTTTATTCTAAAAAGTACATTCACGTTGTTCGCTCAGCTCCAGCTCAAAATAAAAACATGCAATAAAAATTTAATAACCCTAAAACACAAAACAAGAAATTTTATTATATTCAACATTAAATTCATTTATTACAACTACTGAGTTTATGCGGTTTATTTTAATAACATCCAACTTCTATCTTTAAATAAAATGATGGTACCCTCATGATTGTAACGAATACAAGGTGGAACAACCGACTAAAACATTTTTATTGAAGAGGCAAATATACTCACTTTTTCAAGTTTATGCTACACCGTCAGCTATAAAGTTTTTCAAGTTTTTGCGTCTCTGTATTACGTAATCCATATTTTGTTTCTATAGCAGCAGATGTTCAAGTGCAGTTTGTTCGACTGAAAATAATAGAACAAGTGACACTTCAACCGCCAGAGTCGATAAAGTAGCAATCTACAAATTGAGATGTTTATATCCTTGTTTTTGGCATCTTCCACTGTATAAAAAAAAAGATTGAAGTTTATACACTACGAAACTACTATAAAATCTAATTATAGTTCTCGTTCGTAAAAACAGTAGTAACTATTTATTTCTAACAGCGACGGTTACAGGGTTAAAAACGATTTCAAATCAATAACTTATCAACACTAAACAGAAGAAAATTTGGAAGTCAATAAATAATCAAAAACGCCTTTAGAAAAGTTTTCCAAGTTACCTACCATTGAAAAACTTTTGATAGAATAACTTGAAAAGTTTCATGTTCGATTAATTTTAAACGCTTTTATTTTATTTACAGTTTGTCAGCCTTCGAATCCGAGTTATTTTATTTTAAAAAACAGTAAACTTGAAAAAATTGTTGAATAGATAAAATGTAAAAAAGATCGAATTAGAAATTGACCCACTTTCCCGCGCAAAAAGTAGGAAAAACAAGTAAGTCTTTATAGTTTAAACAGTAAACCGGAATCATTTAACCCGAAGACTAATCGACTACGCTATCGATCTAGGAGAACAACGGTTTGAAGTAATGAATTGCACCGAAATAAATTCAAAATAAAGTTTTTCATTGACTCACACTGCGGGCTTATAAATAAGTTGATTATATTACAAAAATAAGTAAGCGTCAGATTGAAACGTCAAAATCAAGAGAGCGATCTCCCTTGTTGGTGTTACCAAAAATCGGCAAATTAACAAAGAATTTATTAACCAGTTTTGTGTTTGAGTGCTGTCAATTTTTTAAATTGGAACGGAAGAATAACAGACAGAAAGATATGACTGTTTAAATTATATAGTGATTGGTTGATATGCAACTTGATTTCCCAGGTTGTGCGACCTAACGGCCGCACTGACTGTCACTCACCAATAACTTCGAGAGTCTTTGAAATTGACAAAAAAAATTTACAATTTTTAAAGACCAAATTTCAGATAGACTTGGCTCTTTATACATTTGGATCACAAAAACTTCATTTACTCCGAATAAAACGTTTCATTTTCGTGCAGATGATTTCTAAGTATTGAATTTTCTTACGTAAACAACTTTAATTAAAAATTTTAATTAATAACTGAAAATTTTCAATATTATTTGAACGTTTAGCGAAGAATATCGCTTTCATCAGAAATTTGCTGAAAACTCAAATAATATTGAATTTATCAGTGTTTAATTAACTTCTTCAATTAAAATTTTTTTTATTTAGTTAATTATTACTGGTTAAACTGTTTTTTGCTAAAATTTCTTTGAATTTTACTAAAAATATGGATCCACGTCAGAGCTTCGCGGATATTTGGGCGCGCAATGATAGTTCTGTTTACTACATATATAGAAAACGTTTTTTAAAAAAAAATTTGAAAGGAGAAAATTTTAAAAGCGGGAAACCGCGGTTCAAAGCTTGGTTGCGCCGACTACACTGCACTGCTGTGATCTAAAGTCCAAGTTCGACCTGTGGCCTATGCATCTAGTGAGATTAGCACCCTACTAGAATATTATTCAAGTGCTTCATTGGTAAATTCTAGGATTATCTAGAATCTCGGATTAATCCGTGACTATTAGTACGGACATAAATGATTTTCGCGGTCACCCAACAATTGCAGCAACACGTCTAAGGAAAAGAAAAAGAGATGGGGAAATGGCTGCTGCCTATCAGAACAAGAAAAAGAAAAACATATATTTGTATTTCTGAATAATCTCCGAGTTAACCGTCGCAGAGTTGAATGGTCGTCGAGTTGTCCGGCGCTGAGTTAACCGTTGCCGAGTGGGAATCGCCAAGTTGTCGCGTACCGATTGTTTAGCTTCGTTGTTCTGCAAGTTCGCAAAGCTGCTGGCGAGAAGATAACTAGGCAGTCTGTTAAGTCGTGGTCTTATAACTTATCTTTGAAAAACCTCTTTCAGTAGGCGACATATGGGGGTGGTCACTAAATAAAACATTTGATGTTTGCACAGCATTTATTAACCGGAAACTGTTGGGGTTTGTTAGTATCACAGCAACCACTGAGTCTTTTTGTCATAGATACTTGTAATTCGAATGACTGCATGTGGAGTACTTTAAAACGTTACAATTTATCCTCTTTAGACCCGAGACGAATCTACCAGCGGGATTCTAATAATTATTCTTTTTTGCACGTTACTTAGATGGGGAAAAATTTCGAACAATTTAAAAATTATACCTTTCATAATAATACCCTATAGGATATAGAGCATGTCAGGTCGGCGGAGGTTATAAGGAGTTTTTACCTCCGTTACAAAAGGGAGTTCAGAACGCTGAACTGAACCGAAAATTGTAGAGAACTTTTGACGTGAACTTTTGACTTGACAGAAACTGAAGTTGGAGCGATAAAGATTGACATGCGTAATGTACAATATAAGGTATGAACAAAACATAATGACAGGGGTATATAAGATATTAGAAAAGCATTGAAAAATTAGCGGTAATTTTGAATAATACAAAAAGAACAAATAAAACATATTACAATTCTAAACACCGATCTTTTTACTAGGGGAGCACTAGGGGGTACTCGTAAAAAGCCTTTTGTAAAAAGTAACATTTTCGGAGGTTTCCATTCTGGGAATTTTTATTATTACAAACAAATGGAATTTTTGCATTTCGGGTGGGTGGTGCCCGCTCCGAGCGAATCTACGAAGACTAGGAATTGTAAGGGGTGTGGGTTTTTTAGTTCTGTTGCTCCCCAGGAGATTTTTTTAATAAAGTTTGTGCTTGTCAAAACGGGTCGCAGTTGAAGCATTGGACTGAGCATTTCGAGAGTGTGGGGGTTTAAAGTGGGCTTATACCTGAAGTACTTCGCCCAGTTTGCAAATTTCATTACCTCTGTTGTTTTTGGTGAGTCGGACCAAGAACAGAGGTTCGGGGGTTGCCAGTCGCTCCCATGGTCATTTGTTGAGCCTTCAGCACTGGGAAGCCCTCACCGACTAAGTCGGTTTTTATGACCTTGCAAAGATATTTTTAGGGAGGCCTCGGTCAACCACCCTCAGGTAGTTCAACTTTCTGGCCTTGAGGAGGTCCACTTGGGCAGTAGTGGGCGAAATTATAAGTCCTTTCCTGGAGTCCTTAACTTTAGTAAAGTTTATTTTCTTCAGGTTTAGGCCTTTTGATAGGTCGCCCCATTTTGACTTGACAACTCGTACGATGGGAAACGAATGGGGCTCCTCCTGATGGAAGGGGGGAGACGGTTTTTGGATTTGAATCTGGTCCATGGGAGGACCAAAAAATTATTTCCACACTGCACACTCATACATATAAAGTAAGGGATGGGCGGAGCCAACTATGAAAGTAGCCAATTGAACAGTTGGGTCCAGATTTTCGTGAATTTTAGTCGAATATTTGAATGATCCATAAAATTTAATTTTTATATTTGTAATTTACGCCCTAAACTACCATAATGTCATTCGGAACTTTTTAAAATCGTGGACCCGGTTAGCGTACTATTCCTTAATAATTGTTGTCGTATACTGCGTTAAGGTTTTTCAATCTCAAAAAATTGTCGTATATGCGTCCAATTGGCACGTACCAAAATTTCCACGTCCAATTGTTACATTCAAGTAACCGCGTTCAAATATCGCCCGGCCAAATTTCAGCGACGTTTTGACAGGATACCAAAAATATATATCATGTTACTTTATCTACTTACGAAAAAACCATCAAGATTGATATATCCTAGCAATTCTGGATAGAAGGGGGAGAAATGTTTAACAATTCTTACTTATCATTTTTATTCGTAGAATTCCCGAACGAAAATATCTATCAAAAATTTAAATTAACAATTTTAAAATACCATATTTCATAAAGTTTCTATAAAACTTAAAAAAAAACTTTTACATGTATTTCTCCAGAAGGATTGCACACACGAGTATTCTATTGCCCGTACGTGTGCTTTGATTTATAGTGTTAACGTTCAGACGGGATTGTAGCTTGGTCGGATACACATCGTGCGTGTTGAACCCCTTGTTTGCAACCGCACTCATTATAATATTACGCAACATTATGTATTTGTGCATTTTACACCCGACCTAAAAATTAATACTTAAAATTTGTTATTGGGGGTGGGGGGGGGGCGATAATTCAAACTACTTTGATAAGGAAGCGTTCATAAATTACGTAAGGATGATTTTAATAATTTTTAACTCCCTCTTCTCCCACGTAAGGGACCGTAAGAGAACCGATACCCCATAGATGTCTAGATTTTAGGGTGGATCCGAGATTTGCTGTGGTTTCATTTGTCAAAACCGACCGTCCGCAACCTCCGCTCCGGGCTGTTTTAATAAACGCTATATTTGCTATAAATATCTCTCTAGACCGATCCTATTCGGCAAAGTGTACTACCAAGAAAAGGTTTTTTTGCGTTGGGAGTGGAAAAATCTTCAAAAGACACCACCCAGATCTGTAGGGTGGAAGTGCCGAATTTTTACCGACTAAAACCCCACTCCTTAGAGGTACTGAGAATCGCCTAGGCATTTCTTCCGTACACTCTCTTGCTTCCGACGGTTTTCACCCTATCGGGACTTTTCTCTTTATTGAGGGCATTTATCCTGTAGTTTGGCTTTGGCATCAGCCACCAGCATTTTGTCGATGGTTTTCCAACTTTCTTCGCTACCCAGCATCAGCTTAACTATGTTAGATGGGTACAAGTTCTGCCCCAACTGCGTTGGGGCCGCTAGGCGATGGTCTGTCCATTTGATGCACGAAAAGATGGAGTGCTCTGCATCGTCTATCTCTCCACAGAAGAGGCAGTTGGGGGTATCTGCTCTCTTTAAGCGATGTAGGTAGCTCTTGAAACTGCCGTGCCTACTCAGGGCTTGGCGATTGGTCCGTCGTCGTCCAGGTAGCCTGCCACTTCTCCTGGATATCCGTGCATCTGTTTATGTAGAAGATCTTGTTTCCAGATCTGTATTTGGCGTCTCTTATCTCCGCCTTAAGGTGGATTGGCAGAAGGGACGCCAACACGAGTACCGCCTAAGTGGATATGGTTCTGTAGGCTCTACATGTCCTTATGGCGCACTTCCTCTGGGTTGACTCAAACGGGCGCCTGTACGTCACCCTTTGTAGGGCCGAGACCCATATCGGGGCGGAGTACAGCATTGTGGACTCATCCACAGCACTCAGGAGTCTTTTCTTCTGTTGGTCTGGTCTCTGGTTGCAACTCTTGAAATGTGGGGTTTGCGATAGGTACCGGTCGATGTCGAAAGGGTTGAAACAACCAAGAAAGGGGTTGGTCTCCCTCGATGTGGACTCAAAGCTGTGATTTTTTTCTATTAAACTTTTTTATTTTGAATCCCTGCATGAAAACCTCTTTGCGCCCAAATGTTTCTGCGCTTAAACGTCCCTGCGATCAAGCGTCCCTGCGTTCAATTGTACGGCTCCGTTTACAGTAGCTTATATGTTGTACATATTGAAACACAACATTATAGTCGATCAACTATACGTCTAGTGTAGGTGGCGCATAGAATGCAAAACCACATTTACAAAGGGAAACGTCATTAAAAAATGTGTTATGTGTGTTGCCTAATTTAGAATGTTTACAAGTTAACGTAATACTTTTATAAAACGTATTTTCACAAATTTATTTCAATTTAGAGTATAGTTGCCATTAATCCGAAAATACCGTATCGTCTAATATCAGGATCCTACGTTGTGCACAATCTAACCTACCCGACATACTACAAATAATCCAAGTCGTAGTGACCGGCCGACTAGGAAGCGGGTGATCGCGGTTCAAATCCTAGTCGAGTCGAATACGCTGCTGTGATCTAAAACCAAGATAGATCTGTGGTCTGTGGGGAAGGCAAAGGGAAACCAACTCATTAATTAATTATTCCCAAGAGAATCCTACACTGTAAAAAATAATTTGTTGCTCTAACAGAGCTATTAGTAGCTATAGCATCAACTCAGCTTTTTTGTTGTTTTAACAAATTTTTTGTTGCTGCAACAAATTTTCTGCTGCCATATCAAAGTTGTTTTATTTAAAGTGAAAAAGATTAATTGATTTAACAAATTTTCTTATGCTGCATAGAATAAACTTTGTTATGGCAGCAGAAAACTCTGTCGAGGCTATAGCTACTAAAAGTTTTGTTAGGGCGACAAATATTTTTTCACAGTATAATGGTTTCGTTCAATGTTCTGCGAGTGAACCATTGGGATCACGATTCCTCAGTCAAGAGGATGCGACTGGAGAGATATTCATGTAAGTGTACTAAACCCACACTGAAATCTATAAAAAAAAAACGGGGTTAATGATTTGGGGATGTATGTGTTCAGCAGGAGTAGGAAAAATTGTAGTATTAAAATGAAGAGTAAATGCTGCGGTATATTTTAATCTTTTAACTGAAGTAATTATACCAGAAGGTAAACATCTAAAACACCAATTAACTTAAAGATGCCAATATTCAGTTTTAAAATATTTTATATAGATTTGAACCAAGGATTTCGGTTTTTAACAGCCAGCACATTTAACCATACAAGAAATGGTAGATAACTGTAATATATTATATCAAAGCTTATTTTCCAATTTTACTATTAAATAGCGAGAAATAATTTTTTAAAATTACTTGGGTGATATCAGCTGCGACTATAAAACAAATGAAATTATTTTGTTTAAATCTCCATAATATCGTTCACCTGCTATTTGTTTTATGATGCTTTCTGCTCCCCAAGCAAGACTACTTAAGTTATATGATTTCATTCATTTATTAGTTCAGCAGTAAAAAAAAAACTTCCTACGCCTATTTGACTGACACGTTTCCGTCATCTATTCTCGTTTATCGCCTTTGTTACGTTATATATTTCCAAGTTTCTTTCTATTAGATGATCGTAAAAATGTTGGATGAGCATAAGTTTCCATTTTATGTGCGTCATTTTTGCATTTCTCAGTTGTGTAAATATGACAAGAAAAAAAATTCGCTACTACTAAAAGCACATTTTTTATTCATCTTACAAATGGACGACGAATTTAAAATTTAAATCTGTTCAAATGTATCGGAACGTGAAAATTTGAACAAATTTCTCAGACGCGATAGTGTCCACGTCCAAAAAAGAAGCAAGAGAATGTTTTATAGATTCCAAGTCGAGTTCCATTAATATGAATAAATTATTTTGATTTTCGCAATTTCATAAAATTTTCATGATCAACAGCCAAATCGATATCAACTCAAGAAACGACAATCGCATCAAATTTCCTCCACATTGAAAAACACAATTTGCTGAAACGCTTCGAGCGGATAAAAAATAAACAGATAAAACGCTAGTATTTCCTTCCAACAAAATAAATATATTTTTGTAACTCAAACTAAATAAATAAAAAATCTAATGCAATTATGGTTTGTAAAAACAAATATCTTTATTTTAAATTTTGATTGCAATTCAATGTTTTTTTTATTTTTTAGCCAACTCCAGAAGAAGAAGAATTAGACATAGACTTAACAGATCCGGAATTGAACAAAGCGGCTACAAAAATTCAAGCATCTTTTCGCGGACACGCTTCTCGCAGAGAACAGCCAGCCGAAACAACCACCGACAAGTGAATCCTTTTTGTAATAAAGTATTTTTAAACCTAAACCAATTTGCATTTGAATTCTTCAAACGGTGGTACCCTAATATAATTTTCAATAAAAATGTGATTATTATTATTGATAGTTATTGTATATAAAAAAATTATTAATTTGTTATCGCACTTTGATTTGATGTAAAAATACGAACTTTTTGTTTAGTTATAAGAAAGAATTGTGTTAATAGGTTGTTAGAACCAACCAACCTTCGTAATATTGACTGCCCTTTAAAGACCTTACTCTCAGTAAAAGCTTAAAATTTAGGGTTAGCGAAAATCTCTTATTAGAAAAAAGTGGACCTGCATTAAGCGAGATTTATTATTTAAACCTAATCTTAAACTTGACTTGTTTCCTCCGACGAGAACATTTTAAAAATCTTTTCTTTACTTCCGACTGGTGTTAATTAATTTTGGCAAAACGATAATGTGCAAAAGCTCTAAGTAAACATTTGCTCTTTCATGGTGCGATTTGTTTGTTAAAGGAAGTGTTTGCTTAGCTTAAACAAATTTGTCCCTTTGTCATTCAACTTATTTACATGCTAGTATAATATTCTGTTTGTATACGAAAAGATTACAACATAAATCCTATTCGGGAAAACAAGTTTTGGTTTTGGACAAAAGTTTTTGCTTAGTAAGGATCCACTTTAGAGACCGCACAGTTTTTCTCCTTTTGTTGTTACTAACTACACAAATTGTGCGACAATTTGTTGTCTCGTTTCTTTTGAACTAATTGGTATTTCATTTATTTTGCTTTGACATCTGAAAGAATTCGTTGGCTAAAAAATTACTTTTCATTAATGTGCAAAACGCGAAATTGTAAATAATTTACCTTGCGAAATCTCTCATAATGACTCAATCGATCAGCCTTAATCGTGTTAATTAAAATTTCATCATTACCAACCTAAATTACAGCTACAATCACTAAACAAACTATTGATTATAAAAAAATTGACCAACTTTCCGCTTGAAAAGTCGTTTCTTTTAAATTTTGACCAAATTGGTCAAGTGAGTGATTTGATTAGTGTTTGGGGTAACCAAAATCACTCGGTTTTATCTAAAGAAAAATTTACAAATTTAAGTTGGTATTCGCGGATTTATAAATCCCACTGAAACGACTGTATTTAAAAACTGCGCGAAATTTAAATTACAATTTGTTAAAGCACTTTACCTAATTGATAGAATGTAATTTAATTGTAAGAACACAAATTATTGTAGCTGATTAACTTTATAGTTACAACAAAAAAATTAAAATATATTCTAGTAAATAAAACTATATATTATACCTAAACATTGTATACTTGTCGAAAAGCATTTGTTACTCAATCACTTAGAAGATTAGTAAAGTTTTTTGAATAAATTTGTAGTAATAATATCGTAGAAACATTGCAAAATCATTGAAGCGTTTATGTAGTTACAAAAATTTCGAAAGACAACTTGAAACTTTTAAAATAACATTTTTTGGATTTTACTTTTTGGGGCATTTAAATAATTGTTCGATTTAAACGTTGAGTGATGAGTTACCTAGCTATAGACCAGGGTAAAAATTGCTTTATTACAGCCGTTACCACAGGCAACACAGTAATAAAGCACTTTTAACCTTGGTACGTAATATACTATTTACCGCAAGGCTAAAAGGAAAGGGTAAAGCAAAATAAAAGTAAATAATAAATTACTTCCCAAGTAGTTTAAAAGGGATCTTGGTATACACACTCAATAATCAATAATTTTATGTCAATCTTCGTTTCAAACTATAGCTATTAGGGTAGGTTGCGTCTATTGGTAAACTTATCAATCAACGATTTAAACATAGTTTCCAAGAACAAAGACTAACAAATATTTTCAAATGGCTTTAATCTTACGCATTACTATACTTTAGAAGCCTTTAAGTATATTACTTAAATTTCATCTAAATTGTATTGCAACTTTATGCTTTAAATATGTTAATGTAAAGCCGCTTCCAAGAACCTAATTGTGCAAATTTTCTTTATTTATCTACCTATCACAAAACTGTTTGTTTACTAAATATATTTATTGTAATAGTAATAAACCTAATAATAATTAAAATAAATGTTGTTTGATTACATTATATTACATAATGTATATGCCAGCTCAAATGTACATATTTGTATTTTACAGCATACATGCCAACAAGATGATACAGAAAATCAATTTTGATCTAACGTGATAATGTTCTCAATTTTCTTGCTAAACAAAAAAAATTGTATTTATTAATTCATTTCACTATTAATATACATATTATGTTGGCTAGACGCATTGGACTCCAGTGTCTCGGAAATACTATTATGTAATTACTTAAACTTATCAATACTATTGGTTAATAGTAAAAAGTTTGCGCACATTCACGTATTCAGTTGACCAATATTTTTTCAAATTATATTTTGTATTAAATGCAGTAGCAGTCATGGAAATTACATCGCTAAATATTTCCGAATGGATTTTTCAAACCGGGGGGCCTGGGGGGTATGGAATACCCTCCAGTACAACAGAGATTGTGCAAAAAAAATTTATTATTAAGCTTATGGGTTTCAAACCAGAAATCTAACTTCTAAAAATCTTAAATCTAAGATTTCTGATTTTAAATTCAATAACACACTTTTTTTTAACACAATAACTGATGTACTGGAGGGTGTTCCACACCCCCCAGACCCCCCGGTTTGAATAACCTAACTTTGTGATTGTGTTCAAAAAAGAAAATAGATTTTTGAGCTTATGAGTTTCAAATCAAAAATTTACCTTTTTATCTATTTTTATTCTTTAGAAAATCTAAAATTGTTCTTTGGTTGTACCCCAAAACATAAAACCAAGAAAAGGGGTACTATAATGCTAAACAAGTTGCAAAGACTTGCCTGCCTGGGGGTAACGGGAGAAATGACCGCAAGAAATGTCCCAGGCGCTTCTGGGACTCCCTCCACTATATTAATGGTGGAAATGGAGGCACGATTATCGAAATAATCGTGGAGAAATAATTCCAAGAGAGAGACATCACTCCATGATCTTCAACTCTATCAAGAGTATAATAACATGCTATGCATGCAATCAGATAGAAGCAGCATTGTAAAGAGCTTTCAAAAACCTTTCAGAGTCCTCATACCTGAGAGGGGAGAAGAGGATTTCGAGCAGGAGCTGGCGGATCTATTTGACACCATCTGGCACACAGATGGATCAAAAACGGAAGCAAGAATTGGTGGACGCAGAACAGGGAATGCGTTTAGCATAAACTTGGGCTGCCACGCAACTGTCTGCCAGGCAGAAATAACTGCAGTTACAGCATGTGCAGAGGAAATGATATGGAGGGCTTTTGAAAAAAAACTGATCAATCCAAAACTCACAATCCAAGTTTGAGAGATTCTGCTGCGACGTGCTAGTGGCACTAGCACAACAGAATAACAACTTAACGTTGAGGTGGGTGCCATGACATGCAGGAATAAAAGGCAATAAGAAAGCAGACGCCCTTACCAAGGCCGCTGCAAAACGACTACTAGTAGGACTAGAACCAAATTGAGGGCTAGCATATAAAACCGCAAAAGGGGCTATAAGGACCTACTAAGTAACAACATCTTGCGTATTGGAGAGACCTTCCTCCCGGAAGCCCACCTCACACGACGCTTGCTTTGCTGTTTGATTGCTTTCTTGTTTCTCTGCTAGGGTCCTAGCAGCTTGGTGACACGATAATTTCTGTGCGTTGTTGGCTTCACACGCATTTTATGTTCGTGTTTGCGAACATCAACAAAAATAGCACGGGATCTATCACAGACATCCATCACGGGAACAAGCAAGCAGGCCAGCAGTGACGTCATTTTCCATCAGTGCAGCCATCAAGGCTCCCATCAAACAATCCATCAACAAAACAAGCTTCGTGTGAGGTGAGCTTAAGGCAATCGCAGATGTTCATCGGTGGGTCTTCCAACGACAAAAGAAAACAAGAAATCTTTAAGCTGATCAGACCACAGCTGAAGAAGGCAGTAGGTCTATTTACAGGACACTGCTGTTTAAATAGCCACCTAAAAATTCTTAGTGTGTAAATAAAAATTATTATTATAGTGAAAATGCAATTTTCATGACCGCTACTGTATATTAAAAACGTAACGAAAAATTATAGTAGCCACTGCCACAGAAAGTGATAATGGGCGACTTTGGTGATGGTTTACAGCATAAACAAAACGGACAAACGTCTAGAGTCCACTTCTTTGAGATGTCCGGAGAATACAAAACCATCGAAGTTTCTTAAATAAATTTTGAAATTTTTATTTTGCCAAATTTATTTTGAGGCAAATTTTTATATTTTATTAATAATATTTTATTCCTCATTATTAATGAGGAATAGATCACTCGTATAATCTCTCGAAACTTTTCATTTGCTATTTATGATATTTAAATTGTTTGGTAGTCATGACTAATTATTTTCGTTTCCAATCTACAGTACTTCGTCTAATCATCTACATTCAACCGTAATCGTTTGAGAGATAAACCGTTCCTGTAATCTCTCGTACTTTTCACTTCTAATCAGCTGCAATTATTTATAAACACAAGTGGAATCTTTGTATACTGATTATTATAATAATCGTTTGTGTTTAGCCAAAAATTCGGTTACTGTCAGTTAATCGATACCACGAATTTAACTTTTTCCTCAAGTTAGAAAGAGACAAAGACAATAAAAAAATGATTGCAGATTATCCATTAGTTTTCCAGAAAATGACATTTAAAAATCGAAATTTTATATGCGTTTTAGATAGGAATCATACCATGATTTTTACCCAATTATTTCTGTTACCCGTCCGTGTGCTGACATATATACTCTTAGTGATAGCGGTCAGATGCGATTCACGAAGTCTCACAAAAAAACTCGAAGACCTTAAAAAGCTAATCATTAACACACCCTATTACACCGAATTTAAAGAAAAATACAAGATATTCAACGCTACCTACCTGACGGGCCTCAGTTTGGAGGTCTACGAAAAGCCTCCCAACAAAGATGAAGTCACCGTTGACGACAACGATCCATCAGACGTAAACCCCGTGATCCCACCCCACTCCGTTCGCAACAGCAGTCTTCCATTCGGCTCCTACCATAAACCCAGTATGGACCAAGACGGAGGTGTCAGGGACGGCTCCGGCCCACCTCAACCCATTCCTTCACTGCTAGATATAGTAGTCCCTGCCTCGGGAGGCTTAAAAACAAGATCATCCATAAGCCGCACCCAATACAGCAGATGGTCGACCCTGGAAAGAAAACTGGATAACCGAAAAATCCGACTCGTTGGTCAGGGGTGGACTAGCCATCACGCCAACCACCGCAGGATACTGAAACAATTCCTTGAAAGGAATGGACACCAATTCCTCTTCTGCCAATTAAAGAATGATTCGCCACTGATAATCGTAATCAGAGGTTTTCCCACATACACGCCAACAATCAGAATCCTAGACCATCTGTCGGCCCAAGGATTTCAAATCACCTCAATTACCCAAATGTATCAAAACTGGGACCAGAAACCGCTGTCACTATTTACGGTAACCCTCCCCAAATCGGAGCACAATATCAAAATTTGCCAAGATTTTGGCCACTCCCAAATGAATTAGCCCTCACCAGACATCGCAATGATGAAAACCACATGCCCCCTCCCCCAGATGCGCAAACTGCGGAGCCAAGGTTGTCCAGATTCTCCAAAAGCAAGAGTTACAGATCTTACGGGCATGAAATGTACAACGATGATCACTTGGAACCGAGATTCCCAATCTACAGGACCGCAACCAGTGAGTCCCACACGAAGTGGACCCCCAAGAAACCACAAAAAGAAACACTAGAAGAAGACAAGGGGATCGAAATAAAACTAAAGGAACTAGCCTCCATAATCGCCTCCTACGCCAGGTAAAAGCTAAGCAAGGACGAAATGGACGCCATCTTCAAGAAGTATCAGATTGTTTAAGAAACCCCAGCTTAACAAGATGGCCCGAGCTCAGCCAGACATGTATCACGCTTTGCACTATTACCCCCAATATCCCTTTTTATATATTACAGATGGACAAAATTACCCACCCCACTTCGAACCCAGGAAAACAATCGAAGAGCTCGACCATCGGTCACACAGAGCAACCCAGACCAGGACAGAAGTATCTTGTTTTTTTAGAAACTAATAATTATCTCCCATTTCAGCTCTTAAATCGTATTGGCAAGGTCGCGTAAGCTTCTTGGTCCATAAGATTGCCACAAATTAGATTTTAGGTTTTATGTTCTTTTACGTATGTGTATCGTTCTTGTTTAGATACATATTTCATATTTGTATAGTGCATATTATATTTAATTGGTGCCGACGTAGCCCAAGCAAACATCGCGCTACTGATCTTTCTTCCCACTCTAACTGTCTCTCTTTCATTCCTTTAATTATTTCCAAAACTCAGCCAGACTCACGTACGACTATCTCTTTCAATAGCATCGTTTTCATTATTCGCCAATAGTACGCCACTCCCTTTCGGCTTACCCAACTGCTCTGAAACCCCTAACCTCCCACATCCTTTCTCCCTTACAATCCCCCCCTTCCAATCCTAACATCACATCAGTCAGGCTTCAACGCCAAATCAGGTTCAGTAATCCCAAAAATTATCCACGCCAGTTTCCCCATCGTTAGACATAGAAGATTTAAGGCAGACTAACGTGCTGCCGTGTGCTCTTTTTTGTTATTTATGCTTTGCTTTGAGATGCGATTGTTACTCTGTCGAGTGCACATCATGCGTCTAGAACCACTCGCTAGTAACCGAGTTGCAGCGGGGTAGAAAGATGTTTCTTGTGTGTTTTAGGCATATCTCGGATGCACCCTAAAATGAGTTTCACCCCTTTCGAGTAGCACTTTTGGCGAGTTAGAGTAACATTCAAGGATGTTTTTAACGATTAAGCTTCCGTGTCAACCACGACAAATCAGGGATAAAAACTCTGTTCATAAAATACTAGTTTAACGGCCAATACTAAGAGTATATTCGGGGACACGTACCGGTAACACAATACCCATGTAGAAATCGTCGTTTAATCCCTTTATCACCCAGGGAACCAATGGCATTAAGTGCCTTCCATGTTGGTCTCTTCCCAGACTTAAGTCGAGCACAGGATGTTTTTATAAAGTAATTATCCATAATTCAATTATCGTCCACTACTTAATCAATAAAAATAAATAAATTATAGATTGTTTAATTTTTGTATTGATTTAATTCTGATGGCCTTTAATTGCTTTCGGCAGGTGATTATGTTTTTGACTGGCAGTCCTGAAGAAGAACAAAATAAATGTTCGAAACGTCGACGAAAAGTTAGAGTTTTATTCAGACAAGTCCAAAAATTCCCGAAAATATTTATTTTTATAAAGTAATTAATTATGTTTAGTAAATCTTAATTCGGTAAATAATTTATAGGATCTTTTACATCATTCCATTTTAAGAGAAAGGGAGTATAAAGTCGTACACTCATCAGGTTACCATTATAGGTCCTAATACCCACTTATTCGCTGAGGACTAAATTAAAATGTCTCGGTAGCACGTTAGCGTGCCCGAATAACCAAAAACAAAAAAATAACATTTTTATTCTGCCTGTAAGAAAAAAATTCGACTCTTACTTTTCATGGGCTTGAACTGGGTACCTAACTACTACGCTATAAATAACCACTTCAATTTATTATTGGTACAACAAAAGCTTCTTTCGTTTTTAATTTTTTCAATAAAATAAGAGACCCGGAAAAAATTATCCGAGTCTCCAAAACAGCTTACCAACAAAGTAATATTATGTAATCTTGTAAAACATTTGAAATTCAGATGAAGCGTAAGATGTTGAAGTTAAAGTGGTTTTGAAGTTTAGGAAAGTCAATTATTTGATAAAGAGATTTTTCCATTTTCATAAAAAGGAATATATAAAGACATTCTGCAATTAAATTAATTATTAATTAGTGCTGCCGGATTGAATGATTTATCGCAAATGAGCGACTTAAGTTTCTGCCCATGCGACTCAAATTCTGAATTGGCATATTTAGAAACAACTGCAAAAGTCCAACTTTAAATAAATTATTTGCGATCCTGATATCAGTTAAGGAAAGTCAAATACTGCTTCACATTGCTTCACAGTTTGGCCGACACGGTTAAGACCGTTTCGGTGCAAGCCGGCTCGAAAAGGCGCGGCGGTTCGACGGAATGACGATGGTTTGGCGCATGACGATTCAGCACAAACCGATTCGGCGCGAGAATTTAGTTGTACAGTAACAAAATACTTTTTTAAAGAAGAAATCGTTATAGTAGCTTGTCGCTGTATTATAGCGTGAAGAGATTAATAATAAATATTTGAAGTCAAAATTTTGGGTCCTACATACTCTAAGTAAATTAATAATCCTTTAGGATTATGTATTTTTTTATCATCAAGTTTAATTATAAAGTCGCGAATATCACAGCGCCAAGTGTAGATCGAGAGAGATCCACTCCCTTCCTAGTAGCACACTTTGCAGAGTAGAACCGGTTTAAAGAGATATTTTTACTGATAATACCATGGTACGGATTGACTGACAGCTCCCGGGTAATTAATTGAATGAATCAATAACAGATGAGTTAGAAATTATATGCTCGATTTAATATTAGTGACGTAAGCAGTGGAGGGGGGGGGGCTAAAGCCCCTGGTCGAAATATTTCTCTGAAAAAGTAAAACAAAGTCTGCAGAAGTCTTACAAACTCTGCAAAAGTCTAATTCAGAGTTTTTCAGGAAATATGTCCACCAGGGGCCACTGCAAGGACAGTCACAATGGCTATCGATTTCTATCACCCTGTATTGTTGTTTTAAATCGAATTACAGATTAACCTCCCCGCAGTTCAACCTAAAATGTTTTCATGATCTTGCCGCAGTTCAGACAGCATTTTTACAGCCTTGTAAAAAAAGAAGTATTGTAATCCTGATTTTTTTCAGTTTTCAGATTTTGACGGAAATATCTGTTTTGACCTTCCCTGAATCCATTTTGACTAGTATGTATGTACGGACGTCTGTATGTCGCATAACTCAAATACAGCAAGTCGTAGAAAGTTGAAATTTTGTATTTGAAACTCTTTCTTATGTCATCTAGTTGTGCACTTCCTATTTTTTAATCCGATTAGGAATATTTTTGTCACATTTTATTTAAGTCAAGCCCAAATAAGTATTTCGTAAATAATAGTTGTGTAATTGTTCCTTTTCGTTGCATACAATAAATTATAAATATAATTATTATTACCAATAAATAAATAAAATATATAGAATAAGTTGGTGTAGTATCACCGTGGTGGTTCCTAATGTCTGCTTGACCATAATTCAAGTTAATCTTTTAATTATTTGCGCCAAGAAGTCCTAGTATCAAATCTTGCTTGTGCTGAAACGTCACATGGCATGCCCGTAATGAAAACACATTCAATGCTGCAATTCTGTTCCGACTTGACAATAAAGAGCAGTAATATCTCTAATTCTTAGGAGGCGCCTTTCCTAGTCCTTCACCTTACGTAAGGGAATAGTGACTACTACCAAGGGAAGATGGCCAGAATAAAGATTATACTCTACCCACCAGTCTATGATCGTCTTCAAAGCATATCTCTTAGGTGATATAATTCTTGTCGTAAATATGATAGTCGAGCTAATTTATAAAAAGGGGGTTCACCAACTTGGTAAAATAATAGATTCTATTATTGACGGATACATACAATTAATATAGGAGGCAACAAAATAAAAATTTACTAAATAAGAAAAACAAAAAGTAGTAGTAATAACAATAATAACTTTACTTTTTAGTTTTTCAATAAATTAAAAAAATTTGGTGGAAGGATTGATGTTTTCTGAGCTTTAAAGGAAGCCAAAGGACAAAACACACTCATTCAGCAATAAGTACACCTACCCTTTATTGATATTGCTCCGACCACAGAAATAGCCACAGGAGCATTATTTGTCTCTATTCCAAATAACTGAATAGACGAGACTGATTTATTGGGGTATAAGAACATGTGACAAAAAGCTTACCAAACGATATTATATGATAATCAGCTCTCATAATTCTTTTTATTATCCTTCAGCTTATTTGTGTCCAAGATGTTAAAGCATCAAGCGTAACCACCAAGTGCTAACTTTCTTAAAATTTTGATGCAACCTAATTTTCAGCAGTCAACAAATTAAAAAATTAACTTTTATTTCAAATCAAACATCGCGTACAAAATATACCTAGGTACCCCACTCATCAAAATCGTCGTTTTTAAAATCCTCGGGTCCGAATTTCTTCATAGACGGTGGCAAATCATTCCGGCACTCCAAATGTTCAGGGTAACTCCAATGAACAATAAAATCATCGTTTTCTGTTTTATTATGTTTAAAATTATATCTTTCAATCCACGACTCAACACTGGGAATTTCAGGAATATCTTGTGCTGCACATTTTTTCTCGTAATCCTCCCATTCAACTAAAAAAACAAATATCAAAACACACCGTCGGTAAGTATTCCGAAACTTACCTTGTTGTTTCAAACTCCACAACTCTTCTTGACTATAATGTGTGTACTTGCAATTTCCGGCAAATTGACACTCCCCATGTTGCAAAAATCGACGACAAGGTGTCTTTTGTGTTTCTTGTAGCAAAATTACTCTGGGATCTAAAATTTTGAGGTTAGATGTCACCGTTTCAAACAAAATCAACTTACCTCGGTGTTGCTCATAGTGCAAGTTACGTAATTTAAGGTGAAATGTGCTACTTAAATGTTTACGTCGGGCATCCAAATCGTCGATGAAGGTTTTGTTGCAATAATCGCAAAAATATCGTCTACCCATTTTCAAAGTTTTGTTTTGATGTTGGAGATAATACAGGAAACTACACGATAATTTTTAAACAGGTCCGTCTCGGAAGTTGAACGATTACTTTGCTCAATCGGGATTTTCGTAATTAAAACGTATGTTTTATGATATTTAAAAAAAAAGGATACTAACCTAGTGGATTAAAAAAATATTTAAGTAATTAATAGGTTGGTATCTGTAATTTTCCGGTTACATTCATTAATCAAGTCCGGGCCTGTTAGCTATGATGTTTGTAGGTATCTGTAAACAAAGATAAACGATAATTTATGACGTCAGTTCTAACTTGTTCGCTCCAATCACAAATTTGTTTAGTTAACGTTGCGTAGGTAAAGTGTGCGTGTGTGTTGTTTTGTTACTAGTTTTCGCGTTAGTGTATTTTCTGAACGATGTAAACACTAAAAATGTGCTTTTAATAGTTTTATATAAGTTCGATGCTGTTTTCTGTTCACAATATTATTTTTAGGTGAGTTTCAGGATGTTTACATTTTTTTCGTACCTACATAAAATAGTACATCGTTTAGTTCATGCCGTGTAATTTTTATGCGATATTACTATTCTGGAATGCTGCTGCAATGTGCTGGTACCAATAGCAATAATACTTCTTATTACACATAATATGTAATTAAGTTTAATTAAATTTTAAAATACCTACGTGGGTGATACAAGAAGGTTAACGACATAAGAGTCTTCTTTAAAAATTAAATGGTTCACTTATGTCCGATTTGTTGTTTTTCAGTTTCCGTTTGGTTTGAACTTTCAAACCTTTCTTTTTTTGAATTTTAAAGGAAGTCGTCGCCTTTAAAAATGCTTCCCGCTTCACTAAAATGTGTTTATCAAATATAATATTTCGTAATGATATCACCATTGATGATAATTAAAATGCCGACAGAAACAAAAAAATCGTCTACAGGGTAAAAAATAAAAATGTCACATTCTTTTGTTTCTTGACCTTAAATCTTCACATAATTATTTTGTTTGACTATTGACTTATCGACAGGTTTAATCTATTATGTATGTAAATACATTAATATAATAACAACTTTCGGTTTCGCTAAGTTATCAAATCAATAAACTGTAGTGTGATATCGATAACTCATTCGTCTTTGAATAATTTTATAATAAATTGTTCGAGTCCGACAGTGAACGTGGAACCACTGCCGGTTACGTGCTAATGGAACTTACCCCCGGCTATCTTCAAAGGTGGAATTTGCCTGTATTTAAAATTACCTGTTGCTCAATATATTAATGTTGTCTGCTAGACGAATTGATTACAGTTATGACGGATGAAATAATGAATGTTACAATGTTTCCTGTAAGGCTTCCTTCTAATTGCTGAGAAAGTAATTATAATGTACGTAGTAATGGGGTACATGTACAAAGTTCCAGTCGTTCATTTTTATAAAGTAAACTTGAACCAAGCGACTGGCGGTTATAATGACCCCCTCCCCCATAGGGTGACCATCCGTCCTACTTTGGGAGGTCATGTTCTACAATTTAAATTATTTTTTTCGGTCCTACAGCGACCCAATAAATACGAATAGTAAATTTTTTCAGAAATGACTGACAACTCTTATTAAATTATCTGATGATGCTATAAAGCGAAACCGGTAGAAAATAATAATAAATTATAGAAGCAAATTCAGTTATAATAATGGAAAAATCAATTTAAAACAAAAGCTTTTATTCACAATATACAGTGACTCATAATGAAATCCGGACAAAACTTTCTAGTTATTTTTTGTTACAAATTTAATTGCCTTCAATTTTGTTTATATACATTTTTTTATTTTGTAGCGCCGTTTCTGACTGACAGCGGTTTAAACAAGACTCGGTAAAATACGAAAAATATTGTCATCTATATATCTCGGAAACGGTGCGACCAAATAGAAAAATGTATAGGAACAAAAATGTAGAAAATAAAATTTACAAGAAAAAATGCTTATTCAGTTTTTTATTTCGTTGCACCGTTTCCGAGATATAGATGAAAATACTTTTTGTCTTTTACGGAGTCTTGTTTCAAGTCGCGGTCAGTCAGAAGCGGCGCAGCAAAATAAAAAAATGTGTATAAACAAAATTGAAGGCAATAAAATTTGCAACAAAAGATGTCTAAAAAGTTTTACTGTAAAATCGAATTTTATATGTCAAAAGACGGCTTCAAAACCGGTAATTTGAACCAATACCATTAATTAGCTTATTTCCGTACTAATGGTCACGGATTAATCCGAGATTCAAGATTAATTCTCGAAATAGCAGCTGTTGCTACGATACGGTCTAAATTCCAGTAATTTCATTGGTAAATCCTAGGATTATCTTGAATTAATACGGGCATAAATGAACTTTCTTTTTTTCCTGACTATTATACCGGCATTAGTATAAGGTAGCCGAATAACTATCGACTCTCAAGTACCCGGTTTGAATCTGGGGAGAGTATAAGCTTTCGTGATTTTCCTCGTGCTTCGGAGGGCTCGTAAAGTCGACGGTCTGGGTTGATGATTGCCACCATCATCTAAACACAGAGTTATAGGCATTTCCCAATCCGGTTTGAGCAGCCTGGAGTTTAAATGCTGAATCCTTTTTAATATCTCTAAAGAGAATGACCTGATACTGAAGGACTGATGAGAAACGATATCGAGATTTCGTTAGCGAAAAAAAGCAGCTTAGCACAAATCGAGCGGCTAGTGTAAACATCTAATGATGTTTAATCCATATAGTAATTTAATTTTTGAAATTTAAGTTTCAGAAAGTCAGAAAATTTTTATTATTCACTAAAAAGCTGGAAATATCAGGGAATTTAGTTTTCAAATTTTGGTTTATTCAAAAAATTCCGTGCTGGTGTACATTAGTGTAGCATGCAAATTTTGCTATTTACATACCATTGCTTAACTGTTTTTTTCAATATTTCCAAAAACAAAATTAATTTTGATGTAGCCAATTGATCACAGGCTGACTGAAAGGGTTAACGATCAGGATAAAGATTTTGTAACTAAAATCATCTGTTTTTCTGTAAGTCCCGGATTATGCAGATTTATAGAATTTTGATTAAAATAACCGTCACTTCCTTGGACATTTCTCTAAATTTGATAATGTTTTTGGTTTAAGGGCATTTCTTGGGTATTTTTTTTGCGTTTTTAAATACTTACATAATATTATGAAGTTTTATTTTTAAATTTTAATAAAAAATATGGAAATTCAATTATATCTATTTTCTAAACGGATTGCGTGCGATAAAAACGACGCTTATGAAACTAGTTTCTTAATATACTATTTTCAAAAACCAATTTTCGTTATTTATGTGAAAAAAAAGTACAATTTTAAATGAGTTTTACTAAGTATTTCATGATGCTTTTTTTAAATTTATATTTTAAAAATTGCAATTTTTGTAATTTTATTTTCAATGCAAGTTTTAGAAACTTTTAAGGGCATTTCTGAATTTAAATGAGTATTTCTTACTATATTTTAGGTCATCGAAATCCGGTATAATACTGGTATTATTATTCATACCTCGCTTTCAAGTAATATTTTTATGTCGGAAAAAAATTAAAATTTTATAATAAATGTAACGGATTAGTTCTTTTTGACGCGGGACTGTTTGACGGGAGAACTCGCAACGCACGGATTTGTGAACCACGCACTCATTTAAATCTTCCCTGAAGCCGCCAGATGTTCAAAGGTGTAAGGATAGAATGGCATGATTTAGCTATAATTAATAAAATTCAATTTAAAATAACTTAATGATATGATATTGCTGTTACACTTCTAGAAGGCAGCTGGGACCAGCTGCTTCCATTAAAACACCTATAGCTGGAACTATAAATAAATAAAAATCGATTTTACATCAAAACTTATTAGACGTTTTTTTGTTGCAAATTTCATTGCCTTAAATTTTGTTTATATGCATTTTTTTATTTTGTCGCGCCGTTTCTGACTTAAACAAGACTCGGTAAAATACGAAATATATTGTCGTATATATCTCGGAAACGGTGCGACCAAATAGAAAAATGTATAGGAATAAAAATGTAGAGAACAAAATTTACAAGAAAAAAGGCCTATTCATTTTTTTTATTTCGTCGCACCGTTTCCGAGATATAGATGACAATATGTTTCGTATTTTACCGAGTTTTGTTTAAACCGCTGTCAGTCAGAAACGGCACAATAAAATAAAAAAATTTTTATAAACAAAATTGAAGGCAATGAAATTTTCAACAAAAAATGTTGAAAAAGTTTTCCTGTGAAATCGATTTTTATATGCCAAAAAACCGCTTCAACACCGGCAATTTGCATTGTTAGCATAGAAGCGTCCAGTGAATCCAGGAAGATTCAGTGAAGGATGAATCCATATAAAATATGGATATTGGTGTTTGTTCTGGATTGTTCTAATGAATATTTTTGGTTTTAAAATATAATTTAACATCATAGTTCTCTTAGAAGGTCTTGAATTTAAATTAAAATTTAATAATGATTTAGTATTCTGTTTTGGGAGTGTTGCGTCCCATCGTTCTCTTCATACCAGGCGCCACTGCTTTTGTAGTTTATTACCTCTTTATACACGTCATGGTCGATATTCATTTTTCAAGATTTCTGGCAACGATTACAAATCTTGTTTGTTGACTGCAAATTTCATTTATAAAAGCACTTCAAGTTACAACTTAAGTACAATAATTTGCATTATATTATCTTCCATTCTTACAAAAAAAGGTACAATTGCACTTTCTTGGAAATAATAGATTAGTTGCTACTTCGGTACAAAACGGATAATAACGGTAAATTAAGAAAATATAACAAAAGATAGGTTTTTGTATATTGGAGAGCAATAAAACATTGGCTATGCATTTCGTAAATATTTTTGCTATGACTTACATATTTTTTACTACCTGTTTAGTTAGAGCACAAATAACCTATGAATCACTTCCCCATTTAAAACTCATAAAAATTTTGTTATTAATTTATTAAAAAAATTTGTGTACGTTAGCGATATAATTCAGGGTCGGTATTAATTTGTGCGGGCAAACAAGGATAAACAAAAATTAACAGATAAAAACGAAAATAATTGCAATTTAGTACATTTTGGTGTGCAGATTTCGTTAGCATTCAGGATTATAGCACTTTTTTACAAAAAAAAATAAAGGTCTTCAAAAAAAAAGTAAGTAACTTTTTTATTTGACTAATTATTAATTAGAAGTAGCACAACATTGTTTCTCTAGACACCAGATGTTATTTAGACTGATGGGGGGTCTTTGATTTTGTGTGGGAACAGTGATTTTTCTGCTTTTCATGAGTTTGATTCATTAAAGTTCTTTGAATTTTCTACAGTTTGTAAAAATAAACTTGACCTTTCCAGTTTTGCATTTATAGAACTTCCGATTGAAATGTTCCATGCCAACTGTCCAACTCGTTTGCAGGATAACTTTTAATTTTGCTAATTATTTTTGTGTTGGTGCCTATTTGGAAGGACCTTTTATAATTTATTTTGGATTTTTATATCTATTCGATGCAGTCTTGTATCAAAATTTTTGAAAGAAGTTCTTTCAGCGACAGAGAAAGAGGAAATAAATAAATTTACAATAATAAATCTTTAAAGCAGTTTTTTTAATTTTCACCTTAACGCGGCCATAGCCCAGAAAATATTGATTTTTCGGTAAAAATGGATCAGTGCTTTTTTAAAGAGCGTGAAATAATCTACAAACTAGATTCACACCTTTTATTGTCTAAAATCAACGGCTTTCGAGTTATAAATTAAAGTAAGTAAAAAAATGTTGAAAAATTTGAGAATTTTTTTATTTTGTTTTTTTTTCAAAAACCTGAATATTTTAAACGAAACATTTTACAGAAATTCTCACGCCACATTCCTGATAGGAAATTTAACCGACTACAACTTCTGTCTAGTAAAATTTTTTGAAAAACCATTCCCTTTCACAGAAAATCAGTAAAAGACACGGAGACACCAACTTTTTTTTTTTGGGAAAATTTTCATATTTTAATATCTAAAAAACAATGTAATATTTAACGAGTTTGAAAATGTCGTGGTAAATATTTTATTATTGATGAGGGTAAATATTTCTCGTTTTTACGTAAACACAATAAGGATCAATAAAGGTCGGCATACCTATACTGCCAATATGCCACCAAACAGGAACTTCTCATAAATAATGAGCTTGGGCTTTTGAATAAAAAATAAATGCCTAGATACAAGAAGTTTTTAAAAACCAGTAAAGCATTCCACATGACAATTAAATTTTACCCCTTTTAGCCCATTGTTAGTGTTATCATTCAAATACACAGCGATTTCCGACATCTGTCAAGCGTGTCGAAAACAGAACATCTTCCGGTATATTTATAGAAATTCAAAAATAATTTCACCAATTTTATCTATTGAAACCAGTTCCTACAAGTTTTCAGGATTTTAATTCACAAGCTGATTAGATAAGCAAAGATTATTTCAGGAATTTCATTAATTAATTGTAAATCCTTGTAGGTACATATATGAGAGAGACAAATAATTTTTTTCGAGTTCGATAGTTTTAAAATAGAGGCATTCCAGAAAAACGAGAGTTTATTTGACCTGAAATGATCGTTTTGCCCCAGTCTCCCCACGGAAACTTGAAATTAAAAATTACCTAGAAACACCTAGTGCTCAAGTGAGTTTTTTTCCCGGGGGCTCTCCCCACATTTTTTTAGAATAGCGACCGGCCCCCATTTTAATTAACTCCGTTTCCGGTAGCGAATTTCAACAAAATTATGACTTTGGTATCGTTGATATGATTATATCAATTCTGCTCATTGCCATTTGCCTCGTAAATCTCATCAACGTATAAATGGTCACTTATAAAAATTTAAATGAAATGCAAATCTCTTGAATCAGTAGCGTCACCAAACATTTCATAATAGTTCGAGTAACCCCGAAGTATTGAAATAGTAAGATGACGACACTGTTTTGTTCCTTATGCATACATTCAAATCGACATTTAAAAATGGGAAAATATTTTTATGTTAATTGAGTAGTTCTTATTTAATTTGTGATGTCATCAAATAAATTAATTACTAAGGTTTGCAAACAAACTCATTAATTTTTAATTTTGAATATTAATAAGCGCTTGAATTATATTTTCTAGTTTTTAATCTTTGCTCTACAAGTGCAAGTTCTAACACTTGTGTTAAGTATGACGAGACCCCACTGTGCCATTTGTCTGTTTCTTCACTTAACCTGTGACGTCATATGATACCATAAATTAATTGTATAAATATTGTATAATCTACTCTCTTAATTGTGCTAATAGACCGATAAAATTAAACATTAAGTGTTGATGATAATTTCAATAAAAATTTTATCCAGCGCTAAAAAATAAATTAACACATACTATGCTGTTTACTCGAAACCAGAAATGTAACAAGTACCACATTATTTATACTATAAATAATAATGATGGAACTCGGTGATTTAATTGTTTTGGTTTTAGGAATATAAAATTATCAGAAAATACGCTTCCGTACTTTTGTCATCTTTTATTACATCTTCGAAGGACCTGTGCTAACTTTGCAGTACTCGAAAAACCGCGAAATTTTTTCACTTTTTTTTTTGTTTTTTCAATAGAAGTCCTAAACTGTGCGTTTTAAAAAAAATATTTTCTATACGTTTTTAAAGTAGATTAAAATTGCTATAATTTGAGACCAGAACCAGCTCTGTAGGTTCAATACTTACCGAGATACAGCCCTCCAAAAATTGACAACTTTTTTCAAAAAATTCGCGTCGGTTCGCTGTGGTGTTAATGAATCTCTTCAACCATCGACATACAGAGGATCAAGAGGCTCTTCAGGATCTTATAACCTACAGAAAATTTGTTTTCTCTGTGGGGACGAAATCACTAAGGACTTTCTCAAGCTCCAAAACAACTGCCTGCGTTTCGACGGAATGTTCTCCACGCGGTAGAAAATCTGGGAGTGAGTGAGACCATCCTTAAAGCAGTTGAACGCCGAGAGGATGAAAGGGCCCAATAAATTATACATTGTTTTCCTTCCGTAAATGACCTAGTTGCAGCTGATGTCAGGTACCACAATCAATGCCGCATCAAACTAAACAAATCTACTCCTCAAAAGAGGGCATTTTGAGTCGAGAAACGTCACTGAAAGTATGGAGGAATGCCAATTCTCTTTAAATAAATTCATGGACCGCATAAAAGGTGATTTCAAATCTGACGTTAGAACCATCAAAAGTCACCTTGAGAAAAGCTTTGGCGATAAGTTAACATTTTGTGAGATAGGCTGGGGCTGCAGCCACCAAACAGTTCTTTGTTTTCGTGACGTCCGAAATAAAATTCTGTACGACAACTGGTACAATGAAAGAAGAAGCAATCCCGAAGAAGAGCGACTGCGGGTGGTCAAGGCTGCTGCAGAGATACTTTTGCAAGTATCTACTTTGTATCTACTAAAGTATCTACTTTGCAAGTAGACACTTCCTTACAGGATGCTGACTCTGGGATTCCTGAATCTGCGAAGCTGTTGCTCGAAACCATCGTACCAAAAAACAAATGTAAGACTGTCGAAGAGTACAGAAAGAAATGTGTGCGATTTGCTCATTTACTGATATCTGCAGTCAGGCCAAATTCTTTCGTTTTTTCCTTGAAGAAATGCAATGAGGTTTTCATGCACTACAGTGAGACGGTGCGTATCAAAGGCTCAGTCATCGCACTAGGAGAATCCACTCTCTCATTGAAAAAGGATCCTTCATGCAGTTCCCAAAATCATGGTAATCACTCCAGGCTCTGCTGTGTTGCCCGATAACGCCAACTCGTACGCTTGAAGAGCTACGTGTCTGCTCACACGATTGCTGCATATGATCTGCCAGTGGTGAAACAATGGAACGTAAGAAAGAATGCTGGTTTGTCAGCTATATCAATCACTGGATGTATATGAGAAGTTCCAAGTTGCCGGTGAAATCCTGCCATCACCACCAGACCTCTTGTGGTTATACGGGAAGTGGTCTTACACTCCGCAAGTACCTGGTTGGAATGGGTTCATGGAACAGGTTACAGAAAACCTTGAATTCAAGCGTTCCAAGATTGTTTTCCTCCCATTCATTTATGCCCCACCCACGGACTACGACACCATCACGACGGTTCTGCTTGAAGCCAGTCAAAATACTTCAGCTTTCACTCCGCTGCCTCAAAACATCTCAGTAGGAGTCAACACGTTTGTTGTGGTAGATGGGGGTTACTTACTGCACAAGGTGTTATGGCATCGTAAAGACTCCGTGAGAGATATCGTTGCAGGGTACGTCAGTTACACCTTCAATCATTTCGGACGGAACGTCGCTGTGGTCTTCAACGGATATCATGAGGATGGGGCAGAGAAGAACACAAAAACTGCCGAACGCGTAAGGTGCTATGGTTTTCTGAGTTTAAAGAGTCGAAGTTATTGGGTAACGACAGCAGCAAACGACGACTGATTGCTCTGATATGATCCGCCTTTCAAAACCAGGGAATTGAGACAAAGCAGGCAGTCGAATATGCCGACTGCGTCATCGTCAAGGTGGCACTTGACAAGAGCACCTCTTTCAGTCAGTGTTAATCATTGGAGAGGATGTGGACCTCCTTGCCCTTATCAATGGTTTGGGATCGGCTGTGAAGAATGTTTATTCCAGAAAAGTGGCAGAAGTGATTCTGGCCCCTTACAATATTCCTCAACCTCTTTCAATCGTGGAGATTTGGAAATCCCTCCCCAAGGATTCGAGTTGTTTCTCCACGCCTTCACTGGGTGCAACACCACCTCTGGCATGGAAAAAACAAACTGTGGAGCGCCATTCAGAAAAACGTTGAACTCGTCACCGCAGCTGAAGTGTTTTTCCAACCCAATTCAGCCTACCAAGCCATCGCAAATGCCGGAGGCGAAGTGCCTAGTAGCTCTGTTTGGAGGAGACTACACTGAAGATACTCTCCACAGCCTACGCTACAAAAAATTTGAAAAATCAGCCGCCTTTACTAAGGTTGACCTCACCCGTTTGCCTCCAACGGAAGATGGTGCAACATTGCACTCTTACCGAACTTGCCATCAAGTTCAGAAGTAGTTGGAGGTGTTTCCAACTTTCTCAAATTTTTATCATGCGAGTGCAAGAAAGGCTGTAGCGGAGGCGGTTGTATCTGCGTAAAAGTAGGCCTCAAATGCTCGGCGCTCTGCAAATTTTCATCCGGAGTCTTTTGCCATAACGTCGCCGAACTTCAAATTGCCGAAGAAAGAAAAGGCAACGTCGACAATCATGTGCCGATTTTTAATCGCCGATAACCAAAAATAATGTCCTTGTAATGACTTAGGGCTTAGGTAATGACGATATTCTTAATAAATAATTTATTAAATTATTTCCGAATTAAAAAAGCAATTCCCAATGAAATTTCAATAACCGCATACAATATAAACACAATACCCACACAAAGCGAGGTTTTCAAACCGGGGGGGGGGGGGGTCTGGGAATACCCTCCAGTACATCAGAGATTATGCACACACAAAAATGTGTAATTGAGCTTATGGGTTTCAAACTGGAAATCTAACTTCTAAAATCTATGATTTCTAATTTGAAATTCAATAGCACATTTTCTTTTTTTGAACACAATCAGTGATGTGCTAGGGGGTGTTCCATACCCCCCAGACCCCCCGGTTTATAAACCTACTTTTCAAAAATGAAAATACAGTAGTCTCGGTAATCCGAACATCCAGTAATCCGAACAAAAGAAAAACTCGGTACAGTACAGTCTCGGTAATCCGAATAAAGAAAAAACTCGGTAGTCCGCACAAATAGTGCATTTGCTACCAAATAGAAAATTTTCCGAAAATTTCATTACTAGTGTTCGGATAATAATTATTTGTGCGGACTACTGAGTTTTTCTTCGTATGTTCGGATTAGGATGTGTTCGGATTACCGATACTGTACTGTAATGTATTTTTGAGCTTATGAGTTTCAAACCAAAAGTGTAACTTTTTATCTATTTCTGTTCAATTTTTATTATTAAGAATATAATATAACAAATCTATTTTTGTAATTCGGAAATAATTCCCAATGCGATTTCCATGACCGCTACTGTACATGGTTTTTCCTTTCAAACTACCCTCAAACCATCGTGGGAACTAAACCGAGCAAATTTGCGAAATATGCAGTTTATTTCCATTTTCTTGGATTTTTAAGATTTGCGAGTAAAATATATGACCTAAAGACGTCGTTCTAATTGCATTTGTTACAACATCTTTCCCTATGATTTTACCCGTAAAACAAGTATTTTCCCTGATATCGGGGTCGAAAATTGACCAAATCTTAAAATTTTATTTTTTTGGAAAAAATTCTCAATTTTTGGAGGGCTGTATATCAGTGAGTATAGAACTCCAGACCCCCCGGTTTGAAAAACCTAGCTTTGTGATTGTGTTCAAAAATTTGTACAAAATAATTCAGGAATAATTCTCAATGCGATTTTCATGACCGCTACTGTACACTACTGGTAGTGGTCCTAACGACATATATTAAAACTTCAAGTGTTTCTGGGTGATTTCTAGTGTTAGATATGACTGGCCTATATCTCCATAAAACTAGCATAATTATGAAATGTACAATATCTACAACAGTGGATTAGTGTTTTTGTATAACCCATGTCTTCTATATCGATTTTTATTTTCGATATCAATAGAAACAAGTTTTTGGATTTCCGGTTACCTTGAAATGTGTATTTATCGAGACTGGGGAATAATAATAATTTTTATGCTTATTTATTATTAATTATACCAAGCATGTGCGTACGTTTTTAATTTTTGTCAGGAATCTCAAGGATATCTGTTTGTAAAAAAATATAACAAAAATTGAGTTGATGAGCGAGTAGATCGATTCATAAGCTGTAAAATAGCTTTCTTGATCATCCTTGTTTGTAATCTGGAAAATAACAACAATACCGCTCCCCAAACTCACAAAATCGACAATTAAATAGATCTAACCGCTAATGAACTAAACTTCAGATTCATTAATCCGGCGATTAAAAAATCACGAATTAAAATTTCTTGTAGTCAAAATTTGACTTAGAAAAAAGTGTACTAGGCTTCGTAGCCCTTCTACTTTGCCCTTGGGGGCAACAATAGTTAGGCCGTAGTTTTTCATAACTTGCCATAATTTCACAGACTATTCCCTTACATCTCATAAACATTAATTTCTTGCCTTGTGTATCTTTCCCGTGACTTGTCCCTCAAGGACCCATAGGACGATTTAGACTTTCCAGAATGAAGTCTGTGTGTCTCCAAATGATTCACCCAAGGAACCTTAACCGATAAAATCTGATCAACTTCTTGCACGATCTGAATTAAAACATTCGCTCGAAATTAGTTTTTGGGATTAGATTACCTATTTTAACGTCGCCGGCGCCGTTTTATTTTTGATTTTCAATGATAAGCGAAGTTTTTTTTATATTTTTGGCAAGCAGCTGTTTGGTGTACCTGCCTAATAAGTTTTCAACAATACAAAATTAAAGTTACTAACATTCCATTGAATATTCTAATATTGTATGTATCATGAATTCCCTGCAGGTGCATCGAGCATATCAAACGAATTTCCGACTTCCAACACGCAAGGCGATCCATGCTTTCAATTATTTCTCGTACATTTAATCGTTGTTAAGGTCAGTAACCCGTTTTGGGACTGAGATAAAATATGAATATTCTAGTTAAATATTGAATTTATTTTTTATCATTGTCATAAATCAGTGCTGCAGTTACTACATTGAATGCAGTGTAACAATGTTGATTATCAAAAAAGAAATAGAATGTTGCAATTATGTCGATATTTCATGTTCACTGATCTAATTTCATTAAATTAACGAACTTGTTTGGCTTGACGATGTTTTTAACTGCATACGAGCATTAATTAATTATTCTAGAATGTACACTTCAACATCTCCGAGTGGTCGAGATAACCGATTATCTTTCTATTTCCAAGACCTTCAACTTCGTTGGCTCCGGAGTGCACATTGTTCCGTACTGGATAAACTGTAGACTATTTTTAAACGGATTGATACCTCAGGTAAACTAAAGCAGAAATTTGTGCTCATCATAATGACATAATAGTTTAATCGTTGAAGGACGTGATAATTAAAAGGCTCTTTTTCATAAGTAATAAAACGTGTTTTAATGATAAAAATGCAATTAACGCTTACACATGTGCGTTCAGTGAGTTATTAAACACATGTTTTCTATTTTAATGTACTGATAAAAAAAAGTTAATTGTAAACTAACAGGAGTTACCAAATCTCTAGCACTCCAACTCTCCCACTGTTGGCGTAATCGGTGAAGGTTGCAATTTTTCAGTTGTTAAATGAAAATAACGGGTGCCTTTTGGGTTTTATCTTAGATAATATCCAAAACGTAGTTTGCAGTTCCGGTCGTCATTTATGATCAAAGATGTTCATTTAATCAACTGGGCAACAGTTGAGTAAATCAATAAAAAAATCCAAAAGAGAAAATTGTGTAAATCTTTTAGATTCGTTTTGAATCCAAACGTTTTCCTGTGCACTGTTGAAATTTATGAAAATGTCTGAAAAACAAATTGCAATTATTTTCTTCCAATATACTTAAATTCTCTGGAAACTGCTTTTGGCACAGGATGAGGAGGATGTTTTGAATTATAAATAGCATTGTTTCCATTACGGCGAAAATTTGATTATTCCCATAATTCAATATTTATCAAAACATATTTGCATTTTACGCATTCTACCATGTTTGCTGCAAAAAAATGGTCAAGACTGATTACTTATTCGCTGTGTCATTTTCTTCGTAACCTTGACTTTGATTTTTATATTTATACTAAAACAAATAATCATTTATTTGAAGGCTAATTTATTTATCTATCAATTTTTTGAACTCTGTACTACAGACGTAGAAATCAAGCTGACGGTTGTAAAGGAAACAGTGAGGGAATAGTCACCTGACGAATTTGTTGTCTTTCTGGAAGGAAATTGTAGGCATTTACAAGAAAGAGCAAAGAGTAAAGGCAGAAGAAACAAGGACGGTAGGAAGTAAAAAATCAGAATTTGGAGAAATTAAATGGAATTTCGAAAGAATTTTTGGTTTGTTTGAGTTTGGCTGAGTCCAAATGTAACTTCTGTTATTCAAATTTAATAAGACCTTTGCCCGACTCAATTACGCCCGGATTCATAGACGATGCCTTACTTATACTTAGAACGGGGCGTTTTTTTGAAAAAAAACAAAAAATTGATCCTCATGAATCAAGTAAATAAGGTTGCAGTAAAAACAAATGCAGTCTGATTTGCCTTACTTAGCACTTAATACTTGTCTATGAATCCGGCTGTTACTAGCTGACCTGCCTAACTTAACTTACATATACCTAAAGAGTTTCTTTTCTTTGGATCGCTTTATATCTGCCTTAATGCGATACAGACCATGCTAGATTCTGCTACCCTTGTAACACTCAGCGGCGTGGCGAGGGGTTTTGGCGCCCGGGGCGGTTCCTAAATTTAGCACCCTCCAAATTTAGTTTGCAACTTGCAAGTTGTCAAAAAAGCTAAAAAAAAAAAAAGGTCAACGGTATGTTTTTATGTTATGTTTATGATCTTTTTTGAAAATTTTTTTGGCGTTTGGCGCCCTGGAGCTGTCGCTCCTTTGATCCGTGCCTTGCCACGGCCCTGGTAACACTGCATACTGAAAATAACAAAAATTATTATTGCGGAGAAGGGAAGGAGTTAGATTTTTGTTGCATAAACTACCTGAAGTATTGTACTCAAATTTATAAACACTATTTTCTCAGAAGCGATTGCTCATAGCAGTAGTTTTTTTCTTGCAAGCGCCGAAGGAAGGGAAAATGCTTTAAGCACTTACCCCGGGCTTTCCCAAGTCCGGGAGTGGGGGACTCATTGAAGTGTTACCCATTAAAACACTTTCCTCATGTGTGACTGGGCATCTGGGATTCACTTTCGTATTACTTCCGGATACACCAGGTATTGCGCCGGCAGGATTTTGTAATTCTTAGTGAGCTTCTTCCGCCCTTTCAGGACTTCGATCTTCTTGTCTTTCATTAGCTTCTTTGCTGCTCATGATCTCGATGATCATCGACGCCAGTTCCTACCACCGCTCTTCTGACTTAAGCATTTATTCGATTAGGTTTGCGGGAGTCGCTCTTTCTGCTGTATAATTTGTCCTTTGTTTAACCCATTTGATGCAATCTGCAGACAGTATCTGCATTTTGGGCTGATTCTCTTCTCAAACCGCTAGAGTTTACACCTATGGCCCACAAATGCCTGTGTTAGATGGTGACTCATCTCGCCATGCTGTCTATTTATCCAGGGCTCTATCTGTGGTATAAGGAGTCGTCTCCATTCTGCTTTCTGGCCACGCTCCTATCTGGCTTGCCACCGGCGCATCAGCATCTCTCTTTCCGATCTTCTTTGACACTGATCGCGATCCTCTTCGTAGTAGTTATATCGTTCTTCCGCTAGCATATTTGTTGGGGGCATTCTCGCTAGTACCAATAGTGCTTCCGTGGAGAACGTTCTGTAAGCTGAGCACACCCTTATCGCCATCTTACGCTGTACCCATTCGTATAATTGCCTATACTTTATTACTTTGAGCGTGAAGTGTGGAGTTTACTACCGACGCCAGTATAGTACGTCTCTTTGTAGAACGTCTCTTGCCCACTTTAGGCACGAGTTTGGGTCAAGGCAGTAGCCATTCTAATGCTCGTATTAGTAGTCACGGATTAATCCGAGATTCAAGGTAATCCTAGGATTTACCAATGAGATATCTGGTGTTTGGGAAGGCTTGATTGAGGGTTCGGTAGTTCCTCGAATCAATGTTCCTACCGTGTAGTCATGACGTCTGTGATGGCTATTTGAACTGAGGTGAATCGTAGCGAAAGGAATTAATAAAGACACATTTATTTATTGCTCAATTAAACGTGATTGCGGTTTAATTGTGAGGTTTGATGAGCAACTTTAAAACCTAGAGCTGAGTAGCGGTGCATGCAGCTACTTCGGCATTTAACAGTGTACTGAAGTTGGAGCGGTAAAGATTGACATGCGTATAAGGTAAAATGTAAGGGACGAACAAAACATATTGACAGTGGTATACAAAATATTAGAACTGCAATGAAAAATTAGCGGCAATTTTGAATAACACAAAAAGAACAAATAACACATATTACAATTTTAAACAACTGGAATTTAGACCGTATCGTAGCAACATATGCTATTTTGAGAATTAATCTTGAATCTCGGATTAATCCGTGACTATCAATACGGGCATAAGTGCTTTCTCCGATGTGACCTCTAGATGTTGCTTGAAATTGATGTTTTTGTTGAAGGTCACTTCAAGAATCTTGATGGTTTTTCCTGGTTTTTCGCAACTTTCCATGTTGATTGGGAGAATTTCGCATTTCCTCCTGCCCAATACCAGCAAAGTCTTCGGCTTTCGATCCATTCGCCAATTTTTCATACAACTCTTCCACAGGTTTCGCCGTTACAACAAGGGTTAGGTCGTCAGCGAATCCAACAATGTGCACCCCCTCCCCCGGGCAACACCATACGAAGCACTCCGTCGTACCTAATGTTCTACAGGGTCGGCTCCAATGCCGAACCTCTGCTGTAGCTTCTCGTTAATTTGAATATTCCTGTTCGTGAAGTAGCTCTTTATCATGTTGAGAAGATCGGGTGGTATTTTTCTTCTCGATGTGGCCCCACGCCGCCGAGTTCAAGGCAATCTTCACATCCAAGGTTACCAGCATACACCGTTTCCTGGTTCGGTGCGTTCCAGACTTGGCGTGCTCCTGAACCCCTGTTGCTGATTACCCCTTCCTGAACCCGTATTGCTCTTTAGCGAGTCTTCCGGTATTGTCTATTTCCTTCTTAATCCTTTCTAGCAGCATTCTTTCCAGGAGTTTGCCGATATTATTATTAATTATATTACGACTTCGGGTTCTCTAGTGATCTGTCTCCCTTGCGCAGTAGTACCAGTCTTGCCACCTTCTATCTGTCCGGGAAATCCAGAACTATCTCTGCGCGTTCGCTTTTACTTTAATTAGTTCCAACGGAACACCATCGGGATCGGGCGACTTTCCCGTCGATACTCTGTCCATATACCAGCTCCTCCATTTGGAATATTTCCACCTCTTAGGGGGGGGGTATGCTAGTTTTTCCGTAACTCTTCTTCAGGTGGGTTGGATTTCAGTGTGTCTATGATTTTCTCAATCCGTGTTGGTGTCAAATCCGGAATGTCCCCACTGGCCAGTCGCTTAGCGACTAGCTTGTACCCCAGGCCTCAAACGTCTGCATCGACTTCTTGAAGGACTTCCATCCAGCACTTTTTCTTACTTTTCTCTATGTCCCGGCTTACTTCTTTTCTGACTCACGCATCTTATCTTGCAGTTATGTCTGTGTTCCACCAGTAGGTTTTGCCCTTTGATTTTTGGGGTTTTCTTCTGGGCATGCATCCGTCACATAGCTCTTCGTGGATATCCGCTAGCTCATCTGGATTCTTGCGTGTTTCGACCTGTCTTAAACTTTTCATGAGTTGCTTCATTTATTACATTTGTAATTTATCCGTTCCGTGGAATCAGGAAAGCCAAGATCTATTTATTATTCCTGTCTTGGCATGCGGATGTATTTTACAGTGACTCATAATGAAATACGGACGCTCCTATCTTAGCAATGCAAATTACCGGTCTTGAAGACGTGTTTTTGGCATATAAAAATCCATTTTACAGCAAAACTTATTAGCCGTTTTTTGTTGAAAACTTCATTACCTTCATTTTTGTTTACATACATTTTTTATTTTGTCGCGCCGTTTCTGACGGACAGCGGCTTAAACAAGACTGTAAAATACGAAATATATTATCATTTATATCTCGGAAACGGTGCGACCAAATAGAAAAATGTATATGAACAAAATTAAAGCCAATGAAATTTTCAAGAAAAAGTATCTAAAAAGTTTTGCTGTAAAATGATATTTATATGCCAAAAACGGCTTCAAAACCGAAAATTTGTATATGTCTAAATGCTCTTTAAAGCCTTTAAGTCAAATGAAAGCTAGTATGCGGGCGCTCGAAGCTTTAGGTGCGGGCCTGCATCACCATAGTAAAATAAACTTCAATTATTTTGATTCTAACAATTTTAGAACTTGGGATTTAAAATTTTGATTTTATATTATTTGCTTAATTAATAATTTGGGATATTTCGTGACATGTGCGGTCATATGAGCTTTCATTAATTTGTTTGTTTTTATTTCAAGTTAAAATCAATGATATATTGCGTAACTTTATTTTTTATTTACAAAGATAAATCCCATTTTAATGATTTTTGCATCCGAATTGGGCAAATGAAACGGTAAAATGTGGAGGTGTCCTAAATTGAAACCTACATAAATGCTATTCACGTGACCTAACGTATGTATGATTTTCTGTTTCAGATATGTCTGCAGTTACTCTGAGCACCTCAAATCCGGGGTCAGTCACTAATAACAATAATAATACGAATAATGGAGCTATAGAATTAACAGAAAGTGGTGGAAGAGCCCTAAAATTGCAAACAGACGCACCACACCTGGTGAGCCTCGGAGGGGGACGATTGAGTACTGCCGTTACTTTGCATCCCATACCCCAAGGTTTGATTTTTTTTCAACTTATTTTTGAATTATTTTCGACTTGACACATTATGAGCTTTTTATGATTTTAAAAAAGACTAACGGATGCTGACTTTTTCTTTTTCTTGTCGCGAGTATCGAGTGCATTCGGAAATAGAACAAAGTATACGAAGTGAACTATTTGGGTTTTTACAATTTTAAAACAAAGAGAAACGAACGGATATATCAAGATGAGAGCTCAGAATGTCACAGTTTTAATAATAGTCAAACTAGAATTAAATTTTAATGAGGAAATCGGACAATTTATTTTCCGATAAATTAAAAAATAAAATTTTTAATTGTACATGAAAGAAACATACAGGGCCTAGTATTTTTTGTTCAAAACAACTTACTCTCCATTATAAGAGAATGTGCGGCCCGAAGGCCGCTCCAAAAATCTTCCAATTTTTGTAGAAACAGAAAGACATGACTTATTAATTACTTTATGGTATATATTATTGTATTTCCAATTTTAATTATAATTACTACAAAGTAGAATTCCAATTAAAATTGTAAGGTCAATTGGCAGGTTTTAAGAGCTTGAGGTTTGAACTCAGGATTTCAACACAACCGGCGCCAGCGATTAATACTTAAAAGTTGTCGAGCTTTTCGAGTCTTTGAGTCCTCCCATGGACTTTGTAAGTTATTCAAATATAAAACAATTTTTGTTGATTATTACGTAACTCTTAATTTATTATTCTGAGCTCGTGATTAGATGAAGCATTCTTAACCGTAGTGTGTGTTGCCTAACGTATGGTGTAGTGAACTTCCGATTTGAATGACAGTGGCGTAGCATGCTAAATTATTTTATTTCAGGACGCATCACCTTGGGTAGTGGTCCTGGTGTCGACATCATCGTACAAGGAACAGGGGTGGAACCACTCCATTGCCATATAGAAAATAGTGGAGGCATAGTCACGCTTTATCCATTATCAGATAACCTTTCTGTTGATGGAGTCAATGTATCGAAACCTGTACGTCTGTCGCAAGGTAGGTAAATTTTATTCTCGGGGTTGAAAATGTATCCGACGTTTTGTTTTATTTTAAAGGGGTAATGTTAACAATTGGCCGTTCAAATTATTTACGTTTTAATCATCCGGCCGAAGCTCAATTGATGAAGTCTGTTTTACCAAATGCACGAATTTCGATGGCACCTATTAAATTTAATTTAGAAAATAACGAAGATGTACAATACGCAAAGAAACCACCCACGATTCCGCGTCGAAATTCCGACGAAGATCCGCCATCAAATAACATTCAAATGAAGGTATCAAAATTTGAATATCTCGCAGCTCAAAATTTCAAACAATCCATTTCGCCGAAAGTATTTTCCTCAAATTTGGTGACCGTCAACACCCCAGCCAAAGACGTATTGGGACGAGCGCCTCCTGATTTGCAAGATTTTGCGAAAAATTTACCTCAACCCGCAATCAATTATTCCGATTCTAGTTACGACAAACATAAAAATAAAACGCCAGACCGTCAGTTTTTTGGCCGTAAGTCGCCCCAGTACGTCAACGTCGCAGTTAATAACGACACCAAAGCCATCAACAATCGCGTTGCCATATACGAAAACGGCTGTATACCAAAGCAACCCAACGTTTTACTCAACGTTAATTTGGATCAACAACCCAAAAACGAACTTAATAATACTAATTACAAAACCATTAATACAAACCAAGTTAATAAATCTTTAAATGTTAATCGATCTCCACCCCCGGTATCGAGTTTCAATCCGTCACCAAGCTTCAATAGAAACCAACCTCAGTATTTTAGGAGCGTTACACCCAATCCTTCACCAAATATAAACGTAAATTTAAATCGAAAAAGTAGTGGATCTCTGACGGAGTTGAATAAAAGCGTGTCTGAAATATTTGATCAGGTTTCGAATGAAATAACCCAAAGACGAGAAGATGCGGAAACGCGTAGAAATCAGGTAAGGAAAAGATTATTAATTTTTTATTTATAAATTACGATTATTGCACAGCGTATACATTATCTATATTATATTATAGATAAAATTATCATTTTGTCAATATGTGATACCAAATATTTTTAATAACAAGTATATTTGTCGCTTTACCGGGGACAGGACGTTTGGACGCGACCGTTTGGTTGCGAAAGCTTATCTACGTTAATCGCGAGATAGCGGTCCCACACATTTAATTTTTATTTGTAAATTACGGCATGTAGTAATAATAATCTTATGATTATAATAATATTTATATTCATTCAAAAGCAATCTACCTTACATTTCATGTTGCTACACAAAATATCGCAAAAACACTTGTATAGACGCCGCTTTTCTATAGGGGGGGGGGACTAGACTGCTGGGACTCATCACTGCTTTTCCCTCTTAAATATATTAATTTTCCACAAATTTATTTTTTGCATCGCAAAATACTTTAGTACCATCAGCTGAAGCGAATACTATCAACGTCCAAAATACCTAATTGTTACAATTTTGAGTTCCCTCCTTTACGATGTAATATATCCACGCATAATGTATAGTAGTGGTTTTGCATTGGAAATAAACACCAAGTGTCCCCGGATACACTTTACATAACTCAGGTGGTGATAGAAGACACCTTTCTGTGGAACATATTTAACAAATTTTTTTTTTCTAAATTCAAGACTTCGAGAGTTAGACCTCTTTAAAACATTTTTTTAAATTTCCACTTTCACGTGGCTATAGCCCGGAAAATATTGATTTTTGAGTAAAAATAGATTAGTGCTTTTTTAAAGAGCGTGAAGTAATCTACAAACTAGATTCAAACATTTTTTATCTAAAATCGACGGCTTTCAAGTTATGAATTAAAGTAAGTAAAAAATTGTTGAAAAATTGGAGCTTTTTTTATTTTGGAAAAATATTTTGGTATAAAAAAAATTTAAGAATTTTTATTGGAGTTTTTTAAGATAAGAATAATAGGTTTATTCAAAAAAATTGCGAACTTTCTTTTAAGACGCTATGTATTATTTGATTCACTTGATTAAAATCATCAGGTAGTTTTTTTATCTAAATTATTTGTATTTCTTACTTACTTTTAACCTTTTTTTTCTTTTCAGCCTATATTTATCCACTGTTGAATGTAAGCCTTCTTCAATTTCTTCCACAATTTTCATCTTCGGTCCGCTGTTACCAATTTCTTCCCTCTATCACAACTACATTGTCAATCCAGCGTTTTGGTGGACGATCGATGGACGTTTAAATGTTCTTGGTTTCTGTGATAACAATCTCTTTTGCCATATCTTAGGGTTTACCTGACAACATACCCTGTCCATTTCCATTTCAAATCTGCCATCCTTTCCATTACGCTCTGGTTTTATCCTTATTGATCCATTTGCTTTTTAATCAATCTTTACTACTTACAAAGGTCTTCAATCAAACCACTACACACTTTTACCAATAAAAACTAATAGAAAGTTTATACTGAATTTGGGATACTTTTGAGCTAAAAAAAGCTTTAATTTGGTTAATTGAAATTTAATTCGCGGGTTTTTCTGAGTACCAATTTTATTGCACGGCATCCATTTTTTAGAATCACATATTCTTTTAATTAAAATATGCAATAATTAATTAAACAATAAAACAAAAAAAATTAAAATATGTGTTCCGAATTTCAAGTCAATTCATCCAGTACAGACTGAAAAATCACCTACACCGTTTTAAAAATGTAGAAAATTAGTTTTAAAAGTTAACTTTAATCTTTTTAACCATTATAAAATCGTAATTTACCGTTAATCTGCAATTCCTGCTCCATACAATTGACCGTCCTCACTCTGAAAATCTTTTTGGCGAGATGAAAGGCTTTTTTGTTGCTTAATTTGCCCTTGCTTTACTAATGGCCGTCCGGCAATTGAATGTGAACCCTTTTTATTACGATCAACGCGCGGCATTTTAAAATAATTCAAAAATATTAAATAGCACAAATAGATGTTCACTAGGGAATAGAAAATAGAAAACTGAATGAAAACTGGCCATTTTAACACATATGCAATTTATGTACCTATAAAGAAAGATTTAAAAAAATTTTGTTTTCGACATTTTAAAATGTAATAAAATTTTAAGAATACATTGTTGGTGGAAAGTGTAACACAAATAATAAAATTTAAGTAAAAACGTTGGTATGCAAAAGATTTAAATGTTGCCGACAATTGAACAATTTATGCCTTACATCCTGACCGGATTTAAGCCCTATAACTCAAAAAGTACTACGATTATTGACATGAAATTTTTACACGTTGTTCTTAAAATGGTGAACAGTTTTTTAAAGCAAAAAAATTTTTTCGATTTTTAAAAATTTTCACATTAGGGTTATCCCTTAAGGACTGTTATTTTTACTACTACCAGTAAAGTAGGTGATTCACTTGGTTGAAACTAAGATGACTACTAGGGAACAGTTTCTCCTCACCTTTCCTATAGTTAACAGATCTATCTTGGACCTTAAATCACAGCAGTGTATTCAATGCGGCCTGGAAATTTAAATTAACGAGATTCTTGCAATATTTGCTCAAGATCCCGTGCCTAGCCACCATTTTATTTTAATTGGGTAGATTAAAATCCACGAATAAACCCCGGAAATTAAAATTTGCGTTATATTAATTACTCTATATTAATTATTCAATGTCATAATCAGGTGTTTAACAGCCGTTAAATCGTAATTAGTGTTACCTGTAGGAAAGTTTATTTTCTACTCGCATCACTGACAACTTGCTAATTAATTTTTTCCTAAAAATTATTCGACCAATAAATTTTCTTCTCAATGAAAAACACAAAATTATTATCTATTGGTTTTTATGCTAACGATAAGGGTGCGAATATTAGGAACGTGGTTGTTCTATCAGCTTGATATCAGGCTACAAGCACCACATCAATAATTCATTTTTTCGCTAATCGATTGAAACAAAAAATTCACGAATACGGTACATAATTAGCATAGTTACTTAGCGAAATTATGGACTAATTTTGTTTTAATTTTAACGAAGCTTGATATCGGTTTTTAAATGCTGGTATGTAAATTTAACTTTAAACGCTTTAAATAAAAATTATGTTTGATAGTCGCAGGAAAAGGCCTAGTAGGTAGCGCGGTCAACTGCTAACGCAGTTCTAATGGTGTATGGCACTCAAAGAAGGAATATTTAATTATATGTTTATATCCCGAGAACTATTAATTTTATTTGGTCAACGAAGGGTACTTAAATAAATTTAGACTTTATTCACGTTAAAAGCTTGAGCAGGCCTTAAGGTCGAGAACCTTTCTGGATAATTATTAAGTCAAGAACATTTGCTGTAAATCAAAATTCTTGAGTAAATTTAATGGACGAAACGCTATAGTGGGTTTAATCACAATTAAATTTTCACATTATTTAGTTCCGGTAAATAAACAATTGTTAACAAGGTCGAATTTTAGTCATTTTTTTAGAAAACAAAATTTCTCTCGATTTAGTGAGAAAATTAGGTAGTTTTTCAAAAAAGGTCTCGCGTCCAAACGTCTTGCCAATTTGTTTGTAAAAATTTATTATTAGCTCTATTTTTTTTTAATATAAATAAATAGTAAGTGACACATTTGATTAGATTAGTAAAAAAATGAGTTATCACTTGTATATTTTGATAAGGCGCATGCGGATCGTGTCAAGGAACAAGAAATAGAGAAGGCTGAACAGGCACGTCTTGAAGAAATATTAAGTATGTGCGCCGAATACGAACGCCAAGCCCAATGGGAAAAAAATAACAAACCAACGCCGAATCGGTACGTAAACAATACATTTAAAGAAAGCGGAAATTGTGATAAAATGTTTTAGCATTAAAACGAACGGTTCGTTGCCTCGAGATAAGCGTCAATGTCCGCCGAGTCCTTACAGTTCGTCATCCCCAATTCACGCAACTCCGTCTCCAAATTCGCGAGACGGTTCCATTTTTCAGTTCGATCTGGACAAGACGCAAAACGAAGAAAATTGTTCTTACGAAAATGTTTCCTTAAACCGCCTCTCACCAAGAGATACCAATTCAAAATTTTATTACGAAAATGTTGAAATCAGATCTGCAGATAACACTCACTCCAATTATGTAAATTCATACGAAAACGTTCACATTATTCAACCAAATTCTATCTCGCCATACCCTCATTCGCCAAGGACCAGGATAAAAACCATCCCGACGCTGAGTAAAGAAAGGTTGGTAATCGTAGTTATTCAAAAAATAAGTTTAATTAAACCCATTTTTAGTTCCCCAAAAGATCCACCCCAACTGATCGACCATAAATTTTCAATTTCGAGTGCGGAACAAACGTTGCTAGAGAATTTACATAAAAAAATTCCGTCGGAAAACAAAGAATGTTTCGATGCTCCTTACCGAAAACCCACTCCGACCAAAAATGTGTTGCTAATGGAGAAAAATTGTGATTCTCAAAATACTTTCGAACGAAATAAATTAATGAAGGAAAAAAATGATGCGGATAAACAGAAATTAGAAACGCTCAAGAAGAAGAAACACGAAATTTCGACTACCATGGCCAATACAAAAAGAAAAATGACCGAAATTCGGATGCAAGAAGAAGAACTAAACAGAGAGGTAAGACACTAAAGAATTTCCTTGTTCTTCGGGTTTTTGGATGTATATTTTTTATAGCTTGAAATGGAACGAGCTTTAATTAATGGGGAATACAAATCAAAATTGCTCGAATTGGAAGAAGTTGAAAATCGAAAACAAAAGTTGATCGATCAGGCCCGCGACATCGAATTGAAAATGAAAGACTGCCAAGTTACTCAAAGCGAACACCAAGACGACTGCAAGCAAAAATTAGACCAAGCTCAAGAAAATATGGACAAAGTTGAACAAAAATTAAACGATGCCAAAAAAGGCAGTTCGGAATATCAGGAGCTGTTTGAAGAGTTCCTGAGTGTTCAAGAAATTTTAGATAACGAACGTAAAACATTCGAGGATTTAGAATTTCATCATTTGGAAGAGGAAGCGGATTGGCTGGCGACACGCGAAGAAATTCAGCGTGAAATTTTAGATTTGAGCAAAAGAATTGAGATAGTGAAAACTCAAATTAGCGAATTGGAACAGCAAACTGTCGATACGTCTCAAAATAACATTAAAGATTTGGCTGTTTTGGAGACACAACTCATCAAATGTTTGCAGTCATTGGAAGAAAGCAGAATCTATTTGAAGACGGTGGAAAATGAAATGGGAAGCATTTCCAAGCAAGAATCAGATCAGGAAGGTTCAAGCGACAGTGAGAGTGACAAACCTAAAGGCACCAATGAATTTAGGATGACAAATATGAGTTGTTCTTTCATTGATACTAGAACAAGTTCCATTGATGACGTAATATACAACATGTCCCAATCGTTCAACGAGAAGATGTTCCAGGAAAAGTCGATTTTGGAAGGTGGAATGGGTAAGAATAAATTATTTTATGAATATTTCTTTTTTTACAATTTTTTTTTTTTTTTTTATTAATTCTAGTACCAAGTCGATGTCCCTCACAAGATGACATTGATAGAATCAGCAAGGTAACGTCAAGTGCTCCTATCAGTATTGAAGATGGGCGAGGTTCGTTGGGCAAGAAAACGATCGAATCTCTGAAAGAAATTGAGCGAAACCGGCAGCTACATTTAGTACAAGAAGGTACTGAAACGTGCGCATATTTTTTGCCGTATTTTTTTATTTTTTTGTGGCAGGTTCCAAAGTAATCGAAGAGGAAAGGAGAAGAGTTTTCGAATTGAAGCAGCGCGCCCAAAACGAGGTCAGAACTGAATGGGCCAAAAGGCAGCAAAACTGTACGTCACTTACATCGATCGAATCGGATGACCTTCGAAATAGGTATGGATTGTTTTTTTTTGTAATTTAGTCTAGAATAACCGACTGTTAAAAATATATCAATTAATGTTGTTTTAATCTAATCTCATAGTTTATAAACTCCTTGTGTCATTTATTTAGTGATATCAGTATTTTGTGGGCCGTGCGTGCAAGTATATCAGTCTGTGGTGCTTGTAAAATTATGTTCTCAATGTTGAAATAATGAAAAACAATTTTGTTGTGTTTTAAAGTTCAACCGTGCATCATGCTGAATAAATTTCGTAAATGGTACAAAATTTTTAATTAGCTTAATTTTGAAAAAAAAATTTTTTTTTTTTTTAACTCAAAAGAAATTCTAAAAGTTTACAATAACCTACAAATAAATTTACGTCACAAAAAGTGAAACCAAAATATCAAAATTCGACTCGCATCAGATAAAGAGAGGTCGATAAAAAAAATTCAGGAAAAAAGAGATTATATGTCAAGAGTAGTTGATGCAATTACGGACCTGGTGTAGATTTAGAAATTTCGTGATTTAATCCCTGATTATTCGTATTATAGTGCGCTATTATTTTTTCAAAGTCGCGGATACACTGTAATACTTAACTTATATTCTAATATGTATAAAGAGCTTCGTGTACTTTAATTTTGATATCTTTCCGCAATGAAAAGCAAGGCAAATTGAATTATGATGAGTTTACACTCGGCGAAAATCAGCTCTGCAACGGTCAAAGCGACAAATTAATTCTGCGACAGTCAACCAGGCCCGTAACCAGGATTTCATTTCGGGGCGGGGGGAGCACTCATGAAAACCTTTCGTAAAAAGTAACATTTTCGGCGGATCCCCTTCCGGGAATTTATATTATTACAAACAATTGTTGGTTTTTTAATATTTCGGGGGGGGGGGCACGTGTCCCCAGGTGCCCCCCCTGTCTACGGGCCTGCCTAGACCCTACGGCCGATTTCAACCAAGTTTTGCAAACGTATTCAGTGAGACTTCGATTAGGTTTTTGTCAAAAAACAAACAGAGAAAAACTGAGAGGAGAGCGAGATCTGACAAGTTAAGGACAAATGACGAACAGAATATTGTTTACTACACAAAGAAAACTTGGTAACATGTTTGAAATGTAACGAATTCTATTAATATACAAATAATTCCAGTAATACTAGGGTTAGGTTTTTGTGCAAAAAATATTTTAAAAATTTGAGAGGAGGGTTAGATGTTATGTTGTTAGAGCGTTAGGTGACTCGCATGAACGGATTAACGAGGTTGTTTTTGCTCAAAAATAGAAAAATTACAAAAAAAATTTTTTTTCATCAAGCATTACTGAACAGCATATTAAAACTCGCAAAGCCGTAATCGTCGTTTTTTTTGACAAATTTTGACAGTAATAATAGCGTAAAAATTACATTTATATTAACAAGATTTTTGTAAAATTCATTCAAAAATATTGTAAATCGAATATTAACTCAAATACATCTAAGACTAACTAAATACCTGTTATCTGTCAAAATTGGACCAATAAAAATGTTGGATGTGAGACTTCATGGCCCAAGCATACGGTCTAAATTCCAGTAATCTAGTTGGTAAATCCTAGGATTATCTTGAATCTCGGATTAATCCGTGACTTATAGTACGGGCATTACTTAAGGGGCATTTTTACAAAATTTGAAAGGAACTAATGCCCATACCAGCAGTGTGGCGTAAAGCCTACACCGGCCGATTGGGAAGCGGGTGATCGCGGTTCAAATCCTGTTTGAGTCGAATATGCTGCTGTGACCCAAAGTCCAAGATATATCTGTGAGCTGTGCGGAAGGCAACGGGAAACCACTCCATTAATTAATTATTCCCAAGAGAATCCTAATGGTTTTGTTCAATGTACTGCGAGTGAACCATTGGGATCACGATTCCTCAGTCATAAGGGTGCAACTGGAGAGAGAATGTCCGTACTTATAGTAATGGATTGATCCTAGACAAAGAGGGACTAAAAGAAACTCATAAACGTTTCTTACAGTTTTTGGGAAGATAAAAAGAGTATCATATATTTTTTACATTAAAAATAATTTATAAATAAAAAAATAGTACATTATGCACCAAGAGAATAAAGTGACCTTTTTTGGCGACCGTCGAAAACTCCACGAGGAACAAGGCTGACATTGCCGATAGAATTTTTGAGCAATACCAAGCCCGAGTTCCCGAACCGGTCAATTTGATGCCCGTTGCCGTCGTAGGATTTCCCGAACGGGTAGAATTGAAGCTCGTCGCCCTCGGAGGTGAAGACTTGCCGGACATCAGAATGATGTTTGGAATTACAAATTACGGCCAGATACACATAAATGTTAAAAATAATGACAATTAAAAAATTTAACAGCTTTTTTACTCCTAGTGACTTTTTATTAGTCATCTGGTGACTTTTTTATTTGCTTAGGACAAAGACATATTTTATTGTCCTAAGGTAAAAAAGGTCTACTTTACACCCGGAAAGTGGGTACTTTACCCCCGGAATTGCAAAAAATCGATTTTTAGGCGGTGTTTTTCTAATTTGTTATAAACTATGATTTTCGATTAAGGTTTTGGAAGTTTTAGTATATTGTTTAGTAATGCTTGAGGATCGTTTAAGCTAATTTTTAGACTTTCACCTAAAATGTCTAGGCTAATGGAAGCCTAATTAAACAAGCTGGAACTTGAACTGCAGCTCTTAGGCTCCCATATACAGCAGGTAACGTTCTGTTGAATGGATAATATCGAAAATTCCATTTGGAAACATCTGGGTTTTAAATCGGATAGTCCGGGTTTTAATATTTTTCAGATGTATCAGGCGCGGTCATAGAGAGTGGGTCACGACGACCACAAAATGCTCAAACTAATGCTATTTAATTTCAATTTTATTAACCATGTCTCTTGGAACTTCTGCGTTCCTTATTCAAAAAATTGGAAGAAATTTGTTTTACATTACCTTTCTTTCGTGCAAAAAACCTAATCATATAACTCTATTGTATCTAAATAGATCGAAATGGGAAAATAGTATATTAAGAAACTAGTTTCTTAAGCGTCGTTTTTTTTAAATTAACAATTAACATATTTTGCACCAATTTATGGATTCATAATTAGTTTTAATTTTCACTGACATGACGTTTAACTATCAACATCTTAAAACAAAATATTGAGTTTCATAATAATGCTCATTTCGATACACAATTGTGTTTTCTTAATACTAATATATTATTTTTTTGAAACTGATAACCTAATTCAATGCAATTACATCGTAAGGATTGTATTTCCATAAATTAATAATTTTTTTAAAAATTTTTAATGAAAACGTATTTAATCTTTAGTTAATTATCAAACTCCTTAAGTTATATTCTTAGAAGTTATGTTAATTAATTTTGTCTTTGACTGACTTTTTGTAATATTTATTTTTGCTATAGACGTTTTATTTCCAATATAAACTGGAAAGTCTAATGCCCGTACTAATAGTCACGGATTAATCCGAGATTCAAGATTAATTCTCGAAATAGCAGCTGTTGCTACGAGACGGTCTAAATTCCAGTAATCTCGTTGGCAAATCCTAGGATTATTTTGAATCTCGGATTAATCCGTGACTATTAGTGCAGGCGTAATTGACTTGCAATTTTAATTTTTGAATTATCATTCATATTAATTATATTTTCGATTATTCAAATTATCATCTATATTATTGTATCGCATCCAAATAAATTAAACTTTGTCCATATCTGGGAAAATTTTCAAAAATAAATCACCGATTTATTCTGAAAATTATAAAATAAATTAAAATCGCAATTGAAACTCAGGGAGAAAATCTTTTTGCGATCACTCATGCGGCCATCTTGACGGCGAGAAACCTGGTTTCCCCGCCCTAGTTGTTGTCACCTTAATTAGTTGGCGGGAAAACCAGCAAATATAAAATATTTGCAAGTCAATGAATGATTTTGGAACACGAACATATTATGTCATCCGTTCATCTTGCTATTGTGCAAACCTAAATTATTGATACACGATATTCGTGTGAAACATGTCGTGTTAAATATAAATTGAAAATAACAGGAATCTTTTATTGCGAAGAAGTACTAAATTATTTATTTTAATTTAAATATAATATAAATTCTTTTTAATCGGTTTTTAATTATTAAACTAATAAAAATCAATATTATTTATGATCTATCCGCGAAGGTTACCCTTTCATCATTTTTTTTTTCTAGTTTATTTATAAAAGTCATAAAAAATATTCTGCAGAAAATTTCAGTAAAAAGTGCAGTAATCTCTTTTGTATCTATATTGATTATTTCCATGCGTTTACCGATCATTCCGCCTGTAAAATCTAAAAATATACATATCCGGAAATATTGCAGCTTTTGTTATTAAAAATACCGAATTTTGTTTTCCCAACTCTGATCTCTTCTGAGAAGTGAAACAATATGAAAGTTACAAGTTAGTGGCACCGGGTATAAATAGAACTTTCATTCATAGTTATATTACTTAATTATAGAATGTCGCATAATATGAAAATTAATTCGGTCACGCTAATTTTAAGAACCACCAATATTTTAGTTTTTCAGCGTAGAAGTAATTTTCAAATTTTCTCCACTTAAGGCCTTTATTTTTTACCTAAAAGTCCGTGACTGCAGATTAAAATAAATTTTAGTTTACACTTTTTTTTTTTTAATTTAAATAGTACTTTTTGGTCGAGGTTTAGATGAATACAATTGCTTTTTTAATTATCGCTGAGTTGATTTTTATTTTGGCATAGCACCAAAAAGTGAATTACATTGGACAATAAAAAATCGTTATTACACTTGGCAAATTATAACTTTCTCAAGTTTTTTTGGTTGTTTTCAAAATTTATCGAAATAGATTCATCTAATGGTTTGAATGTTGATAACACCTGCCGTTAGTGTTAAATTAAGAAAAACGCACAGGTGTTCAGAAGCGTTTAGAATTTTGTGAAGTTGATCATTAACTTGCGCGTTAATAAATTTTGACGTCAATTCTCTGTGCAAAATTGGAAAACTCGAATGTAATTTTTGTTTCGTTTATTTTCAGCATAACAGGAAGTGACGAGATTGATCAAAAACGTACAAGTCGAGAAGAAAAACGGAATGAAAATGACTTTAACGTGAAAAAGGTAAGACTATTTTATAATGATTCAAAAAAAAAGGTTATCCGGCATAATTCCAAAAATTCTACTTTTAATTAAGTTTAAAAACCATCTTCTGTAGGCGCCTGAAGATATACGATTCCTCGTATCGTATGAAACATGTCGTGCTAATTAAATATTTAAGGAATTCTAATCTTTTATTTATTGCGAAGTAGTACAAACTAAAATAATTATAAGCAAATGCTTATACTACACTTCAAGTTTCTGATATATGAGCACATACACTTCTGTTAATAAAACGGCAGAAGTTGAAAATAAAATTTTTATTGTGTTTAAATTTCCAGGTATAAGGATTTGCTTATACGTGATTCATAGCACCCAGTATTTCAGATTTTATAGCCCTGCCGTTAATCTAACACTTTTGATGTTATCCGGTGTTTAAAATTGTGCGAATTTCGGAACCTTGCCAATTTTCTAAAGGAATTCAAAGTTTAGTGAATTTTATCAATAAAATTAAAAAACCTTTCGAAGTTTCTATTCTATGTAAGTAAGAGTTCCGGTATGCATACTTTTCCGCTTAAACGTATATTTACCCTTAATATTTACACTAACGCTTTCCTCATAAAATTTATTTGTCTATAAATTGTCTTGCAAAAGTTGTAAATAGTTATAGTTGTCCATAATGCCGTCTATTATGATTAAGTTACCCACTCCCTCGGTGGAAATACAGCCCCAAACAAGTACATTCCCACCATCGTGTTTTATAGTTCCGCGTACATTCTGCGAAAATGTTTGGTTCAGTCATTTGGTAGTTCTACTCGAAAAGTTTTCCGGGAGTTTTCATATTTGACATTTTTTGTTTTTTTACTTTGCAACCTCTTATCTTTGCCGTTTGCGCCGCCATATTGCAAAAATGGCATCCAAAACGGTTTTTTGACAATATCTCCTTTCCGGCTAATTTTTGAAATTTAATAACTTAAGTCGAATATAACTTAAAAGGGGTGGGAGTAATAAAAAAGTTTTCCTACAAAACTTGCTTATTTTTTAAAGAGCTTTCCAACGATACCACTTTCGACATATGGTGCCTTTTAAAATTTTGGATTTCTGGACTTTCTGGAGCAAACTACTCTGGATGCCGACTTTTCCCGGAAATAATAATATCACCATTAGATTCGTCATTAGAGCCTTTGTAATAAATTTTTTTAGCCCAACTCTCTACGACTTACCGTTTTTGAAAAAAAGTACTGATACGGGTGGTCTGGGTCACCCTGTATTGTGATGTTCACCGCAAAAATATATCCTTTCCATATATTTACAAAACAATTATTGCTAAAACAACGGAAGTAAATACAACTTCCAATTAGTAATACTAAATAATTTACAGGGTGTCCCCGTGACCGTGGTGGACACTTATTATTACACTTATTTTCAGAATTTCTGTAAAAACGGGTGGTTTCCCGAAAAAATTTATTTGACCAAAGTTGTAGCCCGTTAAATTACCTTTCCGGTTTGGACCGTCAGAGTTTTTCTAAGACGTTTCGTTTAAGAGATACGGGGTTCGCAAGAAAAGTAAAAAAAAATAAAACCTGAATTTTTTTAACATTTTTTCTCTTAATTTCATTTATAACTCGAGATCCGTTGATTTTAGACGATAAGGGATTGTAACCTAATTTGTAGATAAGCGAATGATCTTTAAAAAGTTCTAATCCATTAAACTTAAAAAATCAATAATATCGGAGCTCTGACGTTTTGAAAAAAAAAATTGAATTTTTTTATAATAATTTTTTTTTTATTTTGCCCCTCCCTGAAAACGATCCTATGAACGCCCATGTTTGAGATATTATTCTCTCTACTTTACGCCAGTGTGGCTTCTTGGATTGGTTCTATCTCACTTCCTAGTGGTCCGAAAATTTTGCTTATTTCTTTCGTGAGATTTGGCTGGATCTGCCTTGGTTAGTGCAAATTTCCTCAAAATCAGTCACTATCTAAAGAAAAGTTATTAGATCAGACATTAACTAAATAGCCCTGCTCACAGGACACGGAAGTCTCAATTACAATCTGCGAAGATCAGTGGCGGCTCGTGATTTTTTCATTTAAGGGGGTTAAACATAAAATAGGTATAGTACAATCCTACAATCCAATCCATTTTTTTCTAAATAAAAAATTAACCCGGATGATGCTATTTACAGGTATATACGAATGTGCACGATGTACAAAAGAGGCTGACGCTCAATTACGTCATTAAAGAAATTGTCCGAATGTTTTCTACTTTAATTCTTTTCTTTTTCTTTGGCTTATATTTCTCCGGTTCTTCATATCAATTCATTGTAGAATTTACGCGGGTGGAATTTTTCCGCTCGATTTATTTTTTGTTGGTTTAAACTTAAACTCAAAATTTAGCAATTGGTTTTCGTTGATGTTTTGGTTTTCAATTTTTCATTGTTCGCCTTCTTCCTTTTGTTGGAATTTAAACCTACCGGTCGAAATTTTGGTACACATAAATTTCATTTTTATAAAATAGCAAAATGAGTAAACCTTAAAATTATTTACAAAAAACCTTAAAATTAGTATTATTAAAATTGTGAAAGTTTGTCTTTGTCTCCCATGTTGGCAATATTGCACCAATACTGAATGTAAGCGCAATATTGCAAGATTTAGCCAATGTTGGCCCAATGTTGTTTATCAATATTGCGTTGATATAGGAAATCCATATTGGACCAATATTGGTTGTAACTTGCAATGTTACACTGTGAAAAAAGATTTGTCACTTAACAGAGCTATTAGTAGCTATAGCCTCAACTGAGTTTTGTTTTGCTGCAATAACAAATTTTTTGTTGCTGCAACAAATTTTCTGCTGCTATAACTAAGTTGTTTTCTATTCAGTAAAAAAGATTAGTTGATTTAACATATTTTTTTATTCTGCATAGAAAAAAACTTTGTTATGGCAGCAGAAAACTTGTCACAGCAACAAAAAAACTCTGTTGAGGCTATAGCTACTAATAGCTCTGTTAGAGCGACAAATCCTTTTTCTCAGTGTACAATGCAATATTGGGCCAATTTTGGCAGCTAATATTGGTTCAATATTATTTTTCAATGTTGTACCGATATATCGGCTGTACCTTTTTGTAATATTGGGCCAGTATTGACAACCAATATATTGCCTGCTAATATTCCGCCATTATTGGTCCAATATTGTTTTGACGGGAGGTTTTCAAAGATAATAAAAAAAATTTTTTTCAAGTGTTTTATCTAAATTTTTTAAATTCGTTAAAAATTCAACGAAAGGTTTTCAAAAATTATTAATAAATAAAAAAATTTTGAAAACAGTTTTTAAATAATTTTTGACAATCGTCAAATTGACAACGTAATATTATATCGACCGTGAAAATAAACAATTAAAAATAACAATTTGCCGATATAAGAAGCCCATTTTGGACTAACATTGGCTATAGTTTGGTGCTATATTGGGCCAATATTGGTAACCAATATTGCATACCAATCTTCAGCTTCTAGGACCCTCTGCGAAATTTTCTGGGCCGTGGAAGTCTCATTCACGTCATAAATTTTCCTCGCTTGAGGCTCACGTTTCACCGCATATGTAATGGTTAACTGTGGCACTCCTCGAGGACAACTGCCGGAGTTGTCCATATTTCGATATTTCAAATTCGGTCTTTCAAATTCTACAACAATTTTTGTGAAAACTATAAAAACCTGTAGGGAGTTAACGTACCCCCTTGTAAAGGTTGGTTTATGTCAAACGCCGACGTAGATAACGCATGTAAAACATTTTTATGGAAAACGTGTTGATGATTTCATATTTCAAATATTTTTTTTATTTTTCGGATCATTTAGAAAATGTCCAATTTGTGCCAAACATTTTATTCGATAATTAAATTTGTTCACGTAAAATCGTTTATCAAAATCATTTGATTTATTGGTTTTCTTAGTTTTCAACCCAACAGAGAAACAAGGCGTTTTTCTGATGCTGTGCCAAAATTTAAGTTCATTCAATTTTTAATGGCAATCTTCAGTACTAACGTCACTGTGCTTTCCAATTTTGAATGAAATTTAACAAAAATAAAAGTCTTCTAATATATCAAAAGCCCATTTGTGTCAGTTTTTCTGTATATTTGATGTATCATCACGATATTTGCAACTGCTTTGGAAATCTTGTTTTTTGTGCTAATAACTTTTTGTTTATTTCAAATTAAAGTTTGGGTCCAACTAATTTTTTTTTTCTATTTTAATCTGTTTGTGAGAAATTGCAAATTCCTGTGCATTATTGTGGTTAATAATATAAGCATAGAATCACGTAATGGAATTTTGAATGGCTATTTGATGGGTAATAAAATCCACGTTTCGGTGTATTTTGAGTGTTTGATGTTGTAAAAATTTACAACTACTTAATAACTCCACTGTTCTAATTTTGGAGATGCTAACCAGAACTAAATGTCATAAAAATTTTATTTTTTTTTATCTCATTCAATCGAACCCGATATACCTATTCCTCCAAAAAAAAAATGTTTGCAAAAATATTACTTTATATTACTCAAGTTTTTTTTACATAATAATTCCAGGTTTGTCTGATGTGAATCTGAAGTTCGAAACGTTGTAATCGACAGACGTGTAACAAACTATAATCAATAAATTTTGATGTAATAATAAAAAATAATTTGAATTTTTTTCCTAAATTGGATTAGTTAATCAAAATTTTAGTTAAACTAAAATTGATCTTATATTTGTTTCATCTGTTGTTAAATAGATTTTCGACGAGTTTATGTTATTTCAGGATAAGGAGGGAATTATGATTCAGTTTAAATTAGTCACACCTAAGCCGTCTTTGAATATAGGCGCACGCGGATTGTAGAAAATAAACTCGCGCGAATATTTTCACGATTGTTTACATTTTTGCAATCATGTCCCTGTGGATGAATTATATTAGAAGTGGTACCAAAAATAGCAAAAGAACAACAAAAAGTTTGAATAGAAAGTCGGGATCATACAGTGTGAGTTTTTCCCAAAAAGTCGATGAAAACAATTTAAATTTTTTAAATAAAAAGTAAATTTTTGGTTTTGTCCAAATCCAAATCTTCTGATTTTGTATTTTCATACTTTCGTGTTTCAGCTACATTCGGAACCCGAAAGTCCGGAATCCCCTCGTCCTTTATCAGAAACCAGCGATATCAGCGTAGAAGTTGGACCGCTGGGAAAAAGGAAACCTCGTCAAAATCTTGACAAGACTCGTCCACTTACGAGATATCTACCAAATCGGAGTTCCGAGTTAGATTTACGGCAGCACATTGAATCAGCTGGTAAGTCAACTTTTTTTGCCATTTATGAAGATTTTATACATAGTGGTTCTTTTTTTGCAGGACATCAAGTGGTGTTGTGTCCTCACGTCATCATCAATTCGTCAACTTGTCGTGGTTTTTTGCATAAAAAAGGTTCAAAATTGAACGGATGGTCAAGAAGATGGTTCGTTCTGGATCGACTGAAACGGACTTTTGTGTATTATGCTGATAAAAGTGAGAAAAAAGTTCGAGGTGGTGCATATTTCCAGGTAAAGCTTTTTCCTTATTCCAATTATCTAAAATTTTAAGATCTGCACAAGTAAAAGCAAATTATGAGAGGTGTGTCACAACAGGTGCCAAAAATTTTGGCACTTTACGTACATAATTTGAATGTTTTTGACATGTTTTGGGTATTTTTATCTCAAACTATTTTGATATCATGTTTATATTTTGGTGATGAAAATACGAATTCGTTCACATAAATACCGGGAACGATTTTGCAAAGATAACGAATTGAATCAAACATACTTCCAATGTTCGTCCAAATAAAATTTTTTACAGCAGCTGTTAGAAGTTTGTCAACGTTGTTTCTGCGAGCAGAAACATCGTTTGAATGAGGTACTGCAGTTGATAATTTGATAAATTGGGACGTTATTTGGACGTTCGATATTTGGAGTTCATCCGCAGTTTAATCGCTTCATTATAATGTCCTCGTATAGGGTACTATACCCTTCTGTATAATTATTTTTCGTTTCTAACGCAATAAAGCTAAAGCAAAGCCACAGTGCGAGTATCAAGAAAAACCTCCAAAGAATTCACTGTGGAGGTTGTATGGCAAGAATGCGTATACGTCAGCGTATGCAAAATGCGCAAGGTCTTTGATGGATGGGAGGGAGGCGTAGCCATAAGTGGAAGAAAAATTAACAACTTAAGATATGCGAACGATGCTTGGATCATTGCATCAACTAGGGAAGAGATCAAACTAATAATTCAAAGGTTGGGCACATACAGCAAACATGGCTTGGAACTTAACAAAAACAAATCAAAAATCATTGTCATAAACAGAGAGCTAATACCGTACCAGAAATTGAAATAGCAGAATATGAGGTTCACTTATAGGAAGAAATGCAGGATGCGAAAGCGAGATCAGAAAACCCCTAGCAATAGCCAGATCAGCAACAACAGATTTTACCAACAAGATTGATACAAATGTGGACGAACTCTTCCATATCAAAGGAGACAAAGCGTCACCTTTGTAATTCCAAAGAATTACACAGAATTCTAGTGATTTTCAAAGAATTCCAGTGATTTCCAAAGAGTACCAACGATTTCCAAAGAATTCCAAAGATTTCCAACGTTTTACAAAGAATTCCAACGCTTTCCAAGGAATTCCAACGAATTTCAAAGAATTCCAGTGATTTCCAAAGAATTCCAGAGATTTCCAAAGAATTCCAGAGATTTCCAAGGAATTCCAAACGAGTGTACACAAAATTTTCGGGATATTTACCCCTTAAGTACATTATGATTTTTGGCCCACTCAGTCTAACAGGGCTAGTTCCGTGCCTGAATCAGAGACTCAATGGAGAGGCTTGTTATGGAGGGCATTGTAAAGGGGCGACACTTAGAGGTATATCGCCAACCTGATGGACGAACCAGGTGAAGAGGACGAGCTGTGGAGTGGCGGAAGCATCACACAAGGCGCATGACCAGAGGACATGGTCTTTATAGCATCACCGTACTTTTTAGAGAGTAAAGGATAGAGGAGAGTATAGAATAATTTGGACGCCTCCGTTTTAACGCGAAATTTTTTGGACGTTTGCATACGAGTCGTTTAGACGCAAAGTCGGTTGGCCTTTAACCGTTTCAACGCGAAGCCGTTTACACGTGAGTAGTTTCGAGTAGAGACGGTCATTTGCCGAGTAAGTTAGTCGAACAACTGCTGATCCTAAGGTACTCGGTTCGCATCCGGGGAGATTCAAAAACTTTCATATGACCGTTTCCTTGTTTCGGAGGTCACGTAAAGCCGGCGGTCCCCTATTAAAAACAGGGTTACAGGCTTAAACTCAACCCGGTTTAAGCAACCGTGGGGTCTTAATTCCCGAACCTTTCTCGAAAGAGATAGAGGCCGATAGTCCAGGAGTGGACTGAAAGGCTGATGAAGAAGAAAGAAGAAGTTTGGATGTGGTCCGTAAAATTAAAAAAACCCTAATTTACTAACTTTTGGAAGTTTTATAAAAACTAAAGTGAAATCTCAAAAAAGAGTCAAACAAATCAACAAAACCTTCCATTTTAACTTAGTGTTAAATATAAACAGAATTCCTGGGTAGAAATTGTGGTTTGATCTCTATCTAAAATGCATATAAAATTTCGATTTTTAAATGGCGTTTTCTCGAAAACTAATGGATAATCTTTTTTTAATGCTCAGAATTAAAACTTTTATAAATCAATATTGGGTTTGGTTAAGTTTTTGTAAAACTTCCAAAAGTTATTAAAATTGTGATTAAACGTCCACGTCTAAGCGACTCTCGTCCAAGTGTTTGCGTTCGAGTGATTCGGGTCCAATCAGTTTTGCATTCAAACTTCGCAATTAATGGGTTGCAGGCGGTGGGGTCTTCCAGGTCTCCCGTTATTGCGTATTACTACGAAATGTAGCTGTTTGTTCTAAAGTAGTGAAAAGTTCCTATTTAATAACATTATACACGGTCTCGGGGTACGGGATTCCCTGAGGAATAAATCATTTTAAAGGGAAACACTCTTATCATGATATAATATGTATCATGAATATGTATGATACACGTAGTTACATATTGTGTTAACTTGACAGCTTAAACTGATAGAGCAAAGCACTAGCTTACGCTGAAGCGTCAGCAATGGCGGCTCGTGCCTTCATCATTTGAGGAGGCTATTAATAAAATATAGATTTTCCGAGGTTTCTTTGAATTCCCTATAATTTCTTAAAATTTCCCAACATTTCCTAACGGTTATTAAAAATTTTCCCAGATTTTTTTTAATTTTCTCAGATTTCCCTTCGCTTGTATACCAGATTTCCTCAGCGATTCTCTTTGTCGATTTCATCCCAACTTATTTAAATTTAAAAAAAAGTAACTCTAATGATGCTACTTATAAGTATACCAAAGCGGCGGATTTACAAAAGAGGTTGAAGCTCAACCACGTCATTAAAGAGCTACGGTGAATACACAACAAGGAAGCGCGTTCCTTTTCTAAATGGCATCTAGTTAAGCGGATATTTTAGTAGTTGCATAGCTGCTGCGGAGTAATTTCTTCGGAGTAAATCTTGAAATCATCAGTAGCAGTGCCGTAACTAAGGTGATTGCACCGGGAACAAGGCAGAAGGAGAGGCAAAAGAAAGCGAAAAGCTGGGAACACCGCTGATTTTGTAGACAAAAAAGCCAAAAAACAAAATCACAAAAATGAGGGTTTAATTTTTGGCAAAAATTTAAGTTGCGAAAAAATGTTACGTTTGCACCGTGCGTATCCTTGCCTAATTACGGTACTGATTAGTTACACTTTGCGGTCCATGTGATGGCTACATCATTTATAGGCCGTTCTAGCCTAACGATTCTGCACCTGCGGTAGCCTCATTTTAATTTGTATAAGTATTGTGAAAGAAGTATCTATCTTCTGATAGTTAAAAATCTACTTTCTGCATTTTTGAAAATTTTGATAGTTTAATTAATAGTCCAGAATTTAAGGGCAGGCTAAGCTAATTTACTATATTATATCCGAATTTAACTTAAAAACATATTCCTGCCATTTTAGTCTTACGCCTTTCGACTTTAGGGATGTTCTTACGTGGGCTTAATAGTTGCGTAAGTTGCCACTTCTGGCGTCTTCGAGGATATTTTTAATGAGTTCGTAGTGGACTCAAAAATCCCTTGTTTCTGGCGACTTCAAAGATGTTTTTAATGCAAACATGGGCACAGAGATTCGTGTAATTTGAGATTTTGCTTCAAAATATCCTTACGTCGAAACGAACTAGACCCTTAAAAATAGTATTTCGAGTTGAAAATAATAATAATTATATATTTTCAATTAAATACTTAGTTTAGAGAGGGCGGCGCCCGCTCCAACATTCTCCCCGTACTAACCGCCACTGGTAATGTTGCTGGATTTGCACACTAATCCAGGTTTTTAAAAAATATTTCTAGCTTTGTTTAATGAGATTCAATAAATCGAAATAGTGGGTTTAAAAAATGTGTCGGTGTTTAAATTATTTCGATATCTGATTTTCAAAAAAAAAAAAAAACTGTTTTGAAAATGATTAAATATCCATTTAACTTGTTATTAATAACATTCATATTTTATAAATAAAATTAATATCTTTTATATTTTGATTTTTATACGAAAACTACAAAATAAATTTAAAAATCGCCGTGGTTTATTTCACAACAAAATTACAAGCGACATCGACGATAAGAATTTTTATCAGACAAATTTAACATAAAAAAAAGTTTCAAATATTCATTTCCACGCTTCGGGCTTTTTGATTATTTTGAAAAATATTTATTGAAAATTAAAATTTTAAGCTATCAGTAGAGTGTAACTCAGCAATAGTATCCGCTTTATATTTAAGTTATTGGAGTAGTGGAGCAGTTAAAAATAAAAGTGGTTGTTTTAAGTATTATTTCCGAGTTTTGTTTTAAACTGCTCGTCATACTGATCGTGTGCCCGGAATCTAGAAATTAGAAACTAAAAATGTATTACACAAATATTTATCCCATTAGCATCTCACCTTATATTTAAAAATATAATAAATTTTAAAATGTTATTTTGAATTAGAGCTCCGGAGGCCGGAGGTATTTAACATCCTTCACAGACTTTCAAGGAATAAATTTAAAGTCAGCCAATTGTGTGCTTCTATTTTACTTTGGTTGAGTGGGTCAATAAAGCTGTATTCAAGTTTATTAAGTAAAGGTTGCCATTTAAAAAAATTCTCAAAAACAAAAGTAATAAATAAAATAAATAATGGAATCGCGCTACATGTTTTAGCGCGGGTATTCCCCTAATGGAGGTTATTAAAAGTTTGATGGTTAGTTAATGTATTACTTTTTTTTTTAAATAAATTCGAATCAACAACACAATCCGTTTATCCAAAAATAAATAAATTTGAGCTTATCCCCTGGACATTTTTTACAGCAGAACTGTTGGGGTATTTTATATCGACCTAACCTAAAAATTAGCATGCAAAATCGTTGAAAAATGTACATATCGACCGTTTGGCCACACCTGTTCTGTAATAGTAGTCTTGAAATGTAGTAATAAGAATACAATGGGACGTATGCCAAATTGGCTTTTATTTTTGATGTATGCTGACGTTTGTCATTTGTTTTGTTGCAGGCAATTGAAGAGGTTTATTTGGACCATTCAAATTCCGTAAAATCGCCAAATCCGCATTTAACGTTCATCGTAAAAACCCACCAACGCCATTATTACTTAATGGCTCCTTCGCCAGAAGCCATGAGAATTTGGATCGACGTTGTTTTTACAGGTGCCGAAGGTTATCAGGAATTCGAACACGGAACTTGAGTGTTGTTTCCTGTTTACTTTTATTAACTGTGGTCCAGTGTTTTAATTAAGAGGAGGGGGATGAATTCTAACCTCTCTTTCATTTAAAAGTTCGTACCATGTTATTTTTATTGCGTGACACAATGTTGTTTGAATAACAAGAAAAGTATTAAAAGATGGACGAAACTTTTTTTTATTAACATTTTAGTAGTTACCAAATTTTGTATTTTATAGATCTGTTGTTGAAAACAATTTTGTAATATTGAATGAAAAATCAAAGTATTTATCCGAATAGTGAGAATCAAGTGCCTTGTTGAGGTTAATTTTGATTAATTGATTACAAAAATTTTAATATATTAATTATATTATTAAATGTTATTATACATAAGGAAATTGTGCGTAAACTTATTATGTTAAGACTGGTTTTTAAACCTTTGTGTAATTTTTTTTTAAATAAATTACTGCATATTGAATAAATTGCCTTCTTCTCTCGTAAAGCCGAGAGTTGAAGTTTAACCCTTCAAATTTTTTTATAGTTACTACAATGGTAGCAGCGGTGGGATTAACATTGCACCTTAAATTTTGGTCATTCAGCATATGGTACTCCAGCACTGCGTTTTTCAGGTGATGAATAATTATTACCACAAAATTACTTTGTACAAAATGAAATTGAATGGAAAGAAGTTAGGTGACTTTTATTTGTGGTTTTAAAAACGGTTTATCTCCTGTATGAATCCGCGAATGCCTCTGCAAATCACTTTTATTTGCACTTTTGTAATCACAAATCTTGCACCCAAACGGTTTTTCCCCGGTATGAATTCTAAAATGTTTCTGTAAGTTACTTTTACTTGTGGATTTATAATCACAAATTTCACATGCGAAAGGTTTATCTCCGGTATGCACCCTTACGTGTCTTAGTAAATCGCTTTTGTGAGAACTTTTGTAATGGCAAAGATCACACGAAAAGGGCTTATCCCCTGTATGGGTTCTAAAATGCCTTTTCAATTTACTTTTATCTGCACATTTATAATCACATCTGCTGCAGATAAACAGTTTTTGTCCCATATGAACCCTTAAATGTTCTTGCAAGTAACTTTTTCGTGCAGTTTTTAAATTACAAATTTCACATGAAAATGGTTTTACCCCCGTGTGTTTTCTCGAATGCTTTAATAAATCACTTTTATGCACACTTCGATAGTCGCAAATTTCACAACCAAATGGTTTGTCTCCCGTGTGGATTTTTGAGTGCCTTTGTAGATCACTTTTATTTGTACTTTTGTAATCGCACTTTGTGCAAGCAAAGGGCTTTTCTCCAGTATGAGTTCTTAAGTGTCTTTGTAAGTTACATCTCTTTGAACTTCTATAAGCACAAATACTACACAAATATCGCTTCTCTAATTCATCGTTGTCTTTATCCTCATAAAGGCTTATTTGACAGTCCCACGGTTTCTTAATTAATGAAAAAGCATTTTGTTCAGTGTTATTCTCTTCGATTTCTTCTATTTTGAAGTTTTCACTGCAATGTTCATTTTCTGAAAAATAATAATTAATTACTTTCCGAAAAGGAAGAATATTGAAAATAAATTATGGGTGAAATAATATTTACAGATTAAAACTGAAAAGGGGAATATTTGGTAAAGTTAATGCATTCCTCCGTTCAACGATGTAACATAACCACAATTTGAAACTGAAAGAATAATTTAAAAAGCTTACGTTGTTAATGTTCATGATCCTGATCAAATTCCTTTCACATTTTGAAATTATAAATTCCACTGGAAAGGAAATTAGGGAAAAAATCAGTAAATTAACCAAACTAACCTTCTATTTCATCGAAGAAGTTGTCTCGATGTTCGTCCTCTATTTTAATTTCTACAAAAGTGGTGATGAAATGATCTTGCATGTTTATTTATAATATTCACAATCAATAGTCACTTTCATACAGTTTTAGAATTTATTATTATTCAATAAAATTATCAACAAGAAATAGTGACGTTTGTCAACAAAGAACTTGGTAATTAAAACAGTGATACTCAAACAAAGTTTCGAATGAAATTAAACCACAATATTGATTTTGCTCTAGTTCTAGTCGAAATTTGTTTATCTTAAGAAGGGACACCAGGGTGAAATATTTTCACATTTTTTTTTAAGGGAAATACTTGATTCATTGATATTCTATGCTAACAATGTACAGTGGCTTCACACATTATTAATCCACTCCTACTAATCTAAGATCCCAACTGAGATCGACCTTCCCTCATCCTTTTTTTTTGTTGAATAATTCTTGTGGAAAATATCGGATGTACTCTCTCACTCAATTATTACTCTCGATTCGTACTAAAATTTTCAGGAAAGAGAATCACGGCAATTATCAAAAAAAATTAAATTGTGCCTTTGGAAGACGTTTTTCTCATATAAAAATCGGTTTTACAGCAAATCTTATTAAATATTTTTGTTGTAAATTTCATTTTCTTAATTTTTGTGTATATACATTTTTCTATTTAATGGCACCGTTTTGAGCTACAGTGACTTAAAAACGACTCTGTAAAACTTTTAATAAAAGTAAAAGTGCCTTAAAAATACTTTTAAGGCATTGTGTCTCTGAAATGAGACACGAATGAGAAACGAAATAGAAAAATGTATATAAACAAAAATAAAGAGAATGAAATTTTCAACAAAAAACTTTTAATGAGTATTACTGTAAAAGTGATTTTTATATGAGAAAAAAAGTTTTCAAATGATACAATTTACATTGCTAAGCTGGCAGTGTACAGGGTGACCAAAAAAAAATGATAACAAAGTTTAATCGGACCTAACACGCAAGTTTTTTGTTGTTGGTATTTTATTTTAGCACACTGATATTGCCAGTTAAAAATGCTACCTGTATGGTAAACTGTCAAATTTTGTTATGTGTTTTATTGCTTATTTTATAGATATCTAATCAAAGAGAGAAAATTTTAGAGTTACATCTACATGGAATGCGCAATTGTGACATCACGCGAAGGCTCGGCATAGCGGCACCAAATGTCAGCCGAATAATCAAACAAATTGAGAAGCGCGGACAAAACGGACGTCATCCAGAGAGCGGAAGAAAGCGAACAGTCAGCACGCCGAGGGTCCGTCAGATCATCAAGAAACGATTTCAGCAAAATTCGAGGGTCTCAATGAGAAAAATTGCCCGCGAGATCGGTGTTTCACGTGAATCGGCTTGCTGAATAGCTAAGAAGCACCTTAAGGTCAAGCCCAATAATATTCAAAAAGTTCAACTGTTGACCGATGGTAACAAGCTCGTGCTACTTCAAAGATATCGTCAGCTCCTTTGTCGCGCCGCTTCTCTATCGTTGAATCGGATTGTGTTCACAGATGAGAAGCTTTCACCGTCGAGCAAGCGCACAACGGTCAAAATGACTGGATTTGGTCTGTTAATGCTCTAGGTACTTCTGCTGCCGTATAGCACCGTGAATATCTACAGTCTGTGATAGTTTGGGCCGGAATTTGCTCAACTGGAAAAACCCTCTGGTTTTTGTGGATCAGGGTGTGAAATTTAACCAAGAGGTTTACCGACGCGACGTTCTCGAAGCCGTCGTCTTTCCATGGACTCATCAACATTTCGACGATGCGAATTGGACGTTTCAACCAGATTGGTCAACGAACCAACGCGCATAGGGCAAAAAGCCACTCAAAATTGGTGCAAATCTCATTTCCCGGATATCATCACATCCACGGAATGGTTCCCCCTACTCGGCAGATCTCAATCCGATGGATTACAGCGTGTGGTAAATTTTGAAGGCCAAAGCCTGTGAGACACCCCACAAAAGTTCGGAGGCGTTAAAGCTGTCGTTGTGCCGTGATTGGGATTGGATATCCATGAAAGAGCTTCGGCGCTTAGCCTTAAATTTTCAGAAGCGTTTGACGTTGTGTATAGCAGTAGAAGGCGGCCATTTCGAAACTAGTTAATTATTTTTCTCAACAATAATGTTAGTTATTATTATTTGTTGTGAAAAAGTTTTTCTTCAGTTTAATAAAGTTCTTATGATAAAAAGTTTTGTTATCATTTTTTTTGGGTCACCCTGTATTAATATTTAATTTCTGGAGCCACTGTAAGTAAATTATACTTTTTGAAGACTAATCCCTGTATTCATAAAAATACTTAAAGAGTGTTTTAAATCTATTTTAACTAAAACGCTCATTAAAGTTAAACAACCAATGAAAACCTTACAATGTAGACAAATGGAAAACAACGGGTAGGAATCCTCAATGGTCACGAAGTTAAGCCTTCGAGCATCCAACAAGGACAAAATTCACCATTTTTTGTTTTTAACAAAAAGCAACAGGACTGGACCAAGACGAATTTCAGGGTTGAATAACACCTGAAGCTCGCATTGTTTAGTATTACAGATAATAAAGTGAAGTGAGTTTGCTTAAGTGGGCAAAAGTAAGCCAATGTTTAGAACTGATGAACCCAAACAAAAGTGACCTTACATGTAATAATTTTTTTTTTTTAAACCTTTAATAATTGTCTCTAATTTCTAATCCTTAGAGACGATAACTAGCTCAATAAATTATAGTCTTAAGAGTTAGAGACAGATGAGCCTACAGTGCAGTGTCGTAGCCAGGGGGGGGGGAGCGCCAAAATTATCAATTCGAAATTTAAGAGATCCATTTATACATCTTGTTCGGGCCTGTGGAGCTGCTTACACGATACGGGTACCGAAACTTCTTGGTTTTGTTCTAGAAGGACCACTAACGAAATAAATTTCTAATATAGATCCTATATTGCACTTTATTTACAACACTATGTATATACAGAAGGTTTACAAGATTTACAAAAATTAACCAACCGGAGGGCGTGAGAAATACCGGTCTAATATCGTTGTTAAAAGTGATCGAGATCCTTAGACGTGAGTACAAGTTGAACATAATAAGTACCCGCGCAAATGTCCTCATCAGTGGCGTATTTCGAAGGGGGCAAAGGGGCAATTGCCTCTTTGATAAAAATAATATTTTATTTTTTAATAAAATTTTGTTTGTATATACTTTAGCTTGAATTTTTTTGATTTTTGGAAGTTGTCACAAGTTTTACCATTGACGCGCATGAACGGATTAAAGAGATAAATATGCCACTGGTCCTCATAAAACCAACAATACAGGGTCAAGCAGTATGTGCCCAATTTTGGGTTTTATGATTAGAATTACGTTAACCTAACTACTATCCTAAAAATAATTAACGTCATCATTGTCCTTAACGTAAAAAATCAAGGGGTAAATATCCAGTAAAATTTCTGTACACAAAACTCGGAATTCCAAATATTTCCAAGGAATTTCAAAGACTTTCCAGGAATTCCAATGATATCCAACCAATTAATATTTTTTAGAAGAGGTAAATATCCAGTAAAATTTCTGTATACAAGACTCGGAATTCCGAAGATTTCCAGTGATTTCTAACGATTTCCAAGAATTCCAGAGATTTCCAAAGCATTTCAGGGATTTCTAGGAATTCCAACGATTTTCATAGATTTCCAATGAATTCCAAACGAGTGTACACAAAATTTTCGGAATATTTACCCCTTGTAAAAAATGTCTGACAAAACCCTTTTTTCGGAGAAATTATTTTTGTATTGTAATTTTCTAACTTTCTATTAAGCGTTTGACCTTAAGAATTTAAAAAATGATTCGGACAGTCCTATGTTAGGGGCCGTCCATTAATTACGTAAGGACGAGTTTTTTAATTTTTGAAGATTGTGGCAACCCCCCTTCCCCCCCACATCTTACGTAAGGATTATAAAAAAAATGCATTGACCCCCTGCCCCTATTTATTAGGGGAAGGGGGGGTCAATTTTTTTGATTAAAAATTATTAATTATTTTTTGTTATTGGTATGTACATCTACAATTTAAAAACCTCTTTTTTGAGTTTTGGGTATTTTTTAATTTAGAATATTTTTAAATTTTAAATTTAATTTAAGAAAATGGTTTAAAAACCTTACGTAAGGACTGCGTCGGATCCCCTCCCTCCCCCACACAAGGGTCCGTAAGATTTCTTATAGCCCCTCCCCCTAAACCCTTACGTAATTAATGAACAGCCCCTTAGTAATGTAAATTGTACTTTTTGACGACTATTTTTGATGGGTCTAGGACTTTTTGCCGCAAGCGAAACGCTTGCGTCGCGACCGTTTCGACCCGCACTCTTTCGGACGCAAGGATTATTACACGCAAAACCTATTAGCCGCACATAAAAATCTCTTTTACAGCAATACTTATTAAACATTTTTTTTTGCAAATTTCATTCCCTTCAGTTTTGTTTATATTGTGATGACCCGCTTGTAAAAATTGTAAAATAAATGGAATTTAAAATAAAACTTAAATCTTCTTCGTCGGGCCTCCCATTTCTTATTTAACATGAGACTCTTCTTTAATTAAATCAACACTTTTAAAAAAATTAAAAATCAAACACTTTATTTAAAACTTAAATTGAATTAGAACGGACAAAAACACGTCCGCTCGCTTGGCTGTCCGCCATCATAAGCTCCCTCTACACATTTTCAATTTACAAACTTAACAATAAATAATACCAACATAAATTATTAAAAATTAAAAATTATACATGATGATCAAAATTATTTTCAATACAAAATTTATTTACAAAATTAAACATTTATTTTTATCAAATTAATTAATCAATTTTGAACATGACAATATACATTTTTCCATTTTGTCGCACCATTTCTGCCTGACAGCGACTTGAAACATGACTCGGTAAAAGACAAAAAATATTTTCATCTATAAATTAAATAACATTAATAACCCTTTTTTCTTGTAAATTTTATTCTCTACAATTTTGTTCATATACATTTTTCTATTTCGTCGCACCGTTTCCGAGATATAAACGACAATATTTTTTGAAGTTTACAGAGTCTTGTTTAAGTCTGTGTCAGAAACGGTGCGACAAAATAAAAAAATTTGTATAAACAAAATTGAAGGCAATTAAATTTGCAACAAAAAATGTCTAAAAAATTTTGAGACAAAAAATACATAATTTACATTGATAACATAGGACTGTCCGGATCAGCTTTTTATTCACTCTAAGTACCTGATTTTATAATACTAATCTCGAAAGTGCAGAGTTATGTTGAGACGAACAAATGTTTGTCGTATAAATATTAAGTCGAATAAAAGTTGTCCAATAACCGTTAGTCGAACATAACTCTGGATACGGTTTGGGAGAGGTATAATATAATTTTTTTATGGTGAAGGAGGTATCTAAGAAGTACACATTATTGAATTAATCTATATAATATTGACAATATTATTTATGATACAATATTTAATTAATACGGCTGAAATTACATTGAAGTGGAAACGCTCGGCTAATAATTCATGCTTAAGCTACTTCTTTCTTCACGTGAGTTTTTAAATGATTTTGTAAACTCCTGTTTTGTGTATATTTTGAATTACATATTTCACATACGAATCGTTTTTCGCCTGTATGTACTCTTAAGTGACAACGCAAGTTAGATGTATGTGAAAATTTTGCATTGCAAACTTGACACTCGTAAGGTTTTTCTCCGGTATGGATTCGTATGTGAGTTTGTAAATGTCCTTTCTCTGCAGTTTTGTAGTCGCAGTGTTTACACGAGTGCAATTTTTCACCGGTGTGAGTTCTTAAATGACGCACCACACTTCCTTGTTGCGAAAATGTCAAATTACAAATATTACATGCATACGGTTTTTCCCCCGTGTGAACTCTGACGTGAGATCTCAGGTCCGTGCTACGTGCAAACCGCAAGTTACAAAATTCGCATACAAATGACTTCTCACCAGTATGAGTTAGTATATGATTCTGTAAACTTCCCTTGTGCGAAAATTTCATACTGCAAATTTCACAGTCAAATGGTTTTTCACGAGTGTGAGTTTTCAAATGATGCTTTAAAACTGATTTTACTGAAAAGCCGGAATCGCAAACTTCGCATACGAAGGGTCTTTCACCGGTATGAGTTCGCAGGTGAATCCGCAACTTTTCCTTCAATGAGAAACTTTTCGAACACACACTGCATTTATGCGGTTTTTCACCTGTATGGCTTCTCATATGCCTCTGCAAACTGGATCTCGTTGAAAAGTTTCCCGAACAAATCTCACAAGTTATTAAACTTTTTGAGTTAGTATCAACTGGCTCTGCATCTTCAACTTTCATCGTTGCAGTCAATAATATATTAATGAGGTTATGTTCTATCAGTAAAACGGAAATGTATCTATAAATTACGAATATGTTACGTAATTAACACTAGGCACACGAATAATTCTTCTAATAATGTAGAGTTTAGCTAAATTAATTAATTTAATGAAACTTTTAATAAAATATGATGCAATCAACACATTTTCACAAAAGCTGATGTGTAACTAGAACGACTCCCTGTTTCTGTGTCCAACCTAACATAATTAAGTCACTAAAACAAATAGCGGCAAATTCAAATAATTTAAATATTTCAAAATAGCCCTTACAATTATAATAATTTTAAGAAAATTGCAAAATTTCTAAAATTCACCATAATTACTACTCACGTGCACTTGGAGATAATCAACGATTGATTGAATTCTTTCTACGAGGGGGGGGGGGTAAAAATCGACCGAAAATAACGGTAAGTAGTTCTCATTACTTAAAATTTGTTTAAAAATAATTTGATTTTTATTATGTAAAAACAAAAAATATTATAAAATATTAAATATTATTTTAATTAATTATAAATTGATTAATTCGGTATTTTCCCCCTCTGTATTTTTGAAATTTTTACAAATTAATTTACGTTTTATTGAAAAAATTGAATTACAAAATTTTTTTAAGCCACATATCATTGGTATTTGCCACCTTAATTTTCCGCCAAATCTGCACGTATTTAAAAATTCCACTGGCGCAGGTTTGTCTTTTAAGTAATAATATACATTCCAAAAAATGGCATTTATTAATAGTTCAATGCCTATATACATCACAATAACTCTTGGTAATTCTGCAAATATGTTTTGTTAGCCCGCAAATAATTAATTCAATTCAGTACCCTTAGGGGGCACCTAGGGGCACGTACCCCCCGAAATAAAAAAAAACAACATTTGCTTGTGAATAAAAATTCCTGGAAGGGGAACCCCCGAAAATGTTACTTTTTTACAAACGGCTTTTTACGAGTGTCCCCTCCTCAAATGAAATCTTGGCTACGGGCCTGATTCAGTACTATTTAGAGCAAATACTAGACTCGCCCAGGGGGCTCTGCTTTCTAACCCCCGGTTTCCTTCTCCTTTATTCTGCAACTAATGTAGTAAGCATGGAACATGATTTTTGGTATCAATCACTTTTCTTGTCTATACTAAACGCAATTGTATATTTATCATTATTTGTTGGCAATCATAATTCTGTATCTTCTGCATGGGTGTATCCAGGGGGGCGGCAGAGAGGGGCAGCTGCCCCTCCCTGGTCCCTGCATCCTTCCTGTTTCCCATACATTTAGCTGGTCAATTATGTGCCTATGCCAGGATAATTATTTATCAACAGAAAATTCCTGATTTCCCCCCCCCCCCCCAGGCCAAAAGCGGGTACGCCCAGACCTTCTGTATAATATAAATAAATTTATTGTTTTTGGGTGAATAAAGACACATTATTTTACAATAATAAAATTAATTTTATTCTTCTGCATATAACAGACTTGCGACAGTATCAATGGATCAACAAATCGACGGATCAAGAGATAAGAGGAAAATCGGATTAACGGATCAACAGATACATTTTCTTATGTATATTGTGTATCGCCTCTTGAGTTAAAATGTAAGTTACCGTAATTTATCGCGTATGGGTTTTAAAAGGTATTCTAACGGATACGTACTGCAAAAACCTCACAGTGAAAACATTCTCAGGAAATCACGTGCAACCGATCTAAATCAGGAGCATTCTGACCATCTCTGATCTTAATATGTAAAGTAAATTATGAACAATCCATAAAACTTAAACTGTTACAGGCCGAGCGGTCGAGGAGACCCAATGTAACCGATATCGATAAAATACTATAATTTACGAAAGTTTATGAAAGTAAATTTTCAATTGACGTTTATGACATGACTATTACGAAAGATTATTTTATATCCCCCAGACCTCCCGGTATACAAAAGTATACTTTGTGTACTATTTTTAGTTTTAGCTTTTTGAAGAAAATACCAAAAATGCTGTCCTGGCCGGCGGCGATGTCTACGGCATTAGAAGTTCTAGAGTTTGACTGGTCCAGTTGGACTGCTGGTTACTCGCAGCAGTTAAAATGAATTATTTGCAAGAATTCAAATTTCAAAAATTTTATTTTCCATCGACTGACCGTATTATCAAGCGCTTCAACGATAGCATTTTATCTTGCTCGCATATACATTTCCAACGTGGTCCTTTAAATTAATTTAATAAAGTAAATTATTTTTTTATTTTACTGTGGGCGTAGACTACTTGTTCTCTGTATGTTTCTCCACTACGGATAATATAGAGAAAAATAGCTGCAATTTCTTTTTTCCCTTCTCAGTGGTGGCTTTTTTTTATTGGCAAATTTTTTTCCTGCAGTGATTGTTTAATACTTTTGTTTTTGCTATCAACCTAAGGTCTCAGCTGCAAGATGATAGGCAAAACCTATCGCACGGTTTCAGCCCTAGCTGCAGGAGTTGCTTGTTCAACGGAAAACAGATAGCACCCTCACAACTGATGTTGTGTTACCGAATGAAATTTTGGAAATTGAATTTTAATGTGGTTTAAATTTTGATTCTTTTTATTTTTTGAGTATCCGATTTTTAATTTTGTAAAAAACTATTTTAATTTTTATTTTGGGAAATTGAATTTTGATTTTGTTAATAATTCATTATAATAGTGCGAATATTTTAAATAATTGTTCGCGCCAACAAATTTGGCTCCGAAGTCTATATAGATAGCGCGAGTACCACCTTTTTTGCGTCCTTTAACCCTTTACCTTTTAAAAACTAAAGGTTTTGAAATAATTTAATCAACATGATTTTGTAGCCCTTGAAATTTCTTTTAAAATGGTTTTTAAATGGATACAGTATCTTTAAAATGAAGGAAGTTATTGTATGAAAAACAAACAACTTTTTTTATATAAGTATTATTTTTATTATTTATGCAATTTTTTTTTCTCAATTTATATATTTTTTATCATGAGGGGTAGTTTTAAAGGGTGAGACATTAAATAAAATATTTTTATTGTAAATGACCAAAATTTCGACGGCGAAATAGGCGACGGCGAAATGTCCTAGACCAACTACCATAATATCATTCGGAAAATTTTTTAATCGGGGGCCCGGTTAGTGTACTATTCCCGATTGCCAGTTCTACCAGAGCATCTAGGCATTATTTTACAATCTTGGATTGTATTTCTACCCCTTCCAAGGCTTTTAGAGTCACTTAGCTGCCTGCCATGATACAGATTAGCCTATTTTTGTAGTCCCTCCCGAGATAGCAGTTACTTCTGTCTGGAATACAGTGGCGTGGCAGCTCAGGTTGATGCTGCATGCATCCCCCGTTCTTTCCCCACACACACCAGCACCAGTACTTGTATTTGTCTCAGATATCACTCTGAATAGTTTTCGGAACTCCCTTATCTTGCTGGTTCTATCTGATTGCATGCTGAGCGTGTTGTTACTCTCTATTGAGTTGAAGATCATGGTATGATGCCCTTTTGTTGGGGTAACATACCCAAGTTCATTAATATTGTCAGAAGAGCTTCCATGGCTGCAGTGGGCGCTGATCTTATTGCCCCCGTAATTCCTAGGCATGCAAGTTTTTTGCAGCTTGTCAAGCCTGTTCATACTCTCCCTTTTTTTGGTTGCGTGCCACCAAATCAGGGCCGAGTATGTCACTGTGGGTGACAAATCAATTACCACTCGACAAATTGGTTGGATAAAAATTTTCAAAAACTTTACAATTTTACAAATATGGCTGTTTACACAGGTCTTCCAAATAAAAATTTTCTGCCATAATTTCTGGTAAGAGCCTTTCACCCTTTCGTCGCTTTTGATCGCAATTTTGAGTCAAATATCCTCGGGTCGGTCCTGGCTTTCATGTCATTCTCTTCTCTATCGATTTTCAATACTCCATTATTCGCTGGGTTTCTTCCTTTGTATTTTTGCTCACAATACTGTTTCCCCTTTCCTCTTTTCATCAAGTTTCGCGTCTTAATTACTTCGATTCTGCTGGGTTTCTTACTTTCTAAAATTCCTGGGCGGAAAGGCGTGTGCTCCCCCCCTTTTGGGTTTCTCTGTATCCCGGTTTTCCAAGAATTGGATTCATTTATACAGGGTTTCTTAACAGTTTCGAATTTTAATTTATGCCTGGGTGGAAAGGCAATTCTGATGTGTCCTTGTTGGGTTCTGCCCTCTGCAAGGTGTCCAGAAGTTTAGGACACCTTTTGTTGCTTTGGTGAGTCCCATTAAGGTTAGAAGTTTCGAATCTAATGTTGTGCCTGGGTGGAAAAACGATTCTGAAAATCTCACAGGTTCTTCCGTCGGTAAGGTATCCCGAAGATTGGGACGCCTTTGAGTACCTTTGGGGTGTTACTTTGGGTTTTGGAGTGCTTGGGGTTTGTTGCGGTTCCCTGTATAACTCATCCAAGTTTGCAGGAAGGTTAATGCCATGATAGTCAATAACCTCCGCTCGCTCAGGTCACACTCCATGATCCTATGCACCGGTTCATCCAAAAGCCCACATGCAGGACATAGGCCATTCGCGGCTTTTCCCAAACGTTTGAGATGCCTGCCGAATTCCCCATACCCCGTTAAAATTTGTGTGTCATTGTAGGTCCCGTTGGCAGGAGAGGGTTGGTCCACTTTCTGTATGAAGGAATATGTGATTCTTCCGTACCTTCCGTTGGCCCATCTCTCCTGCAAAGTACTTTTTAGCCTTTCTTCTATAGCTTCTTTAAGCCGGGTCTTATACCTGTACTGTGTTGGGTCGAAGAGTGGACCCAAGAATTGTTACCAGAGTATCATATTCGGCTTTACTCTCCATGTTTTCATCATCATGCCAATCATGCCTCTGCAGGCTCATAGGGCCCGTGTGGCCTTGTTTGTTACGTGTCATATTTGAGAGGTACTTTCCAGAATTAATCCTAGATATTTGACTTTTTTTACCACATGTAGTTCTTTTCCTCACATTTTTAGTGCGTTTACGTCTTGCAGTTTCCTCGGTTTGGTAAAGGCTACAACGGAGGTTTTATCCGGATTGACTGACAATCTCTCTCGTGTGCACCATTTTTGGGGAGTTTTCAGGGCTCTTTGCATCAAAGATGACACTGTGCCCCCGAATTTTCTAATCACTAGGATAGTGATATCATCAGCAAATCCATGTGCATGCACTCCAATCTGCTCCAGCTCCCACAAAAGGTTATCAACCACAGTAAGGGTGTTCGGTACTTAAATAATTAAATTTAGTTATTTTGAGCTGCCCAAGTAATTTTCGGTTACATGTTGAACCTAGCAAATGGGAATGGAAGGAACGAACCAATTCACTTTACTAAATTTTTTTACTTATCAAACCATTTTTTTTGTTTTTTTTTCCTTTCTGTTGCTAATACGAGCATACATTTAATGAGAAATATTATGGATTTCTTTCGAAGTGCCTGGAACATTTCCTTCCCGTATTGAGTAGCATAAGCGTAGTTCTCAGAGTAGTTTTGATTTTCATTAAATATTCCTTTGGAGCCAGATGATTTACGGTTTCCTAAAGTTTTTTATGTTGCTTTCTATTTCTTCCATTGTTAGAAATTAACAAGCTAAGTAAACAATAACATCAAATTATAGTTATTGATTATGTTCATCGTTTATGCGTGTCTTAATCACAAAACTTCCCCGGCCCCATATATCTGAAATCCATCCGTGATAAGCAATAGTTATAGTTTCAAATTTGGCTTGCACGCTTAGCACCGCTTCGCACGGAGAACAACGCAATTTACAGTGGACCAAAAAAGTTTTTACCATTGCTAAACATTTGCAAATCATTTCCATGGCTAAATGAGCAAAATTTATGAACAAAATTTCACTTAAACTGCAAAAAATTTAATTCGGTTTCTCGGGACGAAGCAGTAATTAAATTGCAACTTATGGAATGAATATCTCCATTTTCGACTGGATTCCGATGGACGTTTATATGGAACCCCTTCTTCGGTTTACTTCTAACAATCATCGATCGTGCAAAGTTATATAAACCGAAATTGTGAATCGGTTTGATGTTTTCTTTCGCGTCCGTTCATCATGTTCAGTTCAAACGGTGTAAGTTCTGCAAAAAAACAGAGGCCCGTCACCACTGGATACTTAGCCCGTCCAAAATTGGGAGCCTTACGAAGTACTCTGTATCCTAGTAAAAGTTTCAAGCCCACCACTGGATATGGATACGAAAAAAGAAAAAAAGCCAGGTAAAAATTTTTACTTTTAAAAAGTTTTTCTGATCAAAAACACTTTTTGCGTGTATTTAATCGTGATTTACTGTTTACAATAATCTAAAAGAGATTATAACAATCGCGCATCTATAGTGGGGGGGGGAGATGGCGGTAATTACCTTTCCCCAGCCCGGAGCCTAATTTAGTCGTTTATTAAGCTTTCATTATAAAATTTAATGATAGTAGGTGTAGAAAGTGATGTTTTTTCTTCCTATGCTCTTCACTATATCCACTATTAAAAAAAGGGTTACAGGCGTTTCCCAATCCGGTTTAAGCAGTCATGGGGTTTAAATACTAAAATCATTCTCGAAAGAGAAAAATGCTGATGGTCCAGGAATAGACTGAAGAGCTGAGAGTGATGTTTCTTTGAAATAGTAAATTACTTTACCGATGTTAAAAGTTATTTATAAAATTCTTTCTACTTCTTTTCAATTAAAAACATTAAAGTAATAAAAAATGAGTGGATAGTGGCGGAACAGCCACCCTAATAAACCAAAAATTAATTTGTTTCCTATAAATAAAAAAATTAATTTTGATTTGATAAACTGCTTTGGTTACTTCATTAAAAATTAATGTTTAAAAAATCTTAAATCTGAATTTTCTAGTATAAATCCAAAAAATCGCCTGTGGCGCTTTAAAATATTACATTAAATAATACTTCTTTTTATACTCCATTTTGGGAAATTTGAAAAAATTTACGTAAAAAAATGCTGTTTTAGCAACAGACTGTAGATTGACAATTTTTCATTGTTCATAAATTATCTTATCAATAATTTATTGTAAAGGGGGACGTCAGAGAGGGTTGGCGTTAATATTGTTCTGATTAGAATCTCATTATTGATTTTTTCAATATTAAAAAACGATTAATTTGATTTCAACCTGCAAGTACCAAATTTTAAATAATTCCAAAAACATAACTTTTGTTATTGAAAATTTTCAAAAATCAAAACCGTTTTTTAAAAAAAAAAACATTTTTTTTTCAAAAATAACAGATAGCCTCGTACAATCCAAAAGAAATGTACTGAAATCAATAAAAAAGTTTTCCAGTTGTTTGTAGAGTAAATTTATCGATCGGTGCATTACCACCACCTTAGGGTGAAGTATTTTATGTTACCAAGAGTAACAATGACAACAACGAAAATGAGTCAAGTTAATGCGATGGTTACTTCATTTCCATTCAAAATCACATTATCATCAACGTATTTAGTATTTTCTCCATTTAGACCAAATGTGCCAAATTACGAATAAACTCAAAGAATGCAAAAAAATGGTTAACAAAAAGTTATAGCGTCTCCAAATAGCGAAAAGTCTGTAAGATTTATTTTAAAATAAATTAATTGCAATAATTTTATTTTCAGAAAATCGCATGACTCCAAAATGGACTTTAGAAAACGTCCAGATTACGCTGACACGGCGTATCGCGAAGCCGTTTCTCGCTTGCGCCTGTTATTGGCAGATAGTTACACCCCAATGAAGAGACCATTAAGAGATCTTGACAGTGCCGGTGAAGAAACAGATAATCAATCTTTGCTCAGTGGTGCGAGTCGAACCTCCAGACCCAGCCACATCCACTATCGGTACAGTCCCAGTATACCCAGAAGATATCCATACTATAATCCTACAAGAACCCCATTAACAGTATCACACTTGGATTCAGAGAAAACCGTCATGTAAGGTGGGTTGCTGGTTAAAATAAAAATTTTTATTTTTCAATTTTAGGGATTCAAAATGGGAGGCCGCTCCAAAACCTCCAGAACTTATGTCGTTTATTGAGAGGCAAGAAGAGTACATCGAACAACTGGAAAATGAATCTAAATTGTGCAGAGTAAGTTATTTGGGCCTGTGAGATTTTTTTACCAAAAAATTTTTCCAGGGTGAACTTACAAGTCTTTTAAGAAAAGTGAAAGACGTTATTTCGGAAAATGAAGACCTTCACGATAAGCAAAAGTCCTCTCTAATAAAATCAGTTTTTCATACCATTGAAACCGAAACGGAAACTGAAACGGAAACCGACATGAAGAAAATGGTATTCCAGCGACAATTTTTACTCTGCATTGTTTAATTAACGCTTAAAACTTTTCAGCATATTCTAAGATCTCCAAAACGCTCAACAAGAAAGCATATACATTTAGAGGGACCCAGCATCGTTTTCGAGTCAAGAATATCTGAATTGGAAGCCCAGTTAACTCAAAACAAAATTGAGCTCAAAAAGGCTTTGGATGAAAATGACGCCTTTAAGCGCAAAATTGCAGATGGAAGTTTGGCAGACGGCCTTGGTTTAGATTCGCACAAGAAACATACGGAATCTTTGCAAAAGTTAGATAAAATGAAAATTTGGTTGCAAACTTTTTCTAAGACTCAGTTTGTGTTTTAGGGAAAAAAATCTGTTACAAGACACGGTGAATAAATTGCAAAACGCTTTGGTGCAATTGAGAGATAAAGAAAACATTACAACGGATCAAATTAAGCGCAGCTTGGATACTGCCGAACAGGCACAGTACGAAAAAAACAGTGCCGAAAATGAGGTCAGACGAGTCAAAGACGAACTCGAACGTCAGCATAGTAAACTGCGTGATGTGATTAACGAGCAGGTTAATTTTGTTTAATTAGGCTTCGCAGTGATTATTAATCCAAAATTTTAGGGTCGCAGATTGGCCGATGAAAGGTCTGCAATTGAACGTCGGTATTCTCAACAGATCGAGCAGCTAACTACAGAATTGGGCGTGCAATGGGAAGCGACCAGTAAAGTTCAAATGGAGTTGGACAAACAAAGAAGGGAAAACACCGACCTTCGAAGAGAGTTAGCTCAAAAGCAGGCCTATATTGACGAACTTAAAAAAGAAACGCAGAATAAAATTGGTAAGATCCAAATCCTTTCCAAGATCCAAATCCGGAAAAATACAATTTTACAAATGTTGCCCGGCTAACTTTCAGTTTTTATCCACAAATCGAACTTAAATGGTTATTGGAAAAGCCAAAAATTCAAAAACGCAACTTTCACCTATTTATTATTAAATCCAAATAATTGAATGATAAGCGCATCAATATGCACTCGCGTCGATTTTATTGTATATTTAATAAATTTAAATTTGGGAATCTTATTTATCCAAATTACCAGTAATTAATATTCCAAATTTAACTGTTAATTCTCAATTGCATCAATCCAAAATTCACTTTCTAAACATTCCAATTCTTGGCAAGAAACCCTATTTTCTTTTTAATTAATTAAATATCAAAATCGATAAAGAATTTTGGAGCACGACATTATCAAAAGAACATTTTTCTTACAGCTACAATGCAATCTGATATTGGTGTAACTGGAGCCGAAAAAAGCGTTTTGGAACAGCAAATTGCAACATTGCAGTTAGCAAACGAACGCAACGAAAGGCAAGCACGACAAGATGCAAATCGCTTGCAAGCCGAACTGCAATCCTTGAGGCAACGACTGGATCGCTCAGATGCCGATCTCATTCACAGCAGAAGAGAAAACATAAGATTAAACGAACAAATCGCGTCGTTGGAAAAGGAGGTAAAATGCAACAAACACATATTTATTGCTATGATGTAACAAAATTTGTGTTTCAGATAAATTTAAGTACGGCGTTGTCAGATGAAAGAGCAAAACGTGGAATCGGAAACGAAATTGTCGCTTTGCCACCCCCATCCAATTTGGGCAAAGAAAATCAAGAAAAGGATTTATCTGGTATCGTTAAAAATATGGAGAACAAACATGGTAGGTAATTTAAAATAATCGTTTAATAGTTGGTGGGCTTTATCCATGAGTTGAGTCTTTGCTTTCTTTACTTCCAAATTTAATGAAGGGTGTTTTTACAGCGGCCACTGTGGCCGAATTGGAAAGTATGATCAACTCGCAGAATCAACTCATGGACAAACTCACAGGAGAATGTCATGAACTTACTGTGAAACTTGAGGATGCCAGCAATCGGCACAAGTAAGAAAATTTATTTTGGTTCTTAGTAATATCGTGGCAAAAGTAACTGACATCCAAAATTTGCTGCTTTGCCGTGCGGTTCAATTTTATCAGTTCGAACGGAAAAAATTCCAGTTGAGTTGAAACTGATGATTTTTGAATTGCAATGGCGTAGTGTTCAAAACGCAAAACTGATTAAGTGTTGTGTAAGTGTAAACTAATGAAACTTGTGTTTGGTAGGAGCGGAGCTAATAAACAACATAAGCGAGTCAGATTTGCAATCAGTCCGACCGACCAAACGCAAGGAACCCATTAAAGTTGACATAAGTGTCAAAGTTGTTCCCAAGCCCAATAAGGTTAGTTTACCGTTACACAACAAATATAAGAACTTGAATTTGGGTTTGGTTGATATTTCAAATATATTTTTAATGTCCATGTGAGATAATCCTTTAATATTGGAGATACTACAAATTTTTTAGAGAAAACAAAAATGATTTGCGCATGAAAAATAAAGAATTGATGACTAAATTGCAACAAGTGTGGACATTATTAAAGCAGTCGTGCTCAGATGGAAGGGACGATTACGTCCAGGTAATGACATTTATTAAAAATAGTTTTAATGTGGTTAATTTGTTATAGGGAGGAAATACGGGAACTACAAGTTAACTTAGATTATTTAAGTAGCAGAGTTAATCTCACACAAAGTAATAATAAACTGCCGACTCAATATAAAGGTACATTTAGTAGTATAAGGGCCGATTTAACAATGACTTCGCTGCGCATTGATAAATCGGCGCCAAAATGTTTAGGATTGCTTAACTCGCGCTAAGCAATTAGAAAAATTGTTGCACCAGTAATTTTGCCTCATTAACTTGGGAGCTTAGCTAAAAAATGTTATGTTTCGCTAGTAGAATAAGGCAATTTTAAATCTGTTTGGTAATTTTAGATGAAGAATATAATAAACCAAGCACTCAATGGACCGCACCAACACCTAAACTTGCAGCTGGACAATCTAGAAATTCATTCGAAAGACCTATGAGCAGAACAAGTAGTAACGCATCTATAAAACCCAACAGCCCACCACGTCGAAAACCATCAATTGGACAAAATAAAGTGATCAAAGGAAAACCGCCAATTGCGCCAAATACACAATATTTGCCAAATCAACAATATTCAACTGAATCGAATCCGCCATATTTAACCGATCCGAATCAACAATATTCGACGGATCCCAATCAACAATATTTGACAAATCCGAATCAACAATATTCGACAGACCCGAATCAACAATATGTGACAGATCCGAATCAGCAATATGTGACAGACCCGAATCAACAATATGCAACAGATCCAAATCAACAATATATAACCGATCCAAATCAACCTTATTCCGAAGATCCGAATCAACAATATTTGAACGATCCTAATCAACAATACGTAACTGATCCTAATCAACAATATTCAACTGATCCCAATCAACAATATGCAACTGATCTCAATCAACAATATGCAACTGACCCCAATCAACAATATGTAACTGACCCCAATCAGCAATATGTAACTGATCCCAATCAACAATATGCAACTGATCCTAATCAACAATATTTGGATGATCCTAGTCAGCAATATCCTGCTGATCCTAATCAACAATACGGTGTACCTGATCCTAATCAAAAGTATCTAGATGATCCTAATCAACAATATGCTGGTGATCCTAATTCACAATATTTAACTAATCCCAATCAACAATATGCCACAGATCCAAATCAACAATATGCCGCAGATCTCAATCAACAATATGCCACTGATCCCAATCAACAATACGCAACCAATCCAAATGTACAATACGGAAATGATGCCAATCGACAATATGCAACTGATCCCAAGTATCAGAGCGCGCCTGATCCCAAGCCTCCGAGTAGTGTATCTGATCGTAAACCTCCGAGCGCGGCTGATTCAAAAGTTCAAAACGCATCCGATCCCAAAAACCAAAGCGGATCTGATCCCAAGAATCAGAGCGCCTCCGATGTCAACAATCAACAATCTATGGAACAAAGTGAATATGATGCCCAAAAAAATAAAAAAGACTTGAATCCTCAACAATATCAAAAAGATCCAAAACTTAAACCGGCAACACAACCTTCCCCACCGTCAAAAACACCCACTGGGCAAAACAAATCCAAACTGCAGAGAAAACCATCCACAAAGGATCCCAGAAAACCTTAAAGCGCCTTATGAAATAGTTGAATAAATTATAAAATTCCATTTAAGTGTTGATCGCTGCTGGTTTATTGTTATCAATCTTCAAATATTTATCTAAAATTGCTTTGCACTAATTTATATCTAAAATATTTTACAACAGCTTGTAATCTCAATAAAGTATGTTATAATGATAAGCGATGATGTATTATTTAAAGTAAATCAAGCCCGTAGTCAGGATTTAATTTCGGGGGGCACTCACAAAAAGCCTTGTGTAAAAAAGTAACATTTTTGGGGGTTCCTCTTCAGGGAATTTTTATTATTACAAACAAATGTTGTTTTTTCAGTCCATGAAATCAGGTGGTTTTCCTTTAAATTGGAAAGTATCACGTATTACGCCTATCCCTAAACACGGAAAACGGGAAAAAAACATTTGTTCGTAATATTAAAAATACCCGGAAGGGGAAACCCCGAAAATGTTACTTTTTAAATACTTATAGAGGTAAGTTGCAAGTTAACTTGTAAGAATAGATTTGAATAACCATTTTTCTATTTAAATCCAAAAATTCTCCTGATTTGCAATGTTTTGCCAAAATTATGAATTTTTGATTGAAAAAATATCCAACATGAGAAATAATAATTGTTTCTTCTAGTTCGGCTGTAAATATAATATAAAACAATAAATAAAGCATTGCTTTAAATTAATTTAAATTATTGCGATTTTTATTTAATTATTCTGTTAGTTTTTATTTAGTATTTATATATTATATTACTGGGCCACATATAAAATATAATTTAAACAGGCAATCAAAGAGGAAATCCAAGGAAACCTTACAAAAATTTGCCTTGTGACTTCCCCCTCGGTCAACCATCAAAGAGTTGTCAACTTACGTTCATTCAAAAATTTCCTTTATTCTTCTGTACTTTTGTGTCCTAGTCAGTTTATACAGTGTGCAAATGCAATACAACATTAAATCTGAGCCGGTTACCGCCCAGGTTGTTCAACATCCTTGTACACCTTCCATTGGTAAAACTGTCGTTAAGAAACAAATAATGTTGAATCCCAAAAATTCATTAAGCTCGCCATTTCAGGAATAATAAAAGATTCAAAAATTTATTTAAAAACAAATAACGCCAGAAATATAATTCAGTTTATGATGGCAATAAAATTACTTTAATTTTTTTCTACAAATTGCATGACTCCATAATCTCCAGTCACCATCCAGGTGGGATCCTTTTCACGAACCTCCGTCACCACTTCCAATTTTAAACCACAAGCAATGTCGCTCTTAATAGTGCGCAATGTGCACAAATTGGAAGGCCCAAACCCATTTAGCGCTTCAATGGTAGGTACAGTGGGATCCCAATTTCTTTCTCCAAACAGTTTACGATAGTTCAAGTCGCCTTTGAAAATCACCAATTTGGGTTGCGAAAGTTGTTCGTATAATTCAGGACTAACACTTTGCATATGACTGTAATCCATAGGTAAAGTAAAGAAATCATTTTCAACTATCGTCCAAACTTTATCCTGCACATAAGTGTGCCACCTCAACCCTAGAGTTCTCAAGTCATCGTTTTCGCTGGTTTTAAGTTGATTCAGTGTCCAATGAAAGTCGTGGGTCATAACATCAGATACAAACCATGGTATCGACTTAACGTACATTCTAATATTTTCGGCCAAACCCTTCGTAATAATAAAATCTGCCAAGCATAGGTCCGTGAACAATTCATATCCGGCATTGTCGAAAATTATGTCTACTGTTTTCGAATTCGAACTCGCATTAGAAATTGCATTCCAAATTTGCTCGGATTCGTCGCTTAAAATATTGGGTTCTAATTTGTTCAGTAATTCAAATGGATTTTGTGTTTGTTCAATTTCGCCAGCAGAAAATGAAAGGTCACATTTGTTTCCCCAAAGGTTCAACTGCAAATGAATAATTAATAAAGACCAAGAATGATGTAGTTCATTTTTACTCACTTTTAATAATTTAACAAAATTTTCTTTGGTTTCCTCCTCATTGTCTTCAGTTAATATGGGCAACAGAGTACCACTTAAATTTTTAATCGATTCAATAGCCACAAAATACGATTCTTCTTTTTGATATCGAAAAGGATCGTAAGGTTTCAAGTGTTCCCTACAAAAAATTGTTTAAAAGTTAGTCAACAATAGACAACAATTTGCAACTTTTTTTGAAGAGGAAATATGTCAACTTACGTTAATTCAAAAATTTCCCTTACTCTTCTGTACATGTAACACTCTGTATGCAACCAAACCGCAGTAAAATAAGATGGGTTGTCTGCCTGCGCCAGGTAATCATTGTACAATTTGACATCAGGTGCATTTGAAGTTAAGTTCCGCATAGGTTTATTGGTTTGGATTTCATATTTGAGCTTTGATATATCACCAATCACGCTTTTAAGTTCCTCTTTTGCATCCTAAATACAAAAGTAATTTTACCAATTCAACTTCTGAATTAAATTTCGTAAAAACAATTTGACTTACCGCACCATAGCTTCGACCGATATCATCCTTGTTTCTGACGAGAATATCTAAAGTTTGAGTAAGAATACGTGGCAGACGTTCTTTAACTGTTTGGTACGCAAAGCTCCTAAAAGAGTCTCAAAGGGTGATTAAGTAACCAAGATAGGTAGATTCTAACCTTTTATAAAATGCACTAAGTGATGCGTTTATCGGAGTAGCTATATCCATAGTCACTATGTCGTCCTTCTGGCATTGACACATTAAATTGAAATTGTAAAATAAAAATGAAAAGAAAACCAGCGTAAATCTAAAGAAATACATTGTAATTTATTAAAACTAGACCAACTAAATGTTATTAGAAAAACGTACCAAAATAGACAGAGGTCACAAGTCTATCAATTACGAAAGAGGTTATTGAAATAAAAATTTCAAAGTCATAAAATTGATATTATTAAAAACGCCGATAAAATATAATACTACTCATTTTGGAAAACTAACCTCAAAAGTTTGATGTTTATTGAAGTATTAATGGTTCCATGCACGCTCAAGTATGCAGTCAGCTTTTTGAATATTGTTTGTGATGAAATAATTGACTGCGAAGAATTTAAATATCTGGAATTTGTTTTTAATAAAAACTCAAAGTGTAACAAAAGTTGCACATCAAAAGTTGTGGAGTAAAGATATAAAACCCGTAACTGAGATTTTTGGATAGATAGATGTGGGTAGATGCGTAGCTATTGGTAAAACAAGTTCATCAACAACTTTTATACGTTGCCAAGGTGACGTAACCCAAAACTAACAAGGTGGAACTCGGATGACTGCAGTTTGAAGGCTTCCGTACTCATTTGATGGGTGCTTAGATAACAGTATGTAGTGTTAAGGTGGATCCAGACACTGCGAGGCTGAAGCGCGCGGCAGCCTCGGGATACAAGCCTCGCGCTGTGTGGACCATGTTTCCTGCGAGGCTGCCGCGCGCGGCACGCTTCGCGCTGTGTGGACGGTGATTTTCTTATAGGAATTTCATTAAGTAGACATGTGTCGAGCGAGGCAAAGCTGCCTCGCTAGCCACATCGGAATGGTCTAGACCATGTTTACAGTAACTGAGATACAAAACGGAGCTGCCTCGCTGCGAGCCAAATTTTGTCGGTCGACTCAAAGAAAAGACTACGTACAAAAGTGGTCGAGTAAATAAACAAAGTTTCCAAACAGGATAAAGTTAACATTACTGTCATACTTGGGTATTTAATTGAAGATATATTGCCATTAAGTGTTCAATTTTAGGTGTTATTTATTACATAATTTATGACCATGTGCATTTCAAATTTTAAAACTTTTAAAATTTTAGCCTAACTTGTCATTGTCTATACACGTTATGTTTATACATGTTAGTTTAAAAATAGGAATATGTTGTTATTTTCCAGCAAACAATTGTTTTCTTTTTTTTATTGATTAATTAGTAGGTAATCGGCAAATAAAAATGCAAAATTGTAAAAGAACATCGCAAACTAACTAAATTGATAATAAAATAAATACATAATTAGTTACTTTTAGAATCATTATAAAATTGATTAGTACTACAATTATTTAATTACAGAAAGAATGAATGTTATGATAAAATTTTCATAGATGTAAAAAAACATTATGCAAGTTGTAGGTAGGTAATTATTATTAGTTTATCGACTTCGTTTAGTAATTATTTTTCGAACTTATAAATCAGAAATAATAAACCTCAGGTAAGTGCTATGATATTCACAACAATAACACCAATATATCTTTTACTAACGTTTTCACGCTACTTAAAGAATAAGTGTAACTGGTAATATTTTTGAAGTAAATAAGAAAGGTTTATCCGTGAACTTATTTATTCTTTCTTAGAAAAATTTTTTAATTATTTCTTTAAAAGATTGGATTTATAACTTCCATGCTCCGTTTAAACGGTATTTATATACTCAGATGCCATGATAAGATGTCAACTAACTGGAGATGCATTCTACAGAGGCAACTACGCAATCGCAGGGGATACATTTGAAGCAGCCTTGAAACTTCTGGCTCGCGCTAGCTGAGACACAAGTGGGCCACACTGAGCGAGGCACCTGCCTCGCGCAGCAGCCGCGCGCGGCAGCCTCGCAGTGTCTGGATCCAGCTTAAGAAATCCTACTGTGTCTTCCTCAGCTGTAGTCTAATCAACTTGAGAATTTTGTGTTTTCTTTTGTCGTTGAAAGGGTCCTCCCATGAATATCTACGATTGCCTTAGTCCCGGAATGTCCATACAGGATGCAACATATTTACGTGGTGGTTTTTAGACAGTCTCTTTTGCGGACAGGTATGCTATCCCGCAAGTTGGTTCCGGTTCTACTAGATGTTTTTTTGCAGCTGTTTTAGGGAAGGCATTAGCTTTTTCGTTAATCCTTCTATTCCAGCATGTCCCCGCACCTAACTCAGCATTAACCTGCTGCGTTGTGCCAGAGTGCCACTAGCACATCCTCCAGGGTTAATTTCCGTATACAGGGTGTCCCCGGATACACTTTACATAACTAGGGTGGTGATAGAGGACACTTTTTTAAGAACAATATTTAACAAAATTTTTTTGCTAAATAGAAACCCTCGGGAGTTACGCCTCTTTAAAGCATTTTTTTCAATTTCCACTTTCACGTGACCATATCCCCAAAAATATTAAATTTCAGTAAAAATGGTTAAGTGCTTTTTTAAAGAGCGTGAAATAATCTACAAACTGCATTTAAACCTTTTCCGTCTAAAATCAACGGATTTCGAGCTATGAATTAAAATAAGTGAAAAAATGTTGAAAACTTCAAAGTTTTTGTTGTGTTTTTGTTTTTTCAAGACCCTGTATCTTTTAAACGAAACATTTTACAAAAAACTGACGCCCCATTTCGGATAGGAAATTTAATGGACTACAACTTTTGTATAGTAAATTTTTTTTAAAAGCCAGCCCATTTCACAGAAAATCAGAAAATAATAAACAAGGCAGCTACAAAAGTAAAAATTAAATTCACCTTTTGTCTTTTCCAGCTTCTGGTGACCGACCCCTGAGGCATTTGACTGTTTACCTTCAAAATGTGTTTCCAGAGCTCTCCTCTACTACCAGCGTTCTTCCGTGGAAATAACTCGCCAGTATGTTGAGAAGATATGGTGGCACTTCTCTCTTTTCCAGCTCCGCCATGACCACTTCCCACCTCGTGGAGTTGAAGGCGTTCTTCACATCGAGTGTCACCAGGACCACGTATCGTTTTCTTCTTCTTGTACCCTCTCTTGCTGCTTTTATCTTTCGGACCATGCCATAGACCACGTCTGTGATGGATCTACCCTTTCGGAAGCCGAATTGACTATCCGAGAGACCCCCGGTCTTATCAGGATTATACGCTCGAAGAGCTTTCCAGCATGGTCCAAAAGACAGATAGGCCCGTACGAGTTTGGGAGCTCCAGAGGCTTAGTTCCCTTCATCAGCAGCAGTAGTTTCGGTTTCTTCCACTTGGTCGGGTATTTCCCCTCTCTCAGGCATCCATTGTAGACTGCTTGTAGTTGGTCACCCCTAAGGGTGCCGGGGCACCGACAACGTCGGGGCCTGGAGTTTTACCCACTGATATCCTTTTTACGACTAAAGTTAATTTTTCTTCCGCAAAATATTTGAAGTGTGCGGGTGGCTTTGCCTACCTTTCTATATGGTGAGATGGAAAGAGATTGCCGATAATATCTCTCAGCTGGTCTTCTTCTAGGTTAAGGTAAGGCGTTCTTCCTAATTTCTTTGTAGCAATCCTATACCCTAGACCCCCAGATGTCGTTGTCAATGTCTTTCAGCAGGGCTAAAGGATTTGTCCTTGCTCCCACGCTCTTCTCCTACTATGTAAATGACATCCCAAAACACCACAACATCCAAATTGCACTCTTTGCGGAAGACACCGCGGTTGTATCAGAAGGAAAAAAAGAAATCGCGCCATCTCACATAAACGTGAACTCTACTATCACCGCTGGAAAATTAAACTATACACCGGCAAGACTGCATTAACTACGTTCTCCCACAAATGCGAACAACCCACCAAAAAATTACAAATAAATAATACTGACAGGGACGTTTGAATGTAGGGACGTTTGAATGAAAGGACGTTTGAACGCCAGAAATTAGAATAAGATATTAAGATCGTGTTGCAATTTCTTTGTTCGATTAAGTTATCGGTAGGTTGCATCTGTGATCCATTTAGTCCTTTTTTGAGCGGTCCGATTTATTGGAAGAGAAGGGGAATTTTATATTATTTTCTGCTTAAAGAATGTACAGTAGCATAATAGATAATAATTAACGTTATCCAGGTAATATAAAATAACAATAAAAATATTAAAAACAGTTTATTACGAAACAATGCATTTACAAACTTACATGGTATAATAAATTAAGTAGGTATTTATTTAAGTATTTTATAGTAAAAATAGGTTTTACAACATTATTTGTGTGATTAACACCTAGGTCAGTAATCTTGAGTGTTCGAATAATATAATAGTATATTGTTTTATTAGAAGTGAAAACCAAACTTTTTTGGCATGCAAGTTTTACCCAAGCAAAGCATTTTTTCTCCAAACGACTAGATATCAAAAAAATAATTTCAAAATTTTAATTTAATCATCAGGGAACTTTTTCTTAAAATACGTTAAATTGGTAATACGTAATTTTCATGCGGAACTGCCAACTTTAATTATTCTGACATTTAATAAATATTTATAGGTTAATAATTACAAAATTTTAATTAAATCTAGGAACTTTGAGTAGAAGTAAGATTTAAGTTGGTTATAGGTTGTCAATTTTCAATATTATCTAATTAATAGGTATTTTAATATACGTATAAGACGAGCGGAAAATGTTAATTCACGAGCGACAAAGTCGCGAGAGACTTTATATTACATATTTAGTTTTGAATTTATTTTTTGATATTTTTGAGTTTATCTAATGTTATTTCATAACGAACACTTAAGATCCTTGATTTGCACTGAAATTGATAAAGGAAAAATATTATGGATATTAAGCTTGACATAATTACCTATCGTTACATTTATCAAAATTTAATTTTAAAATTTGGGCAGTTCAAATTACGTGATAAACATGCCAAATTTGTCTCATTAACAATAAATACTACATATAAAATTTTAAAAATCCTATTCATAATCAAAGTTTTTAAACCAGAGCCAGTGCATAAGTGTATCTGCTGGCTTTGATTAAACGTATCACAAGCTCCCCTCTTTGTGACATCTTGGAACTTTGTCCACTAACCGTCACATTAGTTTAGAACAAACTTTACAGTTCTGCATTTGACTTAAGAAAGCCGCACAGAGCATATTAGTTGTACCTTATAATATAATTATATAATTACAATAAATTATTATTTATTACCTTACATTATACTTAGCTAAATATTACACGTTACAAGTAACAAACAAGTGTTTTTCATATTTTACAAATTGTGAAAAGTAAAATTTTTATTTCATGCTTTGAGTATATAATATATCACGAACCAGAGAAAGAAGTATCAAATGAAAGGAAAGGTTATATACTTTTTAAAAAAATCAAATAAAAAAAGAGCTCCGATTTTTCAACAATTTTTTACTTACTTCAATTCATAACTCGAAAGCCGTTGATTTTAGACAAACAATGTTTGAATCTAGTTTGTAGATTACTTTAAGCTCTATAAAAAATCTCCGATCTATTTTTACCGAAAAATCAATATTTTTTGGGCTATGGCCACGTGAAAGTGGAAATTAAAAAAATGCTTTAAAGAGGCCTAACTCTCGAGGGCTTAGATTTATAAAAAAATTTTGTTAAGAATGTTTTTTTAAAAAGGGTCTTCTATCACCGCCGAAGTTATGTAAAGTGTATCCGGGAACATCCTGTAGAGTAAATAAATATAAATATTTTTAAAATATGGCTGATTAAAATATGACAAGTGATTCATTTTATTTCTATTATTTATGAAAAATTTTAACAGAATTGTAATAGAAAAACTACATAATCGATTCCCTGAAATAATTCAAAATAAAAACCTTTGAATATCATTCACTCTCGTACACAGAAGTAGCCATGCTGCAATATATATTGTCATGTTCCAACATTTTTATTATTTATTTTGACTTAATTTGAAAATTTTGTTTTTTTGAAAAATTTTGTTTTGAATTTCTAAATATTTCTAAAAATTAATTGATTTTACAGTTTTGATTTTTGCATAGAAAGTATGTTATCAATTCAATGAGTTGACGGTGCGTGTGCCCCGAGTGGGTCTACGGAGACTGGTTTTGTAATTTGTAAAAATGTAATATTTCGAGTTCTAGCTTTTAGAGACCCGTCATTATCAAGTTCTGTTGCGCCCCGCGGGATTTTTTTAAATAAAATTTGTGCTTGTCAAAACGAGTCGCAGCGCCCGAGCGGAGCGAGGGTAGCGGAGAATTACCAAATGAATGCTTTTTCGAATTTTTTATTAAACAATAAAATTTTGTTTGTTCTCCTTCTTCTCCTTGTTCTTAGAGCTAGGCAGAAAGCATAAAAAACTCTTCTCGTATTTAGATACTGGGTGCGTCGACAATTACTCATTGCGTTACTTTGTTTTGGAATTTTGCAAACATTTGGATAGTGAAGTTAGCCAATGGGCGCCATTGTTAGATTCCATATGTTTAGATTGACTTGAAGATTTTTGTACAATATTAACTTGATATCCAAATTGAGCTGACATTATTTTCTGCAGATAAGCCTGTATAGAGTATTTGATTAATCGAATAAGAAAAAATAAGATATCAGCTAACCCCCCTTTCCCATAAAAGATGTTATTCTGGCCGCGTCTTTTTGGGTCTGCGCCTATATGGTTGCGTTTTTTAGATCTGCGCCTATATGGCTGCGTCCTTTTCGACTAGCGCTTTTTTGGGTCTGCGTCTTTGTGGCCCGCGTCCATTTGGGTCTGCGTTCTTTTGGGTCTGCGCTCTTTTGGGTTTGCGCTTTTTTGGGTTTGCGTCCTAAGGCTCCCGCCTTTTCGGTCGTGTCCTTTTGGCCGTGTCCATTTGTCCTAGACCCGTGGCCTGAGTGCATGCAAGCTTTGGCCTGCCCTCCACTTCCAATCCTAACCTTAATCCATCACTGGAAAACATTTTTCATGAATTTATGTGATTTCTGCCCTTATCTTGGTTTAGTTTATAAACTTACACAGCCATACAAAATAATTATGTCACTTTCACCGCTTGTTATAATATACTACTATTTTATTTATGGTGTTAAAGAAGCCTCTACGGAATGATTTACTTTCTTTATTAAACTTGACTGGAAAATTATTACTAATTATTATACGTTATAAGCAAGTACACATAAAATAAGGCTACGCCGGATCAATGCCAAGTTAAGTTAATGATATTGTACAAAATGTCCTACCATTGAAGAAAATATTAAAATAATATAAACATAATTCTACAAGCGGCAAATATCCCAAAAAATTTGTGTGCACTCGTTTGAAATTCCCTTGGAAATCATTGGACTTCCTTGGAAATTCTTGGAATTCTTTGCAAGTCCCTGGAATTCTTTGGAAGCCCCTGGAATTTTTTGGAATTCCTAGGAAATCGTTGGAAGTCTTTGGAATTCCTTGGAATTCTTTGGAAATCGTTGGAAATTATTGAAAGTTTTGGAAATTTTTGGAATTCGTTGGAAATCTCTTGAATTCTTGGAAATCGTTGGAATCTTTTGAAAATCTTTGGAAATCCCTGGAGTTCTTTGGAATTCCTAGGAAATCGTTGGAAGTCTTTGGAATTCCTTGGAAATCGTTGGAAGTCTTTGGAAATTGTTGGAAGTCTTTGGAAATCGTTGGAAGTCTTGGAATACTTTGGAAATCTTTGGAAATCGTTGGAAATCCTTGGGATTCTTTGGAAATTCTTGGAATTCCTTGGAATATACCTGGAATTCTTCGGAAATCACTAAAATTCTTTAAATTAAACTTTGATTTGAACTCATTGGAATTCCTTGGAAATCACAGGAAATCTTTGGAATTCCTAGGAAAGTGATGGAATTTTTTGGAAGTCTGAAAGTTCTTGGAATTCTTTGGAAATGGTTGGAAATCATTGGAAGTCTTGGAATTTCTTGAAAATCGTTGGAATTCTTTGGAAGTCGTTGGAATTCATTGGAATTTTTTGGAATTCCTTGGAAATCGTTGGAAATCATTAGAAGTCTTGGAAATCCTTGGAATTCTTGGTAATCATTAGAATTCGTTGGAAATCCTTGGAGTTCTTGGAAATCGTTAGAATTCTTTGGAAATCTTGGAAATTTTTGGAATTCTTTTGAATTTCTAGGTAATCGTTGGAATTCCTTGAAAATCATTGGAAGTCTTGGAAATCTTTGGGATTCCTTGGGAATGGTAAGAATTCTTTGGAAGTCTTTAAAATACCTGGGAATTCTTTGGAAATCGCTGGAAATTCTTGGAAGTCTTGGATCTCTTTGGAATTCCTTGGAAATCGTTGGAATTCTTGGAAATCTTTGGAATTCCGAATCTAGTGCACAGAAATTTTACTTGAAATTTACACCTTGATCTGAAGTAAAAAAAAAACAAAAGTTTGCTTAATGTTAGTACTCTTTTAGCCTGACAAAGCATGACCCGATTCTAGAGTTGCACTTGAGCGCTTTCCCTCGTAAAAATTATCGAAGCATTAGCTGAATTTAAACAGGTTTAACATTTCTGTTTTTCTAATTCGATATTCTAATTAAAAACGAGATAAGTAGAATCCGGGAGATAAATCACTTTGAAAAATGTTGTAAATTCCAAAATGAGAAAAATTCCAAAAAGATTCCAAAAATTCCAAATGCCCTAATTTTCAAAAATTCTACCAAAATGTCGAAAATACTACAGAAATTTGGATAGTTGCAGAAAAATGTATAAAAATTCCAAATATTTAAAAAATTACAAAAATTCTACACACTGTACACTAAAATTTCAAACCGACTTACCTCTCTATAGTACAGTGAATCCTTTATACACAGTGGCGACAAACTATGTCCGACTTTTGATTGGCTACAATGTTTTTGCTTATCTATAGCTTAAGGCAGAATAAAAATTAATTATTTTACGTTATTTGCAACATCCTGTACCGTTTTAGGGGCTCGTGTCGTCATGTCACTGTTTGCCATTGCCATTGTTTGCCATTGTTGTCTCTGTATTATTGAATTCTTAACAAAAGCAATATTTTCAATTGGCGGTAATAAGAAGATGAAAAAATCTTTCCCCCCACCCAAAAACTGTAGGGGGGCCGTCAACAGAAAATTATATTTATAGACAATATACTGGGAAATTGCAACTCATGCACTTCTGCGGACGCCTTACGCGCTAATAAATCATTTAAATATGCTGAAAAGCTTGATCCGTATTTTTGCAAGTACAGTAGCAGTCATGGAAATTGCATCGCTAAATATTTCCAATGAACTTTCAATAACCGTTCACAATATAAACACAATACAAACACAAAGCTAGATTTTTCAAACCGGGGGGTCTGGGGGGTATGGAATCCTTCCAGTACACCAGAGATTATGCGCAAAAAGGTGTTATTAAGCTTACGCTTTTCAAACCGAAAATCTAATTCCTGAAAATCTAAGATTTCTGATTTTGACATTCAAAAACACATTTTTGTTTGAACACAATCAGTAATGTGCGGGGGGGTATTCCAAACCCTCCAGACCCCCCGGTTTAATAAACCTAGCTTTGTGATTGTGTTCAAAAAAGAAAATGTATTTTTGGGCTTATGAGTTTCACACCAAAAATCTAACTTTTTATCGATTCTATTCTATTTTCTACTCTTTATTATTAAGAATATCTTTTTTTTCCATGACCATGACCGCTACTGTATCTTAAAGTAACGGTTTAGTTTAGTTTGATTAGTTGACCAATAAGAAACAAGAGTTAACCTATATGTAAGTGCAGATAGGTACTCTGGCTACCTTTGGTTACTGGCAAAAATGCACTTTTTATCGCTTGGAGTTGCAATAGAATTGTTTTATTGAATATAAGGATTCTTTTGTGTTCTTTCTCAGGTATTTAATCCTGTGTTATAGGTATAGTGCATGACACAAAAAGGCATATTTAAATAAAGCATGAAATAATTTTGAGAATATAATTTTTTTGTAAATTCGTACATGTATTCGGTTGAGAATGCGTTTTTTGATTTTCACTTTCAATACCTATTCTTACGCGAATGCAGTAACATGTACGATTTACCGGTTGTTTTTTTACAATTTTTAAATGCAAACCAGTAGAAGTTCAAGTTTTTTAATTAGATAAATTAGGATTCCTTTTTTTTAGCTTGTGGTTGTTTCGATGGATAAAGCAAATATCTGTTGTAATTTGAGAAACGGTTTCTCGTTATTTTTTAAACGAATTTAGTAATACAACTATAAACGCTGAGTGCTCAGCAGTATAAGCTGACTGGGAAGCAGGAAATACACTGCTGTGATCTAAAGCCCAAGTTATAATTGTGTGCTATAGAAAAGATGCTGAGAAATCACTCCATTATTTAAGTTTCCTAGTAAGTCATCTTGGCTTTAGCCAAGTGATCGCCTATGCACTGCATAGTGTATGGGACTAAAAAACTTGTATTCTACTGGATTAATACATTTTCATTAACTCTAAGTTAAAACTATATTCTATGTACAATTTTATAATTAACACATAATATTAAAAATTTTGAGTTCGGTTATTTATCATTTTTTTTTGTTTTAACTGAAATTTAAATGTATCTATCGAAATATGTTCAAACCTCTTTAGTTGACTTCTGAAACTAGAATAATGAATATCAACAATATATTAAATATTTAAGTTGGTATTTGCAAACATGTTCAATACCAACTTAAATGGAAGCAATTATCATGGCGCATATTTCGATAAATGGTTTTAAATTTTAATAAAGCAATATGACAACACCGAATTATATTCTTAAACTACAATAATTTATTATTAACGACCTACAGTACAAAAATCTCAGTTCAAATTTGAAAAAGTCAACTCAAAAACAGTTTATTACCAAACCCAACAAATACAAATTTTGTCAAACACCCTGTAATGTAAGTCAGTAGGCACCTTCAATCACTCAACACTTATTATTTTAAAAATTTTGGCCTCTTTAAAGTCTTATATTTATTAAAGGTGAAGTTTAGTAATAATCTTTTTTTGATATCTACACGTTTTCTTATCTACTTATTTCAAAAATTTTGGAAAAATTCCCATCTTAGGTACCATTAATATTCAATAGTTGTATAAATACCAGTAGTTAATTCCTAATTAAATAATAATTACCTATTTATTTATTTAAGAAGGACTACATCTTTATAATGTAAAACATTTAATTTAAATTGTATTTTCAAAAAAAATTCAAATTTGACTAATCCGTTGACAGAGGACACCGACAGCGACACTTTGTTTTGGACTAATAGTCATTGCGTTAGCAGTCTCTAAAGTGCAGGTCCTACCTATGACGGTTTAATTTAATTTTTATTTTACTTGTTACGTGAGGTAGCTTCTTTTCTACTGTTGTCAAGTTTATAAACATTTCGCAAGGCCTGTTTTTCTTTTGATATATTAAAACAGTAATAAGGTTAACGTTAATGGTACATTGCGTATCAAACTGGTAATGCGCGCATTTACTGGACGAGTGCGCTATATTCAGTACAAGACAAAAGACGAGTAAATTGGAATAAAATTAGAAAAACTGAAAACTTCTACATTTTGAGTTGAATATCGAAATTTTTCAAAGTAAAATCTCTAGGTATAAATCAAACATATTTTGACTTGCATTTTAAAATTTGAATTTTAAATTCGTCAGTAGGCAAGATAAACTCGATCAAATTTGAATTTTTTCTAGTAGGGATATACACGACACCTATGTATAAAACATTTTATAAAGAAATTGGACAAATAATTTTAACAAATAGGCAGTGAATATATTGGATACATAACCATTACTTATGCAGTAGCTGTTGGTTGGATATCTCTTGGGTGTAAATTTTCACACGTTCCAACAATACATTTCCCGCATAAACAACATATCACAGATTAATTACAATCAATATCGGCATTCTTAGCAAAAAGGGGGTTATCGAGATCACCATTTAAAATTCTAAACGCATGTTGCTACGTTAGCCCCCGTAGGTTTATATCAGACACTTCGATGATGCGTTATTGTTGTTGTGGCAGTTGGAGCTGGCAATTTAGGTGAACATTGCATCTGTTCTTGTCCTACACACTTTTTTAATGTTCGAAATAACGTGTTTCTAAAATCTTCCGAAAACAGGCAGTAAATGTAGAACGTTATCGAATAATTTGTGACTTCCAGTAAGTTAGCTAATGCCCGAAATACCTAAAACATTACAAAATTAAAATTACGACAATTTATACAAAAGTTTATGTTACATAATGTTTCAAAATTTGTTTATAAATTCGGTCAGGTTTTTACAACGACAAATATGTGTTACCAATCCACACAATTGTGCAGAAAAATTACACAATTGCATAATTAAATTTTTTTTTTATTTTTCTGTGTTGCTAGGGAAGAAAACCATTAAAACGCAAGTTCTTTAGGGCTGGTTTAAAATTTTTTGTATTTAATTTTCCGAGTTTTATTAGTAGCAACAGTGTAATTCAAAGAACCGTTCGTTTTGCTAGATTTGTTTCGATGAAAATTATTTAAATCCCCCAATTTGCTGTCGAGTAACGAAGCCAACCTAGATTCCACTTAATCGACCACCGTAGCATTAAATAGGCGATTTCATTGTCTTAAGGATAGGTTAATAGCAATCATTACAAAAGCATTTTATTAATTTAACCGCAGGATTAATATTGATTTTGCAGTTAAATTTCAAGTTTTTGCTTTAAATAAGCATTGCGGAAATTGAAATCTTGCAAAATGGTGAATTTAAAAAATGCGAAACACAAAGAAAAAATAACTTCACAAAAAGAAAGCACTACTACCTATTTCTATGTAGAAACTTAAAAAAACACAGATATCTTTTTTTATACCTTTATCTTTTTTTTTTTGGTACGAGTAGGGTGGTGTTACGTGTTGAATAATATTTTATTAAAAATGATTACAAAACTTAAACGCTTTTAGCCTTTAGAGAGCCAATTTAAATAAAAATAAAATTTAAAAATCAAGTTTTTGTCCATATTCAAGAAACCCCAATTTTAATTAAATATTTTGCTTTGAATTGAGCACTAAGCATTATTTTTCAATATTTTTTTAACGATCAACCCAGAAAGGCCATTTCGATCTATAATTTCAGCAGTTTTTTGTGTACTATGTTAATCATATGGATGGTTTTGTAGATTAACGAAAAATAAGTGTTTGATTAATTATTCAAATTCGGTACACGGTTTGTGTTCAAGTTCACTTTTTGCTTCTTATCGATAAATTCTATGCTTTTGTATGGATAAACTTTATAACATTTCGTAACAGCTTGTAACAAATTTTTTGTATATCAAAAATCACGTTGCAAGTTGGTCTTCACAACTTACTATGTCTCTCTAAGACCCTGCTCTAATGTATGTATATCGGTTGTGGCTCGTGGATGTTTTAATTGAGGAGGATGACAATAGAGATATGTATACGAAGGTGCACAGTTTACCAAGGATTTTTTTAATTTTCACGATTTGATAATTTTTATATTCGTGGCGAAGGTTTACACGGGTGTGTATATCACAGTTTTATCAGTTCGTGGTGAAAAATTACGATTTATATTTCACGAATGAGCAGTTTACACGGTGCGTATTCTACGCAAGTGTGACTCACGATCGTGATTCACTACCCACGTCAACGCAGCTTTAAAGTTTGGCATTTCGCTATCGCAGATTTATTATTTATATCGGCTACCGGAAAATACAAAAATTTTAGTCTAACAAATTTTTTAAAACCTGTAATTTATCTGACAAGTTTAATTAATTACCCTGCCATTACGCCCCGACAACCAGCGATATGACCTTCTATTGTTTCTTTTGTTAATTACTTAATTTGACCCCTGAACGGTTGCCATACTTGTAACAAATGACTTAGAATTTTCTCTCACTATAGTAACGGCTTTGTAAAATTTGGAAATTAAATTTTCTGTTATTTTCGTAAATAATAATATTATTTTCCAAAAAATGCGTTATAAAATTCGGTCGATTTTCAAAATTTAAAAAGAGGGCAGAGATTGAGAATATGAAATTCAAATAGCAGCAAACATCATAGAAATAATCGAACAATGCCGCTAACGATGTGACATAAACATCAATTTGAGAAAAATAGAAATAGGTAGATTGAAGAGAAAATCTAAAAATGAAAAACAAAATAAAAATAGGAAAAGTTATATGAATTATAGATAATAAGCAATAGTGAATAAATCTTGACGTAAATAAATAATGCAACCTTCATACACGCACGGTATCGGGGTTGAATATCATAGACCCAGTTTCTATTTTTCTGGGTTTCTAGACCCAGTTTAATCTAAGTTAACCATTGAATTTGGGTTAACAGACGATTGTAAAAGCTGGGCCTAAATGTTTATTTTGAGTAGTAACTTCATGCATGCAGATCCTTGAGATAATTAATGCTGCTTGTGAAGTTTGATTTTTCATATCGGGGGGTTTGGGAGATATGGAGTATCCTCCAGTACACCAGAGATTGTACGCAATAAAAATGCTTTTTTGAGCTTATGGGTTTTAAAGCAGAAATCTAACTTCTAAAATCTAAGATTTCTGATTTGAAATTCATTAACACATTTTCCTATTTTGAACACAATCACTCATGTACTGAGTGATGTACAGACCCCCCGATTTGAAAAGCCTAGCTTTGTGATTGTATTAAAACAATGTATTTTTGAGCTTATGAGTTTTAAACCAAAAATTTAACTGCTTATCTATTTTTGTTCCATTTTCTATTCTATATTATTAAGCAAGGGGTAAATATCCCAAAAATTTTATGTACATTTGTTTGGAATTACATTGGAAATCATTAGAATTCCTTGGAAATTCTTAGAATTCCTTGAAATTCTTCGGAAATTCCTGGAATTTTTGGAAATCCCTGGAATCCTTTGGAAATCCTTGGAATTCGTGGAAATCCTTGGAATTACTGGAAGTCCTTGGAATTAGTGGAAATCCTTGGAATTTGTTGGAAATCAATGGAATTCCTTGGAATTATTTGGAATTCTTGGAAATCGTTGGAAGTCTTTGGAATTCTTCGGAATCATAGGAAATCAATGGAAGTCTTGGAAATCTTTGGAATTCCTTGTAATTCTTTAAAAATCGTTGGAAGTCTTGGAATTCCTTGGAAATCCCTGGAATTCTTTTGAAATCACTGGAATTCTTTCACTGGAAAATTTTGATTTGAACTCATTAGAATTCCTTAGAAATCACTAGAATTCTGTGGAATTCTTTGGAAATCTTTGAAATTCTTGGAAATCATTGAAATTCGTTGGAAATCCTTAGAATTTTAATAAAACCTTGGAATTCCTTGGAAATCACTGGAAATCTTTGGAATTTTCTAAAATTCCTAGGAAATCGTTGGAATTCTTTGGAATTCCTTGGAAATCGTTAGAAATCATTGGAAGTTTTGGAAATCTTTGGAATTCCGAGTCGTGTGTACAGAAATTTTAGTGGATTTTAGCCCTTGTTATTAAGAATGCAATATACTTAGAAATATATTTTTTTAATTCGGGAATAATTCCCAATGCAATTTCCATGACCGCTACTGTATGTTAATTAAATTCATCTTCATTTTGCATCTCTTTGTGTAATTTAAAGTCAAAATCAATCAAATTAAAAGTAAATATGTTTTTGTTGAATTCATTATGTTATAGTTTGATGGGGTAGTAACGGATAGTGAATTTGATTTAATCGATTGCTTTCGACGTTGAGTTTTCAGTGATAGACCGATGTGCAATCAAATAATGACTTGTTATTTTGAGTTCTTATCAAAGTAATATTCTAAGTTAGGTCATAAAATGTGCAACTATCAGTTTTTCATTTTCATTTCTTTTTCAAAGTCCCGATAGATATTCTTCGGTCTTCAATTCAACTGCAGTTTTCTGTTTTAATTTTAAATTTATGTTAAATATTTTAATGTTTGAGTCGTCTCATAACTGGAATTTAACTGGAATTTAACACGCCATTTTGGTTTGTTAGTTGTGTTTTCATGAATTTTATTTAAATTTAATTTCCCGTGGAATAGTTCGAAAAATTGACAAAAATCTATTTGACAATCATATGTGGATTGACAAAAGACCAGACCTGTCGAATTGGAGTGTTCGAAAAATAATCAAAATTGTATTTCAGCTCAAGTCCTCCATACTACAGAAAGTGCAAGACTTAACTTTGGCGCGAAAAGAAATACGGTCAACAGCAGGTATTATTGCATTCCTTGTTGATCTTTGGCAGCAGTGGCGTACTTAGAGCTTTTTCCGCCTGGGGCGGTCTGATATTTTGCCGCCCCCTACCAAAAGAATTTTACTTAAATTAAAAAAAAGAGCAAAAAAAAAGGTCATCGAAGTGTTCGTAAACAAACATTCAACATGCTCTAGCTTTTTTCAAACCCACAATTTTTACATACCGCAATCTGCCGCCCCCCTAAATATGTGCCGCCAGGGGCGGCCCGCCCCCACCGCCTCCCCTAGTTACGGAGATTTTCCAAATATCGTCTTTTGACACTGAAAATATTTTCGATACGTGACATTTGGGCGCCGGCGTTTGAGCGCCGCTGTTTGGGCACTGGAATTTTTGGTTACCGGATTTTTAGATATCTTATTAAAAGATAATAATCATATCAATAATTCCTACAGGTTAAGTAAGAGGGAGTATTTTTTTAAATATTGCGAAAAGAGGCTAATTATTGAAGATGCTCAATAAAGGAGAATTGTTAACGTCAGATTGACCAGTATTTTAATACATTATGTTGATTTCCATAGCTTCTAATAATTCTAATTTTCAATTTGTTATTAATTTAAAAAAAATTTACCCCCCCCTCTCCCGCCCCTTTATTGTTATAAAATATGAATTATAATAATATATTAAAGTAAATAAATCTTAAAAAATATTTTAAGGAATTTAAGTAAATACGTCGACCTTCTCCCCACTACGTAAGGGTCCGTAAGATTTCCTATACCTCCCCGTCTCAAAAACCCTTACGTAATTAATGGACGGCCCCTAAGGTGATATAAATAATAACTTTTGTACCGCTAATTTATTTTTATTTAATTTTGATTTATTTTTATTAAATTTAAACGTAAGATTTAAAAATTAATTTTTACCTCCCCCTCTTAAAAACTTGTCAGGGAAAGTCATGGAAAGTCAGGAAATTTAAAATGATAATAGAGGGTTTCCACTTATATGGAACACCTGAAAAAGTCAGGGAATTTAAAACTTAAAAAAGAAGAAAAGTTAAAAAAAAATTAAGTCGGGGAATTTAAAATTTTTAACGCCAATGTCAGAAGAAAACAAAAAGTTTGTCAAGGAAATATTTTCAATTAAAATATTTTTAAATTTGAAATAATTATTTTTAGCGGTACCGGCGCATAAATGCTAAAATGCGCTAAATGCTGGCGCCCAAAAGTCCAGTGCCCAAACGTCTTGGCGCCCAAAAATCTTGGCACCCAAAAACCCGGCGCCAAAACGGCGGCACCCAAGTGGCGGCGCCTAAATGTCACGTGCCGAAAATATTTTTATTGTCAAAAGACGATATTTGGAAAATCTCCGAAGATCAACAAGGAACGCATCAATGCCTGTTGACAGTATTTCTTTTCGCGCCAAAGTTATGTTTTGTACTCTCTGTAGTAGGGGAGACCGAGGGGATTTGACACAGAGGTGAGTTGAAACAGTACTGATTTCTTGGAACTTAAAACAGGTTAGCGAGTTGGCAATGTCGCTTTTTAATCACCCCCCCCCCCTCCGACGTGTCAGTTTGCGTCGTTTAGCCAATTAGTGTTTGTTTAAAAACAAAGTTATGCAATAATTTTGAACAAAGAGTTGCGGCCAGAAAGCAAACACCAGCTTCTATCATGGCTTTTGGGCTAGCGTGGCTGGTAATGGTCGCTTTTCACTCGTCTTCATCGACCAGGGGGTGAAGGTAAACATAACTTGACAAAGGAATTTGAAAACATGTATAAGTCACATGGGTATACAGATAGTACAACTCACCGGAGAACAAACAAGATGTAAAATGTTCGATGTAAGCCTAAATGAAGACAACTGCCAGTTGTCGGGCACATGTTTTCATTATAGTCTTGATAATGGAGGAATAAATCTTCCGAAACGTCGGCGTACAAATATATTGTTTGATTTGCCTCCCAATACAACCTGAAATTCCTTTGTCATATTATTATATTGGGTGAGAGATACCGTTTACTTTGCAAACATGGTGACAAAGTGTTTGTGTTTACATTGTGAAAAGGTTTGTAAAGCATCATAATGCCGTGAGCACGTAGTCAATTTGGAGCCATGAATATATCAGGACTCCCAAAGCCCGAAAAAATAAAAAATTCTTTATGAGAACATTTCGAGATTAATTTTGGCGCAATAATAACTTAAATTATATTAATTTGAGGTCAATTTGAAGTATTTTCGAGACTCGATGTCATTATAAAGTCGGGTATTTATTTTTTTATTAATAATTATTTATTTTTATTTTATTATTTTATTATTTATATATATTTATGTATCTGGTAAATATTGGATATTTTCTTATTATAGATTAATCCCTTGCAGCCATAGCGGAACTATTTTGATACTAATAGCAATCATCATTGCTCTTCGCTCGCATTTCATTGTAATAAATTCAAAATTAAGAAAAAGAAAGAAAGAAAAAAAAAAAAAAACAACTGGAAACGAAAAATTCTCCAAACCCCCTCCCATAATAGAAAAATACATGGCAATATAGATGAGAGGTATTCGCGGTTTTTGCTAAATTGTATATTTCAAGTTTATTGATTCGTTTTAATTTTAAAATAATAAAATTAAAATAAAATATAAAAACCTTTCTTAAAAAATATTCAATGGTAATAAGAAATAACGCAGTCAATGCAGTATTTAATAAAAATATAACAAAACTACATTATCCAGTTACTCACAAGGTATATCTTTGGAAAGCAAACACTTATATGTGGGGATTGAAAATAATACGCTTGAGCTTTATAATACAAAAAAGTTAAAGTAAGTAGTATGAGCAAATAAATTCGTTCTGAAAATAATACGAAATAAATAACCGAGTTAGATATGTCAATAGCAATTATTGAACCCTACAATAATAAATCTGATAGTAAATTTAGGATATCAAATTACAAACTAACACTATTTGGTACTATCGCATCCGTGTCAAATAGAGTTAGTTTTGGATTGTAATGTATAAAATCTGTGGGTTTCTTGTCAAGTAGTGCGAGTTCGTTGGCCAGGGAAGGATTTTATCGAAGTACCCTATACGTACCTTTGTGCATTAAAAAAAAAATAATTTTATGTGCATTGAAATGAAACAAATTTAGTGTAAACGTGACTTTAAAATACAAGAGCAAACAATTAAATTATGGACGAAAAGTCAACTCTGAAATATTATTCATGAATGAGAGAAATTAGTATTTATGAATAGAATCTACCATTCATAATTTAATTGCATTTGGTTTGTATGAAAATTTTGTTTGTATAATTTTGGAATACGTTAAAATGAAACTTTTGTCAAGTTTGCTAAAAGCTTTTCACTTTCGTGTTTTATGATAATTACAATTGAAAAAAGTGCTCACCTGATATGGATATCTGGTTAAATTTGCTTCGGAAAGGGTGACGTTGAGTATGACCATAGGAGACACACAAACCAGAAATAAAATGCTAGTCGATCCCAACAGCAGCATCAGTCTTCGTTCTTCTGCAAACTTTCTGGGATCTTCGTCGCCAGATGCGGTTCTACTAAGTGTCATCTGGCGACGCCTTTCGCAGGACTTGCGATAAACCAACAAAATTCTTAAATTAAGCGCAGCTAATAAAATTATAGGCACTACTTTAAAAATTAACTCGAGTAATACGGTGTAGATGCTATATAATGGATGATCTACAACAGCGGCCACATCCTGCCGTTGGTATAACAATGTTCCGCTAGGATACAGCATACAAGCGGTTACTCGGCTACGGAAAACGCCAGGCAAATATAACAAAAATGTTATTAATGGAATTAGAACAACAGCTCTCTTCGGTGATCCTAATATTGGACGAGCGTGTCCTGGATGACACACACTGACGTAGCGCTCCAAAGTTAGGGCTAATAGCATTATGACTCCAACCCCAAGGCAACCGTTACCCAAGAAAAGTTCCAAGTGTGCATGATAAAATGCCAAAGATGAACTTTCCCAACGGCCAACTTCATGATGAATGAATATTCGATAAGCAAACGGAATTGCTAATAAAATAGCCAAAAGTGCTGCTGCGGAGTAACCTGGAACAAATAAGAGTTATGTAGCAAAAATGAAATTACTTAAGAGCTTGCTCGTAGCACGTTTTAATTCAATAAAGAAATTTTATAAAATTTATATCAATACAGCAGATGTTATTTTTTTATTATTTGAGGTTAGTAAACTATTACCACGAAAACGTCAAGTTACCCTTAATTGCGAAAATTGTGACACATAAATAAATTGTACGGATAAAGTGCTTAATGACGTTTTTTTTTTAAATAAATGACTGAATTGATTTTAAAATGCGCGCCGAATCGTAAAGTAAGCAATTAAATTCAGAACTTGTATAGTTACGCCATCTACTCGGATAATTCCTCACTCAAATGATAAATCATGACCTTAACATAATATTATGCCTCAAATATAAATAACGGAAAACTATTAACTTTAATTTATATGACACTTTTTATCACTAGACATTTAAAATTACCTGAAACGTGCTTAACATTTTTATCAATTAATATCATCAGAAGCACAAAGAAAATCTCTTTCAATTGATATCAATTGCGTTACTGTTTACAATAATAGGAAGAAGTACGGGATCTTAACAATCGTCATTCTTTGAAAAGGTCGAATAAAAATGAAAAGATTTCAATCAAATTCTAATCAGTTCTTTACATAAGCTGTAAATTTCAATAAAATTGGTAATATTGTGGAAGGAAATAATCGCACACAACACACACATATCCAGATATCATTCCAAAATTTGCCTCAAACGATTTGTATCGACTCATAGACCATGGAAAAAATGCTAACTGAAATTTTTTTAAGCTGATTATGAAACTATCACTGACTAATATTTTAACCAGTCAAAATGGAATGTCAAATTCTCAACGTTCATTTAATTTAAAGCTATTAGTCTAATACCAAAAATTATACTCAAAATATTTTTTTTTATATTTTGCGTCTAAAACAAAGTTATTTCGAAACCCAATCGCGTATCGAAATGGATAATATTTCGAAACGCAAATTTTTGTTTTAAGAGGTTGGTAACTGAACATCAGTAAAAATTAAAACTAAAGAAGTCACTATAAATCTTTTAAAACATTTTTTTTCAATTAGAATTTTTTTGCCTTAAATTTTGTTTATATAAAAACAAAAACTGTCTAAAAACATTTGCTGTGAAATCGATTTTTATATGACGAAAATCGGTTTCAAAGTTAATATAAAAGTATACTAATACTTTCTGGACCCACTGTATGTAAATAATGGTGCATTATTTAAAAATGAACGCTGCACTGAAAGCTCTTCTACTTTTTCTACCGTTGTATTCATGGGCGTCCATTGGCGGGGCAGCTGCTCCCCCCTGGCTTTTGCGTTAAATTTTTAAATTTATATTTAATTAATTTAAATTTTGTGAAGAAAGTTATTACTGAGTTGCGAAGGAACCACGAAATTTGTTTTTGCTGCAAATAAAGAAAATTAAAAAATTATAATAGTAGATAATTTTTTTTAAAATAAAATTTATTTTCTGATTTTGCCCCTCCCCGAAAGAGGTCCATTGGACGCCTATGGTTGTGTTACTTTTGTTTTCGGGTTGTCCCCTCGGCGCTTTATTTGACAAGTAATGTCATCAAACGTCAGTTTCTTTTAATTAGAAAATAAATATTTATTTCAACACCGGTGTTGAAAGTAAATCACTTTCCGCACTAGGACGTGAAATTGGCCTATTGTATAACTCAGCGTTTCTTAAGCTTTCAGTATTTACGACTCAATTTTAATCAGAATTTTTATCATGCCCTCCCCCTATAGAATATTTTTTAGTATTTTTGTGTAATTTTATTTTTTAAATATGTCAGAATGTTGTTTAGTTTGGTGTCCTTTCAATAAATTAAATAATAGTTTTTCTGTTTGATATGCTCCCGCTCATATTTAGTATTATCACTTCCTACTCAAATCAGTATAGAAAGTGAGCTATTACGTAACGGTAGTAGGTAAAACAACTTCCGTATGTAAAATTGGTTTGAAAATACTGCACTTGTATTTATTTCGGGGAAAAAATTTTTCAACAAAAGTTGAGCTTGATTCGATAATGTCAACTATTAATGTTAAATTTTTGACTTTTGAATCATAATTTGACAGTAAGTGCAGGCAAATTAGCTGATTTAGAGGCCAAAGCCATTATTCATTGTAGACAGCACTTTTATCATTGGAAATGGTAAAGGAGTTTATAATGAAGGTAGAAAAAAAGAAAATGCAAGTCTGGGTTGGTATAGGGTTAATTTGGGGGGGGGGGTTGAAAGGCCGTGCAAAATATATTATTGCATTTTCCGACAAAACTTGATATTTTATCAAAAACTGTCCTACAGAAAAGTTGTATAATAGCATAAACAAGGTGGAACTCGCTTTTGCGACAGTTCTTAGGCTTCTATACATCTACTTTTTCGGTAGGTTTTTTTACTATATAAGGAAAACGCTAACATTTTAATATTTTTTTTTTATTTCGACCTTTATAGGTAAATATTTGCAATTTACAAACCACAAATAAAACACAATTCATAATGAAATATTAAAATACCCGAAACACGTACCGAATACCGTATTAGAAACACGTAAAATACCTACTCTAAAAATACAAAATAAGAATATCGGATTAAAAAATATATATGTAAATAATCTGAATAATTAATACCAATCTAAAAATATTCTATATGAAGTAAAATTGTTTTAAGAACGTGCGTTCTGATTGGTTTTGAATTATGCGGACAGACGGACAGACGGACACGGAGCTAGATCATAAGGCTTCTTCCTATACGTTGTATAGAAGCCTAAAAAATCTATAACTTCCATAAGTCTCTTTTTACTCTGAACTCAAAATTTCCGTGAAAAATGTGAAAAAACTCACTTTTTTGTTTTTTGTTTTTAAATTTTCCAAAACTAATTCAATTTTGATGAAATTTTGTGAAAGCATGCTTCTTTATGCCTTAAATAAGCAAAAATTTGTTTACATAAAAAAATCAAAAAGTTTTTGAGATATTCAGTTTTTCAGTCTGAAACTGTGTTTTCTTCAAAAATCAATTCTGTGGTTAAAAATTATCCAACAGTGTTCTTCCCGTGCTTTTTTCTGGTTTTCTTTTGTATATTCTTCAGGTGCCAGCCCCCCCCCCATTTCGAATTCTGGATTTAAAATAGTCTAAATCGTTTGTACCACATTTGTATCTGTTTGTACCCATTTTGTTTTTCAGATATTTTGAAATATCTAAAATAGGTGCATTTGCATATACAGTAGCGGTCATGGAAATTGTATTGGAAAACATTCACTAATTTAAAAAATAGGTTTCTATATTATATTCTTAACTAGCAGAAAGCCCGTCCACGGACGGGCATCTAGACCCGATTGGTTGGAAACTCGATTGATGTGCAACTCGTCCCAGGGAGAGTACCGGCGGTGGTTTAATATATTTTTCGGTTGGCAAAAAAAAGTTGACCAATTAAAGTGCTTCTATGTTACCAAAAAATGACACAAAAAAATGACAGCGTGCTGGGATTTTATATATTATTAAGATAATTAAGAATAGAAACTAGAATATAAATAAAGAAAATGTTAAAGTTTTGGTTTGAAACTCATAAGCTCAAAAATACATTTGTTTTTTTTTAGTTTACCCCCAGCACATCATATCAGTAATTGTTTCAAAAAAAGAAAATGTGAAATCAGAAATCTTAGATTTTAAAATTTTAGAAGTTAAATTTCTGGTTTGAAACCCATAAGCTCAATAACATATTATTTTTGCTCACAATCTCTGGTGTACTGGAGGGTACTCCATACCCCCCAGACCCCCCGGTTTGAAAAACCTAGCTTTGTGTGCGTATTGTGTTTATATTGTGTGCTGTTGTTAAAATTTCATTACGAATTGTTATTTTAATTCGAAGCTAATCACCGATGGAATTTCCATGACTGCTATTGTACGTAAAGGATGCACAAGCTTTTTATGAAAGAGACCCGTAATTACCCATAGAAAGCTATGTCATACTTTTTCCTAAAATGTATATAGTCCACAACTGATTTATCAATTTAAATGCATTCTTCTATGCATGCTGACAGGCCCGGGCTTAGAGATCCAGGGCCCCTATTCACTTGACATTTGGGTACTCCCTCACTATCTCGAAGCTATTTTGGAAATTTACTAAATTTAATAAATAAACATCTAAACACTAAACATAGTCAAGAAGACTAGAGACAGGAGAGTAAACTCGTGTGGTGGGGTAGGATAAAAAATTACAGTCCTAAGTAGGCGGATGAGTTTATGCAAATATTCCGCCACTTTTAGGCTGACTGGGCTCCTATGCCATGCCGGGGCCTCTTAGGCCTATACCTACGATGTAAGGCAATGAGTGCTAATGATTCCGCCTTAAAACCGCAGATGGCAGTGTCAGTGCCGTCTAACCACAGTGTCAGACCGCAACGACACTACTGGTTTCTATGAATTTCTATAAATTTACTTCGGTGGGTGCCTATAGTCGTAGTCAAAAACGACCTAATCAGACAAGGCTTCAAATTCGAATCCGTGGCAAGGACGCACGCTGCCCCTCATCATGATGACCCTCAAGGAAAGCGCAGACGCCAAGAAAATATTCGACATTACACACTTGGCAGAACCCAAGATTGGCAAATGCCACAAGTGTCAATTGTTTGGACACGCGCAAAGATGCTGCCATGCAGGCGTTCGCTGTGTGAAATGCGCGGAAGCGCATCTCACCACGACCTGCACCAAACCCAGGAAGGAACCGGCCACATGCGCAAATTGTGGAGGAAACCACCCCGCCAATTACCAGAGATGTCACAGCTACCCAAAACCAACCAACAGGTATGTCCTTCTCCACTTCGGAGATACCAATTTAGAAAACTGGACTTCTACCTTAGTTTCAATTCATACGGGGTAACCCAGCCCCCAATCACAGACCAATAGAACAAGCCACGCACACCAAATCACGAAGCGAAGCGGAAGTAACTCTAAGAGCTCTGGTATTCATATTAGCCAGCTTTACAAGAAACGAAATTGAAGAAGATACAATCGACAAAGTGGTAAAAACTTCAAGGTAACCAGCAGAATCCGCTAAACATGCTATCAAGCCCATATAACCTGTTTTGCGGACGACATAACGGCCGTGGTCGAAGCCGAGACAGTGGAAGATATGGAGCGGCTGGTCAATGGAACTATTGCAGACAAATCGGCTTGGATGTCCGCTAGGGGCCTGCGGCTTGTCCCGGAGAAAACGAAGGCGGCCGTCGTCTCGGAGAAGAGGTGCATCGGCCTGGTGCATTTTTCTCTAGGCGGACACACCATAGATACGCGTGACCAGGTCAGATTATGCCTAATATGTGCGGACCGCAAGAAGCAAAGAGAAGACTCATGTGCACGGTGGCAGAGTCGGTCATGTTGTGTGCAGCCCCGGTATGGGTCTCGGCTCTTGAAAGGTAATATACAGACGCATGATGGAAATAACCCAGAGGAGGAGTGCCCTTAGAATATGCAGGGTTTACCGGACGGTATCTACAGATGCGATACTAGTGTTGGCGTCCCTTTTGCCAATCCACCGCAAGGCAGAGATGAGAGATGCCAAATACCGTTCGGGAAACAAGATCATCTTCCAAAACCGATTTATGGACATCCAAGATTGATGGCAGGCCACATGGACGGTGTCCGTGAAGGGCAAATGGACGCATCGCCTGATTGCGGACATCGCACCATGGGTAAACAGGAAGCACGGAGAGTTAAAGTATGAAACTACCCAGGCATTGAGCGGCCATAGATGTTTCAGAAGCTATTTGCATCGCTTCAAGAGAGAAAATACCCCCAACTGCTTCTTCTGTGGCGAAGAGAATAATGCAGAGTATAGCATCTTTTTATGCATCAAATAAACGGAACAGAGAGCAGCCGCCCAAAGATAGTTGGAGCAAGATCTGATTCCAACCAACATTGTGGAGCTGATGCTGATCAACGAGGAGCAATGGCAAACGATTGAATGGATGGTGGTGAACATACTATCTACCAGAACCACACTCCAAGACGAAGAGACAAGTCCCGAAAGGGCAGAACACGACTGAACGCAAGAAGGTGTACGGAAGAAATGCTTAGCGATTCCCGGCACCTCTAAGGGGTGGGGTTTTAGTCGGTAAAAATCCGACACTACCACCCTACAGATCTGGGTGCTGTCTTTTGAAGATTTCCCCACTCCCGACGCTCATAAAAAAAGCCCATATCAAGATGATCAATACTTCAAAATAAATGCAAACTTCACCCTCGGACCTCTTTTCTCCTTCTCTCACGTTTTTTTCTTTTGTAAGTAAGTTTCTCAGATACTGCAGAAAAGAAGTTGACAGATCTGTCATAGCATAGATCAGTCATAGCAATTGGGACGTAGCGTGCGGAATCAATAGGGCAGCAGCACTGTCGCTGCCGTTTGCAGTATGTAACACCTTTATGCAATCTTGCATTTTTTAAAAAATTTTTCTTAAGTTCAGTGAATAATAACTTATCTTTCATGTAAATGTCGGTTTATTAAATTTTTTATTTTAATTTTGTCTACTAGTGCTGAAGTTTTCAACTTAGTGCTAGCTTTACTTAATATTTCTTGATTTACTTACTATATTATGAAACTTGATTGTGGCAGCAGTTTAAAATAATTGTTTTTGTAGACAAACTACACATTTTTTAAATTGATCGAGAATTGAAAAAATAAAATATCAAATTATGCATAATATAACATTTATAAATATCAATTGCTACATACAATAGCAAAACAATGATGAGATCATTTATAATTAAAATAAACAAGGAGAGTTTTTAAAGAAAATACGACATTCATATTTCAATTGAATTTTATAAATAAACAGTCGGAAAAATCATAGAAGCATATAATAAAATTATTGAACAAATTTTGAAAGAATATTTTCAATGCACACAGCACAAATTGCAATTGCAGTAAAAAAATTTCAAAATTTTGAGCTAATGAGCAGACTGTAAGTTTGAAACAAAGTAACTGATTATATTCAGTTAAAATTGTAATTTTCTTTCAAGTGAAAGTTACAGAACGAAATTAAATTTAAATAATAACTATTCGAATTATATTTTCCTGTTTTTCTGAGATTTTGGTGAAATTGAAATATAAATTGGCAATTCACCAGAAAAAAAACTAAACCACTTAGATGCATATTGCTCCTTTGGGAATGCCGCCAAACGGTGTTAGTCAATATTAGTTTTATCTAAATCCAAAATTATCGTCAAACATGTATTGATGTTGTTCGGGTACCTACTGATAAGATTGATAAGTGGATATACGTTTAGTCACAATTTCACAATGAGGTGGTTTGTTGATGTCTTAATGCTTTCCGCGTAAGTAAAAAATTATTTTGAAATTATTTAAATTATTGCGGTCCCATTTTAGTGTACTGCGTGAGAGTCTAAGTGGCTTTACAAGTGGAGCTCCGTGCAGTATACGCAACACTGCGTACTTGGAAACTATTGGATTTTGGAAATTTCCTAAACAAGAAGTGCAATGTCTCGATATATCGGCAGCGAAAAAGTTAATCAGAATTCCAAAATCGGTTAAATTTATAAACGCGACAACGTTGTACGGGGATCACATAAATCTTCAAAGGCTGCCTCAACGATTTCTTAAATCGACTCCCAGCTTGAGCATGATCGATTTCTCCAGCAATAATTTACATAAGTTACACAAAAATGCATTTTCATCTCATCGCAATTTACGTATACTTTTATTAGCCGAAAATTACATCAGCGTACCTCAGAAATATCCATTGCTTAGTTCGAAATCACTTGGGACTCTTTCGTTAAGTTCTAATCGGATCAAGAAATTGAGATTGAACACGTTCACAGAATTAGAAGAGCTTACGGTTTTATACTTAGATAATAATTTATTGGTAAAGTTACATCATAGCATTTTTAAACCTTTAAAGAAATTGAAATTTTTGCATTTGGGCAATAATCATCTGATGACTGTTCCGTATATATTTTTAAGCCATCCGAAAAGTATTACAATTTTGGATGGTAATCCCATCAATGGGACTGTTGTCATAAGATAAGTTATAATTTTAGATAAATTAGTAAATAGGTTTGTAGTAACTACGCTAACAATTTTAAATATTGTTCACAATTAATAATTTCTTTAATAAATTTTTGCAAAATTTAAAATTATTTATATTTGTGTTAAACTTGTAATGAAACTAAAATAAGCTTGCTTTTAAATAAAAATTCCTAGAATAAGTTTTAAATTAAACTGGAAGTTCTGAAAAGATTTTTAGATTACATTTTCTATTTTCAACATCCAAGTAAGAAAATGCATTACGAATTCTCTTAATGGTTTATATTTAAAAATAAAATTAAGCTATTTTTAAATCCAATACTCGAACGTAAACAACAAATCAAAAAACAAAAAATCCAAAAAATATTTGAAAACATTTAAATTTTCAAAATTTTAAGATCGTAATGTGGAAATTATTCAACCTCCAACCGCATACACTCCCATTAATTACAACATTAACGTCCTAAGTAAAATTGTTTCATCTCTCACCCACCCCAGCAAAACTCATTAACACCACTGAACAACCCAACAAACAAAACTGCCTCCCCCCAATTGGAAACAAGACAGGAGTTTCCTTTATTTCCCCCTCAGAATTCTCCCCTCCGGAGAATTTTACAAATCTCCGTTTCCCCTGACTGCAAAATTAATGTTTAAATTTTTCAGTAGGGGGGGGGGGGAGGATTAATTTTTCGAGTTAAGTGTTTGAGAAGTTATGTTGTTGAGTGAAGAAAAAAAATTATTTTTTTCTTCTTAAAGGGAACAGTTTTTAAAGTAACGGGCTTTTATAATTAATTTTTATTTTTGGAATTTATTTTACAGTCAGGGGTTTTTAAAATTTTTAATATTTATTTTTAAAATAATTGGTTGCTATAGTGATTCCCAGGAAAGATGACGATTACGACACAATAAAATCGTATGAACTAAGCCAAGAATTCTTAGTCAAATGAAGTGTATTTTAATTTAAAATAAAAATAGATTTGTTACCATTGTTTTTAACCCCTGACGAATTTTATATTTTCTTTGAGATATAGCTCATAATTTATTTCCAGTTACAGTTATAAAAATATGATTTTTTTCTAAATAAAATTTGAATTGTCGCGGGCGATGAATTGTTGCACGCGATGAATTGTCGCACGCGATGAATTGTCGCGCGATGAATTGTCCGCGATAAATTGTCCGCAATGAATTGTCGCGCGATGAATTGACCGCGATGAATTGCCGTAGATTCAGAAATTGCATTGGCAATTATTCCCGAATTAAGCAAATAAAGAATAAAAAATAGAATATAAACAGATAAAATGTTAAATTTTTGATTTGAAACTCATAAGTTCAAAATTACATTTTCTTTTTTGACCATAATCACAAAGCTAGCGCTTCCAAACCGGGGGGTCTGGGGGGTATTCCATACCCCCCAGCACATCAGTGATTGTATTCAAAACCAGAAAATGTGTTATTGAATTTAAAATCAGAAATCTTAGATTTTAGATTTTTAGAAGTTGAATAACTGCTGTGAACCGCATAAGCTAAATAACAATTTTTTTGTTTTATACTCTTTTCATTCATACACAATCTTCGGTGCACTAGTGGGTATTCCATACCCCCCAGACCCCCCGGTTTGAAAAACCCTAGCTTTGTGTGCGTATTGTGTTTATACTGTGTGCGGTTATTGAAATTTCATTAGGCATTGTAATTTTAAATTGGAAGTAACCACTGATACAAATTTCCATGACTGCTTCTGTATAAGTAGTCCCTACCCAAAAGGCACAAACACACGATCGTTCAACTACTCGCACCCACTACATCCAGCACCGTAGCAGATCTCACCTATCACTCTAAAGGACCCCATCAGATCTTGTTTGAGTTGACTCTTGAAAAAAAACTGGATAATCAGAAAATTCGATTCACGCACGGCAGGACTGTCACGGGAAGATTAGCCATCACGCCAATCAGCTCAGAAGACTATCAGAGTATGAAACATTTCATCGAAAGGAACGGAGACAAATTCTACTTCCGATAACTAAAGGACGAATCCCCCCTGAGAGTTGCAGCCAGAGGTTACCGCACACCGGAATGGGACGTCTCGCCGTGGCCGTTTTGCCGTGGCCCTTTTGCTATGGCCGTTTCGCCGTCGCCCATTTCGCCGTCGCCCATTTCGCCGTCGTTAATTAAAAAATATAAATCAAAAATTACAATTAAAGTTTCATTAAATTATATATAAAATTAAATGAAAAAATTAATAAGGATACAAATTAAATAAAAAAATATAAAAAATATCGAGGGTTTTTTTTTATTTCTGCTTTTCTAATTTTTAATTTTCCATAGCCCCGAAAATATTAATTTTTGCAGTCAAAATGTTATAGTTTTTTTTATAACTTTTGAGTTATAGTTTAAAGTAAAAAAAATGTCGAAACGTTGAGGAAAAATCCTAGAATAGAAGAAAGATTCAAAATCACCACAAACCGCTACCATTATGTATGGTAACCCTCCCCAAATTGGAGCACAACGTCAAAATCTTCGACACCCATTGGATTGGAAGATACAGCGTCCAAACCGAAAGTCAGTTCCACAAAGAAAGATTCTCAAATTATAGTAGCACAACCTGAAATTACTACATGCAGAGGACTTCCAAGAAGCCACTAATGGAAACACCACAAAAGTAATCGAAGATTGAAATAACATCAAAGGATCTAGCCTCCATCTTTGCCTTCTACACCAGAAAAGATCCAAACCAGGGAGCATTAGATGCTATCATCAAGAAATATCAAATAGTCTAAGAAGTCCCAATGCCCCAAGAACTTTGAGCTTAGCTAGACAAGTACCAAATTCTTACCAATACCGGGAAAAATCCAACTCTAATCAACTAACGAGAACAGGACCTAAGTATCACTAATTTTGTTAAGACCCATACTCCCCTCTTATTATTTTCAGATTGTAATCAAATGGGAAAGGTGGCTTAAGCTTCTTTAAGTGACTTCAATTTTTCTTAAATCTTTGAAAGATTTGTTGTGCATCGTTTTGTGACTACACGACTATCCTAATCGTACGAATTTTGAGAAGCACCAATAAAATCGGAGTTAGTCACGTTGTTACTTCCTTGTAAATAATGAAGTATTGTGATCCCGATTTTTTTCGGTTTTCAGATTTTGACGGAAATATCCGTTTTGACCTTCCCTAAATCTATTTAGACTAATTTTGTCGTGACGTCTGTACGTACCACGTATGTATGTATGTATGTACGTACGGACGTCTGTATGTCGCATAACTCAAATACGGCAAGTCGTAGAAAGTTGAAATTTTGTATTTGAAATTCCTATTTTTTATCTCCTATTTTTGGTAGCAATTGTTCCGGTAAAAAGGGCATAACATGTAAAGTAATACATGACGCGCACGAATGGATTAACGAGATTCTAACTACAAAAAAAAAAGAATTAACACTTTAATAAGGAAGTCATGTGGTGTCCACATCACATTTTTACATCCTTGCAAATAAGGAAGTATTTTAATCCCGATTTTTTCTTTTCGTGAAGGTGTTCTTCGTCATCTTAAAACCCGCCCACTGCGTAGCTGTTATCATCTAATGCCCGGTTTCACAAAGGCTAATTAAAATTTAATCTATGATTAAGGGTTTTCAACAATAAAAATTTATTGTTGCGACATTGTAGCGGGCATTAGTTTTACTACATTTAGGTCGATCATCCGATCTCACAAGTCAGTTAATTCGTTTATACTGAATTTATTTACTGTATTTTGTCGTATATTTTTTGAAAGTTTAGTTTAAGTAATTGCTATTATTGTTAGGCGTTTATGTTTAGTGTTTTGTTCTATTCTTTAAATATTAGGGCTCATATTCTTATAAAAGGAAAACCAACTGGATGATTTTCTTTTCTTTCATACGAGTGTATATTGGGCTGTATACTTGACATCTGTCCTTTCATTTACCCATGATATAACCATAGGCGTACCGTTGCCATCTTATAAAAGTGTGCTTATTTTTGTCCGTCTGTCTCCCCCTTTTGCGTTTCAGTGTCCTTGCACATTCGAACCCTTGTACTTTGAGATGGTTTTTACCTCTCCCGTCAGTAAAATTAATAAACGCATTAGGCTACAAATTGATATTATTTGAAATTCTGATGGAATTATTCTAATACTCTTGAGATATTGTATTAAAATTTAATTTCTGTATTAACAATATTACAATTCGATGTGTGTAAGTTGAATTCCAAACAATTCAAAGCGGCTGGAAGCAGTTCTAAGCGATTCAGAGCAGCCCAATTAAATTACCTGCTATTATATTATATGGAATCCATAGTATTTTGTTTAAAAGAAAATTTCTTGGCTTAGCAAATATTTAAGCTTGCATAATTTATGACAATTTTGCGTTGGTTATTTTAGTGTTATGGTAGGATCGTTGGTTTTGAATATTCACGATTTCCTTCATTTACAATTTCCAGTGTAGGAGTGGTGAGTGGTACAAATATGAATAAGTCATAATATTTAAAATTGCGAAAAGGAATTAATTCTTTTGTTTGAGTGTAAATGGTTATTGGAATTATTATGAATATTACAGCCAAGGTAAACAAGAGCAAACAAAAGTAAATCGTGCGAAATTTAATCTCGGTTTATTTATTTAGTACCAAAGCCGACAATTTGATTTGTATTTATTGAAAGTAAATATTAAAGTTAGCTGGAACTTCCTTTGTTAACACACGAAATACATTTTTGATAATACGAAATTATTATTTTATTTCTCATATTAATACATAAGTCACACATTTGCTTAATCGGTTCAATGGGGTCATAGAGCACTCCGAAGTTGGTTAATTTGTTGGATGAGATTTATGGATGGATGACTTGTTTCCAACGCGAATTAGTCTAATGTAATCATCTATCATGTTCTTAGGTTATTAAGAAAATAATTTTAACGTGAAAAGTAATCTGCATGTATTATATTAAGCAATCGCATTCTCGTGATTTTCTTATTTGTGTATTGTAATGAAGAATTAGAGAAACAAGGCAATATTGCGAGTTCACCGGAATTACTTTTGAAATATGAGATAAAAAATTAATCGAAAATAATATGTAAATGTCACGTTTTTACGATCAGTTGGATGCTTACATCTCTGGATAACCAAGGCCAATCCAATTTGTACTTTTTGAGTTATTAAACTTCAAACAATTTTTATTAATTCGGTTTAATGTTATTCAAAAACCGTTTTAGGGCGGAATCATCTTACGCATCATAAGCACTAGGAAATGATGATACCTTTTTGGAGATAGATATTTTTATTTAGCATCGTTTGTAAAAGCTTCCAGCTTATTATTTTAGGTTGTTTTCTAGTATCCAAGCTAAATCCGAGAAATTCCAGTCACGATTCCGAAAGAACTGCCTTTCCTGCTACTGCTCGTTTCTTAATCTCGATCGCAACCAACTATATCTGGTTTCATTCAAAACTTCAATCTCAATTTAAAATAATTACCAATATTAATCACATTCACATAGTATAACTTCACTTTTGAACATTTCGGTCACGTACCGACAACATAATTCATCGCCATATTTTTATCACGTACGCGTGGATTTTTCACATCTTATTGAAAATTTTTGCAAAAAACTTGTGAACATTTACTTTTAAAAGAAACTAAAAGAATTTAAGCCGAAGATAAATTTTGAAATAAATAAAATAAAATTTAAAAATTTAAATTACTGACGACTTTTACAGATTAACTAAATGAACACGCGGTCATTTAGGTTTTTAAAGAACGATAATTAATTACATCACACTCTGTTAATTTATCCCTTTTTTAAAAGTTTATTATGATAAATTGTTGTGTTCACATATATTTTTCCTTTCATCGCGCGAAGTCGTGCATACAAATTTCGCGCTTAAATATAAAGTTATACCGGTGTCCATTAACTTTGCATTTAAATTATCCCTAATGTTACACTCATGTTACTAAATAATAATATTTTAAGGTTACCTGCTTTTAAGGGTGTGCGTAATATTTTATTACATACTCAGGCGCCATATTTACGGTACAAACGGAGATTCTAATGTTATCTATTCGTTTATTGACCATATTCTCTAAATTTTCATTCTCACCGTTTACCATTTCGTTAATAACATCATTTCATTTATACGGCTTATTTAATGGAACAGACTTTTCACGCTGCTACACTTTATTGTTAAATTGTTACTCAAATGCGGGATAAATTAACAAAATAAAATTCAAACAGGAAGTTCAATATTTTACGAACTAGGAAATCACATTCCTACCACATACAGCATCGGAATAAATCACATGTTTCTGATTTTTTGGTATGTTGATAGGGTAGGTACCTAGCAGTAGTGTAAAACTAAGTTGGCAGCTTCGAAAGACCTGTGCTAACTTCGTGGTGTTCAAAAATCCTCGAACTTTTTCAACTGATTTCAGTTTTTTGCCCGAAGCTCCTAAAAGAGTGCATCCTACGGAAAAAGTCAATCTATCCTTTTTTGAAGCTGTGAATAATTCCTATAATTTGAGCCCAATTTCAATTTATTAGGTCCAACAGATTCTAATATACAGGACTTCAAAAATTGGATTTTTTCCCAAAAAGTTCAAAATTTTAGTTTTGTCATCTGTCGGGCTAAATATTGGCTGCAATACTCGTTCTAAGAAAAAAATTATGGTATATGAAGTTTTAGAGCAGTTATTTAGCTTTAATTTAAGCTCTGAACGAAGTTTGTAGGCCCAACAGGTACCTCGTTATATTAAAAAAACAAAAAAATTAGAGAAACCTGAGGAGGGACAGATCGGAGCCTGACGAGTGAATGCAACATTTAATTGCCATGGATATTCGCAACTTATTGCTTTGATTTATCCGGATAATCTTTAATTTTAACGAATACGCGATTAGCAATTTAGCGAAAAACAAAAAAACTGAGTCGACTAAAATCACGAGAGCGATCGAGCGTCAGCGAGATTGCTCGAGTGATTTTGTCTGGCCAATAGTTTTCTTACTGTCAGTGGTATAATTTGAATAAAGTGGAACTCGATTGGTGTGCAATTTACATTTATTATATTTTTCCGTTGGCAAAAAAGTTTAACAGCCAAAGTTGAGTTTTGGATAAACAGAAAAATGTTGCCGAATGCCTCAAAATCTGTAATATATATAAAAGAGCTTGTTTGTATGTTTGTTCGCTATACCTAATTTTTTCTTAAGCAAATTTGGAAGACATACTCAGTAGGATTAACGAGATTCCCGTAATCTCCTCTCCCTCCTCCATTTCGAATTTTGAATCAAAAATAGTCTAAATCGTTTGTACCTGTTTATACCTTCCTTATTTTCGTTTGTACCTATTTTGTTTTTTAGACAAATATATTATTTTTATTTCAATTTAAAATCCGGGGGGGGGGAATAATATCATTATTAGAAAATTTGAAATATTTCAAAAACAAAACTGGTACAAACGAAAGTAAGGAAGGTACAAACAGGTACAAACGAGGTACAAACGATTTAGACTATTTTGGATCAAATTTTCAAACTGGGGGGGGGGAATGCCCATTTTAGATATTTCAAAACATCTGAAAAACAAAATAGGTACAAACGAAAATAAGGAAGGTATAAACAGGTACAAACGAGGTACAAACGATTTAGACTATTTTTGATTCAAAATTTGAAATGGGGGGGGGGGGGCTCGCGAAATGCCCATTTTAGATATTTCGAAATATATGAAAAACAAAATGGGTACAAACAAAAATAATGAAGGAACAAACGAGGTACAAACGATTTAGACTATTTTGGATCCAAAATTTGAAATGAGGGGGGGGACTGGCGAAATGCACGTAAAAAAGGTATTTTGAGCTTCACAAATAAATCAGTAATGGAAAGCAAGACTGGAAAACATTGGAGTACTTAGACTAAAGCAAAGTATTATATTTTTAATGAGACCCCGGGCGAAGCCGGGTATCCAGCTAGTATAGAATAAATTAGAAAATATGGAAAACTTATTTTTTCTTCTGGCCAGCTATTTTTTAACGTGATACTCTTGTGTAATATAAATTTTAATAATCCAATTTCCAAATTTGACATCCAAAACTATATTTTAAGTTATCCACAATTTTAAATTTACAACTATAAGTTTAAAACTTTCTACGCAACACTCGTATTACAAACGTACTGCCAAATGTGCAAGATAAGATTCGTCTTGCTTTCAAATAAACTTTTATAATTTTACCAATTTTAGTTTCAAACATTCAAATAAATACAAATGAAAACTAATTTACTATTCTCAAAATCGTTTTTTTTCAATTTCAAAAAAACAAAAAATTCAATTTCCACCTCCAAATCGCTCGTTTAATAATCTTCAAAATCCTTCCATTCACGGAAAAAACTTCCAAATTTATAATAAAACAAATTATTCACGCAAATCAATAAACTCTTTATTCGAACAAAGTCAATCAAAATCTCAAATACATACAAGTTTTACGGAACCTTCCTTAAAACATATCACTTCGGTCTACTCTCACTAGCGTACCGCGGGGGGGGGGGGGGCATATTTAGGAGGCACATATTTAATTAAATTAATTATAAATTTTTAAAAAATAATAAAAATTAAAATTAAAATTCAATAATATTATATAACTTCAAAAATTAAAAAATTGAAATCGACCTTAAAGCTATTAGATTTTTCAATAATAATTAATAAAAAATAATATTAATTAATGGTGTGTAACGGATAGATAGATAGACTGATAGACGGACAGACGGATAGACAGAACCCTACTAGCATTTTTAGCTGAAAAACTGCTGCAAATTTCAAATAGCTGTGTATTATTGTTAACGGTCACTAATTTAGAAAATAGCTGCTACTTAGCTATGTATTTACTCTTAAAAATTGCTTACTGCTAATAAAGTGTTAAATAGCTGCTACAAATAGCTTACTGGAAAAAGTTGCAATATGACGTGCTAATAAGGCGCTAAATACCTGTTAAAAATTGCTTTCTGGCAACAAGCTGCAATGACTTGTTTTAAAATCGTTAAATAGCTGTTAAAAATAGCTTGATAGCAGCAAATTGCATTGACGTGCTAATAAGTTGCTACATAACTGTTAAAGTTAACATTCTGGCGGCAAGCTGCAATAACGTGCTAATAAGGTGCTAAATAGCCTTTAAAAAGAGGTAGCTGGCAATAAGCTGCAATGAGAAAAGTACTTGTATTGATTGATTTATAATTTTCCCACCCCTGAAGCTCTCTTTGTCAGTAAAAGTACGAAAAAATTACTCCCCCCCCCGTAAAGCTTGCTTACGCAATACTTGAACGCCCTGTAATATTGAGATAATATAACATTGCAGCATACCCAATTTGTAATTTCTTTGTTATTATTGCAACAATAATTTTTGTATTTTGTAATTTTACTAGCAGGTTAGGCGGCCTCGCGGCCGCCATGACCTCCTAATATTTGAATGACCTGGAAAATCCTTTTTGCACAGGATCATTTATCATAATTAATTTATTTCTTTTAACCAATCAGAATGTCAAAATGAAGTTTCTCCGATTTTGCAAAAAAATTGACGTAGGAAGCTGGCACTTTTTTCAGTTTTTGGCTCATATCTCAAAAAGAAAGCGTTTTATCGCCAAGCTTATTTTAGACAAAATTAAAGTAAACAAAATTTCCTACATTTCTGGTATATAACGTTTTCTTTGAAGACTAACGGTTCCGCCGCTAGAACGCGTAACAAAATGATCATATTTCCATGACCATAGCCAAGTTACACTCTCATAGAATGATATGTGAACGAAGCTCTGTCTTTGGCTGAACTTACTGAGACTGTGCTGGTGGTTGGAGAGGACAGCAACTAGTTATCCATTCTTATGGGTCTTTGCCAACTAGAAAACGTATTCTTCCTGAAATCAGAAAAGAAATCATTCCTCGAACGACCTACTCTCTTATGCACGCGCTGCAAAACAAAACCGTTGAAGAACAGAGCATGTTTTTTTCACGCAATGAGTGAGTGTGATACGACTTCAGCACTTTACCACCAAGGGAAATTGAAGTTTATGAAAACTCTCATCAAAACCCCCCACCTTGCCGATGTATATGTGTTCAAAAATCCTAAGGCAAACGCAGGAAGGATTGAATTGTCGATAAAACGTCTGAGTTACATTAATTATAAGAAGGCAGTTTTCAGTACCTCATCAAAAATAAGTGCACTACCACTATCAGCTGCTGCAGCTACACAGCAAAGCTTTAGGGCACAAGCAGCAATGGCTGGGGGTTGAAAAGAATTCCGAAAATTTGGTTTGGAAACGAGTAAAAAATTGCATGGAATCGATCACCTCTTTGTAAGCCCCTGTTTCTCCCAAAATACTGCATCTGAAGTCATGCAGATGTGGCAAGACCTGCGCAAAAAATTTAGCTGCAAAACAGAAAGCCCCAATTGCATCAATCTGTGGCTCAACTGTATGGGGACGTGCAACAACATGACAATCGAGACAGATCTCACAAGAACCCCTGAGGAACGGTTAGTCTTGGAAAAAAGTGATCTACGAAATTTGAAGAATATTTAAAACGCTCCCTTTCAATATAAGCCAAAAACTGAGAAAATTGCCAAAATTTGAGTAAAAAGTGCCAAAACACCAAGGTTATTTAACCGGTGGGTATTGAATACCCTCCAGTATTCCCAGGGGTATTCCATACCCCCAAACCCCCCGGTTTGTATAAACTTAGCTTTGCGTGCGTGTTGTGTTTCTATTGTGTGCGGTTATTGAAATTTCATTGGGAATTGTTATTTTAATTCGGAAGTAATCACTGATGCAATTTTCATGACTGCTACTGTAACTTTCACTTTAATTTATATTTTTGATGTTATTTTCTTTGTCGCTTGTTATGGTAATTCTTTCAATTTTGGGTTAAAAATTTCCGCAAAGCTTTACTTCTATTATATAGAGCTTCTCGACACCTTTCAGTCAGTCTCCTGGGGTGAGTTAATCTGGTGAAGTGTTATTTACACTAACTTGACTTCATTTCTGGAGGTTCAAAATTAGTTTTTAGTGGCGTTTACTTATATGGGACTGGATGTTATCCAGGTTCATGGATTTTTTTGCAAAAAAACATTTGCACATGAACATTTTCAAACATATTATGATAGAATGTATTAGATAAAATTTAACTCTAGACGAATTTTAAAAATCAGTTAATTTTGAAACTAAGCAGTTTATGAAAGAACGACTGAATTCTGGTGACGGTACGTTAATATTTATAAAAAAATATTCCAAATTGTTTTAATCCTTTCGGTTTATCATAATATTAGCTTTGGTTCATCCAAATTATGCACAAAATATTAAAAATTATTATCGTAAACGAAAAGAAAAAATATATAATTCAAATACAAAAACAGAGTTTTTCAAATATTTTGTTGATATCTTTACGACAACCATTGCGGTTCGAAAGATAGAATGAAAATTCCTCATATCTTAAACGTTTAACGATAATTTTAAAAAAAAGTCACATATTGGGAGGTTCATCGACACGCAATAAATTTTTTAGTTCAAGTTGAATAAATCGAGAACATTTCAAGTGAAGAAGTTACACGAGGCATTTACTCTATTAGTTAAAGCGCCCCGAATACAACTAAACAATTTTTAATTAAATTGCAAATGCTGGTAGGGTGCATAAAAATTAGAAAAACTTCAAATTAACGCATTCTCATTAATATAATTTATTTTTAATTGCTTTTCGAGAAAAATCGTTCACTGCCTAACTTTACATTTAAAATTTAAACCTTTAAATCTTTTGTAACTTGTTGTTTGCACGTTTCAGTTAAATTCGAAATAACTACGAGTCTGTCTAAATTTGATAAGATATTTTCGTGTAGAACATTTAAGCTGTAAAACTTTCGACTTTTCACACATAAAATATTTAGTATTGCTAATCGTAAAATTTAGATAAGAACGCACTTGCGTAGGTCTGCAGATTATTTTAAATTATTTTATTTTACATCCCTTATCATATGCAATAAAAAAACACATCAAAATTTGCAATAAAAAAAAAATGAATTTGTCAAAGACTTTTTCTTCCAGATTAAGAGTTATTCACCCTTCCCCTCGACTCGTTATAGTAATAAGATGTAAACATTACAACTTTTAATAGATTTAACCTTTTTCTCTTTCTTTTTCCTTATTATTTTTATCGTCGACAGGGAGTAAATCTTCTACCCTTTAGATATAAATCTAAACAATCCCAAATTTGCTGAAAGTATTCGAGAGGAAAGAAATCCATATATCAATGATTATCAACAGCTGACCCCAGCATACCTATTTCGCTTTTATCTCTTCAATAAAATTTTAATTGAAACAATTGCTTTTATCTCCGAGTGATTTCAAGTGTCTTCGAAAATCCTGAGCCTTAACCTACCTCAACGTTTTCATCGATTTTTACACCTGAATTGTTTCGAGATGCTCTTAAATTATTTGTAAGCTTTTAAAACTTCTAATATCGCAATATTCAAGGAATTTTAAATGCAAAATGAATTATTTAAAGCATAAATAACATCATAATCATAACTGAAGTTAAAACTATGAATGTGCATTTTCAGTTTCTTTCAGCAAGGTTAGCACGCAAATAGAAGAAGCCGTTAGTGCTCAGGAGACGTATACTATTTTTATTTCACTTTAATTAATTATTATTATTCAAATTTCTATTATTGATTTCTTGATTTATTTCTAGAAATAAATAAATATTTTCGAATGATTTTAGGCTTAAATTTGTTTAATTTCTACAAATTTTTAATAATTGAGCTTAAAATATCCAACGTTGACGTTTATATTCCCCCAAGGGAAAATACAAAGTGCTTGCTTTTAACCAAAACATTTCACTTCTTCCTAAAAATTTTCAGCCTTACATTAATTTGTGATTCAAATTAATATTACGTAAATAAATAAATAATCGAACAATTCCCAAAAAATTGTTACTTTTTTTATATTTTAATCAGGTTAGGTAAATAAATTAATAAATATAAATAAGATAAAGCAATTAATATAGTTTTCAAGAATTGTTTACTGAAAATGGGACATTTTGCCAGTATCTCGCAAACAAATGTGTAAATATTAATTTAATTATCTATTTATTATTCTACCTTCTTTCATTGTAACATTTTATGAAAGACTCTCTGCCCCTTCAAGGCGTCACGCAATTTTTCAATTATTCTCAACAAATAGCGTTAATTAATGTGCCACTATTTCATTTCAGTAAATGTTTGTGTAAAATATTGTTTGAAATAATGCTTTTTAGAGCATATTTTTTAGTAAAAGATAAAAAAATACTTTTAAAAAAAAATATACTTTCCAACCGTATAAGATTGAGCTGAGATCATTATAATTCGAGTCCGGATTATATTCAATATAAAAGTGATCATATAATATGCACTAACATATTCAGAAAAAATATGCAGTACAATTCAAAATATGCTAAGAAAACATATTTTTTTTCGAAAAATTTGCATTAAAAATGCCTTATGTGAATTTTTAAATTTTAGGTAGTGGTTTATTTCTAAAATTATTAATTATTACAAACCTAGCTTTGACATTGTGTTCAAAATAGAAACTGAATTCTTAAAACGAATTAAAAAATATTCTAAGAAAGAAAAAAAATTGAGGATCTAGAAAGATGGGAGTTTTTGGGTCCACGCACCTGCTAAAAGCGTCACTGTGTAACAATTTATTGTTAATAATTGTTCAAAGGTCTTTTTTGCCCTTTGCTCCGTGCCGCTAATGGAAAGATCGACACGCCACGGGAAAGGAAGTAGAGATACGCGGGAATTAGGCGAGTCTTGGGTTGCAGTTGGTGGAGCGCTGATGTAAATTTGCAATTCCATTCCATATTGTTCCATTCCATATTGTTAGTAAGCCGAGTTGAGAATTATCAAATCCGGAGAGGATTATTGTGCGAATTATCAACGTGACCCGAGATCAGTTACCAGTTGCTCCTTTCAATTGAGTCAATATTCCATCAAACACGATCGAGAATTTTACCATCCGATTGAATAATTGCGAGTGTAAGAATCGCAAGTTATTGTTTCTTGAGTCCTGCTACCGTCTTCGACGTACACCAAGTGCTTGTGTTCATTGTGTGATGCGTTAGTTCAGCATCTTTTGTTTAGTCAACTGCCGAGTGGTCGTTCCCGACAGCGTCAGACGAGAATCTTCAATCTGCAAGCAGCTGGAATAATCACCTCGTTCTTCGTCTTCCTGGAGAATCGAAGCAGAGGTAGTAAACTACCATTGTCGTTACCGAAAGTTTGTAAACTGATTTAGCGCTTGGTGAGTAATATTTTGCTTTACTACTTCTTATTATTATTACTTGATAATTATTTTCATTTGCTGTTGTTTTATTCAGAGTAGAAGTAAATTCTTTCTTTATTTCAGATCTACGCTCTTTTCCTTTTCCATTTATCGTAGAGCTAGTTATAACAACTGGGGCTTCACCACTAAATTTTTTTGTAATACTGGGAAACACCTATCCCAGGTGTGGTGAGAAATTATCGGTTCCAGATTTATTTGGAAAAGATAATTGTCATTATACCTCAAGGAGACCGAAGTCAAAAGGCACGAATCAAGAATAGCAAAAATTTGTTTTTTAGTTGTAATCTTAACAGTTAACAGTTGCATATCTAGGCAACTGCGGCCAACTCCGCTTTTTAACAAACTCTACCATATATATTTTTTATAGTCCAGTCAAAATAGACAAAAAGACACACAGAGCTGAAAATTGTTACAGACTTTAAATACATTATTTTAATTAAAAAACAATGTATGCAAGGTCAAAGTTCAAGAAATTGTTTTTTCGTAAATATCTCTTAAACTGTAAATTTTATAGTAAAAAAATAATTTGTACAAAATTTGTAGATTAGGCGATTCTCTACAAAAGAGTTTCAATACTATTTTTTCTACGAATCATCATTCTTGGGATATTTTGGTTTAAAAATTTAGAAAACTTAATCCGCACCCTAGTTCGGGAGCACTAGATATTGGTATTGTTGTAACCTATGCTAAATTAGATTTTTTAGGATTCGCTCACAAATAATACGTGCAGTAACAGTCATGGAAATTGCAACGATGATTATTTTCGAATTAAAATAACAATTCCCAATGAAATTTCAATAACCGTAAGCAATTTAAACAAAATAAACACATAAAGCTAGGTTTTTCAAACCGGGGGGTCTGGGGGGTACCCAGTACACCAGAGACTGTGCGCAAAAAAGTTTTATTGAAGTTCTTCTCTTTTTCTACCATTTCAAGGCTAGGATTGCTCCTGTTTGCCTTGACTTTGGGGTTCTGTCTTCTATCAAAGAGAAGCCGAAGTCAGTATTAGTGTGTGAGTATATTAATTGTTATACATCTGAGGTAGCTTGCTGGGCTTGTCTCATATCTCAGATGTGCCCGTAACCCTGGATTTTTATTTATGAGGGCAAATTATCAACCCAGAGGGACCGTCTCCGTCTTTACGTGCCCTCCGAAGCACAGAGACGATTATATGAAATTTTAGACTCTCTCAGGATTTGAACCGGGCACCTTAGTGCTATTAGCAGCTATTCAGCTTACATACTAGGCTAATGACCGTCTATTATTGAATTTATAAGTTTCAAACCAGAAATCAAATTTCTAACAATCTAAGATTTCTGATTTGCAATTCAATAACACATGCTCTAATTTTGAACACAATCACTTATGTGCTGGGGGATATTCCATACCCCCAGACCCCCCGGTTTGAAAAGCCTAACTTTGTCGTCTTCTTCTTTGCCTCTTTTTGCCTCCTAACTTTGTGATTGTATTAAAAAAAATATATTTTTGAGCTTATGAGTTTCAAACCAAAAATTTAACTTTTTATCTATTTCTATTCTAATTTTTATTATTCCCAATGCAATTTACATGACCGCTACTGTATATGTATATTGAGATGACCTGGTAGCATCAAATTATAAAATAATTAATTTTTAACGAAAATATTAATCTTTCTTCGGGATACTAGAGGTCGAGATAGAGGTCGATAGGCGGCACTATCGATAATTATCGATAGGCAACGTTTAGACCATCGATAAATATCGATAGTTTTCGATAGTGGATATTAAATGTAGAAAAAAGAATTTTTAGTAAAAAACTAGCATCTGTTGACAGTGCAAAATGCTCAAATAAATAACGTTGTATTTTTATTCATAAAAATCAAAGTTATGTTAGTAATGATAAAGGTAAATTGCTGGTACTGAAAGCACCTGTCACGTGTCACGACCAGTGGCGTAGCCAGGAATTTAGTTCGGGGGGCCACGAGCAAAGCGAGTCTTGCAATAGCGTCGTAGACAAAAAATTTTCAAATTTTCAAGGTCAAACGCTTAATAGAAAGTTAGAAAATTACAATACAAATATAATTTCGGGGGGGGGGGGAGGGCTGGATACGCCACTGGTCACGACTATTGAAAACTATCGATAGCTACAGAAAACTATCGATGGCTTTTGATAGAAGTTACTATCGATAATAATCGATAGCGCTATCGATTGTTTTCGACCTCTACGGGACACCCATTTTCATGAACATAAGACTTTTAATTTAATCTTTTAAATAAATCAAAATATTTATTAAATTTTTACAACGCCGTCCAATTTTGCAATTGCAAAAAAAAACTAAATAAATTCACAAAATTTATTATAATAAATTTTCAAAATGGCCTCCCTCATTTTCAGCACACAGGCATGTTTTTTTCAAAAGGTGTTGCACTGTATTATTTGTAATGGTGCTGTTTTCGGTAAGTTCTGTTACACCTATCAGTATTCTTTTCATTAATTTATGTTTTTTTAACCTACACCTTGTTCATTATTTTCGTAATTTCTGTGAAAACGGTCAGTTTCACAAAAAAAACTATTAAGCTAAAGTTGTAGAACGTTAAATTTCCTATCCGGTTTGGGCCATTAGTTTTTTTCTATGACGTTTCGTTTAAAAGATACGGGGTTGGCAAGAAAAGTAAAAAAAATAAAACTCGGAATTTTTTGACATTTTTTCCCTTAATTTAATTCATAACTCGAAATCTGTTGATTCTAGGCGATAAGGGGTTATAACATAATTTGTAGATATTCAAATCCTCTATAGAAAAGCTCTAATCCATTAAACCCAAAAAATCAAAAATATCGCTGCAATGGCCGCTTGAAATCATAAATTGAAAAAATTGCTTTAAAGTGAGGTACCCCCCAAGGGTTTGGACTTGGACAAAAATTTTATTTAAAAATATGTCTTAGAAAAGTGTCCTCTATCACCACCTAAGAGGTTCTCCACGGTCACGGGGACACCCTGTATAAGTTTAAAAAAGCAGTATCAGTTAAATCCAAAATTTTTCAACAAAATTTCTTTGCATTAAAAAAATATTGCTTTACTTTTAATAATATTGTTCATTACCTGAAATAAAAGGGTTTATTTGAAATCAAAGTAAAATGAAATCAATAATAAATCAAGAAAAAATTGTTTACAAAATTAAAATTAAAGTTTTTCACGCGCAACTTGCTCGGAGGTGCACAAAATTTAAAATACCAATAAGTTTGAAAACAATTACATTATAATGATGAATATAGAAGCTTATTAGAGTTCAAACGAAGCTCTATCGATCGACACCAAATTTACGCAAAAATGTTGAAAAGTACAAAAATTAGAAAAACATGTCTAAGCCCCCCCCCCCAAGATTTTGCACTGTAAGGCTCAAAGGAGGGAAGCTCGTTGAAGCTCAAACAGAGCTCCAACGTTTGACATCAATTTTACTACAAATAAATTTTATATACCTAATAATTGCCCCCTCCCCCTTGAAGAAATATACAACAATATATTACATTAGGAAATATTTTAATGTTTTTTGTTAATTTTGTTCAAATTTAACATTTTTACGATTGATAGATACCAATTAATTACTTCTGCAACTAAGTTTAACCTATGCCGTTAAAATAAAAAGTTTGAAAATTACAAAAGTAGGTTGGTTAACAAAAGACTAATTTAAATGGTGTTGGATAGAAACAATAGACGAATTAAACTTTTGTTGTTGGTAATCCATTTAACATTACAAATTGTTTATCATTATAATTAAATTAAATGTCCGCTTTGTCGAAGACGTCGTCGAACATCTTTAATCCGGTAACTTAGTTACCGGTAAAGCGTAATAATGAGGTTCGGTTTAATCTTACTACATTGAATTCAATTGAGGAAACGAATGTAGGGAAACCTACCCTGTCGAAATGCTGGTGACTGAATGTTTTAATGGAGGATAGTAAAAACTAACAGCATTAAAACATTCGCAGCCTGTTAATTTATTTAATTACATTACCTCTAATTTTAAATCTGTTTATTTAAGATATCGATTGGGTGAGCGTTCAGTTAAGCTTCTTAAGCAGCTAAGCCATTGCATCATCCCCAAAATACTTGATAAATATTTTTACAAGTTAAGTGCTCCTCCATTTACAAACACAATTTTTAATAATTAAGATAAAATCAATATTATACCTAAGGCATTGAAAGATTCCAAATTAATCAAGAGTTTTAATGAAAAATTTTTGTTTCTCTGTTTGTTATTTATGCGCTTTATCGACAGGAATGTAAATTAAAAATTAAAATGCAAATATAACTATAGTACAATACAAATGTTCAATACTGTGATAAGCAAATAATTCCGATATTAAAAATTCAATTTATAACAATTAATAACAAAATTATTTTCAAATTTAATATTTTGTTAAGTAAATTGCTACTGTCGACAACCCTAATCAAGTTCTGTGTCAACTGTTGTATCAGCTTAAAACATCTGTACAGATGCAATTTAACTTTTATGCAAGCAATCTGCTGCGGTAATACCGTCACCGTAGGATTTGGTTCATACAATCATTAGAAGCAATCATTTGTAAACTTAAAAAATAATTCGGTAAGCGATTTTTTTTATATTTCTGAAAAAAATATACGAAAAAAATCTTAATTTTTCCCTTTTTTCTCTTCACTTTCCGATTTTTCCAACATCTAGCGTACGTTTTTAAGCCGTAGGAAGACTTCTTGTATTTTAATTATATAATTATATTATTTGTGAGTAAATCCTAATAAAATTTAATCTACCTAATAATTGTCGTTGATTACACATAGCAGTATACTATAAGAAAAATTAAAAATTATTATTAAATAAAATAATTATTATTATTAATTAAATATTATTATTCAGGCAAAGAATTCTAAATTATTTTGAAATTCAAAGCACTAAACGTTTTCGCGCCAATATTAAATTTTCTTTTAATTCTTTAAATATTGGTAATTAGATTAACAATCTTACATTATTATTAATGTAGACTCGGTAAATTGGCAGGATTACAAAGATTTAGTATACTTGGCGCCAACAGTGGTTATTGCAACTTCTTATAATACGAAGTAAAGTAGGTTAGCATAGTAAAAAATAAAACAGGAGTAAAAGTTTTATGAACAACCGAAAACATACTCGTATTAAGGTCCTTAAAAAACCGTTATTTGCAGCGTAAATTTTATGTTACAAGAAAACACTGGGAATTTTCTGGAAATGGTATCGATTACATTATTCACAAATGATGCGAAAAATAAATGTTTGATCAAAAGTTGTGCATTTAGCTTTTGTAGCCGATCGCTACATAAACTTTATTTTCTTGTTAAATTTCGACACGATCGGTTTGCAAAATTGTAAATAAGACCGCAAAAAAAAAAACGCACGCTTCAGTTTAGTTTTGCAGATGAGACACGTTTTTTTTGCCATTTAAGACGAAATAGTAATGCGTGTGAAACATTTTTACGGAAGCTTTTATCTATAAAAAAAGCAGCCTGATGATAAAACTCGCAATTTCTTATTTATTTCTGAAATTTTGAAAGAATTATTTCTTTCACAAGTGAGAAATGGTTATATTCATTTTTTAGACTTATGAGAAACATCATAAACATTTAATCATTCCGGATTTACAAGTAAGTTTTGTTCTCGAACATAATGTAAATAATTAAATGATGGTGCCGACAACATTTTCGATTAATATTGATAATTAGGAATAAAAAAAAAATTTATGAGTTTTAATTCTTCTAAATAATCTAAAAATAACTCATCGACTTTCATGTCGAATCCAACATGTCATGTCCCGTCAAAGCGGCAAATATAATTTTAAAATTCAGAACTGTTTTCTATTTTGTCAAATTTATTGCTAGATGTGTTCACTTTTTAAATTTTTTTTATCAATATGCAGCGTTCAACGAACAGAAATAAATCAACAAAACTACTTGGTGGTATTACTGAATAAGAACGATAACATCAACTGTACTAACTAAACTGTGTCTCTATTCAGAAACAATTTTTTATGACAATCAATATGTTACAATTTTAAAATTAGTCAGTGATTGAAAGTTAATTCTGGTATCAGTGGCGTAACAAGGCACTTACGGGCCTATGTTTCTGACTCAAACGAGTCAATTGCAGCAATTGCACTATGTAAAATTCAATCAAGGCAACTAAAATTATTTTTAAAATCTCTTTTTTTTGCATTTTTTATATTGTTCCAAAATATTTTTTCATTAACTGAAAGATTAACACGAAAAATCACGAAAAACAGTTTTCCTAATTAGGAATATTTATTTCATATAAATATATTTATATTTATTTCATTTGACCAGTAGTCGTTTGGTGCACACAATTAAGTGTTTTTTCAACAAGTATGCGACACTGATGGCGACTAATGAATCAGAAACACATACATGGTGTGATGGCTTGATAGTCGAAGAAGCAGTGTGTGTCTGTCGTTCTCAATTGTGTTTTATTTTTTAAAATTTGAAATATGTATTTTATTTAATAAAAATCAACAGATGGCGCTACATTACTTTATTATCAAAAATCTAGCCGCAAGTGGTACCACTCTATTGAAAGGCCTTTAATTGGCCGAATCACTAGTTAAATGTATGTTTGTAACAGAGATTTGTAACAGAGATAATCTCTGGTTTGTAAACATCACTTTTTCTGAAGTGAAATGAAAGCTGTAAATTTAAATCGCTGCTATAGTCTAACCCAGGCGTCGGCAACCATTTTTGGCTTGCGTCAAAATCAACCAAAATAAGACTATTTAGTGACAGAAGGTCAATGAGTATTTTCAGTATTGAAATATTATTAATTTTAATTTAATTTTGAAACTCAAGTGGATCATTTCAAATTATCAAATGAGTCACTTAGAGACTCACGGGTCACAGGTTGCCGACGAGGCATATGTTAAAGATGTTAAACTATCAATAAATTGACAAATAAATCAATAATATCAATAAATCACTATACCCTGAAAATACTGAAATACAGGTCAGTAACTAGCATATTATTTGTAAAAGGGATCAAACCTTTTATAAAAAATGCGGGGGTAAGTTCATACACGTGTCTTTAATGAGTTCACCTTGGGTGAGTTCTTTTGGTCTTCAGGGATATTTTTAGGGTAGCACAGAGTCGAATTTGACAAAGACAACCATGGCAATACACGGATCCACCAAATTTGAACCATATTAATTGACCTGTGTCATCATATAAATACAAAAGGTCAACAAATCGAGTGATTAGATTATTGATATATGGCGCTAGAAGCTCTCGGCGAATCATACCGCGGCAAATCGTTACCGGCGAATCGTGCGCGGCGAGTTGTACCCAACCCGATAATTTCCTATGTTCAGATGGTCGACTGGTCACCCGGTATACAGTAGCAGTCATGGAAATTGCAGCGGTTATTTATTATTTCCGAATTAAAATAACAATTCCCAATTAAATATCAATAACCGCACACAATATAAACACAATACGCATACAAAGCTAGGTATTCAAACCGGGGGGTCTGGGGGATATGGAATACCCTCCAGTACACCAGAGATTGTGTGAAACACAATCTGTTATTGAGCTTATGGGTTTCAAACCAGAAATCAAACTTCTAAAAATCTAAAATCTAAGAAATAAGAAATCTAGTTTGAAATTCAATAACATATTTTCTTTATTTCAACACAATCGCTGATGTGCTCTGGGGGGTGTTCCACACCCCCCAGGCCCCCCGGTTTGAAAAACCTAGCTTTATGATTGTGTTCAAAAATGTAAATGCATTATTGAGCTTATGAGTTTCAAAACAAAAATTTAACTTTTTATTTACTTCTGTTCTATTTTCAATCCTTTATTAGTTTAATTTTGTTATATTAATTTGGGAATAATTCCCAGTGTAATTTCCATGACCGCTACTTGTACATATTTTCATGTTCCAAAATCTTTCATTGAAGATTGTAATATTTGATTTGCGAATTTTGTTTTTTAACTAGTTAAGGTGGTAATGGTGAGCCGTGAAAATGAGGCTTTTTGCCAAAATGGCCGCCTGAAGCGGTTGAGGAGGAATAGTCTATCATATAATTTTTCGTTTATAGTTTGAGAATTTAATTTTACGATTGTTGTATTTGGAGAATAAATTTGATTAATTTAAGTGAGTAAAGTTTCGACTTTTTAACTTTGGAATGTCCCCAATTTGGACGTAATATGGATAATTTTGTACGAAATTGATTGATTTTTATAATTACAGTTGAATTGAATTTCTATAGTTTAAAGTTAAAAGTTGTAAGGTATCGTTAATGGATTACATAGATATGAACGCGTGTGATCAGGGCCGGATCAAGCTATTTCAGCGCCGGGTGCACATTAGGTAAATGATGCCTTTAATCAGAGTCGGAACTAGGATATGATCCGCCCGTGGCGACTTTGAAACTTGCGCTCTACTGCATATTGCAGGCGAAAATTTTTGAAATTTTCAAGGTAAAGCGCTCTACTGTAAAGTTAGTAGATTGCGATACAAAAATATTTCTTAAAAAAAAAGTTTAGTAAAGCAAATTTATTTAAAAAATATATTCAAGAACTAAACACGTAACAACAGGTAGTTGATCTACGATCTATGCGTGGTAAAGGCCACAGGTATCTTGCTAATTTTCTATTTATATTTTTTATTTTAGGATTTTATCTCACCCGTTACTTCGGAGGGCGTTTGGACTCCCAAAACCTCCCCTCAGATACGGCCCTGCCTACCAGAACGGTAAATCGCGGGGGTATTTATTTATATTTTTTAAATTTAATTTAAAAATTGAAAATTTGGCGCCCCCTAACTAACTCGTGCCTGTAGCGGGCGCCTCTCTCGCCACGCCCTAATTCCGGCTCTGCCTTTAATACTAATGTAATAATATCATGTAGAATATTATAGTGAAAGAAAAATGCAGAACCTTGAAATCACAACAATTAAAAACCGCTTAATTTTTTGCTTAAAAATTTTATTGAAAGTTAAAACTAAAATTTGGATTAATTCGAGAATTTTGTTTAAAAATTAACAAAAGAAAATCTCTTCAATATATATTAAGCAAAATAGTAATTAGCTAAGTTTTTCCAAATATACAGGTTAAATATTGCGAAGTGAAAAACAAAGTCTTTTTGGTAACATAAGCTTTCAGCAAAAGTATTTTTCTGTTTTCAAATTTTTGTTTGTTAAATTACGTCACCCATCTATGCAGTGCAACCCCCTTTTTATTATAGTCCTATCAGAAAACCAAAAAAGAACTCCAGAAATTCAAAATTCATGTTATGTTAAAATATTAAACTTCGAATTTTTTTTAGATTTTTATTGAAAAATAAATATTTTATGATATGAAGCAAAATATCTAATCTAAATCTAAATATCCTAATTTCTATTAGGACTTATTCTCTAAAGCGGACGAGTTGACTATCGCCCGAAAGTTTGCCTGATCTTTTTAATAATTTTTTTTAAATAAATGTATAAACTGTTAACTTGTGAAATATAATAAATTATAAAAAACTATAGTCAGTAAAAATAAATAAAATCATTTGAGCTGTTTATCTTTATATTTATAATCCTATTATCTGATTATCCGACTACTCAATTGCTATAGAGCAAAACAGGATTATAAAAAAAATAAAAATTTATATTTTGAATGCTTTATAATTTCATTTTTGAAATTTTTGAAATTGAAATTGAATGCTTTTTTGTGGTTGACAAATTACAAATATTATACAGGGTGTCCCTGGACACACTTTACACAACTTAGGTGGTGATAGAGGACATTTTTTTAAGAAACAATTTTAACAAAAATATTTTTCTAAATTTAAGCTTTTGGGAGTTAGGCCTCTTTAAAGCACTTTTTTTAATTTCCACTTTCACGTGGCCATAGCTCAGATAATATTAATTATTTTGTAAAAATGGATTAGGGATTTTTAAAAGAGCGTGAAATTATCTACAAACTAGATTCAAACCTTTTATTGTCTAAAATCAACGACTTTCGAGTTATGAATTAAAGTAAGTAAAAAAATGTTGAAAAATTGGAGCTTTCTTTATTTTGTTATTTTTTTCAAAACCCTGTAGCCTTTAAAGTTTAAACGAAACATTTTGCAAAAATTATGACGCTCCATTCTGGATAGGAAATTTAACGGACTACCACTTCTGTCTAGTAAAAATTTTTGAAAAACTAATCCCGTTCACAGATAATCAGAAAATAATAAACAAGGCAGCTATAAAACAAAAGAAAAAGGCATTACGAGCTTTATGAACAAAAGAGCAACTGGACTCTGAAACCGTAATAAAATGCTTTCGGACAGAGGTTGTTCTATTGTTGTGCACATTGTAAGTATTTTGCACGTTGCATTTCGAAATCAAAGGTGTAGTATGATTTTAATCCTAATCGCTTTGGTGAAGATCATGCTGATGATAATAATACTGCAATAGGGAACCAGACGAAGTATTTGGTAATAATGACAATCTCATGATTGGGACTTTTCCGGTACACTATCTAATAGTAATGTTGACGTATATGAAATCAGGTAAATCAAATCAAGAAATCAAGCCAGTTAACAAGCGACGTGCGAGGTGGGTATAGTGATTCAACATGTAAACAGCAACTAATTCAAAATTCAACCGGAAGTACAGAAAGTCATAAGGCAAATATGGAATACCCTACAGCATTATGGCTTCTGAATAATTTAAAATTTTAAAATTCTTAAAGTTTAAAACGTAATTTAATTGTATAATTAAAATATAACAAAATTATATATTGCAATTAAATGTTTTAATCAAAGCAAGAGATAACCTAAAATTTTTGAATTTGCAATGCAACAAAAAATTAGATAGTATTGCATGGTAGTGCTCTCCATTGACTAGAAAGGTTGCACTTTCTACCACCAGGATACCCTCAGAATAAAATTTCCCAATTTCTATGCGTTTTTGACTTGACAGCTGTCAAAAAATTATAGATGACTTATAAATGACAATTCTAGCATAGCGCGAAATTTAAAATAAAAAGTTCTTTATTACGAAACCTTGTATTTTAATGAAACATAGGCAATAAAAGAGGTTGATATTTGTTTAAATGTAAATTTAGTACAGGAAAATACTAAAAACCAACGGCAAATAATTCATAATAACATGTATATTTCTACTGTTTCAATAATTCTAGTACTGGTTACATTACACTGCTGATTCTGACAGTTAAATTTTTACGAGTTATTAATTCCGAAACAAAACAAATAAATCAAAAGTTACAATTATGAACAAATAAAATTAGAAATTTTATTTTAATTGGACCAAGTTAAAATTCGTAACCATATCGTCCTCGGTAACAACGGCATAACGACGTCAATCTAGGCACTTAAATTTTTTGAATGCCGTCATTAGTCTGCTCTTTTACATAAACTTATCTTTATAATTTTTTCTACTTCCTCCAGTTCATATAATCTACCATGTCTATTTTTCAGCAAAAACGGTATTAAGATTATCTCATACATAATAATCGAAAAGTTGAAAATATAAATTTTAATTAGAAATATTATTAAAATAAAAACCTTCGTTACTTGTATCTAAATAGATGTTTTAGTTATAATTAACAAAAAAGATAAGTTTTGACGTTCATTTTCTGTTCATTTAATTTTATGATAACGTCTAATGACTCCCTTACAACGGCTGTACAAAATCGTTTAACCCTTTATCTAGTCCTGAACGGCTTAATTATGTTCAACCGTTTGAATTTTATTTAGCGTTCTTAATCAATAGTTAAAGTTAAAAAGTTACTATCATCAAAATATTTGGCAGTTGTTCTATTTAACTATTGCTATGAACTTGTGTTGAGAAATGCTAGTTCTTATCACAAAAATTAAATTAAAAAAAATCTCCTTTAGTTGCTTTATTTATTCTCGTTTTGCATTATATTTAACGCCGAACTAGGACTAACACTTAATTCTTAGGTTGCATATTTTTTCAATCAAAGTAAGTGTACAATAATTATTGTACTTATGTGTATATTTTTAATCAGTTAGTTATTTTTGATAAAAAAAATTATCAATGTAAGAAATATAATGTGTTGGTTTCAGTTCGGCGGTAAATATAATACAAAACACTAATCATTAAAGCAAGTAAAAGGTAAATTATTTAAATTATATTGATTGCACAATTGAAAGAAGAAAATGCTGAAGACTGGCAAGAACGTGGGTGCTGATTTTATTTTTGAAATTTTAATATTGAATTTCAATTTTTATTTTTTTTTTTTTTAATTTAAAATTAATTTTTTATATAAGCGACCATTCAGCACCTACTACTTTTACGTCTAGACAACTCGTAGCCATGTCAACTCCACGGCAATGATTAAGTCTTTTATTATGTTTTGAATTTTGGAAATTTTTAAAAATCTATTGAAAAAATTGCTGGATTACTACAGTTTTTCTGCAGATCACTCTTAGTTGTTTTTCTTTTCTTTTGTAAGTCTTATACTATGCATAAATTTCGATTTCAAAATTTTGTCCTTTCATTATATAAAGTAGGGGAGAACTAATTGAAAAAAGACCTTTTTTATAAAAAGAAAGTTTATTTATGTCCGTATTAATAGTCACGGATTAATCCGAGATTCAAGATAATCCTAGGATTTTTTAATGAGATTACTGGAATTTAGATCGTATCGTAGCAACAGCTGCTATTTCGAGAATTAATCTTGAATTTCGGATTAATCCGTGTTACGCCGATGGTTTTCTGAACACGAGTCACCGCGCAATCGTTCGCGCACAGCGTGAAAGTTAGCACGAGGGGAAACGTTCGACTTACTTTCTGACGAGCTATGAAGAGGGTCGGAAGTCATTTTTAAGACCGGCTATTTTAAGCTGTAATATTTAGTTTTTAATTAAATTATGGTGAAAGTTTTCGTTTTCCTGGTGGAATTTCTGTTCCGCGAGTATCGTTTGTGACGGTTTTGGGGAACGAATTTGGAAGAAATTAAGATAATTATTGTTAGCGACGCGCGCCAGGCAATTCTCGACCTTAGTAAAAGCGGGAAATGGTTACGACGTTGCAATTCGCGCATGGAATGTGGCGATACGACCACCATGTTGCCGGTATTCACCTTTAATTTTTGAACGAATTCCGACCGTGCGATTTTTGTCGAACTATTCAAGATAATAACGTTATAATCTAGTGCAAAAATATTGAAACTTAAATGGTTTTCTGATATTGCGTGTTTCGAACTTATTCAAATATTATGAAGTTTTAAATTTTGGGGTCGAAATATTTAAATTATTGTGTCATTTCGGATATTACGGTTTGTTTCGAACTTTCGAGTTTTGATGAATTTTCCAATCAAATGGTAAATAAATTATGCCGCTGGTATATTCTGAGTTGTGTTGCTGTGTCGTAATCTATCTTAGGGACGTCGGGTTATCCTCAATGTTGATTGGAGCTTACGTACTGCACGATTCCGACCTGCTTTAACAATCATCTCCATGGACACCTGCGTTTACTAATGGAAATTGAAATTGTAACAAGGTATTGTTTACTGAGTACATTCTTGGTGCTGTGTGAACATTTTGCGGACCTCAGGTCAGTATCGACGTATTTTTCATGTGGTTTGGTTTTTCGATAAATTTATGTTTGCCGTCTTAACAGTAGATGTTGATCTGTTGTATTTTACGACTGTTAAAGTCAGTTCTTGTCGTGATGTCGTCATCAATAATTTTAGTTATGATAAATATGGCATTTGCTGCCAACAATATACTGCTGTGTTGATTATATGTTTATCGATGTTATGTGCATGGTTGTATTATTAAGTGAGCTTGCTCATTACACGAAAAACAAAGGGAGAAATTAAATTACTTATAAAATATTTGTGTTGTTTTAATTGTGTTAAACTTCCAAGAGTAGACCACGCCCATATTTTAGATCCTCTGAGCAAGTCGTTGGCAACCATAAGTTTACAGGTAAGGTCCTCGTAACATCCGTAACTATTAATATGGGCATTATTGACCTATTATTATGGCTAAAAATACAAAGTAAAATGTAGATCAAAGAGCCACCATATATTCTAAAACATCTCTTTCTGTAACCAAGCTTTTTAAAAAAGCACGTAACATTTTTCTTATTCAAGATTTTCAACAAAAATCCCTGGACTAACCTAAATAAGTAATCAATTCATGCTAAAAATATTCTTCAATCTGAGTTAACCGCTCCCCAGGTTAAGTCTAGTGTAAAATAAATTAGGTTGGTACAAATGTAACTAAAATTGATATATTTAAATTTAAAAAACCCCGTGGTATTGAAAGCATTGGTCAAAAACAGGAAATGTCGTAAGTTAGTGCTTCATCTTAAAACCCAAAAATTATGCTGAATTCAACACGAATGTGTCTGTAGAGTATGTCTTTAGCCCCCGTCAAATTATTCAACATATCTTTTACCATTTATTGACTACTCCGGTACTCCGGTCCGCGACAACTCGGCAATTCCTACTTGGCGATGGTTAAATCCGCGACGGACAACTAGGCAACTTTATCAACTCTACGACGGTTAACTCCTCCACCGGTCAACTCTGCGATGGTTAACTCTGCGACGGACAACTCAGCAGGTAACCTCGGCGACGGTTTATTCACTTTATTTATTTCAAAAATTTTCAAAAACGACGGTTTATTCAGGAATATTTTTTTTCTATTTTAAAAATTTTCAGTCCATAAAGTATACCACGCATCAATCAATTATTATTTAAAGAAAATTATAGTTTGGTTCTTATTTAAAGAAAATTCGGCGTCGCTGAGTTGACTGTCTCCGAGTTAAGCCGTCGCCGAGTTGACTGTCGCCGAGTGGGAACCGCCGAGTTATCCATGTCTACTCATACGAGTAGATTTGAATCGACTCCTTAATTTGTCACTTCTATTAATATCCTTATCTCCCACCTATCCATAGCCACTCCAAGTATTGGGACGTGTTTTAATTCCTTGTCTGCTACTTAATTCGAACACATAGTTTTCTACTGCCTTTCACCAAGGTATACATCATTGCAATCCATATACAGTAGCAGTCATGGAAACTGCATCGCTCAATATTTCCGAATTAAAATTGCAATTCCCAAAGAAATTTCAATAACTGTACACAATATAAAAACAATACGCACTTAAAGCTAGGTTTATCAAACCGAGGGGTTTGGGGGGTATGGAATACCCTCCAGTACACCAGATATTGTGCGCAAAAAAGTGTTAATGAGCTTATAAGTTTCAAACCGGAAATCTCATTTCTCAAAATCTAAGATTTCCGATTTGAAATTCAATAACACATTTTATTTTTTTTAACACGATCACAAATGTGCTGGGGGTTTTCCATACCACCCAGACTCCAGGTTTGAAAAACTCAGCTTTATGATTATGTTTAAAAAAGAAAATGTAAATTTGAGCGTTTCAAACCGGAAATCTAATTTCTAAAAGTCTAAAATCTAAGATTTCTGATTTCATTTCTTTGAACAAAATCATTGATGTACTGGAGGGTATTCCATACCCCCCAGACCCCCAGGTTTGATAAATTTAGCTTTGTGATTGTATTAAAAAATAAAAATGAAATTTTTAACTTATGGGTTTCTAAAAATCTAAAATCTAAGATTTCTGATTTCTGATTTCATATTTTTTTTAACACAATCACTGACCAACTAGAGGATATTTCATACCTCCCAGACTCCCGGTTTAAACAACCTAGCTTTGTGATTGTGTTCAAATAAGAAAATGTGTTTTTGAACTTGTAAGTTTCATTCTATTCTTTATTATTATATAAGAATATGGGAAATATACTCAGAAATCATTCAATCATTCTCAATACAATTTTCGAGACCACTACTGTATATTGTATGACCCCTTTGTCTCAAATTATGAAAATTGCAAAATAAATAAAATTTTAAATAAAAACTCAAATCTTCTCCGGGTCACACATTTTTTTTTGTACATGAGACTCTTTTTTAATTAATAAAACACTTTTTAGATTTGAAATCAAAACTTTATTATTATTTATTATTTTAAATCAAAACTTTAATTAAACTTAATCGGAAACTTATTAATTTAAACTGGAAACTTATATTAGATTAAATTGAAACGGACGAACTTACGTCCGTTCTTTCGGCTGTCGGCCATCAAAAAGCTTACATACACATTTTACAATTTACAAACTTAACAAATATTACCAACTTAACATTATTAATAATAATTTAAAATATACAGAACGATTAAAAATTAAAAACACAAAATTTATTTACAAAAATTAAACGATTTCATAATTATCCCCTATTGAACTAATTTTGAACATATGACAATATATAAATTTATATTTATAAATATTTTGTAAATATACGGGATTTTATTGATAAGACCACTATGGTGGTCCCCAGAGACCAAATCTTTGGTTTTCTATCTAATCTAATCTAATCTTTTGGGTAGATCTCAAAATAGGAATTAATTGCTCTGTAAGTCGTCGTGCATAAGTGAGGCTACACCGAAAAAAATGGTTTGTCATATTGTTGAAAAATTATAATATCAATACAATAAATTTTAGATTAAATCTATGAATTTTTTTATCAATATAATAAATAATGATATAATTAAAATAAAATGAAATACTACACAAAAATACAAAAAATTAGAGAGGGTCAGGATGAAACTTATGATTGAAATAAGGTCAGTACTCTTTTATTAGCACTTTATATGGGAACAGTAAATCTTCCTTTAGATTTGAAATTTTTAGTGTAATAGTGTCGCAATTTTCAACAATCAAATTATATTTGATAATGGTAGACAAATATACGTAAGATCTGAATTCGATTATTGAATTTGCGTAGTGTAGGAGTGTTAAGAACGAAAAATTTTAATGTTATAATTTTGTCACGAATAAAGTTTTTCACAAATGAATTTTTATTAATTACCAAAATTATGTATAGTCCGGCACGCCACTGATGATTATTGGTTTCCACAATTATCGCTTCACAGGTATTTTTTGTTTTGTAGGCAGTTAACGGTTGGTGATAAGAAGCGTCATTACGTAAGACCTCTTGATATGAATAACACATCTTCTGTTGAAGTTCGGACAGCGGCTTTATAATATCTTAAAGAAATTGAGAAAAAAAATAGTAAATTATACGGTGTACCGTCAATTCATCGCGGACAATTCATCGTGTGAATTATTTTTTTAGTATTCTGGAAATAATAAATGATGTAAGATTTTACTTATATTATACAACTTACGATTTTATGCTTCAAGAATTTCTTTGATTCGTAAGAATTTATGCAAACCTGTATTTTATGTATAAATTTATTATTGTTACTAACTTGATATGATATTTTGTAATAATGCTATTACCATTCCTCTGCGATAATTTATTGTGAAATATCCTGGCGTATATCCTGGAAGTTAATGAGTTTCCTATCATAGACTTTGTAACCCTCTCCCCAGTAATATGTAAGCAGATGTAGCAAAGCAATTTAAACTTTTTATACAAAAAATTGTAGTAATTCTAGAACTCAATAAAATTCAAAACCAATGAGACAAAAATTAAAATCTAATTTGTATCTAACATTAATTTTTCAAAATTACAAAAAATTAAAATCTTCAATTGAAAGAGCGAGCGGTCTCTCGGTAAGCGGTTCCTTTAATTTAGTTTGTCTAGTGGTTCTTTTCTTTGTGTTCTATAGCTTTTTTAAATGATGTTTGCTACTTATTAAAAATTATCGATTACTTAAGAGGAAAATCTACTTAACTTGTTGGCTTACGAAAATATAGAATTTTTTATGTGATTTATTACCTGAAAAATATGTTTACAGAATTTTGTGATTAATTAATTACGTTATATTAATTTAAAAATAATGCTGTATGCCTCTCATAAATACAGTGCAACCTAGATAATTCAAATTTCAAAATATTATTATTTTGTGTTCCAATTGGTCTGATTCACATGCAATTCAAGAAACGGTTGGTATTATTTGGTACAATAATATTATGATAATTGTTCAACCGTCTGCTGTTAAATTTAGCAAGTAAAATCGACGGTGCCTAATCACTATAACTAAATGATAGCATCGTTAGTTACCACAGTTATATATTTTTTAAACAAAGTTTCACAAAATTCCGCCCTTAAATAATTATACCTATGGTTATTGTTGACCCGGTTAACCAACTTTCTACCTAAACTACAAATTAATGTATTTTATGTAATCAGATACCTACTCTTATTGTTCCTAATTTCACTTTATTTTACAGAGCTATACGAGGGATGATTTTTAATCTTTAACGTTCTGTTTCATCTTCAACCAGAAGCTAATAGAAATTTGAAAAAGTAACTTCGTGGAAAGCATTTTTACAGCGACGAATTGTTTTTTTTTCCTGCAAATTTCTCGTATTTTGTGGCTATTATAATAAGTTATTGTAAGAAATTAGTAGCAAAGAAACTTTTGCAATTTAGCAGTACATAGTTTTCCAGTATTCAATTAAAATTTCTTCACTAACTTTAATCGTTTTAAGTTGCTTACTATAAAATAAATTTGTTGTTTGGCAAAGTAGTTTTAAAAATGAACTTACGGATTTCACTATGTATATTGGCAAAGTTCACTTTCAATGTACTAATCATCGAAGTATGTGTTTCAATAATTTAAAATTTAATTAGAAGTAGAAAATAAAAAAGTTGAATTTATTTTCATGTTCCCTAGTAATTTTTATGCAATTATTTTTGCAGAGCAACTAAATTTAAGAATTATTGTGATTTGTTTTAGCACAATTTATCATTCACAACTTAACCCTGCCGAACGTGTCATTGTGTAAGGTTGTAAAATGAAATTATTGGGTGTTTACTATATTCTACTATATACTAAAAAAAGTGTAAATTGTAAATAAGTACAGAGAGTAAATAATTTTTTTGTGGATCACATGCTTAAATCGATTTTAATTTAGCCCATGCTGAAAATACGCATCCGTAATTTTATAACGGTATAATTTCCTTGACTAAAGAATTTAGTATCATTATTGAGAAAAATGCAATTCTTTCTATACAGTGCGACAATACAATAAACAAATTATAATTCGTTTGAACTGATGAAGAAATCAAAGTGAAAGTATTTTACACTTTGACGGGAATACAATTTTCGCGAAATAAGAGACGTCGCGATGCTCTTAATTCAATTTAACGAGCACTTAACCGTGCATGAAAAGAACGCTTTGAACTGGAACATATCCAAAAATGCGACTAAAAAGTAAAAAAGAATTGGTTAGATGTATTTAAGGAATTTTTTAAATAAAAATCTGATAATTATTATGTATACTATAACAAATTAAAACTTGATTTGAAAGAGTCGGTGGTTTACCCAGGATCAATTAAGTAAGCTACAAGTATGGCTTTAGTTAAATTACAACGAAATATGACGGTATATAATATTCATTAAATTTTACAATGACAGGAAGGGACTGACCATGTAGTAAGCGGAAAGTGCCGGCTGTCTTAATGCCTGCTTTGGCTTTATTGTTTTGACAGGATGCAAAAATAACTATGTAACTACCTAAAATGCTAAGAAAAAGATTAAACTAATAAATTTAATAATTATAATAATAAACTTGTAGTTAATATTATAGATAATGAAATATTATATAAATAGCACCGAATAGTACATTTTATAATATATTGTAGTGTTTTTTCTGATTTCCAAATATAATGTTTTTTTTAAATAAAATCTTCGAATTAATCCAAATTATCGATTAAAATTAAATATTCTAATAACATTTTCCGTTTTTTGAAAATTATAATTATAATTATTAAAAATTATAATTTTTAATTTAAAGCTTTAATTAATCAAATTTAACAGTAATAATAATTTTTATTGCAATTCTCCAAAAATCGTCAATCATCCAAAATAAAATCCACTCTGTATAATCAAACGTTTTATTTGCAAAATAATCCAAATCTCCAAAACTAAAAATTACAAACTATCACTGTGATGAATTATACGTGGCCATAATAACCAATATTTATTAAAAAAATTCTCCGAAAATAGCAGATCTAAAAAGTTGCCAAAGGTCGAAGACATGGGATCATTAGAGATCTATCATTTGTTTAAAAATGCATCCAAAAATAACGAAAAAATACTACTACACGGAAAACCGCGTCGGAGCGTTCAGCTTCAAAATGTTAGCGTCGAATTAGAACTTTGAGACTTCCGCTCATCTAGCCCCCCCACCTTCGAATTTCGAAAATGTAAAGAACGCAGAATAATGCTCTATTTATGCACTTTCGATTATCGCCAAAAAAGAATTTTGCACTCTTTTCGTTTAGCGGGAAAACACGATTTCCGGTGAGGGGGCTGACGGTACGGACGGTCAGCCCCCCCACGGCTTAATTGTGGACCGAATCGAAAAAAAAACCCAAATTATGCACTAATTATGGACTCTTGAACCACCCTAGTCTCGATTTTTGCACCTTTTGCACGATTTTACACGAAAGTTCTATTGACGGTGCGTGCATTCTGATATATTCTTAGTGTTAGCAGTCAGACGCGATTGTGACATAGTCGGGTGCACACCGTGCATATTGAACCCCTTGCTTGTAACCGCACCCATTATATTACGCAACATTATGCAATAATTTAAAAAATAAACGCAGAACTCGTTTTTAGGTTAGAATCTCGATTGCCTTGGTTGTGTTTGTCACCACACGCTCGATGTGTACCCGACGGTATCATAATCGCGTCTGACTACTAACACTAAGACTATATCAGAACGCACGCACCGTCAATAGAACTTTCGTGATAACGAATTCCCTATCTAAAATGCATGTAAAATTTTGATTTTCAAATGCCGTTTTCTCGAAAACTACTGGATAATCCGTATCGAAATGCGGTCTCAAAATGCTCAAAACATTGTCCTCTTTCTAATAGAAAAAAAATCAAAGCCCAACGAGTATTGATGATTAACTGACAGTAACCAAATGGCGTGTAAAATTTTTGATAACCGATCGAATCGAAAAAAAAATACACAAATTATGCACCAATTATGCATTCTTGAACCGCGTCAGCAAAATGCGCCGTAGGCGATGTTGTTTTATTGTCCTAGAAGCACGTATGTAAAAAGTTAGGATTTTCATGGATATTATCAGTTTTTTTTTTTTAATTTAAATATTAAAAAATAAATATAAACAACTTTTACACTTTACAGAAGCTTTTATTTAGCCACAATTATGGCTTCAGGGGGGGGGGGGTCATGACCATTACAAATTTATTTAATTTTTTAAGGTGAAAATCACCTCCCCTGACGGCGAATTTTTGCAAAGATGAAATATGGGATATGGCGTAAAGTGGATAAATTTTGTCCGTCGATTGAGACTATTTTCAGTCTGCAACTATGGAATATGATTATGATTACATCTTCAGGGACGTGTAAATTAGCGCACAAAGTAGGTGAGTAGGAGAGTAGGACCATCAGCTCGAGCCCTTATCATATTGGTGTATCATCATCGGTGCAGGTGCAAAAATCGAGACTCGGGTGATTCAAGAGTGCATAATTGGTGCATAATTTGTGAATTTTTGTTTTCGATTCGATCGGTAATCAAAAGCTATACACGCCATTTTCATTAAATAGAAATCGTAGAAATCGAAAATACTTTTTTTCTGAACATCGGTGCAGGTGCAAAAATCGAGACTAGGGTGGTTCAAGAGTGCATAATTGGTGCATAATTTGTGTATTTTTTTTTTCGATTCGATCGGTAATCAAAAATTTTACACGCCATTTTCATTAACTGGAAATCGTAGAAATCGAAAATATTTTTTTTCTTAACACCGGTGCAGGTGCAAAAATCGAGACTAGGGAGGTTCAAGAGTGCATAATTAGTGCATAATTCGTGTATTTTTTTTTCGATTTGGTCCACAATTAACCCGTGGGGGGCTGACCGTCCGTACCGTCAGCCCCCCCACCGGAAATCGTGTTTTCCCGCTAAACAAAAAGAGTGCAAAATTTTTTTCTGGCGCTAATCGAAAGTGCATAAATAGAGCATTATTCTGCATTCTTTACATTTTCGAAATTTGAAGGTGGGGGGGATAGATGGGCGGAGGTCTTTGAGCGTAAAACGTATACCGGCCGACTTAGAACAGGACATATACAGTATCAGTCATGGAAATTGCAATTATTATTTTCAAATTGAAAAAAAAATTCCCAATGAAATTTCAACAACCCTACACAAAGTTGGGTTTTCAAACCGGGGGGTCTGGGGGGTATGGAATACCCTCCAGTACAACAAAGATTGTGTGCAGTGAAAGATTTACGCTTAGGCCTGTGAGGCCGGGCCTAGGGCGGCAAAATTTTAAAAGCGCCTAAATTTTAGAGGCCAGAAAATTTTAGAAGTTGTGAAATTTAAAGAAAATTTAAAATTTGATTCGGCTTTGCTTTGCTGTGAATATATGAACAAATTTCAGTAAAGTATGTGCAATATAATTGTTAATAGGTAGAAAGATAGTATTACATAGTACTGACAAGGGCTGGCTCAAACGTGTGAAATTTTGCTTTGCTTTATACTTTAGCGCGCCATATTCAGGCAATTTTGAAAAAATAGAATTTTAAAATTGCAGCTCTTGTTTAACTTATGGTGTGAAACAACATTAACAACATAAGGTTTGTAGTGTAACCGTCTAGGAAGGAATCCAACAAGGCCTAAGGCGCAGGCGACCCTAAATCCGCCACTGATTGTGCGCAAAATTTGTATTATATAGCCAGGGCCGCGTTAAGGCATTTGAGTACCCTAGGCCCTAGGCATATTCTTATTCCTTATTCTTAGGCCTTATTCTTGGTAAATTAATAATATCCTTACAATTAAAAAAAAAAACTTTTAAAAAATAGCAGGTGAATTTTCAACTAGCATCAAAAATGCTATCGCCAAATTTCAAACCAATATCTTCAGAGGTTTCCCAGACGACTACGAAAAATAAAAATAATAAGAGTGTTTTTACTTTTCGTAGTCATACGAGAAACTGCTGAAGATATTGCTTTGAAATTTAGCAGTAGTATTTTTGATTTCACTGGTAAATGCACTTGCTATTTTGTAAAAATTGCTTCTTTAAATTGCAAAGTATATTATAAATTTACAAAAAATGATGGGGGGGGGGGCATATACCCTACCCTTAAAGTTAAAATTTGAACTTATTATAACAGCATAATATTTATTAGCAAAATATCAAATTTATTAACTTAAACAGTAAACAAGTACAATTTACAATCAAGTTTCTATTTAAGTAAAATTTTTTATTAGAATTAATTAGTATTTTTGCCGCCCCATAAAAAACTGCCGCCCTAGGCAGCTGCCTTTCTGGCCTAATGGATAAATCGGCCCTTTATATAACTTATAAGTTTCAAACCAGAAATTTAACTTCTGAAAATCTAAAAACACATTTTCTTCTATTTTTGAACACAATCATTGATGTGCTGGGGGGTATATTCCATACCCTCCAGACCCCCCGGTTTAATAGTTTTGTGATTGTGCTAAAAAAATGTTATTTTGAGCTTATGAGTTTTAAACCAAAAATTTAACTTGCAGAATATAATATAGAAATCTATTTTTTTAATTCTGGAATAATTTCCAATACAATTTCCATGACCGCTACTGTAAATCAAACGCGAGACTTTTACTCCCCGCGGGACATCTTGTCCCGCACGGGACTGCATTAGCATTCCGTCCCGCCTACATTCATCTTTAGTCTATACTACTGTGATTTGAAGCTCAATACTGATCTGGCTGCTTATTAGAATAGCAACGGAAAGTCAACCCATGAATTACATCCTCTAGTATGTAAGTCATCTTGACTTTGGCAAAGTTGATTTTCTGTGTATTCCTTCATAGTCTTTGGTGTTTAAAGACGAAATAAATTATTGCTGTGTCGCCACAGACAATCTGCCATTTTGTAAGTTGTTAATTATATGTCTTTATTAAGGTCAGAATGAACTGAAAATGCAGTTTTCATTCTGGAATGGTATTAACTTTGACTTTATATCGAAATATGTCAGCTAAGTCCACTAATCATGTCATGTTGTGAAAAGGAAATAACCAGCAAATGCAAGTTTTTAGCTTAACCTCTTCTAGTTTAAAGTCGAAAAATGGCCAATTAGCACTGACTAACTCGGCGTCACGGCAACTTGATGCTAGCTACTATTACAATAAATAATTTAAAAAATTATTAAACCAAAAGTAATAGAAAGGTCCATGAACATATTTACAAAATTTAGTCTCTGAGCTAATCTCGGATAGGCCTGGAAAGATGCTTCTATTAGAATTTAGTTAAAGTTATACAAAATAATCTGAATCTCACCAAGAATTCACCAGCACAATATACTTTACCAAAACTGTCACACTGACGTTAAACTGACCAAACTGACCAACAAAATAATATTACTCAGACTGACCGACGAACAGACGCGACTAAAATTGACCAATCCCTATCAATTTGGGTTCATTTATAAATTAATCAAATTCAAATTCAGCAATCATTTAATCAAATTAATTCTCTCATACCTCAGCGATAGTAAACTCTATTATTTTCGAAACCAAAAACATTGAAGTCGGAGTACCCCAAGGCTCTGTACTAGCCCCTAAACTTTTCAACCGCAATATCATAGACATACCAACATTCGCTAAAACACAAATGACCCTGTACGCTGACGACACAGCTATTTATGCACACTCGTTTAACCTCATTAACGACTATATTAAAAAGTGGAAAAGTGGAAAATGTCAGAACCTGAGATTTGAAGGCCAAACGATAGATTCTCAAGCAAACGTCAAATACTTGGGAGTCAGGTTGAACTCCAGGCTAAATTTCGATGGTCACCGAAATTTAAGGGACAGCTGGCTTACGGCGCCAAGCGCAAAATGTATGCTTTGATGAAAAATGGGCAGAATAGTTTCGAAAACAAGCGTACATTATATAAAACCTTACTAAGACCGATCCTGACGTACGCTTGTCCTGCATGGGCCGGTGTTTCTACAATCTGAGGACCGTGACGGCATTTCGGAACCGCTGCTTACGCCTCGTCACCGGGACAGGCTAATTGATATTCACCACGACGCCCAAGTAGAATTCCTAGGAAACCACATTACAAGACTTTCCAAAAATTTCAATCATGTCATTTTTAAACTCTAAGTATGTTTTTAATTTAAAATTTAAAAATATTATATTTTGATTTAGACTTTCGGAACTCCTGGAGCCGTTTATGTCAGACGACGGGTTGGGGAAGACTTTTGGAAAGATTTATCAAACATTTATGGTACGTTATTAAAAAAAAGGTTGTCGAACACAACTGCACTTTCAAAGCGCAATTAAAAGAAGTTTTAGCTAATGAGGTCTCAATTATCTGAGGCCCCCAAAAAAAAAGACTAAAAACTTTTTTGACAGTATAGAAAGTTACAAGTATATTGCGATGTATTGTTGTAAAATTTTCAATTATTCAACTTTAATTAATAAAATACTTTTTCTATTTTGCGTCTAAAACAAAGTTATTTCGAAACCCAGTCGCGTATCGAAATTGACAATATTTCGAAACGCAATTTTTTGTTTTAAAAGGTTGGTAACTAAACGTCAGTGAAAATTAAAGCTAATGATATCACTGTAAATAATGTGATAAACCTATAAATTGATGCAAAATTATGTTAATTGTCTATAAAATAATTAATAATAATAAAGAAAATTGTCAATTGCAAGTATAATTTCGTTTATTTAAACTTTTATGCGACCTTCTAACCTGTAAATTTTTTGTTACCAACTATCGCAAAAACACAAAAAAAATCAAGTTTACTATTATTTAATAAAATGCACATTTTTAATATTTTTAGGGCGTATACAGCGCAAAATAGAGAAAATAGTATAAGAAACTCGTTTTATAAGACGTTTTATCACAATTATCCTTTAGAAAACGAGCCGCGCAGCGGGGAGTGCGTTGCGTTAAAAACGACACTTATAAAACTAGTTTCTTAATATACTATTTTAAAACTCAAATATTTTTATTAAATTAAATCGCACTTTTATTAAATTAATTTTGGAACGAACAAACTCACGTCCGTTCTCTAGGCAATCGGCCATCAAAAAGCATACATACACATTTTACAATAATCAAACTTAACAAAATGCTACCAACTTAACATTATAAATAATAATTTAAATATAAAATATACCGGATGATTAAAATTAACAACACAAAATGTATTTACAAAATTAAACAATTATTAAAATCAACCCCCATTTAATTAATTTTGAACACGACAATATATTATTAGGATTATGGGTTATTGGATAAAAATAATGGATTATTGATAATCCTAATAATATCAGTTAGTAATGGACGTGAATGATCATTTATCTGTTAGAAGTTTAATTTTGGGTTATTTAAAATAAAATTTAGTATTATTTCGATCTGAAAAACTGTGAGAAGTAAGAGTTTAGTGCTTAGTATCCGTTTACAACTGAAAACTGGATTTAATTTGTGGTTAAGACTTTTCTTTTGCGACCACAAAGAAACTCTTTGAATATCGACAAGCTGTGGATTTAAGTTGTCGTTTGAAACTTCTACAAGTTGTGGATTTAAGACTACATTCTAGAGTTCAACTTCAGCTATAACCAGGTGTTAAAACTTCGGCGTGACGAATTTATAGATTTAAGTAAATTAATAGTAGTAGTTACACATTTTCGAGAGAGAGAGAGAAAAACGAGACGATAGTAAATTGAATAACTTTCATTAAAAAAATACAATTAATTGCTTGGGATGTTTTCACACTAAAATATTAGTTGCAATCTGCCAATAGGAGTCAATATTAATTGTTGTGTGTTAATATCGCCAAACATATTGCGTTTAATTTGAATGCGAATAATTCGTGATGACTGAATGAATGAATAGTAAACTCAATTTCTCGATCTATCGAAGGTCTATAGAGCGCAAAATACCTTGGAATTTTCCTCGCAATAATTATTATTATTGGCTAAATTTGGATAAAATGTTGGCGCTCACTGCTTATTCGAACGGCAGGGTCTTTAATTATTGTAATCTAGATTCTCGTTTTTTCTTACAAACTCTTTTTTTTTATAATAACATTCAAGATAATAGTATATTATATTACTAATAGCTAGTGTGTAGCTCAGCGTTGTTTATCAGATGGGAACAATAAAGTCCGAATGAAAAAACGTTTTAACTAAAACTTAGTAAATCATATCATTTTAATCTCAATTTGAGTTAGCGTTAACCGAGAAGAAAAATTACCTTCAGCCTCTTGTTTAATGAAATTTTGTGGTTTACTTAGTTTGGATTAAACGACTAAGCGTCATCCGTTATAAATTGTTACGCTTGACAAAACGAACACTTATTAATCACTGATCAAAAGTAATTTGTGGATAGGTTACGCCACTGGTAATCCTTTTTGTTAATATTGCCGCGTAGCTTAAAATGCAAGTTTTACATGAACAGTTTGTATCGCACGCCCTGAATACTTAACGTGGCACAATTAAAATGGAAATGCACAACATGTAACACGTATGCTCTAAATAACGTCGATTAAAACCCCTGCACAATCAAGAAGCTCGACACAAAACCATTACTATAATGTCCTGCAAAAGGGAGAACAATAAAATAATACTTTGTTAGCAAAGGATTACTACATTAAAAATATGTTACGTATTTACACTGAACGAAATGTGCCTATCAGGACGTTATTTTTTTATTTAAATTAAAATTTCTCCGAGTGCTTTGAAGCCGCATGCAAATCTTCTGTCGATAACTCACAAACAGTAGCGTAACTATCACTTTATTTAGGGGGGGGGAGGTCTATAGTTTCCATCTTCTCCCCTGGTTACGCCACTGCTGTTAACTTTTGCGAAAATTATTAAAAAGGTGCAAGATTGGATTCAGGATTGCTTTTTATCTCACCTTTGAGGTACAGAACAATGTTGTTCTAACAGGATTCGTTTTTGATAATAATCAAATGCGAAACCCTTTTAATAATTGATGATAAGGTTGGGATCCAAAATATTACTTACCTCTCATGTAAATGTACGCAGTGCCTCTCATATTTCTACGCGTAAGTACTACAAGATTAAGTAAATTTCCAATAATTCCTAGGCTGCATATACCGGGAAGGGTATATCCATAGGCATATCGCTTCAGAGCCGTTGTATGGTTTTCCTCAAACCACATAGTAGCATTCATCCATGGGCATAACGAACAGCCCGCACCACTTCCATTTAAACACAAAATTTGTCCAGGTGATTCACTCGAATATAAAAGGGACATCTTCACATCATAACATGACCGCTTGTTTTAAATGTTGTCCAAATTATTCCGTGCTACCGAAGAGGTCACCTGAAATAATAAAAATAAAGGATAAATAATAGATTTGATTTTTATTTAAAAGGTGGAGAACTACAAGGGTAGCTTTCACTTCCACGCGTCATGTTATTTAGAACAGACAGAATCATTCAAAACTTTTCGATGACGAGCGATTAATGGCTTAGCGTAGTGCTTGTTTAGGAATACTTTAGTACCACAAAAATTTAAATATAAAAGGAATTTATTACTGCCCATAAATTCATTTTTGTTAAATAATCTTTACGAGGCATTTTTGTTTTAAAAAATGCAACGCGTGTTCAGCATTAGCGTATAATACATCTATATCTTTATAATCTTCATAATTCCAAATTTAGTAGATACATTTAAACAGGCATAAACAAATTAAACTTGTGGGTAGAATTTCAGGCAGAAAACTTTCAGTACATTGTTGAATCTAATTTGTATTCACCCACACAGAATGCTTTACTAAAATATAGCTTTCTCGCACACAGAGTCATATGATCCGATCCACGCAAAAATTGGTTTGTTATTTTAATAAGCGTTTTGCCAGTTTTTTTTCTTTATTTATTCATACTTTTTTTTAAAAATAATTTTGACTCCAATAAAATGCAAATTTTTTCAAAATTTATTTTTTTAAAATAATAATCCGTCGAGGGATCATGACAAATGAAAAATTAGTATAAACAAGGGATTGGAGTCTGGAGTCTGTTTTATAATTAAATTTTTGTTCATCTAAAACCGACTAATTAATTAACTCCCCATTATGGGAATGGCAATCCTTCTAGCTGTAAACGATATACACTTATCTAACTTCTTAAGGAAAATTTGAGTTCATTTAAAAAAATACGTGTTAACTGCAGAAATGACTATTCTAAGAAAAATTCATTACAGTTCAGCTATTTGCTAATATTATTATTTTGCATTCTGACTTAAGGCGGTATTCCAGTCTAGAAATTTGAAAAAGTTGAAATTTTTTTTTATATTTCCGAAGTTTAGACATTCAAAAATATGCCCTTAAAGGGATTTTTCAAAATTCCGATTATTTAACGAGTTATGACAACACTAGACGGTAGGCGCTGCCCGACTACCTGCGGATGAAACAACGTTTTTCAAGCTGGCGTGCACGATATCTCAAGTTCTACTGAACCGATTTATTTCAAATTTGGCGTGAACATTCTGTATACATCCCTCTATGACACGAACCTCACTAAAGTTCAAAATTTTGAATTTTACTATTTAAAAAAATTTGGAATCGTTATAAAAAATTTGCAAAATAAATTTTTTTTAAACGGCCGCCCTTTTGAATTTTTTTTTCGCTTAAATTTTTATGAATTCTTAAAGTATTAATAAACAAATGATAAAAAAATGGATAGTAAAAATATTCTTTGTTTTATTTTTACAGTTCGAAAAAACACCCGAAATTTGTGTCTTTAGACTAGAATACCTCCTTAATGCCCGTACTAATAGTCACGGATTGACCCAAGTATCGAGATCAATTCTCGAAATAACAGCTGTTGCTACGATACGGTCTAAATTCCAGTAATATCATTAGTAAATTCTAGGATTATTTTGAGTCTCGGATTGATCCGTGACTATTAGTACGGTCACAAGCGAATGATTCGTTTATCGATATATTGTCATGTTCCAAAATCACTTTCTTTTTCATTTTAAATTTTAAAATTTTATTTTGTTGAATTTGAATTTTGTTTTAATTACTTTTAAATTTAAATTTAATTTTTTGTAAACATTTAAATAATTATTCGCGCCAACAATTTTATGTTGGCATGAAAATTTGCTAATAGCTTCGCTTTATACGCTTTTACGGAAGATCTCCGTAAAATTAGTTTTTGAGTTTTTAATTGAGATATTTTTGATGAGTTTTGGGAGAAAAAATGTGAATTTGTGCGTACAATTTTTATTATATTTAGATTGTGATTGTCCCAATTTGGACAAGTTTTTGGAGAGGTTTTAAACGCAAGTGAATTTTGGAGGTGATTTTACTTGATTGTATTGTAAATGTGATGATTTGGGTAACTATGGAAAAAGGAACACATCATAGTTTTGATTGCTTAAATTGGCGAATTGTTAAAAATTATATGAAGCATTTGACTTTTCTCCGTGACCGTGGAGAACCTTTAAGGTGGTTAAAGGACCCTTTTCTAAGACAAATTTTCAAATAACATTTTTGACAAACTTTTGGGGGTACCTCCATTTAAAACAATTTTTAGAATTTCTGATTTCAAATGGACATAGCTCCGATATTATTGATCAGCGATTTGGTTCAAAAAAAGAAAATGTGTTATTGTATTTCAAATCAGAAATCTTAGATTTTAGATTTCTGGTTTGAAACCCATAAGCTCAACAACACAATTTTTTGCTCACAATCTCTGGTGTACTGGAGGGTATTCCATACCCCCCAGACCCTCCGGTTTGAAATCCTTGCTTTGGGTGCGTATTGTGTTTATATTGCGTGCAGTTATTGAAATCTAATTAGGAATTGCTATTTTAATTCGGAAATATTCAGCAATGTGTTTTCTATGACTGCTAATAATGAGGAAAACATGGAAGTATTTAACATTTAAGGAGTTGAAAAATTCACAAATACAATTTATCTTTCGTTTTGTGGCCAAAAGGATGTTTACTTTGTAAATTTAAAGCGGCGATAAGTCACATTATTGAAGTTTTGCTGGTGTAGTAAGATATTTACTACAGTAGATATTCAATGCTCTGGTGAGATTTTTATTTTCTTCGCTGTTTTTTTAATTCATAGATTTTCCTTTTATTTTCAGTCTCGGATATTTGTGATTGGATAGCAGGCTTTTGTGAATGGTTTCTCTGACATCGCACTAATATGGAATTTTATTAAATTAAATAAAAATTTTAAATTTATGATTCCCACAGAACTTAAAACTACAAGTAGTTTAACTATTTTCGAGCTCTTCACGAAAAATTAATGACGAAAACTGAAAGTAATAAAAGGAATATGCGCTTACTTCAACGCACTTATTATGGCTTTTCGCAGGTAAAATTTTGAATTTCAGATTACATAATTAATAAGCATCGGCACCAAAATGATGAATCACTTTTCAAAAATCTAAAAAAACATACTAACTGGTACATTTGTCTACCCGCAATATCGAAAAAGTTGTTGCTAACCTCTAACTTTTAAACTGTGACCTCCAAGCTTTAACTTTTAAACTCAAAGCTTTGCTTTAATAACCCATAGAGAGCTAACTTTCGACCTCTAAACTGTAATCTCTAACCTTAAAGGTTTAATTTATCATGTTAAACTTACAACCTCAAAGCTTAAAGCCCTAACCTCCGAGTTTTAAGCTCTGATCTCTAACCTCCGGACTTTAAGCTCTGATCTTCAATCTACGCGCTTCTGCTTTGACCTCCAACCTCCTCGCTTTAAGCTCAGACCTCCAACCTCTGAGCTTTAAGCCCCGATCTCCAACCTCCAAGCTGTAAGCTCCGATCTCCAATCTCCAAGTTTAAAGCTCCGACCTCCGACCTCCAGCTTTAAGTTCCGACCGCCAACCTTCGAGCATTAAGTTCCGACCTCCGAGCTTTAAGCTCTGACATCCAACCTCCGAGTTTTAAGCTCTGACCTCCAACCTCCGAGCTTTAAACTCTGACCTCTAACCTCCGAGCTTTAAGCTCTGACCTCCAACCTCCGAGCTTTAAGCTCTGATCTCCAACCTCCGAGCTTTAAGCTCTGACCTCTAAGCTCCGAGCTTTAAGCTCTGGCCTCCAACCTCCGAGCTTTAAGCTCTGATCTCCAACCTCCGAGCTTTAAGCTCCGATCTCCAACATCAAAGTTTTAAGCTCTGATTTCTAACCTCCAAGCTTTAAGCTCTGATCTCCAATTTTATTGTGGCTCGGCGGAATTATGATCTGGTGGGATTTTGTATATATGTGTTTTTAAAATTTTCTTGTGAAGTAAGGACTGAAAGCTGTATTAACTACAAAATTCTGCACACAATTTCCTAAACAATTTTGCACATAAAAAACGTAAAATAAACGTCGACGTAAATTGCTAGCACCGTCATACCATTTATACCATTGGACACGAAAACACATGGATCCGATTTACTGACTCCAGAAGCGTGATGCCTGCTTAAGGCCATACAAGCCTTTTGACAACTTGCACACCCGTCTACTGTCATCGTCATAACCCATAATTTTTTTCTAAATCTCTATTTATGATATACTGCTATGATCTACAGTCTAAGTTCGATCTAAAGCTATACATCTAGTAACATTAGCAGCTCTCAGGTAGGACGGCTACCTACCCTAGTATACGCCCAACATATAACTGCTTATTTTAAATTAAAATAATTTGAAAATCAATATTCCGCAATAGTTTAACTAATGCAATTTAAAGAAAAAAAAAGTAGTTTTTCTCAGCTAAAGTCTAAATAAAAAAATTTCACGTTTTGTAGGGAAAAATGTTGATTTTCTTTATCATAGAAAAATGGTAACTAACTTTTAGTTATATTATCTTCAGACACAGACCCGGGACCACATTCTGGTCAAATAAATGATTTTTAAATTTATGTCGATAAATCTGTATGATGGAAGCAAGAACAAAAATATCAAGCAATATTTCAAACATGACAAAATTTAAAATTAATTTAATTAATGTTAGAGAAACCATCAAAAATTCAAATAATTGGAAAGCTCCAGGCGTAGTTCTATTTCCAACAAGTCAATCAAGCTTTTCTTTATCAAAAATTTACATTTGCTCTTGAAAAATTAGCTACATTCTTAGTAAACCTAATGATAATCCAGGATAAAATGTTTAATACTTAAAAAAATGGATTATTTAAAAAATAATTCGGGAGGATGTAAAGATGTATTGACGAAAATATGACAAGAATAACATGCAAAAAAATTTTATTCTGATATTAAAACTCCCTGAGTGGTAATTAAACAAATTAAAAATTAACTAAATAGTAGCAGAAGTAGTAAATTTCTTAAATTTAGTTATGGCTTTAGTTGACTACAAAATGGTACTTAATTCCATTATTATTCATAAAGCTACAGTATAATCGATATTTTAAAAATCGTAGAATATCTATAGGCGATTCGTTGAGTGCATACAATTCAGTTTAATATAAATGCATATTTTACTGCTAAGTCTGCACTAAAGACTCTTATCTATTCCTAACTAACTTTAATATATCTTCTTGTACTCTTTACAATGTTCCAGCCATAAAACTTCTCAATCCATGTGATAAGAATTATTATTAAGCATTTAAAAGGAGTTTTATTGATTTTTAGAGTAAATCTCACAATGTTTCCAATTATTTCGGTAATTTTGTTAAAAACAGGGCTCAATGCCAATATCAGCCCCAGGTGAACTCAACTGAAAGGGTCAATCGTGTGTTAATCATTGCAATAAGATGTATTTTCAGACACTTTTCTTTATGCAATGGGAAAATTTATACAAAATCATTTTTTAAAACTTTAATTAATATTCTAATTTATCAGCTGTTGAAAGCTCAAACACAACAATTAAAATTTTATTGTAAATTTATTGTATTTTATTAAATAAACTCTACATCTCACTTACTGACAGAATTCATCAGAGAAGTTTAACAAACCAACTTAATTACTAATAATCGAAACAACCAGGTATTTAAATCAATGAATATTAAAATGTCAATCAACGTTTACATTAATGACTTAACGTATTCATATCTGTTTCAGGAATCAACTCGAAGCTATGATATGTAATTATTTTGATTCCAGAATTGTAGTGTAAAAATAAAAAATTAATTTACTGGCAGACAATATTATAACATGACAACCATATACATAATATTATTATCCTTGGGTGGTTTGGGAATTTAGAAACAACTAATTTGGTTTACAAATTTGTTAATACGTACTTTAAAAACATATTTAATGACTAATTGTTCCACACTACGAAAGAACGTTTTAAAAACTTTCATATGACCGTCTCCGTGCTTCGGAGGGCACGTAAAGCCAGGTTCCCCTATTTAACGGTCAACTATTAGAAACAGGGTTACAGATATTTCCCAACCCGGTTTAAGCAGCCGTGGGGTCTTAATACCCGCACTGAGGCCGATATTCCAGGAGTGGACTTTTGTATAGTAAGTTGCCTAACTAAATGTTAAAATGCAATATGGTTAAAATCAAAAAAATTTAAATAAGTTGCATATAAAAAAATTTTAATTCTGCTACAGTCTCAATAGTAAATTTTAATTAAAAATTAAAAGTTAATAAAATCGTAAAATTCATATTTTAATGCTAATAGCACATAAATTAGACGAAAAAATGTTTAATGTTAAATGTAATAAACCAAATTGTTTTTTATTAATCCAGAGTGGGCCCGGCCAGTTTTATATGGGCCTATGCCCCTGGCAACGTTGCTGCCGGCCGGTGCAACAAACCGTATGCTTAAGTAATTCATAAATTTAAGTACTGCTTGCTGAGGACGTATTGAGATAAAATAAAGTGTAAACGAGCTTTAAGTGCTTAAATTGCAATATCTTCGTAAATAATAAAATATAAAGTATGCGACCATAAAAATGTTATCAAATATAAAATGCTCCATTCGTTTTCTTTAAACACTAATTTTAGTCATTTGTAAGCCGAATGCAAAGAAACCTGCTTGAACAATTTGAATATCAAGCAGACATTAAAAAAATACTCGTAAATATTACTTTAACGTGATAAATTATCAAAAAGGCATTATTTTTTTCTTAGCGAGATAAATTCTCGCTGCACAATTTTATCAGTGAACTCAAGCAAGGATTGATAAATTTAGTAAGAATTAAAGTTTTAAGACGTGTAATTAAGTAAAGATGCAGTTAAGAGCGAATAAATTACTCATAAAGATATGTAAAAGAGGGAGAAAATTTATTTTCTTATTTGCTTAAAATACTAATCCTTTATCCTTTTCTCTATTTTATTTATCTAGAAAAGCATAAATTATTGATCTAATTTCAATAAATTGAATATTTTTGTTTAACTTATTTTGAATATTTACCCTGAAATTTTAATTAAATTTGTTAAGTATAATAAATGCAAATTTAGCAACCTCTAAGAGTTGCTTAGTTAAAACCCAATATAGTAAATTTAGAAATTTTATATTCGCAGCGCCAGTTAAATATTATATAAATGCTTAAAGATTTAAAATTTGAGAAAGAAAAAGAACGACAATAATCTACACTCGCGATAAATAAGCCCCTTTACTTACTTGGAACGTAATAAACTATTAATGGTAAAATTTTATTAATATCAGATTTTATTTCCATAAATACAGTTTGTCTTTTGTTTTGGGAATAACATATGCTTCCAGTTAATTCATGACATAATGTGGCATTTTCCCATTTGATTGATTGGTTTGCTAAGACTAACAATTAAATGAATTGCTTATGTAACAATACAAAAAAGAAATAATGACTAATTCATTGCCGTCGAGTGGAAAGCTAGTTTTTCTTACAAGCAGATAGAGTGGTTTTGAGCATGTAATATATTGACCACATCGTTGACGATTTCTTCGTCTTTGAAATCTCAGACAAATACGCAAGCATACGTTTTCTGAATAGGATAATAAAACTTTATTCATTTTGTACCATTCAACAAATGGTCGTCCGTACCTGTTCTTGGACTTTTTGAGTAACGAATTCAATAGTGGCTCATCGTAGACTTTTTTTAAATAATAATTGCTGGAGTGCAATCAACTTGACTCCTGTCACTACTATTCATAGGTTTATGCTGGTGGTTGAATTGCTTTTATTTTTTTTTGCTGTGTTAAAATTGTTGTTACTTCATGAGTTTTAAATTATTTTAATTTAAATATTCACAAGGTGTACCCGCATGATGACTTCTTCTATGTACCTGCATGAATGTTTAGAAAGTACAGCGGTTAGGTTCTTGTGAATTACAACAAAAAATTTAATACATTTTAAAGTAGTATACATAAGGTCTGCTGAACACACTCATGTAAGTCGGTAGACTTGGAATTATAAACTTAAGGTTTTTTTTTAAATTATATTAAAAGCCATTAACCAAATCGATACATATGAAGACATCAGCGATTAAAGTTAGAATTAACTTATAATATCGATTAGTTTAAAAAAGAATTAATTTTAAAGTTTTTATTTTTCACATAAAAGTGGGTGTACGGTACGTGCGCTCGAAGTAAATAGGTGCAGCAATGTGTTTTAGCGGGCGGAGTCAAGTCTACTAGTCGTGTAACTGTTTATATCATATGTTTTTGAACTTTTTATCCGAATTTTTGAATTTTTGAATTTTTGAATTTTGAATAAACAAATAATTGCAAAGGCAGAGAAAAATTTGGAAATGAATTCTCTAATGCCCATATTAATAGTCACGGATTAATCCGCGATTCAAGATTAATTCTCGAAATAGCAGCTGTTGCTACGATACGGTCTAAATTCCAGTAGTCTCATTGGTAAATCCTAGGATTATCTTGAACCTCGGATTAATCCACGAATAAGGGCATACATGATTGCCAAACTCCGGAGAACCACCCAATTGGGCACAACAGGGTCAAGAGAGCAAAGACACACATGTACGTGTAAGTCTGAGGAAGTCAGCGGTGTATGAATACTCCAATCTTAAGAAATTTTAGAAAATCTTAGGAAATTCTAGGATATCTAGAAAATTGATAGAAAAAAGCTAAACAAACCTTCTTAAGAATTCAAAAAAAATCTTAAAATGCGAAGAATTTAGATAATCCTAGAAAATGTAAAATATTCTAGCAAAAATGTAGAAAATTCTACGAAATTTAGATCTTCTCTGACAGGTTGCACAACAACGATCTACGTACGCATAATGCTTAATAGCAAAAAGGTCCAAGTATTAAAGATATTAAATGGTATGTGGTGTGTGAGTTGATCGGCGACTAACCCTGCAAAAACACATTAATTACGTCTGCGACAAAGCAACGACTTTAGTAAGATCCCTCTAACAAAAGGCCAAAGCCAACTGGAATATTTAACACTACGACCCTGTGCGAAGAATCTATCGGTGGGCTATAGTCTCCATCGTGGCTTATGGAAGCGAGATTTGGCTGCCCAGAATCCAAGAAAAGCACTCCAAGGCTAAGCTTATGGTTTAAGCTTAGGGGCTTTAGGCTTAAGGCTAAAACTAGAGAACTGTCTCCTCGGAGGCAGCAGGAGTTTTAGCCTTCACATACTAGATATCAAGCTTGAAAAATGCTTAGCTTGTGGAAAATTGAAAAAAGGGCAATCTACGTCTATCATGCGGCATGAAACTGTTTTCCGAGTACTCGTAAATACAGACTGATGCGGATTAACCTCGGCCTGTAAAAATACTCGTACTTGGAAAAATTCAGTTTCCAGCCTAATGATAAAAATAACTATTGTTAAGCAGATTCCAACCTTCATCCGGAGCTGATAGACTTCAACAGATTTTGCATTGGGCAATGGTTACCAATTTAAAATTTCAATTTAAAAAAAAAATTAAAAAAATGATTGGTTCATTTGGATATAAATTTTAAATTGGTATTAAATTTATCTAAAAAAAACTGAAGATTCAAATAACTTGACAATCTGAAAAATCCCTCTTTGTGATTGCTAGGACAACAAATAGAGGATCCTAATCTTTGGGAAACCGTGTATCTAGTTAACCTCGCACAAGAGGCATTTCAGAATCAGCCTTCCCACCCAGGAAGATCATAACATCAGTAAGATTCAAATTCAAGCTGGAACCTCTGAATCCACGAAGGGATGTAAACTTCAGGAAACCTGGATACAGGAACAACCAAAATTAAGGGCAGGGCGATTTCAAGAAAGCCTTTTGACCCAGGCAGAAACTCAGAAATAGCAAGAAGCTTCTTCTTGAAAAGTAGTCGAAGTGTGAAACTCGAAATCAGCCCAAAATGATGAATGAGATAAATAGGAATAAAGAAGAAAACTTACAAAAGAAGAACAAAATAAAAACTGGACCGCAAAAAGTAAACCCGAAAATTTAACAGAAATGTAGATTGCTAAGCGACGAAAAGGTGAAAGGTCCACTTAATTGGAGAACAACAATCTACTTTGATTGCTTAAAATTTTTCTTAAAATACTAAAAATTTCTTTTTTGCATTATTTCTATTTTGCGAAACATTAAATTAAAAATCGTGAAAAACCATGTTTTGCGCCTTTTCTAAAACTTTTGAAATCTTATTATGTTGTATTCACTTTTTTTGAGTTACTACGGTTTTTAATTGTACGATAAACAGACCGATAATATAAAAAGGTAAAACATTAATAGGAATGCTTATAATTTAGAATTTCAATATTTCAAATAAAATCTTTAAAATTTTTTAAATAATATGAAGTATTTTCATTTAGAAAATCGATAAATATATTGTGTTTGTAAAAAAGTTGATTAATATTTATAACTACTACCTTATTATCCATCCGTATATGATGGTATTCTTGTATTATTATTTCGTGTTGTAAATAAAAATGAAAAGAATCAATTTCTGTTTTCCAACGCGTGATATAAATTCGAGTTTTCCTTTTGTATACATGAAATAATAAAAAGTTAATAACGTGCGTTGTCAGACTTTTGACACGTGAAACGATTCTAGAATTTACAAAATCTGTGCTTAGGACGGATCGATTGTGCAGCATTAAAACACTATAGGTATCACTTGACCGATTTCATCTTCCACAATGCCATATTATGTAAGACACAATAAATACTGACAACACTTGAATAGAACGCAGGCAATGATATACACAAAAGAAAAAAGTTGTTTGAATTCCGGACGTTATCTTGCAATGTTCCGGATTTTGCGTTCATGAGCTCACAAATTGTCTTAGTTCACTGTAGAGAGATGTTGAAAATTCTGCCACGCTCGTTTCAACTTCCGTAAAAGGAAATTTGGCATAAAATTATATTCAACTGTGATTTGAACAAAAACCTTCTTTTCCTTTTTTGTAACTCCCCAGTTTCTAAATAATAAAATAATAATTTTAATATTTCGTTTTAAACACATTCGAATGCAAATGGAAAAATTTTGTCGTAAACTTTTCAAAAAGATCTCCGCCATTGTATTTCCGTTATAAATTTCGATTACATCGCTTCGGTCAATTCTGATTTATTTCCTATTTACAACCCTAAAAAATTGCAACCAAAGTGTAAACAGGTCACGTATAAATAGGGACAACAGTCAAAATAGCATCAACCCAAGTTTTTCAGCAAAAGAACACTTTAAGTTGTCAGAATTACTTTATTTATGAAACCCAAAAATAAATAACCGCGAAAATATACATTAAGGAAAATTGCAAAGAAATTTGATAGTAAATTCTTGAAGTGGTGAGCAATTCTAACTTGACAAATTTATGTTTTCAAAAATTCGTCGTATAAATTAAAAAGAGCGTTAGGATCGTCAATAAATTTTTTGAAAATGGCTTTCCTTTGAAACTGTGAAAAACCTGACAATATCAATAAAGACATCTCAATATTCCAAATTTAACCCACGAAGATGAACTGATGAAACAAGAAGTCGGCGCAACAAATAACCTTTCCAGTTTATTAAATTACACCCATTTTTCCTTAATGCAATCAACCGAAAGTGATACCATTCACCTCGACGTTACACATTCAACAAAAAATGGACAATACATTAACTGCAGGACACTCTTAAGTGAACCTCGATAAAATTTTATAACCACTCCATATTTAGCTTCAGGAATCCAGAACTAAATTTTGGATATCAACATATTTACTAAATTAATATAAGATAATTATTTAGTTCGTAATTAAGTCAGAAAATGTATGATTAAAAATAGCTGTTTATTTATTGCATTTTGACGTCACTAAACGTAGAAAATCAACTAACAGGTAATTAGAATAGAAAACATTTTTTTGAAACAATTATGAAAATTATGTCTAATGAGAATTGTAATCGACGTGTATTGGCGTTTGACTATATCCGAAAAAAATTCTGACGGTTTACTATAAGAGGGAATTACATGAAAACTATAAAGTGAAAAGATTTGAAAAAAGTGTGATATTTTTTCATTAGTGTCAAATGCCATGTTAAAATTTTATATTTCTAATGTCTTTTAAAAAAAATTTGCAAAAAAATTGCTATTAAGTGCTAAATTTGTAATTTAGTATAAAATGTATGAAGCACATAGAAAACTACTAGCCTAACTACTATTAGGCTAATTTCACTTAAAATAATGGTTTCTTAATCAGATTGGCCCATTTGATATGGAATAACCTAAATGAATTATCTTCCTCTGTTGTAAATAGTGCTCTTATTTCAATAAATTATCAATTTCATTAGTGATTTTCTGTTGGAAATTAAATAAACAACATCTTATAAGAAGTTAATAGATTTTTTTAGATTTTTTAGAAAAATTACCTGAAATGCCAGGTAATGTCCTGACGCCCAAATGTAGCGCTTCTTCGACAATAGTTACATAGGACAATATATTTTTTTCATAAATAGTCAATTTCGGAAGTTATTTAATTTAACATTTTTATGTAAAAATCATATTTTTTATTTTTTTTTTTTATTTTTTTAGTCCTTCAGTGGTAAGAATGGTTACGACTCGAACTACTCCATCATCACCAGGATGAACCTGTTCGATACGTCCAGTTTTCCATTTTTGTGGAGTAAGATTATCATCTCGGATGAGAACAATATTTTCAATATGGATGTTTGCTGTCGATGAGTGCCATTCTGACCTTTTTTGCAATTCGGTGAGGATTCCTTGGTCCACCTGTACCAGAATTGCTATTGAAGTTGTTGAATGCGTTTGAGAGACGATTTTCAGGCAATTCAAAAACACTTCTATTTGAACTAGCAACGTATAAAGCTACTCATAATTTAAAAGTGAGTTATCAACAATTCTTTTGAGTAATAATTTACAAGATTTGACCCCTACCTCCCAGAGTCCACCAAAATGTGGGCAGTACCTTCATTAGCAACACGTTCAGACATCTCGGTTTCATTTTAAATTAAAAATTGAGCATGTTCCTTTAATTCGGAATTGGCTTCTATAAAATTTCTCCCATTGTCAAAGAAAATTTCAGAGGGTTTTCCTCGGCGTGCCGCTAAGCGACGTAAGCAAAAAATAAAAGATTGTGTAGTCAAGTCACTGACCAATTCCAAATGTATAGCTGTAGTACTTAAACATACAAATAAACAAAAAATGTAGGATTTATAGGTTTTGCACCCACGTGCATGAGCAGTTTTAACCAAAATTGGACCAGCGTAATCGACGCCTACTCTCGAGAATGGAGGTGCCGGAGACACGCATTCTGAAGGTAAATTACCCATAACAGGGTTAATAGATTTTGGTGAAGCCTTAAAACATCGCACGCATTGACATACAACATTTTTAGCAATGTTACGACCCGATACTGGCCAAAATCTTTGACGGATTGAAGAAAGCAGCATTTGTGGGCCAACATGGAATAAAATAATGTGCTCTCTTTAATCCCTTTTAATCCCTTAGTTACTCTAGGTAGAGCCCGGGTTCTTTCTACACCCAGATTTACTACCATACACAGTTCGACTTCCGAGTTGATGGTTACGTAACTCACACGCGGAATTCGGGGACTCTTGTCAACCCTGCGGCCAGCAACCACACCCCTTATGAGACCTACATCTCGACGGGCGAATCTACGATAGGATGTCGTAAATTCGGGGCCCCCGTCCTCATAGTACCTGATATTTGCCGTGGTCATAAATGCCTCGCATGGTCATATCGGTTAAAAATTTTAGCTTCAAGTACTTATTACCGTCAGCGTCTCCGAAGTCATTCAAACTCTCATCTTTCTATGGGCGTGAGCCTTTCTAGTTGGAGATAATGGGAGCCTTTTTTCAGGAGTCAGCGCGAGCATCGGTAACCTCTCTTTGCCAGAGAGCTAAAACTCGCCGTCTAGAGAACTCCATCCTAACTTTCCGAAAGAGTCCCATTGGGGTTTCTCCCGCTGGAACTCATATCATTCCGGTAAGGACGATTCTAAAGACTCTCAAGTTAAGGTAAACGCTTTCCCGAAGTACTAATTGATGATGGTTTTGTACTTCGATTTCATCAAGTGGTGTCCCCCACTCGACCCATACCAATACAGACATCTATCAGTTCTTAATTAAAAAGACGCAAAATACGGCCCCTTCATCTTTGTGATTAACACACTAACGATGATGATAATTAGAAAAATCCTGTCATCTGAGTTTACTATCACCGATAGGAAAGGTTCCAGATAGAGCAGGCCTCAAGTTCTATATCCACACACCGGTATCGAGGGTCTCATGTTTACAAACGTCCGCTCCTACTCAACTTAGTTTAAACGGCTCTACCTCGTGAAGATGATGAGTCCGGGCTTGGGATTTATAGTCCCCTGAGATGGTATACCGTCACCGGGCTGAATCTCAGAGAATCTTACGGAATTTCGGAGGTCGGCCATATCTAAGAAATACATCATCGGGTATGTATCCCTTCCGATCTGCCCTCTTTTGAGAGTGCCGGTTAAGGTCCTACCCAAGTTATGGAGGAGTACAACGCATAACGAGTTTTTCGCGAAACTCGCATCAGCTGTATTCGCTGCCTCCCGACAGATACTTTGGACACTCGACTACACATCAAATCCTCTGCCTCACGGAGCATGTCATGGAAGACTGGAACAAAAAGCAGGTCACCGGAGCTTTCTTTCTCGACATTGCCAAGGCATTCGATGAGGTATGGCACAAGAGTCCTGCTCCGCCCCTCCCTTCAAGACAAACAAAGCATGGTTTTTTCATAGATGACATTCTAGACAGTCTCCAAACAGCCTTAGATGATCTTCAGAAGTGGTACCGGCAACCTCCTTTTCAATGGCCAACAACCCTGCCATATCCAATCGACACAAACGCAAATCTTTCCTCAAAATGGAACGATCTTCGTTCGCCTCCTTCAAGATGTGCGGTAAGAAAATCACCTGGACAGACACCTCCAAATATTTGAGGGTGACTTTGAATATGGGTCTCCACTGAGGTCCACACATCAAGGCAACTAACAGAAAGGCCAGAAGCGCTATAGCAGTACCATCTCCTGATGTGTCATGGCAGGACGTTGTCAGCCTCAAACCGTCTCAGACTACAAAAAACCATCATCCGCCCTATTATGGGGGATGTGCTATAATGGCTCCATGGTATATCACCAACGCACATCTATAAGAAGACTAAAATCTAGAGCAAAATGAGTAATTCAACAGCCTGGACTCCTATGAAACCACATTAGCCGAGAGATTGGAAATTACAATCTCGAAAACTTCTGGAGGTACAAGAGACCCAGGTAGATCCTACAAACGTGAAATCTCTCAGCCCAACAACAATTCTACAAATCAAGAGACCCAAAAGATCAAAGATTTTAAAATCAAAAACCCATAAGGCAAGTTTAGGAGATTTCATGGATACAGGTATGGTAATTTTCATAGTGCACTGCAGTTGCGCCCAAGTAGCATATTTGTAGCTGAAAAACAGCTGCAAATTTCAAATAGTTGTTTATTTGCTGGCTAGCAGTGACCTATTTAATGCTATATTGCCAACGGTGATCAATTTAGAAAAATAACTGCTAATTAGCTATGTGTTAGCTCTTAAACATTGCTTACTGGCATCAAACTGCAATGGGGCGTTATTAAGGCGCTAAACAGCTGTTGAAAATAGTTTGCTGGAGCAAGCTGCAATGACGTGCTAATAAGGCGCTAAACTGCTGTTAAAAATAGCTCTCTGGCAGAAAACTGCTATATAGCAGATTAATACGGTGTTCAATAGCTGCTAAAAATAGCTTGCCAGTAGCAAATTGCAATGACGTGTTAATAAAGCGCTAAATAGCTATCTGGCAGCAAGCTGAAAAAACTTGCTAATAAGGTGCTAAATAGCTATTAAAAATAGCTTACTGACAATTAGCTACAATAACGGGATAATAACGCTAAAAACCTGCTTTATAGTTGTGCATAATTGCTGTTTAAGCATAATTTTGTAAGAATTTTTAAAGCAAGAAATATTATTGATTAAAACAATTAATATTGTTTTGAAAACACTTTTATTCTTTTGTAGTGCTTTTTATCTTAAGTAAGATTTATTATTCTCCCCCCCCCCCGCTCCGGGCAAAAGTATAAAATAATTACCGCCTTCCGTCTTCGTCGAAAGCAATTTGCTTGCTGTCAGACAACTAATAGCGCGCTTTTACCTAGCTAAATAGCTTAATTTTCGATAGCTAAATAGCTTGTTTTTAAGCTAGATTTTAGCTTTTAGCTAGATAAGCAGAAAGCCAGCAATTTAAAAGCAATTTGCTTGCTGTCAGACAGCTAATAGCGCGTTATTAACTAGCTAAATAGCGTAATTTCAGATAGCTAAATAGCTTGTTTTTAGCTAACTAAATAGCTCGTTTTTAGGTAGACTTTAGCTAGATAAAAACACGCTTAAGTGAAAGGCCATGAATTTAAAAGCAATTTGCTTGCTGCGAGGCAGCTAATAGCGCGCTTTTAACTAATTAGTTTATTTTTACCTAGCTAAACAGCGTAATTTTAGCTAACTAAAATCTAGCTAGCTATAATCTAGCTAGCTAAAAACACGCTAATTAGCTAGTTATAAGCGCGTTATTAGCTGTCTGGCAGCAAGAAACTTTCCACAGTTTCCACAAGCACCCAGGTTGAAATTTGCACTTCAAATAAACTCATGACAAGGTAATAAAAGGACACTAGAAAGCTAACTTTTCAATGTTTTTGAAAAATTTTCATAAATTATAATAATTAAGTCATAGTAGATCAAGCACTACTTAATTTTGAATAAAAACTAGACGACAATAAATTTATATTACGAGTAATATCAAGTAACAGATATTATGATAAGATGTTTGTCTTACATTTATATATCTAAACTGAAAACAAAAACAGGTCAATGGGCTAATATTGTTGCGTTTCCCCTTTTCTCATTCAGAATATTCCTTTGTTTTTATCATCAATTTTTGTTTTCTGCGATTGTTAAGTTGCGTTTTGAATGTATTTTAACTTCAAGTTAAATTAGATTATTATGAAAAATTTTCAATCAATAATTTTTAAATATTAAGTAGGTAGGTATGTATTCGGGCGATATTAACATTTTTAAAGTTTGAAAATACTTTGAAAATTTATGGAATTTCACAAACAACATTAGTTTATAGCTGTTTGCAATTCTCCCATTGTGCATCTACTTCCTAATAAAGTCCACGAAAAGGAAAACATAATTTTTCATAACTGTTGGTAGAACATCGGATTCCAATAAGTTACAAATCCAATTTGAAGGAATAAAGAGAAAAAGCTATAGGTAATAGAGAAATAAGCTAGAAGATAAAATTCCAAAGTTGGAACAGTGTTTATAAAAAAAATCAAGTTTATGGTTTATTTATGAAAAGGCAGATTACATGAGAATGAAAATAAGAAAAAGCAAATAAATATTTTGTACCATTAGTGTTAAGAGACGAACAACAGAGAGAAGAACATCGTCAAAAATGTAATTCAAAAGTTTCATTTTTTGGGTCAAGTCGAAGAGGGAAATAAAATTACAAAATTAATCATAAACTTTAAAGTAACTACCACAACGCTTTTCTTTTGTTTGTTTTCGTTAATTTTCAAGTAACTAACGTTAAAGATGTGGTAAAGCTCCCAAAGCAGCGAAAAGTCTCTTAATAAAATATGAAAATTCATTAAATAAGCTAAAAGAAGTCTTCGCAACCTAATCACTTCTTTTAAATTGCATTTGCGCGCTTTACAAAATGCTCCACCAAAATACAGTTTCTTAGTTTTCCTTAAATAATTTTCTTAAAATTAAGTAACCTCTCAAATCCACTTTATTAACAACTTAAAGACAATTTTATTTCCAAAAGTTAATGAACGATTTTCACGCTAGTAATTAATTAAATTGTTTTTACGTTCAACTTTCCGAGCGAACGGTTGATTTAAATTAAAACTTTAAATTGTTAAATTTTGATGTGTTATTTTTTCCATTTTTTCGTCGAGATCAGGTCAATAAGTAATAAGTTCAGTGGCCTCTCTCTTTAGTCGATTCGATTCAAGTATCCTACTTCTTATCCCGCTTAGTCGGTAACAGAATAAGGGGAAAATTTTTTAATGCACCAAATACAGTTTTGTTTGTAATCCTGAGTGTTTGGAATTGATTTCATTTTTTTTTTATTTGTATTAACTATGCGATGAATTAGTAAATTTTCCAAAATCTCAAAACTTATTTTAATTTTAGTTTATTATTAAAGCCTTTGAATTAAATAATTTAAGTTCAATGTATTATGCAGATGAAAATAAAAGAACCGCAATAGTAAGTAGTAAGGGACTTCCTGAAGGGAAATGTTGAGTAATTTAATATCACGAAAATAAAATAAAATAGGAAATGAAATCGAGTTCGAGTTGAGTTGATAAAATTTACAGTTGTAAGAACAATCGTATTCGGTTAAGAGTCCTTCACACTGATGAAAACACACAGACGAATGCAACTATTCTACTAACAAAGAAAAGTTTTGAGGGGTTCCACCCCTATATTGCCAGGTTTCGATAACCATTTAAGCATTCTGAGTATGTACTTATTTAGCATCTGGCCGTTTTGATTGGCCGGAGCGGAATTGCCATCCAACCAACTTTTGTAACAAATGCTTATTATGTATAATAGAATTCGGTACGAAATTTAAATGCAGAATGTAGTAGTACTTAGTTTCCATAATGTACCACAAATCATGCTTACCATACAAAAGCAGTAACCACTTCAAAAGAAAAAGAAACTGGCGGTTAATAAAAACAAAACAATAAAAATGAAATTAAAATTACAAATTAAGAAAAAATCCAAAAGAAAAGAGAAAAAATAAAATTCTTTTATTTGTGTTTTTTTTGTAGTTTTTTGTTTTGTATTTTTTAAAATTTGTATTGTCATTTTAATTTTGTAATTTTAATTTTATTTTTATTGTTTTTGTTTTTCTTTTCTAGTTTCGTTTTTATTTTACTTTATTTTGTATTGTCATTTTAATTTATAATTTAAATTTTATTTTCATTGTTTTTATAGCCTTGAAAATGGGACAATAAAGAACCCGAAGCGTCGAACAATTTTATTTGATTTTATGACCCGTAATTCAATGATAAAATATTTTACACTGAATCATTAGAGTTTTTTGGAAATCTCGAAAAAAAATTGAAAATCTCTAAAATTCTTTGTGAATCACTAGAATTTTTGTGGAAAATTCTAGAATTTTCTAAAAATTTCTGAAATTCAATGATGCTGTCGCTGAAATACTCAGGAGATGTTATGTTCCAACCTTCAACAAGCAGTTGACAGAGTGAACAAAGGAACAATTCGAGATACCCCAGAAAATAATAAGACTAACCAAAATGATGTTCTGTGAAAAAAGGCAAGGAGTTTTGCTATTGATTAGTCTGTGCAACATAACCATGAAAGGAATTGCAAGAAGAGGCGGATATGTAGTGGAATTGTGGAATCTTAGATGCCCAAATGACAGAGCTCTGTCAATATTTCCAATATTGGCCTAATGTTGATTTCCAATATTGGCCTAATATTGATTTCCAATGTTGGACCAATATTGTTTACAATATTGCACCAATATTGAAAATCAATATTGCAGCAATATTGGAAAATGTTCACATTTAATATTGGCCCAATATTGATTTTCAATATTGGACCAATATTGTTTTCAATATTGCACCAATATTGGAAAGCAATATTGCACCAATATGAGAAAGCAATATTGCAGCAATATTGGAAAATGTTCACATTTAATATTGGCCCAATATTGATTTTCAATATTGGACCAATATTTCACCAAGATTTGTGCTACATGGGAGCCTTGCATTTTCAGACGTCAAATATTGTACTTTATAATAATAATTTAGGTACAAAAATCACTCATTTATTTCTTCACTTAATCATTCTCTTGGTACACTTCACTAACCGAAAAAAAACACTCTCATTAGTTGCCTTTTTGTACCAACCGAAAAATATAACAAACCATGGCACCGGTAAAACTGCGGTAAAACACCGGAGGAAATGGAAACTGATCCACGCCAGAATATGGAGCAACAAAAATGTGGAGATATTCCGCAATGATTGCGGTGCCAAATAAAAATAATTGATTGTTAAAATAGCGTAATTTAAGAACAAAATATCGAAAGGTATACTCATTTCAGAATATTAAATCTGAAAAAACGCAGCTTCTTAAGCTATAAATGAAAAACATCAGCAGAATAGAAAATTTACATTGGAAAATCTTTTAAATCCACGTCTGCAATGCAATAACGTCAAAAACATGGAAACCGATTTCGTTGAGGTTGATTTATGCAAATTTGATAACGAAGAGACTAAACAAACTAAAGGTAGCATCAGCATCGATGCAATAATAATTTTACTACAAATGTAACTGTAAGAAAATTGTAAAAACGGAACCTTGCCTGCGTGTGACCCGTTTTTGTATAGTTAACATTAAATAGCAACCAGAAAATTAATTTTAAATGGCTCGTCGCTTACACACAATAAAAACTTAATTTCAATTATGTTCCATCATCTGTCGCCGAGTCATAAAGGCATAAGGTTGGTACCTTATCATTGTTAATTATTGAGTCTTACAAAAACATCTATTCATTAAGCGTCTTTGTTAATTTACTTTGCTTTAACGAAGATCGTATATCAAATGCCAAAGGCGCGACAAAAAAAAAGTGAAATTTGGCAACCAAGATGACGCGAATTTGAAAAGTAATCGTGTTATCTCAATTAAATGCTTAAAAATATAAAAACTTTAATCGAGTTGTAATCGTTATTCGATTCAAATTCTGATTATGATGTCGTTAAACGTTTCGGAACGTACACTTTATTGAAATTGCTACAACGTTTTTGTTCTTAATCTAAACGATTAAAGAAATTTAGTTACGAAATTTATGTTAAAGAAGGAAACGATAAGTAGTAAAAGTTAAAGCGTTTAGACTTAATTTTGTTAACGAGTTTGTTTAATGGATTAGCAGTTTCCTTTCGGAACGTCTGTCTATTTCACTTTAGGAATTTTAAGAAAAACAACAAAAATCAATAAAAAATTTTAAGTCGCCACGGAAATTGTACATTTTCAATTTATAATTCAGGAAACATTAATTTTATACGTTTTCTACATTTTGTCGGGAAGTGCATTTCTAGAAGTTACCAATAATAATATTTAGTAAATTTATGCACTAGGCATCTACTTATGTTAAAAAGAGTGCTGACTTGAATTTAAAAATTTGGAAAGAATAAATGGCTTATATATCTCTAAGATGTACCCAATCAAATTTTTGCTTTGTTACCATGAATAATTCAAAAATTTGGGTAAAATGGACAAAAAATCGTTAAAACTATAATGCGTATACTACATTGGCTGATTTTATAAGTCCCGCCCATTGAGATAGGTTACTTTATGTTATACGTGTGTTTTTCTTGTATAAATTTTTGTTGCGTGAAAATATAATATTTATTGAGGAAAATTCTTAATCATATATCTTCAAGGCGACCGAAGTTGATACTTCGAATCTGGAAAATCCAAAATCATCTTTTTTTTAATTTACATTTTTAAGATAAATTAAGGTAGCATAATCCACAAAATTTAATTGAAATAAATTTAAGATATATATTATAGCAGCTGCACATCCTGACAACAACTGAAGTTGTTTATTTACGTTGGTTACACGGACTGTTAACAGAATGGATCTAAATACACATAGTCTGGAAGGTCTAGAAATAAGAACACTTTTTCGATGCATTGCAAATTGATTGGGTAAAAAATAAAAAACCAAAAATGCAGAAAAGGTTTTCTTCAGATGAAGATGAGGACTTTTGCATCAACTCCTTTGAAAGAGCGCCTGCGATGATTAGTGATGCACGGCCCTGACTTATTAGTAATTAAAAGATTATGAGTAAATCAACTTCAGTTGAATAAGTGAAAAATTAAAAAAGAAGTAAATCAGAAGTAATTTTATCAATTTTTTGTAATTTAATCAACATATTTTTTATCAAATTAACAGCATTTTAAAACATTAGATAAACAAATCATATAGCTTTTCATATGGCGATTCCTTGTAAATAAGTCAGAAGTAGCCAGAATACTGGAATATCTCTTGCGATGTATTGTTCTATTTTCAAATGATTAGCACTATCTTCTTTCCTAAGAGCTGCAATAAATTTGCAGATATTAGAATGAACAGCACCGAGTAAATACTTAAATTATTTTAGGTATTTTTATTAATTACCAACATTTCGTGTAGTTCGGCACGCCACTGATGATTACTGGTTTCTGCAATTATCGCTTCACAGGAATATTTCGTTTTTTAGGCAGCTAATAGTTTGTGATAAGAAATTTCATTAGGTGTTACGTCTTGATATGAATAACACATAATTGTGTTGGTCAAGAAGCGCCGTCCTGGATTCAATTTGTTTGTTGATGTGGAAGCCTGCAGAAGTCCGATTTAGGTCAAAATCGAAGAATGATTTTACTATAGACATAGATGTCAAAGGCCAATGAACCTCGCATCTTCTTCTTCGAAAAAATTATAAGAAAATGGAATAGAAATAGATAAAAAGCTAAATTTTTGGTTTGAAACTCGTCAGCTTAATAACCCATTTATTTTAACACATTTCACACATTTTAACACAATAACACATTAACACAATAACACCTTTAACATTTTCACACAGAAGTGTCGCGCTTTTATTGCTTCTGGCGCAATGTGGAGAGAGTCTCTGGCGAAGTCAGAACTGTGCTGGTCATGGAGCGCCGCCGCCGTCACTATTCCATTTTTGGCTAATGTATGGCAGCCTGCAGAAGTCAGAAATCTTATATTTTAGATTTTTAGAAATTAGATTTCTGGTTTGAAACCAATAAGCTCAATAATATATTTTTTGCGCACAATCTCAGGTGTACTGGAGGGTATTCCAGATCCTACGGTTTGAATACCTAGCTTTGTGTGCGTATTGTGTATATATGGTTTGCGTCTTTAAAGTGTCGCGCTTTTGTTACTTCCCGCGCAATGTAGTAAGGCTCTCTGCCGAAGTCAGAACGGTGCTGGTCATGAAGCGCTGTCCTCTATTCGATTTGTTTGCTGATGTGTCAGCCTGCAGAGGTTTGATTGAGATCAAAATCGAAGAAAGACTTGACTCAAGAGAGGCTCAATCGATCTCGTATCTTCTTCGTAAACGTCAACTTCGGCAACATTTAAAAAAATTACAATTAAAGTAAAAAATTACTATAATTCTTTGACGTTGACTTCGGCCTCCATAACAGCTCGATCATTCTCTAGTATAAAAGCTGACACGACGAAAAAATTTGGTACGACGTCGGTCAGTCGATGTCGACTTATATCGACACCAAGGGTGGCCACTACCCTTATCGTTTTTTTTTTCGATTGAGCACATGCCTTAACGCACACATTCACGGTGGGCCAACCCTGACTATACAAATGGGTCAACCTTGACGACAGGCCCGTAGGCAAGGGGTGGCACCTAGGGGCACGTGCCCCCCTCCCAAAATATTAGAAAAACAACATTTGATGTTAATTATAAAAATCCTCGGAAGGGGATCCCTTGAAAATGTCACTTTTTACAAAAGGCTTTTATGAGTGCCCCCCGCCCCGAAAATAAAATCCTGGCTACGGACCTACTTGACGACAAGTACCGTGGCGGTAATACGTCATCACATCCAAACAAGTTATGAAATTGATTTCTCTCCGTGATTAATTTTTGAAGGATATCCATATAACACATTTTAGACACTTAAATGTTTTTGAAACCCTATTTACCGTTGCTAGAAAACTTTTTTTGTCTTTGTTAAGCCACTGAGTGCACAACAAGTTTCAATTTCACACTCAGAAATCACTAATGGCACAAAAAGTTCTATGTCTTTGGGGAAAGAAAGTCTACACTGAAAAATCGCAATGGGCTGACGTAGACCACGGGCCAACCCCGAAAACAACCGTCTCTAAAGGGTTAACACCGAGGGTGGTGCTCGGAGTTCTAGGACTTAGAATTTAAAAAGTGGCACAGGACTATGATAACCCCTCTACTAAAATTATAGCAAGATTTGAGATACAATGGTAATTTAATTTTATTTATATCTCATTGGATTTAGAAAGCCCTGTAAATAAATTGTGTTGAATTGGTCGAATATTGTATCCTAAAGTGTATCAAGCGGTTTTCGAGTTTTATATAAAAAATGTTGTTATAAGTTATTTAAGTTTCCATAATAGTCTATAGCTTTTCTTGTCAAATAACAATTAGATTTCTATTGCGGTGCTCGAATGAAAGATTTACTAAATTTATGATCGACTATAAATGAATAACGGTCTGGAATACTTGAGTTAAATGATGCATCAGCACTAAATTTTTCTATAACAAGAAACTTTATAGACACAATTTTTTTTAATAAATGGATTGGTACATTTAGAAAAATAACTGGTCTTTCAGATATTTGGTTTATTCCGTTCAAGTACTATTTTTGATTATTTTAAAAGATCTGTAATTCTTTCTTGCGGAAAATTCTAGAAGTTTAGCAATGATGTCAACTAGATAAATTTTTATCTTTAAAGCGATTGATTGAAAATATAAAAAAAATATTTTGTAATTTTTGTCGCCATATTTTAAAAACCTACACCTCTTTTGACTGCTGAGCTGTGACTTTCTTTCGAAGTAATGTCATGTCGAACCATAAACAAACGGTCGTAATATTATTACTATTATCGTCACTAAAAAAGACAAAACCGGCTCCGTCTGTTCACGCGGCCATCTTGGCGGCAAAAAACAACACCTAGTGTTGCCATCTCAACTAGTTGGCGGGAAAACCACAAAATTCAAAATATTTACAAAATCCTACATAAAATCTGTACAAAAAATGCAAAATGTACGAAATAAAAACTCGATTATTCAATGGAGGATTTTGAAAAACAAAAATATATTAACATTCTCAGGAATAGTTTTTATTTGGACCTATAATAAAATCCGGACGCTCCAATGTTAAAATGCCAATTGCCGGTTTTGAAGCCGTGTTTTGGCATATAAAAATCGATTTTACAGCAAAACTTTTTAGACATTTTTGGTTGAAAATTGCATTGTCGTTAATTTTGTGTATAAACATTTTTTTATTTTGTCTCGCAGTTTCTGACTGACAATGGCTTAAACAAGACTCGGTAAAATACAAAAAATATTGTCATCTATATCTCGGAAACGGTGAAACAAAATAAAAAAATGCATATGAACAAAATTGAAGATAATAAAATTTGCAACAAAAAACGTCTAATACGATTTGCTGTAAAATATAGACTTTTGAATTAAAAGTAATCAGTCTCGAGTTTATCAAAGAAACTTAATATAACTTGCACCATTGCAGCTGTCCAGACTGAGTCCAGTGCTATCATACTGGAGTGTTGTTAATAAAATCGCTATTATTATACATTACGCGTGGGTATATTACATCGTAAAAGAGGAACCACTCACAGTGATTGTTGACGAAGCGTTAATTTCTATATTATGTGTGCAAGAGTGGATAAAAAATTATAAAAGTAGCTTTGACTAAGTAATAAAGCTAATTATTGCGACAATCTTCATTGCATTTGGATGTAGTTTTGTTTGTGATATCATCTATATTTCTTTCAATCTACCTTTGCTATGTTGAAATGCGCTTAACAACATACTAATGCTGTTACTACGATAACGACTAAAAAGTTTGAAATATTTCTTACCATAGAAATCGGTAAAACTAAAATTTTTTATCAATTTGCTAGACAATGAAACTTCTGCATTTTGTATGAGCAGGCGGCGGCTCGTCATAAGAGGCAAGAGAGGCTGAGCCTCTCCTTAAATTCTGGACTATTAATTAAGCTATCAAAAGTTTCAAAAATGTAAAAAGTAGATTTTTGATCATAAGAGAAGATATATACTTCTTTCAAAATACTTACTAAAAAAATGAAATGAAGCTACCGCAGATGCAGAATTGCTGCCCTAGGACGGCCTTTAGATAGGGTGACCATAATTAATTTTCGTAATAAAAAAGAGTACAATTAGCGGGCTTGAATGTTTCGCGCCATAGGAGCGATGGGTCATTCCCCAAAGCGCCGCAAGCAAAAATTTACGACATTTCAGGGTCAGTGGGGTTTGAAGAAAAGTTAAAAAAACTCAATTTCTTTTTATCACTGTGATGATTATTGGCGTTGGCACTTTTAAATTTTCGTCAGTAGGTACATAGGATTTTCTTAAATTTTTTTAAACTCTGTATAATTGTACAGGGTGCGGCATCATAACTTCCTTTTTTGAAATACGCGCCATTTAGACTGTAAAGATCGTAGCGGGCGGAGACTGCTCTTATTCGGTAGGCGTACATCTAAAGTTTTGTTCCCCATCCGGTCACTCGCCACGATGCGTTGGAACAGTGAGCAGCGTGCATTTGCCGTTGAGGCGTACTTTTTGAATGGACGTTCTGTGATCGCAACTCAGCGTGCCTTTCGAAATCGTTTCAATATAGCCCCGGCAGGGCCTGTACCAGATCGGAAATCAATCGTTACATGAGTCGGTACATTCAGACAAACCGGGAGTGTGACCAGACGAAGAATTGGAGTTCATCGACCCATTAGAACACCTGAAAACATTGAAGCCGTGAGAGCCTCAATATTGCGATCCCCACGGCGCTCTGCCCGCAAACATGCGTCTGCCCTTAGACTTTCTGATCGTTCAGTGAGGCGAATTCTTCACGATGATCTTCATTGCCATCCGTACAAGTTGGCGAATGTTCAAGAACTTTTCGAGTGTGACCTCAATTCTCGGAGGAATGCGTGTGAGGCAATCAAAGACCCCTGCATTCCCCTAAAGTTACAGTGTGGTGTGCAATTTTCTCTGCTGGGATAATATATATAATATATGATAATATACCTTGTATATATTTACAAATTATCGGATTTAATAATAAATCAAATAGTAAAAAACGGATTAATTATAATTTAAATTGCTATTTCAGTCGGAGCCGAACATTTGAACGCGGCCATTTGAACGCGGTCGTTTGGACGCGGCCGTTTGAACGCATATAAAATTAAATAAAAAAGTTAATAAGGATACAAATTAAATATAAAAAATATCGAGGGTTTTTTCTATTTCTGCTTTTCTAATTTCTAATTTTCCATAGCCCCGAAAATATTAATTTTTGTCAAAATGTTATAGTTCTTTTTTTAACTTTTAAGTTATAGATTAAAGTAAAAAAAATGTCGAAACGTCAACGGCGAAATGGGCGACGGCAAAACGGCCACGGCGAAATGAGCGACGGCGAAACGGCCACGGCGAAACGGTCACGGCGAAACGGCGACGGCGAAATGTCCTAGACCGAACATTTTACGTTCTCTTCCCAACTTAAAGTTTTGGCAAAAATTAAATGAGGCTACCCTCATTTTGGTGTGACTTTTTGTTTCTTCTTTGCTTTTTTGTCTACAAAATCAGCGGTGTTTACTGCTTTGCGCTTTCTTTTGCCTCTCCTTCTACCTTGTTCCCTGGGCAACCACCTCAGTTACAGCACTGCTACTACACTGCTACGGTAGCTATACATCAACTGAAATCTCTGAATCTGAATCTGAAATGGTTTGAAACCAATAAGCTCAATATCACATTTTTTTTGCACAGAATCTCTGGTGTACTGGAGGGTATTCCATACTCCCCAGACCCCCCGGTTTGAATACATAGCTTTGTGAAATTGAACTACAGCCGCTGTCGACTTAATGTGGTAAACTTAAATAAGTTGAGATGGAACTGATAAAAAGAATCGCTGAGGAAATCTGGTATTTACAAGTGTAGAGAAATCTGAGAAAATTAACAAAAATCTTCTATTTCCTTCTAGGAACTTCTATTTCCGACCTTGTAAGAGAATAGAAGATTTGGTAAACGGTGGTGGAACAGCGGTAACACAACTTGGGTAATCCATTATAACATTTCTCCGTCGGCCACTTCGCCGTCGGCAATTGAACAGAGTCTGCATTTGCGTTTAGTTTGCTAAATCTCTATCAGAGATACCTCAGATAACCTCAAAAAGAAAATAGAAAGCATAGTATTCATTATGCATAGTATTCTTATGATAGGTTGATTAAAATTATTTAATATATCAACGGGACATTGCGGCCTCCAGGCCGCACAACCTTGGCAATCTAGTATAATATACCAATCTCAACAAATACTACGCTTTTATTTTCTTTTTGAGGTTTTGTAAAGTATCTGTGATCTAATCATATCAAATCATATCAAAAATGTTATTTCCTTCTGTCAGCACCCCAATTAGCTTAATACCTTTTGGACACAATACCAATTATAGGAGCTTAATATATTTCGACCCAATCTTTCTTTGGGGACCTCTTGCCGGATTATGTTATTCTGGTATTTCTTCACTTTTCAACTTTCAACTTCAATTTTCTGAAAAGTAAAAAATATTATTGTGGGCTCAGGTTCTTAGAATTTAGTAGCAACTCGCAAGGAAAGTCACGGTGATCTCAAGTAGTAAATAATTTTAATATAAGTAAGATTAAAGTCTCCTTCAAGTAAAGATGAAAATTTGTGAATTTTGTCTGTAAGTTCGACTATACAAATCTATGTACAGTGACTCATATGAACGTATTAATAGTCGCGGATTAATCCGAGATTCAAGATTAATTCTCGAAATAGCAGCTGTTGCTACGATACGGTCTAAATTCCAGTAATCTCGTTGAAAATGTCCGAAAATCGTAGGAAATTTAAGGAATTGTTGGGAAATATTAAGAAATTCTAAGAGATTCACAGAAATCTCAAAAAATATATAGTATTTTATGAATAACCTTCTCAAATGCTGAAGGCACGATCCGCCACTGAATCAGAGTATTGAGACTTACTGCAAAAAGTAGGTAAGTCACATAATTGAATTTCCGCTTTCTGATATATGATATTATTTTGAAAGCAAAAATGATTTTTATGCAAGAATTTCAGTCTTAATGCTTAGATCTATCAATTCCATGCCAAAACTTTAAAACAGGAAGGATTATTTACGCATTTCCAAAACTTTAACATCTTTTTCTGAAAAATTTTGAAAATCTGACTCAATAATGACTTTTTCCACAGATCACTAAATTTTATTTTGAAATAAACTTTGTTAATTACAGTCCAATTTTACTTAAAAACAGAAATTTCTGCTGAAAAAGTACTATATAGTATTTGCGTGGAAACTTGTTGTTTCGAAATGTTCCACGTCGAAAAGCACAAATATTGTCGCAATATTGATGCAATATTGAAAATCAATATCGGTCCAATATTCAAATGTGAACATTTTGCAATATTGGCGCAATATTTAAAAACAATAATGGTTCAATATTGAAAATCAATATTGGTCTAATATTCAAATGTGAACATATTGCAATATTAGTACAATGTTGATTTCCAATATCGGCGCAATATTAAAAATCAACATTTGTCCAATATTGGCTGAACATGAATATTGGTCATTAAAACAGACGCAATATTGCACCAACTTACTACCAATATTGGTGCAATATTGATTTTGAATATTGGCGCAATATTAAAAAGCAATATTGGACCGATATTGGCTGAATCTTGCAATATTGTGCCAATATTGTGTGTTACATGGAAATGCATTTCTGAATGTTACTAATGGATTTTCAAAGGAAGCTAATGTTACATAATATGTAGGTACTTACAAAACACATATACAGTAGCTGTCATGGAAATTGCATTGGAAATTATTCCCAAATTAAAAAAAATAGATTTCTAAATACATTATGTTCTTAATAATGAAGAAGAGAAAATAGAATAGAAATATCATAGATAAAAAGTTAAATTTTTGGTTTGAAATTCATAAGCTCAATAATAGCTCAGGATTTTTAAACCGGGGGGTCTGGGGGTATAGAAAACCTCCCAGCACATCAGTGATTGTGTTAGAAAATGTGTTATTGCATTTCAAATCATAAATCTTTGATTTTAGATTTTTCGAAGTTTGATTTCTAGTTTTAAACCCATCAGCTCTCAGTATTACTTTTTTTTTCGCACTATCTCTGGTGTACTGGAGGGTATTCTATACCCCCGGTTTAAATACATGGCTTTATTTTTGTGTGTATTTACATTGACATTTTATTGAAAATTTTCGATCCAGAAAAAAGTTTGCCGAAGCGGTAATTTGTTATACACTTAGTTACAATTATTTTCTTTGAAAGCTCTTAATGTCGTTGTGATTTATTCTAGAAAAGTTTTTCTTGATTGAATGCTATTTTCCCATTAAATCCGTTTCATGAAATATTATGTCAACCGACAGAGGAAATAAATCTTCGGTAGTCGATGCTGATTCGTTAAAAAATTCAATGTATCTTTAACATTATTTATAAACTGGGGTTAGTATAAGCCAGTTTGAAATTAAATTAAACCACCGCCAATTTGACTCGCTTGGTTTGTAAACTACCTCAATTTTTAGTATGCCAGCTTCACATTCACATTAAGATTTAACGATATTTGAATTTAATTTAAACAAAATTTTGTAATGCAAAGAATCAAATTTGATCAACTTTGGAAGGTAATTTGAAAAGTTCAGTGATTTTTAGTTATTTAACAAAACCCTTATCGTCTAGTGGATTGACTAGTTAGGTACAAGTTTGAGTTTGAATTAAAATAACATAGTAACTCACTGAATGTATTCTCTAGAAATTTATACGGAAGTTCTAAAGCTGGATTGGCCCCATTAAACCGTATATTTATTGCTACTGTGAAGTAAACAACAGTCTTTAATCTGACAACTATCCTTCGATTATAATAAATTACCTTCAGGTACCTGAGTTTCGGATATCAAGGAAGCATTCTTTTATAAAATTTGTACAATTACTTTTTTCAAAGCCTGCGTAATACTACAAAACTATTCTTCCATAAACATAAAAATGAAAAATCAGTTTCTGCCAAAAATTTTTGTTTCCTTTATCCTCCTAAGCTTTTAAGGAAATATCCTACATGAAATTTCTATTTGTATTCACCCTTGTATTTTTGTATCTAATAAAAATTTATTGCAAATCCCCCGTATCATTAAATTAGTTTATCCTTTATAGTTTGTAGGATATTGAAAGTTTATCGACATTTTTGTATTACGAAGGCGTAGAGTATAATTCAAAAAAATTTCAAAGGCAAAGTTACTTCCATTTTAATTGGTTTATTAAACAGGGTGTCATTTATATCATAACATCACAGGAATAAGGGCGATAGTTTAAAGGAGGCAGGGTCGTGTAATAAGTAGTTCTGAATTTCAAAATTAAAGGGGCAGATGGTTACGGTAATTTAAGGTCCAATATAAGGTTGAAATTTTAATTAAGAATTTTAAATGGCAAAACCCTAAAACTTAATTTGATTTGTTTATTCTGTTAATTACTAGAATTATTTACAAAATGAAAATTGTTAAGGGTAACCTCATTTTGATTTAATTTATTTTTATGCTGGAAAAACTGAAACCACAACGAAAAAGTTATTTCTTCAGTAATATGGGTCTCAAACTGTCAACCAAACAATGCAATGTCCGTATCGGCCGCTAACAACGCGGTCCGAACAGTTTTGTGGGTTTCTCCGACCCCACATGTTTATAAATTATTAGATATAGCGAAAAAAATATACCGGGTGTTAATTTGAAAACTTTAAAAAGTAAACGTAAAATGAAAAAAGATTTTAGATAAAAATGATGTAATAGCTTAGGGAAACTATAATGAAGTAATAATAATTTTTTACACTGGTGTAATAAAGTTGTCATAATAGTATATTACTGTATTAGGGAAAAAAGTAGAAGTTTTACGGTTAGTTTATAGGTTTTTTATTTTAAATTTCACGATCGGAAATGAAAAAATAGTCTGGAATTTGCTGTATAATTTTCTGAGAACATCGCTTTGATGCTACAAATTGCTCACAATTTTGAAATAAATTTTTTTTTGTTTAAACTTCTTAATTTGTACTTATTACAAAAATGACCTGAAGGTTTTTCTAGCGAATTCCAACCGGAACAGGGATAAATGGGTCAAGAAGGTTCCTAAAAGTGACAAAAGCTTAAATTGGCGCTTTTCTGTAAATCCTATCTTCAAAATTAATCATAGCAAAATTAAAGTAGATAAAATACTGCGTAAAAGTATAAAAAAATTATTGTATTATAGTCAGGCTCGTAGCCAGGATTTTATTTCGGGCGGGGGGGGGGGAACTCACAAAAACCTTTCGTCAAAAGCAACATTTTCGGCGGATTCCCTTCCGGAAATTTTTATTATTGCAAACAAATGTTGTTTTTTTTAATTTCTGGGGGGAGGGGGGGGGGCAGGTGCCCCCTGGCTACGGGCCTGATTATAGTCTATGTATTTTCCGAGATAAAGCCTTTCACAGAACTTCAATTTTTATCGATTTTTGTACCAAAAATAGTATATTATTTTATTGGCATGTAAAGCTGAACTTTTCCGAGTTTACAGATGTGAGACGATGAGTGGAAAAAGCTGATTGAATAGAAAATTTTGGTTGAAGATGGAAAACGATCAAAATCCAAAAATTAATTGCAAAATTTTAATTTAATCTAGCAATATTTTGATTTCACGAAAAATGATCCCCTACCAAATAATCCCTAGTGACAAATGCTCTCTAACTAGATCACATTAGATACGCACCCTGAAGTGGCTCAAACTCCAAAATTACAGATTTAGACAAATCTGATCTTTGAGTCGCTCCACACATTAGAAACATTCTTGAAACGGCTCTAACTCAAAAATTACAAATCCAAAAATACTGGATCTCCAAGCCGCTTTCTTCATTAAAAACATCCCCGAAACTGCTGTAACTCGAAAATTGCAGATCTGGAAAAACGGAATCTTAGAGTCGCTTCGAACTGGAAAATTACAGATCTAGAAAGATGGGATCTTCGTACATACCTCCCTCAACATCATGCGGTGAATTTTGGTTGCGATCATTTGTTCAACGAGCACCGAGATTATTTGCCCCGGGATCGTTCGCTGCGACACCCAATATTTTATTAAAAAAATTTATTTTGCACATAAATAGAAAAAAAAAACATTTCCTACCTTGGTATTATTTTGGTATGTGGATTGGTGTTAAATTTTCAACCAATAATCTAAAAAACCTGACGATCCAAAATACCCCACACCGTGTGTTACGAAGTTTGGAAACCTTCAAAACCTTGGTATTAAACTTACCATTAATAATCTAAGAAACCTGACGGTTTTAAAAACCTGACGATTTTAAAAACCTGACGATTTTAAAAACCTGACGATTTTAAAAACCTGACGATTTTAAAAACCTGACGATTTTAAAAACCTGACGATTTTAAAAACCTGACCATTTTAAAATCTGACGATTTTAAAAACCTGCCGATTTTAAAAACCTGACGTTTTTAAAACCTGACGTTTTTAAAAACCTGACGTTTTTAAAAACCTGGCGATTTTAAAAACCTGACGATCTAAACAACCCACATTCTCTGATTATTGAATTGAAGAAGGAATTATTGCAGGTTTTCAAGCTTTGGTTGAGGTTTTAGATCGTCAGGAAAAAAGGTGAAAAAAATTGTGTTTTAGTTAAGACTATAAACTAGAACTTTGACGAAGGAAAAGAAAAAAAAAAGGAAAAATTGGATATTTGGTAAACTATTTTAGAAAAGCATACAAATTTTGGTTTGACTTGTGTAGAATTTCATCAAAATCGGTCAAAAGTTCTCGAGAATTCTTGACAACCGACTTTGAAGACACAGTTTCCAAAAAAACCCGGTTTAAAGTTTTAAAATAAAACTGGAAAATAAAATTTATTTTTAACTTATTTTCAAGGGCCATAAAGTAAAGAACCTACTGTAGCTGTAATCTCATTCAACACCCGGTATATAAATTTAAATTAAAGGAAATACATAATTTTATATTATATATATATAGTTCCTAACAATTTACTCGTCAACTTTAATAATATACTAAGTACCTTGAGAAAGGCAGCACCTGTAACACAAGAATTCTTAGGCGAGGTCTTCGGCAATTTAAAATTAGTCCACGCAGTTAATCCGTCAAACTTTGCAAAACTTGTCACAAAAGTGACACTTTTGCTCTTATTAATAAAACGGTATTTTTTTACTTAAATTTTACTTATGGCATGTCTTGCTTATGCAAATCAAAATTCATATCTTATAATGAACACCCTGTATAAACTCAAGACCTCAGGGAACAATTAATGCATCCAAGTTGCAAATTAGTCAACTGGGAGTATTTTCTACAAAATCGTCGTAATTCCGACTTGAGAAATAGATAAAAGAGTATTAAGTATATGGCTTAAAAAAAAGTACCTATTTTAAAATGCTCTGCTACCAAATATACGGTTTATTTTACTGCATTTTCTTATAAAAAGTTACGGTAGGTAGTAGGTGTACGAATTTGCTTCTTGGGTATTCAAAAATATAAAAATAAATAAAATATCGTGGCAGAAAAAGCCTGTGGGAAATCCAATTCCATCAAAAAGAATTCCTAAAAACATCGAATAGCGACCAAGTGCAAAAACTGTAAGAAAGATACTTAAAATTACGGCAATTACAACTTGATATTTTATCCTCACGTTAAGCGCTTTTGGTAATTTGCGCTGGATATTACTTCCAACACTTGCATTGATATTGCTATCCGGTTGGCAAGTCTTAAATCTGCGATCCCTGTTGGTAATCACACCAAAGGCTGCTATATGTAAGGGGAATTATGTAAAAAGTCACCCCTTGTTGCGACTAGGGAGAACATCTTAAACTTAGTTCGACTTGATTCGAGTTGAGAAGTTACCCTCATACCTTCTATCAAGATTCTATATTGCAATATTTTATAACCAAAAGACTGGATCGCTTTTAAAATTTGATTTAGTTTAAAAAAATTATTCAATGGTGTAGGAAACTCGTCGGTAGCGAACATTTTGATAATCCGGTTATTGATTGTGCAAAAACTACAAATTTTTATAATGTACAAACTGGGAACGTAATATAAATCACACAACCCTTTTTTAACATTTCGATTAAAAACTTTCAACAAAAAATGGTGCGAGTTTGATTAATATATTGAACTGGTAGTATAGAGATAATACTAAGCCCGCAATTTTATTTAATTAAATGAATAATAAAAAAATCTACTGCATTTTTGTATAATAACGGTAGCAACGTGAAGTTTAAAATAATGTTACTCCTAATTAAATTTTAAAAAGTATAATTATTGTAAAAATAATAAAATAAAATTTTTTTGAGGAAAAAGATTGATCTGGTTATCCGATTAACCGTTGATCCGGGTTTCCGATTATCCGGTTATACATTAAGACGTTGATATATCTTCAATTTTGTATTGCACTTATTTATTATTAACTTCTCTTTTTAAATGCCACACGTAGCTCAGTCGAATCTGCAGGGTCGTATTAAGAGAATTCGCGGCTGCTGGGTGACGTCTACAAGAGTCACCCAGGCAACTGTCCTGCGGATTGCTTATGCCTCGAACTTTTACAATGCTTAACTCTGGAAGAAAATGTACACAAAAAAACTGCAAAAAACTGTGGTTTCTGCGAGATTTGCGGGATTTGCCGACCCAAGCGCACGTGCAGTTGTATTGCCAGGTCCGTACTTAAGTACTTGGCGGTAGACGTTAATGCGTCACAACAATTAATATACTTGTAGGTGGTTATTAGTGCGCATCGCGATACCGCTGAATTGCTAATCTTAAAACTCGCCACAGTAAATTGAGACGTAATGGCGTAATCGCTTTTTCACAGCGCGGCAACAACTCGCGCATTCCTTAAAAACAAGGTGGAACTCGTTTTTGCGGCAGTTCTTAGGCTTCTATACATCTTTCTAGAATTTTTTTAAATTTGAAACATGCCGACAGACACGGAGCCAGAACATAAGGCTTCTTTCTATACGATGTATAGAAGCCTAATACAAGCACTTCGCGAAAAGAAATTTACGGAAATTTCGTGGTAATACAAGAGTATTAAATTTAAATTTGCCTTAAATTTTTTAATTAATTTAAATTTCGTAGAGAAAGTTATTACTATGTTCGCGAAGGAACCACGGAATTTGAAATTTGTCTTTTCTGAAAAATAGGAAAAATTAAAAATTTTTAGTGTAATTTCTTTCGTAATAAAAAATTTTTTTTCTATTTTTTCCCTCCCTGAAAAAGATCCTATGGACGCCCATGATTTACAAAAATATTATTTATACCAAGAGCTTGAAATATATCATTACGGTTGATACTGCAAAGTACAATTAATAAAGATACTGGATATCCCAGAACTCAACGTCATTCCTTAGAGGACTGATCCAGCTAATGATCGACCAGAATATCAAATATGGCCTTAGTAAAAAATCGTTTTTAAAATTTTATTATTTACAATGTACATTTTTCTTACAGTATGAAAAGTTGAAATTTGCGAATAAAAGAAATAATTCATGAGTCAAACAAAAACAATTTTTTTTTTCTAAATTATGGCACTTATAGTTTTATTTTAATCTGTGATCAATAGCATGGCTATTCAGGGTTTCCTTAACCAAAATAATAATCTTAAAATATTAAATTTAGTACATATGGCACCAGAAAAAAAGAGAGATTTGGTGTACATGAGGCAAGAAATGTGTGGGAGGTGTGAGGATATGTGAGGAAATATTGGGAGATTTTGAGGTAAAGGAGATGTGATGTACGTATTTTGTCAGGAGATTTACCCCGGTTTAAGTTATTAAAAAAATAAAGTTAAATTGAAAATAAATTGTGAATTTATTTTAAATTGTGAAAGTGCTGGGTCAGTTAGATTTTTATTAAGAAATGAAAATTTGAAAATTTGGAGGGGCCAATTTGACGCAGCCCCTCCACTTTGGATTTTTAAATTTTTTGGAAAGTGCTCGCGAAGTGCTGGCGAGTGCTGTAATTTTTTTGAGAGTAATCGGTCCGTTAGATTTTTATTAGCAATTGAATTATTGACATTTGACAGAAGCGTCAAGTTGGCCGCTATTTTTTTCAAATTTATTAAAAATTAAATTTTTTTAATATTATTTAAAACTACTCTTGAAGTGCTGGCGAATGCTGTAAATATTTTGAAAATACACATTTCATTAAAAAATTTACAGAAGCTTTGAAAAAATAAGCTCCGAGCAATATGCAGTGAATTTAGAAACACTTTGAAAACTAGTTTTCAGCAAATGGATGCTTGGATTCTAGATCAATATAAATAAAACAGGGATATTTCTCTTAATTAATTAATTTCGATTTTAATTTAAATTTTAAATACGGAGAACATCAGAATATCGAAATCAATCTAGAATCCTTTACACACACCAACCCTCATACAATGGTTTACTCGCCAATAGAAAAAACATTTAATAAAGCAAACTCAGGAATATAATATAATATAATATAATTAATAATTATAAAGTAAAGCGTTTGTCATAAACTTTAATAAAACTAGATATCACACTTTAATGCCAAATCTGTGATAATCAACATATTCGTTCTTTTTACAGGACCGTACTTCGGCATCGTATTTATTCAACAACCTGTGTTCAAATTAAAAGATTCTAAGTTTTGTTTATGTATATCATCCATATTATTAATTATATATAAGACATATTATCATCTCATTATTCCTATCCCGACGACAGAGAAGGGGGTCTTCTCTGTCGGGGGGGGGGGAACTTTAGATGAACTTTGCGTGTGATCCTTTGAGTCATGGAAGAATCCCAAGTTTGAGTACGTCGCTTTTCCAAATAACGAAGATTTTTTTCGTATCGAAACTTGAGTCTTCAACTGGAGTTTTCCATTTATATTGTTTTCATATTAAATTTTTAATGTTTCTGTAGTTTCATTTACTGGAATTTAAACATTACACGTCAACCTTTCATTTTAATTTATTTTATTTCATCGTGTTTTTTACTTTTTTAGACTGATTTCCTGAGTAACCACGACTTTCGCTCACTGTCGCAATAAAGTCAGCGAATAATAAGAGACATAACATTTTCTTGTACGAGGAAATGCAATTTGGTTCACAATTCCGACTTTCTGACCGTCAGGCGGCAAATAGAAAAAAAATCTTTTATAAAAGAAAGAAATAATTTTTGATTAATAATCAAACCTATCTCACGCGTGGGATAGCTTGAAACGTTTTCCTTTCTGTTATTAAAAGTTTCGCAAAACTTTATCTTTTCGATATTTCGATTAAATTATTTGCTTGTACATTTCGAAAAATATAACGACAGATTTGTAGCTGATCAAAGTTGAAAGTGAAATGTGTGTTAAATAGCCACGGTTCGATCTACATTTTATTGTAATTACGATATAATTACACTTGGCGAAGTTTCGAAAGTATTTTACTTTGTAAGTAAGATTATTTGCTTATTCGTGAATTTTGAGGAAGGCAGAAATGCTTAACCCGCTAATAGAATTAATTTATTCATAGTCACTGTCGGTCAATGTTTGTAAAATTAGTATTTAAGTAATTCGGCAAATTATATTGAGCGTCTAAATTATCCAGTTTAAGTAACCATAAAATTGGTTTAACTTACTACAAATTGCACGAGATGCATCTTTTATCGAGTTTTCTTTTGACACAGTTACTTGCTAGGCGTAAGTAATAACGGCAGGGACTAGGAAAAGACGTAAAAAGGTCTCGAGTTTGTAATTAACTAACTTGAAAGGTTGATAGTTACAGATAATGGAATGTCTATAAGAAAACAAGATTTTCCTATTGATAATAATGGAATTAACAACAATGCTGTTTCCCTTTTATTAGTCATGCAGTTAAAATAATTACAAAGTTTTTGAAAATAAAACAAGTCATGCTTGGTTCATATTTTTAAAAGAAACTTGAAAAATAACTTTTTCCGAGTGGGATATTTTGATTAAGTGGTAAGACGTGAAAGGGGAGCGTTTTGTCAAGCTTTAATATGTGAGTAAGTTTTTCCGCAAGGGTGAATTAAATAAAAAAGAAGAAGTTGGGTAAAATATGAAAAATATAGTGAGAAAAACTTGCCCTCTCCGATTTCTTATAATAAGAATACAGAAAATTTTAATTAAAAAATTATTTCCTGTAACATGTAGGTAAATTAATAATGGATTTATTTTATAAAAAAAGAATTTATAATCAAAAATAAAAAATAATTTTTTGACGAGGGAATAAAGGAAAATTGAGTTTCATAACTTCGTTTACGGATTATCAATAAAAAATGCCAGTAATTAGAGAGATTAACGACTTCAGAAATGAGCTTTTCTTGAATTCACGGGTTTTTGTCAAAGATGCTAAAAGGCAAAGACCACTCTCAGTCCCTATATGCGATCAATTTTATGTTACTCAAAACACTATCAACGTTCTAAATCTTCTCTTTAATAATGATAGAGCTCTTTGATTAATGGCAACGACAAATTTGTAGAATATTTGAACATTAATTATCTCATTTTTACATTTTCCTTGATGATTAATAACCAAGGAGATCAAAGAGTGTGTGTTTATTTTTCAATAAGTAAATTATAAAAGTAATTTCAAACGGCGTTTCTTTCATATTTTTTATTTTTGTTCTCAATTCCTTTGAATAATTTTATTTTCTCAGCATTTAATAGTCACTTCGCCTACGATTTAATAAATTTTGTAGAATTATATAATAAATAACTACTTATATAAATACAATTTTTAAAATTTTAATTTTATCTACTCGTAAATTTAAACTATAAACTACAATTTCATAAAAATGGAAAATTCAGAAATACTAAATAGAAAGCGGGGAACCACAAACGACAACCAAACTACTCGGTTAGGCAACCCCATTTACATGCGTTTATGGAGATCGCTTATTTTTCAGAAGTGGCTCTGTTCAAACCAAACCCTTCCAAACGGAGTTTCTGTATGTTTTTTTTGTGAGTTAGGCTTTAGAACTGAAAAATTCATCCGCCTTAATATTTCAATAATTAATATTTTTAATGTACTACCCAATGTTAAATTTTGTTAGGGATTTCAATCTACGACGCCACCTATTAGTTCTAATCAAAAGAACTTTGAATATTAATTGATTTTTAGGTTTTTTAACAATATTTTATTTTATTATTTTTGTAAAATTTGAGTTTTGTAATTATTTTGTGTACTTATTATGGATATTGTAAGTAATTCGTATTTTATGATTTTTCCGCCATCGAAGAGAAATTGGCATGGCGAGTGAGGAAAACTGGACTTTTGCCATCATGACGGCTGCCATAACGGTCGAGACAATATTGTCTCCATAATTTTTGATTGAGATTTACAGTTTAAGTTTTGTTAGTTTGCCAAATAAAGCAACATTTTCATTTGATTGATTAAATTTTTAAATAATTATTTTGAATATTGAATTTTGATACTTTGAAAATTGGAATTTTAGGAGACTATTGGATTTAAGAATTGGATAATTTTGAGATAAAAAGAAGAGATTTGGGTATTAAACATTAATTACAATAATGTTAGTTTGTTAGAAAATTAGAAATTAGAAATTGTTATTTTAAGGTAACAGAGATGAAAAAAAAAATTCAGAAATTTTATTGTGCTTAAATTTAGATATTCAGGAGTCTCATGCTCAATAATGCAGGTGATTTGGTTATGAAAATTGTTTTATTTTGGTTTATATTTTTTACCCAGGAAAATTATATCTGAATACATATAATTTCGAAATTACTCTAACGAAATGTGTCATCATCAGTTGGATTGTTTGTTGACGTTGATAAGTTACCGAAATAAATACCATACTACACCAACAAAACTTGAAATTTACTTATAACTGCTCTAAAGTCATAAAAAGTACCAAGTTTCACTAAGACTCCCCTTTTCACTTGTATTGTTTGTAACTTTGGGCAGCAAATACCATGCCACCTGACGCTGAGATACAAAAAGACGTCACCAAGAAAACGCCAGGACCTCGCTCAACACATGACTTCAGACGGAAATATAGTAAACAAAGAATTTCTGTAAAATTACAAGCAGCAAAGGATATAAAAAATCTTATCAGCTCATTGATAATTTACCGAAATAAATACCGTACTACACCAACAAAACTTTAGATTTACTTACAACTAATTGAAAATCACAAAAGGTACGTTGTTGACCGTTAGTAACCTAGTTTGAAAGTAACAATTATGTACGGAATTACTAGGCTATTTAACAGTTTTTAATTATTTTTTAAATTTTGGTTCCCTTTAACAAGGGGATCAAACTACTACTCGCATCTCCTCGTTGGTGATCCCCGAAAACCTGCGGGGGGCCTCAAAAATCCCGGGTAACTGGGATTGGTGAGTGAGGGAAACCTGCAGAGCTATTGCCAGAGGTTTTCTCCTTCTGTACTACTAAAAGTAGTGCAGATAAACACTAGTTTCCTTCCTAAGTCAAGGTGAGAAGTGTTGCGCCGATAAGTGCATGGCGTCTAGGGGTAAGCCCTATCCGGACAAATGTTCGCCTACAATTTTTTTCCGGACAATTATTCGCCTGACAATTGTTCGCATAAGACAGTTATTCGATGGATAATTATTCGCCTAATTTTTCGATTATAGATAATTTTACCATTGGTACAAATTAATGTACCAATTATACCAAGCATCAAGAATTAGAATGTAATTTATTATAACGTCGCAAATATCACAACGTTTATTTCAATATTTCACCATCACCATTTAACAAGGGGTAAATATCCAGTAAAATTTATGTACACAATACTCGGATTTCTAAAGATTTCCAACGATTTCCAAGGAATTCCAAAGATTTCCAAGACTTCCAATGATTTCCAAAGAATTTCAAAGACTTCTAAAGACTTCCAAGGAATTCCAACGATTTCCTAGAAATTCCAAAGCATTCCAAAGATTTCCAGTAATTTCCAAGGAATTCCAACGATTGCCAAGAATTCCAAGGATTTCCAACGAATTCTAATGATATCCAAGAATTCCAAGAATTTCCAAAGAATTTCACAGAATTCCAGTGATTTCCAAGGAATTCCAAAAAGTTCAAACCAAAGTTCAATCTAACGAATTCCAGTGGTTTCCAAAGTATTCCAGGGATTTTTAAGGAATTCCAAGATTTTCTAAAGAATTCCAAATAATTCCAAGGAATTCCAAAGATTTTCAAGACTTCCAATGATTTCCAACGATTTCCTAGGAATTCCAAAGAATTCCAGGGATTTTCAAGGAATTCCAAACGAGTGTACACAAAATATTCGGAATATTTACCCTTGTCATTTAATTTACTACTGGCTGCACTTTTAAATAATCGGATACATTTTTCAGTTGGTGTTTTACAGTTTCTATGCAAATGAAAAAGTTTAACAGAAAAAATTTACAGCGTTGAGTCCACATCGAAGAGATCTACTCCCTTCCAGGTAGCAAACTTTGCCGAGCAGGACCGGTCTAGAGGGATAATTTGTAGTGAGTATGGCGTTTGCCTAAACGGCCCGGAGCGGAGAGTCGGTTTTGACAAATACAACCATGGCAAATTTTGGATCTACCCTATAATCTAGACATCTATAAGTTATCTTACGGACTTTTACGTGGGAGAAGAGGCAGTCAAAAATTAAAGATTGTCTTTATATAATTTGTGGACGCTCTCATTTATTATTTATTTTTAATTTATTATTATATTTAAATATAATAAGAGAGGGGGGGGCAATTACATCTAATTTATAATAAAAAAGTTGGTAAATATTTCGTTGAAAAATTACCTGACGAATAAATAGCGAACAACTGTCCGGCGGAAAAAAGTCCTAGGCAAGCTATTGTCTGGCGAATAATTGTCCAGCCAGCAATTTCCGGTAAACAATTGTCTTTAAATCGAGTAAGCGGACGTCCCTAGTGACAACTAAACCAGCAAGCAAAAATCACAAGTGACGATGTGAAACGATTTCTATGCAGGGGCTCGGATCTTCAGTATAGCGGTCAATAAAGGCTGTGCCACACGACCGTCAGCAAGCGACTGTTCTGCGTCCACGGTGGATGACCAGGCCGACGCGCTACGAGAAAGGACAGAAACGAAAAAATTAAGGAAGCATCCAAGACCTTTGCGAAGACAGATAAGGAGCAACAAAAAGCTCTAAAGATAAACACTTTTAAATCGGCAAGTAACACCCCAGTCAGTTCCCCAATCACGAGAAGTGGTGCATGGAGGTTTGACATTGCGGACGAGTGCAGTGTAATATTAGACGAAATGATAAGATATTGCCAAGAGAAGATGCAAACAAAAGCGGGAGGTTTCTTTGGGCCAAGCTTAGCCGCTTTGAAAGAGGGTCTGAGACCGTCAAACTTCACAAAGTAAAGGCCTGGAAACGGGCTGAAAAAAACACAGCGCGAAACAAGAATGGAATTTGAACTGGATGATTTGCAGTCACAAATATTCGAGCTACAGAAATCGGCGGCAGTCCAACATGCCACGATAGAAAAATTCGAACCACATCCAATCCGATGCGATCAAGATCAAAGAAGAAGCACAAAAAGCAAGAGAAGCAGACTGTCTCCAAAAAGAAAAACAGAGAGAGGGAACAGACAACATAGCAGCCACATTAGGCACTCTAGTCGAAAAACTTACTAAACTGGGAGATACCATTGTGGAAATCAAAACTAAATGATGCGACACTTGACACCAGAAAGTTGGAGACCTCATTCAGCCAGGGAGGGCTCCCAGAGTTTCAAACTCTCACAGAGAAGATTACTAAAATGGGCAGCAACATCGACGAAATAAAAGTCAAAGAAGCCGGTAGAAGAGGAAGTCCAGTCTCAGACCGGCCCATCTCGGAGAAATCTATGAGGATGAAGGAGGATAGAGTCATGGTGGAGATCTCTGGAATGCCGTAAGACACCAAAGTAGAAGAGGTTAAAGAGGCCATTAAAGAAGCAATAGATACGGAAGGGGCATTTTTTGTGTGGGAATTTAGCCGGCATATGACTGGAATTCCGTAGAGAAGCTAAAAAATGCGTCGCTGAAAGTAGGACTGGTGACTGGTTGTAGAGCAAAATAACAGCGTTTTTGAGCCTCCTACCAAAAAATGCTGGACTAGAAGACATATGTAAGTTGGATAGATGCTCCAGCCAAAAAAAATTTCAAGAACACCCGCATACCATGCGGCGAAGTACCTTTTGGACCAAGCGGAGCTTCAACACTGAGGCTTAGAGTTTTGGTCGTATGGTAGACAATGTTGTCTCTGCAAACAACCAATTGCGTGGATGTCCAACAAAATTCTCAAAGATTTAGTTATCTACTCGCAATGTACACAAAAAGAAATATGTGTTACAAAATGAACACAATTGTGCAGAAAAATTACATAATTGCGTACTTTTTCTCCACAGTTGTATGGATTCATAACATACATTTCTCTCTGTGTATTCACATGAGTAATAAAATTATAATTGGAAATCAATGTAAAGATGCAACTTCTAAATAGCTACAGCATGTTTTGTATAATACAATTATGTTGTAATCTACATGTTATTCACATAACATACTACATAAAACCAATACACCCTATAATATCGTTTACAACTTCGCCTTTACACAAAACCTAATAACTAACATGAATTTGACGTTTTATTACCACCTGTAAACGAAATTGGAAAACAATAAGTTTTGATAGATTATAAATATTGAAACCAAACAAGTTTTATTTTATCCGAAAATCCATAAAGCGGGCTTGTAAAAAAATAACTGGTATGTTTACGAAAGGTTTCATATGTCACAAACAAGTATTTGCAGATACTTAGACTAAAAATAGTAAATTCATCAAATACCCGAAAGCTATTGAGAACAGGAAGCAATAGTATTAAAAAGTGACGAATACTTAAATATTTCTATCTTACTGTGCATGTCGGAAGTGCGACAATCGTCGTCACTAAAAAAATTTAATTTCTACAGCACTTCCGATTCAATATAAAATATGTCAACAGTCTCAGAAGTCAAAAGATTGTGCCAGTGCAAATTAACAATTACATAATGTCAGTTCTACATGTAGGCAAGCAAAGAAACAGCATTTATTTCTTTGGAAATCCATAATATGCATGTTGTATTATGTACTTTAGATATACAGGGTGACCCAGACCACCCGTATCAGTACTTTTTTTCAAAAACGGTAAGTCGTAGCGAGTTGGGCTAAAAAAGTTTATTACAAAAGCCCTAATGACGAATCTAATGGTGATATTATTATTTCCGGGAAAAGTCGGCATCCAGAGTAGTTTGCTCCAGAAAGTCCAGAAATCCAGAATTTTAAATGGCACCATATATCGAAAGTGGTATCGTTAGAAAGCTCTTTAAAAAATAAGCAAGTTTTATAGGAAAAATTTTTTTATTACTCCCACCCCTTTTAAGTTATATTCGACTTAAGTTATTAAATTTCAATTTCTTATAACGAACTTAACTTTGAAAGTCAGCACTTAGCACACAGGAATATTGAGTACTATTATGAAAGAAAAGCATGAGAAAACAAGAGAAAAACTAGAATATAGAAAATAGGTACTTGGAACGTTAGCAAAATGCTAAAAGAGAGGAAAATGTTTGAAGCAAGAAGAAAACTAGAGAGGCATAAAATTAGAATAGCAGCAGTCCAGGAAACGAGATGGTGGTGGAGAGGTAGACGTGGGCGAGTACACCTTTCTATACTCTAAAGAAGCGAAGCAAGGTGCAAACGGAGTGAGATCCTTCATGAGAAACAACTTAAAGAGGAATATAATACAATTTAAACCATTGAATGGGAAGATGGCACTCCTCAGCATAAAGACAAAACCGGTAAATATGAGTATACAGTAGCAGTCATGGAAATTACATCGGTAATTAAACAATTTCCAATGAAATTTCAATAACCGCACACAATATGAACACAATACACACACAAAGTTGTGTTTTCAAACCGGGGGGCCTGGGGGGTATGGAATACCCTCCAGTACATCAGAGATTTTGAGCAAAACATTGTGTTATTGAGCTTATGGGTTTCAAACCAGATACAGTTCGACCACACTAAGAAAAGCTCTGAAGGGGCGTGGCTAGCGTTGGTGTATTTTTAAATATGTACACTCAAAAGAAAATTAAAGTGCATTCTAAAAAGAACAATTTTCTGTAGGCGATAAAGCTCAAATGTGAATAACAAGGAAACAAAGAAGATAAAAAACCAGCACAATGACAATTGACACACAATGATTTGTAACTTTTTCAACAGAATGTACTTGAGAAATAACTCGATGTTCATTGGTTCATTTAAATTTTTATCAAATTAGTTGACATATTTTCTTAGCTTGGTGGCACTGTATCTAATTTCTAAAAATCGAAAATGAAAGATTTCTGATTTGAAATTCAATAACACATTTTCTTTTTTTAACACAATCACTGATATGCTGGGGGGTATTCCATACCCCCCAGACCCCCCGGTATGATAAGGCTAGCTTTGTGATGGTGTTAAAAAATGTATTCTTGAGTTTGTGAGTTTCAAACCAAAAATTTAACTTTTTTTCTATTTATGTTTTATTAGAAATCTATTCTTAAATTCGGGAATAATTCCCAATACAATTTCCATGACCGCAACTGTATATATGCACCTACCAAAGAGAAAGCCGATGAAGTGAAAGAACAATTTTACCGCGAGCTACAAGAGACTGTAGAAGCTGTAGCTAACATGATACGTTGATAGTCCTAGGTGACTTCAATGCCCAGATAGGAAAAGAAGACTACCTCTCCTAAGCAGCGGGTAAATTTACGATACAAAAAGTGTTGCACACCACCGCTAAAAATACAGTGCGACTCAAAAGGGGATACAATAACAAGAAATGGTTTGATAAAGAGTGTGAGAAAAAATAGGAAACTAAGAGAAAATCAAGATTTCTATGGATGAACCAAAGAAGTGAGGAAGATCATGCATAAAGAAAAAAAAGAGAGGCATGCAAGAAATGCAAAGAAAAAAAAGAGTCCGTTACTTTTCTCCCTCTCCCCACTTAAAATTTTCGATCAAAAATCTATGGAGCTAGCACCGGCTAGCACCCAAATATTACAACTAGTAGCTTTACAGTTTTTTCACAAATGCACATTGAAACTAGGGAGCGCTAAAGTAACGTTAGCCCCCCCCACTCCAGTTTATATTTTGACTCCAAAAGCTAGCTCCCTAATCTATATAGCTAGCACCAGCTAGCTTCCAAATATTAGAGCTAATACCATTACAGTTATTTCACAAATCCACATTGAAATTGGGGAGCTAAAGTTACTTTAGCCCCCCTCCCCCCCAAGTGGCTCCCATAAACTTTTGGCTCCAAAAGCTAGCTCCCTAATAATTTATTGTCATGTTCCAAAATTTCCCATTTGATTTTGATTTATTTTGTTAAATTAATTTTGTTATTTTTATGTAAACTATTTATTTTTTGATTTTTGTAAAGAATTTGTATTTGCTGCTTTTTCTGCCAACTAGTTAAGGAGGCAATTGTGAGCGGTGAAAACCAGGCTTTTTCCCAAGATGGCCGCTAGAAGCAGGAAGTGAAAGTTTTGTCTTTCTGGGTTTATCTGAGATTTAGTGTGAGTTTTGTATCTTTGCAAAAAAAAATGTTTTGAAGGAATTGGCGATTTTTGGTGAAATTGATTTAAATATTTAATTTTGGTGAACAATTTGCCTTTATTCGAAGATTTGGTTTTGGAAAATTTTTGAATTTTGCCATTCCCATTTTATGTTTACAAATTTGGATTTTACAAGTAGTTTGGCAGTATAATTTTTAAGACCGAATTTTTACCGGAGAAGTTAGTTATGAATTTTTGAAACAAAGAAAAAATCAAAACACTTTTATAGTGTTGTGGGGGCTGAAGTAACTCTAGCTCCCCAATTTAAATGTGGATTTGTGAAATAACTGTAATGGTGTTAGCTTTAATATTCGGGAGCTAGCTAGCTAATAAAAAAATATATAGCTAGCAGCATCAGCTAATACCCAAATATTAGAACTGGTACCATTACAGTTTTTTCATAAATCCACATTGAAACTGGGGGGAGCTCAAATAACGCTAGCTGTCCCCCAAACCATCCAACCAAAAATACACGTTATCATTTTTTAGTATTACAATAATAAAAAAAACTAATATTATATTTTATAATAATTTTAAAGGATGGGCGGAGCCAACTTTATGAAGGTAGCCAATGGAATAGTTAGTTCCAGTTTTTTGTGAATTTTGGCCGTATTTTTGAAAATCTATAAAATTTTATTTTTATACTTATTTGAAATTTATATTTTGTAATGAAAATTTTAAACTCGTGGATCTAGTTAGGGATCTGCAATAACTTCTGCAGATCTGCAATAACTTCTGGAATGGTTGCTACATACATTTTAAATAACATTGAAACTACAATATTGTCTTGGATGTTTCAGCATATTCTGAAATGTCCGGTTGAAAAATTTGGTTTAAAAGTGATTGGCATCCGATCTATAAAAATTAAAGCCAGATAATATACCGTTTGTTCATAAATTAGAAACTTAATTTTCCGTTAAATTATAAAAAGTGTGCTTAATTCCAAGAATTTCCCCAGAAATGAAAATCTGAAACTTTTAAAAATTATTCCTTATATTTCTTATTATACTTCCGACAAATTTGACAAATGCTTCTTTTTTCGTACTAAATCATTTGTCATCTCATTTAAAATCGTTTCAGCTTGCTCTAATATCTGATAACAAATAAAATACATTTTTTTAGCTCTCCTTATGAAACTGCGATTATAATAAATCATGGATAATACATAATTTTTAACCGTCGCAAAAATCCGTTTAATTCTTAACGAGTTTAAAAGTTACTAAAGGCGGGTAATTGAAACGAAAAAAAAAAATTTGAATGGAGGCCAACGTTTTCTAAGAAACTTTCCATTCGTGTGCATTTGAAGTGGTGGTGTTCCAGAATCAACAGCACATCAAACTTTTTATGAATTGCCAAGATCAATGTTGTATCATAAAAACGATGTTGCTTGCAGAAGAAGTAAACAGGAAAAAATGGTCGTCGTTATAATGCGCTATTATGCGATATAAACCGCCATTTTCAACCGAGATAAATGTGTAAACTTACAAGAAACTTTTTCTATTTGCATAATGGGTTAGGTAATTTAGAAGCTCAACGATAAAGAGATTATTTCAATTTTATCAAAAATTTCATAGGCCGAACGATTATATCTCTAGTTTGGTCAGTACGATTATAAGTGTCGCGTAGAGGGAGCTGCCAGATAGTGGTAAGCTGGCAAAGCCCAATTGTTTTGGACACTTTCCAACACAAAAGGTTCTGTGTCGGACTGTGTGTTCCTTGATAAGATGTGTATCCGTTATTGTAGTTGTAGTACCATAGAAACATTTAAATCAAAGTTTTCGTTATAGAAGTTTTATGAAAATAATTAATTTTTAAAGCTTAAATAGTTATTTAAGCGACTATGAATGTAGGTAGGAATATTACCGCATATTATATGTGACTTTCGATACATTGTTAAAATTATGTATAAAAAATACACTGCGGTAAATTTTGAAGTCACAACTTGTAAATTTAAAGGCAACCGCTATTTTCGTAACAACTCTGTCAGTGGCGCAGCCAAGGGGGGGGGCTAGGGGGCTATAGCCCCCCCCCCCAGACACTCTTCCTTTTTATTAATGATAATCTTTTTTTAATGATCATAGTCGCATTTTTACCGGTGCAATGAAAAATTTTTTTAAATTAAAATATTTTTGTGTTCGACTTTTAATTTAAGATAGGTAACAGTGGTAACACAATAATTATACTCGAAAATAAGCTGACCACGCCCCTTTTCAGAAAATTTTTTGCCTGGGGCGCACGCTTTTGGCCCAGCTCGCATCCTTTAGCCCCCCCCCATAACAAATTCCTGGCTGCGCCACTGAACTCTGTTGAATACTGATATTTCAATAATATATATTAAGTATTATGGTTACTTCTCTGTTAGTTAGAAGGCATTTTCGGTTATACTTCCTATTTTGGACATCTATACACAAGTTACTGCATTTGGTGCTCTAGAATATTACATAGTTAGGTATTTACATAATTTATGGATTTAAAAAGAATAATTTCTTATTTAGAATATTTTCCAAATATTTATGAATTCAACTCAATTCAAGTTTCTGCATAGAAATTATAACATTAATGTATCAGAATTTACATTTTCTTATATGTATTTAAATAGTCTATTATAACTTTTCTGTTTAGCTAATGGTATTTATCACTTCATGGAGATATTCACAATTTTTCAATAATTTGCAAGAAACATCTTAATTTTAACGTATAATATGTACCTACTTGATAACTGATAGTGGAAGGTTACGCTACTCTAAGGGTATCCATTCAACTATCAGTTGATCTGCAGATAAACTTCAGATCTGGTCTGGAGATCAATTATATTCAGACCACCAAGGCCATTGACACTCCGATTGTCGGTAGATCGGAACTTGTAGACTTAACTAGTATGTTAATTGTACAGTTTGAAGTTTTTTTTTTTCATATAAAAATCGATTTCACAGCAAAACGTTTTAGACATTTTTTGTTGCAAATTTCAGTGCCTGCAATTTCTTTCTATATATTTTTCTATTTTGTGGCACTGTTTCTGACTGACAGCGACTTAAACAGGACTCAGTAAAATATAAAAAAATATTGTCATCTGTTTCTCGGAAACGGTGCGACAAAATAGAAAAATGCATAGGTACAAAAATATACAGATTGAAATTTACAAGAAAAAATGCATATACATTTTTTTACTTTGTTGCACGGTTTCCGAGATATATTTGCGACAATATTTTTTGTATTTTACCGAGTCTTGTTTAAGTCGTTGTCAGTCTGAAACGGTGCGATAAAATAGAAAAATGTACTTAAACAAAATTAAAAACAATGAAATTTTCAACAAAAAATGTCTAAAAAGTTTTACTGTGAAATCGGTTTTTATATAACAAAAAACGGCTTCAAAATGAGCAATTAACATTATTAACACAGGGGTGTACGAATACTTGTCTGAGCCACTGTATAATTATGTAAAAAAACCTTAGTGGTTTTGGTTGTCTGCATATAATTGATCTGCAGATTTTAAAACAAATATTTTTACTAGTTAATATTGTGTAGGCGGATAACTTAAAGGTTTGAAGTCGGCGGAATCGGTTTCGTTTAAACTCAAGTTTAAACAATATTGGCGCAATACTGCACCAACCTACTCCCAATATTGGGGCAATATTGATTTTCAATATCGGGGCAATATTAGAAAACAGTATTGTACTAAAACATTGGCTAAACATCGGAAGGCAATATTGGTAATCAATATTGGCAAAATATTGCACCAACCTACTCCCAATATTGGTGTGATATTAATTTTTAATATCGGGGCAATATTAGAAAACAATATTGGACCAATATTGGCTGAACATTGGAAGTCAATATTGTCGAAATATTGCACTAATATACTCCCGATATTGGTGCAATATTGATTTTCAATATCGGCGCAATATTGGAAAACAATATTGGACCTACATTGGCTGAACATCGGAAGGCACTACTCCCAATATTGGTGCAATATTGGAAAAGATAAGTTTTTGTTCGAATTTTTTAATTTTACGGAATTTTATTAACGGAAAAGTTACGGTGTTAATCTGTGTTAATCAGAAATTATTCGGTTTACGATGTTTTGTAGGTAAGGAAAGTATTTCGCATTTTCTCGGACAATTTTGTTATCATGTAATTACGCCGACCGCAATTACATGGAACCACTAATTTTAACAATTAAATTGTTGATTTCCGATTTCCACAAAGTAATGTGACATTTGTATTGGTTAGTGAGATGCAATGTTACTCTGATCTGTTCGAGATCGCGAGGAATGATTAACCGGAGTTTCATTGGCTCAGTAGCTATTCGATAACGCTTGATTTCCGATCGTTTAGAGGTTTTCAGTATATTGTCATAGCAACTTATCTGTGATGGTCCAGTGGGCGGTTGCATGTGGCATAGGCCTAATTGATCATAAAACCACATCGTGAAAGAGATGACAATTTCTGCTTAGTGTTAAATTATCTATTGAGATGTTTAAAACATAGGCGATTTAAGAAGTAGATTATGTTTACAAAAGCGCAAGCACTTGTTTTCAAACAACGCGAAACTCTAAGCTCAACCATGGTAACGCTCCGATGGTATGTAAGGACCAAGCTAAGACTCAGAAATTTTTTCCTCAATATCCAATAAATAAACTCCAAACAAAATGCTAGTCCAAATCACTCATCACTCATCACTGATTGATCAACAAAAAAAAAGCAAGGGTTTCACATAAAATTAAAACATAAAAATAACATACTGCAAAATACGCTTTTAATTTGCCCTGATCAAAAGTTGACATAATTCATAAGTGACGATAAGTGAAGCTGACATAAGTGACGATATTACTCCATTTAACCACCCGAATTATCCCAAACACAAGCAAGTAAAATCCTCAGACGGTAACACAAAAACAATGCCAGAAATCTTAGAAAGAGAAACCCACCTCAAAAGCTCTATGTATCTGAATGGAGGCTGTAGCGGGCACTTCAACGCTACTTCACCTGACAGCAAGACAACAATAATTATAAAATCAAAATTAATTTAAACCTAATCTTCGCACCCTCCCATTAAAAAATTTAATTATCCACTTCAAACGAATCCCGTATTACTTTCCTATGATTCTTTTTAATGATAGAATTCGGATAACATCAACAAAGTAGTGTTGCGACGAATGATCCTGGCGCAAATGATCCCGGTGTTAAATAATCCCCAACGATAAATGATCCCCACAGCAAAAGATCCCCATAGCAAATGATTCCCAAACAAATGAACAAATGAGCGACTCAAAGATCCCTTCTTTCCAGATCTGTAATTTTGGAGTTGAAGCCGCTTCAAAAATATTTTTAAAGAGTGGAGCAACGCAAAGGTTTTGTCTTTCCAGATCTAAAATCAGCGAGATATTTGTTATAAGGATTGTTTTGTAATCAGAATGATTTAGCAGAAAATCATCTGGGGCATCATTTGCTATGGAGATCACTTTTTGTCGCCGAGGATCATTTGAAGCCGGGATAATTTTTTTGTAAAGGATCATTTGTCGTGGAATCGTATAATTCGCTTAGGTTTATGCCATAATTGGGTTAGTAAACGTTTTTGATATTCATCCGCTCTACTACTTACCATAGTAAAGATTCCACAGCAAATTATCTTCTACTAAATGATCTCAGTGTCAAAAATCCCTGTCGACAAATGATCTCCGCAGCAAATGATGACCATAACAAATGATCCCGTCGCAAGGGTCCCCATAGCAACGCTATAAACTGGCCTGAAGGTCTTTCAAATTCGTCAAAGGTGGTACTTGAAAGAGGTAATTCCAGTAGCGCAGCCAAAGGGGGAAGCTAACCCCCCCTCCCAAACCCCCCCCCCCCAGACACTCTTCCTTTTAGGCTTCTATACATCGTATAGAAAGAAGCCTTATGTTCTGGCTCCGTGTCTGTCCGCATGTTTCAAATTTAAGAAAATTCTAGAAAGATGTATAGAAGCCTAAGAACTGTCGCAAAAGCGAGTTTCACCTTGTTTACTTTTTTTAATGGTTATAGTCTAAAGTGACCATCCGTGGATTATGACGCTGGTCGCTGGTTGCCAAAAATGTGGTTTTTGAAAAATTTCAGTGACCTTTTTTTTTTTAGCTTTTTCGATCTTTTTGTGGCGTCTCGAGGAATTTAATTATTACTTTCAGTTGAAAAAAAATTTTTTTTTTAAATTCCTGGCTACGCCACTGGGTAATTCTCATTTTGTCTCCGTGACAGCGGTTACTATATTAAGGTTACATCGCACATCATTCGCTGTGGGGATCATTTGCTCCGGGATCATTTGTTGCGACGGCGACGGCATGGCATAGTAAGTACACCAACAAAACTTTTAAATTACTTACAGCCACTTCAAAATCACAGGAAACCAATACAGATGTGATTTAGAGTCAAGTGACAGTTCTATTCAGAATTACCAATATCACCAGACGAATGCTGTGTACAGAGAGCTACACGCAAACCGTACCCTAAACAAATTTAACAATATTTTGTTACATGTTTTTTTAAAGAATAAAAGTTTAAGTTATTTGGTAAACATTTGGGGGGGGAGGCAAAGTAACGGACCCTTTTTTCTTTGTATAATAATTGACCGAAGCACTCTATTTGAATTTTTACGATATATCTAATATATTATCATTTAACGGATTATGGTTTTACGCCCACCGCACTGAAGCTTAAGCTTATTTGCCCACGTTTCTTGTTATACTCCATTAGCCGCGTTTCTTCGACAAAGTCGAGTAGGCGGCCTAGGGGTGCTTTCTCTATCTCCTTTACTTCCGGGTATGGAAGTTCAAGGTGACAAAGGGTCCCTTTTCCGGCAGTGCCGGGCATTTACATAAAATGTGGTGAGGAGTTTCCTCCGCTTCACCACACATCCTACATTTAGGATCTTGAATTATCCCCGTAATGCTGAGGTGTCTAAAAGATCCTCCTATCCTTCTCAGCTGTTTTCTGCTCAGCTGACTTATTTCTTTGCTTCTGGTCTCACCTGAAGGGTCCTTAACGAACATCCGCGACTGCTTCAGTCCAGGAAGCCCCTCCCCCCAGTAAGCAGGATGTTTTCCCCTTAACATATCTCGCCTGATACCCCCTCTCGCGGTTTTGTACAAAATTCCGCAGGTGGGCTCAGAGCCTATCAGGGTTTTACTAGCAAATATTCTGGCCAGACGATCCGCCTCTTCGTTACCCTTTATGCCTTGGTGTCCCGGTATCCAGATATCTAATAACACGTTTAACAAAATTTTTAGATTTGAGTGAGACATATCATTTATTTGGGCCAAATCTCATCCCAAATAATAATGTGGTAAAAAAACAATAATGGACTGTAAAGATATTATTACTTACGTAATAGTGATTTATCAGATTATTTCACTTGATTCTCCTCTCTCTTCAGATAGGAATTAATATAAGGCCAAGGGAAAGGTTCCAATAATTATTCAGCTGGTAATAAGGTTGGTTGGTTGATCACAAAAACACTTGAAAAAGCCAAGAAAATAACCGGGAAAAAAATTAGTATCACAGCAAATTGGCTGGTTATTTCATTATGGCGGATGGTTATCAAACTCTCTAGCACTTGCTGAAAGCGCATCAGGAAAAAGAATTTTAAAAGTGGCGCAAACATCACTTTTTTTAAATTTTTTGGCTTTGAAAGCAAATCCGGCGGCATAATTACTCTAGCACATCAGGATTTCAAGATATTCCAATCTCAAATTGCTAAAAAACACTGTTTTGGAGATATTTGAGATATTATGCTGTGACGACAGCAAATTTTTACGCTTATTTCTACGTAAGGGATCATTGAGTACTACTCACGCCCTTTAAAATTCATTTTTGCTTGATTTGTTACGATTTTTCTTTCTCGAGATATACCAATTTTAGACTACAGTATAATTCTTCTAATGCAGTTAGTACACTTTCTCGAAAAAGTATCAAGTACACAATGTACAGTACATAAAACTTTCTGTTCAAATTAACTCAAAGCAGTGGTGTAGCGAGAGGGGACAAAGGGAACATTATGCCTGGGCGCTACTCACAAAGGGGGGCCAAATGGTCCGCAAAACAAAAAATGGCTAGATAATTTTTATTATATAATTGATTTCTGGAAAATATATTTTAAATTATGGTTTTTCTATGGGGGGGGGGGTGCTAAAATGGTATTGTGCCTTGGGCGCTAGTTAAATTTGCTACGCCACTGAGCCAAAGTAACGGAAAACAATTTTTATTGGTAGAAAAAAACTATATATTTTTAATTGTGAGTCTGAAAATGCTAAAAAAAACTGATTCCTAAGACTGCAATGCTTGCTAAGTAATATGGAAGGACTATAGATTGAAAATTGGTATATATCTTGAGGAAGAAAAATTGTAGTAAAACAAATGAAAGGGGAGACTAGTACTCAATGATATCTTAATTAAAAATTCGCTGTTCTCAAAACATAATCTTAAATATCTCCGAAAATTGGGTTTTTAACACTTTGGGGTTAGCATATCTCTAAATTTGGATTCAGCCCCAAAAACTTTACAAAAGCAATTACGATAAGGCCCCCTATAATATTATAAGAGTATATAGCACATACCAATACCTGCCGACTGGGAAGCAGGTAGCTGCGGTTCAAATCTTGGTCGCGTCGCTAATGGGGAAGGCAATGTAGAATCACACCATTAATTAAATTCCCTAGTAGGTCACCTTGGCTTCAGCCAAGTGATTGCCTGTTTTTAAATTTTTTTTTATATTTTTATTTTTATTAATGAAAGTTAGTAAAGAGGATTACAAATAGAAATTATTTAGAAAAGTTAAAGAAGGAATTGATGATTAAATAAAGATTTGATAGGTTAAACATGTCAGGTTGAACCGAAATAAGAAATAAATTTCCGTAACTGGAAATAGAAAAATAAAGTGGAACTTTTCTTGTGGATGTAAATGAGAAATTATTAATGAGTGTTACATAAGAAGTTAAATTAACAAAAAAATTAAAAAGTGAAAGTCTGTCTACTAGCCCAGATTTTCCTATACCGTAATTTTCTGGGTTATACAGGGTATCGAGCAAGATAATTTATAAGTAACAAGTGATATAACATGCCGAAGTAATATTGAGGTAGATAGTTAATAATGGAAGTATGAACATAATAATTTATCATGGAAAATAAAATTTCGGATAGATTCACATTGTGGATAAACGTATCGACTGACAATACAGGTACAATGCTTGAATTTATAGCAGAAGTCGGCTCCACATAAACATGGTTTTCATTGATTTAACATTAAATTTGACCACAGAAGTGGCTTGGCCTGATATTTGGCAAGACTGGAAAATTAAAAGTGTTAGTGCGTCTAAATGTAAAAAGGAATAAAATTTAAATTACGACCACAATAAAATTATTTAATTAAAAAAGATATAATGTAGGAACCAACAATATCTCGAAGCAAAATCATTTATTAGAAGGTAGCAAATGAAAAGTCAGCTTAAAGCTTTCATTTCCTTTAAAATTTTCGGTTTTCATTTGACACTTTTGTTGCTTTGTATTCAATATCCATCTTGATAAGAAAATAAATTCTAAATAAATAAATAAATAAAGTCGATTTTGATAAACAATTTCATCTATTACCGTATACATGTCTTTTTAACAAGAAAACTGAGATAAATGGTAACCTAAAAACCGACCATTGATCTCTTTCATAAATCGATTCGTATTTAAATTTTATTGCAACCCATTTCAAAAAAATTAGCATTCTTCTGTTGCACAATTTTCTATCTAATCAACAACTTCCACAAACTTTATCAAACCAGTTGGAGTAAAAATAAATTTATGAGTCGCTTCGATTGTTAACAGTCGATTTGGTAAAAAGTTGAAAAGTGACATAACATAAACCATTGTTTTTCATCAAATAGTTTGGAACAAACTTGTATGACCCATTTGTGTTTTTCTTCTAAATTTATGTAGGTTCTGCTTCGAAGTTTTGTACCGAATTGAATAAATCTATTTTAAACACCGTGTTATTTATTGATTTTATTTATTTTATTGTTTTTTCTTTGTATTTCGCACTTCCGGTGAAAGATTATAGCATTTCAAAATTATCATATTTTGAGGTAAATATCGATAATAGTATATTGTTTCATTTGGATGGAAAGGCAAACTTTACTTCTTATAGAAATAATTTATAAGTAAAGAAAAATTTCAACCCTAACACCTGTTGGGCTGGAACCGGATTTTTGCCTTGCTCCAGCTTGAGTTGATCAAGGAATTACGAATAAAGCAACTAAATTGATTTTAGCCTGGAATGCCGAAATTTAAATTTTTTCGTGATATAAGATTATTCCAAAAATTGGTTATTATTAATTACATTCCGACTTAGAAATTTGCGTTTGGAAGTGAGGCAGATCCTCTATAGTCTTTCTACTGACTATTATTTTATATGCATTATTTTTATACAAACTAATTTTCAATTATTTATTGTCGGGAGGTCAATGTGTTCTTACTGCAACAACGCTCTTTTGAATGTTTTTCATTTTTATTTTCTTGATTATTTTTCTGCAAAGCACGCGGCGCGGCATGCTGCCGTTCTGTAATCAATATTGGTTTATTTTTAAATAATATTAACTAATAAAAATTTAATTTTTAAAAATGTTCTGCATTATGTTAATTGTACGTGTGCCTTTTTTCTTGGCTATAAGTTGGTATAAGCAAAACTTCTTCAATTAAGCTTTCTCAGTGATCTTAAAATTCAATTTTTTGTTGATCTTTTTCAATCGCCTACAACTTTTTAATAAATTAATTAAAAAGTTTCAGTACCCTAATGCTAATAAATTAATTTCTGTAAGTGCAATCATTAAATTAAATTTTGTTTCATTTGAAATTTATTTGTATGTGGGAATAGAACTTTTTTAATTATTTCGTTTTGATTTATATTACATTTTTACCAATATTTTAATTACAATGCGGTAGAAAGTTTAGTTACAAAAGTACAGGATCGTATCAACCATATTTTACCTCCAATCAATTTTAAAAAAAAATTGGAGGTATGGTAATCGAAAAAAAATTTCAACTTTTTTTTTTTGCATTTTCGAGATCACCGTGTTCAGAAACGTAAAGATCTGCAAAAAGTAAAAAAAAAATTTCTGTGTCGGTCTGTCTGTCTGTCTGTCTGTCGGTCGTCAAATTTTGTCGATCGATTTGCTTCCGAACCATTCAACCAATTACGACCAAATTTGGTATGGTGGTAGGGTTCACGGTGGAAAGGTGAAAATAAGGTTTTCGTCGCGATCTATCAATCAGGAGTGCCACCACAAGAAAATAATACGGGATTTTTTAAAAATATTTTGTCTTGCGATATGTTATTTTAAAGGCCTTAAAAGGCTTTATCCAGAATAGGTAAAATTAATCTTCTATCTGTCGTCTGTCAAAAATCACAAGTTGTCAAAGTTGAAACTTTAAGAGTGAATAACTCAAGAAATGCTGAAGGGATCTTACCCAAATTTGGTACGTAGGTACATTGATCCTAATGGATATGAGAGCATATGTAATCCTTCGATAGAAATCAGTAATGCAACATGAAAAAAATAAAATTAACTTTTTTGTCAAAAACATGAAAAAAGTTTTTGTCGATCGATTTTCTCCGGCATTTCTGCGTCGATTGCAATCAAACTTATTGGACGTATGCCTCGTGGGCTGGAATGGTGAAAATAAGGTTTTGCCAGAGAAATCTTCACCAGGGCCACCACAATAAAATAAATAAAAAAAAATGAAAATGTCGTCGTATCTCCGGAAATGTTTAACCGATTCAGCTAAAATTTGGTGTGTCGATTGAGCTTTGAAAGTATAAGTATTGGTGAGAAAACAAACCGAGCCAATTGTAACAGGGCGGGGCAGGTCAGAAAAATTATAGAAAATATTAACTGAAATCTTAATTTATATATTTTTTGTGAGAATTTGTCAGATGGCTGGCAAAAATAAAACAATATATTCAAAATTTTAATAAACGTCATAATTTTGTGACATATGTGTCAAAATTAGGTTAATGTTGATTTGTATACCGAGTGCAGCATAAGAATTGAGTTTAGGGCTTGTAACAATTAATTTTAGAATACAAAAATAGGTGGTTCGGTGGGAAATATTTTATAATATCGTCGTACGGACTGACGGAACGTTACTTTATAAGTAAAAGGTTCTGCCACTAGGTAGCGACCAAGTTTAGGTTGTTTGTTAAATTTTTTCGCAAATGTTTTCAGAATCAGTAAATCGACAGTCAGTAATTTACAAAAATTTATTTTCGAAAAATCCGCTAGATGACCGAAAAAATTTGTTGTACCAATCTTGGAGAAATTTTATTTGTGACTTCTTACGGTATTATGTGACGTATATAAAAATTTTGGAAAAAATTCAGTGGCGTACAAAAATTAAAAAATTTTTTCATTTTAGATTTTGTTAAAAAAACTTTTATAGATAGATTTAGGGTAGGGGGTGATACATATAGATATCTTTGCCAGGGCTACCGATATCTTTGTTAAGGCTACCACAATAGATAACAAAAATGAACATTATGTCATCGTATCTCCGGACAAAATTTGGTGTGCTGGTGATTGGAGGTATTGCGGCAGAGAGTGACGATATTTTTTGTATTAAAAAACAAATTTTTCCAAGCGCAAAACTTTAATGACCAGGTTTAATCTGACCCAACTTCTTTGTATATTTACGAAATCTCACATGGGGGTTTTCCCTTATCACATTTGAATAATGCGGCAACCACTGTGAAAGGAAGTAGGGCCGGACTTGAACAACTTGTGTTCGGTGAGGAAACGATGCAAATTATTTAATAGCAATGAAGTGTCAAATATATGTATTAACATCACGTCAAACATGAAAGGCAACATGTTTTATGTAAAAGTAATTAATTTAAATTTCCTTAAATAATAATAATTATTAATTAATTATAAGGTGGGGAAAACACACTATTCAGCGAAAGTCTACTAATAACAAAGAGCAACGTTGTCTAATCTAAAAAGTCATAAAAAAGTGATATTTTGTTATCAAAATTAGTTAAAATATAATATTTTATTTGAAAGAGGTCAGTGCGTTGACCAGGATGTTAAACAGAAGATAACGGAAAATGTAGTCTAGCTACACAATACATAGTATGTATTTTAAAACTGTTTCCTTGAGATACTTGACGTTTTCAATTATTACTTTTTAAAACAAGTAGTTGTATTTTCTATTACTTTCTTATGTACGAAGTTATTAGATGTTTACAAATCTCTTCTTTACCTACTTTCTGGATTGGTTCAATAACTTATACATTTCTTCGCTAGTTTACGCTAAATTTAGCTGCTCGTATTGACACGTGCAGTGTTATTTAGGGTTGCATTTGATCTATTTACTTTTCTTATTATTATTTACTGCGATCTTTTATGTTGTAATGAAAATGTGTCGTACACAGCATTAAAGAAGTTGTCGATAGTTTATTACTTTTCCATTAGTTTTCTAACAGATTTTTGAAATATCTACAAACAGCTTTTTTAAATTGGTATTGTAACAAAATATTGTCAGATTCCGTTCGGTTTGCTTGTAGCACTCTGTATACACCTTTTACCTGGTGATATTGGCACCTCCGAATAAAACTGTTCTGTCAAACTAAGTCACATTTCTATTTGTTTTGTGTAAGCTAATGATGTTTATTTTCTGAATTAAAAGTTTAGTTGGTGTAGTAAGACAAACATTTAATGTTCCGGTAAGAGTTCCTTTGCTGCTCTAATTTTGCAGGATTTTTGTTATTTTCCGTATTTGTCCTTGGTTTTTTGTAAAATCATGTGGCGGCCTTGGAAAGGTTTTACTTCCTGTGGTAACATCTTCCTACACCAGCGAGAGAGATGAAATCTTCCTGGAGGCCTTGGCTGAAGCGAACATCTTGGTGGCCAACGTCGGAGACACCCCAACTTTCAAGAGAAATGGGTCGGCCTCAATATTGAACCTCACCTTGGCCCCTTCCCGGACTATCCGAAAGCTATTCCAATAGAGGGTCGTCGAAGAAAAATACACTGTGGAGGACAAGGGCTGGCAGCCTCACAAGAAACATAAAGCCAAGCTGATGGAAGCCTTCATCGTGAAGAAATGGGGATGCAAAGATCAGCTTATTGAGGCGATAATAACATCATGTAACGCCGCCATGCCAAGAAGGGGAAGAAACGGACGAGACGACCTGTCTATTTGTGGAATCCTGAGATATCTGCCTCCAGGACGACAGCAAACCAAAAATTACGAGCCTACCAGAGGATCCGACAAACATAAAGGCCTGGCCCTAAAAATGAAGCTAGGCAAGAAGTGTTGGGAAAACCTGCTGACCCTTCTAGACGAGAACCCATGGGAAAAAGCCTACAAAATCGTTAAAGGCAAACTCACAGGCAAACTCAAACCGAGGCGGTCTTTTCGGGCCATCCCACTGCAGAACATGAAAGACTACCCACCCCATCCCATGGAGCCCCTTCACGGTGGAGAAACCCAAGGCAGTGGTCGCCAACGGAAAGGGCACCTCGTCCCGATAGTGTACCATCTATGGGTTTGAAAACTCTGGCCGCAGAAAATCCAGAATTATTTATGGTTGCCTTCAATAAGATCATCGATGAAGGCACTTATTCCATGAATTGGAAAAAGACTGGAAGAGCTGTTGTCTTATTGGTCCATCTGCCAATGGCGACCACGCCGGGAAGCTCTTTGAGAAGATGATCCTGCAAAAGCTGAAGCAGTTCAGATTAGGAAGGGGCAGGTCACGGTAGATACACTCCAGAAGATCGTACAAACGGTGCAGTGAGTCAGGTTGGGCACTCGCCGGAGGAGAAAATAAAATAAATAAACACGATGTACTGAAACTCCGTCTACCAGAGGGCGCACGTTTGTAGGATTCGCCGACGATCTGGTTGTGATAGTCAGCGACCACGATGCAAAGGGGCCAAATACCAAAGGCAACGAAACCATCACCATCATTCTGCAGTAGATCCGAGCCCATGGTTTTAACTGTTTTGGTTTTCGGAAAAAGAAAAGGTACCAAATATCAGCATCATTATAATGAACGGCTCCCTCATCCAACTCAGCGAATCAGTAATAGTACTTGGAGTAAAGTTGGACAAACACCTCAACCTTGACCAACACATGAAGTTAACTGCTGCCAAGGCACAGAAATCAGCGTCGACCATCGTCTGCCTGATGCAGGAAGGACCCAAGGCAACCAAACGCCGAGTGCTTGCAACCGTAATGCAAACCATTATGTTTTATGCGGTGCCGGTCTTGCACGAGGCCCTTCAGATTCAACGCAACCGAGAACGTCTACGCTTCGAGTGCAATGACGAGCTGCGCTTCGAGCGATCAGCGCGTACACAACCGTGTCGGGAGAGGCAAGTGCTTCCGGGCACTTCCGCTGCCGCTTCCGGGCAAGTGCATACACTGAAAAAAATGGTTGCACTTTTTTCAGTATACCTTTGACATCATGCTGGACAGCTGTCAGGCAAAATGGAAAGAAGTCGAGATTGGATGGTGGACAAGGTGACTCATACCCGACATCCAATAATAGGTCGTCAGAAGCCATTGCCATTACCACCTAACACAAGCCGTCACTGGTTACTGGTCAACGTATACCTCCACCGATTTAACAGAAGACCGACCCCACTGTGTGGCCATTGTGATGTGGAAAAGGGCACTGCCGAGCATACCATCTTCAAATGCCAGAAGTGGGAGCCGGCCAATAATACGCCTAATAATACGCCTAATAATACGCCTATTACGGCCGCCCTATCCCACGAAAGCTTAATACGCGACGCGATGAAGTTCTTCGCATACTACCATTCCAAGTTTTGACCCAACCGAATCTATTTGCTCAGCACAATACCCGCGGTTAGGCACAACTCGGCGCCCACAACTCGGTACCAGAAAAATTCTGTTAAGAAACAAAATGTTTTATAAAGTGATTATAGGGCTGATGGCCCTACGACAGTTAACCCCGACTGAAGGTCTTGGCGATAATTGGCCTTCGGGACCTCTATCCAAAAAATGTCCAAATCAACTTCAGAACTATCCCCCCCCCCATCTACCTAGGCACACAAACATCTTCCTCCGCAGAAGAATAGCCAAGGAGCAAAACTTGAATTCTTTTATTATATAATTTTAATTTTTAAAAGAAGACGGTGTTTAGAATTGCAATCTGTTTTATTTGTTCTTTTTGTATTATTCAAAATTGCCGCCAATTATTCAATGCTTTCTAATATTTTGTACACCTACGTTAATTATGTTTTGTTCGTCCCTCAAATTGTATCGTCCGCATGCCAATCTTTACCGCTCCAACTTCAGTTACCTACAAACAACCGTTGAGTTCACATCAAAAGTTCTCGACAAGTTTCCGTTTCGTTCAAGCTCCTTTTTGTAACGGAGATAAAACCTCCTTATAAATTGTAACTCCACATGTAGTCATTCGAATTTCACGTATCTATGACAAAAAGATTCAGTGATTGCTGTGATACCAAAAAGTACCCAAATTACCGGTTAATAAATACAGTGCAAACATCAAAATGTTTTATTTAGTGACCACCCCCACATTTCGTCGACATAAGAGGTCTTTCAAAGAGATTTTCTATGACTAGAATTCAGCACGCTGCTTAGTTACCATCTCGCAAGCAGCTTTGCGAACTTGCAGACCAACGAAGCTAATCAGACGGGGCCTCCAAATTTTATAGGAATCCGTTTGCAGATGGGACATTTAAGTCAGCACCTCGATTGTTCTCTCAAATTTATATAACATTAGCTGAACAATATGGAGGTGTTATTCCTGTTTTGTATGCGCTGTTGCCAAATAAACAACAGTCAGCTATTCGAAATGAGCTCTAGACCTTACCTTAGTACCAAAAGCGATCGCTTGCAATTACGAAGTAGCAACTTTCCGGGCCATAATAGAGCGTTTCTCACAAGTTTGCATACATGGATGTTTTTTTCATTTGCCGCAAAACATGAAAAAATATCTTAGGCAATTGCAATTGATAAATCGCTGCAATAATGTTCCACATTTTTCTCTTCAAGCAGGAATGATAAAATCGCAATCGCCTTTGTTCCGATTCTTGAACTAGATAAAATGGTTGATGCTTTGGAAGATGTAATAACAGACGAACTTCGACCAGTTTTAGACTGATTTGAAGATAGTTGCTTAGAAAGATCAAATAGGGGCAGAGATGGGCGGCCTGGTATAACTCAGCGCTCAATATTTGGAAACGATATTTTTATAATTAATAGGTACTGCTGAAAAGAGATCTACCAGTTACATGAAGCTACTACCCCCCCCCCTCTAAGTAAAGTAATCTCAGTCAGTCTCAAGAACAGAGTGTAAGATATAATGTTAATTAAATCTAAGCAAAATTAAAATTTTTTTACTCGTTTCTTACACATTTTTTTTTTTATTTACAACCCTATTTTTTGACAAAATATGTCGTCACTTCATTTTTTAAATTATACCACATATCTTCGTTCTATTATTTTTTTATTCTTAATTAATTAATTAATAATAATTTAAGCAACTTTAGAATTTCACCGTTTTATTGCTCTAGGGCAAGTAAAGTCAAGCTCAACCTCATGCAGTCTCAATCGAATAGTTTTCTCGAATATTTAAATTTTAACTTCTACAAGTTAATAGAAACTTAAGCATTGTAACAATACAAAGCCCAATTTGAATTTAAAAATAACCCGTGTGTAAGAAAAAAAATGTTAATGCGTAGTCATTTTTATCTCCCTAGGGAGTTATTGATACATAAAGATATCTACGTTTCATATAGACAGGTATACATAAAAGCTAATTAAGCTTATTTATAAGTTATCAATTAATTCTATGTATAATGTTCTCTAACTACCATTAGAATATCCTAAAGAAAAAAATGTTTTTTACTTACCCATTCTAATGTGGCTACCACTCAAGCCGGAAGAAAGAATTGGTTCAATGAAATCTGCAATAAACGAGAAATTTTTAATATTAAATTTAAATTTTAAGTTTATATACTATTCGTTCTCCACTTTATTATTCAAACAGCAATATTCAATATAGTTTCCGTTATCTACAATAAAAATATTTTTTGTTTGTTAGTTTCTGCAACAAGCTACAATTTAAAAGTTTATGTTTTTAGTAAATTTAAAGTGCTTTCTTTATATTTTATCCAAAAGTTTTTTTTATTTCTAAAGTTTAAAGCTATTCTAAAGTTTTATACACAAAAATCGATTACATGCGATTGTTCAAATATTAAATGTCAGAAAAAAAAAACAGAAAAAGTATTAGTTTCACTTTTAGTTTTTTATTATTGAAGAAAAGACAAAAGCAATGGAAATTTTTCGCTACGACATCGAAATCGCTTTATTTGATTTGCAAATTTAAATTAATATGATCGATTGCCATAAGTAAAATTTAAATTTAAAAAACTAATTCATCTTAAAAAAATTACAATGGGAAACCATTGGCGGTTGGAATGTATAAAAATTAAAGCAATTATTAAAATGTGTTTGTACGTAGTTCAGTTTCAATTTCCTATAATTTTAATAAAATTTACAATATAAGTTTCGTCGAGATTCACGAGTTTTCATTTCCGTTGTTTTTAAAATTTACCACAAATGATGTTACATTTTTTAAGTTTTGTTCTATTTGGCGCATGTTTTTCATGAATTTTTAGATAAATATGAGCTTTATAATGTGAATAATTGAAAACCTGAACAGTATCAAATTTCTATATTTTTGTAAAACAAAATTTCCCATTTCCACAACAGCAGTATTTCATAATACGTAACAAAATTAAATTAAAAGTTATGCAAATTCTAATAATAATTTGATGTTGTATCTTAAAACAAAAACATGAAGATGGGTATTTAAATTATTGCTGAAAGGTAGGTGTATCAGTTCGAATTGTAAACTTTTTATTATTTTTTTTTATTATATTGACCCAACAAACATTTGCAAATTTTTGAATAATGGAATAGGTAGGAAAGTTTTGCCATTCAAAAGTTTAAAGAAAAATCATTGTTCAAAGTTTTTAAATTTTGGCTAAAATTCAGTATCATTTTTTATTACCGATTGAACAGTTATAAAGATTCGACTTTTCAACTTTTTCAAGACATAATAGAAGTTAGAGTGTATTTGAAACTAAAACCTTTGAAAAACTTTTGAGAAACTTTATTGCCTCTGCGAAATATATAAACGTGTTTGAATGAAAATGACCGACGTGTTATGCATATCATTTTTTATTTTCGTTGCCATAAATTTATATTAGGTAATCTATTTATTTTGGAACGTGAAAATTTTGAATTCGTGAAAGTTCTAAATTTTTTATAAACTCAGTTGACCTTTTACGGAGTGTCATTTTAAATATCACATAAATGATAAAATCTTAAATACTGTTAAATAGTCTTGTCATATTGCAAATTTCGTTTCATTCACTAACTTATTCACTGGTCAAGTTTAAGGTCAGCGAAACTTTTCCAAGATTTTTCAAAAAACGATAAAATCGTCGCTACAAAAATAACAAAAAGTTGGTGCAAAAAGTGCAGTTTCACTGCCAGCATGAAACACACTGCACAAAAATATTGGGGTTGGGTACAACTCGCCGCGCACGATTCGCTGCGTACGATTCGCCGCGTACGATTCGCCGCGCACGATTCGCCGTGGCACGATTCGCCGGGAACTTCTAACGCCATATATCAATAATCTAATTACTCGATTTGTTGACCTTTTGTATTTAGATGAGGACACAGGTCACTTAATATGGTTCAAATTTTATCTCTGACGAAAAAAATAATTTTTTACCGTGGATCCGTGTATTGCCATGGTTGTCTTTGTCAAAACGGCTCGAAGCGCCCGGAGCGGAGGGGACCGGAGCGCAGGGTAGCGTAAACTAATTAAAAATATCTCTGAAGACCGAAAGAACTCGGAAAAGGTGGAACTCAAAAAAGATGAAACACGTTGAAAACGTGAATATCGTTTTGTAACAGTTTAATTTATTTAATTTAAATTTATGGGTTAAAAATCTATCAAAGATTATCGATAGATAAGGTCACTGAACGGATAAAAATAAATAAAAATAAAAATAAAAAAATCGCGGCGAATCGTGCCACGGCGAATCGTGTCGCGGCGAATCGTGCTGCGGCGAATCGTGCTGCGGCGAATAGTTTCCGGCGAGTCGTGTCACGGCGAATCGTGCGCGGCGAATCGTACCGTTCCCAAAATATTGGTATATGCAGAAGTTTATGTTCGACACATTTTACACATCCAATTTTGCTTTGCAGTAAGAAGCTTTAGTACAATTTTAAACAAATAGATGGCTCTATTTGTCCATTTATTATTTTATTTTTAAAATTTTTAACTAAAAAATTTTAAATTAAAAAATAATATCGTGTTTATTTAACAAAAATAAGGCTTATAATTTTAAATATTTCGCTGGTAAATATATACCTGCAAAATATATGGGTATACCTAACTAACAAAAAGTTCCTAAACTTGGAATTTACAAACAAAGAAACGCAAGCACATTTGAAAATTAAATAAATTTCAAGGTGCGTACGTCGGCGTTTGACGTAAACCAATCTTTAGATTCAGACTACAGCAACGCTTGCAACCTGAACACCGCACCGCCACAACAACGATAACCCAAGAACATAATCAATGTACTAGAATGATAGTAGGATAAATTTAAAATACATAGTTTTGTATACGTCTAGAACAGGTATAAAATCGACAATATCTTAGAAAGTGAAGATAGAAAACTTGTTGTTGAGTTCAAGCGGTTTTAAGATTAAGAATAAATATCCTTTGTATGCTTATTTCCAGTTCGAATTCCACTAAAATCTGATTGATATGTGAAATTTGTGTGTGATATGGTGTTGAGACGAATGATCCCGGTTCAAATAATCCCGACACAAATGATCCCAGCAACAAATGACTCCAACGACAAATGATTCCTTCAAAGTGAATAATGCTCTTCATTTTAAAAACTTTTATTATCATTTAATTTTTTTATCTTTGCAGTAGGTAAGTCCGCACCGTTTAAATGACGAAAAGTCCCCTTTTCTCCACAAAAGAGGTCCTTGAGATGACATGGGTCTGTTCTGTAGGTTAGAAAAGGTTTCAAGCTCGTAGTAATAGTCAGGGATTAATCTGAGATTCAAGATAATCTTAGGATTTACCAATAAGATTATTGGAATTTAGACCGTATCCTAGCAACAGCAGCTATTTTTAGAATTAATCTTGAATCTCGAATTAATCCGTGACTATTAATACGGGCATTAGATACTTTTTTTAGCAAAATATTCATTAAAAGAAGGTCTCTGCAAAGACATAGATCTGTTCTGTAGGTTTGAGTAAGTTTAAGTTACCATCTTAGCAAATCCGTCGCCACAAATTGTGCGTGAAGTTAGCCCCGCCATTTTTGAAAATTAAAAAAATGAATACTGTGCCGGGCTGTGCCCAAAGTGTGCCACGTTGTGCCGTATTTTTTTATTTTCATCGGGCACAATTCAGCTTGGCACAATATTAATTTTTAAAATTTTCATAAATGGCGGGGCTAACTTCACGCACATCGCCACAAAGAGAAATCCGTGAAAACGCAACCATAAAAGATTCCTACGCAAATAATTTCAACGAAAGATTATAATCCCCAAAATTAATTTTTTCGTTATAATATTTGTTTATTTTTAATATACAGTAGCAGTCATGGAAATTGCATGGGAAATTGTTTCCGACAATTTGCAATAAAATTTCAATAACCGCACACAATATAAACGCAATACGCATACCAAGTTAAGTTTTCAAACCGGGGGGTCTGGGAGGTATTATATTATTTATGATGTGAAATTCAATAACACATTTTCTTTTTTTGAACATAATCACTATAATGTGCTGGGGGGTATTCCATACCCCCCAGACCCCCCGGTTAGAAAAACCTAACTTTCAAAAAATAATATGTATTTTTTATCTATTTCTGTTCTATAATTCCCAATGCAGTTTCCATGACCGCTACTGTATATATGATACAAGGCAGCTAGTTTTGCATTGAAATATTTTTATTATATTATATCGGTAATTTTTGGAGTTACTCTCAGTTAAATGGGCCCACGAATGTAACTTTCTCAAAAAGACTATTGGAACGAGGACAATTATCTGAGCATTTAAAAAAATTTTTTGCGGATTATCCATTAGTTTTCCTCCATTTTCCTCCTAAGTGCACGGGTTTTCTATTGTCGGTACGTGTGCTTTCATATCTGTAGTCTTAAAGATTTCTGTCACATGCGATTGTTACTCCGTCGAGTGCACATCGTGCGATGTAACCTTACCAGTAACCGCAGGTACAGATCCACCTTAAAGTAGGAATCACCTCTTTCTAGTACCACTTTTGGCAAGTTCGGGCGACTTTCAGGCATATTTTTAGAGAAGAAGCGGAACGACCGTAACTCCGGCAAATCACGGATTCCAAGTTAAAGCTAGTTTTTCGTTTGTGAAATTTAAATAAAAATTTTTTTGTTTTATGTGTACTATCGGAGTACACGTACGGACAACAGAAAACTCGTTTAAGTAGAAATTGTAGTGATTATTTTGTAGTTAATAGTTATTTATATATTTAGGGCTTAATCATTTGAATCATTTGATTAGGGATCATTTGTCGACGGGAATCATTTGATACCGGGATCATTTAGTAGAAGGATCATTTGTCGTGGAATCGTATGAAATATCCACTCAATTTTTTTATTCGAAGGAATGTTTTATGGCATTAAGTATGGAATATAGCGACGTTTAAATGTCCGTCACGGCTTTGCTTGGTGGCGCTAATTCGAGAGTTCACCTTTCGATTACTTTGTGGTATAAATCCGGCTGAATTTGCTGGATGGCATTCCTTAGGTTGATTTTAAGGACATAAATTTGCGATCTATTTAAAATAGCTCCAAAGAAATAAGTCTAAAAGTCATGTCGCCGACTCGCAAGATAATCATGCCTTGAAATCCTTCGTATAGAATGCCTGCACTACGTTAAACCAACCTTTACAGTTTTGAATCTTAAAGGTATGCTGCCAAAGCCTCACGCTCCAACGAGTCAGCCTTCCCACAGGGTTTTTCATAGATCAAAGCCCCAGCAAGGAATAATGATACGTGCCGATTCAATGCCGAAAATTTCGTCTAAACATTTGCATTCAGAAACGAAATGATTTTGTTCCGTTTTATTTCAAGTTCTCGCTGCATAAGCAGTTACCCGTTCCTCGGTGCCCTCACCCTGAGTGAAAACACAACCCAAACTAATATTTGAAGCGTCCTACTGAATAAAAATTTCTTATAAAAATTTGGGCTAACTAAGACTGGTGCTAAAACAAATAATTCTTGAAACGCTCAAATGACTCCTTAGCAGCGGAAGTCCAAGTTATAGATTAATGTTCAGCACGACCCTTAATGAGTTCAGTTATCAAGGCTGATATTGTTGAAAATTTTGGCACAAATCGCTTATACCATCCAATTATGCCAATGAAACTCTTTACCTCGGTAATAGTTTTGGGTTTAGCCAATTTATACAGTTTTATCAATTACGTGTTCTTCACGTCTTTGTGACGTGAAATTTGCGTCTTTCATACCCGTATGGTGACGGATTAATCCGATATTCAAGATTAATTTTTGAAATAGCAGCCGTTGCTACGATACGGTCTAAATTCCAGTAATCTCATTGGTAAATTCTAGGATTATCTTGAAGCTCAGATTAATCCGTAACTATTATGCCCGTACTAATAATCACGGATCAATCCGAGACTCAAAATAATCCTAGAATTTACAATGAGATTACTGGAATTTAAACCTTATCGTAGCGACAGCTGCTATTTCGAGAATTGATCTTGAATCTCGGATCAATCCATGACTATTAGTACAGACAACAAACATTGAAACACAAGCCTGAACAATTCCATATGCTCCCAAAACGAGTTTGAAATAATCATAATGATTGTAATCCACGTACACTAAAACATTTTTGCCAAGGGGTCGCATAATGTTATCCATTAATCGTTGTTGGGTGCCAGGAGTATTTGATATTCCAAAGGGCAAAACTATGTATTCAAATAAACCCCGACCCGGTACTACAAATGCAGTTTTCTCACCCAAACTGACAGATAAAGGAATTTGCCAGAAAGCCTTTTTCATATTAATATAGTGTAAAAATGCACTAAACATCACGTAAACGAATTAAAATTTCATTCTGACGCTGCAAAGGATAGACGTCCTTTCGCGTCACTTGGTTTAATTTGCTTCCGTCAAAACATAGACGATATGTCCCTTCAGATTTCCCAACAAGGAGCAAGGAGCATTTTGATCATCTTGTCCAGCTCTGGGTGAGCGACTTTTTGCATAGCTGGGAATAGAGGATAATATCTCTGTTTTATGGGTAGAGCATCACCGGTGCCGATAACATGTATCTACCATTTTATTTGTTCGGGTTAGGTCCTCATGAGCGATATCCCCATAGATTTTCTTTTCTAGTTATTGAAAACAATTTTACAATGTTTACGATTCTCTCCTTTCTTCTTGCGCAAACGCTTTCCGTTCCTGGTTTTTTAAATATCCAAAATATACGGGGCGCTGCCAGAAAATTTAACGAATTTAAAAATTTTTTACAATGCACTAACCAGTGTGTATGCGGACTAACTTAGCGGAAACAAAGATGACTTACTAGAAAATATATATAATAGGGTATTATCCATAGTGTTTAATCAACAAATCAATATTGGGCTTTATATTACTTACATATAAGTGGGCCTGCGTGGATTGTACTCCGGCTGGGTTAGTTAGATAAATGTTACGCTCATGTCGTATTATAGTCAGTTAAATTTAATTATTAAATAATCCTATAAATTTTCATAACTGTTTTTATTTTCCTTTTTCCTTTTCGTCTTTGATGAATATTTAAGATAAAATTTTTTGATGAATTTTTGGAATAATAGCACCTGTATATTTCAAAATTTAGTACGACATATAAATTTGGCCTCTTGTTTATCATTGATAGTTCAAAAGGTAAGTGCAAATAGATGTTTTCGGTCATCTACATACTAAGATGAAGGTCTGATACAAGAGAAAGCGGTCTGAGATAGAGAACCAATGCAATAAAACTTTTATGTCAGGCAGGAAACCCAAAGGCTTATCATGAACCAAATTTGTTCTGTCCGATTATTTTCCGCTCAACACTAAAAACTATATTTAAAAAAGATATCGCATTGTGCAAAAACCTAAACAAAATAACAAAATAAAATATCTTTAATCGGTTTACCAACAAAATGTGCTAATTATACTTTCGCAGGATTAACGTGAAAATAAGAAAAATTTCCTTTTGTTTATTTAAGTTGCTGTTTTAGTAAAAAATCGTTTATTGTTTCCACGCGAAAATGTTTCAAAACGGAAGGTAAGCGAATTATTGTAAAATAATTCCTAATAAACCTTTGACAAATTCTTAATGCAATAAACAAATAATGTTATTTAAATTAAACGAAACAAAATTTTGTTTGGGTCTTTTCACCATTCAACTCACTTTGCTTTAAATTATTATTGATAAAATTATTTTGGACAGCGAAATAAAGCAAGGTCCCGTTGTCCTATCGTAAAGACTTAAACGTTTTTGTGCCGAGACGTCTTTGCGCCGAATCGGTGCTGAGCTAGCGCCGAGAGGTTTTGTTTTCCATTTATTGTTTTGACTGCAGTCTGATTTTTTTTTTTTTAATTTAAAAGGTAGACATTATTCTGTTGATATTGTAGTAAATAATTTAAAGAAATACATTACACGCTTTGTGCTTGTTTAAAAGCAAATAAATGAAAAAGTTAAATCGAAAAAGAGAAAGCAATTCGAGTGAAATCGTAAATCCACAGGGTTCACTTAAAAGCACTGAAATTCGATCGAGATTGCAAGATAATACTTGAAAATGAAGGAAATGTGAATATCAACATCCTAATAGTATCGTAGCAAAAAAATATTTTTTAAGTGTTTGGCCATATGTTGAATCCATTGTGAGTTGACTGAATAGAAATGTTTGTGCGCGCCTACGTATTGACACCACTTCATGCCATTTCAATCTTCCTCGACACACATTGAACTTCGCATTACAGACGGAGAATTTTTGGAAAATTAATTTTTATTAAAAAGAAAATTATTGCCCTTTGTTTCGCATGCAACCAAAAAATTTAATAACGCGACACAACATTTCATTTTAATTTTCGCTGTTAGAAAAGCTGGAAAATTTTTACACGACTTTCGTTAATAAAAAATCAATTGTTCTCACTTTTGTTTAAGTTAACTGTATTCGTTTCAGATGCGCTAGTTTAAATAAATGAGATGACATGTACAAAAAACGCTTTTGGGTATTATGTTTATTATCCTGAATAAGGACAAAAACGACCATAGCGGAATAAAGTGTGAAAAATGGCCCCTCGGCATAAACAAGATAAACGTCGTGCTTGGCAAAAACATATTTTATATCTCTTAGGAATTTACATTCTACTTTGGAAATATTTTTATATTGAAACATTTCTGTTAGAAATATTATCATTCTTTGGCAAGGTTTAGGTTTCATTCATTTTCAAATCGAATTTATTTTAAATTTATTTTAAAACCGTAACGCTTTATTTGAATGCGTTTTGGAGCCACTGCTTAAAATTAGCAAAAAGTTAGTTATGCTCTAAAAAAGACAAAAACCAATTTTTTATAAAATGCAATAAAAAGTAACTTAAAAAATTATTTGTTTGTTAACCGAGATTTAATGTCTTTCGAGAGTTAGTATGTAACTGAAGACGCTCTATAAAAAGTAAAGTACAATTTAGAGAGATCTGGATGAAAAACCAAAATTTATGATTCAAAGAAAATTTTTGTAAAAACTCGTAATAAAAATGAAAAGAAATTTTAGTTATGAGATAAAAAAATAATACAATTTTTTAAAATAAACCCTTCACACCGAATTCTAGGTTTGGGAGCAATCGGTTTTGAGAAAATAGCATTCAAAGGTTTTAGTTCAATACTTTAGTTATTTTATACAACAAAAATCTAAAGGTTTTCTAATTGAGATGTCCAGGTTCACTTGGTTTTACGTTTTTATTTTTTTTCAGTAATCCGTGTTAAAAAGATATCAGAATCTAACATGTTCTGCTGTATCCTATTCGGGAAGATATAAATGTGCGTGAAGTTAATCCCGCCATTTTTGAAAATTTAAAAACTGAATGTTGTGCCGGGCTGTGCCAGATGTTGTGCCGTACTTTTTTAAATTTTATTTAATACATTTTGGATTTTACAGAGATTGCTTATTTCGGGGTAGAAGTTAGCCCCGCCATTTTTTATTTTTTAGAAATCAAAATTGTATTGGATTCTACTCGACGTGTGCGGTTGTGTGCCGTAAACCATAAAATTTTATTTTGATAAATAACATTTTTTTTTGGGCCAAAATCTATTTTATCCAATTGGTGTTTCGCTAGGGAATTTTGGTGTGCAATCTTTAGGAATTAGTAAGAAATTAGAGGAATTAGTGGATAAGTCAAGGAATTACAGGAATTACTTGAGAAATTAGTAAGAAAATAGTAGAATTATTGGAAAATTAGAAGAAATTGTGAGCGAATTAGTGGGAAACTCTCTTCTCCCCTCTCCCGTCCCCCTTCATCTCCCTGAATCTTCAAAATATCAAAAATATAGATTTTGGCCCAAAAATATTTTATTTATTAAAATAAAATTTTATGTTTTACGGCACACAACGGCACACGTCTAGTAGAATCCAATAAAATTAAAAATAACGGTGCTAACTTCTATCCCAAAATCAGTAATCCTTATAAAATCAGAAAAATATAAAATAAAGAAAAGCGGCACAATGTGGCACACTTCGGGCACAGCCCGGCACAATATTCAGTTTCAAAATTTTCAAAAGTGGCAAGGCTAACTTCACGCACATAAGATATTAAGTGTTTTGAAGAAAAGCAATTATTTCTGAGAGAAATAAATTGTTCCTGGTTCACGAATTCCATAAACCAAAGGATTCGGTATAAACAAGAAAAACAGATAATATATAAAGTAAATTAAAAAAATGAAAACAAAGAATAAAGAATTATTTTGAAAATCACAGCGAAAGTGGACAGAAGCAGGCTAATTTAGTGTTGATTATTTCGGAATCAAATTAATTTTAAAATAATAATTTTTAATAAGGGTACCAGTGGCGTAACAAGCAGTTGAAGGACCCATGTGCGAATTTGTTAATGTAATTTATTGTTTTTGTAATTTATTAAACAAAAGTAAATAAATAATTATGTATGCTATCCATAATTTTAGGATAAACCAATAACAAAATTACATTACGGGCCGATTTTACAACACTGTTGATGCCCACTCTGCATATTTAAAAAATGTATGTAGTTCCTTAAAGAGAATACTAATACTAGACACATATTATATTTTATAAGATGTTAAATTGTTTTGAAAAGTCTTCGGAAGGTCACAGAAGAAATGGGGGCCCCTTTAGCCGAGGGACTGAGTGCGTCGCATTAAGTCCGTCCCTGAAGGGCGGACATAAGCATTATTTGCCCATGAGAATGATGTAACATGCAGTTAAACTTTGCATTATTAAATAAATGCATATAAAGAATTCAACAGAATAATGCACAACCGCGAAGCTGAAAGGCAAATTACTTTGATTATTTATTTGTACTTTAACAATAACTTTATTTTCGCTCCCACTCTCACTTTCGCAGCATTATGTCAAATAATTTTGAAAAAGCTACAGTCTCTCGGAAGTTTAAACTAATTGACGGCAAACGGAGTGATTCGGTTTTTAAACTCCGAAATTGATCTTTTAAAATGAACGGATACGTTTGACCTAATTATTTAAAACAGTAATTAAGCTTAATGAATTTTTAGTGAGTTGATGACACGCTAGAGATTTAAACGAATAAGAAGTGTTATCGTATTTTTTTTGGCATTTTAACTGGATTTAAAGTGTCGAGATCGAATTCGGATAAATCAAAACTTAACGCGATTTCTTAACAAATCTCTAGAATCAGATACCAGTGGCGGCTCGTGCCTTCATCATTTGAAGAGGCTTATTAATAAAATGAATTTTCAAGAGATTCTTAGAATTTCCACGAATTTCTTAAGATTACTAAGATTTCCGAACATTTCCTAAGATTTTCTAAAATTTTTCGGGAAATTTCTCAGATTTTCATTTACTTGCGTACCACATTTTCTCAGCGATTTTCCCCTCCGTTCCATCCCAACTTATTTAAATAAGAAAAATCTGATGATGCTATTTGTAAAATAAAGAGGTTGATGCTCTACTACGTCGTTAAAGAACTACAGCAGCAGTTATGGAAATTTCATCGGAAAAATCCAGGTTTCAAACCGGGGGAACTGGGGGCTATGGAATACCCTCCAGTACACCAAAGATTGTGCGCAAAAAAATTTGTTGTTGCGATTATTGGTCAAAAGTGCAAAATCAAATAATGCTTACGATTTTTCACAGATGTAAACAAAACAATAAACCAATATGGCGGCCACTGGGTATAAAAATGCGTGACGATTTCTGCCATTTTGGTCCTACCGTAAAAGTTCATAAACCGCGTTAAGGAACTTCGTTCCAAAAAATTAATAAGGATACAAAGTAAATTAAAAAATATAAAAATATCGAGGGTTTTTTCTTATTTCTGCTTTTCTAATTTCTAATTTTCCATAGCCCCAAAAATATTAATTTTTGCAGTCAAAATGTTATAGCTTTTTATAACTTTTTGAGTTATAGATTACTTTAACATGCCCAATCAATAATTTAATTGATTGATTCTATAGCTTATATACAGGGTGTCACACTTTTCTAAGAAAACTATTTAAGGAATCTTTTTTTCTAAATTCAAACCCTCAAACCCAAAAAAAGGATTTTTTTTCAATTTTGCTTTTCTAAATTCTTATTTTCCATAATCGAAAATATTAATTTTTGCAGTCAATATGTTATAGTCTTTTTTATAACTTTTGAGTTATAAATTAAAGTAAAAAAAATGTCGTAACGTCGACGGCGAAATGGGCGACGGCGAAACGGCCACGGCAAAACGGCCACGGCGAAACGGCCACGGCGAAATGTCCTAGACCCCCTCAGACCCCCGGTTTGAAAGAGAAAACCATAAAACTTAAACTTATTAGTTTCAAATAATTTCAACGATATATTATAATCCCCAAAATTTATCTTTTTTTTTATTATTTGTTTATTTTTAATATGCAGTAGCAGTCATGGAAATTGCAGCGGTAATTATTTCCGAATTAAAATAACAATTTGCAATGAAATTTCAATAACCACACACAATAAAAACGCAATACGCATACAGAGCTAAGTTTTCAAATCGGGGGGTCTGGGGGTTATAGAATACCCTCCAGTACACCAGAGATTGCTAGCAAGAAACATGTATTTTTGAGCTTATGAGCTATTCAAACCAAAAATTTAACTTTTTATCTATTTCTGCTCTGAGTCCATATCTTTTTTATTAAGAATATAATATACTTAAAAATCTGTTTTTGTAATTCGGGAATAAACCCAATGCAATTTCCATGACTGCTACTGTATATTGGATACACAATTAGGAAGTACATATATATGTTCTTCTTATGTCCTAGCCTATATATATTTCAATACCACATTAAGTAGATGGCGGCATATATGTAGTGATGCGGAGATTTTAGTTGATGCATAGTCTCTGCGGAGTATTCTTGAAATCCTCGGTAGCAGTGCCGTAACTAGGGTAGAACGACTTGTGTGGTTGATCCGGAAGCAATGCAGAAAAGAGCTTAAATAAGGTGCTAACCAGTAAACGCCAATGATTTTATAGACAAAATAGCAAAAACAAAAGTCATATGAAAATGAGCGTGCTCATTAGCAGTGCCGTACTAAGGTAGAGCGACTGGGGCGGTTGTTCCAGGAGCAATGGAAAAAGGGAACGTAAATAAGGCGCTAAGCAGTGAACGCCATTGATTTTATAAACAAAAAATCAAAAACACAAAAATTCATACGAAAATGAGAGTAGCTTCGTTTAATTTTTGCTAAAATTTTAAGTTGATGGGGGGGGGGAATGTTATGTCTACACCAGATGTATCATTGCCTAGTTACAGTACTGATCAGTAGTACAGTTACACTTTGTGGTCCATGTGATGGTTACATGATTTATAGGCCATGGCGAGGGGGAAATCTCTGGGGAAATTTGGTGTACAAGAGACGGGAAATCTTAGGAAATTTCAGGCAATCTTAGGAAATTTTAGGCAATCTTAGGAAATCCAAGGAAATCTCAGGCAATCTTAGGAAATCTCAAGCAATTTTAGGAAATCCGAGGAAATCCGAGGAAATCTCGAGTAATCTTAGGTAGAATTTGGTGTACAAGAAATGGGAAATCTTAGGAAATCTCAGGCCATCTTAGGAAATCTCAAGCAATTTTAGGAAATCCGAGGAAACCTCGGGTAATCTTAGGTAGAATTTGGTGTACAATAAATGGGAAATCTTAGAAAATTTCAGGGAATCTTAGGAAATTCTAGGCAATCTTAGGAAATTTCCGGCAATCTTAGGAAATCCGAGGAAATCTTAGGAAATCTCAAGCAATTTTTGAAAATCCGAGAAAATCTCGGGCAATCTTAGGTAATCTTGAAAATCCCAGGCAATCTTAGGAAATCTGAGGAAATTTCGAGGACATCTGAGGCAGTCCCGGGAAATCCGAGGAAAATTCAACCTACCTAATTAAAGGTTAATGAAGCGAAATCCAAGGAAATTTTAGGTAATCCTAGGAAATCTTAAGAAATTTTAGGAAATCTAAGGAAATCTTTTGCAATCCAAGGAAATCTTAGGCAATCTAAGGAAATCCAAGAAAATCTTAGTATTGTGAAAGGAGCATTTATCCTATGATGGTTTTTACAATCAAAAATTTACTTTTTTATATTTTTGAAAAGTTTAATAATTTAAATAATAGCTTAGAAATAAAGGAGAGGCCTCCTCTGATGAGCCACTACTGTCAGGCATCGAAAACTCAATGATTTACCAAAATTGCATATAATTGTGTATAAGAAAGCCTCTTTTAGCCAGTGGCGCAGTCAGGATTTTGTTATGGGGGAGGGCTAAGGGATGCCAGCAAAGTGAGACAAAAATTTTGCGAAAAAAGGGGCGTGGTCATCTTACTTTCGAGTTTAATTATTGTGTTACCATTGTTACCTATCTTAAATTGAAGTGGGAATTAAAGGACGGCATTTTCGAAATAACTCAAGGCGAAATTATTATTAAAACAATTATTATTAAAAAAAAGGAAGAGTGTTTGGGGGGCCCCTAGCCCCCTAGCCCCTCCTTGGCTGCGCCACTGCTTTTAGCTATTCAAAGTGACAACAATATCAAAATCGAACTACCGAGATTCTCCCCGAGAGAGGCTCTGACGTCATATTAGACTACAGTGACTTTATAGAGTCATAATTATAATGAATAAATTATTTTTGCCCGACGATAACCTAACCAAGGTCACAATATATCGAAGCTATACCTTCTTTATAATTTTTTATTAATTTCTTCAACCCTTAATCGAGAGGAAATTGCTAGGAAATTCTGCTCTACAACGAAAAGGAAATCCGGGGAATCTTAAGAAATTAAGAAATATTGGGAATACTATCAATGAACTTTATTGTTTTTGCTTTTCTAATTTTTTAAAGGAAAATTATAAGATAATCCAGGAGGAAATTAAAGAAAATCTTGTAAATGGAAAATTCGTGTACAAAAATTATATTATAAAAACTTTGCAACATTTATTGTTGAAATTAAATTACGTTTAAGATATTTAGCCAGTTTTAAAAAACTTTGTAAATTTGGAAATAATTACTCGGTGTCACATATCGGTGTCGAAATAATGCTGTCTGGAAACGGTGTTGGAATGCATTTAAATTGTTATAAAGAAAATTACAACGTTCTAATGTCGCTACCGTGTATATTGATCAGTCTAAAATAGTTTTTCCGGATGAGAAGTACTATCCTAATGCCGCTTGGAATGAGTTTACGGCTTACCCTGAAAATGCATCTTTAAATATTTTTTGCGCTTCAGCATATTATTTATTGTTTGATTAAAAGTTTTTATCAGGCTGTAACGACTATAACGTCAACGACATCAAAAATTTATAACCTCATTAAATTTAAAATGAAAATAAGTTAATCTCGGTTTTGCATTTTCCCGGCGGTTTACGAAGTTTGTTTTAAAATATATATCATTTGTAGTAAATATTCAAACCCGTATCACACAAAAACTTACACGACGCAGACGAGCTGACAAGTTGTTTCCTTTACAAGTGGCGCCATAATATTCGGAAAAGTGCATCGCGGCGCTTTTCTCAATTTCTTAAAATACAGAATTTTAAATGAATATAAACAACCATTTGAATTCAAATTACTTCTAGAAACAATAAAAATGTAAAAACTATTCGATACTTTTAAGCAAAGTGTCTGTATTATGTAAGTTAAATTTCTATTTTATTAAGTGACGAGGGTGGAAAAATCGGTGACTTTGTTGAATGTTTTCGCATTAGATACACTAGGCAGCTAAATTTATTTTCTCTCAAAAGCAAACGAGTAGGTATGCAAATTTTAACTTTACGTTTTCCATGATCGTATAAGAAAAGGGAAAAGATTTTCCACTCGATTGTTACACATGACTTACAAGAAAACTTTCGAAATGAGACATTTTGATTCTGTCGTTTCGACATTGCTATTTTATCACAGACACATTTGTTACCGGTTTGCTAGCCGGCCTTGGCTTGGCCGTTTACCCGTTCAGTTTAAGCACAAATAATCTGCACTATCAATAGTGCGGGCTAATTTGTGACTGATGATGGAAAATCTCTTCAGAGTAATCTCGAAACCGGTAACACAGTGAAACCTTGTAGTCCATGTAATTGGCTATCTGCATATAATGTTTCCGAGCTGAAGGAACTGCTCTTGCAGTAACTTAATTTAAGTTTTTGTTGTGAATTATACATCACACGACCGAAAATCAACTTTTTAACTTAACTCTAATTTATTTACTAAAATATATTATATATTGTCCTGTTTAAAAGTTAATTTAAATTTAAAAAATAAATTTTGTAAATATTTAAATTAGATGGTTTTCCCGCCAATAAATTGTGGTGGCAACAGTGAGAAGTGAAAATAAGGCTATTTTTGCTAAGATGGCCACTAGAGGTTGAAAGTAAATATTTTGTCTTTTGAGTATATTTGAGATTTTGTTTTTTTGAAAAATTTTAATTGGAAATAAATTAAATTAAATTTAGAATCAGTTTATTATTACGATTTATGAAGAATTACTTAATTAGGACGAGAATTTGAAATTTTTTCTAAAATTGTTTGATTGGCTATGGAAAAATTGTTAAAAATTGACGGCATCGAAAGATAAAGTTGTGTCGTCGTACCTGGATCCATTTATCAAAGACGATTTGCGTTCCCAGTTTGTGTTGAAAATTTAAGCGAAAGTTTTTGCATTTTTTGAGTTTTTCAGTTCTGTTTAACGTAATGACGACCCGTAATGACGCCGTAATGAGCGTAATGACGCTTCTGGAAGTGCAAAACGTAAAGCAAAAGATGAAAAGAAATTATCAAATAATGTTGTTGAAAAAATGACTTCAAAAAAAAGAAGGAGGTTTTGAATTCGTCTGTATATTATAGGTATTTAATTTTTTATTATTATACAAAACTTAGGGGCCCCTTGGTAATATTTGCCATTGGCCCCGAAATGGCTTAATCCGGCACTGGGACAGACAAAAGAGGCAGAAGTGGAATGAGCCCGTTACAAGAATGAATCCAACAAGATTACCGCGCATTGCCCGGGATGGCAAACCGGAAGGCAACCGACAACACAGCTTGCAGTCAATTTCACAAGAAAAACAAAAAAAAGCGGTTTATAACAGATCGACAGATCTTATAATAAAACAAGAAGAGAGGTAGATTTAGGAAATAATTGAATTTTAAATTTGGTTATTCACATAAACATCGGTGTTTTGCTCAATCTATTGACGGTAAATCGTATAAATTTTGCCAAATTTAATTTAAAAACGGTTTTTCCCGTTTTTTCCCGTTTCTCGGTTTTTCCAGATGCAAAATTTTGAAGTTTTGGCGTCCATAGAAACAGTTTCAGTGAGTGACGGGGCTCAAGATTTCAGTCGATCCAATTCCGTAATCTTCGTAAACATGAAAACCTGAATCGAGTAATGTCCGGTTATAACTTACTTCAAGAGACCGAGAGGAAATGATCCCCCCCCCCCCGGAAATATAAAAAAAACAATTTTTGTTTGGAATAATAAAAATTCCCAGAAGGAAACCTCCGAAAATGTATGAAATGACTTTTTACGAGTGTCCCCCCCCAAAAATAAAATCCTGTCTAATTTGTAAAATTTGTATATTTTCATTTAATTTTAATTTTGTTAATAATTTTAAATTTGCTAATTTTCTGGTCATCGAGTTTGCAATATCGAGGTAAGGAAAATGTTATTATTTTGTTTATTGTTTTGTTATCGGTCAATTCTGGGCCACTATCGGTTTTGAACCGGCAGCCAATCATTGGCGTCCTGTGTTTGAACTGACCTTGAGCCAATACTGTTGACCGTTGCTTTGCCAATGAACAGTTTAAGCTTTGGCATACAGTGGATGGCTAATGCTGGCGGAACGAGACGTCTCGCCGTGGCCGTTTCGCCGTGGCCATTTCGCCGTCGCCCATCTCGCTGTCGTTAATTAAAAAATATAAATCAAAAGTTACAATTAAAGTCTCATTAAATTATATATAAAATTAAATAAAAAATTAATAAGAATACAAATTAAATAAAAAAATAAAAAAAATATCGAGGTTTTTTTTTATCTCTGCTTTTCTAATTTCTAATTTTCCATAGCCCCGAAAATATTAATTTTTGCAGTCAAAATGTTATAGTTTTTTTATAACTTTTCAGTTATAGATTAAAGTAAAAAAAATATCGAAACGTCGACGGCAAAATGGGCGACGGAGAAACGGCGACGGCGAAATGTCCGAGACCGAATGCCGGGCCAGTATCGGTTTTGTACCGACAGTCAACCTTCGGAGTTCGGTATTTGAATCGAACTTGGACTGATACTGTTTGCCGTTGCTTTGCCAGTGAACAGTTTAACCTTTGGTATACAGTGAATGGCTAATGCTGGGCCAGTACCAGGACCATATGGTTCTATGGAAACACATTGGATGGAAATGGTTTGATTTTACATTTTGGATTCAACTGATTTTTATTTAAATTTTTAATAAGAAAACCTAATTAAACTATGTTCAATAATTAAGATTTTTAAGAGATCATTTGAACGTGGGGGGGGGGGTGTTAAAGTTGTGTTGTTTCAAAATTATAAATAGGAATTTTAATGCTTAATTTGTAAATTTTGTATATTTTCTTCCGGTTTTAATTTTTTAAATAATTATAAATTTTCTCACTTTCCCGCCAGCGAGTTAAAGTGGAAATAGGGGGCGAAAAAAATGTTGCTTTAGTCGTCGAGAGAATCGCGTGAGCGGACTGAATCGCTGTTGTCTCCATTAATTTTGATTTGTTTTCCGAGGTTTTAAGATGAGATGTCGCAATTTTTGAGAGATTAAACTTTTGAATATTTTTGGATTTGATGTTCCTATTTTGAACATAATTTCGGATTCGATTGATTTTAATTTGAAGATAATTGATATTAGATATGAAGTTCCGAGATTAGAACTAAATTTGGCTTTAAAGTTAATATGAAATTAATTTAATAATTGCAAAAATAGCAATAATCAAATGAAGTTTGAGGGCATCGTAAATGAAATTAGATAGTGACAGGCATATGATCGGGTTATCTTTGCATTTGCCATTCCATTTTTGTATTGGAAATTTTATTTTAAATTGGATGAAATAAATTTGCATTTATAAAAAAAAACACTTTAATATATAATATAATATATTATTTTCACAGTATCAATTTAAATTTAAAAAAACCGATATAAAAATACATTATTTTTCTGTTTACTAGGTTCAATAAATTTATTTTAACTAAAATCAGCAGAGTTTATTCTAGAAATAGCCTAAGAACTCATTGTACCCAGTGGCGGATCGTCAGAGGAGGCAAGGGAGGCTTAGCCTCCTCTAAAATTCTAGACTCTTATTAACCAATTAAAATTTTTAAAAAAGTAAAAAGTAGATTTTCGATTATAGATCTTTCAAAAGAGAGATACTTATTCCACAATATTGATATGTATCATTACAAATTTTAATAAAAAATGATTTCTTCAGCAAAGCAAAAATTAAAAAAAAACAAATGTTGTCAAATTTTCAATTGGATTCTAATTTTATATCTTCAAGTTATAAAAGCAATATATCAGATCCTCAGATTGCAGATTTTCTATTTCTTTGGTTTCTTATAACCAAATGTTCATTATAAACAAATACATTGTTTTTAATAAATATTTACTTTTGTTATATAGTTTTTTTGGCAAGACTTTACAGTAAAACGCAATAAAAAAGCTTATTACCGGATTTGTTACAGCTGAACACCACTATACTTGAATACGTGAAAACTCAAATACGTGAATACATGAATACTTGAATTAATAATATATTAGATATAAGGTAATCTAATAAACTTAGATACAATATTTTAGGAAAAGTAAAAACTTTTTTTTTTGAAAATAATGATTTTTAAAATTTAATGTAAAACTTGAGATTAAATAATGATATTCGTCGGCCGATCAAAGATTAAAGAAGAGAAAGGTAGTTACTTGAGAGAATATTTAATCCTTTATATTTGTCAGTGTTTTAATCAGAACACTAATGTCGCCAATAATGTTTTCTTCTTTGTCACTTTCCGGGTTTAGCACAAAACCTGTTACGGTTTCCATTTATTTTTTGGTCTACTAATAATTCAATTTCCTTTCTTTTCGTAACAATTTTTTTGTTAACTATTATGAATATTTAATTTATCATTATACTGTTTTCTGTGTCGAAAATCTTATTAATAATTCATATTTAAAGAACGTATTTCAAGTGTAATATAAACTCAACATAAAACATATTCCTGCTTTTTCATTTTTATCTAAAGCAGTCGTCAAATACTCTTCTCAAAACTATAAAAAGATAGTAGTAAGTATGTGACAATGTGACATACAGCAGAAATTGTTTTATTTGCCAGTTTTCTTCCGTAGCTAAATATAAATAAGAAAAATATAATTTTCCTTCAAATAAAAGCATTTAATAATTAAGAAGCAAACTGCATGGATGTAGACGACCAAATGCGTAAAAATAAAAATTCTTATGTGCACAACGCATTATTTCGAACGCGACCAGTTGAATCGTTCATTGGTGATTCGATTAACAAAAAAAAATTAATAAACGATAAAAAGACGAATTTTCACTGCCAACACACAATTGGTAATGTCATTACCAATCATTTTGTCGATAATTTGCGGTTTCGAGCGTCAATTCCGGTTTGTGTGTTTTCATCACATATCTACAGGTTTATTAGTTCTGCTGAGAAGTCGAGCACAATTTCGTTGATGAATTTGAAAAAGCAGGACGTGGTTGCATTTTCCGTGATATTTTTTAAACACATCGGTCAGTTCCTTTCCAATTTTTTCTGATTATCTACTTCCTGGATTTTTAAAGGAAAAATGAAAAAAATAATAATATATCGTTGTAGATTAAGATCAACACGTTGGTATATACGAGCTATGGCAATATTATTAACGGCAAGGAGTGTGAAAAATAAAAGATATTAGACGAGTTACACTTACGACTGACGTTTTATTAGATTTGCTGAACATTTCTGTTTTAAATGAGAAATTCTATTACATTTTCAGCAGTCAATTAAATTTTAAAATATTGCAATTCGCGTTGTACATTAAATTTAAAATTTTTAATTGGTGGGATATATCAAAACAAGCTGTTAGGGTCATACGAAAGTTAAAAAATTAACTACTCTTTATTTAATTCAAATTTGATATTAATTAGAAATTTCAAAAAAAATTATGTTATTGCATAAATTCTTATAAACGAGTTTAAAAAATATAATAATCACACTACATCTCATTTGAATAGAGCATAGTAATTTTCAAATGCATAATTGGGAATTTCGAGAAAACTTAAGTGTGTAATAGTTTACCCATTTTTTAATAGTTTTAAATCAAGATTGACTGGTACTTCCTGTATAAAATTAAATTTAACGTTGAAGACTGTAATCCAATTTTACGGTTGTGTAAATTCTGTATTGAATAGAAATTTGTGATTTTCCATTTGACACATTTATTTCAATATGATAAGTACTATTAAAACTGAAGAAGTTATGTTTGTGCAAAAATCAAAACACCTACTTTGTCAAATTGTCCCTGCGCGGGCGCGAAATTGTAAGGTCAATTAAGATTTAAAAAATGTATTGCATATTATATTTTAATTTCTTGCAAATCTATTTGAGGTAGTGCAAGAAGAGGTTGGCCGATAAGGAAATGACCAGGAGTTAAGACGCTAAAATCGGATGGATCACTGGACAATGGGGTTAGAGGACGAGAATTAAGACATGATTCTACTTGTGTTAATACCGCATAAAGTTGTTTAAAAGTTAGGATCGTGTCTCCTATAACTCGCTTGAGATGATTTTTTGGCGGATTTTACTGCAGCTTCCCATAGACCTCCAAAAGTGGGAGATCTAGCTGGTATGAAGTGCCAACGTATAGCTTTTCAGTTACATAATTTAATAGATCGTTTCGAAATTGATCATTTTTTAGTTTGTAAACTAATTCGCTTAAGGCATTATTCGCTCCTACAAAATTTGTCTCGTTATCCGAATAGATGTCTGTACAATAACCGCGTCGAGCCGTGAAACGTTTAAAAACATTCAAAAATGAGTCTGTGCTCAGGTCCAGAGCTAGTTCTATGTGAACAGCTTTAGTAGAGAAGCAAACGAATATTATTATTATTATTATTATTAAGCTCTGAGAGAGTTGAGGACATAGTCCTATAAACTCTATAAAATCAAACATTTGCACAGTGCGGTAACAGAACAAACGAAATCAATAATCAACGCAATACATATAAATAAAATAAATAACAAACAAGTAATCAATAAAACAATAGCAAACAACCAAAAAAAACACGGCACAAACTTCACCTAATGATGCACTACACCGTTCAGGAGATCCCAGCGATTCTTAAACGAATTAACCGATGGAGCAGCCACTACATCGTCAGGGAGACCATTCCAGACATGGAACACACGATTAGATAGAAAATGCTCCCTGGCTCTAGTTTTGAAATTCTCGCGAAGTAACTTCAGATGGTGCCCACGCAGCCGACTATCCGTATTGAGGATGAAGAGGCGCGACATATCCAACGGAAACATGTTGTTGATGGCTCTAAAAGTTACAATGAGGTCGCCTCTAAGACGCCGATATACAGATATACAGAGGTAAGCCTTAGAAGTTTTACATCCTCGGTTCTTCCGATCTTTAACTGTGTACGGACCTGCGTAGTCAACACCGCAAACTAAAAGCTAATAATAGGTTTCGAATTATTAGGCCTTACACGAAAACAGTGGAAACAGATCCGACCCGGATCTCCAATCATACATTGTTAAATGCACTGATCCTACATCCCAGCTAAAGGAAATAACAGTTGCTGGTAAAAAATTTTGATTGCGCTTTAAGGTGGTAACCACTCAACAAGGTGAGGTATAAGCAGTACGGAACATCAGCCTATAAGATATCAGCAAACACAGCATCTATACCTTCCATAGAAGCTGCAGCTCAACAACACGCCTTCAGAATTTTTCATCAAGTGCCGCAGTGGATCGGAAACCACTTGGACCCAGAGCAGTGATGGTGGAAGTTGTCAAAAAATAGGCTGGTTCCCATTACCACACTAAAACCCTTGGCTCCAGAGAGGTTTCTTAAGCTTACCAAATATCCTGCAAATGCAAGACAAATTGCCAAGGTTGATGTTGCTGTAGGCGACCATAGGACTTCTCTGTACGAAACTGTGCCAGCAATGCGAGGGTTAATTCATTCAAAAAAACGTCGTTTAGAGATAATACATCGAAAGTTTAGCGCTGATGAGAAATAGACAGATCGTTTTGGCTGTACGGCGTTGAAGGTATTTTTTATCATTTTTGCTTTGCTCCCTACTCTCTTATGAGAAAATTGCATGTTCCAGACGTATCTTGTGGAAAATTTAAAGTACTTTTACGTGGTTAAAGGATTTTTGTTGATAACATGTATAATTTTCGAGTTGTGGTGGGTAGGAGTAGGCGTTTTTGAAATTTTCGCGGTAGGATAAAAAATCGCCGTTTTTCAGCGCGCTCTAGCGCCAAAACTGCTCATTAGAAAATAAAAGTCAATTAATGTATTTTGTAGGAAATTTTGTTTACTTTAATTTTGTATAGAATAGTTATTTTAGAAAAACGCAAATTTTTTTAAATATTAGCAAAAAAACTGTAAAAAGTGCAAAAATTTTGATGCTTTTTGCGTTTTTCATTGTGAAGCCGACATGCTACAAGGCGGCAAACCTGAAATTCAGATTCAGCACACCAAAAAGCATATAGTACCGCTGAGCAAAAAACTTCCGTAATTTTGTTACGAAAACGGCAGTCTCGAACACCGATTGACTGGACTACTACTAAGCCTTATACTTAAGTTCGGTCTTTAAAAAGAGAACCATGAAATGAATAAGACCAGTAACTAAGTCTAAACCATACAGTAGCAGTCATGGAAATTGCATTGGGAATTATTCCTGAATAATAAAAATTGATTTCTAATCAGAGCCGGCGTTACCATATGTGCGAACGGTGTTGTCGCACAGGGCAGCAAATTTTCGCATGTGAAATTTTGGATTTTTTTATTATGTCAATTATTTTAAATAAAATAATGTCATTTTTTTATACTAGCTAAAAAGCCCGTCCACGGACGGGCACTAAACCCGATTGATGTGCAACTCGTCCCAGAGGGAGTACCGGCGCGCGACGGTAGTTTAATATATTTTTCGGTTGGTAAAAAAAATTTGACCAATCACAGCGTTTTTATTTTCGCCAAAAACTGACACGCCGTAGAGAAGGAGAATGCTGTGATTTTATATATTAAAAAAATCTTTGTTGTTTCTTCTTGTTTCCAAGTCCATTTCCCATTGCTTCCATGACTGCTACTGTATATGCTGCAAGGCAGATGCACAATGAAGCTGCTTCGCCGCGTGCCAACTTTATGTTTTATCACTTTATGTTTTATTCGCTACCTACATTATTCATGTCAATATGCTTTTAAAATTTTAGCTCAACTTTTTATTGCGAACATTTCATCTTTCTATACAGTGGCGTAGCCAGAAATTTAGTTCGGAGGGGGGGCACAAGCAAAGCGAGTCTTGTAATAGCGTCGCAGACAAAATTTTTTTAAATTTTCGAGGTCAAACGCTTAATAGAAAGTTAGAAAATTACAATACAAAGATAATTTCGGAAGGGCGATCCCCCCCCCCTGAATACGCCACTGTTTGTAGACATTGTCGTGTTCCAAAAAAATTTTATTGTGAAATTATTGTGTTGGATTTGAATTTTTATTTTTTTTTAATTCTCAGAATTGTCGACCAATGGAAAGTCTAGGTATTTTCCTAGTATGTTCCTATATCTAGGTAATTTTTGAGTTGGAAGACATGTGAGGAATTTAAGGTAAAGTTGCATGCTCAATATAAAGACGCGTCCAGACATTGCGAGGCTGACGCGCGCAGCACATTTTGTAACAATTTATTGTTTAATAATTGTTTAAATATTCTTGACAAAGAGAACATCCGTTCCCGAAAGCTCAAAAATAATTTATTGTTTTTATGGTTTTCTTAGCTAATCTTCGATAATTACATTTGTTTAATAATTGTTTGAGCATTCCTTTTGATCTTTGCTCCGTGCCGCTAATGGAAAGATCGTCGGGCCAAAGGAAATGCAGTGGAAATACGCGTGAATTAGACCACTCTTGGGTTAAGGTTTGAGAAACGCGGATGTGAATTTGCAACTTTAAGTGGGAATGTTGTTGTTAAGTAACCGAGTTGAGAATTTGGAATCCGGAGAGGATTATTGTGCAAATTATCAACGTGACCCGAGACCTGATACTACAGGTACCTAATTGGGGGATATTTGTTTAACCTGTTGAGCTATTCGATTTAGTCAATATTCCATCAGCACGATCGAGAATTTTACCATCCGATTTATTAATTGCGAATGTAAGAATCGCAAGATATTGTTTCTTGAGCCCTGCTACTGTCTTCGACGTACACCAAGTTCTAGTGTTCATCGTGTGCTGTGTTTTGTTCAGCCTCTTTTGTTCAGTCAATTGCCGAGTGGTCGTTCATCCTTCAAGCAGCTGGAATTGTCACGTCGTTCTTCGGATTCCTGGAGAGTCAAAGCAGGGGTAGTAAACTACCATTGTCGTTTATATCTTGTAGCCTGATCAAGAGCTTGGTGAGTAATATTTTGCTTTGCTACTTCTTGCTGACGATTATTGGAATTATTCGCGGCATGATTGATTAATTAATTGATTAACATCAAGGGCATCACTACTGAAATTTTGTATTACTGGAGAACACCTATCCTAGGTGTGGTGGTGTGCTGAGAAGTTATCGTTTCCAGAATTATTTGGAAAAGATCATTTTCATTATAGTTTGGTGTTGTGTGGACGGTGATTTTTGTGTGGGAATTTTATTAAGGTGACATGTATCGATAGAGACAGACCTGCTTTGCTGGCCACATCGCAAAGTCTAGACCATACAGTAGCAGTCATAGAAATTTTATTGCATTTTAGAGAATAGAAAATTGAACAGAATTAGATAAAAAGTTAAATTTTTGGTTTGAAACTCATAAGCTCAAAAATACATTTTCTTTTTACCCCCCAGACCCCCCGGTTTGAAAACCTAGCTTTTCTTGTTCTTGCTTTTCCGCCACAAAGTTGGCATTGTGAGAATGGTGGCGGAAAGCAAGGCTTTTGGCCAAACATGCGCGCTTAAGCGGTTAAGGAGAAAGTGGTCTCCGTTTGTGATATTTGGTGTGGAAAATTTATACTTAGTGATTAAAATGTTTGATTTCTTCGAATTTCCAAGAATTACTTAAGAGTTTTAAAATTTCCCAACATTTCCTGGGATTTCTCAAATTTTCCCGGATTTTTTCAGATTTCCCTTCACCTGTATAACAGATTTCTTCAGGGATTCTTTCCTTTGGTTCCATCCTAACATATTTAAATAAAAAAAAAATTAACTCTTAATGATTTACAAATGAGGCTGACGCTCAACTACGTCACTAAAGCCGATAGCGGCATATATATTGTCGTTGAACGTTAGATTTATTTTTCGAACTTTCTTTTCGACCTCGAAGTGATTTTTTCTATTACCTAACTCTTAATTATTATATAAAATTTTTGATACCAAAATTAAAACTCTTTTATAAAATCTTCGTATAAACTTGAATCCAAATTATTTAAATTCAATGTTTGTAATATTTTCAATCAAAACTGGAAAATCAAATTGAAAGATAACTTGCGGTATCTGTGATGATATCTTTTGTGCCTTTACAAGTCCTACAAATTGTTAATTTTTAATTTCCTCAAGTTCTTTATGTAACTATTTATAAATTTCTAATCAATATCAAATTTTTTGATACAAATCGATTGTCCCAAAATACTCTAATTTATATCCAATCCAAAGTCTATCCAAAATTTGAGACAATTTCTAATTATTAAATAATAAAATTAACTTACGCAGTATCAAACCTTTTATTCGCAAAACAATTTAAATCTCAAAACCAAAAATCTCAAAATTATACAGGAGACGACTTTCTCCTTAACCGCTGCAGGCGGCCATCTTGGCAAAAAGCTTCTTTTAAACTTGTCAGTCGTGCCAACTTTAAATTTGTTGGCGCGAACAATCAAAATTCAAAATATTTACATGAAATTAAAATCAAATAAAAATTTTTAAGCAAACAAAATTCCAAATCAAACAAAAATTTAAATTTCAAAATTCAAAATTCAAAAAAAATGATTTTGAAACACGACATTTTCCTCTTCTGTCTTTTTGGCAAAACATGGTCAAAAACCGATGCTTTGACACAAAAGACACACAGATGTGTTTCAAAATCTAAACAAAATAATTTCCATTTAATGGATTTCCACAAAACAATTTTCTTCTTAAGTGGATGTTTATTCACAAATCCCAAATGAACATTTCCACATCCATTAAATTTTTATTTTCTAATTTCCAATTTTTATTACTTTCCAGATCCAGACTCTTTCTCGCAGAATGCATCGTCCATTTCAATTGAATTATTTTCCGGAACCACTTTTATTTCTATTCTTTTCAAAATAATCGATCTTTTAATTAAAAATAAAAACCCATTTAAAAAAATCTTCCCAAAAGTGCCAATTTTGAGCCAATATTCCTCTCAATCTCAGGGTCAGCGGCGGGTTCCAAAAATATAAAGCCCCAAGTTTTGGGATGACAAAAATTTTAAATCCCACTTAATCAATAGTCCAGATTTTAAGGGGAGCCTTAAATTGCCTCCTTGCCTCCTTTGACGAGCCGCCACTGTACCGCATTCAACTTATTTCTTAGAATAGTTTTTAATGAGCTTTACTATTTTGGCCCAGATTTTCAATGATAATTTCTAAACTCATCAGAATTGCGCAAAACCAACAGAATATGGTGAAACTCATAGAAAATTGAATTTTGTACAACTAAATTTGAAAATTCTCAAATTAAAAAGTTTTATTTACTTATTTTTCTTTTGCAGTGATGTGAGTCCTTTTCCAAATAGATACCACTTAAAAAACAAATGAATTACTTCTTTAAAAATGAAAGAAAAACATTTTTATGAAAAATGTGAAAAAAATGAAAAAAAATATATTGTAAGATAATAAATAATATAAAAGAATAAAAATAAAAAATAAATAATCGTTCAGAGTAAATAATCTTGAAAATTTTCATTTTGTTGTTTTTATATAATTTTTATATACGAAAAATGCAAGTTAAGAATTGGGAAGTTGAAAGTGAAGTACATATAAAAAGCTTTAAGAATCGGGTTTATCTACAATGACGTGGATTAGACGCAAGTAGTAGTTTTATATTTAGTATTACTACATACATAAATTCCTATAGCATCAAATTATTAAAAAACTATAGGATTTACAGGTAATTTATTTAAAAATAATAATAATTAGTGATGTAGTTGTACTGGACCGGTTCTTAATTAAATTTTCAGTCAAGTAAATTTAAAAAGAGTTTTGTGAATATCAGAGTCAACAAAATTTACAATAATATGGAATATTTGAGTATTATCAACTCCAAAAGTTTATAATTTGAAAATGTCGCATTTAAAAAATAATTAAAATAATTTTCTCAAGAAAATAATTTAATTTTCTTCAATTTTAGGTTTTGTAATATTTTGAAACGCTTTCCCTGTAAAATATTTTTCAAAAATTAATATTTAAACTTCATAGATGATATATTTTCTCTAGATTTTCATACTACATAGTAAATTTTTGATATATTGAAAGCTTTGAGCTCAACATATTTTTTCTTTAAGCACAAAATTGATTTTTTCAAATATATATAGGTAATATTCGTGAGTACCCCATAAGCTACTTTCAATTTGTTACTTATAATACACATAAATACAGGGTGTAAGTTTACTTGCGAATAATGAAATTAATTAAAGGAACGCAAACGCAATTTGAGTATTTCCATCAATTTTCAATGATCGCCGCATCAAAATGCAAAAAGTCTTTAAATTTAATTGTTAAATTTGATTTTCTCCATCTTGTCTAATAAATTGATTTTGACAAAGTAATCAAACCATACAATGGTCCTTAGAAATTCAACAGGAAAACAACGTCATAGTAGAAATTGTTCGTTCGTCCGTAATAATGGAATTTTGTATTATTGCATTCCCAAATTTCACATGGCAAAGAAAATAGAAAATACGACAATTAAACCTAATATACTTTTATTTCCTTATAAAAGCACACGCAATTTGTTTTTATTTCAAACCGATTTAATCAAACTGGATGATGGAAGTTAAAATAAGACGGAACCGTTTTTTTATTAAGAAATTTGATATTCAATAAATAATAATCATATTTGTAAAATTTTTCTAAAAATCTCAAAAGTGCAAGCAATTGACAAAATTCTCAATTTTTTATTCGAAACTTTAAAGTAAACAATAATTAATAAATAAATGGGTAATGTCTTACACTACAAATAATACAAATTTTAGTTATCATTGTTTGTTATTAGATTTTTTTAATTAAATTTTAATAAATTAAATGAAAAAGAAATTAATAAAGATCCAAGTATTTTTAATTTGTTATTGCCCTACATATCAAATATTTTGTAAATGAAACAATGTATTTTACAAATTGAAAAGTGTATTTTCTCCAATTTTAGTGTACTAGCTGGAAAGCCCGTCCACGGACTGGCATCTAGACCTGATTAGCTGGAAACTCGATTGATGTGCAACTCGTCGCAGGGGGAGTACCGGGAGTGATTTAGTATAATATTTTTCGGTCTTTTAAGAATTCAGATTGTTTCTTTCTTCACCAAGAAATGACACACTGGAGCAGCAACAGCAGCAGCGTGCTGGAATTTTATGTATTAAGATTATGATCTAAGCAGCACATTTCAACTTTCAGTACAGCTAAGCGCAGCACTTTTACTAGATTTTACTGTATAAATAACATATTGTCATGTTTTTATTATGACAACAAATTTTGAACAGGACAATATAGTGTAAAAGTGGAGATTATCATGGGGTCTAGGACTTTTCGGTTCAGCCGATACAGCGTGGCCGATTCGGCGTGGCCAGTTTGGAGCACACTGACAAAGCCTCTTTGGCGCATAGATGATTCCGCGCAAGGGCGATTCACCGTATCCCATTTTGGGGCAAAGACGATTCGGCGTAAATTCTTTTCATTTTGTAACAACATTAAATTTTGACACTTTAATTCAAACCATAACATTTTATGGGTTTTTTAATACTTCGGGTGAAAATGCCAGAAAAACCGAATATAATTGTTCAATTGGCTGTTAGCATAAGCCTTTTTGGAATAACTTAAAAATTTCAACGTAACTACTGATGCTGTTAGGTCTTAAATTATTTATTAAAATAATATTTTCTTGAATTTTTGAAAATTTGGGGCTGGGGGGGGGGGAGAGAGAACCCATATAAACGGTCGAAAATGAGGAGGAATTTCGGGATTTTTTTCTGAAGCAACTACTTCACCAATCGTTTTCAACTTTGGAGGCTATTTTATTGAACACTCAAAGAATGGAAAAACATTTTTTTCTAATCGAAAATAATTATTTATCAGCTGACTGCAATCAATTGTTAACAAAAATTTCAAACCCCATTGCATTCTTTATGAAAGTACGCTGTCGATAAACCAAGAAAAGGTTAAAAATGTTGAATATTGTAAAAATTGCGGCACTCAGAAGAAAAAGATCGGATTTTCAACGAACATTTTTATGCAAAAAATGGTTCTAAAATTTTTTTTTATTAATAATGGAGGTTCATTGACAAGGTTTTGCAATTCTGTGTCTAAAAATATTTGGTTGAAGTGAATCGGATAAATACTTTTTTTTTATCACTGCCGCAAATTGCCAAAATGTAGTTTTGTTTAAAGTTTCGTGCAAAGACAAATCAGAGTCTGATACCTTATCGCTACATCGAAGGTATTTATAATATCACAACAAAATTTTTAGAAAATATTCTTAAGATGTTTAACTGTCGTTCGTGAAATAAAAAAAATTATATTTTTGAAAAAATTGTGGAAAATGCAGAAAAAACATCAGCTAGAACTCAACAGAAGTTTGTTGAGTTAGCTTTGCGCCGAGTCGGTCGAACCGACGGTGCCGAGACTAGCTGCCGCTAAGTTGTTCCATTTCGCTCTCAGGCCTACTCTGACGAGTCGCCGCTACCATGCAGTGACTGAAACCTTCTTATTAATATGGACTGCTAAAATTTTCAAAAACTTTTTAAAATTTTTTCTTTAATGCCCATACTAATAGTCACGGATTAATCCAAGACTCAAGATTAATTCTCCAAATAGCAGGTGTTGCTACGATACGGCCTAAATTCCAGTAATCTCATTAGTAAATCTTAGGATTATCTTGAATCTCGGATTAATCCGTCAGTATTAGTACGGATGTAAAAGAATCAATAAATGAACATAAAAGAACTATGATGCAATCCTGCTGCTATTAATTACATCATTTAAAAATTGATCAATTTAAATTTTACTACAATCGCCTTTTTTGGTAAATACAAAAGTAAAAGTTTATTATTAGTAGTGTAATCTATCAAAAAGCAGATAATTCTCTCACAGTGCATATGTAGAGCTTGACGTGGTCCTAAACAAAAGCAGCCATACCTTTAACTAACATCAAATTTCTTTCATTTTACTGAAAATTTATATTTTTGGATTTAATATTTAGTTTTGAATAATTATACAGGGTGTTAACTACCAACTAGTACAAAACAAAGGAGGTGATTCTACGACTTATTTTAAGAACAAAACTTCTTATCAACATGGGTCCGCAAACGCACCGTTTTCGAAATACAGGGTGTTTTTTTGCAATATATCAAGAACCGTTAAGGCTACAGGCTCCAGCTTTTGTACAGATTTTTATATCAATAATAGCTACTTTTAACGCTCTAAAGCAGGGTTGCTCAAACTTGAACTGCTGGCTATCTACCTTTATATTGTTAGACTCAGATCGATCGACTTTGAGAGGCTGCAAGTATATGTGATGGTATAGATCAAAAACAAAAAGAAAATCAAAAACGTCGCGCTTCGCCGATTTTCTTAGACAAGTACCGCCCATTTCTTTAATAAAGCCACCTCTCGCCGCTAGCAGGGGTTATTACGATAAGAAAAGTGTTAAGAGGATTATTCTGGTCCGATTGAGGATCAACTAAAACAAAATTTGAGAATAAACCTATACCGGCAAATTTTTCTCGAGATCTCGACCGGTAGATCGTGATCGACCGTTTGAGCACTACTGCTCTAAAGCAATGTTCTCAGATATGCCAGTGGTAGAGATTGTAGGGTTGCGTAAGGGTTTCACCGCCGTAACTTTTATGTTACGCCGTAACCTTTATGTTTTTACATAAAGAAGGTTTTAGAGATATCGCAATAAAAGTTAGAGAAAACAATTTCTTTGAACACCCTGTATCTCGAAAACGGTGCGTTTGCGGACCCATGTTAATAGGAACGTTTTTTCTTACAAGAAGTCGTAGAATCATCTCCTTCGTTTTGTATTGGTTCACCTCGTGAACTAAAAACAGGGCTGAATAGTATTTAAGCATTTAATTACTCAGAAATGTTGCCAGCCTCTCGTGAGAGAGACACAGGCAAAAGAGCTCAGTGTACTTTGTCGGCAATCGAACTCACGACTACGAAAATATTTTCTAATAAAATAAAATCTTTTACTGTAAGATTTGGAACATTTGAAAACAGATTTGATACAAACCAAGAGGTAAATATCCAGTAAAATTTCTGTACACAAGACTCGGAATTTCAAAGATTTCCAACGATTTCCAAAGAATTCCAATTATTTCCAAAGAATTCCAACAATTTTCTAGAAATTCCAAAGAATTCCAACGATTTCCAAGGAATTCCAACGATTTCAAAGAATTCCAAGGATTTCCAAAAAATTCCACAGAATTCCTGTGATTTCCAAGGAATTCCAATGAGTTCAAATCAAAGTTAAATCTAAAGAATTCCAAGGAATTTCAAAAATTTCCAAGAAATTCCAGATTTTTCCAAGGAATTCCAAGACTTCCAACGATTTCCAAGGAATTCCAAAGATTTCCAAGACTTCCAATGATTTCCAACGATTTCCAAAGAATTCCAACGAATTCCAAAGATTTCCAACGATTTCATAGAAATTCCAACGAATTCCAAGGATTTCCAACGAATTCCAAGGATTTCCAAAGAATTCCAGTGATTTCCAAAGAATTCCAGGGATTTACAAGGAATTCCAGAGATTTCCAAGGGAATTCCAAACCTGTGTACACAAAATTTTCGAGATATTTACCCCTTGATACAAACCATACAAGTTTTCAACCTTAATTCTCTAAGAAATTGTCAATTTTTTACCTGTTGTTGACTATAACAGGTTCGAGAGCAACCGAAGCGTGAAGAGGGTGAAACATAAGCTTGAATAAAATTAAATGCAGGGAAACAAATTTATGACAATAGGAATTGAAAAACAATGAAAAGAAAAAGAAGAAAAACTAGGAATTAGGTATATATTATTGTCGCGTTTCAAAATTTCGATTAAGTAATTATTTTGGTTTTAAATATTGTAAATATTTTTTTTTATTTGCGATTTTGTTCATTTTTCCACCAATACGTTAAGGTGGCAACAACAATGTGGGGAAAATGTTGCTTTTGCCGTTGGGAGAGCCTCCATAGCGGTCGAAACACTTTTGTCTCCTTTTATTTTGATTTGTATTTCCGAATAAGTTTTGGGATGAGATTTTGTATTTTTGAAAAAAAAAATTTTTGGAAAATTAATTTTTGAAGCGAGAAGAATTTTGTTTATTTTTGGATTTGATTTGTTAAATTTTGGAAGAAATTTGGATGGTTTTGGATTGCAATTTTGTATTATTGATAATATTCTAATTTAGATCAGAAGGAAGATGATTTTTTGATTGTATTGTGTAGTTTTTGTATTTATTGATATTGCTTAATTGGAATTTTGGATTAAATTAAAAAAATTATCACTTTCATTTGCATCCTAAAATGAGGGGCCTCAGAAGAACGGAAGTCATATTGGACCCTGAGATTATGATTGTTGGACACTAAAATTTTAAGCCCAAGGTAATAGCTATTTACAGTCGTGCTGCAGAAAGTTTAACATTGCGGTTGAGTAAGCGATATATCAGAACGAACGATTAGCGAGTTCTGATAGCTTACGAACATGACTTTTTTTCAAATGTGCAAATGTTTTTTCTCTGATTATTTAATTTGTTTAGTGTGATATGAAAAACAAAATAAAAGTGAAAATTTTGTTTTAAATTTAAAATATAAATATATACCTCACGTTGAAACTTCTTGGCGCCGAAACGTTTTCACGCCGAACTGGTGGAATCAGCTTTGTCGCATCGGCCACTCATAAATATATAGGTAAATATACCAAAATGATACTTATTGCAGAATACAACGATATTTTAATAATATTTAATGGTTTGCTTTATTCAAGTTTTGATGTATTCCTTTTAATGTAGCGGCAACAGCTGCAGTAATCTCATTAATTATTTAATTTAAAAATGTAATTGAAATACCTGAATCTTTTCAGTCCAAATAAATCAAAAACGTTTCGCAGTGTATGTTTTAGGTTTAAATTTTTAGTTTTATGATTATGTATATGGTTTAAAAATGAAGATTTACCTGACAGCAGTAAAGAAAATTATTTTTACACCCACATAATGATATATGAAAAACGCGATTTTGAAATGATGCCAAAACATGATAATAAAAAGAAAGACAGAAAAGTGACATTTTGAGTGATAAGCTCAATTAAGCTCATTAAACTTGATAAAACTCAACGAATGACTATATTAGATAATAAATTATTAACAAAAGCTTTTGAATTTTATTATATTATTTACTCGTAAAATTATTTTCGACTAAATTTGTTCCTAAGTTAAATTTTTATTCAACAGGAAATAACCTGGTGAAAATTTTTCAATTGAATATAATTTCCGTCTAAAGATATTTAAAACTAAATATTTTGGTATTTTATTCGCCATTGCAAAAACTTAAAAATATAATCAGAACTTTTTAAACAATATAATTTGTCTTTGAAAATCGAGGAAGAGGATGCAAAGTGGAGTCTAGGACTTTTCGAATCAGCCGATTCGGTGTAGCCGAAAAAAAACATATTTTATTTTTTAAATTTATTTTCAATTTTTTTATTTTCTATTTCTATTTTGGACATAAATTGCACTCAAAATTGACGGATTTAGATAACTAGGACCTCTGAATAGCTCAAAATAATAAAAAATATTCCTGGTGGGTCACAGAATTCGAAATTTACGCATCTAGAAAAATCGATTATTTTGGAAATTTAAGGAAAAATTTCAGTTTTTCTGCCCTTTAATCGCTTTATATTAATGGCATCTTTCAAACTCGACAAGAATTTTTATTGTAACTATAAAACCCTAAGGGCGCACTTTGCGACCTAGATCCTGCGCCTGATTAAATCGTGTGATTTTGATATATCAGATTTGAAAGAATATTGTTTTAGGGAACTCATATTTTTACAAAATTTTTTTTTATTTTTACAATAAACCAAGAGCAAATATGGCATTGAGAATTTTTTATGATACTATGAAGCAGAAATTTTGAAAAAACTAATCCGTCATGTAATTTTTTTGTTCCGATGTAACTGCTGTCACCATAGTTTTACCTTAATTGCAAGCTTAATTAGCTAAATCAATTAAAATTTGATTTGTGCGAGAAACGCAACCTTTTCTTGTTAGTTGTTTAAGAACGTGATGACCTTCTTTAGTCGTAACCTGTGGCATTTCTTTTATCTGAAACTAGGGAGATTTATGTAGGATGATTCTAGTCAACATAATTAATTTGATGTTTCAAACGAATTTTTTTAAGTTTTATATTTTCCATTAGCAATTGCTCAAAAATTTTCTATACAGGATGTTTAGTGATATTACGTCGTATATTAAAATTACATTATTTATTTTTTTATGGAGTAAAAATTTTTTAAAATTTTTAATTTAATTGCCTTTTTTTTAATTTAATAGTAATTTTTTAATAGTCTCTTAGTGTATGAATGGTGTAGAATTCGATTGGTGTGCAACTTAACTGCCCAGGTTACGCCGCACTAAACCGTCATAATCTTACGAGTTTTTAGGTTGGCAACTTAAAATAAACCAATCAGAGTTGCATTATGTAAGGAACTACATGCATAAATGGCTTTTTAGTATATTTAGGAGTAGAAGATGCTTATATGGTATATTGATAATCAGTGGCGGCTAGTGACATTTTCCAGTGGGAGGGCACAAAATAAAAGAAGTAGTTTTTAAAATATAAAATTTATTTTTTTGATAATTATTTTAAGATAGTGCTTGTTTTTGGTTTTGGGATGGGAGGGCACGTGCCCCTGTGCCCTTTATGACAAGCCGCCACTGTTGATAATCCTACTTCTAAAGATATTATTATCAGTGCACAAGTAGGTACTACATAAGTATTTACATTTTATGTTAATTTACTAAGTTCTATCGAAATTTGATGCAGACGATACGTGTTTTGTTTTCTTAATGAATGAACGTAAATTTCGGTAAGTACTGAAGTAATATTAAAACTTAATGCACGTAACAGTGTGTTTGTAATATGATACACACAGGGATAATATTTGCATACATATAATCAGTACAAACATTGACTAGAATCATTTCGAAGTTTCTCTTATATCATAAGAATAACAATCATATTATTTCTGAAACAATAATATAAAGTATTGACTTTATGACAATCAACTTTCAAAGTTAAAGTGTAACTTCTCGTGAACGCAATTGTTTTGAAATCAAAAGAAGGCTAGGGACAGTAAAGTACCATTGTGACATAAAAAGTACATAGCAAATGTACATTTTGTAGCTCGTCACAAGAAGTCAAACGATAGCTCCTAATAAATCAATAATCTATTTCATATCTAACAGGCTATGACCTGCTTTACATCTTCCAGATAACTATAAACTAAACTAATATTACTTTATACTTTTACTGCCGCTTTATATTTAAATTTTCATAAGGTACTCATAGCGGTTTAATTAAACAATAATAAAAATTAATTAATAGCATGAAACATCTCGGAATCTCTTTTCCACAAAATTGCGATGCAACACTCGAACCAAATTTTTTTTCTTCCTGATAAGGGAGATACAGGCAAAATATTTGAGGTGTTAATAGCTTTTCTATAATTAAATCCTTTCTACTTCTTGCATATCCAACTGTAGGTTCCCTCTGAAGGTGGGCAACTTTATCCCGCTCACTATGGACATTAGAGAGTAATTTTCATTGCTAATTTGAAAAAAATTGCAAGGATACGGAAAATTTACGGGCGGTGCAGCCTGAAGGCAGCACAACCTGAACAATCGAAGGATGTAGTACGTTAACCGAATATTGCAGGTTTTAATAGTTATCGGTAAAATTAATATAAAATGCATTAAACTACAATAGGTAAACCTAAATTTTTCTTTTAATTTCCAAAGTAATCGATTCTTCTGTATCCGTGCAATTTTCGAATTCTGTGGCGCCCCAAGAATGTTTTTAATTACTTTGAGCTATAAAATATATAATTTATTTACTGTTAAATTATGCTAAAAAAACACTTTTATAACTTAAAGACACTCCATAGGCGGGGCTAACCTAATGAAAACAGCCAATCGCGTTACGATTTTTGCCTTTCTTTATTCGAAATCTAAATAGCTTTAAATAGCAGCTAATAAATTCTCATAAACTGGCAAACCCGGGTACAACGACTGACGTCATTCAGAATTATGCTGAAAAACACTTGTATAACTTAAAAACACGCCATGCTTAGGCGGAGCTAACCTAATGAAAACAGCCCATCGCATTACGAGTTTAATTCGTCGACTTTTTATTCGAAACTTTAATAACTTTAATTAACAGCTAATAAATTCTCATATACTGGCAAACCTGGGAACAATGACTGATGTTCTTCAAAATTATGCTGAAAAACACTTGTATAACTTAGGCGGGGCTAAGCTAATGAAAATATTACGACTTTTACTCTTTTTTATCCAAAGCTTTAAATAGCTTTAATTGGCACATAATAAATTCTCATAAACTGGAAGCGAGCCTGGAGACAACGACTGACGTCGATATCAATGCGGGGAGGTTATATATGCTTTTTTTGACATGGGGCTGATTCGATTGATTGATCGAATTATTTATTTGATTATATCTGTGCGTTTTGAGGCTATACAGCTTTTGAGTCAGTCATTGCCATAGAGGGCGATGCTCATTATTTCAGATTTTCTCGAGTACCCATGGCCACTGTTAGGGAAATAGGCATTTCGGCACCGCCAATTCGGTGTAACCAATCCGGCCCAAAAATAATTCGACGCAGGGTGAATTTGAGGCAAGGACGATTCGGTGTAACCCAATTCGGCGCAGAGACTTCTCAGAGCCGTCGTCGTTAGACTTAGCCGGTTCGGCTTGTCAGTGCGGTGCAAAGGTAATTCGTTGTAACCCAATTTGGTGCAGAGAAAAACATTTTTTTATAGTAATGCAAGGTAGCGCAAAATGAAGGATGTGGTTTAAATTTTATATAAATTTTTTATTTAAGCGATAATTAATTATTACAATTTATTTAAATTTTATGCCCTCACAAAATAAAAAGAACCGTCGTTGCGCCGAAATAGGATACGGCGAATCGTCCATACGCCGAATCGTTCCTGCGCCGAAAGGGCGGGGTCAGTTAGGGTGTGCGCCAACTGGCTACGCCGAATCGGCTACGCTGGACCGGCGGCGCCGAATAGTCCTAGACCCACTGTTAGATACCTATGTGGTAAAATCACAGAGAAATATCTAATCTCGAGAAGGCTACGACCTTACGGTGGGTCGTAATTATTCTATTATTGAGATTATTATAGTCTTTTAACCAAATTGATAAACTCAAGCATACAGAATGCGATTTTTTCTTTTTTCCTCTTTTTTCCCAAGTTTTAGAGAAGATTCTGACGGATCAGCTATACGACTATTTTGAGAGTAGAGGCTTCCTTACGAAATTTCAGTTTGGGTTTCACTCGAATCCCTCAACTACTGACGCTGTGATGACTTTCCTGGATAAGATTGTTTATTACTTTAGAGCGGTAACCACTGCTTTTCGTCTTTCATGGATTTCAGTAAAGCGTTAGATTGTGATTTACACTGAATACTGTTGCGTAAATATTTTGCTTACAAATTTCGCTCTCATAACTTCCGAATGATAGCCCACCTAAAAGTTGTGCTGGCTCACCCTTGTGCTCACCCTGGCAAATAAAGAATTTCGTTCCAATAATTTCGTGATTTATTTCTGACCAATTAACTTTAATAGCTATTTACAGGCGAGCTAAGGAAAGTGAATCATTTCATGTTTGTTAGCAAAATATCAGAACTCGCTATCTCTCGTTCTGATAGCTTACGAATACGAAATGTCACTTTCCCAGTGAGTCACTGTATCTAGCTTTACGTCCAAGACAGGTCCTTTCCAAAATAAAAACATAAACTGATAAGTACAAAAATTACACTTTTAAAATAGACATTAATTGTTTTAGAACGGGTTGGAATATAATATAAGTCCCAGCATCTTATCTTGTCAACATCCGCCGTAGCAAGATAGTAGGTCACGATTCGTATAAATTACTTCATTGTATATAGCGAGAAAGCGGTGCGCAGTGATTACTGCCGTTGACAATTGTCGGTAACGTAGCTCTGATTGCTGATTACGTTTTTTTTTAGCTTTTTTAAAAAACATTCTAGGTCTCTCCTTGGCCCCCTTAAAAATAACTGGGCCCGGCTTCGGCCCACTTAGTCTAACAGGGCTAGTTCCGTGCCTGTAATAGAAAGCCTTCCGATAGACTTTTAATAAATTTTACGTATTTTAACGAAATCGTTAAAGATTTTCTGATTGACAAATAATATTTTAGTTAATTGCTTTTATGTTATTCCGGTTACTGTCAGTTAAATAAGTCCACGAGTTTAAATTTTTCCTAAAGACTATTAGAAAGACAATACAATTTTCTGAGAATTAAACAAAATTATTGCGGATGTAACGGTGTTGCGTTACAAGCAATCGTAAAGCGCAGCAAATAAAACAAAGTAATTTGTACACATTAGTTCCACTCTCGGTAGTTAAACGAGTCATGCGCATGAATCACAGATTCATACTTAAGAGATCGTGAGTTCGAACCTCACACCGGTCAATATTTTATATAGCATTTTATGTTAATGTTATAATAAAAACAATCCCGCAAAATAAATCACACAAGTCTCAACGGATGGCGTCTCTTAGAACTGTTACACGGATTATCCATTAGTTTTCAAGAAAACTGCATTTAAAAATAAAAACTTTCCAAGCATTTTAGATAGGGTGATACGGTAGTTTAATATAATTAATTCCACTTTTACTTTTGATGGCCCGGCGTAGCGTAATCGGACCTCCAGGGTCGTACTTAGCGAAATCGTGGCTGCTGGGTGACGTCTGCGAGAGTCACCCAGGTAGTTGTTTTGCGTATTGCTTATGCCTCGAATCTTTACAAACTTATCCTGAAATAGAAGTACACAAGAAAACTGAATGTACAACTTTTTATATTTCAAAATATAATTCAGTATTTTTGTTTTCAAAAATTTTCAAAGTTCTATATTTTTGTATTTGTGACTTTAGATAAAAATTTAATTTTTATTTTTTGATTCGATTTGACAATAATGCAGAGTTGTGGGTACTTCTGAAGGCAATCTAGCAAATCTAGCGGCACAAGGGTTACTTTTAGTAAAATGCAGGCACTAGTCCTTAAATAATAAAGTAGAATATTTCCGTTTAATTGAAAGAAAATTTCACTAAAACATAGGCAAATAGAGAAGACGAAAATATTATTTCACCAAACGAATGCATCAGCTTCAGCAGCAATTCATCAGATAATAGCCTTTTGCGACAGTTTTTACCTAAAAAGTGGCTTGACGAAAAATAAAATGTCAATTTAAATTTCTCTTTATTTCTACATTTTTGGAATTTCGTTTTAATGTGCATTATAAGAACATCCGCCGCTGAGTACCCACCGCCGCCGGCGCTGATCGGAAGTGGAACAACAATAAATCAACTAAGGCGGGGAATGCAAAGAATGGTGCCATTGCCGCCAAACGTCGTCGATCATAGACAATCGTCCACCGATTCGGATGATTGAACCGGAGTTAAAGAGCCTTTTTGTAGATATAAATACAAAAAAAAGAAAGAAAAAGTATTGTATCTGCCACTGTAAAAGATTATAAAATATTATTTATAGTTGGTGTAATTTATTCAGTTCAACATCACGCGTACCTTTAATAAAAAATAAAAAAAAAACATTGTAATATTATGGTTTGCTCTAAAAATACATTAAAAATGTATTTGGAATTTTAATTAGAGTAGGAATAGGATTTGAAGATGAAGTGTACCTTATTAATTTATCAGCACCAACGTTGTAATTTTAAAGTTATGGTGAAAGTATTTTGTAAATATGTTAAAAATCTGGTAATAAAAATATGTGAGAAGATGTACATAAAGAGAAAAAGTTGGAAAAGTAAGATAAGTAATAGGAAACTTGTACTAGGGTGAGTTAATTGCATGGGGAGAGATGAGGCTGGAATGATTAATGGAATTGTGGTTACACTAAATTCCGTTTTGTTTAACTTCTAGTTCACTGATTTTAACGAAAAAACGCGGTAAAAACAATGGTGAAATCTTTAATATGTCCTAATGTGATGTATAATTAGATAATAAAAAAAATAAAAATACAAATGACATTAATAAAAATTAATAAGAAAAAAAATTTTTTTTTAATTTCAAAAAAACTTTGGATAACAAAAAAAGAAAATTTAGAAAATTTAAAAAAAATATATAATTTGTTAAAAGATATTTCAAAATAAACTTTATTTTCAAGTTCCTAATCGGTGATTGTCACTCACAGCCTACCAAACTGATAAAGGAAAAATATAAATTAGTAGCACTAAAACGTAATAAAGAAAACTGAAAATAGCACAAAACTTTTCCATGTGGTGATAGGGTGAATCTTGTAAACTACAGGGGAGTGTGTAATCAATCTTCGGCTCCCAACTTATTCACTAGGATTCTACTAAACCCGCAAGATAAGGGTGCTGCTGTAGACAATCAGCAATTATTAAGGGGTGGATTCTTTGCCTCAGCATCTAGGTTAATGATATTAATAATCTATGAAAACACTAATATTAATTATAATTTTTTTTTTTTTTAGAAATTTTTAGTGTTTTCGCAAAATGAATATATTAAACTCGGGCACCACTTATATTACGCGAATACAGATTACAGAGGGCATTAGTTTATGTTTTTTATTTTTATCAGAATCTGTTTATCATTGATTGATGATAGTTTTTAGACTACCAACTTTTTATATTTATTGATCATTTTCTGGGCCATTTGGCCCAATTTTGAACGATAAATTATGAAAGTATTTATGTAGAAAAAAGTCGAAGAAACTTTTGTGCCTATCTAAAATAACAACAAATTCAAAAAAAAACAAAGTTAAGATTAGAAGAAAATGTTGAGCTCAAGTTAATAATATATAAAAAGATAAACTCCAAGTTTGAAAATTATGATTGTATCAGGTTGCTTGTGTAAACTTTTTAGTAAAACTGTAATCAGCAATCTTTCAGTCAGTTTAATAAACAGTAGGAAAATTTAGAATGAGAAAGTTTTCCTAGCCTACGTAAAGAATTTTTGCAAATTAGCATTAATTTTGTATAAATACAGTTCATGTAAAATTTAAGATTTAATTAACCGATACCCAAGAAATAATGGTAAAAATAAAATGTAAACACCATTTTCAAATACTAACAAAGCAATATTGCAAGGTATTATACATTTTTAATAGGAGTGAAGATTATAATCCATTATAATGCATTATTATACTAAAAAGACAAGAAAATAACTTGGCACTAAGTTATTAAAAGCATACTTTTAATTTTGAAAATTAAAATAATGCAAAAGCTAAAATAGCTGACGAAAGAATTTATGTAAACTATAGGGCATCTGCATATAAATTAAACACAGTTTATGATTAAACAATGAGGTCGTTTTGATCTAGTACACTGACTGAGTGCAATAATTGCATGCTATAATAGGAATATGACACTTAATTAAGGTTAGTTGATCCCATAAATTAATTTCGTAGCGTGAACTTAAACAAAACCTTGGCGAATACTCGCTACTGCAAATTTTTTAAATGTACTTGATTTAAATCTCTGATCTTCTAATTTTCGCTGTTCGTGTTTGCTAAGGTTGCCGATTTTTAAAAATTTTTATTATTATAGTACATTTCGGATTTTCTTCATTGTCTACCTAACTTTGACGCGTATGTTGGGTTAACGAGATTCGTTAAAATACTTTTTTTTTTGGGTACTTTAGGTTAAAGTAAGAAGTTAGATTTCTCTTTTTAATCATTTAAAATCTAATCAAATGCTAATCTAAATCATATCAAATCAAAAAAAAATTTGGGGAATTATATTATGTTGTCAATAATTTGTATTTGCAAGCTAAGCATTTGTTCGGCGCTGTTGTGTGGCAATGAAGAACAACTTGATTTCGTGTGGGATGGTTAAGTTTGCAACGAGCAAAATTGGCAGCTTAATTATTTTATTAAAGTAAATTTGGTATAATATAAAATAATAGTTATTTACCTAAAAGTTAGGAAAATGATACATTTTACTGACGAGGAGCAATGTTGAAATACGAGGCACTTTTTTTTAAGTTTTTTTTTTAACTGAAAGTAAAATTTTAAAGCTCCGAGTAAAGTGAGACATTTTCCTGACAAGTATGGTATTAAATTTTACCGAAAATCGTAAAAAATCGAAATTTAAAACATTAATTGAATAACATTTTTAAAATGAGGAAAATTCGGCGACGGTCAATTCGGAGACCCGAAATTCGACTATGTTACTTTCGGCGTTTCCAATTCGATTTAAAATTTAAATTTAAATTAAAATTTATTAAAAATTTTTAAAAAATTAATTTTTTATTTTTAAATTATATATTTATTTACTATCACAGGTATCATAATTATACATATTTTTTAAGCAATTAAAAAAAATTAAATTTATATTATAATAAATTATATAAGCTACTAGCTGGAAAGCCATCTAGACCCCGATTGGCTGGAAACTCGATTGATGTGCAACTCGTCCCAGGGGAAGTACCGGCGGTGGTTTAATATATTTTTTGCTTGGTAAAAAAATTCGACAAATCAGAGTGTTTCCTTTTCTCCAAAAAATGGCACGCTGGAGGAGCAGCAGCAGCAGCAGAGAGCTGAGATTTTATGTATTCAATAACCAAGATTATTAGAATTATAATTGATTATCTTCGCCAAAATTTGAGAATCAGCCGCTTCGTATAGCGACCTTTTTTAGGAGGTGCATGTCCGGCTAGAATACGTTCGTATTCTGTGTCGAAAGTTTTTTGAATACGTCTTAATTTATCCAAATAGGTCCACAACGGTGGATGAAATACATATACCACTACCAAAGCCTAGTTGAATTTTTCGATGACAAATAAATCATCGATAAAAAGCCATAAGCGTCCGTACTAAGGTTTTTTGTTTTTTTTACATTAAGATTTTAAATTTAAAAGAATAAATTGAATAAACTGAAGGTATACCTCCCGTCGCCAAATCAACGTAGTCGAATTTTTTATCGCCGAATGAGAATCGACGAAATGCCGGTTCCGAATTGGAATCGCCGAAACTGGCATAGCCGAATTTCGGGTTGCCGAATTGACTGTCGCCGTATCAGAATCGCCGAAGTGACGGTGTCCTATAGTTACCATACATAGTTACTGTCAAAACAATAATAAGTAATAAAGAAAAAAACGACGGACGTCTCTTTTATTTAGTCACAATTACTAATTATTACCGAAGTAGTCAGAGAAATTCAATTTCCCTGCGCGTACATAAGCAGGAAAGTGTTGATTAGATGACGATTTTCGGTAAAAGTAATTTTTTAAATTTTTATTTTGTTTGTATAATTTTGGAATTGATTTTGGATTAATTGTAAATGGTTTAATTTTAGATATTCTATGCTAAATAGGTGTTGAGGTGTACTGCAGGTGATTTTATTATGGAAACTTTTTTTTTGTTTTATTTATCATACACGGAAAATTACACTTCAATATATTGTAAGGTTTTTTTGTATGATCCCTAATTCTCTGATAGGTTCCTCCAGAAAATACAATATTTTATAGTTTCTCAGGTAACACTCAGGTAAACCAAATTTAAATTTGCGATTAATTAATTTAAAATTTACAGTAGCGGTCATGGAAGTTGCATTGGGAAATATTCCCGAATTAATAAAGAAAATATAAAAAGTTAAATTTTTGGTTTGAAATTCACAAGCTCAACAATACGTTTTCCTTTTTGAACACTATTACAAAGCTAGGTTTATCAAACCGGGGGGTCTGGGGGGTATGGAATACCCCCCAGCACATTAGTGATTGTGTTAAAAAAAATGTGATATTGAATCTCAAATCAGAAAACTTAGATTTTTAGGAGTTAGATTTTCGCTTTAAAATTTATAAGCTCAATAACACTTTTTTCCGCACAATCTCTGTTGTACTGGAGGATATTCCATATTTACAACATTTTTCAAAGTGATTTTATTCTCTTTTCTGATTAAAATATCAAATAAAATTAGAAAAACACAAATGTTGAATCTGGTTATATTAAGCTACAGTGATTTTATAGAGACAGTGACGACACAAACCCCTAAATCGGTCCAGGATGTTGCAAATTCAAGCAAAAATAAATGCTCTAGAATGGCCTATGCTTTAAATTGAAATATTTTCCATTTTTCATGTTAATAAAATGCACCAATAACGTAACAAAGTTAATTTTTATTCTGCCTTAAGCTATATAGAAGCAAAAACTCTGCAGTCAATCAAAAGTCGGACTTTGTTTGTCGCCACTGTCTCTATAAAGTCACTGTAGATTCAGCTAATGCTTCGATGATTCTCACGAGGGGAAGCGCTGAAGTATAACTCTTGAATCGGGACAAGCTCTGTCAGGTCGAAAGAGTATTGAAAGAAAAGCAAAAACTATAAAAACAAAAAAAAATAGCTAAAATACATATTTTGTTAATACAATCAGAAACCTAGATTTTTTAAACCGGGGGGTCTGGGGGTATGGAATACCACTAGAACATCAGTGATTTTGTTAAAAAAAATGTGTTAAATCAGAAATCTTAGATTTTTAGAAATTATATTTCTATAACCGGGTATTTCATGCCCCCCAGACCCCCGGTTTGAAAAACTTAGTTCTGTGTGCATATTGTATACGGTTATTGAAATTTTATTGGGAATTGTTATTTTAGTTCGGAAATATTCATCGATACAATTTCCATGACTGGTACTGTAAATAAAAATCCAATGTTAAACGGCAAATTAAATCGACCAGGTAATCTCCAGCACATGCGATGCTATCAATTCTACTTGACGATATCTTTCAAGCCCGTAGCCAGGATTTCATTTCGGGTGAAGGGGGGGCACTTGTAAAAAACCTTTTGTAAAAGTAACATTTTCGAGGGTTCCCCTTCTGAGAATTTTTATTGTCACAAACAAATGTATTTTTAAGATTTTGCGGGTGGGAGGGAAGTGCCTCCAGGAACTCTTCTGGCTACGAGCCTGATACCTTTAACTAAAATATTATAAATACTGCGATAAAATCAATTAATTTCTCAAAATCATCCAATTTAAGCTTATTTTCAAAATCTTCAATTAATACTTCTAAGGCCCAGTTTTTCAATCGCAAGTTAACCTTTAGGTTAACCCAAATTTAAAGGTTAACTTAGATTTCTGACCAATCAGGTAGTCATAAACGTAGGTTAACCCTCAAATTTAGATTAACTTACGATTGAAAAACTGGGCCTAAGTAATCCAAAATTACGTCAAAAATTGGGACAATTTTCAATATCCAAAATATAATTCCTTAAACAGAACTTCAAAATATCAGATTCAAATTATTAAAATAATAATTATCAGGATACAAATTTTTACGTCCCGCTACCTGCAGCCATTTTGGCAAGAAGCCTGGATTTTACCGCTTACCAAAGAATATATACCTATAGGAACCAGAAGCGTCACTCTCGGCAATTCCTTTGTTGTTTGACAGGACAAACTTGTTGACCTTGAAACTCGTCGCCATGTTGCTGGGGTACCAAAAAAGCGGCAATTCAAATTTAGATAAAAAAAATTTTTTAGATAAAAAAAAAACAATCAAAAATCAAAAAAAATACAGAAATTCAAATCATAATTTCCAGAAATTTTAAAACACAACTTTCTACGTCCACTACCCACGGCCATATTGGCAAAAAGCCTTCACCGATGACCACTGCCACCTTAAGCAATTGGCGGGAAAACCAACAAATTCAAAAATATTTACAATTTTCAAATAATTAATTATTGCAAAACAAAAAACATAATGACCTGACTTTCCTGAAGGAAAAATAAAGAAAAGTAAGATGGTTTAAATAAACTGCGCATATAAATGCATTCCACATAAAATCCGTTACCTTTCTAGGCGATGATTTAAAAGTTAAGATAGTAGCAGTCAAATGTTTGAATGTTTTTCTAAAACTTTACAAACTTTAAAAAGTTTTCGAAATGTTTAGTATTTGTGTCACCTGTAGAGTTTTGACAAAATACTTCAATTGTTTTAAAATTTATTTAAGTGACTTTGAAAACAAATTTATTACCTAAAGGGGAATATTCTTGTTTTAATGATTTAAGTGTTGACCTACTTTAGAAAAATTAATGTTGTCTCTTTTTATGTCCGTTTTCCCAAAAAATAATATTTGTAAAGTTTTTCTCAACATTTTTCGGACTTATTTTCCCTAAAAATTACTCAATCAAACAACATCGCATCTCTAATAGGGCTATAACTCCATTTCAGTGCATCAGAGAGATAAAATACAAATAACCTTAAATGTAGAGAACAAAATACTACATAAAAATAAAAAAAATTAATATATTAAAACTTGAATATTTTTTGAGATATGGAATTTCAAAGCGTAAACCCCCAATTGTCATACAATTTCTCTCTTGAATTAAATTTTTAATTTTATTATTTAATTTTATGTAAGCATAATATTCTACGTTTAGGCACAAAAATTAAATAAATTCCATAAAAGCTACACAAAAATAGATTGAAGTTCATGAAACTTCAATTTTTGTTAAATCGTGTACCTCCTGTTTGGTATGCAGTGGGACATCGATATTCGTCTGCTATGCACGGAAATAAGTGCAACGTCATGTAATCGAGAACTTTGATTAGTGACTGTACAATTTCATTCGTGGAAAGTGCTCTATGAATAATAGTGAAGTTAATCCAATTCAGAACTGTCACAAAGGTGAAATATTTTTATATAAAATATTAATATGTCAGGTAAAACTCAAATCAATTCCAATCAAGTAGTCGGATTAATGACTTAGAAAATAAAGCATCAAGCTAGGTCGATTATATTGTCTGCAGTTCTTAGCGAGAGCTGAACAAGAAATTGCAAAAGTTTTTCTCTTACCTAAAGGTATATTATTTCATATAGAAAAATTATACGCTTTCTGTCGTCAAACTTGCAATGTAAATTTTCAATGACTAGCCAGTCAAATATTTAATAAGTTTATTTACATAGACTAAAAGATAAAGTGTATTTATCTACTACTGTTGAGTAATAACCATGTCTAAATCACACATTCGTCAATTATGTTACGTAACAGCTTACTTTCTAAACTGATTTCAGTTACATAATTAGCCATTTTCACGCACTAGTGCGGAAAACTCGGTGTTAAACTCGGCTAACTCGTTTTGCACGTATCACGCACGTTCGATAATGACTTACTTTCTACACTAATCACTTTATTCCATTATTATATATTACATACAGTGACTCATAATAAAATCCAAAAAGACCCCCCCCAGTACAAAAAATGTGTTATTGAATTTCAAATCAGAAATCTTATGTTTTTAAAAAATTTGATTTCCAGTTTGAAATTTATAGCTTAATAACATTTTTTTTCTCAGAATCTCTGTTGTACTGGAGGGTATTCCATACCCCCCAGACCCCCCGGTTTGAAAAACCCAGCTTTGTGTGGGTATTGTATTTATATTGTGTGCGGTTATTAAAAGTTTATTGAGAATTGTTATTTTAAGTCGAAAATATTCAGCAATGCAATTTGCAGTGGCGTCGTACGGTCCTGACAGTGTAATCAACATATGACAGTGGTTTATGGCTTTACAGAATACAGAAATGGAAACGGTGTTGAAGACCCATAGAAGACATGAGAACGGAAATACGTAAGGAGTTCAAAGAAATTAAGGATGAGATAAGAGAGCTCAGAGATGAAATTAAGGGAATCCAGAAGAACAGCAAAGAAAAAGAAGAAATTAAATCAGGAAAATTAAGCACTTGCGAACAGAATTGAGGAGCAAAAGCAAAAAAGAGAAACAATATAATAATAAATTAAAGGACTCGAAATAACAAACTCAGAACAACTAAAGAAAAGAGTCCAGAAGCTACTGAAAGACGAGATGGAAATGGAAGTTGAACCGCTTGAGAGAAACCAGATTCGGAAAAAAGGGAAAAAACCAATAATAGTTAAGATAAAAAACTGGGAGGAGAAAATGATAGTTATGAAGAACAAGAGTAAGTTGAAGGGAAAAAAATATTTGTATACAGCGATTTGACAATAAAGGAAATGGAAATTCAAAAAAATATAAAGGAACTAGCAATGAAAGAGATGGAAAAGGGAAATAAAACCAGAGTAGGATACCTGAAGATAATCATCAACAACAGAATACTCGAATGGAAAGAGATACAGATAGTTTTGAGAAACTAACAAGGATCTGAGGTGGCCCTGGATCCAAAAAACTAAGAAACAAAAAGAAGAACACACAAATTATATCTACCCCTGCGACGTCCATTGACCATGAAATTGATAATTTGGAATTGAAGAGAACCGAGAAAATATTGGGAAAAAGAAAAAAAAACAAAAAAAAGAATAGCAACCTGGAACATTAGAACAATGCTACTCCCTGGAAAAATAAATGATAAAAGACCAAGAGGAAGACTAAGGACGAAGTAGGAAGAAGAGATCTTCAATGACTTGAGAGCGATGGCGATGGGAATAAAGAACTGGAAGGAGACTGCATGGAATAGGAAGAGATGGAAAGGGATCGTAGAAGAGGCAAGAGACCACCACAGTAAACTGTAAATGTATTGAAAAATAAATTAAGAGAAGGAAAGCTGAGACTAATTTACCCTAGAAAACGGTTTTTCCATGACTGCTACTGCACTAAATACGGATAAAGCTTTTCAACATATTTAAATGACCTATCAACGCGTAAGGCCTCCGCAGAAGTGCATGATTTACATTTGTCCAATATATTGTCTTCAAAAAATATAATTTTGTGTTGACGACCCCACTACATTTTTTGGGTGGGTTGGGGGGGGGGTGCGATTTTTTCATCTTCTTATTGCTGCCAATGAAAAATGTTGTTTTGTTGGAAATTCAATTAAAGGATACAGAAACAACAATGGTAAACAGGTTCTATAGAGAAGTAAGTCACTTTGAACTTTTATTATACACATGTTTTGGAGTTTTCGAAATTTTTGGAAATTTTATAGATTTTTCGGGAATTACTCAAATTTCTGTAGTATTTTCGACATTTTGGTAGATTTTTTGCCAATTTAGTGCATTCTAACTTTTGAAAATTTTCTGGAATTATTAACATTTTTAAAAGTGATTTATCCCTCCGGTTCCATCTATCACGTTTCTGATTATAATATCAAATCAAATTAGAAAAACAAAAATGTTGAACCTGTTTTGATTCAGCTGATGATTCAATGATTCTTACGAGGGAAAGCGCTGAAGTATAACTTTTGAATCCGGACAAGCTCTGTCACGTTGAAATAGTACTCAAGGAATAGCAAAAGCTAGAAAAAATATAAAAATACATTTTTGTTGACACAATCAGAAAGCTAGGCTTTCCAAACCGGGGGTCTGGGGGGTATGGATTACTCCCCAGCACATCAGTGATCGTGTTCGAAAAAAAAATGTGTTATTGAATTTCAAATCAATTTCAAATAAGCTCAAAAACACTTTTTTGCGCACATTCTCTGGTGTACTGGAGGGTATTCCATACCCCCCAGGCCCCCCGGTTTGAAAACATAGCTTTAAGTGAGTAGTGCGTTTATATTGTGTACGGTTATTGAAATTTTATTGGAAAATATTATTTTAATTTGGAAATATTCAGCGATGCGATTTCCATGAGTACTACTGCATATTCCTAGTGCACAAATGCGAAGTTATTAACTCTTCATTATATTGCTTTGCTTTTATTTTTCTGAAACCCAAGCCTTCTAAATTTGAATATAATATAAAATATTGCTATATAGTTATCCTTTTTCTAAAGAAATTTTTACTTATTGCTTAAAACAAACTTTTACATTTATTGCCTAGGGGTAAATATCCAGTAAAATTTCTGTAAAATACCAAAGATTTCCAAGAATTCCAATGAATTCTAAGGAATTCCAAAGACTTCCAACGATTTCCAAGGAATTCCAAAGATTTCCAAGACTTCCAATGATTTCCAAAGTATTCCAAGGACTTCCAAAGAATTGCAACGATTTCCTAGGAATTCCAAAGAATTCCAGAGATTTCCGAGGAATTCCAACGATTTCTAAGAATTCCAACGATTTCCAACGATTTTCAATAATTTCCAAGAATTCCAAGGATTTCCAAAGAATTCCACAGAATTTCAGTGATTTCCAAGGAATTCCAATGAGTTTAAATTAAAGTTCAATTTACAAAATTGCAGTGATTTCCAAAGAATTCCAGGGATTTACAAGGAATTCCAAGGATTTTCAAAGAATTCCAAAGAATTCCAAGAAACTCCAAGGACTTCCAAAGATTTCCAAGGAATTGCAAGACTTCCAACGATTTTCAAGAAATTCCAAAGACTTCCAACGATTTGCAAGGAATTCCAAAGACTTCCAACGCTTTCCTAGGAATTTCAAAAAATTCCAGGGATTTCCAACGAATTCCATTAATTTCCAAGAATTTCAAGGATTTCCAAAGAATTCCAGTGATTTCCAAAGAATTCCAGGGATTTTCAAAGAATTCCAAGGATTTCCAAGTAATTCAAATTTTTTCCAAGGGAATACTAAACGAGTGTATACAAAATTTTCGGGATAGTTACCCCTTGTTTATTGCTGTTACTGTATCTGGTGAAGCTTTACATTTAGAGCCGAACACAATTTACGTACTTGTTACCCCTTCCAAAAATATTAATCTTTATTTTAAAAAAATTTATATTTAAAAATTCTAAAACAACGAATTTTTATAAAATTACGAGCCGCAAAGAAAGCAAAAAAAATATAAATCTTACCAGGGCATCGATAATTTACCGAAATAAATACCACACTACACCAACAAAATTTTAAGTTTTTACCAATGTCACTAAGCAGACGCCCCCGAGTGCCCCCGTACCCTACCAATATTAAGCAATATTTTGTGTTTAGAAAAATTTTGTTTTGGTTTAAATTTGTAAATATTTTTGTAATTTTTTGCTTTCACACTATCAAATTGGCATTGTGACAGCGATGGGGTGCATCATTCGCATATGAACAAATTATCTTTTAATTTTGACTTTCCCATTTTATTCTCGCAAATTTGTTTGAAAATAGAATTTAATTTGGATTTACATTTACACGAAAATTTGGAAAAGCTCATTTTGATTTTTGGCGTTTTTAACCGGCCTGACTAAATAAATTTCAGAAGAGTCCACTTGGATTTTGGGGAGGCCAGAAAAAATACCTCAAACTAGATTTTTTGTGTGATATTCCACAATATTTAGTTTGCAATATCTAAAGCTAAATTAAAACAAATGATATATACCAACATGGTGTACAATAAAGTTGATTTCCATTTTCTATTTTAAATTAAATCTGTAAGCCTGACTTTATAAATGGAAGTTATTCATTTATTTCGAATAAGTTATTGTTTAAACAAGTTGGATTTGATAAAACGTGTATATAGATACTACACCGTTAGTTCTAGTTATGAAAGTTTCAAATTGTAGAAATTTAAAGTTTAGTAATGTCCACTGGAATACCACCGAAAGCAATTTATGTGAAAGAAAACAATTCCATTTACTTCGCATGAAAACGCAAAATATTAGCCTACAGAATTCTGAAAAAAATTTTTGTTTTTATTGATGATTCATTCGTTTCCTGTTTAATTTAGTATATAAATTTACTTATGTTATAATGCTTGTTACGCCACTGACGGTATGTGCAGATTTATTATAAAGGAAAAGCAAAGCGCAAGGAATTAATGACACAAAATACGTCAACTTGCGATAAGCTTTGTATCTGAAAGTTTAAAAAAAATTTAAATTACACAAAATTTGATTTATGCTACAATAAATTAAGTTTGCTTACGTTCATATTATAAAAAAAATATACAACCCCTTAAAACCCCTCTGTTACAATTTAACTTTTATATATCACATTCGCAAGTTTCAACACGTTTTTCTCGATAAATAAGCTAAAAATTCAATTTGCAGTTCTGATTTCATTACATATTTTTGAATATTTCTTTATGGGTTATTCCAGATAATTATTGGGGTTGAAATGTTATAAACCTAGGGGGCAGCGTTGGGTTATTGGTATCCGCGACGAAGTATTTCCAGGGGACAATAATAATATTATTATTTATTGGAAAAGTGCAGTAACGAAAAATTTCTCACGTTATGATAGCTCGAATATTACCCATCCAAATAAAATCATAAAACCCTAACCCGGGTTTACTTTTGGGAGCGCCATCGAATAACAGGATAACGATTTCGATTAAAGTGATAAAAATCAAATGGCATAAAACCATAATTAAATTATTATCTTTGGGATTGCAAAATTTTATTATTCGATTCAGTAAAATTCTGAACAAACAAGCAGTTGACGCAATTATATGGTTGTAAAAGTGGCTTTGGTATAGTTTTCTTTTTTTTACTGCCAAACTAAGATTTTTATTACAAGCAACTTAAACATATAACGCCATTCCCGATCATCTAAGTGCTTCATTTTGATGTGATTCATACACGATACGTAAAATTGAAATTTTTGCAATACCTATACTAGAAGTATTCAATAAATGTACATAAATTATTCATATCCTATAACACTAGTATTGAAAATTTTTCTAATAATTTAAAATTTAACACCAAATAAGGTACTTTACATTCAAGAAGGAATTTTAGTTTTACGATCTCCTATTTTAACACCGCAATACGTAATTTTATTTTAGCTTTTTTATTACATTTTGACTAGGACGACTTAATGAAATGCTCGAGTTCAAGTCACACCATCAGCGATTACAATTTATAAAATTATAGGTGCTTACCACAGAAAATCTATTTAACTTTATGACAATCAATCTTCAAAGTTTATAAAATTAAATTTATTAGTGTTTTAAATTTTTACCGAAAATAATATATTATTTTATTCGGAACGAGTGTACTTTTAGTAGCTCGTACATATGTAATTGACAATTAAACAAGGTACATTGTTAAATGTTGTTTTTCAATTCAATATTAAAAAAAACCTGTTAAAGTTGCAAAGAACTTACCTGAATTAAGCTCACTGTTGCAGGCTGAAACAATAATATTAATATTTATTACGACATTATTTTATAGATATTTACAATGTACAAAAAAATGTCATGATTACTACGTTTCTAAATATTTAAAACAAAGACGGAAACTTTTATCGTTACTTTAAGTTATAAAAATTACAAGATTACTTCAAGTTTTATAAGATTTTTATTAAATCTGCGAGTTTATATTAGAGGTTTATAAAGGTTACCAAACCTCGAAATATTTTTTTACGGCTCAAAACTGCAGGTTATATAATAAGCTTTTTTTATAGTAGTTGCAGTTCAATGGAGTTCAATGTGCATAGAGGTATTTTAGTGTGATAAATACAAAACTTACTGTTCTCATAATAATAACAATTTCTTTTAAAAAACCTGGACATTATTTGCATTCAGAAAACATACAAATGTTTTGTATAAACACAACACTAAATATACTGTAACTTTGTTTGTATAATTTTGTACTTATTAATATTACTACTAAAACAACACGTTGTACACAATAATCCGACAACATAGAAAGTACAAAAACAGTGGCATACTGAAGTTTGCTTGAAAATGTGGTTCAAACAGTGCACAGATCCCAATATTAGTTTTCGTAATAATAATAAATTTAATCTTTTTGGTACCATGCTACTTATTTGAATTTTTCTCATATCAGAATGTTATTTTTTAATAAAACTACCATATTCTCACTAATTTCTTCATTAGATTTTAATAATTTATTTGTACATTTGCATAATTTTGTCAAGATTTACCGAGTAATTATTTCAAAATTTTTTAATTTTTCTGGTTTTCCTGCCAACTAGTTGCCAAAGGTTGCAACTGATAGGTGGGAAAAATTTTGAATTAAGAGTTATATTTTTGTAAAATCAGTATTTTGATATTTAAATCAAGATTCTGATTATTTAAAATTATTTTATAGTTTGAACAGAGGAGGTTGATGACAGAATAAACTTGGATGCTAAAGAATTAATTATAATTGATTTTCGATGAAAACTTCATGATATTTTTAAAAACTGAATTAAAAAATTTAAAAATATAATTTGATATCATCGCACATTACCGAATTATCTTTTCGATTCGTTTTGAATTAATTTGGATTTGGATTTTTAAATTTAAATATTTTTCTTAATGTGCCATTTGTTGAATTTGGAATCTGAGAAAATACATTTCAGAATATTAGCAGCCAGGAATGTCGGAAAAGGGATACAAGAATCAAAACTTGAAAAAATCAATTTCCTGTAGATATAGCACTTGGCAGATATATGGCAGCAAGGGTCCGATTGCTAGCACGGGTCCCGCGGGTTACAAACTTTGCCAGAAGGTTTAAAGCAACAAAATCCCGAGTCTGCGCCTGCCGCTCTGCTAGTAAGTACTCTTCCACCTCCTGATGGTGGGCTCTGGGTAACACTAACTGAAGAGTGCGAAAACCGAGTATCCAGCACTTAAAAACTGAAAAAACCTGACTAGGAGTAGGAGGCCCCGACAGAAATCTCCAAAACGAACTAGGAAAGTAATGTGTCAAGAAGAAGATAAAACGGTTACCGTGCAGATGTTTGGCTCCCCAGTACCGGTCGGAGAGGGTGGTCATGGAGTGGCCCCCTCCCCGATCGTTATTTAGCGACTACTCTACACCTCCGATTTCAACTGATCAAGCAAGCGTACAAGCGCGAAACAAGCACAGAGTAAGGAGATGGAGCAAATTTTTTACCTACTAAAAAAGCGGTTCAGTCATGACAGTGGCTAGTGGGTCTACCGAAGATGTGAAGAAGCTGCTAGACAGCTTCGACAAGCAGCAACAAATGATAGAGAACATTGCAAATACTATGAAGACGAAAGGAGAATTGCTGGAAAAGCTGATCAAGAAGAACAGAAAGCTGGTCGATGAGATTGCCAAAACCAGATCGGAAACAAAAGTAAAGATGCGGCCGGAGAAGTTCAAGAAATAAGTCGCGTAGTGCAAGAGGCCATAGTAGGTATGCGACCGACAGAAATGGAAACGTCGTTCTCCGGAACAGGCTGGCAAATTGGACGATCTGTTTGCAACCCTGGGAGAAAGCCAAAAAAAAGTGCTGGAGAGAATTAATAGAGGAGATAGAGATAGGATTAGAGATAATAGAGAGATGGGAAGACTATCCAGCTCAGGTCTAACCCAAAGCCACCTTAGGGCGTAGTCGAGGCACTCATCCCGGACCGTCCAGAAACCTTACACCCATGAAAGCCGATAGACGCGGAATCAAAAGCTAAAAAATTAAATTTTATATATTGTTGTGTATTTTCTTTGAAGTTACACACAAACTCTAAAATATGCTCCGGTTTGTCAGATTTTTGTCGGGGGATGAGACTCTCAGTTTGTAGGTTCTGGTCGATCTTATTTATCCCCTGAGTCGTAAGTAAAACTCTTATTAACAACGAAAACAATGGTTTATTCAAAAGCAAATAATAATGTCGAACAAACTCGTAGCTGGATAAAATCTGGTGTAAAATGTTGGTGGCCACTGATAACAAAATTACATTTACTATTAAACTTGGATCGCTTAATTTTGTGATCATTTGCCACTCTAGTGTGATAATGTGTTTTAAATTTATACAAAATAAAGAATAAATGTTCATAAAAATTAGATTAAATGTTTTTTTATTTTCACAATCTTTAAAACTCAAATAAACGATACCTTGCACGCCTCGTACAAACGAAATGTCCTAGACCCTGCTGGACGACGTCGGCTAGGTCTTTGAGAGACTGATCTGTAATGCCCGTATTAATAGTCACGGATTAATCCGAGATTCAAGATTAATTCTCGAAATAACAGCTGTTGCTACGATACGGTCTAAATTCTCAATGTCATTAGTAAATCATAGGATTATCTTGAATCTCGGATTAATCCATGACTATTAATACGGGCATAAGAGACTCTAGCGCGAGATAGAAGATTCTGGAGGCCTTACAGATGCATAGTTTCTATTTCGGAAATGAAGATCGGGTGAACGGCATTTTACAAAAAATTACTGCAGCAGGGGAGGGAACCTGGAGAACAGGCAATTTCGTAGTTCTTGTAACCTTAAGAATGCTTTCAACTCTGCAAGATGGCATAATCAATGCCAGAAACGTGTCTCCATACCTGAGAAATAAATTCGCAGTCTATCTAAGAGAGAGAGAGAGGTACAGTAACGCCTTGGAAATTTCATCGGTAATTGATTTCCGAATTAAAATAAAAATTCCCAATTAAATTTCAATAACTACACATAATATAAACACAATGCGCACACAAAATTAGGTTTTCAAACCGGGGGGCCTGGGGGGTATGGAATACCCTCCAGTACACCAAAGATTGTTCGAAAAATATGGTGTTATTGGGCTTATGGATTTAAAACCAGAAGTCTAACTTCTAAAAATCTAAAATTTCTAAAATGTCTCATAAAATTTCTTTAATTTCTAATTCAATTCTATTTTTGAAAACAATCACTGATGTGCTGGGGGTATTCCATACTCCCTAGACCAGTGGTTCCCAACCTGGGGGTAATTACCCCCGCGGGGGTAAAAGTAAAGATATTTATATTTGCTTGTATGGTTTGTATTAATAATAATATTTCAGGGGGTGGGGGTAGTGGGGGTAATTTCAATTTTCCTAACAGATCACAGGGGTAACAGTATTGAAAAGGTTGGGAATCACTGCCCTAGACCGTCGGTTAGCGACGACGTAGCTTTGTGATTGTGTTCAAAATAAAAATGTATTTTTTCAGCTTATGAGTTTCAAACTAAAAATTTAACTTGTTATCTATATCTGTTCTATTTTCTATTCTTTATTATTAAGAATATAATATAAATATATATTTTTTTAATTCGGGAATAATTCCCAATGCAATTTCCATGACCGCTACTGTACATCATAGTATGTAGAAGGACCAGTGGCAGGATATACTGCAAGGAGTCCCACAAAGATCGGTGCTAGCCCCTTTTCTGTGTAACGTAAAGTACGATGGAGTACTGCGAATTCACACACCACTGGGACTGGTTATAGAGTTTACGAATGATCTCTCTATAGTGGCCGAGGTCCGCACGGAGAGCAAAGTGTAGGATGTAGTGAACGGAACGGTTCCATCTGATGAGAGTTACAGACAAGGCTACTAAACTCACAAAATCCTTACACAAGCTAATGCCCAGCTTGAGGGGTCCAAGTGAGGGGAAGAGGAAGCCATTGAGCTCAGTGGCGGACTCGATTCTGTTGCACGCCGCCTCTATTTGGGTGAAGACGCTAGAGAATGCTAGCTATAGAAAATTACTAAAGAGAGTCTGAAGCAAATCTAGCTAGAAATAGATGATGCATGGAATGGACAGACATTAGAAACAGCGCCCATCTTCAACTGGGGAGAGATCTGAATCCCGAAAATATAATCGGACTAATGCTGGAAGGTTCGGGAAGCTAGACAACAATAGATGATATGCTGGTGGAGACTCTGTCCACCCAGGGACGTGCCTAGCAAACTTTTTTGAGGGGCAAGCAATCTTCAATTTGCAACTGAATAAATAAAAATTAACCATATCACTATTTTAGAAAACCTAAAAAATGCACACACACTTTTCAGAACTAAAATGTTTTTAAGTTACCACAATTAAAATACACTGTAAGTATACAATATCGCAAACGTTTCCCCTTTCCTTTCCTTACCCTTTCCTTTTTAAAATTACCTACTTCCACCCCCCGAACGTTATTTAAACGGATTCTCTCTAAATTTTCTTTTTAATACATCGCCTGATGATGCCATAGTATGGTGAAAACGTTTGCGATATTGTATACTTACAGTGTATTTTAATTGTGATAACTTAAAAACATTTTAGATCTGAAAAGTGTGTGTGCATTTTTTAGGTTTTCTAAAATAGTGATATGGTTAATATCGAGTTACACTACCTAAACCACGTATCAATCGATTAAATAAAAATTACCAACTTTTTCAAGGTTTTTTTTCATTTTGTCAAAAAGGCTAGCAAAAATTCTGTAATATTCAAGAAATGTTAAATTCAATGACAAATTTTAATTTCAAAAACGTGGTTTACCGTTGCCCTTGGGGAAAACCTTATCTTACCCACTAGCAGCTATTTTTATGGATTGTTTTTATAATTTTTGTTTCTTATATTAAAAGTACCGTCATTAAAAAGTTTTTTATTACTTTAATTGATTTGGGTAGATAAAATTTGTTTAAACCTATTTTGGGTTTAGCACCTTTTGCCAACCTGGCCAAGGGGTGACTCCCCCCCCCCATCTCCCTTTTGTGCACGTCCCTGTGTCCACCAAAGCCAAAGAAGAACTCGAGTACCAGAAGAAAAAGGCCCGAAAAGGCAGAAATTTAAGAAAAGGATGGAGAGTGCACTGAAGAACTGCTTTAGCGATTCCCGGCATTCCCAAGGAGTGGGGAACTACTGTCTTATTTTGGGAGAGTTTTTATAATTTTTAAGTTTTTGTAAAATAACTCAGGTGTAAGGTGTACTGGCTCTCGATAATTTTACTGCCGTAGATTTTACAACGGTAATTTTTAAATTACAGAATGTAGGTTTTGACGTGTGTTTTGTAGAGCGAAAAGCGTGAATACCAAATTTAAAAATAAACAAATCAAAACTTATGGCACAATTAGGTACACTCAGAGAAATGATATCTTGTCGCCACAAATATTTAGAAAAAATTTCTTTTGCTGTTATAATGATCTTTTGTGGCGAAAGAAAAATAAATAAAATAGTAAATTTTGTAATATTTTACTTTGGTAATTAAACAATTTTGATAATTAAGTATTGTAGTTCTTGGTTTATCAATTAAATGGTTTAACTTAAATGGTCTGAAAGTAACACACTTAAAATAAAGTTTAAATAGTTTTGTATAGTATTGGCATACCTAGTGTTAGTTTGCTTATTAGAACCAAAAAGCGATTAAGAATAATCTAGCTTACTATATATGAAAAAAGTAGATAAGAAGTTGTTATAGCTGTTGTTAATTACTTTAGTTGTTAGAGTAAAGAATTAACGCGAAGTAGATCAAAAGCTACCGTGAGGTAATCTTCTTGAAAGCTCTCCAAGCTGAAGAGAGAGTTTGCTATTGTGAGAGTTTTAGCGAAACGTTGTAGCAGATACTTAAAAGAGGACTGTGGTTGGTAGAATACTAATGAAGATAGTGCTATTCTCAAATTCAAGAGATGTAAGTAATTAAAAGTAAAATATTTAGTGCTACAAAATAACTAAAATATCTAAACTACAAATTAGTATCCACAAATATTAAAAAAGAAAATAAAAGGACATAATAAACATGAAAGTGTTAACAATATTTTAAACTCAAAAGCACAAAAAATTCATCAAGTGCTTGCGCTTTATTCTTTAAGGGGAGGATCAGCTTTCCAAGTGGAACAATTCGATTGCAAATTTAATGCAAAAATCCGCATTCTAATAATTAAAAAAAAATTATAAAACAGTAGCGTCTCCCCTTAAGAATGTTTCCCTTAACTATTTTTCAATAAATTTCAATTTTTAAATAACAGAAATGGTTATTGTTGTTAATTGATGTAGAAGTAATTTAAATTTTAACAACTGGACGTTTGGCATTGCATTTAAAAACTTCAGTCTATAGTTTTGTGAATTAAACATATTAAATTATTAATTGCAAGATTAAAAAGAGATTACCTACATCGCTTTGTTAGTCGAAGCAAAAATAATTTATTATGATCTTTTCACAAACAATTCCCTTTCGTTAAAACTTTCAAGTGCTGTTTTTACCTACGATTAATTTAATTTACTCCCCAAGTGAGTATTAAAACAGGGTTGGCTTTAGATGTTTTTAATTGCTTATTTAATACGTAATGTTATTTTGTTGCTGCAGATTATTGAAGTTCCCACTGTTCTATCGTTAAAAATAAAAGTAACACAATTAAGGCTTCTTATTAAGACCTGGATGTACACATAAAAGAATCTTTAGTAATGAAATAAAAAAGGAAGCTGCTGTTAACTTTCATGCGTCTTACTGCCTTTCAGTTCCGATTGTTTTTCTTATTGGACCGCCCAACGTTAATTATTTTAACGTTTTTTTTTTCGTAATTTCTGCGGTGGCAATTTTTTAAAAAGATCTCATAACAATTTATTTTCTTGATTAAGTACATACCTAGTGAGATAGCTAAAAATAGCTAAAAAGACTACTCTGTGATGTTCACATTTTCGTAACGATCACTGTTGTAAACTGTCAGTATATAAATATTATGTTGCTGTAAACTACCAACTCATAAAATAATGCTTATCTTCGACTTTTTTACAAATTTAGTTGAAGCTTTATGTAAATTCTTTTATCCGCTTCTGGCTGTATAAAGTTGTGTTTTACTCTTAGGGAAGGTTTGCCAAAGGTGATGATTTAACTACCGCGATAAAATAACATTCTGATTTCCTCCAGAGATTTAAAATGCTAAAATTAATACACTTTCTACACAGAGAGAAATATATAATACTAATCTACACAATTATGCAGAAAAATAACATAGTAATTGAGTACTTTTTTTGCACACAATAATTGTGTGGATTAGTACCATATATGTATTTCTCTCTGTGTATCCTTATCATGCGATAAAAAATATAAGAAAATATAGTAAATAAGTAAAAAATAATAATAAAAAAGTAATATGTACCATTATGATGTCCCGTTTTGAACGGGACTGTTCATTTTTTGGTACTCCGTCTCGGTGTCCCTGAGGAAAGCTTAGGGATACAGAATTGTTCCGTTCTCAGTTAAAGGTCAACGATAAACGATTTTTAATTGATTTATTTAATTCTTGAAAAATTCAAATATTTACGATTTTTAATATTTTTTTTTTTATAAAAAAATGATTATTTACGGAAAATATAAGTTTATTTAACAAAATATCATTTTATTTCAGTTTGTATTTTTTATAGAATTATTGTACATAATCTGTTTCCATTTCCCTTGGGTACGGGGTCAATTATTGAAACGTATTTCTTATTTGATATCAAATGATTTTTCAGTTAATTAAATTTTTATTAGTTTTACTCCAGTCTCCCATAATTTTGACCGAGTCTCGTTTTGAGTAAGAATAAAAATGATCATGTTACAAATACTCCTGTTTCCTCCTAAGTGTAACTTCTAAAAGTTTCATGGGCTATTTGGCTCTTTGCCACTTTTCTCCTTTTTTTTAATACCCAAATTTAATTTTCGAGTTATCTCTAAAATGTGTTATTGAATTTTAAATCAGCAATATTAGATTTTAGATTTTTAGAAATTATATTTCTGGTTTGAAACCCATAAGCGCAATAACACTTTTTCTTGCGCACCATTTCTGGTGTACTGGAGGGTATTCCATACCTCCCAGACTCCCCGGTTGGAATGTCTAGCTTTGTGTGCGTATTGTGTTTATATTGTGTGCGGTTTTTGAAATTTCATTGGAAATTGTTGCTCTAATTTGGAAATATTTACCTATGCAATTTCCATGACTGTTATTGTACACTACAGGGTATCCCAGAACAGAAAGTCATCCCTTGGAGGGCTGATAAGCTAGCTCATAGAGGACGGGTTTATATGCGCTAAAAACGTGTAAACAAAGCATTACTTAATGAGGCTTTACAAAAATCTGCTAGGATGTGCATTGATTGGATTGAAAAAATTCTAGAAGCTATTTGTAAAGCCTAATTAAGTAAAGCTTTGTTTACACGTTTTTAGCGCATATAAATCCGCCCTCTACTCATGACAGACCAGATATCAAATATGACCTTAGTAAAAAGTCGTTTTTTTTTACTGCTTTATATTAATATTAATTATAATATTATATTATTTAAATTATTTTTTATTTGTGGTTTACCCAGTTTAAAATAAATACCTGTCACTTTAATAATGACCATACTAATAATCACGGATTAATCCGAGATTCAAGGTAATCCTAGGGTTTACCAATGTGATTACTGGAATTTAGACCGTATCGTAGCAACACCTGTAATTTCGAAAATTAATCTTGAATCTCAGATTAATCCGCGACTATTAGTATACAGGCATTAGTGTTTTCATTTGAATTCTCAATTCTTGAAACAATTTTAGCCATGTTCCTTTGGCAATAAACTAGCAATATCTTTATTTTAAATATAAATTATAATAGAACCAATAATTTTATTTCTATTTATAATTAATAGCAATGCTGTTCAGGGTTTGTTTAACCAAAATTATAATCTTAAAATATGGAATTTCGTACATGTAGCACTCGAAAAGTTGATTTAAAGTTTCGATTTTCACGAAATTCATAAAAGTGTTGATATTTCAAAAACTAACAATATTTTGGTCAGTCATGAGCTGGCCTATAATCAGTCCTCTAAAAGGGATAACGTTGACATTCGGGGCACCTTGTATAATAAATAATTTTATTTTTATATTTTTACCCCTGACTGTTTTTCAAAAACACAGGGAACTTACGAAAACTATTTATACATTCCATATTAAAAATTTTCTATTTCCCCTGACTTCAAAACGAACACCGCCATTACGGCGATTCCAGTTCGTCACCGTCATTTCAGCGATTCTGATTCGGCGACCCGATATTCGGCTATGGCAGTTTAAATTTTTATTTTATATATTAATAAACTTAATTTAACTGTTACTAATAAACTTTTTTTAATTTTATAATTTTTAGATTATAGATTATAATTTTTATAGAGACATAAATATTGATTCTGATATTGTAATAATAATTTTGCGAATAGGACAGAAAGGCTCTTAGAGATTAAATTATAAAGAGAAACAGCGAACGAATAACTTTGTTATGTATCTTAGTTTTAAATAAAATTAAATTAAATAATGAGTTATAATTAAAAAAAAAGTTTAAAAAAATTAAAAAATTGTTTGTAATTAATAATAAAAATTCCCGGAAGGGAAACCCCCGAAAATGTTACGTTTACAAATGGCTTTTTACGAGTGCTTCTCTCCCCCGCTATGATATTCCGGCTACGGGCCTGGTTGAAAGTAATTACAAGCGGTAAATGTGAATTATTTAAACCACTAGCAAATTATGCACTGATTACTATCATTGATCTGCTAGTGTATTATTGAACAATCCTAGGGATTGTAAGTAATTAAAGTAAAGAGTAAGTTTAATCAGTATTTTGTTGTTTGATTAAAAGGTTAACAGTTGTTAATTTTTCTACTTATTGTAGTGTTGTGGTTGGGAAATCGCAAATTTTCCTTTAAGGAAAAAGCTTAAAAGTTACTATTAGCTTAAAGAATAATAATTTGACAACATAAGACTTCTTAATATGCTTCGTATAAAACATAAAAGTATACAGTAGCGCCGCTGACTCGCTAAAAACATCTCTCTAGGTCGCACCACCACGCCAAAGGTGCAACTCGAATGGGGTGAAACTCGTAAGGTGTGAAACTCGTTAGCAACGGTCGGTGTGCTCCCGACCGGTGGTCGACAACAACTGAATACAAGTGCTCCGCCCATCACTAAGACTATATCAGAACGCACGCACCGTCAATAGAACTCGGGAGCGGATCAATTCCCTATGTAAAATGCACGTAAAATTTTGATTTTCAAATGCCGTTTTCTCGAAAACTACTGGATAACCCGCAAAAATGTAATTACAAAAATTGCTTAGAAAATTGTCCTCTTTCCAATAGAATATTTTTCGCGGCCCGATTCGTGGTACCGATTAACTGACAGTAACCAAAAATTCTGTATCAGGAAAAGTTTTGCAGGAAACTGAAGTTGTTTAATTTTTTTCAAAAACTATTATTATAAGTAGTAGATAATTATGTATATGTTATGTACCTGACTTGTAATTTTATTTCATTATTTTTATTTATATTATTTATTTATAATTTGTTAAGTAGGGTGGAAAACCTTGAATTTTCACTTTTCTCGTCAAATTTACTTTAGTAATCGTGTTTGCATAATGAATAGATAATTTTATTGAGATTACCATGTATCAATTTACAACACCCACATATCTTAAATATTACCAGCTCATTTTTTTCTATTATATTACAAGTAGAATTTTTCATTAGTTAAAGAGGAAATCTAAATATATCTCAAAACGGTTAAACATAACGAGGAAACGAGCGAGTGACCTGTCATTTATTATGAAATTATATAAATAAGAAATATGCTAGTACATAATAATAAAACGTTGTCTAACTGAATAAGTCTAATTTGGGAGCCAACACCCAAAAATTTAAGTTGATGCTATTTTCGACATAAAAAGCTTATGGTTTGGATAAAATAGTTTCCGGTTTAATTAAACTTACATAATTAGTTAACATTGGTTGTTTTTGTTGTATGAAAGTTTTACGTTAATTAATTTCCTAAATTTTATTTGCTTTATACTATACTACTTCGGTTTTACAATCCTTTGATCATGAATTAAATTTATCACTTCGCCATTACTCATTTGAGGAAACTTTCTTAAACAATTTAAAAATAATTAAAATAATTTGTGAAAGTTTATATTGAATTATTCAAAGATACTTTGGAGCAACGAGCCAAGTTCTTTATTAATTATTATTATTAAAAATCCATCAAATTCGAGTTCTTAGTATTTGTATTATTTTATATTATTAAAAACCAATTTTTTTTTTGTTTTACTATTTTGGATCAAGATTAGAAATTTTTGAAAAGTAATTGATGAGGATTTAGTTTGAAATCTTCATTATAGTTGATTTAAATGGTAAATTTTGTAAAATTATATTTAAAATTTTGATGAATTCGTAAAGAAATTATAAAATTAGAAATTAAATTTGAAATAAAACACTTTTGGTTAATATGTGTTATAAATTAAAAAAAAATTTAAGCTAACATGAGAAATGTAAAACTTATTATATTTAAAAACATTACATGGGGGTTATACGTAGTTTTTAATTTATTCGTCTAAAAATATTAAACCTCGACATTATTTATTAACTGAAAATTTAAAAAATTTTGTTTAATTAATAATGAAATTGTGAAACCGCTCGAGAAACTATTTCCTAATTATATTAATTAACGATAAAAGTCAAAACGTGATAACGAGCAGAGATGAAAACTTCTAAGTAGACAAAGCCATAATTTTATGTTAAAATTAATTAAAAGTTTATTGTGTATAATAAAAAGTTTAAAAGCTGAAAAAGGCCAGCTATTTTAGTGTGGATTTTCCCAATCCAAAATGTTAATTAATATTAAAACGGAATGCCCCTTATGCCCAGTAATTTTTGTTTCTTTTCATTATAACTTATTATATTGATTACATATTGATTCCAAACAATATATTATAATATATGTAAATTGAGCCAAGTGGGAATTAATTAAGATTTTTGAATTAAAAATAGTTAATAAATAATATGAACGAAAAGTGCAAAAACGTGATCAAGTTCTTTTTAAATATTTTCAATATTGCAAATGAATGCTGGTTGAAACTCATCTGATGAAGACTACAAAATGCAATAATTGCAAGAACCACAATATGAATATGATCTTGATATAGATTTTCTAAAAAAAATTTAATAGTTCTTCTTTTCCAAGATCTTTTCCAAGCTTTTATGTCTGATATTTTTTTTACATTAAAAAACGCGAAGTAATCCAAGTGCGCCACTGATGAGCATGGCCGTAGACCTGTAGGTGTTATTAGGTGCATTTCGTCCTCGTTTCGAATTTTGAATCCAAAATAGTCTAAATCGTTTGTACCTGTGTGCGCCTTCTTTATTTTAATATGTACCCATTTTGTTTTTGAGATACGTATAATAATGGCATTTCGCCAGCACCCCCCCCCCCTATTTTGGATTTTAGATGCAAAATGTCCTAAATCATTTGTATCTCGTTTGTACCTTTTTTATCTTCGTTTGTACCAATTTCGTTTTTGAGATATTTAGTAATAAGTAAGAAGAAGATTCACTCACAAAAAGTCAAAAATTTTATTCTCTAAATAATTTAAAAAATTCTCAACAAAAGATTATAAATTCACAATTACGGAGACCTTCCGTAAAAGGCGACCACTCCGGTTAACGCGAAGGGCAATGGACCTAGTTACTACAAATTTCCGCGTCAACATCAAACTTTTGGCGCAAAGAACTATTATTTAAAATATTTTCAAAACCAAAATTCAAACTTAAAAAACCATCAGAATCAAAATTCAAATGCGATAAATAAAATTTCAAAATGCAAAATTTAAAAACAACGGATTTTTGAAAAATGACAATATAAGTATACTACTATTTGTATTTTACGACAAAAATACCTAAGATTTGCGTTCAAACAGCTTCGCGTCCAAACGCCCGCATTTAAAGATTCTTCTTTGTTTTACTGAATACTTTACAGTGTCTTATTCTTGCTATACAGCGTCGACAGAGTCGTAAGTTCTTCCCTAATTAAAATTTTTTTTTATATTAAAATTTTTTTAAAATTAAGTTATAGTTAAGAGCAATAATTAATTTTCAAACTTTGTTTTAAATATTATTATAAATCATAACTTATCTGCTCTTTAACTGGTGTAACTGAATAACTGTATTATTAAGTTGAATATGTGCAATTCTGGGATACAAAGTTGTAAAATTTTAAAATTCTAAAATACCTAATTCGAATCCCAGAAGAGTCTAAACTTTTTTATGACCCTTTTCGTACTTTAGAGAGCACAGCTGTGCTCCTGTGCTGATGATTTGTTCTTTACAACAATAAATTAAACCAGGGTTATAAGGCATCCCTGCGAAGAAAGGTTAGCAAACTATCTTAAATGTAATAGTTATTTATCGAATTGGTAAGGAAATAAATTAATGAAATTGCATTGGGAATTATTCCCTAATTAAAAAACGTAGATTCCTATATTATGTTCTAAATAATAAAGAATAAAAAATAAAAGAAAAATAAATAAAAAGTTAAATTTTTGGTTTGAAACTTATGAACTCAATAACATATCGTTTTACGCAAAATCTCTGATGTACTGGAGGGTATTCCATACCCCCCAGAAGAAGAAGGGGGGGGGGGAGTTCATTATATTATTATAATAATTGTATAATATTACTCTCTAGACATCGAATATGGGATGTTTCAGGTCTTGGATTACTACTGAAGATTATCATAAGAATCTCACTCTCTCCAAATTTTCAATTGTTTGTAAGAATTTATATTAATTCTCTCCTACCGCAAAAGTGCTTTGTAGTGGTGACCCAATCCCTTATGACCACCTTATCAAGGCCCGCTCTAGGGGGTGGACAACCCGGACATCATTTTGGGGCGGAAAATCTAAAGAGCGGCATTTTGGCTGTTGACATGACAAATTGACAAAAATTCAAATACTTAAGAAATTCCCCGAGACGCCGCAAAAACATTGAAAAAGTTAATAGAAAAGCTTATATAGTAGGCCGGCAATTTGCCTTTCTGTCCGGGGCGGCGTAAAGGCTAGAGCTGCCCCTGACTTTATCTATACAATCATTTTTTTTAATTTATACCCAACCCAACTGCTTATATTAAGGCGGTATTCTAGAAATATGAAAAAATCGAAAATTTTTTTTTTATATTTCCGAAATTTAGACATTCAAGAATATGCCCTTAAAGGGATTTTTTAAAATTCTTATTACTCCGATTATAAATTCCGAGTTATAGCCATTTTAGTGACGCGGCATCTAATCCTGGTACGACCGAAACAAATGAACAATAGACGGTAGGCGGCGCTGCCCGACTACCTGATGTACAGTCAATAGATATATACAGTACCGCAACGTCCGGCCATTTTGGGTCCAAATTTATGTGCTTTCTCTCTCGCACTGATTGGCCACTCGCACATTGAGTGAATGTAACCTGATGATGAAAAGAACTTCGCGGAATGAGCATTTTGAAGTCAAGAAAGGTTTATTGTAAGTTCTACTGAACCGATTTATTTCAAATTTGGTGTAAACATTCTTTATACATCCCTCTATGATGTGAACTTAATTAAACTTGAAAATTTTGAATTTTACTATATTTAAAAAATTTGGAATCGTTATATAAAATTTGCAAAAAAATTGTTTTTTTTTAAATCAGCCGTCATTTTATCTAAAAAAATTTTTTTTACGGGTCATACCATAGTAACAACTTTACTAATTTAGAATCCGTTAGATATTTTGTTTCAGATGACCAGAAGGATTGAAACCTTGCACGCCAGGACACTGCTTTTTTTGGGCTTCTCACTTTACCAGCTTAAAACTTCTCAAATATTTATTTCTTTTTTAAATTTTTTAAAATTTTTATGAATTCTTAAAGTATCAATAAAAAAATGATAAAAAAATAGATAGTAAGAATATTCTTTGCTTTATTTTTACAGAGCTCGAAAAAACTCCCGAAATTCGTGCCTCTAGACTAGAATACCCCCTTAAGAAAAATAAATTTAACAAAACTCCTTTTTGATTTTCAAAGCATTTTTTGAAATTTTAAATTATTGGAATTACCACTCAACCAAGGAAAGTACCAAAATTCAATATTAAAAACTTTTTGACTATCCTAGGTAAGTAATTAAATTGCAATTACTAAGCACAGTGTTACCAAGTGAAATAGTTCTGAAGTAAATAATATTCTAGAATAAACTGTTAAATTTAGGTAATATATCTACTACAATATTAATACGAAAAATGTATTATACGCCGAGACTAGATAGTAAAATTTACTTGATAGTAAATTTAAGAGGTGATATTTACCATGTAGTAGCCGTTCATAGGCAGCGAGAAAGCGGGAATGTTATCAACACTAATAAATATGACTTATAAGTTCCACGACATCTACGGATTGGTCAATGCTACTTAACAGTGGTGGCAACTTTGAAGTCCCTTTTTAGTAATCTAAACTAGTCACTGTTACTGCCATTTGTCACCTATAAGTTTCGAAAACTTGAAGGTCGTCGAACAGATAATTACGACATCCCCATTACCAGTAGCGTTGCTTGGAAGTAATATTTATCTAGACTATATATTTCTCAAATTAAGTCATCTCTACCATCAAGTAGCAGATTTAGTAGCAGCTACGTAATAGTCACTTATGCAAGGTTCCCGTCTCAGTTGCTGCTACTTTGGTGTTACTTGCGCTCCCCTTAGATGGAAAGTAGCTTTTTTTTCTATTTAAGTCCAGAAGAAATTTTGAATTCAAAACAAAACTATTTAAAAATTTGATATCAAATGAACAATAAGACCGATATTTCCTTGTTTTATATAATTTTTTATTGTTTATTTATTAATTTATTTAGTGAGATCTAGTGCTCATGCTTGGTACTCTAAGTCCCACAAGCAAGTCCGGACATATGACAGAGGAATTCACAAGCTTAATACAAAAAAAACCAAATCAGAGCTCACGCGGCGCAGGTGCAAAGGAGTCAGGCCCATGTCATTCATAACCTCATCCACAGGACAATCAATATATGTATACCCTGATCTACTGTGACCTAACAGTCTAATAAATCTAGTTTGTATTTTCTCGATCCCAGTAATATGGGTGGCGTAGTGAGGGAACAAGACAACAGAACAATACTCCAAAATGGGCCGAACCAGTGCACAAAACAACATTTTAAAAGTCTACATCCTTGTGACCCTTAGAACAAAATATTGCAGCCTCATAGACATTTCAATCAAGAATCAAGAAGACCGAATCTAGATATACACCCAAGTCTTTAACAGTCTTATATCTAGGAATTCTCCCGAAACAGTTAGGCATACAACCCAAAAAGCCAAATGACTCCAACTTCATCAGAAAGTCGCTGGTGATCCACCTTATCAAAGGCTTTTGCAGAGTGTCAGTAAAAATTACATCAATCTGACTACCGCTAGAAAATGAGTCAATCACATAATCCTGAAATACCAATAGGATCGTGGAAGTGGACCTTCCGTTACGAAATCCGTGCTGCTCGTCTACCAAGATACCCGCAAAGAGTAGATACATATGTCAGCGGCCCCCCAGTTATGAATTTTTAGATGAGTTTGGTGTCAAGCGTTAGAGCATCGTCAATGAACTTCCATTATTTTCGTTTGAGCCTCAAAGGTCGCAAAGCTATTTGCAAAAAAACAACTGGGGGGCTGTAGTCATGATGGCCCTCTCAGTTTCAAATTTTTATATAAATTTTATGTCAAACGTTAGAGCATCGTTTGAGCTTCCATTATTTTTGTTTGAGCCTCAAAGGTCGGGAAGTTAATCGCAAAAAACTGTTGGGGGGGCTGTAGACAAGTTTTGCAATTTTCTTTCCCATTTTGAATTTATGTATGAAATTGATGTCAATCGATAGAGCTTCGTTTGAGCCGGAATGAGCTTCAGTGAGCAAAATTTTAAGTTAATATTTTACCAAGTTATGGATAGTTGGAATCTTCGACCAAACTCCAAGCAACATGCGTTAAATCTTAAGTTTTTTAAAACTCTTAGGCCCAGTTTTTCAATCGTTAGTTAACCCAAATTCAATGGTTAACCTACGTTTAAGACTACCTGATTGGTCAGAAAATATTCAAAATTAACTGCTTTCTTTATGGAATTATGCATACGATTGTTTAAATAGGAACCTTTTATGTTGTCATCGAGACAAATTATATATATTTGTTTTAAATAAAAAAAAGTAAGATAATATACTAATGGCATTCGATTGAGTGTGAAAATGTATTTCATTACTAAATTTTTCATTTGCAATATTTTTTAAAATAATAGTCATTACTATAGTTTTCTGTCAACCTCAATATATAAGAGTAGATCATACCAATATACGTATATGTGCATGATATAATATTATAAATTATTTTACAAAATAAAACGAATTCACTAATTTATGAAGAAAGTTATGAAATAGGACATTCGTAGCTTTGAAAGATTATTGCCATTGTACAATTTTAAAAAATTGCACTTAAAGTTTGATTATAATTTATTATGTAGTACATACTGTAGTTAGTTTATGCTAAGGTAAACGTGAGGATATCTACAAGCAAAACCGAATGTAGCAAATACAAAAGAGATCTAGGTACAATGAGATAATGACAAAAAGAGAGGCTGTCCTTTTATATGATGTGGACCTTCGTAATATATAATGCAAAAACCAAGGTGCTTCCTTTAATTATTCAAACAAGCAACATTTCCAAAACCGATCTTTCACCAAATTCACTTAAAGTAAGATATACATAACTAGCATTGTTTTAACCGAAAACACTAATTGTTAAAGTTTTGATACACAACCTGTCTCTCCGTTTATTGTGCATCCCCCATTGTTTAAAAGACAATTACAATAATGATTTATAATATTTGAACCCAAATTGCCGCGTTGCTATTTTCAAATATTTTTAACAAACACCTGCAAAGTGTTAACGTTGCTTATTCATGCGGGCAAATTAATTTTATTTTGTAGTCGTGACATAAAAGTATTGTAATTTTTCTGCCAATATAATTTGATTATCATCGATAAAGCAAGAATAAGCCCTAATATATCGATGGCCAATGATTTTTAGGAATTCCGCTTCGTCATTATGAAACATTTATTCATTTTTCAAAATAAAAATCTGTTTAACTTTAACTTTCTAAATCAATTTTTAATAATTATTACTATCTTTCTTGTATAATTATTTAAAGTAATTATTCTCACTAAATTTCAGAACCCTTTTTTAAAATTTATAGATCTTAGTTTATTTGTCTGACTTGTTTAGTAAATTTCGAATCGCATTTATTTCCTTGTTAATTTAAATTCATTGTTTTACAAAGTAAATTTAGACCTGTGAAACCCCGTATTACGCCATAGAAACGGTTATAAGTTTTGTATTGTTTCATTTAGTTAATTACGTAGTTTACTAAAATTGTAGATCCAAATGTAAAGTCAAAAATCTAAAGATAAGGTTACATGTAGTATTTCATCGTAAATAAAATACAAATAATTATAGTATAAAATTTTTCAACCGTTCGTGTTGAAGCATTTACCTCTTTACTCTCAAAACTCTCACATCAAAAAGGCTGGATTTCTTTTTAGTTGTTGCCACCTACACTAGTTGACGGGAAAATCAGAACAAATAAATATTTTAAAAATTATAAATTTTTTTTTGATTAAGGTGATGATTTATTATTTGGATCCAGAAATGATCCGAGTAGATGGCGTAACTGTACATGTTTTGAATTTAATTGTAATTAGTGCTTATCGGTACAATTATGTCTGTACAGGAAGCAAGCTTTTAAATTATTGAATTTATCTTGTAATAGAACGTCACTTAATTCAACACTCACAAAATATTCTCTTTTGCAATATTGCTTGTCTTTTCTATACACCTGCTATCTTGATTTTAGACAGTTTCTTCTCTTTTTGTTGTAATAGTTCTTAGTGAACTATAAGTAGATTGCTGAAAATCAGCATCATAGATAGAAGGACTCTGACACTGCAAAAGGAAATGTCGAAAAGTTATAGAATAAGCCCCCAGCTCTTACTGAAGCTCAATAATCATCACACTATGGTTGTCATTGTGTAGACAAACTTATCAGTTTATAAGGGAAATGATCTAAAATTACTTTGAGAATTTTAAAATAAATTTGCAAAATGCTATTTAAAGTAATAATTATTGGAAAATCAATATTTTTGTGAGACGCCACTGCATAGATATATGGATGTAAACCCGTGTTGAATTTTTGAATTAAGCTTATCGGCTCGCGAAGTAAGCCGTTACTTACTTAGCATTATTTGTTGGTGGCTGATCGTTTTTGCGTTTTTCGCTATGCTATTAATTATATTATTTGATTTTATCGCTCGAAGTTGACGTAAAACTACATGTAATTTTAATAATTCTAGAATTTTCTTATCTAACTTCCAATACTTCTATTGACTATCTGTTATTTCCAATTTTTGTTATTTTATTCTTTTAAAAATGTTGCAAGAGTAATTTTGATATATTTTCATGAAGCGAAACTTATTGCTTCAAGTCGTATGTAATTTTGAACAAACACAAATGGGATTGAAAAATGTGATTGGTAGGATACCTCAATGCGAATCAAAAGAATCAAATTTATAATTGATATTTTTGGATAGAAAAATTTTACACGATTTACTCTTCCTACATAATTGTCTTGTGGGTGGTACAATGTATTATACTAAATTTTCTGAATTTTAAATATACAAACTGCAGGCAGAACGTTAAAAAAAAACAAATATTAGAAAAATGTAGCTTTTGTTCCAAAAGCTTTTGCTATGTAATTTTATTTTAGATTTACTGATTATAATTATATTAATTGAAAATACTCGACATCCTAAACTGCTTTAAGTTCACCGCAGACATTACATCAAAAGTCAAAAATGTTGAAAACCGTTTGGTTCAAAGGGAACACCTACGCATAGAAGGCGTACAAATGATGTTGCTTTCGTAAATTAAATTAAAACGAAAATTTTTGTACAGGTTTTAACTAAATAAACTCAAACGGTATTTATTTTAATTTGCTAAATTAAATGGCAATCCAGTAGCGTCATTTAATTTAAAAAATGTTTTAAATGAATTTGTTATTTATGTTATAAAATTTCATATTTTTTATATATTAATCCTACAGTAGTTTTGCTTTAATTCTGTATCATCTTGAGACAAACAAAGCTTTATACGTTTATTTTAATTATTAAATTGACTATTTAAATTGAGGAAATAAATTGCTATTTATTTGCGAGAAAATTTTATTTCTCTCGGTGTAGGTATTTATTATTTTAAAATTGCATTTAAAATTCATACAAAATACATTTCTGTATGTTTGAACGAAATGAAGATTTAACTTCTTTTCAATATTTTAATAATTTTTCACTTGGGGTTTTTGAGATTTATAAGTAAATCTGATGAAAAGGTTAAAGAAGTAAATTTAAAAATGTGGAAAATCATTTTTTACAAATAAAAGAGACGTAATATTCAGTTTCATTCAAAAATTTTCAATTACAAGCACAGTAACTTTTGATGTTTTTCCGATGTGCATCAACAGTTAGTTATTAGCACTAAAATTAATCACAAAAAACATTATAAAGTAATTCATTATTGCAGTTTTTAAGAAAATTTTAAAAGGAAAATATTAAAATTTACGAAGTTAAAGTAATAAAAATGTTATTGTTGAGGACTAAATATACAAAATTAATTAAATTTAAATAAAGCGGGCATAATTTTAACGCGGTTTTGAATAATAAAAACACATAAAAATAAAAAATTTATTTAATGCCCCAATTTGTAACTGCAAACTTTCGATAAAGTTACTAATTTATAATGTGATCGTTCCGAAAAGTTGTTAGTGTTAGGAGATTTGCAGAAACTGGGTTATCCTGGACGCACGTAATACGATTTAATAAATAAATAATGAAACAAACTTACCTCTGGAGCCGACCTGTGACCTTCGAAGAGGTGGTGGAGGAAAATTGCGGTTGAAAACAAGTTGGTCAAAATTTAAAATTTCGAAAAGTTTTTTCCGTCAAATTGAGAGTACGTAACGCGATGCTGCAAATGTAACAATGTTCGTACCACGCTTGCAGACGTCCAGTGCGCCACTAAAGTTCGACGACGTGAGGCGTTGCGACGCCTCCCACAAGTCTAAAACATACGCGCACAATCATCCAAAGTTAAAAATTATGAATTGGTTTCGCATACAAACACCTTAAACAAATGTTGCCAAAATACATTATTACGCTATTAAGTGGACACTAACACAGATAACACAATAATACAACTGCCTTTCTAATAATTAACGGTCATCATTACGAATCTAAATTCCGCATGTCGGAAAGGGGTTAAAATTTGAACCAAAAATAATTTAATTTACATCACTCCGAAATACCGTTTTGTAAGTGTCTTTCGGAAATTTAATTTTATCTCATTAAAATTTAAATTTTCCCAACATAACATTTTCTTCCCATACAGCTTGCAATATCACAAGACATTGCGTTCTGGTTCGACAATTACCAGACACAAAAATTAGATTTACCAAACTAATGGTCACATTAAAAAAACACAAAGGTTTTCAAGAAAATTATATAAATATATTGCTTTTTTGCCTGTATTGTCCTGAAAACAAAATTTAAACTCATCTCTTGAATTTTCTAAAATATTTTTTTTAAACCACCAAAAGCCAGGTTGACTAAATAGTAATGGTTACAAAATAATAACGAGATTCCCATTTTGAAAATTTTGGATTTTAAATCAAGAACATTACAAAACAATTAATTTAATTTTCTCTGACAGACACAGAGTCAGTTAATAGTCAGGTAAATCTCTATACTGCAAAAAAAAAGTACAAAAATTCACTTTCTTCACCTCAAGAAAGTAACAAGAAGTAACAATAAATATTAAAGTAATAAGAGATTTGGAAAGGGTTACATAAATTATTATATGTTACGTAATCATGGCACGCTTGTTTTGATAAACAAACTGGTGTAAAGAGAAAACAAACATAGAGCAGAAGGGAAAAAATTCTGTTGCTAACAAAAACAATTTTTGTATGCGCATTTATACATCAGGTTTGTGAAAACTACAGCGTCAACTTTGCTTAAATTTAAAAAAATTTTATATTTCCAAATAATTTAGATCATTTGCGACAGCGGCGGATCGTCAGAGGAGGCAAGGAAGGCTTAGCCTGCTCTGAAATTTTGAAATTTTGACAAAAGTAAAACAGAGTTTGCAATCGTGAGATCTATCAAAAGATCTCCTTCCAAAATATAATGTGAGGCTACTGCAAAAGCAACACTCTCGACTTAGAGCATACAGTACCGGTCATGAAAAATGCATTGGGAATTATACCCGAATTAAAAAAATAGATTTCTAGGTATATTACCTATATAATGAAGAATAGAAAATAGAATAGAAGTAGATAAAATGTTAGAGTTTTGGTTTGAAACTAAAAATACATTTTCTTTTTTGAACACAATCACAAAGCCAGGTGCTTCAAACCGGGGGGTCAGGGGGGTATGGAATACCACTCAGCACATTATTTATTGCATTTAAAACAAAGAAAATGTCTTATTGAATTTCAAATCAGATATCTTAGATTTTAGAAATTAAATTTCCGGTTTGAAATTTATAATCTCCCTAACACTTTCTTGCGCACAAACTCAGGTGTACGGGAGGGTATTCCATACCCCCCAGACCCCCCGGTTTAAAAAATTTAGATTTGCGTGGGCATTGTGTTTTTATCGTGTAAGTACGGTTATTGTTTCATTGGGAATTGTTATTTTATTTCAGAAATTATTCAGCAATGCCATTTCCATGACTACTACTGCACATGTAGATGGTTTTACTGTTTTACTGTACTACTAATTACAGCTCGAGGTCGTCACAGAGTACTGTAATCTAGTAAACAGCATTTTTTATAGACTGATGATTCATGGTCAGGATTGCTCTGAAAAATTGATTTTTTTTACGGATTTCACAAAAGTTTCGCTATGACATCCGCCCATGTCATCCGCTTGGATAGACTTACACTCACTTTATAATTAGTCTCCTTAAATAAAAAAATCAAACGTTTCAGAGAGCCAATAATATATCTCAAATTATAGGCTTCATTACTTCGTACAGATAATATAGTAAACGAAATTAAAATCAGTTTCATTTTTAATATACGAATCCATTATACGAGTATATACCCGGGAAATTACTGGAACATCCCGTAATATGTCCTAGTTTTTTACATATTATGTAAAAGGAAAAATAGTGAAAAAAGACAATTTGCTGAATTAATTATTAGAGGTAAAGACTTTCCGGCATAAGACAAAATCCCGCGGCCACAATCCCGCCGCCAAAATTACCGGTATCTTGCCTCAAAGCTTTAAACGCGTTTTTTTTTCGACACGACGTTTTTCAAGCTGGCGTGCACGATATCTCAAATTCTACTGAACCGATTTATTTCAAATTTTGTGTGAACATTCTTTATACATCCCTCTATGACATGAACCGAACCAAAGTTGAAAATTTTGAATTTTACTATATTTAAAAAATTTGAAATCGTTAAAAAAAACCTGCAAAAAAAATTTTTTTAGTCGGCCGTCATTTTGTGTAAAAAAATTTTTTGACTTGTCCAAGGGTCATACTATAGCGACAACTTTACTAATTAAAAATCCGTAGGATTTCTTGTTTCAGATGACCAGAAAGATTGAAAAATCTTGCACGCCAGGATACTGTCTTTTTTTTGACCTCCCACTTTGTCAGCTTATAACTTCTTGAGTTTTGAATTTTTTTTGTTAAATTTTTATGAATTCTTTAAGTATCAATAAACAAATGATAAAAAAATGAATAGCAAAAATATTCTTTGTTTTATTTTTACATAGCAAACAACGCCCGAAATTCGTGCCTCTAGAGTAGAATACCTCCTTAAGTTTAAATTTTCTAATTAGGTATATGTAAAATCCTTTAATGCAGCAAGCAATAAGTTAAAAATGGTAAAAATGGTAAACCCCCTTAATTCTAAAGATTAATACAGTAATCATACATTTACAGCTGTATTCATAAAAATTTAGAATAAATTTAGAATAGACACTCTCTAAACCTATTTTAGCGTAAACGTCAAAAAACACTATTCATAAATGAAGAACATGCCGGACTTCTAATACGAACGCCACTAACACGTGGCTATTAGAAGTCCGGAATGTTCTTCAGACCACAGCTATTTTAGTGCACACAATTAAGTATTTTTTCAACAAGTATGCGGCACTGATGACGACTAATGAGTCAGAAACACATACATGGTGTGATGGCGAAATTGTCAAAGAAGCAGTGTGTGTCTGTGCTCTTACTTAATTGTGTTTTATTTTTTAAACTATTCATAAACGTATTTTAGCTTGACAAACCCTCGCTAACAGTATTTTAACTTGACGTTATTTAAAAATGGATGGTGTCTTCTTTAAACCAATTTTAAACCTATTTTAAGGAAAGTTGACACTTCATATAAAAAATGAAGACACATTTAGTTGTTGCTACAACCTTCTAAATAGAAATATTCAAAATATTCAAATATACAAAATGTAACACCAGGTGGCGTGTCGCCACAAATTTTATACAGGAGTTGCCTGCTCGTGCTATACATACAATAAAACAACTTTTAGGTTATACTTTAGTTCAGTTATTCGGTTAGTTCATATAATTCGAAGACACCAACTCAACTACACCAAATTCACTAGAATCGGTATTTTAACACCATTCTAGTTAAAATAGGTTTAGAAACTGTCTACGAATGAACAAAAATTAAACCGCTCTCTAAGTCTTAAAACACGTTCTAACGAAAATAGGTTTAGAGAGCGTTTTGCAATATTTTTATGAATACAGCTGTTAGAGTCCTCTAATGACCGACCCTCCGCACCGGTCTTCTCCGCTCCGGGCCGTTTTAACAAGCGCTTTACTTACTAAAAATATCCCTCAAGACTTTCCTAGTCGACAAAGTTTGTTATTACTAGAATAGGGGTGAATCTCCGTCGCAATTTGAAATATTACATTAATGTCAATTTAAAACTAAAATTTAAAAATTCTATAGCTCCGATAGCTAATGTATGTATAGGCATCCATAGCATCTTCTTCGGGGAGAGCCAAAATAAAAAAAACATTTTTATTATAAAAAACTAAAATTCACTAAAATATTTAAATTTTCTTTATATATGCAGAGGAGACAAATTTTAAATTTAGTTGTTCCTTCGCTAACTTTTGCTTTAACTTTAACTTTCTCCACGAAATTTGAATTAATTGAAATTCAATTTAAAAATTTAAAGGCAAGAGCCAGAGGGGGGTAGCTGCCCCCTTTGCCCCCCCCCCCTCCCGCATGGACGACTATGATAATAAATAAAGCTTGCGATAGAAATTAATGTAATTTGAGTTCCTACGTATGGTCCGGCGGGATTTTGGCGGCGGGATTGTGGTCCGGCAGGATTTTCGGTCGGCGGGATTGTAATCTGGCGGAATCTTGGTCTGGCAAGATGCAGAAGTAATCTTATCAGAAAAGTCAAATTTTTGTAAGTTACCCTTTAGACTTATCCTTAACCTTATAGACTGTAAACTATCCTTCAAGCAAAAAACTTGAAACTAATCTCATAATATGTAAACTGCCCTCCAAACTACCAACTTTTTTTCTACGATTTAATAATTTAATTATTGCATAAATTGCGAAATACCAATGTTGCTTAAACATGAATCGACGTTTTGTGCATAGACCCAGAAACCTCTCAGTTTTCGAGTTCGGACGTCTTTCAATAGTAAAAATATTTAATGAATGTTTGAGTTAGCGGTCTTAAAAAACAAATAAAGTTGTTTGACGTTTCGGGTTCTTTATTGTCCCATTTTCAAGGTTATAAATATGTTAGATTGAGTGAGACATACTTCCTAAACCAACTAGCAACCAATAGAAAGAGACATCACCCAAGTGCAGACCTGAGAAGATGACTAATACAATATTCGGACCACCCTGTATGTAAAACATTACTAAGTATGCGTTAAGTTGGCAATGCGGAGAAGGACAATAATACTATTCAAGGAAGGCAGGAGGGAAGAGAAGATGAATATGAACAGTTAGAAACATTATAAGAAAATATAATGTCATAATTTTAAATAAAATATCAAAAGTTACAGATTAAAATAAAAAAAAAACAAATGAAAGAAAAAAAAAAGAGAAAATTACAAAAGAAAAACATAAACAAAAGGAAAATTTGAAAAAACTTTAGATGGAATACTAACCTAAGAGGGGAAAAATAGAGGTTTTTCTTCTTAAGCTAGTTACATGCACCTGCGATTTGCGGAATGCGATTTTTGTTGTGATTTGATTTTGATTGGCTAAATTTCAATAAATTGTTCAAATTTGAGCAATTAAAACAAAAATAGCCTAAGAAAAAAAATTTTCTTTATTTTAATAAAACAAAATTTAATTTAAAAATGAACATTTTACACATAAATTTACGCTCTTATCCAGATAGCAATTGTAATTCTCTACAACTTAAGCCAAGTAAAATAATTTTGAAAAAACAACTAAAAAATCCTAAAATAATTTCAAAATAGCAAAAAAAATTTTTATTTTTATTTGGGTTTTTTCAATATATTTGGATTAAATTTTCAATATATTTGGATTTTTCAGCATTTTTTTACTTACATACCTTAATCCAAAGATCGAAAATCGTAGGTTTTATAAAAAGTAAGAGAATGGCTTTTAGATACTTTAGCGGTCTCTAAAATGTTACTTTAAATCATCAACACTAAAATATTGCAATCCGGTACTACTCGGCGCTGCCACCTTAGCGTCGCCGTCGTCGACTTGTTTTTTCGTCTACAAAATATTAATGGACATTTAAAGGCGAAAATAAGAAAATCTGTTTTTATAGATTTATAAATGAAGTTAAAAAAGAAAAAGGGCAGGAGCTAGACCCTTATGTTACTCCCCCCCCCCAAATGCTAAAAAAACATGTGTTTGTAATAATAAAAATTCCCGCTAGGGAAGCCCCGAAAATGTTACATTTTACAAAAGACTGTTTTCGAGTGCCCCTCCAGAAATGAAATCCTGGCTACGGACCTGGCAGAAGCAGTTTGCCGGTCAGTATGTTAGGGGCTGTCCATTAATTACGTAAGGGTTTAGGGGGGGGGGAGGGGGTATAAGAAATCTTACGGACCCTTATGTGGGGGAGGGAGGGGTCCAACGCAGTCCTTACGTAAGGTTTTTAAACCATTTTCTTAAATTAAATTTAAAAATATTCAAAATTTAAAAATACCCAAAACTCAAAAAACAGGTTTTTAAATTGTATGTACATACCAATAACAAAAAATGATTAATAATTTTTAATAAAAAAATTGACCCCCCCCCCTAACCCTAATAAAAAGGGGTAGGGGGTCAATTAATTTTTTTTTATAATCCTTACGTAAGATGTGGGGGGGAGGGGGGGAGGTTGCCACAATCTTACGTGCCCTTACAAAGGGGGGGGAGGGGGTCAAAAATTACAAAAATCGTCCTTACGTAATTAATGGACGGCCCCTTAAGTATTACAATCAAAATGTATAAACGTGTACCCCTTAGAGATCATATTTCTAATTTCTAGGGAAAGGAGCCGTTCTGAAAAAAATAACCTAAATAGTGAAAAATATATAGCAGCAGTAATATATTAATGTTTTTTTTTCATACTCGAAAACTTCAAAATTTACTCTTAAATTTAAATTTGAAAGTCTAATATTAAGTGGAAGTTCTAACTTCCGACTTCAAAAATTCTGAAGTTGCATGGGAAACCATATCAACCAAATAATTCGCGGTATACATGCAATGATAGCAACTTTACTTGACGATACCTCCAAATTTTAATTTTAAATTGCAAAAACTTACGTTTCCAAGATAAATTAAAGTAATTAATATTTTCAAATCCAAAATTTTATTTTTTAATTTTTCAATTTATTATCTAATTAACTTAAATAATTAATTGTTCTAATAAACGAAATTTCTTCAATTTTATCCAAAAAGTCATTTACTTGTTCACGATTAGAACAATTCTTGAAATTCAAAATAATTTAGTTATATTTTTAAAATTTTAATAAATATATATATTGTAATGATATTTCTAACCAGCAGCCGATATTTTTGGACGAGCTTTGTCTTCTTGGTAATTTTGATTCGGTTGGAGTCACTAATCGATTTGCACCGCGATTCAAAGACTTGTTTTCATGTCGGCAAGTCGGTTTTTAATTATTTAATGCCAATAACAAACAACGACTCAAAATTGTTACCCAATACACTACTTTTTACACAAATATTATTGTCTACTGTAATTAAACTTAAGGTGTTGTGAAATAGTGACAAATCTTGCAAACGTGAACCTAAAATTAAGTGTGTTAAGAAGAAATTTGGTGCATACTGTATAATTTGAGACTTACGAGGGAATTTGTTGTGGTAAGGTTGGAGGAAGGTTCGTTGAGCGTAAGACGTTGTTCCGGGTGCACGTAAAAATCAGTGCGTTACCAATTTTTGTGATTTGATAATTTGCGTTAATTTTCCCAAACGATAAACTGATTAAGTCAGGAAGCATATCCTGATTGTTGATAGTGCGATTGTATAAGAAATTATTGCTTGCGTTTTGTTTCAAGCTGAAATAAAGCAGAAAATTAAAATTTGGTATTTGGATGATAAGAAAATTTAACAACGCCGACCGCCATTTGCATTTATACGACCATTATAATTTAACAAATTTTACTTACCTCAAATGGAAATTGGATTGAATTTGTATGAAATAGAAGAATACACGTGTGTAATTAAGGCGATTATCGAAGAAATTTCACAAGAACAAAACTATCTGATCAACTCCGGTAGCCGAAGATTAGTAATAAAAACACCTGTAGCATCCAGTACAATACGGGAGCATTTGACAATCTACAACGAGAAAAGCAGTGGACCTCAAACGTTAATCAAGCTAAGAATTTTATTGTTTATTTGAACTATTTTTATTTCTCAGAATTTTTATAATTTTCATAATTTTTTTATACTAACATAATTACATTAACAGCTAAATTTGGTAAATGAATTTAGAAGTCATATTTGGAATTAAAGTAAATGTAATTCATTTATCAAGTCTTGCTACACGTTTACACAAAAAGTCAGGAAACGAATTTATAAGTTTCAAGTTATTGGTAATAAATAAAACTTATTTTGCGTTCATATCAAGAATTTTGTTTTTCTGGAAACATACGATTCGTGGGTTTCAGATTGAACTCGCTCCTGAGAGTCAAGTATCTCCGAAATTATCTGAGCTAGCTGGAGAAAAAGGTAAGAGTGTGTAGAGCTTGAAACTTTACATTACAATATATAGAAAATATTTATTTATTTCGAAATATTAATCTTAAACCAAAATCGCAATCAAAATTGAAAATAATTTTTGCCTCGACGGCCCCGCGGCCGTCTCTTGTCTCTTTTCCTTCTTGTTTTTTAGTTTTGTCTTCATAGATCTTTAATTTTGTTGATTTCAGTTTTATTTTTAGTTAATTTTTATGTTTTTATTTTTTATGGGTGGTTTGACGGCTGGGTTTCTATTTTCATACATTAATTTTGTATAAAAATTATGTTAATAAAATTTACTCTTAATTAACTCTGTCGCATTGTAGACGTCAGTATCATAAATCCTACTAAACATCTATAACCGATAATCGCTTATATCAGGCACAGTTCTTCCTAGATTCAGAAAGAGTGGAGAGTATCCAGAAATTCTATAAACAAATTTGCGTGCGATAAATTCCTGGTTAAAAATTTCAAAGTTTCAAATACAGTGATTGTCGCCAACGTATAATTCTTAATAGACAATATCACGATTTACTCCTTCTGTATAATTATCTTGTGGGTGATAATGTGCATTATGTGTACTTAGACCACTGTGTTTTGTTTTTGAAGAAGTTTGAAAACTGCGAGCCACTGTCCGCTGAACAAATCTGTAAAACAGAGAATATTAGTAAAACATCTTTTTCTGAAGTTAATACCACAACCTCACTCGCAGTTTTAGTAACAGAAGCAATCGCACTTATAAAAGACCAATAAAATTATCTTTTTAAACTTCTTTAGCTGAACCAGAAAGGTGTCTGTTAAGAGACATTAAAATAGAAAACCAATGCTCTAGGGTAAACCCAATAAACCACAACGTCCGTCTTGTGAATCTTTACTGGCCATACAAACGTGACATTTGTGCACATAGCAGGATACATCCGGCCGTATTTTGGGCATTTACATAATATAAATTTTTGAGTTTTTTAAACAAAAATCTAAACGAACCAAAGTAGACTTATCACGAAAGACATAATATGTACTTTCTAATAAAATAATAAGAAAGATGTAATCTTATAAAACTTTCCGTTGAAAAGATTTTTTAATTTTAAAACCTATTAATATTGGTGTTCTTATCATTGTCTAGAGAATGTTCTAGTTCGTGACAATGTCTCGCAAAGTCAGTGAAACTATTATTGTGTATGATATTATGTTCATGTTCATCGATGCGAACGTTGATATTAATCTACCGCTTTGCACAATGTAAATAGCATCGCAACACGTGTAGATGCAAATCTAATTTGTAGGGGTGTTTCGGTTAATTTGTTTGTTTATTTTATTTTGAAAAAATTTAACAAATAAATTTTGATTTTATGTTGTACACTCGGCATTTAATGGCAATGAGTATTCTGCTCGGTGAGGTTACAAAACACAATTTTAATTCAATATTTGATTGCCTATTAAAATTCTAAGAACAAACTTTTTTTTATTACATTATTTTTTTATCCGGCATTATAAATTAAGTTCTTAAGGACAGTTTTATTTTTACAGAGTAATAGATTTTAACTATGTTAATAGTAATACTAACTTTTCTGTTTTAAAAGCTGTTTTCCGCAAATAATGTCCAGCTAAAATTGAATTTTTATGAAATCTGTAAAGGCTACTTCAAAATAAAAAGAAAAAGAAATTAATATAATATTAGAATATTTTCTAGTCAGGATAACTTACTTTTATAAATATTCAGTTCCCTTCATGAATTCGAGTTGGGGACATTTCATCACACAAGTCACTTATTTAAGCGTAGTATTTTATTATAATATCAGAGGCGGAGCTAAGTGAGGGTAAAAGTTAAGCAGCCAATAAATTGAAAGAGAGTTTAATATTGCTTATCTTACCGAAAAAATGATAACTAATTAAAATGTCAGATTCAAAATAAAAGTTATACTTTTTTTTATAAATTATATGCAAATTTTATAGTAATTATTCAAAAATTTGACATTAATTTAAAACATAATTCAAGATTTCGGATAAGTTGAATTAGTCGATACAAAATTATCAAACGATAATTTATGCAAAAAAGTCAATTTGCATTTAATGTATTTCTTTGATCTGCAGTTCTCAAACGTTTTTCAGTTATTTGTTGAAAACCGAAATTTTGCTGGTACTTTTTACTTGTTTTTAGTTTGTGGATTATTTTGGTTAATAAATAAAATATTTAAATTTGTTTTATGTAATTATATTATTTGTAGAAGAGAGCAAAGTTTGAAGTAAAAAGTACGCTTTTGAATGAATAAATTCAAATTTATCAAGTTGTTTGTATTTGTTAACTTTATAATATTTACTTATATTAATCTTCTTATTACGGTTTTGTAATTTCTAAGTAAGTCATATTATACAGTAGAATACACTACGGCGAGCTTTAAAATAATATTGTTTTTTTAATAACGACGCTATTTGTCGGCAGTTATCAAGTGCCGACAAACAGTTTTTATGTAAAATTACCTTATATACAGTGTAAAACACGTTTTTAATAATTAAAAGCTCTCTCCGAATTCGAACCGAGTACCTGAAAACCAGCAGTCATTCGGTTAACTTATGCCCGTACTAATAGTCACGTATTAATCCGAGATTCAAGATTAATTCTTGAAATAGCAGCAGTTGCTACGATACGGTCTAAATTCCAATAATATCATTGGTAAATCCTAGGATGATCTTGAATCTGGGATTAATCCGTGACTATTAGTACGGGCATTAGTAATTTTATGACAGTCTCTGACTTTGACTACAAATGAACTAATTAATTTTACATAAAACATTTTTCATGAAACTTTGCCTTGGTGTGTCTCCTAACTGAAAATAAAATCGCAGTTCAATTTTTATAAAGGTCTTTTTAATAAAACTGATTTTACTAATAAATAATCGTGATTAAGTCTTCAACTTAACATTAGGATTAATTAATCTTGACGTGTAAGTTTTACGTAAATTTCTTTCTCAAGAAACAATGTCAATCTTACACTTTCTATATCAGTTCTAATTATTTTAAGTCACTGGCGCCTATAACAGCATCGTATTTTCTAAGGTAGCTACCGATGAGTTTACAAAATAACTCTCTTATACAAGGTACCTATCACCTGCAGCTCACATAACGATGGACGATGACTACAACACTCCAAATATCTTCAACACGGTGACACGAATCCCAGAGTTGTACAATACCTCTCCCTGGAAGTTGTTGTTTAATAAAGTAACTCTGACTAAAAAATACACATGAAATGGTGACGCAAAAAAGGTGAGTTACGACCGTTAAGGACAAAAGACGGGAAAGGAAGCTCATTGAGGCTCAAACAAAGCTCAAACCTTTGACATAAATTTTACGGCGAAATTCCACTTGACGAAACCCAACGTATATACAGCCCTCCCTCTTCCCAAAGTTTTTGGGAATGACTCCCAAGGGGTAAATATCCAGTAAAATTTCTGTACACAAGACTCGGAATTTCAAAGAATTCCAACGATTTATAAGGAATTTCAAAGATTTCCAAGACTTCCAATGATTTCCAACGATTTCCAAAGAATTCCAAAGAATTCCAAGAAATTCCAATAAATCAGGAATTCAAAAAAATTCCAATGATTTCCAAGAATTCCAAGGATTTCCAAAGAATTCCACAGAATTCCAGTGATTTCCAAGGAATTCCAATGAGTTCAAATCAAATCAATGCAATCTAAATCAAATCAAATCAGTTCAATCTAAAGAATTCCAACGATTTCCAAGAATTCTAGGAATTTTCAAAGAATTCCAATGATTTCCAAGAATTCCAAGGATTTCCAAAGAATTCCACAGAATTCCAGTGATTTCCAAAGAATTTTAGGGATTTCCAAGGATTTCCAAAAAGATTTCCTAGGAATTCCAAAGATTTCCAATGATTTTTAACGATTTCCAAGGAATTCCAAAAACCTTGAATTGATTTCCAAGGATTTCCAAGAAATTACGAGGAATTCCAAAGATTTTTAAGACTTCCAACGCTTTCCAAAGAATTCGAACAAATTCCAACGATTTCTAAAATTTCCTGGGATTTTCAAGTATTCCAAGGATTTCCAAGGAATTCCAAGAATTTCCAAAGAATTCCAAGGAATTCCAATGACTTGCAGGGTAATTCCAAACGAGTTGTACACCAAATTTTCGGGATATTTTCCTCATGATAACTCCTCAAATCATAAATTTATTGCAAAATTCAATTTGGGGGGGGGGGGGAGCGACATTTTAAGCTTATAGACCAGGTAATAGAGAGAGTTAAGTTTCTTAAGAGTCTAACAATTTTCTTATAAATTCTTTTTATTGTAGGCGACGCTGTCCTATTTGAATCATGTGATATGTAATCATTGCTAAGTTAAAGTAAACGATAGCGAAGTTGAGATGTGCTACTCGATAGTTAGAATGGAGAGTTGCACAAGTCGATTTGAGTTCCGTTGTAAGTTTTAAAGAAACCAGGAATTATATTTTCTTTCAGAGTTTCGACCTATCGGGAGATTAGTTTTAGAACCAAGATCATCGAGAATTTTTTGTACATCAAAATGAAGTTAAGTAAGTATGTAAAAGTATTATTTTCTGATTTTCTGTGAAATGGGCTGGCTTTTAAAAAAATATTTTCTAGACAAAAGTTGTAGTGCATTAAATTTCCTATCCGAAATGGGGTGTCAGATTTCTTGTAAAATCTTTCGTTTAAAAGATACAGAGTCTTGAAAAAAAAAATAAATAAAAAAAGTATGAATTTTCAACATTTTTTAACTTACTACTTTAATTCATAGCTCGAAATTCGTTGATTTTAGAGGGAAAAGGTTTAAATGTAGTTTGTAGATTATTTCACGCTCTTTAAAAAAGCACTATACCATTTTTACTGAAATTCAATATTTTCGGGGATATGGCCACGTGAAGGTGGAAATTTAAAAAAATGATTTAAAGAGGCGTAACTCTCGAGGGTTTCAATTTAGAAAACAATTTTTGTTAAATATTGTTCTTAAAAAAGTGTTCTCTATCACCACCCAAGTTATGTAAAGTGTATCCGGGGACACCCTGTATATTATATGGGTGACCGACAGTAATGTGACTCAGTGAGTTTTCCTTTCAAAAAATCCCAAAGACCAAATCTAATGATAATTTGCTCATCGCAAGACAAGGGGCAAATCATTTGACAAATTTTTGAATAATATCAGATTTTCTTTTGCGAGATTCTTAACAGATTTTCCAAGATTCCGGAAAAGTGGAAAAGTGTAAAAACTCATATAATATAGGAATTTTCTGAAATTTTCTTTGAAATAAATTCAATTAAAAAACTTTAAATAATAAAAATAATTTTGCGAATTATTAATTATTTTAAAATGGAACTTATCAATGAAAAACGTAGAAAAAATTTTAATTTCTTTTTCATTTTTACTTTATTCGCAGTATGTAAACGTGAAGGTTTTGATGGATTTATAATATGCTTTGGGGTTCTTTAAGCTGAAAGATATTATTTTTCAAAACATATGTCTATGTGGGTGTCGGTGTAGGTTTTATGTAGGTATATTAGAAATCAAAATACGAAAATCGAGACCGTATTTAGTATACATAATATGAATTACAAAACATTTAGGATTATCGGAGAATTATATAAGGATTAATTATTAAGACGAAATGGTTGGTGTTAGATTTGTTTAAGATATTTAAGATTAAACCGCGTGTTTGCTAAACAAATAGTAAATTCTGACGTTACATAAAATTTACAATTTAACATAATCATTGTTAAATAATAGCAAAATATACAACAAATTCAATAAATATTATTTAAATATAAATTTATTCGCATTTTTCAAATTGTAATTATTTTCAATCGCCGGTCCTTAAAAATAGTCCTTTTCTAACTTTCGGTCGTATGCATACGTTAGTATTTTATTTATGATGTTATTTACTTCTTTTTGGTATGGAATTAGAATAATCTTAGGAATTTCTTAGGGTAGAAAGTTTTAGGAAGACAATTTTAGGATGACACAATTCCTAAATACTTGTAAGAATGATGTCGTACATGTTAACATGCAATTACGAATTTAATATAAAAATTTCAAAATTTGATACAGAAAAAGAAATTAATTTTTGATTTTCTGTAGAATAATGAATTTTATTTAGAAGAGAAAATTCACTACTATTTGTAAAGTTTTGTGATATTGTAATGTAAGGTTTGCGCCAGGTTGGCACAAGTTCATTCATCATATGTTATGTTCGAAATTTTTTAAATTGTAATTTTGGAAATCTTAGATTGTTTAGTTTGTTAAATTCAACATGTTTAATTATCTGATTTTATTTAAAAACTTTCATATTTGTAAATTTAATAAATCAATACTTTTTATAACTTGCACGGGGGTGGATCTAAATATCCACATCGTGTTTACAAAATGTAACTGTTGAACATATTTATTACTAACAATGCTTTTGTGGTTTACAATAATTTATAAATTAATGAAAATAACAGCAATAACTAGTTATATAATAACAAACTATCCAGTAGAATGGAAAAATTAGCCCAGAAATGCCCCTGAATGCATCGGATTTACATATTTTATTAGGTATGCTTCAAAGTTTATGATTATTTTGTTTTTGTTTCTGTTTTTTGTTTTTCGTTTTCGGTTTTTTGTTTTTTGTTTTCGTTTTTTGTTTTTTAGTTTGTTTTTTGTTTTTTTCATATTTTTGTTTTTCTTAAGTGACGTGGAGCCACAGTATCCACTAACTCCACCAATCTGTTCTTTTACTCAAAGTTAACACTCAACATTGATTATTCCTTACCAAAGAAAAGATAGGCCTGGTACATAAAATTCCAGCTGCGAGATTAAACGCATAAAAACAACAAACTAAAAGGTGCGCTACTAATCTGCATTGATCAAAAGTTGATCAGTATAAGTGACAACATTACTCCATCTAACTATCTAATTTATCACAAATAAAAGCAAGTATCCTCGAAATCTAGAGTTGAAGACTCGAATTCCCAGACGTTAATACTGAAACAATGCCAGATATCTCTGAGGGAGAACTCCTTCCCAAAAGCTCTGTGCATCTGAACTGACGCTGTAGCGAACACTTCATAGCCACTTCAACTGACAGCAAAACAACAATTATAAAAGTTCAAAATTATAATGTCCCACAATCAGTGGCGTAGCTAGGGGTGGGGGCGGTGGGAGCGGTCATACTTTTTAGGAACGGCATATTTTCTAAAAAGAATAAAGTGTGATAGTGTTATTAATAAATTTGTACAAATGAAAGCAAAAAAAATTAATTTGTAGTAAAATAATTAAGTACAATATAAAACAATTATTGCTCCTTTTTTTTAATATTATTAAAATTTTTCATTATTTTATGTAGATACTAAAAAATCGGATGTGGCCATCGCATAACTTTCCGAAAAATGAACTCCCAATTTACCTATTTTTTTTATAGAAAAAACTACAATACTAAATCTAATCAGGGGAGCAATAATGGTGAAAATATTAAATTTCTTATGTCAAAATTTTGTAACAGTTTAAGTGTGTGAAAAACAATTTTTGAGTGAAACGAAAGATATATAAACGCTAAACAGAACCTCAGGAGGAGAAGCAATGTAAATTTGGACCATTTATATTCCGCAAACCACCTCTGGTCGAAATATTTTTCTGAAAAAGTAAAACAAAGTCTGAAGAAGTCTTACAAACTCTGAGAAACTCTGCAAAAGTCAAATTCAGAGTTTTCAGAGAAATATTTCCACCAGGGACGTGCTTTTGAAACTTCAAGTGCTTCTAGCGCTCCTCTGGACGAACAAACTTTTATAAAATATCTTGAAAGTGTTCTTGGAACCTAGCATCTAAGCGAAAATACTTTTTTTCAAGAAAAGGGAACATCGAAACATAAAAATTTGATTATAAAAATGGGGGGTAAAATTTTTTTTTTAATTTGAGATAATACTATTCTTACTAAGGAGTTCGGGAAGAAATAATTTGATGGGTCTTGTGTTGTGTGCAAATTTTGGTGTAATACTTAACTTTCACCAAGTAGGCGGGGCGCCGGACGGACTGCCCCGGGCGGAAAAGCTCCTAGCTACGCCGCTGCCCACAATTATATAAAAATCTTTTTCTAATGATGTTTCAAAAAGTGTTACTTTGTGATACTCAAAAGTGTATGGAAAAGTACTACTTTTCTGCACTAGTGTAGAAACACTAGTGGAAACACTTCCGCACTAGTGTGCAAAAGGAGTACTTTTCCGCACACTTGTAAAACTGTAAAAGTATGCGGGAAAGAAAGAAAAAGTTCAAAAACATAAATCTACTTTATTTTTTTTTACTTAATTTTCGAAATATAATATATATAATAAATACCGCTGATTTTTTTTTTTTTCGATTTCGTCTTTAAAACGTTGATGTTGATTCCACAACAACCGAACACTCCGACATATCTGACATTTTTACTATTCTAAAACCGAAAATTGTGTAACGATAACGAAAAAACCTGGTAAAAAAAACATAAATTAATGGAAAGAATACTGATAGGTGTAACAGAACTTACCAAAAAAGCACCATTACAAATAATACAGTGCAACACCTTTTGAAAAGAACATGCCTGTGTGCTGAAAATGCGGGAGGCCATTTTGAAAATTTATTAAAATAAATTTTGTGAATTTATTTAGTTTTTTTAACCTACACCTTGTTCATTATTTTCGTAATTTCTGTGAAAACGGTTGGTTTCCCAAAAAAAATTATTAAGCTAAAGTTGTAACCCGTTAAATTCCCTATCCGGTTTGGGCCATTAGTTTTTTTCTAAGATGTTTCATTTAAAAGATACGGGGTTGGCAAGAAAAGTAAAAATAATAAAACTCGGAATTTTTGTCGGAAAACAAAAGCCACGTCAAAAATATTTAAAAATTAGAAATTTGTAGATTCTTCAAAAACCGAGTTGCCGAGTCGCTCTGGTGCCGATGCGGCTACCCCGAATTGTACCGGAGCGACTAAACAGCTCACTTTCGGTTAGTAACGAAAAAAATAAATTTGAATTTTAGAATTATAAAGGTATAAATTCAAAATACATAATATTAGTAATTTTTATCGAAAGCCATTGCTTCTAATCGCGTAATAAAAGTAAAAAAAAATTATAAACGAAATGGCAGTTCAAGTATAACCTACTCAGTTGTTTCTCTAATATTACCTTTTATCGTTTTCGAGTTTAAAAAAAAAAATTTTTTAAACTGAATTAACAGAAATATAAATAACTTAAGTTATGGGCAAAATATTTTCTTAGCCCTGGGCGCTTTATACGCTTGTGCCGGTTCTGTAATTTTACAGTGACAAACTAATCTGAACACGTACTAATGTGACCTAACATGTAGCGCAATAATGAAATAATAACCTCGTATATAATTAGTTTGTGTAAAGAACCTGAAATTCATTTCAAGACTTCAAACTTGCTTTTACATAAGTAATCAGTTTGTAAAATTGCCTATTATATATACCAAGTTTCCTTATGTCGAATAAAGGCTTTTGATTTTAAACGTAAAATTGGAAATGTCGGAGGGTAAAAGTAAAAGATGTTCGAAAGAAGTAAATAAAAATAAATAAATCTCGGAACTCAAATCACGTCCTATTTCCAAGTTTTCTGGTTTTTAGTTCTAAATAAGATTAATATACTGATTTTTAGTTTCCACGTGATTGAAAGAATTATTTCCGCTTTCTTCTCTAGTTTAAATATCCATAAGAGAAATAATTTTAGATAGCTTGAAGCTGTGAGTATTACACAAAAGTTGAAGTCTCGCATTCGTGAACACATAATAACCGTTTCCGGATATTTATACCGAAAGATTTAAGCGACAAAAATGTAGTATATGTACGAATACAGGGTTGTGCTGAAAAACAAATTTTTGTGAAAAATAAACTAACATGTTTAATTTGCCTGAGTAGCAAGGCCTGCTGTTTCAGAAAAATTTCCCATAGTTTACCGTTAGCAGGGAACCCTGAAGAGCAGGGTCTGAGAAATGGGGTGTCTGAAAATCTATTTTGTAGACCAGGAAAGAGTGGAACAGTTCTGGGGGTGTTTTGCTGTACAGTTCATCCAAACTTGCAAGAGGGTTATCACCGTGAAAAGCTCTAATCTCTGCTTGTTCGTCCCTGTATAGCTCGCACTCCATGATTCTGTGCACCGGTTCATCCAAAAGCCCACAGGCAGGGCATAGTCCATCTTCGGCTTTCCCCAGACGTTTCAGATATCTGCCGAATTCACCATGCCCTATAAGAATTTGCGCATCTTTAAAGGTCTCGTTGGCAGGTGGAGGGTGGTCCACTTTCGGTATGAAAGAATGTGTTATTCTTCTCACCTTTCCTGCCAAATTTTAACTATCCTTGCTTCAAGTGCGTCTTTTATGTGGGTCTTAAACCTGAACTGTGTAGGATCGAAACGGTGTCCTAAGAACAGAGCAGGTTGCCCTTTTTTTAATTTCGCCAGGCATGTCTTTTTTCTAATTCCAAATCCAATGGGTAAAGCTTAGCCAAGACCCCAGCCGCCTCTGACGAGACCGTCCTGTAGCATTTGCTAACAAGACGGCTGCAGAAGCCGTAGATAGACTGGAGTTTGGCTTTTGCGTGTTTATCTCCGACTCTGTGTATCCAGATCTCGCTTCCGTAAGCCACGATGGGACAACCTGGGAACGATGAGATCTACCAGGGGGCGGTAGATCGTTCGCACAGAGTCGTAGTGAGGGATATCCCAACTGGCATTGGCCACGTAATTAATGTGTTTTTGCAGGGTCAGTCTCCGATCGACCCACACACCTAAGTATTTTATCTCCTCGACTACTTGGATCTTTTTACCATCTAGGATAACCCTGATGTCGTTGTTATGTATTCGGTCCGGGTAGAAGCTGATGATCTTGGTCTTGATTTCTGATAAGGAAAGCTTGACCTTGATGCACCACTTATTAAGATTGTCCACATTTTGTTGTAACCTCCTTATAAGCTCTGCCCTGCTTCTGGCAGTCACAACCGCACGAATGTCATCTGCGTAGGCGTCCACCTCGACCCCCTCCCCCTGAAGGGAATCGAGGTGTTCCATAGAAGCGGTCTGAGAACCGAACCTTGGGGGCATCCCTTCGAGCAGATTTTTCTTACGGTTGTGACTCCTGAGGTGAACGAGACTGCTCTCTTCCTAAGATAACTCTTGATGATTAAGAGCAACCTGTGGGGAAGACCCTTCTTTCACAAAGTGGCGAACAAAGCCGGCCACCACAAGTTGTCGAAAGCACCAGAGATATCATAGAAGATGACAGCCCTAAAAATATCCGCCCTGTGAGCTCCCTTTGGCTTTCTCTTCCTCAACTCATCCAGGTTGAGCTGATTCATGAACTGCCTTAGGGAGGTCACAGTGGATTTGAATGAAACCAGCCTGCCTCGGGGAGTGGTACGGAATTTTTGCCTCATTTATTCTGACTTTGATGATCTTCTCTAAAGATTTTCCGAACACACTAAGTAGTGTAATGAGTCTGTAATTTTTGGGACAGCTTGTGTCCCCTCTTGGGTTTTTGAGGAGTCTAAGTACTCCTTTCTGCCACAATTCGGGGAAGTAGGCCAACCTTAGGTACGCATTGAAGATATTCTGTAGCACCCCGCTGACGACTGCGCATACCTTTTTAAGGAACGACCCCTGAATGTTGTCAAACCCCGGAGCCCTTTTAGCCTGAGTATTATAGATAATTCTGTCAAGTTCAAGTTCGTCAATTTTCCTTAGGGAAGCGGAGTCGCAGACCGCCACCAGACTTTCGAAGTCCGAACGCATGGCTCCGTACATCCGTACATGTGTCCGTCGTTCTGTCATCGTCTGGTAGCAGTCAGTTGAGGAGGAAGTTCAACGTTCTTTTTGGATTCATTGTGTTGTTACTACACTCTTCTTTAAAGGACGTCAGAAACTCCTTTACTTCTAAACTTGCCCGCGGCAAGTTTAGTTTCTAAGTTTCTAATTTGGTTACAGCCAGTGGAGAATAGTGCGACCACATCGTCAACGACTTCAACGTTGTAGCCTTTTTGATAAAAAAAGGCCAAAAACACGTCGTCGATTAAACAATTAGCCAATTCAGTTTTCTTGCACCGATGCACAAAATTGTCCTACTGTTTTTGATACATATAAGTGAACCTTTTTAGTACTTTTTGGATTACCAACTATCAAGTTGGTAATATTACTTGTACCAACTGCACTTTCTAGTACTATCGAGCACAGTAATTTTCTGTGGAAATTATAGAAAATCACTACAAAAATGCATTAAATTTTTGCTTTAAGTTTTGCAATTTGCAAAGTTCCTACATTACCTCCTGGAATTGGAAAAAAAGCACTTCGGGAATAAAGGGACTTTTGGCGTTCTGTAATGTTTGCTCTTGCCTAACGCCTCCTTCAAATAATACCTTACCCTCACGCCAGAAAGAGGTCACTTTATTCCCTTGATGCATAATGTACTATTATTTGAGGTGTCACAAAGGGTTTGAGGCTATTTAAATTTTTTAAATGGAGGTATCTGAGGGTGAGAAAGTGAGTTCTAGCGCAACGTAGGGTTGCATCAAAAATCTAATTTCGCTTTTTCTATTTAGAAAAGCTTCTTTTACAGTTTTTCGATATTTTGTGTAATTCACGGGAAATTTAAGGTGGGTCATTTTAAAACGTACACCCTGTATATATGAATATAATAAAAATAATATAAGATATAATATAGATATTTATATTTTAATAATCGTTTGGATAGATTTTAGGTATAAGTCACACTCGAGCTTTCGTGGGACAGACTATTTATTGTCTGTTAATAATATTGTTAATTTTGAAAAATTGACCTAGCACGGAAAAACGCCTCGCTGGAATCCATTCACCTTTTCATGAGACTCTTGTTTTAATAATTTTCCAAATTTTTAATTTCCAAAACTTATTCAACACTTTCAAAAACCTTTTCTTCAAAACTCATCCAAATTGGAATAAAAATTATCCAAATTATCAAGAAAAATCACTCACGCAAATCAAAAACCATTTATTCACAATATCAAATAATCTCCAATCAGAGACACAAATTACAATAAAATCAGCGGAGACTTCTGCAAAACGCGTCCGTCCACCTTGACGGACCCGGAAAAAGCAAATTCTTAATCTAAATTTTGGAACCAACTTTAAATTTGTTGATGCAAACAATCAAGTTTTCAAAATATTACAAATTATTTACAAAATCAAAATAAATTCCAAATTAAACAAAAATTAAAATTTTAAAAATATGACTTTGAAACACGACAGTATATTATGAAATGCGATATAAAAAGTCGCCAGATAAGAGGATCGAACGCGCGATTTCTATGATATAGGTACTACGAAGTTGGTTGATGAACCAATGAAGCACCAAAATCGAACTGATTTGTATGTTGTCCTTCATCTTATCTGTAGCGGATCTTAACTTGTAGTACGATCGCTCCACTACTTTCCCTTGTTACATACCAAATGCACATATTAGCATAGTGTCTGTAGTATTTGTTGTGGAGAAAAAAAGTGAAAGGTAGGCTGATCAGAATAGATTTGTATGCTTAGTGCGGTGCTTTACTTGCTTTGTCTAGATTTTGAAATAGAATTTGAACAGAAGAAACAAAATGCGTCTTTTGTCAAGAGTCGCCAATGTAACCAAGGATGTGGCGCCATCTGTTAATGGGTATGAGAAAATATAGAGTGATTTAGGCTGGTACAACTTATTATTTATTTTATTTAAGCTAATTGATCATTAATTTGAAGTACTTCACTAATTAAATAAATTACTGGCTTACTCTGGCACATAATTATATGCAGCTCTTAAAATCCGCTTTAGGAAGCTTTAAATTTAAAGTTTCCTTTAAAGCTCATTATCAAATAGGCCCTAAGATATCCAAAACTGCAATCAAAATTCAGAATAACTATCTCATAACTGTGTTGTGACCCCCAATCACATAATTTTTTTAGAGTTTCTTTTTAAAACTGCCATAAAAATGATATTGTTAAATATCAATATTGCTGCATAACCATGTTATTACGTGAATTTAGAGTCGTGGCGATTACCGAAAGTAGGAACCAAAACGGAATATCAAATATTGCGTTCTAATTTGAAGTGAGTTGCGATTCATAAAACCGAATTGTGTTAGAAAACGAGAAACAACAGATTAATTTATGTGCGATAAAGACACAATAAATGCTAAATAAATTTTTTGAATAAACTGAAAATTTTGACAAAGCCTGTTATATTGTGTTTTCACTGAAAACTTTTTACTTTGTTATTGACAGTCCCATCTCCAGTCGAAACTAAATAATTGAATTCGATAGGAGTGCCGTCTTCGTCGAAAAAAAATTGCAATTTAATTATAAATGCAAATTAAATATTGGATATTGTGACAAATTTAATTCCGTGCATTGGCGTGCTTTTAAATGAATGAAAATATCGTCAATAAGCCACAAGCTGAAAATTTCTCCTTTTCATTAACGTTGACCCTTTTCGCACTTTTCCAAGAGCAAAATATATAACTAGCTGGTCTATTGAATTAAACTCATGATATGCTCTCGTCAAATGTTTACCAATTTACTAACCCTAAGTACTAAGATCCGATAGACTTTCCTTTTCGTCAAATTGCTTTTTGGGTCAAAAACCTTTTCAAATTAATTTTTTCTTCGCAAATGTGTTTGTTATATTAACAAAGACCTACATTTTTGGTGACTTTTCACGAGAAATTCATTTGTTGTTAAATTAATTATCTGTGTGTGTGTGTGTTGCAATGTAGCAAAAAAGATAACATATAGTTTTAATCTTGTTAAATATTTCGTGTACTTAGGAAAATGCTGGGTTCAATTTAGTTATACAAAAGTTATTTAATGTGTATTAGAGAGCCCATTTAAATGTTAGCCGTAATGTTGCAACGGCGACCCATTAGTGACTTATTAAATAGTTTATCTGATAACTAGGCGAATGAGGCGAGGTAATGCATCCAGTCGCATAAAATGCATTGTCAGATGAAATTTCATTAAATATATTATGTAGGTAATTAAGTTAGACGTTAATTAACGAGTATTAAATCCAATTGCTAATTTGGTTTAGATTTATGTTGGATAACGTGTTTGACTTTAAGGCGAAAAATGAATCCTGTTCCAGTCACATTGACTACACTTTAACTTGGTTATGCAAATTTGTAAGAAAAATTCATGAAGTGGTTCGTTTCCGTTTTGCCTTGTGCACACTATGTATAGTGCGACATCCGGAAATGTTTTATTCTCAAGCTTTTTCTACAAAGGTTTTCCACCTTATCATCGTGCGCTCTTGTCAATTTGAATAATTGCTACTCTACATCTCACTCATAATACGAACTCTAAAATACATCCATATTTATTAAGTTATACATCCGAACGGTATATTGTTGGTAAATTGCTTTTGGGATTATCTAACAAACCTAATTTTAAAATTCCGGAAAATGAGAAAAATGTAAATCGCAATAAACTAACAAGGATCTCACTTGTCAACTAGATTCTCTTATTAAAATATGTGAACAAAACGGTACGTCGTTTCTAACTTGTTTAACTGTTCTTTTATTTATTTTTCAACAATGCCGCTGAGCTTTATTACTTTTTGCAATAATATCTCATATTAAACTTGGTAATATAAACAGAAATTTTTCCCAAATATTTTTATAAATTTATCTAGTCTACCATAACATGCTTTTATAATTTCCCAGCTGCGTTTAACTGTTAACTGTAAAGTTAACTTGGCAACACTACATAATATTAACTATTGCCAACTATAACCAAACTAGAAACTAGAAGAGAGAGGAAGTTAGCCCCGCCAATTTTGAAAATTTAAAAACTTAATATTGTCCCGGGCTGTGCCCGATGTGTGCCACGTTGTGCCGTATATTTTTAAATTTTATTTTATTTATTTTGGATTTTATAGCGATTGCTTATTTTGGGGTGGAAGTTAGCCCCGCCATTTTTGATTTTTTTTTTAAATCAAAATTGTATTGGATTCTACTCAACGTATGCCATCGTGTGCCGTAAATCATAAAATTTTATTTTGATAAATACAATTTTTTTGTGCCAAAATCTATTTTATGGATAGAAGTTAGCTCCGCCATTTTTTGATTTTTTTAAACGAATTTGTAGTAGATTCTACTCGCTGTGTGCCGCATATCGACCACTCCATGTGTTCTTTTCTGTTCCACCCATTTGAACAGCGTGTGTTCCGCTGTGTCTTCCTCTAGGCAGTACCTATACACCGGGCTATTCCTCTGGCCTATTCTATGAAGTTAGCTATTGAAGCAGCTATATCCACTCATTGCCTGTGTCAGGTAATAGTCCAGTTCTCCATGGCCCCTTTCCAGCCACATCTGGATTTTAGGGATGAGTACTCTTGTCCATTCTCCATTTTGACTAGTTTCCTAGTTGGCTTGCCATTTTTCGAACTTTTTTTTTTTTCGTTTGATTTTTGTCGTGGTCGTGTTTGCTCTCGAAGTTTTTGGCTCTCTTCGTCACCAACAAATCGATGGGTTTTTTCCGGAATTTTCCGGAACTTTCCAAACTTATAGAAACTAATAGAATAGAATGAAGCTCTCCTTTTCGTTGCTCGGAGACCATCCATGTTTAGCATTAGCCTGTGAGAGCTGTGAGAGAGAGAGAGAGAGAGAAGCACAGCCTTTTATCCATTTTAATTCCCAGCACAGTAATCTCGCTTTTAGGGACGATTTTATATATCCCTATATCGAAGGGCACCGGTCGGATCGTCCTTTTTCCGGTTAGGAAAACCGCTTCCGTCTTTTCCGGCACCATTTCGAGGCCTCTTCCATTTATCCACAGCACCAGTCTTCTTAAGGCTACGTTGATCTTTTCCATAAGCTCTTCTTCCGTTTTAGTGGCAGCCATAGTATGCTTAGCCCCGCCAATTGGGAATTGAGTTCTTTTACTGTGGGACACCAGAATGAAAAACTTCTCTGGGTTGTTGCGTCATATTTTGTTGTGGGAAGCCAGGCGATTTTCTAGTTGACACCACCTGTCGCAAGTAACATTTTGTGCTGAATATTAACTGCCAACCCGCTGTGTCAGCACAAAATTCAGCTAATTAGCTGAGCCAGCTGCTGATTTTCAGTAACGTCAGAAGCTGAATTGCTACTGAATTGCTAATTTGGCGGCTGAAAACCAGCTGAAAATGCGCTGCGTCAGCATGCAAAATGCTATATCAGCTGATATTCAGCGCTGACTGTCAGCTAATCTTTCAGCGCTGAATATTAGCTGATTCAGCAGTTTGCATGCTGACGCAGCGCATTTTCAGCCGCCAAGTTAGCAATTCAGTAGCAATTCAGCTTCTGACGTTACTGAAAATCAGCAGCTGACTAGCAACTGAATCTGTTAATATTCAGCGCTGATTCAGCTTCTACTTTATGGAATAACAAAACCAAAATAAATTAAAAATTTTGTTAAATTAATAATTACATTTAAATAAAAAAACTAGATTACAAAATTTTAAAATTATTAGCCAAAAATTATTGGTTACATCAAGAACAACGGCACGTGCCATAACCTTTTTACACGGTGCCTACATCAGTAATTTTAATCTGGCTCCCTGATTTGCCGTTTCTTCCGGGTCTAAATCCCATAACTCCGTTATGACATATCTTGCTTGTGGATCTCCTGTTTCTTTTATGAGACTGGTTTGAGTACCCTTTTCTGCTTGTTTCCCTTTTATTTCTTCCATTGTTTGGCCCAGGTTCGTCATTTTGTCCACTATACTTTGGAATTCTCCCACCTCAGCGTGACTAAATGACGTTTCAAATTCTCAAGAATTTAGACTTTCCAGTTTGCACCCTATGAGTTTGAGCGCCTTTCCTAGCCTGGTGAGTTTGTCTGATATATTCAACGTGGCCTCCCTCTAATCTGCTCTGTATTGCTTATCAGCTTCTCAAGCTTCATCTTTTATTTAGAGTGCGTCTGATTGGACGTGGAGCTCACTTTTCGGTGAAGCTTTTCTATCTTGGCCTCAGTACGCGCTTCGTGTTCGCCTTTTTCAGCATTTCTTATTGCTTTTAATCTATGTAGCTTAGAGGTTAAACCATCCTTCACTTCTTTGCCATATTGTACAGTGAGCCCTCTCGCTGTCGGTTTAATTTTTTCTTGACAGTCGGCTGTTATGTCTCTTATTAAGATGTTAAATTGTAACATTTTATTGTTTAATAATTGCTTGAGTATTGCTTTTGCTCTCTGCTCCGTGCTGCTAATGAAAAGTTCGACGCGCCAAAGGATATGCCGTGGACATACGCGTGAATTAGGGCAGTCTTGGGTTGAACTTGCAAGTTCAAGTGGGAATGAAACTGCGCAGCGTTTTGTAATTAAGTAACGGAGTTAAGTAGCTTGAATCCGGAGAGGATTATTTGTGCGAATTATTAACGTGACCCGAGACCAGCTTCTACAGGTGCCTAATTAGGGAATATATGTTTAACCTGTTGCGACATTCGATTAGTCAATATTCCATCAACACGATTGAGAATTTTACCATCCGAGTCATTATTTCCGAGTGTAAGAATCGCAAGTTATTGTTTCTTGAGCCCTGCTACCGTCTTCGACGTACACCGAGTGATAGTGTTCATCGTGTGCTGTGTTTTATTCAGCCTTTTCTGTTCAATTATCTGCCGAGCGGTCGTTTCCGTCAAATTGTATTACTAGAGAACACCTATCCCAGGCATGGTGAGAAATTGTCGCTTCCAGATCTTTTTGGAAAGATAGATTTCATTACAAAATCAGGCATACTGTTCACTGATTTGGTTGTCATCACCAGCAAAGTTCTCGCCCCTCTGCAATCCATCAAAGATGCCTTGATTTTATTGACTTTCTTGTCATTTTTTATACTCATGTTTGTGTTTGCGCAAAGGTCATCATCACCTCCAGTATCATTTTGTAGCGACCGGGCCTGGTTATCTACCAGGTCGCATAGCAGTCGCTTGCTGACGGTCGTATGACGCCTACTCCGGCACATCCATCCACTTCTGGTACTGGAGATCCGTACCCCTGCACCTTAACCGTATTTTTCTTTTTGCCATCAGCCTTATTGTTTGTCTTGTTGGGGTTGATGCCGGGTGCCCCACCCCTTTGGCATCGCTAGGAACGTCCGCTTCTTCCCCGAACGCCATGCAGCCGGCGCGTTGACTTGATGCAGTAGATGTTAGTGAATTGCAGACTTTTCCATCAACCATTGTTAAGGCCAATTTGTAGGATACATTAACTTCTTTTTCGTTCACAATCGTATGAAAAGGTTGAAGCTGCTCTTCTTGTTCTTTGATGTTTTGAACTTCATTTCGGGTGCCTTCTGCAGTTTCTTTCAAAAACTCGAATTTTATTGGCCTACAAAATCGAGGGGAGGAGGGTCGTCGATTTTTCCACACGGTTATTCCTTCGTTATCACCCCTGTCAACAAACACGGGCTGCAGTGGCACGAGGGAAGTGAAGAAAATAGTTGCGTTTGTTTTATCTCCGTCGTCATTATCAAATTTTTGTTTGAATATACTTTGCCCAGATGTTACGTTGCATCCCCATTTGCAGACGACCAAATTCAATTTATAAATTTCGCTGGATGGCAGGAGATGCAAAACTTCACTTTGCACTGCTAATATGCGACTCGCTGTATGGTCTAACAGTGCTTGAAGTTTGACTCAGTAATCTTGATGTCATATTTGGGTGGATAACATTTTTCTTCGCCTCCAACACAGATTTGTACGATGGGAATATCTTCGAATTTAGTTCCAGTGCCCCAGACAGTATTCCCTGATAAACATGTTTAGACATATGGTATTCAACGATTGATCGTCAGTCCGTGACAGTGCGTAAAGCTTCCGTGTATTTGGACTTTCACCACTTTTTCTTCATATTTCGGTTTTTGGCCAGCGATTCGGGATTTGGAACCACTGTGGGGGCGGTACGATTGCCATTACCTTGGCTTTGGAGAGAGACTTAACTTCGTCTCCATTTGTAAAGTACCTCTCGCATAAGCCTTGAAGACTTCCGCCCTCTACTGGAGTTGGTTACCCGATCTTGGAGGGTCCTCCGCAAGTTACCGTAGACCACAAACGAGGAGGTGCAAGTAGGATTTTGGCCCCCCAAAAAAAATATACCTGAGATAACAAATTTGGCAGAAATGTGCAATACGAGAATAATAACAACAGTCTTCAAGCATAAAACAAAGCACAAAACAATTAGAATTATACTAGAAAGAGATCAAAAAAACTTTAAAGTGTTCAACGCAAGATCATATGGATGCATAAACGTAAACACCGATCATAGCCTGGTATTAATGGAAATAGAAGGATCCAAAGCAAAGAAATACTGGAGAAAAACGGTAGGAACAAATGAAGGAATGGCAGTTGAAAAGTTGAAGATTGAAGAATACCAACGAAAATATAATACAAGAATTACCAGAACGGATTGGTAACAGAGAATGTAGCTACGGTATGAATGGGGAATCCATTGTCAAAATAGCCAACGAGGCTCCATTTACCAAGCCAAGACCAAATAAACCCCAGATACCCCTACCACCTCTAAGACGAGATTGAGGGTAAAAGGCAAGTTTCGGGCACTAACTGACGGTTTCAGGGGCCCCCTTAAATGAAGACTCTGAAGTCGAAGCTTCAGATGAAAATACATACAGACTCTAACATTAGGAGTGGATTTACCTTTCCACAAAGTGCCAATAGCCCTAACGGAAGGAGTAAAACCCCTCCTCCAATCAGATCAGCCCAACTAAAGCGTTACAGGATCCTCCGCCCACATAACAATGAGGGACCCATCCAAATGGCACAGCATCGAATCAAAACTAGATAGAATCAAGATTCAATTTACTAATGTGAGAGCAGAAACCGCTGAGATTGCCCCCCTCGAAGTAGTTATCAAGGAGATTTCATCCGAAATCCCAACAGATCCTATCCAAGCAAACCTCCTGCCCCCCCCCTCTCTCTTATTATATTTAAACAAAACAACCTCAGTTGCCAGAATGTGCCGCGGCCGTCACTGCAGACCGCTCCACTGATTATGGTGACGATGGCCAAAACTCAAGACAGCAAACGAATTGTGGAGGTAGAAAAGTTTGTTGGTATAGACGCTAGGGTTAAGACCCCTCACCATAGAAGCTAGATAAGCCGGTGCCATGGATACCAGGCGTTCGGGCATGCCCAGAGCTACTGCACTTCCACCGCCGAGTGCATGAAGTGCGCAGGAGCACACATCACTGCCAGCTGTACCAAAACTAAGGAAGAATTTCCAAAAAATTCCGCAGAATTCCAGTGAATTCCAAGGATTTCCAAAGAATTCCAAAGACTTCCAACGATTTCCAAGGAATTCCAAAGATTTCCAAGACTTCCAATGATTTCCAACGATTTCCAAAGAATTCCAACGAATTCCAAAGACTTCCAACAATTTCCAAGGAATTCCAAAGATTTTCAAGGAATTCCAAAGATTTCCAAGACTTCCAATGATTTCCAACGATTTCCAAAGAATTCCAACGAATTCCAAAGACTTCCAACGATTTTCTAGGAATTCCAAAGAATTCCAGGGATTTCTAATGATTTCCAAGAATTCCAAGGATTTCCAAAGAATTTCAGTGATTTCCAAAGAATTATAAGCCCAACATACAAATCGAAGGCAATCAACCCAAAAGCCCTTATCTTCTGTGTGATGTTCCTGCTGTCGCCGTTTGTAGATATTGTTCGTCCGTTATTTTCGCATTTGGTGTTTAGGAGTTGTACTTTGGTCTTGGTTGGTTTCCTATCCCTGGCATCCAAATAGGGCACGGCAGACCTCCATGGGGGCCGAAATGTTTCCACATGTTTGGTCCGGCTCTTATGTGGCCTTGGCACGTCCACGCTTTGTCCGCCCGTTCGGGTATCCCTACAGTGTCCGTGACACAAGCTCCTCGGTACTGCTTCGTGCTTCGTTTCCCTCTTCGAAGGTTGTTTTCACATCTGGTAGATGGGAGTTGTGCTTTGCCCTTGTTGGTTTCTCATTCCTGGCATCCGAATAGGGCACGGCAGGCTTCCATTGGGGCCGAAATGTTTCCACATGCTCGGTCCGGCACTTGTGGTCTAGGTACGCTTCCGCTCCGTCCGCCCGTTCAGGTATTCCTGCCGGTGGCCGTGACATAGACTCTTCGGTGTTTTGGCACTTTTGCCATGCCTACTGGTCTTATGGACGCCTCTGCATTTGTTCCGGCAATGTCTCGAACTTGGTCGGATAGACGTCCTTGACTTCGGCTGCCCGCTCAATCCTTTTCTTTCTCCTTCTTTCGGGAATATTCCAGCTGTCTCCGTTGGGTTATTATGCATCTGCTGTTTCCGCTTCTGGTGTGTGGATTCAGGCAGGGTATCTCGGCAGTGTCCACTAGGGGCGCGGGTTGCGAGCTCGGCCATACTGCGGGTACTCCTGGCCGGTTCCCATTCCTTGCGCTCGATCAATGTATTCTCGGCGGTGTCCGCGACACAATTTCCACATTTCTGCTGCCTTTTGCGTGGGATTTGCAGGGCATGTCTGCCTCTCGCGCTGGCCTTGCAGACTTCCCTTCTCCACCGGGGTTGGTTACCAGATTTCAGAGAGTCCTCCACAAGTTACCAGGAACCACCACGAGGAAGTGCGAGTAGGGCTTTGATGCCCTTAGCTTTGATTTGCTTACGAAACATATATGTCCACAATCCACAATTCCATCTGGAATGGAATCCTTACAGCTGACCTCAAAAAAGGCAACAGCTAACGCAAGTCTCGACCAGGATGATAAAGAGAGATGTAATCACTCTGTTGATTTTACATAATAAATGCTCATCAAAATGACTTGTCCAATTTATAAATCTACAATTCACGAATGTCTGGAAACTATTAGCTGACTGTTGAAAATTTCTAAAATTTTTTATAAAGAAAATCAATTAATATTAGCTTAAGGAAAATATTTGGTTCCTAATTATTATTTGATTAATAATACCTAATAATTTTGGTCTAAGAGAATAGAGTAGTTGTTTGCGTATTACATTGTGAAATTCATTAGGTGATATATTGAAAATGTGGTAGGTACGTCAAGCATTAAAGATGACCCATATAATGAGAGGCAATAATAAACGAGATATTAGATTAAACATTTAACTGCAAATATGCTAACAACGATGATGAAGTAAACCCCCTTAAAGGTCGTTCATCTTTACACTAAATTGAGTATATTGGGTATAACGCATTAAGTCTTTTTAATTTGTAGATATCCTGCAAGAACGTAAGTTTTTGAAAATAAAGAGTTAAGAAGCTGACCTTTATAAATTTTAAGGATAAGTAAAATCAATTTGCACGACGTGTGGCAGGCTTTAAGCTCACATTAAAAATGATTATTTATTTTTCAAATCAAATTTTGCAAGAAGTTCCGAGTTCTTACCTAACATAAATTTAAATTTTAATAAACCAAAGAAATTCAGATTGCAATTCGAGAGAACGATTTCATAAATAATAAAGGTTGTCTTGCAATATCGTCATAAACCTCTTCATTAAATCGAGTGTTTAATCATTCATAACAGATTTGCAAATGTAAACTTTTTGAATTTTATTAAATCTTGGAAATTCAATTTTGGAAAGGATGTATTGAGAAACAACAATACAAAGCAAAAATTTAAAAATTTAGCATGAAATCTTAACTAAACTTGTGATATTCCAAAAATGCTTTGAATTAAATATAAAGTTCAAAGACTATTTACATATTTTGTATGAACATTTCTGGCAAATTTTCCGAGTAACTGTGATAATAGAAAGAAATAAACTATTTATGAATTACTAAATAAATAAGTGCCGTTCTGCCACCGTCCTGACACTTTGTCAGATATTAATTTGACATCCACCACTTTTTATAGATTATACTACACTTTAAAAGTCTTTAAAAGTTTACCTATATTAGCTGAATTTTCAGGAATCATACCCAAAGTTAAACTGAAAAATATAGACGCAAATATGTAATATTAATGAGTAAACACGGAACACCTACACTGTACTCGAACTGTTTTTAGTTAAGCCGTAGCAATCCGTATAACTCATTGTAAATAGAAACTTTGTCCAAAATCAATACTTAACATTCACAAAACTCAGATTTAATTTAGAAGCATTTCAGTTTTGAATTTTCTTTGTTAAAACAAGCGGAAACTTAACAATAATAAACAAAGTGGAAATTTTCTTTAAACTGTGGGAGTCTTAAATAAACAACGAAATTAAAGAAAAATATTGCCATTTTTGAAAAACAATTTGAATTTTTTTTCAGTTAAAATGCAATTACTTGAAATCAACAATGCACATGAATTTTACATTAGAATTAATTACATATTATAATTGTTGAAAATTTCTTTCAGCGCAGAATAAACGAATTGCTTTGAGTTAAGATTATTGATATTTATTACGACAAAAGAAGAAATAAATAAATTGGTGGAATAAATTAAACAATTGAATGTCATCGATTCGTTCATTGTAATAAAATATAAACGCGGACTTATTAAATAGAATTTTGGTGGTTTCAGATTTTTATTCCGAAAACCTATGAAAGTAAGGAAATATATTTTTGGAAATGTATACCTACAAACTGTTGCTTGTGTAGGCGTATAAGAAAACCATATAAAAACATTTTATATGATTACGTGTTTTTTTTATCAGCGGCTCTGGGCTGTGCAAATTCTTAAAAGAACTTTTTGTGATCTCATGCGTTGCAGGCTGTTTCCTTAATATGTGCTGGCGCTGGTCATTTACTCTTTGCCAGAGCATCCACTGCAGTCCAGTTCTCCTGGCTGGCTAGCATAACCCCCACCATGCTCTCCGGTATAATTGTGGAGCTTAGCTGTTTTTCAGCTACTGAACTCTGCCATTTTGAAGCAATGCAGATATTCGCCGAAGCTTTCGTGCCTCGCTATTAGCTGGGAGATATCGTACTAGATACGCCTCCAGTTTCGGTATAAGTCTATGGGTCCACCGGGTTCTTCCCTCTTGCATCCTATCTTGTTAGCCATGTGCGCAGCGACGCAAAGCAAAGCTTTGCGTTAGAATTAAAAGCTTTATTGAATTTTAGAGGAAAAGGATATCGGGTTGTCTGGGTAGCAAATCAAACAACTACAACTTGAGTGTCGACGTTTCGGATGCGTCTATGCATCCATTTCCATCATTTCCCTCTATTATCAGCATTGGGTGAGAAATATTTTTTGTCTTTATTGAATTTTGTTTTGAGCTCCAAGGCCAGCAAGTCGACTGGAACCATTGCGGAGAACACCAAAGGGGCGTCGATGGATGTTATCCTATAGGCTCTTACGACTCTGAAGGTTATTTTTCTCTGTATTTGTAGTATTGTATGTATTTTTCCACACTTAAGAAGCTCGTCCACCCATATTGGGGCCCCATAGAAAAGAATGGATTTTGCCAAGGGGTAAATATCCCGAAAATTTTATGTACACTCGTTTGGAATTCCTTTGGAAGTCATTAAAATTACTTGGAAATCCTTGGAAATCCTTGGAATTCTTTGGAAATCATTGAAATTCTTTGGAAATCCTTGGAATTCTTTGAAATCCTTGGAATTCCTGGAAATCATTGGAATTCGTTGAAAATCTCTGGAAATCGTTAGAATTCTTTGGAAATCTTTGGAAATCCCTGGAATTCTTTAGAATTCCTTGGAAATCTTTAAAATTTCTTGGAAATCTTTGGAATTCCTTGGAATTCTTTGAAATTCCTTGGAATTCTTTGAAAATCACTGGAATTCTTTAAATTGAACTTTGATTTGAACTCATTGGAATTCCTTGGAAATCACTGGAATTCTGTGGAATTCTTTGAAAATCTTTGGAATTCTTAAAAATCATTGGAATTCGTTGGAAATCCTTAGAATTCCTGGAAATCGTTGCAATTCTTTGGAAGTCTTCGGAAGTGCTTGGAATTCTTTAGAAATCGTTAAAAATCATTGAAAGTTTTGGAATTTTGAATTCCTTGGAAATCGTTGGAATTCTTGGAAATTCTTGGAAAATATGTTTGGAAGAAGCCTGGAGATGGCGCTAGAGCTTTTCCAGGCAAGATACGAATAATATGCTCTCCGAACATCAAGCTGCGGTCAATATGGATGTCTAGTATTTTTACTGATTAGGTAAGATTGGTGTGTTTTGTCCACCTGGATGTAAATTGGCGAGTGCTTTCTCCTTCCACAGATCAGGACAGCTTCCGTCTTCTCGGGAACTATATTTAGGGTCATGTGTCTTAATCACGTACAGATGTTTGTTGTCGCTTCATTGGTATTCTTCATCAGTTTATCTTCTGATTTCGCGGTCGTCACCACGGCAACCCGCATTAAAAAAAAATAAAAAACAATATGTGAAGAATTTGTTGCTAATTGGTTACCGTAATCGCGAATTTATTGCTCTCACCCTTCGGGAATTACAGACATTTGAGAGGTGGCGGCGCTAGTTTAACATCAGGCCAGCGTCGCCGCCGCTAAGAACTTATTAAAAACAAAAAAGACATAAGGGAATTTGTTCCTAATTCGTGGACAATTGGTGGATAATTAGTTGCCCCAAACTAATCACATTCTTTGTTACAAATACCAGTTGGTAGGCAATATACCATACCCGGACGTTTTTTGAACGTCATTTGAACGCGGCCGTTTGAACGCAGAGCCGTTTGAACGCAGGGACGTTTGAACACAGGAAAGTTTGAACGCGAGTAATTAGATGCAATTGTACCCCCCCTCTCTCTTGTTATATTTAAGCATAATAATAATGTTGTTGCACAACAGTTTAACATTTTTAACGGTTTAACGTACTAATAGTCACGGACCAATTCAAGATTCAAGATTCATTCTCGACATAGCAGCTATCATAGACGATACGGTCTAAATTCCAGCAATCTCATTGGTAAATCTTAGGATTGTATTGAATCTCGGATTAATCCGTAACTATTAGTAGGGCATAAGTGCAACAATTCTCCATTACCCCTGACCTTTGACCTCAAAATTAATATTTAAAATTTGTTATTGGAGGTCGGGGGAGGACGATAATTCAAACTACTTTGGGAAGGGAGCATCCATAAATTACATAAGGACGAATTTTTGTAAATTTTGACTCTGTTTTCTTCCACGGCAGGGTAATAACTGATAACTGATATATTATGTCTAGATTTTAGGGTGGATCTGAGATTTTCCGTTTCTGCCTTTGTCAAAACCGACCCTTCTCCTTTTTCGCGCTAAAAATATCCCCCTAGACCGGTCCTACTCGGCAAAGTGTGCTACTAGGAAGGCGGTAGATCTCCCTCGATGTAGACTACAGGATTATTAACTTAAAGTAAGTACATTACTTACTGACTATCCGTGCAGTCTACATACGTATCCTAACCGAACTCGGTGCAATCCACATATCGAATTATAAAATCCTTTGATCATCGGATCAAAAACAATGGAAAACCAATCCAAAAATCCGAAAATTTAAAAAAATAAGCTTTTCAAGCCCCCAGATCCCCCAGATACAAGCACGAACCCAAATATGAAGCAAGTGGACCTGTCGAAGAAAAATAGAATCATAGGAATGCGAGTTAACAACCAGAATGAATGAAAAGTAACTAAAGAAAATATCTCAAACTTCGAAGTGGTCAAATCTGGAAGCCAATTTGTTTATTTCATTAATTTCATTATTTTTAAGTTTTTTCTATTAATTAGTCATTTTATTAAATATGATTTTGTCGCATGTGCTATGAAAGTGCAATGCATGATTAAAATTTCGCTGAAAGTGGCGTATACGGCAAAATACTTTTGAACAGAAATAGTTTTTAGAGCCAATTTTTTTTTATTTCGTTTCAATCTTTAACATCGATTTCCCAAAACTCGAGTTTTCGGATATACGACAAAATATAATATCGGGTCGACAAAATCTACACAATCGCTCTTGGGAGATTTTACATGGTCCTTCGAACCGCATCTCTCTTTTAGACAATACCATTACATGGTCCTTCGAACCGGAAGTTGGGCGGGGCAACGTTCAGAAGTCCGCCAAATCTTCAAAATCTCTATTAGGAGATTTTACAAGTGTACTAAAATATCGTGACAGACCAGATCGCAGTAGGAATCAGAACAAACTTCAAACCGAACTGAAAGCGTTCCTAACATCCAAATCCACCACCAAGGCGTATCGCCTGGTGCGTATTGTACCGTATTTTAGTTTGCAAACGATGTTAATTATTTGGTCAAGTGCATGGGTGGTAGACCTGCACTTCCAATACCAAATTAATTTTTGGACAGGCCCTCCCTTTCGTCAACCTCGGCTTGGAGTCTATTTAAGAGCATTCGTTCAAAAAGTTTGCTGGTGTGATTTAGGAAGCACAGCGGTTTATGCGCCTTATTCAGTTTGATCAAAGAAATAGTTTTAAGTCCGTCCTCTGCAATTCCGGAGTCACTTTTGTCCAAAATACTTAGTAGCTATTTTGTATCTCTTCCCACAGACGTCTCTGTCTAGGTTTACGAGAAGGTTTTCCCACATTTTTCGCTAAAGAGTTCAATCTAAGCTGTCAGTGTCTTCCTCGTCTATCGGAATCTTTCATAGAGCTGCACCGCCGTTTCAGGATATTTGTCAGCGGCTCTGTAATGCGCTTCTCTAGCTACGATACAACTTTTTCTGAAAACAGCAATTTTTAGGCATGCAATAATTACACGCACTTCTCAGGAGCTCACCCAGAGCCGCACCCGAAACCTCCGGAAGCTGATTTTTACAAAAAAAAATCGGTAAGCCTCTTCTTCCTCATTTTCCTCCAAGCCCATCTGATAATGGGGTGTAACTTCTATGCAGTGGAAGCGACTTTAAACCGGATATAACGATGGTTGCTGCCAGTTTCCTCATGCAGCACCCCCTCCCCCCAATCATGTATCAGGCGGGCTATTGAAGACGAATTTTCTTATGTTAGTTGATTTAAAATTCTACGAGCATATACCAGGGACGCCTACAAAGTTAGGTGACCACACGTGTTAAAAGTCGAAGAATGTGTATAGGTTACGGTCAATGTTGTAAATCGGGCAATCACGTAACCAATGACGTTAATGCCCATTTATGTTGGCCATTAGCGTCATTGGCCAGCCATTGAAGTGATTGCCCGTTAGTGGTGGACTATGAAGTAAATATTCATCTCATTGTATTATTTACGTCTTTGACTGGTCAATGATGTTATTGACCAAAACGGATTGGACAATGATGATTTATAGAAAAATAATAAAAATTAACACAAACTTAAAAAATAATATTATAAATTAAAAAATAATCAAATTAAATTTTGTAAATTAATAATTTTTATTCTGGCATGAAAGTGAACCATGGCATTTCGAATTGCAAATTTAAAAAAGAGTAGTTTCATCATCGCCCACTTTGTAATGGACAATGACGTCATTGCCCGGACAATGATGTAAAAACCACATATGAAATTTTAAATGTCAACATCGCCGAAATACACGGTCAATGACGTTATTGGCCGGACGTTAACGTCAATGTCCAGTTAAGTAGGCCATTATGGTCATTGTCCGGCCATTGACGTTAATGGCCGAGTTGTCATCATTGAACATAACATATATTTGCCAAACTACTATGTAATTATTTCTTTACGTAATCGCCGTCGATGTCGGTATGTATACTTTCCGCTTCACTTCCTGAAGCCACTTTTCCACAGTTCCTCTACCTTTCCATCGTTAAAAAATCGCTGCCGTGATAAAAACTCCTTCAATTTAGTGAAAAAATGATAATCCTTGGGTGCCAGATCCGAGGAGTAGGGTGCGGGTGAGTCATAATATCATATCCAACGGACACGACCAGGTCCTAAGTGAGTCGGGCGGTATGAGGTCGTCTGGCATTGTCATGAAGGAGTTAAAGGAACAAGAGTTCATGCAATGGGTTTGTAAGAGCTCTTCACCATCCAAGAAGGCGAAGACAAAATTTTCTGCGAAAAAACTACCGGCTACAGTTTTTTGGGACGTGAAAGGGACTCTCTTAATTGAGTATACCAACAGGAACTACAATAACGGGCAATATATAGAAAGACACAATTAAGAACTTAACAGCGGCTATATACAAAGAAGACCACACAAGTATAGTTAGAGTTAACGAATGCGGCTTTGAGGAATTAGAACATCCACCTTACAGTCCCGACGTCGGTCGCTCTCTGTGACTATTATCTCTTTTCAAAACTCAAGAAACGCAGAAACACAGCGTCGCTGTTTATGGAATGTTAACGTAGAAAATGCCGTGGAGTCTTATCTTGCAGACTTACTAAATGAATTTTTTGTCATAGGCATGGCGTCACTAGAAAATCGTCGGAATAAGTTTATTGTTTTTTATGACTATTGGCCATGGCCAATTGCGTAGCTATAAAAGGGTATAACGTTGACTTGGTCTCTTAACAATTACCAAGTTATAATTATTAAACTTGTAAACAATATTGTCGAAAAATTTTAGTACATCATAACAACTTGTACAACTGTTAAAAATTGTTGGCAATTTGCTGCACTGAAATTGCACATAGAACTTGTCGACAATTTAGTGTGTGAGAGCTTACTGTGTTTCATTATTTTGAATTTTTTCCGAAAAAAAAAAATTATTTTGCTTTGTAAATTAAAATGAAATGTTTTTGATTTCATACAAATTGGTTTAATCTTCCGTATGTAAGTAAATTTGTATTTTCTAGCTTTAACTAGCTGTAGGCGCAGAAGGGTCTCAGGAAAAATGACTAGCTCTTACTCATGGATAGATGACCCGTAATATATCTCTTTTAATATTTTCTTCAGTTTATATATCTTTTATATTGGAATCGGCGACTAACGGAAGAGAGAATAATTTTTCAACTGGTAATTCCTTGAAAATAATCCCGGGTGCTGCAAAAGACATCATAATCGCCTCGAAGTCAGTGACATCTTACGAGCCTTTCAATAAATTAATATGTGCTACCAAAAAAATTTATGTCCAAATCAAATACCTAGGTAGTTATATAAAATGTGTTTGAATTATTACGTGTCAGCTATTAGCACGAATCGATCGTTACAAAATATCTCAAACGGTTACAGATAGTAAATTTCAAGCAAAAAACGTCAAATAACCAGCTCGAATATAGTATACAATATGAAGAATAGACCCTATCAATAAAAAATAAAACTGACAAGATGGCTAATAAAAATTTCAAATCTCTTATATTTCTTTTCCCATTTTACCGGAAGTAGAATTAATTTCTTCTTTCCAATCGATGCCTATATTTGGTTCTGTCATAACAAAGAAATTTATTGTTTTACTTTTCCTAATGATATTGTTACTACAATAGGTTACGGATGAATGCTATATTATGCATGCACGCCGATGATACAACATGTACGCATTATTGTCAAGTTATATTTTGAAAAAATGTTAAGTATAAGGGGACCTACTGTACAAATAGGAATTAGCTTAATTCTTTATTATCTCGTTTACCCGGAATCAAACGTATAATTTTCACTTCATTATTATATCTTTAGGCTAATTGAACGAAAATACACCTATTTGCAGAATTATAAATTTTAAGCTCTGATAAAATTTAATTAGTGGAAACTTAAGTGAAATGCAAAGAGATTAATGTTTCAATAATAATAACTTTTATTAGATGATAAACTCCAAAATAATACCTCTGATAACCACCTACGCATGCAAAGTCCTGGCTCAATTAAATTTTAGGCAATACTAATTTTAATTATAATTTGTTGCTCAAGTTGTACGTATGTCAGTATGTATGTATGTACAATTTAACATGAGATTTTCCTACGAAGGTGTATTAAGCTCAAAGAAAGTTAGCTGTATAAAATCGAATATGTAGGCGTTATAATCTCCGTGTAGGCTGTGATGAATTTTGCCCTCGTGTAGAATCATTATAGATTGTCTACAGAGACGGATTAACTATAATTTTTGCTAGGGCAGGTAGTTCGACTAATCAATACCAATTTTTTTGCATTTTAACAACGCAAGTACATATTTATTCATAGTAGTAACTCCTATATCGGAATTTTAGTTGTTAGGTAAATTTCCATTCATTCACCTTTCAGACGCGTGGGATGATTTTCCATTTATAAAATATAAAATACAATTTTTTACAAAGTACGATCAATACCTTTCATATTTACTTGTCCCTTTATTGCGTCGTTTAGCAAATAAAAAGTTTCAAAAATTTGTTTTAATTGGGTTCCAGTTAAATAATTCACTTACAATAAATTAGTATAATACAAAAGGAAATAGAAAAGGTGTCTTTATGTCGTTTTCGATTTTCGCTAACATCATAGTTACCTACTTTATAAATTTATAAAGAATAACATCGGTTATGTGATTTGACGTTTGAGTTTTCAAAAAAACCTTAATCTAACGACAAAATCTAACTTATTTAAAATCTAGAATTGTTTTCATATTTTATGTAATACATAAAATGATCAGTGGGTCTTACTCTGCATAAAATAGAATTTGTTACATTCAAATTTGTGCGGCAGTACCGGAGTAATAGATGTACTCGTATATATTGCAGTCGTTTTTCTTGTAAATTCGGGCGTGTAATTTTTTTTGCATTGCAAACATGAAAACTTTAGAAAATTAGAGAAAACCCCTTATTTTCACAATCTTGCTGTTTACAGTGGTAAATGGGGTACATTAGACCAAAGACTAATTTTACTAAAATTTTGGAAATGGTAAACTGTATAATTAATTATAAAGTCTTTAATATCACAGCGTTGAGTCCACATCGAAGGAGATCCAACCCCTTCCTGGTAGAACACTTTGCCGAGTACGAGCGGTTTAGGGGAATAACTATAGTGAGTACAGCGTTTGTCAAAGCGGCCCGGAGCGCCCGAATAAGAAGAAACCGAAGCGGATGGCGTGGAAGTTCGGTTTTGACAAATGCAACCACGGTAAATCTCGGATCCACCTTAAAATCTAGATATCTAATCGCGGTAAGGATTGACTGACAGTTCCCGGGTAATTAATTAACTGAACCAACAACAGATGCGTTGGAAATTATATTCTGGGTTTAATATTAGTGACGTGACCAGCGGGAGAAAAGACTAGTCTCTAAACAAGTCACTAAACTGTTAGTTTTTTATTATTTTTCAGAAATGATACTAAAAACTATCACTCTGTGCTTCTTCTTTAACCTGAAATTTGCCTTGGCTCAGTTTACCACTTTTAAAATTTTATTAAAATCGTCGTATTTGCTAATTGCTGTCGGTATTATTACTAGTCGGCAGGGACGGATCAAGCTATTTCAGCGCCGGGTGCAGATAATTTTTTAAATATAATTTTAAAATTGAAAATTTGGCGCCCCCTAACTAGCTCGAGCCTGTAGCGGGCGCCTCTCTCGCCACGCCCTAGTTCCGACCCTGCCTTTAATACTAATAATATCATCTTATAGAATATTATAATCAAAGAAAAATGCATCACAACAATAATTAAAAACCGCTCAATTTTGGCGCTTTCTAAACTTTGGCGCTGGGTGCGGCGGCTCCATTGCACCCATGGTTTATCCGGCCCTGCTTGTCGGTGGCATAATTAGATGGATCCAATGCCATATTATTCAAAAGGCAAACTGGGCAACTGCTTAGGGGTGCCGAGTAGTAAAGGGTCGCTTAAATTATTTTAAAAAATTGTAATTTTAGCTTGTTTTTGATTGGTGTAACTCATATTCTTAAAAAATTAATTTTTTAATAGTTTTATACTCCTGGGTCGTTTTGACTTTGAATTAAATTTTTGGGATATCTGCTAGCATATCGAATAGTAGGTATATATCCCAAAAATCTAATTAAAGTGAAATCGACTTAAAATATCACAAAATAGGTAAATAATTTTACATAAAATTCTGATTTTAAGTTAAATATAATTGCATTTCTAAGACAAAAATTTCAAGTTTAATTTCAAAATTTTAGGAACATTTAGTCCGCTTAAAAATTTTTGCCTAGGGGCGCATACATTGATAATCCGGCCCTGAATGATATTCCTGAAATCTATAATAATATACCTAATCATATAATTTACCCGTGGGTAATAAGGCCCACTTAAGACTTGAATATTTTTTGTACATAAAACTGTTTGTTGTTTTAAAATTTTATTAGTGTCAAGGGGCAAAGAGGAATGTTTTTTAGTATAAAATAAAATTTAAACTTCAAAAAATAACTATTATACGTAAAAAATTTAAACTTAAAAGTATTCCGTTGGGCTTTAATACCTGTCACTCCAGATAATAAATCCCATATAATAGACAGTTGTCCATTTGGTTATTGATGGTTCAGTGGCGTAACAAGGTAGCTACAAGCCTCTGTGTTTCCGAGTCAATGCCCCAAAAATTTTATTTGCAAGCAAACATTCGAGATATAAATAAATTAATAATAATACGTACAAAAAGGAAACAGAAAACAAAAACAAAAAAAGCAATAAAGCGGGAAGCTTTATTATTTCGTCAAAATATCGTGATTTGACGTTGAAAATACGTCAAGTAACGTGATTTTAACGGATTTTGACGTAACCACGTTAACTAGAATAGTTGTAGTCAAAAGAGAAGCTAAATACTATTATTATAAATATTTTATTATAAATACTAAATCCTAATTCGATTGTGCACTACAACCTTCTTTTCCATAACTATTTTTTGGAGTGGTACTAAATGAACGTACCAATTAGATGAGTGACGCTATTAAAAACCCCATACCGTGTCTGTCGGCTAGCTATCCGTCCGCGGACTGGCTTTTCCGCCAGTTATGCTATATTACACTAAATTATGTGGATAGACGTGAATGTGACAAATTAACCAGCTACTTTACTCCCTCGCTTATGTAATACACTATTATTTTTGCATTAATACTTATTACTGCAATATTAATAAAAATAAGGTAGAATATTGATATTACAGATATGTATGTAAATTACAGTACTAGCAAATCTTATCGGTAATAATATGCACAGGAATAGGCATTTCTACACTATCGGGAATGTTTACTTATTAATGTTAAATTATGGATATATACTTTTGCATATTATATCTACTATTATTGAACGAAAATAACCGAGTTACATTTTAAATTAAATTACAATTATGAGTAAGTTACAAAAATTGAATACTGAATTATAAATAATTGATCGAATTTTAATTAAAATAAAAATTATCAAACACAAAACTTTTTCAGATATTAAATGTAGCCCACCCACGATTGATCAACTTACATATTTGCCAACCTAAATAAATATAGTGGTTGATTATGACATTAAATCTTAAAACTCCCACACCAGGTATACAAAATCTGGTATACCAGTTTGCTCACGATAAAACGTAGTATATTCCGTAAAAAATTTTGTTATTGTTTTAAATGCTTCTTTTGGTCTGTTTCTCTTCTCCTTTGAAATCAGCGTTGATTATCGTGTTGCATAAAAGGTACTACAAAATATGAATTTTTGAAAATATCCCATGTAACACACAGTGTTGGCTAAATATTGCATGAATGTGCCAATATCAGCCTAATATTGTTTTCCAATATTGTGCCGATGTAAAGGTAAGTTAGACGCAGTTTTCTGTAGTGAGGCTGATTAAAATAATTTCATTTTCTATTTTAATTTCTTCGACTGGAATATTCGGTGCAGATGCAATTTTTGCAAGACAATTCCGTCGCTTTATTTGATTGTGGTAATCTGGGCTCGCGACATTCCAAAAAAAAATTTGATCTTTCACCATTTCAGTCAGTTTTAAAATGTCTTCACGTTTCCACTTTCAGGGTGACATTATACTAAAGATTGCAAAATGGAACTTGAAAAATTGATACTAACCATGAAAATATTTACAACTGGGCCAGTATTGATTCAAAATTGGTCCGACGGCGCTTAACGATTGACCAACTATTGGTAGTACTGTTTGAACAACGTTGGCCCAGCGTTGCTATGATAACCTCGGTCTTACGGTTGGCGATCAGCGTTGGTGCAACGTTAGTTCCCAGAACCGGTACCGGTCCAGTGCTTGACCTAACATTAGCCCGGTGGTACTTGACACTTGGCTAAATATTGGCATAACAACTGGTACACCATTGGCTCAACACTAAAATAATAACGACAGTCCTACAATTCAAAGCTGGGCCGGCATCAACTCCCAGTAATGATCTCGAAGCTAAGCCAGTATCGGTACCCAGTACAGATCTCAAATTTGTATGCTGTATGCCAAAGCTTAAATTGCTCACCGCATTGACCCAAGGTTCGTTCTAACACCAGATGCCAATGATTGGCGGCCGGTACAAAACCGACACTGATTCAGCACTAGTCATTCGGTGTAACCGAAAGCTAAGACTGAGAATGTGTTAAGCACTAATAAATGGCGTTGGTCCAAGGTTGGCACCAACGTTGTATTCCGACGGTCGGTTTGTCAACACCTCGTCAAGCATTGACCGTATTGTAAATGTCGCAATAATTTCATAGGTATAACCCTAAGACGTTAACACACAAACTACACCTGCAACCGTTGCAACAGTTTCATCCAAATAAATATTTTTTACCGCGACTGCAACTCACAAAATTGTGACTCACATTATGATACCTTTAAACAGCGTGCGACTTAAAAATGTTGCAAGCAGCACCACTACATGCGCTGTTTTGTAGATTGCAACATTGTTTACATAAGTAACTTAAGTTGAGCGGTTCTTTAATTGGCAGCGCAGCAAAACCAACTGCGTCTGACCTATTATTATTGCACCAATATTGATTGTACCAATATCGTTTTTTAATATTGTGTCGATATAGGAAATCAATATTGCATCAATATTGAGTGTAGTTTGGTGTAATATTGCACCAATATGGATAACCAATATTGCCTTCCGATCTTCAGCCAATATTGATGAAATATCATTTTCAATATTGTGTCGATATAAGAAATCAATATTGCACAAATATTGACTGTAGTTTGGTACAATATTGCGCTAATGTGAATGGCCAATATGACCTTTCGATCTTCAGCCAATATTGGCGCACAATTGTTTTTCAATATTGCGCCTATATATGAAATCAATATCGGCTGTAGTTTCGTGCAGTATTACGTCAATATTTATGTCTAATACACTAATATGTCGCTTTTTATTCAATATTGGTGTAACATTGCTTTCTCCAATATTGGATGTGCGTGAAGTTAGCCCCGCCATTTTTAAAAATTTTAAAAATTAATATTGTGTCGGGATGTGCCCGATGTAAGCCACGTTGTGCCGTATTTTTTTTATTTTATTTTACTTATTTTGGATTTTATAAAGACTGTTTATTTTTGGGTAGAAGTTAGCCCCGCCATTTTTGATTTTATTAAAAATCAAAATTGTATTTTAGATTCTACTCGACGTGTGCCGTTGTGTGCCGTAAATCATAAAATTTTATTTTAACAAATAACATTTTTTTGGGCCAAAATCCATTTTATCGATAGGTTATTCCCGCCATTTTTAAATTTTTTTATAAACATGATTGTATTGGATTCTAATCGACGTGTGCCGTTGTGTGCCGCAAATCATAAAATTTTTTTTTGATAAATAAAATTTTTGTGGGCCAAAATTTATTTTATCGATAGAAGTTAGCCCAAAATATTTAGAATTTTTTTAAATCAAAATTGTATTGGATTCGACTCAAGATGTGTTGTAAACCATTAAATTTAATGCTGAAAAATTAACACACACAATTTTTCAATACAATTCATTGAGATGAAAGACACGGTTATCCGGACGTTTGGTCCCCGGACGATTTTCCAAGCGGTCGATAGATCCTAGTTCCTAATTAATAAATATTATTCTTACATAAATATTAAGAGGAATTGTAAATTGCTCTCCAAACTTGACCATAAACTGTAAACTGCCCTTCAAACTACCTGAGGCTTAATTTATTAATCCCATAAATCCCAACACTAAACCAAATAAAAATAAGGATTTAATGTAGAACAGAAAAAAAGTGCAACATCGAGAGAGATCCACCCCTTCCTGGTAGCTCACTTTGCCAAGTAGGACCGGTCTAGAGGGATGCTTTTAGCGAGTATGGCGTTAGTCAAAACGGACCGGAGCGGAGGGTCGGTTTTGAAAAGCGCAACCATGGCAAATTTCGGATCCACTCTAAAATCTACAAATATATAGGGCCCAAATAAACCCTAAAATAAATAAAACAAAATAAACAAATAAAAATAAAGTAAAACTGCAATCAGATAAAAACTGTTATCAGGCATTAGAGAACAACGGTAATGGTTGATACTGCCACCGGCGACCGCAATTTTGTTAAGTTGCAAGATATATCACTCCAATTAGAACTTTTGCAAGGTTCTTCGATAAAAAAATTTGTGTTGGCAGGTGTAATTGCACACAACGGCACACGTCGAGTAGAATCCAATATAATTTTGAATTTTAAAAAAATCAAAAATGGCGGGGCTAACTTTTACCCCAAAATAAGCAATTTCTATAAAATCCAAAATAAATAAAAAAAAATACGGCACAGCGTGGCACAAGTCGGGCACAGCCCGGCACAATATTAATTTTTTAAATTTTCAAAAATGGCCGGGCTAACTTCACGCACATCAATAATGGCTGTATATTGGTACAATATTGCAGCAATATTGATTACCGATATTACATGCTAATATTCAACCAATATTGGTGCAATATAGTTTTTTAATATTGAACCAATATAAGAGATTCAATATTGCACCAACATTTGGTTGTAACTTAATGAAATATTGTGCCAATATATAATCAATATAGGTGAATAAATATTTTATTTGTTTTTAATGATAATAGTATTTAGCTCCTCTTTTTACTACATTTATCCCAGTTCACATGTTAAAAATCAAGTTACTTGACGTGTTTTTAAATCACGTGATTTTGACATGATATTTTCAAAAATAAATTAAACAAATAAAAATTAAAAAAACAAAAATGTATTAATAAATTAAAATTATATGAAAAAAGTTATGCAATGATTACATAACCGATTTTTTAAACATTATTTCTTAATTAATTAATTTTTTATTAATTTTTTTTTAAATTTTAAAAAACTTTTTAGCAATTAAAAAATATGGGAATTTTAAGAAAAACCATTTTGCAATAGAATTAGAAAGTATCTTGTATGAAACACGGGGTAAAAGTGTTGTTTTATATCATGCCATGAATTTTCACGCCTAGTTATAAAAAGCATCACTTTTACCACTTGTTACATAAATAGCTATTATACGTTTCACCTCACTTTGCATATTATGTTATTACTTGTCAAAAAAATTTTTGTATTTTGTTCCTATAATAAAACAATAAACTATAATAACTACTTTTTGACTATATTGTATAGTTGAACTTTCTAAAAAGACAGGGTTTAATTTTAAGGTTAAGCAAATAGTATCTACTATATTATATAAATTTTCCATTTTTCAATTGAAAAGTAAAGCTCATTATTATTTATGTATTCAGAATTCATTTTGCAAGTAAATTATGAAAGTTGTAGCTTGATGTTCTAGTTATACCGAAAAATTTTAATAAAACGGTATAACTATATTTTTAAGAAATTTTTTCAGAAAATACTGCATCACAAATTTTAGAAATTATTACTTATTAGTAAGTACTTATTAATTTGTAGTAAAACAAGTTGTTAATAAATTATGTTAATAATAAATTAACAATTTTTTGTATAATAAATGAAATGCCGCTGTGTGTTTAATTATCTCTCCAGTTCAAATTTTGCGGTAAAATCGACGTTAAGTTAGTTTGCTTGTAATTATTGCATAACTGTGTCAAGTAGCTATTAATATTAAATTATATTTCATAATAAAATTCATTAAATGTTGTGTACCTACCATAAAATTCTTCGCATGACTAGTGATAATAATATTTTGTACGCAAAGTAAAGAAAGGAGAAAAAACATTAAAATTTCATTAACCAGACGTGGTGTGAAGTCAATAAATTAGAATATTGTGGTATTTTCTTGATAGTATACCTTACTGGACCTATAAATTATTATATCAGTATGAAAGTCTAGAAAGTATTATCTCGCGATGTTAAGGCTGACCAGCAACATTTTTGAAAATTAAAAAGTGTTAATTTGTTGTGTTATGCAGGAACCAAAATTCTGAAAATTCGAAAAGATATTTTGGCGAGATTATTTTACTGAGCAAAAAGCAATCTTGGTAATTGCTTTCCATAATTGTCGAGCCTACCAGCTTACTACCCAATGTAGCACATATATTGCCGCAATATTGGTGCAATATTCAAAATCTATATCGGTCCAATATTCAAATGTGAAGATTTTGCAATATTGGCGCAATATTGAAAATCAATATTGGTACAATATTCAAATGTGAACATTTTGCAATATTGATGCAATATTTAAAAATAATATTGACGCAATATTTAAATGTGAATATTTTGTAATATTGGCATAAAGCTTTATTGACTTTGGCAAATGTGCTAATTTCAATCGATTCAACAGAATAAGGTAAAAATAGGTTTTACTGAATTTTAATTAAAATATTTTTACGTAATAACACTTTTATTAGAATATTATACAAATACTACATAACTGCAAATTCCATTTTGGCCAAATAAAGTCGAAGAACAGCATATATTTTGGAGTAGTTTAATATTGACTTATCTTTCGACAAGACTTGGGTCAACATTTCTCCGTAAAATGTCCATTATTTCTGCTAATTTAAGCGATTCTGCATGGCTAATTTTAAAACTCTCTGTCAATCCTACCAATATTTTACAAAATTTAAATTATAAAAGGAAAAATCCAAATAATTGGATCCTACCTGCTTTGATACATTTTCTAGCTTCCTCTCAGCTTCATATGCAAGACCAGCGCTGTTATAATAATTATATGTTGCCGAAGATTGGGGAAGTTCAAAATTCAAAATTCCGCTAGGCGTAATCATGGTAGTGGGAGCCCAAAAACTAGGAATTTTAATTGTCCCTTTAGTTCCATATACATAAGCAGTATTGGATAGCTCAATATGAGCATTAACAGTCAAAATGCTGGTACGACCTTCGGGGTATTTAAGAATAGTTGCAGCTGCAACATCGGTGCCACGGTTAATCATATGTCCCGAAGATAAAATACTCACTGGTTTTTGCCCACGATACACGAATTGAGAAAACTGTAGAACATAAACTCCCAGATCCAATATTGCACTACCTCCCATTTCCTGGATACTACAACACAGCAAAGAGGTCAAATAAACTCAAATAGGATTAAAACTTACTCAACACGATCGATATGTTCCAAAGCCAATCCTAAATCAACATTAACCTGTAGAACGTCACCAATTTTTCCCTCATCCAGTTGCTTTCTCAATTCATCATACACTGGAAAGCATCGCGACCAAACACCTTCCATAAGAAACAATTTTTTTTCTTTTGCATAGTCGATCAACTCTCGGGATCCCTTTAAACTTGTAGTTAGAAGTTTTTCACATAAAATTTTATTATTTTATGTAATTGGCTTTCTGGGAATCACCCAAGTAATTCTATCGGAAGGACCAGGTATTACGCAGATCAGATGTTGGGTTTACTAAGCGGTAAGGCCTCTTCCGCCCGCTCGGGTCTTTGTTCCTTTCTTTCGTGTTTTTCTTTGGTTTTCATTGTCATGGTAATCATTTGTACCATTTCGTTCCACCTAGGTTCTGATTTAATTATTTCAGGTATAAGTCTGTGTGGTCCACTTCAACTACCCCATACGGTTTTCGTATGGAAGCCACCGGCCGTACTGCTCAAGACAACGAGGACCCTTTCTTAAAACACTAAAAGACTTCTTAAAAGACAGCGACGACAAAGTGGGCAGAGTGGTTCGATTGAAAAGTTCTGGAAGGTCTAGAGAGCCTCAGCAACCACAGGTATATCCAGTTTGCATATCCAGGGGAGGAGATGAAAAAGAAAATACCCAATTGCACCCAAAACTCGTCAAGAGGCTGAGCGAAGGGCAGGTCTAATTTCTGTTCCAAAACAAGGAAATCAAGATACTGGATCTGGACGAACTTGTGGACGAAGGCGAACTATTAACATGCCTGAAGAAATATGTTGGCAAAGATGGTCACCTGTATCTACGATCCCTCCGTCCGGCTTTCGGGGAAACGCAAACGGCAGTGCTCAGCTGCGACGAAAACGGTGCGGATAGACTAATCGAGCTGGGCAAAGTCACAGTGGTATGGTCTACAGATGCAAAGTGAGAGAGTTTTTTTTAGGATTTGCTTAAGATGTTGGGGAAGTGGGCCTAGACCTGTGAAGGGGGAAGTGGGCCCACACCTGTGAAAGGGGAAGGGGGGACTGCTGTATCAACTGTGGCGCCTCCGGATACAAGATGCAGAATGCAAAGAGAAAGTGAAATGTTTCGACTGCGGGGGGCGGGGGCACCGAACAAACAGCCGGAAATGTTCTAACTACAACACTGGCACGCAAGAAATAGCTGGAATTCCTTCAAATAAATCTCCACATGGCAGCCAAAGCCTAAGACTTGCTGGCGCAAACAATGCTGCAGATAAGGATCGACGTGGCGCTAGTGAGCAAGACACATCTCCCCCACCAGACTAACTGGTGGAGCGACGGGACGGGTTTGGCCGCCAGCGGAAGTGGAGATGGCTTCGTTTGGGTGAGAGTTGACGGCATCTGCTACTACAGCTGTTACTTCTCTCCAAACCAGAGCGACGAAGAATACAACGGGAAAATAGGAAAATTAATGGATAGTGCGCGGAGTCACAATGGCGAAGACGTGGTCGAAGACTTCCAATGGGGTGCTGCAACCACTGACTGCAGGGGTCACGTACTTTCGGAAGCCATGTCGTCTGCAGGACTGCAGGACAGCGTACCAACCTTCGCAAGGGAGGCCACCGAAGGCAGGGCCGCCTCCGAATCTGTCATAAACATCACAATGGCCACGCCTGGCGCCCATAGTAGAGTGGTCGATTGGAAAGTTCTGGAAGATATGAAAGAACCTCAGCTACCACAGGTATATCCAGTTTGCAGTGACGGATCACCAAAGGCTAAAGGAGAGCGTAAGAAAAGGGTGGGCCACAAGAAAACTAAAACAAACAACAATTATTGGAAAAGCTAAAGGAAGTCATCCCACCCAAAAATCCAAATGAGCTTTCAATGACACTAGAATGGTTATGTGATGGATGTATGCCAAAAAAATCCCCAAAAGCAAAAGGCGGGATGTACCGCGGAGGAACGAAGAGGTGACCAAGTGCAGGAAAAAATGCGTATCGAAAAGAAGGGTGATAGAAAGGGCCCGCAGAAAAGAACGCTTCCTGAGCTACATTGAACTTAAAAATTCTAGAAGAGAGCTTTGAACTGCAATTGAAGAGAACAAGAAAAAGTGCTGGCTGGAAGTCCTACGTGAGGTCGATGCTGACGTATGGGGCCTGGGGTATAAGCTGGTCACAAATATGCTTGCACACAGTGACATTCCGGGGCTAACATCTACCCAAATTGAGCAGATCATTAGCACACTTTCCCCAACGCATCAGAAGGTGACCTACGACAGAGGTAGCGTGCCGCGGGAGAATGTCGAGCAGATGGCAGCAGAATAGACACGATGTTTGATCCGAAAAATTGCACTGTGGCTGGACAGAAGGCATGGAAAGGTGGACTACCACTGGTCTCGTGCGCTGACGGGTCACGGATGCTTCAACGCTTATCTTTATGATTTGAAAAAAGAGCCAGCCCCCAGTGTATGTACTGCCTTGCTGTCGACACGGCCAATCACACTCTTTTGCAGTACACCAACTGGGACGAGTATAGAAAGCGTTACGGAGCGGAAAAAGTTACTCTAGCGAGTTTAGTTGAGGAAATGCTGCAGACAGAAGAAAGATTGCAGGAATTGGAAGCAATGATAAAAAAGTTCATTAGTCGACGAGAGAAAAGAGTACCTTAACCTAACCTTTTTTTTGTGTGCGTCGGGAGTGGGGAAATCTTCAAAAGACACCACCCAGATGATTTGGGTGGTAGTGTCGGATTTTTACGGACTAAAACCCCATTCCATAGAAGTGCCGGGAATCGCTAACGCATTTCTTCCGATCCTCCTCCTGCTAACTTGCTTCCGCCCTTTCGGGTCTTTGTTCTTCTTGGGCTCTTGCTTGGGCTTCCCTTTCGTCTTGTAATTTTGCCTTTATGGTCATGATTTTTTCCAGCATGTGCTCAATGATCCCCCAGTGTTTCCCGCTACAGCACATCAGCTCCACTATGTTGGCTGGACTAAGATGTGTCCCCAGCTGCGTTTCGGCGATCTGCCTGTCTTTAGTCCATTTGTTGCAGAAAAAGATGGTATGTTCGGCGTCGTCTAGTTCGCCGCAGAAGTAGCAGTTGGGGGTATTTGCTCGCTTGAAGCGATGTAGGTAGCTTCTAAAACACCCGTGGCCACTTAGAGCCTGCGTCACCTCGTATGCCGTCTCGCCATGTGTTTAGTTAACTTGCCGCTCGATGTTAGGGATGAGGCGGAACGTTCTTCTCTTGCTGGAAACCTCCTATGACTCCTGCAATTTTTTTCTTATGTCGAGAGACTTCTTGTCATATTCATCCTGAGATTTTGTTTATGGGCTCTAATTTTGACAATTCAAAGACTTTCCTATAGATGTCACTTTACGTTTATGAATATATTCCAGAATATTAAAAATCCCCTAATCATAGCCTAAAATATTTTACGTGCAGAAATCCAGTGATATATGTAAAAATCGTAGTCCATAGTGCCTTTGGGGTAAGTATTTGACTATTGATTACCATTATTGGTTTTATTGTAAAACCCATGTTGTTTTCAATTTATTTGTTAACTTTTTTTATACTTACACAACAGGTTAAATATGAACCTTATGGAAAATCTGGCTGTGCCAAACAATTTATTCCGTCAAGCTGCATAAGAAAATGATAAGAAACGTTCCGATTTAAGACTTTCATATTTTAGGTTCAAATAGTATTATACAAAGAGGGAGGTAGCTTACAAAATATTTAAAAAGGAAATAAATAAATAACTATTAAAGAGATTAATAGACTTCAATTAAAAAAAAAATTAAATACTTATTCAATAAATCAAATGATTTTGATTCAAAAATAATATTAAAAAATATTAGTTTCTTATTTAATTTTAAAATTAAACTAAATTTAGAACTACCTTAGATAAGGTATGAAACTGCACATCTAACTTCCCCGCAATTGCTAGGTTGTAAATATAACGCGTTTTTACTTAATTTCACCTCAACTTACATTAATTTATGTTAGATTTTCAATAAATATTTATGAATAAATTTTTATGGCAAACATTAATTTTAAATTGCAAATATTAATTTTACGTGGCAACTATTAAATCCAAGTAGAATTTAATTATTCTTTTGCATGCACAAGTGACAAAAAATATTCTTTCCCAGTATTTAATTAGTTCTCTTACAAATTTACAAATACTACATAACTGCAACTTCAATTCTGGTAAAATAAAGAAGTGATAAGTCATCATTTATTTCGAAATACATCGATTATGTTTCGACAAGACTTGCATCAATATTTCTGCGTAAAATGTCCATTAATTCTGATAATTCAAGTGACTCTGCATGACTTATTTTAGGGCTTTCTATCAATCCTAAAAAATATTTTACAAAATGTAAGTTACAAAAATATACTAAATAATGGGATGGTACCTGCTCTAATGCATTTTCTAGCTTCTTCAGCTTCATATGAAAGACCAGCACTATTATGATAATTATATGTTGCTGAAGATTCAGGAAGTTGAAAATCTAAAGTTTCGCTAGGTGTAATCATAGTTGTAGGACACCAAAATGTAGGAATTTTAATTGTTCCTTTAGTCCCATATATGTATGCAGTATTGGATAGCTCAACTGTTCCGTTAATAGTCAAAATGCTGGTACGATTTCCGGAATAGCTGAGTATAGTTGCTGCTGTGTCGTCAGTGCCGTGGCTATTCATATGTCCCGAAGACAAAATACTCGTGGGTTTTTCACCACGAAACACGAATTGTGAAAACTGCAAAGCATAAATTCCAATGTCTAAAATTGCACTGCCGCCCATTTCTTTCACACTAAAAGGTAATAAATTCGTAAATACTTAATAATAGTTAATAACGCTTGAAACTTACTTCACACGATCGACGTGTTCTAAGGGAAATCCAAAATCAACATTAACCTGTACAACCTTGCCAATTTTTCCCTCGTCCAGTTGTTTCCTCAATTCATCATACACTGGAAAACATCGTGACCAAACCGCTTCCATAAGAAACAATTTTTTTTGTTTTGCATAATCAATTAATTCTCGCGATTCTTTTAAATTCATGGTCAAAGGCTTTTCACACATGACATGTTTGCCATGATCCAACATCAATTTAGATATTTTCAAATGTGCAGGGTTTAAAAGGCCAATGTACACAATTTCTGTGATAACGAAAGAGTTGAAGATTCAGAATTGCATTTGAAGTGGGAAACTTACCGACGTTTTCGTCTTTGGCAATACTTTCATATCCCTCATAAGCAATTGGAATATTATGACTGTCGGCAAAAGCTTGAGCACTCTCTAACGATCGAGCTGCAATGGCAACAATTTCATGGTTTTCTTTGGGATGAGTTTGTAAAGCACCCACAAAATCGTTCGATATTTTTCCCGCACCAGCAATGCCCCAACGTAAAGCCATATTTTATTTAAAATAAATCTAGTCACTACGCGCTACAACCGAACTTATAACTGAGTGATTTCAATGCACTCAGCAATTTTGCTATCGCAGAATAATCAAAGTACACACTCATAGATTTAAAAAAATTAGGTAACAAAAATTAATTATGTACTTAAGCAGACGTGTCAAATGTTATCGGCTAAAATGCCGAAAACACAAATGGGCCCGATTTGGCTGAAACTTACGTAAATGATAGTTTGAAGTGTCAGGAATCCGATGGTGTAAAAATTATTCCGCGGAAATGTATATTTCTTCTGAAATTAATTATTTTTCAGAAGCTAAATTTTGCATGTTTCACCGTTCGCGTCAAAGTCCCGACCACCCGCCCCAGGCACGTTTTCTTCTTATATACATTTCCCTCTCTCCTAAATTGACAGAAATGGAAGGGAGTTGGTGTTGGGGGATTTGCGCGATTCACACGATAAGTGGAATTAAAAAATTTAAAAAAAAAAGCTAATAATTAAAAACGAGTTTCACCCCTTTCGAGTAGCACCTTTGGCGAGTTTGAGCTATCTAGGGGGATATTTTTAGCGAGTCAGCGTTCGTCAAAACGGCGCGTAGCGCCCGGAGCGGAGGGGACCGGAGCGGAGGGTAGCGGAGCGTCAGTTTTGACGAACGCAACCAAGGCAATCGAGAATCCACCCTTACAAATATTATACCCTGTCAAGGTGGAGCTATTTTAAGGACCCTTATAAATATTTCTGCAATTTTAAAAATTTTATGAAACTTGGTAGATCGGGCTACCCTCTCGCGGCGGAGCCTCCAACCTAACCAAACTTGCACGTTTTACGCATTGCCACCGCCTACTTTCAAATGACAACTACTTTTAAGGTTACAATTTTATGTTACTTTAATATCGATTTTTCACTTTATTGTATGTTTCCGCACCAAAATTTTGTTATTTTCCTACTTGTTACACCTCCCCCCTTCGCCCTCTCCCCAAAAATTTGAAATCGGGGCCATTTGTGTTTTCGGCATTCCTGCCATGTTATCATTTTTATTATGTCAGATAATAAGCGAAATAGAGGTTACGCAATACGAAAACAAATGAGTTATTTTTGGTCATTCGACCTAACTTTTTTACTAAAGTAGTTCAAGTGTTCCCTATGTATAGGAACAGACAAATAAAACGAAAAGAAGTTGAGATCGATAAAAATTGGAACGTATGGTCTCATGGACTTTGTGGCACTGTAAAAAAAATTTCAAATTAATTCACTACGCCCCGCCGTTCAGCATTTCTTATGGTTTTATTGTTACTAATTTTGTGTTAAAATTTGTTAAAATCACATAGTATATATGGTTTTGCTTAAGAGTTGGCTCTATAGAAAATCATAAGCCCATGGTCATGGCTTTTCGAAGTACCGGGTCTGAGACCTATACCTTCTTCGTCGGTTGGGTTTATTGGACCTTCAGACGGTGAAAGCGTACGCCAAGAGATGAGCCGTCGATGGTTTTATAAAGAAGTAGTCTGATTGAAGAGAGTCACTCTCAAGCATTTGGAGGTATTTATCCAGGGAATCTCTGTTCCAAGCAATTTGAGGGAGGAGGTCGGGAATTTTTCCATTTTGAGATTGAATTTTGACTTGTTGGGATTTGAATTGGGAGCCTTATTTGATCTCGACAAGTAGGTTGCCGTACTTTTGGAGGGATTGACTCTTATCCTCAGGGTTCGGAACCACTTCTCGAGATCGTCAAGGGTGGCTTGGAATATGTTGATGATTGGTTGAGGCCGAAATGAACTACTGTAGGAAGTAGTGTCAGCCGCATAGAAATCCCTGTTGATCTGTCTTTCACGGGGGAGGGGGGATGTTGTGAAAAATATGCTGAACAGGGTCGGAGCTGTAACATAATTGTTAAGTTGTGCGCATGAACGCCAATTACATGTAAGTAGTCACGGCTTATCAGTCTTGTCTAGCGAGTCTTCGATAACGATTGTTAAACTTACCTTGTGGCTTAGAACGCCTTTAATAAAAGTTATAAACATCAATTGAGTATCATTGATTACATTACATGGTGGCAGCGGTTAAAAGTGATCAGTTCAAGTGTACGTTTTTTGGAAAAAAGAAAAATGGAACAAAATTTGCAGATCACCATTCCGAAAAACATGAGTTTTTCTGGAAACGTAGCAAACAACTGGGAGAAGTTTAAACAGCATTTTGAACTATACTTGGAAGCAAGTGAAAAAAGTGAAAAATCAGACAAATTAAAGGTGGCTTTGTTGTTAAACCAAATGGGAGAACAAGCAATTGACATTTTTAATACATTCGTTTACGCACAAGGTGAAAATAAAGACGATTTTGGTGTAGTAACACGTAAATTCGATGAGTATTGTAAACCGCGTAAAAATGTAGTGTTCGATCGTTTCAAATTCTTTTCGCGGGTCCAGGAAGTTGGAGAAAGCATAGACAAATACGTGACGGATTTAAGAAAATTGGCATCGGAGTGCAATTTTGAAAATCAAGCAGAAAGTTTAATTCGCGATAGACTTGTTTTAGGTGTATCAGACAAAAAAGTACAAGAAAGATTGTTGAGGGAACCTGATTTACAATTAAAAAAGGCCCTAGATTTTTGTCGAGCAAACGAAGTAAGCAAGCTGCAAATGGAGGAAATTAAGGAAAGTCAGAATCTTTCGTCCGGAACAGTAAGTGCTGTTAGGGGACTAAAAAATAAATTCCTCAAGGAAGAAAAGCAGAAACCAAATACCTTAAACAAAAAGTGTCAATACTGTGGATTAGTTCACCGAGATGAAAAATGTCCAGCGTTTGGCAAAAGTTGTTTAAAGTGCAAGAAACGCAACCATTTTGCAAATATGTGCAAGCAAAAGAAAAGTGTTAGAACAGTACAGGAAGACGAAAACGAAGATGCAAATAGTGACGAGGAGGACAGTCTACATGTTGGTGCTATAAGTCGAGTAACTACAGGGTCAGCAAAGATAAGAAAGGTAAACGAGGTCACATGGAAAGAAAGAATTCAAGTGGGAGGTAAGAATGTTTATTTTAAAATTGATACCGGCTCCGAAGTTAATATAATTTCGAGAAACATCTATGAAAAGATTCCGCGTAAACAAAATTTAAAAGTAACAAAAACCAAGCTGGAATCTTATTCAGGACATGAGATAAAAACTGTAGGTAGATGTGAGATGGAATGCAAATTCAGAAATAAAGAGAAAAAACTAAATTTCTTTATCACTAAAAAAGAAACCGACAGTATTTTAGGACTTCAAGGCGCATCTTGTTTTGATTTGATACCAAATAAAATTTATCAGGTAGACAAAGTTGCAAATAGTTCGCAGGAGATTGTCAAGCAATTCTCGGAAGTATTTGATAACAAACCTTCGTGCATAAACTGCAGTCCGTATAAAATAACACTTAACGATGATGCAATACCAACAATATCAGCAGCTCGCGTTGTACCGCTAGCAATTAAAGCGAAATTAAAGGCTGAATTGGAAAAAATGGTAAAGGACGGTATATTGGTGCCAGTCACAGAACCAACTGATTGGGTTCATCCAATAGTAATCATAAGCAAATCCAATGGATCGATAAGGGTGTGCATGGACCCAAGACCGCTAAACAAACACATCAAAAGAGAGCATTATGCACTTCCCACGGTGGAAGGTGTTTTTGCAGAACTAAATGGTGCTGAATATTTTACGGTTTTAGATGCAACATCAGCTTTTTTACAAGTACCGATGGATGAAGAAAGCTCGAGATTATGTACCATAGCAACTCCATTTGGAAGGTACAGGTACAAAACAATGCCATACGGAATAAACAGTGCCACAGAATATTATCAAAAAATGATAAACACAATATTTGAAGGCCTGGAAGGAGTAGGTCCTTATATTGACGACATCATTATACGTGGAAAAACTCTAGAAGAACATGATTTCCGATTGAAACAAGTTTTAGAGAGAGCTAAAAAATTCAAAGTAAAATTCAGTTCAACGAAATTACAATTGGCTCAAAAAGAAGTGAAATTTCTAGGACATAGAGTAAGCAGCAAAGGCATTGCTGTAGAAAATTCAAAAATTGAAGCCATTGAAGCACTAAAAAGCCCCGAAAACAAAAAGGAGCTGCAAAGAATACTTGGAATGATAAATTATTTAGGTAAATTTATACCAAATTTATCACAACAAACTAATACGCTAAGAGCATTACTGAATAACAAAACTGAATTTGTTTGGACGGAAAATGAGGAAAAGTGTTTCAAAAAATTAAAGAATTTAATTAGTGAAGCTCCGGTTCTGAAATTTTATGATCCTAATAAACCTTTATGCATTTCAGTAGATTCGAGTAGCCATGGTTTAGGTGGTGTAGCTTTACAAGATTCACAACCAATAGGTTATTGTTCGACATCACTTAGTAAAACACAACAAGCTTATGCCCAGATCGAAAAAGAACTATTAGCGATTTGGCATGGTTTGTCCAGATTTCATTTATTTACCTATGGTAGGGAAGTTCAAGTAGAAACCGACCATAAACCTTTGGTAAGCATTGTTAAAAAACCGATGCATTTGTTATCGCCAAGAATACAAAGACTAGTATTAAAATTAATGCGATATGATTATGTATTAAATTACGTACCAGGAAAAAAATTATGCGTAGCAGATACTCTTTCGAGAGATCCTAACAAAAGAATGTCAATAAAAACTGATTATTTAGAAGGAAAAACAGTTGCGGTAAACTCGTTGATATGTACGTCGCAAGAAAATATTGAGAAAATGAAAAACTCGATTGCAAAAGATGAAATTGCTCAAGAAATAATTTCTTACATAAACAAAGGGTGGCCCGAACACAAAAAATCAATTAAGTCCGAAGCAAGAAAATTTTGGGATCTGAAAGAAGAAATCTATTATGCTGATGGAATATTATTTCGAGGTAACAAAATAATAATTCCTGATAACGAAAAACAAACGACACTAAAAAAAATTCATAATTCTCATCAAGGAATAAATAGCAACCAAAACCGAGCTAAAGAATCGTTATATTGGCCCGGAATGCTAAAAGATATTGAAGAATATGTTTCAACGTGTAAAATTTGCCAAAAATATGCTAAAGCCAACACGAGACAACCCCTAAAATCACACGAAATTCCAGAATTACCATGGTGTAAGATTGGTATTGACTTTGCATTTATTAAATCAACAGATTATTTAGTAATAGTTGATTACTTTTCTAAATTTATAATAGTTAAAAAAATGACATTGAAAACAGCAAGTGTGACAATAAAGGAAATTGAAGATACCTTTTCGTATTTTGGGATTCCACAAGAAATTGTGAGCGACAATGGTCCGCCATTCAGTTCGTTAAACTTCAAAACATTCTTGAAGACATATGACATCAAACATGTGACATCAGGTCCTCTTTATCCAAAATCTAATGGATTGGTAGAACGTGCAGTGCAAACGGTTAAAGGTCTAATTGTGAAGGCAATTGAATCGAACAACAATGTAACTTGTGCGATTTTGAGTTACAATACAACCCCTAAAAACAATCTACCATCACCATCTGAGTTATTAATGGGAAGAAAACTAAGATCCGATTTATTGATGACCAAATTTGTATTAATGCCGAAATATGATTGCAGCAAACCGCATGAAATAATAAAAGAAATGCAACAAAAGCAAAAGTCATATTACGATAAAAAATCGAGTACATTGACCGATTTAAATGTAGATCAAGATGTGCTAATACAAACATCAACTAGAAACTGGACACCTGGGAAAATAACTAAAAAATGTGAGGAACCAGAATCCTACGAAATTATTACGGAAATAGGAACACCCCTGAGAAGAAACAGAGAACAACTGCGATTATTCAAGACACCGAATTCAAAAACTGAAGAAAGTTTAGTGAGTGTTTGTGAAAAAGCAGAGTCTAAAAATAGTTCACCGACAAAAGAAAACATAAACAACAGTGAATTACGCGAGTCCGGTAGTTTAAGTGAAAAAGCAGAGTATGATGGTAAAACGATTTCGTTAAATGATAATGAAACAAACAGTGAAATTGATACTCCAATTGCACCGGAAGTAAGAAGATCTAAGCGTACGATTAAAAAACCTATGCATTTGAAAGATTTTGTAATCAATGCTTAATTATTGTTCATTTGATAATTCATTTGTTCATTTATTTGTTAATTGTTCAACAATTTATTTAATGTGTTTATTTAATAATTAATTCATATCTTTTGTTAATTTGAAAAGGGCATGTAACATAATTGTTAAGTTGTGCGCATGAACGCCAATTACATGTAAGTAGCCACGGCTTATCAGTCTTGTCTAGCGAGTCTTCGATAACGATTGTTAAACTTACCTTGTGGCTTAGAACGCCTTTAATAAAAGTTATAAACATCAATTGAGTATCATTGATTACATTACAGGAGCGAGGACAGAATCTTGAGGTGTGCCGACAGTCATTATTTTGAGGGTGGGTTTAGCGTTCTCAATGTTGACCTTGAAATGCCTGCCTTTTAAATAGGATGCTAACAGTTTGAAAAGCAGACTCTTGCTGTGCCATACTTTGTCGAAAGCCTTGGTTATGTCGAGAAAGAAGGCTCGGATGGCCTTATTTTTGTTTCAATGCTCCATTATGTGCTTCATGAGGCGGAGGGTTTAGTATACGGTCGAGTGTCTTGGTCGGAATTCAAATTGTTCATCCGGGAAAATTTCTTTTCTTATAACCTCTTTATACCTCTATTTATTTATAACCAGTTTGTAACCTCTCTACCGAGTGCGTCGTAATTTATTTAAATTCGGCTTCAGCATCCAATTTAATGTAAATTTGTAGGGAACGGTACGATTCGCCGCGCACGATTTGCCGCGACACGACTCGCCGGGAACTATTCGCCGTGGCACGATTCGCCGCGATTTTTTTATTGTTATTTTTATCTATTTTTATCCGTTCAGTGACCCTATCTATCGATAATCTTTGATAGATTTTTAATCCATAAAAATGAATTAAATAAATTAAACTGCTACAAAACGATATTCACGTTTTCAACAAGTTTCACCTTTTTCGAGTTCCACCTTTTCCGAGTTCTTCCGGTCTTCAGGGATATTTTCAATTAGTTTAGTCTTTGTCAAAACGGCTCGAAGCGCCCGGAGCGGAGGGGACCGGAGCGCAGGGTAGCCCAGAGTCGAATTTGACAAAGACAACCATGGCAATACACGGACCGTAAAAAATAATTTTTTTCATTAGAGATAAAATTTGAACCATATTAATTGACTTGTGTCCTCATGTAGTAAATACAAAAGGTCAACAAATCGAGTAATTAGATTATTGGTATATAGTGCTAGAAGCTCTCGGCGAATCGTGCCACGGCGAATCGTGTTTGGAGGCGAATCGTGCCGGCGGCGAATCGTGCCGGCGGCGAATCGTGCCGGCGGCGAATCGTGCGTGGCGAATCGTGCGCGGCGAGTTGTACCCAACCCAAATTTCTAATATGATGTTTACTATTACACTCCTAGAACACAACTGAAGCAGGCTTCGTCCACTAAAACACAAAATTGTGCCTATTAATTTACGTAAAGCATACGTACTATCAACAGCAGGCCCGTAGCCAGGATTTCATTTCGGGGGGGGGGGGGGCACTCATAAAAATCTTTCGTAAAAAGGAACATTTTCGGAGGACCCCCTTCCGAGAATTTTTATTATTACAAACAATGTTTTTTTTACATTTCGGGGGGGGGGCACGTGCCCCCCTGGCTACGAGGCTGATCAACAGAATAAGAGAGCATGGAATGAATTATTTACTTTACTTCACATTTTACATGTCTTTAGATTTTTTAAAATACTTAAATTTCTTCGGGTAAAAGTTAAGGTGCTACAACTGGCTGATTTTGACTGAGGATTTAACTGTCTGTTCAGTTCTGCTGTATTTTTTTATTTTTCAGTTTGTTTGCTTGTAAAATTATTATTATGAATTAAAATAACAATTCACAATAAAATTTCAATAACTGCACACAATATAATAATACCACACAAAGCTAGGTATTCAAACCGGGGGGTCTGGGGGGTATGGAATACCCTCCAGTGCACCAGAGATTATTATTGAGTTTATGGGTTTCAAACCAGAAAGCTAACTTCTAAAAATCCAAAAACCTAAGATTTCTAATTTGAAATTCAATAACACATTTTCTTTATTTGAACACAATCACTGATGTGGTCAGGGGTATTCCATACCCCCCAGACCCCCCCCCCCCCTACGGTTTGAAATATTGCTATGCTTACAATCCATATTAGGTACTACGCTGCCGTGAGATCTGAATTACACTTGCGAACACAATATTATCTCTCAAGGCGTATTATTTTTTGTAATTTACAAAATAAATAAATCCAAGAGTGTAGTTAACTATATATTCTATGCTAGAATAGGCTAGGACTATTCTATAAAAAAGGTAGCCAAAGGAGTGGTTTAAAATGTTGGTTTGAAGAGGGTCCCGCCCCGCCTTTATGACTGCCCTTGTACCCCGGCTGGGTCCCAATATTGAGGAAGCGCTATGGTTATAATCAGGCCCGTAGCCAGGGAAGGCCCATGCCCCCCCTCCAAAATGTTAAAGACACCATTTCTTTGTAATAACAAAAATTCCCGAAAGGAGAATACCCGAAAATGTTACTTTTTACAAAAGGCTTTTTACTAGTGCCCCTTCACCCCGAAATTAAATCCTGGTTACGGGCCTGGGTATATTCACTTAATTGATCCCACGAACTGAATTAAACTAAGAATAGAAAACTTGCCAGATTCCGCAGCCGTCAGAGGATGGCCCGAAACAGAGCAAATGAAACAAGGCAGGAATGGAATACGCTTGTGTCAGGAAATCCATTACAAAGGATACAACAAATACATCACCCAGACCCTAATACAACAAACTTCTTCAAATAAACGCTTGCACGTTAACGTAACTCAAGCTGGAATGACCACTTCAGACAAATTTTTTCGGAATATGTCAGGGATTTAGTGCTCTTTTGTTGCTAATTTGTTACCGCATTTTCGATTTTGTTGCTCCATCCGTTTCGCCGAAATCGATGGCGTTGCCCCAGCCAAAAAATACTTCAAAAATACGTACCATAATTTGTTGCTATTTTGTTGCTCTTGAATAGTAAAAATCCCGTTGCCTAAACATCAACCCTTACTCTAAAACCACCCCCATAAGTTGCAACGGGTGATTTCTGCTGACCGACACACTTTCCTGAAATATGTCTTAAGCGTGATGTTGTCGTCGAATCTCTTCCTTAAAAACCCACCCCCACATCTCTTCGGTGCAAAAGAGAACGGCTAGTCACAAAATTTGTTGATACGTGATTTTGTCATTAACTCTCCTCAATTTGTTGCTACGCAATATCGACCTGAACACTCCTCCCCAAATTTGTTGCTAAGCGATTTTGACATTAACAACTCTCCCCAATTTGTTGCTACGTGATATTGACCTAAACAACCCTCCCCGAATTTATTGCTCCACGTATTTAATATGAATAAACTTCCCCGAATTTGTTGCTACGCGATATCGACCTGAACATCCCTCCCTGAATTTGTTGCTACGTGATTTCGACATTAACAACCCTTCAAACTTTGTTGCTACGTGATTTCGACATTAAAAGCCCTCTCTCAATTTGTTGCTACGCGATATCGACTTGAACACCTCACCCTGAATTTGTTACTGCAAGAATTTCACAAGACTAAGCATCTCGGAATTTGTTGCTCCATGAATTTGACACGAATAAACTTTCTCGAATTTGTTGCTCCACAAATTTGGCATTACTAAGCCTTTCCAAATTTGTTTCTCCACGAATTCGACACGAATGAACTTCCCCGAATTTATTGCTACGTGATTTGGATAGTTGTTATAACGTATTTACAACTCTTCCCCAACTTGTTGAAACTCAGAAACTCCGGCAACCCCTAATCCACACCAAGCCGAGAGTAGTGAAACCTCAGCATGTTTCAATGGCCCTCAGGAGAAAGAAGAAAAATTCCCGCCCACCCGCATAACAACGAAACAAACCAATTCATCCCCAACCGACATCAACATCATCGCAATCCACCCCCCCCTCCAATCGACACTCTCACCCATTAACATATCGAACCAATTCATACTGACTCCTCCCCCTCTTCTCCAGAAAAACAGAAGTTTTCTTCACTCCCCTCTTATCCCAGCCACTATGGAAAAATTCGCCACCAAGGCTTGAAGGTCTGTGCTAAATGAGCGTGTCACTTCGCACCTTGCTCTTACTAGTCAAGCTTACCGTCCCTCCCCGGTCTTAAAAAATCAAAATCAACCAAATTAAAAAATAACAAAAATTACCGAATACGTCCTCCCGCGAACGCGCAAACTATGACAAAAAAACAATAAAACTCCTACAACGCCTTTCTCCTCTACAGAGAAAAAACCAAAAAAAGCCGCCCCAACTCATGAAAGTAATCGCGGAAGGCCGCTATTCTAGTTTAAAAAAAAAGCCGTAACAAGTCGCAAATCCCAAGTACGGCGTGGAGACGTGAACGTGAAAAAGGAGACCTGACTTAGCATACTCTCCTCGCAGATAGCGCTCGTCTGGCAAAATACCCGGCAGGAACCCAGATAATTGGCCAAGTGCAGCATTCTATTGAGGGGGTAACCAAACGGTTATTTGACAAGATTTGGAGTATACGGTCAAGCCCGTGGTATAAAATCGAAAATATGAATATATTTGAATATATTTTAGATAGGGATTACACCACGATTTCTACAGGGGTGTTCTGTTGCCGATACGTGTGCTCAGATATACTCTTAATGACAGCTGTCAGATGGAATCGTTACTCTGTCGAGTGCACATCGTGCGTGAAGAACCCCTTGCTAGTAACCGCACACATTTTTTTGTGCCGTTTAAGCAAATCTCGAATGCACCATAAAAAACTTCGTGCGTTTATAGTGGAAAAAGAATCTTACCATAAAATATTGTTTTACACAAAGTATATTTAGTATACAATCGCAACTTACCTGAGTAGTTTCTTAAGATATTTACAAATGTAAGCAGTTTTCATGGGGTTCTTAAAGTTTTAGTAACTCCAGGACCCCCCTCAATATATTCTAAATATTTTTTGCCCCCCCCCCCCAAGAGAAGATTAAAACAAATAAAATTACGTTTTAATATTTTAAAGCTTTAATTGTTATAATCAGATAATTTGATACAGATGAATATATTTGATAATATAATTCACATTGAGTTAAATCAATTAGGTATATAAAAGCAGCCAATCAAAAAATAATTATATTGACACTGGTATGAAAAAATCAAGTAAACCACAACTCAATTTTATCGGTTATTATAATTATTTTTCAATTTTCAGTTCTTTTGATAACGTAAGTCTAATTATTATTATTATACTAAAATCATGAATTTTATTACCTTCTCAATCACGCTTTTCATTTTATACAAATTCGATTCCTGTACGGATACCTCATTAAAAAAAACTACACGCATGTAATTAGAACAATAATAAAAATAGTTTTATTAAATTTACAATGGAAAAATTTTCGTTTCTTTTAAATAATGAGGTACCTCACAGTTAATGTAAATCTAAACACTTAACTATAAGTACGATGCTTACTAAAATAGATACACCTCCCTTTTTTCGAAAATTTTTATTCATTTTTCATTAGAATACAAAAATAATAAAGAAAGTAGAACAAAAATTTTCGAACACATTCAAAGTGAAAAAGCTATTAATATCAAAACAAAATCAATAATATAAAACATTCAATTTTCTAATATTTTTAAAATACATTTTTGGTGTAACCTATGCACTTAATTTTCATTTTTTTTTAAGAAAAACCGGCTTGGAAAAGTTATTGGGCGCTTTTGCTCTATAAAACTTTGAATTTGAAAATGCCGCCAAGTCCGGTTAAAACTTTAAAATTAATTTATCTTTAAATGTGATTCGCCTGCTGTGCTAATTTGTATTTTATATGTTGTAAATAATCAAAAACTTATTTTGATGTAGCACGAAGCATGAAATGTCACGCAATTATTAATGCGAAAGCATTAGTTGGTACTTAAGCTGACAAGATTTTTTTGTGTGTTTTCAATTTTTTAAATCTTATTTTACAAACAAAAATAAATTATAACAAACTTAACAACAAATTCGTAACTGATTTGGTATATGCACATAATAGTATCGTTACTTTATTTGGAATTAACAAAATTTTTATAAACAATAATTCGAAAACTAAACAAACAATTATTTTTTTACTTCTTGCTATCTCTCTCCATTTCTTCCAATAATTTTCTCATTTCTTCTGAGAGTTGATGTTGATCGCTAACTTCTCTGAAACGTTTAAATTGTGAATGTAAGTAAAGAACCGGTTGATGGAATTTAGAAAAGTACAAAATTTGTTCGACTGACAATTAAAAAATAGTCGAATAACTGTTAGTCAAACAAAAGCTCGAAGTTCAAACTACCTTTGTTGCGATCGTTGTTCTCCAGTTGCACCCCGAGCGTCGGTTGGGCTGGGTTCGCCTGAAAAACAGAACAGCATTACTTATCACAGTAATAAAATTTTCATTACATATCATGCCCTTGGTGCTTTAAATTCAAAAAGGGTCAGTGCACCAATTTTTGTCATTACATCAACGTAAAACCAATTACACGAATATTTTCCTCGTAACTCCCTAACACAACGACGAAATCACGAAATACAGAATTTTTAAACACAAAAACATAAAAATTAGGTGGAATAGATGCAACAAATATGGATATAAAAATGTATAATTTGGGTAGGTACATGCACCAGTGATCATTAAACGATCAGTTCGGGAACGCCACTGGTGTGCGCTAAACAAATGCAAGCAAACATTTTTTTAATAATATTTACAGGTCATAAGCAGAAGTAAACATTTAGATAATAAATCTTTGTGCGAAACCAAATTTATATACAGGACTTGTCGTAATTAAAATAATTTTTTTTTGTTAAAATTTCTTTGCAAATATTTTAATTACGGCAAACCTCTATAAAGCGTATTTCACAACTAAGGAACAAGGGGAACTTGATAGGGCTACTTGTGGATGGACATCGATAGAATGTTATCTACCATGTGAAGGTAACTGAAATCGCCAGTCATGTTCTCTTGGATCCACTTCAATTTGATCATCTATACTGATTTCGTAACGTAGAGGGCGTCTACGGGTTGCTTGTGCTAAGAAATAACTTCATCAGGAAAACGTCTACTCACAATAAAACAGTATCGTAGCAAGGGCAAGGCGAGTGGGGCGACCGTATCAGGCAATAACAGTGCCGGAGATGCCATTAAATTTCAATTTTCTTTTCAATCAAGAAATTGCATTAGAAAATCATTATTTATATTTGGCCAGTGGAAGAACTGGAAGTCTCAGCTTTTATTGCAACCTACTGTCGTTAATCAGGGGTAATAACCACAAGAGTGAAACTAAATCCAGCAAATGTAAGCAATCGCCGTGATAAAGCCCATATAAAGTTGAATTATTTTGCAAAAGTGTTTGCTTGGGTTGATTGGTATATGCTTGAAATACCTATTATATTTCTCTTTGGAGCAGTTTCGGCAACATAATTTTTAAATTAAAATTGAAGACAAATAATAAAAAATAAATTAAATACGGCGACATATGGGCGATTTATCTCTTTGTTTAAGTTCCATTTTATATAAGAAAATTGTATTAAACATTAATTTAAATTTGCATTTGGAAACAAGGAGACCATATTTCCATATAATATGGAATTATAATTTTAAATTTTGGTTTTTAAAATAATACAGTATGTGGTATATTGTATACAGTATACAGCATGGAGTGTATACTGTAAACAGTAAACGGTATATAGTAAACAGTATACAGTAGAAAGTATGCAGTATATAATACAGTATAAATATAGTACATATGGACTTAAATGGAATTATAATTTTAAATTTTGGTTTTTAAAAAATACCGTATGCAGTATATTGTATACAGTATACAGCATAGAGTGTATACTGTAAACAGTAAACGGTATATGGTATACAGTATATATAGTACATATGGACTTAAATGGAATTATAATTTTAAATTATGGTTTTAAAAAAAAACCGTATGCAGTATATTGTATACAGTATACAGCATAAAGTATACAGCATAGAGTGTATACTGTAAACGGTATATGGTATACAGTATATAGTACATATGGATTTAATGGAATTATAATTTTAAATTTTGGTTTTTAAAAAATACAGTATGCAGTATATTGTATACAGTGTACAGCATAGAGTATACTGTAAGCAGTAAACGGTATACAGTTACAGTTACAGTATACAGTAAACGGTATACAGTAAACTGTATACAGTACAAAGTATGCAGTATATAGTACATTTATGGACTTAAATGGAATTATAATTTTAAATTTTGAAATCTGAAAAATGCATTGCATACGTACTACATGTAGTAGATATTATATAGTATGCAGTACTATAGTATAAAATACACTGTATAAAGTATATATTGTATACTATATACTGCATACTTTGTACTGTATACTGTTTATTGTATACCGTTTACTGTTTACAGTATACACTCTATGCTGTATACTTTATGCTGTATTATACAGTATATATACAGTATATGGTACCATGTATATAGCATACAATATACAATATAGAGTATACATATTATACAGCTTATAGTCTATAGTTTTTTTTACACATTTTTACAATTTACTGTCAATTTCTAGGAAGGTTTCACGGAGATTATTTTAATAAGTTGCGGGTGGGTAGGGGCGCAATTTTCAACTTTCACCTAGAACGCCAAGTTACCTTGCTACGGCACTGCAACGAAATAATTCATACACAAAAACTGTAAAAAGTCTTGGGCGGCAAAGGATAATTTTCTATAAGTAAAATTTCGCAATTTATCAATGGTAGCATATTTACCTCTAAACGGAACGGATTGGCGGGACGTAACGGGTGGTGGCCAACTTCCGGATGCCTCACCTAGGTATAAAATTATATTAGCATTTTAAATTACGTACTTCTACAGCGTTAAAAAATTAAGGCAGCTTTGATAAAGACGTAAGGCATGCATAGAAACGCATGCAAACTTAAACCAAAAAAACTAAAACTTACCCCAAACTAAAATCTGCAAAGATCTGTGAAGAGGTCATGTAAAATAAAACTAACAAAAAGAAACAAACAATAATAATAAATTATAATGGTAATTTTGAGGAGGATGGGGGTTTATTGTGAAGCGAATTAGAGAAACTACCTGCTGGTAAAAAAATTTTATATGGGAAACTTTAATTTGACGAACCTGCCGTATCTCCTGCAATTGAGCTCAACAGGCTGTGCGCTGCAACCGTCGAATCTTGACCTTCCATTTTCGTTAATCCAAATTGTTGGGTGTAAACTGTCTTACTGCCCTGTGCGTCGGTGTGGGTTGACTTCATTACACCTTGATTTTGCCATTCTTTACTCAGTTGTGGTTCGTATTCGTCAGATTTCACAATCATTCGTTTGTGGACAATTTTTTTGGTGTGGACATTACCAGCAGCATCAGTTTCTTGACTTTCTTCTATGACTTCGCCTTCGTTGAATTTGTCCATGTACTGACGCATTTGCTCTTCTGCATCTGGTCCACTAAAGGTCACTTTTCGTATTTCCGGAGGTAATTCGATTCGCCTATGTATGGTATGAGAATAGAATTCGTCCTCGCATGGTTCGATTACTTCAGTTACGTACGGCTTCGAAAGACTATCGATATATTCAGTGGTAAATGATTTAGCTCCTTCCGCATCATCGTCGAACCAAACTTTACGAACTGCAGATGCAAGATCAACAGTTTCTCGCGTATGACTACCATTAGGATCTATCGTATCGGTGGAAGATACCATGGTATTTGAACCTCCACTTGTAAAACTACCCGAAAATATGGAATCCGTTTCGTAATGACATGTAGCATGGGTTGCGGTAGAACTTGATACATCGGAAGGATCTAAACCTAGAGGTTCTTTCAAATCGTATTGATCGCCTTGGTCGTCTCGTACCGAGGCCGAACTAAAGTCTTTGCCCGTACTAGAACTACTTTGATCGTGAATTCCAATTCTGGAACCGTCTTCGTCGATCGAATCACTCAGAAACGCTGCCACGTTACCACCAGTAGCCGATCCCATTTCTAAAGAGTCGCTAGAAGTCATAACGTAACTGTAATCTGGCAAATCCTTAAACTCAATGCTATCACTTTGCATTGCACTTTTCGGTTTTGACGATTGCAATTGGAACTCAATGGAATCCGTACTGGCCGACATGATGTCGGTAGGAACAGTTTTTTGATCTAAGCTGTCGGTACTTTCGCGACGGCTTGGTTTATCGGGTTTCAAATCTAAGGAATCCGTAGACGTAACCATGGTGTTGTCGGTGGTACTCCATTGGGATTTATTTTGATGTAAAGGGGCGTCCAAGTCCAAATCTGGAATTTTAGATACTTCTTCGAGGGAATCGCCACGACCAATGGATTCGGGTTTGTCGTCATCCTTAATATCTATAAATTTTTCCACGTTGGATTGAGCTTGTCGTATTATTTCGTCAATTTCGAACATTCTCTTTTCGTAATCTTCTTCGTCGGAATCGGGAATCAATTTTTTATCCGTACCAGAAATCGTCTCGCAACTTTCCGATTCGGACGCAATACTTTCCTGTCCTTCCTCAATTTGAGTCAACATGGCTTCTTCTTCTTTAACGATTTCTTCTATTTTATGTGCAGCTATGCACGCTTTCTCCAAACCTTCAAATTCCTTTAAGGAACTGACCGATACGTCGTCTCCTTGACCGCTACGGCTTGCGTTGTAACGCTTTCCAAAACTGCCATTGCTGGACGAATCTTGGGAACCTTGATGGTAACGTCTCGTTTCTAACGACATCGCTCGTTCTAGGTTTTCAAATTCTTGTAAACTCGACATTGAAACGTCGTCGTGTTCGCCTGATTTAGTAAAATATTTTCTTCCTGCCAGGACGTCATATTCGGGCGTGCTTGAAAACGAGTCCTTCACACTTCCCAAGCTACCACCCGATTCCTTTTGCGATCCCATACTACCTATTCGACTTGAAATTGCATCCAAGTCCGTGATTTCTTCTTCTTTAATATCTTCCAAAGGTATTCGTTCGAATTCCATTTCGTAACCATACCCAGCAGCCATCATTATTGCTTGGTCTCCATGAAACTGTTGTTCCATCCACTTCTTATTTGCTTCTAATTCTTTATCGTATTCGTTCATGTAGTCGCTCGAGCTCGAACTGGAAGACCCTTTTGCTGTTGTGCCAGCATTCTTCTGACTGGTGATTGGTGGACTATCGTCAAATTCAAATCCAAGCTCGTCGCCAGAAGAACCGTCGGGATAATATTTAATTTCTGTTAGTTTGGTCACAGGAGAAGTCGTTTTGATTATAAAATTTTCTAAATCTTCGTCGTGCTTTTTGACAGCCTTTTTCTTCGAACTAATATGCACGCTCTTGCCTTCCGTGTCTTGTTCGAACGCCTCTTTAGCTACTTCTTCAATTATCACAAAGTCGTCCATCAAATCGGGTTTTTCTAACATTTCAAAAGAATCGCTATCCGGAGAATCGGTCTGAGATTCACTGGGCCGAATTGTTTTTTCGACTATCGTACCAACTTCGCTACGCGATTCGGTCAGAGCTTTTTCTGATTTTTCGTCTAAAATACTTCCTTCGGGTTCTTCTGGAATTGTAGCAACACCGCCGTCGTCCAAAATGTACTCCTTGCCTTGATCGGTTTCTTCTGAAGTTTTACTAGAATTGGAAGCTGGCGTTTCGGGTGTGGTGTCTTGCATTTCGGCTTCTTGTTCTTCTAGCTCTAAATCTGGATATCGAAATCCTCGATCGATTAACGGCGTTAAGTGCTGAGTAACTTTAATATCCGGGATGGAACCTGGACTGTGATCTCTTATTTGGGCCGCTCTGCGCTCCTCAAGTTCTTTTTTTACGCGTTCTCTAGTTTCAAGTTCGTGTTTTTCGGCGTCTTCGTCTTCTAAAATTGGACAAATCTGTTTTACCTTATGAGCTGGCGATACATGTGCGACCATACTAAATGCTGCTTCGGCTTCGGCCTCCTCAAAACTTGATTTTTCACTCGAGCTACCACTTGTTCTGCTATGAGAGTCTCTTTTTTCGTAGGTAACTTTTTCTTCTTTCGATTTTTTAATTGGAGTTGCAACTTGAGGAGCTTCGGATACTTTCGCCGACTGATCAGATTCGGTACCCGAAAGAAGAGATTCTCTTAAGTCTCGGTGAAAACCTTGATCGGCTTCCGTTTCGTAACTTTCTTCTCTTTCTCTTTCGTCGATATCTTTCTTTTCGTCACTTTTTCCTTCTTTAAAACTTAGTTCTGCAGTGTACTTGTCGCTTTCGGCCAAGTCTGATCGCAACAATTTCTCCAACTCTTTATCTGTCGTCGACGAAGTTAACACTTTAGATGGAACGAAGGAAGATGTGCTTTCGTGACGTTTATGACCTTTCTTCTTTGGTTCCGCTTCTTTCTGTTCGATTGATTTTTGGAGCGACTGAGCAAGTTCGTCTTGTAATGTAGGTGTGTGTGGTCTTGAGGTAACTTGCGTACTAACACTTTGAATACCGTTTTCGTCTATAGTCGAACTAGTTATGGTGACGGATCCTAAGGGTACATCAAGGACAGGAGAATGAGTGGATGTAAATGAATCAATTGCGGGCATGGGAGAAGTAAAGGATCCATCCATTTGTAAATTTTGAGAACTTATCAGGCTTTCGCGGCTACCACGTGGTAGATTTTCCATGTCTTCCAAACTTAATTGTTCCGAAGTTCCAGACATATTCATACTTAATTCGAGTTTTTCCGAATCGGCCCGAGATAATTCGACGATGGTTTTTTGCGCAGCAATACTCGAAGTACTAGATAAACTCATACTGAGAATACTACCTTCGTCTAAACTTGTAGCAAATTTGGAATCGCCCTCCTGAGTAATTTCAGATGGTGATTCCGGAATAAGTATTTTAGGTTCAGGTTGGAACGTCATTTCGTGGGACCGTTTCATACGGGAAGGTCCATCTTCGATTTGTTTAGGTTCGATAATGAAGTCGTCTTCCGAGACGTCCATGGAACCTTCGTTATCTGGATATGATAATAAATCGGAATCACTCATTTGAGTACTTTGGCGGGTGGGTTTATCGGGCCACACCTCACCGTCGTCACCTTGAAATTCCAATTCAGATGCCATTAGAGTTTCGGACATTTCGGATACTTCCACACTGGCTAAGTTACCAGAGCTTTCGCTGTCGAGACTCTTCATACTTTCTTTCGAACTTAAACTGCTTGCCGCCGTTTGATATTCTGATATGTGAGATTTTCCGGAAGCATCTTGTGATGTTAAAGCGCTTTCGTATTCTGACGAATTAGCCGCCATTAGTCCTTCAACATCGGAAGAACACGGTCGGCTCTTGCTATCTAACTCAAAACTGTGATAATGACTTTCACCAGAACTCGAATATGCCTCAAAATCGATACCGGATTTTCGATCCGGTTTTAAGTTTCCGCTACTGCTGCTAGTATCTGGATCTTTGTAAGATTTGGTTTTTCTCAAAATTACGTCGTGCTTTTCCACAGTTTTGCTAACCGTATCCGAATCGCCTTTCCTTCCAGACGAGCAAGTCGAAAATTGATCTTCGGGAGATTTGATCGACTCGTCTTGACTGGATTTGGAATCATCGCTCAGAGATCTTCTAACTTCTTCGTGTTTCGTCACGATCACTTCTTTGCTCTCCATTAATCTGGGAATATCGTCCGATCCCAAAAGCTCTTGCACAATTTCAGTTGTTACTGTTTCAGTTTTATGATGGCTTTGGTTGATCGCAATTGAGCTGGTGGAAGTTTTAGTATGAGTTTCTTGTTTGGTTTCCGTAATTTCAACCACCGAGCCGTCATCTTCAATTTTAGTTTCCGTAATCTTGTCAATTATTTGTTGAGTTTCTGTTTTCATGATATTATCTGTCGACTGTTTTTCACTTGCAGCAGTACTTATAATTTTGTTATCTAAGATTTCTTGAGATTTCAAATCAGTTTCGTATAATCCCGAAATTCTGGATTTGTCTTCAACGGCGGTTTCACTTTTTGCTCTTTCCAGATTTTCCGATTTACTTAATTCGGTAGTTTTGTCGATTTTTTTATCTTTTTCTTCAGCGATGACGGTCGAACTTACCGCTTCAACTTTGTGATCTTCGGATAGTTCTTCGTCGGTTTGTTTCAAAATTATTTTTGAATCCGTATTTAGAAGTTCAGTTTCGTGGAGTGCTTTCGTGATTCCTGCTTTGCTTTCTGTTGTCAAACCTTGAGCGCTTTTCTCTGATTTTTTCCCTTCTTCCGTGTTGACTTGGACTGTGCTTTTGAAATCCACTATTTTACCATCTAGCAATTCTGTACTGTGTTTGGAAGTAACGGAATCGGTACCCCGCTGTTCTTCCGTTTTATGCATCGTTGTGCTTTTATCTTCATATTCCTTCTTCATTGCATCAAAAATTCCTTCTATGTCGAGGGTAGTTTTTTCCGCTTCGAGTTGTTCTAAAATATGAGCTTGACTACCGGAAGGAGAGAAATCCATTTCGGTTCCGCTGAATTTTAAGTCTTCGTCGGTTATTTCCATGCTGGACGCTTGAGTATCGTCACGTGTTAATTTTGCAAATTGTCTTTGTTTTCTGGCCAATACCGATTCTACCAATTCGACTTCTCGCGAGTCGAGACCCTTGGTTTCCGCCAGGTGTCGTAAATATTCCGATACTTGATTTCTAGCTACTTCCGGTGATGGTACCAGCTGTTGCTGGAATTCGCTGGTCAAGCACTGTTGCCGTTTCTGAATTTCAACTTCAATATCGCCTATTAGTTCGGCAGCAATTTTTTTAGCCTCTTCGGGTGATATATTTTGAAAATGAAGACTTTCTAAAATTATTTGTTCAATTTCACTATGACTTTCGGATTTATGACGATCGGAAGCAAGGGAATCGGAATGATCTTGATGAATTTCCGATCCCAAATCCGATTCTTCTTGCACACTTCCGCTTAAATCTTCTTCTAGTTTTTCTTCTTTGTGCATGGGCAAATCGGCAACTTTTTCAAAACTGGGTTGCGATTGTACTCCAACCTCCCATACGGTATCGTCGATATTTTCTTCCGGATGACAAATTGGAGATGTAATTTCTGGAATTGGACTGATGGGTTTAACAATTTGCGGTACTTCGTCAATTGAATCTTCACTGTCCTCACTAATGCGTCTTTGTTTTCCCGATAAAGTAACGGTAATTTCGGGAATTTGTTCGTCAATATTGAAAGATGCTCTCGAACTTCCGTCGATCGCGTTTAAGGAATCTAACGATTTTGTCTCGATATCGGTAGCGTCTTGTTCGTTATCGGTAATTTTTTCGGAATCTTCCACTTCGCTTTTGTCGATGTGAACTTCCATGGAATCGCTAGGTTTAGAAAAGCTTTCGTCTTTGAGTAAAACATCCACTACTTCTGAACTTCTTTCGGGCGACGAACTCTTTTCGGATTCGGTGGACGATTGCCGTACTTCACTTAATTCTTCTTCTTTGTGCGTTAATGTCTCAGTCGGTTTGTGCGTATCACGTTTGAATTCCTCTTGTTCCAATCTAAATATTTCGGCGTATTCTTCGGCCATCTTTTGTTGTTCCGTACTGGAACATTCGGCTGCTTGTGTGTAGTGTTTTGCTTCGAACATCGTTTTTATAGCCGTGAAGCTTTTTGAATCTTCTTCTGCTTCTTTTGATTCTACCCTCGTTAGTTTTGAAGTAACGTCAAATGTTTTGGCCAAGTCTTTGACGCTTTGGGAACTTTGTTTTGTGTCGTCTTGAGTCTTTATTTGGAATTTGCGTAAAGTTTTATGTTCGGGCGACGCTTCTTCTTCCGATTCGGTTGCGAACTGTTCTTCGACGAGTTCCTTTTTGATTTGCTCTTCGAAATATTGTTTTCTTCGTTTGAGACTCGTCGAAATGTCGTACAAGTCTTCGGTCGGTAGGGATAACGATCGTTCGTACATGCTTTTACGCGCTGGAACGTTAGGATGAAACACGCTCATTTGGCGTGTTCGTATTTGTGGCACTCGATCTTCGATTTCGGAATCGGAAATGTAATGTTCTACGTCTTCGCTGTCTGATATGTAACCTTTTTCGGATTCCAAATTATCTTTACTATCAAACTGAGGTTCGGATGGTTTCGAAAGGGGTTTATTTTCGGGAATTGTAGATGGATCTTGGAATTGAGCTTGATATTCGCTCATAATTTTGGTGGGAGATCCCAAATAAATTTCGCTTTCCATCTTTTTACTTGGTTCTAAATCAGAAGGCACTTTAGGTTTTGGAAGTTCTTCTATAGCTTCTGATGCTGGTATCGACGATCGAGGTTTTGGCACAGGAGGGGGGATAGAGGTATCTGTATCTTTTGAGGTTTTGAGCAATTTTGTATCTATTTCTAAAGGTTTGGTGGGAGATATTTGGGTTTCGACGGAGGAGTCACCAGAAATACTTTCCCAGAACTTTTTCTTGTCGGTATAAGTCTTAGATTCTTCAATAATGGAAGGATCTACTACTAAGTCTGTATCTAAAATGTCGTCTCGAACAGGTGATTTTTGAGAACTTCTGAGGGTGTCATTGTCGGTTGATTTAGTAACTCTAGGTTTGGGTTTTGGTATAGCAGATGTTAAATTGGTTTCGCTGGTTGTTGTTAGTTCTGCCGAGGTATGTGTTAGTCCGAAGCCGGCGTCTAAAAATACGGGGATAGATATTAAGGCCGCCTAGCAGTTAGTACACAAAAATTAACAAACAAATCGAGTTGAAAGCAATGACTATTACAAACAGGGAGACAAATAACTCGACTCAAGTGCTAGTACGGGTACTAACAATAAGACTTACCGTAAAATAATAATAATGTAACATCTTTATGTATAAAATAAATATAAAACTAGAACTAAAAAATCAGCCCAAGTTGCTTGGTGCAATAAATACTAAGTACCTTGTATGTTTTAAGCCAGTGTGTTAGTGTCTAGTGTTTTTACATGCTAAAGAAAGTCAAACATATCGGGGCCAAGATAAATCCTTGGAATGACTAGATTGACCATCTTCTAGATTTATTTACCTAATGGAGATTCTTCTAAAGTGCATTCGGTTCTTCTGACTCCACAAATATTTGCATTTGGGGCTTCGTCTGAGAGATCTTGTGAAAGAAAAATGCGGGGTGCATTCAAACCCGTGCTTTCTTCACTCTCTTGTGTATTTGACAAGTTGCTACACAAGCTTCGGTTGTCTAAATTCTCCATGGAATTAAAATTGCTCGATCTATTGAGCCAGTTTACCACGGCGGTGGTTAGAGCTCCTTTCGATAGAGAGTCGATACTTCCCACCGATCTTGACAAGTTTTGCTGGCTACTACTCAAGTTAGACGACAAAGATTGGGTGCTATCGAGGAACATGTTTCGATCTTTCCGTAAAATTGCGTCCATAATTCCACTTTTCGATTGCAACGATTTGCCGAAAGCCAAGTCTGGCAAGCTTACACGACTCTCTTCGTATTTATTGTACATTTGATAATCTTTTTCAGATTTGGAATGTTTGCATTTTTTGGATATTTTGGGAGTAGAGCAAGGACTTCGTTTTATGGGAATAATATTAACTTCGATACCCGCTTTATTAATCAAAGCTTTGTTTAAATTCACGGGCCCCATGTAAACAACTTCACCTGCGGAATCAAATTTAATAAGGAATGCTTCTACCAAAATGTGTAAATAGGTCCCGATATGTTTGGGTAGTAATTAAAATGAATTAAACGATAAGTGATAACATGCGAAAAGATAGAGGCGAAACATCAAGTTTGTGTTTATGTACCTACTCAAGCTAAATATTTAGTAAGTGGAAAATGATAATTTGTTAGCATCACATTTAATATCTACCTTGTGGTAATTCTTGTGCGTCAGCTTGACTACCGGGAGTTTTTGCACTTTTATCTTCGCTAGAAGATAGTACGTGATCGTCCCATAGGGTTGTGTATTCTCTTTGTAAATCTGATAATTCTTCTGTACTTAACTGTGAAACAATCGTTCGGAATTCACTTTCGCGTTTTTCTTCCACGTCTGGAGTCGATAATTCCTTCGTTTTAGCATTCTTGGCTTCTTCTTCTAATGTCTGAGAAGCCAAACGTTCAAATTTTCGTTCAACCCTTTTTAGCTTTCGTTCTGTTTTCGAGTCGTCTTGGTCGTGTTGTGTTCTGTATTCGATATCTGCTTTTTCCAAAGAACCTAACGCTTTATCTAAATCTTCCAATTTTCTCTCTATAGCATCGACGTCCGATTGTACGCCTGGGTCGACGCTATGAGTGACTTTTGTACTAGTGACTACGGTAGTAAGTTTTACAAGATTATCTAAGTCGCGAGAATGACCTTCGGCTTGCTTTACAAGCTTATCAAATTCGTCTCCTGTGATCTCGAAAGTTTTCTCGCTTCTGTGCACAATATTCTTGTCTACTACGTCATCTTCCGAATCCATATGGAACAACGGTTTTCGATCAGATTGTTGGGTTACTATTCTCCTCTCTGTTATTATTACTTTGCCGTCGCGTATCACTTCCTCTCTGTGAACTTCCATAGGTGCGGTATCGAATCTGCCTATATCAATTTCGGTTTTGTAAGTTCCAGTTAAACGAGACAAATCCAAATCCTTTTCGGAAATACTACTGCCGGTATCTCTAAACGCGGAATCGAGTTTACCAGCAATTGCTACATTATCTGACGCTGTTCGAGTGATTACACCTTTTAATGATTCAGGATCTCTAGTCGACGAGTCGTACACGTATGTGGTGCTATGAACTTTACCTTGCCTGGCGAGATCGCCGGAAGTTGCTACAGGTTCGTAGGTTTTGTACTGAATATTACCTTGGGTTAATTTTGTAGGACTTTGGGAAGACCGCACGGTCGTATACTCAGGTTCGGTAGTTTCTAATTTACCAGGACGTTTAAATTCTTGCGAATGGGCCCCCGACATACCATAACTAATTTTGGTATGATCTTCAAAATCTTTTTCGCCTTTTTGCACATCCTTTGCTAAACCAACAGCTATGTCTTTTAGTTTGTCTTTTGTTTCTTTCGTCGCATCAACTACATCGTGTTTATACGATTTAGCTTCGTCTGATTTGTCGATAATCTTCGATTTGATGTCTTTAGCTTGACTTGCTCCATCTTTCTCAATAGAGGTTACTTTATCCCCTATATCCGAAAAGTATACTCCCACACTTTTGGTAATTCCTTCTACACCATCTTTTGCTTTACTTGATGCGCGTGTCTCCATATCTTTAATATCCTTTGCTACTTCAGAACTTTTATCTTTAATTTTGTCTTTTGCTTCTATGGTTGCATAAACGGCATCGTCTTTGGTAGACTTTACTTTGTCTCCTGCTGCTTCCATTACACTTGTGGTTCTAATTTGTAGCCTGTGAATGTCTTCCTTTGCTGCTTGTGCAGCCCTTTCTTCAGCACGTTGCGTGTCTTTGATTATTTCGTCTGTTTTATGAACAGCCTTTTCTTTGGTGTGTTTGATATCTGTTGCTATATCTTCCTTGGCCGATGTCATTTTATCGCCGATGTCAGAAAAGAAGACGCCCACACTTTTAGTGACCCCTTCCACACCGCTCTTTGATTTCTCCACTACGTGTCGTTCACTTTCTGTAATATCTCTTGAAATTTCTGCACCTTTATCTTTTATTTTGTCTTTCGTTTCCTTAACTTTGTCTTCAACGGCATCAACTGCAGTGGATGCTTTAGCTTTCAGCTTAGTGACATCTTCTTTTACGGCTTCGGTAGCTTTCTTCTCGGCTTGTATAGTATCTTCAATAACTTCATCTGTTTTTTCGGCAACTTTGTCTTTGGTAGATTTAAATTTGTCACCGATGCCAGAAAAGAAGCCACCTACACTTTTTGTAACGCCTTCCACGCCTTTCTTACTCTTTTCTGCTAATTCTTTCTCGGTCTCTTTAACATCTTTTGCTACTTCTACAGACTTATGTTTGAGTTTGTCTTTTGCTTCTTTAGAAGCCTCGACCACATCATGTGTGGTAGACTCTATTTTTTCTCCAACTGTGACGATCGCACCTGTTGTTTTGGACTTGACTACATCAAAATCGTCTTTAACAGCATGCGAAGTTTTCTCAGCACTTAGTCTAGCTTCTTTGAGAAACTCATCTGTTTTATCGGCAACTTTGTCTTCAGTTGATTTAAATTTATCGCCGATTCCAGAGAAGAAACCGCCTACACTTTTTGTGACGCCTTCCACACCTTTCTTGCTCTTTTCTGCTATTTCTTTCTCAGTCTCCTTAACATCTTCTACAACTTTTGCAGACTTATCTTTGATTTTGTCTTTTGCTTCTTTGGAAGCCTCCACCACATCATGTGTGGTAGATTCTATTTTTTCTCCAACTGTAACAATTGCACCTGTTGTTTTGGACTTGACTACATCAAAGTCCTCTTTAACAGCATGCGAAGCTTTCTCACCACTCAGTCTAGCTTCCTTCAGAAACTCATCTGTTTTATAGGCAATTTTTTGTTTTGTGTCCTTTGCTTCAATTGCTACGTCTTCCTTTGTTGCTTTTATTTTGTCACCAACTCCATCGACACCACTCTTGGTTTTGTCTGCAATTTCTTTCTCGGCATCTTTAACATCTGTTAAAACTTCTGAACCTTTAGTTTCTAATTTGTCCTTTGTTTCTCTAGTAGCATCAACTATTTTGCCTGTTGTAGACTTAACTTTGTCTCCAGCGGCATCAATTGCAGTAGATGTTTTAGCTTCAAGCTTGGTGACATCTTCTTTCACGGCATCTACAGCTTTCTCTCCTGCTTGTTTAGTATCTTCAACCATTTCGTCTGTTTTATCGGAAACTTTTTCTTTGGTAGACTTAAATTTGTCACCAATGCCAGAAAAGAAACCACCTACACTTTTAGTCACGCCTTGTACACCTTTCTTACTCTTTTCTGCCAATTCTTTCTCAGTCTCTTTAACATCTTTAACGACCTCTGCAGACTTATGTTTCAGTTTGTCTTTCGCATCTTTAGATGCTTCCACTACATCGTGAGTGGTAGACTCTATTTTTTCTCCAACTGCAACAAATGCACCAGTTGTTTTAGACTTTATAGCAGCAAAATCGTCTTTAACAGCATGTGAAGCTTTCTCACCAGCCAGTTTAGTTTCCTTGACAGCCGCATCAGTCTCATCGGCAAGTTTTTTCTGTGTATCTTTAGCTTCAGTTGCTACGTCTTCCTTTGTTGATTTTATTTTGTTGCCAACGCCGGAAAGGAAGCCACCTACGCTTTTTGTTACTCCATCCACACCACTCTTGGTTTTGTCTGCAACTTCCTTTTCTGTATCTTTGATATCCGCTACTATTTCTGCACCTTTATCTTTTATTTTGTCTTTTGTTTCTTTGGTAGCATCAACTACTTCGCCTGTTGTTGACTTAACTTTGTCTTCAGCGGCATCAATTGCAGTAGATGTTTTAGCTTTCAGCTTGGTGACATCTTCTTTTACAGTCTCTGCAGCTTTTCCTCCGGCTTGTTTTGTATCTTCAAGAAGTTCTTCTGTTTTATCGGAAACTTTGTCTTTGGTAGACTTAAATTTGTCTCCAATGCCAGAAAAGAAACCACCTACGCTTTTAGTCACGCCTTCTACACCTTTCTTGCCCTTTTCTGCTAATTCTTTCTCGGTTTCTTTAACATCTTTTGCCACTTCTGTAGACTTATGTTTTAGTTTGTCTTTCGCTTCTTTAGATGCTTCCACCACATCGTGTGTGGTAGACTCTATTTTTTCCCCAACCGCAACAAATGCACCAGTTGTTTTAGACTTTACAGTATCAAAATCGTCTTTAACAGCATGTGAAGCTTTCTCACCAGCCAGCTTGGTTTCTTTGACAATCTCATCTGTCTCATCGGCAAGTTTTTTCTTTGTATCTTTTGCTTCCGTTGTTACATCTTCTTTAGCTGACTTTATTTTGTCGCCAACGCCAGAAAAGAATCCACCAACACTTGTCGTCACTCCATCTACACCACTTTTGGTTTTGTCTGCAATTTCTCTTTCTGTATCTTTGATATCCGCTACTATTTCTGTACCTTTATCTCTTATTTTGTCTTTTGTTTCCTTAGTAGATTCAACTAAATCGCCTGTTGTTGACTTAACTTTGTCCTCAACGGCACCAACTGCAGTAGATGTTTTAGCTTTCAGTTTAGCGACATCTTCTTTTACGGCTTCGGTAGCTTTCTTCTCGGCTTGTTTAGTATCTTCAATAACTTCATCTGTTTTATCGGCAACTTTGTCTTTGGTAGACTTAAATTTGTCTCCAATGCCGGAAAAGAAGCCTCCTACACTTTTAGTGACACCTTCCACACCTTTTTTGCTTTTCTCTGCTATTTCTTTCTCGGTCTCTTTAACATCCTTTGCTACTTCTGCAGATTTCTGTTTTATTTTATCTTTAGCTGTTTTGGAAACTTCCACCACGCCCTCTGTGGTAGATTCAATTTTTTCTCCAACTGCAGTAACTGCACCAGCTGTTTTAGCCTTCACCACATCAATGTCATCTTTAACTGCATGCGATGCTTTTTCACCAGCCAGTTTAGTGTCTTTTAGAAGCTCATCTGCCCCATCGGCAAGTTTTTTCTTTGTATCTTTAGCTTCCGTTGCTACGTCTTCCTTTGTTGATTTTATTTTGTCGCCAACACCGGAAAAGAATCCACCTACGCTTTTTGTCACTCCATCCACACCACTCTTTGTTTTCTCTGCCATTTCCTTTTCTGTTTCTTTAATATCCGTTACCATTTCTCCAGTTTTATCTTTGACTTTGTCCTTTGCTTCTTTAGTAGCATCAACCAATTTGTCTGTTGTAGACTTTACTTTATCTTCGACGGCATCAATTGCAGTCGATGTTTTTGCTTTCAGTTTAGTTGCATCTTCCTTTACTACTTCTGTAACTCTTTCTCCTGCCAGCTTTGTATCTTTGGCAACTTCATCTGTTTTATCCACAACTTTATCTTTAGTTGATTTAAACTTATCGCCTATGCCAGAAAAGAAGCCACCTACACCTTTCTTACTCTTTTCTACTACTTCTTTCTCGGTTTCTTTAAGGTCTTTTGCTACTTCTGCGGACTTATCTTTAATTTTGTCTTTTGCTTCTTTGGATGCTTCCACAACATCATCTGTGGTAGTTTTTATTTTGTCTCCGACTGCACCAACTGCATCTGATGTTTTGGTTTTTATTGTGTTAAGATCTTCTTTTACTGCACCCACAGCCTTTTCGCCAGTCTGCTTAGAGTCTTGGACAATTTTATCAGTTTTATCGACACCTTTCTCTTTGGTATCTTTGAGATCAGTTGCTACTTCTTGTTTGGCCGATGTGAATTGATCACCTATATCGGAAAAGAAGACGCCCACACTTTTAGTTGTCCCTTCCATGCCAGTTTTAGTTTTATCTGCTATCTGTTGTTCAGTTTCTTTAATGTCCTTTGCTGCTTCGCCAGCTTTATCTTTTACTTTGTCTTTGGCCTCTTTAGTAGCATCGACCGCATCCTTAGTTGCAGACTTTACTTTGTCTTCGACTGCACCAATTGCATCAGATGTTGGAACCTTTATTGCCTCTTTTGTTTCTTCGCCTGCCCGTTTAGCATCAGTGGTAATTTCTTCTGTTTTATCAACGATTTTATCTTTTGTATCTTTAATTCCCGTTGTTACGTTATCTTTTGTTGATTTAAGTTCATCGCCTATTCCCGAAAAGAAGCCACCTACGCCTTTTGTCACTTTATCCACACCACTTTTACTTTTATCTACTATGTCTTCTTTAATCTTTTCAGCATCCTTAACCACTTTAGCTGCTTTATCGTGCACTTTATCTTTTACCTCTTCAGTTGCTTCTTTTACTTTGTCTTTAGCGTCATGACTTGTAGATTTAATTTTGTCTTCCGCTTCACCAATTGCACTAGAAGTTCTGTCGGTCAGTGCATCAAAGTCCTTTTTAAGCTTATCGCCAGCTTCTTTAGTATCTGTCACTACCTCATCTGTTTTATCAACTACTTTAACTTTCGTGTCTTTAACCTCTGTCGCAATATCGTCCTTTGTCGATTTAAATTTATCGCCCACACCAGAGAAGAACCCGCCTATACTTTTCTTAACTCCTTTTAATCCGCTTTTAGTTTTAGCTTCTACCTCTTTCACATCCTTGGCTACTTCGTCAGTCTTTTCACTTATTTTGCCTTTAGCTTGCTTGGTGTCATCTACAATATCTTGGGTGCTGGTTTTTACTTTATCGCTGACCTTATCCATTACTTCAGCCGATTTGACTTTCATAGCATCTAAGTCTTTCGTCATGTCATGTATAGCTTTTTCAGTTTTTCCAATTATCTCATCATTCGTATCTTTGACATCTTCTTTTGTGGATTTCAATTGATCACCCACTCCGGAGAAGAAACCACCGACGCCTTTTGAAACATCTTCAAACCCAGTTTTAGTTTTTTCTTCAAATGCTTTTTCTGTTTGTACAAAATCTTTAGTAAAATCTGTAGCTTTTCCCTGTATTTTGTCCTTTGCCTCTTTAGTAGATTCTTTTATATCCTGTGCAACTTTCTCGCCAGCCTGTTTAGCGTCTTCAGTTTTTTTAACCACTTTTTCCTTTGAGTCGTTAATACCAATCGTTACTTCATCTTTGGCCATTTTAAGTTTATCACCCACACTTTCTACACCACTTTTAAGTTTTTCTTCCATTTCTTTTTCGGAGTCTTTAATATCTTTCGATACTTCAGAGAGTTTATCTTTAGTCTGTTTTGCAGCATCAACAACATCATCTTTGGCGGTTTTCACTGCATCTCCAACAGCACCAACAGTATCAGATGTTTTAGCCTTTGCCAAATCTATATCTTTTTGGACAGCCTGCGCAACTTCTTCTTCTGCTTGTTTAGTGTCATGAATGATTTCATCTGTTTTGCCCACAACTTTATCTTTAACATCTTTAGCTCCACTTTTAACCTCATCTTTCGATGATTTGAATTTATCACCCACGCCAGAGAGGAAGCCACCTACACTTTTCTTTACACCCTTTAAACCGCTTTTAGTTTTAGTTTTTACATCTTTTTCCGCTTCTTTAACATCTTTAGTTACTTTACCAGCTTTGTCTTTCACTTTGTCTTTAGCTTCTTTGCCAGTTTCTAGTACATCATGCGTAGTAGCCTTTACGGTCTGTTCAAGTTCACCAACTGCAGCTGCAGTTTTTGCCTTTACCTTTTCACCCTTTTGTTTAGTTTCTTCTTTGATTGCACCTGTTTCATCAACAATCGCATCTTTCGTGTCTTTCATTTCAGTTGTTACATCGTCTTTTGCCAATTTGAGTTTGTCGCCTACACCGGAGAAGAACCCACCTACCCCTTCTGATACTTGTTTTACACCACTTTTTGTTTTAGATTCCAAATCTTTCTCTGTTTCTTTAATATCTTTCGATACCTCCGCGGATTTTTCTTTAATTTTGTCTTTAGCATCCCTGGTAGCATCGCCTAAATCGTGTGTGGTAGCCTTTACTTCACCAGCTAAAGTATCAAATTCTTTTTTAACAGCATCGCCAGTTTTTACCCCAGCTTGCTTAGTGTCTTTTGCCAATTCATCTGCTTTGTCAACAATATTATCTTTTGTATGTTTGACTCCAGTTATTGTATCTTCCTTGGCAGTTTGAAGTTTGTCACCTACGTCAGAAAAGAATCCATCCACACTTTTCGTTACTCCTTCTACGCCACTCTTAGTTTTAGCTTCCAAGTCTTTCTCTGATTGTTTTGCCCCTTTTACCAGTTCTGCAGTCTTATCTTTTACGTCGTCTTTAACCTGTTTGGTAGTATCGACGACATCATGTGTTTTAGCCTTGACTTTATCTCCAACTTCGCCAATTGTATCACTTGTTTTAGCTGCTAACTTATCGACATCTTCTTTAACAGTATGTACAGCTTTATCTGACTGATCGGTTATTTTATCCTTTGCGTCTTTAGCTTCCGTTGTTATATCTTTCTTTACCGATACTATTTTATCACCTACACCTGAGAAAAAGCCACCCACGCCTTTTGAGACTTCTTCTACGCCGTGTTTAGTTTTAGTTTCGATATCCTTCTCCGTTGTTTTTACAGCTTCTACTACTTCTGTAGTTTTCTCTTTGGTAGCGTCAGCTATATCACCTGCGGTAGACTTGACTTTCTTTTCTGCTGTACCAATTGCATCAGAATTTTTCGCTGCTAAAGCATCAACATCCTCTTTTACAGAGTGAGCAATTTTCGATTCAGTTTCTTTTATGTCTTTGGCAACTTCCTTAGTTTTGTCAGCCACTTTATCATTTGCTTCTTTAGCTTCTGCTGCAGCTTCTTCCTTTGCTGTTTTGAATTTGTCACCAACGCCCGAGAAGAAACCACCTACACTCTTTTTAACTCCTTTCAAGCCACCCTTTGTTTTAGCTTTCAAGTCTTTTTCCGTGTCCTTGACATCTTTCGCTGCTTTCGCAGTTTTATCTTTCACTTTGTCTTTAGCTTGTTTGGTAGTATCAGCTACATCATGTGCAGCAGATTTAACTTTCTTTTCACCAGCACTAACTGCAGCAGACGGTTTAGCTGCTAGCTTATCGACGTCTTCTTTAGCACCTTTAGTAATTTTCTTAGTTTTGTCAGCAGTTTTTTGTTTTGTGTCTTTTATTCCAGTTGTAATATCTTCTTTAGTCGATTTGAGCTTGTCACCTGCATCTGATAAGACGCCAGATACACTTACTGAGACTCCATCTATACTTTTCTTAGTTTTATCTTCTAAATCTTTTCCAGTATCTTTCACATCTTCGGCCACTTCTGCAGCTTTGTCTTTTATCTTCTCTTTGGTTTCTTCGGCAGTATCTACTAAATCAGTTGTGGTAGATTTTACTTTGTCTTCAACTTTCTCTTTTGCGTCTGTCGCGCTCGTAGCTACATCTGTTTTAGCGGTTTCAAATTTATCGGCCACATCAGAGAAGAAACCACCTACATTTTTAGTTCCTTTATCTGCACCTTCTTTTGTTTTATCAGTTAGTTGTTTACCAGAGTCTTGAATATCTTGCGCCACTTCTTCAGTTTTGTCTTTAATTTGATTTGCAGCTTCCTTGGTTGCACTTGATGCTTTATCCAAATATTCCTTCACGACTTGTTTGGCGTCTTTAACAACTTCTTCTCCTTTATTGGAAACTGTATCTTTTGCTTCTTTAGCCTCAGTTGTTATATCTTCCTTTGCGGACTCAAATTTACCGCTGATGCCCGAAATAAAGCCACCTACACCTTTGGTGACATCGTCAATTTTACCTTTAGTTGTATCTTCTAAAGCTTTAGCATTATCGGTTAGCTCTTTAGCTTCTTCCGTTGCTTTGTCCGTTATTGTTTCAGTTGTATCGGCTACGTCTTGTACAGTGGATTGCACTTTGGTTGTAATTCCAGAAGGTATCAAAGATTTTCCTTTTGGTTTTGGTTTAGTTTGCTTTTCTAAAGTCTTTGTATCGCTTGATTTGGGTTTGACCTTGTCTCCTACGCCTGCTAGGAAACCTCCAATTTTTGTGGATACTCCTTTTGTTCCAGTTTTTTGCTTCTGATCTTTTGGCAAAACTTTAGCTTCTTTAGGTGTAGTCTTAGCCGTTGGAATTGCCGATTTAACATTTCGGTCTTTGAATTTAGATTCCGGTTTTGTTGATATTTTGGTATAAGAAGTTTTATCACTTGCCGGTTGAGTAACTCCGCTTTGTGGTTTCGATGTGCTTTTTTGCCTGGGAACAGATACTGATGTGAGCGGCAAAGACAGTTTTCCCCGCAATTGCTTCGTGTCTTCGTCAATCGTTTTATTTGTAAAATCAATCGAGTCCTTAAGATCCTCAACACTCTTTTCCAATGCATCTGCTGTTTTGGTGATACTTTCTACACTCTCAGCTTTGATTTGCTTAGATTGATCCTTAATAACCTTGGTCGTGCCGTTGGTTGCAGACTTTAATTTTTGTTCTGGAGTACCTAAGGTTTTTGAAGATCTCCTAGGAATTTCTTTGGGACTTTGTTTGAGATTTGTTTTGACCGTCTCGCGTACTACCTTGGTATCGCTCTTTAATTGGTCAGTCTTTCCTTTGACTTTCGTTTTAGTTTCTTTCGGCGTATCTTCCAAATCTCTGGATTTTGATCTGGCTTTCTCTCCAACGCCGCTAAAGAAACCTCCAATTTTTTTGGACACTTCCTTAACTCCACTCTTTCCTTTTACGGTAATTTCCTTTTGAGTTTTTTTGGTTTCTTTCACTATTTCACCAGCTTTCTGTTCGCCTTTTTCAGTTGTGGCTTTAATAGTTTCCAGTAAGGTTGGAGACTTTTCCTTCAGTGTGTCATCGGTATCTTTAGCTTTCTCCTCAATTTCGGTAGAAATTGCGACAACTGCACCTTTGGCTGCACGGGGTGGTTTCTTAATTGCGTTGACTGTACCTTCAAGTGCTTCCTTTGTTTTATGTTCTACGTGAATTCCTTTTAGAGCGTCAGTGGTTACTTTGGTTAATTTCTCAATTTCATCCACGACGACGTCCTTTGCGTCTTTAGTGGTCTTTGATATGTCATCACTGGTAGATTTAAGTTTGCTTTCTATTGATTGCAAAACTCCCCCTGTAGAGGTAGCTAATTTGTCGGCTTCTGTAGTGCCTGTAACTTCTACTATTTGAATAACATCTGCAACAGCACTTGGAATATTTTGACCTGGTCTAACATCATCGAATCTCGAAATTTCTTCGTTCAAAAATTCCGTAGACTCCTGTATGTTTTTAGTAGTTTCTGGTGAAATTATAGCCTTCCTATCGATCGAACTATCTCTTTTGGACTTCTTTCCGAATATTCCAAAAATGCTGCTGCGTTTACCCTCCTTGTCTTGGTAATCTTTCATATCTTTCGAAGTAAGTTTTGCCGGCAGGGTTGCACTTTTTGCACGCACTTCCTCCGGTACCACAGGTGCCTCTCCATCTGCACTGACTACATCCTTTGACGATTTCTTACTGAATATTCCAAAGAATCCGCCACTTCTTCGACGCTCTTTACTTTCATCGTCGGAATCAGATTTTCTGTCCATAATTTTGGAATCTTTCGGTCGCTTTCGCATTTTGACTTGCTTTACATCTTCGTATTTTTCGATTTCCTGATTCAAAAAGTTAGAACTATCCGCCATGTGTTGCGTCACTTCTTGAGATAGAGGTGGCCTTGGAGTACTTTGGGCGATTTCAATTTCCTTCATGATTTGCCTTTCGATGGATTCGTCACGTTTAGATTTTTTGCCAAACACGCCAAAGAGCGAAGGCTTGGTGTGATCTTTAGCATCAACTTTTTCGAGTTGAGTATTTGTCGAGTTATCTGCTATGGCTTGACGAACGTCATCAAATCTCGAGACTTCTTCCTTTAAGAAATTCGACGTGGTGATCATGTTTTCCAAAGTATTCAAGTCAATGTTTGTTCCATCGGCCAATTGCTTTTCAGCTGAACTGCCCCGTTTGGATTTCTTTCCAAACAATCCGAATAATTTCTTTTCTTCCGACTCCTTTCCTTGTGGTTTCGGTACGTCTTCTTTGTCGACAGAACTGGGTTCGCTTTCCGTCGATTTTCTTTCGACGGAATCTTCTCGTTTGGGTTTTTTAAACAACCCAAAGAGTCCGCTTTTTCGTTTTCCTTGTTTCTCGTCATCTGAATCAAATTTGTCTTCTGATGGTTTTGGCAATACCGTTTTGACATCTTCATACCTTCTCACTTCACTTTCTAGGAAGTCGTCGCTGTCTTGCATTTGTTGAAGCACGGTTTGTGACAAAAGCAAACGGTTGGTTGGCGGAATCTCTTCCTTACCTTGTTTTGCAGCTTCAACATGCTGAACAACGTGTGGAAGAATTGGCGCAACGCCAATGGTAGAAACATTTTCAATTTCTTTGGCTACTTTCTTCTCAGTTGTGTCCGGAATTGCTGGTTTAACGTCTTTAAAGTTAGCAACTTCACCGTTCAAGAAGGTGGTGGTGTCCACCATATTTCTAATGCTATTTTCAATCGAATCCAATTGCGTTTGACTTTCTGCTACTGGTTTTTCAATTTTTGCATCGATAACGGGTTTTACATCATGAAATTTATCAACTTCGGTTTGCAAAAACTCGTGTGAAATATTTATGTGGTGTGGAATTTCTTCAGGTTTGGTTGTTTCCTTGATATCTTGTTCGATGCTTTCCAACACTTTTATGCTTGGATCGACAATAGTCACTGCCTTTTTGACCTTTCCTTGGGCAGGTTTTGCTTCCACTTTTGTTTCTGTCGTTTCAACTTTAGGTTGTGCAGGTTTGACATCTTCATATTTTTGCACTTCAGTTTGCAAGAACGAAGAAGAGTCAAGTATTTGCTGCATAACTTCTTCAGAAGGAGCTTGCGGAGTTGGAATTTTAGAGACCGCACTTTCTTTGGGTTTGTCGGTTTTCTCGACCGATTTGTCACGCTTAGGTTTTTTACCAAACAACCCAAACAATCCTTTCTTCTCTTCTTGTTTTTCTTCTTTCGGTTCACTTTCTGCTCTTACTTCAGAGAGAGGTTTAACATCGTGATACTTATCAATTTCTTCTTTGAGGAAATTGGAAGCATCTTCCTTGTAGTGAGTTTCTGTTTCGGGCTGAACAGTTGGTATTATTTCTTTTTGTAAACTGACCGGAGCAGCTTGCTCGACAATATAAATTTTCTGAACTTCGACTTCTTTGGGTGCTTTTACTTCTTCTGGTTTTATTATTGGTGATATTGGCCTAACATCGTGATATTTATCTACTTCTGTTTTCAAGAAAGATGAAGCATCATCCATGTTTGTGATAACTTCTTGTGACAGAGGTTGAACAGGCGGAGGTGACGTAACTGATTTTTCAACCGATTTATCGCGTTTTTGTTTTTTACCAAACAAACCTAGAATACCTTTTTTGGGTGACTTATCTTCCTCGACTAACTTTTCGTCTTTTACGGGAGCTTCCTTTTCAATTAACTCAGATTTAACACCAATAGGCTTAACGTCGTGGTATCTGACAATTTCTTCTTTTAAAAAGTTTGATGATTCTGGTAGGTGGCTAATTTCTGTTTCGAGAGGTTTGGAGGTTTTAGTGTCTTTTTCTACTTTTGCTGGTAGAGATTGTTCGACAATATAAATTTTTTGAATTTCTACCTGCTTTGGTTCCATGGCATCCTTTTTAACTGTGACGGCGACTGGTCTTACGTCGTCAAATTTAATTACTTCAGTTTGGAGGAAAGAAGAAGAATCCTTAATGTTCTGCACGACCTCTTGAGAAAGAGGCTGAACAGATGCAAGTGGAGCCGAAATATCTGCTTTATCAACCGACTTATCGCGTTTGTGTTTTTTACCAAATAACCCACCAAGAATTCCCTTTTTAGGAGATTGCTTTGCTTCTTTGATTTCTTCCTGAATTGTAGACCTTTCTTCCTTGACAACAGCGATCGCTACCGGAACAACTGGTTGTTCTTCAACAACGGGTTCTGTTTTAATCAGGGTAGGTTTAACGTCGTGATATCTATCAATTTCTTCTTTTAGGAAATTTGAAGATTCTTCTATACGGAAAGGTTCCGTTTCAGGAGGTTGGGTGATTTTGGTTTCTTTTTCTTCTTTTACTGGTCCAGGTTGTTCTACAATGTAAACTTTTTGAATTTCTACCTGTATTGGTTCTTTGGCGTCCAATTTAGGTGCGACAACGATTGGTTTTACATCTTCGAATTTATCAACTTCCGTTTTTAAGAAAGATGTGGAAGTATTAATATTTTGAATTACTTCTGGAGAAAGAGGCTTGGCAGATGGAAGTGGAGACGAGATGTCTGATTTTTCGACAGACTTATCTCGTTTTTGTTTTTTACCGAATAACCCACCAAGTATTCCCTTTTTAGGAGATTGCTTTGCTTCTTTGATTTCTTCTTGGATTGTTTGCCTTTCTTCCTTTACAACAGCTATCGCTACCAGAACGACTGGTTTTTCTTCAATAACGGGTTCTTTTTTAATCAGGGTAGGTTTGACGTCGTGATATCTATCAATTTCTTCTTTTAAGAAATTTGAAGATTCCTCAATACGGAAGGGTTCCGTTTCAAGAGGTTGTGTGATTTTGGTTTCTTTTACTGGCCCAGGTTGTTCTACAATGTAAACTTTTTGAATTTCTACCTGAATTGGTTCTTTAGCGTCCAATTTAGGTGCGACAACAATTGGCCTTACATCTTCGAATTTATCAACTTCCCTTTTTAAGAAGGAAGTTGAAGTATTGATATTTTGAATGACTTCTGGAGAAAGAGGCTGAACAGACGCAAGTGGAACCGAAATATCTGCTTTATCAACAGACTTGTCTCGTTTGTGTTTTTTACCGAATAACCCACCAAGAATTCCCTTTTTAGGAGATTGCTTTGCTTCTTTGATTTCATCTTGGATTGTTTGCCTTTCTTCCTTTACAACAGCTATCGCTACCGGAACGACTGGTTTTTCTTCAACAACGGGTTCTATTTTAATCAGAGTAGGTTTGACATCGTGATATCTATCAATTTCTTCTTTTAAGAAATTTGAAGATTCCTCAATACGGAAGGGTTCCGTTTCAAGAGGTTCCGTAGTTTTAGTTTCTTTTTCTGGTTTTACTGATCCAGGTTGTTCTACAATGTAAACTTTTTGAATTTCTACCTGCATTGGTTCTTTAGCGTCCAATTTAGGTGCGACAACAATTGGCCTTACATCTTCAAATTTATCAACTTCCGTTTTTAAGAAAGAAGTAGAAGTATTAATATTTTGAATTACTTCTGGAGAAAGAGGCTGAACAGATGCAAGAGGAGCCGAAATATCTGCCTTATCAACCGACTTGTCTCGTTTGTGTTTTTTACCGAATAACCCACCAAGAATTCCTTTTTTAGGAGATTGTTTTGCTTCTTTGATTTCTTCTTGAATGGTTTGCCTTTCTTCCTTTACAACAGCTATCGCTACCGGAACAACTGGTTTTTCTTCAAGAATGGGTTGTTTTTTAATCAGGGTAGTTTTGACGTCGTGATACCTATCAATTTCTTCTTTTAAGAAATTGGAAGATTCTTCTATACGGATTGGTTCCGTTTCGGGAGGTTTAGTTTGCTTTTGTTCTGTTACTGATGCACCTTGATCAACAATGTAAATTTTTTGAACTTCTACCACCTTTGGTACTCTTACTTCCGCAGTGGTTGGCACCACGATTGGTCTGACGTCTTCAAATTTAGATAATTCTGTTTTTAGGAAGCCTGAAGAGTCGTCCATATTTTTAACAACTTCAGCTGATAGAGATTGAGTTGGTGGAAGAGTCTTTTCTACAGATTTATCTCGTTTTTGTTTTTTACCAAACAATCCACCTAGAATTCCCTTTTTAGGTGGTTCTTCTTCTGTTGGTTTTTCTTCCATTGCAATTGCTGTTTCTTCTTTGATAACCTGCTTTGTTTCAACGACTGGCTCTTTTGTAATCGGAGTAGTCTTAACGTCGCGATATCGATCGATTTCTTCTTTTAGGAAATTCGAAGATTCCAAAGGTTTAATTTCTTCTGTTTTAGTTTCTCTTTGTACTTCTGCTGGTGCAGTTTGATCGACAATGTAAATTTTTTGTACTTCTACTTGTTTTGGTACTTCTGCCTGAGGGGTAGGTGCCACTATTACTGGTCTAACATCTTCAAATCTGTCTACCTCTGTTTTTAAGAAACCGGAAGTATCATCAATATTTTTGATGATTTCCGGTGACATAAGCTGAATAAATGGAATAGGTTTATCAAGTGATTTATCTCGTTTATGTTTTTTACCAAACAATCCACCAAGGATTCCCTTTTTAGGTGACTGTTTCGCTTCTTTAATTTCGTCTTGTATTGCTTGCTTTTCGTCCTTGATAACTGGAAGTTCTACAGCAGTGGGCTCTTTTGTAATCACTATAGATTTAACATCATGGTATCTATCAATTTCTTCTTTCAAGAAGTCTGAAGTTTTGGGAATACTCATGATTTCTGCTAAGGTTGTTTTCTCTACTTTTGTTTCTCCAGTTTCTTCGTTAATAGAAATTTTCTTATATTCTAATTCTTCTGGCGCTTTTGCTTCTATCTTGGTTTCGCCAATAGTTTTGACGGTTTCTTGTGAAAGAGGCTGAGCAGATGGAATTGGAGAACCTTCTTTAGTAATAACAGTTTTATCGATCGATTTGTCACGTTTATGTTTCTTACCAAACAAACCACCAAGAATACCTTTTTTGGATTCTTGTTTTTCTTCTTTGGTCGCTGGTTTTTCTTCTTTAACAACTGTCTCTGTTTTAAGTAGCGTAGTTGTAATAATGAGAGGCCTTACATCATGATACCTTTCAATTTCTTCTTTTAAGAAGTTAGTCGAGTCTTCCATTTGCTTAGCAACAGTTTCGGAAGGAATCGGTACCATTTCTTCCTTGGGAACCGATTGAACATGCTGTGTTGTTTTTTGAAAAATAATCTCTTCTGTTTCAGGTTTCGCAGGTTTAATTTCTTTAGTTGGTAAAATTAAGGGTTTGACGTCGTGAAACTTGTCTACTTCAGTTATCAAGAAAGACGATGTGTCGTTCATATCTTTGACGACTTCTTGAGAAAGGGGTTGTAGAGATGGAAGTGGGGGTGAAGTGACAACTTCTTTTGTGACAGTTTTTTCAACTGCTTTGTCACGTTTAGGCTTCTTACCGAATAAATTGAGGATTCCTTTTTTCTGTTCTTTCTCTTTTTGTTGTTCTTCTTCTTTCTGTTCTTTTACGGCAGTTGGTTGAGGAAGATCAGTTGTTTTAATTTCTTTCTTAATGACAATTTCAACTTGCTCCGGTTTCTTTTGAGATATTTCTTCCACTGTTAGTGGTTCCTGTTTGGTTATTTGCAATTGACTTACTATAATTATTGGTCTAACATCATGGTACTTTTCTATTTCCGTTTGTAAGAAAGATGTAGAATCGTTCATGTGTTTGACAACATCCGGCGAAAGTGGTTGGGTTGGCTTAGAAGGCTCAGGAGTGGCCTTTTCCTTGGGAGTTGTTTTATCAACGGACTTTTCTCGTTTATGTTTTTTACCAAATAAACTAAAGATGCCCTTTTTCTTGTCTTCTTTTTCTTCTTCAGTTTCCTTAGGCAAGTCTGTGGAAGTTTCAATCGGAGCTACAATGATTTCTTTAGCGATGGTTTCCATGGGTTCAATTTTCGACTGAATTTGAACACTTTCTGGTTTTATTTGATTGATTGATTTGACGTCTTCAAATTTCTCTATTTCAGTTTTCAAGAAAGATGAAGAGTCTTTCATGTTTTGCACCACCTCTTGCGACAGGGGCTTGGCAGATAAAGTCTCTTCTTTCGGAATAGTTTTATCAATCGATTTATCTCGTTTGTGTTTTTTACCAAACAAATTGAAGATTCCTTTCTTCTGTTCCTGCTTTTCTTCTTTTGTTTGTAAATTGTCGTCAACGACGTCGAGGTCGCTTATTTGCTCAACTTCCTTGGTGATAGACGTAGCGATCGGTTCAATAGTTTTTTTAATTTCGAGTTCTTCAGTTTTGTTCAGAATTATTGGACGAACATCTTCAAATTTATCTACCTCGGTTTTCAAGAAGGAAGAAGCATCGCTCATATGTTGGACCACTTCTGGTGAAAGAGGTATCACAGAAGGAACTGTGACGGAAGTTACAATTTCTTTGGCCACTGTTTTTTCGACCGATTTATCTCGTTTTGGTTTTTTATCGAATAATCCAAATAATCCTTTCTTTTCGGATTTGGACTCAATTTTTTCTTCTATCGGTTTAACTTCAACTTCCTCTTTGTCTACTTTGACGATTGATTCAAGTGGTGCAACTGCTTCTATTCGCACTTCCTTTATATCTGCCTTTGATTTATCAATTATAGGTTTAACATCTTCAAACTTTTTAACTTCTGTTTGCAAAAAGTCTGAAGAGTCATTCATTGTTTGTTGAACTTCTTGAGTTACCGGTTCAATTGTTTTGGCGACAGTTTTATCAACTGATTTTTCTCTTTTATGCTTTTTGCCAAACAATCCAAAGAGTCCTTTCTTATCGTCTTGCTTTTCTTCTTTACTCTCAGGCTCTTCCTTTAGTTCGGTTTTAATTATTACCGGTTTGACGTCTTCGAATCGTTTAACTTCTTCATCTAGGAAATTTGTGGAATCTTTCATAAATTGCACAGTCTCCTGCGACAAAGGAGCCCCGACTGACTGCGTTGTCGTCACAGACGGTTTAACTTCTTTAATGATCAATTTTTCAATTGGTTGCTCTTGTTCGCTCACATCGGGCTTTTCTACGACTATAAATTCTACTTTTTTATCTTTGGGCTTCTTTTTTGGCGAAACTTCAACAATTACCGGTTTAACGTCTTCGTATCTTCTCACTTCCTCAGTTAAAAAGTTTGTACTGTCTTTCATGTACTGCATTGTTTCTTCCGAATAAGGTTTCGGTTGCTCTTTGCTTTCAGTTTCTGTATCGGACGATTCATCTTTCGTAGATTTCTTGCCAAAAAGACTAAACAAACCGCTTCTTCTGTTTTCTTTCTTTTTATCTTTCGTTGGTGATTTTGACGGCGACGCAGGCGTTTCCCTCATTAGAACTGTTTTAGTTTCCACTATTTCTTGCGAAGGTTCCTTTTTGGGAGATTTTCCAAAAATCTTTTCTCTCTGTTGTTTGGAAGATTTATCGTCAAGCAAGGCAGGAGCAGTCGTTATAGCCTTTACATCTTCGTGTCGTTTGATTTCTTCCTGCAGGAAGTTTTCGGTGTCTTTCACGAAAGTTTCTATCGGTGCTGCTAAGACTGCGTCAACCTTTTTAGGTTTTTCTTTCTCGGCAGATGGTTCTCGTTTGAGTAATTTTGCTACCAGTTTAGGACTCGTAATTTTTTTAACTTCTTTAGTTTTTTCGGGCGAAATAACGGGCACCGCGGATTGTGCCATTCGGACATCTTCGTGTCTTCTGATTTCTTCCGCTAGAAAATCGTCTGTGTCCTTGTTTATGGTTGCAGGAGGTGGTGTTGCTCTATCTGTAGAAGACTCTCGTTTAGCTGCTTTTCCAAAAATTTTAGGACTGATAACCCTTTTTCCTACTGGCGAAACAACATCAGCAGCTGGTGCTGGTCGAACGTCTTCGTGCCTGTTAATTTCTTCATCCAAAAACTTTTCAGTTTGCAAGATATCGTGTGGCACTTTCACAGCACTAATTGGCACAGGTGGTGCACTGGGAGTTGGGTCGACTTTTTTCGACTTGTCCTTCTCAACCGACGAATCTCTTTTCACCAACTTACTAAATATTTTGGGGCTGGTAATTTTCTTTTGTTCTTTCACCTCTGGAGGAGAGACGCTCCTTTTACCATCAGAAATTTTTTCTGTTTCTGCTGGAATTGGATCGACTTTCTTAGGCTTTTCTTTCTCGACAGACACTTCTCGTTTAGGCGACTTAGCAAATATTTTTGGGGCGGTAATTTTTTTTGTTTCTTTAATGTCAGTCGGCGACACAATAATTTCTTGTTGGGTCGGTCGAACATCATGGTATCTTCGTATTTCTTCATCCAAAAAGTCGGTGGTATTGGTTATATTTCGCAGTACACCTTGTGTTTCTGTTGATGGAACTTTTGATTCTGTTGCTAGATCGGCAGAATCGGCTTCTTCTTTCTTCGATTTCTTTCCGAAAATTCCAAATATTCCACTTAGTCTTTTGGGATCTTTACTACCTTTATCTTCGAGTTTTTCTTCGGGTTTATTTTCGGTTTCGACAGATTTAATTATTATTGGTCGAACGTCTTCGAATTTGGCAACTTCAATTCCAATGAAGTTTGTAGTATTGTGCATGTCTTCCAAAACTTTTTGGGTCAACGGACTCGGTGTAGGAATAAATGAGTCTTTGGGTTTTTCGGTTTCTCTTTTGTCGATATCAATTTTTTTAATAATTTCGGCTTTAGGAAGATTGACCGTTGTAACGGATTTGGAAGTTTCGATCTTTTCGCGCAGCGGTGCTTGAGCTGTTGTTTTAATTTCAGTGACAACTTTTGGTTCATCAACTTTTTCCGCAGATAGTATTGGCTTTGGAATTGTCGAAGGTCTGACGTCGTTGTAATTGGACACTTCTTGGGTTATGAATGTTTTACTGTCGTCCATGGATTGTAATGTGTTATCTGATAAAATTAATTTTTTGGGAATTTTGGTGTCGGTTTTCTTCGATTTTTTGAACTTTCCAAAAAGACCACGCTTTCTACTGTCGCTTTCGCTGTCGTCTGATTCTAATTTTTTCTTCTTTCTGATTTCTTGCGGCGTCAAGGACCGTTCCTTTGTCGGGCCTTCTTTCGATAGCTCTCTATCGTGTTTTTCTATGATACTTTCGGATCGATCTTCGTCTGATTCTTCAACATCTTTGGATAACTTTCCAAATAAGTTAAAGAAACCAGCGGGTTTTCGGGTTACTTTTGGCGTAAAAGTTGTGGGCTCTGGTGGCATGACAGGAGTTTTGTTAACGTTATGCGGATCGTCGTGCCATCCGGGGAAGTAAAGTTCGTTTTGGATTAAATAGGTAGTTGCCATTTTAATATCTCGGGGAATTTTATTGTTTGGCGGTTTAATGCGCAAAGCGTCATCCATTGCAGATTGAGTGACGCGCATTGTAGATTTTGTAATTTGCTCTGGGGGTGGTAACTCCGTGATCGATGATTCCATGTAAGGAATATCATCGAATTTGGTGTCTGCGGGTGGTGTGGGTAGTCTGGGTTTTCCAACTTTGCTAGGCGATTCTGGGGGTAAACCTACCGCACCTTTAGGCTTCTTCTTCTTTTTGTCTTTCTTTTTCTTTTCTTTTCTAGGCAATTTTTCTGATTCGGAGGAATCGGATTCCAAGGATTTTCCAACAAATGTTTTGAGTGATACCAAGAAACTTTTTCGTTTCTTTTCATCCTCGCGACTAGAATCCCGGCTAACAGATTTTTTGGAAAGCTTCCCAACAATCTTTTCCTGTCGTGGTTCGCGTTGAGCGTATATTAACTTATGGGTCGATTCGTTGTACGGTTCTGGTATAGATTCGGAATTAATTAAAGCGTTAGTTTGTTCAATGACGGGTTTTATATTTTTCGATAAAACGTCTTGAACAATCGATAAACCGGTTACGGGTTGAGTATAAATAATTTTATGTTCTATTGGAGTTTCTAATAAATGTTGGGTGTCTTCTGGACTAGCTAAAGGTTTTGAGGTCGAGGTCGAAATTCCTGCAAGAACATGCGACTCCAAAAAGCGTCCTAACTACTAGAGCTTCACCTTAATTTAAACTACCTACAGTTAAAATATCCTTACTGCAGTTTTGGTTCTAGCTAATGCACAATTTATCTCTTTCAAAAATACACGATTTCATAATAATTGCAAAAACACAGTTAGTCTCAAAAACTAACTACAAAAAACTCCATGCGGATCAGTTTTAGCACGGACAAACTTCACTTTACCTCTACTTTCTTCTTCCGTTTGAGAAAGCCAATCGCAGTACGCTTCTGGAATTTTGGGAGGTTTTTCAGGGCTTAACGAGGTTTTGGTGGTCGGATATGACGAGGACTTGACCAAATTATAACATGGATAGAAAGGTTTGTTAGCATAGAGGTCAAATTTATTGTTTCCCACCAATACATTTTTGGACTGAGTTGGAGGATCGAGGAGATCTTCGTAACTACAAAAATTAAGCGGATTAAATTCTAAAGGAAACTGGCTGGTTGGAGTTGCTACCAATTCGTTACGATTGGGTCCTTCTTTCCCGCTGACCAAATTGGGTGAGTTGGCCGACGTCGTCGGAGAGTCGGTTTCGACCGATCGAATAAATAATCGGGGTAGCGTAAAAACGGGATTATTCGTCTTTTCGTTGGTAACTTTAAATTTCAATTTTTTTTTATTGTCGTTGCTGGAATCGCGATCGTCGCTAACGAATTCCCGTACGGAACGAATTTCAATTTCTTCCTTCCCTCTATCGGTGGTTTTTACCAAAAGTTTAACTTCCGCCTTAATGGTTTTTTGGTGCTTCCAACTTTCGTCGTCGGTGGTGTCTGAACTGGAGGAACTACAGGGACTGTGGTAAATATCCTCCTTTTTAATTTCGTCCATTACTGGTTTCATATCAAAGCTTTTATTTGAAAAATTGCCCACCAGACTGGCATTTTCTTCGTCTTCTTCGGGCACCACGCTTAAATTTCGGTACGTTCCTTCCCACCAAATGTCATTTCTCGGGTTGTTCATGCGATTTTCGATCGGCTCGTAATAATGTTCTTTAGGTTCCTCCCAATCCAAGGGATAGTAATCGACGGATACGTCGCTGCTCTCGCTCGAAGCGCGATTGGCTTCACCGAAATTCATGGTTTCGTAGATCGTGTCGTTTTCCATTTGTTGGATTAAATTTAGGAGAGGTTCCGTTTCGTCGTTTTCAAATTCCATGGTTAGCTTCTTAATAGATTCTTCCAATTTTTCCAAAGTCGACGTGTTGGCGTTACTCGACTCGGCCCGAGTGGTATCTGAATCTTCAAATTTAATCAAATCTTCTTCGGGTTTGGGTTTGTCCAAAATGATGCTGTGGGTCGTCTCGTAGACTTTTGGTATTTTAACGATTTTTTTGATTGGAATTTCTAACAAGGCATCGGTTGACGGAACTAACTCCAAGGTATTGATGTAGGAATCGTCGCTCTTTTCCAGTATATCGAGATCTAAAGAAAATAGTTTTTCCTGCTGTTCGACTTCCGTTAGCATGCGATCTAACATTTCGTTAATTTGGGTGTAGGAATGTTTTTTGTAATCGGAATAAAAGGTAACGGGATTACTGCGATTGGTGGACTGCAATAGAGCACTTTCGTATGATAAGTTCGGTAGGTCCATCGATTTGGAATCTGACAACAAAATTTCCGATGTGTCTCGTTTTATTGCAATTTATACTTAAATTAACGCATTAACCTGGTCTGTCAGTAAGAATATTTAGCCATAACTAAAATAACCTTTCTTTCTTTGCTTAAATAGTTTTTTTTTATTGACAAGTCGATGGACTCTTTTCTAATGTTGGCCAATGGATTGTGAATGAAAAAATTAAAAGAAAATAATAAAGAGTTGGTTACAAATGTGACCAAAAAATTAACCTTCAAATACTAGAGTGAAGCAAAGCTAGCTTGCCGGTAGTAAGCCCACATTTTACAAAATTTCAGCAAAGCACCACCGATTTTGTTAATTTTGCGTTCGTGAATTTGTTAGGTACGCACGCACCGTTCCAGAGGTTCTTCTCGAGTTTCTTCTTCATGTTTTATGTTTTAAGAAAATATTGTATTTTATTATAATTATTATTAGATCAATCAAGTGAGTCTTCCCTTCTTCGTTCTTCCTTAATCGTTCTTCTTATCTAAAGCTATTCTAATGACATGCGCAGAAGCCCCCCCTTAGTGATTGTGTTAAAAAATCAAACGCATTTAGTAGAGCCGTTCATTAAAAGCGTATCGTGTGCCAATTAAATTATTCACAATTTGTTAGTGCTTTGCATAACGAACATAAAAAATGTTAAAAATTACGTTTTACTAGAAACTAGACACACACCTGACATCATGCTCATGCTGTTAATTGTGTTAACGATTATTGCTTAACAGCCCTAAAATAAAGTGACGCACTAACAGTTAGGCAACCCGTAAACTCGGTCGGTTAAGCAAGTGATGAAGTGATGCAAGATTAACCGGCCAAGTTACAGTGTGTTAACAGTTAGCGTTTCAAATCAGGATAAGGCAGTTTAATCTTAAAAGTGTGAACGAGGCGTTAAATGTATGTTAAAAGCATTCTCTGGATTTTTAAATTAAGCGCGCAATGATGATGATAGTTATAAAAATAAAAAGATGATGTTCTAATAAAAGCAACACTTAAAAATAAAATGGTTAATGATGGATATGCTCCTAAATCAAAAGTTTGATGAAAAATATGAAACGGTCTCACTGTCTCAGTTATTATGCCTTTTATTGCTTTCCACTTTAGATCGCGTTGAGAAAACGCTTGCAACGATCAATTTGGTTCATTTACACAAAATTCAAAAATTCTTACCTTGTACTGCGGCTACTGGCGAAAATCCTCCGGAGAAGACGGGCTCTTCGGGCTTGCCAGAGGTATTCCACTCTAAAAGTAAAACGAAATTTATTATTAATAACATTTCAATTTCGAGACACACGACAATTAAAATAATGTACAGTGCTGCATAGTTATACTACTTATTCTAAACTAAAGGTACCACTTACCACCAAATTTGAAGCCAAACAAGAACTACATTTGAGGTATCTTTTAAGCAACTAAAACTAATAAGAAGTGCGTACAATAGATTTTTTTACTTTTCTAAATTTCTACTGTGAAAATTTGTGCATTTTTCACTGAATAATTTAGAAAGTATGGCCGAAAGAGCAACAACCCACCCATCAAATACCTTTTTGTTGTAAAAATTTACAGATATTTTCAATCTCAAACTCAAATTTATTGTCTCCAATCGTCAAGTCTATGCTGTATCGCTTTCCTTTTAATTTCTCTTTAACCAACGAAAAAATGTCTTCTTTGTTAAGCTCTTCCTTTTCTTCCGTGTCGGGTAATTCGTTAATCAGCGTAGTATTTCCCACTAAATATACGGCATTTTCCGTGTTGGGAAGTGAGAAACTGAAAGGAATCTCCCAATAGAGGATGGTTACTAACGTTTTTGGACGGGAGTTAATGTTAACTATAAATTCCGTGGTAAAAATTTTAGCTTCTAACGGTTCTACCATCAACTGCAAACAGTCACTAGCGTCTACTTTTTTAATATTACCTTTCCTGTTCCTCAAGTCCACCCCAGCTGGGCAACTTCGCCAATTAACGCACAAATTTTTTGTCGACAACAAAACTTTATCTTCGCCCAAAATATCCACACTAACCTTTTTGACAAATTGACATTTGTGTTCTTCGTCATCCGAAACGTTCATGTCTTCGGTATCGGTATGAACCTCGCGGTAACCGCCACGCAAATACAAGACAGGATCGGTGGGATCAATCTTAAACTTGCTATTGCTTTGATTTAAAACATTCGAAGAGTTGTCGTTCAGCTCTTTCGGAATCTCAACTGCTTTCGCATCTGCCCGTGCATCCTCATCCGCCGATGCACCTAGTTCCTCGGTATCTGTCAGCATGGGACTGACCGGTGCATTGGAAACACGAAGAACCCGTTTATTTATATCTAAGCGCATCTTGGTGGAAAACGATCCATTTCCGTCTCGGGACAAAATTGTCTCTCCTTCCATTTCCCGCATGCATGTCGGAGTAACCGAGAAAGGTCTATTTTTCTCATAATTTCCACATTCTTCCTCGTCATCCGAGATCGCCATATTTTCAATATCAGTCAAATCGTCGTCATCTCTCTGATTATTAACTTCGAGGAAATTCGGTTCATTGCCAATGAAGATATCTTCGGTATCGGTAAGAGGATTTTCATCCCTCTGCGTAATATCTAACGTGGATGCAAATTTTTTCGGCTTCTTAGCTAACCGTTTATTCAATAAAGTTATATCTTCGGTATCCGTGAGTGCGTCCACGATGGAAGAAGAAGCTGAATGTAAGCGAAAGTCTTTAATTTTCAAGGCTTCCTTGGAATCTTCAAAACCATAATCAAAGATTGAAATTTCTGGCGTCGGACCCCGACTTAGAGTTGCAGCATACAGCATAGCTTCCGTATCGGAAAAGCATTCCTCATCAGTCGATGGAGCGTCGTGCTTCGCGTTCAAACCAATTTCCTCATCGTCGTCCAGCATGGTAAGCGTTATAGTTGGTTTATCACTTTTCTCCGTAAGTGAAACTGCCTTTCTAAATGGTTTTGGCAAAACCAAATCCTGCATCGATGGCGATTTATGATAACCTTCGTTATCGCCGCCGCTTACGACTTCTTCGTCAGTTTCGGAATCCTTACGAACCTTTCGTACGACTGCTAATTGAATACCTCCGTATTCCTTTTCTTCTTCCGATGAATCTAAAGCTTCCACATCCGTATGGGTGTCTTCGTCCACTGCCGGCAAATTCAATGTGGCTTTATTTTGCTCGACAAATTGAATTTTGAAATCCGAATTCATGGTTTTAACCACATCTGTTTCCAAACCGGCCGGAAAATCGGGATCGTCAAAGTTTTCGGTTTCGGTTAGTCCTTCGTCCTCGACGTTAGTTACAACTAAACATTTTCTGGACTTTGCCTTTTGTCTTGGCTTCTTGCGTCTCATTTTTTTGTTCTGATTCCTAGCTGCCGCGTCATCCTCTGAATCTGATCCTAAAGTCTCAACATCAGTTATATTATTTTTATCGGATTTCACCGAAGCCTGAAGATATTTTGGTTTGGAGCTCTTCCTCATGCTCTCCTCGTCGGATACGCATGGAGTTGCAGCGGGAGACACTTTCAAATTCTCCGTGGTATCTCGATCGAAGACTTTCGATGATTCCAAAAAGTCCTCAGTAAATTCAATTTCTGGAACAGCGTTAACGTCGCTGTCGGATGCATAACAATCTTCGTAATCCGTATGCGCCTCGTTAATCGAGGGTTCGTTAAGATTGTTAAAAACGGGTTCGTTGGTCGTGGATGATTGGGTGTGCAATTTTTTCTTGCCTTTGTTGTTTTTGGTTTTCATTTTATGAGTCTCTTTGAAAATTCCAAAATCTGCGGTAGGAGATATTTGGGTGTCCTTAACGAAAGGATCGTAGGAATCGTCTTCGGACGCTTCCATGTCTTCGACGTCGGTTGTTTCTTCGTCAAGTTTAATTTTTAATTTAGATGACGCGTGTTTGGTCTTTTTTCGGTTTTGGGCAACCGCTACATCAAGATCCAACATTTCGGAATCCGTTAACACTTCCACCAAGCTTAAATAGTTATGATCGTCATCTTCTTCGGCTTCGGGTGTTATTGCAATAATAGGCACGTTAACGTTTGTGCCCAACATAATTATTGTTTTTAAAGTCCTATTCACAAAAATAAAATCAAATTATATAATTTACATAATATACAAGTATCGCCATGTACTTTAAAAAATATTAAAACGTGCATCGTGGACCTTACCTGAAGAGAATGCTGATCTCAGATAATTTCTAATTTCTAATAGCTACGTCACAGTTAGGCAAATTTAGGTATTGCTTAATCAGATTTATACAAAAGAATAACTACTTTCAAAAATAACATTTAGACAATGGGGAATCAATCAAATACCTCGTCAAGTGTTGCATTTGGAGAAGCCATGCTGCAGACAGGCAGTGGGGATGATTTACTAGGCAACACAGAAATCGTGATACCTGAAATGTTTTCCTGCTTTGCTTCGTATTCTCTCTTGCAAGCTTCCATTACTTGTTCGTAACTTTCCAGTGTCTTTACCGTGCTTTCGGATTCACGAGTAAGAACGCTTATTTTAAAGTGATCTTGATCTTCTTTGTATTGCGACATCAGCAACTGCCTCGGAAGCGAAACGCTCGCTTCTTCGCTGATAGTGGGTTGTCTGTCTTGTAAAGATTTAAAAGGTTCCGTATTGAATTGTTCCAAAGTTTTGGAAAACATCGCCAAATCTGAAATGCGATGTTTCGCTTCATATATTGATTCTAAAGATTTTTTTGTTTTTGGTGATAACGGTGATGTCGATTTGAGGCGACCGTTGGCATCAGAACTCATGTCGTGATCGGAAAGTGATGATGGTAGTGCAACCGATTCTGATAAGCTCGAATCGGTGGTGTCAATTAATGAAAGCTCACCTTCAGTTCTTAAAGCCGAAGATGTTTTTTTTAAATTTTCGTACGGTTGCTTGTAAATTACTTCGATGGAACCGGTCAAGTCGTGCGTTCGTTTGAATACTTCCGACGTCAAAACTTGAGTTCCACCATTTACGGAATGAACTCTTCTTATCGGACTTCCGGGTAGCGAATTTGGAGTTAAGCTACGATCAATTAATTGACATTCTAAGGTTTTATCGAGATGTGAGGTGGGTATAACGGATTGACTACGTTCGCGGTCGGAAATCGGGACGGTTTTGTCAAAATATGACGGTTTTCTGGACGGTTTTCCTACAACCAAGTCCTTTCTAACTTGATCCATAGGTATGGTACGGCGGATTTTTGTTGGAGACGGAGATTCTCTTCGGATATATTCTGATGCTGCAACGTGATGAATTTTCGATGTCGACATTTCTTTAGAGGTTTTAATTTCACTTTTTACCGTCGCAACGCTTTTGCTGGTTTTGGACATGGATGTCGTTTCTTTCGTATGAGAAGAACTTATGCTGTAACTACCTTGAGATTTGGACAGTACTCGTGTTTGTTGGGCATGCTTTTTGGCAGAAGATATGTCCGCTTTCAGCAATTCCGTATCGCGAGGTATTTTTCTACTCATTTTTGGACTGGATTCGGCACTTACGTCCTTCTCGATAAATTTGACCGGAGTGCCTTCTCTTGACGACACTTTGTTTTCTGACGAAATAGTTCTTCGTTCATAAATGCGCTTGTAAGGACTTTCGTAGGGTTTTTTGGGGTCATCCATTTTTTTCGACTTTTTCGTTTTCACATTTATATTTTCGACATCATGTTTATCTCTGATTTTTTTATGATCTGACGTAATCTTTGCGTTTATTAATTCCTTCGTATGCTTTTCAATTTCATTTTTTCCTATTTTTAAGTCTCGAGACAGAGTAGACTGCATGTAACCATGCATTTGCCGACTTCTTGGTTTTGGTGCCATAGGCTGACTTACTACCTCGGTGCTTTCTTTTGCTGTTGTCGAACTTGTAGATTTGAAAATTTGCCGAGAGGAACTCGTTTTGGTCACCGAACTAACCGTCTTTGTTGTGCTTACGGCTTGCTTGCTAGACAATTTCGTTTCGTACGTTCGCTTGCTCTCCTCTTTTATTTTATTAGAATCAATCGGTACAACAGCAAGTTTTTTCTTCGGTTGCTTCGAATATTTAGGAATCTGCGAAATTTTAGTCGATTCCTCCTTGGGAATGGTTCGTTTTAGACCTTTAGGTTTTGAGATTTTCTTCGGATCATCCTTGATCAACTCTTCGTCGGAGCTAACGTCGTTTTTAGTTTCTTTCTTAATCGATTTTACTCGAGAACTTTTATACGAGCTCACTTCTCGAGATGACCTCTGACTAACGGATACCTGTGTGCTAATTATTTTGGAACTCTTCTTAACATCTTCTTTTAATGGTTCTTCATCCGAGCTGATGTCAGGATCGGTTTCTTTTTTGATTATTTTAATTCTAGATGTTTTGGTCAATTCTCTACTGGGTCTGATTATCTGGGTAGTGGTTACTTTCGGTACCTTCACTGGTGACTTCGGCATCGGCTTTTGCTTAACGCTTTGAATTTTAGAATCGCTCTTTGGTTCTCTCATAATAATTTTTATCATATCATCATTCATAACTATATCATCAACTTCCACGCCATAACTTGAACGTTTCGGACTGGTCTCAATAATTGATTCGATGTGTGCCTCGCTGCACTCCGAGTGCGAGTGAGGCGAAGAAGCTTTGTGTTTGCTTGTTATTATTGATTGTCTTGAATAGCTAGGATCCTGATACGACGAATCGGTTCCAGATGAAGCCGCTTCGCCATCTGTTTCCGAAAATTTCAGAGAATCGCTCATTGGAAAGACACTTCCATGTGACGCTTCATCCGATGAATCCATTTTTGAATCAGCTGTGGTATAGCATTTCTTACTTATGTTCAAACTAAGACCTTTGGCCGACTTAATAGTTCTTTCGGTTTGTTGTTTCATTACCACAACATCATTTTGCGTATCAGTTGATTTACGAATTACTTCAATTTGATTTTCAAACTTCAAATCGTCCACTGGGTCTGATACGGATGTTAAACTTGTCGTATTCAAGCTGGTCTGACTTGTGGCATCGGTGTTGCTCGAAGCTAACTCAGTAGGTGTTATCCGCGATGCACCTGTACTATCACCAGAATATTGTCTTCCCGCAGAAATGGGTGCGGTAATATTTTCATTTAACTTGACAAAATCTGCATCGTTTAAATCACTTTCATCTGTTATATTATCTTTTACCAGAAATTGCATATCAGAACTAATTTCATCTACATTCTTGGATATTGCAAGCGCAGATTCGGTACCTTCAGCAATTTTAATTAGTGGATCGCTGGACATGGATGGAAACATTGTTAAAAATTGTCCTTCTGGAGTAGGGGTTAAATCGGGTTTTAATTTACGAACGTCTTCCCGAATTCTCTGTGTGACCTCCAACACTTCAGAAATAACTCGGGTAACGTCTTCTACTTGTGATAATTTCTTTATATGTAATTCCTCTTGTTCCATTTTTTGCATATACGATTTGCTGGTACCTTGGTAGACATTAATATCATCAGAGGAACTTTGCACATCAAACGAACGCGCAGTTATTTCCGCTGGAAGTGCAATGGTTGACACTACCTGCGTGTGAAACTTAATTGCGTCCCTAACGACTTGCGGTATACCGTCTAAAACATCATCCTTAACTATTTCATCCATTTCGTCGTCGGATTCTTTGCCTGTCATTTTGTACGGTAAAACTTTCTTACCAACCGATCCATCTTCTCTAATACTTTCGCATTGAATGTTATCTTTAGAGGTTTCTATAAGTATCTCGGACGATCTCTCCTTTTCGGTATCGGTAACTGTTTCGTATATTTTTTTTCCGTCTTCTTTAAGAGGTTTTTCAGTGCTTTCTTTTACTACATTGGATTGTTTATCAGCAATAATCTTAGTACTAGTGTCAGTTTCCTCTTTGAAAATATCTATAACCGTAAGGTCCACAACTTTGGTAACTTCAGGTTTTCCAGTTACAACTTTCTCGGGTTCTTCAAGTTTATCATCAATAATTTTGTAATCAACATCTTTACTTTCCGGTTTACGTTCATCAATGATTGGTCCGTCAGCTGATTGTTTAGGTAAATCAGTGCTTTTGCTGCCAGGAACTATTGCACCATCCTCTTCAGTTAGCACATTTATGATGTCAACAATTTTATAATCATCTAATGTGTTACTAGGATCGTGCTCCTCTTTAGGTGTAATGCCAATAGACTCCTTGGGTTTTTTATGGCTTTCCTCACCTATTTCTTGGGTTATAACTTCACCTGATTTCATTTCATGGGTTGTACTTCTAATCTCAATTGTTTTGCGTTCCAGTTTACGTTCGGCTACAGTAGCTTTAAATAATATTTCTTTAGCCCCCACCTTTACCTCTTTCTCGCCATCTTCCGCGATAGAAAGCACGGATATAGGTACTCTGTGTGTTAGTTCTTCGGATATATCAGTAGCTTTTTCTTCAGGACTTTCAACCACCTTTTCAGGTTCCTCCCTGCTATCGTCGATAACAGTAACGTCTTTAACTTTGACAATTTCAGGTTCCTTGGGTTGATCGTCTTTTGTTTCTCTAGGTTTATCGTCAACAAGTTTCAGTTCTACTGGTTTGATTATAGGTACATGTTCGTCTTTAGGGGATTTGTCTGTTGGTTCTTCACTTATACCGGAAGTTTTCTCTTCTGGACTTTCTCCCACCTTTTCAGGTACCTTTTTTCTATCGTCAATAACTGTAATGTCTTTAACTTTGACTATTTCAGGTTCCTTAGGTTGTTCGACTGCTGTTTCTTTAGGTTTGTCGCCCACGGGTGAGATTTTTGGTACATGATCGGTTTTGGGAGATTTGTCTGGTACTTCGGGTTTATCAGAACCTTTTTCTTCAGGAATTTCAACAACCTTTTCAGGTTCCTCCCTGCTATCGTCGATAACAGTAACGTCTTTAACTTTGACAATTTCAGGTTCCTTGGGTTGATCGTCTTTTGTTTCACTAGGTTTATCGTCAACAAGTTTCAGTTCTACTGGTTTGATTATAGGTACATGTTCGTCTTTAGGGGATTTGTCTGTTGGTTCTTCAGTTATACCGGAAGTTTTCTCTTCTGGACTTTCAACCACCTTTTCAGGTACCTTTTTGCTATCGTCAATAACTGTAATGTCTTTAACTTTGACTATTTCAGGTTCCTTAGGTTGTTCGACTGCTGTTTCTTTAGGTTTGTCGCCCACGGGTGAGATTTTTGGTACATGATCGGTTTTGGGAGATTTGTCTGTTGGTACTTCGGGTTTATCAGAACCTTTTTCTTCAGGAATTTCAACAACCTTTTCAGGTTCCTCCCTGCTATCGTCGATAACAGTAACGTCTTTAACTTTGACAATTTCAGGTTCCTTGGGTTGATCGTCTTTTGTTTCACTAGGTTTATCGTCAACAAGTTTCAGTTCTACTGGTTTGATTATAGGTACATGTTCGTCTTTAGGGGATTTGTCTGTTGGTTCTTCAGTTATACCGGAAGTTTTCTCTTCTGGACTTTCAACCACCTTTTCAGGTACCTTTTTGCTATCGTCAATAACTGTAATGTCTTTAACTTTGACTATTTCAGGTTCCTTAGGTTGTTCGACTGCTGTTTCTTTAGGTTTGTCGCCCACGGGTGAGATTTTTGGTACATGATCGGTTTTGGGAGATTTGTCTGTTGGTACTTCGGGTTTATCAGAAGCTTTTTCTTCAGGACTTTCAACCACCTTTTCAGGTTCCTCCCTGCTATCGTCGATAACAGTAACGTCTTTAACTTTGACAATTTCAGGTTCCTTGGGTTGATCGTCTTTTGTTTCACTAGGTTTATCGTCAATAAGTTTCAGTTCTACTGGTTTGATTATAGGTACATGTTCGTCTTTAGGGGATTTGTCTGTTGGTTCTTCAGTTATACCGGAAGTTTTCTCTTCTGGACTTTCAACCACCTTTTCAGGTACCTTTTTGCTATCGTCAATAACTGTAATGTCTTTAACTTTGACTATTTCAGGTTCCTTAGGTTGTTCGACTGCTGTTTCTTTAGGTTTGTCGCCCACGGGTGAGATTTTTGGTACATGATCGGTTTTGGGAGATTTGTCTGTTGGTACTTCGGGTTTATCAGAAGCTTTTTCTTCAGAACTTTGAACCACCTTTTCAGGTTCCTCCCTGCTATCGTCGATAACAGTAACGTCTTTAACTTTGACAATTTCAGGTTCCTTGGGTTGATCGTCTTTTGTTTCTCTAGGTTTATCGTCAACAAGTTTCAGTTCTACTGGTTTGATTATAGGTACATGTTCGTCTTTAGGGGATTTGTCTGTTGGTTCTTCAGTTATACCGGAAGTTTTCTCTTCTGGACTTTCAACCACCTTTTCAGGTACCTCTTTGCTATCGTCAATAACTGTAATGTCTTTAACTTTGACTATTTCAGGTTCCTTAGGTTGTTCGACTGCTGTTTCTTTAGGTTTGTCGCCCACGGGTGAGATTTTTGGTACATAGTCGGTTTTGGGAGATTTGTCTGTTGGTACTTCGTGTTTATCAGAAGCTTTTTCTTCAGGACTTTCAACCACCTTTTCAGGTTCCTCCCTGCTATCGTCGATAACACTAACGTCTTTAACTTTGACAATTTCAGGTTCCTTGGGTTGATCGTCTTTTGTTTCACTAGGTTTATCGTCAACAAGTTTCAGTTCTACTGGTTTGATTATAGGTACATGTTCGTCTTTAGGGGATTTGTCTGTTGGTTCTTCAGTTATACCGGAAGTTTTCTCTTCTGGACTTTCAACCACCTTTTCAGGTACCTTTTTGCTATCGTCAATAACTGTAATGTCTTTAACTTTGACTATTTCAGGTTCCTTAGGTTGTTCGACTGCTGTTTCTTTAGGTTTGTCGCCCACGGGTGAGATTTTTGCTACATGATCGGTTTTGGGAGATTTGTCTGTTGGTACTTCGTGTTTATCAGAAGCTTTTTCTTCAGGACTTTCAACCACCTTTACAGGTTCCTCCCTGCTATCGTCGATAACAGTAACGTCTTTAACTTTGACAATTTCAGGTTCCTTGGGTTGATCGTCTTTTGTTTCACTAGGTTTATCGTCAACAAGTTTCAGTTCTATTGGTTTGATTATAGGTACATGTTCGTCTTTAGGGGATTTGTCTGTTGGTTCTTCAGTTATACCGGAAGTTTTCTCTTCTGGACTTTCAACCACCTTTTCAGGTACCTTTTTGCTATCGTCAATAACTGTAATGTCTTTAACTTTGACTATTTCAGGTTCCTTAGGTTGTTCGACTGCTGTTTCTTTAGGTTTGTCGCCCACGGGTGAGATTTTTGGTACATGATCGGTTTTGGGAGATTTGTCTTTTGGTACTTCGTGTTTATCAGAAGCTTTTTCTTCAGGACTTTCAACCACCTTTTCAGGTTCCTCCCTGCTATCGTCGATAACAGTAACGTCTTTAACTTTGACAATTTCAGGTTCCTTGGGTTGATCGTCTTTTGTTTCACTAGGTTTATCGTCAACAAGTTTCAGTTCTATTGGTTTGATTATAGGTACATGTTGGTCTTTAGGGGATTTGTCTGTTGGTTCTTCAGTTATACCGGAAGTTTTCTCTTCTGGACTTTCAACCACCTTTTCAGGTACCTTTTTGCTATCGTCAATAACTGTAATGTCTTTAACTTTGACTATTTCAGGTTCCTTAGGTTGTTCGACTGCTGTTTCTTTAGGTTTGTCGCCCACGGGTGAGATTTTTGGTACATGATCGGTTTTGGGAGATTTGTCTGTTGGTACTTCGGGTTTATCAGAAGCTTTTTCTTCAGGACTTTCAACCACCTTTTCAGGTTCCTCCCTGCTATCGTCGATAACACTAACGTCTTTAACTTTGACAATTTCAGGTTCCTTGGGTTGATCGTCTTTTGTTTCACTAGGTTTATCGTCAACAAGTTTCAGTTCTACTGGTTTGATTATAGGTACATGTTCGTCTTTAGGGGATTTGTCTGTTGGTTCTTCAGTTATACCGGAAGTTTTCTCTTCTGGACTTTCAACCACCTTTTCAGGTACCTTTTTGCTATCGTCAATAACTGTAATGTCTTTAACTTTGACTATTTCAGGTTCCTTAGGTTGTTCGACTGCTGTTTCTTTAGGTTTGTCGCCCACGGGTGAGATTTTTGGTACATGATCGGTTTTGGGAGATTTGTCTGTTGGTACTTCGGGTTTATCAGAAGCTTTTTCTTCAGGACTTTCAACCACCTTTTCAGGTTCCTCCCTGCTATCGTCGATAACAGTAACGTCTTTAACTTTGACAATTTCAGGTTCCTTGGGTTGATCGTCTTTTGTTTCACTAGGTTTATCGTCAACAAGTTTCAGTTCTACTGGTTTGATTATAGGTACATGTTCGTCTTTAGGGGATTTGTCTGTTGGTTCTTCAGTTATACCGGAAGTTTTCTCTTCTGGACTTTCAACCACCTTTTCAGGTACCTTTTTGCTATCGTCAATAACTGTAATGTCTTTAACTTTGACTATTTCAGGTTCCTTAGGTTGTTCGACTGCTGTTTCTTTAGGTTTGTCGCCCACGGGTGAGATTTTTGGTACATGATCGGTTTTGGGAGATTTGTCTGTTGGTACTTCAGGTTTATCAGAAGCATTTTCTTCAGGACTTTCAACCACCTTTTCAGGTTCCTCCCTGCTATCGTCGATAACAGTAACGTCTTTAACTTTGACAATTTCAGGTTCCTTGGGTAGATCGTCTTTTGTTTCACTAGGTTTATCGTCAACAAGTTTCAGTTCTACTGGTTTGATGATAGGTACATGTTCGTCTTTAGGGGATTTGTCTGTTGGTTCTTCAGTTATACCGGAAGTTTTCTCTTCTGGACTTTCAACCACCTTTTCAGTTACCTTTTTGCTATCGTCAATAACTGTAATGTCTTTAACTTTGACTATTTCAGGTTCCTTAGGTTGTTCGACTGCTGTTTCTTTAGGTTTGTCGCCCACGGGTGAGATTTTTGGTACATGATCGGTTTTGGGAGATATGTCTGTTGGTACTTCGGGTTTATCAGAAGCTTTTTCTTCAGGACTTTCAACCACCTTTTCAGGTTCCTCCCTGCTATCGTCGATAACAGTAACGTCTTTAACTTTGACAATTTCAGGTTCCTTGGGTTGATCGTCTTTTGTTTCACTAGGTTTATCGTCAACAAGTTTCAGTTCTACTGGTTTGATTATAGGTACATGTTCGTCTTTAGGGGATTTGTCGGTTGGTTCTTCAGTTATACCGGAAGTTTTCTCTTCTGGACTTTCAACCACCTTTTCAGGTACCTTTTTGCTATCGTCAATAACAGTAATGTCTTTAACTTTGACTATTTCAGGTTCCTTAGGTTGTTCGACTGCTGTTTCTTTAGGTTTGTCGCCCACGGGTGAGATTTTTGGTACATGATCGGTTTTGGGAGATTTGTCTGTTGGTACTTCGGGTTTATCAGAAGCTTTTTCTTCAGGACTTTCAACCACCTTTTCAGGTTCCTCCCTGCTATCGTCGATAACAGTAACGTCTTTAACTTTGACAATTTCAGGTTCCTTGGGTTGATCGTCTTTTGTTTCACTAGGTTTATCGTCAACAAGTTTCAGTTCTACTGGTTTGATTATAGGTACATGTTCGTCTTTAGGGGATTTCTCTGTTGGTTCTTCAGTTATACCGGAAGTTTTCTCTTCTGGACTTTCAACCACCTTTTCAGGTACCTTTTTGCTATCGTCAATAACAGTAATGTCTTTAACTTTGACTATTTCAGGTTCCTTAGGTTGTTCGACTGCTGTTTCTTTAGGTTTGTCGCCCACGGGTGAGATTTTTGGTACATGATCGGTTTTGGGACATTTGTCTGTTGGTACTTCGGGTTTATCAGAAGCTTTTTCTTCAGGACTTTCAACCACCTTTTCAGGTTCCTCCCTGCTATCGTCGATAACAGTAACGTCTTTAACTTTGACAATTTCAGGTTCCTTGGGTTGATCGTCTTTTGTTTCACTAGGTTTATCGTCAACAAGTTTCAGTTCTACTGGTTTGATTATAGGTACATGTTCGTCTTTAGGGGATTTGTCTGTTGGTTCTTCAGTTATACCGGAAGTTTTCTCTTCTGGACTTTCAACCACCTTTTCAGGTACCTTTTTGCTATCGTCAATAACTGTAATGTCTTTAACTTTGACTATTTCAGGTTCCTTAGGTTGTTCGACTGCTGTTTCTTTAGGTTTGTCGCCCACGGGTGAGATTTTTGGTACATGATCGGTTTTGGGAGATTTGTCTGTTGGTACTTCGGGTTTATCAGAAGCTTTTTCTTCAGGACTTTCAACCACCTTTTCAGGTTCCTCCCTGCTATCGTCGATAACAGTAACGTCTTTAACTTTGACAATTTCAGGTTCCTTGGGTTGATCGTCTTTTGTTTCACTAGGTTTATCGTCAACAAGTTTTAGTTCTACTGGTTTGATTATAGGTACATGTTCGTCTTTAGGGGATTTGTCTGTTGGTTCTTCAGTTATACCGGAAGTTTTCTCTTCTGGACTTTCAACCACCTTTTCAGTTACCTTTTTGCTATCGTCAATAACTGTAATGTCTTTAACTTTGACTATTTCAGGTTCCTTAGGTTGTTCGACTGCTGTTTCTTTAGGTTTGTCGCCCACGGGTGAGATTTTTGGTACATAATCGGTTTTGGGAGATTTGTCTGTTGGTACTTCGGGTTTATCAGAAGCTTTTTCTTCAGGACTTTCAACCACCTTTTCAGGTTCCTCCCTGCTATCGTCGATAACAGTAACGTCTTTAACTTTGACAATTTCAGGTTCCTTGGGTTGATCGTCTTTTGTTTCACTAGGTTTATCGTCAACAAGTTTCAGTTCTACTGGTTTGATTATAGGTACATGTTCGTCTTTAGGGGATTTGTCTGGTGGTTCTTCAGTTATACCGGAAGTTTTCTCTTCTGGACTTTCAACCACCTTTTCAGGTACCTTTTTGCTATCGTCAATAACTGTAATGTCTTTAACTTTGACTATTTCAGGTTCCTTAGGTTGTTCGACTGCTGTTTCTTTAGGTTTGTCGCCCACGGGTGAGATTTTTGGTACATGATCGGTTTTGGGAGATTTGTCTGTTGGTACTTCGGGTTTATCAGAAGCTTTTTCTTCAGGACTTTCAACCACCTTTTCAGGTTCCTCCCTGCTATCGTCGATAACAGTAACGTCTTTAACTTTGACAATTTCAGGTTCCTTGGGTTGATCGTCTTTTGTTTCACTAGGTTTATCGTCAACAAGTTTCAGTTCTACTGGTTTGATTATAGGTACATGTTCGTCTTTAGGGGATTTGTCTGGTGGTTCTTCAGTTATACCGGAAGTTTTCTCTTCTGGACTTTCAACCACCTTTTCAGGTACCTTTTTGCTATCGTCAATAACTGTAATGTCTTTAACTTTGACTATTTCAGGTTCCTTAGGTTGTTCGACTGCTGTTTCTTTAGGTTTGTCGCCCACGGGTGAGATTTTTGGTACATGATCGGTTTTGGGAGATTTGTCTGTTGGTACTTCGGGTTTATCAGAAGCTTTTTCTTCAGGACTTTCAACCACCTTTTCAGGTTCCTCCCTGCTATCGTCGATAACAGTAACGTCTTTAACTTTGACAATTTCAGGTTCCTTGGGTTGATCGTCTTTTGTTTCACTAGGTTTATCGTCAACAAGTTTCAGTTTTACTGGTTTGATTATAGGTACATGTTCGTCTTTAGGGGATTTGTCTGTTGGTTCTTCAGTTATACCGGAAGTTTTCTCTTCTGGACTTTCAACCACCTTTTCAGGTACCTTTTTGCTATCGTCAATAACAGTAACGTCTTTAACTTTGACTATTTCAGGTTCCTTAGGTTGTTCGACTGCTGTTTCTTTAGGTTTGTCGCCCACGGGTGAGATTTTTGGTACATGATCGGTTTTGGGAGATTTGTCTGTTGGTACTTCGGGTTTATAAGAAGCTTTTTTTTCAGGACTTTCAACCACCTTTTCAGGTTCCTCCCTGCTATCGTCGATAACAGTAACGTCTTTAACTTTGACAATTTCAGGTTCCTTGGGTTGATAGTCTTTTGTTTCACTAGGTTTATCGTCAACAAGTTTCAGTTCTACTGGTTTGATTATAGGTACATGTTCGTCTTTAGGGGATTTGTCTGGTGGTTCTTCAGTTATACCGGAAGTTTTCTCTTCTGGACTTTCAACCACCTTTTCAGGTACCTTTTTGCTATCGTCAATAACTGTAATGTCTTTAACTTTGACTATTTCAGGTTCCTTAGGTTGTTCGACTGCTGTTTCTTTAGGTTTGTCGCCCACGGGTGAGATTTTTGGTACATGATCGGTTTTGGGAGATTTGTCTGTTGGTACTTCGGGTTTATCAGAAGCTTTTTCTTCAGGACTTTCAACCACCTTTTCAGGTTCCTCCCTGCTATCGTCGATAACAGTAACGTCTTTAACTTTGACAATTTCAGGTTCCTTGGGTTGATCGTCTTTTGTTTCACTAGGTTTATCGTCAACAAGTTTCAGTTCTACTGGTTTGATTATAGGTACATGTTCGTCTTTAGGGGATTTGTCTGTTGGTTCTTCAGTTATACCGGAAGTTTTCTCTTCTGGACTTTCAACCACCTTTTCAGGTACCTTTTTGCTATCGTCAATAACTGTAATGTCTTTAACTTTGACTATTTCAGGTTCCTTAGGTTGTTCGACTGCTGTTTCTTTAGGTTTGTCGCCCACGGGTGAGATTTTTGGTACATGATCGGTTTTGGGAGATTTGTCTGTTGGTACTTCGGGTTTATAAGAAGCTTTTTTTTCAGGACTTTCAACCACCTTTTCAGGTTCCTCCCTGCTATCGTCGATAACAGTAACGTCTTTAACTTTGACAATTTCAGGTTCCTTGGGTTGATCGTCTTTTGTTTCACTAGGTTTATCGTCAACAAGTTTCAGTTCTACTGGTTTGATTATAGGTACATGTTCGTCTTTAGGGGATTTGTCTGTTGGTTCTTCAGTTATACCGGAAGTTTTCTCTTCTGGACTTTCAACCACCTTTTCAGGTACCTTTTTGCTATCGTCAATAACTGTAATGTCTTTAACTTTGACTATTTCACGTTCCTTAGGTTGTTCGACTGCTGTTTCTTTAGGTTTGTCGCCCACGGGTGAGATTTTTGGTACATGATCGGTTTTGGGAGATTTGTCTGTTGGTACTTCGGGTTTATCAGAAGCTTTTTCTTCAGGACTTTCAACCACCTTTTCAGGTTCCTCCCTGCTATCGTCGATAACAGTAACGTCTTTAACTTTGACAATTTCAGGTTCCTTGGGTTGATCGTCTTTTGTTTCACTAGGTTTATCGTCAACAAGTTTCAGTTCTACTGGTTTGATTATAGGTACATGTTCGTCTTTAGGGGATTTGTCTGTTGGTTCTTCAGTTATACCGGAAGTTTTCTCTTCTGGACTTTCAACCACCTTTTCAGTTACCTTTTTGCTATCGTCAATAACTGTAATGTCTTTAACTTTGACTATTTCAGGTTCCTTAGGTTGTTCGACTGCTGTTTCTTTAGGTTTGTCGCCCACGGGTGAGATTTTTGGTACATGATCGGTTTTGGGAGATTTGTCTGTTGGTACTTCGGGTTTATCAGAAGCATTTTCTTCAGGACTTTCAACCACCTTTTCAGGTTCCTCCCTGCTATCGTCGATAACAGTAACGTCTTTAACTTTGACAATTTCAGGTTCCTTGGGTAGATAGTCTTTTGTTTCACTAGGTTTATCGTCAACAAGTTTCAGTTCTACTGGTTTGATGATAGGTACATGTTCGTCTTTAGGGGATTTGTCTGTTGGTTCTTCAGTTATACCGGAAGTTTTCTCTTCTGGACTTTCAACCACCTTTTCAGTTACCTTTTTGCTATCGTCAATAACTGTAATGTCTTTAACTTTGACTATTTCAGGTTCCTTAGGTTGTTCGACTGCTGTTTCTTTAGGTTTGTCGCCCACGGGTGAGATTTTTGGTACATAATCGGTTTTGGGAGATTTGTCTGTTGGTACTTCGAGTTTATCAGAAGCTTTTTCTTCAGGACTTTCAACCACCTTTTCAGGTTCCTCCCTGCTATCGTCGATAACAGTAACGTCTTTAACTTTGACAATTTCAGGTTCCTTGGGTTGATCGTCTTTTGTTTCACTAGGTTTATCGTCAACAAGTTTCAGTTCTACTGGTTTGATTATAGGTACATGTTCGTCTTTAGGGGATTTGTCTGTTGGTTCTTCAGTTATACCGGAAGTTTTCTCTTCTGGACTTTCAACCACCTTTTCAGGTACCTTTTTGCTATCGTCAATAACTGTAATGTCTTTAACTTTGACTACTTCAGGTTCCTTAGGTTGTTCGACTGCTGTTTCTTTAGGTTTGTCGCCCACGGGTGAGATTTTTGGTACATGATCGGTTTTGGGAGATTTGTCTGTTGGTACTTCGGGTTTATCAGAAGCTTTTTCTTCAGGATGTTCAACCACCTTTTCAGGTTCCTCCCTGCTATCGTCGATAACAGTAACGTCTTTAACTTTGACAATTTCAGGTTCCTTGGGTTGATCGTCTTTTGTTTCACTAGGTTTATCGTCAACAAGTTTCAGTTCTACTGGTTTGATTATAGGTACATGTTCGTCTTTAGGGGATTTGTCTGTTGGTTCTTCAGTTATACCGGAAGTTTTCTCTTCTGGACTTTCAACCACCTTTTCAGGTACCTTTTTGCTATCGTCAATAACTGTAATGTCTTTAACTTTGACTATTTCAGGTTCCTTAGGTTGTTCGACTGCTGTTTCTTTAGGTTTGTCGCCCACGGGTGAGATTTTTGGTACATGATCGGTTTTGGGAGATTTGTCTGTTGGTACTTCGGGTTTATCAGAAGCTTTTTCTTCAGGACTTTCAACCACCTTTTCAGGTTCCTCCCTGCTATCGTCGATAACAGTAACGTCTTTAACTTTGACAATTTCAGGTTCCTTGGGTTGATCGTCTTTTGTTTCACTAGGTTTATCGTCAACAAGTTTCAGTTCTACTGGTTTGATTATAGGTACATGTTCGTCTTTAGGGGATTTGTCTGTTGGTTCTTCAGTTATACCGGAAGTTTTCTCTTCTGGACTTTCAACCACCTTTTCAGGTACCTTTTTGCTATCGTCAATAACTGTAATGTCTTTAACTTTGACTATTTCAGGTTCCTTAGGTTGTTCGACTGCTGTTTCTTTAGGTTTGTCGCCCACGGGTGAGATTTTTGGTACATGATCGGTTTTGGGAGATTTGTCTGTTGGTACTTCGGGTTTATCAGAAGCTTTTTCTTCAGGACTTTCAACCACCTTTTCAGGTTCCTCCCTGCTATCGTCGATAACAGTAACGTCTTCAACTTTGACAATTTCAGGTTCCTTGGGTTGATCGTCTTTTGTTTCACTAGGTTTATCGTCAACAAGTTTCAGTTCTACTGGTTTGATTATAGGTACATGTTCGTCTTTAGGGGATTTGTCTGTTGGTTCTTCAGTTATACCGGAAGTTTTCTCTTCTGGACTTTCAACCACCTTTTCAGGTACCTTTTTGCTATCGTCAATAACTGTAATGTCTTTAACTTTGACTATTTCAGGTTCCTTAGGTTGTTCGACTGCTGTTTCTTTAAGTTTGTCGCCCACGGGTGAGATTTTTGGTACATGATCGGTTTTGGGAGATTTGTCTGTTGGTACTTCGGGTTTATCAGAAGCTTTTTCTTCAGGACTTTCAACCACCTTTTCAGGTTCCTCCCTGCTATCGTCGATAAAAGTAACGTCTTTAACTTTGACAATTTCAGGTTCCTTGGGTTGATAGTCTTTTGTTTCACTAGGTTTATCGTCAACAAGTTTCAGTTCTACTGGTTTGATTATAGGTACATGTTCGTCTTTAGGGGATTTGTCTGTTGGTTCTTCAGTTATACCGGAAGTTTTCTCTTCTGGACTTTCAACCACCTTTTCAGGTACCTTTTTGCTATCGTCAATAACTGTAATGTCTTTAACTTTGACTATTTCAGGTTCCTTAGGTTGTTCGACTGCTGTTTCTTTAAGTTTGTCGCCCACGGGTGAGATTTTTGGTACATGATCGGTTTTGGGAGATTTGTCTGTTGGTACTTCGGGTTTATCAGAAGCTTTTTCTTCAGGACTTTCAACCACCTTTTCAGGTTCCTCCCTGCTATCGTCGATAAAAGTAACGTCTTTAACTTTGACAATTTCAGGTTCCTTGGGTTGATCGTCTTTTGTTTCACTAGGTTTATCGTCAACAAGTTTCAGTTCTACTGGTTTGATTATAGGTACTAGTTCGTCTTTAGGGGATTTGTCTGTTGGTTCTTCAGTTATACCTGAAGTTTTCTCTTCTGGACTTTCAACCACCTTTTCAGGTACCTTTTTGCTATCGTCAATAACTGTAATGTCTTTAACTTTGACTATTTCAGGTTCCTTAGGTTGTTCGACTGCTGTTTCTTTAGGTTTGTCGCCCACGGGTGAGATTTTTGGTACATGATCGGTTTTGGGAGATTTGTCTGTTGGTACTTCGGGTTTATCAGAAGCTTTTTCTTCAGGACTTTCAACCACCTTTTCAGGTTCCTCCCTGCTATCGTCGATAACAGTAACGTCTTTAACTTTGACAATTTCAGGTTCCTTGGGTTGATCGTCTTTTGTTTCACTAGGTTTATCGTCAACAAGTTTCAGTTCTACTGGTTTGATTATAGGTACATGTTCGTCTTTAGGGGATTTGTCTGTTGGTTCTTCAGTTATACCGGAAGTTTTCTCTTCTGGACTTTCAACCACCTTTTCAGGTACCTTTTTGCTATCGTCAATAACTGTAATGTCTTTAACTTTGACTATTTCAGGTTCCTTAGGTTGTTCGACTGCTGTTTCTTTAAGTTTGTCGCCCACGGGTGAGATTTTTGGTACATGATCGGTTTTGGGAGATTTGTCTGTTGGTACTTCGGGTTTATCAGAAGCTTTTTCTTCAGGACTTTCAACCACCTTTTCAGGTTCCTCCCTGCTATCGTCGATAAAAGTAACGTCTTTAACTTTGACAATTTCAGGTTCCTTGGGTTGATAGTCTTTTGTTTCACTAGGTTTATCGTCAACAAGTTTCAGTTCTACTGGTTTGATTATAGGTACATGTTCGTCTTTAGGGGATTTGTCTGTTGGTTCTTCAGTTATATCGGAAGTTTTCTCTTCTGGACTTTCAACCACCTTTTCAGGTACCTTTTTGCTATCGTCAATAACTGTAATGTCTTTAACTTTGACTATTTCAGGTTCCTTAGGTTGTTCGACTGCTGTTTCTTTAGGTTTGTCGCCCACGGGTGAGATTTTTGGTACATGATCGGTTTTGGGAGATTTGTCTGTTGGTACTTCGGGTTTATCAGAAGCTTTTTCTTCAGGACTTTCAACCACCTTTTCAGGTTCCTCCCTGCTATCGTCGATAACAGTAACGTCTTTAACTTTGACAATTTCAGGTTCCTTGGGTTGATCGTCTTTTGTTTCACTAGGTTTATCGTCAACAAGTTTCAGTTCTACTGGTTTGATTATAGGTACATGTTCGTCTTTAGGGGATTTGTCTGTTGGTTCTTCAGTTATACCGGAAGTTTTCTCTTCTGGACTTTCAACCACCTTTTCAGGTACCTTTTTGCTATCGTCAATAACTGTAATGTCTTTAACTTTGACTATTTCAGGTTCCTTAGGTTGTTCGACTGCTGTTTCTTTAGGTTTGTCGCCCACGGGTGAGATTTTTGGTACATGATCGGTTTTGGGAGATTTGTCTGTTGGTACTTCGGGTTTATCAGAAGCTTTTTCTTCAGGACTTTCAACCACCTTTTCAGGTTCCTCCCTGCTATCGTCGATAACAGTAACGTCTTTAACTTTGACAATTTCAGGTTCCTTAGGTTGATCGTCTTTTGTTTCACTAGGTTTATCGTCAACAAGTTTCAGTTCTACTGGTTTGATTATAGGTACATGTTCGTCTTTAGGGGATTTGTCTGTTGGTTCTTCAGTTATACCGGAAGTTTTCTCTTCTGGACTTTCAACCACCTTTTCAGGTACCTTTTTGCTATCGTCAATAACTGTAATGTCTTTAACTTTGACTATTTCAGGTTCCTTAGGTTGTTCGACTGCTGTTTCTTTAGGTTTGTCGCCCACGGGTGAGATTTTTGGTACATGATCGGTTTTGGGAGATTTGTCTGTTGGTACTTCGGGTTTATCAGAAGCTTTTTCTTCAGGACTTTCAACCACCTTTTCAGCTTCCTCCCTGCTATCGTCGATAACAGTAACGTCTTTAACTTTGACAATTTCAGGTTCCTTGGGTTGATCGTCTTTTGTTTCACTAGGTTTATCGTCAACAAGTTTCAGTTCTACTGGTTTGATTATAGGTACATGTTCGTCTTTAGGGGATTTGTCTGTTGGTTCTTCAGTTATACCGGAAGTTTTCTCTTCTGGACTTTCAACCATCTTTTCAGGTACCTTTTTGCTATCGTCAATAACTGTAATGTCTTTAACTTTGACTATTTCAGGTTCCTTAGGTTGTTCGACTGCTGTTTCTTTAGGTTTGTCGCCCACGGGTGAGATTTTTGGTACATGATCGGTTTTGGGAGATTTGTCTGTTGGTACTTCGGGTTTATCAGAAGCTTTTTCTTCAGGACTTTTAACCACCTTTTCAGGTTCCTCCCTGCTATCGTCGATAACAGTAACGTCTTTAACTTTGACAATTTCAGGTTCCTTAGGTTGATCGTCTTTTGTTTCACTAGGTTTATCGTCAACAAGTTTCAGTTCTACTGGTTTGATTATAGGTACATGTTCGTCTTTAGGGGATTTGTCTGTTGGTTCTTCAGTTATACCGGAAGTTTTCTCTTCTGGACTTTCAACCACCTTTTCAAGTACCTTTTTGCTATCGTCAATAACTGTAATGTCTTTAACTTTGACTATTTCAGGTTCCTTAGGTTGTTCGACTGCTGTTTCTTTAGGTTTGTCGCCCACGGGTGAGATTTTTGGTACATGATCGGTTTTGGGAGATTTGTCTGTTGGTACTTCGGGTTTATCAGAAGCTTTTTCTTCAGGACTTTCAACCACCTTTTCAGGTTCCTCCCTGCTATCGTCGATAACAGTAACGTCTTTAACTTTGACAATTTCAGGTTCCTTAGGTTGATCGTCTTTTGTTTCACTAGGTTTATCGTCAACAAGTTTCAGTTCTACTGGTTTGATTATAGGTACATGTTCGTCTTTAGGGGATTTGTCTGTTGGTTCTTCAGTTATACCGGAAGTTTTCTCTTCTGGACTTTCAACCACCTTTTCAGGTACCTTTTTGCTATCGTCAATAACTGTAATGTCTTTAACTTTGACTATTTCAGGTTCCTTAGGTTGTTCGACTGCTGTTTCTTTAGGTTTGTCGCCCACGGGTGAGATTTTTGGTACATGATCGGTTTTGGGAGATTTGTCTGTTGGTACTTCGGGTTTATCAGAAGCTTTTTCTTCAGGACTTTCAACCACCTTTTCAGGTTCCTCCCTGCTATCGTCGATAACAGTAACGTCTTTAACTTTGACAATTTCAGGTTCCTTGGGTTGATCGTCTTTTGTTTCACTAGGTTTATCGTCAACAAGTTTCAGTTCTACTGGTTTGATTATAGGTACATGTTCGTCTTTAGGGGATTTGTCTGTTGGTTCTTCAGTTATACCGGAAGTTTTCTCTTCTGGACTTTCAACCACCTTTTCAGGTACCTTTTTGCTATCGTCAATAACTGTAATGTCTTTAACTTTGACTATTTCAGGTTCCTTAGGTTGTTCGACTGCTGTTTCTTTAAGTTTGTCGCCCACGGGTGAGATTTTTGGTACATGATCGGTTTTGGGAGATTTGTCTGTTGGTACTTCGGGTTTATCAGAAGCTTTTTCTTCAGGACTTTCAACCACCTTTTCAGGTTCCTCCCTGCTATCGTCGATAAAAGTAACGTCTTTAACTTTGACAATTTCAGGTTCCTTGGGTTGATAGTCTTTTGTTTCACTAGGTTTATCGTCAACAAGTTTCAGTTCTACTGGTTTGATTATAGGTACATGTTCGTCTTTAGGGGATTTGTCTGTTGGTTCTTCAGTTATACCGGAAGTTTTCTCTTCTGGACTTTCAACCACCTTTTCAGGTACCTTTTTGCTATCGTCAATAACTGTAATGTCTTTAACTTTGACTATTTCAGGTTCCTTAGGTTGTTCGACTGCTGTTTCTTTAAGTTTGTCGCCCACGGGTGAGATTTTTGGTACATGATCGGTTTTGGGAGATTTGTCTGTTGGTACTTCGGGTTTATCAGAAGCTTTTTCTTCAGGACTTTCAACCACCTTTTCAGGTTCCTCCCTGCTATCGTCGATAAAAGTAACGTCTTTAACTTTGACAATTTCAGGTTCCTTGGGTTGATCGTCTTTTGTTTCACTAGGTTTATCGTCAACAAGTTTCAGTTCTACTGGTTTGATTATAGGTACTAGTTCGTCTTTAGGGGATTTGTCTGTTGGTTCTTCAGTTATACCTGAAGTTTTCTCTTCTGGACTTTCAACCACCTTTTCAGGTACCTTTTTGCTATCGTCAATAACTGTAATGTCTTTAACTTTGACTATTTCAGGTTCCTTAGGTTGTTCGACTGCTGTTTCTTTAGGTTTGTCGCCCACGGGTGAGATTTTTGGTACATGATCGGTTTTGGGAGATTTGTCTGTTGGTACTTCGGGTTTATCAGAAGCTTTTTCTTCAGGACTTTCAACCACCTTTTCAGGTTCCTCCCTGCTATCGTCGATAACAGTAACGTCTTTAACTTTGACAATTTCAGGTTCCTTGGGTTGATCGTCTTTTGTTTCACTAGGTTTATCGTCAACAAGTTTCAGTTCTACTGGTTTGATTATAGGTACATGTTCGTCTTTAGGGGATTTGTCTGTTGGTTCTTCAGTTATACCTGAAGTTTTCTCTTCTGGACTTTCAACCACCTTTTCAGGCTCCTTTTTGCTATCGTCAATAACTGTAATGTCTTTAACTTTGACTATTTCAGGTTCCTTAGGTTGTTCGACTGCTGTTTCTTTAGGTTTGTCGCCCACGGGTGAGATTTTTGGTACATGATCGGTTTTGGGAGATTTGTCTGTTGGTACTTCGGGTTTATCAGAAGCTTTTTCTTCAGGACTTTCAACCACCTTTTCAGGTTCCTCCCTGCTATCGTCGATAACAGTAACGTCTTTAACTTTGACAATTTCAGGTTCCTTGGGTTGATCGTCTTTTGTTTCACTAGGTTTATCGTCAACAAGTTTCAGTTCTACTGGTTTGATTATAGGTACATGTTCGTCTTTAGGGGATTTGTCTGTTGGCTCTTCAGTTATACCGGAAGTTTTCTCTTCTGGACTTTCAACCACCTTTTCAGGTACCTTTTTGCTATCGTCAATAACTGTAATGTCTTTAACTTTGACTATTTCAGGTTCCTTAGGTTGTTCGACTGCTGTTTCTTTAGGTTTGTCGCCCACGGGTGAGATTTTTGGTACATGATCGGTTTTGGGAGATTTGTCTGTTGGTACTTCGGGTTTATCAGAAGCTTTTTCTTCAGGACTTTCAACCACCTTTTCAGGTTCCTCCCTGCTATCGTCGATAACAGTAACGTCTTTAACTTTGACAATTTCAGGTTCCTTGGGTTGATCGTCTTTTGTTTCACTAGGTTTATCGTCAACAAGTTTCAGTTCTACTGGTTTGATTATAGGTACATGTTCGTCTTTAGGGGATTTGTCTGTTGGTTCTTCAGTTATACCGGAAGATTTCTCTTCTGGACTTTCAACCACCTTTTCAGGTACCTTTTTGCTATCGTCAATAACTGTAATGTCTTTAACTTTGACTATTTCAGGTTCCTTAGGTTGTTCGACTGCTGTTTCTTTAGGTTTGTCGCCCACGGGTGAGATTTTTGGTACATGATCGGTTTTGGGAGATTTGTCTGTTGGTACTTCGGGTTTATCAGAAGCTTTTTCTTCAGGACTTTCAACCACCTTTTCAGGTTCCTCCCTGCTATCGTCGATAACAGTAACGTCTTTAACTTTGACAATTTCAGGTTCCTTGGGTTGATCGTCTTTTGTTTCACTAGGTTTATCGTCAACAAGTTTCAGTTCTACTGGTTTGATTATAGGTACATGTTCGTCTTTAGGGGATTTGTCTGTTGGTTCTTCAGTTATACCTGAAGTTTTCTCTTCTGGACTTTCAACCACCTTTTCAGGCTCCTTTTTGCTATCGTCAATAACTGTAATGTCTTTAACTTTGACTATTTCAGGTTCCTTAGGTTGTTCGACTGCTGTTTCTTTAGGTTTGTCGCCCACGGGTGAGATTTTTGGTACATGATCGGTTTTGGGAGATTTGTCTGTTGGTACTTCGGGTTTATCAGAAGCTTTTTCTTCAGGACTTTCAACCACCTTTTCAGGTTCCTCCCTGCTATCGTCGATAACAGTAACGTCTTTAACTTTGACAATTTCAGGTTCCTTGGGTTGATCGTCTTTTGTTTCACTAGGTTTATCGTCAACAAGTTTCAGTTCTACTGGTTTGATTATAGGTACATGTTCGTCTTTAGGGGATTTGTCTGTTGGTTCTTCAGTTATACCGGAAGTTTTCTCTTCTGGACTTTCAACCACCTTTTCAGGTACCTTTTTGCTATCGTCAATAACTGTAATGTCTTTAACTTTGACTATTTCAGGTTCCTTAGGTTGTTCGACTGCTGTTTCTTTAGGTTTGTCGCCCACGGGTGAGATTTTTGGTACATGATCGGTTTTGGGAGATTTGTCTGTTGGTACTTCGGGTTTATCAGAAGCTTTTTCTTCAGGACTTTCAACCACCTTTTCAGGTTCCTCCCTGCTATCGTCGATAACAGTAACGTCTTTAACTTTGACAATTTCAGGTTCCTTGGGTTGATCGTCTTTTGTTTCACTAGGTTTATCGTCAACAAGTTTAAGTTCTACTGGTTTGATTATAGGTACATGTTCGTCTTTAGGGGATTTGTCTGTTGGTTCTTCAGTTATACCGGAAGTTTTCTCTTCTGGACTTTCAACCACCTTTTCAGGTACCTTTTTGCTATCGTCAATAACTGTAATGTCTTTAACTTTGACTATTTCAGGTTCCTTAGGTTGTTCGACTGCTGTTTCTTTAAGTTTGTCGCCCACGGGTGAGATTTTTGGTACATGATCGGTTTTGGGAGATTTGTCTGTTGGTACTTCGGGTTTATCAGAAGCTTTTTCTTCAGGACTTTCAACCACCTTTTCAGGTTCCTCCCTGCTATCGTCGATAAAAGTAACGTCTTTAACTTTGACAATTTCAGGTTCCTTGGGTTGATAGTCTTTTGTTTCACTAGGTTTATCGTCAACAAGTTTCAGTTCTACTGGTTTGATTATAGGTACATGTTCGTCTTTAGGGGATTTGTCTGTTGGTTCTTCAGTTATACCGGAAGTTTTCTCTTCTGGACTTTCAACCACCTTTTCAGGTACCTTTTTGCTATCGTCAATAACTGTAATGTCTTTAATTTTGACTATTTCAGGTTCCTTAGGTTGTTCGACTGCTGTTTCTTTAAGTTTGTCGCCCACGGGTGAGATTTTTGGTACATGATCGGTTTTGGGAGATTTGTCTGTTGGTACTTCGGGTTTATCAGAAGCTTTTTCTTCAGGACTTTCAACCACCTTTTCAGGTTCCTCCCTGCTATCGTCGATAAAAGTAACGTCTTTAACTTTGACAATTTCAGGTTCCTTGGGTTGATCGTCTTTTGTTTCACTAGGTTTATCGTCAACAAGTTTCAGTTCTACTGGTTTGATTATAGGTACATGTTCGTCTTTAGGGGATTTGTCTGTTGGTTCTTCAGTTATACCGGAAGTTTTCTCTTCTGGACTTTCAACCACCTTTTCAGGTACCTTTTTGCTATCGTCAATAACTGTAATGTCTTTAACTTTGACTATTTCAGGTTCCTTAGGTTGTTCGACTGCTGTTTCTTTAGGTTTGTCGCCCACGGGTGAGATTTTTGGTACATGATCGGTTTTGGGAGATTTGTCTGTTGGTACTTCGGGTTTATCAGAAGCTTTTTCTTCAGGACTTTCAACCACCTTTTCAGGTTCCTCCCTGCTATCGTCGATAACAGTAACGTCTTTAACTTTGACAATTTCAGGTTCCTTGGGTTGATCGTCTTTTGTTTCACTAGGTTTATCGTCAACAAGTTTCAGTTCTACTGGTTTGATTATAGGTACATGTTCGTCTTTAGGGGATTTGTCTGTTGGTTCTTCAGTTATACCTGAAGTTTTCTCTTCTGGACTTTCAACCACCTTTTCAGGCTCCTTTTTGCTATCGTCAATAACTGTAATGTCTTTAACTTTGACTATTTCAGGTTCCTTAGGTTGTTCGACTGCTGTTTCTTTAGGTTTGTCGCCCACGGGTGAGATTTTTGGTACATGATCGGTTTTGGGAGATTTGTCTGTTGGTACTTCGGGTTTATCAGAAGCTTTTTCTTCAGGACTTTCAACCACCTTTTCAGGTTCCTCCCTGCTATCGTCGATAACAGTAACGTCTTTAACTTTGACAATTTCAGGTTCCTTGGGTTGATCGTCTTTTGTTTCACTAGGTTTATCGTCAACAAGTTTCAGTTCTACTGGTTTGATTATAGGTACATGTTCGTCTTTAGGGGATTTGTCTGTTGGCTCTTCAGTTATACCGGAAGTTTTCTCTTCTGGACTTTCAACCACCTTTTCAGGTACCTTTTTGCTATCGTCAATAACTGTAATGTCTTTAACTTTGACTATTTCAGGTTCCTTAGGTTGTTCGACTGCTGTTTCTTTAGGTTTGTCGCCCACGGGTGAGATTTTTGGTACATAATCGGTTTTGGGAGATTTGTCTGTTGGTACTTCGAGTTTATCAGAAGCTTTTTCTTCAGGACTTTCAACCACCTTTTCAGGTTCCTCCCTGCTATCGTCGATAACAGTAACGTCTTTAACTTTGACAATTTCAGGTTCCTTGGGTTGATCGTCTTTTGTTTCACTAGGTTTATCGTCAACAAGTTTCAGTTCTACTGGTTTGATTATAGGTACATGTTCGTCTTTAGGGGATTTGTCTGTTGGTTCTTCAGTTATACCGGAAGATTTCTCTTCTGGACTTTCAACCACCTTTTCAGGTACCTTTTTGCTATCGTCAATAACTGTAATGTCTTTAACTTTGACTATTTCAGGTTCCTTAGGTTGTTCGACTGCTGTTTCTTTAGGTTTGTCGCCCACGGGTGAGATTTTTGGTACATGATCGGTTTTGGGAGATTTGTCTGTTGGTACTTCGGGTTTATCAGAAGCTTTTTCTTCAGGACTTTCAACCACCTTTTCAGGTTCCTCCCTGCTATCGTCGATAACAGTAACGTCTTTAACTTTGACAATTTCAGGTTCCTTGGGTTGATCGTCTTTTGTTTCACTAGGTTTATCGTCAACAAGTTTCAGTTCTACTGGTTTGATTATAGGTACATGTTCGTCTTTAGGGGATTTGTCTGTTGGTTCTTCAGTTATACCTGAAGTTTTCTCTTCTGGACTTTCAACCACCTTTTCAGGCTCCTTTTTGCTATCGTCAATAACTGTAATGTCTTTAACTTTGACTATTTCAGGTTCCTTAGGTTGTTCGACTGCTGTTTCTTTAGGTTTGTCGCCCACGGGTGAGATTTTTGGTACATGATCGGTTTTGGGAGATTTGTCTGTTGGTACTTCGGGTTTATCAGAAGCTTTTTCTTCAGGACTTTCAACCACCTTTTCAGGTTCCTCCCTGCTATCGTCGATAACAGTAACGTCTTTAACTTTGACAATTTCAGGTTCCTTGGGTTGATCGTCTTTTGTTTCACTAGGTTTATCGTCAACAAGTTTCAGTTCTACTGGTTTGATTATAGGTACATGTTCGTCTTTAGGGGATTTGTCTGTTGGTTCTTCAGTTATACCGGAAGTTTTCTCTTCTGGACTTTCAACCACCTTTTCAGGTACCTTTTTGCTATCGTCAATAACTGTAATGTCTTTAACTTTGACTATTTCAGGTTCCTTAGGTTGTTCGACTGCTGTTTCTTTAGGTTTGTCGCCCACGGGTGAGATTTTTGGTACATGATCGGTTTTGGGAGATTTGTCTGTTGGTACTTCGGGTTTATCAGAAGCTTTTTCTTCAGGACTTTCAACCACCTTTTCAGGTTCCTCCCTGCTATCGTCGATAACAGTAACGTCTTTAACTTTGACAATTTCAGGTTCCTTGGGTTGATCGTCTTTTGTTTCACTAGGTTTATCGTCAACAAGTTTCAGTTCTACTGGTTTGATTATAGGTACATGTTCGTCTTTAGGGGATTTGTCTGTTGGTTCTTCAGTTATACCTGAAGTTTTCTCTTCTGGACTTTCAACCACCTTTTCAGGCTCCTTTTTGCTATCGTCAATAACTGTAATGTCTTTAACTTTGACTATTTCAGGTTCCTTAGGTTGTTCGACTGCTGTTTCTTTAGGTTTGTCGCCCACGGGTGAGATTTTTGGTACATGATCGGTTTTGGGAGATTTGTCTGTTGGTACTTCGGGTTTATCAGAAGCTTTTTCTTCAGGACTTTCAACCACCTTTTCAGGTTCCTCCCTGCTATCGTCGATAACAGTAACGTCTTTAACTTTGACAATTTCAGGTTCCTTGGGTTGATCGTCTTTTGTTTCACTAGGTTTATCGTCAACAAGTTTCAGTTCTACTGGTTTGATTATAGGTACATGTTCGTCTTTAGGGGATTTGTCTGTTGGCTCTTCAGTTATACCGGAAGTTTTCTCTTCTGGACTTTCAACCACCTTTTCAGGTACCTTTTTGCTATCGTCAATAACTGTAATGTCTTTAACTTTGACTATTTCAGGTTCCTTAGGTTGTTCGACTGCTGTTTCTTTAGGTTTGTCGCCCACGGGTGAGATTTTTGGTACATGATCGGTTTTGGGAGATTTGTCTGTTGGTACTTCGGGTTTATCAGAAGCTTTTTCTTCAGGACTTTCAACCACCTTTTCAGGTTCCTCCCTGCTATCGTCGATAACAGTAACGTCTTTAACTTTGACAATTTCAGGTTCCTTGGGTTGATCGTCTTTTGTTTCACTAGGTTTATCGTCAACAAGTTTCAGTTCTACTGGTTTGATTATAGGTACATGTTCGTCTTTAGGGGATTTGTCTGTTGGTTCTTCAGTTATACCGGAAGTTTTCTCTTCTGGACTTTCAACCACCTTTTCAGGTACCTTTTTGCTATCGTCAATAACTGTAATGTCTTTAACTTTGACTATTTCAGGTTCCTTAGGTTGTTCGACTGCTGTTTCTTTAGGTTTGTCGCCCACGGGTGAGATTTTTGGTACATGATCGGTTTTGGGAGATGTGTCTGTTGGTACTTCGGGTTTATCAGAAGCTTTTTCTTCAGGACTTTCAACCACCTTTTCAGGTTCCTCCCTGCTATCGTCGATAACAGTAACGTCTTTAACTTTGACAATTTCAGGTTCCTTGGGTTGATCGTCTTTTGTTTCACTAGGTTTATCGTCAACAAGTTTCAGTTCTACTGGTTTGATTATAGGTACATGTTCGTCTTTAGGGGATTTGTCTGTTGGTTCTTCAGTTATACCGGAAGTTTTCTCTTCTGGACTTTCAACCACCTTTTCAGGTACCTTTTTGCTATCGTCAATAACTGTAATGTCTTTAACTTTGACTATTTCAGGTTCCTTAGGTTGTTCCACTGCTGTTTCTTTAGGTTTGACGCCCACGGGTGAGATTTTTGGTACATGATCGGTTTTGGAAGATTTGTCTGTTGGTACTTCGGGTTTATCAGAAGCTATTTCTTCAGGACTTTCAACCACCTTTTCAGGTTCCTCCCTGCTATCGTCGATAACAGTAACGTCTTTAACTTTGACAATTTCAGGTTCCTTGGGTTGATCGTCTTTTGTTTCACTAGGTTTATCGTCAACAAGTTTCAGTTCTACTGGTTTGATTATAGGTACATGTTCGTCTTTAGGGGATTTGTCTGTTGGTTCTTCAGTTATACCGGAAGTTTTCTCTTCTGGACTTTCAACCACCTTTTCAGTTACCTTTTTGCTATCGTCAATAACTGTAATGTCTTTAACTTTGACTATTTCAGGTTCCTTAGGTTGTTCGACTGCTGTTTCTTTAGGTTTGTCGCCCACGGGTGAGATTTTTGGTACATGATCGGTTTTGGGAGATTTGTCTGTTGGTACTTCGGGTTTATCAGAAGCTTTTTCTTCAGGACTTTCAACCACCTTTTCAGGTTCCTCCCTGCTATCGTCGATAACAGTAACGTCTTTAACTTTGACAATTTCAGGTTCCTTGGGTTGATCGTCTTTTGTTTCACTAGGTTTATCGTCAACAAGTTTCAGTTCTACTGGTTTGATTATAGGTACATGTTCGTCTTTAGGGGATTTGTCTGTTGTTTCTTCAGTTATACCGGAAGTTTTCTCTTCTGGACTTTCAACCACCTTTTCAGGTACCTTTTTGCTATCGTCAATAACTGTAATGTCTTTAACTTTGACTATTTCAGGTTCCTTAGAGTGTTCGACTGCTGTTTCTTTAGGTTTGTCGCCCACGGGTGAGATTTTTGGTACATGATCGGTTTTGGGAGATTTGTCTGTTGGTACTTCGGGTTTATCGGAAGCTTTACCTTCAGGAATTTCAGGCTCTGTAAGTTCATTAACATTTGGAATTTCTGGTTCATCTTCTACTGGCTCATCTTTATCTACTTCTTGCTTTTCGTCAATAGTTTTATGTGTTACAATTTCATGGGATATTATTTCATGGGTTATAATTTTACGGTCAACTGTTATGTCCTTTGTTTTAATTTCGTCTGTAGGTGTTTTATCAGTAGGTTCCTTAGGTAGCTGTTCCGGTTTACCTTCAGAAATTTTAGTTTCCGGTTCAGGTTTGTCTTTGTCAACCTCCGCAACCTTAAGTTCCTTGTGCTTAGGAATTTCAGGCTCTTCGGTTGGCGTACCTACTAATTCTTTGGGTGCTTTCTCACTAGGTTTTTCGTGTATATCGGATGGTTTTTCCTTAGTAATTTCAGTTACCGTTGCAGGTTCTTTTTTGTCATCGTCGATGGGCTTGAGATCCTTAACCTTTGTAATTTCTGGTTCATCTTCTACTGGCTCATCTTTAGCTACTTCTTGCTTTTCGTCAATAGTTTTATGTGTTACAATTTCATGGGATATAATTTCATGGGTTATAATTTTACGGTCAACTGTTATGTCCTTTGTTTTAATTTCGTCTGTAGGTGTTTTATCAGTAGGTTCTTTAGGTAGCTGTTCCGGTTTACCTTCAGAAATTTTAGTTTCCGGTTCAGGTTCGTCTTTGTCAACCTCCGCAACCTTAAGTTCCTTGTGCTTAGGAATTTCAGGCTCTTCGGTTGGCGTACCTACTAATTCTTTGGGTGCTTTCTCACTAGGTTTTTCGTGTATATCGGATGGTTTTTCCTTAGTAATTTCAGTTACCGTTGCAGGTTCTTTTTTGTCATCGTCGATGGGCTTGAGATCCTTAACCTTTGTAATTTCTGGTTCATCTTCTACTGGCTCATGTTTATCTACTTCTTGCTTTTCGTCAATAGTTTTATGTGTTACAATTTCATGGGATATTATTTCATGGGTTATAATTTTACGGTCAACTGTTATGTCCTTTGTTTTAATTTCGTCTGTAGGTGTTTTATCAGTAGGTTCTTCAGGTAGCTGTTCCGGTTTACCTTCAGAAATTTTAGTTTCCGGTTCAGGTTCGTCTTTGTCAACCTCCGCAACCTTAAGTTCCTTGTGCTTAGGAATTTCAGGCTCTTCGGTTGGCGTACCTACTAATTCTTTGGGTGCTTTCTCACTAGGTTTTTCGTGTATATCGGATGGTTTTTCCTTAGTAATTTCAGTTACCGTTGCAGGTTCTTTTTTGTCATCGTCGATGGGCTTGAGATCCTTAACCTTTGTAATTTCTGGTTCATCTTCTACTGGCTCATCTTTATCTACTTCTTGCTTTTCGTCAATAGTTTTATGTGTTACAATTTCATGGGATATTATTTCATGGGTTATAATTTTACCGTCAACTGTTATGTCCTTTGTTTTAATTTCGTCTGTAGGTGTTTTATCAGTAGGTTCTTTAGGTAGCTGTTCCGGTTTACCTTCAGAAATTTTAGTTTCCGGTTCAGGTTCGTCTTTGTCAACCTCCGCAACCTTAAGTTCCTTGTGCTTAGGAATTTCAGGCTCTTCGGTTGGCGTACCTACTAATTCTTTGGGTGCTTTCTCACTAGGTTTTTCGTGTATATCGGATGGTTTTTCCTTAGTAATTTCAGTTACCGTTGCAGGTTCTTTTTTGTCATCGTCGATGGGCTTGAGATCCTTAACCTTTGTAATTTCTGGTTCATCTTCTACTGGCTCATCTTTATCTACTTCTTGCTTTTCGTCAATAGTTTTATGTGTTACAATTTCATGGGATATTATTTCATGGGTTATAATTTTACGGTCAACTGTTATGTCCTTTGTTTTAATTTCGTCTGTAGGTGTTTTATCAGTAGGTTCTTCAGGTAGCTGTTCCGGTTTACCTTCAGAAATTTTAGTTTCCGGTTCAGGTTCGTCTTTGTCAACCTCCGCAACCTTAAGTTCCTTGTGCTTAGGAATTTCAGGCTCTTCGGTTGGCGTACCTACTAATTCTTTGGATGCTTTCTCACTAGGTTTTTCGTGTATATCGGATGGTTTTTCCTTAGTAATTTCAGTTACCGTTGCAGGTTCCTTTTTGTCATCGTCGATGGGCTTGAGATCCTTGACCTTTGTAATTTCTGGTTCATCTTCTACTGGCTCATCTTTATCTACTTCTTGCTTTTCGTCAATAGTTTTATGTGTTACAATTTCATGGGATATTATTTCATGGGTTATAATTTTACGGAAAACTGTTATGTCCTTTGTTTTAATTTCGTCTGTAGGTGTTTTAGGTTCTTTAGGTAGCTGTTCCGGTTTACCTTCAGAAATTTTAGTTTCCGGTTCAGGTTCGTCTTTGTCAACCTCCGCAGCCTTAAGTTCCTTGTGCTTAGGAATTTCAGGCTCTTCGGTTGGCGTACCTACTAATTCTTTGGGTGCTTTCTCACTAGGTTTTTCGTGTATATCGGATGGTTTTTCCTTAGTAATTTCAGTTACCGTTGCAGGTTCTTTTTTGTCATCGTCGATGGGCTTGAGATCCTTAACCTTTGTAATTTCTGGTTCATCTTCTACTGGCTCATCTTTATCTACTTCTTGCTTTTCGTCAATAGTTTTATGTGTTACAATTTCATGGGATATTATTTCATGGGTTATAATTTTACGGTCAACTGTTATGTCCTTTGTTTTAATTTCGTCTGTAGGTGTTTTATCAGTAGGTTCTTTAAGTAGCTGTTCCGGTTTACCTTCAGAAATTTTAGTTTCCGGTTCAGGTTCGTCTTTGTCAACCTCCGCAACCTTAAGTTCCTTGTGCTTAGGAATTTCAGGCTCTTCGGTTGGCGTACCTACTAATTCTTTGGGTGTTTTCTCACTAGGTTTTTCGTGTATATCGGATGGTTTTTCCTTAGTAATTTCAGTTACCGTTGCAGGTTCTTTTTTGTCATCGTCGATGGGCTTGAGATCCTTAACCTTTGTAATTTCTGGTTCATCTTCTACTGGCTCATCTTTATCTACTTCTTGCTTTTCGTCAATAGTTTTATGTGTTACAATTTCATGGGATATTATTTCATGGGTTATAATTTTACGGTCAACTGTTATGTCCTTTGTTTTAATTTCGTCGGTAGGTGTTTTAGGTTCTTTAGGTAGCTGTTCCGGTTTACCTTCAGAAATTTTAGTTTCCGGTTCAGGTTCGTCTTTGTCAACCTCCGCAGCCTTAAGTTCCTTGTGCTTAGGAATTTCAGGCTCTTCGGTTGGCGTACCTACTAATTCTTTGGGTGCTTTCTCACTAGGTTTTTCGTGTATATCGGATGGTTTTTCCTTAGTAATTTCAGTTACCGTTGCAGGTTCTTTTTTGTCATCGCAGATGGGCTTGAGATCCTTAACCTTTGTAATTTCTGGTTCATCTTCTACTGGCTCATCTTTATCTACTTCTTGCTTTTCGTCAATAGTTTTATGTGTTACAATTTCATGGGATATTATTTCATGGGTTATAATTTTACGGTCAACTGTTATGTCCTTTGTTTTAATTTCGTCTGTAGGTGTTTTATCAGTAGGTTCTTTAGGTTCCGGTTTACCTTCAGAAATTTTAGTTTCCGGTTCAGGTTTGTCTTTGTCAACCTCCGCAACCTTAAGTTCCTTGTGCTTAGGAATTTCAGGCTCTTCGGTTGGCGTACCTACTAATTCTTTGGGTGCTTTCTCACTAGGTTTTTCGTGTATATCGGATGGTTTTTCCTTAGTAATTTCAGTTACCGTTGCAGGTTTTTTTTTGTCATCGTCGATGGGCTTGAGATCCTTAACCTTTGTAATTTCTGGTTCATCTTCTACTGGCTCATCTTTATCTACTTCTTGCTTTTCGTCAATAGTTTTATGTGTTACAATTTCATGGGATATTATTTCATGGGTTATAATTTTACGGTCAACTGTTATGTCCTTTGTTTTAATTTCGTCTGTAGGTGTTTTATCAGTAGGTTCTTTAGGTAGCTGTTCCGGTTTACCTTCAGAAATTTTAGTTTCCGGTTCAGGTTCGTCTTTGTCAACCTCCGCAACCTTAAGTTCCTTGTGCTTAGGAATTTCAGGCTCTTCGGTTGGCGTACCTACTAATTCTTTGGGTGTTTTCTCACTAGGTTTTTCGTGTATATCGGATGGTTTTTCCTTAGTAATTTCAGTTACCGTTGCAGGTTCTTTTTTGTCATCGTCGATGGGCTTGAGATCCTTAACCTTTGTAATTTCTGGTTCATCTTCTACTGGCTCATCTTTATCTACTTCTTGCTTTTCGTCAATAGTTTTATGTGTTACAATTTCATGGGATATTATTTCATGGGTTATAATTTTACGGTCAACTGTTATGTCCTTTGTTTTAATTTCGTCGGTAGGTGTTTTAGGTTCTTTAGGTAGCTGTTCCGGTTTACCTTCAGAAATTTTAGTTTCCGGTTCAGGTTCGTCTTTGTCAACCTCCGCAGCCTTAAGTTCCTTGTGCTTAGGAATTTCAGGCTCTTCGGTTGGCGTACCTACTAATTCTTTGGGTGCTTTCTCACTAGGTTTTTCGTGTATATCGGATGGTTTTTCCTTAGTAATTTCAGTTACCGTTGCAGGTTCTTTTTTGTCATCGCAGATGGGCTTGAGATCCTTAACCTTTGTAATTTCTGGTTCATCTTCTACTGGCTCATCTTTATCTACTTCTTGCTTTTCGTCAATAGTTTTATGTGTTACAATTTCATGGGATATTATTTCATGGGTTATAATTTTACGGTCAACTGTTATGTCCTTTGTTTTAATTTCGTCTGTAGGTGTTTTATCAGTAGGTTCTTCAGGTAGCTGTTCCGGTTTACCTTCAGAAATTTTAGTTTCCGGTTCAGGTTCGTCTTTGTCAACCTCCGCAACCTTAAGTTCCTTGTGCTTAGGAATTTCAGGCTCTTCGGTTGGCGTACCTACTAATTCTTTGGGTGCTTTCTCACTAGGTTTTTCGTGTATATCGGATGGTTTTTCCTTAGTAATTTCAGTTACCGTTGCAGGTTCTTTTTTGTCATCGTCGATGGGCTTGAGATCCTTAACCTTTGTAATTTCTGGTTCATCTTCTACTGGCTCATCTTTATCTACTTCTTGCTTTTCGTCAATAGTTTTATGTGTTACAATTTCATGGGATATTATTTCATGGGTTATAATTTTACGGTCAACTGTTATGTCCTTTGTTTTAATTTCGTCTGTAGGTGTTTTATCAGTAGGTTCTTTAGGTAGCTGTTCCGGTTTACCTTCAGAAATTTTAGTTTCCGGTTCAGGTTCGTCTTTGTCAACCTCCGCAACCTTAAGTTCCTTGTGCTTAGGAATTTCAGGCTCTTCGGTTGGCGTACCTACTAATTCTTTGGATGCTTTCTCACTAGGTTTTTCGTGTATATCGGATGGTTTTTCCTTAGTAATTTCAGTTACCGTTGCAGGTTCCTTTTTGTCATCGTCGATGGGCTTGAGATCCTTGACCTTTGTAATTTCTGGTTCATCTTCTACTGGCTCATCTTTATCTACTTCTTGCTTTTCGTCAATAGTTTTATGTGTTACAATTTCATGGGATATTATTTCATGGGTTATAATTTTACGGAAAACTGTTATGTCCTTTGTTTTAATTTCGTCTGTAGGTGTTTTAGGTTCTTTAGGTAGCTGTTCCGGTTTACCTTCAGAAATTTTAGTTTCCGGTTCAGGTTCGTCTTTGTCAACCTCCGCAACCTTAAGTTCCTTGTGCTTAGGAATTTCAGGCTCTTCGGTTGGCGTACCTACTAATTCTTTGGGTGTTTTCTCACTAGGTTTTTCGTGTATATCGGATGGTTTTTCCTTAGTAATTTCAGTTACCGTTGCAGGTTCTTTTTTGTCATCGTCGATGGGCTTGAGATCCTTAACCTTTGTAATTTCTGGTTCATCTTCTACTGGCTCATCTTTATCTACTTCTTGCTTTTCGTCAATAGTTTTATGTGTTACAATTTCATGGGATATTATTTCATGGGTTATAATTTTACGGTCAACTGTTATGTCCTTTGTTTTAATTTCGTCGGTAGGTGTTTTAGGTTCTTTAGGTAGCTGTTCCGGTTTACCTTCAGAAATTTTAGTTTCCGGTTCAGGTTCGTCTTTGTCAACCTCCGCAGCCTTAAGTTCCTTGTGCTTAGGAATTTCAGGCTCTTCGGTTGGCGTACCTACTAATTCTTTGGGTGCTTTCTCACTAGGTTTTTCGTGTATATCGGATGGTTTTTCCTTAGTAATTTCAGTTACCGTTGCAGGTTCTTTTTTGTCATCGCAGATGGGCTTGAGATCCTTAACCTTTGTAATTTCTGGTTCATCTTCTACTGGCTCATCTTTATCTACTTCTTGCTTTTCGTCAATAGTTTTATGTGTTACAATTTCATGGGATATTATTTCATGGGTTATAATTTTACGGTCAACTGTTATGTCCTTTGTTTTAATTTCGTCTGTAGGTGTTTTATCAGTAGGCTCTTTAGGTTCCGGTTTACCTTCAGAAATTTTAGTTTCCGGTTCAGGTTTGTCTTTGTCAACCTCCGCAACCTTAAGTTCCTTGTGCTTAGGAATTTCAGGCTCTTCGGTTGGCGTACCTACTAATTCTTTGGGTGCTTTCTCACTAGGTTTTTCGTGTATATCGGATGGTTTTTCCTTAGTAATTTCAGTTACCGTTGCAGGTTTTTTTTTGTCATCGTCGATGGGCTTGAGATCCTTAACCTTTGTAATTTCTGGTTCATCTTCTACTGGCTCATCTTTATCTACTTCTTGCTTTTCGTCAATAGTTTTATGTGTTACAATTTCATGGGATATTATTTCATGGGTTATAATTTTACGGTCAACTGTTATGTCCTTTGTTTTAATTTCGTCTGTAGGTGTTTTATCAGTAGGTTCTTTAGGTAGCTGTTCCGGTTTACCTTCAGAAATTTTAGTTTCCGGTTCAGGTTTGTCTTTGTCAATCTCCGCAACCTTAAGTTCCTTGTGCTTAGGAATTTCAGGCTCTTCGGTTGGCGTACCTACTAATTCTTTGGGTGCTTTCTCACTAGGTTTTTCGTGTATATCGGATGGTTTTTCCTTAGTAATTTCAGTTACCGTTGCAGGTTCTTTTTTGTCATCGTCGATGGGCTTGAGATCCTTAATCTTTGTAATTTCTGGTTCATCTTCTACTGGCTCATCTTTATCTACTTCTTGCTTTTCGTCAATAGTTTTATGTGTTACAATTTCATGGGATATTATTTCATGGGTTATAATTTTACGGTCAACTGTTATGTCCTTTGTTTTAATTTCGTCTGTAGGTGTTTTATCAGTAGGTTCTTTAGGTAGCTGTTCCGGTTTACCTTCAGAAATTTTAGTTTCCGGTTCAGGTTCGTCTTTGTCAACCTCCGCAACCTTAAGTTCCTTGTGCTTAGGAATTTCAGGCTCTTCGGTTGGCGTACCTACTAATTCTTTGGGTGTTTTCTCACTAGGTTTTTCGTGTATATCGGATGGTTTTTCCTTAGTAATTTCAGTTACCGTTGCAGGTTCTTTTTTGTCATCGTCGATGGGCTTGAGATCCTTAACCTTTGTAATTTCTGGTTCATCTTCTACTGGCTCATCTTTATCTACTTCTTGCTTTTCGTCAATAGTTTTATGTGTTACAATTTCATGGGATATTATTTCATGGGTTATAATTTTACGGTCAACTGTTATGTCCTTTGTTTTAATTTCGTCGGTAGGTGTTTTAGGTTCTTTAGGTAGCTGTTCCGGTTTACCTTCAGAAATTTTAGTTTCCGGTTCAGGTTCGTCTTTGTCAACCTCCGCAGCCTTAAGTTCCTTGTGCTTAGGAATTTCAGGCTCTTCGGTTGGCGTACCTACTAATTCTTTGGGTGCTTTCTCACTAGGTTTTTCGTGTATATCGGATGGTTTTTCCTTAGTAATTTCAGTTACCGTTGCAGGTTCTTTTTTGTCATCGCAGATGGGCTTGAGATCCTTAACCTTTGTAATTTCTGGTTCATCTTCTACTGGCTCATCTTTATCTACTTCTTGCTTTTCGTCAATAGTTTTATGTGTTACAATTTCATGGGATATTATTTCATGGGTTATAATTTTACGGTCAACTGTTATGTCCTTTGTTTTAATTTCGTCTGTAGGTGTTTTATCAGTAGGTTCTTTAGGTTCCGGTTTACCTTCAGAAATTTTAGTTTCCGGTTCAGGTTTGTCTTTGTCAACCTCCGCAACCTTAAGTTCCTTGTGCTTAGGAATTTCAGGCTCTTCGGTTGGCGTACCTACTAATTCTTTGGGTGCTTTCTCACTAGGTTTTTCGTGTATATCGGATGGTTTTTCCTTAGTAATTTCAGTTACCGTTGCAGGTTCTTTTTTGTCATCGTCGATGGGCTTGAGATCCTTAACCTTTGTAATTTCTGGTTCATCTTCTACTGGCTCATCTTTATCTACTTCTTGCTTTTCGTCAATAGTTTTATGTGTTACAATTTCATGGGATATTATTTCATGGGTTATAATTTTACGGTCAACTGTTATGTCCTTTGTTTTAATTTCGTCTGTAGGTGTTTTATCAGTAGGTTCTTTAGGTAGCTGTTCCGGTTTACCTTCAGAAATTTTAGTTTCCGGTTCAGGTTTGTCTTTGTCAATCTCCGCAACCTTAAGTTCCTTGTGCTTAGGAATTTCAGGCTCTTCGGTTGGCGTACCTACTAATTCTTTGGGTGTTTTCTCACTAGGTTTTTCGTGTATATCGGATGGTTTTTCCTTAGTAATTTCAGTTACCGTTGCAGGTTCTTTTTTGTCATCGTCGATGGGCTTGAGATCCTTAACCTTTGTAATTTCTGGTTCATCTTCTACTGGCTCATCTTTATCTACTTCTTGCTTTTCGTCAATAGTTTTATGTGTTACAATTTCATGGGATATTATTTCATGGGTTATAATTTTACGGTCAACTGTTATGTCCTTTGTTTTAATTTCGTCGGTAGGTGTTTTAGGTTCTTTAGGTAGCTGTTCCGGTTTACCTTCAGAAATTTTAGTTTCCGGTTCAGGTTCGTCTTTGTCAACCTCCGCAGCCTTAAGTTCCTTGTGCTTAGGAATTTCAGGCTCTTCGGTTGGCGTACCTACTAATTCTTTGGGTGCTTTCTCACTAGGTTTTTCGTGTATATCGGATGGTTTTTCCTTAGTAATTTCAGTTACCGTTGCAGGTTCTTTTTTGTCATCGCAGATGGGCTTGAGATCCTTAACCTTTGTAATTTCTGGTTCATCTTCTACTGGCTCATCTTTATCTACTTCTTGCTTTTCGTCAATAGTTTTATGTGTTACAATTTCATGGGATATTATTTCATGGGTTATAATTTTACGGTCAACTGTTATGTCCTTTGTTTTAATTTCGTCTGTAGGTGTTTTATCAGTAGGTTCTTTAGGTTCCGGTTTACCTTCAGAAATTTTAGTTTCCGGTTCAGGTTTGTCTTTGTCAACCTCCGCAACCTTAAGTTCCTTGTGCTTAGGAATTTCAGGCTCTTCGGTTGGCGTACCTACTAATTCTTTGGGTGCTTTCTCACTAGGTTTTTCGTGTATATCGGATGGTTTTTCCTTAGTAATTTCAGTTACCGTTGCAGGTTTTTTTTTGTCATCGTCGATGGGCTTGAGATCCTTAACCTTTGTAATTTCTGGTTCATCTTCTACTGGCTCATTTTTATCTACTTCTTGCTTTTCGTCAATAGTTTTATGTGTTACAATTTCATGGGATATTATTTCATGGGTTATAATTTTACGGTCAACTGTTATGTCCTTTGTTTTAATTTCGTCTGTAGGTGTTTTATCAGTAGGTTCTTTAGGTAGCTGTTCCGGTTTACCTTCAGAAATTTTAGTTTCCGGTTCAGGTTTGTCTTTGTCAATCTCCGCAACCTTAAGTTCCTTGTGCTTAGGAATTTCAGGCTCTTCGGTTGGCGTACCTACTAATTCTTTGGGTGCTTTCTCACTAGGTTTTTCGTGTATATCGGATGGTTTTTCCTTAGTAATTTCAGTTACCGTTGCAGGTTCTTTTTTGTCATCGTCGATGGGCTTGAGATCCTTAATCTTTGTAATTTCTGGTTCATCTTCTACTGGCTCATCTTTATCTACTTCTTGCTTTTCGTCAATAGTTTTATGTGTTACAATTTCATGGGATATTATTTCATGGGTTATAATTTTACGGTCAACTGTTATGTCCTTTGTTTTAATTTCGTCTGTAGGTGTTTTATCAGTAGGTTCTTTAGGTAGCTGTTCCGGTTTACCTTCAGAAATTTTAGTTTCCGGTTCAGGTTCGTCTTTGTCAACCTCCGCAACCTTAAGTTCCTTGTGCTTAGGAATTTCAGGCTCTTCGGTTGGCGTACCTACTAATTCTTTGGGTGCTTTCTCACTAGGTTTTTCGTGTATATCGGATGGTTTTTCCTTAGTAATTTCAGTTACCGTTGCAGGTTCTTTTTTGTCATCGTCGATGGGCTTGAGATCCTTAACCTTTGTAATTTCTGGTTCATCTTCTACTGGCTCATCTTTATCTACTTCTTGCTTTTCGTCAATAGTTTTATGTGTTACAATTTCATGGGATATTATTTCATGGGTTATAATTTTACGGTCAACTGTTATGTCCTTTGTTTTAATTTCGTCTGTAGGTGTTTTATCAGTAGGTTCTTTAGGTTCCGGTTTACCTTCAGAAATTTTAGTTTCCGGTTCAGGTTCGTCTTTGTCAACCTCCGCAACCTTAAGTTCCTTGTGCTTAGGAATTTCAGGCTCTTCGGTTGGCGTACCTACTAATTCTTTGGGTGCTTTCTCACTAGGTTTTTCGTGTATATCGGATGGTTTTTCCTTAGTAATTTCAGTTACCGTTGCAGGTTCTTTTTTGTCATCGTCGATGGGCTTGAGATCCTTGACCTTTGTAATTTCTGGTTCATCTTCTACTGGCTCATCTTTATCTACTTCTTGCTTTTCGTCAATAGTTTTATGTGTTACAATTTCATGGGATATTATTTCATGGGTTATAATTTTACGGTCAACTGTTATGTCCTTTGTTTTAATTTCGTCTGTAGGTGTTTTAGGTTCTTTAGGTAGCTGTTCCGGTTTACCTTCAGAAATTTTAGTTTCCGGTTCAGGTTCGTCTTTGTCAACCTCCGCAGCCTTAAGTTCCTTGTGCTTAGGAATTTCAGGCTCTTCGGTTGGCGTACCTACTAATTCTTTGGGTGCTTTCTCACTAGGTTTTTCGTGAATATCGGATGGTTTTTCCTTAGTAATTTCAGTTACCGTTGCAGGTTCTTTTTTGTCATCGTCGATGGGCTTGAGATCCTTAACCTTTGTAATTTCTGGTTCATCTTCTACTGGCTCATCTTTATCTACTTCTTGCTTTTCGTCAATAGTTTTATGTGTTACAATTTCATGGGATATTATTTCATGGGTTATAATTTTACCGTCAACTGTTATGTCCTTTGTTTTAATTTCGTCTGTAGGTGTTTTATCAGTAGGTTCTTTAGGTAGCTGTTCCGGTTTACCTTCAGAAATTTTAGTTTCCGGTTCAGGTTCGTCTTTGTCAACCTCCGCAACCTTAAGTTCCTTGTGCTTAGGAATTTCAGGCTCTTCGGTTGGCGTACCTACTAATTCTTTGGATGCTTTCTCACTAGGTTTTTCGTGTATATCGGATGGTTTTTCCTTAGTAATTTCAGTTACCGTTGCAGGTTCCTTTTTGTCATCGTCGATGGGCTTGAGATCCTTGACCTTTGTAATTTCTGGTTCATCTTCTACTGGCTCATCTTTATCTACTTCTTGCTTTTCGTCAATAGTTTTATGTGTTACAATTTCATGGGATATTATTTCATGGGTTATAATTTTACGGTCAACTGTTATGTCCTTTGTTTTAATTTCGTCTGTAGGTGTTTTAGGTTCTTTAGGTAGCTGTTCAGGTTTACCTTCAGAAATTTTAGTTTCCGGTTCAGGTTCGTCTTTGTCAACCTCCACAGCCTTAAGTTCCTTGTGCTTAGGAATTTCAGGCTCTTCGGTTGGCGTACCTACTAATTCTTTGGGTGCTTTCTCACTAGGTTTTTCGTGTATATCGGATGGTTTTTCCTTAGTAATTTCAGTTACCGTTGCAGGTTCTTTTTTGTCATCGCAGATGGGCTTGAGATCCTTAACCTTTGTAATTTCTGGTTCATCTTCTACTGGCTCATCTTTATCTACTTCTTGCTTTTCGTCAATAGTTTTATGTGTTACAATTTCATGGGATATTATTTCATGGGTTATAATTTTACGGTCAACTGTTATGTCCTTTGTTTTAATTTCGTCTGTAGGTGTTTTATCAGTAGGTTCTTTAGGTAGCTGTTCCGGTTTACCTTCAGAAATTTTAGTTTCCGGTTCAGGTTCGTCTTTGTCAACCTCCGCAACCTTAAGTTCCTTGTGCTTAGGAATTTCAGGCTCTTCGGTTGGCGTACCTACTAATTCTTTGGGTGTTTTCTCACTAGGTTTTTCGTGTATATCGGATGGTTTTTCCTTAGTAATTTCAGTTACCGTTGCAGGTTCTTTTTTGTCATCGTCGATGGGCTTGAGATCCTTAACCTTTGTAATTTCTGGTTCATCTTCTACTGGCTCATCTTTATCTACTTCTTGCTTTTCGTCAATAGTTTTATGTGTTACAATTTCATGGGATATTATTTCATGGGTTATAATTTTACGGTCAACTGTTATGTCCCTTGTTTTAATTTCGTCTGTAGGTGTTTTATCAGTAGGTTCTTTAGGTAGCTGTTCCGGTTTACCTTCAGAAATTTTAGTTTCCGGTTCAGGTTTGTCTTTGTCAACCTCCGCAACCTTAAGTTCCTTGTGCTTAGGAATTTCAGGCTCTTCGGTTGGCGTACCTACTAATTCTTTGGGTGCTTTCTCACTAGGTTTTTCGTGTATATCGGATGGTTTTTCCTTAGTAATTTCAGTTACCGTTGCAGGTTCTTTTTTGTCATCGTCGATGGGCTTGAGATCCTTAATCTTTGTAATTTCTGGTTCATCTTCTACTGGCTCATCTTTATCTACTTCTTGCTTTTCGTCAATAGTTTTATGTGTTACAATTTCATGGGATATTATTTCATGGGTTATAATTTTACGGTCAACTGTTATGTCCTTTGTTTTAATTTCGTCTGTAGGTGTTTTATCAGTAGGTTCTTTAGGTAGCTGTTCCGGTTTACCTTCAGAAATTTTAGTTTCCGGTTCAGGTTCGTCTTTGTCAACCTCCGCAACCTTAAGTTCCTTGTGCTTAGGAATTTCAGGCTCTTCGGTTGGCGTACCTACTAATTCTTTGGGTGCTTTCTCACTAGGTTTTTCGTGTATATCGGATGGTTTTTCCTTAGTAATTTCAGTTACCGTTGCAGGTTCTTTTTTGTCATCGTCGATGGGCTTGAGATCCTTAACCTTTGTAATTTCTGGTTCATCTTCTACTGGCTCATCTTTATCTACTTCTTGCTTTTCGTCAATAGTTTTATGTGTTACAATTTCATGGGATATTATTTCATGGGTTATAATTTTACGGTCAACTGTTATGTCCTTTGTTTTAATTTCGTCTGTAGGTGTTTTATCAGTAGGTTCTTTAGGTTCCGGTTTACCTTCAGAAATTTTAGTTTCCGGTTCAGGTTTGTCTTTGTCAACCTCCGCAACCTTAAGTTCCTTGTGCTTAGGAATTTCAGGCTCTTCGGTTGGCGTACCTACTAATTCTTTGGGTGCTTTCTCACTAGGTTTTTCGTGTATATCGGATGGTTTTTCCTTAGTAATTTCAGTTACCGTTGCAGGTTCTTTTTTGTCATCGTCGATGGGCTTGAGATCCTTAATCTTTGTAATTTCTGGTTCATCTTCTACTGGCTCATCTTTATCTACTTCTTGCTTTTCGTCAATAGTTTTATGTGTTACAATTTCATGGGATATTATTTCATGGGTTATAATTTTACGGTCAACTGTTATGTCCTTTGTTTTAATTTCGTCTGTAGGTGTTTTATCAGTAGGTTCTTTAGGTAGCTGTTCCGGTTTACCTTCAGAAATTTTAGTTTCCGGTTCAGGTTCGTCTTTGTCAACCTCCGCAACCTTAAGTTCCTTGTGCTTAGGAATTTCAGGCTCTTCGGTTGGCGTACCTACTAATTCTTTGGGTGTTTTCTCACTAGGTTTTTCGTGTATATCGGATGGTTTTTCCTTAGTAATTTCAGTTACCGTTGCAGGTTCTTTTTTGTCATCGTCGATGGGCTTGAGATCCTTAACCTTTGTAATTTCTGGTTCATCTTCTACTGGCTCATCTTTATCTACTTCTTGCTTTTCGTCAATAGTTTTATGTGTTACAATTTCATGGGATATTATTTCATGGGTTATAATTTTACGGTCAACTGTTATGTCCTTTGTTTTAATTTCGTCGGTAGGTGTTTTAGGTTCTTTAGGTAGCTGTTCCGGTTTACCTTCAGAAATTTTAGTTTCCGGTTCAGGTTCGTCTTTGTCAACCTCCGCAGCCTTAAGTTCCTTGTGCTTAGGAATTTCAGGCTCTTCGGTTGGCGTACCTACTAATTCTTTGGGTGCTTTCTCACTAGGTTTTTCGTGTATATCGGATGGTTTTTCCTTAGTAATTTCAGTTACCGTTGCAGGTTCTTTTTTGTCATCGCAGATGGGCTTGAGATCCTTAACCTTTGTAATTTCTGGTTCATCTTCTACTGGCTCATCTTTATCTACTTCTTGCTTTTCGTCAATAGTTTTATGTGTTACAATTTCATGGGATATTATTTCATGGGTTATAATTTTACGGTCAACTGTTATGTCCTTTGTTTTAATTTCGTCTGTAGGTGTTTTATCAGTAGGTTCTTTAGGTTCCGGTTTACCTTCAGAAATTTTAGTTTCCGGTTCAGGTTTGTCTTTGTCAACCTCCGCAACCTTAAGTTCCTTGTGCTTAGGAATTTCAGGCTCTTCGGTTGGCGTACCTACTAATTCTTTGGGTGCTTTCTCACTAGGTTTTTCGTGTATATCGGATGGTTTTTCCTTAGTAATTTCAGTTACCGTTGCAGGTTTTTTTTTGTCATCGTCGATGGGCTTGAGATCCTTAACCTTTGTAATTTCTGGTTCATCTTCTACTGGCTCATCTTTATCTACTTCTTGCTTTTCGTCAATAGTTTTATGTGTTACAATTTCATGGGATATTATTTCATGGGTTATAATTTTACGGTCAACTGTTATGTCCTTTGTTTTAATTTCGTCTGTAGGTGTTTTATCAGTAGGTTCTTTAGGTAGCTGTTCCGGTTTACCTTCAGAAATTTTAGTTTCCGGTTCAGGTTTGTCTTTGTCAATCTCCGCAACCTTAAGTTCCTTGTGCTTAGGAATTTCAGGCTCTTCGGTTGGCGTACCTACTAATTCTTTGGGTGCTTTCTCACTAGGTTTTTCGTGTATATCGGATGGTTTTTCCTTAGTAATTTCAGTTACCGTTGCAGGTTCTTTTTTGTCATCGTCGATGGGCTTGAGATCCTTAATCTTTGTAATTTCTGGTTCATCTTCTACTGGCTCATCTTTATCTACTTCTTGCTTTTCGTCAATAGTTTTATGTGTTACAATTTCATGGGATATTATTTCATGGGTTATAATTTTACGGTCAACTGTTATGTCCTTTGTTTTAATTTCGTCTGTAGGTGTTTTATCAGTAGGTTCTTTAGGTAGCTGTTCCGGTTTACCTTCAGAAATTTTAGTTTCCGGTTCAGGTTCGTCTTTGTCAACCTCCGCAACCTTAAGTTCCTTGTGCTTAGGAATTTCAGGCTCTTCGGTTGGCGTACCTACTAATTCTTTGGGTGTTTTCTCACTAGGTTTTTCGTGTATATCGGATGGTTTTTCCTTAGTAATTTCAGTTACCGTTGCAGGTTCTTTTTTGTCATCGTCGATGGGCTTGAGATCCTTAACCTTTGTAATTTCTGGTTCATCTTCTACTGGCTCATCTTTATCTACTTCTTGCTTTTCGTCAATAGTTTTATGTGTTACAATTTCATGGGATATTATTTCATGGGTTATAATTTTACGGTCAACTGTTATGTCCTTTGTTTTAATTTCGTCGGTAGGTGTTTTAGGTTCTTTAGGTAGCTGTTCCGGTTTACCTTCAGAAATTTTAGTTTCCGGTTCAGGTTCGTCTTTGTCAACCTCCGCAGCCTTAAGTTCCTTGTGCTTAGGAATTTCAGGCTCTTCGGTTGGCGTACCTACTAATTCTTTGGGTGCTTTCTCACTAGGTTTTTCGTGTATATCGGATGGTTTTTCCTTAGTAATTTCAGTTACCGTTGCAGGTTCTTTTTTGTCATCGCAGATGGGCTTGAGATCCTTAACCTTTGTAATTTCTGGTTCATCTTCTACTGGCTCATCTTTATCTACTTCTTGCTTTTCGTCAATAGTTTTATGTGTTACAATTTCATGGGATATTATTTCATGGGTTATAATTTTACGGTCAACTGTTATGTCCTTTGTTTTAATTTCGTCTGTAGGTGTTTTATCAGTAGGTTCTTTAGGTTCCGGTTTACCTTCAGAAATTTTAGTTTCCGGTTCAGGTTTGTCTTTGTCAACCTCCGCAACCTTAAGTTCCTTGTGCTTAGGAATTTCAGGCTCTTCGGTTGGCGTACCTACTAATTCTTTGGGTGCTTTCTCACTAGGTTTTTCGTGTATATCGGATGGTTTTTCCTTAGTAATTTCAGTTACCGTTGCAGGTTCTTTTTTGTCATCGTCGATGGGCTTGAGATCCTTAACCTTTGTAATTTCTGGTTCATCTTCTACTGGCTCATCTTTATCTACTTCTTGCTTTTCGTCAATAGATTTATGTGTTACAATTTCATGGGATATTATTTCATGGGTTATAATTTTACGGTCAACTGTTATGTCCTTTGTTTTAATTTCGTCTGTAGGTGTTTTATCAGTAGGTTCTTTAGGTAGCTGTTCCGGTTTACCTTCAGAAATTTTAGTTTCCGGTTCAGGTTTGTCTTTGTCAATCTCCGCAACCTTAAGTTCCTTGTGCTTAGGAATTTCAGGCTCTTCGGTTGGCGTACCTACTAATTCTTTGGGTGTTTTCTCACTAGGTTTTTCGTGTATATCGGATGGTTTTTCCTTAGTAATTTCAGTTACCGTTGCAGGTTCTTTTTTGTCATCGTCGATGGGCTTGAGATCCTTAACCTTTGTAATTTCTGGTTCATCTTCTACTGGCTCATCTTTATCTACTTCTTGCTTTTCGTCAATAGTTTTATGTGTTACAATTTCATGGGATATTATTTCATGGGTTATAATTTTACGGTCAACTGTTATGTCCTTTGTTTTAATTTCGTCGGTAGGTGTTTTAGGTTCTTTAGGTAGCTGTTCCGGTTTACCTTCAGAAATTTTAGTTTCCGGTTCAGGTTCGTCTTTGTCAACCTCCGCAGCCTTAAGTTCCTTGTGCTTAGGAATTTCAGGCTCTTCGGTTGGCGTACCTACTAATTCTTTGGGTGCTTTCTCACTAGGTTTTTCGTGTATATCGGATGGTTTTTCCTTAGTAATTTCAGTTACCGTTGCAGGTTCTTTTTTGTCATCGCAGATGGGCTTGAGATCCTTAACCTTTGTAATTTCTGGTTCATCTTCTACTGGCTCATCTTTATCTACTTCTTGCTTTTCGTCAATAGTTTTATGTGTTACAATTTCATGGGATATTATTTCATGGGTTATAATTTTACGGTCAACTGTTATGTCCTTTGTTTTAATTTCGTCTGTAGGTGTTTTATCAGTAGGTTCTTTAGGTTCCGGTTTACCTTCAGAAATTTTAGTTTCCGGTTCAGGTTTGTCTCTGTCAACCTCCGCAACCTTAAGTTCCTTGTGCTTAGGAATTTCAGGCTCTTCGGTTGGCGTACCTACTAATTCTTTGGGTGCTTTCTCACTAGGTTTTTCGTGTATATCGGATGGTTTTTCCTTAGTAATTTCAGTTACCGTTGCAGGTTTTTTTTTGTCATCGTCGATGGGCTTGAGATCCTTAACCTTTGTAATTTCTGGTTCATCTTCTACTGGCTCATTTTTATCTACTTCTTGCTTTTCGTCAATAGTTTTATGTGTTACAATTTCATGGGATATTATTTCATGGGTTATAATTTTACGGTCAACTGTTATGTCCTTTGTTTTAATTTCGTCTGTAGGTGTTTTATCAGTAGGTTCTTTAGGTAGCTGTTCCGGTTTACCTTCAGAAATTTTAGTTTCCGGTTCAGGTTTGTCTTTGTCAATCTCCGCAACCTTAAGTTCCTTGTGCTTAGGAATTTCAGGCTCTTCGGTTGGCGTACCTACTAATTCTTTGGGTGCTTTCTCACTAGGTTTTTCGTGTATATCGGATGGTTTTTCCTTAGTAATTTCAGTTACCGTTGCAGGTTCTTTTTTGTCATCGTCGATGGGCTTGAGATCCTTAATCTTTGTAATTTCTGGTTCATCTTCTACTGGCTCATCTTTATCTACTTCTTGCTTTTCGTCAATAGTTTTATGTGTTACAATTTCATGGGATATTATTTCATGGGTTATAATTTTACGGTCAACTGTTATGTCCTTTGTTTTAATTTCGTCTGTAGGTGTTTTATCAGTAGGTTCTTTAGGTAGCTGTTGCGGTTTACCTTCAGAAATTTTAGTTTCCGGTTCAGGTTCGTCTTTGTCAACCTCCGCAACCTTAAGTTCCTTGTGCTTAGGAATTTCAGGCTCTTCGGTTGGCGTACCTACTAATTCTTTGGGTGTTTTCTCACTAGGTTTTTCGTGTATATCGGATGGTTTTTCCTTAGTAATTTCAGTTACCGTTGCAGGTTCATTTTTGTCATCGTCGATGGGCTTGAGATCCTTAACCTTTGTAATTTCTGGTTCATCTTCTACTGGCTCATCTTTATCTACTTCTTGCTTTTCGTCAATAGTTTTATGTGTTACAATTTCATGGGATATTATTTCATGGGTTATAATTTTACGGTCAACTGTTATGTCCCTTGTTTTAATTTCGTCTGTAGGTGTTTTATCAGTAGGTTCTTTAGGTAGCTGTTCCGGTTTACCTTCAGAAATTTTAGTTTCCGGTTCAGGTTTGTCTTTGTCAACCTCCGCAACCTTAAGTTCCTTGTGCTTAGGAATTTCAGGCTCTTCGGTTGGCGTACCTACTAATTCTTTGGGTGCTTTCTCACTAGGTTTTTCGTGTATATCGGATGGTTTTTCCTTAGTAATTTCAGTTACCGTTGCAGGTTCTTTTTTGTCATCGTCGATGGGCTTGAGATCCTTAATCTTTGTAATTTCTGGTTCATCTTCTACTGGCTCATCTTTATCTACTTCTTGCTTTTCGTCAATAGTTTTATGTGTTACAATTTCATGGGATATTATTTCATGGGTTATAATTTTACGGTCAACTGTTATGTCCTTTGTTTTAATTTCGTCTGTAGGTGTTTTATCAGTAGGTTCTTTAGGTAGCTGTTCCGGTTTACCTTCAGAAATTTTAGTTTCCGGTTCAGGTTCGTCTTTGTCAACCTCCGCAACCTTAAGTTCCTTGTGCTTAGGAATTTCAGGCTCTTCGGTTGGCGTACCTACTAATTCTTTGGGTGCTTTCTCACTAGGTTTTTCGTGTATATCGGATGGTTTTTCCTTAGTAATTTCAGTTACCGTTGCAGGTTCTTTTTTGTCATCGTCGATGGGCTTGAGATCCTTGACCTTTGTAATTTCTGGTTCATCTTCTACTGGCTCATCTTTATCTACTTCTTGCTTTTCGTCAATAGTTTTATGTGTTACAATTTCATGGGATATTATTTCATGGGTTATAATTTTACGGTCAACTGTTATGTCCTTTGTTTTAATTTCGTCTGTAGGTGTTTTATCAGTAGGTTCTTTAGGTAGCTGTTCCGGTTTACCTTCAGAAATTTTAGTTTCCGGTTCAGGTTCGTCTTTGTCAACCTCCGCAACCTTAAGTTCCTTGTGCTTAGGAATTTCAGGCTCTTCGGTTGGCGTACCTACTAATTCTTTGGGTGCTTTCTCACTAGGTTTTTCGTGTATATCGGATGGTTTTTCCTTAGTAATTTCAGTTACCGTTGCAGGTTCTTTTTTGTCATCGTCGATGGGCTTGAGATCCTTAACCTTTGTAATTTCTGGTTCATCTTCTACTGGCTCATCTTTATCTACTTCTTGCTTTTCGTCAATAGTTTTATGTGTTACAATTTCATGGGATATTATTTCATGGGTTATAATTTTACGGTCAACTGTTATGTCCTTTGTTTTAATTTCGTCGGTAGGTGTTTTAGGTTCTTTAGGTAGCTGTTCCGGTTTACCTTCAGAAATTTTAGTTTCCGGTTCAGGTTCGTCTTTGTCAACCTCCGCAACCTTAAGTTCCTTGTGCTTAGGAATTTCAGGCTCTTCGGTTGGCGTACCTACTAATTCTTTGGGTGCTTTCTCACTAGGTTTTTCGTGTATATCGGATGGTTTTTCCTTAGTAATTTCAGTTACCGTTGCAGGTTCTTTTTTGTCATCGTCGATGGGCTTGAGATCCTTAACCTTTGTAATTTCTGGTTCATCTTCTACTGGCTCATCTTTATCTACTTCTTGCTTTTCGTCAATAGTTTTATGTGTTACAATTTCATGGGATATTATTTCATGGGTTATAATTTTACGGTCAACTGTTATGTCCTTTGTTTTAATTTCGTCTGTAGGTGTTTTATCAGTAGGTTCTTTAGGTTCCGGTTTACCTTCAGAAATTTTAGTTTCCGGTTCAGGTTCGTCTTTGTCAACCTCCGCAACCTTAAGTTCCTTGTGCTTAGGAATTTCAGGCTCTTCGGTTGGCGTACCTACTAATTCTTTGGGTGCTTTCTCACTAGGTTTTTCGTGTATATCGGATGGTTTTTCCTTAGTAATTTCAGTTACCGTTGCAGGTTCTTTTTTGTCATCGTCGATGGGCTTGAGATCCTTGACCTTTGTAATTTCTGGTTCATCTTCTACTGGCTCATCTTTATCTACTTCTTGCTTTTCGTCAATAGTTTTATGTGTTACAATTTCATGGGATATTATTTCATGGGTTATAATTTTACGGTCAACTGTTATGTCCTTTGTTTTAATTTCGTCTGTAGGTGTTTTAGGTTCTTTAGGTAGCTGTTCCGGTTTACCTTCAGAAATTTTAGTTTCCGGTTCAGGTTCGTCTTTGTCAACCTCCGCAGCCTTAAGTTCCTTGTGCTTAGGAATTTCAGGCTCTTCGGTTGGCGTACCTACTAATTCTTTGGGTGCTTTCTCACTAGGTTTTTCGTGAATATCGGATGGTTTTTCCTTAGTAATTTCAGTTACCGTTGCAGGTTCTTTTTTGTCATCGTCGATGGGCTTGAGATCCTTGACCTTTGTAATTTCTGGTTCATCTTCTACTGGCTCATCTTTATCTACTTCTTGCTTTTCGTCAATAGTTTTATGTGTTACAATTTCATGGGATATTATTTCATGGGTTATAATTTTACGGTCAACTGTTATGTCCTTTGTTTTAATTTCGTCTGTAGGTGTTTTAGGTTCTTTAGGTAGCTGTTCCGGTTTACCTTCAGAAATTTTAGTTTCCGGTTCAGGTTCGTCTTTGTCCACCTTCGCAGCCTTAAGTTCCTTGTGCTTAGGAATTTCAGGCTCTTCGGTTGGCGTACCTACTAATTCTTTGGGTGCTTTCTCACTAGATTTTTCGTGTATATCGGATGGTTTTTCCTTAGTAATTTCAGTTACCGTTGCAGGTTCTTTTTTGTCATCGTCGATGGGCTTGAGATACTTGACCTTTTTTATTTGTGGTTCATCTTCTACTGGCTCATCTTTATCTACTTCTTGCTTTTCGTCAATAGTTTTATGTGTTACAATTTCATGGGATATTATTTCATGGGTTATAATTTTACGGTCAACTGTTATGTCCTTTGTTTTAATTTCGTCTGTAGGTGTTTTAGGTTCTTTAGGTAGCTGTTCCGGTTTACCTTCAGAAATTTTAGTTTCCGGTTCAGGTTCGTCTTTGTCAACCTCCGCAGCCTTAAGTTCCTTGTGCTTAGGAATTTCAGGCTCTTCGGTTGGCGTACCTACTAATTCTTTGGGTGCTTTCTCACTAGGTTTTTCGTGAATATCGGATGGTTTTTCCTTAGTAATTTCAGTTACCGTTGCAGGTTCTTTTTTGTCATCGTCGATGGGCTTGAGATACTTGACCTTTTTTATTTGTGGTTCATCTTCTACTGGCTCATCTTTATCTACTTCTTGCTTTTCGTCAATAGTTTTATGTGTTACAATTTCATGGGATATTATTTCATGGGTTATAATTTTACGGTCAACTGTTATGTCCTTTGTTTTAATTTCGTCTGTAGGTGTTTTAGGTTCTTTAGGTAGCTGTTCCGGTTTACCTTCAGAAATTTTAGTTTCCGGTTCAGGTTCGTCTTTGTCCACCTTCGCAGCCTTAAGTTCCTTGTGCTTAGGAATTTCAGGCTCTTCGGTTGGCGTACCTACTAATTCTTTGGGTGCTTTCTCACTAGGTTTTTCGTGTATATCGGATGGTTTTTTCTTAGTAATTTCAAGATCACTTGGAGGCTGAATGCGTTCAGATAGTTCTTTATTATATACCTTAGGAAGTGTGTCTGATACTGGTTTTTCCACCTGGAAAATTTTAAAGTCGGAAGATTTTGTTATTTTAAAAATATCTTTTTTAGTGGTATTTGATATATCGCTCTCTTTTGTTTCGGTTTGAATATGGTCTAATACAGGGCTGATAGCAGGATGTATCGTTTCTTCGGAAGGTTCTTTGACTGTTGGTCTATGTTTGTCATCCCGTATTATTACATGTTTTTCTTCTATAGCTGTTATTGTTGTTTTGAAGTGCGACGGTGTCACTATGTGCACCAAAGGATGTTCATAAGATGTTGCTAAATGGGGTACAGGTTTAGAAAATACCGGGGTAGTTGCCTGCGTGTGTTCTTTTATTGTAACCTGTTCGCGTGGAACTGTCGGTTTATCTATATGATCACGAATATGTTTGTCAGTGACGGTAACGGTCATGTCGGTTAATGTAGTCGTTTTTAAATTGATTAATTTTTTATCACTAGTTGTAATGTGTTCGGTTAGACATGTTCCCTCCTTTGTTTTTGTAATATATGTGCGTTTTAAATCGTTTCTATCAAGCTGTAGATTTGATTCCATAGTAGATACAGTATCAGTAGTTTTCTTGGAAGCTTCTTCAGACTTTATCATTTCAATTTGTTTGATAAACTTTTTCTTTTCATCGGTTGCCTCGTAGTATTCTTTAGATGCTATATCTTGTTTGGTAAATTGTTTACATGTGTGGGTTTTTGAGTCATCTTTGACTATCGTAGTTGTTTCTAAACTATATTGGTCGTCTATGGATTTTTGAGTTAAATGGGGGATCTGCCCGTTCATTACCACAACTTTAACGTGAGGATCTTCTAACACTTCGACGGATGTAGGGGAAGCTTGTTTGGGAACGCTGGACACTAATTCTGTATGCTTTTTTAGAACTACGTCACCATCAGAAATTGATTGACGACGCTCGGCTTCAAACGAAGCTAACATTTCCTCAGGTGAAACAACTTTAAAAAGTGTATCCTTTGGAATTGGTTTTTTGTGCTTCACTATATGTTTTTTACAAATTGGTTCATCGATGGGAGTATCTGTAATTTTTGGACTTTCTATTTGGGTATGCATTAATGATTTTTCATGAGATACAATCAGTTCATTATCGGAACTTAAATAAGAATGCTCTGTATCTGTTAGACCTTGCATTTCTTCAGGTGAAACAATTTTGAAAACTGCACAATTTGGAAGTGGTTTTTTGTGTTTTACTGTAATTTTTTTACAAATCGGTTCTTCACTTGGCATATCTGTAGATTTTGGAAATTCTTCTTCGGTAGGCGTTGGTGATTCAGGATGAGCTATTATCATTCCTTCAATTAATGGTTCTTCTACAGCTACCTGAATATCAGGACTTAAGGGACTATGGTCTTCATCGGTAAGACTCTGCATTGTTTCGGGTGAAACAACTTTAAAAACTGCACATTTTGGAATTGGTTTTTTGTGCTTCACTGTAAGTTTTTTACAAACCGGCTCTTCACTTTCTTGATCTGCAGATTGTTGAAGTTGATCTTCGGTCGGCGTAATTGATTTACGATGAGTTGTAACCGCTTCCACGGATAAAATTTGTTCTTCAATTAAAGACCTACGTCTTATTAACTCTTCTTCTGGTAATGAAATTTCCTGCGGAGATATTTTCGTTTTTTCCGGTGTAGGGGTTTCGGTTAAAATTTCATCTTTAGCTGAAGTTAGAATTTCTTTAGCAATAACGGGCGCCTTAGATTTCTTCACCGGCGTACCTTCTTTAGATGATTTACTTATTATTTCTTCAAACATAAGAGCCGCATCTTTAACAGTTTTAAATTCAAAATTCGTTTCCGGTTTCGCATCATCTGTTTGATCTGTTGCTTGATCATCTTCCTTGTCTGTAATATCGTAGTCCTGGGTAGTAGATTTGTCATCTTTGTAAACAAATTTAAGTTTGGTCGTTGGTTTTGCAACCGGAATGCTTTTTTCTGACACCTCAGTTGCAATCCGTTTCTCTATTGATTTTATCACATCTGATATGCGTGGTGCAACTTCAGATATTTCTTGTTCCTCCTCTCTCGGTGGCAACGAACCCATAGACCATGTTTCTACTAACGATGTTGTTTTTATAGTCTTTTGTACAATTTTAGCATCGTCAATAATATCTTCATAATCACTAGACTGAGAAAATATTTTTTGTAGTTCTGCAATTTTTGGTCCAATACTCTTAACGTGTGATGAAGTGGAATGAGGTTTCGAAGTATCTTCGGATTTACTATGTGCTTCCGAAAAAGTTTCTACAACGTACGGTTCCATTTTGTCAAAATCAGTCATGTATTTTATGTCATCCTCTAATTGAGCTAAAGTTTCAGTCGAACCTCTGAAAGCTTCTTCTTCTTCTTTTATACTTGATATTTCGTCTTCCGAATCTACGAACTCCTTTTTTCTTTTTATGAATTCTAAATGAGAAGGAGACTTTGAAACTTGTTCTTCTATCAATTTAATTTTAGCTTTAACGTCTCCCAACTTGGAAGATTTAGATAAAAATTCGTCGTCGTCAAGGTGATCGTCGTCTTTTTCATCAGGACGGGTCGGACTGTTGGATGCATCTTTTGTTTCAACTTTATCGGTCAGAGTAGCTGCATCGGAAGTGTCCATTGGAAATTCGATTGGGCTTGTACCGATGTTCGTGAAGTGGATCGTTCCTTCTATATCGATGTCGGTTGGAATCATAATAATTTCGTCTGCTTGAATTGGGCTTAAGCCTGCATCTGTTAATTCGTTTTCTTCTTGTTCGGTTGTGTCCGAGATGAAGCCAGTGGTTAGGGGACCTGTTATAAAGCCGTGCCCAACTGGATGTTTTATGGAACTGGTTATGGTATCTGTGATGGTACCTCTGGTTAGAGAGATACCTGTGTCGGTAATGTGGTGAGAAATACTTTCTTCCGAAGCAGGGGAATCCATTGCCGAATCCAGATTGGTTGCCCTAGTTTCGTAAGTGTATACCTGTTGAGTACCGCTGAAATTTACAGTTTCCTCGCGTTTTTTAAGGGGGGTTTCTGTCACGAGATCGACAGGAGGGATAATGTATAAGTCGTGATCTTTGGTCGGCGATAACATTTCTTCTGGTTGGGGAACACGCGATTCTCTTGTTTGGGCGCTGGCGTTCATTCCGACGTCAACTCTCTCGGAGGTTTCGGTTCCAGAATGATCGCGTCTAGTGGTGGTTACGGATATATGGGATCTTGACTTGATGGATATTTCGACATCCTTATTTCCGTATAAAGTTAATCTGTTTTCTGCGATTGCAGAAGCTTCGCGTGTGCGCACTTCTTTATGCCCTATCACTAATTCTAACGTTGGAACGCCCTTTCTTCCGGCCGTTATGGGCGACTGTTCGGGAGTTTTGTTGAATCCTTTTTTATCCATGGGTGACGTACCTCTGGTAGTGTGAGTTATATTTTCGTCTCGGGAAAAGGTTTTTAAGTCAAAGGGAATGCCTATATTAGTTTTATCGTCTAAGTTTGTAATTTCAGTCATTTCGCTAGTTTCGGTACGAAGAGTTACAGATTGATGATCGTCTGATTTAGTCAGTTCAAAAGATCTGTTTGAGGTTAAAATGTCGCCTTGAGGAATTTGTGTATTTACAGTTTGTGTCACAGTAATATCGTCGGCATTGTTAGATTTTGTTGTAAGGTATACAATGTCGTCTATGTCGCCTTTATCGGCACCACCATGAAGTCTTACAACTCTCCTAACTTCTTTACTCTGCCAGTCTTCTTTTCTCTTGGAGTCTTTAGCACCTTTTTCTTCGGGCGAAATCAAACTTTTTATTTTTAGCATGGAAGGCCGCTCGGAATCACATTCGATAATTTTATAACTATCTAAACCTATACGTATAACACCAGTTAAGTCAGTATAATCAACTGGTTTGGAAGGCAATAACAAAGAGGTAGTTCCTTTCACTACATCACTATTCAGTTCGGGATTGACAAGGTTATCGGTGTCAAGATCTTCGGTCGAAGCAAGACGTTTACGCTGTCCAGACAATATTTGTGTGGTGTAGTACTTGCAAGCGTCGTCTAAATTCGTGACGTCTTGTACTTCCACGTCATCGACACCAATGGTTGGTCGGTCGTAATGAAAATCGTTACGATAAGGATCGGCAGCATCTTTTCCAGAAGAAGGAGTTTCTATAAGGTATTGGTCGTCGCGGAAACCATCGGTATCCAAAGAGTCATCGTCGTCTTGAGGCGACGCGGTGGCTGTTGACGTAAGGACACATGTCAGGAATAGGAATTAAAGTCGCATAGTGTATGAGACTTAATAAAGGTCAAATTATCATTTAAAGTGTAAACGTGTGTAAATATTTGCGTTTCGAACAAAACGCAAAAGTGCAAACTACTATCCAATTATTTTTACATCAGAAAATAAATCACAAGAGGGGTTCGCACTATTGTCATTCAGCACATTCCCTCAATATTAATGAATTGTGTATGAATGTATGGAATGGAAATAGTGGAGGATGAGGAGAGTCGACAGCCATTTCTCATATTTATGTATATAATTAAAAGCCAGCTAGACATTCCGCGTTTCGGAAAGCATCTATCTACGACAGCAACGTTCCGTATTTTCAAAGCAAAATGTCAGTAAGTCACGTCATCAATTAGCAATACCCAAATTAAGTAAACAAAATAATTCTACAGCACGAAGGAAAAATAAATTAAAGCCACCGTTAAAACTAATCGAAATGAAAAATTTGGAAAACCTCAATTTACTTTCCCCCAGAGCCAATTTCCACACTGACCTTAATATAGCCTTTGCTATATGACGCCCAATGCCCGGATAGACTCTCTGAAATCCTGCCCACCCACTATTACCCTTGAATATGAGAATGGTTTTAATGAAAACAAAATAAATATCAAAATCAATATCCAAAAATAAGTGTGGGTGGAACAACACCATGCATACAGCACTGTACATTTAATGAATAAATTATTTACAGTTTCTCCGCTTTTTTTTCCTATTTGACAATGGAGTTTGCAATACGGTCCATCAAGCTGCAGGAATTTACTCTACTACTGTATATCTTAGAAAGCAGGAGCCAGGATTGGGAAAATTATTTCAAATTTGAAATTTATTTTTATTTAGCTACAAGATTTTGCATTTCCGTTTTTTAAAAGCACATTCAAATTTGAAATGTTATATTACGATTAAGTGTGTAGTATTATGAATGTGATGCAGTACGCATATTTAGTTGTTTCACTACTCCGAAAGTTAATATATTGTTGTCGGGGTCAACTACAAAGGTTTTTAAAAATTTTAGAATTTTTTGATTTTTGAAAGTTTCGAAAAAATAAGAAAATCGGAAGTAAATATTTGAGTTCTGATATCAGGACAGAAATTAAAGGATATTCAACTCGAAAGAAACAGTGATCAAAGCAACTCCCTTTTGTGTTCCAAAAAATTTTAATTCGGCCAACAACTAAATATGCGATGATTAGTACAGATATGGATTACAAGACATTAAAAAAAAAAATCAATGAAATGTTAGTTATCCATGTCCAACAAAAAGTTCACTCGTACATTACAAGCACAACATACACAGGCGCAACTAAAAACTGATAAAAAGTGTGAATTAGTTACGCCACTGGTTTTAATAATGAACTTCGGGAAGCATATTTACAAATTTTGGCACTCAAAACTGTTTTATAATGCATGCTATTTAAAAAGCGTAAAGCAGTGGCGTAACAAGCGGCTTACAAGAAAATTTGTACATTGAGTGGCTGCGTTACACCACGTAAGTGACTCGAGTGACGTAACAAAATTAAATTGCTACGCCACTGGAAGAATATGATAATTGTGTGTGAAGCGGTTGTGCAATAAAAAAAAATTGTGCCGAATTTCAAAAAAGTTGCTATCAACATAAAGCGCGCAAGCAGGCAATCGAGCGATTTATTTAAAATTGGGGGACATTTTATGATTTTAGAAGAACGATTTTTGTCATCGCGCTTGTAAATATCGCCCATTTTTTGGAGATGATTTATTTTCTGTTAGTTTTATCTTTTAATTACCATCAAGTGAGGTTAATTTTTGCAAAAACGCTAAGCATTAATTTTTTAGCACATTTTGGGTTAGTGTTTTGTTGTTATTTGTTTATTTTAATTGGAGGGATTAAAGGGTAAAGGGATGAGATACAATTTTTTTCTATTTACAAATTGCATTTCATAAATTTTTAAATCTATTTCTATTCCATCTAAACTTTCTGTACCGGTTGCAAACCCCATATCAATGTGGCATATCATTTTTGTATTACATAGTTTGTAGTCAAGTACATGGCGATTTCATTTAAAATTACGAAAATAAAAAATTTGCTTACCGCAGTGACAAAAATCACAAAACATACGTGTAAACCGCATGAAAAAACGCGCCGATACTAAAGTTTTTCGAATTAGTTTTCCATTCCCGATGGAAATTTAATCGCATTAAGAAGCCATACGATACTTAAGAAAACATCGTCACATATAGCGAATATGAGACGATAGAATATTATGATGAAACAACCAATATTTTAATATTACGTAGGTAAAAAGAATTTTGTCTATAAATAACCATTACAAATAAACGTATAATAATTCATAAACAACAATGAAATTGATACGTAAATAAAGCTGATCTCATAAAAATCTATTATCCAAAATAGTAATAATTAATTGAAAGCAATTTCTTTTAAAAATATAGTACCGGGCTTCGTCAGAAATTTTTTATACCTTTCACTTTTTAAAATCCGGAATTTGCATAAAAATTTTATTAGTTTTCAAAATTTAACATTTACATTTATTGTTCCGGTTTCACGGTTAGTGCCGAAATTTTCGGTAGGCGCCCGGTACCATTCCGACATTCCTCAATAGTTATTTAAATTGATTTTACATTCACGTTGTATGCATTTCTACCATATTAATTCACCTGATGAGTGAATTTACAAGGACATATTTAAATTTCACACAAGGTAATGTTATTTAAATACTATGTAAATGGAGAAGTTTTGTGTTTAATCTGTAAACACTAGCTAGGTTTCCGTCAAGGCGTGTCTTCTAATTGGTACATACAAAAATTTTATTTTTTAATGATATGCCACATTTTTGCTCAAAACATATTTTTATTTTAACGCTCAAGTGGTGGTTATAATTTTTCAAAAATATATTTTGAGTCACTTTTATATATTTCGAATATATAAGCACTATTGTAAGAATAAAAATTTTAAAATCCTACCTTGGACAGTGGCGGCTCGTTCTCGTAGAATGAAATCCGCAGGGCTGGGTGGCGGCGTTTTGGACAGCTTTGGCGAATATGGACCTGAAAGAGATATTGTTAAATTTTCCAAAAATTACATCTTATTTTAAACGACAGTCACAATCATAATAAATTATTTTAGAATAGCAGTGGTGTAGGGTGGTCCGTAAGACGAGGAGGGCAGTCTTTTCGGTTCAGGGATGAATCGGCGCAAGGACAATTTGGAAAATCCAGTAACGGCACGAAAAATATTCGGCGCGAAGACTATTTGGTACAAAAAAAAATTGTGACAACATTACATACTCTGCCCTCGTAAGGAAGAAAGTATTAAATACAATTTTTTAAGTTTTGAGTAAAGCGCCAAAACGGATTACATCAAATCGTTATTTCCTATCGCCCCACATTTTCAAGTGGTTTGGCTCCAAATCGGATGGATATTCCGAATATTCTCTGCGCCAAAACGGGTTACGCAAAAATGATCCTTGCGCCAAATTGGCTTTTTGCCCAAAAGTTCCATTCCCATTTTACCATTAGGCGCGTGCCTAGGGCCCAATGACCAGAGAAACCCGAAAATAGAAAACATAAAATAGTAAAAATGCACAAACAAAATAAGGTTTCACCTACCTAGTTACTAATAATAATAATTAATCCATAAAAATATAATTAAATTCTTGTGGTAAAATAAAATGTGTTATGATTTTAGTTTCAACCCACGGCAATTTAAGAAGTTGTTTACTCAATCAAATTATCTCGATTTGTTTTGAAATTCTTGTTTTTTTAAATTTTATTTCGTTTTTTCATTTTATACCAAATTTTAACCAAATAACACTAAAATTTGGCCTTCCATGCAGGGCCGGATAAACCATGGATGCAATGGAGCCGCCGCACCCAGCGCCAAAATTGAGCGGTTTTTAATTGTTGTGATTCCAAGGTACTGCATTTTTCTATGATTATAATATTCTATACTGATAAATATTATTAGTATTAAAGGCAGGGCTGGAACTAGGGCGTGGCGAGAGAGGCGCCCGCCACAGGCGCGAGATAGTAAGGGGGCGCCAAATTTTCAATGTTAAAATTAAATTTAAAAATATAAATAAATACCCCCGCGATTTACCGTCCTGGTGGGCAGAACCGTATCTGAGGGGCGGTTTTGGGGGGTCCAAACCCCCTCCGAAGTAAAGCGTGAGATAAAATTCTAAAATAAAAATTATAAATAAAAGATTATCAGGATACCTATAGCCTTTACCATGCGTAGATCGTAGATCAACCACATGCTGTTGCGTGCTTAGTCCTTTAATATATTTTTTAAATAAATTTGCTTCACTAAACTTCTTTTTTGAGAGAATATTTTTATATCGTAATTTACTAACTTTACAATAGAGCGCTTGACCTTGAAAATTTCAAAAAATTTTGCCTGCGGCGCAATAACTGAGGAGTACCTCTTCAGACCCCCCCCCCCAAATTTTGAATTTGGAAAAATTCAAATGGAAATTTTGAAAAAAAAAACGCGTTTTTCAAGATGGCGGCTGACGCGAGCGCTACCCGAGGCCGAAAACCCGGTTTTACACTTAGGGGCCATCCACTAACATAATCCAATTGAAAAATCCCTTACCAAGAAATTATGTTTATTGCTTTTTCAATAAAAATAGTTTAGTGCTTTTTTAAAAAGAGTGAATTAATCTACAAACTAGATTTTGACCTTTTATTGTCTAAAATCAACGGCTTTCGAGTTATGAATTGAAGTAAATAATAAAATTTGGAAAAATTCGGGCATCTTTTTGGTTTTTATTTTCAAATTTCTTATACGAAATGGGGTGTCAGTTTTTTGTAAAATGTTTCGTTTACAAGATACAGAGTTTTGAAAAAGACCAAAAAAAAACTAAAATTTTTCAACATTTTTTGACTTACTTTAATTCATAAGTCGAAAGCCGTGGACTTCAGACAATAAAATGTTAATAAAAGACAATAAAAACCATCTTCATCTACATAATTATGTTTTAAGCCTGAGAGTGTTGCTTCTGTGCTAGCCTACCATTAATTTTTGGATATATTGTCATGTTACAAAATCTTCTATTTGTTTTTTTTTGTAAACGTATATTTTAATATAATTTATTGTGAATTTTGTAAACTAAAAATTTTGAATTTTCTGGTTTTCCCGCTGAATGGTTGATGTCGCAATAACTAGGTAGAGAAACCAAGTCTTTGTGGTTGTGAGACTCTGAACTAATAAATAAAAATTTGTTATCTAATTTTTTATTGCAATCTATTTTGAGTTTTGTATTTTTTTTTTAAAGAATAAATGCGAATTATTAATTTTGATTTTAAAATTGTCCAACATAATTTTCGACGAAAATTAAATTATTTTTAAACAAAATTGGCAATGTTTTGACTGTCTGATTTTGAATAATTAAGTTGAAGATATAAAATTATAATCCAATTAAAAATTTGGTAACATTTGTGAAGATTTTTATTTTGCTGAAGAAATCATTTCTTCATATTTTTATATTTAAAATTATATTTTATATATTTTTGTTATTATAGGTTGTTATAATATCCTAACACGGCCCTGGTCTCAACCGAACCCTAATCTAACCTAAATTATTTTTTTAGAAAAACACTGAAACACGGAGCCCGAAATAAATCGTTCTGGTGCTTTTACTTCGGCTAAAAAAATTTCCCGCTTTAAGGTCAATACAGACGAATATCAAATAGTACTTTGTATACATCTGCCTACACAAAGTAACGAGCCTACACTGGGAGCAATAAACGCACTTCAGGCGAGAAATTAAGATACGGCGTGTTTCAGTCTTTAATCTACAAATTTCCACTGATTATTGCAAGCCGAAGCTAAGAAAAAAGATCTTTTATATCTTTTTTTATTATAATTATGTAATCTGTAACTTAATAATTTTTTTTTTAATTTTGAAAATATTAAGAATTTTGAAAAATTTTGAAATTCTGATTTATACTTTATACCTTTTTGTCTTTGAGTTTTTGTTAATTTATGCAATAACTTAGTATTTTTTTACCAATCAAATTTAATTATCAATAAAATACACAAATTACACCATAAATCTCGTTAATCCATATTATGTAACGCGTCACTTTATAATTGACAATACAGTTGTTATTCAATTAATTTAAGTGAATTATGTTAATGTAAAAAAGTAAAAAAAATGAGGTTTTAGTAATTCAACTAAAATAATTATTATGTTATAATTTAAATATTATAGTTCTAAATACAAATACTTTCAATTTCATTGAAAATAAACTTACCTAGAAACTACAATTAATGACTCAAGCTGACGAATTAATTACACACCTGGTATTAATTATTATTGTGTAGGCTGGTTAGTGTGGTTGCACGAATGCATATACCTCACCTCAATTTAATTCATTATATGCAACTGGCTGAGTGCATGACTTCTTTTTTTTTATTTATAGGTATTTTAAACTTTACAAAACTAGGTTATTTTTATTTGCAAGGTTTATTTGTTAATAAATTAGAAAAAATAATTTTTTCAACAATTAATTAATATTAATTTATTTGCTTAATAGGAAATAAATTTTTGAGTAATTTGTTTTTTTTTTTGAGTAATAAGAGACAATATTGTAGTGAATAAAAAATAAATAAATTAAAAACCCATTAAAATAATGTAAATTTCCTTTGTAGATTTTTTTCCGAATTCAATATCTTGCTTCGAGTATTTTTCAAATAAATTTTCAAGTTTTATTAAATAAAAATTCTAAATTTCAAAATAGAGGGGCCAACTTGCCAAATCCATTTTAATGTTATGTTTAAAAATTTTTAAATTAATTAGATACGTGAGGGTCGATGAATTTAACGAGATTCCCTTGGCTTAAAAACTCAAATAGTAATTGAGTTAGCGCCATCTATGCCGTCAGTGTCCAAGAACTACAGTTTTAGAGGAACAACTTAAGAAGTGACTCGCATGATGGGATTAATACAATTGTTCTTTTTTTTTATTTTATTTTCGATTTCTTTTTCAAAAAGGCAGTGTTTCAAAAACAATGTGGTATTTATGGCATCAAAATATTACTTTTTTATATATCAGTTAGTATCTACCGGCAACCGTTTTAGATACCAGTAATTTCATAATCTTTTGTTTGGCTTTAAAAAACGACGCGCTATAGAGTGATGCAAAATAGTGTAACTTTTTAATGGTTTTTTTCCTCTAAAATGGTTTTGTATTGCTAGAAAATATCCTGTAAATTAAAATGTAGTTATCATTTCTCCCGGCGGTCACGTGTTCCGACTGGAACCACTTGTTCGTTCTTTTAAGTTATGTCCTTTTCTGTTTTAAAACTTTAGCCCTGCCCTAACAATAGGATAATCCAAACTTTTTTTACTACCGAAACTTAAGTTATAAAAATAAAATGTTTAATACTCACTTTCCGTTGATATCCTGGGGACTGACTTCTTTGTTGTCTCTAGCCTCTGCGTAACTCCTTCCAATAAGTCAGAATCTCTTCTTTCTGCCAGTCGATCAGGAACATGTTGAACAGGTTCGAGAATTTCTTTGCCTGTGCTCACTTCGGTAGTTGTGGTAACTATAGTGTGTTCCGGTATATCGAACTGAGACAATTGAACATCTTGTGGTTTAGTGGTTTTTGTTTGTTCAATTGTCTCGGTATAGATTTTACCGTCTGGAGTCGTGGTAATAGTTTTGGTGGTAATAGTTTGCGGCGGTTCGTACGTTCGATGTTTTTCTTCCACCTCAGCGATCTTGTCTTCGACAAGACTTTGCCGCTTAATAGAACTAATTTCCTGAACAATTTCAACTCTCTGTGAAGATGCCGGAATAGTTCGTTCGGCAGATAATCTTTTCTCTATTAAATTTCGTCTTTCCGACACAGTCTTTTTAAAGTTCTCGTCTTCGTCCGATACTTCATCAACAATTTTTTCTTCGGCCGAATATTTATCTTTATATTTACCACTGGAATCTAACAAAAAAAGTTAAATTTTGGTTTTAAATTATAGAGAGTCTTACTTACCATCTCCATCTATAAATTTGTCCCGATCGAAATATTCCTTGGTTAGCCTATTGATATCTTCGCGTTTTTGGAAGGATTCGATAGGTTCTACGTTGAGACACTGAGGTATTATATCTTCACGTCCTATCCTTACTAAAGCGTTTTCTAAAACATTGGTTTGTGCCCTATTACCAGATTGCGATATCCACATTCTGAGCATAGACTGCGCTTGTTTGGCAACACTATCTGGATATTCGGATTTAATTACGTTAATTTCGGAAGTAGTTAAGCCAAGTTGATTAGCCAAAGGCACCCAATCTTCTCCTAGGAGATTACTCATATCGGCTAATCTTGGATCAGGCCTGTAATAGTCGTATTCGTCCTTGAGGTAACCAGACTTTTTCCACGATTCACTGTCGGTTAGTGATATCGTTTCCGAAATGATGTCATCTGGCAAAACGATATTGAGAATACAAATTGGTTGTTGTGGAGGTTCGCCTTTCGGCACTTTTCCTTCCTTCATAAACAAACACCTTCCGACAGCTTCCGCGTGTTGATCTTTCACGCGCACCGAGAAAGGCAACCTGTTCTCTCTAAACGCTCTAAAGGAAAACTGCAATTGTTCACCGCTCTTGGTTATTGGAATTAAATTGCCGGCGAATTCAATGTATTGAGGTTTCCCTTCCAAAACCTAAAATACCAAAAAAAAAAATCAATTAAGATGACATAGGCACAAAAAAAGAGTTTACTACCTCAACGTCACGACTTTTGGCAACTTCGGTGAAGTGTTCTTGATGTTCTAAAGTTTTGTCTTCTTTGTCGTCCGTCATGCAAAATACACGAAGGCGAGCTTCCAATGGATCCACACGTTTTGCGAAGACCACAAATTTCGCCATAAAAGGAACGTGAATGGCTTCCCTAAAATATTGGTTATAAGTTGTGTACATATTATAAAAGATATAAATCGGTTACTTGTAAAGTTCGGTTGCCATTTTGGTAGCATCCCCTATATTACGACAATCCATGAGCCAAAAACGTGCGGAAACAGTGGTCGTAAATGAAACGCAATCGTTAACGAACGTTAAAGGTGTCGAACCTGTTACGTCCTCCCATTGAGCACGAGTCGTTCCACCTTCGGGAAAACAACAATATTTAATCAAGCAACACCAACTGAAATTTAGTCGTCAAAAGTACTCACTGATAATAATAATTATTGTTAAAACTTTGAAAGAATGCATTAGCATGCGTTATATATCTGAGCACGAAAGGTAAAATGGTAAAAGTTGGATACTATTGAATACATTACATCTGATGATACCGCAATTTAAATAATGCGTTGTGAGTGCCAAAAGTTTTGGATGTTGAAGAAAACGTCTTGGAATTCAGTAAAAATTTTGCTAACATCAAATTTGTGTAGACAAGTTGAACATTTAAAATGTGTAAGTAGAGAAGAGTCACAAGTAGAGTGTGCTACTATAGTTGTGTTTCTGCAGCACGTCAAACCGTTTCGAAACTGGTTTCAAACCGGTTCGAACTGCTGCAGAAACAAAGCTAATGTTGATGACATTTTTGAAAAGCAATAGTTGTGATGTATTCAGCAGTTAACGCAAAAGCAAAGATTTCGGCATTCATTAAGCAAAAATGACAATATAGTTTTTAAAGAAATGTTATGTTGCGTGTCAAGCAAATGCAGTGTGTTTTAAAAGCGGCATAAGCATAAGCATGTACTCGAATGGTTTCAGAAAAGACCAGTCGCGGGGCAACTAACTTCCCGTTAACATTTCAATTAATAAAAAAAAAAAGTTTTTCTTACATTAAAACGACTGATCTGACAAACAAAATTTAACGAAATATTAACCAAGAACAAAAAATAAAATATGCAGCAAATCTATAAAGTGAAATTGCAATTTGTGTTTTTGTGACCTTTTTAATTTTAAACTAAACGACTAAAGGCGAAAATTAAATTTTTTGTAATATAGAAAAATTTGGAAAGTGAACGTGCGCTGGCTATTACGCGCTTTTTCGCAACTTTAAATAATTTTTGTTTAAAAATGTTTTGGAAAAATTATTTAAATTGTTTGGGCAAAAAAATTTAATTGTGGACACGATCAGTTTCCATAACCCAATAATATATAGTAATAATAATAATAATAATTTAAAAAATATAAAACAAAACAAGAGAGAATACATTCTAAGAGGGGGCAGCCCACAATATTTTAGTTAGTTACCTTTGAGAGATCTTTTCCGAAACACCCCTGGACCCCGCGTGAAAATGACCAAGTAGCGCATTAGTTCACTATTATGATTTTATAATAAAGTGACGTCCTAATATGAAACATGTATCCTATGTCGTAAAGTCAATATGATTTTAATTAACCCTTGAGAAGAAATTTGGCTTAAATTTTTTTTTCTGATCTGTTGAATTCGATTTTTTTCAAAAATCTTCGAAAAGGTTAAATATCATATAAGGACTTTACTTGATAACAAAAAAAGCAGGTGGCTGGCAAACTATCAGGTAATATTGTAAGCCCTAAGGTATTTTTTGGAAATTTTAGTGTTTACAATAAAGCTACATCTAGATGATATCTGTACAAAAATATACCTAACTGTAAATTTTTAAGATTTGAATTATTAATTTTAAAAAATCTCTCTTTTTATTTCCAACTTTTATTTTACATAATTTTTCGACGATGGACTTGATATTGAAAGTATGGTAAACGTTGTTGCAAAAAATCAGACCTTCACCTTCACCATAAATTAACCGTAACAAATTTAATTTAACCGTTGTTTATACAGCATTGAATCCCCATATAAAGGGGGCAGAAGTAATATTAAATCTTAAAAATAATTTAAGCAATTTAATAGTAAAAATATTAACATATTTTTATATTCAAAGTATCTCTCTTTCATTAGACAAAATTACTAATAAATCAGGTAAATTAAAAGGGATAATTTTTAAATAATTTAAATTATCGGTTGTATTTTTTTTTCGGTTTTTAATCCTAAATAAATTAGAATTTTTGAAAATTGTATTTTGGAAGGAAATGGTAGTTCTATCGGGATTCGTAAAAGTAGTTGTCATTTCAAATTTCTCAACGGTCAAATTTTGAACATCAGTATTTGACAGATGACAATGGTTTATCCTTTTGTGGAAAATAAAAATATCCTGAAGCTTTTTCAAAATACTTGCATTTTTTCTGTAATTTAAAATGAAATTTACTTAAAATGACAACCCCCATCTAGGGGGGAAGTGCCCCAAATTCATATCGTTGAAAAAAACATTTTTCGCTAGGTGCATTCCAAAAAGCACTGTAGCGTTTTTTATTTCTGACGAAAGCACAGCGAGAGCACCTCACTTTACTAATTTATTATATTTGCATGGGCGTACCCAGGGGAGGGCAGGGAGGGGCAGCTGCCCCTCCCTGGATCCTTCCTGTTTCCCATACATTTAGCTGATTAATTATGTGCCTATGCCAGGATAATTATTTATCAACAGAAAATTCCTGATTTGCCCCCCCCCCAGGCCAAAATCTGGGTACGCCCATGTATATTTGTATAAATCATCTTAGCTGTACGCAAGTTAAAATCGAATGTTCTCTAAATGGATGTGAGTGCCCACTTTAAGAAGAAGCAATTTCAAAAATTTGCTGTTTATTCTTAAAAATTAAATATTTTTAATATGAAAGAGTAACAAGTTGTAACGTTCGTTTAAATGTTTTTTTTTTATTTGAACCAACCTTGTATATTTAGATTATTGCATCTTTTTGATTAATTTGAATTATCAGTTGATCTGCAGTTAAAAATAAATTCCTCCTCCCTGCTGTATGTCTTCATCTGCCCCTGTTGGTTCCATGCTAAAATTCCCTTTCGTTCTAATTAACTTTAAATACTATAGCATCGTTTGAGGTTAGCTTCACTAAGTCAGCCATTATGTGGTACGTGGATTTCGTGGTTAGGCCCGTGTAGTTCTAGAAATGCGGTTTCTCTGAATTGATATTGATTTAAATATATCATATTTTATGTGTATTGATGACGTCATATTTAACCAGCGTTGTCAAAATTTTAAACACCATGTGATGTGAGACATATTATGCTGAACTGTCAACGCAACACAGAACACTGTACGTACAATATAATGTAAACAAACTTATAAAACAAAAATCACTATACAATCGTAATTTCATTTTTATGTGTTGGTGATGACAGACGTCACACCTCTGACGTATTGGTTCCAAAAATTTAAACACCGTATTAAAGTTGATAACCTCCGTTGTGGCAGTGGGTAGTTAGTTTTGGTTATGGCTTGCTCGCAAATTATTCTTCCATTTGTGGAGCGGAGCTCGCGTAATTGACAAATTTTATTTTTGGATTTGTTTTTTTTTGTATTTTCCTTCAAGGAATGGACTAAAAATTACTACCTATTAGACGACTCCTCATTTTACACTACATTTGCAAGTTCATGTTAATGGATCAATAATTGGATTCATTGTGGAACAGCATTGGGTAACGAACATCTCTTATTTTAACTTTGTTTTACTTGAAATTACGTACGATTAACAACAACTGGACCAGCATTGGCCTGACGGTGCTAAACGCTTACCCAATTATTATTGGTAGTACTACTGGAACAACGTTGGCCCAACGCTGTAACGATAACCTTGGTCCTACGGTTGGCGACCAGCGTTGGTGCAACATTAGCCCCTAGTACTGGTCCAGACCCGAAATTTGCAACTGGCCCAGCATTGATCCAATATTGGCCTTACTTCTGTGACAACATTGGTCCAACGCTGCAATTATAGCTTCGGTCCGACGGTTGGCGACCAGCGTTGGTGCAACGTTGGCTCCTAGAACTGGTCCAGTGCTTGACCCAGCATTAGTCCGGCGGTACTTGACACTTGGCTAAATATAGACAGTACCACTGGTACACCATTGGCTCAACACTGAAATAATAATCTCGGTCCAACATTGGATCTCAATGATCTCAATTCTGTATACTGTATGCCAAAGCTTTATTCGAAGTGCACTGTGGTTTCCACGGGATCTTAGATGGAAGAATCTGAAATTTGAATCTTCGACCTCTCCTTTTGTGGTATCGCAATCACTCACTCTTTTCTGTTAGAGATTGTCCATCTGAACTTTTAGCATTTAACAAAGTGATTAATATTTTCTGCCGTTACAGCCATCAGATTTTGAGTAACAAGAATCATTTGAAGTTGCTAATGTGTTTGTTTAAGCAGGCTTTGTGCTTCAGCAATTTCATTTTAAAATCTCCCAATCATCGCGGTAGTTTTCGACTTTGTCTAGCGATTATGAAGAAAAGCCATTCCCCACGTATGGTGGTCATTCAATTATCTCAGAAGATCTCGTCTAGGTTAGTTACGCGCATCATGATTCCTAATTTTGTCTTTTTCACGGAAATTTGTTGTTTTGTCTTTTTAAATTTTTGAGGTGTTACGAGGGTGTTCCAGAAAGTAAGATTACAAGAGCTCCTGAAACGGAGGAAATTTTTTATTTTGAAGTTGGCGCACCTGTCGTGTAGGGGGATCCTAACGGTCAGTTTGTTTAGTCCCGAGTGTTTGTTGGCCATTTTGTTCAGTCACAATAAATTTTTCCGATGGAGAAGTCGTCACGAGCTCCATCACCTCTCTTCCGTGGGAAATCCTCGCGGTTATCTATTTTTTGATTTTACAAAACTATACAGCCACGAATATCTATCGGAAGCTCGTGGAAGATTATGGCAGTGATGTGATGATTCGCCAACATGTCACAAAGTGAGTTAGGTTGTTCAAAGAAGGTCGCAATGGTATTCACGACAAGGTAAAGGGTGGGAGACCATTAGTGAATTCTGACGAACTTGTGCAAAAAATGCAAAAAAAGTGCGAAATGATGACGTTTCACGATTTTCAGAAAGTTGTGTGCGGATGCCCAGAATGTTCACACCGGAGCACCGTCAAAATCACATAACCGTTGCGCATGAATTGGATTGTTTTGAACAGAAGGGAGGACATTTTCTGGACTATATAGTGACGGGGATAAAACGTGGGTGTGTCCCTATGCCCCAGAATCAAAAATACAAGTACTTCAGTGGCGTCATTTGTTTTCCCCAGCCAGGAAAAAGTTTAAGACGACCCATTCAAGCGGAAAAGTCATGGCATCTGTTTTTTGGAACCACAAAGGGGTCTTTTTAATGGATTAAAAAGACTAAAAAATTCTGAAGAGCCATTCAGAACCGCAGGAAACGAATACTGACCCGGGGAGTCAGCCTACTACATGTCAACGCCAAGCTCTCACATCGTACTTTTCACAGAAGATACTGACATCGTTTAGATGGGAATTGTCATCTCCCTCCCCCTTTCTGCCCAACTTGGCACCTTTGGACTTATCACCTATTTACTAACCTAAAGGTACCCATTGGGTGGGAAACGATTTTCCAACGATCAGGAGGTCGAGGAATCTGTGAAGAAGTGGCTGACAGAGCTTTTGTTGAGATGCGAGAAATCTTGTGAATTTCAATTGAATACAAGTATTTTTTTTTACAGATGAGAGACGGACATTATCCTAGTAAGTTAGCTGAACAACTTCTGATTTTAAGGTACTCGCTTCAAATCCGGGGAGAGTCAAAAACTTTCATATCGCCGTCTCAGTGCTTTGAAGGACACAGGACAAAGCTGGCGGTCCTCCTATATTGACGATTGCCGCCGGCAACTATTAAAAACAGGTTTACAGGAATTCCCTAACCCGGTTTAAGCAGCCGTGGAGTCTTAATGCCCGAACTTTCTCGAAAGAGAAAGAGGCCGATAGTCCAGAAGTAGACTGAGAGGCTGATGAAGAAGAAGAAGAAGATTTTTTGATTACCCTCGTATATTATAAGTTCCGCGTGCTAGGAGAATCTAACTCACAATTCTTGGGATCTGATACGAAGCATCATGCGCATGACTCCTTTCACTACCGAGGGTCGGACTAATGTGTATGCATTAATTCGTCTTGTCTGATGAATTTTGCGGTTGTTGTTATGTAAGGCATATTTTGAGAGAGAGTTTCAGAGGCCTCCACTCCAAAATACGCTTGCTAATCTATCACATGAATTTCAAAAGAGGGCGTGGGTGGCGGTCTTAGTTTAAATTGTATACTTCTGTGGTAGTTGACACTTTCAAGTTAATTCGTACCTGACGAAGAGAAATCTCTTTGGAATAATCTCGAAACCATCTCTAGTACGTTAAGATCGAGCGGTCCATGCGACAGCTACTCAGACAGAAATTCATGTTACGAATCCACACAATTGTGTAGAAAAAGTACGCAATTATGCAATTTTTCTGCACAATAGTGTGTGGTACCTCTGTGTAGACTATCTGCAGGTATGTTTTTGTCTGGGGATGCTGATTCTGCATTATCATTGGATAACATATCGTGAGAGGAGTAATTATCTTTCATGACAGCTTTTAACAAAAAATGTTAAAAAAAAAAATTATTAATATTCTGGGAAGATACTGTATGACTTGGATAATTATTTTTTAAAGCAAATGTTTGAAAATTCGAAATTCAAAACTTAAATATTATATGCTGTAAAGTTGCAGTAAAGCAAAAAGAAAAATGTTTTCTTTATGTTAAAATAACCCCAATATCAACAATAAGTGAGAATATTTGAATGAATAATTGTATTTTTGTATTATTTGTAAATGTATTTTTGTTGATTTTACATCGTTGTAGTAATTTATAAGCTTTTCTACTATTCAATGTCTACTGATATCCTAAAGGTACCTACACAACAACTCTATTATAAACTTCATCTACATCTAATTCATATATCTACCTACAATTTATTTCTACCTTTAATTTACAAGCTTGCCAACCCCTTAAATAAGAATTAAGAGCTCACAAAGACACAACACAACACAAACATTTATAACAATCATAATTGAACGTAAAAAGTAAATTAAAAAAATTCACACGTTAGCAACTATGAACATTTTTACACACACGTGAAGAAAAAATTAAAGAAATTTTTATTTACATTTTTAAATTGGTAATTTTACAATTTTTTACACTAAAAGTTCTAAAATTTCGATGATAATTAAATTTGTATATTGTATTTGTAATAAATAAGAAAATGATATTATAAAAAATATTAAGGACAGTATTTTCGTAAATTTTGCATGAAAAATTTTTGTGCCGTACCCTATATTACATTCCTATTCAAAACTACATGGTTTATAATATATAGTCGTTAATGTGGCAAATGTACTACACTCTGGTTAATAAATTATTTTACAAAATTCGATATTTGAATATGTCGCGGAAGCACTACGTATTTTATACAGAGTGTTCTCGCGACCGATGTACATCTCTTAGTGATAGAAATAACTTTTCTAAGAAAACATTTGAACCAAAATTATTATTTTTTAACATCAAAACTATTGACTTTTTGGTCTAAAATTTTCGCTTATTCCTTAATTATGCAAAAGTTATTAAAATTTAATTGTGAATTTACTTAAGAAATAAGAATTTTGATAGTTTAGCAAATTTATTTTTATGTATTTTTGTATGTTTGGTAATATAATTATTATTAGTAACATGGATTTGTTTGAAAAAAGTTCACTGGACTGTAGTTGTAGCTCGATCAATTTCCTATCTGGAATGAGGTGTCAGTTTTCATGTAAAACGTTTCATTTAAATGCTAAAATTCTTCAAAATTTTTTTTATTTAATTTAATACAAAACCGGTTTGTATAAATAATTTCACGCTTTTTAAGAGGTACAGACACGTTTACACTATAAAATCATTAGTTTCGGTGATATGGCCATTTAAAAGTAGAAATTAAAAAATTGAGAGAAATATGTGTTACTAATGCACACAATTGTGCAGAAAGATTACATAATTGCATACTTTTTCTCCACAATTTTGTCGAATGGTAACATATATTTTTCTCTGTGTGTATTTTCAAATGTTTCTTAGTCAAGTTAGAAGCTTCTATCACCCCATTGAAGCTGTCCATCGGTCCCTACAACACCCTCTATATGTCAGTCGGCAAAGTTTATTTTAAATCGCATTAATAATGAATAAACTGAATTTTTGTAGAAACTCAGTATTTAAGTTCCTCATTACTTTGCAACATTTGTTTAAAATTAATAAGTGTGGTGCCAGCCGCCATTGTGTAAAAATTGCACTAAAAATCAAATTTGCCTTTGTATGTTGCTTATGGCTACTCTGACGATAATAATTAATATATTTTCTTAAAGTGCACTATCCCAGATATATGACCACAAAAGTGTTTTTAAGCGTTTGATTTGTTACTTTTTTCTTTAAAAAAATTTCAAAAGCATTAGTTTCCTTAGGAAATTATTTCTAGAATGAAATTTTTGAATTTAGGAGATTTTTAATAATTTGAAAAAAACAATTAAGCAGTTAATTATTATTAAGCTTGTAAAAAGTACCTGAATATATTTTTTTAACAAATCTTCTCTTTTACATATTATAGCTTTTTATAGTTTGAGCAACCTTAATGAAATATAAGAGCAAATTTGATTTTGGCAATTGTCAAAAAATAATGAAAGGTAATTAAGACTCTAAAATCAAGCTCATTTCAAAATTTAGTTAGTTCTCTATTAATGCGGTCTAATCAAATTTTTTAATTCCCTGCCGACTCGACTGCCCTACTCAGTGCTACAAATGCACATTTCGCGTATCGTAGATCCTATTATTGACGCTTAAATGATGTTCTAATTTTGCTTTTCTACTAATGAACTGCTTACACCCTTAAAAAGGAATTGTATCTACTCAGACCACTCAGAGTGAAATTTTACTGTTTTGCATGACATTACTTTTTGTGGTAATTTAATTCAGTGAGAATGAACACAACTTAAGCTTAGAAACAGGTTGCATTTTCTAGGTATTAACGACCAATAATATGGTGTTAATTTCGCTATAAAACTAAATAATTGATATTAGCTTTTAAGCGACCGTAGCATTATCTACTACTGAATCAGAATATATGTTAGGACTTGATTCAACTACTCAGGATGGAATGTGATTAAGACAACCGGAATCAAGATTTATGGTCAAATCCATAAAAATAAAATTTGATAAAATAATTAACTCCATAAGGAGTTAAACAAATTTAAATCTTTACGGGAGTGGAATCTCCATTCATTGTTTTTAAGAGTGTGTAAGCCGGTTGCTATTAAACTCAAGCGTGAAGTACAGAAGTGGAATTGCAAAATTTAAAAGTGCTTCACCAATTAAGCGTCAGTATTGCAGTAGAGGTTTACAGTGAATATACAGAGTGATTTACTTTTTAGAGTAATTTTATAGATATTGCAGAAAAACAGCTTAAATTCATTTAGACACCAATTATTATAATAAAAAAGCAGTTTAAAATTTTAAGTTTCCCTCAAATTCGAATCAAACCTGTTTAGTTCCTGTTAAGACATTTCAATTTATACAAATTAAGAAATAATTAATATTTCGTAAAAATCAAAAAAATTAAAAACTGAAAATTTTTCAAAAATTTTTGCATTCATATCTTATAATTGTATGGATGTATCTAATAATTATACTATTTGCAACAACTACTATTTTCGGGGAGTTAAATAAATGTACGTTACACAATAATATACAATAAAAAAAAAATGTTAAACTTACCCGTTATGGAACAAAGTAATCTAAGAGTTGGTGCTGAACCCGAATATTGGTTAATCATGCCTTGCGAATGCGCCCTTGGCGCGGGCATACTTAAGGTGATTGCCTTATGGAATTTTCGTCGTCTTGGTTCTACAGTTACCACTGGCGACACAGCTACGCCATGTCCCAACAATTTTGCAGTTAATTCTGGATCAATCAGTTGGGCCTGCATCAAGATCACACTGCTTGTAACTTTCCTTTATGGTTTTTTAATATACTTTGCATGCCAACCCATGAAATGTTAGAAAGGCTTCATGATGGGTTTAAATACGATGATTTTTTGAGGTTTTTGTATAAAAACCCATCATTACAAATTAGCTGAATAAAAAGTGTGAAGGAACTTTGTTACTGATATGTAAGCCAAGCCAGTACTTACCACAAGATTTTACACTCACAAGTAAAGGATGTAAGGATAAGGTACGACACAAAGCAGGTTCGAAAGCAACATAAAACAAATAAATGAGCAACTAAAAGTGCAAAAAAAATGAAAAGCAATGAAACATGAGCACACTCAAACTGAGCGCCCAACACGTATAGTTAAACTCCTCACTATCTAAACATTAAAAAAATTTCGAACCGTGCTTTGTATATTCTGTAAGACGGCATTCATAAAGAAACTTTAGTAAATACAAAGAAAAGATTTAGTTATACTATCCACGATCAGCAAAAGTGCCCAAAGTTTGTTTATGAAGTCCGCATCTCAATCAAATTAATAAGTTAGTGTATTAGTTTAACTAATTTTATTGGGCACTCTATTATTTTCATACAATGATAAAGTTTGTGCAAAGTAACCAGTGAAACAAATATATTATACTAAGTTAACATACATACATACATTCTCTTATCATTAATTGAAAAATTGAAATGTTATGGTTCAAACAAAGCCGGATTGAAGAGAATACTCTTTTAAAGGTACAACAATTCACGCCATTGAAGAAGAAACCTCTTTCACTCTCAAACTTAATTGAGAATGGAGAACGTACATCTACCGACATCTATCAAACTGAATTTTTGTCATTTCTCGGTGGTTCACCGAAAAAATTCGTTGAAAGTCTCTGAGAAAGATAGACTGATAGAAGACAATTGCGTTCCTATAATCAGGTATAATGTTACCTAGAACCAGCAGGTAGACATTTGTAGTTGTGGAATCAATTTTTGGCGCGAGCAGCTAACGGGGTGACTGCTCGGCCATTAATAAAATAAGAAAAAACATGAATTTGCTATTAAAACTGTTCCATTTAAAAGACAGATAAAATCAATAACAATTGTCATTGTATTGTAATAATTGTAATGAATTGCTTTGGCAAATGGTTCTGTATAACAAGCTATAACGGTCGTATGGCTGTAGTTTTAACATTCAAAAGCAAAATTAACTGAACGTTCACACAGAGAAAATTGAGGTATTAGGGACAAAAATGCCGATATTCGTTTTTAACACGCAAACCTTCAAGCCGGCCATGATTGATGAATGATATTATGACAATCGTAGGACTATGTAAATTGTCAAGTATGTGAAGGCAGGCACATTTAGAGCGCCTTCGCGTTTATCAATTTTCATAATCCAACAGTTGTTGTAATTTGTTAAATTAAAGTAAATTAGTAAAATTTAAGTGTGCATTCTACAATAATTGAATACTTCGACCTTCAAACATTATGCAGATACATGATTTTAATTTTTTTGAGTGTTTATTGTCTAATCTTTAGCATTTCGCTTTAACAACCGTAGAAAAATACTGGTACGATCAAAAATATATTTTATTACACATTTGTTTGACAAAAAATTTTGTACTGAAATTATCGAATTTTGGAAGATTGGATTTTCGTGTTCGTACTTGAGTATTCCAGCGCAGCAACGCTAAATAACTCAAACACGCAACGAAAATTTTCTGAACGTACTTTTAGGCCAATTAAATCTAATATTACATAAACAATGATGATACAATGATTTTTAACTGAGGACCCAAAGGTTTGAGTCCAAAATAATGACTAGAAAATATTCATTTTGACTAGCAAAAATATTTCTTATATTAAAAATTGAACACTTTTTGTAAGCAGTTGCACGACCATTTTGTCGAAATTAGATAATTATTATTAAAAAAGCCTATAACTCTAAATTTTTCACCAAATCAGCGACCAGCGCATTTTTTTGGGAATGTGATTAACCGTGATCTTTCGCAACTTTTCCACGGGAACACCTTTTCGTGGTTTAAACAAATTTACCTGTAGTCCAACTTTGATTTTCTTCGTTAAAGCGCCTTGTGGAAAAACTGCTTGTACTTGCGGAACGACCGTACTCGATACCATTCCGCCTTCTGGTCCAATTGCGTGAACTTCTTGCTTTACGCGTGAAACGACCGCAAAGTATTGTGGAAAGTCGTTGGTCACAATACGTGTGATACGACCAGAAGCTGGATCTTCCATTTGACTCAAATCTAAAAACCAACACTTGGTAAAACCTTTCATTCGGGGAAAACCCTATAACTCTTACCGTCGGCTTCAAAACTGTCGTGGAGGACGTCGTTTAGAATGTCTTCGCTAGATTCGATCGTATGTTCCCTCCAAGTTTCGCCATTGTCCGATCTAAGGATCACAATTTCACGTTCTTTACCACGAAGAGCGGCGAAATGTGGCACTTCAATTATCACAGGTCTGGAAAAAAAACTGGTCAGCTCCATCACCAAGTGTTTTCGAACATATTTACCCCAAAAACTTAACACCTACAGGTCCCAATTCTAAAACTCTACTTGCTAAAGCTTCGCCTTCCATGAGGGGAGGCGGATGTGGCGTTCTTTGAGGTCGTACATACCGACAAGTAATGCGGGTCGGACTACCTGCACTTCGTGAAGGAACAATTACACGTACACCTGAATGGCGACAACCTCGCATTGCTCCACCGCGAGCATCCACCAGGAAAGACACCAAAAAGCTGCAAAAAAAAATTTAATAATTAAACATTAAATACGAAAAACAGAACGTGGATGGATGGAAAAATCTTAACTTCAAAAAATCTAACATCTTCAAACACTTCCATTTACTTCAGCTGTAAATCACTGAAGGTTGAAATAATATTGCTACATTGAATCATTAAAATTCCTCCGTGTATCCTGACATCAATAAAACCTACTCAGATTTGGATTATGTTAATAGTCCAAATTTGGAGAACAATTTTTAATTTTTAAATTTTACGCAAACTTACTTTTTCCAGTGCAACTTCCTGCAGCATCAAATAAAGAGAGAATTTTTTTTAAATATTAAGAAATCGCATTTTCCGATAAAAATGAAAACTCACCCAATACTGATAGGATGTCGGGAAATGTCGACGTTATCTGGGGTATACTTCCTCGCATATTCGACATAATTTTGTTGAATGTGCTGTGGACTGATAGAATCCTCGATAGCTTGAGGAGGAAATATATTGCTATCACCGCTGGTAACCATTCTATTGGAATCGATTCTCTCGTCCTTGGTCACGTCAATTGGCAACGAATCGTCACCCAGGGACTTCATTTCGTCTGCCGTTAGATAACGATATGCATGGTCGCCCAATAATGTGTCCTCCCCTAGAGACAACAAAGTTACAAATAGAGTTTCAATTTTGACACAATCTGTGTAAATGAAGAATATTAGCAAAAGCGCAATGATTAAAATGAGCCTAACCTGATACGTAAATGAAAATGTTCGCTATTTTTGCCATTGCTTCATCGGTGTACGTACATCGACTATTTTTTTTAAACTATTTGTTATTGAAGCTAATGGATTTGTACCCACTCTTAATTATATCTAACAATAAGTGTTTGGTGTAGGTTTTGATAATTTGTTAACTTACTGGTCAACAAAGTTGTGCCGTTGAAATATGGAAGATACACGTGACGTTCGTGTGGTGCTTGACCATATCCATCCAAAATGTCCTCGCCTGCTTTCGCGAGCAAAAAGTATTATGTACTAGTGTATTTGGTTTTTTTTATTACAAATTACACATTAAAAAAATGACCAATTTTTGGTCAACATCTAAAAGCACCGCCACCTTTTTCCAAACGCTAACCCAGTTCTAAGAGGAACGTTTGACTTGTGGCAATTGTGAACATTATACTAAGTAAATCATGCAGATGATATCGTAATGAGCTTCAGCACAAAATGAAAACTACGGCTTAAAGGCCAAAACTAAACGTCTATCTCACCTCCTTCCTCTTCCGAATCGGACATGAAGGTCTCTTGCATGGCTTCCGGGGCAACCACTCGATATTTCTCGTCCGTGGACAAAATCGGCGAAGTCGTAGCGCTAGGTTCGGTAACAACTTTCAGCGATTCAATAACGCTGATGTAGCCTAATTTTTGGGCAATGCTCAAAGGCGTCTGGCCGTTCTGCAAATAATTCCAATTAGTAACAAACCAAATTTTTTTTTTAGTAATTTACGTTGGTAACTGCATTTGGTTGAGCAGAATTCTCTAATAAAATATTGACAATATTGGTGTGACCCTGTTGGGCTGCCTGATGTAAAGGCGTGTAACCAATGGAGGTAGTGGAATTGACGTTAGTCCCATTGGACAATAAAAATTTAACCATGTTTGCTTGACCGTAATGACTAGCTGTGTGAAGCGGCGTGTAACCACCCTTGGTTTTGGCATCAACTTCAGCACCATTTTGTACTAGGACTTCAGCAACAGGTACGCGGTCTTCTTGAGCACATAAATGTAACGGCGTCAATCCATTTTTCGCAGGATAATTTGGATCGCCTTTGTGTTCGATCAGAAGCGATGTCATATCAGTGTGACCTTCCTGAGAACTTAAGTGTAAAGGTGTAAAACCAGCTTTACTCTCTGCATTTGGTAGGGCACCGTATTCTAATAGTGTATTAGCAATATCCATTTGGTTTTTCTTAGCTGCAATGTGAAGCGGGGTGTGGCCATTTTTGGCTGTGGCGTGAGGCGAGGCTCCTTTGTCTAACAGTAAAAGAGCTACGTTTTGATGATCGTAGTGCGATGCAACGTGAAGTGGCGTTACACCGTTCTTGCCCTGGGCATCTACTGGTGCTTCCTTTTGCAATAAAAGTTTGGCAACCTTTATATTACCGTATTTGGCGGCTAAATGTAGTGGAGTGAAACCTTTTTTCGTTGTGGCATTGAGAGATGCTCCGTTGTCGATTAAGGCAGTTGCAACCTATAGTAAAAAACCATTAGATACACAGATCGGTTGTTTTGGAAACCTACCTCGTCTTGTCCTTCCTTTGCTGCAATGTGCAAAGCGGTGTACATATCTTTTGTTGCTGTATCTACTTTAGCTCCATGTTGTAAGAGAAGCATAACGATATCGACGTTGCCAAGCCTTGAAGCAATATGAAGAGGTGTTTGCTGTTCTCGAGCTCGAGCGTCAACATTAGCGCCATTACGTAACAATATTCTAATAATATCGGTCTAAAAAAAAAAGTTTCATAAAACCAAACAATTTGAGACGAAAAATAAATAAATATACCTGATTGGCTCTAGCAGCTAAATGCAACGGAGTTTCTCCACGAACTGTTGGAACGTCTGGATTAGCTTCGTGTTGTAATAAATATATGACAATATTCATGCACCCCATGAAGCTGGCCACGTGTAGCGGAGTTAAACCGCTCTCAGTTGTTGCTCCGATACCTAAAATAGACAAAAGGTTAGACTTTAAAGCTTGATTTAGCTCAAAAACTTACTAGCTCCGTGTTTTAGCAGCAGTTCAACCACTTTGATTCTATTTTTCTTGCAGGCTATATGTAACGGTGTGAAGCCGTTAAGCGCTCTTGCATTTGCATCCGCACCTCTGTCTAGTAAAAGTTTGGCAACTCTTGCGTGACCGCAATGAGCAGCTACGTGGAGAGCGGTTAAATAATCTACGGTAACTTCGTCGACTGGTGCACGATGATAAAGCAAAATGCGAGCCGCGTCTACATGATCACCTTGAGCAGCCATATGAAGAGGAGCTAAGCCATTTTTCGTTTTGGAACTAATTGGAGCTGACCGTTCTAAAAGCATATCTACAACTTGTTCGTGACCACTTCTAGCCGCGCAATGGAGAGGTGTTAATCCGTCACGGGTTTTGGATTCTATAGTAGCTCCTTTATCTAATAACACGGAAACCATATTCGTTTTTCCCCATTTTGCCGCGACGTGCAATGGTGAAATATTATGTTTTGCTGTGTAATTTACGTCGGCGCCTTTTTGGATTAATAAATTAGCTATTGATTCGTTACCATAATGCGAAGCGATGTGAAGAGGAGTGAAACCAGATTTTGACGTGACATCGGGGTTGTGTTCATTCTAAAGATAAATTATTATTAGTTAAAGTTTGCAGTAAACGGAGTAGTTTTACTCAAGGTTTGTTTTCGGTACCAGGGTATGGAGGCCGGGAGAGTTGACGTTTATTGCGGTTATGTTATCTCGCGGTAAAAGCAGTCATTTTTAGGTTACAAGGTTGGTACGGTAATAAAATAACCATTACATCTGAAGAGAAGTAATATTTAATTTATTAATCAAGATTTATGTTATTCGGATTCTTCATTTGGACGGACTGCCCATCCCGAAAATTATAGTGAAATTCCGTAACAAAGAGCTATATCTTCTATTTCGAGAACATTTTGATTTTGCAATGCATTAGCCGGTGTTTAAGTTTGTTCTACTTCATAAGTTTTTATGATTGATTTAAAATACTTACTTCTAATAAAAGTTTGGCTGCTTTGACGTCATCCTTCTTGGCAGCGATGTGCAAAGCGGGAAGACGTACCTTTCCTCTTGTGTCGTTTTCCAAAAGAACTGTAACCACTTTATCGTGACCCTGTTGCATAGCAACAGCCAAAGGTGTGAAACCATCCTATGGATAATTTGGATTAATATTATCATATGAAATTAAAAAAAAACTGGAGTGGTACCTCGGTTGCTAAGCTCTGGTTAGCGCCGTTAGCTAGAAGATATTTAACTACATTGTCGTGATTTTCTTGGGCGGCCATGTATAAAGGTGTGAAGCCATTTTGGCTTTGGACATTGACGGAAGCGCCGTGATTAACCAAAAGCTTTACTACTTCTTCTTGTCCAGCTAATGATGCTATGTGTAGCGCGGTGTTACCCTTCTTCGTGGCGGAATCGACAGCCGCTCCACGATTAAGCAACTCTTCAACCACTTGTACGTGTCCATCTTTGGATGCCAGATGTAATGCATTTAATCCGTTCTAAAAATCAAATCAGCAAGTGTTTAATTTAAGAAAAATTGCCAAGTTTATCAAAGTTTACAGTTAAGATGGAAATTTGCCAAGTGTGTAAACGGTTCGTTTAAATTTAGCTGGAACCACATGGCAGTTAAAGTTTTTAATTTTTTATTAATAATTTAAGACACTCGAAAAATGCTTACCGCATTACTCGTATTGATGTCGATATTTTGCTTGAGATGCTCTAGGACCTTATCCAAATGTCCGGCACGCGCAGCGCGCAGAAAGGACGTATTGCCCTCAGACTGGAACAAAGAAAACGAATTTAATATTAAAGTAACCCCAAAATTAGTTAATTAAATAATTATCACTTGTTTCAATCTCGGGCGTTCGCACCCCAAGGGTTTTGATGTAGGGTAACTATTTCGAACGAAGGAGGGTCATGATATTTTAATGTGAGGGTGAATTCATTACAATGTAGTAGAGCACACATCGTGTCACGTAACATGTGAAGAAACTCATTAAGTTTTGTAACAATTATTCTTGTTTACTTTTACTTTAACATTTTATTTATTTAACATTAATTTGTGTGCGACTGAGCAAACTTTGATAATAGAAAATTAATTTTGAATTAAAATATTTTTTATTTTTCTTTAAAATTTGCCTGATTAAATTGGTTTTGCAAAACTCCACATTTTGCTTTTTATGTTTTTTTATTAATACATCCATTAACACATAATGGGTATATTAATAGACCAAGTAGTAAACAGTAATGCGGAAAATATTACATAAAATAACATGAAAGTCAGAATACACCAAATAAACTTTTCTATTAGAATTTATCGTTTTTTAAGTAGTTCCAATTTCGAGTTTTTCTGTTTATTTGAATTTACAAAAATGAGATCAAAACTTTTTTTTTAATTTTCAAAAAAATTTTATTGTATAAAATTATACATTATTTAGTATTAAAATTAAAATTAATTTGCGCTATTTTTTACAATTAAAAAGAAAAAACAGTAACAATAAGCAAATACCAGAAATTTTAATTTCGTTTTTAAATAACAAACTTTATAACAACAATAACAACAAATTACAATATGCAATAATTTAGGAAATGAAGTTTATTATTTTAGATTTAATTGTTAGCACAGCAAACTTTTCAGTTTTGTATTTTTAACGTTTAGCGATAAAAAAACAACAGTGCGGTAATGACCGTCATTACCGAACTCAAATCAGTTAGGTAATAATAATAATTTTTTTAATAAGCTTGGGTAATATTTTCACTTTCCGCAGTTAGTGAGGAAATTAAATATTCCTGTACTCGACGGAAATTACCAACTTTTCGCACTCATTTTTTCTTTGAAATGATTACCTAACAGCAGTAATAATGATTTAAAGAAACTGGAAACCTCATATTACATAAAATGTTAAAATAAAGGAAATCTTAAGTCTTAATTACGAAGAAGAAAATGGAATACTTATTAGATTAACGAAAAAGGTTATACCCTAACCATATCAAGTTTTCTTAAAATGGGGTTTGCCCTACTTAATTCCTCAAGGGACACCAAGGAGTTTTACGGTAGTCTAAGTTTTCAATTTAATTGAGTTATCCTTTATTTACCATATTATAGAGTGTTACAAATGCAAATAATAATAGAATTCTGAAAATCAACAATTAAATTAACTTTTCTCTCATAAAAATATTTTTTCAAGAAATTAAATTGCTTTAGCAGCTATAGACGTCATAATTCATGGTGAGGATCAGTCGTACAAAGTTAAAGCGGAACTCAGCGGAACTGTAGTTCAACAAATTTTTAAAACGAATTTTACTTAGAAGTTTTAACTACGAACCATTTAATACGACACATTTAACAACGAAGTTTTCAAAACTTCTTAAGTTCAGGTTATGTGAACCTCTTTTGATCTTAGTCGGTACAACCGACCCTAATGTGTATCTCAACTGCTACCAAATTAATTATTTAACGCATAAAATATTTATATTTATTGTGGAAATATGGAAAAGCTATAATTTATATGTGTTCCCATGATACCAGATGATTGGTCAAGGCCTCTAAAAATTGGCCTTGATCTAAAGCTATCAGTAAAACTTAAAAAAGTAAAAACAAAATTAAAATTAATGCTCCTCAAGTGTCCTTGTGTCTATTTTTACATTGAACGGTTAAAATTAACTTAACTTTAATAGTTAACTTTAGCAATTTAACTAAGTAATTAAATAATTTAGAAAGTTAGACAACTTAATCAAAAGGGAAATCAGTAAATTAAAAAACTATTTTGATAACTAATATAACATTTGCAAAATAATTAACATCGTGTTTCAGGCTTATTTTAGCCGTCCTCAGTACCGCATACATATTATTAATAGCATCTCTCAATGGGAGTCTAGAGGTAATAAATTGGTTTACCGAGAAAATAGAATTATGTTTCATTTCGGTCTATTAACAAAAAAAAACAAGTTATCCTTGCACGAGACAAGTTTTATCTGTATTTTATATCATTTCTAGTTATCTTTACTGACATCTTCTCTTTCATATTTAATGAATTTCTTACAAAATAAATACATCACAATTGTGCTATTATTAAACAGTTAAATGTTGTTGTATTTCATATTATTGACCACAGACAGTTAACTTATACTTTTCTGTGGAAATCATTCAGGATCTCTCTAGAAGGATTTTTTGCCACATCCTACCATCCTGATTAGGTTTACATGTAATTTACAGGTAATTTAATGACAATCTCTAACCCAGACAGTCCGAAAGAAAGTTAGTCATTTTTTGGATTACTGTAGCAGTTGATCGCTCTGACTACTAAGCCAATAAGAGCTCTGGTTGAGCGTATGAAATAAAAATTGTTTGTTAATTGGAAATCAAAATTATTACGTTTTTCAGTATTATGCCACTCCTAATTAATCTCTTAATGTAAAAATCAATTATCACTGAAGTGAAAATACAGTGAAACTCAAATACTGAGGTGTGCACCTCGATTAGTCTGCATAAGGCTGACCACTAAATAAATAGATACAGGAAACTCGATTGGTCTATACTATGGTGTGCATTTTGATTGGCGGCCATTCCTTGTAGAAATTTAGACATCAGCGACTGATGTACACCTCTTAAATAATGGCAATAAAAGGCATTGCGTATGAAGTGAAAGGACGGAGGACACAGAACAAGCAACTTACAGTGCCAAAGAAAGATTCACTTAGAACACAAATAAGCAAGGAAAAAGAAGCACTATGCCGTTTCTTGAGTAATGACGGTAATGGTAGAGGAGAGGCTATATATAAAAACACAAACCACAAGAAAAACCATTGTTCCCTCATGTGATGTGGCGGATACAGGTAGAAGAAGCCCTAATGAGTGAAATTACGTGCACGGTTCCAGATCTCACCATGAGAGGAAATAGCGGCGCTAGTGTGCTGTATAATGGACAGACGACTAGAAATATGGGGCTAAAATGTTTTACATTACAAAATTTTTATTCCGAATTAAGAAGAATCGAAAGAAGAAAAAAGAATTATTTTCATTGTGTTATGTTAAATAAGGGCTTAAGTCGTTAACCACAGGTCATTCTAATCAGTTAAAATAACGACATGTATTCGTTAATGTTTCAAAAAGTCGACCAAATCCTGCATTTGTTTATATCCGCCATTTTGAATTTTATGAAAAATGTTTTTTTCTAATAACTCGGCCAATTTCAATTTTAACCGAAAATCGTCAATTGAATTTTTTCCGAATTTTTTTGGTGAAATTGATATTTTTCAAATTAAACAACTGAAAAAAGCGGTGCCATTTTGAATTTCATGAAAAATGGCTTTTCTTAAATAATTCGACAATTCTCAATTTTAACGAAAAATTGGGAAGACAAAAGTTATAGACAATTCAATTTCCTATAACTTTGGTTCCCCTAATTTTTTTCTAAAATCGATATTTTTCAAATTGAACTTGAAAAAACCGGCGCCATTTTGAATTTTATAAAAAATCATTTTTCTTGAATAACCTAGCCAATTCAAATTTAACGAAAAATCGTAACAAAAGTTATAAGCAATTCAATGTCCTGCAACTTTGGTTTTTGTATTTTTTTCTGAAATTGATATTGAAAAAAGCGGCACCATTTTGAATTTTATGATAATTCATTTTGCACCATTTTGAATTGTATGATAATGGTTTTTCCTGAATAACTCAGCTAATTTCAATCTCAGCGAAAAATCGGGAAGACAAAAGTTGTAGGAAACATTAATTCCCTACAACTTTGGTTTCCGCATTTTTTCTGAAATCCATATTTTTCAAATTAAACCTGCAAAAACGGCGCCATTTTGAATTTTATGAAAAAATGTTTTTTTAAATAACTCGGCTATTTTCAATTTTAAATTGAAAATCGGGAAAGCTAAAGTTGTAGGCAATTCAATTTCTTACATCGTTGGTTCCTTTTTTTTTTCTTCTAAAATTGATATTTTGCAAATTAAACTTGAAAAAACGACTCCATTTTGAATTTTATAAAAAATAGTTTTTCTTGAATAACTCGGCCATTTTCAATTTGAAGGAAAAATGAAACTGACAAAAGGTGTAGGCAATTCAATTTCCTATAATTTTGGTTGCCGCATTTTTTTTCTGAAAGCGATATTTTTCAAATTAAACCTGAAAAACACGGCGCCATTTTGAATTTTATGAAAATTGTTTTCTTTTAATAAATCGGCCAATTTCAATTTTAAGGAAAAATCGTAAATCGTTGGTTCCCGTATTTTTTTTTAAAATTGATATTTTTCAAATTAAATCTGAAAAAAGCGGCGTCATTTTGAATTATTTGAAATTTAGTTTTTCTTGAATAACTCGTCCAATTTTAATTTTAACCAAAAATTATCAAGACAAAAGTTGTAGGAAATTCAATTCGCTACAATTTTGGTTCTTGCATTTTTTTTTCTGAAACCAATATTTTTCAAATTAAACCTGAAAAAAAAAACAGCACCATTATGAATTTTATGAAAAATGGCTTTTCTTGAAAAACTCGGCAAATTTCAATTTTAAGGAAAAATCGTAAATCGTTGGTTCCCGTTTTTTTTTCTGAAATCGATATTTATTAAATTAAACCTGAAAAAAGCGACGCCATTTTGAATTTTATGAAAAATTATGTTTCTTGAATAACTCGGCCAATTATAATTTTAACGAAAAGTCGGAAAAACAAAAGTTGTAGGAAATTGAATTTCTGTTATGCTGGAAAGGAAAAGGATTTTCTGTTTTTGCCTTCCCCTTTTTAGGCCACCCTATTTGCGGTTGTCCAGAATATTTGGATTCTCTTGAGCTACAAAGTTGCCTTTTTTGGGTTTAGACTTGAATGTGCCTGGGTGGAAAGGCTTGATTGAAGTTTGCTGAATTTTTAAGGATTTTCTGTTTTGCCGTTTTGGGCCCCCCTGTTTTCGGATTTTCAGAAGATTTGGACACCCTTACGCTACAGGTTTTTTCTATTTGGGTTTAGACTTGGGTGTCCTTGGCCTGATAGAAGTTTGCTGATTTTTCCGAAGACCAAAAGGTTTGGTATCCGTATTGCATACAGGGTTTCTCGGAAGGAGCCACATACACATTGAATGTCAATAGTTTGACATTTTCTTGCAGTACGTGTACTCCATAGCCGGCACGTTAACAGTCACAAGATACTTACAGTACCGCAACCCTAACAAAACAAAAACAAAAGACTCTTTATAAAAAACTCATATTTTAAACAACATTTTTACAGTTTTCTTTTTATTTGCCATTGACGTATGACGTATGACGTATAGTGACTGTGGTAAAAACACTATATGAACCAAAATTGTTCAAAATTTAGTTTCCTACAAGATTGTTTATGTTCATTTATGCCCTAAAGTTAAAAATAAATGAGATAATGCAAGAGTTTAATTTTGCCGCTTTTTTCAGGTTTAATTTGAAAAATATCAATTTTACAAAAAAAAAATTAAATGACGTAATAAGTCATTCGAGTCATTTGTGTAATTTAAACTCGTAGAATTCGTGAAAAAATAATTAAATCGCATGTCATAACATAGAGACCCATAGATACAGTTTCGTGTCGACTGTATAAGGCAGCGTAAATTATGGGTGGTCACTTTGTCAACCATGTCATTGATAAATATCAAAAATAACATTGACCTACTTAAAAGCTCGATGAACGCAAGAAGTCGAATTTTAATTACTCCGCGCTTTTGAAATGCCCATTATGGATTAACGAGATTCCCAAAGTAAACTTGGAAAATTAAAAGTGAAATTGAAATGATCAAGAAGTTGCCTTAAAGTAATCATTTATTAATGCCATTGCTCATCTCGTTTCTAAAATTACCAGAGGGAAGAACAGCTTCCGATGCATTACACTTGATTTATTAAGCAACCACTCTGGGATCTCAATTATTCAAAATAATGTCTGGTTTTCGCTTGAAACGTACATTTTACTTCAAGAGGCTTATAATATTGCTGTATTTTAGAAAAATTTACGTGAGCAGAAATAAAATTCCAATATGCGGCATTGGGTCGGCTGCAAACCCGCTCGAAATCAATAACACAAATGGGATCAGTAGGAACGGATCACAAAATTCGACTGATCTCAATGATGTATAATTTTATGAACATTTATTTATACACATCAAGCTACTCTTTAAAAGATATCTAAAAGTACGGAATAATAATAAATAAAAGATCAAGCTTGTTGGTATGGTAGAAGCACTGTACGTGTCGTCTCTCGAGAGTTCTAAGCTTACATAAAAGAAATAAAAAAAAATAGGACCAATAAAATTACTTTCATGTTTCCGAATGAGCAGAATTGTGTAAAATTTTATGGTCGGTAATAGTCCAAGCAATAAATCGACGTAATTTATAATATTCTAATAATAAATAATAATTTATAATAACAGTGGCGAATCCAGGGGGAGGGTCATGGGGGTCATGACCCCCCCCCCAGAATCCTTAAATGTGGCTAAATAAAAGCTTCTCTAAAGTGTAAAAAGTGTTTATTTCAAATTTCTTCAGGCCTAATGAATATTCACTACCTGTGACCCCCCCTTTGCCGAATGTCTAGATCCACGCCTGTATAATAGTGAATCAGGTGGAAACAGGTTTCAAATTAATATTATGCACCTTCATTATTCCGTTATACTTACAGGTTGAATATAATATTGATATTATAAAAAATTCTAAAAAAAAATTTCGGGGGGGGGGAGAATAATTTTGAATAGAATTACTTTGCACTGCCAACAATAATTACTATGCTACCAGGAATATTCAGGTGGAATTTGCTATAATGGAAGCTTTTCTTTAAAAATCGATTAAACATTTCAGAGTTATTATCGAAGCTATTTATGATACCTATATATAGAATTGCGTGTTTGCAGAAAATATTCACCAATATATTCAGTCTAGTCTATAGAGCGATAGACAAGTGAGTTATAAAAAATATTGGGGTATCAGACAATAATGTGGCACGTGTCGTAACGAGCCTGTTACTTCCGAAAGACTATAGAGCACGTAAGGTGGAAACCAACCCTCTTTCATTGTGCTTTCGCCCCTATTTGCGAACAAGTGCTTGGTGACAATAAAAAATCTTTAGGGCCGTTACTTCAGTGACCCGATTAAAAAATTTAAATTACCCAAAGAGACTTTTTGCAATTCGAAATTTGAGTGACAGAACCACCCTTTTGTTTACCGCCAAGGGTACGAATCGATCGATTTCGTACAAATAATAAAAAATTTTAAAAGGTTTTTATGAAAACTTTATTTTCTTTAGACGTTGTTTTATTCGAACATAAAATGAAAAATATTACTCACCATACAGGGTAGTTTAAAACAACACCGCATTATATTAGCACATTGTTCTCTCTCACCATTTTGCCAAAACTGAAATAATTCATTGTCACTCAACAGGTGAATCCCCAAATCTCCGATATTCTAAATATTTTTCGGTAACACTAATTATAGACACACAAACACTTAAAAACAATAATAAATGTGATTATAATATATTATTTTGTAAAGGCAGATTTCTCTGACGTATAAAATTGGTCCTTCTTTGTGAAAATTGCACTAGATATTAAAATAGCAAAAACTAGAGCTAATGTTACAAAACTACCAGTCTTTTGAAACAGAAAAAGAGGATGCATCCTGCTCGTGCGTTTCGGCACCGCCTTGCAACGTCAGCGTTCAATACAATCGTCGCGACGGCGCGTCTAGTTTAGTTTTCCACCCCTCTGTATTATCCCAGAATTTCACCCATACCCTTAAACCAGTTGTGGAATCGAGATCACAAGGTTACTTGGAATAGAATGAAAAGTTCAAATCGAATTTGCTATCCCAATATATTGTCTAAAAATAAACTTGCGTTTCTGCTAACCGTCAGGATAATTAGTTTGAAATGTTTTTGCTAATGCAAAAAGGTAGTTAAATTGAACCGTTGGGCATCGTTAAAAGTAGCAAAAAACAAAAGTTTACGGCCTCTCTAAGCTCATATAAATTTTATCAAAGTTTGATATCGCAACGCATTAAGCAAAAACTGGATTTAAATTATTTTTCCATACTACACACCACACATTTTACTTACAATATCATATTTTAATGTTTAATTTTTAAAAACTTTCCGATGTTTGGGTTTGGGCGAGAGGTTCAAGTTCTTTGTCAGAGTAAAGGTTCGCAATAAATAAAATTAACTTTTATTTAGGTTATCCTGACAGTTATTGGAGGCAAGAGTACACTGTTAACAATAGTCGATGTTTTTTCTGTAAAGTATATCAAAGCAAAGAAATGTTCCTAATTAGGTTTTCCGCAAACATCTACTAAAAGGAAATGAAAAACCCCTTGTCAACTTGATGAGCTGTCTATCCATTAGCAGAACGTTGTATAGAAGATAAATTTAAAAGACTGGAAAGTGGAAACTAACTGGCATGCTAAATGCTATTGAATTGTCGCTTCGAGAAATGAAGAGAGATTTTCAAGGTTTAAAAATATTAAGTAAATTGAATTTTACATATTTTCCCATTTGGTACTTGAAAGATTGATAGATTCTGCAAAATATTTATCATGAATGGTATCATAATATTGCTGACTCATAACGAGAAACATTTTCTACCCTCGAAAATATGAAATAATCATTAGTTATATTCACGAAGAAACGAATATTTTTTGTCGCTGATGTAAATTTTGCTTGGCAATAAGAAAAGCGTCGATTGATCAAAGGAAAACTGATTAAATTTTTATTTCAATTAAAAGACATGGACAACCAAGAATCAGAACTAAACAGGAGGATGTTAAAATACAAAGACTCTCGTCTTCAGATCCTTATGTGTCGGTTCCACGCATTCGGGAAAAGCTTGAAAGTTACACAAAAAATCAAATATCGACAAAAACTCGAAGACGTCGTCGTCTTTGTGAAGTAGGCAAAAATGGTCGAATTGCTCGCAGAGTACCCTTTGTTAGCAAGATTAATATTAAAAAAGGGATGAAGTTCTATTCAGATCATGTTTTAAACCCTAAAATTATTAGGATAAATTTTTTTTTTAAAGATTTTAAAATAAAATCTGAAAACAGCCATGGTAGGATGTACGTTGGGAGGAAAACTGCAGAATATACTCATATAAGTGTACTACATGCACAATAAAATCATTAAAAAAGAGATTAATGATTTAGGGATGTATGTGTTCAGCAGAGTCTTCACACGTTGATGAAGAAATTCTGCAACAGGACACTATTGTCCCGTAAATTATTACCAATTTCCTTAAAGATTCCAATATTAATGTCATAACTCCGAATCTCCGAAACTCCGAATATCAGAAAGATGTCTCAGAAATTTTACAAACCTTTGCAATTTAATAGAAGTTTTTTATTTATTTTTTTTTAGATAATAAGTAACCACGAAAATTAAAATTATAATGAAAAATATGCCTTGTTAACCTACTTTTGCGAGTAACTGTACGTATGACTATGACGAAACGAATATTATCTCAACAAAATAATATTAACAAGTTATTTATTATGACATTAACAAAAAATATAATTTTTAGTAATGTAATTTTATTAGAATATCATTAATATTTATATTATTTTAATAACACAATGCGAGCGTGTTTTGTATTTTCATCTAACTTCATAATTATTATGGCTTCGTTCCGCTTACACCGCACTATTCTAGAATAACTTAAAGTATTAAAGATGTTACGAAAACATCCAAATCAATTTTTTAATTTTCTTTGCTAAATTTTTAAAGCATTTTAATGATTGTTTTTATTTCTAGGGCATTAATCTATCGAAAAAACTTTATAATCGAGTCGGTGAGCAATCTGATTAGTTCAAATCAATTTTTTGTAATTTTCCAGTACATTTCCTCATCGAAAAGCTAGTAATGATTCTTAGTATATTTAACAAAATCAGACACAATATAGCCATAAACAAATCAAATGTATCAGTCAATCAAAATAAAAAGGCGGTCATTGGCACAGCAGTTAGCGCGATCAACTGCTAACGCTAACAGATACCCTTTTATAATCCGGTTATGTATGAACGATAAGGGGGTTGGGCATGCGCGTGTGTATGGACAATTGCAGATTACAAGTGCATGTGTTGAACGGCGGTTTTACCTTTTACCGAAGTTTAGAATTGACATTATTACAGTGCTTAGTGCTACCTTCCTACCTGCACCGCTTAACTACAGTTTGGGTAATATATTTTTTATTTTTGCGCTCAAACATAACATCCGGAAAAAATTAATGTTTTTCGAATTACGAACTCGGTGTCCAGTTTGAATCCAGGGTAAAGCCGTCGGTCTTCTTGAGTTAATGATTAACTCCATAAAGTATTGAAACAGCTATAGACATTCCCCAATTCGGTTTAAGAAACGTAAAATTAGCAAAACTACGAAAATTCTCGTAAAAAAGAAAGGTTAACATTAAATATTGATTTTCTCTACTAGTGTTTGAAAAGGTACAACTTTTCTATTCGTTTGAGTAAGGTAAAATACGTTTTTCCGCACAAGTGAGGAAATAGATATTTTCAATACCAGTTAGGAAAACTAAGATTTTTCCATTCAATGCAAAGTTATACGATAGAGGCCGAAGGCCGAGATCATAAACCGAAGCCGATTGATTACTTTTACAAGTGTGCGGAAAAGTATCACTTTTCTTTTTTCACGCACTAGTGCGGAAAAGTAGTACTTTTCCGTACACTATTGAATGTCACAAAGTAACATTTTTTGAAACATAATTAGAAAAACTAATTTTTTTACGCACTAGTTCGTTTTACTTTTCAACACACATGCGCATTCAAGCGCAAACTGTAGAAATGATTATAAATATTCTCGGCGCTACCTGTTACAAGTAGGTAGGAGGGCTACCTACCCTAGTATATTATTATGTAGTACTATAACTGCTTAATGCAAATAAAAATAATTTAATTAATTAATTTTTTCTTTCTTATTGAAACAAAATTAGAAAAGTTATTGGCTAAAACAGGTATTTTTCATTACTTGTTGCAGATATAGTTATTACATAGTAGAAATTTTTTATTTAAAAAAAAGCAATAAAAAAAGACATTCATTTTCATTAAGAGGAAAAATAAATTGTAAATCAGGTTACAAAATGGTTACAGAATATACCGAAAAGTGTACGAACTGGATGTTAATTTCGAGAATGGACAATTACGAAAATTGGGTAGGACATATTACACATCTAAAAGAAAAACCAGATTATATTTTGACACTTTGAGGCTTCAGTTCAAGTTAACTCAAAATAATGGGGCATAGCTACCGTACTAAAAGACCATTTTACACAAACAAACAGGAACAAATTTAAATTTTGACATAGTAAGTGCTATAGATTTATGGTTATATTCGTTTTATTAAGTTGGCAACTTTTATCATTAACTGACATTTCAAAGTTCACTAACTGCGATTAGCCTCTAATATTTAAGAAAAATAATCAATAATAATAAATTTTATTATGATTTTATTGACTTTAAAATCCGTTTAATTTCATAAATTAGTATGTTTTTGTAAATAGTAATTTACAAAATTTGTAAAAATAACACCAAAGATTGTACGCAGAAAAGTATTATATTATTAAACTTTCAAATCGGAAATCTAATTTCTAAAAATCTAAGATATCCGACTTGAAATTCAATAATACATTTTCTCATTTTTGAATACAATCAATAATGTGCTGGGGGGTATTCCATACCCCCCAGACCCCCCGGTTTGAAAAACCTAGCTTTGTGATTGTGTTAAATTCTTTTAATTCGGGAATAACTCCCAATGCAATTTCTATGACCGCTAATGTATAGCTACAGAGAGATAGAGAAACAGTTTTGTATATATTGCGATGAATTTCGCTAGACTCCCGTAATTTTATATAGGGCAAACGAGCTAGATTCACCCATCTCTGTTTCCGCAGGCTTCTTGATCTATATCACCGAAATATTTATTCTTGAGCCTTGTACTTAAATATTTTTAAAAATAACCAATTTTTAAATACCCAATATTTAATTTTTTATAACGCAGTCCAATATTATTTCAAAAACGAAATGTGAGTGATAACTCGATCACACGTTTCTTATCACTCCAATTGACTTGATTTAAAGTTGTAAATTGACACTTTACAACTTTATTATGAATTTAAACAATTTATCCAAATATTATAATACTTGAATCAATTCAAATCAATTATTTCATTTTATTTCACCAATCCAATTAATTTTGCTTTCGTAATTACTTTCACCAAAATTTCCAAAAATCCAAAATACGGACAAAAATACTCCAATTCAATAACAAATATGCCACTTACGTTTATAAATTATTTATTCACAAAAATCAAAATATCTCAAAAGTTAGAGGCGAAATAAAATATCTACGGAGACGCGTAAACGCGTCCGTCCACTCTTACGGACCTGGTCCCTCCCCAACCTTATAAAAAAAAATATTTATAATTACAACAAATTATCTACAAAATTAAAACAAAATTCCAAATCACACAAAAATCAAAAACTCAAAATTCGAAACCCAAATAAAAAATGATTTTGGAACACGACAATATACAGTGCTGTGAAAATGTGACCGCAAACTTTTTAATTTGCTTTTAAACCTATTGGATGACAAAAACAGGCCGGAATTGTATAATGCAAATTAAGTATGACCTCTTTACCATAAAATAAAATTTTTTAAGTTTGTTTGCTTGTTTGTTTAGTAATAAAATAAAAACAAATTTTTCAAAAAGGCCGAAAACGCTTTGCATTGTTTTAAAAAGTTAAACTAATCTTTATAATTAGCAATCTAGATAATTTCCCAATAAATCTCACAATATTCAATTAATTAATTAGTTCTACAAATTACTAAATAAAACCCACAAATTGTTTTAGAATATCTAATATTTTTTAAATATCTCACATTATGTGTACAAAAAGAACTTAATTTGGTAATAATTTTATTTCCTTATACAGGGTGTCCCCAAATACATTTTACATAACTTAGGTGGTTTATAACATTTTTAACAAAAATTTTTTTTTTTCAATTCAAGCCCTCGAAAGCACTTTTTTAATTTACACTTTCACATGGGCCATAGCCCGGAAAATATTGATGTTTTAGTAAAAATGGATTAGTGCTTTTTTAAAAAGCATGAAGTAATCTACAAATTAGATTTAAACTTTTTTTGTCTAAAATAAACGGATTTCAAGTTATGAATTAAAGAAAGTAAAAAAATGTTGAAAAATTCAAGCTTTTTATATTTTGGTTTTTTTTTCCAAGTCCTGTATCTTTAAAACGAAACATTTTTTTTAATTCTACGCCCTATTCTGGATAGGAAATTTAACGGACTACAACATTTGTTCAGTAAAATTTTTTGAGAAACCAATCCCTTTCACAGATAATCAGAAAATCAGAAAAACAATTCAGATGCAAAACAAAAATTTTTCAACAATTTGTTACTTACTTTAATGTATAACTCAAAAGCCGTTGATTTTAAACAATAAAAGGTATAAAACTAATTTGTAGATTATTTTACCCTCTTTGAAAAAGTTCTAATTCATTTTTACCGAAAAATCAATATTTTCTGGGCTATGGCCACGTGAAGGTGGAAATTTAAAAAAATGCTTTGAAGCCTAACTCTCTGTTTCTTAGAAAAGTGTCGTATATCACCACCGTAGTTATCTAAAGTGTATCGGGGGACATCCTGTATAACAAATTTTAATTACAATTTTAAGTTAGATAAGTTAAAACTGGTTGAATTCGTGGTTTCCTAATTAGGAATTTCCATCATTTCCTTCTCTTCCTCTTTCTCCATTCCCACCGTCTAGCCTTGGCAATCGCGTAGTAAGCATCATTGCCATTTCAGCCATTACTACTCTGATAACAATTCTTAAAATTTTGATAGAATATCTTCTTGCAATAAAACACCTACCAGTTTCGGTTTATAAAATCATCGTCAGGACAGAGTCAGTTATAAAATTAATTAGATATTTTGTGCTTAAAAATATAATTAAAGTTAAAAATTAAATTAAGGCGTAAACTATTTATTTAGGTCATGTTTTATCAATATACAGTGTGTTCGGAAAATAACGCAAAACTTTTGCTTTAACTTTTACCGATCAGACATTTGATATAATATTTTGAAGTGAAAAATACAAAATTATACTGAAGCTATAACTTTTCTAACAGCCAATTTTATAAACTAGCCTGACATGCAATTTGTAAAGAAATTCTGGTTTGAGGAAGTGTGAGGTCACGAGAAAAACTATTTTAAAAAATTTCCTATTATAAAAAAATATACTTTTTTTTTTGTGGTAACCTATATATTATAAACACGCAGTGGCTATTTGGTCCGTACCTTAATTCTCGCGTTCGGTAATGTAAAACGAATAATTCCATTAAAATAAGGAAATGAAAATATACTGTTTCATGGAAATCCACTCAAAAGGGAAACTTGAAGCTGTTCGACGATAAATTTAACTTAATTTCTTGTCGTTTGTTTTTGCAAAGCAATAATGGATGACATAATTGAAGTACCTAACCTTACTTTTACAAGATTTTGTAATTATTTAACCTATAAAAAATTAATGAAGTTGTCAGTTCCGAATTACACTAAAACATTACCAACTTAATATTAATTTCATCAGGAAAAAAGCTCAGGAAAAGAGAATTTTTAGGAAATCCTGAATAATATTCATATATTATTATTATACAAATTGATGGTAGGTAAAATCGAGCTTTTGTTCTCTTTAATGTAATTAACCTAATTATAAACTTGAACGTTTCTGTATCATTTACTCGCTTTTATAATTAATGGGCTTCGCTAGGACAATGGATAAAGCCTTATTTCCATAATCTAATTAAGAGACAAATATTGTATACCTCGATTTTCAGCTATTATGACGCAATTATGTTGACCAAAATAATTTGTAGTATTTACAAGACAGATTAGTATATTAACCTAAAAAATTCAGTGCATTGCCAAAAATAAAAAGACACAACAAAAACTGAATGTCGTAAGTTTTTGATGGAAGATAGAGCGATTTATGCTGAAATAACTCTTTAGACTTGATAAAGTATATCACTAAAAAGTTTTGGCATAGATCCCAGTATGTCAAAACGGTAATAAATATTAAGTAGTCTAGAATTTCACGTAAAGCATTATCGATTTTCCATCAATTTGAATTAATAAAGCTACGTGATTAATTTAGCGCGCGTAAATGAGAGTTAATGGAGTAATGCGAGAGATTCAATAGATGAACGAATTATTTATTCTTATTCAGGTGTTTTCATTACCAGCCAAGGACAATAAACTTTTAAGAATGCGGAATAAAAGTATTCGAAAGTATTCGAAAATTGACAGATTGTTTGACAACCAATTTTTGCATTTACGAAGTGTGGCGTAGCCAAGCGTGTCAAACAAAGACACTTTTATCCAAATGACATAATATTTATATATCATATCCAAATGACAAATATATACTGCTTTTTTCAAATCTAGAATTAGATTTGAAGTGTCACAAATATTTTTTACTTTTATATTATTAACAAAAACATCAGCTAAACAAATAGGAAAATTTATGTAAACTGCTTCAGGAAAAACAACAAGAATCTTGGAGGAATACGGTTTTTCTTGGGTATAAAATATGCGTATAAAATTGAACGACATGATTAGGTAGAATAGCATTTACTGCGTAGAATTATGTAATTCCACATTCTTTGTGTCTAGGAATTCTGTCTTCCCAATTCTGTGGACTTGTTTATGGGTTAAAATTGCAGGCTTTCATTACACACTAGATAAGCACACAATATATACGTTAATTTTACGTGATAATGTCGTTAAATTACACTGTACACTATATTACTTTTTCCAACCACCAATCACCGACGATGGAGTAAGTGAAGCTTTCTATTGTAATGAAAGTGACATAATTTATAAAGTCACATATGTATTAACCAAATTAATGAATCACGACAATACCTTTACAGGTAATAAAATCAAGATTTAAACCGAACTTATGTGATCGATTGATACAGAGCTATAAAATATTACCGCAATTTATCTGACTAAGGCTTTACCGATGAGGAAATTAGTGAGAAAATGTAATAGCAGTATATCTTACAATATCATGAGACTTAAACTGTATTTTAAATCCCGGGTGTGAAGTTTATTCTCCGAGCGCGAGCGCGGGCAATTAATCATACGAAGGATTAAGGCACTTTAGTCCTGCATTACATATTATATTATTTTATGTGTTTCAAAAAAATTCATCAGGGTTTTACTGAACCATTTTGATGCTTAATTATTTTTTACTTAATTTTTTAAATAATAAAAAAAAGCGAAAAGTGTTAATTCACCAACGATTCAGTCAGGAGTAAATAATATTTCGAATTAAATTAGTTACTAACTAAATTACATACTTAATATAGCAATTTCAGTATTGTATCTAACCCCGCTGTTAAAGAGCTACTTTATCTCTCCTAGCGGTTAAAGTATCACTTGTTCTACTATTTTGATTACTACTCATCTCATGAGGAAAATCTCATTTACTAAATGTAAGCCAATCATATATTATTAAAACTTTAGTAAGTAATCAAAACTAATAACTTTAAATTTTTTATTATGATATTAATTTAATGTGAAATCGAAGTCATACTTAACGTTTTTTACATCAATGTAACCGTTTATAGTTAATTACAATTCTTAAAATATAAAATATCAAAAATAAACTTAGATTTTCTTGTCGAACACCACTTTTGCATTTGAACATTTGTCGAAATTTTTTGTTTGACTCCTAAAAAAATGATTATACGCTAATCACACTCGCCTAACGGCTCGTGCTTTAATTATTAGTATTTGTTCAGTAATCTGCTCTTTGTTTTTATTTTTGCGTATTTTTGCACAGAGAACCTTTATTAAAAATCAAAATACATGTATCCAAATGTTAATATCAATTTTTGTGAATTTAATATTTTTTTAAAATAGTTTTGATTGGAAGGTTTGCCGCGAAATAGTTGAGATTGCGCCAACTAGCGGTAGAAATCAGATTTTTAGCCCCTAAACGGTTGGACAGAAATTTATGATTTTGATTCGAAATTTTATATATTCGTGAATAATAGATATATCAAGGGCATTATGAAGATATTCATCTCGAGGACAACCAGTTTAAAAGGTCGAGGGCCGCCAGGCCCGAGAGTTTTTAAGGTGCTCGAAAGCATAGACATGAGTAATGACCGTGATGCATACAACATTTTATATTTCACTCCTTTTAAAAAATTTATAAATTTTGAGTTTGAATTTGCTAAATTTCCCAGTTTGCGGTGGCTTGCAGTTAGTGAATCTTCATTTGCAAATTGCACTTTTAACTTTAAATAAAATTGTAAACAATAAAATTTTTTTTTTAATTGTACAGTAGCAGTCATAGAAATTGCATCGGTAATTATTTCCGAATTAAAATAACAATTCGCAATGAGATTTCAATAACCGCACACGATATAAACACAATACGCATACAAAGCTAGGTTTCCAAACCGGGGGGTCTGGGGGGGGGGGGGGTATGGAATACCCTCCAGTGCACCAGAGATTGTCGACAAAAAAAAGAGTTATTGAACTTATTGGTTTAAAACCAGAAATCTAACTTCCAAATTTCTAAAATGTAAGATTTCTGATTTGAAAACCAATAACACATTTTCTTTTTTCGACCACAATCACTGATGTGCTGGGGGTATACCATACTCCCAGACCTCCCGGTTTGAAAAACATAGCTTTCAAAATAGAAAATAATTTCTGGTTTTAAATCCAGAGGTGCAATAACACATTTTCTTTTGCCCATTATATCTGGTGTACTGAAGGGTATTCCATACCCCACCAGACCCCCCGGTTTGAAAACATAGCTTACAAAATAGAAAATGTGTTAATATCCTCCAGTACTCCAGAGGTCGTAGGCAAAATACTTCTAAAGTTCTATAATCTAGGTTTTTTATTTGAAATTCAAAAACCACATTTAATTTTTAACACAATCAGCAATGTGCTGGGGGTATGGCAGTGTCCTGGAGGGTATTCCATACCCCCCAGACCCCCCGGTTTAAAAAACATGGCTTTCAAAAGAGAAAATTTATTTTTGAGCTCATGAGTTTTCAAACCGGGGGGTCTGGGGGGTATGGAATACCCTCCAGTACACCAGAGATTGTGGGCAAAAACAATGTGTTATTGAGCTTACGTGTTTCAAACTGAAAATGTAATATGTAACTTTTTATCTATTTTTGTTCTATTTTCCATTTTTTTTTATTAAGAATACAACATACCCAGAGAGCTATTTATTTAATCCTGCAAAAATTCCCAATGCAATTTTCGAGAGACCCAAGCAACAAAATAGGTCGAAATTACGTTTATTCGACCTTCTAATAGGTTATAAGGGGTGCATGACCAAGCACAATTTACGTCATATAGACGTCGAGAGAAGGTAAGTGGGGAATTAAGTTGAAGTAATTTGACGGTCGAAATTAAGTAATGCAAGGCATTTCGCCCTATAAGTCATAGTCTCATTTGGTCAAATGCACTAACATTAGGTCGAATATTGGTAATATTTTGGTAATTTGGACTTAATTCTAACCAATTTGCGCCCTCTTATTTTGACAACGCAGCCTTTGCTTTCGAAACGTCTAAACGGCAGCGTTGTACATCACGAAAATATATAATAATACAATCCTTAACTCTTTCTAGAAGGCGGTGCTTATGTTACAGCAATAACATGGCAACCAGAGAATAAAACTTGGAATTAAACATCAACATATATTTCACTGTGAAACTTTATAGCTCGTGACATGACAGAAATATAAGTACGAAAGAAAATTTTTTGTGCAGATTTTCATTTTAGATAACTAAAATTAATGCGCTTTCAATAATATATAATTTAAACAATTATTAATTAATTTTTAATTATTTAGCAATAATAAATTTTGCATTTAGTACGCTAAAAATATATTAATCTAATACCTACATGAAAATTATCGTTTAATAGAATGTTTTTTGATTCTTAGTCACGCCGAAAGATTTGGTATGATTTATTTTATAACGCCTAATTTTTACAAGCGTAAAAATGTATCATGGAGGACATATTAATTCTCATAAAGTTGACTGATTTCCAATTTTCGACCAATAGGTCGAATTTCCTTAATTCGAAGGAGAAATGTCTAACTTTGAACACAGATTTCCCTAATCAAGGCATTTGTACTTCAAAGTCGTTGACTTTGAAGTCGTCTTGTCGACTAATAAGGCATTCTGACTAATAAGCCTAATTTTCCTATTTATAAGTTAGTTTGACTTCAAAGTTTAAAAATTTAAAAAGTTAATAATAAAATTTTAAAATCGAGAATGCTGGATCCGAGCCATTGAAATATACCTAGATAGAGTATTGCTATGCTAATACACAGATGTGTTTTGAAGCAAAATTTAAGCAGTACTGTAGGTAAACATAACACGTGTTATGTCCAATGTCCAGTGGCGTACGGTATATATTTTGTTCTATTAAGAAGTGACCACCAGTTTTATTGTTAAAATAAGTAACACTTTTAAGGATGCGTGGAAGGGACAAAGATAATTTTATAAACCAAGAATATTTTATTTTAAATTTGGTATTTACATAAATCATAAAACAGCAGTTACAAGCAATTTTTCACACGCCCTCCAGTTGCGTTTAAATTTTACAAATTTTTGAATCCTCCAGGAGAAGCTATAGTTTTCATCCAGTGGCTTTAAACTGTCAGTCTTAAATGTATTCGAGCGAACAATAAGGGCCCGGATATTAAATGGACCCGGCTCTGTCACGATCAGAAAAATAAAATAATTTAATTTGAAATAAAATTTGCACCCCCCCCCCTTAACCTTCTTTGTATTATATGAAATGAAAAAAATACTTTGAAACAAAAAAATAGTATTTTTTTGTCTGATAAATTGTAACTAGAAGCAATAGGCACTGACATGTAAAATATTCATATATCCAAATGTAAGTATTTCGACCGCACGTGTAGCATAAATTTATTGTTGTAGAAATATATACCCTTATGAGACCATCAAGTTTATTTATTTATTTGTAAATTTTGATATTTTTTTTTCAATCTTATACAATTTTCAAAACTGATTTTTATAATAGACTTAAATAGACCCCTTTTTGGTTTTAAATAAACAATCTATTGAATACTTACAATTTCTGGAACTTGTTAACTAATTTATTTTTATCACTTTTGTTTGTTTTCTTTAAATTTGCCGCGTTTACTATTTATATACGTAATTGTATATTTTTTTCAAGTTGGTAAAAGTTGATCCGCTTAGCCCCCCTTCCCCAAATCATGTTTTTGTATGTGCTAATTTAGTGTTCAATATTTTCTTTGATAAAGCTTACCAAAAACCTGGATCCGCCACTGGCAAAGGCAGTATTCAGATATTTCTGACGACACGAAAAGTGTATCGGGCGGTTGCCCGACTGCCCCTACCCTAACGCCGCTACTGCGCTTAATAGAAAAACTCAAACTGCTGATACTACTAAATTTGCATTTTACAGGATAAAATAATAAGTGGATATATGAAAATCCCATGGCAATTAAATTCCTATCCCTCGTTGATATCTTTACCAAAATTTTTTTTTATAATTTCATACTTTTTCTTAAAAACAAAAGTTGCTATTTAGAATTTTTTAAAAATAGCAATAGATTTAGTCAGTAATAGGGTAGATTTTCATTAAAATTAATAGATTTATATTGTAATAGCTATTGATATATAATAAATTGTAATAGCCCTGATAGACGAGAATGAAAAATATTTGAAACTGTCTCGAAGCGGTCTAAGACAAAAAACTAACTTTCAGGGCAATTTTGGTGGGAATTTCGACCTAACCTCAGACCGGTTTTCCTTATAGGTAATTTTCTGTGGTAATTTCAACTTTATGGTTAGCTCTGGATGACCATAAAGGTATATTTTGTGCCTTAAATATTTCCTATTATTTAAGTCAACCACGCAGCACGTATATATAGTAAAAATACGTAATTCTGACCAATTAAGTCATATCGGCTATGAGGTTGAAATTAGGTAATACACATAGGTCACATTTCCTTCAAATGAGACCCTAATTTGACTTATAAGTAGAATTGACTTTGAAGGCATATCTTTGGTCAAAATTTGGTAATTTATAGCTTAATATATAACCTTTAAGTCATTAAACTTTGAAGGCATTTCCTAGGTTTAAACTACGTAATTTTTGACCTGTACACAAGACTTCATACGCTATCTGACTTTTAAGACATTTTTTATCTCGAAAATTGGTAATTTTTCGCTTAAATAGGGCAATCTGACTTTGGTTTAGTCAAGCTGCCCTGCTTTGCTGCTTGGGGAGCTACTGTATAATATAGTACATATATACAATTGCGAATGGAAAGACATAATAAGCGGGCTTTATGATTTATACTCCTTAGGGCATTATGGCCTACTTAATATATCTCGTTGTCAAGGTATAAAAAACAAAAATAATGATTCAGTGTACTATAAAATTGATTTATTTTGACATCGGCAATTTATTTATTTAAATTGGAAATTATTCAAACAATTTTTTGAATAGAATTGGTAATATTTCAGAAGAAACTGAATTTTTTGAATAATTTTAATAAATTTTATAATATCGTAATTAAAATTTTAAGGCATCGTAAAATAAAAGATAAAGCGGCAGATGTGCAAGTTATCTTTAAAATTAAACATTCCCATTATTGAAAGTTTATTTAAAGTAATATTTAGATTCAGATTTAAATTAAGAAGAAAAAACATAAATAGAAAATTTAATTTGAAAAAATGGGGTTTCCCGATTACTGTTTATATTAATATTTCAATATTAATCAAATTAAAAAAAATATTAATTCAAATTCAATCGGGTAATATTTTTGAAAATTTGAAAAAATACAGCGCAATATTTTACAATTATTTCAAAGTACAGAAGCAGTCATGGAAATTGCATATAATTGCAAATATTTTCGAATTAAAATAACAATTTCCAATGAAATTTCAATAAACGCACACCGTTTTCAAATCGGGGGATATGGGAGTATAGAATACCAAAAATTGTGCATAAAAGAAGTGTTTGTGAGCTCATACGTTTCAAACCAAAAATCTAACTTCTAAAAGTCTCAAAATCTAAGATTTCTGATTTTAATAACACATTTACTTTTATTGAACACAATCGCTAATGTGCTGGAAGGTATTCCATACCCCCCAGGCCCCCCGGTTTGATAAACCTAACTTTGTGATTGTGGTCAAAAAAGAAAATGTATTTTTAACTTTGTGAGTTTTAAACCTAAAATTTAACTTTTTATCTATTTTTGGGAATAATTCCAAATGCAATTTCCATGACCGCTACTGTATAATAACTTAAAGAGTATTTAATACAATTCTTCGAACAAAAATTATTCCTAGACTGATAGACACCCCGATGCGTACTGCCTCAACATACAAGATATAATCGGGGATCGATATTTTCGTTTCGGAAGAATAAAAAGTTTTGCGAATTCTGAAATTGGGGGGGCTTAACCCCCAATATGATAGTAATTGTTTCCCAAAAGAAAAACTATTATATTATAATAATAATTAATAATTATGTATTTAATATTAATTTAAAAAAGTCCTAACCTAACCAACGTCGGTAAAATCTGTGTTTCGTGAAGATATTTTAAATATATTTTAATTGGAGTACCGCATTTCAAATAAATGCACATACCACGTGACACATTTTTCAAAATTTTTTTTTGTTTACCTTAACTTTCGCAGTACGTTTTTCATCCTAACCTTTAATCTAACCTAACCTGACCTATAAAATATTTATTTATTTTATTTTATTTTTGAAAATTAATCCCAAAAAATAAAGAGAATCCATGTTGGGAAACGATGTTCTAATCTAGCGTATAATCTAACGTCTAAACTAAGTTTTAATATAATGTTGAACTTAATCTTAATTATAATGTCTTAATTATAATGTCTAACCTAACTTTTAATCAAACTTCTAATCTCTGATCAGCAGTCAAAAGATACAAATGTACCAAACTTGTAACTTGTTCGGAAAAACCAGGCTACGAGAATTTATTACAATCGTGGCATTTCATGAATTTCAAAATCATTATATAATTATTATTCCGTAATGCAATATTATTCAGATTTGCTCATCAAATTTAAAGAATTATTGTTGAATTTTTGTTTTTCGCCACTCTGTATGCCTCAATTCTAAATTTAAGTTGGTACTCATAACAACTCATATTAGTTTATAATAAAATGTCAAGTTTTGTTTAACACTGACGTCTAACCTAACTTTTTTTTAAATATTAAGCAAAAAAAAGCTATTTCAATTTTGGGAAACTACGTTACATCGGGAGGTTGGATGGGTAATGTTGTCATAGGTCTAATCAATATCCATCTGGAGTTCGATATGCAAAGCTTCTTCTGTTCAATAATTCTCTTTATTTCGCATTGTTATTTGGCAATATCGACTCTATCGTGAATTTGAACTGATTGATATGGTCTACATAAGATCGTTGTTAGAACTGAGAGATTTGCTTCAAATTGATTGAAACATACTTCAGTGTCAAGTAATAACATGTTCTTCTCGTCGATACACTGTCGTGTGTCTGTGACACGATTGTCATTTTGATTAAACATTGGTGACGAAAACCAGTTCTTTTTTTTTGTCAGTACGACTTCTGTAACTTGTTAGTGTAGTTTATCGTCTAGTCTACAAAAACATATTTATTTGTCAGAGAAAGTCAGCCGAAAGAATTAAGTCGGAGATTTAAAGTTTCTAATTAACATTTTTAAAATATTGAACTAAGTAAAACACAAACTGCAATTAATTTATATTTTTTTATTTTACCTAAAAAACGCCAAAATGGATTTAACCAATTAACGTAACGACGCAAAACAATTTTGAATTACTGTTAATTTAAGATTCCTTTCGACACTCAACGACGAGTCTCTAGCGAATATAATTTGTTGGTCGATTACCAGCTTTTGTGTGTTAAAACGCTGCGGCAAGCTTAAAAAAATCTATATCCTGAAAAGCTTTAGACCGATTTTAACCATTAACAACCCGGTGAATTTTGGCATGCAAAATTTAAGGGCGTCGGTATAAAAATTAAAAAAAGAAAAAGAACGGAAGTTAATTATTGTGACTGGAAGCGGTTACAGATTACAAGCTGAGATTCCCGATTAGAGCTTAGGTCAGAGTAACAACTCTAATCTTACCGTCTTAAGGCTTATTCTGCATGTTTATATTTTTAAAAAAATTAAAAATTAAACAATAGCTATTTACGCAACGTGAGAAAAATTATACCTTTTATTTTTTTTGTTTTTTGTTTTTACTGAAGTTGTAATGTTATTTTATTGATTTTTTGGGAACTTTTGTCACACTTGTCGTGCTCGAATGACTCATTTACTATTCATAACTATTTGGCTAGACCGATAATTTTGAAACTTGCCATTTTTTCATCAAGATTACTAGGTAATTATGTTCTTAATGAATGTTTAATTAAAAAAGCAAGGTTTTGGTCAATATTCACCGTGAGTTTAATTTTAGTGTTTTTAAATATTTAATTACAAAATTTTTTTTATTTAATTTAAGTTTTTAATATTTTATTAATAATTTAGTTTGAACAGAACACTTTAGAGGTCATCCAAATGTCAAATATCAGCTAAAATTATGTTACATTTTATTGATGGGCCCTCGTAGGGAGCAATTAAATTTTGACTTACAATGAGGATGTGCTAAAAAATTTTCCGGGTATATAATTTAAGAAAATGAACAGTATAATTTTCCATATTTTTAGTTCAACCTATAAATGCCAGAGGTAACTGGGTAAAATTTTATGTAAAACTGGAAGAGTTTGATAAATTGGTTGTATCACGCAAGTTAATGCTGCATATTCGTATGTCGAATTTTGGGATAACAATAAAATTTGAAAAGTTTTGTTTAGTCCAGAACAAATATTTTGTGTGAATTAGTAGACCTGAACACTCAGGAAGGAAATGAGAAAACAAAATTAGAGCAAGGGTGTAAGTAATATACGTAAATGTGTACGGTTTACGTTAAAATCAATATTGGGGGTTAATATATTTACCCTCAAGTTTTACCATAGTGACAATCTGGAAAACACAAAAATTTTGGGTGTCAAGTGTTCTTTGAAAAATGACTAATTCAAATAAATTCATCGCCAATTTTGCATTTGGATAAATTAATTTATTAATAAATATTCAATTTATTAATTTTTGGATTTTATTATTAGATAAAGCAAAAATATTTTTTTGAAAATTTGAAAATTGGAAAATAAAAATTTTTGTTTTAAATAATTAATCTACAAAATTAAAATGTAAGATCTCACCTGAACATTTTCAGTGACCATATTTGAACCCAAACACACTTATCTAACACAACTAAGAAAGTCTGAGCAAAATGAGACACTATGGAGCCGGCATTTCTCTGCAGTATGGCCAAGCTCTTCCAACACTGTCATGAAAAGTGAACCAATGGCACGGCTTGGCCCAAGTATCGAGCGGAAAACAACTTTGATATCTCACAGAGGGTGGTTTTATACTTCGATATGCTATTCCGTCGTATAGGGTCGATAAGGTCCTAATGTATTAAAAAAAGCTTACTATCCTAAATCCATGATTTCCGAATAAAGAGGATATGAAACCGAAACATCGATCACTTTCACCGTGAATGCATCAACCACCAAATCAAAGTATAACAGCATATTGATAAATTAACAACTAATAATTGTTATTAAATACCAAGGACTCGTCAATAAGTGACGTAAACATGTCTATGATAATGCAAAATTTTAAATTAAATGCACAGTCTTTCAAAGCAATAATTTTTTTTGTGGTCAAAATTATGAAAAACCCCACGTAACATTCAGTTTGTTTATGCTCATCGCCACTTTTGTTTCTTATCCTTTATAACGGAATATTTTTGTTCGCTAGTTGAAAAACAACAATAAGTCAGCTTTATTGTTACAAGAAAACAATGAAAATGCGTGTGCCATTTTCTTTCATAAATTTTTATAAAATCTAGTATAATTAGAAATTAAGCAAGATAATCCAGCCGAGAGTGATGCTAAAATATTAAACTAACCGTGAGGGATGAATTTGTCCAGGTGATCAAGTTATAAAGATAATCTTTTAAAATCCATAATAAATTAACGTAGTTACGAAAATGAACATTCCGTCTCAAACCAGAATTGGAAAAAATTTTTCAGTAAAAACAAATTTTTATATTAAACAAAACCTCGGAATGAAAAACGAAAAAAAATTTGCTGTCTAATGAATAAATTATTAACGGAAAACACATTTTTCAATCTAGAAATGTAGTACCATGTTCGGCGTAGTAATGAGAAAATACTATTCTGAAAAATTTAATTAACTGCACAAAAAACCAAAATTGAAATTTTTGAAATCTCACGAGATTCAATATTTAAAATGCTAAATATAATTTTTGTTCGTCAATTAATACCTGGTAAACATTCTTAAAATAAAATTAGTTAAAAGGGTTGTCGGGCAGCTAGACGCGTGGTTAAGATCGACGCTGAATTGGGTCAAAAATTTTTGCGATGCTTTAAAACACATTTACCATATCGTGATAATGGGCAGATGGCGTGAGTTCACATTTTTCACAGCAAATAGTTAAAGTCGAAGTTTTGTTCAATTAATATAATAAATATTCATTAATCTATTTTAATCTAGCTAATGACTAATGAGACAGTCATTAGCTTTAATATGTTATCCAATCAACTGCTAATACCAAGAATCCTGGGAGCTACATGGTCATAATACTTTCAGAACGAGAAAACTCGAGTCTTGGACTAGTTTTTCCTTGTTTTTGCCAAGCCAAGCCATTTTACAAATTTTACAAATGGTGGCACCGCTATAGTCTGATGTGAAAACCTTGGGTTGGGTTTGTGAAGGAAGTATCCATCTAAGAAGAGAAATCATTCGACTGAAGCTACAAACACGAAACGATTTGAAAAATTCAAAAAGTTATCGTTCATGGGATGAGCTTATACAATAATTTGGATTGGTCTTCGTGCGGGTACGAAAAAGTAGTTATTACAGTCCCCCCCCCTCTTTCCAAAATTTTACTTTTATATTAAGCATAATATGTGTTCTAAATGCTAGTTACGTAATGAAAATTTAGAAAAAAATTTGATTTCGAAGTTTTTAGAGAATTTTTTCTTTTCAGTTGTAATTTAAATTATTAACTTGGAAAACTGTGGAAATTAGCGTCAACTATACCCTTTGAAGTTTGAAATAGTAGGTTGTAACTCGTAACCTCGTGGATTTAATTTAAATTTCGGGTTTAATTTATTTTCGAAATTCTACGCAACTTAACGTTTACTTGGTTTACTAATTTATTTATGAATAGTTAATTAATATGCAAATATTTTTGTAGAGCTAATCGGCAATTCAGCCAATGCCGAGAAAAGCGAGTTGGAAAACTACTTTGCTGCTTAAATCGCCTGCAATGTAAACTTGAAACAATCGGCTTTCGTAGCCAACTTTTTGAATTTTCTTCGAGAGCTACATGATTTAGATATAAAAAATCTTTAAACTTCTTATCCGGTTTTTCCTTAAAATTATTTAAATAATATTTATTTTTTAAATTTGTCGTGAAGTATGTTTTGAAATTAAATTATATTGAAAATTTTTTCCAAATTCTTGAAAAATTCAATTTTTACAGAACAATGTGTTTTCAAATACAATAAAAACAGTTTTTTCGTTCATTTTCGAGTATACAGCTTCGTTGAAAAAATATGGCCAATATTATTGGAAGCTTCTTTTACTTCACATTTCAATTTTTTTGAACAAAATATTTGTTTTGGCTCTGCAATTGATTTTTTTGAAAAAATTCAATTTAAAACTGTATTGTTGTCTATTCTGGAATATTTAAGTCACATGTTATTGTGATATTTAAATTGGAAACCAGAAAAATTGTTATATAAAATTTCTCGTCTTGAGACTTCGAAAATCTTATTTTTCATATGATATTGTGTTTATAAAAATTCAATGATAATTTTCAACAACAGCGTTACTCAACCTGTGGGGCGCGCCGCCCCGAAAGGGTGCAATAACGTCAAATGGGGGAACGTATGAATGGGGGGGGGCGTTGAAAATTAAGATTGAAACATTTTTTTTATATATTGCCAGCCCTGAAATTTTCTAAAGTATAGGTCATTCGAGAAAACTAAATCTATTGAAAAATGGACCCCAACAATTTTTTAAACAGCCAGGGCCCGGCGAAACAACCCGTCCCGGGCCCCCCAAGTTAGTGACCTTAAATTTTATATAATATTTTGAAAATTAAAAAATCGGATGTGGCGATGCCCATAACTTTATCATACTTTTAAATAATAATAAATTTGAAAATATTTTTTAAAAAATTATTATTTTGGAGAAGAATAATTATAATACATAAATAAAATTTTAAAAATAATAAAAACATTTTTTTTTAATTTGTAAAAGCTGTATAAACAAAAATAGGATATTTACACGATTATTGATTAATACTTTTTTATTATTATTTTGGAAAAGAATTTAATACAAAATTTTAATTTTAAAAATAAGAAAAAAATAATTTTTTTAATTTACAAATATCGTTGTTTTTGCGTTTCCATTTCCGTAAAATACCGATTTTAACCAAAATCTAATCTTCATAACATTAGTTATGAACTAAATACAAAATTTGTTAAAAAATTTCTATTACTTTTTGAAGTGGAGCGCACACAAAATTTGACCACATACATACATACAGACAGACAGACAGACATTTTTTGGAAATGATGATTTTCCGCTTCTGGGACCCCAAAATGCCTAAATTCATCAAAATCTCAACTTTTGTTTTCTGCACGATTACAATACATTGTCAGACTTTGTAAATATGATAAAGTAAAAACATTCGGACATAATAGAAAAGTAAAATACACGAAAATTCAAAAACACATTGTATGAAAGGGGGGGGCGATGAAAATTATGATTGAAACATTTTTTTGTTAAACATTGCCAGTTCTGACATTTTCTAAACTATGGACATTCGAGAAAACCAAATCTATTGAAAAATGACCGCAGCAATTTTTTAAACAGCCAGGGGCCGGAGAAAAAAGCCCGTCCCGGGACCCCTAAGTTAGTGACCTTAAATTTTATAAATTTTTGAAAATAAATTAAAAATCAAAATAAAATATAAAAAATTACAAAAAATATAAATCAAGCAATATTATAAATAATTGTGTATCTTTTTACTTTTAAATTTAAAAAAATAAAATTGTAATTTTAATAAAAAAAAATAATAAGTATTTTTTAAAGAACCCCAAATTAAGAAATTCTAAATAATGTAAGTCTACTTCTCAAACGAGAATTCTACGCAATTTAAAGCTTACATTATTATTTTTACATTTTTTGAATTGAACAGTAGAAGTCATGGAAATTGCAATAAAAGTCGCAATCAAATAGGTTTTCAAACCGGGGGGTCTGGGGGGTATGGAATACCCTCCAGTACACCAGAGATTGTGGACAAAAAAAAGTGTAATTAAACTTTTGGGTTTAAAACCAGAAATCTAACTTCTAAAATTCTAAAATCTAAGATTGCTGATTTGAAATTCAATAATCACATTTTATTTTTAACACAATCACTAATGTGCTGGGGGGTATTCCATAACCCCCAGACCCCCCGGTTTGAAAAACGTAGCTTAAAAAACTTAAAATTAAAAAACGATAAAAGTCTTCGAAACTTGGTTTACAATATTTTTCATACTTGGAAATTTTTGGCAAGCTGCATCAGTGGGATATTTAAATGACTAATCATTATAATAAAGCTGTTTTCTCGGAATTTATTGTATTTTTTAAGAATTCGTCCAATTCAAACATAAACAAACAGTTTTACTATCAACGACTAACAAATAAACACCGTTTACGATTTATTCACTCTTGGAAAACCCTCAAGATTTCCTGTTTTTCATTTTCTGCAGTTTGCTTCCTAACTCCCGCATGTCTACTCCCCTAGCGTTATGTAATCCTTACTGATACAGTAAAAAGGAAATTATAGTTAAAATAGGTTAAAACGGATTATTAAATAAAAATTGTACGGCTTATAACCGCACTATAACAATTTAACAACATACAGCATGTCACGTCAACAGCCCCCCCCCCCCAGTAGATTTTCGCGAATAACTTTACGACCTTTGTGGCCCAAAAAAAATAATGGAAGCTCATTTGAGGCTCAAACGATGCTGTTTGCTTATATAATTTTTACAAATTTTTTTTTTATTTTTATTTTGTTTTTACAAAAAGCCCTTTTTTTTATTTATTGTTATTTAAAAGTATGATAAAGTTATGCCGATTTTTTGTTTTTGTGTTTGAGTTGCTCTTGAGTTTGCCCTATTCCATTCCTCCTGAAAAAAATTTATAGCTATTCATATATTACATATTTTAATCCTGGAATGCATTTATACAACTTTTCATTCAATCAATAAATTGGAAAATTTGATAAAACTGGATTAAAAGCTAAACTATTTTAATTTGGCTGTATATTGTGCGAAACCCGAAAACCAACTGCTGACCTCATCGACAACTGATCTCGACGACTATTGACCCCAGGAAAATTGATCTTTGTACGAATATTAGGCCTACAATAACTAATGGAAACTAAATTATTGAATCAATAATGATTACTATAAAATTAATAAATAATCAAAAACTCATCCCGAATTATATTTTCGTAATGAACCGGTTTCGACTTTACGTCATTATCAGCACATAGAGTTAATCAATTATTAACAATGAACAAATTTACAAAATTTAAAATTACAATTTGGTGTTAATAATTTTGTTACTGCCATTTACTTTTGAACTTTCGCATTCATTCACCTTTTAATATCATAATAAAACAAGAATTCCTGAATTTTTTAAGGTTTCTCTAGAAATTTGTCAGTTTGGTAACTTAACTCTATGAATTAACTAAATTATCTAACTAATGTCTATGTCAAACTTTCAGAACTTTATTCTAAGTTATACTACCGAAGGCCGAAACTGTTAAAAAATGTTTACATTTAGTTGAAGACGCTTTTAGTGCTTTTGCCAAATTTTTTAGTTCGTTTTTATAACTTAAACATATTATAGCAACTCATTTTATCTCATGGGCGCTCATTTCCATTTCTCACAGTCTCATTTGTTTTCATGATTTTTTTACGACATTTTTAAAACATTTTTAAAATGAAAAGTTTAAAACATTTCTTATTTACATTAACATAACTATACCATATGGTATACTCGTATAATAAAAAAGTTTCGTAAGAGATTTAGACGTCTACTTTTCCTAATAAAAAATTTTCACTGCTTAAAAGTTTAGAGAATACTTCTAAAAAGAGATTTTCAATAATGTTCCCTAGACTACGATTTACGGTTAATATTTCAAACCATTTTATTTTTTAAAACATGAAGCCTACAAAATATATTCCTCTCCCGCACTGCCTCTGAATATAGCTGCACAACCTCCTTAAGCTGACGAATTAATAAAAACATAAAATTAAAATAATATTTACTATTGCTATTTATATACAGGGTGTCTCCATGATCGTAACAAATTTTCAAATAAAATTATTGTTCAAGTCCAAACCCTTGAGGGGCACCTCCCTTTAAAGCAATTTTTTGAATTTCTGATTTCAAACTGCTATAACTCCGATATTATTGATTTTTTAAGCTTAATAGATTAGAACTTTTTTAAAGATAATTTGCTTATCTACAAATTAGGTCATAACCTTTTATCGTTTAGAATCAGCGGATTTTGAGTTATAAATTAAATTAAGAGAAAAAATGTTAAAAAATTCAGGTTTTATGTTTTTTTACTTTTTTTGCGCACCCCGTATCTCTTAAACGAATCGTCTTAGAGAAAACATCGCAGAGCAAACTGGATAGGGAATTTAACGGACTACAACTTTGGTCAAATAAATTTTTTTGGTAAACCAACCGTTTTCACAGAAATTCTGAAAATATCAAGGTGTAGGTAAAAAAAATTCACAAAATTTATTTTAATTAATTATATCATTTTACAGGAATTTTTCAATTTTTTTAATTAAATTTTCAGGCTCTTTGATAAAGTCTTCCAAACTTCATTCATCAAAGTGATGAACACCTCAAAGTGGTCTAGGTAATATTATGTGTAACAGTTTGGTTATTTGCTGTGGAAATCGTTAACTAGTGAGTGTAGTAATTTGTAAAACGTAACAGAAGGTTGGATTAAAAAAATCTATTTTTATTGTGTTAATAAACATTTAAATTAGAGTTAAACGATTAATCATCAATTGTTTATACTAAAATTTATTTTAATCGCCACAGCTACTATAACTTTATGTAGTACGGTTTACCTTCTAATTGGAATGCGAAATATTTAAAGATTTAACGCTCAAAATTTTTCGATAGTTACGCCACTGGATACGAGTCATTTTGGGAGAGTGATTAATGTACTACCCCTCTGTTTTAAGTTACACCTGATTTTTACAACCAAATTGATTTGAAATTTATTGCAAAAGTGGATAAGTAACGTCAGCATACAAACACATTTATGAAGCGACCCTTCCTTTTATATAAAATCCCCTATCTTAACAATCTACACCTCATTACAATGCACACGAAGAACTGCATGCACAAAAGGTAGTTCGTGTTATATAATTTATTATAATATAAAAATCGATTACGGTAGTTTGATGTGAATCAAGTAAATGAATTTTTAAATAGAATATGACTGAGTGAATGATTTTATTTATTGCACTTTGGAAAACAGCCAAATAGAATTTAAATAAAGAACTTATGTACTCTATGTTTGTGTTTTTCTATTTTCCATAAAAACTGACTTGTTTTTATGCAATTTAACTGTTTTACACCGAAACGAACACATGCAGCGATTCTTGGCAAGAAAACCTATTTTTTGACAAAATAGCAGCATACAAAAATATAAAAGTAAAATTCGATAATATGATCCATATCAGTGTTTTAAGCTAATCAAAAATGCACTAGGTCAGTTTTTAAACTAACATTGCAAAAAGTTTTCACAAATAGTTTATACTTACAGTGTACTTATTTGTGCAAATTAAAAAAAAAATTTAATTTAAAAAATAAATCAGCACGAAATTTTTTTATATATAGAATTTGTTTTTAGTAATGTAGACTGTCAATTTAATTTAAAATATACTGCAAAAAATAGTTGTCTACTACTTCAAAAGATGTAATTTAATTTTAAAATTTTGAAAGTATGTTGATTTTCACATGTTAGGTGCTGATTTGTGTAACAGATGGCTCTCAATAATTTTAAGAAATCTAACCCAAGTGCATTTTTATATTTTACTTTGTCGGCAAAAAATTAATAATGGGACTGACAACCATATTTTCCATTTTAAAATGGTGGTGTGGTACAACGAAATAAAATTATATACTAAAGTTATGGATTATTTTATGCCAAACGCCAATATAGCGCCATTGCATGCACCGCGTAATAAGTATTTTACCTAAATTGTAATACTGAAGACACGGCATATATTTATTTAGTTTTGTTGTGTTGGTATTTGATAATATGAAATAGCAATGCATGTAATACGTTATATGTAATTTTACATAATATTTTTACTTCAGTTTGAACTATAATTTTGAAATAACCATGTTTAAGACCGCCTGACATAAATAAAATTTAGTACTAAATTTAGTACTAAATTTTATCGGAAAACATAACAAAAGCGATTCTTTCCGAGTGTCCGCTCGGCAGCCAAAGCGAAGCATTTGTAGTCAGCTCAATTTTTCATTAATGGTCGATTCTGTTACTTCTGCATGTCAAATTATTTATATTATAAAAATTTGACTGACGCGACGTGGGGTTCGAACTCACGATCTCCAAACGATGCAATTATGATTCAAGCACTTAATACATTTTGCCATAGAGGGTTGCTCTAATGACATTGTCTTAATTAGTCTTGTCTGTCACGATTTGTAATTTAAGCAATATTTTTTATATTTGATATAATAAATCATTTTTTGTTTTCCGATAAAAAAAGTATACTCACCTATCCTCGAAATGTGATCCGCTACTGGGCTTACAGCTTTAAAATGCTCGCTCATGCTCGCTTTTTAATATAGCTGCGTGCCCAGTAACGAATAATTTTCGAAGCTCGGTCAGTAAGATACTATTAATTTAGTACAAAATTTAGTACTAAATTTTCTATAAAATTACTTCAAATATACGAAGGCCTTTAAATGTTTTATATCCGCTTTCAGGTAAGTTTTCTCAAGAAGTATGTATAATTTTGAATAAAATGATATAGAAAGTTAATTCGTAATAATTAAACAATTTCAACCTGGAATAATTATTGCACAGAATGCTGCAGCAGTGTAAGTTTGACACGCAATTCTATAAAATTACAGAACTCAAAGTAACTTCAGTTTTAGTTTACGTCAACTTTAAGTTCATATTTATTTATTTTAAAGTTAACATTATTGATTCTCGAAAAAGAAGCAGATGAAAAATGTATCTATTTTAAATAATAAAATTAATAATATTATTAATTCAAATCTTATAATAAAGCTCAATAAGCAATAATGCAAAAATATTTTTTTTCAAGCTTTCAAGCAAAAATATTTTACAATACACAGAAGAGTACAAAAGAAAAAAGTACAAAGGAAAAACAAAAATAATAAAAATAAAATTAAGATACAACAGGAACAGATAAAATGTTAAATTTTTGGTTTGAAATTCATAAAACTAGAAATTTTTTTATTGTATTGTGTTGTATTCACTTGTATTAGTTTGTATATTAAAATTTTTTTCATTTCGCGAAGCATAAAGTTGAAATTCGCGATAAAAAATTTTTTGCGCTGGCCCCCTTTTTCAAAAATTAAAAATTTTTTTTTTGTATTATGTTGTATTCAATTTGTATTGTTTGTATTATTAAAAATTAAAGTCCACAGTTTAATATTAGCCGCGTAAATAGCAAAACAAAAATTTGCGCTGGCCCCCCTTTTTCAAAAAAGTTGAAAAAATTTTTTTTTATTAAGTTGTATTCAATTTGTATATTTGTATTATTAAAAATTAATGTTCTAAGTTTAATATTAACTGCGTAAATCGCGAAACAAAAATTTGCCCTGGCCCCCCTTTTCCAAATTTTTAAAGGTTTTTTTTGTATTTTGTTGTATTTACATTGTATGTAAACCGGGGGAGTACCCCCCAGCATATCAGTGATTGTGTTAAAAAAATGTAGTATTGAATTTAAAATCTGAGATCTCAGTTTTAGAATTTTAGAAGTTCAATTTTTGGTTTGAAAGCAATAATCTCAATAATACATTTTTTTGCGCACAATCTTTGGTGTACTGGAGGGTATTCCATACTTCCCAGACCCCCCGGTTTGAAAACCTATTACAAATTTCATTGGTAATAATTACTATTTTGGCTACTGGTCAAAGTTAACCAAAATGTGACTGTTAAGAGAAGGTTTGAAACAATGGGTCTTTTCATTTTGTCACCATTTTAGGGGTGTAAACGGATATATCTGTTCCCTGACAACATTTATCATAATTTTTTTGAATTATGAAAAATGTTGTCTGGATTTTTTTTCTAAATTAAAATTTTGGTATATGTCCCAAAATGTCCCAAAAGGGACACATGTCCCCAATGGGGGTAAACTCCCCTAATTCTCAAGTTAACACATAATCATATTATGTGTAGTCCCCTAATGGAATTAATATTTTAAGTATAGGTTATTAAGCATAACTTAACTAAATTAAACATAATATGTAATAAGTAGGATAAATTTGAAATTTAGAACATACTACACAAATTCAAAGTAGAAGAAGTACTTAACCCATCTTGTAAGTGTATAAAAGGTGAACTAAAGCTGTTTTCTCTGTTTACTGTTTGTCCAGTTAAAGTCCACACTTTGTCCACACTTTTTACCAAGCTGACCCGTAGTTAAGTTATCTGTATAATATTGTTCGACATCTTAAAAAGTATAGCGCCTGTTATAAGCCTTCAGATATAAGGAGGGGGGTAGATACCTTTTAAAATATAATTTTTTTAAATGCTTTAAAAATTTTGTGTATTTTTGCAATGAATTAATTCTTGTAATCAGGAAACACTAAACAGAAAAAACATCAGGAGACGGGGTCGGACCCCCAAAACCACCTCCTTATATACGACTCTGGTTTGTATTCGGGCATCAAGTACTCGTGTAAATCTGTGAATGTAAGCTATATTAACAAAAATAAAAAATAAACAAACTTAATTTAGGGTGGATCCAAGATTTGCCGACCCTCCGCTCCGGGCCGTTTTGACAAACGCGATACTCGCTAAAAATATTCCTCTAGAAATAATTATATAGAAATAAAAAATAAAATTAAAAATTTACAAAAAGAAAATAAACGAAATTACGTTCAAAAACTATGAATAACATTTAAACTATAACCAATGACAACAAACTTCATTCACTAATTTATCAAAAGTTGGTAGCAATAATGATCAAGTTTTTCTTATTGGTACGACTTGGTAAAAATTCATTATTTAAAGAGATTAATATAAAATTACTCCTAAATCCCATTTAAGCGTAATAGTCTTAATACCTATTAAATCCTTTGACGTTAGGGGAGTTTACAAAATCCCACAAATATTTTTGTAAATATGATAAAGATAAAGATAAAAATAAAGATAAAGATAAAGATAAAGATAAAGATAAAGATAAAGATAAAGATAAAGATAAAGATAAAGATAAAGATAAAGATAAAGATAAAGATAAAGATAAAGATAAAGATAAAGATAAAGATAAAGATAAAGATAAAGATAAAGATAAAGATAAAGATAAAGATAAAGATAAAGATAAAGATAAAGATAAAGATAAAGATAAAGATAAAGATAAAGATAAAGATAAAGATAAAGATAAAGATAAAGATAAAGATAAAGATAAAGATAAAGAATTAAATTGCAATATCTAACTTATTTTCTTCCAGAACAGCAACTTAGCGCACGGCACCGGCAATTATTATTATTATTGCTTTCTATTTATGTCTATAAATCTATTTTAGACTCTAATACTCTAATTAAATTATTTCCCACACAATGAAATAATATCTAAGCTATGAATTGACGAGTTATAATAACAGCATTTTACTGATAAATCAATAACCTGGGTTTTATTTAAAAGTAGCTTTATCTATTTAATCTATTATCTATTCAAACTTCAATCGAGTTTAAACTGCCAGAACGTGTTTCACATGTTAGTTTTCACACGTACGAGCTACTCAAGAATAACATTTTCTTAATCTAAATGTCAAGGGTAGTTCCAGAACATTTTTAAAATTTTAAAAATTTTATTGTTTTTTTTTTTAATTAAGTTTTAATTTTATTGTTTTTAATTAAGTTATTGATAATACTAGGTAAAGCTAATCGATAAAATTGTGTATTCCACACAATTGGCAATTGTATATTTAGCGCCCAATATCACACACATCCTTAGGGATTAAGTAAAATTGGATTTATATCCATTTAACGCCCAAACGCTAAGGCTGAGATTATTTATTCGAGTTGCTTGCCCGTTGCTTTCACATAACTCACAGATCGATTTTAGATTTTGGAATTTATACAGAACAACTTCAAAATTCAAAAATATTATGTACCTACTTTATGTGACAGAACAATTTAAATAGTTTCATAATACCCAGGAACTTAAGTTGGGTTGCATCAACAAGTTTTGAATTCCTTGTCGGATGAAACTTCATGAATTAATTGACGGTAAAATTGTTGGAAATACCGAAAGCTCAAAAAATTTACGCAAATTCAGTCGACAAGAAAATTCCGAAATTAAAACACGTTTTATTTCCCGTCTAGTCTTGCGTGAATTTTAGGAAATACCAACTGTTGGCAATATAAAATACGAATATGAAAACATATGCATCAGTGAAGTGACTAATTTTAAACATTTTTCTCTTAAAAATAAACGTTGTTTGTAACGTGTTCACCGCACTTTATCAATAAATGACAAGTTTAATTTTAAAAAGATTTACTCAGTTAAAACTGGTCAGCCAATGAAACTGATTACAAGATGTATAGCTACGCCATCTACTGAGATAATTCCTTATTCAAATGATAAATCATGACCTTAATAACTTTATGTTATATAATTTTTATCCAAAATTGAATTCTAAAGCAATGTGATGATAAATCAGAGTCAATGAGCTTTGATTAAGTTACGATAAAATTATAATTTGTACCAATTTAAGAATATTAATCAACATAGAAGATAACCGCATTAAATATTATATAGGAGTATTATTATGAAAGAAAGAACAGTTCACTTTACAAAATAAATATTTTTATAAAAATTATTTTAAGGAATATTTTTGATTTTTGATTTAAACAGTTGAAGTTTTATATTTGAATTTATAATCCATAAACGTATCGACCATCGCTAACTTTTATATCTTCAATATAAAAATGAGTTTGTAGTTGTCCAACAAACATGTTTGCACAAATCCTATATTTTTTTTAATAAATATAAAGAATTTTACAATTTAATATTAACATATATATTGCAATATTATATAACTTGATTTGTTATTTAATAACCTTTATTTATTCCTCAATCCCTTTATATGAATTTGCAATAAAATTTCTTATTTTCATTTAAACTTTATTTTTCACTAAATCTCAACCTTGTGATTATTTTCCTCTTCGGTAAATTACAAGTCAATTAATTTAAATTTTTTTATTAATTAATTTATTTTCGTTTTAACTTCTTCAATTATTTCCTTACTCGAAAACATCATCTGACAACCATTCAACGACTTTAAAACAATCTTCCCATTATTACAGTATCAAGTCGATTTAATTACATTTTATTTCAATTATTAATTTATTATACAATTATTTTAAACAATAGAGCTATTTAAAAACATGATTTTCTGGTAGCATCATTCCAGGTCAAGTGTTGCACCTTACAACTTGACATACCAAATCAGACTATCGAAAACCGAAACTATAAAAATTATACAGGGATAAATTAATTATAAACCAATCAATTAGCTTCAATTATCTTATAAGTCGACCATAATGGGTAAAAATTCATAATTCATTAATATGAAAATTAGTATATTTTTATACTAATTTATATTTAAAGTTTTGTTCAATTTGGAATTTTGTTTGTTTAAAAATTTAAATTTGATTTTAATGTTTGTAAATATTTTGAATTTTAATTGTTCGCGCCAACAAATTTAAAGTTGGTACGAAAATTTTTAATGAATTTGATTTTTGCCGGCCGCGTTGACCGGAGTGGTCGCTTTTACGGAGCGTCTCCGCATATTGTGAATTTTGAGTCGTTAGTTAAAAATTCATTTTGATATTTTGAGAATAAAAGTTTTAATTTGCAAAATACGAGGAACGTGGTATTGTAAATTAATTATTAATATATTACATTTTTTTAAATTCAACAATCGTCGAATTTTAAATAGAATTGTTTTGGATTCGGAGAGGCAAAAATACATCGCAACAGGCTCGTAGCCAGGCGGGGCATCTGGGGGCACGTGCCCCCCCCCCCGAAATGTAAAAAAAACAACATTTGTTTGTATAATAAAAATTCCCGGAAGGGGATCCGCCGAAAATGTTACTTTTTAAGAAAGGTTTTTATGAGTGCCCCTGATATGAGAAATCCTGGCTACGGGCCTGCATCGCAATATGTATGTCCATCCCAATCAAAATCTACCCAACGGAAAGCACGATTGAATTGAAATTTTAACTGGATATTCAGCTAAGAGTTCTAAGGTTAACGCCACTATTCCCAGCTCTCTACGGCAAATTTTTCTTGCAAAATAAAATAAGAAATTAATTATAATAAATGATCATGTGTAAAAAGGAGTTTCCAGGTCATTAAATTATTAGGAGGGCATGGCGGGCGGCCGGTAGGCCGCCTGACCTGCTAGTTACCTATAATCTTAATAATGAAGAATAGAAAACAGAATAGAAATAGAAAAAGTCGAGGGGGAAACCGCAGACCAAATTTTTGTACACCAGATTTCGTTTTATGAAATTTCCTTGGATTTCCTAAAATATCCCAGGATTTCCTAAAATTTCCCGGGATTTCCTAAATTTTCCTTGGATTGCCTAAGATTTCCTTGGATTTCCTTGGATTGCCAAAGATTTCCTTAGAATTCCAAAATTTTGTTAAGATTTCCTTGAATTGCTTAAGATTTTCTTGGATTTTCTAAAATTTCTTAAGATTTCCTAGGATTACCTAAAATTTTCTTGGATTTCCTAAGATTTCCTTGGATTGCCAAAGATTTCCTTGGATTTCCTAAAATTTCCTTGGATTTCGCTTAATTAATCTTCAATTAGGTAGGTTGAATTTTCCTCGGATTTCCCGGGATTGCCTGGATTTTTTAAGATTGCCTGGGATTTCCTAGATTGCCTAGATTACCTAAGATTGCCAGAGATTTCCTCGGATTTCATAAAATTGCTAGAGATTTCCTAAGATTTCCTCGGGTTTCCTAAAATTTCCTGAGATTTCCTAAGATTTCCTGGGATTTCCTAGATTGCCTAGATTACCTAAGATTGCCAGAGATTTCCTCGGATTTCCCAAAATTGCTAGAGATTTCCTAAGATTTCCTCGGGTTTCCTAAGATTTCCTGGGATTTCCTAAGATTTCATGAGATTTCCTAAGTTTGCCTAAAATTTCCTAAGATTGCCTGAAATTTCCTAAGATTTCCCGTCTCTTGTACACCAAATTCTACCTAAGATTGCCCGAGATTTTCTCGGATTTCCTAAAATTGCTTGAGATTTCCTAAGATTGCCTGAGATTTCCTAAGATTTCCCGTCTCTTGTACACCAAATTTCCCCAGAGATTTCCCCCTCGGAAAAAGTTAAATTTTTGGTTTGAAACTCCTAAGCTCAAAAATAAATTTACTTTTTTGAACACAATCACAAAGCTAGGTTTTTCAAACCGGGGGGTCTGGGGGGTATGGAATACCCTCCAGTACACCAGAGATTGTGGGCAAATAAATGTGTTAGTAATTTCAAATCAGAAATCTTAGATTTTGAGAAATTAGATTTGCGGTTTGAAACTTGTAAGTTTAATAACCCTTTTTGGCGTACAATCTCTATTGTACTGGAGGCAGTGGCGCAGCCAGGAATTTGTTATGGGGGGGCAACACAAAAATATTTTTATTTAAAAAAAATTTTTTTTTTTAATTTAACAGCCCCTTGGCTGCGCCACTGACTGGAGGGTATTCCATACTCCCCAGACCCCCCGGTTTAAAAAACCTAGCTTTGTGTGCGTATTGTTTTTATATTGTGTACGGTTATTGAAATTTCATTAGGAATTGTTATTTTAATTTCGAATTCTCATCCTTTCCGTTTCCGTGCACCGATTTTAACCAAAATATAATCCATATCTATATTTTAGAAAACCCAAAAAATGCTCACAAACTTTTTAGAACTAAAATGTAAGTTATCACAAATAAAATTGTATATATTGTGTAATTTTTGGGTTTTCTAAAATATTGATATAGTTAATATCGAGTTACACTACTTAAACCTCATATCAATCGATCAAAATTTTATCATCTCTAAGTCTCAATATTTATGTACCACATACGAAATTTTGTTAAAAAATTGTTTAGGTAAAGCGCACACAAAATTTGACTATATAAGTACGTACTGACATATTTTGGAAATCATAATTTTTCGCTTTTGAGACCCCAAAATGTCTAAATTCATCAAAATCTCAACTTTTATTCTAAAAATAATATTTTTCAATAAAAAAAAATAAATAAGATTTTTCCTTGAAAGTAAAATCTGGGTTTTATTTGGCTGGACGCGTGCCCTGTCGTAGACTTTTCAAGTACTACCAACATAAAAATCTAGTTACAAACAACTTCTACATCTTTCTAACGGAAAAGAGTTTCAACGTTATCTCATTATGGTGTGAAGCAATAACATAAGCCCAAAAATACATTTTCGTTTTTGAACACAATACACAATTACAAAACTAGGTTTATCAAACCGGGGGGTCTGGGGGGTATGGAATACCCTCCAGTTCACCAGAGATTGTATTCAAAAACGATAATGTGTTGTTGAATTTCAAATCAGAAATCTTAGATATTTAGAAATTAGATTTGCTGTGTAAAACTTGAAAGTTCAATAACACCTTTTTTGCGTACAATCTCTTCTGCACTGGACGGTATTCCATACCCCCCAGACCTCCCGGTTTGAAAAACCTAGCTTTGTATGAGTATTGTGTTTATATTGTGTACGGTTATTGTAATTTCATTATGAATTGTTATTTTAATTCGGTAATATTCAGCTATGCAATTTCCATGACTGCGATTGTCGACTGTGGACACAATCGCAACTGCGACTGTGACTGTTTCGAATTTCGAATTCTCATCCTTATAGCAGAACATATGATTTCACCGCAAGTTTTATTATAAAATGTATTACATAATAAAAAATTTTAATTTAGAAAATTAGAAAAAAATTATTTTGTTAGTTTACAAAATATTATTTTTTTGCGTTTCCGTGCACCGATTTTAACCAAAATATAATCATCAGCTCTAAGTCTCAATATTTATGTAATACTAAATACGAAATTTTGTTAAAAAAGTCCTGTTATTTGTTTAGGTAAAGCGCACACAAAATTTGACTACATACATACAGACATTTTTTGGAAATGACAAATTTTCGCTTTTTGGACCTCAAAATGTCTAAATTCATCAAAATCTCTACTATTTTTTTCACAAAATATTTTTTTTTGATAATAAATACTCCTAATAAACAATTAATAAAATTTTCCCTTGAAAGTTAAATCTGAGCTTTATTTGGCTGGACGCGTGCCCTACCGTAGACTCTTCAAGTACTACCAACATAAAAATCTAGTTTCAAAAAACCTCTTAATCTTCCTAGCCGAACAGAGTTTCAACATTTTCTCATTATTATGTGAAACAATGTCATTTACTTTTTATAACGGTTTACGAGTTTTTAAACCAATTTAATCTTTTTTTGACTGCACCGCAATGCAGTAGAAAAGTGTGTCGTCAATCTTGCTGCTTACAGGCAACACTCATCCTCGGTAATCTTTAAAATGAAAACGTAGCATGTGTGGCACATCCTTGCAAAGAAAAGTTCATAACGAATTTATTGCAGATTGCAGATATAAAAATAAAAAATCATCTAATAAATTTTGTTTTATGTTTTCAGAAGTTTGGCATTTTACCATTTACTGTTTTGTGGCTTGGTGATCATAAGTGTCGATTGATAGACGGAAAAAACTGCTGAGCGATTAACCACAGGATAGTGTCCTGCAGCCGCTACTTTGCCTTATCTATATCACATAACAGACCTACTTTGGAATCATTTGCAGATGATACGGCTATAATGACTTCGATTCTAGAAGCCGAGATAGCTTCGTCAGTTCTCTAGAGCCACTTCAAAATTCAATCTGTACATTTAGTGTTATAGAGAGTGAAAGTAAACGAAAGCAATCAGTTCATATAACCTTTGCATTAAGAAGGGAATTTGCGCACCCCTTATGTTTGGTAAGCAATTATACAAACTCGGGGGGTTAAGTATCTACTTAAATCGAAGAATTTCGTAGAGCTACCGAATATTCCTTTCGGATGAGACGACACAATCGTCCTTATCCTACGGATTTAACGTACGATCTAAGATTTAGGATTTAGAAGTGAGTTGTCTCACTCAAATTTGGATTTGAAATATTTCTAAATGACTGCTTTCATTTTTGCTTTTGAAAGCTTCATCGTTGAAATATTAAAAAAAAAATTCTTGGTTTTATTTGGCTGATGGTAGATTCTTATCCAAAAGATAAGGGCGGATATCTCGGGAGGATTTTTCGAAATCACAATTTTTATTTATAAATAAATTATAAAACAACAATTTCTTACCCCTAAACTCGACGTAGATGCAAACTTTTGCGAATTTGTCAACATTTGTACAAAATAATAAATTCCAAAATAAACGAAACCACTTCAGTTAAAATATTACCACTATATTTAAACACTCTGTAGATTAAATCAATAACTTATTTAATTACAATCGATTTTTATTTGTTCATTTCTTGTCGAAATTCGGAATTTCCCGAATCCAAAACTGAAAAAACTGAAAAGTAGGAATTTTTCTGTGAAAATAGATGTGTGCTTTCAAGTGGAAAAGTAGTTGTGAGGGTGATCGACCCTGATAATGTTACAAAAAGACAAAATGAGTGGAAACTATAATATTGGAAAATCGTTAAACCACATAAGAGATTAATCCGTTGCACACTTTTCAGTCGATTAGATAAACACTTGAAGCAACAGATAAGTATATTGCAAAAAGTTTAGATTGGAAATTAAAATTTTCAAAATTTTGAGTTTGTGATTCTATTAAATAATTTCAGTTTGACCTACATTATGCATTATTAAAACTGTAAAGTTCACATTCATCGCAGGTCTGTTTAATCTAATAAACCTAGTCCAATAATTGATCACTTTAGGCCGTTTGACCTATATATGGAACCCATATTTAAATTTAGATTACAATTTAAAGATGTAAACTTTGAAAAACAAAGAATTGCAAAAAAAGTGTGGGAGAACCAATTTTGCAAGACAAATATTGCATAGATGAACCTATTCAACTTGCACTTTCATATTTGATGCAAGTCCTTGGTTGTTGACCGATTTGTCTATTGGGCGCCCACGCAAAAAAAAAATTCTAGTCTACAATTTTAAATTTTACTAAAAAAGTAGGTAATTAATTATGTAAGTGCGATGAGCAATGATTTAAAAATCTCATAGTTCAGACCGTAAAGGCGACTCCCATGACCCTGATTATTTAATTTCAACCTTGCAATTTTCCTTCTTTACGTTTTTTTATTGTTATTATATTAGAATTAACAAACATTAATTGTCACGAATTTAGATCAATTACGAGCAAGTTTACAAAAAAACTACTCAATTTTTCAGTGTAGTACTAAAATTCCAATTTCTACAAGTAATATTTCAAATAATATAATCGATTTAACTGGCACCTCAATTAAAACACAATCAAAAATTGCACCGATTTCCAAAATTGTAGAGCAGAAACTTTCGCGCACTTAAAAAAAAATTTTCACTCTGGTGTAAACGACTTTCCTAATTTTTTTTTTCGCCAAAAAATATAAAATAGACTTTTGTTAGCCGCAGTGCAAAGGAAACTGGCAAATTGTATGATTATTTTTAGCAGTGTTCGTATTAGCTATTTCAATACTACTACATCATAGGCGCACGTTTAAAAAGGAGTCGATATAAATAGGTGAGTGCCAGTAATAAAAATCTAAAAGATAATTAATAAACAATCGGTTAAAACTCACCAGATTAGGGCTTATTGTGCCATTCATTTTAGATTAACAGATTCGATAACGAAAGTCATTGAGAAGAAATTCACCACTTAAAAGCACACTCGGCATCAGCTGTATCATATTGATGTTTGAAACTGTGACTCCGGAAGGTAACTAAATACTCCGGTGATGTACCTAACCTACGCTAGAAATCCGGGCTATTCCGGTCCGCATTGCAGCTCCCATATAAAACTCGTTTTGGGATAACTTTTGCTAGACAAAAGTGAGCTCCAATTGGCTCCTTCCTAACACTAACTCCACCTACATTTCAAGGTCACTATTCGGTTAATCAATGTTTCAAAAATCTAAAAAGTTACGTAAATGCGGTTAAATTTTACAAAATTGCAACCTATGGTTTTCGTGATAGCAGACGGATTACAACTGAATGTAAATGTGCTATTACCTCAACTTTTGTATGTAACGTACATATGTGAATTAATACGGCGGTCATTCAAAAAGTTCGATGATAACTCGAGTAAAAATTAATTAAACGCAAAATGATCTATAAAATCAACTAAATTGAAAAATTTATGGAGATAAAGACATAAAACCCTAAAAGAAGGGAGAGCCACACAAGACACTATCGATTCGAATGCTGCAGTGGCTATGATTGATTATCAAATAAAACGCCACTATGTTTTAAGCGACTAAAGTATCATATTTGGGAATTTCAGTTCAAATTTTTTTAAAAATTTTAAGCAATTCAAATTTAACATATACGTCATTGGCCTAGTAGTCGCGCGATCAACTATTAACACTTAAACACCCGGTTTCCGGGAAAAGACTTCCCTTTTTATGTCGTCTGGGTTTTTCAGAGAATTATCTAACAGGGTACCGCCCAAATTCCCGACACAATCGGGATCGACATAAAAAAATTGTTAGCAGTCAAAATATTGTGAAGATAGAATGCAAAACTGCAGAATTTGGTAAATTATTCAAAATGCTTTTTATTCAAAATTATTCTATGATGGTTTTCAAGTTCTTACAATAAGCGCATCAATTCGATCTGACGGATTTATCTTAAATGTAAAAATGATATCACACGATTCAATTTCCATATTATGAAATACCTAACTTCTTTAAAGTCAACGTCATCGTCACCCCTCAAAACTAGAAGGGATCATAATAATATGACGTATTGAACTTGATGCTCTTCATATTCGTCTGAACATGGCAGTTTGCCTATCCATTACACAGGAGTAATTTTATTTATTAGATCATGTATCCAAAGCGGCAGCAGAGTATTAAAAAATTTTTTTTTAAATTCCGTTAATTTTGTACAAAATTCTTTCAATGCTTTCTTTTGATTTGCCCAGAATTGTGTAGTCTAATACAGCCTTTACATGTGACAAACTTGTCTTCCAAAATCTAATACTACTAAATACGCCGATTGAAATTAAATTTAAAATATGTATAGTTACGCCATCTATTGAGATAATTTTTCGTTCAAATGATAAATCATTACCTTAAATTATCAAAATATTAATAAAAAAGCCGCTTCTTTATCTTGAATTGTTAATGCAATAATCTACTATAATTGACTCTTGTAACTGCTTAAAGCTAGTCGCTGTTTGGATCAAAAGAACTTTGGAGCAAGTCTACTTCTGAGCAGAGATCAATGCAGAAGGTATTTTTATTTTTTTATTTTAATAAACCGCATCTTCTCGAAAAACCGAGAAATTAAAAAAAAAGCATTCTTTTCTTTAATTTAAATTAAATTCATCAAATCAAGTTACTAAAGTTTCAAATGTCCTATTGTTTTAGTTCAAGTTGCAAACTTTGCACAAACGACGGCGACGGAGAGTACTAAACAATAGAAATGCAGCATAAAAATCTTGAATTACTTGACAATTTATTTTAATTTTAATTCATTTAATTCTTTACTCCTATTTTTTTGTTATTAATTTACTAACAAAATCACCTTAAGGCAGTCCCGTAGCCAGGGAGCCACCTAGGAGCACGTGTGCCCCCCCCCCCCCGAAATGTTAAAAAAACAACAATTCTTTGTAATAATAAAAATTCCCGGAAGGGAATCCGCCAAAAATGTTACTTTTTACGAAAGGTTTTATGAGTGCTCCCCCCACTCAAATTAAATCCTGGCTACGGGCCTGCCTTAAGGGTAGGGTATAGTATTTTATCGGAAACATAGCGAAAACGATGCTTTCCGAGTATCCGATCGGAAGACAAAGCGAAGCATTCCTCGTCAGCTCACAAATCGACTAGTAATGTAAAATCTACTGGTAATGTGTTTTCATTACCGGTCGCTTCTGTCACTTCTACATGTCAAATCCTTTGCATTATAAAAAAAATGCTATTATAAAAATTTAACCGTTCGAAAATTTGAGGTTCGAACTCTCGATCTGTAAACGATGTAATTTTGACTTAGCGCATTTCGCTATAAAGGATTGCTTTAATGAGCAATCGCTGCTCGCCCAGTAACGGTTCATTTTCGATGCTCGGCCAGTAATACACTATTAGTTTAAAGAAATTCTTTGATTTCTCTCCTTAACTGTCAATATCAATATCAATATTAATTTTATCTTTAATTATCAAAATAATCGAATTTGAAATATCGATTTTTCACATAAGAAACAATGAAAAGTTCATTTTGTTAGCGGTGCGTGTGCTTGACGTAAATAGGTGCAGCCGGTGCAACAAGCAACAGCAGGTTTGATAAACCTAGCTTTGTGATTTTGTTCAAAATGAAAACGTATTTTTGAGCTTATGAGTTTCAAACCAAAAATTTAACTATCTAAATTTAACAAAGCACGGAGAATCTGTCCGAAACAGCGCTCACAATAGTAGAGGAGCATTCAGAGCCACCTCCAGTAAGCCAAACATCAACAGATCCTTCTAAAAAAATCGATTTCTTCCCAACCTTTGCAAACACCAAAGCAAAAAACAGCAAAGTTTTCAATTTCTCTGTAAAAAATTGACTCACCGAAAAGGAATCTTCTGATTTTACAATCGAAATCACTCGACCAATCAGCGACTTCAAAAGAAAGAACCAATCAGGAAGCGAAAAGGAAGGGGGAGCACTCTCAAATCTCCACCGAGGAAGATGCAAGAGACTAAGCAAAAAAGCCCGCAAGGCAGCTCGCAGGTACAGTAAGGCTGGTTACCTATTGCTTCCAATAGTCGTCGTACTGCTCCTCTTGGCACCACGGCTGCCCCAGCCAACCAGGAGAGGCACCCATGAAGTAGACCACAAGCTTGAAACCGACACACTCCTCCCTTCAGGACGGGCCACCAGGAATTTAATCAGGTTAAATTTTTGATTTGAAACTTCTAAGTTAAAAAATACATTATCTTTTTTGAACACAATCGTTAAAGTTCTGGGCGGTATTCTATACCCCCAGACCCCCCGATTTGAAAAACTTCAATGATTGTGTTAGGAAAAGAAAATATGTTATCGAATTTTAAATCATAATTCTTAAAATTTAGATGTTTACACTTTAGATTTCTGATTTGAAAATCGTAAGATCAATAATACTTCTTTACCCGCAATCTCTGGTGTACTGGAGGGTATTCCATACCCCCCAGACCCCCCGGTTTAAAAAAAAACTAGCTTTGTGTGCGTGTTTTGTGTACAGTTATTGAAATTTCATTGGTATAATTATTATTTTAATTCGGAATTGCTCAGCAATGCAATTTCTATGACTGTAAGTTTAGTAGGAAACTAGAATTGGTAGCAAAATGTTCGAGAGCGAAATGTCCGGGAGCGAAATGTCCTAAAACCGTTATAAATAGACAATTGAAAACCAAAAGCAGTTAAACATTTATATCGGATTTGGTCAGTTATATACAGCTTTAGTAAGAAACTAGAATTGGTAGCGAAATGTCCGAGAGCGAAATATCCGGGAGCGAAATGTGCGGACGCGTAATGTCTTATAGCAAAATATCCTAAAACGGTTATAAATAGACATTTGAAAACCAAAAGTAGTCAAAATTTTACATCGGATTTCGTCAGTAATGGAGGTTTAGTAAGAAGCTAGAATTGGTAGCAAAATGTCCCAGAGCGAATTGTCAGTGAGCGAAATGTTCGGAAGCGAAATGTCTTGTAGCGAAATATCCTAAAACGGTTATAGACATTTGAAAACCAAAAGTAGTCAAAAATTTACATCGAATTTCGTCAATAATGTAGGTTTTGTAAGAAGCTATAATTGTTATCGAAATGTCCCAGAGCGAATTGTATGTGAGCGAAATGTCTTGTAGCGAAATATCCTAAAACCGTTATAAATAGACTATTGAAAACCAAAAGTAGTCAAAAATTTACATCGAATATCGTCAGTAATGTAGGTTTAGTAGGAAACTAGAATTGGTAGCGAAATGTCCGAGAGCGAAATGTCCTAATAGCGAAATGTCTGTGGGCGAATTATTCGGGAGCGAAATGTTCGGGATATTAATATTCAGTCTTTTTGTGCTTCTTATCATACTATTTTTTAAATATTCCATTGTTTCAAATTTTATCAACCCGAGTCAACCGTTTGTAGATCTAAACAGTTTGTAATATAATTTTTGTTTATTTCTCCAAGTGACGTTTTTGAAACAAATATTAGGGTGCAAAACTTAAGTTCTTATATAAATACGCTCTCTTCGGTTTCTTGTAGTTAAGTAGACGCTCTAAAAAATTCTTTAATGGTTTTCCCGAGAAAGGCGTTTACATTTATTTTGGTTTCCATTTGTTTATTTACAAAATATACAAAATTTCTCTCAAAAATTTAATGTTTTTCAGATTACCAATATCAATTTCAAATTTAAATTTTACCGGACTAAAATGGTAGTTTAGGTATTTAGGAATACGTCTATAAAATCAAGAGCATGTTCAAAACTTTAATAAAACCATGTATTTAATTGTAGGTTACGGATCAATGGATAATCGTATCAACGGATAATCCTGTGATTTAATAGTTGATGATAGTTATCCGATTGGTCAACCTGGGCAAAAAAGGTATTCCTCAACAGTCTTGGATTAACGGATCTACCTGTTTTTTTTTATAATATCTTTTTTAGCTTTCATTTGGTTTGATTCAGAGCCATCTAAGCTTCTAAGCTTAATACTAGAAGAGGCAGGGTATCCCGTGACCGTGAAGAACCTCTGAGGTGGTAATAAAGAACACTGTTCTAAGACACATTTTCAAACAAAATTTTTGTCAGTTGGAACCCTTGGGGGTGAATTTCTGATTTCAAACAGCCGTAGCTCCGATATTAGAAGTTTTTTAGGCTTAATTAATTAGAACTTTTTTAAACATGATTCGCTTATCTACAAATTATGTATAACCCTTTATCGTCTAGAATCAACGTATTTTGAGTTATAAATTACATTACGGGAAAAAATGTTTAAAAAAATTCAGATTTTATATTGCTTGCTTTTCTTGCAAACCCCGTATTTCTTAAACAAAACGTTTTAGGAAAAAAACTGATGTATCAATCCGGATAGGAAATTTAACGGGCTACAACTTTGGTTAAATAAATTTTTTTGGGAAACCAATGGTTTTAACAAAAATTCTGAAAATGTTGAATAAGGTGTAGGTAAAGCATAAAAATTTACAAAATTTATTTTAATAAATTTTCAAAATGTTTACAGCGATAGAAGAAAGCCCGAAACCAGAGCGGAATTAATGAAATTAAATAATACAGTGTAACAACTTTTAAAAAGAGCACGGCTGTGTGCTGAAAGTGAGGGAGACCATTTTGAAAATTTATTAAAATAAATTTTGTGGATTTATTTATTTTTTTTTCCTACACCTTGTTCATTGCTTTCAGAATTTATGTAAAAACGGTTGGTTTCCCCAAAAAATTTATTGAACTAAAGTTGTAGCCCGTTAAATTGCCTTTAGGAATTAGGCTATCAATTTTTTTCGAAGACGTTCCGTTTAAGAAACATGGGGTTTGCAAGAAAAGTAAAATAAATAAAACCTGAATTTTTTAAGCATTTTTTCACTTAATTTAATTTATAACTCGAAATCCATTGACTCTAGACGATAAGGGGTTATAATTTAATTTGTAGATAAGCGAATGGCCTTTAAAAAAGTTCTAATCCATTAAGTTTAAAAAATCAATAATATCGGAGATATGGCCGTTTGAAATCATAAATTCAAAAAATTGCTTTCAATGGAGGTACCCCTCAAGGGTTTGGACTTGGACAAAAATTTTATTTGAAAATTTGTCTTAGAAAAGTGTCCTTTATCACCAATTCAAAAGTTCTTTACGGTCACGGGGACACCCGGTATACGAGTCATTCCGCTCTAAATCAGACACCATTTTACTTTTGCATCTCGGGTCACTTTGAAAACTTTTTTCTTTCTAATTCTATATTTTATATCGTCAAGGTTATAGATATGTCTAATTATCCTTTTTGCAGTTTATACATTTTCATTGTAAAGTGGGACAAATAACACAAAAAAAAATTTAAAGTAAATTTTACTAAATGCAATGTAACTTTTACTAAATTTTAAGTAAAATTTACTAAAAAGAAAAAATTTTAATAATTTTTTAGAAAAGATAAAAATACTTTTGAGATAAACCTCGTACGTAATATGAGCATTACTCTCAAGTGGATACTCGACTACTACATGCGCTATTATTCTCTTCTGTATGATTTTGTATATTGTAGTTGTAGTACCTGCAAACCGCAATATCATCATCCCACTTCACTTATTTGTGTAATTTTAGGTGAATTAAATGCACGTACGACGTGTAGGTAACTACATACATCTGTATAATTCTATAATTTCCTTGAAAAGGTATGTACATAATTATATTGCAAAGCACACTCATTATTTAAAAAACCCGTAAAGCGTTATTAAGAGAGTCGTAGAAGGATTTAATTGTAAGACCCGCATAGAGCATTAGCGTACGCCGTAACAATGTTCAGATTTTAAAAATGAGATTTACTGGATTTAACTGTTAGTTTTAAAATGCTTTATATCTTTAATTAAACCGGCAGATTATATGGGAAGGTGGTGGCGCAGCGACTGCTGCCCAGGAGCTTGCAATGTAGGGGGCATCGCCTTTAGATTGTTTAGTAAATGAAAAAAAATTTCTTGAATGGATTGTAAGGTTTATGAAAGAATATTAAAAAGGTGGAAGGGGGGGGGGAGCTGATAAACTTTTGTTAGTCCGGATTTCCCATTTTCTTTGAGGAATGGAGAAGAATAGGAAACATGATTAAAACCACACAAATAGCTTTAGTTTATTTTTGTTTTGACAAACGGAAGCTTAATCATAAAACATGAAAAAAATATTAGCACAAGTAAATTGAATTTACTTATTAAAACGTCCACTTGATAGGTCACGGTTGAAACTACTGTGTGTAAAAATAAAGCTGATGATAATAACTAATAGATGTGGTCATTCCGGAATGTTAGAACGTAGTAATTTTAAATTTACGCACGTCTCGTAATATTATTATTACACATTAAGCATTTCGCACCAAATTTATTTTTAACTTTCGATCGGCTGTGTTTTGATTTGCAAATTAATAATTCAGTTCAGAACCGTAACGAGCATTTCAAGTACTCTTGAACCCAAGCAACGCCTCTGTGTTATTAAAAACGCATTATGCTAACCGACGCACGAAAAAGTGCACTTTCCTTCCTACAAGTTCATTACTCCACTTTCTAAAAATAACCGGGATGTAGCACCCAGTACTAGGTAGGTATCTAACCATCCAATAATTTACTTTTTCTATGAAAAGCATAATATACCTAATATACCTGCTGTTGCAATTTTTTTAAATTTATTTTATAAATAGCAGCAACAAAAAGCATTGTAAGTTGCGGAAGCGTTGTAAATATTGATCGCCGGCGACGCCGGCTGCGTCTCGTCGCGACACACACGTAGCGACATCTACGCGACGGAACGAAAACGACAACAAAAATTCCAGCAATTTTCACAATTTATAGATCAGAATATATTGCGATGTTTTTTTAATTTAAAATAATTTTATGTTTTAATTAATAGTAACTCTAAAAATGCAATATACAAGGCGGTTTAACAAAGTTATGTCATCTTGAATAGTTACAGTTATATTATTGATATTGCAACAATTAATTGTAAATTCTACAAATACTCAGTGTTAGCCGCATTGCCAATTAAATTGTGCTCAATCCTAAATGATTGATGCAATATGCATGGTTAATATTAATTAATTTGCATTACAATTGAAATTCAGAAGCTGATTATTTCCGTCAAGATTAGAATTAGATAATCTCAAAATTGCAAATAATTTTTTAAATTTGCTATTGATCTGGTGGGTTAATAATATTTTTTGTTCGTCGCCATCCCTGGGTAAAAACTGTTCGTGATATAACTTGCAATAAGAAGAAAACTCCAAGTTTAATAGAAACCACTCTAGCGAAAACACGTAATCATTTTTACAACAAAAGTGTCGGAAAATAAAATTTTTAGTTTTATAGTGGAAGAATTTATTGCAACTAATAATACTTAAGTAATTGCACCAGAAAAGTTTTTGGCAATTTTTCACTCGGATAAGCATGTAGGCAACTTATGTAACAAATTAATAATAAAATTTTACCGCATTATTTTGACCTATTTTGGAGTGAAATCAAAAATTTTGTTTCTCTATGAATGTAAAAGACGTGCCAAAAGTTTATTCAAGTTTTTCTAATAATACACCAATTTTGTTTATTGAACCATGCGAACCATGAACAAATAAAATCGAGTAAACAACTGGATTTTATTTCTTTCCATTGCTACAATAGATACATCTGACAAAAGATAAATGAATGTTCTAAATTGTGTCGACTTCCAGGCGCCATTGAAAATGGAAATTAAAATAATGTTTTTTTACATAAATTGTTATAGATTTTTTACCCACACAATGAATTATTCAATTATCACAAACTTTACATTCAATGAAGCTTGTACTTGACATTTCTTATCATACTAATATTGATATTAGCAGTGATAATAATTACGTATCTAAAAATATAAAGAAAAAAAATTCCTTATAAATAATTATTGTAGTCAGAAATATTTAGAAGTCACTGGTGTATAGGCTGTTTCCGTAAGGTTAGCCCCTCTGAAGGCGTGTTTTTATGTTATACAAGTGATTTTTTACATAATCAAAAATTCCAGCCAAACCTAAATTTTTACGAAATTTCTAAAACACTCCTGAAGTCTTGCGAACTCGAAAATTAATGGTCTAGAATGTCAGAAATCTGTTAAACTCGGCTATAATTAACACAGAAAAAAGGTGGTAATATGCATTTTTGAAAATATTTATAATATCTATAAGCCCTTTGCGGATAGGGATTACCACGATATTGAGAGAATGGGAGAAAGAAGTCTTAAGCAAGAAGGCATACACTAGGAGACTACTTGAAAGACCACATAACATACAATTAAATTAAATTCATTACCCACGATTGCTCTTTACTAAAGCCGTAACCAGAGGTGAATTACAATAATCTCGAAATAATCTGCAAAGGGAAAATTGCTGTCCACATAGACCGGTATAACAGCCAAATTAATTAAATCACTAGTTCTTCCATTTTAAATTTCTCGGATTTTTGTATGATAATTCTGATAATTTGATAAATCTGATAAACGCAAAATAGTGATTGCAGCATCTCACCAATCTCTCAAAAACAAAAACCACTTGGGAGTATTTTTCCAGCTGTATAGCATAAAGCCTATACCAGTTGATTGGAAAATATGAAATTCTATACTAAAGCCGAAATAAAATAGTCGAGAAAATTGATAAAAATTTGCAAATAAATTTAAATTTGAATGAAAACAGCAGGAACACATCTCGATCTTTGCTTCTAAACTTTTTATAGCATTAAATGCAATATGAAATGTAACACAAAAAGTAAATAGCTAAGAAATTTGAACCTGAAATTTCTATATAGCCAACTAAGACAAACTAATTTGTAGATACAGTAGCGGTCATGGAAATTTCATTGGGAATTATTCCCAAATTAAAATATGGATTTTAAAGTATGTTATATTCTTAACAATAAAATATGGAAAATGGAACAGAAATGGATAAAAAGTTACATTTTGTTTGAAACTCATAAGCTGAAAAATACATTTTCGTTCTTGAAAGCTAGGTTTTCCAAACCGGGGGGGTCTGGGGGGTATGGAATACCCTCCAGTACACCATCAGTGATTGTGTTCAAAAATAGAAAAAGGAGAAACAAAAACAACTTTAGCCGATTTACTGAAAATAATGATGGGTGTGGGCAACAGGATAAGCAACAACATAATCAGAATTAAAAAATGATACAGTAAACTTCACTGATACAGCAAAGAATACCCTGATTGAGCGGACAAAATGGGAACCGAGCATTCCCAAGTGGGCCATTTTTGGTACGCAACTCGCGCCCTATTAGAGGGCACTGCTGAGAATACTCTATTTGAATTCGCGAGATAGGAACTGGCCAGGAACACTGCACAGCTCTTCAACACATCAGGAACGTTTTCAGAAGAATAAACCAGAAGACAAGCAAAAGGCGGAAAGTGACACCCAACAACACCAGATGCTGACACACCAGTGACATCAAAAGCGGGCAGCTGAAGATGAGGACGTTTCTCCGACCAAAGATCGAAACATCCCAGGAACCGTCTATAGGAGCAGGCACGGCTACAGCCCCTAAGACAATCTAACTCCGGTGAATGCAAGAAGCAGCAGAAAAGTGGAGACCTTGATATTCTGTCAATTGGTCAGACTTAAGCAAATGTATAACCAATTCTTAAATCCAGAACGTGCTAATGCACACCGAAAGGCCGAAAATTTTACATGTATTTCTCCATAAAAAGCGCACAACGGTTTCTACACGGGTGTTCTATTGCCCGTACGTGTGCTCCGATATAGTCTTAGTGTTAGCGGTCAGACGCGATTGTTACTCTGTCGAGTACACGTCGTACGTGTAGAACCCCTTGCTAGTAACCGCATACATTACACCGAGTTGCAACTGGTCGGGGAATGTTTTTGTGCGTTTTAGGTTAATTTCGGATGCACCCTAAATCCTAAAATGAGTTTCACCCCTTTCGTGTAACACCTTTGGCGAGTTGGAGCTACATGGGGGGATGTTTTTAGCGAGTCAGCGAGGGGCGCTCCGCGCTGCTTTGACAAACGAAACCAAGCAAATCAAGGATCCACTCTAAAAACAAGTTAAATAATTAAAAATAAATGAACACTGTTCGTAAAATTTTAATGCTAATTAACACACGTACGGGTAACAGAACACCCATGTAGAATTCGTAATGTAATCCCTATGTAAAATGATGATTTTTAAATGCCGTTTTCTCGAAAACTAATGGATAATCCTCAAAAATGTATTTACATAAAATGCTCAGAAAATTGTCCTCTTTCCAATAGTGCAAAGGTTGAAGTTCAATTCGTGGAATCAATTAACTGACAGTTTCCTCTTCTCCTAAAGAAAGCTCTAGAGGCCTAGTAGATCTAAGTTCTATGTCTGAGTATTATTTGTGCATTAAAATCTCAAAAATGCTACTACTCAGTTGATATGATTACGTTATATCACGTTAAAATGAAAACACGTCTATTAACGTGATTTTGACGGATTCTGACGTAACTATGGCAACTACGTACCGTCTAGGACATTTGAACGCGGCCGGATAAACGCAGCCGTTTGAATGCAGACGTTTGAACACAGGAACTTTTTAACGCTAAAAATTAAATGCAATTACACCCCCTTCGCTTATTATATTTATTTAAATATAATAATAATGTTGTTACACGACGGTCTAACATCGATATAATGAAATGTTTAAACAGGTTAGTAAGTGCAACAATTTTCCATTAATCCTGAGCCGAAACCTCAAAATTAATACTTAAAATTTGTTATGGGGGGGGGGGGAGCGATAATTCGAACTATTTTAACAAGGAAGCGTTTATAAATTACGTAAAAACAATTTTTTTAATTTTTGACTCCGTAAAAAACTGATAGTCTATAATAGATATCTAGATTTTAGGGTGGATCTGAGATTTACCGTAGTTGCATACTCCGCACCCTCTGCTCCAGACGCTCCGATCCTTTTTGACAAACGCTATACTCGCTAAACATATCTCTCTAGACCGGTCCTACTCGACAAAGTGTGCTATCAGGAAGGGGATGGATTTCCCACGATGTGGACTCAACATGGTGATTTTTTTCAGGAGGGCGGGGTGCAATTGCATCTAATTTCTAGCGTTTAAACGGTTCTGCGTTCAAACGTCCCTGCGTTCAAGCGTCTCTGAATTCAATCGGAGCGTCCGGCTCTGCAGCTAGGTAACACCTTCGGCGATTAATTAATATTATTCACTTAAAATAAAATTTCTATTACTTCAGTAATATAAACTAGTGATATTTGTGTAACATCTGCAAACATCATTAGTGTTACCTTAAACGTCACATCTATAAGCTGGTATATTAAACCGTGATATTGCTGGTTGAAAATTTTTACCTAAATATTCTGAAGGAATACGAAAGTTTTTGTGATTGAAATCTACAACACGACGCGAAAGGCTTTAGTCGTTGCCATTACTACGAGTAAGACGTTTTTCATTTCTGTTTTTATGTTTGTGCAATTTTAAGAGACGAACATTTTTTGTTAAACAATAAGCCAGTAACTTTGAAGTTACAGTGAAGTAAAATCATTTTTTAAATGGGCTGATTTTTTTTTGGAAATTTCCCGGCACTATTTTAAGATTAATTTTAACTGTAATACAAGTCACTATAGTTTTCGGATTATTTTAATTACAGCAGCAGAATATATGTAATATAAATTATGTATAAGGTTGAAATTTGTGTTAAAAAATACTTGTTGTATCATTATTATGTCGATGGTAAAATTTTACGGTAAAATTTTTGAAATCTTCTGCATATAACTCACGCTTTATGTTCTAATTTTAAGCAATTTTAGAGCAACCGTACTACATTCATGGAAGTAATGATCACTGCTTTAGCAGATAAATTTTATAGTTAGGTATTTTTATTTTGTTTTCGGTTTGGAAAACTCTAAAATGTGGAATATACAAGTAAGTGTAATCTGTAACGTCGCCATAAAACTCTATTCATGATACTCCATTTGGAACTCAATGGCAGCGATCCAATACTGTTAATACCTAAGGCTACATAAAACATGCAGTAGCTAAGTGGTGCACAAATTCTAAAATTTTATTTTAGCTTATCCCTCGTTAGTTGATTTTGAAACAACTTTAAACCTCGTTTGTCTCTTGCTAAGTGCCAAATAAACCAAAACACTTTATTTGAAAATAATTCTAGCTTCGAGCGATATGATATAAAAAAGTAGACGTTTGCATCCTGAGGGAATGTGAATTTTATCAAACTTAAAAATAGAAAACAGATAGATTTTCAAAGAAAACTTTTCAATTCTGATAAATTGAATTTGGGTGTCAAATCTAAATATAAAGTAAAGGATAAAACGACATAAAGTTAGCTTTTGATAAGAAATTAGACGAAATATTTTCAGTGGAAGTATTAGAGGAGCAGCCACCAGAAGCATATGGTTATAAAAGAAGTAATTTTATATCAGAAAATTTTCCACTTATAAATATTTCTCTTTGTAAAATCATCTCAAGCCACCTATGTGCATTACTACACGATTCGTTTACCAGAGCAAACCATCTACGTAGAATCGTTAACAACTTGCTTTGGTAATCAATACAATGAGTTAACACTTTGTTGCTCAAACATTAAGCAATTTAAAAGGGGAAATGTTCATCCGCACATTGTTACTTAATATTTAGTTGTAAAATTGTTTGGAATTGAAAGCAAAATTTAAAGAAAGAAAAAGATTAAAAGGTGTCAGCTGAATTTTAAAATTGCAAGGTGACAAAATTGGTTTTGACTGTTACAAGCCTTTTGCAAGCTACGCCACTGGATCGCCGGAGATATGAAATTATATTTTGTTTTAGATATAATCCATCTTAATTGTTACAAATGCACAACGTTTCTCAAAATAATTCTATGCTCTCTAAAACTGCGTTTTAAGTAACAAGAGGCTAGCTGACTCGTGAAGTCCAACTACGGTTAAGCAAGTGGCAGATGTAGAGAAACTTGAAAAGCTTACGGTACCAAAAATTTTTTTTTTTATCTACGATTTTTAATTGTGTTGGTGTTTCCCATATTATTGGTATTATAACTACAAAAATAAGGTGATTAAGCCATTTTAATTAATTAATTTTAATTTTAATTTAATTAATGTAATTAATTTCAAATATTTTTTGTCTTTTTTTGTCAACAGTTTATTTTTAAAAGTTTTGATAAATTTCATTATTTTGGTTTTTACCGCATTTTGTGTTGAGCTTGCGCAAACTGGTGGTTAAAAGTAGTAGAGACGAGTACACCCGAAGCGGTTAAGTCGTCTCTGTTATATTTTGTGATTTTTAATTTTGAAATTTAAATTATTTCGCAAGTAAAACGGTTGATTTTGCGTGAGTTAATTTTGTTATTATTTATTTTAGGTAATACAATTTATTAGTTTAATTTAAATCTGAATTTTTTGGATTTTAAGAAGAAACCAATGCGAATTTATTTTGAAAATTACTGATAATTATAAAAAAACACTACAATATATTTCAGACTTATGCAATTAATTCGGTGACCGGACAAAACAGAACATGAAAGAAGAGAACAATGAAAAAACAGAACACTGAAATAAAAAAACATTGACGAAAGAGAATTCTGAAAAAATGAGAACATAAAATTTTTGTAATTTATATGAATTTTATTTTTGTTTTTATTTTTTGTTTAGTCTTTGTCAAAACTTGAATTTTGCACCTCCAGTGCACCAAATATAGTGAGCAAAAAAATGTATTATTGAGCTAATTGGTTTCAAACCAGAAATTTAACTTCTAAATTCTAAGATTTTTGATTTGAAATTCAATAACATATTTCCTCTTTTTTTAACACAATCACTGATGTGCTGGAGGGTATTCCATACCCCCCAGACCCCCCGGTTTTAAATTCAACAAAAAAGATTCGTGCTCCTAAGCTAACATTACTTTTGGAACCGTCTGAAAATAGACATAATATGTTATAATCGTTGCTTTCTGTTGCATTTAATAGTATATTGTATTTCCTATCAAATATACAGTAGCAGTCATGGAAATTGCATTTCTGAATATTTCAGAATTAAAATAACAATTCCAAATGAAATTTCAATAACCGTACACAATATACTGCCGCGTCGTGTTTCAAATTCCATTTTTTTTAATTTTTTTGGAGTTGTGAATTTTGATTGTTTTTATTTTTTTAGTGAATCCAATTTTTGATTTTGTGAATATTTTAATTTTTGTTATTTTTGAGAATTGAGTTTTGATTTTGTAAATATATAATTTGTAAAAATATGTAATAGTAAATTTTTTTTTGTTTTCAAATTTTTAGTTGGTAATAATTTTGTAAAAATAAGATAGTTTTTCGCTTTTGCCGGGTCCGTCAAGGTGGACGGACGCGTTTTGCGGAAGTCTCCGCTGATTTTGTTTAATTTTGCGTTTCCGATTTGAGATTATTTGATAATTGCCTGAATAAATAGTTTAGAATTTGTGAGTACAATTTTGTTATATTTGGAGAATATTTGTCTCCAATTTGGACGGCTTTGCTTGAAGAAATTATATTTAATTGGAAAATAATTTAATTGAATTAATTTGAAAAAAAAATAAAATTATTAAATTAGCAAAATTGAAATTAATTTTAAATGGTAAAATTGGAAAGGCTGGAAAGTTGGAACAGATAAGTCAGCAACGTGATAGGTTTTTCAAATCAGGGAGTCTGGGGGGTATGGAATACCCTCCAGTACACCAGAGTTTGTGCGCAAAAAAGTGTTATTGAGCTTATAAGTTTTATAACCAGAAATCTAATTTCTAAAATTATTTTAATTCAACAACACTTTTTCGTTTTTCCTTTTCAAAAAACCCCCAGACTCCCCCAGTTTAAAAAAACCTAGATTAATAAAAAATAAAATGTATTTTTGAGCTTATGAGTTTCCAAACCCGGGGTACACCAGAGATTGCCAGAAATCAAACTTTTAAAATTCTAAAATCTAAGATTTATGATTTGAAATCCAATAACACATTTTCTTTTTTAGAACACAATCACTGATACCCCCAGACCCCTCAGACCCCCATACCTGTGGGGTATGGAATACCCTCCAGTACACCAGAGTTTGTGCGCAAAAAAGGGTTATTGTACTTATAAGTTTTATAACCGGAAATCTAATTTCTAAAATTATTTTAATTCAATAACACATTTTCGTTTTCAAATCACTGCAATCACTAATTGTGATTGTGTTCAAAAAACCCCAGACCCCCCCCCGCCGGTTTGAAAAATCTAGTTTAATAAAAATAAAATAAATTTTTGTGATTATGAGTTTCAAACCAAAAATTTTATTATTAATTTTAAATTTATTTTATTCAAAATGTAGGTTTAAAAGTTATGTTAGGTGGTTAGACTGAGGGGTCGTGTTATAGACCCCATTTTTTTTTGTTTACTCATGTAATTCCAATAACCTAAACGGAAATCTCTTTGAAGTAAACCCGTACCGTCGCGTCGGTAGTGCGATGGAACCTTGCGGTTCGTGTGATGGCTAAACCATCTTCAGGTATATTTTTGGCTAATGAAGCTGCTTCTACAGTAACCCCACATTATTAATTGGATAATGTATTGTGAAAGAAGTATCTATCTTTTAGCTTGGAGACTCGCTGCTGGAAAGGATAGCTTACGTTTTAGATTAAATTTAATTTTTTTTTAGGTATTAGGGGCCGTCCATTAATTGCGTAAGGGTTTTGGGGGGAGGGGTTTCCAAAATCTTACAGTCCCTTACGTTGGGGAGGAGGGGGTCCGATGTATTTATTACGTAAGTTTCTTAAGATAGAAATTTTAAATTAAATTTAAAATTCAAATATAATTTTTTTTCTTAATATACTTTTATAACTTCTGTAACTGACGCCAATCCATAGAGGAAGGGCTTGCTCCCAGATGGACCTACAACTGACTTTTAATTTGATTTAAAAAAATTTTTGCAATAACTTTTTTGATATAATTAATTATCTTTATTAACTTTTATTTATATAAATAAAATTTAATTTAAATTTTTGCTTGTTTTGTATGTAATTTACAATATTATTATAAAAAGTGGGGGGGAGTCAATATTATTTTTGTTTAATAATTTTTACGTAAGATGAGGGGGGAAGGAGGGGGTTGCCAAAATCTTACGTACCCTTACGTGCGGGAGGGAGGGGGCCAAAACTTTTAAAAATCGTTCTTACGTAATTAATGGACGGCCCCTTACTGCTATCTCATCTTTAGTCGGTAGCGGGACTATGGGAACGCAGACTTCAGTACACATTCTAATAAAATCTAATGACATATGCATTAAAATTATTTAATTTGCTTCGGTAAAAATAAAAATTTTTATTATTAAACACTTTTTCCCCATTGGCTACAGAATTCAAAATTTTATTTTGAATTTTTATAATTTATTTTTTATTTATTTATTAAAACGACGACTTTCCCAGTGAACTTTACAGTGGGCTATGCTGTAAAAATATGCGTCAGTGCAACGTGAAGAAAATTTTAATTTAGTAACCTATTGACCTATATATTAATTTTTATTTATTTCGAATAAATTATGTATTCATAGATATTTGGTGTCGACATTTAGATAATAAAGCTCAACATTGTGTAATGACCCTTTTAATAATTAAATTTCATTTGACAATTTATTCTTGGTTCGCCTGCTACCTACCTCAACCCAGACGTCAAGAACGTGAAATGGAAATTCATTATTAAATTGAAAACTGTCGTCGTACAATGGGAAAATGTGATGATTATGTTTAAGTGTCTCCTGTTAGTCTGAAATTGGAGATGTGAAGGAAGATGGGAAATAATAAATTCCTATGCGGATATGCGAACTGCGCCCGGGGTTGCAAAGGTCATTTCACCCGGAGCCCGACTGACTGGCACCCGGAGCATTCCGGATTTTTTGTCTATTACCATGTAGCTTTATTTCTAATTTGGCACATTGCCTGTTTAATGGGTGTGGCTTAAAAATTTTAAAAAATTAAAAAACTCACCGATTTGTTTTCTAAATTTGGAGTTAAGTCGATGTACTGCGGAGGAACGAGTTTGGAAAGATTTTCTTTTTCCGCTGGATCTTTAAAACGCAGTTCGGTGCTGCCTTTACGCGAATCGCTTTTATCTTTAGATCCACTTTTAGATTTTTCTTTATGTCCATTTTTGTCTCTGAATTTTTGAGGATTCACTTCAACTTCGTATCCGTGACCACCCGAATCGCGATGAATTCCTTGAGCATCGATAAAGTGCATTTGATAAGAGTGCTGAATCCCGTGGGAATCGGAATAGGAACGATCGCCGGATTTATTTCCGTGATGCGATTTCGTTCTATATCCATGATCCAATTTCAATTGCAACTTTGATGAGTCGTCATGATGGGCATGATAATGTTCTTTTGGTAACACAGGAAACTCACGTGGATGACCTTGATGTTTTTGCACGTCTTTTAAGTGACCCTCCAAGTCTTCCTGGTGCATTTTATGATGACTGAAAGTCTCTTTATGATAATCTTTAATTTTAAGATCTTTGTGAATATCTTTGTGATGATGCGGCGGATGATGGTGCGATGCTTCCATCAGCGTCGGTTGAATATGCGTAACAAATTGGGCCATTGTTTTTAATTATATTGTCTTTTATTATCACTAATCCACATTGTTATAATAAATTGGGAAAATCGATAGAAACTGCGAAGTGCCAGCTTGGCCACAACATTCTGGTCCAAGAACTTCGGAGGATTATTTGTTTCCCTCTATTTTCATAGAATAAAATATTGAGTTGGAATAGCAATCGATACTTGTGAAAATGTGTACACTTGGCTGTCTTTTAAGGGGAGTTTCACTAGTATGCTGCTCAAAATTTTACTCTCCGCCTTCTATTCGTGCCGTCTGGGATTTGGACATGCGTGGTTTTATTTAGATTTTGTTTGTTTTGCTATTCCGTTATTATTATTTTTTATTCAAAATTAATTTTCCCAATTTATTTCCTTTCCTAATGAAAATTTATCAACATAAACACCCCCAATAAATCTTAATCTATTTTTCCAAATACGCTTTTTGATAAAACTTCATATTATTTATTATCTCTAATTTGTTTGTTTGCTTCTTTTGTTGATCATTAACTTATTACAATTTCATAAGTACGCTAAAAAGTAGAATTGATTTACGTTATCTTGCTAATAGCAGATTAGATATCCCAATCAACTTATCGACAAAATAATCTTTATTTAAAATTTACAAAATTTTGGAAAATGTTTGTTCGGTTAAATCCAATATGAAAATGAAAAATTTTCGTCTGAAAGCCACTTAAAAGTTTTAGTAATAAAATTTTCATAAGGTTATAGAATCATAAATTTATTGCTTGAATTTCACATTTTTTATCATAATTTGTCAATTTTTTGCGTTTTCTGATGCGATCAATTTAAATTTTTTAGCAAAATTTAATATTTCATATATTTTATAAAAATTATAGTCATAAAAAAGTTTAATATTTTAAATGTAATGCGGGTTTTATATTTAGCTTTTGATATATTTTTTACCGGTATTCGTCAGAATTACGCAAACCTGCCGAAAATATTAAGATGAAATTTGCAAGAAATCAAAATTTTGTTAGTAATTTTATTTCTAGTTTTACAACTTAAAAACATGATTCTTTCAAAGCTATAATTATCACAATTTCACAATCAAACATATTTTTAAGTTTTACGTTTCGTTATGCAACGGGAGAATTTCTAGTTTTAAATCCAATTGTAAGTCTAAAATCTTTAAGCTTAAGTGATAATTATTTGGAACAACTAAGTGTGCATAACATCTTAATTACCAAAAATTAGAAAATTGTCCTGCTTGAACCGACCAAAAATATGTGTATTTTTTATAAGTATTATTAATACTAATTGTGAGATTTTATTTATGGGAATATTTTTTTAAAATAAAAATATTAATTTTTAAGTAAATAATTAAAATGCCATAGTAAAGTTTATTTGTATTTTACATGAGCAAGTCCTGGACTTGCTTAAGAGATATATACGGATACGGTCCTGTATGGAGTGATTGATGTTACAGAAGTTTTGGCTGTTAAGTGAGATTTGTCGAAGGAGTAAGCGCGAGAAGCTGTTATACGGAAGCAGGGAGGTGAAGAGTGTTTGTAAAGGGTGTAAAGGCGGTACACGTAAGAATAACAACAGTAAAACAAATTCATTTTAGGGTTAGATTTAATATATCAATACGAAAGATTAGTTATAGTACCAACCCAAGAGTGTTTTGGGGGAAAGTAACGCGTTACTAGAGCGAAGAACCATCTCCAAAGGAAGTTTATTATTATTAATTTTTGTTGGCAACGCCAGCTCCTCCGCGGTGTTGAACCGGGCGCTTGTGTTGGTCGCAACTGATATTTGATTTTTGGTGCTGTTGCTTTCACAAACTGAAGTTGTAGGGTAACGTTGAGAAAGAAAACTAAAATAATAGAAACAAGAGAAAAACCATACGAGAACCAAATTATATTTAAATTAAATGAATAAAGATAACGAAGAAAGAAGTAGATCAAATAGCATTCCGTCTGTCAGGGACTATATAAAAAGAAAAAAAGACGAAAAAGCTGCAGGTAAAGAAGAAGAATATATATTTCAACGAAGCAGATTAACAGCAAAATCCTCAGTAAATGTAACGAACAAGAAACGAACAAGAGATCAGAATAGCAAACCTCGAAAATCAGTTAGAAAAATGCGAGAAAGAAAAAAACCAAATAACATAATCATTAAAAACATGCCAATGAAAGGAGATGTAACTGAAGAGAAGGTGGAAGAGTTTTTAAAACAGAAAATGCAGATACAGGTCAATGTTACAGATACTACATTCAAGATAGGGAAAACGCCAGGAAAACAGATAATAGTAGCAAAATTGAGAGACCGTAACCAGAAGACAAAGATAATGGAAAATAAAAACAAACTGAAAGGCACGAAAGTTCGCAAAGAGAACGACCTTACCAAGAACGAAAAGATAATGCAAGACAAAATATGGGAAGCTGCCAAGAACGAGATAAGGAACGGAAACAAGGTTAAAGTAGGATTCCAAAAAATTTATAAGAAAGATAAAACATATATGTACATGGGACAAGGAAGAGAATAATAAACTAAAACTACCAAAAAATTAAAAAAAAAGGTGAAGAAGGAGCAGCTGGAACGTCCCAGGCAGAGGCTCCAGGAAGTAATGCTGGGACAATAAAAACAACACCGCAAAGAAAAATAACTACGATAAAGGGAAATGGAATAAAAACGAAAAGAAAAAAGAAAAAGAAAATAAAGAACAGAATAACCAGAAACGCAACATGGAACATTAGAACCCTCTTGAAGGAAGGAAAAATGAATGAACTAACCAATGAACTGGCAAGATAGAAAGGACAAGGAGAGGTAAGCGGGAATGGATATACAATGATGTACTCAGGAGAAAACGAGTAGGGACAAAACGGCACAGGTATAGTGATAACAGTGATAGTGATAAAAGATATTATGAATCGATATATGGATGATGGAAGCATTCCAAACCGTGACCTAACGCATAAAGGCTACAGAGAAATTGGAACAAGTCTGGACTGTTAAACCAAAAAAAGTCTAGTCGAAAAAATGTTTTAATCCCTCCCCCCCGAAAACATTGCGGACAAACTGAAAAATACGAACAGCACTAAAGAGAGCTGAGGTCACGAAACACGTAAAGAAGACATAATTATAGAGTTAGAGGAAAGACAAAAACTCAACCAACTCAAAGATGTCCTTGTAGACAAAGTAAATGAAAAGGACATGGGAGACCTTTAGGACTCAAAAAAACGTTCATAATCAAAGATATTGAAGAGCTCGCAATCACGGAAGAGGTAAGAGAGGAACTTCAAAGAGTGGTTTCGGAAAAGTACCTAATCCTTAGAGACCTCCGGGCCTACTATCAGAGTACCCAAATCACCCGAGTCGAGGCTAGGGGAGAAGGAATCTGCCTACTATAAGGTTGTCATTGTGAAATCATGCCGAGTACGCGAAGAACGGCAAGTAAGACGGTGCCTTAGGTACTGTCAGCCTGGACATATGGCGAACTGCTTCGAGGAAGATAGGAAGGAAAAGTGCCTCAAATGTGGAAAAACCGGCTATTTCGCTTACAATTACACGGAAGTGAAGCTCTTTTGCCTCAGGTGCAAGCAAAATGGTCACAGCGCTATGAGCTATTCGTCCCTAGCAACAAGAGCAAAAGGCCGCCGAAACAAGGGGGCCAACACAGACAACGTTCCTGCAAGTAAACCTTAACTATGCAAGGGCTGCTCGGGACCTGCTGCTGCATACCATCGCAGCAAAAGAAGTGGACATTTTACTTTTTAGCGAGCCACACAGAGAAATGGGTTGTACTCAGACCATCAACGAGAAAGCAGTTATTTTTAAACGCCGAGATTGGTGGCCTACTCTTGTGACTTTCCACCCAATACCACCTTGGGGGAATTTGTAGACCAGATCTGGGACTTTAGAGATAACATTATAATGCAGTCTGAACCCATTGTGGTCGGTGGCGACTTCAACACGAAGACCACGGACTGGAGGTCTCTCTCAAGCGATACCAGAGGCATCTTTGAAAAGGTGACGTGCAGACGCCAGATAGAAACGGCCCAGAGGAGGAGTGGCCTCAGGATTTGTAGGGTTTACCGGACGGTGTTCACAGAGGCAGTCCTTGTGTTGGACCCCTTCTAGACCCCTACCATTCAATTTTGGTGGTACAATAGATATTTTTTATTGTGAAATAAATAGTTCCCTGATATCTGTTCAATAATAAATTATATTTTTTTTATATTTTGCCGGTTAAATTAATAAGTAAGTAAATTTGTAATTGGTTATTCAGCCAGATTATTTTTAATAAAATTAGAATTAATTATTTTGTAAGTTATAACATCCTACTACTATTTTCAGTACTATTTTATCTTACTCTTTACAATATTCAAATATTTTATTAATTAAGTTTTTCGGTTTACTGTGACTCAGCAGGTTATATCTATAAATTTTAGTGCTTATCTGTTAACAAACTCAATATATTTATTTTATTTTTATGTAATCCTTGTTTTAGGATCAGAATTTTTATTTGCTTAAATAAATTACTACAGACTTTTCTGTATCGAATTCTTGTTAAACGATTAAGACGTAAATTTTGCGAAAATTAATCAGCCAATGTTTTAAGATATTAGATAATATTGCTAAATCCCCACTTCTATGGGTTATGATAGTGAACAGCCCTCTTCGACGCCTTAACGAAAAATGTCTATACCATAAATATAATATGATATGAGATGATTTATTTTTACAGAACAATTGGGAACAAATTGAAAACAATCGAGAGCAATCAAAAAAAATTTTAATTTTGAAAATGGAAGCTGGCGCGAAATTTTATTTTGTGATTTCCGCTGTTGTTATTAGATTTAAAAATTTTATTTTCACAGAACAATTGAGAACAAATCAAAAACAATCGAGAACAATCAAAAAAAATTTTAATTTTGAAAAAGGGGGAACTGGCGGAAAAAAAGTTTTTTGCGGTTTTTTTATATTCTTTTGTAAAATCAAAAAAAAAATATCAGAACAATTGAGAACAAATGAAGAACAATTGAGAACAACAAAGAAAAGTTAATTTTTTGATAAAAGGGGAGCCAGGTTCACGCACGTAACAAGTAACAGCAGCGCCTTCATTGCACCGGATTTAAAGACTAATCTATCTGGCAGTAACAGAGTGATGCGTAAAGCACCCACTGCGCTGTTGGAGACTCTTCTCTACCATTCATCACTTGATCTTCATAAGCAGGCGATGACGGTTATAGCTGTGCTTAGGTTGCGCAGCTGGAGGGCTCTGGAGCCACAGACGAGAAATTGTTGGTCACAAGCGGGTTTTAAAGGATTATACTCAGTTAGAGTACTTTTAATTCCCGAATTAAAAACATAGATTTTTAAGTACTGCTATGATCTTTTCAATTTTAAAATTATTATTTATTTTTAAAAGTGGACCCATCCATTTAACTTTTCTGCATCGCAGATGTCCACGCCGCGCTCACGCTTTAAATAAATTTTACGGCTAGCCTTGAATAATTTTTTGATTTATAATTTTTTCTATAATCTATTTAATTTCTAATAATCTTAATTTCCATTTATATCAGCTTCCACTTAATAATCAAATACTTTTCACTAAATCTACTTTTATTTTAAAACTTATTACAATTCTTAGTCAAAATTATTGAAGCCGTATTTTCACTCGACTTCGTCGCGCTTCACCATTTCACGCGAAGCAAAGAAGAAAAAGCAATTGGCGGGCAAATGCAAATTACAAAAATTAACAAAATATCGCCAATTCTCTCACTAATAAAAATCATGACAGTATAATGTCCATATCGGTCTACGACGTTTTGGCGCAGCCGGTTCGGCGCGAAGACGTTTCGGCGCGAAGACGTTTCGGCGCGAAGACGTTTTGGCGCGAAGACGGTTCGGCGCAAAGACGGTTCGGCGCGAGCCGATTCGGCGCAAAGACTTTTCGGCGCGAGAATAAAATATTTTAAAAAGAAATAAAAAGAAAAATAATGTGGAAAAATTTAAACATTAATAGATAAATAATACATATAATAAATTTATTAAAATTAATACACATGTATAAAAAATAAAAAAATGTTATGGATTCATAACATGCGCCGAATCGGCTGTGCTGAAAACGTCCCATCCCGTGTCCATATTCTTAATAATGAAGAATAGAGAATAGAAATACCAATATAAAATGTTAGATTTTTGGTTTGAAACTCAAATAGTATATTATAGGCCAAGGTTGTGAAGACTGTCATTATAGCCCTTGCGCCAAGATTATATTCCGAGGTGCGAAGCAGCGAAGAATATAAGGCGCTAGGGCTATAATGGGCTTCACAACCGTGGTTTATATACGATTTTTTCCACTACTAGATTTCTGACTACTTTTTAAAAATTTTTGTTAAAAATGTTTTCAAATTTAAAATATTTATTTAAAATGACACTTTTGTTTTGTTTTGTTTTGTTGATTTGACAGTTGTTGACAAATGTTTAAAATTAAATTAAACTATTAAAAAACCGTTTTGAATAGTTTAAATGCAATTAAATAGCATCTCTTGGTTATACAAAATCGTTTTTTAACAAAATTTGTCTTACAAATAGTCGCCAAACTATCGAAAAATATTAATATGTTCATTATTAACCAGTAGTGTATAATGAAAAAATTATTCACCACTTGTCAAAAATGCGTCACTTCACGTGCGACTTGGCCAAGTGGTAATGACAGCCTATATGCATTTTCTCCTTGGAACACAATCACAAAGCTAGCTTTTTAAACCGGGGGGTAATAATTGTGTTAAAAAAATGGGTTCAGGTACTAGTCGGCACAGCCGTTTCGACGCATCGGTTTTGAAGCAACCGTTTCGCCGCAGCCGTTTGGACGCAAAACCAGTTCGGCGCGAGTTCAGTTTGGCGCAAACCCGTTTCGACGTGAGTCCAGTTCGGCGCGAATACAGTTACTATATTTTTACCCCTGTATTCATAAAAATTCTTAAAGAGTGTTGTAAACCTATTTTAACTAAAACGCCCATTAAAGTTAAACAACCAATAAAAGCCTTACAATGTAGACAAATAAACGTTTGTGATTGGTGTTTTATGGCGCCTGCATTTTAAAGGTATTTTAACTTTCTAAAATTTTTATAAATACGGATGTTAATCTTGTTCTAATTCTAATTCTAATTTTCTTTAGAAAAATTATTAAAAAAATTTTTTATTAAAGAAATAAATAAAAAAACAATAATTTTAAAAAATTAGTTGCGTATAGCAACATTATGCACTAATCCGCGTAAAAAATACATGATAACGCGGTTATCAAAATCTTCCACCAGTATTAGATAGAAAAAAAAAAGAAAAGAAAATATTCGCGGGCCGAACTGGACTGGCGCCAAACTGTACTTGCGCCGAACAGTACTCGCGCCGAAACGCCTGCGGCGAATAGGCTACGCCAAAACGGCTGCGCCGATTGGGGCCATTCCCATAATATATTGTCATGCTTTTTTTAGAACTTCCAAATTGGCTCCTCTATAAATTCCAAAAAAATCCAAATTCAAAATTTATATTTAAATTAATGTCAATCCAAAATAAACCTTCGGAACTATCGGCACTCTCCTCAAATCTGATGTACTCTTTCTAGCAGATGGGCAAAAGAAACTTAATGTAGACAAGCAAGAGCAGCGATTAAAGCACCATAAGCTAAACATTCAAAAAATTACTTGAAGCCGTCCAGAGTCCTTCTACGGGCAATTGCAGAGATATGAACAAACACCTGAAGACACTGAGACTTGTAGACAATCCCAAGTGTCAGGGATGCAACAGAACAGCTGAACAGTGAAATATGTGCTCTGTCTTTGTCTGTCGTTAGGGTCAACGAGAGGTGCCACCATAAAGGAATTTCTGGCCTGACGTGGCCAGAATCAGTGACCTCCCGCCAGTCAAGATACTCGAATTCATCTTGGAAACAAGGCGGTTTGAAAAATGGCAGGTTTCATCGTAGTTTAACATAAAGTGGCACGATGACCTTACTAACTTGCTGCAAGAAAATGTGAAAATGTGATAGGGTTTTCAATTAGTGGACAAAAAGTACCAACTTGAAAGGATATAAGGAATTGGAAGACAAAAAAAGAAGAAGATTTAAAACTACTAGATTTTACAAATTTTGGTTTAGAGATAATCTTGAGGGCGTTGTAAGTCTACTATACATTTTGTTCTAATCTGTCATAACAAAGTTTATTTATGTATAGGTACATATGAAACTTTGTAACAAAATAAAATTTGTCTGTACTGAATAAATGGATGACTGTTTACAACGGGTAAATTTCCCGAAAATTTTGTGTGCACTCGTTTGGAATTCCCTTGGAAATCATTGGAAGTCTTGAAAATCTTTGGAATTCCTTGGAAATCTTTGGAATTCCTTGGAAATCTTTGGAATTCCTTGGAATTCATTGGAAATCCTTGGAATTCATTGGAAATCTTTGGAATTCTTTGGTAATCTTGGTCTTAATCTGTATTTAATGTAATATTAAATAATATAAACTTTGAAATCCCTGGAATTCTTTGGAAATCACTGGAATTCTATGGAAATCACTGGAATTCTATGGAAATCATTGGAATTCGTTGGAAATCTTTGGTATTCCGAGTCATGTGTACAGATACATATTTTACTGGATATTTACCCCTTGACTGTTTATTTCGAAGAATATTTTAGAAAACGTATTCTATGCACTCATACGTATAATGCGATGAGAACTTAAGCCAAAAAATGTTAGGAGCTCTTTTTATCAAACACCATCTGGTAAGTAAATTCTGAACTAATATATAAAACAGTGATTATTTATTATAAAGTGTGCCTGAGGATGAGAAATCATAATAAATGGGAAATATGCAAGACACACAAAACCATTGTGTAAAATAGGGTCAGCGCAGCGGGTAGATATCTCAGATTGAAAAATGCTGCGATAGATGGCACTGACTAAAATAGAATGCGTGAGTCTTGGCACGAGAAGCTAACGAGATAACGGTTGGCCATTCATTTTTTATACTTTAGTGAATTATTAGATTAGATTATCATACACGTAAATTAAACATATCTCAAGAACCATTAAGATAAGCAGGTGATATTTAGGCATGTATTTATAACAAGTATGTAAACCTGCTTATTTAATATAAAAATCAATTACATGATGTGATAATGTATGACTTTTCCCATATGCACAAGTATATTTTTATATTTGTAACAATACCTATGTCCCCAGTCTAGTCAATAGGTATAGTTTTATTGTACAAACAAAGTTTTTTAGATTTTTCGAGTTTGTTAATCTACATCCTTTAGATGTTTCTGATTCCCCGAATCCATTGATTGCTATCATTGGAAGTCAATGGCAGTGTCATTATCTCCACATAATACCTCACAGTTCATTTTTCTTCTCTGTGTACATAGTCCTACTCAGTAGCTTTTTGTTAATCTTTGGCAGGGTTGGACTTAGTAGTTCTGAATTAGTAGAAGGGCTACGACGGTTCAAAAGTTTTTCAAAACAAAGTCAAAATTTAATTCTCAAACCAGGCATAATCTGCCTTATACCGAGCGAAAGTGGAATAACTATAACTTTTATGCATAATCATAATCCTCTTGAGTCAAACCGAAGGTCAAATGACTGGCAACAGTATAAGTTAGCCATTTGCTGTATCCAATTGAGTATAATATTTTTTTGGATTACTAAATATTATTATTGATAAGAAAACAATTAACCGAGTCACGGGATGGCATCTTAAAGGTACTTTGATAAGACCCCTGTAAATGGAACAAAGTATAATTAAATTATTTTGCGATTTGTCTAATAATTAAACTATAGCGAAATGGCGATAAATTAATAGCATTTTACCTTATCTTATCGTTGAGATACCAACAAGCACACAAATGTTTGGTTGCGCGTAACTTAGTGTTTTTGCTTATCCGGTATAGTCAATAATTAATAATTGTTACATTGAAAATATGTATAGAAATAAAAATTTAGTAATAATATTTCGTAAAGTGCTCAAGTGATAAATTTTGGAAATTATGGCAAACAAACAAATTCAATCGATCTCACTGGCAATTGATAGTTCATCTAGGGATCAAAAACTTCGTAATACATTGCAACCAAACGCCACGGTTGTGCATGATATACGACCGAGATCTCATAGTTACACAAATCTAAACAAAGTTGCTATATCTCGTGTGCCAATTATTGAAGACGATGAAAATGAAAGTGTAAAAAGCCGAAAGACAAGTTATGTAAAAAATCCAGCGTCAAGAAGTAATAGTGTGAGTAGTAAGAAAGGAAGGATTGTCGATTTGAGTGGATACGATAATGGTGGATTTGTTGGTAAAACTTCAACGAACAATAGTTTTAATCGAGGATACATCGATAGTGCTAGATCATCGGTACATGACGGTTTACAGTAAGTTTTATTGAAAAAAACTTCAATAAACGCTTCTTTCAGAATATTATAAAAGTAAGAGAAATTGTTAATGTTTAAGCCCGCTTTTTCCACCTTTCATCATCCTCGGTATTATATTTAACCCTGCTGTTAGATGATTTCGGTAATTACATAAGTAGTTGCGCGGAAAACCCACCGTACTATAACAGGGTTAATACAAAGTGCTTTAAAAACGCCTACACTAATGCCCGTACTAATAGTCACGGATTAATCCGAGATTCAAAATAATCCTAGGATTTACCTACGAGATTACTGGAATTTAGAACGTATCGTAGCAACAGCTGCTATTTCGAGAATTAATCTTGAATCTCGGATTAATCCGTGACTATTAGTACGAGCATAAGTCAGTTATTAAGGGAAGGGAAGAGGGGGTAAAATGTACCAATAATTTTGATTATCAGTTCTCTTGTATATTATGCATATAAGAAATTAGTTTACCAAAATCAACGCGTGGGTCATTTAAAAATTCTTCGTGGGTCAGTGCTTAACCCGCGGGTCACAGGTTTCCACCACTGAAATAGATCAAGCTTCTACAAAAATTCCTAAGTTAAGTTTGAGCAAAAATAATAACCATTAGTCAGCAAAACCGTGACGTTTCTGCATCAGTTGTAGTTTTGGTATTACTTTTATTAATATTTAGATCAAAAATAATTGGTTTTTCTCAATTTTGATTTTAATAATATTTCAGCATTCAAAGAGAACAATATTGCTGCTTATCCAGATGGTCACCATTTGAAAAACGACTAGCAATATCTGTTGGTATATTGGCCTTAGTTATACTGGCTTTAGTGATAGCAGTTGGATTCTTAGCGACGCCGCACGAGGATCGTGACACAATATTTTTAAGGCCCTAATAGGTGCTAATTTTTAGTTAAATTGTATTATATATTATATTGACCAATAAAGTAATAATTATAGCATGTCCTTCTGTCTCTTTGAACCACACTTGGGTCAGTCAACTATTATTGCCAACCTAAAAATTATGGTAACCAATCGAGTTGCACACCAATCAGAGTGAACACTAATAATTTGAGTTGCACACCAAACGAATTCCTCTGTAACCAATCGCTAGGAAGGAATCGCAATATTTATTTGCTAACATTAATTATGATGATGAGTGACTCTGTCTGGAAGCGGTACAATTTATCACAAACGATTCGTCAATTCCATAACAAGCAGTTTTTCTGCATTTAGTATATTTAGAGGTGAAAGGTGATAGTTTCTGTTATTTTACTTTCTAAATCTATCCAAGCTTCAATTATTGAAAATTTATAACTAGATTTAATAATAAATATTTATTAAATATTTTAATAAAAACTTAATTTAGAAAGTTTTTTCGTTTTATCTGCTATCCTTTGGAAGCAGTAGTACTATTCATTAGTCCCTTTGTTCATTATTATGCTACCAATTACAAGTATACGTTATAACTTGATTATTATACTGTACTTCACAATTATTTGCATACAAAGGCAGTAGGTGCGGAGTACAGAAAGATGAAAATTTGTAAACCAGAATTTCGAGATATTTTATTCATAGTTTAATTATGTACTTTTGCACAGTCAAAAACAGGAAAAATTAATCTAGAAATTATTTTTAATAAATTGTTTTCAGAAATCAAGAGCATATCAAAAGCGGTCGTCTGCTTCCAAAATATTTTATATATTTTTTAAGTAAAAAGAGGATCAATTGATATAACTCCCGCAAATATACCTTTAATCTAACAAGGAAACGATCCCCGGTACCCTCACCGATTTGGATCAATTTTCGATATGCTGTAAAATAATAGACCTGTATTTTTGTCTGTTAATACACGGTTTTAGAGGGTGGACTCGTCTTTCAAAAATAGGATGTAGAAACGAATTTTCTAATTTGAAATTGGAATTAATGGCATCTGAAAGGCAATCACACCATATAACACCGTTGATTAACAGCTAAAAGAAAAGCGAAGCATTTAAATTTGTTGTAACGAAAATTATTCAAAAATGAATTTTAATTTAGCACAACATGTTTCATACAATGTCATATATCTTCAGATGCCTTACAGAAGATGAGGTAATATTGCGAAGAAGTACAAATTAAAGTAGTTATTAAAATAAATTCGACTGAAATAACAAATTTCATTATCTTATCTTTTTATCTTAACATGAAAACGAAAAAAAAATGTAAACAAATTTTCTCAAAAAACTAGAACATAAATGTCTTAATAAATAAGACGGGGTAATGTAGTTTAATAACTAATTTCTTCTTCTTAAGGTACCACATATGTTCTTACACAATAAATTGATAGAGAGGCATGGAATTAAATTTGGTTAAAGCCAAGATGACTTACTAGGGAATATAATTAATAGGATGATTTTTCATTGCCTTCCCCATGATCAAGACTTGGATTTGAACTGTGACTTTCTAGCAATTTTCCAATAGTCAACCAGTGACGGTGTAAGTTTTGCCTATTCCCAAGTGATATAATAGTAGATTATTTAACAAGGGCGTAATGAGCAGATAACGTCAGAATAAAATATAGTACTATACTTTATAATTTATATGCTTCTAAAAAATTAAAAAAATTAAGGGACAATTTCAAAAATAATTCAAGGTGGCATTGAGATCAATGAAACTTTAAAAGTTAATGCCAGATTAAGTATTTTTATTTTTTTTCTTTTTTAAATTTTATTATAGGAAAACGTTAGAATGACATTAGAAACATTAAAATTTACAATCGACATATATATTGTGTAATCAGCATATTTATGTTGATAAAGAGATTATATTAGTAACAAGACAATTGTGATAAAATTCCACCGGCGACAGTCTGTCTAACCTGAACATTCTGTATTGTAACTACACAAACTGGAGTTTTTTTTGTAAAATTTGTATTAATTAGTAATCAATAGGTATTTAATTTTACCTAAAAAATGCTTTCATGTTGCGTATTGCATCTAAATAATTCAAAAATTTCCAGTTATTTATAACAGAGCCAGAGACGTTTACTGCTCTAAAATTGCAAATAAATTTAATAAATACATTTGCGTGGGCATATTACATCTTAAGAGCGGAAACTAAATATTGTCGCTCCGTTAATCATGTCATTAGTAGACAACGGCAAACAAACTATTTTATAAATTCCGAAAAAGTATTCAAAAAATAAAAAATAATAGGAAAATAGTACATTATATACCAAGGGAATAAAGTGATTTTTCTTTTTACGTGAGAGTAAAGTAATATAAACAGAGTATATCTATTATAAACAGAGTTGCAGGCATTTCCCAACCCGGTTTAAGCAGCGGTGGGGTCTTAATGCCCGAACCTTTCTTGAAAGAGAAAGAGGCCGATAGTCCATGAGCGGACTGAAAGGCTGATGACTGACACATATGATAAAAATAAATGTTAAAAATTATCATAATTTAAATATTGAACAGCTTTTTTACTTGAGTTTTTACTCCTAGTGATTTTTTTATAAGTCAACTCGTGACTTCTTTATTTGCCTTGGACAAAAACAAATTTTTATTGTCCTAGGGTAGAAAAATGCTACTTTACACACGCAAATCGGGGTGTAAAGTTAGTACTTTACCTCCGGAATTGCAAAAATTAATTTTTAAATTAAAAAAATAATTAAGTCCTAAGCCCCCGCTATGCCAAATATTAGTGCGACCTAGAATGAAAAAATATATTTACTAAAAAATAAAAAATTCTGGCGAGGGGCCTCTTTCAAAAATATCGCCAAGTGCTCAGAGGTTAGAACACGCGATTTTTTCGGCACATACCCTTCTATGTTGGCCGAAACTACGATTCTAGTACTTTTTGGTAGTATTACGAGGGCCAAACTACTACTTTCCAGTACTATCGAGCCCAGTAATGTTTTATAGAAAATATAGATTTTTTTGTAGAAAATATAGAATTTTCTGTAAAACATATAGAAAATCACTGATCAAGCACTTGCAATATTGAAAAATGCGTTAAATTTCTGGTTTCATTTTCGTAATTAGTGAAGTTCCTACTTTACCTCCCGAAATTGTAAAAAACAGTACATGCACCTCGGGAATAAAGTGACTTTTGACGTTTGGGTAATTTTTACCCTCGGCTAACGCCTCGTGTAAACAATACCGTGTGAATACAATACTTTATTCCCTTGGTGCGTATTGTACTATTATCAAACAAAAAGTAAAAATGACTTTTATAGTTAGTCAAAAACGGTCGTTTTAAATTTAAATTATTTTCAATTTTAATATAACCTTTTTTTAATTTATTGGTTATACTTAATTGTTAAAATTAGAATGTCAAATTAAGATAATTATAAACCAGACCTGTGTAGGTGAAAGAATAGTGTCGCTGTTCAAGTTCAACTACATAATTTGTTAGTTTCTTATAAAATTGATAAATTTATTGAAATTGACATTCACAAACATTAGAATTTTACATAATATAATGAAATAAAATTAATAGTATATTATATAGCGAGGCAGAAAAATAACATGATTCCCGAATTATATTAGCTATGCCCGTTTTTGATGTGAATTTTGAAAAAAATAAATTTTGAGAAAACTTTACCGCTTCATTTTAAAAACTTAATTCTAAATTTGTATTTTAAATTAAATTTTAATAGTACAGGTATCGAAAACTGTCAGTCAATCGATACCACAAATTTAACTTTTTACTATAGACTACTATTAGAAAGAGGACAATTTTCTGAGCATTTAAAAAAAATTACTGCAGATTATCCATTAGTTTCCGTGAAAATGGCATTTAAAAATCGATATTTTACAGGCATTCTGTTACCCGTCCGTGTGCCCAGATATACTCTTAGTATTCTTATTTAGACAAGCGGAGAATTCGCTTTTAGGGTGGATTCGTGATTTGTCGTAGTGACTTTCGTCAAAACTGACACTCCGCAACCGCTCGCTTGTATTCGGGGCGCGCCGTCCTGACGAACGCTTATTAACTAAAAACATCCCTGAATGTAGCTCCAACTTTTAGGGCACATCCAAGATTTGCTTAAAACGCACAAAAAACACCCCCTACCCCACTTCAACTCGGTGTAAAGTGTGCAGTTACTAGCAAGGAGTTCTATAAGCACGATGTGCACTCGACAGATTAATAATTGCATTTGACTGTTTTTGCTATATCTGAACACACGTACGGGTAACGGAATGCCTGGGAAAAATTTCGAATTTTTTATGCCGTTTTCTCGAAAACTAATAGATAATCGGCAATAATTTTTGTTTTAATGCTCAGAAAATTGTCCCTGTCATTGACAATTGTCATTGACATTGTTAACTGACAGTAGCCCAGCTATCAAAAGATAACCGAAACCGCAGTGTAATTTTTTAAAACAAGCTGATAGTTGTTTTATTTTGTTTCTTTCAGTAGAAGTCTGCGTTGTCTTCTTTCTTCTTCGTCGGCCTTTCATTCTCCTTCTGGACTATCGGCCCATTTCTCTTTTCAAGAAAGGTTCGGGCATTAAGACCCCACCGCTGCTTAAACCGGGTTGGGGAATGCCTGTAACCCTGTTTTTAATACGATAGTTGACGACGACAATCGTCAACCCAGGGGGACCCCCGGCTTATATCCTATATCGGCGCAATTTTGAAAAATAATATTAATAAACCTATTAAACCTATATTGGCTAAAGATTGTTATGCAATATTGGTTACCAATATCCGCCCAATATTGTACTAAGCAAGAGCCAATGTTGGCTCAATATGGACTTCTGTATCGGTGAAAATATTATTTTTAATTGTTTATTTCTACGGTGGGTATAATAATATATTACGTCGTCAATTTTATTGTCAATAATTATTATTTAAAAAATTTTTTACTAATAATTTTCGAAAATCTTTCGTTGCACTTTTAACGAATTTCAAAACGTTAGACAAAATATTTTCTTGGCCAATCTGACTACGCACCGAAAGGAGTTGAGAATCGTGAGTTTCATTAGGATATTTATCTGATAGAAAATGGTTGTTATTTCTCTTACAAAAATAAAATTTATTGATAGAGTGTATGTGTAAATTCCAGAATATGAGACAATGCAAACATTATACATTTATCAAATAAGCGAAAAAAAATAAAACACTACTTAGTTGAAGATTCGAGTTTGCAAATTAAATTTAGTTAATAAAATAAATAATATATTATGATAGTATTAAAAATGTACTGCAGAGAAAAATATTCCGAAAATTAAGAGATAATTCTAGAGTTACAAATTTTTAAATTTTTTTTATAAGGCAAAGATAGTTGTATAATACTTTATATTTATTATTAATCAACTGCGGTAGCCAACAAAGAAAATATATTAGAAACAGTTTTAAAAAAATAAAAACTCGGTCTTTTTATTTAAATAATTTTTATCAAAATTTAAAGCTCCCCTTAGGATATTTTCTCCCACGACCTACTAGGTTTTTCGACTGTACTAAAAAAATATGTGCAAGTAAAAATTAAATAAAATAAAAATTTTATTAACAAACTACAAAAAAATATTAGTCAATGGCAAATTTACCGCTTAGTGCACGAAATGCTTCTAACCCGAGGTTTGGATATGCCAAAAACATTGCTATGAATTCAGGTGTATCTCCTAGAGCCGAAGCATTAGCAACGATGAACTTTTTTATTTGGATTTTTAAATCTGTTGCGCCAAGTTGATCACTCAGATTAAAAAACTTTACTACATTTTTAAGCGATAAACTGGCAATCAAGTCTTGTTCACAAATCCTTTTTATTTTGCTCACAGGGAATGAGGTAACGAAACTTATAAAAAAGGAATCGAATTTTTTCGAATTACCTACTTTTCCGGTGTAGGCATACTTCAACATTTCGTATAAGTCTTGCTCATCTTCATCGGTCATTTGGACTTCAGCATTGCTATTTTCTTTGAAGTCATGCTGAAACTTGACTTCATCATCATTCAATTCCTTTTCACCACCGGATTGAGTTATATTCTTCATACCTACTGCGGCAGTAATCTCGCAGTAAATGGTAAGTTCATCGTTCGGCAAGAGATCATTTTCTTCATTAAATAAGAACTTGCGCTGCACAAATCGCTCGTGACCCCCTAAATTTCCTGATTTCATCAGGTTGGAAGAATGCAAAAAATTGATATCTTGACCCTTATCGTTAACAATTCCCAACCTATATTTGGTTTGTATTTGATCCATTTTGGATGTAACCAATTGTAGATACAAACCAACATAAAGTGGATTCCCCTTTATATCTCCGTTAGGGAACAACCACAAGCGCCATTTCGGTGTATCACTATTTACTTCTCTTGAAAATTCAGGGGATATTAATTTTTCGTAAGATTTTGAAGTAAACATACTGAAATTTCGTATAGTCCAGGTGTGTCTGAGTTTGACACAGTTAATTTGAGTACAACTCGAACTTTCGAAAACTTCGTTACTAACATCTCCATTAAGTAAATTTCCAGCCATGGTGTTTTTTCAACTTCTAATAACTTACTAAAATAATAATTAAGTTTAATAAATTTGTTAATTTATTTATATACATATAATATAGATCTTTTTTAGGTTGGTATATAAGAAATTATTGCTTGAAGTAATAAAATATTACTTTACGACGAACCATGTGCAGTGGCGGATTTAGGGTCGTCAACGCCCTAGTCCCTGCCCGATATGGTGCCCTGTTTGGGCACCAAGTAGAACATTTACATATACAGTAGCGGCAAAGCCGGAACTAGGGTCTGATGCTCCCGTGTCGACTTTGAAACTTGCGCCCTTAGGAGGGAATCTGGAGGTAACTACCAGCATATAGCGCCGCAGGCAAAAATAACTGCAATTTTTAAGGTCAACGCTCTATTGCAAATTTAGAAAATCGCGATACAAAATTATTTTCTCAAAAAAGTAGGTTTAATGAAGCAAATTTATTAAACAAATATATTAAAGGACTAAGCACGCAGCAGCAGGTAGTTGATCTACGCGTAGTAAAGGCCACAGGTATCCTGCTAAACTTTAATTAGACTTCGTATTCTAGGATTTTATCTCACGCTTTATTTTGAAGGAGGTTTGGATCCCCGAAACCTCCCCTCAGATACGGCCCTGCCCACCAGGACCGTAAACCGCTGGGGACTTTATTAAAACTGAAAAAAAAGGTTTAAAGAAACTTTTTTAACTAAAAGGTAAGTAGATAGAAGATATCTATAAAAAAAACACTAAACAAAAACTTTTTTTCTTAGATTAACAAATAAATAAAGTAAATTAGAATCAAATAATAAACGCTTTTGTAATAATTATTATGTTATTATAAATAATTAGTATTTTAAAAATGAAATTGAAATTTTGTTATTAAGCCTCTCGAGGTAATTTATAAATTAGGAAAGTGTCTTCTATTTTATATATTTTTTTTAAATTTAATTTTAAAATTGAAAATTTGGCGCCCCCTTACCAGCTCACGCCCGTAGCGGGCGCCTCTCTCGCCACGCCCTAGTTCCGGCCCTGAGTAGCAGTCATGGAAATTGCATCGCTGAATATTTCCGAATTAAAATAACAATTTCCAATGAAATTTTAATAACCGTACGCAATATAAACACAATTCGCACACGAAGCTAAATTTTTCAAACCAGGGGGTCTGGGGGGTATGGAATACCTCCCAGCACACCAGAGATTGTGCGCAAAGAAAGTCTTATTGAAATTCAATAACACAATTTTTTTTCTTCATTTTTTGTTATGCTATAAAAAAAAATTAGATAAAAATACCGATTTAATAATAAAAAAAAATTGAAATTTTTTTTCGATTACCTCACCTCCAAAAAGAATGTTTTTCTTTTTGATTGGAGGTAAAATAAACATGATTTTTGCTTTTCAATGTTTCGAGACTACTGTATTTTATTTTAAGGTTTATTAATCCAAATATAAATTTCTTTTTAGTAATAATAAATTTCTTAAAACGGACCTAAAATGAATTGTTTTTTTTTTGTTTTTCTTACTTTTAAGAAAACATCAATCGACTGAAAATGGTGCTAACTTTTGGAGCAAAAATATTAACAGGGGGATTTGTAAAACAACTGTCAAGGGAGGCAATGTAACGGACCCGAAATATCACAATAAATAATATTAAATGTCGATGGAACTTCTCGACTGCAGCGTCAACGGTAGTAGAAATTTGTTCATACGTTCACAGCAAAACTACGCCAAATCAAATTTTAAATTACAATTTTTCTTTAAATTTAATAACTTTAAAAAAAAAATTTCGTCTCTCAAGTTTAGGCGCCCCTATAATTTTGCCGCCCTAGGCCCGGGCCTCACGGGCCTAAGCGTAAATCCTGCACTGACCATGTGGCCAAATTGCTGTCAACAAGACAAACACCTTTTTTTTTAGTTGTAAGTTCCAGGTCCCGAATATTTGATATTTGAGGTACAAATAAGTCCAAATTTCCTTTTCTGTTGTCAGTAAAATGTGATGAAAATTTGAAAAAGGTACTTTGTATAGTTTTCTATAAAATATTCTCCAAAATACCTGTATTTTTTAAGCGATTACAGTGTTTTTCCTCTGAAATTCTAAATAGGTACATATATATTAATTTTTAATAATTAGCTGATTTTTTTATTTTAATATACCGTTAAAATATTGACAAAACGATATTGTAGACTTTCGCTTTTTTGATAAAATTTCTAATTAATTTTAGGCATAAATTCTGTGGTAATTCATGAATAGCACGTCGAATCGCGTCCTTCGATGCGCATAAAAGAAAATCCTACGAATCCACAGTGCAGGATTTACGCTTAGGCCCGTGAAGCCCGGGCCTAGAGCGGCAAAATTCTAGAGGCACCTAAATTTGAAAGGCGAAAAAATTTTAAAAATTGTTAAATTTAAAGAAAATTTTTAAATTTGATTTGGCTTAGTTTTGCTGTGAATGTATGAACAAATCTCTACGACCGTTGGCGCTGCAGTCGACAAGTTCCATCGACATTGACAAGTTCCAACAATAATATAATATTATTTATTGCAATCTTTTGGGTCTGTTACTTTACCCCCTTGACAGTTTTTTCACAAATCTACATTGAAACTGGAAGGGGGGTTGGCGTTTTTACACTCATAAGCTCAAAATTACACTTTCTTTTTTGAACACAATCCTAAAGGTTGGCTTTTCAAACCGGGGGGTCTGGGGGGTATGGAATACCCTCCAGCATATAAGTGATTGTGCTAAAATAAAAGAAAATGTGTTATTAAATTTCAAATCAGAAATCTCAAAGTTTTAGAAATTAGATTTCCGGTTTGAAACTTCCAAGTTCAATAACATTTTTTGTGCACAATCTCTGGTGTACTGGAGGGTGTTCCACACCCCCCAGACCCTCCGGTTTGAAAAATTTAGCTTTGTTTGCGTATTGCGTTTGGAATTGTTATTTTAATTCGGAAATATTCAGCGATGCAATTTCCATGACTGCTACCCAGGGCCGGAACTAGTTAGTTAGAGGGCGCTAAATTTTCAATTTTAAAATTAAATTTTAAAAATATATATATATGAAAAAGGTACTTTCCTAATTTACACCTCGACACCTCACATGTACACCTCGAGGGGCTTAATAACGAAATTTCAATTTTATGTTTAAAAAACCAATTATTAATAATAACATAATAATTATTACGAAAGCTTTTATTATTTGGTTCTAATTTACTTTATTTATTTGTTAATTAAAGAAAAAAAATTTTTGTCTTCTACCTTTTGATCCAAAAAAAGAAAAAAAATCCTACGAAACATTATTTTTTCGGTTTTAATAAATTCCCTTCGCGGTTTACGGTCCTGGTGAGCAGGGCCGTATCTGAGGAGGTTTTGGGGGTCTAAACCCCCTCCAAAATAAAGCGTGAGATAAAATCCTAGAATATAAAATCTAATTAAAGGTTAGCAGGATACCTGTGACCTTTACCACGTGTGAATCAACTACCTGCTGCTGCGTGCTTAGTCCTTTAATATATTTTTTTAATAAATTTGCTTCATTAAACCTATTTTTTTGAGCAAATATTTTTGTATCACGATTTTCTAAATTTACAATAGAGCGCTGGCCTTGAAAATTCAATGACTCCCTCCTAAGAGCGCAAGTTTCAAAATCGCTACGGGCGCATCAGACCCTAGTTCCGGCTCTGCTGCTACTGTATATGTAAATGTTCTACTTGGTGCCCAAACAGGGCACCATATCGGGCAGGGACTAGAGCGTAGACGACCCTAAATCCGCCACTGCACATGGTTCGTCGTAAAGTAATATTTTATTACTTCAAGCAATAATTTCTTATATACCAACCGAAAAAAAATCTATATAATATGTATATAAATAAATTAACAAATTTATTAAACTTAATTATTATTTTAGTAAGTTATTAGAAGTTGAAAAAACACCATGGCTGGAAATTTACTTAATGGAGATATTAGTAACGAAGTTTTCGAAAGTTCGAGTTGTACTCAAATTAACTGTGTCAAACTAAGACACACCTGGACTATACGAAATTTCAGTATGTTTACTTCAAAATCTTACGAAAAATTAATATCCCCTGAATTTTCAAGCGGAGTAAATAGTGATACACCGAAATGGCGCTTGTGGTTGTTCCCAAACGGAGATATAAAGGGGAATCCACTTTATGTTGGTTTGTATCTACAATTGGTTACATCCAAAATGGATCAAATACAAACCAAATATAGGTTGGGAATTGTTAACAATAAGGGTCAAGATATCAATTTTTTGCATTCTTCCAACCTGATGAAATCAGGAAGTTTAGGGGGTCACGAGCGATTTGTGCAGCGCAAGTTCTTATTTAATGAAGAAAATGATCTCTTGCCGAACGATGAACTTACCATTTACTGCGAGATTACTGCCGCAGTAGGTATGAAGAATATAACTCAATCCGGCAGTGGCGCAGCCAGGAATTTGTTATGGGGGGGGCTAAAGGATGCGAGCTGGGCCAAAAGCGTGCGCCCCAGGCAAAAAATTTTCTGAAAAAGGGGCGTGGTCAGCTTATTTTCGAGTATAATTATTGTGTTACCACTGTTACCTATCTTAAATTAAAAGTCGAACACAAAAATATTTTAATTTAAAAAAATTTTTCATTGCACCGGTAAAAATGCGACTATGATCATTAAAAAAAGATTATCATTAATAAAAAGGAAGAGTGTCTGGGGGGGGCTATAGCCCCCTAGCCCCCCCCTTGGCTGCGCCACTGCAATCCGGTGGTGAAAAGGAATTGAATGATGATGAAGTCAAGTTTCAGCATGACTTCAAAGAAAATAGCAATGCTGAAGTCCAAATGACCGATGAAGATGAGCAAGACTTATACGAAATGTTGAAGTATGCATACACCGGAAAAATAGATAATTCGAAAAAATTCGATTCCTTTTTTATAAGTTTCGTTACCTCATTCCCTGTGAGCAAAATAAAAAGGATTTGTGAACAAGACTTGATTGCAAGTTTATCGCTTAAAAATGTAGGAAAGTTTTTTAATCTGAGTGATCAACTTGGCGCAACAGATTTAAAAATCCAAATAAAAAAGTTCATCGTTGCTAATGCTTCGGCTCTAGGAGATACACCTGAATTCATAGAAATGTTTTTGGCATATCCATACCTCGGGTTAGAAGCATTTCGTGCACTAAGCGGTAAATTTCCCATTGACTAATATTTATTTTTGAAATTTTTTAATAAAATTTTAATTAAAATTTTTTTAATTTTATTTCTTTAAAACTGTTTCTAATATATTTTCTTTGTTGGCTTTATAGGCAAAAACTTTTTTTCTTAGATTAACAAATAAATAAAGTAAATTAGAATCAAATAATAAACGCTTTTGTAACAATTATTATGTTATTATTAATAATTAGTATTTTAAACATGAAATTGAAATTTTGTTATTAAGCCTCTCGAGGTAATTTATAAATTAGGAAAGTTTTTTTAAAATTAATTTTAAAATTGAAAATTTGGCGGCCCCTAACTAGCTCGCGCCCGTAACGTGCGCCTCTCTCGCCGCGCCCTAGTTCCGGCCCTAAGTAGCAGTCATGGAAATTGCATCGCTGAATATTTTTTTTTTCAAAAAAAGAGCCAAAAAAAATGCGCTAGCTTTTTTCAAACCCACAATTTTTACATACCGCAATCTGCCGCCCCTCTAAATATGTGCCGCCCGGGGCGGCCCTCCCCCCCCTAGTTACGCCACTGATTAAACCTATGTTTTTGAGAAAATATTTTTGTATCGCGATTTTCTAACTTGACAATAAAGCGCTTCACCTTGAAAATTTCAAAAATTTTCGCCTGCGGCCTTAATGCTGGTAATTATTTCCAGACCCCCTACGGGCGCAAGTTTCAAAGTTGCCTCAGGTGCATCAGACCCTAGTTCCGGCTCATCTGCTACTGTATATTGAGATGACCCTAGCCACTCAAAATTCAAAAATTATTTAAATTTTAATCAGCGATTTTAATTTTTAAAAATGCAAAATTTATTTTCTATGCAATCTATCTCGTCTCGCCAAATATGCCTGACAGCACCACATGCCTCGTCGTACTTTAAATTTCCTGCTTTTAAATAATCACTATCCAACTACTCCCAAATTATAAACAAATTAATAAAATTCTGACTCACAGTAAAATTAAGTTTTATTCTTCAAATAATTAAAATGTAATTCTCAAACAAACGGCTCAAAATTTATAATTACGGACGCGTTCCGTTAAAGCGACCACTCCGGTCAACGCGGCTGGCAAAAAGCAAATTTTTCATACAATTTTTGTACCAACCTCAAATAAAAATAAAATATTGGCACGAACAAAAATTCAAATATTTACAACTTGACAAAATTACTTACACAAATGAAATTTAAATTCACAAAACAATTAAATAAAAAATTTAAATACAAAAATACATTTTAGATTCAAAATTAAAAAAGTGATTTTGGAACATGACAATATGTAAATGTTCTATTTATAATAATTACTATCAAGCAAACAGGGCACCATATTGCCTAGGACGCAGACGACCCTAAATCTGCCACTGCGAATCCAGGAAACTGACACGCGCAATTTCAGCGCCCTCGGTATTTCATAACTTGTAAAATTGGCAAATTTTATGTAAACTCTGTATATCCTTTTTTGGAATAAATTACTTAGCGTGTTTTATAAATCATCAACGCTCGAGAACAAAAATTAGTCCAATGAAGGAGGTATGGATCGTGCGGATTTCGAACTCTACAAGCTAAGATGACAAGGCTAAGCTAGAGAGAAGCAAGCAAAATATGTAAGCAACGACTGGAAGAAGACTGGAAAAAAATTTCATAAAATTAACATTTCTCTTTTTTTTCCAAGTATATATTTATATATTTTTTTCCAAAATATAGAAAATAAAATTTGCAACAAAAAATGTCTGAAATTTTTTTCTGTGAAATCCATTTTTATATCACAAGAAAGTCTTCGAAAGGTAAAATTTACATTACTAACATAGGAGCGTATTAATTATTACTGAAGCAACTGTAGATACATTAACTTGGGCTATTAATATATTTCCCAAGTCAAGACGCCTAAACTCTCAGTTATTCTACAGGGTGTCCCCGTGACCGTGGAGACCTGGAGGTACCAAGAGATAGGTACCTCTCTGTAAATCAAGTTTTTGAATTTTTGATTTCAAACGGCTATAGCTCCGATATTATTGAGTTTTTAAGCTTAATTGATTAGAACTTTTTAAAAAGTCATTTGCTTATCTACAAATTAGGTTATAACCCGTTATCGTCTAGAATCTACGGATTTCGAGTTATAAATTAAATTAAGGGAAAAAATGTTAAAAAAAATCAAGTTTTATTTTTTTTACTTGTTTTGCGACCGCCGTATCTCGTAAACAGAACGTCTGAGAAAAAAGTAATGGCCCAAACCGGATGGGGAATTTAACGGGCTACAACTTTAATTAAATAACTTTTTTTGGGAAACTAAACGTTTTTACAGAAATTCCGAAAATAATGAACAAGGTGTAGGTAAAACAAAATTTTGTCTTATGTTAGAAAAGTGTTTTTTATCACCGCCTCAAAGGCTGTTTACGGCCACGGGGACACCCTGTATATTAATTTTTTTTATTATTGTTTTATACTTATTTGATTGAGAACTATAACAAAAATAATGGCTTCCAAGTTGGCAAAATAATTTTGACCTCTTATACTGATGTGTTACGGATAGATCGATAGGCCAGGGCCGCGTTAAGGCATGTGAGTACCCTAGGCATATTTTTTTTGTCGCCCCCGTAAAATTAAAATTTGAACCTATTATAATAGCATAATATTTATTAGCAAAATAATAAATTTATTTACTTAAACAGTAGACATTTTTTTGTTCTCATTTATTTTTATTCTTTACTCTCTTGCATTACTATGCGGCACTTAAAAATTGTTTATGTTTTCTACATAATGCAATATTATTTTTAAATAAGTACAATTTACAATCAAGTTCATTTATTAGAATTAATTAGTATTTTTGCCTCCCCCTAAAACACTGCCGCCCTAGGCAGTTGCCTTTCTTGTCTAATGGATAAATCGGCCTTGCGATAGGCTTTAAGCGTTAGGCTTTAATAGGCCTTAAATAGAAGTTTTAAATTTAAATGCAATCGGCGGTTATCGGTACAATTCGGTTTCATTGGCCGCCAAACAACATACTGCATAAGGCGCGGGTTTTGAAAACATTAAAATAATCTTGAAATAAAACGTCATTTACAACACTCACAATACTAATTGCTTTTAATGCAGATTAATAAAAGTCGTTAGTTTAACTATAGCACGACATATTTAAAATTTAGATCTAAATTTTCTCTTTTACCAGCACCAAATCCACAATTTTAAACTCCAAAATATAAGAAAATTAACAAATGAACTCTATGAGGGTGAAATTGCATATACTTACAACAGGTTATCATTTTTTAGGGCCAATAACATTTCAAAAGCAAGAGCTAATGACTAACGAAAATTAGTTAAGTAATCACAAAAGTTGAAAGGTGGATTTTCAGTTCCGTGATCTATTTTTTGAAGATAGATACTCCTTTCCCGATGCACATCCAAAACTTAACGTGAAGCTACTGTAGAAGCTATTTTCTCAGCCCAAAAACATATTATGGATATCACATGGACTGCGAGGCTTTACTATGGCTACCGGTTTCAAGATGACTGCAAACAGATTTATCATTAGACACGCGTGTGCCCGCAGCGATTCTGCAAATTATAAACAAAATATTAAAATTTGAAAATTCAAAAAATTTTGAGATTTTTTTAATTTTCGCTTTCTCTGCAGTCTGAGAATGAAAAATATTAATTCCATGGAATATTAATACATATTTTTTGTATGACAAATTTATTTTAAGATATTTGGCATTGATATTAAAAACATTTAATCATAATAATTTAATAACTACATTTTTTTCATTCTGTCAAAGGTCGTTGTCAAAAATGTAATATTTTTATCGGATAAAATGTAAATATTTTGATTAAATTATTATCAAAACAAAAATTATTGTTTCTGATATTTAAAATTAAATATTTCTGTTTACTATAAAAATATAAACAAATGAACCGCTCTTCTTTAATCAACAATACTATTATTAAGTACATTATTGGCAGAACTAATTGATAAGAAGGGGGGGCAAGTCAAAGAGCATCAGTTAATCTTTAATTTAATGTTAGTTCAACGTAGCCGGTTTATGCATTGAGAAGTCAATATCCATGATGATAATACAAAGTTTTTTTAAAATTTTTTTTCTTGTGAACGCTTTAACTGCCCTTCCAGTTCAAGATACCAGCGAAAAATGCGGATACGAGGTAAGCAAAATTTATAATTTTTATAAATTAATTAAACTGCAATTAATTGCCTCAAACTTATTTTTTTCCAACACTTTTTTTGTATTTTCATAATTTTTATCTTACAGTCATGTCATCCAGTCAAAGAAAACATGATCAATGTTCACATTGTTCCTCATACACACGATGACGTTGGTTGGTTGAAAACTGTTGACCAATACTACTACGGCAGTAAGCAAACTGTTTTTTTTGTTCTTTTTCTCTGTAATAAAATTTTGATTTTAGGCAACACTACAATCCAAAATGCTGGAGTCCAGTATATTTTAGATTCAGTTCTCGATGAACTGAAAAAAGATTCCAATAGAAGGTAAAGGTGACTTTCGGCTGAAAATTAATAATTTAAATTAAATACAATTTTAGATTTATTTATGTCGAAACTGCATATCTGTGGAAATGGTACAAACAGCAACATGATAGTATAAAACATAAATTCAAAAATTACTTACGGAACGGCCAATTGGAATTGATTGGGGGCGCATGGAGTATGAATGACGAAGCAGTAACCCATTATCAGTCTATAATTGATCAGTTCACTTGGGGTCTAAGGTAACCAACAGAATTTTCCTACTTTCTAATTTGAAATGCAATTTTTGTTAGAAAACTGAATGATACTTTTGGAAAATGCGGTCGTCCAAAAGTTGGCTGGCAAATTGATCCTTTCGGGCACAGCAGAGAAATGGCTTCCATTTTTTCCCAACTTGGATTTGATGGATTACTATTGGGCAGAATAGATTACCAAGATAAATTTTTGAGATTTAGCAGTAAGACACCTGAGATGGTTTGGCAAGGAAGTAATAATTTAGGTAAGATTTAAAGTTTTGGAATTTGGGAAAATTTTCCTTGCTTTAAATTTCAGGAAACAACTCGAGATTGTTTACCAGTGTCATGTATAATACTTATTCGCCTCCGCCAGGTTTTTGTTTTGATATTTTATGCTCTGATGAGCCCATCATTGATGACAAGAAGAGTCCGGAGTACAATGTGGATAGAAAAGTAAGTACCTAGTCAGGGCCGAAATTTTTTTATTCGTTAAGTTTTGTAATACTTTCTTCAGGTTCACGATTTTTTGCAATATGTAAAAAACATTACCGATGTGTACACCACCAACAACGTCTTAATCACCATGGGTGAAGATTTTACGTACCAAGACGCTCACGTCTGGTTTAAAAATATTGACAAATTAATTCTGTAAGTAATAGTTTGCCCAAATATTTGGTCAACTTTATTCTCCCAAAAATTTTCAGTTACACCAATCAACTACAATCTCATGGTTCCAAATACAATTTAATTTATTCCACTCCATCCTGTTACCTAAAAGCCGTTCATGATACGTCTGAGAAACTTAAAATCAGTTACCCCCTCAAAACAGACGACTTTTTCCCATACGCATCCGATCCACATTCTTACTGGAGTGGATACTTCACCTCCAAACCCAGTGTGAAGCGTTTCGAAAGGATTGGAAACAATTTCCTTCAGGTTGGTCCATTAGGTCAAAAAGCAGGCAGGAATAAAATATAATTTCAGATTTGTAAGCAACAATACGCTTTAGCTGATTTAGGCCCTGAAGATTGGGCCGATCTCAATAGCCTAAGAGAAGCCATGGGAATAATGCAACATCACGACGCAGTTACCGGAACGGAAAAAGAACATGTTGCCCACGACTACGAACGAATTTTGAGTTTGGGATTAGAAGAGTGCTCCTTTGCAGCCGCAATGGCCTTAAGTAAAATTATCACGAACTCCACGAAATCACCAAACGAAGATCCAGCACCAGAAATTCCGTTTACCACCTGTTTTTTGGCAAACGTCAGTCAGTGCGAGTTTACCGAAAAATCGAACAATTTTGTGGTAACAGTTTACAACCCACTGAGTCGACCGGTAAATAATTATGTTCGACTACCAGTTTCGGCTAAGAACTACGAAGTAATCGACCCTGAAGGTAAGTGGTCAAAATGAAACCTCCCGAAAGAATTACCTTAAAAATTTCAGGTGAAAAACTTCTGATCCAAATTGTGCCTATTCCAAAATCGATCCAAAATATTCCTGGAAGAAAAAGCAATGCAACCCAGGAACTCGTGTTTTTGGCTTCCAATATTCCTCCGTTGGGTTTTAAATCATATTATGTTAATCAACTACAAGAATCAACTCCAAGGGATTCGTATGAAAATTATACTGAATACGAAGTAAGGCTTTTATTGCTTCTTTTGTTCTTTTACTGAAAACCTTTCGGTTTAGGATATTGGCATTTCGATTAACGCATCAACCGGTTTACTAGCAAATGTTGTTATAAAAGACAAAGTCATTCCAATAGAACAAAACTTCTTCTACTATCGCGGAGCAGTTGGAGACAACGAAGAAGCCAAAAATAGATCTTCGGGAGCTTATATATTTAGACCGAATGGAACCACAGCTTACGTCATCAACAAAAAACCGTCCGTCCAAATCCTTAAAGGACCTTTAGTCATCGAAGTTCATCAAACTTTTGGTAGCTGGTTAAGTCAAGTTATCAGAATTTACAGAAACGAAGATTTCGTTGAATTTGATTGGATCGTGGGCCCTATACCTGAAGAGTAAGTAAAAAAATTTTAAAATTTTTGTGTTTAACTGTGTTAAAATTTTAGTGACGTTAACGGAAAAGAGATTATAACTAGGTTTAAAACAAAATTGAATTCGGAATCTACTTTCTATACCGACTCAAACGGAAGAGAAATTTTGAAAAGAGTCAGAAATTTCAGGCCAACGTGGAAATTGAATTTAACAGAATCGGTTTCGAGTAATTATTATCCTGTTCCTACTAAAATCCTCATCAGAGACTCTAAGCAAGATCTTGAAGTAGCCGTTTTAACTGATAGATCTCAAGGAGGCAGTAGTTTACAAGATGGCGAAATTGAACTTATGGTAATTTATTATAATATTTTTACACAATGACAATTTACAATTTACAGGTTCATCGTAATAGTGTAAATGATGATGCCTTTGGAGTTGGCGAACCTCTTCAAGAAAAAGCTTTTGGAGTTGGTTTGGTGGTTCGAGGATCGCATTATTTAGTTGCCGGACCGTTTATTAAAACCGAGGGTGGCTCTGTAGCGGCACTTGAAAAAGATTTAGGTCAAAGGAAATTGTTACAGGCTTGGACTTTTGTATCTCCCACTAAGGGTTTATCGTTCCAACAATACAAGGCCAAATATTTAATGAAAGTAAGTTAAAGAACAAAATTTGATTTTAGTGTAAAAATATCATTTCAGTACTCGGGGCTTACCCAAGCTCTTCCCAATAATGTCCAAATACTGACGTTAGAACCTTGGAAAGGAATGAGTTTGTTGTTACGTTTAGAGCACGTTTTTGAAAAAAACGAAGATCCAGTTTTATCTAAATCAGTTACAGTCAACCTGAAGAAACTTTTCGCATCGTTTGAATTATCTTCCATTAGGGAAACTACGCTTGGAGCAAATCAGTGGTTAAGTGAAAACAATAAACTTAAATTTAATGTTGATTCCACATTGGAAGATGTAGTGAAAAATCAAAAAATAGGTGAAAATGCTCAAGAAACGTTGTGGGAAAACGGTTGGGAGAAATGGATTAATAACCAATGCGATACAAATGATATTGAACAGTTCCTGAAAGACAACTTTGACGAACCACTGGAAAAAATGCAAGGGGATCAACTAAGTGGAAGTGATATTATGGACGAATTTCAGGTTACATTGGAACCTATGCAAATACGTACGTTTATTGTTGACGTCAAAAGATCCTGAATTATTTTTAAGACTGAAATACATTTATATTTCTTTTGAAGTGCAATTTAAGACAAATTATTATTAGAGTTTTGAATTATGATTGAATTATTTATTGTAAAAACGGTGTTTACAGTGTCTACCAGCTTTCACGTATTTTGCAGGAAAATACGTCCGCGTGGCTGTAACAGGAGTAGTACAAACAGCACCAACTCTTGCCTTAGAGATCGACTTTGCATTCTTCCGCTGAATCCCTATGTGGAGAGAAAGCGGTGAGAGCTGCCTTTAAAAGAAAGACATGGAGCCTTTGGACTAATAGGCAAGAAGGTAGTGGGCACGCGCAGATCTTTGAGGACTGCACGAAAAGAGGCATCTTTTGGACCTAGATGCCGACAAATTTTGACAAACGCAACAGGAACTGACCGATCGACCATATGTCGATACACGGATGGTTCCAAAAGCAATACTAGACCTGGTGCAGGGATTCTTTCCTCTAAACTACAGCTGGATATAAGTATAACGCTAGCTATAGATATGCCTTCATTTTCTAAAGGGAACTTAGGACGCCTTCGTACCAAATTCGTCTTGAGGCCTCACAGTAAAAAATTAATTTTAAGTGGCAATTGTGACTTACAATAATTGTCAATTTACACTTCGAAGTCGCAATTGACACTTCATAGTCGCAATTGACACTTCGAAGTCGCAATTAACGCCTGCGCAATAATACTTATTAGATACTACAATAATATAATAGTAATTATAAGTACGATTGCGTAGGCGTTAATTGCGACTTCGAAGTGACAATTGCGACCTCGACGTGTAAATTGACAATTGTAAGTCGCAATTGCCACTTAAAATTTACTTTTTTACTTTGTGGCCTCAGGATGTCTTTGTACATAGGTATACCACACTGTGCGAAAATAGTCCAAGAAATTGATAATCCGGGGCAAAACGATTCAATAAGTAATCACAGAGCGTAGATCTGCTTATATAGCACTTAGTTACCATAAGATCATTAAATGTGATATCAACACAAAATGTTTTAACTCTTAGTTGGGTAGAAGAGATCAAAGGTGGGGAAGGGAAAGGGCAACGAGTGGGCTGATGATCTGGCGTGACTGGAGTCGGGCAATCCACCCTGTAATCTCGAGCCTTTCATTACGTCGCCTCTTAAGGTACTAGATGAATCAGGAGATAAATCAGGAAAGGTGGAGACTGTATGCGGAAAGACGGGCAAATGTGATTGGATGCCGACAGGCGAAGGCGACAATGCGTTCTCTCTTTGAAAGACATGCAAAATCTACCTGCAGGTGTCCTGAGATAACCTGCTAATTATTGCTGGGATTTTCACGGGACACCGCAAGCTAAATAAACACCTACACCCATCCATCGTGGATGTAACATGTGACAAAGCACATGAAACCATGGAGCATATGTCTCGTCACTGCCAGCAGTTAACATCTAAAGGAGAATTCATGTTGGGGAACTTCTAGCCTGACATGGTCAGTCTTAGTGACACACAGCCCTTTAAAATACTCGAGTTAGTCTTAAGTTTGGGATGGTTTGAGAAATAGAAGTAAAGGTCGGCTGCTATAACAATGGGAGGTACCATAATGGACCCGATAAGTGGCCTGAGTATATGCAAACTTCCGTTTTCCTCCGCATCTAATCCAGAAGACTGACATTTGACAGCCAATATTGGTAATTTATATATCTATAATATTATACTAATATTCACTGTGTATCTATTGTATTACTAGTGCAGCACCGGCTCGTCAGAGGAGGCAAGGGAGGCTTAGCCTCTTCTTCAATTCTGGGCTTCTTCTTCTGGAAGAATAATCACTTTATCTGAATAAAGTGTAACTGTGCAACTGATTAGTACCGTAACTAGGAAAACATAACATTTTACGCCCCCCCCCCGTCATGAGACCTTTTGTTTATTGTTTGGTTTTTTCTCTATAAAATCAACGGCATTTACTGCTTTGACCCTTTTTGCGCTCTCTTTTGCGTCTCCTTCTGCATTGCTCCCGAGACAACCGCACCAGTCGCCCCACCTTAGTTACGGCACTGCTACTGATGATTTCAAGATTACTCCGCAGTGGCTATGCATCAAATGAAATCTCCGCATTACTACTTATATGCCGCTATCGACTTAATGTGGTATTGCGATATATCTAGGTTAGGACATAAGAAGAATACTCTTCCTAATTTTGTATTTTTTTAACATCGTTTTTAACGATGTAGTTGAGTCAGCTTTTTTTGTAAATCGTGCGCTTTCCTATACCTATAAATAGCATTATCAGGTTTGTTTTGTTTAAATAAATTGGGATGGAACCGAGGGTAAAAATTGTTAAGGAAATCTGTTATGGAAGTGAACGAAACTCTGAGAACATTCCAGGATAATTTGAGAAAATCTTAGGAAATCCAAGGAAATGTTGGGAGATCTTAAAAATCTTAAAACATTTGAAGAAATTTTAAGAAATCTTGAAAATTACATATATATTTTATGAATAGCCTCCTCAAATGATGAAGGCAAGAGCCGCCAAAATATTTTGAGCATCTATTGGAGATTTTTATAGTTTCAACATTACGAGTAAGTCTTACATACTTACTGGTAAGTCTTTCATTTCAACAGATTAAGTAATATTATATCGATGCAATACGCATCTGACCATCGTCGACCATTTTTTTGGTTATCCTTTCCTGTATTGTTCCTCTTTCCTTCTGCATACTTCTCTTAAAATCCTCTATAACCTCTTCTTTTATTTCTTCAAATGCTTCAGTTAAACCTGCACTATGGCCAAATCAACATGATTTTATGAGTAGTCAGTCAGTTCTCCCTTGCATTTCGCAGTATGTTTGTGAGAACTTAAACAGAGCTAAGCAGGTGGATTCGATCTACCTCGATTTTCAGAAGGCATTTGATAAAATGGGGTCTATTCTCCCAGAAATGGGAGTTCAAAAAGCAGCGATGGACCTGCAGCCTCTCCTACTCAATTCCTACTAGCTGGCGGCCTCTGGTAACCTGTAGAAAATCTTCCAAGATCGGATAATCGCGGTGGATGGAGAGAACCTGCAGGACTAATGCGAAAGGGAGACAGTTTGGGTTGGACGAGAGGCCAGCACCCTCTCATCGAAAAAGGAATAAATTCGCTGAAAATCCCAGAAATAAGCCTTGGGTGTCGGTTCAGGACATCAGAAACAAAAATTAAGAAATAAAACTGAAACTCATACAGAGGAAAATAGATATACCCTAACAGGAAAATATGACTTCTCTAGTACGTTTTTTACCTTCACTTTTTATGGATAGCAGTTGTCTCAGAAGCGATCGCGTTACCAAATTTGTTCCACGTATGTTTTTGAATTTTTAGAGTATATTTGGTTGCCTACTCAGCTGCATTTACTTCTTATCAACCATAAACAATTCAAGAATAAACCTTTTTCTTTCAGTTTTAGGAATTTTTCTCTGATATTCCACTAGTCCGGACGCTGGGATAGCTCTTCCTCTCTTCGCCAATATATTTATCAAATTTTATCTACACAGGTTCACCTCTTTCAAATGCAAGAAATCACACACCTATCACGAAATAGTTCTCGTTCTCGTTACATAAATAAATGGTGATGTGAAAATAAATAAATATATAGAGTGTTATATAAATACAGTGCCTTTTTTAAATAAATACAGCAGTAATTTTTTTGCAAATAACTTTGCGACCTTTGAGGCTCAAACAAAAATAATGAAAGCTCATTGAGGCTCAAACGATGCTCTAACGTTTGACATAAAATTCATAAAATAATTCAAAACTGGGGAGGGGGGGGGTTCATCATGTCCCCCCAGTTGTTTTTTGCGAATAACTTCGCGATCTTTGAGGCTCAAACAAAAATAATGAAAGCTCATTGAAGTTCAAGCGATGCTTTCACGCTTGACTGACTGAAAATTCGAAACTGGGGGGGGGGGGTCGCTGACATGTACCTTGTGACTTCAATTTTTGAAAGCGTTAATTGTTGTTAGATTAAACCACTTTAAATAGAACTTGAAAAACTTTCCTATTTATAGATACCTACGTACAAAACGTTTTGTTGAGTGTTTACCTTTACCCAAAATTCTTATTATTTTCATTCTTAAATGCACTTAAATTTTGAATATTGTTATCTATGTAACTTTATAAGTAGATAAATAACACATTTTACCTTTGTTACCAAGCACTTAAAAATGTTTTATTTATTGGTAGGCAATCATAGATTACCGATAATAATTAAAAAAATAATTTTATGTTTAAGGACCACAATAAAATAACTAACAATAGAATGAGAAGCAATACTGTAGCATCTAAAAAGCGATTGCCGTATTTCAATAACCAATATACATGAAGCAAATATTGATTTTTATATAAAAATAAAGTCTTTATAATCCAACAACTAAAATCGATTTTAAAATTCATTATTATAAAAAAAAAGTAATTTAAAAAAATCAAGGGAGTGCATATTTAAACACTCTGTATAAACCATAAGAAGTGATTAATTGTTATCGTTTTATCGAACCAAGTTCGATATTTTGACGTAATTAATTAGAACGATATAATTCAATTTTAGTAACTTTAATACTTCACTTGGGTTTTTGGTAGTGAAGATGAAGCTTCCTATCGTTTTATTGCTTGTGATTGTTGAAGTTTTTGGAAGACCCAAAGTAGCCAAATGTGGCTACGATGTAAGATGGCTTTATTTTAATTTAAAACCAAAATAAAAGTTTATTATTACTTATTATTAGGTTTGTCCTTCGTACGATCCGTCGGCTCTTAATGTTCATATAGTGGCCCACTCACACGACGATGTTGGTTGGCTAAAAACTGTAGACCAATACTACTATGGAAGTAAGTAAAATTTTATTACAAAAGCAATGGGGGCCCAATGTTTTAAATTTTCAGGTAAAACAAATATACAGTTCGCTGGAGTCGAACATATTATCGATTCCGTTATAGACGCTCTAAAAGCAAATCCAGAACGAAAGTGAGTCATTGTGTGTTCTTCACTTCTCATTTCTCAAACGCTTTTTTAAACAGATTCGTCCAAGTAGAGAGCGCATTTTTATGGAAATGGTGGAGCCAACAAAGCGAATCGAGGAGAGCGGAATTTTTAAGTTTGATAAATAATGGTCAACTGGAAATCGCTGGTGGAGCTTGGAGCATGAACGACGAAGCGGCTGTACATTACCATTCCGTTATAGACCAATTTACGTTTGGTTTAAAATTTTTAAATCAAACGCTGGGAGAATGTGGTCGTCCAAAAATCGGCTGGCAAATTGATCCGTTTGGTCACACTCGCGAAATGGCTTCCATTTTTTCCCAATTGGGTTACGACGCTCTATTCTTTGCTCGGCTTGATTGGAGAGATAAAGGTGCAAGCATGAGATCCAAAACTGCCGAATTGCTTTGGAGAAGTAGTGCTAATTTAGGAAATTCTTCTTTGTTATTCACTCACGCTTTGTATAACCACTACAGTCCGCCACCTGGATTTTACTTTGACGTTCTAAGTCAAGACGATCCTTTAGTTCCTGATGAGAAAAGCGCGGAATATAACTTAAAACCCAAAGTGGAGGCATTTACGAAGTTTGTAGACGAACAAAAGAATTCTTATGCAACGAACAATATTATAATTACCATGGGAAACGATTTTACATATCAGGATGCTCGATATTCTTATAAAAATTTGGATACTCTTATCAGGTAGGTAACCCTCCTAAGGGTATTGAACGCCCAGCGATATCTTGCAAAACTTACAAAAATTTAATTTTATTTCAGTGCCTTTAAAACCTACAATAAAAAAGATAGTCAAGGCAGAAGAATTAAATTATTTTATTCGACTCCAGCCTGTTACATCAAAGCGGTTAATGATAATGCCACAAGATCAGAAACCAGTTTCAGAGTTAAAACTGATGATTATATTCCGTATGCTTCGGATTACCACAGCTATTGGTCGGGATATTATTCTTCCAGGCCTACCCAGAAACGATTTGAACGACAATCAAATAATCTTTTACAAGTAAGTTTCATCCATGTTGAAAAAGTTTAAGGGCGTGAAAACGCTATGTTAAATCAATGGGGAAAAAGTTGCTCTATTCTGTCGAGGCCCACAGAAAAACTATTTTGAATTTGATGGTAAATGAAGCAGAAATATAAAGTATAAGGTTACAGCTTCATACTAAACCATTTATACTTAAACCATATAATTTATAAATGTTATTTTTAGGGCACTCAAAAAGGTGCATTTTAAAGCATGTGTAATATTTCTAATTTTACCTTTTCAACTTGATTTACTTATATAGCAGTTATATTTAGCATGATCAGACGAAAATTTACTTCAATTTACTTCTTTAATTTTCAAAAAATATTTTGTAATAACGGCGTTAACCTCGACAGACCAAATTTGAAAAATTATTGTTAAAATTTTAGTAAAATTCATCAAAGTCGGATAGGTTGCATAAGCTCCTATTAGAAAATTATGAAAAACAGTGCAGCCATTGTTTTACAGACGGCGCTGTATTTCCAAGTTAATTTACTTTTATTTCTAATTTCAAATTATTACAAAATTGTCCGTACCTACCATGATATTTGCATAATAAATTAGTTGATATATCTTTCTGTTTAACCGTAATTTTATAAAAATTATTCATAATGACTTTTATAAATGAATAAATTAGATTTTTTTTTTTTACCAATATACAAATTATTGTAATTATTAGTTAAATTAAAACATGGATTAATTACAATAAAAGATAATAAAGTGATTATAATATTACTAAAAATTCAAACTGTATCTAATTTATTTATTTATAAGTCATTAAATATATTATCTTTCAAGAAACAAAGTGTACGCGTTTTAAAATTTTATTTTAAAAAAAGGCTCCAAAGAAGCCGGCTGAATTTTGTGAATCAGTATCACTTGAAAAAGACCCTTCTAACCATAGATGAGAGAGATCAGCCGAACTACCAAATACTACCACGACGACCGCGGCGCGATCATGTCATTTGGCGTTCCACTTAACTAAAGAATAATTTTTTTATATATTTTAATGTGATAAACAATTAGTGATAATTAGATAATTTACCTGTTTTTACAAGATTTGCATCAACTTCAGATATAACCACTTCGATAACTTTTTCATTATCGGCATTATAAAATGCAATTTTTTCGAAATCCATACTTAAACTTTTAAATTTGCGCGCGAGAAAACTTACACGATCACGGCAACCCAGCTTTTACAGTGGGGTTTCGTGCTCGTGGTGGGCTAGCAATCAGTGACGTCATTGATAATGTTTTAAGCTCGACCGCAACGACTGTGGCTTTAGGTTGGTGGAACGCTTAAAAGTATACTGAATACCAATAATTGGTATAAACAATGGTTTATATTAACTAAATAAACATTGTTTTAATTTTTAATAATTGAAATGTATTTTTATATAATATATAAAATATAAAATTATAAATTATAATTATTATACAGTTGGTCCAGAGCTGAGTTGGTCACACTTTGATATTGCTTTTATTATTTACTTCACTCCGTATTTATACTCTCTTCTATATATATAAAAATGAATGTATGTATGTAGGTATGTATGTATGTATGTATGTATGTTCCTTATAGACTCCTAGACCGCTTGACCAATCTTTATGAAATTTGGTGTATAAGCTAATTACGATGCTGCGAAGAAGATAGGCTACTTTAGAACGGCTTTCAACAAACTTTAATAAAATATGTGGCAAATAGTGCCTATTCATCGGATCAACAGATCGACGGATCAACGGATAATTGGATTAATTTCCCTATATAGGACATTACCCTATCAGTACAAATGTAAAAGTTCCAGTGAATATTAGATAAAATAGCTTGTGTGTATGTTTGTTCGCTATACACTTCAAGACCCTTCGACCGATTTCAACCAAATTTGGAACACATACTCAGTAGGACTTGGAAAATGTTTTAGTGCAAGAAAATGTTAAAAAAGTTGAAGGAAAAGTGACCGATTAACGAGATTCCCGTAATTCCCCCCCCCCAAAAAAAGGTGCATTTTGCCAGCCTACCCCCAAATTTCGAATTTTGGATCCAAAATAGTCTAAATCGTTTGTACCTTCATTATTTTTGTTTGTACCTATTTTGTTTTTCAGACAAATATTTTTGTTTTATTTCAATTTAAAATCCGGGGGGGGGGGGAGGGGACAGAATGTCATTATTAGAAAATTTGAAATATTTCAAAATCAAAACTGATACAAACGGAAATAAGGAAGGTACAAACAGGTACAAACAATTTAGACGATTTTGGATCAAAAATTCAAAATGAGGGGGGTGGTTGGGAAAATGCCCATTTTAGATATTTCAAAGTATATGAAAAACAAAATAGGTACAAACGAAAATAAGAAAGATACAAACGAGGTACAGACGATTTAGACTTTTTTGGATCCAAAATTCGAAATGGGGGGGGGGGCTGGCGAAATGCACCTAAAAAGGTATTTTGAGCTTCACAAATAAATCAGCAGCGGAAAGCAAGACTGGAAATCATTGGAGTACTCAGACTAAAGCAAAGCATTATATTTATAATGAGACCCCGGGCGAAGCCGGGTATACAGCTAGTTTATAATAAAACACCAAAACATTGACTGTTCTAATAAACTGAATTTAGGATATTTAGGTTAGCTGCATTAGCTGTCAACAAATAAATTTTTATAAGTGCAATCTGTTACAATGCGCGCGCACAGAATTTCCTTATGTTCTGGTCCCGTGTCCGCCCGTCCGTCCGCATGTTTCAACTTTAAGAATTACTCCATTATAGTTTTTAAACCATAGAAATAGTTTTGAAATTTGACACATGCAGACGGACGGACACGTATCTCCTAATAATATTTTCCTATAAACCTATAAGAACTACGGTCATCCGAGTTCCACCTTGTTACTCCATGTAAATTAAATACTATTAAATAATGTACCTCAGCCAATTAAGAAAAAAGAACCTCCATGAAGCAACCAAGTTATCTAAAATAAATTTAAACATTGTGTAGAACATGTACATACGTATTTTATATATTTAACCATTTCTTTGACTATGGTTATCCTTATTCTAACTAGTATATTTTAATCCAAAAGGTAAGGCTTAAGAGCATTTGCTGCCCCCCCCCTTTTGCATTTGTTCTCTGCATTACATATTGCCAATTTCAACTTTTAACCACGTTCAAACCTACGCATATCCAAATCTAGGTAGTAGTATAATAGTATAAATAAATTGTAGAATTACCAATTTTTTAACTCTTTGATATACACAAATATTAAAATAACAGCCCAAAATATCCTACAATTGAACATAATTTAGTTCATTGTGATAATTATATATTTGAAATTGTGATACATTTTTCTAAAAACATTTAAAATAATAAATTTTTGATTTTACTAAAATTATATGATGTAAGATCCGCCACTGACTATATGACATTTACAATTTCTAACGTGAATTGAAATTAAAACACTCGTCAGAAATAATAAAAATACATCTACATTGTAACGTTATACTATCACAACAAAACTATATTTAGAAATACTTATATGCAATTATGCAAACATTCTTGAAGATCATTTCACCTATTACCATAATAGCAGTAACTTCATATTTTTCTATCACACGCTAGGTGCCAGCACTTTCCGGCAAATAAAAAGAGATACATATATGAAGTCGATTCTTCGTCGCTGAGAACGCGTCCTTAATAAGTGACCTCTTGTTTATTACGAAAATTTTGTGGCAGAATCAGCATAGTTTATCTACTTATTTGTAGATTATCCTCCTACTATCGGTCCATTTCTTAGTGCTTCTGTAGATGATGTCCTGTACGCCGAGCACACCCTTTGGCCATCTCCCCTTTACTCTTTCACTTGCCCTCCTTTACACCACCGCTCCATAAAGAAGGATGGAGTTTACGACCGATGCCAATATCCGTCTCTTGGTGGACCCGGCGACGCAGCCCACGTTTAGTATAAATCGAACTAGGGCAGTTGCCATTCTGATTGCCTTCTCCGACGTACATACTCTCTATGTTCTGCTTGAATCATAAGTCCTTGTCAAATGTTACTTCCAGGATTCGGATGGTTTTTCCGAGTATAGGATTTCACAGCAATCTTTATTGATTGGAGCCACGTCGCACTTCCTCCTTAACAACACGACCATGATTTCTGTCTTTTCCGGGAAACAACTAAGTCCTCTGCCCTTCATCCACTCTCCTATCAGTTTGAAATCCTCATCTATCTTGGCTTAAAGCTCTTCTACGGTTTTCACTATGACAACTAGGGTCAGAAGCACCCCGCCTGGCCATGTCACGCAAAGCACTCTGTCGTACATAATGTTCACCGTAGATCTACACTTCCTAAACCCAAATTGTTTTTCGACGAGTCCACCGGTCTTCTCTATTTCTTGGTTTATGCTTTGCAGCAGCATTCGTTCCAGCAGCTCTCCGATATTATCCAAAAGACAGATGGGTCCGCCAGAAGTCGGGTTTTCCAGCGGCTTGTCTCCCTTTCGTAAAAGTATACTAGCCTGACCACCTTTCATCTATCCGGAAAGTTGTCCTTTCTCAGGCAGTCGTTCCTGACGGCCAGGACTATCTCTGGTTGCTCGCCTATTATTGCTTTGATCAGTTCTGTTGGAACTCCATCTAGACCGGACGACTCGACATCTTCTAGAGCAGAGGTGTCAAACTCGCGGCCTTCCATATCCACTCGCCACCCGGACATATCGATGCCAAACCCGTAGCCTGGACATACCATATTCAAACCCGTAGACTCCGGGTTAAACCCGGAGAGGTGGCAGTCCTATTCCCGACATGCAACATGAACAAATCAACTTCAAATGATACTGCATCGTATCAAAAATACGTAGAACAAATTTGCAAATCTTAGAGTTGAATTTGAAACAAGATTTAAAGATTTTAATTCTTTGGAAGACAAATTTTGTAATCGAGATTCAGTGCAACTGAAATTTGAAGGCAAAATTCATTGAAGTGAGTATGCCTGAATTTTACAAATATTTGGAGTCAAATATTGACTCCTGACACTTCAGTCAGTTTCAAAAGTAATCACTACAAACAAAATTTCTCCCGAAATAGGAAAGATACACCGAGAAAAATGATATTTTTTCTATTTTAGAGCTATTAGTAGCTATAACCTTAACTGAATTTTTTTGCTCTTATAACAAATTTTTTGTTGCATCAACAAATTTTCTGCTGCCATAACAAAGTTGATTTCTATTTAGTAAAAAGGATTAGTTGATTTAACAAATTTTCTTATTCTGCATAGAAAAAATTTTGTTATGGCAGCAGAAAACTTGTTGCAGCAACAAAAAACTCTGTTGAGGCTATAGTCACTAAAAGTTTTGTTAGGGCGACGTAAACATTAAGTTTTTCTTGTTATTTCTGTAAATATTGGTATTTTCTGCAGCCCACTTAAAGTTAAACCTTGTTTTCGTGGCCCAAGTTAGCCTTTCAGTTTGACACTCCTGCTCTAGAGGTACGCTGGTTTTACTATTATCTGCCTTTAGGTGAGTTGGGAAGGATGAGCTTATAATATGCTCTATTCGTGTTGGTGTTAACCCCGCGTAGTCATTATTTGCAATTTGTTTTGTGACTTTTCGGTAGCCCCGACCCCATAAATCTGCTCCTACTCTCCTCTCCTCTATCGCCAGGTTAAATTCTATTCTGGCCTTTATCAGTTCACAGTTGGTCGGAAACTTTCTTCTTCTATTTTCCAACTCCTGGCCACGCCTTCACACCACTAGTACATCTTCCTTTTTGTTTTTGTGTTCTTTCTGTGCATACATTTAGCTCACAGCATTTCCAGCATCTCCATAAACTCGTTTGGGTTCTTGGGTGCAATGACCTCTTTTAGGTTTTCCATAGCAATTGTCGCTTCAGGTCGATCTTCCTTGTAGGCCATCCTTTTCCTATCCTCTTCTTTAATTTTTGCTGTACCGCCACTGCATACTGAATGTATCCATGATCACTGAGGCTCTTCTAGAACCGTGCAGTCGATCACTCTTCTATTAGCTCCCAGTGTTGCCATTGTGATATCTATGACAGACTCTGAAGCGACTCTATTTCCGCTGACCTCTCTGACAACAGTTGCCAAGCTGCCTATGTTACACACGTAGAGCCCCGCAAACGCCACGGCTTCCAAAAATATGCGGCCCCTGTCGTCCGTTCTAGCGACACTAGAACTTCTCTGCCTTGATCCCATACGATGTCCATTAGTTTTCCAGTTTTGTCTTTGTATTCTTCGTCGCTTTGATTTGGAGAGAAGAAGCAGTTGGAATAGTAGACATTTTCTGCTTTCACCCAAACAAACCTCTCTTGTGCACCGCTGTCTACAACCGTCACTTGGTTTGCCTTCCATATAGCGGCCTGACCCGTCTTATCGTTCCACCAATTATGTTGCTGAGGGAGGTATGGCTTGCTGATTATTCTGGTCATCTATTCGCTCAGATCCTGGGCTTTTGCAGCCTTGTGCAGATTTATTTCAAGAATCTCTTGGAGCTTGAAGTACCGTCTTGGCCAAGTTCTCTTTTCATTTTGAGCACCACTTTGCTCTATCACTCATTTCTGTTCACTCGTAGCACTCGTAGCCTTCTATCCAGTATTTTTGTGATATTTTTCGGGTTCTACTGCGGTAGCCTTTTTTGGGGTGTGCACCTCCAGTCCTGCTACCCTTCTAAGACCTTCCATACTTACGCCTCGATGGTTGTTTCGGCAAAGTCGAAGATCCCCATTTCGGTCTTTTCAACCAGGTCGTGGTCGGTGAGTACCCTTTGTACCTCTGTCTTTAATCTTCTGGCATTCCCGCATCCTTTATCTGCTTCCAGTATTACGTCCCATCGTAATTTTCATAGATTTTCGTTCGCCTCCGCTTTTTCTTGTTTTCTTCCCTCTTCCTTTCATTTAGAAACATCTAGTTTCGGCTTTTTTTCTTTTTCCCATCACACGCTCTCCTACCCTTCTCCTGTGCTTGGGGTTCCTTAAATGTGTTACCGTCGGTCGGTTTTGCACTTTTCCTTGCTTGCCAGGTTAAAACTTCTCCCCAATTTCGCACTCTATAGAACGGCCTCTTTGACGTCCTGGTGATTTCTTTTTCCTTCTAAACGCTTACTCCAATAAGGAAATTACGCTTCTTCCTTACGTCTTATTGTCCAAAAGACAATAAGATGCCCTCTTTCGGGACTTTATCTTCCTCTTCGGTGCTTATTCCAATAAAGAAATTGCGTTGGTTCCATTCGTCATGTTCTTTAGGGACCTTTTTTCTTGCAAAACACTCCTTCCAGATAATGGCCAAATAACTCCGCCGATCTTTCTGTTTTTCGGATTTGGATCTTCGGGGTTTTGCATTTCATGTTCGTACAATTAGGAATAGCGGTGCATCCTATCGTCGTCTAATCGCCTTCATACTATTGCGGGTGTTCCTTCAAGTAGTTACCGCTTTGCCTACACAAGGTTGATGTAACTCCTTAACTTGTTTGCACCTCTAACACCTTTTGAGGCAATGCTTTTTGCTTTTGCAGCTCGATGATGGAGTAATTTGAGTAAAAAGTAGCACTTGAGTAATTTCAAGACTCGGCTGTCACTGGTTAGGCCCACTCTCAACTTTGTTTTGTCCTGGAATCTTTTTTCCGTGTCACCGTCGGATCTGATGACCGCCGTCTGCAGGATGCCCCATACACCTATCTAAGGGTCCAAAAAGTAAGATGCCGTCGACCATGATGTATTTAAGGAGACATCGTTAAAGTTCTTATACATCCGTACATCTTCATCTACATACACCTCCATCTTCGCAAGACTCCGTACAGCAATATCCCTGACTTTCCTGATGCTCTGATTTAAATCACAGGTCTCGACGAGGATACTCTGGTTTAATTGAAATTTTCTTGAAATTCCAAAGCAATGACTACCACACAGACCTATTCAATCTTTTACAGGTAGCAAAACATCTAACCACGTTTGCGGGCAGACGCTCATCTGAAATTGATAAAAATTTGGACGAACTTCGAGCAGCAGTTGGAATAATGCAGCATCATGATGCTATTACTGGTACCGAAAAAGAACACGTGGCAAAAGATTATGCCAAAATTGTAGCTGAAGCCATGGAGTCTTCTCATGTAAACATCCGAGATGTCCTTCCGTAAGTGAATTTAATTCTCTTGGTAGTACAAAATTATTAGTAACAAATCAATATTTTAGGAAGCTCTTATCCAAAAACGAAAGCGTAAATCTAAAATTTGAATCTTGCATTTTGGCTAACGTAAGCCATTGTCCGCAATCTCAAGAAAAACGCTTTGTAGTATCTGTTTACAATCCTCTTAGCAGAAAAGTGTCGCTTCATGTTCGATTACCGGTGAATTCCAACAATTTTATCATCACCGGACCGAATAATACAAAAATACATTGGCAACTGACTCCAAGTATTCGAAATTTCAGCTACGTGGACAATATCAACTCTTCCAAATTCGATTTAGTCTTCTTGGCCAAAGAAATTCCTCCGCTAGGAGTTAAACTATACCATATTGAAAATACTGCATTTGGGAAACCTCCACAAGACATTGTACCAAGTAAAGATAACGATAGCTTTGTTTTGGGAAGTCAGGTATTTACTATCTTTAAGGTCTTTTCGAGGTAAATTAATTCAAATATTTTAGGGAAATATAGAAGTTCAACTAAATCCAAAGACTGGTTTCATGCATTCGGCTACTCTAAAGAGTGGATTGAGTCTTCCAATTAGGCAAGAACTCATGTACTATATTGGAGCTCAAGGAAATAATTGGGTGTTTGAAAACCGTTCATCCGGAGCCTACATTTTTAGACCCGATACGAACGAATCTGTAGCTATGCCTTTCGCAAGCAATATTCTAAACCAAACCGTTGTGTACAAAGGCTGCCTTTTCGATGAAGCTCATCAAACATTTAACGAATGGAATAAACAAATAATTCGAGTTTACAAAAACGAAAATCATATTGAATTCGATTGGATAGTTGGACCTATTAACATCAGCGATAATAAGGGCAGAGAAATTATTACGCGTTTTACGACCAATGTGAATGCAGAAACTTTCTATACCGATTCTAACGGAAGGGAACTTTTGGAACGAAGAAACAATTTCCGAGAGACTTACAATTACACCAATGAAGAGCCTGTTGCTGGAAATTATTATCCAATTACCTCTGGAATTAGTATTGTAGATAAACTGAAAGGTGTAGAACTTGCAGTGTTAAACGATAGAGCGCAGGGTGGAGCAAGTTTGAATTTGGGAGAATTGGAACTTATGGTAAGGAAAACAGTTTAAGGAAAAATGATATACTACTAATTGTCCTATTTAGGTTCATAGACGCACACTTAGAGATGATGCGTTTGGTGTTGGGGAGGCTTTAAATGAAACAGAATTTGGAAAAGGTTTAATCGTTCGAGGTCAACATTTTCTCACTTTTGGTGGTAACAACAATAACAGCGTTCATGGTATGTCTTAGTTAAAGAGATAATAATTTATAAGAAATAAAATAATTTAGGTAAAACGAGGTTGAAGCAAAGAGATATAGCCCAAAGAAAACTCCTCGCTCCTTGGATTTTTGTGGCTAATGCAACATCACAAGAAACATCTTTGGAAAATTTGCAAAAAAAACTTAATTTCCAAGTAATTATCTTAATTGATGTCATAAAATATAAAACCATAATTGTTTTACTTTTAGTTTCAAGGCTTAACGAGAGAACTACCAAACGAAGTCCAAATTTTGACTTTAGAACCATGGAACGATAACCAGGTGTTGCTAAGATTGGAACATATCTTAGAAAAATCTGAAGGTGCTGGAAGCGTAACAGTTAATTTGAAGGTAACTTAACTTGACTTTTTAACTCAAATTTTATTATGATCAAATCTGTTTAGGGCTTATTTTCGAAATTTGAAATATTGCAATTGGTGGAGCATACGCTAGGAGCAAATCAGAAGTTAAAAGAGAATGTTAGACTAAAGTGGACAGCCGGATCATGTTTGGGCAGTCAGAATTGTGATCATGTAGATAAGAAAGAGTCGTCTGTTGGACGTGAAAATTTGAATGATTTAGAAGTCGTACTGACTCCTATGAAAATTAGAACTTTTATTGCAACTGTTCGATTTTTGAAGTAAACTTGTACTTAAATAAATAATAAAATATTAGTTTTAATGAAAACAATATAACTACAGAAATGCTTGATTATTGCTGATTTGTGAGTGGGTCATTTATTTAAAATTGGAGTACGCGTGCAACATTATAAATTGTATGACAAATAATATTGTATGAGTTATTATCACCCTAATAAACGATTTACAAAAAGAAAATTTTTTTCCAAAAAATAATTCAGACAACAAGTGGTTAAATATTTAAATTAAATTTTGGTATTTATTAATTGTATACAGGACTTTTATCATTAAAAAATGGGTAGTTAGGCTTAAGGGGTGTGCAAAATTATATTATTGCGTTTTTTGGTGAAACTTGACGTTCTATCAAAAAATGTCCTACAAAAAAGTTGTAGATCATAAAAAAATCTACAACTTTTGTAAGAGTCACTTTTTAAAATGACCTCAAAATTTCCGTTAAAAATGCGAAAATACGATTTCTTCTGTTTTTAATTTTTTATTTTCGCAAAACTAATTCACTTTTAATGAAATTTTGTGAAAGTATGTCTCTTTATGTCTTAAATGAGCACAAATTTTTTTATATAAAAAAATCGAGAAAGTTTTGAGATATTCAGTTTTTCAGTCTAAAAATGTTTTTGTGTTGTATAATAGTAACCTCTACAAAAGTAGCAAATTTTTTTTATATTCTACTAGTTTTGCATCGAATACTTTTTGATTCTAAGACAAGAAACGATTATTTTACTACTTATCTGAAGCTTTATTATTCGAATTTAATGTTTATTAGCTGGATGCCCGGCTTCGCCCGGGGTCTCATTAAAAATATAATACTTTACCTTAGTTTGTGTACTATAATGTTTTTCAGTCTTGCTTTCCGTTGCTGGTTTGTTCGTGAAGCTCGAAATACTTTTTTTTTATTATGCGAATCTCGTTAATCCGTTTATGCGCGTAGCTAATTTTGTGAGATCTCACTATTCTTTCAACTTTTTTAACATTTTCTTGCACAAGTAAGTGTATTTACTTACACTGAGTAAGTGTACCAAATTTGGTTCAAATCGGTAAAAGGCCCTAGGAGTGTATAGCGATCAAACAAACAAACTTCCCTTTTTATATTATATAAAGATAGAGATAGCATTATTGTAAAAAAAATTAAGTTTTGGGTTCAACAATGAAAAACAGTTTCTTTTGTAATCAGTTTTTCAATTTTAATAAAAAGTCAAACTAATTATTATTATATTACTGAAAAATTCATTGTTGCAAATATCATTTTGGTGATTTTTCAATTTTTCAGCGTGTTGTTACATAGGAACTACTATTTTTTATTATTGCATCAAAAAGTACATATAAAAACAAAAAAAGATAGGTATCAGAAGAACTCGGTAGGATAATTTTTTTACCACAGAATTTAGTTTTGATAAAAAAAAACAGTTTTAGACTGAAAAACCAAATATCTTAAAAACTTCTCAATGTTTTTATGTAAAAAAATTTGTCCTCATTTAAGACATAAAAAGACATACTTTCACAAAATTTCATCGAATTTGAAGTATTTTTGCAAAAATAAAAAACAAAAGAAATCGTATTTTATCATTTTTCACATATTTTACTTAAATTTTGAGATCATTTTGAAAAGTGACTCTTACGAAAGTTGTAGATTTTTTTATGATCAACAACTTTTCTATAGAGCATTGCATCAAGAAGTCCATGTAAAAACAAAGTAAAATGAGCACCGGAGGAACTTGACCACAGAATTTATTTTAGAAAAACATCAGTTTCAGACTGAAAAACTGAATATCTCAAAAACTTTTAGATTTTTTCATGAAAACAAAATTGTGCTTATTTAAGACATAAGGAAGCATACCTTCACAAAATTTCATCAAAATAGAATTATTTTTGCGAAAATGAAAAATAAAAAACAAAAGAAATCAATTTTCTCATTTTTTATATTTTTCATGGAAATTTTGAGATCATTTTGAAAGGTGACTCTTACGAAAGTTGTAGATTTTTTCTACATCTGTAGGGCATTGCATAGAAAAATAACTGTAAAAACAAAAAATGAGCACCGGAAAAACTCTGATTTTTTACCATAGAATTTATTTAAAAAAAAACAGTTTTAGACTGAAAACCTGATTGTCTCAAAAACTCTTAGATTTTTTCATGTACAGAAAAATATACCACTTACTATGTGTATGTCAAACTCTAGCCTCAAAGCGGTACGCGACAACTCGATACGCGACAACGGTCTACTCAGCGACCGGTCAACTCGACAACGGTCAACTGGGCAACTGGTCAACTAGGCGACTGATCAACTGGGCGACGGTCTACTTAGCGACCGGACAACTCGGAAATTAAACAATGACAAAATAATTACTTTAATAGTGATAAATTTTATAAATTATAATCTTTTCGAAAAATATTGTTACTGCATTCCCGAACATGTTTCATCAATTATCCAGACTTATGATGTAAATATAGAACCTATATTCATAAATGCATATTGCATCGATGTGCACCAAAGCTAAGCTAAAAAATTTTGTAACATCCCGAAATAACCATTTTTTTTAATCATCGCGTCGCCTTAATCAATTACGAGCGAGGAGCTTTAATTTTGGACTATAAGCAATTCAAAAAAAAGAATGTCTATCTCTTGGAGTCGTCGCTGAGTTGACCGAGTACGCCTCAAAGAGACTCCCGGTTTTTCATATCCGATAATCGACCTAATGACCCAAGCACAGTGGCGCAGCCAATGGGTGCTGTGCTGTCTCCCTCTGTCATGTCTCCCTCTAACATCGTAAAGCTGATACTGGTTAGCGAGGAGCACTGGACGATTATAGAGAAGACTAGATGGAAGGCCCGTCCACGGACGGGCATCTAGACCCGATTGCAATTGGTTGGAAACTCGATTGATGTGCAACTCGTCCCTGGGGGAGTACCGGCGGTGGTTTAATATATTTTTCGGTTGGTAAAAATAAACTAATAAAAGTGCTTTTAGGTTACCAAAAAATGACACGCTGCAGCAGCAGCAACGTGCTGGGATTTTATGTATTAATATGCTGGTGGAGATAATTTCCACCAAGACCAAATTCTAAGACGAGTGGCAACAATGAAGAGCAAAGTCCCGAAAGGACGAAAACAGTTAGAGACAAGAGCGTGTACGAAAGAAATGCCTTAGCGATTCCCGGCACCTCTAAGGAGGGGCAGATCCGAACTGCGGCGCGGTTAATCCCTAATCGGATTAAAAAAAGGGTCAATCTTTTCTTGCTGTCCGAACTGAGAGGTTGAACTGCGGCGAGGTGCAATTACATTTTTGAGGATTATCCATTAGTTTTCCAGAAAACGGCATTTAAAAATCCAAATTTTACATGCATTTTAGATAGGGATTTTATCTAACACGAGTGTTCTATTGACGGTACGCGTGGATTAACATACTCTTACTGATAGCCGTAGCGCTTGTATTCAGTTGTCGACCACCGTTGTCGACAAACGTTGAACTCGTTTTTAGGTTAGATTCTCGATTGCCTTGGTTGCGTTCGTCAAAAACGATGCTCCGCACCCTCCGCTCAGGTAAAACATCCCCCTAGATACCTCAACTCGCCAAAGGTGCTACTCGAAAGGAGTGAAACTCTTTTTTAATTATAAGCCTTTTCTTAATTAGTTTTAAAAAAATTATTTCATTTTAATATAATTTATAAGAAATTGGCCTAAAATGCACAAATACATAATGTTGAGTAATATACCCCCGTAAAGGGGTTCAACACGCACGATGTGTATCCGCCCGAGCTACAATCCCGTCTGAACCGCAGTTCGGACTTTCACTAAACCACACCTAAAGTAACCACGCCGCAGTTCGAAGCCCTCCAAACACTTTTCCATTTTTTTAATAATAATCGTTTTAATAATAATTTTACCCTTAGTTATTTCCTTTAATTTCCACTTCAATTTAAGATCGGTAACAGTGGTAACACAATAATTATACTCGAAAATAAGATGACCACGCCCCTTCTTCCAAAAAATTTTAACCTGCGCCTCACATCCCTTAGCCCCCCCCCCCCATAACAAAATCCTGCTCAAGCACCCTACACCTGTATATACTCACTTCTATTGAAGATACAGAGCTGATAGTAATCCTTGGAACTTTGGATACCATAAGCTTCAGTGCAAGTTGGTCTAGAACCACATCCCGATCAGCAATAATGATAGGGAACTGTCAGTAAATCAATACCACGAATTTAACTTTTTTCTCATGACAAACACGTTCTTTGGAAATATTCAAAGCCTCTGCTACATATCTCTCTAACTTTAATTCGCCGATTTTCTAGCATCATTTGATGAACTTGTGCGATGTTATCGTCGGTGGTTGCTGGTTTTGGACGTCCCAAACGTTCATCGTCTCCCAAGCTGGTACGGCCATGTTTAAATTCAGCCGTCCAACATTTCACAGTGGTAAACGATGGTGCAGAAACTCCGCACACAGTGTCCAACTCGTCTTTGATTTTCGTAGGCAAACCAAATATTTAATAACGGCTCGATACTCGATTTTATCCAATTTCACGAAAAAAACTCGTATCAACTCACTCCAGCAACAAAAACTGCGAGTCCAAAATGGTGAGTGCCTGTCAAAGGATGCGCAAACAAATTCTCTAGCTTTTGTTGACAAGTGCTGCCATCTTCATGTTGAGGTCGGAAACTTTTCAGACCACCCTCGTATCTTTCCTGTTTTTAAATCGGTGGTAAAATAGTTAGTATTGACCGAAGATCCCGGGGCCCCCCGAAATCGGGGGAGCCGGGGCACCTCCCTGGTTTGCCCATGATAGCTACGCCACTGCTTATTAGTAAGTACATACATGATTGAACTTTTATTTTCTCAGAAATATACTCAAAAACTATTTCTTGTGCAATCTTAACTAAATCGTTAGATTGTAAAAATAATCTAGGAAGTGACACTTGTAGAGGTTGGTAGGGGCAGCAAAATTTAAATAGCCTATTATAGGCTACTAACCACCCCTACCAACCACTTCTTTTCTCTGGTTAATTCAGTAATGCACATTAGTGGCAAACAGATAAGCATAGTATTCATTAATGATATTAGTATAAAACTCCAGGCCCGTAGCCAGGATTTCATTTTGTAAAAAGTAACATTTTCGGGAGATCCCCTTCCGGGAATTTTTATTATTACAAATTTTGTTTTTTTTAACATTCGTTCCCCCCCCCTTGGCTACGGGCCTGTAAAACTCGATAATTTGCCAGCAGAGCCTCTGTGGAGTTCATGGCTTCTACGGCATCTTCTTATGGCGGCACTTGGTTTGCATAAATAAATATTATAATTTAAACTAAACTTAACTTAAATTTCACCTGAAAGGTGCTAACATTTTGGGCATCCCCAATACCAAATTTTAAATCTTCCACTACTTCACCACCACGTAAGTATTACCAATAATAAGCATTACCATCCTGTAAATCGCATGCGCATATACGTCAGTTATCAGCTGACAAGATGGTGGTTTCTAATTTAATTTATTTATATTTAGTACATTAAAGTGATCGAGCACTATTTTAATATTATACAATTTATTGATCAAAATTTACACAATTATCTGAACGATGGAGGTGAATAGGGACGAAGCGCAACGCTGCATAGAGCTGGCAGAAGGTTACGTCCGCGACCGAAATCGTGAAAAGGCAGAAAAATTTCTCCACAAAGCTGAACGTTTGTATCCTACTCAGCGTGCGAAAGGTTAATAATTTCTGATTCATGACATTATCGATTGACATTGACATCTTTATTATTGCAGATTTGTTATTATCGGTGCAATTGATGGCTCCTTCGAACGAGCCGGAAACTCAACAACCCCGTAAACGAAAACCTGCAGCCAAGTCTGAAGAACCCCCAGCGCCACCTCAATATTCGCCCGAGCAATTTGAAGCTGTGAAGAAGATAAAGGCTTGTAAGGATTATTACGAAATTTTAGGGGTAAATAAAGATGCCACCGATTCGGATATAAAGAAAGCTTACAAGAAGTTAGCTCTTCAATTACATCCAGATAAAAATAAGTGTCCAGGTTCTAGTGAGGCTTTCAAAGCGATAGGTATGTAGGAGTTGAACAATTTACTTTTAATTATTCTGACCTACCTAATTTTTTTATTCGTGATGCAGGAAATGCGGTTGCTGTTCTAACCGATCCTGAAAAGCGTAAACAATACGATTTACATGGATCCGATGAGGAACGTATGTCACGTAGTTACAATAACCGTGCATCGTACTCGAGAGGGTTTGAATCTGACGCAACAGCTGAGGAATTGTTCAACATGTTCTTTGGAGGTGGATTTAGTAATGCTAATGTTTTTGTTCGTCGTAATGGTCGTGTTTATAGGCAAACCGCTAGTTCTGGTGAAACGCATCACACACCTCGTGAGGTAAGATACAGCTATTGGAAAATGTAAAAATACTCCAATGATTTTTTATATTTCAGACACAAACCAGCGGATTTGCAGCGTTCTTTCAATTGCTGCCTATTCTTCTGGCAATTCTCTTATCGATGGCTTCAAGTTTATTCATTTCTGATCCGGCTTACAGCCTACAACCGACTTCGTAGGTTCTAAATAATAAAAAAATTATTAATTAATTAATTATTGTTTTTTCAACAGAAAGTACACAGTTATGCGTAATACCGACAACTTAAACATTCCCTACTACGTTAAGAACAACTTCCATACGGAATATCAAGGATCGGTTCGACGTTTAGAAGTGTCCATCGAGGAAGACTACCTCACCAATTTGAGACACTCCTGTTATAGGGAAAAGAACTATCGTAAGTATTTTAAATTTGTTTATTCTATAAAGATACCTATTTCTTACATATAGGCGATTCCATGATGTGGAAGGCGCGTAATTTTGGAGATGCTGCGTTATACCAAAACGCTCAGAGCATAAAAACACCGTCGTGTGAAAAATTACAGAACTTACGCACACGTGTTCACTAAATAATATTAGCATAAACTTTTCTGTACCAAATTGAAATAATTTTAGGAAAAAAATTGTAATCGAATGGTTTTGACCATTTAAATTTTAAGTCCGACTCTGTGAATAGTATTTTTTAAAATGAATTTTCACGCATTATAGGATATTGTTTAGCAGTTTTCAAATTATTAACGTTGAGCATTTTTAGAAAATCAGTATCATTCGACTATCCTAAGCTGTGATTTTTTTACTTGATGCTGTTGTTATTTTTGTTAGTTTCTAGATTGGTTTTATTGTAAAAATTGGAGTGTCTGTATTTTTTAGTATAATTTAGGTCACATATTTATATTTATTGTTATTACTATATAAATTAATATTTATATGATGTGTAGCAAATTTAATAAATTAATACACACGTTACACGCTTTATGTTATTCCGCATAACGAGCAGCATTTTAGTAATCTTATACAAAATTTAATTTTAGTTTTTTCTTTATTTTGTTTTTAACATCTGTTTTACCATTATTAAAATCTGGATTCGAGTTTAGAGTCAACAAAACGTAAAGGCAAAATTTTACCGAAAAGGAAAAATAAAAAAGTGCCCACCAAATCGGCAAATTCAAAAATCAGTACCGAATTAAAGATGCTATTAGACGAGTACTTAAAGAATGTTCATCGGTTAAAGGATCCTCGGGATTGCCTCCGCGTTTTTTTAGTAGAAAAAATTCCCAGAGCTTAGTAAGCATCAGAGTATTTGTTGAATTGTTAATTTAAATATTGAGTCATAGGTAAACGAAGTCGGGCGTAAAGGTTATTTTGTAAATTTTGTATAATATGTAAAATAACTAATTTTAGGAATGAAATTGATTTATCAAATAGAAATTAGTATATTTGTAAACTTAAATAAATAAAATAAAAAAAAGTTAAGTAATAATAATTATTAAACTGTTAAATATCTTTAGACATGGAAGAAAATGTCTAATTTAGAACTTTCTAGTTTTCCCGCAAACTAGTTGAGGTTGTGACAGATAGGTAGGGATTACAGTGACTGTAATGCTGCAATAAACGATTGAGATAAATTATTCATCCCATTTTTTATTGGGAATAAATTTTGAGTTTCGATATAATTTTTGCTATTGAAGTGTGATAAATTTGAATTTTAGATGTAATTAGGACATTTTTGGAGAGGGATAATTGGGATTATAAATTAGCAATTTCAATAGAAATTTTTGAGATTACAAGAAATAACATTTGGATTTGAGAATTGTAGTTAGTTGGATTAGTAAAGTTCGTAATGTTAATATTTAAGATAAACTTAATGCTTAACCTTATGCATAATCTGTTAAATATGGTATCCCGTCAAAAAGACGCGGGAATTTGGACGCGCGACAATTAGACGCAGGTAACAATTGGACGCGTCAATTGGACGCATGCGACAATTTGGGGTACGACAATTGGACGCGGATATTTGGACGCGCGTCAGTAGGACGCATGCGATATTTGGCTTATGCAACAATTGCACACATGCAATAATTTGAAATTTATATAATATATTATCCCTTGTATTCATAATAATATTATAAGAGTGTTGTAAACCTATTTTAACTAAAACGCTCACTAACCAATGAAAACCTTACAAATAAGACTAATGAACGTTTATAATTGGCAGTGGCGTATTTAGAAAATGCCTTTGGGGGGAGGCAGAGAACATATATTTTTTGGAATCTCGTTAATCCATTTGTGCGCATCAGTAGTAAAACGACTGACAAAGTTTTAAAAATCAAAAAATGCAAGCGATAAGAACAAACAAAATAGGAATAAATATATTACATTATAACTAAGTATTAATTTAGTAAGTTTAGTAGTAAGTGATCCAGCTACTGCTGAATTACTTACGAGGAATTGCGCACAACTTTCAGCTGCAGATCTAAAATCAATATGATTTGTTTTTTTTTATGTGAATATTAAAATGTTATAAATTTGATAAAAAAATGTATTGTTTACATCACAAAAAATTGATAAAATTACTTCTGGTTAACTTTTTGTAGTTTATTTTTTATAAATAAATCTTATATATATTATAATAATGTGAAATTTCTGCATGTGCGCAATTGTCGTACCCCAAATTGTCGCATGCGCCCAAATTTCCGCGTCCAATTGTCGCGCGTTCAAATTCCCGCGTCGTTTTGACGTGGAACCGTTAAATATACAATAATTCCGTTGTCGCTTTTTCTTGTTTTAACCGTTGGGAGGGAGGGGGTCACCGGTAGTCTTCATTTGAAAATTCGACCAAATCCAAATTCATGTCCGCCATTTTGAATTTTATGAAAAATGCTTTTATTCACAATCGGTTAGTAATCAATACATTCCTGATTTTTAAAAAGTTGGGAAGCAGTTTATTATTTACTTTCACTTGCCAACCAATCAGAGTTAATTTGTTTTACTTCCCAACCTACCTCAGGTCGGGAAGTGATCACTTCCCGACCTGCAAAGTCGCATGATGGCAAGAAAAGGAACTAACAAATAATGTGCGTCAAATTAATTAAAATTATGTCAAATGTCAAGTACAAATTTAGTGCAAGCTAACTGCAATAATCTAATTTTAATTTAGTTACTTTAAAAATGTAAGTTTTATGACAATATTGTTAATTTAGCCAGAATAATTATTAAAGTACAATTTCAAATATTTACTATCATTTTGTTTGACATAAACAGCAATTTGCTTATTTTTTATACCAACTTGATAAACTATTTTTTCTATTCAAAAATGAAATAAAGTGAAAAGCAGCGTATAATTTCATACAAATTTTAATTATTTGTTATTTACTATCTGATTGTGAATAAAATAGTATACATACCTCGGTGTCAAGCTTCATTCCAGCGTCGCGCTTATAGTTGACTTCGGCGCTTCGCACCTCAGTCAACTAACTAGCGCTCGGCTGTAATGAAGCATTTTCCACCTCGGCATGTAATATACTATTTCTTGAGTAGCTCGGCCATTTTCAATTTTAATGAAAAATCGCGAAAACAAAGTTTGTTGGAAATTCAATTTGCTGCAACTTTGGTTCCCGTATTTTTTTGAAATGATATCTTTAAAATTAAACGTGAAAAAGGAGGCGCTATTTTTAATTTTATGAAAAATGGTTTTTCTTGAATAACTCTGCCAATTTTAACTTAAATGAAAAATCGTCAAGACAAAAGTTACAGGAAATTCAATTTTATACAACTTCGGTTTCCGCATTTATTTCTGAAATCGATATTTTTCAAATTAAATCTGAAAAAAGAGACGCTATTTCGAATTTTATGAAAAATGGTTTTTCTTAAGTAACTGCCAATTTCAATTTTAACGAAAATTCGTAAAAATAAAAGTGGGAAATTCAATTTTTTACAAATGTTTTTGTTTTCGACGATGAGCCTGCCAAATCAATATCACCAGTTTCAGCTCTGGAAACTTCGAAATGATCAGTTTCAGGATTTGATTGTGCAGGATTGTCGATATCAGCATCATCATCAGTATTATCTTCCTCAAGTAGGTCCGAAATTTCCGTAATATTTTCACAACTTTTTCCACTGCAGTTATGACATAAAACAGAACATTTCCGCTCTGCCTTATATCATCCACACATTTTTCCGCAATTCATTCTACATTTACATGAAATCGTTTTGAGCAACGATTCCGGGGCGGGTGCAGCGGTGGTGGTTATCGGTTCTAACCGTGCTCTCTGTTTCGTGTTTCTTCAAAAAAAATTTTGACAGGTTTTCTTTTTCTTTACCATTAGCGTAGGACCTTAAATATTGACCGTAGGAAAAAAGTTTAGGATCAAAATTGTTCAAAATTTAATTCCCTACAAGTTATGTTCATTTATGCTCTAAAGTTAAAAATAAATGAGATAATGCAAGGGATATTTTTCTAATTAAACCTGAAAAAAGAAGCGCTATTTTGAATTTTATGAACCCAAAAGAGACAAAAGTCAAAAGTTTTCAGGTTTTCCCAATTTCCTGGGAAATACAAATTCCTACAACTTTTGTCTTTATGATTTTTCGTTAAACTTGAAAATGGCCGAGTTATTCAAGAAAAACCATTTTTCATAAAATTTAAAATGGCGCCTCTTTTTAGGTTTAATTTGAAAAATAGCGATTTCAGAAAAAAAATGGGGAACCAAAGTAAGCAATTTAAAAAGCAAATTGAATTTCTTACAACCTTTGTCTTCGAGGCTTTTCGTTAAAATTGAAAATAGCGGAATTATTCAAGAAAAACCAATTTTCATAAAATTCAAAATAGCTCCTCTTTTTTTAAATTTTTATTTGAAAAATTGCGATTTCAGAAAAAAGTACAGGAACCAAAATTGTAGCAAATTGAATTTCCTACAATCTATGTTTTCGCGATTTTTTGTTAAAATTGTAAACTGCTGAGTTATTCAAGAAAAACCATTTTTCATAAAATTCACAATGGCGGACATAAACAAATGCAGGATTTGGTAAACTTTTTAAATGAAGACTACCAGTATTTTGCTTTAAATTGATAAGCATGTTTACCTCCCAAACTTTGAATTTTTGCTATTACAAAATATATGTTATATGGGCTGATGTTAGTTATAGTCTATCCTATGGCAGCTCGAGTGTGACTCATACCTAAAAATTATTGCAGCCATATAAAATATTTGAAACTCCGCCTGGGGGCAAGCTGGTGGGTGCATTGAGTAGCTCATCAGATGTCACTACCGGTCTCAAACCCTGATAAAGGAGGAGGGCTAACAACCCCTTCTTGTAAAATATTTCTGTTGTGAGGACTTATACCCCAGTTGGCATGCTTACGTCAAATCACGTCAAAATCACGTTTATATTTCGTCGAGGACGTCAAACGACTAAATACTGACGTTAGTGTGACGTTGTTTTATGACCTAATTTTGACGTTAGAAAAGTAACGTCATTTCAAGGTAATTCTGACGTCGTTTTTCTTTGTAATTTCGAATTGAACAAGTTCGTTGTTCTGATTTTTTTATTTATTAATTTTTTTAATTAATTCTGCCCTAGTGCGTAAAAGTAGTACTTTTCCGCACACTTTTGAATATCACAAAGTGACACTTTTTGAAACATAATTAGAAAAAAGTTGCCACCGAAAAGGAAATTTTCTATGACTTATTGGAACGAACAATAGAAGAGTTTTCGAAACAAGACATGCGAGTATTGTGTTGAGACTTCAATGCACAAATTGGCAGGGAAGATCAACTATCGGCAGTGCCGGATTAAACATTTGTGGGCCCCTAGGCAGTTACATTCGGGGCTTTCTAGAAAATTATTACTTGCATATCGGGTTAGTGAGTTTTTTTTTAGCTTTTTCGATCTTTTTGTGGCGTCTCGGGGAATTTCATTAATATTTCAATTTGTCTCGTCGACAGCCAAAATGCCGCCCTAAAAAAAAATCTGTTTTCACGGGGCCCCTAAAATAAGTGGGGCCCCTAGGCAGCTGCCTTTTCTGCCTCATGCATAAGTGGTAGATTATTTTTAAGTGGTAACTTACATAACATAACTTGACAAATATTATATTTTGTATTAATTAATTTATTGAAAAACCTAATACAATTAATTGTTATCAAAATCGATTATAAGTACATATATCTATTACTAAAGTCTTAGCAAAGGAGTCAAGTTCCAGAGACATTTAAAATTACTAGAAATTTTCAGCTTTAACTTAGTCGTTCATCATAAAATTTGTAATTTCTCTTCTTCTAACTTTTCCAGAAGTAGTCAGAGGAAGTTTTTTAATAAACTTTACACCACCTCTAAGCCTTAGTTGATCAACGACTCTTTCAGCAACGTAATCTTCAATTTCTTTTGGTGTAACATTGTTATTATGAGAATCCTTCAAAACAACAGCAGCTGCAGGATGATCGATATCTTCAGAATGTGGAATTCCGACAACTACAGCATAATGAACGTCCGGATGCGATGAAATAATATTTTCAATGACACTTGGTAGAACTTCTTGGGTTTGATACCAAAACATTTCTTTTGTCCGTTCGATATGATAAAAGTAATGTTCCTCATCATAGTACATCAAATCTCCAGTTTTAAACCATCCATCAGAATCAAAAGCATGCGAACTATCTAAAGCAAACAGGCCGTTCATCATGAACACCGATTTTAATCTTAATTCTCCTGGTTGATTAGGACCTAAAGTTTCTCCTGTATTTACGTCAACTATCTGCAAAAGTTATTTTAAAATATATTCAAATCGAGTATAAATGACTTTGTTTTACCTTGTACGATATGCCCATTCCAGGTTTCCCAACCGAGGTTAGTAACTTTTCAGGATCATATTGGGATGCCAATTTTGCTTCCATTAAAAATCCACGTCCTCCTAGTTCAGTTAAGCCCATCGCTTGCATAACATAACAATCGGGCAACATATTTTTCAATTTTAACATGAGTCCTTTGGGAACCGCTGTGCCGCTTACATAAAATAATTTCAGCGACAATTTATCAATTCCTTTAGGCTTTTCGGCATTACTCCACGATAATGCATGGTAGGGTGTCAAAAGCATCAAGTGAACCTTAGAAACAATTTTATAATGGCATCATCAATTAGAAAATTCTTGAATGCTTACCTTGTATTTCGATAGTAAGTCCCATACGATATTCTTGTCAAAATGTGGCACCACAATTTTGCAGCTGCCAGTCATGATACTTAAATTGATAATACTGGTTTGAGAAATCCAATATATTGAAGAGAAAACCAGAATATTACCTTTGCGAAAGTCTTTCCTAAAATTCAATAAATTGATTTTAATATCCCGTACTTTACGGAATATTTTTATATTCCAGTTGGCATAGTTACGTCAGAACACGTCAAAATAATAACGTCAAATAATGACGTTAGTGTGACGTTATATTGACGTCAGAAAAGTAACGTCATTTTTACGTCACCGGTACGTAATTTTTTTGATTTTATGACTGCTGACCAATTATCGACGGCAATATGACGTAAATATGTCAACTGGGAAGATTGAATTTATAGTTAAATCGTTGGTCAGCCAACTAAGATGTAACCTGGCATTAAAAAGCAGTACTTACTGAAATTGATACGCATGACACACAAAAGTGTAATGATGTAAACAGGCACCTTTTGGCAAACCTGTGGAACCGCTACTAAAGAGAATAATCATGGTTTCCATTAGGTTTGTAATTTCTACCGGTTCAAAGCTTTCTTCTTCTTTAGATTCCTCTAAAAATTCTGAAAACTCAGTATGGGAAGATTTCCCAAAAACTACGACTTCCGTATCTACTTCAGCATCTTTCAATGCTTGTTCTGCAACATCCAAATTTTCCAGATCGACAAAAATTATTTTTGACTTTAGTCTTGCTAACAGTTGTGTTATTTCTGCTGTCGATAATGATGGATCGATTTTTGCTACTTTGATGCCGAGAAATAAAGAACCAATAAACGGTACGATAACATTTAAGTTATTGTAACTCAAAATTGTTACAATATCATCTCTTTTAACACCTTTGGATCGAATTTTGATTGCCGTTCGTATACTGCGTTGCAAAAGTTGTGCGTATGTATCTTCTTCTCCAGTTAAGCCATCTATCTAAATAATTACAAAGTTAGTAGAAGCAATAGACTCTCAGCTAGACACCAAAAGATCTTCAATAAGCAGATGCTTCGAGTATCTACCCAAAAGTGTGTGGATTGGACCAGTACCCCATATGCGGTACTAAAAGTATAGATTACCTGGGCTAAAGCATTTCCATGTTTTTTCATTTGATTATAAAAAACTTTTCCCAGGCCCCCCGAATTTGGAAAGCACTCTTCTTTTGGCATATGGATAATATATTTTTCCTTGTCATGTTTTGATTCACCTTGAAACACAATTTAGTTAAACAATGTAGCATACTACAATATTATTATTTAATAATAACAATAGATGACATCATATAAATTGTATTTAAAATTTTATAAATGCATTAACAAATATGATTATCGAGAGCCCACTTGAGTATTAAGTAACGATGGTGCTCCCTTTGATAAAAATTTTAATAGATAACGAAGTTCTTAAATCATATTTTATTTATAGCCCATGAGGTTAAATTAAGAATTTTTTTCTGAGAAAATGATGTTGCATTTGTCAAAACCGACCCTCCACTCCAGATGCTCTGGACCGTTTTGACAAACGCTGAACTCACTAAAAACTATCTCTCAGGATTTCGGTGCGGCAGGAATTTGATGCCGCGGGATTGTGGCCACGGGATTTTGTCCCATCCCGGGATTTTTATTGTTAATAACAGCCAGCTTTGCATGCCCTCCATTTCCATTATTTACCTTATTGCCTAAGATTTTTTGAGATTTCCTGGGATAATCTACATTTTCTAGGATTTCCTATTTCCAAAGATTTTTATTAGTTTTTACTAAGATTTTCTCGAATTTTCTAAAATTGCCTAAAATTTTCTAGAATTTTCGAACATATTTCTGACATTTTCTAGAATTTCTATATTTCCTCAGACTTTCTAGATTTCCTGACATTTCATGTGATGTAAGGGCAGATTCAGGAAAAAGTGATGGACGGTGCAAATGACGTTTTAGAGAGGTAAATAAATTTTATTTGATAAGGACTTTCGACATATTTTTCTTTTAACAAAAAATTAACGGCAAAAAGAATAAAAATTGTTAAATTCCTAAAAAAAAAGTAAAGTTATAATAGTTGAAATGGTGGTCATTTTAAGTACTATTTTAAGAATAAAACAAAAAGTACGATATTTTCAATTGCCAGTATGAATCTGATGAGATTAGTGTCGCGGTTAAACCCGCAAATAAAATCGAAACATGTAATTCGGTATAGCATTTTATATAACATTTTTATGCTATTTTTTTTATTTACTGTTGATTCTAAAGACGACCCTGGTTACCGCTATCCTACTCAGATTTAAAAATATACCTCCTTTGTAGATTAAAATGACCCCTATCTCAACTATAATTTCTTGATCGGATCCTGGAATTTCTCAGGTTTTATTTAGGATATTTTATATTTTCCTCGGATTTCCTATTTCCCAAGACTTACTTGGACTTACTTAAGCAATAGCGTAGCGTGAAGGGCAAAGCAGCGGGCGGTACTTCTATGAGGGGCGACAGGCAGAGACGTATTTTAAAATTTGGCGCCCTGGGCCCAAAAGGTTTGCCGCCCCATAAATTAATTAAAAAAGCTAAAATTAATTGTTTTAATTCATTCTGATTATAAAAGGCGCCCCAAGCAGAGCGCGAAGGACGGCTTGCACCTTCCCTCGAAGCCTTCCGCCCCGGGGCATGGCCCTTAGGTAAATACGTTTCTGGCGACAGGGAACGGCGGAGAGTTTGCATTGCACAAAACACTTAGAATAAAATTGCCATTGAATTATTTAAATTTTAATAATAAATTAATATCAATTTCGAAGATAGAGGGCAGCAAATTTCGGGTTTTTCTCGGGTACGCCAATGTTTCTAAGAGTTTTTTGGATTTTTTAAAGATTTCCTTGGATTTTGTAAGATTTCTTAAGTTTACTACGTTAAATAGAATTTCATAAGATTTTGTACATTTTTACGGATTTCCTGTATTTTAAGGCTTCCCTAGGGTTTTTCATTTTTGGAGATTTCCTATTTCTTCAAATTCCTAAGATTTCTTAGAATTTTAATTATTTCGGATTATCCATTAGTTTTCGAGAAAACGGCATTTAAAAATTTCATTTCTACTCAGGCTTTTTGTTCAGGCATGCTGCAACTCGATGTAAAGTGTGCAATTACTAGCAAAGAGTTCCACATTTCCTTTTATGAGATTTCCTTGGATCGCCTCATGATTTCTTTTAGAAAACGGTGAAAAATTAAAAAAAAGTCTGCAATATTTCAAAAATTCCGGATTTCCAAAGATTTCCTAGATTTTCTAACATTTTCGGGGATTTCCTCAGAGTTTCTTGGATTTCTTCAAAATTTCATTTAGAAATAGTTGTAAAAATAAGAAAGAAAAAACTTGTCGTATTACTTGTCATATTAGAAATATTTCTACGTTCACGCTATGCGATTTTTGATATTATAGAAGTCAAAGTTAAATACTAAGCTCAATTTTGACAATAAAATGGTTTCTATTTTCTACATCTACATCAGTTTTAAACAAAAAAATTGTTGGTCATATGATGTAAGCGTTGCTTACGATTTTAGATATGATTTTTCATAGGATAAAGTCATATGAGAAATCGCATAGTGTGAACCAGCTTCTTTTCAAGGTTTTCCTAAATTTCCTAAGATTTTCTTGGATTGCCTAAACTTTTCTCAGATTTATTTTTACTTGTACACCAAATTTTTCCAGCAATTTCCCCCTCGACTCGATGCCAATTGGTTCTAACAAAAAATTAACTACTTTTGTTGGTAGAATTTTAATTGGTGTTTGACGATGGCGAGGAGGAAACCACATACCAAATTTTTGTACACTGCATTTCCATGTATGAGATTTCTTTGGATTTCCTAGAATTTTCTCAGATTTCCTTCGATTGTCGCAATTTTCTTTAAAAAAATTGAAAGGTAAAAAAAAGGTTGTCTGGAATATTTTTTTAATTTCCTATAATTTGTTTGATTTCCCAAGATATCTTTGAGCCTCTTCAGATTTCCTACTTTTCCCTGTAAGGAGAAAATTTCCACTTATGGTAACTAGGCATAGTTTTGCATCCAAAATGTTTCAAATACTTTCCCTGTTTTCCTCCTGGATTGTCTTATATAAGATTTCCTTTCGAAAATTATGAAAAGTAAAAAAAAAGTTTATCTATAGAATCTCGCAGATTTTCTGTATCTCAAGATTTCATTGGATTTCTTATAAATTTTTTTGGATATTGTAAGATTTCTTTGAATTTATTGATATCCCTGGATTTCCTAAGATTTTTTTTTAATTTCTCAATATTTCCTAGGATTATCTAAATTTTCTCTGGTTTCCTATTTGCTAAGATTTCGGGTTTCCTAGGATTTCTTAAGATTTTCTAGGATCTTCTACGTTTCCATAAGTTTACTATTTCTTATTATTTCATAGGATTTCATATAAGTTTTCCTGAAAATTTCGAAGATTTCCTAGATTTTCTTTCCGAATTTTCTCGGATTTCCCATTTCCACAGATAACTTAGATTTCTCAGTTTTTTGCAATGTTTCTTTGGATTCTTAAGATTTCCTTGGATTACCTAAGGTTTGCTGGGATTTCCAAAGATTTTTAGATTTTTTAAAATTTCTTAGAATCATCGGCAGATTTCCTGAGATTTTTTAAAGTATTTTTACATTTCCTCGGATTTCTTTACCCAAAAACATCTTGGATTTCCTAAGGTTTTCTTTCTATGTTCAAAAATTTGAAGATTTTCTAGAATTTTCTACATTTTCTTCGATTTCCTAAAATTATTATTTAAAATTATTGTCTTCGATTATTTTCTCTGGTTCCACTTTGCTTCTTCTTTTCACAATATTTAACATATTTATTTACCCCCCCCCAAGTTTAATAACTTTCCCTCATGAATTTTACTTGAATACGCCCTTGAAGTGAAATAGTAAAAGTTAAATGATTACGACACGGATGGATGGAAAATCACTGTATCGTCATTATTTTAAAATTAAACAAAAACACTTTTAAACCGTTTCAAACCCTTGCAAAAACAAAAATTTAATTTTACAATTTGCTGAATAAGCAAATCCTTTTTTTTTGAGAAAACTCACATTTTTTAAAATAATTTTAGAAAAATGCAAAAATTTATGTATTTTTTTTAATATTATTTAAATCAATTTATTTTTAATAATTATTATTTGTATAAGAAAAAAATTCAAATAAATATTTTAATGTCAAAACCCGCGCAAAATGATTTTTTACAAAATGGTAACTCACCGTTAATCATAGCTACTATCGAGAAACCCCAACTTAGTTAGAACACACAAAATCATTTAACGGTTTCCAAATTTATGTGGATATAACAATCAATTACCTAACACTTTATAACTACCTGGCCGATAAGATAAAAATTTTGTTTCTATTTAAAATAAATTCTCTAATGCACTTAAACTAATCAAATTAAATTTAAAAAGATTTTATTGATTCGGTTTTTTGATAATTTTGATTTTCAAATAGAAAATATTTTAGACACTATCTGCGTGTACCTTAGAGCAAAGGTCTTTTTAGATAATGAGAAGGGTTATAAGTAGGCACTTATTTGTGACAATAAATTTATTTTATACGCTGCGCCAATACTTATTACTTTAATCTTCCATATCACACTGTGAAGCAAGCGGATATACCAAAATTAATTAACGGATCACAGACCAGATGTTTATACTTTTATATCTGCAATGTCGGTATGGCCAGATTTTGGGACATTGCTCAAAGGAAAATTTGGGGGAAGGCGACAAAGCTGGTAAAATTAAAAAAATTTAATCATTACAAAGGGAAAACCGGTAAAAAATAGGTAATGCATGTTTGAATTTATTAATAAAAAGCCCATGAGAAAATCGATAAAAAATGTGAGTAAATTTAAATTATTAAAACTTCACGCTACCGACACGACCACCACAATAAAAAAAATAATAAACATTACACAGTGTCATGTATGCAAGTGTGATCACCTCCATTCAAATACATGCCGACGTGTATCGGAATTATTTATAAATTTTATAAAATTTGGAATTGCACGTAAATTGTCAAGAAACTGAAAATAAAATTATGAATTGAATTTTGTTCATCGGCGCAAAAATGAAAAATTTTCTATGTATTTTTTTCAGTGTAGCCGTCTAATACATATTAAAGAGTGATTTACTAACCGTAATATTTTTTTTAAAAAATGTTTCAAAAATTAATTACTACACTTCTACTGCTTACCCCAGTCAGTAAAATTCAAGGGGTAAATATCCAATAAAATTTCTGGACATTAGATTCGGAATTCCAAAGATTTCCAAAAATTCTAACGATTTCCAAGGAATTCCAAAGATTTCCAAGACTTCTAATGATTTCCAACGATTTCCAAAGAATTCCAAGGAATTCCAAAGACTAACAATTCCAAAAACTTTAGAATTCCAAGGAATTCCAAAGACTTCCAAAGAATTCCAAAGACTTCCAAGTAATTCCAAAGAATTCCAAAAACTTCCAAGGAATTCCAAAGAATTCCAAAGATTTCCAGTGATTTCCAAAGAATTCCAGCGATATCCAGAATTCCAGAGAATTCTAAGGAATTCCAGGGATTTCCAAAGATTTCCGAAGATTTCCAAGAAATTCCAATGATTTCCAAAAACTCCCAATGATTTCCAAAGACTCCCAATGATTTCCAACGATTTCCAAAGAATTCCAAGGAATTCCAACGATTTACAAGGAGTTCCAAATATTTAAGACTTCCAATGATTTCCAAAGAATTCCAACGATTTTTTAGGAATTCCAAAGAATTGCAGGTATTTTCAAAGATTTCCAGTCATTTCCAAGGTATTCCAATGATTTCCAGGGATTTCCACCGAATTTCAATGATTTTCAAGAATTCCAAGGATTTCCAAAGACTTCCATTGATTTCCAATGATTTTCAAAAAATTCCAAAGACTTCCAAAAAATTCCAACGATTTTCAAAGAATTTCAGTGATTTACAAGGAATTCCATTTAGTTCCAAGGAATTCCAATTAGTTCCAATCCAATTGGAATTAGTTCCAATTTAAAGAATTCCAGTGATTTCCAAAGAATTCCAGGGATTTCTAAGGAATTCAGTCCCATCATTTTGTTTATAAATGTTTTTACCTCGGGATTAAAATTTTAGAATCCAAAAGCCCCAACTTTGCAGGCGACAGTTGACGTGATATTCTGGTTAAAAACCAAACTCTTAATTCAAAAATAAATTTGAATCAATTTAAAATCCAATTCCAAATTAATTTTAAAACAAACCTTCAATATCAAATTTCCTATCTTGATACAAATTGATTGTTCAAAAATACTCTAATTTATTTCTAATCCAAAATATTTGAAGTTTGTCCAAAATTTGGGACAATACCAAATTTTAAATAAATCAAAAATGTACTCACTCGAAATTAATGCTTTATTTAAAATACAACTTAAGCTTGCAAAACCGCAAAATTAAATTCTCAAAGAGACCATTTTGATCCTATCCCAACGGCAAAAGAAATACATTTTCCCCACCTCGTTATAGCCATCTAAGTTTGTCGGTCGGAAATTGAACTAATTAAAAAATTAAATTAAAAAATAATATTTACAAAACCAAAAATCAAAAAAAGTTAAATCTTTGGTTTGAAACTCTGTAAAATCTCCTAGGAGAGATTTTGTAGATTTGGCGGACTTCTGAGCGTTGGCAGCCTCACCAACGAGTTATTAGTCCTGGAACTCAAAAGTTGCCGTGGTGGCAGCATGAAACTCGGAGTTCGGTTTTAGACTATATTTTCATTCATCATTTGCTTAATTCACTCATCAATATTAAAGCAAGTCAAAAAATTGCAATAACAATGCGTGTGACTGTACAATTTAAATTTCCACCTTTAATGTTTTAAATATAAATTGCTGATGATTTGAACTTAATATGTTCACCTACTTGGCTATATACAGGATGGTTTTATAATTACTATAATACATTTTCAGAAAAATGGTGGAATTTGTGGGATTTTTTGGGTCAAATCAAACAGAAGATCTTTCTTCTTGTCTACTTTTAAACTAACTAGTTTCAACCCTAATTCAGGTCTTCATCAGAGTCAATAAAAGAAAAAATAACATAACAATTATTAATAACATGTGTGTGTAACCGTGACAACTTTTAAAAATTTGAAAAACTTAACATTAGTATACAATTTCACAGAGTAAAAACAAATCACCGAACTCAAAAAAAATGTGTAACGCTCCACCGAGCGTTCAGTAACGAATTCCACCATTTTTCTGAAATTCACAGTTTGGGGGTCACGAGACATACCTAGGTACACCCATACAGGAAGTAACGACGGGCCCAGGCTTGGTCCAACTCTGAAAAACTCTGGCCCAGGCCTGTAAGCCAGTATTGCCCCAGCCTTGGTGGAAGTCTGGAATGATAACGTCGTGCCAAGTTTGGTTGCCAATGCTGGGCCAATCTTGGTTGCCAAGACTGGGCTAAGCTACGTTACCAATGCTGGCCCAAGATTTATTGCCAAGGCTGGGCCAAGCTACGTTACCAATGCTGGCACGACGTTATCATACCAGGCTTTCACCAAGGCTGAGCCAATACTGGCTTGCTAAGACTCAGCAGCGATGGCTGAGGCTGAGTTCCCTAGTTTTGGCCCAAGACTGGCTCAGTTACCCGGTCTTGGGCCGACCTTGGTACGCCGAAGTTTGGCGTCCCAATCTTGGCTTAAGCTTGGCCCTGTTGTTGAACTCTGGTAGCTCCTGTATGGGCAGACCTGTTGGATAACCCAAATATACACGCTAGATCCGGACCTGCATGCTGAGGTGACCCAAAGCAAAGTGTATTTAATAGATTCAACTTTAAGTTGGTAATACCGAAACGACTTCGGTAAAGACCACCTCACACAACGCTTGTTTGTAAAAAAGGAAAAAAACAAATTAAAAACAAATGAGAAAATTACAAATTAAAAAACTACAAAAGAAAAAGATAAATAAAAGAAATATTTTCTTTTCTTTTATTTATGATTTTATTTTCTATACTTCAATTTGTTTTTTAATTTGTAATTTTATTTTGCATATTGTTTTTATAGCCTTGAAAATGGGTCATTACAGAACCCGAAACATCGAACAACTTTATTTGTTTTTATTAGAAATTTATTAATTTTATTAATTAAGTTGAATTTTATTAGAATTTGTTGCACTTCAGGAAGGAAGGAATTGAAGAAATTTATAAAAAATATTTTTGGCCTCTTTCAAACATTTAACAATACATTTAAGTCACAAATTTTTGTAAGAGAGTAAAATTAGACAACTGATTCAATTTTGGGTTCAAGAAAGATAGAAATCAGGAAGTATAAACCAGATAAGCTAAAACAATGTTATCGGAATTTTCCGTAGAATTTATGAGTAATTAAAAAATTTTTATTTAAACGGAACATTTTGTTTTCCCCAAATTAAGTCATTGATAATTCTCCAGATTTTTGATTTTATCTCCAACATACGGACGTCTCTCAGAAGCATGCACCAATTTGTCCTCTAAGATAAATAAAGTCAAGTGAGAAAATTATGTGTACAAGTGAAAGGAAATGAGGGAAATTTTGTTTAATATTATAAATCTTAAGTAAGAGTGGATACGGAGAGGGGTAACTAACTCCGGCCTCCCGCCTGACTCATCGAAACCAAAAACCAATGGTTTTCTTGGTCATCATGAAAGACGTAAAAAAGCAATGATTTATTATTAAATTTTATTATTCAAATTTTTTATAAGTGTTAATAATAAAATAAAAATGTATTATAAGTATTAATAAAAAAAAATTATAGATAAATAAATAAATAAGAGCAGCGACGGCGACGGAGCGCAGTGCAAATAGCCGTTTTCGTTAGATCACGGAATGCACGCATGGTTTGCTGTGGTTCACACTTGGGTGGGTGAACAGTTATGAGATCTACTGATCTGGAGTCTCCAAATGAGAACGTGCCAGAGCAGGAGCACCAATAGTCATTAAGAAAGGGCATGCTAAAAAGATAACTGATTTTAGAAGAGAAAGTGACTATAAAGATCAGTAATAATGAGATAGTGATTCTGGGAGTAGGGTAAGGTTGCGCTAGTCGTACCACCGCTTAAGTCGTACCTTTTAAATATTAAGCGTAATATGAATATGTCCAATTTTAAATGTAGGTACGACTTAAGTTATAGATGGGTACGACTTAGAATACTGGTTTCTTAAGTCGTACTAAATTCGTGTTCATAAATATTATTAATTTTATCCAAGAGAGTAGACAACACAAGATATTATTACCTACATGACTTTTATTTTTTCGTAGATGCTACGTTTTATATCTATTTCTTCTTAGGGGGTACGACTTGCGCAACCTTACCCTATATAGTCCAACAGGCACTTCAAATAGAAAAACTATAGAAGAAATCTACCAAGCAATAGCTGATAAAAACTAAACAAGATTAACAACAAACAGAAACTGATTATGACAGGTGACATCAATGCTAAAGTGCGCACTCGAAATGATGACGCGATGGTGAAACAATTCAACGAGGCGCCTCTAAATGACAACGGAGATAGACTTATCGACATGATGTGTAGTACTCAATATAATCTAAGAATATGTAACACCTTCTTGAGAAGGCTTGCACCTAGGAAAGACCATCACTAAAACATTTTTGAAAATGTAATAACTGAATATTGTGCCCGATGTGCCCCACGTTGTGCCGTATTTTTTGTATTTATTTTTTTTTTTTTATTCTATAGAGATTGCTTATTTTGGGGTAGAAGTTAGTTCCGCCATCTCAAAAAATTGTCAAAAAATTAAAAAAATACTGCATAACGTGGCACACATCCCGCAGCCCGGCACAACATTCAGTTTTTAAATTTTCAAAATTGGCAGGGCAGCTAACTTTACGCACATAAACTTCTAGCGAAATACAAATTAAAACAAAAGTTGTCTAAACAAAACCTAGCAATGATCAAGAAGAAAAAAGACAGAAAAACACTAATTTGATGAAAAGAAGGGGTGCATATATTGACCCGAGAATTAAGGAAATTAGGATCTTAGGGATTTTAAGGATTTTTGTGAAGGGAAAATTCGACAATTATAAGAATGAAGCTTGAGACAACAAATGTTTGGAAATTAATAGACTGCTTATTGGAGCTTAGCTGGATAAAAGCTTTTCATTGGTTCACGTTTTTACCAACCTAAAAAAATAAATTTAAAACACTTTATTACAAATATAAATTCTTTAATTTTTTTAATTTCTTTAATGACAACTTTTATTTGTATTTTGTATTATCGTTTCTTGTAATATTCGTCTTCTTATTTTTCCAGAAGTTGCTAATGGAAGTTGTTCAATGATAGCAACTCCACCCCTTAGTTTGTGTTTATCAGTTACCCTTTCTTCAACATATTTTTCAATTTCTTCCGGAGTAACTTTACCTCTAGCAGAATCTTTCAGAACTACTGCAGCCGCTGGATGTTGCACATCTTCCAAATGCGGTAATCCTACGACCACTGCGTATTGCACATCGGGATGACTCAATATTACATTTTCTATATTATTTGGATGTATATGGTGCGTTCTGAATTGTATTATTTCTTTAATTCGTTCTATAACGTGAAAGAATTTGTTTTCGTCGTAGTACATTAAATCTCCAGTTTTAAACCATCCTTCAGAATCAAAGGAATCTGTTGAATCCATACCAAAATATCCGTTCATTATATATTTGGTTTTAATTCTTAACTCTCCCGGTTTATTTGGACCCAAATTTTTTCCAGTTTCAAGGTCTACTATCTGCAAAAGTTAAAATTAATTATCAGTTACTGTACTATTTACACGAGAAGAATCGAAACATAACTTTTACCTAATAATTCCAAAATTCGCGTTTACGGGAAATAATTCCGACAGTTTTTTCTCAACGGTTTTATAAGTATTTTTGGTCGCTGAATCTGATTTTTGACTTTGGAATCGTTTTTTCAGGAATCGCAAAAAACGCAAATTTTTGCACTTGTTTTAGTTTTTCGCATATAACTCAGAAGCGGTGCATTTCTCAAGAATGACTATTCCATACAAAATTAAACTAGGCAAAATTTCCTACAATTTATGTATAGTATAAGCTGACTTAGTTTCTACAAGGTTCCAAACCGCCGCTAGAGCGCGTTTAAAGATAGTATCTTTTGAGTGCGGTAGAGCCGTAATATGAAGTTTAGATGCCCAAAATCGGTTATATTATGATTAATATTATGTTTAATTCACATTTAGCACTTTATTGAACGTCTTTGAAGTCCGTAGTCGGCAAGCCTGCCAGTTTTTAAAAAACCGCAAAATTCCCATTTTAGCTGCATTTACTAATCGTGAATGAAACTGAATGTGTTGAATGAAAAAATAGTACAATGCAGTACCATGTCAGAGGACATCGGGGAGACAGGGACGGCAAAACCACTATTTGCTATATACAGGATGTCCCCGTGACCGTGGAGAACCTTTGAGGTTCTTTTTTTTACCCTTTTTTACTCTTTTTTTTTATTTTAAAAAATTTATTTTTTTTACTTTTTTACACCTTGTTCATTATTTTCAAAATTTCTGTGAAAACGGTTAGTTTCTCAAAAAAATGTATCTGACCAAAGTTGTAGCCCGATAAATTCCCTATTAGGTTTGTGTCAACAGTTTTTTTCTAAGATGTATCGTTTAAGAGATATGGGGTTCGCAACATTTTTTCGCTTAATTTAATTTATAACTCGAAATCCGTTGATTCTAGACCATAAGGGATTATAACCTAAATTGTAGATAAGTATATAATATTTAAAAAAGTTCTAATCCATTAAGCTTACAAAATCAATAATAGCGGAGCTATGGCCGTTTGAAATCAGAAATTCAAAAAATTGCTTTAAAAGAGGTACCCCAAGAGTTTGGACTTAGATAAAATTTTGTCTTAGGAAAGTGTCCTTTATCGCCACCTCAAAGGTTCTCCACGGGGACACCCTGTATATTTGGTCAGAAAAAAACGAAAGTAAATTAGCCTAAAAATAAATTATAACACTCCATTCCCCTCTTTTCTCCACATTTCTTTCAACTCTTTTCTTCTCTTGCCAAATCTCACTCAACTTCTTTTCGGATGTAGAATGCTGAATTTTGAGTGGATATTCTGCAGTAGGTCCTGACATGTTCCCATAGCCACTGTTTTAGTTGGTAAAACACTCTCAAAGAGTGTGGCTCCACTGCGGTTTCAGTTGATGGAAGAAATGCTATATTACCAGTCAACTTATGTATATAGTTACATGACCACCACGATCGTTTCACACAGGAAGACCATTGTACCATTGATTGCATCTGCAATATGTAAACAGATAACGATTGTAACAAGATGGTGTTAATGCACCTTAAGTTCTTATCAATGTAAATGTTTAATCTTTCTGTAAACGTTCTAGTTGTAAACGCTTTTAATCTTTTATTATACAAAACTTATAAAAGGGGATGTGAACCCAAACTTTAGTTAGTTAGTAGTTCTCTATGCTTCGGCTTGTAACTGTTGTACTCAAAATAAATCTTTTTTAAAATTCGACTTTGTTAGTTCTGAATTTAACTGGCGCTGCGAACAGGATAGTTTCACGAGTATCGGTGCATCTTATTTGGCAAGACAACCAGGAAAATCCAGTGAAACGGCTGAACTTTTCCACTTGGTGCGGACCAAGAGAAAACCGAACTTGGCGTGTCTCTACACCTCAGAAGCTATCCACGAATCAACCACTTTATCAAGGAGTCATCTAGGACGAAAAATCAAACTTGAGATCGAGAATGACCATTCATCATCTCCTATTGCTGTAAGTCTTTGAATCCTTTTTAATATTTTATTATTGTGTTCCTATGTCCGATAGCGACGTAGAAATTGAATTATTAGAGGAAACTACTGATACCTCGTCATTACCAAATACTAGCGTAAATTTTAAAAGTAATAATAAAAATAATATTAGATTTAACCCGTACAAAATGAACGCGAATCAAAATATACTTGCACCACCCGTTTTAAATTTAGCTAATACGCAGAACTCGTTAGCGACTTTTCCTACGGGGGAACTAACGGCATTAACAAAATCTTTGCCTGACTTTTACCCAGGCAATAATCTCTCTACTTTTGTAACTAGTGTAGATAATCTAGCGAAATTTTTAGAAAATAAATTAAATCAATCACAAACTTACTTATTTAACGTTTCTGTTTTGTCAAAAATCAAAAATGAAGCCCGAGATTACCTTAACTTTCATAATTTAAATGACTGGCCCGGTATACGCGACGCTCTTTTGAGAAAATACGGCGACCAACGAAACGAAGAATTATTAATTTCTGCTCTACGTAACACCATTCAAACTAAACATGAAAATTATAACGACTATTATGATAATATTCTGCTAGCACAAAACGACCTGCTACAATATATTCAATTACATGAAACTGACCCCAACATGTTTGCATTTAAAAAGTCACTATATCAAAAGCAAACGTTGCAAATATTTTGCTCTGGGTTACTAGAACCTTATAGAGCGTACGTAATGAACTTCGAGTTACTTGACTTAGATGAAGCATTAAGAAAATGTAGAATGTACGACAATAAAATGCAAGAAAATAATTATACAGACTACGTACGACGACTACAAGAACATAAATCTCCAAAGTTTCTCCCACAACAAACGAAATCAATGCAAATAACGAGAAACGATAAATGGCAGAACTCACAACCGCAAATGCCCCAAGCTCAATACCAATCAAGACTATTATCTCAAAATCAATTCCAACCAAAACCATTTAGCCAAAATCAATTTCAACCAAAAACATTTAGTCAAAATCAATTTAATCAACATCAATTTCATCCTAAACCATTTAACCAACCACAATTTCAACCTAAACCATTCTCTGGACCCATCAACAAACCAATTGCACAATCACCTAAATTTCCAACTAATCGGCAAACTTTCGGTAATAAACATGAACAACAGAAATCTCAATATTATAAACCAACCCCTATGTCAATACAAACTTCGACTTTTCAAAACAGAACAAGACCGAACCATTTCCAATCTACAAGTAAACCAACGTTTACCTCACAAGAACTGTTCAACACAGAAGTGGAAGAACAAGAGAACTTTGACGAGTATGCATGGTACGAAAATTACAACGAAATGGAAGAAGAACCGGAAGAAACGGAAAATTTTCATATAGAAGCCTCACAAGACCCGCAACCGTAGATTTAAATTCAATCTGCTCCAAACCCAAACTACCGTTCTTCTATTTGCCACAATTAAATTTAAAAATTTTAATAGATTCAGGAGCAACGGACTCAATAATAAATACCGAAGTTGCTTCAAAATTTAGAAATCACTTTTATTCAGAACCTTTTATAATTTCAAGCTTAAACAACCAAATCACATCAAACCAAAATTTGTACTACCCGATATTTTCAGAATTAGGAATAAATGAACCCCTAAAACTTAGAATTATAGATTGGCACAAAAAATTTGACGCTCTCATCGGTACTAAAGATCTACAAAAATTTGAAGCCAACTTAAACTACAAAACAAAAACGCTTACGTTAGGTAACATTGAAATACCTTTCTTTTTAGAATTCAACAATGCACAAATAAACTTAAAAACGACCAACAAATTATGCCTTGACATTCCGGTAACAATCGATGAAGGTGAAGTCCTTATACCCAGTACAAAAATCAATGAAAATATCGAAATACCAGAATGCATTGCAATAGCAAAGAAAGGCATCTGTAAAATACCGAATCCAACAGAAGGAGAAGAAATTAACTTTAATGAACGAATCGATGTAGTTCCCACAGAATATTTTGATATTAAAGATCCAGAAATGCACACGACGATTAAATCATTTCCCAAAGTTCACGAACTTATTCGAACCAAACACCTGAACAACGAAGAAAAGAAAGAAATCATTCAACTATGTGTAAAATATCGCGATGTATTTTATTACGAAAATACTGACCTGAGTTTTACAAATCATGTCAAGCACGAAATCCGAGTAATGGACGAACACCCAATCTTTACAAAATCTTTCAGACATCCAAGATCAATGCAGATCGAAATTCAAAATCAAATACAAAAACTACTGGACAACAAAATAATTAGACCATCGATTTCGCCCTACAGCTCACCGGTTTGGATCGTGCCAAAAAAGATGGACGCTAGCAACCAAAGAAAATATCGAATGGTTATAGATTATAGAAAGTTAAACGAAAACACAGTTGAAGATAAATATCCTTTACCTCGAATTGAGGAAATCTTAGACAATCTTGGAAAATGTGTTTACTTCACCACATTGGATCTGGCTCAAGGTTTCCATCAAATTGAAATGGACCCCAAGTCAATTGAGAAAACAGCATTTACTGTGAACAATGGTCACTATGAGTACTTAAGAATGCCTTTCGGTTTGAAGAATGCTCCAGCCTCATTCCAACGAATGATGGACCATGTCCTCAAAGATTATTTATATAAATTTTGTTTTATTTATATGGACGACGTGGTAATATTCTCCAAATCACTACATGATCATCTAATTCATATTAAACAAATATTCCAACGATTAAGAGAAGTGAACCTTAAAATACAGCTAGACAAGTCCGAATTCCTGTGTAAGGAAGTCGCATTCTTAGGACATGTCATCACTCCTGAAGGAATAAAACCAAACCCTTCTAAAATCACAGCTATACAAAAATATCCGATACCTAAAACAACGAAAGAAATTAAATCATTTTTAGGCCTCGTAGGTTATTACCGAAGATTTATTTCAAACTTTGCTAAAATAGCTTCACCCATGACAAAATATCTTAGAAAGGACACAAAAATAGACGTAAACAACACCGATTATCAAGAATCCTTCAATTTATGCAAAGAATTGTTGACCAACGCACCCATATTAACGTACCCAGATTTCGAGAAACCCTTCACGTTGACCACAGATGCTTCCAATGTAGCAATCGGAGCCGTGCTCAGCCAAAACAACAAACCCATAGGATACTATTCCAGAACACTTAACTCTGCGGAAAAGAATTACAGCACAATCGAAAAGGAATTTTTAGCCATAATGGATGGGACGAAACATTTCAGACCATACCTTTATGGAAGGAGATTCAAAATCGAGACTGATCACAATCCTTTAGTCTGGCTACATAAAATTAAAGAACCTAATTCGCGCCTGGTGAGATGGAAATTGAAATTAGAAGAATTTGATTTCGAAGTAATCTACCGGAAAGGAAAAGAAAATGTAGTAGCCGACGCATTGTCACGCATCGAAATTAACAACAAAGAAATCGACGAATTATCAATAGTACCTCAACTGGAAGAACCCCCTAACATAGAAGAGTTAGACGAGATCATGAATGATTCAAGTCGAGACAACTCTCCAGAATACGAACAAGTTCTTAACGAATTGGAGAACACTGTACATTCTGTAAGTAATAATGATAACGGCAAAATAATTCCCATATCAGAACTCCCTGTTAACAACTTTAGTAACCGACTCATTATTCTTTATGGAGAAAACTTTGACATACGCCTGAAACGACCATTTAAGAAAAACCATTACGTTACCTTTATTCGAAAAGAAAACGTCAGAGAAGATTTATCTCGAATGATAAAAGAAATTGTTCGACCAAATATTACATACGGCACTTACTGTCACGAACAAAAAATACGAGACGACCTCGTAGATTTATGTAAAACCTACATGAACAACTCAGCAAAATTTGTAATCTGCAACCAATATCATACGGACGTATTAAATGAAGAAGACCAAAAAGATAAAATAGCAAAATACCATGATGAAACACACACCGGCATAATCGAAACATACAATCAATTAAAATCAAAATATTTCTGGCCCAACATGAAACAAATGATTACTAACGTAATCAACAAATGTGAACTATGCCTTCAGTCTAAATACGAAAGAAACCCATATAATTTAAAATTACAAGGCCCTCTGCTAGCAAGAAAACCCTTTAATACCATTTTTATTGATACCTTCTCGTTTCAAAACTGCAAATTTCTAACTATCATCGACTCATTCTCCAGATATGCCCAATCATATTTTGTCAAAGACGGAACTGGTCTAACAATACTAAACAAATTACGTCATTATTTCGCACATCACAATTACCCAGAACGCATCGTCTGCGACCAAGGAAAAGAATTCTTTAACAAAACATTCAAAGAATATTGCCAATTACACAAAATCGAATTACATTTCACCACTATAAATAATCCAAATTCAAATTCCCCAGTTGAAAGATTACATTCAACCCTATTAGAAAAACTCAGAATACTTAAGATAAAAGAACCTAAAGAAACCCCACAAAATCAAATGATAACAGCTACCTTAATATACAATCAATCAATTCACTCTTCTACCGGATTCTCACCTTTCTCTATCTTATACGGCCCATACGAACATGAAATCGACTTCTCTTTAGACTTGACCATATACGAAGAATATAACAACAAAAGGAAAAACGAATTAATGCCATTCATTGATCAAATTTACCATAAAAATAAAAACAAAGAAGACAAAATTCTGGATAATAGGAATAAAAACAAGGAAAATCCTCCACAAATCGACACAGATGTTGTGTTTATTCGAAAAAATAAACCAAGTAAAACGGACCCCTTATATGATAAAATACATATTTTAAATAAATCAGACGCAGTAGTCGAAGGAAAATCTGTTAAAGGAAAAATAACTAACTCACATATTAGAAAAGTCAAACGACTAAGAAAATCAATTTCTTTGCAGGATCCTAATGAGCCTGGGCCTAGTACGACCCGTGTTCCCACTGCAAGTGACTCCGATACAGAGTAGCGGATACTTTAGCGAAGAATTGGGTACAGCAAAAATACATTCTCACTATCACAAATTTTATTTTTACTTTAACCTCACACAATTAGAAATCGGTCTAAGACAATTAATAGCAAACAGTATCATTTTAGGGCATAAAATACCGCTAGACGACTTAACAAGACGTCGATATGATCAATTACGACTAGAAACTTTAGCAACTGAAAATACATTAGAAAAATTGGTACACTTCAAACAAAAACGTGGTTTAATTAACTTTCTCGGAAAAACTATCAAATTTATAACAGGAAATCTAGATGATGATGATCTTTCAAATATTAACAAAAACCTAGAAATCTTGTTCTCTAATCAAAAAAGTCAAATCTCTAAAATATCAGAGATCACCTCCTTCGCTGACCATATCACAACTCGTTACGAAAATGATTTGAGAAAACTAAGCAAATTTCAAACCGATACCATAAATGCCTTTAGATCCCTAACAGAATTAATTAATGTAAATCAATTACTAGATTTAGAATTACACAACATTCAAAATTATCACGAAACAATAAAAACATTAGAAAGAACAATAAATTTAGCCAAATTAGAAATTCCCAACATTGAATTAATAACCTTTTCAGAGTTAAAAGAAATCTACAATCTTTTAATCAAAATTTATTCAAAAGACAATTTATTATTTCTAGATGATACGCATTTATTTGAAATACTGGATTTATCAAAGTTTACTCTAATAATTGCAAGTAACACAGTAGTAATGATATTAAAAATACCTATCCTAAATCCAACACCTTACACATTAGCAAAAATCTTCCCCATTCCAAATTTACATTCTCAAATTTTGATACCGCCAACTCCATACCACCTGAAAAAGAACGAAGAAGAAAAATGGTTACGAGATTGCACGCATGGAATAAATCAAACAGTCTGCTACGACCCCGTTATCACGGAATGCAAATTACAAAAATTGCAAAAATGTCGTATAGCCCAAGTTGAAGGCATACACAACGTCTATGCAATATTGTCAACGGGAATAATAACCAGCTTCAATCCACCACAAGAGATAATAGAAAATTGCAACTATCAAATAAATAAATACACGCTTCAAGATACCAACTTCGTACAATCAAAATGTGATGTCATAATTCAGGATCAAAACATCAACCGAAAATTTATTAACTTTTCAATTGAAATACCCAAAACTCATCAAGGAAAACTAAAGGAATCGTACGAAATTCAACTTAAAACAGAACACCTTGGAAATCTAGAACAACTGAAAAAGGACCTGAAGAAGATTGAAGAAAGACCACCTACAATCCGACCGCTCATACATTACGTTCATTATTCCGCCACAACCATCATAATATTATCTCTTATAATTTTTATAGGTATTCTAATAAAATTCAGAAAACAGATATACGATCGAGTATGTCGAAAGAAAATGGTTATCAAAATCTCAAAAGAAGACGCCGTCGAGATGAACCTATATCCTGGGTTGAACGAGGACGTCCAAAAAACTTAACGAGGGAGGAGTTACATGACCACCACGATCGTTTCACACAGGAAGACCATTGTACCATTGATTGCATCTGCAATATGTAAACAGATAACGATTGTAACAAGATGGTGTTAATGCACCTTAAGTTCTTATCAATGTAAATGTTTAATCTTTCTGTAAACGTTCTAGTTGTAAACGCTTTTAATCTTTTATTATACAAAACTTATAAAAGGGGATGTGAACCCAAACTTTAGTTAGTTAGTAGTTCTCTATGCTTCGGCTTGTAACTGTTGTACTCAAAATAAATCTTTTTTAAAATTCGACTTTGTTAGTTCTGAATTTAACTATATGTTGATGTAAGGTATCTCTTGAATCGCAGCTTATTTAGATTGGTGGTGCGGTGGTTCCCGCAAAAATCTCTTCCCTGCCTCGGTGATTTCCCCTGCGGTTGAAAAACCGGCGTTTGTAGGGTGAAAGGTTGGAATATTTTGTAACAGCTTTCAGCGACTTAACTTTCATCATCATTCAGCTATAACATCCATCGTCGGATATAGCCTCTTTCTCGTAGAGAAAGGTTTCATCCTTTAGACCCCCGGCTGCTTAATTCGGATTGGGGAATGCCTGTAACCCTGTTTCTAATAGTCAATTGCAGCAGGGACGTTTGAACGCTAAAAATTATATGCAATTGCACCTCCCTTATTATATTTAAATATATTAATAACGTTGTTGCACGACGGTTTCATGTTTAAACAGGTTAGTAATGTCCGTACTAATAATCAAGGATTAATCCGAGATTCAAGTTTAATTCTCGAAATAGCTGCTGTAGCTACGATACGGTCTAAATTCCAGTAATCTCATTGGTAAATCCTATCCAGATCAAGGCCTGGTCGCGTCGACTATACTGCTGTGATCTATAGCCTATGTTCAATCTTTGGGCTTTTGGGGATGGCAGTGGGAAACCATCCCATAAATAAAAATTCCCTAGTACGTCATCTTGGCTTAAATAGCCAGAATGATAGCCATACATCCGGAATCGGATAGGCACTTAAAGAAGAAGAAATCCTAGGATTATCTTGAATCTCGGATTAATCCGTGACTACTAGTACGAGCATAAGTGCTACAATTCTCCATTACCCCTGAGTCCGGACCTTAAAATTAATACTTAAAATTTGTTATTGGGAGAGGAGGGGAAGGCAATAATTCAAACTACTTTGGTAAGGGAGCTGCCATAAATAACGTAAGGACAATTTTTGTAATTTTTGACTCCCTCTACTCCCACAAAAAGGTCCGTAAGATAACTGATGTCAGGGATTGAGCAGTTTCAGAAATTATGGTAAAAGAAGAAAGACGACGATGTGAGAAAGAAGAGAAAAGGGAGAAGTTGAGTAAGATTTGAAGAAACGAAGAAAAAGTGGAGAGAAATGTGGAAGAGAGAGTGGAGTGGAATGCTGAAATCAAATCGCAACGTCCTTAAATTTTGGTCTGCCTCACACTCCGTCCAATGTCCTCTGACATGGGCACCTCATTAACGTTCGACCATTTATAGTTCAAAACCAACCTACTCTACTATCTTTTCACTCAACACATTCAGTTTGAATCATCATTAGCAGATGTGCCTAAAATAGGAGTTTCGCGGTTATTCAAAAACAGGCTAATTGTGACCTAAGAACACCAGGTAATTATAATATAATCGATTATGGGCTTTAAATGTTATATCGCAGCTTCACCGCACTTTCAAAATGGCGTTTCCTGCGTTTTCCATGAAGTAACAAGAAGTGACCATTTTTGAGCGCACTCTAGCGGCGGTTTGGAACATCGTAGAAATTAATTTGATATGTGTAAATTATAAGAAATTTTGCCTACTTTAGTTTTATATAGAATAGCCATTATTGAAAAATGCACTGTTGGTGAGTTATAAGCGAAAAATTAAAACAAGTGCAAAAATTGGGGGTTGAGAAAAAACTTCCAAAACTTTTTCGTGGGAAAAACCAAGTATTTATGCAACTATCCTTTCAAGACAGGACCGTTGCAAAATAAAAAAAAAATTGTTTAGTTATTAAGGTCATGATTTATCATTTGGACGATGAACTATCTGAGTAGATGGCGTTACTGTATAATAAATTAATTATTATTTATTTTAAATACTTGTGCTTTTATTGTGCATGGGACTTAAATAATATTTTTAAAAAACGTTGATTTGTTCTCGTATTAATTCATACTCTCATAATTGATGACACAGCTCTTTTCTTTGGTGGGTTAGATAATACCAAGATTTAATAAATTACTTTTGCAAAAAATGATATAGAATATTTTCAATACCTTGTATGTAATTCCTTTTACAGGCTGCCCTACGCTGTTAAACAGAACTTTTTTATCGAGCAAATGCATTGTCTCCATGTTAAACATAGTTCCTTGTCCTGTTAACTCTGTCATTCCCCACGCTGAAAGAACAAGTACTTCCGGAATCATTGCGTTTATATTTCTCAGTTGTTCTTCGGAAATTACAGCACCTCCGATAATTAATGTTTTTAATGATAATGATTCTATACCTTCCGGTCGTCCTACTTTACACCAAGTTATTGCTTGGCTTGGAGACATAAACATCATATCAATCTTTAAAAAAATTAAATTTGAATAATAAATTTTATTTTTGGAATTAATTACTCACTTTGTAATTTGTTAATAAACTCCAGACAGTATTTTTATCGTAACCAGGTACTACAATTCTATTGCCGTTACTTACTATCAAAGCAATTATGGTGCTGACTTGGGAAACCCAATATAACGATGAAAATGATAAAATCGTAAATTGACCTCTATTGGGATGTTGGCTAAAAATAATATTATGTGTTTACTAAAGCAAAGGAATAATATAGTATACTTACGAGAACTCGTAAGCCATACACAAAAATCCATAATGATGCAGGCACACGCCTTTAGGTAACCCAGTAGAGCCGCTACTGAATAAAATTACCGCGGTTTCCTGCAAGTCCGTAATTTCAATTGGTTCAAAACTATCTTCTTCTTCTGATCTTTCTAAATATTCCGAAAACGGTGTATATTTCGACGTCTCTCCAAATACAATAATTTCTATGTCTATTTCTGCTCTTTCAATAGACTTTGCGATGAGGTCAACCGATTCTGTGCTAACAAAAATAAATTTTGTGCGAATTTGACGTAGTAACGTGGACATTTCCTCCACCGATAAAGTGGGATCCAGTTTTGCCGTTTTTATGCCAAGAAATAACGATGCTAGAAACGGCACGGATGCGTTTAAGTGATTGACGCTACAAATTAATATAATATCCTCTGATGTGATACCTTTCGAACGCATTTTTATTGCTGTTCTTATGGAACGTCGTAGGTATGATGAATATGGGTCTTCTTCTCCAGTAATTCCATCGATCTAAACAAATATAAAATTTATTCAGATTACTCAGTTTATTCACATTTTGAAATACGGCTTAAAAAGATAATTCCTAAAAAATTGAATTTATCCCACATCCTCATTCTCGATGTAAGACAGGTCTCTCGAGGAGCGGGGTGAGTTTAGTGAGTAAAACCCAGGCGCGGATCTAGCCTTTTGGCAACGGGGGGGGGTCACAAGTAATGGATATTCATGGGGCCTGAATAAATATGCGCGGTCTAACGACTACGTCAGCAAAAAGCGACGCAACAATGCGCCTCAGGCGATTTTTTTTATTGTCCTAGAAGCACGAGAATTTTAGAATTTTTATGAATTTTGAAATTTTAGAATTTTCATGGATATTATCAGTTTTTTTTTAAATTTAGATATTAAATTAAATATAAACACTTTTTACACTTTAGAGAAGCTTTTATTTAGCCACAATTGTGGATTCAAGAGGGGTCATGACCCTCCCCAGGATCCGCCACTGGTGAAACCTCACCCTCCGGATTAGATTAATCTGGAGTCTTTATCAAGATTCTCACGTCCCTGCTCAAATGACAAAAAAAGAGTCACTTTTAATTGTGATCTAAAAATTCCCGTGAAAAATGCGAAAAATCGATTCCTTTCTTAATTTTTCGTTTTCATTTTTTCAAAAATAATTCAATCTTGATGAACTTTTGTTTTTAAGATATTCAGTTTTTCAGTTCAAAATTGTTTTTTTTTCAAAAATAAATTTTGTAGTGAAAATCCATCCTGCAAAGTTCTTCTGGGACTCATTTCTTATGTTTTTACATATACTCTTTGATGCAATAATAAAAAATTGTAGTTCCTATTTAACAACACGCTCAAAAATTGAAAAAACTCTAAAATGGCTTTAAAATGGTGTTATTAGTTTTTTAATTTTCTTAAAAACTCAAATAAATAATGAACAATTACTGAAAAATTCATTGTTGCAAAAGTATTATTAGAGTTTTTGCAATTTTTGAGTGTGTTGTTAAATAGAAACTAAAATTATTTATTACTAGCTGTATACCCGGCTTCGCCCGGGGTCTCATTATAAATATAATGCTTTGCTTTAGTCTGAGTACTCCAATGATTTCCAGTCTTGCTTTCCGCTGCTGATTTATTTGTGAAGCTCAAAATACCTTTTTAGGTGCATTTCGCCAGCCCCCCCCCCCATTTCGAATTTTGGATCCAAAATAGTCTAAATTGTTTGTTCCTCGTTTGTACCTTCCTTATTTTCGCTTGTACTTATTTTGTTTTTCATATATTTCGAAATATCATATCTAAAATGGGCATTTCGCCAGCCTCCCCCCCCCATTTCGAATCTAGAATAGTCTAAATCGTTTGTACCTTCCTTATTTTCGTTTGTACCTATTTTGTTTTTCATATATTTTGAAATATCTAAAATGGGCATTTTCCCAACCACCCCCCTCATTTTGAATTTTTGATCCAAAATAGTCTAAATCGTTTGTACCTTCCTTATTTCCGTTTGTATCAGTTTTGATTTTGAAATATTTCAAATTTTCTAATAATGACATTCTGTCCTTAGCCCGGATTTTAAATTGAAATAAAACAAAAATATTTGTCTGAAAAACAAAATAGGTACAAACAAAAATAATGAAGGTACAAACGATTTAGACTATTTTGGATCCAAAATTCGAAATTTGGGGGTAGGCTGGCGAAATGCACCTTATTTTGGGGGGGGGGGGAATTACGGGAATCTCGTTAATCGGTCACTTTCCCTTCAACTTTTTTAACATTTTCTTGCACTAAAACATTTTCCAAGTCCTACTGAGTATGTGTTCCAAATTTGGTTGAAATCGGTCGAAGGGTCTAGAAGTGTATAGCGAACAAACATACACACAAGCTATTTTATCTAATATTCACAGAAACTTTTACATTTGTACTGAAAGGGTAATGTCCTATATAGGGAAATTAATCCAATTATCCGTTGATCTGATGAATAGGCACTATTTGCCACATATTTTATTAAAGTTTGTTGAAAGCCGTTCTAAAGTAGCCTATCTTCTTCGCAGCATCGTAATTAGCTTATACACCAAATTTCATAAAGATTGGTCAAGCGGTCTAGGAGTCTATAAGGAACATACATACATACATACATACATACATCCATTTTTATATATATAGATTGCATTAAAAAGTATACATGTAAAAACAAAAAAGAACCGAAAGAACTCTTGAAATAATGTTTCACTACAGAATCTGTCTTTAAAGAAAAAAACAGTTTTAGACTGAAAAATGGAATATCTCAAAAACTTTTACATATTTTGACGTAAAAAAAATTGTGCTTATTTGAAACATAAAGAGACATATTTTCACAAAATTTGATAAAAATTGAATTATGTTTACGAAAATGAAAAATAAAAAGCAAAATAAATCGTATTTTCGCATATTTCACATTTTTGACGGAAACTTTGAGGTCATTTTCAAATGTGACTCTTACAAAAGTTGTAGATTTTTCTATGATGTACAACTTGTCTGTAGGACATTTTTTGATAGAACGTCAAGTTTTGCCGAAAGACGCAATAATACATTTTGAACACCCTTTTAATCCCCAATATTAAGTCTATACCACCTCCCAGCTTGCACTATTTTATTTTACGTTGATTATAAGTACCTTTCATTTACTCAAAATTTAATTTGCCTGCACTAAATTAATTCAATTGCTTGGTATAGTTTAGTACTGGATGATTTTATTAAAATATCAATTTTGAAAATCCAAAAAAATACAATTTTTTTAATTTACCTGCGCAATTGAATCCCCGTTTTTCTTCAAATAAGAAAATAGTAATTTTCCTAATCCTCCCGAATCTGGAAAACATGTTACGTCTGGAGTGCGTAAGATATTATCTTCTTCATCGATTACTTTTTCAAAATCTGGTAAAAAAAATTAAATTAAACTAGCAGTAATAATAAAATTAAATATTAAATAAAGTCAACTTTTTTGAGGAAACTACATATTATACTTTCCATTAATTTCTTTTTTTTTTTTTTTGGAAAAATGGTTTGCTTTAAATAATTCTTTTTAATTTTAATTTTTTTAAATATTATTTAAATGCAATAATTTAAATAAATTATTTGTAGATAATGATTATTTGTATAAAAAATAAATTTAATTCAAAATTTTAATGTGTTTTTCAAAACGGCAACTCACCGTTAATCATAGTTACAATCGAAAAACTCAAGCTTTTCGAACACACAAAGGTACTTTTCTATTTTCAAAGTTTTAGTATTATAACAATCACTTTTTTAATGTTTTACTACTAACTTTCAGATAAGATAAAGGCATTTTTCAATTAACACAAATATTTTAATCCACTCGATTCAAGTTTCTCAAGTTCAAATTTTTACACAAATATAATCGAATTTTTACCAGATAATTAAAGCTGGTAATAGTATTTACAAAACACAAGTTTATTAGAAAGACCTAGATTAAGAGGTAAACCGCAAAGAAATTTCGATAAATCTACGAGTTGATCAACGAACTAAAAACTAAAACTGGAATAGATGTACAAGATTTTGGTATGCGGTTTACCTCTTCAGTTAGAAAGTTAGATCAATCCCCGAATGTCAAGTCAATTAATTTTTTCATCACATATTTGTCTAATCGTCTAAAAATACTCATGTGTATTATTTTATGTGTATTATATTACTATAAGGTGTAGTTTTCTAGCCCTACGCAGTGATGATAAAGGAGAAATTTCCAAAATATTATTTACTTACTACATTTAATGTAAGTTTATTACTTAGCTCAGTCGGTAAAAACAATATGCGCGAGACCCCTATTACCACAAAATAAAGACAAAATTTTGTATTTTACGAGTAAATTATTTATTTACATGTAATGTGCATATAAAATGCAACATTTCGTAAGTTTCTTGTTCAAAGTCAGCATTTTCTGTCTGCCAATTTTAAATTTTGTTCATCCTATTTATGAATGCAAACATCAATGTGATGAACCAGTACGTCATATTGATAAACGAGTACGTTATATTGATGATTTTGTTCATTATATATACGTACATGTTCATTTGTAATATACAATTTTTCGAACAATTTTGATGAAGTTGTTTATCATATCGATGAACACTTGTTCATTATATGTATGAACTTGTTCATCGGAGCAAAATTGATGATATTTTCTTAAATATGCCACATTTTTTTTCAGTGTATACAGCTACATTACTAGTATAATTATACAGGAAACCTCCACTTAATTTATTAATCTTAGTTAATTGGAATTTTTTTCGATTAAGTGCAGATAATAATAAATCATCTTATGCTCAAAGTGTCGTTAGAGAGTTTGTAGTACGGTAATTTACCTAAATATAAAGCACTGAATATTTCACCGCTGTAGGTATTGATTTTAATATAGTTTTCTTTTGAACAGTGTTACCAACCTTCGTATCTATTTTAAGTAATAATCATTTTAAACGCCTTACCAAATATTTTTGGGCTTTGTTTTATAATTTAATCCGATCGGTATTATCCGATAATCGGATTAATGGATTATTGAAATATTTAAATTTAAAAATACTTTGTGGTTTTGAAAGCGTTGGTCAAAAACAAGAGAAGTCCTAAGCTAGTATTCAATCTTAAACGCAAAAATTATGGGGAATATTATTTAAGATATTATTTTCTAAGATAATGAAAAAGGGGGATCTCAGGTATGCGGACACCAAATAAAACAACTAATTTACTTCGTGATGTAAATTGATGTGATGTGATGTAAAATGACCGAAAAAAAAATATATCATATTAGTGGAAAGAAGGGGTGAATATATTAAACAATATATTAAGGATTTTAGAATCTTCGGGATTTAAGAGAAAAATCGCCAATTATAAGAATAAAACTTAGGGAAACAAATGTTTGAAAATTAATAGACTGATTGGAGCTTACCCGGATAAAAGCTTTTTATTGGTCCACGTTTTTACCAACCTAAAAAAATAATAAATTTAAAAACACTTTATTACAAATATAAATTCTTTAATTTCCTTGATTACAACTTTTATTTGTATTTTGTATTATCATTTCTTGTAGTATTCGTCTTCTTATTTTTCCCGAAGTAGCTAATGGAAGTTGTTCAATGATAGCAACTCCACCCCTTAGTTTGTGTTTATCAGTTACCCTTTCTTCAACATATTTTTCAATTTCTTCCGGGGTAACTTTACCTCTAGCGGAATCTTTCAGAACTACTGCAGCCGCTGGATGTTGCACATCTTCCAAATGCGGTAATCCTACGACCACTGCATATTGCACATCGGGATGACTCAATATTACATTTTCTATATTATTTGGATGTATATGGTGCGTTCTGAATTGTATTATTTCTTTAATTCGTTCTATAACGTGAAAGAATTTGTTTTCGTCGTAGTACATTAAATCTCCCGTTTTAAACCACCCTTCAGAATCAAAAGAATCTGTTGAATCCATACCAAAATATCCGTTCATTATATATTTGCTTTTAATTCTCAACTCTCCTGGTTTATTTGGACCCAAATTTTTTCCAGTTTCAAGGTCTACTATCTGCAAAAGTTAAAATTAATTATCGGTTACTGTACTGTAATAGCTATTTACAAGAGAACAATCGAAACATAACTTTTACCTAATAATCCAAGTGTTTCCGAAATTTACGTTTCCAGGAAAAAATTTGAGAAGTTTTTTATCAACGGTTTTATATGTATTTTTGGCCGCTGAATTCGATTTTCGACTTTGCCACCTGGTCAGAGGTGAAGTAACTTGGGGAATCGTAGAAAACTTTAGAATGAAAAGAAAATTTAGTAGAAAATTTTTGCACTTGTTTTAGTTTTTTGCTTATAACTCAGGAACGACGCATTTCTCAAAAATGACTATTCTATTCAAAATTAAAGTAGACAAAGTTTCCTACAGTTTATGTATATTGACTTAGTTCCAACAATGTTTCAAACCGCCACGCCGCTAGAAGAATTACCCCTGAGTTTTTTGATCAAAATTAATATTTAAAATTCGTTATTAGGCGGGAGGGGGGCGATAATTCAAACTACTTTGGTAAGGAAGCTTCCATAAATTACTTAAGAACAATTTTACTAATTTTTGACTCCCTCTTCTCCCGTGTAAAAGTCCTTAAGACAACTGATGTCTAAATGTCTAGATTTTAGAATGGATCCGAGATTTGCCGTGGTAGCATTTTGTCAAAACTGAGCCTCCGCTCCGAACCGTTTTGAGAAATGCCATGCTCGCTAAAAATTATCTCTTGAGACCGGTCCTACTCGACAAAGTGTGTTACCAGGAAGAGGGTGGATCTCCCTCGATGTGAACTTAACGCTGTAAATCTTGTAAACGCTGTAAAATTTAGTTTCATTCAGATGAACCTAAAATAGGAGTTTTGCGGTTATTCAAAAACAGACTAATTGTAACCTAAGGACACCAGGTAGTTGTAATATAATGAATTATGAGCTTTAAACTTTATTTTGCAGCTTTACCGCACTTTTAAAATGGAGTTGTCTGCGTTTTCCATGAAGTAACAAGAACGGGCCATTTTTGAGCGCACTCTACCGGCGGTTTGAAATTTATAAGTTTGTGATTTATAAGCGAAAAGCTAAAACAAGTGCAAAAAATGTGCGGTTGAGAAAAAAAACTTTTAGAACTTTTTTAGAGGGAAAAACCTCTCGGTGCGAAACAAAGGCTTGTTTGCTTGTACTAACTTGAACCGAGCAAACAAAGAACCAATCAACGAACGCTTTATTGCCTGTGCGTTTGTTGGTTGTTTCTTTGCTTGCTCGGTTCAAGTTAGTGCAAGCAAACGAACAGACCTCAAGTATGCACCTTTCTCTTCAAGGCAGATCCGTGGCAAAAAAAATAATTATTTAGTTATTAAGGCCATGATTTATCATTTGGACGATGAACTATCTGAGTAGATGGCGTTACTATATAATAAATTAATTATTATTTATTTTAAAAATTTGTGGTTTTATTGTGCATGAATGAGATTTAAATATATAAAATAAGCGTGATTGATTTGATTAGTTATTCTTGTATTAATTCATACTTTCGTAATTGTTGACCCAGGGCTTTTCTTTGGTGGGTTAGATAATACCAAGATTTTATTTGTTTATTAAGATTTTACGATTGCAATTAGTTTGCGCAAAAATTATACCGAATATTTTTAATACCTTGTATGTAATTCCAGTTATAGGCTGCCCTACGCTGTTAAACAGAACTTTTTTATCGAGCAAATGTATTGTCTCCATGTTAAACATAGTTCCTTGTCCTGTTAACTCTGACATTCCCCACGCTGAAAGAACAAGTACTTCCGGAATCATTGCGTTTATATTTCTCAGTTGTTCTTCGGAAATTACAGCACCTCCGATAATTAATGTTTTTAATGATAACGATTCTATACCTTTCGGTCGTCCGACTTTATACCAAGTTATTGCTTGGCTTGGAGACATAAACATCACATCTATCTTTAAAAAAAATTAAATATTGAATTATAAATTTTATTTTTTCTAATTAATTACTCACTTTGTAATTGGTTAATAAACTCCAAACAGTATTTTTATCGTAACCAGGTACTACAATTCGATTGCCGTTACATACTATCAAAGCAATTATGATGCTGACTTGGGAAACCCAATATAACGATGAAAATGATAAAATCGTAAATTGACCACGACTGGGACGTCGGCTAAAAATAATATTATGTGTTTACCACTGCTAAGGAATAATATAGTTTCTTACGAGAACTCGTAAGCCATACACAAAAATCCATAATGATGCAGGCACACGCCTTTAGGTAACCCAGTAGAGCCGCTACTGAATAAAATTACCGCGGTTTCTTGCAGGTCCGTAATTTCAATTGGTTCAAAACTATCTTCTTCTTCTGATCTTTCTAAATATTCCGAAAACGGTGTATATTTAGACGTCTCTCCAAATACAATAATTTCTATGTCTGTTCCTGCACTTTGTATAGACTTGGCGATGAGGTCAACGGATTCTGTGCTGACAAAAATAAATTTTGAGCGAATTTGACGTAATAACGTGGACATTTCCTCCACCGATAAAGTGGGATCCAGTTTAGCCGTTTTTATGCCAAGAAATAGCGATGCTAGGAACGGCACGGATGCGTTTAAGTGATTGACGCTACAAATTAATATAATATCCTCAGGTGTGATGCCTTTCGAACGCATTTTTATTGCTGTTCTTATAGAACGTCGTAGGTATGATGAACATTGGTCTTCTTCTCCAGTAATTCCATCGATCTAAACAAATATAAAATTTATTCCAATTACTCCCACATCCCATATCCTCACTCTCGATGTAAGACTGTAACGTAGGGTTTGCATTAACGCACATTAGTAATTCACTTTAGTAATTCAAAATTTATTATTTTTGTATTAAACCGTACTCGGTTGAGTACTATTTATAGTGCAGGAAAATTATTCGATTTAGAAGCCAAAACCAGTTTTATCATTGGAAACGGTAAAAGGGCTTATAATGAATGTAATAAAAGAAAATCCAAGCCCGGGGATGGTATAGACTTAATTTGGGAGGAAGCTTAAAAGCAGTGCAAAATATATTATAGCATTTTCCGGCGAAACTTGATGTTTTATCAAAAACAGTGCCACAGAAAAGTTGTATATCATAAAAATATCTACAACTTTCATAAGAGTCACTTTTTACTATTACCTCAAAATTTTGGTGAAAAACGATTTTTTTTGTTTTGTTTTTCATTTTTTCAAAAACTATTCAATTTTAATGAAATTTTGGAAAAGCATAAATTCTTATGTCTTAAATAAGTATAAATCTTTTTTACATAAAAAATTTAAAAGTTTTTAAGATATTCAGTTTTTAAGTTCTAAACTGTTTTTACACCTGAAATCGCCACCGAGCACAAAAGTCACTTTACGCTTGAAGCATGCATACTATTTTTCCTCCGCACGCTTCAAAAGTGATCAAAAATTAGATAAAGATTTATATTCAATGTCTGTAGTAAGTTATTTTTATTTTTATCACATTATCCTTGCTACATCGTTTCTAAGGAAATTTTGCGTTAGATTTTGTTTTATCAATTTAACAGTGGCGTGACTAGGGGGGGCGGATTGCCCCGGGCGGCACATATTTAGGGGGCGGCAGATTGCGGTATGTAAAAATTGTGGGTTTGAAAAAAGCTTGATTGTTGCTTGAAAGCTTGAAATGTTTGATTACGAACACCTCGATGACCTTTTTTTTGCTTTTTTTTTAAATTTAAGTAGAATTCTTTTGGTAGGGGGCGGCAAAATATCAGACCGCTCCGGGCGGCAAAATCTCTAGATACGCCACTGCAATTTAATATTGCAAAAATAGTAAATTTAGTACTGTTTATGTTGTGTATTTCATTTTAAACAAATTTACTTTTTTTAATTTACCATCAACTGACAGCTTGAAAAGCCTACTTTCACTATAGGGCGTAGGAAATAGATATTTTCGATACAAGTTAAGAAAACTAACATTTTTCCAACTAACTTTTACATATTTTGCTGTAAAAAATTTTGTGATTATTTAAGACATAAAGAGACACAAAATTTTATTAAAATTGAAATATGTTTGAAAAATAAAAAATAAAAAAATCGTGTTTTTGCATTTTTCACATTTTTTTTTTAATTCAATTAATTAATTAATAATTTTAATTCAATTGCTTGATACAGTTTTGTACTGGACGATTTTATCAAAAAATCGAAAGTGAAAATATTTTCCATATTTAATCTACAATACAATTTTTTTAAATTTACCTGCGCAATTGAATCCCCGTTTTTCTTCAAATAAGAAAATATTAATTTTCCTAATCCTCCCGAATTTGGAAAACATGTTACGTCTGGAGTGCGTAATATATTGTCTTCTTCATCGATTACTTTTACAAAATCCGGTAAAAAAAATTAAATTAAAGTAAAAGTTGTAATAAATTTAAATAAATAAAGTCTACTTTTCTGAGGGAACTATTGTATCTACTTTACATTAAAGTAGATACAATACATTTCTTTTTTTTTTTGGAAAAATGGTTTTCTGTAAATAATTCTTTTTAATTTTAATTTTTTTAAACATTATTTAAATGCAATAATTTAAATAAATTATTTGTAGATAATGAATATTTGTATAAAAAATAAATTTAATTCAAAATTTTAATGTTTTTTTCAAAACGGCAACTCACCATTAATCATAGTTACAAGCAAACTTCTTTAGAACACACAAAGGTACTTACCTGTTTCCAAGTTTGTTTTAATATTTTAACGATCAATTTTTTAATGTTTTACAACTAACTTTCAGATAAGATAGAGGCCTTTTTTCAATTAACACAAAAATTCTAATCCACTTGATTCAAGTTTCACATTCTTACACAATTATAATCGAATTTTTACCAGATAATTAAAGCTGGTAATAGCATTTACAAAACACAAATTTAATAGAAAGACCTAAATTAAGAGGTAAACCGCAAAGAATGTGACAATCAAAATTCTTAAAGTACTTAAATTCCAAGGAAGGAATTTTAATTTCAAAAAATACCACGATAGGAAATTAAACCAATCAATAATTTAATTACCAGCAATTGAAGTCTTAAGATCCAAGTCGAAGAAATATAAAGATCAACATTAGGGAAATTTAAGAACTTCTGATTGTTAAATTAAATTAAATAAAACAGGAAGGCAATATTTTTGAGAACGCAGGTTCTCAAAATAACAAGAGGCATTCAGCCAGTTTAGAATTAAGAACAGTTTAAAATCAAGAATCAAGAAGAAGAATATTTCTCTGGAAATCAATCTCTTAAATTTGATATTTTTTCATTCTTATCCGTTATAATGGAAAACAGGAATTTAACCCTTAACTACCACACTTCACAAGAATAACGTAACTTCCGCACTGGGGCGTTTCTTACCCCACCGTTAAAAAATTTTTTTGGGAAGCGTCTATTGACTTCTTCGACTTACAAAAAATGTTCTACTAATTATTAAAATTGTTAAAAAACTAGAGATGGCTTCACAAATACAAATTTTGTTCAGTCAAAGTGTTTAAATTTGACTTGATTAGGGCTGGGGTCAAATTGACCCCACATTGAAAATTATTTCGCTAACTATTTTAAAAAATTAAAAATTATGGAAAGAAACGGGTCAAAAACTGTTTTTGGTTTTTTGTAGATTGTCAAAATATTAAAAAATATGTTGTAAAAAATGAATGGTAAAAATATTGTTTGTTTCTTTTTTATCGAGCTCGAAAAATCACCTAAAATTTATGGCTCTAGATTAGAACACTGTCTTAAGAGATTATACATGGCTCTTCGAGCCGAATTAAAAAATTAGAAATATCTTTTTTTTGAATGATTGTCGTCTTCTTCCATCAGCGCAGCTCATGTAGTAGCTAAGCTACTAAAATTTACCTTACTAAAAATCTAGGTTGCAATTAATAGATTGTGCGGCCTGAAGGCCGCATTGACCTGTAACTCTTTCGTAATCTAATTTAATTAGATTGTATTTTGAAATACACATTTTGAAGATTATAATAATTTTATTATATTTTAGGTATATAGTAGACCGTAATTTTGTTAATTGCTAATTTATTTTAATTTGCATTTATTTAGTAACTTTGCATTATTTTAACTAAGCTGTTCGTTTAAAGTTAAATTTCATGTACTAAATTAATTAAAAAAGTCGAAACGAATGCTTACATTATAAAAATATATATTTTTTAACAACTAATGTTCGTACGTGTCTATCTCGAATTTATGCGGATTTACTTATTTGAATCGTAGAAGAAAGCAAAAAATACGATAATGTAATCTATTTAGAAATTCTTCTTCTTCTATTTATAAATTTATATAATATAACAATATTTACAATATTAAAGCTGTATCAACGTCTTAATGTATAGCCGGATAATTGGATAATAGGATAACCGGATCAACGAACAATTAAAATTGCCAATATTAGGAAACTATTGTTTTTATTTCAATCGTTAAAATAGAGATCTTAGGTTAGTGTTAAAAATGTTTGAAAAATATATGGAACTTATTCATGTTCTACTGTAAGCGCTCCTTAGGAATTAGGATGAAGATTGGAAGTGGAGGGCAGGCCGAAGCTTGCATGCACTCAGGTCACATAGGCCCATTATGTTACATCCGACGTTTTAGCCACAACGTGTTGATGCACACCGGAAGGCCGAGCTAAGAAATTCTGTCCCAGAATTTATTTATATAAATAATTTTAAAAATACTTAATTTCAATATAAATTTTATTTTGCTATTACCATTTAACGTTAAAAAAATACATAATTAAAAATATTAACAATAATTAAAAATCTTTAAAACTTCTGAATATGTTTTTATTAAATACGACTTTTATTTGTGTTTTGTATTATCGTTTCTTGTAGTATTCGTCTTCTTATTTTTCCAGAAGTAGCCAATGGGAGCTGATCAATAATAACAACTCCACCCCTTAGTCTGTGTTTATCAGTTACCCTTTCTTCAACGAATTTTTCAATTTCTTCCGGGGTAACTTTACCTCTAGCGGAATCTTTCAGCACTACTGCAGCCGCTGGATGTTGCACATCTTCCAAATGTGGTAATCCTAGGACCACTGCCAATTGCACACTTGGATGAGTCAAAATCACATTTTCTATAGTATTTGGATGAATGTGGTGTGTTCTAAACTGTAATATTTCCTTAATTCGTTCAATAATGTAAAAGAATTTGTTTTCGTCGTAGTACATTAAATCTCCAGTTTTAAACCACCCTTCAGAATCAAAACAATCTGACGAATCTATACCAAAATATCCATTCATCATAAATTTAGTTTTAATTCTCAACTCTCCTGGTTTATTTGGACCCAAAGCTTTTCCAGTTTCAAGATCCACTATCTACAAAAAGGGAACATTAATGATCTGTTTACTTACTTAGTTATTATAGCATATTTTGCACAAATTAATAGATTTATAATTACACTAGGGGGGGGGGGGGCTCCGCTATATGAAAATTTTTAATACCTTGTATGTCATTCCTGTTATAGGCTGTCCTACGGTGGACAACAAAACTTTTTTGTCGAGCAAATGCAATGTCTCCATTCTGAACATAGTTCCTTTTCCTGTTAACTCTGTCATTGCCCACGCCGATAAAACAATTGTTTCGGGAAGCATTGCGTCTATGTTTTTCAATTGTTCTTCGGAAATTACAGCACCTGCGACAACTAATATTCTTAATGAAAGTGGTTTTAAATCTTCCGGTCTGCCCAATTTATTCCAAGTTATTGCTTGACTTGGAGACATGAATATCATAGTAACCTTGAAAGAGAAATACTAAATATTGAATTTTATTTTTGTAATTAATTACTTACATTGTAATCGGTTATTAACTTCCAAACAGTATTTTTATCGAAACCAGGTACTACAACTCGATTGCCGTTACTTACAATCATGGCAATTATGGTGCTGACTTGGGACACCCAATATAAAGATGAAAATAATAAAACTGTAAATTGACGATGGTGGGGCATTTGACTGAAAATAAAAAATATGTTTTTGCAAAGTCCAAAGGACTAACACATTTTACTTACGAGAACTCGTAAGCCGTACAGAGGAAGCCATAATGATGCAGGCACACGCCTTTGGGTAACCCCGTAGAGCCGCTACTGAATAAAATTACCGCGGTTTCCTGCAGGTCCGTAATTTCAATTGGTTCAAAACTATCTTCTTCTACTGATCTTTCTAAATATTCCGAAAACGGTGTATATTTAGACGTCTCTCCAAATACAATAATTTCTATGTCTATTCCTGCACTTTGTATAGATTTCGCGATGAGGTCAACGGATTCTGTGCTGACAAAAATAAATTTTGAACGAATTTGACGTAGTAGTGTGGAAATTTCCTCAACCGATAGTGTGGGATCCAATTTCGCCGTTTTTATGCCAAGAAATAGCGATGCTAGGAATGGCACGGATGCGTTTAAGTGATTGACGCTACAAATTAATATAATATCATCTGATGTGATGCCTTTCGAACGCATTTTTATTGCTGTTCTTATAGAACGTAGTAAGTATGATGAGTATGGGTCTCTTTCTCCAGTAATTCCATCGATCTAAACAAAAAAAAAAGATTTTGATTATTTCCATTTTATTCAATGCGAGGCAGAACCTTCAGTTCTAGTCACCAATTTAACTTATATGTTTATGTTATACGCGGTATATAGCGGCCAGCAACTCACATCAGTTAGCATGGACATTATTTATTTTAGTTTGTCTAGCGGTTAGACCTTGAAGACTTTTAATGATTAAGACCTCAATCAGCTGTTGTCTTTCTTTGCGTCAGCTTACCGTCACATCGTTATTCATATTATTTACAGTGGCAGATTATAATACCGAGTGTATAAGGTAGAAATTTGTGAACTTACGAAATATTTTGGTGAGTAATCAGTTCAATTTTTATTTATGTTCCGTCTCTTTCAGCAAGTTAGGTTGCCGAGACACTACAATATTACACAAAAATAAAATTTGTAGTGCTGATTATCAGTGGCGTAACTAGAAGATGTGAAACCTGCTTTAAAAAACCGGACCTTGTCACATAAAATGAGTAACGATGACGGAGTAGCATAAAGAGTGGATTACGGGATTTATTTTCTTTTTACGCAATACAATAATAAAAATTTTCAAAATTTAGAAAAAGGGGGGCCAGCGCGAATTTTTGTTTTGCGATTAGAAATTTAATTTTTAATAATACGAACAATACAAATTGAATGCAACATAATACAATAAAAAAAATTTCAAACTTTTTGAAAAATGGGGGCCAGCGCAAAAGAATAGTTTTTCGTGATTTTTAACTTTATGCTTAGCGAAATGTGAAAAATGTTTACAATACAATCCAATACAAGTGAATGCAACACAATACAATAAAAAATTTCTAGTTTTCAAAGAAAGGGGGGGGCTAACTTCACGCACTTAGTTACGGGGTCTAGTTTGATCGAACCAGCGGAACTCCAGCTGAGTAATGTTTGGTAGTCTAGTTACCTCTAGTCAGAGTTAACCAAGTACAGTCAGTAAGTACTTTTGAACGTAGTACAATAATTCCGTTGTCGCTCTTTCTTGTTTTAACCGTTAGTGGGGGGGGGGTCATTGGTAGTTATCATTCAAATAGTCGACCAAAACCTGCATTTGTTTATGTCTGCCATTTTAAATTTTATGAAAAATGCTTTTGGATTTTCTAGAATAACTCGGCCATTTTCAATTTTAATCAAAATATACTTATGAGTTGCTTATGATGAGTTTTTTGTTTTTGGTTTGTTAGGGTTGTTTTGCATGGCCCCATACAAATGCGACGTTCTAAACGATATATAAAAACTATCAAGTCCGTAACCTTCAGTTCCTCCCCCCCCCGCCTCGAAATGATAAAAAAAACATTTGTTTGTAATTATAAAAATTCCCGGAAGGGGAACTCCGAAAATGTTACCTTATACAAAAGGCTTTTTACGAGTGCCCCTCTCCTCCGAAATGAAATCCTAGGTATGGGCCTGCAAACTACGCTTCATACATAAAACGACAGTTCATAACAGATGTTGTTGTTTTTGACGGTTACCCTGAAGATGCAGAAACAGTTGTTTTGAAAGATTGAGAGCGGAGACGCCTCCAAGCATTGTTCTGCCTCGTTCTAACTTCGTTATTTATGAAAAGTTTTTTTCCTGCACAACACAGGAGAAATTTATGGGAAAGAACAAAGCAAGCATTATCACCCTTCTGAAAATAACTTTACAAGATGCTCTGATGTTGTCGTTCAGCACTCAGCAGGTACCAGCGGACGCGGATTCTTTTATAGTTGGAACGGCTATTCAAGAAGCGGCTAATTATGAGAAAGTGACCATCATCGGCGAAGACATCGATCTTCTCGTATTATTAACTGGATTAACCAAAATTGTTCAAAATTTAATTCCCTATACAAGTTTTTTATGTTTATCTATGCCCTTAAGTTAAAAAGTTTTACTTTACTGCTTTTTGCAGGTTTAAATTGAAAACTATCGATTTTAAAAAACAAATGCTGAAACCGAAGTTGTAGAAAATTGAATTTACTACAACTATTGCTTTCATGATTTTTTGTTGAAATTAAAATTGGCCGAGTTATTAAAGAAAACCCATTTTTCATGAAATTCAAAATAGCGCCGACTTTTTCGGGTTTAATTTGAAAAATATCGATTTCAAAAAAAAAATGCAAAAACCGAAGTTGTAGTAAATAGAATTTTTTATAACTTTTGTCTTGATGATTTTAGGTTAAAATTGAAATTGGCCGAGTTTTTCAAGAAACTCAAGAAACAAGAAACAAAGAACCATTTTTCATAAAATACAAAATTGTGCCACTTTTTTCAGGTTTAATTTGAAAAGTATCGTTTCAAGAAAAATAGATACGGAAACCGACTTGTCTTCACGATTTTTTGTTAAAAATAAAAATGGCAGAGTTATTCAAGAAAAATCATTTTTTATAAAATTCAAAATGGCGCCGCTTTTTTCAGGTTTAATTTAAAAAATATCGACTTCAGAAAAAAAATGCAGAAACCGAAGTTGTAGGAAATAGAGTTTCCTACAACTTTTGTCTTTACTATTTTTCGTTAAAATTAAAATTAGCCGAGTTATTCAAGAATAACTATTTTTCACAAAATTTTAAATAACGCCGCTTTTTTCAGGTTAAATTTGAAAATAATCGATTTCAGCTGTCTTAGGAGAAAAATCAAGAAATATTGATTTCAAAAATCGATTTCACGATTTTTCGTTAAAATTTAAATTGGCCGAGTTAATCAAGAAAAACTGTTTTTCGGAAAATTCTAAATGGCGCAGCTTTTTTCAGGTTTAATTTGAAAAATATCGATTTTACAAAATAATACGGGAATCGAGGAAATCCAATTTCCTACAAACTTTGTCTTCACAGTTTTTTGTTAAAATGGAAAATCGCCGAGTTAATCAAGAAAAATTATTTTCCATAAAATTCAAAATGGTGGACATGCAAATGCAGGATCTGGTAAACTTTTTTTTATGCTTTAAATTAAAAGATTTTTCATTTCCCATGTTAATAAAATAAATAATTAATAAAATTATTCTGCCTTAAGCTACATATAAGCAAAAACATTGTAACCAATCAAAAGTCGGACATCATATTTTGTCCAATGTCTCTATAAAGTCACTGTAATGAAGACTACCAGTGACCGCCACCTAACGGTTAAAACAAGAAAGAACCGAACTCATACGGAATTATTGTAGATAATTAGATAACTATTATTATATACAGGGTGACCCAGACCACCCGTATCAGTACTATTTTTCAAAAACGGTAAGTCGTAGAGAGTTGGGCTAAAAAATTTTATTACAAAAGCCCTAATGACGAATCTAATGGTGATATTATTATTTCCGGGAAAAGTCGGCATCCAGAGTAGTTTGCTCCAGAAAGTCCAGAAATCCAGAATTTTAAATGGCACCATATGTCGAAAGTAGTATCGTTGGAAAGCTCTTTAAAAAATAAGCAAGTTTTGTAGGAAAAATTTTTTTATTACTCCCACCCCTTTTAAGTTATATTCGACTTAAGTTATTAAATTTCAATTTCTTATAACGAACTTAATTTTAAAAGTCAGCACTTAAAATCCAGCTACCGCGTTAGAGCAATGTCACAAGTGTCCAAAATGTCTTCCATTAACTTCTAAACACTGTTGAGCTCTTCTGGTCATACTATCAGTGGCTCTAAGTACTTCTTCAGTGTTTAATGATCGACAGGCATTGCAAATTCTGAGCTTCATATCATCTCTCGTTGTCGATTTTTCTGTATAAACAATATCTTTGATCCGACCCCAAAGAAAAAAATATTTCAAGTGCTGACTTTTAAAGTTAAGTTCGTTATAAGAAATTGAAATTTAATAACTTAAGTCGAATATAACTTAAAAGGGGTGGGAGTAATAAAAAAAATTTTCCTACAAAACTTGCTTATTTTTTAAAGAGCTTTCCAACGATATCACTTTCGACATATGGTGCCATTTAAAATTCTGGATTTCTGGACTTTCTGGAGCAAACTACTCTGGATGCCGACTTTTCCCGGAAATAATAATATCACCATTAGATTCGTCATTAGGGCTTTTGTAATAAAATTTTTTAGCCCAACTCTCTACGACTTACCGTTTTTGAAAAAAAGTACTGATACGGGTGGTCTGGGTCACCCTGTATAATAAAAAATATTGATTGCAAAAAAAATTGCGGACACCGAAGTTGTAGAAAATAGAAATTCCTACAACTTTTGTCTTTACAATTTGTCGTTAAAATTGAAATTTGCTGACTTATTCAAGAAAAACCATTTTTCACAAAATTTACAATGCGCCGCATTTTTCAGGTTTCATTTGAAAAATATCGATTTCAGAAAAAAAAATGCAGAAGCCAGAGTTGTAGAAAATTGAATTTCTTACTACTTTTGTTTTCACGATTTTCCGTTAAAATTGAAATTGGCCGAGTTATTCACAAATACAATTTTTCATAAAATTCAAAATGACACCGCTTTTTTCAGGTTTAATTTGAGAAATATTAATTTCAGAAGTAAATGCGGAATCGAAATTGTAGAAAATTAAATTTTCTACAACTTTTATCTTCACGATTTTTGGATAAAATTGAAAATTTCCGAGTTATTCAAGAAACACCATTCTTCATAAAATTCAAAATGGCGCCGTTTATTTCAGGTTTAATCTGAAAAAATATTGATTTCAGAAAAAATGCAGAAGCCAAAGTTGTAGAAAATTGAACTTCTTACAACTTTTATATTTACGATTTTTCGTTAAAATTGAAAATTGACGAGTTATTAAAGAAAAACTATATTTCATAAAAATCAAAATGGCGCCTCTTGTTTAAGGTTTAATTTGAAAAATATAGATTTCAGAAAAAAAAAATGCAGAAGCCAAAGTTGTAGAAAATTAAATTTCTTAGAACTTTCGTTGTTAGAACTTTTCGTAAAAATTAAAATTGGCCGAGTTATTCAAGAAAAACTATTTTTCATAAAATTCAAAATGGCCCCGCTTTTTTCAGGTTTCATTTGAAAAATATCAATTTCACAAAAACATGCGAACACAGAAGCTGTAGAAAATTGAATTTCTTTGCAACTTTTATATTTACGATTTTTCGTTGAAATTGAAATTGGCCTAGTTATTCAAGAAAAGCCATTTTTCATAAAATTCAATATGACGCCGTTTTTTTTCAGGTTTAATTTGAAAAATATCTATTTCAGAACAAAAATACGGATACTAAAGTTACATGAAATTGAATAGAAAATTGGATTTCCTACAACTTTTGTTGAAAATTGAAATTGACCGAGTTATTCAAGAAAACAATTTTCCATAAAATTCAAAATGGCGCCGCTTTTTTCAGGTTTTATTTGAATAATATTTATTTCAGAAAAAAAATTCATAAACCGAAGTTATATTAAATTGAATTTCCCGCAAACTTTGTCTTCACTATTTTTCGTTAAAATGAAAAATGACCAAGTTATTCAAGAAAAATTAGTTTTCATAAAATTCAAAATGGCGGACATAAGCAAATTCAGTATTTGGTCGACTTTTTGAATTCCAGTGACTCCCCCGATGGTTAAAACAAGAAAGAGCTACAACGGAATTATTGTATGTTTAGCGGGATTATTTGAACATAATGACCGTACTACGTGAACTATAACCTCAAATTCACATTGTTAGTTAGGTTATGTTAATATTATTAAAAATTAAAAAATAAAATTGTCATTTAATTTCTATATCAAAGAAGGAAACAAAATCACTGATCGGGAGTGGAAATTTACTCACAAGTTCATAGATAGAATATACCAATTTATTCGTTTATTTTTTTTGCAAAAAAAGTTTGGTATCAAATTAACATAATATAACGGTAACCAATCGTCGCGACCAATGAAATGGATAATTGGAGCAATCGACATGTAGCACATACATAGAATTGCGAGTATAAGTTGTAAATAAGTACATTAACTTCTTAAGGGAATTAAAATGGCATTAAATCATCGGAGCAATATCGAAACAAGAGGAAGTAGATATTTGACTATTAAAAAACTAGAAAAGTGAGGTCATTATTCTACACAAAAAAGTGTTTTTGTTTTTCTTTATAATATGAGCATGTCTTAGAAAATTAACAGTTTTTGTAGAATTATTTTAATCGGCACTAAGCACGCAACTTAAGCAACTCCGTTTGGCCATGCGCTCACCTCTAAAAATATGAAAATGCAAACTAAAACGGAAATTACGTGCTTAATTAAAATTACGCTAATTAAATCTTCACATTTAACCCAATACAATTTTATTGTTTAATTACCTGCGCAACTGAGTCCCCATTTTTCTTCATGTAACCAAACAGCACTTTTCCTAATCCTCCGGAATCCGGAAAACATTTTTCGTCTGGAGTGCGTAAGATATTTTCTTCTTCGTCGATTGCACTTTTAAGATCTGGTCACAAAATTTAATTACTGTAATTATTGCTATTATTTATTTACTGTGTCAAATAATTAATGAGTTGAATAAATACATCGCAGTAATAATATATAATTAAATAAAATTATTGCTTTTTTTTTCTCTAAGTTAAAACTTAGCCTCCAGGTATGAAAAAAATTCTAATAATCAGCAGTGAGTGACCTTGATTTCACAAATTAATATTTCTAATCTTGGTTGAAATTTCAAATTTTATTTTTAAAGGGTCAACTGACCTCACTATGTACTTTGGTATATTTATCTGTAACTTGAAACATTTAATTTTTTCTAATCGCAAAATAACATTTAAACAGCAAACAGGTTTTATTAAAGGTAACATCAACATAAATATTATTATGATACAAAGTACATTATGTTATCAATTAAGTATATTAAACAAGAAACGAATTTTGAAATAATTAATTTTTGAAAATAATTATTAAAAACAAAATATTTTTGTACGAACCTTGTAAATTATCCATTATTTTGCAAAATAATATCACTGTTGTTTTTAAAACACTACGCGCGTTGGTGGAGCTCCTGGAGAGCACAAGACATCCGAAAGTATTACAGAGCAACACAGAATAGCAAAAAGAAGTTTGCATACAAGGTACACTTTAAACATCTACGTACGTAACAGTTACGCGTTATTGGTGTAACGTAGGTTACAATAATTAGTACGAACTCAAAATTCTATTTATGTAAATGTTAGCCAAAACGTTTATTGGCCAAAATATATGGTTAATTAAGCCAAAAACACATTAACTTCACTTTTTTACTGCGCCTTACAGGTCAATAAACAAAACACAAATATTGTAGAAATAATAAATTTTAATTTTCAAAAATAAAATTAAAATTAAGATAAAACAGAAAACTATTAAAAATTTTGAATTTAAAAATTTCAAGGCATATTTAAAAATATAGTTGACCTTATCTTGAAAATAAGTGTGAATTAATAAAATAAAAATAAATTAAAAGCAAAACTGCAAAGTTTAGTAAATTCATTTTAAGAGTTTTTACAGAAACTTCATCAATATCACTTCTGTCAGATATTTTTCGTCATAGTTCCTTCTTCTCCTATCAAGTAAAGAAATCTACTATCATAACCAAACGACATAACAAATGATTATTGGCCTAGTAGTGGGCACGATCAACTGTTAACATAAAATTAGTTCAAGTCCTGAAAGTGACTTTTTGACGCAATTTTTTGTTTTAAGTGGTTGGTAACTAAACGTCAGTGAAAATTGATACTTAATAATGTCACCATAAACAATGGTGTCGATAGTGATAAGCTAAAATATGCAACATTTTTATGCAACGCTTATCAATTCGTGATTGGTTCTTTTCTGCATAGGGAATTACAAACCTTGTTTTTGTATATTTCACATAATATATGCTATTGAGGCCACAAAACAGCTTTGGGGATCAAGCTTCCGAAGGCGGCCAGGAGAGCAAAGTACCCTTCTAGTGTAATTATAAATCTATTAATTTGCGCAAAATATGTTAATTGTCTATAGAATAACACGGTCCAGCTGATCCTTATATAAAATGACTTCCCGAATCTGAACAGTGACGATTTGGGTAGAATTTAGGTGATGTGGCATAAGCTTAGGCATAGCTTTGGTGATGCGTTGCTTCTCCTGTCTCTCCGGACAAGCTACCACTGAATCAAAATATAATGCTCTTTTTGCCCATCACCCGCCACTTTTGAGGGAGTCCCCTCCCTATTTTTATCACTTTTCGATAATCATTTTATGGTTATGAATTTGAATGTGAGGGGTGAAAAGGATTATTTCGGCTGTAAAAAATAATAAATAAATAAGATTACCCTCATTAGATGCTGTTTATTGTTGCTATCGGTCTAAGACAAAATCCCGCAGCCATAATCCCGCCGAACACGAAAACTTGACATTTGTTAAGTTTAAAGTTTCCATAGCGGTATATTATGTAAAGTCCCCTAACGCAGCAGGGAATAAGTTTAAAAAAATGATAAACTCCCTTAATTCTAAATATTAATGTATACTGAAAAATGTATTCATTTTATTAACGAAACATACATTAGTTTTGCGCCGATGAACAAAATTCGTTATATTGATGAACAAATTCATAAATACAATGACTTTTTTATCAATACTACGAATTTTTCATCAATACAACGAATTTTGTTCATCTGGACAAATTTTCATTTACGAACAAATTTATAAATACAATGATTTTTTTATGAATACTACGAATTTTTCATCAATATAACGAATTTTGTTTATCGACTCAAAAATGATGAATTTTTTGTCTATATGATGAAACATATTATTTTCAGTGACTAGTAATTATCCATGTCGAGTCCCCTAATGGGAATTATATTATTATATAATTATATTTTTTTGAGTTTTGAATTTTGAAATTTAAATTTAAGCTTGATTTGGAATTTTGTTTGTTTAAAAATTTTAATTTTGATTTTAATTTCATGTAAATATTTAAATGTTTGTTCACGCCAATATTTTATGTGATTGAATTGGTAGAACTGTAAGATTTGCTTTTTGCCGGCCGCGTTGACTGGAGTGGTCACTTTAACGGAACGCGTCCGTAATTATAAATTTTGAGCCGTTTGTTTGAGAATTATATTTTGATTAGTTGGAGAATCACAGTTTTAATTTTACTGTGAGTAAGAATTTTATTTAATTTGATTAATTTGAACGAAGTGAAAGTATCTACAAAGTAGATACGAGGCGAGTGGTATTGCGGACATTTGGCGAGCCGATAAAAGACCGCATAAAATAAATGATAAATTTTTAAAAATTTAACATCGTCGATTTTTGAGTGGCTAGGGTCATCTAAATATGGATGTAAATCCGAGATTTTCCCCTGCGCATCGCTTCTCTCCGCTCCTGACGCTCCGGGCCGTTTTGATAAACGCTGTGCTCACTCAAAATATCAATATAAAATAAGGATGTTTGTGAAAAGATGAGGAGGACTGAAAGCTGGAATATATAGATAATAAATGAAAAAAATGCAAAAATACCGGAAAAATCAATCATTTTTAATGAATTATTTACAATTTAAGGGGGCACTTCTCCCTAAATCTACTTCCTTGCTACAAATCTTCATGTTTTAGAACTTTTCACTTCTCTATCCTCCCAGGCTTCCTCTTAACCTTTCAAATTATTTTCTAAAAGTGATAAAAATATGTGGAGGGAGCTCCGGCGGAAACGGCAGGTGATTGGGAAAAATCGGAGTCATATTCGGATTCAGGAGATCAACTTACATAAAGAATCAATTGGAATGATGTCAGAGCTGATTTTCATGCAAATCAATGCAACTAGTAAAGCACCTTTAATAAACTGTCCACAGGTCGACGACATACCATTCACATAAACTTTAATATTGGTGTAAAATTATTCCAATGGTTACATTATAGTAAAATTTTGTTCTGTTAATTACTTTTTTTCTTTCGCTGTTAAAATTATTATAAAAGCGATACTGTGAATTACTAAATATTCCGTTCGTAAAAAATCAACACATAATCTGTACATAAATGATTCGTCAATACAGTAACCGCAAGAGGGGCAAATCAATGCCATACCGTAACGAAAATACCTATACCGTATATGTACCTAAATGATACATTAATACAGTAACGGCAAAAAGCGTTAAATCAATGTTGTACCTTTACGAAAATACCTGTACCGCATACATGCATAAAAGATACTTCAATGTAGTAACGGCAAATAGGGCAAATCAATGCCGTACCGCTATGGAAATACCGGTACCATATATGTACATTTTTGACGCCCTTGTGCTGCTTGGGACCACCATTGGTACAAGCATAATAAACTATCTTTTTAAAAAATCATTAAAATCGTTTCCAGATTGATTATTATGAAACCAAAACAGAATAAGGTTATGTTACTAACCCAATATTGACGCCGCTGATTGGCTCTGGGAATAATTTCTTGCCTCGTGTGTAAAAGCTAAAAGTTTGATAACTTTTCCACGGGCCGTTTCATCAGTTCTTCCACCGCCATAGGCGTTCATAGGATCTTTTTCAGTGAGGGGCAAAATCAAAAAAATATTTTATTATAAGAAAAATTAAACACTCAAAATTTTTAATTTTTTTTATTGGCCGAAAAGAGACAAATTTCAAATTCCGTGGTTCAGTAATAACTCAGTAATAACTTTTTCCACAAAATTTAAATAAATTAAAATTAAATTTAAAAATTTAAGGCAAGAGACAGGGGGAGGGCAGTTGGCCCCTTTGCCCCCCACCCAATGTCTACTGAGCAAGAAATTAAGTATATCTGAACCCTTCTACCTGAGTAAATGCTTTTTAAATTACATAAAATTATAAACTGCATATATAATTTTGTTCATTTTAACTTTTCTGCGATATCCTAACCTGTGATGTTTGTTACCAACTATCCCAAAAATACAAAAAAAAATTCAAATTTATATGGAATATTGTTTAATAAATCACATAATTTTTATTAAAATTTAAGACGTAACTCGCGCAAAATAGAAACTCTAAAACGCTTTCTAAGCGGATTGGGTGCTATAAAAATGATACTTATGAAACTAGTTGCTTAATATACTATCAATTTAATATTTTAATTAATTAAAGAAAAATTTAAAATTCATAACAGCACTTCAAATTTCAATTGTTTACTACTATACGAGTACTATCACGGTAATTATTCGTTTTGCATAAGTTACTAATTGCATTTTGAATAAATTTACATTATATATTTTAATTAAAATATTAAGTAAATTGCTTTGATTATTAATTTTATACAATGTTGCAAATCTTAACCCTTAGCTGGTGAAATAACGTACTTGAAATTTTTACGAAGTACGGTCGACATGGGGGACGCATATATTTTGTGTAATGCCCGATTTCTTCACCTTGAAATAGCTATCGGATCATGAATCTGGCCGACAAATTAATCAAGTAACCAAGCAGACAACCGCAATTCAAACTCAAAATAACAAATAAACAATTTGATTGGTAACTTGATTAATTTGTCGGCCGGATTCATTATCCGATAGCTATCTCAAGGTGAAGAAATCGGGCATTAGAGATTTTGTTTAAATTTTAATTTGAATATTTGTAATTAAAGTGTGTAATGTCCACGGACGTATATAAGGGGGGTGTTTAAGGGGCCTGGACACCCCCCTTAACCTAAGCAACAACGTGAATATTAGTCGAATACCCACAGTAACAGGTAAATAGACCCTGCCGCGTGGAGGGATTCTTAATAAAATTACAGAATCACAAAAAGTGCAGTGTCGAACCCCCCTCCCCCATTCAAAAGCTATAGCTACGTCCGTGGTAATGTCAAATCGTAAAATGACCCAAACCTAAGCGGTAATGTGGTGTTTACCAATTCCCCAAATACCGTATCGTCCTAACCCAGGAGCCTCACGTTGTGTGTACGAAATACTTGACTATCGACATTACCAATCTAGGGCCCACTTCGTTTCGACGCGCATGTTTTGACGCGACCGTTTCAACGCGGCACATTTCGACGCGGAACGTTTCTACGCCAGCATGATACGACGCAGTACGTTTCGACGCGGTACGTTTTGATGTTGTACGACGGTTTTACTAAAAATATCACAACCTATTCTATCTTGCAGAACAGACCTGTGTCTTCGTATAGACAACTCTTTTGGTGACGAGTTTGCTAAAAAAAAATAACTTAAGCGTACAAAACAGGCCTACAGTCTACAGTAGCGGCCATGGAAATTGCATTGGGAATTAATAAAAATAGAAAACTCAGATCAAACCGAAAAAACAGATCTCTCTTTTAGCAGCATAGATTTAGCTGGTAATTTAAACAAATGATGATTATAATTGGCGATTTTTAAATTGGAAAGAGATTTGAACGAAAATTTGTAAGTTTTATGGAAATCGATTTTATATGTGAAATTTTTTCGATTTTAATACATTTCCCAGTATTGCTAAACGGTTTCTAAGATTGTTAAAAAAATTGGGGTGGTAGGTGACCCCCCAAATAGCAGCTTCGTGAAGCTATTACACAGATTATGGGTTAATATTAATAATTAAAAATATACAATAAATCAACTTCTATTCACATTTTTAGTTTGAATAAATTATGCAGTAATTATAATAAATAAGAACTTAAAACTTGTTATCCCATTTCATTGACTTTGATACCAATTACGTATTCTTACAGGTACAATAGCATTACATAAGTATACCACATTAAAAATATCCATAATAATTAAATATTTTTCGTACCGGTGTATATTTCAATTAATAATAGCCTGCATGTAATAGTGCAGTTATTGGTTCTAGAGTAACAAAAACACTTCAAACGTTTTTACATGTTTATTCGAAACCTATAGAAGATTTATTTTAATGTTCCATTCGTAGAACGGTGCTTAACTTCAGTTATAAAAAATAAAATGCATATATAATTTATTGTTTCAGATACCATTACTATATTATATTACTATACTACATATTCAGTGCCGGATTAACCCATAAGCAAATTAAGGGGTTTTATACAGTTGGGATGCTCGGAAAAATCCAAAAATTTTATATTGGATATTTTTAAGGTACAATGTCTCCAGAACATTGTCATCAAATTTCATTAAGATCCGAGCATTTAATTCGAAGTTATAGGTATTTCGCGTCTTTGTTTGTCTTAAACGCGATTATCTCATAATCTTGTCAGCTTAGCGGTGGACACGATTGCTAAAAAACTATTAATGCGATTTGTACCAAATTTATACCACTTATTTATTATGATACAAGCTAGGGCCTGAACAAAGGATTTTAAATTTTGTCGAAAAAAAAATTTTTTATAGCAAAAAAACCGAAAATTTAGCACCTCAAAAAATAAACTTTTTGTTAAAACTGCTGCCATTTCTTTAAAATTCAAAATTTTTACAAATCCTTCGTTCAGGCCCAAGCCAATGCAATATACTAATAATATCTTTTCACATTTCGATTTCGAATGAACCGTTTCAGAGTTATTATGTCCACCGCAACAGATGCTCAAAAAAAGGCGCTCCAGGAATATAGCTGTAGTTCCGCCATTTTTAAATATTTTGCAATGAAAAAAATTTTACACGTACATGAAAACATGTACTAATCAATGTTGTTTACAATTTTACAATAAAAATGTATTATCCTGTCGAAAAAAAATCAAGAAAATCACGTCACTTTGTCTGCTACAAGTGTATGTAACCCCCTAAGCAATTGCTTAGGACACACGTCTTGGGAGACACCACTCACCATAATCAGCACAAAAAAACATTTGCTAGCACATGAAAGGTAAGGCTGTTTAAAAATCCCCGCATTTGAAATTGACTAGAGCATTGTCGTTTGACGTTCGGAGTCTAAAGTCATAACCCCGCTCCCGCTTGCTTGTGCATCGTGTGCAGCATTTTGTGCCCCGCCGATGCTGTGCTGTTGTTGTTTTTTTGAAGACCGATAATAGTTTAATAATAGTTGAAGACCGATAATGGATAATAGTAATGGATAGGGAGGCCACAGGCGTGGATTGCTTAGGGCATCAATAGTCTTAATCCGGTCCTGTACATATTATAATGTAAGTAATAGTTATATTATAGCCTATAGTTGTAGTACGCACTTCAAACTAGGTCTAAAATGCATAATGATTATAATTTCATGCATAATTACGTAATTGTTCAAATATATCACATCTGCACTTTTAAAAGTTACTTAACATTAAGTTTAAATAATCAGGTAGGGAAATGTCTCCGGGTGCGAAATGTCCAGGTGCGAAATGTCCGGGTGCGAAATGTCCCGGAGCAAAATGTCCCGGAGCGAAGTGTTCTAGAATCAGAATTCGGAGACCTTCCTAAACGCTTCAACACAGCGCTCGAAGAAGGCACCATTCCTACCGAGTGGAAAAAGGCGGAACTGGTACTCATACGGAAGGCTCAGACACTCCAGGAGGAACCATTTTTCTATCGACCGATATGTCTCTTGGACCACGCCGAGAAAATCCTGGAAAAGATAATCTTGCCCAGACTTATACAGGACATTGAGAGGAAAGGCGGCCTGTCCTAGAAGAAATTCGGATTTGGGAAAAGCAAGTTCACGGTCGACGCACTCCAAAAAATAGTGCAAATCGTGCAGAAAGTAAAGACAGATACTCACCGACAATGAACAGCACCGGATGGAGCCACATCCTCAAAGCTATCTACATCTACAACATCCTAGTAAATTATTACCTAAGCGAACGCTGTGTGAAGCTCGGTTGAGAGAAAGATCTATTTTTCGCTCATCTCTGCCTCCGTCTCCGACTCCGCCTCCCAGAGGAAGTTCCACTTATAGGATTTGCTAACGACCTGACCTATCAAGTCATGACGCAAAGGTGGTTGAGACCAAAGCAAACGAGGCCATTGTCATCATCCTGAAATGAATTAGACAACAAGGACTCCAGCTGAGCACACCCCATTTTTAATGTATGAAATGGGAGCCAGTTAGAACCACCCATGCACTGTTGGGCACGAGCACGCAACTTATGCCCGAAAACATAGTGTCAACAATGTTGCCAAAACCTGAGGACTGGGCAATCATAGAAGCTATGATCCACACGGTCCTTCAAGAAAGAGAAACAGCGGAACATGAAAAACTGGTTGCCGCAGGACGAAACGGATGCAATAATGCAATAACGACAAATGTAATATACAGAAGTAACAATCTTCTGACACGAAAGTAATGTCTAGCGGCGGATTCTCGTTTATCGAAAAGGCGGGGCTGCGGGGGGGGGGAGGTTTCAGTCAGTGAAAGTCTGACACTACCAGCGTAGATGGCGTCGGTGTTTCGTGCGAGATTTCTTCCTCCCTGCAAGAGTAATACAAAAAGTTATTTCTTTTGTTATTCGTATCTTCGTATTCTTCCTTTTAAATTATGATCGTTTTCACGTACAAGAGTGTTTTCTTCCGCACAGTAGCGACACTGGGAGGGGGACTCTCTAAGTCTCATTTTGTATAGGTAGCTGTTAGAACGCCGTGCCCCACCAGAAACTGGGTTATGTTGAAGTCAACCTTTCAATGCTTCCTGTTAATCCACACCTCAATATTGGGAATAAGGGTGTCATTTTGGTCCCACCTGGACTGCCCGCTGCCCTCTCCGCTCCTTCGTATGTTCTTTTACGAGCAAATGTGTGCAGATCAATTAGTATGTTGCCTGTCACGACCAAGACTGCACTCCCGATACCGTGCAGTTACGCATTAGTGATTCTGAGTGCTGTTCTTCATTGAACTTGCAATAGCATGTTTTATATGTTGCTACCCGTATGGCTTCTTATTACATCGAAGCACCTTACAGTAAGAACGACTGTGTAACGGCACTGAGTAACTTCCGCTTGCTTGACATAAGGCCCCTCATATTTGACATAAGTTTTAGCAAAATTACCTTTTTGTTTTTGTTTTTTCAAACAAGAAACGGGTAGGGGGAATTCTTGCATAAGACACCAGCCGCAGTCAGTGGCTGGTAGGATTCTTACTGACTAAAACCTCCCCCCAGTCTAGTAGGATTATAGTGCCTCAACCAGGCTTGCGATGTCGAGACGCATTTTGGTCAATTGACAAATGTTCCCGCTAGCACATTTCTGTTCTTTGCCAACTGTATTTCTTTACGGTATCAGCTCTTCTACCAGCTTCAACCGACGCCAGGTCGCGACGTTTGTCTCTTTTTTTACCGGGGTGTAATATCACTGGGGTAAATATTCCCGGTTACACCGGTACTACTCCACAAAGTGTGCTACCAGGAAGGGGATGGATCTCCTTCGATGTGGACTCAAAACTGTGATTTTTTTAGGGGGACGGGATGCTATCGCATCTAATTTCTCGCGTTCAAACGTCTCTGCGTTCAAACAGCCGCGTTCAACCGGCCACGTTCAACCGGCCGCGTTTAACCGGCCGCGTTCAACCGGCCGCGTTCAACCGGCCGCGTTCAACCGGCCGCGTTCAACCGGCCGCGTTCAATTGTCCGGCTCCGGTTACTTCGTCGTACTTGACGTTCCACCTTAGCTGGGTTCATACCCATTGAACTCAAAATACGGGAAGTAGCAACGATGAAAAGCTCCTACGCTTCAATGGCTTGCTCAGTTTGTCATGCGGATCAAAGTTTAAACGTATATGGTCGCGTACTTTACTTATCGTAAAACACAAATTGAAAAAATATTGTAAATGACTTTTCTATTTATTATCGGATTAAATTTAAAAGACAAATAATATAGGAAGGTGGAACAACATATATAGATAATTATGTAGGTATTTGGTTAAAATAAGTTCACTGAATATAGCGAAATAACGTTATTTCGCTATATTCAGTGAAAATAATTATGTAATATATACCAATATACTAATATAGGAAGATATAGATAGCAATAATTACATAATAAGTAACAAACAACACCTAAACTAAAATACGTATTAATTCCTACAAAAACAATTGTAAAACTAAGCAAAAATGAAAAAAATTTTAATTTTAAAAATTTTTGAATATTGATCCAATATTGTTTTTAAATATTGGTACAATATTGATTTTAAATATTGGTCCAATATTGATTTTCAATATTGGTCCGATATTGTTTTTAAATATTGCGCCAATATTGAAAAATGTTCACATTTAAATATTGGTCCAATAATGATTTTAAATATTGGTCCAATATTGATTTTCAATATTGGTCCGATATTGTTTTTCAATATTGGTCCGATATTATTTTTCAATATTGGGTTATTTAAATATTGGTCCTACATTGATTTTCAATATTGGACCAATATTGTTTTTAAATATTGCGCCAATATTGAAAAATGTTCACATCTCAATATTGGACCGATATTGATTTTCAATATTTGGCCAATATTGCGCCAATATTTGTGCTACATGGGACATGGCATCGATTTTTTTCTAAATTCCTGCTTTCCATCACAACCGGATAAGAATTTAAAAAAAATCAAATTAAAAAGATTTTTTTCCGTGCCTAATCTTTGGTTGTTGTTTGGATTTGTTTAAGAGTTGTGTCATTGCATTGTTTTAGAACCACTTTTAATAACACAACTGATAGTAATACCTTATTCGCTTATATGCCAATGTTACATATTATTTTAAAATTAAACTAACAACAATTTATAAATCTTTATAATTATTATAAATACTTATAATTAAAAAATAAAATAATAATTATGGTATCAGAAATGTATAAATAGTATATTACTGGCCAAGCATCGAAAATGATCCTCGCTACGCTCACTTTTTAATATAGCTGCAAGCCCAATAGCGGATCATATTTTAAGGAGATGTGAGTATACTTTTTTATCGGAAAACATAAAATTGTCTATTATATCAAATATAAAGAAATATTGTTTAAATTAAAAATCGTGACAGATAAGACCAATTAAGACAATGTTATTAGAGCAACTCTTTATGGCGAAATGTATTAAGTGATTGAATCATAATTAAATCGTTTGGAGATCGCCAGTTCGAACCCCACGTCGGTCAAATTTTTATAATAGCATTTTTTTATAATATAAATGTGTTGACATGCAGAAGTAACAGAATCGACCATTAATAACAGTTATTTACCTAAAAGTCAGGAAAATGATACATTACTGACGAGGAGCAATGTTGAAATACGAGGCACTCTGTGACGAGTATTTTAAAGCTCCGAGTAAAGTGAGACATTTTCCTGACAAGTATAGTATTAAATTTTACCGAAAATCGTAAAAAATCGAAATTTTAAAACATTAATTGGACAACATTTTTAAAATGAACAAAATTCAAGTGTATCAATTTGTTGACTACATAGTTACCATACATAGTTACTGTCAAAACAATAATAAGTAATAAAGAAAAGAACGACGTCTCTTTTATTTTGTTACAATTACTAATTATTACCGGACTAGTCATTAAAATCCAATTTCCCTGCGCGTAAATTAGCAGGGAACTGTTGATTTGATGACGATTTTCGATAAAAACACATTACCAGTTGATTTTACATTATTAGTCGATTTGTGAGCTGACTAGGAATGCTTCGTTTTGGCTGCCGAACGGACATTCGGAAAGCATCGCTTTCGTTATGTTTTCCGATAAAAAAATTTTTTATCTAAAATATGTAATAGATATATATTATAGAATATTAGTGTATTATGAACGGAAATATTTATAATTATTATATAAATAAAAATATAAAATAGTTGTGGTATCAAAAATTTATAATTTTTTTAAATTTTGTATAATATAAATAATAATTATTATATAATTAAATATTTAACATTACTACATAATTAAAAACGCACCTTAATTGTGTAAATTTTGGTATAGAAATGTTCCTTATTATGTCCTGAAAAGGTTTTGATAAATAAACGGCAAAAAAGTTAAATGGCAATTATTTATCAAAAAACGCTAAAATAAATTTTTTAAAAATATGCGAATTTCACGGGCGTTTTCTTCGAAAATTATAAGAGATACAAAAAAGATATATTAAAATATTTTGTAGGAAATTTTATCAGTTTTAATTTTGGACTTAAGGACTTTTTGAATAGGACTAACCGTTTTCTAGATATAAGGAAGAAGCCAACAACCTAGTCTTTCTTCGTGCTTTTCTTGAACCCCACTCGCCTTATAGCGTCTGTTGCCAACACCATATTGTTAATTATTCAGATATAAATTTTAATTTTAATTTTATAAGTAAACAAAGTAAAAAATATTTTTTTAAAAATTTTTTGGACCCGAAATTCTTACTATACCTACTGCTTTAAAGCTAAAAAAAATTTTAATCTCATTTTTGTAATCATTTGTTATAATTATTTGGTTTTAAATAATCCTATTGAATGGAAAGAATTCTTTTTTTGAAATGGATGTAATTACAAAAATTAAATTTGATAAACTAACAATAAGTGCATCCTTGAGAAATAAAGTTTTCAATTGCTTGGTGCAATAAGTATAATTTAAAAATATTTATAATCACTGTAATTAATGAAATTGCAATATTTTTTATCTACACTGCAATGAGAAATTATAAGACCACTAAATTAAATTACATAATATGTTACTTCTTATGGATAGAAAAATACTCAATTTTTAAAATTATAATTTGTTATGCCTGTGTCCCCCGGTCGAAATTGTAAATATCGCATTTTTAATTAATACCTATATATAAGTTGTCTTGTAAATATTAAAGATCTAACAAAACAGCATAAAGCGACATTTTACAAATTTTGCAGGAAACAAAAGCTTATGTTTTTTTTATTAAAACAGATGATAAAGACCGATTGATTGGACAAAAAATAATAGAATAAGTGACACTTGAACCACAAGAGTAGATAAAATAGCAATCCAACAATCGAACAGATAGGATAGATAAAGCACTTCATTTTTACTGAAATTTTACTATTTGGATGATGATTATGTATTTTTTATTTTTATAGTAATTTTAATTAATAGTATATGTACTTAAATACATTGTTATTTTTGACAAGTTTAGGAGAATAGGGTAATTTACCTCTCTATAAATAGAATTTTATTTTTATGTACATATATCTGGAAGATTGGTGTGTAAACATTTCTCTAACAAATTCGCTGCGACTACCTGACAAATTATGACGCGGTTGTGTGATTTCCTGAACTGTACTAAGTAAATCAAGGTTTTTTCAAAATAAGTTGTATTTTTGTAGATCATAACAAATTCAAAACTCAATCAATACAAAATATTTACATAAACTCAAATCTGAATTTTTAAATTAAATTAAAATTTTAAATTAATTTTTAAATTTTGTGTTTGATTGATAAAATTTGATTATTATTAAAAAAAAACTTACCGCCGTTAGACATCCCGAATAGTTCTTATTAAACGGCACTGGTACTATACAATTCTTATAAGTAAAAATGTTATAAATAATATAAATATGCGAATCAAATCAATATTTTGTTTTCAATAACTTAAATCATCCAATAAAAAAATTCTTATTATAATTCAATCGCGTGTAAATCTTTAGTTGATAAGATAACAAAAAATTCTGAAATATCATCTCACTTACTACACGTTTTCGAGTATTTTCAAAAATTTTACAACGCCGTGCCCCCCGTAACATTAAAGGTCATGCTGACTTGAAAAAAATATTTGTAGTTTGTCACAAGACCTAGCGAAGATAAGGTATCAATTGCTATTATTTACTAACATACAAAATAATTTTAATATGAAAGTTATCTTATGAGCAGTGTTTAGTGGTATACAGAGTGTCTTCGAAAAATTTGAAAACTTCAAAAAAATAAGACGGGTGGACCGCATTTACCTCTTTTCAGAAATACTTCGTTCAGGTTCAGGCGCTATCGTGCTTCCAAATTCCAAAAAAAAACTATTATTTTGTTGGATTAAACCACAGGATTAATCCCCGGCTAACTTTTTATTTGTTTAGATAACAAAACCGGCCAAAACCAAAAGGACACAAAAAAACACGTGAGCCGACCCTTGAAAGCTGAAAAACAAAGGCACCAGGAACGCAATGAAGATAATTCATACAACCAGCATGTTTTATTACATTATTTTATATTATGTTAAATTTTTTTGTAAAATTTTCTGTCTAAATAAATAAGCGGCATTTGAGAGACAGTCCAAAATGGCGAACGCAACGATTCCCTGAATAGTATCGCGTCAAGTAGCGTGAGCAATAACGCGCAAACCGCCTCACCTTTTCCGTACTCCCAGGCACCAGGTCGCCGGGACTTTAAGTAGGATTGTTGAAAGATACGCGACTGGTACTTTGGTGGACCAGATTTTTACCAGCATCCACCCTATAGCAGCCCAGTTTTCTCTTCCATTTAACATAAGCTCGACGAGGTTGGTTGGGCTGAGATCCGTGTCCAGCTCTTCTTGTATCTCTTGTCTGATCTCAGTCCATTTAATGCAGGAGAAGATTGTATGCTCCGCATTGTCAATCTCACCACAGTAGTGACAATTGGAGGAGTTTGCTCTCTTAAATCTTTATAGATAACTCCAGAAGTGCTCGTGAGACCTCGAAGTTAATTTTCCATGTTTCCTTGTGACTGGGGCAATGTTCGGGATGCGGCGATATTAGTGGAATTGTTGCAGATATTTTGCCAAGTGTCGTTGATGTTTCTGACTCCGTTGGCATAATCTTTTGTTCTTAGCCCGATACGTTGCGTCTCGTACTCTGCCTTGAGGTGTATCGGAAAAAGAGACGCAAGCACTAAGACTGCGTCTATGGATGCAGTCCTGTATGCACTACATATGCCCACTAAGAATTGGACGGGTCTCATCCTTCTTCTTCCCGAAACAACCACCGCTTCAATCTTCTCGGGGACGATCTGTAAGCCGCTACCGTTCATCCAGTCGCATATGTCCGCAACAGTCCAGTTAACCAGATCCTCCAGCTTCTCCTCCGTGCGGGCCTAAGCCACAACATTCATCTCGTCCGCATATTTAGTGATGCTCACCCCAGGTGGTGTGGGGAACCTGAGAACGCCGCCTACATCACGTTCCACAGGAAGGGCCAAGACCGATAAAATGTGCTGGCAGTTTATCTTTGACTAGTAACTGTCTTCCGTGGAAGTAACTCGTCACAATGTTGAGAAGGTAAGGTAATTCTCCTCTACTCTCCAGTTCTGACTGGTGACATCACCAGCTCCCATCTCGTGAACTTGAAGGCGTTTCTGAGATCCTCCAAGTACCCCCCTTTCACAATTATTGTTTTTCGTAGTCCCTCCTGTCCTCGTTGGGCGGGAAGTAGCACGAGTAGGCCACTAGGTTCTGTGTTTCAATCCACACGAAGCACTGCTTCTTTCTCCAGTTTAGGACACCCATCCAGTCGTTGGTGAAGATAGCGGTCTTCCCGTCGATGAATCGATCTGGATCCAGCCGTTCCTCATTTCGCTCATTAAGTAGCTTTCGTTCAGTAGTACTCTAGGTCTCCAAGTACAAGTTCTAGGATTGGAAGTGGAGCGTAGGCCGAAGCTTGCTTGCACTCAGGCCACATATCGGGCCCATTATGCTACCTCCGATGTTGAGGCCACAACGTGTTGATGCACACCGGAAGGCCGAGCTAAGAAATTCTGCCGAGTCTGAGATTCGAACTCAGAATTTCCGCTCTGTAGCTCAACCAGCGATTACACCAATCCACGGCTGTGGTTAAGTACAAGTTCTTCTTCGGGTGAAATTTCTCGGAGGTCTTCTTTGATTTCCTGCGCAGTTGCAAGTTCCTGGAAGTCCTTCATTGTGTAACTCTGCTTTGGATTTAGATTTGCAGATCCTTTTTCTCGATTTCTTCGTGTAGTACCTTTGCGCGTTTTTTATAGTGTTGGCTCTCTTCGAGTTCGACAAGAATATCGCCATTCCTGGTTTTTACAATTGGGCTGATGAGAGGAGCCTCTTGGGCTTCCTTCATAGCAAGTCTAACCTTGCCCATCGTGTAAGCAGCATTTACGAGATTTGCCTTAATAATTATTGCATCTTTTCTGATTGGCTGCTCTGAAGTCTTTGGCTTTGGGGCTTTATATCACGGGAGGTCAACAAAAAATAAAACCAAAACAATATACTTTTTATCTTTTAAAAGAATTATCTGACAATTATACAAAACACTAGGTATATTATATTACATTTATTTTATATTATGTAGGCAAAATATTTAAATTTTTATTTGTACTTCTAATATTTGATTGACTTAGATGTCTTTCAACTACACCTTGCTGCGGAATAGAAATACCACGAACATTTAAGTAATTAACAAAATTAAATTGATTCTTCCTCGTTCTCTTCTTCCTGTTGTACTACTTTTACATCATCGTTCACTTCCACACTTTCCGATTCAGTCACATGTTTTACTTCGGCATCAGCTGAAGAATCTCTTCTTTCGCCGTATCGATCGTGCAATACATTAAGTTTATTACAAATTTGTGAACCCCTAACGGAATTATTTTGTACTTTTTTTACCAACAGTTGTGCCTGTTCTTCCATTCTTTGCAAACGTTCTTCCCGCTTTGCCAATATTTCTGCAGGAGTTTTTGTTGTCGAGGTACCTGCTTGACACATATCTTCTTCGTTAAATTCGACTTTTTCCAATTCTTCTTTTAACTGAATTTCTTCTTCGCACTTTTGAGACAAATCACCATTTTGAGTTTTTTTTATTGTTTGCAATATGTCTTCTTCTAATTTTTTATAAATATCCGCTATGTCCTTACGTTTACTTTTGGAATCGCTACCGTATTGCTCGTGAAGGTCATCTAATTTTGTACAAATTTCTACACTGCGATTGGAGGTTTTCGATGTTCGTGCAAGCAAATCTTTAGCTTCTTCTTCCAATCTTGAAAGTCTTTCTTCTCTTGTTTCGTGGCTAGATTCCTCTTCCAAGTGTTCGTTCACGTCCTGGATAGTTTCCTGCGTTTCCTCGTTAGCCAAGTTTAAATTTTCTTTCAACTCGGATATTTCTTCGCTCTTCGATTCGTCAGATGAAGAAACCGAAATTTCATTTTCGATATTTTCAATTTCTTCTTGAATAACTTCAAAAATTGCTTGTCCGCTTTCACTTTCATTTAGTTCTGCTATGGAATCCATTTTACAACTATTATCAACTATAAGTTTATTTTCGGAAAGGTCATCATCATCACTACTTGAAGATTCGCGGTCATCACTGTATCCACTTTCAGCACTGTTATTGAACTCTTCAATAACGCTTTTTCTGGCCACAAATTCACTACGCAGTTGCTTCCATTGTTCTTCGGTGTGGGAATTCTTTTCTCTAGCCTGTATCCATTTTTCCCTGCAATATTCCAATTCTTGCTTCAATTCGTTGAGGAGTTTACGTTTTTGGGCCAACTCGTAGCGCAGAATCTTTTCTTGTGTGTGCAGCTGCTGATGTTGCTTTTGCATTGTTCCCACCTGAAACACAATCAAAATGAACCAAAGGCATCGTTATGGTTGTTCTTACTTACCACATTCCACGTTTTTGACAACTCACTGGACACCAATTCCAGACGTTTTTCTTGATCTTGCAGTCTTGTCTCTAAATGAGTGTTTAGTTGCTTTAACCGCATAGTTTCCTTTTCCAACGACTTTTTTTCGACAATTAAATCTTTCAGACGAATAAAAGTTTTGCTGACACTTAAAGCCAGAGTCTGTCCACTTGGTGTTTCGACTACTTTGTAACAAGGATTTTTATCGCCTTGAGTTTCATCGTTCAGTACACTAACCGGTGCGGTTTGATGACTCAAGAGTTCCGTTAGTACCCTCCACACTTTCGGTAAATTTTCAACAATTTCCGTAGCCGTACTTAACGTACTGGTCGACTCGCGTTGATTTAAATCATCTTCGGAATTGGTTTCTTCTTCGGAAACAACATTTGATTTTGAGTTGACTTGGCTTATCAAATCCAATAGTACTTTGGGCAATGTGTAGGAAATGTCTTCTTCGTTAACAAACATTTGTGTAAGTAAGTCGTGATTCTCTTCTAAACTTTTTATCAAATTGTCCAAATTGATATCTTGACCGTTATTGAAGCCGACCAAAATTTGGGAAAATAACTATAAATAAAAATCGATTGGTTAAACTGTTAAACTGATTTATTGGATTCTTACTTGATTTATTACTGATAATTCCGTCTTTAAGTCACCACATTCTGCTTTCGATAAACCCAGTTGGGATTGTAAATTTGTAATCTTATCGTAATTTTCAGAGGCTTCTTTTTCTAATTCATCCACTCTCGCTTGTAACTCACTAAAACATAAAATACATAAAAATAATTTGTAAAATCGTACACAAAAGCCTGAACGACTAAAAATATGTAGTTAACGTGTAATACTACGTATAGTCAGCAGAGGTCATAGAAATTGCATCAGGATTTCCTTTTTTTGACATTTTTTTTTGATTGAATTTAATTTAAACAATGAAAAAGAATTTCCGATGCAATTTCTATGACCGCTACTGGATATATTGAAATAATTTTCATTCCAACCAAGAAATTTTCTAATGCCCAAATGAATGTTCATAAAATTACCTAGGGAAAAATGTTAAGTTCCACTTTATTGAAAGCAGCATAATGCTCAGTTATTAGCTTCGTAACTTATTTCCAAATTAAATACTTTACTCTTTCAGTTTATGGTTTAAAGTAGACAGTTTTCAATTACGATAAGAGTTTGTATTTCCTTCCAGTTTTTCCAATGGCGGATCAAAACGCACCGGGAGGTCTAGAATACCCCCAGTATTGCAGTAATTGTATGAAATACTTTTTAAAGCGTGGAGATTACAATTACTCCTTTTCCGAGTAAAATCAGTTAAAGTAAATAATTTTAGTGAGTACAGCGTTTGTCAAAGCGGCCCGGAGCGAAGTGGACCGGAGAGGAGGTCGCTTTTAACCAATTCAACCACTTGCACTGGTTGGTAAGTTACAGTTAGCTTTTGATATTTTTTGAGAAATTATAGTACTAAAAAAATTCACCCTATACTCCTTTTTTGACTTTAAATTTTCCTTTGGCCCAGTTTACCACTTTTAAAATTTATATTTAAAAAAAAAAACTGTCACCTATTGGCAGTAGCCACCAGTAAATCGATAGAAATTGACGAAAATAATAACTCAAATTCCCTATGTTAAAAACCAAAAATTTATGATTTTTGCATATTTTGTTATTGGTTTTATTGTTGTCCCGGCGAATAATTCCCTAACAAATGATCCCCGTCAGCAAATGATTTAATAAATTAAATAACAACTAAATCTTATCTAACCTAACCGACCATCCGCTCCGGGCCGTTTTGACAAACGCCGACCTAGTGGAGGACAAACTCGCCGCAGGGAGACTTGCCGCGGGCCCTTCTCACCACAAACCCAATTCGCCACGGGCCAACTGGACGCTTGCAATTAAACAGAGTTTGCATTATGATGTTTTATTGTAGGGAATGTAGTACCATTGTTTATAGTAGGTACTAGTAGTATGGTGTGATCAGCGAGAGTTTGACCTTTTTCAGTTTATTCAAGCTCGATTCTGATTGGTTCCTTTTATAAATTAATAAATAATTAACGGTTCATCAAGTAGAAAAAAGGCAAAAGACTTTTCGTCTTAGAATTTCATCTTCTATCTACGGACGCAGCTGTTGGGACACCTTGTAGATCTACATTTATATGTCTCTATATTTCAATCATAATGATCGCAAGAGGCTGTAAGGAAGACTTGTTAATAAGGAATGCGCTAACATAACCGAATTCCACATTGGAAACAAAGCAATAATAGTATATTACTGGCCAATCATCGAAAATGATCCGTTACTAGGCGAGCAGCTATATTAAAATGTTAGCGTAGCGACCATTTTAAAGCTGTAAGCCCAGTAACGGATCATATTTCGAGGAGAGGTGAGTATACTTTTTTATCGGAAAACATAAAATTATCTATATATCAAATATAAAAAAAGATTGTTTAAATTACAAATCGTGACAGATAAGACGAATTAAAACAATGTCATTAGAGCAACCCTCCATGGCAAAATATATTAAGTGATTGAATCATAATTAAATCGTTTGGAGATCGCCAGATCGAATCCCACGTCGGTCAAATTTTTATAATAGAATTTTTTTATAATAAATGAATTGACATGCAGAAGTAACAGAATCGACCATTAATAAGACATTACCAGTCGATTTTACATTATTAGTCGATTTGTGAGCTGACTAGGAATACTTCGTTTTGGCTGCCGAGCGGACACTCGGAAAACATCGCTTTCGTTATGTTTTCCGATAAAGTATTTTACATACATAAAACGGTGCTTATTTATCTTATTCTAACGTAGGAATATGATATCCACAAAAGCTAATTTGTTGCTTTTATACGGTAAGCACAAATTGTTCTCTTGATTTTGAGCTCTAAATAAAAATTTGCATCATAAAACGCCAACTCTTCTATCAACGGCGGCAAGTCAGCCCGCGGCGAGTTAGCCCGCGGCGAGTTAGCCCGCGGCGAGTTAGCCCGCGGCGAGTTAGCCCGCGGCGAGTTAGCCCGCGGCGAGTTAGCCCGCGGCGAGGTTGACCGCAGCATGTGCCGAGTTGGTCGCGAGGAGTTGTTCCATCCGCTTATTTCCGAATAATTATAGCCGAATTGACCTTCGCCGAATATACGATACCGAATCGCTTTCGCCGATCTGCAGTCGCCGTAACGACGTGTACCGGATTCACAGAGTATACAGTCATAATTTTGTTAAATTACATTATTTCAAAACAAAATTTATGTAACACAGAGTGTCTCAGAAATTGAGAAGCTATTAGAAATTTTTATTTCAATTTATTTTTTATTATGTACTTTTAATAATAATTAATTAACCATTAACCAGAAAAAATAATTTTCAATAGGTGCCCTAATAGATTTCTGTTTAAAAAGTGTATTTTATTCGCTCTAAGCCGGCAAGAACGTACCGAAGTGATATTTTTTTAAAGGAAGCAATCCTGACTTTGCCAACTGTCGAAAATATGAAGGATGCTTTAATGCCCTTTCATGTGCACGTCCCTGTGCTTCTGTCTCATAAAATCAATCTCAAAGCTTAGAATTGCTTTCAAAAAAAAAATTATTATCGTGAGAAATAACAATAAAACATATTATTTAGAGTTGGTAATAATAATCATTTCTCATTTCAATATTAAAATATTTTATTTTCGCCGATCCGCCGATTACAAGAATACCGGAATCGCAAGAAAATAATTGTATGTTTTTTTTTTATTTTTTACTTTATTATACGTAGTATGTGTCCAAGAATTATAAAGCAAACTTCTATATTTGCAGCAGTGACTACAAAAGTAAAAAATTTGATTTTAGATCTTAAAATCTATCAAAAGATGGATACTTCTTTCACAATACATATCCAAAAATTAACGTGACTGTCGCAAAAACAACATCTTTAGCTTCAAATAATATACATACAATTTATTTAGCCTTCACATGGATTGTGATTGTTTAAAAAATATTTTTTGTTTAATATTTTATTTTATTTCTTGTTTCAAAAATTTTTCATTCGTTCAATTATTCCAATACTTTTCAACTTAAACAATTTTATTTCCAAAATTTCCTTTTGTTTTTCACTTTTTATGAATTATCGTGAATTATGGTTTATTTATGGTAACCTGACGTAGACACCCAAATATTTAAATTTTTGAAAATACGTTTCGAGTGTTTTTGAAAAAAAAAATCACCATAGTTTGAGCAACCTTAATCAGCGTTTAACAGAAAAAGGGAGGGAATACCGTAGCAGTAGTTAAAAAATTAACAACTGAATGTTGTTTAGTAACTTTACAAACTTTTTCCACAAAAATTAGTAAATTTATTGCAGTTTCAATTGAATCCGACCACTCTGTAGACTAAAAAGCATATAAATCGTCAAAACCTACCCATTTTGTGTTTGATGAAATTCTGCACTTCTTTTGGCTTCTTCTAAATGATTTTTGATAGTATTTCGCTCAGCGTTATCCATTCTTTGCCTTTCATCGTACAAAATCCTTAGTTGTTTCATATTCTTTAATTGTTTTTCATACTCTTCACGTAATTCGTCGGAAAACATGTTTAACTCTTTCTCGGCCAAAGAAGCCTGAATTTCTTCAATTTTTTGACTTAACTGAAAAAAAAATTGTTAATATTTAAAATTACACAAAATATACATTACCTCTTTAATTTGGCCATCTCTCAGTAAAAGAAGTTGTTTGGCAACAGTAATTATATCTTTTAAAGCTATTACGTGAGTTTTATATTCCTTGCGTTCAGTTTCGATTGATTCTTTTTCCCCAGCCAAGCTTCCCAAACGATCTTCCAATTCTGAAACTTGCTGTTGCAATTGCAAGTTTTCTCGTTTCAAATTTTCCAATTCATTTGATTCCACCACTAATTGTTGATTTCCAACTTCTAAATCATTGGAAGAACCCGGAACTTCAAAATTTGTAGTCCTTTGCACCGAACTAACTTTCTCACAATTACACTGCTGCAATAAACGCACCAATTCTTCATTTTCAATTTTGCGTTGTTCAACTTCTTGTCGCAAGTCGTTCATTTCTTGCTTTTTCTCGGCAATTAATTTCAATCTTCTTTGATGCAAATGATGAATTTCGTTTTTAATTTCCGACATTTTATTTGGACTTAAAGTTTTCTCGTTCACTTTATTTTCAATATTAGCTGCATTATCTTTCCACCACGGATCGACACTGACTTGCTCAAAAAATTCGCTCTTTGTGTTACCCATTCTTTGTTGTAATTCTAAAAACAAAAATATAAATTGCGCGCCTTTTGCTACCCACTTGTAAAAAATCAAGCAAAACAGTTTGGCATACAAATTAATAAATCGAACACGGCGGAAAAATGAGATTTTTACATCAAAAGTGATTTCCATGCGACGACGTAAATTTTATTTTTAGACTAACCGATAATATAAGTTTTACTTATGCCAAAAGGTCGGGCACAATTTGCATTTTTTACTTGGAAGTCTACAATTACATCGAAGGTAATTGTAAGCCAAAAATTTACTTTCTGACTCATTTCATAAAAAATGTTCAACAAAAATATTTTGAGTTTTCCTTTTTAAAATTTTTTTTTAGTTCCGAAATCAAATATCAAAGGTTGATCCCAAAATATTTTGAGATATATATTGCGGTACCAGAGATGACAATAATTTCGTTTAATTATAAATAAAAATTGTAATAACTCCGCAGTACAGCGGTTAACGGTTGAACATTCGAAGTTTACGTGAACTTCACGTGGTGGAATACAAAAACGTAGTTTTGTGCAAGTCAGAAATGACTGTTTGGTCAGTAATTAACCAATGACTTAAAAACGCATGCGGCTATGTTGTTTATTATTTTTCCCAAATTTAACGTTTAGAACTCAACGTTAAGGTTGATACCCCCAAAATTCGCTATTGGCTTTGTGAAAAACCTAAATCTTCTTTTTTTTATTTTTAGACCCCATTCAGATTTTAGGATGTTTGGTTTACTGTGTCTATACTTCCTTTGTAGGTGACCCATAATGTAATTTTACTTTAAGCTATTTTGAGATAAAAGTAAGTAATAAGATCAGTAACGTTTTTACACGTCTGGTCCAAATAAGATCTCTTGTACGCGACCTATGAGCCTCGCACAAAAAATTATATTTATTATTATGAAATATAATAAACTCTAATATATACAATTATTTAAAAGATCTAAGGGTAATAAGTCAGAGAAAAATAAAAAGACGAGAATTAAATAACGAAAGCTAACAAAAATTAAAAATGTTTTTTTATTATAAGATTTGTAAATTTATATTATGTAAGTGAATAAAAAAAAGGAAAAGAAAACGAAACTTTTAAACTCAAAGTCCAGAACCTTTACTAGCAGACTACACTACGAAGGGATCATTGTATCGCCAAATCATCGTATTGCCAAATCCGCAAATTAATGTATTTTAAATTCGACGTACAAAATATCGTCAAGTTGTAGTAAAATGTATTATAGATTTGGTATGGAACGACAAAAGCGGTCGAGCACCTGTAAATTGATTAACCCTGCCCATGAACCGTGTTATACGCTTGCGTAAGCAACACATATAAGTCAGTGCGCTGATTTAAGCATGGTGGCGAAAGTTGGAAGTTCTGTGTACATGGGCGTACCCAGGGGAGGGCAGGGAGGGGCAGCTGCCCTTCCCTGGATCCTTCCTGTTTCCCATACATTTAGCTGGTTAATTATGTGCCTATGCCAGGATAATTATTTATCAACAGAAAATTCCTGATTTGCCCCCCCCCTAGACCAAAAGCTGGGTACGCCCATGTCTGTGTATTTTATGTCATTGTGTGTTATATGTAACTCTACTTTTAGAATACTTGATATTACTTGTGAATTTTTAATATAAATACAACATTTTACAACGTGTTACAACCTATTTTACCTTTGCGGTTGTGACTTTTCAACATAAAATTCGGAAAAACTTGGAAAACGGCCATAAATTCTTTAATAAAATTTGACAGCTGTCATTCAGGTATTGCGACGTTTTTTTTGCGTAAAAAACAAGCAGCACTACACACCGCCTATGTGATAAAGATAAATATAACATATTCGGTTATTATGGACCAAATCAGTGAGCCCCTTAAGATACGTTATAACCGGACACCACTGTACCTACTGGGTAGTAACAAAAACAATTTTTAAGGCAGAACAATTCCAGCTGATTCCAATCGAGTAATTTTCGGAATTTTAAAAAATGCTCCAGCACAGTAGGTTGCAAAACAAACCACATAGAATATTCTAGAATGTCTGAATTACATATAAATCGCATTGTATACACTGAAAAAAATGGTTCGTGATATTAATGAACAAAATTCATCAATGTAATGCTTTTTTCATCAATACTATGAATTTTTCATCAGAATGATGAATTTTGTTCATCGGCGCAAAAATGATAAATTATTGATCTGCATTTTTTTTCAGTGTAGAAAAGAAGCGGTGGTGGTAACATTATCACCATTCATTCGCCTCTTTAGCCAAAACTCCTTTTCGGTTAACAACGGTGGAACAACTATCCAGTAGCAAAAGCCAAAAAATAGCGATTTCCTGCAAAAAGTCACGTAGTTCCGATGGTTTAGGGTTCTTATTAAAATTCCAATTTTTACATCGGCAACCTTTCCCCCTCTCCAATCTATTTAAAATGACTACCGCCATTTTTTTTCCGCAATATTTCCTTACCAGTTAATTATGAGAAACAATTGTTTTCAGATGGCCAGGACTACATTTTCCGTATCCAGTTTGCAGCAGTGGCGATGAGTGGAGTTATCATTTGAGGAGGTTAATCATCAAGAATATTATAAAGCTACGCTCGGTATTCAACAAAGAAGTACAATCCTAAAACTATCAGTAGTTCAGTAAAGTGTTGCGGTCCATGTGATGGTAAACCATTCTACGGTAAACCGTAAATTGCGGCTTTTTGGATATGTATTGTTGAAGGAGTACATATCTTTTGATAGATCGAAAATTCATTCTTTACAAAATATTAATTGTTTAATAGTCTATAATTTTAAAAGAGGCTACGACTCCCTTGCCTCCTCTGGCAATGCGCCGCTGATTTAAGGCAACTAAGTTAAGGTTAAGACTTAATCGAGAATATTAAAGAAGTAAAAAAAAACAACGTAATTGTAAAATTTCATATGACCGTCTCCAAAACCAGCAGTGTGGTGTAAAGCTAACATCGGTCACTGGAAAGTGGGTGACCGCGGTTCAAATCCTGGTCGAGTCGAATAAGTTTCTGTGATCTACAGCTCAAAATAGATCTATAGGCTGAGTTGTGAGGAAGGCAACGGGAAACCAGGCGCGGATTCAGACTTTTGGCAACGGCGGGGTCACAGGTAGTGAATATTCATTAGGTCTGAATAAATATGCGCGGTCGTCAGACCGCGTCTGCAAAATGCGCCGCAGGCAATTTTTTTTATTGTCCTAGAAGCACGTATGTGAAAAGTTAGGATTTTCATAAATATTATCAGTTTTTTTTTATTTAAATATTAAATTAAATATAACCACAATTATGGATTCAAGGGGAGGGGGTCATGACCCCCATGACCCTCCCCCGGGTTCCGCCACTGCGAGAAACCCCCCATTAATTAAATTCCCAAGTACGTCATCTCGACTTCAGCCAAGTTTGATAGCCAACGCCCACTGAAGGTGTGGCATATTGAAGAAGATGATCGTCTCCGTGCTTCGGAGGGCACGTAAACGGTCTCCCTGAGTATCCACTCAGCCACCATCAACTATTAAAAACTATTTTAAAAAATAGAAAAAAATATGTTTTTCTAATTATGTTTCAAAAAGTCTTACTTTGTGATATTGAAAAGTGTGTGGAAAAGTACTACTTTTCCGCACAGTGTGCGGAAAAGTAGTTTTTTTCCGCACACTTCCAAAAGTATGCGGGAAAGAAAAAAATAGTCAGAAACACAAATCTGCTTTATTTATAATAACCATTAACCGTTACATTTGAACAATTATTAAATGTGTTCACAGCACCCGGATCAATCTTAGATGTGGAAGCTCCAACGTTAACATCAGAGCCACCTAAAATTCGAAAAACAACTCCATAAAGTAGAGCTTTGCACGACTTTCGATCGTTGCAAATATGCTTTTTCATACTTGCTTCTTGATTTCTGTGGGATTAGAGCTTGAATCGCCAATGCCGCAGATTCCTCAACATCCGAACATTCCGACATATCAGAAGACATTTTTTCTAAAAACACAAATTGTAAAACTATAAATTAAAAAAAACGTGTGTTCACTAACCTCTTCCCTTTGTAACTGGCACTTGAAATAATTTTTAAAAAAACGTGTGTTCACTAACCTATTCAATTTGTAACTGCCACCTTAAACCTGATATTACTAACTAACTAACCACAGCGTGGGTACCAACCGCACCCACGGTTGGTACCAAAAAAATTTTAATTTTAAGTATGTTTCTATTTTCATAAAGTATTTTTTAGTAAATTCATTTTAATTTAGGTATAAAAAGTATGTTATCGGTTCTTTTTGAAACATAATTAGAAAAAATATTGTTCGATACGCGTGAAAAACTATCTATTTCCATTCTCGGCTTCGGTTTACGATCTCGGCCTTCGGCCTCGATCGTAAAACTTCGCCTTGAATGGAAATATGTTAGTTTTCCTAACTTGTATCGAAAATATCTATTTAATAATTAAAATTTTTTGAAGCTAAAAACTATTTTATCGATAGAAGTTATCCCCGCCATTTTAAATTTTTTGAAATCAAAATTGTATTGGATTCTACTCGAAGTGTGCCGTAAATCATAAAATTTTATTTTGATAAAAAAAAGTATTTTTAGAGCAAAAACTATTTTATCGATAGGAGCTAGCCCTGTCAGTTTTAAAAATTTTAAAACTGATGAATGTGCCCGATGTGTGCCGTATTTTTTTTATTTTATATTATTTTTTGATTTTGATTTTGTAGAGATTGCTTATTTTGGGGTAGAAGTTAGCCCCGCCATTATTGACTTTTGTAAAATTAAAATTGTATTGGATTCTACTCGACGTGTGCCGTTGTGTGCTGTAAATCATAAAATTTTATTTTGGTAATTGCAATCAAAATTTTTTTAGGCTTATAACTATTTTATCGATAGAAGTTTGCGCTGTCATTTTTGAAAATTTAAAAACTGAATAATATACAGGGCTGTGCCCGATATGTGCCACGTTGTGCCTTATTATTTTTGTTATTTATATTTTTTTAATGTATAGATTGCTTATTTTTAATTTTTTGAATCAAAATTGTATTAGATTCTACTCGACTTGTGCCGTTGTGTGTCGTAAATCATAAAATTTTATTTTGATAAATCAAATATTTTTGGGAAAACTATTTTATCAATGGAAGTTAGCCCCGCCATTTTTAAAAATTTTAAATCTTAGTGCTGTGCCGGGCTGTGCCCAATGTGTGCTATGTTCTGCCGTATTTTTTTTTGCTTTATAGTGATTACTTACTTTGAGGTAGAAATTAGCCTCCCCATTTATAAATTTGATAATTAAAAAAAAATTTTTGGGCCAGAACTAAGTATTTCATCGATAAATGTTAGCCTCTTAATTTTTGAAAATTTAAAAACTGAATACTGTGCCAGGCTGTGCCCGATGTGTGCCGCGTTGTACCGTATTATTTTTATTTTATTTTATTTTTTATTTTATACAGATTTTATTTTGGGGTAGAAGTTAGCACCGCCTTTTTTGATTTATTTAAAATCAAAATTGTATTGAATTCTACTCGACGTGTGCCGTAAATCATAAAATGTTATTTATCAAAATTTTATTTACCCGCTCATACACACCCTCAGTAGGTAGCGCTAAAACCCAGGATGCGTTTTTACTAACCACTTCATTTTTATGAAGGGTTTTCAGGGTAGATTACCTCGGTGGCTCATAAAATTTTATTTTGAAAAATAAAAATTTTTTGGACCAAAAACTATTTTATCGATAAAAGTTAGCCTTGTCATTTTTGAAAATTTAAAAATTGAATAATGTGCCGGGCTATGCCCAATTTGCGCTACGCAGTGCCGTATTTTTTTTATTTATTTTATTATTTTTTTGATTTTATAGAGATTGCTTATTTTGGGGTAGAAATTAGCAGCCCTCCCGACTAGATTGCACCCTAGATCCTACTCGATGTGTGCCGTCGTGTGCCGTACATTATAAAATTTAATTTATCAAAAATAAGAAAAAGATAACTAACATTTTTTGGAGTCAAAAACTATTTTATCGAAAGAAGTTAGAGCCGCCATTTTTGATTTTTTAAAATTAAAATTGTGTTGGATTCTAGTCGACATGTGCCGTTGTGTGAATTTGATAAATAAAATTTTTTTGGGCCATTTATCTATCGATAAAATAGTTTTTGGCCCCAAAAAATTTTACAGCACACCACGACACACGTCGAGTAGAAACAAAAATGGCGGGGCTAACTTTTACCTTAAAATAAGCAACTCTATAAAATCCACAATAAAATAAAATAAAATAAATAAAATACGGCAAAAAAACGGCCGTTTCATAACGGCAATAAAAACTATTAAAAACTAAAGCAATAGGTTTTCTTCAAGAGAAATAAATAATATATTGTTTATTACGGAGCAGGCCGTTTCGGCGCCGGTTACAAGACTATTAGTCCCTGAGATAGTTGGTACTACGACTATTGGTCTTCGTTAACAGACCCCGGCGATAATTAATTTCTACGACTGACTGTTGGTCTTACAGCAATTAGTCTATACGACAATTGATCTTTGCGACTAATGACTTCATGGCTGAGGTTACGTCAAATTGACGTAAAGACGCACCTGAAAGCTGTTTTATCACATTCATATTTTTTAGGTTTAATATCCGAAAAGGTAAATTGAAACATAATCTCTTGTTTTTTTTTTGAAAATTTTCTATTTTCAAGCGTTTTCACCAATGAGAACACATAAAAAGTGAAAATATAGAATTACAAGTTACGGGAATCGCAAGAAGCATTCCAAAAACCCGTTCGTTAAAAGTTGCCTTCGAAAACCTTCGAAGAAGAAACGAAAGTCATGGAGGCCAATTGTTATAAGGCCAACAGTCGCGTAGATTAATTGTCGCCGGGATCAGTTGTCCTAGGACCAACTGCCTCAATGCCAATTGTCCGAACATAAATAGGCTCTGGAGAGAGAAGCTACGACTGAATGCGTAGTTGCGCAGCCTAAACTGCTGTGATCTGAAGTCAAAGTTTGATTTATGAACTTTTTAGCAAGATTAGCATCTCACTAAAATATATTATTCGATGTGTTTACATAGCCACAAGTACCAAGTATCAACCATCGTAATGGTAAAACTGGAGAAAGTCCTAAATTAAGGGAGGAAACCATGGTGACGACTGATATAATCAATTTACTGCTTACTTTGATTAATTTACTTTGATCTGCCATTTTCAAGTGCAATTTATGGTCAGATGCACTTGTACTACATAAAAACACGCTATGGGCGGAGCTACCCTTATGGAAACCATTTATTGAAATTTAAAATCAAATCACAACAAAAATCGCATTCCGCAAATCGCAAATCGCGGGTGCATGTAACTAACGTTACCGTGGTTTCTCCCCTTAAGAGAAACAAACCTTCATTTCGTTTGGTTTTTATAACGTCAAGCTAATACTTAAAGCTAAAATTAACAATTTGGTAATTCGAATAATTGAACACTTTTTAGGTTCTGAATTTTTTGAAAATTTTATTTGGCTCACTAACGAAAAACGTTGCCCCCCCCTGGGTTTGAATTAAAAATTTTAAAAATCGCAAGTTTCCGATAATCTTACAACATCAAAACACGAAAAATTAAATTAATTTAATTATTTAAAAGTAGCATAAAATTAAAAATAAGATTCGGGGATTCCCAAAATCAAATTTTTATTTTCTAATACTAAAAATTGACACAATTTATCTTACAATAATTACTTGTAAAAATGTCATAAATTTAAAAGATACGAGATCAAATTTTGATTCAACCAAAATATTATTTGGAAAATTTTTCCCGATTGGGAGGATGTGTACATACTACACATTATAGACGGCCAGTCATACGTTGAAATTTGAAACATTTATTTCACTTTTCAAGGTTACAAGTGACGACATTGTATGAGTCTGGGAAACAGAAATATTTTTCAAACTTAATTTTTTTCCAAAACAAAAGAAAATTTTTGGAATATTTCAGAATCGAAAGTGTTATCTCCCATTCTCAAAAAAGTTGTTCTGCAAAATTTTATATGCTACGGATGCGCTATAATTTGTTTTTAAAATTTATAATAAGATTAAGAAAAATAAACATTAGGCGAAGTAGAAAAACAGTAAAAGGTTAAACAAATATTTTTCGTAAAATATAAACACTGCTGCATACTCATTTCTTAATTATTTGAATATTAATGTCGCGCAGTTTTTGGAAAAAGTTAAATAGGATTGTGTAAATACAAAGCAATATATTACAATAAAGTCATAAATTAAATAGGTGTTAGCGCACATTGAACTTACAATTTTTTAAGAAAAAAGCTGTGTATGGAAAATTTCTTTATATACCAAAATCTACTACTACTTCCACCATACTCTTCTAAGATTAAACTCATTCCAATAATTATAAATAGAATTTATTTATCCGCCACGTCAGCATATCTTCTTATTGGCTTAAAAGCTCTGCCAAAATTTATAAATAAAAAGCACATGCATTATTCCTTACGATGACGAAAATGAACTTCTCAATGAAAGGGATTTGTGTTTAAAAAATCAACATTAAAATTTTTCCTAAGAAATTTTCAAAAATAAGATAAGGATACCTAATACACACATAATAAAACTTGATAAGTTCTTTGAACGTTTTATAAAGCTACCAGTGCGGTTTCAACTTGGAAATTATACAAAATGAGGTAAGAATAATTTAAGTGACATAATATTATGAAACATCACTAATTTTTTTTTTTAGATTTTACGCTTCTTTTATATTTTTATTATTAGTTTTTTTAACGGTCACTGAATTGGCTCAAGCTGGCAGTGGTGAAAAAAAGAAAAACAAGAATGACGTAGACAATAGAAAGAACTCCAAAAATAACGACAACCAAAAGGATAGAAAAACTCAGGAGTATTCCCAAAAAACTGAATACAAAAATAAAAAAGAACAGCAGAAGAATGAAAATAAAAAATTTAATGTCGACACTGAAGGGTCCAAAAAGTACACCAAAGTAAAGAACGTCAAGGTGGAAAAAAATTTCGACGCTCAGCCTCTGGTAAAAGTCAACAAACGCTCGAAAAGACAACAATCGGAAGAACCAATTGATTCTGCTGAATCGGAAAGTGTTGAGCAAAATACAAAAAAACCAAAAACCAAATATCAAAAAAAGCAAAAAGTTGTTTCAGATGAAAGCAGTAGTAACGAGTTTGGTAAAAACAAAAGAGGTGAAAATGTACAAAAAACGAAAAATCAAATTTTAAATAAAAAATATGAAAAAACAAAGCTCATTGTTGAGTCGAGCGAAGAAGAGAGTGTAGAAGTGCAAGATAAAAAGCAGAAATCAAACCAACCGAAGCGACTAAGCAATCAACAAGTAGATGCGCAAATTGAAGAAGAAGAAGATTCAAAGTAAGTTTTTTTCTTTGGATTAACTTATTTTTTATTTAATTTTTTTTAGTTTTAGTTTAACAAATTCTGACGAAGAAAATAGTACTTTGGAAGATGACTCTCAATGTAATTCAGCGGAAGATGATTGTGAAGTGTAAATATCGTAGTATAATTACCACTGTGTATTAATTTTCCACCTTTCCATTTTTTATAGTTTATGTATAGTAATACATTAGTTTAAATAATAGTATAACGTTTGTATCGGATTATGATGATATATGTATCTAGTTATAGGTGAACATTAAAATATTTCATAAAATAAGTTGATTTTTATTTTGGCTCCAGTATCATTATATGTAGTATGTCAACAACAAACAACAACAACAAACAAGTTACAACGTGGGAGGGGACTCGTAGGTTACTACCACCGAATCTCAATTTTTTCTCGACGGCCCTGCAATTTAGTGAAAACCTAACCAGAATTAATAAGCAATTTTGGTTCATAATAACGAATAAGAATTGGTTAACAACAACAATTTGTTCGTCAATTTTGCTAGATTTTCTCTTTCGCCATTTTGATTTTTTTCGCAGTGAGTACGTGTCTCTATTGCTCCCCTACTCGCTGCAGAAGTGCAATAACAGCTCACTGCGAAAAAGTATTTTCTGTAACAAAGTTTTTGTTGCTGCAACAAATTTTTTGCTGCCAGATCAAAGTTGTTTTCTATTCAGCAAAATATATTAGTTAATTCAACAAATTTTCTTGTTCTGAATACAAAAATTTTTGTTATAGCAACAGAAAATTTGTTGCAGTAACAAAAAAACTACTAAAAATTTTGTTAGGACGATAAGCGTTTTCTTGAAACATTTGCAAATAGAGGTCATAGCAATTGCGATATCACTTTTGGTTAGTGGTCCAGGCAATCGGTGTTTAAAACTGCTGTTTTTGAAACAAAATTGCAGACATTTTTCGTCAGCAGTTCTATAATATGTTGTTTTGGGGTGCTGAAACCGAGTTTCAAGTTTGCTGTTTGCAGGAAGTCAAAATGTTGGCATTTTTCCCCAGTTTTTCGCTTATATCTCCAAAATATGCATTTTTCAAAGATGACTTTTCATACAATTTCCAACAAAAAGCTCTTGATTTTCTAGCCAGTGGTTTCGGCGATAGTGCTCGCTGAAAAACAGCAATGTTTCGATTAACAGTGCGTTTCTTTCAATTCATTGTATCAAGTAATCCTTCAGCCCATCCAAATAAAATAACAGTTACTGGTGAGAAACCTCTGATTGCTGTTTATAGTGGTAACCACCCAATATAGCACTCAACAAGCTGAGATATACAGTAGCAGTCATGGAAATTGTATCGCTGCGAATATTTCCGAATTAAAATAACAATTTCCAATGAAATTTCAATAACCGTACACGATATAAACACAATACGCACATAAAGCTAGGTTTTGCAAACCGGGGGGTCTGGGGGGTATGGAATACCCTCCAGTACACCAGAGATTATGCGCAAGAAAAGTGTTATTGAGCTTATGCGTTTTAAATCAGAAATCTAATTTGTAATAATCTAAGATTTCTGATTTGAAACCCATTAAGCTCAGTAACACATTTTTTTGCACACAATTTCTGGTGTACTGGAGGGTATTCCATACCCCCCAAACTCCCCGGTTTAAAAAATCTAGCTTTGTGATTATGTTCTAAAAATAATTCAAAGAAAAATGTATTTTCAGCTTATGAGTTTCAAATCAAAAATTTAACTTTATTAAATTCCTTATGGCCTCGGTGTCGGTTTTAAGCTTGTGGTCTACTCCATGGATGCCTTTCCTGGTGGGATGGGGCAGCCGTGGTGTCAAGAGGGGCAGTTGAAATACTACTAATGCCCCGGTAGAGGCTGAGCTGGAAGCAGCAGCAGAGAGGATGCCGAACAACAAGGCATCGCGGCCAGATGGAGGGCCGTCAGCTGTCGTTCGAGAGTTAGCGGAGACTCCGCCCGAGATCCTGCTAAAGGTATTTAACAACTGCCTGCGAGAGGGAGGATACCCCAAAAACTGGGAAAGGGCAAAACTTGTGCTCCTGAGGAAAGGATTCCATTTGCTTGCTGGACCATGCAGGGAAGCTATTCGAAAGACTGCTTCTGCAAGGACAGCAGCGGGAGATAATACTGGGGACCTCTCGGATAGGCAATTCGGCTTCCTAAGAAGGTAAATCTACCATCGACGCGGTGGACAGCATGGTCCGGATGATAGGATTGGCGATGGAAGGTACCAGGAAATCGGAGGCCATAAAACATTATGGCGAACTACTTCCACGATAGAACGTTGATAGTGGACGAGAAGCTCTGGCAACATGTACTCGGTGTCCAGCTGAGTTCCACAGAGTTCGGTGCTTGGCTCCCTCTTGTGGAACGTGATGTACGACGGCGTCCTAAGGCTCCCAACACTACCCGACGTGATGAGCATCACGTGTTTTGCGCACGACACAACATCCGTGGTCAAGGCCGTGACGGAGCACGGAGACGAAGAAAGATATGGAGCGGCTGGTCAAAGGAACTATTGCCGACATTTTGGCTTGGATGTTCGCTAGGTGCCTGCGACTTGTCCCGGAGAAGACTGCAGCCAGGGCAGCAGCAACAATGAAGGCACTCACAAAGATTATATCTAGCATGTGCGTACCGCAAAAATCGAAAAGGAGACTCCTGTGCACGGTAGCAGAGTTGGCCATGCTGTACGCCGCCCCGATATGGGTCTCCGCCCTTAAAAAAGTGACGTACAAATGCATGATGGAGACAACCCACAAGAGGAGTGCCCTTAGAATATGCAGGGCTTACCGGAAGGTATCTACAGACGCAATCCTAGCGTTGGCGTCCCTTCTGCCAATCCACCTCAAAGCAGAGATGAGAGACGCCAAATTCCGTTTGGGAAACAAGATCATCTTGCAAAACCGATTCATGGACGTCCAAGATCAATGGTAGGATGGTAGGCCAGATGGGCACATCGCCTAATTCCGGTCATCGCTCCATGGGTAAACAGGAAGCACGGGGAATTAAAGTATGAAACCGCCCAGGCATTGAGCGGCCATGCCTGTTTCCGAAGCTAATTGCATCGCTTTAAGAAAAGCCGCCCAAAGGCAGTTGGGGCAAGATCTGACTCCAACCAACATCGTGGAGCTGATGCTGGTCAGCGATGAGCAATGGCAAACAATCGAGCGAACATACTTTCTACCAGTCACACTCCAAGGTGAAGAGGCAAGTCCCGAAAGGGCACAACACGGCACGACAGAACGAAAGAGGGTGTGCGGAAGAAATGCTTAGCGATTCCCGGCACCTCTAAGAAGTGGGGTGTTAGTCAGTAAAAATCCGACACTACCACCCTATTATCTGGGTGGTGTCTTTTGAAGATTTTTCCACTTTCAACTCTCAAAAAAAAGAAGAGTAGTACGACGACTCTTGGAAGCATAGGGTGACCAGCCTGCTCCTTAGTGTTTCTACGAGTTGCCTTGCGGGCTTTCTTGCTTAGTCTCTGAATCTTCCTCGATGGAAATTTGAGAGTGCTCTCCCTTCCTTTTTGCTTCCTGATTGGTTGAGACTGTCTGCTCTGCGACTTCTTTTGGGGGCGTTAATTAGTCGAGCGGTTTCGATTGTGCAATCAGCAGGCTTCTTTTCGGTGAGCACATTTTTCGCAGCGAAATTGAAAACTTTGCTGTTTTCTGCTTCGGTGTTTGCAAAGCTTTGCAAAGCAAAAAAAGTTTGCAAAGCAAAAAAACCTCCTCCGTATTACTGAGACCACCGAAACCCTGCTGATTTAACATGTACAAATGGCAGTACAGGAATGAGGCTTGTGTGGCCACTATTCGGTAGTGCTTCATTTTTCCTTCTTAGCTTCATCCTCTAATTTCTTCGTAGTCTGAAATTGATGCCAGGTTCTTCTGTCCATGAAAGCAGAATTTCAAAATTTCAAGAAAAAGTATTGTAGAATTAATCGAAGAAATTTTCGGAGTTCTTCATTATTTTGGCGCTTTAGACAGTACGAGGTGAGCCCTAACTCTTAAACCTGAAGCCCAAAAACAACGCAAAAACTGCTAATTTCAAATTTTAAGTAGGCTTAGCCCTATTGGTTTAGCCCATAGGTCAAAAGCCAATAGGCAAATTCAGAATTTTCCATCAGGTGTAGCAGTGGATCGGAAGTTACCTAGCTCTAAAGCAGTGGTGGTAGGAAGTTGACAAAAATGGAGTGGTTCCAATTACCACCCGGCTCTTCAGCTTCTTCTTCTTCGAGTGCCGTAACCATTACCGATAATGTTGATGGCCACCATATTGGCCATCTTGGTTTTGTCTCAGATTTTTTAACCAGGAGGTTCTTCTTCTACCGGGACCTCGCTTGCCATCAATCTACCCCTGAATAATGAGGAGCATCTTTCACGGGCATCAACCACCAGTGGCGCAGCCAAGGGGTGGGCTAGGGGCTATAGCCCCCCCCCCCCGACACTCTTCCTTTTTTTTATGAAATATTTTTTAATGATCATAGTCGCTTTTTTACCGGTGCAATGAAATATTTTTTAAACAAAAAAATTATTGTGTTCGAATTTTAATTTAACGTAGGTAACACAATAATTATACTCGAAAATTACAGTGACTTTATAGAGGCAGTGACGACACGAGCCCCTATATTGGTCCAGGATGTTGCAAAATCCTCTTATTCGGCCCAGGATGCTGCAAATTCAAGCAAAAAATATATGCTCTAGAATGGCAATAGAACTTAGGAGGGCGGCAGTTTGCGTCATGTAAAAATTTTGGGTTTGAAGAAAGTTATAGCATGTTAAATGTTAGATTACGAATACCTCGATGACCTTTCTTTGCTCTTTTTTTTATTGTTTGGCCATGTTTAAAATTTTTAATTTTGAAATTTAAATTTAAATAAAAATTTTTGGTAGGGGGCGACAAAATTTAAGACCGCCCCGGGCGGCAAAAACTCTAGGTACGCCAGTGAGGAAGAGAAGCTTAGCACATCAGTCGAGTTCCCAACCAATCCAGTTGCACATCAATCAAGTTGCCAACCGATCGAATTGCACACTAATTAATTAAGTTAAGTTAATTAATTAAATTTTAATGTATCCACACCTTAGGTTAGCGTGACTTATACAGCGTGACACATATAACCCTGGTGGAAATATTTCTCTGAAAAAGTAAAACAAAGTCTGCAGAAGTCTTGCAAACTCTGAAAAAGTCTAATTCAGAGTTTTCAGAGAAATATTTCGACCATGGAATGCTTGTATACAAGAGAGGAAATAGTCACAAGCAAATTTTTTCACTAGATTTTCCCCGAGTTTCTCTTGGATTGCCTTAAAATTTCCTTCCGAAAAAGTTAAAAACAAATTCATCTAGTTCCTAAGATTGCCTAGGATTTCCTGGAATTTCCTAAGATTTCTCTCAAATTTTCCCGGATTTCCTTCACTTGTACACCAGATTTTTACGAACCCCTTAAGTGTTTTATATGCTACCAAGCTTTGGTAGATTGAAAGAACACTCAAATTAAGCAAAATATCTTTTTTTAAGTGCTGTAAGCAACCGCTTCTGAGAAATTAGCGGTTAAAAGTTTTTAATTGCAATTCTTCAGCTAGTTTATGCAACCATAATCCAAATGATTTTTAGCTTTGGTCATGTCATGTCACCAACCTGGGTCCCTTTATATTGATCATGTAACCCTTATAACATGGCATACTGAAAAACAAACATTTTTACTGCGAGGATGTAAACCTGAACCTTCCAATTCACTCGCTGAAGTGTTACCATTGCAGATAAAAGACATTTGAATTTTTATCAAATTGGATTTCGTTATTTATAACTGCGTTTTACTTAAAAATAGTTTATAATAAAAAATATTTTTCCTTTGTAAGTCACAAAAACAATCTTATTTGTTACCTGTTTATCATTGACACAATAAATGGATTAACGAAATTCCTGTAGCTATGGTCAATTATTTTCCAGTTGGGGCAGCCTTCAGGAATGTTTTTACCAAGTGCCTGAGCTCTGAAGCCTATTCACTTTGAAGACTCCCTGTTTCAAATTCTATGGGGTTTTCAAGTTACAAGAGTTAACTAGTGATTTTATTATTCAAATCTCTCGTTAAACCACTCATACGCGTCAGTACTACACAAATAACCGATAACATTTATTTTAAAAAAATTTCGTTTTATCATTAAATTTATTTTATATATTATATAAAAATACAGATTTGCCTGTTTAAATTGGTTGCAACATTGTAACCACAAAATAGAAATATAGAAACACGAAAAAATTATTCTAAATCGTATAGATAGATGTAAAGGATTTAAAAATAACAGTAAATGACACAAAACACTTGGTATATATTATAAAATCCGTAAAAAAAATAAATTCTAATAAATCCTGTTGACGTCAAATCTACGAAACTGATATGATGTACTATTATATACTCTTAGTTACAAACAAATAAAATCTTTGCAGGAAGTTGAGTAAAACCAATCGGTCGTTTAAATTTTTTCAATTATAAATTTGTAACGCAATATAGACGGACCATGCGTAGTAATAAAAGGCTCCAGCATGTGTATAGGAATTGCTAAACATTTTTTAAACGCATCGCACATATTTACAGGTACTGCTTGACATAATTGGGACATAGCCAAAGTCAAAGCGTTTTCGGTACTGTCGATAAAAAACATTTTGTACCGATACCTGACCACTTTCAAATTCAGTCCAAAATGCAAAACATTAAATTTCATAGTCGTTTTAACTCGTGTACAACACAACAAAAATATTTCTTCGTCTGAAATTACAATTCGGTTAGAAACCGGTATGTTCGATTCAATGCTAATTCCATATTCGTAGTTTTCGTTCATGATCAAGTCACGGTGGTGTTCTCGTATGTGATGGACGTTATTTATAATTTCCTCTCTCAAGTCGCACGATATGTTTAATAAAGATTTAAGTATACATTTGGTTTGATAGAGACAGTTAATCTCGTGACTTTGAATATTAGAGTGAAGGTTCATTTTATCACAACCAGACGCAGCGTATCTACATGGGTATTGAAACTGTAGAACCATTTTTTCTAATGCAAAATTTCTAATGTTTATATTGGTCGCTCGACAAGTAGGGCATTCTTTAATTCTCGGTTTACATGTACAACAAATACTGTGACCAGTAGAGCAAATAAAAATTGGAGGAAACATATATTCGTTACAAATTGGACATTCCATTTCCTCTAACAGTTGTTGGTTTATTCTTAAAGAATCCAAAGTTGGATTCGCCGGTTCGCAAATGGAAGATTTGTTAATGTCGTCGGTTGAAATTGAACTTTCAATGTCTGCGGTTTTCATAATTGAAATTTTATAACCCAACGACGAAGCTGTACTTCCAACTAAATTAAAAACGGAACTAACATCTACCATTATTACTTTATTGCCGAGCTCTTTAATATTCACAGGCTTTTGATTCCAATTTTCGGTGATCGGTTTTTGGAATACAATCGAGTAGTTCTTCGTGTTACTTATTTCTAGCCGATATTTATATAAATTCGGTTCAAATTCAATTCCAAAACTGGTAACTAAACAGTAAAATAAGTTGGTTGCTTTGTCGTAGTCTATAGTTATGACAAATGTGTTTAATTCGAAACAGAAAAAGTAAACTAATGTGCAGCTTTGCGTTAAATCCATGAGAAATTGAAGCGGATTTTCGCGATAACGAGTGGGATGACTGATTTTTAGGTGAACCGGCAAGTCCTTTAATCCACCTCTCCAATTACATTTTGAATTAACGTCCTGAGAATCGTCTTCGCAAGGACATCCGCGATTTTGAAAAGAACAAATACTCTCGTGTCCAACAACATCGCTGTGTTTCAATTGGGCATTACATCCAATTGCATGATTGCAGCATGGAAATATTATAAATTTAGCTACTGCTTCATACGCCGAAGCTCTTCGCAAAGATTTTTCTTTGGTGAAAGGAAAGCAGCGACCACACAAGTGTCCGTTCCTGGACGAAATATGAATTGGAAATACTGATAAGGTTTTTTTGCAATTACAGCACTTCAGATTATTTACTACGTCGTCGGGCAGTTCACCAATATTGAGCGACATTTCCAAACTGAAAAATAAATAACCAAAATTAATTTAATATCATAAAAACATAACATAAAAAAATATTTAACCGAACATTGCTTCAAGATTTCCTTCTGAAAAAGTTGAAAAACCAAAATAAAGCTCATCTATAGCATTTCTGAGATAAGTATCTTTTATATATTCCATAATAAACCAAACCACAATAATTACGCAGAACTGTACTTACGGTTGGAAGGAGATGACAGACTAGTTTTACTTGATTATACTACCGTGTAGTACTATGACATCCATAACTTAATATCTGAGCTGTTGGGGTATGCATCTTTGTACAAGCATACCAACCCTCAGATTATTAACTACGACCCATAGATTAAAGGATATATAGTAGCAAGCCCGTAGCCAGCCCCCCCCCCCAAAATGTAAAAAAAAAACATTTGTTTGTAATAATAAAAATTCCCTGAAGGGGGACTATTGGGGGAGATATTGTGAGATTTACTACATTTAACTAAAATTTCCTCGAATTTCTTTGAATTTTCCTTCACTTGCACACCAGATCTCCTCAGCGATTCATCCCTTGCATTTAATATTTCCAGTGCCCTGAGCACTGATTTCCCAGATTTCCTCACCAAAAAGTTAAAAATACAAAAAAATATCATCTATAATAATTAGGGTCATATTTAGCTTTCTCCGCTTCCTGGGCCTCAATAGCCTAAAGCAAAGCACCCCTATAAATTAATAGTAACGACTCTTTTTTAGCTGTTCACCTCTAGTCTTTAACTTTGCAGTCAACAAGTAGAATAAATTGTACATATTATACCACATAGGTGAAGTCGGACAGGCTTCACCTGTTAACTGGAGAGTTAAAAAATTACCATTTTTTATTATTTTTTGCTCCTTGCCCGTTATTTAAAAGCATAGGCTTAAACGGGCTTAGCTCCCCAAAATAAATTGACTGCATTAAAAATATTTATTTAGCTTCCCCAAAATCGTCGATTATTTGATTTTGTAAGTCTGCAAAAAAAGTAGAGGAGCTAAAAATATCCCCCCCCCCCCAATATTGGGGAGCGCCTAGTTGCACCTGTGATGAAAGTAATAGTAATGACCTTCTTTTTACAATTTTTTACAAAATAAACAGATTTTCCTATCAACTTCCCACTTGCATTAACCGTCCCAGTGCCCCGGGACAAGAATTCTGAAAGGTTTCCCCTGATTTCATCCCGATTGCCTTAAGATTTCTTTCCGGAAGTTGAAAAAACAAAAGAAGCTCATGAAGTATTCCTATAAGATTTTTAAGAATATCCTTAGATTTCCCTTCACTGGTACACCAGATCTCCCCAGCGATTCTCCCCCTCGTATTTAGGTTTTCTGGTGCCCATCAGAATCAGAGATTCTGTGGGTGTTTCCCAAACTTTTTAAAAGTAATTACAGGAAGCTCTAGTCAATGAAACAATTGTATCTTATAAAATACTCATTTTCTGATTAAGGACTTATGATTTATCAGTAATATACAATTGATAAAATTTTTGCCTTTCCCGAAAGATGATCAAGACGACCGGTATAAGTGACGAACAACAAGGCTACCGACAGAATAGATCTTCTGTTGACAAAGTATTATACATATTGTAAGGAAAAATTATGTAACATCGATAGGTATTCCATATCCGACCTTCATGCATATTATATAAATTTATAAATAATAAGAAAAAAAATAACTTATCGAAGTTTTGTTGACTTCACACAGGCATTCGATAGAGTAAGACTCAATGATGTGCTAATAACTCTACGAATCAACAAAAGCTTAACGAGAAAATAATAGGTATAATCGAAGAACTCAACAGAAATATAAAAGTTGCAGGCACCAAAAAACTAAAGGCTCCGGGGAACCCCCTAAAATGAATAAAAGACATCTGGACGTCTGAATGACAAAAAGAGCCCCGACAGGAAAAATTTCTATATTTTTGCATTTTTAAATTTAGTTTTCAGCGCCTCTACGAATTGTTAGATGAACCATCACAATAACAAATAATTTTTAACTTGGAACACAAAATGACTTCAAAAATATTGGAAAATTAAATCTCTACAACATTACCTGTTGTTAGTATTAGAGGTGCATTGTTTTTAAACAGTTCGCATATGTAAAAATGAAATTTTATTCGTTAGAATATTTTAGTATTAGTATTAGTAAGAATAAATATTTAACTTGCAACATAATTTAGATAAAAAATTATACCTTTATATTTGTTGTCACTTTAAAATACATAAATGATAGCAGCTACTAATTAACAATCATCCAGTGATACACTCAATGTACTTCAACAACACGGTACTCGACACTGATAACAAAAAATAGTTACAAAATTTAAGGTTAACTACCAAACTTATGCAACCACTTCTCCATGCAGAAGGTCAATGCTTCGTAAATGTAAACAAATAGTCCGCGCGTTCAACAAAAAATACAAAATGGATATTTGAATTTTGACGACAAGACGTAAAAAGATAACGCACAACTGTCAACTACGAATAAAATGACAGAAACATCAAATATGGAAAAACAATGTATTTTTGACATAAATTCTGACCACAGCATTCCTTAAAACAAGAAATGCATATTATATAAAAAGTTAAAGTCTGACAGTCCACAACAAGGTAATTAGCACATTACATATAATATAAATTTATTGTAATTGGGTTTCAATAGAAAACAAAATTAAAATCTTAATATGTATTAAAAAAATCAACAATAATTCAAATTAACGCAATTTCCAGAATTGGAAAAAATTATAAACATACAAAATTTATACAAAATCGTCACTGTAAAACTTATAAAATAATTTTTGAGATAAGTCCAGCAGCGATAGTAGCACCTCCAATCCTAATTGTAATCCTTCCCAATTCCTTACAGTTACTATACAATTCCAATGCAATAGGACGAGACACTTGAATCTCCACCATCGCACTAGAGTTATTATTTAAAAATCTCGGGTGTTTCTTGACGACTTCACCTGTGCTTTTATTCAATTGAGAAATTAATTTACTAATAACAGCAGGTTCCACCAAATTTTGATGGTGAATTACAACCTACAACAAAAAAGTTTATATCGGCTAATCAAACTTAAAACAAAAAACTTACTTGAAAACCTTTCGTAATAGGAACTGTTACATTAAATACGACAATCCTAACTTGAAACTTAGATGCGATTTGTACTGGAGAGTGAGAATCACATAAAATGTAGCCTACGCTCACATTTTGCATATCAATCCCTGATATTGTGGCCGAAACCTGATCGCCTGCAAAGACTGTCTGTTGAGTTGCTTCTTCTATAGCTAACGATTTAATCAAGGCTATTTCCCGACTTGGACATACTAAAACGCGTTCTCCAACACTTAAACTTCCCGTTTCTACTCGACCAGAAACACAAAAACTTGAACCGGTACCCTAAAACATAACAATTTATGAAATTTCAAATTTAGAAAACTTTGAGAATTTACCTTGTAAATGTCATTTACTGAAAGGCGGAATGGCTTACTAATTGGACGGTCAGGAGATCTAAAGCTATCTGAAAATTCGCAAAAATGAAATACTAATAAGTCTTAAAAATTCGTCAACCTACCAATAACTTCCATCAGACATGGTCCATTATACCAAGACAACAATTCATTCTCCGTTGGTTTTTCTATCAAATTTTGTCCTGTAAGGCCACTGCAAGGTACGAAAGACAAATCGCTTTCTTTGAAACCGGCGTGTTTTAAAAACGACACAAGTTTTTGTTTAATTTCGTTGAAACGTGTTTCGGACCATCCGACGGTTTCCAACTTGTTTATTGCTACGGCAAGCTGAACCACGCCTAACGATCGCACCAAGAGAGCGTGTTCACGTGTTTGACCGCCATAATCGAAGCCGGTCTCAAATTCACCACGCGTAGCATCGACTACCAAAAGCGCAACATCTGCTTGACAAGCACCCGAAATCATGTTTGGTATAAAATCTTTATGACCAGGTGCATCCAATAATGTGACCTAGAAAATACTATTATTATAAAAGTTTCTACTGCAAAATAACTGTAACTTACTAGTTTTGATTTCGTTTCAAATTGAGATCTTCCAATGTCCATGGTAATTCCGCGATCGCGTTCTTCTCCTGTTTCGTCCAAAACCCACGCATACATAAAACTTTGTTTGCCTAATTTACGACTCTCTTGTTCGTATTTATGCATAATTTTTTGGTTCACCTAAATTAATAATTAAATTATTTTACAAAACTGCGGACGACTTTTAACCAACCTGTCCCAACGAATACAAGAGATGTCCCATGAGGGTAGACTTTCCTGCATCGACATGTCCAATAACGACCATGTACAAGTGTTCTTTAGAATTTCCGCGTTCTTTCTTGTATTGTGCGACCACATCGATTCCTTTTTCTTTTGGCTTGATATTTTTGATGTCATCGTTGATTTGATCAGATGACGATTGAAAATTAACTGGCGTAGCTCGCCCGGAAGCAGGCGATTGTGTACGGGGAGTTCTAATTACGCGATCCGAAGGTTTTTGAGCTAAATCGAAACCCTTCGTCACGTTGGCACTTTTAGCAGCAGGAGTAATTACTTTGATGATTGGCACCTCTATTTCTTTCAATAATATCGTTCCGGCTATCGAATAAAGAGAATTTATATTGAGATTAACAAAATACAAATAATTTTTGTTGACCAAAAAAGCACATCATTCCAATCACTATGTATAAAAATAATTCAAGCTTCAGCTAAAGCATTTTAATTGACCTTGGTGAAATCGAACATAAATCTTTGTGTGTGTATGTATGAAAATAAGTCCTAATTTATTCAAAAGAATATTAATTAAAATGAAAACTGGAATTAGGGGATTCCCAAACTCTCATTTTCATTTTATGCAATTTTCTAACTAAATATATAAATTACAAAAGGGTGTAGATATGAATTAGTTAATATGATCAACGAGGCTCGAAAAGACAAATTAAACTTTTAAATTCATTTTAAAAAAATACTCCAATCGGATCCCCACAAACTTCATTACCTATATCAAACTTGACAATTTTATTTCTCATATCTGATTTGATGTTAGTTTTCCATGTTTAAGAAGTAACCGTGTTATTCGATACCAAGTGGATTCACGAGTTCGCAGGGACCACTTTATTTTATGTAAATAATAATAATTATTGTTGCTAAATTATGTCCAAGTTCAGCATCGGTGATTATTTCCGAATTAAAATAATAATTCCCAATGAAATTTTAATAACCGCACACAATATGTACACAAAGCTATGTGTTTCAAACCGGGGAATCTGGGGGGTATGGAATACCCTCCAGTGCACCAGAGATTGTGAGCAAAAAAATGTGTTATTGAGATTATAGATTTCAAACCAGAAATTTAACTTCTAAAAATCTAAAATCAAAGAGTTCTGATTTGAAATTCAATAACACATTTTCTTTTTTTGAATACAAACACTGATGTGCTGGGGGTATTCCATACCCTCCAGTTTGAAAAAAAGAATAGAAAATGTAATATAAATTTATTTAATTTAAATATAAATTATTAACTTGTGAGAATAATAATAAGATAAAACTTTAAAATATAACAAGTTAAATAAACTTCAATAATTGGAAATTCAATTTGAGCTTTCAGCGATGGTAATCGCCTTCGTCAGAATGTTTATTAGTGACATAAAATATATACATGGAAACCGAAATAAACTATAAATAAATAAAATATAATAAAATTATATTTTAAAGTTTTATCTTATTAAATTTATTTAAAGGTAAAAATTTTGGTTTGAAACTCTTGAGCTCAAAATTACATTTTCTTCTATGAATACAATTACAGAGCTAGGTTTTTCAAACGGGGGAGTCCGGGGAGTATTGCAGGGTATTCCAGACCCCCCCCCCCCCGGTTTGAAAAAAAGAATAAGAAACGCAACAGAAATAGATAAAAATTTTTGATTTGAAACTCATAAGCTCAAAATTACAATTATTTTTCTTTTGAATACAATCACAAAGCTAGGTTTATGAAATAGGGGGGAATACCCCAAAGCACATCAGTGATTGTCTTAAAAAAAAGAAATGTAATATTGAATTTCAAATCGGAAATTTTAGATTTTAGACTTTTACAGGTTAGATTTCTGGTTTGAAACGCATAAGCTCAATAACATTATTTTTACGCACAATTTTTATTGTACTGCACTGGAGGGTATTCCATACCCCCCGGTTTGAAAAAATTAATAGAAAAAAGATAAAAAGTTAAATTTTTGGTTTGTAACTCATAAGTTCAAAATTACATTTTCTTTTTTTAATACAAACACAAAGCTAGGTTTTTCAAACCGGGGGGTCTGGGGGGTATGGAATACCCCCAGCACAGAAGTGGTTGTATTCAAAAAAAGAAAATGTGTTATTGAATTTCAAATCAGAAATCTTCGATTTTAGATATTTAGAAGTTAGATTTCTGGTTTGAAACGCATAAGCCGAATAACCCTACACAATCCTAATACAATCATTGGTGTACTGGGGGGTATGGAATACCCCCCAGTACACCGGGAGACCCCCCAGTTTGAAAAACCTAGCTTTGTGATTGTGTTCAAAAAAGAAAATGTAATTTTGTGATCAACAGTTTCAAACCAAACATTTAACTTTTGCAATTTCCATTACCGCTACTGTATATCTGTACCTTAGAGCATGAAGAGCGGGTGTCCACTTTTGGCGAAAACAGGGTTATAACACTATATTTAAGTGTAAAAAAGCCTGACACCCTAAAAACTATATTAAAGAAGTTAGGAGTAATTAATAACACTTCAAGTAAAACAAAAATAAAGTTTAATATTTGCACATTATTGTATTAAAATGCTTGTACTGCAAAATAGCAAATTGTGACAACCGCCCTTCGTGCTCTAAGGTACAAATATAGTAGTTTACCAATTTACATATACGGCTATTGGTTTCGCTATTAACCTTCCCGAATAGTAACAATGTTTTTTGTTCCTATTATGAAAATGAAAATTTTACATTAGTACATTTATTGATATTGTAGCACCACTGTCCTGTCATTCGTCCTTTTTGACATCAAAATATGTCCCAGTTGTAATCAATTCCGACTTTTTGCGACAATGTCATTAGTTCTAAAAATTTTCTTTCCCCCCTCTCAAATTAATAGCTAACCACGACACGAGTCACCACTGTGTGAATGATATACCAAGTTCTTCTAGATACCATGTACCAGAATATAATATACCAACGTATTTTGTTTTATGAGCCAGATCTATTAGATAAGGTATCCAGTCATTTGGCCGACCAGTTTTTGACCGACAGTCATTCGGCCGACAGTTATTTTGCGGCAATCATTTATAATTTATACCAATATTTGATGTGCTTAGAAGCCGTTCATGTATTACGTAAGACGTTTTTTCAACTTCTAGACTTCCTCCATAGTCCATACCATAATAAGAAAAAATAAAAAAATGTATTTTCTTATTCCCCCCCCCCCCCACAATAATCGTACGTAAGATTAATTGGTGCCCAATGAGAAGCTAGATGGAATCGGGTTAAAAGAATTTTCGGTATATATTAAGGTTAAAAGTGAAATTTAAAAAATTTATTTAAATATTATTTTGCAAAAAATAAAATATCGGCCAAATGAGTGTCGGCCAAATGATTTATCGCCCAATAGAATTCGGCCAAATGACAGTGATTCATTATATGAGATAGGCATCAGTAACGTCATCTGTTAATTTATTTGTGGAGTTATATGATTAAATGTTATATAAAAAATCCGCCAGCTAGGAGGATCGAACTTTACGTAGATGAATCTTTAATGTCCGTACTAATAGTCACGGATTAATCCGAGATTCAAGATTAATTCTCGAAGTATCAGCAGCTGTTGCTTCCAGTAACCTCATTGGTAAATCCTAGGATTATCTTGAATCTCGAATTAATCCGTCACTATTAGTACGGATATAAGTCACTGAGGGCAAACTGATTTGTTTGTATTAGTTCGTCTTATCTGTTGTTGGTAAGACCGCTACACTACTTTCCCTTTTACGAACCAAATACACATATTAGCTAAGCGACTGATGTTCTTATGTCATGTGGCGTTCACATCTGATCCGAATGAATTTTGATTGCTTGCTTACTTTTGAATTGAATTTTGAATGTAGACGGAAGAAAAGAAATAACATTTTCTGTCCAGAATCACCAATGTAACAACCAATGTAAGGTCATCTTATTGAGACTGATGTAACCAAATATATAAATAACCAAAATTGTTTATTATTACAGTAATGTAAATGCTGTATAAAATATCAACCGGTGTGAGGTTCGAACTCACAATCTCTCAAGTATGAAATTGTAATTAATGTACATGACTCATTAGGGCACCAAGAGCAAATTGATTTGATTGTTTGTTGCAGATCTTAACTCGTGGAAAGGCCGTTATAGGCGAATAAATGTTGACACTAAAGTACCCAGTTCTAATCTGAGAACATTCTAAACCAAGGGGTAAATATCTCTAAAAAATTTTATACAGAGAACTCGAAATTCCAACGATGGCCCCATTTCGTAAAACAATTTAAATTTCAATTGGAAAATTAAAAATATTTATAAAAACAATAAATAATAATTCGGGGGAAAACCACTGCAATTATATTATCTTGATAAATTCTATAGATAAAATGTTGTTTATCAGAATAGGAAATAATTGAATTTATCCATTACAAAAGGAATCCCCCCACCCCCATATAGAATTTTTCAAGTTCTTTTATTCGATGATCCTATGAGTAAATAAGATTATTTTTATTTGTTTATTATTTATGCTCTTAAATTAAACTATTTAATTGTTCGAAGTAAATTAATCCAAAAGCTATTTATTTTACTAAAATTTTAATTGTCTGCATCATTAAAGTACAAGTAAAATAATGAATTATTCCCACCCCTTACGACTACATTATGTAATTTGAGTTTTCCCCTATTTTGTAAGTCATTATTATATTTTTGATTGAAGATAAAAAAAATAGCGTCCAAATCGAGCTTAGAAGAAATTGCAGGTTGCTAATTATTAATCCATAAATTTTTATAAATAAATTTCAAAATAAAATAATAAATTAATTGATGTAAATTTTTCAAATTTTATTAGTCGATGAAGTTTTGTTTTTTAGAATAAAACAAGTCAAACAATTTGTAAGATAATTAAAAATTACCTGCTATAAAATCACAAATATCATCAACCACCATAATATTAAAGGCAAAATGCGCCCGAGAACTTAAAATAATAACTAACTAAAAATTTGAAACGTAAAATAATTTATATCTGCCACCACCTAACAATAAAATGTTTAAATGTGTATTAATAATACCGACTTTATAATATTGCGCAATATCTACCAACAATTATAGATAAATTTATTTTGCTTCAATTTAAAAAACATAAAATTATAAAATATTGTGCAATGCGTTAAAACACACTTGATAATTTTAAAATATACCAAAAAATAGTCAAAATCGTAAAGAACCGGTATTTCAATACCAACAGAATGACTGAATTAAAAATAAATTACAATTAATGCCGCTTCACACGAACCGTTCGCGTACGTTTTAATTTACTACCGTTTTTTTTTAATTTTTATTTTTAGACAAATGGCCAAGTATAATGTCATCTGGAGAAGGTACATCGAACTTAAACGCAATTATATCGCACGTATCACTATCGTCATCTGGTTTAAAATATGGTTTCATCCTTTTATAGCGCCGACACAAAACTTTCCCGAAACTGGAAGCAACTTTTCGATGTCCATACTTAGTGTTCAAAACATAGCCAATGTTCATGCAGCAAGGGTCTTGTACAATTTGTAAAACTTTGGTATCATTTTCACAATCAATAAATTCAGGAACAAAAATTTCGTCATCCGATTGAGATATCGTCTTACTAGGGGGCACACTGTTAATATCTCGAAGAGCTTTCGTGAGATCGACGTGCCATAAACCATCGACACTATCTTTATTAGAACTTTTCTCAATTTCTCCTACTGATTTTACGTCATTTATGTTGTTTAGTTTTAACGGCGGTATACTAAAATTTGAAACGTCGTCGATTTTTGAAAACGCGGATTTATTCAAGCTAAAATTAGGTTGATTTTTATGTAAATGATTATTAGCAAGATCGCTTAATGAAGTATAAGTAGTTGAATTGGTCGTCAAGTCGTTATTTCTAATTATGCCCACAAGTGATACATTGAAATTCGTTGGTAAGGCATTTGGGACTTTCGTGTTAAACATATTTAATTTCGGGATAGTAAAATTCTTAGTAGAAACATGTTTTACATCTTACCTTGCATAAGTCGTAAACCAAACAGGAAGAGAAGACATGAAACAAAAATATGCAATTAGAGAAATTAAATTGTAAAAGAATAGAAGTCATTAATTTTTTATTTATTTAATTAATTAAGTGCAAGGAGTAACTCAAAATATAGAATTGAGGGAGCTTAAACGCATTTCTTTCGCCGTTTTTGAGTTATTGCAGAAAGAGTTGATCGAGTCATATTTGAATATTTTATAATATAAGCGCTTCTACCTCATTTTTAACCAATATCGAGCTGTCTTTGTATCAAATTTATTAATACAAACACCACCTCTTATTGGTTATTGAAAAGCAATATTAGAAAATCTAAAAAAATCACAATATTTCAGTTGTTTTTGATTTTATTGATTAAAAATATTTAAGGAGCTAATGTACTTTTTAGTGGTATGTACACACCTTAAATGTGGTGTACACAAGGCAAAAATGATGAGGACTCGAGAAGATGTAAGGAAATGTGTGCGAGATGTGGTGGAATGTACATCATAAAGTCTGGTGAGATTTTTACAAAAGGGTATTCGTTTGAACTACAATAGATGTCTCCAAAACTCTCGTAAGGTTTGCCGACCCAATACTATATAATCAAAAATAAAACTTTATTTCGGAATCCCTTAATACAGATCCTCCGCCTTCTACTCAAATTCAAGCTGTTCGGTTGGTTTAAATAGTAAATAAACCAGTTCCATTAGATGTCGAGTTAATTTCTTTTTGATGCGGGCAATGAACTTGTAACCTTTGCGTATTTTGATTTATTGAGTAGTTGATTTTGATTTGTAACCAAAGTCGTAAATTATTATCTTTTACTTGTATATTGACACTTGTCTTGATGATTAAATAATATATAAGTTGCCAGAGATCCATCTTCTACTTTTACGCTAAGTTACTCCTGCCTGCCTTGACCTAGGTCTGTCTTCTATCAAACAGGAAAACCAGTTTTGGGCCCATCGTCTGGGTGGTCCACCTGGAAGTCTTTTACGCGGAGGTCGTCTATCTCTAGACGCCTGTGTTGGTTTTCATCCACCTCCTTACGTATTATCTGTTGGTACTGTCTCGAACGCTTTTTAGGATAAAATGGGATATCGGGTGCTGGAACGCAATCAAACAAACTTAGTTGTCAGGTCGACGTTTTGGAGGACTATATTCTCTCCATCTTAAAATGGACAGGCGTAAAACATGGCACTAATGGAGGTAAGCTAACACTTACCCAAACAACCTAGGGTGAAAATCGTTTGATGTAAGGCGTCAAAAGGCTTTTGTTGGTCTGCCTGTCTGATCATTTCATCTCAAAAAATTTTCGTATTTTAATATAACCTCAGCTTTTTAAAGGCTGAGACATTACACTATACAGAAGCGATAAAAAAAAATTTATTTTGTTGTTCTTTCAGGTAAAATCTTTATCTTACAAAATATTTTAGTGCTTTGTGGCCCCTCCCCTTGCTTTTTTCACCGCAGAAACACGTCTTGGCATCGATAAAACTAAGTTTTCGATTTGTGTTATTTGAAATTTCTTTATACCACGCTTTTTTTAAAGCATCTTGTAGCTCCTGGTTAGTGTGAGGTTTCTGGTCTTTGATTTTAGCACCAACAATAGCCCACAAATTTTCGATTGGATTTAAATAATATTTTTTTCCAGGCCATGAATAAGAAATAATTCTCTCATTTTCTTTAAACTCAGTTATCTACAAGAAAATTTTTGTTTATCAGACTCTGTACAATAACAATTTTGAGGATAATAGTTTAAGAAAGAACTTTAAACCGTTACTTACCCTTTTAGCCCTATGACACGGGGCAGAGTCATTCTGGAAAATACAGTCTGACACCCTTAACCTTTATGTGACAGAAAAATAAAACAACTTCTAATGGCGGCATGGATACCCGGGTACCTTCATATATTACATGCATCCATCCGCGCCTATGCAAAGTTTATAATTATCTACGATAGTAGTAAGACTATATTTTTATTGTGCTTTATGCCTAGCAAGGTTAGATCATAATAGACCTATCTGATTTTTAGTTAAAAATTACAAGTATTTTCAGTTATTATAAAAATTAAATTTATAATTTCAACTAGGATGTCTCATAATGAGTCTACTGGACCAAGTCACGGATCTTTTGGAAAACCAAGATTGCGGAAAATGAAGTAAGATAAATAATAATTATTGTAATTACAAATTGTTTAAATGATGCAGTTACTAGCAAAAGAACTCGGACATTCCTATTGTTTAGTTTTCAATTAGCCATGGAATTTTTCTATTTCTTAAATTTCAATAAGTACATTAATATAGCCATAACAATGAAAATTCAATTTTCAAATATAAATAACTTTTATAATTTTTAGCACATGTAAACATGGAGCGGATTTAGGGTTGTCTGCGCCCTAGGCTCTGTCCGATATGGTTCCCTGTTTGCGTGATAGTAATTATTATAATATAACATTTACATAATATACAGTAGCAGACATGGAAATTGCATCTTGCAAATTGCATTTTGCAAAAAAATACATCGAGTTGCGAAACAGTGAACAGCGAAAATCATGTTTGCTTTTTAAATATTAATTCTTCTTCTTCTTCTTTGTTTTGCTATAAAAAAGATAAAAATTCTGATTTAATATTAAAAAACAAACATGATTTTCCCTGTTCACTGTTTCGAGACTACTGTATTTTATTTTGAGGTTTATTAATCCAAATATAAATTTTTTTTTGTAATAATACATTTCTTAAAACGAAACAATAAATGAATTTTTTATGACTAATCATATCAATTTTGTTTTTCTTGCTTTCAAGAAAACATCAACCGACTGAAAATGGTGCTATAGCTCTAATATTTGGGTGTATATAGATTAGGAAGCTAGCTTTTGAAGCCAAAATATTAAGGGGGGGGGGGGCTAGCGTTACTTTAGCTCCTCTCAGTTTCAATGTAGATTTGTGAAAAAACTGTAAAAGTGCTAGCTTTAATATTTTGGTGGTAGCTGGTGCTAGTTTTATAGATTCGGGAGTTAGCTTTTTGGCCAAAAATTTTAAGTGGAGGGAGAGGGGCAAAGTAACGGACCCAAAATATCACAATAAATAATATTATTATACTATTGTTGGAACTTGTCAACCGATGGAACTTGTCGACTGCAAATCGAATTTTAAATTAAAATTTTTCTTTAAATTTCACAACTTCTAAAATTTTCTCGCCCCTAAAATTTTGCCGCCCTAGGCCCAGGCCTCACAGGCCTAAGCGTAAATTCTGCACTGAGTTGACAAATTACTAAAGGCCAATGTCGTAATAAAAGTTAACAGGGCATTAAAATTTAAAAGGCGACTTAAAGACAAAACAGGACAATAAAAATTATCAGTTTTGTTCTAAGTCTCCTTTTAAATTATAATGCCCTGCTAACTTTTATTATGAAATTGGCCCTAAGCACTGCAAATTTTGTTGCTTTAATTTAATTTTCTTTTTATTACTACAATTCCTATCTAATTTCATATAAAACCTATAGAGGTACCCGAGTACCTACACCGTCATTAAAGGGTGAAATAATTTTTAACGCCAATTTCTCATAATAAAATTAATAATAATAATCAAAATAATATAAAAAAATATAGTATAAAACAAGCTCAGAGATGTTACGAAATTTCCGAACTCAACGACATTGAACACAAAAAATATGAATGCTTCAAACTGGAAAAGGTACCCGGATACCCATCCAGTCACATAAAGGTTAAAAAGAACTCGTTTATTGTTGGCAGCAAACAATTGCTTAAAATTATTTTGTAACCTGCTGCCTTCACTGCCTCCACAATGTATTATATAATTTTCCTCGACAAAATGTAGTTTGCCTATTCCATGAAAAGAAAAGCACCCCCAGACCATGGTTTTTTCCAAGGGGTAAATACCTAGTAACATTTCTGTATCCAAGACTCGGAATTCCAGAGATTTCCAAGAATTCCAGGGATTTCCAAGAATTCCAGAGATTTCCAAAGAATTCCAAACGGGTGTACACAAAATTTTCAGGACATTTACCTCTTGTTTTTTTCAGTTCTCTGAAGACATGTGTTGCAATAGCGTTCACCAATTTTTCGAAGCATGTAGTGAATGCCATCAGATTAAACAAATTAAATTTGCTTTCATCGGAGAAAATTGCTTTCTTTCGATCATTTAGTTAAATGTGACTTCTTTGCAAGAATTCTAGAAAATACTCCACTTTCACGATGCCGTCTTCTCGTTGTTTCGGCACTAATTTTCGTTCCAGTTGCATTTTCTAACTCTTTTCTTATATTAACTGCAGTTTTAAAACAATCCTTTAAAGAAATTCGCTTCAGAAGCCTGTCCTTTGGCCTGTTGGATTCATGGTATTTCTTTAGAAAACGTGTTACGGTTGATTGTACATGCAAGATTGTACGTGCACAGGGACGCACCTCAAGCACGAAAAAGGACATTGCAAGCTTCACAAACAAATGAGAAGCAAAAGTGGAAAACGTTCGACTACACACTGCTCTATCCAGATAAACATTTTATTTCAAGTGAGACCCTGTGTGAAGCCGGGTTTCCAGCTAGTATTTTATGAAAAATTCATAGTATTGTATTACATTGACAAAAACTCATTATACGAATTTATGAATTGTTCATTGTATTCACAAAAGTGAAATTCATGCACGTCAGTGGTAGACAGACGGTACAGAGAAGATCCAACAAATCTGAATTACTAATGAAAAAAAAGTGTAGAAGATATAAAGAAATATTTGAGAGCAATTGATGAGATATACTATAGATGTTGGGAAATAAAGGCGAGATAGGATTTGCTGGGGAGATTTTTGGAAATAAATGTGGTATACACATTTTTTTATCCTCACTTTTATAAATTAACTTAACCAAAACTTGAATTGTAATAATGCATAATATGAATTAAATCAAAAAAATAAATTTTTCTAAAACTAAATATCAGAGTTGATAGTCACCTTTATCCTTTTTGTCGGGCTGTTTGGGATCCTTGTTTTGAGAATTTTCTAAAATATAATTTAAAGCTTTTTCTGCATCAAAATTATGTGTTAAAATAACATTAACCATTTCCGGCCTCGAGCATATTGAACCAACTGATACTTTTAAAGCTTCAATGCAGGACAACAAACGAGCATGATCCACTTCAGACAAACTCGACTCCTAAAACCCGACTTAGAACACGCAAAACTTGAAACACAAAATGATAATACCTTAGATTCTATATCTTCGTTTTCTTCTTCTGCTATGTCGTTTTGAAAAAAAGCTGCAATTTTCTGTTTTCCTTTGGAACCCTCCCGATCGTACATGAAAGCAGCCTGACTTGGAGACATGCATATATCATCTTCGACCGAATGTCCATAAACATCGTCGTATCCGTCATATTCTTCAAAATTAAAGGGATCAATGTGCATTACTTTAACCTCAAATAACCTGCGACTTACCGTCGGAGTAATTCATGGTCCTAACATTACGATGCCGCGACATTTTATATCGGCTATATTAATTAATTTTCACAAACTAAATAAAATAATTATGCATTTAATTCGAACGACAATATTTTTGTAAAATTAAACAAATCTTGCAGAGATTTCCATAAACGTCATTTTTTATTTTCTTACTAATCTAGGGAATTTTTATTTTCATCCAAATTACTGTACGCTGTTGGATGTTCGTGTTAAACTGTCAAATAAAATATATAATAATTTTTTAAATAAAAAGTGAGAACCGATTTAAATAATGGAAGACGAAACTGCACCTATTACTATAAAAGTCGAAATAGAGGAAGACATTCCAGAAGATCAATCAATAGTAACCACACAAACTGGTATAAGTGAAGGTAAAAATATTTGATTTAATTTTACAACATTTTGCAATAATACATTGTTTCAGAGCATAATTACACTAAAATTATGGAAGAGGATCTTTATTACCGTTTGCAACTGCATCATTCAATTGATATTAAAGAAGAAATTCAAGAAGTAGAAACCGAAAATTCTAGTTCCGATGAAATTACAATTCAACAACAAATCGAAGCCGAAAATCAAACTGATGAGTTAATTAAAAATAATGTAAATACAAACCAAGATCCAACAGAATTTTCAAGCCAACGACAAAAAATTAAAACAGAAAACCTTGACGTTGATATAAAGGTGGAAGATGACTTGATGGAGGTTGATAACAATATGCAAGAAGAATGTAATTTAATAACAGATAATCCATCTTCGGTTAAATCGTTTCACCAAAACTATCAAGCCACAAATGGCAATTTAAAATGTAATAAACAAGGTAAAATTAAAAAATGTTAAGAATGAAAAATTTAAACTACATTTTGGAATTTTGTTAATTTATTGAAATAACATCATCGTTTAAATATAAATATCTTTGTTGCAGGTGAAGAATACCTCACATTGGCAGATTTTGGAGAAGTGAAAGTGCAGAGAATGCCAAGTCCATCTGGCGGCAAGTTTTTAAAGGAATTTATTGCAATTGGTAAGCAGCGAAACATTGTAAGCCAAATTTTGAAATATTATTTAGATGATGAATCAATGAATAAAAATTGAATGCATAAATGCTATTTGATTTTTTGAGTAAAGAGGGAAGAAAACTTTTGAATATTTCTTTGTGGATTGAAACGGAATTTGTCAGAAGCTGAATGAAGAAGCATATTATAATGCAACGGTGTTCTCAAGTACTAATAAACTAGCATGAATTAAAGTGAAATGAAGTGCACAAGTGTAAAAATATTAAGCAGTATCGAAGGCACAAATTAATTACCAACACAGTATAAGGGTGATTCTCATCAAAAAGGCAGTAGAGTGTCAACATGTTATAGAACTATTATCGATTTTAGTTACATTTTTTATGCATAAATATTAAGAATGCATTTTAATAAGTGTGACAGGGCCAATATTTAAAACAATATTTTCTTGTCTACTCTCCGTGACAAGTTATGTCTGTAGACGGTCCCTTCTGTGCCTCATCAATTAGCACTTCTAGTAAAAACTCGACTATAATTAATTTTATATGATTTTGTACAATATTCTATTCTATATATCGTCGTTGATACTGCAATAGGACCTATGTGAATATGCAATGCTGTTTAAGATTAAGATGGCAAAGTATCCAAATTACATTATCAAAAAAAAAATTCATTAATTCTAATTCATCAGTTTTTCAGCTAAATCATTAGTATCAGCATTGCTTCTGCACTGCGGTTTTTCCCTCTAATGAAAAGTCGCCGTTTTTTCCATAGGTCCTATTGCAGTATCAATGACGATATGGGTCATTCCACCAAATAAAATCATTGTTAAGGGGCGACCCTCGCAAATTATGTTCAAAATTTGTGAAGATGTTCTCTATAATAGGAAAAAAATTCTCTGAAAGTTTTAGCTCTTAATACGCAGCGGTTGCGGAGTTATAATTTTTTCAAATTTTAGAAAAAAAAAATTTTTCAACTTTTTCATCAATTTTTTTGGCGAGGAAAACTTTTTTATTTAAATTATTGTAAAACTGTATCTTGTGGGAAAAATTCTCAGCTTTCGCTTAAAAAATACCCATTTTATCCTAAACTCATCAACAGACCCTTAAATATCCAATTAAAGTGGAAAAATCAATTTTTTTCTGTGTGCGGCGCAAGATACTTCAAATTTGACTTTTTTGTCTTAAAGCTGAGAGTTTTTTCTATAAAATATATTGTTTTTGCGATGTGCATATTTTTTGTTTTATTACAATTAAATTAAACATCATATCCGGTAAGTGTTATACGATTATACTGCATATTCAGGGCTAAAACTTTCAGAGAATTTTTTTCTTATAGAGAACATCTCCACAACTTTTGAACATGATCCGCGAGGGTAAATCTTCTTTCACATCCACCCTTCCATTCAAGCAGTGGTCTTCCCCCTCTTCCTCGTTCGTCTGTTTGGCTTTTCCACACTTTGGATGTCACTCTCTTCCCCCATTCTTGTCAAGTGTCCAAGCCATCTCAATCTTAGTGCTCTCACTACCCCCACTATGTCGGATTCTCCATACAGTTCTCTTAATTCTTTATTTGTTTGTCTTCTCCGTCTCTCTTCTGTTCTCACACTGCCAAAAATCTTTCTCAATACTTTCCTTTCCCAGGCTCCCAAAATCGTTTGGTCTTTGCATTTTTAATGTCCACACATCACTCACGTATATTACTGCCAGTCTCACTATTGTCTTGTATATCCTGATTTTCACTGCTCTAGAGATAATATTTTTTGATAATATACCCTGTAGTGCAGCAATGCTTCTATTTCCTGCAGCTATTCTAGCTCTTATTTCCTCTCTACTACCTGGTTTCCTTGTTGTCATTGTACCGAGATATACAAATGTCTGAACTTCCTTGATCTTCAGCGTTCTACTGTTTTCTGCTTCTACCTGTAATGTTCTATTCTCTTCATACGCCTGGTCTTGCCATGTCATGTATTTCGTTTTCTCTTCGTTAATCTCTAGGCCCATTCTTCTGGCCACTGCTATCATTCTCTTAATACATTGTTGCAGTTCTTGTTTCGATCTTGCTATCATATGCGAACGCCAGGCATTTCTGTTTATTTTGCTTTCTCGTGTAATCTTCTCCAGTACGAGGTTGAACAACATCGCCGACAATAGGTCTCCTTGTCTCAGACAATTCTCCACTGTGAACTTTCTGAATGCCATCATTTTCATTCTTACTTTCTCACTCATCTCTCCATGATCTCTCTTTCATCTTCTGTTAAATTTCTCTCTCTATCTTTACAGATCATTGTGTTTGGTTGGTAGCCCTTCTTTACCCTTTTCACTCCTTGATAAAAGTTTCTGATCTCTTTGATTTTAAAGTTGTCTTCTGTTTCATCAATCATTGCAATCTTATATTTCCTTTTTTTCTCTGCCCATTTTTTTGCACTTTCATCGTTGTTTCTTGTATCTTTCTTTGCATTCTGCTGTTTGTTTTTGTATCATCTCTTTCTTATATTCTTCTCTTTTGCTTATTTCTTCTTCGCATTCTTCATCATACCACCCTTTCTTTTTTCTTTGCTTTACCTTTCCCATCTCTTTCACCACCTGAAGTATTATTTCCTGTAAGTTTCTGGCTTCTTGTTCTATATCGAGTTTTCGTTTCTTCAATCTGAGGTTCTCAGTCATCCTTTCTTCATATTTTATTATTTTATTCTTCTCACCCTGAATTAGTAATCCTGGTCTAGCATTGAGTTTATCAGCTTTCTTTCTCGGTTCAATTGGTATTATCTATTTCATTTTAGCTCTCTCTCATGTCTGCCCCTCTATAACTTCTCACGTCTTGTATACAATCCTTACATCTCTTTTCTGGTTTGTCGCGTTTCCACTTGGGGGTCATCCATGCGCCTTTGTGTATCCTTTTGTGTTCGTAGTGAGTGGCCTTTATTATCATATTTCTTCCCATCGCTAGGTCTATTAATAATTTCCCATTTTCGTTGGTTTCTACATACATGTAAGCTATGTCTTCCTATTGTTGGTTGGTATTCCTGTTCTTATCCTATTTTCGCGTTGAAATCTCCCAACATTATTTTTATGTCGTAAAAAAATGTCGTACGACATCCTATTCTATATATTGAAATTAATCATTTGGTAAATGTAAAATGTGGTGGCCAAAAATTTAAAAGACCTAATTGTTTCTTAAATGATGTCAGCTGAAGAGTCGTCATGTCCGTGGACTAAACTAAAACAAATTGGAAATTGTATTTCCATAAAGTTTCACTAAAAGAAACGATTGTAGATTATTGCAGTTCACATAGACCGTTATCGCTTTGCCTTATTTAAGTTAAATAATTTTTTTGTTACTACAGGTTGCTTAATGGCTACAGCCAAGAAAAAAACAGATCAAGAAATAGAAAGAAGAAGAGAGGTAAAAAAATTGAGTATGAGACGAGCAAGAGAAAAGCTGAAAAATGATCCCGTCAAATACGAAGAACAGAAGAAAAAAGAGAGGGAGCAGAAGAGGAGAAGCAGATGTAGAGTGCGAGATCTGAGCGAAAGGCAACAGAGAAGAATTAGAAAAGAGTGGCGTGAGCGCTCTAAGCGGTACCGAGTCAGAAAAAGAGTTGAAAGAGAATAGCACAAAATGAAAATAACTTTTTGGATTCCGTTACACCACCACAAAGCCCACAGATGGTATTGGAACCTCTATTAGATCTAAATGGATCGAGAAATGGTACTCCTCGAGAGCGCGGGAAAAAAAATGGCAGGAAAAATCGAGACAGAATGAGAAAGCGAATTTCCGATTTAGATAAATTAATGTATTCCCTAAAATAAACTGAAAAAATATAGAGAATGTGCAAGCAGAGATAATCAGAAAATCCTCCTGTGAGCATAATATGACCCATAAATGTGATTGTATTAATTTAATAATAAGTTATATTTTATAAAAGAAAAGTTTTTTGTAGTTTGTAGTTTAGTAACATACTATGCATATGTTAAATAGAAGGTGAGAGGGCATCTCCTTGTTTCAAACCATTGCCGATTGTGATGTTGAATTTCCGATTCTCATTCTCGCTTTTTTTGAAAGCCAAAAAAAAATGAATCTTAGCCTCAAGTAAAAAACCACTTGCCTATCTATATAAATAATCATAACGGTACAATAGAGCCCTCCTGTAGTATTTATTGTATATTTGTATAAAATATTACATTATAAAATACTAAACTAAAAATTCAAATTAACTACAGTAACAAAAACTTCATAAATGAGAAGGTATCTCCAGTAAATTTGTAAAAGTAACAAATATCCTTCAAAATTTTAAACGGCGTGGATTTTTAAATGTTTTGTCAAGTTAGTTTTATGACTAAATTTTGAATCGCAGACCTCACATGAATACAATTTTTCTTTAGAATGACTTTTCATATGGCTGTGCAAGTAATATTTTAAAGGAAATTTGGCTTCACATAGCCGACAAGAAAATGGTTTATCACCGGTGTGAATTTTCAAATGTCTCTGTAAACTACTGTTGTAAGAAAACTTTGCATTGCATTGCTTGCAATTAAATCGCTTTCCACCCGTGTGAGTATCGAGGTGAACTCGCAAAGCATCCTTCCGTTTAAACTTGGTATCGCATATTTCACAAACAAACGGCTTGCCTTGATAATGAAGCTTGATGTGATTTTTTAAATTCCACTTTTGAGTAAAAGTCACCCTGCACACATCACAGGTATAGGGTTGTTTACCGTTGTCTTCTTTTAAACTATTTTTAAAAAGATGTCTCTTAATGTGTCTTTTCAAATAATCCTTTAAAACAAATTTCATATCGCAATATCCACACACAAATGACTTTTCACTGGTATGAAGTTTTATGTGAGATTGGTAGTTACCTAGCTGTCGAAATTTTGCACCACATTGGTTGCAGATGAACGGCTTCTCTCCGGTGTGAAGCCTCATGTGGGATCGTAAAGAGTGTCTCTGACGAAAACTAATGCTACACACTTCACAGATATACGGCTTTTCGTCCGAATGAATGCTCATATGTTTATTTAAGTTATATTTCTCATTAAATCTTTTATCGCACACATGACATTCATGTATTTTGGTAGTAATATGACTACTCTGATGGCGTTTTAAACTGGTTTTGTTAGTAAATATCTTATGACATATATCACATAAAAAACTTTTTTCGGTTGTCAGACACGAAAATTCTTCTACTTTTGTGACAACACCCAACAGTAATTGTTGAAACACGGGCAAATACTGACCATCTATTCTTTTCGCTATATAATTTTCATTGGTAATTTCTTCTTTAATATACCGGTCTGTTAATCTATTTTCCACCTCGTTACGTTCTTTATCTTTTGCTTCGAATTCAGAAAACGTGGAATCAACTAAAAATAGGTATTTTTCATCTGCAAGTCACAAGTTTAGTACTTTCGATAAAAGTTTACCTGGTTTGCAGTTGTTGATAAAATATTCTTCATTTTCCAGTAGTTCCTCTTTGACAATAACTTCCACCTCAATACTTAATTGTTCCATAATTAAGTATTTATTTATTTTGTTCTACTGATTAATCAGTAGTCAGTAGAAAAGTTAGAAAAAGTGAGGTATTAATAAAAGTATTATACAGAGTGAAACCAAATTTGTCTGATTTAAATTTATTAAAATTTATATTATGTTAAAATATTAATATTAAAATTTTATTTATCGATTGTATTAATTTTAATATTTTAAAAATTAAAACGGAAAAAGTGACTTAAAAAAATAAGATTTACCTGTTCGATGATTTTCTGATAAAATTTTTATTGAATTTGTTCCAAACTTTACGATCTTACTGTATAAAATACTATTTTGAAACATAACCTACCAATTTTTGACTTTTTCATAGATTTTTGAAAAATCATTTAAAAAGAGTGTTTGAAGTGATGGAGTCAAATAATTCTGAAAATGTTAAACTCGAATTTAGTGTTAAAGAAGAAGTTACGGAAAATGACGAAAATATTGTCATCGACTGCATAAATACAGGTAAAGATGTTGTTACTTTGCTCTGATACTGACTAAGGTTTGATTTCAGAACACAACAGCCTTCATTCGGTGGACGTTAAGATTGAATATAATTTATTCAATGTCAAAGAAGAGGTTGCTTTTGATACCGAAAATTTTGTTATCCAGAATCACGATTTATCCGATCATTTTTTAATTCAAAATCCAACATTTCAACAATCGGATCAATCTCATTTGGGGGACGAATCCTTTTCAACAGTGAAATTTTTGTGTAACGTATGTTTTAAACGATTTTCTTCTAAAGCTAATTTAAATAGGCATTTAACTATGGTGCACAGTTCTGATAAGAGAACTTCTGCTAAAATTAAAAATCTGTTAAAGTTTGTTTGTGGTTTATGCGATGCAAAATTTAACCGAAAAGATAGTCTGAGAGCTCATATTTATTCGCATTCAGGTGAAAAGCAGTTTTCGTGTGAGCTGTGCAACGCAAGATTTGCTTTCAAAAACAGTCTAAACCGACACTTAAAGATTCATACAGGCAAGAAGCCATTTGTGTGTCAGGTGTGCGGTGCAAAATTTCCTTTAAATTACTACTTACAAAGTCATATGAAAACTCACAACGAAGGAGGTCCGTTTTTTTGTCACATTTGTGGGGTCAAATTTACCCGTGAGGTGAACTTAAGAGGACACCTGAAAATTCACACTTATGGATCGCCTTATGCTTGCGACATGTGCGACGCAAAATTTAATCGAAAAGACAGTTTACAGTCTCATCTTAGTATTCATTCTGGTGAAAAGCGATTTAAGTGCGAAGAGTGTGATGCAAAATTTTCCTTTAGAAGCAGTTTGTATAAACACTTGAATATTCACACTGGTGAGAAAGCTTTTGCATGTCAACTCTGCGACCTCAAGTTTCGCCTGAAATATTATTTGCAATGTCACATGAAAGTTCATTCTAACGGAAAAGTATTTATTTGTGATGTATGCGGAAGGACATTTTCTAAGAAATATTCTTTGGAGACCCACAAGAAACTACATACAAACGAGAAACCATATCTTTGCTCCGTATGTGGGGCAGAATTTACGCAGAGGGGTAATTTTCAACGTCACATAAGAAGCCACAATATTGATAAAAGCTTTGTTTGTGGTCATTGCGACTTAAAATTTGTACAAAAAGCTTATTTAAGGAAACACATCGTGGATTGTCATTTTTCCCAACGAAATGATTCGACATGTGATTCTTCATTTATTTGTAATCTATGTGGTACAAAGTTTAAACGAGGCGACAGTTTACAAATTCATCTTAACTTTCATTCTGGTGCAAAACGATTCAAGTGCGAGGAGTGCGGTGCGAAATTTTCCTTTAAAAACAGTTTGCAGAATCATTTGAATATTCATACTGGTGAAAAGACGTTTGCCTGTAAAGTTTGCGATTCCAAATTTCGTTTAAAATCGTATTTGCAGTGCCACATGAAAATTCACTATAATCGGAAACCTTTTGGTTGTAATATGTGCGATGCGAAATTTAATCATAAAACTAATTTAACGAATCATTTAAAAACTCATGCACGAAATGAAATTGCTCAAAAAATCGTCTCACTTTAAAATGTATAATATAATAGACAAGACTACCCGGACTACATTTTCCTCTGACAATCGATCAATCTACAAGTTGATTTCGATTTTAGATGCATTATCTCTCAGAGTTACGAGGCAAAAGTTTCAGGACCCCATGAATTTATCGATGATTGACATAACGTCCAAGCAGCCTACCGACAGAACACATACAACCTACACAGTTAGAAATATTTTGTAAAAATTAACAAAAATGAAGAAGTTCCTTTTTTGGAGTGAATAACAACAAAATTTTTTAGTTAACTTTGCATTTCTAAAGATACACGTTATTGTTAAATCCGTAGAAGACAATTTGACACAAAATATTGTAAAATGGACATATTTTTAATGTTTATATTACTTTCTGAGAGTAAATTAATTAAATTTTGCAAAAAATTTTGTCAATTATAATAAAATTAGTAGCGTTATTATTGACTCTATTTGTTGTTGTTGATTTAACAAAAAATAAGAGTGGACCTGTGGGAACTCCGGTTTTTTGTTATTATGACAAAATATTTCGAACAGTGTAGTTACAAAATTAAATGTAACCTCTCTTGTGAAAAACTGCTTGTATCTAGTAGAAAGTTGTACCTTCTTTTAGCCAATATACTATTATTTTTATTTAATAAATATACTGCATACGAAAAGATGCCAAGCACGGTGGACCAAACGAGGAGGAGCGCCCTGAGGATATTCAGAGGTTATAGAACAGTATCCACAGAGGCGGTACTTCTGTTGGCGTCCCTTCTGCCAATCCATCTCAAGGCGGAGATGCGAGACGCCAAATATAGATATGAAAACAAGACCTTCAGTTGGTAAAAATCCGACACTACCACCCTACACATCTGAGTAGTGTCTTTTGAAGATTTCCCCCATTTGCGGCAAAATGCTACAATAAACAGAAAATAACAAGAAACGAATAGTTTAATAGAATTTTGTACACAATTAAAATTAATAAGTATTATAAATTAATATCAACATCATTTTCAATATCCTTGCTTATTTTAAAACTGTAACCACCACACGACTACCATCTTTATCACGTGTGGCCTGGTAAGATTCGCGTTCAATATCGGGATATTTTGAAGGTAAAGTCGGTGAACGTAAATTAACTCGTGCAAAATACCTTTGACCAGCAATATCGACTTCGTAATCACCCGACTCGACAAACTCGGAAGTTACTTTTTCAGGAACTCCTTGCTCATTTAAGTTTTGAACAAATCCTAAACAAACCTTAAAAATAAAATTTTAAGTCAGTTTTTAGATCAGCGGAAAGGTAAAACTTACTTGTTGTTTGAAAGTAAATCCAAAACCTGTCGTTGTACACATTCCAGCATATTTTCCGTTTCGATAAATTGGTTCACCACCCCACGGCCACAAATCCGTTTCGTGACAATTATCGTCCAAAATAAGTTGTATGTACATTCGTTCAACACCTTCTTCCTTTTGTTTCATTAAAGCCTCTTTTCCAATAAAATCCTTATCGAAATTGACACGCCAGGTGCGACCACACTCTAATGGTGTGGTTCGGGTATCTAAATCTTGACCCCAAAATGCATAGAACTTTTCAATTCGTAAGGCCCTTGTAGCGTAATAGCCAACGTGTTTTATTCCATATTTTTCTCCTGCTTCTATGATTCGCGAGTATACGTGAAGTGCAAACTAAACAAAACAGCAGTCAAAATACTTGAAATTCTCAAAGTCGCGGGAACGGGAAAATGGATAGGTCAACTGTAAATTAAAAATATTTAGGGATAAGCAAGAGCGAGATATCAGAAGTACCAAAACGAACATGGAAGTGCTTGAAAATATGATGCCTATCATCATACCAAATGTCCGTTTTGGTATAATCAATATTTTTCAAACCTCATTTGGAATGTAGAGCACAAAGCCAAGTTCTCCAGTGTGAGTCAAATTCATAGTTCGTATTCCATTTGCAAGTCCCACGTCCAAAGATTTGTAAGTAAAGAAAGGAAAATTTTTTGGACTAAGATCGGTGTCTGTGAGTTCAGATAAAAGACTTCGTGTAAACGGTCCCATAATGCATAAAGCGGTGTACATGCTAGTGACATCTGACATAGCGACAGTCGATGGTAAATGCTTCTGTAGCCAAACTTTACATCGGGTTTGTTGTATCGTGGGCCCAATCATCATGTAACTAAAAAGAGCAATGTGGATTTGAGAGAAGGAAAATGAAAACCGACTTACTGATTTTCTGAAATTCTGGCTAAAGAGCAATCGTTTTCATAACCGCCGTATTTATTTTGCATACCAGTGTGTATAATACATCCAATTGGCACATCGACATCATTTGAACAGATGTATTGTAAAGCATCCACAACTTCCTTACCTTTTGACTAAATTTAATTATGAGGATGTAACAAACTAAAAATGATAGTTACCCATAAATCCACTTTGGTAAAAGACGAATAGTCGCTTATGCCGACAGTTTCCCGACACGCTCCATACTCCTTTTCGACACAGTCGAACCATGGCGGTTTTGAAAATGTATTAGTGTATGCAATGCGATACGGCATCGTTTTATCAGGTGAATCTTAGTACAAAAAAAAAATTTAATTTGGTAACTCACTAAACTCACTAAACAGTATTAAGTTTACCACTAATGTATTCTGGATCGAACCAACTTGGCCGTTCGTATCCCATGGCTTGCCCAAAAACTGCACCAGCTTCGCGTAATTTTGGATAAATGGGGGACATTCTAAGATTTCGACTGGTTTTAAATTCATGAAATGGGTACATCAAACCGTAGTGCCTGCCGGGAACTTCTCTAACACGGTCTCTTAAAAATCGACGATTGTTGTGCAGTCCGAGAAAGCGTGATACTTCTAATTCGTTCATATCAAAGGAAGTATTATTATTGACAATAAATTCTGCTGTTGCACGACCAACTCCTCCCGCCGCCGATATCCCAACCGTTTTCATACCAGCAGCTAAAAGATAATTCCGAATCTAAAAATGAATTTCTTAGTAATAAAATTAAATATTCATGATGTAGGTACTTCTGGTGCTTCGCCAATGATCCATTTGCAGTCAGGACTAAATGCTTCCGGACCATTACAAAGACGATCTAACGTGGCGTTACCTAAACATGGTATTCTGTACAGCAACTGCTCCAAAAGCACATGGAAGTGGTCCCAATCTTCGGGTAAGTACCGATCTTTACTGCTAACTAGAATGATATTTATGTTAGCATTTCCCCTCGAGGTAAATATTTTTGTGCTGATGCACAGTGGGACCAACGCTCGGAAAAGTGGACAAAAATACATTTTTGTGAAATTAACAGTTAAGCTACAATGTTCTGTATATCTTTAAGGGCCATCCATTAATTACGTGAGGACGATTTTTGTAATTTTCGACCCCCTCCCCCCCTACGTAAGGGCACGTAAGATTGTGGCAACCTCCCCCCTATCCTAAAGGAAGAAATGTTTAAAAAAATTCAGGTTTTATTTTTTTTACTGTTCTTGCGAACCCTGTATCTTTTAAACGAAGCGTCTTAGTACAAAACTGATGACCCAAATTGAATAGGAAATAGGAAAACTTTTAAGAAGAGCACGCCTCTGTGCTGAAAATGATGGAGGCCATTTTGAAAATTTATTAAAATAAATTTTGTGAATTTATTATTTTTTCACGTACACCTTGTTCATTATTTTCAAAATTTCTGTGAAAACGGTTGGTTTCCCAAAAAAAATTATTTGACCAAAGTTGTAGCCCGTTAAATTCCCTACCCGATTTGGGTAGTCAGTTTTTTTTAAGACGTTTCGTTTAAGAGGTACGGGCTTCGCAAGAAAAGTAAAAAAATAAAACCTGAACTTTTTAACATTTTTTCCCTTAATTTAATTTATAACTCGAAATCCGTTGATTCTAGACGATAAGTAGTTATAAATATTTTATAGATAAGCGAATGATCTTTAAAAATGTATGTCTATTTAATTATATTTTGAAAGTTAAAAAACTTTCAACCTAAAACAACACAATTTTGAATTTTTTTATTAATTTTCCCGTGTTATTTGTGCCAATTTTAAGTCATTAAAAGTAAAATCATATTTTAATAACAACTTTTATAAAATCACCCCTCTCATACCCGTACTTATAGTCATGGATTGAACCGAGAATCGAAATCAATTCTCGAAATAACAGCTGTTGCTACGATACGGTCTAAATTCCAGTAATCTCATTGGTAAATTCTAGGATCATTTTGAGTCTTGGATTGATCCGTGACTATAAGTACGGGCATAAATCACCCCTGTCAATTTGGAATTTTTTTATTAATTTTCCCGTATTATTTATGCCAATTTTAAGTCATTAAAGTCAAAATCTGATTTTTGGCCACTTTTTCGTGTTTTCGTGACATCAACTCCAAATATTTTTATTGAAATAGTAAAACAAACCCGGTATTGTTCCATCTTCAAATGCAGGTTTGGCAATAGGTTCAAAACCACCGGCCAACAAACGCCCATTATTTTCACGAAAATATGTATGACCATCCAGATCTCTTACAACTGAAAAATAAATTTCACAAACAAACGGAAAATAAATAATCAAAAGTTTTTACCTGGTGTCATTGGATCTAAATCGGGAACGGGCTTTGTGTGCAAGTAGTAATGTTCAACGGCATGTAAAGGTACCTTTACACATGGTTCAGATAATTGACCCACACCTCTTGCCCAAAATCCGGCACAATTTACAAAATAATCACATTTTATTGAGCCATAATCTGTTTCGACCCCGCTCACTTTACCCTGCTCTTGAGTCACCTTCTTAACTGCACAATTTTCCAACACTCTTAAACCTAAAAGTTCAAAATGATATTCAAACTCAGACCTTATGGTCATTATTTACCCATTTTTTTTGCTTCGTCAATTAAAGAATTACAAATTTGATAAGGATCTCCAACTCCGTCACCTGGAATCCACAATCCCCCTTCCAAATCGTCTACATTCAAAAGAGGACACTTCTCTTTACATTGTTTAGGAGTTAGTAATTCACATTCCACATTCCAAGACCTTGCAAGTAAAAACAGATAAAAGTCATATTATAAATTAAATGAAAAGGTCACCTACACAGACTGAGCCTTCATTCGCTTAAAAACCACCATCCGATCTTTGGTTTTTGCCAAATTTAAACTACCACACTGTTTCCACCCTGTGGGGATGTCTTTTGATTCTAATTCCTGGTACAATTGTTTACTGGTTTGTGCAAGTTTCATTTGAGCCAAACTCGGTTTAAACACCCCTAGAAGACCGGAAGAATGCCATGTCGTGCCACCTCCAATTCTAAATTAACAACGAAACAAAGCAATATTATCACGACATTATTATTATCATATTACTTGTTTTGATCAAGCAGTACAGTATCGGCACCCCATCCTAATTTACCAATGTGGTATGCTACCGATGCTCCCATTACACCGCCCCCGCATATCACCACTTTTGCATGTTTCGGAGGTTCAATTTCCAACTTCTCTTTGTTCGAGACATCAGAATTTAAATTTCTCAAAAAGGTAATTTGTGAACAGGAGGTGTAATATAATGGTAAACGAATTTTATTCATCAGCAACATTTTGGTCACTTCACATCTCAAACTCCAATTGGATTACGGCCAAAACTTCATTATGGTATTTCCTAAAAATGGAAATATTTTCAAGTGAGGTTACAATTTTTTAATTATTTAGAGCAGTGCTTCTAAACCTATTCTGAAGATTCTTCTAATATAGGGTGCGACAAAATTTATATATTTGAAACCAGGCAACAAAAAATAATGACAATTGTGTTTCAATATAAATCGACCAGTGGCGGCTCGGCAAGGGAGGCTAACCTTCTCTAAAATTAACATTTTCAAAAAAATAAAAGATGGGTTTTCGACTGTGAAATTTATTTCAAGATAGTAGATAGGAAATAATAGGATATTCTTTATCCGGAACTAAAAATTTTCTAAAGAAATTATGGTAGTTTATGGCGTAAATTAGTGTGATATAAACATTCAAATTTATGGATCATTCAATAATTTGTGATAACAATAAGTCTCAAAAACCAGAAAATATGAAAGCGGCTACTGCATTGGCTATTTCCATAAGTTTAACGTCGCCCATGGCGTATCTTTATGTTATACAAGTGTTTTCTGTCTCTTTTTAAATAAAAGTCGAAATATCTCATGGGTAATTAATAAGGCAACGGGAAACCACCCCATTAGTTCAATTCCCTAGTACGTCATCTTGGCTTCAGCCAAGTTTGATAGCCAACGCCCATTGAGGGCACTGAATATTTAAAAAGGAGTAACTTCTACTAAATACTCATTTTTTTGCAATTAAAATTTTTTTTTCAAAAAAGCAAAATAAAATTTGGCGTTAGAAATATTTAAATATGGGACAAGTTTTTGAAAAGTACCTAATATAAAATATAATACGTAGATTTGACCTTGATAAAAAAGCAATACAGGAAGGCAGTATAGAAGGCACGTTTTACAAATTGGACCTTAGAAATTTTTTTTGAAAAGGTCATATCTAAATATAATATTGCGTAATATTAGTACTTCCTTAATTTTAAAAATTATAATGAAGGCAATCTACTTCTTTTATGCGTAATGTAATTATTAAAATCCTGTATTGACTGTTTACAAGCATATATTTATAGTAATAATGAAACCTTGAAAATAATCATTTATTTATTGATTATCTATAGAAAACAAATGAGTATTGCATTTTGGTTTAAATTATTTACCGATAGTATTCATAAATATTTTATGTATTTTATAGCAGCGCAAGTTTCCACAATTTGTAATTTCTGAATATTTGGTTTTAGTTCATAAAAAACAAAAAAAACCCAAAAAAAGTATTAGTACAAAAAAGCTTCTGATTGGTCAAAAATTTGATATGAAGTCCTATTCACCAATCAGAATTCATCGCAATTCGCTGCTCAGAGGACCTAGCTTTAGGATTACATTGTCATTATACATAAGATATTTAGACTTTTTCATTCGGTTTTGACTCTTTTTTTTCACTTTACTTAAGAATTCCCGGTGAACCAAAAAAGGGCAAAGTGCGGATACTATCCCTAAAAATAATTAGGTATAAATTTAAATATTCAGGTTTGGGAAAAATAAACGAAACAAAAAGTTTGTACCGAACTGTACTCGTACCAAATAGAGTTTGCGTCATAATGGCTGCGCCGAACTATACCCCAACCCTTTTTTATATACAGGGTGTTCCTGTGACCGTGGACGACCTTTCCGGTGGTGATAAAGGACACTTTTCTAAGACAAATTTTCAAATAAAATTTTTGTCCAAGTTCAAACCCTTGGGGGGTACCTCCCTTTACAGCAATTTTTTTAATTTCTGATTTCAAACGGCCATAGCTCCGATATTATTGATTTTTTAAGCTTAACTCCAGACGATGAAGATACTCGTCCAACTGAAACACATAGTGGCGAAGAACAACCCGAACTGTCTGACAGGGAAGCCTTTCGGAAGAAAATTTCAACAATGACTTTCGAAGATTTACAAAATTTAAAGACAAAAATTGGCTTAAAAGATTTCAAACGTGCAAACAAGAACAGACCGCGGGAGATGAGTTCGAAAGCATGGGTTGGCCCCAGCACGTCTAAAGCTAAAAATGATATTAAGAGTCATGATCCCAGGTTTGATTCTCTCTGCGGGGAGTTTGACAAGAAAACTTTCAAGTCGAACTATAAATTTTTAAAAGAAGTGAAAAGCAACGAAAAGGCAGAACTCGAGAAATCTTTTGAGAGGGAGAAGGATCCTGCTGAAGAGAAGAGAATGCAATTGTTGATACAAAAGATTGACAACCAAGCCAGAGAGAAAGAAAAACAAGAAATCGTTACCAAGGAAATGGTTCATCAAATAAATGAAATTAAGAATACTTTACGAAAGGGAGAGAAGCTAGTTTTTAAGAAAAAATCTGAAGAGCGAATGGAAAATTTGGTGAACAAATATGATGAACTAAAGAAATCGAACAAATTACAGAAACATTTCAAACGGCAAAACTAAAATATGATGAAAAAAAAACAGAAATCTTAATAGTTTTCTAGAATAATATCAAATTTATTTAAACTAATAATAAAAAATTGAAAATTGGGATCGACGTGATGTTCAATATCAAGATTCATAAAATATTATGACATTATGTATGCATTGTATTCTAACAGCTGTATTCATAAAATTTTGTAAAACGCTCTCTAAACCTATTTTTGTTAGAACGTGTTTTAAGACTTAGAGAGCGTTTTAACTTTTGTTCATTCATAAACGGTTTCTAAACCTATTTTAACTAGAATGGTGTTAAAATACCGATTCTAGTGAATTTGGTGTAATTGAGTTGGTGTCTTCGAATTATATGAACCACTAACTGATTAGTGAACTAAAGTATAACCTAAAAGTTGTTTTATTGTATGTATAGCACGGGTAAGCAACTCCTGTATAAAATTTGTGGCGACACGCCACCTGGGCCTCGATTGGTACGACCTGGAATGACAAGAAGAAATTAACAAACGGGAAAAGATTAAAAAGATAATGTTACAATCAAAAACAGTAGAAAACAAAAACAAATACGAAATACAAAGGAAGACATGTAAAGCACTGATCAGAGCGAAAAAAAGAAAACATATGCTACAAAACCTGGAGATGATACAAGAGGAATATAGATCGAAGGAAATTAGGAATTTTTACCAGGGCATCAAAAAAGTTAGAAGAGGCTACCATCCGAGAACATCAATATGTAAGGACAAAGAAGGAAACTTGGTAGGCGGACAAGCTGAAGTGATAGAGTGATGGGCGGAATATTTTGAAGACCTTCTAAACAAACCAACAAATAGTAACGAAAATCGCGAAGCATATAACGACAGCGCAAGCGAATCAAGTGTGGAAAAACCAACAATAGAAGATATACAACAAATAGTACATAAATTAAAGAACAATAAAAGTACCGGAGATGACGAAATTCTGGCTGAAATGGTAAAATATGGAGGAGAGACAGTCGAAGAAATGGTGTGCGAACTAATTGGCGAAATATGGGACAAGGAAGAGATGCCAAAATCATGGAGGGAAGCGGTGATATGCCCACTTCACAAAAAAGGCGACAAAACAAGCTGTGAAAATTACAGAGGAATAGCGCTGTTGAATGTCGTATATAAGATCTTAGCTACATGCATCAAAAACAGGTTGAGTCTATATTCAGAAAGACTACTTGGCAAGTATCAAAGTGGTTTCAGAGGAGGTAGGTCAGTGAGAGACCAAATTTATGTCCTTAAGGAGATTCAGGCGATAAGTCACGAACATAGTCTGCCAACATATCTACTGTTCATCGACTTCAAACAAGCGTACGACAGTATTGAGAGAGAAAAACTCTATCGAGCACTTAAGGAATTAGAAATCCCCAACAAATTAATAAGACTTGTAAGAATGACGTTAAATGAAACAACGAACAAAGTGAAAATGAATGGCAGCATATATCAAGCAGTTTTAAAATCAACAGCGGACTGAGACAGGGTGACCCACTATCGGCGATATTATTCAATTTCGCGTTGGAAAAGGTAGTACGAGACACCAAGATTAAAGGAAAAGGTACAAAATTCCGAAATAAACACCAATGCTTGGCCTTCGCGGACGACAGGGCAATAATAGCAAGAACAAAATATGAATTACAACAGGTCACCGAAAACATTTTAAAAGCTGCGCAAAAAATGGGTCTCAATGTCAACGAAGCAAAAACGAAGTATATGGTATGGAAAGGGGCACCATTTCAGAAAAACGGTTTTCTCCAAGTTTAGCTACTGCATGATACAGTGGTCAGGTTTGAGGAGGTGGAAACCTTTACTTACCTGGGAACGCTAGTGACGAGAGAACCTGGAAGTGAAGAAGAAATAAGAGCTTGAATTGCGGCGGGGAACAGATGTACTTTTGCATTAAAGACAATATTAACAGGCAAAATGTTTTCAAGATCAACGAAAATCAGGGTATACAAAACGATAATAAGGCCGGTTGTAACTTACGCAAGCGAGGTTTGGACATTGAGAAAACAGGAGCAGGTCATGTTGGACGTGTGGGAGAGGAAAATCCTATGGAAGATAATGGGTGGAAAGTATACGGATGGGACTTGGCTGAGGCGTACCAACCAAGAGCTGTATGAGCTGTACCATGACACGACAATTATTGGAAAGGTCAAGTCGCAAAGAATCAGATGGCATTTGATAAGAATGAGCGAAGAACGAATACCCAACATGATGCTAAGAATAAACATGGGGGAGGTGAGAAGAAGGAGAGGTAGACCGAGGACAAGGAGGTACAGGAGGATTTGGAATTCTTGCATATTATGGATTGGAGAAATAGAGCCATGAATAGGAAGATGTGGTACAATGTGACGAAACAAGCCATGGGTCTGCAGGGCCCGTAGTGCTAAAGTATATATTGTTATGTATTTTTCTAAGTCCAAAATTTAGAAATCAGGAAACGCTAGAAAACTATTGTTACTAGGTAACGGTCGTTTGGATCCGATGACAATGCACATAAGGGGCGAGAATTAACAATTGCTTCAATTTGCACAAGAATAGTATTGAATTCTTCATAAATGAATTTTGTTTCACCAATGGCTCGAAATAAGTGGTGTTTAACAGTTTTCACTCCGGCTTCCCACAACCCTCCAAAATGAGGTGAATCCGTCTCGAAGGACCACTTTGTTATCGATAGAATGGACTGTATTTTATATAATAGATTGATTTTTTAATAGATCGAATATTTTATTGACATAGAACACAAATTGATGAACAACTCAAAAAAACTACAATTACTAACAACCGTTACCTGGTAACAACTATAATCCTTTAAAAATTTAAAATATATCCAACGGAACTCATAATTTTCGTATAAAATGGAACGCAAAACTTAAGAGATAACTTGCTCATCTGTTTGCCGATTACAATTCAATTATTATTTCCTTCTATTTTAAATTTTGATTTTTCCAAAAAATCTTACAATTATCTCCATAGAAACTTTTTTATTCCCATTCACATCGATTTCCAATCTCAATCAAAAAAATCCTCCAACTTTACTTTATCCAAATTTGGGACAACTTTTCCAATTTACAAAAAATAATCAAAAACCTTATCCAGTATAATCAACTTTAATTCTCAAATAATAATTCCATTTTTAACATTTCAAATAAAATTCCATAATACAAATTCTTACTTGCCGTCACCTACGGCCATCTTGGCAAAAAGCCTAGATTTCACCGCTCACTCCTACCACCTTAAATAGTTGCCGGGAAAACCAGCAAATACAAAATTTCAAAAAAATCAAAAATTTCTACAAAATAACTAATTAATTTAAAAAATACAATTTCAAAATTTATAAGGAATTTTGAAACATGACAATATATATATAAGCTAGTTATATACCCTACAGGAACTTTTTTTATACACCTAAGAAAAATCTACTTACCTTAACTACAAGCTAACGAACTGTTAAAAGCGGCGATGATCACTGCAGCACTACTGTAAACTGTTATTACTCTGGAATGAAGTTGGCTTAGAGTGTATATAATACCAACTCAACATTGACAAATATAACTAGAAATGTTATTTTGTCCAACTTAACAATTTTCGTGACCCTAAACCTTAATATTTGCTTATAAATCAAAGTAGTGACGAATACTGCTGGTCCCATGACGGTCACTGGGTGTTTTACCTATTCGTCGATATTACTTTAGTTGCCTCTTTTATTATTTCTTCTATTCTTTCCCAGTCCTCATCGATTGTTCCATCTTTTTTTATATTATCTTTAAATTTTTTCTCTATTTCCTGTTGAAAGAGTACCCGTATTTCATCATTTTGCAAATTACCAATGACGGTCTTACTTTCCTTGTTTTGGTTGCGTTCCTCCATTCTTTCTGTTTTCAGTTTCATTGTCATTCTAAGTAAATAATGGTCAGAATCTGCGTCTGCTCCTCTGTAGCTTCTCACATTTGCAATATATTTAACATGCCTTTCTTCAATTAATATAGTCTATTTGATGAAAAACCATTTTTTGCGCAGGCCCCTTTTTCAAAAATTTTGAAATTGTTTTTTTGTATTATGTTGTATTCGATTTTTTTTGAAACAAAAATTTGTTCGGGCCCCCTTTTTCAAAATTAAAATTTATTTTTATTGTATTACATTGTATACAATTTGTATTGTTTGTATTATTAAAAATTAAAGTCCTAAGTCAAATATCAACCGCTTAAATCGCATAACGAAATTTTGCTTTGGTCCAAAATTTCAAAATTTTGAATCACAAAAAGTAAAGTCCTGAATGTAATATTATCCTTTAATATTATTTAAAAAAATGCTGTAATACAGTATTTGACGGCACCGTAACGTATTGTTCGCAACTTTTTATTGAATGTGAGTTTATAGGCCAACAAATTTCTGTAGAAGAATTTCCAGATGAAATGTATCTAGTAAATAGCAGACGATATGTACTACTAGCTGGAATGGTCATGTATAAAAGCTGCTTTAGATATTAATTCAGGTAAAACTCAGGACTTTACTTTTTGTGATTCTACCATTACAAAAAAAATTTTGAAATTTTGGTCTAAAGCAAAATTTCGCCTTTGCGATTTATGTGGTTGATATTAAACTTAGGACTTTAATTTTTAATAATATAAGCAATACTAATTAAATGCAATACAATACAAAAATTAACTTTTCAAAATTTAAGAAAAGAGGGGCCAGCGCGAATTTTTGTATCGCAATCTACGCGGCTTATGTTAAACTTTGAACTTTAATTTTTAATAATACTAATAATACAAATTGAACACATCATAATACAAAAAAATAATTCAAAAAAGTGAGGCCGGCGCAAAGAATGGTTTTTCGCGATTTTCAACTTTATTCTTCGCGAAATGAAGAAAACCAGAATACAATACAAACTAATATTGGTTCAGTTTTCAAAAAAAGGGAGGCTAACTTCACGCACTTTGCAATTTCCATGATCGCTACTGTAGAATTCAAAGGGTAAATATCCCGAAAATTTTGTGTACACTCGTTTAGAATTCCCTTGGAAATCCTTGGAATTCTTTGGAAATTCCTGGAATTTTTTGGAAATCACTGGAATTCTTTGGAAATTCTTGGAAATCATTGGAAATCCCTGAAATTCTTGAAAGTCGTTGGAAGTCTTTGGAATTCCTTGAATTCTTTGGAATTCTTTGGAAATCCTTGGAAATCATTGGAAGTCTTGGAAATCTTTGAAATTCCTTGGAAATCATTGGAAGTCTTAGAATTCCTTGGAAATCTTTCGAATTATTTGGAATTTTATCGAATTCTTTGGAATTCGTTGGAAATCCTTGGAATTCTTGGAAATCGTTGGAAGTCCTTGAAAATCTTTGGAATTCCTTGAAAATCTTTGGAATTCCTTGGAAATCTTTGGAATTCCTAGGAAATCGTTGGAATTCTTTGGAAGTCTTTGAAAGTCCTTGGAATTCTTTGGAAATTGTTGGAAATCATTGGAAGTCTTGGAAATCGTTGGAATTCTTTGGAAGTCTTTGGAATTTCTTGGAAATCTTTGGAATTTCTTAGAAATTGATGGAATTCTTAGAAATCTTTGGAATTCCGAGTCTTGTGTACATAAATTTTACTGGATATTTACCCCTTGGTAGAACCCCTTCTCGTATTTGTTGCTCAATAAGTAGTATAGTCATATAATTTGTTGCTACGCAATTTCGATATTAAAAGCTCTCCTCGATATTGTTGCTACGCGATTTCGACATTAACAATCCTCTCCGAATTTCTTCTTACACGCGATGTCGACCTGAAAATCTCTCCCTGAAATTGTTGCTTTACGAATTTGATATGTTATCATTTTCTTTCTAATAAGAATGCTAGTTATCTCGAGGCATTGATCGGTCTAACGCGAGCTTTAGGACGACGCAAACCAAAAAGGACGCAGATCCAATAGGACGCGACCCAAAATTTAGTTTTTTTTGGTTAGGTCAGGTGCGTGTTGTGAACGCTGTTCATTACACACACCGGCAATAAAATACGGCCGTGTACATTGAATTCCCCATCTAAAGTGCATGTAAAATTGAATGAACAAAACGGAGTTAAAAATTCGAAAAATTAAAAGGAGATCTGTGCGCAGACATAGGTTAGCGTTAGTTTTAATTATTTTTTAGCAAAATCGCTCACAAAAGAGAGATCCGTACGAAAACGGAGATCTGGGCGCTGACATGAGTCTGTTATGTTGGTTTAGTATAAAAAAATATTTTTTGCGTCCTTTTGGATCTGCGTCCTTTTGAGTTTGCGTCCTTTTAGGTTTGCGTCCTAACGCTTGTGTGATTAAAAAAATCACACAAGCAGAAATCAATTAAACCAAAAAAACAATTCAATTTTTCACAAAAACAGTTCAATTTTTTTTCTGAAGTGATCATTCCGGCTTGGGTTACGTAGGAAATTTAGAAATTTTAAGGTTACGAAAAGTAAGAAAAGCGATTTCGAAAGGAAATATTAAAGCAATCCGGGAGGCAATCCTTAAAAACCTTTCAAAAATCCCGTAAAATAAAATCTAGTATTACAAATTTTTTTTTGTGACTTGGCGCTCGACCAAGCATGAATAAATAAAAAAAACATTGCGGGAGTCAGCACTGCTCATGAGTGTAAATTTGTGCGTGATAGCAATCCTACGTGGGGTCAAAACCGGTAAAACTTAAAAGGATGTCAATGACTTGCTAAAATATGTTACCCTGAACCTGAATGAAATTATAACATTTTTTAAGAAAAAAAAATAAAACTAATTTATTAATTTTTTATTTTACAAGTTAATAATGAGTATTTTATTAATATTACATCTAATTACCGAGACTCAGTGTAAAAAGTAAGCAAGTTACAATAACTATTTATGCAACTAGTCTTGAAAAGCGAAAATTTCCCGTTGAACTTGAGATAAAAAAAAACTAGTGTGAAAAAGTTACTTTTCCGCACTAGTGCAGAAAAATTTATTTTACCATACTCAAGCGAATATCGAAAAGTTGGACTTTTTCAAACAATATGTAGCAGAAAAACTAGTTTTTCTGTTTTCTGACATTTTTTTTTACTGAGACATTTCATTCTTTAAATGCAGATCTATCCAAACCATGTAAAAGATTATCAGATTAGATTATAAGCATTTATTTTGGGGAGAAAGGAAAATGTAATTAGTAGCCTTTTAGTAATTCAAAGTATAAGTTTCGTACAAATTTTTCGCAAAATTTTGCAAATTTACAAATTTTCAAAATGGCTCACTTTTTTCTGATCAGCTAATATTTTGGCACTTCGAAAACACCAAAATAAAATCATTGTTTGGAGGCTACAACGCCGCCACTGGTAGATTAAAATTTTTCGTTAACATCGTCGAATAACCGGGTCACTTATCCTTAACATTCAAAACAGGTCTAGGTTGTCGCACTGAGAACATGATATAATCATTAGTGAATGTAAAAAGATTTTAGTAATCATGGATTTTTTCTTGGCAGCGTTCGTGCTGTTAATTGCTATTTTCTGTCCGGTAAAATCAAAAGTATACGATCGATGTGAACTTGCAACCGAATTACGAGATATTTATGAGTTTCCTGCAAATCAATTAGCGACTTGGATTTGCATTGCAAATTACGAATCTCATTTTAATACATCGGCCCATAATCCAGGCAGTGGAGACCATGGCCTTTTTCAAATTAGTGAACTTTTTTGGTGTTCGCCAGGAATGGATTTAGCTTGTGCTGTGTCTTGTTCTGATCTGAAAGATGACGATATCGAAGACGATGTCATTTGCGCCAAGAGGATATTTAGACAACATCAAAGGATTTCGGGAAATGGTTTTACAGCTTGGGTGGTGTACAATTTATATTGCAACAACAAAGATCATGCGGATAAATTTTTGAACGGCTGTTTTACGAAAAAAAATTTAAAAGTTTCTGTAACAACAGCAGCAATAACTTCTTCGGCTGAAAAAAATGAAATACTAAAAAAAATTGCGACAACAACAACGAATTCTAAAATTACCAAAACAACTTCGAAACCCAAATCAACGGTTTTACCGACCGGTAAGCCAGCTGAATTATCTAGCAGTACTGAAGGACTTTCGAAATTAATGGCTCAACAACATAGTCTTTCCAATAAAATTTCGACCACTCCAGACTCTACCAAGACACATAAAACTACAACAGTATCCAGTAAACCTTTAAAACCATCCACCAGTACTACTCCGGTTCATCGTCTGAAGTTAGCAACGTTCAGCAGTACACACTCCTCTCAACAACATAGTCTTCCTATAAAAATTTCGACCACTTCAGCCTCTCCCAAGACACCTAAAATTGTAGCAGTATCGGCAGAAGTTAAACCATCTACCAGTACTACACCGGTTCATCGCCTGAAGTTAGCAACATTCAGTAGCACACAAGCAACATCCAAACCAACCGCCAATAAGATAGCAACGACTACAACTAGATTTTCAACAAGTTCTGCAACCAAAAATTCCCAATCAACTGTCAAATTGCAAAAAACAACTGTAACTACAGCATTGCCAACCAAACGAGAAGATAAAAGAGAAAATCGCGACTTCTATGAGAAAAATTTTTCAAGTCTGATTTCAAGTGATAAAAACGTAAATATAAAACCACGTGAAACGAAAGGTAACGATTACCCGTTTGTAAATCATAATGAACATCTGTACGCTGTTATTAACAGATCCGATTATCAGTTCACTCTGACATCTCGTGGATTTAGATTTAGCAGATCGTAGATATATTTAAGATTAGATTGTTTATAACAAAATTTTGTTTGTTGCTTCTTGTTAATATAAAAATGCCACTTACAATATTGGGTGATTCCCCCCGGATACCCCCGGTATTACAATTGGTATTGCAATGACTATTCGCTCAGAGTTTACTCAGGATAGTGTCGTATAACGGGTTTTAATATATTTTTAATAGATATTTTAGTAGTTTTATTTATACTCGAGTTTGAATCCAGATTGAGGAGCGTTAATTGGATTTCCTAATTATGCAATAATATAATAACAAAATACCTACACACTTCGCAACTTTTGATAAAGCGAAACAAAGGTAACTAAATACTTTTATTGTAATAATGTAAAATAGATTATTATCTAATTCAATCGAGATTATCTAACTAAATATACTACAATAATAAGTTTTAGATACTCCGCACTTCATAAAAAACTGATAATTGTCGATCGATTTACAATTCATTATAGACATTTTTCTTTACGTCTAGTTTAAATAATACCTTCATGTACTCGCCACATCCAATAAAATGGCATGCAAAAATGATACTTGTTTAACAGTTTATTTTATAGTTAGTGTCTTGTTATCGGCTACTTTTTTAATAATAGCCTTTGTTGTGTTACCTCAAATTATATACGAAAGTGTCGAAAGTGTAAGTAGAAAAAATTTTCAATTAAAAAAAAATTGTTTGCTGTTACTGCAATAATTATTTGTACCCGTGTGTGCTTATCTTACTTCACTTGTTTACTTTTGTGTAACGGTGTAACATTGTACCTACATATCTTATTCTCCTATCAGTATATTGCTGCTGTGATTTTTAATAAAAATTCCACAATCCATCTTAAAACTAAAATTTTTTTTTAAATTTTACTTAAATTTGATATTTTTATCTTTGAAATGTTCTTATCTTTCAAATAAATTTTTGTCGTCCGTATAAAATTGTAATTTATCTTAATTATCTCCTACAAAATACTAAAATTTTACTTTAAATCTCTTTAAAAAATGAGATTACCAGCTATTTATTGATAGTATAATTTTCTAAATAATTTATTTTCTTCTAAAATAAAATTTTTCAACGGAGCTTACAGAAATCCCGGTCTACCGGCAATACTTCCTTGGTGCAACCTCTCTAACCAAGGGATATCCAGAAAATTTTGTGTACAAATTCCCATGAAAATCCTTGGAATTCTTTGGAAATTACTGGAATTCTTTGGGAATTTTTGGAAATCATTAGAATTCGTTGTCAATTCCTGGAATTCTTGGAAATCGTTGGAATTCTTTGGAAATCCCTGGAATTCTTTGTAATTCCTAGGAAATCGTTGTAAGTCTCGGGAATTCCTTGGAATTCTTTGGAAATCCTTTGAATTCCTTGGAAATCCCTAGAATTCTTTGGAAATCACTGGAATTCTGTAGAATTCTTTGGAAATCTTTGGAATTCTTGGAAATCATTGGAATTCTTTGCAAATTGTTGGAAATCATTGAAAGTCTTGGAAATCTTTGGAATTCCTTGGAAATAGTTGGAATTCTTGAAAATCTTTGGAATTCGGAGTCTTGTGTACAGAAATTTTACTGGATATTTATACCCCTTGTCCCTAACGCTTCGATTTTGCATATTTCCAAAAATTAATCAAATACAAAATTAAACAAGGGGTAAATATCCCGAAAATTTTGTGCACACTCGTTTCGAATTCTCTTGGAAGTCATTGGAATTCTCTTGGAAATCCCTGGAATTCCTTTAAAATAAGGGGTAAATATCCAGTAAAATTTCTGTACACAACACTCTGAATACCAAAGATTTCCAGGGATTTCCAACGAATTCCAAGGATTTCCACAGAATTCCAGTGATTTCCGAAGAATTCCAGTGATTTCCAAAGAATTCCAAAGAGACACGAGTGTACACAAAATTTTTGGTATATTTACCTCTTGTGGAAATCCCTGGGAAATTTTTGGAAATCCCTGGAATTCTTTAGATTGCACTTTGATTTGAACTTATTGGAATTCTTGGAAGTCATTGGAATTTTTGGAAATCGTTGGAATTCTTTGGAAATTGTTGCAAATCATTGGATGTCTTGGAATTCCTTGGAAATTGTTGGAATTCTTTGGAATTCTGAGTCTTGTGTACAGAAATTTTACTGGATATTTACCCCATGAAATTAAATGTTACTCTACGTCCCAAAATACACAGTAGCAATGCATACAACTTTTTTGCTGACAAAGTAACCTGTAATTGAAATAAGTACAAGCGTGGGCGCTTATAGAGAGAGACGGGACTCTCCCCCCCCCCATTGAAAAAATAATTCTATATGAATTAATAATTTTTGTAAATTGATATATTTAATTCAATTTTAATTAGAAATTTGAAAATTTATTTAACTTTGCCCCCCCCTTAAAATATCATCATCTATGATATAGTTAAAAAATAGTAATTGACGATGCGAGTGTAAAAAGTGCTAATATCTTTCTTTAAAACAAAGGCTATTGATAAATCAATAGAATTAGTTAATTAAAACTTCAACTTTTTATTTTCCGGACTCCTTAGTAAGGGAAGTAATGTTATCTAAAATTGAAAAAAAAATTGACCCCCCATTTTTTATCAAATTTTTATGTTTCGAGGTTCCCTTATTTATTATATCTAAAATTTTTGAAAAAGTCTGTATGTACTATGTACATACGTCTGTGAACACGATAGCATCTAAACGAAGTAACGAAATCACTCCAAATTTTAAATTTAAGTTTTGATTTGTTGTGGCACGAAGCCCAGTGAAGATAAATAAAATCTAATGGGGTAACGGGGAGTTTACTTGAAGCTATAAGACATAAGCCATCCTAACTTCTAAACGCAATGAAATAGGTAAAAGCTTATTCTGACAAAAAATGATCACTATCAAATTACCTACAACTGTTGTTCTATAAATATTAAAAAAGTTTTTTTTTAATATTTTAATTAAATTTTTTTCCAAAATTTTTTGGAAATTTTTTTATGTACCGATTTGCTTCAAACTTGGTGGAAAGTTTTCCCTGGGTTCCAGGAACACTCTTAAGAAATTTTATAAAAGTTTATTCGTCCAGAGAAGCGCTAGTAGCATTTTAAGTTTCAAAAGCACGTGGTTTTACCAAATCTTAATTCGCTTCGGAATATAAATAATCCAAATTTGCATTTTGTCTCTTCCTGATGCTCTGCTTAACATATCTTTCCTTTCACTCAAAAATTGTTTTTCACACACTTCACTATTATTGCTCCCCTGATTATATTTAGTATTTGCAGTTTTTTCTATCCGAGGTAAATTGGGAGTTCATTTTTCGGAAAGTTATGCGATGGCCACATCCGATTTTTTTTAATACATATTATTATTAGACCAGGCAAATTAAACTGGTTTTAACTTTGAAATTCAAAATTTAAAATATACACAAAAACACAAAACCAGCAACCTTTTCATTGCAATAATTTGCACAACCGCAATCCAAGGATTTTGGCGAATAAAACATCATGACAATATAATATTAGTATATTTTTTGATTTTTTAAAATTTCTGTTTGGAAAAAAATAATAAATTTACTTTAAACTCTGAATCCAAATAAAAAAAAATCCAAAAATAATTTTTCATTATAAATGGTTTCTGTTGGCGAAAAAAATTTAAAACTAAATTTCCAAAAAAAGGCTTTTTTTTTAAATTCAAATTTCAGTTTAAAAAAATTTTCAATGAAAATGAGAACTTAATTGAAAAGATGAATCGCCCATATGTCGCCGTATTACTTAATTTTAAATTTACCATGATTTTCTAATTTTATTACAACTTATCTTCTTCTTCTTCTTCTACTTTAAAGCTAGAATTGATCCTGTTTGCCTTGACTTCGGAGTTCTGTCTTCTATCGAAGAGAAGCCGAAGTCACTTCGGTCAAGTCAATTTTTTGAATTTCTGGTTTCAAACAGCCATAGCTCCGATATTATTGATTTTTTAAGCTTAATGGATTAGAACTTTTTTAAAAATTATTCGCTTATCTACAAATTAGGTTATAACCCCTTATCATCTAGAATCAACGGATTTCGAGTTATAAAATAAATTAAGGGAAAAAATGTAAAACAAATTCAGGTTTTATTTTTTTACTTTTCTTGCAAATCCCGTATCTCTTAAACGAAACGTCTTAGAAGAAAACTAACGACCCGAACCGGATAGGGAATTTAACAGGCTACAACTTTGATCAAATAACTTTTTTTGGGAAACTAACCCTTTTCACAGAAATTTTGAAAATAATGAATAAGGTGTAGGTAAAAAAATAAAAATTTCAATTTGATTTATAGCATTTGTTTTAATGTCAAAACGTATTGTAGCGTTTGACGTTTGAGCATTGTATAATGCAATGATCCCCGTGATTGTTTGCTTATGGAAAACGTCGGAACCAATTGCTTATAAAAAAAACTTCCAGTGGATGGGCTAAAACAAAAATTGTGCGTCAAATAACGCACAATATATAAATAACCAGGAATGTCGCCTCCCACTCCTGCTGTCTCTTCACTGTCCTCGTTGCAACGTTTCATCCCCATAAATTCCGACTTTTTCGGATGCTCAATCAGACTATCACGTGTTCGACTCTTTTTAGCGTATCGATTTTACTCACCAAGAGCCAATTGTAACAAAGCTCTGACCCAGAGTTAGCCTAGAACTCTCTTCAGAGTCTTTTGTTCTACGTAAGAGCATAGTGACCACTTCTTTTTTTTTTTAAGGGTTCTCTTGGCAGATACCTCTGTAGTTTACCGTTGCCTGTTGAGGGAAGACGGTCAGAATATAAATTTTACTTCGCCTGTCGAATTGACGAACAATCGACGCACATAAGCGCCGGGCCGTGACCTTCTTCAGTCTAAAATTCACTAAATCTTTAATCACTCTTTCTGGATCAAGAGTAAACTAACTCAGATCTCTAGATTATTTTCCCATTTCAAAAATGTTCTATCTGTCAGATAATGAAACAGGTTGGGCTCTCTCTCTCGATTGGCGTGGAACTCAATTGATGTTCAATCCGATTGGTAAGAAACGGTACGGGGGCAAAACATTCTGAGGCAAAACAGCGCCGGCGGGGACGAAACGGTGGGGGCTAAACGGCGGGGGCGAAATGTCATATAACTGTCCACGACTTCAGTAGGTCAAACAAACAGTAAACATTTGAATTTATTGTCTTTAACAACTATACAGTAGCAGTCATGGAAATTGCATCAGTAATTATTTCCGAATTAAAATAGCAATTCCTAATAAAATTTCAATAACCACACACAAAGCTAGGCATTCAATCCGGGGGGTCTGGGGGGTATGGAATACCCTTCAGTACACCAGAGATGGTGCACAAAAAATTTGTTATTGAGCTTATGGTTTAAAACCCGAAATCAAACTTCTAAAAATCTAAGATTTCTAATTTGAAATTCAATAACACATTTTCTGTTTTTGAACACAATCACTGATCTGCTGGGCCCCCAGACCCCCCGGATTGAAAAAAAAAAGGAAATAGCATAGAAATTATTTCCGAATTTAAATAACAATTCCCAATTAAATTTCAATAACTGCACACAATATAAACACAATACTTATATAAAGCTAGGTTTTTAAACCGGGGGACAGACCCCGTATATGTACATATTATGATTCACCAATTCAGTAACGGCAAATGAGGCAAATCAATGCCTTACCTTTACGAACATTCCTGTGCCGTAAATGTACATAAATGATACAATTGAAGTCATTTTATTTATAAAAGATTTACAAATACATATTACAAACTTAAAAAAGATTAGTGTCCAAGGCAGTAACGGAAAAGTTCCCGTTATTTATTCTTCTTTATTATTAACTTCTTTATATTTTTGTTTCGAATTTGGGATTTGTTTTATGTTCCTATTGTTTTGTTTCAATTTTGTGCCGTCAGATTTTTATTAATTTCATTTTTGTTTTGTTTTCCAGTTTTTGCTCAGAGCAACCTCTGTTTTTGTTGGTTTATTAGGGTTCAAGTTGTGATTGTCGTAATATTGTTGTCTTTTCGGGTTGTCGGTTGGTCTTTTATTCATAGAATTTTCAAAATCGGCTAAGCTTCTTCTTCATCAGTATTGGGTTCCTCGTTATTTAATTGATACGTTTTGATTTCTAAGAACCCATGCAACAGGTGCGGACTGGCCCTTCTGTACAAATCCGTTGGGTTAAGGGGGGGTCATCCAAGAAGGAATCTTCCACCCATTTCCTTTCTTCATTTGCTGGTTTTCCCTCCAACGAGTTTGTAGTGGCAGTGATGGGCGGTGAAAACCAGGCTTTTTGCCGAAGATGGCCGCCCGAAGCGGTTGAAGAGCAAATGGTTTCATTTTGTTTCATTTCATTTTTTCGGTTCATTTTGGATAATGGTTTTTTTGGCTGATCGTATTTTTATTTGGTTTGGATATTTAAAAATAAAATTTGAAGTTAAACATTGAAGGCAGCGTGAAAGTTTTATCAGTGTGTATGATGCGATTTATCTTCTCCGATTGACCGTTCCATTGTATATTGGAAAATTTTATTTGAAATTTTAATTTCAATTTTTAAATAGAACCGGGCAAGATTTTAAGGAGTGTATTTTTTGGATGAACCCAATTGGAAAATTTGGACCTAGAAAATATCACTTCAATACATAATTGATATCTTAAAACAGTAACGGAAAATAAGGAAAAAAATCAATACCAATACCAGAATTGGGGACCGAAAATCAATACGAAAATTCGTCTACCGTAAATGTACATTGCTGATACATCAAAACAGTAACGGCAAAAGCGGTAGTAAATCAATAATACTCATTACGAAAATATCTGTACCGTATATGTACATAAATGATACCTTAAAACAGTAACGGAAAATTGGGCAAATCAATGCCGTACCGTTATGTAAATATCAGTACCGCATATGTACATTTTTGACGGCTTTGTGCTGCTTGGGGGGGGGTGCATGGAATATCTAAGAAAAATTTTTCTAATAAGAAAAAGTCAAAATGATTTATGTTTTTTTTTACTTTCAGAATGTGCAACTTCTCGATAATACAATTCAGTTCGATAGATTTATGGAACTGCCCGTTCCTTTCCATTTTAAGGTTAATTTTTTCCAAATTGAAAATCCAGACGAAGTTTTATTAGGTGCAGTACCAAAAGTGACCGAAATTGGACCTTATGTGTATACGTAAGTTGAATAATCTTTTTAATAAATTAATGAATAAATATGAACTTGCACTGGTATCAGCAGTTTTAAAATCTTCAAGTTTTAATTGATAAATTTAATATTAGATATACCTAGTTACTTACAATATTAGTAAGTGATTTTGACGGTTTTGATAATAGTAATCAATTTAGGTACTTACTACTTAGATATTACTTATCTTTTTTCATGTTCCGATTTAAATAACAACAAAACCTTTAATACGGTTACAGCTATACGTCACATTATTCAATCATGCGTTTGTCATGTCAAAAGTCAAAAATATATGAAATGCTACTACGGATCGCACCTCCTTAATTTAGTTTATTTTAAGTTACCAACCTAAAAAAAATAAAAAATTCAAGAGTTTGCCGGGTCTTTCCCGAATTAACCTTCTGATGATAAGTTCACATTTTTTTAAGCATACAATTATTGTTTATTAATATTCTAGCGAAATAAGAACAAAGAATTTATCTGCCAAAGGATCGGATATTTTAACTTTTACCGAAAAATGGAATTTCGAATTTAATGCAGATGAATCAAAAGGCTTGACCGAAAACGACGAAATTTATATTATTAATGTAGCTTTGTTTGTAAGTACTGAAATACATAACGTGTAGTATGTTTAAATCTTTTTTTTTTTTAATTATTTTTAGGCGGTGCTCCAAAGTTTAGAAGATCTCCCTTTTCCATTACCAATAAGTATTGAACAATTGACAAGCGAAATATTCGAAGATAATAATATATTCACGAAAGTAAAAGTAAGAGAATATGCATTTGACGGAATCAAAATGTGTGATCCGGAGAGAAATCTTAATCATTGGACAATGCTGGTTTGTGCCTTGATTATGTTGATGAATCAAAAAGTTTTAAAATACGAAAGCGACGGATTAATATTGTTTTCTTTATTTGGTTACGTAAGTTTGCTCTGAATCCATAAATTCAAATAAATTAGCATGTAATTTTATAATTTCAGAAAGAAAATGACGATGGGCCATTTACGATGAAAAGAGGTATTAAAGAAATTGATAAGCTAGGTTTAGTAACGTCGCTTAAAGGTCAGCAATATACCGAATTTTGGAATCGATCTAGCAAAACTTCATGCGATCATGTAAATGGACATTCTGCCCTTTTTCCACCATTTATGAAGAAGGATTCCTCGTACAAAATATACAGTACTGATATTTGCAAGTAAGTGTGCCCAGAATAATGTTTTGTTTTTCTTTTCCACCAGTTGGTAAACCTGAGATCTGTATTTTGAGATATTATAACAATATATGCAATGGCAATAATGAAACCCAAGCAAGGCGACTAATATTTTTAAAAGCATTTTCATTTTATTATTGAAAAACCCAAAATATCAAGTGTTTAATATTTTTAAACGCGAAAAAAATCAGATCCGGTAAATGGGAAGCAGAAAATTTAAAAAAATCAATTTCCTATAATATGTTATTTCCCAATTATCGGGTGTAATATCGGTCACCCGGGATATTTAAGTTACCATTAACTGTAAAATATTTAGCAACTGGCGGCAAAATTTAATATCCGTTAAAATCGAACGTTTGAATTATGCAGAAAAATTACACAATTGCGCACTTTTTCTGCACAATTGTGTTGAATAGCAACACAAATTTGTCTCTGTGTTATTTGTCAGTATTTCAATATATGAATTTCTTCGTCTTTTATTTAATGGAACATGTATCAAAAGAAGAGCAAGTGATTAAACTCTTTTTTCTGCGTAAAAACTTTTCTCTGAAAACCACGTAAAAACATTAGATCATATACAGGGTGTCCCCGTGACCGTGGAGAACCTTTGAGGTGGTGATAAAGGATATTTTGAGTGTGTGTATGTATTTTTACCTACACCTTGTTCATTATTTTCAGAATTTCTGTGAAAACGGTTGGCTTCCCAAAAAAATGTATTTAACCAAAGTTGTAGCCCGTTAAATTCCCTATTCAGTTTGGGGAATCAGTTTTTTTCTAAAACGTTTCGTTTAAGAGATACGGGGTTCGCAAGAAAAGTAAAATCAAATACAACCTGAATTTTTTTTTAACATTTTTCCCTCTAATTTAATTTATAACTCGAAATCCGTTGATTCTACACAATAAGGGGTTATAACCTAATTTGTGGATAAGCGAATGATCTTTAAAAAAGTTCTAATTCATTAAGCTTAAAAAATCAGTAATATCGGAGCTATGACCGTTTAAAATAAAAAATTGAAAAAAATTGCAATAAACTGAGGTTTATTATACCCCCCCCCCTCAAGGGTTTGGATAAATGGTATGAGGTATGGGATACCCCCCAGCACATTAGTGATTACGTTCAAATAAAGAAAACGAGTCTATGCTATAATTTTTATGCCCATAAACTAAAGTACATGCAGTGACTCGAATGATATCCAGACGCTCCTATATTAACAGTGCAAATTGCCGGTTTTGAAGCCGTTTTTTTGGCATATAAAAATCCATTTTACAGCAAAACTTATTAGACATTTTTTGTTGAAAATTTTATTAATTTTACTTTTGTTTATATACATTTTTTTAATTTGTCGCGCCGTTTCTGACTGACAGCGGCTTAAACAAGACTCGGTAAAATACAAAAAATATTATCATTTATATCTCGGAAACGGTGTGACAAAATAGAAAAATGTATATAACAAAAATGTAGAGTATAAAATTTACAAGATAAAATGCCTATTCATTTTTTTATTTTGTCCCACCGTTTCCAAGATATAGATGACAATATTTTTCGTATTTTACCGAGTCTTGTTTAAGCCGCTGTCAGTCAGAAACGGCGCGACAAAATAAAAAAATAAATATAAACAAAATTGAAGACAATGAAATTTGCAACAAAAAAGGTTTAAAAAGTTTTGCTATAAATCGATTTATATATGCCACAAAACGGCATATAAAAAACGCAATTTGCATTGTTGACATAGCAGCGTCCGGAGTTCATTACGAGTCACTGGACGTATTTTTACGTCATTTTTAGACGTATACCAACAATATCCAAAATATTCGTTTAATATACGAACGGGTGCTACCTGAACAATTAAACCAATTTTTGTTCCACAAATAAAATATTTAACGAAACACTGGTGGCATAACCTGAATAACAAAATACAAGTTTTAATGTTATATAGGTTGCCAATGTTCAGGAGTTAATAAGAGCAACCCTTTATGGCGAAATGTATTAAGTGCTTCGTTTGGAGATCGTGAGTTCAAACCCCACGTCGGCGTCGGTCAAATTTTTATAATAGCATTTTTCATAATATGAATGATTTGACATGCAGAAGTAACAGAATCGACCATTAATGAAAACACATTACCAGTCGATTTTACATTACTAGTCGATTTGTGAGCTGACTAGGAATGCTTCGCTTTGGCTGCCGAGCGGACACTCGGAAAGTATCGCTTTTGCTACGTTTTCCGATAAAAATGTATTTAAGTAAATTGTTTATATTGAAATTTTACTGATATTAATATTTCGATACCAAATTTAAGTATCTAGTAATTCTTAATATTTATTTAAATTTCTTATCTTCTGATATGTAAAATATAGTAAAATACGTGACACACTGTTTAAACACTGTGTTTTGATTTTAAAATCTTATCAGACAAATTTCTAAAGACAAAAATAAGTGGAGCAATTTCATTTTTTAATATTTTCTTATATAATTATACTGCGTATAATATTTACAACAAATATTTTTCAATTAAATTATATATTGCATGTAGCAAGGTTAGCAACCTACTAGAATATATATGCAACCATGAATGCCAAGTGAAATTTGGCACATCAAAAATGGTAACGTAGTTCTAAATTAAGAAGAAGAATATTTAGAATTTTTTACATTTACAAATACCCCCCTCCCTTAATTTTATCTATAGGAGTGCTTGCACTTATTTTTATTATTTTTGATGCGCATTCTCCTGTTATACGACTTTCAAAATTCCCGATCTTCACTAATTTACTCTTTACTTTATCGCCTGATGTTTCTCATGTATGGTATGGTGAAAACGTTTGCGATAATTATACTTACAGTGTATTTTATTTGTGATAACTAAAAAAAATGGTAGTTGTAAAATGTTCTCATTTTTGGGTTCTTTAAAATATTGATACACGTATCATACATGTTCTGTTTTCGTCATAAAATTTTCTTTTCCTTATTCTCTAGAGCCAACAATAGAACCAACGAAAAAGTAGAATCTAAAAAAAATCTTATACTTATAAACAGTATACTAAGACCAGAGAAAAAAAAAATCGAAATTTTTTTTGTTACCCGTCCGTGTGCTCAGATATGCTCTTAGTGATAGCGGTCAAATGCGATTGTTATTCTGTCGAGTGCACATCGTGCGTATAGAACCCTTTGCTAGTAACCGCACACTTTACAGCGGTAAAGTGATAAAATTGTAACACAATTGTAGCGGGGTAGGGGGATGTTTTTTGTGCATTTTAGGCAAATTTCGGATTTATCGGACTCTAAAATGAGTTTGAGTAAAGTAAAATGAGTCTGAAATGGGAATTTCCGGCGCAGCCAGTTAGAAGCAGCCGGTTTGGCGTAACAAGTCCGGATTTAAAAAATTAAAACACAATTAAGGAAGAGCGGCAGACACACACTGCTTCATCGACTATCAAGCCATCATACCACGTATGTGTTTCTGACTCATTAGTCGTCATCAGTGCCGCATACTTTGTTGAAAAACACTTAATTGTGTGCACCAAATGGCTACTGGTCTCAAAGTTCGGCTCAAAGGCAAGGTGAATTAGGTGTAGGGTTAACTCAGAGTGGCAACTTTTTGGGGCCACCGCACCGGTTTGGCGTAGCAGTCTTTTACATCAAAATTATTTTATTAAATTTAAAAAATTAATTAAAAAATTATTAAATTATTAATAAAGGTATAATTATTATACCAGCATACATTACACAAAAAATTTTTTTGTAGTAATACAGGGTGGCGCAAAATTAATATCGCGGTTTAAATTTTAGGGGGTTTAGAAAATTAGCCAGTTTGGGACAGATCTAACTGACGCCGCCCTTTCGGCCCTATTGTTTAATAAAAAACACGGCACTTATTGGTAGCAGATGGAACCAACTAAATTCAGTTTTTGATTGACACCTGTTCGAAACTCAGCGTAGTTCCGTCTCAAAGTAAACAAGATATAAGTACGTTCTCCTTACAAACCGCCAATGGATCAAAAATTAACGTTTATGGACACAAAAACCTCGCTTTGGATTTAGAACTTCGTAACGATTTCAAATGGACATTGATTTCCTACACGAATTTGGAATTAATGTTGACCTACGAAAATAAGCGCTCATCAATATTTTGACATCGCAAGTAGACAGTATCATAATGCTAAAAAAAAAACGTCAAAAATTCGTGTCATATAGAGTGATAGCAAATTTCACAAAATCGCAATGAATCTATCTATCATATCTATGAAATACTTGGAACACCAACATATTCAAAACCAAGACGTTTGGCTCCGGTAAAATTAAAAATATCGGAAGAAGAGTTCAAGAAACTATTAAAAGCTATCCCCCTGTTAAAGTCCTTTACACGTGGTTTTGAAAAATGATTTATAATGGCGTCCGTGCGTGGACTACAGAAGACTCAACACATCTACAATTGCGGATAAGTGTCCCATACCCAAAGGCGTATTTAAGCGCAGGCTACCTCACTGCAGCTTAAAAAACTATTTTAACTTAAAAAAAACTATTTGAAAATTTCAATTTTGAATAAACTAATAAAAAAGGTCCAACTTAAAAATTTGCTTGTTTGTTACAATTTTTTCTTGATCTTGAATTTACCGAACCTATTTATTTAAAATAGCAATTAAGTTTCATAGAATAAAAAGTAAGGCTTGAACCACAGATTCAGCCTACGGACATACAGATCTTAAATAAGCCCCTGCCAACACCGCACATCCAAGATTTTGGACATAATTTATGTGGAACATTAATATTTTCTTCCCTATAAACCCATCAGATCCTGTTAAAATAGTAATTATCCCCTTTTTCGATCTTTTCGAATTCATAAGAATACCATTTGATCTGATTTAAGAGTGATTTGATCATTTGAAATGCAGGCCAGATATTTCAATGATTTATAGAGAAAGTATTTTGAGGCATGGACAATACTTGTTGCATCATCATCAGAGGAGGAATACATATGCAACATTTAGAAGCAATTATTTCAAGACTGATGCCCGTGCTAATAATCACGGATTAATACTAGATTCAAGATAATCCTAGGATTTACCAATGAAATGACTACAATTTAGACCGTATCGTAGCAACAGCTGCTATTTTGAGAATTAATCGTGAATCTCGGATTAATCTGTGACTATTAGTACGGGCACAAGAGAATAGGAATTGTGATTAACCCAATAAAATGTGTATTTGGAACGAAAGAAGTAAAATTTTTAGGATTCATAATTACTCAGTCAGGAATCCAGCCGTTACCAACTAAAGTGGAAGACGTAAAACATTTCCCCAAACCAACAACGAAGAAACCACTATATCGATTTTTAGATATGGAAGATGGCTAATAGGTGCAACCCAAGCCCCAATTATCACTTTTTCAACACCAGATGCACAATTTTCATATGTATACATAACCAAGATTAACCGCTTCACCAGTGCGGGACTGGGATGGGATGATTTAGCGCAGCTTGTATTCTTCTTTAATTTTGAATAATCGTTCCTTAAGCACAATAAAGTTAACACCGCCCATCTAAGGCGCGCTAGAAAGGTAGTGTAACAATCAGCCCCGGTTTCTCCTACCTGCTAATGAATATGATATTACAAATTAAAATACATAATTTTACGACCTCCTTCTGAATAGCGGATAAGAAATGTTTTAATCATTTAGATAAAAAAATTTCCAAACAAACAAAACACTTAATTGGTAGTTAATTCTTTTTTATTACAGTTTAATATTGCATTACTTAAGATTAATAAAAAAAACTGCCCAACACAGTTTAAGTGAATCTTCCAGTTTTTACCAATACTTTTCCAAAGTGGGAAGGAGCTCGTTCGGGCTGGTGGTGGGTCCAAATCGTTCCACCGGTTGTCCGTCTTTATCAATGATGAATTTGCTAAAATTCCATTTAATGAAATCTCCCAAAGTTCCTCCCTGTTTGTGTTTCAAATATTTCCATAGCGGATGAGCGTCATCGCCATTGACATTAATTTTCTCGTACACATCAAACTTAACATTTTTGGTTTCGATAAATTCTTGAATATCCTTTTCAGTTCCAGGCTCTTGTAAAAATTGATTGCTGGGAAATGCTAAAATACGTAAGCCTTTTGATTCGGAATACTTTTCGTACAGTTCCACCAATTCTTTATAATGATTTTCCGTATATCCACAATGAGAAGCGACGTTTACGATAATGCAAACATGTCCGCGGAATTTTTCCAAAGATTCCACTTTTTCGGAATTCAAAATACGGGCACTGAAGTCATAAATAGATTTTGCATTTTCCCAATCTTCTGGATTTTCGCCAGCTTCGATAGGTTTTCCAATGCTCAAGATTGCTACTATTAGCGTCGTCGTCACTAGAAATATTAACTGCATGATGGCTGCAACACTTCACTACTAACTGCTTGCGATGTAACAATAAATCTTGATGAAAATGAACTTGGGATTGTAAATAATTTGGTCGTCACTTAATTGTTGACGTATTAATCACTCTTATTATTCACTTTAACCGCCTAACTGGTGGTTCATCTAAACTTGGCCTTTTTTTGAATTTCAAACAAGTTTCTTTGACCTTCAACTTGACTTGTACTTTACAGACGACTTTTCAGTTTTTATTCTGGCCTACTAAATTATTTACTTACTTACTACCAGTACCGTAACTAGCTTTTTCAAGTGTCCCGTGCAGTCTCATTTTTTGGGCACTTAATTTTTTTTTTAAATAATATAATAATTTGTTAATAATAATAAATTATGATATAACTAGATAAAGTACAACATGTGAGAGAGTATTTCAAAATTTCCACCAATGCCACAAACGCGTAGTTTGCTCCGACCGACTAAAGAGGAAAACCCTTCAAGTGTATCTCTAGGATCGGGACAGACCTTGGTAGCTTGACTAACATTAAGCACCTGTTAAAAACACAATTTTTATTTTTCTGAGAACAGTTTTTGATTGCAATACTTCAGCTAGTTTACGCAACAATAATTTAATAATTCAACCATCTTATACGGAAATCGCATTGTAAGTACACAGCGTAATAAGAGGGATTACCTACTGTATCTAATTTTCATGGTTTCCATTGTTTTAAACCACATAAATTTTTAAAATATAAAATTTTGAAAAATAATTTTTTTTTGTTAAGTTGCGAAGGTAATATCGGTAAGCGGCCGCTACGAGAGTTGATGCATATTTGGGTTCATTTCACAGTATTTGATTTTTTTCAAATATTCTGACGATAAATTTACCACTTCTTATTGAATGGTTCTTATCCAACAGCAACGGCTCGTCAGAGGTGATTATAGTATATATCAGGGGTGGCCAACAGGTCGATCGCGATCGACCGGTCGATCGCGACTGTTAGTCCAGTCGATCGTGGCAAGGCAAAAAATATAAATACGTAGTGTTTTTTCTCTTAATAAAATAAAAAATGCTACATGATTGTGTACTGAACTATGCTGTTTCATTTAATATTTCTAGAAGTATGTAATTGGTAGATCGCACAGGGTCTCGTTAGTGAACAAGAGATCTTGGGTCCAATCAAGTTGGCCACCTTTGGTATATATAGTTACACAGTACATGTACTGCTGACCAGTACCGTAACTAGGCAATGATACGCTCGGTGCAAACTTAATATTTTACGCCTCTCCTTAACTTAAACTTTTAGCAAAAATTTACTTATTTTTTTTGTCTACAGAATTACCGGCGTTTACTACTTTGCGCTCTCTTTTGCGTCTCCTTCTGCCTTGTTCCCAGGGCAACCGCATTAGTCGCTTTACCCTAGTTACGGCACTGCTACTGATGATTTTAAGATCACTCAGCAGTAGCTATGTATAGAATGTATAGAAATAAGCGCCGCATCGATTTAATGTGGTATTGCAAAATTGCAATGCATCTAGGCTAGGGCATAAAAAGAACACACTTCCTTGTTGTGTATCCAACATATAGCTCTTTAATGACGTAGTTGAGCATCAGCCTCTTTTGTAAATCATGCGCTTTGATGGTATAATCTGGATACAAGCGAAGGGAAATCTAAGAAAATTCTAGTAAACCTTAGTAAATTTCAGAAAATTATAGGAAATATTGGGAAATCTTAAGAAATTCTCGGAAATTTCAAAAAATCTATACTTTATGGATAGCCTCCTCAAATGATGAAGCACGATCCGCCACTGCTTTCCAGACAACCAAGGTCTGCGGCTTGTTGGTATATCTGGAATATGGAATATGATCTGGAATCTGGAAGCAATAACTGTTATATTTATATAACATCAGCAAGGAGGAAAGTTACGTACCTAACAGGTTCCACAAAGAACCTTCGAGTTCTGTAAGTGATAACTTCAAGTCTTTCAACAATATTTGCTATACAGATCATCTACTGATACTGCGGCTAACACTAAAAGAGCCGTGCTTGTAAAAATTTAAATTCGAGAAACCTAGTCTCTATAGTGCCCTGGATCAAAAGATTTAGAATAATTAATTTTTAAAGGGGTCACAATGACCCCTCCGGCGCCTCTAGTGTTAATGTTTGAAGTTCGAGGGTCTTCTTGGACATTCGTCAGAAAACCACCGACCGATTATTATGCAAAAACATTGTCACAATTATTCCGCATCTTTGAATAATACAGCAATCTATGGATTGTCGATGTGAATTCTGTTCCTGCTTACGTCACGAATGTCAAAGTAAAATAAATGAAATAATTTTTCAGTAGTCAGGCACAGAATAAGTAGCCCTGTTATACTTCTTCAAGTTCCATACACTATGCAGTGCGTAGGCTACTTGGCTGAAGGCAAGTTGATGTACTAAGGAATTTAATCAATGGGGTGATTTCTCGTTGCCTTCCTCATAGCCCACAGATCTATCTTGGGCTTTAAATCACAGCAGTGTATTTAACTCGACCAGGAACCGCGATTACTCGCTTCCCAGTCGGCCGGTGTAGGCTTAACGCCATACTGCTGGTCAAGGCCAAGACTGATCTTTTTTTTAGTGAAAAAAGTTTTTCAGTCGTCAGCTAACCCAAAATCATCAAAATCATCATAAATGTAGATTAATCCTTGAATTTGGTTTAATTCACAATAGAAAAACTGAACCTAAATGGGCCCTAGCTGGGCTTTTATATTTTTAGGGGAACCAAGAAAGCGGGGGGGGGGGGTTAATACTTCTGTAAGTAATTTGAAAATGTACTCACCTAGTGCGAAACGATTCAGTCACCACTTCTGATAAGTCTATGGGTGCGGTACGGTACCGGTGCGGTACGGTATATACCGCTTAGGCTGCGCGTGCATCGACCTTGAAAAGGGGGCGTGACTTGAGAAAATATGGTGGGAGGTGCATGGCTCTGTCAATCTTATACTACTGACTCTCTTAAAAATAATTTTCGCCGGTTTTCTTCTCTTCTACTTTTAGGCTAGGATTGCTTGTGTTTGCCTTCTTCTGTCTTCTATCACTTGGCTGAAGCCTAGATGATGTACTAGGGAATTTAATTAAATGGGGTGGTTTACCGTTGCCTTCCTCATAGCACACGGATCTATCGTAGATTTTAAATACAGACGGTGTAGGCTTATACATTACACTGCTAGTAAAATACTTCATTTTTAACTATGGGAAACCGTTGAGTGCGTGATTTATGCGTGCGTGAGTATTTCTGAAAGTGAAACACATCTGGGTTGAGGAGCGTCAATGATTGCAGATTTTCTCTGTAAGAAAACCCTGAATGCTTCTCGAGATTATTTTGTAGTTTTGAATAAAACGCGCCGAATCGGGTGTGCACAGATGCCATGGCACCTTTGCGCCAGACTGGCTACGTCTATAACTGGCTGCGCCAAACCGGCGGCCCCGAAAAGTCTCTGAACTGCATTGGGATACGCTGAATCGTCTTTACACCGAATTTTCTTACGCCGAACCGGCTGTGTCTCATTGGCTGCACCGAACAGTCCCATTCCCATAGAAAACATGTAACTTTTGGCACTGCAGTCGCCGGGAGACAGATAATATAAATCAAATAGACTATATTGTGACTCACACGCAATTGAAATCGTCTGTCCTGAACAGCAAGACATACCCTGGGCCGACTGCGGAACTGACCGCTAGCTACTGATGGCAGATTTCAGACCAAAATTTGAAAGGATCTAATGGAGTTAACAAGCTTTCACGGGAAGACATTCAAAAATTTGAAGTCTAGGTTAAACCTAAACTACTTAAAACTCTAGATCAACAGAAATGGCTTCATAGTCCTGATAAAGAATAGTGAGGTCTAAAGTGCGCTATCACAGACACAGTTAAGGAAGTTAAGAACGAAAAGAACTACTGCGAGCGAAAAGGACAGACAACCAAACATCAGAAAGAGTTATACAGCCTGCTATGTAAACGAATACAAAACAAATGCAGATGTGATAAAAACGAATACATCAGTAAAATATGTAAGGAAATAGACAACCATCATAATACAAACGCCATTATGGACCTGCTTGACAAATTGAGCTTTCAGCCGAAAATATTGGTGGTAGAGAATAAGTGTGGCGAACTGTTGAGGGAAACGATGTTGTTGGAACGATAGAGACAATACTGTGAGGACCTGTATGTCCATCAGGGTGAGAGTGATGAACATGTAAAATTCTGCTTGGAACGGGAAGAGACAGAACTAGATATTATGAAAATTAAAAACGAGGATGCCATACGACGTCTACAAAATGACAAAGCCTGTGGAAATGGAACCTTTGACCAAATTAAAGAAAATTTGGATCGACAGGCATTTTACCGCGAAAACCAAGAGTTATCTAGTTAAAACCCTAATTTTCCTGTATGATGTGGAGTCATGGACCATCCAGATGGCAGACGGACGCCGAATTACGCCTTTGAGATGTGGTGCTGATGAAGAATACCGGCAAAAATTACAGCTGCGAGTGAGCAAATTGGTTCGCAATTCCTCAGTCATGAGGATGCGACTAGAGACTTAGATAGAGTCGACAAAACACTTTTTGTTTCAAAACTAGTTTTGAAGCGCAATTCCTTGCTTTTTTCTTGCAATCTGCAAAATAAAGCTGTTTAACATTTCAATAAAGAAAGAAATACCAAAAGAGGATAAATCTGCATATCACCTTGTAACAAGCTACAGCATATTCCTGATCAACCGGCACGGTCGAGACCGTAGCCACTAGATTGAAAATTTCCGGTTGATTAGGATGTAAGAAAGACGCCTGTTTTGTAAACTGAGCATTCAGTGATATTTAATACACCGACATATTTAGTAAATATAAAGGGTGGCCAAATTAAAGTTTCCTTCTGAAAATGTAATAAAATGAATAAAATTTGTTGTTTTATTACGGAACATATCTTTATTCATGTGGCTGTCTCGGCTCTGGAGCGAGTAAAAAATATACCCTAATTATTCAACTTAAAAAAGGTACGGGGGTCCTGGAGGTGTCTAGATTATAAAAGACTTAGATTTCAGCCCGCTCGTTCCTATGAAGGTCACACTCCAGTATGCTATGTACCGGTTCATCTACTACCCACTCCGGACAGTCCGTTTGCAGATTTCCCTAAGCGGAAAACTGTACTGGGTTAAGTCTTCATCTAGACCGAGAAACCGTACTGGTCGTCTTAAATTCAAACACCAGGTCATGGCGACCAATAGGCCGCCTGATCCAGTCTAATAATACGTTATAATATAATATCATCTTAAAATTTATTTTTTTACGAATACGTAGTAATTACACTGGTTTACAAAATTATATACTGAGTAAATCACAATATTTACCAATACTTTTCGAGAATTGAAATCAGTTCTTTGGGTGCAGTGTTGGGTCCAAATCGTTCGACGGGCTGACCATTTTTATCAATTATGAATTTGGTGAAGTTCCATTTAACGAAATCGCCTAAAGTTCCGCCCTGTTTATGTTTCAAATACTTCCAGAGAGGATGAGCCCCATCGCCGTTAACCTCAATTTTTTCGTACATGTCAAACTTGACGTTTCTGGTTTGCACAAAACTACAGATGCTTTCAGCATTTCCTGGCTCCTGTCCACCGAACTGATTGCAGGGAAATCCTAATATTCTCAATCCTTTGGTTTCGGAAAATTTTTCGAACATTTCGCCCAGCTCTTCGTAATGATTTTTCGTGTATCCGCATTGCGACGCAACGTTGACAATTATGCATACGTGTCCACGATATTTTTCTAACGACACATCTTCGCCGGTAATTGTTTTGGCATTAAAATCGTAAATAGATTTAGCTTCTTTCCAATTAACGCCGTTATTTGCAGCCATCACACCTCTGATGCCGAATCCCGTAAATAGGGCTGCCGTTGTGAAACCAAATAACTTTAAACCCGGCTGCATTTTTCAATATTTGACCCTATTGCTTATACTATAACTTTAAAAATGACCTTTGCAACTTACATCTATAAATAATATAAAATCACTAAACATAGTGGAGTGGGATGGTAACATGATGGTTGATAAAAACACTCCGCTTGTTGTTCAGTTTCAAATAGTAAACATACGCCCAAATTGATCTTTGGAACCAATTAAGATGCATTTCACCGTTGTTACATAATATTATTATTTTCGAGGCCCCACCAAAATATCAAGGTTAAAATCAGCTGATTGTCAATCTTGGAGGTTATAACCAATACAGGGTGGACCGTAATGTTATATGAAAGTAAAATTGTGATAATAAATATTTATTCAAGTGTTTTAACAAATGTAACTTCATAACAAAACGAGCGAACAATAAACATTCTTATTATCTAGAAATACAATATACTTTGTAATTATTAAATGCAGTATTTAAGAAATATCAACAGGCGTAGTCCATCAACGACGAGACTACCAAAGTTTTTCAAGAGATGGTACGACACCAAGTGGGCTGGTGCTCGGAGCAAATCGTTCAACGGGTTGACCCTCTTTGTCGATAATAAATTTTGTGAAATTCCATTTAATAAAATCGCCCAAAATACCTCCTTGCTTGTGCTTCAAATATTTCCATAACGGATGAGTATTTGAACCATTCACATCAATCTTTTCGAAAACATCAAATTTAACATTGTGCGTAGCTAGGAAAGTACAAATTTGAGCTCCGTCTCCTGGTTCCTGTCCAGCAAACTGATTGCATGGAAATGCCAGAATTTTCAATCCCTTGGATTCGCCGTATTCTTCGTACAGCTTTCCCAACTCCTCATAATGGTTTGCTGTGAAACCACACTGAGAAGCCACATTCACAATTATGCAAACATGCCCGCGATAAACTTCCAACGAAACATCGTCGCCGGATATGTTTTTCGCGGAAAACTCATAAATCGATTTTGCCTCTTTAAAATTTTCCGGATTCGAAGTAGCCATAATGCAAAAATGCAACTCACTGAGTTGGTAACTGAAAAATCCTTGCGCAATCACCGGCAATTATTTCCCCTACCCTGCCTGCCACTGGAACCACTAGAAAATCAATAAACATCGCACGAATACCAACCAACTTTTTTGTTTTTAATTTTAAAAAATAAAAACATTGCAGATGAAATTAAATTTACTTTTGGTTAATGTTTACAGTATAAAAATAAAATTCTTAAATCTATTACAGAAATAAAGTATTCACCAGTATTTTTCCAACTTCGGTTCAAGTGCTTTAGGGTTCTTGCTCGAAGCAAATCGTTCGACCGGTTGACCCTCCTTGTCGATAATAAACTTGGTAAAGTTCCACTTGATTGCATTTCCACGATCGCCCTTAATCTTTGATTTCAGATACTTCCACAATGGGTGCGCTTTAGCGCCATTCACCTCAATTCTTTGAAATACGTCAAATTTTACATTTCTCGATTCGATAAAGTTGCAAATTTTTTCAGAATCTCCCGGCTCCTGTTTTCCAAACTGGTTACATGGAAACGCTAAAATTTGTAGACCTTTCGATTCTCCATATTTTTCGTGTAATTCGACCAATTCGGCGTAATTCTGTTTTGTGTAACCGCACTTGGAGGCAACATTAACGATGAGGCAAACCTGACCTTTATATTTCTTTAACGAAATATTTTCCCCTTTCAAGGTCGTTGCATTAAACTCGTAAATGGACTCCGCTTCTTCCCAATTTTCGGGATTTTCTAAACCTTCCTCCGACATTTTTCCACTTATATTTGTTCGAACTGATAAGACAAGATAAACAAACTTTGTATTCAAATTTGTGAGGTTAGAGTTTAACAATCTTGTTTCTTGTAACTACAGGGTGAGGCACACTATTTTAAACAGGGTCGGTTTAATAATTTTTTGTTTCGGCGATCATAACTACAGAGTGTAACATTAAAGCATTTTTTTCGTGAAAAGTAAGCGACAAATGATATTTTTAAATATTAATATTCTTATTCTTGAGGGGGGCCACGGCTAGCCGCCCGATATTCCATGCTAGAATTGATTTTATAACTGAAATTTAGTGTACTATAAAAGTGAGTTTTATCGGAATAAAAAAGAGAAAAAAATACAAAATTTTAATTTATTTATTTGTAGTATAAGAAATATAGCATAACATTATTTTACAACGAATATTTTAGCGACTAACTGGCATATCCACAGCACGAGCATAATCGTTTCCATTTACGGTGTCCTTGGCCTGAATTGACAAATCTGAATTACAATTGACGATTTCTGAATATCAGTTGACTAAGCTGAGTTACAATTGATGATTTCTGAATATCAGTTGAAGAATTTAAATTACATTTGACGTTTTCTGAATAACAGTTGACCATTTCTGAATTACCTCTCCCAAAGGTGTAGTAGGTATCTTAGGTTGGGAAGTGATCACTTTCCGCTCCCCAGGTTTAAAATTAAATCAAAATAGCTTTCTGATTGGTTGGCAGACGAAAGTAAATAATAAACTGCTTCCTAACATATTATTAAAGTTCACGAATGTGTCGATTACTAACTGATTGTGAATAAACAGTTTATTATTTACTCGCACCTGCCAAACAATCGGAAATCTGTTTGGTTTTACTTTCTACCCTGCCGGGCGCGAAGTGAACACTTTCCGACCTGAGATACCTACTCTATAAAAAAAAGTATTTAATAAAATAAAATTAAGTTTAATAAAATGAGTGACCAAGTTTAGTGAAAATGAGTGTCGGATTCGAATCCGCTCGACAAATTAATCAAGTAATCAATCAAATTTTTGATTTGTAATTTTGAATTTGAATCGCTGTTGTCTGATCAAATCCGACAGAGAGCATGGACTGAGGCAGTTTACTGTCACCCATATACTCCTTTTGGCCTTTTGACTGATTGGAACCAAATTTTGCACAATTATTCGATAGAATTTAAGTTTGATTTTTGTGCAAAAATTTTTTTAATTCAAGGAAAGGAAACGACTGCATGAACTTAAGGACTAATGACGAATAAAATTTGTCAACAGGTGGCGCGATTGAAAAATGACAAAAAACATTTCTGACAGATGAAATTAAATAGATTTGACCAAAACTACGTCATTTCTTGCGTCAATAAATCCCAGTACCTACCTATAATAAGGAAAATATCTCATCCAAGAATTGGTTCATAAAAAATTGATTGAAACTCAATTGATTGAAACGCTCGTGGCAACTTTAAAACTTACCCCCCACTTTTTTTTTGAAAATTTCAAGGTCAATCGCGCTTTTCAACTTTTTTAACTTTTTCTCAAAAAAGTAGTTTTAATAAAGCAAATTTACTTAAAAAATACAGTAGAACCTCTATTCCTCGACCCTCTATTCCTCGACAATTCTGAAAATTTTCCTAGGCAGTCGGCAGATTGTTGTGGGCCTTATTTCACCGCAACTCGGAGGTGAAACATTCTATGCAGATATATTAATTCCCTAGTACGTGTTCAAAGTCACGTAAGCACATTTTGTTATCAGGCCCGGATTTAGAGATCCAGGGCCCTAGACACTTGAATTTTGGGCCCCCCCCACCATCTCAAAGCTATTTTGGAAAATTAACAAATTAAATGAACTAGTACAGAGCATATAATTTTTAATCGACTTTAATGACTTTAATAAACATCTAAATCAGAGGTCGGCAACCTTTTTCGACTGCCGGTTCAAAATCAATTGCAATGTGAATATTAAAGGGATGTTTGGGTCCCTTATTTGGTCCCTTAAACGAAAATGTTCGTTTCATATGTTTATGTTTTATAATTTATTTTTATATATCATACTTTTTTTCGGAACTAAAGTGGGTCACTTGAAATTAGTAAATGGATCACTTGGTGACCTGCCGACTCCTAATCTAAAAACTAAATATAGTGAAGAAGACTAGAGACAGGAGATTAAACTCGTGTGGAGGGGGTAGGCTAAAAATTTACAGTCTTAAGTAGGCGGATGAGCTTATGTAAAGAGTCCGTCACCGGGGCCCCTAGGCTGGCTCATTCTATACCTCGACACGAAATGGGTCCCGTTTATGTCGAGGAATAGAGGTTTTACTGTATATTAAAGGACTAAGCACGCAGCAGCGTCAACGATCAAGGTAGTTATCTACCTTGCGGTAAAGGCCACATGCATTCTGCTAACCTTGAATTAGATTTTATATTCTAGGATTTTATCAAACGCTTTTTTTCGGAGGGGGTTTGGGCCCCCCAAACCTCCCCTCAGATACTGCCCTGCCCACCAGGAACTTTAAATCGCGGGGAGAATTTATTAAAACTGAAAAAATAATGTTTCATAGGATTTTTTCTTTTTTTGAACTAAAAGGGAAGTAGGTAGAAGATATTTATAAAAAAAACATTAAACAAAAAATTTTGGAAGTGGTAAACTGAGCCAAAGACAAAAGGAAATTCATTTAAGATTAAGGTAATAATCTTTTAGGAATGATAGTGTGAAATTAGTAATAAAGTCGTGAATACACAGGTAAAAATGTTTGTTTGATTTCAGCAAAATTTAGTTGATTCAAACAAAAAAATTCTGTTATACAGGGTGTCCCGTGACCGTCGAGAACGTTTAAGGTGGTGATAAAGGACACTTTTCTAAGACAAAATTTTCAAATAAATTTTTTGTCCAAGTCCAAACCCTTCGGGGATCTCTCCCTTGCTCTCTTTAAAGCAATATTTTGAATTTCTGACTTCAAGCGGCCATAGCTCCGATATTATTGATTTTTTAAGCTTAATTGGTTGGAACTTTTTTAAAGATCATTCGCTTATCTACAAATTAGCTAATGATCCTTTATCGTCTAGAATTAACGGATTTCGAGTTATAAATTAAATTAAGGGACAAAATGTTTAAAATATTCAGGTTTTATTTTATTTTACTCTTCTTGCGAATCGCGGATCTCTTAAACAAAACGTCTTAGAAAAAAACTGATGACCCAAACCGTATAGGGAATTTAATGGGCTACAACTTTGGTCAAATACATTTTTTTGGGAAACCAACCGTTTTTACAGAAATTCTGAAAATAATAAGCAAGGTGTAGGTAAAAAGTGGTATCCAGTCATTTGGCCGAATTTTTTTGGCCGACAATCATTTGGCCGACAGTTTTTGGCCGATAAATCATTTGGCCGAACAGTTTTTGGCCGACAGATTATTTGGCCGAACAGTTTTTGGCCGACAGATTATTTGGCCGAACAGTTTTTGGCCGACAGTCATTTAGCCGAACAGTATTTGGCCGACAGTCACTTGGCCGACAGTTATTTGGTGGCAATTGCAGGATGGCCGTGTTAGCACGTATAGTCGAGGAATATGGTCCTGACTATGAGCAGACCAATAGAAAGCAACGTCACCCAAGGACGAATCTAATAAAAAAACTAATACCGTTTCTGAACGACGCGGTATTAAAATTATCCGCGTTAATCCTATCCGATTACCTTTTGTTATTTTCTATATAAACAATTATGTAATTAAGAATCAGTAAGTAGAAAGAATTAGAAGAAATTATAAGTATTAGAAGAAAAAGAAGAAATCAAAAGTAAATTAAAATTATATCAAATATGCCTTTGGAATATGTCGAAAGCAGTCGTGGAGTTAAGCAGCTTTTACATAATGGATTTCTGTTTACTCGCGATAAACAAGGTGGTGCAAAAATTTATTGGAAATGTGCCAAATACAACACTTCAAAGTGCAAAGCAAGAGCAATCACTGAAAGCGATGAACTTGTTGGACTTAGTGGCACTCATATTGGTCACACGGTGGAAAGTAGTGAAGTTGCAGCAAAAACTGTGCTTGCTAATATTAAAGAAGTGGCGAAAACTTCAAAAGAAAATCCCCAACAGATTCTGCCAGATGCTACTCTAAATCTTGATACAGCAGTGGCCCCACATCTTCCTTCCACCAACTTGTTGAAACAGACCATTCGCAGAACTCGTAATAGGAATGGTCCTGCTGTTCCAACATATCCTACCAGCCTGACTGATTTAGTGATTGAAGGAGATTACGGAAAAACTGGCAAAGGAGAGCCTTTCTTACTTTATGATAGCGGACCCAGTGAAAATCGGATTCTTATATTTAGTACCGCAGAAAATTTACAATTATTGGCTGATTGCGATCATTGGTTTGCCGATGGGACATTCAAGTCGGCCCCATCACTGTTCTTCCAACTGTACACGATCCATTCTATCAAGTATAAGGTGGTAATTCCGTCTGTGTTTGTCCTTCTTCCGAATAAGAAGGAGGACACTTATATTAGAGTTCTAGAAGCTATGCTAAACTTGAAACCCGAGTTAAAACCTGTAAGTATTATGACTGATTTTGAAATTGCTCAGAAAAAAGCGTTTCAACGTGTTTTTCCTGGCATCGCTCACCACGGATGCTTTTTTCATTTTAATCAATGTATTTGGCGTGTAATACAGGCTAACAATCCTATTCGAGTTCGGTACGAAAATCTGGCTGATCCATCGTTTCCCTTAAATATTAGAAAGTTGGCGGCTCTAGCCTTTGCTCCTCAAAAGAATGTGGAGCTTATGTTCGAGAATTTGCTGCAAACCGAATTTTTTCTGCAAAATGAAGAAATTTTAAAATCACTTCTCGATTACTTTGAGAACACTTGGATTGGCGCAATTCGAAGTAGGAGCAATCCAGTGCGAAAACCCGTGAATTTCGGGATTTCGGTTTGGAACTGTCACGATGCCTGCCTTGGAGACCTTCCTAAAACAAATAATTCCATTGAAGGGTGGAATAATAAATTCAGTAGTCTTCTCGGAGCCAATCACCCTACAATTTGGAAATTTATTGATGGACTCAAACGTGAGCAAGGTAATGTTGAATTCAGCCTTGCTCAGTATAATACAGGCCACGTGCCCAATCCTCCCAAGAAAAAATACGTCAAACTGGCGGACAGGCTCAAACGACTTGTTGTGGATTTTCCCAACAAAACTCAAGACGACTTCCTTCGTGGCATTTCTCATAACCTTCAGTTTAAACCTAATGGACCTTAAAAATAATTCGTTGGTGTGTAACGAATATATTTTGTATTGCATGTTTTTTTGTGTATTTTAATAATAATTTAATATAATTTAAATAAAACAACATAATTTTACAAAATATTTATTTATTTACCAAAAAAATAAAATTTATCGGCAAAGTGACTGTCGGCCAAAAACTGATCGGCCAAATAATCGTCGGCCAAAAACTGTTCGGCCAAACAATCTGTCGGCCAAAAACTGTTCGGCCAAATTATCTGTCGGCCAATTGATATGTCGGCCAAGTGATTTATCGGCCAAAAACAGTCGGCCAATAGAATTCGGCCAAATAAATTTCGGCCAAATGACAGTGATTCGTAAAAAGTATGTTTGTGCATCTAATGGAGGGTTTTGTAAGCGGCTGACTACAATAAGATTACCAAAAGTTTTTCCTTTCGTTAAATAACCGTTTATTATTATGTCACGCATTCCTGCGCATTTCACACAGCGGGGGCCTGCACGGCAGCATTTTTGTACGTGTCCAAACGATTGGCACTTATGCAATTGCTTCGTTTGTCCTCCGCTCGTTGCAATTTATAATCCCTATGAATTTTGAGGATTGCAATCTTCCTCTCGCGTTCGTTCTGCCTCTGGTGTTCTGGAAATCTGGAAAAATTTGTTAAAGAATTTGTTGTCACTAGATGTTGCTCGTTCGGTGGTCGGACTGTGTGTCTGGGGCTATTTCTTGGCTTCTGTCATTGTTTTATATTTATTCCCCTTCTTCTCTTCTCTTCTCTTCATATTCTTGTTAAACTCACCACATTTTTGACGCGGGATTTCAAATTGTACTTGAAGCGGTAATTTCAAATTTCATACGCATCACTACAATAAATCTTAGCACCCAATTTATGCACGCCTATTCTTGCAAATAAAAAAATGGAGTTGAACTAAGACTATAGAGGTTGAATATAATACCTAATCAACACTTGTACTTATTGACTTAACTAACTTCGTTTGGAAGTCAGTTATGCGCTTGTCAGGGCTTGAATTATTCATTATTTTCTTTCTTTCAGGACAGGAAATCTTAATTATGCTGAGGCAACTACATATAGAGATATAAACGTTTATCGTTTCCAAACAGATGAAAAATCATTTTCCTCGCCCGAAGAAGAGTGTGTTTGCATTAAGAAAACAAAAGATATTGATGGCCATTTCAATTGTCTTAACGAAGGAATATTGGATCTATCTACTTGTTTTGGCGGTAAGCATTATCATAGCGCTTATAGCAATCACCATACTTTTATTTTAATGTTTAGGTTCTCCTGTCGTTTTATCCATGCCACATTTAATGTTTGCTGCCCCAAGATATCAAGAGGCCATACTAGGGTTGAATTCAAACTACACACTTGACCACAACACTTTCCTTGAGTTTGAACCGGTAAATCACACTAAACGATCAGATCTACCACGGAAGATTTCCTAGTGATAAGCTCAATTTGAAAAAAAGTTAAGAACTAATAAATCAAGAGTTACGGGTAATAAACAAAAAATGAGCCTTCATTTTGCATTCAGCAATTACCCTTCTCCCGGTAGGCTTCTCATCAGATTCAAACATCTAACCGTTTTGGATGCTGTCTAAAACAGAAAACACACTATACATGCATATTTAAAAAAATTAAACTTTAATTTTTTGGAATCTCTTTCTATTCTACTATTATCTGAATAATTATGATTTTCAATTTAAACTTATCACCTGGAATATTTTTGTAAGTTTCAAAATTTTTCATAAATTATAATATCATTATTTTTTAGCATCTTGGACTTCCATTAAGAGCTGAAATCCGAATTCAGTTCAATACAGTGCTAAGGCCAATCATGTACAGAGGCAAAGTCCTACCTAAAACGAAAGATTTATCGCGAGCGCTGTTTCCTCTCCTATGGGTGGAAGATGTAAGTAATTTTATTGAATCGATTCCAAATTGAGGTTTGCAATGTTTCAATTAATTTAGCCAAAGACAATTAATTTTTTCAAAGCAAAGATTAACAAGCCGATTCTTTGGAGTAGGAAACCTTGTGTCTCTTCATTCTCTAAGACATCGATTAAGAGACGAGCGATCCAAGCGATCACAACCTTTCCATTACTATTCCAAGGACCCAGTGTCTTTAAGGGCCTGTTGTATAGCAGAAGATCAAAGTTAAATTAACTGACACTTAACTTAACTTAACTTAACTTAACTTAAGACACTTAACTGTCTTTGGCTTAAATAAAAAATTCCGTGTTTAAAAATGATTAAATAGTAACCAATCAATTCTTTTTAGGGTTTTGAGTTAACCGACGAATTAATCGAAGAAATTAACGAAAAACTGGTTGATCCGTTAGCACTGGCCGAAATTGTCAAGTGGACTTTGGTTGGTTTATCTGCATTTTTAATGATAACATCCATAGGTCTCATCGTCTTTTGTAAATGTAAAGGAAAGGCGTACGAAACGGCATAGGGTTTCTAAAATAATAGAATAAAAACAAAGTATACATTATACAATGCCGCAATATAGGGTTGAAGTTGACCGGCTTTTCGGTCTCGAGATGAAAAAATTTTATTTTTTTCTAAATCTTACAACACTACTTCATAATCATAAATACAAAAATATCCTGTCGACTTCGCCTGGAACTGCGGTTATCTTTCAAATTGAAAATCGGTCAACTTCGCCTCATTTCACAGTACCTAATTAGTTTTGTATTACCATTAGAACTAAACATAATTGTAAAAAATTTTTCATATTATAGGACATAAGTTTTTCATAAAAATTTAAAACTGTTAATATAAAGTAAATAATAAATAAAGAAATTTTTTAATCAAACTGATTTTTGTGGTTTCTCTATTTAAACAGCGCTCCAGTGGCGTATTTAGAGAGGGGCAAAGGGGCAAAAAAAAGCAATTCGTTGTCGTCAGAAGCACCCCCCCCCCCTATACGAGCCCCATGGGCTGGCATTCAGCAATGAGGACAAAGCTGAGACGTTAGCCTGCACTACCGCCGATTCCACCTACTTCCTATCAGAAGCTCTCCACTATCATAAGAAAACTCAATAGGAAGAAAAGCCCCGGCACCGACAACATTACTAACCGCGCAATATGGGAATTCCCCAAAACAGGAATCAGTATCACACACGCCATCCTCACCCTTAGGCTCTTTCCAAGCAAATGGAAAATGGCCAATGTCATTATGATCAGAAAGTCCAATCAGAATCTCCGTAATCTCTCGTCCTATCGACCAATCAGCTTTCACTCCTCCCTAGGCAAATTAGCCGAAAAGATCGTTCAGTCCCGACCGAACATAGCTCTGACAAAAACCCAGATTGTTCCCAACGAAAAATTTGGATTTAGTCCAAGACACTCCACCACCCATCAGATTCTCCCCCTCACGAAGCATTGGAACTAAAAGTAGGCCACCGGAGCATTCTTTCCCGACATTTCTACTGTTTCAATCTGGTAACCCAAACTTTCTGGTGCACCTGATAGTCTCCTATCTGAAAAAACGACACTTCATGGTCAAGAAGACCACCATTATATCAGCTTCTAGATCGGCTTGCCCGCAGAGGTCGACGGGTTCCCGTCGTCCAGCTGGGTCTGGGGTAAACTAGACAAACCCCAACTGGAAGAGCTATTGATGAGTCCCCACTTAAAAAAAGGACATACTAGACCATGGATTCAAAGAATTCCTCATAAGATTATGCGATAAAGTTATGCCGAGAAGGAGCCCCGCTTCGAGGAAGCGAGTTTACTGGTGGTCGGAGGAGGTAGCTCTTGCCAGAAAGAGCAGCGCTGGGAAGAGCAGAAAGGGCATCTAGACCCGATTGTATGGAAACTCGATTGATGTGCAACTCGTCCCAGGGGGAGTACCGACGGTGGTTTAATATATGTTGTGGTTGGTAAAAAAATTCGACCAATCAGAGTGTTTCCTTTTCTCCAAAATTTTATGTATTAAGATAATTGTTAGAGCGCCCCATTTGCCCTTTGCTCCGTGCCGCTAATGAAAGAATCGTTTGGTAGCGCCACTTTTGTTGCGGCGGGCGCTCGCTAGAATTAAATTAGTCTTGGGCTAGAGTTGATAGTACGCAGGTGTAGATTTGCAAGCCCGTGAAGGGGAGTGCAATTACGCGGCCGATTACTTAGGAAGGATTTTTGGAAAATCGACTACTTGTCTATTATGTTTCTCTACTAAGGACAATATTGAGACGAGCAGCGGCTGTCTTTTTTCCAACTCTGCTGAGGCTGTCAATGTGTTAGCAACAACTTCTTGCAGTCATTGTTTTTTAAATCCACGCTCTTGTCTCCGCATTAAGAGCTGGTTTAACATTTTGGGTTTTATCATAGAATTTGTTTATTACTGGAGAAGACCCATTCCAGGTGTGGTGAAAACTGCCATTACTCACCGTAGTGGTAATTTTGGTTACACACCATTGCCAAGTGTCTAATCAACCCAACCAACGAAGGAGGTATGGTCTCAGACCCGGAACTCCTTTTATCCAGAATCTGCACAATTGTGCAGAAAAAGTACGCAATTGTGTATTTTTTTTGCACAATTGTGTGGATTAGTAACATATCTTTCTGTCTGTGTAGGATCTCTGGTGTGATGCAGGCCTAAAACGTCCCAAATCAAGTCAGTAGAATTTTTTTCATTATTTATGACAAAAACGTCAAAATGATAGTCAAACTGTTGTTACTGTTAGATTGTTGTAATATAATATTAAGTGCTTTAATTAGCGCTAATGCTATGCCACCTGTAAACCCAAAAACCTCAATCTTTACAGCGATTTTGTATACTGCGAAAGAAATTTCGTCGGACGTCAATCCATATCCCGATTTGATAGGACAGTGTACTGGTGCGCTTATTGCCGAAAACTGGATTATCACAAGTAAAAGATGTTTAGTTGAGTTAAGCTGGAAAGTAGCCGTCGGTGTAAGAAAAATTCCAACTTCAGCCACAAAGATATAATTTTGGTTTGTTTAGATCGACACGTTCTTTAAACAAAACGTTCATCGTCGATACAATTTTAATGTCCAATATGTAATCGATTCGATAGAAATTAATATAAAATTAGTGCAAATAGATAGACCGGTAGAGGCCTCCGTAACCAAACCAGTTATCATCCACCCCTTCTCAGTTTTGGTAAGTCTTGCGTTCTTAAACGCATTTTTTCCAATTACTTATTATTTTAGAGCTCGCGTTGTTATGCAGCTTTCTGGATGAATCCCGAATTTAAAAATGAATCTCTAGAACATGCAATGTTATCAAAAAAGATTCATGGGTATTTCAGGCATGTATTTGCAAGAAGATGCAGGTTGGCTTAATAATTGGAAATGTTATATAAAAAAACTTAGGTATGTCACTTTTTTAGAGAAAATGAAACAATTATAGAAGATGAAAATGAGCCGATATCTTCCAAGATGTTGTGCTTGTTTCCAAAAAATGTCAGTGACCCTGTTAAATTGTGCAAAAATGATTTAGGTGCTCCATTTATATGTGATGGATATTTGGTTGGAATAATCACATATATCGAAGACTTACATTGTTATAAAAGCAACCAAATAAGTCTATATCCTGTCACCATCTTAGAAGCGCATACAGAATGGATATACTATTTTACCAACAGGGACCCCGCCATATCACAAGAATGTTTAATAAGTCCTGATCAAATACCAATTATTGGTATGATGGTCATATATTTTCTAATGAAATAAGATGAATTATTACAAATAATAAAATAAATTAAAGATTTTCAGAAGCTCGTTAATCCATTCACGACCGGCACAGACAACGTTCATCTCTCATAAAATTTTCAATTTTTTTTTCGCTGAAATTTCAAAATACTTCCAATTTTGCTAAGAATTTATTTAGTAGGTAATAATAATGAACATGAGATTAGCAGGTAAGTTACAATATTTATTGTAAAATTCACTCTTAAAAAAAATTATAGTCGACATACTTTGGCATTATATTAAATTTCGAAAATATATCCAATTGAAATACCTAAAAAGTAATTCAATCAATCTGTAGTTGTTTAAAGGATCCTAATTCTATGTTCGTCTCTTTTACAATTTTATTATTTTCGTCAACTTCAACTTTCAAATCATCCAAAGCTAGAAGTTGATGTTTGCGTTCTTGCAGTAACTTTTTGAATTGATCAATCATATCCTGATAAGGAACTTCACCGCCATATTCTTTCGGTAAAATTTTCGGATCTATTTTGGTTTTTAGATCTTCAAGTGTACTATAAATCTGTAAATAATTATTAAATATAGCCTAACAGCTGTATTCATAAAAATATTGTAAAATGCTCTCTAAACCTATTTTAGTTAGAACGTGTTTTAAGACTTAGAGAGTGTTTTAACTTTTGTTCATTCATAAACGGTTTCTTAACCTATTTTAACTAGAATGGTGTTAAAATACCGATTCTAGTGAATTTGGTGTAATTGAGTTGGTGTCTTCGAATTATATGAACTACTAACTGAATAAGTGAACTAATGTATAACCTAAAAGTTGTTTTTATGTATGTATAGCACGGGTAGGCAACTGCTGTATAAAATTTGGGGCGACACGCCACCTGGTGTTACATTTTGTATATTTGAATATTTTGAATATTTTTATTTAGAAGGTTGTAACATTTTTTATATAGAGTGTCAACTTTCCTTAAAATAGCCTTAAAATTGGTTTAAAGAAGGCACCATCCATTTTTAAATAATGTCAAGTTAAAATACTGTTAGCGAAAGTTTGTTAAGCTAAAATACGTTTATGAATAGTGTTTTTTGACGTTTGCGCTAAAATAGGTTTAGAGAGTGTTTTAAGTCTATTCTAAATTTTTATGAATACAGCTGTAATTAAATACAATGAATTTTAAAATCCTGAAAAATGCTTACAAAAAATCGGTTTCTTAATTTTTCCGATAGCAGCATCATACGAATGAATTCAAGTAATTTGGTGAAAATTGTAGAAAAGTTAAAAATATAATAACCCTTTTGGCGTCCAGGAAATGCAGTCTACAACGAAAAAGTGCATAAATCTCCAATAATAATATGAGTAATTAAAATTAATTTTTGTTATATTTAAATTGAATTTTGATAATATCGATTTTATAAAACTATTTTACCTGCAAAATTCGTGCAAGAACTATCAGATCCTTAACTGAGAGTACATTCATGTGAGCCATTTGAGAATCAGCAGAATCGCATAAGTAAATAATTCCGTTAACTTGAATTTCTTCATCATCCGCCAACGCTTCAAGAACGAAAGCTGAAATCCTGATCATATCAACCGATGTATATTTGTACGGATCAAATTTGCAAGGACGACTTATGATGACAGCCTTTCCTTCGTGTTTTTCTGGTAATAATAAAATGTATCCAGCATCTATTAATTCGTTAAAAACTTTATCATCACTGTCCATTTTGTGAAACCATTGTGGATACAGCTGCTTCGATAATATATAATTTTCCAGTAATTCACACGCCAATGGAACACTAAATTTTTTTGTTCTTAAAAATCTTAACAAAAATACTGAGTCTGTCCGACAGTACTGAATATATGATGTTTTCCTTATCCATTCTCTCATTTTTTGCAATGATTGTTCTCTGCTGTAATCATTTTCGTTAAGTTCTTCCAATGCTACCTTTTTGGATTTTTCCGATAATGAACAAATGTATTCGTCGTCCATAGCAATGAGAGATCTAAAATATAAGCATATAACCAAATTACCTGCGGGTTATAAAAATTTTATATAAATATAATAATTTTAGTTATAAGGAGTCTCATGCTCATAAAAGATAGATTTCTGAGTTTTAATCAGATTTTTAAATTATCCGTAGATACGATTATTCATTGATGAAAAGATAAAATCTTATGTTATTTTTTATATTATAAAAGACACACTTTTAATAAAAATTTTTTTTCTAAATTCAAGCCTTCGAGAATTAGGCCTCTTTAAAGCATTATTTTTAGTTTCCACCTTCACGTGGCCATAACTCCTAGAGTATTGGTTTTTCGGCAAAAATGAATCAGTGCTTTTTTAAAGAACGCAAAATAGTCTACAAACTAGATTCAAACATTTTTTGTCTAAAATCAACACCTTTCGAGTTATAAATTAAAGTAAGTAAAAAAATGTTGAAAAATTTTAAATAAAGCATATCCTGCAAAAATGGATCAAAACAGGAGGAACATTTAAAAATAAAAACGAGGGTGGTCATTTTGAACACTTACTTAAATAATGTACTAGGTTAACCAATAGTTTTTCATTAAAAATAAAAATTTTGTGAATTTAATTTTTTGATTAGTAGCTGCCTTGTTTTCCTGATTTTCTGTGAAAGGGATTGGTTTTTCAAAAATGTTTACTAGACAGAAGTTGTAGTCCGTTAAATTTCCTATCCGAAATGGGACATCAGAATTTTTGTAAAGTGTTTCGTTTAAAAGATACAGGAATTTGAAAAAAAAAATTATTTGAAAATTTGAAAAAAGATTAAATTCTTCAACTTTTTTTTACTTACTTTAATTTATAACTCAAAAGCCGTTGATTTTAGACAAAAATTGTTTGAATTTAGTTTGTAGATTACTTCACGCTCTATAAAAAAGTATTAATCCATTTTTACTAAAAAAACAATATTTTCCGGACTATGGCCACCTGAAGGTGAAATCTAAAAGGAAAATTATTATTTAATGAAAAGACATTAATAAATGATCACTCGTAACAGGTTAGGACTAAGGATATTTAAAAAAAATAGATGAAATACAAAATCGAAACTCAGCAATGCGATATAAAGTTCTAGACGGTTCTAGGTATTTTATTTTACAAATGCACACTAAATATCACACAATTTACTTAAAATTCTTGTATTTCAAATTGGATGTATCGATTAAAAGTATTATTTCTTTCCCTTAGGTTTCTTACATTACTTATATTTAAAATAAATTATTAAATTTTGTACTCACCATAAATTATTTAATGTCTATTTGCAAAGTATTTTCATTCGTTCATAAATGTTTTAATTTTACTTTTCAAAGCGAATTTAAAACAGAATCACTTGCGCTGCGGAAAAATTGGTGTCTGATATAACAAAATGCATAAAATAAATAAAAAATAAAGTTGTTTAATTAAAACTCGTTTTATTGACCTTAAAGTATTTTTTATGGTTTAATTTCGTAGCATAGTATATTATTATGCAGCTTCCGACCAGGGCCGGAACTAGGGCGTGGCAAGAGAGTGGCACGGGCGGGAGCTAGTTAACGGGTGCCAAATTTTCAATTTTAAAACTAAATTTAATAAAATCTAAAAAATAGATAAAATCCTAAGAATATAAAATACAATAAAAAATTATCAAGATACCTGTGGCCTTTACCACGCGTAGCTCAACTACCTGCTGCTGCGTGCTTAGTCCTTGAATGCATTTTTAAAATAAATTTGCTTCATTAAACCTATTTTTTTGAGAAAATATTTTTGTATCACGATTTTCTAACTTTACAATAAAGCGCTTGATCTTGAAAATTTCAAAAAAATTTGCCTGCGCAAGTTTCAAAGTCGCCACGGGCGCATCATACCCTAATTTCGGCTCTGCTTCTGACTACCTCTAATATGTATTGTACATTTTTTAAATAAATTCGTTGCAAAAATGTTAATCATTGATTAAATTTTAAACTTCTCTCGATTTTGTTAGGTTTACTAGATATACAAATACATTATTTTGATCAAAAGTGGCAGTAAAATCAAAAATATTGATAGCTTGTGTGAGTAGAAATTAATTAGTATTTAATTTATTTATTATTTAATTAATTCATTTCAAGGGTAACTACGTAATATTTAGTATTTTTCATACATTTTTAATGAAAATTATAATATAGTATGTAATTATAAATCTTATAGAATGTAAAATAAAAAAAAATAAAACAAATAAAATCACAATAAAACAAAAATTTACTGTATAAGCATTTCCTAAATGCGATTATTGAACGTTTTCTTAAATTTTCCATTAAAAATTAAAAATAAAGTTTTATGGTATTTTAAGATTTATTTAATTATCAAAATTTCCATTTAAAACTCTAGCTATTTGCTTTAATGCAGGATCGTGCGCAAGGGGGAACTCCCTAATTGCATATTTTTTTAAAGTACTTTTTATATATTTAAAAAATTAATATAAATATAATACCTAATATTTACTAATAACACTGGTCTGCAAAAGAACTTTTTTTTCGAGGATAACACGATTCTTACTGATTCTTATGTAAAATGACTTCCTGATTTTTTAAATTTAAAGAGGCACATTCCCTCCCAAATCTACTTTCCTGTCACGAGTATTAACTTTTTACCTTTCTATCCCCTCGGAAAACCAACCAAGGGGACAAAAATTCTACTCTCACCATCACGTGGTGAAAATACTCACCATCGACCGGGTGGCTGTTCTAAACTGAGAATGGGGGCAGTACTTCATGTGGATCGAAATACAGAACCTAGTAGCATGGGCGTACCTAGCTTTTGGCCTAGGGGGGGGGAGGCAAATCAAGAATTTTTTGTTGATAAATAATTATCCTGGCATAGGCACATAATTAACCAGCTAAATGTATGGGAGACAGGAAGGATCCAGGGAGGATCTTTGTACGGTGCTCTTGGTGCTTTAAATTTCCTAATAGTTTACGTGTTTCCGTAACGAATTTACCGAACTTGTATAATTTGACAGTTGACTATTGTAATCACGGCTTTAGATGTCACACCCAGCAACACATGTAAACGTAGCTTTAGTATTTATTGAAACAGTAATTTTTCTTTTATGATTGTAAATCTGAGAATCCTTATCAAATCCACGATTTTGATTGTTGTTATAATATAATTTACACAAATATTTACGTTGTGATTTAGAAGAAATTTTCCATCATTCAATGAGTTATGGATAATACTTAATATTTGTGGCTTAATATTTAATAATTGAGGTCACCAAAGTTCAACTTTTGGGTAACCATGGAACCTGACTGTAAAAATGTTAAGATCGAAATTTTCGTTAAAGAGGAACCCCCGGACAGTCAAGAATACTTGGATGATGATTACAAAGATACAGGTAACAATTCTTAGGTTAATATTTCTTATTTACATCCTGTTTTTTTGAATGTTCAAGTTTATTCATTAGTTTTTTTAAATTCAGGTAATTATAACGTTTACATGCACGAAACAAAGATGGAGAATATTCATTGCGAACCAGAGCACCACCTTATTCGTATCAAAGAAGAACTCGATGATAATACCGAAACTGATGTCGAAGACGAGGGACATTCGTCAAACCAATTGTTGTGGCGCAGTCACCCGACAGAGCCTTTTGAGCAGGAAAGCAAAGAGCAGTCTTATTTTAAGAGCACCGGTGAAGAAAGTTTATTTGATAGTGAAGTAATTAAATTTAAATGTGGCGCGAAAGGTCAGACTGTTGAAAAACCGTTCGTTTGTGATGTGTGCCACGCAAAATTTCCTAAGAGAAGTAGTTTACAATATCACATCCGAATTCATACTGGCGAAAAACCATTTACCTGTCCTGTATGTGAAAAGAAATTTACTCGTAAAGGCGATTTGAAGTCGCACTCGAAAGTTCATTCAGGTGAAAAACCATTTATTTGCAATTTATGTAATGCCAAATTTTCTCATCGCAGTAATCTACAAAGACATTTAAAACTTCATACCGGTTATAAACCGTTTACTTGTAATGTGTGTCATAAAAGTTTTGCTCAAAAAACCTATTTGCAGTACCACGAAAAAATGCATACAGGTGAAAAGCCGTTTGATTGTCATTTGTGTGAACGAAAGTTTACACGAGAAAGTTATTTACGGCTGCATTTAATTACGCACACAGGTGAGAAACCGTTTGTTTGTGATTTATGCGATAAGAAGTTCCCCCACAAGGCCAGTTTACAATCTCATTTAAAAATTCATCTGGACGAAAATGAATATTTTTGCAGCTTCTGTAATGTGACTTTTATGCACAAAGAAAACTTACACAAACATTTAAAACTGCATGCCAATGAAAAACCGTTCGTTTGTGATGTATGTGATAAAAGATTCTCGGTAAAAAATAATTTTGATAGGCACGTAATGGTCCACACCGGTGTGAAACCATTCACTTGCGATGTGTGCAATGCAACATTTGGTAGGAAAAGCACCTTACAGGGTCATATCAAAATTCATACAAACGAAAGACCTTTCGTTTGCAATTTGTGTGACTCAAAATTTACGCAGAACAGTCACTTGCAGTATCATTTGAAAATTCATAGTGGTGAAAAGCCGTTTAATTGTAGCATGTGCCCCAAAACCTTTATTCGGAAAGGAGATTTAGATTGTCATAATAGAATTCACACCGGTGAAAAACCATTTGCCTGTAGTAAATGTGATAAAAAATTTAATCAGAAAAGCAATTTGCTATATCACTTGAAAACCCACATAAACGAGAAGTAAATTTGTTGTAAAAAAAATATTTTTGGTTTATATAGAAATTTTAATTTTGAATAAATTCAAAATATCAGTATTCTTTTCACTGTAACAGTTACACTTCCAAATCTTAGAAAAAAATGTGTTGAAATTAAAAGAACAATTCTATTAAGAGGGGGCTTATTTCAATAGGGAGTAATGTCGTCAAAAGGTGGCGCGATAACAGGAAACAAAAAAAATTTGCAGATGAAATTTTTTTATATTATAATTTATAAAATACGAGGAAGGGATCGTAGAAAATCTATAAAATTGAAGAAAATCTTAGGAATAGATCTTGAGAAAATCCATGAAAATTTTCTCGATAACAGTTCTATTTTGATTTGAATGTCAAAAACAGAGTCAAAATTTACTCTTATTGACTGCAAGCAGGATGCGAATCATGAGACTTCTTATTTTAAAAAATTAAAAATTAAATTAATAGTCAAGAAGTGCGGCTGTTACATTAAATTGTTCTGCTAGTTCTCAAGGATAACTGTTATAAACTCGAAATAGAAAAGTGTGATTATGATACTAAATAAAACGAAAAATATAATTTTCTTATTTAGTTCATTCACAGCTTCACACAAATAACTTGCACTTGTTACACTTTTAACTAAAAATGATAGTAACCAGGCATGTAGGGCTTGACTCTGCAAGTTTTTGGTATCTATGCATCCGAGCTGAAGGAACTGCTTCTGTAATAGTGAAAGAAGTATCTAACTTTAATGATAGATCACTCGTTTAAAGATACATTTTTTTAATTTTTACTTCCTTGTAAAAAAGTACTATTGTAATCTCGATTTTTTTCGGTTTTCAGATTTTGATGGAAATATCCGTTTTGACCTTCCCTAAATCCATTTTGACTAGTTTTGTCGTGACGTCTGTACGTATGTATGTACGTACGGACGTCTGCATGTCGCATAACTCAAATACGGCAAGTTGTAGAAAGTTGAAATTTTGTATTTGAGACTCTTACAGTATCTAGTTGTGCACCTCCTATTTTTGGTTGCAATTGTCCGGGCAAAAAATCAGAGTTAAGACTCTAGGTAATACATGACGCGCACGAATTAATTAACGAGATTCTAACTAAATAACTATTCTGTATATTAGTTATTAAGAAAAGTCGTGTGGTGTCCACATCAGATTTTTCATTATTAATTTAATTTAATTTTGTTTCGTGTATCGAGTTTAAGTCGAAAAATATTGATCGTGGACGAAAAACTGTAATGACGAAAGTTATAGAGAATTAACTTTCCTCCATGTTTGGTTAAGACAATTTTTAGTCAAAAATTATAAATGGGCAAGTTATTTAATAAAATAGAATTCCCCCTGAAATTCAAGATAATCCGAAAATCTGGATTTAGACTCCTAGAATGAAAATTGTGTTATGTACATAGCAACTGGACAATTTCTAATTTTTTAAGACTTCAGTATACAGCTCTCGCAACTTAAATGGCTCTTGAAATGCGCAATTAAATATGAAACGTATAAGAAATGTACACCCGAAAGAAACTGTGAGAGATTCATACGATGTTTACTGCACACTTCAAGGCTGAATGTCATACTATTCATTAATTGCGTTTGTTAAATTATACTACTGATTTATTAAGATACAAAGGTACTTTATAATAAAATTATTTATGTTTAGGTTAGATAATAGTTAATTGCTCAAAAAAGCTCAAATTAAATGTTTTTTGACTAGCGCAATTGATGACGGAAGCTATTTGTAAGCACCAGTTCGAATCAAGTTTTTTTACATACAGAAAGCTGTGACGTCACCTCAGTCACAAACATGATCATGTTTCTAAACTAATTAGTTGAGTCAAAATTAAATCAGAATTAATCTCAACTTCTTCTATCATTGGCCTCTCGATTAAATCGCCATATGAGATTCTAACTTGCGATCCTTAGGGAGCTTCAACCGTGAAGGCACTACGGACGAACTATGATGTGTATTCTAATTCGTCTTATTTATTGCATTCTTTAAGTTGAGGTAACGTAAGGCCATTCAAACAAATTTTTTTCGATGTCTTATTATATGCGTTCGAAGAAGTGTCGTCACATAAATAGAGATCACATTGGTATATATCACTAGAAGGTTCGGAGGGACTTCCAGGGTCAAATTGGGGAATTTTTTCAACCTGAGTAGGTTCAATATTTTGGGGAAGCTAAAAAATATCTTTTTTTAAAAGTTGTTTATTCTTCTTTTGTGGGGAGGGGGGCTAAAATAAAATATAATATTTGTTGGCCTCACCGGCCCAATCCGGGCCTGGGGACTTCCGATCATCCTGACCTTTTAGTCCGCCAACAAAGCGGTTGTTGATTAATATTTCAACATTTTCGTGAATTTCCATAGACTACAGTTTTATTTTGGTGTACGGGATCAATTTGTTCAAGTAGACCCTTGGATATAGTGGAAAGTAGCATACAACATACAAGAGAAACATTATCAATTTATCATGAATACATTAGTAGATATGTACCACTTTTCTAAGTAGGTACAGTAGGTCAGATAAAACATATCTTGCTTAAGCAGAATAGTAGCATCAGTAACGAAAGGCATATTTTCTGTTGAAAGAAATCTATCTTTTTATATTACGGAACAAATTTAGATAAAGATTTACAATCAGTTGGGTGGTACGTAGAAATCTTTCCTTTCGTTAAGATGAAATTGAAATAATCTGATTTCTTATAGGTATTTTAAAAGCTAGCGATTATTTAAATTTCTTTTGGTCAGGATTCTAACGAAAGGAAACCAAGGGGTAAATATCCCGAAAATTTTGTGTACACTCGTTTGGAAATCATTGGAATTTCTTGGAAATCCCTGGAATTATTTGGAAATCCTTGGAATTCTTGGAAATCATTGGAATTCGTTGGAAATCCCTAGAATTCTTAGAAATCGTTTGAATTCCTTGGAAATCGCTGTAATTCATGGAAATCAAAGGAATTCTTTGAAAATCCTTGGAATTATTTTTGAAATCTTTGGAAATCATTGGAAGTCTTGGAAATCTTTGGAATTTCGAGTCTTGTGTACAGAAATTTTACTGGATATTTACCCCTACATATACTTCTATGTATATGTAGGCAAAATACACGGAGGGACATAAAAATTCTAATCGGAAGATATTTCTAAAGAATATCTTAAAAATATTAAGAAGGGCTAGCAACAGAGAAAATTAATTAATGATGGTGGACTAGGAACTTTTCTTTGGTTTATGATTGCAATTTATTAGTATGGTCGGTCAAAGGGGAAGGGGCAGTGGACGCATGGAACGGAGGCTTACTTTGTAATTGAAAAATAACATCTACATCATAAAAATATTCGTTAGATTAGGAGCTTCTGAAACTTTTTGCATCTGCCCCCAAAAATTTTGTTGGTCCTCTCTATTCGTCAGTTTCACCCAAACGAAATATAAAATTTGAATGAAAAAGTTATGAAAATATTTTTAAAATGAGAACACGGCACACGTGAAGTTGATCATGTAATATATTTTTCAAAAAAAGTGTCGATTAAAATGTATACGGATGTACCTCAACCCACAGTTAAAATTTAAATAATTTAATATTTGGTTGAATTTCATTGTAAATTATTATCTTTTTTATAAAAATATATTAATTGTTAATAAGTTAAATTAATATTAGATAAAATTTTAAAATTAACAGATTAAAATGCTTATGAAAAGCAGCAATTTTTTACTTTTTACAAAACTTGTTGATTTTTAAATTTTGTATCTTCATTCTTCTTATTTGTACTTTTTTAGTAAATTTTTACCATTATTTTGTTGTAGTATTTTTTTAATTTAAAAAAATTTTAGGTGGTCAACCATAAAACAGGTGAACTTGAGAATTAATATCGAAAAAACTACATGTAAGTATGCAATTTTGTTTATTTTTGGGTATTTATTCTTAAATACAAAATTTTATTTGCAAAAAATTTCGACTGCACTTATTGCTGTTTGTCGATAAACCCAGCACTATCGAGGTGCACAGTCTGGGAGTGAGGTGAAAGGAGTAGTACGATCGGCTCAATTAAATAGTCTGAGTGCGTTTTACTTGCTCTCCTCTTAAAAGTCAGGAAGAGCCATACGCGGGCCTACTACAACGAACTTTCCAGGTTTTAATTAGGAATATTTTTACTATAATTTTAAGATTTTTCAAAACTATAAATATATGTAAAAAGGAACCACAACAAAACATATTAATTTTTAAATTTTTTTTTTTAATTTAATTAATGGTACAATGTATGTCCCCGATTTTTTAAAAATTACTATATCTTGGAATTTACCAAAAATAATAGGTAAATTTCCAAATAACATCAAAAATTTTACCTTTAAGAGTCAGGGGTTTCTTATCTTATAATTTGGAAGAAGATTTTTTCGATGAATATTTTGTCTCGCCCTATATCTCCTTCACGTAACAGGTAGAACAGCTGGCATTTGATTTTGAAGGCTTGACTTGACTTGAGATTTGGTGTACATGAGGCATGAAATATGTGGGAGATATAGAGGAGATGTGATGGAGGTGTAGGTGTAACTTTTCCAATTTTTCTTTCCGTAACATTAGGAACATTTGAAAAAAAATGAGCCTAATCGGTCCAGCCGTTTTCAAGTTATGGCGTTAGCAACAAACAGCATTTTATTTATATCCATTTTATTAAAAAGGGGGCAGCTGCTCCCCCCCCCGGGCTCTTGCTTTGAATTTTAAAATTATTTAATTTTATAATTTAAATTTCGTAGAGAAAGTTATTACTAAGTTCGCAAAGGAATCACTGAATTTAAAATTTGTCTTTTCTGTAATAAGGAAAATTAAAAAATTTTGCCCCTCAGAAAAAGATCTAATCTTATTATTATAGGAAAAGGAAATGTGATGTGTACGTATTTTTGTCAGGAGATTTACCCCCCAGTTAAAACTAGCAGGTTGTGAACCTAGAAATAAAATTAGTTAAAATCATTCCGATACGCAAAACGTGTACTTATTTTTTTGCTTCTCAAGAAAAGTTTACTTTCCAATCCTAACAAAGCAATATACCATTTTCTAAGTTCTAGTAATTTTTGTAAATTATGTAGACTTACAGACGACACCCATCCAATGGAGGGTTAAATGCAAAATTATGGTAGGATGTATTTTAATTTCGGATACGTAAACTTAATAGTGGAATATTTATTTAATAGAAAATAAATGAACTACAAAATTCAAACCGTGTACACTAAAACCATGCTTTCTTCTTTAACTGATCATATTTTAACATATTGATTAAAATGGAGCTAGCAATTTCTTCGCTATTTCTCGTTTGACCGTAATAATCCACAAATTCACCATCCGGATTAACTAAGTACATGATAATTGTATGATCAACCTAAAATTGGTCAAAACATTTAACTGAATTACTCACAAATTATTTTAAGCTAAATACTTACAATATAATCGCTGTCGGTATCTTTAGGTCCAGCACTAAAGTAAACCCTGTAAGCTTTGCAAGCCTGGGCCACCTGCTCTTCAGTACCGGTTAGACCAATAAACCGTGGACTAAACTCTTTGCAGTATTTACCGACAACTTCGGGACTATCTCGATTGGGATCGACAGAAATAAATAACGGTAGAATCTTAGGAGCATGTTCACTCTTGTCAAGAGTATCTACAACCGCAGCCATTTTTTCCAATTCATCGGGACAAATGTCAGGGCAATGTGTAAATCCAAAATAAATCAACAACCAATTCCCCAAAAAGTCCTCGCTCTTCTTTAACACTTTTTCTGAATTAACCAATTCAAAGTAACCACCAATTGCCGCTTTACCTAACATCCGTTGCCTTTCCCTTAGTTGTGCTGTAAAAATACATGACAACTGCAATTGTTACAATCTTATGTAACCACCAAACCTTCCTCTTTTTGCTGCTTTAGGTATAACATGTACATTAGAAGTCCGCTACAGCATACCGCTGTGACAGATACACTTTTCCATGTTATTAAAGTTCTCGTTGGATTCGTTTCTGATCTTTTACTGAAAGTACGACAATGCGGTTTAATTTTCAAAACGAAACCGCTCTGAAAATCAAGATTAATAAAAAATCGATAATTCAACCAAAAGTATAAAATAGCTTACGTTTAATTTCCTGCAAACTGTTAGCCTACAACTTTTAAGTAACTGTGATAAAATAACCGACATAATTATTAAAATATAATGTAATCTTTATAAATGCTAAATCGATAATTTGTTTAGGTTATGTTTGAATTGATATTTGGTAACTTACTTTTGTGAAGGTTGGTACCTCTCATTACGTATGTAATTAATAATGGTGGTATGTTCGGTACCATCAAGTTACGTTAACATCAAAATTTATATTAATTTTTTAATAAATTTGTGACATATTTATTATATGTAACTCAAATATTAGACAAAGAATAGTGCGGTTTACAATTAAAATATCGCTTTGTCAATAAGATCTATAGAATAAAAAGAATTGTATGTGTTTTACAGGGAGGATGCTTGTCCATATACAAAGCTAATTATAAGTTTGTTGTAAATATATTACGTTAATATACGCATAATAGTCAAAAAATATGTCTTATCCGACACGTCCGCCGCTGGGTATTCCTATGCCGGGAATGGCTTATATGTCCATTACGGCGCCTCCACCTTTGATGCCTGCCGTGATGCCAGTACAGCATGTAAGTGCATTTTAGTTTTAAAACGAGCACAAGCTAAATATTTTTAATTTGTAGATGATGCCTGTACAAGTAACTTCCGCTCCGCAAATTAGGGCTTTACCGAGACTCAATCCCAATCGAGAACAGCTTAAACAAATTCAAGGACCTCCAGTGACTGTTTTTGTTGGTAAGTGTGACTTTATAATTTATGTGTTTACGGTTTTAACGTTGTGCGTTTAGGTAACATAACGGAAAAAGCACCCGATACTATGATTAGACAAATTCTTGGAACGTGTGGTCACGTAATCAGCTGGAAACGAGTCAAAGCATTTGGGTTTTGTGAATTAGCCGGTCCGGAAGCTGGATTGAGAGCGGTACGTTTATTGCACGATATGATGGTCGGCGATAAGCGGCTCGTAGCAAAAGTGGATGCCAAAACGAAAATTGTCCTTGATGAATATAAGGGTAAGTTGAGTAAGTTATTACTGTTCCAAAGTTTTAACAACAGTTTTAATTGTAGCTGAAAGAAGACGAAAAGAACGTGGAGAACGAGGATCTTCACCGTTACAAGATGAACCCCAAGATGAAGAACAGCTTGATGATGAAACTTTAGCACTTGATGCCGTAGCTGTTGAGAGAATCAAGCAGATTTTAGTGGATCATGAAGAGGAAATGAACAATTTCGAATTAAAAAAAGAGGGTGAGTTACGTTGTATTCGTGAAATGTTGTTTTACCATTGACTGCGGTTTTTAAGATCTAGCAAAGAACCTTACTTGTAGGTTGCGTGCTACGAGTCAATTTTTAAATTACATTTAATCAAATTGAACGATTGATGACTGAGTTCAGAAATTTTTCTCAAAAATTTATGCTTAATTTTGTATTAAAAAGTTTTTTATTGTAAATAGTCACATTTTTAAATTTGGTTTACTCCCTTTTAAAATCAAATTTTGACCCAAAATCATAATAGTAATAATGGTATTGTATATATAATTAAATATTAGAGCACAGATTGCAGATAAGTTTTATTGCCTGATTATCTATATTACTGGCTTATATTAATAATATTATATTGTAAAATATTAATATCAATAACAGTCCAGTCATTGCGTACTTTTGCTAGGACATAACTTGGAAATAAAATTTTGTTTGCTTAAGGCAGTGTTCTAGTCTAGAGCCATGAATTTTAGGTGTTTTTTCGAGCTCGATAAAAAAGAAATAAATAATATTTTTACCATTCAGTTTTTTTACAACATATTTACTGATATTTTGATAATCCACAAAAAAATATTTGAACAAAAAAATTAAAATTAAGCAACTTATCGGCTAGTAAAGTTAAGTATAAAATAAAAGTGGGATGTGCTGGTTGACACGATTGCAACCCTTCTGGTTATCTGAAACAAAATTTCAAAAGAGATTCATTATTAGTAAGAATGTCGTTATAGCCCCTACCAAAAAGAAAACTGAAAAAAAATTTTTCACGAAACTGCAGTTGTCTGAAAACAAAAAATATGAGATATCATGACAACCATGTTGAAAAATGTAGTTTTGTAATAAACTTGTACCTTAATCGTAGACTTTTAAAAGGGGTCGTCCATTAATTACGTAAGGACGATTTTTGTAATTTTCGACCTCCTCCCCCCCCACATCTTACGTAAGGATTATAAAAAAAAATGCATTGACCCCCCTACTCTTTTTTATTAGGGGTAGGTGGGGTTCAATTTTTTTTATTAAAAATTATTAATCATTTTTTGTTATTGGTATGTACATCTACAATTTAAAAACCTTTTTTTTGAGTTTTGGGTATTTTTAAATTTTAAATTTAATGTAATTTAAGAAAATGGTTTAAAAACCTTACGTAAGAACCCTTCATTTATCAGCTTGAGATGACTTCTTTTTACTTGGTTTCCCATTTTTTTTTCTGCTCTTGCCCTTTCCCTTATTGCCTTCATTATTTTTCTTTCCATAAACGTAAGCTCCCCGTCTATATAAATATCACTTCCCATTAGCTTATCGCTACCCTCATTCTAATACCATGTATGAGAATTTTTAACAAAAATTAAATTTTGATTGATTATTAGTCAGTGTTTCACGCTCTATCTATTGATTCTAATACCATGTATCAGAAATTGAACAATTTTACCCACAAATTTTTTCAGTTTTCTTCGCTCTCCCGAACAATTTTGATTTAGTCTCATACATAGTATTTAAATGAGGGTAGCGTTATGCTTGGCTTTTAAAATTGTTATTTATCATTTCAATTATTCAACTCAATAATGGTTCTCTTCATCCCTATCTTATACGCTCTCGTCACCTGTGTAGTCAATCCCATCTTCTCCTCCAAACAGTCTCTACGGTTCTTTTTATATCTTCAGGCTGTTGCACCTCAATCAACATGCCGCTCAACACAACATATTTTTTTTTTTTTCATTTCGTATTTTCTCTTTCCATTCTTTCCAATCTGTATTCCAGTTCTTCATTTTTTCTTTCCAAATGCTCCACTTCTTCTCTAATTTTTTTCGTTTCTTGTTTATTCTTATCCTTGATCAATTGGATCTCCTTGTATGTTTGCTTCGTACCATTTCTTACATCCTTTATTTCTATCTTCAAACTACCCATTTCTTGCTTTAAAGAGGACGCTTGTTTCAAATAATGCAGGAAATGAAAATTCCTAAGAAAAATAATAAAGCTTGTGAAAATTACGCTGAAAAAACAAGAGCAATTTTTTATGCATGAAATTAATTAAAACAAGTAAAAATAAGTTTTCCACATACATACAATCCCATATACAAAATTTCAGACATTTTTTGGAAATAATGATTTTCCGCTTCTGGGAGCCCAAAATGTCTAAATTCATTAAAATCTTAACTTTTGCTTACTACACGATTACATACTTTCTCAGACTTCATATGATAAAGTAAAAAAAAATTAATTAATGCATAGATAAGGCCAAAAAAAGAAAAAAAATTTATGTCGTCAATTGACTACACAGTGACCGAAAGGGTTAACGAAAGAATATAGACCGGATACAGAACATACTATGCTAACCAAAAAATATTAAAGGATGGGAACATAAGCAAAAGGACAAAGCTTAAAATTTACAGAACTTTGATAAGGTCAGTGGTGACTTATGCAACAGAAGTGCTCTGCATGTCAAAGGAAGAACAAGAAACGTTGCGGGTATTTGAAAGGAAAATACTGAGAATGATACTGGGTTTGAAGAAAGTAAATGGAGCCGACGGAATAGAATATAGAATAAGAACAAACCAAGACCTGATGATGGAAATTGAGAAGATATAGTAAGATATATAAAAGCGCAATGAATAAGATGGCTGGGGCATATTATGAGAAGACAGGACAAGAGTGGTAACGGAATGAAGACCTTTAGAGGAAAGACGAAGAGGAAGGCCTAGGTTAAGATGGTTGGATGGGGTACAGCAGGATTTGAAGGAGATGGAAATTGGTCACTGAAGAAGAATGTGCTAAGATAGAATCGTATGGAGGAAGATAGTGGAGAAGGCAAAATCACACAAAAAGCTAAAAGAAAAGACTGAGGAGAAAAGAGGAGTAATCCACCTCATAAAAGGGATTTATCAAAAACTCCTGCAAGGGGTTGACTATATTTCTGAAGGAATGAAAGTCATTGATTGATTGATTAATTTTGATATCACCTATTTTCCAACAGGAAATGATCAATTTAAGATTTTGGCTTTCAGGCAAAACAATTTCACATGGCCCTTTTTAGTACTATAATGCAAATATCTAATTAAAAAATTTTTATCAGCTTTTGACCATATAACATAATTGGTCTTTCTATTTTCTTTATAATTTCTAAATCGTCTCCTCATTTTAATACAATTGATGATTTTGTCCACATCGGTCTATGCTTTCTCTATACTAATTTACTTTGTATATCCTAATTTAATTGATAAAATAACTTGTATTTTTTTTGTTATGCAGAGGAAGTTTTGGAGAAAAGACACAAAGTTCTGGAAGAGGCTGAAGTGGAAGAAGAAAAACGGGATTTAATAACACGTGAGATTGGAAAATTTCGTGAAATAATGAAGGTGAGTGATTTTGTTCTGAAGTTAAAGTTTTTGTTTGAGTGGAGAAGACAGTTCTAAATTGTTTTTTCTTAACGGGAAGAAGTTCCGTTAATAAGTTAAATCTTGCACATGCATATGACGTGCAATTTTGTATTTTATATAAAAAAAGATGTACATAAATACAGATGTATGTTTTATGGTTAGAGAGATATTGGTTAGGTTATTATAAATTAAGTTAGGGTGTTAGCTTTGAGGGTCGTAATATCGTAATTCAAAACCATTAGGATATGGCATCGGCGCAGTCCAACCTTTGTACAACGTGCAGCGCCGCCGGTGAGTAATGTGACACCAATTTTCTCCATTTGTACCAACGATTTAAATTGCATTTGCATCGATATTGTAATTTTTTTATGCACATCTTTTAATGAAAATTCGATTCATCAGCAGTTTAAATCGTTTTCATCCAATTTTTAATTGTTTTAACCTGAACAAATGTTTTTTATACATAAGTTGCATCCACTTACATTTGTAGAATAAAAGGAAAACAATCTTATCACAATTTTTTTTAATCTGGCAAATGAAGTGGCTGTACCAAATCTTAACTTTGAAGAAAATTTTAATTTAATTAATCTCTTAATGCACACAATAATTTCATTACAAATATTAGAAATCGCTTGCGTCAAACGAGAAGTTGCTGAGTAAATATAGCGGTCGCTCGTGACCCAGACCCAGAAATATGCATTTCTATGAATTCATACCTAAATAAGCGGGAGTTGCATTGCCGCTTAAAATACAAGGGTTCAAGGTATGCAAAGAACCACACATATAATATAGTCAACCGCTTCATTAGTCGCTAATATGAGATGAAAAGATGTTTAAAATTAATATGGACAACTGTTTTTAAAAAGATTTTTACTTTATCACATACAGATTTTGTAACACCTATACAAATAAGAAATGTGAAATTCAAAACTGAAACAATTTGTAACATATTGCAAGAAAAAGTAGCAATCTTAAAATTTCAATTTTTTAAATTTGGATCTAATTTTAAAAAACTCTAAAATTTTCCTGCGACTTTTATTGAAATGTCGTTCCGTGAGCATTTGAATAATACATTTTAGTGGAGTGATGACCTTGCTAGATGGTAAACATTAGAACATTTTACATTTTTTCAAAGTTAAGAGCATTGTTGGGCCAACTGGGATTCGGGAGTGAATATATCTGAGCATGATATATTTTATTCTAACATAAAATAGGACCAATCCTACAAAAAAAAACACAGTAATTTTTTAACAAGATTTTAAATTTTTAAACTAAGTTCCTCTTTCAAATCCCGCAATTGATTTAAAACGCACGATCCGTTCCCGTAATATGTTTAAAGCTAAAATTTGAGCGACGTCGCTTTTTTTTGCTAAATTTCATTTTACTGATTTATTTAAATATTTAACAGATTGATTTTCCTTTAAGTTGGTTGAAAACTTATTAAATTAACAAACAATTAAATTTGATTCTTCAGTTTTTTGTTTAATGATTTAGTTAAGTAGTAATGTAATAAGTACCCACGAATTGTATTTGTAAGTTATGATTCGTGGTGTAAAACCAAGTAAAAATGTATTTTCGACATAATTTGGAGACTACGGGTGAGAATTTACGTCGTCTTGGATCTTCACACCTTTTTTTCTAGAGTAAGTTATTACAGTAAATGTATAATATCTAGCATAGTACCTTTTTTTTAAATACGAATATTTGAAAATATTACAAAAAGTATCAATTTTGCCAATATTTTCTAATATTCGATATTTTTGTTCCTTCATTTTTTTCTAATAGCGACGATTTGCATGCATTTATGCATTCATAGTTTTTTAATTATGTTTATATAATATTATGTACATAACGAATGTATTCTTATTTATTTGTTTATGAAAACAAAAATTATTTGCTCTTTAGGCGGTTGTCGGAATAATCGTTATCAAAAAAAGAATTACCAACAAATAGGAAGCAATTGTTAAACAATTGTCTTGTCAAAAAAGTGTCGTAATCGGTATGATAAATTAATTTAACTAACAGTTTTTTTAATTTAAAATTGCTTTTTAACATATTTCCGCTTCCTTCTAGAAACAAGAGGAAGAAAAAGAAGTTAGTCGTCGTAAAGAAAAAGAGAAACCAGGCTCGCGTTCGCCCAGTCCACGACGTCGCGAAAAAGAGGAAAAGAAAACGCGCCGACGCTCAAGATCAAGGTGAGTTTTCTTCTTTTTTTTTTATTTGCTATAAATTAATGAAATTTAATTTTGTTTAGATCAAAAGATGATAGGAATAAAGAAGTGGATCGTGCTGATAGAGAGAGAGAAAAGGAGCGCGAACGTGAAAGGGAACGAGAACAACGTGATCGGGATAGGGAAATAAGGGAAAGGGAGCGCGATAGAGATCGGGATCGAGATCGCGAGAGAGAACGCGATCGAGGCGATAGAAATGATAGGAATGATCGTAATGATCGAAATGATAGAAACGATCGAGGGGACAGGGGCGACAGGGAGGATCGTGAAAAAACAAAAAACAGCAAGGAGTTATTGAAAGATAAAGAGATTGAAGAAGAAATGAAAGAAAAAAAGAAGGCAGAAAGGAGAGCACGAGAAAAAGAAGCTGCATATCAGGAGCGATTACGTACATGGGAGACCCGTGAACGTAGGAAAGCTAAAGATTACGAGAAGGATAGAGAAAAAGATAGAATTAAAGAAGAAGAAAGGGAACGTGATGCTAAAAGATTAAAAGAATTTTTGGAAGATTACGACGACGAACGTGACGATATTAAGTTGTACAAGTAAGATCTATATTTAGTTTTATTTCAAACTTTCTAATACATTTTTTTTTTTTGCAGAGGTAGTCAATTACAGAAACGAATTACTGAACGGTTCAAGGAATTTGAAGCAGATAATCGTGACAGACAAAAGGAGAAAGAAGAAATTGAAGAATTAAAAGCAAAAATATTTTCTGGTGGCCATGAAGATCCCAATGCAGAATTCGAAAGGGTTAAAAGGGAACGAGAGGAGCAATATAAACCCAAACTAATTATTGACGTTAATTTGGATCAGTATAGACAGAGAGAAAAGGAAAGAGAAAGAGAAATTGAAAGACAAAAAGCTCGAGATAGGGAACGTGATCGTGAAGCGGAAAGAGAGTTGACTAGGCAGAGAATCAAAGAGGAACGAGAAAGATGTGTTGTGGAACAAGCCGCCCAAGAATTGGCTGCTGTGCATGCCGAACCCATTGACAGTGATAGTGATGTAGATGGTCACCACAGTCCACCTATGCCGCCCGAACCGGACACGAGCTCTGAGAGTCGCGGTGAATCTGTTAAGGTAAGTTTTTGTTTAGAAACAATCGATGTACTATTTATTGTTTTCCTTTTTAGTGGACTCAAATTCAAGCTGGAGATGAAGATTCGAGACAGTCGGTAATTTCAAATCCCGAAGAATTGGTAGCACCCCCAACGAGCACCGGTATTAAACTAACTTTGTCGAAACCAAGTGGACTTCATAGTCCCCCACGTAACGACAAAAGAAGACGAGCAGATCTCCGTGAAGTGTTCAATCCTGACGAAGATGACACTAGCACTTTAGTTAAAAAACGTAAATTAGTTCCATTAGATTATACAGAGGAAAAGAAAAGTAAACGGGATAAAGAGAATGGTGATAAAAAATCTGAAGAAGTCTTAAAGTCGCAGGAAGAAAAACGTAAACACATAAAATCTCTCATCGAAAAGATTCCAACCGAAAAGAATGCTTTATTCGATTACCAATTAGATTGGACAGTTATTGATAACGCTTTAATGGAAAAGAAAATACGTCCGTGGATTAATAAAAAAATCATCGAGTATATTGGTGAGCCTGAACCTACACTAGTAGATTTTATTTGCTCCAAAGTTCTGGCTGGTTCTCAACCGCAAGTAATATTAGAGGATGTACAAATGGTATTAGACGAAGAAGCTGAAGTTTTTGTTGTTAAAATGTGGAGGTTATTAATTTATGAAGTAGAAGCTAAAAAGTTGGGTCTTGTAAAATAATTGAATGCATGAATTAAAGTATTTAAGAACTCTCTTTGGTTAAGCAGTAATTATTAATTAATTGCTATTAATTATATTTTTATGTTTAAAATAAACTTGTATTTAATATTACAATTTTTATTGACACATTTTGGTTGATTTTTTTTATTTATCTGTAGTTTTAGTTTAGAAATGAAGACACCCGTGCAGGGGGGGATTGAGCGTCATGGTCCCTCAGAAGTGGTTAAAAAAATCTGATCTGACTTTATTGATTGGTGCGACGAAGAGTAAATTTTGACAGAACAGTGGCAGAACATTTGTAATTTAGTAAGTAACTTTCTAAATTCATTCTATTTATTTTTTTTTACAAACATTTGCTTTGGACCTTATAATAATCCTTAAAAAAATCCAAATATGCTTGAGAATTATTTTTTTAAGTCAATTGATGATCTTATCTGGGGGGAGGGCTGCAGGATCCACCTGGGTCTCTTGTACCTCAAATAATTCTCAGGATTGTAATTTAAAATCTCCCGGATCAGTGAGTTGTCTGAGAATTCCAAGCTATCTCCGATGGACTCGATGTTGGAGTCTTCCTGCTGCCAGACGTTTGTAACAAAGAAAGGGGCTTTTAGTCAACATCTGATATCCATGTTTTATGTGGTTTGAAATAAATTCATCTGTAACTTGTTTGCAATCAGTTGAGCGTATGTCATGATGATCTTTGATCTTCATCATGTAATGGAGTGCCGGGGTGTCCCCATATCTCCTTCATCCCATGTTGCTTTTTTGCGGTGGGATTTTGAAGTCCGCAGGAATGATGTTGGACTCGGGTGATGATCCTACAACGGTTTTGTGGTCCATTGTAACGAGTGGCTCCTAAGTTGGTGAGAGTGAATCTAGACAACTTCTGAAAAAGAAGGGAATTAATCGAGATTTTCCTCTGGTTCGTATTGCCCTAGGTTCCTGATGAGCGGATTTTCTGAAAGATTTCAATTATTATAGACATTTTCTGACAACTTACAGGTGTGCTCTTTGACGAGTTCGAGGTTTCCGTCTTCGATTGGTGACGTATAGCGAGCGTTAAAAGGCTCTTGTTTTTAATAATCTGGGTCTAGTACATCTGCCGGGCGGAAGCTGTTCCCCAGATGGGAGCGGTGCAGGCAGGTGCAGGTCATGGTTGGCCTGATGATAGCCTTGGATTCGAATCTTGTTTGCAGGTGACAATTTGCTGCGGCGACCTGTTAGTGGTAGCAAGTTGGCCGAAACGGCCTTTGCTCTGTCGGTGATGGACTTGATCTGGGCAGTCGAGAGTGACCCCTAGGTACTTGGAAGTGGAGGTCCATGGGATGGCTTCACCGAACATGAAGACGTTCTTGTGGGGGTTTTCAACGTTTTCGAAACACGGTTGCGCTGCTCTTGCTTGAGTTCACCTTGATGCGCCAAGTTTCTAAGTCATTGATGGTCATGGCAACCTCCGGATGGATGGAATTGATGTAAACTGCTGTGTCATCCGCATACAGTGAAATTTTCGTCCTCGGATTCTTTGGAGTTGGAATGTTACTCATGAAGATGTTAAATAGCGACGGGGACAGAAGTGAACCTTGGAGAACTCCAGATCGGATTAGGCTAATCCTGACCAAAAGACCGAGAAGCACGTTGTTGTCGAACACGGCTTGTTTGATACGGGTTAAGATGATCTTTTCTGCGACTTTCGCTATCGTCGACAGGAGGCTGATGGGGCGGTAGCTCTGCGTTTTTTTCAACAACCACGTCTGCGAGTTTCCACATCTGCGGGAAATACCTAAGGCGGAGAGATGCATTAATGATACCTGTGAGGGTTGCGACTGTTTTCCGGGGCAGTTCCTTGGAGTCCGGGTCTGGGGCTTTCTTGTTCTTGAGTTTGCGTATGGTCGCGGAAACTTCTTTGAAGGTGGACGGGTCGATTTGGGTGGGGTCGTCCGTGAGCAGCTGTTGGTGAACAAAATCGTGGACCATGTCGATGTGCTCTTGGATTGAGTGGTCGTTGTTTGGGCTGCACTGTGCTTCGAGGTTGTCGGCAAAGGTTTCCGCATTTTCCGCGTCGCTCCTGGCTTGAGTACCGTGCGATCGGGTGATGGAGGAGATGCTACGATTTTTGGCTTGTTGAAGAGTCTTTGCCATGTAACAAACCACCCTCAAGCATTTAATTAATAGGTAAACATAAAATAATTTAAATTAGCTCGACTCAGTAAAAATTCTTGTTAAAAATATTATTTAGATAAACTTATGATTACAAAAATTTAAGAAAGATTTTTACGGTCAAAGTAGCGGAGGTCCCAATTATATACGTCAAAACTCGACCTAGAAAACCATAAAAATCATTTATCTGTAACTTACTTATGTGGTAATCTACCACTAAAAAAAAATATAAAAATTAAGTAAACTAATTTATATTTCATCGCCATAGATAAGACAATATTCTTAAACGATACTTTTAAAATTGAAGTTCAAAGAAGTTGAGGACATAAAAGGGCGACACAAAGAATTATTAATCAGTCGTTTTGCCGAGCCGTTCGAGCCTTTTTTGATTCAATCCAAAAGAGACGTCGTGGTCCCCCCCTTTGCTATTTGAACTCTTCAAATCCAAATCTTATTGTGCTAGATTCATAATCAAGTCATTTATTAACACTCTATCATTAACATCGCGAATAAATAAAATTGTGTTTTGATTTTCTTCAATTGTAGGTAAGAACAAATTGAATTAACAAATGAAAGGCGCAGGCTAAGAAGGGGGGGTAGTCATTTTTTTTAAATTTTTTAATTTTTGCGGCAATTGACAGCTAATGCAATATTCTATTGTATAGAAATGTAATTTAGGCTAAAATTGAAGTTAGGCAAAAGATATTGCAGATTAAAGTTTGTGTATACTGGCAAAACATATGAGGTTTCAAACTTTAAAATCGCGTTTCTGAAAAATTATAAATTTTGACTATCTCTATTAGCATCTCGGAGAACATTTTTTGTAAATATTGTAAATAGAGAAAAAATTAAACCATCGGGAGGCACCTGTGGGGGTGGCCTCGTTGGGGGTACCTGGCAAACGCTCCTAGGAGCGTTTATGCGTGCTGTAGCCACGTAGCTCCTTTGGGGTCCTCTGCTTGATCCGATCGCTAGAGGTGCATTGGTATTGGGGTTGGACGTCGATGGCACTGGGTTGTCCGGACCACTTTGGTTTAGGATATTTATAGCACCTCTTATAGTTGCCGGTGTGGGTGCCCTCACAGTTGGCGAACTTTGCCAGTTTGGTGCGGGGTATGGTGCATTCTTTGACTTAACGCATTTAGGAATTGCGCGGTAGCATCGTTGGGCGTGATGAAAGCGTTGGTAACGGTGACATTTCCCAACTTCGGTCCTCGGATGTGGGGTTTCTACCGTGAAATTAACCCCCCAAGAATTCTCTGCCTCGGTCCTTTCTAGTTATACGAGGAAAAGTGGCATCAGGTACCTTTCCCGTCCTCGCGTGGGTTGGTGAACCTCCGTTACAGAGGGGCATTGGGCGATCAGGTCCTCCTTGATTTCGGCTGAGGAGTCCTCTTAAAACCACTTTGAGTGGTTTGTCCTGCGGCAGCAGGAAGGAGTGGCTGGGGATGTTGTCTTCTTCGAGCAAACGGCTGAGTTTGCTGTAGTCCATTTCAGAGTCGGGCGAAAATTCAATCCCGTCGGCTACGCGGCGGATTTTCCTGTAGTTGATGTCGAGTGCCTTAATTTTGCGGTATAGTGCGGGCCATTTGTCCTTGATGGTCCTGATAATGATTAGCGGGATCCTGTAAGAATTTTATTATCGGTTACCTGGTCCTCGAGGTCCATTTCTGCTGCTTTGGGTTGGGCTTACCGTCGGCGAATGCTTCCTAAGAGGTGGGTGGTGCACGTCGTTTCTTCGACTTCTTAGCTGCGCGCTTGGAGACGACTTCTTCGAAATCGGGTTCCGGTGCTACCTTGAAACCGCGCGGTGGAGGTACTGCCGAGTTCATTATAGGCAGGGATGAGGTGCGAGGTGGCGCCGGAGCTACCCTGCTATGGCCTAGGAGGGGATAGAGGGCGGCCAGAGCGCATCTGGCTTTTTTGTTGGACGCTTGGATATGGGTCTGGAGCTGATGAAGTAGGATGTGTCGTCCTAGTAGAAACCTTTTTTCGTCTATCTTTCGCGGGGGAGGGAGAAGTGAATATGGAAGTTTAATAGAGTCAAGGCTTGGACTGAGCTTTGTGGGATTCCCGCTGTCATTTTTTTAAGGGAGGAACGGGCGTCTTCTATCTTAACTCGAAATTGTCAGTCTTTGAGTGTTACTGGTAGACCTGCTTGGAATAATTTGTAAAGCAGACTTTCATGCCCTATTTTATTGAAAACTTTGGCTATGTCGGTGGTCTGCTTTTTGTTCCAGTGTTTTGCAATGTGTTCCGTGAGGCGGAGAATTTGGTGCAAGGTCGAGTGTCCTGTTCGAAATCCGAATTGCTCATCGGGAATAATTTGGGTTTCGGCCAGGGCTGTGTTGAGTCAGGGGAGAATTATTCGTTCTACTAAGTTGCCTTTGTTGCCTTTCAAAAATTTAAATCATCGTCAGGCACAGATTAATGCAGTTCTATGAATCGACTAAAACTTCCGCATCTTAATACACAAAGTCCCAGCACGCTACTCATCCAGCGTGTCATTTTTTGGTGAAAAAGAAACAATCTGATTGGTCGATTTTTTACCAACCAAAACATATTAAACCACTCCCGGTACTCCCCCTGGGACGAGTTGCACATCAATCGAGTTTTCAACCAATCGGGTCTTAGATGCCCGTCCGTGGACGGGCTTTCCAGATAGTAAATATGTATATGCTGCTATCGATTTAACGCGGTATTGTAATTTATGTAGCGCATATAAGATAAATATGAAGTTTGGTAAATAGCATCATTCGATTTTTGTTTTTAAGTTGGAATGGGATTGAACTTTTACTTTTTTATTTACATTTTAATATATTACAAATTTTAACCTTGTAAACTTGAATCATAGCAATATTATTAATATATGTTCAAATTATAAATAATTTAAATATAATGACGTAATCAATACACAGTCAAGTTGAAATAGTAAACAAAAAGTTGTCTGGAATATTAAAAACAGTTGAAAAAGTAAAAACAGAAAAGGTTGTCTGAAATATTTCTAAGATTCCTTAGATTCCCCAAAATTTTATAAGATTTCCTCAGATCTCCCTTTACTTGTACACGAAATTTCTTCAGCGATTTCCCGTTCGGAAAGCCAAATACAAAAAGTAACAAAACCGTGAGGGGGGTCTAGGGGGTTATAAAATACCCCCAGCACATCAGTGTTCGTGTTCCAAAAAAGAAAATATATTATTAAATGTCAAATCAGAAATCTTAGATTTTTGGAAGTTGGAATTCCTTGTTTGAAACCCATAAGCTCAATAACAGATTTTTTGCGCACAATCTCTGCTGTACTGGAGGGTATTCCATACCGCGGTGGCCTAACCGCTAGAGCAGTTTTTCGGTCCAAATTTCAAACGTAGAACAATCAAATCCCTTATCCCTAATCCAATAATCTTGTTGGTTAAAAGAAAAGAACCAATCACGAATCAAAAACGTTACATATTTTAGCTTAACTTTTTATACCAAAAATGAGTATTTTTTTCCAGGGTCAAAACTTTCCAACAAGTTTCACTAAAAATAAAATCCAATCCACAAATTCCAATTTAATGCAACTTTTTCCAAAAAAATCCAATTTTATTTACTTATTGAAGTAGGCCTAGGCCCCAACGCTATCTAATCTTTTCGTGATACACCTTCAATTTAATTTAAATTTTTACAAAAATTCTATCCTAAATCATTTCTTGTGATTTCTCCAATATCCAAAATCATCCTCTAGTAATCTCCAATCACAATTCTTCAACTCCAAAAACTTAGACTCATCAAAAATTCAGTTCTGTTTAGATCTTGGGATAATTCAATAACCAAATCAATAAAAATTACTTACTCAAACCAAAAATCACTAATTTATTCTTAAAAATACAAATCCTTCATGGTACCCTGGTGGAAATATTTCTCTGCAAAAACTCTGCAGAAGACTTTCAAACTCTGAATAAGACTTTATAAGACATTTGTTGTCTCTGCAGAAGTCTTATAAACTCTTCATAACTCTTACAAAAAGTTCGAAATATAAGAGAAAATTTAACTACATAAGACTTCTACAGAGTTTGTAAGACTTCTGCAGAGAAAACAAATGTCTTATAAAGTCTTATTCAGAGTTTGAAAGTCTTCTTCAGAGTTTTTGTAGAGAAATATTTCCTCCATGGTACTATTAGATTATAATAGTCTATGGTCTAATATGGTATAATGTGATCTGATAGTACCATGAAACTCTCACCTCGCCTGGTGCGGGGTACCAACCCACAAACTATTTTGACAAACAGCCTGGTTTTCTTCGCCCATTGCTTCCACTACAATTCATTGGCGGAAAAACCAGAAAACACAGAAATATTCACAAAATTTCAGAAAATAAATCTTTTATGGAAAACTGCGAAAAACGATTGGGAAATGCTGCTGACGGTCTATGCCAGGGATGGGCAAAGTACGGCCCGCGGGCCATCTCCGGCCCCCAAAGAGTTTTAATCCGGCCCGCCAATGTCCATTCTAAAGTAGCAGTGTTATGGCCCTCGGAAATATATTTTAACAGCCTCGTCGGCACAAACAGGTGTAAAACAGATACGTAGGTTCGTAGCTTAGCCGTCTACGAAAATAAACAAGTGGTATTTTTTTTTGGAATTCTGGCTCCCCGTAATTTTTTTTAGGTTTTTTGGCCCCTAATAAAAAAAGTTTGCCCACCCCTGGTCTATGCCTTGCCTCAGGGCTTTTGGAAGGACCAATACATAGGAGCATGGAGTGTGGCATCTACCAGGACGAGCTGGCAGAGGTCAAAACCTTTCACGGTAATGACTTGAATGAACTGTAAAGTAAACCCCCCCAAAACTATTCTACCCGTTCATGGCTCGTAAAGCAAATTTCGCGAAACCGAACCAACAAAACCCCCCCCCCCCCTGAGTCGGATTCCTTAGAAAATCAACTCCCGTAACAATACCAACCCAAGTAAACACAAGACCAAATTCTCAAGAAACGCTGGGGCAACAAAAGGGACCTCAAGCTTTCGGTCAACCCACGAGAAGGAACTTCCAATCAGCTTTTCCCCCCAGGCAAATCAGAAATTCAGAAGATTCAAAATCACATTTAGGTAAACCCTGTATTCAAAGGATCCTAAATATCAGGATATTTGAATAAAAGGGGAGAGTGTTTCCAAAAGTCCTCTCACCCAGACAAAATCCCGACCGCAAGAATTCCTCTAAGCGAAGTAGCCAAAGCAAAAGAGAGAAAAAGAAATTCCATGTCACAAGACGAAAAATACAGAATAAGAGCAAAACGAAAAATGAAGGCATTTTCCTGAGAGAAACTCAAAACTGGATAAAGCGGAATAGGAACGCAATCGATTGACTCGAAAACTTTGGAACCGCAGATTGCGTAGCGACGGAAGAAATTCGGACAGAAATTCCAAAATCGACCAATTTGTTGGCTGGTAAAAGTTTATGTAATTTTATTGTAACAAGCCAAGATGCAGTGGTGTAACTAGCGGTGTTCCATGTGCTCGATCGAACAAGGGCCCGGGCGTTAAAGGGCCCGGTTCCATCACGGCCAAAATAATAAAATATTTTATCTACATAATTTAATGTTAAGTCTGAGACTTAAAAAAATTTGGGGGCCCGGGATACAGGCCCATGGCTGCCTGATTACGCCACTGCCAAGATGACGTACTAAGGAATTTAATGAATGGGGTGGTTTTCCCTTGCCTTCCTCATTGCCCACAGATACATCTTGGGCTTTAGATCACAGCAGTGTATTCGACGCGACCAGGGTTTCAACCGCGGTTACCCGCTTCCCAGGGGTTAGTACTGCATAATTTTGGTAAAATGTATTAATACTGTAGGGTTTACAAAGTGTCAAAAATATTTTAAAAAATCAATTTTTTTCCAGGAGGATTTTTAGAAAACTTTTAAATATTTAACAATATCTCAATATCAATTAATTTTTGTTTTATGTATGTATATTTTGTACCTATTATTATGTATATATTTTGCAAACAGGTTAATCGTAAAAAAATAAATAAAACAATGAGATATTCTAATAGGTTGCTGAATACTTCTGATGCAACCAAACTTAAATACATTTATCGATGACCTTTCTGTACCTAACAGTTTCATCAAGAACAAGTTAGTTATACTTCAAATTACTAAGTTGCTATTTTGTATTGTAGTGAAGTTTCAAAATAATGAATTTAGTTTTGGTAAGATCTACACATCACATTAACGCCGCCAAAAAGTTACATAATAAAGCAAAACATTTGCAAAACTTAAATAATCCTATTCTATATGCCGCCAAGGATGAAAGTAATAATTTTTCAATTTTCACTTTGAGTTTATTGTACTATTCGACTTTTTTTCTAGCTTACAAATTATACGCGGATGTGGCTAAAGTGTACGAAAATTCAATTGCTTTAAATACACTCGGGCAACACAAAAAATGGAGAAGATTATTAGTTGAAGAAATATCTCCGCCAAAAAACTCAAAAATTTTGGATGCAGCTGGAGGAACTGGTAAATGAGTTTTTTTTTTTTAACTGTCTGACAAATTCTAATTTTGAAAAAATAATCAAATTTAACCCTAGAGCAGTAGACTGTTTTTTACTACCTAGGGTGTAGGCACATACCCCATGTACTACTCTAGGGTTAAATGACGTAGAACTGTATCTAAACAATTTTGCCAATTGCGTATACGAAAAAAAGTATTTTAGGATTGACGGCATTTGAAATCTTGGATTATTCAAAAAAATTAAATTTTGGCTTGAACGTAACGGTTTGTGACATGAACTCAGGAATGATGGGTGTTGGTCAAGAAAAAGTGAAAATATTTAATTATGATCCAAAATTAGTGAACTGGGTTAAAGCCGATATTAATACATTGCCATTTGAAAATGAAACTTACGATGTATTTGTAATAACTTTTGGCCTCCGAACTGGTGTAAACCTAAATTGTGTAAGATATCATTAATGTGCTATAAACAATATAGTAGTACTATATAACATATATTAAAATAATATAATTTATTTTAGATGGTTCGGGAAGCTTTTCGTGTTTTAAAACCAGGAGGAAAAATTGGAATTTTAGATTACTGTTATTCGGATTATCCTACCAGCATGCAATGGTTATATAATAGTTTTTTATGATTTAAGTGTTAAAAGTGTTAAATTATTTTGAGAGCGGTTTACGCGAAAATAATTTAAAATTATTATGTTACCCCGACTTTTTTCCCGAAATTTTCTGAACCAAAAAACCTAGCATTTTCGAATTCTTATTTGCATTTTTTTTATAAGATCCTAACAATCGGGCCGTATGCCGAAAAGCTATAGCTTTTCTGTCAGAATTTTTTTTTTTTTGCTCTTTTTGCAATGAATATTTTTAGGATTAATCTGAAGTATATTGAACATATCTCTGGATTCTGCCATCAATTGTTTTGGAAAAATGGATATACTATGAAATATTTAGCAGAAAATATAAAATTTTGTCCATCAAAGGTTTAGAATTAACATACGTCACACAATTTTGTTCTAATAATAATTTATTTTTACAGGAGCAATTAACAACAATCCTTAACAACGAGGGCTTCCATAACATTACATATCAATCGCGGATTTTAGGTGCAGTGCTACAGTATGTAGGGCAGAAACCTAAGCAAATTAAGTCGTAATCAAAAAGTTAAGGGTTGTATTACTAAAAACGTTCGTTATAACTTTGTTTAATGCTTGCTGAATTATAAAATGTGTTCAATTTGCTCAAAAATTGATCGAGATCTTTTTATTCATCAAACGCTGGCTTTTTATTGCTTATAAGTCGCACGCGTAAGGTTACCAAGTTGGTCATTTATTTAAATTGGGATACAAGTGCGACTCTTTACAAATTGTAAAAATGCCCGATTTCTTCACTTTGAGACAGCTATCGGATAATGAAAAAACCGCGGTTCAATGCCTGGTCGCGCCGACTATACTGCTGTAATTTATAGTACAATTTCAATATATGGCAGATACATGCACTGGGTCCCTGATATCTAGTATGCGGCGGACAATTTATGCATTAACAGAAGATATTATATACGGCTTAAATTATATGCCGCATACTAGATATCGGGGACCCAGTGGAAATAATTCCGCGCTCTAGTAATAACAAGACGAAGTACTAAATTAAGTTAAAGAAGAAGAGATTTAGATTAGATTTGTCGTGGTTGCTTTGGTTGATTTGTGGGGTATTTGGAAGGAGAAAGAGGATGTCTAGCAAAGCTAGATAAGAAGAAAACTGACTTACTGATGAATTGAGAATGATGCTTTTGTTCCAGAAGGTCGCCTGATCGTTAACGTACGCGAGATTGAAGTAAATTGAATTGAATTTTGAATTCTGAAATTAATTGAAATAAATTGAGAATAGAGAAGAAAATGAATGAGAGAGAGAGCGAGCAAGAACGGGGGTAGAGGGATTGATAACATACGTAATAGTTCACTTAGGCCTTCGATTGAAAATGTGAAAATAATAAGAGTGTGTATACAGTAGCGGTCATGGAACTTGCATTGGGAATTATTCCCGAATAAAAAAAAGAGTTCTTATTATGTTCTTAATAATAAACGTGCTCACGTGAAATAACGTGAAAATAACGTTAACAAAATCACAGATTTTGAACAAATGGTTCAAGTCCTTACTGTATATTTATCACAAGAAGATCAAGCGAGATGGGTTGACCTAATAGTTTTTCGCCTTGTTATTGGTGTACGTTTTTGTTCCTTGTTTATTAATATTTTTGTGACTCCCGGTCTATTTTGTCAATCCGAACTGTTCATTTTGAATAACCTTGAGGTTTTCGACGGTTTCTTTGAGTCTTGAAAGGATGATTCTTCTATTAATATCCCAAATGTGGAGAGGAGACTGATTGGCCGGTAGTTCTCCGAGAACTTGCTTCTTGCTTTTCCCCTGGCTTGTGAATAACGATAATATCCGCTATTTTCCATCGATCCGGGAAGTGCTTTATTCTGAGCACTGCCTTGATTATCCCTGTTAATGCCGAGAGGAATTTCTTCGGGAAGTTGTTTTTTTAGGACATTTATCGAAATGCCGTCTTGTCCTGGAGCTTTTCTGCGCTTGAAGCGCCTTGGATCTCTTCGACAATTATAGGCCCATCACCTTGCTCCCAGCATTCGGAAAACTACTCGAAAAAATAATAAAAAAAAACTCATGAAAACCAGAAACCCTTTCCACTCCAAAAACCAATATGGATTCACCCCAGGCAACCATCTATGCACTCAAAAAATACATGGAAGAAATAAAAAACCAAGCAACTCCAAAAAGATGCACTGCCTCAATATTCTTCGATATAGGACCAGTAGGATCTGGTGCTTCGAGAAAAGTCTTCGCATGCCTGTTGATCTTGGCTACCAGGGCTAGGTCTTTATTCTCGCTGTTGAGACTGAACTGAGATTCCAGAATATCAGCGAAAGCTTCGGCTTTATCTTCGTCAGAGGGGACCAAGCCATGAATGCTTGATATCGTGTGTGGTTTCCTAACTGCTTTCACCATCCGCCACACTGAGTTATTTTCGAAAAATAGGTTGTCCAATTTCTCGGTTCATCTTTCGCTGCGAAAACTCTTCAGGGCAGCTGTCAGTTGGTTTTTCAATTATTGGTTTGCACAATTACGATCTTCAGGATGCCATGTTCTTCTCGCGATGCGCCGTTTCACCCTAATTAAAGCTTTACTGTGGGGAAGGAGGAAAACATGTAAGTCTGGGATTGGCATAGGGTGGTTTGCTACCTGCAGGGAGGAATTGATCCGACTTTCAAACATACTTACATAATTATCCAGTTCTTCAGATGTTTTGATAATTGTGAGTGAGGTCATCTTTGGACATGAAAAATGACTGGGTAATGATCGGAGTCCAGTGGGTGCTTACGTTCAACTGGCATTGGAAATTGAAGTTCTTGAGGTTTGAAGTTCTTTTGAACTTTGAAGTTAACGCGGCGAGAGGAGGGGGGTCCTGGGAGAGTTGTATACTGCCAATATCTGCAACAAATTAATATTACTGAGTGTTTTGTTAACGACTATACTTATCGTGTGGTAGCCTTCCGGCCCTTCAAGTTTGGTATGATCATCTCGCAGTCGTTTCTCTGTCTCTGACCTTGGGAATCTTGTTTCGTTTCAATTCAGAAAGCCATCCGCAGGCTTTTGGGTGCTCTTCTGAGCTTCATTGGATTTTGATTGGTGGCTTGGATAAAGGTTTAAGAAGGAGGAGCCTTAGTCTACTCTTTGGTACTCCATTATGATGCCGTCCATTTTTGTTTGGTTCATCCTGTTTCTTACGAGTAAAACCAAGATGGCTGCCTGCTCTTTTTTGGTAATTACATATGATTTTAACGTTAGGGTCCGTTGGGATTGGATTTTGCTCTTGTGTTGTGGCTTGGGTGAATCGATTTTTATTTGTTCTTTGGGCGTACGTTTCCTGTGGGGATGTGCGGTGAGGCTTGAATCTACCTTTTGGAGTAATTGTGGTGGTTTCCTTCTTGATGATCTCTTCCTTCTGCGGAAGCTCAGGCAACTTTGATAACTGGCAGGGTATGGACCGCCGCAGTTTGCGCATTTGGCAGGTATGCCCTGGTGGAAATACTTCTCTGAATTAGACTTTTGCAGAGTTTCTCAGAGTTTGTAAGACTTCTGCAGACTTTGTTTTACTTTTTCAGAGAAATATTTGTCCTTGGTCTTTGTGCAAGTGGCTGTCAGGTGGTCCCCCAGCGCACTTCAGCGAATTTCTGGAGGAATTCCCCTGATAACCACTTTCACCTTTGGGGTGCGCCGGTCGCTGATTAGAACAACCTGAGAGCCGACAGTCACGCGGCAAATTTTTGTACACTAAATTTCCTTTTACAACATTTTTGAAAGATTTTCCCAGATTTCCTCCTGGTTATTTCAAGATTTCCATTCGAAAAAGTTGAAAAAGTAATAAAATAAGGGTTGTCTTTAGTTTCCCTAGGATTTTCTTAGATATCCTTGGTTTCCCTTTATTTGTACACTAGATTTCTCTCTTGGAAATATATAAATTACAATAAAATCACAAGCAAAATTTTTGTAGACTGGATTTTCTTTTGTAAGATTTGTGAAAACTTTTCCGGGTTTCCTCCTGGATTGCCTTAAAATTTCCTTAAAAGTTTTCGAAAAGAAAAAAAAAAGGATCCTTAAGATTTTCTAATTTCCTAAGATTTATTTGGAATTCTTGCAGTTTCTTAATATTTACTACAATTTCCTGATTAAGGAATTCCAAAGATTTTCTTCGATTTTCTTATATTTCTACAAATTTCCTGAGATTTTCCTTCACTAGATTTTTCGGGCAATTGTGGAACTTGATTGATGTGCAACTCGATTGGTTCGTTATACAGTAGAACCCCTCTATAACGAGAACTCAAGAGACAAGCCTACTTACTCGTTATAACAGATTTTTGCTATAAACAAACATATAAAACGTATACATAACGGCAAGGGGCCAAACGATTTACTCGTTATAGCCGATTTTTCGTTATAACGGGACTCGTTATAGAGAGGTTTAACTGTATTTTTTGGTCAAAAGGTTACCGAGTGTAGGAGAATTTACAAAAATTTCTCCGGATGTTCTCCTGGATTGCCTCAATATTTTTTTTCGAAAAAGTTGAAAAAACAAAAAACAAGGTTGTCTATAGCAGTGATTCTCAAAGTGGGGGTCGCAAAAAATACTTGGAGGTTCGCAGAAAAATTGATAACAAATCGGAGATGTTTTTGTACACGTACCCATAATCGGGAGGGTCTTTTGAATTTTTCAAGTGCAAACGGGGGTCGCGGACCAAAGGGTTTGAGAAACACTGGTCTACAAAATTCCTAAGATTTAATAGATTTCATAAAATTTGCTTGGAGCTTCTCAAATTTTTCTTCATTTGTACACCAGATTTCCCCAGGGATTCCCCTCGTATTTTATAATAAATCATACCAATTTTGAAGAAATTTTCTCACATTTCTTCCCAGATTACTTTAAGATTTGCTATGAAAAAAGTTAAAAAAGCAAAAAAATCTTACCTACTTATAGTAGTCCTTGGATTTCCTAATATTTCGTGAGATTTTCTCAAATTTCCCAGAATATCTCTGGAATCTTTGGTTTTTTGCTTCATTTGTACACCAGATTTACCCATCAATCCTTTCTCGAATCAAGCTCATAAGCTAAATCTGCACAGCAACGGATTTTGCGAATTAGTGAAATCAAAGTTTTATTGGTTAAATTCGCTGCTGGGAAACTACCTCTAAAAATAAATAATCATGTTAGCAACCGGTGTTCGCTCTGCTTTTATGTGACAACACTGGAATGTGTCATGCGCACTGTGCAGCGTCAAGGATGTCATTTGCCTCATTTGCTGTCACTTGGAAATTTATTCCGGTTTTTGCTAATCATACCGTGAAAAGAGTAATATTTTTAGAATCAAATTTTTGTTAATTTTTATTAAATTAAAAATGGACGTCATATTTGAACCTCATTTGCGAGATATCAAAATCGCTACGACTTACGATAAAGTTTATAAAGACGAATGTGTTTATTCTTTCGATAACCCAGTAAAGTAACCTCACTTATTTTTAGATTTGTTGTTTCACGGTGTTTACTTTACAGGAAACCGACACCGGATTGTATGTGAGTTTGTCTAGTTTTTTGGGAATTGGCTTTGAACATCTCGAGAGATATTACAGAAAAACCAAGCACGCAGTTTTTCTACACATAAAAAGAGAACGTCTCGAGGTATGTGGTATCAACTCGAACATATTCCTTTTTTTTTTTTAATTTAGATATGAGTCTTTTAAGTTTAAATTTAATAAATAATAACGGTTAGGTCTCTTCACCGTCACAGGGAGATGGGCCAGAAAAGAAAATAACCCGACTGGCTATTGGCGTTGAAGGTGGTTTTAACAACGATGTATGCAAAAAATTTGAATTCAAAGATACTTACAATGTTGTTGTTCTGCCCGAATATCATACTATTCCGTGGCCAAGTTCAAACCTTCCACCTTTGGTAAGAATTTTCCTCTTTAAAAATTAATACTCAATAAAAAACTGAAATTCTAGGTTAATCAATCTGTAAAAGCAATTTTAGAAGTTGAATCTGCCAGTAAATTAGCCGAATTGGAAGCACTCTCTTGTACATGGGACGGCGAAGCTCGAATTGTTAGCATACATTCTCAAAATTTATCTCAGTTAAACAATGACGTGAAGATTCCTCCTTCTGGTTGGAAGTGTGCAAAATGTGATAAGACTGATAACCTTTGGCTAAATCTTACCGACGGTTCCATATTATGTGGTCGACGTTTCTTTGATGGCTCTGGTGGAAATAATCATGCCAGTGATCATTACACCGAAACTAAATATCCATTAGCTGTGAAACTTGGAACCATAACTAAGGACGGTAAGGGTGATGTTTACAGTTACCCCGAAGATGATATGGTCGAGGATCCTCATTTAATTAAACATTTGGCTCACTGGGGTATATAATTTTTATTTAAAAAAAATATATTTTTTACATTTTTTGTGATTATTTAGGAATCAATATTTCTAACATGGAGAAAACGGAAAAATCCATGGTGGAACTAGAATTGGAATTAAATAAAAAATCAAATGAGTGGGCAGCTTTACAGGAAAGCGACGGTCAATTAAAACCAGTCTATGGTCCCGGTTATACAGGAATGAGTAATTTGGGAAATTCCTGTTACCTGAACAGCGTAATGCAAATGATTTTTATTGTTCCCGATTTTATAACTCGATATGTAACTGGAGCACCTTCTATTTTGGAGCAATATGAGGGCGACAGTCCGGCTAGCAATTTTAATATTCAAATGTTAGTTTTGTTTTTAATTGCAAGTCAATTTTTCAATATCCAACTTTTAGGTCAAAATTAGGAGTTGGTTTGTTATCTGGAAAGTATTCTGTTCCACCACCAAAGGGCTCGCCCGTTGATGCCGACCCTCCCGGTGTTTCACCTCTCATGTTTAAAACGCTTATCGGACGTGGACATGCCGACTTCTCGTCGAAAAAACAACAGGATGCCCAAGAATTCTTTTTACATATTTTGTCACTGCTCGAACGCAACAGTTTAAGCCAAAATAACCCCGGCGACTCGTTTAAGTTTCAAGTAGAAGAACGCGTGCAATGCAGTTCTAGCAAAAAAGTTAAATACTCCCACCGATCAGATAATGTTTTAGCATTGAATATACCATTGGAGGCTGCAATTAATAAGGATGAAGTGAGTGGAACATTTCTTTTGAGTTTTAAATTTAATTTTGGTTTTATGAAAGGTTACAGCTTACGAAGCAAGAAAGACTGAAGCTGAAGCCCTAGGTAAAAGATTGGAGCAGTCGACACTTGTACGGCCTAGAATCAAGCTTTTTTCATGTTTGGAGCTCTTTACCCAATCTGAAATTGTCGAACAATTCTATAGTACAGCCCTAAATGCCAAGACAACAGCTAGAAAGTAATTTTATAATCTGGTTGAATGCAACTTTTTAAATTTTGAAATTTCAGAACTACAAGACTGGCTTCTTTTCCGGATTACTTAGTCATTCAGCTCAAGAAGTTTACTTTACGGGAAGATTGGGTTCCAATAAAACTAGATGTGGCTGTCGATATGCCAGATTTATTAGATTTGACGCCTCTACGTGGTGTAGGTCCACAACCAGGTGAAGAAGCTTTACCGGAAATAGTCGGCAGTCCACCTCCAGCTCCGGTAATGGACCCAGGCGTTCTCAGTCAACTGCAAGAAATGGGCAAGTGTTGACTTGGATTGAAGTTAATATTTTATTTTTAAATGTTAAATTTAGGTTTCCCACCAGAGGCTTGTAAACGGGCAGTGTTTTTTACCCAAAATTCAGGAATCGAGGCAGCTTCGACTTGGATTATGGAACACATTACAGATGCAGACTTTTCAGATCCTTTTGTTCCACCTGGTACCGAAAGTGTTGCTTTCGTTCCAAATTCGGTAGCTTTACCTGTAGTTATGAGCATGGGATTCACTCAAGAACAAGCCGTTAAAGCTCTTAAAGCAACCAACAATAATGTCGAAAGAGCCATCGATTGGATATTTTCACATCCCGAAGAGTTACAACAAGACGAAACTCCTGTAGTACCTGGATTTCGTGACGGATCTGGAAGTATGTACATTCTACCTTTTTTTTAAACAACTATTGTAACAAGTTTTTCTCGTTTTTTTTTCAGAATACAGGTTGGTTGCATTTGTTTCACATATGGGAACGTCAAGTATGGTGGGACATTATGTAGTTCATATTTTAAAAGACGGCCATTGGGTTATATTTAATGATAATAAAGTAGCTCTATCCGAAAATCCTCCCAAGGACCTAGGCTATTTGTACTTATACGAACGACTCTAAAACAACTTGAAAATCGTTACATTTCTCAGTTACCGACTATTTAATGCTGAAAAAAAAATGAAGATTGTGTGCCTACACATAAATTGTCGGCTTACCAACTGATGGCATTTTTTTATATCTTCAAATGTTTCTTAATAATTTTTATAATAATGGAAATAAAAACATAATAATTAAATCTTTTTTGATTTATTAGGAAAAGCTAATTGAAAAATGGACAAATTGTAAATTTTTTTATTTAAAATTCTTTGCAAAATGTAATCGAGCTTGTAAAAAGCAAGCTTCATTCATAATTAATTAATAAAGGAAAAATTCAATGTTTTAGGATCTTTTCAATATCACATAATATTATTTTTGTAGCCATTTTTACTTTTGGTGAAATTAATGCATTAACATGATAAAACTCAAGGTGACCTCGTAAACGAATTTTAGAATATTTGTAGTACAGATCATCCAGATTAGGTTAAAAAAAATTAAAATAATATCACAACATAGAATAAAAAGAAAAGTATTTGCTAAAACAGTTAATAATAATTTCGGTTGTAATTTGATCTACCACCTCGACCTCCACCCCTACCACGATTTCCACCATTTCTCGGGTTATATTGCTGATTTTGCTGACTATCTTGAACGTACTGATCAGCATAAGTATTTCTATTTTGTTGAAATTCATCATAAGTCTTGATTCTTTTCGGTTCTTGATAGGTTGCAGCTCCATAATTACCAGCACTATCAAAACTTCCACGATTGTGATTTCCCGAATTATTCCCATAACTTTGTGTGTGGGGATTTCCATAACTTCCCTGTTGTTGTCCTTCGTAAGGGTTATCGGATCGCCTTGCTTCACCACCACCGTAACGGCCAGCACTATCGAACGATCCTCTGTTGTTGCCATCTCTTGGTGTATAATTTGAACCTACATCTCTAGGTGTATAATTAGAACCTCCATCTCTTGGTGTATAATTAGAACCTCCATCCCTTGGCGTATAATTAGAACCCCCATCTTTTTCATAGTTTGAATTTCCACCTCTTTGCGAAAAGTTTGAGTTTCCACCTCTTTGTGCAAAATTAGACCCTCTACCTCGGAAATTTCCGCCACCTCTTCCACCACCCGGAGGACCTTCGCTTCTTTTTTGCCATGGTGGCATTTCTGGTGGAGGAGGTGCTTGTTCTGAAGTTCTTCCACCACGGTCTGGAACCTAAAATACCAAATTTTTTATTTTAAGCTGTTCTTATCAAGAATGGAATTCCTAGTCTCGCGTACATTTTTTCGAGATATTTACCCCTTGGTTTTTCTTGTTTAAAACCTGTTTTATATTAATATTAAATAAATTTAAAGAAAATAGAAAATTTGAGATATTGCAGAAAATCCTTAGGAAATCATAGGAATCAAGGGGTAAATATCTCGAAAATTTTGTGTAGGTACATTTGTTTGGAATTCCCTGGAGTTCATTAAAATTTTTTATATTGGAACTTTAATTGAAAATTATTAGAATTTCGGAGAAATTCTTGGAATTCCGTGGAATCATTAACATTTTTTAGGTTAGAACTTGTTTGAAAATCATTGCAATTATTTGGAAATATGGAATTCCTTCTCATAAAATTCTTAGAATTCCGTGGAATCATTAACAATCTTTAGATTAGAACTTGTTTGAAAATTATTGTAATTTTTTAAAAATCATTGGAGTTCTTCAAAGATCTTTTGGATATCTGCAAAATTTTTGAAATTCTTACAAATCCATGGAATTCCTTCGAGATCTTTGGAATTTAAGAAAATTCTTAGAATTCCATGGAAATCATTGCCAATTTTTATAAATCCCTGAACTTCTTAGGAAATCCATAAAATTCCGTGGAATCATTAACAATCTTTAGATTAGATTGTTTGAAAATTATTGTAATTTTTTGAAAATCATTCGAGTGCTTCAAAGGTCTTTTGGATATCTGGAATAATTTTGAAATTCTTAGGAAATCCATGGAATTTCTTAGAGATCTTTGAAAAACTTCGAAAATTCTTAGAATTCCGAACTTCTTTGGAAATCCATGAAATTATGTGGAATCATTAACACTCTTTAGATTGGAACTATTTGGAAATATGGAATTCCTTCTCAGAAAAATCTTAAAATTCCGTGGAAGTCATTGACATTTATTGGGAATCCATGAAATTCCGTGAAATCATTACCACTACTTAGATTAGAAGTTGCTTGAAAATCATTATATTTTTTTGAAAATCTTTGAAATTCCTACAAAATCTTTTGAAATTCCTTGAAGATCTTTTGAAATTCTTAAGAAATCCATTGTATTCCTTAGAAATCTTTTTTAATCTAAGAAAATTCTTAGAATTCCATGGAAATCATTGAAATTTTTTGGAAACTCCTAAACTTAGGAAATTCATAAGATTCTGTAGAATCATTAACAATCTTTAGTTTAGATTGTTTGAAAATTATTGTAATTTTTTAAAAATCATTGGAGCGCTTCAAAGATCTTTTAGATATCTGGAATAATTTTGAAAATCTTAAGAAATCCATGAAAATATGTGGAATCATTAACACTCTTTAGATTGGAACTTGTTTGAAAATCATTGGAATTATTTGGAAATATGGAATTCCTTCTCAGAAAAATCTTAGAATTCCGTGGAAGTCATTGACATTTTTTGGAAATCCATGAAATTCCGTGAAATCATTAACACTTCTTAAATTAGATGTTGCTTGAAAATCATTATAATTTTTTGAAAATCTTTGAAATTCCTTGAAGATCTTTTGAAATTCTTAGAATTCCATGGAAATCATTGACATTTTTTGGAAATTATTAAACATCTTTGGAAATCCATAAAATTCCGTGAAATCATTAACAATCTTTAGATTAGATTGTTTGAAAATCATTAGAGTGCTTCAAAGATCTTTTGGATATCTGGAATAATTTTGAAATTCATGGAATTCCTTAGACATCTTTGAAAAACTTTGAAAATTCTTAGAATTCGGAACTTCTTTGGAAATCCATGAAAATATGTGGAATCATTAACATTCTTTAGATTGAAACTTGTTTGAAAATCATTGGAATTTCTTGAGAATCGCTGGAATTCTTGGACATCATTGGAATAAGTTGGAAATCCCTGGACTTCTTGGAATTCTTAGGAAATCATTGGAATTCTTCGAAATCTCTGGAATTCCGAGTCTTGTGTACAGAAATTTTATTGGATATTTACCCCTTGGTTCGAATCAATGGGTATTTTCATTTTGTCATGATTTTCATAAATCCATAATGTAATAATAATAATCTCAATTCTCTCAATAATCTCAAATCTCAATTATAATTTACTTTTATGTCTTATTTTGATTAATGCCCGTACTTATAGTCACAGATCGATCCGAGACTCAAATGCCCGTACTTATAGTCACGGATCAATCCGAGACTCAAAATGATCCTAGCATTTACCAATGAGATTACTGGAATTTAGACCGTATCGTAGCAACAGCTGTTATTTCAAGAATTGATCTCGATTCTCGGTTCAATCCACGACTATAATACCCGTACTTATAGTCACGGATCAATCCGAGACTCAAAATAATCCTAGAATTTACCAATGAGATTACTGGAATTTAGACCGTATCGTAGCAACAGCTGTTATTTCGAGAATTGATCTCGATTCTCGGTTCAATCCATGACTATAAGTACGGGCATTAGTATGAGCAAAAATTATTCTAGAATTTACCAATGAGATTACTAGAATTTAGACCGTATCGTAGCAACAGCTGTTATTTCGAGAATTGATCTCGATTCTCGGTTCAATCCATGACTATAAGTACGGGCATTAGAGATATGAATACAGAAATTAGTAATAACTGTTTTTTTGATAACTGACTTTGTTTGTTTTAAAGATAACAACCAAGGGGTAAATATCCAGTAAAATTTCTGTACACAAGACTCAGAATTCCAACAATTTCCAAGAATTTCCCAGAGATTTCCACAAGAGGTAAATATCCCAAAAATTTTTGTGTACACTCGTTTCCTTGGAAATCACTGCAATTCTTCAGAAATCACTGGAAATCCTTGGAATTCGTTGGAAATCCCTGGAAATCTTTGGAATTCCAAGTCTTGTGTACAGAAATTTTATTGGATATTTACCTCTTATTTCAAAGAAATTCCAGGGATTTCCAAAGAATTTCAATGATTTCCAAGGGAATTCCAAACGAGTGTACACAAAATGTTGGGGATATTTACCCCTTGATAACAACCTTGTTCTTAACTCAAGTTAAAATATCGAACAAAACATACCTCTCCAATAAGAATCGAGTTTATTCGGGACTTGGTGTTCCTACGCACTGATGAATTGCTGGTCTTTTCAATAATAGCCAAATCGGTGCGTGCAATTAAAAAGTCGGCCAAATCTACGTTAGGTTCGGCTTTCAATAATCTTCTTTCATTGTAATATACTTGATCGAATAGTTCTTCCTTATTTTTTGCCTTTCCAGACCACTAAAAGGTGACATTATAACAGCAGTGTCAACAGTGTAACTGATTACTTACTTGAAAAGATTGAATTGTGCAATCCACACGAGTAAGTATCATTTGACGCCTCATAGTATACTCCGCATGAATGTCTTCTTGTAACTTTGCCAAAGCCTTCCATTGTGCATCATTTAAAGTCCTGGTAAAAATCGGTTTTCCTATGACATCGGGAGCTTTCTTGGTTGCATTTTCAATATGATTCAGCAATTTTTCCAGTAAGATATTTGAAGTCATATTGGATGGAGGTTGTGATAATGCCAAAGTTTGCATAATGGCACATAAATCTGCAGCCTGGGGAGATTCTTTCTGCAATAAAATTTTAAAGTAGTAAACCTTCTAAAGTTAACGTTATCGCATACCACTTCCACTTCCATTGGAACACTGGGATGTTTTACGTTCAAAATTCTTGCAGCCATAAGTTCAGTTACCAAATACTTAATCAAAAGTGCCTTGTCTCTTTTGCTGGTAAGACGTTGAGAAACTTGTCCCTGTGTTAAAGATTTATATGGGCAACCTGAATATATTTTTGTTTATGACATAATTGACGTAAAAGCAAAGATATATTTACCTAATTCGTTCAAAAACGAACTTAGTTCCATGATAAAAGAATTTACATCATCGATCGATGTAATAACGTCGACATGTTCATCTGTTTTACATTGTGCATGTAATTCGTTTGTTAAAAAAGTGATCAAATTGGCATATTCCAGATTTTTTGGAGCCTCCTGGAGAGCTTTATTAAATTCATTTTTGTCCAGCAAAACTCCTTTGTAACTGGAAATTTCAGAATATTAGTTAAATTTATTCACAATTCGGTATAACCTAAAAGTAAAAAAAATTATGAGAGTTTACGCACCCAATATTCACGATCAAGTCGTAAGCTTCAACTTCTAGGTTCGGCATTTGTTTTTTCCCGTTGGATCTAAAAAGTTAAAGTCAAAATTTTAAAATCAATGCGGTTTTGTCACTTTTCAACCTGTCAATTTTAGATGTTACAGCTGGTTCAGTAGCGCACAGGATGGCGTCAGCTGTGGTATGTCCACCATTCTTTAGCTTATCGTTCGATTGGCTTACGATTTCGTTTATATTTTCGTCGAGCGTTAAATTTTGTAAATTTGATAAAAGATTCTTTTCGCTCATTGTTGTTTTTGAAAATGTTGTGTTATCTGTTTCGACTTTTGTTTTAATTACTTACAATTTTTGATTTAATTAAATTGACGACAAAAAATCAGTCAAATTAAAACCGGAACTATACCCACGTATTGCGGTTACGATTGCAAGTTTAGAATTATAATTTAATAACCAACTTGCATTTTATTCTATAAAACTTTCTGTTGGTAGTTCAAACTCGATTTAAAAAATTTTTTTTTTTTATAATAAAAAGTACAATACTCTCCCATTCTTACAAGCATTCAGTTTCATTTAATGTGTTATTAGTAACATCAAAGATCAAATGTTTTAATTTGTGATTTTACATTAATTTAATAGATGTGCCTGTGACCTGGTTCATTGTTAATATAGTGGGAATCTTCAGTACGCAGAGGGCTTACGGTTTTACGTGCCCTCCGAACAGTGCCGGATTAACCCATAAGCAAATTAAGCAATTGCTTAGGGCACCATGTCTTGGGGGGCACCACGCACCAGAAACAGCACAAATATTTGCTAACACAAGAAAGGTAAGGCTGTTTGAAAATTCCCGCATTTGAAATTGACTAGAGCGTTGACTTCGGAGTCATATTAAGTCATAACCCCGCTCCCGCTTGCTCGCTCGCTAGTGCATCATTCTGAAATTCGAATGCTCCCGATTTGCGATTAGCCCATCACCACCTCTGCCCCGCCGACGCTGTGCTGTTTTTTTTTTGAAAACTGATATTAGTTTACTTATGGATAGGGGGGCCAACAGGCGTGGATTGCTTAAAGCATCAAGTAGTCTTAATCCGGCCCTGCCTCCGAAGCACGGAGACAATCATTAGAAAGTTAAGTCTATCCCACGGTCTATCCTATATCGTCTATCCTAAGGGGACATCCATTAATTACGTGAGCAGTTTTTCTTAAAATTTGGACCCCTCCCTCTCCATTGGTGAGATTTGATAAGATGTAGCGAGACCTCCCCCCCTCCACCTCACGTGAGATTTACTCTATAAAAAAGTTGACGTGAGATTTTCATTGACCCCCCTCCCTTTAAATGAGATTTTGTCGAAGCCCCCCCCCCCATTTTGTGCTTTTTTTTGCCAAAAGCTACTGCTTCGTTGACCAGTCGTGCCAGTTCTTCCTCTGTTTTTGCCTCCGCCTTCGCCCGAGAAGCATACGAAGCTCACCCCAGGTGGTAAGAGGACTAAGGACACCGTCGTACAACACATTCCAGAGGAGGGGGCCCAGCACTGAACCTTGTGGGACTCCGCTGTATATTCATAGCTTATGCTGCCAGAGCTTCTCGTTCACCTCGAATGTTGTCAGGGCCGGATAAACCATGGGTGCAATGGAGCCGCCGCACCCAGCGCCAAAGTTTAGAAGGCGTCAAAATTGAACTTTATAACTGTGCCTAAATGTTCATTGTGATTCCAATGTACTGCATTTTTCTTTGATTATAATATTCTATATTTATACGATCAGGGGCAGCTCTCGCTTTTATGGCGCCCCACTATGGGGTTAATAAGCTTTTTTGTTATATATATAGGCGAGTGTTTTACGGTTTAAACCAAGGGGTAAATATCCCAAAAATTTTGTGTACACTCGTTTGGAATTCCCTTGGAAATCATTGGAATTCTTTGGAAATCTTTGCAATTTTTTGGAAATCCTTGGAATGCCTTGGAAATCCCTGGAATTCTTTAGATTGCACTTTGATTTAAACTCATTGGAATTCCTTGGAAATCACTGGAATTATGTGGAATTCTTTAAAAATCCGTGGAATTCATTAGAATTTGTTGGAAATCTCTGGAATTCATTGGAAATCACTGGAATTCTTTAGATTGCACTTTGATTTGAATTCATTGGAATTCCTTGGAAATCTTTGGAATTCCCTGAAAATCGTTGGAATTTTTGGAAATCTTTGGAATTCCGAGTCTTGTGTACAGAAATTTTACTGGATATTTACCCCTTGATTTAAACAGTTTCTCGCATCTTGCTCTCCACTCTTCTCTATCAGCCCAGTCCTGTCCTGAAGTCCTCCGGCTTCCATTGCCTCTGTTACCTCTTGGGTCCACGTTTTTGCTGGTCTTCCACGCTTCCTCCTAAAATTTCCAATTCCATTGTATGTTCTACATCCATTCGCTGACGAATATTGTCGTTTCGGGCGTTTTAAAAGGCGCTTTGTTAACTCTTTCAGTCTTTTCGTTGCGTCTCGAGTAATTTCCTAAGTTTTTCAATTTTTGTTAATTTATCACGTCAACAGCCAAAATTCCGCCCTTCAGATTAGCCGCCTCGGACTAATGTCTTGGTTGTCCGCCCCCTAGAGCGGGCCTCGATATGACATTATATTAGTATTAAAGGCGCCATTTACATAATCTGCACCCGGCGCGGAAATAGCTTGATCCGGCCCTGAATATTCTGTCTTAGAAGTAATTCCCCAATATGTTTAGGAGGTATATTGGAATTTCCCTCCTTTCTAGTTCCGACATGATGAGCTCCCAGCTGGCGCAGCTCCCAGTCTAGTAGGCATATCGGCCTATACGAATTCGGGAGCTCTAAAGGCTTGTTTCCCTTTCTCAATAGCAGCTGTTTTGCTTGTTTCCATGGTTTTGGGTAGCTTCCTTCTTTCAAACATTTGTTGAAGACCTTTAATGGGTCGGGTACTATTCGGCGCAGTCGTTTCGACGCAACCGTTTCGCCGCAGGCGTTTCGACGCAAACCCGTTTCGGCGTGAGTCCAGTTCGGCGCGGGTACAGTTATTATACTATTAATATTAATAGTAAAATAAAAAAACAATAATCCTAAAAAACCATTTAAAAAAATTAGTCACGCATAGCAAAATTATGCGCTAATCCGCGTAAAAAGTAAATGATATTGCGGTTATCAAAATCCTCCGTCAGTATTAGATAAAAAGAAAAAAAAGAAAAGAAACTATTTTCGCGCCGAACTGGACTCCCGCCGAACGGAACTCGCGCCGAAACGCCTGCGGCGAAACGGCTACGCTAAAACGGCTGCGCCGCTTAGGGCCGTTCCCTCTAATAGGGCCTCCGGCCTCGTTTCTGCTAGCTCCCTGATGATCGCCGATGGCACTCCGTCCGGTCCCGGCGACTTGTTTTTAAGCATCTTCTTTACAGCTGCGCTCAATTCTTCCTCGGTCAGGGGAGGAATCTCTCCGTCGACTGAGGCGAGCCTCAGTCAGGCTTGGAATAGATGGTCTGCCCAGCTTCTTCGTTACTATTCGGTACGCCTTTCCTCAGACATTCTCGTTTACCATTTCGATGAGCCTCGTCCAGTGCTTTTTTTTGCTTTCTCGGATTTTAATTGTTAGAAAATCTCTGAGTCTCTTCAATTCTGCTTTTGCCTCTTCGCACCGGGATTCAAGCGAGTCGCTACGACGTCGTAGAGCCGTTTTACGCAGTCGCAGGTAAGCTCTTCTGGCCCCTACGCAGCGCTTCCTTGCTAGGGCAATCTCTTCTGTCTACCAATATGCCCCCTTCTCACGATGGGGCCCCTTTTGGTGGTGACGGCGTCACACAACCTCTTCAAGAACTCATCCAATCCGGTGTTGATTTCCAAAAAAATTTTTGGATCTCTTAGGATTACCTCAAGATTTCTTTTAAAACAAGTTGAAAAAGTGAAAAAAATTATCTGGAGTAGATATTCCTAAAATTTCCTGTAAAAATTATAAATTTCCTAAGATTATCTAAGACTTCTTAAGGTTTTTAAAGATTTTTTAAGATTTCCTCAGATTTTCTTTCACTTGTACACCAAATTTCCCCAGCGGTTTCCCCCTCGGTCATTAGCTTAGTAATTTAATCGTTGACTCTAAGGTACCCGGTTCGAAACCGGGGAGAGTCTAAAACTTTCATATGTCCTTCTCCGTGCTTCGGAAGGCATGTAAAGCCGTCGGTCTCCCTGCGTTGATGATTTCTAACATGAACTATTAAAAAACAGGGTTACAAGCATTTCCAAATCCTGTTTAAGCAGCCGTGGGGTCGAAATGTTGAAACCTTTTTCGAAAGAGAAAGAAGCTGATGATGACCCTGTACTCTCTCGTGAGGTGCCGATAGGATGTTCGATTTGATAAATAGTGAACTTAAGTTAAAGTTAAAAAATATTATTCAGTTGGTATTGTGGGGCAGCGAGAACTTGTTTCTTGCCTCTTCTCCAAATTTTAATGTCGTTTATGTAGAGAGGAAGATTTAAATTTCAATATCAAATTTAGAGGGAGAACGGAAGAGACTTTTAAGATCAAGGTCAATATGAGTCACAGAAGGATACCTCATCTTGATGAGGTTTGGGTAATCTGTGAGCTCTAAGAGGAAGCAGTGGCGGAACTTCAATGCGCAGGACCTCGCAACGTGGGCGGGTCACTCAGAACTATAGAGAGCCCAAATGCACCATGAAAAGAGTGAAACATTCTTGAAACTAATTATTTTGCGGGGGGGGGGGGAGAAGGGGAGGAGGTAAAAAATTGAAGCTTTAATTTCTGTAATAATCCTGCTTAATCCTCGTAGATGCTTGCTATGCCCGAGGCCATAACAAAATTTTCTCGGAATTTCAAAAAATTGTCAATCAATTTCAGATGCCATGGAGAAGAGTTGGAGGAAGTTCGTACAGAACGACTTAGTGAAAGACCCTTGGGGAGTGACATATAGACTTTCCGCTGGCAAGTTTAGGAGTAAAAGAGTTCTAATATCATTCAAGGAGGAGTATGGTAATAACACAATAAACCCTGAGCGAACGTTGGATTTCCTCCTAAACAGACTGCTGTGCCAGATGACGACTAGATGACGACTCGAGCCATGAGATCGGGCTTCGAGAGTCTGAAAGCGGTCTGCAATTCAACTCCTTTGAGGAAAGTTCTTCATGTTCTCATCAAAGAGAATGTCAGCGAAAATCGTTTTCATAGACCTTTTCAACGGTTCTAGGACACTTCGCTCTGGGACTTTTCGCACCCGGACATTTCGCACCCGGGGACATTTCGCTACCTGATTTCGCTACAACTTTTAGCGTATTCTTCATTATTGGAATAAATTTTTTGTTTAAAAAATATTATTTTTTATTTTTAAAAATTTAATTTTTTTTTTTAATTTAGCCACCTTGCTAATAGCACCTATTCGAGTTCTGGGTAAACTCTTTTTTAATGTAAAAAATTGCTCAACATAACCGTAGAGTTGTTGTCTCAAAGAAGAAGCGATACCGAGATATGGATCAACGCAACGTATCGAAACGTTTCTTCAAACTTATGATCCAGAAGAAACGCTTCACTTTCTTCGTGGAACTGCTCATAATTTAAAAAAGTATTAGTTATTTCAAATAAACATTTTTATAATAATTTTAATTCTTGTTAATTTAAATATTTTATTACTTAATTATGTTTTGGTACTGAATACGGACCTGACCCCTGTTGATTTGAAAACACTTTTTTTATATTATATTCATTGTTTTTTAATAAATGTTAACCCAGAACTCAAATAGGTGCTACTAGCAAGGTGGCTAAATTGAAAAAAAAAAGTTTTTTAAAATTAAAAAAAAAAAAAAAGTTTTTAAACAAAAAATTTATTCCAATAATGAATAATATGCTAAAAGTGGTAGCGAAATCAGGTAGCAAAATGTCCCCGGGTGCAAAATGTCCGGGTGCGAAATGTCCTAGTAGCGAAATGTCCTAGTAGCGAAATGTCCCGGTAGCGAAATGTCCGGGTGCGAAATGTCCCGGAGCGAAGTGTCCGGTCACCCTTTTCAACCGTTCAGCGCTTTTTGTTCCACCTTTCGTACCTTCAAGATATCCATCAGAGATAACTATAACTACTGTCTGTGGCCAATTGCAAGAGCGATAACAGGGAATTTCATTAAATATGGGAATACGGCTCTTTTATTCCCGCGCTCTAGCGGTGGAACGGCTAATCTTCCAAAAAAGCGTTATATATAAGAAAGGTGAGAAATTTGGTCTACTTCAATTTTATATAGCATGGGCTTGGCGAGAAAACGCTTCCTTTTTGAAATATAGGCTAAAAACTGAAAACAATGCCAAAATTAGGGCAAAAAGTGGGAAAACAACCGAGTTTCGGGCCAAATTTTACCCTTTTTACCTTTTTTACCCTTATTTACTCTCTAGGTTATAACCTAGAGGGTAAAAAAATCAAAACTATAGCAAAACTATCCTCTGAACCCCCACTATTTCCCTAGGCTATGCCAAGCCTACTTCACAAAATTCTATTTCATGGTTCAGATAACCAACCAATTAAACAAGCTTTTTTTCGATTGGACAGCTATCAAAAGAGCATCATAAGCAAGGCATAACGATTTTCGAAAATATCTGGGAATGCGATCACTGAAGTACTCCAGAAAAGCTAGTAATGGAGATAATTGGGAGGAGGGCTTGGATAGATAGTTGGATCGCTGCATCCAATCGCTGCAATTAGGATTCAAGATTTTCGGCAAATGCCTCAGCTTTGTTCTCGTTGCTGAATGTCGGCCCGTAATTGGGTCAGTCTAGCCAGATTGCCACCTAAAAATAGCTGTAGCAAGTGTTTTAATGGGCGGAGTCAGCCGCTATTGCCTTCTAGAAGTATAATAGTTAACATCATATCACAAATTTATTTTAAATTGAATTTCGTGAATTGCAGCCAAAAACTTAAAAACAGATTATTGCCATTCTAGACTTAGTACACCTTTCGACTTGTGGTGGCTTCAGGGATTTTCTAAGGCTTCTAAGATTTTCTAGAATTTTTGAAGATTATCTCAAATTTTCCTTTGTACACTAGAATTTTTCAGGGGTTTCCCCTTTGATCCCATCTCACCTTTTTTAAATGAAAAAAAAACTAATTTTGATGACGCTCTTGTTCTTCTTTATTCTTCTTAGTCTGTATTCATTAACTCCTGAGTGTAGGTCTCTCTCATTGTTCTTCATGCTCCATACCAATCCTTTTCAGCTTTTCCTTTGCTTAATGTGAAGTGGCATTAGTAGGACTCTCTTCTCCCGTAAGCTTGCTGACTCCGTTTTTCATTAGGATTGAAACCGCGACCTTCGACAGAGTTGCTCAGCTTGTCAGGACCTACCATCGTGACGGTGAGAGTAGAGTTGAGATAGAGAGACTAGAGAATATCTCTTGTTGATATTCTTGTATTGCGTATCACATCCCTTTAGGTCCCTTGATGATGCTACTTATAGGTAACGTGACCATACGTCCCGCTTTGAACGGGACTGTTCCTATTTTTGGTACTCTGTCCCGGTGTCCCGGGAATGCTACCCATTTAACCTGCAATTCCTTTTTTCTATGTTATAAGCTTTGGGGGAGAATTCTTTATCTTACAAATTTTTATGTTTAAAATTTTATTTAGAAGAATATTAAAGATTAGAGATTGAAAATTGAAGATTAAAATTTAAAGATTAAAGATTAAAGATTAAAGATTAAAGATTAAAGATTAAAGATTAAAGATTAAAGATTAAAGATTAAAGATTGGAGATTAAAGATTGAAGATTAAAGATTAGAGATTGAAAATTGAAGATTGAAAATTGAAGATTGAAGATTAAAGATTAAAGATTAGAGATTAAAGATTGAAGATTAAAGATTGAAGATTAAAGATTAGAGAGTAAAGATTAAAGATTAGAGAGTAAAGATTAAAGATTAAAGATTAGAGATTGGAGATTGAAGATTCAATATTAAAGATTAGAGATTGAAAATTAGAGATTGCAGATTGCAAATTGAAGATTAAAGATTAAAGATTAGAGATTGAAGATTAAAGATTAAAGATTAAAGATTAGAGATTGAAAATTGAAGATTGAAAATTGAAGATTGAAGATTAAAGATTAAAGATTAGAGATTAAAGATTGAAGATTAGAGATTGAAGATTAAAGATTGAAGATTAAAGATTAGAGAGTAAAGATTAGAGAGTAAAGATTAAAGATTAGAGAGTAAAGATTAAAGATTAGAGATTAGAGATTAGAGATTAGAAATTAGAGATTAGAGATTGAAGATTAGAAATATTAGATTTTTGTTGAGATTTAGGTCTTTATTTTAACAATTTTTTTTATTAATTAATTTTATTTTGTAGCCTTGAAAATGAGTCAGTAACGACTCGAAACGTTGGACAACAAAGATTGTTAAAATAAAGACCTAAATCTCATCAAAAATCTAATAATTTTAATTTTAATAAAAGGTCAACAATAATTTAATATTTAATTAAAGATTAGAAATTGGAGATTGAAGATTGAAGATTAGAGATTAAATTTTAGAAATTGAAGATTGAAGATAAGAGATTGAAGATTAAAAATTGAAGATTAAAGATTAAAGTCTAAAGATTAGAGATTGAAGTATTTTTATTTCAATTGACTCCAGTGTTTCCTAATTTTTATCAGATCGAGTCCCGTTTCGAGTAAAAATAAAAGTGGTCACGTTACTTATAGGTATACGAACGCCTCCCCCACTTGTAGTAGGGGAAGCGGCTGATTGGGTCTAGAACATTTCGCCGTTTCGCAGTTGCCGTTTCGCCGTCGCCGTCGCCCATTTTGCCGTGGCGGTTTCGCCGTTGCCCATTTCGGCGTTGACGTTTCGACATTTTTTTTAATAATTTTTTTTATAAAAAAAAACAAATTTTTATAATACAAATATGATTTGGACAGAAGCAACCAGTAATGAAAACACATTACTAGTCGATTTGTGAGCTGACTAGGAATGCTTCGCTTTGTCTTCCGAGCGGACACTCGAAAAGCATCGCTTATGTTATGTTTTCCGATAAATGATTTTTTGGAAACTGTAACCAGCTTACTTTTTTAGTCAATTATTTTATTATTTTTATATTAAAACAAAAAAAATATTTTATCAAATCCAATTCAAAATGTATTCAACATGAACACATAGTATACATAATGTAGATGTTAGTGGTCTATATGCAATATAGATCTTATTTTAGATTTAACAGTAAGCGATATTGAAACAATCTTACATCTAATAAAGGGCAATATTTTTGATCTTATTATCCATCTTATACCCACAATAAGATATGCAGTACATATTGCATTACGAATCAACATATTACACATGTTGAATAATGGGTTAAAGTCGTCATGTAATTCTTGATGTAGATATAATAATAATCTACCAATTATTCTAGGACCATTAAATTTAACAAATCTAGTCACACATCCATCCATATTTTCCGTTATATCTTCTTCTTCTTCTTCTTCTTCTTCCTCCGGATTTTCCATTCTAGCGATGTTGTAAAACTTTTTCGTACAAAGTGGACAACTGTTTTCGATATTTGCCCATGGTTCTATGCAGCAGAAACAAAATGTGTGGCCGCAATTAAGTAGTCCTACCGGACCACTAATCTTATCTGCACATATACTACACATATCTTCCAAGTGAAGATTTACGAAATCGAGATTTTCAAATTTTTTCCATTTCGTTCTCATTTTTTTTCCCATTTTTCTTGTTTTTAATGTTTTTTCTTTCGCAATATTACCATCATCAAAAAATTAATATATAATTTAGATATTTACAATGCCCTTTTATATACTAGAAATGAATTAAATACTTTCAAGTTGGTAAACTTTTAGCGCAAGCCTAGCTTAACATTTAAAAGCCAGAGCTGAGTTTTCCGGTCTTGGGCCTTAGCTAGGGCCAACATTAGAAAGCCAGAGCTGGGTTCACTAGTTCTGGCTCAAGCCTGGGCTAACATTGGAGGACCAGAGCTGGATTTCCCAGTCCTGTCCCGTGCTTGGCCCTGTTGTCAGAGCCTGGAGGTTTTTATGTGGTATAATCAAACACATTATATAGAAAACATCTGATAGTATGTATCATAAAAAAAACAAAAAATTATTTTGTAAAGCTGGTTTATCCGGGGCTGATGGACTTGGAAGATTTTAAATTTTAAGTTAGGCGCTAACAAAAGGCGCTACTTGCCTTGGTCTACAGTGACTTTATAGAGACAGTGACGACACGAGCCCTAAAATCGGTCCAAGACATGGTCCAGGATGTTGCAAAATCCCCTAGAGGAGGCTCATCATAAAGTGTAGTGTAAAGAGTATTCCCTTCCACTCCATTTTTTTAGTTAAAAAAAATCATTCGGATTATACTTGATTCCTCTTTTTTTAAAATTTAAAATTTCTTTGTTTTTTTTTGTTTTGTAAAAATTAAATTTTTAAATTCGCGAAATAAGATTTTGCACCAGTTTCTAATTTTTGCAAAATTTTATTTTCGATTTTCCGGTTATTTTAAATTCGAAAATTTTTTATTTTTACAGAGCAATCAAGAACAGTAAAAAGAATTTTTTATTTTGAAAACGGGAGCTAGCGGAAAAAAATGTTTTTTGTGATTTTTTTGATATTTTTTTTTTGTAAAATTAAAAAAATATATCAGAACATTTGAGAACAAATGAAGAACAATCTAGAGAAACAAAAAAATTAAATCTCTTCTCTATCTTTATCTCTATATATTGCGAATCACCCCTGTATAAATTTTTATAATCTAACCAAAATGTTAATTTTTCTTAGGGCCATTCATTTTCTACCAGCAACAAACTCTTAATTAACTTTTTAAATCCAAATCCTAGTTATAAATTCTTCCGAACAAAATAATTCAATAAAATCTCAAAACTGAGACGCAAATTAAACTTTAACGGGAACCGTCCGTAAACGCGTCCGTCCGCTTTGACGGACCTGGCAAACGCAAAGTTATCATAGATTTTCGTACCAACATAAAATAATATTGCAAAAGTTCAATTATCAATTAAATTGAAACCCGAGCAAAGCCGGGCGGCTAGCTAGTACTAAAATATATTAAAAGGAAATAATCAGTAGCGGTTGCTACAGGGAGAGCGATGGGGCCTCGTCCTCCCACTCTAAGGATTTGAAAGCGAGTTTAAACCATAAATTGCAGTGTGCAATTTTTATTAATACTTTGTCGGAAGTATCGCCCTGGTGTAATAATTTTCCTTTTGAATAAAAATTAATAGTGTCATACCCCCAGACCCCCTGGAGACGGTCAGTGACGGAAGGTTCTCGTGCATATTCTGTGATAGATTTTATTAAATAAAAACAAAAATCAGGCGATGTGTCCACCTACCCTTTTCAGACGCCGTTCATAAATTTTGCCATCTGTCTTGAAGTTCTGCGCACCGGTTTCTAAAGAGAGTCTTGTTGCTGATCTGTATTTTGCGTCTCTCATTTCCGCCTTGAGATGGATCGGCAGAAGAAACGCCATCACGAGCACCGCATCAGTGGAGACCGTCCTGCAATCACTGCAGATTCTCAGGGCGCTCCTTCTCTGGGTTCTCTCCAACAAACGCCTGTACGTCACCTTTTCCAGGGGCGACACTCATATCGGGGCTGCGTACAGCATTATGGATTTAGCTACGGTGCACAGAAGTCTTCTTTTGGTCTCGTTTGGGCCACACATGTTTGGCATGATCTTTGCCAGTGCGTGAATGGTCGTCATTGCTTTGGCTGATATTCTCATGATGTGGGGCTTGAATTATAGATTTTGGTCTATGTCCACGCCCAACACCCTGGCCTTGTCGTTCGGTAATACGGTATGGCCGTCTAACGAAAAACGGACCGGTCTCATCCATCTCTTCCCCGAAAACACCACCGCCTCCGTCTTCTCAGGAACGAGCTGCAGACCCCTGCCGTCCATCCACTCTTGGATTTCCGCCAGCGTACCATTAACCAATTGCTCTAGTTCTTCCTCAGTTTTGGCCTCGGCCACCACCATGATGTCATCCGCAAACCACGTAGCGTTTTCTTTTCTTTGCACCTTTTCTTGCTGTTTTTATCTTCCGGACCATGCTATCGACCGCGTCTGTGGTGGATCTACACCTTCGGAAGCTGAATTGGCTATCCGAGAGGCCCCCGGTCTTGTCTATCTCCTGCTGGAGTCTGTGCAGGATCATACGCTTGAAGAGCTTTCTAGCATGGTCCAATAGAGAGATTGGCCTGTACTAGTTTGGGAGCTCCAGAGGCTTTGCTCCCTTCCACTTCTTCCACTTGTTCGGGTATTTACCCTCTCTCAGGCATCTATTGTAGACTTCGAGTAGAATCTCGGACCTAGTCTCCGCTAGCTTGCGGATTACAATAGACGGCATCCCTTCGGGCCCAGGTGTCTTGTTGTTGGGCATTTTCTTAGTTGTCGCCTGTAGTTCCTCTTCGCTAAAGGGTGGAACATCTCCTACCACCTGTCTGGCTGGGAAAGACATCTCCGGGTGCACCGGGAAGGGGGTCTAGGTTATTATCCTGATGCGAACCTCAGTTAGGCCTGGAATGGTTGGCCTGCCCAGTTTTCTGGTTAGGTACTATCTGGTAATCTCTTCCCCAGACGTCGTTGTTCACCTCTTCTATGAGCTTTTTCCAGTGCTCCTTCTGAGTTGTTTACAGTTTAAAGTGGAGGATTATCTACCATAATTGTTCAATTACAGATACACTGAAGGGGAAACTATGCCCCAAGCTTCCCCCCCCTTGGGGTTCTAGAAACCGAATGTCTGTACAACAGTGATTACAAAACCTTCATAACTAATAAATGTGAATAATATTATATTTCCGGGAATACCAAGATAGAAACAGATTAATGCGGCCTTCAGGCCGCACAACCTGGTTACTCCAGTTTGAACTAGTTTTATAAATTTGACAAACGGCTGCTGATAAAACAAAATAAATCATAGGAGTATATTTTAGGGTAAGGATTTTTACTTTATTACAGATAATTTTTCGTTAGAAAGGAATTACAGATGCACTGGAGGGCATTCCATGCCACCCAGACTACCCGGTTTTAAAAATCAAATGTTTGTATAAAAGTTTTGTGATTACGAACGGATTAATGCGGCCGCACAATCAGTATTTGTGATTCACAAAAGAGGCTCACGCTCAACTACGTTATTTTCTAAAAATATTGCAATAACGCGTTAAATTGACAGCAGTAGCATATATTTATGCGGAAGTTTCAGTAGATGGAGTCATTGATCTGGCGATAAGAAATTTCTTTGCAGTCTTTACAGTTCATATGATCTGCTTGTATGTTCTATGCCGAGGAAGCTGTGTCTGCAGGAGCCTCACGGTCCTTTTTGGATCAGTTTTGTGGAAGAAGTATCTAATTTTTGATGGATCTTGGGTATTAAAATTGACATTTTTAATATTTTGAATATTTTTAATTGTTTAATTGTCTTAAGTTATAGAGGAGGCTAAACCTCTCTTGCCTTCTTTGACGAGCCGCCACTGATGTTTTTAATGAGAGTGCAGCAAGGGGTAAATATCCCGAAAAAATTATGTATACTTGTTTGGAATTCCTTTGGAAATCATTGGAAATCCATGGAATTCCTTGGAAATCACTGGAATTTTTTGGAAATCTTTGGAATCCTTGGACATCATTGGAATTCGTTGGAAATCCCTAGAATTCAATGGAATTATTTGGAATTCCTAGGAAATCGTTGGAAGTCTTAGGAATTCGTTGGAATTTTTTGGAAATCGTTGGAAATCATTTAAAATCTTTGGAAATCAATGGAATTATTTGGAATTCCTAGGAAATCGTTGGAAGTCTTAGGTCTTCGTTGGAATTTTTTGGAAATCGTAGGAAATCATTGGAAGTTTTAGAAATCTTTGGAATTACTTGGAAATCTTTGGAATTCCTTGAAAATCATTGGAATTCTGTGGAATTCTTTGGAAATCCTTGGAAATTACTGGGCTTCTTTGGAATTCCTAGGAAATCGTGGTAATTCTTTGGAAGTCCTTGGAATTTTTTGGAAGTCCTTGGAATTCTTTGGACATCGTTGTAAATCATTGGAAGTCTTTGGAATTCCTTGGAAATTGTTGGAATTGTTGGAAATATTTGGAATTCCGAGTCTTGTGTACAGAAATTTTACTGGATATTTACCCCTTGTAATTTTCTACTACTGGAAGCTTCAGTAATGGTTTCAATCAGTGCGCAAGCTCAAAGGCCGCGTCTTTATAGCTACTTAATATTTGACTGCTGGCGGCTTGAGTGATGTTTTAAATGGATGAAAATTCTCTACATTTTAGCTCCGTAGTTTATGAATTATTAAGAATATACAGGGTGCTAACTACCAACTAGTACAAAACGAAAGAGGTGATTCTACGACTTATTTTAAGAAAAAAAGTTCCTGTTAACTCCATCCGTCTGCAAACGCACCGTTTTGTTTGCTCTTACTTTTTTTGTGATATCTCAAGAACCGTTAGGGCTACAGGCTCCAGCTTTTGTAGAGATTTTTACATCAATATAATAGCTACTTTTAAGGCTCTAGAGCAGTGTTTTTAACCTGTGGGTCGCGGTCGCGACCGAGGTCACAAGCTAGATAAAAAATATATTTTAATAAAAGTAAATTAAAATTTTTTATAAAAATAAAAAAAAATACAGTTTTAGTGAGAAAGCTGTGCTTTCTTTTATTTTTGATTAATTTAAGGGGTCAATATTCCAAAAATTTTGTGTACACTCGTTTGGAATTTCCTTGGAAATCATTGGAATTTTTGGAAATCATTGGAATTCGTTGGAAATCCTTGGAAATCGTTGGAAGTCTTTGGAAATCGTTGGAAGTCTTGGAATTCCTTGAAAATCTTTGGAATTCCTTAGAATTCTTTGGAATCCTTTGAAAATCCGTGGAATTCCTTGGAAATTCCTGCAATTCTTTGGAAATCACTGGAATTCTCTAAATTGAACTTTGACTTAAACTCATTGGAATTATTCCTTGAAAATCACTGGAATTCTGTGAAATTCTTTAGAAATCCTTGGAATTCTTGGAAATCATTGGAATTCGTTGGAAATCCTTGGAATTCGTTGGAAATCCTTGGAATTCGTTGGAAATCCTTGGAATTCGTTGGAAATCCTTGGAATTCTTGGAAATCGTTGGAATTCCTTGTAAATCATTGGAAGTGTTTGGAATTCCTAGGAAATCGTTGGAATTCTTTGGAAGTCTTTGGAAGTCCTTGGAATTCTTTGGAAATCGTTGGAAATCATTGCAAGTCTTGGAAATTTTTAGAAATCCTTGGAAATCGTTGGAATTCCTTGAAAGTCTTTAGAATTCTTTGGAATTCTTTGAAAATCGTTGGAAATCATTGGAAGTCTTGGAGGTCTTTAGAATTCCATGGAAATCTTTGGAATTTCTTGGAAATCGTTGGAATTCCTTGTAAGTCTGGAATTTTTTGGAAATTATCGGCGATATTGGGGAGTCGCTAAAATTTTTTTACTTGTGAAGGTGGTCGCGTATTCGACAAGGTTGAAAACCATTGCTCTAAAGCAATGTTCTCAGATATGCCAGAGGTGGAGATTGTAGGATTGCGTAAGGGTGTCACCCCCGTAACTTTTACGTCAATTTTTGACAGCAAATTCCAAAGCGTCAGAGGTTATTGTTACATGAAAAAGGCTCTTGAGATATCGCAAAAAAAATAAGGAAGAGAAAACAATTTCTTTGAACACCCTGTATCTCGAAAACGGTGCGTTTGCAGATCCATGTTAATAGGAACTTTTTCTCTTAAAATAAATCGTAGAATCACCCCTTCGTTTTGTACTAGTTGATAGTTAACACCCTGTATATGAAATAATTATACAAAAGCTTAATCCTAAATCTTACTTTAATTCAACCTGAGTCGGAGGATGAGGAGAGTCAGGGCCCGCTCTAGGGGCGGACAATCTAAAGGGCGGCATTTTGGCTGTTGACAACCGATAAATTAAATTGTTTTGCTTTTACGGCATTAACTTAACAAATTTCTTTAAAAAATTTTTATTTCTGATAGTTTTTTTTGCGAGTACCTGAATTTTGAAATTCATTGACTGCTTATTAGTTATTTTAATCAAAAATCTCACAAAAATCGTTAATTTCTGTTGAAAAAAAAATTATTCTCACTAAAATGAAAAAATTTCGCTTTTATGTTTTGTGTAGCGAAGAAGAATTTTTTAATTTAATTACAAAATTTGTTATAAAATTGTTGTCGTTGTTAATAGAATGTAATTTTGTGTTTAATTTATATTATATTAATGATGATATTGTTCGGAAAATGGATCAGCTTTCACTTGTTATATTATTGTAACAAAAGCTCATTATTGAGAACAATTTCCGGTTAAATATAAATAAAAAAAAAACTCGAAAACGTCATGGCATCATTTAGATTTTAATATAAGATCAAATTTTTCCGGAAATATAGAAGGACATTTTATATTTCTATGTAGATTAGTTCAAACCGTAGTGATAGTTATTTCGCTGAAATGAATTTTTTTACTCCAATTCTCACCGCATTTTACAGTTTCGTTGCATTTGCTGGATTATTTTTGTTGTCTTTTGGTAAGCAAGAAGTCTTCAGAATTTTGAGTAATTAAGCGTAAAAATTAATTTGGTCAAAATAATTTTAAAAATAATTGAACTGCATTGTTAAAGTAATTTAATATTAAGGAAGTTTAAGCTTACAATTAAAACAAAGAAAAATTTAATTAAAAAATTAAGAATTTCGAAATGATATTTGAAATTATTATTATTTACCCTTTTTTACCCATAACAAATTTTTTATTTGCATAAAATTTTCTCAAAATAGCAAATGCTGCTATTAAAAATATCAAAAAATGTATATATTAATTTTATTTTTCAAAATTATGTAAAAAATCATTGCAGATATTTTGAAAATTATCAGAAATATTTAAAAAAAAATACGTTACTCCGCAGTTAATTACAAATTCAAATGCAAACTACATTTTATATCCAAACAACTTTTTGTCGCCTGGAATGCAATAACTGAAGTTGTGATTAAATTATTCGGGAAAATTTTATTTTGAAAAATAAATTTTTGGGAAAAGTTATGGCAACCTTGACCAAGTCATCAAACTTGAACCACGTATCACAACACTAATTTTGACCAATAGTGTTCCGGAATGAAACGATGAGTAACTTGACATTGTATCATAATTGAAAAATTTCAGATGAAATGATCCGTGCAGTTTATTTATAAATTAAAATTAAAAATACATTTTCAAATTGTATTAAAATATTTATCATTTCAGCTAACGCACTGGATGACTCGCCAGTAACGACAACTGACTCGCCGTCATATTTTTCTAATCCTTTAGCCACATTTAATAAGCTGAAGGAGTCATTGAGTGCAGTTAACTGGAATGAATATTTTGAAGGTAATTTTGTATTAACAAAATTTCCAAAATTTTATATTATTTATGCTATTTTAACTTATAAGATCTCGTCGGTCTAGTTTCTAGAAACAACACATCCATCAACCAGGAGTTGCCAACAAATGCATCGGATAATGTGTATTTGGACCCAAGCGGCCCAAGCGTCCAATTTATTTTATTCACCAAGTATGTACTTACCTGCAGTAAATTTAGGAAACAAATTTTTACAAATTTTTGCATTTTAGCCAAAGTTGGAGACACAATTTTAAAGTGAATTCCCACGAAGATTTTGTCAATTCCGGATTTGATAACAACAATCCCACGAAGATAATCATTCATGGGTTTCTAAGTAGCACAAAATACAGCGTCTTCCAATTAAATAAAAATGGTGATTTTACCAAAAACCCAAAAAAAAAATAATTTCATAATTTTAATGACTTTTAGCTTATTTGGAGACGGGAAATTATAACATAATTGGAATGGATTGGTCGGTTCTATGCGAATTTGAATACTTCACGGCGATGCGGGGTGCCCAAATTGCCGGTAGCGAATTGGGAATTTTTATAAACTGGTTGGTCAAAGAAAATGTCTCTCTGGATGACATCCACGTGATCGGTCACAGTTTGGGAGCTCACGTTGCCGCAATGGGGGCTTCAAAAGTTCGAGACGGTACCCTTGCCCGAATTACTGGTCTGGATCCTGCCGGTCCTGGTTACAATGAAGTTCCAGCTGTGTACAGACTGGATCCAACCGATGCAAGACTTGTGGACGTAGTGCACACCAACATGAGGGTTTTAAGCTCACCACAACCGCAAGGTCATTTGGATTTTTATCCCAACGGTGGAAGATTTCAACCTGGATGCCCTAATATGTACGATATTTGTAAGTAATTTTGGATTTGAAAGTAAAAAATTAATTCGCGCCACGTATCATAGGGACCATTGGAGATAGTGTCGAATGTAACCATGGACGCGCTTACCATTACTTCGCAGAAAGTATTTTAAATAGAAATGCCTTTAAGTCCTACCGCTGCCCAACAGTCGAGGCTGCTAATTTGGAAATGTGTACTGTGGAGTCAAACGTTTACATGGGCCAAGAGGATACTTATCAGTGAGTATTAAAGTAGTATTTAATAATAAATTTTCAAAATTTTTGTTTTTCAGACCAGGACTTTTTTATTTTAAAACTCGTGACAGTTCTCCGTTTTCCCTCACCTAAAGTGGAAACTTGATTATATAAATAAATTTTGTGTGTACAAATAAAGTCCTTAGTTTTATTTGAATTTCAAATAAAAGATATATTTTTTATGTGTAATAATTTTTAAGCGGCCTTGACCCCGCGCCCTTAATCGAGGAAAATAAAATTAATGTAGTAAAGCAATTTTTTAATGAAGATATTAAAAGTACAATTTGAATTTTTTTGCAAACTTTACTGTTCTACAGTATAAAACAAAATTAATCTAAAATTAATTAGACAAACAAAAAAATTTTCTAATTTGAGCGAGAAAATGTTACACCCATAAATATTAATACATAGATTGTCAAGTGGCACACAATACTAACTTGTATGCATTGCATGTTACTATGATATAAACTAATACACACATTATTAGGTATTTACGTATGTATTGTAGTTTTAACAGTATTTAATGGTAAATGAAAGCAAAAACACGACAAAAGATTATTATAACACATTTTTATTTTCACTAATTTTAATTTATTAATTATTTGGAGACAAGATAAACAAAAAATGCAGTTTTAGGGAGAGAAAGAGTGGAGCCTAGGGATTTTCTGGTCGGTTGAATTTATTTATTTATATATTTTATAATATACATTCATAAAAAAATAAATAAATATGTTAGCAAGAGGCCTGATTTACAGTGCAGGCAAATTAAATTTTGAGTATTATTAATTTATTGTAGACAAAAATTTTTTTATTAAAAATGGTAAAGAGGCTTATAATGAACGCAAAAAAATAATGCAAGCTCGGGGTTGGTATAGGGGGTTGAAAAGGTGTGCAAAATATATTATTGCGTTTTTCGGCGAAACTTGACGTTTTATCAAAAAATATCTTTCAGAAAAGTTGTAGATAATACAAAAATCTACAACTTTTGTAAAAGTTAATTTTCAAAATGATCTCAAAATTTCGGTGAAAAATGCAAAAATACTATTTTTTTTGTTTTTTATTTTTCATTTTCGCAAAAATAATTCAATTTTAATGAAATTTTGTAAAAGTATGCCTCTTTATGTCCTAAATATGCCCAAATTTTTTTAAATAAAAAAATTGAGTAGTTTTTGAGATATTCAGTTTTTAAGTCTAAAAATTGTTTTTTTTTCAAAAATAAATTCTGTGGTGAAGAATCATCCTACAGAGTTCTTCCGGTGCTCATCTATTTTGTTTTAATTCTTACTTTTGGATGCAATCATAAAAAATAGTAATTTCTATTTAAGAATACGCTCAAAAAATGATCACCGAAAAAACTCCACAGAATTTATTTAAAAAGAAAAACAGTTTTTGGCTGAAAAACTGAATATCTCAAAAACTTATAGATTTTTTTTTGGAAAAAAATTTATGCTTATTTAAGACATAAAAAAGCACGCTTTCACAAAATTTCATCAAAATTGAATGATTTTTGAAAAAATCAAAAAAAGTCGTTGTTTTGTACTTTTCACATTTTTCACCGAAATTTTGAGGTCATAGTAAAAAGTGACTTTTATGAAAGTTGTAGATTTATTTATGATCTATAACTTTTCTGTAGGACAGTTTTTGATAGAACATCAAGTTTCGCCGGAAAACGCAATAATATATTTTGCACACTCTTTCACCCCCAACTCCAAATTAAGCCTATACCACTTCTAAACTTGCATTTTTTTTTTACGTTTTTTATAAGCCCCTTTGCTGTCTACAATTAATTAATAATTGTTTTGGCTTCTAAATCACCTAATTTTCCTGCACATTATATAAGTTTTGTTTTTAAATTTTTACTCCTGTTAATTTTCACCTTTAATTTTTTTGAAAAATTTTTAAGAGTTAAAAAGATTGGCTCTTTGAATTTCTTAAAAATTAAAATATAAAAAATTACTTAACCAGAGGCTTTAGCGAGTTAGATGTCAAGCAAAAGCTACAAAAATGCAATCGCTTTTCTAATTATTCGTTTTACCACCCAAATTTTTATATTTTGGAAAAATAAAATTCATAGAATTTTTAATTTTTTTTTTCATAAATAGAGCAGCCAATGTTTGAAAACGTTTATAAACACTGTGTTCTTACATTCAAAAATATTATTAAAAGAAACAACCGTGTTCCTGAATAATTACGAGAAAAAACAAGAAAATTTCTAATTATCAAAATTTTATATTCAAATATTGACCTCCCATCTACCTTTAATTTATAATCTTAAATGGCACATGCCCCCCCCCCACGATTTCAAGTTAATGTTCGTAGAAAATGCTATTTTGTAACTAAGAGCAATATCCAAAGCTAATTGAGTAATTCTTTCTTTTGTACAATTTATTTCCAAAATTTGGAATGCTAGTGATTATTTAAATTTCTGTCGAATTATGAAAATAAATTACATAAAATAAGATTTGCTCAATGGACATTATTCTTACTGAAAATTTTGATTTACTGAGTTTGAGGTATCTCAATATTTAAATTTGTGTTGTTATTAATATTCGCACTCCAGCCAACAAGGCCAAGGCACCGGGAAACCACCTTCTTAATTATTACGTTCCCCTAGCAAGTCATCTTGGCTTTAGATACTGCACAAAATTTGGAATTTCAATAAGAAGAAGTTCGTTATATTTAGGTAACCTGATACTAGCAATCCACATATTTTTTTACATTTTTCTTTTGCTTTAAAAACATTTTTTTTAAATTAATAATTACAATTAATTATTGTACTAATTTAAAAAGAGCTTTACGTCACTACCATTTGGATTTAGTAATTTTAATACAGAAAAAATTTTATTTTGTACTTAATTTTAGACGGAAACGGTCGTTAGCTTAATAAATTAGCTGAACAACTACTGACTCGAAGGTACCCGGTTCAAACCCGGGGAGAGTCTAAATCTATCATATGACCGTGTGGTGCTTCACAGCACTTTGTAAAATTGTACTTTTGTGTATTGAAAATTTGTACTTTCGTTGTTTAATTCTGCAGAAAATTTTCTGTAAATACGAAATAATTGCATATTAAAATTTAAGTCGTGTTTCATAATTAGCATATTTTGACCTCAAGTTAGGTAAGGTAAAAACCTAAGATAATTTAACTTGGCAGGAAAAAATGTAATTTATACAATTTGACAAGAAATTACACATGACCTTAGTAAATAAAGTCCGGAACTAAAACCAACTAGTTAAGTTGGCAACAACTAAGTGGGGAAACCAGGTTTTTGCCGTTGAGAAAGTCGCATTGCCAAGGGGTCGAAACAAATAAAAATGGAGAAAGCCGAAGAAAAAGTTAAAAGGAAGTAATTTTATTAGTGTAATTGCTACCTTAAATTTATTCGAATATAGACAATGCCCAGTGGCGTAGCTAAGGGGGCGGGGGCGGTCTGCCCCGGGCACACTTTTTAGGGGCGGTATTTTTTCTAAAAATAAATAAATTTTGATAGTGTTATTGACAGATTCGCACAAATGAAGGCCAGAAAAATTAATTTGTAGTAAAATAATTAAATTAAATAAAAAACAAATAATTATTTCTCTAGATTGGGTAGAATAATTGACTTTCGCCAAGTAGGGGGGATGGCAAATTTAGGGACCGCCCCTTGCTACGCCGCTGACAATACCTAGTGACGTTAGCTCTTTTTATATTATTCATAACTTAGGAAAGAATTACAACTAGAAAATTTTGTAATGTGTAAAAACATCATAAATTGTCGGAGAGACAATTATGTCACAGTGACATTATGTCACAATGACAACTATGTGACACTGATAGTTATGTCACTTGCAAATTATATCATGGGTGATTGTTATATTCCTGGTATCCTGGTGCAGTAACAAGTTTATTTTAACCGACTTTGCTCGGAAGGCAATGGCAAACCACCTGGGTATATTGTCAAGAAAGCCTTGAAGAAATTACGACGCTCCTCCCATACGAAAAAGTAGCCCAAATTAAATTAATTACGTAAATGTTATCTTTTACAGTAGCAGTCATGAAAATTGCATTGATGAATTTTCCGAATCGTATACAACAAATCACAAGACGCACACAAAGCCAAGTTTTTTCTAACCGGGGGGTCTGAGGGGTATGGAATACCCTCCAGTACACCAGAGATTGTGCACAAAAAAGTGTTATTAAACTTATAACTTTCAAACTGGAAATCCAATTTCTAAAAATCTAAGATTTCTGATTTGAAATTTAATATCACAATATTTTCGGTTTTTTAACACAATCACTGATGTGCTGGGGGGTATGGAATACCCCCCAGACCCCTCGGTTTGATAAACCTAGCTTTGTGATCAGTGGCGCAGCCAGGATTTTGTTGTGGGGGGAGGTTAAGGGATGCGAGCTGGGCCGAAGGCGAGCGCCGCAGGCAAAATTTTTTTGATAAAAGGGACGTGGTTATCTTTTGTTTTAAAAAAAAAATTTCATTACACCGGTAAAAATGCGACTATGATCATTAAAAAAGATTAACATTAAAAAAAAGGAAGAGTGTCTGGGGGGGACTACAGCCCCCTAGCCCCATTCTTGACTGCGTCACTGTTTGTGATTGTGTTTAAAAAAACGTATTTTTCGGCTTATGAGTTTCAAACCAAAAATTTAACTTTTTATTTTCTATTCTTTATTATTAAGAATATAGGAATAATTCCCAATGCAATTTCCATGGTCGCTACTGTACATAATACGAGCAACTTCTTATGCAGTGCTGTATTTTAATGCTTCGTTCTCATCCAATTAACGCTACGTAAAATAATAAAACATTTAAAAATATGACATTTTTTCTTTAAAATCTCACTTGGATTGACTTTTTTTGACTTTAAGTGAATTTTTATTTATTTTATTAACAAATTTACGTCAAATACATCGATAAAAACGAGGTTTCAAAGAAAAAATGGAATTTTTCTATTAATTGAGGTCTAAATTACGTAGCGCTAATTGAATGAGAACGACACTTAAGTTTTACAATCCTTAACTTACAATGTAGTTGTAGTTTTCAATGATAGAAGGCGCTTCTAAGAAATCTAAGCGTAATTCTACACCAGTGGCGTAGGCATGGGAGGGCTCGGGGGGCCAGGAGCCCCCTTCAAAATAATTTTGTTGTTGTAATTTTCTAACTTTCTATTAAGCGTTTGACCTTGAAAATTTGAAAAATTTTCGTCTGACAAGACTCGCTTCGCTCGTGCCCCCCCCCTTAAACTAAATTCCAGGCTACGCCACTGTTCTACACCAATAGTCGGAGCCAGATATTTTGACATTGTCAATTCGTCAATGCGGAACGATTCGCCGCGGAAAATATGTACTTAGTATTATTCTCCCATTTTTGGGTAATTTTTTGAAAATTTGGCTTCTTAGAGCTGTCGTTTGCAAAGAATTTTTTTTTGCAAGTGAATAGTTTGCAATGATCTCATCCCTTCAAGTTTTTGCGGCTTCTTTAAACTGTTACCATTAGAGGATTTTTCATTCTAGAAAATTCCATGCTTTCAAGATTTGGTGGTTGCTTCGATCTGTCGATTTTGGGAGATCTTTTTAACAAGTTAGTGGAGGCCCTGTTATTCCGCCTGGTTTACGTGTCGGCGTCAAAACATGTTGACGTTCAAACGTGCCGCGCCAGGGAATGGGACTTTTCGGAGCCGCTGGTTAGGTGCAGCCAGATGGACGCAGCCGGTTCGGTGTACCCAGTCTGGGGCAAAGATAATTCGGTGCAGGGTGAATTCGGTGCAAGGACGATTCGGTGTAACCCAATTCGGCACAGAGACTATTCGGCCGTCATCATCTCTAAATGTTTTTAATTTAGGCGGTGACGGATGTCCAGTCACGAGACATTCTTAAACGTCGAATCATCTTTTCGCCGAATTGTCTTCGCGCTGAATTGGCTTCACGCCAATCCATCCAGACGAACTAATGCCACTTATAAATTAGGAAATTTTAAACTTTTGTACTGTTTTTTTTACAACCATCGATCACTGACGACTGAACTATAATATAATTTACAAGTAATATCACTAATTTTATATTAACAAAATTGACGACGAATGAAAAATGCAAAACTTTATCTAAACGCGGATTGTTGCCCCTTTTCAAAATGGTTGGTATTTCGAATACTTGATTTTAAAAGATTTGTGGAATAAAATTTTTGAATTGAAGTTATAAAATCGAGATTATTGTCACGTGAGCTTCATTGATCCAAGTTGCACTACTGTCGCTACATCGAAACATCGAAACTCAATCACGAATGGGTTGTACTAATATTTGGATAACGGATACCTTCTTTTGTTAATGATCAGGTTAATAATCAATATTTTATTCATAGCCAAAACCTTGCACCGACGACCACTAACCTTTACTCAGGTTTTCATCTTCAAAGAACCAAATCATGACATGATACGAATAGGCTGTACTAATATTTGGATAATGGATACTTTCTTTTGTTGATTATCAGGTTAATAATTAATAATTTATTCATAACCGAAAAATTGCACCGAAGACCACTAACCATTGATCTGGTTTTTATCTTCAAAGATTCAAATGATTGCTTGATACGAATAGGCTGTACTAATAACAGGATAATGGATACCTCCTTTCTTTGATGATCAGGTTAATAATCAATATTTTATTCATAGCCGAAAAATTGCACCGAAGACCACTAAACTTTGATCAGGTTTTTATCTTCAAAAATCCAAATGATTGCATGATACGAATAGGCTGTACTAATAACAGGATAACGGATACCTCCTTTCTTTGATGATCAGGTTAATAATCAATATTTTATTCATGGCTGAAAAATTACACCCAGAACCACTAACCTTTAATCAGGTTTTTATCTTCAAAGAGCCAAATCATTGCATGATACAAATAGGCTGTGCTAATATTTGGATAATGGATACCTTTTTTTGTGGATAATCAGGTTAATAATCAATATTTTATTCATATCCCAAAAATTGCACCTAGGACCACTAACCTTTAATCACGTTTTTATCATCAAAGAGCCAAATCCTTACAGGATACGAAGAGGCTGTACTAATATTTAGATAATAGATTCCTTTTTTGTTGATGATCAGCTTAATAATCAATATTTTTTTCCTAGCCGAAAAATTGCACCGAAGAACAACCTACAATCAGGTTTTTATCTTCCAAGAGCCAAATCATTGAATGACACGAATAGGCTGTGCTAATATTTGGATAATAGATGCCTTCTTCTGCTGACAATCGGGTTAATAATCAATATTTTATTCATAGCCGAAAAATTGCACCGAGGACCACTAACCTTTAATCAAGTTTTTATTTTCAATGAACCAAATGATTGGATGATACGAATAGGCTGTACAAATATTTGGATAATGGATACCTTCTTTCGTTGATGATCTGGTTAATAATCAATATTTTATTTATAGCCAAAAAATTGCGCCGAGGACCATTAACCTTTAATAAGGTTTTTATCTTTAAAGAGCCGAACGCCTGATAACCTACATATTGGTTATCTCTACTTAAAAACAAATAAAATAAATTGTTTAATTGCTTGAAATAAACATGAAAAACCCCAAACTCATCAGACTTCTCATGCAATACTGTTTTCCAAAATTACATACAATTTATTACCTTATACAATCCTATATTAATTTGTCTATGTATTTAGATAGTATATAAAATGGAAGAATTTAATCGTGCGCAGATAAACATTGCAATCAGTTGGGTTGGTGTTAAATTGATAATTTTCCATTAGTTCCTCGTTATTGCTTTTTTAGTATAGGAAGAAGAATTTAAATAGATTAGGCGATATTTTTATATATCTTTGGTGTTTAAATTTTTAATAGTTCCTTCCACCCTCATCATATAATAATCGTCTTTGCGACTACAAAATGCGAATTTGTTTAGAAAGAAATTATTAGTAGGTAGTAGTACCAAATTTTGATCTGATTAAGATTCGAAATGGTGAGCTAGCAGAAGAAATACCCTATATAATATATATTTTTAAAATAAAAAGAAAAAAGCAATGTAGCGGTGTTAACATTTGTTCGAATCAATAAGTAAACTTAAAGAAAAAATACCCTGTTTAGGAAAGTGTACGAATAAGAAATAATTGACTAGAAAAGTTTTGGTCAAGATAAAAAGATTTATAAAAAGTCCCTGTAAATTTAATTTGTTGCTTTGGTTATTTTAACTTAAGACAACTTATTTAATTATTTTTATCACAATATTAGAAGGGCAAATTTTAATTAAATATTTTACTTTGAGCAAGAAGAATTATGAAGCAAAAAATTATTTTGGCGTTTTTCTGCACACGTAATTAATTGATCAAGGTAAAAATAACTAAATCAATATAAATTAAGATAATATGCAGGAATTTCTTTTCCCGTGACGATCTCTTATTTGTTGGAGATGTTGAAGTTGGACGGCCGATGGTATAGTCGGGTTCGGGGAACCACCGGTTGTTGATCCTGCTTGTAAAGGAAGCGACTGTCGACGTCTTCTACGTAGTGCAGGACTTAAATTGTATTTAACTTTTGCTTGAACCAATAACTCTTTAAATACTTTAGATACATTAACATTATCCTTGGCCGACGTTTCTACAAATCCATTTTCCCAATCTACGGTTATAACAGATTCCGTCATAGCTGTGTCTATCTGAATTCAAAAACAAAATGCCGCTATACTAAGAAACTACATGAATTTTTTAGATTCTTGAAATTTTGATCGACAACAGTTATTCGACCGCAATGTTGTCGAACAAAATTCCGGATACTACGTATTTTGTATACTTACTTCTCTATTTCCTACCAAATCAGTTTTATTACCAACCACGACAATTGGAACGCAAGTGCTATTTTTGGTTTCGTGAATTTGATCTCGTAAAGCCCTAACTTCTTCAAAGGTTCCTGCATCGTTAACGTCATAAACGAGAATAAATGCATCTGCAGATGATATTGATAGAGCTCTCATGGCCGGAAATTCATAAGCACCAGAAGTATCAAGTATATCTAAAGTAAGTTGTACACCAGCAACGCTAAATTCTCCTTGGTGCATTTCTTCAACTGTACGCTTATATTTTGGTGAAAATGTTGAATAGAGAAATTGACTAATTAGGGAAGATTTTCCGACCTTTGCCGGACCCAATACCACTACCTTGTGTCGTACCACACTACTCGTTCCAAGGGTATCACTTTTTTCATCCATCTCGGAGACATCTTCACTTCGATGTGACCTAAAAAAGTTGAAAAATTGTAATTAAACACTAATTTGCTATTAAAAAAAGTAGTAGTTTGTACAACAAGAGATGAAAGTGAATATTTTCATCTGTGTCTAAGAAAAATTATGCAGAGCTAACAGTGACTAACCTTCATCACATATTGTACACATAATTTTTTCCGTTACTATATAAATAAATAATCAGCAGTAAATTAATAAACATTAAGCTACGTATTGACGTGTTCCAAAATTCTATATTGATAATTAATTGTGAGTTTCATTTCGTAAGTTTTATATTTTTATTACAAATATTATTTCATTTATTGAGAAATTTTGTAAATATTTAAAGTTTTGAAATTTTTGGTTTTCCCGCTGGGTAGGTGACCCATCGCCAAATACCATGTTTTTGCCGGAAAATTGATTGAGACCAAATTTGTAATCCCATTTTTGTATTTTTGCGAATAAATGCAAGTTTTCAGTTTGCAAATACCAATAAAAAATTTTATTAAAGTAAATTTGAGATTTTGGGTTTGGATTTTAATAAGTAAAATAACTTAATAAATAAAATAACTAAATAACTATTTACATAGATTACACACACCGTTAACAGAATGGAGATAAGCCCCGCTCACTTTAAAGCAGTGTAGGTGTTTTATGCATGAAAAATCGTTAATTTCTGTATTGTCCTGTTTAAAAGTTAATAATTTAAATTTGAAATGTAAATTTGTAAATATTTGTATTGGATAGTTTTCCCGCCAAAAAAGTTGTAGTGGCAGCAAGGATGGGTGGAAACCACGAATTTCGTAGTTTTGAAATCCGCGGTGGGAACTTAATAAACAGATTAATCTGTACGTGCAAAATTTTTGATTAGATTTATTTTTGATGAGTGAGAATAAAAAGCGATACATCTATTACACAAAAGATATACCAGTCCCCATACTCACTTACACAACCCTTACACCTGAAGAATAGGTGTAAACCCAGGAAAAAGTGCGCCAACGTACTTTATCCGTTCCACATCTAATAGGGCAGGCCGCAAATTCCCCCAAACACACCTCAAAATTTTTGGGGCGGAAATTCCTTGGAGCGATACGTCCAAATATCTAGGGGTTACCATGGATAGAGGACTAAGGTGGGTGCCACATATAAAAAAGGTAACTCGGAAAGCCAGGAGAGCTATGGCCGCTCTTGGCTCTCCGCTGAACAGAAACAGCAAATTAAATATAAAAAACGGGCCAACAGTGGTCAAAATCATTATAAAACCCATCATACGAGTAACATATGCGGCGCCAGTGTAGGGATACGCATCCGCAAAACAAATATACAAAATCCATCAAGTGATACAAAACACAGCAATTAGGCGAGCGCTAAAAGCGCAATGGTATAACTCAAATGAAAGCCTGCAAGAGGACTCCAGGATGAAGCCAATCGAAGAGTTCATCCGAAGCCCGGCTGCTGGACTACACGAAACCGCGGGAGCTTTAGATAATCCGCTAATCAGACAACTTGGTAATTACCAGCTTTACCACTATCTGGGGGACAAAATATCCAAGGCAATCTTGCAGTCTCCAAACCTCACCACTACACGGGTCAGCCCGGCTAATCCTTTAGTTTTCAGAAGATGACCCAAGCAACAAAGAAAGAAACAAGGATTGATTCACAGCAAGCCAATCCGCCATAAAGGGAAAGAGACTAGGACACGGAAACCTGGAGACGTCGAGTTCTGTATATTGTTATGTTAAAAACTTATCAGCGTAACCACCGTTTAGAAAACAAAAACAAAGTGATATACGAATTACGACGTGCAGCCCGCAAGGACTTATCAGTCATTTGTTTGTGTAAAGCCTCTAAAGTAATGTCGTATGGAGAAAATTTGGAAAAACGTTCACTTTGCCTGCACATGCAATATTTAATCAAAACAAACATTAATTAATTTTTTCGTTTCAATACCGATGACATTGTAAGTGTGATGTGTCGAGTTTGAATTATCGTGAAGAAGCTTGATGGAAGCTTTCTTGATAATCAAGAATAATTTTGTTTTAATACTCAAGTGAAAAAAAAAGTGAAAGTGTTCGGGTGTGTGACTGACTTAAAGTTTATTGGAAGGAACAATAAAGAAGCTATTCTGGCAAAAGCACTACAGTGATAAAGGTAATTTGACGAAAACTGTTTTTATCTTCAATGATGACTAACGAAACTTTTTCTTTATTATTGTAGGTAAGGTCTTAGGGTTCAGCAGAAACTCAGGTCATTAAAATTTTTTCTCCAGTGATGTAGCCAGTGTAGCCAGTGATCTAGCATTTCTTTAAATGCACGAACTGCAGTTGAGTAAGAAAAGCTATTTTACATTCTGAACTAAAAAATTGTACATTTATTATTGCGAGGCTCTGTATAAAGCTTTTAATGTGGTCTTGTATTTTGTGTAAATTTGGTAATTTAAAGGCACGGCATAACCTGAGTCGGCGGAAACCGACTCCCCTCCCCTTAAAAGGATTTTTCAAAATTCCGATTATTTAACGAGTTATAGCCATTTCAATGACGCGGCGTATCAATATGATACGACCGAATCAAATGAACAATAGACGGTAGTCGATCAAGTTAGTTTCGAGTCAGTCTGCTCGTCTTCACGAAAGAACTTCGGAGAATGAGCATTGTGAAGTTGAGGAAGGTTTATTGTATGGAACAGGAATTTTACTATATTTTAAAAATTTGGAATCGTTAAAAAAAGCATGCAATAAATTTTTTTTTAATCGGCCGCCATTTTGTCTAAAAATTTTTTTTTGGCTTGTCCAAGAGTCATACCATAACGACAACGTTACAAATTAAAAATCCGTTGGATTTTTTGTGTCAGATGATCAGAAGGATTGAAACCAGACACTGTCTGTTTTTTGACCTCCCACTTTGCCAGCTTATAACTTCTTGAATTTTGATTTTTTTTGAATTCTTAAAGCATCAATAAACAAATGATAAAAAAATGAATAGTAAAAATATATGTTGCTTTTACAGAGCTTGAAAAATGTCCGAAATTCGTGCCTCTAGACTAGGATACTCCCCTTAACTTGTAAACATCTAAGTTCGGCAACACTTAACACATACGATTCAAATTTTTAAATGACGTTTCCCTTTGAAAACGTGGTTTTGCATTCGATGCGCCACCTACATTAGACGTATAGTTGATCGACTATAGGAATTTTTATCGACAAATCGATAAAAACTATCGATGATTATTATCGATAATTTTTAATTAAATAGGAAGTTTTAATAAAATACGAGTAAATAATTTGAATAAACATAAAAATAAATTAAGTCAGCAGAAAACAATTATTTTCAAATTAAAAATATATTTAAACCCACTTCGGCACTAATTCCTAAAAGTTCTTTCATCTCCTACGCCGAAATACGAAAAGTGAAATTAAGCTGTTGTTACCGGCGGTTGTTATGTTGACTGGATTTATTTTTAATTTAACTAATGAATTACTTTACTTTACGGCAGTTTTAAAGGTTGTCTCGGCTGTGGTTTAAACAATTTAGAACAAATCGGTTTCTGAAGTTTAAATCCTAAAATGACGACTTACAAACGAGATAAGTTTTATTAAGTTGTAATACAGCATTCACGGTTAATGAATATTTAGCAAATTGAAGTAATTATGGAGAACAAATAGATGGATTGGTTTCACCGTATTTATAAAATGCGTTCGATAAAGATGTCACGAGTTCGGTTCACTTATTACATCGCCGAGTTAGCTTATACTACATCTAAAACAACTTCTTACAAAGCTTCCAAAATAAGGTATGACTTCACAATAACTTAACAGAAATCAATCTTGTTCTTGTTCAATCAATCTAAATTTGTGTTTTATGTTGTTAACATCGCTGCTGGTAGGATTTTCCATAAAATGACGACTTACAAAATTGACCGCAAAACTTAAATCTGGTTGTGTTTTGTTTAACACCGTATCACTTCTTTTTAAATGACCTTTATCCAGTGGAATTTTTGTTTTATTACTGTTGTTCATTTCAAAATTTTTTAGAAATTATATAGCCATTTTTTCTTGATCTAAATAAATTCCGGTTTCAGCTTGGAAGGAAAAAACACTCCATTCCTGACAAACAGCTTGGTTTTCTACCAAAGCACTCCATAAAGCAGCAAGTGCTAAGGCTAGTGGAGCACATCACGTTGCACTGGAACAAAAACGAGACTACGCAAGCGGTCCTTTGGCGGTACCTTTGGGTCCAGGTGGGGTCGAAAAATGAAAAAAAAATGTCGAAAAATGGAGCAGCAGTGCTGTAACAATTATTTATTGTTAATAATTGTTCAAGCGCCCCATTTGCCCTTTGCTCCGTGCCGCTAATGGAAGGATCGTTTCCAAGCGCTACTTCTATTGCAGTGGGCACTCGTTAGAATTAATTAGTCTTGGGTTAGAGCTGATAGTACGTAAGTGTGGATCTGAACGTCCGTGAAGGGGAGTGCAACTACGCGACCGATTACTTGGGAAAGTAACCCGTGTCGAGGAATTGGAATCCGGAAAGGATTATTTTGTTATATACCAACGTGACCCTAGGCAAGTTTTCTTCAGGTGCCTAATTGGGATTTTTCAACCTGTTTTCCAGAACGTAAGATATTTTTGTTTTTTTAATTAATTTTCGGAAAATCTCGCAAAAAAAAGTTACTCGCAAAACTTGCCCACGAACAATTATATTTTTAACGGCTATTTTGAATCACGAATTTTTTTTATTTTCCATTAATTTGTTAATTTCCATATTACGTCTGTAGGCGAAGATAAAATAATATATTAAACTCGAGTTATACTGCTGATTAAATGCTCGTGGGGATAGTATATCACTCGGCTGCGCCTCGTGATATACGATCCACCTCGTGTGGACCTTTCCAACGGAATGGAAAACTTGGAAAAATACATGATAATTAGTTTTTTTATATTTATAAAGAGAATGTGTAATTAATATTTAATAAAAAGTATTGTGATGCTTCATTTTTAGTGCTTTTTTCTCAATTTTATATGATTTTTTTTCTGTTTTTTTGAAACTTTTAAAGCGCTTATTTTGGAATTATAAACAACTCAATGAAATACGGGGTACAATAAGCCTAGAGCTTCAGTACAAAGTGGACCTTAAACCTGCGGGACGGACCAAAGAAGGCTGTGTAATGGTGCCCTGGAGTAGGAAACATAAACTGAATATTGCCCAAAAAACGCTCCTCCCGACCCAAACAAAATGTCACGACATTTGTCGAGACGCTTGATAATTACTTAATAATTACTTTGCTCACTTGTTATATAATGTACTATTTACCGGAGCCGGACAATTGAACACGGCTGGTTAAATGCGGCTGGTTGAATGCGGTCATTTGAACGCAGGGAGGTTTGAATTCGAGAACGTTTAAACGCAGGGACGTTTGAATGCTAGAAATTATATGTAATGCACCCCCCCCACCCCCTATTTTGTTTAAATAAAATGACCGATTATAGACTGCACCGGTGCGGTCAAAGGGTCTTATAATCCAACATGTAGATTGCATCGGGTTCGGTTGTAGACTGCACCGTCAGTAAGTAAGGTACTTACTTTAAGTTAATAATCCTTTAGTCTACAACGAGGGAGATCCACCCCCTCCCTGCTAGCACACTTTGCCATGTAGGACCGGTTTAGAGTAAACTTGCTCCGACGCTCTATATCTATTACGCAAAATACGTCCCCACTACAACCCCGACACATCCCCACGCAGATCATGTTGTACGCGGACCACACTGCGTATTACTTGAGCTTATGCCAACTTACCGCCATAGTCAGGTGCGCTAGATAAACTTGAAGTTTGGTGCCAATTTTGTTTGGAGTCAACCCCGGTAAAAGTACGGCCACCTTGTTCAAAAGAGAGGAGACTTCGGTGAGGTCTCTACAGCAAGCAAGTTTCCGATAAAACAAGGGAAGCCATTGCCGGATTGGGTCCCTTGCTAAATCATAAGAGAAAACTAAGTGTAAAAAGTGGTCTGAATCTGGTCAAAACCATAGTCAGACTAATTTTGACCTATGCAGCCCCAGTCTGGAGTTTTGCGGCCCTCAGCCACGTGAAAAAACTCCAGGTGGTAAAGAACCTAGCTATGAGACGTGCCATGATCACCCAATGGTTATTGGGGTAAAAAAAATGATAAATGATTCTGGTTTAAATTTAAAGTTTTAAAAGTGAATTAACATGCCATCTTTTGAAAATTATTGCAAAACAATCTAAATACCTTTACTACGAAATTAAACCATAACAATTCCCAGCTCTCTACGTCAATTTTTTCTTGCAAAATCGGAGAAACTTCACTTCGACGTTCTGATTGGTTAAAAAAAATTATTTAAATTCAAATCAAATGCGATTAAAGTTAATCCAGTAATAAAATAAGAAATTAATTATAATAAATGATTTAGTGCAAAAAAGAGTTTCCAGGTCATTCAAATATTAGGAGGTCATGGCGGCCGGTAGGCCGTCTGATCTGCTAGTTTTCTATAAAACAAACATAAAATTTGTGTATAACAATTAAATAAGATTATTCATAGCTTTTTAGTAATTATGCTACAGTATGCTACGATTTATTTTTCTCTTTGTTTGGAACTAAAGGCTGATGTTATATTGATTAATTTAATTAAAAAGTTTACGGACACCAATATATAAATTATAGAAGATTATCTAAATATATATTTTTCCAACAAAACTTAGAGAAACTTGGATAAAATTACAATTATTGCAAGAAATCCTCTTGTCTCTTTTAAAGAAGAAATAATTGAATTATTGCGTTATTTAAGCTCTGCTTTATTAACAAAGCTCCAAGGCAACATGTGCCAATAAAACAACCAATATGTTTTTAAGAAGAAGCCTCACGCCTACTTAAATTCCGCAAGAAAGTAACTGTGATATTAGTTATATTTTATAAATGTACATTTATTAAACCAAATCGAATCATTTAAAAATAAAACGCGAACGGTTTTTCAAAGCAAATAATTTTCATCTTTTATTTTTCTCATCAAAGTGAATAAATATTTTACACAAAAAGTCTAACAAATCTCTTTCAGCAAAGCTGACCTTATATGTTTAAGCTTTACAGTTAAGCTTTATGGCAACTCTAAATTCAATCAAACTGAACAATATTTCCTAAAGAAAGGTAAGCTCCGAGCAAATAAAATAAGAATTACGAACACGGAGAACCAAAGAAACTTCGTAATAGTTTCAAATTACAAAATGCACAAGTAAATTTTCAAATAATAAAAATTACAATTAAAAACAAAGGAAATATAAATTAAATTATATTTAATTTTTTTTATATTACGAGAATTTTGAGAAAAACTGCGTAAAAGTACTTCCTTTTATATCGACCGCTAGGGACAAAAGAAAATCTTTATTTCGCGTAAAAAAGTACATTTCAATGTAATTCCGCAAATTCTCCACATTTTTTACCTTAAACTACCAGTTTAGTTAATCCACTCGCTTAATTATTACGGTATAAATAAAAAGTATATTAATAATAATACTAACATAACCTCAACTTCAAAGGCATAAAAATTCACTGTAGCGTAAGTTGCCTATTTTCAGTCGTTAAAAATGTAATCAATTCTGTTTTTAATTCAAGCAATTTTATAACGTAAATTTAAGGTTTTTCTAGCACAATATTACCACCATTGAAAAAAATTCCCTAAATTAATTTAGGTTAATTTTTAGTTACCAAGTAAATTCTTCAAGTTGACAGCTTTAAGATCTGAAATTATTAGTTTGAAGTTATGAACTGCAAGTTACCTAATCTTCAAGTTGAAAATTGTTAGTTTAAAGTTATGAACTTCTAGCAATCAAGTAAATTTTAATATTCTAGTTTTAGTCTTTCATCCGGTAAGGTCACTACGACCGCATTGGGTGGTCAATATTTTTGTACGATTGCTTAACAGACCGAATGTTTGATTGTGATTGCTTCTGCCGAAACAAAACAAAAGCGAGTTGTTTTTGTAAAGTCTCCCTATTCGCACTCTCTGGATATCATTTATTTAGATCTTTACAGAACAGCTTACTATTTTACTTCTTTGCAAGCGTCGGAATCAAGGTAAAGATTTACCTTGGTTTAACTGAACTGTGAAAATGTGAAAGTAAACTCGACTTATATTTGTTTTATAAATTAACTTTGTAAATTGAATCTAGAATTTTGCTTTGTTTGTGTTATAAATTTTAAAGTCAACATTATTTATTTGAATATCGATTAGTTTGAAGTTGTACTATTATATTGCATCACTAATCTAAAAATGTTATTTTTGGATTCTCCTATTTATTTAATTAGAACATGAAAATTTGTTTTTAATAATGAGCTTCCAAACATTAATTTCTAAAATTTAAGTATCAGTTTCTATTAGAATTTTCACCGCCTTTCGCCGGTGGCGCAACATCAAACGAAGAGCTTTTTCACAAGATGTGCTACGTGAGTAAAAGCTTTTTAATTCTAGTTTTAACATTAGTGCCATCTTAAAAACCGAATATTAAATTATGTGAAATAGTGAGTAAGTAATTTTGAATATTAGTGAAGAAAATTCATTAGTTAGATGAACCGCAGTGGCGGTTCGTCAGAGAAAGCAAGGGAGGCTTAGCTTTCTCCGAAACTTGGGATTATTAAATAATTAAAATTTTGAAAAAATTAAAAATTAAATTTTAGGACGTGATATCTGTCAAGATAGATACTCCTTCCACAATACTAATCTAAAATTGAAAATTGCAACAATTTCACTAATAAGAGAAAAGACCCCGGAACTAAACATCCCCATTAAAGCCACGTAAACCTCTGAAAACAGGGCCAGAAGACAAGAAGCAATGGCCAAAAGAACACCCCTAGTCAAAAAATTTGACCTTTTTTTTTGGACCTTAATTTGGACCTTATGCATAGCGCCAGACTAAGACAAAGTATTGGAAGACCTCTTGCAGATGGAGAAAAATTACAAAACGTGCAACAGAGTAGCAACCAAACTCCTAATGGGAAACCATGAAACTCAACTTTTAGAAACGAAAACAAGAAATAAAGCAGGTTGTATCTATGGTATCTCATGCCCTAATTTCGGTACTAGATTTGAACATTAGACCAACACCAACCCCTATAAAGGAAGACGATTACACAACTACACCACCAAAGCAGAACCCACTCAGAGACTACTTAGCAGAAGTCATGAATCAGACAACAGCACAAAACATGGCAAACCAAAACAACTAAAGACATAGAATAACATGGAGTAATAATATGTCCGCCGAAGAATGATGTGGAGAAGCTAGGTTGTCAGTGACAATATCAACCTAACAAGATGTTACTAAATTAATGAACTAAATCTAGCCGACCGCAACCTTTAAAATAATTAATAAATAATCACACCAAAATTATCTAGTTTAATCTCCGGAACTGCAAAGCAGTAACTGTGGACTGACCATTTTTAAAAACGATTGAGGAAGTCTCCGGACGGCCTATGCCCCAGTTGTATAGAGATTGACGAACCAATACACAGGGTTTTTGACTGCCCCCTGTATGAAGAAGAAAGAAGAGAGTTTAAAGCATGGGCGTTCATTGGGGGGGGGGCAGACTGGCTCTTGCTTTAAATATTTAAATTTAATTTTAATCTTTTCTTATCCTTAATTTCTGCCTTTACAGTATTTAAGTGGGAAACATATTTATGGTTTCGTTGACTTTCACTTTCACAAAAGCTCGCTCGCTAGTAGTACAGAGGAGGATTATAGGGGAATCTAAAAACTCCTTACACACATTACCTACAAACTCCCTGTTCAGAAACCCCTCAAAGTTATAGTGAGAGGTCTCCCAGAAGAATTTCAAACCCAAAATGTCATGGAGAACATCCTCATGATTCATCATAACGTCTATAAGATAATATACCAGGGGCCCCAAAAAGAATAGAATCCCCTTCCCCTTCTTCGCTATGACTTAAGACAGGAACCAGAAAGGGAAGGATATTTTTAATATTTAAAATGTAACGGGTCTCAATGTCACCATTTTACCTTCCCACCTGAAAATACAGGCCACCCAGTGCTACAAATGCCAAAAGTTCGGGCACAGCAAGAACAGCTGTGCATCGTTCATAAAATGCTTGAAATGTGCCGGGGACCATCTTAGTACTGAATGCGATAAGCCCAAATGCGCTAACTGTAACGGAGAACATGCCGCCAGTTGCGGGGAGGTTGAAAAAGGCGACAGCGGAGAGCTGCACCAGCGAAAGAGCCCAAACAGAAAGAAAGGGAACGAAAAACTTAAGAACGTCGACCCCCCAAACAACAAAAAAACGGTAAAAATGCAATTAAAAAGTCAGAGAAAAATTCACGGGAGTGAATTTTACCCACGAAACTCCTTCAGGCAGTTTTTGATGCAATAGCCCCCAAAACTCAAAATCAGAAAACCCAAATCCAAAAGATTAATAAACCCAAAACCACTCCTAAATCCCAAATCATTGCTAACGGGATCAGAAAGCTAAAAATCAAATTTCTGGATTTTGTACGGCGACACGAACTCGATATCGCACTAGTAAACGAAATGCACCTGAAACCGGCCCACAAAGCCGAAATCACATGCTACTCCCTCTACAGGAGCGACAGATCGCAAGGCCAGATGGGAGGAGATTAAATCCTCGATAGAGCATCACGAGAAGCCACTCCCACAGTTCGAGACAGTAAAGGCAACAACGGATGGTTGCAACTAACATCAGTCTACAAACTTCCAGACAATAAATTAATAGTTTTAGACATCACGGCACTCCTAGGCAGTGCCGGATTAGCCATAAGGCTAAAAAGGCAGCTGCCTAGGGGCCCCACTTATTGTAGGGGCCCCGTGAAAACAACAGATTTTTTAAGGCGGCATTTTTGCTGTTGACATAAGACGCTACAAAAAAAACGAAAAAGTTAAAAAATGAAAAATGCTCACTAACCCCATATGCAAGTAACAATTTTCTAGGGGGCCCCGAAAATTGTAACTGCCTAGGGGCCCACAAATGTTTAATCCGGCCCTGCTCCTAGGCGACGACAACGAACAGGTCATCATCGCCGGCGACCTAAATACCAAACACCCAGTCTGGAACAACCACAAAGCCAACCAAACAGGTGTTGTCCTAAAAAGACACTACGATACACAAAACTTTATAATAGATGCCCCAGCCGACTATAAGACATAATATGTCACACATACTAAGATGACCGCTTCCAACCAGATCATTACGACGACGTTCTCGACGTGGCAATCATCAAAAATCTTCAATTTTTCCACAATCTCACCACGATCAGAGAGCTAGACTCTGATCACAATCCCGTCCTACTCCGGTTAGGTAAAGATAACCCGAACGCACCTTCCTATTATACCATTCCCAAAATCAATTGGACTTCAAAAACTACCTCACGCAACATTTGAAGCCCTCCCCAATGCCGAAAAGCAAAGACGAATTCAAAAGACTAGTCGAAAAAGCTTCAAGGCAAACGTTGAAGAGGCAGTAAATGAAGCAACGCCTTACGTGCCAATCCGCAACCCTAGAGACCTCATCCCATCCCGCATCAAGGACTCAATAGAAAGGAAAATAAGTTAAAAAGTCTCCTGGAAAAGGCAGAGATATTAGCCGAGAGTCTGGATGTACAATTATGTCCTAACACCGACTCTTCAGACTCGGAGCACATCAGAAGAACTTTCAGGGAACCACTTTCAGGGAACACATTAACACAGAAGAACCTGTAACACCGACAAGATTGCTACGACAATCCGGGGTTTTAAGAAGAAAAAGGCACCAGGTCCTTGCGGAATATCAAATAAGATGATAAGGGAACTCTCAAAAAGAGCGATAGCGACCGTACTAACGATCGCTAATGCAATCCTAGATCTGGGCTACTTTCCATTAAAATGGAAGATAGTAGACGTCATCATGCCACGAAAGCCAAACCAGAACCTCAGAAACCCAAAATCATATATCGACCAAGAAACGATAAAAACACAAATCGTTTTTCTTTGATATAGGCAAGGCATTCGACAAAGTGTGGCACCAGAGCCTACTTTTTAAAGTGACAGAGGCCAACATATCTCCAAGACTGATTCTAATCTTGGCATCGTTTTTAGACAATAGAAGGTTTTGCGTATAAGTTGAAGGCACCCTCTCCACTGTAAAGTGCATCACAGCGGAAGTCTCCAAGAAAGCATCCTAACTTCCAAAATCTTTGTCACGTACATGCACGATATGCCCACCCCAATTCAAAGCAACGATCCATTCACTGAAAAGTGTTCACTAGCGTGCCGACCTCATCTAGTCACATATTGCTTTCAGCGACACTTGAACATACTAGAGAAATGATTCCGTACCTGGCGATTAGGAACAATTCCTAACTACGCTCAAAAGACAATGCCAAAAACAGAGTGGTACTTTTCTTGATTTCACTGATCAGAGTCAAATTCAGTGTCAAACGCGCGCGCTCGACCTACTCGCCTTCACTCGAAACGATTGACTCTTTTACGACTGAAGAACTCAACTGTACAATTGCCAAAGCCCCTTTTCAAGACTAGAACAGCTTAAGGTTTGGGTCCATGTTACTGCGCCTTCCGGTGAGTGGATCCAGTGTTTTCACGATTCCTCTTGCGCTGAACAGTACCATTTCTCGAGGTTGTTGAGTGCTTTTTGAACACGTTTAGCTGCCAGGTTTGGGTTTAGCAAACTGGTTGCGAAGCTGGTGTCATCCGCGTAAAGTCTGAAGGTTTTCCTTGGGGTTCTTGGGAGATCAAAAACGTATGTGTTAAAGAGAGTTGTAGCGAGGGGAGAGCCTTGGGAAACCTCTGCTTCGATTGGTTTGCTTGATGAGCGTCTTCCATTTATCTTCATCTTGAATTTCCCATTTGACAGATATGATGCCAAAAGTTTTTTGAAGACGTCTAGAAACACCGCTGCGGTACATTCTTTCTTGTTAAAGAAAAGAGTTATTTGCTTAACAAGTCGCAGTGCTTGACGAGTCGCAGTGTTTGATGGGTGGTGGAGTGTCCTGGGTGGAAACCAAACTGTTCATCTTGGATGATGTTATCTGAATCGAGTGCGTCTTTTAATCCGGGATTGAAGATAGTATTTGGGGGAAGGTCTTGGATTTTCTTGGTTTGTGCAGAACGATGACATCTGCGGTTTTTCATTGCCTTGAGAAATGTTTCAAACGGAATGATGAGTTGATGATGTTGACAACGGCGGATACTGCTTTCTTCGGTAGCGACTTCAGGGTTGCGTTTGGGATGCTTTACGGTCCAGAGGCTTTTTTCCTTTTGAAGCTTCTTATGGTGTCCGGGACTTCTTCTGGGGTGGTAGACTTGATAAAACTCTAGTCTTCAGTGGTTAGGGTGTTCCGGACTGTATCATTAACGAGTGTGCTGTGTTCGGGATCATCATCGGTTTCATTTGGGCTGAATGGGCTTTCCACGAAAGCTTCAGCTTTGTGCTCTTCAATGTGCGAAGTGGATCAACTGTCGATTTCCTTGGCCCAGCATTCTTCTCTGAGTTTCTTCAGTGCTTTCTTAACTTGTACATTGAGTTGGTTTGCCCTGAAAACAGGGTCTTGTCCTGGCTTAAGTTCGTCTTGAGTCCCTGATTAGTTCCTTGATGTGCGGGGGAGGAGTAGGAATTTGGGGTTCGGAGATGGTACGAGGAACTTGGCTGCATCTATGGCTTCGTTCGTGCGAGCGTTTCAAACGTCGTTATCTATTATTCAAGTTTTTCTTTGGTCTTGATTATCGGAATCTTCCCCATGTTGACCCTGAGGTGTATTCCTGGTAGGTTGACCAATCTACCTTGGTGTAGATTTGTTGTTCAAGCTTGGGTTGTGCGGTATCACCGATGTGGAGCGGCCTTTATGATAATCCGAGTCCAAGTGCGCCCCTAATGTCAATTGGTGTGAGAGATTGACGTTCTTGAGCAGTGCGATGTCCAGTACATCATCATGATTTGGGCCTTTGATTGCCTCGTAAGTGGGTTCCGTTGGGGCGTCAATGTGAAAATCTTTCTGTAGGAAGAGGGCCAGTAGGTCTTGGTTTGCTTTGTTCATTTTCTTTGAGTGTCAGCTGCAATGTTTGTCGTTTAGGTCACTCGCAATAATTTTTGGGCCGTTGCCTTGCAGGATGGTGGTGATGTCTTCCGTCAGGGTGGTACACAGATGACACTTGCCTAAAGCCGATGTTTTGTACAGCGATGCCGCTGGTTGTTAGAGGTTCTTCTTGACGTAGATAGCGGTGCCTCCCCCTCGACCTTTGGGTTTTGTCCGTCCTGTGTAGACCGTAGTTCGGAAGTTTGGATTTGGTGGATGCGCGCCAGTGTGTTTCGCTGAGTAGGATTACGTCCAGTTCGTGTTCGGTTGCGAAGTCGAGTAATTTTGGGGTACTTCTTTGATTGTGGTTCATTATTTGCGTTCTTCAGCCTGGCGTAATGGTTTATTTGCGGGTTTCTTTCGTTTGTTATCTTGAAGTTTTTAACAACTTCGTCAATGGTTTCTGGATCAATTCCATTTCTGGTGAGACTGGCGAAGAGGAACGCCAGGGCTTTCGGCGAGATTTCCGCTGCTTCTTCAGTATTCGGGTTAGGAGCCTCTTCTTGGGGTTTGTTGCGGTTTGATCTGTCTGACATTTCGCCGTATGTCTGGTTCTGTGTCCAGGATTGTCCGGCCTACTTCTGTGGTGTTCTCTGAGCGGTGCCGGAGCGTGTCTCTTCAGCTTCGGGTAGTTAAGGCTTAAAACGGATCGTGACCGAGAGAGATGGGGAAAAATGAGTTGGTTACTCATTGGTGACTCAAAAATGTCATCTTTATCATTCCTTGTAGAGATTTTGTAGCATTAAAAATAGTATAAAAAGTCGCCGCTAGGGGATTCAATCCCTGTACACAGACCAAATAGCCTCCGGGGACGAACCAATATGAGTTTTACGTCTAATTCGATTTATCTGTTGAACTATTGAACTTGTGAAGCCACTAAAATAGATTTTGTTTTTTTGTCTATTAATTGAGATGAAACTTGCAAAGGTTATTTGATTTTGCCTTTGAATGTACGATTCTTTCGTCTACGACTGCAGACAAACCCGCGTATAAATTGATTTCAAATTTTGTACTCTGGTTTGAGCTGTTGTTCAAAAATCAGATTACATTTTTGTTAAATCTTAAAATTTTTACTTTATTTTTTAAAAGAACAAAAATAGTTGAAGCGTAAATTTGCTTACATTTGTGGATGAGAATAAAAATCCTATCAATGGAAAGAGATTTTTCCACATCTGTAGATATCGAAATTTTAATATTACTTTTTAATTGTTATAAAATGCAAAAATAGAGTAAGGGCATTCAAAAATGCCAACCAATTAATTTATAGTACTCGTAATTCTGGGTGTTGCGGTATTGGATTTGCCATAAAAATCAAACCAAAAGCCACGGAAGCTGTATAATTTTTGACTCTCGTCAGATAATATAGTTCTGAATTTTCAATATTAACAGTAACAGGAAACTATTTATAATGTAATGCATGAAAGAGAATGTAAATTTTGCGTTTATTAATATTCAAGGGGATTATAAAACCGCACTCGAACAGATTAAATAAAAGCATGCAAATTTCAATTGTAAGTTACACACTGTTAAATTAATTACGAGGGTACAAACAAGTGATGTTATAAATATGAATAATTGAAAATTCAGCCAAAAATTTACTTTATTGCAAAATGGTGAACCGACTTAATTCTATCAGAAGTTAATTTATTCGCAGGAAATTAAACGTTAAGCAAAATCATTTAAAAGTGGTTTCGATAAAATTTTCATTTTTTATTAATACTTGCTTTTCGTCAATTTCGCAAACCTTGCAGATAATAAATAAAGCAGAAGAATCCTCGAGCATTTACGTTATCAATTCAAACAATTACTTTGTACGTCTTAGCCCAAAGCTTATCAAAGTCGGCATTTAAATTTTGTATTGATTACTTTATTGTATATCGTAATTTGTGGGATTTAATATTTTTTTCAATTTATTTTACAATTTTTGAATTTTTTAAAATTAATTTTATAACTTACAAATTTATTTTATTCAATGCCCACTCAACCTCAAATAACAAATTGTTGATCGAAAAAACAAAAACAATTAAATAGTCCATTATCGGCAACTTGTAACTCGGAACTTGTAGGTTCTAAAGCAACAGTTTCATCATTGATTAAATCACAGCCCAGCATGAAACTGAAATTCTCGGAATGAAATTTAAAAAATGTGAACCGGTAACCATTAAGAGCTTTACACGATTTTCCTATTACTATTGAACAAGAACGCCGATAAAAAATAAAAGTATTTCAACATTTCGCCTCAATAAAAAGAGGAAATTTAAAAATTCGTTAAATCGTCTTACCTACTGCGATGATGTCGATCATCTTCTGGTTCTTCTTTAAGAAACGAGGGTTGAAGACTAAAGCGTCTACGAAATTGATGTCTGCCCTTCATAAGTTTTCTCTGTCCAGAAGATGCCAGTACAAGTTTTTATTCCTTAAACAATAAAAAAAGTTGTTAATTATTTTCAACCGGTTTCGCTACTTTATAGCATCGTCAGGCTTAACTTAAAATGTAATTGCTGATTTGAATTGAATGAGTTATTAAAAATTACGATTTAATCGATTTCGTCTACATTCGTTGCAGTAATAACCTCATTTAGTTATAAGTCGTACACGTCTATTTAAATTAAACGGCAAATGTTGGTAATTTAATTTCAATGCTGAAATTTGACGCAAAACATAAATTTTGAACATATTATTTTTTATTCATGTACAAAATTTCATCTTCACGTTTATCTGAGAATAATTGAGATGATCAAGGCGATTAATGTACTACAGAGACTTCGTGTTCTGAATAATATTATCGAAGAAATTCAGAAAAATGAATATTTAATGATACATAAATATTGGTTTGTAAATAAATCAACAGAAAACTTAATACTTATTTGTATCTAAATGGAATATGAAGTGTAAAGAAAACATTTGGAGTTCAGCAAATAGGAATTTCCAAAAGCAAGCAAAATGAATTATTAGCAATAGCTGCAGAGAAACGAAAATTTAAAAAAATTGAGATTGAACAGTTTCTTTAAAAGAAATATCTGTTACTAATCAACACAAAAGTGGGCAATTGTGTAATTTTTCTGCAGAATTGTATGATTAATCCACACAATTGTGCAGAAAAATTACCTAATTGTGTACTTTTTCTACACAATTTTGTGGATAAATATTACATATTTCTCTCCGTACAAAAATATAAGTGTAATAGTATATTATTTTTCAAGCCAAAGATCGAAGTTCGCTGGACGAGTAGGCAAACTTGTAGACCTTGTAGTACGGACAAAGAGACACTTTTTCAATCGAAAAAATATATAATTAAAATTTAAATAATAGTAATTACCCAAATTTAAAATTTGCAAAGATTATGAAAGACGTTTGAGTGATTATAGAGTGACGAAGTGCAAGCATATTAATATTTTCATTCATCCGCACATAATTGCAGAACCATTTACAGTTTAAATCAGCTGTTATTCCGGTCATCATAATTTGATTTTGAAAATCATTAATTAACTAGTTTACAATGGTGCGGTAATAAAAAATTCAATATTTTTCAAAACTTTTCCCTTTCAATTTTTTAGATTTGGAATATACTCATCATCTGATCGAATCCCAAGTCGGGCAATTTTTTTTTAAAATAATTTTGAATTTTTAACTTATTTAAACTGTTTTTTTGTGTTATAAAAAATTATTAATATGTACATCGAAAAATTATAAAAAAATTTAAGTTTTTTCTCCGATAGGAAGCAAAATTCACATTTTCGCCCTGATTTCGTCTACAAAGCGACTCTTTCCCAATTGCTATGCTATGTTATTATATTTTTCAGCATATAAATTTTTTAAATTAATTAAATAATTGTAAATTGAAGTGGGTCTATTGTATTTGCTCGAAATGGATTGAGAACCTAATAATACTTCAGTCAGCAAACGCTACGTCAATGAGAAAATGATCACTTTTGCTCCACCAGTAAACAATATACTATTATTTAAATTATTACATTTTTGGTCGAATATCCGGCTGACTGATTTTCTTTCAAAAAACAGTTTTTGGTGCAAATTTTTTTTTATAAATTACAATCCATATTTAAAAACAATTACCACAAAACGCACGTAGGCTTGCCGTAGTCTTGCCGGTTGTGAAATTTGAATATGTTGAATAGAGGTATTCACATTTGAATCCCGGACAGAACTATTTTTTTCAGAGAGTGCCGCGGTTCAATTACGCTTTAACATTGATAGGACCAACTACTGACGGTGTTTTTGCTAGGGTGCCGGTGCGTTGGCAGTGGCGTAAGTGGGATGCAGCCTGATTTACGACTATGGCCCCAATGGCCCCAACTACAAGCTCTCCATTAAGATTAAGAAAATAGAAACACTACGCATAATAACTCTCCTCATTCCAATGGAGAGTTTCAAGAGATAAGTCCCTGTACTCTGCAAAAAGCCAAATGCTTTTGCGCATGCGCATTTAACATATATAAGCATAATACGACCGCCTTAAATATCGCTAGAGAAAATATTTCAGCCATTTCTTGTCTCTCAATTCTCAATTTATAAAGTACAAAAATACCGACAAACCATGTAGAATTGAATGTAGAACACAAATCTATAAAATACAGATTTTTCGAGATTTATTTAATTTTTTTGAGTTTATTAAAATTTTTAAGATTTCCTGCGATTTCTTAAGTTTTTTTTCAAATTCTTTCCGGATTTTCTCGAATTTTTTCAAATTTTCTTTCACTTATATACCAGATTTACTCAGCGATTCTTCCCTCTGTTCCATCTCATCTTACTTAAAACTCTAATGATGCCATTTATAGGTATATCAAAGCGGGCGTTTTACAAAATAGGCTGACGCTAAAGAGCTACATTGGATACACAACAAGAAAGGTGTGTTCTTCTTATGTCCTATTCTAGACATGGGGGTGCCCACCGGACAAAACACGGAAACTGCATCAATCCAGGCGGAAATGAGAGTACTTCAAATTAATTTGAATCGTGCAAGAGCTGCCCAGGAACTGCTACACTGACACGGCAGTAACAATAGCAAAACAGCGCTCATCAGCAAACCCAATAAACAAAGGACAGCAAATTGGACATACAGTTTGGACGGATAATCGGTCATTACAGTGCTGGCTGATGTTAGAGTTAGAAACTGAGGAGCAAAAAATTACTTCGCTTGAGTGGACTTGGGGGACTATGACCCCACTCCCAAGTCCCAAGAGGGGCGCTGCTTGCCGAACTAGTAGTAGAAATAGAGATGGTTGTAATAAACAAGGGGACGAATCGTCGTTAGAAAGAGAAACATCGAGATCAATCCTAGATGTGACGTTGACCACGCAGGAAATAACAAGACGCATCGACAAATGGCAGGTGAAAATTCTATGAACAAGATGGGCCTGGAGAAAACTGAATGCAGGTAAGCTCATTGATTTTCCCACTAACAACGATCCACCAGACCACACGAGTGCGGCACTGGACGAATACCTGCAGGAAGCTAGCTGGGCCAGTGTACCCAAGACCAGTAAAGACATGAAACACATGAAAAACTGATTAGACTCCGTGAAGCCAGGAGGATCCTGCCGTAAGAAATAAATAGAAGCCAACGTAGAAAGTGGGAAATCTTGCTTCTAGAATTGGATAATAACGTCTGGGGAACGGCGTATAAGATAGTCAACAAGAGACTAGGACGTAAGAATTCACCGGGTATTGCTGAAGACAAATTAGAGGCAGTACTGGAGAGGCTATTCCCGAGATGCACTGGCAGCAAGCTATCGGAGAAAGAGAAGGTAACAAGCATCTCTCTAATTAATGAAGAGAAACTGAAAGCTGCTCTGAAGCAAGAAAAAATAGACAAAGCGTCATCATGATAGAGCTGAATCGAAAAGAAGTAAACTCCTACATCTGAAGACTTGTGGCGTCGTACTTTGTGAATCGATGAGTTAATGCAGGCGAGATAAGATTTAAGATAACCGGCTGGGTTCCGTCTTGAGTTGAGTTCTGGCTTGAGTCAGAGTTCAGGGTATTTTCACTAGCAATCCTGTCCGGGGTGGAATTGGCAGGCTACGCAGATAACCTAACGGTGGTGACAGTGGCAACGACCGAGGAAGACCTGAAGGCCAATGTGGAAATGATTTTGTAGACAAAAGAGTAAAAAAGCAAAAAGTCACATGAAAATGAGGGTAGCCTCATTTAATTGTTGCCAAAGATTTAAAATGGGGGGGGGCGTAAAATGTTACGTTTGCACATTTTCTAGGACAATGATTCTGCTTCTGTAGTAGGTTCTCTTTATATATTTAATAAGGATTGTGAAAGGAGTATCTATTACTTTCCTATTTACGTAGTAAAGGAAAGTTATCTGGTGCCACATCAGATTTTTTTTGATAGTTCTTACAATCAAAAATCTACCTTTTTACATTTTTGAAAATATTGATAGTTTAATTAATAGTCCTGAATTTAAGGGGAGGCTAAGCCTCCTTGCCTTCTCTGAGAAGCCGCCGTTGTGTAAAGCTTAAAACTTAAATTTAAAAAACTTTAAATAAGTTGCATGTTAATAACAATCATTTTTACACTTTTTCATTACAAAATTTGAAAAATAATTTAAAAGTTAATAAAATAAAATTTTATTTGCTTGATATATTTTTCTAGTCTTCTTATAGGAATTTTATCCTGTAGAGATTTTTTGCCATCGGATTTACGCTGTCAGGATTTTAGCGACAACGGATTGAAACCAAAAAAATTTTGGTAATTCAGATAATTGAAAGGTTATTCTGATTATTTATTTAGCTATTATCTATTACGTAATAAAAATATTGAATATGAAAATGCTCATCAATTAATTCCAGTTTTGTGAATCTTGGAAACCCTATTTGAATATTGTGTACCTCTGTGCTTAAAAATAGTCTACTGTTTATAAGCAATTTCATGTTCAAATAATTAAACCTGGGGGCCAATTGCACCAACTGCTTTTCACATGGATAATCACTTTGCGATACCTTCTACTGCAATGTTCACCTATCATATCTTCGTATTTTTGCGTATTACGTAAATAAAACAAAATTTAAGCGTAATAATAATAATATTAAATTTCTTTTAATATTTAATTAGCACGACATGTTTCACGCCAGGAATTGTATATCTTCAGGTGCCTACAGAAGATAAGTTAAAATTCTAATTTTTCTCTAATTTTTTTTTTAGGTAAAAGATTGGCTTCGAATCGATTCGTTGAAATTTAGCCCAACATCACTGAAACGCTTTGTATATTATTTAATTATATTAATTGAATGTTTAGTAAATAACAGTATTATATTATATTTATGCGGAAATTTAGTTGGTTTGTTTTATTATTCCTTTGCACTGCGATGAAATGTTGCAGTAATAATTATATAGATTATCAGAGGAAGAACGTTTGAAGCTTTCCCTGTCCATTATTTATAAAATGGACGTGTCATATTTTCAATTTTTAAAATGAATTTAAAAATTTAATGTTCAAATTAATTTTTATGACGCATTAAATTTTACAGGCACTGTATTTTAAGCGTGCAAGTGTAGAACTCATTTAATACAAAAAGTTTTCTGTGCTAAAGAACAAACTTTTTATTGTTAAAATCATCCGTATCATTAAAAGTTTTCGACGTTAAAAATTTATGCTCAATCAACTTTTCCTGTTAATTTAATAATTTTTCACAATTTTTCAATTTTAACCAGTAGATCTTGCAAAACGGCTCGGTCCACTGCCTCACATTTTAACAATATGCGATTATATAATATATAATTAAATTAAAACGACTTTCTCGGTGTGAATCACTGGATATCAAGGGAGTAATAGAAATTATTAACATCCAGAGTGGATATTGTCACGAGACATTAAGTCGAGTGACATAGAATTATTTAATTAAAATTAGAAAAATTAGATTTAAAAATATATACCTTTTGATTAGTATTTTTGTTACTTCAATGTGATTTTTATAATATAGAGTAAATTTTTGATTGTTTTTGACAAAAAATAATGATGATGTCAAAAGATTTTGTTTTTTTTTAAACAACCGAAAGTGACATTTCAGTCGAAAATTGCAAAAGCGATTTTTCTATGTGAATCTGATTTATAAAAACAACAAAAAATTATTTAATTTTTGTTTGTGCTTTGGTTTATTATCGAAATATTCCGAACTACAATCTAGTAATCTAATAAAGCAAATGTCAAATTAAAATCTGACAAACTCCAAAATAAATTTAATATATAATTAAGGTTTTTCAATGATTTACCTGACAGTCTCTGTCAGCTTGTTCTATTCATTAGAAAAAATATAAAGAACATGAAAATGCCTAGCTTAAAAGGAACACCGCAAAAAATGACATTTTAGCTGGCATGCTTCCTGGCGTTGTCAAAAAGCAGTAGTAATATCATGTGGATTCTCCTCGAAGATCACCCTCTGTCTCTACACCGCCATAATGAGACCTATGTTATGCTATGGGACACTCGTCTGGTGGCCCAGGACCCAACTGGTAACACTCCTCTTTATATAGGCTGCAAAGATCTGCTTGCTTGGTTTTCAACTCCCATTGTGGTCTTAGAGACTCTATTTTGCCTTTCTCCGCTGGATTTCTATGTTGAGGAGCAGTCGGTGACAACTGATCTTAAAATACAAACATGAAGCCTTTTGATTCAGTAGCGCAGCTATGATTTTGTATAATAATTATTGTCTTACCACTGTTACTTACCCTAAATTAAAAGTCGAACACAATAATTTCTTTATTTAAAAAAATTTTTCATTGCACCGGTAAAAAAGCGACTATGATCATTAAAAAAAAGATTATCATTAAAAGAAAGAAAGAGTGTCATTGCCTGTCATTGTCAAAGAAAGAGTGTCTCGAGGGGGGGGACTATAGCCCCCTAGCCCCCCTTCCTTTGGCTGTGCCACTGCTTGGATTCATATACTATGAGTTAATGAACTTCTGAACTACAGCGCGATATACAGTAGCAGTCATGGAAATTGCTTCGGTAATTATTTCTAATTAAAATATCAATTCCCAATGAAATTTAAATATCCGCACCTAATACGCACACAAAACTAGGTTTTTCGAACCGGGGAGTATGGTATACCCTTTAGTACACCGAAGATTGTGCCCAAAAAAGTTTTAATGATATGCGTTTCAAACCAGAAATCTGACTTCTAAAAATCTAAATTCTAAGATTGCTGATTTGAAATATTCAATAACACATTTTCTTTTTTTGAACTCAATCAATTATGTGCCTGGGGGGTATTCCGTACCCCCCAGACCCCCCGGTTTGAAAAAAAGAATAGAAAATAGAACAGAAATAAATAAAAAGTTAAATTTTTGGTTTGAAACTCATAAGCTCTAAATTACATTTTCTTTTTTGAATTCAATCACAAAGCTAGGGTTTTCAAACTGGAGGGTCTGGGTCTGGGGGGTATAGAATACCTCCCAGCACATCAGTGATTGCGTTCAAAAAAAGAAAATGTGTTATTGAATTTCAAATCAACAATCTTAGATTTTAAAATTTTTAGAAGTTGAATTGCTGGTTTGAAATCCATAAGCTCAATAACACATATTTTTGGGCACCATTTCTGGTGTACTGGAGGGTATTCCATACCCCCCAGACCCCCCGGTTTGAAAACAAAAATGGAAAATAGAATAGAAATAGATAAAAAGTTAAATTTTTGGTTTGAAACTCATTAGCTGACAATTACCATTTCATTTTGGAATATAATCACAAACTTGGGTTTTTCCAAACCGGGGGGTCTGGGGGGTATGGAATACCCCCAAAATGGGGGGTATGGAATACCCTCCAGAACACCAAATATTGCGGGCAAAAAAAAATTTATTGGGATGCGTTTTGAACAAAAACTCTAACTTCCAAAATTCTAAAAGTGCTGATTTGAAATTCAATAACACATTTTCATTTTATGATCACAATCACTTCCATACTTTATTTAATACCCCCCAAACCCCCCGATTTGGAAAAAAGAATGGAAAATAGAATAAAAATAGCAAGGGGTAAATCACCGGAGAGATTTGGTGTACATGGTGCAATAAATGTGAGGAGATGTAAGGGAGATATTAAGGAAATGTGAGGTAGATGTGGGTGAGATGTAGAAGATATCGGAACCATATCAAAGCAAGTCAAAAAATTTTATTAGAAAAAAGTAAAAAAGTATTTGGGAGGTTTTGAGGAAAAGGAGATGTGGTGTACGTATTTTTGTAGGGAGATTTCCCCCCCGAAAAATAGACAAAAAGTTCAATTGTTAGTTTGAAACTCATAAGCTCAAAATCACATTTATTGTTTTAATACAACCGCAAAGCTCGGTTTTTCAAACCGGGGAGTCTGGGGGGTATGGAATACCCTCCAGAACACCAGAGATTGTGCGCAAAAAAATGTTGTTGGGATGCGTTATAAACAAGAAAACTAACTTCCAAAATTCTAAAATTGCTGATTTGAAATTCAATATCACCTTTTCTGTTTACGATCACAATCACAATCACTTCCATACTCCATTTAATACTTCCCTAACCCCCCGATTTCAAAAAAAGATTAGAAAATAGAATAAAAATAGATAAAAAGTAAAATTATTGGTTTGACACTCATAAGCTCAAAATTACATTTCTTGTTTTAATATAATCACAAAGCTCGGTTTTTCAAACCGGGGAGTCTGGGGGGTATGCAATACCCTCCAGAACACCAGAGATTGTGCGCAAAAAAAGTGTTATTGGGATGCGTTTCAAACAAGAAATTTAACTTCCAAAATTCTAAAATTCCTGATTTGAAATTCAATAACACATTTTCTGTTTACGATCACAATCACTTCCATACTCCATTTAATACCCCCCAAACCCCCCGATTTCGAAAAAGATTAGAAAATAGAATAGAAATAGATGAAAAGTTAAATTATTGCTTTGACACTGATAAGCTCAAAATTACATTTCTTGTTTTATTACAATCACCAAGCTCGGTTTTTCACACCGGGGGGGGGGGTCTTGATGGTATATAATACCCTCCAGTATACCAGTATACAGTATATGGTATACCAGTATTATACCATTGTGCACAAAATAATGTGTTATATTGAGCTTATGGATTTCAAACTAGAAATTTAACTGCTAAAAATCTAAAATCTAAGATTTCTGATTTGAAATTCAATAACACATTTTCGTTTTTTGAATACAATCACTCATCTGCTAAGGGGTATTCCATATCCCCCACACCTCCCGGTTTGAAAAAAGGATAAAAAATAAAATAGAAATAGATAAATGGCTGAATTTTTGGTTTGAAACTTATAAGCTCAAAATTATATTGTCATCTTTGAATTTAATCACAAAACTAGGTTTTACAAACCAGGAGGTCTGGGGGGTATGAAATACCTCCCAGCACATCAGTGATTGTGTTAAAAATAAGAGAATGTGTTATTGAATTTAAAATCAGAAATCTTAGATTTTAGATTTTTAGAAGTTAGATTTCTGGTTTGAAACGCATAAAACGGTGTACTGGAGGGTATTCCATACCCCCCAGACCCCCGGTTTAAGTAAACCTAGCTTTGTGTGCGTATTATGTGTGGTTATTGAAATTTCGTAGGGAATTGTTATTTTAATTCTGAAATAATTACCGATCCAATTTCCATGACTGCTGCTGTATGGTGATAGATTTTTTATCTGCTTTCAAACTAAAGATATCAAGAATATCTTTCGCCTTTGGAGCTCTAAATAGCTGTTTTCAGAACTACCTCTGATCTTCATCATCAAGTTAGTATCGTCGGATACAGCATCTTTCTCTTAGAGAAAGCAGGCTTCAGCATTTAGACCCTACGGTTGCCTGGTTTGACATGGCCAGATTCAGCAGGTGCGCAGCCAGGAATTTGTTATGGGGGGGGGGGGGTATTAACACAAAAATATTTTATTTAAAAAATTTTTTTTTTTTATTGAAATAATAATTAAATTCCTTGAGACGCCACAAAAAGGTCGAAAAAGCTAAAAAAAAGAAAAAAACTCTGAAATTTTTCAAAAATCACATTTTTAGCAACCCGCGTTGCTAATTAATAAAAAGGAAGAGTGTCTGGAGGGGGGATTTAGCCCCCTACCCCCCCCCCCCCCCTGGCTGCGCCACTGAAAATCAGCGACACTTCGTCTGCCAAAATACTCGAGTTTATCTTGGAAACAGGTTGGCTTGAGGAGTGACAAGACGAGGAGCTGCTACACTGGAGGCAGTACAATGAGCCCGATCTAGTGGTCTAAGTGCGCGTGGGGATTATTCCCTGCCCTCTCACCTAAAATGCAGAATCCCCACGGTTGCTTAGTCCGGATTGGAGAATGCCTGTAACCCTGTTTTTAATAGTTGACGGCGGCAATCGTTACCCAGGGAGACCACCGGCTTTACGTAGCCTCCGAAGCACGGAAACGGCCATAAGAAAGTTTTAGACTTTCCCTGGATTCGAACCGAGTACCTTAGAGTCAGCAATTGTTCGGCTAACTTACTAGGCTAATAATAACCGTTTCATCTCTGATACCTGATCTTACTCATTATTTATTATAAAATCAGAATTGGAATTTATCTTCCCGTAAGTTTACCTCAAGTTAGATATTGTGAGAGCGCCATCTGTTGTATAAAAGACTAAGCGAGCGCCATCTGTTAACTTGTTTGTAGACTTTTTATACTATGATTAATGGGTCTAATACAAAAGGTCATGCGCATGGCTCGTTCCACTACCATGGGTCGGACTAATGTGTACCCTTTAGTATGCAAGGCCGTTAGACGTTTATATACCCGCTTGAATGGTTCCATTATTGAAAGTCGCGCTCGTATAAAAAGTCGATAGAATTCCTTCGTGAGAAGATAAGTAAATAAGCTAAAGATAGAAGGCTTATACCGTGGATTACACATATCAAGTTGAGCTTTCTTAAATTAAGATCAAACAATTTGCGGTAAGTAAAGAGATATTATTGCACCGTTTGAATTATAACTTGTTAACTTTTCCTTTAAGATTTCCTTTGAATCTACCACTGCTTTATTTGTTTTAGTAACCTTTTACCTTTATGCATAAATAAATATAATATAATTATTTTATTAACAAAATACGTTTTTACAACAATAGATGTCTGTACGTAGTAAGTAATACCTATAGGCACTTCAAAGTATGGAAATTCTGATTGAAAAGTTTTCCACATGAGTGATGTAATTTACAGTCAACTTTGTGTCGTGCTCTGAATATTCAATTACTTAATATGCAAACTAGGACAAGTTAGCGCGAGTAAATACAATTATTGAATGAAAGTTCTTTAGTAATTTGTTTAATAAATATAAATCTGTAATATATATACACCAAGATATTATATTCTAATAAATAATCCGGCTGCAACTATAAGATATTAAATAATATAAAATTTTAATTTGATATTCCAGACTTTGCACGCAGTAAATCTTTTGAAGCTGTCTAGAGTGCATTAAATAATAAAGATTTTGCACTTGAGAGAACAAAACGATATATGCTCACATAATTCTTACAAGTTGTTTACACTTGCTTTTATTGGTTCTAGAACCTAGCGTAGAAATAAATACAGGAAAATTCAAAAAAATTAAAAAAAATTTTTATTATCAAAAATGTAAACGCCGAGACTCAAACGTTTTTCATTGAAGGAATTAGAGTGAAAATTAAAAATTTTTTTAGATTTGTTTTCAGGAAAATTAAGGCAACTTTCCCTTAATTTATTCAATTTTATATTTTTTAAGATAATCTAAATAACGGTAAAGGTCAAAAATCGGGGACTCAAAATCGATAAAGCATTTCACACGAAAAAATTGTGAATAACATAAGTTCTGTTTTATATTTTCTACTCGTCTTCGCCGAATAGAAAATTTTGTTGTACGGAAATACATGTCTGTGTTATATTCTGTAGGAAAAATATGCAGGATATTTTGGGAAAAATAATAAATATGTTAAAAAGTTACGATTATTCCGAATACGAGTTCATACGCAAATATGTGTTAAATTTTCAATGAAGACATTTTTTATAAACTTAAAATATTTAAGTTTTAAGGTAGTAATTTTTAAGGGGGTATAACACTTTTTTTTTAAATTTTATAGGGCCGAGTATTATTTAGGCACTAATACCTCCAAGATGTTGCCAACATCGGGGATCGAACCCACGATTCCGACATAGCAATCTAGCATTCTAACTGCTAACCTACAACTAAACCTACGACAAATCGAGAAATAAAAAATAAAATAAATCGAAACGAAATTTGCATTAAGATCGTAAACGTAATTTAAAGCAACACATGAAATGAAAGCCGTTGCCGTTCGTCTTCGTCAATAATATTATATACATAGTATATGACACTATTTAGGTTTACAATTTCTTAAATTAACTTAACGAAGAGCAGTAGCTTTCCTTCAGAGTGTTGCTTTAAATTACGTTCACGATCTTGATGCAAATTTCGTTTCGATTTACGTAACTTTTTATTTGTCGCTCCAAAAAATTGTAGTTAACCCAACTTCGGCTTAAAAGTTAGACTTTGAGGTTATATCAAACTTGCAATTCGAATAAAATGCATATAGTATCTTGAGAGTAGGACGCAAAGTACGCTCGAGAAAAAAAAATTTCATAATAAAATTATATGGTAGTTTATAGCATAAATTACAAATAATATAAAAATAAAATTTAGTCGATCGTCCAAAAATTCGGGTAAAAACGGCCAAAAACAGTATGCGTGTATTCCATTGGCTGTTTTCATAGGGGTTGCCCCGCCCATATTTTTTACAAAAATTTTAAAAACAATTCAAGCTGTATTATCCATTAGTTTTCGAGAAAACGGCATTTTAAATCTAAAATTTACATGCAGTTTAGATAAGGATTAAACCGCAAATTCCAAGTACACGGGTATTCTGTTGCCGGTACGTGTGATCAGATATACTTTTAAAGACAGCTGTCAAATGCGATAGATAATTTCTAGAAAGGAACGGACACGAACAGTTTTTTGGTCTTGACATGGCTGTTCTAGTTATTCTTTCTAACCTGACTCAATTTCCAATAAACTTTTCTTTCGCCAACTTAAGGACGAAACCCCACTGAAAGTTGTAATCAGAGGTTTAACCAACAGAATAGCAGACCATCTGCTGGCACAAGAATTCGAAATCACCATGATAACGCAAATGACTAAAAGCCGCTTCCGTTAATTATGGTAACTCCCCCCAAATCAGAGGCCAACGTCCAAATCGATACTTTCAGTCGAAAAACAAAAATCGCTCAATCTCACCAATGCAAAGACTCTGGCCACTTTCAAAAGAATTTCCGCGCTAGACCCAGGTTCGTCAAGTGCGCCGCCCGACACCAGACATCACAATGTTGAAAGCCACGAGCAGACCCTTTCAGATATGCAAACTATGCATATCAAGATATGCAAGCTTCTAGGGCTGCTCCAGACCACTCAAGCTAACTCAAACTCAAATTTTCCAATCACAGGACCACATCGGGTATAGCCATAGCTGCCCTGTAAGACTTTTGCAGATTAAAACCGGGTCGGGGATTAATAAGACGCTCAGGATCAGGGTTACGTCAAGCATACCAAATCAAGCAGCAATCAGGTACGTGTATAACCATGGTTGCCAGGTAAGGCCTTTAAGATTAAAACCAAACCGGGAACCAATAAAGTACTCAGGATCAAGGGTATATCAGGTAATCCAAATTAGGCAGTAATCATGTTAATTCATGGGCTGCCCTAATAGGGCTTCCCAGATCTAAGTCGGATCACGGCCTTCAATAGTCGACCTAATGCTGAAAATGGCAGTTGGCCATGCTGAAACTGGATCTGGCTTAGAGAATGTTAGGGAATACCCTAAGAAATTTCTAGTCGGGAACTTAGGAGTCCTACACGCAGAGGACCTCCAAGAAGCTATCGCCTTTAATTACAGCACCACCAGAAGAGTCAAAGATAGAAATCTCAGTAAGAGTTCTAGCCTTTAGGCCAATACCCCTACTAACCCCTCTATTATTACAGATGCTCGCACTCTGACCTATAAAACTCGCTCCAACAGCCAAAATGATCTGGAAGTATCCAACCCAAATCGACCAAAGGGACACAATATCATTAATCTTTTTAGAGATTCATACTGACCCCTTTATGAATTTTAGATTTTAAATCAATTGGGCAAGGTCGCTTATCTAAGCCTCTTGCCGAAAAGAAAATATAAAGGGAATGTGTTTATTGGAGTGTACTACTTGGTGACGACATGGCCTAAGCAAATCCCGTACTATTAATATCTCTCCCCAGTCTTGCTTGCTCTCTTCCATTTCTTCGATATTCTAAACTCTAATCAAGTCAATTTATTCCAATTTTAGTTCACTCTCGCGAACGTTAACTATTCAGAAGACCTATTTTCTTCAATAGCAACTTTTCTTTCTGCTTAGTTATCTGCTCCCGAACCCCCAACTTTCCACTTCCATTTCTTCTTCCAAATACCCCTCCTGCCATTACCCTAATTTCATAACATGCAGGCACTACACCAACTCTTCCCTCATGAGACGTAGGAGATTAATGCTCTTTGCTTTGATTTGAAATGCGATTTGAAATGCGAAATGTCCAGTAAAATGTCTGTACATAAGACTCGGAATTCCAAATATTTCCAAGAATTCCAACAATTTCCAAGGAATTTCGAAGACTTCCAATGATTTTCAACGATTTCCAAAGAATTCCAAAGAATTTCAAAGACTTCCATAGAATTCCAATAATTTTCAAGGAATTCCAAAGATTTCCAAGACTTCCAATAATTTCCAAATAATTCCAAGGAATTCCAAAGACTTCCAAATAATTCCAAGGAATTCCAAAGACTTCCAAGGAATTCCAACGATTTCCTAGGAATTCCAAAGATTTCCAGTAATTTCCAAGAAATTCCAACGATTTCCAAGAATTCTTAGGATTTCCAACGAATTCCAATGATTTCCAAGAATTCCAAAAATTTCCAAAGAATTCCACAGAATTCCAGTGACTTCCAAGGACTTCCAAGAGTTCAAAACAAAGTTCAATCTAAAGAATTTCAGTGATTTCCAAAAAATTCCAGGGATTTCCAAGGAATTCCATGGATTTTCAAGGAATTCCATGGATTTTCCAAAGAATTCCAAAAATGCCCAAAGAATTCCAAGAAATTCCAAATGATTCCAGTGATTTCCAAGGATTTCAAATGAGTTCAAACAAAAGTGCAATCTAAAGAACTCCAGGAATTTCCAAAGAATTCCAGGTATTGCCAAAGAATTCCAAGGATTTCCAAGGAATTCCAATGATTTCCTAGAAAATTCCAAAGAAATGTACACAAAATTTTCTGGATATTTACCCTTTGAGTATATCTGAGCACAGGTATCGGCAAAAGAATACCCGTTTACGTAGGTATCGCGGCTTAATTTCTAAATTTTCGATTTTAACTGCTGTTTTCTCAAAAAATAATGGATAATCCAGTTTGAATTTTCTTCAGAATTCTTAGAAAATTGTCCTATTTATAATAGTCTAAAGGAAGAAGTTCAATTCGTGGAATCAGTTTTGTGATAGTCCCTTTTACAAGTATTTGAAATATAGAAATATATAAAAATTTTAATTTTTAGTTTGAAACTCTCATAAGCTCAAAATTACATTTTCTGTTTTGAATACATTTTCAAACCGGAGGGTGTGGGGGGTATGGGATACCCTCCAGTACACCAGAGATAGTGCGCAAAAAAAGTGTTATTAAGCTTATGGGTTTCAAACCAGAAATCTAACTTCGAAAAATCTAAGATTTCTGATATGAAATTCAATAGTACAGTTTCTTTTTTTTAATACAATCGCTTTTCACAAATTATGGAAATAGATGAATGGGATCGTTGTTTTTAAGTAAAATTCGGTTTTAATTAATTATTAAATAAATATATACAGGGTGTCCCCGTGACCGCGAAGAACCTCTTTGAGGTGATGATACATTTCTTTTACCTACACCTTGGTCATTATTTTCAGAATTTCTGAGAAAACGGTTAGTTTCCCAAAAAAATTAATTTGACCAAAGTTGTAGCCCGTTAAATTTCCTATCCGGCTCGGGCCATCAATTTTTCTCTAAGAAATTTCGTTTAAGAGATACGGGGTTCGTAAGAAAAGTAAAAAAAATAAAACCTGAATTTTTTAAAACATTTCTTTCTTTAATTTAATTTATAACTCGAAATCCGTTGATTCTAGACGATAATGGATTATAACTTAATTTGTAGATAAACGAATGATATTTAAAAAAGTTTTAATCTATGAAGCTTAAAAAATCAATAATATCGGAGCTATGGCCATTTGAAATCAGAAATTCAAAAAATTGCTTTAAAGGGAGGTACCTCCCAAGGGTTTGGACAAAAATTTTATTTGAAAATTCGTCGAATAAAAAGTATCTTTTATTACGACCTCAAAGGTTCTCCACGGTGACGGGGACACCCTGTATGTTGTTAGCAGCTGCGTGGATAAAAGTAGAGTGGGAATAGCTCTGCCCACTGAAAATATACCTACATCGACTTTTATGGGAAAAAATTGAAACTTTAAAATCGATTATTTCGGAAAGAGGAAAATTTTGGCTTTTCCACCATTCAATCACTTTATTTTAATATTATTTTTCAAATTCTACAAGAATTTTTATTGTAACTATAAAACTCTGGGGGCGTGCTTTGCGTTCTAGACCGCAATTTTTTTACATGCGAAAAACAAAATAACTAAAAAATATACACAAAAACGCAGAATTTTTTTGTACGCTGCAGGTTTTTAGTTTTAAAATTTGTTTATTTTATAAGCTACATTGGAAATGTTACACAAGCAATTAGTAATAAAGATATAATTACTACTTGCCTTTAAACTTAAAATTTTTTTTAAAAAGGGCATAGGAGGATGAGGATGGCTCTTGAAATGTAGATACTGATGAAATACTAAGATCCTGAAAGTTTCAGATCTATAATAACTCAAAGTAGGCCAGTCATATTTAACACTAAATTTTCTAATTTTTTAATATGTTGTTAGGACCACTATCAGTAGTGTATATCCAAATTTGCAGCTTTGAAAGACCTGTGCTAACTGCGCAGCACTCAAAAAACCGAAAAATTTTCGCACTTTTTTGGGTTTTTTCAATATAAGTCCTAAACTATGCGTTTTTTTAAGAAATATTTTTTATACATTTTTAAAGTACACTAAAATTGCTACAATTTGAGATTAGAACGAGCTCTGCAGGTTTAATACTTACCGAGATACCGTCCTCCAAAAATTGACTATTTCTTTCCAAAAAAGTGAAATTTTAAGATTTGGTCAATTTTCGACCCCGATATCGGGCAAAATACTCATTTTGCGGGTAAAATCATAAGGAAAGATGTTGTAGAAAATGTAATTAGCTTTAATTTAAGTACAAAACGACGTTTGTAGGCCATATAGTTTACTCACAAATCTTAAAAATCCAAAAAATGGGAAAACTGTATTTCTTTTAAATTTGCTCTGTTTAGTATACTCGTATGTCTAAAGGTGCGTACAGACACTGCAAGACTATACTGCATCTGCACTGCATCCATAGGCTTAAGGTTTGCTTAGTTCGGATGGAGGACTAAAATTTGGTCAAAATCGATTAAGCCGTTCCTGAGTAAATAATTTATTTTATTTTTCAGTATTTTTTATTTTCTCTAAAAAGTTCCTACATACATCGTATCCCCGAAGTGGCAATTAAATATTCCACGAGGGCAATTTCACAATACTTATCCTCTTATGTTAAAGTTAAAATAATATCTACGTTGTTTTCTTGTCGAATATTATTTATTTCTCACAACGAACCCATTTGTTGAAGCCAACATTTATTTGCAAGTAAAACATAAAACTAATTATTTATAAACGAATTTGCATTACTTGTCAGTTCCTACTCCAAAGAAAGATAAGGTTTTATCCAAAATGTTATTTATACTAAGTTTTAAATTTTAGAAATTTAATTAAAAAATTATTTTAGTATTTAATTATATAATTTAATAATGCAAATTTGAAACTTATTATAATTTCTATTTATTTAATTTAGATTTTATTATTTTATTATTTTTTTCTGTGTAATATGTAAATTAAAAATCAATGAAATCGGTGATCAAAAGAGTATTTTTAAAGGGATGTTGTATTTATGTGTAATATCCACAAAAATTAAATTTCCATTCATTCTTAATTAGAAAGATATGTTCGTTAAAATAATAATTTTGTTAATTAATAAAAATACTTTTAATAAAAAAGTTGAAACAACAACTTTGCTAATCAAATGCGGGCGGAAAATTTTTGAAATTTCCTCTGGTTTACTACTGCTACGGGCAATCGGCAACGTAAGTTTTTATTGTGTTAATCCCAGCTTCGACTAATAGATTCGGATTATTGCATTACCAAATTGTACATAGTTTTTTTTATATGCAATTCTATAAATTTGGATTCATAAATTCTGGTAAAAATAAAAATTAATTCTCTAACTTTTATCTTAGCAGCGTAAAAATGACGACAAAATCAATTTTGTAAGCTCGCGGATGCGAATTATTCAGATTTGAATTTTAGATTTAAAATTTATTTTTAGCAAAAATTAGTGAGATTTTTTCCGTAAATCAAATAGTACTTCAAAGTTTTATATAATTTCACTGTTGGATGGTGGAATCATGAATGGCGCCATGCTATATAATGGAATTGTCTAAAAGTTGAATGAAACTTTTATTGTGTCGAGATAAAAAAACATTTCATTCTCGGCGCCCTGCTTTTTGGAGATAATATAAGTATTTTGTTTATAAATTTTTGCTTCTGCGTCAAAATGAGCTCAACATATATTTACAAATTTGCATAGGGCAAATAGCCGCACCGCACTTGGTTGTACATTAAATATTTATATATTATGTAGACTGAATATGTCTGAATATTCAGAGATTAAATTCAGGCGGTTCAATAAATTTTATAGTTTTATTAAATTGTTAATTTGGCAGTCGAAAAACATTAAGCGGTGGATGATTTTATAAATTTATTTTATATACATAATATATACTCCGCTCTTTGATACGAAGGAGACGGGTCGAGAGACAACAGAAACATTAAATAAATCACAGGTTTCGAGTTCTCTACAAAATACTATTCGGTTGTCCCAAAAAACAAAGGAAAATTTAACTTGGTTTCCTTAGATAGCTAATCCACTTATAACATTACCAACAACGGAGATTTTTAATAAAAGTATATTTCACAAGAATTGCATTATTAAATTACTTTTACCTTCATAAAAAGCCACCAATCCGAATTGATAGTAATCGTCTGGAGGGAAAATCAATTTTTTATTTTGATAAATAAATAACCCAAATATTTTTCCGTCAGGGGAAATTTTTCGACTAATTACCAAAACGTCATTCCAAGTCTTAAATCTTGCTCGACGTAAAAAATATCCTGGGGAAGACATTACGAGCAAATTGCAAGATAACTTTTCATTGTGTTATGATAACATGTTTTGTAAATGTTTCACAAGTAAATTTGAAAATACTAAATATTTGAAGTTAGGTATTATAATCCCATAAGTGTCTGCTATGAAGTGCGTAATTTAAAGATTAAAGTTTCTTTAATCTTGTATAAACCACATTTAATGCACGCTGAAATTGCGTAATCCTTTTATGCATAATTAATTAAAAATTATTAAGATTAAAGCCTAAAAGCCCAAATACCCTTACCATCATTATCTCTGTATAGATTTTACGATTCTCGCAAGATTTTAACCAAAAGTGATAATCTTGAATTTAAACAAAATAAAAATAAAAAAAGCAAACTTGTAAAAGGTAATCTTTACTTTCGTTAACGTAAATTTTAACCAAGTTTATTCTTACACCTAATTGCTTCAGTTGTATACTCATAATTAATTTAAAAACTAATATAAACTTATAAGTGCTGCTGTAAGGCACATTTTGTAACATAGCATTGTGAATAAATCGTAGGCACAAACCAGTTAATTTTTTTTTTCAAATTTGTAATAATAGTTGTAGTTCGTACTACTTTGTAATAAATAAAAGATTAGATTTCTTTTAAATTTTAATTAGCACCACATGTTTCATACGACTAATCGTGTATCGATTATTCAGGTGCTTACAGAAGATTTGTTAAAATTATAATATTACTTATTTTACAGGGTGTCCCGAAAAAGTAATAGAGGACACTTTCCTAAGAAAAATTTTTGACAAAAATATTTTTCTAAATACAAGCCCTCGAGAGTTAGGCTTCTTTAAAGCATTTTCTTTAATTTCGACTTTCACGTGGCCCTAGCCCGGAAAATATTGATTTTTCGGTAAAAATGGATCAGTGCTTTTTTAAAGAGCGTGAATTAATCTACAAACTAGATTCAAATATTTTTTTGTCTAAAATCAACGGATTTCGAGTTATGAATTAAAACATTAAAAAATTGGAGCTTAAATTTAAAAATAAAAAACTTGAAATTTTAACAAAGCATTGTGAATAAATCGTAGGCCAGTTGATTTTTTCATATCAAATTTGTAATAATAGTTGTAGTTCGTACTACTTTGTAATAAATAAAAGATTAGATTTCTTTTAAATTTTAATTAGCACCACATGTTTCATACGACTAATCGTGTATCGATTATTCAGGTGCTTACAGAAGATTTGTTAAAATTATAATATTACTTATTTTACAGGGTGTCCCGAAAAAGTGATAGAGGACTCTTTCCTAAGAAATATTTTTGACAAAAATATTTTTCTAAATACAAGCCCTCGAGAGTTAGGCTTCTTTAAAGCATTTTCTTTAATTTCGACTTTCACGTGGCCCTAGCCCGGAAAATATTGATTTTTTGGAAAAAATGGATTAGTGATTTTTTAAAGAGCGTGAAGTAATCTACAAACTAGATTCAAACATTTTTTGTCTAAAATCAACGGCTTTTGAGTTATGAATTAAAGTATGTAAGAAAACGTTAAATTTAAAAATAAAAACTTGAAATTTTCTCTAAATAAAAGTTGATGCCGGCATCTAGCTGTCGGTTATCTCGTATAAATTTGTTTTTCCTTCAATAATTTTAATTTATATGTAGTTTATAAAATTTTACTACTTATTTAATTGATTTCCGAACTACAATTCAGTTTTTCCTTATCTTATTATATCCTGCAACAAACCTCTGTTTATTCACTGCTTCCGTTTCAATGTAGTTTTTAAAATCACCGCATCATCTTCAAAACTTCTAATTTTAATTATAAATTTAAGTCAAACAACTTTTTGTACGAAAAAATAATTAAAATTTTAAATTTGTATCAAAAATAACACTACATTACTCCCCCCCAAAATTCAGGTTTACAATTTAATCTACTCGATGATAAAGTTTTGCTTTTTTCTGAAGAAAAGCGAACACAACAATAAATTTAATTTATTTATTTGTGTGTGAAAGGCTCTAAGTGATGGACAACTAGCTAGAATTAATCAATTTAAACAATTGAAAAACTCTTCGACAGTTTTAACATCTTTTTGCGCGAAAATCGATTTATGATGCATACAGATTTTCTTGTGTCTTTATAATTAAGTACACGATTTCAAGACACAAGATTGATTTAGGTTCCGATTTTTGTGGTACAAAATCATTTTTTGTTCCGTCATCTTGATTATTTGGGTAAAAAATGTATTATTTTCACCTCAGGTCGGTAAGGTAAAATCCGTCATTCAATAAAACTTCAAGTTGTACTTGAAAATTTTTCTTGCTTTGATACGAATCCAATGTTCTATCGTCTTTTTGAAGAAGCGCATTTTGCCAGTTTTACCCCCCCCCCTCATTTCGAATTTTGAATCCAAAATAGTAATTAAATCGTTTGTACCTCGCTTGTACCTTCCTTATTTTCGTTTGTATCCATTTTGTTTTAAGATATTTTAAAATATCTACAATGGACTTTTTGGGAGCCCCCCCCCCAATTTCGAATTTTGGATCCAAAATAGTTATTCAATCGATTGTACCTTGTTTGTACCGTCCCTATTTTCGTTTAAACCCATTTTATTTTTCAGATTTTTTGAAATTTTTAAAATAAGCACTTCGCCAGCATCCCCCCCCCCTTATTTTGAATTTTGGATCCAAAATAGATTTAACTGTTTATACCTCGTTTGTACCTGGTTATACCTTCTTTAGTTTTGTTTGTACCAAATTTGTTTGATTAGCAATAAAGCTATTTTATATCCAAAATTGTAGATCGGGGGGGGGGGGGGACAGATTAGCAAAATGTCATTATTAAAAATTTTGAAATATTTAGTAATTTACAAATGAAGTAATTAATAGTAAAAAAATATTAACTTTAGTAAAAATAAAGGTACTAACAGGTACAAACGGGGTACATACCATAATTTTGGATTCAAAATTTTAAACTGCGGGGGGGGGAGCTGGAAAAATGCACTTATTTTAGATATTTCAAAATATCTGAAAAACAAAATGGGTACAATTGAAAATAAGGAAGTTACAAACGAGGTACAAACGATTTAGACTATTTTGGATCCAAAATTCAAAATTGGGGGGGCTGGCAAAATGCCCTTTTATTAAAGATTGTTGACTTGGTGTTAAATTTTGCCTGCGTCGCCGTCGGCAAATAGTTCACAGAAAACCTTGCTTATTATAAGAATAAATAATATTGTCACAAATTCATTGATTTTCTTTCGGGAGAAATATCTTACTTACAGGAAAGAACCCCACCATTGTTCCCGCTACAATTCAGCTAGTTGTTTCACCACTAGGGTCTTCCACACAAAAGTAAATAAACAGAGTTTATTCGGTGTGTGGAGAACTTTGTTTTTCCTCGAAGGAAAAATTAGTCAAAAGTGAAAAGACCGGATCTTAGAAGGATATTTTAAAAGATAATATTTAACTCATTTTTACTTGTAATATATGTTTGTTATTAATTTACAGTAAGTGCGTGCTGATAATGACGTAAAGTCGAACCGGTTCATTAATCAAAATATATCTTGCGGAAAATATAAAGGAAGTAATAAATTGTTGGTGCCAAATTCAGAAACTTATGAGGTAGGGTTCCGTGATAAGTACTTTAAATGGGTAGCAAAAAAAATAAATACAATCATTCATCTAAGCAGCGGTCGAACATAGATAGGTAACCACTTCGAGACCACCGCCTTCTTATTGGCTATAAAACCAGACAGACAGCTTATAGATAGATGAAAATGCAAGAAGATAATTGACGTAGATTTCCAAATGTCGGTACACATTAATAATCACGCACACAATCGGATGGCACGTGTGTGGTTAAGACACACAAATTGATTTAATTTAATAGGTCTTGCGGTTGTGGGAGAGCAAATCGTGGATTTAGAAAGGGTTTTAAATTAACGTTGACGTATTATTATTTCAGGGTGTCAAGCGCCACTGACTTCAGTATGCAAATCTAGTGCTGATGGCAAAATTTACTTAGATATAGCATAATAGTAAGAAGTCGACAAGCCAGCTACGATTTCGAAATACAATGCTAATTGCAAGAATTTAAATTTATTACAATAAATTGAAGAAATATACCTACTATTCCAGTTGGGATTAAATAAACGCACATAATTATAGATTATCGATTGCGCATAGCAGAATAAAAGAGTAATACAAGAAAAGCCGAGAAAAACCTATAATTCAATTTTAATTTCTTCCTGTCGTATTATTTTTAAAATTCTTATTCAAACTTTTTTAACGTCTGGTATTAAGAAATATTAAGAAAAAGTTAGCTTGGGAGAGATGAGACTTTTTTTAGGGGAGCTTTGATACGTATCATAACTCTATATAAAGCGATTGTTTTTGCTACCTTCAATAATATTTAAGAAACTAATGTTCTAAGTTCTAATTTAAAAAAAATAAATAAAACTAATTTCACAAAATTCATAATGGCGCCGCGTTTTTTATTTAGTTTTTATTTATCAGGTTTAATTTAAAAAACATCTATTCCGGACAAAAAATTCTGGAACCAAAGTTGTTAAAAATTTAATTTGCTACAACTTTTGTTTTGACGATTTTTCGTTAAATTTAAAAATGGCCGAGTTTTTTAAGAAAAACCATTTTTCATAAAATTCATAATGGCGCCGATTTTCTCGGGTTTCATTTAACAAATATCTATTTCAGACAAAATATTCTAGAACTAAAGTTGTGAGAAATTTAATGTACTACAAATTTTGTTTCCAAGATTTTTCGTTAAAATTAAAAATGGCCGAGTTTTTCAAAAACACCATTATTCATAAAACTCATAATGGCGCCGCTTTTTTCAGATTTTTTAAAAAGTATGTGACAAAAAATTCTGGAACTATAAAGTTGTGGGAAATTCAATTTCCTACAACTTTTAATTTTTGTTAAAATTAAAAAGGGCCGAATTCAAGAAAAACAATTTTTCATGAAAGTCACTACGGCTATTAACCTTTTATCAGGTTTAATTTAAAAAATATCAATTCAGACAAAAAATTCTGAAATCAAAGTTGTGGGAAATTCAATTTACTACAACTTTTGCCTTGACGATTTTTTGTTAAAATTAAAAAAGGCCGAGTTTTATAAGAAACAGCAGTTTTCATAAAATTCATAATGGTGCCGCCTTTTTTCAGGTTTAATTTAAAAATATCTATTTCAGAAAAAAAAATTCTGGCATGAAAGTTGTGGAAAATTTAATTTGCTATACAACTTTTGTTTTGATGATTTTTCGTTAAAATTAAAAATGGCCGAGGTTTTTAAGAAAAACTATTTTTTATAAAATTCATAATGGCGCCGCTTTTTTCAGGTGTAATTTAAAAAATATTTATTGCAGACAAAAAATTCTGGAATTAAAGTTATGGGAAATTCAATTTATTACAACTTTTATCATCACGAATTTTCATTAAAATTGGAAATGACCAAGTTATTCAAGAAAAACTATTTTACATAAAATTCATAATTATGCCGCTTTTTTCTGGTTTAATTTAAAAAATATTTATTTCAGAAAAAAATTCTGGAACCAAAGTTGTGGGAAATTTAATTTACTACAGCTTTTGTCTTGATGAATTTTCGTTAAAATTAAAAATGGCCTAGTTTTGTAAGAAAGACCATATTTTTCATAAAATTCAAAAGTCGCGTTTTTCAGTTTTATTTCAAAAACATCTATTTCAGACAAAAAATTTTGGAATCAAAGTTGTGTAAAATTCAATTTACTATAACTTCTATCTTGACGTTTTTTTGTTAAAATTAAAAATGACCGAATTTTTTTCAAGAATAAAGCATTTCTTATAAAATTCATAATGGCGCCGCATTTTTCAGGTTCAATTTAAAAAATATATATTTCAGACAAAAAATTCTGGAACAAAAGTTGTGGGAAATTCAATTTCCCAAATTTGTCTTGACGATTTTTTGTTAAAATTAAAAATAGCCGAGTTATTTTTTAAGCAAAAGCATTTTTTATAAAATTCATAGTGGCGCCGCTTTTTGCAGGTTCAGTTTAAAAAATATTTATTTCAGACAAAAAATTCTGTAACCAAAGTTGTGAGAAATTCAAGTTGCTACAGCTTTTGTCTTGACGATTTTTTGTTAAAATTGAAAATTGCCGAGTTATTCAAGAAAATTTCAATTTTTCATAAAATTCCCAATGGCGCCGCTTTTATCAGGTTTGATTTAAAAAATATCGATTGCAGGCAATAAATTCTGGAACCAAAGCTGTGGGAAATTTAATTTGTTACGATTTTTGTCTTGATGATTTTTCATTAAAATTAAAAATAGCCGAGTTTTTCAAGAAAAACCGTTTTTCATAAAATTCACGATGGCGCCGCTTTTGTCAGGTTTAATTTAAAAAATATCTATTTCAGACAAAAAACTCTGCCATCAAAGTTTTGGAAATTTAATTTGTACAAGTTTTGTCTTGACGATTTTTCGTTAAAATTAAAAATGGCCGAGTTTTTCAAGAAAAACCATTTTTTATAAAATTCATAATGGCGGATTTTTTTCAGGTTTAATTTCGAAAATATCTATTGCAGACAAAAAATTCTGGAACTAAAGTTGTGGGAAATTCAATTTTCTACAACTTTTGTTGTGACGATTTTTGGTTAAAATTAAAAATGTCCGAGTTATTCAAGAAAAACCATTTTTCATAAAATTCATAATGACACCACTATTTTCAGCTTTAATTTAAAAAATATCTATTTCAGACAAAAAATTTTGAAACCAAAGTTGTGAAAAATTCAATTTACTACAACTTTTGTCTTCGGGATTTTTCGTTAAAATTAAAAATGGCCAAGTTTTTCAAGAACCACTTTTTTTTCATAAAATTCATAATGGCGCCGCCGCTTCTTTGAGGTTTAATCTAAAAAATATCAATTTCAGACGAGAAATTTTGGAACTAAAGTTGTGGGAAATTCAATTTACTATAACTTTGTACAAATTTGTATAAACTTTGTATAAATTTGTACAAATTTGATTTGATTTAATTTGGAATTTTGAGATCAGAAGATAAAGTTTGGAGTGAAGATTGGAATATTAATTTAAATTGATTTAAATGATAACTTGAAATAGTAATGGTATCCCCAAGGAAAAATTGATACCGTTGCATATAGGCGAGTTATCTTTTAAATTCGACGTTTCCATTATTTTTAAATTTATTAAAAGTAAAAATTGGAGTTTGGATTTAGAATATTTGAAATAAAAATTAATAATCAAAAAGAAAATCAATTATGCCCGTACTAATAGTCGCGGATTAATCCGAGATTCAAGATAATTTTAGGATTTACCAATAAGATTACTGGAATTTAGACCTTATCGTAGCAACAGCTGCTATTTCGAGAATTAATCTTGAATCATTATAGACTTCAGTGAATTTTAAAATTTAAACATTTAAAGCCCTGTGGGATTATTTAACCTCTTTTTGGGGTCTAAACTTGTATCTTCATGGATTATACGGTTTTCCTATGGTGCCATTTCACACTTTTTGTTTTCAAAAATTCTTATTGTATCTGCGATTGGTCGGACCACTGTTTTGTCCTAAGCCTCTCTTCAATATCAATTTTTTAAGAGAGTCTTTATTCCCTATACAGACTTTTGGATTATGGACACAGTCCGTCCGGTGACTTCCCCAATCGCTTAAGCTGTCTGCTGAACTTGCCGTGTCCAGTAAGGAGTTACCTTTCTCTAGAGTCCAATTTTCCTGATGCCCGTGTTGCTGGATCTTACTAAATCAAAGCACAATTCTGGTCTTTGTTGCCGAGAGACTGAACTTCATACGCTTTCTGTTATCGCCATCTGTTATCTTGTTTGTGAACTTTTTATATTATTAAATGAAGCGTATGGAGCGTCATGCGCATGACTCATTTCACTACTGAGGGTCGCATTAATGTGTATGCATTAGTTCGCTTTATCCGCTGCGCTTTGCGATTGCTCATAACTTAAGGCCGTTACAGAAGATACAACAGTGTACATAATCAACTGTTAAATTTGAAACCGTTCGACAACCAGAAGAGTTAAACTGTAACCGAGGTGACTTTATTTTTGTGCTAACTATTGTCGGTTCTCGTTGTGAAGAAACAGGAAACCCAGTGCTAGGTCCGATTTTACGAAATAATTTTTGTATTTCTATAAATGCACTAATATCGTAATATTTAATAATAATTAGAATCTTACCATAAAATATTTTATTCACAATAATCTGGTGGAAGTACTCTATTTTTAAAAAATGTAGGTGAAATGGGACAAATATATACAATCAAGGGGCAGTTAATTCGGGCATTATTTTGAAAATTATATTTAATTTTTTTCTCAGGTCTCCGTAGTCTCTTAATTAATTATTTAAATTTAAATTAAATTATTTAAAAAAAAAATTTTTTATTTTAACTTTGCTTATATTTCAGAACTGCTATTCAGAATTCAACCAGAGGAATTGCCTCAAAATCAGTAGCGGAGAGTCACCCGAGTGGAGTACCAAAGATACCATCTAAACTTTGAATCTAAAAATTAAAACAACGAAATTTAAAATCCCTCTGTGCTCTGCAGGTATCTGGCATATATCGATTTTCACAACGCTTTTGATTTATTCAAGTCAATTCCAATAGATTGATTTTAAATATTTGGCCCTCATAAAAATACAATATAAGCAGCACGCATGAATGATTTAAAAATAATCTAAATACAAATGGAAGGTTAAATTAATTACCAAAATTAACGTTGGTAAAACTTTTTTTACTAACAAATATACGTGTAAAGCATACGTACATATAAAGCGTGGGCATATTATATTATACGAGTTTAAAAAACTTGGTAATTTTTAGTGACAAGTAATACCAACTCATTGGTATATTTATACCAATTGGTACCAACCGAATAAATTGCACTATTATTATTTATTATTTATTTCTTTTTACCTTGACGTCTCTCACAATCCCCTTAGTTATAAAATAATTTGACTTTAAATCAATCATCTGTAAGTCAAGTCTACAAATCGTGTTCTAGAATGAAACCCAACCGTTCTTGAAATTTCAAATTGTATTATTGCTCCCTCTGTTCCAAAGTAATAGTCCCAAATGAATCGATGTTAATCAACTGAAATACTACAGAGAGGTAATATTTTGTTTTTTGTTTGTTTTAATTTGGCTTCGGTAAACATTTAAAAAAGTTTTCATTTCAGTAATCAGTATTTATATCAACTAAAGTTAGTTATGGAAATGAATGTTACATTATATTCTGTAAATGAGAGCGATTCGTCAAGCAGTACAAAGAAAGAATTTACATAGTTGACTACACCGATGTACAGTGGATCGAATAATTACAGCAATTGGAAAAGAAAAATTACGCCGCGAGGGATTATTATTATCAGCGAGTTTATAATGCCTTGAAGAAATCCTTTCATCTCAAGAATATTGTGTAGTACATGTATATCCTAACAAATTTATATATATATATAAATCTGTAATATATTAATAATTATTAATATATTGCTGTGATCTTCCGATAATAGGGAATAAAGCCTTCCGTTGCTAATGAAATAACTGATACTCCATTACAAAAAACTTAGTCTTTAAAAAAAATAGTCTAAAATTCATAAAAATTTATTTTGGGGTTTGCTTTAATCGACCCTTCAAGGCTTGATTTGGGGGTAATTCGTAAAACCTTTCGACTCTTCCTTTTTTTTCTTGATTGGAACTTGTGAGAACCTCTCACAACTTCGATTTTGAAAGTTTTAATTGAAAAATCTCTTTGGAGCAGCGGCGGTTCGTCAGAGAAGGCAAGGGAGGCTCAGCCTCTCCTTAAATTCTAGACTATTTAAACTATAAATATTTTCAAAAATGTAAAAAGATACATTTTTGATTGTAAGAACTATCAAAAGATAGATACTTCTTTCGCAATCCTTATTCAAAAAAGAAAGCTTCTACCACAGAAGCAGAATTGTTGTCCCTAGCCATTAAATAGACCGAAAAGGGAAAATTCGCAACTTTCACTGCTTTGCGCTTTCTTTTGTGTCTCCTTCTGCCTTGCTCTCTGCGCAACCGCATCAGTCGCCCCACCCTAGTTACGGCACTACTAATACTTATCCGCAGTGGCTAAGCATCGACTGAAATCTCCACATAACTACATATTATACTTTTATGTTCCAAAATCTTTTATTGAAAATTTTTATATTTGATTTGGGAATTTTGTATATTTTGTTAAAAATTTTATTTCTTTAATTTTGCAATAAATTTGTATTTGCTGGTTTTCTTGCCAACTAGTTAAGGTGGCAAAGGTGAGCGGTGAAAACCAGGTTTTTGGTCAAAATGGCCGCCCGAAGCGGTTAAGAAGAAAAAGTAGTCTCCCGCATAATTTTGCGTATATAGTAAAAGAATTCTCTTCTCTTCTTTAAGCGCCTATCCGATTCCGGATGTATGGCTATCATTCTGGCTATTTTTTAAGCCTAGATGACGTACTAGGGAATTTTTATTTATGGGTGGTTTCCCGTTGCCTTCCCCATAAGCCCAAATATTGAACATAAGTTATAGATCACAGCAGTGTAGTCGGCGCGACCAGGCTTTGATCCGCGGCTTACCGCTTTATAGAGGTAAAATCCCAGGAAATGTTGGGAAATTTTAAAAACTTAAGAAATTCAAAGAAATCTCAAAAAATCTGTATTTTATGAATAGTCTCCTCAAATGATGAAGGCACGAGCCGCTGCTGCTTTGAAGTAATTTCGAAACCGTCGGTAGTACGATATTTTTGGCTGGAGATTCTGATTCTGCGTAGCCTTGCGTTACTTATTAAGTAATGTATTGGGACAGGAGTATCTATCTTTCATGATAGATCTTTACACTGAAAATAAAATAGTTCGTCATATTTACGAAATATTTATCATTTTTGAGTCGATGAACAAAATTCGTTATATTGATGAACAAATTCATAAATACAATGACTTTTTTCATGAATACTACGAATACTACGAACATCGGCTCAAAACTAATATAGTTTTCGTTAATAAAATGAATAACTTTTTCAGTGTACGACAAAATATTTACGTACACCTACTTTTTGAGATTGTACTGTTTTGAATTATCTTAATTTTGAATTAATTATATTTGAATTATATTATATTATGTATTGAATTAATAGTTTTTGTTTTTTTTGCGTATTTGAATATATCAAATTTTTCTGAATTTGAATATATGGAACAAAATGACCTTAAACAGAAAAGTTTTCGAAATATAGTGTCAGCTCCAAACTTTCAAAAGAACCAATTAAGAACAAAAGAAAGCATTATTAGGGAGGCGCTAATACCAAAAGTTGGTTTTGAAAGTTACGAAAATTTGTTAAAACCAATAACTGCAGTAAATAAAAATTAAAAATTAGCAAAAATGTAGCGGCTTTTACCTTAAGTTAAGAAGTGCAACAAGTCTAATTAGTACATTTTTTATTAGTGTCACGTTTTACAACTTAACATAACGGTTAACATAAACTAACACTAACCTACATAAAAGACCCAGGTCTGTGCACAGATCTCTCTTTCCGCACGGATCTCTTTTTTGTGAGCGACTTCGCTATATAACATAAACTAACACTCATGTTATAACATAACATGTTATATAATATTATTATTAATATAATTGTTATAATGTTATCACTGGCGTACCTAGAGCTTTTGCCGCCCGGGGCGGTCTTAAATTTTGCCGTCCCCTACCAAAAAAATTTATTTAAATTTAAATTTTAAAATTAATAAAATTTTAAAAATGAGCAAAATGAAAAAAAATGAGCAAAAAAAAAGGTCATACATCAAATACTTAAGCAATTTTAAGATACTATAACTTTTGTCAAACTCAAAATTTTTATATTCTGCAAAATGCCGCCCCTCTAAAAATGTGCCGCCCGGTGCGCGGGCGGTTGGCCCCTACCGCCCCTCCCCCCCCTAGGTACGCTAGTGATTGTTATACTATTATAAATACTTAACATGTTTTAACATGTTAGGCAAACAAGGCAAATATCGATCTATAGTTCGATGAGAGAAGATAACAAGGATTAAATGTAATATAAAAAGTCGCCCAATGTGAGATTCAAACCTTGAATTCTTAGGGCAGAGCAGTTCGTTTCTACGTGAACGTTTTAACGCGGCACATTTTGACGCAAACGTTTTGACGCGGCACATTTTGACGTGAACCTCAACATATGTCGTTATAAGTTGTAACATAAACTTATGTTAAAACATAAACTTACCAGTATTAATAACACAAACATGCCGCGTCAAAACTTATCGGCGTCGAAAAGTGCCGCATCCAAACGTACCGGCGTCCAAACGTTCTCGTCAAAATGTTCCGCGTCAAAACTTTTACGTCAAAATGTTCCGCGTCAAGACATTGGCGTGAAAAAAAAAATAAGAAAGTTCGAATCTCCCAGAGGGCGACTTCATACAACTTTAAGCTCTACCAATGAAATCAGATGACTCATAAAAATTAAATTTTGTAGTTCCTCTTCGTAGTCAATTTTGAACCAATACAAACGTTTTTCTCAAAATGGAGGAACTTCATTTTAAACATACAGTAGCAGTACTGGATATTGCATCGGTAATTATTTCCGAATTAAAATAACAATAATTTGCAATGAAATTTCCAAAGCCGTACACAAAATTAACGCAATACGTACACAAAACTAGGTTTTCAAACCGGGGGATCTGGGGGGTATGGAATACCCTCCAGTGCTCCAGTACACCAGAGGTTGTGTGCAAAATAAAGTGTTATTGAGCTTCTTAGTTTCAAACCAGTAATCTAAGGGGGGTATTCCATACCCCCCAGACCCCCCGGTTTGAAATAACTAGCGTTCAAAAATGAAAATGTATTTTTGCGTTTATGAATTTCAAACAAAAATTGAACTTTTCATCTATTTCTGTTCTATTTTCTATTCATTATTATTGAAAATATAATATATTGTCATGAGTAGGTATGGGGACACTTGGCCGTGGGAACCAAATTGAGTCCAGGTCCGGACTAGCGGTATATACCGTTATATAGCGTTATATACCGTGTTATGTACCGTTATGTACCGTTATATACCGCTAGTCCGGACCTGGACTCAATTTGGTTCCCACGGCCAAGTGTCCCCATACCTACTGTCATGTTTCATTTTTTTCATGTTTCAAAATTCTCTTTTTTTTTTAATTTTAAAATTTTATTACATTAAATTTGAATTTTTTATTTTGGATTGCTATTTTTAAATTTGATAATTTTTGATTATTTTGAATTGTTGTTCGTACCAACAAATTTGGGTGGGAACGAAGATTGGGAGGAACGAAGGCCGTTTGCCGTGAAAGTTGACCGAAATGGTCGCTTTTTACGAAAAATCTCCATAATTGTGAATTTGAATTATGAGATTTTGTTGTTGTTTATTTTGTGAATAAAATTTTTGATTTTCATTGAGTGAATTCTTTTTATTTATTTATTTTTCAAAAGCGGATTGTTTGACAAAAACATGGACCGCGCCGCCTAGATTGAGACTCGAGTTTCGATCTTACTCTAACGAGATAGATCTCATCGGTCAACCGTTGGCGAACGCAGTACCAAGTTCTGCCAAAGTCTCCACTCGTAATTTGCAATGCTTAAAACTTCAGCGGCGACTACAACTCCAAATTTTAATATCTTTTTGTTATTAATGCCAAAGCCTGGCTTATATTATTGCAAGAGAATTACGTTATGCGTAATTCATAAAGTTGACAGAACTTGATACTGCGTTCGCCAGCGGTTGACCGATGAGATTCATCTCGTTAGAGTTAGATCGAAGCTCTTAGATCTTAATCTAGGCGGCGCCGGCGCAGTCTATGTTTTTGTCAAACAATCTGCTTTGTTTTATATTATATTCGTGATATACTAAACAAAATGGGTAACGGAGATGTAGTAATTGTGGAAAGCCTACAAAAGATAGAGAGAAATAAGTAACCCATGTAGCACTTAATTTTGGCGCAATATTGGGGCAATATTGGACTAATAATAAATAGAGGAGGAGGAATGTAAGAGAACGGCTGATTCTAAGAAACTCAGTTAAAATCCGGAGAGAGTCAAAAACTTTCATATATGACTGTCTCTGTGCTTCGGAGAGCACGTAAAGCCGGCGGTCCCCGTAAGTTGACGATTGCTGCCGTCAACTATTAAGAACAGGGTTACAGGCATTCCCCAACCCGGTTTAAGCAGCTGTGGGGTCTTCTCGAAAGAGAACAAAGCCGATAGTCCAGGAGTGGACTTAAAGGCTGATGAAAAAGAAGAAAAATAAATGTAGGCGCAAAATTGAAAAATTCAGCTAATAAATATAGGTCCAATATATAAATTTACAAAAATTAAATTTCAAAAAATTTTCTATTATTTGGCGTCAAGTAGAAGCATCTGGTAGTTTAACCATTGTAAAAAATTCATATTGGTAGTTGAAATAAGTTATTATTAAAATTTTCCTTTTTTCTCAGTTAACATTATTTGGCGGTTATATTTGCTTAAAAAGGTGTTGCAATTTTAACAATTTCAAGGGTTTGCAAAAAATAAAAATATCTTAACCCTTACTTATCCTATCACTAAAAGCATTTTTATTTTAAGAAACAGGTTACAAGATTGTTTCTTAGACATTTACACCTAAATGTAATTCCAAAAGGTGAAATTCCTCCCTAAACACCTATGTGTACATCTCTCTTTAAAAGAGATGCAGCTTACGAAAAAGTTTTTCGGGAATTTAAAATATTAAACCTTTTTATAAAATGGGCACAAAGGTGTATTTATATATCAAATATCAACTTTGCAATTTATTCCACTCCAACAAAAAAAGTCTTAAAAAATGAGTTTTTCCTATTTTTATCTCCAAGTTTTTATTTAAAAAAATAGTACCTAATAATCAATAATAAACTAATTTGAAGTTATGTCAAAATGTAATTTTGAAAAAAAAAACGATTTTCGACTTAAAAAAATAATTTTTAAATTTCTAAACTGGACTACCCCCTTAATTAACAACTTTAATAAATTAATATATTTATACATATACAGCCGTACGTACACATTTGGATTTAGAAGTCGGATTTAAAAAATTGTGTTTTTAGCCAATAAATATATTTCAAGGATTTTTGAGGTCAGAAAGTGAACTTCCAATGAACTCTTATCAGCTTTGGCAGCTTACCAAAAAAAGTTTCGATGTTTTAAGCAGACTGATGTTTTTATTTGATTCTATTATTCAAAAATACAGCTGGCTAGATTTAATGTTTTTTTTATTTGTTACCAAAAGATATTACGACTTCAACCAAAATTATGAAATGTTCGGTCAATCAAATTATTATTTCCTTTCATAAAATTAAATTATTGGGTAAATTACTTGCGCGTTTATTGAAAATGAACATTAATTAGGGAAAATAGATTATCGATGTATGTAGCTTCGACAACGGTAATGTACAACTACATTATTATATTGGAAATCACAATTTGATTTAATTCGTAAAATCTAAGCATGAAAATATTTGCATAGTTACTCGTACATGACCAGCCTATAAATTTCCTTCAACCAGTGAATTGAATTATACTGGATCGGTAATTTTGCATATAAACATGGCAAATAGCTTTATTTTCTCTCATTTCATTAACTTCGTTGTTCCAAATATTTTTTGTTCAATCGAATTTTTAATTCATGGATAATGAATTTGATTTAATTTTTATTTTTAGAGAGAATGCTTAGACTGAAGTGCTTTATTTGTTTCTCTTGTTGTAGAATGAGGTAAACCAAAACAAAAAAAGGCCTAATTCAAAAAGAACTTAGAAAAATGATCAGAGCTCGGCATAGCCCCTCTACTAATTTAAACTATAAAATCAAAAAGCAAATGATAATTTAAATTTTTTAAACTTTTTTTTATAATACAATTCTGCTCGGAAACTGATACATTATTAAATTTTAAAGATTTTTCCATTTTCCAAATTATTTAAAATTATTTTTATAAACGACATTAAAGTATGTCGTAAGAAAAGATTAAAAACAGGATACAGAATTTGAGAGAGAAAATTACTGAAAATTAAATTACCTGCTGAAGCAGCTGGTAATTTTTTATATAAATTTTTCCTAGGTAAATCTCGTGATTGAGTTTTAACTTATTTTGTCGCATTTGACACAATAATTATTTTTGAAGCCTGAAATCTTGAATAAAATTATATTTTCTGGAAAAACTAATATTTCAATATTTTTAAATTATTAATTTGAAACTAAAACATTTTTTATCCTACTTTCATGCCATGCAAGGATTCCCAGGAGTCGGGATAATTGTTTTGTTTATACAATAAAATCAAGTTTTGCTAACAGTCAACAGAAGTAAACAAAAGAAGTTTGCTTTCGGGCAATGATTTGTATTCAAAATAAACAATTGAAACAATTCACAGGGTGATTTTTATGTTTACAAGTTCAGGGTGGTCTAAAGAAAGCAATTTATTCATTTATTTATTTATTTATTTATTTATTATAAATCAAATTTTGTTTGTTTTAAAAAAGTTTGAAGTTGAAGAAAATTGATTTTGTTTCAATACCAAAACCGTTAAATGACACATAACAGATGAAGTTTGCTATTTGGGGGAATTTGGTAAAGGGTACCAACTTCGATAAAGTTCGGATTTTAACAAAAGAAAATTAATTAAAATAGTTTACCGGAAGTTCCCATGTAGAATTTATGGTGGTAACATGTAAAAGTTAAAAAACCTGTTTTGACAGATAAATTTCAAATAATGCATCACAATATTGAGAGAGGCCACACAAATTCTGGTAAAAGTGTAATTCCCTAATGATGTTATGCAAATTAATGTTGGGTAAATGCTTTCTAATCTTGAATTACATATTATTATCCGAGCTTTTTTCAATATTTTACTAGGTTGATGGCTTTTACCGAAATTCAATCAATAAATTTGGATTTCAAATTGACACACGACAGAGCCGCATAGCGGTAACCGAACAATTTATATAATAACATACTCGAGACAGTGACGGAACAGCAGCAATAAATTTAATTGTTTATACAATTATTTAATTTTTGTGTCTACTGAAAAAATAAACCCCTGGCTTAAGTTAATTATGAATTTTATAAATTTATCGAAAAATAAAATTTTTTATCATTAATCCTTAGATATTACCGTAACAGCAATTTAATCCTATAGAAGCTTATTAAAAATTGAAATGCGGCAAGAATTTATAAGTAGATTACATTATCGTATTTTTTGCTTTCTTCTACGATTCAAATAAGTAAATCCGCATAAATTCGAGATAGACACGTACGAACATTAGCTGTTAAAAATATGTATTTTTACTATAAGCATTCGTTTCGACTTTATTAATTAATTTAGTACATGAAATTTAACTTTAAACGAACAGCTTAGTTAAAATGCAAATTTACTAAATAAATGCAAATTAAAATAAATTAGCAATTAATAAAATTGCGGTCTACTTTATACCTAAAATATAATAAAATTATGATAATCTTCAAAGTGTGTATTTCAAAATACAATCTAATTAATAAGATTACGAAAGAGTAACAGGTCAATGCGGCCTTCAGGCCGCACAACCTATTGCAAACTAGATTTTTAGTAAAATAAATTTTAGTAGCTTAGCTACTACATGAGTTGCGCTGATGGAAGAAGTGGACAATTATTCAGAAAAAGATATTTCTAATTTTTTAATCCGGCTCGAAAGACCATGTATAATCTCTTAAGGCAGTGATCTAGTCTAGAGCTATAAATTTTAGGTGTTTTTTCAAGCTCGATAAAAAAGAAACAATCAATATGTTTACAATTTATTTATTGATATTTTGAGAATCTACAGAAAACAAAAAATAGTTTTTGACTCGTTTCCTTTCCATAATTTTTAATTTTTTAAAATAGTTAGCAAAATAATTTTGGTACAAAAGTGGTAGGGGCGATAGGCAGATATATATTGAAGGTTGGTACAAAATTTGAAGTAACTCGGTCTAACAAAACTTGAGATATCATGTCAACTAGGTCGAAAAATGTAGTTTTGTAATAAACGCGTTTAATGTTTTGAGTAAAAGTTTCAAATAGTTACAAAAATAATTTTGCTATAAAAGTGGTAGGGGCGATAGATAGACATACACTGAAGGTCGACACCAAATTAGAAGTAACTCGGGTAAATAAAACTTGAGATCTCATGTCAACCATGTTGAAATATGTGGTTTTGTAATAAAGTTGTACCTTAATCGTAGACTTTTAAAAACTAGAAAAAAAAAATGGATATTTTCAAAATTCTAGACTAGAACACTGCCTTAATCTTAAAAAGCTAAAAATGCATACTTTTGCACGCGTATAATATTTGCAAGTGGGTCATTTATTTAATATTGGGGTACGCATGCGACTTGACAAATTCAATTTACATTAAAATTGTTTTCGGCTTTATTTTGTTATTTTAGCTTTCAGATATTAAATTTTTTGAATTTAATTTCAAATTCAAAATTTCATCGCAGAAAGTTTACAGAGCCATTGCCTCTCGAAAGGTTGCCAACTTTAAAACGAAAAACAAAAAATCACCATTAAGAAAGTTATATTATAATATCAAAAACTCGATTTTAGTATAACATCCTACTTCGTGCTTCCATCAGGTAAGTTGCAAACTGTTGCTATATTTATGTAACTAAAACTTGGGAACATATTGACATGTAGTGTATCTACTGTTGATCGACCTTTGTTTGTGTTTCTATAAATATTCCAATGCCATATATTTGTATCATGCCCTACGAATGAGTAGCAGGTAAATGTGTTTGTTCGTGTATTTGTGAATGACAGCTGAATCTTCTGTGCGATCTTTGTTACAAACACAAAGCCAGTCACCCTTGCTAATTACAGACTATTTACTTTCGGTTTCATTTTATAAACACGTTTAAAATTTTTGTAAGCTTAATTGGGCATCATTATTGACTTTGCCTAACCAAATATCGGTTACAGTGTAATTTACTTTATATAAAAAGAAGTTTGAATAATTAATTTATCACACTCTGTATTTAATTTTGGAAGATTATTTAGTATAGGTACATTTCATATTTTTATTTCAAAGTTTTTTTTAATTCGGAATCGTAAATTTTGTAAATATTTTTGAAAAATTTGAATTTTCTGGTTTTCCCGCCAACTATTTGAGGTTGCAACCACTAAGTGAGGAAGCTATGCCCCTTGCTGCAAAAATGATCGCACTAACGGTCGAAACCAGTTTTGTCTCTTTTGTCCAATTTTATTTCGCTTGAGTAAATGTATTTGTTTGAATTGAAAATAAATTTGAATAAACTTGGAAATGTTTGGAAAATTACTTTTTCTTTTGGGTAATTAAAAATTGAATTTGAAAATTGAAAGATAAGTTGTATTGGATAATTGGAAGGGTAATTTAATTGGGATATTTCTAATATAATAAATTTTGTAGTATTGAGATTTGAAAATCGGAGCTAATACAAAATTAAATTGATACGGCTACATATGAGCGATTTATCTTCTCAATGAGGGGGGACGCTATTTACATAGGAAGATATTAAATCAAAAATTTGGATTTTAATTTAAGAGAAATATTACTTTTTTTCAGTAATTTTTTATCTTTTCGCCTAACCTCAACCATAAAATTCAAAATATTTAACAGAGGATTTTGCAGCATATAAAGTTGGCAACCATGCCGATATGTGCGCGCTTTCGGAGCAAAAATGAGTTGGCAATCCTAATAAAAATATTTTTTATTTAAAATTTATTAGCGATATATACTTAATTTTTCTAAAAAATAGTCGCATTTGTACATGTAAATAAGATAATAATAAATCAATACAACCAAAAGCGTTATCATAACTATGTTTATTATTGAGCATATGTTCCATTCGCTCAGCTGAATTTTACGGGTTTACATTAAATATATAAATTAATTAAATATTGTCATATCAAAGTTTCTGTTCATTTTCACAAAATAGCTTTTTGAAAATTAGCGAATTTCCAACAACTTAGCCTGTTATCCTGCTAATATCAAGCATTTCCCGTCCACAACCATCTTTGATCTAATGAACCATGCAAAAATTATTTATTCCGGTGATTGGCTTTCACAAAGTTAGATATAATAGACAATTAGCCCCGAGTAACAGAAGTAAAGAATTAATTAAAAAATCGAATTTCGTTATTTCGTCAGATGGTGACAGTATTAAAATTAATTAAAATAAACTCTAGCGGATACATTTTGAAGTAAAAAAATATGTTTTCTTTTGAAAATTACTTTGAAACTTTCTAAATCAATTTAATTTCTTCGGCTACACAATCAGAATAAATTAAATTTAAAGTTATAATTTTAGTTTCAATTTTACTCCATGCCAAAGATTATTATCTTAATTTCTAAGTTATAATTTTTAAGCAAATAAAAAATTGAGTAAAAAAAGACAAAGGATTGACAGTTGAACTATCAGAAAAAAAGTTATGCTGATTGTTCAGCATACGCGAGTTAAGTATTATCCAGCAGAACTCGAGAATCGGAATAAGTTTTGGTAAATTGAAAAAGTACAGAAATTAAGCGAGCGCTTGTAATATTGCAATATTTCAGCTAGTTTATGCAACAGTAATGCAAAAGTTTTCTAGTTGATGAGATGGTAACGCATTCGCAAGTATTTGGTTTGAAGAAATCACCGACAGTGCTATGATTGAAGCGCCCAAATGGAGGACCTCTTGGCCAGCACTTTTCAAGAAATCCACACCCACAACGATTCAGACACTTCTGAACAAACCGAAATTAAGCAAAAAGTATTTGATTTCAAATCCATCGATTTCAAGTGATCTGGATTGTTAATGACGTGATTGGACAATTTAATAACGAAAAAGATCAGAACCTAGACCTGGATCAAATGCAATTTTAGCGGTCATATCATAACACTCATTCTCTCCTATCTCATGGTCAGATCAATTGCGATTAGAATCAACGATACTATATCTGATTCAAAATTTTTTTTTGCTGTTTACATTTTGTCAATGACATCCCCACTTTCGCTTAAACAAAATTAGTGATGTACGTTGACGACACTGCTATTTACGCGCACTCGTTTATTGCACGGGTCGCCATAAAACAGTCGTAAATTTATCTGGACCGACCTCATTAAACAATACTTCGACAATGAAAAAATTCCAGGTTAAATTTTGATATCTACTTGAAGACAAGACGACTACTGCCCTACATTCTACATTACAATGCGAAATATTTACCCCCTGCTTAGAGGTGAGCAGGTAAGCTTCGAAATCAAACCGTACTAAGACCGGTATTAACGTGCACCTGTCCTGCATAAAATGTTTTTAAAACACGTCTGAGGTCTCTACATGTATTTCAGAACCGCTGCTTACCCCTCGTCACTTGGGTAGATAGATATCCCAGATTAACCACTATTTATGACGGCGTGCAAGTGGAATTTAGGATATTATTTGGAAAATTCTGATGCGCAAAAGCGCGTTTACGAAAAATATCGCAGAAAATCCCATTAATCTTTCACATCAAATTAGCTAAAGGCGTGTCCTACAAGACTGCTGCGCGCGGCAGCCACGCGAGGCAAACAGCCTCGCATAGTATAAACCATATTTAGTACTTTAGCCAGCGCAAACCAGAAGTTTCAAGGTTTCCTCACATGTATCCCCTGTGATTCAAATGTTCAATGTAAACTCGATGCATCCCTAGTTATTTAGTTGACAAACCTAGCATGGCATTTAATATAGCAAAAAGTGCGGCCGCATTTATTTAAATTAATAAATTATTTAAAAATAAAACAAAAGCTGTCAGTCAGCGGAAATATGTACAACTTCATCTTCATCAAACAAACTTCATCTATATATTAGTTTAATTTTTAGCCAAATATTAATATAGATTTTTCGACAGATCTTAAGGAAAAAATTGTAAATGTTTCATGAAAATCATACTGCGCGAGGTGTACCTCGCAGGAAACACGGTCTACACTTTTGCGAGGCTTGTATTCCAAAGCTGCCGCGCGCGGCAGCCTCGCAGCACCTGGACACGTCTTAACAGTAGCTAACAAACAGCTACGACCAAACCCAACGCCACAGTAAACAGGATACCCTCACCTTGAAACGAACGCGGGTGAAAACTATTAGCTTTCAATAAATCTTATTTATCAGAATGTTTCTTTTTTTGCCAAAAAATGACACGCTGTAGCAGGGAGCAACAGCGTGCTGTGATTTTTTTGGTGAAAAAAGAAACAATCTGATTGGTCGATTTTTTTACCAACCGAAAAATATATTGAAGTACCGACGACGGTACTTCCCCTGGGACGAGTTTCCAACCAATCGGATCTAGATGCCCATCCGTGAAATAAAATTTTTAAATTTTTAAATTTATATTATAAGAGAATGTATATTCAGTTTAATCGTTTCCGTTGAAATTTGAATTTGAAATTTGAAAAAATTTGAAATTTGAATGTTGAAATATTTAAAAACTAAATATTGTGTCGTATTGTGTCCTTGTGTCGTATTTTATTTATTTTTTTTTTTTTTATAGAATAGAGATTACTTATTTTGGAGTAAAAGTTAGCACCGCCATTTTAAATTTTTTTTAAACTCACAATTGTACTGGATTCTGGTGTGCCGTAAATCAAAATATTTTATTTTTTTCATATTATTTTGATTTTTGATTTTATTGAAGGTTTCCAACCTTCTTTAGTAACGATGTGGTTTTTTTTTTAGAATATCAGGTATTTTTAGATTGTGAGGTTTTTAGATCATCAGGTTTTTTAGATTATTGCTTGAAAATTTAATACCAACCCAAATAACTAAAAAATACCAAAGTTGGTTTTCAAAGGTTTGCAACCTTCTTTACACAAGAAGTGGGTTTTTTTAGATTGTCAGGTTATTTAGATTGTCAGATTTTTTAGATTATTGCTTGAAAATTTAATACCAATTATAAATTCAGTACCAAATGCACCAATCAAGTTGCATTAGTCATTAATCAGCTCCAGATGAAGGTTGAAAACCTGATTAACAAAATTGTTTTTTTTTTATTAAAAGTAATAAAAAACGTAATTTTAAAAATATAGTTTTGGCTTAGTAGCATTCAATTTTCTTTATTTTATTTTTGAAATCAAAATTGTGTTGGATTCCACTTGACGTGTGCCGTTGTGTGCCATAAATCATAAAATTTTATTTCTATAAATAAACTTTTTTGGTACAAAAACTATTTTATCGATAGAAGTTAGTTCCGCCATTTTTAATTTTTGTTTTTAATCAAAATTGTATAGGATTCTACTCGACGTGTGTCGTTGTGTGTGCCGTATATCTCAATATTTTATTTAAATAAATAACATTTTTCTGTATCAAAAACTATTTTATCGATAGAGGTTAGCTGCGCCATTTGTAATGTTTTTGTTAATCAAAATTGTATTGGATTGTATTCGACCTGTGCCGTTGTGTGCCGTAAATAATAAAATTTAATTTTGTTAAATAACCTTTCTTTGGCTCAAAAATTATTTTATCGACAGAAACTAGCCCTGCCATTTTTTATTTTTTTAAAATCAAAATTGTATTGGATTCTACTCGACGTGTGCCGTTGTGTGCCTTAAATCATAACTTTTTTTTTTAGATAAATGAAGTTTTTTCGGGCCAAAAAAGCTATTTCTCAATAGAAGTTAGCCCCGCTGTTTTTGATTTTTTTATTCAAAATTATATTGGATTCTACTTGACGTGTGCCGTTGTGTGCCGTAAATCATAAAATTTTATTTCTATAAATAACCTTTTTTGGTCCAAAAACTATTTTATCGATAGAAGTTAGCCCCGCAATTTTTAATTTTTGTGATTAATCAAAATTATATAAGATTCTACTATACGTGTGTCGTGTGCCGCATATCTTAAAATTTTATTTTAACAAATAACATTTTTTTGTGTCAAAAACTATTTTATCAATAGAAATTAGCCTCGCCATTTGTGCTGTTTTTGTTAATCAAAATTGTATTGGATTTTATTTGACGTGTGCGGTTGTGTGCCGTAAATCAGAAAATTTTATTTTAATAAATATAAATTTGTTTTGATAAACGAAGTTTTTTGTGCCAAAAACCATTTTATCGGTAGAAATTAACCCCCCACTTTTGATTTTTTTAAAATTAAAATTCTATTAGATTCTATTCGGTGTGTGCCGTTGTGTGTCATAAATTATAAAATGTAATTTTGATAAACAGCCTTTTTCGTGTCAAAAACTATTTTATTGATAGAAGGTAGCTCCGCCATTTTTGTTTGTTTTTTAATCCAAATTGTATTGGATTCTATTCCACGTGTGCCGTTGTGTGCCGTAAATCATAAAATTTTATTTTGATAAATAACATTTTTTTGTGTTAAAAACTATTTTATCTATAGAAGTTAGCCGCACCATTGATGTTTTTTTGTTAATCAAAGTTGTACTGGATTGTATTCGACGTGTGCTGTTATGTGCCGTAAATCATCAAATTTTATTTTAATTAAATATAATTTTTTTTTGATGAATGAAGTTTTTTGGACCTAAAACTATTTTATCGATAGAAGTTAGGACCGCCATTTTTAATTTTAATTTAACAAAATTGTATTTAATTGTACTCAAGCTGTGCCATTGTGTGCCGTAAATCATAAAATTTTATTTTGATAAAATACCTTTTTTTTGATAAATGAAGTTTTTTAATTTTTTTGGACCTAAAACTATTTTATCGATAGAAGTTAGGCCCGCCATTTTTAATTTTTTTTTAACAAAATTGTATTGGATTGGGCTCAAGCTGTGCCGTTGTGTGCCGTAAATCATAAAATTTTATTTTGATAAATATAATACTTTTTTATTTTAAAAATAGCATTCTAGGCCAAAAACTACGCCATTTTTGATTTTTTTTAATTAAAACTTTATCCACGTGTGCCGTAAATTATAAAATTTTATTTTGATAAATGACATTTCTTTTTGGTCAAAATCTATTTTATCGATAGAAGCCAGCTCCGCCATTTTTAGTTTTTTTTTAAATCAATATTGTATTGGATTGCACTCTAGCTGTGCCCTTATGTGCCGTAAATCATACAATTTTATTTGGTAAACAACATTTTTTTGGGCCAAAAACTATTTTATCGATAGAAGTAAGCCCCGCCATTTCTGATTTTTGTTTTTAATCAAAATTGTATTGGATTGCACTCAAGCTGTGTCGTTGTGTGCCGTAAATCATATAATTTTAATTTGATAAAAAATAACATTTTTTTGGGCCAAAAACTATTTTATGGATAGAAATGAGCCCCGCCATTTTTGATTTTTTTTGTTTAATTAAAATTGTATTGAACTTTACTCGACGTGTGCCGTTGTGTGCCGTAAATCATAAAATTTTATTTTGATAAATAACATTTTTTTGGGCCAAAAATCATTTTATCGATAGAAGTTAACCCCGCTATTTTTGATTTTTTTTGAAGCAAAATTGCATTGGAGTGTACTCGAGGTGTGTCGTAAACCATTAAATTTTATTAAACAAACTACTTTCATTTTTATATATTAGAAGATAGCAGGCGACCCGGCTTGGCTCGGGTTTAAATTTTATTGATAAATGGTGTAACCCGAAAATCTTTTTATTTATAGAATCTCGTTAATCTTTTCACGCGCGTCACCTAATTTTGTGAGATCTCGCTCTCCTATCAATTTTTTTCTGTTTTTTTGCACAAAAACCTTCCCAAAGCCCTACTGAGTAAGTGTCCAAAGTTTGGTTCAAGTCGGTCAAAGGGTCTAGGAGTGTATAGCGAACAAACATACGCACGAGCTTGCTTTTATAAAAATAATAAGAAAGAAATAAGAAGATTGTGCAATAATAATTTAAATAATATTAATAAAAATAACTACTATATATTAATTTCGCTGTATAATTTTATTTATGTTATTTGAAATAAACAATACAATTTATTGCAGATATTAATTTAACATAAAATAAACAACTAATCCAGAATGCAAATAAATTTTTTATAAGCGCCATTTCAATATTTTAAAAGCTGCTGTTTGTTTTCTAATTAGTTTTACGTCTTCCATTTTGCAGTAAATTTAAAAAGGAACGGAATAGAATTTTCCTAATTTAATCCCGGGAAATTTATAGCAATCTTTTTTATATAAAAAATACAAAGAGCATAATTTATTAATTATACAACTTTATTTCCTAAAAATAAATAAAGTAAACATGTAATGTATTTAATAATTAATGGTGCAAACAAGAAAGTTTCTCGCTTTTAAGATTCTGTTGACAATGAGGTTCAATATAAGTTTATATCTTAAATAAATTGTCGACAACTTTCATTCGCAGTGCTCTCTAGTTTTCAATAGAGACGCAACCCGTAATACAATTTTCAGTCTTCAGTTGTTAAACTGAAGAACGAAACCTCCGAGATATTTGTATAAATTATTTTTGAAGTGCAAAGGGTAGGCAGCTCTTTTGAGTGGGTACTTTTGTCAATAATAATAGTTTTTTAATTTCGGAAAATCAAAATAAATTTTTAATGTGTTTCATAATTTCAAGTATTAGGTAATAAATTATTATAAGCTTTTGCAAATTTGGTCCAACTCATAAATCTGAAATTTATCTGGAACAATATAAATCAGTCGCGTTAATTTGTAGTGGTTTTTAGTAGAAAAGATGGGAAATCGATGATATCCTTAACCGTCCCAAAACTTGTGCTGTGAGATAGAAGTGCATTAATAAATTACAATTTTTGAAGCAGACAATTTTAAAATACGTTTCAGCACAGTATACCTACTGGACAATAGAAATTAAAAAATCATACTTTTAAATCAGCCACTTTCACTGAAATGAAAAAGAATGCTATTTGCATGTCATTTAAATAAATTAATATCGCTATTTGAGTTTCTTTAGGTAAAAAGTTTTATTGGAAAATATTAAGTCTTTATTTACAAAATTTTTCTTGGTAAAAAGAATATTAACGGCATAAAGTAGCAATTTGCGCTTTGTATAAAAATTTTTTACATCGCATTCATTGGACTTTTTAATGTTACATTTACGGACAAATTTATATTTATTTATTTAGTCAATTTAATTTCAAAATTACATTATTTAAAAAAAATGTTATAATAAATTACATTATAACTTTTTAAGTTATTTTCTGTAAGCACTTGAAGATATACGATAATTTGTAAGAAACATGTCGTGCTAATTAAATCTTTTATTTCCGAAGCAGTAAAAATATAATAATAATTTTGGATAATTTAGGGTAACTAAAGTAAACACAGTACCTATAAAATATTTGGTATATTATATGTATTTACCAAACAAATAGTTGTTTATTTTTAATCATTTTGAACATGGGGACTACCCACGCAGACGTGCAGTGCATAACTTTGTAGATAATTTTAGAATTCCAAAATTATCAGTTTAGGGTTAAATGTATAATTTATATAATATTATAATTTATAACCCATTGAGACCTACATTTTCAGCATTTTCATGCTGTTTACAGTCTTTTTCTCTAAATAATAATTGATACGTATTTTCTAAAATGCAATTTTAATTTTAAAATGTTTTCCACAATACCACTCTGCTGAGATGGGGATATTTTTGAAATTTCTTAAAAAATTCCCATTTTTTAATTATTCCCGAATTAAAAAAATTGGTTTCTATATTTTGTTATATTATAAAAAAAGAAGAGAAGATAATATTTATGTTAATTTTTTGTTAGAAACTCGTCATAGGTTCAAATAATGCATTTTCTTTTTTGAACACAATAACAAAGCTAAGCTTTTCAAACCGGGGAGTCTGGAGGGTATGGAATACCGTCCAGTACACCAGAGATGGTCTAACATTTCTGATTTAAAATTCAATAACACATTTTCAATTTTTAAATACAATCACTGATCTACTGGTGTACTGGAGGGTATTCTATACCCCCCAGACCCCCCGCTTTGAGAACAAGAATAGAAAATAAATAAAAAATTAAATTTTTAGTTTGAAACTCATAAGCTCAAAATTACATTTTCTTTTTTGAATTCAATCACAAATAGTGGCGTAGCCAGGGGGGGGGGCTTAAAAGCCCAGCCTCTCCCTCCCCCCAAAATAATTTTTTATTGTAATTTTCTAACTTTCTATTAAGCGTTTGACCTTGAAAATTTGAAAAATTTTTATCTGCGACGCTATTACAAGACTCACTTTGCTCGTGGGCCCCCCCAAACTAAATTCCTTGCTACGCCACTGATCACAAAGCTACATTTTTTACACCGGAAGTTTGGGAGTATAGAATACCCTCCAGCACATCAGTGATTGTATTAAAAAAAAATGAGTTATTGAATTTCAAATCAGAAATCCTAGATTTTAGACATTTAGAAGTTAGATTTCTGGTTTAATACTCATAAAAAAACCCCCCGGTTTGAAAATCTAACTTTGTGTGCGTATTATGTTCATTTTGTGTGCGATTATTAAAATTTCATTGGGAATTGTTATTTTAATTTGGAAATTATTACCGATGCAATTTCCATGACTTCTACTGTATATTCATCTTCGTAATTTAATTTTTTTATGAGTTCGGGGTTACGAATTTGATGAAATTGGCTTTACCAAAATAGAGTATTTGAAACTTAGTTTTTGATGAAAACATCCGGGAAGTGCTCTTGAACTCTCATTAATTTTAGGAAGGGTTTCGTAGTTTCCAAACCCATTAGTATCGCATTTTACATCGGCTAGTCTCACCAAATCAAGTATACAAAAAACCACTGGAACTAACTTTCTCCTAAAGATTATTGGAAAGACTACAATTTTCTGAGCATTAAAAAACATTTTTGCAAATTATCCACTAGTTTTCGAGAAAACTGCATTTAAAAATCAAAATTTTCCATGCATTCTGATAGGGATCAAAGCACAATTTCTACATGGGTATTCTGTTATCAGTACGTGTGCTCAAACAGTGGCGTAGTCGGGAATTTAATTAAGGGGGCACGAGCGAAGTGAGTCCTGTAATAGCGTCGCAGCCGAAAATTATTCAAATTTTCAAGGTCAAACTCTAAATAGAAAGTTGAAAAAATTACAATAAAACAATTATTTTGGCTTCCCCTGGCTGCGCCACTGTGCTCAAATATACTTGTAGTATTTGCCGTTCAACTAGTAAATTTATGAACTGTTTTTATTAAGACAACAAAAGTAGAAACTAACTAAGTAACTAACTAAATAACTAACTAAGTAACTAACCAAGTAACTAACCAAGTGATTAACCAGGTAACTAACTAAGTAACTTAACTAAGTTAAGTTATAACTTAAATAAGTTTTTATTTAAAAGTGAATCCGTGATTTGCTGTGGTTTCGGTCGTTAAAACGACGCGTAGCGCCCCCAGCGCTTGCTCGCTAAAAACATGCCTGAAGCTGGCCGGAACTCACCACCGATGGTACTCGAAAGAGGTGAATCTCATTTTAAGGTGGATCCCGGACTGCGGTTACTAGTACATCACACGATGTGCACTCGCTGGAGTGACAATTGCATATGTGACAGTATTATTTTAGAATTTATTAAAGTACACGCACCGACAGTAGAAACCCCGTGTAGAAATTGTGGTTTGATCCCTATCTAAAATACATGTAAAATTTAAAAAAAAAATTTTAAATTGTCCTCTTTCCAATGATCCGGGGGCAAGTGCCACCCCTCTCAGAAATGTTCAAAAAAATTTTTTTTTAATATTCAACAGATTTGTTTGTAATAATAATAATTTCTGGAAGGGGGAATCCCCGAATATGTTACTTTTTACAAGAGGCTTTTTGCAAATGCCCTCCCCAAAATTGAAATTCCTTAACCGAAACTACTTATTTCAGCTACACTAACCTATTAATAATTCTAGATTGAAAAGTGAAAACAGTGAAATTCAGAAAAAGTAACTTTTCAAGAGAGCAAAAACCTCAATAACTGTTTCCATGACAATTCCAAATATAAACTTAACTCAATTTTGAAAAAAAATTTACTTATACTGTTTTTACCTCTCACCTGAGAATTGGTACCTGTAAAATTTGCAACTTGCACATTTCTACAACATCAGCCGCAACTGCATGTGAAAATCTTTAAGTCTCTTTAAAGCATTTTTTTTTTAATTTCCACCTTTACTTTGCCATAGCCCAGAAAATACCTACTGATTTTTTGGTGAAAATGGATTTTAAAACACGTGAAATAATCTACGAACTATAGATTCAAACCTTTTATTGTTTAGGGCTTAAGGGTCAAGGGCTTTCGAGTTATAAACTAAAGCAAAAAATTGTTAAAATATTATAAAAATGTTAAAAATCCAATACAAAAAAGGAGGACTTCTCAATATCAATTGAAAATATTAATAACAATTGAGAACTTCTCAATAGCAATTGGAAAATATTAATTACAATTGAGAATTTCTCGAACACAGTTAGAATATAAATTACAATTGAGGACTTTTCAAAAACAGTTGGAAAAGGTGTAGTAGAATTTTTTGAAAAACCAATCCTTTTCACAGAAAATCAGAAAATAATAAACAAGGCAGCTATAAACCAAAAAAATTCACAAAATTTTTATTTTTATTGAATATTTAATTTATTACTTAAGGTTAAACATTATTTAAGTAAATGTTCAAAAAGACCAAACTCATTTACAATACACAGTCGTGATCCTTTTAAAAGATGTTGTAGAGCAGCTGCCTCTTTCGATTTTGTGAATTTAATTTTTTGTCTTGCAGCTGCCTTGTTTTTCTGATTTTCTAATTATATCATCTATGAAAGAAATTGGTTTTTAAAAATTTTGACTTGACAGAAGCTGTAGTCTTTTTTTAAATTTTTTTAAATGTTTCGTTCAAAATATATGGGGTTAAAAAAACAAAATAAAAAAAGCTTCAATTTTTCAACATTTTTTTACTTACTTTAATTCATAACTCGAAAGACGTTGATTTTAGACAAAAAATGTTTGAATATAGTCTTTAGATTACTTCAAGCTCTTTAAAAATGTACTAAACCATTTTTACTAAAAGTTCAATATATTCCGGGCTATGGCCATGTGAAAGTGGAAATTAAAAAAAGCTCTTTAAGGAGGTCTAACTCTTGAGAGCTTGAATTTAGAAAATAAATTTTGTTAAAAATTATTCTTAGAAAAGTGTACTCTATCACCATCTAAGTTAATTAATTTCAATTTTTCCAATCCAATAATTTTCTTTTCTTCAAATTATCGATCCAATTCAATTTTCCAATTAAATAAAATCTCCTCCCAAACCACATATTCCAAAGCTCTCCAAAAGCCGTCTAAATTGGAATTCTCCAAAGTATTAATAAAACTTTTCATTTCGCAAAATTATCAATAATTTCTCAATTAAAGCCTCAAAATTGAAACGCAAAATTTTAGTTTCGAAGGAACTCCCACAAAACACGACCACGTTGGTCAACGCAATCGGCCAAAAGACCTCGTTCAGCCTTCTAGCTGATCCAATATTTCAAATCCAAATCCAAATTCAAATATTTAAAATCAAAATAAAACTTTTTACAAAATACAAAATTTTTAAAATAAACAATAAGATTCTAATTTTGGATTTTTGGGAACACGACAATATATTAGGATTTAAGAGGATCTCGATTTTTTAAAAATATTGTTTCGTTTGAAAGAAAAAGTAGTACTAATTGTACATCCCATTTCATAGTCCCCCGCCCCCCCGGGCAACATTTTTGGAATTTTTTTCGCCACAGCTGACGCTCACACGACGGGAAGCAAACGTAATTTTTTAAGCTCAAACATAAATTTATCAACTTTTGCATGATCCTTGTCATAAAATCTGAATTTTGGAAGACAACAATAATTAAGATTAAAAGGGGGGGATAGAAAAATACAGTCTTGGCAACTCAATAAATCCAAACAAAGCTTAATTGATTGATCTCAATTTTATAAAGATATTTCAGCGTTTGAAAAGAAAACTAATACTAAATAATGTACATCTTATTTCATACCCCCCCCCTTTCAACATTTTTGGATATTTTGAAATATTGGAATACAACTGGAATCAAACGTAATTTTTGAAGCTCAAACATAAATTTGTCAACTTCAGGTAAAAATTCGACTTCGTAAATTGAATAATGTGGAAAACCAATTTTTTACAGAACTGTCTACGACTAGCTCTGTATAAATCTACTGTCGATCGTTAGTAAAATTAAAAAAAGGAAGGCTACTGTCACGTAATCGTTCCCACGAATTAAACTTCTTCCAATAGACTATTGGAAAGAAGACGATTTTCTAAGCATTAAAAAGAAAATTACTTTTTGAGAAAGCGGCATTTAAAAATCAAAATTTTCAATGCATTTTTTCCGTGATTTTCATGATTTCCAACCAGGGACAAGGCATTCTGTTACCTGTCCGTGTGCTAACTGTTAGTATCTGTCAAGTGCACATCATCACCAAGAATTTAACGGTGAACGAAAGAAACAACTGAAATACCTCCATGAGAGGAGGATTCCGCTGGCGCTCCGCATGTTATCGCCTAAAACGAAGTTTTAAGTGGACGAGCGATTTACCCCCCCCTCCCCCACATAACGTCTACCAAATTTACCCCAAACAACCGGTCGTCAGTCAGAACGGCATCATGAACGCGACAAACTACCATATATCCTTTCCAAAACACCCCTCCCATCCTTTATCCCTCAAAGAGCACCGAGCACGGCGCTCCTTCACGCGAATGTTAGGTACCCGTCCTGCCGGTGCTCTCCGCTATCAGCGACTTCCAAGTCCGGCGTCCGTATCTAAACGGTCAGCTATGAGGACGTTTTAAAAACGCCTCCCATATCCCCCCCCTCCAGATACAAAGTATATGGTATAATCGTGGAATCCTGATTCCAAGTCCCGATCAGATTAGGTGCACATGGTGCATGTAGAACTTCGAGTAGCATTTTTGGCGAGTTAGAGCTACATTCAGGGATGTTTATAGCCAGTAAGCTTACGCCACGCTTACGCCACGCTTACGCCACGCTTACGCTTACGTTTACGCTATTACGCGCTTCACTCTAAAAACTAGTTCTGCGTTTGTTAAGATTAAATGATAAAACAAAAACTGGCAATGGATAATTCAATTACAATGTAGGGTAATGGCGCTATCCGGGAAAACTTTGAGGTGGGGGCTAAATATTAGCTCCACGACCATTCAAGCTCAAATGACGAGAACGGAAACTCATTGACGCTAAAATGTTTGACACGTTTGTATTGTTACAATGTTTACGATTTACACTGAGTGAGCTAATCTGATTAAAATAAATTAATTACAGCCGCAGTCGATTTTTGAGCTTTTCAACTATTTAAATTTTTTCTGTAAACAAGGGACTGCAAGACAAGGCTGGAAAAAGTCTTAAAATAATTATTTAGTTATTCTCATATAATATTCTCATTTTCTTAGGTGGTCGCCATTTTCCCATTCTCCCCTATACTACCCTTATTCGTAGGTACCTCCATATAAAATGTATTGGTCGTAAACTACAAAACAATGTAATAGCATCTACTAAATTATTTAAACAATTACTTAGGAAGTTTTTGTTCTGATGATGTTTCACCGTCGTTTTCTGATCATTTTGATTTGCTGGAAATCTTTTGCTTTTCAGTATTACAAAATACAAATGTATTTATAGAATATAAAAATTGATTCCAAATAATTTATTTATAAACAATTTGTGTCGGTGATGAAATAATCTTACATTAGATTACTATGATTACACAGTACAATATTGTTCAGGAAATCAATACAAGCAATACTATTTACCAATGAAGTATATTAGTTGCGTTGTGGAAGATTATACGACAATTGAAAAAAAAAATTCCATTATTTAATATTTATTAAATAATTACCTAAAATATTCCACACATAATTTTACCTAACTACAAATATCGATTTAATCGTTAAGGTAAAAGGTAAATGGCGTTGACAGACGATGATGCATTAGGCTAATATTGGTACATCGTATGAGCACCTTCGCGCTTCTCTGGAAAATGTTGCCGCTATTTATAACATACATAGTACATCAAACTTAAATAAACAAATCTTTGTCATCTCTCTGCCACATCTATTTGATGATGAAGTTGTTACAGGTCAACCCTGACGAAAAGGTTGCTTGTCAAGTTGAATCTTCAACCTGATTACTTTTGGTAACCACAGTGCACTTTGAGTAATTTATTTTACCTGCAATAAATCTCCCGAAGCTCTCCAGTTAAAGAAACACAAAAATTTATAGACATTTAAATATATGTATTATAATGGAAAAATATAATTAAATAATAAATAAATAGTTTGTTTGCCTAATTTTTAATTTACGTGAATCTTGTAAACTAAAGATTTTTCGGAAATCCCTTTTCAAGAAGGTGGTGAGGAACAAATTTCGCTATAACACCAAAATTATATCAACCACGCAAACTGCGCTAATGAGTCACGGATTTGAATTATTTTTATTTGGGTTGTAAAAAGTACATGTGAATAACAAAAATTATATGAAAAAAAATAGTGCAGAGAGATACAAATAAGCCAAAAAAAAACCTTTGTGGTTTCTCCTTTCAGTTTTTATCCCTTAAAATGCTTTGTGGATTTGAAAATCGACGTGAACTAAAGACAATAGCTAGAAGTATGAATGAGGTCTAATAAAAACTTTTTAAATTTTCAAATGTAATAATGTTTGTTCATAAAAAAATTTTTATAAACAGTTAAAATCAAATCAATATCTAATTTAAAAAGTAGCTTATTGTAATAATATATCTGCTTATATAAAACCACATTAAAAGTAAGTTTGATTTCCTTTTCATTTATTTTTCATATGGATATTAAGTAGTAAAAGTCATGAACCTTTAACAGATATATTGAAAAGTAATTTTTCAGAGTTCAAAATCCTGAAAATAAATACAAATCTTATAATTTTGCACCGCTATTTTTTAAAATTCCGATAATTCCAATAATCGATGATGATAATTGGAAAAGCTAATTTGAAAAAAAATTTCCATCTAACATTCTTTTTCCATGTCTACATTTAATTTCTTTTAAATAATTTTCCAGAATAAACGGAAAAATAAAATGGATACATAACTCTTTCATGTGCGACGGTATCAACTTTATTTCATTTACAATAACACTATTAACCTCCCAAATTCAAATATTAGTTTCACAATCTTCAATTTTATCATCCAAAAATCTATCGAAATTCAATTTTGTTTAAGATTTGAGATAAATATAACTTGGTCCGCTCACGATTTTCCCAACCTAGTTGTTGCCACCTTAACCTGCCGGCGGGAAAACCATTAAATTCAAAATTTTTAAGTATAGACAAAATTTACAATAATTGTAAATAATCGTCTTTCCAATAAAAATACAAAATAAACCTAATAGTAACCAAAATAAAATGTAAAATAATTATTTTAAACTTCGGAAAATTCGGAAAAATAGGAATCTCGTTAATCCATTTATGCGCGTTATAAATTGCCTACTCGCATAGATTTGCGAGTTATTTTTGTAAACTACTTTTTTTATAAACTAAAGGTTGTAATAATTTTATAAACAAATTTTCAACTTTCTACGACTTACTGTTTTTCATTAATGCGAAAAACACCAAAAACTCCCTAGAGTAAAGTGCCCTTTTGGAACGGACAATCGCAACCAAAAATAGGAAATGCAGAAGTAGATGCTATAAGAGCACCTACTTGTTCTGATCTACATCAAATACAAATTTTAAACTTTCTACGACTTCTCATATTTGATTTATGCGACATACAGACGTGCGTACGTACGTACAGACGTCACAACGAAACTATTTGCAGTGGATTCAGGGAAAGTCAAAACAGATATTTCTGATTTCAAAATCTGAAAACCGAAAACAATACTTCTTTTTTACAAAGAAGTAAAAAGATGGGGGATTTTGGAAAACGGCAATAAGTAGTTGTAATAAACAGTTCGCAGCATAATAAATAGTATATTGTTTTATTAGGATGAAAAGATGAACTTTTCTTTCCTAAAAGTTTATAATAATTTTAAATGATATTAAAATGAAATTTTTTCAGGTTCCAAAAATTTTCCAACAGAGTCGTCTGGAAAAAATACAAATCTTCAAAATTCAAACTCAATATAAATGGTTTTTGGAAAAATCGAATTTCAAAATATAATTAATTTCATTTATTATTGTTTCAAAAATCCGAATTTAAATTAATTTCAATGTTAAATAAATCTTAATTTAATTTATATTTCTTGAAATTTTCATTTTTAATTTTTTAAATTGAAACATTCAACTTAATAGTAATTGACTTTCTAAATATCCAAGTTACCTCTGTCATCGCTAAATTCAATTCTCAATTACCAAAAAATCTTTCTTTATAATAATACAAACTTTGTAATTAAATTCCAGAATAATTAAAATCACTTACACTTTATTTGCAATAATACAGGGTGCGGCATCATAACTTCCTTTTTTGAAATGCGCGCCATTTAGACTGTAAAGTTCGTAGTAGGCGGAGCTCTTATTCGGTAGGCGTACATCTAAAGTTTTGTTCCCCATCCGGTCAGTCGCCACGATGCGTTGGAACAGTGAGCAGCGTGCATTTTGCCGTTGAGGCGTACTTTTCGAATGGACGTTCTGTGATCGCAACTCAGCGTGCCTTTCAAAACCGCTCCCCGGATTTGGCCCTTTGCGATTTTTTTTGTGCGTCAACCGTCCAAGAACATTAGAAGATCTCAAAGTCAATATTCGGGCTGAAAGGCACGCTGAGTTGCGATCACAGAACGTCCATTCGAAAAGTACGCCTCAACAGCAAATGCACGCTGCTCACTGTTCCAACGCATCGTGGCGACTGACCGGATGGGGAACAAAACTTTAGATGTACGCCTACCGAATAAGAGCAGTCTCCGCCCACTACGATCTTTACAGTCTAAATTGCGCGCATTTCAAAAAAGGAAGTTATGATGCCGCACCCTGTATATTAGAATCAAAAATTTAGACCGCCAGGTGGCTTTCGCGATCGCAAAACCTTGGTTTCTCCACCTAAATAGTTATTGCCACCTTAACTAGTTGGCGAGAAAACAAAAAAAAATTTAAATACAAAAATCCCTGCTTACAACAAAATAGAAAATTTACAAAACAGTCACCAAAATTTTGATTTGAGAATTTTGAAATGCGACTATGTACAGTTGTACAGATATTAATTTTTATAGGTTAAAAAAATCAAAAAATGTATTTATTCTAGTGACTTCGTTGAAAATAAAATTTTAAGTTGGTCATATTTTTGATTATAGATTACGTGAACGTCAATGTCAATGTTTACATTTATTAATTTTTGAATAAAAGTCTACAAAATACACACATATTTAAAGTGGCAGATAATCTTTAAAAAATTAGAAAAAGTAAAGTATATTTGTCAAATATATCTCATAGTTCATTTATTACCATCCGCCGTAAAGTAAAGTTCGAATATTACTTTATCCCTTTTGTTATGTTTATATCGGTAAGGATAACTTCAACTTTTATTTTTTAAATTGTTACTGCAATGGCCTACTTACTACCAAAATTTGATTTTTATTTTAAAAAAAAGGCCCATATGTTGAAAAAATTTAAAATTTGAATTGAAAGTAATTTTCGACTTTGCATAAAAAATAAAGCCTGCTTTTCAGGAAAGGATATGTTTCAATCCTATTAAAACAAAATTCTATTCCGGGTTATTTCCACGGAAAAGTCCTAATGATGCACTAATACACTTAACTTGGATAGGTTTATGTACTATGTAGATAAATAAGCGACCCTGAATGTTTCTTAGTGAAACTAAATGTAAGCACTTACTTCCGAGTTTCCCTTAGCCTATATAATAATATTTGTGCCTACCCTCCGGTTGAACAACGCCAGGCTTAGGTATAATGCACTTGGAAAATGATAAAGAAGAGTAATTAAAAGTAACTTTACTACAATTTCCCTTTTTATTTTCAAATCAATATTTTTGTTATAAAATATTTCCTAATGACAAAATAAACTTTTATGCCATAATGGGAAATTGGAAAAGTGGATTTATAGCCGGAATTCCAGAAAATGTATTTCTCTGTCCGGGCAAGATTTTCATTAGCTGATCACCTTTATCTAAGAAAAAGGGCTATTGCGTAGCCCTACGACAAATTTTGGAACTTGGATTACGGTATCATTGACGAAGAGATTAAGTCATTTAATAGCCGCAATTTAGTTTGATCTAAAATTGCCTATATTTTAATACTTTTGATTGTTGCGGTAATTAATGATACTTCAGCGTGAAGAAAGTCCGCATTAAATATTTAATGAATTCCTTAATTACTTCTTTCAGAACTTCCTTTTTTAGATTAAAAATTTATTTCTTCATTTTTGAGTTATTAATCAATATTTTAAAAATTTGACAAAATTTTTAATTACTTATAATTAAAAAAAAAGTAAAATTTAATTGTCAAAAAAAAAATTTTTAAATAAAAAATAAATTTTGAAATTTTCAAAAATTATTTTTTCGACTTACCTTTTAATGTAATTGACACGATTTGTTTGATAAACTTATGAAACACGAGACGAGCACAAGACCAACAGGTAGATAGCTGGCCGCGGTTTATTTGACTGTACCCGGAGCGGCTCCGGACGGGCTCCGGGCTCGAGTTTGCGCTTTCGTGAATATTCAACATGTGCTACAAACATGTCTAAATATCACAGGATCAAAGGAAAATTAAACAAGTATTCTTAACCCAATGATTGACTGTTTTAGTTTACGGTTAAGCAAACTTGATTTATGAATGGTCCGCATTTTTTATTTACTAATATTTCACTTACAATTTGCGTATAATACGAATTTATATATAATTATAAAATTAAAAATAAACTTTTCTAGTTGTTTGCAATGTAAATATTAAATTTTAGTTTGAAAAGTTTGCATGTAAAACCACAACAGCACCAGTTTTATTTTTATTACAATCTGAAATGGTAACCTACTTCTTCGGATTTTGAAATTAAAGTTACATTTCTTATAAACTCATCAAAAAACGTATGTTTTAAACTGATTTTTATTAAATAATGATTTCAATAATTAAATCATCACACAATTGAGAAATTTAATAGATCAAGTTTATACATAAAAAACTGCAAATTAAATTATGTGCGTAATAGCTCACTTTCTACACTGATTTGAGTTGTGTAATGAGCCACTTTTGCACACTTGTGCAAAAATAAAGCAATCAAACCATGAATTAACTCAGATTTTTTCTTAATTTCGAAAGTGAACGTAAATTAAAAAAATAAATTCAGTTTATTTACTACACTGAGAAAAAAATAGTTGTAATAGTAACTACACTGAAAGAAAATTATGTCTATAATTTACACAATTACACAATATTTCTGCACAATTTGTGTCTAGATTGGCGCTAAACCCAATATTGTGTTGAAAGGATGTCGCCGTTTGGGTCAAGGATTTTACGCAGGTAAACAACCCAAATATGTAATTTTCAGGTACCAGATTTGAGTAGAAAACTATCCCACCCAATAAGTTTAAAATCTGCACAATAAATATGCACATTATCTGAAAGACAAATTGTCAGATTTCTACATCAAAATATGTGTATTTCTATCAAAAATTTCTACATATTTTAAATACAAAAATTTGAGAATTTCTAGAAAAAGTTTCTGCATATTTCTGAATAAAATAATGCAAGCTTGAAGTATATTGGTATATATAAAATTAATATGCAATTCTGCATATTTCCACAAGAAATTTGTGTAACTTAAAGACGTATTTTATATTTAAATAAAAATTTAGTAATGTTTAAAAAGTATATTATTTATTTACAATTTAAGTAAAATTTATACAAAATTTAAAACAAATATAATATTATTAAAATTATTAGCTATTAAGGTATAAACAAATGTAATTATCAAAGATTAGCTAAGAAAACTATTAAAACAATAAAATATTTTCGAGCTTTCGAGAACGAATGTTCCCTTTATCAAGAATTATTTATTAATGATTATTAATTAGTATTAATTATTAATATTCGTTCCCGAAAGCTCGAAAATATTTTATTGTTTTAATAGTTTTCTTAGCTAATCTTTGATAATTACATTTGTTTAAAACAAATATACATACTAGATATAATATAAATGCACAATATACAATACAAATTATAATAAAAACGATTTTTTAACAAAAAATAATCATACAATACATTATTAACAGTCGTTACAAGACATCGGATGTACATTAATAAATCACGTGCATTTTCAATTGACGGTGTTTTGCCTCCGATTTCATGTTCCAGATATGAACTAGTGACTCGGACATTTTAATCATATCGGCATAATGAAGCATTATGTGATATTTAGACCTTAAATGATCAAAATATTTTAGGTAAATTTAATGATGCTGTTTTATTGAAACATCTAAATATCGTGTTAAACATAATGATTCACTTGCTGACAATTTAAGTTTTCCTGACTTTAAGTGTTCTGAAGAGATTAAGGGAATTTTATTACTACTATCTACAATTATAATTAAAATATTTTAAAACTATATTAAGCGTGTCTAAAGAAAATAGTTTGTAAGATTTAATAAATTCATTCAACAGAGCCAGATCATACCAACATACACCTTCAAACAAATTATGCACGATATCCACTGAAAAATTAGTTACTACATGGAAATCTCTTACGGAGTTTAATATACAAGTTTCTTTAATTCCTGTAGCAGTCACATTATTTAATGCTACATCATGATCATATGAGTGTGAATTACACAACATCGTATAATCTACCAGCACTTCCGTGCGCTGCTTGTTTTTGTGAATCTTGCAAAATCGACAAGAATAGTTTGCTAGGAAACATTCAGTAAAGCCTAAAATTGAATGCAACCCTAGATTGTCGCCACAAATCAGCAGCAATTTAAAATGGAGGTGTTTAGTAACTCCGATGTCAGTCATTCCGTCTCGAATGGAAAAATGGTTACAATTAATTTAGCCATTTCCACAAACTTTGCAGTAATACTGAAAAATATTAGTAATATACTATAAAGTTTATCTAGTAATCTAAAAAATCCTTACCTCTTACTTGTTGAATTACTTAGCTCATATTTTAACCATACGAGCTAAACGTTTCTTTTAAAATTTAAATTACTACTTTTTAAGATCATCTTTCCTTCATCGGTGGTATTTAAAATATCCCAGATATACTAAAATTAGATATGTTAATGTTAATAAAACAATGAATAAAAAATTTTTTACATTATTAATCATTTCGGAGGAATTCATCGTTAAGATGGAATAGGTCGGAGGATGCTGTTCATATTTACTTGTATTGCATTGTGTAGAATGATCTGAGCAAACTTTCTTCTTTTTGTATCTTTTGTACTATCTATTAATATTTCTGCTTGTAAAGCCTAAAATTTGTATCGTGCGTAATTATAATGCTAAATTAAAAAATTGTTCACTGAAGTTCACCTTATTTAAAGCATTAAAGCAAAGTAATTTTTAAATTCCTTAAGTTATTTTTCCGTCAAAGTTTGGAAAAGATTTTCTCCTATTTCATTTTCTAAAAACAAAATTTTTTAAAACCAAACTTTAAGGTTAAAATTTGCTACAAAACAAAAACTGTTAAATTATAATAGCCATTATTAAGAAACAAAACCACATTTTTATAAACAAACAACTTGCTGTTGGATTATAATTGAAACCGAATGAGTTTCTAATCATTACATTATTATATAAATAATTATAATAAAACAATTTAAAACTACGAGCACAACGTTTGCGCACCACGTGTAACCAATGTACTGTGCAATGTACCGTTACCCAATTTAATTATTATGTACGGGGTAGTGCAAAAGTATAACTTTCCTGTTTGTTTCTTCAAGATTATACCGAATTTATTAATGATTGATTTCTCAAATTATTCAAATTAGAATAAAACCGGCAATATGATATTATAATGTTAATAATATTTTTATGAGCAAGAAAAGAAGGTTAGGGGACGTCCATTAATTACGTGAGCACAAAATGGGGGGGGGGGAGGGCGTTCGACAAAATCTGACCAAATCTCATTTAAAGGAAGGGGGGTCAATAAAAATCTCACGTCGACTTTGTAATTCAGAGATTTAATTATTTAAAAAAAATTAATTCAAGATTCATGACTATAACAAATAACATTTTGTATTTTAGTGTAAAATTATATGTAAATATATTAAATAAATGTAATCATTTAAAAAGTATAGAGAAAATCTCACGTGAAGTGAGAGATACATCTTACCAAATCTCACCAAGGGGGAGGGAGGGGTTCAAATTTTAAGAAAAAAATGCTCACGTAATTAACGAACGTCCCCTTATTTCTAACAGAAAGAGAATATTTAATTATATTAAATATATATTATCAATTATAGTATTATGACCGTTAAAACAGTTTGTTCTTAAGAAAACAAATTCCAAAGTTATACTTTTTTTTACCACTTTGTACTCACCAAATTATAATTTATAAACTATATTAAAATTATACATATTAAAAGAAATCTTCCTTACCTTGAAATAATTCGATTAAATGAGACATATCCCATGCTGATAATATTTCTATCACAAAACTATCCATCTCGAAACTATGTACTTGACGTAATGCCGTAATGGTAATAGAATGCAAAATCGAGAAAAATTGAAAAAATTAAAAAAATAAATGAGAAAAGTAACAATGTAGAAATTCCCATATTTTTATTGGATTTAGTGCCATTAGGTCCGATTTTATAAAGAAATTTAACCTTTAATTTAAGTAGGCACGCTAAACTGTAACATAAATATGCACGTGGTATATTCCAGACACCCGCCCTTAAATGGCACTGTAAAGGATTGCGTTTTTTTATAAATAGTATACTTATTATAGTAATAATGTATATTCAGACACAATTAGGCGATAATATACAAACAAACATAAAATTTTATAATTGTATCAACGTGTAAATTATAGTGGTGCCTCAAATACACCAGCCAGCGCGCGTACTTACAGGTTAAGAGTATTAAAATTTAAATTGAAATTTAATTGTAAAAATTTACCATTTTACCTTACAATATAACGTAATTCCTTTAAATTTTAATGCTCTTAAATTTAAAATTAAAAAAAAAAATAAAACCAAAAACGTGTGGCAAGCATTGTATACCATCATTTTATTTATGGTTCTAATATACAATCAAAACTCTCTAAATGGAATTCTCATAATGCATTAAAATGTATTTGAATTAAAATAGGAAAAAATAATAAATATTTTGTACAAAAATAAAATTATCAAATATGAGCTAAGGTTAAAACAATAAAACACTAAATTCGAGCTTTCGAGAATATATTTTGTGGTTAGACATGTAAATGTAAATAAAGTTCTGATTGTATCAGTGTCTTCTCGTATCAAATATGTAGATACCGTTGGTTTAAAGAAATGCTTACTCTTCAAGATACCTACATCATACGCCGAGTCACACTCATTCAAATGAAAGTCGATTTATAGAGTTGCAAATTACACGTAAATTGAGATCAAATGCGTAACATTTGATTTGATTTAACGAGAGTATGGAGGGTAGAGGTACCTCTACCCTCCATAAACGAGAGTTTGAATTAAAAAATTCGATTTAGAGAATAATTTTAACACACAAAACCCTATTTGGTTGCACGTGCCAAATAAATAATTTGATTTAGAAAATATTTCGAATTAAAGAGGGTTCGATTTTTGACTGTAATTAGAAATTAGCCCATAAAATAAAATATTATTTTAGAAAAGTGTATAACTTTATTAAAAATTTAATATTGGAATTATAATTTCAAAAAGAAGTTTCAATTTTATTTCAAAAGAAGAATATACAACTACGGTTAGGTACAAAAATTTTCCTTTTTGTAATACACTCTGGGTTTAAAATATGCACAATTTGGGATTGAAACCGTAAAATTTAAAATGCACAATATTAGGTAGAATTAGTGCAAACAGTTGTGAAAGTTTCAATAGAAATTTTCAGGTACAAAAGTTGACCTTTTTCTAGCAAACAGTAGATTAAAAAACTGCACAATTTGAGTTTACAGATTGTACAATTTGACATGCACAACGCTATGCAGATTTATCGTAAACGATTTTTTTGAGTGTAATGTTTTATTAGAAATGGCACCAACAAAGTGTTTTTTTTTTCTACTATAACTAAATAATATTTGTAACACAAAATAAAAAATTTGTTTAATCAACCACTACATTTGTTAAATAAAATAATATTTTTTCTCTCTGTGTAGTCTTAGCCCAGTCGTCATGGTTTATCGGAGTGCCGAGTCTGGCAGTGACGTTAGATGGGAAGGGATTCTCTTCGGTAAAACCATATTGGTAATCGAGGTGGGGTGGATTTGCGCCGACCCTTGTTACCGTGTCTGTCACACTATGACGCTCTATCTTTATTTAAAAATAAAATTTCAACAAAAATACACCAAAAATAATTGCCTCAACAAATAAACTGCATGCATGTTGGGTCTTAAGGGTGGAACATCTTCTCATTCTTGGTTCTTGAAAATGGTTTTGTTATGTCGGTTAAAGATCTTGGGGCTGCAGAATCCACGTGGACTTCTTATATTTTGTGTTGTCTGGAGCTGTCCCCAACGGAGACCGCTGTCCAGTACCACCTCTAAGTGATTGGAGATATCTTTCCAGGGTATCTCCGTTTGGAACATCTTAAGAGAGAAGGAACTATGAAGAATAATTGTGGAAACTAACAGACAGCATGAAGACCCATTAGAAGCGATGGGGATCGCGGGTGACTTCAACGCCAAGGCGGTCGAATGGGAGTCCCCAGCTACAGATGCAAGAGGCTGGCTCCTAATGGAGGCGCTGCCGGAACTGGATCTCTTTATATGCAATATCGGCGATACTCCTACCTTTGAGAAGGGCGCTTCGAGTTCTCTAGAGTAGCTTGAAAGGTCACAAACTGGGCTGTGATAGAGGAAAAAACGGTCAGCAACCACCGCTATATCACTTTCTAGATCGGTCTGGCCCTGGGGATTCAACAGCCCTCTCAGAAAGGATGGACATAACAAAACTGCGTGACCGCCTACAGAGCAGAGAACTCCTGGAAAACATGAGGAACCACGGCCGGAGGACGAAGCCAGGAGGAAATACATAAGATTACGCAAAACGAAATTTCATGAACAGCTGAAGGAATCCCATTTGGCATTGGCGCAAAGCAGAAAAAACCTTGGCAAGGCAATAAATGACAGTCAGAGAAAGCACTGGAACAGCCTCATTGAGGAAGAGAATTTCCTCCAGAAAGCCTACTAAGTATATCGTCACTAAGAAGATGTAAAAATCAACGATTCCGGGGCCTAAGCCCACCCGGAGCTACTGTTCACACCAAAGCCCACGAAAGGCAAGAGACAGAATGAGACAGAATTGAAGACGGCGGTAAACAGTCATCATACGTACACTTGCAGAAGCTTGTCCAGAGGTCCTCCTGGGAATATCCAATAGGTGCTTGGCGGAGGGCAGATATCCCGCATGCTGGAAGATATCAAAGTTGATGCTGCTACGGAAAGGCAGTAAGTTCCTATACCTTCCGAGCTCGTACAGACCAATCAATGTGTTTCCTGGACCAGCGCCTCATCCTGAATAGACAAGAAACCGACAAAAATGGAAGCTTAGCGGATGGACAGTTTTTATGATCCTGAAACACCTTTAATTCCGCCAGATAGGAGTTATTAATGCCAGAACTGGAGAGCAGAGGAGTGTCACCTTACCTCCTTAACATTGTGGCGAGTTACTTCTGTAAAAGACAGTTGCTAAAAACTCTGGCGACTCATTTTATTGGTATCCAGCAACGTCTCACAGGGCTTAATTCTTGGCCCCTTTCTGTGGAACTTTATGTATGACGGCGTTCTCAGCTTCCCCACACCACCTAGAGTGGGCATCACGGGAAACTCGGACGACCTGAATGTTGTGGTTAAGGCCCGCATGGAAAAGAGCTGAAAGGAGCTCCACGAAGGAGGAGATCGTTCCAGAGAAGACTGAAGCGGTGATTGTTTCGTGGTGTAGAAGAAGAAGGATCCCCAGTCCTGGGCATCGACAGCTGCCTCTCTTTTATGCCCCACATCTTGCCAGTCACCAAGGAAGCAGCGTTACTAATGGAGGCCCTACAAACGATCGTGCCAAACAAGGGAGGCCCTAAAGAGGTCACGAAGAGGTTTCTTGCCACAGGAGCCGAATCTATTACGTTCTACGCCGCCCCAGTATGAGTGCCTGCATTACAGAAAAAAGCCAATTGACAAACACTCGAGTCTGTGTCTAGAGGCTTCTCCTGCATCAAATGGACTGAGATCAAACAAGAGACCCAAGAAGAGCTAGGCACGAACCTCGGAAGGAAACTGAGCTGTCATAGAGCGGATGCTAGCAAAGATCTTGTCCACCACAACACAAGACGCAAAAATACAAGAAGAGCAAAGACCCGAAAGGACGGAACTATGAAGAAAGCAGAAGATTGTATGGACGAAATGCCCGAGCGATTTCTGACAACTTCAAGGAGTGAGGTTTTAGTGGGTAAAAATTCGACACTGCCACCCAAAACATCTGGGTGGTGTCTTTTGAATATTTCTACACTCCCAATACACCCAAAAAATAGAAGGTAGGTCTGAAGTCGCTCAATTTTAAGAGTTGATTTCAGTGAGAGTTGGTCGGGCCGAAAATGTTTGTTATTGAAAAGTTTGCTGCCGTTCTTTTAGAGGGGTTAACCCCTATCTGCAATTTTTTGAACTACATCTCAAGGTCATTGCAGGCTATTTTCAGGCGATTTACAATCAGTGGAGGGCGAAAGTACTGCTAATGTAAATTCATCACTATGTTTGCATTCTACGGAGAATTGAAACGTCACGAATATAGAAAGTGAATAGCGCTGAGGCAAGGATTGATCCTTGAGGGGTTCCCCTGTTCATTATCTTTGTGTCCGATCTAGTATCTTCAATTTTTACCTTGAAAAATTCAATGAAGTATACCAGGCTTTCTGGTATACCTGAGGGACAATTTTTAAAACAAAGCCTTGATGCCATACTTTGTCGAATGCTTTGACAATGTCGAGAAAAAATCTTCGATAACCTGCTTGTTGTTCAAGTTTTTGGTGATATGCTCCGTGAGGTGGAGTATCTAGTGTTTCTCTGGAATGATTTGGGCTTCTGCCGGGACTGTATTCAGTTAGGTCAAGATGATTTTATCAGCCAGTTTACTGAGAGAAGGGATACTGCTGATGAGGCCGTAGGACGTGGGATGTCGAGAGTTTTTGTAGGCTTTGCCTATCAAAGTGCCTAAAGGAGTTAAGAGGTATGTTTGTAATAATTTAATTTATTTAAAAAACTAAAAGTCAGTACTTTGTCAATTCTGTTAACGGTACGTGTGCTTGACATAAATAGGTGCACCAGTGTGGGTTTCTTATTTGTCAGTGATTTTGTTAAAATAATTAAATTTCTAGTTCTGTCATTTTTGATTTAAAGCAGTTTTGCTGTTTTTAAATTCAAAAATTCAATATCTAAGTAGATCTGCTATTTTCAAGTGAACTTGGATAACATAAAAACCCGCTACAGGCGGGAGGGGGGGAAGATAGACATCTAACGCGATATTCCGATAAAATAGTTTGATGTTAGTTAAAATTTGTATTTCTTTTGTTATAAATTTTATTTTTATTGAAAATGGCAAGTGTGTTTTATCAAAATTGTTATTTTATTTTAAAATTTCTATTAACCAAGTGCATTTTGAAAGTGCTTTTATTTTGTTTACTTGAAATATCTAGGTCAAATCTTCTATGTGAATCGGTTATTCTAGCCAGATCTACACAAGATCTGGGCGTTTAGTTTTTGAAATATTTTTTGTTAGAAATTTTAAATTATTTTCATACATGCGGTAATATGAAAAAACACACAAAAACTTTTAGGAGCGAAGTAAAAGCAAATTCTTATATGTAGTACATTTTATCTCAATATGTTTTACTGTTAAATTATTGAAACTGTTTTAACTGTTGTTTAATTAAATCAAAAAAAGGACAATATTAAACGTTGAGATATTGTAAAATATGTAATCATTAAAATATAATTTAAGATATCATTCAACATTCGTATAACGAGAAGCCTTTCAATTTTTCTTAGTCTTAATTAGATTTTAACTAAATTTTATTATTTAATAATAATTAAAGTACTCTTAGATTAATATTTAAATATAATCAATTCTGAAATTTTAAAAAGCATTTTATTGCTCTGTTTTACGAATATAACTGACCGACATCTACACTGAAAAAAATATATAATTAGTTCTGCACAATTTGTGTCTATAATGGCTAAAACCCAAAGTTACGTTGGAACTTCCTTCTTGCAAATAAACCTAAACCGTGCAAGTGGACATAACTACACTAATCAGCGAGTCACACAGAGAAATGGAAAGCGGCTGGACCCAGACCATCAAAGCGAAAACGGCTATTTTCAAGAACGATCGGGTAGTGGTCTTGAGCACTGGAAAAGGCAAATGTTTCGTATGGGTGGAATCGCCAAGACTGGTGGCCTACTCTTGCTACTTCTCGCCCAATTCCACCTTTGGGGAAGTCGGGACAACATCTGAGATATGAGACATCATCAAAAGGCAGTCCAAACCTATAGTCGTCGAAGGCGCAAAAGCGAAGGAGTGGGGGGTCTCCCACAAACGATGCTAGAAGAACCTTACTGGTTCATATGCAACGCTGGCGACACTCCAGAGATACGTTAGAGGCATCGGACTAGGGAATTCCTCAATAAACTGTGTAACGCGATGATTCCAAAGAGGGACCCAGCTTCGAGAAGAGAGGTCTACTGGTGGTCAAAGGAAGTGGCCCAAGCGAGGAGGCGTAGTGTGAGATCCAGAAGCGGCTACCTGCGGTTGCGGAAGATGGCACTGATGTGAGTGATAAAGCACTAGCAGTCATATGCGAAGAGGTCCGAGCCGATCTAATGAGGCTCAGTGACGTACTGATCAAAAATATCAGCGACACAAACAGGAGCACTGGAGAAACTGATAGAAGAGGTGGATGAAGATGTCTTGGAAAGAGTGTACCAGATTGACTGGTACCGCCTCAGAAAGATCATCTAAACTCTTTTCCCGGCGCATCCAGGCCGATAGACGATGATTTTTCACTATTTAGCGAAGATGAACTAAAAACAGCGGCGAAGAAGTTGTCAAACAACAAGACACCGGCGCCCGACGGAGTGCCATCGATAATAGTTCGAGAGTTGGCTGAGGCTCGGCCCGAAATACTTCTGGGCGTCTATAACGGACGCCTACGGAAGGGAAGATTTCCCGAGACCTGGAAGATAGCCAAACTTCTTCTACTGAGGAAGGGCAACAAGCTTCTAGAGCTCCCGAGCTCATGCAGGCCCATTTTCCTGCTGGACGACGCTGAGAAACTTTTCGAAAGATTAATCCTGCACAGAATGCAGCAGGAGATCGACAGAAGAACCGGGGGCCTCTCGGATAGGCAATTTGGCTTCCAAAGGAGTAGATCTACCACCGACGCGGTCGACATCATGGTTCACATCAGAGCAGCGTGAGAAGAAACTCGATCTAGGCGTTTCGTAGTCCTGGTTACGCCAGACCAGCCTCCACACGCAAGAAGCACGCCTATTCAGTGTTTTAAATCTCAACGTTTTGGGCATACTCAGAGTAGTTGCTCTTCAGCAACCAAGTGCTACAGATGTGGAAACATTGCACTGAGGTGTGCCATGAAAGCCCAATGGCACACCTCTTCTAAACGACTGCAGGAGGACTCCAAAATGGAGCGGCCTCGGAAAACCCGTTAGTTCTAGGGCTTCGTTCAAAAGGCCCAAGGTGATCCTGCATTATTTTTAGTTGGTCCAAAGGAATATTCCTTAGAGCAGAGGTGTCCAAACTACGGCCCGGCAGGCGATTTTATCCGGCCCGCCAAGGATTTTTATTCAATGAAAATTCAAAAAATTCAAGAAAAATTCAATGCTGCTTTACTTGTAATAAGGTTTTTTAATTCACATATTTACGATGTTTGGCCTCCGCTAATGAATTTTAATACCAAACTGGCCCACGCAGCAAAAAGTTTGGACGCCTCTGTCTTAGAGTATAGTTTTCATCTCTAGAGACTAGTATCTTAAATTTTGTCTTGGTTGGTTGGCATTGGTATTCGTTAGGTTCAGAACCGCCCCCAGGTAATATTTGAGGAGGTTTTGTTTTTGTGGTAATTCTAAAGTAGCAATATGTTGAGTTATGGGTTTAAGTCTTATTCCTGGATTCAGGATAGGTTTTCTTTAGTTTTTTTAGGATTATTAGTTTCTAGGTTGCTAGTGTTTTTCTGTTTTGTTGGTTCTAAATTGTTGGTATTGCATTCTAGGGTTTTCAATTTTTCCATGGTTGGATTTTGATTATATCTAAAAGCCCAACATAGATCTGTGGGCTATGAGAAAGACAACAAAAAACCACCATATTAATTAAGCTCCCTAGTAAGTCATCTTAGCTTCAGCCAACTTTGATCGCCATAGCCCGACATATTTTGCCACATAATACCACTGACTGAGTTTAATAAATAAAAATTTAATAAATAAAAATAAAAATTACATTATTAAAAGCTGTTTTCTAATATTTTGAATTGCACATATTTGCCAATATTTAAAACTTTCATGAATTGTTTGTGAGAAGCTCCCGTTGACTAGCATACGTGTTAAATCGTACAATGGAGAGCTAGGTCAATACACAGATTCCGGAAACTTTATTTACTCGAGCCAAGCATTACTCAAATTGCTACTGCTTTTAAAATTCTTTCTTTTATCTGTATTGTGAGAATGGAGAGTTCAGTTGCCGCATCTCTGATTTTTTATTCAGGATATAATTTATTAAAAGAAATTGTTTTTGTACAAAAAAGCTTATGGTTTGCAAAAACTGACAATATGAATAACTACACATAAACGAAGGTTTATTTTACGATATACGATGCGTCCGAACAATTGTTAGCCCTTAAATAAATTAAAATTTTTCCAAAATAAAACGTTTTTAATTAAAACACAAATTTTCTCGAAATTCCAAATGTTAATTTCATTTCTATTAATTAAAGTTAGTTTGGAGTAGTAAATTCTAGTTACATTTTAGGTTTCGACTTCGGGTTTTTATGATTATGGATATGTGACGCATTTGGTAAAAAAGTAAGCGCTTGCACAAGAATTCAATTTCCCCCTGCGGTGCAGAAATATAGCAGTTTATTGGACATACTATTTAATAAATTTGTTCGTGCAGTAAATTATATTCTTTGTTAATTTAAAGATTTCCACCTCAATATTTTTATGGAATAACAAAAGAATATAGAACAACAAAAGGAAATGCATTTCAAAATTTACAGCCGTATAAAAATTAATTAGACCGTCAAATAAAAATGTGCTTGACTTTTATACTAATTTGCGTTCTATATTCAAGAAGACAACAGACAAAATTATGATTATCTTGTATGCGGTACTGATGGCGGCTAATAAGCCAAAAAAAATGTATCTACCGCTTATTTTATTTTAAAAAAAAATGTCAAACTGAGCCTTCAGAATTGATTTTGATCCACAGATGTTTGGCATAATCTTGCCAAGTGTCTCTGTTGTTGCGGCTGCCCCCCCCCCATGTGGGACGTTTTCGTCACAATTTACCACGTGGTGTAAAGGTTTCGATGAGCGATAACTTTTTGCTATCATCGATCCTTTGGTCACGTGAATGTTCCGGCTCTGTACTTACCTCGATTGGGGTGTGATTTGCAATAAGTGATTTGTTATTATATATTCGGTACCGCGGACGGTTATCAGGTTATCACGTCAGAAACACGTGTCTGCCGTTCATCCTTAATTATGCAAGTAAAATACGCGTGCCCATGTGGTATGGTATATAATTCCGTTTTTAAAATATCAAAAAATTTTCCTACAGAGACCGGGATCTTCCGTAGGTTCCAATTCCGGTTTGGTCAACTATGGTAATCTTAATAGCACTTTTTTTTTAATTACCTCCACAAATTTAAATATAAATATTTAAAATTTACTATCCGTTAGTTATATTTAAAAGTATTTTGTATAAAAAATATTTCAAAATACATTTCTTGACACAATCACTGACGTTTCTATAGCGAAACGGAAATCACTTAAAATGTAAATTGAATTTTTACTGTGCTTGAGTGAACTAAATGACATTTTTGCAAAAGTATTTAAAATGAATCTTTGGTTACTTAGTAAACCCGACAATTTTATTGCACACTCAAAAAAATCGTTTGCGATAATTCTACATAATGTTGTGCATTTCAAATTGCACAAATTGCAAACCCAAATTGTTCAGTTAGAAAAAGGTAATTTTTGCACTTAAAATTTTCTGTAGAAAATTTGTAGCGAAATGCCCGGGTGCGAAATGTCCAGCAGCGAAGTATCCGGTCACCGTCAGCGTCGTTGCGACTACAGCGCATAGCGTAAGGGTCCATCATATACCAATATATCATTGGTCAATCATGGCGCTCGGTTTAAAGTCTTTATCAACTTTCGAAAAATTTTAAAAAATCTTGAGCTGAGTTTTGAGACCAAACAATCAACAATTATCTAGCATCTAGCAAATTTTTACGTTTTTTATTTTAATTGGAACACTAAATTAATACTAGAAACATAACAGTAAATTAATTTAAATTAGTAGCAAAATAGTATATTAAGTAACTAGTTTCATAAGCGTCGTTTCTATCACACACAATCCGTTTAGAAAACGACCATTTTAAAAATTTTAAAAATGTGCGTCTTATTAATTAATAGTAAATTTCAAATTTTTTTTTATATTTTTGAGATATAGTCAGTATGATTAGTAACGAAAATAATTATCTTTATTTTAAAAATAAAAAATTAAAATTAAAAATTTTAAATAAACACAATCTGTAAATTTAATTTTAGAAAATATCTGAACTTAATATTTTTGACAAATTCATTATCTAAATTTAGATTAACATCGGAGTTGCCGGTGACTGAATGCTTTATGCATTTGTGCGTAAATAACCAGAGGATTTCATCTTTAGAGTCAAATTTGTGTAGGGCTGAAGTAAAACCATCTGAATTGAAAGTTGGTTTTAATTTAGACTATGTAGGTGTTACACATCTCTCATCTTCCTTATTGATTTTAACAAAAATAATATTAAGTATCCTATTTGCTCTCCTACCCATTATTTCAAATTTTAGAAATAACTTTTTTCTTAAAAATATAGCAAATATAAGAAAAGTTGTGTCGTGGTTGGTAAGCTCATTTTTCTTTCGGAAGGAAATTGTTGTTAAAGAAAGTTACAGTTTAGGTTTTAATTTTTCAATTTTCCAAAAATTAATTTTCGTTAAGAAAACTTTTTCTTTTATCAATCTTTCGTACGATAGAAAGTTGAAGATTACTATCACGGTATACGTCGGCGTCTAAAAATATATGATAAAACCGCAAAATACATTACTTTCTATTCCTTGCAAATCGATATCTGAGTAAAATATTTGTAAGCATGCGCTTAAATAATCCGAGCGCTTGGTAAGCTTTGAGGTTATTACGGAATATTATAATAACATTTTAGGCACTTTTTGCCCTATATTTTGACATATAAGACAAACACCGATACATCTCATTAGTAAACAAGACGAGCAAGCAACAGGCGTCCTGTCGGTTGTTGTATGTTCTTACGATTTATTTACGTAAAGTGAGAAGTATCTGAACTTTATAATAGTAACCTATATTTTACTTTATAATTTAAATTAGTGGAACTATTTTGAATATATAAATATATTTTTTTTAAGGTGGAAAAACTTGACTTACCCCAATAAACTTTTTCACTTTCCCTTTCAAATCGTTTTTATGACGCGCGGACCACATTTTGATACTTATCTTTCAAAAGAAGCGTAATTATTTTGGCTTTTGAAATTGTTACCTTTTATCATTCACATTATATTTCTAAGTAGGAAACCACATAATTTTTTTCTTCTAAAACATCCCTCGTCTGAAAGTAACAAGAGAAAGGAATTTAGTAAAATAATCAAAAAATTGAAAATATGCTTCACTTAAATAAATCGTCTATCCGGTTTTATTTATTCCACAAGCCTACAGGCTTCATTAAAATACAATTTAGAAGCTACTTAATGAGGCTTCCGTTGAATATTTATTAAATTTAACAACAACGAAAATTGTTATTTTTTATAGGCAATTTTATTATTCAGGGGTGATTTTCGGGATACATTTACCCTTGAAAAAATTTTATTTTATTTATCGGGCGGAGATTTGATGTAAACGCAGCAAATCATTTAGAAAAGACGAGTGCGCTCGAGGGGAATTAGTAGTACATATAACATTTAAAAATTAAACACAATCATGCGTTTGGTTACTTGATTAATTTATCGGACGGATTTGTATCCGATAGATATCTCTAGGTGAAGAAACCGGCCATAAGTCATAGAGCAAAAGTCCGACAACAATGTCAATTTTTGAAGCCGCTTTTTGTCATATAAAACTCGATTTACAGCAAATCTTCTTAAACATTTTTTGTTTAAAATTTTATTGCTTTCAATTTTATTCATATACATTTTTCTATTTTGTTGCACCGTTTCTGACTGACTGCGACTTAAACATGACTCGGTAAAATAAAACATATTGTCATCTATATCTCGGAAACGGTGCCACAAAATAGAAAAATGTATCTGAACAAAATTGTATACAATAAAATTTACAAAAAAAAACTGCTTATTCATTTTTTTAATTTGTTGCACCACTTCCGAGATATTGATGACAATATTTATTTGTATTTTTCCGAGTCGTGTTTAAGTCGCTGTCAGTCAGAAACGGTGGGACAAAATCAAAAAAAGTATATAACCAAAATTGAAGGCAATGAAATTTTCAACAAAAAATGTTTAAAAATATTTGCTGTAAAATTGATTTTTATATGAAAAAATACGGTTTCAAAATGTACAATTAACATTGTTAATATAGGAGAGTACAAATACTTTCTGGAGCCACTGTATAAAAAAATGTGCAACTTATAAAATAAACTATCAACTACAAGGGGTAAATATTTCAAAAATTTTGTGTACACTCGTTTGGAATTCCCTTGGAAATCATTGGAATTCCTTGAAATTTCCTGGAATTCCTAGGAAATCATTGGAAGTCTTGTAATTCCTTGGAAATCTTTGGAATTCCTTGGAAATCACTGGAACTCTGTGGAATTCTTGGGAAATCCTTGGAATTCTTGGAAATCATTGGAAATCGTTGGAATTCTTGGAAATCGTTGGAATTCCTTGAAAACCAGTGGAAATCTTTGAATCTTTGGAATTCTTTGGAAATCGTTGGAAATCATTAGAAGTCTAGGAAATCTTTGGAATTCTTTGGAAATCGTTGGAATTCTGTGGAAGTCTTTGGAATTCCTTGGAATTCTTTGAAAATCGTTGGAAATCATTGGAAATTTTTTGAATTCCTAGGAAATCGTTGGAATTCTTGGAAATCTTTGAAATTCCGAGTCTTATGTACAGAAATGTTACTGGATGTTTACCCCTTGATTAACTACGTCATTAAACAGCCATTTTGAAAAGGCTTTGTGGAAAAGGTGATAAGTCCCACATGTTTTAAAGCCTTCAGATATTGATTTTAAAGTTTTAGAAATGCATCGATTATTGAAATCTTTTGCATGGCAATGAGTGGATATGAATTTAAGGAATAAAAAATTCCAAAAGTAAAAAAAATATAAAGTAGAGTAAAAAGGTAGCCCTGGTGGAAATATTTCTCTGAAACTCTGAATTAGACATTTTCAGAGTTTCTCAGAGTTTGTAAGACTTCTGCAGATTTTGTTTTATTTTTTCAGAGAAATATTTCCACCAGGGAGGGGCCATACTTCAGAACCTTTTGAAATTGACACGGCCCTCCGTCAAAGAGGTGCAATGTCGCCAATGTTATTTAATAATGGGTGGTTTTTTTCAAACTAAACTAAAACTAGTAAAACTGTACCTGACGACGAAGGATGGAATTAATCAAGCCGGTTTGAAAATATCTGTGGGCAAGACAAAATAAGTGGAAGTCATTAGAAGAAAATTACGGGATTCCTGACCAGGAGGATCTCAGGTAAGAAGATTCGATCTTTAAAAAAAAAATACTTTTGTTAAGCATGATTTCATCCTTCATCCGGAACTGACGGACTTCAACAGATTTCCATTGGGCAATGGTTACCAGTTTAAAATTCCGGTTTTTTGATTAAGAAGATATGCAACTTGATTGGTCCATTTGATACTGAATTTTAGTTTGGTACTAAATTTTCAACTAATAATCTAAAACACCTGACGATGTAAAAAACCTGACGATTTAATAAACATGACGATCTAAAAAACCGACACTGACGACTTTGTCAGCCTTTCAGTCTTCTTCTGGACTATCGGCCTCTTTTTCTTTCGAGAGAGGTTCTGGGATTAAGACCCCACGGCTGCTTAAACCGGGTTGGGGAAACCTTGTTTTTAATAGTTTACGGCGGCAATCGTCAACTCATGGGGGACCGCCGGTTTTACGTACCCCTTCGAAGCACGGAGACAGTCATATTAAAGTTTTTGACTCTCCCTCTTAGAATCAGCAATTGTTCGACTATAGAACAATGTTGGTAGTGGATCTATCCTCCCCCGGAAGCCAAATTGCCTATCCGAGAAGCCCCCGGTCCTAATCTTTCCCTGCAGTCTGTCCAGGTTTAGTATTTCAAAAAGTTTTCCAGCATGGTCCATCAGGCAAATGGGTCTATAAGAGCTTGGGAGCTCTAGGGGCTTGTTACCCTTCCTCAATAGAAGAAGTTTGGCTCTCTTCCAGTTCTCTGGATATTTTCCCTCTCGCAGGCATCCGTTGTAGACGTCCAGAAGTATCTCGGGCCGAGCCTCCGCCAACTCTCGAACTATAACCGATGGGACTCCGTCGGGCCCAGGTACCTTGTTGTTTGGCATCTTCTTCCCCGCTGTTTTTAGCTCGTCTTCGCTGAATAGTAAAAGATCCTCGCCTACTGGCCTGATAATGTGGGTCAACTCGGCCGGGAAAAGAGTCTGGATGATCTTCCTGAGCTTCTTTGTGACAATCTGGTATGCTCTTCCCCAGACATCCTGGTCCACTTCTTCTATCAGTTCTCTCCAGTGCTCTTTTTTCGTGTCGCTGATTTTCCTGGTCAATACGTCGTGGAGCCTCTTTAGTTCCGCTCTGGCCTCTTCGCATCTGCCTGCCAGTGCTTCTTCCGCAACCGCAGGTAGCCTCTTCTGGCTCTCACACAATGCTTTCTCGTTTGGGCCAGCTCTTCTGTCCACCAGTAGACCCCTCTTCTCGAGGCGTGCTCCCTCTTTGGCATCACCACGTTACACAGTTTATTGAGGAATTCCCCCAGTCCGATTCCTCTAACAGTGTTTAGCAAGTTCGGTCGTTGCATATACGTTTGAAGGCTGATCTTGTCCACTCTTCGCCAATTCCAACCCATTGGGGAAGAAGGCCTGTTCATGGTGGGAGTCAGGCCGATGTCGAAGGGGATGTACCTCCGTGATATCAAGGATGGACGTGTGGTCGCACCTCTTGAAGGTTGGAGTGTCGCCAGCTTTGCATATATTGAAGTCTATCTCCGCCAGTACCTCCGTCAGTAAGGTTCCTCTAGCGTCGTTTGTGGGGGACCCCCATTCTTTTGCTTTCGCATTAAAGTCGCCTCCGACGACTATTTATTTGGACTGCCTTTTGATACTATCTCTCAAATCCTAGATGTTGTCCACGAATTCTCCGAAGTCCAAAGCTTAGGACCAAGGCTCCTATCCTTTAAACACTAATTAAACACTATTATTATAAGAATATTACACAATATGTATTTTTACATGAATTTTAATGTAAAAATTTCACATATCTTAATGTACATTTACAGACTTTTTTCGGTAATGTAAATGTACAATATTCAAAGGTAGGTTTACAATAGCATTTACAAAAACTAGTAAATTTACATATTTTTGTGTAGTTTTTCTCTCTTTTTCTTAAATTCCGTAGATTACAGGGTAAAATTACACACAAAAGTAAAATTACAGAAAAACAATAATTTCACAAAATTATTCATGGAATATTACATAATATGTATTTTTACGTATTTACACTGTAAAAATTACTGTATATTTACATGCATTTTTTACAGTGTACTATTATTTTACAACTAGGCAATTGTTTTATTAAAAATGTTGTCAAAGTTAGGCTGCTAGGTAACACGCACTATTCGTTTAAAAAAATAGTTAGATGTACGTCCATTATAAACTAATTACACAAATATTTATTTTTGGATAATATTCAAAACAGAATTCATTAATGTATTATAAGCTTGTTGTTATTCATATTTATACTGATAATTATTATTGAATAATTTCGGTTGTTTGAAGTACAATCCCGCTTTAGTGTAGCACATTTTTATTATAATTTTTTTTTTACAAAAAAAACTAAATATTATGGATTATGGCACTACAAACAGGTATACCGAGCATGATTAGGCTTAAGGCAGTGTTCTAGTCTAGAATTTTGAAAAAATCAATTTTTTGTTTTCTACATATTCTTAAAGTTTAGACATTAAATAATACGTCCTCGAGAGAAACTTTTAAAATTCCAGTAATTTATGTAGTTATAGCTATTTTATTTTCTTATTATTATTAGCTTTTCATTTTAGCTCAGTCTAGCTTTTAAAAGATGAGGGGGTTGATATGTCGCATAATTTTAATATTTTTTGTTCAAAAATTTTTTTAGTAGATTGTCAAAATATCAATAAATATGTTGTAAAAAAATGAATGGTAAAAATATTGTTTGTTTCTTTTTTATTGAGCTCGAAAGAACGCCTAATATTTATGGCTCTAGACTAGAACACAGCCTTAACGAAATAAGACCGTTTTTTCGTTCAACAATTTGAAAATTAGAACTACGATAAAGTAATTTGCACAATCAAAGATCTTTGTTTCTAGCTCTCTAGTCTGAACCTAAGGATCGATTTAGTATAATTGGTTAAAACGAGCATTAATGTACAATTATTTATTATTACCCCATGTACTCTGGCATTTTCGGTATTCGTAAAATGAATCGTTTTTATTGTTTAATTTAAAATTTGCCCAGAGAGGCGTGTAATACCCATCGTAATTAAAACCTAACTACAGTATTCCAAGTTAAAAGACGAATGAGGAAATACGCCAAGATAATTACACTAAATACTTTCTTGTACTCACGAAACTTTCAAATTAAAATTACTTTATATTAAAATACAAAAAAAATTTGTTTTTTAACAATACATCTAAATGTTGGCAGTCCCTTCTGAATTCTAAATATTTAAATGATTCTAGTTTAATTACCAATGGACTTACCCTTGTCAGAAACGTTTGCATTCTATAAAATTATTTTATTAGATTATGTGAGGAGTTAAATCCGCTTACATTTCAGTTTCGTTACCACAAATACTTACTACAATTAATTATAAATTATTATTTCAAATTTAACATTCTTTTTAAAATAATAGTAATACTTAGATATTTTTTTATATTCTTTCCCAGCTTAGGTAACATTCAGGATAAACGCATTCAAAAAAAGGAGGGCGATCTCATGGGATTCGTGTAGGGGCGGCCGTACACGGCAAAAGTCTCTTATAACTTAATGAACAAATGCAAAGTAATAAAATTGTAATTTCAATATGTTTTTGGCTGTAACAGCTTCGATAGTAGCATACAAATTGCTCAATTATTCAAAAAGAATACTTGCATAACATAAAGGCACGCTGTGGGCGTAACCTTATGCAAACAGCCAATCAAATAATCGCGTTACGTTTTTGGTGCCCTATTTTACCCTGACATTTTAATGATTTTCATATTTGGATGGCGTTAAGCAATAGGAGGAGGAGACAAGAAGGAGAGAGAAAGACAGCAATTGACAAAATACTGAAAGAATATGGAATCCAATAAGCAGAAGACAAGCGAATAAACGACGACATACAACGGAGACTTCGAGAATACAAGTCATCATTCCTGACAACCTCAAGCCCAAACTCCCCAAGGAAATTCCAGTGATCAAGAAAGCTGGATTTTACCGAAGCTACGTACAAGATCATGTCGATCGTCCACAGCCTCGAACAATTCAAATTCATCATCCGATGACATTAGATCAAAGATAAAGTTCCGTCTTCTTGATGATGGTACCCGCGACAACGCCCGTCCTGATGGAAGGGACGAAGATGACGCCGATGAAGACGACGATCGCATCTACTACCTGAACATTCCCAGCAACCGATCAAGCTCTGTCGCATCAAGAAGAAGTCAGAACGGGAACTCCCCAGCAGATAACCGGCAAGACTTACAATGATCCCTCATATGACGCTCAAAGACACATAAAAATGGCCCACGCTCTGCCAAGAGATAGACAATTGAAAATTCGCCTTCACCAAAGTCAGGAACGTTGCTAGCAATCACGTCGGCTACCCCAGAAGACCATCGAAAAATGCAAAATTTTTCGAAAAAGCCCTAAAGCTAAAAGAAAGTGAATTCTACTTCCACCAACTCCACGAAAATAAACCATTTGCCATTTAAGATGACCTCCTCCGCCAAGGTCACTTTGAGGAAAAGTAAAGATGCGAAAAGGATTTTCGACATCACCCGCTTGGCCAGGATCGATGTAGAAATCGAAGCCCCGCACAAGAAAACCAGGATTAGGCAATGCCACAAATGTCAATCCTTCGGACACGCCCAAAGATACTGCCGTACATATCCCTGCTGCGCATCTCACTTCGACTTGGGGAAGCCAACCTGAAAAGACAAACCTCGCCACCGCTCAAAAAATATCAAAGAAGCATACCGGATTTCTCCCCCAGGTTCCAGATTCCAAGTACAACCCAGAACCAGATATACGCCGAAATATCAGACCGCACAAACCAACGCAAACCCCAGGAAGATTTTCCAAATCCACACCCCGAAGAAGCAGAGGAAATCACACCCAAAACCCTGGCGTTCATCTTGGCCAGCCTCACCAGGAATGGCATCGACTGGAAACCATCGACGAAGTTGTAAAAAACTTCAGAGACACAAACTTCACCAGTTAATGAAGCCCGCAAGCTCACCATCAAGCCACACCGGAAAGCGCAAATGAGCCACAACTCTAGAAAAACTCCAAATCTCTTGAAGATGGCATACTGGAATGCAAACGCCTTCAACCTGGGGAAACATCCATCAAAGCTAAACTGCACTCTTTTCAGGACAGACAGACTTTTTTCTGTTTGTTTCTTTTTCTATTTTCTTTCTCTATGCAGCTTGGTGAAGCCTTTCGATCTCTTCCTTTGTTGCCGAAATCTCCAATACTATGCTTTGCACCGCATTCCATCACTCTTCAGAGTCAAGCATGCTGGGCAGGCGCTCTGTGGAGTAAGGGGCCCGTCCCCTCGAAGGACGCTCGCAGATTTGACCATTTGGGACAGAAGATGCAGAAAAGTGATGCAGCTTTCTCTATTTTTGCCAGGTAGAAGTTGAAGCACTCGTGAACCGTCAGAGTCTGCGTGAGATGGTAGCAGAGTTTGCCATGCTTCCTCTGAATCTATTATGCGATGTCGGGGATCAAAATATGCGTCCATCGACCGGTACTCGGTCCCTCCCACCTTTCTTGCCATTGGAGGAGTAGCTCTTCTCTATTTGCGGATTTTTAGGCAGCCGAGTCTTTTTGTCTTTGGCTGCCCTTTCTTCCACCATGAGGTCGATCGGTGGAATTCCAGCTAGTACCAGGACTGCGCTCTCTGACACAGTGCGGTGGGCACAGCATATTCTTAATGGCCATTTTTTGTTGGACCCTTAGCAGCACGTTCCGATACCTAGCAACGCTCATCTATTTAGACTTTTAATAATTCACAGATGTTGCCAGCACAGAAAAGGAAAGCTATTACCTACAATTAGGTAAATTAAGGGGTTACCCTAATGTAAAATTATGAAATTGTAAAAATGTAAAAAAAATTGATAGTGAGGAAGAGCAAGTACCTACATGAGATAAAAATTTCAGATTAACTATAATTTGTGATTTTACAAAAAAAAATTAAAAATAAAGTTTTAAACACGTTTTTCTCACAACTGTAATTTTAAAACGGGGTATGCTACGAGTATTTGTCAACCTGTTGAACATCAACCTTAAGATGAATTGACTTAAAATTTGAAATACATTTTCAAAAAAACGATAGTTTCGACGTGACCAACAATTTTGTTAAATTTTTTTTTTTTTCATTAATTTTTTATTTAAAAAAATTTTTTGAAGTTATAGTTCTTACAATTATAATAATTTAAATTACATATTTATGTATACTCAGGAAGATTTTGAATTTCACAAAAAGTAAAAAATTCGCATTTGTAGTTTTTTCAGAAGTAATTTTTAAAATTCACAGAATTTTACGCTTGTTCGGATTAGAGTAACCCCCTAAGCTGAAAAATGGAAAAAACGTTACAACATATTGCCAACAATTTAAGGAATTACAAGCAACGAAATGGAAAAATGTTTCGAGTTTTGAAAGAATTCCTGCGGCAAATTTTAATTAATTTATTTTACTTTTTATTCTACTATTTACAAATTTAGTATTCGACTTCAAATTTACATAAATAAAAATGGTAATAAATAATTTAATCCGTTACACATTTAAATGTGCGTTGAATGAAAATAATTTTATTACGCACTACATCGCTAAAAATTCAATTTCACGGCATCTAGGAGGAACGTCAAATTTAATTATTTTCAACGTTGATTTATCTCTAAAATTATTATATAATTTTAACGCTAGTCGTACTGAAATTTTCATGAAAAGTATATAGTATTTCTATAATAAAAATGTAGTGAACTTTTTATTTAAAAAATTTAGTTACGTATAATTATTTATTATGTAAATTTACATAAGATCAGTCATGCAATTGAGTAAGATCTATTTATGTAGTTTTCTTTTTCTAAATTGGTTGGAATCTGCTTTTCGGGACTGGCTTCTTTTTTCAGAAGCATCTTTTCTTCTAATTCTTCTTTATTATTCGCAGTGTTAGTATTCTTTTCGTTTAAATCATTTTTTTCGCTTTGATTATCGTAACCAGCGCCCTCCGTTTCCTCGGCTCTGGCGGCCATCGCAGCTTTCAATCTCTGAAATTAAATACAGAAAAATGTATTAAACAAAAATTTTATTATTAATTAATAGTATTAGTATTATATTAATTAATAGTATTAAAAAAAAACAAAAAAAAGCAAATAAACTAAATTTTCAAAGTCGCATGCGTATTCCAATTTTAAATAAATGACCAACTCACAAATCTTACGCATGCAACTTATAATCTGAAACTGTAAAATGGACTTCTCGTAAATTTTTTTTTAAATATTCAATTACTTTACCAGCAGGCGCTTTTAAATTTCTATTATATAAAAATAAATGTTTGTCTGTTTGTTTGTCCTCCATTTTCTCCTAAGCCGTTTGACCGATTTGAACTAAATTTTGTACACTACCTTACTTGCGGGATTATATACTATAGAGATCGCATTAAATTTTCAAAATAAAATGTAAATCGCAAAATGTCGTCAACAGGTGGCGCGACAATATAAAAATTATTACAGTCACTAGATATATACAGTACCGCAACGTCCGGCCATTTTGGGTCCAAATTTATACTTTCTCTCTCGCACTCGTTCACTCATTGTGCGAGTGGCCAATGAATGCGAGAGAGAAAGCACATAAATTTGGACCCAAAATGGCCGGACGTTGCGGTACTGTATATATCTAGTGACTGTGAAAATTATATAATATGGATTAAATTATAAGTTAGTAATAAATTTTTACTCTATAAACAAAATTGCCTCACTCTTTCGAAATGTGACGAATTCCAAAAATACCTGGCGGATACAGGTTAACCAGTTCAAAAGTACGGCAACATACTTATCAAGGACCAACAACCCTGCTAGGTCAGTAGCCATTCCGAAATGTTAAAAGAAATTGATTGTAATAATAAAAATTCCTGGAAAGGGAAACCCCAAAAATGTTAGTTTTTACACAAAGCCTTTTACGAGTGAAAATGAAATCCTGGCTACAAGCCTGAACCCTGCCATATCTAATCCCCACAAATGCAAATTTTCCCTCAAAATAAAACGACCTTCGTCGTCCTCTCTCAAGATGTTTGGTACGGAAATCCTATGGACAGACACCTCCAAATATTTGAGGGTGACTCTGGACAAGGGTTTTCTCTAGGGTCGCTCATCACGGCAACCAACGGAAAGGCCAGAAAGCCCCATAGCAGTACCATCTCCTGCTGTGCCATGGCAGTACGTTGTCACCCTCAAACCATCCACTACTACACAAAACCATCATCCGCCCAAAGCAAGTCTTCTTCTTGACTTGAGAACTTCTTAAGGTACAAGAAAACCAGGTAGATTTTGCACCAGTAAAATCTCTCACGCCGACAACAATTCTACAAATCTAGAATCCCGAGATCAAAGATTGTAAAATCAAGAACCCACATGGTAAAAAAACCAACCCCCTACGGCCCGAATCACGCAGACATGTACAGTTATTATTGTGACCCCCTGTATATAGCTTTTAATCAGTGTAGGATTTAGACTTAAGCCCGTGAGGCCCGGGCCTAAGGCGGCAAAATTCTAGGGGCACCTAAACCTTAGAGGCGAGAAAATTTTAGAAGTTGTGAAATTTAAAGAACAATTAAAATTTCAAATTTGAATTGGCTTAGCTTTGCTGTGAATCTACGAACAAATTTTTATTTATTTTGGGTCCGTTACTTTGCTCCCCCCCTTTAAAATTTTTGGCTAAAAAGCTAGCTCCCAAATCTATGGAACTACACAGAGAAAAATGGTTGGTATTTTGAAGTAATTTTCACTTCAAATTCAAGTCCAAATCAATCTCACATCAATTTGAAGTAAATATTACTGCAGTTTACTAAATTTGTGGTAAAATTTACTTCAACTGCAGTAATATTTACTTCAAAATTGATGCGCGATGGATTTGGATAAAAAAATTTTTCTCTGTGTAGCATTGGTTAGTACCCAAATATTAAAGCTAGCACCTTAATAGCTTTTTCACAAATCTACATTAAAACGGGGGGGGCTAAAGTAACGCTAACCCCCCCCCCCCCAGTTAATAATTGGCTTCAAAAGCTTTTTACGGCACCAAAAGAGAAAAAAAAGTTATCTTCGGAATTAATATTTAAAAACCAAACATGATTTTCTCTGTTCACTGTTTCAAGAATCGATGTATTTTTAATATTCGTATACAGTAGCGGTCATGGAAATTGCATTAGGAATTATTCCCGAATTAAAACAATAGATTTCTCAGTATATTACTTATATTCTTAATAATAAAGCATAAAAAATACAATAGAAACAGATAAAAAGTTAAAGTTTTTTTTTAACACAATCACAAAGCTAGGCTTTTCAAACCGGGGGGTCTGGGGGGTATGGAATACCGGTATGAACAATGTATGGGGATATGGAATACCCCCCAGCATATTAGTGATTGTGTTAAAAAATAGAAAATGTGATATTGAATTTCAAATCAGAAATCTTAAATTTTTAGAAGTTAGATTTCTGGTTTGCAACGCTTAAGCTCAATATTTTTTATTACACTTTTTTTGCGCACAATCTTCTATGTACTGGAGGGTATTCCACACCCCCCAGATCCCCCGGTTTGAAAACCATAGCTTTGGGTGCGTATTGTGTGCGGTTCGGTTACTAAAATTTCATTGAAAATTGTTATTTTAATTCGATGCAATTTCCATGACTGCTAATGTACATGTGGAATATAAGATGAAACAACAAAAGTAGACCCGTAAACAAGGAGGGGCGCGTGCCCCCCGAAATGTTAAAAAACAACATATTTTGTAATAATAAAAATCCTCGGAAGGGGATCCCCCGAAAATGTTACTTTTTACAAAAGGCTTTTTGTGAGTGTCTCCCCCGAAATGAAATCCTGCCTACGGGCCTAAACAAAAGAACATCACAATCACAAAGCTAGGCTTTTCAAACCGGGGGGTCTGGGGGGTATGGAATACCCCCCAGCATAAGCAAATGTGTTCAAAAAATGAAAATCTGTTATTGAATTTCAAATCAGAAATCTTAAATTTTAGAAATTAGGTTTTCGGTTTGAAACTTATAAGTTCAATAACACTTTTGCGCACAATCTCTGGTGTACTGGGGGATATTCCATACCCACCAGACCCCCCGGTTTGAACAACCTAGCTTTGTGTGCGTATTGTGTTTATATTGTGTACGGTTATTAAAATTTCATTCAGAATTTTTATTTTCGTTCGGAAATATTCAGCGATGCAATTTGCATGACAGGGACAGACAGGGCCTAAGGCGCAGACGACCTTAAATCCGCCACTGCTTTTAATGTTGTCCTGCATTTTATGTATTTTTGTATATATTTTTCTACACAAAACCATCATCCGCCCCAATAGGGTTTAAATAAAGATATGAGCATTTATGCGTGACAAGCACGCTATAACCGGGTCGGAGCAAACTGACCCTCTTTCCGATTACCAAATTGGTTCAACCAACAGGGATCTTTTCCCTCCCACCGCCATTGCTAGGGTCTAATTAACCCAACCGATGAAAAAGGTATGCGTCCCATACCCGGTACTCCGTTTAACCATGATGACTGGGCTAGGCTTGAATCAAATACGAACAGAGACATTTTGATTCCCGGTTCACTGACCAATGCCCTTTCACAAAAAATGACATTACGAGTTTCACAAACAATCATGCAACGGGAAGCAATGCTGAAAAACGTTCGAGTATACCCTGATCGATCCAGACGAACACTGCACTTTAATTCCTTAACGAAATGCTTTCGGACAGAGTGTTCGGGGAATTCCTAGGAATTCCTAGGACATCATTGGAAATCTTTGAAATTCCTTGGAAATCGTTGGAAGTCTTTGGAATTCCTTGGAAATCGTTGGAAGTCTTTGGAATTCCTCGGAAATCGTTGGAAGTCTTTGGAATTCTTTGGAAATCCCAAGAATTCCTCGGATATCACTGAAATTCTGTGGAATTCTTTGGAAATTGTTGAGAATTCTTGGAAATCGTTGAAATTCCTTGGAATTCTTTGAAAGTCTTTGGAATTCCTTGGAAATCGTTGGAATTCTTGGAAATCTTTGGAAATCCGAGTCTTGTGTACAGAAATTTTGCTGGATATTTACCCCTTGAGTTAAAATTTATATTGTGTGGACTAGTTTCGGCTTAAGCCTTCATCAGCACATTCTACAATGAAACAATTGGTATAAAGAGAGAAAATACAAATTATAAAAAAAAATTATATCTCGAAGTTTCCTGCACGGTAGGATTAAGGGAACACACGGCTCGACGCTTATAAAATGATCCCACAGTTGTGGGGTTCCATCTGAGACTACTTTGTGACTTTGTCTTCAAACTAGCGGAAACTAATTAAGGTTGTTCTGGGAAAACTCATTGAAGATCATGGACGACCTAAAAGCGGCTGGACTTCCAATTACCTCGGTCACCCAATTCAGACAAAGGAGAACCAGAGCTCCTCCGATGCCCCTATTTTGCAGAAGAAGATCTGAAATATTGCAGAAGTATTGAAGGTAGACATTCACGTCAAAACCACTCGCCTCGAGTCAGATCTCAGAAGCCATTCAATGCCACAGATGCCAACGGTTCGGACACACCTCCACATGCCCAAAATCCTCAGATTCCAAAGCTAACTACTTGAACTGCCAAATGGCACACTCCGCCAGTTTCAAAAGTTGGAAAATGTATCCAAAATGGAGATAGGCAAACCCTTCCCGGTCCCAAGATCCCAGAAACCGTTCCGCACAACCTCGCCCAGCACTTTCTAAGGCTTCCAAAAATCCCAAAATCCCATAACATTTCAGTATCATCTTAGGTGACACAGCGGCACTAGCAAATACTCTTTGGCAAATTGTCCCTCACAGCTTTTCAAGGTCGAAAACCTTGAATGGATAAACTAACTAGGTACTAGAATTTCCCGAAAATATGGCCTGGACATTATAATAATCCAGGAAACTCATCTCGAAGAAGGTGACCTGATCAACTACTCCCTCTACAGGACTCTTAGAAAAACCTATCATTTCTACTCTCATTTTTATATAAATCCCCTAATAAAAAGATCTCAGCCCATGAAATCAAGTCTCGGGTAGATCATTGAGAAGTTCAGATCATCATAGCGGGGGCCCATCTGAACACTAAACACCTGGCTCTGGTAGACCAAAGTGTCCTAGAGGCCGTTTCGGCACCGCCACTTCGGCGCGACCGATTTGCAGAAGCTGGGGCTAAATGTTTCGGCGTAAGGACGTTTTATAAAATAAAAAAAATTAATAGAAAAAATTTTCTGTTTTCACAGCAGACTTTCCACTTGCCTACATTTGCCACTGCACTTTGTTGATGTTTTTTATAATATAAATAATTTTAATGGAAATTTTAAAAAAATTGTCCAACTGCTTTAATAGCGAGATTATAACGTTGTTACATTTATTTTTGAAAAATTCGTGTGGAAAATTTAATTACTCACAAAATTGTTAATTTGTTAACGTTGTCGTAGGTTTTGAGTGAGAGGCCGCAGGAGAATATTTTCCTTGAGATTTTTCCCATTTTTCAGACTTGATTTTTGTGTCACTAGTTAATTTTATTTAAAAATGTCTTTTTTCTAAAAGACACGCATTTTGTGCATACATTTTTTCTTTTTGTAAAATATGAATTTTTCAGGTAGATTTCTTGAAAGTTATAATGAAATATCAATATCTGCCTACTTGAAAATTCCATTTCTGTTTTTATTTAAAATAGAAAACAAAACATTGTCGACGCTTCCCATAAAAATTTGAATATTTTAATATTACAAAAGATTTTCTGTTCACTATCTTTCAGAAACATTAAAAATTGTTTTAAGATAAATGTTCTGTGTTTGCTTTAATAGCAAACATAGAAGCAGTAGGAATGTAAATATTCTCCTACGGTGTAGATGGTAATAATACACACTTCTTACTAAATTCCAGCTTGGAAACTTAAACATTGCGAATAAACTTGCGTAATATGTAACACTAAAGCGGTTAAATTAATTTTCGTTAATGGTAAAATGTTTCCCACAAATATTACTTACGCACACATGGAATTTTAGTTTTTTTAGTCGCCAAAATTTACAAACAATTAATTTACCAGTAAGCGCGCATTTTGATTTCGGGAGGTACGCAAAACCCATAACACGTAAATGAGCATAATAAAACCCGGAGCAGAAAGTCCAGCATAAACGGGAGTGTCCTTAAGTAAAGCTTGATAAATGCCGAACAATAAAAGAAATATCACTAATCCTCCAGCTACGTATCTTCCATTTCGCCTTCTTTCCTCCTAAAAATTAAATTAATTAAATTTAATTATACTGTAGTTTAATAAATTAGGAATGCGGTAATTAGGAAATTTTTGAATTTGAAAAATGAAATCAGTTCTTAAAATAATGCTTTTCAATAATTTAATTTTTAAAACTAATAATAGTAAAATTGCTTTTAACTGTAAGAACTTGTTTTTTTTTTATTAAATTAATATTTAATTTTATTAATTAGTTTTACTAATTAAATAGCAGGTATAGCATCAAGAATTAAATTGGCGCATTTGAGTCCGTTTATTTGATTAATTTATTGCATTTCATATTACGACTATCTAAATATTTATATCCAGTTGCCCTACCTGACTTTCAGTTGATCCAATAATTGCTATTTACGAGAAAGCAACCGAAACTATTATTTATGCAATGAGTCAACATAAAGGGAGTCCCCGTAACCGTTGAGAACCTTTTTTTAGAAGCAATTTTTTTAATTTCTAATTTCAAACGGCCATAGCTCCGATAGTATTGATTTTTTAAGCTTAATGTATTAGAACTTTTTTAAAGATCGTTCGCTTATCTACAAATTAGGTAATAACTCCTTATCGTCTAGAATCAACGGATTTTGAGTTATAAATTAAATTAAGCGAAAAAATGTTTAAAATATTCAGGTTTTATTTTTTTACTTTTCTTGCAAACCCAGTATCTCTTATACGAAACGTCTTAGAAAAAAAACTGATAACTCAAACCGGATAGAGAATTTAACGGGCTACAAATTTGGTCAAATAAATTTTTTTGGAAAACCAACTGTTTCAACATAAATTCTGAAAATAATGAATTATTACATTACACATCGTTATATGCATTTTACTTTTGGGGCTGCGCATTAATTACGTAAGGGTTCAGGAGGGGGAGGGGGTATAAGAAATCTTATGGACCCTTATGTGGGGGAGGGAGGGGGTCTGACGCAGTCCTTACGTAAGGTTTTTAAACCATTTTCTTAAATTAAATTTAAAATTTAAAAATATTCGAAATTTAAAAATACCCAAAACTCAAAAAACAGGTTTTTAAATTGTAGATGTACATACCAATAACAAAAAATGATTGATAATTTTTAATAAAAAAAAATTGACCCCCCCTTCCTAACCCTAATAAAAAGGGGTAGGAGGGTCAATTCATTTTTTTTTTATAATCCTCACGTAAGATGTGGGGGGGAGGTTGCCACAATCTTATGTGACCTTACGAAGGGGGGGGAAGGGGTCGAAAATCGTCCTTACGTAATTAATGAACGGCCCCTTTTCGCGAAATATGATCAGCTACTGGGTTTATTCGCTCACGCTCGCTTTTTAATGTAGCTGCGCGCCCAGTAACGGATTATTTTTGATGCTTGACCAAAAATATACTATTTTTCATATATGTAGCTCGAAATCCTCACTTAACATTTTTTCTTGGAAAAAATGATGAAAATAATATAGCATAAGGAACTTCGTTCTAACCGAATGTCCCACGACACCTCTTTCAATTTTTTTTATAAAAATTAATTTTAAAAAATCGTTCCGCTTATAAAGCTATTAAAAAAATTAATTAAAAAAACCTCAAGCCCGTAGCCGGTAGTGGCTCCTGGGGGTTCGTGCCCTTCTTAAAAAAGGCTTTTTAACGAGTGCCTCCCCCTCCAAAATGAAATCCTGGCTACGGGCCTGGTTAACTCTTTTGCCAAAATCATAAAAATAAACAAACTTACACTGAAGTTAAACAACTTATGTAAACACGATCATAATCCGACAAATCAAGTGTTGATGCTTAAGGTCCCAGTGGCGGCTCATACCTTCATCATTTGAGGAGGCTATTTATAAAATATAAATTTTTCGAGATTTCTTTGAATTTTTTCAAGTTTCTTAAGCTTTCCCAACATTTCTTTGGATTTTTTAAGATTTTCCTTCACTTGTGTACCAGATTTCCTCCAGCTATTCTTCCTCTCGGTTTTATCCCAACTTATTTAAATTAAAAAATATAAATTATCATCTCTGATGGGAGTAATCTTGAAATCATCGGTAGCAGTGTCGTAACTAAGGTGGGGCAACTGGTGCGGTTGCCCTAGGAGTAATGCAGAAAGTGTCGCAAAAGGGAGCGCAAAGCAGTAACACTGCTGATTTTACAAATGAAAGTGCAATAAAATAAAAAGTTTCACGAAAATTAAGGTAGCTTCGTTTAATTTTTGCCAAAAATTTAATTTGGAGGGGGAAAGCGTAAAATGTTATGTTTGCACCCGGCTTAAGTCATTAAATCATTGCCTAGCTACGGCCTTACGGTACTGATCAGTACATCATCTATAGGCCGTTCCAGGTCAAAGATTCTGCTTCCACGGTAGCCTCACCGTTTTATTTTTTGAATAAGTATTGTGGAAGGAGTATCTATCTTTTGATAGTTCTTATAATCAAAAATCTACTTATTTATATTTTTTAAAAAAATTTTGATAGTTTAAATAAGTTGTTTAAATGAGATAAGAACAAAAAACTAATACCGAAATCGTAGTCTGAAAACTCAATTGCAATAAAAGCATTTTCCTTATGGTTTTATTATTCAATCCTGAAATCAATACTTTCTATATCAACCAAACCGAAGATATCAATAAATTTTTCAGATTAATTGCCTTCTTAAAGAAAAAGAGAGATAGCTATAGGCTGAAAAAGTCAACAACATTAGGAGCGAGCGAGGTAATAAATTAATTTTTTTATTCGAAAAACTTTTAATGAAACTTACTTTAAGTGCCATTAAAATTTACATTGCTGAAGTATGTCTCCGATGAGAATTAACAAATTTGTTAACAGACGACGATATTGAGTTTTTTACTTGTGTCCAGTTGGGAATCAAAAACAAAAAAACAACCTGTCGATATACAACATATTGTTTTATTCTGATTAAAAATTAAAAAAGCCTTACTTTTTGTTATTTTATATTAAACTTTTAAGGATAGCATTAAAGGCTAGATATTTTAAGGCATGTATTAAAAGGGTTTCTTTTAAAAAGGGAAGAAGTTAATTAGTGTTCAAAATACCGCTTGATACGGCTTGAATACCGCAAAAATTGCCGCTTCATAGAGCAGTGCTTCCCAAACATTTTTCCCCTTTTATAGTCAAAACTTGCCCACGAACCCCCAAATTAAAAAGAAGTAAAAAACCACAAAAACAAGACTACTTACATTTTTTGCACCCATTTATATCTATTTATGGATTACTCTGGACGTAAAAATCGCTACTATTTTATTTATTGTTATTTATTTTGACTTCCATAATAATAAAACTGGGTCACACTTTTTTTTATTTTATATTAAACCTTGCGCGAACCCCCTGACGTTGTTCAGGGACCCCCCATATAAATTTTAATTTTCCACGGACCACCTGAATGAATGCTTTCCGAAGTACAATTAACGTTTTCTGATTTTCATTCGACAGTTTCAGAATTTCATTTCAATTTCTGAATATCAATTGACAAATCTGAATTACAGTTGACAATTTCTAAATATCAGTTGACAAATCTGAATTACAGTTGACGTTTTCTGAATTACTGGTGGAAAAGGTGTTGTGCCTTGAAAGTTGTTCCAGGTTGTTCTAGGTTAGTTCTACATGTTTTCAAAATATTTTTTCGAAAATTGAAAAAATTACACGTAAAATCGCGAAAAACCCTTTTTCAAATTAGCCCCGCCCTTATAAAAAAAAAGAAATTTTTTTGTTGTTTCAGGTTCTTCCGAGCTTTTTTCATTTTGTTCCAAAATATTTTTTCAAAAACTATAACAACAACGCGAAAACTTGCGAAATACGGTTTTCGAGTGTATATTTTTGTAATTTAACAGTACATCAACAGATAGCGCTACCAAATTTAAATGCTTTTAAAGATCATAATGATTGAATATAATTAAAAATAATAATAATAAGTTAACTAACAAATTAATTTTCTGACAAAAGCGATATCCTTCGCTGAAAGCTCAAAAAAATTTTTTTTGCCGTCGACGTTTCGACATTTTTTTACTTTAATCTGTAACTCAAAAGTTATAAAAAAGCTGTAACATTTTGACTGCAAAAATTAATATTTCCGGGGCTATGAAAAATTAATAGTTAGAAAAGCAAAATAAAAAAACCTTCGAGGGTTTGAATTTAGAAAAAACATTCCTTAAATATTTTTCTTAAAAAAGTGTGACACCCTGTATATAAGCTATAGAATCAATCAATTAAATTATTGATTGGGAATGTTAAAGTAATCTATAACTTAAAAGTGATAAAAAGAACTGTAACATTTTGACTGCAAAAATTAATATTTTCGGAGCTATGGAAAATTAGAAATTAGAAAAGCAGAAATGAAAAAACCCTCGATATTTTTTTATTTAATTTGTATCCTTATTAATTTTTTTATTTAATTTTATATATAACGAAGCTTTAATTGTAACTTTTGATTTATTTTTTAATTAACGACGGCGAAATGGGCGACGGCGAAACGGCCACGACGAGACGTCCCATTCCGGTTAAGCTATAGCTTAGCTAATCTCAAGTTTAAGCGAAAGTTTTTGTATTTTTTGAGTAAGCGATAGCTTAGTTAAGATAGTTATGCTATCGCTTAACGTTAAACAGAACTGAAATACTCAAAAAATGCAAAAACTTTCGCTTAAACTTGAGATTAGCTAAGCTATAGCTATAATTTTCTATATAATTCCAATTAGATAGCAAACGTCATATGTGTTTAGGAAACATTTGTAGTTCAAAACAAATATCAATAGATGGCGCCACTATATTGAAAGTCTTCAATCCCTAAAAAAATTCCTTTTAATAAATAAATTGTTTTAGTACTGCAATAGTAGGGCCTTTTGTACGCGTCCGCCTCTCGATCATCCCTGAGCAACCAGCTCCACCAGGACCTAAATACCATTAATCTTTTCAGTGACGTATTTAGAAAATGCTTTGGGGGGGGCGGGACTAGAAAAAATATTCAGAATCTCTTTAATCCAATTGTGCGCGTCAGTGGTAAAACTGGGTGGAAATTAAAGCTAAACGTATATACAAACAAATCCAAAAACTAAGAAACGAAAAAAACAAAAATCGAAAGAGGTGTGTGTGAGACTCGGTCGTAAAATCATTTTTTCGATCATATTTCGAAGAGAGGTGAGTATACTTTTTTATCGGAAAACATAAAATTATCTATTATATCAAATAATATAAAAAATATTGTTTAAATCACAAATCGTAACAGATAAGACAAATTAAAACAATGTCATTAGAGCAACCCTATATGGCGAAATGCATTAAGCGCTAGAATCATTTTTCAAGTCAAATTTTTTTTTCAATACACTTTATAATAAAACAAATGATTTGACATGCAAAAGTGCAAAATCAAATAATGCTTACGATTTTTCACAGATATAAACTAAACAATAAACCAATATGTCGGCGACTGGGTATAAAATGCGTGACGATTTCTGCCGTTTTGGTCCTACCGTAAAAGTTAATAAGCCGCGTTAAGGGACTTCGTTCCAAAATAATAATTTAAAGTTATTTAAATTTTAAAACCTCGTGGTAAACATTACTTTTATCAAGGAAGGCTTCGGGGATGCAATCCGAGTCATCCCTGTGGGGGGGGGACAATTGCCGCTTTGCATTTTGCACTTTTTAAGTACGCCACTGACGCTTGGCAATCTGAGATTTTTTCATTTAAGGCTCGGCGAAAAATTATTTCGACCTCGTATTTGTGATCAGCGGGGAGGCTGCACATCGGATTTTAAAAACCCCACGTCTCTACGACACGCCGTTCAAAAGTTAGAAAAATTAAAAATCTAAGAGCCCCTACACACCAAATTTCTTAAATTGTCAATAACTCCGTAACGGATGGGCCGATCGGGGCGTTCTTTGAAGTTTCTTGTAGCATTTTTTTTCCTTTCTTTGTTCTTTTCTTTCGTTTCTTGTAACCGAAGCCGAGAATGGAAATAGATAGTTTTCCACGAAAAAATAATATTGTTTACTGTAGTGTAATACTTGGTGGCGACGTGTCCTAAGCGCTGTTTTACTCTTTCACTCCCACATATTATCAATCAGCTCTCCTTCTCAACTTTTAATTCTAAATTCAATTCAATTCTCTCGCGCGCACTTTAACTGTCAAGCGACCTCTTCGATCAAAATCATAATTTTTCTTTCATTTAATTTTCAATTATTTTTATTTTTTTATTGTTCATTTATTCATCAGTAAGCCAGTTCTCTTTCTCATTCTTTTCTGCCTCCCAAACCCTCACCCCTCCACTCCCTTCTTCTTCTTTCAAATACCTTCTTCTTCCAATCCCCAAACACTATATCTCAATGGTTAGGTTTCACGCTATCTCAGGTTGAGTAATCCCTCAAAATTACGTATATTTCATTGCTGCACTAATTTTTATTATCTATTGACGTTGCCGTATCTCTTCTCGAACTCCAAGTGTATGTGTTTTATAACGATTTTGAGCTGCTCTAAGGACCTCGGAATTTTGCTGCTGATATTTAGCTGCTGCTTTCCTATGAATTTCAGAATGATTTTGCTGGTAAATAGTATTAACAACCTGACGCGCAAAACTAAAATTGTTTTCATAGCCGATTTTAGTTGCTGTTTACGTGTTGCATAACCACACCTATATAAATCCCACTTTTCTATTTCTAGAAACTCTACAGTGGCTTTAGGACTTTTGAGCACGATGTGTTGGTAGTTTTTTAAACAAATATTGCTTAAACACTCACAGTATTCAAATTTGGTGGTGCCATCTGATGATGTTCTATTAAATTACAAATAATTGCTAACTCAAAAACGGTTTTTTTCAATTTGCAAAAACGTATTTTAGAATAATATGCAATAAACTGAGCTGGAACAACTTTCAAAAATTATTTTTTGCCCCTGTTTTATTGTTAATGTTGGCAAGCATTAACCCAGAGGCTCTTAAGTGTAATTCACAATCTAAATTCTTCAATTTTCAATTATTACTAGGGTTGCGCTTATTTTAAATGATTTTTAAATCACATCACGCAGTTAAGCTACTTGTGATTCCCACACCTAAAATCAATTCCCATCTTCTATTATTCGGGGTTACGACGTTACGGAATGGCAACTATACTGAAAGTGGATTTTTCTTATTTTTATATCTACGAAATGCTGATACAAAAGAAAAACTGCGAAGCAGCATTTAATTGCCTTCCTTCGTGGGGAATCTGATAGGTCCCTACCGTGCGCCCTATGCTCTTCAAGATATTACACTACACGGTTCTGCTTTCATTGACGACCTTCTGGCTACATTTAAATCGAAGCTTGGTTTCCCAATGTTTATTTTAAGTTTATTTTTGCTGATTTGTTTTCATAACCGGCAGAAACAAAACAAGCATTAATTACTAATTAAAATTTATTGGTAATTGGTAATTTACGGCTATTTTTCACCCAAAATCGGTCGTTAAAAGGTCATAAAACCTGTAAACATCGTTAAGTTTGGTTTATGGGGTTTAATTTTTAGAATTTATTAGTGATAACATTCGAAATAATGTTTTGATCCAGAACAGCTTCTTTTATTTATTTTTGTTCGTGCAATTTTCACTTCATTATAATTTTGACGCGTGAAATAACTAGAGTTGTATATTGTTTTTGCTGTTTTTTTTTAATATTACGAAAGGTTTTTTAAAATCTGCAAATCTCGAGTTTTCCTCAAGGAAACGCTGGTTTTATGAAAACTGAAAAAACTAATATTATGTAATTGTGATAGATGGTCCTGAAATTCTTATTTTATTTTTCTTGAAATTTTCTTTGAAAATGCAATAATTAGCAAAATTTAAAATAACTATGAGCGGAAATTGGTTGTTTTACACATTTGCTTTATTTTTTACTGCAGGAAAAGAATAAACGGAAATTTTAAATATCGCAATTAAAAAACTTCAAGATCTCGCAAGACGCCGTTTTCAAATTGCAAAGTAGCAAAAAGTGTCGAAGTAAATTAAATTTCGTGAAAATGAAAATTAAATTACGAAATTCGAAACAAAAATTGCTATCTTAAAATTTTTCACACCAAAATTGTAAGTAATCATTTTAAAATAAAGTCAATAACAGTACAAGAAAAATTTCAGTTACCCTCGATTTCAGCAGTTGTTCTTCCGATGGTCCATCGTCTTCCAAATTTTCATTTTCCGTTGCTACAATAGCCATGGCAAAGCAGTAAATTTAATAACCAGAAAAACAGCAAAAGCATATAAATTAATTGGCAGATTATGTTAAACCATCGACGTTAAATTCACTACTAGTTTGTATTTGCAAATTTTTCCATGTAATAAAAATTTGTATACAAACTTAACTTTTGGATGGAGGTGGAACTATTTTATCCATCCGTATAATATGCACCTAAATAATTTACAGCAATCAAGTAGGTATCTGAAGGAAAGGGCGGCAGTACTCGAGGATATTATACAGGGTGTCCCCGGATACACTTTACATAATTTAGGTGGTGATAGAGGACACTTTTTCAAAAAACATTTTTAACAAAATTTTTTTTCTAAATTCAAGCTCTCGAGAGTTTGCCTCCTTAAAGCTTTTTTTTTAATTTCCACTTTCACGTGGCCATAGCCCCGAAAATATTCATTTTTCGGTGAAAATGGGTTAGTGCATTTTTAAAGAGCTTGAAGTAATCTACAAATTAGATTCTAACATTTTTTGTCTAAACTCAACGATTTTCAAGTTATGATTTAAAGTAAGTAACAAAATGTTGAAAATTTTGATTTTTTTTTTAATTTTTTATTTTATAGCTGTGCCTTGGTTATTATTTTCTGATTTTCTGTGAAAGGCATTGGGTTTTCAAAAATTTTTACTAAACAAAAGTTGTAGTCCGTTAAATTTTCTATCCGGAATAGAGCGTAAGAATTTTTTTTAAATGTTTTGTTTAAAAGATACAGGGTTTTGAAAAAAATCAAAATAAAAAATATATTTTTACTTACTTTAATTTATAACTCGAAAGCTGTTGATTTTAAACAATAAAAGGTATGAATCTAGCTTGTAGATTATTTCACGTTCTTTAAAAAAGCACTAACCCATTTTTACCGAAAAATCAATATTTTCGGGACTATGGCCACGTGAAGGTGGAAATTAAAAAAAAGCTTTAAAGATGAAGCCTAACTCTCGAAAGCTTGAATTGAGAACAAAAATTTTTTTTGAAATGGTTCTTAGAAAAATGTCCTCTAGTAAGTTATGTAAAGTGTATCAGGGGACACCCTGTATATTCAAAAATACTGAAAGCTTAGATAAAGCTTATTTTACGTAATGGAACATTGCATTTATTATAATTTAATATTTTAGTAGATATACCAGGGCGTCCCAGCTCACTTTTCTTGATGTTGAAAATTATTAATCGAAATTTTGATTCGCGGATTAATTTAATTACAATTTTTATTCGCGGTTTTTGTATAATCTTATAATTTATTAATATAATATAAAATTTTTCAATTTAAAACTTTTGTATGTAGTATAATACAAACCATTGATATCAACCCATTTTACCGTCTCTCATTTTTCCGCCACTTTTTTCTCATTTCGCCGCCTGGTACTAAAGGGTTTCTATTAAGGACAGGTATAGATTTTAAAATTGAATGAAAGAAGTTGTGTGCGAGATATATCAACGAAATTTTTTTTATTCGGAAGGCCTATCAATGACATTATGTATGGAAGATAAGATCATTGAAATTGCATCGCCGTCGCCGCTCAGCTTGGTGGCGCGCACCTAAAAGATCCAAGTTCAAAGTAATTCAAATTACTCTTGCGCACAAATCAGGCTAAATTTTACCAATGGCATGGGTGATGTTGGTTTTGAGGGCATCAATAGTTTGCGGCTTGTACGCATAAACCTGCGACTTAATGAAACCCCACAAGAAAGAGTCTAACGGGGTCAAATGGGGTACTATCTCGGTAGATAGTACCGTGCAGTGGCGTAGCCAGGAATTTAGTTTGGGGGTCCATGAGCAAAGCGAGTCTTGTATAATAGTGCCGCAGACAAAAAATGTTCAAAGTCAAACGCTTAATAGAGAGTTAGAAAATTACAATACAGAAATTCAGAAAAATACAGAAAAAATCGGGAGCCCGAGCCCCCCCTGGATACGCCACTGGTACCGTGATATAACCGTAAGATAACCATGTCACTAAACCGCTGCGCTGCTAAAAAAGTTCCATTGTGGCATTAGCTGTGTGGCACGGAACGCCGTTCTGTTGGAACCACATGTCATCCACTGAGAAATGAGACAAATTACATTTCTTCTAGGCTTGGCAACACTTCTCTTGGGATTTGATTTCTACTTAAATGGGCGGTCTGGGCTCAGTGGCGGATCCAGGGGGGGGGGCGATGGGGGTGATCGCCCCCCCTTAGAGCTCCAAAAAACATTAATTCTTACACCAAAACATTCTGACGTATTACAAATTCCTAAAACTATTTTAAGAATTTAGAAAATACAAAAGTATTTTGTATTTTTTAAACTTCAAAATCACAAAAAATCACAAAACTACGATATTATTATATTTTTAAATGTTATATCTATTTTATAAAATAAGACCAAATTTAGTACTTCAAAGAATTTAAAGCCGAACTTCCGGAAGTCGCCTAATCTGAGGTTTCTATAGCGCCAGGTAAATTGTCTAAGCTTGTTGCAATTTTGGAAAACCCAAAATTTCTGGTGTTTTCCCTAATTCCTGAAAGAATCTGTTTAGGTAACAATATTATCCTTTGTCGTTGCTTTTCATAATTTAAAGCAAACAGAAGTGCTTTTTATTTCAGTTTGGGTTTTTTGAATATATTTTCAGTACTTCAGTACTGATATCATTCAAATTGGTAACAGGACAGAACAGAACATGAAAGAACAGAACACTGAAATAAAAGAGTATGAAAATTATGATGATAAGCTGAGGTTCTTACGGCGGATGGCAAACTTGCAAAAGATGGCAAAAAATTTATATTTTATTTAAAATCTCAATTATTTTAAAATCTCATATGTTCTCATTTTTCAGAGTTCTCTTTTATCAATGTTCTTTTATTTCAGTGATCTGTTTTTTCAGTGTTCTGTTTTTTCATTTTCTGTTCTTTTATGTTTTGGTTTTTCATGTTCTGTTCTTTCATGTTCTGTTCTTTCAGGGAATCGAAATTTAATTTATTGTATGTAAATTAATTTTTAACGCACATATTAGTGAAAACGAGCATGAGTGAATAAAGCAACTTACCCTTTTTAGTTAACTTCAGATAGAAACTCCAACAGCAAGTATAACAAAATAATATCTAATATTATTGAAAATTGAATATTGATTTTATTGATGAATAATACCACTGCACATATAGTTTTTATTGTTTTATAAAAAATCAACTGTAATTGTATGATAAATTAATTTCACAACTTCACTACTCACTTAATTTAAATGATTTATAAATGAAAAATAAATTTAAATGATGATGAAACAATAAAAATTATATGTTCAGTGGTATTATTCATCAATAATCAATATTCAATTTTCAATAATTATAGATATTATTTTGTTATACTTGCTGTTGGAGTTTCTATCTGAAGTTAACTAAAAAGGGTAAATTGCTTTATTTACTCATGCTCGTTTTCACTAAAATGTGTTAAAAATTAATATACATACAATAAATTAAATTTCATAACAATTTAAAAGTTTTTTGTAAAATTTTAATCATTGATTAAATTTGAACTTGATTTTACGTAAGCAGATATTAGATTTAAAAATTCACATTAACCGTATATCTATTATATAGGTAATTAAGAATCTTGAAAATGAAACGGTGTCCGAGTCAGTCCACTCTGAATATGATTGTAAAGAAGCACAAAATTCAAGAAAATGAAAATCGAGACAGTCAACCACAAAGTAGTAAATCTCAAGACAAATGTTCTGCAAATTAAATGTTGCAACTATTTTTGAAATTGCTATTATACTACGTTTTATTTTTTTATTTAAAAATTTTTTATGTTGTCGCCCCCCCTATGGTAATTTCCTGGATCCGCCACTGTCTGGGCTATTCCACCCAGATGAATCTCGGCTGATGCCGTCTTTTATCAGAGGATCGGCAGAGCGAGTTCTTAGGCAAGAATGGCGTGTGCAGGCATTCTGTAGCCCTGGCGTCCTGGTGGCGTCCCTTTTGAGGCTCCGTGCTGGGTAGGGAGCTTTAGAGGATGAAACCTCAGTTTATTTACATGGATAATAAAGCAAACAAAATACGTCAGACAGCAGCGCCTCCTGGGGTTGTACTGTCGAACACACATGCTGCGGTGGGTACGTCAGATTCTGATATCTGACCTACCAGCAACATAGGAATGGAAAACTCTGTACAAGACAAGCTATCCCAAGAGGCAAGAATGTATCACTCTTCAGGGCCGGCGCTAGCCAATTTTCCGCTCCGTGCAAGTTAGACTATGCCGCCCTTTGAACTAAAGAGAAAAGCTCGCCGCCTCGGCTAAGTAGCATTTGATTTTTTGAATTTAGGCCAGCTTTTAAGGTCAAATACTTCACTGTGCGCCGCAGGCAACATTTTTTTTAAAATAAGGGTGGCCGTCATTTCATTGCTTTAATAGGAATTCTAGTGAGTTACTTAACTGTTGGATTGATGATGGAAACACAAACGGGGGGGCGTCCGAATAAACAGAAGTAACAAAGATATAAAATAATATGGCATTTATTAAAAATAAATGAAAAAACTATAAATCTAAATTAAATTTTTCTAATTTTAAAATTTATTTTTATTGATTCGGATGTGATTTTACCTATTTGAAAGTTTAATATTTTTTTTCCTGGTAAATTCTAATTTGGTAGATTTGCACAGTTTGGTGTTTGCATTAATATTCCGAGTTTGCGACTTTGAGCGACAGCTACTCGCGTCGCTCGGGCCGCCATATTTGGAAAACGGTACTAAAAACCAGTTTTTTGAGAATATCTTCTCTCCAGCGCTATCTACGTCAAAAATATCAATTATAAAAATTATAGAGCATGAAATTTCCTGCAACTTTTGTGAAAATATTTTGAAATCAAATAGGAAAATAGTTTTCGAGTTACAGCGGAGTCAAGTTCAACAAATTTCCACAATTTGCAAAATCTATTTTTATCCTAGGTGGCGCTGGAGAGAAAAATATGTTATTCTCGAAAAACTGGTTTTCTCTTGGTTCATTTCTATAATTTTACACAGATGTTAGTTTTTTGCTTATATCTCAGAAACGGTTAGCCCTATAGTCAAAAAGTGGTTATATACAAAATTGAAGCTGATAACATTTTCTACGGGAATATTTCTATTTATTTTCTGCGTATCTGTTGTTGTTATCGAGATATACGCTAGTGAAATTTAGCAATTTTTAAGAAACTTTTGTTGCCTAATAAAAAAAATTTTTTATTTGCTAATTTCATGAGCATATGCCTCAAAAACTATAACAGATACGTATAAACTATATCAGTTCTTTCTTGTAGAAAATTTCATCAGCTTCAATTATGTACATAAGCACTTTTTGACTAGAGGTAACCGTTTTTGAGATATAAGCAAAAAACTATACACTAGGATCTTTTTCGTGTCGTCCTGCACAACTCTCACTTCTTAGATTTTTGAACTTTTAGTATATTTACTTTAGAACTGGCTCAAACACAACCCCGAAGTTAAAAATTGGGTTTAAAAAAATTTAAAAGAAATCCAAATATTGTTTCGCCCTGTACATACACGAATATTAAAAGCTTCCGGCTTTGGTTGGCAATGTCCTGGTTAGTAACGTCAACATTTACCTAAATAAATAAATAGTTAACCTAAAATAGTACAAAACTTAAAGAATTAATTAATAACTTCCTGTTTATATAAAAATGGAAATTAAATTTAATACAAACGAAATTAAGGAAGAAATTCCCGACCATATAATATTGAAAAACATAACAGATTGTGATAATCCTATTGAAGCTGTGGAAATTAAAGTTGAAGGCACTGAAGAAGAATTACATCATTCGATTGATATTAAGGAAGAAATAGTGGAAGAATTTGTAAAACCTCCAATTCCTGATTTCACCGATTTGTTTATATGTGGTATTTGTGATACCAAGTTCAAAAGTAAAACTTCATTAACAGTCCATTTAAAAACCCATACGGAAGTCAAGCCGATTAACAGTGAAGCTTACGATTTTAAAAGTTTACACAATAATTATTCATCGAAACAGCATATCTGCAAAATTTGTGACTACAGATCTACAAGAAAAAGTAGTCTGCGGGAACATTTAAGAAGTCACACCGGTGATAAACCTATTTCGTGCAACATTTGTGATTTTAAAACCGCATATAGAAGCAATTTAGATAAACACTTAAGAATTCACTCTGGAGAAAAACGATTTGCATGTAAGTTTTGTGACTACAAAAGTGTAATAAAAGCTAACTTACAGGAACACTTACGAATACATACCGACGAAAAACCGTATGTGTGCAGTGTTTGCAATTATAAAACTGCACATGCCTCCAGTTTTAGACGACACACTCAAGTTCACACGAAAGAGAAACCGTATGTTTGCGATATATGCGATTACAAAACTGCCAGAAAGGAACATTTTCGAGATCATTTAAATGTCCACACCGGAGAGAAACCGTTTGCATGTGAAATTTGTGAATACAAAAGTTCACGGAAAAGTGACCTTCAGAAACATATAAAAACTCATAAGTAAATGAATATTTATTTTTATTTTGTAAAAATTTCATAATAATATTGCATGACAGTTTGGTTCATTTGTGTTTTGAAGAACATTTGGCAACTCCGTAATATGTCATATTATGTCAAAACCCAATATTTTTTGAATTTAACTAAGTATGGTAATTTTGGCTTTGAAAAAGTGTAAAAAAATTTTATTTGTATACAATACTTTTAACCAACTTAATAAATTTTATTACGTACAGCAGAAACAAACTCGAAGGTAAATTTTTACATTTTTCGTCCGATATTCAATTTTGAGTACCGTTTAGGTTATTGTCTGGAATACTAACTCAAACATTGGAATCAAAAAATAGTAAAACTGATGAGGATAAACAAAAATTTGATTTGTTATATCCTACCTTAGTGCAGGATGTAATTAATCAACACTCGAATAATGCAAATTTTAACAAACGCTTTTCGGATATGCTAATGTCCAACTTTCCGAAAGAAAAACAATTATCAGGTTTTGCGGTCCTCAAAGGGTACAAAATGTTTGAACTGCCAGAAAACCAATCGACGGAAAATATACAATTAGCAAGTGTTTTAGGGTGGTGCGTTAATTTGGTGAGTATATTGATTGTTTTGTTCTCTTCCGTAAGCCACGATGGGGGTGACCGCCCCCTGGTAGATCCTTTGCACTGAGTCGTAGTGAGGGATACGGGCGTAGATATAGTTTTTGGATAGGTTGGGTTCGACACTGCACTTGTAACATTTTATTGTTAATAATAATTGTTCGAGCGCCCCATTTACTCTTTTGCTCCGTGCCGCTATAGGAAGGATCGTTTCGAAGCGCCACTTCTATTGCAGTGGGCACTCGCTAGAATTAGTTAGTCTTAGGTTGGAGTTGTTAGAACGCAGTTGTAAATTTGCAAGTCCAGTAGGGGAGTACAACTACGCGGCCGTTATTGTTAAAGTAAGTCGAGTTGAAAATTTAGAATCCAGAGTGAATACGTGACCCAAGACCAGTTTTTTCAGGTGCCTAATTGGGGATTTTTTTAACTTGTTGATGCCATTGAGTCAATATTCCATCAAACACGATCGAGAATTTTTCCATCCGATTCAATAATTACGAGTGTAAGAATCGCAAGTTATTGTCTCTTGAGTCCTACTACCGTCTTCGACGTACACCAAGTGCTAGTGTTCATTGTGGTTCCCATACCGGGAATCGAACCCGAGCCTCATGGGTGAAAGCCAGGTATCCAGTTTACAAAAGTAAACTAGCTTTCGCTAGTGACTTCGTTCACGTCAAAGTACGAGTCCTTTATGAGCTTAGCAGTTACCGGTTATACCTAGAAATGGACTCAATATCCGCTCATAAAATTTAAAAATATCTGTGAAATATTCAAACTTTTTGTGATTCTGTAATTTTAATAAGAATCGCCACGGTCTATTTACTGGTTACTGTGAGTATTCGACGGATATTGCTTAGGTTAAGGGGGTGTCCAGACCCCCACAATTCGGGGAAATAGGCTACCTTTATCCAATTCCAAAAAGTCAATTTTCCTTAGGGGAGTTGAGTCGCAGACTCAGTGACCAGACTTTCGAAGTCCGAACGCATGGCTTGGTGATCCGCACATGAGTCTGAGGAGAAAGTTCAGCGTCCTTTTCGAATTCATTTTCTGCGACAAGTCCATAGGTAACTCCCCAAAGGTCCTTCGTCAAGTCGTCCTCAACGAAGTTCCTCCAACTCTTCTCCTTGGCATCCCTGAGTGAGAATTTGAAAATGCACCCGGCCGCATTCATTTTCTCATACAGGGTCTGCCTCCCCTCCCCCACCCTGCACCGGTAGAGGAGATTTTCCTTTTTAAATACTTCTTTCTTAACATTGTCTGACTACCACTCGGGTCTTCCAATGTAGGTTTTCTTGAGGTCGGCTTTGGAATCAATTAAATTTTGGATTTGTCTGTGTATGTCTGTGATTATACTTTCGATGTCTTCGAGGGTTTCGGAGTGAGGCTCCATAACCTCTACACTTAAGCCATCTACTTACAGTTTCAAGAGGTATTATGTCGGGGTTGCGGTGTTTCACTACCCTGACTCCCTCATTATCGGCCCTGATCTGGAATGTGATGGCCTTGTGGTCGGAATCGGCCACATGGTTTCCCACACTCCCGTCCCAGGTTTCCGAAATCGTACCAATTGACCCCAAAGTGAGGTCGATGTTACTTTTCCGCACTAGTGTCCCATCAAATGTCAAGAGTTGCCCTGGTTCATTGAAGATGTGAAGGTTATTCATGACTATGAATTCCTCTAGGGCCTGGGCCCTTTCATTGGAATCCACAGTATCATGCCAAGCCCTTGAACGGATGTTGAAATCTCCACAGATGTAAATTCGGTTTTACATTCGGGTTCTTGTGTTGTGTTGTGCCTATTGTTGGATTTGCTGGTGGTGAGTCTTGTGTGATGTGTCTGGGTTTTCTTTTGCTCTTGTCGATTTTCATCTTTTTTTGGCTTTTCTGCCTGTTCGGAGTCTGACGTTCTTGAGAATTTCCCGTCCATTCCTATCTCTTTTTCCACCTCGCTATCAATTTGCTCTTCCTCCATTGTAGGTAAGCCCTTCTTGGTCTTTTTGCCCACTGGATTCTCTTCCTCATCGCTAGATGATAATAGTCGTTTTCTTCTTATAGATTCTGTTTTCTTCTTTGAGGCTTCGATTCTTGCTTGCAGGAATTTGATTATCTCTAAGTCGCTCTCAATATTCCCAGCTTCTGTGTATTCCTCCATTGTTTTAGTTTCTTGTTCGTTTTAAACGCTTATTTTCCAGAATTCTGGCTGCCATAATGCTACTTCTAAAGTTTTTTTTGTATCGGCTTATTATTACTTGGAATCTCGTTAAATACGTTACTGATTTTGATTTACTGTTTACTCACAAACATCTCGGGTAGGGGCATTTGCACTTATTGCCCCCCTCCGTATCTTACACACGGTATTCTTACGGAAAATTTTGTCATTTTTATGGTCATCGAAATTATCTGATTGGCTATTTTGTTTACCAACCTGAAATTTAAAGCCTAACTTACAGAAAATTGTTATTGTGGCGTAGTGTATGGCGGCGTGTACCTAATAACTAGAACAAAATCCAGTTCCACTGTATTCGCTTATCTGAATTTAAAATTGTTACTTAATTTTACAGTTGTTGACATCTTATAATATTATTACTGATATCACAAATCACACGAATTTGCATTGGTGTCAAGATAAAGGAGAAGAAATCGAAGCCGTACACCACGCATTGTTGATAGAGAAATCGGTGTTTTTAATTTTGAAAAAATACTTGGCTAACCACGTATGCTATCAAGAAATTCTGCAGTTATTCCACAAAGTCAATTTTAAATTTGCCATGGGCATTAAACTAGATGCAATGTACAGAAGCAAAGAAAACGTACAATTGGAAGATTTCAAGATAGAAACCTACAAGAAGATTGTAAAATATATCAGCTCCTATCCATTTGTCGCGCTGCCGATGTTGCTTGCGTTATATTGTTCGGAAAATTCAAACTTGAGAATTCATAGTCAAGTAAAAACTTTCCTGTTTGCCTTAGGCGAATTTTTAGCCACTCAGGTAATCGAGAATAAAATATAAAAATGTGTTTGTAAAAGTTTCCAATTTCAGGATGCAGTAATTAATTGCTTCGGTAACAATTTAGATCTAAACGTGGGCAAATTAAATGATATTTCGACAGGAAAATGTAACTGGTTGATAGTGGAAGCTGTGAAGCGAGCGACCGAAAATCAGAAACGTCTGTTACGAGAAAATTACGGACGTGCCAACTTGGAAAACCAAATTTTAGTGTATAATATTTACAACGATTTAGGACTATTTGACGTATTTTTAGGTTACAGCGAAGAAAATTTTTACAATATTTGTGAAAAAGTTCTTGGTATGTCTAAAATATTACCTTCGCAATATTTTATTCAGCTTGTAGAAGTATCATTTGGAAGAACAATGTAATCATTTTATCCAAATAAAATATTGTCGAAACACCTTGTATTACTTTTAGGTGTAATGAACATTAGGTACAACGCGCACTATGAAATAAATAGCAACGTCAAATTTTGCCAAAAATAATAATATGTAAGTTCTGCGTAATTCAAATTGTGCAAATCAAAATTTGGTAAGTTTTATGTTAAAAAATCATAAATTTACGATATAATTTTTTTTTTAGTAGAAATGTAAGCCAAAAGTCAGGTTATGGTGTTGACAGTTACAATGAACTTGCCAAATTTCATTATCCTTGGCCAAAATCGTTAATGGGTTTTGGTGTGGAAAGGCTTTGTGACAACAGTTTTAAATGGCATAACATTTTTAAGGTTTGCATGTAAATGAGTTATGGATGTATCCGACACTTCGGATTACTCCGGCTCCAACTTTTCTAGTTTGTCTCACACGGTGTTCAGCGAGGATGTGTTTGATGTGAAAGCTCAACTGCAGTTACTATCAAATACTGGCAAAGATGACGCGGAATACAAAAATGATTTGGATAATTTAGAAAAGGTAATCGAATTGAAATTTTACAAAAAGTTTGATAAACTTATGCGACTCAACGTTCAGCTTGAAAGTCAACTTTTAGCTGCCAACAAATTTATAAACTCTTTGCAAAATGACACTATTTTGGATTCTGAACTTAAAAAACTTAACTTTGATTTGAATTTTAAAATCAATGAATTGGAATGTGAATTGAAGGCTTTAAAATGTAACATCGAGAACAATGAAAAGGTACTCGATTCGTTACGATGCGAAAATGAAGAAAAAAGTGTTCTAATCGACATGAAGAATAATTCAATTACTGGATTAAAAAATAAAATTGTAGAACTGCATTTAGAGCTGTTAGAAGCAAAGCAGTCCAATTTGAAATCCGACCATGCGTTTACTTTTCTTACAAATGAATTGAATGCTGTTAAAAAATCAGAAGATTGGTACAGAAAAAGTCTCTCCGAATGTAGACTGCAAAAAAGTACCCTAATAGAAGAAATCACAAATTTACAACTTCAATTAATATCGAAAAATCGAGATTTACAACTGCAGATACTCAAAAATTTAGATCAAAAACAAAAGAATAAAACTGACGATATTAAAGAAACCTGTAAATGTCAAAAAATTCTTTATGGCGAAAATCAAAATTTAACGGCTGAAAATTCACTTTTTCAAAGCAATTTCAGTGATAGTGTACCCAGATTACACGAAAAAATTGAAGTTTGTCCGTGTAGCAGTCAAATTGTCGACGATAGTACTACCTATCCAACGCCAGATGTCTCTTCTGATGAAACTGATCTGCGCCATTTTTCTTCCGTTTTATTTACACCTGACAACTGGCATCGCCAAATCATGATGGAACAACTTCCAAGTAATGAAATTGTAGATAAAAAATCAAATAATTGTGGGCAGATAACCTCAGAAATGGAAGATGTTCCGAGTTTACCACTTGATGATGTGAAAATCCAAACTGGGGAACATCAGGATTTGGTTAAGAAAATTTTTACTTTGGATGCAGAAATCCAGGAGCTGAAAGAGTCGAATATGTTCGGCAAAAGTTTGTTGATTGCGGAAATGCAAAAGCACCAAGAAACTGTAGCCGAGTTGGGTATTCAGTATATTGAATTACAACATGAAGTTGGATACTTGAAAGACAGCAATTTTAAATATTTTTCTGAATTGGAAAATTTGCAAATAACTTTTCAAGAAATGGAAGAAGCTAATAAAGACAACGAAAATCAAGTGAAGACTATGAGATTGGAGAACCAAGATCTAAAACTTGAAAAGTTATGTTGCCAAACCCAAGTGCAAAGTTTGCGAACGGAAATTGAAAACTTAATTAGAAAACATAAAAGTGACGTGGAAGAATTGAAAGAAAAGCTCGACTCGAAAAATTGTCTTTTGGACAATTTTGAAACTGAAAATAGTGAATTGAAAACTAGATCGGACAACGAAAAACAAAAGCACCAAGAAACAATCGCAGAATTGGGAATGCAGTTTGATGATTTGCTGAATCAAATTGAGGACTTTCAGAGTTCCAATAATCAGTACCAAACTGAAACTTTAACTCTCAGAAAGAAAATTGAAGAATATCAACTTTTAGTAGATTTTAAAGCAAATGAAGAAAAAGTAAAACAAGATTTGTGCGAGCAAATTTTGAATTTACACAACAAAATTGAAGAATGTGAAAACAAACACAACTCCGACATTAAATGCAGAGAAGAACTGAGAGATGAATTGAAGAAGGAGAAGGAAATAAAAGAAGAACTTCGAGTGGAGGTTTATAATTTACAAAATGAAATCAAAAAATGCAAATGTAAATCGGAACTTATAATTGAAGAATTAAAAAATGCAATAGAAATTAAGGAAAATCTTATTATTCATTCACAAGAAGAGACTGAAAGGATGAAGGAAGCGGAAACGCAATTCATTTTCGAAGTTGAAAGTATGCACAATTTAATAGACAAATTGAAAAGCGAAGCGGATTTGAGAGACAAAAGGTGGATTTGTGCTGAAGAAAACCAAGATCATTTGGCTAGGCAGGTTCTAGTTTTACAGAATGAAATTTTGAATTCTGAAGCAATGAAAAAAATGCATATTGAAAATATTCAAAGAACCTCGATTGCATTGGCCCAAAGCAACGATAGCATCTGCAACCTAGTAGCAGCTTTGAATACCGAAAGTGATGCTTCAATTTCTAAGTTGCAAAACGAAAATTTTGACTTAAAGTGCAATCATGCAATCGAAATCGAAAATTTGCATGAGATAATTCGAAAATTGAAAGATGAACTGGAAATTCAAGCTGATGATTTGCCAAAATCAAGTATTACAGTTCAAAATATTTTATTTGACTCCACGATAATGGAAGATGCAGAGAGAGAGGAAAACATTATTTTAAAGGCTGAAGTGAAACGATTATCTGCATTATACAAAGCGAAAGAAATGGAAAATGAGGAGAACCGCGAAAGGTCAGAAGTACAAATTTCAATTTTTATATTTAAATTAACAACTTTCTCGTTTATAGATGTGAAAAAGGTAATCGCTCACTACTAAGCGAAATTAAAGAGTACAAAAGACGTTGTGCCAAAATGCAAAAAATGTACAAACAAATTTCTGAAGAATTTAGTTCATACAAATTTTCTAATAAAAACCAAGATGAACAAATAGAATGTAGCTGTGATAATTATACAAACTTGTTGCCCAATTTTAGCACACAAATTGGTGCCACAGAAACTTTTGTACAAAATGCAAGGATACATAATGACGAAAAGGTAAGTAAAAACTATAGTTTACAATTCCCAGTCACATTGTCGTTTAAAAAAAAAATTTTTGTGTCGGTCTGTCTGTCTGTCTGTCTGTCGGTCGTCAAATTTTGTCGATCGATTTGCTTCCGAACCATTCAACCAATTACGACCAAATTTGGTATGGTGGTAGGGTTCACGGTGGAAAGGTGAAAATAAGGTTTTCGTCGCGATCTATCAATCAGGAGTGCCACCACAAGAAAATAATACGGGATTTTTTAAAAATATTTTGTCTTGCGATATGTTATTTTAAAGGCCTTAAAAGGCTTTATCCAGAATAGGTAAAATTAATCTTCTATCTGTCGTCTGTCAAAAATCACAAGTTGTCAAAGTTGAAACTTTAAGAGTGAATAACTCAAGAAATGCTGAAGGGATCTTACCCAAATTTGGTACGTAGGTACATTGATCCTAATGGATATGAGAGCATATGTAATCCTTCGATAGAAATCAGTAATGCAACATGAAAAAAATAAAATTAACTTTTTTGTCAAAAACATGAAAAAAGTTTTTGTCGATCGATTTTCTCCGGCATTTCTGCGTCGATTGCAATCAAACTTATTGGACGTATGCCTCGTGGGCTGGAATGGTGAAAATAAGGTTTTGCCAAAGAAATCTTCACCAGGGCCACCACAATAAAATAAATAAAAATAAATGAAAATGTCGTCGTATCTCCGGAAATGTTTAACCGATTCAGCTAAAATTTGGTGTGTCGATGGAGCTTTGAAAGTATAAGTATTGGTGAGAAAACAAACCGAGCCAATTGTAACAGGGCGGGGCAGGTCAGAAAAATTATAGAAAATATTAACTGAAATCTTAATTTATATATTTTTTGTGAGAATTGGTCAGATGGCTGGCAAAAATAAAACAATATATTCAAAATTTTAATAAACGTCATAATTTTGTGACATATGTGTCAAAATTAGGTTAATGTTGATTTGTATACCGAGTGCAGCATAAGAATTGAGTTTAGGGCTTGTAACAATTAATTTTAGAATACAAAAATAGGTGGTTCGGTGGGAAATATTTTATAATATCGTCGTACGGACTGACGGAACGTTACTTTATAAGTAAAAGGTTCTGCCACTAGGTAGCGACCAAGTTTAGGCTGTTTGTTAAATTTTTTCGCAAATGTTTTCAGAATCAGTAAATCGACAGTCAGTAATTTACAAAAATTTATTTTCGAAAAATCCGCTAGATGACCGAAAAAATTTGTTGTACCAATCTTGGAGAAATTTTATTTGTGACTTCTTACGGTATTATGTGACGTATATAAAAATTTTGGAAAAAATTCAGTGGCGTACAAAAATAAAAAATTTTTTTCATTTTAGATTTTGTTAAAAAAACTTTTATAGATAGATTTAGGGTAGGGGGTGATACATATAGATATCTTTGCCAGGGCTACCGATATCTTTGTTAAGGCTACCACAATAGATAACAAAAATGAACATTATGTCATCGTATCTCCGGACAAAATTTGGTGTGCTGGTGATTGGAGGTATTGCGGCAGAGAGTGACGATATTTTTTTACGTGTAAACATATCAACCAACCGCATTGGTTACAACAATAAATTTTATGTATCTATTTTTTTTACTGCAGATTGCAACGAATCGACTAACGTCAAAAACAGCAATGCAGAAAAAAATTGATAACTTCCAAGAAGAAATTGATATATTGCATGCGGATTTGATTAAAACAAAAAATGATAAGTACTTTTTGCAAAGACTAATCAAGGATTTAAAATTTACTTTGGAGTCCAATACATCTCGGACAAAGGTATTAACTTTCTCAAAGTATACAATCAGGATTTTTTTAAATATTTTTTTCAGATGTTAAAGAAACAAAATGATATTTTGAAATCTTTGGATTGTGGTAAGTTTTCTGAGCTGTTGTCAAAAATGCCAAGTCCAAATAAATATGATGATACATTTATCAAGGAATTAATAAAATCCAGTTGCCAGTATCAAAATCCTTTTATAAATTTAGAAAATACTGTGGGCTTATTTAAAGAAGAAGTAGTTCGCTTGCAAAAGTTTGTTTTGTAAGATTAAACTTTTGTAGTATATTACCCAGATACTTATTTTTTTACTCATTGTTGTTATTGTTTTAATATTTATAAATATGTACTTAATTTTTTAATTAAATTCCGTCCACCCCAGTTAAAAAATTGTCTACCGTAAAATTCTCAGTTGTTGAGAAGCTTCGAATTTGTGCCAAGTTCATATTTTAATTTTGTTTGTCAAAAATTAATTTAAAAATTTTTCGTTTTTTGAATTTGTAAGAATTATTTGTTTGTTTTCGTGTAATGTATATAAATTGTGATATTTTAAATTGTTTAGATAACTTATTATTTGAATAAAATTATTTATTGTAATATTCAATTTTTTATTATTATTACTATTTTTTCCTTCAGTCTGGAAAATTCAAAACAAAAAAATCAAAATACTCTATTCAGGCCCGTAGCCAGGATTTCATTTCGGGGAGGGGGGCACTCGTAAAAAGCCTTTTGTAAAAAAGTAACATTTTCGGGGATCCCCTTCCGGGAATTTTTATTATTACAAAGAAATATTTTTTTTTACATTTTAACATTAGTAGCATGAGTCTATTAAATGATTACTTTGTTTATTTGTAATGTATCTTATTAAATGGATACTTCTTTCAAAATGCACATCCAAGCCTAAAAGATTTAAGTTTTTGCTTTATTTGCTCATCGAATATTGTCAAGTAACAATTTAATTTGTAGTTGGCTTTACTTATAATTACACTGAAAAAAATCATATGTGGTCATATCCATAACTTTATCATACTTTCAACTAACAATAAATTTAAAAAAGGAGTATAAAAACTCTAATATAAGCAAAAATAAGATATTTACACGATTATTGATTAATACTTTTTTATTATTATTTTGGAGGAGAATATAAAAAAATTATTTTTTTAATTTACAAAATATTATTTTTTTTTGCGTTTCTGTGTACCGATTTTAACCAAAATGTAGTTAGCTGTATGTCTAAATATTTATGTACTAAATACGAAATTTTGTTTAAAAATTCCTATTACTTTTTGAGGTAGAGCGAATTCAAAATTTGACCACATGCATACAGACATTTTTTGGAAATAATGATTTTCCGCTTCTGTGATCCCAAAATGTCTAAATTCATCAAAATCTCAACTTGGTTTCTACACATTTACAATACTTTCTCTGACTTATTCGTATGATAAAGTAAAATTGGTTATCATATTAACGAAATATTCATCATTTTTATCAAAATTCGTTAAAAAATCATTGTTTTTATGAATTTGTTCACCAATATAACGAATTTTGTTCATTGGCGCAAAAATTATGAATTTTCCGTTAATATGATTAACCATTTTGTTCTTTTTGCTATAGGTGAAAATTTAATTTTGGTGTACAAGATATAGAAATTAACGGCAGGAATTTCAAAAATTTGAAACAAAAAGAAGAAATTGGTGTACAACCATAGCCAGCACGGCACTCAATTATGCGTGAGATTCGGCCCTAGGATACCTGGAGGCCATGGGCGCCCATATGATCTTTTTCGGGGAGGGGCAAAATAAAAAAAAAATTAAACCCGAAATATCTTTAATTTTTTTTGTTTTCAAAAAAGACAAATTTAAAATTCCGTGGTTCTTTCGCGAACTTGGTGATAACCTTCTTCACGAAATATAAATTAAATAAAATTTAAAATTTTAAGGTAAAAGCCAGGGGTGCAGATGCCCCACCACCTCCAATGGACGCCTATGCCGGAGAATTTCGTCGGAAGTACCCTTTCGTACTTTAGTCACCGCCAGTGCAGGACCATCGGCACCCTAAGTGGAGGTCTGGATACTGTCTTGTGCCAGATTCGGACTAACAGGTCGGCGTCGAAATTGACGACTCACAGCAGTCGACTAAGTCATCTAATGAGTCCAACCTCTAACCACGGGGCAAGAGTCCTGATTGAACCGACTCCCTGGAAGGCTCCCTGTCTGCCGTAGTTCGATAAATTCCCTGGGATCAACGACTATTCATCGGATCTGTGCAATAAGTACAGTCGGTAGACCCACATCACCAGGGCGTTAAACCCTGTAGGCGACGCATCTTATAAATGTCTGACTCAGTAGCGTAGCGAGGGGGGTCCGTTCCGGGTACACACTTTTTAGGGGCGCCATTTTCAAAAAAAAAAAAATTTTTTAATTTTTTATTTTAATTTTTTGTTCGCCCCGGGCGCCCTTTTTAGGGACGGCATTTTTTCTAAAAATTGACGAATTTGCGCAAATGAAGGCGAGAAAAATAAACTTCTTGTAAGATCATAATCAAATAAAGAAAAACATATACCGTTGACCTTTTCTTTTTAGCTTTTTTGACAACTTGTAAAATAAAAAACTGTTCCCATGTGCTATTTTTGTTGATGGTTTACGTGATGGATTTCAGCGCTAACCAATGATAATGTCGCGTCGTGTTCGTAAACACGAATACAACCGAGAAATGTCGAGTTTTCTTTGTTGAACGTTTTATTTTTATACAACTACCTGCGTGCATATTGAAACCATAAAACACGTGTGAAGCCTATAACGCACTGAAACCATCACAGCACCAAGCTGCTAGGGACCTAGCAGAGAAACAAGCAAGCAATCCATCAGCAACACAAGCGTCGTGTGAGGTGGGCTTTTGAAAGGTTTGGCACTAGATCTGGGTGGATCTGATATGATCAGGGGCGTCTTCTAAAAAGATTTTATGTCGTAACCAGAAAACAAAGCCACTTTGTCTATAGCTCAGATTTACATGTGGGTCAGTCATCTTAGCTACTCTCTCTCCCGCCGGCTCGGCACCGCCGACTCCACGCCAAGCCAACTCGGCGTCAAGTTAATCTTTTTGTAAGTAATCACTCTTATTGTATATTTTTATTCGGGGGAAATTTTCGGTCCACTAGGATTTGAGATAGATAGAATCCAAGAAGCCACACTGGCGAAAAGACCAGAAAGAATAATATCTCAAACATGGGCGTCCATAGGATATTTTTCAGGAGGAGCAAAATCAAAAAATTTTGTTATAAAAAAAATTTTTAATTTTCTTTATTTGCAGAAGAGACAAATTTCAAATTCCATGTTTCCTTCGCGAACTCAGTAATGACTTTCTTAGCAAAATTTAAATTAATTAAAATTAAAAATTTAATGCGAGAGTCAGGGGGGGGGGGCAGCTGCCCCTCTTCGCCCCTTAAAATACATATTTATCTTGAAAAACAATAAAAGATTTTAAAATTCTAAGGGCTTGCAATGCAACTAACTCACTCTCTTCTCTACATTACATTTTTAAAGAGAAGAGCCGAAGTTTCGGAGAAAAATTATTACTTTTTATTATTTGCAATATTTTATTGTTATTTTTTAATTGCCTGATTGGCGGCAATTTTTTTCAAATTATACACTGAAATTTTCAAAATAATAATTGTTTTGATTTTGGAAAGAAAATCTTTCCATTTGTATAAACTACAATATAGCTGTAGGTAGATTTTTTAATTGTAATTAAAGGGTCGCATTGTTGTGACAGAAATTTTCAAAATAATAATTCAAAAGGATTTCGCTTGGGGAGGGAGAGATTTATTTTTGTTTTAACTTAACTTGCAGATAATTAAATTAGTTCTAAGCAACAAAAAGAGGAATTGCAATGATTGCCCCCTCCCTTCGTAGACGCTCATGGCTTGCTGCGATTAAAAATAGATTAATATGATTTATACAGGGGTGTCCCCGTGACCGTGGAGAACCTTTGAGGTGGTGATAAATGACACTTTTCTAAGACAAATTTTCAAATAAAAGTTTTGTTCAAGTGCAAACCCTTGGGGGGTGCCTCCCTTTACAGCAATTTTTTAAATTTCTGATTTCAAACGGCCATATCTCCGATATTATTAATTTTTTAAGCTTAATGGATTAGAACTTTTATAAAGACCATTCGCTTATCTACAAATTAGGTTATAATCTCTTATAGTCTAAAATCAACGGATTTCGGGTTTTAACTTAAATTAAGGGAAAATATGTTAAAAAAATTTAGGTTTCATTTATTTTTGCTTTTCTTGCAAACCCCGTATCTCTGAAGAAAAAAACTGATAACCCAAACCAGAGAGAAAATTTAACGGGCTACAACTTTTGTTAAATAAATATTTTTGGGAAACCAACCGTTTTTACAGAAATTCTGAAAATAATGAACAAGGTGTAGGTAAAAGAAAACATAAATCTGTTTACCTATTTTTTTTTAATTACACCTTGTTTATTATTTTCAGAATTTCTGTAAAAACGGATAGTTTCCCAAAAAAATGTATTTGACCAAAGTTGTAGCCGGTTAAATTTTCTATCGTATTTAAGCATTCAATCTTTTTGAAAACGTTTCGTTTCAGAGATACGGGGTTTGCAAGAAAAGTAATACAAGTATAATCAGATTTCTTTAGCATTTTTTCCCTTAATTTAATTTATAACTCAAAATCTGTTGATTTTAGACAATAAGGGGTTATAACCTAATTTGTAGATAAGCAAATGATCTTTAAAAATGTTTTACTCAGTTAAGCTTAAAAATTCAATAATATCGGAGCTATGCCCGTTTGAAATCAGAAATTCACAAAATTGCTTTAAAGGGAGGTAATACCCCCCCCAAGGCTTTGGTTTAGGACAAAAATTTTATGAAAAGTGTCATTTATCATCACCTTAAAAGTTCTTTACGGTCACGAGAACACCCCTGTATATTATTTAGTATTACTAATTGGAAGTGGTATTTACTTCCGTAGATTTGATATATTTTTGTGGTGAATCTCATAATATAAAAGTATAAAAATAACAAATTACTTCGCATAAGTTTCATCAGTCGTGTAAAGATTTGTAGCGAAATATGTATTCCAAAAAATTATTCATTGTTTCGATTTTAATTTTCGCATACGAAATAAACTGCAAGCCAGTAATCGACAGTAATTCAAGCAATCGCTCAGAAGAAATTTCAGGTAAGTGAATAAAAGTACGGTCATTTAATTGTAAAATTAAAAAAAAGTTTTGAAAACTCTGAAAACACCCTATTAGCTCGTTCTTGACCGGAATGTTCTGGCGAAGGCCGCCAACAGACGAACTCATCCTATAGGTATCTATTATAACAATAATTTTATTCTGATAAAGATTACTATTGGAGAGAATATACGGGAGTAATTCCTGGCGATGCAATACCTGGTGGGATTGATACATCTGGACAGGCAACATACATTGGCCAAATGTATCGCTCACCATATGGACTTCTTCCGGCAACAATACGATCTGGTTCGATTAGTGTCTTAGCTTCAGGAGGAGGTTCATCGTTTACTGCCGAAAATTTTGTCAAGGTATTACAAATTTGTTTGTTAACTTTGTGGGTATAAATTTTTGTGCCCGATGTTTCAGATTTTGTGTAGTCGAAATCTAAGCAAATACCAATGGATTCGTACAAAAAATGAAGAAACTCAATTATTAACGACTTGTCATTTGGTCATAGGAGGAACAGAAGCTGGTTTTGTTTTAAATATTGGAAGAGTTCATCACGAATTAGAAACCACAATTGGCAAAGTATTTGCCCATCATACTCCTTACAAAGGCTTAAGTATTCCATATGGGAAAAAAGAAGCTACATATCAAACATATGAAATTTTAACATATGATTGTAATTTTACTGCTTGTATGTCTGAAACCGAAACACACTGTATTAATTACATTAATTAATATTTTTTTAACAAAAAAATAATTCAGAAGTACATTATAGAAAATTTCCTCTAGTTTAATTTCCTATCTCACTATTTTCACTGTAAAATGAGCCGGAAAATAGATAAATGTCAAAATATTGTTTTGAACGCAATTTTTGCAATATGGCGGCGCAAACGCAAAGATAAGAGGTTGCAAAGTAAAAAAAACAAAAAGTGTTAAATCTGTACCAACCGTGAATAAGTGGGTAACTCGAAAAACGTAAATGTTCACGAAAAAAAAATTGTCGAAATAGCAAGATCTGGCTATTAAGGATCTGCCGCGAGTCAAATCGGTTCCGCCTCAGAGATGTTTTAAATTTTTTGGGCCCGCAGAGGGGACTTACATGGGAAGGGGTCAAAAATTACAAAATCGTTCTTATGTAATTAATTGACGCTCCGACAAAATTTAAAAAAATTATTTATTTATTTATAATAAATATATTTTAAAAAGTTACCTGGTGCCGAGTTGGCATGGCCCCGATTTAGCTTGGCGCCGAGTTGGCATGGTGCTGAGTTGGCTAGGTACCGAATTGACGATGCCAAGAAGCCGGCACCGAGTTGTTTCAGACCGAGCTGTTATCTTATGTCATCGTAAGAGGGGCAATTTGCAAAAATGTGCTTTCAGGTTTTGTCTTATTCGCAATCACACAGTGCAGAATTAACAAATTGAGTCTGTACCAGGGGCGACTCCTTAGAGGAAGTAAGAGAAGCTTAGCCTTCCCCAGTGGCGTAGCCAGAATTTAAAAATGTAAAAAGTGGATTTTCTAGATACTTCCTCTACAATACATATCTAAAAAAATTATATAAAGTTAGCAGAAACAGTACTGTCTAGTGCCTAGAACCTACATGCAGATGGTTTTGGTTTGGATACTCCGAAGAGTATTTTCATCATCCGGCACATATTAACGATGTTGTTGATTTAACGTGGAATCGAAGTATATGGACCGCATAAGAAGGACGCATTCGTTATTGGGTGTCTACCGTAGTTCTTTAATGACGTAGTTGGGCGTCAGCCTTTTTTGTAAATTGTGCTCATTCGTATATACCGGTAAATAGCATCATCAGGGTTAATTTTTTTTTACTTAGGAAATAAATGGGTTGGATACAGGGCCGGCGTTACCATATGTGCGAACGGTGCCTTTGCACAGGGCCGCAGATTTTCGGGTGGAAAATTTTCGCTTTTTTGCATGTACAATTTTGGATATTTTTATTAAATGTTATTTATTTGTAATAAATTTCTTTTTAATAAATGTCATTTTATTTTATGTTTTTGTTTCTTCTGTTTATTCGGACTTTTCGGATTTTTCATCATCTATCCAACAGTTAATAGTAATTCACTAGAATTCCTATGAAAGCCATGAAATAACGACTTCTCCCGTTAAAGGCGGCATAGTTTTAAACTTACCCAGGGCGACAAATTGGCTAGCACCGGCCCTGGTTGGATCTGATAATTAGGGATAATTAGGGTTCACGCTCCTTTTTCCGAAAAATTTTCGCTGGCGCAGTTCGCATTTCTTAGCCCCCCCTCCCCATAACAAAATCCTGGCTGCGCCACTGAATTGGATTGTGCTATATTTTATGTTTAGCCTCATCAAATGAAAAAGTCACGAGCTCACTCCTGTGAGCAGGGCTATTAAGTCAATGTCTGGGAATTTGTACTAACCAAGGCGGTTCCTGTCAAATCTCACGAAAGAAATAAGCGTAATTTTCGGACCACTAGGTATTACCCATGATACAATAAATTTATCAATAAAAATAATTTACTGTATCGTGGGTATTGCCCAAGAAGCCACACTGGCGTAAAGACTAGAAAGAATTTCAAAAAAAGACAAATTTCAAATTTTATGGTTCTTTCGCAAACTCAATAATTACATTCTCTACAAAAATTTAATTAATTAAAATTAAATTTAAAAATTTAAGGCAAAAGCCAGGGGGGCAGCTACCCTCTTTGTCCTCCACCAATGGATGCCCATAATCTCAAAAAACAATAAAAGATTTTAAAATTCATAGGGTACTATTACCATGTAATTAACTCTCTCTCTCTTCTCTAAAACATAATATATACGGGAAAAACCGATGATTCAGATAAAATTTATTACCTTGTTTTATTTACAATATTTTATTCTTGTTTTTTAATTTCCTGATTGGCGGCAATCTGTTTTGTGAATATATTATGGACATGATAAATTTTTGTGGTGAACATTATAATATAAAAGTATCAACATAAGAAATTATTTCTTATTAGTTTCATCAGTCCTGGAAAGATTTGTAGCGAAATATGTATTCCATAAAATTATTCATTGCTTCGATTTTAATTTTTGCATACGAAATAAGCTGCAATTCAGTAATAATCGACAATAATTTAAGCAATCACTCAGATGAAATTTCAGGTAAGTGAATAAAAGTCTCAGCATATTAATTTATAAAGTAAATTCTCCGGATTACGGCCATTTAATTGTAAAATTAAAAACAGAATTTTCTGAAAACACTCCATTAGCTCGTTTTTGACCGGAATGTCCTGACCCCGGCCGGTTCGACGCCACTTCTCGGTTGCATTTAATACAATTTAAACAAAATTATGTCTGATAATATTATAGGAGTATTATAATAAGCCTTTTTTACGGTTTTACAATTATTTAACTTCATATCTCTTGGTGTACGAGAACGGGCGAAGGCCGCCAACAGGCTAACTCATCCTATAGGTACCTATTACAACAATAATTTTATTCTGATAAAGATTACTATTGGAGAGATTATACGGGAGTAATTCCTGGCGATGCAATACCTGGTGGAATTGATGCATCTGGACAGTCAACATATATTGGCCAAGTGATTCATCCGCACTCTTGGCTTCTTCCGGCAACTATACGATCTGGTTCGATTAGTGCCTTGGCTTCAGCAGGAAGTTCATCGTTTACTGCCGAAAAATTTGTCAAGGTATTACAAATTTGTTTGTTAACTTTGTGGGTATAATTTTTTGTGCCCGATGTTTCAGATTTTGTGTAGTCGAAATCTAAGTAAATACAAATGGATTCGTACCAAAAATGAAGAAACTCATTTATTAACGACTTGTCATTTAGTCATAGGAGGAACAGAAGCTGGTTTTGTTTTAAATATTGGAAGAATTAATCACGAATTAGAAACCACAATCGGCAAAGTATTTGCTCATCATACACCTCACAAAGGCTTAATTATTCCAAATGGGCCAAATCAAGCTAAATTTCAAACATATGAAATTTTAACATACGATTGTAATTTGAATGCTTGTACGTTTGAAAACGAAATACACTGTATTTAAAATTACCAGGGCTGTCGAGGTTCGGGGGTAGTACCCTATGAACCCCCTCCCATATTTCAAGAGGAATTACCTTCTACCCTCCTCCCCTCTAGTCGATCTTGAAAATTATTCTTATTTGCTATCAGCATGATTTGTAACCTTTGCGAAGCTCGTACGCCAAAATTATTAATTTAACAAAAAAATAATACAGATGTAAATCATAGAAAATTTCTTCTAGTTTAATTTGCTACATAACTATTTTCATCGTAAAGTGCGCCGGAAAGGAGATATTGGCGTTTCAGACGCCATTTTTGCAATCTGGAGGCCCAAGCGGCAAAGATAAGAGGTTGCAAAGTAGAAAACTCTACTCTAGCTCTAGCTCTAAAAAACAGGTGTTTGCCTAATTTTAAAGCTCCTTTAGCCTATCAAATCAAATCAATTCAACCACCATAGCGGAAAATAAGAAAAGAGGACTTGAAAAACCAGACTCAAACAACAATAATGGGAAAACCAAAATCAGGGGTAAAAAGAGACACGAGAAGGGATTTTTAAATAATGAACGAAAGCGACACAAGCACAGAAGAATTTGAAAAACAATGAATGGAACAGAAGTATGAAGATCGGAAGTCTCCAACCAAGAATCTGACAAGGAAGTCGTAATAAGACAGAAAAAAACCAGAAAACACCAACGCAAAAAGGAAACAACCGGAGCAGAAACACCAACCACCGCGAACCTTGAAGAAAACCCCAAACAGCATGCTACCAACCCGACCCTACAACAAACAGGAATAACATCCACATCAAGCCACTAAATGGAAAATGGGAAAACTAAAAATGAACTCGAAACAATGGCCCAAAGAAACCATCTCATGATGCACAACGACATCGGGGATAATATCTTGGACGTTATTGCAATATTCAAACCGCGAACCCTAAAACTAAATATCAAGACCCCCATTCCTCAACCAAATGAAATACCATACAAACCACTTGCTCAAAATCTGCAACAGAAAACAACAAACAATTCAGGATCATAGTGTAGACTTGCAGAAGAAAGTAAAGCAAGCTCATCAGCAGCACCAAGAATCAAATACAACTGCGTGACGAATGTTAAGAACAATGGAGTTTTGGTAGAATCAACCAGCAACTCGGTAAACAACTTAATTGAAACTAAACTAAAACTAATCGCCGAAGAACAAATTTCAAAAGAAGCCCATCCTGACATCCATTAAGAAAGAAAAACAACACAACGAAGTAAATATTACTAATATATTCGTCACCATTATTACTACTAACGCAGTAATATTAACAAAGAACGTAGTAAATGTTACAAATATATTCGTCAATATTACTACTATATACTACCGCAGTAATATTAACGAAGAACGTAGTAAATATTACTAATATATTCGTCAATATAACTATACTACTACCGCAGTATTATTAACGAAAAACATAGTAAATATTACGAATATATTCGTCAATATTACTACTACCGCAGTAATATTAACAAAAAACGTAGTAAATATAAGGGAGAATATGTTTAAAAAATTTTGGTTTCATTTATTTTTGCTTTTCTTGCAAACCCCGTATCTTTGAAACGAAACGTTTAGTTTCAAGTAAAACCTGTTTTTTTTAACATTTTTCCCTTAATTTAATTTATAACTCAAAATCTGTTGATTTTTGACAATAAGGGATTATAACCTAATTTGTAGATAAGCAAAAGATCTTTAAAAATGTTTTAATCAGTTATGCTTAAAAAATCAATAATATCGGAGCTATGCCCGTTTGAAATAAGAAATTCACAAAATTGCTTTAAAGGGGGTACCCCTAAGGGTATGATCATTTATCACCACCTTAAAGGTTCTTTGCGGTCACGAGAATACCCCTGTATATTATGTAGTATTACTAATTGGAAGTGGTATTTACTTCCGTTGATTTGGCCATTGTTTTATAAATATATGAGCAGGATATATTTTTGTGGTGAATCTCATAATATAAAAGTATAAAATAACAAATTACTTCGTATAAGTTTCATGAGTCGTGTAAAGATTTGTAGCGAAATATGCATTCCAAAAAATTATTCATTGTTTCGATTTTAATTTTTGCATACGAAATAAACTGCAAGCCAATAATCCACAGTAATTCAAGCAATCGCTCAGAAGAAATTTCAGGTAAGTGAATAAAAGTACGATCATTTAATTGTAAAATTAAAAAAAAAAAGTTCTGAAAACTCTGAAAACACCCTATTAATTGAAATTTTAACTGGATATTCAGCTAAGAGTTCTAAGGTTAACGCCACTATTCCCAGCTCCCTACGTCAATTTTTTCTTGCAAAATTGGAGAAACTTCATTTCGACGTTCTGATTGGTTAAAAAAATTATTTCAAATTCAAATCAAATGCGATTAAAGTTAATCCCAGTAATAAAATAAGAAATTAATTATAATAAATGATCCTCTGCAAAAAGGAGTTACCAGGTCATTCAATTATTAGGAGGTCATGGCGGCCGATAGGCCGCCTGACGTGCTAGTCTTATTATAATATTATATAAACTTTTTTTACGGTTTTACTAGTATTTAAAATATCTCTTGGGATATAGGTATCTATTATAACAATAATTTTATTCTGATATAGATTACTATTGGAGAGAATATCCGGGAGTAATTCCTGGCGATGCAATACCTGGTGGGATTGATACATCTGGACAGGCAACATACATAGGCCAAATACATCGCTCACCATACGGACTTCTTCCGGCAACTATACGATCTGGTTCGATTAGTGCCTTAGCTTCAGCAGGAGGTTCATCGTTTACTGGCACGATTCGCCGCGGCACGGTTCGCCGCGGCACGGTTCGTCGCGGCACGGTTCGTCGCGGCAACGTTCGCCGCGGCACGGTACGCCGCGGCACGGTTCGCCGCGGCACAATTCGCCGCGGCACGATTCGCCGCGACACGATTCGCCCGGGGCACGATTAGCCGTGGCACGATTTGCCGCGATTTTTTTATTTTTATCTATTTTTATCCGTTCAGTGACCCCATCTATCGATAATCTTTGATATATTTTTAACCCATAAAAATAAATTAAATAAACTTTTACAAAACGATATTCACGTTTTCAACGAGTTTCACATTTTTCGAGTTCCACCTTTTCCGAGTTCTTTCGGTCTTTAGGGATATTTCTAATTGACCGATGCGCAGAGTAGCGCAGAGTCGAATTTGACAAAGACAACCATGGCAATGCACGGATCCACCGTAAAAAATAATTTTTTTTATTAAAGATAAAATTTGAACAATATTAATTGACCTGTGTCCTCATGTAAATACAAAAGGTCAACAAATCGGGGAAAAGGTTCGGGGGTAGTACTCTACGAAGCCCCTCCCATATTTCAAGGGGAATTATCGCCGACCCTCCACCTCTCTAATCGATCCTAAAAATTATTCTTATTTGCTATCAGCATGATTTGTAACCTTCGCGGCGCTCGTACGCCAAAATTATTAATTTAACAAAAAAATTATTCAGATGTAAATTATAGAAAATGTCTTCTAGTTTAATTTCCAATATCACTATTTCCACTGTAAAATGAGCCAGAAAGGAGATATTGCTGTCATACGACATTTTTGCAATATGGAGGCGCAAACGGCAAAAATAAGAGGTTGCAAAGTAGAAAAACTAAAAATGTCAAATATCAAAACTCCCGGAAAACTTTCTGAGTAAAATTACCAAATGACTGAACCAAATTTATTATTTATTGAATTATTAGTCCTCAAATAGATTGGAAGAATTTAGATTCGATTCTCCGCAGGAGTATATCTCTTATTGCATATTTTTCAGGTATTCTTTATGAATATAACTCAGAACATGCTATATTCTGTTACCCAGGGCCGATTTATCCATTAGGCAAGAAAGGCAGCTGCCTAGGGCGGCAGTCTTTTAGGGGGCGGCAAAAATACTAATTAATTCTAATAAAACATGTAACATAAATAGAAACTTGATTGTAAATTGTACTTATTTAAAAATCATATTACATTATGTAGAAAACAAAAAACTGAATAAAAAACTGTCTAATAAATATTATGCTGTTATAATAAGTTCAAATTTTAATTTTAAGGGGCGGCAAGAAAAAATATGCCTAGGGTATTCACATGCCTTAACGCGGCCCTGCTGTTACCCGTAGTATAAGGTACCTACTTACGTAACATCTGAATTTTTACTGAAAAATTTGAAAAGTTTTGAAAAAAAAGAAAAGAAAAAGAGCAAAATTTTATCATGAAAAACTTTACATATTTCCTACTTTCAGTTTTTGGGGTAAAAAAGTAGCAAAGGCGTTAACCTTTCGTTTTTTTGCAAACATCATCGTACAGAAACTTTAATGGTCTTTATATTACTTAAATCGACTTGTTGGTATGCGTAGAGCTCAAAAAGGACTCGTGGACGTGGCGGAAAGGTGTCAAACCGTGTAAAATTTTGAAATAAAACACAGATTGCAAAAATTGCATTTCTGCACTTAAAAGTCAAATAAAAAGTGAAGTATCATACCAATATCGAAAGAAATAGCTATTTACAGTCGTGCTGCAGAAAGTTGAACATTGCGGTTGAGTAAGCGATATATCAGAACTCGCTAATCGCTCGTTCTGATAGATTACGAAACCGCAACGGAACTTTCTGAGCAAGTCACTGTATTGAGCTTTACGTTCAAGACAGGTCCTTTAAAAAAAAAAACATAAATTGGTAACAAAAATTATGCTTTAAAAAGTAACGTTTATATATAAAGGTTAATAAAAATGAGACGCGGAAGTAATTAATACTCTCATCTATTAGCTTGTGATGCAAAATTGCACGTGCACTTCAGTACATACAATAACTCGAACCTACTATGTACGCCACCATAACCGCTTACAGGCCCGTAGCCAGGATTTCATTTCGGGGGGGGGGGGGGCACCATATCGCAAAATAAGAAAAGAGAACTTGAAAAACCAGACTCAAACAACAATAATAGGAACCCCAAGATCAGGGGTAAAAAGAGACACGAGAAGGGATTTCTAAATAATGAACGAAAGCGACACAAGCACAGAAGAATTTGAAAAAAATGAATGGAACAGAAGTAAGAAGATCGGAAGTCTCCAACCAGCAGAGGCACATAAACTAATATGTATGCATGAAGCAACAAACCTGATCAGCGGATTCCAGCGCAGAGCAATGACCAACTGGAAAGTCGATCTGTGAAAATCCATGACTGTTACTTATTCAAGGGGGCAATTGTCCCCATCGTGGCTTATGGTATCAAGATATGGGCATGGAGGATCAAAGAAAGCACACAAAAGCTAGACTCTGAGACCTGCTGCAGGATAATAGAGAAATGTTACAGAACCGTATCCTCACTAGCTACAGGAGTCATAACAGGCATCCACCCACTCGACATGGACATTAATAGAATAATCTTCTGGAAAAAAATATAAAGAAAGAAGAAATTTGAAAAGAAATGGATCTGATAATCGAAGTCCAATGGCAAACACAAGCACCCGAACAAAGTAACATATGATTACCGCAATGAACATGAAATACCCACCAAAGACAACAAGTAACAAAACAGGAAGGCAATGACTGACAATAAGCAGAAGGACGCAATTCCAGTTGACAAAGAAGGAGAAGAGCATTGTATATATCTTTGCCGCTTGCGCCTCCATATTGCAAAAATGGCGTCTGAAACTCCAACTTCTCCTTTCTGGCTCACTTCACGATGAAAATAGTTATGTAGGAAATTAAACTAGAAAAAATTGTCTATAATTTGCATCTGTATTATTTTTTTGTTAAATTAATAATTTTGGCGTACGAGCGCCGCAAAGATTACAAATCATGCTGATAGCAAATAAGAATAATTTTTAGGATCGACTAGAGAAGTGGAGGATCGGAAGCAATTCCTCTTGAAATATGGGAAGGGGTCCGTAGGTTACTACTCCCGGACCTTGACAGTTCTGGTTTCTGGTATTTTTAAAAACAGTGTGGTTCGTTTGCAAACGTACAAGCATTAAAATTACAATCATATGTTAAAATTTCATATGTTTGATATGAAAGTTCTTTCTTCCCATTTGGAATAATTAACCCTTTGTGAGGTGTATCATAGGCAAATACTTTGCCAATTGTGGTTTCTAATTCGTGATGAACTCTTCCAATATTTAAAGCAAAACCAGCTTCTGTTCCTCCTAAGACTAAATGACAATAAGTCGTTAATAAACGAGTTTCTTCATATTTTGTACGAATCCATTTGTATTTACTTAGATTTCGACTACACAAAATCTGAAACATCGGGCACAAAAAATTATACCCACAAAGTTAACAAACAAATTTGTAATACCTTGACAAATTTTTCGGCAGTAAACGATGAACCTCCAGCTGAAGCTAAGGCACTAATCGAACCAGATCGTATAGTTGCTGGAAGAAGCCAAGAGTGCGGATGAATCATTTGGCCAATATATGTTGGCTGTCCAGATGCATCAATTCCACCAGGTATTGCATCGCCAGGAATTACTCCCGTATATTCTCTCCAATAGTAATCTTTATCAGAATAAAATTATTGTTGTAATAGGTACATATAGGATGAGTTAGCCTGTTGGCGGCCTTCGCCCGTTCTCGTACACCAAGAGATATGAAGTTAAATAATAGCAAAACCGTAAAAAAGGCTTATTATAATACTCCTATAATATTATCAGACATAATTTTGTTTAAATTGTATTAAATGCAACCGAGAAGTGGCGTCGAACCGGTCGAGATCAGGACAATCCGGTCAAAAACGAGCTAATAGAGTGTTTACAGAGAACTTTTTTTTTAATTTTACAATTAAATGGCCGTGATCCGGAGAATTCACTCTGTAAATTAATATGCAGAGACTTTTATTCACTTACCTGGAATTTCATTTGAGCGATTGCTTGAATTATTGTCGATTTCTGGCTTGCAGTTTATTTCGTATGCAAAAATTAAAATCGAAGCAATGAATAATTTTATGGAATACATATTTTGCTACAAATCTTTCCAGGACTAAGAAACTAATAAGAAATAATTTGTTATGTTGATACTTTTATAATATAATGTTCACCACAAAAATTTATCATGTCCATATAATTATGTATTCACAAAACAAATTGCCGCCAATCAGGAAATTAAAAAACAACAATAAAATATTGCAAATGAAAAAGGTAATAAATTTTATCTGAAACATCGGTTTTTCCCGTATATATTATGTTTTAGAGAAGAGAGAGAGTTAATTACATGGTAATACCCTATGAATTTCAAAATCTTTTATTGTTTTTTGAGATTATGAGCATCCATTGGTGGAGGACAAAGAGGGTAGCTGCCCCCCCCCCCGGGGCTCTTTTTTTTTTTTAATTTTTAAATTTAATTTTTAAATTTAATTTTTAAATTTAATTTTTAAATTTAATTTTAATTAATTTAAATTTTTTGGAGAAAGTAATTACTGGGTTTGCGCGCATTTCTTCGCGTTCCCTCACGAAGGAACCATAAAATTTTAAATTTGCCTGTTTTAGAAATTCTTTCTAGTCTTTACACCAGTGTGGCTTCTTGGGCAATACCCACGATACAGTAAATTATTTTTATTGATAAATTTATGGTATCATGGGTAATACCTAGTAGTCCGAAAATTACGCTTATTTCTTTCGTGAGACTTGACAGGATCCGCATTCGTTAGTATACAAATTCCCAAACATTAACTTTTGCTTGATTTATGCTCAAAAAATTAAGAATTAACATGTAAAAATTAACATTTAAGAAAGTGTTTAATTTATGCACAACTCATATAAGAATTAAGAAATTAGTTTTCAAGGTAAACACAGTGTACTCTACATAGCATCACATCAGGGCCGTATTTAGACTAAATTTTAGGGAGAGGTTTTAAAAAATTAAAAATATAAATAGCTAATTTATTAAACTACAAAAGAAACTAAAATTCAGAGCATAAAATAAATATATAAAGTACTATAGGGTCATTCATTTTCTATGATACAACTTTAACAGCCGACTACAGCCTTCTTCAGAGCCGGATTAAGAATACGGACACCGGCATTTCTGCGATTCCAGTTCGGTACCGTCATTTCGGCGATTCTCATTCGGCGACAAAAAATTCGACTATGTCGATTGGGCGACGGGAGGTATACTTTTAGTTTATTGAATTTATTAAATAACAAATTTTAGTTTATTCAATTTATTGAAGAAAGAAATTAGATAAGAAATTAGGTACTATATTCAATTTATTGAATAAACGAAACTTTGCGGAATAGCTTATAATTATTATAACATTTATTAAAATTTGTTTAATTGCTTAAAAAGTATGTAAAATTATGATACCTGTAATTGTAATGTATTATGTAAATAAATATTTAATTTAAAAATAAAAAATTATTTATCAACGTAGTCGAATTTTCTGTCGCCGAATAAGAATCGCTTGAATACTAAGAAGAGAAGACCTAGAAGGAGTCAATTGACTTGGAGGAAGTAGAAAAAGAAAATTGAAGAGTGTTGGCAAAATATAGAAAATATTGAAGAGAGTTAGTTCAAGCCAAGGCCCGTCGAAGGCTGTGGGTAGAACTCATAATTTAATTACATCATAAAATTATAGTTAAATTGGCTAAATCAAGCGATAACGTACGAAATAATAATTTTATCAAATTATAAATTGACAAGATAACTCGATAATTAAGTACTTACATACCTACCCATTATTGCTTCACAAAATTAAATAGATTATTTAGTAAATCTAATCTTTACGAATAGATAAATTTGATAATATAATTATCATAAACGTAATTGAGCCAAAGAGAGCCAATTAATTTATTAAAATTGAATTAATGAAGTTTTTAATTAAAGTTTTGCTCAAAAGTGTCCTCGAACTAGCTCAGCCCCTCTACTAAATTAAAGTTTAAACCAGCAATATTATAAAAGAATCAAATTTGGGTTCAAACGTTATTTTTTATCCGAAGATATTGTATTTAAGAAATAATCAAAAATCAATATTATAGTTTTGATTTTTAACAAAAGAGTCGATGTTTTGCTCATTCTGATGACGGTATGTGTATTCTACTTAAAAAGTTGCATCACTGAGTTTTTAATTTTCCCAATCCCACAGCCTACTTACACGATCCCAACTGCGCAGCAAATTTCAAACAGCGCTTAAAGGGACTCGAGATATGGTGCCGTACTTCGCGTGAACCGATTAACCCTGGAAAGAGTATGGAAACGTACTTCACAAGGTCGACAGCGGACAGGTCCGGTATGAAACTCCAACAAAGAAAACTAATGATGTTCAGCAGCACCGAGATCCCCTGAAACAACACCTTAAAATACTTGGGGGGTGACTCTCGACAAGCCACTGGTAAAGCAAGGGGCATGGCCATGACCTAACTAAGCGTTAAAAACGGCCTAACTCTGGTCAAAATCATGGTCAGGTCTCTAGTACTCACTTATGCAGCACCGGCCCGGGGCTTCATATCTGCTAATCAGATCAAAAAGTTCTAAGTGGTACGTCGCGAAGAAGCGTGTCATGATAGATCAATGGCAAGTCTAAAAAAACGGTTGTAGGTGGACTCCAATCTGGAATGGCGACTCCAATCACGGAAAAATTCTACGAAGTCTCGTAGACTTCTGATAACCAGCTGGTCTAAGAGTTCGGTAACTAACAGCTCAAGAACTACCTGAGGTACAAGAGGCCCAATGCAATTCTGAAGCCCCCGCCCTCCAAATTGGGCCAAAACTATAGCATTCCTGGTGGAAATATTTCTCTGAAAAAGTAAAAAAAAAAGGTCTGCAGAAGTCTTACAAACTCTGCAAAGTCTAATTCAGAGTTTTCAGAAAAATATTTCCACCAGGGATTTACTAATTATGCGACTGCAGAAGCCATAAGTGGATAGGAGTTTGGCTTTGGTGTGTCTCTCACCGACTCTGGGTAGCCAGATCTCACTTCCATAAGTCACGATGGGGACGACTGCCCCCTGGTAGATTTTTCGCACAAAGTCGTAATGTAGGTAGCTCTTTATGATTATTAGGAGACTGTGTGGAAGGCCCTTTCTCCTTAGAGTGGAGAAGAGGGCCGGCAACCACAGATTATCAAAAGCTTCCGGTATGTCATAGAAAATTACCGCCCTAAAAATTTGTTTCCCTGTGAGCTTCCCTAGGGTTCTCCCTCCTCATTTCCTCAAGGTTGAGCTGATTCATAAAGTTTTCTAGTGATCTTGTCGTCGATATCTCTTCAATGTTTCTTAAAAACTTGCTTTGGTACTAAGTAGGTTTTGTATATTCTCGTGTAACTTGTTTACCAAGCGTTCGATGTCTTAAGCGGTGGACAGGGTTTCGGAGTGAGACTCCTTTTCTTCCGTCCGCTGCTCAAGCCACCTGCTTTCTGTCCCCATTGGGATAGTATCTGGATACGGTGTTTCACAATCCTGACTCCCACGTTTCTTGCCATGATCTGGAATGTGATGGTCCTATGGTCCGAGTCGGTCATGGTCCTCCACATTCCATTCCTTGGTCTCCGGAATTGTATCCATTGATCGCAGAGTGCGAGCTCTATGTCATGAGCTCCATATATTCAGTATACGAGTCGGAAAATATTCTTCCTAGGGTAAAAATGGTAATGACTAAAGTTGATTGAAATAAAATTTCCTACTGAATTACTCATTACCATTTTTCGATAATCATGATAGCAAACGAGATAATTAAGAAAAAGCGTTTTTCACCCCTATTTGCAATCTAACTCTACAAATATCGATCCTAAGGTTAAAGTTATATGGACCAAACTTGTGGGGAATAACATTTCTTACAACTTTGGGAATTACCATTTTCGCTCTAAAGTTGAAAATAAGTGAGTTATTTGAAAAACAAAAAAATCACCCTTTAAATCAGTTTTTATCATTTTTAGGGCATTTTTAAAGGTCTAAGGTCTGCGCCCTCGTCATCACCTATATATTTTTCATTATGTCGGTTATTCTCTAAAAATTAAAGATAAAATTTTATCAGTAGCGTAACAAGGGGGCGGGGGTCTCCAAGACATAAAAATATATTTTTTTATATAAATATAATACAAACTTTAGAATTTAAATTATATTAATAAAAAAATAAAAAAATTTTTAGCTAAGGGGGGCCTCTCAATGTCAGAGTACTTCCGCCCCGGACCTCCACAGGTATAATTACGCCATTGCTATTATCTAGCAAAAACTTGAAAAATTTAGAAACGTAATATTAGAAATTAGCACGATAAAGATTAAATTGTTTAGAAATACTAAAAGATTATTATTAAATCTTTGGTAAATAGCAAGTACCTAATCAATTAGGTGCGTCTTATATTACACATTTCAAGTGTTACAAATTAGTTTTATCAATTCCAATTACAATATTAGTGTGATTGTCCTCGGAATAAAATTTATACTAGGAATACTTAAGACAGAGCACTCTATAGTGAAGCAAATGATGTCACAATCATCAAAAGCGCGGTCCAGTACAATTCGGCGCCGCCGACTCGGCACCAAGACAACTCGGCGCTTCGCTAAAATAAAAAAAATATTCTTGAATATTAACACTAACTGATCCATATTGGGCCCAGTCCCAGAATTACTAAATTTTCTCCTAAAAATAAATAGATTTTATTTGTTTATGATGCAAACGGGTATCAACAAAGGAATTTAATAAAATAAGTGAAGGAATTAAAAAGCGATTACCTTGTCAAAAATTTTAAATTTATAACGAAGATAAAAATGATAAAAAAGAGTATAAATAAAATTTACTGCTGAAATTACTGTAATGAAAATTTTAAATTTGCGAAAATCTACCACAATGAAAAGTTCATATATTGCGTTAATCGCGATTGTAATAGTAAGTTTGTATTGTGGACAAGCATCGACTTACGAAATAAATAAAATAATTGAAAATGTTCCACCTAAAGGTAAGTCATTCATCATCACTTTTTTTTTTATTTTTTGTAATATAATAATTTATAATTTATTTTTTTCCTGTAGATCTACAAGATCTATTTAAATTTTACCTGAAAACTATGCAAGAATATCCACAAGACCAGAAAGTATTTTTGTTGTAATTATAAATTATAGATCCTATGCTATATTTTGTTTGTTTTAGACGCATGAGAAAATTTTGAAAGAATGGTTGATCCACAAGTACGGAGCAGCAAGAAATAAGCGAAGTGCTTACGGAACTGAAATTTGTTTTCCCAATGGTCAGTGCATTGATATTGGTGATTCGGGACTTTATCCTTAAAATTAAAAAAATGTAAAAATTAATTAAATGTAATAAAACTAAATAATTAAGAAATTCAAATTTTTAATTACGCCTAATCCCCCTCCGTGTGTTTGCAACCTTGACGTCGTGAGGGGGCTAGCGTGTTTCCAGTGAAACCGGAGGCATGTACTCCAGAACGGGCGATTTCCCCATCGGTCGGTAGGGGCCGGCCGGGACTTAAAACTCTTTGGGCCAGGTTCTTGCTGCCTTCTTAATGGTTACGATGGTTTTGGTGGAGGAAACCAGACTAATCGGCAAACACGAAAAAACAAATCGTAAACCGCTTGTGGGCTACAACGACTCTTCCGCAGACTACGTTTCTACGGGGATAGTAGTGACAAGAGGCACTAGGGTCTTGGCTTAATCGCCTGGGCTACGTGGATGAGGAACCACTATAAAAACCTCCCCACTCCTATGCAAAGCCGTGGAGCAGCACGGTTGCCAGTCGCAGAAATAGATCGGGAATACCATCCGGGGATCTGTCAGTCAATCGTCCCCACGAGAAATGCTTCGACAGCTGCACTATTGGAAAGAGAACAATTTTCTGAGTATATTAAAAAAAGAAATTTTGCGGATTATCCATTAGTTTTCGAGAAAACGGCATTTGAAAATCAAAATTTTACATGCATTTTAGATAGGGAATTCATTAACACGAAAATTCTATTGACGGTGCGTGCGTTCTGATATAGTCTTAGTGTTAGCAGTCAGACGCGATTGTAACATAGTCGGGTGCACATCGCGCATATTGAACCCCTTGCTTGTAACCGCACCCATTATATTACGCAACATTATGCAATAATTTAAAAATAGGCGAATCTGTACCATGACAGACAGCCAAGCTGCTCTAAAGGCATTGGAAGGGGTAGAAATACAATTCAAGATTGTAAAACAATGCCTAGATGCACTGGTAGAATTGGCAATCTGCAATAGCATTACGCTCATGTGGATACCGGGACACAAGGACATAAAAGGTAATGAAGAGGCGGATTGCCTGGCCAGAATGGCTGCTAGTAAAAGAGGGGGCATCAGGGATATATTAAGGGGAAAACATCTTGCTTACTGCTTACTCCTGGACTGAGGCAGCCGCAGATGTTCATTAAGGACCCTTCAGGTGAGACCAGAAGCAAAGAAATAATTCAGCTGAGCAGAAAACAGCTGAGGATAGTAGGACTTTTTACAAGACACTGCTGCCTAAACAGACACCTCAGTATTACAGAGATAATTGAAGATCCTACATGTAGGATGTGTGGTGAAGCGGAGGAAACTCCTCACCACATTTTATGTGAATGCCCGGCACTGTCGAGAAAGAGGATGCATCACCTCGGACTTCCATACCTGGAAGTAAAGGAAATAGGAAAAGCACCCCTAGACCGCCTACTCTACATTGATTTTAAAAATATAAAAAATTAATTATTAATTTACTCATATAATAAAAATTTAAATCATGATAATTTATTCATTACTTATGTTAATGAACACACTTAAAATATCACTACATAAAATTGCAATACCCACACAAATTATAAGACTCATAATATACCAAGACTTGACAAAATATATAAGTAATTTACATTCGTAATCTTAAAGCCATACCTGATTTTCATGATAAAAAATATCACACATACATAAAAAAATACCAGAACCCTGGGCCACCATAAAAAAATACTAATAATCGTAATTAGCAATTTCCGAACTATTATAAATTCTAGTAATTTATCAAAGAAATCCATAGACAATTGTTTTGGGGTGAAATATTGCACCCGGGTATATAAATTGTACCTACGATCGTAAGATTGAATTTAACTAATACAGCTTGTAGTATAAAGCCACCATCCAAGTGACATAAATAAAATTTTAAAATTAATCCAAAAATAATAGTACAACATAATAAAATTCAGTTTCGAGAACTTTCTTAATTTTTTCAAATATTGAGATTCACTCCACTATTAAGAAAGTTTGCGAGAACTAAATCCCACTTTGCCGATAGCATGCTTCACCGTACTCTAATCTTATAATTACAGAGCGGCATTAAAATGCCAAAAAATATCAGTTTAAAAGAGGTTTCTTTGGTGGGGAAGAGGAAACTCCTAATTCATATCCTTTTTCAGCTAAGTTCTTCAGCCTCGTTTAAATAATTTGGTTACTCATTGCCCTTTGAAAAATATTCGACTAAATTATTTATTTTTCAAAGGTATACCTATAAACCTCGTTAGTAATTGTTTAATGTCGTCTGTTAAATATTCTAAATAACCAAGCTGTAAAATTTGATCAAAAATATTGTAACGTTCCGACTGACTCATAGATCCCACCATGGCATAAGCAATAATTTCAACACGCAAAATATTAGTACCCGAATCAACTGACCACTTGTAAATCTCAGGTACCGTTTTAGGTGAAAACCTATAGTATTGAATGCACGTTGTAAGTACACCACACAAATTCAACATTAAAAAGCGATCTGCGAGAGCAATGGTTTCCAAAATAACATTCAAACGAATGTTAATTATTTGTATGACACTGTCATTATCTAAATTTGATTCTAAAATCATCAACAACAACTTAAACGACGTGTTCGCAACGTCATGTAACCGAACTTCATCTTCGTGTGATTCTTTAAAATTACCAAATAACAAAGTTCTGAAGAAGTCAGAATTTTCACTTAAAAAGCTTCTATCGGCTGGAACATAACTATCATCATCTAATTTAAACAAAACAATCGATTCGCAGTTTTGCTTTACAGTGTACTGATTGGTATCAAAAAACATGAAATTCTCTTTGCCGTTCACCACTTCTGATATCGTCGTGGGATCCTTGATTTTTAGTTTTCGAGCCATTACCATCAAGCCACTTACGCACATGTGCTTACTATCCAAATTTCCTTGAAAGAGCTCCATCATAACTTTGAGACCACCACATGTTAACATAAGATTGTTAAAAGTTGTCCCCTTTCTAAACAAAAATATTTATTGATATTTACAAAAACGAAATATTAAAATTACTTACTCGACGATAAAGGGAACGGCTGAAATAAGTTTTCGTTTAACATCTCTATTTCCACGATATAATTGATGTGCAATATCGCCTTTGCCGCTGGCCCCTTCAACTATTTTGGATATGTTGATTAAAACCATACGTCCTATAGAAAAAAGATCTACACATCTCAAACATGTTTTCGTGTGCTTTGGAATGGCAAATTTATGAGCCGCATACACCAGATTGGTTTCTTTCAGAAGATTCAGTAAATGCTCAGGAGCCCTGAAAAAGATTACTTGGGTAAAAATTGAAAAGACCTCCCGAGTTTTTCAATTAAAATTTTTACAGAATATTTCGTAAGTACAAACATTTTATTAAATCATAATCTAAGCATGGGAGAAATTGCTGAAGAAATCTGTTGTACAAGTGACGGGGAAATATTTCCCCCTATATATATAAAATATTAGAGAAAGGGGGGGGGGTATTTCGGAGGAAATACAGGAAATTACAAATTTAAGGAAATCTTAAGAAATCTAGAAAATCATAAGTTATCCAAAAACATCTTAGGAAATTGAAGAAATCTTCGGATATCTCAGAAAATTTAAAAAGATCTTAGGAATCCCAGGAACTCTTAGGAAATTTCAGGAAATCTTAAATTCTAGAAAGAAGTTGTTTTTCATACCACAGAACAAAAGCCTTAGCAGATTCTCGGAGATGAGATTAAAAGGCGGTCTTCTTGTTGCCTCCTGCACCGACCAGGTCACTAAGGACTGGGGGTAGTAGCAGAAAAATCGCCATGAAAGGGGGCGAAACTTGAAGTCGTGGACTCCAAGGACATCCCCAAATCAGTAAGAACCATGACTTGGATTCCAGGACCCATTGAGGAACCGGACAAAGTCATGAAAAGACTTGAGGTCCAAAATCCAGGGGTAAATACCAGCACCTGGGTTGTAGTGGGCCGCAAGCAAGACCCCAAGGGGCAGCAATTTACCATCCTAATGGATGAGGCTCGCTCGAAGCATATCCAGGAGCTAGGCTGCAAACTCTTTCTGAACTTCTCCAGGGTAAATTTTAAAGCCCTGGGAAAGAAGAAGGAAGGAGAGGAAGAGGTGATGGAAGTGGGCAGACGCACCCTGAAACTGCTCCGCTCATAGAGAAAAAGCCCCCGGCTGTACCCAATAGCACGATAGAGACAAACCTAGAAGGGTAAATACACATTTTTCTTCAGGTTTGTACAAATAAACCTGCATCACTGCAGGGAAGCTTCAGCTGCAGTGATATATAATAGAACAGGATATAGACATTGCTCTGATACAAGAACCCTGGGTTAACAGGAGACAAATCAGAGAACTAAACATGGCAGGGCAGGGAACTGGGAATTAATAAACCCAGTAGAAAAAGAACCCAGAGTATGCATAATTGCAAAAAGGAAACATAATATACTGCCGCTTTTGGGACCAAGTAATACAGACCTAATAGCAATAAGTACAAAAATTATGATGGACCTGGGCGCGATGAACCTTGTGGTTTCATCGGCGTACCTTCCATACGATCAACTTGGACCTCCACCTACTGAGGAGGTTAAAGACCTGGTAAGGTACTGTGATAGCAAGAAAACACAGTTGGTGCTCTGCTGTGATGCGAACTCGCACCATATTGTATGGGGGAACTCGGACACAAACAACAGAGGAGATTTCTTATTAGTATACATTACCAGGAGCAACCTGGAAATTATGAATATGGGTAACGACCCCACCTTTGTCATACAGACGAGGAGGGAAGTTATAGACATAACAATCAGGCCACCGTTTGTGTGTGGAGTGGTGAGAGAGTGACAGGTCTCCCGAGAGGAGTCACTCTCGGACCACAAATACATAAGATTTAATATAAACAAGCAACTGGAGGAAAAGACGGAGGTGTACAGGAACTCAAGGAACTGCAACTGGGGGCTCTTTAGGAAGACCCTAGGGCAGGAACTGACAAACTGTCCACGCAGACCAAAAACTCCAGCGGTATTAGAACTGATGAACGATATGATTACATCAGCTATAACAAAAGCCTACGAGGCAAGCTGTTCAACGAGAAAGAGGGTAGCAAAAAACAACACCACTTGGTGTAATCGCGAGCTCACCTCCCTCAGGGCAGAAACACGTAGGCTTTTTAACAATTCCAAAAGAACTGGTGACTGGGAATCATATAAAAAATTCCGCCAGAAATACACATATTATGCCATTAGAAAGGTTAAAGAAAACTCCTGGAAGAATAAGGATATATACTATGAGGAGGTCGAAAGAACTCCAGAATGTGCTAGACCCCAAAAACCATTGATGAGGGACAACAGTGGTATTCATACCCAAGCCGGGGCGTGCCACATATGCCCAGGCAAAATCTTTTTGCCCAATCAGTTTAACATCATTTCTCCTTAAAACTTTGCAGAAGCTGATAGATAGGCACATCAGGGATGATGTTTTGGCGGTATCACCGCTACATCGACACCAATATGCATATCAATCAGGAAAATCGTGTGAATTAATAGATCCTAAGATATAGAATCTCAAAAATTGAATTTTTTTTCTAAAAAGTTCAAAATTTCAGTTTTGTAATACTCATTCTACAAAAAACTTCATTAAATATGAAGTTTTATATCAGTTATTTAGCTTTAATTTAAGCCCTGAACGAAGTCTGTAGGCCCAACAGATACCTCGTCATCTTAGAAAAACAAAAATTGGGGAAATAAAGTGAGGGATTGGAATTATTGTAGCAGCCTGGCGATTTGCGAAACCAATAGTTGCAATTGTTAACGAGGAGGAAGGCTTAACTAAATCGAAAACCACTAACCACTTCTGCACCTAGTGGTACGTGCGATAGCTATGTTGAGCAGCCGCTTCTTTGGTTGAGGGTAGACAAGCCAGATGGACCTTTGCGTTGGTTGCACTTCTTACAAATAAGTCGTATCGAAGGGTGTGGAGGTCATCTTCAGATCCCCCTCCATAAAGGACCACAAGACATTTTCTCCCACCTGACCCTATTTGTTCGTGGGTGGCGTCAGGCTGCAGGAATTTCTTGGCCTCTTCCACAAGGTGTTCATTTTTCCTTGCAAGAAAAGGGCAGAGGTGGTGTCACAGCCGGTAAATGCGTGAAGGAACATTTCAAATCTAGGGCAGAGTAACAAGACCCTTCAATTGAAACTTATAGAAGTGAACTGTTGACAACGAGCCTCACGTCTGCCACGTTTCTGGAAGAACACGTTGTCAAGGTTGGAACCCGATCCATTTAGAAGAACCAGTAGATCCACATCTTCTCCAATGATGAAAACTGTTTTATATAAAGTTTTTTTTTTCCAAGGCTGTCTGAACAATTAAGCAGTCAGCACCTTCTGCTGCTTGTTTGATGGTAATCCCCTGGTTTTCTTTTGATGAGTGTAGAATCTTCGAAAATTATATCGCTGAAGAGGCTGCATAGCGACGCAGTCTTTCAGCAGCCTTGGTGCTGTGTGCAGCTTCATCCTCTGGATACCCGTCAAAAACAACTGCCACATTCCTCACATAGTGGTTAAATGTGTAGCTAATGTAGTGTACATGAGGCAAGAAATGTGAGGAGATATAGGGAGATGTGAGGGAAATGTGGGGGAGATATAGAGAAGATGTAAGGGAGGTGTAGGTGAGACGTCAGGGAGATGTGCGTGAGATGTAGGAATATCGGAACTAAAGTTCGCCTCAAATATCTGTGCCTCTACGTCACGAAATTCTGATTAAGAAATGACATATTATTTACAACAACTTAGTTGCTTATCGTTTGTCAAGGTACTATTCTCGGTTAAAGCCTTCTATGTATAAACAACACGAACGTTTATTGGGGATGGGAGGGGGCTCAAAGGGGGCAGCTGCCCCCCGGTTTTTACCTTAGATTTTTAAATTTAATTTTAAAATTTAAATTTCGTGGAGAAAATTTCAAAACTAAGTTCGCGAAGGAACCACAGAATTTGAAATGTGTCTTTTCTGCAAATAAAGGATATTAAAAATTTTTAGTGTAATTTTTTTTATAATAAACATTTTTTTCTATTTTGACCGTCCCTGAAAAAGACCCTATGGACGCCCATGATTTACAAGAATATAATTTATACAGAGAGCTGGAAATATATCATCATTACGGTTATTACTAGAACTCAACGTCATCCCTTGGAGGGTTGATAGGCCAGCTAATGATCGACCAGAATATCAAATATAAATTCAGTAAAAAATCGTTTTTAAAATTTGTACATTTACAATGTACATTTTTCTTACAGTATGAAGAGTTGAAGTTTGCGAATAAATAAAAAAAATTAATTCGCGAGTCGAACAAAAACAATTTCTTTTTCTAAATTATGGCACTAATAGTTTCATTTTAATCTGTGATCAATAAGCAGGGCTATTTAGGGTTTCATTAATAAAAATAATAATCTTAAAATATTGAATTTAGTACATATGGCACCCGAAAAAACGAGATTTGGTGTACATGAGGCAAAAAATGTGTGGGAGATGCAAGGAGATGTAAGGGAGATATAAGGATATGGAGGATTTGTGGGGAGATGTGAGGAAATATTAGGAGATTTTGAGGAACTTTTTATAATTTTTTTTTGCACTTTGATGGTTAGTGCCGACAGGATACGGACTTTGTCGCTTTGTTGGAATCCAACGTTTCCAAACGGTTTTCCAACAATTTCTTTGATCCCATCAGGCTCCGATTTCTCTAATTTTTTGCTTTTCTAAGATGACGAGGTACCTGTTGGGCCTACAGACTTCGTTCAGAGCTCAAATTAAAGCCAAATAACGGATCTAAAACTTTATATTCAATGAATTTTTTGTAGAATGAGTATTATAGCCAATATTTAGTCCAACAGATGACAAAACTGAAATTTTGAGCTTTTTGGAAAAAAAATTCAATTTTTGAGGCTCTATATCTTAGAATCTACTGGATCTAAAAAATTGGGGTTGGGCTCAAATTGTAGGAAATTTTCACAGCTTAAAAAAAGGATAAAATGACTATTTCCATAAGAGCACTCTTTTAGGAGTTTCAGGCCAAAGACTGAAATCGGTTGAAAAATTTCGAAGTTTTTCAAGCACCATGAAGTTAGCACATGTCTTTCAAAGATGCAAACTTGGTTTGACACAACTGGTAGGTACCCTAACAACATACCAAAAAATCAGAAACATGTGAATTATTCCGATGTTGGATGTCTAAAGTCAGTGGTCTAAAAAGGTCTAACGAAACAGAAAATCCAAAATGGATTTACACAAAAATATCGAAACACATAATTTCTTGCATCCACTAAAATGTTTGCACCCACTTATAAAACGCCCTGTATAATACAAATCAAAGGGTAAATACCCCTTGATGCAAATAGTTACCTAAAATAATTTTTAATTTTACCTGATCACCGATCGAATTATTTTCAAAATATGTTGAGGTCGCACCGACTCGTGCTTTGGAAGACAAAACAATAACAACTTGTAAATTATATTACAAGTAGTTAATTCCATCGCCAATGGCTTCATATTTGTAAAAATCACAATCAGATTGACCAGTTCACAGGAAAAGTTATTTAAGGCGTAAGTGCTCATGTAAAATGTACTTTCGGGACTTTTCTTCTTTGCACTAGAAGCACTTTTATATTCTACATTGTCGGTTTCATCGTAAAGTGATTCACATTCGTCGTCACTATACACAGGTGAATAGTTGGAATTAGTATCATCCCCACTTAAACAGACATCGTAATCACTGGAACTTGAACTGGAAGCAGGACTCAAAAGAGGCGATGATAACCAGCCATCCGAAGACGACGGACTAGGAGATCGCATTCTCTTACGTGACTCGTTCTGTTGAAGTAAAGTGTTCTTCGAAGTGTGCAAACTTTTAGTAAACTCCAACTGAAATTCCTGTAATAAGAAGCAAAAATTAATAATAAATCTAATTTAACAAATTTCCACTTACACATTCCATTTCGTGGGTCAATCCATTATATACAGAATGCTTTGATATATGCAAAGGTAAAGGTGAACGTTCACAAGAATGATGCAAGTCGATGTTATGTTTTGTACCCAAAATCCAATCTAATTTTTCAGATAAGAGAATAATGATTCCTTCTCTTAGCATAAATCGCAAAAAACTTGTATAGCGCAGCCGCTGTAACGTAACCAAAATCACTTTACAATTTTTAACTGCAGTTTGTGTTGGAGTTTCGTAGTTTTTCATAATATTCATCAGAGCCGTTACCACATTTGTGTTCAAGACTTGGCAAGTGGTGCTGTTTTTGACAAATGAACACAAACAGTGTAAATATTCCGTATACATTGGATCTGAAATACATTGTTAGTTTTACAAAATTTAAAAATTGGTAAGAAATTACCTTCCATTCCTTTTTCAAAACTCTCTACGTCTTCTAATTTATTTAATAAACACAAAACAGTTTCGTTTATAGGTAAATCGCTAGATTGGTGACACAATTTAACCAAATTTTCAATTATTTTACGAACCAGAACTGGGGACATCAAGATTAATTCGCCAATACATAACAAAGCATTTCCTTCTTCTATATTTCTCAACTAAAATAAAAGTAGTTTATCGACATTGTTCGCAAAATAAGTGAACTTACCTCGTGAATCATATTAAAATATTCATATTTAGAACAGGTGTAAAGCAAATTTAAAGCTTGTTCCAAAATATCCTGATGCTTGTTGTGGTTTTTCCAATGGGGTGTAAATTTAATTAAAAATAAACCAACAACTTTTATAATTCCGTACGTTTCAATGATATTTGTAGCCGTGGTGCTATTAATTAGACATCTCAATGACCTAATTGCCATGGTAATAGTTCCTTTTGAAGGTTTCTCAGTGGTATTATCGTCATCTTCGTTACAAACCCGCTTAAAGCATTCTATAATATTTGTTATGATTTCGTGACTACCTTTCCAATTTAGAAAATCGTTTGCAAATCCATCGTCGTGTTGACATGAATTTCCAACAATTCTAAAAATTCGACATAGTATGGAATCGGTTTGGAATCGCTTCAGGATCTTAACAAGATGTACGATCAAATGGTATTTCTTCATCTAAAAAATTTGTCGATTGCAAGTTTAGAAAGCAATAAAAAGAGAAATGAGATTCTTACAGCATCACGAGCACATAACATGTCCAAACAACAATTTCCCAAGATACTCAAAGTGAAATTTAGGATATCTACATCATTGTCGGATTCTAGGAGTGAAATAAGAGTTTTCAAGCAATTTTTAGTCGAGTATAACTTTTGTGTGTTTCCTTTTCTGTCTTCGTGCAAGCCCTTTTTAATTTCATTCAAAATTTTTAGTAAGTGTTCGGGTTCTTGGAAATTCGGTAAAGCATACAATGCGCTTTCAAAATGTGATGTCGACATTTGATAATACCTAACAAGGCATCCCGAAATATAACAAATTTATTTTATTTTTAATATTAATTTATTTCACTGTCAAATTTTCATTTGATTTCATGCACACAGATGCCGCTAGCGTTCACCTACTTTCACCTTTTACAACAGGTAAATCCAGTGGCGGATTTAGGGTCGTCTGCGTCCTAGGCCCTGCTCGATATGGTGCCCTGTTTGCTGATAGTAATTATTATAAATAGAACATTTACATATACAGTAGCAGCAGAGCAGGAACTAGGATCTGATTTTTTTTTTTTTATTTGAAACTTGCGCCCGTAAGGAGGTAATAATGGAGGTAATTACCAGCATATAGCGCCGCAGACGAAAATTTTTGAAATTTTCAAGGTGAAGCGCTCTATTTTAAAGTTAGAAAATCGCGATACAAAAATATTTTTTCAAAAAAATAAGTTTAATGAAGCAAATTTATTAAAAAAAAATCGGATGTGGCCATGCCCATAACTTTATCATACTTTTAAATAATAATAAATTTTAAAAAAATTATTATTCTATTATTATTTTATATTATATAAATTATATTATATAAATTAATAAATTTTAAAAAAATTATTATTTTGGAAGAAAATAATTATAATAAAGAAATAAAATTTAAAAAATAAGAAAAAATTTTTTTTTTAATTTGTAAAAACTATATAAACAAAAGTAAGATATTTACACAATTATTGATTAATACTTTTTTATTATTATTTTGGAAGAGAATATAATAAAAAAATAAAATTTTGAATATAAAAAAAAAAAATTTTTTAATTTACAAAATATTTTTTTTTCTTTTCCGTGTACCGATTTTAACCAAAATCTAATCAGCTCTAATAAGTCTCAATATTTATGTACTAAATACGAAATTTTGTTAAAAAATTTCTATTACTTTTTGAGGTAGAACGCACACAAAATTTGACCATTAAATTATTTTCTCCCAAAATAATAATTTTTTAAAATTTTTTAAAATTTATTATTATTTAAAAGTATGATCAAGTTATGGGCATGGCCACATCCAATTTTTTTTTTTTTATTTATTTTTAAAATTGAAAATTTGGCGCCCCCTAACTAGCTCGCGCCCGTAGCGGGCGCCTTTCTCGCCACGCCCTAGTTTCGGCCCTGAGTAGCAGTCATGGAAATTGCATCGCTGAATATTTCCGAATTAAAATAACAATTCCAAACACAATACGCACACAAAGCTAGATTTTTCAAACCGGGAGGTCTGGGGGGTATGGAATACCCCCCAGTATACCAGAGATTGTGCGCAAAAGTGTTATTGAATTTATTATATTATTATTGGAACTGCAGCGCCATTCACAGCAAAACTCAAGTTTAGGTGCCCCTAGAATTTTGCCGCCCTAGGCCCGGGCCTAAGCATAAATCCTGCACTAGGTAAAGCCTAGTTTAAAAAAATCTTAGGCAAGGCCGTCGAAAGAAAATCGGTCAATTCTTTCAATTTCATTGAAATCTGAGCCCCGGAGCCCCCTCAAAAACTCCGGATCCGGGGGTTACCCCCCCCCCCAAGAAAATCTTAAGAAACCTAGAAAACCCAAAAAAAATGTTAGAAAATCCAAGAAAATTATAGGAAAACTCGAGAAATTTCAGGTAATCCAGAGAAACCTTCATGAAAAAATAATTTTTTTTCGTGAATATTTATGAGTTTTCTTCATCGGTGCAGACATTTTTTATCAACCAATTTTTTCGGTGAAAATTTAAGTTGGCCACATTTTATAACTAAAAGTAATTTGAGTATTTCTGTCATTTGCATCTGCGTGATTTTAGTTGAAATTATTTTATATACACCAAAACAAGATATGGAAGATATTCAAAAGAAGTTGGAAAACGAATTAGGTTTGTTTAAAGCTACTCAGAAAGGTAATCCAATCAAAAGTTCATTTTTCGAGTATCGCACATAACCCGACTTATTTTTGTATTCAGATTACCAAAAGCTAGTATCAACTAGACAACAATTAGACGCACAATTAAACGAAAATCAAATCGTTAAACAAGAATTAGACCGTTTACCAGAAGATAGAAAGGTTTACAAAGCAATCGGACCAGCTTTGATAAAAACAGAAATCGTTGAGGCTAAGCAAAATGTCAATAAACGTATAGATTACATTAATAACGAATTGAAACGCGTAGATGACTTAATTTCGGCGTTGGATAAAAAACAAGATACACAACGTGAGGCTTTGCAGAAACTTCAGAATCAATATCAGCAAGCCAAAATGAAAGCCGCAATCAAAGCCTAAAATGATTTGTTTATTAATTTAACTAACTTATTATTTTTTGTATTGATTAATTCACACTAACATACGAATGTGTTTTTTGTTTTTTAATATAAAATAGAAATACAAACATTTAATCTGATTGAAAACCCCACACTTTCAAGCTTCCAGCATCGCGTTTTCTATCGTAGGTGTCTTTATCATCGCAAGCGTAAGCTAATAAATATTTGGAAGGATGCCAGGCGACTGTAAATGTAGCAGCGTCAACTTGTATGTTTGCAATTTTATCGGCAGTTTCTACAAACGCAATGTCAATAATTAAGTCTTCTGATGCGGATGCTAACAATTGGCCGTCGTGACTGAAAGATATTGTCCTCACTGGCCAATCCATTCTAAAAAACACAACGTAAGTTGGTGTTAAAAATATAAAAAATGAAATAAAACCTTGTGAAAACTCTCAAACAAGCCAATTCGTTTATGTCCCACAGAGATACCAAAGCATCGGCGCTTCCAGTTGCAAAATATTTTCCTGTAGGATCAAATTCTATGCATATGCAAGTGCCAGGGTGAGCCTTGAGTACATGCTGTAGCTTCAAATCGGGGTAGCTCAATATATGTATACAACCTTGACCATTTGTTAAAAAGAACAGATCACTTTTGTTGTTCCACGATATTTCGTTAACTTCAAAGTTGTATTGTTCTTCACTTTTTATTTTATAAGTTCTAGCATCGATGAACGTCACCAAGTCTTCCTTATTGCCGACGGCTATAGTTTCCCCATTCGGTGCCCATGTTATATTAATATTCTCCCCCTTTGTGTTGATAGTCGTGACACACTTTTGCACCCTTGTATCCCATATCCTCACCGATTTGTCTCCACTTGCCGTACTCAACAATTCAGGATGAGTTTGATGCCAACACAATTGATCCACCGACCCACCGTGCCCTTTAAAAGTTGTTTCCTTATTCTAACAAAAATAAATTAAAATGTATTACAAAGGAAAAATGACAGTTACTAACCAATCTCTCTCGGTCCAGAGTATAAATGGACACAGATTTATCAAACGATCCAGAAGCTAACCGTTTACCATCACAACTCCAGCCAACTGAATGGACTTTTGCAGAATGTCCAACATATTCTTTGGACTTATTATTCGATTTGAAATGATTTTGTAACTGTTCGATCCGATCTGAGTGCATATTTGATATTATTTTAACCTCTCAAATTACAAATTTTAACAAAGCCGGCTGATGTAGTTTTATTTTTTTCCGCAGAGGTGCAAAAAAGTGTAGGTTGGTATCACCGCTTTTGACATGTGTAGTTTGTTTTTCTAACCGCACTTCAATTTTCAAATTTCATTTCACGGTAAATGAAGATATTAAATAAAAATGGGACTAACTAAAGAATATTTACGATATAATCCTGCGGGGAATTTTAATATTGTTGCCAGTCGTGATTGCAATGGCGTTTTTGTAGTCCTAAACGGACAGGAAGGTCGCTACATTGCTGTGGGGGCATGCGAACATGTGATTGTGTATGATCTAAGATTTGGCGAAAAAGTAAGTGAAATACATTTCATTTTATCAATTATTACATTACACGTTTTAGGCTCAAGTTCTAAGTGGTGAGGAGTCGCCAGCTTCGATTATATGTGCCAGTCCCGATAAGCAGAATTTGGCTGTCGGCTACGTAGATGGCAGTATTCAAATTTTTAATTTGGAAACCGCAGAAGTTGTTTGTAAATTTTCCGGTCATAAAACTAAAGTTACCACTTTGGTTTACGATCATGAAGGGCATCGGTTAGTTTCGGGCTCAATGGTAAACTTAAACCTACTTAATTTTGGTAATTTATTAAACTGTGTTTTCTTTTGTAGGATACAAATGTTGTCGTTTGGGACACTGTGGCAATGACTGGCTTGTGTCGATTGGTGGGACACCGCGGACCTGTTACTCATGTTGCTTTTATGGTAAATCATTCGATCGTAATCAGTGGTTCTGAAGACAAATGTATCAAATTTTGGGACATCGAAACAAATCATTGCTTCAAAACCATCGTTGGACCAACAAAAGTACTTTTTTTGTGCTTGTACCTAAATGGAAATTTGTAAATTTTTATTTTTAGATTTATTCGTTAAATTTGGTAAAGAATGATTCGTATTTGGTAGTTGGATCCGAATCGGATCACTTAAGAGTTTATAAATTGACAGAAGAAGAGAGTAACAATTCAAATAATGGTGTGGGGACGGATGACCTAACTGCACAATTTGAAGTTACCGGTTTGGAGGCTCACGACGATCCAAGTGTAAGTTTCTTTTTTAATTAAAGTGGTGTACATTTTTATTATTATTATTTTATTTTAGTATCCACTTAAATGTCACAAACCAAGTGTACTTTTGAGAAGTGGAAAAGGCTATGTTCGCCATATGGTGAGCGACGCAACCGGGCAGGTAGTGGCTTCTCTTGGAGATAAAAAATCAAATATTGAATTATTTTATTTCTGTTCGGATGAAGAAGCTCAAAAACGTTTCAAAAAGAGGACAAAAAAATTAATGAAGAAAAAATTGAGGTAATTAAATTTTTGGATCAGTTTTATAGGGATTCTCGCTTTGGCAAATCTTGGCAGTTAGAAAAATTAAATTTAAAAATCGGAAATAATTCTGTATTGAATGGTTTCTAGAATATCTTAGGAATAGTTGAAATAGAAAAAAATAGCATCATATTCTCAAGATTTCCTGATTTCCTAAGATTAATCTTAGGAAATTTTTTTTTAATTTCCACCTTCACGTGGCCATATCCCCGAAAATATTGAATTTCAGTTAAAATGGTTTAGTGCTTTTTTAAAGAGCGTGAAATAATCTACAAACTACGTTTAAACTTTTTCCGTCTAAAATCAACGGATTTCGAGCTATGAATTAAAGTAAGTTAAAAAATTTTGAAAAATTCAAACTTTTTATTTTTTGTTTTTTTCAAGACCCTGTATCTTTTAAACGAAAAATTTTACAAGAAATCTGACTCCCATTTCGGATAGCAAATTTAATGGACTACAACTTTTGTCTAGTAAATTTTCTTTAGAAGCCAGCCCATGTCACAGAAAATCAGAAAATAATAAACAAGGCAGCTACAAAAGAAAAAATTTTTTAAAAATTTAGGAATTGAATATAAATTTTTAAAAATTCAACAAATTCTCGTGATATTTTAGTAAATAGGAAATTTGAAGAAATGCAGGAAATCCCAAGAAAATCAAAAAAATTTGAAAATTTTAGAAAGAGAAAAAAATTTTCAGAAAATCTTAGGAAATTCAGGGCAATGAGAAAGCCGAGGAAAATATCTTAAAAAATCTTGCAAAATCCAGAACATATTAAGAAAGTCAAAATCTCAGAAAATTGAAAAAGCAAAAAAAAGTCATATTTCCTATTTTTTTAGAATTTCTGAAATTTCTTCAGTTTTCCTTCGCGGAAATTTGGAAAATTTTAGAATATCTTAGGAAATTCAAGAAAGTAAAAAAAGCAAAAAATTGCATCATATTCTAAAGATTTCCTAATTTCCCAAGATTTTCTTGGATTTCCAAGAAAATGATATTCTTTATGGCATTCTTATAAGATTTTCTAGAAGTTCTTTTCACTTTTATTATATCACGATTTTATCCTTGGTTGTTCAGTTAGTGAAAAATCTGGTGTACAACTGAATGAAAATCTATGGAAATGTAGAAAATCCTAAGAAATATTAGAAAAACTCTGGAATTGAATATAAATTTTTAAAAATTCAACAAATTCTCGTGATATTTTAGTAAATAGGAAATTTGAAGAAATGCAGGAGATCCTACGAAAATCAAAAAAATCTTGTTAATTCTATCAAACCGAGGAAATCGTAAAAAAACTTTAGAAAATCTTAGGAAATGGGAAATCCGAGGAAAAGTTGAAAATTCTAATAAAAAAATATTGAATCGTTTATAGAAATTTTATGTTGCCATGGTTTCCCGTTGCCTTTTCCATAGCCCCACAGGTCTTTATTGTGCTTTAGATTAGAGCAGTGTATTCGACACGACCATGATTTAAACCGTGGTTACCCACTGCCCAGTTGGTCAGTGTAGGCGGCTATTAGGAATTTACATTAACTAAACGCCACCATTCGTTTAAAATATTAACTACGTTAGGCGGTATACCTTGTATAAGTTTCTTATGGTAGATACGTGAGTTTCTTAGTTAATTTTGTGATATTATTACATAAAATCGTATAATAATCATGAACATGTGTCCGTTTCTAATAAAAAACAAATCATGCTATACCGCCTAACGCAGCCATTTTGCCAAAACGGTAAGGTAAAATCCCAATATGTCACACTACTGTATATCTGATCTTAAAGTAAAGAATTTTAAGTTTTCAAGTAGTCAGTTTGAAGGTAGGAACTTCAACATAATATTACATTATATGCCATTTTTCATCACATTCCAAGGATTTTGGCCCCTGTTGAGTTGCTGGAAACATTTAAATTTATTTCGTGTCTTTCGCGCCCCCCCCCTCCTTCTATTCCTAGATTTCGTGCCAAATAGAAATGGAACCGTCAATCATAATAATTAATAACATTATTTTTAAAAGGTGAAAATATGCATTTCTATGAATGCATACCAAAATAAGCGAGAGTTGCATTGCTGCTTAAAATACTAAGGTTCAAGGTATGCAAAGAACCACCCATACAGTCAACCGCTTCATTAGTCGCTAATATGAGATGGAAAGATGTTTAAAATTAATATAGTCAACTGTTTTTAAAAAGATACACATGTTTTTAAACACATACGAAGTGTTTACACCATCATTGGCGTAGTAAAATAAAATTATTTTACTTAATTTAAAAACAGATTTTCGTCTTTCCGCGTATTTATAAGACGTATTTCTTTATTTAGATAATTTGATAATTTTAATCTTCGCTGTCGGAAATAAATATTGATTCACTAATTGGAAGAATCTGAATCAAAATCCGGGAAAAGTTCATTTTCTATAAATTCAGCTTAAATTTTTTTACTTTATCACATCATACAGATTTTTGAGCACCTATAAATACAAATACAAATTTTTCGATACTGTAAAGCTTGAAAAGGTCGGGGAGAACTTAGAAACTGGGTGAAATTATTATTATTTTAATTTACTGCTAAGTTCTAATATTTTGTAGTCAGGAAAATGCAATGGAAGTTGATGAAAACAAAAACGAAGATCCCGAAGAAGACAAAAACTTTGCATTTGGAATAAGTGACGAAGTCAAACGTTTGGCTGTTATTGACGCACCTTTTGCAAAGGCATGTGATTTGGTGATTGGTAAAGGGGGCGAATTACGAGTCGTCGTTATATTTGCCAACAACACAATTGCTTTATACAGATTAGAATATCTAAACAAAGATGCCGAGCCTAATATTTTGAGATCGATTGCCACAAACGGACACCACACTGAAATTAAAGCTATCGATTTCAGTAGCGATAATTTAGCTATTGTAACTGCCAGTGCGGAATCGGTAAAAATGTGGAACCGATTAACTTTTTCGTGTCTTAGAACTGTCAAAACTGATCGCGTGTTGACTGTAATTTTTGCACCTGGCGATAGACACGTTTTGGCTGGCTTAATAAATGGAGGCCTCTTAATTATCGATATCAGCACCGAAGATATTCTCGAAGAGATTCCTGCTCACCAAGGAAAGTTAACCACTCTGTGTTTACAACCAGATCTGGTAAGTAAATTTTAAATACAATTAAAAGTTTTCTCGAAAATTAATTTATTTTTTGATAAGCGAGGTTGTGTCAGTGGAGGAGAAGATGCCACCGTCAAATTTTGGCAGTTTGAGTTAGTTGTGAACGAAGAAAGCGAAAGCAAATCGAAAGTTTTATCTTTGCTTCACAAACGCAATCTAAAATTGGAAGAAGCTGTGATTTGCATTAAAATATCACCGGATGGAAAATTCATAGCAGTTTCTACGTTGGACAAGACGGTCAAACTGTTTTTTATGGACACTCTCACGTTTTGTAGATCGTTGTACGGTCATTCGTTAGAAGTCGAGTGTATGGATATCTCGTCGGATTCCACTCTGATTGCCACCGGTTCCAAAGATAAAACTGTAAAAATTTGGGGAATGGATTACGGAGATATTCGTTTTCGAATTTTAGCTCACGATGGCAGAGTGACCGGACTACAATTTGTTCCTAAAACTCATTACTTTTTCACGTGTGGCTATGATGGAAAAGTAAAAGAGTGGGATGGGGATTCTGGCAATAAAATAATCACTCTTCAAGTAAGTACCTCAAAAGTGAGTTTAGAAATTGTCAATAAAATTTTTTCAATAGGGTCATGCTGGAGTTGCTGCAGATTTAAGTGTAAGTCCAAGTGGTCAATATATTGTATCGTATGGGTCGGATCGAGTATTGCGCATGTACGAAAAAACCGATATGATGCTGGTTTTGGAAGATGAAGAAGAGTCGGAACGTGAGAAAAATGTTTTTGCTACTGGAGAAGAAACTGTTGTTCCGGGGTCGGCCGAACTCAATTTACCTTCAAGGAAAACGTTCGACAGCGAAAGAGGGGTAAGAATTGAAATAAATTTATTTATTTATTTTTTTTAATTACCTCCCCCTTTTTCTTTTTAGTGTGAAAATATAATGGAATGTTTGGACATTTGTAACGAACTCAAGGAAGAACTAAATGATTATAAAATGCGGGGATTGTCTAAACCACCCTCAACTTTCCATCCTCTTATGCAAGCTTACAATGCAACCACCCCTCACGATTTTGTATTGGAAACTATTAAAAGGGTCAAATCAAAGTAGGTTTTTATTACTATTTTTGTTTGAAGAAGTACAACAATTTTGTTTTAGTGATCTGGAGCAAGCTTTACTTTTGTTACCCTTCAGTTATGCCTGTGAAATTTTGAAAATGATACCGGATTTGTATTCCAGTCGAGAAATCGATGTCGAATTAATTACTAAAGTGTCGTTATTTTTGATAAAAGTATTTTATACTCAAATTATCAGCACGCAATCCATAAGGCCGGTTTTGAAAATCATTAGTGACTTAGGGTTGCAGAAAATGCAAAAATTAAAAGTAAGTCGGAATCGGTTTTTGTTTCTGAAGGTTTAATGTTGTCATTTCAGGATTGTATTGGCTTTAACAAATTCTCTTTAATATTTGTGAAGAACAATATGGACGTTCAAGAAGAAAATAATTTATTTAAGGACAACAGCGTTGCGGTCGAAGCAAAACAGAAAAAAATTGAAAAGAAGCAAAGAAAACGAGAAAAACGAGCTTTAGAAATTTCAATGTAAGAATAATTAAATTTTATTGTTAATTTTAAAAATTAAATTTGTAAATAAAGGTTTATATTTAGTTGTTTGACTTTTCATTAGTTAAATTTGTTAAGTTGATTTTGATGGGATTTACAGCAGCATAGGAAATAGCTAATCACTGGAAGTGCTAATTACTTCCTATGATGAATTTTACTGATTATCTTTACGAAAAAAGTACATCATTTTTTCATTTCGAGTTTGGCAAATTTCTGGTTGCTCAAAAAACGGGGAAAAATTGAAAATTTATTATGAAGTTTTTATTCAAAATTATATTTGGTATAATCACTTTAGTTTCTGTTCATGAGATCAGTTGCTATCCATCAACTACTAATGGGGAAATTTTAGGTGAGAAAGAAAATTATAATATATCTTTTTTTGCGATGTTTTAATTTTTCTTCTAGATTACTACTGGAGAGAGTACACGGGAATAATTCCTGGTGATGCAATACCTGGAGGAATTGATGCATCTGGAAATTCAATGTACATTGGTCAAATGTATTTATTGGGAAAAGGTCTTCTTCCAGCAACCATTCGACCCGGTTCCATCAATGCTACAGCTTCGCATGGAGGTTTAACGTACACTTCCGACAGATTCGTAAAGGTAATTTGTCTTTAAATAATATTTGTTTAGAAAAATGTTGATTATTAAAAATTGACTTCTCAGATCTTGTGCAGTCAAAATCTAAATAAATACAAATGGATTCTTACAAAAAATGAAGAAACTCATTTATTAACAACCTGCCATTTGGTTATTGGTGGAACGGAAGCTGAATTTGTGCTTAATATAGGAAGGGTTCATCACGAACTAGAAACTGTCATCGGAAAAGTTTTTGCTCATCATACTCCTTTTCGAGGATTACATATTCCATATATCCAAGGAACGAAACGGAAGGAAGCTTCTTATCAATCTTACGAAATTTTAACATATGATTGCAATTTAAGTAATAGTTCTTATTCGGACAACTTAATTCCTGTAGTAAATGTTACAGTACAGTAGGCGCAAAGGTAATTGAACATCAGAATGTATTTTTATTTCTATTGGCTTCAAGGGATAATTATGTAAAATGTGGTTATATAAATAAATAAATAAATACTAATAACTTGTTAGTACTCATAGTCCAGTTAATGAAGGTATTTGGCTCCAAATTCTGTCAAAGCATCGATTTACTTGAAATTTTCACAGTAAGTAGGAAATAACTCAAGAAGCAAAGTCTTTTTAGTTATTTTTCTAGCATAAAAACTGACGGAGATATTGACACTTTTAGTTGGGTAGATAGCGCGAGTACCACCTTTCTTGCGCCCTTTAACCCTTTACCTTTTAAAAACTGAAGGTTTTGAAATAATGTAATCAACATGATTTTGTAGCCCTTGAAATTTCCTTTAAAATGTTTTTTTTATTTAAAGAAAAGCATTTTTGTTACTAAAATATCTCTCGTTAATCCATTCAAGCGCGTCAATGGTAGACCGATACAGGATAAGGTCTAAATAATAAATTATTCATATTAAAAAGCAAATAAAATTGCTATTATATTTTTGGCAAATGCCCCCCCCCCTCCCGAAAATTAACTGGACTACAGTAGATTTTATTGACCCAGTAACAAAAGTGGTCTACACCAGCTAATTGCTAGGTATACGATATATCTATTTAAATTTTCCAAATTAGAATGGATCTTATCACCATAACTTAGTGGTAAAATTATCTCAACAGGAAATGTACTTCCTCTTGTGTAGTGCATAGTTCCGAATGACTTGGCTTTGTTAAAGCAAGATCTAGAAAATGGAAGACGAAAATATTGAAAAACCAAGGGTTGTATGTTTATCTCGCCAGAGTTCTATCGAAACGCGCTTGAGTCCAATTCACTTATCAGATGGGGGTTCAGACACTGACACGGAAGAAGAAACGCCCGAGACTGATATTCCACCCAGTATAGTGAGTTTTGTTCTAAAATCAAAAGAAAATGAAGGTAAGGACTTGTTAAAATAATAAATTGTAAACAGTGAAAACTTTTTTTTTTATTCAATTTGTTAAAATAATAAAAACATTTTGTTTGAATAATTTTTTTAAAACAAATGAATTTTGCTTAATTTAAATAAAATATTTGTAATCAAACTAAAATTTGTTTAAATCAAACAAAAATGTATTAAATTGGCTAAAAATTAAAAAAAAGTATTAATTTTTTCCATAAATTAAAAATATAACTTATTTTCAGTTGGATCAAAAATATTTTATTTAAATTAAATATGTAATTTATTGGTTTAGAAACAAAAGTTTGTATAAAGAAAAATTAATGGAAAAATTTTGTTTTGATTTTTAAAAGCAATTGTTTTGCTTTAAGAACTTGAAAACAAAAATTGTTTTATTTAAATAATTTTATATAAATATTTTTTGATTAAAATTCATGTAAATGTAGATTTTGTTAGTTGTTGATTGATCACTAATGGGAGGGGGGCCAGAATCCCCCGTTATCATCTCTTATATCCGCGCTTTTTAGAAAATGGGAAATCCGAGGAAATTGAGAAAATTCTAGAATATCTTAGGAAAGTCAATAATCAAGAAAGTAGAAAAGGTTCATTGCATCATATTCTAAAGATTTCCTAATTTTCCAAGATGTCCGAGAAAATAGTATTCTTTTATATCGCATTCTTACAAGATTTTCTAGAATTTCATTTCGCTTTTATATACCACGATTTCCCTTTTAGTTGTTCACTTGGTGAAAAAATTTGGTGTACAAGTGAATGAAAATCTGTGGAAATGTAGAAAATCCTACGAAATTTTAGAAAAATTCAAGAATTGAATATAAATTTTAAAAAAGTAAATAGGAAATTTGAAGAAATGCAGGAAGTCCCACGAAAATCAAAAAGATCTTGAAAATTCTAGGAAAATCGAGGAAATCTTAAAAAAATTTCAGAAAACCTTATGAAAGTCAAGGAAATCTCAGAAAATTGAAAAAGCAAAGAAAAGCCATCTTAAGATTTCCAATATTGTTTAGAATTTCTGGAATTTTCTGTTTTCCTCCGAGGAAATTTAGAAAATTCTAGAATATCTTAGAAAAAAGCATAAAATAGTATCATATTCTAAAGATTTCCTAATTTCCCAAGATTTTCTTGGATTTCCGAGAAAATGATATTCTTATATCGCATTCTTATAAGATTTTCTAGAATTTCTTTTCACTTATATCACGATTTCCCCCTTGGTTGTTCAGTTAGTGAAAAATCTGGTGTACAAGTGAATGGAAATCTGTGGGAATGTAGAAAATCTTAGAAAACAAAATCTTGCAAAATTCAGAAAATTTTAAGAGCCAAAGAAATATCGGAAAATTGAAAAGAGCAAAAAAAAGTCATTTTAAGATTTACTATTTTCTTTTAGAATTTTTGGAATTTCCTCAGTTTTTCTCCGCGGGAATTTAGAAAATTCTAGAAAATCAAGAAAGTAGAAAAAGCAAAACATTGCATCGTATTCTCAAGATTTCCTAATTTCCCAAGATTTTCTTGGATTTCCGAGAAAATGATATTCTTATCGCAGTCTTATAAGATTTTCTAGATTTTCTTTTCACTTTTATATAAGATCACGATTTCCCTCTTGGTTGTCCAGTTAAGTGAAAAATGTGATGTACAAGTGAATAGAAATCTGTGGAAATGTAGAAAATCCTAAGACATCTTAGAAAAACTCAGGAATTGAATATAATTTCTTTTCAACAAATTTTCGTGATATTTTAGTAAATAGGAAATTTGAAGAAATGAAAATTTGAAAATCAAAAAGATTTTAAAAATCGAAGGTATTCTTGAAAATTTCAGAAAATCTAAAGAAATTCTAGGCAATGGGAAATTCGAGAAAAAGTAGAAACTTCCAAGATTTCTTAAAAAATCTTACAAAATTTAAAAAATATTTAGATTTCCTATTTTTTTTTAAATTTCTGGAACTTCCTCAGTTTTCTTTTGCGAAAATTTAGAAAATTCTAGAATATCTAAGGAAAATCTAGAAAGTACAAAAAGCAAAAAATTTCTAAAGATTTCCTAATTTTCCAAGATTTTCTTGGATTTCCGAGAAAATGATATTCTTATCGCATTTTGTTATAAGATTTTAAATGAATTTCTTTTCACTTTTATCATTTTATATCACGATTTTCCCCTTGGTTGTCCAGTTAGTGAAAAATCTGGTGTACAAGTGAATGGAAATCTGTGGAAACGTATAAAATCCTGAAAAATCTTAGAAAATTTCAGGAATCGAATATAAATTTTAAAAAATTCAACAAATTCTCGTGATATTTTAGTAAATAGCTAATTTGAAGAAATGCAAAAAATCACACGAAAATCAAAAAAATCTTGAAAATTCAAGAAAGAGAGAAAATCTTAAAAAAAATTCCGAAAATCTTAAGAATGTTAAGGAAATCTCAGAAAATTGAAAAAGCCAAGAAAAAGTCGTCTTAAGATTTCCTATTTTTTTTTAGAATTTCTGAAATTTTCTCAGTAATCCTCTGCAAAAATTTAGAAAATTTTAGAATATCTTAGGAAAATCAAGAAAGTAGAAAAATCAAAAAATTGCATCATATTCTATAAAGATTTCCTAATTTCCCAAGATTTTCTAGGATTTCCGAGAAAATGATATTCTTATCGCATTCTTATAAGATTTTCGAGAATATCTTTTTACTTTTATATATCACGATTTCCTCCTTGGTTGTCCAGTTAGTGAAAAATCTGGTGTACAAGAGTGAATAAAATCTGTGAAAATGTAGAAAATCCTAAGAAATCTTCAGGAAAAATTGAAGAACTGAATATAAATTTTTAAAAATTCAACAAATTCTCGTGATATTTTAGAAAATAGAAAATTTGAAGAAATACAGAAAATCCCAAGAAAATCAAAAAATTTTGAAAATTCTAGGAAAACCGAGGAAATCTTTAAAAAAATCAGAAAATCTTAGGAAATCTTAAGTCAAGGAAATCTCAGAAAATTGAAAAACCCAAAAAAAGGTATCTTTAAGATTTCCTATTTCTTTAGAATTTTTGGGATTTCCTCAAATTTCCTTTCATTTCTATACAAGGGCCAATTGAGGAAAAATTCGTGGATGGGATAAATAAGGCTGGGAGGAGTAAATGCATATTTTTTGATAGAAATTTAGGTATATTAGAGGGGGGGGGGGTAATCTCCCACTTCCTCTTTTTTAGAATTCCATAGAAATCGTTGCCATTTGGAGTCCCATGGGTCCAATTGTTTTTAGTTATTTATCCTTTGATATTCTACTTTAATTAAATTTATTTGATTTAAAATAATTATTCAAACAAAATGGTTTTTTCGATTAAAAAAAATAGTATAAAATTTTTATTGTGCACTACCCTGTATATTGTTTATTATTTAATTAGAAAAAGTGGTGGAAGAACTCGAAGACGAGCCCAGTAAAAAATCAGAAAAATTACATCTGACAATCAGCGTGGGATTATTACAAGGTGCGATGAAAACAGTGTAAAACCTGTTTTTGTTTTTAATAATAATTGCATAACTTCGCGTTACAGACCTGCAATCGTCAAAAATGACTTCACCTCGACCCAAATCTCCACATCCAATTGTGTCGAAAAACGATAAAGAGGAGTCTTTCTGGGATAAAATTGGAACTTTGGGGCGCAAAAAGAGAATCAAGGAAGGTCAGTGGATTTATTAAACAAAAATCCCTTTTATTTCCTTTTATGGTCGTGGTTATGTTTAAGTAGGCGTGGTGATGTCAATATTATTTTAGTTCAGGAAGTCGAAGCAGAAGGTAAATATGCGATCGATTCTCCCGGAAGCCCCAACAATCCAATTGTACCACCGGAAGAATACGCGCTAGGTAAATCATTTGGCATGTTTAAAAAAAGTGTAACTCGATTGTGTCTTTAGATGAAAACGAAGAAAGATGTATGATTCAACCTCACGCTTTTAACGATCCAAAATTGCGCGAGTTATTACAAGTTTTAATCGAATGGATCAACGACGAGTTGGCTTCGCAGAGAATAATCGTGCAAGACCTTGCCGAAGATTTGTACGATGGGCAAGTTTTACAGAAGCTATTGGAGAAATTAACCGGTGGTAAATTAGATGTGCCAGAAGTTACACAATCGGAAGAGGGGCAACGTCAGAAACTTGCAGTTGTTTTGGCTCATTTTAACAAGATTTTAGGTTTGCCAGGAAGCGGCGCAAATAAATGGAGCGTGGAAGCTATCCACTCAAAGAACTTGGTTTCAATTTTACATTTGTTAGTATCACTTGCTAGGCATTTTAGAGCACCCATTCGATTACCTGAATACGTTTCCGTCGCTGTTGTTATTGTACAGAAGGTTTCGGGACAATTAATACATCGAACTGTAAGAGAAAACCTTACTGCTGCTTACGACGACGTGGGGATGAGATGTGAGCACGACGCTTTTGATACCCTGTTCGATAAAAACCCAGAGAAACTGCTGGTCGTAAAAAAGGTTGGTCATTATTTTGGAATTGACTCGGTATAATTTTGCAATTGTTTTTAGTCTTTGGTTACTTTTGTCAATAAACATTTGAACAAAATCAATTTGGAAATAACAGAATTGGAATCTCAGTTTCATGACGGTGTATATTTAACTCTGCTGATGGGTTTGCTGGAGGGATTTTTTGTTCCTTTGTACAGTTTCCACTTGACCCCTAAGGAATTTGAACAAAAAGTTCACAATGTGGCCTTTGCTTTCGAATTAATGGAAGAAGTTGGAATTCCAAAACCTAAAGCCCGACCGGAAGGTATGTAATTTTTATTCCAAATCCCATATTCGAGTGTTTTCCGTTTCAGATATTGTAAATCAGGATCTAAAATCAACTTTGCGAGTTTTGTACAACCTTTTCGTAAAATACAAGTAATCTGAAGTACTACCAACGGAGGCCTTTCACTGCCTTATTTATGCATCTAGAAGAAATAATTTCGAGTGTCAACTAATAAAGAAAAAGTATTTTTTATAATATAGAAAAGCTAAAAAAAATTGTCGTTACTAATTGTGTTAATTTTTTTTACTAATGTAGATAACATTATATAAATTTTAAAATAAAACTATTTATTTACTATTTGTTTGTCAAGTGCTTAATAATATCTGGGATTATATTCTTGTCAGTCTTATCGGAGTAACTTAAAATGTTTTCAAAGTAAATATTAAAAAATGAACTTAAATTTTTATTATCTGTGCCAACTATCAAACGAGATTTTTCGTTGGAACTCTTTCGTGCACACACTGCCATTGCATCTAAAATCGTAGCGGAAATAAAAGCCAAATTGGATTTGATATCAGATGAATTGGAAGTACCGTAATAATCAAAACAATTTAGAATAAGCAATTCTGGACATCTGTGCCAATTGTGAATCGAGTTTAAGTGCGATAACAAATCCTTTTTATCCTTTAAGTATCTAGAAAAATTTCAATCAGCTTTAGAAACTGCATGTAATGAAGTGACTTACAAGAACGTGATAAGCTTTAAAGTTTCTTTGTTAGGTGGTTTGATGTTATCCGGTAAATGATCGAAAGGTTGTGGTGAAATATACCATACGTTTAACCCTAACTCGGCATAATAAATTGCACACTAAAAAGTAAAATTAATTTAGAAAGTAAAAAGTGCATTATTACATTTTACTTGTAAAAAAATGTCGTGTAAATCATCACAATTTATTAAAAGCGATGCAACATCGCTTGTAAACATGTTTAATTGTTTACATTTTCCAGGTTATGTTTTTAAATATATCTCCTATATACAGGGTGTCCCAATTTTTGTCCAAGTCCAAACCTTTGGGGGGAGTACCGCCCTTTAAACCAATTTTTTGAATTTATGCTTTCAGACGGTCATAGCAGCGATATTATTGATTTTTTAAACTTAATGGATTAGAACTTTTTTAAAGGTCATTCGCTTATGTACAAATTAGGTAATAACCCTTTACCGCCTAGAATCAACAGATTTCGAGTTATCAATTAAATATACAATAATGGCAGTATTAGGCAGTAACAGAAGTATTGGCAGTAAGTAACAGTATCGGCAGTAAGCTAAAAACGCTAAAAACATCCCTCTAGGTAGCACAAACTCGCCAAAGGTGCAACTCGAAAGGAGTGAAACTCGTAAGGGGTGAAACTCGTTATCAACGATCGACGGTATCACAATCGCGTCTGACTGCCAACACTAAGACTATATCAGAACGCACGCACCGTCAATAGAACTCAGGAGCGAATCAATTCCCTATGTAAAATACATGTAAAATTTTGATTTTCAAATGCCGTTTTCTCGAAAACTAATGGATAATCCGTATCGAAGTGCGGTCTCAAAATGCTCAGAAAATTGTCTTCTTTCCAATAGAAAAAAAATCGCGGCCCGATTCGTGGTATGGATTAACTGACAGTAGCCCATTCTTGTTTTCATCCCATATGTATACTTGATCCTGCTTGTACATTCTTTGGTATCCAATTTTAACTCTTTCTCCGCTCTTCATAGTGTCTTTAGCAATCGCCCATATTTTGTTTTAGATTTCCTTCTCTTATCTTTTATCTTTTTCTGGTACCTTTCTAACTGATTTTCCAACATCGTAATTTTTTTCTCTTGATTGCTTGTTTTTTCCTCCAATCTTCCAACCACTGCCTTCACTTCAGGCATTTGTTCTTTCCATCGTGTTCCGTTCAGTTTTTCCTTTGTTTCCTTAATTTCATGGTTATTTTCCTGAAAACTTGAAGATCAAGATTTTCTTGAAGATCAATTACATTTACATCCAATTCATTTTCGACCGAAAGTATTGTGTGGAGACTGGTACAATAATTTTCTAGCGTTTTCCCAGCTGACATGGTTACGTCATATTGTCGTCGATAATTGGTCAGCATTGACGTCATATTACCAAAGAAATGACGTACTAGTGACGTAAAAGTTACATGTTAATGTCACAGCCCAGAGACGTAATTTTTGGACGATTATACGACGTCGCCAAAGACGTCCCCTGAACGTCTCACAGAACAATTAAGAACGTCATAAAGGCCCAGTTTTTCAATTGTTAGTTAACCCAAATTCAATGCCTAACTTACATTTCTAACCAATAGAGTAGTCATAATCGTAGGTTAACCATTGAATTTCAATTAACCAACGATTGAAAAACTGGGCACACAAACACGCTATTAATTACCTAATTATTAGATTATAAATTAGATAGTACCACAAATCACCAGAGAGCAAACTACACCGTGTACGACTACAATCATCTGTATACTGCATGGTGCATGCTGTAATCAACAAGTAACAATTTCGACAACCGAGTTCGACGAGGATAAAATATCTCGTAGTTGCAAAATTATTTTTATTATCTTGACCTTGAATTAAGCACATTTTACCGAGTTAACACGATGTAAAACGAAAAACGACGTCAGAATTACATTGAAATTACGTTACTTTTTTGACGTCAAAATTACGTCATAAAACAACGTCACACTAACGTCAGTATTTAGTCATTTGACGTCCGCGACGAAATATGACCAGAAATAAACGTGATTTTGACGTGATTTAACGTAAGCATGTCAACTGGGTTGTCATCTTATATTCTTTTTCCTTCTGGCTCTAACTTCAGTTTCGGCATTTGAACATATCCATCAGATTCTCTATAATTTTGCATTTTTTGAATGGTTTCCGATTACACAATCTGAGAAATTTATAGTCGCAGATTTACTTTGAGACTATATTTATATCCATGGGCGTACCCAGGGGGGGCAGGGAGGAGCAGCTGCCCCTCCCTGAATCCTGTAGTACCTGTAATAAATGTAATAAACGCACATTTTTAATTATGTTGAATTATTTATCAATAGAAAATTCCTGATTTGGCCCCCCCCCCCCTAGGCCAAAAGCTGGGTACGCCCATGTTTATATCAAATAAAATATCATGCCAAAGAATTACACCGCATATTAACTTAATAATAATAATAATTATTATAAAAAGGTACCGTTGTACTATAAATATTAATTAATTCCTAAACCCTTTATTTCACTTCACAAAATTTTCTCACTAATAAAAGTTAAAGGTCTGAACTCGAAAGCAAACTTTTGTGTAAAACAAAATTTTAAAATTATATTCATTATAATAAAATGTCCAGATGTTATTTTTTTCCAAATAAATTGGTTTTTCCAATAAAAAGTAATATTTATATGGGCCGACAAAGTAAAAAATAAGCAGATTTAAGGGTAATTTTATTGCTTTATTACGTACTATAGTTTACTATTATACCCCCAGGGCCGGATCTAGGGAGGGGCGCTTGCCCCTTCTTGCATCCTAAGGGGGCGGTTAAAAAAAAAGTCCAAGACCAAAATTTTAACCATAAATCAGATTTTTAATGTTATTAATTTTGAAATTTTTTTAAATAATTTAAACGTCCCTTTGCTACTCGGCGCAACTTGGCAGTTGGCCTAGTTTGCCTATTAGTATGTATAGTACATATTATATTAGTGATTTGTCTTGCGGATTTTTCATTAATTTTTGTGTGTGCTAGTGTTGCTGCTTAGAGGCCATCCATAAATTACGTCAAATTTTAAGAGATTTTAACTCCCCCTTCTCCTTTCTCACAGGTAGTCACATTTTTAAAAACCCCTCCCACTTGGTGCGACGTCACATATTTTTCAAGTTTATAAAATTAAAAACAATTTAAAATAACATATTTTAAAAATAATACGTAAACCGATTGTCAAATTTAAGATGCGATTATGCGAAAATATAATGTATATAGGTATTTATAAAAACTATTCGAGGGGGGTGGCAATTTAATTCTTTGCCCCCCATCGAAAACTTACTAGATCCGGCGCTGTATGCCCCTACTGTTTGGTTTACTTAATAATGTTTAAGGTTGGCGTTTCGCCTATGTTAAATATATGGACGATATGGTGTCATTGTATTTGCTTAGGAAGAAAAAGTAAGAACTTTTAGAAACCAAATTTGGAACCATTTAAAAGCTAAAAGTTGGCTCTCGGACCCTAGCTAGTTTTTATTACGATCAGAACATCGCAAATATTAAAAATTTTGCTCTTAAATTTACAATTTTTTTAACCACAAATGTAGCCATTTAATAATTTTTATAAACATTACTTTAATAAATAGAAGTATAAAAAGTAGATCACATCCAGCACACATGTTCCATCTAACTTGAAAAAAATTTTGGTAGCATTATATGCATTTTTGTAGAAACTAGAGCAAATATAAATTGATAATACAATATTTCTTCTTATGGCGAATTTACTTGAAATATTTGATAGAAATCTGCCGTATTACAAGAAAAAAAATTAAATTTTATTGTGTAATAGTTTGTCTATTTCTTCAGCAACGGCGCTGATTATAAATGCTACCAATGGTTTTAAACTTTGCTAATTGCATAATACTAGCAGGTAAAATAAGAATCATTCATAATATACGTGTGTGGGAAGGGTATGCTGATTGGGCGTTATCATACGACTGTATACGTTATCAAAGGTCAACCGTATACTATTTTTATAATATTAAATATTACGCTATATAAATAGTACAGTGCTTTCTTGAAATTATTTTGACTTCTGTGGACACGTCAGGCTTAAAGGCTGAAACTTTCAAAAATGAAGGGTTAGATGCCATATATTCATAATCCGAAGGTAATCAAAAATTAGAACCCGTAAAAGGGCGCTATTAAAAAAAAAGAGATAAGATCATTAACAGAAAGCTAATAAAATGTGAATTATTTTGATATTATTATAATTTGAAATAATTTTTGTACGAAATCCATTTCTTTTTATGTTTGAAAACTGTAAATTGTTAAGTCGCTTATGAAGAATAAAAATTTTTTAACCACCGCTAATCACTCACAAACGTTTATTTGTCCCTGATATACCGGACAAAAAATCAGCCGCCAAAAATTTATATTAGAAATAAAAATTGTATAATATTATTAAATTTTTGCGAAGTTCAATTCAAGCTCTTATGCTCTTATGCTAAGTCAGTCAATTTAATTGTGTATGTGGATGAATATAATATGATGCATTACATCATCACATGATAAAATCTTGCGAGTTTTATGTTGCGCAGGTCAGTGTTCATAGCGAGATAATAAATTACATGATAAAACAATAACACAGGTAATTAAATATTAGTAGATTCTCGGGTGTAAGGGAAGGGGATGAAATAAAACAACACGGTTATCGGCCGACTAGTTTTTAGGGAAAGAACTTTTAAAGAGAAAGAACTTTCAATATTCAGGTAATTAATTATTTCTGTTAAATTTACAGATAATACCCCATGGTCAAGGTGGACTCTGGACATAATGCATTATTGTTTAATTGTAACTAGAGCTCGGATTTTATGCATTTGCATGTTTTTTAATATTGATATGCCAACAAATTCGTTTTGAAATCTAGACGAATTCGGCAAAAGTGAATCCAAAAATTCGGTTTTCAAAATGCATATTTTCAACGTTTGGTGCATATTTAAACAAATGTTGCATATTTGTGCATATTTGGACTACTTTTGGTAGTTTTTAAAAGATTTTTATAAAGAAAATAAAAATTATTATTATGAAGTGTTGTACCCATTTATATCCAAGTTCTAATATGCCCCAATAACTTCAGTAGACGTCGAACTACAATACATACATAAATATTCGGACACTCCTATGTTAACAATGTTAATTGGACGTTTTCAAGACATTTTTTTTATATAAAAATCGCTTTTACAGCAAAATTTTGTAGACATTTTTTGTTGCAAATTTCATTGCCTTACATTTTGTTTATATACATTTTTCTATTTTTTTGCACCGTTTCCGACTGACAGCGACTTAAAGAAGACTCTGTAAAATCCAAAAAATATTATCATCTATATCTCGGAAACGGTGCGACCAAATAGAAAAATGTATATAAACAAAACTGTAGAGAATGAAATTTACAAGAAAAAATTTCATATTCATATTTTTATTATGATGCACCGTTTCCGAGATATAGATGACAATATTTTTTGGATTTTACCGAGTCTTGTTTAAGTCGCTGTCAGTCGGAAACGGTGCAACAAAATGGAAAAATGTATATAAACAAAATTTAAGGCAATGAAATTTCCAACAAAAAATGTTTACAAAATTTTGCCGTAGAAGCGATTTTTACATTAAAAAAAAACGTCTTGAAATCGTCAAATTAACATTGTTAACATAGGAGTGTCCGAATATTTATGTGAGTAACTGTGCGTCGTTTCGTAATACAAATATGTATTATCAAATCAAAGACAATCATTTTTGATTGACAATTTGTAAAAACATTTAGTTGTAAATATTTACCATATTATTAAAAATTAAAATGAATTAAAATTTTTTTAAAGTAATAATTTGAAAATAAAATTTATTATTAAAATTATTATTTTTTACGAATCTAAAATAATCTATAAAAATTATAAAAACATTTTTTTAGTTTGCATATCGATGCATATATTACCTTTTTTCATCAATTTTAGTGCATATTTTACAAAACTTCGGTGCATATATACGCGCATATTTTGAAGTATTTTGGTGCATATAAATAATCCGAGCTCTAATTATAACAATCGGTTTATTAAAACAGTTTTATTCAACAAAAACTATTAATTATATAAATAAAAATTCGTTAAAAAATATTATTTTTAAGTTAATAATTACTCAATATTAGGAAAACATAATATAGAGTTATAAAAATTATTAAAACTTTAATATTATGAACTGATATAATAATTCATCGTAAAGTATGTATAATATTATAATCACTGCAATAAGCACATGGTATAATATTATTATTACCATGCATTTCTATTTTGAGAAACAAGATAAAACTAGCTAAGTTTCAATTAATTCTTGGTAAGTAGCAAAGAAAAAATAGTTCAGCTTTTATAAACAGGGCACCGCCACTTTCTTTTTAATTATTCTGAAATAAAGTGCGAGGTGATCGCCCACGCTAGTGACGCCCCCCTTAAGCCTAGAAAATAAACAAAAATTTTAATTATTGAATGATTCAAATTGTATTTTGATCTCGCTGCTTATGCCGCCCTTCTATAGTGCAGCCTGATGCGGCCGCATCTTTGCATCGTAGCCCCGCAAAATTAAAATACGACGTATAAACAGTGGCGTATAACCATGAGGTTCAGTGGGCTCGAGCCCCAGAGCCCTAAATTTGAAAAACTTTTTAAAAAATGGTAGTGTATTAAGGAGGGAATCTCTTAAAAACAACGAGTAAGAGACTAAAAAAAGTTGTTAATATTCCACCTAAAAGCGCTTTAGTCTATTGAGCTCCAGGCCATGGCAAACTTAAATACTCGCGTCTGGGTATAAATTATATTCAGGGACAGGCAGCTTTCTGATTATGTGCATTTGAGGGCAAAAAAACAAAAGTTTAATTAAAAATGATAAATTGTATTTTTCTATGCGATGACCATTGGTAATTTAATCTAAAACTGTGCCATTTGTAATAAAGAAAGTTAACCATATCCACATCCAAAATTTGTTGAATTCCATCATTTGTTAATAATGCTTAACCCTATGCAACGGATTTTAAAAAAACAGGTATTGTAAAAAATTAAATTAAAAAATAAATAAAAAATAATAAAATCGGCGTGTATATTTTCTGTCATTGGATAGTACAGAATAAAAAATATAATTCTAACAATAAAAAAATAATATTACACTATAACATAAATATAACAATAAGAACAAAATAATATTAAAACAAAATATTACGATAATTAGGTTGATAAAAATAATTGTTTAATTTTGTAAATAAATTTGTGTTGTAAATAATTTTAATCGTCCTGTATAATTTTTAATCGTTAAAAATGTTTATGTTGGTATTATTTTGTTAATTTTGTAAAATGAAAAATTTGATGGCCGACAGCCAAGCGAACGGACGTGTGTTTGTCCGTTCCAATTGAGTTTAAGTTTCTAAAACAGGTGTTTTTATTTTATTTATTGAAGAGTCTCATGTGAATAAGAAATGGGTGGCCCGACGAAGAAAATTTAAGTTTTATTTTAAATTTTATTTAATTTACATTTTTTTATAATTTGAGACAATAAGCGGGTCATCACAGTATATAAAAATCATTAAAACATATAAATATTAAGAAAACGAGTTTTAGAAATATTAAGAAAAGGGAGTTTCGGTTGCTGTTATTTTTCTGTTTTTGATGTTTCAAAAGGTATAGATCCAATTGTTATTGGAACTCTAATTTTTAAATTAGAGTACAAGAATGGTAGACGCACTTTCCCCTAAATATCCATAAATAAAAAGAAAAACTCAATTCGTTTCTATAAAAACTATTTGATGTTATCTAACTTACTCTTAATTCCCAAAATGTCTTCATAATTTTGCAATGCTGAATATTGCCATTGTACACATCAGTAGGAACTCTCAGTTGCAAGTCCCATGTTTGTTCACTATAAGGTAGAACTGTTCCATTTGTAACTGCAAACGTTTGCCCATCGAAACACAAAATTTCTTTATTTCTCTCATTAGTTATTAATTCATAGCCCTATAGAAAGAATATAAAAAAAAGGTAATTGATAATGGTATTATATATTTATTTTACAAATTTATAATATTATTTGTATATTTTTGTATGAAGACCAAAAGTCCTTGCTTGAATAAGAAAGTGTAGTTATAATCTTTTATCGGAAAACATAACGAAAGCGATGCTTTCCGAGTGTCCACCCGGCAGCCAAAACGAAGCATTCCTAGTCAGCTCACAAATCGACTAATAATGTAAAATCGACCATTAATGTGTTTTTATTAATGGTCGATTCTGTTACTTCTGCAAGTCAATTTGTAATTTAAACAATATTTTTTATTATTTGATATAATTGATAATTTTATGTTTTCCGATAAAAAAGTATACTCACCTCGCCTAGAAATATGATCCGCTACTGGGCTTACAGCTTTAAAAAGCTCGCTACGCTCACTTTTTAATATAGCTGCACGCCCAGTAACGGATCATTTTCTATGCTTGGCCAGTAATATACTATTATTTAACCTTAAAAAGTTCAAGGTTTATAAATCTGTTTTTCGCTCTCCTGCATTCAGATGGAATGTAGGAAATCGCAAAAAAAGTATTCAAAATTTTTACTTTTGATTTTATTTTTTTAAAATTATTTTTACATCGTAGTTAGACGTGAAAAATCTTCCTGAAACAATGTTACCGAATTCTTTTAAATCCTATTTCTCCTTCCACCGTCTCCTAATTTTCATAGATAAAATCAGGCCCGCAGCCAGAATTTCATTTCGGGGGGGGGGGGGGGAAGCACTCATAAAAACCTTTCGTAAAAGTAATATTTTCGGCAAACCCCCTTACGGGAATTTTTATTATTACAAACAATTGTTGTTTTTTTAACATTTGTGCCCCCCCCCCCGGCTACGGGCCTGGATAAAATAGATTAATATCAATCAAAATTCAAATTACCTGAACAAAATTAAAGCGCACATCCTTTACTTTAATGCTGGTTGAATTTTTTACAGTACAAGTAAAAGAAATCATCTCGTCAGGAATATATCCAGTCTTAGGTAATTTAACAATTACTTTAATTAACTTTTCGTTACCAAACAATAATTTCTTTACTTCGTTAAATATATCTGGTTTCTACAAAATAAATATCAACGAAACAAACCGCAGTCACTGTTAGATTTCTAACCTGTAATGAAGGCACATCGTTAAGGTTTATGTAGGAACAAACAGAAAAGTTCTTTTTTATAACATAATCTCGAGACCAAGGTAGATCGACTGTAACTTTAACTTGGTACTTAATATTGCCCTCAAGTTCATTTACCGATGAAGGCAGTTCCGCTGGTAAATTGAAAGCAAATGGAAACGAATAATTTCCAGGTTGAAATGTCGTTTCAGCTTTGAAATATAAGAAATAATTAAAAATTTATATAAAATCGTAGGGTAATAGTATATTGTTTACTGAGAGAGCAAAGTGAGTAATTTTTTCCATAACGTGACGTTTGTTGTCCGAAGTATGCCCGACGTTATTTTTTTATTAAAAATCTTTATTTAACTCATTTTATTTAACTTTGTTAAACAATTTTAATCACCAAATTAAACTTAAAGTCTTAACCAAAACCAACTTCAGAGGTCTTTTAAAAAGATTCACATAATACAGCTTTGCAAGTATTTCTCAAAATTTAGTAAAATGTACCCTCTCATTTATACAAATGTTAAAAAAATTCTTACATGCCAATAAACTTGATTGCATCTCAAAATATGGTTCATAGTTAGTGTAGTATGCTTTACCTTCCTTAAATTCTACTTGAGCCCCACCTCTGAATACAAGACGAATATCTACAAAAATTAAAACAATTAACAAATATGAATTAAAACAAATAATAAATAAATAAATAATGCAGGATTTACCGTAATGTGGAAAAATGAACTGTTCATAGTTTACAGACAATTGGTGCTTTTAAAAAAGACAAAGACATCTTGGAACATGGCATCCCCAAGAGTGTGTGTAAAGTCACATAATTATCGGTAAAAAAATTCTTATGAACTTTTTTGTACAATTAATTATTATTTGAGAGCAAGTGTGTTAATCAAAAACAGTTTATTTAGTAGCAGCCGTTAAAACAACCCCCCCTACAACGCAAAAATTTGATTGAAACAGCAATGAAACTTAAGTATTGCATTTTGTTTATTTTTTTTTATGTTACTATAATTATTTAATATTATTTTATTAAGATATTTTAAAATTTAATCAAATTAAAAATCTGCGTAAATTTACGTAGTTCCAAAAATTGGACCCGTTTATAAAATATTTACGACACGCCACTGTGTTAACATATTATATAATATTACGTCATGCCTGTTATATGAAAATCTTGGTTATGGTATATAGAATTAATTTTTTATTTTAATAAATTTCCAAAAAAAAAAATCAAAAAAATACCTCGAACTTTTTGTTCGGATTTGAAAGGACACGTAAGATATCCGTTAATTGTGTCTCCTGGATTATAATAGGGTTTATCCAACTGAACTTCACAACTTTCACTCATCTTAAATTCGTCCACTCGGTTTAATTTGATATTAAGCTCTATATTTAATTACAAGAAATTAACAATTTTTGATTAACAAAAAATATTCTAACAACGCCACAGGAATTAAATTGGCTGGCAAAGACAACGAATGAATATAATGATATTCAAGGACAGCAAACCTATCCTTGCTAATATTTTTAGCGTTTTTAGATTAGATCATATATATTACAGTAATAAGGTTTTCAGTATGTTAAAATAGCAATTAATATAATTAAGAATAATTTCGTCCATTTGTATTTTTAATTTTTTAAATTAGCAAAGTTAATTTCAGATGATGTGAATAAGGGGATGAAAGCTAGAAATCTCCAAGAAGCATGTTTACAATAGAGAGAAATGGAAACTGGGGCCGCAGAAGCGGTACTAACTGTAGACAATCCGTTTATATATAATTTCAAAAAAATTAAACCTGAAGTAAATTTAGGCCGCCGCGTTCGGTCTGACGCCAACAAACACTTTTCGCCCGTTCGCTTTGGCACTTTTGCGTGCTTTCAAAAACTAAAGGCTCGGCCCATTTTAAAGACTTGAAACGATTATTTTGCCATTCCGGAAGTAAAGTATAGTACTCACTTTACACCCGGATTTGAGGGTGTAAAGTGGCTCTTTTTTGCCCTAGGCCAATAAAAAAGTTACTGTCGGGCAAAAAAAAGTCACTAGGAGTAAAAAAGCTGTCATGAATTATCAATCATTTCTTTTTAGATTTACATGAATATTTAATTGTCCGTAATTAGTGATGTCGTCCATCTTCCCGAAATCCGGAAACTCTTCACCTTCTAGGGAGACGAGATTTTTTTGTCCGGAGGGTAATTGTTGCCCTCGGCTAACCCCTCGTGAAAACTAAAAAATTCAGGAAGAAAAGAATTCTAACCTCCTTTAAGGAGAAGGGTGGTGACAACTCAATGACACCGAAAAGGACGTTAGAATTCCTCTTGAACAAATTGTTACCGGACGATGACCGCAATCAACTGACTCATGCGTGGATCACCAAACCATTAGGTCGGATTTCGAGAGTCTGCGAAGCGGCGCCTGTAAGAGGTGGACCCATCGGAACTTGATAGAATTATTTATAATACGCAAGCCAAAAAGGCTCCCCAGATTTGATAATGTGCAGGGCTCTTTCCTCAAGAAAGTCTACATAGTTGTCAGGAGAGTATTACGGAATATCTACAATGCATGCCTTAAGGCTGCCTATTTTCCCGAATTGTGGCTAAAGGGAGTACTTATAGTACTCTTGAAAGACCCAAACGGGGACACAGGCAGTCCCAAAAATTACAGACCAGTCACTCTTCTTAGCGTATTTGGAAAAACATTAGAGAAAATTATCAAAATTAGAATTCACAAAAATAAAATTCCGTACTACTCCCCCTCAACAATCGGGCTTTGTTGAAGGAAAGTCGACTATTGGGTCACTCCAAAAGTTCATAAGGCAATTCAATCTTCCTGAACTGAGGAAGAAAAAGGTAAGGGGCAATCAGACAAGGGCTACAGTGTTTAATGCAACCATCTTCTATGACATTTTGGGGGCTTTCGACAACCTGTGGTGGCCTGTTCGCCGCTCTGCGGAGAAAAGGGCTTCCTCACAAGTTGATCCTAATTCTGAAAAGCTACCTAAGGATGAGGGTAGTCACCTTCACCTCAGGAGTAATGTCTGTAAGTAAAGTCTGTTCGAAAGGGTGCCCACAGGGGTCGGTCCTTGGACTACTCCTGTGGAACACACTTTTGGAGACTATCTGGAATCTTGCCAGGAGGAGGGGGTTGAAGTCGATGCACATGCGGACGACATTCGAGCAGTCATAACTGCAAATATTAGGAAAGAGCTTATCAGACGCATGCAAGCTAACGTCGACAGTTTAAATTTGTGGTGTAATAAGGTCAAGCTCTTCTTATCAGAGAGCAAAACCAAAATTATAAGTTTTTACCCTGATAGAGTACATAATTACGATATCAGGGTAATGCTTAACAGGAGGAAAACCCAAGTAGTTGAAGAGTTCAAATACCTTGGTGTGTGGGTCGATCGGCGACTGACCCTGCAAAAACACATTAATTACGTGTGTGATAAAGCCACGACCTTAGTTGGATCTCTTCAACGAAAGGCTAAGGCCAGTTGGAACATACCCCACTATGACTCTGTGAGAAGGATCTACCAGGGGGCAGTAGTCCCCATCGTGGCTTACGGAAGCGAGATCTGGATCCACAGAGTCATGGATAGGCACATTAGGGCAAAGCTCCTGTCGACCTACGGCCATGGACTTAGAAGTCCATGAAATGAAATGCTCCTTCTAAGTCCATGCCTACGGCCTATGTGGCCGCCTGATTAGCAAATGCTACAGGACTGTATCATCAGAGGCGGCAGGAGTCTTAGCAGGGCTTCACCCACTCGATATTGAGTTACAAATGAGAATTGCTTGGGAAAAACTTTATTCTGTTTATTCGGACGCCCCGTTTCTTTTTCCATCATCTATCCAACAGTTCCAACATTTTATTCCTATGAAAGCCATGAAATGACGGCCACGCTCCTTTAAAAAAACTTCGCCTGCGGCGCACAGTGGGGTTTTTGACCACAAGCTGAAAGCTGGTCTAAATTCAAAAAATCAAATACTACTTAGCCGCGGTGGCAAGCTTTTCCCGTTACTTCGCCCGTTAAGGGCGTCATAGTCTAAACTTCGCAGAGGACGGCAAATTGGCTAGCGCCGGCTCTGCCAATCTGAGATGGTTTGATCAGGTAATGTATGACCTGAGAATAATGGGAGTAAAGGCTAATATAACGTGATATAACGCTCTACATGACTCATGCACCGCTGCACACCATTTGCCATAGTTTTAATTATTTGCTTCTGAATTCAAATGTAGAATATGACATCAGCCTCACGCATTTTAAAGAAATTGCGAGAAACGTCTTTAACCGAATGCCTATTAGGTAATTTTAGTAAATTTTGGGTGTGAAGCCTCTCGCATGTGGTCTCGAAGTCGCAGTTCGTTTAATGTAATATAATAGAGGTATATGTATTTATCTACATGTAACTAGGCCCTCGGCCTGTATGTAGTGTGAAATTTAACACAATAAAAATAAATAAAAAATAATGTCCAAGTGAGACAGAAAGTCTCAAGACCTTCTGCCTCAAGTGATCACTAGCCTTTAACAGATTGGAGAAAAAGAGTTAAAAATAGACAGGAATGGAGAAGAATCACAGTGATTGCGAAAACAGACCACAGACTGTAAAAAAGTAAGAAAGAAATAATGTTTAGTGAATGGGGACTAATCCAACCCAAAAGACAGATTTGTTAAGTCTCGAAAGAGACAGCCAAATTCCTAGTGGAATGTAAGGCTGTAAAACCAAATAGAGAAATAACAAAAGATTTTGTTAAAATAATAAATTCAAAAATCAATGACCAAAATTTACATTTCGTTGTTGTAATCAAAACATTATGAAAAGCTATTCGTGTAACCGTTGACGAGAAAAGCCAATCTAATAATTATTCTAATTTGACTGGAAGTTTAAAGATTCCAAAACCTACCAAAATTCTATTTTCATTTTTATTAACATTTATTATTATTTAACAAAAAAAGTTACAAACAAATTCTGTTACCTAAATTTCTTCATCACTGGAAACCACTTCGTCTTCTTCTGGCTCACTTTCAAGTCCCTTGGACTTCAAATAAGCTGAATATTGCTCCGGAACAGATTTAAATCTTCTAATTTTGGCTCGCAACTGTTTCCACGTCTCTTGATAATAATTTTTTTTATCTTTTACCATAGCTTTATAATCTTTACCGTAAGTATCCATTAAATACGTAATCCATTGCACTTGCGAATTTGGAAGCTTAAACATACGTTTTCTGGGCGCGTTTGCCTCCTTTTCCAATTCATCTACGACTTGAGTTGCTGACGGAACAAAACTGGGGTCCGATACTATTAGATTTTCTTTTGCTTTTTCTGGTTTGATACTTAAAGTTACGTTCGGATCAAACGATAAACCCATGTTACTTAAATTGTACTTCACCGATCTTGTTACGTTCCACTCATTTTTAACTTCCTCACTACAAGCAAAACAATTAATATTTTATTTTTAATTGTTTCCATAATACTAACCATGCAATTTGTCCTGGATTGGATAATTTATTCCTCAATCGTTTTCGATTTACATTAAAACGATATTTCTGCTTCCTTCTCTGTTTGCGTAGTTTTGGCATTTTCTCGGTTTAAGTTTTCAAAACTCTAACCTAAAATGACATGTGCACAGTTGACGCATATAAATGCGCTTGCGTGTAGATGGCAGGGTTGCTTGCGCGGTAAACGTTTTAAAAACCGACATTCCGAATTTGCTTGTTGTTGTTAAATAAAAGGTAAGTAATGCAAATTGTATACATACAACAAATATTATTATAACTTTCGATTAGATACAATTACTTTGATTACAACTGGCAAACTTCTGAATTAAAAAGTGAAATATTTGAAAAAGCCGCGTCTACGTTTGCCAACGTGATATCGAAAGTTACTAAAATAATTTATAATTATGGTATGGCGTTGTCAAGCTTTGCTTATGATAAATGATGCATTTTTGGTATTTCCACTAATTACGAATATTAATACGGATATACGTAGAGAAAATACAAAATTAATGCTATAATTAATAATATAACCAACGGTAGGTGTTCACTGTATGAATAACGGTCGCCGATTGTTATGAATTCAGAACGTAACCCAATTTTCACCTCTAATTATTTATAGATGGGTGACAGCGATGATGAATATGATCGGAAACGGCGCGATAAGTTTCGTGGGGAACGAGCAGAAGCTACGTATCGTGGATCTGAACGCTCGGTGCGACCTCGGGAAGAGTGGCCCGAGAGAGATGTCTGGTCTCGACCCAGACCCCGGGAGTACAGAGGCGTCGTAAGAGACCGGGGGTATTCTCCCAGTTTAGAACCCCCCGTAGCAAAGCGATCCAGACATGAATTTTATGGCGAAAGTTATTACAACCACTATCAACCCTATCATCAGCCTGCACATAGGTATGAAAAGCTAAATTTTGTTGTTACCTGAGCTTTTTTATTTTCTATGTTTTGTGTTCGTCTTATTTTTTTTTAGAGCATGTTTGCATTTTATGTCACTAAATTATTAATAAGTTGTTGATACCTAATTTTTTAAAGAGCTGGTAATTTCTTCAGAGAACCTCCAAGTCCGGTTTCGAACGAAAGTCAACCAGTAATGATGTCGTTTAAGGCTTTTCTAGCAGCTCAGGACGATAATATTTCGGATAGCGAAGCCGTAGAAAAGTATAACGAATACAAGCTGGAGTTTCAACGTCAACAGCTTAACGAATTCTTTGTAGCCCACAAAGATGACGAATGGTAAGTGTCTTGTTGTAATTTTTATTAGTTAAATGTAAATAAAAAAAACTGTTGAGGTAATTTTTCGGTTGATGTATGTTTTGATGTATAAATTTGACACTTTTTTTATAGCAAGGACGGCATACATCATCCATAAATAAATGGGGTTGTAAATAAATAATATTATTTTTTTATAAAGTAAATCCCCTACATGTTTTCTTTATTAAAGTTTTTCTCTACAGTGCTGAATCGAGACTAAGCTGTTATCTTCGTTAAAAATATAAATAACCTCTGTGTTAATTGTGTGTGAATCTACGATGATAAATTTGTGATACTACAATAGAATGCTAAAGCTAAACATGAAAATGCATTACCTATGGATTAAGAATCGTTAAAAAGCTATGCGCGCAATGCATATGCTTTCGCGTACTTTGTTAGGGTTTTATCAAAGCAGGTGAAATTCACGTTTAACAAAGTTCGTTATGATTTTATATTAAATTTTAATTGTTTTGTGTGAACGAGTGGAAAAAATGATGACAGTGATCCTCCTTTTCTAATATAATTAAGCTAACTGAACTTGTAAATAATTTTTATTTAGAAATCCCAGTCGATTCGAGTCACAAATGGGGTCATTTCATATCAAGTAATCCAAGAAGAAGTAATATAACATATTGGTAGTTTAAGATGAACTTTACCTCTTGAGAATTGCATTTAGGTAAAAATGGGTAAGGATCAATCTTGTAGCCCATGTCTTTCACACAGGGGATAAGAATTTTCAATTTCCATAAGCTTTTCGGAATACAAGAAACGCTGCACTTGGCCAAACAAATATGGCACTCATATGAAAACAAAAGACAGTAAAATATAAATAAGGATGATTTTGAATTACCAATATGTTTTTCAGCGACCGGATTGGACCACTTGAAATGGAATGACCCAAATCTCTTTTTTTTTTTCGTTTTAAAACAATATTTTTACAAGTTCAATTTCATACCAAAAGGTTTCGTAAGGAAATTAAAATTTAATATAAAAGGAAAGAAATAAAATATTTTGTAATTGTATAATGTTATCTACACTCTGCAAATTTTCATCACGTATATTATTACGATTTCCAGTTATGGTGGTGGGTTCTTCTGTCAATCTTGTATTGTAAAAATTTTAACACCTGACAATTACAAAAGTTTTATTTATGATTTTGAAAAAAAGTTGCTTAAATTGACACTCCGAGTGCATGTAGAGTTCTAAGTTATTATCTCTTTAATTTATACAGAGTGGCCATGAACTTCTCTACTTATTACTGTTGTTTATTTTGCAAAAAAAAGTAAAATACATCAAATCTAAAATACACCAAATCTCGGGTACCAATGGTAGTAAATTTGAATCTTGGGTAATCCCAAATTATTTATGTTGTAGTTCGTAATTTCATTTTAAACTGTAGTAAGTCACACAAGGGGTAAATATCTCGAAAATTTTGTGTACACTTGTTTGGAATTCCTTTGGAAATTATTTGAATTCCTTGGAAATCTCTGGAATTCTTTGGAAATCACTGGAATTCTTTAGATTTCACTTTGATTGGAATTCCTTGGAAATCCCTGGAATTTCTTAACCAGAGTATACATGCAAACATTCGATTTTTTAAACCGGGTGGTCTGGGGGGTGTGGAATACCCTCCAGTGCATCAGAAATTGTATTTGCATTATGCTGTAATAGTGAAAAACGGACAATGGCCAAACAATTTGATAATATCGCAGTGTAGGTCTGTTTATATTTAAAAAATGTTATTCAAAGTTTGGCTAATAATAATGTATTTAAAACTTAAAATTATGTTCTGGAATATTTAATGAAATCTATCACAAAATATATACGCAAACCATCGGTTTTTTTGCCGTTGCTGTTTCGCCGTCAGTCATTTCGCCGTCGGAAATTTAATAATAATTTTTTAATATTTAAATAATAACAATTCAAAGAATTTTTTATCGGCAGGTAGAATGTTAGGGATTAATGAAAAGCATTAGTGAGATAGATCTGTCATAACCTTTCTACTCCAATATTTTGGGTAACCAGTGGCGTAGCTAGGAGGGGCGGCCCTCCCCAGACGCACTTCAGGGAGGGCATTTTTTCTAAAAAAAAATAATAAAATTTGATATTGTTATTGACAGATTTGTACAAATGAAGGCAAGGAAAATTAATTTGTAGTAAAATAATTAAATAAAATATAAAACAAATAATTATTTCTTCTTTGCTTGCTACGCCGCTGTGTGTAAATTCTACGCTTAGCATAAATCCGTGATATTTAAAATTACAAATTGAGATTAAATGGCCACTCTGTATATTTGGTTATCGAGGAAAGCTGGAATTGTTTGAAAGAAAACATTACAATTACAATTTAATATTGGTGTGAATGCTCTTATTCAACTGAACTGGTCATCGTGGTGATCATTTTGATTTAAAATTAATTTTGTTTTTTTTGTAACATTATAGGTTTCGAATTAAATATCATCCGGAAGATTCCGTTAAGCGCAAAGATGAACAAACCAATGCTTTAAAGGTTTGTTTTCATTTATTCTTATGAATTTGTTCTTTAATACCAGTATTCTTTAGCGTCGGGTTGAAGTGTTCATGGAACTTGCAAACGGAAACAAATTTGATTCGGTAAGCGTCGATAGTGCAAGAACAAATGATCTACTTAAGTTGTTGGATACGGTTGTAATTAAACTGGAAGGAGGCGACGAGCAAGACATCGAAGCTTTGGAACAAGAATATGCAGGTACAAAAAACAATTCGTATTAAACCAGTTACTTACCACAACAAATTTATTTTCGTTGATTTGTTGTTAATATTTACTGGAAAAGCAAATCGCCGTGTATATCCTACCAACTATTAAGTTATTTTCAATTTTTGGTCCGGAAAAGCACGGAACATTTTTCAATCTTTACTACAATTATATTTGTATTTTTAAAATAATTATTTTTTAAAACAGAATTGGAAAAAAAGGAACAAAGAATTGAAGAAACTTTAGAAAAGAAGATTGAATCCGAATCGACTTTGAATAAAGAAGATGGTGAGATAGAAAATGAAGAAATAAAATCTCCTGAAGAGCCGCCGGTGAAGGCTAACGGTGAGTCGGCTAAAGATGACCTTAAAGAAGAAGGGGAACATGACGACGAAGAAGAAGAAGGAAGTGCAGATACAAAATCGCTTCCTGAAAAAATGGAAGTGGAAGAAGAAAGTGAAAAATTAAACGAGGTTGAACCTTCCAAAGAGGAAGAATCGACGGAAGAAATTAAAAATGAAAAGCCCAAAAAAGCGCAAGGAAAGAAACGTGAAAGATCTTATTCTGGTAGCAGCAGTAGTTCTTCTAGTAGTAGCGAAAGTGAAGTAGAAAAGGAAGAAGAACAGAAAAGTAAGGAAGAAGAAAGTGAAGAAGTTAAAAAAGAAGAAACGAAAGAAAGTAAAGAGGAGGAAGAGGAGGCGGCTAAAAATATTGAGGTTGTAGAAGATGATGTTAAAATAGAAAAGCCACGATCTTTACACAAAACAACTTCCATTTTTCTACGCAGTTTGGCTTCCACTATTACACGGCAAGAAGTCGAAGCTATGTGCTCCAGATATGATGGCTTTTTGCGAGTTGCCTTGGCCGACCCGCAACCCGATAGAAGGTGGATGCGCCGAGGCTGGGTAACTTTTAAGAGGGATGCCAACATAAAAGAAATCTGTTGGAACTTTAATAACATTCGTCTGAGGGACTGCGAATTGGGCGCGATTGTTAACCGGGATTTAAGTCGGCGAATTCGATTGGTGAATGGCATTACTGCGCATAAGCAAGTTGTTCGATCTGATATAAGAATATCGGCGAAGGTCGTGCTTCATCTTGACAATAAAAATAGTTTATGGTTGGAGGAAGACGAAAAAAAAAGTAAAAATCAACAGACATTTGGATTTGTATCAAATAATCCCATTTTGCACAATATAACTGACTACCTCATAGAAGAAGCAAGTGCAGAAGAGGAAGAATTATTGGGTTTGGAACCAAGTTCGGAAAATCAAGAGTCGGCAGGAGCAATAGTGGATCGAGATGACACTTTGATTGGAGTTTTGGATAAAATTATTTTGTATTTACGTATTGTACATTCTGTCGATTACTATAATCATTGCGAGTACCCAAACGAAGATGAAATGCCCAACAGATGCGGTATTTTGCACGCGAGAGGTCCACCACCTACAACAAAAACGGACATTGCGCAGTTTATTGGTGCACCGGTGGAAGCCAAGATGGCACAGTTTCTTCCAGAAAAATTAAATCAGGAAGAAAACAAAAATGAAAGCAAGCTTGTTAATCTTGCTCTCAAAGATGTCGACACAGAAGTGGACAAGTTTGTGCAAGCAAACACAAGGGAATTGGCAAAGGACAAGTGGCTTTGTCCGTTGTCTGGGAAAAAATTCAAAGGTAAATTTTTTAATTTTTTTTCCAAAATTCACCGAAAAATAATTTTTGTTTCTCGTTGATTAGGCCCCGATTTTGTTCGCAAACATATTTTTAACAAACATGCTGAGAAAATTGAAGAGGTCAAGAAGGAGGTGGAATTTTTCAATAATTATTTGCGTGATCCTAAGCGTCCGATTTTGGAGACACCGCAACCTAAAAAAGAAGAAAATTCCACTTTTAGTCATGCGGCGTAAGTAAATTTTGTGTTGTATTTGAAATTTTATTTTGATATTTATTTATTATTTGATTTCTTATTTTGTGCAATTTTATGCACAGACAAACTTTCCCTTCCAGAAACTATGCCACCTCGTTTGCTTCTAACTACGGGCCACCCTCCCGGTTTTATAATCAAGGATATTCGAGGCCTCGTCCTTACACTGCACCTCGTGCTAGGTTAGTAAGCATTAAAAAATTTAGAGGGCGGAGTTTCTGAAGTTTTATATTATTACAGGGGAGGCACCAGTGATTTTCGACCGATAATTCATTACAGAGATTTAGATGCTCCGAGGGAACCCGAAGAATTTATTTAAGTATTAAGCTACAAAAAGTATCATGAAAATGTGGTGAAAGTTATAATTTCTATAATCCAGCTACCAGTCCACGCATCCTCTTACTTACCTCCTATAAGTTAGACGATAGGATTGTATTATGTTTAATGTTTATTGGTTTTAAAATATGACTTATTAATTAACCTTGAAATCATTGGATTAATTTTTTTTTATTAAAAGAATTGTACAATTAAATGCGTTTGTTTTTAAATCTATTACTAGTCGAGTAACATTATAGTGCGAGTATTAGAAGGCAGCCAGATGGGAGAATCGGAGAATGTAGTTTTAAACAAATTCACCTTAAAAGTAACCGACGACTCTGGATGTTTTAAAGAAACGGTTGAAAAAAACAGAATGAAACCGAAAAAATAGAAAATTGACCGGATAAGAAAGTAAAAAAAAGTCATTCCTATTTTATCGACATTGTACACCCCAAAATTCAGTTGTTTTTGTGAATTTGATCAAAGCAGTTTTATAAGTATAAAAAATAATTATTTTAATGTAACCCCCAAACCCCTTTCTAAAAATGAATGTTACGCTACTGCGCTTTTGCCCACGTTAATAAATAATTGATAAGTTTAATTTATCTAAATTGTTATAATCGGCACTTCGTATTAGTTGTGAATGATTTCCTACTTCAAAAAATGTGATTATTATAAATATAAAAACTTCCTCGTAAAATTTGACCTGCCATTATAACCTCAAAGTTTTTTCGAAACTTCGTCGACTTCATTAAATTACCAACGTTACAATCTTTTGCCGTAATATTTTGAGATCCAGTTTAATTTATATTGTGAAAAAGTGATTCAAGTCATAGTTTCACGGTACCGTTAACAGGTTAGCTAAATGAATTTTCATTTTTTTCTTATTTGTTGCTAACGACATTTTATACCATTTTACAAAATAGATGGGCGATAGTGAAGATGAGTACGATCGCAAGCGTCGCGATAAATTTCGCGGCGAACGTGCAGAAGGGGTTTCTAGAGGAGGTGGTGGTGGTGGCGAACGACCAGCTCGAGCTCACGAGGAATGGCTGAAAAGGTAGCCATTGCTAAATTTTGATTATCAGATAAAAGTGATTATTTTAATAATTGTAGAGATACGTGGTCTAGACCCAGAAGTCACGAATTCAGAGGTGGCGTAAGAGAATCGAGTTATTCGGCCACGGCTAGTTTGGAACCGATTGCGAAACGATTTAAACCCGATTATTATGGAGATTCCCATTATAATTCCTACCAACCTCACTACCAACATTTACCGAGGTAATTTAAAAAATTTGGATTTGCCTTTTAATTACTTTTACACTTTAAGAGAGCCCACTTTACTTCCATCACAAACGCAACAACCAGCTATGATGTCGTTTAAATCATTTTTAACTTCCCACGATGACAACATATCTGAAACGGAAGCTACAAAAAAATATAAAGAGTACAAATTGGAATTTTATCGACAACAACTTAACGAATTTTTTGTTGCCCATAAAGAAGAAGAATGGTAAGAAATACCCTTTTTTAAAACAATGTTTAAGTATTTATTAAGCCATCAGCCACACCTTTCTTCATTATAAATTTTTCTCTACAGCACCAGTGTCGGTCTGTTAAATTACGACTACGATAAATTCTTGTAAATTTAGTTTTTAAATTGGCTACAAGTCTCAATGACTGAAATTACTTTCAGTTTAATAATTTGTACTTTAGGCTGCACGTTTTAAAGCTATGAGCGCAATGCATAGCTCTGTGTGTTTGCTTAGTTAAACTTGATCTCCTCAGGTGAGACGTATTTCTGTTAATTAGATTCCTATGTTTTGTGTAATTTTAAATTTTTACCCATTTTATGTTAGACAATTTTTGAAATTTATGAGGTACCTGAACAAAACCAGTTTTTTGAAAATGTCTTGATTGTGTAAAACTATCGTAACGACAAGTGGTCCAATCAGATCGCTCGACCATTTGAAAAAAAATTGATATTTTGTGTGTAAGCTGTGTAACATGTTGGCAGTTCAAAATTTCCATTATTGAATATTATACCTTACGATAGTTTTGCACTCGGTACTCGAATTAAGTAAGTTTGATTCATACAAATAGCAAAAGCTACTTTTACGCAAAAAATATAAAAACATGGCAAAACAAATGTTAAGGATGATAATTTTCCAGTTTTCTTGTGCAAGCAACCAATTTTTGTTGGTTTGTTAAAATCGAAGGGAAATGCACCGGGGGAAATCTGGTGCACAAGTGAAGGAAAATGATTAATTTTTTATTTCTTCAACTTTTTCGAATCCGGAGAAACCATTAAAAAATCTCGCGAAATGAAATTTAGTGTACAAAAACAAAAAATTTGCTTTGTGACTCGCCTCTCGTTTATAATCATGTGGGGGGAAAACCAGTTTGTAGCCAGTGTCATGGGCGACCATAGAATCTTTTTCAGGGAGGGGCAAAATCAAAAAAGATTTTTTTATTTGCAGAAAAGATAAATTTCAAATTCCGTGGCTCCTTCGCGAACTCAGTGATAACTTTCTCCACGAAATTTAAATTAATTAAAATTAAATTAAAGATTTAAGGCAAGCGCGGGGGGGATAGCTGCCTCCTTTGTCCCCCCCCCCCAATGGACGCCCATGGCCAGTGTAAAGTTGAAATTCTATCTGGAGTTTCCAGATCAAAGCCCATACAGAACCTCAGATCCAACTTCTGTAAATAAACATGGGTTTGGATATCCCTGCAGAGCCCCTGTGTGCTGCACCAACTGTCCCAGCTTAGCTTCGCCAATGTCTATTATTCTACTGACTGTGATACAGTGGCGTGTTTAAAAAATGCTTTTGGGGGGGACAGAACAAATAATATCGTTAGTTTATTCACGTGCGTCAGTGGTAAAACTACTGACAAGTTCCAGAAATCAAAACAATTCAAGCTATAAGTATATACAAACAAAATAGTAATAGATATATTACATTATAAGCATTAATTTATTTATAATTTACATTTACAACACAATATCTAATCTCCGATTTTCTTATCAGCGATACAATCCGAGTCATCCTTGGGGGGGGGGGGGCAATTGCCCCTTTAAATACGCCATTGCACAGTGGTACCAACGATCGAAAAAGTGGCCAAAAATACATTTTTGTGAAATTAACAGTTATGCTACAATGTTCTGTATATCTTTAGAGGAAACATCAGTGCACCTTTTCCTAAAATTTCAAGTGAATTAAAAAATATTTCAGCTTGCTAGAGCGATGTAAACATCACCTTCCATTAATTGCTTATTTGAGTGGCATTTTGCACCGTGCGACAGCAATTTTTAATGAGTTATTGTGCTGATTTCCGCTTAGGGTTCAAATTGGTGTTTATAGAAAATATGTCTTGAAGTATGCACTTTCAAATAAAAAAAATTCTAAGACAATACAATGCTGCAATAATTAAATACATCGCTTTATTCCGGGAGCTGCTCAATAGTCCACGTCTCCCAGTTTGGAAAACGCTGCCATACCGTATCTCGGAGTTTCAACAGCAGCCTAGTTTCTCTTCCCTACTTTCTTGTATTTTTGTTTTTATTTATTAAGAACTCGCAGAAAATAGATACTTTTGTTGACTAGAAGGGGTGGATATATTTTTTCTTTTGTTTTTTGGGGCCTCGTCACACTTACCCATCTTCTAGTTTTGATTTTGGTATAAGGCCGTTTTGCCTTAGTTTCCTTTTGAAAAAGTTAAAAAATTTCTTCTGGGATTTTCTAAGATTTATTAGGATACTGTGCAATTCCTCGGATTTTCTATTTCCTAAGATTTTCTAAAATTTCCTAAGTTTTCCTTGGATATTCCAAGAATTTGCACAATTTCTCGGATTTTCTATTTTATAAGATACTAGCTGGATACCCGGCTTCGCCCGGGGTCTCATTAAAAATATAATACTTTGCTTTAATCTGAGTACTCCAATGTTTTCCAGTTTTGCTTCCTGTTGTTGATTTATTTGTGATGCTCAAAATATCTTTTTTTTGGGGAGGGGGGATTGCGGGAATCTCGTTAATCCGTTTATGCGCGTTAGCTAATTTTGTGAGATCTCACTTTCCTTTCAACTTTTTTAACATTTTCTTGCACTAAAACATTTTCCAAGTCCTACTGAGTATGTGTTCCAAATTTGGTTAAAGTCGGTCGAAGGGTCTAGGAGTGTATAGCAAACAAACATACAAAGAAGCTCTTATATATATATTAGAGATTTTTACCGAAGGACGGTCATTAGCTTACTAAGTTAGCCGAACAACTGCTGACTCTCAAGTTCTTGGTTCGAATCTGGGGAGAGTCTAAACCAGGGATGGGCAAAGTACGGCCCGCGGGCAATCTCCGGCCCCCAAAAAGTTTTAATCTGGCTCCCAATGTCCATTCTAAAGTAGCAGTGTGCGGCCTCAGATACGTAAATAAAACTGCAAAAATTGCTGCCATCTGCCTGTCTGTCGGTCGTTGCTCGGCGTGTTTTTTGTTTTCTAAACGCAACCCACACGCAATGGTCACTAACGAGGGCTGGTTCAAACGTATGAAATTTTTGTTTTGATTTAAGCTGCGTTGACATGGGTAATGAATCACGATCATGAGTCACACTTGTGCATAATACGCACCGTGTAAACTGCTCATTCGTGAAATATGAATCGTAATATTTCAACACGAACTGATAAAACTGTGATATACACACTCAGTAAACCTTCGCGACGAATATAAAAATTTATCAAATAGTGCAAATTAAAATTTGTAAATTTTGAAAAAATTGAATTTGAGAATTGCAGCATTTGTTTAATTCTACAAAAATAAAAAGTTGCATTTTTTTTTTGGAATTCTGCCTCCCCCCGTAAATTTTTTAAAGGTTTTTTTGGCCCTAATGAAAAAAATTTGCCCACCTCTCACAGTGGGGCCAGATCGCAAATCCGCGGCCAAAATAGAAAAAATGCAGTGTTATTTTTAAGAAATTTAAATATACAGTTAGGTACAGTAATACTCAAAGGGTATAACGACATAATTTAAAGGAGTCAAATGTATATACCTGGCCCACAATAAGCAATTGAACAGCGACCTTTGAACGCGCAGGTAGTACAAGCTTTGAAGCAAGTTTTTCATAGCGCTAGAAAAAGCGTGACCAAAGGCGCAAATTTTGTCCGATTTTCAATCTACAAAATGGAATCTTTAGGTGAAAGTATGTATATTATTTAGTACTTTAGAAAATTATATAATTGTAATATATGAATATAATCTTTATCAATTTTTTAAATGCAAAATAACGTAAAAAATACGTACAAAAATTGACAAACAAAGTTGATTAAAGTGCACTGTCGGACGTTGTTGGGCGGAGTTTTTTTTTCAGATTGTAGGTAAGACTTGTCTTTAATAGAATCTGAAAAAAAAACCTGCCCCGGAGTGCCCCAAGCGTAATTAACTTATATTAAAAATGAGAAAATAATACATGCAATAATGCATATATTATGTAATTCTCGTAATGCATGAAGAAGTTGATTAAAATAAAACGACAATAATAATTTTATTGTTTCGAAGGGATATATCAAATTAATTTTTGATATGATATTCGTAATCAGCGACCCCAAAAACCCACGTATACCAAGTTCTGCAGAAATTAAGCATCATTTTCATATGTCAGTCCGCCATATTAAATCCGCCATTTTGTTTTTGGATTTTTTGATATGATATTCGTAATCAACGACCTCAACAACCTACGTATACCAAGTTCTGCAGAAATTAAAGATCATTTTCATATGTAAGTCCGCCATATTAGATCCGCCATTTTGTTTTTTAATTTTTGATATGATATTCGTAATCAGCGACCCCAAAAACCTATGTATTCCAAATTTCATAAAAATCAGAGAAGTCCTTCATATTTTGGCCACATATTTTCGATCTGGCCCCACTGTGCCTCTGGTCTAAAGCTTTCATAATATAGTCATCTCTGTCCCATGAAGGGCACGTAAAGCGCCGGTCCCCTTGGGTTGATGATTGCAGCCATCAACTATTAAAAACTGGGTTACACACATTCTCCAATCCGGTTTAATCAACGATGATTTTTCAAAATTTGCAAATTTCTTTTCTTTTTGTATTGAATTGTATCGTAAAAATGTCTGTATTTTTCTGTATTTATTTTCTAAGATTTTCTCAAATTAATGTTCTTGGATTTTTTTTTGATTTCCCTTTTCTTTTATACCAGATTTTCCCGGCGATTCTGAGACCAAAGGCCGAGTCGTGCCAATAGCAATTAAGTTTTGACAAAATTGAAAATAGTATAGGATAAGCAAAATTTACAGAGTACAGACTACCATACAAAACATTAATTCGACGATGACATTCACAAAAAAAGTTGAATGTATGACACTCTTGATTAGCATTTGCGATTACTACTTCATTGTAACTAGTCATTTTTCGCACAATCTTGACTTGGAAAGTCGTTTCTGATACTAATTTATATCGGTTTTGGTCAACATTTTTTTTGTTTATAATCTTTGAAGTTGAAATTTTTGGTAGGTATAGGTACTAAATATAATTTGATCAAAATTGAGGAAAATATCCAAATAATGGTTTATCAATAATTCTAATATAAAATGGGAATTTAAAAATTGATCGAGATCTAGAAACGTTATATCATTTTAATTATTATTTTATTGAAGGTTTCGAATCAAGTACCATCCCGAGGAGTCTCTTAAGAGAAAAATACAGCAAGAAAATGCGCTAAAGGTAACAGCTTGCTTTTTTGTTTTATTCTAAAAAACGATATATTTTAATTTTTTTTTATAGAAACGCGTCGAAGTTTTCATGGAATTGTTGAACAACAACAAAATTGGTTCGGTTAGCATCGATCAAGTTGAAACAACAAAGTTACTGAAGTTGTTGGACACGGTAATGATAAAATTGGAAGACGGTACAGAAGAAGATATTGATGCATTGGACGAGGAATATAAAGGTGATTTACTGTTGAATTAATTTTTTTAATTTTTAATGTTTTATTTTAAGACATGGAAGTGGATATTGATAAACACGATAAAATTGATAAACTAGAAGAGAAAAAATCGCCAATAGTAATAGAGAACGACAAAGTCGAGGAAAAGTGTAATACTAAGGAGGATGGTGCGGAAGAGCCTGATCAAAAGTCTCCCAAAGAAGAAGGCGAAGAGGAAGATGACGTTAACGAAAACAAAGAAGTAAAACAGGAAGAAGAATTAAAAGATAAAGATGAAAAAGAAGTCGAAGCAGAAGATGAAGATGCAGATGCAGTTGAACCAAAACCAAGTAAGAGTGAGAAAAAAAACGACGATGGCGAAAAGCAACCACAGAACGAAGAAATTGCGGAAAAAAACGACAATTTGGATGACAAAAACATCCAAATTGTCGAAGACGATGTTGCTCCCAGTAAGTCACGGAATTTACATAAAACCACTTCAATATTTTTGCGCAATTTGGCTCCTAGCATTACTAGAGCGGAAATTGAAAGTATTTGTTCGAGATATGATGGATTTTTGAGAGTTGCGTTAGCAGATCCACTACGCGATAGGCGATGGATGCGCAAAGGTTGGGTAACATTTAAGAGGGACGCGAAAATTAAAGATATTTGTTGGAGTTTCAATAACATAAGATTAAGAGATTGCGAACTGGGCGCCATAGTTAGTAAAGACTTAAGTAAACGCATTCGAATTATAAATGGAATAACGGCTCACAAGCAAGTGGTTCGCTCTGATATTAGATTATCAGCTCGAGTGACTTTAAATCTCGATAATCAGGCTGGTTTGTGGCTGGACGAAGGTGGCAAAAGTAAACCTAAACCGGTAAGTGATTATTAAAAAGTAATACTCAATTTTTTTATAAATTATATTCAAGACATTTGGGCTGGTATCCAACAATCCGGTTTTACACAACATAACTGATTATTTAATCGAAGAAGCTAGTGCCGAAGAAGAAGAGTTGTTAGGTTTAGAACCTACTTCAGACACTCAGAATATGACTTCTGTTGTAGATCGAGACGAAGATTTAATTTCAGTGTTAGACAAAATTATTTTGTATTTACGAATCGTACATTCAGTTGACTATTACAATCATTGTAAATATCCAAACGAAGACGAAATGCCAAATAAATGTGGGATTTTACATGCAAGAGGTTCCCCACCCACCGTACCTGTACGTTACACCAAACAAGTTTTTGCTATACATTTTTTCAAATTTTTTATTCCAGACCGATATGTCTCAATATATTGGAGAACCAATCGAAATTAAAATGATGCAGTTTTTACCTGAAAAATTATCTCCAGAAGACACGGAAAGTGAAAACAAATTTCTTAGTTTGGCACTGAAAGATGAAGATACAGAGGTGGATAAATTTGTAGTTGTAAATACTAAAGAGTTGGCAAAGGATAAATGGTTGTGCCCATTATCGGGGAAAAAATTCAAAGGTATCTTTTTCCCTCTTAATTCTGTATTTTGTGTGTATCAAGTTTTTGATTGCAGGAGCAGATTTTATACGTAAACATATTTTTAATAAGCATCCAGAAAAGGTTGAAGAAGTGAAAAAAGAAGTTAAGTTCTTTAACAATTATGTCCGGGATCCCAAAAGACCAGCGGAGGTTATGCATTCAAAGAGGGAAGAGTCCACATATGTTCATCCTGGGTAAGCATTTACTTCGAAATATTTAATTTTTAATTGATGTAAATTTAACTTAGATTAAGTGGGCCACCTAGAAGTTATGCTGCTTCTTTTGCCGGGAATTATAGGGGACATTCCCGCTTTTACAATCACGGATATGGAAGATCTCGCCCTTACGGAGGATCTCACAGGTTTGAATGCGATGCATTGCAGGATAATTAAAACAAAAATTGTTTGTAGGGGCGGAGGAGATTTTCGACCAGTGAATCACTATCGTGATTTAGATGCACCAGAAGAACCTTTTTAAATACAAAAATTAGTAAATAATATTGTTTGACGTATGAATGAGGATATAAATATTTTTGTAAAGTTTTTATTATTTTTTATAATATGAAGTAATAAACAACATTGCTTTGCAAACACAAAAAAGAATTTTAAAAGACATTTTATTGATTTATTTTAGAAAAAACGGTGGTTCGTCATCAAATAGCATCAGATATTTCCTATGCAGCGGTCGTTAAATCACTACAAGGAAGCGGGTTGTAATCATGGATCATTACCCAATTGCATCACTTGCTATCTTAGTAATGGTCAAGAATGGCCCTACTAGATGACAAATTTTATTAGTCGAAAATGAGTTCATATGCACAGCCTACATAAAATTTAATAGTGAAATGAATTACACCGCCACCTATCGGTAGTTTTAAACCAACAGTACCGCATTAAGAAATTTTCAAATTCGAGTTTGTAAGGCTATTTCTCTTTTGTTTTATTCTCATTCTTCAATTCTTTTGTTAATTTTTTTTTATTTATTTTCTTTTCAGAAATTTACTTTTGTTAAATTTTTTCAATATAATTTTTTTTTTTTTATAAAAACATTGACGTCAAGTGATATTTAATTTAAAGAATATGCCATGCTAGAGCAATTATTTTGTAGTTGAATTTGCAACATCTTGCGCTGAATAAGGGGGTTTTGCAACATTTTGGGCCGATTTAAGGGGTTTTGTTCCCACTGTCCCTATAAAATCACTGTATTTTTCCTTGACTAAAATTAAAAAATATTTTTATTTATTTTAAAAATACATCTATGGAATAAAATATTTTTTTACATTGGTAATATAATAACTAAATTGTCAAAGAAAAAAAAAATAAAAGAAAAATAATTAATTTTAATCAAATTATTTTAATAAATTAAATTTTGTTTAGCGCGGGGTTTAGCGCGACGGTCCTGGCGGTTGGAACATCGAAGGCGGCTAGGGGACCGAGCCCCCCTAGTAATATATAAATAAATTAATTAAGGTATTTATTTTTGTGTAAAATCGAGAAATCAAAAAAATAATCTACCGAAATTTAAAACAAAATTATTTGTTTGAAAATATTTATTGCTTTTCTTGTTTAATTATTTTTTTTTGTATTATGTAAAATTATTATTTTACTTCAAAAATAATGCGATTTAATGATAATTTTAGTTCGTGACTCTTTTTTCTGAATAAAATATTATTTATTAACGAAATTGTAAAAAAATATGCTTTCTGCGACTTTACGAAATTACACGTCTGGCTTTACAGTATCGGAGGCTGCTCCGTAGTTGTGCGGAAAATTAAGAAGATCTAAAAAATGTATAACGATTTGAGGAAGCTGAGTCAAAAACCCGGAAAGGCAAAATTGTCGTAAACAAGTTCAATGGGCGTAGCTTAAAATAAAATTACGGAGAAGTGACGGATCAGTGCTGCCTTTAGGCCGCACAACTTAGGCCATCTGGTGTTACTGAGTTTTATTCATTCTTTTTTGAAACAAAAAATGTATATCTTCTATGTCAAATATCGCAAGTTTACAACGAAAAGTTCAAGATTTTCTCTAGGAAATCAAGCTCGCATCCAAACATCGATTCTGGGAGGGTAATTAATTTATGAAAATAAAATTTGTAGTGTTTTTAAATAATATAAGAAAAAATAAAATAAAGAAAAAGGTGGTTCGAGGGTGGCTCTGGATCAGCGACTCCTCTTTGAGCGTCCAGAATAGGAGTCTTAGCCCTAACGTGAACGGCAGACTTGGGGACTGCGGATTTGCAGTGAGTTTTAGCTCGTCTCGTATCCGGCTCTTCGCATTCGCGGCCTTAGAAGGCCGTGCTTGGAGCGCTACAGTGGTGTAACCAGAAATTTAGTTCAGGGGGGCCCACGAGCGAAGAGAGTCTCGTAAAATTTTTAAGGTCAAACGCTTAATTGAGAGTTAGAAAATTACAATAAAAATTTTATTGGGGGGGGGGCTTCCCTGGCTACGCCACTGGAGCGCTACGTGTAGAAGAAAGCGGAGTTAAGAATAGTAAGGGGTGATACAACGGTTGAAAGTGGGTAGTTGTGAGGCATGAGGCTGTAGTATGTCTGCAATCAGGCTGTCTGCAATTCATCTGTTTCTTGGGTGATCTAGGCGGAAACGGTTATAATCGGCGTAACCGTTTCGGTGCGGGTCCAGTTCGACGTAGCCGTTTTGACGCGAGTACGGTTTGACGCAGGCCCGATTCGGCACGAGTAGCCACGAGTCCAGTTCGGCGCAGGAATAGTCTATCATTTTCTTTTCTTTTTTTTCTTCTTTCTATCTAACACTGGTGGAGGATTTTGATAACCGCGATATCATCGATTTTTTACGAGGATTAGCGCATATTTTTGCTATTCCCGACTAATTTTTTACTTTCCTATTTAGTCCAGGCGCCAGATGTATTTGCAAAGCATAAAACCCTGGTAAGGAATTTTTCAATTGGATCATGTTAGTGGATGGTCCCTAAGCGTAAAACTGGGTTTTCGGCATTGGATAGCAATCGGGTCAGCCGCCATCTTGAAAAACGCGTTTTTATTATTATCTTGTAAACGGTGCGCCCCACGATAAAAACCTTTTTTATAGGAAATTCAACTTCCTATCATTTTTGTTTGAAGATTTTTTCTCGAAAGTCAATATTTTTCCAGATATAGTCAGTTGAAAAATTCAAAATGTAGTTTTTGTTAAATTTTTCGTCAACAGTTGCAGATACAAAAAAATTATAACAATTGAACTTATAGAACACATTTTGAATTTTTCAACTGATTATATCTTGGAAGGTATCGACTTTTGAGAAAAAATCTTCAAGCAAAAATGATAGGAAGTTTAATTTCCTACAAAAAAAGTAATTATCATTTTTATCGTCCGGCGCATCGTTTACGAGATAATAATAAAAACGCGTTTTTCAAGATGGCGGTTGATGGCCGGTTCACGGTTCAATAAAATTTATTTTAAAAAAAATGTTTTTTTAATAAGACTAGAATTAGAACAAGATATATTTATGAATACAGTAACCGTACCCGCGCCGACCTTGACTCCTGCCGAAAAGAGTTTGCGCCGAAGTGAACTCACGCCGAACCGGATCTGCCCCAAACATTATTTTCGTCAAACTGCACTTGCGCCGAATTGTACTTGCGTCGAAACGGCTGCGGCGAAACGGTTGCGGCGAAACGGTTGCGCCGAATAGTAGCCGACCCCTTTTTATTTAAAAAATTAAATATTAGGAGGTCAGGGGAGGGGGTTTCATCATCAGTGATGGTGAGTTTGCCTGGAAGAGCCAAAATTCTGGAGATCGACTTGGGTCTTATAGATATCTATGATAACTAAAAAATTATACTAAATTTTGTTAAAATTTGAAAAATATACCAAAAAGCGTCATTTACAACCTCCATGATTTTTTCTGGATCCGCCCCTGCATACACGACTTTTAGGGCGATTTTTAGGGAAACCTATTATACATGTATAGTATATAAATCTAAGTAAATCCGGGAAAATTTAAGAAAATTCGTATAAATCTTAAATCCGAGAAAATGTAGAAAATTCAAAGAAATGCAAAAGATAATGTGAGAAAATCTCAAGAAATCCAAGTAAATCTTAGAAATACTTGACATACATGAGCTTTTTTTAAACATTTTAAACATCCAGGAGAAAGGAGAAAATCCGGAGAGATTTTTCAAAAATGTTGTGAGTTGACCAAGTGGTACTCTCCAATGATCCAATGCGCTCAAGTTCTGCCCGCTATTTTTTTTTATCATTTTTGGGTAATTTTTTAACTAATGAATGGTTGCCAGGTGCAAACAGATGCAGTTAGGTGTTTTAATCATCGCAGTTACCTTCTAGTAGTGCAACAGTCAACAAAATACCATAAATTTGTATTGAATTGAATGGGGAATTCATAAAATTGACGCTCCATTGTTCAACAATTCAAAAACACGATATTACGAAATACAGGACCGTAACTACGAATTGATAATATATCTGGTATATAAGGGGGGGGGGCGCTATATTTAAAAACGTGGTAAAAATCAAAGATATACAGTGTGTTGCAATTTTAATTAATATAAAAGATTGTTTTTACCATTTTTTGAAGAGGGAGAAGGCAAATCTCTTACTTCCTATCGAGAAGGGAAACATTGGGGGAATCACAAGATTTGACATCGAAAATTTTGACCAATGCTGACGTAACCATGTTAACTGGGCTGGTGTACAGTTGGAGGGAAATCTGAGGAAACAAAAAATTCAAGAAAATGTCAGGAAATTAGAAAATATTATGCGGCAAAGGCGAATTCAAGGGGGTGGTAACGCAGGTAACTCACAACATTTTGTTAAAATTTTAAAAATATATCTTCACAATAAGCAATGTTGTCATTAAAATAATTTTGAATAAAAAATACATTTTGTGAAATTTCAACAAAAATATTGTTTTTAATCCGGCCCTGCGCTTGTTATTCTCCGATCGGTCGGAGTTAAAAAAAGTTAAAAGTTGAAAAACAAATTATGCAATTTTAAATAAACAATTTACCTTTTTACTATGCATAAAATATTTACGTTTTTAAAAAATTGCTTAATAAATTATATTGGTTCAATTAATAAATTTGAAACTGTGAATTTAGTAAATTTAAATTAATAACGAAAAAATAATTTTATAGAGGGAGCTATTTTTCAAAACAGAAAACTGTATACCGGTATAGTTACGTACACTTGCGTACATTATCGTTTGTTCGACCCAAGCGTCTGTTTGTGTACGCAAAAAAATAGTTTTTTGTTCACGCTTTCCAAATCGTCAATTTTTGCGCGAAAATCGTGTGTGAGATAATTGAAAACTAACCCATGTAAGTATTAAATCATGTTTACATCGATTCCGTACAAGTTTCACGTGTATATTCGATCAATTTCGATTTTGCCTCGATGCCGCCAACTTGATCTTTAGGGCGATGCATACAGTTTATAAATTTCAACTCAAGGTCGAAATTTACGAATTAAAAGGATGATTTGAGTAAATAATACTTTCGTGTGATCGCATTTTTTGTTAGATTTGTAGTTTGTGTTTTATAAAACGACGTTGAAGGTATCGCGGTTGTTGTGCGGCGACGCTAAGTAATGGCGTTCTGTTAGTTTGTGTAATTAAAGATTTTTGTGATTTTTAAGCATTCGTACTCGTCGTTTATACCATTGCGATTATTTTTTTCAATTTTTGTTTCGCTTTCGGCCTCATTGATTTGATACATAAGTTCTACATAACCTAATTTTTTTTAGCATTAAAAATGTCGGAAAAATTTGGCGAACGTTTATCTGAAAACGAAGACGACCCTGACGTTTACGAAAGCTCAGGCGACGAATGGAACGAAGATAAACCGGGGGTAAGCATAAATCATTTTTATATTTTGAGATTTTGTTCTCACACTTGGAATTATTTTTAAAGAAAAAACGAGGTAATAGACGTACTTCTCAGCGTTTAAGTAAAAAACCTCGCGTTTCTCACATTGAGTTAAGCAGCGACGACGAAGAGAAGAAAAAGAAGAAGTCCAATAATGGCGTGAACAAGGACGCTCCCCCTGCCGCAGAAGCCGCAGAGGAGGGAGACGATGTCGAAGACGAAGAAGAGGACGAAGAGGAGGAAGATGATGACTCTAACGATGGTTCCGATTCGAGTAAAAATCCAAGAAAGACTGCACCTGCTGGTGGAAAAATCAGTGGTACTGATTATGTTGTAAGTAAACACTTTGTAACTTCTCCACGTCAGGTATTTAATTCTTGACTTTCTGTTTATTTAGAATGGCGGTTTCTTAATTCTGAAAAAGGATGCTCAATCTGGTGATGCTTCAAAACCACCATGCTTATGGCGAATCGACGGCAAGGCGCTTTTGCAAAAATACGAAGTATTTGAAGAGGATGGTTTGGTAAAGCATCGGAATACCTCGATTGTAAGTACCTGTTGATTTAATAGTAGAATTGGAAGGTAACGTTTGGTTCCTTTTAGTATACGGGGTGGTCTCCTCTTGATAAAGATTTATACAATCCAGTAACGGTAAAAGTCCTTCAGCATCAAGGCCAAAACATGACAGTCGAATTGAATTGGGAAAAGTTAAAGGATGCGGACAATGAAAGCGAATAAGAAATCTTTCTTTAATTATTTTATAAGTAATTAAGTCTTCAATTAATGAACCAAATTTTGTTTCCTTTTTTTTTGTAATCTACTTGACACATCTACTTTTTAATAAGTAATTTACCTGACTACAATTACTGTCTTCAGTTTAAAAAAGAATTGCACATGATTTTTTTGAGATTTATTTTATAAAATGATTAATTATGTAACGTAGATTTGTGTAGCCACTTGATGTGTTTTTGTTGATGTCGGTTTTATTTTATAATTTTTGTATAAATCTACCGTCTTCATTTTTCATGGCTTTGTTCTTTTTTACGTTTTAAGATTTCTATTAAAATTTAGGTAGTCTTTGTCGAAACCGTAATTATAAAAATAAAATTGTTTTGACAATTGGAAAAGCTTCTTTTATTGTAATGCTTTTTTAAAAAGCATTTTTGATCAATTTTAATTATCTGAGTAATGTACACACTTACCAAGTCATCTCAAGTTTTTTTTATTACAAAATCAACTTGGACTTCTTGGGATATGGAGGCTTATATTTTGAAGAATGCAAATAGTCGATGCAGATAAATTTTGAAGTTTTTGATTGAAATACACGTCACATGTTTGTGTGTATCTGGGAATTTCTTTTTAAAATTTTATTAGAATTAAATTTTCCATTGAAGAAATCAAGGTATAAATATCTTGAAAAAATGTTGTACAAAGGACGCGGTATGCCAAACAAATGTACATAGCATTTTTGAGATATTTATCCCTTGGATGAACAATTCTGGTACAGAAACCAAACCATATTTTTGGAAAAACCATTTTCGTTGTGTGAAAACATTAATAAATATAGAATTTTAAAATCAGTGTTACTATTTTATGTCTTTTCAATTTATCAAAGTTCTTGTGTCTTTCTTTTGTTTGCAATGATAATTTTTAATAGCATTGAAATCCGAGTCCTGATACACAAATACCTAAATGGCTAATTTTCAGTTTTTCACTTGATTGTTTTTTTCAAAATTTTGAAAAAATTTTGATTTCTTGTCACTTTAATTTATTGCTTATTTGGGAAACATGAAATCTCGACAAAATTTGTGAAAGCATTTGCTACTTATGAATTAATTAAATTAAATTTTTTTTTTAATTTAAATTGAGACATTTGAACCATAGTCCATTGTGACTAGATTTGTAAAATTAAAAACCGAAACAAAAGATAATCGGGGCGGGGGGGTTATTTAAAAACCGAATGTGCATGGCTTGGAATGAGTTACTTTTTTCGTAAAAGTATACTTTTTGTATAAAATGACTGTAAAAGTTACTTTTTATGGAATATTCGGATTTGTTTCAAAAATTATAACTTTATTAAATTAATTTATTTCTTAGAGCCAATTTCATAATAAAAGTCAACAGGGCATTAAAATTTAAAAGGCGGCTTAAAACAAAACTGATGATTTTTATTGGTCTGCTTTATCTCAAGTCGCTTTTTAAATTTTAATTTTCAGAAGAGATTAGTAACCCAACCCTAGGAACAGGTAGATTAGAAAAGAGAAAGCCAAAAAAGACAAGAGAACTCAGTTTTGTTGCGTCAAATGTAAAAAAGATCTAAAGCACATCGTCTTGTTTGGTGTGCAGAATGCCTGGAATAAAGTTTAAGCATTTCGTGAGAAACAAATGAAACCAAATAATTTTTTTCTTGAAGCTTCACTCGTAAGCTTTAATTTGCCGCTATATATGTTAAATTATCTTAATTTTTCTTTAAGCTACAATTTTTTTTTAAATATCGATTTTCTGACAATTTGCTTAAATTATTTAAAAAAAAAGTATATGAAAAAATTTTATGATTGATATATCAACTAGAATGTTTTGAACATCAGCATGAATTTTTTCGGAATTTTTTAAGCGTAATAACGGCCGGACGCGAATGACCCAGGCTTGCAGACGGAAGATGCGGAAAAAACGTTTGCAGAGGAAGGGTTAACTTTCTGTTTGCAAAAAATGATTTAAAATCATATTTATGAATTACTAGCTGGATACCTGGCTTCGCCCGGGGTCTCTTTAAAAATATAGTACTTTGCTTTAGTCCGAGTACTCCAATGTTTTCCAGTTTTGCTTTCCGTTGCTGATTTATTTGTGAAGCTCAAAATACCTTTTTTTGGGGGGGAATATTACGGGAATCTCGTTAATCCGTTTATTCGCGTCAGTTAATTTTGTGAGATCTCACTTTCCTTTCAACTTTTTTAACATTTTCCAAGTCCTACTGAGTATGTGTTCCAAATTTGGTTAAAATCGGTCGAAGGGTGTATAAGTGTATAGCGAACAAACATACAAACAAGCTCTTTTATATAGTATTAGATATAGAGAGATTAGAGATTACGTGAAAACTAGGGGGGGTCTTGGAATATACTACAGGTGGTTACCGAGGGGGTGGGAAGTAAAAAATTGCAAAATATGGGTCACGGTACTCACCTCACTTTTTTTAGATCTTTATTTTCGGCACAACTAAAGGGCAGCCTAGATATTTTAAGAATAGCGCAAGGCCAGAAAAAAGGAAAATGTAAATTAAATTTTGTCAGAAAATATTTTTTTCTGAAAATATCAAAAGCATGAATTGATATTTCAATTCAAGTTAAATTTTCATTTTAATATTGAAATATATTATTTTTCCTGAGTCCAAAATTTTCAAACTGTCTAGTCCGGAAAAAATACAAATCCTAATAATTTGGCTGGCTAATTTTCAAAATTCAATCCACAAAATATAAAATTCCGAATAGTAATCGGGAACGTTACAAATCCAAAAATCAAATTCCACTTATATTCTCTAGATTTAAAATCCAAATTAATTTCCAATTCCAAGAGGAACAGAAAATTACTCGGTCGAGGACCGCTTACGGAGCCTTCCTGGCAAGACCTGGTTTTCCCATTTAGTTAGTTTAACGAACAATAGTTGGAGGGAAAACTAGAAAATTTAAAATGGATACTCTTTAGAAAATTTTTTATTTATTTTTGGAACACGACAATATCTTATATTTTTGCTGTTATACGGAGCGATAAGTTGTGGACACTAAAGTCTCTACCCCCCCCCCCCCCCGAAGAAATAAAAAGATTTAATTCCGCCTGTGGTATTGGCAACGAGCGGCACTAAATTACTTTTGAATATTGGCTACGCCGCGCCGGCGCTAAAGTACTGCTTTAGTATTTATAGACTGTCGCCTACATTACCTATATTTTTATCAAAATATATTTCCCCCCCCCCCTCAGCCGCATTTACCTCCTCCACAATCTTTGTCTGGATCTACCCTTGTCTGTCTGTAGCTAAATAAAACAAGACTCATTTATCTGTAAATTCAGCTGTAAGCTTTCAAACTTGATCTCTTTTTAACCCATTTTTGCCATTTATTAAATTTTTGAAAACAAAAAACGTTGGGTGAAAATTTTTTTTTTGTTGAAAAATTTCTTGAAGATTCCAACTCGAACACGGTTAGAATAAAATAAAAAATGCAAATGAATTTTTTCTTTAAATATTATTTTGATTAGAAACCGAAACATTTTGCCCCGGGAATTTTGGCCATGTAGCTACGCCACTGCTTCTGCAAACTTATAAATAGTCTGTTTTGTGGTGATATTCTACGTCGCATTACGCATTGGCAAGATAGCTTATTGACAATAATAGCATTTTTTAGATAAATTAAAAAACATTTAGAAACATTAATTTATTTTCTGGTAAGCATAAGTATATTGTTTTCATTTGTTTTATCATAAATTTTATATTATGCTCTCAAAATTTTAAGTGAATTAATCTGTCAATCCGTTTTTAAGATCAGTATTTTTTTAGCGAAATATAGTGCAAAAGCCCGGCCTTAAATAGTGTATTTTTGTTCGAATCAGCATCAAGCGTTTTTTTGCGATTTCGACGGCAATAGATTTCGAATCACTTGGTATTTTACTAATTTCATAATTCTTGTTTTTACAATGTAGTTGTAATTAAAATTTTTTTTTGAATTGGCAATATTAATTTTGATTATTAAGTACTACACTCTTTTGGTTCAGAAAGTTTCTACATCTTCCTTTCCTCGCCTTTGGCTCTTTCGACCACTTTACGCCCTTGGAACATAAATAACTATTATAACATTATAAGTACGTAGTACGTGATGCGTCGTTAACCTGCTTATCAGCTTGCGATTAGTGAAAATATTTCTAGTTCTCAATTAAACGAACAAACCAAATAAATAAGTGCTTTAATTACAAAAAATATAAACTACAATCTTATCGCCGATTACATTTGCGAAGTATGATTCATAAATTTTTTTTTTCGAAATTTACTTAATTTGTGGAGGTGGAGAATAAGTTCCCCGTAATTCTGGGTCGACGATGAATTTTTTCAAAACGAAAAACAATGCAAGTCCAATTAATAATTCTCCTATGCTAACGAGAAAGACTATTGCCCATGGTGGAATAGCTGCTGCTTCTAAAATATTAATTTTTCGTTAAAAAAAAGTTAAAAAGTGGATTGCGTGGGTACTACTTACTGTAATAGGTTCTGGTTATGGTTCGTCTTCCCTTTAAAATTTTTCTACGGGCTTCAACCTCTTGGGTTAAGCTGGCCACGAGAACTACAAGAAAATTATATAAATTATTGATTGGAGAGACAATACTTTAAATTCACTTTGGCTTACCCAAAAATATGGCGATGCAACACAATAATTTGAAATTCTTCATGGCTATATGTGCGTTTCAATTTTAGTCACTTACAACTGGGCGTACAGGTGAAAATACACTTGCCATCATCTTATCTTATCTATCGGTTATCAATATTTATTTTGGCTGATATGAATCATCTTGTAAATACCTATGGATTATTACGTTTCCATCAAATTTTTGGAATAAACCGTTTTGAAAACGGTGTTTTATCCGGTGTTTTTGAATACTTAATTCAGTTTTTTTTTTGGAATTGAACATGTTTTTCTTTTGTGATATTTTTGAAAATTATATATTTCTTGCTATTGATTAAAGCTGGAAATTTCTGTCATTTTGATATTCGATTGGTTATTGAACAAATTATTCGAATATTCAAAATATTTGATTATTTGCATATTCAGATATTTGATTATTTGGATATTCGAATATTGGGATATTCAAATGATTGACTATTTGAATTTCATCTTATCTAAATTATTCGAAAACTGAAATTTTTCGAATATTAAAAATATTCTATCATCAGATTATTTGCTTATTCGAACATTCAAGATATTCGGTTATTTAAATATTTGAATATTCGGATATTCAAATGATTGATTCTTTTCAAATGATTGATTCTTTGAATATTATTCATATTATCGAAATTATTCGAATATTCTTCGAATATTTAAAATATTCGATTATCAAATTATTTTATTATTCGAATATTTAAGATACTCGATTATTCGAATATTCAGATATTTAAATGATTAATTATTTGAATATTATTCATATTATCGAAATTATTCTAATACTCAAATCTTCGAATATTCAAAATATATGATTATCAAATTATTTAATTATTTGCATATTCAGATATTTGATTATTTGGATATTCGAATATTGGGATATTCAAATGATTGACTATTTGAATTTCATATTATCTAAATTATTCGAAAACTCAAATTCTTCGAATATTAAAAATATTCTATTATCAGATTATTTGCTTATTCGAATATTATTCATATTATCGAAATTATGATTATTTTTATTTACCAATTATTATACCAAATTATTTTATTATTCGAATATTTAAGCTACTCGATTATTCGAATATTCGGATATTTAAATGATTAATTCATATTATCTAAATTATTCGAAAACTCAAATTCTTCGAATAAAAAATATTCTATTATCAGATTATTTGCTTATTCGAATATTATTCATGTTATCGAAAATATTTGAATACTCAAATATTTCGAATATTCACTTGTAATACCATTAGTAGTCGTAGATATGTCGAATATTTTCTTCTGGGTACAAGGAAGCTTTGTTTTACTTAAAAATCAAAATAAATATGCGCAATTAGTTATATTGTGATGCTGACGCTGATTTGATGATTTACAAATATACACTATTTTTTAAAAATGTAAATGTTCCACCAGAGAAATTGGTGTAACCAAAAAGGAGGCAATTTTTAAAAAATTTACAAAAATAGCTTTTAGGCAACCCTTTGAAAACATCGATGATGAAAGATTGGTGCTCTTATGTCCGTACTAAAAGTCACGGATTAATCCGTGATTCAAGATTAATTCTCGAAACAGCAGCTGTTGCTACGATACGATCAAAATTCCAGTAATCTCATTGGCAAATCTTAGGATTATCTTGAATCTCAGATTAATCTGTGACTATTAGTACGGGCATTAGAGCACTTTCTTGAAAATATCAAATTGACTAAATACGTGGGTTATTCGCGTAGCAGCAGGGCCGTCGAGAGAAAATTAGGGTCCGGGGGTAGTAACCTACGCTTCCCCCTCTCTGTTTGATAAAAGTGATTACTTCGTGTCCGCAGTTTAAATCCTGGTCGCGTCGGATACACTGCTGTGATCTAAAGCCTAATATAATAAAGCCCGTAGCCAGGATTTTATTTGGGGGGGGGGCACTCGTAAAAAGATTTTATAAAAAAAAACATTTTCGGGGGATTACAATCATGTTAATGTTAATACCAAAAAAAATAAAAACAAAAACGTAATGTTTTTAAAATTATTTTTCCTATGTAAAATATAAGAAAAACATTCTAGAGTGAGAAGTGAAAACTGTATTTTTCTAATTTTTCCATGGCAATTCCAAATAATTAAAAAAAGTTTACTTGTACTGATTTTACTTCTCACTCCAACATTGTAGGGTTAATTTAATATTAAATTCATTGCGGTTAGTAATTTACATATTACTTTAATATTTTATTAACAAGTAATAGCTCCATTACTAAATTTTAATAAGTTGGGAAACAGTTCGCTATTAGTTTTCTGTAAAAAAGAAAAGAAAAGATATAAATTCGGATTTAATATTAAAAAATATTTTAATTTTTTTCCGAATTACAGGTCTGGAAGTGATCACTTTTTTGTATAATTTAATTCCACAATTTTGTTTTTCAAATAGTTAAGGGGGGGGACAAAATTTCCAATATAAAATTTTTTAAATTAAATAAATTTAATTTAATTGAAATATTAAAATATTTTTGTCCAAACAAAAATTTGTTTAAATAAAAAACAAATATTTTTCTGTTTTGATTGAAACAAATTTTTGTTTATTCAAAATTATTTTATTTAAATTAAACAAAATTTGTTTACTTTTTTTTTATAAACATTTTGTTTTTGTAATTTTAACGCTGTTATCTCTTATTTTAATTGACCCCCCCCTTTCCTTTAATTAAATTAATTTTTCCCACGCTGTCAAAAGACGACTTTATTATTTAAAATGATAATACGGTTGGTATTGAGAAATTTTGGCAAGGGTACCAACATATTTGATAATTGATTTTTGTTGGCTACAATTTAAATTTTGTTTATCAGGGTACTACATTTTTCAAAAAGTGGTATTCCACGAGTGCCGTTACGTAATCGCCATGCTTCGGCACTTGTTACGACCGACTTGACGATTGACAGGTTCTAATCAAAGTGAATCGTAAAAATAAAAAAATTAAAAAATTGGATCGAGTTATTTGAAAATGATAACGATTTATCGCATACATATTTGATTAGTTTATCACAATACTTTGACGAAGTAAGTAGGTGTAACTTGTTTAAATTTTTATCCTGCTTTCACTTTGACCTTTCGAAATTCACATTACACGAGTTCAAAACCGTCCGAGGTAAACACTACATTATCATAAAACTTTCAAATTTATTAATCATTTAATTTTTTAAAAATTGTTTAGTAAGGAAAGTTTATGATTGCAAACATTGTACAGGAAATGAAGGTCGTTGACAAAGTTCAAAAGGTCGATTATGTAATTTCAGTGTGTGTTTAAATAATAACATTGTTTATGAACCAATAATTATAAATATTCACCATGGCTCCATTGGTAGGTGCAATAGACGAAGGTACATCTAGTGCCAGATTTTTATTATTTAAAGCGGGGACGTCGGAGGTTGTTGCTTCTCATCAAAAAGAACTATCGCAAAAATGTCCTCAAGAAGGATGGGTGGAACAGGATCCAATGGAAATATTGAGTGTAGTTTTAGAGTGCATCGAAAAAACAATAGAAAAACTAACAAGTGCCGGTGGAAATGTAACGGATATCGTCGCTATTGGTGTCACCAATCAACGGGAATCGACTATTGTCTGGGACAAAACCACAGGATTACCTTTGCATAATTCAATTGTATGGTTGGACATGCGAACGTCTTCCACTGTTGATCAGTTATTGGAAACCGTTCCAAATAACACTAAAAATAAAAATTACCTAAAACCCCTATGCGGTTTGCCACTGTCTCCGTACTTCAGTGCTCTCAAATTGAGATGGTTACAAGACAACGTTCCCAAGTGTAAAAAAGCGATAAAAGAAGGCCGGTGTTTGTTTGGCACCGTGGATTCTTGGATCATATGGAACATAACTGGAGGTGTAGATGGTGGTATCCACATAACCGACGTTACAAACGCATCCCGTACAATGTTGATGAATCTGGAAACCTTACAATGGGATAAGGTTCTCTTGAATTTTTTTGACTTATCTTCTTCCATTTTACCTGCCATTAAGTCAAGTTCCGAAATTTATGGCTACGTCAAAAATGGACCACTGGCTGGTATACCCGTATCTGGATGTCTGGGTGACCAACAATCGGCTTTGGTGGGACAGCAATGCCTCAAAAGAGGAGAGGTGAGTGTCTACTTTACTACTTTTTCATTTTTATTTATCCATGATGACACACCGAGAGTGAGCTCTTGAGAGCCATCATTTGGCTTTCGGGCAGTGATTTTAGAAGCTTTGATCTTATCTGAACCCAAACCTTTTCGATTTTGAAAATTTTGAATGTGGCTGAAGATTCTAACCAGGTTAACTCTTTTTTTTAGGCAAAGTCCACCTATGGTACAGGATGCTTTTTGCTATACAATACAGGGACTGCCAAGGTTGATAGTAGTCACGGCCTTTTAACAACGGTTGCCTATCAATTCGGTCCGAAAGAACCGCCGATTTATGCTTTGGAAGGTTCTGTTGCCGTCGCTGGTGCTGCCATTACCTGGCTAAGAGATAACATGGCGATATTGCCAGAATCTTCCCATGCTGAAAATCTGGCCAAAGATTCAGAATTACTGGAAGGTGGCGATGTTTATTTTGTGCCAGCTTTCAGCGGGTTATATGCACCATATTGGCAACAAGATGCCCGAGGGTATAAAAAGGTTCGTTTTTGAAATTCATCTTGTAACTTATTTGTTTTGAAGGATTATATGTGGAATAACGGAGGATACACACTATAGTCACATTGTGAAGGCCACACTCGAAGCAGTTTGCTTTCAAACTCGTGATATTCTCGATGCCATGAATAAGGATTACGGATCATCCTTATCTGATTTAAGGGTAAGTTTTTGCTCTATCGGTGGGGTTGTTTCCTTCACATTTACTTTTTATAGGTGGACGGGGGAATGACTGCTAATTCTCTATTGATGCAACTACAAGCCGACCTGGCTGGTATAACTGTAATAAAACCTGAAATGGCCGAAAGTACGGCATTAGGAGCCGCCATGGTTGCAGGCGCAGCAGTTGGTCATTGGGACATCTTCAGTCCTAAACTAGATATCCCATCGCAAATTTGAAAACCGAAAACTACCGAAGATGAAAGAGATCTTCGCCATTCCAGATGGAAGATGGCTGTTGAACGTTCAATGGGATGGGATATTTAGTGTTGCAAAAGTTTACCAGGAATGGACAACTTAACACATTACCGCCTGGAAGCCTAAAAATCGGTTTTTGCGAGTAAAAGGAACTACAATTAGATCTGATCCTAAAGTAAAGAACTTTAAGATCTGAAGTAGTTAGTTTGAAGTTATTACATTATAGCCGTTTTTTTGTCGGCTATACAGGTAAGTTTTAGTATTACCTTACCACACGGTAATGTGTTAATTTTCAATAATGTACTTAATGATATTTCGATGGTATGCATAAAACGGAGTGCATGTTGATAATACACAAAAACGTAAATAGCTCACAAGGGCTGCTAATTCAGAACTGCGATTGGTTCTACCGTGCGAGAGGGATGTAACTTTTATTACTACAAAGTAGTACTTTCTACAATGTACAAGTATGTACCTACTGAAATTATCAGCAAGGCCTTCATTTTATGCATAACGGCAGGTAGTATTACTTAACACATTAATCGACCTCGTTATATTAATGTACCTGTATGTGATAAAGTTGTTTGTTATCTGTAATAGCTATATTTGAAACGACATTGAAACTTTCTTGTAATTAGAAACTTTTATAATAAAATTACAACGTTACGTTATTATTTCATTTCAGCCATATATACCAATCAGAATTCAAAATCCGCAGTTCGATACCGAGAAGACCTAAATTAAGCAAGAAGTAAAAATTGAACTAATATTATGTCATGGGAATAGTACGTTAACCCGCCCCACGATTTTGAAATTTTTTTAACCAAATTCTGGTTTATTATTCCAAATTTTGGGTAAAAAAGGCCAAAACATAGGTCGCCTGATGGGTTTCCACTTCTTTCTATCTGTTTCATATTATACGTCTTTATGTTATACAAGTGTTTTTTTGGCATAATTTCGCAATTTCAACTTTCAATGATGGGATAACTACCTATCCCCCATGACATCAATAACCAACAGAATTTTAAAAATATATCTAAATTCTTACCAGAATATATTTATTTACCTCTCATAGCAAAATTTTCTTCTTCAGCCTTTTCTGTCCACTGCAGGATAATCTGCCTCTTTCACTAAGAGAAAAGATTTTGAACATTTAGGGTTTGTTTATTATTGCAATACTCAAACGTGTTAGCGTGGTATTTTAGGTTTAATGCGTACCTTACCCTGATGGTGCTTGTCAAACCGAACCGCAGCACCTGAGCGAAGCGAGAGTAGTGAACCTTATTAAAAAAATTCCCCGGGGCCCAACAGAACTCGAAAATGACGGATCTCTAAAAACTGGAACTGGAAAAATTACAAATTGTTCCACGATGTTAACATCGCCATCGAGAAATTTTTTTTGGATACCACGGGCTTGGCCGTATACTCCAAATCTTGTACGGGGACTTAGTGGGCGTCTTTTTATAGGGTTGTACCCTTTTGTGCCTTGAAGGCTTCTCTATAAGAACCGTTTGGTTGCTAAACAACCCACCTGCAAGTATTTTCTAGGCTGGGCAACTTTTTGGATATATATTATGGAAGGAATATTTTGATAGATATCACAATGGAAAAATTCCCTTTTTACTTTTTTGAAAATTCTAATAGCTTAATAGTTCTGAACTTAAAAGAAGGCTAAATCTCTCTTGCTTTCTCTGACGAATTGCTACTGAAGTGCACGTGACATTTTATTTACAAGTTTTTGCAAACGGATTGGGTTATTCAAGTCCAAAGTCTAGATGCTTCCATTGTTGCTCCGACTCTTATCAAAAAGTCAAGAAGACACAATTAAAATTTTACATAGTGTGGCTGTTCTGCCCTACTTTTTGGAAGCTAAGCTGGACTAGAAGAGCAGCAGAAATAAAATTTCTTCGAGTAGTTACGAGCTGTGCAATATTGAAGAAGAAACGATACGAAGATATCATGGAAGAACTGCAAATTTGTTTGTGGAAGCTAAAACGGAAGATTACAAGCTCAAGTGGAAACAACATGATGGAATGGAAGACCAACGTCTGCAAAAAAAAGCGATGGCATATAAAAGTCCCAGAGGAAGAACAGAAGTAGATGTCCAAAAAAAAGGATAGAAGTAGACGACGAGGCAGGATTCTCCCTCGATATGACTATGAATGAAGAGAACCTAAAATTAGTTTGTTTTCATAGCAACTAAAATATGAGTTTGAAAGTGACGCGATGTCATTGAATTTTTTTGAATTTTTGTTCAACAATTTATTTTTAAGAACTTTAATTTAATTTTTTAAAATTTTTAGTATAAGTTGAACAATTTTGGCCAAGATGACTTACATGACAGAGCTAGCTAACAAATATGGACGGCCCGATATGGAGCGCTTGGGGTTATTCATCGAAATGCCCTATATGAACGGAAAAGGATATGTTTCGCCATTTCCAAGTACCAAATTACATCTTTCTACTCTGAAATCATACTGATCCACCTGTATTTTAGAACCAATGGTTACCAAAGGCAGGAATATTATGTGCGAAGGACGCAAATTAAAAAATGGCACCCAGCATGGTTATTTTGATGACGAATTTCGGAGGTTATTTATAGGAGAGGGAATAGTAAGAAAGAAAAAACCAAAGAAGCCAAAGTGAAAACATTTAATTTGTACATATTTACAAGTAAAACTGTTGAAAATATTTAGGGATGATGGAAAGAAGAAGAGACTTCCATTCATACCTGCAGGAAGTTCTAAATGGCACTCTGGTGTGGGAGATCACTACGGTACATTTGGGGGAATAATTCCAGCGTTCGGAACTGGAAGAGGCAAAAGCAAACCCAAAAAGAAGGAAAAAGCGCTACGAAATCCTATGACCAATCCAGGAAGAAAAGGAGGTCCTGGTTATGCTAATATTTGTTTATCAAAATATCCAGAACATTTGTACGTAAACTGGATTAGTAACTAAAAAACTGTATTTCAATTAAATTTATTTAGACCAGAACGCTATGGAGCAAAGGCAAAATACAAGCAATATGGAGAAAATTTACATCGTCCAATGATTACGATGCACTATCCGCAGCCGTATTTTGATAAAAATCCATTTTTGGAAGAAAAGTTTGGTCCAATTTATGCTGCGAAAAGGCAGCGCCCTCCAAATGTTATTGGCGATGGTAAATGGATTCCAGTAGGTCCCACAAAATGGGTATTACAAAAATGCAATTGTGAGTTATCCCAAGTTTTTAATTTATTTTATTTGAGTAGCAAGGAGGTTGCCACGCTGGACTATTTGATCCGTTCCCCGAATATAAAACCGATCGAGATCCCAAAAGAGAAGCAAAAGAGAAACAAAAGAAATTGAAAATGTTGACCGACATGGGAGGCGGTGCCAAATTCTTACCACAATCAATGGCTTTGAAAACTATGTGTTCCACTTCTATTGTGCCGTATAATACCAATATTTCTGCGAATGCAACGAATTATAAAATCTACGAACCCGTTTATACCAAACGCTTGCTCGCTCAGACTTGAATTTCGTCAAAATAAATTATTTTATAATTGTGAAATAACCCATCTCTTAATTTTAAGGAAGTATTATTTAATAAAATTAGCATACAATTATTTTATTAATTATTTGCGCACTATCGTGAGCGCCATTCGAGGTCCGGCAGCCAAGGACTGACTAAAGGAGGCATTGACTGATTGATCGATGCATAACAAAAAGCAAAAATAACGGAATCTGAAATCAACATCAAAGACGGCCAACCAATACCCGGCACCAGCAACCAGGGGTACCCAAACACACTTTTTGGCCGACGTGCATATTTCAGGGTCAAACCTTTGATCCAACCTAGTACAGGTACAAAGGATCATAGGAGAAAGCCAAAAAAAGTGCTGAACAGAACTAATAGGGCGATAGTCAAGGACTTCCCGGATCATCCAGAAACTATACACACAAGGAAGCCGGTAGAGGAGCAGGTTTCACTGCTGAGCGAAGAGGATCTAGCAGAGGCTATCAAACGGATGGCCATAAATAAGGCTCCGAGGCCAGACGGGGTGCCAGCAGTGGTTCTTCGTGAGATGGCGGCAATTAGATCCGAGGCCCTGCTCGAACCCTACAACAGACATCTTCTGCAAGTTGGAAGAAGGCAAGACTGGTTCTTCTGAGGAAGGGTAATAAGCCTCTGATCTCCCGAGCTCATACAGACCGATTTGTCTGCTGGACCACATCGGCAAGATCTTCGAGAGACTAATCCTTAAGAGACTCCAGCAGGAGATATATGATGCGGGGGCTTTGCAGATACACAATTTGGCTTTCGGAAAGGAAGATCCACCATAGATGCGGTGAACGGCATTTTAAAGAGAATTACTGAAGCAAGGGAGGGTACATGGAGAATAAAGAAGTTCGTGGTCTTTGTGACCCTGGACGTTAAGAATTTGTTTAACTCTAAAAGATGGGATGTGATCATGTAGGACCTCGAGACCAGACATGTGTCTCCATACCTGTTGAACATCATCGCAGCGTATCTGAGAGAGAGGTTCATCACATTGGAGAATGACCTGTGACAGGATATAATGCAAGTATTTGAAGTAGTCCCAAAAGGATTGGTGCTAGCCCCTTTTCTTTGGAACATGAAGTACGGAGAGCGAAGTGGAGGATTTGGTAAACGGGACGGTGTCCCACATCTGCACCTGGATGGCGACCAGAGGCCTCACCATAGTGCTGAAGAAGACCGATGCAGTTATGATATCGGGGAGAAGAAAGATGGACCAGTCCACTTCAACACTAATGGACAGGTAGCATTTCTATTCATGGATTTATGATTAATGTGCGATAATTTAATTTTTTATCTATTTTATAAAAAAATATCAAAAAATAAATACTTTTTTTAAGCAGTCAGTTTAGTAACTGTTGCAACGAATTGCTTACGTAACTTGCCATGGATCTCTTTATTGAAGCTGTGCAAAAGTACGCCAGAGCAAAGGTAGCCTGAAAAGGCAAAACAGGCCAGGCTGCTCCTACCTCAAATACTTGGAAAGTATTCCAAAAATTGATCCGTGATTTATTAACGAACCGTGTGACAATAACTGCTTTTTATTTTTTTCAGCCGCGTAGCATACTCCGCAAAGCTCGCTGATAATGAAAAGCAAAAAACTCGCTCATCTGACTAATCTCATTTCCCGTCTATAGACCAATGGAGACCCATGAGCTATAGCTCACTCCTCTGTTAATGGAAAGCAAAGATCAGTTTCTGTGAAACTTTTTTTAGGGGAAGACCAAAATTATTTGACTGTTCTGCTCAGTTTCTGCTCATTACTCTTTTGCAGTGAAAGGGGGCATAAAGCTCTGACTTCCATTCTTTTAACTTTAACCTCTAAGCTTTAAAGCTCCCACTTCTAAGCTTTGACCTCCAATCTCTAGGCTTTAACTTCCAACCTACAAGCTTTAAAGCTCTCATTTCTAAGCTTTGACCTCCAACCTCTAAGCTCTAACCTCCAAAATTTAAAGCTCCCACCTCCAAGCTTCGACCTCCAACCTCTAAGCTTTAAAGCTCCCACCTTTAAGCTTTGACCTCCACCTCTAAAGTTTAACCTCAAAGCTTTAAGCTTTAACCTCCAATATTTAAAGCTCCCATCTCTAAGCTTTGACCTCCAACCTCGAAGGTTTAACCTTCAAGTTTTAAAGCTCTCACCCCCTCTAATCTTTAAGCTCTAAAACCTGTAAATTTTAAAGCTTTGACGTCCAACTTCTAAGCTTTAAAGCTCTAACTTACAATGTCTAAGTGTTAAGCTCTAACCTCAAATTTCTAAGCTTTAGCTGTGACCTAGGTCACCTCCCTCAAGTTACATGGAGGTAAGAGCTCTTACCTACATGTAGCTTTACCTTCACCTCCAACAATAACTGTGTTTGTTATGACAATCCAGTGCATGTAGTGTAGTGCAGGTAGTGTACACAGAACTGCTCAGAACTCTCTAGTGCAGCCAAAAATCCGTAGAGTACATAATACACTATACAACGGTTGTAGCAACTTACGTTGTGCTGATATCGCTGAGGAGGCTGGCGCCTCATATGTATGGGTCGAATGGAACAACGTGGTGTATTTCAGTTGTAATGGAGGAGCTTGTGGCAGCGGTGAGAAGCCAAGCGCTCCCCATAGTTGTTGGGGGTGACTTTAACGCGAAGTCCCCTGAATGGGGCTCCCACACTTCGGACAAACGTGGCGATCTCTTATCCGAGGCGATGTCCTCCCTAGATCTGTACGTGGGCAACATGGAAAATGCCCCCACTTTCCAGAGGGGTAATTTGGAGTCCATCATTGACGTCACCTTCTTGACTCCTGAACTCATGTCAAACAACTTTACATGGGAAGTATTACAAGAGGAGACTGGAAGTGACCATAACTACATCGAATACTGTATATTATCACCTGAAAGCTCCAACGACTAACCTTGGGGCGGCTTGAAGTGCAGATCCCAAAGACTTGAAGAAGATGATGAGGAAGCTCATGCAGGGCAAGAACGTCACAGACGCCGAGGGACTGTCTGTGACGATGCATTAAAGAAGAGAGGAAACAAGAAACACGCAATGAAATATTGGTGGAACGCAGTCATAGCTAGACAGAGGAGAATATACTTTGCAAATCGAAGAGCACATCAACGATGTCCCCAATATACGGAGGAGACAGCCAATGCTCTCAGAGAATCAAGGCAAAAACTAACAAAGAGATTTACGATAGCAAGAAGGAATGTTGGAGGAAACTTCTTCAAGAAATCGATGGAGATGTTTGGGAACGGGATACAAAATAGTCGCAAACAAGATGAGAAGAAGACCTCTGCCCGGGTAAGAAAGAGAGTGGAAACCCTGTTCCTTATTCACCCCAGAGAGGAATGGGCAAGGGTCCCAAATGCTGCGTTGGAGCCGTTCAGTGCAGGGGAACTGGAAAGTGCAGTAAAAACCATGCAGACCGGCAAAGTCTCGGACCGGACATCATACCGGTTGAGGTGATTAAGGTGTTCGCGGAGGAATATCCGGACGTTGTGCTGTACATTTGATGTACAGAACGCTTTCAACTCCACGTGCTAGAGGTACATCATTGAGGAACTCCAACGAAGAGGCGTCCATCCGGGTGTGGGTAGAGAAAGATGAAAATGTTGCTTGTAAACTGAGAAAATCACTGTATGGCTTAAAACAATCACCTGAGTATTGGAACGAAAAGAAAGAAATGAAAAGAAGGACGAAAAAAGATTGTTGATCTCACGCACTAGATCCCCGAAGCGCGATCGAACTCGAAAATTATGGATCTAACGGACGACGATCTTTGAGATCACGCATTTGGTAGAAACATCTTTGAAGGCCGCCACAAGTCGATAATCATGAATCATAGTAGCAAAAATGTTGTTAATCCATTCAGATACTGGATTATATCCCACTCTCTATTCTAAAATAGCAAACTCTTCGCTTCTAATTTTAACACTTTATTTTTACACTCTGACGTACATCCTTTACATTGCTTTAAATTAGAAACTTAAAGACTTTATCTTTAAATATAAATTGAATAATATAATACAACAAAAATCTTAAAAATTGAACAGTAAGCAGAAAATAACACACACAATTATTGCTTATCTCTGTCTAAAATCCTGTCTAAGGATCAAGAAGAAATTTTATTTAACATATTTACAACAAAATTATTGCCACTTGTAACAAAAAATTAAGGAAAACTGTGTTAGTATTTTTTTAGGGACGGGAATACAGAACAATCATTTTCAAGCTTTCGTGCAGCGTTTTAGAGTGATTTATTTTTGGTTATATCAAGAAGTCACGAATTAATAATCAGAGTAATCATGGTTAAAACTAATTGGCTTATAAATATTTGACTGTCCCCATCCTCTTGCTGCGGTGTTGTAGTTATTGAAATCATTCAAGTTTAAGCGATTCTGATGGGGAGAAGTGGCAATGTTTTGTTCTCCAGGATAGATTGGATATTCGGGTGCCAAATTTTCGTTCTCTCGAGGGATGAAAACCGCCGGTGGCGCTTCTGCCTTGTAGCTTGGTGTACGCACCAAAGTTGGTCTGTTGAAACTCGAAGTTGGCAATGGACTTAGTGGTTTTTCTAAACACAAAATCAGTTTATCAGAAAATTAAAAAAAAAGTAAGAGGTACAACATAAAATTGGTGACACAATTGTTGGGGTTATTTTGATTTTTTTCCACACAAGTTAGTAAATATAACAGCAAAAAACAATACACAGGGGGACTTAAAATTTTAAAATCTTGCCTTGCGTGTACTGAAGAGCAGTATTTTGCAAATGTTCGCTTTGAACGAGAGTTTGGGAAAAATTGGAATAGGAATTTTGGGATTCGTTCTGATGCGCCGAATATGTTTGGCTTAAGTTCGAATTGGAATTTTGAATCATTTCAGCGGAATATTTACTAAAGGAACTGTCTTGGGACTGTTTAAATCCATGAGACGCTCCATTGGAAATAGGGCTAAATTGGCTGGTTTCAACTGAAGTGTTGGCCACGTAATAGAGATTGTCAAAATCTTGCTCCGCCTGCCTTAACAACTTTTCGTTAGAATTAATATTTTGCACGCAGTGCTCAGTTTTGGCGCTCGACATTTGGGAAGCTGAATACATGCTGTTTGCCATGGATACATCCTTAATTTGTTTGTAACGCATTTGGGGCATGGAATTTTGTTCAAAATTTTGAATTATAGATTTGACAGGAATTTTTTGGTACTCTTCTTCCTCCGTATTCGCACTTTGATTCATCTCATCATCAACTTTGGCCAAGAATGACTTTCTTGCTACGTTTTGAAATTGGCTAAAATTTTGATTATTAAATTGAATTTTGGGCTGATTATCTTGGGTCAAAGGAATCACCGTTCCGTCGGGCATCACGAGCTCTTCTTGTATAATTTGGTAATTCATCTCCAATTCTCTTTCTCGCTGATAGCTAATTTTCTGTATTTCTTCATTTTCGCTTTGGGCAATTGTCTCTATCTTTGCCATTTCATTGGTCTTGAGATCTTTTGATAACATGGAATTATTGGTAACTCTATTTTCTGTCTCAAACTGTGATTTCAAAATTTCCACCTTTGGTTCCACTTTGGACTTCTGATTTTGATTTGCCATTTTTCTACATCTCATCGACTTTTTATCCACCAAAGCCTTTTTGATCTCTGCGTTCAGATCCAGTTGGCCAAAAAGTGGTCTAGCACCAATTACTGCTTCTGGAAGTTTTCGACACATCGGTTTCTCTATTTCAATCTCATATTGAGGTTTTGGAATTGCAACTGGTTTTTGAGGAGGTGCACTGAAGCTTTCTTTTTTTTCTTCGACCTTCACGACATTTTCAAAAGATTTTTCCGGAGAAGTCACATTTGTGTCTATTGGATTATTATTGCCGATTGCTTCACACTTTAAATTTTTGGCATCCATTTCAACATTGACATCCTCATGAACTTGGCTGCTTGCTTCTTCATGAAAATCATTTGTACCGACATTATTGTAACCTTCTTCCAGTTTGGCAAAATCACTTGCTGTTGCTTCTTCGACCGTTTCCATGCTATCGTTATCTATCCCAAACTGAGCCTTCTTCATTTTGAGCAACATTTTTTTGACTTCGTTAGAATCATCCAATTGGGAGTACTGCACCTTACACTGTTTATCCACTAAAGATTTAATGGAAATATTAGAATTGGATTTTTGAAATTCGGAAGGACTTTTAAGCTGGGAAACATTTTCTTCTTTCGTTACATTATCATAATTCACCAACTCGTAACCTTGCATGGGCAAATTGAAGTCGTCACTTGGTTTATATTCCTTCTCCAAACTTGCAATATTGGATAATCCTGGTATGTAAACTGAATGTGGAGAACATGCACCGCTAGCTACAAAGTGGCCTTCGCTTTCGAAAACTTCAGATTGTAACGACCGGATTGAAGAGGCCGTTGCATTACTGAAGGTATTTTCGATTACCTTCTTATCAGAGTCTGGTATGGCAAAATTAAATTCAGGTTTATTTGGCGTCTGTGGTATGGGAGTGGGACTTTTGATTTCGTATTTTTTGCCCGTTAAAGAAACAGATGCAAAAGCGCGTTTTGGAGAATAACTGGAAAAAGGTTTGGGTAAATTTTGCAAAAAGTCTGATTTTTGGGAATAATCAGCAATTGTTGGAAACGGTAGATCGGTTGGTATGGTCTCTTGGAAAGCCTCATCCGAATATGGACTTAATTCGGGAGACTTATTTTTTTCCTGAAAAACATTTGGAACTGGAGTAGTTCGAAGAACGACCACATCTTTTTCCACAATTTCTGGATTTAAAGTAATATCGGGAATGGAAGGAAAGGTCATTGCTGACATGGCACTGGGAATAATTTCTTGATGATCTTTAAATTTTTGTAAATCGTCGTCAGTTATTGTTTCTTCCGTTGTAATATCTGGAATATATGGAAAAGGCGATGTTGGGCGTTCAATATTTTGGCTTAAATCAGTTACTGGAGCAGCTGGGAATGGAATAACTGGATGGATTATATCTGAGTCTACATTAATATTGGATAAAAGATCAGGATGCGATGTTATATCTGGAATTGAGGGAAAAGGAGAAATGGGTTGAGCGTCATCCAAGTTTGCAGCGTCAGCGTCATTAGGATTAGTTGAAAAGCTGATACTACCTGCATAAAGTTACTTAATTAGAATAGCATGAAAATGTGTGTTAAATTGTCTGTATTAAGTAGCCAATTGAATTATTGAAAGAAAAAACTGCTTACTGAATTGTTGAGGAGGAGCTGTCGTGTTCCAGGCCGTTGGCAATTTTGGTTTATACACGTCTACATTACTAACACCTTTTTGGAAGTTTTCGACCATTTTATTAATGCTATTGCTGTTGTAAGCTGGATTTGGAGAGTATCCTTTGTTAGCTCCACCCCATGATTCTAAAGAATTTTGTTGAAGTGCTTGCTCGTAGGAATCCACGGTTGGTTTGACAAAGTTTCCTTTGGATGACCAGGAGTTGGGATTGAGGTCTTCAAAGGCGGTATCGACTGAACCTGTTTCTAGTGCTGCGTCCCAAGGTGACTTGATTAGTTTTAGTCGTGGTTGAGCAAAACGTTCCTAGGGGAAAAAACAAAAGTGAGCAATTGTTGTGATTTGGAAAATTACGATTTCACCTGTATTTCGTTCAATTTTTGATGATGTTGAACTCTTTGAGCTGTTTCGGGTAAATAACTGGGCGTGGGCAAAATGGATGGAGATGGTAGAGCTGGCGATAATTTTGGAGCAGGAGATATGTCTTCTAAAGTCGATGGTCGTGTGCCTTCAGTTTCAGCTACAACCCACTTTTCGGAACGTTTGCGCCTTTTTGCAAATAATTCGGCCCCTAAAATGAAAGACAAAATTAGGATTATTGATAATATTTTCCACGTCTAAAGATACCTAACACTTCATATTTTGTTCTTTAATTATTGTACAAAACACAATAATAAAATAAAAAATACGGAGAGCTGGACAATTGAACGCGGCCGGTTAAACGCGGCCATTTGAACGCTGAGACGTTTGAACGTGAGAAATTAGATGCAATTGCACCCCGTCCCCCCTGCAAAAAAATTACAGAGATGGGTCTACATCGAGGGAGATCCACCCCTTCTTGGTAGCACACTTTGTCGAGTAGGACCTGTCTAGAGGGATATTTTTAGTGAGTATGGCGTTTGTCAAAACGGCCTGGAGCGAAGGTGCCGAGAGTCTATTTTGACCAAAGCAACCACGGAAAATCTCGGATCTACCCCAAAATGTTGACAACTGTAGACTACAGTTATTTTACGGACTCTTACGTGGGAGAAGAGGAAGTTAAAATTTACAAAAATCGCCTTTACGTAATTTATGGACGCTCCCTTACCAAAGTGGTTCAGGTTATCCCCCTTCCCCCAATAACAAATTTTAAGTATTAATTTTGAGGTCAGCGCTCAGGGGTAATGGAGAATTGTTGCACTTACTATAGTAAGTAACCTGTTTAATCAATTATTATTATATGTAAATATTAAAATTTATTATTATAATAAGGGGGGGGGGGTAAATTGCATCTAATTTCCAGCGTTCAAACGTCTCTGCGTTCAAACAGCGGCGTTCAATCGGTTGCGTTCAAATGTCTAGACCATGAAAAATAGAAGTAGGTACATGTTGCTGGCCCCCCAAATCGAATTTTGCGGTTAAATTTATGTCAAATGTTTGAGCTTCGTTTGAGCTTCAAAGAGCTTCTATTTTCGTCGTTTGAGCATCAACGGTTGCGGAGTTACTTGCAGAAGCTTTAGGGAAAGGGCTATAGACATGTTGTCCCCCCCCCCAATGGAATTTTGCGGTAAAATTTATATCAAACGTTTGAGCTTCGTTTGAGCATCAATGAGCTTTAATTCACGCACGCCGTTTGAGCCCTAACCGTCACGGAGATATTCGCTAAACTTTGGGGGGGGGCTGTAGACATGTTGCCCCTTGCCCCTCCAAGTGGAATTTTGCGGTAAAATTTATGCTAAACCAAGGGGTAAAAATCTAGTAAAATTTCTGTACACAAAACTCGGAATTCCAAAGATTTCCAAGAATTCCAAATTTTCCAAAGATTTCCAAGACTTCCAACGATTTCCAAAGAATTTCAAGGAATTCCAAAGAATTCCAACGATTTCCAAAAAAATTCCAAAAATTTCCAAGACTTTCAATGATTTCCAACGATTTCCAAAGAATTCCAAAGATTTCCAAAGAATTCCAACGATTTCCAAGAATTCCAGGGATTCCAATGATTTCCAAAAATTTCAAGGATTTCCAAAGAATTCCAGGGATTTCCAAGGAATTCCAACGATTTCCAAGACTTTCAATGATTTCCAAGAATTCCAGGGATTTTCAACGAATTCCAATGATTTCCAAAAATTCCAAGGATTTCCAAAGAATTCCAGTAATTTCCAAAAAAGTCCAGGGATTTCCAAGGAATTCCAAACGAGTGTACACAAAGTTTTCAGGATATTTACCCCTTCTGTTAAACGTTAGAGCTTCGTTTGAGCTTCAAGCTTCAATAAGCTTCCATTCCAGTCGTTTGAGTCGCGGAGTTATTCATATATGAATATATAACATATATAGACATGTTTTCAATTTTTTATCTTTTTTCAGGTTATTATTTAATTTTGGTGTCAATCGATAGAGGTTCGTTTGAGCTTCAATGAACTTCTATATTCATTATTATAATTTAATTTTTTTTAAATTTTGAAAACGACAAAAAATGGAAAAACCTGTTTACCCCCCAAAAGTTTCGCGAATAACTCCGCGGCGGTTGACGCTCAAACGGCGAGAATTAAAGCTCATTGAGGCTCAAACAAAGGTCAAAGATGTAATATAAATTTTACCGCGAAATTACGCTTGGGGGAAACATGTCTACAGACCCCCCCCAAAGTTTTTGCCCCCCAAAGAATATTGAAATAATACTTAATTGAGAACAGCACAAAAAATCGGAGAAATCAAACATTTATATTGGATTTTTTACGATTTAATTCCCGTAGTCACAGATTAATCTGAGATTCAAGATAATCCTAGGATTTACCAATGAGATTACTGGAAGTTAAACAGTATCGTAGCAACAGCTACTATTTTGAGAATTAATCTGGATAATTCTAGAATTTACTAATGAGATTACCGGAATTTAGGCCGTATCGTAGCAGCAGCTGCTATTTCGAGAATTAATCTTGAATTTCGGATTAATCCGTGACTATTAGTACGGGCATAAGGGGAAAAATCTTTCTCAAATCAACCACAGCCGTGGATTGGAGTGATCCCTAGTTGAATTATAAGAGCGGAAATTCTGGGTTCGAATCTCGGACTTAACAGAATTAATACTCCCCAAATCTACTTCCTGGCTACAAATGTTCATGCTTTAGAACCATTTTTACTTTTACCTTTCTAGCCTTTCAGGCTTTCTCCTAGTCCCTGTAAAGGCTAAAATAATCCATTTCATCCCTCCAAATTATCGAAAAGTGATAAAAATTGATAGGAGGTCTCCCATAAAAACGTTGGATGACGGGGAAAAACAGGAGTCATATTTGGATTCAGAAGGTCATTTTACATAAGAATCAGCAGGAATGGTGTCAGGGTTAATTTTCATGCAGACCGCAGTGTTAACAGAATAAAATTATTCCTAAATTGAAATTTAATTGTAAAAGTGAAATTTTCCGTATTTAATTAATGGATGGTGGAAAATGCAAAATTTAAAATTTACTGCCTGATACTAAAACATTTAGAATTTCGGGAATATTTTCAATTTTAGTCATAATCCATTGCAAAAATAGTTAAAAAATTAAATCTTGAAAAGAGGTCGATTTTAAGAGGTATATTGGAAAAATCGTTACAAAAATAAATTTTTAAATAGGGGTGAGTTTTTTAGGGCGAACTAAAAATAAATTGCTTTAAAAATATAAAAATTAAAGAGATGCACTTAATCCGGTTCAAAAACGAAGACAAATTAGTTAGGTTTTGGGAAATTCCTCTTCAAGTAGGGGAGGAACAACTTTCTTAAGTTTTGAGGGAGTCTTATGTTTTAGGAAGAATATTAACTAGCACATTCGGTGCTATATTTTGTTGATATTATTATTGGGGGTATTTGAGGAAGAATGAAAAGGGCTGGAAGCTAGAATATGCAAACAATAAGTGAAAAACAGCAAAAAAATCAAACATTTATAATGAATTTCTTACAATTTAAGGGGGAAAATTTCCTCAAATTTACTTCCTTGTTACAAATGTTTATGTTTTATACCTTCTTTTAGCTCTCCAGCCTTTCAGGCTTTCTCCTGGTTCCTGTAAAAGCTAAAATAATCCTTTTCATTTTTCCAAATTATCGAAAAGTGATAAAAATTGATGCGGAACCTTCCATAAAAATAGTGGACGATGGGACAAAATTCGGGTAATATTTGGATTCAGAAGGTCATTTTACGTAGGAATCAGTAGGAACTTGAGAAATTATTCCTAAACTGATATTTAATTGCAAAGGTGGAATTTTCCTTATGTAGTTAATGGAAAGTGGAAAATGCAAAATTGCCACCCGATACCAAAAATTTTAGAACTTTGGGAATATGTTTATTTCAGTAAACAAAAATATTTTAAAAAATTACATGTTAACAGGAGATCGGTTTTATATTGGAAATATTGTAATAAAAATAAATTCTTAAGTAGGGGTGAGTTTTAGGAGGTGAACTAAAAATTAATTTCTTTAAAAATATAAAAATCAAAGAGATGCACTTAATCTGGTGTAAAAAGGAAGACGAATAAGTTAGGTTTTTGGGAAATTCCTCTTCAAATAACTGATGACTAACTTTTTTAAGCCTTTAAATAGGTTTTTTGATTATATCCTCAATTATTTCCATTATGATATGAATTATGAGAGTTAACGCTGTTCTGATAAGATAAAGCCATTTTCTTTTAGAATATGGAGGATAGCTCGAAAAATTCTTGTTCTAAAGCCTGGCAAGGATCCAACAGATACTACTTGTTATCGTTCGTTCATATTCTTGCCAATTAAACTAAATTTTTTTTTAGAAGATAACCATCTAATTGCTTAGGAAAAATAAAGATGATTTTGAAAATAAACAATATTTAGACATTTTAAGCAATCTGATCTGATCTAATACACGAGAAGCTTTAATGTTTATTTCTTTTGATTTTTTCCTTTCATTTAGTTTTGACACAATTTGACTGCCAGTTTTTCCAACATAGCTCCAAGAAATATTGTGGTGGTAAAAATTTCTCAAATAAAAAATTTGATGTTACGTCCATCATTTTGAAGCTGTACAGTCAGTTTTGACGGAAACATATTATTTTAGTTTGGCAATAAAATGACTCGTCAATTTTTGAAAATAAAATTTTGGCTTCCAAACTTTACTTTCGCTGGCTCCGCAGCTATTCTCTTAAATGTGAATGCAAAAAAATAAATTTCTTACCTTTTCCTTTAGGCGAATTTAGATCACGTACAATTTCTTGACAAAATTCAGGCGAAAGAGCAGCGTCTATACTGAATCCTTGTTTTCTCAACGAGTAAATGTCATGGAGCTTTCCACGAGGGTTCATAACCAGTTTAAGCAACGATTTATTTTCGTCATTTTCGCCATTTCCAATGCCAAAACCGTTTTCAATTCTGTGAGCTTTGCCTATAAAAATTGAATCATCATTCAATCGTTCGCAAACGAGACGCAGCAACATTCAACAACAAACCTTTGAATAAATTGCGTAACTGAAATATTTAATTAAATTTATTTTCCAAAGCCGGAAAGAATTTTCCAATAAAATTTTATGGCGAGGTTAAAGCGTGTAATTTTATTAGCTATTATTTAAATTAGTAAGCACAATTTAAGATGCATTAATATTAACAGTCACTGATTATCTGAGGGTATTTTTGATCACTTGCGCAGGCAGACGTTACACAACTTGACATGAAGAATATGGCTTTTGGCCAAAATTTATAACTAATCAGATACGCAAGCTACCGGTTTGTTTTTCACTTCCGTTTGAATAAAATCTGTCTTATTTGAAGCAACAAATTAGTAATTCATCAAGATTACGTTATTAATTTGTCAGTTTGTGTTGATACTTTAAATATAACATTGTGATACAAGTGACACAAATTTTTTTTTTTTTCATAAAATAAAATTTAAAAATAAATAAAATTGTTAGTTTCATGATGGTGAAATCGCTAAGGCAGCTAACGAGTTAGTTAAGCCACTTTTATTAAAAGAAAATTTTTAATTTTTTGATATCTCATGCAAACATCATAAATTTGGTTTTACAATAATGCCGTAATTGAAATATGTAAAGTGCATTTAAATAGCACTTTGTTGACCTAAATTCTGCAAGCAAATCGCATACCAAAGCACAATGAATTTCTATGGCCGACGTCAAAATGTTTCAAGTTCTTGAGCATTATTAAAGTTCAAAATAATATTATAAATATCTTATATTTACCTTCGCCTTCGTGTACCCATTTTACGGATCTTTTTTTTCTATTATTATACATCGACTGTCCTTTACTGGTTTTATTGTGATCGTCACTTAACGAACTCGATATTCTCTTTGCAAGTTCCACTTGCTCTTCCATCGTTGGATGAAGCCCTTTGGCATAAAACGCAGATGATGCAAACGCATCTTCTAAGATACAATAGTTTTGTAAGTTGCAATTAAAGCTTTTGCAAATTATTACGTACTTTTTTTCGTAGGTGTGATTAGAGGTGGATTTTCGGCTGGTGTAAAAATTTTCTCTAAGTTGATCGGTTTGGAATTACTTTCATCCTGCAATAAATAAAATAAATTTAAATTTTAAATTATTATTTTCCCAAATTGATTTTGTCACGACAGATTGCAATTTTGCAAACAGTTTAAATTTCGCGGCATTTTTGAGCTGTCAAAAGATAAAACTGCCTTTTTTTGACAGCTGTCAAAACAATGTAAGAAAATGAATTAAAACAAACTTCCAACTTGGTGACCACGTTAACAAATAGATCTATTACATCTGGGAATCAAAAATCATCGAAAAATTTATTGTTAGAAGAGTTACAGTTTGGTACGGCTTTTGAGCTGACGGTGTCATAGAACTACATTTTTTTCTCAAGAGGATGTCAAGGATATTTCCCGCTTCTCTTCAACAAGAAGAAAAGAACTATCCACTTCCTTGTGAATGAGGTCAAGGATTGATCTTTGTCTGAGGATAAAGAGAGCTCTCGAGAGACAAGAGATTGTCCTGGACGCATTCCTTGACATAGAGGAAGCGTTTGACAACAGGTCTTTAATTCAATAGGGAATACACTTCGAAGACGTGGGGGTAAGCTTATCCATTGTTGGGTGGATTGGCTCTACCCTGAAAGGTAGGAAAACTAAAGCCGCCCTGGGCTCATCTACCGCGGAGGGTGCCCGCAGGAAGGAGTTCTTTTTCTTCTGCTGCGGTGCCTGGGTTGATCTTCTGCAGGAGCTGGAGCAAATTGGTATACACGAACAAGGATTTGTCTTATTCAACAGGTCCTAAGAATCGGCAAGCGATGGTGATCAAAAGAGGGATTGTTGGTAATCCCGGATAAGACTGCTGTGATATTTTTAACAAATAGTAGAAACCTACATGATGTGAGAATGCTCAGCTTATGGGGAAAGTACTACAGGTAGTAGGGGAGGTCAAATATCTTCCTCTTCAAAATATCATACTTAAGACAGCTGGCTGACCTTCACAACGCACTTGAAAAACACAACAATCACATTGACTTGGGCAACGTCGACTTGCAATAGAATGAACGAGAAATCTTGGGGACTAAAAGAAAAAATGATTGGGTCTAGGACATTTCGGAGCAGCGGATCCGGCGGATTTCCGCGCAAAGACGATTTGGCGCGAATACAATTCGGCGCCAAACAATTGCTTGTATTTCGTAAGAATAAGGAATTTTAAAACTTAAATTAAAAAATGTAGTAATTTTTTTTAATTGCGCCGAATTAGGTTACTTTTATGACAAGCCGCCGCTGGCCTCGATGTACTAGTGGCACTGGCACAACGAAACAGCTTAACCTTGTGGTGGGGGGCGGGACACGCTGGAATAAACGGCAAGCTGCAATACGACAGAACCAAATCGTGAGATAGCATACCCGACGGCAAATGGGACATCTAGGAACTACTAAGTAAATAACATATTGGCTATTAAAAAGATCTTCCGGGACTAAGGCAATCGCTGATGTTAATTGGAGGACTTTTCAAAAAAAAAATTTTTTTTTGGCTGCGGGTCAAAATCAACCACAATGTGAATATTAAAAGGACGTTTGGGACAGTGTTATTTTCATTTTAAGGGACGAAATTGACTTGCGCGCAAAAGCAAAGTATTTGCTGGTCTATATTTTTTATTCTCAAAATATTCGTTTCATGTTTATGTTTTATAATTTATTTTTATATATTATACTTTTGTTCGGAACTAAAGTGGCAAGTGAGCCACTTGAAATTAGCAAATGGGTCACTCGGTGACCCGCGGGTGATAGGTTGCCGACCCCTGGCTTAGACCGTATAGAAGCCTATAAAAGATAAAACCATTTATTTTTTGTATTTTACATGAATTGTAAATCCCCCCCCCCTTTTATGAGATTTCAGTAGAATGATCATTCAGACGATATTTTATTTAATCTCAAATTTAATAAGATATAAAAGTGAAATCACAGACGGCTTTATACAGGAAACAGCTGCAGTGCGTGGTAATGCAATGGTTTCAGTAAAATTTTTTTGTAAAAAAAGTATTATAAAAATAAAGCTCATTTTGTAAAAAATCAGAGAGGTAAATTAACAGAAATAAACACTTAAAAATAAGAAATTGCAAGTAAAATGTGTGGTATTTAGTATGTATTTATCATAAATAATTATAAATCTAAATTAAATATTCCAATTTAAAATGTTTTTAATTTTTTAAAAATTACGTGTGAGCGCGCCGCTCACAGTGTAACAATCACGTTGCGAAATATATGTGTACCAACGACGGGTTAAATAAAATAAAAGGGGGGCGGTCAATTGCATCTAATTTCTCGCGTTTAAACGTCTCCGCGTTCAAACGTCCTGCGTTCAAACGGTCGCGTTCAAACGACCGCGTTCAAACGACCGCGTTCAAACGACCGCGTTCAAACGGCCGCGTTCAAACGACCGCGTTCAAACGACCGCGTTCAAACGGCCGCGTTTAAATGTCCTAGACCGGTAATAGCTATTTACAGTCGTGTTGCAGAAAGTTGAAGATTGCGGTTGAGTAAGCAATATATCAGAACGAGCGTTTAGCGAGTTCTGATAGCTTACGAAACCGCAATGGAACTTTCTGCACGAGTCACTGTATTTAGCTTTACGTTCAAGACAGGTCCTTTCCAAAAAAAACATAAATTATGCTTTAAAAAGTAACGTTTATATATAAAGGTTAATAGAAATGAGACGCGACATAACGGAAGTAAATAATACTCTTATCTATTAGCTTGTCATGCAAAATGCACGTGCACTTCAGTAGACAGTGAAAATGCAGACAGAGTAGTAGTGCATTTTAAAGTGTTAGACTATAAAAACAATAAAAAACGTAAACAAGAAACAACCTCCGTCTTTTACTATTTATAATCTTGCAGGTGTGCCTTATCGCTTATCAACATCCGCCGCAGCCAGGAATTCACGATTCGAGTTAATTATAAGGGTATTGCATTTCTTTATTGTATGAGTGCGGAAAGTTAATAAGCGTGCGGAAAGTTAATAAGCGTGCGGAAAGTGCAAAAATTATGCTTATGTGCAAAAATTTTCCGAACACCGCTGCAAAGTATCATTTTCGAGAGATAAAAACTACCTGATATGCTATCCTTTCTATAGTCGTGTACGTAAAAACATTAATATCGCCTAAGTTAAATATAGATTTTACATTTTAAGAATAAAATAAAAAAAATTGTTATAAGAATGAACAAATAATGCAGACAACTAAAGGTTTTTATTTTATTCTTAAAATGTAAAATCTATATTTAGCTTCCCCTATGTTGCTAACCTTTACCCTTCACTTCCAGTATTGTATATTGCATAGTATTGATATTATTATAATCAGGATTTCTACCTACTGCATACAATAAAAATATAAAAGAAGACATTTTATATAATAAAATGTATATTTTTCAACTTCCTTGCCCTCTCTTCCTTATCATCTCAAATTTAGTGCTATGTGATAAAAGTTGAGATTAACTAAATCTTATCTCGAAAAAATATAAAAAGTTAAATATTTCGTAAAATAATTTATTTTTTAATCTGCAATGATATAACGAAAGTGATGTTACTACTCTCTGTGATAGTTTATTTAGTTCATATTAGTGCAGGTGCGAAAATATTAGTAGCTGTTCCTACACCATCGTACAGTCACCAAGTGGTTTTTCAACAGCTATGGAGAGAACTTGCATTAAGGGGTCACCACGTCACCGTGCTGACAACAGATCCAATAAATGATCCCACATTGGAAAATTTGACCGAAATAGATTTAAGCTTTTCATATAAATTGTTTAATGAAAAAGTGGCATTACTAATGGATCCAGACAAAATGCTCAAAGCAATGACTGGAATGATAGAAACAATAAACGAAATTTCCGATCAGCAACTCAGCCATCCATCGGTAAAAAATCTCTTAAATAATGAAACGGAACATTTTGATTTGCTGATAGCTGAGGTTCAATGGCACGCAGTGCTAGCATTTTCCAATCGATTTAACTGTCCATATATTGGAATGCTAAGTTACGACGCGAATAATTACATTTACGAAGCGGTCGGAAATCCAACACACCCTGTCTTGTATCCAGATTTTTTTGCAGGATTTGGAAAAAATTTAAATGTTCTCGATCGCGTCAAAAGCGTTTTGATTGAGTTTTGTTTAAATTTGTTCGTAAAATTTTATTTCATTCCTTCGGAACGAGGGGTGATCGAAAAACATTTTGGCAAAAATGCTCCATCGGTGGAAAGTCTAATAGAAAGCATGGATTTGCTATTTTTGAATACTGACGCAGTTTTTAACCCGGTACGGCCGTTAGTACCTTCCATTGTGCAGATTGGTGGTGGAACCCACAGAAAAATGCAAAAACCACTTTCAAAAGTAATAAAATTGATTTAAATAATTCCAGCTTATATTGTAATCAGTTTTAGAATTTACAAGCAGCCTTGGATGATTCCAAAAATGGCGTTATATATTTCAGTTTAGGATCAAACGTTAAAAGTATGAATCTTAGTAAGGAACTACACGATTGCATATTATCTACATTTTCTGAGCTCCCCTATACAATTTTATGGAAATATGAATTGGACGTCTTGCCAAATAAACCCAAAAATGTTTTTATTTCAAAATGGTTTCCGCAACAAGATATTTTCAGTAAGTTTGCAAAATAAAAATAACGCTTAAGGTCATGATTTAGCATTTTGACGAGGAATTTAATTACAGTCAGCGTTTATCGTAAGTCGTAAGTGCGAGTTTTAAAATTATTGAACTTATCTTGAAACAGAACGTCATTTACAACACTCACAATACTAATTCTGTTTTTTAATTTTACATGAAAATAATAAAGATTCGTAGGATTGAATCAGATCTACTACGATATTAAAAGAAAAAAAATTAATTGACCTTATTCCAGCAGGCCCATAGCCAGAATTTCATTTCGGGGGGGGGGGGGGAGAGACTCGTAAAAAGCCTTTTGTAAAATGTAACATTTTTGAGGGTTTCTCTTCCGGGAATTTTTATTATTACAAACTAATGTTTTTATCAATCAAAAATCCACTTTTTTACTTTTTTGAAAAATTTTAACAATTTAATTCATATTCTATAATATCTATAAGACCTCTCTTGCCTCCTCTGACGAGCCGTCGCTGAATCAAACTTATGGTAAATCTAATAATAAATTTTGTTCAATCATGCTATTGAAACATTTCGTTTCTTACTTGGATACGGAACTAGAAACCTTATGTTTTACTCATTCAAATTATTTCTATGGTAACGAGTGGGCGAAAGAATTTTCAGTGAGTGAAAAATGCAGTCATTCATATATACTTTTTGCGCAAAATGCGCGCTATTGATCTAGAATTTTGCATAAGGCTTCTTACGACAAATCGCTAGGGGGGGAGTACGAGCAAAGGGGGTTAAATTTTTTGTTCAAATTTTCGATAATCTAGCGCCGCTTTAGAGTTATTGCAAATTCAAAATCTCAAATTTAATTATTGACGACACGAATTATAATAAATTGTATTTTCATACATTTTTTAGATTTTTTATAAGTACAGGATTAAACAAAACGCTATACATCATTCGTAGAGAAACCCTTTCGCTCACTTATTTGCGTCTGCACGGCTTGCGTGCAAAACTCGCAAATGCGTGAGCGAATCTTTTGGTTTCTTCATTAGTAATGTAATATACTATTGTTTGTTCCAAATAAACAATCAAACTTGCTTCAATAATATGATTTTTCATGTTTTTCTGTAAAATTCTCACCTAAACTGTCGGAGCAGTTCGTTTCGACGCGGCACATTTTGACGCGAACGTTTCGACGCGACACGTTTTAACGCGGTAAAGTCGCTCATAAAAGAGAGATCCGTGTGAAAACAGAAATGTGTACGCAGACATATGGATCTGTTATGTAGGTTAGTGTTAGTTGATGTTATATTTTAGCAAAGTCTAGGTCTAGACCCATGTTTGCAATGCCTGCAGACCCATGCCTGCGATATCTGCATACCCTTTCCTGCGATGTCTGTAGACTCATGTTTGCGATGTCTGCAGACCCATGTTTGCAATGTCGGCAGACTCATGTCTGCGATGTCGGCAGACCCATGTCTGCGATGTCAGCATACCCATGTCTGCGATGTCGTCAGACCCGTGCCTGCAAGCATATGTCTGCGATGTCTGCAAAACCCATATTTACGATGTCTGCAGACTCGTCTGCAGAATCATGTCTGCGATGTCGGCAGACCCATGTCTGTGATCTGTGATGTCTCAAACTTATGTTTGCGACGTTTGCAGACCCATGCCTGCGATGTCTGCAAACTTATGTCTGCGATGTCTGCAGACCCATGTCTGCGATGTCGGCAGACCCATGTCTGCGATGTCGGCATACCCATGTCTGCGATGTCGTCAGACCCGTGCCTGCAAGCATATGTCTGCGATGTCTGCAAAACCCATATTTACGATGTCTGCAGACTCATGTCTGCAGAATCATGTCTGCAATGTCGGCAGACCCATGTCTGTGATCTGTGATGTCTCAAACTTATGTTTGCGACGTTTGCAGACCCATGCCTGCGATGTCTGCCAACTTATGTCTGCGATGTCTGCAGACCCATGTCTGCGATGTCGGCGGACCCATGTCTGTGATGTCGGCAGACCCATGCCTGCGATGTCTGCAGACTTATGTCTGCGATGTCTGCAAACTTATGCCTGCGATGTCTGCAAACCTATGTCTGCGATGTCTGAAAACCCATATTTACAATGTTTGCAGATCCATATCTGCGATGTCGGCAGACCCATGTCTGTGATGTCTGCAAGCTTATGCCTGCGATGTCTGCAAACCTATGTCTGCGATGTCTGAAAACCCATATTTACAATGTTTGCAGATCCATATCTGCGATGTCGGCAGACCCATGTCTGTGATGTCTGCAAGCTTATGTCTGCGACGTTTGCAGACCCATGCCTGCGATATCTGCAGACCCATGCCTGCGATGTCTGCAAACCTATGTCTGCGATGTCTGAAAACCCATATTTACAATGTTTGCAGATCCATGTCTGCAATGTCGACAGACCCATATCTGTGATGTCTGCAAACCTATATCTGCGATATTTGCAGACCCATGCCTGCGATGTCTGCAAATCGATGTTTGAGATGTCTGCAGACCCATGTCCGCGATGTCTGCAGAACCATATCTGCGATGTCTGCAGACCCATGTCTGAGAAATCAGCAGACAAGGGTGGTCTGTTATGTAGGTTAATGTTAGTTTATGTTATTTCTTAGCGAAGTCGCTCATAAAAGAGTCATAAAATTGTCACCAAAAAAGTTGTCTATTCGAAGACACAGGTCTGTTCTGTAGGATAGAATAGGTTTAACTGATATTTTTAGTAAAACCGTGGTAAAACGTCTAAACCTATAGGTACTGGCGTCAAAACGTACCACGTCGTATCGTGCCGGCGTTGAATTTTTCAAAATATACTTTTTTTAATTTTTAAATATCTATAAAATACTGTAGGCTAAGTTATCGTACTACACCATCGTAATACACTCAGAATCCAAGATCAATATTTTAAGTTGGGTTCATCCAACCCAGATACTTTCAAAGGGGAATAGGACTTTTCGGCGGCGCCGGTTTGGCGTAGCCAGTTAGACGCATCCGGTTCGGTGAAACCAGTCTGACGAAAAGGTAACTCAATTTGGCTCAGAGATTTTTCGGCGGCGCAGCCAGATAGACGCCGGATAGGCTGCCCCGAAAAGTTCTAGACTCCCTGCAAAGATATAATACTGATAACTTTGAAAATCATGATTAAAAACTCTTTTTTTTAAAGAACATCCAAATATGAAATTGGTGATAACCCAAGGAGGACTTCAGTCTATGGAAGAAGCTATATATGACCATTTGCCAATGCTTGGTATTCCCTTTTATGCAGATCAACCTAAAAATATTGCAGAAATGGTATCCAAAGGTATGGGATTATCTGTCGATCGATTTACTGTCACAAAAAAAGTTCTGCACGATACCATCATGGAAGTAATTAATAATCCCAAGTAAGTAAATAATTATCACAATCACCAATCGAGATGAACATCTATTGAGGCGCGTAACCAATCGCCCAATATTGTGTATTTAATTTTAAAAAATTTAGAAATCAATTTTTTACAGATATCGCAATAAAGTCAAGGAATTATCAAAATTAGCGCAAGACCAACCCATGAGTGGAATAGAAAAAGCAGTGTGGTGGACCGAATATGTGTTAAGACATAAAGGCGCAAAGCACTTACGGAGTCCAATGTTGGATATTCCGTTATACCAATATTATTTGCTGGATGTTTTCGGATTTATTGTATTAGTTGCCGTAACAATTACGTATTTGCTATATAAAACAATAAAATTTTTAATAAAAATGCTTAGGTATGGGGTTTTCAAATTAAAGAAAAAAATTGATTAGATTACCGCACGATAACTTTTGTAGTGATAAACCAGCCTTTAGTATAATAAAATATAACATACAGCAAAACGAACATGTTTTTCACTCTTCCTAATGGAATAAATGTCGCTCCGTCCATTTAGGAAGCTTTCTTCAACACTTTTTTGCTTATTTTCACTTAACGAATAAATCCCACCACCAATAAACATTTTTGGAACTAAAAATTTAGTACATCGGTTTAACTAATCTTTAAAATAATAAAATTTATAAAAAAGTCTTGGTTCTAAATTTATACTATCGTAGATGCTACACTCGCACTATTAATACTGGAATGTGTTTAGGAACTGACTAAAGAAACTTAAAAATGTTAGATATACCAAAATATATTTTATGCAGAAGCATGGGATTTTGCGTATAATTCGATCACTTGTAAATAAACGCAGACTCTAGAGCTAGCCAATTTTGATAATATAACACTTCAAGTATCAAAATCAATGAAACTATTTTTAAAACCTTGTGTTTTGTACAAAGCTACAATTAAACTTAATTATGTTTTTCAATAATTGCAAATTTGAGGCTTTTCATACTTTATTTTAATTAAATTTACTTACATTATTTTTAAGGTCTTATGCTTCAGTTTTGAAGTTATATATCAACTTGAAAGTTACATATACAGGGTGTCTCCGTGACCGTGAAGAACCTTTGAGATAGTGATAAAGGAGACTTTTTCAAATAAAATTTTTGTCCAAGTCCAAGCCCTTGGGGGGTACCTCCCTTTAATGTAATTATTTGAATTTATTATTTCAAACGGCCATAGCTCCGATATTATTAATTTTTTAAGCTAAATGGATTAGAACTTTTTTAAAGATCATTCGCTTATCTACAAAGTAGGTTATAACTTCTTATCGTCTAGAATCAACGGATTTCGAGTTATAAATTAAATTAAAGAAAAAAATGTTTAAAAAATTCAGGTTTTATTTTTTTATTTTTCTTGCGCACTCCGTATCTCTTAAATGAAACGTCTTAGAAAAAAAACTAACAATCCAAACCGGATAGAGAATTTAATGGGCTATAATTTTGGTTAAATAATTTTTTTTGGGAAACCAACCGTTTTCTCAGAAATTCTGAAAAGAATGAACAAGAAGTAGGTAAAAAAATAAATTAATAAAAGAATGCAGATAGGTGTGATGGAACTTAACCAAAAAAGCGCCATTGTAAAAAATACTGTGCAACACCTTTTGAAAAGAGCACGCCTGTGTGCTGAAAATGAGGGAGGCCATTTTGAAAATTTATTAAAATAAATTTTATGAATTTTGTTTACCTCCACTTTATTCATTATTTTCAGAATTTCTGTGAAAAGGGTTGGTTTCCTAAAAAAATTTATTTTGCCAAAGTTGTAGCCCGTTAAATTCCCTATCCGGTTTGGGCCGTCAGTTTTTTCTAAGCCGTTTCGTTTAAGAGATACGAGGTTCGCAAGAAAAATAACAAAAATAAAATCTGAATTTTTTTAACATTTTTTCCCTTAATTTAATTGATAACTCGAAATTGGTTGATTCTAGACAATAAAGGGTTATAACCTAATTTGTACATAAATAAATGACCCTTGAAAAAGGTGTAACCCATTAAGCTTAAAAAATCAATAATACCGGAGCTATGACCGTTTGAAACCAGAAATTCAAAAAATTACTTTAAAGGGAGGTTTATCACCACCTCAAAGGTTCTCCACGGTCACGGGGACACCCAGTATATTATTAATTTAAAAAAATCTCAATAGATATACACAAGAAACTCTACCCTTAAATATATTCTCAACGGTCGCACGAAGGCTTTACGGGTAAATCCCCCAAGTAATATTTTACAATTTTACATTTATAAGTTTGCCTTTCTGGTAAGTAGTTTGAAACTTTACCAATTGTGTTTATATAATTTTAATAGATAATAATGTGATCGAGTTGCGGTTGAAAGCAAGTTCTGGTCGTAGCGAATCTCTAAACTTCTAACTAATAGTTTCGCAGAATAAGTATGTTAGTTTGATGTACATACTTACGAAAATAAATCAATTATTTACTAAGAATTCAATTTCAAACTAATTTGACTTCTGAAAGCTATCGATTGATTTGCACAGTTCCAGGTGCTTTACGTCTTCACACTATTATAAAAAAAGAATAACAAAAAAATTCAAGGTCGACGCCTTGACCTTAAGCGAACTTCACGCCGGTAAATGAAAATGAAAAAGTGATACTAATTAACTTTGACCTTAAAAACTTCCACAAATTTTATTAAAGAAGATTTCCGTAATAAAAAAATTTTCAAAAAAATGTAGGTGCACAGGACGGCCTTGCGCTAGTGCACCCTATTTTTGTACGCCTCTGGAAACTTTCTTTCAGTCATAATTAATACAGAATAAAAACAATTAAATTACTTTTTTGAAAACAAAATCGTTTAATATTTACAAATTGCTAGTTTGGACGAAAGCCAAAAATTTTGGATCAGTGCATTACTATCGTAATAATTCTTAGGAACTAAAAATAACGTTTACGAAGGTTACATCTTACTTATTCATCTTTGTTATATTCTTACAAGTAAATTATAATTGGATTTTGTATGTTATTTTAAGATAAAATAATTGTAAATATTCGCATCTGTTTTATTTTCAGAGTTTACATAACACCCCATCTACAGTATTTTTTATTATTAGTAAAAATCCCCATTGGTGGTATTCTCTAATCATTTTCATGAATTTGGACTTTAGATCACAGGAGATCTCCCCAGCTTTCTAATCAGCACTATACTGCTGATTACCCATACTATGGGTCAGATCTTGGTCGGAACCGGAACCAAAAACGAGGTTTCATCCGCCGTGGAAATTTTTAAATTTTTTAATCCTATCATATTTCCGGATGTGAGAGCTTAGTAAATGTTTAGTACCCGAAAAGAAAAATGGATATTACCCACGCTGGGTGTCAGTATTTACACAACTCTTATTGGACGATTTAAAAATAATTATTATCTATTTTAAGGATATTAAAAAAAAATATTCTGTTACTTACCCCAATTTTAAAAACCCTTTTCGTTAAGCTTGTCAGAAACTCACTCGTTCGAGGATCTTTCATGTCTGAAGGTTTAAATCCTCTTCCCGATTCAATCACAGAATTGGTGCTTATGGATTTTTGTAATCCGTAGGATTTTCCATTAGATTGTTGATGAAAATGACTAAATTGACTTATCGGCTTTGAAGGGATGTTATAACTGCTGATACTCCGGTTAAGAGAGTATGAGCTACTCGAACTCTGTTTAGTGGTTATTGTACTCTGTTTATAAATTTCCCTCATTTTTTTAAGTTTAAATGGGCTGAAAATAAAATTCGCGGATTTCCTCAAAAACTAAACAAAACGTGAAAACTAAGCGGTCAATTGTCTTGGTCTCTCGACTTTATTGCAATACCAAAATAAACTTCTTTGGCCTTGACTATTCGATAATAGAACAGACTTATGTAAATAACTATTTCAACCGGAACGGTCCGATTTTAATTTTGAATTTCCACACCTGTAATTTAATCAACGATGACACCAAGCCACCACCGCTGTAGTTTATTGTTCCGTTTAATTTAGTTTTTGGCGACTGTGAAATTCTCAAATGACCCCAATAATTTCCACCGACAAGTGCTGTTGTATGAAATATTTTTCATGTAGTGTACTGAAAGATTGTAATTTATAAAGCATTTTCCGGGTTTGCCCAAAACTTAAAGATTTTTACTTAAAAAAAATGTAAGTTGCCGTGGTAATTGAGAAAATTCGCAAAAATTATAATAAATTGAATAGGAGGAAGTAGGGTATATTCCGCCGGATGTGATCAGTCTCAGAAATTAAATGCTGAAACATATCTCTAAGAAGAAAAGGCCAAGAGACAAGGGAGGCCGAAGAAGTAGAGTTGCCATAACTCAACCTACCAAAACCGGAGACAACAAATATTGTTTTCTCTTTTCTTTTCCCAAAATTTAATAAATTTTTCTTTAAGTTCTGGAAGAGTTTTTTTGGCCTTTCCTTAAAGTTTTTCATGCTTTTTTCACCCTCTCCATTTTCAATTGAACAAAAACGAAAATTACCAAAAAAAATCGAATTTGACCGTATATCTTTACGACGGAAAATTACTCTCGAAATCCGGAAACTTTGGGCAAAATTTGGTAATGCTATTATGAAGTTATCGCACCTATAACTTTAAAAAATTTAAAGAGAATATAACATTTCGTCATTTCAATTTCGCCGTCGCCACTTTGCCGTCGCTGTTATGTGGTCGACTCTTTCTCCGTTTGAAATTTAGTATTTAATTCTTTAATACAGGCCCGTAGCCAGAAGGGCACTTGGAGGCACGTGCTCCATCGAAAAATATTTTTGAAATTAAATTTAAATATCGAAAATAAAATAGGTATCTACACATTAGTGGTCATGGAAATTGCATTGGGAATTTCAACTTGAATTAAAAATAATAAAAAATTGAAAATAGAATACTAATAGATAAAGAGTTTTTGAACACAAGCACAAAGCCAGATTTTTGCAAAATTAATTTTCGTTAATTAGTGTTTGTGTTCAAAAAAAAGAAAATGTTTTATTGAATTTAAAATCAGAAATCTTGGATTTTTAGAAATTAGATTTCCGGTTTGAAACTTATAAGCTCAATAACACATATTTGAAAAATATGAAAAAATATGAAAAAAAAAAGTTTGAAAAACCTAGTTTGTGTTTATTTTGTGTAGGGTTATTGAAATTTCATTTGATATTTTAATTTGGCAATATTCAGCGATGCAATTTCCATGACTGCTACTGTATTTTAAAATGGGAAAAGTTTTCCAAATTTATTTTCCGTAATTTATTGTTATTATTTACCTTGTCGACTTATATGTCGACCATACTTATGAACCCCCTAAAATGTTAATTTTTACAAAAGGCTTTTAACGGGTGCCCCCCCCCTTAAATAAATCCTGGCTCCGGTCCTGCTTTAATATCAGAATAATGCATCTGGAAATTCTAATGATGTTTATTGTAGCACTCAGGACGAGCCTAAAATCGCTGGGAAAATGTGAAGAAAAATCGGAGAAAACCTTTGGAAATTTCCAAAAATTCCAGGAAATTGACAATTTAGGTAATTAGGAATACTATACATTAATTTTAATTTTTGCTTTTTCTACATTTTTGGAAGGAAATCCATGAGAAACTTTTTAAGAAACTCCTAAAAGGAAATCTAGTGTACAAAACTTTGCCTTGTGATTCGCCCTTTAGCCATTTCTCTATACAATGCGGTGTTGCGGCCAACATTTACTAGGGAGACGAGGGAACTTTTTAAAATCTCTTTCATCTAACGTTCTATGGACGCTTTTAGAAACATTTCATTTTAGTTTCAATTCGGAAGGGAGGGGGGGGAGAAGGAAGCTTATATGAAAAGTAGCCCTTAAAGACACCAGACTTAGGTAGAAATCCAGGGAGTCTGGGAGGTATGGAATACTCTCCAGTACACCTTTTGCTTTTTATTTACTTGTCAAAGTTGAGGACTTTGGTTGCTAATACTGAAACAGGGGGGGGGTATTTCATACCCCACTAGTCTAATGAAAAAATCAAGAATTACCACAGAAGTTAACGCATTTACAGGAATGCAAAATTAATTTCGTCAAGTTGCACTATGCGCGGTAGACACATATTTCTCGCTTAGTAGCCGTCATTGGTACCGCATACATGGTAAAAATTCACTTATTACCGCCAATTTTAATAATTACACTTAATTATCGGCTGTCGTCTTTATGTATGTGTTGATTGTTTTCACATACATGAAGACATCAGCCATAGGCAGGGACGTGCCCAGCCAACTTTTTTGAGAGGGGAGCAATCTTCAATTTGCCAACTGAATAAATAAAAATTGCCAACTTTTTCAAGGTTTTTTTTTGTCAAAAAGACTAGCAAAAATCTTGTAATTATTCAAGAAATGTTAAATTCATTGACAAATTTAATTTTCAAAAGAGTGGTTTACAGTTGCCGTTGGGGAAAACCGTATCTTAGCAGATATTTTTATGGATTATTTTTTGAATTTTGTATTTTTATATTAAAAGTGCGTCATTAAAAAGTTCTTTATTACTTTATTTGATTTGGGTTGATAAAATTTATTTAAACTTATTTTTGGTTTAGCAGCTTTTGCCAACTTGGCCAATTATTAAATGATTTTGCCAACTCTTTAAAATATTGGAGGGGGAGGCTCCCCCCCCCCTTGTACACGTCCTTGGCCATAGGTGAAAATGGCATAATTAATTTATTGTAATTATTATTATAATTGTTAGCAACAAATGAGTCCTTATCATTTATCCTGTAAATCTGAATTTAACGAATAAATTTGAAAATTCCGACTGCGCAAAAAACTGTCGTACCTGCGCCGCCATCCGAGGGGGGGGGTAACAGCCTTTCATCATGCGACGCAGGCGAAAATTTTGAAATCCGTCAACGTTAAGCGCTTTAATGAAAAGTTAGGAAATCGCAATACGAAATCATTTAAAAGTAGGTTTCATAAAGCAAACTTAAAAGAAAAGTAAAATAGAAATATTTAATTACAATATTGCAATAATTAACATGGTCTTCTTACAGTTGATACAAAAATTTAAAAGACGGTTGACTGGTGACTTGACAAAATTCATGCACCCATCTGACTTCGACGTTTCTTTTTTGCCGATTTGATTTAAATTGGTCGAATATGCCGACTGAGAACTAACCGTGGGGAGACGTTACGCCCTCCCCACGCCCCCACTTTTGAACGTCTCTGCTTATCATATATGCGGTACCGGTGACGGCTAATAAGTCAAAAACGCGTGTCTACTGCTCATCTTTAATTATGAAAAGTTTGTAAAATTAAGAAAATAAGCGAAAATTTTGGAATTTTTAAGAGTTTGGACCTTGGAGCTGAGGAAAACCCAAAATTGAAGGTTATACATTTTCTCCAGCAGTAAAAAAAACCGTTTTCAAATGAAACGGACATTTGGACCGAGGAAGGATTGTTGGGGAAATCTGGTGTACAAGTAAAGAAAAATCTGATAAATTCCTTAAAAATTTAAGAAAAACCAATAGAATCCAAGAAATTTTATGAAATCCGAGGAAACAGAAAATTAGAAGAAAGGTAAAAATTTTTAGGAAATTTAAGAAAAACTTTCAAAAATTATCGATATTATAAACTTTTATTTTTGCTTTCGCAAAGTTTTCGAAAGGAAATCTTCAGATAAACTAGGGGAAAATTTTTAAAAAAGCGTGGAAAAGAAAATTTTGTTTCCTAACAGAATAAGTTTATCTGTGTTTTGCAATCAAAACTTCATTATGTTTTTAAAAGCCTTTTACCTGCTTTATTTGTTATTGTTTGCATTATATTTACCGCCAAAGTATTACTAATATTTATTTCATATATTGCATATGTTTAAAATCAAAAATTTATAATGCTAATTTAGTAACGCAATTTCAATTTTAAATCGGGCAAGTCCTACTACTGATTCTGTAGTTTTACTTATGGTGCAGTGGCGGCTCGTCAGAGGAGGCAAGAGGGGTTTAGCTTTTCACGAAATTCTAGACTGTAAAGTTTTAAAATTTTCAAAAAAGTAAATAGATGATTTTCGATGCTGAGATATATCAAAGGATAGATACTACTTCCACCATATATTTCCAAAAAGTAACATATGAGGCTATCGCAGAAGCGACACCTTCAGCTTGGAACCTACATTCGGGTGGTTTAGTCAATACGTGGACCGCAAAAGATTATCTTCAAGAGGTTGTTCATCATCAGGCTAAATATATGCCACCCAATATCGATAATAAAGAGAACGCAGCCCTTAGTTAGAAAACTGTTACTTAAATGGGTCCACGAATTTAACTCTTATCTATAGGCCATTGGAAAGAGGACAATTTTCTAAGCATAAAAAAAGTTATTGCACATTATCTTTTCGTTTTCCAGAAACCGGCATTTTAAAATTGAAATTTTACATTTATTTTAGATAGGCATCAAACCACGATTTCTAACCAGGCATTCTGTTACCCGTCCGTGTGCCCAGATATACTCTAATAGCTGTATATATAAAAATATTGTAAAACGCTCTCTAATCCTACTTTATTTAGAACACATGTTTTAAGACTTAGAGAGTGTTTTAACTTTTGTTCATTCATAAACGGTTTCTAAACGTATTTTAACTAGAATGGTGTTAAAATACCGATTCTAGTGAATTTGGTGTAATTGAGTTGGTGTATTCGAATTACTATATGAACTACTAACTGAATAAGTGAACTAAAGTATAACCTAAAAGCTGTTTTATTGTATGTATAGCACACGCCACCTGGTGCTACATTTCTATATTTGAATATTTTGAATATTTCTATTTAGAAGGTTGTAGCAACAACTAAATGTGTCTTTATTTTTTATATAGAGTGTCAACTTTCCTTAAAATAGGTTTAACATTGGTTTATAGAAGGCATCATCCATTTTTAAATAATGTCAAGTTAAAATACTGTTAGCGAAGGTTTGTTAAGCTAAAATACGTTTATGAATAGTGTTTTTTGACGTTTACGCTAAAATAGGTTTAGAGAGTGTTTTAAGTCTATTCTAAATTTTTATGAATACTGCTGTTAGTATTTTTATTTAGACAAACGCTAAATTCGATTTTAGGGTGAGTCCGTGATTTGCCGTGGTTGATATCGTCAAAACTGACGGTTCGCAATCCTTCGCTTGCGCTTGCTCTGGCTAAAAACATCTCTGAATGTAGCTCCAACTCGTCAAAGGTGCTACTCGAAAGGGGCGAAACTCATTTTAGGGTGCATCCGAGATTTGCCTAAAACGCACAAAAGAAATCTCTCTACCCCGCTTCAACTCGGTGTAAAATTATCAAAAAATTTCTAGCTTATCTGACCCAGAATCTGGGTCAGAAGCGGGGAATCTGACCGCTATCACCGCTCTCAAGAGTATATACGAGCACTTGTACGGGTAACAGACTATCGTTAATAATGTAAAATTTTGCCGTTTTCTCCAAAATCCGCAATAACTTTTTTTAATCCTCCGAAAATTGCCCTCTTTCCAATGATCTATACGCAGTGGTTCCCAAAGTTGTCTGGTCTACGACCCGTCTAATACAAGTTTACAAACTCGGGACCCACCAAATTTAACCGTTACCAATATGAATAAAGGTTCGCTCGCCTCCCGCAAGCCCGAGCTTGCGATCCGTCCGGCGTCAGTCGCCCGCCGCCCGGTCGTTGGCTGGGTCGGTTGGTGTGTCGTTCTACGGGCAGGGTCCACTCAATATTCCCACAATACCCACCGGTGGGTCGCGACCCATAGTTTGGCAAACCCTGGTCTATAGGAAAATGTTAAATTCGTGGGCCCATTTAAGTGACCGTAACCCTTAGCTGTGTATCCGAAGTAACTCTTTAATGACGTAGTTAAGCGGTAGCCTCGTCTGTAAATCGTGTGCCTTCGTATAAAATAAATGGGTGTAATAGCTAAACAGTAACTGTACAGTAGCGGCCATGGAAATTGCATTGGAAATTATTCCCGAATTAAAAAATTGAACAAAAATAGATAAAAGTTAAATTTTTGGTTTAAAACTCATAAGCTCACAAATATATTTTTTTAAAACTCAATCACAAAGCTAGGTTTATTAAACCGGAGGGTTTGGGAGGGGGGGGTTCAGAGAAAGAAAATGTGTTATTAAATTTTAAATCAGAAATCTTAGATTTTTAGAAGTTAGAATTCTTTGTTTGAAACCCATAAGCTCAATAACACATTTTTTTGCGCACAATATCTGGTGTACTGGAGGGTATTCCATACCCCCCAGACCCCCCGGTTTGAAAATCTTAGCTAATTGTAATACAATTTCCATGACTGCTACTGTTAATAGCACCGGGTTAATTTTTTTGAATTAAAGAAAAATTACTTTTCTTCTTCTTTGTATGAAAACTCCACGAGCCTCCACTGGTATAAACCATTTTATTCTATCTGTTAATGTAAAAAAAATGTAAATATTATAAATATATCAAATTAACATAATTAAAAAAAAGGAGCGACAGACACCACTGACTTACCAACTAAAAAACCATCACACGAAGTGGTGAAACACAGAAACACCACTTCGTGTGATGGATTTTTAGTTGGTAAGTCAGTGGTGTCTGTCGCTCTTTTTTTTAAATTATGTTAATTTGATATATTTATATATTTAATTGCAAGCGATTGTGAAATTTTATTTTTATTGTAAATATTATAGTTAATGCGCGCAATGAAATTCGATCCGACTTACTGCATAAATGCATAAATAGAGAAAATTTACATATACCTAACAAATAGGACCGCATTCAGTCAGATTTTTGTGAAAAGGACGTTAAAACGTCCGCAGTTACGTACCAAAAATTTAAATGACTTAAATTCCCTGAATTGCAAATTGTGGTCTGTGTTTAAAGAGATGGCTTTTGGTAAACCCTACAAAAATATGGAGCCACTAAAACGCGATTTAGTGAAGGCAGCAGCATCGATACCTATTAAAACCGTGCGTGCCGCAATAGATGATTGCCCTAATTTTACCTAATTAATTTAAACTAATTTTACTAAACTAAATGTAGGTAGTACAAAATAATAAATGGCGACGGCGAAATGGCGACGGCGTAATGGCGACGGCGTAATGTCCTAAACGGTACTTTAATAAGCATTGGAGGCGTCAAAAGTCGCGGGTTTGAAGTTCAATTAAATGATTTTAGTCAATGGACTTGAATGATGCTTGGGCATTGTACAAAATCCGCGATAAAATTTATGGAGGATCTATAAATCTACGTAAAAACTTTCCTGCATTCAAACTGTCAACACCAATTTGTGCACTTCTAATTATAATTTTCGGCAATAAATTTTAGTTGATCCACGTCTGAATTTACCCTACTTTCTTCTGCCGAATTAAAAATTTTTTTTTGAAATTTCGAATTTTTGAATTTTTAAAATTGAAATGTGGACGTAAGTGCCAAGACAATTAAAAACTTATTTTTTGCAGATTGTGGTTCTCAAACAATTCCAAAAATTCATTTAGCCAAACATGGGCTCATTGGCCAATAAATTGCAGTTCAAGACACCTAGATTGGCTAAATGACGAATTAAAATTATAAGGAACCACCACAGAAAATTAAAAAATTTAATTTGGAAAGTTTAAAAATACTCGATTTTTGTTTATCTTCTCTCAAATAAATGAAAAGTAGATGTTATTCGAAAAACTTCACTTTGGTTTAAAATTAAAATTTTATTTTTATATATCGATCAGCTTTAACTAATGCGATCCACAAGTGAGATTATAAATACCACAATAACACGCACAATTTTTAAATATTATACTCAATTGCACTACATTTTAATTAATTAAAAAACTGATAAGAACGCAACTAAGCAATTTATAACGGCAATGCTTAGCTTGAAAAGCTCAACAAGGTGGAAGCCTAGAAATAATCTAGGAGCAAAGTGTTTTGGCCAGTTGGAACAAATCCAAATAACAATTTCCAGTGTTTACCCATAAGATTTACGTTGGTGCGTGTTATATGGTAAATAAAAATGACAGGTGATTTCAAATGTTAATTATCATTTGATAACTTGATGTCGTAAATCATATTACTACTAAAAGTAAACGATCTCGATATTGCTTTTAATAAAAAATTTTTTTTATTTGTGTGCCAAGAGTTGTGATGTAATAAATATTTGTTGTAAAGTAAAAATATTTAAAAAAATAAATTTAATTTTGACATGCTTTGTAATTTCAAACCCACATCCCTTCTAACTGATCCAAACTCAAAGTTTTGAGTTCTTTTCCAAGTTTTTAAGCAGCGAATTTATTACTTTATTTAAGGAATTTGGTTAGTATGCTTACAAAATGGGCATTCTGTTTTTAAGTTTTATTCTTATAAGGAAGGAATTCCCAATTTTAAATCGCTATGGGCAAAATCAAAAAGGATTGCGAAAGTTGTGTTCTCTTGAGCACAACTTTCGAGAATTTCACTATCAAAAATTTATTTTCTACCTTTTTGAAAATTTTAATAATCTTTTACTCCAGAATTTCAGGGGAGGCTAAGTCTCTTTTGCCTCCTCTGACGAGCCGCTTCTGGGTGCACCATAATCTTCCATATAAATAAAAATGAAGTGCTGTTTGTTGCTAAGCTCATAATTTGAGAACGAATGTACCGATTTGGCCATTTTTTTAAATGTTGGTTGGGGTCCGAATAAGGTTTTAACAAAAAAAAAATAAATTGGAAAAGTTGTCCAGAAAATAGAAAAATCTGGGAAAAACTAAAATTACTTCATTTCTATTCCGATAGATGGCGCCACGTGCGCAAATGTCGTTTGACCGCTTACTTCATTAAATATAATTAAATAATCGAAATTAATAATAAAAAAAATCAAGATTAAATAATATGACTGCCCTTGGCCTGCACGAAGTTTAAAGGCTAAATCGAAGTATTTCCGACAGAGGAAAATTATTTTATTTTTTGTGAGATCCCGGGCGAAGCCGGGTATGCAGCTAGTAATTAAATATATTTCTTAAATTCTGTTTTATATTTTATTGTAATTTATTCTCAGGATTGTTGCGAGTTCAAACCAAGCCAGATTGTGACTTACTGAGATAAGATTTGTCTTGTCAGATTTTAATTTTACATCCATTTGATATGAACCATGACAGTTCATCCAAAGTAAGAAGTTTGGTTGAACCATCTATTATTTTTTAATTTTAGAGAAGTTTAGGTATTTTAAGTCAATGTAAAAAAAATCAAAATGGTTTAAAGCAAACAGTTACTTACGTTGCTGTATAGAGATTCTTGGTAGAGTGAACTATAGATGTCGTTCGTTTCTTGAGTAAACTGAAAAATAAAATATTTTATAATAATTGTATTGGTATTACGTCGTATGGATATTGAAGTAGTCGATACGAGAAGGGGAATCACTGGAAAAATCTGGTCTAAAAATGAAAGGCAACCTTAGAAAATTCCATGAAATTTTGAATTCAAAGAAATCTTACAAAATCTCAAAAAAATAGGAAAAAGGAAATCTGAAGAAATGTAGACAATTCTAGGAAATTCTAATGAAATCCCAGGAAATGTAGAAAATTCTAAAAAATTCTAGGAATTCTTGGGAAATCCCAGGAAATATTAGAAAATTAGGACATTTTCGAAATACTGCAGCTAAACTGTTTTTTTTTTCAATCTCTCTGAAAGGAAATTTGATCAAAAAACTTTTATCCTGAGAAAGTGGCTATTTTGCTTCTTGTTGGTTTCTCGTACTTGATGATTTTCTTCTTCATAATTTTTCTCACCTATGTATATTTTTTATTTATTTATTAAATAATGTAAAAAAATTGCCGTATATTTTAATCAAAATTTTGAAGTAATCAAACTGTAAGTGTATTTTGCTGTATGCGATTTACATGAGCGTCTATTGGAGGAAGGGGGCAAAGAGGGAAGTTGGGAGAGCTACCCCGGCTCTTGCCTGAAATTTTTAAATTAAATTTTAATTAATTTCGTGGATTTTGCCCCTTTCCTAAAAAAGATCCTATGAAAGCCCATGGCCATTTATGTATAAAAAAGTGCACTTTTCTTCTTGTAAGTGGTCACTATCAAAAACGCAATCAAGCAATGCACGAATAAGCCCCTTGCCAAAAGCCTGACGAGGACGCAAACACGCAAACGGGTCATATTCTGATATTCTGAGCTAGAGGAAGGGTAAAATACTAACAAACTCCCAACAAAGTTGACTGAGAACCTGAAAGACAGAGTAAAAAAATTAAAAGGAAAGAAAACAATTTTTACAATCAAAGATATCAAGGAGGACCTCACTCTAGACCTGGACGACCAGATCTCGGTGAAGAGGGGCACCCAAATGGCTAAAGCGGAGACGAAGGGTAAAAATGACAAAATTGAGATTGGGAGTGGTAAACTCCTGCCGAGTGTCAGAGGAGGTAAAGTTCAACAGATGCCGAAGATATTGACTTCAGGGTCACACCCAAAGCAGGTGTCCGAATGAGGACAGGAGCAACAAATGTATCCATACTGCGGAGAGGAAAGGCACCACGCTGTCACCTGCAAGAAAGCACGACCCTTTTTTATGTCCTGCAAGCTCGAAGGACACAGAACCACGAGTGAAGGCTGCCCCTGCCCAAGAGAGCGGAGAATTAAACACAACAAACGGTGCCTCGAATGCGGAGAGTCCGGTCATCTGCGCAGAGAATGTGGCAACAAGCTAATCTAACGGGAAAGCGGTGACAAGGAGAGTGAGGGTCCTGCAGATAAACTTCCACACGGCAAAACCGGCCCAGGGCTAATTGAGCCAAACCACACTAAGAGAAAATATCAAGTACTCGAGTAACGGCGGAGAAGTGGTTAACTACACCAACGGGAGGTCTGAATGGATGAGGGGAGATCTATCTCTTCCCCAACATCACCGTTCGGCAGCTCCAGCAAGAACTCGATAAACTAACTTTAACGCGAAAAGCCCAGAATGGGGAGAGGAATACTCGGATAGAAAAGGAGACATGTTAATGGAGACCATAGCATCCTTAGGCGTGAAAGTCCACAACGTCAGCGGAATCTCGACGTTCCGAAGGGGAGAATCGGCATCGGCAGTGGAAGTGACTTTTGCAACATCCCTTCTCCTGCAAAGTATCCACAATTGGAGAGTCACAGACGAGAATGCATGCATCCGCTTTGATGTCAATCCCCCGAAGTCACATTTCCACTAAGGTCCCAGGATACCAGGTCCCAGCCAAACGAGTTGGAACGAGAAAAGAATTGATTTGGAACAAACCTAAGAGTTGGTTAAAATGACCCCAACCAACATAGAAACGGTCGAAGCCTTCATATCGTTATTGAGGGATATTTGTGATGGATTCATGCTACGGAGAACAAAATCAAAAAGGAAAGTAGTTTACTGGTGGAATACAGAGATTGCTGTACTGTGGCGAGAATGTAATCAATGCCCCGACTAGAAATTTGTTAGGGCATTCCCTAACATTCTGTGGGCCAGATCAGTTGTTGGCAAGGCATGCTTTATTACAACATTTATTTGTGGCCCTTATCCGGCTTACGTCTGGAGAACCCTAGAGGGGCAGTTCATGGCTAAACCCGATTGTTGCCGGATATGGTGTGCCTGAAGAGGCCCTCATTCCGTGCACTTTAATGATTTTTCATCCCTTTCGGGCAGCCGTGTCTACACCTGATTGCTGCCGGATCTGAACGGGGCCTCATTCTGGCCGTAAGGAATTTACGAATCTAATATGGAAGCCTGATTTGGCTCTAGTAGGTCAGCCTGATTTGGTCCGGATTTCGTTTGCCGTTACACTCAAGATTCGGACCGGACCGGGTTGCCTGATAGGTACCTGATCTTTCTAAGGGCAAACCTGAACGGGGCCTCATTCCGGCCATATGGAATTTACGACTCTAATATGGAAGGTTGATTTGGCTATTAGCCAATAATGATGGATGGGGCAAAGGTTTCTTATCGTGATAATCGTAAAAATGGCTGTAAAAATTACAGACAACAGAATTAAGACACTGTTCCCCAATCACGAAAAAAATAACTGGCAGAAAAGTGAACCCCAACTAATTCCAGAATTCACCACGGCGGAGTTACAGGAGGCTGCCAAGAAAATGTCAACGGGCAAGGCCTCGGGCGCAAACGGAATCCCGTCTAAACCGATTAAAATCTTAGCGGAAGAGAACCCCGAAGCCATCTTGGAAGTACTCAATAGATGCCTGAAGGAAAACTCCTTTCTCCAGGCATATGCTTTAAAGAAGACTCCTTCCTCCAGGCGTGGAAGATTGCTAAACTAGCACTTATCAGAAAGGGCAGCAAATCACTCCAAAAAACATACAGGCAACAGAAAACCTGGCAACACTGTTCGAGAGACGCAAATCCTCACAAGACTAATATAGGAAATCGAAAAGGGGAATGACCTGAGCCCCAATCATTTCGGCTTCCGCAAGGGCAAGTCGACCATGGACGTCCTACGGAAGATAGTGGAAGATTCTGTCACAGAGTCTCGCTAACGAGTGGAATTACGCAGGGTTCCGTAGCCGCCCTTACAATGTGGAACGATGTGGTGAAAACGCAATTACATCTCAAAACTCTTAGTTTAATCTTGGACAAGAGACTCAGCTATACAGAAAGCATCTATGTCACTCTAAATCGAATCATGCTGAACGAGAGAGGGCCTCCACAATTCTCCAAGAGGAGGGTACTAGCCGATATGGTGTACTCGATCTGGGCGAAGGGCGGATGCCATGAAAATCCATAGAAACAGAGCTGAAGTACTATCAATTCAGCGGAAAATGGCGTTAAGGGTATGCTGCGCTTACAAAACAGTGTCCAGAATGGCAATCGGGGTACTGGCGATCATGCCCCCGATCGATTTACTAGTAGAATTCAAAAGATTTCCAAGACCTTCAAAGACCTCCAAAGAACTCCAAGGATTTACAACGATTTCCAAGGAATTCTAAAGAATTCCAAGGAATTTCAAAGACTTCCAAAGAATTACAAGGATTTCCAAAGATTTCCAAGACTTCCAATGATTTCTAGCGAAATTCTAAGAATTCCAAGACTACCAAAGACTTCCGAAGAATTCCAAGGATTTCTTACGATTTCCAAAAAATTCCAAAGAATTCCGACGAATTCCAAAGACTTTCAAAGAATTCCAAGGATTTCCAAAGATTTCCAAGACATCCAATGATTTCTAACGAAATTCTAAGAATTCCAAAGACTACCAAAGACTTCCGAAGAATTCCAAGGATTTCTTACGATTTCCAAGAAATTCCTAAGAATTCCAACAATTTCCAAAGATTTCCAAGACATCCAATGATTTCTAACGAAATCCTAAGACAATTTCCAAGAATTCCAAGGATTTCCAAAAAATTCCAAGGAATTCCAAAGATTTCCAAGGAATTCAAAGACTTCCAACGATTTCCAAGAAATTCCAAGAAATTCCAAAGACTTTCAACGATTTCGTAGGAATTACAGATATTTCCAAAGATTTCCAAAGAATTTCAACAATTTCCAAGAATTCCAAAGATTTCTAACAAATTTCAATGATTTCTAAGAATTCCAGAAAATCATTCAAAAATTTGGCTAGAATTCACCAAAAACTGGATCCAACAATTTGATTGGCTACCTTCATACCCCAATTTTAAATTATTATAAAATATAAAATCAAGGTTAAAATTAGGGTTTTTCACTATTGTAATACTCAAATGTGTTGGGGTGTATTTTAGGTCCCCTACCCTCACTACTTTCGGGTGCTGCGGCCCATTTTGACAAGTACGAACCTGCAGCGTTTAAAGAAATGTCTCGAGTTAACCAAGGGAAAATTAAATTAATTTGCTGGTGACGTATAGCTTGTGAACAGCATCAGCAGCAATTTGAAAGCAAGTCAAAAGTAGAACAAAATTTGAATGGTCAGCTTTATGATCTTATAAGTTTTAATTTAATGTACCTGATGTGTATTTTTCATGACATCTAGAATATAATCAGATGGTAACGACAAAGGACGTGGTTTAGGTAGTTCGTAACAAGATGGTAAACGTGCAACCCATGTGTTTCTAGTAGGTGTTACTTCCTGCTATAACATGCAATAGGATTATTTATAATTACTTATTATTACAATTACTTAAGTTATTAACTTGCATTACATTATTTTAGTTCAACTTTTATTTAAAAAGATTGCGTTTCTTTTAAACTCATGTTTCGCTTTTGTTTAAGCTCAATATTCAACCAATGAAATGATTTTAATAAAATATAAAGAAAAACGTTAAAAAAACGTAACCTTTTTAATAAATTATAATTTTTGAAAAATCAAAAAACGTTTAATTAAGACTATTACTTACAATACTCAAAATAAATAAGGAAAAATTGTTTAGAATTTAGTTACCAAGTTGGAGTTAAAAAACAAACCTGAAGTTAGGTATAATTACAAAAACCGTTAACAGTTGAAGAGTTAAACAATTAAAAAGTTTTTTTAAGGATTTTATTTCATAAAAGGTGGTGTGTGATGCTCAAAAATTTATATTAAAAAAAAAAGAAAAATTAAATTTTACTTACGTTAGAAATTGGAGCTAAACCTTTCATATAGTCATCGTAAGTATACTGATATTCCTTTCCATTTTGTGAAACCTCTTCACGTTTTATATGCATAGTATCGGTAAGCTCTTTATCTTTCGCAGCAAAGGTATCGATTTCCGATATGATTTCTTTCAGCTGGTTTTTAATTTTTTCCTCTTTGATTTCTGATTTTTGCATCGACCAATTTTTAGACGTGGTAATGCAATCGTTTGAATGAACCGATTGAAAAGTGGAAAGCTGTTCGTGTGGAGGTGGAAAAATATCATCTATTTTTGAACTTTTTGAAACTGAAGACGATTCTTTCGTTTCAGAAACATTTGAAATAATTTTATTGCCATCGGCATCTTGCTCTACAGTTTTCGAGTATGAAGATTCAGACGTTTTGAAGTTTTGAAGCGGATCTGAATTTTCCAATGTATTTAATGTATTAGAAACGTTCTCTTTGGGTGTTTCGAACGAATTCGTTGACTTTTCCGATTCCGATTTGAGAAAACTACTAGAATTTGTGATTTGCTTTGCAATTTCGAATGATCTTGGAGGTTCAAACGATTTGAGAGGTTCGAACGGTTTGACACCATTTTCGTTGGATTCAAAGAACTTGATAGGTTCGAATGGTTTGATAAAATCTGAATTAGGTGTGTCGATTGGTTTGAAGAAATCCGGATTTTGTGTGTCGAGTGGTTTAATTAAATCTGTAGTGTGTGTGTCAAAAGGCTTAAGAGGTTCGAATGATTTTATTGGTGGCAGTGGTTTGTACAAATTTGGTTTTACTGTTTGATTCTGGTCGGCAAGACTTTTGCTTTCATCTGGAGGAGGTGGCTCCGGTTCATTGTTTAGTTCTTCCTGAAAATAAAAATCAGTCTGTATTCCAAATTTTTATTATTTATAATTTGAATAATATTAACCATTTTTTTATCAATTTATATTTATTTTGTATAAAAATATTTTATTTCACTTAAGATATTATAATAAAATTAGACATAAATTGAAATTTGAAAATAAGACAAAAAATGTCAAAACCAATTAATTTCTGTCAATTATTTTCTATTATATTCAAATAGCATCTTGACATCAATCAGGTATGCAGATGTAAATTTCAACGTTTTTCGAACGTTAGGAAATCAAATGCATAAACCAAACGAATTTAATTTAATCTGGTGGAAAACTGAAGAAAATTACGAAAAAATTCAAGAAAATCTGAGGAAATCATAAAAAAATCTTAGGAAATGTCAGGAAATCTTATGAATAATCAAAGGGAAAATCGCCGGACAATTTTGGTGTACAAAGGAAATTTTAAGCAATCCAAGGAAATCTAGAAATACTTTTGGTATATTCCAAAAAAAGTTTTTTTAATTTTTCCACTATTTCTAAAAGAAATCTTGAAGCAATCCAAGGAAATCTAAAGAAATCCCAAAAATTTTTAAAAATCTGCTAGAAATTTTAGAAAATCTTGTTTATTTTTGGAATTCCGGGGAAATCTCATGACATCCAATAAAATTTTTGAAATCTTCCAAAAAAGCTTATTTTACTTTTTCAGTTTTTTCTAAAACAAATTTTGAGGCAATCCAAGGAAATCCCAACAATTTTAAGAAATCTGCGTGAAATGAAAATCTTGGGTAATTTTAGGAAAGTATCCGTGGAAATCTCCGGAAATCCAATAAAATTTTAGAATATTCCAAAAGAGCTGTTTTACTTTTTCAGCATTTTCTAAAAGAAATTTCGAGGTAATTCAATCCAAGGAAATTTTAAAAAATCTGCGGGATATGAAAATTTTGGGTAATTTTAGGCTAGTATTCGTGGAAATCTCCGCAAATCGAATAAAATTTTTGGAATATTTCAAAAAAGCTTTTATTTACTTTTTCCACTTTTTCTCAAAGAAATCTTGAGGCAATCCAAAGAAATCCAGAAATTTTTAGAAATCTGGGGGAAATTTTAGAAAATCTTAGGTAATTTTAGGATAGTATCCGTGGAAATCTAAGGAAATCCAATAAAAGTTTTGGAATATTCCAAAACAACTTTTTTGTTTTCTACTTTTTCTAAAAGAAATCTTGAGGCAAACCAAAAGAATCTAAGGAAATTCTATATATTTTAAGAAATCTGCGGAAAATTTTAGAAAATCTTGTGTAATTTTAGGATATTCGGGGAAATCTCAGAAAATACAATAAAATTTTTTGAATTTCCCAAAAACTTTTTTTTTTACTTTTCCCACTTTTTTAAAAGAAATCTCGAGGAAATCCAAGGAAATCTGTAGAAAATAGAAAATAGTTTTATTTTTACTTTTTCTAAAATTAATCTTGAGACAATCCAAGGAAATCTAAGAAAATCCCGCAAATTTTAAGAAATTTGCTAGAAATTTAAGAAAATCTTTGGTAATTTTAGGATATCCGGGGAAATCTCAGAAAATCCAATACAAAAATCTAAGAAAATCATAGAAATTTTAAGAAATCTGCCTAGAAGTTTAGAAAAGCGTGGGTAATTTTAGGTTATTCGGGGAAATCTCAGGAAATGCAATAAAATTTTTGGAATTTCCAAAAAGAGTTTTTTCTAGTTTTCCCACTTATTTTAAAAGAAATCTCTTGGCAATACAAGGAAATCTATAGAAATCCCAGAAATTTTAAAAAAATTTCAGAAAATCTTGGGTAATTTTAGGATACCCGGGGAAAGCTCACGAAATCTAATAAAATCTAAGGAAATCATAGAAATTATAAGAAATCTGCTTGAAATTTTAGAAAATCGTCGGTAATTATAGGATATCCGGGAAAATTTCAGGAAATCCAATTAAAATTTTTGGAATATTCCAAAACAGTTTATGTGTATTCTTTCCACTTTTTCTAAAAGAAATCTTGAGACAATTCAAGAAAATCCCAGAAATTTTATGAAATCTGCGGGAAACGTTAGAAAATCTTGGGTAATTTTAGAATATTGGAGGAAATCTCAGGAAATCCAATAAAATATTTTGAATATTCCAAAATAGCTTTTTTTTACTTTTTCTAAAAGAGATCTTGAGACAATCCAAAAAAATCTAAGGAAATTCTAAGGAAAGGAACCAAAGAAAATCTTTGGTAATTTTAGGATATCCGGGGAAATCTAAAGAAATCCAATAAAATCTAAGAAAATCCGAGAAATGTTAAGAAATTCAATTAAAATTTTTGGAATATTCCAAAACAGTTTATTTGTACTTTTTCACTTTTTCTAAATGAAATCTTAAGACAATTCACGAAAATCCCAGAAAGTTTAAGAATCCGCAGGAAATTTTAGAAAATTATGAGTATTTGTAGGATATCCGGGGAAATCTCAGGAAATCCAATAAAATTTAACGATATCCTAGAAATTTTAAGAAATCTGTTCGAAATTTTAGAAAATCGTAAAAATTTTAGGATATCGGGGAAAATTTCAGGAATTTCATTAAAATTTTTGGAATATGCCAAAACAGTTTATTTGTACTTTTCAATTTCTTTATAAAGGAAATCTTGAGACAATCCAAGGAAATCAAAGGAAATCCAGGAAATTTTAAAAAATCTGCATTTTAGAAAACCCTAGATAAAATTTTAGGATATCCAGGAAAATTCAAGAAAAAATCATGACGGAAACCTTACGTACAAAAATTAAGTAGTAGTTGCCCCTCGAGAATAATATAGGTCGTAGATTAGCTTTTTTTTTGTTTTTTCAATTTTCTTAGAAGGAAATCTAGTGTACAAAATTTTCCTTGTGATTCGCTCATCGCTTTCGAATTCAACAGCAATTGTGTAATTTTTCTGCACAATTGTGTGGGTTAGTAACACATATTTTTCTCTTAAATATTCCAGGAAAACCCTTACTTTAACCACGCCTTTAACAGAACACGTGACGAATTCCTATTCAAAACTTTTAACAAAAACCACTAGGTTGACAGACTACTGAGAGTTTGAGTCTTCGAGTCTATTCAAGTTTCATTTTTTTAATATTATTTTTGATATTAGATACGCAGTTGTATACGTTAAGGTCGATGCTTGGCTCCATTCTGTTGACAGTATAGTCTTGTACTACCTTACATAAATAGTTACTGTCAAGTTTTTTAATGTTAATTTAACATCATAATATCATAATTTTTTTTAAAAATTACATTTCGTTAATTATAGCCAAATTAATATATAAATACTTGTGATTTTCGTGTTAAGATGGTTTCAGGTTTTTTCTTCCAAGTACGTGAACTCAGATGCCCCGTCTTCTACACTTCTTTGCGTATACATTTTTTTGTAAAAAAATACAAATAATTTTTTAGTTCGGGCAGCTTCAAGGATGGGTTTACTCTGTTTATTCCTAACAATTGTCAATGTGGGCAACTGTCCTTTTTCTTTTGTTTATTTTTTTTTTTCGATATTAGATCTCTTTGATTTTACGTAACCAAATGACTTTGAGAAGGAGTTTGATGGTGAAATAGGTGTCCAGGATCAAGAACAAATATGTAAAATTCATCGAAAACTTATACTAACATCTAAAAGTATGTAGACGAAATCGGAATCATTATGTAGGATCATACGTCTAGAACATTTCGCCGTCACCGTTTCGCCGCCGGAAATTTAGCATTTAATTTTTAATGTTGCGGTGTTATCAAACGTAGAGGTGATAAAACACCTATATGCTTATTTTGACATTAAAACATTAAATACTAAATTTCCAATGGCGACATGGTCGGCGGCGAAGCGCCAAAGGCATAACGACGACAGCATCTTTGTATAGCGTCACTACAGCTTCTTCTTCTAATATAAAATAGTTCTGTAAAAATCTAATTTTGCCGGCCGGATCTTTTTAAGGAGTGTCTCGAAAAACTGTCACACAACCATTTGAGTGGTCGTCCTGGCAATCTTTTAGAGTTAGGTTTCTCTAGCATAGTTAGTTTTGCTCATCTATCATGGTCCATTATCTCTAAATGGTCTCGTCATTTTTCTCCTCTTGTTCTTGTCCATCTTACGATGTCCTTGATTGCACATGTTTGACTCACACTTTGACTCAAGCAAAAGTTTGGGCATGGAGAATAGAAGAACACCACACCAACACAAGGCTTTTGTTCTATTATGGACTCTGCTGCAGACTTATCTTCAAAGGATGCAGAACAATATCAGAAATAGCTGCCGAAGAAGTAATAGTGAGCATTCACCCGCTGGACTTGGAGAAAAACCAAGAAGAAGGAACGCGTGGTCTTCCTGGGTCAGGATATTCTTCCGGAATACTTTGAAACATGGGCCGCTATGAAAAGAAGAATAGAATCCATAATCAATGACGAATGGAAAAGCGATGGGATGAGTCAGAGTATGGCAAAATTACTCATGAATTTTTCCCGGCAATGAACGAGAAATAAACTTTAAAACAACACAACTCCTATTTCCCCATTTCTTCCACCTAAAAACAAAAAGGGCCCTAACCCAAACAGTGGCCCGAAACAAAAACAAAAAACAAGAAACACGAAAATCAAAATTGGTTTGGCATCATAATAAAAACCAATCAAATAGAAGCTACAGGGTTTCACCTTTTAAAAAACATTTTTATTCCCAAAATTGCAAAAAAGGTAATCCTGCCAATTTTCAGGATTAAATACGGTAAATTATTGATACTATAAATAAAATTTTGCTGTGATTGTGGTGGCACCTATGATGCAGTGACGGCTCTACGCTATTTATGCGTAGCAATAGAAAATATAAAATTAGTTTTTGAAAAAAAGTCCAGAATTGAGAGAGGGAGTTTTTTTTAAATAGGACAGAACACTGAATTAAGAAAAACTAATATTAGACTTTTTATTAGCAGAATCTCTGATCTGTAATTTTATTTATGTTTACTTTCATTTTCTTTTGTGCTTTTGTGTTTATTTTTATACTTTTATAATGTTTTTGTTATCTTACATATTTATCTATCTAAATATTCCTTTGTTATTTTTTGTTTATAAATCGTCTTCATAAGTATGTTTTAAATTTTATTTTGTCATTTATTTGTTTTATAATAATATATATAAATAGTATATCAGTAGTTATAAAAAATATAACAATGAGGTAGGTACTGATTCAATTTATGATATGATATTACATCTATAGGCAACGTTAACGAGAGTTCGGATAACTTTTTTCATAAAATATTCTAGTTAATATTTCATTGAATGAAATTTTTTGCTTTTTTTTTATATTTTTCAAAATATATAAAAGTTTAAACGTCAGTCCATGAAGCACGATTCTGTAACCTTATGGGTGACCGATTCGAATTTATAAAATGCCCAATTATGGGGAATCGACTTAATTATGCTAAAATTACGTCTGGAAAAGATAGGGTAATATTTAAAAACCAAAGCTTCAAAACGTTACAATTATTGAATTATAAAACTGTAAGGTTATATAGAACTGAGAATCATTTCACTCTGGAAAATAAACGAGTAACATTTTGAAGCTCAGTTTACTGCAAAAAATACAACAATTTAACGCAGGAAATTTTATTAAAGAAATTATTATACAAAAGAAAAAAATTAAATTGATAAAACATTCCAAAGTTTTGTAAAAATTAATATTACAAAAAAAAATGGGTAAAATTACCAAAAAGTCAGTTCTATATAACTTACAGAGTTACAGCCCACCCAAAAAATTAAATTAGTGTCTTTTCTCCCTATCACATTCTATAAAAAATACTACTTAGTCAAATGCCTCAAAATGCAAAACCATATTTTCAAAAATTAAATAAATATGTTAATTCTTGTTATTGACGAAAAATAAAGTTGCAAAAATATAATCGAAAAAAATACGCTACTTGCGCTAAGTGTCAATAGAAAAATGTCACTTTCACTATTTATCATAAAAATTTAATTTTTATTTATTATTTAAGCTGACTGACGAAGGTTTATAAGATGGCCTACCAGGATGCTTCAGAAAAAAAATTATTTGTTGCAGTGAAAAAGATTTAGTTATTACAACAAATATCTTTTGCTGCCGTAACAAAACCTTTCTGATAATAAAAAATATTTGTTGTAACAACTAAAATTATTTGTTAGACCAAATAATATTTTATGTTGACGTCGAGCAATAAAACTTACGTTACATAATGGAGATTGCCATCTGTGATATCAATAAATGTGCGACAAAGATTTAGTTATAACAACAAATATTATTTGCTGTCGTAACAAAACTTTTCTGATAATAAAAAATATTTGTTGTAACAACTAAAATTATTTGTTAGATCAAATAATATTTTATCTCGACGTCAAAAAATTAAAATTACGTTTTGTTAAAACAACTAGCTTTATAATAAAGAATATCCCGGTAGACCTATGTTTAATTTTTTACAAAATTGAATAAATCAAATGATAAAACTTTTCACGCTATTAGTAGGCGGTACTAAAACAAACTTTACATTCAAACAAACTAGCAAACATTATTCTAAAGATTTCCGTTTAAATTTTTAAGACTGATTAATATTCATATTCGGTAGTTTCTTCAAAACTATAACTTTTAGAAGAAGATGTTTCGGTAGACAATACCTTTCGGTTACCTTCCGAATATTCAGAACGAGCTGCGGAATCTTTACTCTTAGCTTCAACCGACGATTCAGTTTTTCCTTGTGTTCCAATTATTACGGCTTTTCCTTTAGCTTCGTATTCCTCGCTTTGTTTTTGGAATTTTGATGTATCCGTATCTTTCGAAATCTAAAAATAAAAAAAAGATATTTAATTGAATTTCCAATTTTGGCCCACTAAATTATTTTGTGCGGCCCGAAAATTACTATTTGTTGGCATTAGTTTGAAATTTAGCTAAAATAAAAAATATGTCATTAGGCAGTATTAATTGTGTCTGCAAAGCTATTTGAATGTTATCCAAATTCTTTTCTATTAATTAATTACTGCAAATTAAATTATAAATTTGCTTAGCTTTAATTATTGCAAATTTTGATTTTGCTTCGAAACGCACAACAAAACACATTAATGTACCATTTAATTAATTTATGACCTGCTTTGGAACGACTTCAGGACCATTAGCATAGCACGAAGTAATAATAATAATAAGTAGTTAAATAATCAAAATTACCTCTGTCGATGTGGTTTCCTCATTTGTATCAATGTCGCTTTCAACTACACGACCGATTTCTGCAGGAGCTGACGCCGCCACTTGGTTCATTTTTTCATCAACCGGTACCATTTCAGTGCTGCTTGCCATTTTGTAATTATTATTGTCCTGGTTTTCTAAAAGTCTTAAATTTTTATCCGGCTCTGGTATTTTCTTTCTATAATATAAAAATAATTACTTGGTTGTATTTTTTTGGATATTAAATAAAAATTTAAAAATTAACAGAATAATTGATAAATAAAATATAAAAGTAATATTGTGGTTTTTCAGTAATAGATTATTGCTATGAAATTTGTGTTTTTTGTTTTCTTGTAATTTATTTGCTTGTGTACGTCTGAGTAGAGTCCTGTGTAGTTCTTTAATTTTCACGAAATTTACTCATTAAATAAAGCCCAAGTCAAAAGACGGTCGGCTTTACGTGGCCCCCGAAGCATGCAGATGGGCATATAACAGTTTTGAACTCTCCCCAAATTTGAACCAAGCAAGGTAAGGAAAGGGGAAGTATCACGTACTTTAGTTGTTACTTCTCTCCAAACAAGACTTGGATAGAATTCAAGGACTCAATGAACTGGCGTACTGTGTCAGAGCACGGGGTTCCCCTACCATCGTGGGGTGAGACTTTAACGCAAAGTGCGTAGAGTGAGGCTGCAGGTTAGAGGACGATAGGGGCGAGGTACTATTGAAAGGCTTTGACGTTGTAAACGTCGGCGACAAACTAACGTTTGAAATAAGGAGCTCCCCTTATTTTGCCTCCCCCCGATCTCCAGCAACATCTCAACGACTGGAGGGTTTTCGACGACGAGACGGGCAGGGATCACAAATACATCGAATTTGTGATCGAAGATATAGAACGAAAACTCATACAGCCCCAGTATTCAGCCAAGACCTGGAACGAAAGAAAATACGACAAGACGAAAGCTCAAACAGCGGTCGATAAGGTGGCCCATCAAATCTCTACCGTAGAGGAACTGGTAAAAGCTCTATTGGTGGTCTGAAGGGCATCAATGCCAAAAAGTTCCTACAAACACCCAAAGGCCGTGCATTTCTGGAAATTGCGACCATTCGCAGAGAGTGGCAGACCATCAGAAGAAAATATCAGCAACGACTATGAAGACATCGCGAGAAAGCGGAAGAAGTTCGCACACCATTAAGAATGGCTAAAAAGAAACTAGCCAGAGCCATCGAGGCTAGCAAAAAAAAGTTTTGGAAAAACCTCCTCTTGAGGACTCCTTGGAGTTGGACGCTGATGTATGCGGTAAAGGGGTAAAGAGATAGTCTCAGGTAAATTGACCAAACCCAACTTCCTTGGCTTCACTATGGAGAGATTGGAATCCATCATCTCCACTCTATTTCCCACCCAAGCAACCATCCAGTGGGAAAAGGAAAAAGCGGAAGACATCCTTCCTTTTACTGAATACAGCATTAAAGGAGAGATGTGAACGGGCAAGGCGCCTGGTCCAGATGGGATACCTGCTAAAGTAATTAAAATATTTGTGAATCAGCACCCGGAAACTATCCTGAGGGTGATCAGTGACCTCCTGCAAAATGGAAGCTTTCCAAACGACTGGAAAACGGCAAGATTAGTCTTAATCAGGAAGAGCGAGAAGTCGATGGAAGAACCAAGTTCATACAGATCTATATATGCTTTATGGATAACTTGGCTAAACTGTACGAACGCCTAAAAACTCGAGATTAAAGAAGATCTGAGTCCAAACCAATGTGGTTTCTGAAAAGATCGATCCACAATAAATGCCATCCGCAAGATCATTGAGGTGGTTTGTATGGCGAGATCCACGGCAGGGGTAACCGCGGTTACCCCTGCCGTCGGGCGTTACGCTGATTGGCTTCGCTGACGACCTCAATATGCTAGTGGAGGCGGAAACAGAGGTCGAGTTTATGAAAAAGGCTAACTCAGCCATGCAGATAATTCAAAAATGGATGACCGAGAGAGAGTGGGAATTAGAGCCTAGCACTATAGAGGCAGTGTTATTAACTGGATGAAGTAAAATCGCAAAAGTCGAGTTTAACCTCGGTTTCTGTGCCCTGACGACATTGGGCATCATATTGGACAAATGACTGAGCTACGTACAACACCTCACGAAAGTAGCGGCAAGTGCTGATAGAACATATACGGCTTTTAACCGGCTTATGCCTAACAAGGGCGGGCCGTCAAGAGATGAGTGCGTAGAGTGAGTATAGGCGATGAAGGTGGAGACCCACAGTAACAAGATAATGAAGGTCCAAAGGAAGAAGGCATTAGGACGGTGTAGGGGACGGCGATACTCGTCCTTGCGGGACGGCCTCTGAATGACTTCCTGGAGATCGAGCGGAGCCGTAACTACGAGAATAGAAGCAACAAGAAGATTCACAGAGAAGAGGCATGGACCCGAAAGCTGATTCCCTACATCACGAAATGGGCACAGAATAAACACGGCAAACTGTCATTTCACCTTACACAGGCAAAGTCCGGGAATGGGTGCTTTAACAGCTATCTGTTCAAGATCTGTTACCATTGTGTGGCTACTGCCCGGAGGTCGACTCTTCGGAGCACACCAAATTCCAATACCAGGAGTGGGAAACAGAACGAGCAAAGGTGGGGGCACTCTAACTCTGAACACCTTTGCTGACGGACTATTGTCCTTAGAGGAAAATTGGTTAATCATCCAGTTCAATCCATCCAGAAAATCCTAACAAAGATGGAAATGGACGAAAGAACGAGGCAAAGTGAGCTTACCATATAACGGCAACATTAGAATAGAAAACTCCCTAAAGCTGGTAGAAGAGCTGATACCATGAAGAAACGCGGTTGGCAAGGAGGAGAAATGCGCAAACGGGAGCACTTGCCAACTGACCAAAATACGGAGCCCATGGCGAGTTTCCCAAGATTTTCCAAGAGAGCTTCCTAGTAGAGAGGGTGGAACTGATGGGATTTGCTGACGATATCTCTATGCTTGCGTCGGTCAAAGCAAAGGAAAAACTGATAATAAAGCAATCGACTTGATTCTCAGAAGGATCCGAAATATGGCCCCCAAGAAAGAAGCAAAGAAGCAAATAGGTTCAGTACGGCACTGCAAAAACTAATCCATAATATGGGAACCCTTAAAAGAAGAGTCATTGCCTCCATAGTGCAAAGAGTTAGTTCGTACACAGAAGTATCGAAATATGATCTCCAAAATCCAAAGGAAAACTGCAATACGCATTTGTTACGCTTATAGCTCAGTGCGAGAGTGCAAGGCTTGTCCCTCGTAGATCAATAAGATGATTTCACCAAAAGCGACAAAGCAGATAGTGCAAAAAATTGAATCAGATTGATTGAGGCATGGCAGACATGATGGGCCGTAGCAGAAACCGGCTCATTGACTAGGAGGCTCATACTAACCATAGAGGGTACAAGAAACCATGGAGAAATGGACTACTACTGGACTTAGGCTATGTGTGGACACGCATACTTCCATAAAATGGGAAAAGCCAATCTGCTGCTAAAGGGAAGAGGATGAGAGCTTGAAAGCGAGGAAAATTGGAATGCTTTCTCAGTATTAGCCAACAAAATCATGAGAAATCAAGAGATAGATGAGTGTAGACGTCAATGAATACTAACATCTATAGCTATAAATCTGAGAACCGATGAAGTAATGCAATTCTACGCCGCCGGAGTAAAACCGGCCGGGTTTTAGTAAGTAAAATTCTCACTATTATGGAAATACGGTAATATGGAAACCGCGTTATAAGAAACTTGGAATTAATACAAATCATATTACTTGGTATCGCGATATTTAGAAACTACTGTTAACGAACCTCAGAAATAAATAAATCATAAATCAGATTGATTCGGTCTGCATTAAATGAAAATTGCGTTCTTAAAACAATAAATGGCAAAAAAATGGGACCTAATCTTTTCAATGTACCAAGTTTTTTTAAGTTGTTGAAATAAAATAAAAAACCGCGTTGTATAGAATTCTTCCGCGTAATAGAATAGCAGAGTATTGTAAACGTTCAACCGCGTTATAAGAATGCCGCGTAATAGAAGAGATTATCGTATTCACTAATTTTTTGTTATAATTTTTTTCTAATTTGTTCAATTATGATTCAATTATTAAATTCCAGAAAACTTTTTAAAAGAATTTTCTGAGAAAATTGTATCTACTCTATCTAAATCCGTAAAAATAAATAAAAATTGCTATTTAAAAAAATATACAAAAACGTAACAGCTCGAAAATAAAACAATATGAAAAATGTTAATGGTACAAAAAAGTGAATAAAATTGACGGCAGAAGATTTTTGAAAAAATTCCTTTAAACATTTTTATTGAATTTGTTCCAAACCGTACGAGCTCACTGTACGAGTGTAGTAATATAAGTTATATTTCAGTGCACAAATTTTTTTTTAGGTATCCACAGCAAAAAATATTTTTTAAGTTCAACGTTCTTAGGTAAATTATGCACGTCGTTCAAAAAAAAATTAAAATAAATTAAAATATAAAAAAGTGTTCTCTGACTGGCAGTTCTCCAAGTGTAATTATTTACTTAGCCGTTTTCATAAATTGCTTGGAATTTTAAATAACGTATTTCGCTTTCAATACTTAATTCGAGTAAATTTTGAAATAAAAAATCATAAAATACCAAGATATGTCAGTTTCGCATTATCAAAATGTGAAAGGATGAATTGATGACTGTCGTCTAGACTTTTATAGATCCGCATGAAAATAGGTATTCGCAAAATTATGTTATTGGCTATATAATCTGAAGATTTTCTGAAGATGAAAATTTGAAAAAAGAGTTTTGGCATGAGCTGAATGAAGTATTGAATTCGCGTGAACAGGTTGAAAAGACAAATACTACAGCTTTTGATTTATTTCATAAAAAGATAGGCGGAAGTACATTTTTGGTCGTAAGGATCTATCATGAAAGATAGATACGCAATACATGCAGATAGTTACGCCATCGTATGGAATTTTAAGAACTTAACCGAATTGTTTCATTTAAATTCTGAACCAGGTAAACCAGAAGGATAGCGTCGGAAAACCACGAATATGCGAATTTTATATTGTTTGGTTATATGTTACTCGTTTGTTTACATTCAAGTACAACATCAAGTTATAATATTATAATAAATTAATTAATGTAAACAGGAATGAACATAAACAAACGAACAACATATAACATACCTTTTTAAAAAGTTCCAACATATTAATGCAAGTACTACCAAAGTTACAGTATTGACCTCTTTGCTGCAAAATAAAAATATTGTAGGTTATATACAATTTATTATAACAGCAGTTTACGTGATTAGTGTGGAAAGTAAGTAATTATCGAACGCGCGTGACTTTTAAAAACCGATGATTTTTATTTATTTATTGTGGCAATCTGTCAACATCTTATTTGACAAGTAATGTCAACAAACGTCAATTCCTTTAACTAAAAAAAAGCCCAGAGAATTTACTTTTAATGTCGTTTTCCGCACTAGTGCGCAAAAGAGGCTTATTATATAAGTCAAATTAGTATAGAAAGTGAGCAATAAATGGTTTTTGGACCTGTTTTTTTGTTTTTATGAGTTCTCTGCAGATATTTTGAATAGTAAATTAAATTTTATGTAAATACTATAAACTGATTACACTTCATAAGTTTAGTTCCTTTTACCGAAGAGTGAAGACAGTCAAGGTCTGACGTTTATGGGCGTCGACTGCTAAGCCGAGATGCCCGGTTCGATCCCGGGCGGAGCAAAAACTTTATTTTGAGTATCTCTTTTCAGCAGGCAATGACATACCACTGAGGTATCTGCCAAAAAAATTCTTCTAAAAAAAAACAAAATAATTGAAGTAGTCACAAGTGGCCTTTGCGTAGGATGAAGGACTTTGAGAAAGAGACTTCCCTATTATAATATTGAAATTTTATAATCATTGCCATATTATTCACATATTCAATAGATACAAGTTTTTGCCAAAAATTCTTATGAGTCATTGTACGTTTTTGTGCCCGGAATTTAATTGGAAATTATTTCTGCGAAAGAAAGTTATACGTAAGTTGTTATTAATAAATATTACATTACTACCTAATCATTAAATAATAAATTATTTTTGATTTATGAAAAATGTACTAATAAGTTGACAGTAATTTTCCAATTTAACTGGATTGCTATTAAAAATTCATATATTAATCTTTTTGTTCAAGTCAATGGTTGAACGCAAAATAAACATTTATTTTCAATTAACATAAAAAGCTTGACTTGATGATTTTCAACTGTAATTTATTTAATTTTTCTTCTGCTTTACTTTATTACCGGTGATGATCGGCACTCAAAGACCGGTACTGATGCCCATTGCAGGTAAAATTTTTAGAAAGTTTTGATTATAACATCTGGTTTGGGTACAGACCCGACGAGAGGGAGGGGGTCTAATACCCCCGGGCCGGAATTTCTGTTCTGTTCTGGGAGAAAATTTTTATTCTGGTCATCGTAATTAATGATATATATGGTTTTTGTCGTATAACTTCTGAATTATTGATTTTATTAGAAAAATAGTAGTTACAAAAGTTGAAGAGCATTAAATTATCTACAAAAAAGCTTTAATTCAGTTTTTTGTAAAAGTAATATTTTCGTAAACAAATGGACGATGAACGTTTTACACAAATGTTTATACAAGTACCAGACCCTCAGCCAGGGAGGCACCTGGGGGGGGCACGTGTCCCCCCCTCCCGAAATGTTAAAAAAACATTTTTATGTAATAATAAAAATTCCCGGAAGAGGAACCCCCGAAAATGTTACCTTTTACAAAAGGCTTTTTAAACAAAAATCCAAAATCCCCTGAAACAAAATCCTGGCTACGGGCCTGACAAGCACTGTATGGTTATGTCCGTATGCTAAACTTTTTTACAGTGTTACTGGTACTCGAGTTATCTTCAACCGCATCAGAATAAACCGATGAACCGACACAAAACTCAAAACGATCACCTGCACAGGATGATGACAGAAGCACAGAAGGGTGATAATCAAAAACTTTCGCCTGCGGCGCATTTTGTTAAAACATACAAGACCAAGAGGCCTCCAGAAAGGTTAGCCCCGGGCCTCACATATTCTTAATCCGGCTCTGGCAAGTTTACGATTATGTCGCCCTAAACGGGCGAGGTAACAGAAAAGGCTCGCCGCCGCCGCTAAGTGGCATTTGATTTTTTGAATGTAGGCCAGCTTTTAAGGTCAAACACCCACTGTGCGCTTAAATGAGCGTGGCTCATTTACTTACTTAACTTAACTTACTTACTTAGTCAATTACTTAACTGTCGGATGGAAATACGAACGGTGCGTCCGAATAAATAGAAACAGCAAAGATATAAAATAAAATGACGTTTTTTACAAATAAATGACAAATATTCAAAATTTCACATGCAAAAAAACAAAAATTTGCCGCCCCAAAAATCTGCCGCGCTGTGCAAAGGCACCGTTCGCACATATGGTAACGCCGGCGCTGTGTATATTATGTAGATAGCTTAGAAAATTTTCCAATTCAATTACTGATATTTGACTTTTGACTCGGTGCACAAAATAGGACTTGTACCAAATACATAGGGCTTTTAGAACAGATAAGATTCAAAGCTAAATTTTAATTTCAAATCTGTAATTTATTTTTAAATCAAAATAATATGTTGAAAGCTAATCCAAAAATTCCAAATATGATTTTCCTAGTAAGTTGAAAAAACTAACCATATTCTCGAAATCACACTCAATTTAACTCTAAATCAAATAAACTTTTTTATAAAATAATCACGTTTTAAATTCAAAAATTAAAATCAAAATTTCAAAACTCAAAAATTTTCAAATATGGCTACTCCGTCATTTTGGCACAAAAAGCCATGACTATGCCGTCACAACTCGCGGCTAACGCAAAATTTATAAATTATTTAAAATTAAAATTTTTTTGGAAAATCAAAAATAAATTTTTTTGAAAAGAAATATTATTTTTGAAAAAAAAATAATTTTTTTGAAATATAATTTTCTCAATAAAGACTCTCTTACGACTTTGAAAAAAACTTAAAATCAGAATCTTTGGTTGAACTGTTGGCTGTTCAGCAATTAATGTTATAAGTGTATAAGGTGACAATAAATAAATAAATAATCTTGGTGTAAAATTAGAAGTTCTATTATAGAAACAATAAAATTACAGTTTTAATGTTTTACTATTATTTAACTTCAGTTAAGCACATGCTAATGACATTAATCTTTCAAAACAAAATGACAATGTAAAAATTGCTTCCGCATTTATAAATAACCCCGCCATCTTAAAATATGCAATGCAACAAAGTCGGTACTAACTAAAAGTAATATAGGTATAATATAATGTAAGAAAATAGTATTTAGTTAAAATTTTTGATATAAGTCAAAGAATAAAAATTAAAAAAAAAGTTGAAAAAAATCAATTTAATTGGCTAACCATCCAATATAGCAGTGATACGGGCCAAAATATACCTATTCTATAAAAACCAAAAATTTTTCTCAGAAAAAAAAATTTTCCATTTCCAGTTTGACGAACAACCGCGAATATTTTAATTTTTTGAATATTTTAACCAAATTCTGTATGGCTAATTTAGAAAATGTTGATGATGAATTTTTGAAAGATTAATCAATGAATTGGCAGTGCCCGAAGAAACAAAACCTTGACATTTTGTTATGCAAGTCTACAATTTGATCTTGTGTCTCATTGCACACAATTATTTATAGGTAAACAAACTTATTTCAAACTTTTAAAATTGTAAAACTTACCCCGAAGCTTCTATTGCCGAATTTTTATAAAATATGTTAAAAAGCATCATCCAAATGTAATTAAACCATTGTTTGATCATTTTCATTCAATTCAGTCAAAATCAGAAACACAGCAAATAAAAGGCAACACTTTTTTTTTATAAAATTCGAAATAAGCAAAAATATTTGGCAGTGAAGCAACTGAAAAGTTAACGCACCCAATTATTTACTGCGACATGTTTTCTCTACAACCTATCTACTGAAACCTTAAGAGTTAACATAGTCCAAACGAATGCTTTGATCCAATTTGGAACCGATGCAATAGCGCATGTTCGTATTGTAAAATTAAAATAAATACTGAGATAAGTCAAATATTGAGAGAAATCATTAGAATTTCAAAAAAGAACCAACTTTAAAAGAAGTATATTTTTAATCTACTAATTACAATATTAATAGAACCCCAGTATACCGTAAGAAAATAATTTTTTGAAACCAGCTTTTCTAGAAAAATCTAGAATCGAATAATTACTGGTTTTATAACGAGCGAGATAACGTGAATCCAATCGTGCGCGTCAATAATAATTAGTTGAAAACTTGGGCACCGATAATATTATATAAATGACATCAACTGAATTATATTTTATAATTCAGTCAATCAAATTAAAAGGATAGAATTTCGCATTTGAGGTGCTTTAGCAACCATCAAAAATGTTTCCCTAGAGACAGTCACTTAGGTTTCAGCATGCTTCGATATTACTCTGATTTAATGCTGTTTTAATTCCCTTAGGAAGTTAATGTACTTATTTAGAATTTAACAATGTACTATTATAGGACTCGGAGGAGTCACTGGTAGTCTTCATTCAAAAAGTCAACCAAATCCTGAATTTGCTTACGTCCGCCATTTTGAATTTTATGAAAAAAATGTACTTGAATAACTCTGCGATTTTCCATTTTAACGAAAAATCGTGAAGACAAAGTTTGTAGGAAATTGAATTTCCTTGATTCCCGTATTTTTTTTTCTAAAATCGATATTTTTTTAATTAAACCAGAAAAAAGCGGCGCCATTTTGAATTTAATGAAAAATGGTTTTTCTTGAATAACTCAGCCAATTTCAATTTTAACGGAAAATCGTAAAGACAAAAAATGTTGTAGGAAATTCCATTTTCTACAACCTCGGCTTCATATTTTTATCTGAAATCAATATTTTTCAAGTTAAACCTTAAAAAAACGGCGCCATTTTGAATTTTCCGAAAAACAGTTTTTCTTTTATTGAATTGAACTATAAATCAATAATTTTAACGAAAAATCGTGAAATCGATTTCTGAAATCAATATTTCTTGATTTTTCGCCTAAAACAGCTGAAATCGATTATTTTCAAATTAAACCTGAAAAAAGCGGCGCTATTTTGAATTTTATGAAAAATGGTTTTTCTTGAATAACTCGGCCATTTTCAATTTTAACCAAAAATTATCAAGATAAAAGTTGTAAGAAATTCAATATTCTATAAATTCGGTTTTTGCATTTTTGTTCTGAAATCGATATTTTTCAAATTAAACCCGAAAAAGTCGGCGCCATTTTGAATTTTATGAAAAATGGTTTTTCTTAAATAACTCGTCCAATTTTAATTTCATCAAAATATCGTGAAAACAAACGATGGAAAATTCGCCAATAGAGAATTACGCCGACAGATAATTATGCCGAGGCATTTACGCCGACAGCATTAATGCCGACAAATAATTATGCTGACAATATTAATAATAATTATTAAAATTTATAATACATTAGGAAATGGTTAAATTTACATTAGTGAGATATGAACTTAGTATTAAAAGCGATAAATTAGCTGATTTTAACTTAAAAACGATAATCCCGTCTTTCTAGATCCGTAATTTTTGAGTTCTGGCTATTTTAGGGATGTTTTTAATGAATGGAGCACTCACAGATTCGTCTTCATAAATGTGCAATTTTTGAGTTGGAGCGGCTTCAGTGACGTTTTTAATGGCAGGACCAGCTTAAAAAATACCCCCAGAACTTTTTTGAACTAATTTGAATTTCAAATTATAAATCTTAGATTTTTAGAAATTAGATTTGCGGTTTGAAACTTATAAGTACAATCTCTCTGGTGTACTGGAGGGTATTCCATACCCCCCAGACCCCCCGGTTTGAAAGACCCAGCTTGGTGTGCGTATTGTGTTTATATTGTGTACAGTTATTGAAGTTTTATTAGGAATTGTTATTTTGAATCCCATGACTGCTACTGTATGTCAAATTAAAATCTAATAGGTTAACAAAATAGTAAAATAATCTAGCAGCCATTGGCGTCAGCAATTGTTGAGCTTTAAATTTACCATTCCTAAGTATTCAATGTTTCCTCTTCTGTTTAATTGTCGCGAGTTTAAAGATTGTTTAAAGACGCGAGTTTAATTGTTTATTTCATTTTATTTTTATTTTTTTTAATTTTATTTTTATTTTATTTCAGGTTATTTTATCAGCTTTGCGACGGATTTAAAAAAAAAAACCTGTTTTAATTTTAATTATTTCAACTTTTATCAGACTTTTAAGTCTTTATATGGTAAAATTTACTTTTAAGTAATTTTTACTTTTAAGTAATTTTTACTTGATTTAAGTAATTTTTACTTTTAAGTAAATTTTACTTTAATGACAATAAAAGTAAATATTGGCGTAAATAAATATGGAAATTAAATATCCTGGGCTAAAAAAGAGAGTTTTGCCTCATCCTGGGTCAATTAGAGGCTATCGCCGCCACTGTCCCAATTAAATCATCTATTGGTTGCTGTATTTTTGGTACGTCTTGGTACATAATCCGAAAATGTTATTTCTTTTTGCAAAATATAATTTATTTAAAAATTTATGCATATTTTTTAATTTTCTCGTTTTCCCGTCAACTAATTGAGGTGGAAATAACTATGAGGGGAAACCAGGCTTTTGAAATTGAAAAAACCGGAACAGCGGTCGAGACAAAAATTGCCTCCTTAGATTATTTGAGATTTTGACTTGAATTTATATTTTGGGAAAAAATCATGTGATTTATACTCTCCGTAAGTGGAAATAAAAAAAGGAAAAATAATTTAATTTGTTAATTTCTATTATTTCTAATAATTTATTTTTTTATTTATTTATTTTTTATTTAAATGCAAAATTTCTTGCCGTCTTTGTTTATAATTTGTATCCAATAACTGCATAGTCTGTTAGTCTGTGAGATAAAGATGTGTCTGTATTCAAAGATCTGCCTGTATGACCCATGTATTTTTGAGAGCGTTCACAAGTGAGGTTAGAAACCACTTTGATTTCACGTTATTAAGAAAATTTGTCGAATTTATTGTCAGTTTTACTATTTAACCAGAGTATTCCGTTTAATTTTATGTATGGTAAGTTATAAGTTAGTATTCGTTTAAAATCGCGAAGACTTTAATTCTGTCTAATTCTAGTAAAAACGGCAATTTTATGAGCAAACGGATGTTCCGAACTGCTATGTATAACTAATCCCGCCCCGGTTGGTCTATTAAAAAAGTCGAATAAGTAAATTTTATTGTTTTTAGCATTATGCCGATGTGATAGACTCCTGTCGAAGTCGAAGTTCACTTTGAAACCATAATATTATTCATCAAATGCAAGCAAATGTAATATGGAATTATTGCTGATGTGTTGCACGCGTAAGATTTGTAGATGGGTCATTTATTTAAAATTGGGATGCGCGTGCGGCATTTTACAAATTTAGTTTCTATTAAATTTGTTTACCTTTAAATATTCAAATGGCCATTTGATGAGTTGGCAAAAAGGTCTCCTAGTGCATGTTAATATTAATTGTTGAACTTAGTCATATACAGGGTGGCTTTTAATTGATATTGAAATTTACTGCCGCTGAACTAAAAAATTTGAGTTTTACGAAATTTAAAACATGAGCGTTTTTGTATTCTATAATTTATTGTAGTTTCGTAGATATTTCCATAAAAAATACTGAACTGAACCAATCGTATCAGAAACACTGTAGAGTAAATTAAACGCCGACAGAGAGCTTGGGAGTTTGGGAGTTTGAATATGGGTCTAACAAATATTAAAGTGTAATAAAAATAAAAGATTCTTTGGTGGATTTTTAAGAAGTCTAAACAAAAACTTAACTTTTCGTCGACGTTTCGAACTTTTATTTTGCTCATCTTCAGGACTTTAGTTCAGATTTAGCAAACAAAAGTACATAAAAATATGCGGAACCGACTAACAACATCCATACAATTTAAAAACCAAAAATTTTTATTTTGAACAACTAAAGTAATAAATTAATAAAATCAGTCAAGTCCAACATTAAAAGCATCCCTGAAGCGGCCCCAACTCAAAAATGATGCCCAACAGTCTGCATAAATGTCGTCGGCATAATTACCGTCGGCGTATTTATTGTCAGCATAATTACACGATAGCCAATAGCTTCCACAGTTTTTGTTTTATTTTATTTCCTAAAAATCAGCTTGAAGACGACTGCTACCAATAGTCGCCCGCCTTAAAAATACAAATATAGATTATCTAAAATTAAAAAATTGTGGGATGGATGCAAGTTTGATTGAAAAAGCCGGCTATTTTGTTCATAAAATAATAAACTATAAATAAATGGATTATAAATTGTTACATTGTTGTGTTATGACTTATTTTTTATTTTGAAAACAAATTATTTATATAATGTCATTCGCATACCAAAATTTTCCTTCAGACTCTGTATTTTGTTGTACGTTCATTATGAACAAATTACATTTCTTTTAAGTGCTAAAGTACTTTTTTTTCAAAAACTAACCCTAAGTGCAAACAGTGCTTAAAGACAATTATATTTAGAATTAATAAAAATTAATGAGGTCGGTGATTTTAAAAATTGTTATGTTAAGATGCAATATACGCAAACTATCGTTTGCACAACAAACAAACCGAACCTCACACCAAATGCCGCTTGATATACTGTTTTTTTTAGATTACCTAACTTAAAATTAGAATGTATTTTTTTAGTCAAATGCAGTTTCTTCCTATTTGCTTGCTGTGTTTATTATTAAACAAATATAAAAAATCTTTTTTTGAAAACAAAATAAAAACTTCATCTCGTATCATTTAAAAAGCTTCACTTTTTGTGAAAGCTATAAATTTTTTTACTTTAGTGCTTCCCGTGCATTGGTATATTTTTAGGCTGCCTATCGTCAGCAGGAAAAGTACATATTCTTAATTATTACAATTACTATTTTTTACGTTTGAATAAAAATTAGCAATTTTTACCCAATAAAAGTACTTTTTGTGACTTGGCACAAAAAGTTCCACTTTTGCTCCGCATAATTTTGGAGTCCCTTGATATTCTAGAAAAAGCATTCTTGAATCCATCAAGTCACTGCTTTCAAATTTATAATAAATTACAAAATTATTTATTTTTTGTTTACCTCAGTCGGTTAAATAATTAGCACGAGACACTTTTTGAAAAATAGTAATAAATATCAAATTTTGTTTTGAACATAATCTGTAATTTAAGCGCAAGGCTTATAAAATGTCTTGTTAATTTTCATTTTATTTACAACTCTTGACTTCGAAGGCCTTAGAATTGCGATTAAAAAAATTTAATTTTTTTAGAAAAATTAAAAAAAAAACAATTAATAAAATTAAAATTAATATTGCTCTTAAAATTTAATTTAACTTCAAGTACAGAAATAAGGTGCGCACATGCCGATCTTAGGCAATTTAAAATACAAAAAAATGAAAAAAGTTATTTTGAAAACTCCAGCCACAAAATTGTAAATATAGCTCATTAGTTTCAACTCTAAAACGGGCGTACCTTTGTATTATTCTTTTTATTTCTATTTTTAAACATTACTATGTTTAACACTAGTTGAAATTGATAGTTCTTTAGTTAGTTACCGTTATTACACAATTCCGAGTCATCAAGCATCACGCACCTATAATCGATTTCTCGTTAAAAACGGAACGCAGCTTTAAAATAATACTCCCAAACCCATTTTCGTGAGTGTCACCAAGTTTATTTAATTTATCTAAAATTTTAATATAGAAACATATCATAATAATAATTATTGATTTTTAAATAGTTTTACTATTTTTTTAATTTTTAATATACCTACAACCTGTCAAGTAGTTATTAATGTTTTTTTGATTTTTTTAAATAATAATTATCTATATATTGCATTTCTGCACTTTACTGTTAAAATTCCATTAATTTTAACGTTTTGTTAAGTTGTTCAGTGGCGTATTTATAAAATGCTTTTGGGAAAACTGACAAAAATATTTTTAGAATTTCGTTAATACATTCATGCGCATCAGTGGTAAAACGATTGACAAGTTCCAAAAATTAAAAAAATTGAACTTATGAGTATAAACAAAAAAAATAATAAATATATTACATTATAAGTATTATTTTTTTATAATTTACATTTACAATACAATATTCAATCTCAGAGAGGGCTTCAGGAATCAGTGGCGTATCGTAAGGGGGGGGATGCCCCGAGCGGCACGTCTGGGGGACGGTAGGGAACGGCCGTGCTGATAATGGATAGATGGCGCGAAATAGTTACAAGTAAAAGAAAAGCTGCCATAAGTAACGCCAATTGTGGGAAAAGCTTTTCTAAATTAAAAATAATTAGAAACTATTAAAGATGTACAATGTCAACGTTAATATTAACAAATTTAGGTATTTTGGCAATCGAAAAAGATGTACATATCAACATTGACGAATGTATTCAAGAGTTTGCATTGCACAAATCCCGCAGAATAAAATTGTAATTTAATTATTTTAATTTTAATAATAAATTGATTTAAAAAAACTTTTTTTGCGAAAATTGGGGGCGGCAAATTTAAGGTTTGACCCGGGTACCATAAATCCACGCTACGCCACTGTCAGGAATACAATCCGAGTAATTCTTGGGGGGGGCAGTTGCCCCTTTATTCCCCTCTAAATACGCCACTGAAGTTGTTTAATATCATAAAAAATACTTTACTGCCAGCGAAGAGGGCATTAAAGTATTGCCGCTCGCCCTTTTTCTGCTTTCAAAGACAAAACAATGAATTCTTGCGGTTTATAAAGAAATTTTATGTTAATCTGGTATAGAAATTTAAATGGAGATTTAAGTTAAAATTGAAAGTTTTTATTGGTTCGTTGACCCTAATTCTAAAAATAAAAATTAAATAAAGAACTTATAATAAAATTTTGAAAAAAATCTAAAGAATTTTTGACTATTAAACGTTTTTGATTTCCTCTGATTTTTATTGATTTTCTTGGATATCCCCGAATTTCCTCGAATTTCCCTTCACTTGCTCACCAGATTTCCCCTATCTCTCGGTTATATATTTTTTTATATCCTTAGGACGGGTTACTTTTAAAAATTAATGTTGTGATAATGTAATGATTTTTAAAGTTTATTTCAAAATTTTGCGCCGCTATTTGAAAAGCTGTCTTTGGTTAAAATGCCATTGCCCGTACTTTTCGAATTCCGTCGTTCTACAGAGACTATTTTCGAAGGTTTCCAATGTTCTGCACACACGGTGTGGGGTATTTTATATCGTCAGGTTTTTTAGGAAAACCTGCTTAATAAAAGTTTTTTTTTAATAACATGGAATCTCTTTACCTGGAGGGTATTCCATACCCCCCAGACCCCCGGTCAGGAATCCCGTAATTTTGTTTCAATTGGAGTGTTTTACAAGTTTTACTTAAAAACAGGGTTTCCTAACCTTCTATACCCGTTCGTTTCGAATTCTGGTGGCCTTGAGGAATGTTTTTATTATTTTTTTGGATTTTAAATTGAAATTTATTTGTTTATTTTATAGTAAATAATATGCCAATGATTTTTACTCCGATAGAGAAAACGCTCACGCTAATACGCTGACAGGTAATTATGCCGACAAGTAATTATGCCGACAGCAAATACGCCGACGGTAAGTATGCCGAGAACATTTAAACAAGTAATAAACACCTACGTAAAATCTCTTACGTCTGATGAAAGAAAAAACTGGCGGGGGTAATTTTAAGAGATTACTGAACCCATTTTGGCATAAATATAGCCTGGCTGATGAAACTATTGTATAGGGATTGAACGGAACAGAGATTTGAAGGGAAAAAAATAGAGTGGAGTCGATGTTTTATTAAAATAGTAAAAACTTAAACTCCCAACTCTGGGAGTGGTACGAAAGCGATTCAACATTAAAATTTATGGATCATTTAATAGTTCAGAAAAAATTTCCTAAAATCGTTAACCGATTATTCCATTGGCTGTTTTCATAACCTTAACCCCCCCCCCCCATTGCGTATTTTTATGGATAAATCACTGTAGCCGCGACAACTCAAAAATTGCAGATCTACCAAGACGAATTTTTGAGGCTCGTCACTCATTAAAACCATCTCTAAAATAGCTAAAACTCGAAAATTACGGATCTAGAAAGACGGGATTATGGTTTTTAAGTTAAATTCGGGTAATTTTCCGCTTTTAATACTAAGCTAACAACTAAATATAAATTTTACTGTTTCTAAATTTATTATAAAATTAAATACTTATTAATATTTGCAGCATAATTATTCGTCGGCATTAATGCTGTCGGCGTTAAAGTCGTCGGAATAATTATCTGTTGGCGTAATTATCTATCCTATGCCAATACCGATACCGATACCGCTACCAATGCAGTTCTGTGGGAAGTATCAGTATCCCGTTTGTTTTCAAATGTTTTTAAACATGTTGACTGTATAAAATATAAAATAAGCGAACGTAGGACTGATACTCCCAGTGAGATATCTTGTTCCGCGCGGAACTGCATTGGTATCCAGTCCCGCGCGGGACAGTGCGGAATCCCTCTGGGGATTTACATATTGATGTTTCAATCCCGGATTTATCTCTATAGGCCCGTAGCCAGGGGGGCACCTGGGGGCACGTGGTCCCCCCCGAAATGTTAAAAAAAACAACAATTGTTTGTAATAATAAAAATTCCCGGAAGATCCGCCGAAAATGTTACTGTTTACGAAAGGTTTTATGAGTGCCTCCCCCCCCCCCCGAAATGAAATCCTGGCTACGGGCCTGCATCTCTAGCATGTACCGTTGCGTTGGCGTAATTATTTACCGTATTACTGGTATTTATCGTCGGCATAAATGTCGTCGGTATGTCGGTACTCCCTACAGGGGAGTACACCGAAGATTGTGCGCAAGAAAAGTGTAATAAAAAATATTGAGCTTGGGCGATCCAAACCAGAAATCTAACTTTTAAAAACCTAAGATTTTTGATTTAAAATTCAATAACACATTTTCTTTCTTTGCACATAATCACTAATGTGCTGGGGGGTATTCCATACTCCCCAGACCCCCCGGTTTAGATAACTTAGCTTTGTGATTGTGTTCAAAAAAGAAAATATAATTATTTTTTAATCTTTAAGGTGGTCATGTCATTAAAAACATCACTAAAGCCGCTTTAACTTAAAAATTGCAGATCTACAAAGACGAATCTTTGAGTTTCTTCACTCATTAAAACCATCTCGAAAATAACCAGAACTCGAATATTACGGATCTAAAAAGATGGGATTATCGTTTTTAAGTTAAATTCTCAAAAGAGAAAGAGGCCAATAGTCCAGAAGTGGACTGAAAGGCAGACAAAGTAACTACTACAGATAAAAGTGGGATTGTAAAAATCCCGTTCTGTCCCGCGTGGGACGAGATACCGATGCAGTCCCGTGGGAAGTATCAGTCTTGCATTTGTTTTTAAATGTGAGATATCTCGTTCCGCGCGGGACTGAATTGGTATCCCGTCCCGCGCGGGACAGAGCCGGAAATTTCAATCCCGCATTCGTCTCTCATTTGTACTGTCGGCGTAGTTACTGGTCAGTGTAATTACCTGACGGCGTATTTACCGTCAGCATAATTACTGTCGCGCGTTGGCGTATTTACTCAAGAGTCAAGCTTTTCTTATTTTTACAGATTAAATAATTAAAAAATTATTCTTCGAGAAAAATACAAATTTTGTCCGGTTAATTTAAAAAACCCAAAGACAACATAAAAAAATATAATTTATGTAATTGGGAAAACAAAATTTTCAAATTTTTCAAAAAAAAAATTTTCCGATAGAAATGGAAATGCTAAACTTTATGGATAACTCGTCCATATGTTGCAGTAACAAATTTAACTTTATTTTGTCTTAAATTATAAATTATCAGTTCCAAATTTTACTCAAAATTTATTTTAATAAATTGAGGGGCCAGTCGCCAAGCAAATTTTTGTACACTGGATTTTCTTTTACAAATTTGACAGATTTTCTAGATATTTTCTTGAATTGCCTCAAGATTTTCTTTCAAAAAATTGAAAAAGTAAAAAAAAGATTTCCTTGAATTTCTTCAGATTTCCTTTCACTTGTACACCAAACCCAGCAATTCCTTTTTAGCTTTAAGCCTTATTTGTTTAAATAATGTATTTAGATTTTGAATAAATCATTTTTCGTCTAGGATAAGTATGAAAAAAATATTTTGTTTTTGTGGTCCGCTTCCCAATTTCAATTTATTATGAGGCCTTTCAGCTAAACAGTTTGCCCACCACTGGTTTAGGTGTAATGTTGTTTGCTTGTTTGTATATTTTTTGTCTATTCTCTAAAAACTTCAGAACCAATGCACCTATTTTGATGCGGTTTAGCTGTTTTTAGTACCTACTAAAAAAAATTGTAAAAAATAGCTCCATCTTATGGTAATTTATAGAAATATGGGAAAAATTTTGCGCCATTTTTGATAACAATTAGATAAATATCTGTCTCTAAATAATTATAAAATTAATAAAATTAAAATAATTATAAAAATTAAAAAAAGAAATTAAAATAAAGACAAAAAAAACCGAAATTTTGTGTAAATGTTTTGCGAAAAGTTATGCACCGGGGATGCACAGGATGCAGACGGGACCGTCTGGGGATACGGAATACCATCCAGACACCAGTAATTGTGTTATTCCCCAGAATAATATTCTTCGGAACTAATTATATAGAAAACTTTTAGGGTGCTTTTTTCAAATTTCAATTTATGAACTTCCAAATTTGTAATCATCGCCTTGCGATTATAGGAAATTATGAGCCGCCACTGAGTATATAACTCAAATATGTATTGTTGAATAACCAATATTATTAGTATCTAAAAGTAGATGTGGGTTTCTACAATACATCATCGCAGAAACAACATTTTTCAGAATTACATGTGGGAATTAAAAAAAAACATTTTTGATCACATGTTTAAACCTTATTCACGATTTTACATCAGTTTTGTCATTAAATTTGTTTTACTCAAAATTTAAAAAACACCTGTTGATACCAATTGTTGTGAACCTTGAATTTTCGTTTCACAATTTATTATTTGCGTGAAAATTGATTTCTATTTCTTTAATTTATTTTTTGATTCCACATGTAAATCATATGAAATATATGTTTTAGTTATTTAAGATACATCCTCCGCATAATTTATGCCAGTTGTTCGACATAACAACTTCAAAATGAAGCTAAAAGCCTGAAATAAATACCGTATTGAAGATGTACTGAAGTTTATAAAAAAACGGTGCATTAGCAAATAGAAGATGGTCGTAAGAGTGGAATTCTTGGCAAAGTTGAAATAATAGACGCTTCTGTTAGTGCTAAACAGCGGAACCCAGACGGCGGAAATAGAACAACGTCCAAACTTTACCCAGCTAATGTTATTTTAATTGTATCGGTTTTTATTATTTTTAAGTCTGCACGTTTTTTTCATTATTTATTCTGCAGGAAATCGAAAACTCTTCCGCCGTTTCTTTCAGAATCGCAAGGAAAATCATGCAAATTTATTAAAAATCAGTTTTTTTTACATATTTCTTTTGTTCTGATCTTGGCATGGAACAAATAGGTCACCAAAGCGAAATTTATTACATTCCATAAGTGCAGCAATTTTGTAAGAAATTAAATGCGGTCAGCTCTAAACTTTGTTTTGTGATTAATGCTCGCGGGGGTGGTGCGAAATTAAGCATCCAATTTTATTTTAGAAAGTTTATAATTTTCAAACTTTTCGTTATTTCTAAAATTTTATTTTGAATAAACAGAAAACTCAAAAAAATATTATTTCAGTAATATCGGAATCAATTATTAATCTGCGAATTTTTGTTAATTAAATTAAAAAATTGTATGTACTTACACGTAAATGTGAAATGTTGAATTATTTCTTGACAAAATTTAAGCTCAGAAGCCGACTGATGACTAATTTCACAACGACGCTTAACTTAAGCGGCGTCTTACCCGAAAGCAATCGAGGTGGACTTCGGAGTTTTTCGGGAAAGTTGCGGTAAATTTGAAAAATCGGGGGCATTAACAAAGTAATGACTAACAAATTGCGATTTTATCCCCGGACAAACGAAACCTTTTAATAACACATTGTGTGAAAATTCTATTATTTGTATCTACTCGAAAATTTTGATCGAGTGATCTGTTAAATTTAATTGAATTTGTTTGGATTGGAGTGCTGCCAGCTCTTAGTAATTTGTATTTCATACGCGATGAATTATATTTGGGATGAAAAGGCAAAAAATCGAATGTTTATTAAGGACAACGTAATTTTAATCTAATATGTATACGTGAGTGTGCGGGTGTCCCGGGTTGCTTTTAACGTAAAAAGTTCTTCCTCGATTCCGGGTGTATCATAAGCATTTTTAAATTTTCGATTTCCTCATCAAATGGGACAAACCACCCAAGTAGACGTATAATTACGTTGTTTTAACGTGATTTTAACGGATTCTAAAATGACCATGTTACCTGGGGACAATCGCGCCGGTCGTGAATGGATTAACGAGCATTTGAAGTAATATTAGAATTTTGTATTAGATAAGCAAGTATATAAAAAGATAGCTCGGATTTAACATGATAAAAGCACGCAACATTGATTGTTTTCATAAATATTATTAGTTAAATACCTTGCTTAAATAAGTCAACAATTACCATATATTTCCACCTATATTAGAATCTAAATTTAGATACTGATAAGATTAACTAGATAATGTAATGACTGTAATGAGATAAACAAGGTTAGAGAGCACCCACCTTCTTCATGGACTTTCATAAATTAAAGCTCTTGTTTTGTGTAACACTGCGGGGTTTAAAAACAGCACTGTCGTTAATGCATTTTAAAATATTATCAACTTCGGCTATTAAATAGTTAAAAAGTAAGTTTTATGTTTTAGTTTGTAATTGTAAAAGCTTTTGTAACAGTGCCGAGTACGTGCAAATTCAATTGTCTCCCTTTTTGATTAACATTAGCATCATGCAACCTCGCCCCAGGATGCACATTACAGAAAGTGCATTGCAGTTTTAAACATTCAAAATACAGATCCTCAGAGATTCACAATTACTTGTTTCGGTTAAAGAAAAAAAAATTATGTGGACAATTGGCCAGCAAGCTCAATCATTGTCGCGAGAACAGCTTTGTGATGTTTGTGTCGCGAATATTTTAAGTGTCCGTAAAAAATCGGTCAAAAATTAGTTGTTTGTCCTAATTTTGGTTTGGTAATGTAACCACCAGCATACCAATGTAGCTTTTACTTGTGAGAAAAAATTGCTTATTATTTTGTGCTTCCATTGTAACATCCGCCAATAACTACAATTATCGAGGTACGTTTGCTTTCTTAATTGCATGACGAGCATTTTAGAAAATGAATAACGAAAAGTTTTCTTTAATTCATCAGCCCAATATTTTGTTAGGTCCATGTTCCCAACACCCCCCATTTCAAAATATTTAAACCAATCCTCCCTTGAAAATATTGGCATACAACGTTGGTGCCAACCTTGGGCCAATGCTATTTGCTAATGCTTAGTCTAAGTATCGGCTTACAATGAATGACCAGTACTGGGCCAGTATCGGTTTTGTACCGGCAACCAATTATTGGCATCCGGTATTTAAACAGACCTTTCGCCAGTGCTGTTTGCCGGTTATCAGTTTATGCTTTGTCATACAATGATCGGCTAATGCTGGGCCACCATCGGTTTCGCACCGGCAGCCAATCATTGGTGTCCAATGTTTGAACCAACCTTGGGGCAATACTGTTTGCCGTTGCTTAGCCAGTGAACAGTTTAACCTTTAGCATAGAGTGAACGCCAATGCTGGGTTAGTATCAGTTTTGTACCGGCAGCCAAGCATTGGCGTCTGGTGTTGGAACTAGGCCCGCAGCTAAGATTTAATTTAGGGGGGAGGGACTCCTAAAAAGCCTTTTGTAAAGAAGTATCATTTTCGAGGGTTCCCCTTCCGGGAATTTTTGTTATTAATAACAAATGTTTTTTTATAACATTTCAAAGGGGGCACGCGCCCCCAGATGGTCCCCTGGCTACGGGCCTAATTTGAATTGACCTTGGGCCAATACTGATTGCCGTTGCATTGCTGGTGATGATTTTAAGCTTTGACATACAATAAACGGCTAATACTGAGTCGTTTTCTACATGTAATATTTATTTCTACATGTAATATCATCGCTTTTACCCAAAACTGAAAAAAACTCCAGTTGGGGTGATGTCATGACTTTAGCATCCTTACTACAACATAGTAAAACTAAACCTAAGAAACTTGGGTCGGGTGAGATCGGCGCAGCCATTTATCGCCGCCATTTTCGGTTCGGTGTCAGTAAGTTCAGCGCCGAGGGGGAAAACGCAGACCAAATTTTTGTACACCAGATTTCCTTTTATAAAATTTTCTTGGATTTCCTAAAATTTCTTGGGATTTCCTTGGATTGCACAAAGATTTTCTTAGATTTCCTAAATTTTGTTAAGATTTCCTTGAATTGCTTAAGATTTTCTTGGATTTCCTAAAATCTCTTAAGATTTCCTAGGATTACCTAAAATTTCCTTGGATTTCCTAAGATTTCCTTGGATTGCCAAAGATTTCCTTCGATTTCCTAAAATTTCCTTGGATTTCGCTTCATTAACCATTAATTAGGTAGGTTGAATTTTTTAATTCAAATTTCGGATTTCTTCGGGATTTCCCGGATTGCCTCAGATGTCCTCGAAATTTCCTCAAATTTTCTAAGATTTCCTGGGGTTTCCTGAGATTTCCTCGGATTTCCTAAGATTGCCTGAAATTTCCTAAGATTTCCTCGGATTTCCTAAAATTTCCTGAGATTTCTTAAGATTTCCTGGGATTTCCTAAGATTGCATGAGATTTCCTAAGATTGCCTGAGATTTCCTAAGATTTTCTTAGATTTCTTAAGATTGCCTAAAATTTTCTAAAATTGCCTGAAATTTCCTAAGATTTCCCGTCTCTTGTACACCAAATTCTACCTAAGATTGCCCGAGATTTCTTCGGATTTCCTAAAATTGCTTGAGATTTCCTAAAGATTGCCTGAGATTTCTTAAGATTTCCTGTCTCTTGTACACCAAATTTCCCCCTCGTTTAGCGCACAGCCGGTTTGGAACGAGTACACACAGGCAGCGTTGTAGCTAGGGGGAGGCGGCGGGGGGCGATCCACCTGGGCGCACTCTTTAGGGGCGGCATTTTTTCTAAAAAAAAATACATTTTGAAAGTATTATTGACCGATTTGCACAAATAAAACACAAATGCCTTCTTAGATAAAAAATCAAAAAATATATGTAACCTCGGTCTAATGATCTATCATTTAGAAAGATACATTTTTCATAAACACTTTCAAATATTTTGTCGTTGATAGTCTGCAGAAGATGCAGAAACTTGAGAATTGCCTTCCCTCCCCCAAAGACGACTTGGATTGTATCCCTGAAGCTCCCCCTGATAAGAAAATCGAATTTAATACTTATAAATTAAATATATTTATTACTTACTAATTTGTTTGTATATATTTATAGCTTGAATTATTTGAATGTCTGGAATTTTTTAGTCGTTTTACCACAAATGCGCATGAATGGATTAACGAAATTTTGAAAATATTTGGTCTGCCCTTTCTAAAATCATTTTCGAAATACGCTACTGCCTTTAATACACTTACATTGCTCATAACATCGGGTGGCGATTAATAGTTGTGTCAGAAGTTTTGATTATGTTTACGAAAGGAGTATCTCTCTAAATGATTGATCATTTTACTAATTTGGCGATTTATTTTAATTAATTTTCTTTAATTATTTTTTTGATTTATCAAATTACATTCGATTTGGATTTGGATAACTAATACCAGGTTTTATTTCTTTCAAGAACCAAGGTTGAAATTATGAATAAAATAAGAATAAATGCTGATTAGAGAATAATTTTGGAGGTTTCACGCGTCTGCTTCCGCTCCGTATGAAAGATCCCTTAGGGCTCTTTTTTAAATTTAGGGTTCTTAGCTTTTTACACGAAGCGGGTGCCCGCATGGACAAATGTTTGTTGCGGACCCTTCGTGTAAAGCAACCCTTAGAAGCAAAAGAAAAGAAAAAAAATATTAGTTCTGAAAATGAACGCTTAAAGGGGTGGTTGAGAGGAAATAATTTCGAAATCCCAATTTTTTACTTCAGGGCTTTGTTTGACTGAGCTGAGAGGTAAACTAATCTAAACTAAGGATTCATATCAAAATTTTCCGAATCTAGAATTTAAGAGGTATGCAAGGAAAACAAAGAAGTTCCCAGTTTGTAGATTTTTGCTGATTTATTGAAAACGGTTAACCCTAGCCAAAAAGTGGTTATAAGCAAAACTAAAGCATTTTGTTTATTATTTTGTACTGATATGACAAACGTTTCTGAAAGTCGCGCACGATGACAAATTTTCTTATTGTCATCGAACTTTCCACCAGGGCCAAATGGGAAGGGGTGACGCTGCAACTGCAGTAAAACGGTGTCATGCCTGCCCCCCCTAAAACTCAGGTAGCCAATCAACGAGAGCGCCATCACAGGCGCGCTGGACCTAGTCGCCTTCACTCGAAGCGAGTGATTTTCTTACGACTGAAGAACTCGACTTTGCAATTGTCTAAACCACGCCTCCTTTCAAGACTTTTCCGTACCCCAGTGACATTTTTACCAATTCAATTTTAGAAAATTTCTTTGACGATATCTTTTTGATTAGCAGTTATATTTGACTGGTTTTGTTCGACTCTACATTTATTTGACTGATAATTTGCCCAATGCAAACCTGTGCAGACTACGCCGACTACTAGAATCTTAAGGATTTGAAGTCCATCAGCCTTGGATGAAGACAAAAATGCATTTTTTGTTTTTATAAAACAATTTTCATTAATAAAAAATGTGTTTTTTCCTAGGGTTTTCAGGACTGTAGCCAAGATTTCATTTCTGGTGGTGGGGGGGGGGGGCACTCGTAAAAAGCCATTTGTAAAAAGAAAAATTTTGGGGGTTCCCCTTCTGGGAATTTTTATTATTACAAACAAATGTTGTTTTTTTAACATTTAGGGGGGGGGGGAGCACGTGCCCTCAGGTGCCGTCCCTGGATACAGGTCTGCGGTTTTTTATTATTAACTTAAGGTGTGGGGAAAAGAGGTGTCGGGTAGAGTTTGGCGTAGATAAGATTTCGATTGTCTGTTCAATCTTTTATGATTTAAAAAATAATTTTATAAGAATCAGCAATTGGGTCTTTTCGAAAGCCTTCGTGGAGCAGTGTCTGTTTGCCACCAGAGACCTACGGCATAAGAAAAACCGCTGCTAATTAGTTAACTTTGCAGATTTCGGATTAATTTTTTCTCCTACGTGAAACATTGTACTTGAGTTTTTCAAATATAAATATTTATATATTCAATATATAATATTTAATAAATATTAAATATTCCAAATCGACAAAAAATATTGAAATTTTTTTTTTCAGAAAAGTTTTGTATTTGTTCAGCTACGTTTCACTTCGCATTACATAAATAAGTTTGATATTTGGCCCTGATGATACAATATACTATTTCATGCAAAAAAATATGACTCTTATCGCTTTATCGTTGAAAATTTCCATTTAATACGTAAAAATATCAATATTTCTACAATCAATGGCATAAAATTAGAAATCAAAATATTTATTGCTTTTGTTTTATGGAGTGCCAATGAACGATTGAGTTCTGTTTTCTTTTATTATCAATCAAAATAGCATTTGATATTATTATATTAGCATGTTTATTTGACTTGTGTAAAAATATTGCATTCGAGAGCACCAATAAACTGATATGATGAATTAGTCGATTTTTCTGAATTGCGATTTTACTAAATCAAAAATTTTGGAAATTTAAATATGTAGATCAATTGTTTTTCGTGCAATTTTATAATACTGCACAATTTAATCAATTTAGTCAGGAGGGGGCAATGATGTTCATTTTTGTCATGATTTTTATTCTGGTCAGGTCGTTAAATTTAAATTTTAACCCCCGTATTCATAAAAATTTTAAAAAGTTAAAATAGCTTTAAAATGCCTTTAAAATGCAAGCGTCATAAAACACCAATCACAAACGTTCATTTGTCTACATTGTAAGGTTTTCATTGGTTGTTTAACTTTAATGAGCGCTTTAGTTAAAATAGGTTTAAAACACTCTTTAAGTATTTTTATGAATACAGGGGTAATTATCCAGCCAATAAAAATTAAAAGTTTATTTTGAAGGCGGGGCTAAAATAAAATTAACCAATTACAAAGTACGTAAATCATTAAGATTTAAAGGAACGCTTTGCAGCTTTGCTAAACGCATTTTAGTAGTAAACAATAACAAATTATAATTAGCTGTGTACAAGTTTGTTGTGTATTCTCATAGCAACAATATTTCAACGTACACGTGTCGAGCTTTGTATTGTACAATACAACTTTTCTTATTTAAATGCAAATAAATAGATAACATAGAAATTTTGAAACCAAATCAACATTATTTGATCTCAATTTTATGGCGCATATAAGAGAAACCTAAACTAATTTAAAATTGTGAAAAATGTTTGTTCTACAATCGTTTGTTCCTATATTTCGCTGTATCAAAATAAATTTTTATTATGATTTCTTTTAATTCAAGTGTACGGGAGTCGTTCAGTAAGTTTTTGAAGTCTCAAATTTGCCAATATAAGCATAATACGTGGTGTAAAGCAATATCCTAATTTTACTTTACAGCGGAAGGTAATAATAATAAATTCAATGATTTTTTTGTATTTTACAAGTTTATTTACAATATCAAATGTGCATTTTGTAGGCCGTAATTTAAAAACATTGACGTTGACATTTACAGTAGCTCCAGAAAATATTAATGCATTTTTATGTTAGTAAAATATAACGAAACCTTTTTTTGTTATATAAAAATTGCATTTACAGCAAAACTTATTAGACATTTTTCGTTGTAAATTTCATTCCCCTCATTTTTATTTATATTCATTTTTTAATTCAGTGGCATCGTTTCCGAGATACAGCAATTTAAAAAAATCTCGGTAAAAATTTTAATAAAATCATCGTAAGAGTAATGCTATTTAAATCACTGTAACTCCGATACGATGCCATAAAATGGAAAAATGTATACGAACAAAAATAAAGGGAATGAAATTTTCCACAAAAAATGTTTAAAGAGCATTGCCATAAAAGTGATTTTTATCTAACAAAAAAGATTTTGTTCGGTAGAACTTACAGTGACTCTAGATATTATTAATGCACTCTTATGTTTAGTAACGTGAATTGTACCTATTTTTGTCATATAAAAATTGCTTTAACAGCAATACTTATTAGACATTTTTTGTTGGAAAATTTATTCCCTTCATTTTAATTTATATACATTTTTCTATTCCGCAGCACCGTTTCCAAGATACAGTAAGTTTAAGAAATCTCGGTAAAAATTTTAATAAAATTATCATAAAGGTAATATTAATTAAATCTCCATATCTCCGAAACGGTGCGATAAAATGGAAAAATGTATATGAACAAAAATAAAGAAAAATAAATTTTCCACAAAAAATGTCTAAAAAGTATTGCTGTAAAGTGAATTTTATCTGACCAAAAATGATTTGTTTGGTACAATTTACAATGGATCCAGATATTATTAATGCACTGTTATATTAGTAACGTAAATTGTACCTAACGAAATCTATTTTTGTCATATAAAAATTGCTTTTACAGCAAAACTTCTTAAACATTTTTTATTGGAAATTTTATTTCCTTTATTTTTATTTATATATATTTTTCTATTCCGCCGCACCATTTCCGAGATACAGTAACTTAAAAGAATCTCTGTAGAAATTTTAATAAAATCATCGTAAGAGTAATGCTATTTAAATCGCTGTAACTCCAAAATGGTGCAATAAAATGGAAAAATGTATATGAACAAAAATAAAGAGAATGAAATTTTCCACAAAAATTTTTTAAAGCATATTGCTGTAAAAGTGTTTTTTATCTGACAAGAAATAATTTTTACAGAGATTTTGTTAAGTTGTTAAGGGCTTTCCATTAATTACGTAAGGGTTTAGGGGGCGGGAAGGGGGTATAAGATATTTTACGGACCCTTATGTGGGGGGGGATGGGGAGCGACGCAGTTCTTACGTAAGATTTTTAAACCATTTTCTTAAATTAAATTAAATTTAAAATTTAAAAATATTCAAAATTTAAAAATACTTAAATTCTTTTTTCAAATTTTTGAATTAACCTTTATATGTAAGTAATTATATTTATTAATTTTTAAATATACATATATATATAAATAAAATTTAACTTACATTTTTGTATTAATACATAATATAATATTTTATTATTTACATTTTATAAATATAAGGCGAGGGGGGGGGTCAACAATTTTTTTAAAATAATCCTTACGTAAGATGTGGGGGGGAGTTTGCCACAATCTTACGTGCCCTTACGTAGGGGGGGATAATTATAATTAATACGTTGACATTTTCAGTGGCTCCGAAAATTATTAATGCAGTCTTATGCTAGTAATGTAAATTATACCTAAAAAATCCTGTTTTTGTCATATAAAAATTGCTTTTACAGCAACACTTATTAGACAGTTTTTGTAGGAAATTTGATTCCCTTCATTTTTATTTATATACAGTTTTCTATTCCTTCGCACCGATTCCGAAATACAGTAACTTAACAAAATTGCTGTACAAATTTTAATAAAAGTTTCATTTAATAAATATTATTTAAATCGCCATATCTCCGAAACGGTGCGGTTAAATGGAAAAATGTATATGAACAAAAATAAAGAAAATGAAATTTTCCACAAAAAATGTCTAAGGAGTATTGCTGTAAGAGCGATTTTTGTCTTACAAAAAATGATTTTGTTAACAATTGACAGTGGCTCCAGATATTATTAATGCACTCTTATGTTTATGTTGCAGATTGAACCTAACGAGGCCTAATTTTGTCATATAAAAATTGCCTTTACAGCAAAACTTATTAGACATTTTTGGTTGGAAATTTCACTCCCTTCAATTTTATTTATATACATTTTTTTATTTCGTGGCACCGTTTCCGAGATAGAGTAACTTAAAAAAATCTCGGTAAAAATTTTAATAAAATTATCGTAAAAAGCAATAATATTTAAATCATCATATCTCCGAAACGGTGCGGTGAAATGAAAAAATGTATAAAAACAAAAATAAAGATAATAAAATTCTCCACAAAAAATGTCTGAAGAGTATTGCTGTGAAAGCGATTTTAATTTGACAAAAAATGATTTTGTTTGGATTAATGCACTCTTATATTAGTAATGTAAATTGTACCTAAAGAAATCTATTTTTGTCATATAAAAATTGCATTTACAGCAAAACTTATTAGACATTTTTCGTTGGAAATTTCATTACCTTCAGTTTTATTCATATACATTTTTTTATTCCGTCAGACCGTTTCCGAGATATAGTAACTTAAATAAATCTCTGTAAAAATTTTAATAAAATCATCGTAAGAGTAATGCTGTTTAAATCCCTGTAGTTCCGAAACGGTGCGGAATAATGGAAAAATGCATATAAACAAAAATAAAGAGAATGAAATTTTCCACAAAAAATGTCTCAAGAGTATTACTGTAAAAGCGATTTTCTTCGGTACAATTTACATTACTATCCTAGGAGTGTATTAGTAATTTTTTGGGGACACATTTAGGCATTTGTAAAACTTACTAGGCAAGAAAAGTAAATCAATCCATTTATTTTTACTTATGTTTCTTAGAAAACTTTTTGAACTGCCCTCGTATATTTTACACCAAGTTATATTATTGGCTTCCATTGTTCTTTTTTAATTCAACATTGTGTTGATATTTTTTGTTATTATTAATTGATTTCGATTTATTTAAAAATATTAAACTGGTAAACAAGTTTTTATTTGCCTCGGAAATTGTGTTTAATTTGTAAGTTTTCTTTCTTACCTTGGGTCGCAGATATATTATATATGCCGGAAAATTCAAAATATATTTTAATTTCAAAAGAACAGTTCGTGTCTTCGCAAGTGATTTTTAGAGATGCGTTTATTTTCAAAATTGCTATTAATGAAATTTTTAATTTTACAGAATTCCTTAAAATGGAAAATTTGCAAATATACAACAAATTAATTAACGGCGAAGATTCAAAAAATGTTAAGGAAAAATCTTATCCGGCATCGGTGACGCAGTTATCAGCAATTTTGTCGCAAGCGCATAAGGAATCGTTGCCGGAATGCGCAGATCCGACTTCAACTGTAATTAATAAGCCGTTAGATTCTCCCACTACGTGCGAGGAACGCCGAGCTTTTTTTAAAAAATCTCATACATGCGGTAGTTTATTTGCAAAGTGTGGTTGTAACGATGATAGAGCTTCGAAACCTCTGCTGCAAACCTTTTCGCATCCAACTTCCGCGCCCAAAAGATCTTCCAATCCAATTCCAACGACCACGATTCAACATAAACCGGAATCCAAGCGATTATCCAATCCAGAAATTGCGGATACGGAAGTTTTGATCGAGAAACATCGTTCGAGGCAATTGTCCAAAGGGCCGCAATACCTAAATCATCCCGAGATTCCATATCCGATACCGCTAATCGCAAGAGAGAAGCGAAGAAGTAGCGACAAACTTGTATGTTGTGATTCGAAAAACGCCGCTTGTAAGTTGAATAAACATTTTGAAAATTTTTGTTTTCCGCAGTACATTTGCAATAAATTCGATCAGACAAATTTGGATTATTTGAAATCGAGTGCTTTGGCTCACCAGAATCTCAACGAATATTACGCGGACAATCCGGCGATAAAATTTTTAGAGCAGTCGGGAATTATTGGACCAATGGGGAACGGAATATCGTCTGCAATTCGGAAGAATTCCAAACCGTCCGGTGATTCCAACGATACAATCCAACAGATCAGAAAGACGTCCAATATTTTGGCCTCGGAACTTTATAAAAAGAATTTGGAAAATCATGAGGATTACGAATATTTAAAAACCGCGGTAGTTCATTTGAGAAAGGAAGTGTCCAGTTTGGAAGTTAAATTGGAATCTGTACAAAACGAATTGTTGCAATGTAGAAAAGAATTGCATTGTAAAGATTCGGAAGTGTTGCAACTGCAAAGAGAAGCCCATAAATTGAAGGTAAGCTCTCTAGAAATCAGTTATTGCGTGAAAGTGATGATTTTTAATTTTAGAGCGTTTTGCAACAAGCCACGTGTTTCAATAATGAAAAGGACATTCTTACAAGTTTGCAGCAAGAACATGCAATGGCAAATCGGGTTCCGCACCTGCAAAAATCGTTTGCAACCTGTTGCAATAAAAAGCAAGGAGTTTCCGCCGAATCGAGCGATTCCACTGGACAACCGAGCGAAATTTCGGTACAAAAATATGAAAAAGATTTCAGGTAAGTTTTTATCTTATCTTCCCTATTGATTGATTTTACTGCAAAAAAAAAGTATGTTATCTACACAATAATTTTCATTTAGATCTAAACAGTTAATTAAGGATGCCATAATGGAAAATAATTTTTTGAAACATCTCGATTCGTTGCAAGTCAGGGAGATTGTAGATTCCATGTATTCCAAACAATTTTTAACTGGGACTTATGTCATTAGAGAAGGCGAAGCTGGAGCGCACTTGTTTGTATCTGCGGAAGGAGAATTCGAAGTGATTAAGGATGATAAGGTTTTGGGCCGAATGGAATCTGGGAAAGCTTTTGGCGAACTAGCAATTTTGTACAATTGCACCAGAACGGCATCCATCAGAGGTAAAAAGACAGAATTTTGATAAAAACCATGTTACATCTGTTTTGCAGTTCTGGTGGATTCCCAAGTATGGGTTTTGGACCGCAAAGTATTCCAAATGATTATGGTCAGAACTGGTTTGCAAAGACTGCAAGATAATATCAATTTTCTCAGATCTGTTCCGCTTTTGACAAATTTAAGCAATGAAGTTTTGGCTAAAATCGCTGATGTGCTAGAAGTGGAGTTTTATCCAGCCGGAGCTTATATAATAAGACAAGGCGCCAGCGGCGACACATTTTTCATTATCAGCAGCGGAAGTGTGAAAGTAACCCAAAGAATATTAGGTGGGTAGCAAAGTTATACAAAAATTTTTGTTAAACCAAATTTAAGGTCAACTGGAAGAAGACGAAATTCGAACGTTGGAAAGAGGGGACTACTTTGGGGAACAGGCTCTTTTAAAGGAAGACTGCAGAACGGCATCCATCATAGCTTTGAGTCCTGGTGTGGAATGTTTGACATTGGACAGAGAATCTTTCATACAACTTATTGGAGATCTGAGCGAAATTAAGGAAAAAGACTACGGAGACGAATATCGAGCAATCTCAAGGCCCAACAGTTCCGCAAGTGGATGTTTTGAACCTCAAGGTTTACATACAAAGCTGGTTAAACTTTTAAATAGAATTTTCCTTTTAGAATATGATTATATAAAATTAGACGACTTAGATATTATCGCAACACTGGGGGTCGGAGGTTTTGGAAGAGTGGAACTAGTCAAGTATTCTCGTGATAAGAATCTCACCTTTGCTTTAAAATGTTTAAAAAAGCAACACATTGTTGATACGCAACAACAGGATCATATTTTTAGCGAGAAAATTATTATGATGTGCTGTCGAAATCAATTTATATGCAGGTATGAGCTTCACATTTTTATGCAGGTTATTTTTTTTAAATTTTTCTTAAGTAATTTTTTATGAAAAAATGTAGAAAAAATAATATGTAACTTTAACTGTTGACTTGCAAATATTTCGATATAATATGCAGTTAAAAAGCTTATGACTTCATTTCCATGAAAATTGGCGGCTTTCACTCTTAAATATAGAGTAACATGAAAACTCTTAATCCTATGTTTTGGGGAGCTCTCGGTTGGCTGGATGTCGTCGGTTGAAGCATTAAAATATTGGGTCAGCTTCTTGTGCTGAAAATTAAGGAAATCTAAATAAAACCTGATAGTTTGAGTAAAATGAGTCAAAAACCGAATATTGGCGTGCGATTTTCATTCATTTTATAATTTTTGTTGTTGTTAACCGGGAATATTATCTTTATCCTCCTGGATTTCCAAATTAATTTCCAATCGCCAAGCAATGCCATAGAACATCTGCTGCAGTGACATTTCGACCACACCAATTTAATTGGCGTAGCTTAAAAATTCCAAAATCTTACGTTGTCATTAGACGAAAATTGCTGGGCTGTGCCAGATGTGTGCCACGTTGTGCCGTGTGCCGTATTTTTTTTTGATATTATAGAGATTGCTTATTTTGGAGTAGAACATTTTTGATTTTTTTAAAATCAGAATTGTATTGGATTCTACTCGACGTGTGCCGTTGTGTGCCGTAAATCAAAAAATTTTATTTTGATAAATAAATTTTTTTTGGCCAAAAACTATTTTATCGATAGAAGTTGGCCCCGCCATTTTTGATTTTTTTTTTAATCAAAATTGTATTGGTCGCCTACTACTACACGTCTACTCGACGTGTGCCGTTGTGTGTCGTAAATCATAAAATTTTATTTTGATACATAAATTTGCTTTGAGATAAAAACTATTTTATTGATAGAATAAAATTGTCTCGCCATAAAAATAAAATTTTATGATTTTCGGCACACAAGGGCACACGTCGAGTAGAATCCAATACTGATTTTAAAAACAATTAAATATGTCGGTGCTAACTTCTACCCCAAAATAAGTAACCTTCATAAAATCCAAAAGTTAAAATAATACGGCACAGCGTGGCACACATCGGGCACATCCCGGCACAATATTCAGTTTTTAAATTTTCAACAAAATCGTAAGCGCTTCGTTTCATAAAAAAATTTAAAAAATTGATCATTGATTTGATTTTTTAAAGAATTGGTTTTCCAATTTAGGAAAAAACTCAGTTCGAATAGATTAATCAGTTTTTAGGTGCAGACTTTAGAAATAAGTGCACCAAACGCTTTTTCAGTATACGTAGAAAATTGCAGAAGCTTTTTGGTTCGTGGCAAACGTTAAAAATCTCAATAGATTTGTGGTAACCCGCGGAAAAACTGTTTATGCGTTCTCGGGAAGCAAATGCCACTTTTGCCGCAGCAACTGACAAATCAGCTGATTATTTTGTTTTAAATATCAGCCGTCTTGGATCCCAATGGTGTCTGAAAGTGGTGTTTTTTAGAACACTAGTAGTTTCTCCTCAACTATACAGTAACAGTCACGGAAATTGAATCGGTGATTACTTCCGAATTAAAATGACAATTCCCAATGAAATTTCAATAATGGCACACAATACCTACACAAAGCTATAGGTTTTTCAAACCGGGGGGTCTGAGGGGTATGGAATACCCTCCAGTACACCAAAGATTGTGGCAAAAAAAAGTGATATTGAGCTTATGGGTTTTAACTTCTAAGATTTCTGATTTGAAATTCAATAATATATTTTCTTTTTTTGAACACAGTCACTGATATACTGGGGGGTATTCCATACCTCCCAGACCCCCCGGTTTAAAAAACCTAGCTTTGTAATTATGTTCAGAAAATAAAATCTATTTTTGAGTTTGAATTTCAAATCAAAAATTTAACTTTTTATCTATTTCTATTCTATTTTTTTAATTCGGGAATAATTCCCAATGCAATTTTCACGACCGCTACTGTAGTTACCACGGAGAAGCGAGTTGCAAGGATTGGATTGTTTGAAATTTTTATTTCGAAAAATGTGAAAAAACAAAAAAGTTCGTCGGTAGTAATTTAAAAAATTTTTTTGGATTTCCTAATATTTCGTTGGATTTCCTCGCATTTCTTAAGATTTTCCTTCACTTGTATACCAGATTTCCCAAGCGATTCCCTTATCACCAAAATATTTTATTGCCATGAGGCAAAAGTCGCCTAGGCAATTCAGAAAATAATCGTAGAAAATCTTATTGAAGGAAATTTTAAGAAATCCTACTTTTTTTGCTTTTTCAACTTTTTCGAAAAAAAATTTTTGATGGAAATCCAGAAAAAATATGGGAAAATCTTTCAAAAATCTCGTAGAAGAAAATCTAGGGTACAAAAATTTGTCGTCTGACTGGCTCATCGGATGGTGGCATATTTAAGTGACGCTCATTGAAATTTTCAATGGTAGAATCGTTAAGACTTTTTTTTAGATCTTCTTAATTGTTCGCACATCTACATGACATGATCGATATTTTTAAGGTTTAACCTTAGACATCAACCACAGCAGTGGATTGGTGTGATCACTGGTTGAGTTACAGAGCGGAAATTCTGGGTTCGAATCTCGGACTTGAGAGAATTTCTCATCTCGGAGTTCCGTTGTGCATCCGTTGTGGATTTAAGAATTGGTTCTATAATTACATAAGTCTGACCAATTGATAGAATTCCAGGAATTTTCAGGGAATTCCAAGGAGTTCCAAGGAATTCCAATGATTTCCAAGAAAATTCCAAACGAGTGTACACAAAATTTTCGGGATATTTAAAAATATGAAAAATGAACACCGGAAGAACTCTGTAGGATGATTTTTCATTACAAAATTAATTTTTGAAAAACTAATAACAGTATTAGACTGAAAAACTGAATATCTCGAAAAATTCTCGATTTTCTTATGTAAAATAAATTGTTCTTATTTAAGACATAAGGAGACATATTTTCACAAAATTTCATCAAAATTGAATTATTTTTGCTAAAATGAAAAATAAAAATCAAAAGAAATCGAATTTTTGCATTTTTCACGGAAATTGTGAGGTCATTTAAAGAAATGAATCTTACAAAAGTTGTAGATGTTTTGATGATCTACAACTTTTCTGTAGGATATTTTTTGATACAATGTCAAGTTTTGCCGATAAAACGCAATAATATATTTTGCACACTCTTTTAACTCCCCCCCCCCCCCCCGATTAAGCCTGTCAATAATTATTAATATTTAAATTTAATTTGCCTGCCCTAATAAAGAGTTTTATGACTAAAAATGTAATCAAATTTGTAAGATAAATAAATTTTAATTCAAGAAAGTTTGACATAATCCAACTGAAGATTCAATAAATTGCTTAGTTAAAATCAGTGGCGTGCCGAGCTTTTCAAGAAGAAGGGGCCAAAAATGCCCTGTTTTTTTTTTATTTGATTTGTTTTTCTCACGAAACGCGGAACTTAACTTAGAACTTAATTTAGTTTTCTATAAAAATTTAAAAATTATCTTCCGTCATACTCATGTTATAGTCACGCATTAATCCGAGATTCCAGAGAATCCTAGGATTTACCAATGAGATTACTGGAATTTTAGATCGCATCGTAGCAACAGCTGCTATTTCGAGAATTAATCTTGAATCTCGGATTAATCCGTGACTATTAGTACCCTATTTAATTTTAATCCTAACACAATTGAATTTTTGTAGATTGTATAAAACTTTTCGTGACTCGAAATATGTCTATATGTTACTGGAAGCTTGTCTGGGAGGAGAAGTTTGGACCATATTAAGAGATAGAGGTTGCTTTGATCATCACACCACCCGATTTATAGCTGCTTGCGTGGTAGAAGCATTCGATTATCTTCACAATCATGGTATCATATACAGAGACTTAAAACCAGAAAATTTGTTACTGGATAATCAAGGTTACGTAAAATTAGTCGATTTTGGATTCTCCAAGAGGTTAGGTTACAGCAGTAAAACTTGGACTTTCTGCGGGACACCTGAATATGTGGCCCCCGAAACTATACTAAATAAAGGCCATGATAGGGCAGTTGATTATTGGGCCTTGGGAATTTTATTGTATGAGCTGTTAACAGGAAGGTAAGTACCAACCAAAAAGATTTAAAAAAAAATTAAACTAATTTACCTTTCAGTCCGCCATTTACAGCATCGGATCCAATGAAAACTTATAATTTAATTTTAAAGGGAATCGATATGATTGATTTTGCAAATAGTAATGTTAGTCGGTCAGCTCAAAGTTTAATCAAGAAGTTATGCAGGGACATGCCTTCGGAGCGTCTAGGGTATCAACGAGGGGGAATCCAGGATATTAAGAAACATAAGTAGGTTTACCTTTTGTAAATTATCTAAGTAATATAATAATTATTTGTTATGGTCCTAGATGGTTTCAAGGTTTCGACTGGGACGGACTAAAATCTACTACATTAAGGGCACCGATCATACAGCCGGTTAGGAGCCCATGCGATTCCACAAATTTTGATTGTTTCGGTAAAGATATTGACATACCACCAGACGAATTTTCAGATTGGGACTTAAATTTTTAATTTCTGCCTATTATCTAGGTCTTCATCAAACTAGGATGATTGGTCGTAATCTCGTAATAATTTATTTATGTATTGAAAGTGGTAATAAATTAATAAATCGTAAATCGAAGTGTCATTCCTCCTGCTTTAAAATGTTTCTCAAATATGATAATTCGACAACGCCCAAGGCCGATCAATTTATGGCAGAGTCTATATTTATTTCATGAAATAGGAAATTAGTACAAATTAAACCTACTACGGTAGGGTCTTACTCATTCCTAGCTCAAATTCTACATCAATATTTTGACAGTATTTTCTACTGCGACAATTACTACACAGATGACAGTTTTCCACAAGAATCTAAAATAATTATGTCTTTTGGCATGTAAGTACCTTTTAAATACTTTATTGTGGTTTAATAATTTAAAAAGCAATTACATCGTCGATATGAAATTAAATGATGATTGCTAGTCAAATATGTAACCTAAAATGTAATCTATTCCACTTCTAAAAGTCTGTCAAATTATTATAATGTTGGCATTACGTGCTAGGGATATTGATTTTTAATAGGTTGGAGATAATTTTAAGATTTGAGGTTAAAAGTAAAAAAGTGGATTTGTGGTATTCACCGACGGTAAATATTTCAGAAACATTTACGGCGACAGTAAAAACGCCGACATAAAACTGCCGACCGTAAATACACCAACGGTAATGTTGCAAAGTGAGTAGTTAACCATTTTTTATTTTTAACCTTCGTGGGAAAGGTGTTTTGGCATCATACCTTATTAACCTTCAGAATAGACCTGTCTTCGTGTGAACGTCCAGAACATACCAATGTTCTCCTCGCGAGTGGGCAAAAAAATAATTAAACTTACACGAGCTTCTAAAACCGACCTAGGTCTTCCCACATACTTCTCTTTTAACGGCTGCTATTTTAACGCAGAGATGTACGCAGAGATTCAGTGACTCATAATGAAATCCGGACGCTCCCATGTTAACAATACAAATTTCCGGTTTTGAAGCCGTTTTTTGGCATATAAAAATCGATTTTACAGCAAAACTTTTCAGACATTTTTTGTTGAAAATTTAATTGCCTTTAATTCTGTTTATATATTCCAAGTCCGGATTTTATTATGAGTCTTTATGGGTGCATATATCACCCATAGGTAGCACCCAATGTTGGTGCAATATTGAGGCAATATATCATAGAATGTTTACACAATATTGCAAGATTCAGCCAATATCAGCTCAATATTGTTTCCCAATTTCCTCGATATAGGAAGTCTTTAAGTTGGTGCAATATTGCGACAATATGGTTGACGCAATATTGCCATGTGATCTTCAGCCAATATTGGCAAATGAAAGGCCAGAAGATCGTTGTTTGTAGGCCTAAAAGATGCAACTCACATTTGCCCCAAATTTGAAGAACTGCACCATAGAAGAAAACTTTTTCTTGGAGCTGCAGGATTTTTCTCCACTTTGAGCTCTTAGGATTAGGACTGGAAGTGGAGGGCAGGCCAAAGCTTGCATGCACTTAGGCCACATATCGGGCTCATTATACTACCTCCGATGTTGAAGCCACAACGTGTTTCCGCTTTCCGTTCAGAATTTCTGCTCTGTAACTCAACCAGTGATCATATGATATTACCAGATAAGGTAATATTTACATATGTGAGAGCTCCCATGCGTAAGAATCTGAAACCCTAGGGGTTTTTGAACTTTAAGACATTTAGCTTACAGCTAAACTTACATAATATGACTTATATATTATATGACTTATATGATTATATTACATAATATAACTTACAGGATGCCATTCCCGAGTATTGAAATCGCTGTGATTGAAGTAACATGCGCGCACATTGCTTTAATTTTGCAACGCAACGCGTTCGTTTCTTGCGTGCAACTGAATGCACTGAGTGCACAAGAATTTATTTTAACTTATTCCCAGTACATTTGAATCTGTTATCCATGGTTACAATCAAAACTAGTATTTTTGATTGCCTGTAACATCAGTAGAGACCTGGATCACTACTGCTTTGATACGGTTTCAAGTAATATGCAGATATTAGGATTGACAAATTAATACAATCTTTTATTCTGATTAATCTTTGTATAAATAATTAAATGTTTTCATAATTTCAGAAGATAATTAAACCTTAAACTCCTAAAATTTAGAATTAGTAAACGACGAATAACCTTTTTCTTAACCTCGTTTTCATTTGAATTAAAAATGTAATATTCTTTTTAATTCATTAAATTACAAATTTATTTTATTTTACAAACTAAAAAATTCGGTTTCGGCTAATACAATTTTTTATGTTACCAAAAGGTCGCTTGCGCAAGAAGCAGTCGCATTACTTCAATCACGGCGATTTCAATACTCGCATGCCGTTCAGTGGCGGATCCAAAATTTTGGTTTGGGAGGGGCTTGACCTAGCTGATGTTAAGCTTCATCAAGGTAAACATTAAAGACTAACATAACACATAAAATAGATGCTTTTTGGAGGATCTGAAAAAGGGAGGGGCACTTTTGTAAAAATTTATAATATCTTCGGGTAAAGATTAATGTACTCAAACAGGCTTCTCTACTTTACGGATTAGGACTAAGGGCTCTCTTAGAAGACTTAGAAGTTTTCGGTGTAATCTAAGTCAATAATTGAATCCGTCGCGGCGCTTTTAATCTTAAACTTAATCTTGTATACGTTTCCTGATGAGCTTATAAGCATTGCAAGTTGGTGCCTTGACGGAACTTGGTATCGTAATTACCAACGAGCAACTAAGAAGACATATCTCTTAAGAGTAATATCGAAACTTAAGTTTTGTTCTGGGTTAATGTGATCCTTTTTGCCAGACCATCTGCATTTACATCTCGTAAGAGTGGCTACTGCTACTCTCTGATGTCAAAATCTTTCGTTGGGTTTATGAAGGAAGTATCTATCTAAGAAGATGGATCTTGATTGATATTCAGTGCCGATTTTAGGAAATTCTAAAAGTTTTCTTAAATCAAACTACAGAAAAGTCTTTTTTTTTCGCAATAAACATTAAAATTTGTTTTCAGATGAAAATTTTTAAATAATTTTAATTAATTAAATAAAATTTAATTTTTTATTAAAACTATAGAAACTGAAAACTGAGATAATCATTTATTAACTAATCAGCTTTTACATTCGCATCGTTCGTAATAGTACTACTTAGTTTACTATTAATAATACTTATTTATTTATACGATAATCGGTATTGGTTTATTCATAATTTACAATAACGATATGTTTCAGTGGGAAACTTGGCACCTTTTGCTTTGTTTTTGTTGAATTATTACAGGTTGATTATGATTAAGCTGATCAATTTTATTCATTGTAGTTGGCATACACATGCAAAATATCAATAAATAAAATGACTAATGCAGTCTGCTAAGCAAAACAACATACAATTTTACAAATTAAATTTACTAATAAATTAAATTAATGCGGAGAGACTAAATTAAAAAACTCAAAAAATTTTAAAATAATATTAACACATATTATGGAAGACTAGGGAGCCTTGATACACTTAACATGAAATGCGTTATAAATTAATTAAACGCGACGGGATTACAACATTTGTTAAGTCTATGGGAGGTTTGATACTGAGGAAATTCTTAATTAAATTAACTGATCATAATAATATTACTTTTTTTGTTGATTTTTGAAAATTTGTTGAAAAATTTAATAAAAACGGAAACGGTGTTACTTTAAAATACAACCACGAATCAGATCGATAGTCTTTCTCTTCCTAAATTATTTATATGAATTATTGTTTATTCATAATCAGATTGATCCATTACTAAACTTAATAAATATCGAAATATAAAGATATTGAATAAATAAAGCCCAATGAATAGAGCCATTATACATAAACATTGAAAAGTTCATTTCTCTTGTCAGTTGGCAAGACTTTTGCTACTAACTTTATCAGCAATCACTGTTACGGTTGTAAAATTACAAAAGCCAAGGTGACTTATTAGGGTATCATTGATGGTGTGGTTTTCCGTTGGCCTTCGACAATAATTTATTGTTTACAATACAATAAAATTATTATTATTAAAATCTTACACAATTGCGTAATTTTTTTACACAATTGTGCAGATTAGTCACATATATTTCTCCGTGTGTGGTTTTCACCAGCATCACCAATGTGGATTCCGAGTTTAATGATGGACCTAGAGTGTCCATGGCACCCGTTGCTTTAGAGAAAGTTTGCTTAATGTGAGAGCCCCACCAAAATCTCCTATCCAGTGCTACCTCCAAATATTTAGAGATTCTGTTCCGGGGGATCACATATCCAAACATCTTTAGCCTCGAGTGCTTCCTGAGATAAAGTTTCTGTTTTTATTGGTTTTAGCCGTTCTAGAGAACCAGATCTGTCATTTTCTAGTGCAATTTTTATGCTCAAAAAAAGGGTGGGTAACCCTAATGGAAGAAGCTAATCGAATACACGCATTCAATTTTTAGTCGTACAGAGAAAAATATGTGTTACTAATTCACACAATTGTGCGGAAAAATTGCACAATTTTATTTAATGTGGATTCCGAGTAGGTACTAATGACTACTGACTAATATAAATTTCTCTCGGTGCATTATATGTGTAATTTACGCTTCCAACTACCCTAATCTTACTTATTAGAGAATTTTACAAAATCTTGGGGCACTTACGTAATAATACTTCGTATTTATGAAATAATAATAATAAAAGAATAAAATTACTTAAAACTAAGAATATAAAAAAAAATAATTATAAGGTAAAAGGTAGGGATATGACGCACCATTCGGAGATTCTCGATTTCTCGGTCACTAATCATGACTTTTTTATGACGATTGGATTTTTAGATATCTAGGACCTTTACCTATCATTAGCCCTAAGTGCAGTTAATTCTGATAGTGCTAAGTATTATTAATTTTATTAATTGAAAAGGTCGATATTTTTGCCATATCCCTAACGGGGGTAGGGATATGGCATATTGGTGGTGAGGGATATGGCTTATGGCAATTTACATGTAATTTAATGTAAACAGATAAAAATCAAATTTGTTTAAAACATTTTAATTAGAACTAAAAAATTACACAACTGTTATTGTGCGGCATATCCCTTACATTACGTCATTTCGTATAGAAAATTATAAAATGTAAACAAAGACCAGCATGTGTAAATCTACTGTATATTATTTATTTTAAAAGGCACACAACACCGTAGAACACATAAAACTATTAGTAAATTCAGCAGGAAGAGTTATATGAAACTTTTAAAATCATGCGTTGAAATTTCACATGTGCTTACCTGCAAAACTGGGTATAAAATCGGTAATAACTCGAGCACAGTTGACAACACACTGCAGTAGATGTTCTTCGTATGTTGGTAAACAATCAACTAATGGATTAATAATCTCTTGCAGCCGTGGTAGGCCCCATAGCCGAGATCTCGAAAATGCGTCATATCCCTAACCGCGGCATATCACTACCTTTTACCTTATTATCTGAATATCTTGGATTCGTGTGCGAAATGACCTGTGATCTAAAATTTTATTTTTAATTTGCTTGCTTTATATATTTTTTTAATAAGCTGTGATTTACCTTTTTTTGTATGTAATCAATTACCATTTAATATTTACTTTTGGAATTAGTAGGTACAATTTGTAATTATAGAGTATTTTTACGACTTTCATTATTGCTTTTATGGTATTTGTAGGTTTTTATAAAATTTTTTGTCAATACAAACATGTTCTTGGTTCCAACGTAATTAATTATTAAAAGATCAAGTCTGTAAATAGTCGACAAAATACAAGGGACTGATTTCTGTGGAACGGGAAAATTAGTCTGCATGAAATTTGCGTAAAATCTCATGAAGTCTATTAATAAATAATTATCGTTTCGTACGGCTATAATTACTAACAATTATCAGTATCAATCCTATTTTCGCCGCGGACCTTTCTCGTCGCGAGCCGACTCGGCGCGGGCCGACTCGACGCGGGCCAACTCGCCGCCGTCAATTGAACGAAATTTGCATTTAACGAAGTTTTATGGTTAATAATTTAGTAGCTGAATGGAAAATCACCTTAGTAATAATAACAGCATCCTGTACACTAAAAATGCACTTGAAGAAAATGAGGATAGCTTCTAGAAAACCCATCTATACTTCTTCAGAAATAGAATGCACCTTTGTAATCATCATCGGGACTTGGAATCAGGATGCCACGGTTATACCATATACTTCGTATCTGGAGGGGGGACGTGGGAAACGTTTTTTGAAGGGGTCGTACCCTGTGAATGCCAGAATGCCTTTTGTCTTATCTTGGGTGACCCTAAGGGTGACCACCTAAGGGTGGTAAATATAATTATTTTTACATAAAATTTTTGAAACGTGATTTTCTTTGTTTAATTCACGCATTAAATAACATAGGAAAAAAACATGGAATCGCCTAACTCCATTTCTTACATTGGATTTTCCGTTACGGACGAGACTGGTCAAAAAATCGACCAGCCGTTTGGTGCTCAATTCGGGCAGATCCGAACTGCGGCGCGGTTAATCCCTAATCGGATTAAACAAAGGGTCAACCTTTTCTTGCTGTCCGAACTGCGGCGAGGCCAGAAAAAACTGTAGGTTGAACTGCGGCGAGGTGCAATTACATTTTTGAGGATTCTCCTCAAAAGAGGAGAATGGCATGGTTTTCAAGAAAATGGCATTTAAAAATCCAAATTTTATATGCATTTTAGATAGGGACTTCAACTAACACGAGTGTTCTATTGACGGTACGCGTGGATTAATATACTCTTACTGATAGCCGTAGCGCTTGTATTTAGTTGTCGACCACCGTTGTCGACAAACGTTGAACTCGTTTTTAGGTTAGATTCTCGATTGCCTTGGTTGCGTTCGCTAAAAACGTCCCCCTAGATACCTCAAACTCGCCAAAGGTGCTACTCGAAAGGGGTGAAACTCGGTTTTAATTATAAGCCTTTTTTTAATTTGTTTTAAAAAAATTATTTCAATCTTAATATATTGTCGTGGAACGTTGGACTTATTTTTCCAACTTTTTTCGATCTTCGAATGTTGCCGGCTAGCTTTTTAAGTCAGAAAGTGATACCTCCCAGGTGCGGGTTTAACTGTTGGAAGATGATGCCAAAATAGATGTCTTCCAATTCCCAAATTCTTAATTATAAATCCAAAAATTAAAAACATTTCCGATGTGGTAAAATGGAATCGTTAAATGTGGCGGGCGATACGCCGACCATACGCGTCGCTATCGCAACTGCTTCACGTTGCCTTCAATTTAAATATCTGTAATTAATTCTAAACAATTATACCATTTATCAATCGAACGTCGTTTTTTCCAAAAAAATTGATTCTTCAGAATTGTCCAAAAAAAATCCAAAAACTATCTAGAAATTCGTCCAAAACTCGTCCAAACCCTTCAATTCTACGTAGGCACTTGATTGGTTTTATCTACAAACTTTATGAAAAAAAAAAAAGAATTTATACGTAAAATTCCCCGTCATGCAAAGATTAATAACTTTTCTACTGTTGCTTCATTTCAAAACGTCATTTAGTCATTACCATCTTGCGCTAATCTCTAATCTCTCTAAACTTGAATCTCTAAACCATATTTTCTAAACTTTAATCTCTAAACTTTATGCTCTATACTTCATTCTCTAAACTCCATTCCATAAACTCTATTCTCTAAACTGTATTTTTTAAACTCTATTCTTTAAACTCTATTCTCCAAATTCTAATCTTTAAACTCTGTTCTCTAAACTTTATTCTCTAAGCTCTAATCTCCAAACTCTATTTTCCAAACTCTATTCTCTAAACTCTAATCTCCAAACTCTATTTTCTAAACTCTATTTTCTAAACTTTATTCTCTAAACTATTCTCTAAACTCTATTCTATAAACTGTATTTTCTAAACTCTCTTCTCTAAACTCTCTTCTCTAAACTCTATGCTTTAAACTCTATTCTCTAAACCTATTCTCTAAGCTCTATTCTCTAAACTCTATTCTATAAACTCTAATCTCTAAACTCTAATTTCTATACTCTAAACTATAAACTGTAATCTCTAAACTTTAATCTCCAAACTTTAATCTGTAAACTCTATTGTCAAAACTGTAATGTTTAAACTCTTATCTCTAAATTCTATTCTCGAAACTCCAATTCAATGTGGGCACTTGATTGGTTTTATCTACAACTTGATGAAAAGAAAATGTCAATTTAAAGGTAAAATCCCCGTCCTTAATAGGTCTATTTTTTAAAATGCAATTTTCATGACCACTACTGTATATTTGTATATATTGGCCCGGCAAGATGGGCTCACGGTGAGTCAGCCGTCAGCGAATTGGCCGCAGAGAGTTGTTCTAGACCCTACCACCACACGTTACTATTACAATTGGTGCGACCCCGATTTGACTCTGATATTTTGAGGAAGCCAGTGATTGGATCTGTGTTCACCTTTTTTCAAAAGTTTCTTGCCAAATTTCAGTACCTCGGTAGTTTGCCATTGCCTTCCGAGGGAAGACGGTTAAAATAAATTTCTTACTCCGCCCGGGATAGAACCGGGCTTCTCTGTTTAGCGCAGTCGACGGACTTAAGTGTCTACATATTTGCTTCAGGAAATTAAACTGGTAATAAATTACACATAGTGAGCTAAAAATTTATGGAAGCTAAATGAATTGGGGGGGGGGGGTTAAAAATACATATTTTTTTAGTAATAATTTAGGTATATTTTTCGAATTTTTAGAAAGCTATAGTACATTTTCTTGGTTTGTCGTGGGTCATGGCAGGGGGTAGTTACCCCGTTATCCCCCTACCCCTGTATTTGAATTTGCATTAACTTTTTTCATGCGGATAGTAGTTGACGTTTAACACTCTTTTTAAATTACGCCAAAAATGGCGCTGTAACACCTGATTGAGAATATCGGTACTAATTTCCTGTAATTCCGATCAATATTAAATCGCAAAATGTCATTTTGTTGTGACATAAAGAAAATATGTATACTTTTACGCCTTGGCAATAAAATACATTTACGCCCTAGGACGGAAAAGCAGTTGACGTTCTCGTACACTCTTGAATTGTTTAAAATACAATTTCGTGACTTTAGCGGCAATAGAGTTGCAAAAGAGGTTCTTTTATTATAATTGGGTTTTATTTACCTATAATATTGTAATTCTGCAAAATTTGCTTCTATTTCAGCCCCGACGATCAGCTGACTGGACATGAACTTTGACTACATAATGGGGTCTATAACTCGATAAGCTTTAAGCTAATTAAGCAGTATTATTATTATGTAGAATCCGATTTATAGAAGTATCATTTTATAGGTGTGTTGCAATTTTTGTTTCGCGTTATATAAAAACCGTGTTATGAGAGGGTCGCGCATAATTAAGCAGGACGCAGCCGCTTCTTTCGTTTGCAAGATCTAATTCTCAAGATTAAAATTCAAAAGCAAAGTTTTTAATTAACAATATAAAAACTTGATAATACGTATACGTGTTTATAATGGAATTTTTAAAATTTTGAGATGCTAAATTATCAAGTCTAATTATTTTTTCACGTTACACGAGCCTATTAAATTAACACCTGTTTGCTTTTCGTCAGGTATCCCGACGCTTGCGCCACTGCGAGAGGATGCGTGCCGACGCCTGCCAGGTTGGTTATTAGGACATGCATGGTAAAGCTTTCGTTCAAGAACGGGCCCAGTGTTCCGAGTATCCCGTCAAACACTATACCGTGACATCGAGTCGGTTAAAATTGGTATCTTTTGTTTACAACTTCAAAGTGGCATTTTTAAATAAAGCTCAAAGCTGGACCAAATAAGCATAAGTAATATTATGCGTTATTAAATGCGTTTAGGTAGGTGGAAAACCAACGCTTAGAAATTAGATGCACAAACTTAATTATTAAGTTGCACCTACTGTAATAATAATTTTTTTTTCATTTAAATATCACGTTAATTCCCTAATCTTAAAGTTAGAAAAAAAAAATTAATTTAGATAGTGGCGGGCGGGCGGCTAAGTGATAGCTTACAATCGTCCGAACGTCCGATCCAATAATCGGATCTATCCAAGATCACTCTAGATTATTTTTTAGAATTCGAAAAAATTACATTTGTGATTATGATTCGCAAAAGTTAAAAAAAAATTTTTTTAATTTTTTTTTTTTTTTTTTGAAAAAAATATTAGATTATTACTTATTTATTTTTTAATAAAATAAATTAAAATTTATTTTTGATTTACTGTAACTTTCATATACAACAATAACTATGCAATTTGTACCGCGAAGGTTGAATATTAATTTATCTGGATAACAATATAAATTATAAAGCAAATATAACTTACCAAAAACAATACATTATTTTAATGAAACAATACATAATGATATCGATTTATGAATCGATACAACATTACCAGACAATATTATTAAACAAATTTCATGCCGTTCAATGTAATCCATTATGAATTAATGATGATAATAAAACATTTGTTTGAGATATACCAATCCACCTTTTCATATCTTTTTTTCTTTTAACGTTTTTTTTACTGATTTAAGGGTTCAAGTTTTCCTTTTTAAATTTCCTGAACTGGATTTTACATTTCAAGATGCAAAGATCTTACTGATTTATTAATTATATTATAAGTTCCCGCTGATAGCCTTTGCCAAATATTCGATAAGTATTGCCCGTATATATTACGTAAAATATTATATTATCTTATTGATTTCATTATTTGGTTACTAATATTTACTAGATAATACTTAATATTAATAAATTTTTTTATGTGAAATTAAATACACAATACAATTATTTTCTCCAATAACTAATCTGAGAGTTCTAACGTACAATAATTATGAACAAGGATTAACGTGCAATTAAAAAGGAAGAAAAACGTAAATTAAACGTTAAATAAACAAAATTATATTATATGTTTAAAAGCCCAGGTGCGGCATTTGCACTTAATCTATTTTTTTGTGTGACTCAATGGTCAATTTATGTAAACAGTTTAGTTTGGGGTAATTTATATTTTATCACAAATATGAATAACTTACGAAATTTGAAATATAAATCGACAATAAAAAAAAGTGTAAATAACAATTATTCGGTTTTTATTCGGGCAATTTGAAGATTACATTTTTTTATCAACAAACTTTTTTTTCAAAATAAAAGTTTTACAAAATTTTCAATATTCGCCACGATTTGATATGCCAAAATTGAAATTTTTATATTATACTTATAAGATCACGATCACGATTTGCCTATGTTAGTTCACTGCTGGACGAAGGCCTTCCCCATTTCGTTACAATTTGGGGAGTTTTTAGCCATAATATGCCACCAACTCTCCACTAAAGCCGCCAGCAAAAACCGCCTAAGTGGAGATGCGTCTTAACATTCCTATTCATACGTCCTCACTAAGTCGGCGAAAGCCGTCTTAATGAAGACGCAACCTACGTGAATGTAATCGATTGCTCCAAATATTACGTTCTTTCGAAAGACCTACTCCCGAGCATAGCACAGTAATTATATACTTATGCCCGTACTAATAGTCACGGATCAATCCGAGACTCAAATTAATCCTAGAATTTTCCAATGAGATTACTGGAATTGAGACCGTATCATAGCAACAGCTGTACGGGCATAATAGTCATGGATTGATCCGAGTATCGAGATCAATTCTCGAAATAACAGCTGTTGCTACGATACGGTCTGAATTCCAGTAATCTCATTGGTAAATTATAGGATTATCTTGAGTCTCGGATTGATCCGTGACTATTAGTACGGGCATAAATGTACTATATTTTATTTTTATTTACTGTTAAATCCGGCCCTGATTCGACTCGACCAGGATTTGAACCGCGGTCACCCGCTTTCCAGTCGGCCGATGTTATATTCTTACAGTTGAATTCATAAAAATTTAAAATCGAGTTGAAGAACACTTGAAATCTATTTTAGCGTAAACGTCAAAAAAACACTATTCATAAACGAATTTTAGCCTAAAAACCGTCTAAAACAATGTTTTAAATTCATAATATTTAAAATTGGGTGAAGCCTTCTTTAAATCAATTTTAAACCTATTTTAAGAAAATTTGACACTATATATAAAAATGAAGACACATTTAGTTGTTGCTACAACCTTTTAAATAGAAATATTCAAAATATTCAAATATACAAAATGAAATATACAGGAGTTGCCTACCCATGTTATACACACAAAAAAACAACTTTTAGGTTATAATTTAGTTCACTTATACATGTAGTAGTTTATATACTTTGCAGATACCAACTAAACTACACCACTTTGCTTGATCGGCATTTTAACTGTATTTTAGTTAGAGGGTTTAAAATCCGTTTATGAATCAACGAAAGTTAAAATGCTCCGTAAAGCTGGATTTATAGTTTGACGGACTGCATACGTAGACGCACTGGAATATAACAAACGCACTGTAAAATATTGTTACATTTATAAATTGACGGAACGGAACTTTGAATGACATTTAATATAACCTACAAATTATATGAATCAGCCATACAAATTATACAAAATAAATTTTGACACTGACATCGCACAAAATTCTTTTTTTGGTTGGCTGGACGTAAGAAACGTAAGAAACGCACTGTAAAAGATGAAAGTTGGTCATCCCTTCCGTTCCATTTTGTTTCCGTTTGCGCTTACGTTTTATTTATAATCAAAAGTACATAAATTCTATAGTTGATCTTTTTGCAGTGCGTCTACGTTTACAGTCCGTCCAACTATAAATCCAGCTTTAGCCTTAAAACACGTTTTAACTAAAATAGGTTTCAAGAGTGTTTTATAATATTTTTATGAATACAGCTGTTATAGTCTTATACATAGTCAGATAGATGTTGGCTTCCCGTGGCAAGCTTTACGTAATAAGCCCAGTAAAAATCTTACCGCAAGGCTTTTGACAACAAGCTAGACACAAAACCCTTGCCGCAAGGTTTACATAATACTTTTGGCTATAACCTAGTCACGTAATGCAAAAAACAAGACAACCCACACAATAAAAAATGGCGTCCATTTGCTTGTTGTTACTCTTTATGTTAAATCTTATGTAGTAAACTCTACACAAAGCTTGATAAAAGGCTTTTATACTGCAACAACCTTTGTAAATGACAAAATTGTGAAAAACCATTTCGATTGTCTCCACAAGATGGCGAAAAGCTTAAGATAAGCTCTTCGAGCGGCAACAAGATTTTGCAAGCTTATGATAACCTCATATTGCGATCTGGGGGTTGCTTAGGTACTCAGAATAACATAAAACGTCCAGGAAATCACACGGCAACGTCGAGACATATCAAGTAGACACGGCAAGTTTGCTAGAGAAATGTTTACACTTCAGAATACGCCAAACCGGATGAGTCTAGGACTTTTCGTCGCGAGCGTTTCGTCACGGCCGTTTCGCCGCAGCCGTTTCGCCGCAGCCGTTTCAAGCATTATTAGACGCAAAACCAATTAGCCACGATAAAATGTCGTGTTCCATAATCAACAAGGGGTAAATATCCCGAAAATTTTGTGTACACTCGTTTGGAATATCTTCGGAAATTATTGAAATTCCTTGGAAATCCTTGGAATTCCTTGGAAGAAGACAAAACTTGGAAGAAGAAAAAAATTGTTGCACGCGATAAATTGTCGCACGCGATAAATTGTCGCACGCGATGAATTGTCGCAGATTCTTAAAATGGAGGTATATGCAACAACGCATGTGTTCATTGCATACGACATTGCTCTGTTCTGGAGTTGAATGAGCTACGTGCCCAACATTCCTTCGATTTTCTGTCAGGAATTAAAAATGGTTAACTACCAGTTTTGTATTATTACCGTCGGCATATTTATTATCGGCATATTTACCGTCGGCAAATTTACCGTCAGAATATTTACCGTCGGCATATTTATCGTCCGCATATTTACCGTCGACATATTTACCGTCGGTGTATTTGCTGTTGACATTATTACGTATTGGTGTAATTGCTTTCGACATAATTACTTGTCGAGATGAAAATGCTGAGGGAAGATATGAGGAAGATGCAAAGTGACTGGGAACAGTATAAAATGTTAAAGAATAAGTAAATGGAAATACTTGAGAACAAACTGGAGACAGACGAACATACACTGAAAAAAATGGTTTATCATATTTACGAAAAATTTATCATTTTTGCGTCGATGAACAAAAACTTCGTTATATTGACGAAAAATTCGTAATATTCAGGAAAAAAATCATTTTATTTATGAAATTGTTCATCAATAATATAAGGAATTTTGTTCATCGGCTCAAAACTACTGTATTTTTCGTTAATAAAATGAATAATTTTTTTGGTGTAGAAAAAGGAACTTCAAGAGAGAGAATAGAGAAAATACAAGAAAAACGATGGTGAGAGATTTGAGATTTGATGATCGTGGAAACTTCTCAATGGAGGAAAAGGTGAAAGTAACAGTGGCATTTACCATAAGGGATTCTAGGAATGTGGTCGAAATAGAAAACTGAAAGAAAAAACTGGAAACAATGAGATATAAATTTATGTTGAACCGCCTGTCAGGACTCAGAAGAGAGAATATTTATAGACAAGCTCATAGCCAGGATTTCATTTCGGGGAAGGGGGGCACTCGTAAAAAGCCTTTTGTAAAAAAGTAACATTTTTGGGAGTTCCTCTTCAGGGAATTTTTATTATTACAAACAAATGTTGCTTTTTTAACATTTAGGGGGAGACACTTGCCCTCGGGTGCCGCCATTGGCTACGGGCCTGTTTATAGATAACGAATTAACGTTTACAAAGAGAAGAATGCAGGCACAAATATTAATAGCAGGCAGATGGAAGAGAGAAGTTGGATGCCTGCAACAGAGCAAAATTTTTTTTTTTTATTTATATTGCGATTTGGTTTAAAAAAATTTTTTGCGAGCGAACGAGATTTGTGCAAAAAATAATTTAATTATTTTGATATAAATTTGTTCCACTTTGGACATTAATTAAAGAATTTGAATATCTGCATGAAATATGTATTGAAGATTGGAGAAATGAAATTTAATATTATTTAGATTATTGGAAAATTGTAATTAATTATTTGATAAAGTTTATGAAATTAAATGCGAATTTGAAGGCATCGCAAGATAAATTTTATATTGCCGCACCTGGATCGATTCGTCTGTTGGTTTTGCTTTCCCAGTTTTATTGAAAATTATATTAAAATCGATATAATATTGTGGAAATATATTATTTCTTTATTTATTTAAATAATTTTGGATTTCAAGAGTCTCGTGCTAGCAGTACAGTAATTTGATCCGGGATTAGGACGATATTTTTGGAAATGAATAACCCCCTCCACACAAATTACACGGAAATATTATATTGATATGTAATTTGGTCAAAAATTTAAAATAATAAATTACGCCAAACTTCCGAATCCAAACTACCGCACGGCATCAATGACAATTATAGGTACAATATTACAATTTTATAAATATAAATAATATAAAAAGAGTGGAAGTCGGATGACCGCAGTTTTCAGGCTCCTATATAGCTGTTTTCCCGGTTTAAATTTAAATAATGTACCGTTAATTAATTAATTAAAGAAAATTAAACCTCGATTATCCGATAATCCTTCACCAACAAAACATTTTAGTATGTAAAGAAAATGCAAATAACTCTAGAACGTAGTCAAAAAAATGAAGACTGCAAATTTTTAAAATTTTTCAGAAGAAGTCCAGTAGATTATCAGTAAATCTGTTGATTATCTCACCATATCTCTATAAAGGGTAGACCACATAAAGCCGGAATTACATTAGGAATATTGGGTATTCCATTAGATTAGATCAATCATACCTGAAGGAGAGATTCTCAATGGATAAAATTTGAAACTTTTACTAAGTATTTATCATAGTCACCCCCGGAGTTCCCCAGAGTGCCTACATCGGTCCTTGACTCTTAAATGTTTTCATAAAAGACATAATTTTGAGTTCTTTATATGCTCAAGTCTTACTGTATAGTGTCGGCAAATTAAATTTTGAGTATTTATTAATTGTAGACGGGACTTTTATTATTGAAAATGGTAAAGCGGCTTATAATAAACGTAAAAAAAATAATGCAAGCTTTGGGGGTAGTATAGACTTTATTGTGGGGGGGTTGAAGGTGTGCAATATATATTATTGCGTTTTTCGGCGAAACTTGACATTCTATCAAAAAATGTCCTACAGAAAAGTTGTAGATCATAAAAAAATCTACAACTTTTGTACAAAGTAACTTTTCAAAATAACCTCAAAATTTTCGTGAAAAATGTGAAAAATACGAAAATTCACTTTCTTTTGTTTTTTATTTTTCATTTTTGCAAAAATTATTTAATTTTGATGAAATTTTGTGAAAGTATGTCTCTTTATATCTTAAATAAGCACAGATTATGGGGTTTTCCGAAATGCAGCGCGGTCAAGTTGACCCTACTTAAAATGGTTCGAACTGCGGCGTGGTTACTTTAGGCGTCGTCGTTTAGTGAAAGTCCGAACTGCGGTTCAGATGGGATTGTAGCTCGGTCGGATACACATCGTACGTGTTGAACCTCTTGCTTGCAACCGCACTCATTATAATATTACGCCACATTATGTATTTGTACATTTTAGGCTAATTTCTTATAAATTATATTAAATTGAAATAATTCTTTTAAAACAAATTAAAAAAAGGCTTATAATTAAAAACGAGTTTCACCCCTTTTGAGTAGCACCTTTGGCGAGTTGGAGGTATCTAGGGGGATGTTTTTAGCAAAGCGACCGGAGCGGAGGGTGCAGAGCGTCGGTTTTGACGAACGCAACCAAGGCAATTGAGAATCTAACCTAAAAACGAGTTCAACGTTTGTCGACAACAGTATATTAATCAAGAGTATATTATACAAGAGTATATTAATCCACGCGTACCGTCAATAGAACACTCGTGTTAGTTGAAATGCCTATCTAAAATGCATGTAAAATTTGGCTTTTTAAATGCCGTTTTCTCGAAAACTAATGGATAATCCTCAAAAATGTAATTACACCTCGCCGCAGTTCAACCTACAGTTTTTTCTGACCTCGTCGCAGTTCGGACAGAGAGAAAAGGTTGACCCTTTTTTTAATCCGATTAGGGGTTAACCGCGCCGCAGTTCGGATCTGCCCCAAATTATTTTACATGAAAAAATCTAGTAGTTTTTGAGATATTCAATTTTTTAAGTTTAAAACTGTTTTTTTTTAACTAAGGGCCAATTTCATAATAAGAGTTAACAGCGCATTAAAATTTAAAAGGCGACTTAAGACAAAATAGACCAATAAAAATCATCAGTTTTGTTTTAAGTCGCCTTTTAAATTTTAATGCCCTGTTAACTTTTATTATGACATTGGCCCGAAGTTATTTTTGTGGAAATTTAAAATAAAACTTAAGAAACAGTATTTTTCGCATATTTTTCGGAAGTTTTGAAGTTATGTTATATAGTAATTTCTACAAAAATTGTAGATTACGAAAAAATCTGGATTGGATATTTTTTTACTGTTTACTGCAATACATAAAAAAATTAAGTTTCGGGTCAAACAATGAAAAACAGTTTCTTGTGTATATTTTTTCGTACAATTGAATTGTGCAATCAGTTTTTCAAATTTTCTTAAAAATTCAAACAAATTATGAGCAATTTCTGAAAACTTCATGGTTGCAAAAGTTATTTTAGAATTATTTCAATTTTTGAGCGTGATGTTAAATAGGAACTACTATTGTTTTATTATTGTATCAAAAAGTAAGTACATGTTGTAAAAACAAAAAAATGAGCACCAAAAACACTCTATTCCTATAATAGAGTTACTATATTTTCGCAGTTTTTACTCTATTCCTATCGAGTTTTTTTGATTTTATACCCAAGAATATATTTTTTTTTAAATAAAGTTTTAGACTGAAAAATTGAATATCTCAAAACCTTCTCGATTTTTTTTTGTAAAAAACTTTATGCTTATTTAAAACATAAAAAAACATACTTTTACAAAATTTAATAAAAATTGAATTATTTTTCCGAAAATTACAAATAAAAAACGAACAAAATCATATTTTCGCATTTTTCACATTTTTCACTAACATTTTGAGGTCATTTTGGAAAGTGAATTTTACTAAAGTTGTAGATTTTTTTATGATCTACAACTTTTCTGTAGGACATTTTAAGGTAGAACGTCCAATTTCTCCATATGTATATTTTGCACACCTTTTAAACCCCCCCCCCCTTCTCAAATTAAGCCTACCCAATCCCAAGTTTGCATTACTTTTTGTACCTTCATCATAAGCCCCTTTATTATTTTTAATGATAAAAGTCCCGTCTACAATCAATAAATACTCAAAAATTAATTTACCTGCACTGATAGCGGGTTTTATGACCAGAAATTCAATCAAATTTGAAAGATAAATAAATTTTAATATCAAAAATATAAATAAAAAATTAAAATTTAATACTGCAACTTTGATCGACGGCGTTTGACATAATTAAACTGAAGATTCAATAAATTGCTTTGTTAAAACCAGTGGCGTGCCGAACTTTTTAAAGAGGAGGGGGCCCTTGAGAGCAAAAGTGTGCATCTTAGAGGACGCTAAAATGTATCGAATTTTAATGCAGAATTTTTTAAGGTTTAATTACGTGAATTTTAAAAATTTGATTTGTCATCTCAGAATTTATTAAAAAAAAAGTTTTAGACTGAAAACTGAATATCTCAAAAACTTTTAGAGTTATTTATATTAAAAAAATTGTGCTTATTTAAGACCTAAGGAAGCATGTTTTCAGAAAATTTCATCAAAATTCAAATATTTTTGTAAAAATTGAAAACAAAAAGAATCGTTTTTTCGTACTTTTCACATTTTTCACGGAAATTTTGAGAACATAGTGAAAAGTAACTCTTATGAAAGTTGTAGATTTTTTTATAATCTATAACTTTTCTATATGAAAATTTTCAATATAACATCAAGCTTTGCCGGAAAACACAATAATATATTTTGCACGGCTTTTCAACCCCCCAAAATTTCCCTTTCCACCCGGGGCTTGCATTTTCTCTTTTTACTTTCATTTTAAGCCATTTTATCATTTTTAATAATAAAAGTCCTGTCTACAATTAATAAATACTCAAAACTTAATTTGCGTACACTAATAACCGCTTTTATGACCAGAAATGCAATCAAATTTGAAAAATAAGTATGTTAATTCAGGAAATATGAATAATAAACAAAAAATTAATAATTCAGCTTGGATCGACGCCGTTCGAAGTCGCGTCTGCGTTAGACATAATCGAACTTAACATTCAATAAATTGCTTTGTTAAAACCAGTAGCGTGCCGTGCTTTTCAAGGAGGGGCAAAGATCCGTGCCCCCGATGAAAGCAAAAGTGTGCATCTTAGGGGGCGCTAAAATGTACCTTATCTTAATGCAGATATTTTAAGGATTAATTATTACGTGAATTCTAAAAATTTGATTTTTTACCTCAGAATTTATTTTTGAAAGAAAAACAGTTTTAGACTGAAAACTGAATATCTCAAAAACTTTTCGAGTTGTTTATATAAAAAAAATTGTGGTTATGCGAGACATAAAAAAGCATGCTTTCACAAAATTTCATCAAAATTGCATTATTTTTGTCAAAATGAAAAATAAAAAACAAATAAAATCGTTTTTTTTTCGCACTTTTCACGGAAATTTTGAGGTCATAATAAAAAGTGACTTTTATAAAAGTTGTAGATTTTTTTATAATATACAACTTTTCTGTAGAACAGTTTTTGATAGAACATCAAATGTTGCCGAAAAACGCAATAATATATTTTGCACAGCCTTTCAAGCTCTCCAAATTAACCCCATACCACCCCCTGGCTTTAATTTTGCTTTTTTACGTTCATTATAAGCCCCTTTACCATTTTCAATGATAAAAAATGCTGTCTACAAATTAATAATGGGTTTGGCTTCTAAATCAGCGAATTTTCCTGCACTACTGGAATCCGAAATTGACAGATTGGAGAAGCTACAGAGAGGATTTCTTCGGAGTAATGCCTAAAAGTTGAGTGTCTCACATCGCGAGATCTGGTACAATAACATGTTGCAAAGGCCGAGCCTCTCTCCACCGGTTGATAGAAGAAAGGTAATCGATGCCAAGTCGAAGTTTGGACTGGAAGGTGGTTCTGTAGACTGTTCTGACTGAAAATTTTTACATCCCTTTAAAGGCATTAAGAATTTATTTTAATAATTTGATTATCTGATTATCATATTATCCGATTATCTAATTATCTCATTATCCGATTATCCGATTATACTTATAAAATTTAACAAATTTTAATTTGAAAGAAGTGGACGAACGGAAGGACACGGGACAATAACATGGTTTTACATGAATTTACATGGGAAAGTAAATCGGCGAGATAACTTTGTTCACATGCAACGGTATCAAGTTTTATAATTCAAATTATAATTTTCAATATTACTTTTCACCAGAAAACAAAAAATAAAAAAAATTGAAATAAAATATTAAATCGAGGATTTCAGAATACGATATTATGTATAATTACTTGTCGGGTAATTACCCGTTGATGGTAATTGGTGTAAATGTTGTCAGCATATTTACCGTCAGTGTATTTATTACTGTCGCTGTCGGTGTAATTATATGGAACCATATTCGTCATTCGATTCGAAGTTATAAAAATATAAAATAAATCAATCGACAGCAACAATTATTGCTTATTGGCTTTCAAAGTTAATAATAAGAGAAGTAAATAATTCTTGAATTAAATTTATGGAAAAAAATTGTAAGTACAGCACTCAAGGGTCGATTCTAGTATTTGTCACATGAATGCAAACATCAGAACTAGCAATAAAATAAACTAAGGCAATAATCATTCGGAAAAGTGTTTAAGAAAATTGATTATTTTTTCTAAATATTACAAATGAGGATATCCAGGGAATTTCCAATTACCATATTACTTAAGGGATAACACTAATGTGACATTTTTTAAAAATCAAAAATTTTTTTTTGTTTTAAAAAATTGTTCAGCATCTTAAGAAAAATTTGTAAAAATTTCATGCCGATATTAGTAGTATTTTTTTAGTTATAGGGCTTTAATCTGGTCAGGATGTAAGCCATAAATCGTTCAATTATCGGCAATATTTAAAACTGTTGTATACTTCATTTAAATCTTTATTTGTAGGTGCTTATAATTGATTTTCACTGGCTCACATTAGGGTAACCCCTTAAACCTCTTTCCAATTTAGTAAATCCTATGGATGTCCAGTAGATATTTAATTTAAAAAAAAATCGTAATTTTATCAAAAAAATTGTTTAACCACTGGCTGTGTTTGGAGAAAATCTGAAGAGAAGCCATACAGGTTATAGTATTAAATTTAGCCCTAGAACGTGAAATTTGATTGCTCTAATTGCGTAATAATAAATATAACATGTAATGTTAGTAATCTACCACAATTTGATAGATTAAACGTAAAAGCTTTTTACCCCAAAGAGAAGTTTTTATTGAATTCTTGATGTTAATTGGAATAATTCTACTTAGGGATCGATATGACCAATAGTGTACTACTTCAGAAGTTCGTATCCGAAGGATCGTAAATTAATCTTTTATGCATTTTTGCTTCCTTCTGTCAGTAAAAAGTTTTTAAGTGTATTTTTCTCTTTTAGTTGCATTGGTGACAATTCCGGCATATCATCAATCCAGCTTAAGTGGGTGAAATATTCTCATCGTCAAAATCGCGTAATAAAGCGAATTAGGCAGTTTCAAATATTTTGGACCAAAGCATCAATAGATGACAATAAAGAGAACATTAAATTACATTATGACTACAAAGGACGGTAAGCAATAATTTATTTATTTATTTTTTTTGTTTTTGCCACCGAAAGGTAAGACCGAACCAGATAATAATCTGCGATACTAGGTGCAAATGTGAAAAAGGAAATCACCGGTAATCAATAAGTTGATATGCGCCGTGGGGATGGAGTTCATTCACAGTTCCGAATGACAGGACTTGAACCGTGTCAAAAAATAAATAGAATCAATTACGTGTTATTTGATAAAAAAACAGTTTGAAAAAATACGTGGGTTGAAAAGCAAAAATTTGTAAATTATCAATAATTTTGGGATTTCAAACGAGCATGCGCAAAGATCTTATCTAGACGACGCCTCATCCAATTCAAAAGCTCAGGTCAGTTTTCGTGTTGTCGGAAATAGGCTATGGTAAAATGCGCGTTGTGTGAATGAAAATTTAAATTTTAAAATTTGTACATAGATCATCTGCCGATGTATATAATGTGGTATTAACTGTGTTCAACACATCAATCTTGCTTTTGAAACATCAGAAATGTTTTTGGAAGCACAGATAAGGTAACTGCAATGCCCAAATTGTGCACTTTTGTCTAAATTAATTTCGTTATACAACGTCGTGTGCGACATAATTCAATTGCACCTTTACTGATGCATTGATGATGCATGCCGAACAATTATTGATTTTAACTGTACGCGTTATGGTTAATGGAAAACATTGTAATATTACAAAACTAAGACTTAAAATCTGAAAGATATGAAACTACAACTGATAGTTATCGAAACTGGGGAGAAGTGGCGAAAAGCTCTGTTAAGGTAAGTTCCAATCCAATTACAGTCTACATATGTTCTAAGATAGTTATTTGAAATTTACAATTAAAAAAATTATTAGTCACGTGTTTTTCATGAGTTTCATCGTTTGAGACCACTTTCAGAATTATGACTTTGTGATTTTTTGGTAAGGGAAAAAATCTTGATAACCCATAAGTGGAAAAATAAATTGCAACTTGTGCAGTAAATTGATTTGACCTTTTACTTGCAACGCCACGAAAAAAAAAACGAATTATTCGCCCACATCTTTTGCTCATTATTGATCTTACATGAGTCATTTGTGGTGGTCTCATCGCAGAATAAGTTTTTGTATATTCGCCAAGATTACGCACCAGAGTTCTTATTAATTATTAATTTCTATTATCTCATTTTTTACCGTTCCACGTTCGTCTATGAAGACTCTTTAATAAGAGCATCATCGGCATGCTGAACGCTGATGTTAAGAATATCTATGATTTTTTTAAACTTTGTTTTAATATTTTGAACAATTTTTTTAATTGCTGGCGTCTGTTTGCAAGGACATAGTCTGGTTTGCTGTTGTTTCCAGTATCTTAAAGACAATTAATAAGATCTGTTTTACGTGCTTTATTCTGTTTCGGTATTCTGTTTTATCTAATTATTCGTAGATAAGTGATAGCGAGTAAAAGTAGAATATTAGTGTACATTATTATCTCTTCTATCGATACTATTGATATAATTATTTAGTTCCCCGTATTCTACCCAAATTAAAATTAACATATGGAATTGGGAAAGCATCGTTCTTGGTTATGGTGTTGAATAACCGATAATCAAAGCAAAGCCGTTTTTATTTGCATCCAGATTTTCTTAATATTTTCGTTAATAATTTTCTGCGTAAGAAGTGGTACAGAATAATATCGCTTCTTAATTAATTTAATGTTTGATTTAATATTAATTTCATGTTTTAATCGGGCATTATAATAATAATCGTGTCTAGGCCATGTTTGCTACAAAGCTGTTTTGAGGTAAAGCAATATCATAATTAAATCCCAGATTGAAAATTTAAATAAAATAAATATCAGTTAAGGAGCAAATAACAGCAATAAGCAATATATTTATTCTTCAGTGGTCGTACAATACAGACTATGAATTGTAAACTTCATCATCCTTTCCGGCAGGCATCCCACATTCCGCGTCACTTAGAACTTAATCCAAACTATGGTGCTTTTTGAGATTTTGTCATAAATTCGCTACTGTCAACAGGTAGTTGTTAACCCTTCATAAGCGAGAAATATTCATTTTAAAATGAGGAAGTTTTAAATATTTTAAAAGATATTCCTGCATCTGGTCGACTCATTTGTGATTTAAAAATCAATAAAATTTGCTCTGATCAAGGCCAGAATATCATTGACGTTTTTTAAATTTTTTTTTCGCAAGCGGTTGATAATTCATTACAGATATATTTTAATTAGTTATTAGAGATAGTAATTTGACCTATGCCACTTTTTAGGCAGTAATCACTTTCGTGACGTAAATATGTGCATTGTTTATTTTTCACACAATCTTAGCTAAATTGTGTAGTAGTGTAAATGTACCTACAGATTTCTTAAGAACGTCCACGTGAATTTATAAGGCAAGTTGATTTTCGTTTTTTATAACATTGTAGTAGATATCATTAATATCTGGACTTCTGGAGTGATTTAGAAAGTTAAGAGATAGGGGGAGGTTCAGTGTAGAAATTAAGTTATTATGGAACGCTATGATTTTTAATTTTGCAATAAAACGCCACGCCTCGTATTTTTAAACCGTATATTTTCAGTTTTTGATTTTGATAAAAAAGAATTTCTTTCTTCTTGGAGTACCATGTAACAGTGCATAGACTCTCAATTGGCGAAAGCCAAGATGACGTACTAGGATATTTAATTAATAAAATTTTAAAAAAATTTCAGTTTTCAAAATTTAAATGCAAGAACAACATGGAGTAAACGAAGTCAAATTTAAACTCTTGAATTTTTACAGTAAAAACTGGATTTTTTCATCAAAATGACAACTGCTTTGACGCTTGCACTGATATTATGAGAGACGTATTTTAAAATTTGGCGCTCTGGGCCTAAAAGGTTTGCCGCCCCATAAATTAATTTTAAAAAAGTTAAAATTAATTTTTTTAATTAATTCAGTTTATAAAAGGCGCCCCAAACAGAACGCAAATGCAGGCTTCCGCTTCGGGTCATGCCCTTCATGGCCCTTAGGCAAATACGTCTCTGGATATTATAGTAAACCAATTTTTGTTATCATGTTTAATACCAGCAGCGTAGCGAGGAGTTTTATAGTCTGGGGCGGTCCCTGAATTTGGCGCCCTCCTACTTGGCGAAAGGCAATTATTCTACCCAAATTATTTTATTATTTATTATATTAACAAATTATTTAGTACAAAAAGTAATTAAAAATTCTAATAATAATAAAAATAGAGAAATAATTACTTGTTTTATATTTAATTCTATTATTTTACCGCAAATTAATTTTTCTTACCTTTATTTGTGCAAATCTGTCAATAACACTACTAAAATTTACTTTTTTAGAAAAAATGCCGCCCTTAAAAAGTGCGCCCGGCGTCGGAAAATTTCAGGGGAGGCTAAGCCTCTTTTGCCCCCTCTGACGAGCCCCCGTTGATATCCTTAGTCCATCGTTAACAGATTTTGAAGTCTCTTACTTAAAAGAACCAGTTATGACTAGAAAAGATGTTCACAATTTATTCCAACTTTTCTCCCCTCCCCCCCCCCCATTCCCCCCGATTAAAATTATAAAAAGAAGAACGTCCGAGGGTCTCAATCAAAGACCCCCTTATATTTCTAAAATCCAAGAAAAATTGCTAGAAAAATGTGATGTACAGGTGAAGGAAAACCTGAGTAAATCCGACGAAATCTTAGGAAATTAAAGAAAATTTAATTTTTTTCACTTTTTCGCAAGGAAATCTTAAAGCAATCCAGGGGGAAATCCTGAGAAATATTTCAAAAATCTCGTTAAAGGAAATGTAGTGTACACAAATTTGTCTTGTGACTCGCCCTCGGTAAAACCTGATTAATAACATTAATCTAAGAAGAGATTGTTATGCGATCGTCTTATATGCGCTAGCCGCATTTTGTCGCGATTTGCTACCTCCTCCCTAATAAGCATAGATGTCCTTTATGGAAAACTCTTTATTGCCGATTTTCATTATTTTTGATTATTCCCCAAAGCCCTATTCTTGATACGCCACTGAAAAGCTATAACGACATTTCGAGGGAGAAACCACAGAACTAACTTTTGTAAATCAAATTGCTTTTTATGAGATTTTCTTGGATTTTCTCAGATTTTCTAAAAATTTTACGGATTTTCTAAAATTTCCCGAATTTCATCAGATATGATTAAATTCACTTCAATTGCCACACGATTTCTTGTAGAAAATGTTGAAAAACAAAGAAAAAGAGGTTGTCTGGAATATTCTTAACATTTTCTGATTTCCTAAAATTTCCTACATTTTCTAAAGTTTCCTAAGATTTTTTAAATTTTCTAAAGTTTCCCACGGATACCTAGATTTCCTAAAATTTCGAGGATTTCTTAAAATCTTCCAGTTTTCCTAAAATTTCCTTAGATATTCTTGGATTTCTTTGGTATGCGTCAAGATTTCTTTTGGAAAAAGTTGAAAAAGTAAAAATTAAAGAGGTTGCCTAGATTATTCTTAAAATTTTCTGATTTCCTTAAATTTTCTATATTTATTCCTAAGATTTTCCAGATTTTCTAAGATTTCCTAATATGTAAATTAAATTTCTTTGTAAATTTATGCTTGAATTTCCTTGGATTGCCTCTAAAGTTCTTTTCTAAAAAGTAAAAAAAAGTGGATTTCTAGAATATTGTTAAAATTTCCTGATTTCCTAAGATTTTTCTTGGATTTCATTGGATTGCAGTCGATTGCTTCAAGATTTTTTTTACAAAAAGTTGCAAGAATAAAAAAAGAGATTGTCTGGAATATTCCTAAAATTTTCTGATTTCCGAAAATTTTCTAACGTTTACTAGATTTTCTAAAGTTTCCGAATTTTCCTAAAATATCTTTAGATGTCCTAAGATTTCTTAGATTTCCTAAGATTTCTTAAAATTTTGTTGGATTTTTTAAAATTTTCCGGTTTTCCTAAAATTTTCTCAGATTTTCTTGGATTTGCTTGGTATGACTCAAGATTTTTTTTAGAAAAAGTTGAAAAAGTAAAAATAAAAGAGGTTATCTGGAATATTTTAAAATTTAAATTAAACTTCTTAGCAAACTTCTTTTTGAATTTCATTGAATTGCCACAAGAGTTCTTTTAAGAAAAGTACAAAGAAGTGGTTGTCTAGTATACTATTAAAATTTCCCCATTTCCTAAGAATTTCTGAAGATTTTTTGGATTTCCATAGATTGCCTCAAGATTTCTTTTACAAGAAGCTGTAAAAGTAAAATAAAGGGTTGTGTGGAGTAATCTTATTTTTTGATTTTTCCTAATTTTCTGATTTTCAAAAGTGTTCTAAGATTTCCTAAGATTTCCCAGATTTTCAAAAATTTCTTAATTTTCCTAAATTATCCTTAGATTTCCTAAGATTTCTTTGAATTCCTAAATTTTTTAACATTTTTTATACTTCCTAACTTTCCCAAGGATTCCTAAATTTCCTAAAACTTCGTTGGATTTCTTAAATTCCTTGTTTTCCTAAGATTTCCTCAGACATTCTCGGATGTCCTTGGTATGCGTCAAGATTTCTTTTCGAAAAAGTTGAATAAGTAAAAATATTAGAGGTTGTCTATAATATTCTTAAAATTTTCTGATTTCCTAAAGTTTTCTAAGATATTGTATATTTATTCCTAAGATTTCCTAGATTTTCTAAGATTTCCTAAAGTGTAAATTAAATTTCTTAGTAAATGTTTCCTTGAATTTTCTTGGATTGCTACAAGAGTTCTTTTAGAGAAAAAGTAATACAGAAGTAGTTGTTTGGAAAATTGTTAAAATTTCCAAAGATTTCCTAAGTTTTTCTTAGATTTCCATGGATTGCCTAAAGTTTCTTTTACAAAAAGTTATAAAAGTAAAAAAAAGAGATTGTCTGGAGTATACCGCATACCTAAAATATTCTGATTTCCTAAAATTTTCTAAGATTTCCTAAAATGTAAATTAAATTTCTTAGTAAATTTTTCTTTGAATTGTCACAAAAGTTCTTTCAGAAAATGTAAAACAACAGTGGTTTTCTGGAATATTGTTAAAACTTCCTGATTTCCTAAGAATTTCCTTGGATTTCCATGGATTGCTTCAAGATTTCTTTTACAAAAAGTTGCAAAAGTAAAAAAAGAGGTCTGGAATATTCCTAAAATTTTCTGATTTCCGAAAATTTTCTAACATTTCCTAGATTTTTTAAAATTTTCTCAAATATCCTTAGATTTCCTAAGATTTCTTGGATTTTCTAAATTTCGAAAGATTTCTTAGAGATTTCCTGATGAGGTTTCCTAAGGATTTCCTTGGATTTCCTAAAATTTTGTTAGATTTCTTAAAATTTCCCGGTTTTCTTAAAATTTTCTTAAATTTGGATTTCCTATGTATGCTCAAGATTTCTTTTTTAAAAAGTTGAAAAGTAAAAATAAAGGAAGTTGTGTGGAATATTCCTAAAATTTTCTGATTTCCTAAAATTTCCTACATTTTCTAAAATGTCATAATTTTCATGAAAGTTCTTCGATTTCCTAATATTTCTTAAATTTCCTAAATTTTCTAAGGTTTCCTACGGATTCCTAGATTTCCTAAAATTTCGTTAGATTTCTTAAAATTTTTCGGTTTTCCTAAAATTTCCTCAGATATTCTTGGATTGCTTTGGTATATCTCAAGATTTCTTTTTAAAAAGTAAAAAAGAAGAGGTTGTCTGGAATATTCTTAAAATTTTCTGATTTCCTAAAATTTTCTAAGATTTTCTATATCTAAAATTTCTTAAATTTTAAATTAAATTTCTTAATAAATTTTCCTTGAATTTCCTTGGATTGCCACATGAGTTCTTTTAGAAAAAGTAAAACAAAGGTGGTTGTAGATTTCTTAAAATTTCTTTGGTTTTCTTAATATTTTCTAAGGTTTTTTAAGATTTCCTAGATTGTCTAAAATTTCCTAATTTTCCTAAAGTGTTCTTAGATTTCTAAGGTTTCCTAAGGATTCCTAAATTTCCTTAAATTTTATTGGATTTCTTAAAATTTCCTAAGATTTCCTAGATATCCTTTGATTTTTTCTGATTTCCCTTCACTAGTATACGAAATTTTCCCCAGCAGTTTCCACTTCGCGAAATATCTAGTACTTTTTCAGATAAATGCAAATGAGGTGTTTCAATTGCTCTTATTATTAATTAAATAAATTTATCACTTAAATATAACTTATAGGTTCTCTGCCAGTTATCTGGAGTTTAATCAGGTTTGCCCTAAATTTAGGAAAATTATGAAAAAAAATCAATTTTAGTAACTCGACTTATTAAGTTTTTTGTATTTCTAATTGTACATTAGTACAATGGGTCCCCCTTATTTTTTTGTAAATTAATGATATATTTTACAATTTAAAACATTTCATTTTAAAAAATAGCTGATGCCTTTCCGAATAACTTCAAAAATACTACTACCAAAAAAAAATAAAAATAGGGAGAACCCATAACATTACTCTTACAATTTAAATTCAATGTTACAATATTTTGTGATGATAATAAATAATAATAATCAATATTTTGATTTTTGGTGGTGGCTGGTATAAAATATAAAATTTTAAATACAGTAGGCGCGGCACCCATATTATAGTTAAGTACGGGCCGCCACTGCCTGGCGCCATGTAGCACCAGAAGATTGACGTGAACGCTACTTTAGCATCAAACACATTTTTTATTTTCGCATATCACGCATAGATGGCACTACATTACCTGATACAGCCAGTGTGAATATTTAAGTGCATGTGAACTCTTTGATGACACAGTGTTTCTCGCTCCCCACCATTTAAGCGGTACAATGCAGTTCGGTTTTAACAACGTGAGGATACAACAGCTTGTGAGTTTGCATGCACTTACGGGCAACATATTTATTTTCGAAAAGAATTAGTTTCATCAACCGCGTCTTTCTGACATCTCGAAAAGTGTTTTCTCATTTTAACAATTAAAAAATTTCCGCTGTTCGTTACCCCTATACAAGCACAGCGTCCTATTCAAGGTTGACAAACTAATTAACTTTAATTTGCTTCGAAGTAAAAGAAACTTTACAAGTGATTTGTAATCTGAACCGAATTTGAAAATCATTGTGTGGATCAAACAACATCTTTATTTGCAATATGAGAACGGCAATATTCCTCAATAAATGTATGTATTAATAAAAATTAATTATTTTGTTATTTAGATTTCTGTTTATTCATATTTTATTATTTTCATAAATTACGGTATATATTAAATTATTGTTGCATTCCTTAGTTGTCAAAACAAAACATAGATAAAGTGCAGTACCGACTCCAGTAATGAGGTCTCAAAAATATTAAATTGTGGTTTGAACATTTTTACTCGTCAAATCACTGATCCGTTTTTTTTTCATTTATTTATTCACTAGCATCGTCATATATTTTTTACTTTTTTATATTATTTATATTATCATTATCTCGGCGTTGCGTCGTATAATAAACTATTTAAGAATTAATCTTTGTAAGCGGATATTATTCTATTTTTTTATTTTATCCTATAAATTATAAAATAACTTCTCGATGTTTAATAAACAGTCCGCATGTACCTAGGTAATTTGTAATTTCTAGGGGAAGCAGAAGATTGACGGATTTATTAAAATTAATAAACAAATTGATGGCAATTTTATACTCGCTAATTCAATTTTTGGATGACTAAACTAATTTACTTATTTATTCTTAATTGGGACAGTGACATTACTTGCTGCTTAAAAGCAAACTAAAAAAAAGAGTTGGCATTGGTACAAATCATTTGTCTTTTATTTTTATATTTTGAAAAAAAAATTGTCCAGACAAATTTTTAGTAGGCGAAATGTAAACAAGCTACGCTCATTTTGATGTGTCAAAATGTTTGATATTACGCCCCCAGAGCGTTAAAGTGAACTTAACGCCCGCACTAGGTTACTATTAGCGGTGGGATACAACATTAAAATAATATTAAAAACACGTGGTAAAAAATTTGCGATTGCGGTTTGTACAGTAGTTGATTCGGCATTTTAGGTTGGTAGTACTTGGAACTGATTTAATCTGTAGTTGGTGTCGGTGGCAAATTTTCTCCAAATTTTGTTAAACAAGTTTTTTTAACGTACAAATTATTTGCTTAGAAGATAAAAAAGGATTACCTTTAGGAGTATAACTGAATTATTATTTGTTCAGCTGTGACAACAGCAAAGCAAAAAATAATTTATTTGGTAGCTATTAGATCACAATTGACGAAATATGTGATAACGATAAGAAATTTTAGGTCACCGAAAAATATCTCGTCAGTTTCATCCGGGTTACAACCAGGTCAAGAAGGGAAAAGGGAGTATAAGTATACCCCCTTTGAAGGTATCAAATTGTTGTAGAATTTTACTTAAAAACAGAGATCTACGTCCGTCTAGATCCGTAATTTTCGAGTTGGACCTGCTTCGGGAATGTTTTAATTTTTTGAGCTACTCAGGTATTTTCTTATATATATCTGCCGTTTTCGAGTACAAAAATACTTGTGGCAGGGTAACTTTATAAATATAATAAAAACCAGAAAATTTTGGTTAGCCGTAAATTTTAATATTTACATGTTGTACTTTACGCGCTAAACTGCCATAATTTCATAATCAAAAATTTTTGTGGGTACACTTTGGTATCCATCTCCGGTCCCCTGTGTGTATAGATAGGAAAGCCGACTGTTGACTCACCACTCACCAAGCAACGGGAAAATCCTGGTGGGAATTCTATGAAGTGATCAGAACTCATAAGAGCTCTGGGTTTTATTCAAAGAGTGGAAGCGATAATTGATATAATATTGTCTAATAAATTTGCAATGTTCATTAGATACAGGTATCTAACAGGGTTATTGAACTTGCTCTCACTGTAAAATACGTAGGGTACGGGATCGTACTCTTTGTGCCTTAACGGCTATCGTTGAAAAGCTTTTTGAACGGTTTCTTAGCTTGGGCAGTTGCGCTTGGCCAATTTTCTGGGCTCCGCTCAGGGTAGGATTGGAGCCTTAGTCCTAACCTGCACGTTTTAACGATTTGGAACGGCCTCCCTTGGCTCTCTATTTGTGAGAGAGGAAGACTTGGTGGAGAATTATTCAAGGGGAGGCTTAGTTTGCGGTCTCCTCGAGGCTGTGACCAATCGTGTCTGTAGTAATTCCAGGGCTATATTGTCTGATAGTCGCTGTCGAGGTACTTCTGTACTTGTTTTTCATGCGCGAGGCTAACCATATGCAAACAGCCAATACACTATTTGCATTACATTTTTACGGGTTTTGGCTCTTTTACCAAAATTTGCGAAATGAACCATAAAATTCTATGTTTATATTTGTAATTTTAATTTTAATTAATTTAATTTCAAGTACGTGCCCGAATTATCCTTTTTTTTTCCGTATAAAACTTGATAAAATCTCATTAGATTAGATAAAAGACCAAAACATTACTACTGGATATCACTTGAAACGCAGGAAAAATATAATTAGGAAAAAAATGGTTTATGGATGGAAAAGTGCAAAGCCAATCCTGTCTTCATATTAAAACAAATTGTTTTTTTGTCAAATAATGGAACATATCGCGCCCTCAAAAGCTCCCTAGCACGCACCTGCAGAAATGCTGTGCGTTGCAAGCTATAGTGAACTGCGCCAAGTCTGAACATTTCACTTATTTGAGTTACTTAAAAATGAAAACTGAAGCCAACAGCTCAAATATCGGAGATCTACAAACCACGCAAAAATTCTTGCATTTATCCCGCACTTATATGGCGCGTAAGACGAACCATATTATAAAACAGGAGAGAACGTGATAGAATCATCCCCAATGCTAAAAAGATTAATGGCTTTTTCTCCGCATCTTCTTGTTTCTGTTTCACTTCTAGGCATTGCCGACCAACCTACCAATTCTTAAGCTTTTTTCAACTTATATTGTTTATATGATTTCAAAGTCCGAGTTATAACAACGGAAAGTTTGACTACTCCGCAATTTATTTTTTATCAATTTTAGCCGGGGGGGGGTGCAATCAGACGATTTGAGTATGAACACTGGACTGCTTTTTGGCAATATTTAATAAAATACTGCAAATTACTGCTTAATAACGACATTTACTGCCGGTACTACCTGGTACCGATCAGGTAGTAACGGCTGATTCTAACTACTGCCCATACTGCGGTATTGCCAATACTGCTTAAGAATGCCACTTACTACTATCAGGAGTAGTAACGGCAGTTACTATAGTAATGTTAGGCAATATCAGCAGTAACTGGTCTTTTTAAGCAGTATTGACAGTACCGCTGCCAGTACTATCTGGTAGTAGTTTACTATCGGTTTTATTACCGGTTTACCTGTCAGGTAGTAACGGCAGTTACTATAGCAATGTTATATAAATATAATATCAGTAATGAGCTAAAATAAACTATAAATCAAACTAATATTTTCGAGCTTTCGGATAAATGTCAATACATCACTTTTGTCGTAACTATGTATAATTTTATTATTAATATATCTTGAAAAAGAGAGTATCCACTCTCGAAAGCTCGAAAATATTAGTTTGATTTATAGTTTATTTTAGCTCATTACTGATATTATATTTATATAAATTTTCAAGAGCTAATAATTCTAATTATTTATTATAGCAATGTTAGGCAATATCAGCAATACTGCTTAAGAATGTCACTTACTGCTGATATTTCTATAGTAACTGCCTTATAGGTAAACCGGTAATAAAGCTGATAGTAAACTATTGCCAGGTAGTACCCGCAGTTACTATAGCAATGTTAGGAAATATGTATCAGCAATACTGCTTAAGAATGCCACTTACTGCTGATATTGTCTAACATTGCTATAGTAACAGCCGTTACTACCAGATAGGTACACCGGTAATAAATGATAGTAAACTACTACCAGATAGTACTGGCAGTTGCTATGGCGATGTTAGGCAATATTTTTTTCCAAAAAATAATTCAGGCAACAAGAGGTTAAGCAGTATTGGCAATACCGTAGTAAAGGCAGTGGTTAGGATCAGCAGTAAATGATGGTATTAGTAGTAACTGGCAGTCATTATGAGTATTTGAATTTTCGGTATTTTTTAATAATTTTGTATTAACTTCAAGGAATATATCCCTATACCAGTACAGTACTACATATAATGTTGCTTGTTACTACCGCTTACTGCACTTGTTGACTGTTTCATCATCATGGGCCCTTCAGATAATCAGCCTCTTTGTCTTTCGAGAAAGCAGGTTTTAGCATTTAGACCTCACATCTACTTAAACCGGATTGCGGAATGCCTGTAACCCTGTATTTTCTGGTAGCAACCATCAACCTTGCCGGATTTACGTGCCCTCCGAAGCACGGGCCCGGACATACGAAAGTTTTAGACTCCGGATTTGAACCGGATTCCTTCAAGTCAGCAGCTGTTCGGCTAACTTACTAAGCTAATGACCGTCTCTTACTGCTTAATAAATACTACCTTTGCTGTACTACTAAAACTACCAATGCTGCTTGATATCGAATCGAATCATCAGTTCTTGAAAATGACTAGTGAAGTACACTTGAAATGGCATCGGGTGAGTGTTTTTAGGATTCGACCGTCCGCCGGTGCTGTTGACTTACAGTCATACAGCAAAGCTTGGAGTTGACGGGGTTTCGTGCACCCCATCGAGATTGTCGCTTGTAGGCGGCAAAAGATCGGCTACTTGAGTTTGGCGGGGGGGGGGGGCTGACATCGTATTACCGGGGTCGACGGCCCGTTTGACCCTGGAGGAAAGTTTGGTGCACCAACCACCAGACTCCGATCAGTGACAATAAGAAAGTTTGTCGTCGTGCGTTACCTCTCTGTTTTTGGCGTTGTCGTTTGACTAATCCTACTGCTTGATACTTGGGATATTGCTAATACTTATGCCCGTATTAATAGTCACGGAATAATCCGAGATTCAAGATAATCCTAGGATTTAACAATGAGATTACTGGAATTTAGACCGTATCGTAGCAACAGCTGCTATTTCGAAAATTAATCTTGAATCTCGGATTAATACGGGCATTATTATGTTTACTAGCTGATCGCTCATTGGTCAGTTCATTCGTAGTCATTCAAATTGAATGTTAAATTAACATTTTTCGAGCTGACAGGGCAATGGCGGAATAGCAGTAATTAATTTAATAATTCGTTAATTAATTATTTATTTCTTAGAGAAAACGCCATGGAATCTTCTTTAAAGTTTCCCGTCGAACTTTTGTTGTTTTGCACATTTTAGAGACCGAGGCCATAGGAAACGCCACTGCTTGAATCAAATGCGTGCGGAAGTACAGATAGGTTGTCCTATCGCTAAAGCAGGCCCGTAGCCAGGATTTCATTTCGGGGGTGGGGGGGGCACTCATGAAAACCTTTCCTAAAAGTTACATTTTCGGCGGCGGATCCCCTTCCGGGAATTTTTATTATTACAAACAATTGTTGTTTTTCTTAACATTTCGGAGGGGGGGGTGCACGTGCCCCCAACTGGCTACGGGCCTGCGCTAAAATATACGAACAAGAAAACATTCCGATTCAGACGCACTGGTTGCTAATCTGGAAACCCTGAACCTGAAGAGAATATTTGCGTTAATGACGTAATTTACTATTAATGTTGATAGATCAAATCTACATTTCGAATCGAAATTCAAAAAATTTAGGAGTGGCGGTTTTTATTTAAACTTGACCCACAGATTTATTTAATTATCTTTTGAATTTGTAATTTTTTTTTGTGAAATAATTTAACCATAATTATTCCCATAACAATATTTTAAACTCGTAATAATTGTTTGTCCCATTGTTTGTGCTTTATTATTGAATCAAGTCTCGAGTTATTTTTTGATACATCGCCAATAATAATTATTACTTTCTATAATAATTATTTGGTATTTTCAGATTTTGGACGCTGCGCCGTTGGTGCCTATCATTATATTTTATAAACAACATTAAACATTGTTTGTTTTAACATAATGTGTTGGTAACTTTGTTGAATCAAGCCGACAAAATAAATTAGTAGTTCTCAAGTTTTTATGTTTTGACAATTTTTCTAGTTTGGTTGTTGTTGCCAAAATTAAAATATTCTATTGCATATTAATTTTTATTTTAAATATCATTTAATTATTGTTTATGCATAGTATCTAATAGGAACTAATGCTGACGATCATTGTTTAGAAATTATAATAATTGTGAACAATGAATAAGCAAAAATGTAAATATTACTCGTTTTCAAACACAATTTATGTGGGAAAATTATTGTTAAATGTGATTTTAACGTTGATATAAAACTTTAATTTTTAAAAGATTTTCTTTGCAAAATAAGTAACTTTTTATGGAAATTATATATCAAATTAGTCGCAGCTCTAAAGGTAGTTACCGAGATTCATCCCTTTACCATTTACTCAAAAGTAGTCCACATGGTCTAGTAAGTTAGCCGATCAACTGCCGACACACAGAGAATGCTAATATTACGTATTTTCGTGTGGTGCTTCGGAGGTGGCGGAAAGCCGTCGGTACTCCCCTGGGTCAGATATCAGCTTTTCAAGTTGAAAGTTTCTTACCTCTCTTGTTCCACTTTTTATATTTTTAAAAAATAACACTGACTTTCTTTCAATGTTTGGGAAAATTTAAATTTTTCAAGAATTCTAGATTTGGATTGCTTTTGTGTTAATAAACAGTAATATAGAAGTCGAAGCCTAAAAGTACACAAATATAGCGGATTATATGCAGATTATTGATTACTCGACGGATTATTTCAATTTGTATAGAAATCTGAAAATTCTTTTGCCCTTAACATTATAACGGTTGAAAAGTTACCCTTCGTGTACAAGCCCTTTGTTTACGAAACCTTAATTTTAAAAGCTTCAGATAATTACTTTTTAAAGGCTTGTGAGCCTGTATAGGGATACCCAATGTTTATTTTTCTTGAATAACACTCTTGCAATATTGTAACCCCAATTTATCGACTCTTCTTTCATTACCTGCCATTCTTTCGTTTTAAAAACAGTTTCACTCTCGAGGAGGTACTTAAACGTAAATTTAGGTAATTTTCAGTTTGATGTTGAATTTAAAAACTCAACAAGTTCTCTTTTCAAGCTTTCATTAAAAAAATTAGACATAAATTGAAAGCATCAAAATGACTTAAAGCGTGGGGCTTAACAGGCTAACACAAAATTACGTTTTCTGAGAAAATACTTAGTTGGCTGTTTTGTATCGATTAACCCAACTGTTTGTACAGTGAAAGCTGTCATCAAAATTTTGTCTGTCCAAGGACGTAGGATTAAATTGGTATCCTAATAGAGCTATTCAGCTTTATAGCTTTCACTATACTTGGATGGCACTTGAGAGCCACCTTCGCTACGGTCTCTGGTTTAATGATGAAATTAATATTACTAACAGAAGAAGGCAGTGACGTATTGCCGAAAGCTTACCAGAACATTTTTATTGTTAATTATGACATAAAACTTGAGTTCAACAGTATATTTGGAAAATAATAATTAATTTAGATAATAAGTTGTTAACTTATTAAATATTTACAAATTTAATTTTTATTTTTAATTAATGGGCGTAACCTAACGACTTATTATTGATGACGCTTAAACTAATGAGCTTCCAGTAATTACTGTAATCAAGTTTTTTATCGTAAACTTTAACCAATGAGGATTATGATTATTTAAATGTTACTATATATTTAAAATTGTTTGTCATTTAGAAACGTTATTTTATAGGGTGAATTTGCCGGCCTTCGGCCATTTAACAGAAATTTTATGTTTGACAATTTATATACTGGAAATACGTCGGAATATCCACCACAGCACTTTAACTTGATTTACTTTGAAAAACAAATTTGCATATTTCATCGAAAAATTCTGAAAACGCACTATTATAGCCCGTTCTTGACCGGAATGTCCTGAAACCGGCCGATTCAATGCCACTTCTCGGCCACATTTAATTACTAATATAAATTTTAAAAACTTTTCGGAACTTCTAAACTGAAGCTGCAAGTAAAACTGAAAATTAAGACATTGAATCGTATTTAGCATATTCATATGCAAAGGAGCATATTATTTTATATCCTTTGGTGTACGAGAACGGGCGTAGGCCGGCAACAGGCGAACTCGCCGTCGACATATTTTTTTATGGGAATTTTATTTTCAACTGCATGTTGAATTGATACAATTCAAAATTAAAACAAATTGATCAATAATACATCGCTATACAATGCCTTATAAACTATGTAGTAATTGTGAGTAATTTTATGTGGGCTGACTCGAATGAAAATTATGATGGTTTCGAAGAGGAGGTTTAATTATTTTTTGGAAAATATGTATTTTTATGGAGATGAATCAATTTAAATGAGAACTATATCTGTCGGAAGAGTTCCATTTCATTAATACTAGGCGGTATATGATTCATCGATAGGTTATTTCTGCTATCTGCGTAATTACCACAAATAATGATAAGTATAATCCCAATTATAGAATATTTTGCTTAATGCAGCTTAATTAAATCTTGAAATGTTTGTTAATATATTTTATATCATAATATGGTCAATAAACCATTTAGTTTTAAATTTCCAAGCAACTGTTTCGCTAAGAGTACTTTCTAAGTACCAAGGAGAAATCCAAAAATACGGAATTCCAGTGGAGGTGTGGAATTATACATCATAGTATGTTTTTATTAAATTTCAATAATAAAACCTTTTTTTAATTTTATTTTTTTATAAAACTGCGCAGGATGCAAAATTACATTTTGAAGTCGTTTTTTGTTACATAAAAATCGATTTTACACCAAATCTTTTTTGATATTTTTTATTGCAAATTTCATTGCCTTCAATTTTGTTTATATACATTTTTCTATTTTGTCGGAACGTTTCTGCCTGACGGCGACTTAAAGAAAACTCGCGGTAAAATACAAAATATATTATCACGTATATCTCGGAAACGGTGCAACGAAATAAAAAAATGAATGGACATTTTTTCTTGTAAATTTCATTCTACGCATTTTTGTTTATATACGTTTTCCTATTTTGTCGCACCGTTTCCGAGATATAGTAGATGACAATATTTTTTTTGTATTTTACCGAGTTTTCTTTAAGTCGCCGTCAGTCAGAAACGGTGTGACGAAATGAAAAAATTTATATAAACAAAATTGAAGGCAATTTTCAAAGAAGTATACAAAGAATTAAAATTGCAACTGAATCCGCGCATTGACAATGCACTGAAATTTATGGCCAGCCTAATTGAAAGTACTTAATTTTAATAGAAATTTATTTAATGCTGTTATTTACATATGTATTTAACAGTTTTGTCGAGCGATGCGCATTGTTATTACAACCTTACTAAAGTATTATTATGTATATTAAATTTTATCTTCCCAAAGCGAGGACTACCAGGTGCGCATGTACTTGGATTTTTAAATCAGCTGATTTGGTAATTTCACGAGTAGAAACTAATTAATTATGCATTTAGGTTAACGCGTACTTTTAATATTTAGTATGTTTAAATATTAATGCATTTCTCAAAGTTTCGACTGACATTGAATTTTTAATAAAATATTCAATAAAAGGAGGGAAGCTAAAACTTCGTAGTAGTAGTAACTTCAAAACGCACATTGGAATTCTTCTGTATTTATTAAGTGAAATTCCTTCATTAATACTTAATTAGTGAAAATAAATTGGTTTATTTTCCATTATCCCATTACATAATACCTCTTGTACAGTGCAACCTCGATAATTCGTACCCAGTGCATCCTTCGTCAAAATAAATTTTTTATTTCATTCAAAGGCATAAATAACGTGACGTTCTTTCAGCTGAATTCCATTTTTATTTGACTAGATCGGATGAAGTGGAGGAAGTGGTACGTGACATGACTAACGACCACAGAGGAAACGACACAGGTTGTAGTTTCCATTTTTATCAAGAGATATTTTTATTTTTTTTCCACTGTTAATCGTGGGATTTATGCGGTAAATTCATGTAGGTAGAAAGTAGAAAGCCTTTTTTGAGCCAATTAATTAAACGTAGTATAGAGAGAGATCAACACCAGGGATTTATGAGAATGTAACTGGCTGTTCGAGGATTTTAAAGGATATACCGGGGATGTAGAAGGATTTACTGGGCATTTACCGTTGTTTACAAACAAATGCCGTTATGGAAGATTTCAATAAATTATTGATTTCTCGAAAGTCGGAGAAAAATTAGTCTTAATTTGCTCCACAGCACAAGAGAACGCATACATGGTTCGGTAGTTTTCGATGTGCCGAAGAAATTGTCCTTACAAGTGCAAGTTGTAACCCCCCCCCCAACAGATTTAAAATCCGGATCCCAGATTGGTTCTATCGCACACTAAAGATCTTATCGGAATTTAAGAGGAGTAAAAAATCCACCCAAGTATTAAAAGTTACGAAAATGTACTACACTGAAAAAAAGGATTTGTCGCCCTAACAGAGCTATTAGTAGCTATAGCCTCAACAGAGTTTTTCGTTGCTGTAATAAGTTTTCTGCTGCCATAACAAAGTTTTTTTCTATGCAGAATAAGAAAATTTGTTAAATCAACTAATCTTTTTTACTGAATAGAAAACAACTTAGTTATGGCAACAGAAAATTTGTTGCAGCAACAAAATATTTGTTATAGCAGCAAAACAAAACTCAGTTGAGGCTATAGCTACTAATAGCTCTGTTAGAGCGACAAATCTTTTTTCACAGTGTAACTTATCAGGATTTCCGCCGATATAGGAGGATTACAAGGATATACCGGGAACTTGATAGAGGCCACAATAGCACCTAAATCGATCAAGGATATTGTGAAATTCTGTTATTCAGCCCAGGATGTAACAAATTCGAACAAGAAAAACATACAGCATCAATTCATGGAAAGCTAGGTTTTTCAAACCTGGGGGTATGGAATACCCTCCAGTACACGAAAGATTGTACACAAAAAAGTGTTATTGAACTTATAAGTTTCAAACCGCAAATCTAATTTCTAAAAATCTGAGATTTCTGATTTGAAATCCAATATCGCATTTTCTTTTTTTGAACACAATCACTAATGTGCTGGGGGGTATTCCATACCCCCCAGACCCCCCGGTTTGAAAAATGTAGCTCTGTGTTTGTGTTCAAAAAAGAAAATGTATTTTTGAGCTTATGGGTTTTATACCAAAAATTTTACTTTTTATCTACTTCTATTCTATTTTAATTCGGGAATAATTCCTAATGCAATTTTCTTGACCGCTACTGTACACTGGGATGACATATTCTTTTAATTAAAAGGTTTTCCGTGCTTCTCATGTCAATAAAATGCACTAATAACAAAAAATTATTTTTAATTGATCTTAAGGGATGTAGCTGACCATCAGAAGGGTGTCATATTTTCCCCTCGAATATTATCTACAGCAATTCGTGATATAATTTAAAAACAACAGTGAATTTAGGGTTATAGCACGCAAAGTGGCACAAGTTTTTATAGATACAAAAAAAAATGTTGTAAAATAGAATACATAATAACATAATTATACATTACGATGTAACATTAAATTGAACGATTAAACTATGAATGAACTCTAATTTTTCAATTTTTTTTTTATTTTTGACCTTAACGTTCTGTCAATTGGTCAGACTTACGTAAATGTAGAACCAATTCTTGATGCACACCGGAAGGCCGAGCTAAGAAATTCTTTCAAGTCCGAGATTCGAACCCAGAATTTTCGCTCTGTAACTCAACCAGCGATGATACCAATGCACAGCTGTGGTTAATTTTTCAATTAATTTAAGAAAAAATCGATTTTACGTATAAGGGGCCGGTCGCAGTTGACTTCTAGGAATTTAATTATTAACACCGTATCATAAATTTATTTTTAATTGGATTACGTTAATTACATTAACTTAGAAGCTTGGTTTTTTAAACCGGGGGGTGCATTCAAAATAATAAAATTTGTTATTGAATTTAAATCAGAAATCTTGGATTTTGGAATTTTAGAAGTTATATTTTTGGTTTGAAACCCATAAATTCAATAACACATTTTTTTGGCGCAGGATCTCTGGTGTACTGGAGGGTATTCCATACCCCCCAGACCCCCCGGTTTGAAAACCTAGCTTTGTATGCCTATTGTGTTTATATTGTGTGCGGTTATTGACATTTCATTCCGAATTGTTACTTTAATTCGGAAATAATTACCGGTGCAATTTCCATGACTGCTACTGTATTACACTCTTGATATTAATTTTTTTATGCTTATTATTGCATGCATTTATAATTTCTCGATGTCCAAATGATCAATTAGGTATTTTATAGCAGTGGCGCAGCCAGAAATTTAGTTCGGGGGGAGGGGCCACAAGCGAAGCGAGTTCTGTAATAGCGTCGCAGACGAAAATTTTTGAAATTTTCATGGTCAAACACTTAATAGAAAGTTAGAAAATTACAATACAAAAATAATTTCGAGGGGGCCCGGGCCCCCCAGGCCTCCTCCCCTGGCTACGCTACTGTTTAATACAAATTCCTCCATACCACAAAAATTATTTCTATAAAGCATTTTAACTTTTCTTGGTTGAATGGATCACGGTTGGTACGACTGTCAGACTCTGTCGATGTATAAACACGAACACTCACTTTCAATAGAAAATGTCCAGTTTTATAGGATGTTGTGACTTAGGTTTGGTTTTAAAATAGTCGGATAAACTGATAAACGGATCAACAGTTGTAAAACTGGCCTTTAGGATACAAACATGACGATACTAGTTACGCAGAGAAATGCAAAACGTTCAAGCATATGTAGCTGTTTATGTTGAAGTAGTGCGTAAGTCAATGTTATTTCGCAGAACAGCGATGAGAGCTAAGAAAATTGTACCCTTACTTGCCTAATATGCAGCGGCAACCTTGAAAATGGGGACTACTAAACAATTAAAATTTTGAAAAAATTAAAAAGTCAATTTTAGAACGCGAGATCTGTCAAGATATATACTCCTTCCGCAATACTAATCCAAAAAGTAACATTAGGCTACTGCACAAGCAGCAGGCTCGTAGCCAGGATTTCATTTGGGGGGGGGGGCACTCATAAAAAGGCACACATAAAAAGCCTTTTGTAAAAAGTGACATTTACGGGGATCCCCTTCCGGGGATTTTTATTATTACAAATAAATGTTGTTTTTTTAACATTTGGGGGGGGGCACGTGCTCCTCCTTGGCTACGGGCCTGACAAGCAGCATCCTTGGCCTAGAACGTATACATGCAGATTGATTAGCCATCACATGGACTATAAAATCTCCAAATAAATTTCTCATCATCTGATCGATGACGATGCATCGACTGAAACCTCCAAATAAATATATGCTGCTCTCAATTTAACGCATGATTGCAATATTTTTAACGCAAACATAGTTGAGAGTTAGACTCCTTTGTGAATCAACAGCATCATCTTAGTTCATTTCTTTTTCAATTTAAAAAATTGGGTCTGTTACGATTAGCCTCCTAAAATAGGCAATCCACGAGCCGCCACTGCTAATATGCCTTAAATACTATCTCTTTTCTTTAAATCTCGTTAATCTACCTTTGCGCGTCAGCATACAATCAGGAATAGGTGGGGGGGGGGAATTGTGAATTTGTAATATTTTTGATTAATTTAATAAATATCTGTATCTGGGCCAATTGACAAACAACAAACATCTGCCTGGCGAGGAATCCTCATTTGGATAACAAGCGTTGACATTGTCAAATACCTTTGATATTGGCATTGCAAGTGGTCCTCCGATTTGACCAAGGACACTCGATCGCCTGATCGCGTTAGGCCGAGTACAGCAGCTGGTATGCAGTTTGGCATAATATGCACCTTTAATGTAAAATATTACGTAATAGCTAAGTATTTCACCTATCTCGTATTATGCGAGTGAAAGATTGTATGACTCAATGAGAACTTTCACGTTTTCATAATGGGAAGGTCGGATGCAGTGGCGGCGATAGTTCTTATCGGTCTCAAGGTCTCCCACGCAAAAATTAAATGAGGCGCCCAACATAATATGACATTGAAACAAAAATAGGTAAAATATTGTATAACAATTTCTCCTATTGTTTAAAATTTCATGCCAATACCCAGATCCTGTACACCGAAATATATTTGCGGTTCTACCGCCGCCACTGACTAATATAATATTTATAATATTATTTAATGAGCTTTGCTTACCTTCATCATAAAACAGAAAAAATTTATGATAACACATCTAATAAAATTTATTGTATTGATACACAATTAGATAATAAATTATTTATTTATTTAATTTTTTTTTTTTTTAATTAATCTTATTTCGTCTTCTCTCTCCTCTCCCTATAATTAAATGCTACCCTTTCCGTCTTCTCGTAGTACTTAAATATTGACTTCGATGCTGCCTAGAATTTGTGCTATCGATCGTTAAAGCTAAATTAAATTTTTTTTAAAGCAAATCTAGGTGGAACCGAATTTAGGGTTCAGCAATAAAAGCAGATCCACCACGTGAAATGATAACAGTTGAGAGCCTATAAAACATCTTAATTATTTCTTGCTATTTTAGGTCGACAACTCGACCAATATTGTTTTTCGATTAAGCAGTCAATGACTTCTACCGTGAAGTTACATTAGTAGACCAGGCAGTATTTTTATTATTGATGAAAATCGCAGCATATTAAGCTTTTTTCAAATATGCTTAGTAATCGCAATATGTAAATCATGCCATGCTGTTAGTGTTTTATTTTCATTGATATTTTTAAAAGCTTTACGTCGACTTCTTCGAGTCCTGATTAACCTACTTTCTAGTCATACAGATTTTAAATAATGTCTTTCAAAAAAAATAAAGATATAATAAAAAAGTCGATACAGTAAACTCCCGTTTAACCGGCTCATTGCCGCGTGATTGAACTTTTCCGGCTGATTGGGATGCCAGAAAAATGCAAATGCGAAACTTTCAGATAAATTACGATGATATCTACTACGTTTTTACAAGTCTGAGGAGAGTCACATCTACATGCCGGTTGAACGGGAACCGACTGTAGTGGAAGCGATACTCGCTGGCTTCGAAATGTATCTGATATTCGATTACTGTCGTGTCAACAATTAATTTGTAATACAATATAGATAACAGATTAACGTCGAGATAAGATTAAGCCAATGCATATCCAACATTATGTGGTTTGTTTGCTTACTTAGTAGTTCGGAAAAAAATTGTGAACAATATTTGATTGATTTTCAAAAATTAAAAATAATGGCGGCCTAAATTTGATGAATCGTCCCAGACTATTTTATTTTGGTTCACGCATCACATTGTTAAACATTGGTTAGTACATTTTTAATGTCTTGGCTTTTCTCCAATGCTGTCGTGGGAGGGGTCGTTTCTTTATTATTATTTCTAATTATACACTTACGAAGTTTTTTTTATTTATTTATTCATTCATGTATTCATTTCATGGTATTAGGTTGACTAATAATTTTTTTTAAACATTCATCTTATCACGTAGAAGCTGACGTCTTCAATCATTTTGATCACAATTTGATTGAAGATTATTAAATTGTTTTGCGATTCGTAACTTTCGTATTTATTTTGAGTTCAATCAAATTGGACGTTGAACCTTCAATAAAAGTTGATCAATACAAGACGAGAAATTTGCACTTTAAATTCCAAATGAAATATGCTTATTAAATAGGCAATGATTATTTGGCCAAAAATTAGTAAATACATTATTTTTAGAACAACAGCAACAATGATGATATTTGAAAACTGTTGGACGTAAAAAAGGTTACATGCTAAATGTCAGTATCAGTATTAATTAATTCACTTCGTCACAGAAACAATTTACTGTAGTTGTTTTTTAATGAGATCATACAATTAAAAATGCTTTGATTAGTGTTAATTTTGTAATATACAGCTTTTATCAATTTCAAAAGCAAACAGTTTTTTTTAACAATGGTGGTAGAAATCGTGAGATTACATTTTTTAAATCGAATTGATTTTATTTTAATTAAAAAGATTTTTCTAGAAATAGATAATTTTAACCACAAAATGCACTTAATGTATTATTGTTAATAATCCCACTGACCACTGTTGCCGTAAATCAGTTGGCCTTGCTAGCGTGGTAGATTTCTAATTCAATTTAAATTTTAAGTTTTGCGAAAACAACATGAAAACTGTAAACTTACGCTTGAAAAAAACATTAGCAAACAAAACTCTCTTCAACTCCCTGGGGGGTGATGTGTTTTTATCATCTTTAAATGTTTTAGGTGTGGTGGGGTATCGAACTATTTTAATTTATTAAAATTATTCATCTATGACATTATGAATTAATGTGATTTTTTTTTTAATTCCAGAATGGTATTGGAGCCCAAGTTCACAGATTATGGAACCATTCACTCTATGGGAGACACACAGCAAAATTTACATCAGCACAGCTCTTCGCATGCACTGTTAAGTCCACATTCGATCATTTCGTTACCACCATTAGACGACGCAGATTTGCCCAATACTTCCAAAGGACCTGCAATGACACAAGGTAAATAAAATTATCTAAATTTACTTGAAAAACAGTTAAACTTGGTTTAACTTGAAAAACATAATAAAATCATTTGAGCAGTTTATCCCTTATTTTTTAATCCAATTATCTGATTATCCGACTATTCAATCCAAAAACAAATTCGTTTTGCATCTTTTTAATTTACGACCGGTTGTTATTAAATAATCGCGATATCAACCCTAATTGAATGACTGATTACATTAGAATTAGTGAATAAATTATCCCTTTAATAATTTATCCGATCTATAGGGTTCCGTGGTTTGTTGTATTACAATTTACCTTGTTGGTTTACATGATTAAATATTACCTACCTACATGATATTATTTTAAATAATAATTTGTTACTTGATTGTTCAATTACCTAGCTATAAAATATAATTTTCCTTTATTTTTCAATAACTATATAATTTATGTTATTGTATAAGCAACACGCACGATACAACAAGTTGTTGGTTTAAAGAATGCCATTAGTACCATTTTTCGCAAACTCTCATTTAAGACGGCGGTTGATAGAGTGAAACAGAATTAAAACCAAGTAGAATTACACCATAGCTGAAGGGTCTATAGTATAACAAAAACGAATGTATCGTCTGGAATTCAAAACTGACCTACTTGGGAAAGAACACTAAAAAAGAGATCCAAAGAAATAGAGACGGTTTGGTCTTCTCGCTGAATCCCTTATGTAATTTTTGAAAAGTTCTGAAAATTACCTTAGAAAATGATTAGGCAAGTCAGCTTTTTATCGTGCTGCTTACTTTGTTAGCTCGCTTTGCGGTCAATAAATCGTCCATAATGGAACATAAAATTGTTTGTGCAAACATTAAGCGAGGCGGATACAGTTTATCTAAGTTTAATATTTAAACATGTGTTTGAAAAGGAAAGTAAATGTGAAAAATATTAAAAAAAACTTTGGCGTGTCGAGATATACTGTGAAGATGGCTTTGTCGTATATTCATTTCTGTTAATTAACTTCATGCTCAGTATAACAAGGCGTTGCCAGGCGACCAGATTTAAATCTCTCTTTCTCTGTTTTTTTTCACGCATTCTTGTGATTTGCTGCTTTATTTTATTTGGTCAACCCGTCTTGTTGTAGACCTTCCTCTTGACCTCTTTTCTTCGATTTTGTCCTGGATTATCAGCTTCTTTGCTGCTTCCGATTTTTAACTCGCTTAAAATGGACACATTTGTGCGGTTTGCCGTTGACGGAATTATCGGCGTTCTTCTTCTGTATGTCCACATTTCGAAAGTCCTCCCCCCCGATTCTGAATAGTTTTCGTCATTGTTTTCCGGATAATTATTCGCCTGATTTTTGCTTTAAATCTAGAGGGATATTTTTTAGCGAGTTGGTGTTTGTCATAACGGCCCGGAGCGTCTAAAGCGGATGGTCGGTTTTGACAAATGCAACCACGGCAAATCTCGGATCTACCTTAAATTCTTAACATCTATTCAGTTATCTTACGGACCCTTACGTGGGAGAAGAAAAAATAATTTATTGTGATATTTAAATATAATTGGGGGGGGGGGGCAAATGTTCTATGCGAACAATTGTCTGGTGAATAATTCTTCGGCGAACTAGAATTCTAAGGCCTTCAACCCTTTTTCATTGTCCATATCTCGACTACACATGTGGCTACTGGAAATATCAGTGCAGTCAGAAACCTAATCTTTGTTACCGTCATATGCTGATGAGTTTAGTTGTTGCCGTTCGTACCATGGCCAGTCGTCAGATTTAGAGATCAGAGAGCCTAGGTAGTTCAAGTTATGTTCTACTTCAGACCCCGTGGATGTTGGAGGAAATATTAGTCATGACTTGTTTTGTTGTTGTTAAGCAACCATACATCTACATAACATCTCAAATTGGAGATTTTTCAATTTTTGCGAATATGTCTTTTCTACCCTTACAGCCAGGGGTTGGCAAAATACATGAAAATATGTGTTTGAAATACAAAATGCATTTGTTTTGGGTATTTGAAATACAAAATATAAATACATTTTGTTCTGAGTATTTAAAATACAAAATACAGTATTTTAAATATAAAATATAGCATTTAAAATACAAAATACATCATTTCAAATACAGTACATTGTTATACCTGGTTTCAGTGGCGCAGCCAGGATTTTGTTATGGAGGGGGCTAAGGGATGCGAGCTGCGCCGAAGGCGCGAGCTTCAGGCGAAAATTTTTCGGAAAAGGGGGCGTGGTCATCTTATTTTCGAGTATAATTATTGTGTTACCACTGCTACCCACCTTAAATTGAAGTAGGAATTAAAGGACAGCATTTCCGAAAAAAACTCAGGGCGAAATTATTATAACAACGGTTATTATTAAAAAAAAGGAAGAGTGAAATTGCCTGGTTTGGAACAAAACAAATAACACTACAATACAACGGCAGGGCCGTATTCAGTAACATCGTCGAATGAAAGAAATCGCAAACAAAAATTTTTTACGTTACTGTTACTGAACACGGCCCTGTCTATTTAATGTTATCAATTTTAAAGTATTTTGTAATTTGTATTTGAAATATTGCAAGTATTTTTGTATTTGAAATACAAATTCATTGAAAATATGTGTTGAAATACAAAATACAAAATGTATTTCAAATACAAGTATTTCAAATACTGCCCAGCCCTGCTTACATACAGTGACTTAAAAGTCACTATAAAGTCACTGTTATAGTGACTTAAAAGCACGGATTTAGTAATGTGCTTAAAAGTCACTATAAAGTCACTGTATGCTTACAGCGTTAGTTGCGCCATCTGCACCGTTATATTAAACTAAGATTTACACTCGGGCATCCCAAGAACGTTGAACTTGGCCGACAGGACTGCGCCACTTCAGCTGCAATGCCTAGCTCCGATTGGCATACGAAGTATATCATCTTTCTCGCTTCGTAAACTATCGTTTACGTTTGGGTTGACTCGAAAATCCCAGTTACGTTCAACTTAGCCGACTGGGCGTCGCTACCAAAACTATGTTTTGGTCCTCGGTAACTGTAAATTGCCCTCCCAACAAACAGGTTGTCACTAATCTTACATGTAAACTGCTCTCCAAACTTGTATCAATTTTTGTTATGCACTTTGTCTTTCTACATCCGTGATTTTCAAATTCGGTAGTCCTTCAGGGATGTTTTTACCAAGTGTCCTGGCCCAAAGATCCCCGTCTTTCTAGATACGTGATTTTTGAGTTTGGTTGTTCTTCCGGGATTTTTTTAACAAGAACGTGGGCTTCGAAACCTGTGTCTTTCTAGATCTGTGATTTTTGAGTTCGGTAGTCCTTCAGGGACTAAAATATACACTTCAGGGCTAAAATATACATTTACAGGGTGTTACGCATTTTTACTTTAAAATTAAATAGAGCATAGATTTATTACAGATTTTTGAATCGGATTACATTTACTATCCAAGAAACATTCTTTTATGTTTAGAAATTAATGACCCCCAGTACAAGCCCTCTCCTTGTTAGACGTACTTCAAGCACCGGCCCTGCGGGCCTCTAAACAACCGGCCCACCGGGAAATTTCCCGGTTCGTCTTATGGCTCATCTGCCCCTGGCTGTGCACATGGCATTGAACATTTTTGGATGTTAACGCAAGGAAACATCTCTACTTGGGCCTTTTTCAGGTCCGTAGCCAGGGGGCACGTCCCCCCCTCTGAAATGTTCGAAAAAAACATTTGTAATAAACTTCCCGGAAGGGGAACCCCCGAAAATGTAAATTTTTACAAAAGGCTTTTACGGATGTCCCTTCCCCCCGAAAAATGAAATTCTGGCTACGGGCCTGCCTGCTTCGTATTTAATCACCGAAATGGAACTAGAACTTGGCGTAGGCAAACGGATAACGAAAAAATTACACATTTAGCTTTCTGAAACATGAATTTATTGTAAACAACGTCATTGAAGTGTTGAAAAGCATTTCATTAAGCAATAAAATGAAAATCAAAGTGTCATAATTTAATTCGCACTTCGTTAATGGATTATTTTAAATTGAAAGAAACTTCTTTATAAACAGTGCATTTAATGAACTAGGAAGTTTGTCGTTTTCGTCCCAAGAGGATAAGTGGCATCTCGGAATACTGTAAGTCAGCGTTGGAGGCTCAAGGAATTATTTTGAAATTTTAAGATTGACGATGATTATGATTTTTGATATGAAATAATATTTGCACGGCATAACAGTTTGAAAATCCAATAAAATCTAAAGCGTCGTTCTTATCCAATTAACGCTACGTAAATTACGACACGTAAACACGTGTTTATTTATTGAAAAACTAGAAAACAACATTACTTGTTGTAGAAAATTTATTTATCTATAATATTACAAGTACCTATCTAAATGGTTTTTTTTTTAATTCTTTATGGTTTTTGCTTTACGGTCTAGTGCAAGGTCTCTGCGTACTTTTTATAGACTGTTCTTCATTACTCGTTAAGCAATAATCGATTTATTTTAATTCTGCTTACTCACCGAAGTGTTCAGATTCAGAGACCTAATTAATCTGAAAAAATAAATGTAATGAATTACTTTAATTTTCAATGGTGCAAAAGTGCACCATCTGTATTTCGATATACTTACTAAATTTGCTATCGGCCAATGACATCTGTTGTCGGTTTGTTTAACATTATTTTTTCGGGTTCCGACTGGCTAACTAATAAAATTCAACAATATTGTTTTAGGTTACATTGTCAATATATTTAAATTATCCAGAATTGGCTCCATGATGGTTGACACAGGTAAAATCGAAATTTATCACTGGTTTTTTTGTGTCATGCGTAACTCGCAAACCACGTTTGTTTATTGTGAGGGTGCTACCAATGTGGGAAATCATAGCTTCTTTGTATTTTGTTACGCTAATTCGTTTGTAATTTTGACATTTTTGTGCTTTCATGTTGTAATGTTTTAAGGTGATTTATATCAAAGACAACCACTGCTCCCGCCACCTGTGAGAGTCGATAAATGGGGACATAGCGGTCATCCGTCCGCAATTGAAGAATATTATGCAGAAGAGGAGGAGGAAGAACAAGGGCCGGCGCGAAAACCGATGCCAGATTCCAATGGCACGCTTAAAATTAATATGCCTCCTCCTGCGAGAGAGGAACCGCGCTTTCCTCAAGAAAAATGGAAAACTCTTATTGGTACTTGGCCACTTTTATTTGTTTTAGTTTTTTCCTAACACATTTCCCTTCTTTTGCAGCCGCAATAGTAATGTTCTTTAGTTTTATTCTCACTCTCGCTTCACTGGCTATGGTACACGAACGCGTGCCAGACAGGAAAACGTACGGACCACTTCCAGATGTATTTTTAGACAGTGTGCCAGCTTTCGATTGGGCTTTGGACGTTTCCGAATATATCATCATGATATGTGTTAATTCTTGTCTCATTTCTATTTTACTTCATAAACATAGGTGAGTTTTTGGAGATAAATTAAATCAAGAGTTGTAATAATTAATTTTTTTTTTTTCAGGTTCATTGTCTTCAGGAGGATATTTCTAATTTTATCTTTACTGTACATGTATCGAGCCATCACCATGTACGTAACGGTGATGCCGGTGTCTAGCACGACTTACTATTGTTCGCCAAAAACCAACCACACCACTCCGTATCTGGTCGTGAAACGAATTATTACCTTATTTTCTGGGTTTGGTTTGTCGGTAAATGGAAAGCACACTTACTGTGGAGATTACATCTACAGTGGGCACACCGTTACATTGGTCATTAGTTACCTATTTATATCTGAATGTAAGTGTTTTCTCGCCCATGTCTTTTATACATTTAGTATTTATATATCTTTGATCATAGCATCTGAACTTGAGATTATAAAAATATATTATGTAGAGCAAAAAGTGTAGGTGACTTCGGTCGAGTGATCTATCATTTTAGAGAGATCCTTCTTTTATAATCGCATCGAATAGTGGCGCAAGATACAGGTGGTTTTACCCACTAGCGTACCTAGGGGGCGACCGACCCGGGCGGCACGTTTTTAGGGGGGCGGCATTTTGCGGTATGTAAAAATTTTGGGTTTGAAAAAAGTTAACAGCATCTTAAAATTTCTTAAGTATTCGATGTATAATCTTTTTTTTTGCTCATTTTTAAACTTTTTATTAATTTTAAAATTTAAATAAATTTTTTTGGTAGGGGGCGGCAAAAGCTCTAGGTACGCCAGTGGTTTTACCTTTCTTTAATTTTGAGTTTTTTTTGAGTGAGACATCGCAAGCGAGTAATTTAAGAGTTTCAAATTGAATTTTTGTAATCTAGAAAAATAATTACATTTCAAAACCATCCGCGTTTCAGTTCTACAACCCCTATGATTGAACGAAATTTCAACAATATGAAACTGGAGGCGTCTGGTTTCGTAGTTTAAATAACGATTAATTGGACCTCGATGCCCAATTTTGATAAAAAAATATCAAAGTGGATATTAATAATAGTTCAGTTACTGAGGGTATTTGGCTCCAAATTCTGTCCTAAAGCATCGATTTACTTGAAATTTTCAAAGTAGGTAGGAAATAGCTCAAGAAGCAAAGTCTACCCTATACGGAAGTATGCTTTTATCTTGGGGGTGGTTCCCACCCCTTCTCGGGGGGTGGAAATTTTTTTTGTCAATATAACTCCGGGGCTCGATAAAGGATCCAATTTTAAGCAAAAAATGTTCTATAAAGTTTTTTCGAAAACTCAATAATATTTGAGTTATTCAAGATTAAAAACTTGCCATTTTCATTCAAAAATTACACTTTTTTGAACGGTTTTGTACGAATAACTCTAAAACTATGCGTCTAATGAAAAAAAGTGTTGGAAACATAATTGTAGCTTATAAAAAAACAAAGAGATTCGTTTTTTTACAAATATTCTAGGTACAATATAAAGCGAGATATGGTTGACGAAAGGATACTTTGTTTCTTGTGAATGCTCAAATCGACGCATTCAACTTAAAATAACGGAAAAACGACCGATTTTACGGGTATAATGCCAAGAACATTTTTTGTAGTATGTACTTGAAAAAACCTTTTAAATGAGCATTGCTAAAAGTGGATTGCGTTTAAACTAAGAGAGATACAATTCAAAAAAGACTGACCTCCCAAATTTTAAAGAAAAAATGAAAATTTTAAAAGAAAAAAAAATTGAAATACAGTGCCACCATGCTAAGAAAAACCCCGGAAAATATGTCAACTAATTTGATAAAAATTTGAATGAACCAATGAACATCGAGTTATTTCTCAAGTACATTCTGTTGTAAAAGTTACAAATCATTGTGTGTCAATTGTCATTGTGCTGGTTTTTTGTCTTGTTCGTTTTTGTGTTATTCATATTTGAGCTTTATTGTCTACAGAACAGTGTTCTTTTTAGCAGTGGCGTAGCTAGAGCTTTTGCCGCCCGGGGCACATTCTCTAGCTTTTTTCAAACTCACAATTTTTACATACCGTAATCTGCCGCCACGCCCCTTCAAAGCCTTTCTTAGTGTGGTCGAACTGTACATCGTTTTCCTTCTACAGTACCTTTTATTTTAGTGTTATATATATGCTGAAAAAGTTTGACTGGTTTAAAATGTATACTTTTTGAAAAAGTATGCATAGTATGCAAAAGTATAGAGCGCATTTTTCGATTTTTTGAAAAATCTGCCTTTTTCTTCGTATAACTCAAAATTGATAAGAGATACGTAAAAAATTATTCAGTACAAAAATGTAGTGTTTTTCTTATCAAAAATTTTGGTTCTTTTTATTTCTGTAGCATAAAAACTAACGGAGATATCAACATTTTTAGTTGGGTAGATAGCGCGAGTACCACCTTTCTTGCGCCCTTTAACCGTTTACCTTTTAAAAACGGAAGCTTTTGAAATAATGTAATCAACATAATTTTGTAGCCCTTGAAATTTTCTTTAAAATGATTTTTGAATGGATACGGTATCTTTAAAATGAAGGAAGTTATTGTAAAAAAACCAAATTACTTTTTTCACACCTTTTTTTATAAAAGGGTTTTTCTTTTTTCAACACAAACTCAAAAATTTTTTTTTCTTATGTAGATACACCTAAGAAGTTGTATCCAATCCATTGGTTATATTGGATTTTGTCCATGGTAGGAGTATGCATGTTACAAATGGCTCACGGTCATTACACCGTCGACGTTATCATTGCGTATTTTGTTACCACACGCATCTTTTGGACATATCATACTTTAGCGAACAATGCTAGCTTAAAGGTAAGAAACTGATTGTCATAATTTTGATTTAAATCTAATTTTTTGTTTTTTTGTGATTGTAGCAACATTCGCCGAACAACTATTTAGGTCGTGAATGGTGGTTCTGTTTGTTTTTATATTTTGAGGGTAACGTTGGTGGTCCTGTTCCTAGACAATGGCCCGATTGGCCCTTGCCGTGGCCACGTAGATGCCACACGAAAAGTCGAGAAAGTTAGTGAAGTGTAGCACACATTTTTTAACAATTTTTCTTATATAAAATATGTGATATAAAGTAACGTGTAGCGCCTTATGTGACTTTAAAATGAACTAAAAACCTTTTATTATGTACATAATATATTTACATATATATTTTCCCTAAAAAGTTTTCAGAAAATCAGCGATTCGTTTACGTTTTGATGTATTTGATGGGTAATTTAGACGTTAGGTTTCTATTTTATTTCTTGGATATTTTTTCGTCTTATATATATAATTGGTTTGTGGAAAATGCATTTCTTAAATATAATTTTATGAATTTTCGAAATGGTGATTCTGCATAATTTTAGTTTCATAAATGTAGAATGAACGAAACTTGAGGGATGAAACTCATAAATAGATAATGAAAAATTGTGTTTATATTTTTGTAATTATATTTGTTAGAATTTAAGTGGTTTGTCTGCATTTTTCAAGCAAATTTGCATTTTTATTCACTCAACACTACATTAAATATTGTTTTGGTACTTTCTTAATCGATTGATAAATCTTTCTCCATTGCTGTTTTTTGAAATTATCTAATGTAAAAAAAATAAATAAATAAATAAAATGATAATATAGGGCTGTGTGCGAGATGTTGGTGAATATCATGTGCAAATTTAAGATTTTTTTGTGTTGGAAAGTATTTTGCCGACATCTGGCACACCTAAATTAGTAGGAAAAAAAATCTTTTGCCTATAATGAAAAAATACAACTGCCTATTCGACCTATACTCTTTTTATACAGGATTTAGATACCGATGAACATTTGTGAGGTCTTTATACTATTTTTATAAATTTTTTTAAATACTATCACACGTGTGTTTCATCAATCACTTTTTAAAAAAATTAAAATGTGGCTATGATAATAAGCTTACTGTCTGTTTTATATTAATATATTTAGATAATGTAAATTAAAAACGAATGGAATTGCCATTATTTGTGATACAAGTGATTGTTTTGATGCTACCTACTGCATTGTTTTATATGTATCTAGGGTATTGTAAAATCTCAAAATGAATACATTTTCGTCGTAGCACTTTTAATTGGTTTTTACTATAAAACTTTTTAAGTTGTCGTTACATATCCATTACATCTACCGTCTTGTGTATTTTATAAATAAGTCGTTCAGAATTAAATATTTATTGATGTTTATTGATGTTGATCTGGTTATTTATAAATATTGTTAAAATAAAGAGATATTTTTTAACTTTTTTTATTTCATTTTTTTCTCACTTGTGTCTTCTCTTCAGCATTTAAATGCCAATTATCGCTCGAGGGGGATCGATGGCTTGATCTACACCCCAAACGCAAAATAGTTTTTCTCAAGATTTGCACAGAGTACCGATTCATTATTGTGAAAATACAGCTTTCCAAATTAAGAAAAGAAAATTATTTTTTGAAAAAGAACGGCTTGCATTTTTTCTAAAAATATTTTCAACTTTTTTTGGTTTTCGAAATTTTTTGTATTTTATATTTTACAAAATTCCCGGAAGCTACAAAAATTTTCTTATGCAATTTGATCTTTTCGGAAAGTTTTTGAATATGTGACCTGGACTACGAAAAGGGACCTTACGTCGGAAAACTAATTTCCCGGTAAAACGCGTTGAAACATTTAAAGTATGTTTTCTTCTTTTTTTCTATAGGAAACGTTAAAAATATGAAAAAAAATTTTTTGATGATTTTTCAGGTTTTTATAATTTTACGTTTAACTTTGAGATTGATTTTTTGTGAAGTGAGTGATGAAGATAGAAACTTGTGGTTTGCGCCATTCGAAAGAGCGTCTTTTTTCCTATAAAAATCACCAAAAAAGTAAAAATTGATTTTTCCGACGTATTTTCATAGTCCAGGTCACATATGTATAATTCTGAAAATCAATCCAACTGAATTTTTGAGAATAACATTATTTATTTCAAAATCTAAATCAGGACTTTTTGGGGTGAATAATTATAATATGGGTCTCCTCATTTGTATAAAAATTAATTAGAAAATTTTTTCAGGCTGCTATCATTGTGGGACCCCAGGGACCGTTTTGCTCGGCCAATTTCCTGGGTTCCGCTTAGGTATTTTACCAAACAAACAGTCTCAAAGAGTCTTTTGCTCTGCTACGAATTTGTTTTGGGTGTCAGGATAGGTGCTTTAGCCCTATCATGTACAAAAACTTTTTTTATTTGTGTACAGGAAGGCTTCGTTGAATTTATTAGGATCTGTGGTATAGTCTGTCGAACCGTATTGGGCTGCAATTCACCGTGTTTTCGGTAGATCTACATTGGGGGTCCTTCCCTTCTTCTTAAATGTGCCATACCTTCAATGGGCGTTGGTGATCAAACTTGGCTAAAGCAAAGATGACATACCAGGGAATTTCATTAATGGGGTGGTTTTTCGTTGCTTTCCCCACAGCCCACAGTGGCTGTGGCCACTTGGCCTTGGGCTTTGGAACCCCTTCCCTGACGTTTGCCTGTAATTGGCTGTTTCTGGTGTGGTGGTTTTGCCTTCTTTACAATCCTAAAATTGAGATTTAGTCGGTTTATTCCGTTTGAGGGGGGGGGGAGGCTGCAGGATTTCCTTTGAAGGGGAAGGGGCAAGTGTTTTGCATTGGTGGAGACGCCGATACTAGTGGCATATTCTTGCTACTTCTCGCCCTATTCCACCCTGGAGGAATTTTGTCAACTAAACTTAGAACTTGAAAGACGGCACGAGAACACAGTCCAAGCCTATAGTGGTCGGTGGAGACTTCAACGCCAAAGCGACAGAGTGGGGCTCGAACGATATCTCGTTAGATATCGGCCGAACCTCTACTAGAGATAGCAAGAAAAACCACCGGAAGAAGCTCACCGAAGAGGTGAACGAGGATGTCTGGGGAAAGGCGTACCGAATAGTAACGAAGAAGCTGGGCAGACTATCTATTCCAGGCCTGACTGAGGCTCGCCTCAAAGAAATTATCCGGATCCTTTTCCCAGTCCATCCAGAAAAGGCGTTTGCTACTAAGCAAGTGGACGGAGACCTCCCACTCTTCAATGAAGCCGAATTGAGGGCAGCTGCGAGGGAGATTAGTAACAACAAGGCACCGGGGCCGTACGGAGTCCCGTCGGCCATTATTAGAGAGCTGGCAGAGACTCGACCAGAGTCTCTGTAAGAGTCGGTAAGAGAGACTTACCGGTATTCAGTGGAGTTCCATAAGGCTCAGTTCTAGGTCCGGTGCTATGGAATGTGATGTACGACGGTGTCCTCAGGCTCCCCACTCTACCGGGGATGAGCATCACTTACTTCGCAGACCACATCACGATCGTGGTAGAGGCCGAGACGGAGGACAAGTCAACTCCACAGTGGCCGACATATCTGTATGGATGGCGGCTGGTTCCGGAGATGACGGAGGCGGTCGTAGTATCGGGAAAGAGATGGATCAGGCTAGTCCGGTTCTCGTTGGACGGTCACACCATCTTAGCGTGCGATCAAGTCAGGATGCTGGGCGTGAACATCGACCGATACAGATTTCCCCAGAAACTTCAGAAAACACAATTATTAGATAATTATATTTCTTAGTAATTTTCCATATTTGTTGTTAATCAGCTAAAAAACAAATTTAATCTAACTAATTTTATTAAAAATTACGAAAACATGATAATTTATTGTAATGTTAAGTTTTATCACTAACTAACTAATGTCATGTAGATAGATATACTGGTAATTGAAAATCGTTTTTATCAAAACTTGACAAACACAATTTGTCCCTGAAAATTAATAAAATTCTAACTCTGTGTACACAGCTTTGTCGAAAAATTGGTATTTTTCAGATTTCGAGTTTTGATTGATTTACTATAAAATATTACTATTATTTTCTAGGTTGCAAAGGCTGATTTTCCACTTGTAAAGTAAATTAATTTGAAGGAAAAAGAATTTTTAACTCTGGCATGTCAAAAACAGTTTTTCTCATTTTGTGTCTTTTAAAATCTGACATGAAATCGAAATAATAGTTTGTTCATTTCCCGGTGGTACCTTATATTATAAAACTCCGGCGGGCAAAAGACAGAACCAGGTGCACCCATAGACCTAATTGGGCTGCAGGAAAGTTACGCGCTACAACAGAAGACGCTCGACAAGATCTTGCAGAAGATTGAACCCCAGGGTGAGACAATCGAAAAACTGGAAAGAAAACAAGTTGTTAATGGACGAAATACATAAGACCAAAAGCACAGTAGCAGTCATGAAGAACAAAACCAACAACTTGAAGACGAGTTGACCTCCAGCTTGGAGACCCCAAAAGTCCCCAAGAGAGCAATAAAACCCGAGACACGCATCTCTACCCCCCAGCTAACAATGACATAGGTGCTCACAGGGGAAACCCCACAAAGCGGCAGGCAACGGAAGCACAAAAGATGGAAATCTTGCGGAGAGAAGAAGAGGCCCAAAGGGCCACCATGAATACGGTCATGGATGTTGGGAGCGAAAATAGAGAGGAGGCCCAAGAAACAAGACGAAAGGCCGGGATAAACGACTTCCTACTCGTTTACTTGTTGCCTTGACGCCGTCATAATAAAGGCAAATGTCGAAAGCTTTAACTACAAAGTGGATGCGGTCAGATCCGTAGTGAAGCAAGAAGTTCGTATAGGACTAAAGAAAATAAAGCGGAATTTTAGAATAGCGGACTTGAAAAACATAGCTGCAGAAGGAGATCTCGTACTATGCGATCTGAGTTAGTACTGTCAGGGCACACAGCAGTGGCAGTGAACATAATGGACAAGATGACCAAGACTCGAATCGGCATAGTGAACAATTGTCGAATACAAGAGGAACGAGTAGAGAAGAGATGCCACAGATGCTGGAAAATGAGGCACACTATGGCCACATGCACAGCAGAGGATACAACAAAGCTCTGCCTTAAATGTGGAAGAACTGGCCGCTTTGCAAGGAGTTGCACTAAGGAAAGGCCCTTTCGCCTTTCTTGCAAACAAGAGGGACACAGGATAACCAACTACAACAGTCCAGCAACAAAGCAGCTCTGAGTACGGGAAAGGCAGATTTTTTCTCGAAAGTCAATATTTTTTCAGATATAGTCAGTTGAAAAATTCAAAATGTATATTTTGTTAAACTTTTCGTCGACAATTGCAGATACAAAAAAAATTATAACAATTGAACTTATAGAACTCATTTTCAATTTTTCAACTGATTATATCTTGGAAGGTATTGACTTTTGAGAAAAAAATCTTCAAACAAAAATGATAGGAAGTTTAATTTCCTACAAAAAAGGTGATTATCATTTTTGTCGTCCGGCGCACCGTTTATGAAATAATAATAAAAACGCGTTTTTCAAGATGGCGGCTGACGCGAGTGCTATCTGAGGCCGAAAACCCGGTTTTACACTTAGGAGCCATCCACTAACATAATCCAATTAAAAAATTCCTTACCAGGATTTTATGTTTTGCAGCACCATTTCTGGTGCTCTGGCGCCTGGACTACAAACCAAATAGCTTTTTTCAACTCCTCGCATCAAAACACGTCGGTTTAGGTCATAAAAAGGCTAACTAAATTTTTGACAATTTAAAAGAAAATTTGACCCCTAAAATTAAAAGTCTTAAATCGTAACCTTTTTTTGGCATTTTCTTATGCAGTTTGACGAGATAAATTGATTGGCGCAAGCAGATTTTACGTAAATTATATGATATTTAAGGATTTATGTGTTTTTAAAGTTGAAAAAATGGTTTGTTATTTTAAACCGCTTACGAGCGGTTTTCCTAAATGTAAGCGCGTTTACAAACTTCTCGCATCAATACACGTCGGTTTAGGCCATATTAGACCATCTAATTTTTTGAAAAAAATCTTTGCCACTTTTTGACCCCAAAAATTGAAAGTTTTAAATCGTAACTTTTTTTACATTTTCTTTTGTTTGATGAGATAAATCGATTGACGCAGAGATATTTTACGTAAGTATGATATTTAAAGATGTATGTGTCTTTGTTTGTAAAATTGAAAAAATGGATTTTACCAACACAAAGCTCGAAAGCAGTGCTTACTCGAGCGTTTTTCAGTCTTGCTTCCAGTGGCGGCTTATTATTGAAGAGGCTAATAATTAATAAAGTATACATTTTTTAAGATATCCTTAGATTTCCTAAGGTTTTCTAAGACCTCTTCGATTTCCTAGAATTTTATAAGATTTTCTCAAATTTTCCTTTGTATACCAGAATTCTTCAGCGGTTTCCCCTTCGGTTTACACCTTTATTTTTTAACTTCACTTTTTGGATATAGGTATATTGTGACAAAAGTATCAATCTTTTGATAATTTTTATAATCCAAAATCTAAAAAAAAAAATTATATTTTTTAAAAACTTTAATAGTTTAATTAATATATCAGGGGAGGCTAAGCCTCTCTTGCCTCCTCTGACGAGTCGCCGCTGCTTGCTTCCCGTTGCTCGTTTGTTTGTGAAGCTCGTAATCCCAGTGATCTTGAGATCAATCAGTAAAAATGTATTTGTTGACCAGTTCACGACATTGTGCGATTTGTATTTAACTTGGCGAAATTAATGCGATCTCTCTCTCACCTCTCAAATTTTTTAAAATATTTTTGCACAGTAACTTAACCCGGGTCCTAGTGAGCTAGTATGCAAAATTTGGTTCAAATCGGTTCAATGACTTAGGAGAAAGTGGCGGACAAACAAATAAACATTCATTTTTATATACAGGGTGTCCCAAATCTCAACGTCATCTCTTGAAAGACTGATAGGCCAGCTCATGACTAACCACACACAGAGAAATATATGTTACTAATCTACACAATTGTGCAGAAAAAGTACGCAATTGTGTGGATTAGTAACACATCTTTCTCTCTGTGCAGAATATTAAAATATGATCTAAGTAAAAAATCGTTAATTTTCGAGATATTAACACTTTTATGTATTTCGTGAAAACCGACACCTTAAGGCGGTATTCTGGTATCCGGACGTTTGGTCCCGGACGATTGGTCCGGGAATATTTAATTATTAAATATTAAAAATTATTCTTAAATAAATATTAAGGGGAATCGTAAATTCCCCTCCAAGCTTAACTATAAAATGTAAACAGCCCTTCGAGCAAAAAGATCGCCAGTAATCCTAGATGTAAACTGCGCTTCAAGCAAAAGGGTTGCCACTAATGCCATATGTGAACTGCCCTCCAAACTACCCGAGGCTTAATTTATTAATCCCATAAATCCCAATTAAAAATAAAGATTTAATTCAGAACAGAAAAAAATCACAGCGTTGAGTTCACATCGAGGGAGATCAACCCTCTTTCTGGTAGCACACTTTGTCGAGTAGGACCGGTCTAGAGGGATATTTTTAGCGAGTATGGCGTTTGTCAAAACGGCCCGCAGCGGAGGGTCAGTTTTGACAAATGCAACTACAGCAAATCTTGGATCTACCCTAAATCGAGTTAGGTTATTTATATTTTGATTTCTAAACTAGAATACCGATTCTAGGACGTTTGGTCCTATGAAAAATTTGAAAAAATCAAAAAATTTTTTTTTATATTTCCGAAGTTTAGACATTCAAAAATATGCCCTGACAAGGATTTTTCAAAATTACGATTATTTAACGAGTTACAGCCATTTTAGTGACGCGGCATCTAATCTGGTATGACCGATACAAAAAATGAACAATAGACGGTAGGCGCTGCCCGACTACCTGCCGATGAATTCCCCCATAAAACCTTATTATATTAACATTTCAAGTTAGTTTCAAGTCAGTCTGCTCGTCTTCACGAAAGAACTTCGGAGTTGTATGAAGCAGGAATCGCCGATTAAAAATATGTAAGTATACCGTACCATTTTATGAGTAAAATTGCCGGTATCTTGACTCTCAAAACTTTAAACGCGTTTTTTTCGATACAACGCTTTTCAATCTAGCGTGCACAATATCTCAAGTTCTACTAAACCGATTAATTTCAAATTTGGTGTGAAGATTCTTTATACATCCCTCAAAGACATGAACCTAACTAAAGTTGAAAAATTTGAATTTTACTATTTTAAAATAATTTGGAATCGTTATAGAAAACCTGCAAAAATACTTTTTTTTAAACGACCGCCATTTTGTCTAAAAAAAATTTTTTTTTTTACTTGTCCAAGGGTCATACCATAGCGACAACTTGACTAATTAAGATTCCGTTGGATTTTTTGTTTCAGATGACCAGGAGGATTAAAACCTTGCACGCCAGGACACTGTCTTGTTTTTGGACCCACTTTGCCAGCTTATAACTTCTTGAATTTTGAATTTTTTTTTCGTTTAAATTTTTATGAATTCTTAAGGTATCAGTAAACAACTGATTAAAAAAATTTGATAGTGAAAATATTCTTTGTTTTATTTTTGTTTTATTCTAGACTAGAATACCCCCTTAAATCAGTTTTTCGAGTGCCACGTGTACGAAATTCAATATTTTGAGATTATAATTTTGGCTAAGCAAACCTTAAATATTGTTTAGTTTATTTAAAACAAATCACAAATAAAAAAAAATTTTAAAAATATTGAAATAATGTAATATTATAGTAAATTATAATAAAAAAACTAAAAAAGTAACATTTTTTATTTAGGTCATATTTGAAATTCTGGTTAGTCATGAGCTGCTCTACCAGCCGTCCAAGGGATGATGTTGAGTTCTGGGACATCCTGTATAGAGATGAAGATGATAATTTATCGAATATTTCATATTTAATATATTTTTCTCCCTTTTTTCGTTTTTCTTTGAATAAAAAGAAATGATTTTGTTTGAATAATTTTTTTAAAAGAAATAAAATTTATTACTTAAATTTAAATAAATTATTTTTGATAAAACAAAAATTTGCTTAAATAAAAAAATAAATGTTTTCTTACTGCAGTTTACTAAAAAATTTTGATAATAAATGTTTATTTAAATTAAATAACATTTAATTTTCTGATGTACTATATAATAATTGGGGTATTTACCCGACTGATACAAATGAGGTGGTATGGATACTCGTGAGGTGAATTAAATAATTTCTTATAATTTTTTTAAAATAAATTTAAATCACAGGTAATATTTTTGAATAAAAATTATTATTTTTGTAAAAATTCCAGTTTTTAGAAAATACAACTATTTTTAATCAAAATGCTGCTGCTGTTGTTCTAATAAAAAAATTGATAAGTTTCTATGATTGTATTATATCGACATACTTTCTAAAAATTGTTTAAGATTTGCCAATATTTTTTAGACTTATTTGACCATTCGCGAATTTCAAGGTCGAATTTTCGTTAAAATCAACTTAACATTCTTGCGCAGTTACTATAGGTATAACGCACGTGCGATTGCCATAAAACTGCGTTTAAAATGTTTTGAAGTTTGTCACATTTAGATTATATATTTGTCATTAGAAATATAGTATTTCAATCTTATTTTGAGTCAACATTTCAAAAATGGACAGTGATTCATCGTCGTATTATCAAACAACATTCAGCGAAGACGAACGATATGGTAAGGAAACTACGATTACTCAATATAAATAATAAATTAGCGCAGCAGTTAAAATTCCAAAAATAAGTGCATATAATTTTTTTAGAGCAATGCATAAGAGAAAAAAAGCGTAAAAAAGTATTATTGGAAAAAGAAATTGAATTACAACGAGAAATAAATTTTCAAACTTTTTACAAAAGAAGCAGTAGTGATCCAGATTCAATATTCAATCTCGCTGGAGTGCATTTTCTCAAATTCTGCAACAAAAAAATTAAATTTAGCTTTCAACCATGCAGAGTTGCAAAGATGGTTAATCAAAGAGTAATGTTTTACATTAGCTTCAAGTACGTAAATCATCACTGGAGAGTGAGACGAGATTCCGTTCCTGTTAATTACAAAATGAAAGTATATTCCTTATTTTACACAAATGGATCCTTTCGGTTTGATGATGATAACATTTGTGATGGTATAAGGGAAATTTGGTCTATTTTTGTTAAGTGGGCAGCAGAAGAACATAAGTACAGAAGAAGAAAACTTCAGGTAAAATTTTTTTAGAAAAGTTTTTTTATTTTGTTTTAATAACTTTTTGCAGAGATTTCGAAAAGGAGAAGATTTGTTCATCGACAGAGACGATGAGGATTTATTTTTAAGCGACTCTGAAATAGAAGAGCTACATAAAAAACGAGAAGAAATTTGGCAAAGAATGTTACCTCCGCCGCCGGCACAAAGAATGGTATCTCCGCCGGCACAAAGAAGGAGATTACGTATGCGCATCTAAAGGCAAAAATGAATTTAATAATTAAATGTGATTTTTTTTACTTCAGTATTATTCTGTTCCAATAAAATGTAAATAAACGTTAATTTCATTAATTAAAAAAATTATTTTAATTGCTTAATTTTAGGTCTGGGATGAACATACTAAGTTTTCCCTCTCATAAGTGGTCTGCATTCGACGCCATCTTGGAAAGATGGCGGCGAAATAGTGTTTTTTGCAAATATCTCGTTAGTCATTTATTTTGCCGGGAAAAAGCTGTTACAAATATTATTCAGAATAAAATTTTCTATAAAAAACATATTAGCACTATTAATCCAAAATCAAGCGTTTTCAAGTTGGTATGATGATATAATATGCCAAAATGACGAAAAACCTGAAAGACCCATTTCGGTGTCAACCCTAGAAAATATAGTTGCATTCCATGATTTGATATTGGAGTAAAACGTACAGCTGAGGCCCTGAGAATTTCTTTTGCAGAAAATTTCTACAAAATGGATTCCCAAATACAGAAAAGATCACGAGTGGAAACATCACGCACAATATGTGCCCGATTTGAAAAAGATCCCAACTTGTCGTTATGGATGAAACTTGGGTGCATTTCTACTACTCAGGGACAAAACAGCAGTTAATGAAATTTAAGCACTTATGGTTTTTAAGGCCAAAGAAGTTCCGCGTTCAAAAATTTGCTGAAAAAGTGTTTGCTTCATACAGAGAAAAATATGTGTTACTAATCCACACAATTGTGCAGAAAAATTATACAGTTGTGTACTTTTTTTCCACAATTGTGTACTTTTTCTGCACAATCGTGAGAATTACTAACATATTTATTTCTCTCGGTGCAGTGTTTTGGATTAGTCGTGGTATATTTCATATTAATTACTTGAAAAAAGAAAAAACTACATTGTACCAGTGGCGTAACTAAGCAATCATGGGTCTGTGTTCCAGAGTCAAACTGGGCCCCAAATGAGTACAATAAATTAATATAGATTTCTGGGTAAAAAAATAATGTGCTAAAGATAAGCAAAAAATATCTTAGTCGTCTCTAGGAAGGGGTAACCAGGTCTTCGTGGTCAATTTTCAATCGGGAATTTTTTTGTTCGACTGTTAATTCATCTGTGTAATATTTTTTAACAATTTTTCCCATAGCAGTCTTGCACTTAACACAGAGAGTAATGTATTTTACCAATTCTCACAATTTTGTGGATTAATAACATATTTCTTTGTGTACTCTGATGCAGCAGATGCAAGGTGTCACTGATTCTGAACATATTACGTCAAATCCTCCACAATGGTACCTCTCTTTGACGCTAGAAACTGACAGTGATAAAGCACAGAATCCGCTGTTTCGTCTGCTTTTTGCATTCCCGTTACCTGGGATCATCTACAAATCCCAGTTTGTTGCAGTATCCAGTTAAGATCCCAGCAATATCCCGTAGACTGACTCAGGACAGCTTTAAATAATATTTTGAATGCCACGAGGAAGAAGAGTTTGACAACAACGAAGAATCCACACAAGCCTCTGCGGATGACATTGGGAAACTAATCAAGGCAAGAACGAGAAAAGAACTAGCAATAAAAATCCAAGCTGCCGTTGATCGAATGGATAAATGGTGTAAGAAGATGAAGCTAAGTTTGTCCCCAACAAAAACCAAGATCCTCTGATTCAGGCCAATCAGAAGCAGTAACACAGACATTAAAATATAACTGAATGAAGTAAAAATACAAATCATAAAGCAGTACAAATATCTAGGCATGATCCTAGACGTTCCAGCCAGCGGCGTGGCGAGGGGTTTTGGCGCCCGGGGCGGTTCCTAAATTTAGCGCCCTCCAAATTTAGTTTGCAACTTTCAAGTTGTCAAAAAAGCTAAAAAAAAAAAAAAAGGTCAACGGTATGTTTTTATGTTATGTTTATGATCTTTTTTGAAAATTTTTTTGGCGTTTGGCGCCCTTTTAATGGCGCCCTGGAGCTGTGGCTCCTTTGATCCGTGCCTTGCCACGGCCCTGGTTCCAGCCATACATTAATATGGTCTACACCAAGGTAACGAATCTTATCACAGGGCTCCAACGCAAGGCAAGTGCCAGCTGGTATATTGACCTGAGAAAATCCATGTCCAGAATTTATCAGAGGGCAGTAGTCCTCATCGTGGCTTATATGGAAGCGAAATCTGGGCATGGATCGACGAGAGATATACCATAGCGAGGCTCTTGTCATGCTATGGACTTATTGCAAGTTTATTAGTAAAAGTTATAGAACAGTCTCTGCACGGGTCTGCACCAGCTAGACCAGAGGTGGGCAAACTTTTTTCATTAAGGGCCAAAAAACCTAAAAAATTTTACGGGGGGCCAGAATTCCAAAAAAAAATTCAACTTGTCTATTCCATATAGGAACCTCCAGGCTCTGACCACAGGGCCAAGCACGGGACAGGACTGGGCAACCCAGCTCTGGCTTCCCAATGTTGGCCCTAACTAAGACCCAGACTGGGAAATCCAACTCTGGTCCTCCAATGTTGGCCCAGACTTAAGCCAGAACTAGTGAACCCAACTCTGGCTTTCTAATGTTGGCCCTAGCTAAGGCCCAGGACTGGGCAACCCAGCTCTGGTATTCCAATATTGGTCCAGGCTTGAGCCAGAACTAGTGAACCCAGCTCTGGTCTTCCAATGTTGGCTCAGGCCTGAGCCAGAACTAGTAAACCCAGCTCTGGTCTTCCAATGTTGACCCAGGCTTAAACTAGAACTATTGAACCCAACCCTGGCTTTCTAATGTTGGCCCTAACTAAGGCCCAGGACTGGGCAACACAGCTCTGGTATTCCAATGTTGACCCAGGCTTGAGCCAGAACTAGTGAACCCAGCTCTGGTCTTCCAATGTTGGCTCAGGCCTGAGCCAGAACTAGTAAACCCAGCTCTGGTCTTTCAATGTTAACCCAGGCTTGAGCCAGAACTAGTAAACCCAGCTCTGGCTTTTCAATGTTAAGCCAGGCTTGCGCCAAAACTAGTAAACCCAGCTCTGGCTTTCTAATGTTTGCCCTAGCTAAGGTCCAGGACCGGGCAACCCAACTGTGGTCCTCCAATATTGGCCCAGACTTGAACCAGAGCTAGTTACCCAGCTCTGGCCCTAGCTAGGACCCAGTTCTGCACATCCTCAAATAACAAATACAAATAAAACATTTTCGTAGACGACTAAAGGTACGAACCTTGCGTTGTTAAATTGTTTCACATGGTAAGTTAAACAAGTGCTGCAATTCTCAAATTCGAAATTTTTCAAAATTGGCTGAATATCGTCATAGTACTTCACCCACGCTTCTCCTGACACGTCAAGCAACGACCGAGAGACAGGCGGGTGGCAGAAATTTTTGCAGTTTTATAAAAATATAATTCCGAGAGCCATACACTGCTACTTTAGAATAGACATTGGCGGGCCGGATTAAAATTCTTTGGGGGCCTGAGATGGCCTGTGGGCCGTACTTTGCCCATCCCTGAGCTAGACCTTGAACTAAGAAGGCTCCACATTTGGAAAAAAACGAAAGGGAAAGAAAGGGTGACCTTCCTGGGTAGGGAGTTCCTACCAAAATACTTTACACCCTGGGCAGAAAAAAAGCGAGAAATCGCACTAGAAATACAGAACTAATGGCAAAAAAGATGGGATGAGGCGGAATATGGTAGAATTATCCACCAATTTATACCTGAAGTGCTGCCAAGAATAGAAGTGGAAACAAACTTTCAGTTAACGCAACTTATCACCGGACACGGCGAACTTAGCCGACACCTCAAGAGATTGGGAAAATCGACGAATGGACTGTGTCCGGAATGCTTAATCCTGGACGAGCCCTTGCACAGAATCTTGGACTGTGGCCTGTATGAGGAGGAAAGAAGGGCGATGGAAAACTACTTCACGGTAGACCCACCCCTGAATCTGACTGACTTATATAGGCGTACTCCCCAGGATCTGCTGCTTAGGTTCCTCTAAGCAAAAACCGTTGCAAGAAACTCATCTAATGAACTAAACAGATGATAGCCAAAATTTGTTCCCTCCAACAAAACACAAGAAACAATAAAAGAATATATGAAACCCCAGCCAAAATAAAAACCAGAGACACGAATAAAAAGAACCAAGGAGGGCCCTAGCGCGAAATAAAGGCCCAACATAAAGAACCTCAAGAAACGTAAAAATAACTATTTTTGAGCATTCACAAAAAACAAAGTCTCCTTTCGTCAACCATATCTCGCTTTGTATTGTACCTAGAATATTTCCAAAAAAACGTATCTCTTTGTTTTTTTAAAAGCTACAATTATGTTTCTAAAACTTTTTTTCATTAGACGCATAGTTTTTGAGTTATTCGTAAAAAACCGTTCAAAAAAGTGTCATTTTTCAATGAAAATGGCAAGTTTTCAATCTTAAATAACTCAAACAGTATTGAGTTTTTGAAAAAACTTTATAGAAGAGTTTTTGCTTAAAATTAGAGCCTTTATCGACTCCCGGGGTTATTTTGACCAAAAAAAATTTTTTTTGCCAAAGCCATTTTTAAAAATTAAAGTTAAAGAGAATCCTGGCAGCACAAGAAATGTTAAATTAAATTCCGTCAGTGTTTAAATAAAACAACAAACTATTGCTACACCTCTTGCCCCCATTCCAAATTCTGATGCAATCAAACTCGTGGTATTCAACAAGTTTCCATTTTCAATGTTTTGCTGATTTGAGAAATCTCAACATTCGTTGTTTATTATGAAAAAATTTATCTGTATATATATACAATATTATACATGGTTGCATTGGTTACAATAAGTTATGGCAACAATAAGTATTATAGATTGCTTTACAATGTTTAAATAATTACAATCGTATAACAAAACATACAAATTCTAGCGAGCCTGAATTAAAAAACTTAAATATTTTCCTAAATTATACAAAAATAAAATAGAATATTGGATAAATTACAACTTACACCTAAGTTTGTTCATCTATTAACGTGGGACTAACTTGTCCGTCGTTAATTAAATTTTTACCATTTGCAATAGAGCTTCCCGTCGATTGCGTTATAGAATTTAATTGTTTGTTTCTTAATTCAAAAACTTGTTGTATGGCTTCACGGAAACACAAGAAATTGTAATCGATTACACCTGAAGAGATAAAAAATATTATTTTAGATTTAAATGGAAATAGCAGATATAAAAACCTTTGTGATCAAAATTGTCTTCTCTTAAAATACAGATTAATGCGAGAAATTTGTTAACCTCCCGTAAATACAGAACTGTTCCATTATTAAGTTTAATTAAACTAAAACTTTGTTCGTCGAAAGCGGTCACCTCGGGCTCCTCGCGGACACTGCAACCGTAAATCCAAGATACATCGATCACTACGTCAATCATATCGCAACATAACTCGTAACTTTGCATGTCGACGGGCGTCGAATCGGTGGCAATATAAATTTTCGAGACGACATCAAACAAAAACGATTTTTCTATTGCCGAATTCTAAAAATAATAACAGCTTATAAAAATGTTATTGGCGTATTTAAGTAAATTTACTGTGTTAAGAATGTTGAGTAGATTTTCTAATGCTGGTAATTGCACTATCAATTTTTGTACAACTTTGGAGAAAGCTTCAAATATGGAGTGGTCATAAATTGAAGTCAAATGAAAACTCAGATGAATTTGATCGTAGCCTAAAACAATATTTTTCCAGTGTTCAATTATCTATTGGGAAACAATGTACACAATTTTATTATTTATATTACTGATAATGTGAAACTCGTGATAATAAGTACGACTTCTTTTCGATGGAGGTCAGAACATCAATGTTGTTTTTTTATTATCACCAAAGCCAAAAAACGTTATAAACTGTGTGATAAATATAATTTAAAGTTTAACTTACCCGCATCGGCTAAATCATCGGTCGCTCTTTGGTGAATGTCCCTTTGAGATTCCATTTTAAAGTCATCCCCCAAACCGTCCACCTTATGGATGAAGACTTCAAATTTAATATTTTGGTTGACCTTGTATGCTTTAGTTACAGTTAAATTTAACTTATTAAGGGCTTCCATGTAATCGTCCTGCAAAAGTATCCGATTAATAAGCTTGAATACAATTAAATTAGCAACTTACCTGTGCATCGATTACAAAAACTAACGCGCCACATCCTCCGAAAATCATTTCGGAATCAAAGGAGTCATCAAAGAAATCAATTTGACCAGGAAAATCCCAAATTTGAAATTGTACAAAACTCGAATTGTTAATATCATCTTTGACTATTTTATTTGTACTCTCGAGAAACAATGTTTCGTTGGGTGACATCTTATGAAAAACTACTTTTTGTATAGAAGATTTGCCCGATCTCCTCAGACCCATTAACAAAATACGAGGCTTCTGATCGCTACTCGAACACATATTTATGTCCTGATCGCCATCAAACGCATTATAACCAAAATCTTTGGGAAACGAGCCTATATGCCCGTCAAAACCACTCACCTCTTCGTCATCCTGATACGAAGACTAAAAAAAAATGTTAAAGTGGATGACATCTTAACCTCAAAATTATATTTACCATTTCACTAAGTGTTACGTAAATACTAATAATCGAATTAAATATTATTTATTTTAAGAATATATCGGTTACACACATATTGAAGAGTAACGATTATTGGAAATGATAATTATCATAACACTTGACGAGAACCACCAAAATAGTAGATGTCTGTAATATTAATTGTCATGTTGCCGGGCATTGCCGGGTAATAATATTTAATTAATACGCCAGTGGCGGATCGCAAAGGTACAAAAACCACACTTGGGTATTTTTTTATTGTAATATAATAATAATACTAACTAATAAACTAATAAAAATCAGTTATACAGTTTTTTTATTCATTCCGATATGGAACTTGCTGGATAATCAAAAAAATAAAAATTTTAACACTAATTGGAATCTCGTTAATCCATTCATCAGTATTGATGGGACATTTCGCCATCGTCGTTTTGCCGCCGTCGTTTTGTAGGCAACTCATTTCACTGTCGCAAATTGAGTATTAAACTTTTTAATATTAAAATGAAAATTAAAACGTTAGAAACAAACTATACTATTTTAAATTTTTATTTTTAAATTGAAAAGTTACCAAAGACTGCCGCACAACCTGAGTAATGGAGTTTCACACCAATCGAGTTCCACACCATTAATATACTAGGAGTCCAGGAACTTTTAAAAATTATATTAAGAAACATTTAGTTCGGTAACGCTTGGTTCGCGTTAGTTCGCTAAGGTTCTGATTGGTTCTTCGTATATACTAACTTAAAAAGTGCCGTATCCTAAAAGAACGAATTTTCCGAGAAGTAATTAGTTAAGACGGCTGATAAAGTTGAAGCAGTGGGATGCGAAATATCGGGCCACAACGGACCAGGAACTACAGACAGCTGCAATCCAACTCAAGTGATACAAATCTTAGGAAGAGTCCGATAAAGGCAGATGGACTCACCGCCTGATCCACATCATTGATCCGTGGGTTACAAGATCCTTTGGCGACATTGGCTATGAGATCATGCAGGCTCTCAGCGGTCACAGCTGCTTCCGCAGCTACCTGTATCGGATACAGCTACCTGTATCGCAGCTGCTGTGGGGAACTCTCGATGACGCCGAACATATCATCTTCCACTGCGAGAAGTAGGCCGTGGTGAGGGAAAAGGCTCAAACGCAACTTCCGACAGTTTTTGCTAAGTATAATATTTATCATTTTATTTTCCCTCTAATGCCCGTACGGATTAATCCGAGATTCAAGATTAATTCTCGAAATAGCAACTGTTGCTACGATACGGTCTAAATTTCAATAATCGCATTGGTAAATCCTAGGATTATCTTGAATCTCAGATTAATCCGTGACTATTGGTACGGACATTAGTGAGTAAATGCGATTCTTGTTTGCCCTGTGAATTTGTAACATTTTCGCAAGTTTTTGTGCGTTTACGTCAGGCCAAAGTGCGTTTTCCGAGCTCTACGTATCTAGAGGCGTCGATATAAGCAATAAAACGGCACTTGATTTTTTTGAAGATTTTCGAACGTTTCTAACGTAATTCGACGAGAAAAATCAAATATATATCATTTTATTTGGCCTCTAAGTGAACAAATGCGATTCTCGTTTGCTCTGTCTATTTGTCGCATTTCCGCTCGTTTTTGTGTGTTTCCGCCAAGAAAAAGTACGATTTCCGAGCTCTACGCATCCAAAGGCGTCGATATAAGCAATAAAACGGCAATTGAATTTTTGAGAAATTTTTGAGCAAGCGATTTGCTTGCTCGTACGCAATATTATTGTAACACAGTTCCGAGAGCTTAGTGGCGTAAGCTTTTTGGCTCTATCTGGACTTGAAAAATTTGGACAAAACGCAATTATACATAAAAAGTTATTTAAAAATTAAACTTTAATAATGTGTAATACATTATTTAATTACGTTCATGTTGAACAATAAATATAATAAAAGTAATATTATATAATTAAAATTAATTAAAAATAATTGTAAATTGCGAGATACATTAAAGATTTAACATTTTTCAGTAGTTGTTGTTTTGGATTTATTTTTAAAAATGTGTATAACTTTATTCAAAAACTTTGTTTTTGCTGTAGTTGTGCTTATATCTATTTCTACCACACATTTATTGGTATTCGTGTCGTTGGCTTTAGTTGTTTCTTCACACGATGTTGATGGGCTACAAGTACTTTCTGTGGTAGTAGCTTCACAAGTTGTGCTGAGAGGAGTCGTTGTACATTTTACTTTAGTTGTTTTTTTCGTCTTTTCATGGTGTGCTTTTGTAGCAGCAGCTTTGTTGTTATAATTACATAAAGTGAACATTTTATTACCAGTATGGTTTTTTTTATCTGTATCAGTTTTGGAGGATTTGTTATCACAAGTTGTCGTCGTATTGTTTGCCGATTCTGCACTTGAATTATTACTGCATTCGATGTTGCCTAAAATGCTTTTTCTTCCTTGATCAGTTGATGTGCTGGGCTCACCAGCAGCCGTAGTAGCACTACTACTGCTACTACTGAAAAGAAAATTTAAATCTTCTTCAGTGGCATTACCGTTGCACGTAGTTTCTGATTTTTTATTATTTGTTTGTGTAGGTTCATTTGTTGTTTTGCAAGTAGTGCTGGTATCCAATTTTTGATCAGAAGATGTTTCATCTGAATAGTAAAATTAAATATTTAAGGTTGTATTCGTAGCATGCAATCAAAAAATTTCAATATTAAATTGACAAAAAACCCGGGACGTTAATTGGATCTAGATTGGTAAAAAAGATCTTTTTTGTAAAAAATTGAAAATAAATCGCTTTCCGCACTAGTGCGTGAAATTGGCTAATTATTTAACTCAAATCAGTGTGGAAAGTGAGCTACTATTACACAACCGTAGTAGAAAAATGCTTTAAAATAGAAAATAATTAAAATTATATTGTTAAGTATTTAAAAACAAGGTATTATTTTTCAAAATATACTAACTTTGACAAATTTCTTCGGTACCTGGTACCGTGGTAGCGTTAGCAGGTTGATCTGAAATTTAATAATAAAAATCCCACTAAGAAAGATATGTCGCAAAAATTTACTAACTTTGACCATTTTCTTCCATACTTGCCACCGGGGTAGCGTTTAAGTGTTGTTCTGAAATTTAATAATCAAAAATTCGACTAAGATAGTTATCTTATAAAAATATAAATACTAACTTTTTCCGTTCTCTTCCGTACATGTCACTGTGGTAGATTGATCTGAAATTTAATAATCAAAATCTGACTAACGAGGAGAACACCGAAGTGTAAACCTAGGATCGAGACAAGCTTTGGTATAGGTTGAAAGAGCACTAAAATGAAGCAAATATTTGATTTTTTTACAGCGCTTACTGCGGGAAATCAAACCTTGGACCATTCAATCCACTTACGGAATTGGTAGCATTTCATCTAAAAGACTTTTGGATTTTTATTGCATAAACTAGCTGAAGTAATTCATCAGAAACGATAAAAAAACCCGTGTTTGCTTAATTTTAGTGTTCTTTCAATCTACTAATGCTGACTTCTAGAGTTACACTTGAAAAGTTCTTGTTGTAAAAAAGATATCATCTTACAAAAATATACTAACTTTTACCATTTTCTTCCATACATGTTACTGTGGTAGCGTTTGAAGGTTGTTCTAAAATTTAAAAATAAAATAAAATTTATTTGTAAAGCAGACGCTTAAGAGCAATTAAAAATTGCTGAGCAAATATATCACTAAGTATTGTTTGAGAATTAATGATTATGGTGCTATTCTGATACTTTCTCTCTTAAAATCAGGGGCTTCCCATGTAGCACAAATATTGGGAGAATATCAGCAATATGGGAGCAATATTAGAAAGTAATATTATCGCAATATGGGAAAACAACGTCATACCAATGTTGGGTGAAGATCGGCAGGGAATATTGGATATCAATATTGGCGCAATATTGCATTAAGCTTCAACCAATATTGATGCAATATTAATTACCTATGTTGCTGCAATATTGCAATAGTGCATCAATATTAGATGAAAATCGGCATTCCGCAGGAAGTTTCAGCTAAAATTAGAGCCAATACAGATTACCTATATTGACACAATATTGGAAAACAATATTAAACCAACATTGGTGCAATATTCACCGAGCGTCTGCCAATATTGGTGCAATATTGATTACTTATATTGGCGCAATATTGCAAAACAATATTATAGTTCATTAGTTATTTTATTATATTAATATTATTATTATAAATTAGTATTGGAAAACAATATTGCAGCAATATTGCATGAAGATTGGCATGAAATAGTGATTAACAATGTAGGCGCAATATTAACTACGTTTCACCCAGTATTGGTGCAATATTATTTTTCAATATTTGTTTTTCTTATTTTCTTTTTTAATATATTTTTCTAATATTGCACCAAAATTGTACTAATATTGCACCCCGTTTTAAAAACCTTTATATTATTAAGAATATAGGTAATATACTTAAAAATCTATTTTTTAATTCGGGAATAATTTTCAATGCAATTTCCATGACCGCTGCTGTACACTATAGTTCGTTCCCGTTGGCTTAATGGTCTGTATACACCGGATACGGACAACTGGGCGGATCCCACTGGGCGACGTATAACTGGGCGACGAACAACTGAGCAATTGGTAAACTAGCCGATTGGTAAACTGGGCGAGGGACATCTGGGCGACGCGACGGGTAAACTGGTCAACGTATAAGTGGGCAAAAAAATAATAAATTATTTATAAAAATTTAAAAATAAAAAATTATATACAAAATTTAAAAAAGTGCACTGAAAAATAAAACCAACTCAATCAATAAATGCTGAATAAGCATAAGGAACTTTGGAAAAGATTCAACAAACATATTTTTCTAAATTCCCTCAACATCCAAAGGAAAGTTCCAGAAACCTTTGTCCTTTCCCACACCCCCATTGACTCCCAACTCTTTGTCGCCAACAATCAACTCTCCAACCAGTATGCTCTCCAAACCAAGCTGAACAGCTTAAAAGTCAATCAGACAGTGACTTCCTTTTTGAATGCCCTGAATGACCGTTTCCAGTTTACCCGTCGCCTAGTTGTCCGTCGCCCACATTACCAATCGCCAACTTTACCAATAGCCCAGTTGATCTTCGCTCGGTTGACCGTCGCCTAGTTTACCAATCGCCCAGTTATACGTCGCCCAGTGTACCGGTATACACAAAGCTCTTAATGCAATTTAGAAATTTGTAATTAGAATCTAGCGGATTATTGTTTATATTATATAGAATGTAATTTTGCGGTTACTAGCAAGGGGTTCTTCATGCACGATGTGCACTCGACAGAGTAACAATCGCATCTTCTTCTTCTAAGTAGCAATGAGAAGCATCAGTTGCATTTTAACAGTGCTTTGGGTCTCCTTCCTTTGAATGAATTCTAAAGGTGCGATTATTTAGCTGCCGCATTACACTGCTCTCATGCTTTTTATGGAGTGTTTCCTTAGAAACACGATCGTCGCATGCGACTATTGCTTGCCACTCCCATAAGAAAGCATGGAGAGCAGTCATTGCGACTGTAGTCGCACGGCCCTAGCCGCAGCTAAGGAATCACACCTTAATTGGCGTTGATGTTAAGCCAGGTACTGAAACGATAGAAACAGGTGGCTGTATCGATGTGGATAATCTAATTCCTTTAAGTTTGTTTTAGGCTCTCAATTATAGCCTTGATGATGTCCTGGTTGATTTTATGGATTGGTAGCTAAACGGTGATGATCGCTTGGTGCACCAGGGATATGTTGACATTTTGATTTGTTCTTAACTGGTATTATGATATTGCTGGGCCTTGAGCTGCTGATATGCTCGTTGGGTTAATCAGTGGCTTTCCCTTGGCTTGAAGTACTTGGCGCCTCCCCTGTAGTTGGCAGGGTGCGGGCGGAGAAGCTTACAACGTGAGCTTGTAAGCGTGGCCAAATGACTGACAAACGGTGGAATAGGCCTAATAGAAGCTTTTGTATGGAGTTTCGATTTTCACCTTCAATACTCGTTTGAGTAGGAAAATTTCTTTACCTTGTGGTGTCTTCTTTAAGCGGACTTCTTTAAGAGTACACGGACAGGCAACAGAATGCCCGTGTAGAAATCGTGATGTAATCCCTATTTTAAAGGCATGTAAAATTTCGATGTTTTCTTAAAAACTAATGGATAATCCAGCTTGAATTAAAAAAAAATGCTTAAAAAAATGTCCTTTTTCAATAGTCTATAGGAAAAGGTTCAATTCGCGAGATCAATTTCGTGACAGTATAACCCAATTTTTTGTTATGTTAAATTTTTATTTCACAAATTTATATATTCATTTTCTTTCTTAAACAGTCAATCTGATCTAAACAACTCAACTTTTCTTTTGTATTTGCAACCTCCCAAAAATTACTTTTTTAAAAATTCCCTTTTCCCCCATTCAAACCGACTCTCTCTATTTTTCTTTCTAGAATATCATCTGATGATGCAATTTACAATAATTATACTTACAGTCAGGCCCGTGGCCAAGGGAGGGCACCTGCGGGTAAGTGTTCTCTCCCCCGAAGTGTTAAAAAAAAATATTTGCTTGTAATAATAAAAATTCCCACTGAAAATTTTACTTTTTTACAAAAGGCTTTTTACGAGTGCCCCCCCCCAAATAAAATCCTGGCTACGGGCCTGCTTACAGTGTATTTTATTTGTGATAACTTAAAAACACTTTAATTTTAAAAGAGGTGTATACGCATTTTTTGGGTTCTGTAAAATATTAATATGGTGAATATCGAGTTTCACTACTTAAACTACGTTTCCATCGATTAACCCTACTCTTACCTGAAGAAACCTCATCAGTGCTGCATGAATTAGTGGTTCCTGCGATGCTGCACTCTAAAACATAGAATAATGATACTTAAATAAAATTTCATTATGCTCTGTAATTACCTACAATAAGTAAAAAGAAACAAAAATGTATAATATGAACTTCAACTGTTTATTAGGTTGGTACAAATGAGTTTTTCCCCTTCCCTAAATTGTGTGCAATTCGCCACAACTGCATAAAGCTGCCGGAAAATGCTTTTTTTTAATAACTTCTTGTTTTCTTGATTTTATATTAAGATCGGGACCGTAAACAAGTATCTATAAAGAAGATATGTTTTTATTACAAGTCTGGAGTTAGGCACTTCTACGTGCCGCTTATGGGAGATTGATGCCGGCTGAACGAGATAATAATAAATTATTAGAAAAAAACCGTTTTTCAGCAGTTTGCGTAATTGTGAAGAGATACGCACAGGTTGAGGGAGGGGAAGCACTCATTTTTACTTACCCAAAAATCAAGTCATAAAGGCTTTGTTTTAGTTTTTATTGATTTTCAGTTCTAGTCTAATCCTGACCTAAATATGCAATTAAATAATCAATTTTCATTAGTGTAATGCCCGCACGTACAGTCGATACTCCATTTGAGGTCATCGTATAATTTCCGACGGCGAAAGGCGACGGCGAGATGCCGCAAACCGCTACCTTCTTTTTGTTTTAGTTTAGGAAGCATTTACTTCCTGTATTGTATTATCGAAATGTATGCTGTCTTGGACTTTATTGTAATAAATTGATTTACCCAAAAAATGTTTTATATTTTTTTTCAGTTTTTGAATTTTCTCCATATTTGAAAAAAGGTATTTTAAGCAATAAGAAATATAAATTAACAACAACCTGTGGTCATAGAAGTATCATTTGAGCAAACAGCAGTAGTTGCAACAGTGGTGATATGATGTGAACTGGCCTCAGATTCGACCTTTTTATGGTTAGCAAGCTTGGACATAGCATTTAAGCGATCGTTGAAAAGTTTGGTCAGCATTTCGCGTCTCCAAACGTCGCTCAATAAGTCTTGACTGGCTTTTTGATCTTGGCAGTTATGGGAGCAACGTCCTATTAACCAATTTCCGGTAACCAATTCGCTTCCTCCGCATACGCGACATTCACCTAAACTTATCAATAATAAATTTGCATTAAATTTTTTTTATCGTGACTCACCAATGAACACAATTACGTGCTTGGTGTTTAGATTCGTTCCAGTCAAAATTATAAGGTTCGTTTTTGGAATTGGTTGAACTCCTTTGATTATCCATCCAGGATCCATTAAAAATCCCTTTTTACCGGGAGGTGATTTTTCGTTCAAAGATATATCTAAAATATCCTGGGATTTGGTGACATTGATCAGCATTCCTCCAGCCATAGAAGACCACGATCCCAAAATATTGCAGTTTACATCTAAAATTTTTGGCAAAATTAGTTCTCAAGTAAATCATCATTTAATTGATTTTAAAACATTAAAAAGGTAAAAAACAAACCCACAAAATACAAAATTAAGATGTAAAGTTGACGTTGACATTTACATAACCTACAACTTTTAAATGTGACCAACTTAAAATTTAATTTTTAACCAAAGTAACTAAAATAAATAGTAATTTTGTTTTTTTAACCTATAAAAATATATTAAATGTCACAATTGACGTTAACAGTTGAGAATTTAACTTCAATGTTACCAACTTAGAAATAAAACAGTATTACCTTCGTTTAGTTGCTTTTCTTTGTTTCGCATTTCTTGAACAATTTTCAAAATTTCTTCAATTGCAGAAGATGTATTGAAAGCTTCCTTTTCGATAGATTTTGAATTTGTATCATTTTCTCCGCTGGTATTTTCGCAGCGTTTGGGGAAATTTAAATTCGAGAAAATAGAAAGTTTTGGTTGAATCACGTGTAACCCCCCAATGTTGTTTTTTGAAGGAATTATATTTTTTGGGATTACTTTTTGTCCTAAAGTTTAGGGAGAGGTTTTCAATAACTTAAGTAATTAAAAAAAACTTACTCAGTGTCGTGGATCGTTCGAATCTACCGAAATTTGGTTTAGACAATTCATATTTTGATTGAAATAATTTTGGGGAATTGGTATAAATAGATTCCCTGTTTTTATCTGGTACATTTAGTAATGAATTTAAATCGACGTGAAAATTATGATTTTCTATTTGACGAGCCAAATCATACCTCGATAACTTGTCCAAATAATTGTCTTCTGGAAGTGACTTTTCCGATGTCGATCTTGAAATAAATTGATCCAAATAATCATTGGGGATTACAGTTTGGGCTGAAGGAATTTTTGGGGAAATTGTATTTGCCAAACTATCCAATATCAAATACATCAGTTGCGGTGTTAAAACGTTTTGATAAGATTCGGGCAAATTACTGTTGCATTTATTTAATCTTTTGTTTTGCTTTTCCACGATACTTTTGATGCAGGACATTATAGATCCCATTACTGCAGGATTCAAAACATGTTTATATTTATTTTCTGAATTATTGTCCTTTGTTTCTTCGATTGGCTCATTTGCGGTTCCATACTTGGGATTTAATAAGTCGATCGAGTTGCTCTGACAATTTTCGTTGTTGTTTTCACTTGGAGTTGTTGTAATAATAGAATTCAACTTGAGATTTTTGTAGATTTCAGAAAAAATGCCGTAAAGACCTTCCTTTTGAGACGTTTCATAGTCTTGTGTTGAGCAACGCTTTGGATTCTCTCCATCAGGAACAACAGGAGCTGGAGTATCTGTTGGTTGGGTATTGGGTGGATTGGCATTTACGGGATAAATTGGAATCATTTTTATATTTTCTAAATAATTCTTCATGTAATCATTATTATTATAATAAAATCCTGATCTTTGAGGAGCCACATTTGATATACTTGCAGGAATCTGATTAAAATTAAAATTGGATAATTCATTACCCACGGTTGCTGCAGGCAGCTCTGAAAGACTTTCAGTACTTAATTCATCCGTAACCTTGTTTGGGGCTATCGAAATACTGCTGGAGGAAGGATAATAAAGAGCTCCTACAATCTGAGCATCAGTTTTATCGATTGCATTTATATCAAATTGATTAATAGAATTAGATGACCGCGTATGAGATTGCTCGAAATTTTTCCCAAATAACGAATTTGCGATCAAACCATCCAAATTATTTAATCCTTCAGATTGTGCAACAGGCTGTTGATCTGTTAGGATAAACAAGGGATTGTCCTTTAAATTACCAGACATTAACACTTGCTTCTTTCTTCTCATCTTGAATTTTCTTCTTAAATCGTCCTGCTTAAGATTATTTAGCAACGATCTCATGTTTCTTGATAGCTTTTCATTTTTGAGAACCGTAAAAGTTTTCTTTAGGTACTTTTGGAAGTTGTTCTTATCTTGAGAAAACTGGCAACGAGCTTCAAAAATGCTGAGATCCAAAATTATTATAACTATACATGCGGTATAAATTTGCATAGCTTTTTTCTACTACACGTCACATTTGGTAATGAACTGTCATTTTTGATAGATAGAAATGGTTGGTATATACAGGAGCGGATTTAAATTTTGCTGTTGCGGAAAATTGGATGAAATTGAAAATTAATGCGGCCAACGGTGAAGCAGGGACCACGAAATGGCGACGGCGAAACTGCGACAGCAGAATGTCTCATCCGTTTTTAATATATAGGGTGTCGCCGTGCCCGTGGAGAACCTTTGAGGTGACGATAAAGAAGACTTTTCTAAGACAAATTTTTAAATAAATTTTTTGTCCAAGTCCAAACCCTTGGAGGGTACCTCCGTTTAAAGCAATTTTTTGAATTTCTGATTTCAAACCGTCATAGCTCCGATATTATTGATTTTTTAACCATAATCAATTAGAACTTTTTTAAAGATCATTCGCTCATATACAAATTAGGTTATAACCCTTTATCGTCTAGAATCAACGAATTTCGAGTTATTAATAGAATTAAGGTAAAATCTGTTCAAAAAAGACATATATTTGTTCTGCAATTATTTTTATCGATTCGTGCGTCGCGTCGAAGTGTTTACTACCGATTTAAATACTGTCGGCATATTTACCGTCGCCGCTTTTGCAGTCAGCATTATTACTGGTCGGTATATTTGCTGTCGGCGTAATTACCCGTCGTCGTATTTTCTGTCGCTGTAATTACATAGAACCAGTTACATAGCCTACATATGACCTTGTCATCAAAGTTGACCATAAATAAAAAGATTTTCTAAGATTTTCTCGAGTTTTTAAGATTTTCTTGAATTTCCTTCCTCAGATTTCTCTTCACTTTGTACACCAAATTTCCCTTTACTTACACGGCAGATTTCCCCAGGGATTCCCCTTCGAGTTAAGCCTTATACTGGGTATAAGTAATCATACATTATTAGAGATTACAAAGGATTACTAGTTGACTATCCATGACGTAAGGTCTACATCGGCTGAATGGGAAGCGGATAACCGTGGTTTAAATTTTGGTTGTGATGAATACATTGGTGGAAAGGCAACAGGAAATCACCCCATTAATAGAATTTTCGACTGTGTCATCTTGGCTTCAGCCAAGAAAGTATGGGCCCTCGAACAGACTAGTAATTGCAAAGGCTACTGGCAGGCCCGTAGCCAGAATTTTATTTTGGGGGGAGGGGTCACTCGTAGAAAGCCTTTTGTAAAAAGTAACATTTTTGGGGGTTCCACTTCCGCAAATTTTTATTATTACAAACAAATGTTTTTTTTGCATTTCGGGGGGGGGGGGGCACGTACCCCAAGTAACATTTTGTGCTGAAAAACTTTGTCAGCGAATTGTTTGCTGCCATTGAGATCTATCAGCTTTAAATTCAGCTGATTTTTAGCGCCAGTAAAACAGCTGAATTTTAAGCTGACGCAGCGAAGCGCCGTTTCAATCTGTTTTTAATGATTGGAGCGACTCAAACAGCCTTTCTTTCTAGATTTTTTTGGAGTTGGAGTCGCTTCAGGATTATTTCTAATGTGTGAATCGACTCGAAAATCCCGTCTTTTCAAATTTGTAATTTTCGAGTTGGAGCACCCTTCGGACAGGTTTTTAATGAGTGGAGCACCTCAAAGATCCCGCCTTCCTAGATGTACAATTTTGGAATTTGAACCGCTTCAGGGTTGTTTATAATTTAAAAATTCCGTCTTTCTAGATTTGATTCTGAAATTGAAACCGCTTCAGGATTGTCTCTAATCTGTGGATCGACTTGAAGATCCCGGCATTTCAAATCTGTAATTTTTAAGTTAAAGCAGCTTCAGGGAGGTTTTTTTGAGTAAAGCATCTCAAAAATACTACCTTTCTAAAAGTGTAATTTTGGAGTTTGAACCGCTTCAGGGTTTTTGTAATGTGTGGATCGACTGGAAGATCCCGTTTTTTTAAATCTGTAATATTCAAGTTGGAGTAGCGTCGAGAATGTTTTTAATAAATAGAGCGACTCGAAGATTCCGTCATTTCAAATCTGTAATTTTCGAGTCGAAGCAGCTTCGGGCAAGTTTTTAATAAGTGGAGCGCTTCAAAGATCCTGCCTTTTTAGATAATAATATGTAATTTTGAAGTTATTTGTTATAAGGATTATTGTGCAGTTAGAAAGATTTAGCAAAAGATCATTTAGTTAGGCAGCATTTGGATAAGGATCACTGGCGATTGCGATCATTTTCAGAGAGGATCGTTTGATTGGGGATCATTTTTTATGGCTTCTGGGGATCATTAATTGGGTCCAGGACATTTCACGCTGGCCGTTTCGCCGTCGCCCATTTCGCCGTCGACGTTTCGACATTTTTTTTACTTTAATTTATAACTCAAATGTTATAAAAAAGACTATAACATTTTGACTGCAAAAATTAATATTTTCGGGGCTATAGAAAATTAGAAATTAGAAAAGCAGAAATAAAGACAACCCTCGATATTTTTATATTTTTTTATTTACTTAGTATATCCCTATTAATTTTTTTATTTAATTTTATATATAATTTAATGAAACTTTAATTGTAACGGCGAAATGGGCGAAATGAGCGACGGCGAAACGGCCACGGCGAGACGTCCCATTCCGCATTAATTTGCCGTAGGGATTATTTACGCCGGAATCATTTGTTTGGGGATCATTTGTTAAAGGGATCATTTGCTATGGGATTCATTTGTCGCCGGGGATCATTTTACACCGATATCATTTGGGAAAGGATCATTTGTCGTGGAATTGATACGATATATGATGGGATTCCACGGCTAATATCAGGTCTCAGAGGATGCTCACTTTGCCACGAAGTGGGTATCAACAAAACTTTGAGAAACGCCTACCTCATCAAGATCTCACGAATTCTGCTAGCAAGTCCGTTGCCATCTCCACGTGATGAATCCTGGGTGACGCTAACGGCAAAGGGCGAAAAGTGAGCTTCCAGCGCTTAACCTGGGACCTTCTGGTTAGGTGAAACAACCCCATCAGACAACGGAAAACCATCTTCATTATTCCTTCCCAAGAGAATCCAAATGGCTTCGCTCAATGTGAAAGTTCCGGAGGTTTAAATAGTCCCCCGATCGGATCTCTGGGGAGAGGGGGCAAAGTAAAGTGTTGATTAGAAGAAGAATTACAGTTGGTACTTGGAATGTAAGGGGTCTTCTGCAGAGGGGAAAGTTGTATTCTTGTATATCGTCGAAAATGAATTGAATGCCCATGCAATAAGTCTCGTGGAGCTGGCGGAGACTTACTGGAGAGGGTCTGGGCACTTCACCATGAGTCTAGAACTTTTCGGCGCAGCCGATTTGGTTTAGCCAGTTCGGCGCACACCCTAACTGACATCGCCCTTTCGGCGTCGAGACGACTCGGCGCAAGGACGATTCGCTGTATCTCATTTCAGCGCAAAGACGATTTGGCTAAAAAATAATTCTTTTTTCGAATTCGAAAACAATTCTACGACGCCTAATAGTCTCTGTGCCGAATTGGGTTACACAGAATTGTCCATGCGGCGAATTTACTCTGCCCCGAATTGCCTTTGCGTCTAACTGGCTGCGCCGAATACGGATAACACAAAAAACGCTAGTTTTGATTGATGAACGAAAAGAACTACGGCAAAAAGGACCGATAGCCAGAAAACAGAAAGAGAAATATGACAAATATAAAAAGAATGCAGGAGAGAAAAGAAGACTACATATCAGCACAATATGCAAAGAAATAGAGGACCATCATAATACACTAACCCTAACACAAATCTTGAAGCCGAAAACACTGATGATAGAGGATAAAGACGAAAGGTTACTGAGGGAAGAAGAAAAGGTATTGGAACAATGGAGACAAGATGAAGACGATGGAGATGAATAGACGAAATGCTGTTTAAGCAACGATGAGAAAAACAGGATATTTTGAAGAATGAAGTTGTGTAAGCGTATAATGACGTTATAATGACGTATAATACACGTAAGTGTATAATGACGTCTAAATAATGACGAAGCCTGTGAGAGTGATAAGGTATCCGCTGAGATGCTGAAGGAACTGGGGAGAATGGAGTTTAAATACTTCTAAACATCTGTAACTAAATTTGGAGAATGGGACAAGTGACTGGACGAATTCAGTTTATATACCGCTTCACGAAAAGGGATGTACAAGAAAATGTCAAAACTATAGACTAATTATAGACTAACAACTATAGACTAATATCTGATGAAAAAGCAAAGTACTCCTGATGCGTATAATCGACCAAAGACCCTAAAAAAAGGCAAATTAATGGTTTTAGATAGAGGTGGGACCTTCTTTGACCTTGAAATATATGATATAATATATGATTAGATATATGACATGATATATGATACGATATATGATATGATATATGATAAGATATATCGAAGTGATATTTTTTATGATTTCCAAATGTAAGATTTTTTTTAACAAAATCCTCGAATTAATCCAATATTTAATTTTAATTTTCAATAAAATTTGTATGCATAAATGGAAAAGTTAAACTGCACCGTATTCGTTCATATCTAATCTATTAACGATACCTTCCAACTTTTAACTTCAAAATTTAGAAATTTTTCCATAATATAAACCACTTCAGTGGCGCAGCCGGGATTTTGTTATGGGCGGGGCTAAGGGATGCGAGCTGCGCTCAGCATTTTTCGAAAAAAGGGGCATGGTCATCTTATTTTCGAGTATAATTATTGTGTTACCACTGTTACCTACCTTAAATTAAAATTCTAACACAATAATTTTTTTGTTTAAAAAATGTTTCTTTGCACCGGTAAAAACGCGACTATGATCATTAAAAATAGATTATCATAAAAAAAAGGAAGAGTGTCTGGGTATATATTATATATAAGAGTGTATAGCCCCCTAGCCCTCCCCCCGCCCTTGGCTGCGCCACTGAACCACTTTAATCAATGTTTTTAATATCCAAATCAATAATCAATATCTTAAATCTTCAATTAAATTAATTTAATTTAATCTCCTAATACAAAAATCACAAAATTAAATTCTCAAACTATAAATGCAAAATTATCCTTCTCAACCACTATAGGCGGCCATTTTGGCCAAAAGCCTGGTTTTTACCGCCCATTGCTGCCACTACAAACTCGTAGGCGGGAAAACCAGTAAATACAAAATAAAAGAGAAATTACCAAAAATAAATTCTAGAATCAAAATAACAATAAATTTTCACAATTATTTATCAAATGAAAATTCCAAGTTGTATTTTGAAATACGACAATATGTTATGATATACATGGCTTTCATTTAATATATTTATTAAGTTGGTACAACAAAGTAACAAAAAATAAAATATCAAAATTTGTTGTTCTAAAACTTTTAGATTTATTTTATTGGATCACGGAAGAAGACAAAGTTAATAATTAAAAATTGACGGACTTAGTTAGAATTTTCGGTTCAACTTTTTAGGCGTCTTCACGGGCGCCGGCGCCATCAAAACCATGTAGGCGTTCTGCATAAAAAAAATCTTAAGTTGTTTTGGCTGCAGCCAAGCTGATCGCCTACGCACTGGACACTGGGCAGGGTTTGGCATTCAAAGAAGAAGATCAAGGTTTACCACAAATCTTGTGATGCACGAATGATTGATTGGATCCACGATACCACCTTAAGGACTCCCGAGGTTCTGGAATGAAACTCAAGTAATAGTACGTATAATGCTTTCTGGTGTAAAAGGTTTGTAATATTATTTTTGTGCCAAACTCTCAAAATAATGTAATTAACTGATAGATGCATACAATATTACAACATAAATAAAATAAATCTAAAATTTAAATAATTTGAAAATCTTAAACTCAGTCAATGTCGAAAATTATTTTTGCAAAATATTTGGTTGTAAAAAAATAGTAAATTTTATTAATGCACTCTCGAAAATTTCACTGACGTTACATATAGAGTAAATGTGTGTTTCAAGTGTAGATGACAGGAATAACTTCCAAGATAGTATACAGAAGGAACATAGCAGTGAACTGAGTAGTAAGCTTTCAACAATTGGCTTGGGTTCATCTTGAAATTTTAGCCTTTTATATTTATAGTTCGATTATAAATATTAAATAGAATAAATTGTGAAGTGAAAGGAAGTGAAAAAACATGTGATAGAAATTCAAAATTTGTGCGAAAACCGAAAAGAAAAAAAAAACACTCAACACTTAATCATCATATGTCAGTTATTTTGGATTGGATTATGTAAAAAATTGTGTGTTAACATCAATCGTAAACAAAAGTTTGGTATGTATTGACGAAGTATTTTCGGATGCTGTTCATCATTTTACCCGAATTATTTATAGAAATAAATTAAACATTGATCAGTCATATTTAGATGCATTAACTGAATTATTAAAATATTTGGATAAGCGGATTTATTTTTATATTCAAAATTATTATGAATTAGGTGCTAATTTTTCAGCGATGTATGGAACAATGCAAGCTGGACTATGTTTTGCATTGGAACACTTCATGCTGAATTTTATTATTTGGCACAATAATCTATCTGGCTGCGAAAAAATCAAATTTACCTACACATCAATTATTAAAATAAAAATTATTTTTATACCTTTCCACAATTACGTTTATTTTAATACTTCTGAAGCCCATATTTTCAGTTTTCAATATATTCATTTTTGCGATTTTAATATTAATAATTTTTTGGACCCCGAGACATAAAAGTAAAATACGATACCATGCGTTGTCAGTTGTTGATCATCTATCCTGTGCAAGGTTGTTCTATATTTTGAACTGGATTGCCAAGGATGTGCGGCTTGAAGGCCGCGCGTCTTCTTATCTTGTCAGATGTCAATTTGACATCCAGTCTTATTTTACGTTATATCACACCTCAAATTAAAGATATCAATGGTATTTATCTCAAAAAAATTTTTTTGGTTCTTTTTTCTTCACTCTTTTCACTTTCCACTTTATATTTTGCTTCTCATTGAGAAAAAGTTAACTTTATTCCGAATTCTCTCGCTCTGGCAATTTCGCTGTCGTCACTTCGCCATCGCCGTTTTATAAGAAGTGAGAAGCAGCCTTTAGCTTTAACTCAGAGCAGTTACCTACTCAATTTTAATTTTAATATTAATTTCACTGATTAAAAATATACTTTATTTTACATAATGCGGTACAAGGTTGTTAATATTTTAAGATGTGTTCTATAAAAAATAATAATTAAAGTTATAAATAATTAACAGATTTATAAAAAAATACAATTCAATCTGAATTCAATTATGAATTAAAACTTCCTAACATTTTTGAAATGTGAAAAATTCGATTAATTTACAATAATTCCAGTAATACTAGGGTTAGGTTTTCGTGGAAAAAATATTCTAAAATTTGAGAGAAGAGAGAATTTCACAAAATCAAAGAAGTTAGATGACGCGCGCATGAATGGATTAACGAGATTCTAATAAATAACCGTTGTGGCGCAACAATAAAAAAATTTTAAAGAACAAAATTTTAGAAGCTCCTGTATTTGCATTTTTAATATTTTATTAATCATTTAATCTTATACTCTTTTAAATTGGAACTTTAAAACTCGAAACTCGAAACAAATATGAAGATTGGGAAGTAAAATTGGGATTCACTCAGCTACTGTAAGATTTTGGGGAAAACCCTAAAAACCCTAAAAAATGAGGAAATGACTGATGTCGATCAGAGCAAGAAAAATGAAAACATTATCTGTATTTCTGAATAGTTGCCGAGTCAACCGTCACCGAATTAACCGTCGCCGAGTTTACCGGTCGCCAAGTTGTCCGTCGTCGGGTTGTCGCGTACCATGTTTTATCCATAGATGTTTTGTAATTCATTTTGCTGAAATCAGGTAAATACGTTAACATTGAAACGAAATAATGATTCATGATTAAAGAAAAATCCTCCCCCAAACCATTATTCTCTCTGAGAGTCCAACCTCTCAGCTGAACAACTGAGTATTGTTGGGGATTTCCCGTATTTCCACTTGTTTTTGTTTTTTGTGTTTTTTTAGGGATATTTTGTTGTAGGTCTCACTCATGGGCGCCCATAGGATCTTTCTCAGGGAGGGGCAAAATCAAAAATAAATTTTTAATTTTCTTTATTTGCAGAAAAGACAAATTTCAAATTCCGTGCTTCCTTTGCAAACTCAGTAACAAGTAACAACTTTCTTCATAAAATTTAAATTAAAAATTTAAGGCAAGAGTCAGGGGGCAACTGTCCTCCTTTGCCTCCCCCCTCTAATGGACGCCTATGGTCTCACTACCTTTTGGAGTTATCGGGCTATTTCCTACATTGTATTCTCCGCTTTCAGTCTATTCACCGCTTTTTTGTTTTCAAGCAGAGACGTGCCCAGCCAACTTTTTTGAGAGGGGAGCAATCTTCAATTTATTCAAACCTATTTTTGGTTTAGCAGCTTTTGCCAACTTGGCCAACTATTAAATGATTTTGCCAACTCCTTAAAATATTGGAGGGGGAGGCTCCCCCCATCCTCTCCCTTGTGCACGTCCCTGTTTCCAAGTTAATCTACAAGCAACCAACCTAAACCTAATTGAACCTAATCTAATTTACAGATTGGTATATTTAGTTTGTATCAAATTCTCGACGTTTTCGAGATTTTGCCGTATTGGAATTTTTGGAATTAACCCAACAAGATAATAGGAACAATTGAATAACTTACAAGGTTTTCTACCTGGGAATGAAATAATTCGCTGTTGGCCGTTTCGCCGTTACCATTTCGCCGTCGACAACTTTACTTTTGTCGTTTGGTCGTCAACCCATTTTGCGGTGGGAAATTTGGTATTTAATTTGGTATTTAACAGTTGGAATACTAGATTGCTACAAGTACAACTGGTTTTTTCCACCGGTAATTAGTGGGATTTGAGTGGATTAACGAGATTCCTAAAATTAAGTATCACAAAAACGAATTAGTAAAAAAACAACAGTACCAGGTAATATGTCCGTCAATGTACGGGACAACATCCAAAATCAATCGCCCGACGAAATAAAGAATGGAGAAGCAGAACAACTGCACGATACAGAAATCGGCATCGACCTAGAATGGAAGAAAAACGAGGAAACAATAAAAGCAAACGAAAAAAAATTTTGCTCTGGTATACAGCTGAAAAAAATTCGGAAAACGGAAATTAGGAAAAAATTAGAAACGCACCTTGCCGCCAAAAAAAGAACAAGATCCAAGAAAGGTGAAAATGATAAAAAATGAGAAATCTCTGGAATTAAGAAAACTATAGAGGAACTACCAATAATGGAAGATTCACAAGAAGAGAAACACATTGAATTGAATGGAACCAAGGGAAGAAACTCGGAAGAGTCATATAAGAGAAGAAAACTAAAAAGTTCAGAAGAAATAGGAGAAAGCAGTCCGTGAGCAAAATTAGAACAGCTCAAGCCTGGAATAATCAAAGATGACATACCTATCGAGGCACAACAAATCAAGGATAACAGACATGAAGAACTAGAAAAATCAGAGAAAAAACAAAACTCAAAGAAAAAATAAGAAAAATGGAAAGTTTCCAGCTAGAATTGACCCTATTTGTGTCCAAGAGCAAGAACCGTGCAGAAAAGAAAAGCGCAATTCTGACCTTAGGAGTAGAAGTCTCCCCATATCTTCCACGAGATGACAAAGAAGATCACAGCGAACTAAATAACAAGACCATGCACAACCAACACGAACTCAGAGCAAACTAACAACAAGGTAAGTAATCTTGTGCGGAAGTGAGGAAGTTAAAACCCAGGAACAAACAAAAACCTTTCAGATAAAATCCCTACATCAGGATTTCACCACTCAGCAACCCATAACTCAAAATCCTCCACGGAACTAAGTCAAAAAGCGCCAAGTCCTCGTATTCCCGGCGGAAGAATGCAAAGCTTCTTTTTCAGAAGAAACAAAAAGGATTCTGACACAAATACCCCTGAGTCAATTAGGAATAAAAGCCGATAGGAATAGGAATAAAAAATCGAATCTTCTTCAGAGTTATTAAAAAACATGATAGGCAACTATTTATTAAAAGATAAAAAGTTTGAAGCTCTTCTGCCGTCCTCAGTATGGCCATGAAATTGCATGCAAATGGTCGACAAGAACTTCACCAAAGATGAGCTTATCGGCGAAATTCAGAACAGCTATTCAGATGCAGTCAAATTATTAGAGGAAAAATGGCACCAGTGCAATTAACCCAATATGGATTCCCATATCCCCCATAGACTCCAGATCTATTCTGGGGTCCTTTCTGACCCACAAAACATAATTCGAAAAATCAGTTATAGACCATCCCCCAGTCAGGAATCTCAACTGACTCAGATATTGACATATTGACTAAAACTCATAGTTCCCTAAATAAAAACCCTAGCAACCGAACACCCCTTCCGAGAAACCCTGTATGCAATACGGATTGCAGGCAATTATCAATCAGGCCTTGGGAAAGCCCAAAAAGGAAAACCCCGTACCGTAAGAGAGTTCAATTCTTTTGGGCAACCGGAAACAGGGCGGCCCAAAAGGGGAGAGCAAAACAGAAAAACTTTTATCCTTCAAGCAGCATAAGTAATTAAAGCGCGAAACCTGATAAAACAGCGAAAGGAGGAACATGGAAGTCCACGCCAACAAAGGCGTCAATTCGGAAATCAGAGCAAAATAATGAAAGAAAACAAGAAAACAAAAGTTGGAAATTTTACTAAAATCAGAACCAAAATCAGGAATGCCATACCGACTCAAAAAATAAAAAATTGGAAACGAAATACTAAATTTCCGATGGTAAAACGGCGAAGTGACGATGGCGAAATGTCCTAAAGTGCTTAGGACAGATCTATACCCAACTCGCTAACGGGTTCCGTTAAAAAGTTACCCAACTTATCTCTAAAACGGCCCGGTTTACGCCGAATTTCGAGGATCGCTAATAACTCCGTAACGGATCGGTCGATCTTTGAAGTTGCTTGTAGCATTTTTGACAGCCGATCCGATTCTGGCAAACCCAACCCGCTAACGCGTCCCGTTAAAAAGTTGCCCCATTTTTAGCTAGAAAACGGCCCGGTTTACGCCAAATTTCTTAGATCGCCAATAACTCCGTAACGGATCGGCCAATCGGAGCGTTCTTTGAAGTTTCTTGTAGCATTTTGCCTAGATATTTTGGGTATTCTACGATTTTAAAATTTCAGCGCTCGTAGGAAAAACAACAGAGAAAAACAATGTAACTTTTTCCAATTCCCAAAACATTTTTTGTTTTGACGTTTAAAAGTATCGCAAAATGGACCTTTATTTTTGCTTTATGGGCTGAAGAAGTCAAAATAATGGTTTTGGAACCAAATATTAAATATTTGCATTTGCAAAAGGTGCAATATATTTTTTCGAAGGTGGAATCGCTAGAATAATCTGATGTACAAGTGAAGGGAAAACTGAGGAGTTTCGGGGAAATTTTAGGAACTCCAAGAAATCTTAAGGCAATTCAATGCAAATTTTTTAAAAATCTCTCATAAGAAAATTTATCTTGTGACGCGCCCCTCGTATCTTTTTATAACGATAACTAATAGTATATTATTCAACAAGTTTAACCCCGAGAATGTTTATTTCGCTTAAAAACTAAGAGTTATTATGGAATTTGATTGATACAAAAATTTCAAGAAGCAAAAATGAGAGTTATCCGTCATAAATAACGTTTTGGCATCTTGAACATTTATTTGTTATTACCTACATTTTTTTACATCACTTTTATTATATTTACGTTGCATTACTCATTTATTTTCCATTAAAATTGCATTGGACAATGTTTACTTTCGTTACTAAAATCCCAATTTATTGGAAAGTGAAATTTTTTTGACGGAATTTGAAAAGGAGAAATATGAAAGTACAGGGTGGCGCATTTATCTTAACCGAAAGTAACCGGCGATAACTTTTCTCCAAAGCGGAATTTTTGACAGTTCTTGGGTTTATTTGACAGATAGTAAGCTATATTTTTGTCTAGTGTTAAAAATGGATTTGGAAATGAGAAAGAAAGTGATTACATATTGGTATCAGTTTGAGTCTCCAATTTTGATCAGACGTGCGGTGGTTCGTGAACATAAATCCGATGTACCATCAATTATGCAGATAAGAACGGTTATTTCGCGTTTAGAGAAAGAGGGTACAGTGTTACCAAAGACATCTCAGCCAAAAAACACGGTGCGAGTGGCAGAAAACATCGCAGCAGTGGCTCAGGCGATCAACCAGAATCTAACGGCTTCGACAAGAAAACTTTCTGCTGAATTGTCGTACAATAGACGATCAGTTGGGCGCATACTTATTGAAGATTTGAATTTATTTCCGTATAAAATTCAATTAGTAAGCAAACTGAACCCTTCCGACTATCCGGTTCGCTTGGCATTTTGCAAAAAGATGCTTAAAATGTTTGAAACAGATGAAACACTTATCAATCACATCTTCATGTCTGACCAGGCCCATTTCGACTTGAATAGAAATGTGAATAAACAAAATTGTCGTATTTGGTCTGCCGCGACCCCGAATACCATCCAGGAAGTCAATTTGCTACCGGAACGTGTCACAGTTTGGTGTGCGGTGTCGTCCAAGTCCATTGTCGGACTTTTCTGTTTTGAGTGTCGGGACCGTGCCGTGACCGTCAATAGTCAGCGGCATTTGGCGATGCTCAGAGATTATTTTTGCCTAAATTGCGTAATAAGCAAATCGTATTGAAGGATACTTGGTTTCAACAAGATGGGGCACCATCACATATTGCTACGATGGTCATGGACTTCTTGAAGTCCAAATTTAATGCATAAATCATCAGCCGATAGGCCCCATGAGATGGCCACGACGGTCACCAGACTTGACACCACCGGACTTCTGTTTGTGAGGGTATTGTAAGGCCAAGATGTAGGAAGCCCGCTCATAAAATATTGCAAATCTGAAGGCAGAAATAACCAGAGTAATTCAATCTATTCCGCAGTCGATCTTAATTAACATTTTCAATAACATGATTATTCGGTACAAAGCTTGCGTCCAAGCCAATGGCCAGCATCTCAGCAGCATTATCTTCAAGAAGTGAATTGATCACAAAAATTTAGTAAATTTATAAACTTTTGACCCAAATATAAATAAAAAATTCTTTTTCGTTCAAAACTGACGGCCTTTTGCTTTCGGTTACGATAAATGCCCCACCCTGTAGTTCAACCGGTTCAAAATCAAAATTTTATTAAAATAACTATAATTAATTGGTTCTTAAAAACAACACTTTTGCGTTAAAAGAAAAGTAATGATTGAAAGAAGAGAACGAAAAATAGTTTTTAGGAAGAGGAAGGAAGAAGAGGTTTATGAAAAATGTGAATTATTGAATTCTGAGACAAGAATTATTAACAAAATTTATTTTTTTGAATCGCATTGAGAATTGTTTGTTAGACCATAACATAGTTGGCTAGTAATATGTAGCATCTCTTCTATTTTTGGCATCCAACCAATGCATTGATATTTAACTAGGAATGATTAGCCCACTATTTATATAAATCAGTTACGATTTAATTTCTATTTCTATTTTGTTCATTACCGAAACACAATTATTAACGTCGTTAATTTTTTTTCAGGTTTGAAAAAATGACGTCGGCACGTGAGTCAGGAGAAGAGGTAAGCTCACACCTGTTAACGTCTATTTTAAAGTTTTCACACTTCCAAGTTCATATTTCAAATTACTTCTAGGTTGAGGTTAAAAAGCAAAACGTTTCAAAAATTTTGAATGCCAAAATTCGCAATAATAATAATAATTATTGAAGCTTTTAAATCAACACATGACAATGTACTTAATTTAATAATTTATTGCAGCGTTGATTTATCAAAATAACACCGACACAACTCCGAAGCTACAGAACATTCCGTTTTAGTTATTACACAACGAAGACAATTGGCAAAACAATTATTACAAAATCACATACAACATGATCTTCAAAATAAGACAAGCAGTACGTTGAAATCGTTTGACAATGTTTTGTCCGATACTTTTTGCAATGCTCTTGTAACAGTAAAATTGCTTTTTCGTTAACAGCTTTTGTGCTGCCTTGTTCAATCAATTATCATAATGCACACATCGCTTTTTTCGTTTTATAATATAATATCTAAGTGAGTAACGGCACAGCACGTCGAAAACATTTTTTTTCGTCTACTTTTAGATTAGCACTTGGATGGGTGACCCTTTCGAGAATACAGCGGCTTGCTCATTAAGATTATTATTAAAGAAATTATTAAAAGGTGACAGGAGTATGCTATATCTCTCTTTTTTATCGAATTGAAAATTTAAGATCCCCCCCCCCCACGCTAACCTTCTTAAGCCGTTTCATAATTTTCAATTTATTGAGGATAACCAACTTTGCTTGTTTTTGCAAATTGATGGTTAATTCTTAGAGGTATATTATGAAGCTCTGTGTGCAGGAACCATTAAGCCACCATAGACGAACTACAATGTATATTCTAAGCAGTTTTTATTTCTGATCGCTGTTGAACCATAATGCCAGCTGACTTGGTTACCTTAGAATTAGTCAAAGTCACGTGATCTAACGTAACCATATGGATGCGGATTTCCTCTTCTGGATTACGATTATAGCTGCTTATGTTGTACCAAAATAGTAAAGATGAAGTTAGTTTCGTTTCTTTTGTGCCGCCAGACGTTTGGCAGAGAGACGATCGTTAGCACAGTATGTTGGCTGAAAAACTGCTGACACTAAGGTGTCCAGTTCAAATCCGGAAAGTCTCCGTGTTTCGGAGATCACGTAAAGTCTGTGGTCCCCCCTGAATTGATGACTTTTTCTCATGAACAAAATTTCAGGGTTGCAGGCACATCTGAGTCTAGCTCAGGAGGCTACCTTAGATGTAAGGGCTAAAAGATGTAAAGAAAGAAGAAGAAGAAGAGGGTCCGCAGAAATCATTTTCCGATATAATTTTGACTGCCTATCGCCACTGTGGTCAGATTTCGCTGGGCTTTGCAATTCCGGCTTGTTTTGCCCGCCTCTCCCGTTTTGATCTTCACTTTTTATTTTCTTAAAAAATCTTTAATTTAGTTAGGCTATCCTCGTAGGTGACCTCGAAAGGTAGGCTTTTTGATGACTTCGTCAACGTCGCAGGTGACTTTTCCCCTTTTCGTACTTCTTTTGCATAATTGATCAGCAGCAGAAAGTTCTGAAGCAGAAAACAAAGAGGTCTTCTTCTTTTTTTTATTTTCTAAGAAAGTAAACTATCAGTAACTTTTTCCTTACCCAATATATTTAAGGACGAGAGACACAAAAAAAGAAAGAACTTTTCTATTGTTTTTCCCTCAGTAATATATATTTTCTTATTTTCCTCCAACAAACGGAATCGTTTTAGGTCACAGCTGTGACCTAACCCAATCCAACTTAAAACTGTTTTAGTTCTTTGGCCAAGAACCACGTGGAGCAAAGCTTTAGGCATTACTTCTGAACTGCACGGAACGGCCATCTGGGCTTTCGTTCAACATGCTTCGTCAGGTGCTCCTCTGCTTCCATTCCTTTCAGGACTTTCACCTTACTTCTAGAGTCTTATTCCAGTAAGGGAATTGCATCACTTCTTTGCATTCGTCATACGAAGCACTACTTCCGGAAATGTGTGTACATCCATCAATTTTTCTCGAAGCCGGACAATTGAACGCTGTTGGTTGAACGCAAAAACGTTTGATCGCGAGAAATTAGAAGCAAATGCACCCCCTCCGCTTCTTATTTTATTACAGTTTCTATATAAATGTAACAGTTCAACAGAAAAAAATCGCAGGGTTGCGTTCACATCGAGGGAGATCTACCTCCTTCCTGGTAGCACACTATGCCGAGTAGGACCGATCTAGAGATATATTTTTAGCGAGTATAGCGTTTGTCAAAACGGCACAGAGCATCCGGAAAGGAGGGGACCGGATCGAAGGGTGCGGAGGGTCGTAAACATTCCACATTAATCCATGTTAAACCATAGTGCAACAACATTATTATTATATTTAAAAATAATAAATGGGGGGGGGGGGTAAAATTTTGTCTAATTTCTCGCGCTCAAACGTCCCTGAGTTCAAACGCCCTTGCGTTCAAACGTCTCTAAGTTCAAACCGGTTCCGTTCAAATGTCCTAGACCGGACATTTCGGATTTTCGGGACTTGATTGCATCTCTTGATGCGCATTTATTCCAATTAGGGAATAACGACTCATCCTATCACGGATTGGCTAACGTTATCCTTTGCGGGTTTTTCTCTAAATGGTTACTCCATGCCCAGGCAGGCTAGATAAACTCATCCTAATCATCTCTATGCCAAGCGAGCTTTGCACTGCCTGCTGGCAGTCCTTTACCTCCAACGCCTTGTGGAACGAACCTCTTTTTTGGCAGCTGAACGAGTCACGGTCCACGGCCCACCATCTAAAGCACCTGACTAACTTTAAAACTCGGAATGCGCCGATCAGATTCATTCTCGGCCAAGTCTTTTCTTAAAGCTTTTTCGGCCTGTAGACCGCCGCATGAGTGCGTCTCAAAACACCAGCCTAAAAAACCCAAAAATAAGATGGCCGTTGGAAATACTGTATTTCTGACGGCATCATTGCAGTTTCTTTCCATTCGACTATTCTCAGCTGAGTCTCACTGAGAGACGGCTATTAGCCTAGTAACTCAGTCAAACAATTGCTGATTCTAAGGTACTCGGTTCGAATCCGGAGAGAGTCAAAAACTTTCATATGACCGTCTCCGTGCTTCGGAGGGCATGTAAAGCCGGCAATCCCCCTGAGTTGACGATTGCCGCCGTGAAATAATAAAAACAGGTTTACAGGCATTCCTCTACCCGGTTTAAGCAGCCGTGGGGTCTTAATGTCCGAACCTTTCTCGAAGGAGAAAGAGGCCGATAGTCAAGGAGTGAACTGAAAGGCCGATGAAGAAGATTCTCAGCATTGTTATCTTCCTTAAGCTCCGCACAGCCGCTTTTCCGCGTTTTTCACGATTCTCGATTAGCAGGTTGCTTTTTCTCGTGACTGTTCCGGCATTCTTTAGTTTCATGATCCTAAGCTCAGCATATAAAGCATCCGGTCAAGCATCAGTCCCACTCCGAGTCTTGTATTTTCCAATATTATCTTTGTCATTTCTTTGTCGCATCTGACAATTGTCACTGGAAAAACCTTAAGCCTAAGAGACCGAAGAGTGATATGGCCGTTGGCCGTGGTGTATTTGTGAAAACATCATATTCGTCCGTCTTCTTCTTAATTTCTTGCACATACATTTTCTTGTGCTTCTCGTGAAGCTACTGCAACAACTTCTAACCTAACTTAAATCTATCCAAACCTAACCTAACATTTTTATCTTTGTACACTTTTTATTACGTCAATCTTACTTTTGTAATAAAAATAAGGAAAAGTGTAAAACAAAAACAATTAAATCTACTTAAATTTCCGTTTTGAAGGCACAGATGACGTCATAGAATAGGATCAAAATTTATAAAGACAAAAAACAAAATTTTACATTAAAACTTAAAAGGAAAACAAAATCATTTGTTAACCTAAAACTGAGTAGTCAGATTCAAGTCCTACGGTCTCTTAGATCAAACACAAATTTTAACAAATAAACTTTTGTACTCAACGTTGACCTCAATTTTGACAAGATCACATAGTTCGCTCTTATCAATCGATTGTAGGTGGCGCATTTTAGCAATATACAGGGCGGGACAAAAGGGTGGAGACTTCAGTGAAGTTGAATCAATTTTGGAAATGATAAAATAGGGAACTAACAACAGTTTTACAGACAGCAGACTTTACATTACTTTCACGAGTGGGCGTTTTTTTGTGTGCAAGTTTACAATTCTATTCAAATTAATAATCAATGGTTTTATCTGAACTAATAAGTAGTTCAAGTGGACTGTAACTTATGTCCGTACTAATAGTCACGGATTAATCCGAGATTCAAGATTAATTCTCTAAAAATTAGCTGTGTCTACGATACGGTCTAATAAATTCCAATAATCTCATCGGTAAATCGTAGGATTATCTTGAATCTCGGATTAATCCGTGACTATTAGTACGGGCATTAGTCATTGTTTATTGTTCCTGCTCAACATTGAGAGTATTTTTAATATTTCCAGTTTACTTCACCGAGATCTCTCTTTTTGAGCTTTGCGTTCAGAATTCTTGATATTCCTCCCCCTCCCCACTCAAGAGGACGCAAAATTCTATATAATTTTTTTCTTGCTTTCAATTAAATTTTGAAAGTATGCTATTACTTTACGAGTAGTTAAGTTTTTAATCATTGATATAGTATACACTGTACAAGAGACAAATTTTTGGGCTTGCTTATAGGCGAGTACAAACTGAATTCATTGTCATAGGATAGAAATCCAAAAGGTTTTCTTTGTGGATCTTCGGCTTTCGGGAAATCTATTCTGAAAGCCTGCCAGGCATGCAAAAATATTAATCACATCATAGTTTATTGCCGGTACACTAAATCAATTATGAGTTCTCTAAACACATCCATTCATTAAATTTGGATTTACTCACACAAATGCACTACAAAGTTAATAACATTTTGTTGTCATCAAGCATCGACATTTTTGTACTGCCAAATACTAATAAAATGAAAAAATATTATTGCCAAACATCTTTTAACAGAACGTCGGAGAAATTTTAGTCGCTTGGCAGAAATACAAAGCTAATGGACCTGAAGAACTTGATCTGTGCGAAGGAGATTTAGTGGAACTATTAGACACAGAAGATCCAGCCAAATCACCGTCAAAGTAAGTACTTTATTTATAATGGTCCTTCGTGCAATTTTTTAATTTTCAGGCGCATAAAATTGGATCCAGACTTAGACAATTTGGCAGATAAAAGTTCACTTTTGAATAATGCAGCAGCCCGACATAAATTATCCGTGAAGCCGTTAAGGAGGCATGCAAGCTCACGATATTCTCCCACCAGAAATACTCTTGATACCCGGTAAATATTTTATTACCGCAATTAATTTGGCAATGTGATTACCCATACATTTTTAGGTGGCTCGTCAAACAAATTAATGGAAGCAAAAAGCAAGGATGGGTACCTTGCAACATCCTGCAGAGTACCGATGAACCCAAACCTGGTACTGGTTTACCAGGGGATGCCGCCTTCAGACGGCAGTAAGCATTTTTTATTTTTTAAATTGTACCGGACGCTTGACGTTTGGCTAACAGTTTCGATTGACGACATTTCAACATTGTTTGCTTGATTGATGTCATTGTTTTGATTGATTGGCCTTGGACTGGTTTACCAGCTGATACAGCTTTTAAACGACGGTCACATTTAAACTATACTGGGTGTTTTATATTTGAAGTTCATTATTTTAAAGATTACATTTTTTTAATTGGAACATATTTTTAGAGCAGTCGTAAAAGAATTGGTGGAAACAGAACACGAATTTGTAAAGGATTTGGATTTTGTGGTCCAAGAGTATTTAGTTAGAACCGAATCTACTAAAGTGCCCAAAGTTATCAAAGATAATTTAGAATTAGTTTTTGGAGGTTTAGTCGAAATAGCTAATTTTCATAGAACGTAAGTATGAGAAGGTGATTAACTGGATTGGTAAATTAAACTTTTTTAAATTCTAGAGTATTAATGGAAGGCGTAAAGTATTATGCAAACGAACCGAACCTTTTGGGAAAGGCTTTCCTGCGACTTGAACGAGATTTTGATAAGCACGTCAGGTATTGCACGGATGAACCAGTAGCTCAAGCTTTCTTAGAATCATGCGAAATAGCCCGAGATTATTTTGATGTAAGTGTAACAGTCATTTTACTATCATAGATATATGACGAACGGGGGGCGAATTATTGCGGCAGTATAGTGTACACTGACCGACGGTATAAGCAGTAAGCGGCAGTGTCAAAAGGATTACGAAGTATTGAGTAGTATTAAGCAGTAAAGTACAGTATTCGGTAATAAATGATACTATTACCAGTTAATGGCAGTATTAAGGCAGTATCAGTATTAAGCGGTATCGGCAGTATAAGGCATTATTATAATATGTTCAGTAAGTGGCAGATATAGACAATATAATGTAGTAGTCCAGTGGTAGCGATATATTAATTTAAGTAAATTCAAATTTATTAAAGAATTCCAAAAAATTCAAAAACTCTTAATACTGCCAGTAATAGTTTCTATCTAATACTTTTCACTACCTTGTACTGCCGATACTGCTTAAGACTGTATTAGGTAATAATAATTATGTATTATTGATACTCGAGGGATTATTGATTATTTGGATAAAAACACAATCAATACTGCTAATATATGGTACACAACGGCAGTAAATTCTATTAGGCAGTATCAGACCCTTATTAGCAGTATTAAGCAGTAAGCTGCATTATTTTATTAAATAATTTTATTTGCTAAATTAAATTTGCTATCTATTTATAGAGTTAAGTAAACACAGTAGCGGTCATGGAAATTGTAATGGGAATCATTATTAAACCGGGGGTGTGGGGGGTATTCCTTACCCCCCAGCACCTTAGTGATTGTGTTCAAAAAACGTAAATGTATTATAAAATTTCAAATTAGTAATCTTAGATTTTAGATTTTTAGAAGTTAAAATTCCTTGTTTGAAATTTTTTTACCCACAATCTCTGATGAACTGGAGGGTATTCCATACCCCCCAGACCCCCCGGTTTGTAAACCTAACTTTGTGTATGCGTATTGTGTTTATAATATGTGCGGTTAATGAAATTTCATTGGGAATTGTTATTTTAATTCGGAAATATTCAGCGATACAGTTGCCATGACTGCTACTGTATACTGGCGACAGTTAAGTCAAAGGTAAAAATGCCGACAGGTGATTACGCCGACAAGTAATAATGTAAATAATATCGGTGAATTTACCATCGCCGTATTTTTGTCGGGATAATTACATAATAGCGTATATGTGATACATGTACTGTACTGTACACGCAAAGTACTGCCGAATAGCAGTACAATGTACCTACATACTCAAACTTACTGATTCACTCCACTCACTCCGGTCAAGAGAACATTAATTGCATTAATTATTATTTTTATTATTTTACTCTTACTTATTTTTTGTTGTGTGTCGGAAGGGGAAAAATCTCAAAAAAGGCACCACTAGCCTATGCTGGGTGGTAGTGTGGAGTTAGCCCACTAAAAAACTCCTCCCGGATGTCCGCGGGATTCACCAATCTGGCGTTTCTCCGTTCGAATCAGCCGCTCCGATGATTTCTGCTCTTTCGGGACTTATTTCTTCTCTAATGTTCTTCGTTCTTCTGTCGGAGCAGGGCCAGCTGTAGGGGGCGAGCATCCCGGACTTTTGTCCGGGGCGGCAAATCTAAAGAGCGGCATTTTGGCTGTTGATGTGACAAATTGAAATATTAATGAAATTCCCCGAGACGCCACAAAAAGATTGAAAAAGCTAAAAAAAAAGAAGCTCACTAATCCCATAAAGGGGCGGAAATTTGTGTTTTTGTCCGGCGCGGCGTAAAGGCTAGAGCGGCCCTTGATCGGAGAAGTTCTTCTTTGTTTTTTTTTTTCAAAATTTTGGTAATGCCGTTCTTAATGTTCTCCCCACTTTTCCGGGCTTGAAGGCATTTCGCTGACAAGCGTGTCGGGTTAGAGAGCCGTCCTGTTTCTGTTTACTCTCGCCTCTGTGCAAATATTGGTTGAAACAGCAGTGGACCCTAAACGCTTGCGTAATCTCATGGTTTAGCTCTCCAGATCTCTCTCTATCCACGGCTGCAGTGCCGGTATCAATCACCTAGTCCAGGCGGTCCGTAACCAGAGGGGGAACCTGGGGGCACGTGCCCACCCAAAATGTAAAAAAAAACATTTTGTGTAATAATAAAAATTCTCGGAAGGGGAACCCCCGAAAATGTAACTTTTTTACAAAAAGCTTCTTACGCCCCCCCCCCCCCCGCGAAATGAAATCCTTGCTATGGGCCTGATTCAAAGGTTAATCAGCTTACCTATATCCCTAGCAATATAAATAATTTTTACATTAGATATTTAAAATGATTATTTTTTTTCAAGAAGAAATTCTGTTGATGCTTTAGAATTAAAAATTTAATACTAAATTTCCGACGGCAAAATGGCTGACGGCAATACGGCGACAGCTACAAATAGCTGAAAAAATTAAGAGATTTCTTTTATCAAGTTATTTTATTGTCTCGTCAAAATGTGTCTATAAATAAATGAAATTATCTGTAAACAAAAGTCCAAGATTTGAAGCTAATCAGGGAATCAGACAAATACATAAAATATTATCATGGGCGTCCATAGGATCTTTTTCGAGGAGGGGCAAAATAAAAAAAACTGGGCTTTCTGAAACCCACGAACTCGATAAAATTATTCTTGAAGGCCGAACGAACTTGAAAATTACGGATCTATAAAAATGGGAATCTCTGAATCTACGATCTACGCAATCCGTAAAAGCATCCCCGAAGGCGCCCTAAGTCGAAAGACGTGGGACTACAATGGCAAAAATCTGATGTTAAGTAAAAATCTGCTATAATTAATGAAATTCAATAAACATTTTTAATTTTCTTTTTTGCAGAAAAGACAGATTTTAAATTACATGGTTCCTTTATAAGCAAATATTTTAACAAAATCTTAAATTTGTACTTGGTAATTATTAAAACTGAAAGTTTTAGAAAATTTTCAAAACTTACGTCGGTGAAATATTTAAAAAGTCTAAAAAACTAAGATAAGAGCCAGGGAGACAGCTGCCCCCTTTGTCCCCGCCTCAATGGACGCTCATGAATAATACATTACGATTTTCTAATAAATTCCAGAGAAGATGATATTCTATCAGTGAAATTCTATTCCAAATAAAGAAAACTGATTAATTTTATTTGAAAGAAACAAGATAAATTATTGTGTATAGTAGTTATGATATTATATGAGATTCGAAGTGACCAAGATTAAATAGTTACAAAAGTTACACTAAGAAAAAAATTTTTGTAAATATTTTGTAATAAGTACCTATAATACTTGCATTATACAATTTTTTGAAATTTGTATGAGACGTAGTAAAATTTAATAAAAATTTGTAGCAATTTTACAGTGCGAAAAAGGATTTGTCCCGTAATAAAGTTGCCCATAGTAGCTATATACACTAAAAAAATGTTTTTTTTAAATGCAAAATTATGAATTTTTCATCAATATGATAAATTGTGAACATCGACTCAAAAATTATGAATTTTTTTGTATCTTATTTTTTCAGTGTGGCGTAGCCTCAACAAGCTTTTCATGCAAAGCAAAATCCAAGATTTTCTGTTAAGAAAAAAATCATCTTGAATCAAATAAATTTGTTTTTCTGAACGGGAAAAACTTTTTTCTTATATAGTATTATTGTGTTTTTCCCGAGTTTTCACTTGAATCCAACAGATGTGTATTGTATTTTTGTAATATTGAGCAAATTGAAAATATTTAATTTAAATAGAAAACAAAGTTTTGTACACTAGAAATTTGTTTTTACAAAATTTTTTAAAAATTTCCTCAGATTTCCTTCTGGATTACCTTAAAATTGATTTTCGAAATAGTTTTTCTAAAAATTCTAGTTTTCTCAAATTTTCCGGGCTTTCCACCAATTTATTTTTACTTGTAAACGAAAATGTAAACTTTTTTTTTCTCAACGGTTTTTTATGTAATTTTGACCGATTTTCAACTTTTCCACTGAAGCTAACTTCAGGAATCGCAATAAAACCGCAAATTTTTGCACTTGTTTTAGTTTTTTGCTTATAACTCACGAACGATACATTTTTCGATAATGACTGCTCTATAAAAAATTAAAGTAGACGAAATTTCCTACAATTTTCATATATTGACTTAATTCGTACAATGTTCCAAACCGCCGCTAGAGCGCGCTAAAAAATAGTAACTTTTCGTTATTTAGTAAAAAATGCAGGAACGCCATTTTGGAAGTGCGGTAGAGCCGTTATAAGAATTTTTTATGCCCAAAATCAATTATATTATAATTACCTGGTTTCTTTAGGCAACATTTTTTTGAGTAAAAACATCTGCACTACCATGTATAATATAAAAATAATTTAAGTCTAAAATAAAAAATTTATTTAACACAAAAAATTAGTCAGTTGGTAAGTTAGAAAGGCATTTATCAGCCAATGGGAAGTGATTTCTCCATTATGACGTCATAACAGTACGTATTTCTGACTTACTATTGGCCGAAAAATACTTATATCAGTAACAAATATTGTACTGGAACGAATAGATAATTAATTTGGTAATTTGATGACATTATATTTTACAGATAAATATTGCTCTTTCGATATAAATGGATTGATTAAAGTAACGCCGGTTCGAAAATCATCGTTTAAGATTTTATTTTGACATCCATAACAAGGAAGTCCAGCCATTAACGATTTTTTGCTCTGAGTTTGATCCATAAATTCAATTTGAATGCCATACGGTGACAAATAGCCTTCCTTTATTCCAATCTGGTGAAACGTCCAAGAATATTCTCCCTTGGAAGATTGTCCGAAACGAATCCTTATTAGAACATCGTTAAACTGGAGGATGTTAAAAAACAAGGCCTGCGGCTTATACAATTTCAGATCATAGTAAATGGGAACTCCCGCTTGAATCCATATTTTACTTTTATGGGTCGCCAACACATGATCACAATGGGCTTTGTACCCTCCTTGCCAAAGACAGTTTTGCATCTGCTTCAAAGGACATTCAATTGATTTAAATGAGCAGTCACTTATGTGCCGACTCAGACCATCTCCTTTTCCCACGTATTTGCAACCCAAATGTTCATTTTCGCACGGTAATTGCATTGAAGCAATCATCTTTTCCAGCATTATATTCCGGGTTCCCTGGTAAGGTTGGTGACAAACATAACAATTAATATTTACATCCAAACAAGTACTGCAAAAACTGTGACCGTCACTGCACACGTGGATTGGGGATTTTAAATATCTGAAACATCTCGGACACTTCAATCCGAAGTGTATCAGGGATTGATATCCAGAATGATTATCTTTTGATTCTACATTTATTACTGCGGGTTTTTCTTTAACTTCACTAGGTAATTTTTTAATATTTTCTTGATTCTCCAAACCGGTAACAGTTATAAAGCAGAGAATTTCACCAGTAATGCTATTCAGAATACTTTTTAGAACTTCAGTACTGACCTTAATGTGTCCATTACTGAATACATCGTCAATATTGTCATTATAGGCTAATATTGAATTACAAAATTTAACCACCGAATTTTCACATAAACTTTTAAATTCGACTTCATATTTGTTCTTTTCTCCACTTACACCAACACCTTGTACGGATAAGTAGACATTTCCATGTGTATTGATTGAATATCGGACCACAAATAGATTATTCAAAATTGTAAAGAATAACACGTTTAGAACATTGTCCTGTAATGAAATTGTAAATTTTTTCGATTTCAAAATAATATACAAATCGGTATGAAATTTAATACAATGTTCCTGTAAAAGTTTGGGACTTCCCCGCCAATTGCACATCTCCTTAACCACAAGTGGACACTTTAAATCGCCATGGTTGCACTTTGTCTCGTGAACAATAACGTTTGCCGATTTTAGTTTTGCCTGACATCCATTGTTGCTGTATCGACAAGGAAATAATAAAATACCTTGAACTGCCTCGAATGCTTTGGCTCTTCGAAAATTCGTCTTGGTATCTTGACAACGACCACATATTAAATTATCCGCTTTGTCGTAAGTTACCGGTGTAACGCAAGCGTATAACGAGCACTTTGCACACTTTAAATTGTTTAGAATATTTTCTGGAACCTCTATCACCTTACTGTTCGACATGTTTACGTGAAATGACTGCAATGAGTAATTCTAATTTCGAAACTGATAAGATAACAACACCTAACGATCCAACTTATACACAACATAAGCACCGTGTTGGCTGGAATGGTAATTCCAGTATAATTACAAAACTAGTTATGACGTTCCTTTTCGTGTAAAAGCGGAAGGGGAAAATAACTTTTATTTGTACCATTTTGTACGTGAACAACATTAAAATGCAATTAATAATTATTATAAAATTTTTACTTTATTTTTTCCGGTTTTCCGGGCTCCCGGGAACGTTTTGAGGACCTGTACTTTGTTATGAAGTTATGATGAACATAATTAATTTTACTTGTTTTTCTATTTTTTTTAATTCTAAAATGAATTAAATAATTCTAAAAATAAAATGTCATTATACGACGGGAAGGTTATGAATAAAATATGAATAAATAAAAGTATTATTTTTCAAATAATTGACAATAATATTATGTTTACTTGGGTGTGAAAGCTGATATGACCTAATTTCACATTTTATATTTGTCTAGACAGCAATACAAAATACAGCCTGAAGTTTGTAAGTTTGAAAAATATTTTTTTTAATTTTAATTCCCTAAGGCCGATTACCGCAGAGGCGTATTTACTTGAGGGCTATGAGGGCCATGGCCCGAGGCGGAAGATTTCTGATTTTATAAGCAGAATGAATTAAAAAAATTAATTTTAGCTTTTTTTAAATTAATTTATGGGGCGGAAACCTTTTGGGCCCAGGGCGCCAAATTTTAAAATCCGTCTCTGGATTACCGCATTAGCAATGACACAATTTATTTTTACTTATAACTACAAATATGCTCAGAAATATTTGCAATTTAAACAATAAAAAAATGCAATAGATATTGAATAATTTATTGTAAACTGATAGCAATTAAAAGAAACTTCAATTATTATTTACTGATATGAATTGTAAAATTAATTACTTCGCATAATATCTCGTTTTAATTAGTATGTGTCATCAAAACAATACGTGAGCATGATAACAGCATTTTTAAACCGGTGAATCCTCGACACGCGCGGGGATTCCTCTATAATGTAGTGAATAACAAAATGTTTTCCCATAGTCCTATGTTAGTTAGCAATGTAAATTGTAAAAATCGCTTTTACTTATACTTATCATACATTTTTTGTTGCAAATTTCATTCCTTTCATTTTTATATACAGGGTGTGAGAACTTTTGAGAGGGTATCTCCCTTTAAAGCAATTTTTGAATTTCTGATTTCAAACCACCATAGCTCCGATATCATTGATTTTTTAAGCTTAATCAATTAAAACTTTTTTAAAGATCATTCGTTTTTCTACAAATTAGGTTATAACGCTTTATCGTCTAGAATCAACGGATTTCGAGTTATTAATTAAATTAAAAGAAAAACTGTTAGGAATATTCAGGTTTTATTTCTTTTTACTTTTCTTGCGAACTCCGTAGCTCTTTAACGAAACGTCTTAGAAAAAAACTGATGGCCCAAACCGAATAGGGAATTTAACTGGCTACTGCTTTGGTCAAATAAATTTTTTTCGGAAACCAACCGTTTTTACAGAAATTCTGAAAATAATGAACAAGATGTAGGTAAAAAAAATTAAATTAATGGAAAGAATACAGATGTACGCCAATTTCTGAGAAAACGGTTAGTTTCCCAAAAAAAGTTATTTGACCAAAGTTGTAGCCCGTTAAATTCCCTATCCGATTTGGATTGTCAGTTTTTCTCTAAGAAAGTTTGTTTAAGAGGTACGGGGTTACGGGGAAAATAAAAGTAAAAAAAAATAAAACTTGAATTTTTTTAAACATATTTTCCTATAATTTAATGTATAACTCGAAATCCGTTAATTCTAGACGATAAGAAGTTATTACCTAATTTGTAGATAAGCAAATGATCTTTAAAAATGTTCTAATCCATTAAGCTGAAAAAATCACTAATATCGGAGCTATGCCCGTTTGAAATTAGAAATTTAAAACATTGCTTTAAAGGGAGGTACCTCTCAAGGGTTTGGACTTGGACAAAAATTTTATTTGAAAATTTGTCTTAGAACAGTGTCCTTTATCTCCACCTTACAGTAATTTAAGTTACAGTAATTTAAAGAACACAAACAATTTTTATTTTATTTCAAGTTTTTACAGAGTAAAGCGTATTTAAGTCACCATAACTCGGAAACGGTGCGACAAAATAGCAAAATGCACATAAATAAAAATAAAAATAATGAAATTTACAACAAAATATATATAATAAGTATTGCTGTCAAAACGATGTTTATGTGACAAAGAAGTCTTCAAAAAGTACAATTTAAAATTTGGCCTACGGCGAATGGGCTTGCGGCGAGTCGACTTCCCTGTAAAAATCTAATAAAAAGTAAAAAACAAATGAAAAGTAAATATAATAATGGCCTACTGTGACCTGTGGCTCATAAAAAATATTCGTACAACGAAAATATGTTATACACACCCAGTAGTGCTACAACCCAGCAGCGGCGGCTCGTTAAAGGAGGCAAGGAAGGTTTAGCCGCCTCTTAAATTCTAGACCATTAAACTATTGAAGTTTTCAAAAATGTAAAAAAGTACATTTTTGATTGTAAGAACTATTCAAAATCACAATACATATTCAAAAAATAAAGTGAGGCTACCCCAGAAGTAGAATCGTTAGCTTAGACTACCCTATTGATGATGTAGGCATCACGTGAACCCCAAAGTGTAACTGTACTACTGATCAGTACCGTAACTAGGCAATGATAAGGATAACCCTGATGCAAACATAACATTTTACGTTCCCCCACCCCTCAACTTAAACTTTTGGCAAATATTAAATTAGGCTACTTTCATTTTCAGGTGACTTTTTATTTTTTGTTTTTTTGTCTACAAAAGCAGAGGCGTTCACTGCTTTTGGGCCGAGCTCTTTTGCGCTCTCTTTTGCTCCTTCTGTCTTGTTCCCAGGGCAACTTTCAAGACAAGAGTCGAAGTTTATCTGGTCTTGAATTTTCAAGACAAGATCAAGAGACGCTATCATGAGTCTTGACGCCAATCAAGGGTCTTGATCTTTTCTCTATATTGTTTGTTACGATTATCGGCCGATGCTGCCCTGGAATATCTAATGATTTAATCATGTTCTTATGAGATTCGTGATTAGATTACCACGTGTTCAAAGAGCGAGAGGATTACTTGGTAACACGTCAAATTCAAATCACGCGAAATTTCATTAGTTAACACTTAAATAAATGGATTGATGCAGAAAAATTTAAGATTCAAGACTTTCAAGACAAGATCAAAACTTCCCAATTTTTGTCTTGATTGCTCTTGACGGCATCTCTAGAGGGGAAGAATCGCTGAGGATATCTGGTATACAAGTGAAGGAAAATCTGAGAAAATCCGAGAAAAGTTTAGGAAAATCAAGGAAATATTGGGAAATCTTATAAATTTTAAGAAATTCTAGGAAATTCAAATAAATCTCGAAAAAACTACTGCATTTTATTAACAGCCCTCTCGTTTCATATTTATGAAGGGCTTTCAAGGCAGGTTACCTCGGTAGATTGCCGTTGCCCGCCGCTGATGAAGGACGGTTAGAATAAAGTTCTTACTTCACTCGGGCTCGAACCAGGGTTCTCTGCTTAGTGCACTTAAGCATCAAACTGTAACATGTTCACAAGTCGTCATGTTATACAAGAGAAGGAAATTTTAGGAAATTCAAGAAAATCTTAAGAAATTATAAAATTTTAGAATTTTAGACTCCAATGTTAGTGTTGTAAATTGTAAGTACTTTTCGAAGATTGCTTAGTCATATAAAAATCACTTTTACAGCAATACTTATTCGACATTTTTGTTGTACATTTCCTTGACTGTCAATTGAAAAGAGTATTATTACTGTAGGTACAGTTGGTAAGATCATAGTGGGCTTTTGCGAAATAAAGAAAAGATATAAGTATAAGCATATCTACAGGGTGTCCCAAAAGTAGTGCCCACTTTTGGGCATTAGTAGGTATTAATCAATAAAAGCAATCAATCAGAAGCGCGCTTTAGTAGACTAAAAGAGTCAACCGGTCAAAAATCACTCCCTACTATACACTCCCTACCAGTGGCGGCTTGTGACTTTATCATTTGAGGAGGCTATTCATAAAATATAGATTTCTCGAGGGGTAAATTACCCCAAGAAATATGTGGGAAATTTGAAGAAGTGCGAGGAGATGTAAGAAGATATGAGATCCGAGGAGATGTGATGTGGGAAATAAAGAGGGGATATGAGGGAGATGTACTCAGGCCCGTAGCCAAGGTTTCATTTTGGGGGAGGGGGGGGCACTCATAAAAGGCCTTTTGTAAAAAAGTAACATTTTCGGGGTTTCTTTTCTGGGAATTTTTATTGTTACAACTTACAAACAAACGTTTTTTTTCATTTTGGGAGGGGGGGGCCTAGGTCTCCCCCCTTGCTACGGGCTTGGGTGTAATCGAGATATGGAAAATATAGAGAAGATATGGGGAAGGCCCAGGTGAGATTTGGAAAAGATGTGGGTGAGTTATAGGAAATATTGGAAGATATCGGGAATATTAGAGAAACATGAAAATGATGTAGAACATTTGGTGTTGGACACACGGGACGCGTTAAAACTGGCCAATTAAGTGGCTGTTCATGTGCTCTCACCAGTGGCGTAACAAACAGTTGCGGGACCCGTGTGCAAAGTTGTTAATGGGGGAAGCCTTGTTTTTGTAATAATCCAAAATTTAATCTTGCCAAAAATCAATCCAATTCTGGACAAATCCAAATTTTTAATAAATAACAATCTTACGCAAATCAAATAATTTTATTCGCCAATTATAAAATAATATTTCAAAAACAAATCTCAAATCACAAACGCAAAAATATTACAAGAGACGACTTTCTTTCTAACTGCTGCAGGAGGCCATTTTTTTCAAAAAGCCCGGCTCTCACAAAAATACACAAATTCAAAAAGAAAGTTCTACACAAAATATCCATTTAACAATAACAAAAATCTAAATTGAGTTTTGGAACACGACATATAATGTATTGCACAAAATTAAACAAAAAACACAAATAATAACAAAATTACATTAAGCGTCCATTTTACAATAGGCCCAAATCGGCTTCGTTGGCGCTCTGCTTCGCAAATGCAATAATTCCGTGTCAAGCAGAGTTTCATTTTTGCTTTTAATTTATTTTTAAAAGATTGGAGGAAGTTGCAGTAAAACTACGGGCTCCTTTAACCGGGAGGGGTGGGTGCCGTGTGCGGCGCACCCACCATATTGCACTAATAGTTCTACCCCTAGCGCGCACATAATGTTTACGCTTCCACCTGTTTTCTTGTTAGCCGTGGCATATTTAGAAAATGCTTATAGGGAGGGGGAGACAGATTATTTTTTAGATTCCCATTAATCCATTCATGCGCGTCATTAGAGATAACTGATTAGAAGTTTTTACCAACAAAATTTAAATTTTGTAAAATTCTTCAGGTATACAATCCGAATCATTCTCTGAAGACTTTTTCCAAACGATCGAATAATTATTAAGTTAAATTTTGAGATTTTTTATATCAAGGGAGATATGAGAAAGATGTGAGGAGATGTAAGGAAATGTGAGGAGATGTGCGGAAATGTCGGAAAATGTGAGGAAATGTTGGGAGGTTTGGAGGAATAAGAGATGTGGTGTACGTATTTTTGCCAGGAAATTTTTCAAGATTTCTTTTGATTTTCTAGAATTTTCTAGGTTTTCTTAAGATTTTCTCAAATTTTCCAGAATTTCCTTGAATTTTCTCAGAATTTCCTTTTACTTGTACACCAGATTTTTCAGCGATTCTCTCCTCGATCATATTCCAACTTATTTAAATTAAAAATAAAATTAACTTTAGTGATGATAATTAGGGTGGGCGACTGGTGCGATGGCCCCGGGTGCAAGGCAGAAGGGGGCACAAAAGGGAACTCAAAGAGGGCGAAAAACAGTGAACGCCGCTGTTTTTAGTGACAATAAAACTAAAAAATGATCACACAAAAATGAGGGCACCTCGTTTAATTTTCACAAAAAATTTTACCCCGTAGGGGGGGGGACGTAAAATGTTACGTTTGTACCGGGCGTAACATGGCCTGACATTACTTTTTGAATAAGTACTGTAAAAGGAGTATCTATCTTTTGTTGGTTCTTACAATATAAAAACCTTTTTCTTTGCCTTATTGAAAATTTTGATAGTTTAAGTTATTGTCAAGAATTTCAGTGAAGGCTGTGCCTCTCTTGCCTCTTGTAACGAGCCGCCACTGCTCCCTACCGCTTTTATTCTACTACAGCACGCTTCTGATTGGTTGCTTTTATTAATTTTATTAATTAGTGGAAGTGAAGTAATAAACGGTGGACGTTTACAAAGGCGCATTCTACTTCTGAAGAAGTAGCCGGGTTTTCTAATAGCTTTCCCCAGTTTCTGGAAATGCCTGTCGTACATAAGTGTACAGGATTCTTTATATTATTAGTAAGATAATTTTCTGCACAAGTTCTGAATTATTAAAATCATAAAATGCAAATTCTGTTCAATTGACGGGCGTGATCGGCTCGTGGCGAGTTGGCCCATGGTGAAAATTGAGGAGAAAAACGCTGGGAAAATATGTTATAGAAGCGAAGGAAAATTTTAACACATCCTACAAATTTTGAGAAAATCTCAGAAAGTTCTAGAAAATAGGAAATCCTAGGAAGTGTAGAGTATCCAAAGAAATCTTCGGAAAATCCAGGAAATCAATCAGGAAATTCAAGGAAATCTTAAGAAAATAAAAAATGTCAGAAATATTATAGATTACTTTTTCATTTTGTTTTTCAATTTTTCGAAAGGAAATTCTAAAGCAATCCAAGAGAAAATCCGGGGAAATCTCCCAAAAATCGCGTAAAAAAAAATTTAGTATACAAAAATTTGACTTGTAACTCGCCCACCCTTCGACTCCAATGTTAGTAATCCAAATTGTACTTTTCAAAGATTGTTTTGACATATAAAACTCACTTTTACAGCAATACTTATTAGAGATTTTTTGTTGAAAATTTTATTTCTGTTATTTTTCTGTATATACATTTTTCTATTACGTCGCCCCCTTTCTGAGTTAAAGTGATTTAAAGAAGAACTAATAATTTTTATTTTATAACAAATTTTACAGAGTAATTTTTAAGCCAATCGATTTTTATGTAACAAAAAAGTTTTCAAAATTTACAATTTAAAATTTGTTAAAAGAAATTAAAAGTTAATATAAAAATAGTCTACGATGACTTAAGAAAATATTCATACACTCCTATCTAGGAGGAAATCGCTGGGAAAATATGTTGTACAAGAGAAGAAAAATCTGAAAAAAAGTGAAGAAAATCCTAGAAAATTTCCAGAAATTCTAGGAAATCGTAGAAAAGTCTAGGAAATCTAAAACCTAAAGTAATATAAATCAAAGATAGTTGTGTCATATAAAAATCACTTTTACAGCAATACTTATTGGACATTTTTTGTTGCAAATTTCATTTTCTTCATTTTTATTTTTATACATTTTTCTATTTCGTGGCACCATTTTTGAGATACAGTGACTGAAAAGAAGACTAACAATTTTAATTTTATTGAAATTTTTACATAATAATTTTTAATTATCAATTAAATTTTTATCAAATTTTCCAGGATTTCTTAAGATTTTCCTTTCGTTGTACAACATATTGTACCAGCAATTTCTTCCTCGATAGGAGTGTACGAATATTTTATTAAGTCGCTGTAGACCTTTATTATATTTACATTTTATTTGTTATATATTTAATTATTTTAAATTATAATTTCTTTATTGCTGGTTTTGGTATTGCTGTAGTTGGGGGTAGAAGCTTTCTAGAAGTTTTAAAATAATGCAAAGACAGCGAGAATCTTGTTAATTTATTCATGCGCGTCCACCCCACTTTTTATTTTGGGCTAGATTATTTGATGATTTATAAAATTATGAGAGTTATGAGACATCCTGTATATAAAGTCCATAGGGAACAGACTTATAATTTCCCACTTACTCGTTTTGATCGCAAGAGCGAAATACTATAACTGCGGTTTAATTACCCTGATTAATTGAATCATAATACATTCAACTGCATTATGTTGGCAATGTACAACCGTACGAGCTCGGTGAAAAATTTTTGTTGCGGAACCTATGAGAAAGAAGCCAAATTTAATTCAATTTTCTTGCTTTACATTGTAGTAGGTCACTTATTTGAAGCGTAAACCCAATTGAATTAATGTTGCCCGCCGATGCAGAAATTATATTATAAAAAATATTTTACGAATTAATAAAATATTCCAAGCCGTCATAGTACAGTAAAACGTGGGACAAAAATAAAAATAAGTTAGATGAATCGCAATATGAGAAATTCGGTGCGATATCCGAGCCGACTTCCCTACATTGCTATGTATAGCTGGGAATCGGGAGCATCCCGACGTCGGCGTCCAGTCGTTTCGCGTCCGTGAAGTGTGAGTCTTCTTCAATTCTGGCCTATACGTGGATTTAACCCAAATCCACAGGTAGGCTAAACGTCATCATTGTGTCACGTGATTTATATTTTGAGAAGCTCTTCATAACAATTGGATTATTTTAATAATTCTTGGTAAACACTTTTTAAATTAACTCGTAATTTTTTTGCAGTGTAAACATTAAATGCGAACTTTTTCCAAAACTCGCCTAGATTTTTACAAAAAATAGTTCACCTTCGAAAACGATCGAAATTAAAAGTACTTGTGCAATCCATTACAAAAACAATTCTATTTTAAAAGTACTTTTTAATGTTAGGCGACTGCCAAAATAACAGAATGAATTTTTATTTTCTTTGATCAGTGGTATTCAAATGTTTTATCTAAATTGAATGAACAGTTATTTGGCAAAATATTGCAAATCGGAGTTGGACGTTTTGAAGAGTTCCACGATAAACCGATCGACAATGAATTTTGAAAAATATCGCAACCGGACGTTTTTGAAGCGACTTATAACTGCTGATAATGAAAATTTTCGAGTAAACTTTGTTGCCAAACTTGTTGGCGGAGTTTGTTAATGGCGCCAACCGGAAATTGCTAATTTAGATAAGCCAATTTTATATTTGTTTCAAGTACGAGCTATTATACAAAGATGTTTTAAACAATGATAAAATGTTTTAAACAAATATATGTTTTAAACAAAAATTAAACAGTTTATAATTTAAAATTCCGGTGCTGTTTGTCAAATATCAACTGTTTACACAGTAAAATAAATATCTCTGATGCGTTAAATTGATCTATCGATAATTTTTGGCTTCTAATCTGGGTTTAATTAACTTTTCAACGTCGCGACGACATAAGAATGACGCTAAAACAGATAAATAAATGTTAATATTTTCTGTTCATCACAAGTCTTTGAAGCGTATAAAAAAGCTGGCAATTTAATAATTTTAAAATTAGCATATTTATCTACATTTCATAGTGTAAAATGTAAATGTTGTGCACTAAAAATTAAACGCGTGGGTTATGGGGTATATGATTTAGGTATTTACAAAATTCTTATAAATATATTTTGGTGATTTTGTTCAAAATTAGTACGATTGCACATATTTTTAATGATTTTGACATGTTATCTATAAATAATTTCTTGGTGAAATACGGATTTCACATAATTACAGTCGAAATAATGTTTTTCAAATTTTTTTGATTTTTATTTTTATTATGAAAAATATATTATTGCATTATTAGCTTATGAAAATAACCAAGTGCTGAAAGCTTATGATAATAATATATTTAATGTTTTTATCTTTGTTTGCTTCTAAATTATAAAATAATAATTTGATATTATTTATTATTTAATTGATTTAAATCTATACATAAATAAACTAAAGTGACCTCACTCACTCATAAAAAAATGGAGGAAAAAATAACAAAAGTATAAATTCTCTCAATCAACAAACCGGAGTACATCTATGCCGCAATATATCTTTCAATATATTGTAAAAGTAATCCAAAATTATTTCTTTTATATTTATTTATTTTTTTTTTTTCAAAATTTTGTTTTTTTTTATTTTTGAGTAAGCGTTAGTCAAACGGCCTACCGGCTTTTGTATTTGTTTGTGCGGATTAAAGGCCGCACTGACTCTTTAGTGTAGCCCAAGATTGATATCGCATCGGCCGGTAACCAGACGTTTCAATCGAGAATTGGGAAACGAGTAAATATATTATTGTTTTTCAGAATTTTTGAGATGCAGAGTAGACATTCTATCGTATAGAATTTTCAAGAGTTAATATTACTATTAATTTTATATACGGTATAAATGTAACAAATACAAAGAACAAAAATTAATATTTTTTACAACATGTTAAATATGAAATTTCTGTAAAATGGCCGAAAACAGGCGAATTAACATTATACCTATTGCATGTTAATGATTTAAAAATACTCATTGTAGTAAGTTTATGTAATTAAATTTTAGATTCAATTTTAGTCTACGCTGATAAAATCGCAGACAAGTTTCAAGTCAGGTACCAAGTACTGGATCTGAAACCTATACCTCAGCGGCGGCTTGTCAGAGAAGGCAAAGGAGGCTTAGCCTCCCATTAAATTCTGGACTATTAATTAAACTATAAATATTTTCAAAAATGTAAAATAGTATATTTTTGATTCTAAGGCTACCGCAGATGCGGTATATGATATAGCCATCACCTGGCCCGCAAAGTGTAACTGTGCTACTGTTCAGTACCGTAACCTAACATTATACGCCCTTCCCAACTTATACTTTTGAGAAAAATTAAATGAGGCTACCCTCGTTTTCGTGTGACTTTTTGTGTACAAATTCATCGGCGTTCCCTGCTTTGCGCCCTCTTTGCGTCTTTTTTGCCTTGCTTCCGGGGCAACCGCATCAGTCGCCCCACCCCAGTTACGGCACTGCTACTAATGATTTTAAGATTATTCCGAAGAAATTACTCCGCAGTGGCTATGATTCAACTGAAAACTCCGCATAACTACGTATATATGCCGCTATCGAAAAATTTAATTAAGTTGGAATGAAACCGAGATGAAGAATCGCTGGGGATATCTGGTATACAAGTGAAGGGAAATCAAAAAAAATTCAAAAAAATCCGGAAAAAATTGAGAAAATCTTAAAAAAATTTAGTAAATATATTCAATAAAATCTCGAAAAATCTATATTTTATGGCGAGTTGATTAGACCTTGACCATGGCCGAGGGCGGGGACTGTGGCGGTGGGTACGGGTGGAACCCCATTGGATAACCAAAGTGATAATCGCGCTAGTTTGGTACCGTGCCATCTTTGGATAGGACACCTTCTTCATATGTATGATTGTTGGTCATATAGGGTTGATAGTCATCTTGGTTGGATTCGTTTTAGTCAGTCGGTTTAGGGTTTTTGGGGCTTCAGGATCAACCTGGACTTTTTACACCTCAAAAAATATTCGAGATTATAATTGCCAATCTCTCGGATTAGTGAGTTATCGGAGGATCCCAGACTGACGTAGAATTTCTCCGCTGATTGGCGGATGAATTCTTCGATGGACTCCATGTTGGAGTTCTAATCTAAATCTACGTACTATGTGTTCTGAAGTTGAACCAAATGAGACTTGGCTGTGTAGCCCGAGACAGTTGAAGCGTACGTCATTATGGGTGGGTTTATAGATTATAGACTTAGCATGGGGTAGAGTGCGGCTATAAAGCTTCTTGGCTTCCTGTTTGTAGCCTTAAGGTGCAGACCCTTGGCCAGGGTCACTCCCAAGTATTTGGAGGTATCTGTCCGAAGTCCTCCTCCAGAGTCAAACCTGAGTCTTTCAGGTTTAAGGAACGATTTTTACCTATGGGGGTTGGACATGGCGGAAACATGACCAGGTTTAGAAAGCACTTTTCAAGGTCATCTAGGATTATTTGGTGTCGATTTATGATTGGTTGGGAATTGGAGATCGTGGTTGTAGATGGTGAATATTGTTGGGGCAAGGATTGAGCCTTTGGGATGCCCGAGGTCATTGGTATGAGGTTCGATTTATAGTCGTCGCATTTGACTTTTCAAATGTCGATCTTTCAGATATGAGATACTACGGTTTCTGGTATACAGTAGCAGTCATGGAAATTGCATCGGTGATTACTTCCGAATTAAAATAACAATTCGCAATGAAATTTCAATACCCGTACACAATATAAATACAATACGCACACAAAACTATGTTTTTTAAACCGGGGGGTATGGGGGATATGGAATATCCTCCAGTACATCAGAGATTGTGCGTTAAAAAATGAATATGAATTTCAAACCAGAAATCTAACTTCTAAAATTTAAAACCTAAGACTTCTGATTATAAATTCAATAACACATTTTCATTTCTTGAAGACAATGACTGATATGCTGGGGGGTATTCCATACCCCCCAGACCCCCCGGTTTAATAAACCTAGCTTTATGATTGTGTGAAAAATGTATTTTTGAGCTAATAATTTTCAAATCAAAAATTTAACTTTTTATCTATATTTCTGTTCTAAAGTTGGATTTATAGTTGGACGGACTGTAAACGTAGACGCACTGCAAAAAGATCAACTATAGAATTTATGTACTTTTGTTTATAAATAAACGTAAGCACTAACGGAAACGGACTGGAACGGAAGGGTTGACCAATTTTCATCTTTTACAGTGCGTTCTTTACGTCCAGCCAATCAAAGATATAATTCTGTGTGATGTCAGTGTCAAAATTTATTTTGTATAATTTGTATGGCTGATTCATAAATTTGTAGGTTTTATCAAATGTCATTCAAAAGTTCCGTTCCGTCAATTTATAAATGTAACAATATTTTACAGTACGTTTGTTATATTCCAGTGCGTCTACGTTTGCAGTCCGTCAAATTATAAATCCAGCTTAATTTCTATTATTGATTATTAAGAATATAATATAGAAACCTATTTTTTAAATTCGGGAATAAGACCCCTGCCAGAATATAGTGTTAATGTTAACATAAGCTCGCGTTTGATTCGTAGATTCGTCAGAAAGTTGGCTTTAGATTGGATCGTTTGCTATCATTGCGTTAACATTAACACACTAACAGGGCAGTAATTCCCAATGCAATTACCATGACCGCTACTGTGCTTACTTAGAACATTTTATAAAGCATGTGCTCCGCTAGGCGGATTATCTGGTGTATTATAGTCGAGTGTCCCGGTCGAATTCCAAATTGTTTCTCTGGAGTAATGTGGGTTTTAGCCAGGGCTGTATTCAGAAAAATGAAGCTCATTAAGGATACGCCCCTTTCAGGTTGGTATAAACTAGAGAAGAATGCGGGACTACTTTTCTTGTCCCGTCCCGCAATGTCGCCTCGTGTTCTGTAGGTCCCGCACGTCTCGCGGAATTGGCAATCCGTCCCGCGCGGGACTGTATATTTTGGCCCGTCGGCACGCGGGACAGGACGGGATTTTTCCCATCCCGCATTCTTCTCTAGTATAAACCAATGCCTCACAAACATTTTTGGCTCATGAACCCCTTTTCGTAGTCAAAACTTGCCTAAGGACCCAAGTTAAAGAAAAAGTAAAAAGTAAAAAAAAGACTACTTGTATTTTATGCACCCATTTATAGGTATTTATGTATCGTATTACTGGAGACATAAAATTTTTTTACTTTATATTAAACCTTGTGCAAACCCCCTGGCGTTGTTCAGAGACTCCCATATCAATTTTAGTTTTTTACCGACCCCCTGAATGAGCCCATGGGCCCCTGATGGTCCATAACGGACCACTTTGAACCACTGGTATATACGAAGAACCAATCAGAAACTTTAACTTAAATTAAACGTTTTTCAATGTAATAATAATAATAAAATTTAACTAAAAATATCTGATCGAGATACTTATTTCAAAAATTCGAGATTGGTAAACATTCAACCAATCAGGTACTCAAAAAAGCATTTTTTATAACTTACAAAAGATTCTAAATACCAAAGTAACGCAAAAGTCATCACTCAATGACTTAGACATTTGTAAAGTGAACAGAAGCAGAATAAACATAGACAATTGTAACACAAAATTGTGTCAATATTTTCGACAAATAATAATCGGTCGATGGTTTTGGCTCAACTTGAATTTTGTAGTTGACGGTAAACTTGGCCATATTTAAAAAATGGTGAACTGCGCCTAAAGCACTTTCAACTAAAATTATGAAAATAGTAAAGCGGCTCCAACTCAAAAATTGGAGATCTAGAAAAACGGGATCTTTGAGTCGCTCCACTCATTAAAACCATCTCTAAAATATTGTAGTAAAATTTGTCTTTAGTCCAGATTAACACTTTTAGGTATTTTTGGGCCCGATTTACCTTAGACGGGATCTTTAAGTCGCTGCATTCATTAAAATTATCCCTAAAGCTGCTCCAACTGAAAAATTGCAGATCTAGAAAACTAGAATATTTGAATTTTTATTGAAAATATTCCCGAAGCAGCTCCAACTCAAAAATTGCAGGTTTAAATATTCTAGTAAAATTTATCTTTGGCCCCGTTTATCACTTCAAGGTATCTTTTTGGCCCAGTTTACCTTACCTCAATTATTTTTTGGTAGATTTCTTGGTCGTGTGGCACCATCAACTAGGCAAACCCTGTGAAGTTTAACAGCTTGCCTCGAGGAGACTGGCTCAACACGGGACAATAGGCCCCAGAGCAGTCGCTTGGTCGAGAAAATCGCTGCTGCGGTTACAGATGTCCGAGAGGACTTGACGACGGGTCCCGCAATCGGATATCACTGGGGAATCTTTACAGCAAATATTGGTGAGAAGAACTTGAAGATGTTTCTGTTCAAATTGCAAACAGTACATCAGCTAAATTACAGCCAATCTTCCCTATAGTTTCTTCTTTTTTTCTCTTTTTGTCTTTAGGCTTTTTCAAGTCACTGATCTAAACGAACAAACCACAGATTTGGCGACTCTAAAGATAAATAGCCGACTACACTGCTGTGATCTCAAAGTCAAAATTTGATGTAGGGGCTATGCATCTAGTAAGTTTAGCACCCTCCTAGAATATTATATAAGTGCACACAGAACCATGACTTAGTGGCGTAGCCAGGAATTTAGTTCGGGGGGGGGCACGAGCAATGCGAATATTTAATAGCGTCGCAGACGAAAATTTTTCAAATTTTCAAGCTCAAAGTTAGAAAATTACAATACAAAAATAATTTCGGGGGGGGGGGGGAGCCGAGCCCCCCCACCCCCTAAATACGCCACTGGTTAAAAGCTAAATTGCTTGCTTGCTGCCAGAGAGCTAATAGAGCGCTTTTAGCTAGATAATAGCGTGTTTTTGGCTAGCTAACAGGTCAGTTTTAGCTAGCTAATAGCGCACCATTAGTTGTGCGGAAGCAAGCAAATAGTTTTTAAATAGCTAACTTTTTGCTTAAAAATAGTAGGCCACTTTTGCAATATTGTTGCAATATAGATGCAATTTTAACGCTATTTTGCTGGCTGCCGCAGCAAGTGTTTCTGTCAAATATAGCTGAATTTTAATAGCTAATTTGCATTTAGTTGCAGCTATCGAGTGATTACGTATCGTTAAATTTTGAAATTGATCTATAATAATAAATAAAAATGTGTCATTTAGCGAGTCATTGCAGCTAGCTGACAGTATGCTATTTTTAGAAGCTAATTAGAGCTTCATTGCAGTTTGCTATCTGCAAGCTACTTTTAAGAGCCATTTAGTGCGTTATTAGCAAGTCATTGAAGAGCAAGCTATTTGTAGAAGCTAATTAGCGCTTCATTACTACTAGCTGCCAGCAAGATATTGTTGAAAGCTATTATTTAGCTATTAACAGCTATTTTTCTAAGTAGATCACCGCTGTCAAAATTGCATTAAATAGCTTGCTGACAGCAAGCAATTAAATAGCTATTGAAATTTGCAGCCGATTTTTAGCTACAAATGCTACTTGGGCGTTTAAAGTTAGTAAAGTTTACTTGAGCTGCAGTGAAATATGATGAATGCATTGTGTCTATCCAAAGACCCTGAAAGACCAGGGAAAACTTTTGTTTATACCACATTATTGTCGGTTTCTCATGGGGTAATACGACGGTCATTAGCTTAGTAAATTAGCCGAACAATTGCTGACTCTAAGGTACCCGTTCGAGTCTGGGCAGAGTCTAAAAGTATTATATGACTAGACTCCGTGTTCGGATAGTACGAACAAACAGAGTTACAAACATTTCCCAATTCGGTTTAATCAGCCGTGTGGGGTCTTAATGCTAAAAGCCATTCTTTTTTCGAAAGAGAAATAGGCCGATGGTCCGGAAAGTTCCTGATTTTAGACTATTTTATTTTAATAGAAGGAAAATAAATAGGAAGTAAATAGGAAAGAAGAAAAAAAACTTATTAAAAATAATTTACTTAAATTGTTTTTTTTTAGGACTTATCACAACGATTAGGTGACGATAAAAACTTATCCGAACATTTGAAACTTCCAATTCAACGAATAAACGACTACCAGCTTCTACTAAAGGTAAGTTGATTTTAAATTTTGTTAGATTATTATTCATAAGTACTTCTCTAACGAAGGCAATAATTCTATGGTATTGAAATCTGTCATTCTACTTAATATAACTTATAGAGATCTAATTTTAAGCAAAAGGTCAACTTGAAGTAGACAAAGTTGAGCCTACCCATAACTCCAAACCAATCCAGCGCAATCCGGCGAGCGCTCAAGCAGATAGCGTGGATATAGCGAACTTTTGACTGACATTAAATTGTGTATTTGATAAGCAATTGTGAATTTTCTGAATTCTTGGTAAGAAGCAGTCTAGTCTCCTTACATTCTTCCGAGAATACCTAACCTAATTTAATTTAAAACGGCCAGTCCAAAAATAAAAAAATGATTTTCGAGTTATTAGATAAAAACTACTTGAGCTGTGTTGATTATGCCTGTAGAATTCAAATGTTTGTTTTGGTACCACGGTAACACCACCTATTTTCGGAATAAATTATGGAATTTTTTGTAAGGTTACGTATCTTCTTCTATTTATAATCTATTATTTTTTACGTAAACAAAGGAATCTGAAATAAATCACAAAAAAATAGTAGAAAACCATGAATCGTATAAACTTCAAAATAAACTATAAAAACAACTAAAAATAAGGAAATTTGAGAAGTTATTAATTTTTCAGACAGAAATGCGGTAGACTATACCAATACTAACCTTCCTCAAGTTGAAAAACGTACGCCTATGTGCCAATCAAAACCAATACGTGCCTGTACCACTTACTGCAATTAATAAGAATAATATTAAATTAATTTGTAATAATTTTATTAATATAAGTAAATCAAAATAGAGCTGATTTGTGTAATTTCATTCAAAAAGCAAAAATCGTATGGCGACTGTTGCAGACGCACAGAGAGAATGTAAGTCGAATTTTCCATTATTTTTAGAATGGCAGAAATAGCAAATGCTGACCTATTTTGATATACAACGCCCACTAACAATGTCAGTGAATAAACAAAACACCAATTTTGTTTCCACAAATTGTTTGATTTTGCTAAATGCAAAATGCATGAAGAGTTTTGTTTGATAAAATGGGGGAGGGGGAAACATTGCAGTATTTTTAACTCGCGAGTGAGGTAATAATTAATGCTTGCATTAAAATTTATTGTTGAGTGTATGACGATCTTAGAATTTGTAACGAATAGTATTTATATAGTATTGCCCCCCCCTCCGGGTTTCATTAGATTTCAACTACTTTAAAATTTTTTTTAATTATTACAATATTTGTAATAAAAAATTGTACCTCTCACAATCTTTAAGGTTCCTTGTCCACGACATGAATATTCAAACTTCAGGGATACAAAGATATAGGATCACCCAGAAAGGGATGAGCCGGAACGGGTCAACGACGTAATCTGTTAATGAAATAATAATTTATTATGAGATGATTATTATTCGGTTCGAGGGTTCTAAGGTTTTGTAGTGTCTTTATAGCTACAGTGCAACATATAAGACGAATTAGAAATATCCTTAAATATTAAATTTTTGTACACTTCATTTTCATTCATGAAGTTTTTTCAGATGATCCTGAATTTCCGTAGTTTCTCCAAGATTTTCTTGAACTTCTTTAGCACTGGCGTATTTAGGGGGGGGGGGGCAAGGGGGCAATTGCCCCCCCCAAGGATGACTCGGATTTTAACCCTGAAGCCCCTTATGAAGAAAATAATGTTTACCACGTGTTCTAAATATTTTCGTAAATTTAATTTATTTAGGTACCGTTATTTAGGTATCGTTATTTAGGTACCCTTCTCCAACTACAATAGGATTAATAATCCCATTGTATTTTTGTTATTTTGAAAATTTTATTTTTGGGTTGGTAAATCGGTTAATAAGATAATCAACATTGACACCAAAATTGGATCTAATTTAATATTGTAAATGTAATATATTTATCACTATTTTGTTTGAATATATTTTTCTTGAATTTTTTTTATTTTATTAATTTTTGGAATTTGTCCGTTTATCTCATTAGCGCTGACGCGCATGACTGGATTAACGAGATTCCAAAAAATTCCCTTGTTTGCCCCCCCCCATAGGCATTTTCTAAATACGCCACTGTTCTTTAGGTTCACTTTTACATCAAATTTTTGTAAACAATAAGAGAAATTTATGATCAGCAGTAGAAAAGTAAAAAGTCATCAGATTTTGGGCACAAAAAAGTAGAAATCAATCGAATTATTTTGCATTTGTTTGCAATTTCCTCGTATTTCTCTGGATTTCCTCCGATGTGCTTAGTTATCCCTTCACTTGTACACCAGATATCCCCAACAAATCCTCTCTCGATGGGCACTCTTTAAAAAATACAAGAAAATTCTTAAATAAGGTGTTTAGTTTGATCATCTTCAGAACCAATCGTCAGTCGACCTACCGGTCGCCATGACCTCCTAGTGTTTGAATGGTGTGGAACTCAAATGTTCACGTTGAGGGTCTTGAAGTTCCAACAGCCCGGTCATACCCATTTTTTTTAAGTTGAACAAATCAGAGATGCATTTAGGAAAGAATAACAGATATAGAGATGACCCCTCAAACCTACAGCTGTCATTTTTTGTTCCTGTCCTGTAGACACATTACAATTTTAGTTATGATGCAGTACTTTTAATTAGGTTTGTAGCCAGGATTTCATTTGGGGGGGGGGCAATCGTAAAAATCCTTTTGTAAAAAGTAAAATTTTCGGGGCTCCCTTTCCGGGAATTTTATTATTACAAACAAATATTGTTTTTTTAACATTTATTAGGGGGGCACGTGCTCCCAGATGCCCCCCCCCCCCCAGGCTACGGACCTGCTTTTAATAGCCTGAATTGGATAATATAGTTGTGAATGATATGTGGTGTCAGTAGGGCAATGTCACTTGCCACACAGCCGCGCCGGTAAAGCAATGGCTATATTGCAAACTAAAAATTGTCAGAATATCTCTGGAAACAATGAGGTTATGTAGCCGCCAAGGTTTTGCGATCCAACACAGTTAGATGAATTTCTAAGTAGTTATTTGAAAGGAATACTGTATGCCAATAAGCCAGCAACAAGTTCAGAACTACAGACACGAAATTATTGACGGCGGGAACGTTTTGACGCTAGAACATTTTCACTTAAGAACCCAAAATGCACGGATCTCTATGCCCACGCACTTAAGGCATAAGTTTAGAATAGAAGAATTTCAAGAAACCAAATTCAGTTTAAAATAAATGTATGATGATATATTGTTAACTGTTGAACTGTTAGTAGACAACTGCGACCAGCTCTTCCCATTAAAACACCTTGCTGCAACTATTTTACAGTTGGAAACCCGCCAGAACTTGAAGTTCGTTGTTCAAAAAATGGTGGGAAAAATACTACATAGTTTTCACGTCGAAATATGCTGCGCCGAAATATGCTGCCCCGAACTTGCTCGCGTCAAAACGTAATTTGCTCCGATTTGAAAGATAAGGCCGCAAATATGCTAAAATGTCAAAAAATATTACAGCAAAAAATGGTGAGCTGCCAGAGAACTTCAGCTGTAGAGAGAACTGTACACAACTTTTCTAGATTTCTTCCAGTTTTGTAAAACATTATGTCACGGGAAAATCCTTACAATTAATACATGTTATACTATTGAATATGCAGTAGCGGTCATGGAAATTACATAGGGAATTACTTTCGAATTAAAAAGCAATTCCTCATGTAATTTTCCTGCACCTCAACATACAAATACAGTATGCACACAAAGGCAAGTTTGTTAAACCGGGGGGTCTGGGGGGTATGGAATACCCCCCAGTACATCAAAAAGGAAGGCTGTTCAAAAAGGAAAACGTATTATTGCACTTATTGGAAATCTAACGCTCTACTATCCGACCTAAATTTCAGTCGTATAGTAAAAGGCAAGTTTGTTAAACCGGGGGGTCTGGGGGGTATGGAATAGGGGTATGGAATACCCCCCAGTACATCAAAAAGGAAGGCTGTTCAAAAAGGAAAACGTATTATTGCACTTATTGGAAATCTAACGCTCTACTATCCGACCTAAATTTCAGTCGTATAGTAAAATGGGTCGGATACGTGCCAAGTTGAAATTAATATCAAAACTAGAACTTAAGTCTGCAAACATATCATGTTATTCTTGATTATGGCAAAAAAATACTATGTACTTACACAGCAAACTTAAGATGATTTGAGGAGGCTATTCATAAAATATAGATTTCTCAAGATTTATTTTGATTTCCTAGAATTTTCTTAGTTTTATTAAGATTTCTCAACATTCCCTTGGATTTCTTAAGATTTTCTCAAATTTTCCCGAATTTCCTTGAATTTTCTCAGATTTACTTTCACTTGTATACCAGATTTTTTCAACGATTCTCCCCTCGGTTCCATCCCATCTTGTTTAAATTAAAAAAAGAATTAACTCTAATGATGCTAGAATGCTAATTAGGGTGGGGCGACAGGTGCGATTGCCCCGGGCGCAAGGCTGAAGGGGGCACAACAGGGAGCTCAAAGAGGGCGAAAAACAGTAAACGACGTTGTTTTGAGTTCAGTAACAAGAAAACTAAAAAATGGTCACGCAAAAATGAGGACACCTCATTTAATTTTCACCAAAAATTTTAGGCCGGGGGGGGACATAAAATAGTTTCAGTACTGATTATGGTACAGTTACACTTGGCGGTCCACATGATGGCTAATTATCTATGTACATATATGTTCTAGGGTCTAGGACTCTTCTAAGTTAGAGATTTTGCTTCTGCGGTTGCCTCACTTTAGGTTTTGAATAAGTATTGTGGAAGGAAAATCTATCTTTTGTTGGTTCTTACCAAAAATTGATTGTAGTTTATTTATAGTCAAGATTTCAGGAAAGACTGAGCCTCTCTTGCCTTCTCGAATGAGCCGCCGCTGCATATTATTATGTACTTATATACAGGGTGTCCTCGTGACCGTGGAGAACCTTTGAGGTGGTGATAAATGACACTTTTCTAAAACAAATGGTAGATACATGTTAATTTGTTTGGTTAATTTGGTGATATTATTACATAAAATCGTTTAATAATCATGAACATGTGTCCGTTTCTAATAGAAAACAAATCATGCTATACCGCCTAACGAAGCCATTTTGCCAAAACGGTGGCGCCCTCATCGGTAGGGTAAAATCCCATATTGGGATATTGGGATTTAAATATTACAAGAAGTAAAATTTAAAATCTCTGAAAGCCGTTATACTGACACTTCAACATTTTTGTACTTTTATTATGAAGTTCAAAAATTAAAAATTTATGATTCAGTTTGCGGGTTTTTCTTTAGGTTAATATCAAGTAGGTGCTAAGTACCTAAATTTGTTTTAACCTAAAAACTTAAAAATCTATCAAAATTCACAGTGTCAGAAAATAAAACACATAAAATGAAATAAAAAATATAGAAAATACAATAAACAACCATAAAAATTGGCAAACAGTGTGTATATACTGGCACATAACATATAAACAAGTCCTACACCTGCATGCATCATTTTACAGGGTAATGACATGATATTTTTACTTACTAATTAAATCAAAAACCAATTAGCGTTTTAGGAGTCATGCATTGTGTGCAATAAAATAGGAAGAAAAAAATAAGTAAAAAGCTATGGACATGGAGTGCTTGTATTATTGGGGAGGTTTAATAGCTATGGTGGTATTACTTGTATGTTTATTAAAAGACATGAGATGATTTACTAATCTAGAAGCCAGAATCTTCAATTTTGTTATGTCAAAATTTTTGTAAATTCGAATGGAACCTGACTTTGATATTGAAACCCTTGCTGTACTATCTACAGTTCTTGTGCTATTGGTTGGCGTGTATTATTGGATTTTTGTCCAATTGGAACAACACCGTTAATTTATTCCAAAAATTTCCTAAGTAAAATTTTTGAATTTATATCAAAAAGTGGTAATTGGAATGGATTTCGATGAAGGTGGAATTACTATGGGATATCTAACTATCTGGAATGGCACCCTAACATTTGCATACTTAATTTATTCTATGTATATTTTGGTCAAAAAAGCAATTGTACGATCTTAGTAAGTAAGTAAGTAAGTCTTCCAAATTTAATATTCCATCTTTTTGTATTATAGTAATTATCACAATCAGTAGCGTAACTGCGTAACTATGTAGAATCTCATGATTTACATTAATTCCATACTTTGGGGTGGGGCAAAAATATTTTTATTAATTTAATTATTTCTCTCGTCACTGAGGACAATGAAATTAATTTAATCATAAAATTTAAAAATAAAATAATTTGGAGTGACAAAGGGATCCACGTCATAATACTCGAACACAATACCAAAATGAAATAATCTTATTGGCTAAATTTAAACATAGCTTTTATGCACCTTTGCATTAGTCAGTTTTTGAAAAAAAACTTAAAACTTGGAATTTTACCCAATGAAATCATCAATTTTATGACTAACGAAATGAGCACAACAAATAAAGCCGATGATATAAAAATAACTTCGATATATAAAAAAACAATAATTATATAAGAAAATAAATAAAATTATTTAATTGCTTTATTGGAATTACCGACTTTTCTGATTTAAATAGTCTGGCTTGGTATTTTGCCAGCTGTGAATATTTATTAATGAATCCAAAATCCATGTCACGGAGCGCAATTCGAATACATATTATTAAAAAAAAAAAACATTTTTTATTTTGAAATTACTGACAGTAAAAAAATAACAAATATTTTTTACGAATATTACAGGTACAAAAATAAAATTAATTGGTTGTAAAAGTAATCACGACATAAAATTATTGTAAATTTTGCGAAGAAAAAAATTCTATTTTTTGAAAATATAAATAAAATACCCACAACAAATTTTGATTTATTTTCGTAAGCGATTAATCCAGTGGCGTACCCACTACAGTCAATGTTTGCCAACAAAGTGAATAATTAAAATTATATTAGAATAAATTTTCAAAAAATTAAATTAGGTGGGTCTAGGACAACTGGCGGCGGGCTCTTCACACCGCGGGTCAGCTCGTCTTTGTTAATTGCAAATAGTATTTTACTGTACCAGTACCAACTGTAAAGTTGGTAATAACTAAAAGGACATTTTTGTCTAGTTCAAAATAGTTGAAATCGCGAACAACAGATGGCGTTATTCAAGACCGTACCCAAAAGGGGGTTTTCCCCAATTAGGTGTGTAGGCTACACATACTATATCCTGGTTAATTCGCAATTTTTGTTTTGCCTTATTTTGGTTTCCACATACAGGGGGGAGGCAATATATTCAAGCCAAAATAAATTTTTTCAACTTTTCTTTGTTTTCATAATGTCTTCGACAATATTGGTAGCTTTTTTCAATTATTATGGTTCAGAAACAAAGCTAAAAAAAAGAGAAATTATATATCTATAAGGTGTCCTAAAAGTAAAATTCAGATAAAAGATATAATTCTAAGGCGAAAAGTCCTTTTGCCATTTTTTCATCTGATGTACCGTTAATTGGTTATTAATTAATAATAGCAACCAATCAGAAGACGTAATAATTCAATCATAATTCAATAATTCAAAAATATTAATTTTTCCTTCAAATTTCGATCCAATTAAATTTGAAATTTTTTGATTTTCAAAAATTTTTGAATTTGTCATTCTGTTGACGGTACATGTTCATAACGTAAATAGTTGCAGCAGTTGTTTCAGTGGGCGGGACCAGACTCAGTTGACTTCTAGCCATGCTACTGCTAACAACATACCATAAATTTATTTATAGTATTTATTTCGTTATACTTAAATATAAGGACTCTTTCACACGGAGCGGATGCGGACGCGGGCCAGCAGAAAGCATTAATTATAATGTTTGATTTGGAGCGACTTTAGGAATGCTTTTAATAATTTGAGTTACTCAGAGATCTGTGTCTTTGTAGATCTGCAATTTTCCAAATTAAATTTAATTAAATTAAAATAAATTAAATTAAATTAAATTAAATTAAATTAAATTAAATTAAATTAAATTAAATTAAATTAAATTAAATTAAATTAAATTAAATTAAATTAAATTAAATTAAATTAAATTAAATTAAATTAAATTAAATTAAATTAAATTAAATTAAATCTTGTAAGTTTTTGTTCCCATGTTGAAAGAAACGTAAAATGTTTAACTTTAACTGTATGGAGAAATCTGCTAAGACAACTAAAACCGCCCCCAATCTGGTGGGATTATCGCTATAATCCCACCAGGCTTGCGATGTAGAGAGACGCATTTTGGTCAGTTGGCAAGTGCACCCGCTTGCGCATTTCTCCTCCTTACCAACTGTGTTTCTTCATGGTTTAGCTCTTCTACCAGCTTCAGCCGATACCAGATCGCGACAACATGACGCCATTCTCTCTTGTCTTCGAAAAAACTTCACCCTGTAGGGGGGGCCCCGTGCTCTGACACAGTGCGTCAGTTCATTAATTGAGTTCTCGAATTTTATCAAAGTCTTATTTGGGGGAAGTAACAACTAAAGTACGTGATATCTCCTCTTTTTCCATCCAGACAAATCACCGCCTAATGCCGTGCCAGTTGGCCACCCACACTGCTACGTCACTGATGGCGTTATTCGGCTCGTTTGCTAGAAATCACTTGCATGTTTAGCCTTCGCGCCGTTTAGCTCAGTGGGTCGTGGGCCAGTCTTGGTAGTGGCGCAGCCAGGATTTTGTTATGGGTGGGGGGCTAAGGGATGTGAGCAAAGCGAGCTGCTCCAAAAGCGCGCGGCGCATTTGAAAATATTTTGGAAAAAGGGGCGTGGTCATCTTATTTTGAGTATAATTGTTTAGTTTGTACCATTGGTAAAGCAATGCTTACACAGAGAAAAAATTTTAATCCAAATTCATCGCGCATCACTTTTGAAGTAAATATTACTTCAACTACAGTAATATTTACTTCAAATTGATGTGAGATTGATTTGGACTTCAATTTGAAGTAAAAATTTCTTCAAAACACCAACAATTTTTCTTTGTGTAGAACTCAAAAAAACTCATACTAAAGCCGTAGTATGCGGTAGAACCAATTGGAGTATAGAATTTTTGATCTGTCTAGACCAGCTTTTCTCAACCTCTATTGTCCCTTCCCCCCGGGTAGGGAATATTGAAATTAAAAAATTCATTACATTTACAAAAAGAAAACCAAAATAAAGAACATTCTGACGTAATAAAAGAATAAGATAAAGTAAAATATTGTATGAGAGGGGGGGGGGCGATAAAAATGTTGATTGAAATTGGGTAGTAAACACTGAAAGATTGAGAAATGCTGGTCTAGATGATTATACCGCGATGAATTAATAATAATAATTTTATTCGATCATTACGCTGTTATTAACATGTAGTAACTTATATCAAAAATTTTATAAAAAGGAAAAATTTTGTAATTATTACAATAAATTTTCCGTTCTAAAAGAAAATTTTTTTTACAATTTAGTTCTAAAATTATATCCTAGTTTTAAATTGCAATACACATTTGTATACGCATTCCAGTTGGATCGTAACAATTAACGGAAAACATATTATATTCTGCTAATGCATTGCTATTCAGACCCTGTATATTGAAATGTATTTTTCCAAAAACAATAAATTTGATAAAGCCGAATTTTAATAACTTAATTTTTCTAAATAATTATTTTCATATAAATTCAAACGTAATTTTCAATAAATTTTGACATAAAATGGTAATAACGTTAACTAAAAGAGATAACCCTGTCCATCTGTACTCGGTATAAAGTATATTTTTAATTTAATTATTTTTCAATAATTCAAAATTTTCATTCCCAGTTTACGGATTTCTAGCTCAAATTCCAAATTAAATTATTAAAACTCCAAAAAAATCAATCTTATCAAAAAAAAATTCAATTCCTCTAATGCCATACCGGATAACTTCCAATTCAAAAAAACAAATCACCCTTTATTTTAAAAATATATAAAATTTAATAATAAATCACGGTCACTAAAACTTGTCCGTGTACTCAATCGGCCATGTTTTTAAGGAAGACCTTGTATTTTCCGCTAGTTGTCGCCATATTAATCAACCCGCGGGAAAATATCCATTTTACAAATATAATAAAATAAATTTTAATTTATTAACATACAGTTGTATTCTCGGTGTTCATGTGATATAAACACTTCCGACTCTTTTTTCTGTTTATAGTTTTACAGCTGAGAGTTACTCTATCAGGGGCTCGTAGGGTTATAATTATTATACAATATCTCTAATGAGCAGGAAATATCCAAATATGTCCAGAGATTGATTGATTTATAAAAACCAAAACATGCACTTCACCCTTTTTTGAGCCAATCGAAAATTCATAATCTGAAATCGGATGATGGCATAATAATATTTCGAATTTTGAAAATTTTGAATTTAAAAATAATTTTTTGGTTATTCCAAATTGCTGCTGATATGACTGTAAGTAAAATCAAATATTTGGATCGCGTTATTGATTATACGCAAATCTTGGAGGCACAGATTTTCCTCTCTAATTTGGCCAAAATAATAGCAATTAATTTCTATCAAATGACATTCTTAATTGCATTCTTAAGAAGGCTGCTATTAAAATTAGGTTACAAAAATGTCACAAATGCGTTTTGACTTTTCACTTGCCAAAATTTTCAGTCACGATGGAATTAGATTATGTATATTGGATAGGCATGGCTTGCATATTTTTCGTCGTTTACGATCTTTATAAAAAATTATTAGGTCGGCAATATTAATTTTAAAAAAATCATCAAAAATTATGTCGACCATTATTTAGGTAAATTGTAGAATTTAATATTTCGATTGCTTTATGTCATTTGATATATCAAATTCTTTGCAGGAACTGGTAAGGTACAGCGAATGTTTGGGCGAAAACTGCGCCAATCTACAAAACGCTTTGGAGTTGATGCTAAGTATTCCCCATAGAGCAGAAGACGATAAATTTACTTCTAGCATCGAAGGATACCGTGGTAGCATCTATAAACTTGGTCGTTTAATTTCCCACGACTGGTTTTCCGTCACATTTGGGAATATCGCCAAAGAGAGATATCTTTTTCTCTTCAAAGCTCGAATTCTGATCACCAAAGTTCGCCGAATTTCAGACGACAGGTCCATTTTCCAACTGAAAGACATTATTCGAGTAAGTTTTGCCGAAATCAACTCTAGAATTTCTTTTTCATTTTGGTTGTTTTATGATAGTTGCCACAAATTGAAATTAAAGACCATCCCAACGATAAAACTTTTGAATTAGTTGATAAAATTGGAGGACATTCATTGATACTAGCATCACGTCGGGATCACGTCAAGGAGCTGTGGTTGAAAGAGATTCGAGAGTTTGCTAGCGACGTAGGTAAGTTCTCTGTACATTTCTCAATAACCTACATTTTAATAAAAACTCTCAATCTGCTTCACCACGGTATCCCACATTCACTCACTCACTCAAAACTCCTCGAATCTCATTGTTTTTGTTTTTATAACCGCTAACTCTCTTTTACAGATGACCACATAGAAGAACTTCAAATTGTTTCAGAAGCTACATCAACTTTAACCAGCGACACAGTTCCCACAGAATTCAAGTCGAGTATTCTACCTCAAGCTACCGAAGCCCAAAAGCTATTAGCTGCCGCGTTAAAATCAGGAATCCAAGAGAAAAAAGTTGGTATCGTAGAAACTCCCAAAGCCCAAGAAGAAGTTGTACCTGCCAAGGCGCAAAAGTTAGTCAAAGACCAAAATTTTAATAATGTGCCACCGTCGGCTCCCAGTGAAGTAAAACAGGAAGTTCAAACTGCACCAAGTGATAAAGACCTAAAGGCGACTCAAATTCCAAGCAAAAACGACAAAGGGGAAAAGCCACAAAAATTCCAAAACACCAAAAAAACTGAAGATACCAATAAAGTAATTCAATCCACAGAATCAGATCTATCGATCAGCCAATTATCTGAAGACACCGTAACAACAAAATCGGTAAAAGAGGTTCAGAAGATATCAACTACCCAATGTGAAGAATCCAGCGAAGCTTTTGTCCTAGAAAGTATACAAAGTCAAAACCAAAAAAAATTAAGTAAAATTCAAGTGGTCGAGTCGATAATCGCTTTGACCGAAAACGCTTCGATACAAATACAAAATCAAGTAATCGAAGATCAAAAATCAGAAGAATCAATATCGCTAAGTGAGCATAAGGTTTCCTCCCTTCTATCTGATACCTTAAAAAATTCAAGCGAAACAGATTTAGACGAAGTCAAGGTCAAAAAAACTGTTAAAAAGAAACTACAATTTGTAGAAGCAACCAAAGAGGTTGAATCGTCAAGCAGTGAAACTCTAAAATCCTGCGAATCTGCCCATTCGGAAAAAACATCTTTGCAGCAAGAACATCCCTTACCAGAATCGCTAGACAAATCCGAAAGCTTTGGAGAAAGAAATCCAGACGAACCCCCCATACCAGTTCCCATACCACCGCCACCACCAGTAAAACCACATCACAATAAAATTGAAGTGTCTGTTGTGGAAACACAAATAGGCCCAGTTAACTTAGGAGTACAATTAAGTGTAGAAGTTGACGATAAAAAAATGAGTAGACGGTACAGCGGAAAAGGAGGAGGTTAGTAGTCGTGAAGTGTAACAACAATGTTTTACAAAACTAATTTGTTTGTTATTTTGTAAACTAAAAATGAAATAAAATTATGCAAGTGTTGTTTTTGTTTACTAATTCCAGAGATAACTCACTGTAGAGATAGCTATTGAGTATCCGGTCGTAAAAACGAAACCGGTAACAATCTTCAATTGCTTTGGGCTATCCGTGGTGAGGTATCTTAACTGAATATTTTGCTAATAAATACAAATCACACCAAATTACAACAGGTTATCCCGTTATTGTGTTATAAAAGAAGGAATATTGTATTTGCTTTGTAACACCTGCAGCAGCCTGAATTCATGTGTTTGCGCTCAATAATTGGAAATTTTTAAGCTTAAACCATGGAAAATATATGTCTTATTTTTTTACATGATCAGAAGATTACGATTCTTCATTTAGTAGAAGATCGATTAAGCGATCTTCTTACACGGCATCTGATGGATTGGCATCATCCCGTCACGAGTCTTCCCTTTCGGGAAAATATGGATCCGAATCCATTACTGCTAAATACGGATCGGAAGCACTTAGCAGTAGCAAATATGGTACAGAATCGTTAATGGCCTCAAAATACAGTTCCGAATCTTCCATTTCTAATAAATACGGAACCGAATCCGTAGGCTCCAAATATGCAGATTATGGAGAAACCGGAAGTTTGGGTTATTCAAGAAAATCTTTATTGGGCGACACGGACACGTTAACTGGATCGAAGCACTTGCTGCGTAGATCGATAACCGAATCAGGAACTGAAGATGGTTCCAATTACACCAGAAAGTACCATTCGGAATCTTTGGATTCCGGCGACGCTCTAAGTTCTTACAACAGAAAATATGGAAGTGACTTGGGAGATGGCGAATCTTTCAGTTATAGCAGAAAATCAGTGACTGCTCTAGAGAGTGGTAACTTAGGTGATAGTTCCAGATATAAGAAAGGATCTTCTGAATCCTTGGAGGGCGGAATAAGTAGTAAATATGCCAGAAAAAGCTACTCTTCCTATAAATCTGTCGATGATAGTGAGGAAGATCTTCTTGGTAAATATTCCAGAAAAGATAAAGAAATTGGTTACGACAGGCAAGACTCCACTAAGCGTTCCATATCTATAAACGAGGATGCAGATGTTTTATCCAAGTTCTCTAAATACGAACGCAGAATATCCGAAACCAAAAAGGTGGTTTGTGAAGATGACGAGGAGGAAGCCAAAATCGAAGCTGAAATGCGCAAAAAGTATGCCCCTGGCGCAAGTAGCATCGAATCCAAAATCGACGAAGCAACAGAATCTTCAGAGACTGAGGTCAAAAGTTTTGGCAGAAGCGAATCAAAGGAATATAAGCGAAGCGAATCCAAAGAATATAAGAGGAGCGAATCAACTGAAATTAAGACATCGGAGAAGAAAGTTAAAACGCAAATATCAACCGAAGAAGAAGGTTTGATAAAAGTCAAAAACATTAAGTCACACGAAACATCCGAAACCACAAAAATTAACTCAAATGAAGAACGTCGAGGTAAGTTACATTCACACAATTTATGTTAGAAATAATATTGATTAACTTTGCTTCCAAAATCTTCAAGTAGAGTTTGAGCAAACGAAATTGAAGAAACCACTTCCATGGTTTATTTATTTTCTTATATTTTAGATAGCGGTTCTGAAGCCAAAGTTGGAGCAGATGGAGCTGTTTCGACGACTTTCAAGATCAGGCGAGAGTCCAGCGTCATTGAAGGAAAACCCAATTTCAAGAGAAGATTGTCTGGTACCAATGTTGAACGTAAGTCTAAATCTGTTCATCTGTTCTTGCTTTTTGTACAACAGCAATGTGTAATTTTCATTTGTACTTTAATAGCTGGAGAGTCAGCGGTATTTGAAATAGAGTTGTCTATACCAACCGATAGCATAACATGGTTGAAAGATAACAGACCTCTGCGTCATTTAAAGCGCATCAAAACTACCAAATCAGAAGACGGAGTATGTCGTTTGGAAATCAAAGAAGCAGAAGTTCACGACGTTGGATTATACAGCGCTGTAGCTACAAATTCCATTGGAAATTCCACATGTTCGGCTCAGCTTATTGTGCATGAATGTTAGTAATTTCTACGTTTACCTTTGAGCTTTGCCTGTTGTTCAATTCTAGTTCTTGATGAAGCGCAGCGAAGCAAGTTTCCTGAGGATCCAATCCAATGGGAAAAAATATTCCTCAGTACTCAAAAACTATTCAGTACCTTGTCTTTGCTTTTGTCAAAATGTTAAATCAATGTATGCTGGCTGCGCTTCAGTTGCAAAAACGACGTTTCGTACTAGTATTATTTTCATTTTTCTTTCAATTTAGTGACGGAGCAGGAAAGAGCAGAACGTTTGGTATCGGATAAGCCTGTCTTCCTAGTGCAGTTGAAAGACACTGAATTACTAGAAGATACCTACTTAAGGTTTATGGTTAAAGTCAAAGGTGATCCGACTCCTACGATTACTTTGTAAGTAATCCAAAAAATCGTATTTCCAAACTTTACATTTTTACATTTTTACATATTTACATATTTACATTTTTACATAAAATTTACATTTCAGCTTCAAAGATGACGTTCAAATCAAAGAAAAAGACGAAAAGTACCAAATCGTAAGAGAAGCTTCTGGAAAAGGCTTTTACGAATTGGTTATCCCACAAGTACAACATTCAGATTCGGGAAAGTACAAATGTTTGGCCACCAACAAATTTGGGGAAGCGTCTTCCGAAGCAACCGTTACAGTCACCGGTAAAACCATCTTACAATTTTAAATCTTTTGACTTTCTTCATTTTCATTCAGATTTCAAAAATATTTTTGGAGATCTATCAGAAGATGATCCCTTATTGCCACCAGGCGAAAAGCCTGCATTTTATTGGAAAAAAGATGGAAATATTTTTGAACCAGAAGAAAGATTCAAAGTTTTGCTTGGAGATGACGAAGACTCGTTAGCTCTTGTTTTCCAACATGTTAGACCGGAAGACGCCGGGCTGTACACCTGCGTTGCCCAAACTTCAAGCGGCCACATCAGTTGTAGCGCCGAGTTAACCGTCCACGGTAATTAATTATTATTTACGTGATTATGACTTTACAACATTTTTCTAGGTGTTCTTAACCAACTCCTGAGAGAACCTGAAAAACCACAGTTGGTGATAGAGAACAAAGAAGCCTGCGCTTCGATAGGTAATTCGGCGATGTTGGAACTTCAGGTTAAGGGTTACCCAAAACCCCAAATCAAGTGGACCCACGATGGTAAACCCATTGAACCGGGTGGCAAATACAAGTTAGTGCTCTCTAGATTCCCAAGAATCTGAAATTTTAAAAATTGTCCTTTTAGATTTCTCTATGAAGATGACGAAGAAAGTATGTCTTTGGTTATTAAAAACGTTCAACCTGTAGACGCAGGAGCATATTTGGTTTCAGCCGAAAACGAACTTGGAAGTGATAGTGCCGAAATGACACTCACAGTGAAAGGTAAACCCAACTATTGACACTACTTCAGCAAAATGCTTACGGATTTAATTTTAGTTCCTCCCAAAATTAAGACCAAGTTTGAAGATGTCTCAGTAGCTGCCGGTGCCACAATCCGAATTCCTGTGGAAGTCGAAGGAATGCCTAAGCCGACTATTAAGTTTTATAAAGACGGGCAAGAAGTTAAGATAAGTGAACGCATAAAAGTTGTGGAAGAAGGGGATAAGCATATCTTGATTATCGAAAAAAGCAATGTTAAGGATGCGGGTATGTAAGCTAAATCTTAAGAACTCTCGGACAACATTTAAATCTTTTTAGGTTCGTATTCCGTGGTAGCTTCCAACGAAATTTCTCAAAGTTCGGGTTTTTGGAATATCGACGTTTACAGTCCTCCTAAAATTACCAAAACCTTGGGGTCGACCAAAATAGTTTCCCTGAAAGAAGAAGTGATTTTAAGCGTTACAGTGGAAGCCAAACCAGAAGCAGAAGTTACTTGGTAAAATTAATTGATAAAAAAAATTTGGGCTGATTATATTTTTTTGCTATTCAGGTACAAAGATGGTACTGAAATCAAGAGCGACAAGCACTGTACTTTGAAAAGAGATGAAGATTCCTACATTTTGAAAATAAGTGGAACTGTTTCTACGGATTCGGCCAGCTATAAAGTTAAAGCCAAAAATATTCATGGTTCCGTAGATGACGAGTGCCGAGTGAATGTTAAAGTTCCACCGAAACTCACCAAGAGTCTTTCCGATATGACGGTGAATGAGCACCAAAAGAATGTAGAATTGGATGTTAAAGTTGAGGCCTTCCCTAAACCTACGATCAAATGGTACTTTGATGAAATGGAAATTAGCGAATCTCGTTCCGAATTTACCAAGATCGAATCTGATGATGGATCTAAACTCGTGATAAAAGAAGTCACTAGTGACTTATCTGGAAAATACAAATGTAAACTTGTGAATGAATTAGGTGAAATTGAAACAAGTGCAAAGCTTACAGTTAACTGTAAGTAGGGTGAAGTGATAAAACGTACAAATTTAAAATTTTGCTTTGTTAGGCAAACCTCGATTTGTAAAACATTTAAAAGATACAACAATCGACGAAGGAGCAACGCTACATTTGGAAGTAGAGGTTGAAGCTTGTCCAGAGCCATCGGTGAAATGGTTGAGGAATGGTCGCGAAGTAACTACAGACGCCCGTATTAAAATCACCCGGGATTCCAAGCGCTACGAAACTTATCATCTGGCGGTTGATTTGATCAAATACGAAGAACAAGGAGAGTATGAAGTTGTTGTCACAAATACTTTAGGAACTGTTAGTAGCAGGAGCATTGTTACTGTGCAAAGTAAGTGTAGTTTTTATAATTTACAAAATTCCGGGTTGATTCATCAATAATTCAATCAAGAAGTATAATCCAACGAGATTTTATTTAAATTTTACATTGATGAATCAGCTCCTAAGCGATGCAGACACAAGTTTCTAAGCTGAGATTTACTTTTCAAGTGAATACTGTCTTTTATATGCACCTTACACGATCAGTAATATTATTGAACATCTTAGGTTCATAAATATAGAGTGACGGCAAGTCCATCGGGAAATTAGCGCTCAACCAATTTTCTGGTAAATTTTTATTGTTGTATTATTCTTTCTATAATGGATTTGATAGCGGATGCCGAATTGAACAAAAACATATTACTATTTCTTTTTATTTCCAATTGTTAATAAATCTTTTATTGTGGAAATACGTTGCATTGTCTGCCAAAATTCGTTGGGGTATTATCACATTTGGTTGACATTGGTTTTTTATTATATTATTGGTTGATTATGGTTTCGACCACTGGAAATGCAGTTTCAGTTGGCAGGGATTGCAAACGACGAAACCAAATTCTTCCATGTAGCAAATAACTTAAAACGAAGCAGCTATTAACTCAACCGCAATCGTTAACAAGAATTCAACAGTTAACACGAAGCAACCGTTAACCTGACCGCAACCGCAACCGTTAACACGAATTCAACTGTTAATCCAACTGCGACTGTTGACCTAATCCTACAACCGTTAATCCAACCACAATTGTTAACCCGACCGCAATTGTTAACTCGACCACAACCGGTACCACGAATTCAACTGTTAATTCAACTGCAACTGTTAACTCAACCACTATTGTTAACCCGACCGCAAACGTTAACACAAATTCAACTGTTAATCCAACTGCAACCGTTAACCCAACCACAACCATTAATGCAACCAAATTGTTAACCCGATCGCAACCGTTAAGACGAATTCAACTGTTAATCTAACTGCAAATGTTAACCCGACCACAACTGTTAACCCGACCGCAAAAGTTAACACAAATTCAACTTAACACGAAGCAACCGTTAACCTGACTGCGAACATTAACACAAATTCAACTTAACATGAAACAATCGTTAACTTGACCGCAACCGCAACGGTTAATTCGACCGCAACCGTTAACACGAATTCAACTGTTGGTTACTGTCACTTAACCAACCACATGCACCGACAATTTTCTGAGCATTTTGAGACCGCACATTGATGAGGATTATCCATTAGTTTTCGATTTGAAAATCAAAATTTTACATGCATTTTAGATAGGAATTTCACTAACACGAAAGTTCTATTGACAGTACGTGCGTTCTGATATAGTCTTAGTGTTAGCCGTCAGACGCGATTGTTACACTGTCGGATACACATCGTGCGGGTTGAACCTTTTGCTGGTAACCGCACTCATGATATTACGCAACATTATGCAACAAATAAAAAAATAAAAAAAGGCTAATAATTAAAAACGAGTTTTACCTTTCAAGTAGCACCTTTGGCGAATTGGAGCTATCTAGGGGGATGTTTTTGACCGGAGCGGAGGGTGCGGAGCGTCGGTTTTGACGAACGCAACCAAGACAATCGAGAATCCACCCTAAAAACGGTGGTCGACAACTGAATACAAGTGCTACGTCTATCAGTAAGAGTATATTAATCCACACGTACCGTCAATAGAACACTCGTAGTGAAATCCCTATCTAAAATGCATGTAAAATTTTGATTTTCAAATGCCGTTTTCTCGAAAACTAATGGATAATCCGCAAAATTTTTTGTTTTAAAATACTCATAAAGTTGTCCTCTTTCCAATAGTGCAAGAGTCGAAGCTCAACTCGTGTGGTCGTTTAACTGACAGATTCCCAACTGTTAATCCAACTGCAACAGTTAACTCAACCACAACCATTAACCCAACCACAACCGTTATCCCAACCACAACTGTTAACTTAACCACTAATGTTAACCGAACCACAATTATTATTAACTCGACCGCAAACTTTAACACGAATTCAACTTAACACGAAGCAACATTTAACCCGACCGCAAGCGTTAACACGAATCCAACTGTTAATCCAACTGCAACTGTTAAGAGGTTACATGGGTTTACTCGACGAGAAAACGGCCTATTTTCAACAATTTTTTTTCCCATGTAAAAATTAAAATATTTTAGTCAAATTTTTTATTGTCTTGAACTTACACATTTGAGAAAGAATTTTTGAAATTTTCGTGGAAAAATATTTAAAACTAAGCCACTGCGGTCATTTCCGATCACCCTTCGGAAAAATGATGCGTCCGCGTTGACAGCATAACTCATGATATGATCATATGAAGTGAAAAAAAAAACTATGTGTTTTAGTTAAGACCATAAACTAGAACTTAGACGACGGAAAAGAAAAAAAAGTGAAAATTGGATTTTTGGTAAACCTTTTTACAAAAATTGCAAATATCGGTGAAATTTGCTCTACATTTTTTTCCAAATAGTTGTAATTGAAAAAAACAAAAATTCTTCGTCCAAGTCCTTGTGAATTGTATCTCAAAGACCTGTGTAAAATTTCATCAAAATCGGTTGAATGGTTCTCGAGCAATCTTGCCATAAAGTAAAGAACCTACTGCAGCTGCAATGTCAATTAATAAGACAATAAAGAAAATTCGATTTTTTGAAGCCGTGAAACCCATGTAACCCTTTAACCCAACCACAACCTTTAACCTAACCAATCATAACCGTTAAACCGACCGCAATCGGTAACCCGACCCCGACCGCAACCGTTAACCCGACCGCAAGCGTTAACACGAAATCAACTTAACACAAAGTAACCGTTAACACGAATTGAACTGTTAATTCAACTGCAACCGTTAACCAAACCACAACCGTTAAACCGACCGAAATCGTTAATTCGACCCCAACCGCAACCGTTAACCCGACCGCAATCGTTAACACAAATTGAACTGTTAATTCAATTGCAACTGTTAACCCAACCACAACCATTAATTCTACCGCATACGTTAACACGAATCTCAAAACCGACCTTTTATATATTATATCATTCGATTGCGCGATCTTACTAGGAAGAGAGTAATGTAGTGAACCAAATTAAAAATATTAAACTTTTTAATGTGTTACTTACCAACTAACAAATTGTACTATGTTCTTTTAATGGGTTTGTATATTTTCTTCAAGAAAGATCCTTCGATTATGTCAAATCCGGGTGCCTTCTTGGCTTGCGTACTAGATATCATCAAGTTGTCTAGCTCCTCTTTAGTAACTTCTCTTAAATTTTTGAATTCGCTTTCTATTTACTTATTCCCAAAGCTCAGTGGTGTAGCCAAGAATTTAGTTCGGGGGGGGTACGAGCGCAGGGAGTCTTGTAATAGCGTCGCAGACGAAAAATTTTCAAATTTTCAAGGTCAAACGCTTAATAGAAAGTTAGAAAATTACAATAAAAAATTATTTCGGGGGAGAGGCCCCCCGAGCTCCCCCCATGGCTACGCCATTGCCAAAGCCTAATCTCATCGCTTGATGATCCTTGAGTCCATCTGTTCTTGGGTCGTTATCGGGTAGTAATTTGTTCATCAAATAGTCCTTAGGGTATCCATTCCATTCTCCTTTTGGAAGGATGTAAAGATTTCCTGCTTCCTGTAGATCTCAAAGAGTTGTTTTTGTGGCCAATTCTTGTTGGGCGTTTAGGATAGGAGCCTCTGCCGTAACGTGGACGCCGGACTTGAGATTCGTGGCTAGCGGTGGGAACCAGTGCATCCGGCTTGAAAACTTTAGAGAGGAAAGCTTTGTGGGAAAAATTTGAATGACGTAGTAGCTAGTAGCCCTTTGAGTCCGCAACCAGTCGTGTATTTAAGAAAACCTTTTGTACTCCTAAGGGTTGGACCAGGACAGTGAGCACTTTTTGGGACGCATGATCTAAACGACCCCGTTCAGGACAGTCTCTAGACTTACCTACTTGGCCGGACCCGCGGAGGAGACAATTTATTCAAAAACTAAAAATTACATTTAACAAATTTTTTCTGAAACAACTGCATTTTTTGCGTTCCTTCCCAGGCTGCTTGTATTGCTGTTTCTTATACCTCAGGTAGTTCTTGAGCTAGTAGCTACCGAGCTCTTGGCCTAGAGGGTTTTCTGAGGCCCCGAGGCCTTGCAGAGTTTAACCGCCGTACTTAGTATAAACTCATCGATAAACTTCTGCACATCTGGAGTGTTTAGCTTCATTTGGGGGAAGTCAGTCTGTCTTTAATCTGCTGTAGTATGTTTCCGAATTTTTGCTAGGGTTTACCCCTATGCGCCACGTATGGCACCGTACTTTGAGCGCGACTTATAGCTTGGTCACCGCAAGCTTTGGTAGTTGCGAGATTACAAAGTACGCAGTGTCGTCCGCGTACAGCATGAGCTGCGCTGATCGGGTGGTGTAGGTGAGCAGTAGGACTGGTACGTCCCGCGCCTAAGATATGCATAGAGTGGCGGCCAGAATGGATCTCTGGGGATCCCTCTTAGTCTGAATTTCCGGCCCGACAAAAAGGACGCTATCAACCGGACAAGTGTTGAGTCGATACTCGCCGTGGATGAGTATTTATAAATTGAACCCTGGTACCACACCTTGTCGAAGGCTTTGGCAACATCGAAGAACACCACTCTCGTTGCATGGGTTTTATTCCAGTGCAACGTGATGTGTTCTACTAGCTTCAGCACCTGATCGAATTATTTTTTCTCCGAGGGGAAAGGGGACCCTGTTTGTAATTCCGTTGAGTCCGGGTGCCTTTTTTTTGTGAATATCTTGATGATGCTTGTAATCTCTAGAAGAGAGCAAGCATTTCTTTGAAAGTGTATTTAAAATCAGTGGATTGATCATGTAAGGTGTCTATTAACTTATCGATGTGTGTCCTACTCGCTTTAATGATATTTTAATGAAATTAGTTTTCGAAATTAATGTAAACGATTTAGTGGATATACGCGGTGTACTAAAGGGCGGCAGCAGAACAAAGTTTTAATTAAGGGGGGGGGAGGTAACTATTTTTAAGTTAGGTAAAAAAAACTATTTTTGACTAGAAAAAAAGAGATATAATTAACTTTAAAAGCAAATTCAGAGTTTTCCATTTGGGGCCTCATACTTTTGTAAGTATTTTACCCCCCTAAATGTATCCGCCTCCTACATAAAATTTCTTTAATTTCGTTGCAATTTATTCGACCTTACCAAATTATTCAATTTAAAACATTTGTAACAGAAGTAACACATACTGACGCAATTGAAGAGACTGAACCTCCTAAAAAACAAAAATTCAAAATAGAAGTGGTCGATAACGAAGACGAAGTAGTAATCGAAGAGCTTAAATTAAAAGAACCAGACGTAGCTCAAGAAAACGAATCCGATGAAGGTAACATTTTATCGTAGCACAAAACTAAATAATACTCACTTGCTAATATTTGTAAGTATTCAAAGATGGATTTTGCTATTTTATTTGTCACAGAAGTAGAACAATTGGTTCTATTGAGCTTTATCATGACATTTGCTTAATTGCTTATCAAACAAGGAAACATTACAGTTATCATTTAACACACAACCTTAAACTCTTCCAAATAGGTTTTAGCGATGAAAAAAACGATATTGTACGATCCGAGCCGATAGTGGAAGAACCCTATTCCCCAGATGACTATTCCAGCAAAACTATTTTGGAAAAGTCAGATTTTGGCACTATCACTACCGAAGAAGATGCGCCTAAAGTAGATCACATGCCTAGAAAAACCTCTCTGAAAGTAGTTACTTTCGATACAACAAAAATTGAAGAAGTGGAAGACGAATCGGAAAATTTGGTCAAAACAGAGTTTGAAATTGCAGCAACCCATGCTGAGAGAGGCAACACTGAAAGTGATACTGGGGAGGTAATCCAGAGTAATAAATTTGTAATCGTCGATGACCATATTTCTGAGGAAGACGAACCTCCGGAAAAATCCGAAATTATATTTTCGACAAATGATGAAAATGTAAGACCCAAAAAAGGTACAGTAACTCCCAAACCAAAACTGCATAAGGGATTATCTTGCGAAGTAGACCAAGTGAAATTAAATAATAATGAGATTAAAAGTCAGTTTTCTGTGGAAGAAGATTTGGCGCAGCCACAAACCCCGAAACATGACAATGGTACTGTGGGGCCATTTGTTGAAAAATCCCGGATGGAGCATGTGGATCAGGATTTACCAAAAGCATGCTCTGCAGAAAACTTTTCTAAAAAACCCGAACGAGGTCTTTCGCTGGAAAAATGCGAGGAAAAAGTTTTGGAAACGGAATTAGAATGTAAACCAAGCATTTCTGAGGTAAATTTAAATGGCAGTGTTCATGAAGAACAGGAATCTGTGCCATACAAAAATGGTAAAGATGAAGCAATCATGGAAGGTTCGTTCACTACACTATGCATTGACTTAACAAAGCACCCAAGCTGTACATACTTTGCACACGAAGCACTTTTATACTTGGGCATGTTTACACTGATTAATTAAAAATAATTCTATCACTTTTCATTCCAGTTTTGATTGGCTTATACAACTTTCAATGTAGCATTGTGTAAATTTATCAATTTCTGGAAGGTTTTTTCAATTAAAAAAATAAAATAATAAAAAGTCATTTTCATACTTGTTGCACAAATAGCTATTTTTTATTTTTTTTTTTATTGGAAACTATTGTTTTTGAAAGAACCTTCTGGAAGTTGATTTTAAAAATGTATTCATTGGGCATTTAACACTCAAAATCACGCGCATTAAAATTTCCCGCTTTTCTTAGCTTTAGTTGGACTATTAACAATTCGGTAAGTATCCACTTCAACTAAAATATGTAAGTTAAAAGTGTCGAGAATAATCAACAGTAATTTCTAAAAATCAACATATTAAATAAATAAGTAAAAAATCTTCCATTCTATTAAAAAACAGTAAATAAAATATAATAATATTATGTAACAAAATAAAATAAATAAAACCACTTAATTATTTCAGCGCTTTATTTGGAAAATCTTTGTTGTAAAAATGTTTTAAACAATTTTTTGTTTTCAAATAGCCCTTCCGAAAATCCTCGATTCGAATCTGAACGACAAGTCTCAGTACGAATCGCTCGACATTTGCTACGTGGTAAAGGCAACAGCAAATCCAAAACCAACTGCTGTTTGGACTCGAGATGAGAAGCCTCTCAAAGCAGACAGTCATGTGTCCATCTCAGAAAGTGGAGACGAATATAAACTTGAGATAAAGAAATTGCAGAAGAAAGACGCAGGAGTGTACCAATGCAAAATCGTCAATCCAGTGGGAGATGCCAAAACTCAGGCCAAATTAACTGTTATCCGTAAGAAATCGTTTTAATTGAATTAATCATATTTTATACCATTGTTCTGTAGCTGAAGCGGAATTGAGAAGACCAAAAGTAAAAGAAGATCTCATAGACAAGACGATTCTCAAGTCAAAGCCTGCAAAACTTTCGGCTGTAATAGTCGGAGAGCCTGTTCCAGATGTGACATGGTAAGTCAGCAAATTTTAAGGCAAAATTTTAATTATTGAAGTGACATTTTTTTAAAGGTGCGTTGATGGTAAGGAAATTACACCAGATCAGTTTGAGAAATACAAAATAGTTTTGGATGCCGACGATCATGAGATTGAAAATGATATTAAAGAGTGCACGTTCTCGCTTTCCATACCCAAAAGTAAGGTCGGAAAAACTCTTAATTCAACGTAATAATTTTCATACACATTTAAAGGTGAACAAGAAAACAGTGGAAAGTATAAAATTAAAGCCAAAAATAAGTGGGGAGAATGTGAGAGCAGTGCTCAGTTGACCATCGTTTTTCGTCCAGAAATTGAAGGTCCAAATGAAATCAAGGTGATTCCTGGCGAGTCAGGCGAATTTTCGGCTACTGTCATTGCTCATCCCGCAGCAAAAGTTACCTGGTAAGCAAAATAAGTAAATTTCTCAAATTTCAAACTAAATCATAAAAATATATTACAGGACCAAAGATGGAAAACCATTGGAATCTAAGAAAAACATTAAAATTGAGGAACACGTGAAAAATAATTTATATAAAGTAATTTTTGAGAATATCGAACTTAGCGACGAAGGAAAGTACCAAATTATCGCTAAAAATGAAATTGGGGAAACTACTGCTGATACCAAGCTAAAAACTATTAGTAAGTTATTTTTAGTTTTTTTTCTCTACGGTTTAGCAAGCATCGCGTAATATTTTAATCTGATAGCCTTCCATTCACCGTGATAGTATCAATGAAGAGCGGTTGGCGCACAACGGAGTAGAACAAGTTTACATCTGACCGACGCGCTGCATGAATTGACTCATGATAATTTTAAATCTTAAAAAAAAATCTTTTGCTTCCTGGCCGGAATTTTTCCACCCTAAAATGTACCTCTTTGAAGATAAAACAAATGAAACTGAACCTAACCACATGAAACTCCAAGCTAACTTTTTTTGCGTAGGAAGGGGGAAAATCTCCAAAAAGACAAAGCACCCGGTTTGGCGTAGCAGTTTGGCGCAAAGGCAATTCGGTGTAACCCAATTCGGCGGAAAAACGTCTTCCCACGGTGGATGCGACGAATCGTCCTTGCATCGAATCGTCCTTGCGTCGAATCGTCCCTTCTCCGAATCGTCCCTGCGCTGAAAGGGCGGCGTCAGTTAAACTGGCTACGCCGGATCGACTACCCCAAAAAGTCCTAGATCCCTGTTTTGCAGCTCTTTTTGGAGTCGGACCAAAACGAGACACTCAAAAATCTCTCTCAGGTGGTTTAGCAAGCAAATTATCCTATAGAAGAAAGAGACGTTCACCGGTTTGTATCTTTTTTTCAGTAATACCAGAGTAGCATTTTTCCACTTTTTTGGGGATCTTCCCTCCACCGCCAGAGTGTCCAGCGTATCTTGTAGCCATGTGGGCATTTTCTCGCACAGACGTGTTATTTCACACGTTTTTTAAGGGTCTAGGATTTTTCGGCACAGCCGGAACACTCTAGCGGCAGAGGGAAAATTCCCAAAAAAGTGGGAAAATGCCACTCTGGTATTACTGAAAAATGGAAACAAACCGGTAAACCACCTAAGAAAGATTTTTGAGTGTCTTATCTTGGCCAGACTCCAAAGAGAGCTGCAAAATAGTGGGAAACAAACTGATACTGAATCAGATCGGACTCCGAAAGAGAAAATTCACGATCCATGCCAACATCGTCAACCAGGCCGATGCGATAGGATGTGGAAGACCAGGAGGTTTGAATTGTGGTAGAGCTGGCCCTGTTATTCTTCACTTGGTTTAATACCTCTATAAGCTCTTCCTCAGAGATGAAAGCTATCTATCTAAGGGATACTTTGGTCACTTGGTCGCTTGGGACCTTCTTCTATACCTCTTGCAAACTATAGTATAGTCTTTGCCCCCATACATCATGGTTAGGTAGGATCAAGGACTCTCATTTGTGTTATGTACTCTTTAGGATAACCATTTTTGGACCAAACCTAACCTTTTGTTTTTTGGTGCGTCAGAAGTGAAGAAATCTTTCTTGGACTTGCGTCGTCGCAAGACACTACAGGCTGTGGTAGTGTGGGGATGGAATCCACCGTCTGGTATTCCGACCCACTAAAGCCCCACTCCGTTAGGACCGAGAGGCGTGGTATCGCAATGCATATCTTCATCGCCTCTCAGGTTTTGCGCCTCGGATGTAGTGCAAGCTCAGTTCGCATTTGCTTTTCTTTACTTTTGTAGTCTATATCGTGATTGTAAACCAATTTTGTTCAGATTCCAGCATGGTGGAGACTAGGTTGTTCTGGAAAAGCCGTCTGATCACGATGCCAGCCGTCTCCGTTCTCCATTCGATTTGCAGTACTCAAATAGGGTATGTGCCGCATGGTCTTCGTCGTCGCAGTAGTAGCATGTGCTGCTTTCTGCCTTTCCAATCTTATGACCACACCTCGGTAAGGTGGAAGGTTAGTTCTTCATTCTTTCTTATCACCCACGGGAAAATTTCCGTAATGAGCTTCCGGGTCCACGTACCCTTATTTTTAGTTTTCTTATCTTTCCTCCGCCATGAGATCTATAGGTGTCAGTCTGGCCAAGACCAGTACAGCACTCTCTGTGCTGTATTATTTCCGCTTTTTGCTGTGTTTTGGCTTTTGGGGATCACTCTGCTCTTCCACATTTGGCATAAGTTTCGCCAGCGTCCCACAACAATTATAGGCCCTGTCCGCCACTGCCGTGAGATGCGGCGAGAAGCAGAGCCTGTGGTCGATCACGATTCCAATGATTTACTGTTCCTTTTTGGGTTTTATTACATGGTCTCCCATCAGAAAGAAAATTTCTCTTATGACTCTTCTTCCGGTGAGAAGCACCGCTTCTGCGTCTTGTTAGGGACCAGCTCCAAACCCATTTCAGCGGTTCACTCCAATAGCTTGGCGATGACTACGTGCACCAACTGGACTAGTTGTTCTTCTGTCTTTGCCTTTGCGAGCACGGAGATGTCGTCTACAAACCCAATCACCTCTACTCCCTCCGGCTGGAGTATAGTAGGCCAAGTACTGAACCCTGTGGAACGCCGCTGGTGATAGTTCTTCGGTCGGCGTACATCTCCTCCTCGATTATTTACTCTCGCTCGGAGAGGTAGCTCTGGATTATTGAGTCTGATTATTGACTGGGTTTACCCCTTTTCTCTTTAGCTCTTGCACTATTAGTCTCCAGTTCGCCGAGTTGAAGGCATTTTACCTTGATTGAAAATTGAACGTGATTCCTTGCTCTTCAGGTTCCAGATCTGGCACTAGTTGCTTGCTCGACTATTTTCTTTACCGCGTCTATTTTTTCTGCCAGTTTTCGCTGTAGAAGTCTTTCGTACAGCTTGCTCATGTTTTCGAGAAGGCAGATTGACCTGTACGAACTTGGTAACTCTAAAAGTTTTTTTTTGTCTTGCCAGCATCAGCAGCTCCCGCTTCCAAGTCTTTAGAAATTCTCCGCGGGAGAATAATAGAGTCTCTGACTGCTCTTCTATCGTTATTTTGATGACTTCGCCTGGAATACAGTCAAGTCCGGGAGCCTTTAGAGAGGGCTTATTCCTAACCGCTGTCTGTAGCTCTTCCACTGTGAAGGGCACGAAAGGGGTATGATTCTCCGCTTTAACGCAATCGAGTTTGTCGTGGGCGTGAATCAGGATTTCGAAAATGGTTGTCACCCTTTCTGCAGTTAAGCCTGATATTCGACCCTAACCGAGTTTCTTTGCCGCTATTCGATATCCCTAATAAACCTAACCTCATCTAACTCAAAATTACACTAACCCTTTTTTGTGTTGGAAGAGGACACTTGAAATATTAACCCCATTCTGCGTAGTGTTCATTTTTCAATTTTTGCTAGCTTCTTCTTTGCCTACTTGCTTCTCTGGCCTGTCCCAAACCGTTATCTGCTATAATGCAATATTTTCTTGGTCTTCTGTCTTTCATATCGATACTGCGCACAACATTGTGGAATTGGCCACTTTATTAGTCTTTAAGTCTTTTTCTCTTACCGAACCAAAACAATAGCTTTACTCCACCAGTTGTAATAGTATGTAACGGCCTTACGATACAAACAACCGCAAAGCGCAGCAGAAAACACTTAACTAATGCATACAGATTGATCCGACCCTTGCTAGTGAAACGAGTCATACGCATGATGCTTCGTATCAGACTCGAGGAATGACGAGTTCGAGCCTACTAGCGGGCGGATTTTTTATATCACAGTAATCATATAAAAAGTCCAGAAACAAGTTAACAGATGGCGGCGTCTCCTTAGTCTGTTACATAACAGATGGTTCCTGTCACAAGTACTCCAGTAGTAGTTCTTCCGCCAATAACGAAGAAAAAAATTAAAAATTTATTTTAAGTTTTTTATGCGACTAGCATTTGTGGTACATTATTACGCAGTGCTTGTTAAACGCCACCACCACTGTTATACATTTTCATGTTATTTAATGAGTAATAATTTACAGAGGAAGTTGGACCTACACGTAAGTTACACATAATAATTTTTTTAATTTTTACGAAGCAGAAAATAATAAATCGCCTATTTTTTCATGAAACTAAAATTTGCAAAAAACACAAGCTGACACTAAAACATAATATTTTGCTTCTCTTGTTTTCACAGAGCTTTGTAGTTTTCTTTTCACAATTTTGCTCAAAGATATCTTCAATTCTATTGGGCATAATTTTGGGAAAAAGTGCTGAAAATGCGCAATAATCATAAATAATATTTTGAATATCATTTTAGCCGAAAAACCATACTTTATAACTGCGTTATCCAATGCTGAAGTGGAAGATGAAGAAGAACTGATTCTAATGGTCAGAGCTGACGGAATTCCAAAGCCCGAAATTAGTTGGTTCTTTAACGGAAAACCATTAGACGAAGACGATGATCATAAAGTTGTCACCAAAACGGATGCCCAACTCACCAGCACTTTAACAATTCCAAAATACAGCCAAGGTGATATTGGAGAAGTAAGTAAAAATTTTGTCAACTTAACCCTATATTATGTTTATTTTTGCCGCTAGTACAAAGCCGTGGCGAAAAATGTAGTAGGAGAAACTGAGACAGTCGCCAAAATTCTAATGGTGCAAAAAGCTCCTACATTTGGAAAAATGTTGGATCGTTCCCAAGACATCAACGAGGGAGAGCCGTTAAAGCTCGTTGCTAAGGTTTCGGGAAGTCCAAAACCTACCGTAAGCTTTCTACTTCTGAAGTCTCATAGACAAAATGTCGAAAGTTTGCTTTCAGATTGCTTGGCTTAAGAATGGAGAGCCACTCGTGGGTGATCATATTCAAACCACCATATCACCAGATGGAACTGTCAAATTGTACATCGACAAAGTCAAACCAACCGATAGTGGAGCGTACAAACTTGTTATTAAAAATCCAAACGGCGAAACTTCTTCTCTGTGTGCTGTAGCAGTTACACGTAAGCTGATCAAAATTTTATTTTTCAAAATAACATTTAGGTTTCAGCAAGACCCCAACGACCCAAATTCCTTAAGTGCATCAAGGATGTGCAAGTTACGGAAGGTCAACCCATTCGTTTAGACGCTCAGGTTAGTGGGTATCCTCTCCCGGAAATAAAATGGGAAAAGGATGGAGTTCTAATTCGTCCTTCGTCGAGCGTTCATTTGGAACAACATCCCGATGGAAGCGTAGCACTTATAGTCGATTGTGTTAAACCGGAAAACGCTGGTACCTACACACTGATAGCTACGAACAAATTGGGAGAAGGAGAAATCGACGCTAAAGTTACAATCGATAAGAGACCTACCAAGCCCGAATTTATTACAAGACTCCAGCCGATGTCCGTAGTCGAAGGTTTTCCAGCGAAACTCGAGGTTAAAGCTAAATCATTTCCACCTCCAAAAATTACATGGTAAGCCTTTTTTAATGCATACATGGACATATGATTAACGTGTCTTCTTGGTTAGGACAAGAAATGGTGTGGAAGTGGTTCCCGATAATCAGCATATTAAGATTACCGATCTACCAGATGGTACCAGTATTTTACTGATAGATGCCTGCGACATACAACGCGATCCGATGTCCTATAAAGCTATAGCCAGCAACGAAGCAGGAGAAACCGAATCGTCGGCTATTCTCTCGGTAACTCCATCGACTAAAGAAGGTGTTCCCGAAGAAGCACCCATGTTTTTGACATCCATCAGAGATGCCGTTGCGGATGAAGGCCAACCGTTGGTAATAGAGATACCTTTCACTGCAAACCCCATTCCAAAAGTGGAGTGGTTTAAAGACGACCAACCGGTGGAACCATCCGAGAAAATTTTATTGACCTGCGATGGAAAGAAAGTTGGACTTCATATAGATAATTGTTCTCCTGCAGATGCGGGAAAATACAGCGTTAAGCTAACCAATGCTTTGGGATCTGATATTGCCGATGGCAAAGCTATCATCCACAAAGTGTTTTCGCCTCCTCGATTTACCCAGAGGTTTACCGATACCCAACAGGTAAGAGAATTTTTTATTACTTTGATATTCGAATGGTAAAATCTTGAAATCTTCAGCTTCTTGATCATGACGCAAAATTGGCCGGAAAAGTTTCGGGCGTTCCAACTCCCGAAATCACTTGGTATAAAGACGGAACTGCACTGTCTCCAAGCAATAAATATAAAATGAAAACTGACGGTGATTTGTGCAGCTTATACATTTTTAACTGCCAGCCATCCGATATTGGCCTATACAGAGCATTTGCAGTTAACAAAGAAGGATCGGATACCTGCGAAGCTCAACTTAGCGTAGTGGATGAAATGTTAGTATTTACTTTGTTTAAATTTATTGTAATTATACAAAAAATGTTTTAGCACAACTCCATTAAAAGCGGAAGCTCCATCATTTTTGAAACGCATTGGAGATATGGATTTGTACAAAGGAATGACTGCGAAATTTACGGCGTGCGCTACTGGTTTTCCTGAACCAACAGTCGAATGGTTTAGAAACGATAAAAAGTTGAAACCATCGGATCGCATCAAAATGGAAATGGATCAGGCTGGATTATTACGACTTACCATAGCCAAAATCAGTGAAGACGATTTGGGAAAATATTCGTGCAAAATTACGAACGAACATGGCAGCGATGTCTGTTACGCCAAGTTGCAGTTTGATGGTAACGTGGTTTTTCGTATTATCACACGAAGATAACTTTTAAATATTTTTAGACATCGACGCCAAACCAAGGAAACCAATATCAGATGAATACACCGAATTCGACAAACACCAAAAAAGTGGAATACCGGTGCCATTATCCGACCCTCCAATTATCTCCCGTATGACAGACAGACACTGCACTTTATCGTGGAAGCCTTCCGTTCCATCGTATGCTAGAGCACCAGTAACGTATCAACTGGAAATGTGCGAACTTCCACAAGGAGATTGGTTTACCGCACGGTCTGGAATCAGGAATTGTGATTGCACCGTAGGAAACCTAGAACCGTTTAGGGATTACAGATTTAGAATTCGCATAGAAAATAAATATGGAATCAGCGATCCTTCGCCTTACGCAACCACTTATAGGTATTTCTCGGCGATTAATCCAATGACATGAAAGTAATCAGTTATGTTTTAGACAAAAACTTGAACCAGATCCACCTAAGTTCAACACACATCTTCCACTGGGAATACCATTCCATCCGGACAGTAGTCCATACTTCCCTCACGATTTTGATATTGAAAGACCACCTCACGATAATATGTCCCAATCTCCAAGATTTTTACGCCAGGAACATCCTACCCAGTATGGCATGAAAGACCAAAACTCCAACTTATTTTGGTATGTTTACGGTTATCCAAAACCAAAAATGGAGTATTTCTTCAACGATGAACCGATAGAGAGTGGAGGAAGGTTCGACACGAGTTACACCAGAAACGGACAAGCTACATTGTTTATCAATAAGTGAGTTCGCATTCTTTGTTAAGCGGGAGAAAAAATTTTTATTTTATATAGGATGCTGGAGCGAGACGTTGGGTGGTACGAAGCAGTAGCAACCAATGAGCACGGTATTGCAAGGCAACGAGTGAGACTTGAAATTGCCGAATTTCCAGAATTTATCCGAAGACCAGAAATTCAATACAGTATGATTCGTGGAAAAGCTCGTTTTGAAGCACGGATTACTGGTAAACCATATCCCGAAATCAAATGGTACAGGGATTGGAAGCCTGTGGTTGAATCAAGTCGAGTTAAGGTTAGCACGGTACGAAAAGTTTGAAAAGGTTTTATGATCGAAATTTTACATTTTAGATCAAATTCATCGAACCGGATCTATGCATTTTTACAATCGACGATATTATTTTGAGAGATTTGGGTTTGTATTCGGTGAGTGCCCGTAACGTGGCCGGCTCCACATCCAGCAGTGCAATGCTGTACGTAGACGAAAGTGATTCCGAATACAAATTCCACACCTACAGTCCAGTTTCTGTTATTAAATCGAAAAAGAAGTTGTTTGAAGACTTTTTCGATATTGGTGATGAGCTTGGTAGAGGAACCCAAGGCATTACTTACCATGCAGTTGATCGCAGTAACGGTAAGCTTGTATTTATAAATTTAAAATGAGAGGTTGATCACTGGACTTAAATTGGTAGAAACTCGGTGAGATTGAGTTTTTTGAGTTCCTAATGAGTTTCCGTGAGTTTTTTTAAAATTCTTCTCGAGTTTCTATTAGTGACATAAAGTGTTCCCACCGCTGATACCAGTTTCGAGTTGCTACTGAGTTCTAAGCTTGTATTTGTTAATTTGAAAAGAGAGGTTGATCGCTGAACTAAGTTGGTAGAAACTCTGCGAGATTGAGTTTTGTGAGTTTTCTGTGAGTTTCTTAAAAATTCCTTTCGAATTTCTATTAGTTACAAAAAGTGTTCCCACCGCTGCTACTAGTTTCGAGTTTCTACCGAGTTTAAAGATTGTATTTGTTAATTTGAAAAGAAAGGTTTGGACTGAATTGGTAGAAACTATATGATATTGAGTTTTCTGTGAGTTTCTTAAAAATTCCTCTCGAGCTTCTATTAATTCCATAAAGTGTTCCCACCGCTGCTACCAATTTCGCGTTTCTACCGAATTCTTTTATGTTTTACTTTTAGGATACAATTACGCTGCAAAAATAATGCACGGTCGTGGAGAATTCCGTCCGTTTATGTTCAACGAATTAGATGTACTCAACCAATTGCGTCATCGTCGATTAATTTCGCTTCACGAAGCTTACGAATCGGAAGACCGCTTGGTTTTGTTACTGGAATTAGGCGGTGGAGGTGAATTGATTAAAGATTACTTACTCAGAAGAGATTGGTACACCGAAAGTGAAATCGCCGGGTACATCAGGCAAATCCTTCAGGGCTTCCAGTACATGCACGAACGAGGTTATGGCCACATGGGCTTAAATGTAAGTAAATATAAATAATCCTTTTATTGGGAGCTCACAAATCTTTGTTTTAGATTGGAGATATTCTTTTGACTCATCCTGGTTCCACTGAAATTAAGATTACCGATTTTAGTTTGTCGAGACGCATTACTTCTGGTAATTTATATCCCTTATGGTATGGAGTACCCGAATACGTGTGCCCCGAAGCTGTGCGCGGTGAAGGAACCGGATACGGACAAGATATGTGGAGTATTGGAATTATCACTTTTATATTGTTATCTGGAAGATCGCCATTTTTGGGTAAAGACGACAGAGAAACCCTTAACAGGATTATAGATGGTACTTGGTCGTTTGATATGGATTGGTGGTGTAACATCAGTGTAGAAGCTAGAGATTTCATTTCAAAGTTATTGGTGTACGATGCAAGTGGTCGATTGGATATTAACGCAGCTTTGAGGCATCCTTGGCTGGAAAGGGCCGATAGAACTTATAGGGACGAGTACCAAATCAGTACAAAATATTTGAGCAGTTATTATATGCTGTACAGAGAATGGTATGATAATGCATCATGCAGAAGATGGTTTAGACGACGCAGATTAGAAACAGCTTTCACTCATCCATCCCGAATGGTTTATCCACCAGGAGAGTCGTACACTCCACCACCATCACCGTTGCCACAAAGGAAACATATCTTGCCGTTGCCAAGGACGTGGGAAGAACAACTTCCGAGCAGATCTCCTTTAAATTACGAGATTGGACTCATCAAATCCGAGAGCCAGTAAGTTATGCTCTAGTTTTTTTTTTTTTTTCTAAATCAAGCATAAATTTGTTTCAGCTATCAAAATGGACCAGACACGTATCTATTGCAGTTACGTGACGTTAGTTTTCCCGTGCGGGTACGAGAGTACATGAAAGTTGCCGCAAATCGTGGTCCCGGACGTAGTCTTGTGGTATCAAACGAAAATGGTTTTGATTGGGAAGTAAGTACAGTGCTGAGAGAAACGAACGATTTTGTTAACATTCTATTTCGATAGACTCCTGTGGTTCGCGAACGCCGTAGGTTTACAGACGTAATGGACGAGGAAATCGACGATGAACGGAAAGCTCGAATTAATAAATACGGATCTGAAAACGTATCATCGTACAGCATCAGAAGACTGCGTCGCGAGTTAGGACCCCGTTTAGATACCTACGCGGAAGCTGAAGCTATGATTGAGAGTAAACAAGATGGCCGACTGCCGTTCTTTAGGGAAAAACCCCAAGTGACTGCAATGGTGGAAGGTCGAGATGTGGACTTAACTTGTTTTGTTGTTGGGGATCCAAAACCATCCATTCAATGGTTCAAGTAAATAAACAGATCCATGAAATGTATTCATTTTTAATTCGATTCTTTTAGAAACGACGCCATTGTGGTTGAATCCGCCCGCTTATCAATTACAACAGACTCTGAAGGAAGAACGCATTTTAAACTATCTCCCGCGCTTGGTTTTGACGTCGGCATGTACAGAGTGGTTGCCCGCAACAAAGTAGGACAAACGGTTGCGTGGACCAGAATTGTCTACGGTCAAGTACCAGATTCTCCAGATTCGCCAGAAGCAAGCCAAGTGTCGGATTCGGAAATTCTTTTGACATGGAAAGCACCCAAACATGATGGCAATTCTGCCGTTTTATGTTACAGTTTGCAGTATAAATTAATCGATGGTAGCGAATGGATTAAAAAAGTAGACAATATTGATCACGAATTCTATCTGATGAGCAACCTTGAACAAAACAAAAAGTACCTGTTTAGACTGGCCGCCTGTAATGCGATTGGATGGAGCGAACAAGGCGTTCCGTCGGCGGCAATTTTGACTTTAAAGACCGGTAAGTGATAGATTAAACAGGCATCTTTCATATTCCCAAGCAAATCTTTTGACATTAGAAACGGAAACCCATCTTGTAAGAACAATGTCGAAACATTTGGTTGGGATTATAAAGAAAGTATCTATCTAAGAAGATAGATCGTTCGACTGAAACCAAAACCACTTTTTTGATTAATTAAAAATTTGTAGGAGCGCCCAAAATCGAACTTAGTACAGCAATGAGACATTTGCAACAAATAACAGACAGTGGAAGGTCTGTTGAACCTGAAGTTAAACTACGTCCCGATTACGCCTTGGAGTCCAAACCAGTGGAATGGATTAAGGAGGATGCCACGCAACAATACGAATATATTTCTGAAATTTACAAGTAAGAGCATCTTATTTGGTTTAGGTCTAAGTAAAGCGTATTCTTATAGGGGTCACTACTCCAATGTTTTGAAAGCAATAGATAAAAAATCAGATAAATTGGTGGTAGCTAAACTCTTAGATCTTACATCGGAAACAACCGATCATGTAGATGGAGAATTCGCGGCTTTACGTTCTCTACGTCACGAAAGGATTGCAGGACTTTTGGAAGCCTACCGAACCTCTTCCGACGTTGCCACGTTTATAATGGAAAAACTACAAGGATCAAACGTTCTAACCTATTTATCTAGCAGACACGAATATACGGAAGAAACGGTTGCAACAATAGTATCTCAAGTACGTAGACAAATCTTGTCGAAAAGCTGAGATTATAATTTTTTGTGTTACCATTTAGGTATTGGATGGTTTGCAATATCTTCATTGGAGGAATCTCTGCCATTTGGATATTCAACCAGATAACGTTGTGATGTGTGGTTTAAGATCTGTACAAGTAAAATTGGTTGATTTTGGTTGTGCACATAGAGTTACGAAATTGGGTACCAAAGTTCCTGTAGTTGGTCATCCAGATTATATTTGTAAGACTTTATTTTGGGCCAAAACTGTAAACTAATTGCAAGTTTTTAGCTCCCGAGGTACTGAACGAGGAACTGGCATATCCTCAAACAGATATTTGGTCGTTAGGTGTATTAACATATGTCATGCTATCTGGTGTATTACCATTCCAAGGACAAGATACGAACGAAACGCGTCAAAATATCAGTTTTGTCCGGTACAGATTTGAGTATCTTTATCAAGAGTTATCCCAAGAAGGAAACAGATTCATCATGATGATTTTCAAACGCCATCCAAAGTAATAATTGGGTTACCATTTTTTGAACTGGTGATAATTTTGATATTTTAGCAAAAGGCCAACTGCCGAAGAGTGCCATGAGAACAGATGGTTATTACCTTTAGATTCAATGATTAAGAAAAGAGAAAGAGCTGTATTCTTGGGTAGCAGATTGAAGGTAAAAAATTTATTCCACTGTTGGAACTCAAAACTAACTTCAATTTTTAGGAATATTGTGAACAGTATAATAAAGAAAAAGTGAAACCAGAGGGATTTAGAACAGTTAAGAGCAATTTGGCCAAATCGTTAAGTATACAAGAAGAGTTATTAATTTCACCTTAAATTAATTTCCCCCTTTTTCCCGTTTTGTTTTCGAATGTAATATCTTTGAACTTTTTGTGTACATATACGTAAATTTAATTCTTTTTCCAAAAATTTTGGTTTGAAAATATCTACATATTATAATTGGTTCCAAATTTCTAGTCGTCTCGTCGTAGAATTTTCCGTTTCCCAATCGAATCTCGTTGATCCATTCACGACCGGCGCATGACGTCTGGGAACCAGGAGGAACTTTTTACGTAAAATTCCAAGACGTGGCGACTAGAAATTGGGTCTCAATAATATTAATAAATTATAATTAAATTTATTTTTTGTTTTTACGTAGTAGATACGAGTATTTTTTTGAAAAATGATTAAATGCAATTTGCATGTACACCTATGTAATTTGCCAAATATGTAGCTGTTTCATTAAATATATAATTATTATTAAAATATGAGTTTAATTTTACAATTTTTGTACTCTGCACAGGCCAAGTTTCTTTTCTGAAAATTCAAAATTTTTCTAATTCTAACTAACTTTTACGAAATTTGATTGATGTGCAACACGATTTGGATAAGTTGATAAAACAAAGTCGACCAAACAGAATTTTCGTTGGGCAACGCAGCCATATAGTATATGGCGCATTTGATAATGACACTGATGACAAAAACTACTAGTATTATTAACTTGAAAATTTTTTTTAATATTCCCAAACATTTTTTTTTTTATTTTTTTTTTAGGTTTGATGAAACATTTAATTGTTTACATGAAATATTTTTTCTACAATTTTTATTTGAAACGTTGTGTTTTAGAGATTTTCATTCGCATCTTGACAATTTCGTGATGGTGGCGGAAGAGGTATTGAAACTTTTGGAAGATGAGAATTTTCCCAAAATCCAGGAAAACGGTTTCCACTTGACATATTACATTGCATACTTAATGGTGTTTCCCTATAAACATTTTGCAATACTTGACTTCTCATTTTGTTCCATTTTATCGCTTGGTAGTTTTTTGAAATTTCGTGATTATTGGTTTCTTGCCCTTCCCAACTAAATTACAAAACTGTAACAACGTTGAAGATATATGGATTACTTACTTACTCATACATGTAATTGAAATATGTTTCTAAACCTTCATCACTAATGGAACTTTTGCAAACTTCTAACGGAATAGCAGGAAAGTAATAGGCGTAATTTACACACATTTCGTCAGTAATTGCAAAACCACCAAGAGTTATATTTTCCCTGTTCACTGTATGGTAATCACAAGTTGTGATCAATGCATCTCCCTGAAAAGTATAAACTTATTTATGCTCACACACTGAATATTTTCTAATCAAAGATAATCTCCAGATGATTGCTCTGCTCTTCCACAATCGCAGATCAAATCAAATATGAATTTACTAAAGCGATTACCGATTACCGAAGATTTCAGTTTTCCCAGGAGTCAGGTTACCCAAACTTTCCGAAAGGAGGACACGGCATCGATACTAGACCTCACCTTCGCCCTCTCACAAATCCTCCAAAAGTATCTCAATGAAAGGTCCTACATGTAGAGATACTCAGCGATCATAAGATTTCTTAGACATGTCTCAGACACGCTGGAGGTCAACAGCAACGGCAGCCTAGCAGGCAGTTCCTCTAGAACCAGCTTATAGAGGCGGACATAAGATCTTGCAACGCCGCTATGCCAAGAAGGGGGCATACAGACGTCAACCAGTCCATTGCTGGAGCCCAAAGATAGCTACGGGCATAGCCAACAGAAGACGAAGAACTTACCAAAACACCCGACATGCAGCTTCGAGAGACGTAACCTTTGACAAATATCGAAGAGCAAAGAAGGAGTTTGCTCTTGAAATAAAAAAGACAAATATGAAATGTTGGGAGGACCTACTAACCCTCCTAGGACCTAAAAACCCGTAGAGAAAAGCTTACAAACTTGGTGGCAGGACAGGACTCACCCTAGCCATAGTCCGGATAGTAGCCACAGCACTCTTTTCGATCCATCGCAGGGTAGCTGAAAAGAAACTACCAACCCCCATCCCATGGGATCCTTTCACGGAGGAAGAAGTGATGGGAGCGGTCGTAAGCCTCCCGACCGACAAAGCACCGGGCTCCTACGGAGTAGCAGCTGTGGCTCTAAAAGCCTTGGCCACAGAGAATTCAGAGATCTTCCTAGTCGTCTTCAACACAGCTCTCGAAGAAGTCACCTTTCCTACCGAGTGGAAAAAGACGAAACTGGTAGAGAAGGGCCGGAATCTCCTGGAGGAACCACCTTTATTTCGACCGAGATGTCTCTTGGACCACGCCGGGAACTTATTCAGAACATCGAGAACCAATTCAGATTTAGGAAAGGTAAATCCACGGTCTACGCATTTCAAAAAACAGTGCGAATCGTACTGAATGCAACGGCAAGTACTCACCGAACAAGGGAGTACTGCCTTAGATGTGCGGAACGACTTCAACAACGCCGGATAGAACCACATCCTCAAAGCTCTCCGTGGCAAAGGCGTGAACCCGTATATCTACAAGATCCTGGTCAGTTACCTAACCAATATGGGAAAAAGCCGAGGGTGGGCAGTGGACAACACGATTCATATGCAACATCAAAAAATGGGTCGCCAGAAGGCACGGTGAGGCAAACTATTATCTCACGCAAGCCCTCACCAGCCACGAATGCTTCAAAACATACCTTCACAGGTTCGCCAAAAGAACGGCCTCTCAGTGTTGCTACTGTAAAGCGAAAGAGGTACACTGTTGACTTATTTGAATGTCCGAAATGGGAGCCAGCTATGACCGCCGCACTGTTGTGGACAAGCACGCAACTCACACTCGACAACATAGTTACTGCAATGTTGCGAAGTTTTGAAGACTGAACCATCATAGAAGTTATGATTCACACGGTCCTTCAAGAAAAAGAAGCGGCGGAACGTGAATAGCAGTCTGCTGCAGGACAACACCAGACGCGATAAAATAAAGAACCCATCACACAAACGGCACAGATGGAACAAACAGAAGTAACAACCTCCCAACACGAAAGTAATGCCTAACAGCGGATTCTCTGGGAGAGGGGAAGTTTTAGTTAGTGAAAGTCTGACACTTACGGGTTAAGGTCATCTTGGACATGCAAAACGCATTTAATAGTGCAGGGTGGAAGCACATCCTGACGGCGCTAAAGAAGTGATGGGTTCACAGCTACCTCAGCGAGAAACACCTTCAACTGGGGTTGGACGAAGAAGGGGTTGCGTCGGTCCAGATTACGAGGCAATTGCCATGGTCCAATTGAAATGGTGACCTGGTAGTGGACAGGCACCTTAGGTGAACTCCTTATATCAGGACTGTCTCGTCAAACCTGCCTGTGACAGCATTATCGCTAACCCGCCTGATGCCCAACATCGGACGACCGAAGACTGCGAAGAGAAGGACCTTGGGACAGCGGTAAACCTTGCCAAACACGGCACAATTGCAGAGAAATCTCCTTTGTCCTCGCAGTGGACCTTACCGTGCGAGAAAGGGCAAGGAGGTACGAGGGCACAAGTCTCGGTAATAACAAGAGACCTCGAAACCCTGGGATTGGGTAATACGCTAAGAAAAATACTATCTTGTGATGTCCAGAAGAGGAACTAAGGCCAAGAAGGAGATGTACTGGTGGTCGGAAGAGGTGGCAACAGCAAGAGGTTGCTGTGAATCAATTCAAGGCAGAGCGAGGCTACAAGAGGCCCGAACCAATTTAGCACAGTACGAGAAGAACCTAGGCAATGATATAGGAGAAAGCCAAGAAAGTGCTGGATAGATCCAATAAAGGAGGTGAACGGAGACGTATGGGGAAGAGCACACACAATAGTTACCAAAAAAATGGGAAAACTATCCATCCCATGTCTAATCGAAAGCTATCTTAGGGCGATAGTCAAGGCACTCTTCCCGGACCGTCCAGAAAACTTACACCCACGAAAGCCGATGAAAAGAGGCTAGTTCTACTGCTGAGAGAGGAGGATCTAGCAGAGGCTATCAAAAGGATGGCCATAAACAAGGCTCCGTAGCCAGACGAGGTGCCGGCGGTAGTTCTGCCTGAGATGGCCGCAAATGACACCTGGCGGAGAGTACCTATCCCGCAAGTTGGAAGAAAGCAAGACTGGTTCTGCTGAGGAAGGGTAATAAGCCTCTGCAGCTCCCCAGCTCACACAGACCGATTTGTCTGCTGAACCACATCGGCAAGGTCTTCGAGAGTGTGAACCACTCGGGGTGCCTTGAAGATACACAGTTTAGATTTCGGAAAGAATGATTCAACACAGATGTGGTGGACGACATCATAAAAAGAATAACTGCAGCAAGGGAGGGAATTTGTAAAACAAGGATGTTGGTGGTCCTTGTAGCACTAGACGTTAAAAATGCTTTTAACTCTGCAAGATGAGATATAATCATGGAGGAGCTTGAGGCCAGAAAAGTGTCTCCATATCTGATAAACATCATAGCAGCCTACCTGAGAGAGAGGTACACCATAGTGAAGGAGGACCTGTTGCAGGATATACAGCAAGTATTTGAAGGAGTCCTACAAGGATCGGTGCTAGCTTCTTTTCTGGGGTTTGCCTGGGGTTTTCTGGGGTGTGGATCGCAACACCTCCCGGTGTACTGGTCACAGGGTTTGCGGATGATCTCTCTATAGTGGCCGAAGCCCGCACGGAGAGCAAAGTGCGAAGTCCAAGAGACTTCGTCGGACTAATGCTGAAAAGCTAGGTAAAGCGGGACAACGATAGATGACAGGTGATGGAGATCCTGTCCACCAAGGCTCCAAGAAGTGGAGTACGAGAAGAAGGAAAAAGGTCCCGAAAAGGCATAAATTTAAGAAGAGGCTGGAGTGCACGGAATAAATGTTTTAGAGGTTCCCGGAATCTTCAAAGAGTGAGGTTTTAGTCAGTAGAAATCTGACACTACCATTCTAACATCTGGATGGTGCCTTTTGAAAATTTCCCCACTCGAAAAAAAAAGGTTACGTTAAGTTAGGTTTTTAAGTTAAGAAATATGTGTTACTAATCCACACAATTGTGCAGGGAAACCACGCAATTGTGTAATTTTTTGTACAATAATTGTGTGGATTATTAACACATATTTCTCTTTGAGTGAGAACTAGCATCTGCAGACATTCGTCGATATATCATAACAAAAATTGGGAGAGAAAAACTGAATAACAACAATAATAAAGAAGTTAACTACCTACCGGTAGAACTTTAACTGTCCTTTTAAGTCTTCGTATTTCTTGAAAATGTGGGCTATAGTGGTTATCTCTATTTATTTCCGGCAGTTCAGCACCATCTCTTATATGCCGGGTAACAACACGAACACCAGTTAAGTGCGTGTGTAATTGTGACCCAAATATTGTTATACCTTCTGGTGGTATACTCTGAAAAATGTAAAAATAAAACCAACTGTTTTTGTACCTTACCAGTCAACTTACAACCGCTGTACATTCAGTAATACAGTATCCACTCAAGGAAAACAATTCCTCCCCGGGAGGTATTGCCATTTTATCCGTATATTCAAGACCAAATTCTATTACACCAGCATCCATTGGCCTTAAATTTGGAGCAATAAAAAGTCTCATTCCAGAACTATCAACTAAATCTAAAATAAATTACAGTTTATTTATTTATTCTTTTTTTATTTAAAATTTAATACTTTCTCGTTCTTGTGGGTTATTGAAATGAATTTCAAGCATAACGTAAAGATTAAAATCGGGCCCTCCTATGGGTAAACCTGCTTCCTATAAAACTAAAATTTAAAAAAAAGTAAAAAATAAAAATTTGATTGTATTACTTGGGGATAAGTAAAAGATTTAGCGCCCATTGCCCAAGCAGCTAAAACTCTTTTGCATCTTTGTGTTTCTTCTGGTCTTTCGGGAGCAAAACACGACCCGGAATAAAGTGGAATTTCTTCGTCCACAGGAGCCTCACAGTGAAACACTTCCATGTGATGAACAAGACCCTCACTGCTGCTTTGAATAGCAGATTCAAACTACACATGAACATCTCCAGTCAAAATATATGTAGTACAAAAAAAACAATATGCGACGTACCTGAATTACGTGACGTTTTTCCCGATATTCTTCAGGTAGCTTGACTATGTGACACCAATATGTTGTTTCTACCGCCGGTACTGGAACACGGTCTGCTAATATCTCCAATTGTTTAGTGTCTGGTGGTAGCACGGATTTTATAAAAGTATTTTGAAGCAATTGCACTCTGGTCATTCCGTTATCAAGTTTGGGGGAAGTAACATTTAATCCCGTCAGTTGATATAGTTGATCGTTACCACTGGACCACACAAGATGTGTCGTACCATCCTAAGAAAGAAAATGAAGTGAAGCTTTTTTATTTTTCATTTTACGTGGGAAAGACTTACCTCAATGATATAGTCATCGGTATCACAAGTATCAAATTTTCTGTGAAACGTAAATTTGACGACATCATTTATGAGAATGCTTTTAAAATTAAGGCAATCCTGCTGCTTGTCCAAATGCAAAACTCCTGTTTCGTCTGCTACTGCATCCTGTGGAAAGGAAAAATTAATAAAATAATAAAAGCAGAGCATTGTATTTGGAATACTTGAAGCTGATGTTCTCTCTTCCAGTTATACCACAATACGCAATAATCGGCTGGAAAAATGTTGCCTCTGTTTGAGAATCCAAACGCAAACCAAGTGAAATTTTTAGGGATGTGAATTTCGAATATTACGGTGTCGTCGTTATAATCGATTATCCAATCTAACGTTCGCAATCCATATTCATCGAGCGGTACGTGATATATTTGATTATTTTCTAATTAAAATAAAGTTAAAAGTTAATTATTTATTGATTTTACAATTTCTTAATAATGTAGTATTAACTAAATGTTATTATTTATTACTCTTAATTACCTATTAACATTAATTATGGTCACTTACTTAAAATTTAAGACCTTTAACCGTAAAGTTATTAAATTTTACCATTTACTGATTTTAATTATCTAATAAAAGTGTATCAACTTAAAATAGTAGTTCATGCAATCAGTTCTAAAAGTAAATCATGCGTATAATATCATATTTTTGATAATAATGAATTTAAAACGTGTTTCATACAAAATTTTATTTTTTACTGATTATTTTTCAAAATTAAAAAATTTTTAAAAAATGAAAAAAAAATTTTTTAAAAAGTCTAATAATTGAATGATCTCCTGAATCCATATCATTTGGAGGGCTTAAAAGGATTATTTAAGCCTTTACAGAGGCTCGAAGAGAGCTTGAAGGGCTAAAAAGGTGGAAAGTTCTAAAACGTGAACATTTGTATCAAAGAGGTAAATTTTGGGGGTGATTTGCCCCATTAAATTGTAAAAAAATCATTGAAGTGATAAATTTTTCCGTTTTTTTTTTGCAATTTTTTGACTCACGTTTTAGCTTTTATATGTTTTTTAATTTATTTTTTTTTGATTTTATATTCCTGCTTCCAACCCCCCCCCCCCTCCCCGACCCGAGTGAAGCTACTTATCTTATTTATTTATTATTCTTTACAGCTAAAATAATTATTTTCGTCCATCCAAATCAAATTCATGGCCATAAAATTATTATCGAAAAGTGATAAAAAATAGGGGGGGGGAGACTCGCCCAAAAACACAGGTAATGAAGGAAAACTAAAGTTATATTCGCATTCAGATATTTATTTTATATAATAATCAGCAGCAATAGTGTCAGTACAAAAAAAAAATTTTTTTTGCACCAGTGCAATCATGACCTTGAATACTTTTAATTTAAAATTTTTCTTGTTCACTGAGCTCGATGATTTCAACACAAGAAGTTTATCCTGGTTCTCGAACGTATTATACGAGTTGGTATTTTTAATTGCTGCATTCAAACGAAGATCGTCGGTGTCGGTCGTGAATAGATTAACAAGATTTCATTAGTATTAAATGGTATTTGGAAGAACCAAAATTTCAAAAATTAATTTTCATATATTTTTTTCTCTTCTTAAAATTGGAATCCAAATTTTGCAATTACTAAATTCCAATATTAATGATAATGTTAAATTTAAAGAGATAACTCGGTCATCTGCACTAGTATCAAATTTTTTTTATGATACCAATAATTAAAATCCTAAAATTAGCAATTATATTCAAAATTGATTCGTAAAATATAACATTTTAATCAAAAAACTGCGAACTCAAAAGTCTGTTTAACCGCTTAAGAATCCTGGTTTCTACCGCTAGTTGGCACAACGTCAACCAATTTGCCCCAAAACCAAAATTTTGCAAAATATATTAAAACTACAATAAATTAAAAATAAGAATATTGTTTACAAAAATATCAAGTTTACAAAAATAAATTAGGTATTGAATTTTGATTTTTTGGTATACGACAATATGTAACTGTTAGTAAACATTAATTAAATTAATTGAATATTAAATTTTTTGCGGAAGTTTCCGTTGTTTTTTTTTAACGACTCTCAATATTTTTGACCTTTTCGAAAAATATTTTAATTTTCATAATTTTAATTTTAAAAAATCCAGTAGGTACTATATAAGCTGTAAAACTGCCGAATTGGCTGCAATTTTTCTGTTATACACCGAATTTTAGAAATTATCATTATTTATTTCAAAATCTTAAAATGTCGCTAGCGGGAGTCAAGACTTTTTGATGTGAAAATTTTATATGGATTTCCTCATTGAATAAACCACAAACATATTTTAATAAAATTATTAGGTATTAATATTAAATTTTTAGGAACAAAAATATTGCAACAGAATATTTTTGGTGTTTTTGAAAGTCGGCCATTTTGGCGGAAAAATACCTGGTTTCTACCGCTAATTGGCTCAACGTCAAACAATATGCCCCAAAACCAAAATTTTGAAAAATATAAATTTTTTTATGAAGTTTTTGTTGTTTTTTGTTTTTTTGAAAAAACGATTTTCAATATTTTTGACCTTTTTGAAATTTTTTTAATTTCTATATTTTAAAAAATCCAGTACAAAAGCTGTAAAATCGCCTGCAACTTTTCCATTACACACCGAATTTTTGAAAATATTATTTATTTCGAAATTTTAAAATGTCCCTACCGGGGGTCAAGACTTTTTTAAAGTGAAAACATGGTACGGGTTTCCTAGTTGAATAAACAACAAACATACTTGAACTAATTAAATTTTAATAAAATCATTATTATTATTATTAATTTTTAGAAAAAAAATGTTTTTAAAAAAAATTATTTCGATTTTTTTCAGAAAATTTGCAATATTTTTGGGGTTTCTAAAATTTTTTTGGATTTTTACATTTAAAAAAATCAAGCGCAATGTTTTACCATTGGTAAAACCAACAATGGTTTTACGTAAGTGAAAAAAATCAAATCAGAAGCTACCAAATTACCGAATTGGCTGCGCCTTTTCATCGAATTTGTTGTAATAAAATTATTTATTTCAAAATTTTAAAATGCCGTTATCGGGGGTCTGGAGTTAATTAAACTCCAAAAATTAATTATTAAAGTAAGTCAATCTCTTCCAAAAATTAGCAATTATTTTCAAAATTTATTCGTAAAATATAACAATTTAATCAAAATCTGCAAACACAAAAATGTTTAACCGCTTAAGTCGGCCATCTTGGCAAAAACAAGCCTGGTTTCTACCGCTAGTGCTAGTCGGCTCAATGTCAACCAATTCGCCCCGAAACCAAAATTTTTCAAAATTTATCGAAACTAAAATAAATTAAAAATAAGAATATTTTTACAAAAATATCAAATTCACAAAAAAAAATAAATTATTGAATTTGGAATTTTTGATATATTATGACAATCAGGCCTATTATGTATCACAAATGTTATTATAACAGTGACAGTTATGAAATAAAAAATTGATAAACCCCGTTTTGATCCGAAAATAGAAATATTACTTTTTCTTTCTGACACATGTTAGCTATAATAATGTTTCTCGCTTTACACTATTTTGAAACTTTATTATTTATAACTATGGAGGGTAGAGGTACCTCTACCCTCTACCCTCTACCCTCTACCCTCTACCCTCCATAATTATAACATAAAGGTTGACCGTTATTTTTAAAGGTTGTGATACATAATAGACCTGATTATTTATTTCGCAATATTAGAAGGTCGGTACCGGGGGTAGCCGGTAGCCGACCATCTTAAGGCGGCCATCTAGGCAAAAAACACCTGGTTTCTACCGTTGGTTGGCTCAACGTCGACCAATTCGCCCCAAAACCAAAATTTTGCAAAATTTATTAAGACTAAAATGAATTAAAAATTAGAATATTGCTTACAAAAATATCTAGTTTACAAAAAAAAATTGTTGAATTTTGATTTTTTTGCTATATGACAAATTTAACTGTTTTTAAATATTAATTAAATTAAATTAATTAATAAATGAATTAAATATTAATCCAAAAGCTATAAAACTGCCGAATTGGCTGCAATTTTCCTGTTATATAAGACGGAATTTTTGATAATATTATTTATTTCGAAATTTTAAAATGTTGCTATCGGAGGCAAAACTTTTTTTTTGCGTGAAAATTTTATATAGGGACCTCATTAAATAATCAACATATTTTAACAAAAATAAATTTTACCAACCAATTCGCCAAAAACCAAAATTTTACAAAATTTTATTTAAACTGCAATAAATTACAAATAAGAATATTGGGCGTGTTCTTAAACTACTCGAGCAGCTGTTCGAGTACTCGAACAAAAAAAGTGCTTTTTTAAACTACTGTCATCGGTCATTTTAAAACTCCCCCCACTCTGCTCGAACGTATTACTCGAGCAAGTTTTCATTTGCCGGATCGTAATGCACCTGTTCTAAGCAGTACTAAGCTGCTCAACTTTAATTCGAGCAATTATTGCACGATCAAACAGTACAGTTTAAAAACACACCCATTGGTTACAAAAATATAAAATTTACAAAATCAATAAATTAGTGAATTTTGCTTAAATTAAATCAATATTGAATTTTTAAGAGAAGTTGTTTTTTTTTTTTGGAAAAACGACTCAATATTTTTTACTTTTTTGAAAAATTTTTTAATTTTCAATCAAAAAGCTATAAAACTGCCAAGTTGGCTGAAATTTTTCTGTTATAAATCGAATTTTTAAAATATCGTTATTTAATTCGAAATCTTAAAATGTCCTTATCGGGCGTCAAAACTTTTTTTGGCATGAAAATTTTATATGGGTTCCAGAGATGTTACCCTATAACATCTATACCCCAGGGCCGTATTTAAGCACAGGCTACATAGGCTGCAGCTTAGGGGCCCGCACCACAAAAATCTGTTTGAAAATTTTAATTTTGAATAATTAAAAATTAAAAAGCTCAACAGTTTGATTAGAGAGGCATCAAGGGCCCGCACCACAGATTCAGCCTAGGGGTCTACAGATCTTAAATACGGCCCTGCTATACCTTATACCTGTTATAGGGTAACATCTCTGGGGTTTCCTGATTAAATAAACAACAACATATTTTAACAAAAATAAATTTTAATAAAATTATTATTATTAGGTATAATATTAAATTTTTAGAAATAAAAAAAGTTTTTGAAAAAATCGATTTCAATTTTTTCAAAAAAGTTGTAATATTTTTGATGTTTTTGAAACTTTTTCGGATGTTTATATTTAAAAAAATCAAGTACAATATTTCACGTAAGTGAAAAAAAAATCAAACCAGGAGCTACCAAATTACCGAATTGGCTGTGCTTTTCTTTATGCATCGAATTTATGATAATAAAATTATTATTTCTAAATTTTAAATTGCCGCTACGGGGAGGGGGTGGTCTGAAGTTAATTCAACTCCAAAAATTAATTATTATTAAAGTAAATCAATCTTTTCCAAAAATTAGCAATTTATTATATTCAAAATTTATTCGTAAAATATAGCAATTTAATCAAAAAACTGCAAACACTAAAATCTGTTAAACCGTTTAAGCCGGCCATCTTGGCGAAAAGACCTGGTTTCTACCGCTGGTTGGATCAACGTCAACCAATTCGCCCCAAAACCAAAATTTTGCATAAATTTATTAAAACTTCAAAAAAATAAGATTGGTTAGAAAGATATCAAATTCAAAAAAAAGTAAATTATTGAATTTTGATTAAATTAATTAAATATTGAATTTCTATTGAAAATTTCTAAATGAAGTTCTTTTTTTTTGAAAAACGACTTGCAATATTTTTGACTTTTTTGAAAAAGTTTTTAATTTTTAATCCAAGAGCTATAAAACTGCCAAATTGGCTGCAAATTTTCTATTATAAGATCGAATTTTTGAAAATATCATTAATTATTTTGAAATCTTATAAAATGGCGCTATCGGGCGGCAAGACATTTTTTGGTGTTAAAATCTTTTGTAGATTTCCTCATTGAATAAACAATAACATATTTCATCAAAAATAAATTTTTAATAAAATAAATAATAAACCGCTATAGAATATACATTATTATATTAAAATTTTATTTAAAAAAGTATGTTTTTGAGAAAAACGATTTCAATTTTTTCAAAAAAGTTGCAATATTTTTGGTGTTTTTGAAACTATTCTGGATTTTTGTTTTACGTAAGTGAAAAAAAAAAAATCAAACCAGAAGCCAGCAAGTTATCGAATTGGCTGCGATTTTTCTTCTGCATCGAATTTTTGATAATAAAAAAAAATTTTTCGTTCTTTTTCTTAATTTTGTGTAAATAATAAAATATTTTAGCGAAAATGAATTCTGGAGCACGAGCTTGCATGATTTGAAATTTTTATCCACCAACAAAATTTCATTAATATAATTTTTATTACGAGATATAAAAATACTGGGTCAACTTATAATATATGGTTTGGGGTTGGTATATAATATAATTAATTAAAATTATATATTTTAAATATTTTATCCTTCCGCACTTCAGCAATATTTTCAAAATTGTTTTTATTGAAATTGCTTTTCGGTGCAAGAAAATAATATGTGATCTTACCTGCAGTAATTAAAACAATAATTTTCAAAAGCACAATAAATATCGTAAACATGTTTTTGCACTTGAATTTTACATTCTTTCAAATTGCAGACGAACGTCGACAAAATGTTGTAATAAAATAATCCACCTCCTTATATATAACCTTTCCGGAATATAACGCATGCACAAACGGAAAATAGTGCAGTCCTTAATTAAAAAGCAGAGAAACTTAAAAATATTAAACTGAAAAGTAAATTGTTATAAAATTTTATTTTACATTATTATAATTTCGTATTTTCTCAAAAATTTTAGCGGCTGGCACTTACAACGTTTCTGCCTAGCAGAAAATCCTATATTGCTAGAAATTTTTTCGTTTTAATTTTTTTAAGAGAAAGTTACTCAAAAATAAATTAATAGTTTGCTTTTTTATTGCAGATCATAATATTAAAAAAAAAAAATTAAAAATTCAACTGTAGACCGTGAGAAAATTTTGAGAGAAAGAATAGGATAATATGGGATTCCCCCATTACCATTTTAAATACCTACCTTACAATATTTTCAATATTTTCAAATATTTATTTGCCTTACCAACAAACTTTTCAAAATTTAATCACTTTTAAGCTATTTGAAAACTCCATTTATTTAATTATTCCAAAAAAAGTTGTTATTATAATTCATAATATCTTCAGCAAAAAATACAAAAAGAAATTTTTTATTATTGATTATCTAAAAATGTCAAAATTAGAAAACCTACAGAAAAATGTTCATATAAAATCTCATAATAACCCAAGAATGTAATTTAGACGTAGGTACGGTGGTTCGCTCAGTTAATTCAATACGCAGAAGAATTCAAATATTCTCGATTGCATTCCAAATGCATAGTGAGGGCAAAACAGTAGTATTATTCAATGTAAATATAATAAATTTACTTTTAAAATAAACATAATAGTGATGTTGCATTAAACACGGAAATTTTAATTTTAAAAGCTACATTAGTAAAATTGTACATTTTGAAGCGGTTCTTCACAAAAAATATTTTTAGACATATTTTGTTGCAAATTACAGAAGTCAGAAACGGCGGGACAAATAGAAAAATGTATATAAACAAAATTGAAGGCAATGACATTTTTAACAAAAAATATCTAAAAAGATTTGCTGTAAAATAGATTTTTATATGCAAAAAGGTTCAACATTTTGTTGATTACAAAAATATAATTTTTCAAATTCTATACATTGTTTTTGAGTAGCCCATTGATTGTTTTTAGATGATAAGATAAAGGCTCGAACATTTAAAAGTGTTTTATCATCGCCTGCATACATAATACGTAAATTAATACTTAACGCGCATACTTGATAAGTAGGCAATAATACTCCTAGTTTTTATAATCTCACGGTTCCCTCTTTGAGATTTAATACACCAACGCAAAGTAAGCATTAAATGATACGTTTATAATATTACGTTTATAGTATTATAATATTAACAATATTACGTCACCTCTATCTTTCTGCTTATACTGCCTAGGTAAACATAAGTGTATTGAATTATTTACTTACAAAAAATGATGACCCAGGTGAGAAACAAGAACTAAGGAATCAACCAAAGCCACGAAGAAAGTCGAGAGGAAGCAAACACTCCCGAAGCTGAACACTACCAAGTCAGCCGGCAATACCCCCGCCTCATCCCCAACTACGGGAAGCGGCATGTGGGACTTCGCTACGATTAAAACCCGGTCACAAACAGGAACCCATAGTTTCCCGGCAAAACAATTAATCTTGGCAAAACAACAGGGAGGATCACCGACAGTCTCTCCGGGCGTGACAAATGCTGGCTTTAATTTCAGCAAGGGCACGGATTTGGCCCGACTGCTGGAGAACCTAAAAGATGGGGTCATGAGCCTGAAAATAGAAAGGGGCGGTGTTAAATCAGAAGATTTTAAAGCCCACATGAAAAGTCTGGTTGATGGACTAACCAGAGCAGGAACGCTATACAAGACGAAAAAGGCAGTATACATGAACAGATGTTAAAACAAACCAAAGAGCGCAAGGGGTAAAAGCCATGCGACAGACCAGAAATGGCGACATACTGGTTGAACTTGAGCACGACCAGCAAGCCCAGGATGTGGTATAGAAGCTACAGGAGCACCTGAATCTGAAGAAAGTCCCAATTCTGTCTTGAGAAAAAAGGTTATTCGTAATCAGAGGAATAGAAACGGACGCCACCATAGAAGAGGTGAGAATGGATTTGAATAAGCTGTGGCACTGGGGTGTGGTTATTCTCCGGGAACTTAACCCCATATTTCCAAGGCACCCAGATTGCACGAATACAAGCGAGTTGGGCTGCGACAAGTTGGGTTGCAAGTATATCTCAGGTGCGAATTGGCATTGTCAATAGTTGCTGTATAAGAGAGTTGCCGTATAAGAGAAGAAACAGAGACAAAGCGTTGTTTTAAGTGTTGGATGCCGGGCACTTAGCTTCACAATGTAGTGGTCCCGATAGGACCAAGTGGTGTCTTAAGTGCGGTAAAGAGGGCCACGCAGCAATAAATTGCGAGGAGCAGCGGCCCTTTTGTAATAGCTGCCAACAGGTCGGCCATAGAGCTGATGGTCCTTAAAAAGACGATGACGGTGATATTGGCAAGTAGAAGGAAAATAAGAGAAGTCAAATTCGAGATAGGCGATTACAGTACTGGGGATAACGTTGGACAGAAGTCTCACCTTTGCCGATGTCGAACATCGATGGTCCAAGATCCACCAAAAGGAAGTTAATGGCAATGGCAATGGTCGTACAGTCCTATTTGGGCACAAGCAATGAGAGTACAAAAGTACCTCCCTTCAGGAGGTCATCATCCTGATTCAAAAACTAAAAAAGAAGAAAGCTCCCGGACCCGACGGAATATCTAGCAAGATACTCTCGGAAGTACCCAGGGTGGGGGTGGCGGCAGGTATGTGCATCTTCAATGCCGTACTGCATCTCAAGCACTTTTCATGATCCATGAGATGAGATCAGGATAAACTAAATATGGCACTGGCGGAAAACAACCTTTTCCTGATGAACAATTTGATTTCCGCGCAAGACACTCAACCACGCAACAAGTACTGAAACTGGTGGAACACATCACGTAGCACTGAAACAAAAAACAGGCAATAGGAGCAGTGTTCATCAATGTCTCCAAAGTCTTTGAGCACCAAAGTCTGGCACCAGGGATTGATTTATAAATTAATCCATGGCGGCATCGACCCAACACTGGGTCGGATTATCAGACCGGAAATTCAAGGTAATTGTTAAAGGAACCAAATCCTTAGAAAGACCCATAGAAGCCGGAGTCCCACAAGGGTCAATACTGGTTTCCAACCTGTATATTTTCTAAGCCTAAGACGTACCGGTACCCCTGTACGCCGACAGCACCGCATACTACGTGACCTCTCAAAAGCCTAAAAAAATCATAGCCAAACTCCAGACGGCGTTGGATGGCCTGGAGGTATGGTGCCCTACTTGGCGCATCGGGCTGTTGCTAAAGATGTTCGGCACCAAGGTAACCTGACACTGGTCAAAACCATAGTCAGACCAATCCTAACTTACGCTGCACCAGCTTGGGGTTTTGTCTCAAAAAGACAGATGAACAAACTCCAGGTGGTGCAAAATATTGCACAGAGGCGTTCCATGAAGGCCCAATGACACACCTCCTCCAAACGACTGCAGGAGGACTCCAAACTGAAGTCCACAGGGGAGTTTATCCGAAACGCAGTTACACCTCAGCCACCTCAGAAAACCCGTCAGTCTTAAGGCTTGGTAATTTAATTACCATCTCAAGGACTTTCTAAGATGTAGAAGGCCAAAGGCGATCCTGCAGTCAACCCTACAAAAGAAAATTTGATCAATTCTTTAATTTTCAGAAAAATACATTGATCTCCCACAGGACAAACAAATTGCCAAACAGAAGAACAGACGCGCTGGCACTCACCGCTAGCCGCGAATTCCACTTCCAAAAAATTCCACAAGGATTGGAGTAAACGGCCTTGACCGTGGTATCTTTGTTAGATGCTAACATCAGGAATCTCATTGGAGTGATAAGGCATCGTGCGCAGTGTACAACGCTACCCGGCAGACCGTCAAGGGTACAGCTCCATGAAACAGCAATTTCAGAGTGCAAAAACACCAAGTGGGGCAACATACTGAAAAATCTTTCTCTAAAAAATCTTCGGCATGGAGGTTGGTTAAAGGACTCCAAAACAAGACAACTAGTATCCCCCCGTAGACGGACTCTCTCGAGGAAGCTAAGGCACCAATCGACAGTCAACCAAACGTTGACGTTTCCATTCCTGATCACATAGCAAAGATCGAAAGGGAGATCGAGAAATGACTACTGGAGAAGATTGGGCTCAGTGACATACCAATAAGTAGTACTTCCCATCAGGAGGTGTAACATTTAATCAAGAGATTAAAACAGAAGAAGGCATCTGGACCCGACGGAATCCCGAACATGGTCATCGCAGAACTAGCGGCAGTAACAAGCATCCTCAATGGGGTGCTGCAACTCGAACACTTTTCATGTAAGTGGAAGATGGCCTACATCACCATGCTATGCAAACCTGAGCATAATCAGAGACTCTCTGTATCGTATCGACCAATGAGCCTGCTCCCCTCTCTCGAAAAACTTGCTGAGAACGTAATCTTCGCTAGATTACGCAAAACTGTAAAATAAAACAACTCTATTCCCGATAAACAGTTTTTCTTCGCGTAGCTAGTGCTAAGGCAGGTGAAACACGTCACGTTGCACTGGAATAAAAAACAGACAATGGGAGCAGTATTCCTGAATATCGTTCTACCTGTCGAGTTGGAAGGCTTTGGCTCAACTGACAGACCTAGTTCATAGTCTCCCACGGATCGATCATGGCACCAACCCTCGACATTGCCCACCCCCACGACCCTCTCAGAGTAACTCATAGCCAAGCCACAAACATCTCTTGATAAACTGGACGTATAGTGCCGTACTTAGCGCATAGAGGTAAACCCAAGCAAAAATACGGCAGCATACTTCTCTAGGACAACCGCAAACAGGATCGGTAAGAAATTCCTGCAACCGACCGACGCTAAAAATGTTGCGCACTGAAATCTCCTGGAACACCTCCAAATACCTGGACCGTGACATACATATACCGTGACCCTTGACACGGGACTTGGTCTTGGTTGACACGGGACTTGGGACTTGGTGAAGGATTCACATCAAACAAGTCACTGCCCCTGGGCCTCCTGCTAAACCGGAATAGCAGACTAATGAGTGGAAAAAAAACACCTGAAGGAGGTCAAAACCATCGCCAAGTCTATTCTCTCATATGCTGCACCGGATTGGGGTTTTATGACTGCTAATCAAATCAAGAATCGGCTAGAGTCCATCGAAAAGTTTATCTAGAAGGTTTCTGAAGTCTCACTAGTTTCTCTCTCAAGGGTCTCAAGGGTTCTGCAATTACCAGCCTGATGACAACATGGGGTGCAAAAGGCCCAAGGCAGCCCGCAGAATTGGTTGTTTAAAACTAAGTCAAACTGCATCATAAATCTCAAGATTTTTGTATAACTTGAATAAAACTCGACTTCCGCAACACAGTCAAAGTCAAGGACTTAAAGGATTCATAATTTCCTTGATCATCCCGACTTAATTGAGCGATCCTAAATTGAGTTTTTCCTTAGCTTTAGCTTGCAATCTACTGTGGTCTGTTTTTGGCTTTTGGCAGAGGGAAGTTAACTACTATAACTATTACTAGTTTAATCGGTACGCGACAACTCCAAGATTCTTACTCAGCAACGATTAACTCGACGACGGTTAACTCCACGACGGTTAACTCGGCGACGGACAATTCGGCGACCGGCCAACTCGGCGATGGACAATTCTATGACCGGTCAACTCTGCGACAGTCAACTCTGTTGACTCTGTCAAGTCTGTTGACCGTCGCCGAGTGGAAATGGCCGAGTTGCCCATGTCCGAGTTTTATTTGGAATATCCATCAACTTGGTATGTTGCAGCCTGCAGAATGCTTTCTCAAAGTTGACAAAGCACTGAATTAGGACTTGTACACCGAATAGTACTAATTATTATTAATTGTAGAAACACTTATATAGTTTCTTTCTAGACCCGTTACTTCCGCTGCAAGATGTTGAATTACAAATTTAATATTGTTTCATTAACTACAATTAAACAAAATCAATTAACCGCTCGCCCTGATTTTCTAATGATCGACTTCATACTTCGGAGAGCAAGTAAAGCCGTCGGTCACCATCAACAATAAAAATCAGGGTCACCGGCACTTCTTTTCATCAAAATACACAAAAAATAGAGATTGTCTGGAGTTCGTCCGATATTGTTTATTGAAAATAGTATTTTGTTTATTTTGGTTTTAATTTAATAAATATATGATGTTAATATTCTACAGGGGCCTCCTCTTCTTCTTCGTGCTCACTGTTTACTTCTTCATTATATTCGTCGTCAATTTCGGCATCCTTAAAAAAAACATTAATTAGATCTTAACATAAAATTTCTTCCAATTTTCCTACCTGATATTGTTGATATTCTGATATTAAATCGGCCATATTTGATTCCGCTTCTGTAAATTCTAGTTCGTCCATACCTTCACCAGTATACCAATGCAAAAACGCTTTTCTCCTGAACATAGCAGAAAATTGCTCACTGACGCGTTTGAAAATTTCTTGTATTGCTGTTGTATTTGCAATGAAAGTAGCCGACATTTTTAATCCTGGCGGAGGTATGTCACAAACGGCTACTTTAACATTGTTGGGTATCCATTCGACGAAATAACTAGGATTTTTATTTTGGACATTGAAAATATTTTCATCCACTTCCTTCATGGACACGATTCCTCTGAATATTGCGGCAGCCGTTAAATACCGACCGTTGCGAGGATCGCAAGCCGACATCATGTTGCGTGGATCAAACATTTGTTGCGTTAATTCCGACACAGACAATGCCCTATATTGGATACTTCCACGAGGTGTTAATGGAGCAAATCCAGGTACGAAAAAGTGTAACCTGGGAAACGGGACCATGTTTACTGCTAGTTTACGGAGATCTGCGTTTAATTGGCCAGGAAATCGAAGGCAAGTTGTTACCCCCGACATTGTTAAGGAAACTAAGTGGTTCAAATCTCCATAAGTAGGACTTCCCATTTTTAGCGTGCGGAAACAAATATCATATAACGCTTCGTTGTCGATGCAATGGGTTTGGTCGCTGTTTTCGATAAGCTGTTGAACGGATAAGGTGGCGTTGTAAGGTTCTAAAACCACTTCCGACACTTTTGGAGATGGAACAACGCTGAAGGTGTTCATAATACGATCCGGATATTCTTCTCTAATCTTGGCGATTAGCAAAGTTCCCATTCCGGACCCTGTGCCTCCTCCAAGAGAATGCGACAGTTGAAACCCTTGCAAACAATCGCATCCTTCGGCTTCCTTCCGTACAACTTCCAATACGTGTTCCATTAATTCTGCACCTTCGGTGTAATGACCTTTGGCCCAGTTATTTCCAGCCCCGTTTTGCCCAAACACAAAATTATCTGGTCTAAATAAGCCTCCCAGACGACTAGAGCGAACCGATTCCATGGTTCCTGGTTCCAAATCAATGAGGACTGATCTTGGAACGTAAACTCCTCCGGATGCTTCGGTGTAATACACTTCTATACGTTCCAATTGCTCAGCCATTTTTCCTTCGTAACGCCCTTCTGCATTAATTCCATGTTCGTTGGATATTACTTCCCAAAACTACAAAATTTGCATTATTTATAAAATTTATTTTGATCTCATGATTTAGTATTTGAAATCATGTTACTAATTTCCTGTTGTGTTCCTTATCGTTACTCGATAAAATTTATAATTTCATAACTATGACTCATCGAAATTATTGAACACAGTTATCAATAATACATTATTCATCCTTATTTCGCCAAGGTGCATTTTATATCGGCATCTCTTTCCAAAATTTAAAATTTTCAGAAGTTTCTTCTTTAAATATAAAATTTTACTTACTTTAGATCCAATTTGGTTTCCGCACTGCCCCACCTGAAGATTTACGATTTCCCTCATGTTTGCAACAAACTCGCAATGAAGCAAACCACTAAGTGCAATACTAAACCACTAAACTGATAACTTTTGGGCAATAGATAAGATAAAAAAAAGCTTAGTTTAATCTTGAAAAAGTCATAATATATAGGTAAACAAGTTGAAATACGTAGGTATATGTATTTCTTAAAACGTATGGAGTAGGTACTAACTTTAATCGCTTATAATATTATAAATACCAAACTTTTAATGTAATTACGTAATCGAGCTCCAACATATAAAAATAATATCAACGAGTCAAGGTGGGCAAACCGAATGGCTTCATTTTATATCAGGGTATCTATTATAAGAGAGTTCATTGATTGTCGGTTTCCCTGCATCACAGTAAAAACATTTTCCTAATCAAAAAAAAAACATTTTTTTTAATAATTTTTTTAAAGCTAACAAATTTTTTTTCAATTTAAATAAAACATTTTTAGTTAAATAAAATGTTGTTTAAATCAAAAATTAATTTTTTTTTAATTCAAAATAAACTTTTGTTTAACAAAATTCTTTTTTTAATTAAAATATTATTTTTTGCGGTGTATTTTTATTGAGCAATTCCTATACCATATATCTATTATATCTATATATCTATTATATCTACTCAAAACAATTTTCTAAATTAAATAACTTAAGAGTCACGGTTAAACTAGCGGTTAGCGTACACGTCGTTTTCCTTTTAATCAAAAAAAAAATTATTTGAATAATTTTTTAGATTCCAATGAAAGGGCTCAAACCATCGAGGACATGCACATATACAATGAACAAGGGCACTACCCACCTTCAATGGGACTCTCGGCCGGAAGAATAACATTGATCTCACTCTGGAATCAATGAACACATTCCCGAAGACCTGGGAATGGAGTGAGGGACCATTTGGCCGATTCGGGGCCATCACATTCTAAATAAGGACTGAAAACGGGGGGGGCTTCAGTCCCATTGGAGACAGTTAGTAGATGGCTTGAGCAATGGGTAGAGGAATGAAATGAGCCTCACTCCGAAACCCTGTCCAATGCTGAAGACATTGAAAGCAGGGTAATTGATTCACATAATCAATTTCAAAATCTAATTAGCACAAAAGTCAGTTTAAAAAAACCTATGTTGGAAGATCAGACTGTTGGACGGACAACGTAGAAAGGCTAAGGAATAAATGCCGGATCAAGAAAAAAGTCTTCTACCGGTACAGAGGACGGACAAAAACAGGCAGACCCGGTATGAGGAGATGATGGCGGCTAAAAGCACATTCAAATCCTCACTCAGGGGTGCCAGGGAGAAGAGTTGGAGGAACTTTGTTGAGGAAGACTTGACGAAGGGCTCTTGGGGAGTTACCTATAGACTTGCCGCGAACAAGTTTAGAAGTGAAGAAGTTTTGGCGTCCTTTAGGGAGGAGTGTGGTAATAACACAATGAACCCCGAGAGGACGATGAACTTTCTCCTCAACAAGCTGCTACCAGACGACGACCGAACGACGGACTCAGGTTGCGGATTACCAAGCCATAAGAGTCTGGTGGCGATTTTTTTTTTGACGGCAGGTGATTGTGCGGACCGTGATTTCTGCACCAATTTCATTTGCAATAGCCTCAGCCTAATTGAAAAGTTTTATGAATGTGTTCGTGATAGTTTCACGCTGCCTCTGCAGACTTGCTGTGGTCGTATTAATAAGCTGAACTGCAGAAAGTATATCAATTTCAATGGCTTGTAATGATCGATATAAGGGCAGCGTGATTCCTAAAATATCAGAGAGGATTACCAAGCTTATGAGAAATTCTGACGACATTATAGATTGGAGCAACGAAAATGGAGGTGTAGCACTTCTTCTGTTTCCTTGATCTTGATCAGCCATTTTTTGCAATATTTCTGGAAGACATGGAAAGACGTCCAAAAATGTCAAAACCGCTTCATGTCTTTCCACCCATCTAGTCTCCCATATTTTTTTTAATATACTCTGTTTTTCCTTTGGCAGATGAGCTTGCATTTCATCTCTGAGAAGATGTATTCGTTGAGCTGAGTCACGAAAGAAAGTTGCTCCACTTGAGATGGTACACAAAAAGACCGTCTAAATCCGCCCTTGCAGGGGCAGTAGTCCCCATCGTGGCTTACGGAAGCGAGATCTGGATGCACAGGGTCGGAGAGAGACACACAAAGGCCAAGCTCCTGTCCACCCATGGCTTTTGTAGCCGTCTCATTAACAAATGCTATAGGACGGTCTCGTCAGAGGCGGCAGGAGTTCTGGCAGGGCTTCACCCACTCGACATCGAGTTCAAGAGAAGACATGTTTGGGGCAAGTTAAAGAAAGAGCAACCTGCACTAATCTTGGGACATCTCTTTGATCCCATTCAGTACAGGTATAAGACCCAGCTAAAGAAAGCTATGCAAGAGAGGATAACCAAAATTTGGCAGAAAATATGGGACAACGGACAGTATGGAAGAATAACGCATTCCTTCATACCGAAGGTGGACCACCCTCCACCTGCCAACGGGACCTTCTGTGGCGGGCAACTTCTTACAGAGCATGGGGAATTCTGTTGGCATCTCAAACTTCTGGGAAAAGCCGAAGATGGATTATGCCCTACCTGTGAGCTTTTGGACGCACAAATATTATTGAGTGCGAACTGCACAGAGACGACCGGGCCGAGATAAAAGCCTTTCACGGTAATAACCCTCTTACCAGTCTGGATGAACGGTACAGGGAAACACCCCAGAACTGTTCCGCCCCTTCCTGGCCCTAAAAGTCACCTTCAGAAAACCCTTACACTCAGAGAATCCCCCCGAGCCAGAATTCACCTCTGACTCTGATTCTTCTTCAGAAACCAGTCCACTCCCGTAACTGAACCCCAAGCAATTCTACACCTCACAGAATAAACACCGGAGCAATAAAAGGAACCCTAATCCTCTGGGCTCCATGCTAACGGAAAGATCTGTGAGAAAACTTCGAAAAGCAAGTCTGTCAACCCAGACAAACAGAATTGCTTTCAATTCAGAATTTTAGCGAAAAACCCTGTATACAAGGTTTCATCGGGAAACCAAAGATACAGGGGGACATCCAAACTGGGAGGGCAATCTTCCCAAAACAAGTCAAGTACACCTGGAAGCAAAGTAACCAAGACGCGAATCTTAGTGAAATGTGCAATGCAGTGGCGTACCTAGAGCTTTTGCCGCCTGGGGCGGTCTGATAGTCCCACCGCCCCCCCCCCTAGTTACGCCACTGGTGCAATGGTGGTAAAGAACTTTAGTAGGGAGAAACAAGAACAGAAAGTCTGGAATAGACAAGAAAATACAAGACGAACGAAGATACCCAGGAAAAATCGTGGAGTCGGAGGATTTAAGCAAACGGACACAACCGACCAGAGAAACAACATACAGAGGAGAAGTGGAACCTAGTTGAAAACCATCGGTAAAGCGATACTAAGAGTGAAACGTAGATCGTAGGGCGACGAAAGGGTGAAAGGCCCTTACCAAACGAAATTCACGAAAATGCAAGGTTTTTTAAAAGTCTTTTGTAAAGACTTTCATCATTCAAAATCAAATTTTCAAAATAAAATTATTTTATTACATTATGTAGTTTGGCTGTCTCTAACTTTTTAATGGTAAGTGATATCAATAAATACATCTTAACTTTTTTGTTTAGATTTTTATTGTAAACAAAAAAAGTCTCTAGTAAAATGTTTGTAAGATATTCCTCAAAGGAGTTATGACGAATTATTCTCAATAATGAGCGCGATTTTGGATTTAGCCGTTAACCAGCCCCCCTGCCACAAATTCAAGCAAAACACTTGATAGAGCATAATTGGGCAGTGCATAAGGAATGCATTCTACCTAATTACTAAACTGCAACAATTCAAAATCAAATTTTGAAAAAAAAAATTTTTATTACATTAATTTATGTAGTCTGGCTGCCTGTAACTTTTTAAGGGTAAGTGATATCAATAAATATATCTTAACTTTTTTGTTTAGATTTTTATTGTTAACAAAAAAGGTCTCTTATAAAATTTATGTAAGATGTTCCTGAAAGGAGTTATGATGGATTATTCATTATTCTCAAAAATGAGCGCCATTTTGGATTTAGCCGTTACCCAGCCTCCTTGCCACAAATTCAAGCAAAACATCTGATAAAGCATAATTGGGGAGTGTATAAGGAATGTGTTTCACCCAGTTACTTACCCTTGACCATTCAAAATATAATTACAAAACATAATTAAGAGAATAAAAACAACACAAATTAAGAAGAGGAATGGTTTATGAAGGATACAAAAACTCGTATCCTTAGTTGCAGATATAATTACAAAACATAATTTACCTTAATTTAAATAAAGACAATGACGCCGAGAGTGGAGGTCTTGGGAGTTTTAGTATGTTATTCAGTTATGTTTGAAGATCATTTAAGCCAATTTTCAGACAGAAGAATAGTTTTTTCTAGGTTTAAGCAAAATTTCACCAAAAATGCGATATGTGCAGTGACTCACAAAAGTTTTCGCACCGTCTTATATTAGCAAAGTCAATTGTAGCTTTCGAAGACTTTTTGGCACATAGAAATCGCTTTAACAGTAACACTTATTAGACATTTTGTATTGAAATTTTCATTCCTTTCAATTTTGTTTATACACATTTTTCTGATTTGTCGCACTGCTTCCGAGTTACAGTGACTTAAAAAAGACTGTGAAATACAAAAAATATTGTCATCTGCATCTCAAAAACTGTACGACAAAATAGCAAAATGAATAGACATTTTTTCTTCTAAATGACATTTTTGTTCATCTAAATTTTTCAGTTTTGTTGCAGATAATACTTTGTATTTTACAGTCTTCTTTAAGTCACTGTAACTCGGAAACTATGTGTGTTGTAAAAATAATTTAATATTAATAATAATTTTGCTTTTGTAAAACTAAAAAATCATCAAACCACAGATTCGGTGTAGAGAAGAACAAATAAGTAGAAAACATGAAAACGTTTCCTTATTTTATTTCATATTTACATAATACAAATAAAATTTATTTACTGAATTGTTCTCGCTATTAATTTGTAAACTACGGCAGTAAAGAAGTTACCCCTTATTTGCAATTAATATTGCACGCTGCCCATCAACACAATCTGCAAATTCTTCTACCTCCCGTGCACATCTCATTGGTTCCTTAGGATACTTCTTGTAGCACTCCATTACAGCTTTCTTGGTTTTTTGACAAGGAACAATTTTGCAACCCGGTAAACTATCTTGCTTCATCTCTTGAATTGCTTTATGGTATTCTTCTTCCATTACTTCGTGCATTTTTCCATGCACTTTTTCCATATTAGTTACCCTTGACTCCCAATACTGATCGTTTTTTTTCAAAGCGGCTTCCTTTTCCTGTCGAATTTGTAAAGAAGTTAGAATAGGTTCATGAAAATATTGTTGTGTCGGCATTCCGAACTGTGGATTGCCATGAAACTGAGGCCATTCTTGACCAGAATTAACAGACGCCGGATTAACAATGCTTCTTACCCCCGATTGACTTTCTATAAAGAAACATTGTGAAGATGAATTACGTAACGTAAAAATCCAATATCAAACTTTTAAGGTTATGTGAGTACTCACTTTCGCCTCCTTTTAATCGTTCCACTACATCTTCTGACACTTTAATTACGCTCGAAGGTTTATCATTTTCTACGGTTAATTTTCTTGTTCTACTAGGTCCTGTTCCCATTTTTATGAATTTAAATATCCTATCCAAATCTCGGGATTTATTATTTTCGAAAAGTTCGACTTATTCCTATTTGACACATTACTATGTTGTCGATTCTTTTATTTTTCGAACCACTGTGGATCATGTACACTTGATCTAAAATAATAAATTTATGTCAGTGGCAGCTGCTGGTATATGGACAGACATAGACGGGTCCATTTGAAAAAATTGAAAAAATAAGTAATATAAATATTTTTCAAAATTAACCAGCTACTGCCCGAAGTTATAGTCGATCACAGATTTAAGTATCACTTGTCTATGAAATTGAAAAATAAAAAACCAAAATAGTCGATTTCGTACTTGAGTCGTATTGTCATATTTTTATTTTCCAATATATTTTTTAATTTTTTTAATTTTATTTATTTTAATTGTATAAATTCTAAACTTGTGAAAATTAATAATATTAAAACTTGAATATAACAAGCTAATTAAAAAAAAATAAAATAAATAATTAGGTTTATTTTATTTATTTTATTTATATTATTTATTTTATTTATTTTATTTATTTTATTTATTTTATTTATTTTATTTATTTTATTTATTTTATTTATTTTATTTATTTTATTTATTTTATTTATTTTATTTATTTTATTTATTTTATTTATTTTATTTATTTTATTTATTTTATTTATTTCGATATAAAATCGTCATTCAATTATTTTGTAACCCCAACCTAAAAGAAGGAAATTATAAGTTTTTTTGACAACATTTGTTCGTCTAACAGTTATTCGACAACTTTTGTGCAACGGTGTTTTTTGTATAAACAAATAGTCGGTCGAATCAGTGACGGATTTAGGATCGTCTGCGATTGTGATTCCGATTTAATATTAAAATAAAAATTTGAAATTATTTTTCGATTACCTTACCTCAAAAAAAAAATTTTTTTTTCGATTGGAGGTAAAATAAATATGATTTTCGCTGTTCACTGTTTCGACACTCTACTGTATGTTATTTTGAGGTTTATTAATCCAAATAATATAAATTTCTTTTTAGTAATAATATATTTTTTAATTTTTTTTTTTGCTTTCAAGAAAACATCAACCGACTGAAAATGGTGCTAGCTCTAATATTTGGGTGTATATTATAGATTAGGGAGCTAGCTTTTGGAGCTAAAATATTAATTGAGGTGGAGAATACTAATTTCAATGTAGATTTGTAAAAAAACTGTCAAGGGGGCAAAGTAACGGACCCAAAATATCACAATAAATAATAAAATTATATTATTGTTGGAACTTGTCAATGTCAATAGAACTTGTCGACGGCAGCGCCAACGGTCGGAGAAATTCGTTCATACATTCACAACAAAGCTAAGCCAAATCAAATTTAAAACATTAATATTTCTTTAAATTTCAAAATCCCTTTAATCCGTTCATGCGCGTCAATGGTAACTCTTGAAAACTTCCAGAAATCAAAAAAATTCAAGCTAAAGTATATACAAACAAAATTTTATTTAAAAAATAACATTATTTTTATCAAATAGGGCTTCTGGGATACAATCCGAGTCATCTTTGGGGAGAGGGGGCAATTGCCCCTTTGCCCCTTCTAAATACGCCTCTGACTGAGACACGACATGGAAAAAGAAAAAGCGTAAGTTTGGTTTCCTTATCTAAAAAAATACAAGACTCCTTAGTTGACATAATTACCTCATTGTCGCTAATTGTAAACTGGTGACGTTACGACCAAAAGAAATGACGTACTAGTGACGTAAAAGTTACAAATTAATGACACAGCCTAGAGACGTCATTTTGAGACCATTATGCGACGAAGTCATCAAAAACGTCCCCTGCACCGTGACGTGAAATAGTCGTTTTAAAATGACGTCTCAGGGCTCTGACATTAATCTGTAACTTTTACGTCACCGGTACGTCATTTCTTTGTTTATGTGACGTCAATTATTTATTATAGGAAAGGTGCATTTTCTTCATTACGTGATGTTGGGAATTTGAAAACAACGACGTCAAAATTACATTAAAATGACGTTACATTTCTGACGTCAAAAATAGGTCATACGACAACGTCACACAAACGTAACTATTCAGTCATTTGACGTCCTCAACAAACATGACAAAAATAAAAAAAGGTTATAGGAAAGGGGGTAGTTAGTCCGTTACCCCCCATTCGATTGTATCCGCCGCCCTACTTATAGTCCAGTCAATGAGGGCAAAAATAGGGTATTACCTCCGAATTCTTTCCTAAAAGCATCGATTTTGATGAAATCTAAAAATGTTCTTAGCATTATACCCGTAACATCGGTCGTTTTACCGTTATTTTAAGTTGAATGCATCGATTTGAGCATTCACAAAAAAAATGTCTCCTTTCGTCAACCATATCTCGCTTTGTATTGTACCTTTGTACCTAGGATATTTCTAAAAATACAAATATCTTTGTTTTTTTATAAGCTACAATTATGTTTCTAACACTTTTTCTAATTAGATGCATAGTTTATGAGTTATTCGTAAAAAACCGTTCAAAAAAGTGTCATTTGTCAATGAAAATAACAAGTTTTCAATCTTGAATAACTCAAACAGTATTGAGTTTTTGAAAAAACTTTATAGAACATTTTTTGCTTAAAATTAAATCATTTATCGACTCCCGGGGTTACTTTGACCAAAAAAATTTTCCACCCCCAAGAAGGGGTAGGAATCACCTCCAAGATAAAAGCATACTTCTGCATAAGGTAAACTTTGCTTCTTGAGCTATTTCCTACTTAAAAAATTTTCAAGTAAATCGATGCTTTAGGACAGAATTCGGAGCCAAAACCCTCATTAACTGGACTATTATAATATTATTTTTGATTTTAGAGGTAGAGCGCGAGCCCGAGCGTACATCAATGCAAGCCGCTCCTACCGCATTGCCGCAAATGTCATCAGGTAAATTTAAAAAGTCGGCAACGTTGCATTACGCATTCCATTATCAGTGCAAATCACTCGAGATCACTGTTATAAATGTATAAATAAACAATAATTGTAATTGAGTTTTAGTGTCTGTAAAAGATTATTTACTATGATTTTAAAGTATTTTGAGCGATAAATCTGAATCCGATAACAATCGCATGCGAAAATAACGCAGAACAGTGCATACGTGACGAAAAGAATAATTTAGACGAATACACCTGTACGATTTGATGGAATTATATTTTCAAAATTAAATCTTCATGGCGAAAAGTTGGAACCAAAATCAGCTGCGTAAATACGATGTGGAACTCGAGCAAATTCCCCGATTACATTTTAAGGATTCAAAGATTAACGAACTCATGAGTCAAAATGTAGCAAATGAAACCAAATTGGATGTTCATTTGTTTTAAGAGTGGTTTTTGTTTTTAGAAGCCTGTAGTTATAACCGGGTCCAAGTTAGTCGAACCTGCCATGAAATGGGACATCGACTATCTAGAAAAATACATGGGAGATGGCGATTACACTGTGTTTGTGTCCAAAAACCATAAATTTAAATATTTTGACGATAAAAAATTAAATTATGTCAATTCTAAAGGCCAAGTTAGTGAAATTGAATTTACTCCACCCACAAAAAAAATCGACATGAAACTTCCAGAATTTATCAAACGATTGAAGAACTGGAAGAAGGGAGACGATAGGTGAATAAACAAATTTTGTGTCTCTTTGTTTATGCATTTTTAAATTTTGCAGGTTATATTTGCAACAAGGTTTGAACAACACCGTGGGGCCTGCCATAGTACGAGATTTTGCCCACTTCGATTGGGAATTTTGTACTAACATGCAATCGTTGCACGATTGGGGACCGCTTACTTCGAATTTGCTGTTAATTGGCATGGAAAGTAACGTAACGCCGTGCCACTACGACGAACAGCAAAACTTATTTGCACAAGTGCATGGATTTAAGAGATGTATACTATTTCCACCCGAACAATTCGATTGCTTGTATCCTCATCCAGTGCATCACCCCCACGACCGACAAAGTATGGTAAGTTACACTCTTCTTAGTCGAATTTTGCAACCGAACTTATACAGAAAGTTGTGTTTTCAGGTTGATTTCGACAAACCAGATTACGTTAAGTTTCCTAAATTTAAAGAGGCAAAAGGCTGTGAAACTGTTCTAGAACCCGGCGATGTTTTGTATATTCCTATTTACTGGTGGCATCATATCGAATCTTTAATGAACGGTGGTTACACCGTCACAGTCAATTTTTGGTATAAGGTAATATTTTTACATGAATAACGATGACATAAAGTACTGCAACTGTATGTTTCAAGGGCGGCCCGAACGGCACAATAACATATCCATTAAAAGCTCATCAAAAAATTGCGGTGATGAGAAACTTAGAAAAAATGTTACTCGAATGTTTGCAAGATCCCAAAGAACTTGCCCCTTTATTAAGAGGAATGATTCTTGGACGCTACACCGACTAAATTATTGCAATATTTTTTATAATGACTTTATTTATTTACATTATTAATTATTTATATTTAATTACCTTGTTTTTATGTAGTGATTTTAAATGCAATTTGTGTTGTTACTGTCGTTCTGTAAGTAAATTTATGTAAAACTTATTTTATTTCTAAGAGGCTTTTGAATTAAAACATTTTTTAATGGCTGGCCTACCTGAACCGGCCTTTGCATCAATTTAGCTGATTTTTTTCACAAAGTCCTTCTTATGTAACATTAAATTTCAGCAGTTTTTCTCCATTTTTTGTTAAGTTAAAATCACATAAAAGATTACTACTTATAAGTATCTAGTGCCTCTATAACATATTCTAATATCATGTAATTTGCAATAACGATTCCCAAGAAAAAATAATTTTTTTCAAAATTTTGAAAAAAATTGTTTTCTCAAAAATATCGATATTTGGAAACTAATATTTGCTGAGTACTAATGTTACTTTAGAATGACTTTCTGAAATTGATGCAAAAGACGTTTCCCTGTGCTTACCTGACGTAAACAGTAAAAACGTTTTCTGTGAATCAAAAAAAAAAATTGTTTAAACAAAATGGTTTTTTTGATTCAAAGAAAAACGTTTTTACTGTGTAGTCTTTACTGCCTCGACTTAATTTATTATGAATATTTATGTTCAAATAAAAAATATCAGTAATATAATTAGTTTTAGAAAATCATAGATCACTTTTGATTGAACCTCGCTGAAAAGTGTCAATCAGCTAACGAGGGGAACCGGTCAAGTGTAACTTGAGGATCGGGACAAACCAGAGCAGGGTGTGAGCAACCGTTTCTGAGAAAATAGCGTTTAAAAGTTTCAGTGCAATACTTCAGTTAGTTTATGCAACAAATATCCAAAGGTCTTCTAGTTGAAATGATAACAGAATTGACTTCCGATAGCATGTTATCTCATTATTAAAAAATATAATATGATTTAATTTTCATTATTTGAAATTTTAAAAACAAATAACAAAAACAAAACGTCAAAGTCAAAGAAAAAAAACTTACACGTTTCGAGATACAAATTAGTTGAAAACTACTTCACCTAATGACTGCACTGCCCCTATTGCCCCATTGTTTGAATTTTGATATTGCAATAACCTCACTTTTTCAAAATACAAACAAATAATAATAATCAATTTATCGATTAAATACTTGTTTCAACCAGAAAGTGCTTATTTTGTACATTTTACCAAAATTATGTCCGACTTTGAAGATGACGAAGACTTGCAAACCCTTTTTAAAAAAACAAATCCTGTTTATGATTTGTCCAATTTGAAAGAAGAAGAAAGTTTTCGAAAAATTTTAATGACTGCAGATTCGACACGTCGGTTGGGAACCCCCAAGCCAAGTAGCGGTGTTTCCCGTTTGGGAACACCCGGAACTGCGATGCGACTGGGAACATCTTCAGGCGTAAGCAAATTATATTATGACTATTTTTTTCAAGAATAATACCAAAATTGGTTTATTTTAGTTTCACAGACTGGGTACATCGATGGCACCCTTAACTGGTTACAGACCGATCACCGGGTTTAGACCTACGACAGGAACGAATAATGTCAACAGACCCATGACTGCTGTGCGAGGTGCAGGATACTCCTCACACAATAAAATGTTTGATCCTTTAAATCAAGCCGCTCATTCGACCACTCCACCTCTCGAGTTACCAAAAGACGAATCGTAAGTTTGCAATAGTAATACTTAACACCAACGATAAAGAGTATCACTAATTTAGACCTGAAGAAAAAGTACGGGCGCACGAAAATAAAATTATGAAACTAATGGAGGAATCGTGTGAACTAAGCAGTGAGGGCAATTATCGTACAGCATTGGAAAAAGCAAAGGAAGCTTCTAATAAGGAAAGAAATTTAATTAAGAGTCAAGATCAAGTAGGACTTACCGATAATCACAATATGGATTTAACATACACGGTAGATAATAATAAAATTGGTAAAATTGCACACGGATGATTTGATTTGAAAGTTTTTAGATTTTATTTATTCTGGCTAATCAGTATACGGTTAATGAGCTGTACACCGAAGCTCTTAACACTTATCAGTTAATCACAAAGAACAGATTGTTTTTAAATGCTCACCGGTTAAAAGTCAACATGGGTAACATTTATTACAAACAAGGCCATTACCATCAAGCAGTTAAAGTGTATCGAATGGCTTTGGATCAAGTGCCTTCTAATCAAAAAAATTTGAGGTAAATTTTGAATAATAGTTGGACTACATGTTTCATTTCGTTTTAATCGGCAGGATAAGAATTTTGCATAACATTGCAATCGTGTTTATTCGAATGGGTCAATGGGAGGAAGCAGTGTCGAGTCTGGAATACATAATGAACGAACAAGCTAGTCATCGTTCCGGCTTACATTTAGTTTTATGTTGTATGGCACTGGAAGATCGTGATCGCATTCGCAATGCATTTTCTTTACTCTTATCCGTTCCACTGAACATCGAAGATGAAGATAAGTACAATCACGATCAGGTTAGTATTTTGACATTTAATTTAGGTAATTACAATTTTTAAGTGCTGTAATTTTTAGGAAGACCCCAGTGATAGGATAATTGTGTCGGCTATTCGTAACGACGACTTGCATATGTACGAAAAGAAAAAACGTGCCGAAGCCGAATATTGTGTAATCACCGCCGCTAAATTAATTGCTCCACTTCTCGAAAATAGCTTCAGCGAAGGTAAGATATCGAAATATTGTATTTCATAAATGAAAGGGCAGTGGCATGCTCAGGGAGGAGCGAAAGGGGGCGCAAGCCCACTGCACCCCTGTTGATTTTGTGCTCTTAGTATCAGAGCAGTATTTTGTAGCACTGTTTCCCTTCAGATGTTAATAATTGATTTATTTTCTTGAAATAACAATTTTTTTTAATTCAAGGCTATGATTGGTGTGTAGCAGCAGTAAAATCGTCAGAATACGCTCGGTTAGCTGGAGACTTGGAAATCAACAAAGCTGTCATGTTTTTAAAACAACGGCAAATTGTGGAAGCAATTGATACCTTGAAAGCATTTAGTAGCGAGTCTCCCATAGCAAGTAGCGCAGCAGTTAATTTAAGTTTCATATATTTTCAGGTAAGTCCAATCAGATAATCTTATTTGATTACATCAACTTAAGTTATTTTATTTTGCGTTTCATGTTTGTCTTCGAATTGCCTTTCCAGAATTTTGTATTTTGTGTAGTTTCTGAATTTCTTCACTTTTGGTTCCGGTAACCATTGGATACTTGTGTTTCCTTCTTTCATGAGGTTTTGTTTACTTCGGTTCGGTTGGATTTAGGAGGGAGTCTTCTGCAGTGGAGTTTTGCACCTCCCTTCTTTCCTCACTGTAGATCAGTGGTTCTCAAATGTATTCTTCCGCGGCACCCTAAAGTCATTAAAAAAAAATTCACGGCATCCCTCATTCCCTTTTTTTTTTTGAAGAAAAAAATCAAAAGATTGACGGATGAAACGTATTTGAAAAATATAATATAACAATTTATAAACACACAGCTATGTCGCTATGTGCCCAAGTAACATTTTGTGCTAAAAAAAAAGTGCGTTTTCTCTTCTCTTCTACATCGATCGCCTTCGGCAAGTAGATGGCAAACCTAATGAGGTTTGTTGTCCTCTGGAGATTCGGCTCCGACAGCAGGACAATGTCGATGTCTCTTGCCTTGGCCGTGACTTGCAAGAGGTCCTGGGCTGCATCTGAGATGTGCAGGTTTGCTTGTAGAAACCGGACGGGGTCTTCTTTTTGGGGGGGTTTCCGAGTTCCCCCTTTTGTGTCGTTCTCCTTAAAAACCCGTCTTTCACCACGCCGACTCTGGGCACTTGCTTACCAGGCTGTGGTAGGCCACGTTAACTTCACGGGCCCTCTGGATGTTCCCCTGCCTCCATTGGTGGGCTGACTCCGCTGACTCGCCTTTGTCGACGTAGATGGCCAAAAGCTGTTCGCGTTGGACGGGTAGTCCGGGTAGGTTTTGGGGCGAGTTATCTCTAAAACAAGTATCCTCTCTTTTGTCGTGAGAGTACACGAGGTACAGCCTGACGGCGTCGCGCACTCCTTCTTCCGCCAGACGAGAAACCACGTATTTGTGGGCAAGCTCGTCTTAAAAATTAACATTAAAAATTAACATACAACGTGAACGGACATAATACATCATACATAAGTCATCAGCCTTTCAGTCCACTCGTGGACTATCGGCCTCTTTCTCTTTTGAGAAAGGTTCGAGCATTAAGACCCCACTGTTGCTTAAACCGGTTTAGGGAATATCTGTATCGTCAACCCAGGGGGGACCGCCGGCGCCGGCTTTACGTGCCCTCCGAAGCACTGAGACGGTCATATCCCGGATTCTAACCGAGTACCTTAGAGTCAGCAGTTGTTTGGCTAACTTACTAGGTTAATGACTGTCTATGGTCAAATACATAAATATTTATTATTATAGGCTTCTTGTACAAGTAGGTTAATGCATAAACTTGATTTTTAGCAAAAAGAATATGAAAATGCTGAAAGATATGGAGAGATAGTTAAGACTGCAGACAGTTACAACGCATCAGGCTTTGTAAATTTGGGTGCTTGTTACATCGTGAAAAACCAATTGGAAGAGGCTAAAAATTACTTGTTGACTGCTTTAGAATTAGATCCGTCTTGTTTCGAAGCGTTATATAACTTAGGTTCGATGATTTTTATAATCAATAGATTCGAAACTTGATGTTAACCATAATCGGTATTATAAAATAACAAAAAACGTGAAAACTTTTTTTGTTTATTCTAAAATACTGCTATGGTTTGGTAACTTTTCAACCTGTGACTTAATTTTTTATCTTACAGGACTGGTTTTAAAATTGCAAGGAAATTACGAAGACGCTTTGGAGTGTTTTCAAAAATTTTCCGGATCATTGTCTTTAATTCCGGAGGTTATTTATCAAATAGCAAACGTTTTTGAAGGGGTTGGTGATATCGAAGCATCCGCTGAGGCCTATCAACAGCTGTTAGGATTGGTACCCACCGATGCAACCGTCTTGCAGAAAATAGGAGAACTATACGATCATGAAGGCGATAAACAACAAGCACATCATTATCACGCAGAGTCGTTTCGGTATAACCCTTCCAATTTGGCAGTTATCGATTGGTTAGGTTCTTACTATATTGAAATGCAAGTTGTAGAAAAAGCTTTGGTGTATTTTGAGAAAGCAAGCTTAATGCAGCCCAACGAACCAAAATGGCATATGATGGTTGCTGGGTGCCATCGCCGAACGGGAAATCTACATAAAGCCTTGACTTTGTACCAGGAAATCCATAAAAAGTTTCCCGAAAATGTCGAATGTTTACGTTTCCTAATACATTTATGCAGCGAATTGGGGATGCGTGAAGCACAAGAATACGCTTTAGAATTGAAGAAACTAGAAAAAACCAAAGAGGTGCGTGACCGTGTTGGTAGTAGTCGACCAGGTAATAGAAAATCAGTTTACATTTTGTGTTGAATTTTTAAATTAAAATTTCCGCAGGTTCTCGCTTAACCAACAGTGGATTATCATCGCGAGGTGGGTCTGGGTTCAATATGGTCCCAGAACATGGTCGTCTTGGTACTCCTCACGAGTCAAATAATCGTAGCAGTAGTTTAAGATCTTTAAGATTGCATAACTTGCAGAACAGTGCCGGAAGTTCCGATTCTGGTTTTGTTCAACCTATTGTAGGTTAGTCTATTTGAAATTTTTTTAAATTTCGTGTTTTACAATTATATATCTTAGATGCCAGTTATTCGGATCCATTAGGTCCTTTGCCTATTAGACCAAGGACGGGTGCTGGTAAACCAATGGATTTTGAAGATTTTGGTGACGAACTACTTGGGGATGATTTACTACCTCAGTAGAAATGTTCTTATATTTTGAAAAATTTGTTACATGTTTACACCTTACAACAATGCATAAAGCATGTTACCAGATGATCAAACACGTTTGACTAGAGAAAAAGAAGACTAACTAAAATACTGTGATTTCTCCAACACAAAGTATAGGGTACTGCTGTTAGTGAACTTGAAAGAGAAAGATAAACAGTTCATTAGGAAAAATAAACAGATTTATTTGTGCAGCCTCCCTAAAACATAATTATAGGCAGAGTAGCAGTTCTCAAAGTACTCGTAGAAGTAGGGTCGCCACACTCACAGTGTCTTCAAATTAAAAGTCTTCATTATTTGGAGCTATCTATGACCTTCTTCTGGAACATGCTTTATAGTACACCAATTTTTGCACTTTTAAAAATGTTAAAATTAAACATTAAAATTATTTTTACCTATCACTTCGAATGATTTCAATCAATAACCACCAATAATTGTGCTCTCATCCATGTTAGCCCAACTTCCTTTAGATGTTCGATTCGAGATTCCGCCGTAGTTGATGAATGGAAACGATATACAATTATGTGACTACATAAATATAACATTTATTAATAAATAACTAAATGGGAAGTTTTTCCTATCGAACAAAAACATTGTTTCCACCTCGGCATGTAATATACTATTACTAATTCAAATTCACCGCATAATTTTTTTTCTCTCAAACTGAGATTTCAAAATCTTCGCCGTTTCCTGCTGCCCTTGATATCTAGCCAAAAAATACGGTTTTATTGAATTTTCAGTATTGGCTCCTTTATCTAGCAACCACATACACAAATTAGCATGACCAAACATAGCGGCAAAGTCTAAAGGAGTATGCCCATTTGCATTGGGTTCGTTAATATTTGCACCCGCATAAAACAAAGTACGTATGCAGCTTGCATCGTTTACTTCGGGATTCCTAATGTGATAGAAGGAGGATAGGAATAATGGAGTTTCACCTTTAGCGGATTTGAGAGAGATATGAGCACCTGAAAATAGGATATTAAGTTTATTTTCCGAACATGCTTACGAAACCTGCGTACCACATGTTAACATGTATTTCACCAGCATCGTATCACCATTTAAGCAAGCTCTCTAAAATTAAATTAAATAAAGCATTTTTTTCCGATGAATGTTAAGCCACCGATATAAAGTGAAAATTAAAAATTACCATAAAAGGAGTGTAACCATCGGCAGCATGAATTTGATTTATAAATTGTGGTTTTCTTCCGCTAATTTCAATACTTTTCACAACATCACGTTCCTAAAAGAAAAATTGTATACCATTTGACAGTTAAATAACCTAACTTATTTGAAAGTCCCGGTACCGCAACCGCACTTACAAAAACCGCGCGATGTAAGTCGATGCTAGTCCAATTATTCTGTTGCCTTCTAAAGATTTTTATTAATCTTTCAAAGCAGATCATCAAGACAATAGACAAAAATGCTATTGAACAGGAATTTGTAAGAAATTCTTGATAACCTGCAAAAACATTTTTGCATTTAATTAATTGATAATTTAATTTTAAAATATTTTTACCGTAAATTAGGTTAAACATTTTCCCTACTTAATAATAACTCCTCAAATAAAACCGCTTGATAACGTAACAATTTCAAATAATAAATTAAATAAGTTTATTGTTTGAAGTTTCTATTGTTTCAAGCAGTGGTACTTAAACTGTTCGAGTTTTGAGTGCACCGCTTTATATTTAGTTTAAATGCAATTTAACTTAGCAGACAGTTTTTGTTGTAAATTTCATTCATTTCATCTTAGTTTATTTACATTTTTCTATTTTTTTCACGTTGCGTTAGGCTGAATGAAGTCGCTAAATAACTTTTTTGCTAATGTGTACACTCAGAAAAAAAAATTTTCGGTGTAAATATGTTATTACTTGCTGGCACAAACAATGGTACAGATGAGGATCGACGTGGCGCTAGTAAGCGAGCCTAGATCATCGCCCCTAGCAGACTAACTGGTAGAGCCGCCATCTGGACGTCAAACCAGGTGATGGTGGAGGACAGCGGAAGTGGAGATGGCTTGGTTTGGATGAGGGTTGACGGCATCTGCTGCTACAGCTGTTACTTCTCTCCAAACCAGAGCGACGAAGAATACAACGAGAAAATAGGAAAACTATAATGAATAGTGCGCGGGGTCAGAACGGCGAAGCCGTGGTCGCGGGCGACCTCAACGTCAAAGACTTCGAGAAGGGTGCTGCAGAGGCTACATCCGCGGGAGGATGTCGAGCTATTTTGGATGGAGGAGCTCGAACTAGCAGCGGCAAGCATGTCAACGGGAAAGTCTCCCGGCCCCGATGGAGTTCCAGCGGAGGTGATCAAAATACTAATAAGCGAGCGACCAGAGAGAAGAGAACGACTGCCTGAAAAGAGGGGACTTCCCGAATAGATGAAAAGTGGCTAGGCTGGTACTTCTGCGCAAGAGAAATAAGCCACTGGAAGACCCGGCATCCTATAGGCCTATCTGTCTTCTCGATAACATAGGCAAGCTGCTGGAACGTATGCTTCTGGAAAGACTGAATTAGGAAATGGAAAAGACCGGCGGACTTTCGAAGAAAAGTTTGGATTTAGGGTATCCAGTCATTTGGCCAACACTCATTCCGCAGACAGTTATTTGGCGGCAATCATTTATACCAATACTAGCTGGAAAGCCCGTCCACGGACGGGCATCTAGACCCGATTGATGTGCAACTCGTCCCAGGGGTAGTACCGGCGGTGGTTTAATATATTTTTTGGTTGGTAAAAAAATTCGACCAATCAGAGTGTTTCCTTTTCTCCAAAAAATGACATGTTCAAATCCAAGTTCAATTTAAAGAATTCCAGAGATTTCCAAAGAATTCCAATGATTTCTAAGGGAATTCCAAACGAATGTACACAAAATTTTCGGGATTTTACCCCTTGAGCCAATACAAAACCAAAATCAAGTAAAAAAAATTTTCCTATCCGGCCCTGTCTGTGTCTATAACCTACTCTTTGAATGAAATAAAATCAATATCTACTTAAAATATTCTAAATTTTATTATACAAAAATAAACAACTTAAAATTACAAAACTTAACTAATTCCTAGGAGTGAATATCTCAAACAAATTTTGTACACAGGACTTAGAATTTCAGCAATTTCTAAAGAATTCCAAATAAGTGTACATATAATTTTCAAGATATTTACCCCTCAAAACTAAAAAGCAGAAATATTTAAATTCTATTTAAAACGGCATCTCGTCTTTGGGAATTTTGAAATAAAGCTTTGATCAACCTTCTAACCTCTTCCGCTTTAAAATACAAAGTCAGAGGACCTTTACCGTCCGCCCACCGGTCATGAATCTCCATGAGGTTAGCACCCAAAATAAAGCACAGGTCGTTTAGTTTCCGCCAGTTATTAACGTACAAATTAATCTCGTATGCATCATCGAACAATTTTGGACCCCTACTTAAAATAACTTTAAACATATTGACCAACTGTTCCGAATTTTTAGAAGGCAAATCTTCTGTCGAGATTACAATATCAATCAACTTTTTACAAAAGTTGTTCAGAAGTTGGCTTAAAGCCTGGTTGTACACATCGAGAGGCAACACTTTCAGCCAAACAGTTTTAAGTAGTTCGTACTGTCGAATGCACTGCCGGATACATCTATCCGTTTCCGGATGTAAGGTGTCAGACAAATGTTGCGAATCAAACTGATATTCACTTAACGTCGTTTCCATTTGCTTGATTTGTTGTTCGATATATTCAGAGAATATTCTATTGGCCATGTGTATTAGTTGTATGGAAAGTGGGGCGAAGAGAGACGCAGTTTTAATGTTTGGAAATTTGAAGGTTTCGGAGAATTTGCTCAAACGAAATGCGACATACATTAAGTTGTTACGGAACAGTGCTACTTGTTGCGGAATTCTTTTAAGAAACTTTTCGTGATGTTTATATACAACATCGCCGTACTGATCGAATATGCTATGAGTTGTAGACATGAGACTATTAAGGTAAGCTTCGGACTCGTCTTTGGGGTGAGCAAGCAAGGTTTCTGTGAGGTTTAACAATTCCACTGCGCTGCGAGAAACACAACACTTGGGAAATTCATTCCGACTATCATTGGCGATTTCCACAAGATCGTGCAAATCCTTTTTCATCATAATCACAGAACGATGTAAAAACTCGTCACATTTTTGATTAATCAAATAGGTTTCGAAATCGTTCAGCAAGTCCAAAGTAGAGTTGGAAGTTTGGATGTCAAAATCGACCATTTCGTGTACGAAAGATTTCATATCGGCAACAAATTCCTGTGTTTTTCTCACATCCCCCTTTGCTTTTAGGTCTGCAATTATCAATTTCAAACAATGATCCTTCAAAACATTCCAAAAATTCACATTTAGATGCTCTGCGATGTAGGTGGTCGTGGTGAAGTCATCAAATGTGTAGGTAAAATTTTCCTTTAAGAACGCAAATATCTCTTTCAGCTTTTCAAAAATATCTTTGTAGTTTTCATTGCTTGAGTTTTTCTTAACATGGACTGTTAAAATTTTGTAACTGCCTTCAGTTTCCACCTTCACAATCGTGACATTTTTTATCACTGGCTCACAAAAACAATGATAGACAAATTCTGACAAATCATTTAGAATTTCCAAGTCATCACCGGTTAAGCACACAAAAGCACTAATCAGAGAGGCAAAATCAAAGTCCGTATTAATTTTCAAAAAATTGGTTGTAACATTTTCAACCGTTCTATCGTCGATTATCACATTTTCAAGATAGCATTCTTCTAAACTACTGGAACATTCCGTCACTTCGCAATCCAACTCCGATTTTAAAGAAACCAAAATGGGTAATTCGTCCTGAGGCAAATTGTCGATCAGCTTTTTAATTTTAGCCAGCACAGCAGCACATTCAAAGTACGACTGTTTGCCCTTTAAATTGCGAGTCTCTATAAACAGCTCGTGTATTTCAATTAATTGCGTTAAAAAATTTAACTCGACGGAAACGCTGACCAATTCCGATGTCAAACATCCAAATTCCTTCACCTTTTCGGGCAGCTTACCTTTATTTATATTCTGAATGCGATCTGATAAATCTTTAAACTCTGAATTGAAATTATCAATCTTATTTTTTAAAACGGGTCTTGTATTTGGATACTGACTAAAATTGTGATAGCAATCGTCCATGTAATTCATAACTTCTTGTTTACAACCCGAGACTCTTTGCATCACCACCGGTAGCTTCTGCTTAATAATTTCCACATCCGTCTGCTCGGCAGATGATAGTACTTGGCTCAGAAAATTCATTTTGATGGGTAGGCACCTAAAATTACAAAATTAAAATCGAATCGACTAAATTTTGAAAAGTTAACCTCACAATCGCTGATAATACTGATTTGAAGTTTGGGCTGCCTTTTTTTCCTCTGCCAATTCAATTGCTTGTAAACACAAATATTATTTAGTTTTCGACCTATAAAATTAATTGTGAAATATGCTTTGAACCACCTGTGAAAATCTCGATGACGCCAGTATTCAGGTATGATTAGAAATAAAATTATTATATTATTGAGATTGAGGATAAGGAGGCCTAAACAGATATGTGCTTGCACTTGCTTGTTACAACAAAACCTTTCTCAGCAATCAAATTAATTGTAAAACTGTTACAAAATTTCAGAAAACATTATTTGATAATTTACATGTTTGTATATCAGTGCTTCTCAAAATGCCTTGTCGCGGTCTTCGGTGGCATTCTAACCGGACGATTTTTTTAATTTCGTCCAGATTCTGATTCCCGGACGTACATATAGGCGCTGGACACACAGAAAAGACGTAAGACGAGAACGGCGCGCAGACAGGGCGACGTCGTCACTTTTTAAAACATATAGAAAAGACGAGGCACGGACTTGACTCTTTTAACCTAACCTAGGAAGAAGGCAGAAAAAGTGGAAGAGGCCATAAAAGAGGCGACATATCAGGAAGAGGGGGAATACTCCATTGTAGCAATCCACCCCGCCTACGCTAGAACAAACAGAGGGCGGTGATCGCTGCAGATGGAGACACTGCTGAAAAACTAAAAAAGGCATCACTGAAAGTAGCAAAATGCCCGATCTGCGAATCAAAGATCTAGGTTAGGTTGATCCTAGGTTAATTTCAGATTAGGTTGACTCTAAGTTAGGTTCAGGTTAGGTTGAACTTAGGTTAGGTTCAGGTTAGATTGAACTTAGGCTAGGTTAGACCCCAGAGGGGGTCTACTGGTGGACGGAGGAAGTGGCGCTCAGGCAAGGAGGCGCTGCGTGAACGCCAGAAGAGGATACCAGTGCTTGCGTAGCGTAGGGCTGCTCTGAGAAGATGCGGCGACTCTCTGCTCCACAGATGCAAGGAGGCAAGAGAGGAGTTGAAGAGACTCGAGGATTACAGATGGTCCCAGAAAAGACAGAGACTCTATTAGCAACGGGAAGAAGAAAAATCAGCCCAAATCTCCACTTTACAGTGCAGGGGAAAGACTTCACAGCGCAGAGGAAAGACATCAGAATGCAAGAGACCATAGTGAGCCTGGGAATCTCCCTGGATCCAAGCTTAAATTTTAAGGCTCATCTTAAGAAAGTGGCGACGAAGGCAGGAAGTACACTTACTGCCCTCCAAAGACTTATGCCTAATGTCGAAAGACCAAGATCAAGCAAACGAAGATTGCTTAGCTCAGTGCTGCACTCCGTCATGTTATATGGAGCGCCGATGTGACACGGAGCTATGGAGGTAGAATTCTATCGAGAAATAATATCAAAAATCCAGAGAAGATGTGCGATTAGGGTGGTTAGTACCTATAATAGAACCATCTCAGAGGGCGCAACATCGAGCAATGGCTAGAGAGAAAACACGGCGAGGTGCATTTCCACACCACACAGTTTATGTAGGGCCATGGATGCTTCAATAGTTACCTGGTCCGTATGAAGCTGGCACAAGACTCGAAATGCCGATATTGCGAGGAGATCGATACTCCGGCCCACACGATCTTTGCGTGCGAGAGATGGAAAAACCAGAGGACGGTTTAAACCTAAAGCTGGGCAAATCTATAACCATGAATAACATAGTCTCCATCATAAGTCCCCACTAAACTCATTTCTAATATAATGAAGGAAAAAGAAAAGGACGAACGAGAAGAACAGTTACCAACAGCTGTTGGTAACACAGCAACGGCTGGAGGCCTAAGAGAGAAAAATAGAAAAGAGAGAGGAGAAAACACCGGAAATAGTGGAAGAGTAAGCTCTTTGCACAATTGCGTTAAATCTGCAGGAGCGGAGAAGAAATGTCTAATGACGGTTACCACGCTTCTGCAGTCTTCAAATGGAGTGGGGTTTTAGTCAGTAAAAATCTGACATACCCCCCTCTCTCTCATTGGGTGGCATCTATGCAAAGTTTCCCCTCTCCCAACGCTCTCAAAAAAAGGACCATCCATCCCAGGCTTGACGGAGGCCCGCCTCAGGTTGATCGTACGGAACATCTTTTCTGAGCATCCGAAAATGAACTTCAGTACCAAGCCGGTGGACGAAGCTATCCCACTTTTCAGCGAGGCTGAGTTGAAAGCAGCAGCAAAGATGATGCCGAACAACAAGGCGCCGGGGCCGGACGGAGTGCCGTCGGCCGTTGTTCGAGCGTTAGCGGAAGTTCTGCCCGAGATCCTGTTGGAGGTATTTAACAACTGCCTGCGGGAGGAAAGATACCCCGAAAACTGGAAGAAGGGGGATAAACCTCTAGAAAATTCAAATTCGTACAGACCCATTTGCTTGCTGGACCATGCAGAGAAGCTGTTTGAAACACTGCTTCTGCAAAGACAGAAGATTGAAAAAACTGGGGGCTTCTCGGATAGTTTAATATTTTATTAATATTTTCCTATTTCTTAAGATTTCCTCGAATTTTTTTCCTAAAATTTTTTTGGATTTCCTAAGATTTTTTAAATATCTCCGGATTTCCTCAAATTTACATTTACTTGTACACCAGATTTCCTCAGCTCACTTTCAGAGATTTCTCAGTGGCGGAACTTCAATATTTTGTAGTTTTACTTTTTCATGGTTCATTTATATGAAGCTGTAGCCTCTAGCTGTAGCTCTAGCCTCCCACGCGCACCGTAGTTCCACCACTGGAATCACTAACCTTCTCGGTTGGCTATTATCGGGGCCGCGCCGTATATAAGAGGACGGGAGAACGGCGCCTACTGGCGCAACGCTACCAGCTCTTGGCTTTGACGACGGCCTATTGGTTTATTTTTTACTCAATATTTGAGGGCTCCTCTGCAAGATTTTGAAAAAATTACAATATACGTATACTTTTGAATTGTAAATCACTGTGAGAGGGAGGGGGGCACATATAATAGGCCAGAATTTCAGGGTAGTTTAAGTCTTCCTGTTTCTTCTGACGAGTCGCCGCTGATTCTAACATCGATGATTTCAATGCTGAAATTAATTTGTTCATGGATCCTGGATCCCAGAACCCAGAAGGACAAACTTTATCGGTGCGAGTCGTGAATAAATTAACGAGATTCCGATTTACATTGAACGGATTAATTCGAATTTTATAGTAACTTTATTATTCATTTTTTTAATTATTAAAAAACGTTTGAAGAGCGGACTTAAGCTTCAGTAATTTATATTTTTAATCAATGTTTTATTTCTATTTGATAATAGACCGGAGGAGGAAAACTGACAACTTTTCAAAAACAAAAGAAGTATGTAACTACTCCCTGAAATGCGAAAACAAAATTATGGTGGGTTTTACAAAGATATATGTTAAAATTTAAGCTATAATCTAGAAGGGAATCGTTGTGGAAAATTGGTGTACAACGGAAGGGAAATTTGAGAAAATCTAAGAAAATATTAGGCAAACCAAGAAAATCTTAGGAATATTAGACAACCTTTATTTTCTTTCCGTTTTCTTCGAAGAAGTTGAAAAAGCAAAAGGTAAAGATATCAGATTTTCTACAACTTTCTTGCATTTTCTCAGATTTCTTAAGATTTTCTTGGAATTTCCTAAGGTTTCTTCAAATTTTCCCGAATTTCCCTCCACTTGTACATCAAATTTTCCCAGAGATTTAGATTTTCTTATCTTTATATTATCTTTTACGACAGTTTTGAAAGATTTTCCCGGATTTTCTCCTAGATTCACTTAAGATTTCTTTTCGAATAAGTTAAAAAAGCAAAAAAAACTTTTCTACGGGATTCTTAAATTTCCTAGTTTTTTAAGATTTTCTTGGATTTGAATTTTAAATTTCAAAAATTTCAAAATTTCAAAAATTTTGAATTTTGAAATGTGAAAAATTTTAATTTTGAATTTCAGACAATTTAAATAGATTTTATTTTTAGGTTTCCTAGAACAAATTCTCAAAAATGTGACTCATCGAGTTTATCGAGGATGGTTCTTAGAGGGGGGTCACTCGATAAAAACCTTTTAAATATATTAAATATTATTACTAAATATCAGACTGTGACTGCGACAGTTTGATACAAAATTAAAATAAATTTTAGTTTTAATAAAAATTCAAGTAATTTTTAAAGTTTGAATTACGCATGTTACGCCTATGTCCGACGTTCCTTGCTCCGAAATAGAACGATTACCGTCGTATAAACGACGTAAATATAAAAACAGTCCAAGAATGAATCATTTTGTATTTATTTTTTGTCGTTGTTTGATCGTTGTTAATTTTGAATTATTTTTTCCTCAATAGTTGATAAGCATCATACACAATTTTACAGTAAATCTGAATAATTTGGTGAGTAGTTAGATACATCCTTAAAAGCTTAATTTCGCAATAGAATCTAAATTTAACTTATAATATTAATTCGAAAAAAATACACAAATTAACTTTTTACATTTGACTTTAAAAGTAATGTATTTCTGAGAGTCAAATATTGCAAAATTTAAATATTAATTCCTTGTTTACATTGAAACTACTGTGTTATTTCTATCGGCACTTGGTAGGTTAGTTCTGAGAATTCCAGTGTTATTCCAAAAATAACCTTGACCAATGATGTTACATTTCTTTTACCGCTTAGCTACAATTTATTTGTATTCTTCATGGTATTATTGAAAACAAAATAATTGTTATACATAGGTACGTAGGTATTTCGTGCACCTAAAATATCATAAAACCAGAGGTATTAAAAATGTTTCTAATAAATAACAAAAGTTTATATAGGTATAACTTTTTTGTCTTTTGAAAACTTTTTGTCATATAAAAATCGCTTTTGCAGCAATACTTATCAGACATTTTCTGTTGAAAATTTCATTCTCTTCATTTTAGTTTATATACATTTTTTTATTTCGTCGCACCGTTTCCGAGTTACAGTGACTTATAAAAAGATTCAAAATTTTAACGAGATATTCATTGCTATACGGGAATTACATTATAACTCGGAAACGGTGCGACGAAATAGAAATATGAATAGAAACAAAAATGAAGGAAATGAAGTTTACAATAAAACATGTCTGATAAGTATTGCTGTAAAAGTGATTTTTATGTGGCAATTTAAGGCTTCAACATGGATTAAGTTTGAAAGCGTAGAGGTAGGGCCCTATTACAGCTACAAAGCTATTTTATACATGGATATACAGATAATTGAGTCTGGTTTCACTTATGTTGTTACGATAAATTTATTTAAAAAAAAATTGATTTATTTAAAATAAACAAATGAAAATGGTTAGTTTAAGTAATCGAAGAGCATTTAGGTGGTTATTTAGGTATTAATTAATTAAAAATCAGTTATCATGTAATTACAATAATAATTTATTGTTATTGATGAAAAACAAAAACAAATAAACAAGTAAACTAATAAAAGATAATTCTTAAAATTAACGATAAAATGACGATCGTAAGTAATAAAACATTGTTATGCCTTAAAAACTGAATAAGTTGCAATTAAATAATCTTACTCTGATCCATAAATATGATGTTGATTAATTGCGAATTATTTGAATTCATAAGTCACGGATCCACCCTAAAAGTTAGTTCTGACTTAGATTAAGAGTATATCTGAGCACACGTACCGGTAACAGAATACCCGTATAAAAATCGTGGTTTAATTCTTATCTAAAATTTATGTAAAATCTCGATTTTTAAATGCCGTTTTCTCGAAAACTAATGGATAATCCTCCTTGAATTTTTTTAATACTTAGAAAATTGTCCTGTTTCCAATAGTCTCTAATTTAATCTTAATATTACTTAATGACAACCTTAAACTAGCCTTACGTTATCTCAAGTTGAAAAGCGTAACAGATAAGACGAATTAAGACACACATCCTAGTTTAGCCTGGTGTCTTAATGGTTCATGTACACGAAGCTGTATATTATACACATTTCATATTAAATTAAATGTAATAATCCCAACGTTGAGGTAACGTAAGGCCGTTACACTAACACATTATGAACAATACCTGAATTACAATGCTGTTATTTTTTGAACACAAAGATGCTGTATAAATTACAACTGACGCTTTCTGAATTACATCTACAACCTTCTCTGGATTGTATTCTGAAAAAAGTGGGTAGAATAAATTGTAAAAATTAGTCAGTTTAAAGAGTTTTATTTTCTATGATGCGGTTTTCAGAAAAATATGCATACGCAAACGCAACTGCTGAGCAGTCCAGAAACATGGAAAAAATGAAATTTTGCCCTTGGATTTTCTTAAAACAAAAATTTTGTGTATGGGAAATCTTCCAACAAAAGCACTGAAAGATTTTTCCATCAGACCTTCAGACGACAAATCTCATTACTTTATTTTGATTTTAATTTGATAAAAAATAATCCGGACCCTTCTATGTTAACAATGCAAATTGCCGGTTTTTGGCTTATAAAAATCTATTTTACAGCAAAACTTATTAGACGTTTTTTGATGAACATTTCATTGCCTTCAGTTTTGTTCCTTTACATTTTTTTATTTTGTTGCGCCGTTTCTCACTGACAGCGGCTTAAGCAAGACTCGGCAAAATACGAAAAATATTGTCGCTATATCTCGGAAACGGTGCGACCAAATAGAAAAATGTATAGGAACAAAAATGTCGAGCATAAAATTTACAAGAAAAACTTACTATTAATTTTTTTATTTTGTCGCACCGTTTCCGAGATATATACGTAGATGACAATATTTTTCGTATTTTGCCGAGTTTTGTTTAAGCCGCTGTCAGTCAGAAACGGCGCACAAAATAAAAAAATATATATAAACAAAATTGAAGGCAATGAAATTTTCAACAAAAAACATCTAATAAGTTTTGCTGTAAAATCGATTTTTATATGCCAAAAACGGCTTAAAAACCAGCAAATTTTATTGTTAAGGGATTACCTTAATGTGAGCTAGCGAAAATTAATGTGAACTTTGAAAATTAATACCGGAAAAACTACAATTGCGATTTTTGCTGAAAAATTTTTTTTTAAGTTTATTGTTATAAAAAAATGCATATTTTCTACTCTATTTTTTAAATAAAAAAATAAAAGAAAAGAAATTCAACAAAATTCTTCATCGCGCCGAAACTACTATTTCTTTGAATATGTGTTCCAAATTTCAAGTCAATTCATCCAGTACAGATTGAAAAATCACCGTTTCAAAAAATGTAGTTCTGAGCAAATCGGTTTTAAAAGTTTACTTTAATTTTTATATTGAAAAATCGTAATTTACCGTTAATCTGCAATTCCTGGTCCACAGAATTGATCTTCCTTACTCCGAAAATCTTCCTCGCGAGATGATTGAGCCTTTCCGCGCTTAATTCGCCCTTGCTTACAGAAGGCCGTCCGGCAATGAACGCGAACCCTTTTTATCACGAGCAACGCGCGGCATTTTAAAATAATTCAAAAATATTAAAAAACAAAAGTTGAGCACAAAAAGATGTTTACTGGGACAATTTAAGTAAAAACATAAAATATTAAGTAAAAATACAACACATTTAAATGTTGCCGACAATTGAACGATTTATGGCTTACATCCTGATCAGATTAAAGCCCTACAACTAAAAAAGTACTGCGAATTTTGACATGAAATTTTTACATGTTATTCTTAAGATGTTGAGCAATTTTTTAAAGCAAAAAAAATTTTTCTCGATTTAAAAAATGTCACATTAGGGTCCCTTAACATAGGAGCGTCCGGATTTCATTATGAGTCACTGTATGTACGTACCGTCTAGGACATTTCGCCGTCGACGTTTTAACATTTTTTTTACTCTAATCTATAACTCAAAAGTTATAAAAAAAACTATAACATTTTGACTGCAAAAATTGACTAAAAAAAATTAGAAAAGCAGAAATAAAAAAAACCCTCGATATTTTTTATATTTCTTTGTTTAATTTGCATCCTTACTAATTTTTTTATTTAATTTTATATATAATTTAATGAAACTTTAATTGTAACTTTTGATTTATATTTTTTAATTAACGACGGCGAAACGGCGACGGCGAGACGTCCCATTCCGATGTGCGTATACCGCGGAGTTTCTAAACGATGAAATTAAACGATCAGGTGATTTGTTTAAATTTGTGACAGATCACCTCCGTGACCAATATGGCGTCTATTTAAGAAAATAATTTACCATAACTACTTTCGTGTTAGTTTCTACTATTTCTTTCTTTCGCATAATAATTTTAATTCCAATATAAAATTTGATTTAATATTGTTCTAGAAAACCCCCGACACAAAAAAACAAAAAAAAACAAAAAAACACCGTGTTATCTCTGAAGTGTCGATTGGGGTTTCCCCGAGACAACAACTCGACGCTTAGATCAAAATATTACTACTTATATTAAAATGTAATGGCCAATAAGTATTATTTTTGTACTTTTTAGATGTTTTTTTGTGTCGGGGGTTTTTTAAATTTTTATGGATTTATGCCGTCACATAAACTCTCTGCCACATGTTCAAACAAAACACCTGATAAGACATGATTGTAGACGAGATTGTCGAGTACACAAGGAATGCATTCTAAGTGGTAATGTTATTACTATTAAAGTACAAAGTTAGTGAGCTCTGTGAGCTAGACGGTTGCTAACCTTACTAGATGCATAGGTCGTAATTAACCGCGGTTTTCCGCTTATAGTCTCGTAGTCTAGAGTTTCATTTTAAATCTTAAGATTTTTTTGGATTTCCTAATTTTCTAGGATTTCTTACATTTCTTATTTCCGAAGATTTCCTTGAATTTTTTTTCTTTGAATTTCTCCCCCCCCCCCCCTATTAATTGTCTTCAATTCTTCCTAAATTATTTTGGTTTCACATTGATTTCCGCTGATAAAATAAAAAAATAACACAAAATTAAACATTTTATTTGCAAAAATTATAAACTCAAAATTGCAAGAAACAAACTTTGTCTCAACCGCTTATGACGGCCATCTCAACGGCAAAAGCCTGGTTTCCCACTTAGTTGTTGCAACCTCAACTATGAGGCGGGAAAACCAGAAAATTAAAAAATTTACAAAATAAATATCAAAAATTCAATTTATAATAGATACTAATATCAAATAATATATTTTTAAGTAGGTACATGTTTTATTTACAAAATTACTATCAAAAGATAATACGACGGTATCTACTTCCAATGTTCACAAAAATTTCAATTTGCCTGCAATGCATTGTTCCAAATTAAATTTTTTAATTACCACAAATTAGCAATAAATAAAATCTATTAATAATTTTTAATTAAAATTCAAAGAGTAAATTGAAAAATTTAATCTTAGGTATACCCACTTAAATACACTTGCAGTTACTTGAAAAATATACTACTTATTTTTCAAATACCTAAAAATGTATTGTTTAAATTTTGTTTTAGGTGAGAAAAATATGCTTTTTTTGCTTTAAAATTATCTACATATAATTAATAATGTTACACAATGGAAAATAAAATGTTGAAAAAGTACTAACTCAGACTGGGTAATGTGGAACCGATCTCTTCTTGTTTTTACAAAACTACAGATTTTTGCCTCTTTTTCGATCAGATGCCTAGGAAGACAGTAAATTCGCGTTCAACCGACAAGCCGCGAGATTGAAAATTTCCGGCTAATTAAGATGTCGAGATACTATTGTACTGGAGCGAGGCATTTCTTGTTGCCTGTATCAAATCTTTGCAAACGTCATACTTTTTCTAGTCTGTCATTCGTTATCCAATGTCACGTCGTAAGTCTCTTCAAAATTCTTCTTCGCCCCCCCCCCTAGAAATATTTTCACCTACCTATGGGATCTACAGTTTAATGTGGGTTTTGAACGATGGGAAGTGTAATACATTTTGCTGTTTCCTTCAGAAGAGAGTCGGCTAGAATGAAGTTCTTAGATTGCGAAGTCTATTGATAGCATCAAACTGGGTGTAATGTAACAAATAGGCCTCGTGACGTGATTGTAATATTAGGGGGTTACCTTCGGAGAATCTGATTTTTTTTTTGATTAATTACCAAGCGTTTTCACATCCCGAAAATAACCGTCAGTTGTTTTTATAATATGTACTTTATTTGTGACATCAAGTGCATTACTTTTAAAACGAACTGTGTAAGTTGATGTATATAAACAAACCAATATTATTCTATATATTTTTATTATAGTTTTCTACAAAATGGACGAAAAACAAAGGAAGACGATTGAAGAAATATTGAAGGTCTTAAAAAATGCCGACGAACTTGTTTCTTCGTTTCGCAAACAAATCGAAAACAAGAACGTGATTATTTTTATTGGACTGACCAAAAGTGGAAAAAGTACTCTTGTTAACTACATTACTGGCTTTCCTTTGATATCTTTTCAACACGGCAATAATTATAAAATTGAATGTACGGAAAATTCAAATATTGGACATCTTTCGACTTCGCTAACCAAGGTTCCAAGTGTCCTCGAGCTGAAAGGAGAAGTGAATACGCTGATTATCGACGCACCTGGCTTTGATGATAATCGAGGGAGTTTACAAGAAATTATGAACGCATTGTATATTAATCAAATAAAATATGCCAACAGCGTCAAGTTTGTATTAGTGTGTGATATTAACAGCATTTTGAACGACAACATCAATTACTTCCTCAGTTTTCTAAGAACAGTGCAAACGATCTTACCGCACTTTCATAAATTAAAAGACGGCGTTTCGATTATATTCACCAAAGACAACGAAAATTTTTCCGGTCAAGCCATAGTCGAAATGCTTCGATACAAGATTTTGGGATTCCCCGATCTTAATTGTAAGAAAGATTTGATAGAGCATCTAGTTGATCACGTCGAAGTAATTGGATCCTTTCGGATGCCCTCAGAAGCTGGTCCCTTGACCGAAGATATTAACCTGAATATACAGGAAGCCATATCTAACAGTAAGCCTATAAAAATAGACGAATCGGAAATTAAATTTGGCATTTCGGACAAAGCCCAAATTGTTTTACGCGATGCTTATTTACAATTTCACGAACTGGTTAACTTCATCGATAACAAGTTAGACGATTTCGTTACTGATACTTTCCATAAATTTGACGGATTAAAAGCAGCTGGATTATTATTACTACGTGAAAATGAACTGAAGAAGTCTTCAAGAGTTTTGGAGCAGTTTAAGGCTACCATTCAAAGTTTCGATTACGTAAAATCGATAGAAGAACTTCCTCAGATGATTATAAATTTGTTTTCCAACGAAGTTCTCGTTGTGTGCGGTAAACTACGGAATATTAAGACTGACTTGGCCTCCTCCGAAAATAGTAGTGATTTTGATATGGAATCAGTGGAAGAGATCTCAAAAAAGATTGAATATTTGCAATGCTTGGAGGCTGTGTTAGAACAGTATAATTTGAGTGATAATATCTTAAGGATTTATGGCCGAAATTTGAAGGACATGGTTGGAAAGGTCAAAGATATACTTGAGAGCATCGCAAAGGAATTTAAGATCAGATCCGAAATTATTAAAGATTTGAATTTATTGTTGGAATTTAAATTTGGGGTGGCCAAAATAAACAACTCTTACATTCAAGTTTCAAGTAATAGCGAACTGTTACGAATGGAACAGCAATTGCAATATCTATCCTTCCAGCTTCAGCGTGTCGTATCTGATATTGTGAAGAGGCCTTACATGGATGATTATCCAAGAGAGTTACTTTCTATCGCTCACAAATTTACGGAAGATGTTAATATTAAGTTGTTGGACGTCGCAACTTATAGGTCAGAAGTGACAAATAATAACAAGAGATTTATGAAGACAAAAATATTCTTAGGGACCTGTATATTTTGTTTGGGAATTTTTTCTTATCCAAAACCTCAATTTACCATTCCACCTATGATAATATTGCTGGCCATTTTGGATTGGAGAACAAAGTGTTTTCGTAATAATATGTCGACTATTTATCAGCGCCATAAGCAAAGAAGACTGTTTACTTACAGAACTGTTTTGGATCAGGTTAATTTGAGATAAATTATTATAGTATTTAAACATCGTATAATGCTTGTATAACTCTGCATTTTTCTGTACTGTAAACTGTACAGTTTCTGCGTACAGCTGTACAATTTATTCTGCAAAAAATTGCGTAGTGTAATACAATCATTAGATGCAATAAATTATTTCTTGTAGTGGTGTTATAATTGTTTTGTTACTAATGGCAGTTTATAATAAATTTTTAACCTGGATTAGTTCTTGTTCAGTTCTTAGTTCAGAGCGTTGAGCTTAAAATAGATACTTCTTTCACAATACATATCCAAAGCGTACGTTAGGCAACCACAGAAGCAGCGCCTTTAGCAAAGGGTATACGAGTACATCCTATGCTGTAAATATGGATCACAAAGCCTTAAAGATTCCCATTCTCAGGTAAACACTGACCTCCTGCCTTTATCCGACCAGTCCCAGGAATTCTGGTTTATTAAAATTTGCGGTGTAAACTTCCGTTATAAATGTGCGTGTAAGAAACACATTACAATTCATGACTTTTAATGATTTTTTAAATGTTTTTTCTTACTGGAATATTTAAGTAATACTGACATTTAAATAAGAAAAATTAATTAACATATTTTTAATTTAATCAATTAAAGTATTGACATTTTAATAATCTTACTTAATCTAATGATAGATCTACCGTGAACTTTGAATCATAGTGGTGTATCTGAAAGATTTGAACCGCGGCTTCAGGTTAGATCAGCAGATAATTGGATCAACGGATCAACAGCTCAACGGATTTAATTTTAGTTGATCCGATGATCTAACACTATAAAGGGATATCAATTTCAGTGATACATATAACATAGTTAAATCTTAACGTTAACTTAACAATCGAGAAATTCAAAATATTCAAAATGTACGCAGAAGAGCAATATTTGAATACCAATCAAACTTCAGAAGAAATTTGCACCGACTTATGGCAACAAGCTTGTTGGGTTGTCATAGACTCGTATTTCGAGGAATATGGCTTAGTTCGGCAACAATTGGATAGTTTTAACGAGTTTATGCAAACATCGATTCAAACCATAGTGGAAGAAACCCCGGAAATTGAATTGCAATCGGAAAAACTATACAGGAGTGGCAAAATAGACATTCCTACAAAATATTCATTAAAATTTGGACAAATTTATTTATCCAAACCGACTCACATGGATTCAGACGGCTTTCCCAAGCCCATAACGCCAAACGAAGCAAGGTTAAGAAATTTAAGTTACTCTGCGCCTTTATACGTCGACATAACCAAAACCACGTTCAGGCAAAACGCAACGCCCACAGTGGAACTTTGTCAAAAGGAATATTTGTGCAAAATTCCAATAATGTTAAGATCAAAATTTTGCCGTTTAGATGGATTCAATGACCGAAATTTGTCGGCAATGAACGAATGCCCTTTAGATCCGGGAGGCTACTTCATCATCGACGGTTCCGAAAAGGTAATTATTGCGCAGGAAAGACTGGCCAGTAATACGGTATTCGTGTTTGGAATGAAGGACGGAAAATACGCGTACAAATGCGAAGTAAGGTCCAATATCGAAAATAGTTGCCGTCCAACTTCCACCTTAACTCTTAATTTAACGACTCGTTCTGGTGGACGGAAGTCAGGATTAGGTCAAGTCATTGTTGCAACTTTACCGTACATTAATCAAGAAATCCCCATCGCGATTGTTTTTCGTGCTTTAGGATTCGTGACCGACCGGGATATTTTAGAACATATCATTTACGACTTGGAAGACAACGAAATGATGGAGATGTTAAAACCGTCACTGGACGAAGCGTTCGTGATGCGCGATCAAGACGGTGCATTGAATTTTATCGGCAATAGAGGAACAATGCCGGGCGCGACAAAAGAAGAACGCATAAAACGTGCACGTAATATTTTACAAAAGGAACTGTTGCCTCACGTGGGAATTTCGGAGTTCTGCGAAACCAAGAAGGCTTATTTCTTGGGCTACATGGTACACAGATTGCTGTCGGGAGCTTTAGGACGAAGAGAATTAGATGACCGCGAGGATTACGGAAACAAACGGTTAGATCTGGCCGGACCTTTATTGGCTTCCCTGTTTAAGGCTCAATTTAAGCATTTCACCAGACAAGTGAAAATGCTTGCGCAAAAATCGATCGAGAAAGATAAGAACTTTAAGGTGAATACGGTGATTAAGAGCGACCTAATCACCGCCGCTTTAAAATATTCATTGGCGACAGGAAATTGGGGAGACCAGAAAAGAGCTCATCTGGCGAGAACCGGAGTATCGCAAGTCTTAAATCGACTCACCTTTGCTTCCACACTATCCCATTTGAGACGCGTAAATACACCGATCGGACGTGACGGAAAAATAGCGATGCCACGTCAATTGCACACCACATATTGGGGAACGATTTGCCCCGTGGAAACTCCCGAAGGCGAGGCAGTCGGTCTCATGAAAAACATGGCTTTGATGTCCAATATTTCCCTCGGTACCAGGTCATCGCCTGTTTTGCAATTTTTAGAGGAATGGTCCATGGAAAATTTGGAAGAAGTTGTACCGTCGACAATTCGAAATTCCACCAAGATATTTGTTAACGGTTGTTGGGTAGGAACCCATCAAGATCCCGATCGTTTAATGTCGTCTTTGAAGACTTTGCGAAGACAAATGAGCTTCATACCCACAGACGTGTCCATGATACGCGACGTGTCCAATCGAGAAATTCGTATTCACACGGACGCCGGCCGAATCAGCAGACCACTGTTGATTGTGGAAAATAATCAATTGTCGATTAAGAAGCAGCATATCGACTTGCTAAAGGACAGAAAGCACAATAACTTTGGTTGGAAACAATTGGTCGATAATGGCATAATTGAATATATCGATACATCGGAAGCCAGAGGTACATTGATAGCTATGTCACCGGCAGATTTACGCGAACATAGAAATTCCGTATATTGCAGCTCGTATACGCATTGCGAAATTCACCCTTCCATGATTTTGGGGGTTTGCGCATCGATTATACCATTTCCAGATCACAATCAGAGCCCCAGAAATACTTATCAAAGTGCTATGGGCAAACAGGCTATGGGTGTTTACGCAACCAATTTTCAAGTTCGCATGGACACCTTAGCGCACGTTTTGTGGTATCCTCAGAAACCTTTGGTTGCACCCCATTCTGCGAATTACGTACGTCTTCGCGAGTTACCAGCAGGTATCAATAGCATAGTCGCCATTGCAAGCTACACAGGATACAATCAGGAAGACTCCATTATATTAAAGAAGTCTGCACTCGAACGCGGATTCTTCAGATCATCCTACTACCGCACGTATAATGACACCGAAATTAAGGGCTTTGACGACAAATTGGAAACTTTTGAAAAACCATCGCAACAAAATTGTCGGGGTATGAAAAGTATTAAGAATTACGACAAGTTAGAGGCCGACGGTTTGATTTCGGTTGGCATTCCCGTGTCCGGCAACGACGCCATAATAGGCAAAACAATCAACATAATACCCAAAAAAGAAGACGAATTGGACGGTGAAATGAATAAGTTTACAAAACAAGATTCGTCGACTTGGTTGAAAAGTACCGAAAGCGGCGTTGTGGATCAAGTGATGCTGACCGTAAACGACGATGGATTCAAATTTAGTAAAATTAGGGTTCGATCACAACGAGTTCCTAAAATTGGCGATAAATTTGCTTCGCGTCACGGACAAAAAGGCACATGTGGCATGGTGTACGGAGAAGCCGACATGCTCTTCGCCGCCAATGGTATAACACCTGATATAATCATTAATCCCCACGCCATTCCATCGCGTATGACGATTGGTCATTTAATCGAATGTCTTCAAGGAAAAGTTTCGGCTCTCGATGGCAAATTAGGAGATGGAACGCCATTCAATCGGGAGTTAACTGTCGAAAGCATTTCAAACCTATTAAAAACTCGGGGCTATCAGGCTCACGGAGATGAAGTAATGTACAACGGACACACCGGACGAAAAATACAGGTCCAAATTTTTATGGGACCTACATATTATCAAAGACTAAAGCATATGGTCGATGATAAAATTTACTCGCGAGCACGCGGTCCGCTGCAAAGTTTGGTGAGACAACCCGTGGAAGGTCGTGCAAAAGACGGTGGGTTACGTTTTGGAGAAATGGAACGGGATTGTCAAATCTCTCATGGAGCTGCGCAATTTTTGAAAGAGAGGCTGTATGAAGTTTCGGATCCATATCAGGTGCACGTTTGTAACCTATGTGGCTTATTTGCTCTGGCCAATCTCAAAACGAACAAGTTTGAGTGCCGCAGATGTAAGAACCTAACGCAAATATCACGAGTTCAACTGCCTTACGCGGCAAAACTTCTTTTCCAAGAACTTTTGAGCATGAACATAACCCCCAGATTGATGCTGCAATGGAAATGATTGCTTTTAGAGCTTGTTTTTATTATGCGTACATTTTGTATATCGTCGGTTACGTTTTTTCAATTTATATAAATAAAAATAATAAATTCTAGAATTATGACTATTTTTTTATACTTTCTGATATACTGTTTTTTTCAAATTTTTAAACAATAACAAACTTTAATCTTTTATTTACAAATTAAACTTAAAAACACGACAATATATACGGCATTACAGTGCCGTAATTAGAACTTTTGGCCCCCTCAAAAATTAATTTTTTTTAAAATTTGGTGCAAAATGGCGAATTTTGAGACATAGATACTCTCTGTTTTTATTGCTGTTATTTTTATTAATTGTTATTTTATTGCTGTTATAATAAAAAAATTAACCGATGCATGATATATAATTATATTAATAATAATACAATATTTATAATTTGAACTTTTCAATTTTGGCGCCTTTGTTTAAATGACACCTTTATTCAAGTAGCGCCTCTGGTGCCTATATTAAATACTAAAGCAATATTTATAATTTGAACTTTTGAATTTCCGCGCCTTCATTCAAACTGCGCCTATATTAAATACAGTATTTTAAAGATAAAAATTCTCGCACACTTGCAATTATAAATTTCAAAATTTAAAAATTAAAACACAATTAAGTTTGGTGTACATAATTAAAGTGTTTTTCGACAAGTATGCGATACCGATGATGACTAATAAGTCAAAAACACATGTTGTGGTGGCTTGATAGTTGAAGAAGCAGTATGTGTCTATCTTTCTTCCTTAATTGTGTTTTAATTTTTACAATATTTTAATTTCGGCGCCGTCATTCAAACGGCGCCTATGGCCGGAGCCATATTGGTCATACCCTAGTTACGGCACTGTATTTCAAATATTTAGTATTGTATTTTTACCATAGGAAGTGTATTTATCAAATAAAATTACACATAAATTTCATTTCGCGATTTTAGTAGTTAATATTACATTTTTAAATTTTATTTTTACAGAAGAATTGGGAACAAATCGAGAACAATCAAAAAAAATTTTAATTTTGAAAAAGGGGGAGATGGCAGGAAAAAAAGTTTTTTATGATTTTTTTAATATTTTTTTTTGTAAAATAAACAAAAATAGGATAATTGAGAAAAAATGAAGAACAAAAAAAAATTAATTTTTTGATAAAAGAGGAGCCAGGTTCACGCACGCGCCTTGAAGGCTTTTTGACACTTAAAAATCATTTTTGTTACAAATTTTATTGCCTTATTTTTTCTTTTTTTATTTTATCGCACCGTTTCTGTGTTAAATGCCTTAAAAAAAGTCTGTAAAATACAAAAAATATTGTATCTCAAAAACGGTGTGATAAAATAGAAAAATGTATATAAACCAAAATGGAGGGAATGAATTTTGCAATAAAAAAGGTCTAACGCATATTGCTGCAAAAACGCGTTTTACATGTCAAAAAAGTCTTCAAGAGATACAATTTACATGGCTAACATGGGACCGTGCGATAGCTATTGTAAGTCACTAATCTAACTTACCGACTAGGTTTTGTTGTTTTTAGTAAAAAGTGTGCCAGGATAATTGCCATTTGCTTCTTATTGTCTCAATCCTGTTTCCCAATTCGACTTCCGTGTTGACTCTGTACTTGGTATCTCTCATCTCTGCCTTTATATGCTCACTCGGCCAACTTGGCAGCAAAGACTCGGTTTCCCCACCTAGTTGTTGTCGCCCAATAGATTAAAATAATTAATTTCCGATTATTTCTTTCTCGCCGAAACTCAAAAGACTGATGAATGTTGGGCATATAATTTTGAGTCTTCAGCACCGTAACCTACACATGAGAGTTTTATGATAATTTGGTGTGTTTACGAAAGATTCATAAAAAAAATTTGATGAATTTATGCTTTTTGAAATTTATATTTGACAAATCGTTTTGAACTGTGTAGGCCAGTCATATTAGGACATCGAACGCAAACTGCAACCACCATAAATATCTGTTTTGGGTTACCGGGAAAAAATTAAACATGAGTATACATGTTCAATCAATAGTTACTTGTGTACCAAGAGCGCTAACTACTGCTCGATTAGGATATGGCCACACTGGCGAATCTAATAGCCGGGCTATACCGTTTCTAGGACAATCCCGAGAGTTTTATACCCATATTCCACTTATTTGTTGTGGTCTCAGCTTGAACTGATTAATTCGGAGGTTAACCTCCTGTTTCGGTCTAATATTACTGACCTGGTGATTAGCAAATTTAAAAGTTTTGTCATTTATAATTTCAGATTTTATGTTCCAAGATGGAGGATGTAAAAACGTTTGAAATAATATGCGAAGTACAGTCCGCCGAAAGCAAAGTTTTACGATTTAGGAATGAGATTTCTAATAAAAATGTGATTGCTTGTTTGGGCAACACCAGAAGTGGGAAAACCACGTTGATCAATTTTATTCTAGACAACGATTTGACTGGCTTCGCAGAAGGAAAAAATATTTTGATAAAATCAGAATCGAGTGGAAATGGTCCGTGCATAAAGCATGGACCTATTTCGCATACAAAGTATCCTTCCGTTTGGAAAACTCGAAATGATCCCAATACTATTGTGGTGGACTTCCCCGGTTTTGATGACAATAGGGGCACCGTCCGAAATATCATCAATATTCTGTTTATGAATCAACTGACCCACGCAACTTCGGTTAAGTTTGTGATTGTTTCTGATATCAAAGACCTTATCAACGATAATATAAACGAGTTTACCAAATTAATGACGAATTTGGAATCGATAATTATCGATTTTCGTGCGGTTTCACTTATCTTCACGAAAGCTTCCAATGATATTACGGTGACCACGATTTGTTCGATGCTGGAAGACAAAATTTTGAATGTTGATCAACTGGCAGTCAAGAAAGATTTGATTACTCATTTGACCGAGAATTATCACCAAATTGGGGTATTAAAGGCCCCTTTAAGAATGGGATTGATCAATGCCGAAGAAATTGATTGCAATGTGAAAGTTGCTACCGGAAACGATAATTTTACATATGGCAACTACCAGTTTGCCTTACCAGATTCCACGCACTGTATATTACTGGATATATACAGAAAATTCGCGGACGAATTAAATTTCGCAGTCGAAATCAAGCAACTCGTTGAAACGGAAGAAAATTTTTTTAACATCGACAAGTATGTTTTTGCTTCCACCGACCAAGAACTGGGAGCTATCCAAAGTAAGCTAACTAATCTGCTGCCAAGGATTGCACAACACAACGCACTAGTTTTTACAATGTTAAGCGGTGTGTACGATTCGGTGTCGGCCTTGATACGTCTGTCCGAACCTTTCGAGAAAAAATTAAAATTCTTGAAATTTATGGAAACATTATCTCTGCTGGATGAAGCAATTACAGCAATTGTTGTAAATCGATACCGATATGTTTTATCTGAACTGTGTATAAAAATCACTAAACTTTTGGAAAAAATTGATTTGGAAGTTAGAGTTAGATTGGAAGAAGGTTTAGAACATATAAAAAATGCAATATGGGCGGATGGTAAGAAGATAGCTGTTTCGGCAATGGTGTACATTCCACTTGTGAAGCAAACACTCACAGCTCTGGGCCAAGACATCAGTTGGATTTCTTGGGAATTGGCCGAAGCTAGTGGAAGCACTTTTGGCATAGGTCTTCTAGGTGTTGCTAGTTTTGTAGCCGGTGCTAAGGCCATTGATTATCGCAATACCACATATGCACGCAAAAATTTAAGAAAGGAACAAGGACGGTCTTAAATTTATGTTATTCTTTTTTACAATGTAAAATTATTTTACTTAACACTTAAGTAATTGATTTACTATTATATACTCGTAATCAGAGGCGGATCAAGGGGATATTGCGCCCCAAGCTGAACCAAAATTTGCGCCCCCCCCCCTCAACGGGGGGCGCAAATTTTTTCTAATATAAATATGAATTGATAATACAAAAGAATTAAACGAAAAATAAAATATTTTTAAATAAATTTCTATTCCATTCCATGTATAAACGAGAGAAGAGATACTGAATGTTATTTTGACAAATAATTTTTAACAACAAAATTTTATAAAGATAAATTACTATGCTCTTTTTTACGTTTCCTAATAAATCAATCGCACTTCATCAGTAGTTCGTCGTAAATATGAATAGCAAAATAAATAAACTTCAAGTATCAAGTTAGTTGTTACTACAACGAAGGGGTACAAAATTTGTATAGGCCATTATATTATTTGTTTTCCGATTCTAATTTATACCTAAGAAGGTTAGATGCAGTTTCTGCCAAAACGGAAAAGACAGAAAAACTATTTTCTTTGGCGTTAAGTGTCGCAAGCATAAGGAAGCTGTGCTACGTTGTCAACAGCGCAGCGATGTTGAGAAGCTTGACAAATTAATTTCGAGTACAATTCATTTAATTTACATTTTTTATAATAAAATGTTGAGTTTAATTCACAAAATTTGTCATATTTTCAAGTTTTTAGTAATAATTTGATCAAAGAGGACGAAAAATTAAGTAGTAACTAAAAAAATTTTTGTTTAAATTGATTGTTTACTAAAATATCATAAATTAATACAACGATGCTGTCTCTAAACCCAATGTGCAGCACATTCTACAAAAAGAAAATAAGTGGCAGTTCCAGGGTAATAAATTTTAAAATGATAACAAAGCACACCACGTTTGCTAAGAAAAGTTGTGTCTGCATATAAAAAATAAGCAATCGTAAATAGGAACCGTGTGACGAAAACCAGCAATTTGCGGCGCTTGGAATACGTGATTAGTCGCGTTTGTGTGTGTCTTGCACAATCTAAAACTATAGAAGTATGTGTCGGCGCCGGTGGATCAATTACATGTCGACTCGACGTACACAAACCGCTGCGTGTTCGTACTCATACACATACACTCATATTTCAAGTTCTCCGACTTCCGGAGATATTTTGAAAATGCAACCTGTTTTTGAGATTTTTAGAATTTTATAATATAAAATATCATCAAATAATTTTAAAAATAATTGTAATAAATTTTGCGCCCCTGTAATTCTGGCGCCAGAAGCGGTAGCTTCTTTTGCTTCTTGGTTAATCCGCCTCTGCTCGTAATATTAGTAGGTAGCTTATAATATTAATATTATAAACTTATTTTATTAATAAACTATTAAATTTGTTTCTCCACCTTTCCTGTTTACGATTTGCATAAAATCAGGTGATCTAAATTCCAATATCGATATGCGGGCTAACGGGAAACCACCCCATTAATTACCCATAGTAAGTCATCTTGGCTTTGACCGAGTTGATCACCCACGGACTGCATAGTGTAACTACGACGACATCCTAACGTTAAATTAGGTAAAACCTTGACGTTGGTGATCCAAAACTTTTTTGATTTTGTTATCTCTTTAGACTTTCGGGTGGGCTCCAGACGGGGGGGGGGGTTTGGGAGGTATGGAATACCCCCAGAACATCAGTGATTAAAAAAGAAATGCGTTATTGAATTTCAAATCAAATCTTAGATTTTAGAATTTTTGAAGATAGATTTTTGGTTTGAAACCCATAAGCTTAATAACACATTTTTTTACGCACAATCTCTGATGTACTGGAGGGTATTCCATACCCCCCAGACCCCCCGATTTAAATCTCATGGCCCGTTCTATAGCGATATTCTGCACGACTTTAAGCTTTTGGATATAGCTAGATGCCGCGAAACACCGGACACCGTGAGGATCGCTCTGACCATGGTTTTTACCAAAATCAGGTCGTTCTTTGGTTTTATTTTTCAATTTCCAATTTGTCGTTTACTTTTGATGCACCCCTAGCTTTATTGGAAATTTGTTTGACCACCAAATATTTGAAGCTTCTGCTTCAGGGGATCTCGGTGCCGAACATCAATTAATATTTAGAAATAGTCAATTGTAATTCAGAAGCCGTCAAATGATATTCAGAAACCGTCGAATGCAGATTAGAAGGTGTCAAATGTAATTTGAAAAGCATCAATTCTGTGGCTTATATTATATTATATAGTGACTCATAATGAAATCCGGACGCTCCTATGTTAACAACGCAAATTGCCGGTTTTTAAACCGATTTTTGGCATATAAAAATCGATTGTACAGCTAAACTTATTAGATGTTTTTTGTTGCAAATTTCATTTCTTTGAATTTTGTTTATATGCATTTTTTTATTTTTTCGCGCCGTTTCTAACTGAAAGCGGCTTAAACAAGACTCGGTAGAATACGACAAATATTGTCATCTACAGTAGCGGTCATGTAAATTGCATTGGGAATTATACCCGAATTACAAAAATAGATTTCTAAGTATATTATTTTCTTAATAATAAAGAAATGAAAATGGAACAAATAGATAAGAAGTTAAATTTTTGGTTTGAAACTAATAAGCTCAAAAATATATTTTCTTTTTTGAAAGCTAGCTTTATCAAACCGGGGGGGGGGGGGGTCTGGGGGTTATGGAATATAGCACATCAGTGATTTTGTTAAAAAAAATGTGTTATTGAATTTCAAATCAGATATCTTAGATTTTAGAAGATAGTTTTTTGGTTTGAAACCCATAAGCTCTATAATACATTTTTTTACGCACAATTTCAGGTATACTGGAGGGTATTCCATACCCCCCAGACCCCCCGGTTTAAGAACCTAGCCTTTTGTGCGTATTGTGTTTATATTATGTATTATATATTGTGGCTGCTACTGTATATCTCGGGAACGGTGCGACAAAATAAAGAAATGATTCAGCATTTTTTATGCTAAATTTTATTCTCTATATTTTTGTTCATACACATTTTTTTATTTAGTTGCACCGTTTCCAAGATATACAGTGGCGCAGCCAAGGGGCTATAGCCCCCCCCCCCAGACACTCTTCCTTTTTTTATGATAATCTTTTTGAATGATCATAGTCGCTTTTTTTGCCGGTACAATAAAAAATTTTATAAACAAAAAAATTATTGTGTTTGAATTTTAATTTAAGGGAAGTAACAGTGGTAACACAATAATTATACTCGTAAATAAAATGACCACGCTCCCTTTTCCAAAAAAATTTTGCCCTGGGCGCAGCTCGCATCCTTTAGCCCCCTCCCATAACAAAATCCTGGCTGCGCCACTGGAGATATACATGACAATAGTTATTTGTTGTATTTTACCGAGTCTTGTTTAAGCCGCTGTCACTCAGAAACGGCGCGACAAAGTAAAAAAATGTACATAAACAAAATTAAAGGCAATGAAATTTTCAACAAAAAATGTCTAAAAAGTTTAGCTGTAAAATTCATTTTTATATTGAAAAACACTGCTTCAAAACCGGCAATTTGCATTGATAACACAGGAGCGTCCGGATTTCATTATGAGTCACCGTATCTCTTAATCCCTGGACTTCCCTAATCCGCAATCACAAAAGTGAGCCTAATCTGTAAAAACAGTACATTACATTTCAGTTTAGTTATAATTTCAGCTCATATAATTTCTTTATAAGCAATTCGAATTAAATTATTATGATTTTCGAATTACAATTAACGTTCTCTGATTTTCATTTGACACTTTCTGAATTTCATTTGACGATTTCTGAATTTTATTTGACGATTTGTAGGTGTAGACCCTTGCATGGGCGTCCATAGAATCTTTTTCAGGGAGGGGCAAAATAAAAATTTTTTTTTTATATTTTGTTTTTTTTTATATTTTGTTTTTTTTTAGTTGCGTGCTGCCGCTTGGCCTAGAGGTAGTTGTAGTACTTTTCGACCACAAAAGCGTTTTAAAATCCGTGATCCACAGTACAGACCCTCTTCTTGTCAGTAATAACTTTCTCCACGAAATTTAAATTAATTAAAATTAAATTTAAAAATTTAAGGCAACAGCAGGGGGGGGGGTCAGCAAAACACCCTTGTGTTTTTCGGTATACGGGAGCTCACGAAGTAAGCGGTGCCGTCCCCGTACAATATGAGCTGCGTGGAACAGTTGTTGAGGTGGGTAATGGCCCGGGTACAGTACAAGTCGGAGAACCATGACAAAACGTCCGTTTCTGTCGGCTTCTCGATCGAGCGGGAGCCCTTCAATTTCAGAACAGTTCCTTTCGACTTGAACGTTTTGACGTCGGTATGTTTCGAAGCCGGTACGTTTGGACGCGATACGTTTATGTTATTAATAATGATAAACTTATGTTATATAAATAAAGTCACTCATAAAATTGAGATTCGTGCGGAAAGAGAGATCTGTGCGCAGACATGGGTTTGTTATGTAGGTTAGTGCTAGTTTATGTTATTTTATTTAGCGAAGTCGCTCATAAAAGAGAGATCCGTTCAAAAAGGGAGATCTGGTCTGTTATGTAGGTTAGTTAAACCTTCCGCGTCGAAACGTGCCGGCGTCGAAACGTTCCGTATCGAAAGGATGCTTCCTCCAAAGCTGTATTGAGGCGAAAATGAATTACCTTCTAAGTAAGCTTGCCGAGGGAGAGAAGCAGGCTGATAGGCCTTTACGAAGCAGGGTTTTGCAGGTATTGTCTAATTTCAGCGATTTAATCGGGAGGTACTCTCAACTGGTGAATCGTCGGGTTCAGCACCTCACCCAAAGCATTCCTCAACACCAATGTCAATTTTCGCAATTTTCTTCCGAGTAATCTGGAAACTGACGGTAGTACAGTAATTTCTTGTGGCTCACGTGATGACTAAACCATCTTTTCCAGATATCCTCACGTTGTTAGATAGAGTGAAAATCCACTTTTTAATGTTTTGATCTAAAAAGTATTCAAGTTACCTTGGGTGGAGTACTGGTGTTCCTAGGTTTGAGACTCACCTACTGGTGAGTCGCTCGCGTAAAAAATGTGAGTGGGTCATATATTTTAAAATTGGAATACGCATGCGACTTGACAAATTTAGTTTACATTGAAGCTGTTTACCTTTAAATATTTAAATTACTGTTTGCTGAGTTGATTAGTTTATAATTATTAATTATTTTAATACATTTTGTTTATTTCTAAGCCGTGGAAGTAATGCAGTTCTTAACAGCTTCTAAGTTCTGCTTGCAGCTAAAGCTGGTGCGCTAATATTTTTGTAGTTCACCCGTTGAATATCGGAATGAGATAAATAAATATAAATTTTTTTAAATTTCAGATTTAATTAAAATGGCTGACCTGACGGAAGAAGAAATTGGTATTGTAAAGGAACAAATTCTGGAACGTTTAAATAGCGAAGAAGCGCTGTTGAATTTTAAAAATTTTATCGAAGGTAAAGACATTACAATTTTTCTGGGGAATACCCGAAGCGGTAAAAGTACATTGATAAATTTCTTAATTGGCAATCGCTTGAGAAGTGTACATCGAGAAGAATTACCAAGGCAATTCAGATTGGAATTGGCAGAAGAAGACGATGGCCCTCGAATTGGTTACGGCAGTTTATCCGTAACTGATTTTCCCAGCATATATAATACTTCAGATAACCAGGTCTTGATGGATTCCCCTGGATTTGAAGATAATCGTGGCATACCGCAGGATATATTCAATGCCATTTGCGTGAATCAAATCCGATTTGCAAATTCCATCAAATTTGTTTTGGTTTGTTACATCCACGATCTGGTCAACGACAACGTCCGAAGTTTCACAAATTTGTTGTCACAAATGACTCATTTAGTGACCAATATTGAAAATATACAAAATTCTGTATGTATCGTATTTACAAAAGACCGCGACAACTACTCTCCCGAAGAGTTACGAACAATGATGAGGGGAAATATTTTGAACCAAAATGGCTTGAACATAGATCGAAGGCTATTACGAAATCTCACAGCAAATGAAGAGTTTGTGGGTGTTTTTAAAATGCCTACCAGGGAAGGTTTAGTCAATTCGACCGAACTGGAAGTAAATATCAGCAATGCCATCAATCATTGCGAGCAAGTTGCGCTTGACGAATTAAATATTAGGTTTGCTCTGTCGGATCAAACAAATTTGTTCCTCCGAGCAGTATACCCAGAATATACGGACACTCAATATTTTGAATCAGAAATTAATCGAACCGTCCTAGAATATATTAATTATTTCGAAGTTGACTTGTATGTGTTTGCGTCATTTAAAGAAGAATTAGATGAAGTATCAGCTGAATTAAGTCTTGTACGTGATAATTTAATAATAGAGAGAAATATAACCGATATAAATGAACTGAAGATGTCTTTAGAAACTTTGTTGACCGCCAGAGATTTACGTTTATCGAACGAGTTTCAAAGGAGTTTTCAATTTATATTAGCTTTGGATAATGCTTTGTTATTTGAAGAAAACTGTCGAGAAACCATTATACAAAATTACAACAATTCAATGAATGGATTACTAAGGAAAGTGAGGAATTTACTTACTAAGAATGAAAATGAAGTTGCAGACAGGGAGCGAAATAACATATATTTAATCTACACAGCTGCCGCATTTGGGGTTGGTATAGGACCTGCTTCCGTGGGGATATTAAACTTTATTCGGGCAATAGTACCCAGCGGGATAGCTATTCCTGGAGCTACTGGATTTACAACTCTCGAAGCTGGAGTAGGTACCGTTGCCGCAACGTCTGCATGTGTTGTTGGCGGTATAGCGGTGGGTATTGCGTCAGGAGCTGCTTACATGCTGATAAAACAACACATATTAAGAAGACGTCAAGCTCGAGTCGATCAAAATCGATAAAGTTGGTCAAATTTTAACACTTATATTGAATGCCACTCACTAGGAGGCATTACAGATATTTTCAGATATATATTCGGTTACTGTCAGTTAATCAACCCCAACCGTTTCACTTTGATTTTTTTTCTATTAGAAAGAGGACAATTTTCTGAGCATTTTGAGACCGCACTTCGATGCGGATTATCCAGTAGTTTTCGAGAAAACGGCATTTGAAAATCAAAATTTTATATGCATTTTACATAGGGAAATCATTAACATAAAAGTTCTATTGACGGTGCGTGCGTTCTGATATAGTCTTAGTGATGGGCGGAGCACTTGTATTCAGTTGTTGTCGACCACCGGTCGGGAGCACACCGACCGTTGCTAACGAGTTTCACACCTTACGAGTTTCACCCCTTTCGAGTTGCACCTTTGGCGTGGTGGTGCGACATAGAGGGAGACCGGAGCGGAGGGTAGCGGAGCGTTGGTTTTGACGAACGCAACCAAGGCACTCGAGATTCCAACCTAAAAATGAGTTCTGCGTTTATTTTTTAAATTATTGCATAATATTGCGTAATACACCCGATGTACATCCCACAATGTCACAATCGCGTGTGACTGCTAACACTAAGACTATATCAGAACGCACGCACCGTCAATAGAACTTTTATGTTAATGAATTTCCCTATCTAAAATGCATGTAAACTTTTGATTTTCAAAAGCCGTTTTCTCGAAAACTAATGGATAATCCGCAAAATTTATTTTTTTATTATACTCAGAAAATTGTCCTCTTTCCAATAGTGCAGCTCTCGAGGCGATTCTCGTGGGGTTGATTGACTGACAGATCCCATATATTCGATAAGTTAGTGTGTTATTTTATAAATCTTGATTTTATATTTACTTTATATTATAGTTTATTATTTCTGAGCTAGAAAATGCTCGATTGCTAAGTCGCAGTCGTAGGTTCACCTGGTTATTTTGGTGGCAACATCTTTGTTCAGCTCTGCTTTTTAAGCTTTTAATCTAGTATTCAAAGTTGACAATTATTATGCTTCAATTTGCGCTTCTGAGCACACAAGAAGCACTTTCTGCTCTTGATAAGCAATATACTATTTTTTGTTATTCTCTTATTTTTATCAAGTTTGCATTTATGTTGGAATAGTGTTTTTTGACAAAGCCAATACAATATATTAGCAATACTTATTTATATTTTTTACCGGCTAGTGCCTTCGCGTATTGGCGAATTTATTAAATTTTTAACTCAATTTTATACAAAAATATATATTTTTTAGTGCATGTAATTTGGCGTTAAATACCTAATACATACTCATACATATGTATATACAATTTGTACTTGAATTAAAATTAAATAAAAAAATTGATTTAAATTTTTTTTTGGATTTTGGAACTACCGTGTAAAAGCAGCTTTAGATAGAGATTAATGTAATTTTGTTAAAAAATGTGCAGGATCTAATTTGGATAAGTAATGGCGGTCGACTATGATTTTATAAGCTCCGCTAAAATATAATTTAAATAAAAAAAATCTGAAAATTATTTTGAAAATTAGTTTTATTATATTAGTAAAAAATAATTGGCTATCAAATGCAAGAAGAAATGAAGTGAAGTAGTGAAGATATATTTAGTTGAGTAAGCAGTCAAAATGAAACAAATAAAATTATACGACGCGACGTTCCGGTTTCATTTATTGATCAATTTTCAAGGCTAAAATATAAAAATTAAAGAGAAAAATTGAAATACAATTAGAATGAAAAGATAAAATACAAATTAAAATGAAAATATTGAAAAACTTGGGATGGAATACTAACATATTAAGAAAAAAATGGAGATCGAGGAGATCTCACTGATCAGATCAGAGGACACTGTAATATGTAGGTAGTATGTAAGTATTTAGTATTTGTTAATAATATCTCGAAGAAACGACGATATTCCGGATTCTGCACTGCCTCTGATTCAGCAGCTTCCCGTCTTGTCACGCTTCAAGTCATTTTGTTTCCTGGACAAATTCCAGTATCTTGGCAGGCGGGGTGTCACTGATTCTGACCAAATCAGGCCAGAAATTCTTTAACATGACCTTCTCATTGACGCTAGCGATCGACAGTACCAGAGCACATATTCCGTTGTTTTGTCTGCTCTGTTGCATCCCAGACACCTGGGGCTGTCTACAAGTCTCAGTATGTTAAGATGTTTGTTCAGTTTGCTTGTTTACCAGAGGGTAATTTAATCGCTGCCCTTAATTGTCTACACCCTGGTGGAAATATTTCTCTGAAAAAGTAAAACAAATTCTGCAGAAGTCTTACAAACTCTGAGAAACTCTGCAAAAGTCTAATTCAGAGTTTTCATAGAAATATTTCCACCAGAGAATTCAGTTTCTTCTACCTGTTTGCTGGAGTGCAGCTCTAGGACGTGTTGTTTTAGAAGAGTGCTGATAATCAGCTCTGGGCCGCACGGAAAGCTCTCGAAACCGTTTCTTTCCAGCTTGTCTACTTTTACGTTATCCTCGTTACCTTGATGCCCTTTCACCCACCAAAGGATATCTGAATGTTTTTATCACAGATAGATTTATGCTGGACTGTTTTTTCTCAGTATGCCCATAAGTTTCGTTTGGAAAACTGATGTGTACTTGTCCAGCGGTATACTCTTTAAGTCAAATTCAGCATATTAATGTCAATTCCGAAGAGAGACATGTCATAATCGTTTGTTTTTATTGGATTCAACAGGATGTTATATTTCTCATCAAATATATATCGAGGGCAAATTCTGTCAGGTCAAGATGCACCAGAGGTACTCTAACTAAGTAAAAATCCGCATACGACCTACAGTTTCTTCCAGTTCCACAGCCTTCAGCTGCGCAGCCTAAGGGCAGCTCTACGCCAGATAGGCTGCGCAGAAAAGTCCTAGACCTATATGTACAGGATCTACTGTTGGGGTACCTCGGATCTAGGATTTAAAATCCGGCTTAGCCGATTTAGCGTAGCCAGTTGTCCGCACATCCTAACTGACGTCGCCCTTTCGGCACAGGGACTATTTGGTGCAAAGACGATTCGACGCAAAACAATTCTTTTTAGTTTGTACAAACATAGAATTTTAAAAATTAAATTAAAAAAAAATGGAATAATTATTGCTTAAATAAAAAAGTTATAAAGAAGTCAAACCACAATGTTTATTTTGCGCCACTCTGTATTTCTATAAAAGAAAATAAATGCGCCGATTTGGCTTACACCGAATTGCCTTTGCGCCAGACTGCTACGCCGAACCGGCTGCGTCTAACTGGGTACGCCGAATGGTCCTTGCGTCGGACTGCTACGTCAAACCGGCTGCGTCTAACTGGCTACGCCGAATCGTCCTTGCACCAAATTGCCTTTGCGCCGAAAAGTCCCATACTTGAATGCGGTGCAAGAAGAAAGCTGCTATTACTTTTTTGGTTTTGGGACGCTAGACAAGTGCACCGTAGCAAAGCATAGACTTGACAATTGCAGTGTAAAATCAGAGGATAATCTTAGAGGAAAGACCCCATGACCATTCCATTGCCGTCGGACACTGCCAGAAAACCATCCCAGCCTTGCTAATTTTGGCTTTCAACTGTTTTCCTCAGTTTAGCTTCTTGTCAAGTATTATTCCCAGATACTTGACTTCATCCGCTAGTTTCACAGGAGTTTCCATTAAGTTAGGCATTGACTGATCCTTGTAATCCTTGTAATAATCTGTATTTAACAGTAATTCTTCGAAGGGTAGACCACTTCTGTAATCTTTTATACCTTTTTCTTGCAAACAGCTGTAATCGAGCTGCGAGAAGGGAATCGCAACATAAATTTTTGTACATCAGATTTCCATTTACGAAATATTTTTCAGATTTATCCTTTCCTTTTGCACACTAAGAATTCTACTAATGTAGAATAAAACTCAAGTTGAAGTTCATATTTTCATTCATCGCACCAATGAGTAGCACGCGTAAGATTAGTAAGTTGGCCATTTATTTAAAATTGGGATACGCATGCGACTTGACAAATTTAGATTTACATCGAAATTGTTTACTTTTTAGATATAACTAAATAACTGCTTTATTTCATAATTTTAAATTGATTTAAGCTTTATAATTGATTATTACTACTAGCAATCATACTAGGAGGTAGTAACCTACGCCCCCCCCCTTCTGTTTGATAAAAGTGATTACTTCGTGTCGGATAATAAAAAGATCTTTTTTTTTGTCTAAAAAAAAATTTTAAATAAAAGCTTTTCGCAGATTTCGGTTGAAATCCGGGCTCGGAGATTCTGAGTGAAGAACTTCTCACCCCCTCCCCTTTCGGCAGGCCTACTTATCGTTCATTCAGTTTCAATCACGTTGCATTTTAACATTTAGTTAGGCAACTTTCTACACTTAGGTTTTAGATTTGGAGTGGAAAGCTAAGGTACTGTAGAGTAGGAGTTTTTAAGAGTGGTGTACTATAAAGCAATCAAATACGGGCTTCTGATTGCAGTTTAATCTGATTAGATTTGGCATCAGATCTTATTTTCAAGACTATCAAACCGAAGGTACCATCCACGCTGGTGAAACTGGTATGAAGGAATCCGCTCCTTAGAACGGAAGATTACAGCCGGCGTGTCCAAAGGTTACCTTACTGTCGCTTAACCTATGTAATTTGTTTGTGAACAATTTTCCCAGAACGGAAGGAACAATTGGAGTATTAATCCAGAAGACAACACCACTTTATCCAATTTTTTTTGCCCATATATTGCCACTAGACGCATCCAAGAAGCCCTAAATGCTCTGGAAGTCTGGTACAGCATCTTTTGCTTTCAGAAAGTCAGGTGAATTCTCCACAGCCGACCAACGACTAAATGTTCCATACATAACATTGCCGAGGTAATCGCGATGAAGAACAAGGAACAATTTTAATTCAGACCATGACACTCAACAACACATCAGAAACTCTCCCTCATGGAGCATATCACTGAGCATTGGAACAAGAAGCAAGTCACCGAGACCTTCTTTCTCGATAAAGTATGGCACGAGGGTCTGCTATATAAAATGTTCCATGCTTTATATCTGAAAGATCGTAATTTTAGAGTAAAAATCGAAAACTTCAAGTCCAAAGTCAAACAAATAATCGCGGGAACCCCTTCCTCCTCGTGAAAGACAGACAAAATGGGGATTCTATACTGACGACATCACTTGTTACAACAGCTCTTTTCGCCTCCAATCTATCATAAATCGACTACAAACAGCTCTTGACGACCTTGAGAAATGGTTTCAAACCTAACGGATAGGGGTCAAAGTTTTCAAAGTGTGGCAACCTACTTCTCAAGGACAAACAACTCCGCGATGTCCAATCCCATAAACAAAAATCATAGATAGCCGATAATTCGAGATATCCTCGGCAGACACTTCAAAATACTTGGGGGTGACACTGGACAAAAGTTTGCACATCAAGGCTTCAAACAGAAAGGCAAGGTACTTCATGCTACGTCATAGCAGCACGCTGTTTTTCGGTCTGGGACTACGCTGCCATGTTCCACATGATGCAACTTCAGACTACACAAAACATAGCTATCTAACGAATCATAGGGCACCATAATTTATAACGGACAAGCAGCTGCAGAAGAACTTCGACATGGAGTTCATCGGAGAATTCATCCGCCACTTTTCGCATTCATTTCAATTTCTCATTCGGAGATATTCTACGACAGCCTAGAATCCACCCACAACTCACTTACCCGAAATATTGAAAATTACAATCTCGAATTTTTCGAGGTCTAGATCCAGGCTGATCCTACAGCCCCAAGACCCGCAAACCGACTGACGATCCATCCTGTACGGCCAACATTCATACACGTAGTTTTAAATTTGTTTTGTACAGTTTTTATTACGTTTGTTTTTGGTTTTGTATTTTTGTTTCTGCATACGTGGAAACCCGTAAAATGAAATGAAAAGATTCTTGAGGCGGATGTAGTTCTTCTGGGGTTGGAAGCACTCCTCTTTGGTCTCGATTTCTACTTAAATGGGCTGTCTTGACTAGTCCACCCAGATTAATCGGCTGTGCCGTACTCTATCAGAGGATCGGCGGGACAAGTTCTTAGGTAAGGACGGAGCTATATTCTCTGAGTAGCCCTGGCGTCCTCTTTGACGCTCCGCGGTTTTAGTTTCTTTACATGGATAATAAAGCTAAATAAGCACATCAGACAGCTGCGCCCTCTGGGGTTGCACTGTCGAACACACACGCTGCGGTGGGTACGTCAGATTCTTATCTCCCACCTACCAGCAACACGTAGGGATGGAAAAGTCTGTACAAGACAAATCATCTCAAGAGGCTAATGCGGTTGTACCCTTCGGGGTCAAGGCGGGGACGTCCCTAGAAGATGCCCTGCACGATGACGACGCTCTAGAGTCTTGCCCCAAAAATGCAAAAACTCTGCAGTCTAAAGTAAAAATGCAGAAGGCTGCTGAGGAACCGATCATGAACGGGCTGGGCTGTCCAAACCTCTGAGGTAAGGATAGCACACCATCCGAATCGGGACCGGTAAAAAAACCAGCACCACCAAAAAGAGGTGAGACTAAATTCTCTCAAAAAGAAGGGTTTGGTCTCATTTCTTCCAATCAGAGGAATAAGTCTAAGATGACCGTACCTAAAACCTCTGTAACTGCATCAGGTTCAGTCACCACAAGGTGGCAGCTACTAAGCACCTCTTAGTAGCAGTGATTGACCACTCCAACCTTCTGGGCAAACTCACTGAGGTCCAGAAGGACGTGGTTAACACACATCTCAACCAAGCCCTTGATAGAACCATCCAGGATCAGGAAAAAGAGATAATAGTATCCACATTTGGGCGGTTCCGTTATTTGGGGAAAATCATTGTAGTAGAACTCCCGCAACTGTGGGAGGAGGCTAGTCTTGAGAGGACCCAGGTGGAGGAGTCACCTATGCTGTCCAAAGCCACCATTTGGTGGCGTTGATCTGACAGTTTGAGGCTCAAAATCGCAGAATGGTGCGTCTTCTTTGATACCGATAGGAGTGACGCTTTAGAAAAACTCATTGCCTTTGGTGTTAGTGAGAGGGATGCTGAAACACTTAGAGATAAGGAGAAATTGAGCTATAGATTCTCCAGTCTCAAAACAAAACATAAAAGACAATACCAGAGCTGCTCTTATCTCACTTGGTCGTCATAAGATTATCTCGGGTCTGGTGCTGCAATGCATCCGGGCACTGAATATGATATCAACAAAAATGCCCTAACTCTTAGTTGGGTAAAAGCACAAAGGTAATGAGAGCAATGTGGTCCCGAGCCTTTCGTTACGCCGTCGTCGTCTTAGATGTCACCATAAAAAGCCAAATATGTCACCATATTGCTGGGTTTCTTACGGGACACTTTAAGTTAAATAAACATTTATACACAATGGGACTGGTTGACAGTTCAACAAGGGGTAAATATCCCAAAAATTTTGTGTACATTCGTTTGGAAATCAGAGGAATTCCTTAGAAATCCTAGGAATTCTTTGGAAAGCACTGCAATTCTGTGGAATTCCAAGGAAAACCCTGAAATTCTTTAGAAATCCCTGGAATTCTTTGGAATTATTAGGAATTCGTTGGAATTCTTTGGAAATCATTGAAAGTCTTGGAAATCTTTGGAATTCATTGGAAATCGTTGGAATTTTTTGGAAGTCTTTGGAATTCTTTGGAAATCATTGGAAGTCTTGGAAATCTTGTAAATTCTTTGGAAATCATTGGAATTCCTTGGAATTCTTTGGGAATCCTTGGAATTCCTTAGAAATCGCTGGAATTCCTTGGAAATCGTTGAAATCCCTTGGAATTCTTTGGAAATCGTTGGAATTCAGAAATTTGACTGGATATTTACCCCTGGCAGTCCAATCTGTCGCGGAATATCTGGCCTGACATGGCCAGTATTAGTGACACACCGCCCTCTAAAATACTCGAGTTTGTCTTAAGTTTTCGAGGAAGGTCGAGGAATAGAAGCTTCTCTAGAGAAGGTGGGCCGCTAATCAACCGGAAGTAGTACAATGGGCCCCATATGTAGCATGAGTGCATGCAAACTTCGGCTTGCTCTTCACTTTCAATTTAGAATCAGGTTAACCAAACGGGATTCCACCCGACCCACCTCCATAGTCAGGGTTGAATCAACCCGCGTGATGAAAGAGGTATGGGTCTCAGAACCAGTACTCTGTAAAGCCATGATGACAAGGCAAGGCATTAATATGTACAGGTCAGTACTCAAGCAGTTCATGATGTAAAATATTTACCAAATAGAGTTTCTTCAAAATCATTTTAAATCGCGATTATATATCAAAAATGTCTTTTATATGGAGATTTATAGATAGGTCTCTCGACAGCTCAATATATATAAAACATACTTTTTAAATAAATAAGTAATAAAGTTTATATTCATTATTTATTTTAATGTTTATAATGACTTACATTACACTAATTACCAAATAATAATAATAAGAGACCCGACGAGAGGGGGGAGGGTGATTCCCCCGGGCCCCGGAGTTTCTGAGGGAGCCCGGATTTCAATCGAAATCCCGAAATCGGGGAAAAGAAAAAAAAATGACCAGAATGGACGCCACGATACACGTCAAAAGTACATATTTTACATATGTTCATCTCGATTTAAAACAAATAATTCCACGTTTTCATTATTTTGTGAATCACTATATATTTGCAAAGCATTTCTTGATTTTTGTTTCCATTTACGAACACCAATTGTTACGGCGATAGTTATAATTATTATAACTATTATTGAAGTTCCAATTCCAATTGCACCAACATTTATATCTACGGAAATATATTGCAAGAATTAATTATTGTAACAAATCTTGTATAACACTTGAGGTAAAGGTGGCTTTTTAACACGGCGTATTATATAAATTTTCACGTTTGATAATAAAAAGGGTAATTTTTACCTCAAGTTACATAAATAGCTATTTTATAATTTTTATAAATCTGGTATAACCAGTAACCTTGTAAGTCCCAATTTTTTACGTAATTTGACGTCGAAAAAACGTCAAGTAACGTGATTTTTACGTGATTTTTACGTGATTTTTGCTTTTACGTCAAATCAAAATGAATAGAAAATTTGTGCATAAAAAAGTGCAGCTTACTTCTAACACCGCTTGAAATGATCTCTACTTCAATTCTTCCAACGGCTTCTTCGTATTCGCGTCCATAAAGTCGTGTTACACATTGCCAAATACCTTCTTCGTCTCTTTGTATATTAGATATTTTAATTCCACAGTCTCCATATTCAAAACCGGCTCCGTGGTAATTTATTCTAAAATATCGTTTTAATCAATTTTAAAATTTTGAATTTTTAAAAATACATTTTTTTTGCAAGTTTTACCTAGCAGACCTTTCATCTCTTCTAATTTGATATCCCACCCCTTTGGGCGATATAAATCTGCAGTACTGCAACGCAACCTTACTTGAACTGCACATTAATTCGACGTCATCACCTACATCTACCTCAATGTGATTGTAATATTTAAGTACTTCGGCTATAAAGATCTAAATAATTTATTTGTAAAATATTTTTATTAAATTGCTTATCAATATTTGTTATTACCTCGACGGATATTTCATCGTCTGGGAATCCAGTTTTGTGTGCATAGAAGCATTTCCATGTACCATTATCAGATCTTTCAACATTTTTTATGAGATATTTACATATTCCTAAACGAATATCTAATCTGCTCATAGTTTGGTAAATAGTTCCATTTGGTGCTCTAATGTAGCAATATTCAGAGAAATAGGGAACTCGGCAGGTTATTTCTAAACTTTCGTTTAAGAATGTCGTCATCGACATTCGTTTGGAATAGTCGGGAACTATACAAATAAATATGTAAATTTAAAAATAGTTAATCAATGGTTAAACTATAAGTTTAACTGTATAACCGAGCTGTTTTATTCAACATTGGATTAACCGGCGTCATGCCGGATAGATCAGCATGGACAGATCAGAATATTATATCTTTGAAATACAAGTTGTGGAATGCACGCTCTCTTATCCGGCACGTTATTTTATACACAAGGTTTTACTCCCGAGCGTGTCGGATAATCCAGCTTTTACTGCACTTAAACCTAGAAGAAGGCTAAAGCGCTTTTGTATACAAAAATTACAAAAATTAGAAAAAAAAAAGGCTTTTTTAAGCCTTCTTATAGAAATTATTTTAAACTGTTAAATAAATAGTTTTGCTTTGCCATATCTTACCAGTGGTAGAATAAGCTGAAATAAATGCACCAGTCAATTGTAAATTTTTTGGACTAATCTCGCATCTCCATAATCCGATTTCATAGGATTTCAACGGTTTTTTTACCTAAAAAATATAAGTTTACAAATAAAAAATTTCAGTGGCTTCAGTCGGGTGATCTAACATTTAGATAGATAACCTTTTAATAAGCACAGCTCAAGCTTTGTCTTCAACTTAGTACTAGCTTTAATCGACTGTTATGTGATTGATCCGAATAATTATACTTTTAAAATAACTTTTACTACCTGCAATGAACAAATTCCTGCAGCCAAGTCAGTTCCTATTGCAAGATATCGGTCTGTAGCACCGAATGTAAGCAAATGGAATACGCGATTATCGGGCGTTATAATTCTGCAATACCGAGCATCTCTTTTCTCGAAATCAATAAGTTTGCATCCAATATTTAAATAGTCACTAGTTTCATTTTGCCATGTGTGAATCGTTTTCGCACCTAAAAATGTCATTTATTTAGTTGTCATATTGCAAAAAAGCTTTTAATTTTTTCATGCAGACTGACTTTTTTTAGTTTAAAAATTACCTTTTACAATTAAATCAAGTGTAAACTCTAACGGATCTATAGAGTGATCATGGCCTATATGTAATCTCCATGTGCCCACGTGTTCCATGGAAACCCTTTCGATTACATATCTGTCTTCTGTAGTTTCTACTAGAGTGCCATCTGGTTTGTATAATTCACAATACAACTGCTTTACTGTGTTATAATTGCACACATGAGTAATTATGGAAATATTTGCTAATCGACAACCACAGTCTATGGTAGTTTTTTGGTTGAAATACACCGATTTAGTGAAATGTCGTTTTTCAGTTGAAGTGACATCTTAAAATTTAGAAACAAAATTAAAAAATAAAATTTTTGAAGAGACTTACTTTGAATATCTAAGTCAAAATTACTTCTATACATTTTTCCATTATTATCAATTGCAGTAAGCGACCACACTAAGTTGTCATCAACTGCCTTTATGACTTGCATTATTTTAAAACCGCATAGATTTTCTCCCAAACTAAACATTCTTTTTGTCGTATTTTCGCTTTTACCGATTACCGATCTAGTATCGATTTGCTGTGCAGATTTCATATCCAGTTCAATTTCAGTATCATTCATTTTCAATTTGCACGAAACAATGTTCATATCTTTTATTTTCAAATAATTGAATATTCCTGTACCGTCCAATATTGCGATTTGACTTCGTAGTATTGGAATTGCGTCTAAAAAAATAAATAAATAATACTCTGTCGTTGTGCGAAAGTAAAGCAAAAACTTAATGGGTGTGGTTTAAAACAAAAAAAGAAGAAAAAACAAAAAATAACATTTAAATAATCTTTTTTAGTTTTAATTTTTTTTTAATTTGAAAATGTGAGGGTTGCAGACCCCAAAAATAAGAAAACTTACAATAAAATGTTACCGAAAATACAGCATTCTCTAAGACTTCAGCCTTGTTTCTATAGGCTGTCATATTCCACTTTTTGGGTCCACGGTCATTCACATTATTGATTTGCACTTTACATTCGCCTATATCTCCTAAATCTTTTATTGAATTTGGACCTGCTTTAACTTCCTAAAAAAATGAAAAACGTAAAATTTGAAAACATTTGAAAACAGCCAGTCATAGATTTGTTGCAATATTTTTTTCAGTGTATATAATATATTAGTTCTGCTATAAAAACGTCCGTATAATTTGGAGCCTCCAACAAGTCGTTGACCGACTCGGCGCTGGCCGACTCGGCGGCAAACCAACTCGGCACATACTAATTACATTAAATTGTATACTCACGTTGGTTTTAACATTGCTCGGTAAGTCTTTATTTACCAACTCAAAATTTCCTCCAATACCAGTGTCTGATGAGTACACACAGCTTACGTTTCTTAAGTCTTTGAAGCTTTCAATACCAAATATATAAGAACCTGATTCAATTATATCAATTTTACCAGATGGAGGATCCAGAGTATAACCATCTTAAATTAAATAGTCTTAATTTTAATATTAAATAATTATCGTTATTCAGAATCTGATTTTGAAGTTTGAATTTTTGGAATTTAATGCATAGAGAGATACAAACTTAAAGAATTAAACTCCCGATTATAAAAGATTTATGGTATTACCAAAAATGAAGCTTGTTATGTTACTTTATGGTACTTACCTGAAACTTTTACATAAAAATATATCAAAATAAAATATTTTATATATTTTAATTCCATGATACGTCTATATCTTAATGGATAATTAGATTATTTATTTAAAGTAGTGTACACCTAATGTTCTATTTGTCGATCTGATTATTGCAGATGATTTTTTTTTACATATTACAATGTACAATAGTATCTAATTATATCAATAATTGATTACATTAACTATCGACTGATAACTTTGTATCAACTTAAGTGGCATACAATTGAATATTTTATTAAAGGGTAGGGTTCTCTAGTTCCTATTATAGAAAAAATTGAAGCTGGGTCGTCGTTTTGGGCGTCAAACTTTTACGCGCCTGGTTTAGGTCACCGAGATTTTTACCAGTGTAATAAGTGTAACAAGCTTTCATCCTCCAATTGAATTTTGGGAAGGAGTCAAAAAATTCTTTCTTCCACCAGAAGCAACACAGAGTTTCTTTTATGGAGGAAGAGGTGGAATTTGCAGTTTGTGACGTATGTGCAATGACACTAGTCCAGATTACAGTATAGATAACGTTCCGTTTGCTATTCAATGAATGCATGAAGGAAGACTACTTTTCTTTTAGCTAGAAAAAATCACGGCTGGTTATTCTACTGAAATTCCATGATCAGGATCGGTCGATATGCCTTTTTCCCGTTATGGGTAAGATATTTGGATCATGGTGAAAAGGCTCTGGAACATCGTAGGACCAAACACTTAGGATGATCAATTTCATCAGGGCACCACAAAGTTACCATCAGAGTCCTGATTTAAATATGTTTTAGGAATTTTGTGGGCTTTCATGGGTCCTTTCATGGTCTGCTAAGGCGTAGGTCCTGGAAAATCTGAAGGAGGTTTTCTCTTGGAGCTTTTGCTATTATGAGCTATTTCAGCATCAGATCGGTCTGTGTCATTGGCAGGAATGGGAACAAAATCGAAAGACGTGTTCTTCTTCCAGTTATGGGTAAGGTACTGGAACAGATAATGGTGGAAAGGCCCCGGAACATCGTGGGACTAAACATTTAGGATGGCAAGTTCCATCAGGGCGCCACAGAGTTACCATTAGGTAACTTACGTTCTGTGAATTTGGTGGGCTCTCGTGGCTACTTTAATGGTTTGCTTGGGCGTTGATCCTGGAAAAGCTAAAGGAAGTTTCCTCTTGAAGCTCTTGCTGTAGATGAGCTACAGTAGCAGTCATGGAAATGGTATCGCTAAATATTCCGAATTAAAGTAACAATTCCCAATGAAATTTCAATAACCGTACACAATACGCATACAAAGCTAGGTTTTTCAAACCGAGGGGACTGGGGGGTATGGAAAACCGTAATACCGAAAAAGTCTCATTTTCTCCGATGTATTTGACTTTAAATTAATTTTTTTTTTATTAGCTAATTTAAATCAAATACATCATAGACTAACAACATATTATGAAACTTAGCAAAAATTTACTATCATTCTAACTAAACCAAAAGGCTACCCAAATATTTCCAATGAAGAAAAACATTAAATTTCTAGAGTGCATATTTCAAAATTGAAGTTGTAAACAGAACGCACGACTATTTTTAAAATAATTGCTTAAATTGACAAATTAAATAATAAAATTTTTTATTTTCTCAATAAACATTCTCCTAAAAACTCCAAAAGTGGCCTAAATATGCACAAATATGCATTATTTGCTGAAATATGCACCAAACATTGAAAATATGCAAAATATGCATTTTGAGGAGCGCTTTTTCGGATTCGTTTTTTCCTAATTCGTCCAGATTTCAAAACGACTCTGTTGGCATATCAATATTAAAGAATATGCAAAATGCATAAAATCCCAGCTCTACTTATAAGTGTCAAACCGCAAATCTTATTTCTAAAAATCTGAGATTTCTGATTTTAAATTTAATAACATATTTCCTTTTTTGATCACAATCACTAATGTGAACCTCCCGATTTGGTTCTGCTTGAAGTTTTCAACGGGTGCCTGCGGGATGACAGGTACCCGGAAGAATGGAAGAGGGCTAAACTATTGCTATTGAGAAAAGGCACTTTGGAGCTTCCGAGCTCCTACAGGCCAATTTGATTAGTGGACCACGTCGGAAAACTATTCGAAAGACTTCTTCAACAGGTGATCGAAAAGACCGAGAGCCTCTCGGATAGAGAAATACGGCTTCTGAATAGGTAGATCCACCACCGATGCAATCGACAACGTGGTCCGGAGGATAAAAGAGGCAAAAGAGGACACATAGAGGAAGAGGCGATACGCGGTTTTGGTGACGCTAGATGTCAAGAACGCGTTTAACTCTGCAAGATGGCAGACGATCATGGACGAGCTCGAAAGGATGGAAGTGCCACCATACCTCCTCAACATCTTGGTGAGCTACTTCCGTGACAGAACACTGGTAGTGGACGAGTAACTCTGGCAACAGACCCTGCCGGTGTTCAGTGGAGTTTCGCAAGGCTCCGTACTCGGCCTGCTGCTATGGAACTGCTCCCCACTCTACCGGGGGTGAGCATCACCGGTTTCGTGGACAACATCACTGTTGAAATGAAATGGAGCGAATGGTTAACGCTACAATAGAAGCTATAGCTACATGTCTCGGGAAGGAGGTGAATCAGGCTGGTCCAGTTTTCGCCGAGCGGTTGCACCATTCCAACGTGTGATCAGGCCAGGGTGCTGGGTGTTGACATAGATCAGTACCTATCGTTCAAACCCCACATTACAAGAGTTGCAACCAGAGCAGCGGCAACATCCGGAGCTCTGAGCAGGATAATGCCGAATTTGGGCTGACCTGACCAACAAAAGAGAAGACTTCTGAGTGCTGTGGCTGAATCCATTATGCTGTACGCTGCCCCGATATGGCTCTCGGCTCTTCAAAGGGTGACGTACAGGCGCCTGCTTGATTCAACCCAGAGGAGGTGCAGTCTAAGGATATGCAGAGCCTACAGAACGGTATCCACTAAGGCGGGCACCACCGAGTTATCATCGAAGTCCTGATAATTTTGTGGCTCTTTTGATGATCTGCTTGAGTGTTGGTCTTGGAAAAACTGAAAGAGGTTTGCTGTTGGATCTTTGGCTATGGATGGGCTACTTCAGCTTCAGGTGAGTCTGCGTCATTAGTAGGAATGGGACAAAAGTCTGAAAACGTGTTTTTTCCCGTTATGGGTACGGTACTCGAACAGATTATGGTGGAAGGGCTCTGGAATATGGTGGCACTCAACATTTAGGATGACTAGTTTCATCAGAGCGCCACCGAGTCCTGATTTATATATTTCTTGGAAATTTTTGTGGGCTTCCGTGGGTCCTTTGATGGTCTGCTTGGGAGTTGGTTCTGAAAAAGCGGAAAGAAGTTTTCTCTCAGTTGAACGCGGCAGTTTGAACGCAAGAAGCTAGATGCAATTGGATCCAGTCCTCGGAAAAAATCACAATTTTGTGTCTACATCGAAGGAGATCCATCCCCTTCCTGGTAGGTCACTTTGTGGAGTAGTACCTGTCTAGAAGGATATTTTGAGCGAGTATAGCGTTTTTCAAAACGGCCCAGAGCGTCCGGAGCGGAGAGTGTGGAGGGTCGGTTTTGACAAATGCAACCACAGCAAATCTCGGATCCACCCTAAAATCTAGACATATATAGACTATCAGTTATCTAACGAACCCTTGCGTGGGAGAAGCGGGAGTAAAAAATTACTCAAGTAGTTCGAATTATCGCCCCCCCCCCAAAAAAACAATTTTTAAGTATTAATTTTGAGGTCAGGTCTCAGGAATAATGGGGAATTGTTGCACTTACTAACCTGTTTAAGCAGTCCATATTAATCCATGTTAAATCGCTGTGCAAGAACATTATTATTTATTTAAGTATAATAAGGGGGGGGTGCAATTGCATCTAATTTTTAACGTTTAAACGGCCGCGTTCAACTGGCCGATTGAAAGGGGAAGCCTGATTTACTGGGTGGAAGCGAAGGCGAAGGTGTAGTTGAGAGTGAAAAATTAAGGAAATTATGACTTAGAGGTTTAAAGTCATCAGTTATATCAAAAAATTAGATATAAAACAAAATATTTGAAGTAATAAAATATACATTGAAAAGCCGATTTTTATTAAATCATTGAATAATAAGTAGTACTTTTACTTATTAATCTGATTATTCCAAAATGATTTGAAATGAACAATAGTATCTAATAATATCAAATGTTTACAGTATTATTTTTTGGCTAATTCACGTGCTTTACTCAATGATAAGTTTTTGCTGACTCAAGTAGTTTTTAATGCATTTTACTTGTTTATTGTTATTTGTAAATTCATTTGCTGTCTCATAATTTCAGAGCGTTTAATCACAAAATGATAACAATTACTCCACAACAAGTTTTGGTACCAAAAAATGGCAAAAAGTTGTAAGTTTCTCTAAACATCAGGGGCGGTCGTGAACGGATTAACGAGATTTTTATTTATCATTTGTTTTGAACTTCCGACTCACAATTATTACAAATAATACAAATTTTGTAAGTTTGTTTAAAAACGAATATAATATTATATTCTTTTGGCCTTTGGCCGCAATTGATAAGCGAATACGGTGGAACTCAATAATTTATTTGCAACGCGATTGGTCTGGAACTCCAGGTATTGGTATAGAATTGGTATGGAATACCATACCAGACAGAGTTTTATACGTAATTAAAACTAAATATTTAATTTGCTATCTGCTATCTATATTCTTATCTCTCTTAGCTAAAATATCTCTTTGAATTTGGCCTATGCCCATATTATCTTAGTAATTTATTCACAAAATGCAAGAATTCATCTTAAAATATAATTTTTTTTGTCAGTTACATTTTGATCCCTCTAGGTCTTGGGTCTGTGCGATTGTACTTTCCACAATTGTCCAGGTGCGACACGGAATCTATCATCTGAAGTTAAAATTAAAAATAAAATAAAACAATAGTTTGTCGTATAGTTACAAGTCAAGTAGGTAGCATTGTCTATTCAAGTAAAGAATCATGTTTTCACTAATCTCTAATGATAATCTACGCGATATGGGTAGTGGGTGTATGAGTGCATTATTATAGTTCAATATCTTTAATAATTAATTTTTCTTCAAAATGGTACACTACTTGTGCGCATCAATAATTATTTTAATTTTATTGTTTGTAAAATTTGCAAGTAAGTTAAGTATTCTTGAATTTTTAGAAAAACTCCATTAATACTGATTTTTATAACTTTAGTTTCACATGATTTGGATCCACCTTCTGGAAAACTTGAAGTAACTGAAAAAGGCTCGTATGAAATTGGTATCGATGATTATGGCGAATATGAGTTGAAATCGTGCAGTTTTTATTCTGATACAGGATGTAATGCAACCTTTCCTATTGGGCCTTCCATAAACACATCTAGTGAATATTTGTGTCGTACCGGGGTATATTCTGTTAATACTTTATATTAAAGCCTAGAGTAGATTTAGTTAGCTAAAGATATAGCTACAGTTATAGCTAAAGATACGGGGTGTCCCCGTGGAGAACCTTTGAGGTGGTGATAAAGGACACTTTCCTAAAAGAAATTTTCAAATAAAATTTTTGTCCAAGTCCAAACTCTTGGGGGGTGCCTCTCTTTATAGCAACTTTTTAAATTTCTGATTTAAAACGGTCATAGCTCCGATATTATCGATTTTTTAAGCTTATTAGATTTGAAGTTATTAAAAGATCATTTGCTTATCTATAAATTAGGTTATAACCCCTGATTGTCTAGAATCAACGGACTTCGAGTTATAAATTATGAAAATGAGAGAGGCCAGTTTGAAAATTTATTAAAATAAATTTTGTGAATTTATTTTATTTTTACCTACATCTTGTTCATTATTTTCAGAATTTCTGTAAAAACGGTTGGTTTTTCAAAAAAATTAATTTGACCAAAGTTGTAGCCCGTTAAATTCCCTATCCGGTTTGATCTGCCAGTTTTTTTCTAAGACGTTTCGTTTGAGAAATACGGGGTTCGCAAAAAAAGTTAAAAAAATAAAACCTGAATTTTTTAAACATTTTTTTCTTTAATTTAATTTATAACTCGAAATCCGTAGATTCTAGACGATAAGAGGTTATAACCTAATTTGTAGATAAGCAAATGATCTTTAAAAAAGTTATAATGAATTAAGCTTAAAAAATTAATAATATCGGAGCTATGGCCGTTTGAGATCAGAAATTAAGAAAATTGTTTTTGAGGAAGGTACACTCCAAGCGTTTGGACCTGGACAAAAATTTAATTTAAAAATTTGTCTTAGAAAAATGTCCTTTATCACGACGTCAAAGGTTCTCCACGTTCACGGAGACACGCTGTATATAGCTACAGTTACAGATACAGTTATATCTACAGTTATAGCTATACTTAAAGCTACAGTTATAGCTAAAGATATAGTTACAGTTATCTGTAACGTAATCTGTAATAAGTGGGGTAAATTTAAAATTTAAAACACACTACACAAATTCAAAGTAGTAGAAGTGGGGTATGAAACTGCCTTTAAAATCTGCAACCGTGATATTTGACCCGTCTTGTAAGTGTTTAAAAGGTGAACTAAAGCTGTTTGCTGTTTGTCCAGCTACAGCAACTCCACTTTTCTTTACTATTTATGCTGATCATAAATCACCAATTTGTTACCACGCTGACCCGTAGTTATCTGTGTAATATTGTACATCTTAAAAAGTATAGTGCCTGATATAAGCTCTCAGATATAAGAGGGGGGGATAGACTCCCCTTAAAATAACAATTTGTGAAGTTTTAAAAATGTTGTGTATTTTTACAACGAATTAATTCTTGTAAATAATCAGGAAATTCTAGACAGAAGAAACCCCAGAGGGGAGGTTCAAAATCCCAAAACCACCCCCTTATATACGCCCCTGGTGGGTACTCATGTATGTACCTGTGAACGAATTACAATATTCTGAATGTTAGCTATATTAACAAAAATAACAAATAACTTAACCTGATTTAGGGTGGATCCGAAAATTGCCATGGTTGCATTTGTCAAAACCGATTCTTCGCTCCGGACGCTCCGGGGCGTTTTGACAAACGCCATACTCGCTAAAAATATCCCTCTAGACCGGTGCTACTCAACAATTGAGTCAATTTTCTATGAAACTTTTTCATTTATAAAAAAATAAACGAAAAAACGTTTAAAAACCATGAATAACATTTAAACTATACCCATAACAACAAACTTCATCACATACCGTTCACTAATTTATCAAAAGCTGGTAGCAGTAGTAATCAAATTTTTCTTATTGGTACTTATAGTTAAAAATTAATTATTTAAAAAGATTAATAAAAAAATTACTCCTAAATTCCATTTAAGTTTGATAATCTTAATACCTATTAAATCTCTCGATGTTAGGGGAGTTTACAACTAAGCTTTAAAAAATAAGTAGCCACTTTATAATCCGCTTAAAAATTAGCGGAGTTTACTAAACCCCGATATAGCTACAGTTGCAGCTATAATTATAACTACAGATATAGCTACAGTTATAGCTAAAGATATAGCTACAGTTAAAGGTACAGTTATAGCTAAAGATATAGCCACTATTATAGCTACAATTTTAGCTACATTTATAGCTACAGTTATCGCTACAGTTATAGCTACTATTATAGCTGTAGTTATAGCTACAGTCACAGCTAAAGATATAGCTACCATCTGAGGAAATTACTAACATTGCGCTGTTAAAATTACTTAAATTTTATTAATCCAACAAATGAAATATATAATATTTGTTACAATTTTTAGACATATCTTTTCGCAAACATAGTTACGGATAGAGGAAAGGATGATTTATGTAAAATTAAAGTTACGTCTGTAGACGAACATGGACCCAAAATATGGAATTTAATAGCTTACGACGAGGATACAGATACACACATTAACGAAACATTTTATATTACCTTTTTCTGTAAGTAAAACTGACCACAAATAAATATTTTATGTTAAGACACTAAAATACGAAACGGTCATTAGCTTAGTAAGTTAGCCGACCGACTGCTGACGCTTAGGTATTCGGATAAAATACCAGAAAAGTCCAAATATCCTTATGGGTGATTTCGTGCCTCAGAGGGTACTTAAAGACTTATATCATATGATGGGGTATAGTACCCTAACCGGGCCCACAGGTTTTTATAGACATCACTAAAATTCTTGCCGAATTTGAAAGCGGACAGACAGTATGATGAACTCCAAATTTCAATTTATTTAGGAATTAATTCCGAGTGGAATCCGTAGACCCACTACGGAGACTGGGAATTGCACGGTGCGTCGCGCGCGTCAGTTGACTTGTACCCAACTTTTAGAGATCAGGTATTTTCGAGTTTTGTTGCGTCCCTACGGATTTTTCTAATAAGATTTGTGCTTGTCAAAATGGGCCACAGCGCCCGAACGTAGCGAGGGTAGGGGAGGTTTTCGTGAATTTTGGCCGTATTTTTGAATAATCAATAAAATTTAATTTTTTTATTCGGACATTTTTAAAATCGATTTCATACGATCAAATTGGACATTAATGGCAAAATTTTGAATTTTTTCGAACATAATTCCTATTGCATGTCAGCAGTAAATCTCGTCGACTCCTTCTTCATATATTTAATTTTTAAAGTTATTTAACATATATTTCTCAATATTTAAGAAGACAATAATTTAAGAAGAAGTAAATTTCAGATAAAGCCAAAATATTGCACCAGGATATAAGGATTATGGACGGCGAAAGTTTGTTCAATCATCTAATATTGGAAGACAAAAAACTTATCTCTTGTACACTCAACTATAACAATGTGGAAATTAATTTGGACTTAAAATCTGAAAAATCCAGAATTACGCAGTTTTCTTCAAATAACGACGTAAGCCTTAAATTTTTTTGTAAAATGTTCTGTTACTGCTTTTCACATTAAAATTATATAAAACAGGCTTAAAAGGGCTTTTCAAAGGGGTTTCCGCACCAAAAGTGTCACAATGAAATTTTTTCTCTTTTGTATTAGATAAACAGAGATACTGCTTCGAAGGTTCAAAGTTTAGGACGCAATTTGTGTGGTTACAAATTAACTAACGTGTCATACGTTTCGGATCAAAATGTACGAAGCAATTTGACTGCTGTTGATGATCAAGGATTGCGCTACAGAGCGACCACAGTTACAAATGTCAATAGTGAGTATCTACGAAGGAGTAAATGTATTTTACAAAAAAAAATTATCAGGTAAAATCGATCCGGCCAATCTTCATTGGACACAACCGATCACATTTGGGGATGAATTTTCAATTAAGTGTGGTATCGGCACACAACTGTTTTGTTTAATATACAATCCAGATGGCGTATTAGTGTCTGATCAGGAATGTATATACAAAGTTGAAAGTTCAACTGTTAATCATTTGGGAAGATGGAAATGCTACAAAGGACTTGTGGACAAAATGGAAAGTTTGGTATATACTACTGATGTGGTGAAAAAAGGTCAGAAACGTAGTTACTGATTTCTTTGTCTAAATTAAAATATTTTTTGTAGAACGAGGAGCAATAGAAACTTGGCAATTGGAAACAACCGAATATCTTAGTATTGGATGTAAGCAGAGTGCGGCTGTACCGAAATTAGATTATTGCAAGATGATTGCTCCTGATGGTCAGATCATTAACATCTTAGACTTTGTTGCGTCTGAAAGATTCAGCTCAATTGGAACTAATTTCCAAAATAGGATATGTTCCCTACAGGTAAAAATTGTATATAATATGTTGCTATGATTAACAGTAAGTACTGTCAGGCGGGTTGCCTAGGTACCGGTATTTAGTATCGTACTACACCGTTAGGTGCCTCATTTACCTTTTTATTTATTTAAATTTATAGCAAATTTTATTTTGATTCAGATCAAAAAACCGTTAGAGAATACTGAGATAGGTCTTTGGAAATGCGAATTTAAACAACAACAAAATAATCCAACTGGAGCTTTTATCCATGTTAATTCAATGGCTAGTAAGTCAATATCTATTTCTTCACGTTATAGCAATTTAATCGATCCATTTTCGATTAGTTCCAGATTATCCCAAAGAAATAAAATTAACAGCAGCAATGGATAAAAAGTTCAACGTGTCGTGTCAAGTTCCATATCGCTCCGACTATTGTCTGATCAAATCTCCAAATGGTACAGAATACAATATCAGAAAGTTATCGGATCTTAATATGGGAAGATGCCAATTGTATATAGACCACGTCACTGAAAGTGATAATGGAACATGGACGTGCACATATGGTCGAAAAACTGGTTTACCTGACGAGGAAATAAAAGTTGAAGTGAGTCTCATGCTTAGCTACCACTAGAGCCACCTACCGCCATTTATTAAAATTCAATTGGTGGACTTCGTTAAGTCATAAATTTTATTTTTTATTAGGTTTCCATTTCTGAGCTTCTTCGTTATTCTAAAAGAATAGAAGCCGATTCAGGCGATCGTGTGACATTTATCTGTAGTTCTGGCGGTATTCCTTTGCAATATTGCAGATTTATTTCGCCTAATGGTTTTGGTTATTATTTAGGAAATCACCAAACTTCAGAGAGGTTAGTAAAAATTAAGATTTTTACTTGAAAGTTGCTCATACCTATTTTGGTAGGATTGGTTATTATGGGAAAGGTATAGAATACGGCGAATGCGGTATTTCGATATCCAACATTCAACCGGCTGAAGCTGGAGAGTGGAAGTGTGTTACAAAATTGTTTAACGAAATTGATCCTGAAAATTACGAACAAGAAATAATTGGGGATATTTTTGTAGATTTAATAGTCCCCCCTCAATCTACTGGTAATGGTAACAATCTTGAGTTTAAATACAAAATTAACTCAGTTTTTATTTTTCATTAAAGATATTAATGTTGGTGCCATTGGAATTGGAACTGCTGTTCTTCTGGTAGTAATAGGATCCGTAATAGCAGTAGTTGCAGTTAGAAAATGGAAGAAAAAACAAAATGTCGAAAATAATACCACTGCTACGGAAAACAACGAAACCCAATTAGTTTTAAATAATTGAACATATTTATATATGATAATGTAGTGATTGTTGACCTTCCATTAAAATAATATTGGATGAATGGTTGTCAGCGGTCTTAATAGAAATAAATAAAATTGTTCGACTTTTCGGGTTCTTTAATGACTCATTTTCAAAAACTACAAACGAAAAACATAAATAAAAGAACATATAAATAAGAACCTCTCTCGGTTATGTTTAGTATAAAAATTGGGTTGGTACCTAAATAAAATAGGTTATGTTTAGCGTAAAAATTAGGTTGGTACCTAGAGAGGTTTTTTCACATTGAGATATTTTTTTTTCAATATTTTCTTTTATTTGTGTTTTTCTTTTTCTTTTTCTTTTTATTTGTTTTTTTCATTTTTAATTTCTAATTTTATTTGAATTTATAATTATAGAACCTGAAACGTCAAATATTTTTTTTGTTTCTATTAAAACCGTTTCGACCATTTGGTATACGAATATATTTTATTGAACAAAATATTTCTACACAGTAAAAATGGTTTTCTTTGAATAAAAAAAAACTTTTGTTTGAATAATGTTTTATACAGGAAAAAATTGTGTTTAATTTAAATAAAATATTTTTGGTCAAAGAAAAATTTGTTTAAATCAAAAAAAAATTTTTGTTTTGATCAACAGTATTTTATTTAAATTAAATTAAAGTTGAAAAAAATTGATCGTCATTTGGAACCGCTTAGGGCTACGAGGTAGCCCTTTCCTACTTTTTGACCCCAAAAATTGAAAGTCTTAAATCGAAATTTTTTTTGGCATTTTCTTATGCAGTTTGACGAGATAAATCGATTGATTTATTTTTAATTTACTTTAAGATTTTACGTAAGTATGATATTTTAGGATTTATGTATCTTAAAATTGAAGTGCATAACTTTTGTCAATTGGGTGCTTTTTAAACTAATCTCGCATTTTCATAACCCTCTTTCAAAAGCTATCAACCGTTGCTTTATCTAAACTAATATTTACTTGATAATGCACTTCTGGTTAAGTCAATACTTATAAACAGATTTAATTTGTAATATTAATACCGCGAGCCGATTTTTTTGTTTACTTTTCTTTCAAACCCATTTATCTACAAAAGCGTTTTGACACCAAATATGTAAAAAAATTCCATTTATAAATGTCACTTACAATTGACGCTTACAATTATCAATAGCTTTGTTGACACTTACGTATAATTGTCAATTATAACGTATAGTTAACTTCTTTGAAAAATTTAATTCAACTTCGAAAAAATAAACAACATATTTATAACGTAATTGACACTACTTACAATTGTCAATTTGCTTAGTTGACATTTATAATTGACAATTGACAATTTTTTTACATCGAAATTAGTAATAATTAGAAATTTTAATTACAATATTGTCAATTTGCTTAGCTGACAATATTGATACAATGGTCAATTATAACGTATTTGATATTTACAGTTATTACAATTATAATATAATAAAATTGACAATTGTAAGTGTCAGCTAAGTAAATTGACAATTGTAAGTGAAATTGATAATTGTAAGGGTTCAAGCGCTAAACATGTAGACTCAAGTCTACAGCTGCGTTTAAACGGCCTGCTCTGCTAAAAAGTTAGAAGCTGAACTCCCTGCCGGCGTTCTAGATGTGGTAGATGTGTCAATTGCACCCCTGTTGGCATGAAAAGCTGAAAATATTATTGTAAAATTGACAATAAAAAAATATATTTGTAAACATAAAATTAGGAATATACAATTATTATTATATAGTCTGATCGACTGTTCCACTTAAGATAAAAAGTTTTGTATAATTTAGTGGTTTTCAAACTTATTGTCTGGTGGCACACTAAAATCATTAAACAAAATTCACCGCAACCCATTATTTTTTTTGCTGTTTTTTTTTTCTTAAACTCAATCTGAATCGGCAAAAAAGTGGAAAATAATTTTTTGACACCTAAGCTTTGCGGTGGGATTTTTCTCCAGCGAAAATTTGGTTTGGCGGGATTGTGGTGCGGCGGGATTTTGGTTTGGCGGGATTCCGACATTATGTATATTACAAAACTTTTAAAACCAAATCGTATTTTATAAAAGCTTTGATTGGAATAACGATTTTCATATTAAATATATACATCAGTTTATCTGTAGTTAGATTATCCGTTGATACGATTATCTGATGATCCGATACCTTCCTGGTTTAAATTGAAATAGTCTTGCGGCACCTATAAAGGTTAAGAAAACAAGGTTGAACTCACATTGCCGTAGTTCTATACAGCTACATTTCTGGTTTAAATTTAAACCTGGCTTAAATATCAGTTTAGTCAATTCATCTCATTGGACGGCACCACTTTCCACTGATGGTTGAAAAATATGAAAACTATTGTCATCTATATCTCGGAAACGGTGGGACAAAATAAAACAATAAATAGACATTTTATTTTGTAAATTTTATTATCTACATTTTTGTTTCTATATATTTTTTTACTTGGTCCCACCGTTTCCGAGATACGAGCAGCTCTTCTCTAGATAGTGCTCAGCTGTAATCCGTATTTTTTTAATTTTATCGCTTACGCCCATACTGGTGCCCTATACAGGAAAATCGAATGAACCACTGAAGCAATGACTGTGTTGATCGAGGACCATCTATGTTGGGATTCAACCTTGTAAGAACTGTTCGATTTGCATTTTTTTTGGACGTCCTTTTTTTGCGTCGGGAGGGTGAAAATCTTCCACAAGACACCACCAGCCCGTACTGGGTGGTAGTCCAACTTCCCGTTGGCGTGTCCAGGATTCGCTCGCGCATTCTTTCCGCTACACGGCCCGTTGAACAGGCAGAAGCCCGTTCGGGACTTTTTTCTTCTTTTGCTTGTTTACTCTTGTTCATGATTTCTTCTCTGTTATTCTTCCTTTATTCCAATTATGGTTTTGGCGAGTCTTGTTACATTCTCCCATGCTTCTGGGTCGAACAGCATGTGCTCCACTAGGTTTTCAGGTTGGAGTTGGAGTCCGGTGTTTCTTTGTTCTCCCTCCCATTGTGTGCAGTTGAAGAATGTATGCTCCGCTGAGTCATGTCCTTCCCCGCAGTATAGACAGCTGGGGTTTGATGTTTTCTTCATCTTGTATAAGTAGGACTCAAAGCACCCGTGTTCGGAGACACGGTCTCATCATATGTGGTTTCTCCGTGCTTTCTCTCATACCAGCCTCTTATGTTTGGGATGAGTCCATATTCCCTTTTATGAGTTGTTCCATCTTGTCTGCCACACTTCCAGTGAATGTTCTCTCGCTTCCTTTCTTTTTAGGTCTTTCAAATTGAACATGTCTCTCTTTTCTTTTGCAAGGGTGTCCACTGGGACCGTGCGATTTTTCTTTGTGTTTTCAACAATTGCATCTCGTACTTCTTCATTTTTAGTGCTTCCGCCTAAATTGGTGCTCCGTATAGCATGATTAACGTGACCATACGACCCGCTTTGAACGGGACTGTTTCTATTTTTGGTACTCTGTCCCGGTGTCCCTGAAGAAAGTTTCGGATACATCATTGTCCCGTTTTCAGTTAAAGGTCAACGATAGACTTTTGAATTGTTTTTAATGCATGTAAAATTCAAATATTTACGATTTTTTAATATTTTTTTATGTTTAAAAATTATATATAGAAGAAGATTAAAAATTAAACATTTTTTGAAATATTGAAGATTGAAGATAAAAATTAAAGATTAAAAATTAAAGATTAAAAATTAAAGATTAAAAATTAAAGATTAAAGATTAAAGATTAAAAATTAAAGATTAAAGATTAAAGATTAAAGATTAAAGATTAAAGATTAAAGATTAAAGATTGAAGATTAAAGATTAAAGATTAAAGATTGAAGATTAAAGATTAAAGATTAAAGATTAAAGATTAAAGATTGAAGATTAAAGATTAAAGATTAAAGATTAAAGATTAAAGATTTTAGATTAAAGATTAAAGATTAAAGATTAAAGATTAAAGATTAAAGATTAAAGATTAAAGATTAAAGATTAAAGATTAAAGATTAAAGATTAAAGATTAAAGATTAAAGATTATAGATTATAGATTAAAGATTAAAGATTAGAGAATTAGAGATTAAAAATTACACATTAGAGAATTAAGGATTGAAAATTCGAGTATTAGAGATTAAAGTATTTTTATTTCAATTGACTCCAATCTTCCCTAATTTTTACCAGATCGAGTCCCGTTTCGAGTAAAAAATAAAAATGGTCACGTTAAGCATGATAGACTCAGCTACTGATGCCACCACTCGGCGTTTTTTGTTTTCGGGTCCTCCGATGTTCAGTACTGTCATTGCCCTGGCTGGCACTATATCTGTGTCGTGTAGCTTGACTTTTATCTCTCTGTGCTTTCGTCTTCCCTTCACCAGCACCTCTTCCATCTTCTCCGGTACCAGTGTCAGACCTCTTTCCATTGTCCACTTTCTTATCATTCTGATTGTATCTTCTGCGCCTTCTTTGATCTCTTCTTCTGTTCTTCCCTCCACCACCAGGTTCAGGTCGTCAGCGAAGCCCAGCAGGGTCACTCCTTGTGGGACTGAGAGTGACAAGCTGGTAGCTGGTGTTCTATATACATTAGTGGTGTTAATACAGAGTTAATACAGTTAATACTCTTCTGTTTTGTAATTCTTGCAGAATGACCTTCCAGCTCGCCGAGTTGAACGCATTTTTTATATCGAGGGAGACAACCATCACGTATCTCCTGGTCCCCATGTTCCCGACTTGGCCTTGCTGATGATCTTTATAAGGAGGTTTAGGGCGTAGGTGGTAGAATACCCTTTTTGGAATCCGAATTGGTTTGGTGCTAATCCGCCCTCCCCCCGGGCATCTATCTCATTTTGGAGTCGGATCAGGATGTATCTTTCGTAGAGCTTGCTCAGATGGTTCAGCAGACAAATTGACCTGTACGAAGATGGAGCGTTAGCTGGCTTGTCTTCCTTCTTCAGAAGCACCAGGGAGGCGTTCTTCTATTCTTCTGGGAATTTTTCTTGTTTTTCCAAATTGTTTAACACATCTAGCATCCAATGGGGTCGCTCTTCACAGAGCCTTTTTATGAGGACGGCTGGCATTTTATCCGGTCCCGGGGCCTTGTTGATTTTTATTTTCTTCGTTATTTATTTTAATTCGTCTTCTATTATAAGCTCCTCGATGTGTTTTTCATCTACGTATCTTGGCTCCTTTTGAACGGAGGGTGTGTGGGAGGAACAGCGTGGTTATGATTTGTGCCTGATGATGAGAAATCTCTTTGGAATAACCTTGACATCATCAGTAGAACAGTGAAATCTTATGGTCCATGCGATGGCTACATTATCTGCATGTATGTTCTAGACTGGAGTTTCTCTTTACTTTTTGGATAAGTACAGTGGAAGGAATATCTATATTTAGATAGTTATCGCAATTCAAAATCCACTTTTTCACCCTTTCTAAAATTATAATTAATTAATTATTGTCCTGAATTTCAGGGGAGACTAAGCCTATCTTGCCTCCTCTGACGAGCCGCCGCTGGTTTGAACTTTATAACAGTAATATTTTTAAAATTAAAAAAATTATAAACAATGGGACCCACCTTTATAACTCGTTTGCAGCTATACTGTACGGCACTGTTTAAACTTTGTATAAAAGTTATTTGAAACGCCCTTGTATAATACCTACTGCAATCAAATAATCGATCAAACATTTGTTTCCAAGTTCACTATTGAATTTTTTCACAACGAGTAACATGTCAATATTTGACAAATAGCTTTCTACACTTTAGTAAAATTTTGAATCAAAATGGTTAGCGGTAAAGAATTTCGAGCAAATCTTAGTCAGCCTATGCCAGGAGCGCCCCGAAGAAAAGATTGCAGGATAGTTCCGGCATTCACTATTCAGAGTATGCAGAAGCACACGTGTGTTTTAGCACCAGCAAAATGTAATGTTTTCAAAGAAGTGCCATTTAAGAAATCAAATTTTCGGACCTATTACAATCGTGGTGACTTGCCCATAGCTTTAGATGCCAATCGTGCCATTTCATGGAAGGTAACAGCAGAGTCTTTCATATCTATTCATGGTATAATTAAAATTATTTTAGGTGGACATCAAAAAATTGGATTACCACCACTACTTGCCAATGTTTTTCGAAGGTTTGGGCGAAGTCGAAGAACCATACAAATTTTTTGCCCAACAAGGTATTCACGATATGCTGACTTTCGGTGGTGCAAAAATTTTCCCCTGCATTCCTCAACTGATTATTCCCATTAAGAGTAAGTAAAAATTGATTTTTGGGAGAAATGGCACTAATTTTACGTTTAGACGCATTTAACACAAGAAATAAGAAAGTTATGATATCCACCATGAAAGTGATGCAGCATTTGGTGAAGTCCGGTGACATGATAGGCGAAGCCCTGGTTCCATACTATCGTCAAATTCTTCCAACTTTGAATTTATACAAAGAAAAAAACGGTACTTCAATTTAGTGTAATCACTTAATCCATTTTAATGTATATCCTTTCAGTTAACTGTGGAGATGCAATTGATTATAGCCAAATGAGAGGCGAAAATATGGCCGACCTTATAAATGAAACTCTTGAAATTTTGGAAAAATATGGAGGGGAAGACGCTTTTATTAATATAAAATATATCATCCCTACTTACGAATCCTGCATGATGAATTAAGTTTTTCCCAAATATTTCAAAACCGGTCCCTGCTTATAAAATTATACAATATTTATATTATTATTAATTTTAATTTTACATATTGATTTTAAAAATTTTCATTCAAGTGCTTGTTTTCAACCGGTTTGTTACGAGATTACCAATATCCATACGCACTTTATATCAATACATCATAAAGATTGCAATAATAAATTATTACATCATGCATATTACTCTCAATTCTGTCCAATAAGAGATTTAAATCCAGTTCATTAACAATAATACTTCAGTTAGTTTATGCAGAACTAATTCAAAGTGATGGGGTAGATTGGAGGGTCCCAGGTTCGATTTCCCAAAAGCGATTATTCAAAAAAAACTTAAATAACAAATTGTTAGTAAATCTAACAAATAAATTGGTTGATGCAAAGAAACACTTTGTTGTGGCAACAAAAACAACTTTGTTCAACAAATAATCAACTTTGTTGCTACAAACAGAAAATTCATGTTACAATCATGTGGATTGTATGGGAAAAGAACAATTTTCTATTCTTCTTCTATTTTAAATCTGTTGCCGAAGCATCCGTGAAGGGGTGATGGGGGTTGCTCTTGGATCTGTTATTGGCGATTTAATAAATTTAGATTTTTAATTTTTTTAACTTTTGAACGGTACGTTGTAAAGACGTGCGGTTTTTGAAATCCGAAGTGCCGGTTCCCCGCTGAGCACGAATCCGAGGTCGAAACAATTTTTCGCCCAGCCGTTTTCGAGATCAGCGGGGCAACTTTTTAACGGGACGTGTTGGCGGGTTGGAGTTTTAAGATTTGGATCGGTCGTCAAAAATGCTACAAGAAACTTCAAAGAACGCCCCGATCGGCCGATCCGTTACGGAGTTATTGGCAATTTAATAAATTTAATAACATAAATCACAATTCAGCAGCGGCGGCTTGTCATAGGAGGCAATGGAGACCTAGCCTCACCTGAAACTCTGGAATATTAATTAAACTATTTAAAATTTTCAAAATAGTAAAACAGTGGATTTTTGATTGTAAGAACTATTAAAAGATAATTACTCCTTTTACAATACATATTCAAAAAATGAAGTTTGGCTGCCACAGAAGCAAACAAAATTTTCGGCCCAAAACACCCATGCAGGTCATGTAGCCATCACACGAACCGAATTTTAGAGCTGAAAATTTGGAAAACTGGGCTAAAACGAAGTCTAAAGAAGCGTGGGAAGGCTTGGAGTGGATGAACACAGGTTAATTTTTTAGAAAAAATAAGAAAAGCATCATCAAAATTAGTTTTTTTAATTTAAAAATGTTGGGATGGGACCGAAGGGGAGACCGCTGAAAGATTCTGGTGTACTTACAAAGGAAAATTTGAAAAAATCCTAGAAAATCTTAGAAGCCTTAGGAAATTAAATAATATCTCAAAAATTTACACTCTATTATTATCCTCCTCAAGTGAAAAAGTCACGAGCCGCCGCTGCCTCCCACCTCATTAGAGGGGGATGCACTTACCTTAATACAACGTTCATAGTTCATAATTAAACGCAATGCTTATGATATTCACTCTTAAACCATCAATAAATAAGGTGGAATTCGGATGACCGCAGTTTCTAGGGCTCAATACAGCAAATCCTCTGTTTTAACATTATATTACATTTTTTTATTTTTATTCTTATTTTTTTATAATCAATTTAAAATATTATCGCCTTATAAGTAAATGCAAATATAAGCAAATATTTTAATTATGTGGGGGGCCATTTATTTTCCCCGCAAAAAAAATTTTTTTTATGAGCCCCGGCACCATTCCTGTGATTCTTATGTAAAAGACCTCCTGAATCCGAATATGATCGCACACCGTGTTCGTGGACCCCCCCCCCATCTATTTTTATCACTTTTTGATAATTTGGATAGATAAAAAGAATTATTTTAGTCTTTACAGTGAATATGGGAGCGCCGAGAGGCTAGAGGGGTAAAAAGTTCTAAAACATGAAAATTTGTAGCAAGGTGTTACATGTGGTGGTGGGGGGAGGGGGGTGGATTGCATCCTTAAATTGTAAAAAATTCATTAAAAATAATAGATTTTTGAGGCTATTTTGTAATTTTTATTTTATCATACGAAGTCTGAGAAAGTATTGTAATCGTGTAAAAACAAAAAGTTGAAATATTGATGAATTTAGACATTTTGGGGTCCCAGAAAGGGAATATCATTATTTCCAAAAAATGTCTGTATATATTATGTGGTCAAATTTTGTGTGCGCTCTACCTCAAAAAGTAATAGAAAGTTTTTAACAAAATTTTGTATTTAGTACATGATTATTGAGACTTTAGAGCCGAGTAGATTTTGGTTAAAATTGGTATGTGGAAACGCAAAAAAAAATAATATTATGTAAATTAAAAAAATTATGTTTTTCTTATTTTTAAAATTTAATTTTTTTATTGTATTCTCCTCCAAAATAATAATAAAAAAGTATGAATCAATACTCGTGTAAACATTCTATTTTTGTTTAAGTATATAGTTTTTACAAATTAAAAAAAAAATTTTTTTTCTTATTTAAAATTTTTTTTTTTATTATAATTATTCTCCCCCAAAATAATTATTTTTTAAAATTTATTTTAAATTTAAGTATTATTATTTAAAAGTATGATAAAGTTATGGGCATGGCCACATCCGAGGTACATGTCAGCGGCCCCCCCCCCCCAGTTTCGAATTTTTGGATGTATTTCAAATGATGATTGTAAAAACTTAAGATTTAACGCATGTTGCTCGGAGTTCGGTTGAAGATTTCAACTATCCATAACTTGGTAAAACATTAACTTAAAATCTTGCTTAGTGAAGCTCATTCAGGCTCAAACAAATCGCAAAACTGCAAAAATGTCTACAGCCCCCCAGTAGTTTTTCGCGAATAACTTCGCGACCTTTGAGGGTCAAACGAAAATAATGGAAGCTCATTGAAGCTCAAACGATGCTCTAACGTTTGACATAAAATTTATATAAAAATTTGAAACTGGGGGGGGGGCATCATATCTACAGCCCCCCCCCCGAGTAGTTTTTTGCGAATAACTTCGCGACCTTTGAGGGTCAAACGAAAATAATGGAAGCTCATTGAGGCTCAAACGATGCTCTAACGTTTGACACCAAACTCATCCAAAAATTCGAAACTGGGGGTGGGGGGCGCTAATATGTACCTTCACATCCGATTTTTTTACTTATTTTGTACATATTCCAGCTTCTTGTCTCGCTCATTCTCCCCCTAACATCCCCAAAAAATAAAAATATATAGTACCAAGATAAAATAAAATTATAATAATTATAATAAATAAATAAGATAAGTAAGTACCCTTATTCGGTGCTATATTGCTTTTGCGGTGCTATTGTTTGGGGGGCTTTTGGGGAAGATGAAAAAAAGCTAAAATATGTACAAAGTAAATAAAAAAATTGTAAAAATATCCAAAAAAATAGATAATTTTCAATGAATTTAAAGGGGCAAATCCCCCCCCCCAATTCTGTAAAAGTTAAAATAACTTTGTTATCTCTCCAAATTATGGAAAAGTAGTACTACAAATTTATGGCAAGGTGGCGTCCGACGAAAACGGTGGGTGATTGGGGAGAGGGAGAAAATTCAGGAGGTCTGTTCATATAATGAATTAGCAAGAATTATTAGAGGCTCATTTTTCAATGAAGAAAGCAAAAATGTGGTGTTATTTTTTTAAATCACCAACTCTGCGTTTCTCAACTTGTGGGGCGCAACTCCTAAGGGGGCGCGATAACACTAAATGGGGGGGGGGGCTAGCAAATCAAAAAATAATATTAGAAAAATTATTTAATTTACCTAAAAAAACAAAACTTAATATATAAAATAAAAAAAATTAAATACAAAAATATTGTATGAGAGAGGATGCGGTGCAATGAACATTATGATTGAAATTGGATCACAAATCCTGAAAAGTTGAGAAACGCTGGACTAACTGACAAGTTAGTTACTTTCTCTTTCAATCTTATAAATCCAATGCAATAAACTCACTCAGACTTGGCACTTCATAATTCGGGTTTTCTAAATAACCTTTGAAGGTTAATACATCAAACAGAAGTGTTTTATTTACGATTTTTATATCTCAAATCTCTCGAAATGTAGATAATGTTGCTATTGCAATATACGGGGTGTACATTTGAAAACGATCCCATATTTTCAAAAAACTGTTGAAAACGGGTTTTTAATTGCGTTGGGACTCACCCCCTTTACTCTCAGGTACCCCAAATTGTAAAATTTAAATGGACCATACTCATCGTGACACCTAAAATTAAAGGGCTTTAAAAATGCGAACTTTTACGAAAAAAAAATATCAACTTGAATTCTTCTCAAACTTTGCATGGCGATTTTCGCATAGACTGCATCAAAAAATGTAGTTTGGGAAGATTTAAAAAAAATGGTTAAAGTCAGAATTTTACAAAGTGCAGTTCTGTACCACTCTCCTAAGCAATAGGGCTTATTAGTTTTCAAGTTTTTCTAAAATATTATAAAAATTATTGATTGTTGCAAGTGTGGTTTCCCCACCCACGCAAAACAAAACTACCTGTTCCCAATTATTGTCAGCCAAATGATTGTGAGCAAAATGAGTTTCGGCCAAAAAATGTTGGTCAAACAACCTGATACCGGTCCGAATGGTAGCAGATTGCTGTTTTTGCAGGTGAATTCTGATTGGTGAATAGGAATTTATGGATTCCAAATTGTTAACCAATCAGATGTAATCCGTAATCAGGATCTACCTTTAAATGCAATATGAGATGCATTCTAACTTATAAGTTAGATAAGTTATCTACGTCACATTGGTCAGACGTCAGGCCTGGCAAGATTATTGATATGCATGTAATGAACAGCCGCTTCAAGTATACTAGACGGCGTCGGAGCTAGGATCATAAGCGCCCCTGGAAAGATTTGATTTTTGCGCCACCCAATAGTACTTAGAAAATTAAAAAAAATCTTAAGATTACCACCACAAATTTTTTTTCTCGGTGTGAGTATAGTAAATGACGTTCAGTTTCAAAATAAGTTCAATAAGTTCAAAACTCGTTCTTTATACAGATGTCGCTATGGTTTGCGGAAGTGACAAATGCCGCGCCATCTCTTCGGATAATTTCTGATCCAAATAATAAATCATGACTTTAATGTCATTAAATTAATTAATTATTTCAAAATAAGTTACGTTAGAAAAAATTTGAGCTGGTCACATGACTAAAAATACAAAAACTCAAGTTTCATAAAAAAAAATCAGCAGAAACTAAATTGTCAATATCCTCTTGGGAGTAGCAGTTACGCCACTGGCACTGTTTTGTCAACATTTCAGGTTATGTTTGGTTACCATGGAGATGAACAGGAATCACAACTAACGAAGTGGTTATAAAGATTTGTTTAAAATTCATACCAAAAAATTGAGCTATGGGAGACGACGTGCAACTAGAAGATGCTATTTCGGCGATCGGTAGTGATCTGACTCCTCCAGGTGCAGGCGACGAAGGAACGTTGGCGCCTAAAGATGCCAGCCACGAATCAATTCCTGTGATACATTCCTATCAGATCAAACCAAATCTGCAAGACAAGTAAGGTTTATTTTTATTGTTATTTGTTTTGTGAACTTGACAATTTTTTACTTTGTAGATTTAAGGCAAATCCGGTTAAAGAAATTATTCGAACCGTCGTGGGACAAAAATTGACAGGGAAGTCTTACGATAGTGACAGTGCTAAAAAATGGAGCACGAGTATAGCCAACGAAATTAACATTAAAGTTAAAGGTATGGTGGTTAGCAGACAAAAGCGCGATAGATGATATTTATAATTTTTTAGAATTGAGAATGAAGAGGTACAAGCATGTAGTGGAAGTGGTTATCGGCGAACTGAAAGGAGCTGGATTCAAGTCGGGTGTACGCTGTCTATGGGACTCGGAAACTGACGGTTACACAAGTGACACTTTTATGAACGAAACGATTTTTTGTTTGGTTATTGTATTCGCAGTTTATTTGTATTAAGTGTAAAATTAAGTTTTGTAATTACTATGTAGAAAATTAAAATTTTTTTTTTATTATTTGTCAATTTGAATCTCGCGCCGAAGCGGGCGGAATTGGGCGTTGATGTTGTACAAGGTTGTGCATACAATCGCAAATTTAAAATTTTTTTGTGAAACTTGAGCGGATAAAGGAAGCTATTATCGTAATTAAAATTATTGCAAATTTACGATCGGATGGAGAGTTTTGTATGAATCGCGAATAGCGAATTCGATAAATTTTGGAAGGGGAACAAGACGCGCAGCCGCCATTTTGGCAACTTCCGGCATCTCCTCTGCGTTGTAACGTTGCGGGTCGTACACGAAGTTAACTCGATGCGTTTTTTAAACGTTTCGCACAAGAAATGGCAAGCGAAATTGAAATTAATCAATTATGTCGTTTGTGCCTAGTTAAAGAACAAGTTAACGTACCGATTTTTGAAGAAGAAGGTGATTTAGGACAAATATTCTTAAAAATATCGGCTTGCTTGCCGGTCAAGGTAAGTTAGGCCGCGACGCCATGTTAGTTTGTACATTTATTTCGAATTGTTGTGCCGCTGCTCAAATCCACTGTCAAATTTCATAATATTTTTGATATTTGATAATTTGTTTCACCGTTTGACAAAGTGTTTCACGGAATTTTTCCACGTTTTTAAATAAATTTTTAATTGGAAGTTAGTTTTGGGCCGATGGCAATTCATTGTGGAAAGTAGTTTTGCGTGAGTTACGTTTTAACGATTTTTTTAGTGTTTGTGCTTCACTTAAACGACATTTTGTTTTATATAATTTTGTTCTTGCGACCTTCACCCGACTTGGCTTTTTCTAAATATTATGTTTCTGTTGTAACGCAGATATCTCGCGACGATAGTTTACCGAAAAAAATATGCGACAGTTGTTCGTGCAAATTGGACGTTGTGTATCAATTTTGGAATACTTCCGCCAATTCTGAAAAGCAACTCTTGAAGTGGTTGAACCAACTCGGGGTCGTCAATACCATGACATCGGTCAACAAAAAGAATTCGGATTCTCAGATGGCACATTCCATAAATACAGATACGGTCATTAATTTGAAGCAAGAAGTGGTCGAGCTTGCCGAACACGAAGACGACGATAACATGACCACAGAAGAAATGGACGATTCAAATGATTCCGAAAACTATATGCTTCAACAACAACATATTCCTTACGAAAACTTTTCCTTCCAAGATGGATTTCCAAACGAAGAGGTAAACACCACGACCTTTTTTAATTCCTCACAAACTAATTCTCTCTTGTTTTTTAACAGCCTTCCCATGCCGTTGCTTCATCTACGGTCACAAGCAAGACCGTAAACACACGCCCTAAACGTAAAAGACGGGCGACAACGAAGGCTCTGCAAGCTCAACTAGATTCGGATGATGAAGATGATTCCTTGCTGCGAGGAAAAATTACGAAGGTTGGTCTTACAACATCTTGCTCCATAGTCAATAAAATGTCGAGATCCTAAGTTTTGTAAATATACTAAAAGTTTTGGAAGCTAGAAGGTGCTAATGCACCTAATGACCTAAAGACTGGTTTTTTGCTTATTTCCTTTTGCCTGAGGTTCTTTGCAGTTTGTTTAAGACGATAGTCCTTTTCGATATACTTTCAGAGCATTATAACCTAATTAATAATTAGTAGACCATTGTAATAAATGTAAAAAATTTGCTTATTTTGACAAAATTTTTATTTATATAATAATGCATTTTTCTGTCGAGATTGCAATTAAGTAACTTAATTAACAATTTGATATTTGCGCACTATTTATCAAGACCAAGTTTATTCCTTTTACAAGATTTTTGAGAGATTTCCTCCTTTATTGCTTCAAGATTTTCTAGAATTTTTCGAGATTTTCTGGGATTTTTTCAGATTTCTTCACTTGTACACCAGATTTCTTCTGCAATTCACCCCTTGGCAGTGGCATAGCCAGGAATTTAGTTCGGGGGGGGGGGGGGGGGGGGGCACGAGCAAAGCGAGTCTTGTAATGAAATTTTTTGACAAACTTTTTTTAAATTTTCAAGGTCAAACGCTTAATAGAAAGTTAGAAAACTACAATACAAAAATAATTTCGGGGGGGGGGAGGTGAATACGCCACTGTCCTTGGAATAAAGTAAATATAAAATTATAAAGAATTAAATTATTTTTCACGTTGCTAAGCGCCATTCTTTTACAGAACCCTTACATTTCTAGAAAATCATATCTCAATCAATTTTTCACTAAATAGGACAAATTTTAGTATTTGGCAAGCTTAAGATGTATTTAAGCTGATATTCAATTTACAATTGGCTGCCAACAGTGGAGGTTTTACGAGCTTTAATATGTAATGCTTGAATATCATTTAAGCCAATTTTCAGACGTCTTATCCAAATCTTTTCTAAATTAAAGTAAATTTTATCAGCTTCAATTTTATACAGAACAACTTTTTGGCTGGGGTTAACTGTTTTTGAGATACAAGCAAAAAAACAAAATTCGGGATCTCCTGGGACTTTTAGTATGCTCACTTCCTAAGTAAAATATTGGTATCTCGACACAAGGGGTAAATATCTTCAAAATTTTGTGTACACTCGCTTGGAATTCTCTTGGAAATCCCTGGAATTCTTTCAAATTCCTAGGAAATCGTTGGAATTCTTTGGAAGTCTTGGAAATCATTGGAATTCCTTGGAAATCATAGGAATTCTTTGATTTGAACTCATTGGAATTCCTTGGAAATCCCTGGATTCTTGGGAATTCCTAGAAAATCGTTGAAATTCTTGGAAATCTTTGGAATTCCGAGATTCTGAAATTTCAAGGATTTCTGAAGAATTCCAAGGATTTCCTAAAAATTCCAAGGATTTCAAGGAATTCCAAGAATTTCCGGATTTCCAAAGAATTCCTTTGATTTCCAGTGATTTCCAAGAATTGCAATGATTTCCAAGAATTCCAGGAATTTCCAAGGAATTCAAAGGATTTCAAGGAATTCCAAGAATTTCCGGATTTCCAAGGAATTCTTTTGATTTCCAAGAATTCCAGGAGTTTTCAAAGAATCTGTTGATTTCCAAGAATTTCAGTGATTTCCAAGGAATTCTAATGGGTTCAAATCAAAGTGCCATCTAAAGAATTCCAGTGATTTCCAAAGAATTCCAGGCATTTGCAAGGAATTCAAAGGATTTCAAGGAATTCCAATGATTTCCAAGGGAATTCCAAACGAGTTGACACAAAATTTTCGAGATATTTACCCCTTATCTCGACATTTCCTTCCAAACCCCCGTTTTGAGCTATCATTGTCTGGACTAAAATCATTATCATAATTTTATCAATTTCCAGACTGAAGAACAAAGTGATAGTGGTGAAGATCCCGAACCAACTGCATTTGTTGGTTTACCATCAACGAGTACAGATGACCAACCTGGTCCATCTGGAATCAACAAAGGAAACGCTGAAGCACCGTGAGTACCTTTTTCTATTTTTTGTAGAAAAGTTGATACCAAACGTGTGCCAATCTTGCACTGGCCGAACGAGCTGTTTATCATTTTGTTATTTATTTATTTATCTGTGTGCTATATTTAAATATTCTGAGACACGGGGGAGGGGTCACTCGAGTGTTGTCGCTAATTTTATTATTACTTTGGTTTAACTTTTACACTAAGGTAAGTGGAAATTTTTTATTGTGCTCCTCGCCAGTTTAGTTTTCATATTTTTTTTACTTAATTTCTGGTACACGTTTGGTTTGAAATTTTTGAGACAACATTGGAAGTGTTAACAATTTTTGAAGTCAATATTTTATTTTCCAATTTTGTCTCACACTATTTTGATTGCCATGTATATTTTGTCAATTTTATTATTGTGTTGGGTTCTCTCTCTGAAGTGCTTTTTGTCGAAGCAACCAATTATTTTTTTGTGTTGTTTCAACTGCCACTCTCGGACTGGGAACCTTTTATTTCAATTTTGTGCTTGTGTTTCTTTTTGTGCAGGTGGTTTTTGGATCACACTGTATACTTTTATAGTGTGGTCTGGCAACATTCAAAATTTTGCAGAATCTCCTTTGAACTGCAACATTTTTGTAGTTCTGCTCGGCTTTCAGTATCTTTCCAGATATTTTTCTGTAAAGGTATTGGCCATTTTTGGGTTTTAAAAATTTTTTTAAATCTAATTTTAAGGAAATTCTTATTTGTAAAATTGGTTTAAGTAAGTTGCAAACAAAGTAGCCTTGGTTTCATCCTGTCGTTTTAAACAGGGTGCAATACCATTAAATTGGCTATTTTTTTGTCGCTCACCTAACACAGTTTTATCGATACGAATTATTATCGTTACTACCTGTTATTGGTAAGTATTGAATTTTTTAATTGGTTATGCTTATATTTAATTGTTAGTTTGGTATGCATTTTGTTGTGCTTGTGTGCTGGTGAAGGTTTAAATTTAGTATACGAAAATTTTTATATTGGTACCAATGGTATTAGAACATGTTCTGGGGGTTTATTGCAAAAATGACATGTCATTCGGGGTTAAAATGATGCATCATCGAAAAGGTTGATACTTTAGTTTTAAGGGCAAACACTTCTCTGTTTCACCGTTGGTTGGTGTAATTTATTCTTGTTGGTTTTTGAAAAGCTTTCAGTTTTCAATAGGTAAGTGCACCGAAGTCTTCACAATGGAATTTCCAAGAAAACGAAAAGAACATTATAGTTACGACAAAGTGCATTAAAATAGTTGGTTTGGGATTATCGTTATGATCTTTGGGTGGCCATGCATTGGGGTAACGTTGGGCATGGAACTATTTTAATGCATTTTATCTTTTAAAGACCTGTTTTTAATTTTTGTATTTAAATTTATATTTGTGACAAATATTTAAAGAAATACATAGTTGCTCTTAGTTTTATTTTCCATTTTATCATGTCGTCCTCTTAGGAAGCTTGACTCCAAGTGGTAGGTATTATAAAAGCTGAATTCATCACAAGGATGGCATTTTCTAGTGGCTCAAGTTTTAGATTTTTACTACTGGATCTACAACTATAAGTGAATTTACTTTTGATCATAGAAGATGTGGAGAAAATACCATTTAAGTGACTTCTCGATGTTTATTTTTTGGGTTCACTGAAAATATTTTTTTGAAGTTCAATAAAACAAAGATTAAAAATTTTACTTGCCCACTGAAGAGAAAGTGTAATCTAATCAATCAATACGTTTTTCAAGTTTTAAGGATGCTTGTAATAAGATAATGAATATTGTTCTTGAATAGGAATCAGTCTAATATAATTTGTTTCTATTGGCTTGCGACTGAGTCTGTTTTAAACCGCAATAGCTGTACAGTTTAAATTTACATACTTATTCTGTAATAAAATTTACAATTTGTCCTAAGATGTACAGCTTTTTTATTTATTTCATAAATTCGTTCATAGATGCCACAGAAATTACCTAGATGATTTAAATAAGTAAATTTTATAGTTTCAATTTTACTTTCAAGTTAGAAATTATTTTTTAAGTTTATTCGATAGACAACAATTTAAAACAATTTTTTGCATTAAAAACTGGACACCATTGTAGAATAGAAAAAGTGGAAATGGTTCCCATAGAAAATGCAGATAAATTTTCACTTGAATTCAATCAATTTTGAAACAAAAAATAGTACGAATGCTTTAATTTACGCTTCCGTGCATGTAGAATCACTCGAAGAAGGGGGTACTTAATGAGGGGGAACTCAACCGACATCTTACCGTTTTTAAGAAATTTAGACAGGTTTTGGGCCGCGCCCGAGTCGTCGCTGGTTGCGCACGTGAGGATCCGACGGCAAGCTCCGAAATGGCGCTATTTTTGACAGTTGATTTTAACACACCACCACAGCCAAACTGGCTCGACAGATTTTGCCGGGCGAGGTGTCATTCGACGCGCCAAGGATCCGCATCATTCACAAACGATTAACTTTTTGCAAAAAAATCCCCCCTGCGACGTGGTAAGGGCGCCAAGTTGAAGTTTTATTTTTTAAAGATTTTCAATGAGTGGCCTCTCTTGCAGTGGCGCAGCCAGGATTTTGTTATGGGGGAGGGCTAAGGGATACGAGCTGCGTTAATAATGCAAAAAAATTTTCGGAAAAAGGGGTGTGGTCATCTTATTTTCGAGTATAATTATTGTGTTACCACTGTTACCTACCTTAAATTGAAGTGGGAATTAAAGGACGGCATTTTCGAAATGACTGGGCGAAATTATTATTAAAACGATTATTATTAAAAACAAGGTGGAACTCGCTTTTGCGACAGTTCTTAGGCTTCTCTACATCTTTCTAGAATTTTCTTAAATTTGAAACATGCGGACAGACACGGAGCCAGAACATAAGGCTTCTTTCTATACGATGTATAGAAACCTAAGTTTGTAACTCCTAAGGGAGTGTCGCGGTTCTAAGGGTAACCAATTTGTCTGACAACTTAAAAATTTTTCTTCGAGATTTTGCTAATACAATAGAAAATCGGTAATATGCATTAATGCATTAGCAATATTTTTGACGGCCACTGTAGTTACAACGTTCGCGGAGGACGTGGAAAGATTTTTGAGCATCGAGGGGGCTACCTGTACCTTCGTCCGAGTATCGGGATTCTACCGATACCTAATTTGTCTGGAAAAACTATCAAATTTAAATAGTTTTTCCTGTCTTGTGACAACCACCTTACAAAGGTTTTCGACAATGCATCGCTCTAAGTGGCAAATTAAACATAAATTTATAAAACGTTTTCGAGCAAAGATGCTTCTTCGAGACGTTTCCGTCGTTAAATTTGAAAAATTTTCCAAGGCGGCTTAAATTTTTTTTTCAAAATTTCGTTTCCAGTTTACGGCTCTCGCGATTGAGATGGAGAAAATATTTATCTTATCAATTTTGTGGAATACCACCGGACTTAATCGATGCCGTTTAAAATTTGAAAATCGGTCCATAAATAAGACCACCATGGCGGAATAAAGAAAATATTAGATTTTGCGATTGTTGCGCCGATAGCGCGCAAACCGTGCAGCTTTTGGAAAATGTTTTGCGGCTATCTGATTCTATTTTACAAGATGCGTCTTTTTTCGTTTTTCATATTTTATCGAAAATCACTTTATAATAGTATTCGACGAAAAGCTTTGACACGAAAATTTTCATTTCAAATCTCGACTTTTTGCCTCAGTGGCGCAGCCAGGATTTTATTATAAGTGGAATTATCGACACGATGAAAAATTATCGACCCCTAAAGCTTAACTTACCAACCTCACGGATTGGGAGCTGCGCACGCCGCAGGTGAAAATTTTTCGGAAAAGGGGCGTGGTCATCTTATTTTCGAGTATGATTATTGTGTTACCACTGTTATCTACCTTAAATTAACAGTCGAACCTAATAATTTTTTTGTTTTAAAAAATTTTACATTGCATCGGTAAAAAGGCGACTATGATCATTAAAAAAAAGGAAGAATGTCAGGGGGCGGGGTACTGTAGCCCCCTAGCCGCCTCCCCTGGCTGCGCCACTGCTTTACCGTACACCAAGTATGCGTGTTTTATGCGTAACCGATAGGTTTTTCGGAAAACTCGAAATCGAATTTTCATCTTCTATTCGTGAATACTATCGTAATAATAAAAATTATTGAATTTTTAATATTAATTTAACAAAAATCATGTAGCTCGAAAAAGGACGCATGCTTTTAAAATTTCTTTGGGGTGATTGGACAGTAATAAAACGTCGATGAGTATATGCGCCATCGTCGACAAGAATCAGTCTTCAAAAATGTTGGTTTTTTTCATCATCGTTAGAGCGAAGTGCTAAATATAAAATAATATTTGGGTATATATGTATTTTTAAAATTTCGTTTCTTCAAAGAGAAATATTTATTCTAAAGAAAAACATATTTATAAAACTTTTTCGATCCAAAACGCTTCTACGAGACGTCCCCATCCGTTTCCGTCGTTAAATGTTAAAATTGTTGCAACAAAATTTTTTGAAAAATTTTCCAAGGTAAAATACCTTGAAATTTTGTTTCAATTTTGTGGAAAACCACCGGACTTAATCGAAGCCCTTGAAATTTAAAAATCGGTCCATAAATAAGGCCGCTACGCCCGAAAACAGTAAATTTCAAATTTTGCGATTCTTGCGCAATTTTATTTTACAAGCGGCGTCTATTTGTATTCTTCACAATTTGTCGAAAATCGCTTTCTAGCAGAATAAATCGATGAAATGATTACTCACCAAAAATTTCATTTCAAATCGCGACCATTTTTGCGGGACACTTAAAGTGTCCCTTTTAAGCGTAACCGAACGGTTTTCGAAAAACTCGAAATCAGGTTTTCGCTTTCTTTTCGCGAATATTATCAGTGCAAATATTCTTAAAAAAATGATAAAAATGAAAATGGTCCTAAAAAAATGATAGAATTCGGGTATATTTTTGAAATTTTGGTTTTTCGCAACGAAATTTTGACGCAAAACAACATAAATTTATAAAAATAATTCAATCCAAAATGCTTCTACGTGATGGCCCCATCCGTTTCCGTTGTTAAATTTCAAAAATTTTGCAACAAAATTTTCCGGATAATTTTCCAAAATTTCGTCTTAATTTTATGGCTTTCGTGATTGAGATGAGAAGGAATGTACCACATTGTTTTTGTGGCAAACCACCAGACTTAATCGATGCCGTTAAAAAATTCAAAATCGGTCCATAAATAAGGCCGCTACGACCGAAAAATGAAAATTTTGGAAAATGTTTTCTATTTTTTGCGTTGTATCAAAAACCGCTTTATAGCAGAATTATTTGCCGAAGTACTTTGACACGAAAATTTTCATTTCAAATTCTGATTGTTTTGCCGTAAACCAAATATTCGTGTTTTAGGTATTTAGGCGATACCGAACGGTATTTTCGAAAAACTCGAAATCAAGTTTTCCTTTCCTTTTCGTGAATATTATCGATATTATAGGGGACGACATGCGTGGTAGCAGGGTAGCCCGAAGGGCGACTAATTGTAGGCCTTGCGCCTCGTAGAGCTAGCCGAAAAAAGCGGGGCAAGCTGCTTTTTGAAGGCTAGTATATTATATAAGAGTATGGAGCTTTTAAAAAAATTGTTTCATAATTTTGCCAAAATTATATAAAAATATTTTTGGAAACGAAAATTTTTTTCGTTCCCGATGAAAAATTTTTTTATTTTTCAGTATTTTTTGATTTTCTCGAAAAGGCATTGAGTTAGAGATAGAGTTAGAAAATTTTCAGGATCTTATTATTGCATGGGTACTAACATATCCCCAAAGTGACGATTTAACATTCCCCGGGGGCAGATTCACGATGGTTATCCTCCTATGCTCTTTTATAGTTTTAATTTAACTTTCAAGTTAGAAATTGTTTTTATTTTTAAGAGCCTTGGGCTACTCGGCGAGCCAAACAGCCATAACTAAGTTTGTTCGATAGACAACAATTTAAAAAAAAGTGGAAATAGTTCACATAGAGAATGCCGAGTTGGATTCAATCAATTTTGAAACAAAAAATAGTACGAATGCTTCCGCACATGCAAAATCACTCGACTAGAAGAAGAGGGTATTTAATGAGGGGGAACTTGACCGACATCAGTTTATAAAATAATTATTGCTTAGCTATGACTCGAAATTTTTTTCATCGAATGAAATTATCCTAGCAAAAGATTTTCTTTCACAAAAATTCTTGTTTTCCATTTGTTGGCAGTACTTGCTATTTTATTAATATAATTATTTATTGATGTTTCCGTCTACATGATTACGTGTACGGGGTATCTTTTTTCATGCGTTGTTTCTTTTGTTTATTATTGCTAATAAATATAAACAAATCTAAATATATGTATACCATTTGTAAATATCGTGACAAAACAAATTCCAGTAGTAATAATATTAGATTTCATTTTATTTTACGATGCATATTTATCTATTGGTCTCGTGTCAGGGCACGTTTCAAAAATCCGGATGATATAATACATCAACTTTTTTTTTTCGAGACGATATTGATTTTGAACCTCACGCCATTGAACACGATGAACACGACAGTGACTCGGAAGAAGAATTATATGATGCAATGCACAACTTGATTGACCATGAAGACCTGGAGATGCTAGATTTAAAGTTTTTTATTGGGAGGGATAATGATACAATTTGGGCCAACAAACCACTTACAAAAACATACACGAAAAACAAAATACATTATACAAAATTTTCCTGGTCTTAAGAGAGAAGCTACGAACTGTGAAACGAGACTCGAATGTTTCTTCCAAATCATTTCTTTGGAAATCATAGATGACATAGTCAAGTATACTAATATTTATATTGCCCAAAAGAAGGCTGAAAATGATAAGTTGTCCGACACCTCTCTTCGAGATAGGGATTACAAATTCACCTCACGATCTGAAATAAAAGCAGTATTTGGAGCATTGTTCTTGATGAGCGAAAAACCTGGAAGTCATGCTGCTTTTTCTGAATAATTTAATAAAAACGGAACAGGGCTGATGATTTTGCGCGCTAATTTTAGTGAACGTAGACTTCGATTTTTGCTCAGGTCTCTTCGTTTTGATGATATTACAACTCGTGAAGCACGATCTATAACTGACAAATTAGCGCCGATACAGGATTTTCATTCGGCCTTTGTAGCTAATTGTCAAAGACCCTACAATGTTGGTAAGAGTGTGACCATAGATGAAATGCTGGTATCTTTTCGTGACCGCTGCAGCTTCATACAGTGCATGCCCCGAAAGCCGGCCAGGTATGGTATAAAAATTTATTCCATGTGTGATTCACAAACTTTTTATACATACAATATGATTATTTATTGTGGTACGCAACAATCTGGGCTCGACTTATCCAACCAGCCATTCGATATTGTTCAGAATTTGACCGAACCACTAAAGGGTACGAATCGAAATATTACCAGTGATAATTGGTTTAGTAGTTATCCGTTGGCTGAATATCTATTATCGGTTGGTTTAACTTTCTTGGGAACTTTGAGAAAGAATACTGCTGAAATCCCAGCTGAATTTGTGACTGAAAATAAAAACCTTGTCCCTGGCAGTCATTTATTTGGATACAATGGCACTTCGACTTTGGTCTCATTTGTTAGAAAAAAGAAGAAGGTTGTTTTGGTTTTGTCAACATTGCACGACGAAAACGAAGTGGACGATGAAACTGGAAAGCCAGTCCAATTCGTGGATTATAACGCTACAAAAGGAGGAGTGGACACTGTTGACCTTATGTGTTCAAAGATTTCAACTTCACGAAGAACACAAAGGTGGCCAATGATAATTTTCTTTCGATATCTAGATATTGCTGCGATAAACTCCATGAGAATTTACCAGACGAATAACTGTTTGGAATCTGTCGTGAGACGGGAATATATTTCTAATCTAGCCGTAGAACTGATGGATGAAAACTTGAGGGAACGAGCAAAATTATGTTCACTTCCTAAAGACTTGGGTCTTTTTCTGAGTAAATATAGAGAGGACGATAACAGAAGATGTACTACAAATGAGATGCCAACTAAACGATGCTTTTGCTATATTTGTGGTTCAAAAAAAAAAATAATAAAACTCAACTCAAGTGTATCACTTGTGACAAAAGCATTTGTCAAAAACACTCATCACACATGTGTGATAATTGTCGTAATAATGAAAAGTTTGATTCGGATGGCGATGAAATTTAGTATCTATATTTGATGTATATACATTTTACTCTTTCAATGTTTTGTTTTTAGCTCAAGTGTAAGCTTTTCTTTTTAATATTCAAGTTTTAATAAAAATGTTTCATCGTTTACGTAGGTTACTACACCATTTATTTCTTGATACGCCCGAAAGGGGTCCCTTTTAGGACAGACTACTGATAGTTACCTGTTTTATTTAGGGTTTTTATATTTATCAGAGCACGGTCCAACTATCGTAGGGTACTGGCAACCAGTGCCGCAACTAAGGCGTGGCGAGAGGGGCGCCCGCAACGGGCGCGAGATAGTTATGGGGCGCCAAATTTTCAATTTTAAAATTAAATTTAATGAAATCTAAAAAGAAAAATAAAATCCTAAAATATAAAATATAAAAAAGATTAGCAGGATACCTGTGGCCTTTGCCATGCGTAGATCAACTACCTGCTGGTGTGTGCTTAGTCCCTGACTAAATTTTTTAAATAAATTTGCTTCATTAAACCTATTTTTTTGAGAAAATATTTTTGTATCGCGATTTTCTAACTTTACAATAGAGCGCTTGACCTTGAAAATTTGAAAAAATTACGTCTGCGGCGCTATATGCTAGGGAGTGCCTCCCCCTCCAGAAGTGTCAAAGTCGCCACGGGCGTATCATACTCTAGTTCCGGCTCTGCTGGAAACGTCTTAAAAATATGCATACACTTGCTGCGGTACTTTATGGCTGTAGGCAACTTGAATACACTGACACTAAAGAAGGAACCAGCAGAAGGCGACATAACGGCCTAAACTGTAGATACCCACTTATTACAAGCTTAAACTTGTTTTATTTCGCTATGATGAAGTCGAAATAAAATATCAAGGATGTCGAAGAAATTTTGGGAAAAGTGGGTTAGATAGACAATTTTGGGAGATTTATAGGAAATTATGTTAAATTATAGACTGATATCGGTACAAAATTGTAAATTAGGTTTGAGAATTAATACTTACAATTCGAAACCCCTTTTTGTTTGTTTCAAGTTGGGGCAGGTATTGGATGTAGTTATGCAGAAACCTACCAACCTAATAAAACACTTAAAATTGAGAAAATAAATAAATATAAATTAGTAGCTTTCTGAGAATCCGAGTTGCGACTCGGAGGTTAACATCTAGGCAGATTGATTACCTACGTTATAATAACATCATTTTTAACCCTGCATACACAAGGTGGCATTACCGGTGACAAAATTAAATTCTATTTATATTCTATTTTTTTAGTTTTGTTATTTATTATTACAAATTGCAAAATTCTGTGAGTCAAGTGCAAATATATTTTTAATATAATAAATAAACAATTTCTTATATTTAATGCGGGGTTTCTTAAATGACTCACATTAGTCACCAAAAGACTGATCTGCATTGTATTGCAAGCAAGTGCATTATGTATTGCGTATTATCTAATTTTATAAAAATTGAGAAAATTTTAATTTTGGAACTTCTTGTTTAATTAGATGCATACATACAATGGATAGTGGAAAACGTAAAAAGAAAGTTGTTTCAATTGAACAAAAACTTAATGCTTTTAAGAGACTCGACAATGGTGAATCTCTAGCAAAAATTTCAGCAGATCTTGGTGTGGGTCTAACGACTGTCAAAGACTGGAAAAAAAGAAGAACCGAGTTAGAAAAATGGAATAATTCTCAAATAAACGTCGGAAAAGTAAAAAGAAAGTGTACGTATGAGAAAGTAGGTGAGGCGTTATTTTTGTGGTTTACGCAACAAAGAAATAAAGGAATGCCTATAATAGGCCCTATTTTAAAAGAAAAGGCATTTCAGTTTCAAAGAAAATTTAACGAAGGGGAACCAGGGGCATCTACTTTTAGTGCTAGTGACGGGTGGCTTGCTCGCTGGAAAAAACGATACGGAGTAAGACGATTAACAATTTGTGGTGAAAAGTTATCTGCCAATGTGAATGAATTTTCAAAATTTAAAGAAGATTTACAAATTTTAATTGAAAATGAAGGATTGACTAGGGACCAACTATATAATTGTAACGAAACTGGCCTAAATTACAAAATGCTTCCTTCAAAAGCTCTTGTTTCTAGATTAGAAAGTAAGGAAAGAGTTGCCATTGTTGCATGCAGTAACGCTTCGGGAAATCACAAATTAAAGCTTACATTAATTGGAAAGTCAAAAAAGCCGCGCGAATTTAAACATCTATCTCTCGGTGCGCTTCCAGTTTCATATCGCAATCAAAAAATTGCTTGGATGGATACCAATATTTTTAAAAATTGGTTTTTCGGCGAATTCGTACCGTCAACGGAAAGTTTTTTAAAATCTGTAAATCTGCCAATGAAAGCAGTTCTCGTACTTAGTAATGCTCTGTCGCATATACTTGAAGGTGAACTCAAGAGCGGTGATATAAAAACAATTTTTCTTCCGCCTAGTGTGACGTCATTGTGCCAGCCTATGGACCAAGGCGTTCTCGAAAAGTTAAAGAAAAAATACCGTCATAGGCTTTTAACTGCGTTCGTTGAAGCGATTGATAATGGGGAAGATATTATCAGTAAACAGAAACAAATTAATTTGAAAGATGTCGTTTACTGGATTGCGCAGGCTTGGGAAGATATCGAAGCTCAAACTCTTACGAAATCCTGGAATAAGTTACTTTCTGCAGGTGAAAATGGTCAAGCAGTTGTTGAAGACGACGACGATGATAATTTGATAAATTTATTAACAAACATTCCAGGTTGCGAGAATATAATTAGCGATGACATAGAAGAATGGATGAAACATGACGAGCAGCAAGAACTAACAGTCAATGACATTGTTACTTTAGTGAATGGGGGAAACATTGAAGACGAACAGGACGTATCATTATTGGAAACAAAAATTATAAGTCACAACGATGGTATCAAAGCTATAGATGTGGCTCTGGACTATGTTAAGCAACAAATAGAGACGTCAGCTGGTATAATACTTTTACAACGGTTGCGTAATTCTGCAGCAGGAAAGATACAAGAAAGCGACGAGTCACAGTAATATGTAACTTAATAATTTCAAGTTTGCCGTTAAAAACGAAAAATATGTTAAAATTATAATATGTACAACCTAATTTTGTATCAAAATTAATTTGTATTTAATAAAATGTTTTAATTAACAAAAAATCTAATAAAATTTCAAAAATAATGAATAAACATACATAAAATGAATTTTTTGTCGTTTTTGTAGATTTTTGCAAGTCAAAGATTAGTTCATAACAAGTTCAGTTTTTTAATTCTCTCAGTTTTCGAAAATCGTGGGTTTCTGCATAACCACATCGTCCAATTATTATTTAGGGATTCAACAATTTCTTACATGAACGGAGGAACTTGGGTGTAAGGGAACCCATTTATTAAGTAATAATATTTGATAAATCATCAAAAATACATTCAAAAAATTGATTACCAAAATTTTCACATCAAAAGCAATTCATTGCTAACCATGTTAAGCTGCGTACACATGAACATTTTTACGTGCAGAAATGTTAGAAGCCTTTAATAAACAAAATTTTCTTTCTGAAAGTGCTTGCCAACAGTAAACTTGCATATAAACTGTTTAAAAATTTTTTATCATGGTGGCATTACCTACCGAAGTACCCACCGCCACTATGTAGGTCTCGGGAAAATTAGAGTGAATTGATGCGCACAATAAAAAATTGATCTGAGGAAAATGTCTTTCTTCTCAGTATGCAACTACCATAGTATCAAAAAGTAAGCTGGATAAATTTTAAATAAGTCGGAAAGTAACGTGCGTTGAAATAATACGCATGAATCGATTAACGAGGTGCAAGAAAAATGGTCAGAAAGAGGGAAAATGTCAATTTTGTTTAGATTTTTTATTTAGGCAATTGAGTTTGTTAATGTTAGATGTGATAACTTAATTATTACAGACATTTGGCGGAGCGAAAAATTACTGAAAAATTAAAAATGATACCCACGAGATTAATTTTCAATTTCAATCATGGAAAAAAGATGACACATTTTGCTTTACTTTACACATTCATGTAATTAAATTAATGACAGTGTGGAATACAATCAAACAGGTTTAGGGAAATGGGGTAGGAAAATCACCTTATCGATTGATCCTACTTTTAAAATTTTAAACACAGTTTGAAGGTACTCTTGATCGAGACGGTGGCGACAATAAAAGGCCGATTTTCAATTGTTAACGATGTTTTTGTTTATATTATGTTAGTTTAAAATAGAACAAACGTAATTTTTATTTAAAAGTGGTCTGGAAAGTCGGTCATTTGCAAAAACAATTATAATCAAATTGGCTTAAAAAAACAGTTCTCAGGGTTCACACTCGTCTGGAAAACCTGGAAAAGTCAGGGAATTCAAGATTTTTTAATTTTGTCAGGGAAGTTTTAATTTTTAGCTCCAAGTCAGGGAAATTAAATATTCGGTCAGGGAATAAATTAAATTTGAAAATATAATTTATTTTGAAATTAAAATTTTTTTTTGTGTAAAATCTGGAAATAAATTCGAAAATTTTAATATCTTTTTTGTTATTCTGAAATGCGAAAATTGAAAGTTTAAGAAAGAAAATTTAATTTTATTGTAAAATAAATTTATTTATTTTTATAAAGTATTTTCTCGGGTGTAACGTTACTATTTTATCTTCCAATTTATCAAAAAGTCAGGGAAAATTTAAATTTTTGGTCAGGGAAAACCTGGAAAAGTCAGGGAATTTTGTCTAGAAAATTCAGTGGGAACCCTGGTTCTGGTCAAACTGCATGCGAGATTCGACCTTATTTATAGCATTAAGCGAGAGTCCAAATATTTCCAAGTCGACATAATCAAAAATGAAAAAAAAAACATTGGCTGATCGAATCTCCACTCTTCCACGTTATTAATGGAAATTGTTTGATATTTTTACAAATAAGCAAATGTACCTACATTTTATTATTTTTTCTTTTAAATTGGACTAAATTAGTGAATTTTATTTTAAAGAACATCCGCATGTCCGATGGGTTTTTTGCACTGCAGTGTGGTCAAGTAAAACGTGACACTTTTTAAGGGCTCCAGTGTCGCGGGAACATTTTGTAGTTTATAATCTCATACAAAGTTTTAGCAATGCCATACGAAGGAGCGTATCCCAAGTTGGAATGACCACTTCGGGAAAAAAAATCGAAGTACAGTAGCGACCATGAAAATTTCATTGGGAATTACTCCCGCATAAAAAAATAGATTTCTGAGTATATTATCTATATTTTTAATAATAAAGAATAGAAATAGAAAAAAGTTAAATTTTTGGTTTGAAACTCAAAAGCTCAAAAATACATTTTCTTTTTTGAACACATTCACAAAGCTAGGTTATTCAAACCGGGGGGTCTGGGGGGTATGGAATACCCTCCAGTACACCGGTGATTGTGTTAAAAAACGAAAATCTGTTATTGAATTTCAAATTAGAAATCTTAGATTTTTATAAATTAGATTTGCGGTTTGAAACTTCAATAACACTTTTATGCGTACACTCTCTGGTGTACTGGAGGATATTTCATACCCCCCAGACCCCCCGGTTTGAAAAACCTAGCTTTGTGTGCCTATTGTGTACGGCTATTGAAATTACATTGGGAATTGTTATTTTAATTCGGAAATATTCAGCGTTACATTTCCACGACTGCGATTGTATCGAAAAAATATTTCATAAATACCATAATTTGTTGCTATTTAGTTGTTCTTGAATTTTGAAAATCCCGTGGTTGGGAATTTACGAATTGCTCCACGGAAATTCGAGGAGGGGTGTTCAGGTCGATATCGCGTAGTAACTAATTCGGGAAGGCTTATTCATATCAAATTCGGGGAGCAAAAAATTCAGGGAGGGGTGTTCGGGTCGAAATCGCGTAACAACAAATTCAGGGAGTGATGTTCAGGCCGGAATCACGTAGCAACAAATTCGGGGAGGGCTGTTAATGCCCAAATCGCGCAGTAACAAATTATGTGACTACTATTTTTATTGAGCCACAAATACGAGAAGGGGTTGTACGTAAAAATCACGAAGATCTCAATTCGGGTAATTCGCGAGCTATGATTTAAAAAACCGTCATCAGTTTTGCCGTTCTCTTTTGCACCGAAGAAGCATGGGGGTGGGCTTTTTTTTAAGGTAGGGGTGCGATGATAACATCTCGCATGAGACATATTTCGATAAAGTGTTCCAGAAGACCATACGAGTTACCTGTTCTTTCTGGTGCATGGATGGTATGGGGGGTGGTTTCAGAGTAAGGGTTGATGATGACGATGTGACCACGGGATTTTCACGATTCAAAAACAAATTATGGCATTTATGAAATAACACATATTTCCAATACTCCGTTCATTAATTACCAATCGTGGTTTTGCTAGCTTGATCTCAAGCTGGCAGCGCCTCCGATTCTGGCGAAACGGAAGGAGCAACAAAATCAGAAATGCGGCAACAAAAGAGCACCAAATACCTGACATGGTCCGAATTTTTTTTTTTCGAAGTGGTCATAAGGAGGAAAAGGAAGCATTATCCAAGCCAAGGCGTAAATACTGATATTAATTTTCCAAGACTAAGCGCTCTACATAGTTTTTTGTTGATAGTTCGAGTATGAGATCACCGAACACCTGTTAATTTAATTTCTTTGAAGAGCATGATCATGAATTCTTTTAATTCAAAAGATATTTCAATTTTAATCTTTTCTTGTTATAGTTTTTCTTTCAAATTCAATTAATTTGAAGAATATTTTAAAAATAGTAGCTATATATTATTATATTTGACCGCAAACTGTTTATTAGTCGCTCGTCCACCTAATAATTGACCTCGTAATTAATAAGCAAATATGAAACCAAAAGCTAATAAAAAGCGATATCGTTAAGGTCGTGATTTATTATTAGGACTAGGGATTAATGAATAGATGGCGTAACTGTACATATTCTGAATTTAATTATCGGCGTTTATCGGTACAATTCGGTAGGGTATGATACGATTTGGTTTTATTGGCCACCGCAAAGCGAAGCGACGTCTCTACAAGGCGCGAGTTTTTAAATTCATGAATATAATATTTTCAAACGTCACTCACAACAATACAGCTTATTTTAAAATTTTTTACGCAGATTATTAAAAATCGTTGGTTTAGCTACGACATGACATTTTTAAAATTCTTATTAATTGTGGGGTTTTGATGCAAAAATCTTACTAACGCAATAAAAAACATATTTGTTACCAAACCGTGGTAAAAATTAGGTCAAGTTAACATGTCGTTCATAACAGTATCCTATTTTCATTGTAACAAAAAATGACGTAATATCTTGAGTCAGTTTTGCGCTGTAGCTGACGTTTTGAAACGTGCCTTAAAATTGCATCCTTAGGAGTTTCCACAGACAAACGCGATTTATTTTCGCGGTTATTTTGGAATTGTTTTACTCGCTTACCTGCATACCATTTTAGACTAGACTATTGTCTAGAACAGGGGTTCTCAAACTTATACAGTCTGGAATCCATAACAAGTGTTTCTTGTGGTATCCCCACTATTCGCGAAATTTTGTGGAACTCTTAGGCTTCGCGGAACTCATTTTGGGAACCACTGGTCTAGAAAACTAGACACAATCAATATACCACATGCAAACCGAATCAAAATATAATAAATATAAAATAAAAAAATATTTTACATTAAAAAATTATTGTGACTCAAAAAAAAAAACGTCAGTGTTACTGTTAAATAAATTGACTTTTGTTTGGGCATGGAGGTGAATATCTCTGAAAATTAGGCCACACAAGACCAGGTATTTCAAAGAATGCCAAACGATTTTGAAGGAATTTTAATGACCTATCGACAGAAAAATTTGATTTCTTTATCTGTAAGTTCGATGACCACTTGAAATACACTTTTTTCAAGTTTTTCTACGGCCATGCAACAGAAGAGCAGTTTTTGCGCTTTTTCAATTTTAAAAAAGGAATGTTGCAATAATTTCCAGAGATTACCAATTTCTAGGCAATTTCCAATCATGTGAACACAACTATTTTGGGATATCTATCTATCCTTCAGGTGAGTATTGCACCAAATGTTCAATATGTTGTCTAAAATGTTTGGAATTAAATTAAACTGGAAATCTTTTTTGTGGTAGTAATACTAGAAATTCCAAGGACTTATAAGAATTCCAAATAAGTGTAATTCCAATAATAATATTCTAGTCAAATAATATTTACTATTATTATATTATTAAATAAAACACATTTTGGAATTGTAATCAAAAATTATAAACAATTTTGAATTGCAATAATTAAAAAAATTTAGTGTTTTCAAACAATTTTGACTTTAGGGGGGCGGGGATAAAAATTTATTAAACATGAAAAATAAAAAGTAGTAATAATAAAAATGAAATGAAAACTTTCAAAGTTTTGAGATAGAATTCTATAAAAATTTTAATTCTTCTAAACCGAAGTAACTTATAGCTTACTGGGGTTCTAGTAGCCAATTAATTGTACGTAATTGGACCCCCAAATACCACTAACAAAAGTATTTTCAATATGTAATAAATAAATATAATAAAAATATTTTCAATATTTTTGGATATGCAGGCTGACCTGAAATGTTTTTATAAGTAAATACAATTTTGTATTTTACTAAGGGGTAAACTAAAGAATTACATTATAATATGAGAAACGATAATCATGACGAACATTTAGACCTTCTATAAAATCTAAGTAGTTTATTTTATCGATGTACTCTATACCAAACTTGCTACAGTGTTTTCTGTATTTTACAGATCCTCTGACAGATTAAGAAGTAAAATGTTAAGTCGAAGTAAATTAACGAAATTTCGACATTTATCTAAATCGAAAGTTACAAATTCGCGTCTCGCTTGTAAAGTATGTGATAAGGTATTTCCTAGTGTTGCTTCCATATATCAACATAAAATTGTTCATAAAGAGAAAATATTTGAGTGCGAACATTGTGACAAGAAGTTTAAGAGCAAATACGAAGTTAAGATTCATTATCAGACATATCACAGTAAAGAAAGAAACTTCGCTTGCCCAATTTGCGAAAAAATATTTAATAAGAAGCAGACGTTGAAATATCATCAAGCACGACATGCTCAAGATTATAAGATTAAATGCGACGAATGCGAAAAGGGTTTTTATAGAATGCAGGATTTCAAGAGACATTACGCTACTAGACACAAAGGCGTACGGTTTGTTTGCGATCGTTGTCGGAAATCTTTCATTGATGAGCACTGCTTCAAAAGACATCTTAAGACTCACAATAGCGATTTTGTAACAATGGAATTTAAATGTCAAATTTGCGAGAAGAGTTATAAATCGAAGGGTGGATTAAATGTTCATATGAAATCGCATCAAAATTTAGCTTACGTATGTGATATTTGTGGAAAATCGGTCACCTCCAAAACTAGTCTAACTCATCACATCATGACGCACACCGGAGAAAAGCCATTTGAATGTGAAATATGCGGAAAATGTTTCAATAAAAAGCGCTTGCTGGGGGTTCACGCACGAACGCATACTAAAGAGAAACCGTATAAGTGTACGCAGTGCAACAAATGCTTTAGTCAACGGAGTACTCTAACAGTGCATATGCGATACCACTCCGGGGAACGTCCCTTTATATGTAATATATGCCAAAAAAAGTTTGTTACGAGAACGTTGCTTAAAAGTCACTCCAAGACGCACGGAACTGCATTGGTTAATGTCTGAGTTGACGACTACCTCTAACTCTAGGAGCAGATAGATTTAAAGCGACCAGTGTCGCTGGACGACTTTTGATAGGTTTTTTTAGATTATATATTCACATAACAACTTGTTAAAAATTTATTGTAGAAATGGATTGAATAAAGAGACACATGCACATTATTTTTATTAAATCTGTGAAAATTATAACAAAACTTATTGTGTAATAGTAAAGTTGCTTTATCAACATGAATTTATGTTTTCCAGATATGCGGATTTATATCGCCAATATGTTTATGAACAGAATGGATTTTGGATATGCACGATATGCAAGCAAACGTTTAGCAATCATTTAGAATTTAAAAATCACACATTTAGCGACATCTTGCATAGGTTTATCTGCTGCAAATGCAATAGTAAATTTGTGGACGAGAAAACATTCAAAATACATGCACGTGATCATAAACGCCAAGTAATAAATTTAAATTTAAGGTTAAGTCAAAATAGGATTGACCCTTCTGGGAAATTAATTGACGATCGTATTAACAACACCTTCATATGCAAATACTGTGATGCACCATTTAAAGATCGAAGCGATTTTTATAATCATTACATGGACCATACTTCAAGAACGAGGAGAAGTAACTATAAAAAAAGAGAACGAAAATTTATTTGAGAATTTAGAAATCTAGAATGTAATGTTGATAAACTTATGAAATTTACAAATTTTATAATATTTAGTTGATATTGTGGTTACGAATCTATTGATTAAAAGGTATTGTAAATCTGATATTTTTCTTGTATTTAACCCTTCACCTCAAATAACCGACTTGCATCAGATATTTTTTGTTGCCATTAGTCGTCAAAAGGACGATTTACATAGCGTAACGCAAAAGCGAACAAAATTAGTACTTCAAACTTCAACTCTCAAACTGGAGAGTGTTCAGGGTTTATGCATTATTAGTGGGTTTTTATGAATTTAACTAATGACTAAACTGCCATATACGGTCGACACGGTTGTCAAATCGTAGCGTGATTGGTCGATCGAGATTCTGTCGAAAGAGCAGTTAAGCAGTTGGGTTATTGCACGAAGGAGCAATAACCGAAATTAACAATCAATTTTTTCGTCAAATTACATTTAAAACTAAATTATTGTGTCAAGACGATTACAACCTAACGCAACCCTGTTTGATTCCGGGCGCAGCAAAAAACTTGGTCTAACCGCCTTCCTTCAAATTACCTTATCAGGAAGGTAAAAACTCTTTGTAAATTGAAGCATTGGCCAAAATCTACTCTGGGTTGTAGCGCTACTGCGAATTAATAAATGAAATAAAGTTACCTATGTCTTGCTAAATCTTCTAGGACAGGGGTGCTCAGACTTACAGTGCCGGCGATCTACCACAATATATTTAGGTGAAAAGCGATCGACTAAGTTACTAAAAAAAAAGCAGACGCTTGCAGGGAATATGATTTATTGCACTTCAAAACAAAACATGCAAAACTAATATTCCTACAAGTTTAGAACTAATTGTAATTCAAAGGCAGTGCGATCGATCGACTGTTTGAGCACCCCTGTTCTAGGGGAATACTATTAAAATTCGACTTTGTTTCTTCAGTCTGTTCAGGGATTCTATTTTGGCTAGTAAGTCTGAGAGATCGGTGCAGAATGTGAGCATAGAACAATTTACATCTCTTTTTCTTGTGCGTTGTAATATTTTCTTTGAAACAAAAATGAAAGTTCTACTACTCTGACAATGAATGAAATTACTGTAATAATGAATTTATAATTCAGATCTACCATAGATCCCACCCCCTCCTGGTAGCACACTTTGCCGAGTAGGGCCGGTCTAGAGGGATATTTTTTGGCGAGCATGGTGTTTGTCAAAACGGCTTGGAGCGGAGGGTCGGTTTTGACAAATGTAACCATGGCAAATTTTGAATCCATCATAAAATTTAGACATCTAGCAAAATAAGAAGGCGGCAAAATGGCAAAAAATTCTTTAAGACTGTTCTTTAAGCTCCTCTAGTAATATACATGGTTAGCGAGGTAGGGTGTGGCCTAATTCAATCTAACCGGAGTTGTTAGAACCGATTTGAAATAATAGGTTCCCAATTATTCATTTTCAACGATGCTTATGTTCTGGAGTTTAATATTCTAAGTATAAGCCAAGCAGTGGGGTAGAACAATAGATATACTCTTTCTCGTTAGATACGCACAAGGTTGCTAGCGCCTTCGGGGGGGGGGGGGGTGATTAATTTAAGAACTTATAACAACAGTGCTTAATTCGCACTGCAAAAATTACTTGGAGAGAGTATATTTGGTGCGGGGGGGGGGCAAAATTAAATTATTACTTTAAGAAGTTGATGGAATTTAACAAGTTCAACTTGGCTCAAGAAGGCTACTTTGCATAGCACAGGAAATGTCATAAGTAGAGAGCGGATTTATAAGCTCGAAAAAACGTGTAAACAAAGGTTATTCTAGCCTATTTAAATAATTCTAACCTAATTAAATAATGCTTTGTTTGCACGTTTTTTAAGCTTGTAAATCCGCTCTCTAGTCATAAGAAAGCTTTCTTGGGAAAATCAACAAAATCTGCTAAAATTCTAGATAAAAATGGATAAAGGCCTTCTCCGCTCTCTCTCTATCTTCCTCCATCCAAAGTCTGCCGTTTTTTTGAGCGTCCAGTGCTTCTTCCGGATCTCGGTCTCCATAGTATCCCCCTTGTCCACCATCATCTATTTTTCTGGTCATGTCAATTCCACTTCAGCCCTTGCGACCACATTATTTATCCCTGTCTTTTGTCCGATCCATTCATTTCTTTTGTGATCTCTTCGGGTTTCCTCGCATTGGACATTGTTTACTTCCAAGTTTCTGAGCCGCATGCGAGAACAGGGAAAATGCATTAATCGTATAAGCGTCGCGTCGTCTAAGCGACATTGGTATATTAGACTTCAAGATATATTTTAATCCTCCAAAGGCTCTCCATCACAGCTTTCATCTAATTACTGCAGGTGCCATTATCTTTATCACTTGTTATACACAGTAGCAGAGCCGGATTGGAAACAAATTATTTACCGGGATTCACAGCCGACCACCGGCCCCCATCACGTATGAAATATTAAAATGCGCCGTAGGCAAAAATTTAAGAATCAGTCACAAGCTCCCGTTAGGCCTACTCTCATAGAGTTCTACGGCCTACCGGGAACTTCCCGATTTTCCGGTCGGCCAATCCGGGCCTGCACAATAGCGCTACAACCCAGGGTGGGTTTTGGCCGAATTTCATTATTATGAAGGGTTTTCAAGGCAGATTACCTCGGTGGTTTGCCATTGCTCGCCGAGGGAGGACCGTTAGAATAAAGTTTTTACTTCATTCGGGCTTGAACCAGGGTTCTCTTCTTAGTAGTCGATGCATTTATATGCATCAAACCGTAACCATCCTCAACATTGAGGTTCTGTACATTGGCCCAAATATACTAACTCCTGCACTACCTCTAAGGTGTTACCATCAAGCATAATGCGGCCAAAAACATTAGGTGCAGGATATAATGCTCGTACCTAAGGATTAAAGACGGGGAGGGGGGAGGTTGGGTTTCAAACAATTCAAATTCAAAAAATCACTTGAAATCACTTTATTAAGAGTTAGGAAATTCACAGTGTCTTCGTAAAATAGATTTCATAATCACAAGCTTTCCTTCTTTAATTTTCGAGAAATTCACTGTTTCGGCCCTGCTAATTGAAGGGTAGGATATAAAAAATGGTCCTCGTCCCAATTTTTTCTTTTAAATTTAAAATTTTAAAACCAATTTATAAAAATATCATGCGCATTTTCAAATAAGTAAGGTGGGGTAAGTGTGTAATAGAATTCAAATAATTGATGGTTATTAATTTTAGTAGAGGGGTTATGAGAGAGTTAGACCACTTTTAAATTCCAAAAGTCCTAACTTTTATTTATCGAAGTCGATTAATTTCAATTGAATTTTTAATTAAACTTCCGCCTCGCGGTTTTTAGATTATAATAAAATTTGATAGTTGAATTGAATACTTTTTGATTGACCAGTATAATTAAAAATTTTTTTTCAAAAATAGTATTCAATTAAACTATCAATTTTCATTATAATCAAAAACCTTCGATTAATCCAAGTTGGACTTGGAATTTAAAACTGGTCTAGCGCTCTTTTAACCCCACTACTAATTTTTAAAGAACAAATTTTAGATGTCGAACTGAAATTTTGACAAAGTGCACTTACGGGTTTTGCGATTTACAACGAACTTTTAGCCCATTTTAAATTTTGGTTTGAAGCAATGCTGACTCACACATTTTCTTTGTGACCCGGGGAAAGTGGAGTAAAATGAATGAAGAAAAACGCAAATCTTGAATTGCGTGAAAGTGCTATTACAATTTTTTTAGTAGAAAATTAATAATAAGACATTTTCCAAATTAAATTTTTACCGGGGGGGGGGGGGGGGTAGTAGGTATGTACTAGCGGCAAATAATTACTAAAAATTAATTATGGCCATTGTTTTTCAATGTTACAAATGCAATCTTTTGGGTTTCATTTTACATTGTTAGTTTTTGGGTTTCTCTTGGGTATGTAACAGTAATTTTTTAGCGCCGTACAGAGGTCGACGAGGTAGGAATCTTGATTCAATTTATTTTTTTACAATGAGCTTCGTCAATTATTTTTTTGCTTAAATTAAAAGAAAAATTTAAGAAACGCGCCACCTCTCGCGTTTTCTCGGTCATTTAAATAACTTAAAAAATTCACTTTCAAAATGCAAGAAATTTAAATTTTGTTTTCTATTCAGTATTATTGGTTTTTAAATCATACAGTGTGCGTGCAAAGTGAATCACAATCCTGGGGTCCTACTAGAAGTTAAATCGCTTTAAATATACTGATCTTATATTACATGTGGTTATCAATAAAAAATATATTAATAAATTTAAAGTTGCACTTAATTTTCAAAGTAACAAAAGACCAACAGAAATGCAAGTTAATGAAAACTGCTCATGGGGTAGATGCACCTAGTAGGCGCAAATGTAAGAGGGGAGATTGAGACTGAAAAATTGATTGAGACAAGTTAATAACTTGTCTAAGCGTCTCTTAATTATTTTTAAGTGGATTTTAGTTAAGCTTTTCATAAATTTAGTAACACCGCATCTCATTTTTTAGTAATTAAATTATTCACCAATTTCAAATTTTCGTAATTTGAAGTTAAGCGACAGTTTGAGCAGTCAATTTCTTAGGCTTAAATTGAGTTGTTTTTCAATGGTGCAATGGAAAATAAGTGGTCCGTAATGATTTAAGGGACGCTTAACACTTAAGTGTAGGTGGGGCAAACTGGCACCACAGTTAAAATTTAACACCCGATTGCACCACACTTAAATTTTGACTTAAGCGTTTCTTAAATATTAATAGTATCACTTATGCCGTTTTCATATAGGTTGGAATAGTGTTCTAGGAAAGTTTAAATTATTGTGCAAACAGGCATTAGTTCGATATTCGGTTAGTGCATGTGGCATGATGCTACTCTCAATCTCTCTTTTAGTACTTTTAGGGTAAGTTTGGAAGTTAATTGTTGTAAATATATTTTTTTCTTTAACATTTATTGATAGCATTATAATTATCATTGAGTAAGGTACTAACTCCGACGATCCCAAATAAAGCCACCACGTGGCAATATCGAGTTTTTGAGGGTAGGTTTCACCTGGGGAATAGTTTACTCATTGCACTTGTAACTAACTTACAAAATTATCTAGAGATGATATTGAAATTTTAAAAGGTTTTTTTCTAGATTTAGCAAAATTTCGAGCGCAGAAACTGTAATTTATCTAACGGAAAGATCAATCGCTCTATCAAAATAATTTGTCGCCTCTTATCCTAAATAAAGCGAGGACAAGAAAGGTGTATTTTGCTTTAATTTAGAGCGGATCCCAAAGTTGGGCAATTTGATTTAATCGTGATTTTCTGTTGTATCAACTAAACAAAATGTACTTAAAGCTTATCTCCAGTTTACGTATATTTTCTTTTATAATTAAAAATATCGACCTCCGAGATAGTGGCTGCTGTAAAACCATACTTTTTTGTCTAGAAACAATTCTAGAGTCTAGTGAAAAGTTTATATTGCTATGTTCTGTTGTTTTCTGAATGATGTCTCGTGACTCGAGAGCACTATATTTAAAGATACAAAACATGAGGGGGGGGAGGGTTAAAATGATCTTATCTAGATATTATAATCTCTCACAAATGTTATAAATCGACATTTTTAAAAGTTCTGTTTTATTGAATGTTAATTTTTAAGAATTTTTAATTTAAGTTTATGTGAAGCAATATCGATTGTTAACATATTGTAAACTAAAAAATAAAATTTTGTTAAGTTGGACTTGTTGTTTAACACATTTTCTCTGTTTAGCTAATGAAAACGAATAAAAATGTGATTTAGGAAATTAATTCAGAAGGAGTAAGTCTACAATATTATATATTTGCAGATTCGACCGTTTGTCTGAGACCATGTCTGACGATGCACAGGAAACTGTTACCTACGAATGTGAAGTGTGTATGCAGTTTTTTGCAACTAGAAGTGAATATCTTGCTCATCACATGGATCAATTCGGAAAAACATTCAATTGCTGCGGCTGTGACGAACAATTTAAATCGGCTAGCGAACTCTACGATCACTACGAATTGCACAAAAATAATTGTATAGTAGTCGAGAACGAGTACACCTTTACGGAAAACGATCAAGCCGTGATGAATATTCCAAACGAATCCTTGACCGGCGCAGATGAACTTTTATACATTTTAGATAGTCCTCAATGTATCAATGAAGTTGTTATAGAGGGCGACGACGAAATTATAGAAGAACCTGAAGATACTTCGATTTCGAAACCGGAAAACTACACTATCGTGCAAGTAGATCATGGCTACATGCTACCCAGTGTATTTAAGGGACAACTGGAGAGTAAAAGGAGATATAAGAAGAGATTTGCCGGTACTTACACGACGGAAGACGATAGCGATAACGAAGCTCAGCCAGAAGTTACGACGCCTCCCTCCAAAATACCGAATTCGATTCCAAAGGCAAGACCGAAACGTCGGCACGAGGTTCCCGATTTTTCGGCAACAAATTACGTAGTGCTTAATCCAACGGAGGAAATCGAGATAATTCATTACAAGTGTTTAAGATGTGAGCAATTATTTATCAATAAAATGGGTTTTCACAGACACATTGAAAAGGGAAAATGTTACATTAATAGTTGCGATGTATGTAGTGCTTCCTTCAACAGAAACAGCGAGTTTTTCGAGCATTATATTGTGGAACACACAGACAGAGCAATTTGTAACTTCTGTTATAGAACGTTTATGTACGAAAAGAATGTCAAAGAGCACATGCTTAGACATTTAGATCAATTTAGGCATAGGTGTGAAGAGTGTAATAAAGGATTTTATACAGTTAGGGAATATAGGAATCATTACAAAAATAGACACATGGGGATACGACATAAATGCGACGTTTGTGGAAGATCCTTTGCGGACGAATATTATTTTAAACGGCACGTCGCAACACACGAAAAAGCAAATGCTATCAAATTAGAGTTTTCGCTTTCTAATCCGAAATGATAAGTACAATGTATACATAAGTAAAAAATAAATATTTTAAATAAACGTATATATAGAAATTATTTCGTATTATTTTTAAGGTTTTTTGTTCGTAGATTTAAAATAGAGAGTGACTCGAGACCCGTCGGACGGACGCGTCGGAGACCTGTCGGACAAACAATAAAACAAAAATTTAACAAATTATCCATGTACTTATTTGGATTTTTAAAAATAATTTTTTTACATTAATAATTTACCTCTAATTTATCATACCATACGCTGCTGACGTGGTGCGTCCGACGGATCTCGAATTATTTTCTTTAAAAAATGCCCTATTTAAGTTTTGGATTTTACCATATCACAAGAAGTTTTTAAGCCTATCAGCTTGTGTACATATCCGGGAGTAATTACTTACTGCGAATATTGATTTTTTGATTGGGGGGGGGGGGGAGTGAAAACATAGCACCTAGTAGTTTAGGAAGTTCGCTTTAATTTAATTAGTACTCGGTGGGGTCATGATTGTAGCTTTTCTAAATATGCGTTTATACAAAAAATATAAATGTAAATTAAGGGACGTCTGTAAAGCTTATCTTCGCTATGTCGCCGTTAGATGTCTTGACTCAGCATCCTCGATACGGGTTTTCTAATTTTTCAGAATTCTGGGACATATAATGTTCAGTAAATTGAACTTGTGTAAGCTGAGAAAAGGAGGCGAAAATAGGCATTACAGATTCCTTTTTGAAGTAAAATTTTTATACAATATCCTGGTGCTCTTAGATTTCAAGCTAACAGTGATAAGGCAAAAAGTGAGTTGGAAAATTGCTTTTGGTAGACTGTTGATAATTTTATATCTGCTATTTATTAGACCAATGATGCTTTTAGTTGCTAAGCGGATGTAAATATATTTTCATGTATCGCGTTGAACCTAAGATGAAAATTTTCATATCATCTCTAGTTTTCTACTTCAAGTTATTTATGCCAGTTGTAATAGTAGTAACGAATAGCAACGATTTACTTGTGTTTGACTGTAAAAAATGTAAACCTGAACTCAGATGTGGGAAACCAAAAAAATATTAATTGCTTGTTTTGCTGTCAAAACTATCATAACAGGTGGTTCCAAAAACCTTAATAATGTTTTACGAATATTTCGTTCCTTGTTAGTCCAACTAACAAAAATCTACTCTGTAATGGGTTGAATAGGTGATAGAAACCTTGAAAGCACGTTTAGTAGTAAATATGATAGAAGAACGCGGATTAGGAAAATGGGACGAGGTTGCGAGGGATATTCCGTCCCGCTGAACTGATATCCTGTCTTACGCGGGACAGTATTCCACTTTCATTGCGCGCAAGCCTATTGGTATTTCATTCCGCCTGGGACGAGATACCAAAACAGTCTCACATGGGATAGAATGGCGTCCCTTGTGGGACACTCCACAGGGAGTGTTATTTGCAGTAAGGCAATAGACATTTAGACGATTAAAAATTTATTCCGCGCGCGGGACGCAACAGAACATAGTTGATTGTCCCGCGAGATATTCAGTCTTACGCGGGACGAGATACCGATTCACAAATACAGTTTCGCTTGAATAGCATTGAAATTCTTATAACGTGGGACCCGCGGGACGGGTCGGAACGGGACAAGAAAATATAGACCCGAATTCTTCTCTAGTTTGTATGATTTTTTTAGTGTGTAAAAGCTTTCAAATCTATTTCCCTATATTTTACTGATTTCTGAATATGAGCATATTTGTGGATCATTCACTGTGGAAGTAGCCATAAAGTAATTTCAATTGCTCAAATTGAAAAAAAGACGCGAGGAACACTTAGACTCCCCCCTCTAAAAAGCCTTACTTAATTAATGGACAGTTCCTAAGCTGAAAACTACAATATTTAAAATAAAACATAGTTTTTTTAAATTTTGAATTTATGCAACAAACCAAGGCATGACCTTGTGAACCACAATAGTTCAGTTAACCCAAGTTACAGATCTAGCCAATGGGGAACGACAAATAATATTTGAAGTAATTTTGCATTTAATTAGCCAGGCTAAAGATTAACTTCGAGATTATCAAATTTCAAAATTAGTTGTTTTTTTTTGTCCATTCTCAATGTGTTCAATCACCAAACAGAATGCAACCAGCATATTCAAGCAATAATGCATAAAATGTTTGCATGTTTTGTGATGAATGAGGTGTAGAAAGTAGAATACATTTCAGTCGAAGAATAGCACGGTATATTCTATACCCAGTCGGCACTGGAATTTTCTCAGCTATTGATGAGGGTTGCATTTGCGCTGAGATCAACAGGGAACGGTATATTCGCAAAAACATTATAGAAGTTTATACTCGGAAAGCTTAAATTTGATACTGAGTACTGAGGTGTGTGTCTAAGGGCAGGCCCGTAGCCAGGATTTCATTTTGGAGGGGGGTACTCGTAAAAGCCTTTAGTAAAAAAGTAACATTTTCGGGGGTTCCCCTTCTGGGAATTTTTATTATTACGACCAAATGTTTTTTTAACATTTAAAATGGCTACGGCCTCTCTATGATCAAAGTTAGTCAAGAGTTAACTCAGTTTTTAGCCAATCAGATCATAAATCTGCGTTAATTCCGATTAACTGGCTGTCAAGGTAGTCACCACCAAGGAGTGATTTCCCTCTTCAGACATATTAGTAGGAATAATAGCGACTAAACCTATTTAATAGATTAAAAATTTAACACAGGCAAGGTTCCGTTTACAAAATTCACTTGGAACGGATCGAGCATTTATAACCGCATTCTAGGTTTTCCAGACTGAAACTGGTTTTTGTCAAATTTCGAATAGATACCTAGTGTTTTTTCTGAAAAGCATCAATTGTATTTAGTTTTAATACACAATAATTACTTCATTTAATCTGGCGGATTGGACTGTTCCGTCTTACGATTGATTTTAAAATGTTGATTTATTTACGATTATTTTACGAATAACGGACACAATACATTAGTGCATAAGATTTACTCAACTTTTTATCGAATTGTTTAATGTGTAATTTACGTTCGATTTTAAGTTTAACATTGTATAAATGTAATAGAATGTCTGTAATATTTAAAAATGATGTAAAACTAATTGTACATATTTGTAAAAGCTTCGGTTTAAATTTAAAAGTAGTTAGCATACCATAAATTATTTGTAATTTTATCACGACAAGCAGGACCGGCTTTGAGAAAATTGTATATGAAGGGTAGCATTAATAATTAGAATGTAGTTACGTTGGGACGGTTCCGGTCCTGAAATGAGCATTGTTTTGTATTATAGTAAATAATTAGAATATTTTAGTTTGATTTTAATTAATAAGTCACAATTTACTGTTTTTTTTTGTGTAATTAATAATATTATATAAAATGAATAAACATTTTTAAGATCTCTCGAGTTCCTTGTTTCTATTATTTTTCCAGAGAACAAAAAATGTAAGTGTTGCAACTTTTTTAATTAAATGATTTTCTTTAATTTTTAGCATTGCAATACCCGCCATTAGTTGTGACGTCAAGCGTGTATCCAAACAAAGCAAGCAATCTCATTGAATACAGGCTAAGTTTAGATATACTACGACGTCACATTAAGGGTGCGTGTTATACATATTCATTACTAACATTGAAGATGTCGTACGATTTTTGCGTTTTCTGAAGATTTTTTGTTGGTAGCAGGTTGAAACTTATATGTAATTTACCTATACTAAATTAATGCAGATTTAAATTCCTATTAATTAACAAAATTATTTTCAGCTGTTTGTTTCGTGAAGCACATTTATATGAATCAAGTTTTGAAGGGATTTCCAATGAAGAAAAATTTCTACTAAATTTGGTAAACTCAAAATCGACTTGTAGTTTATCCGACGTTAATCTTCTCGACAATTCAGACGATCAATTGAACGACACCGATCGAGAATTATTAAATTTACTGGCAACCGAAGACGACTGTTCGGAAATCCTTCAAAATATAGCAAGTAACGAAAATTTTGAAAGTCTGATTAACGAGGGCGCGACTGATTTTGAACCTAGCGCAGTGATTGACAACTTTAATTCGGAAGGTTTGAAGAGCTTTCCTTCAGTTTTAAGTAAAGATGAAGGAATACCGCCCGAACCAATTAAAGTGCGAAAACCGGCCAACTTTAAGTGTGACTTATGTGAGAAAATGTTTACGACGAAGAAGTTACTCAAGTATCATCTGATGTCGCATTTTAATATTAAGAAATTTTCGTGCGACATCTGTGGGAAGGCCTTCAAGCATAATTACGAAGTTACCGCTCACAAATTGTCACACGAAAAGCCTACATTTCAATGCGATATTTGTCCGAAAATGTTCATACATAAATCTCACCTTACGTGTCATAGGCGTACGCACACCGGCGATTACGTTGCCTATTGCAAGGAATGCAATAAAGGATTCTTTAGGCAAACTTTATTTAAAAATCATGTCAATAAGTACCATAAGAATCTTTTACACGTTTGCGATATCTGTGGGTATCAATTGAGTACCGTTTCGTCTCTAAAGGAACACATTCAAACCCACGCCAAAAATTATGGTCAGGAAAAATCGCACGTGTGTGATATTTGTGGCAAAACATACTTGAGCGCGAGAAGTTTGCGTGAGCATATGAAAACACATAGCGCGGAAAAAGGTTACGTCTGCAATATTTGCTTTAAAAGTGTGAGCAAGAAGAGAGTTTTGGAAACTCATTTAAGAACTCATACCGGGGAAAAAAATTTTAGGTGTGAATTTTGCGATAAGAGGTTTACGTCGAGAGAATATTTAATAATTCATCAGAGGATTCACACCGGAGATAAACCTTTTCGATGTGAGGTTTGTGGTAAGTGCTTTACTCAAAAGTCGACTCTAACTGTTCACATGAGAAGTCACACGGGCGAAAGACCCTATAAATGCCCTTGCGGAAAGAGTTTTATAACGAAAACACATTTGGTCTCTCATAATAAAACTCACGATGTTGGCATTGATTTTGTCTATGTCCCACAAGGCATATCGTAAACATTTTGTAATTAATCGTGTGCACTTTGTAATCTAATGTACAAATTTGTAAATAAATAAATAATTTTATTATTTCGTAGTTTAAATTTATATCGACTTTAAAGGATTTGAGTTTTATAGATTTTCATTGAGTTCGCAGCGCATTATATTGAATTAATGGAAAACTAATCCAAACTCGAACATTTCAAGTGCTGGTAGTTTTAGGAAAATATATTGTTTCTAGTTATAAACTTTTGCGTTTGAAGCTTTTCAATTGAAATACGTATCCATCTAAAGTGGACTATGTAATTCATCGAACTAAATACTATATTCAGTGCAAGTAGTTCAAATGCCGATACAAAGCGGGAAAGTTTGATTGGACAACTCGGCGCCGCCGGCTTGGCGCTGGTTGACTTGGCGCACGTCGCATGGCAACCATCTATCGCATAATTATATACGTGTGTTTCCTAATAAGTTTGATATAATTTACCTAAAGAAGCTAAGTGTGCATTTGTCAGTTAAAAACGCTACCAGTTCTGAGGTTTATAATATACTATTTTTCACAAATTTTGAAAAAAAGATATGCGATTTACACCAGAATTTGTACTAGTAGCCAAAAATATTCTTGAGTCGACCCTGTTCTAAGAGATAGCTATGAATTTATATATTTTTTTAAATTCTAACAGGCCCGAACCCAATTCACATGGGGCACGTGAATGCCCCCCCCCCCCAAATGTAAAAAACATTTGTTTGTAACAATAAAAATTCCAGGAAGGGGAACCCCCGAACATGTTCTTTTTTACAAGCCTTGTTATGAGTGCCCCCCCTGGTAATGAAATTCTGGATCCTAGAGTTACACGTGAGAGGTTCTCCTCGTAAGCAAAAGTTTAATATTTTTCAAGCATTTCAAATATTCATAATTTATTTCAAATATTCTCAAGAAGCAAATAAGGCGAGAAGATAAAAAAAAAGTTACCTAACGGACAAAAATCATAAAACGAAGATGGTGATGATTGGTTCATTTTCAACCAATCACGATTTTTCTTAAATAAGTAGGCAGTCGGTCAGGATTCTTAGCTTTATATCAATGCGTAATTGATATTAGATTACACTTTTTGATGAATCTGTGATAGAAGACGCTACCTTAACACGTCGCTTATCAAATGTATTTTGTTAAGATAAATCGATCTGCAACATCTAAAATGTACATATTTCTGATCAGGGGTAATAAGTTCACATCTATGAACTTTTTTTAGCCAAATTAGTCTGTTGGCTTTGCCATTGCTTTCTGAGAGAAAGAGAGGCGGTAAGAACAAAGGTTTTTTGCTTCGTGTGGGCTCATACGATTTATGCGTTGTAATATGGGATAAATCCCGTCAAACAAAATTAAAGTCAACAGAAATTTTCAATAATTGTTAAAATACGTTGGTTTTTGAATTTTGGTCTGCAATTTTTTTTTATAGCGTATTAAACCCTACAATATTATAAATTGGTTTAGTCGGCAGAACACCTACATACACTGAAAAACCTTTGTAGCAATTTTTGCTACAATTGTAGAACAAATTATTACAATTTCTAAATGGAATAGTGACATACAAATTATTGTAGTAAAATTCTCTAAAATTTTGTAGTAAATTTTTGTGATAGCATGTATCCCAAAATTGTAGAAAATTATCTAACAAATTTCTAGAAAATTAATCTAACAAATTTGTAGAAAATTTTCTAAAAGGTTTGGTATAAATTTTCTAATTTTATGAAAAAATTTAAAATAAATTAATTTATAGAAAATTTTCTAACAAAGTTATAGTAAACTTTCTAACAAATTTGTAGGAAATTCTCAAACAAATTTTCAGGAGTTTCTAATAAATTTGTAGAGAAGTTCCAAACAAATTTGTAGGAAATTTTCTTAAAAATGCATAAAAAAAATTAAAACTTTTTTTATTTTTTATTTACTATATTTAGTTCTATTTACTAACCTTATCCGTAGGTGTAGACCTCGATACCGTAGTCAGGAAGCACCCTCTATTTACTTCACGTAATTTGGTGACTACCATTCCTGGGAGGAAGTGAAAAAATAAAATTTAGTTGATTACCACACGGATAGATGGCGCTATTCTAATAGTTAAGTTTAAAACACGCCTACTGAACCTAAATAACCTATAGATTTATAAGAGTTGGTTTTTTCTGTGCAAAGATGATTGATTCATAAAACATTAGTGGTTTTAAAATAGTAATATGAAATTAAGTTAATGTTTTAAGCGCTTTAATTTTTCGAATTCTATACAACGCCATCTGGTATTTGTTTCTTAACTATTCTAGTAATTGACTACCAGGCGGTGTAGCGGCACTGAAATTCGGTTTCTAATTTCATGGCACCCTTCTTTCTAATGTAAATAGTCTAATCTGTGATTGCAGGATTAGTTTTTAATTTGCTGTTATGTAGTTTATCTGAAATCGAACCTAGTATTCACATCAGTCGATCGATCTATTGGGCTCAACACACACCTATTGCCTATTATTATGGACTCTGTTAGCAGACTATCCATTAAGGCCCAGCAAAGTCATTCGAGTTGAGAAGTTAACCAAGATAAGCTCTATTATCGCTTTATTTCTGACGCACATGAACGGATTAACGAGACATACAAATTAAAAAATGTGAAATGTATTTTACCTTTTTAACAATTCCGAATCTAAGCTAATTTTACATCTTGATTAATTTGGAACTGACACAAGGAGTATTTTCTCAGGTAATAAAAAATTACTTGTCTATCTAAGTTAGGTCAAATGTTACATTTTAAATGTTTTGCAATCTTGCAAATCTATTCGTGCGAGTCAGCGATAGACAGATGCTGCTGCACACATAGCGTGTAATTTGTGCGAAATCTATCGATGGTTTTGACCGACTATGTGCAGCATACAATTCGCCAGGTCCTCTGTAATTTTGGCAAACAGAATACTGCTTTTGAAATAGAAAGAAAATAAACAAAAGCAAGTGGTCAAAAATAGTTCGTTCACTTTTAGTCCACCTGAAAAACTGAAATTTTGCACGAACGTAGGTATAAGTACGTACATTTGAACCGGGCGATGTCGGGTACTATTTCTAGTATAAGTAAATAATATTATATTTTATTGATACATGCGCGTTCTTCCTATAATACCGAAAACCTTCAATATTTTCTTCCTAAAACTATTTCCTGAATCCCAGTCCTGTATCTAAAAAAAATTTGATTGCAGGTACATTAAAAGCGAGCCAATTTGGGATGCTTCAGAAGACATGCAAGAAATAATTGACAAATTTGAAGATATAATCAAGACGGATCATTATTTGCACACTTGCAATATTTGTTTTGAACAGTTTTTTACCTCGAAAGCTCTTGAAGATCATTTGATTGTCCACAAACGAGAAATAATTTGTAAATGTAATATTTGCGGCGAAATGTTAAAATTTCCAGTCAGTTTCGATCGGCACATGAAACTACATTCGCAAAATTTACAAACTGTGAAGAATAAAAAGAGTTCCGATAATTCTGGAAAATTGAAAAAACTCGAAAAAGTTTCGTGTCAATGCAAAATTTGTGATGGAATTGTAAAATTTCCCGATACTCTCACCAAACATATGAAAGCTCACGCAAGGAATTTGGAAATTGGGGATATTATAAAATGCGATTTGAATGGTGTAAAATTGAGATTGGGAGGTTATTCGGTTTTGTGTCAAGAATGTAACGAAATTTTTTACACCAGGTCTAATTATTTGCAACACATTAATGCAATTCATAAGAGGAGTTATCTGTGTGATATTTGCAAAAAATGTTGCGGTAGCTACACGAGTTTTAATATACATAAGCGTTTACATAATATGTAACAGGTAATTTAGATAAAGAAGTTTTCCTAAGTTTATTTTTTAATTAAAGTATTTAATTTCTAACCATGTAATTACTAACTTAATTAATCATCTTGAATAAATATCATAAATTCAACTGATATACCTATCAGTTTTCTATTCAGTGTTTAATGTGAATTTATAAAATTTGTGTATTTTTCCAAACAGTGCGGGGTTTTACTTTTTAACATCTCTTCGGTAAATTAATTTTTTTGTAATTTAAAAAATGTTGACAAGGTTTAGGGTGAAATTTCTCCTATTAGGATTGTATTTTTGTGTAAATGTCGACCGATTAATTTTGTAGTCTATTTCCTTAATAGCTCTATTAATTATATACTTGGCTTAAACCCATGTATCCGTTGATTGGATATATACACAGAGAAAAATTGTTGGTGTTTTGAAGTAATTTTTACTTAAAATTGAAGTCCAAATCAATCACATCAATTTGAAGTAAATATTACTTCAAGTACAGTAATATTTACTTCAAAAGTGATGGGCGATGGATTTGGATTAAAATGTTTTCTCTGTGTTGGGGCTAAGATATTTCAGTTTTTGCAAATTTTTTCCTCTGTAAACGAATACTAAGCAAGAGATGTTCGTGGTACATTGGGTAGTTGCAATGTGGTACATAATATGCAGGTTTTAAACATATCATATTTTAACAAATGTTGGTCTTCAAAATTCGAGTATAATGCAGTGTACCGAATATGGGAAAAATAATTTTTTTAATATAGTTTTTAAAGTCAACTTTAATGGGGATTTTGGATAATCAAATAATTATGGACGTGAATGAAAATCAAAAAAATACAGTTTTTGCAATAATATGCAATTTGTATATAATATGCATAAACTGCTTTTTTTTGCTTGAAATTAAATAAACAATGCATATACAGTACATGCTTGTACTAGGCTACTCTTCGGATATGTATCGTGGAAGGAGTATCTACGTTTTTTGATAGATCAAACGACCAAATCCAAAAATTCAAGTTATAGTGCTATTATAATAGTCTTTTTTGTCAGGTCAATAGATTCTTTAAAAAATCACCTGAAGTGATTTCTTGAAACGTAACAGTCTTATTGATTCCAATGAGGCCATTCGAATGGTGCTGGCATTCGAAAATGGTTTATAGAATGGCCTCTTATTCTCTGAAGAATTAAAATATATTTTGAAATATAAGTGAAAATTACTACTTAAACAGTTTTCTTTGGAAAATTATTATTAATAAACTAAACACTGAACCGGTTTACTGACTGTCGGCGATCTTCAAAGCCGTAACCTGCTTGTCCTTTATTAAATCTGGCTTTGTATTAAATATTTTCTTGTATGTTTGTTTGGTGGATTGATCTAATTCAATTTTGTACTTACATTTGAACGCAATTGACCACAAGAGAATGGAATGACTACATAACTTCGGTAAAATACGAAGAATGTTGTCATCGATACCTTGGAAAAGGACCGACAAATTAAAAAAAATTAATAAGCATTTTTTTCTTGTAAATTTTATTCTCTACAATTTTGTTCATATACATTTTTCTATTTGGTCGCACCGTTTCCGAGATATATAGATGACAATATTTGTCGTATTTTACAGAGTCTTGTTTAAGCTGTGGTCAGTAAGAAACGGCGCAACAGATTAAAAATATGTATATAAACAAAATTGAAGGCAATGAAATTTGCAACAAAAAATGTCTAAAGAGTTTTGCTATAAAATGGATTTTGATATGCCAAAGAACGGCTTCAAAACCGACAATTTGCATTGTTAACATAGGAGCCTCCGGATTTCATTATGAGTCACTGTATGTATATCTCGGAAACGGTGCGACAAAATAGAAAAATGTACAGGTACAAAATTGTAGGGAATGAAATTTACAAGAAAATATGCCTATTTATTTTTTTACTTCGTTGCGCCGTTTCTGAGATACAGATGATAATATGTCTTGTATTTTACGGGGGCACGCCCCCACTTTGAAAACCCTTAGTTTAGAGCAGCGGTTCTCAATTAGCTTTAGACGCGGAACCCTTGGCCGATGTAAAAATTTTGGTGGAACCCCAACCCAATTTTATTATTAGCTAAAACAAATTTTTTGTAGTTTTTAATTAAATGGATTATATTATAAGCATATGGGGTACTCAAAAAATAAAAAAAAGTTAACAACTATTTTTTAAGCGGCAAAATTTAATTTTAAGCCAATTTGAAATTCTTTTTTTCGCGAAACCCTATTTTGGGAACCGCTGGTTTAGAGTATAGTTTGCATCAGCTTAACGTAACGGTAAATATTAATGCACGGAAATTAACAGCTTTCCTGTCACATTCACTTAAGTTTACGTATAGCCCTATGGTGGGCTACGCACCATTCGCGCATTCCCCTATGCGGAATACGCAATATTCCCGCATACGTATGTAAATCCTTGAATATTATTACATCCCAAGGGCTATTGGATTCATTACAGCACTCGAGTGATGTATCATGCAATGTGAACGAATGAGAACGACAGATTTTCAGCTATCTCAGTGGGAATAACACCTCTCGTGATACAATCCATGTTAAGGCGTGTCGAGACACTGCGAGGCTGCCGTGCGAGGCAAAGCTGCCTCGGAAACAAACCTCGAAAAGTAGAGACCATGTTTTCTGCGAGGCTGCTGCGTGGACGGTGATTTTCTTATAGGAATTTCATAGGGTAATTGTTTTTAATCAAAAAAAGCTATTAAAATAAATGCGACCGCACTTGTTGCTACATTAGATGCCATGATAGGTTGTCAACCAACTAGTGATGCATCGGGTTTACTTTGAAGGTGTGTAAATTACACAGAGACAACTACGCAATCGCAGAGGATACATCCGAGGCACCCTTGAAACTTCTGGCTTGCGCTAGCTAGGTTACATGTGGCACTATGCGAGGCAGCCGCGTACAGTAGACCCGCAATGTCTGGACACGCCTTTATAGGCCCACATGATAGATAAATAAATCAACCTGGCGTGGCCCGAAACTTTTTAACCTTTTACCAACTGAAAAAATAGCACTGTGATTGATCGTACATGATTGGTGTACACCAGTACAGAATCCCAAACACTCTTACATACGGGCGGTTTCAAGAGCACCGTCACATGCAGGTTGAAGGGTTAAGCGTGTATTACATTATCACATTTTGGTCACATTTTCGTTCAACTTTCTTGTCAAATGTTTGACGAAAAAAATTAAGCTGTATTACATTATCACATTTTCGTCAAACTTCTGTCAAACTTTGGTCAAACAAAAAGTAGCGCGTGTCACACTTTCGTTCAACTTTTCCATCAAACTTTTGAATAATCATGCGCATTGCTGCAAAGCTACGCTTGTGCCAACCTAAATTATTATTCGAGTTACTAGTATATAAATGGTAAGCTTCCATGTAAGCTTCCACTACTTGAAATACCTTTGCAATCTTTTTAAATTTCCTTTTTAACCTACTCATAATAAAAATATTGAGAATGTTTTTAAAATTTTAATTCTAATTTTTTTTAGTTGGTTACAAAGGTTGGCTACACAAATTGCGTGAAGTATTTCTAGATTTAGTTGCCAGTTTCACCACAAACATATCCCCACCCAAAAATTTTCATCAAACTTTGGTTCAACTTTTCGTCAAACATTTGACAAGAAAGTTGAACGAAAATGTGACCAAAATGTGATAATGTAATACACGCTTTAGGATAGTTCCCTGTCACTCATAAAAACAGCAACTTGCAAAAAAGCCTCGAAATAACTTCGGATGACTACCAGGCATCTGAGGGACAGCTTTAGTATTTCTGATAAATTTTATTTTCCAAGTTATCTTTCCTTTTTTCCTCATAGCTAATTCTACAATTATTACAGACGACCACAAACAGTTACTTTTGAATTTCGCGAATTGCGGATTGCGAAAAATTATCGCGGAAGTGATAATGCTCGGTTTTTATTTACGAATTTATATTTATTTTATAATTTATACGAATATGCACAGAAAAAACACATTAGTAACACATATGTGTTACTAATTCACACAATTGTGCAGAAAAAGTAGGCAATTGTGTAGTTTATTATTTTATTTTTTTTTAATTTTCAGAATAAAATAAATAGTTTTGTGATTTAAAAGTAGTTACGTACTTGATTTGCGGCTTCACCAGCAGAGGAAACACCTATTTACTTTTCTCTAGTAGAACTGCAAAGCTTAACAAAACGACTTTTTATGAAAAATTGTTGCCATTTAGTACAATGGACAATTTGCATGAAATTCAAATTCACTTCAAAATCGCATTTATTGATAGTTCAATATATCTATAATCAGAATATTCGAGTAATTTTTCAAAATTCTGTAGTGTTAGCTTGCAAATAATTTATGAAATATTAGAATTTATTTGAAAAATTCACGTGATCGAAAACAGGTAATGACGTCACAAACACAAAACGGATCTTACATGTATGCCAATACACCCGCGTAATTTCCCTACTGTTACCATTTAATTTATATTAGACCCAGTGTAAACATTAAATTAAGACGAAATGTCAGAAATACAAGCAATATAAAAATATTTTAGGTTAAATTTTTCGTTTTTTTATGTTGGTAACGGTATTAAAATTTGCATTCACGTCAATAAAAGTTGTGCATCTATACGAATCTTATCTATGAACTAATTCTGGTTACTAAAATGACGTCATAATGCGAAGATTTTACATTAAGCCCGCCATATTTATTAACACGTTTTCGCGCTACAGAAATACATTTAAATTTAAATATTTTTTTCTAGCCTTATTTGTGCACCGAATTTAAAAAAATTAAGATACATTACATATTATTTATATGCAGAATAGTTATATGCTAAAATTAAAAATCATGCAAATTGTCCATTAGGTATTAGTAATACCCTAGTAACCAGTTTTGAGGCGCGCTACATTTGGGCCGCATTGGAATCCAAATTGGACGCTATTTTCAAGAAATCATTTCAAGTGATTTTCTGAAGAATCTATTGACTTCTGAAAATTTTTGTATACCGGGTGTTCATTTTAAAACTTCTAGCAATTATTATCTCAAAAACCAAGTCAGATGAAAAAATGTTTCGGACAAAAGTTATATGATAGTGGGGGGGAAAGAATAGGGCATAATTGTTTTTTTAATTTATTGACCTTTTCAAGATCATTTGAAGGTCAACTTTGTTTTTTCAAATGGCACCTTATATTTTTTATTAGATTCATATTTTGCCGGTTAAAAAAAATTTTCCAACAAAAGTTGTTTATTTTCTTATGAAAAATAGTGCCATTTAAAAAACAAAGTTGATCTTCAAATGACCTTGAAAAGGTCAATAAATTAAGAAAACAGTTATGCCATATTCTTTCCCTCTCGCTATCATACAACTTTTTTTCAAAACATTTTTTCATCTGACTTGGTTTTTGAGATAATAATTGCTGGAAGTTTTAAAATGAACACCCGGTATAAGTAACCTGACATGTTGGTAATGCAAATTAACCATTATAAAAATAACACCGTGCTGTGTTTGCGTGTACTAACCACATCTTTTTGACGAGGTGTAGCAGGTTTTTCCATTTAAAGGTTTTGGGTAAACTGAAATATCTTAGCCCCCACTTAGTAACATGAGAATGCTAGGCATTTATTTAAAAAACGACCCCAACTGCAAAATTGATTCTTAGACAACTCTTTTTATTTTTGCAAAAATAGGAAAAACGTGTTAATTGCAAACATTATAAGTGAGTTGTAATCCTCGCGCCATCTATGGATAGTTATACGAACAGAAACAGAGAAACATACTTCTTCATTTTATTATTTAGGAAATTTCAGAGCTTATTGCAAAATGCTTTAAAACGCGCTCCCAATCTGATCCGAGCGGAGATCTGTTATAAAATTTATCAAGAAACGAAATAATGTATTTCCCTGAAAGCTTTTAGGTCAGTAGTCATAGTCAATTGTGCGAAGCGATTTGTCGCAGAGCCTATTGTCGCCAGACCCAATAGTCGTTACTGCCAGTTGTCGCCAGGTCCAGTTGTCCGGGGTGAGTTGTCGCAGGGTCAGGTGTCACCATATCAATAGTAGATATACTGAGATTGTAAAACGAATTACTATTCAGAACAACAAGTTTTATATGCGAGGCGAAGTGAAACGTAGCGGAGCGAATGTACAACTTTTTATCCGAATAAAACATGTATTTTTTTTCTTCAAATGACGAAAAAATTTAAAAAATAGTTTCAAAGATGTAATTTAATGATGGGACTTTTTATATAATGTTACGTTGGCGATGTTGAGTTTAATTAACGATTAACAACTTCAGTTGTGACTTGTAATTTACTTAATAGGTTAAATAATTGAAAATTTCATTTAACAAAAATTAAGTTGGCAATATTTAAGCGTAAGTAGAGATTGACACCTATTATCCGTATCAGGTTTTACGAATTGCGATCCACACAAAGCGACATAACCTTATTTTTTGAAAATTGGCTGAAGATTTTTGGGCTAATTAGAGGTTTAAATATCATCAGCTAAAGATAGAAATGGGATTATATCGCTTTGAATGGTCCGCAATTGCCAAAATCTGATGCTGAACTATAATAGTGTATTGTGAAATTGAAAAAAAAAAAAATTTTTAAGTACGTGTGCGGCACTTGCTTATGTAGATAGGGAAAACAGAAATTTTCTGAAAATGTTTATTACAGAATGAGGTTCTAATATCTAATATCAAAGTAATTGCTTCTGATCTTAAAATTCTTTACTTATAAGTTATATATTATGTATGATTTAAATAATAATTTGAAATTCCTACCTTCAAATTAACTACTTTTGATCTTAAAGTTCTTTACTTGGAGATCAGGTATAATTTATAATAAGAGCCTGTTTCTTACAGAAGTTTAATCAGATAATTAAGGTAAAATTGAATCTTCAATTTCACTCCTTAATTCTCCAATTAAATTTTAATGCTACCTTAATTCTATTTCGCTGACTCTAAAATAATAAATAGATTCTTTCCGGCTTCTCCAGTTTTCCTATTTTTTTTGTATAATATGTTATGCATCTAAACTACGATACTGCACTATAAAATTAACAGGTTAAGTGAACAACAAAAACAAATTTTTTAAAAGTTTACGGACATAAGTATGTATATCATGGTCTTGAGAGGTAACTGGCTGGAGAGTCAACTTTGGAAAACCTATGGAGAACGGGCTCAAATGTCATGGAAATTGCTTCGCTGAATATTTCCAAATTAAAATAACAACTTCCAATGAAATTTCAATAATGGTACACAACATAAATACAATACGCACATAAAGCGGGTTTTTTAAACCGGGGGGTCTGGGGGGTATGGAATACCCTCCAGTACACTAGAGATTGTGCGCAAAGAAATGTGTTATTGAGCTTATGAGTTTCAAACTAAAAATCTAAGATTTCTGATTTGAAATTCAATAACACATTTACCTTTTTTGAACACAATCACCAATGTGCTGGGGGGTATTCCATACCCCCCAGACCCCCCGGTTTGAAAAACCTAGCTTTGTGATTGCGTTCAACAAAGAAAATGTAATTTTGAGTTCCCAATACTGTAAATTGAAATTTATCCGCACAAAAATTTGAAATGCAGTTTTCTTAATTCTCAACCTAAGCGATGTTCGGAGCTAAAACTGTTCGATAATGGCATCGCCGGCGAACCGATCCCACCACATTATTAATTTTTGTGAAAACTAAAATTGTGTGACGTTAAGAAATAAAATACATTCAAAATCGTTCCTTTCCGACGCCTGCTTAAATATTGCACAGGGCCGGCGCGTTGCTAAGGTCACGATAGAAATCAACAAGTTAGCTACTATTTATATCGTAAAACGAATGTAGCTTGATACTTGGAGATATTAAATTAAGGTAGCTTTCGATTTTTAAATTTCTAATGTTAGGTGTGAAATGTAATAAATTACAATTTGGCTAATTCTCGCAGTTTTCACCCAGGCGGCTAAGCAGCAGTTAATTTTATTTATAAATAGCTACCGCCTTAAAGTAATGTAATTCTGCAAGTCTGACATTTTTTTCATCGCAATTCGCCAAATTCATCTATAAGCTTCATACAAAATTATTGCACGGTGAGGACGCCCAACAGCAGATCAATAAACTAATGAAGTGCATGGATTGTGGTGGGAGCATTAAATTTGTTGTATTTTATGTTACAATTCAAACCGATTCAATTTGTTATGTAATGTTATCTAATTATTTCAGGTCATTCGTGGTTTACATTTTAACAAAAACGGAAACCCACTAGGTTGACCAAGGTAAAAAATGTTTTTAAGTTCAAATGTGTAACGAATTTTTTCTAAAAAACGTAGGATTCGATTTCCGCATGGATGAAATTATCCTAAGTTTTCAATTTTCAATTTTAGTCCTTTTAGGTGTTTTCGCCGTAATAAAAAAGAAAATAGTAGTTTCTCACATAGTTTTTTGTTTTAGATTCTGTCTTGAAGATAATTCGATATTAAAGAGACTTATAATTGGTCCTTCTATGACTGTTACTGTTCAACCACCAATATTGATTAGGTCAAATAAGGACTGCGAAACCGAAAAGTTCAAATATGACATCGACGATTATAATAATTTACTAGAAATTCACGGCACTCGAAGCAAAAAACCAGTGCTGAGGGCGAGAAAAAATATTGATTACGCGTCTGGTTTGATTAAAGAAGAAGAAAACCACGTGATAGATACCAAGAGAAAGATTAAGAAAGAGTGCGATTATAAACCAATAATAAATAAGGGGGTGGAAGGAATCGACAAATCGAATATAATCAACGATGTTTCACGTACAGATGTTTTAGCACACAAACGCGCGTTGGCTGCGAAAGAACGAAAACGAAAAGAACTGGAAGAAAAACGCGTGGGTATGGAAGCTAAGGTAAAGAGGCAATCCAAGAAGAAGTCTCACAAATTAAAGGAGAGCCAAATCAACGAGCGAGTCCATTGCGATATCTGCGATAAAACTTTCAAAAATAGTTTGTCCTTCGCCCTTCATTCTATAAAGCACAATGGTGATGAAAAGTACTCTTGTCATGTTTGTTCCTATACTAATACTTCTAAATATAACTTCGAGATGCACATGCGCGCGCACGAAGGTTTTTCCAAATATAAATGTGAAATCTGCAATAAAGGATTTTCTATTAGCACTCACGCAATAGAACATAAAAATTTTCACACCGGGGAAAAACCGTATCAATGCGAAATATGTGGGAAACATTTCATGTTTTCTTGGTTTCTATCCTCCCATCGGCGAACGCAACATTTTGAAATTATGACCGGAATGCCGCTGGTCAAATACGATTGTGTGGTTTGTAACAAACATTACACATCGGCCACAGGATTACGACGTCATAATTTGAGTCAACACAATGATTCGTCGATCGATATGTCGGTGTTGTGCGATGTTTGTGGCAAGCGGCTTTCGAGTAAGGAGAAACTTAAATTTCATAGGAGGATCCATACAGGTTATAAACCGCACGCGTGCAATACATGTCCAAAGAGTTTTTCCCGAAAAGAACAATTGAAGGAACACGAAAGGGTTCATACCGGGGAAAAACCGTACATTTGCAATTATTGCGCCAAAGGCTTTACTCAAAGATCTCCTTTAAAAATACACGAAAGGACGCACACTGGCGAGCGTCCCTACATTTGTCGTCTATGTAGCAAGGGCTTTATTTCGAAAGGAGTTATGGATACTCACCTTAAGAACTGTGATGGTGGCGGTGGTAGTGTTGTGCTGTGAACGAAAAGACTTAATTTTATTTAAATTTAACTATCCAAAGTATTTCTTCTTATTTTACAAACTTTATTGTTAAACAAAAAAGAATCAATCTTACATTATTTACTTTAGAAAATAAAATATTGTTAGCCAATGAGAGCGTTTTATTGTCTTCGCTGGCCATCGTTGAACGACGGAAGAGGAACAAAGCTTGGTTAATTTGTGCGACTTTTTCTCGAGTTCAGTGGTTTAGCAACTGCAGGACACGTGGCCATTGTTTTAGGTAATTTCTCCTTATTTCTAAGTTAATTGCCTAACTGTTAGTTCTTAGTCAAGTAGATTTTGTTGTGCGCTAACTAAAATTTAACTTTTTCAGGTATTTATCTAATTTATTGATGCCCATTATAACTCTAAAAGAGATAAGACAGCGCGAGTCTAAAATGAGTCGCTCAAAAAGAGATGATGCCAGCGCCACCTATATACCAAAATTTAAAATTAAGTTAAAGAAAATAAAGAAAGATTTAGATGAAGAAATGAAGTACGTATGCCATATCTGTAAAAATGATATAAAAATGACGGAGTTTGAGTTGAAGTTCCATTTTAAGGAAGAGCATAAAGGCAAAAGACTGAGAAGCATGAAACTGCATTCGGAAAATGCTGTAACCTGCGATATTTGTCCCAAACAGTTCTGTTCCGTTAAAAGTCTAAAGGAACACATGGAGACCCATAGTAACGTTTTTGATTGTGATACTTGCCATAGTAAATTTAGAAAGCTTTTGGATTACATCATCCACTTACGCTTGCATAGTCCAGAAGAAATGTTCAAATGTGTTTTGTGTGATTATTGTACTGTATCCATTAACGAAATAACCGATCACTTCAACAACGAACATGATCACAACTTTAAATACAAATGTGCGAAATGTGGAAAAGGTTTTCACGTGTTGACGTGGTTTAAGGAACACGAGAATTACCATACGGGTGAAAAGCCATTCGAGTGCCAATATTGCGGAAAACAATTTTTTTATTCGAGATATCTCTCTGCCCATAAAAAGAGTGCTCACAAGGAGGACTTAAAGAAACTTCCGACTTACCACGAGTGTGTCATTTGTAAAAAGAGATACCAACATAAGAATAGTTTGAATCTTCACATGAATGTCCATACCGGAAATGTTGCGATCTGTGAGGTCTGCGGTAAAAAATTATCCAGCAAAGAGAAATTAAAATTTCACATGCGTACTCACACGGGCTACAAACCGTTTAGTTGCACTTATTGCGGCAAATGTTTTACCAAAAAACCAATTCTGGTGGAACACGAGCGCATCCATACTGGAGAAAAACCCTATACATGTGAATATTGCAGTAAAGGTTTTTCTCAACGTTCAAGTATGGTGATACATCTTCGCGGACACACCGGAGAAAAACCCTACGTTTGCCATCTGTGCAATAAAGGTTTTGCCGCTAGAGCTATGTTAAATATACATTTGAAGACTTGTCAAGGAAAATAATTTATTTGTTACCTTCTAGTTCCATTATTAGTTGAATTTTTTATAAAAAAAAATCTTACTCACATCACTACAGGTAATCTAGACACACAAAAAAGTGAGGTTAACTCTTAAACCTTGACGTTAGGTATAAGTCATAAAACTTGAAAAAATGATCATTAACCTCTCTGTGTATCTAGGGTATCAGTATGAGTTTACAAACGAACTGTTAATCACTTGGGTCTTCCTAACCCCCTCATAACCTCAAACTTTTTCAAGTAATATAATAATTGGCATTTAATTTTGTTATTTATTTTAATTAAATTGTTGACGATTGTGTTATACAAAAAGTATAAAACTTGCATTTATTAGGGATAAAACTAGTTTTTGTATCCTTCAACATAATAATTATTATATTTTTATCTGCTCTTTTGGTAGATGTTTTGTTGTAAACCCATTGTTCTTTTTCTAAATGCGTTGTTGCCATATCAATTATACATTGATTGTGGGAATTTCTTCTACTAACAGTTATTACTTACTTACTTAATTTATTTACGCAATTATGCAGTCGAATAACTGTTAGTCGAACAAAATTGGAATAAGTTATAGAAGTTTGAACTATGCTTATTGGGACACCCTGTAAATTCTATTTTTGTATCATATATCTCTTAAGTGTAGTATTTATGAAATATTTCGATGGTTACTGTATATAAGATTTTAAATTAATTCTGTACATTTTTAGCCAATTAAATAGTGTTTATAGATTTTATCGGAAAACAGCTTTAGATCCAACAAAATTATTTCAAACATAAATTTGTTTGTAATTGGGTTTCTATTAGGAAATTATTTATGTTATTTAATTTTTGTACAAATTCATATAAATAAATACTATTTATAAAAATCGTCTTGGTTTTATTGTTGTTTTTTAATAAAGACACACATTGAATAACTTGAAAATGTCTTAGAAAATTGCGACTTGAATTTTTTTTGCAATGGAACTGGCTTGGTATAATTGCTAATCTAGTAAGAAAGTATAGGTAGGTATTAGCCCAGGTGACGAAATTTGGACTGAAATAGGTTTTACTTCAAAATATTTTTATCGAAAAAAATATTATGTGACGCAGGAGATTTATATAAGTTTATATTAAATTTATAAAAATGCTATAAATTTTTTGTCGTGACTAGCAGTACATCTGATGTACTTGCATTATTCGTACATTGGATTGTCGGGGTGAGACCGATGCTATACATCGGTGCACATCGGTTTTCGACGTGTAACCAATAGCAATCGGTTGCAACCGCTATTGTTTTCGCGACGAAGCGGTTGTAGGGGCATCAAAACACAGCAAAAACGTTTTTTTTTTGGAATCAAAATTATTTTTTGTTTAATTTAAATAAAATATTTTTGGTTAAACTAAATAAAATAATTTTTTTGATTCAATTTAGTTAAACTGTCTTCCCTACAACCGCTTCGTCGCTAATATAGTAACGGTTGTAGCCGGGCTACCGATCTGGCCTTGACAATCCGATGTACAAAATAGTGTAAGTACATCATATGTACGCGTAAATTTTTACATACAGGGCAACAAATTTTGTTTTTTGTGCAAATTAGCTCAATTGACTGTAAAACGTTTGTGTTCTTAAAATAATCGAATTAAAAAAAAACTACTTTTTGATGAATTTCCAAAAGTAAGACTTGATGTACTTTTGAACATACAATAATTCCGTTGTCGCTCTTTTTTAAGTTAACCGCTTGGGCCGGGGGGGGGGAGTCAATGGTAGTCTTCATTCAAAATGTCGACCAAATCCCAAGCATTGCTTATGCCCGCCATTTTCCACAATTTTCAAATTTAACGAAATATCGTCAAGACAAAAATTACAGGATATCCAAATTCCTACAACTTGGTTGCAGTATTTTTTTTTTAAATCGATATTTTTCAAATTAAACCTGAAGAAAGCGGCGCCATTTTGAATTTTATGAAATATGGTTTTTAGAATAATTCGGCCATTTTCAATTTAACGAAAAATCGTGAAGACAAACATTGCAGAAATTCAATTTCTTACAACTTTGGTTGCCGCACTTTTTTGAAATGGATAGTTTTCAAATTAAACCTGAAAAAAGTGGCGTTATTTTGAATTCTATGAAAAATGGTTTTTCTTGAATAATTTGGCAATTTTCAAATTTAACGAAAAATGGCGAAGACAAAAATTGCAGGAAATTCAATATCCTACAAATTTGGTTGCCGTATTTTTTTTGAAATCGATATTTTGCAAATTAAACCTGAAAACAGCAGTTCCGTTTTGAATTTTATGAAAAATGGTTTTTCTCAAATAATTCGGCCATTTTCAATTTTAGCGAAATATCGTGAAGACAAACATTGCAGGAAATTCAATTTTGGTTGCCGTATTTTTTTTTGAAATCAATATTTTTCAAATTAAACCTGAAAAAAGCGGCGCTTTTTTGAATTTTATGAAAAATGGTTTTTCTTAAATAATTTGGAAATTTTCAATTTTAACGAAAAATCTTGAAGACAAACATTGCAGGAAATTCAATTTTCTACAACTTTGATTGCCGCATTTTTTTTTAAATCAATATTTGTCAAATTAAACCTGAAAAAGCGGCGCTATTTTGAATTTTATGAAAAATGGTTTTTCTTGAATAATTTGGCAATTTTCAATTTTAACGAAAAATCGTGAAAACAAAAATTGCAGGATATTCAACTTCCTACAACTTTGGTTGCAGTATTTTTTTTTAAATCGGTATTTTTCAAATTAAACCTGAAAAAGCGGCGCTATTTTCAATTTTTTGAAAAATGGTTTTTCTCGAATAATTTGGCCATTTTCAATTTTAACGAGAAATTGTAAAGACAAAAGTTGTAGGACATTGAATTTCCTACAACTTTTGTTTCCGAACTTGCTCTCTGAAATCGATATTTTTCAAATTAAACCTGAAAAAGACGGCGAAGGAAAACTTTTTAAATGAACATAAACAAATTTGTGGGGAATTAAATTCATTTATGCCCTCAAGTTAAAAATGAATGAGATAATACAAGAGTTTTCTTTGCCGTGTTTTTCAGGTTTAATTTGAAAAATATTGATTTCAGAAAAAAAAATGGGAAAACTAAAATTGTAGGAAATTGAATTTCCTACAACTTATTTTGTCTTTGAGAATTTTCGTTTAAATTGAAAATGGCCGAGTTATTCAAGAAAACCCATTTTTCATAAAATTAAAAATGGGGCCGCTTTTTTAAGTTTAATTTGAAAAATATCGATTTCTGAAAATAAATGCGGCAACAAAAGTTGTAGTAAATTCAATTTTCTGCAATTTTTGTCTTGACGATGTTTTGTTGAAATTGGCGGAGTTACTCCAGAAAAACCATTTTCATCAAGTTCAAAAGGGCGTCGCTTTTTTCAGGTTTAATTTAAAAAATATAGATTTCAGAAAAAAAAATGCAAGAACCAAAGTTGTAGGAAGTTGAATTTTCTACATCTTTTATCTTGACGTATTTCGGTAAGACTGAAAATGGCCGAGTTATTCAAGAAAAGCCATTTTTCATATAATATAATTAAAAAGGAGCCGTTTTTTTCAGGTTTAATTTAAAAATTATTGATTTCAGGAAAAAAAAATGCGGGAACTAAAGTTGCAGGAAATTCAATTTCCTTTTTGTTTTCACGGTTTGTCTCTGAGTCGAGAGTTTTACTTCGCCGCGTTTTTCAGGTTTAATTCAAAAAAATTTCCATTTCAGAAATAAAATGCGGGAACCAAAGTTGTAGGAAATTGAATTTTCTGCAATTTTTGTCGTCACGATTTTTCGTTAAAATTGAAATTGGCCCAGTTATTCAAGAAAAACCATTTTTCATAAAATTTAAAATGGCATCGCTTTCTTCAGGTTTAATTTGAAAAATATCGATTTCAGAAAATAAAATACGGGAATCAAAGCTGTGCGAAATTGAATTTCCTGCAAAAATTGTATTCACGATTTTTTGTTAAAATTGAAATTAGCCGAATTATTTAAGAAAACCCATTTTTCATAAAATTTAAAATGGTGCTGCTTTTTGCAGGTTTAATTTGAAAAATATCGATTTCGGAAAAAAAATACGGGAACCAAAGTTCCAAACCAAAAAATTTTTGTCTTCACGATATTTTGTTAAAATTGAAATTGGCCCAGTTATTCAAGAAAAACCATTTCTCATAAAGTTCAAAATGGTACTACATACTATTTTCAGGTTTAATTTGAAAAATGTCGATTTCAGAAAAAAAATATGCAAACCAACGTTGTAGGAATTTAAATTTCCTACAATTTTTGTCTTCACTATTTTTTTGTTAAAATTGAAAATGGCCGAGTTATTAAAAAAAAACTAAATTTTATAGAATTCAAAATGGCAGACATAAGCAAATGCAGGATTGGGTCGACTTTTTGAATGAAGACTACCTCCTCAACTGTCATTATCAAACGTTTGTTCTATTGCAGACTATTATTATCTCGGGGTGCTATCCAATTGTACCCACTGCAAAGCCGAGTCGCCTTGAAGATCTGGTAATCGAACCTAGGATCTTCAAATAGTAGCGCAATTAAATCACCAGGCTTCTCCTTCTTAATAACTACGGTTATTGTCCACAAATGATTTGGTTGCCAGGGAAAGGTTAATCTATATATTTTGGATTTGACAACAGACAGTTGCGTCTGACGCATTGTATTGGTAGTTAGTACGATTTGAATTTACTTGAGGTAGACTGGTCAACATCATTGGTCAAAAGAAATGATTTTCTTGTAAATCTTGTAAAATCGGGACATCACAATGAAAAATGGTACTTTCATAAAAAAATTAATCCATTTTGCGTCGATGAACAAAATTCATTGTGTTGATGATTTTTGTTCATCAATATGACGAATTCTATTCATTGGCGCAAAACTGATAAATTATGATACACATAATTGCGACTTGAGCGCGGTATTTACTTTGCGATGTACTTGGCCTTACCAAGTACCAACCTTGAGAAGCTATATTGCGGCAATTTAAAGATTATGTTTTTATTTTTATAATGACACTGCGCCTTGGTAGAGGCCATTAAGAGGTTGAAACCAGTAGAGCTTATTGCCGATATTTAGGTCACAAATCAGAGGATCCAATTATCCGATTGTTTGGCAGGTTTCTTGAGCAATTTTCCTGGCTATATAGGAAATATTTAAAAAATAATCATTGTAGTTGGTACTTCTGCGCAAAAATAAAAGATTACATTTGTTTTCTCTTAATTTTGATTTAGCACGACATGTTTCATGCGAATGTCGCATATCTTCAGGTGCATGCAGAAGATGGGGTAAAATTATATTAGACTGCTTGTTCCGGAAAAACTAACGTGCAGTGGTGGCGTTTTTTGAAACTTGTAACAGTGTACTAATAAATCCTATAAAATTATTTTTAATATCCTAATTTAGTGCAAACTACTAAAGCTCATCTCAAGATTAACAAACGATTGGTTGGTATTATAATAATAGTGAATGGGTATTTCGAGTAGTATTGTAAAAATGCCTCTTTTCTATTTTGTGTTGATTAAATGTAGAAGGTTAGATTTTTATATTATTTTCAATAAATAACAGTTAATAACATATTTTTTTATTTCAGGTTTGTGGTATTTTCTAATATAAAACAGGAAGACTTAAATAGTAGTGACGATGTGATTTCATTTATAAGGAAACCTAAGCAAAAGAGAATTAAGCATATGTGGTCGTGTCGAAAATGCCACGAATCGTTTGCCACGTCTAGACAATTACGTGAACACAGAAAAACGCACAGAAAGGAAGAAAACGATGCACAGTACGAATATAAATATGACGACCATAAAAACGTTTTTGTGTGTTATACATGTGACGTGGAAGTTTCAACGCAGGAAGAAATCGAAGAACATATTTTGGTGCACGCCGAAAAGTTTGTGTGCCAAATTTGTGATCAGACTTTTTTAAAACCCTACGAATTTGCGTGCCATATGTACAATCACGATCAGAGTAAAGGCTTCCGTTGTCCGTTTTGCAATCACGAAACCAACAGACGTACCGCGATCTCCATCCACATCAACACGTATCATCTACGTAAATTTATTTACACTTGTAAACTCTGCGGAAAGGGCTTCAATGACTGCTTGCTCTACAAGGAACACAGCAATATCCACGAGGGGATAAAACCATTTCAGTGCGTGGTGTGTACGAAGGAGTTTGCGTTCTCCAGTTACTTGACGACTCATCAGATACGGAATCATAGAGTAGCCATCGACGGTGTCGTTGGTACCAATCAATGTTACGTTTGTTCGAAAAGTTTTTCGCGAAAAAACACTTTGGAGAAACATATTAAGCGGCATCAGAGTTTGAGCGAAAAGAGAATTCACGAGAAGAAGCACCTCTGCGATGTTTGCGGGAAAGGTTTTGCCCGGTCCGAAAAGTTACGCATTCACTATCGGGTTCACACCGGAGTCAAACCCTACACTTGTTCGTATTGCGCTAAGAGTTTCACAAAAAAAGATTACTTGATCATGCACGAACGGGTCCACAGTGGGGAGAAGCCGTACTCGTGCGAGTACTGCGGCAAGTGTTTCAACCAAGGTGCGCCATTAAGACTACACATTAGAAGCCACACTGGCGAAAGACCCTACAAGTGCCATTTTTGTAATAACGGGTTCATATCCAGAGGTGTACTGAATTTACATCTGAGGAGCTGTACCGGAATTTCGGCATAAGAGTGCCGAGTGTACGACATTATCCATTTCTAGTTTAGACAAAATATTAAAGACTTGTTAATTAGTTTGTTTTTTCGGGAAAAATTAGTGGACGATCTTTAGGTCAAAAGAAGATGTACATTTAATGTTACCAATACTTCTTAAAGTTGGCAGACTTCTGCTGTGGTAGAAATAGTTTGTTGTTGACTCCGCGTGTTAAATATGCTAATCAATGTCTTGCCCAATAATTAGAGCGTTGTTAATTTTGTTTTATATATTTAAAATGCGGTTCTGGTCCTAAACTAACCAATGAAGATAAACAGTTTTATTTTAAAGGCGGGACCGCAATAGAACTGTTGATTTTCATTGGCTGGGTAGACTTACACGAACAACCGGAATCGCCCCTTTAGATTAGTGAAAATATATTATATTATAACAGGTTTAGAAAGTTTTGTATCCTAAAGTTGTATAATTAGATTATTGTAATTATATAGATGTAAATTTGTTACGTGGTTGTTTTATTTTAAAAAAAATTTTTTCAGGACAAACGGCACAGGTAGTTTTGTTTTGCAAATTTTGCAAATATCGCCTCAAAATATTTTAATAAATAATTTACTAATGCGCTTTGTTTCAGATATTTGGAATTTAAAGACGAATTTACGATGAAAACCGAAGCAAATGATGATAATACAAATCAAAATGTTTACATGTGTAAGAAATGCGATTTGTTTCTAGAAAGTGCGGAGAAATTAAAATCACATTCCCGCACACACAAAGAAAAAAATTGTGAGTGCCCCACGTGCAAAAAGAAATTTCCGTATCCATACCTGCTGACTTTGCATACAAAATCGGTTCACGAAAATCAGCGTCCGTTTTCTTGCGAAGAATGTAACACTGGCTACTCCACGAAAGCTTTGTTGAGATCTCACGTCAAGATGGTCCATTCCAAAATTTATAAATACAAATGCGATAAGTGCGATAAGCGTTACAACATGAAGAAAACGTTCGAAAATCACTACGCCGTTCACCACGAAGGAACCAGATACGAATGCGAGCACTGTGGTAAATTATACATGGATCTTTATTATTATAGAGCCCACTTACTTACCCACGATCCAAATTACATAAGCAAAAAGTACGTCTGTGAGATCTGCAACAAGGAATTACACCACTCCGGTTCATACCACAAACACATGAGGATTCATAGTGGCAAGAACAAACACGTTTGCGAGCTTTGCGGTAAAATTGTGGGATCCGTTGCCAGTTTACAAGATCACATGAATTTGCATAAGGGAATCAAAACCCACATCTGCCATGTATGCGGAAAAGGATTTGTTAAGAAGCAAAATTTAGATCTACATAAACGAACCCACACAAAGGAAAAACCATACGAATGCAACGTTTGCAAAAAATGCTTCAGCCAGAGAAGCTCTCTCAAGATTCATCTTCGATATCATACCGGTGAAAGACCATATAAATGTGAAATTTGTCAAAAAAGTTATGTAACGAAAGGTTTGTTAAGATTCCACTTGGCGTCTCATTAAAGATTGTAAAGTTTAATTATGTTAAATTGGTTGATTGTTAATTAAAAAGATTTTGTTTTCAGTTTCCCTTAGGGGACTTGCAAAATGTTACGATTTTTATGAGATTATCGAGATTATTTTTGAGAAATATACCTGCTAGTTTATTTTAGTTTGGATTCTAAAACTGTAGCGATCACAATAAACAATTTACTACAAACTTAAAAATTTTTCTGTGTAGCTCATTGATTTAGGAATATACTTAATCAGCTAAAAACGGTGGTTCTCTATTTTAACGATCTAAATAAAAACAACAGTTTTCTAATATTGCCAATTTTAATTGTTCGTTGATCCGATTATCCGTTGATCCGATTATACGTTTATCCGATTATACATTAAGACGTTGATACATCTTCAATTTTGTATCGTACATTATCGGCCAATCAGAGTGTTTCTTTTTTCACCAAAAAATATTGTATTTTATGTATGAGGATGTTTACATAAGGTCAGTGAAGGTAATTACGGGGAATTATTTAATAAATAAAATCTTATTTTTTTTAAATTAATTAAAAATTCCTGATGCCGAATTCTTTGGACCACCTAGCAATTACATTGTTCTAGTGTTACCCCAGCACCACATTCTGGGAATATTTTTGCTAACAAGTGACGAATATCTATGCCACCAGACCACGTGCGTTTATAACAAAAGCACTTACATGTTTTGGGATATTTTCAGTACCACTTGGTCGAAATAAATGGACAGGAGAAAAACTTCCTGGTGCATTGGCCCAAGTAAAAAACAAAAATATGTCGGTGAACAAAGCATCTGAAACTTTTGGCATTTGGTGAAAGGGAAAGTCGGCAGAAAGCCTGTTTTAAATTCCGAGCAAGAAACTGAATTGTGTATCAGGATTAAAAGGCATTTCCGATATCGGGTACCCGATAGGAACCTTCAGTACGCTTTCAGGAACCGTGGGTGAAATTACGCCGAAAGGTTTAATGACAATTAGCTCCTTTTGGCAAAATTTAAAAGCCCCGGACCGGTTCTTCTCATTTTTGACGGTGCAGATCATCATTTGGATTATTCAGTTGTTGAGGAAGCAGAAAGGTATCAGATTGTGTTGTATTGTTTGCCCGGCAACACAGCGCGAGAACTGCAACCTCTTCGTAAAACTGTGTTTCGGTCATTTGAGCATTGCTGGAGTACAGAAGTTCAAAATTGCTTGGATGTAAATGGAAAGAGAACTATTTCTAAACTTGCATTTGGTAGAATCATGACACCCTGTTGGATTAAGGCTATGTCGCCATCCAACATTAAATCCGGATTTTCAGTAACCGGGATCTATCCATTTAATCCCAATATAATTCCTGACGAAGCATTTGTTCCAAGCACGGTTAGGAGCCTTTAACGCATTAACCAAGAAGTAATTTCTGTGAAACATGAAAACTTGCCTACGCCAGCAAACGATGTGATATGCGAAATTCCAGATAACCATCCTCGGGAAATTTTCAATAACTTTTTCTTGGTTACATTAAAATCTAAAAAGGAAAATTTCAGAAAAAGACAGAGCCGGCATTAACAAGCCTAAGTTTAAATGAAAAAGGAAGCCGAGAAACCAAGGATACAAGGTCAATGTTTCCAATATATTTTTCAGTATATGATTTATGTATTATTATTTATTACATTCTTAAAAAGAAAAATTAAAAAGTCTAAAGTGACGTAATTAGCATCGCTACCTTACTTATTAATTAGTCGAAATTTTAATTAATTTTTCTAATAAATTCTATTTAAATAATTGATTATAATACGTTATTAGGCGGCATTAAGTCGTTTGTGACTTGAAAGTGCTAAATACTAGCAGGATTTTAAGTTCTGAGATTTCAAGCAACCGCAAAGTCAGACTGTTACTTTGATTTTACAGTGAATCTCTGCGCAATAGCAACGTTACTGCAAGATTTTATTATTACGCTTACTTGTAAACATTAGCGTTTCTTTAGATTTTCAGTTTCATCTTTTACCTTTTATATAGGTATTACCTACTAGAAATACTTGGGGGGGGGGTAGGACAACTTCTCATTGGCTTTGTGTTGTTAATTTTATTGTTAAGTAGCATTCACGTGAAGATTTGGATATACATTTAATTGGGTTTAGATAAAAAATAACCAGGGTTATTTGCTTAAATCTTCCTTTGTACGGAAGTTTTAAAATCAGGATGAGCTTTCACAGGATGAAAATCACAAAATTGAACATTTATTTTTTCCCCGTTGTATTAACGGCAACCGTTACCAGAAAATTGAGGGTAGAGGTTTGGGCGACTTTTCGTATTTTTACAGGGTGTTCTTAGGTGGTAGTATTTCTCAATGCAATGTTTTACGTTCCAGCCTTTAAATGGCCAAAGCATAAAAAAAGTGCTTTTTTGAGATCGGGAAATGATCTACAAACTTAATTTTAATCATTTCTTGTCTCAAATCAACGATTTTTAAGTTGTGCATTAAATAAAATAAAAATATGTTGAAAAGGTCGAAATTTTAGCTTTTTTTTGAAAACCTAATGTCCTGGTAAGCGAAACGTTTTTTAAAAATTAACGTTTTTTTAACGGATTACAAATTTATTCTGGTAACATTTTTGAAATGCAGAATTCAACAAAATCAACAAACAAAATTATACAGGATGTTCTTAGGTGGTAGTATTTTTGAATGTAATGTTTTAAGTTCCTGCCTTTAAATGGTCAAAGCATAAAAAAGTGCTTTTTTAGAAATCGTGAAATTATCTAAAAACTTACTTTTAATCATTTCTTGTCTGAAATCAACGGTTTTTGAGTTGTGCATTACATTTGAAACGATCAAAATTTTAGCTTTTTTTTTTGAAAACCTGATGTCCTGGTAAGCGGAACGTTTTTTAAAAATTAACGTTTTTTTAACGGATTGCAAATTTAGTCTGGCAACATTTTTGAAAAACCAATCTTTTTCACATAAAAGCCGCAAGCAATAAAACAAAAATACAAAATTAAAATTAAATTATTTTTGACTCTTTAGCTGTTATGCGTGACTGAAGTAAATATTACCAAATTTGAAGTAAATATTACTAAATATGAAGTAAATTTCCATGACGTTTAATGTATAAAAACGAATTACTTGAAAACAATTAATTTATCAATATTATTATTAATTTTTAAATTAAATAATTATTTAATTAAATAATTTTAAAAAATTTGGGGATTCCCCAAATTTACAAGTCTGTTTACACTACGACTTAATTCTTACGGCAGACTTGTAATTTTAATTTTATCACCAAGGTGATATCTTGATATATTTTGGACTTATTAAATACGAGGAGCTTCAGATTGACTTAATTTCATAAAAATCTTGAACATTTTGCGTGGTAATTTTGGAATTGGAATATTTTTGTATTCACTCATCTCATTATATTGTAGATTACATTCATTTTATATCTGTAAATTTTTCCGGTAGGTACTTAAGTTGTTTTTGAATTTACAACAGCGAAGAAGTACGAAGTTGAGGATCTACAATTTAGATTAGATTTAAATGAAAAAGATACTGTATTGTTTTGTATGATGAAAGTTAAATAAAATGTTTGTTTTATGTTTTTTAAATCTTAAAAAAAAACAATTGTATAAATATAATATTATTATGTTGTATATTTTAATCTATAAAAAGTGAAAATTCAAAAATGTTGTTTTGTAGTTAATTTTTAGGTACGGTATTTATTTACTTTTGCTATTATGTAATTAATACTATTAACTATTTTCAGAAAAACGACGTATGACAAGAATTTAACGACGATCAACTCACTTTTAGCCACGTCCGAAATTTCCATATTTCCAGTTATGAAGTATGAAACTTTTTGCGATTACAACGATTGTGTAGAAGACGTAAGAGTAAAAGTTAAAAAACCGACGAAAAAAGGGGGTAGAAAATCAAAAAAACCTGTGGAGGGATACGTAAATCCATTTGTTTATACAAACTTGAAAGGCAAAAAATCTAATAAGGACTTTCAAGCAGGAGGAATAGGAAACAAATGGAATTGTCTAATTTGTCACCAATCTTCTCAAAATAAAGAAGATTTGATTAATCACTACGAACAGCATAAAAACGAAAGCGAAAATAGTACGGACTCGAAAAGCGAAAACGTGTGCGATTATTTTCGGTGCGTTATTTGTTCGCGCGAGTACACTTCCTCTAATGCTTACAAAAAACACCTGAAGCTTAAACATTCTTCAGTGCGATGCTTGCGATAGAAAGTTTCCCACATCCGATTGGTTTGAAGAGCATAAAAATACTTACGTCGCTCGGAGTGTTTTAACTATCTCCCAAAAATTACAACAACGTAATATTTAACTTAATTGTATAATATTAATGTAATAATAATAAAAAACGAAATTTAATTGATTATAATACGTTAATTAGGCGGCCTATTGCTACGTTACGACTTGAAAGTGCTAAGTACTAACAAGATTCTGTAAGTTGTGAGTTTTCAAGTAACCGCGAAAACAGACTGTTACTTTGATTTTATAGTGAATCTCTGCGCAATAGCAACGTTTCTGCGGCTGAAGCGGTGACCTACTCACACAGAGTAATTATTGGGAGCGATTTTTTTACCTCAGGGAGGGTGTTTGGTAGTGTAAATCTCGATTTTTGAGAAAAGCTTTCCATTGCGTTTGCCGCCATGTTGATTTAAAGGGTAATTTTTTTGTTTTCCAAATAACTTACTTATTTGCAACTTGAGAGTAAAAATGATATCACTTTTACCGTAGGATCGATATTTCTAGAGTTAGACTGTAAATAAGGGTGAAAAACGTTGATTCTCAGTTATCATGTTTATCGTAAAAATGGTAATGAGTAATTACGTAGGGAATTTTATTTCCTTCAAATTTTGGTCATTACCGTTTTTGCCCTAAGATCAATATTCTGAGAGTACGGGAAATTCAATACATTTGCACAAAAAATGCACAGCGGTATATTTGGGAAACCCTCATGGATACTGGTTATTTATCAGCTTTGTACATCCCCGGGGTTGAGACCTAGGGGAATGGGTAGCATTTCTGAGACCGTGGAGTAGTGTAGCGGGATGCGGTAGCAATGCCTCAGGCGGCACTTTTGTGGGGGGCGGCAGGAAACGGCCGAGCTGGCTGATCGAGGAATGCAATCTCGACTAGGCTTCTCAAGATATTGAAAAATATCAGCTTGAGTGCGTACATCCTAGGCTTTCGTAGCTGCAACAGTTTGTTCAAGTTTATGTTTTGATGGAAAGTTGATGAAGGATTACCAAGTATGCTAATTTCCCGTACTTTGATTCTAACTCTCAAATATTAATTTTATGGTAAAAATGGCGAAGACCAAAGTTGAAGGAAATAAAATTCCCTACGTAATTACTTATTACCATTTTTACGATAAACATGATAATAAACGAGATAATCGAGAAAAACTGGTTTTCACCCCTAGTTGCTATCCAACTCTACAAATATCAATCTTAGAGTACTACAAGTTATATAGATAGACCAAATTTGTAGGGAATTATGTTTGTTATAACTTTGGGTATTATCATAGTAACTCGAAACGAGTTATTTGAAAAACACAAAATTACCCTTTAGAACAAGATGGCGACAAACGCAATGGAGTATTTTTTTTAAATCGAGATTTACACTCTAAAATCTCCCTCATTGAGTTAAAAAAATCGCTCCTCTTAATGATTTTCAGGTAAAATTCTATTTTGACTGGACTATTAGCGTTTGCAAGCTCAGGGCGGTACAGCTCCATAGCCAGGGGGGACATCTGGGACATGTGCCCCCCCCCCCCCGAAATGTAAAAAAGAACATTTGTTTGTAATAATAAAAATTCCCTGAAGGGGAACCTCCGAAAATGTTACTTTTTACAAAAGGCTGTTTAAGAGTGCCCTTCTCGAAATGAAATACTGGCTACGGGCCTGTGGCGGTATAATCTTAATTTGGGGGTGTTAAAAGGTGTGCAAAATATATTATTGCGTTTTTCGGCGAAACTTGCCGTTCTATCAAAAAATGTAGTACTGAAAAGTTGTAGATCATAAAAAAATCCACTACTTTCGTTAGAGTCGCTTTTCAAATTTTCTGTGAAAAATCCGAAAATACGATTTCTTTTGTTTTTTATTTTTCATTTTTGCAAAAATAATTCAATTTTGTTTGTGAAAACAAGTGAAAGTTTGTGAAAGTATGTCTTTTTATGTCTTAAAAAATACGTAAAATTTTTTTATATAAAAAAATCGAGAAGTTTTTGGGATATTCAGTTTTTCTGTCTAAAACCGTAAAAAGTGAAACGAAAAGCGAAAAAGAGCATTTTTCGCTTCTTTCTTGGAAGTTTTGAAGTTATATCATATAGTAACCTCTACAAAAGTTGCAGATTTTTTCACAATATACAAGTTTTGTATTGGATACTTTTTGATTCTAAGACAAAAATTGATTGTTTTGCTTATATTACTTATGTGAAGCTTTATTATTCTAATTTAATGTTTATAGCAAATAGCATTAGTGTAAACAAATTAAGTTTCGGATCAAACAATAAAAGATAGGTTCATTTGTATATTTTTCTGTAAAATTTGAATGGTGCAATTAGTTGATCAATTTTCTTAAAAATTCAAGCAAATTATAAACATTTACTGAAAAATTCATTGCTACGAAAGTCATTTTAGACTTTTTTTTTTTAGGTTTTTCAATTTTTTAGTGTGTTTTTAAATAGAAACTATTATTTTTTATTATTGCATCAAAAAGTACATGTAAAAACGAAACAAATGAGTACCGGAAGAACTCTGTATGATGATTTTTCGCCACAGAATTTATTTTTGAAAAAAGAACAGTTTTAGACTAAAAACTGAATATCTCAAAAACTTTTAGAGATTTTTATGTAAAATTTTTTTACTTATTTAAGACGTAAGGAAGCTTGCTTTCACAAAATTTCATGAAAATTGAATTATTTTTGCAAAAATTAAAAAGAAACAACAAAAAAATCGCTTTTTTCTCACTTTTTACATTTTTCACGGAAATTTTGAGGTCATAGTAAAAAGTGACTCTTATGAAATTTGTAGATTTTTTTATGACATACAACTTTTCTATAGGACAGTTTTTGATAGAACATCAAGTTTCGCCAGAAACAACCCCCCCAAATTAACCCTACTCCCGGGCTTGCATTTTCTCTTTTTACGTTTATTTTCAGCTTTGGCTTTTACGTAAATTAGGATCTTGCAGGAATGGTTTATACCTAGCTACTTATCTTTAATAGGTAGGTATATATAGAGTTGTTCTATTCAGGCCCGTAGCCAGGATTTAATTTATGGGGAGGCATTTTTTGTAATAACGCCTTTCGTAAAAAGTAACATTTTTGGAGGTCTCTTTCCGGGAATTTCTATTAATTATTACAAACAAATGTTTGTTTTTTCAACATTGGGGGCACTCAGGTTCTATTACTGGTTTTTTATTTTCTCGTCTCCAACAGACGTTATTTTGGGGGCGTAGGAGGTAAGACAAATTTTCCATTGACTTTGTGTTGTTAATTTTATTGGCAAGTTGCATCCACATAGAGATTAGATTAGATGATATACATTATACATTTAATTGCAAATTGAATTTAAAACATAAATAGCCGAGGTTATTTGCTTAAATCAATCATAAAAGGGTTTACGTATTTTTAACGGATGACAAATTTAGTCCGGTAATATTTTTTAAAAACCAATCCTTTTCACATAAAAGCCGCGAGTAATAAAAAAGAAATACAAAATTATTTATATTTATCCTTTTGGACAAAAATTACGGTATAATCTTGAACAGTATACTGAAAAATTTTTCATTTGAAAGTAGAAATAGAAAAAATGGATCTAACATCCATTCAAACGCGTATGTTTGAAATTTTGTGGAAACTTAAATGTTCTACAGAAACTTCCGGGACAGGATATATTTATGTTTAAAAGCTTATGCGCGAAAGGCAGTCAATTCTGTATTTTTTTACATTTTAGCTGTTATGCTTGACTATGAAGTAAATATTACCTACTAAATTTGAAGTAAATTTTACTTAAATGATGTAAAAATGTAAAACCGGGTCTAAGCGATATATGTAAGTGTCACAAAAATTTCTATGCTTGATTTGTAAGAATTTTTTTGTTTTTTGAAATAAAAAAAAAGTTTTGATGAAATATGTTAGCAATGTAAATTGTACCGTTTGAAGACTTTTGTCATTTAAAAATCGATATTACAGTAAAACTTATTGGACGTTTTTTATTGCAAATTTCATTCCCTTAATTTTTGGTTATATACATTTTACTATTTTGTCGCATCGTTTTTGAGTAGCAGTGACTTAAGAGATTGCAAAAAGTTAAACTTTTTACCGAGTCGTTTTAAAGTCGCTGTAACTCAGAAACGGTGCGGCAAAATAGAGAAATGAATAGAAACAAAAATAAAGTGAATGAAATTTGCAACAAAATTTGTTTGATAAGTTTTGCTGTTAAATCGATTTTTATATGACAAAGGGGTCTTCAAAAGCTTCAGTTTACATTGCTAACAGAGGAGTGTTCGAGTTTTTTTAAGAGTCACTGTATATCACAAATATCAAACAGTGGTCTATTTGTTAATAAAAAAAATTTTTTATAATATTATTTGTATGCAGTTTTTTTTATAATAATAATAATTAATGCAATTTACAATACGACTTAATTCTTGCGGCAGACTTGTAATTTTTATTTTATTACCCAAGTGATATCTTTATATTCACAGGAGGTCCAGAATGGCTTAATTTCATAAAAGTCTTGAACATTTTGCGTGGTAATTTCGGATTTGGAATATTTTTGTATTTTTATTACTGTAAATTTTTACCGGTAGGTACTTTTGAATTTAAAACAGTAAAGAAGTAAGAAGTTGAGGATCTACAATTTAGATTAGATTAAAAGAAAAGATACTGTATTGTTTTGTATAATAAAAGTTAAATAAAATGTAAATGTTAAAAAACCAAAAAATTGTATATAATATTATTTGTATATTTTAATCTATAAAAAGCGAAAATTCAAAAATGTTGTTTTGTTGTTAATTTTTAGGTACGGTATTTATTTACTTCCGCTATTATTTAATTAATACTGTTAACTATTTTCAGAAAAACGAAGTATGACAAGAATTTAACGACGATCAACTCACTTTTAGCCACGTCCGAAATTTCCATATTTCCAGTTGTGAAGCAAGAAACGTTTTCCGATTACGACGATTATGTAGAAGAAGAGAGAGTAAAACTTGAAAGGCCGACGAAAAAAAGGGGTAAAAGATCAAAAAAACCTACGGAGGGGTACGTAAATCCATTTGTTTACACAAACTTGAAGAAAAGCAAAAAAGCCAATAAGGAGTTTAAAGCGGAAGGAACAGGAAACAAATGGAATTGTATAATTTGTAACCAAACGTCTCAAAATAAAGAAGCTTTGATTAATCACTACGAACAGCATAAAAACGAATGCGAAAACAGCACGGACTTGAAAAGCGAAAACGTGTGCGATTATTTTCGGTGTGTCATATGTTCGCGCGAGTACACTTCCGCTAATGCTTACAAAAAACACTTGAAGCTCAAACATGGAGACAACTTCTACACTTGCGATAGCTGCAGCAAATCCTACAAAAACGCACTTTATTTGTGTCTTCATAATTTCAGCTCTCACTCCAATGACGGAAACTACGTATGCATCGTATGCAATTTTAAAACCGAATCCAAGGACGTTATTAAATCGCACATTCAGGATCACGAAAATAATTCCAATTTTCAGTGCGATGTTTGCGATAGAAAGTTCCTAACGTCCGCTTGGTTTGAAGAACATAAAAATACTCACGTCGGAGCAATGCCTTTTCAATGCGAAATTTGCTTACAAAATTTTCCAAATTCGCGATACTTGACTTTACACAGAAAAAGTTTACACCTAAATGCCACTTACACGAATTTGTTGACAAATAAGTGCGACTTGTGCGAGAAACAATTCGCACATAAGAAAAGTTTGATTCTCCATCTCCGATCTCACACCGGGGAAAATACTGTTCTGTGCGATATGTGTGGAAAAAGCCTATCTAGCACGGAACACCTTAGGCAACATCTACGCATTCACACGGGTTATAAGCCACACATTTGTTCGGTTTGTGGTAAAGGATTTGCCAAAAAGAGTAATCTGACTCTACACGAACGCGTCCATAGTGGCGAAAAGCCATACGTTTGCGGAACGTGTTGTAAATGTTTTTCCCAACGTTCCACCTTAGTCATTCACGAACGCTACCATTCTGGTGATCGACCTTATACCTGCCAATTATGTAAAAAAGGTTTTGTTGCTAAAGGACTGCTGGGAGCGCACCTAAAAAGTTGTTCTAGAATTTTAGTATAATATATTGATATATATTATTTGCATGTTATTTGTTATACAGGACTTACTTTCTTTAAAATTATCTATTGAATTTTTGTTAAAATAGTTTTTAGTTCATCTAGTGCTTTAACCTTGTTCTTTAAGAGCCTCTGTTAAAAATAAAAATTATATGAACACTGTAAATTTAAAGCCTAGTGGTGCTTGAAGTTAATTATTAAAATTAGTTTTAAAAATGCAATAAAATTATGTTTTCTTCTTCTGCTTATATCTCGTTAATCGTTAACTTTACGGTAAAAAGAGCGATTACCCATATTCTGCAGCATAAAGTTCTCTATCGAAAAGGTTCTAAGGACATTATTTCTAAAATGAAGTATTTCCAAGTTATGGCCGCAAGAAGCTTACATTCGGTACCATCTTTGAAATGACGATTTGCATTTCCATAAAAATGAAGAAAATTTCGATGTAAAGAAACTATTTTTTGTAAAGAATGACTTTAACCTAACTGTGATTGTTGATTTTCTATAGAATTAAATACGAGTATACCATTTAGCCAGCGTGGACGAACTAGATTGAATGTTTAAAGAACCAACAAATATAATATATTTTTTGTTTGTTTGAAGTTTTATAGATTCATCATTTGATTTCGTTTCGACCAATCACAAAGCTGAATTTTTGCTTTGTCAATAAGCGAGGACAACGTTGTCTTAGTAAGTAACAGTTAACAGCACTAAGGATTAGTTGGGGTTAGTTGCTCTAAGGTTAACACAATGATTAATTGTTAATTCAAAATCATATTTTTCTAATAATTATTTTAAAAATAACTATTTGGTTTGGTAGTTGGTGCGATCAACTGTTAACACCAAGGTACATATTTTTAATTAGGGGAGAAACTAACTTTTCTATGACCGCTTTTGTTTTCGGTGGGCATTTAAAGCCGTCAGTCTCTCCGAGTTGATGGATTTAATATTTTTACCCCAGAAATAACTTCAGTTTTATGATGCGCAAGAGTGGATAATAAGCTCGTTGAGTTTAGTTTTATCGGGCGGTAATAAATCGAGACCGGAAAAAGATGTTGGTAAACGGTTTTATTATTTTACATGATTTATTGAGGTGCCATTGGCAGGAATCTATGTTTCCCTACCTTCGTGAGGCTGTCGAGGTATAAAATTTTGTTTTTTCGACAATATCTCGTTTCCCCCTTGTCGTACGGCTAAAAAGGTCCTGTATAAAATTAAAAATAATAAAATTCTCTACAAAATAGTTTGGTATCATATTTGCGTAGGACCCATACTTTCGAAGCAGTGGCCGCGCATTACAACAAGTACAGGTACAAAAATTTGGTTTTTCGACAATATCTAGTTTTCCTCTTGTCGTACGACCAAAATGATCCTATATGAAATGAAAGGTGACAAAATTCTCTACAAAATAGTTCTTTATTATTTTTTCCTGGGAGCCATACTTATTCCGTCGTCTGATATTTATTATGAGCTTCTCTTAAAATTCAGTAATTGGAACGGCTGTTTGGTTTCAATATTGGGCATCAGGTGTAAATTCTATTCCTATTACAGGCCAATTGTGAACCTGCCTTTACACATCCTATGTGATAACTTTACGATACGCGTGCATTCTCAGTGAGAAAATGCCAGAACAAATGATTCGTAGCTTTTACATTCATAAGATCGAGAAAAAATTTAAAAAAAATCAACTTCGCACGGCTATAATTGCTCCTCAAGTATGGGCTCTACTGAAAAATGATTCAGAACTATTTTGCAGGGAATTATACTACCTTGAATTTCATATCGGACCATTTTAGCCGTACGGCAAGGGGGAAACTAGATATTGTCAACAAATCAACTTTGCTTTACTCGGATGTTTTTTCAATATTGGGCATCAGGTGTAAATTCTATTCCTATTACAGGCCAATTGTGAACCTGCCTTTACACATCCTATGTGATAACTTTACGATACGCGTGCATTCTCAGTGAGAAAATGCCAGAACAAATGATTCGTAGCTTTTACATTCATAAGATCGAGAAAAAATTTAAAAAAAATAAACTTCGCACGGCTATTGCTCCTCAAGTATGGGCTCTACTGAAAAATGATTCAGAACTATTTTGCAGGGAATTATACTACCTTGAATTTCATATCGGACCATTTTAGCCGTACGGCAAGGGGGAAACTAGATATTGTCAACAAATCAACTTTGCTTTACTCGGATGTTTTTGGCATTCGTCAAAAATCGATCAACTTCGGGCGACTACTGCTTTAGCAAAAAAACTGTTTCAAAATGTTCAATTTACATTGGTAACATGGAGTGTCCGACTTCTTTTACGAGCCACTGTATATTTTTTTAGAAAAATCGATAAATAATAATCAAAACACTGATAAAATAATGGTACCGTTTCTAGCTTTTATTTTTTACAGGCTAACATCAGAAGAATTGATTGCAGAATCAGTATTTAAAGAAGAACCATTTGTTGCTTCTGATGAAAACGAGTATGTTGCGGACTCAACAGATATGGAATTCGAGGGATCTGATGCAGAAAAAGAGTCTGTAATCGAAGAAGAAGAAGAATATGATTCAGAAAGCATGGAAGAAGAAGAAACGCCTACACAGTCTGCAGTTTTGGTTGGTAAAGATGGAACTCGTTGGATTGATGCCTCGTTACCACAAGCTCAAACAATCCGCCGAAATATAATGCGAGAAAAAGATGAAGCACCGGCTTTTAGTACTTTATATACGGCTAAAGAAACTTTTAAATCCATTATGTCTAACGAAATATGTACCCTAATTTTGAAGGAAACTAATCGAAAAGGTAGGCAAGTCACCAACGAATACAATTCAAAATTAGCGCAAAGGTATAATGATTGTAATGAAACGCTACCACCATCAAAGGTTTTCAAGCCATTTTCTGAAGAAGAATTTGATGCATTTCTAGGAATCCTTATTGTAGCAGGTGTACATAAATCCAATAAGGAACATATATCCGAAATGTGGAAACTAGAATCTTTGCCTCTTATTCGTGCAGCCATGTCTCGTGATCGGTTCAAAATGTTTCTGAGGTTTATTCGATTTGATAATCAGAACACACGTACTGAACGAGCTAAAACCGACAAAGCTGCCCCAATTCGTGATATTTGGACAATGATAAATAGTAATTTAGGTAAAAACTATAAACCTAATGATAGCATAACAGTTGGTGAACAACTATTACCCTATAGAGGGCATACAAAATGTACGCAATATATTCCTTCAAAACCGGCGAAATACGGAATAAAAGTTTTTTGGGCTTGCGACGCGTCAAATGCTTATCCTTTGCAAGGTAAGCTTTATACTGGAAAACCACTTGATGGGGAACGTCAAGTAAATTTTGGTGAGCGTACAGTTCTAGATTTAGTTGCAAAATATAAAGGTTCTGGAAGAAATATAACTACGGACAATTTTTTCACAAGTTTGCAACTGGCCCATAATTTGAATTCATGGAATTTGACTTTAGTAGGAACCGTCAGGAGAAATAAAACTTTCTTGCCCCCCAATATGCAGCCATCTAAAAATAGAGCTATAAAATCTACCAATTTTGCATATGGTAAGGAAGCAACTATATGTTCATATGTGCCCAAAAAGAACAAATCGGTTATTCTTTTATCGACGATGCATACAACAGGCATTGTAGAGCAAACTGGCGCTGCGAAACCAGAAATTATAAAATATTACAATCGCACTAAAGGCGGCGTCGACACTATGAAGAAAATGTTATCTGAGTATACAGTAAAGCGAAGAACAACTCGTTGGCCCCTAGCATTTTTTTACAATATAGTTGACGTTGCTGGATTGAGCGCATACATAATTCATAAGGAGCACAATCCAGGGTTCACATCAACCGATCGACGGAGAAAATTCCTAAAAGATCTCGCAATTGAGTTATGCCTGCCTGCTATACAAACTCGAAGCACTATTTCTAATGTCATAGCAGATCATTTGACACGAATCTCTATAGAAATGGTTTTAGGGCGGCATATAATGCAACCAATCATTGCAGAAGCCAGAAATCAACCAACTCGCGATGCTTCTGGACGAATTTTGGTAGTTGGATCGTGCTATATTTGCCGAGAATTAAATCATAGACAAAGAAAAACCCGAAAAGCTTGTAATTCTTGTACCAAACCTGTTTGTAATGAGCACTCGGTTTCTAAGGCAGTGTGCGAAACCTGTGACCAACGAGTAGATTAATCCCAGTATATTTTTTATAATATGTTTACTTTGGCTTTATTTCTAAATAAAATAATGTAATAAACAGTTTAATTTTTTTTTTATTACTGGAATTTCTAGATATTGGCAAAATATTGTCGTAACTATAGGTCTTACGGAAAAATGATTCAGAACTATTTTGTAGAGAACACTGCCATCTTTAATTTCATATGGTACCATTTTAGCCGTATGACAAAGGGGAAACTAAATATTGTCAAAAAACCAAATATCGTCAAAATTTTATCAATTTCGGGCGGCTACTGCTTCGAAAGTATGGGTCTTACGCAAAAATTATTAAGAACTATTTCCTAGAGAATTCTGCCACCTTTAATTTCATATCCGGCCATTTTAACCGTACAACAAGGGGGAAACTAGATATTGTCAAAAAACCAATTTGGCTTTACTCGATGTTTTTGGCACTTGTGAAAAATTGATCAACTGCGGGCGGCTACTGCTCCGAAAGTATGGGTCCTACGGAAAAATTATTAATAATTATTTCGTAGAGAATTCTGTCACCTTTAATTTCATATCCGGGCATTTTAGCCGTACGACAAGCTGGAAACTAGATATTGTCAAAAAACCAAATATTTGTACTTGGCTTTGTAAATTCGATGTTTTTGGCATTCGTCAAAAATTGATGAACTTTGGTCAGCTGCTGCTCCTAAGCATGGGTTCTACGGAAAAATGGTTCAGAACTATTTTGTAGAGAATTCTGCCATCTTTAATTTCGTATAGTACCATTTTAGCCGTACTATAAGAGGGAAAAGAGTTTTTGGTAAAAAAACAAATTTTTGAACATTTACGGAGATCGATGCGGGGTTTGGAGAGATGATCACTGGTAATATTTCAATGAATCATTGAAAACATTAAAATATTTATTAACCTTTTTTTCTGGTAAATATTACCTGTCGTCTGGCCTAAATAACTATGGGCCCGAATAAAAATGTCTGCTACGTAACCGATGCTTTGTAGTTGACCTTGTGCTGTGAACATTATATATGCTATTGAGCTGATCGGTCTAGTAGTAATATGCTTTTGACAATCACCACCACCAACAATAATACTACAGGATAACAGACACATTGCCAAAACCGGTTTAGTATCTTAATACTGCAACTTTTGGTTTAAGAGAAATATTCCGCCGAAGGAGAAAAATTGTAGTGCTTCTTTTTGGTTCTTGAAATAAAATTTAATATAAGTATCTACCTATTTTGGAAAAGTTTTTTTTTAATTTTTGATTTTATTTTATTTTGTATTATGCTGAATGTTGTAATTCATTTTTGTATAAACTTTTAACAAATAAAGACATTTTGTTTCAGATGGAAATCTAACTTGATCATTGCTAATGTATATTCTTTAGCGAATGGCAAAACAAAAACCGAAAACAAGTTTATACCAGGTACTAAAATTACAACCCCAAGAAGCAATTTTGTATATTATGATAGGAAAGAGGTGAAACTTAATATTCCCGAATTCAACACAGTCTGTGAATATCGTCGTGTACACGACGATGATCCCTCTTTGAAATGCCTGAATTGTCCGCGTAAATTTATTAGTCTTCGTAATTTTGCTTCACATCATTATCTTAATCATGATGGCCTTAAAGCAATGTATTTTTGCAGTATTTGCAAACAAGCTTGCGGTCTTGAAGGTGATCACGAACATCATCCCTGCGATGTGTGCGGTGTTTATTTCTTAGATAAAGGAGAACTTGCAGAGCATATTGAAATGGTGCACACGGTAAAATCAAACGGATATAATTGTCAGTACTGCAAGAAAATGTTTAGTACAGCTGTCGCTCTTTGTAGCCATTTCAAATTCGAACATAAAACTTTTCTTCGGTTAGAAAAACAACAGCCTTACAGTCGTAAAGGTGCAGTCTTACTGCACACTAAAGAAATGCACGTTAGGAGATTAATTAAACATCATGCCTGCAACGTATGCGGGGCTTTTTTCATAAATAAGAAAGAACTCTTACTGCACACTGAAGAAATGCACGTTAGAAGATCAAATGAACATACCTGTAAATACTGCAAGAAAACGTTTAGTACTACTGTCGCTCTTAGTAACCACGTAAAATTCGATCATACAAGTTTACTGCAGTTCGAAGAACGAAACGAAAAGTGATATTATGTTATGTTTTGTTGTCTTAAATAATAATTTTTTATTACTATAATATATTCATTTTGTATCATTTCGTTTTCATTGTGTTAAATGTATTTTTTATGTGAAAAAGTTAAATATATTGTATTTTTACTAAAATATGTAATATTTCTCTTTTTACTGTCGTTTGATTTTTTTTTTTTTTATTTGATATTACATAGTATGGTGTGTTACTGCGATTTTGTTTTATCGCAGCTTTTATCTCGTAATATTTTGTGAAAAATATTTTTCAGTTGACTAACGTGGGGAAGTTAGCTTCCACAACTTAGGTTTAGCAACTGCGTTGCCCTTGTCATGTTTTAAAGTTCGGTTTATTTTCAGGTTAGCAGATCCTATAGAAAATAACGTTTTTATTGTAAATAATGGCGATTACGAAATTGATAGATACGATTGCGTGTATTGTACGGATCATTTTCAAAATCTTTCATCGGTTGTAGATCACATTAAATCAGCACACAACGAAACTGTAGAGGCCGAATTTTTTTGCCATAGGTGTGACAGGCTCTGTGCTATTGAGGACTTTCATTTTCATGGAAATGCAACCTCAAGCAAAGTTATAAGCTGCGTAGTGATGGAAAATGAACTGGCATACGTATGCATATACTGTGGTGCAATATTTGAAATGTATTGCGATATAAGAAATCATGTGAATTGCAGTCACGACGATATAAATCGTCAACAATTTTTTTGCAAGAATTGCAATAAAATATTTGATCTTCTAGCAAGCGAATCGCATTACCATGGAAATGTAAAAAATAATCGCCACGAGAGGAGTTGGAATTTTATATGTATTGATTGCAGTAAAAGCTGTTACGATATCGTAGACATATCGGAACATGTTAACTCGGAACATTACCTTTTGCAAAATTGTCAGGTTTTTTGTAAAAAATGTTATAAATTATATTGGACTCGCGATGGCCATCAACATCAAGCAGAAACTATAGAAAACAGTTTCATGATGCATTCATTAGCAACGGCATGCTGATGTTAACAATAAAATCGCCCCTCCTCTTTTCACAGAATTTTTATGCAGCCTTCCGAAGCACATTCGAAGAATCCTTTTTTTATTAACAAATTCCACATAAATTTTTTGAAATTATTACCGTTATTTCTGTCAAGGTTTCAAGGTCAAATTAGATCTATGTTCATATTTTGTATTTGATTGGGCAGTAGATTCCTATTTACCGCCTGAATTGTTCTAATGTAAATATAAAATATTGTTTCAGTAAAATTATTTTTTTATGTTATTTATTTGTTTTCTTGATTATATTATGCAAGTGGTAAGTAAGTAGCTCTTCTTAAAATTGTTAGTTGTGACGCGCACCAATGGATACCGAATTAGCTCTTCGCTCAAAGCTCAAAAAGTAAGAATTTTGCTTCACTTCCCATTTTTGTATAAACTTTTTTTTATAAATTAGTAGTATTCACTGCATAACTTACGATTTATCCTTTCAGATGTTTAAAAAAAAATCAGAAAAGAAAAGCTCCTAGAGAATTTTTTGATTATTCTCAAGAGAGCTTAGAGCTGGCAATGAGAGATGTAACGGAAAATGGTGTCTGCAAATATAGGGCCGCAAAAAAGTTTGGTATTCCCCGCAGTACACTGATAAGAAAACTTTCTGGAAAAAGCTCTTTGGGCAGGAGAATGGGTCCGGAAACGATTCTGAAAGAATCGGAAGAAAAGATACTGGAAGAATGGCTGCTTGCCATGTGTAGAAAAGGATTTCCAATGCAAAGATGTAATCTCTTGCTGACAGTTCAAAAAATTGTGGAAGAATCAAAACGAAAAACTTGCTTTAAAGAAGGTATGCCCGGTCGCACCTGGTTCAAAAGTTTCTTGCGGAGGCATCCAAATGTGAAACTGAAATATACCGAAAGCGTTGCCAAAGCTCGTTCTGCTGTAACTAAGGAAGGAATCGAAAGATGGTTTTCTGATGTGCTGCAATATTTAAAAGAAGAAAATCTGGAAGACATCCTTCATCATCCAAACAGGATATTTAATGGCGCTGTATGTGATTTCCCATTGGATCGACAAAATAGAACAGTATTAGGTCCGGCCAAATGCACTGAAGATATTTACGAAAGAACCCCAAATATCGATAAAAAACAAGTGGCAGTTATGGCGACATGTTCCGCCAGCGGCGAATCAGTTCCTCCAATGATCATTTTTCCGTACAAAAAGTTCTCAATCAAAATCGCAAATTCGGTTCCTGGAAATTGGGCTCTTGGTAGATCAGATTCTGGATGCATTACATCGGAAGTGTTCTATGAATACATAGGAAACCACTTTTTAACGTATTTACGAAGTCATCAAATGCAAAAACCTGTTTTGCTGTTTGTAGACGGCCGAAGAATTCATTTCACAAAATATGTTAGCGAATTATGCGACTTAAATGGAATAATCATGATGTCTGTTTATCCAAACTCGGCGCATATTCTGCAACCAACAGATGTTTCTATTTTTAAACCATTAAAATTGGACTGGGAATCTATTTCACATAACTGGAAACTTGAAAACCTTGCAAAGCATGTTACCAAAGAGACTTTTGGAAAGGTGATAGCGTCAGTTTTCGTAAACTACTGGAATCCCGAGATAATCAAAAATGGTTTTAAGCAGTGTGGGTTCTTTCCGTTTGATACGAGACAGATTGATTATAATAGTAAGTGGATTAACAAGGGAACCATAACCTGTTCTCATGTTAATCGAAAGGATAATTCCCAAAATTATCTGGAAGATATACTGTCAGAAATAGAGAAGAGAATTGGCCCTGAAGAATTAATTCGATTTAAAGATACATATTACAACAACGACGAGTGGTCGTGCAAAATTGAATCGGAAGATTTATATAACTTTTGGTCTAAGGCCAAGAGAGATCTTGAAAGCAGCAAAGGCGATTCCGTACAGCAAACTGAATGTAAATTTTTGGATGAAAGTCAAAATGACGTTAAGTATATAGTTGAGTCCTTCATGCAGTAATAAATCAATCAGAAGGAAAGAAGGTTGCTTTTATAATTCATAAATAGAAATTTGTAAATTTAAAATTCATAATAAAAACATAACAGAAAAGATAAACATGCTATTGTATTATTTGGTACCTATAAAATGGTCCTGGTCCAAAAACGCTCGCTTTTCCGACAGCCAATTAAACATCATAACTTCATAAGTAAAACTTGACATTAAAGTGATTAATGCTCAGCCGATGCCTATACTGCAAGTTGCACATATGCTTGCATTTTATGCAAGTATAATCTAGAAATTTTAATGACACGAAGTAGTAGATTAATTTAGCTCTGCATAAAATTTTAATTTTTATTATATTTGTAGGCGACCATGTAGGAGAATTCCCACGTCTTCGGAAGTAATGAAAGCTGCAGTCAAAGAAATTATTAAAGGCGGCTGTAAGCTTCGTACAACTGCGAAAAAATACAATATAGATAAAATGACTTTGCGAAGATACGTCTTAAAGTACAAACAGCATGGGGATGATACAAAATTTGTTCCAAATTTTAAATTTTCCCAAATCTTTACCGACCAAGAGGAAGAGAGTTTGGCGGATTATCTATTTGAGGCTTCCAAAATGAACTATGGATTGACCTCGAAGGATATCCGCACATTAGCTTTTGGATATGCTTTGGAGCACCAGAAGAAATTGCCGGCCAACTGGTTAAAAAATCAAGCTGCATCGTATGATTGGTTGCGTGGATTTATGAGCAGAAACACAAAGTTATCGTTGCGAACACCGGAACCCACGCGTCTTGGTCGTAAATCTACATTCAATGAGCAGACCGTGGAAAAATTTTTTGAAATATATGGCGAGATTTGGGATCGGGAAAAATTGCAGCCTCGTTTGATATATACCTACGATGAAACTGTTTTACAGACGGCCTATAGACCAAGCAACATGCTTTCCCAAAGACGTGTTTCAAAGGAACTAGTAGAAACTGTGACAGTTTGTGGTGCTGTTAATGCTATCGGTAACTCTGTACCACCAATGCTTATTTTCCCACGTGAGAGAGAAGAAGAATACATGACACGAGGTGCTCCTCCATGTGCTCAAGTCGTTGCTGATCCTGGTGGTTCGATGACCGTGGAGAATTTTGAGAAATATTTATCTCATTTCGTTAAATTCGTAAGATGTACCCCGAAAGAGAGAGTTATACTTATACTAGATAACCATACCAGTCATATTTCGTCCAAAGTTTTCAAATTTTGTAAATCTAATGGCATTATATTGTTTACAATACCACCGCATACCAGCCATAGATTACTGCCACTGCAAATTTCTGTATTTAGGCCATTTAAAACTTTCTTCGCCCATGCATGTCATAACTTCATGATGAATCATCCAGGAGAAACTGTTACTTTGAAAAATATAACTCCACTAATAAATGAAGCTTTTTTAAAAGCTTTTCGTGCTTTATTTATTTGTCAAGGTTTTAAACGCACAGGATTATATCCTTTTGATCCCTACATTTTCACTGAGTATGATTTTCTCAGTGAAACCTTCATTAATCTACCTGAAGTTTTACGTGAGGATACACCAGAATCTGAAGTAACTGACGCTATAGCTGAACCTTCAGAACTCGATTCAAAGCCTTCCAGTCCAACCGACATAATACCATTTACTAAATCTGAAAACGGAGGAATGCAACTTCTTAAATCAGAAATATGGACAGATACTTTCAATTTTGAAGAAATAAAGGAAGAGATGATATGAAGACTCGAAATTTTGGATACTAATACATTAACTATTATACTTAAAATACTTACAAAATAAATTTCTTTACTTTAATGAGTTTAATTTCTTCAGTATCAAACCTTCCATACAGTGTATCAAACCTCCCATAATACCGGATGATTTAATATTTTTCCTAATGACATAGAGACGATACATTTATTGATGTAGCATATTCGTACATATGTATTTATATTTTCCAATTGTTTGGTAGTTTTCTGAAGAGCTGCTGCATTTTAAGCCTGCTGTTTACCGGATAACGCCTTTCACTTAAACATAACGAAATAAAAAGTTAAGATACTTGGGTATCATGAGTGTTGACACTCCATAAATGCTTTTTTACTGACTTTCGTCAGTAGTTCTTTCAGAATTTAGTGGTGAACGTAGGAGAGAAGGAAGCCTATCCGTGGCGATAGAAAATGCTAACTGATGAATTTTTGGAAGTGGGCTTTCATCTGACAAGGAATAAAATGTACCTACCCGAATTCACTAACTCCAACATTTTGAGAACCACATGGTCAATATTTTTAGTCCTGATTTTTGGAAGAATACTGAAGAAAGCTAGATCTTTGACTAGGTGAGTGGTAGTATTATATCTTCTATTTGTATTTGGAGAGGGGGCGGCTGGTATGGGGAGGACTATTGAGCGCCGCTCTCCCAAGACAGAATATTTAGCTTTTCTTGAATTTTAAGTACATAATAATTACACGGTCTAACAAGAAATTTTTCTAGTCTGGGGGTCAGACCATGTTTACTATATATGATTTTGGAGGTCACTGAAACCGAATTCGTCGTCTATTTAACCCCATAAGGTCAAGTTTTTGACATAACTTCAAAATTATTCTCAAACTTCAAAACTCCCAAAAAGCGATGGGAGTGGTGAAATCTTCAAAAGAGGCACCACCTAGATGGGCTGGGTGGTAATGTCGGATTTTTATCGACACTCCTTAGAGATGATGTCGAGTGTGATGTAGGTCTTTAGAGGTTGATAGGATATCCACCAAGAAACCTTCGATCACCTACCATTGCTCCTCGCTACCCAGCATCAGCTCTACGATGTTCGTAGGGATTAGATCTTGCTCCAACTGCGTTTGGGCGGCTAATCTCTGGTCTGTCCATTTGATGCAGAAAAAGATGATGTGTTCTGCATCATCCTTCTCCCCCCAGAAGAGGCAGTTGGGGGTATTCGTTCTCTTGAATCGATGTAGATAACTTCTGAATCATCAATAGTCTCTCAAAGTCTAGGTAGTCTCATATTTGAGCTCCCCCTGTTTACGCACGGCTTTGAGGTGGTTTGGCAGAGGGGACGCCAAAACAAGGACCGCCTTCGTGGACACCTTCTGGTAAGCCCTACAAATCGTGAGGGAACTCCTCCTTTGTCTATACGTGTGTACGTCAGCTTTTCAAGGGCAGAGACCCATATCGAGACGGCGTACAGCATGACCGACTCAGACATCGTGCACATGAGTCTTCTATTCTCCTGCTGTGGTCCACTCATGTTTTTTTTGTATGATTTTGACTAGTGCCTTCATCGTTTCCACTGCTCTGATAGAAACCCTTTCAATGTGGGAAAGCTACCCCGGCCTGATTCGCTTCTTCCTCGAGACCACGACTGCTTTCGTATTCTTCGGGAAGTTGTAGACCCGCGGTGGACATCAAGTCAGATATGCCAGCAATCGTCTTGTTTACCAACCGCTTCGTTTAGGCCTCGACTACGGCGGTGATATCGTCCTCAAAGCAGGTTATGCTCACCCCGTGTAGTGTGGGGGCCTGAGGACGTTGTCATACATCACGTTGGGAGGGGGCTAAGTATTGAACCCTGTGGGACTCCACTGGATACCGGAAGAGTGTGCTGCTGAGAGTGAGCTCTCGTCCACTAGCCGCTTGGAAATATCTCGCTATTATGTTGAGGATGTATGGTGGTATTTCCCTCCTTTCAAGTTCCTCCATAATCAACTTTCATCTTGCGGAGTTGAAAACGTTCTCGACGTCGAGTGTAACTAAGACCACAAAACACCTCAACTTTCGAGTTCGCTCATTTGCTGTTCTTATCTTCTGGACCATGCTGTCGACCGCGTGCGTCTATGGTGGATATACCTCTTCGGAAGCCAAATTGCCTATTCGAGAGGCCCCCGGTGTTATCAATATCCCGCTGTTGTATTTGCATGAGTAGTCTTTCAAATAGCTTTCTAACATGGTCCGGCAAGTAAATTGGTCTGTAAGAGCTTGGAAGCTGTACTGGCTTGTTTCACTTTCTCAGTAGCAGAAGTTTTGCTCTCGGGGTATCTTCCCTCCTGCAGGCAGTCATTGTACACCTCCAGTAGGATCTCGGCGGAACCTCCGCCAGATCCCCGGATGGCCCCGGTGCCTTATTGTTGGACATCTTCTTAGCAGCTGCTTTCAGCTCAGCCTCGCTGAAGGGTGAGATAACTGCGCCCATTCCGAAAGTCATCTTTGGGTGCACCGGGAAGTTAGTCTGAATGACCGTCCTGAGGCGGATCTCCGTCAAGCCTGGGATGGATGGTCTACCCAGCTTCTTGGTCACGATCTGGTAGGCTCTTCTCCAGACATCTTCGTTAATCTCCTCTATGAGCTTCCTCCAGTGCTCTTTTTGGACCCTATAACCCTAAATCCTTTAACATCTTAACCCTTTATACCCTTAATCTCAAATTCCAATAACCACCTAACTCTCATGGCGCAATCTATCATGACCCAGCATTTCAAAAACCCAAGCTATCAAACCGTATACCCCTAATCTCATTAATCTAATAACCTTATACCCCCGTAACTTCGTAACTTTCCGTTGTATGTTCAGAAAACAAATGTGGAAGCATCGGCATTAGCGTTACCCAATGTACACCGCGAGGAGGTTGCAGAAACAGATTTTGTACACCATATAGCCCTTATAGGCTTATATGAAATGCTGGGCCACGATAGATTGCGCTATGAGAGTTATTTGGTTATCGGAGTTGGAGGTTGTGCTGTTAAGGGGTTAATGGGTTCAATATATTACGTATAACGGGCTAATTTGGCTTGGATTATAGGGTATTTTGAGATTATGTGAAAAACTTGACGTGATGGGGTTAAATGGACCTTGGATTCGGTTTCAGCGACCCCAAAAACATATAGTAACTAATGCTCATCTGTCTAGCAATTTTTTGTGGTGTACAGTGGATAGTTATCTGTTATGATTTGAAGTTTTCCTTTTGACCACAATAACTGGGGTAAGTAGAACTCAAAGATCGAAGGATTGCTTGGATATTTTGTAATTGATTTTATTAAATAAGACTGTTCACTCATTTAGAAGAAATTCACACAATTGTGCAGAAAAATTACACAATTGCGTACATTTTCTGCACAATTGTGTGAATTAGCAACACATATTTCTCTCTGAGCAGCTGTATGCATCATCTTAATTAATTTATTCTCAATTACTCAAATATATCACCAATTTTAACCAAATATGGGACAACGTTTAAACTCAAAAATAATTAAAAATCACTTACGCAGAATAAAAAATTAATTTATTTTTGCAAAAATCGTAAAACTTAATTATGAATTGCAATTACTCTCAACAGACTACTGCTTTGATCCCGGTTGTCACAATAACAAAAGCCTCGCTTTTCCACCTTGCGGTTGTAACGTCAACTAATTGGCGGGAAAACGAAAACATTCAAAATACCAAAATTTAAGCATAAAATATTTCAAAATCAAATGGGGATTTTGAAACGCGACAATTTAATGCAGGATTAGTTCGTTTAGGACGTGAAGACTTTTGGACTCGAGAGCTTGAAATACACGGATCTCTAGGCCCTGGCACTTATTAAAAAAATCCCTGAAGCAGCCAGTAGTCGAAAATTATGGAGCAAGAAAGATGGAATCACGCATTCATTAAAAATATCCGTGAGAAGTCAAAAATTACAGAGTTAGAAGGACGGGATCTTTGAGCCCACGCTCTCGTTAAAAACATTCCTGAAGTCGTAAGGAAGGAATCTGTTTTTAAGCTAAATTCGGTTATAATACAGTAAATTTAATTTAGATTGAGACGTCAGGCTGGTTCTCTGTCACTCATAAAACTTACCGAAAACCTTTTTTTGAATATTGGAAGACGTCGGAGACGTTATGAAAGGCGAAAGTGTCTCTAAGAACACGAACTGGATTCCGTCGGCGACGGAGGCCGATAATACAGTTTTTTATTCGCGGCGATTCATTGCATCACTCTCAAGAAATCATTGAAATACATTAAAACCGGAGAGAAAAAAGTAATTGTTTTCAAAAATTTCATATTTTAGAGTCAGAAACTAAGCTTTCGCGGAGCCTGTATCTACGTAAGTTGAGATAGCCGTATCGTGTTACTGGCATAACGCGTACTTGGTAAGGTATTCTCGTTCCCTGTACTAATAAATAATATTTTATTTGATCGGTTCTTTTAGCTTCGCAATTTCTGCGAAAACCCTAGTCTTGGTAATATATACATTTGATGGTAGAGGTTCTAAAATATTTCTTTTTTAGGTTTAAGGAACTAATTCAAATCTCAAGAAATAAAACCCCTAGTATTGAAACAACACTTAGAAAAAACAACATAGATGCTCAAGTGAAAATATTTCTTCCGGAGCCTAAACTGGAAGATTCTCAGGAAACTGTTCAACTACGAGCTTTAGTCAGTTGTAAAATGTGCCACATACTTCTCCCTTTGATGGAATTAGATCATCACATAGTTAGGGAGCATGGAGATAAAGAGAAGAATTTTGCCTGTGATGTGTGCGGAAAACTGTTTAATAAAAACAAGCAACGGAATTATCACAAAAAAATTGTTCACGGGGATCGCAACCATATATGCTCAATTTGTAGCAAAGCTTTTGCTACGCCCAGTGGATTGCGACGGCACGAAACTTACCATAGCTCCGAACGTCCATGGATATGCGACTTCTGCGAATGTTCTTTTCAAAATAAATCTGCTCTATATTCCCATAAAACGAAACATTCCGAATCGAAAAAATACGTGTGCGACCTTTGTTATAAATCTTTTTCGATTCCATGTCTTTTGAAAAATCACATCCAAAGTTCTCACAATACATGTGTCGAATGTAAGTTTTGCAACGAAACGTTCACCAATTTGTACCATTTAAAGAAGCATAGCAGATCACATCGAAATCCTAGTGATCTTCAAAGCTACGTTTGCAAAATTTGTAATAAAGTCTTTGATATGGATCTCAGTTTACAGAGACACCTTCTAATCCATAAGATTAAAGATAAGCACATGTGCGATTTGTGTGGGAAGACTTTCAGCACCACCACCAGCCTAAGAGATCACAAGTTCATTCATTTGAATATTAAGCCTTTCGAATGTTATAATTGTGCGAAGAAGTTTAACAATAAGAATACTCTCAAGTGCCACGTACGAACTCATACTGGGGAAAAACGTTACACGTGTCCAACCTGCGAGAAGAAGTTTACCCAACGAAGCACCCTTGTCATTCATATGAGGATGCATACCGGTGAAAAGCCATATAAATGTGAATTGTGCGAAAAAGCTTTCGTCAGTCGAAGTTTATTAAATAATCATAAGAAAAATCACGAGTAGTTACATAATATGTTTTTATCGTTTGATTTTGTTTATATTATAGTAGGTCATAGCAATATAATTTTGAAATGTTCACTAGTTTCTTTGTTGGCATTTATAAACTTTTTAATATTGTTACAATTTATGTTACCTGTATTTTGAAATATGCATCAAATATAGTATTTTGATAATGAACCAGTTTTTGCTATGGGAAAAAAATATTGTCAAATTTGCGTTTCCGGCTTTAAAAATATCTCGAAAATAGTTTTTTTGTTATTAACAAATAAACGAAACGCAAAATGTTGGTAGGTATGTGCCGCTAGCGAAGTACCACAAAAAGTTGTGCTAAATGTTCGTCTTTGTTATTCAAGCCTTTTATAAGACGTCAGGAATAAACCGTCGTTAATACGAGCAAAGTCCCCACCTTAAATGCCGACCCGCATTTTTAATAAAAATGACTTTTTAATAAAAACCACGAATCCGTCGTCGTCGACTATACAAAGTGTAACGTAACGTTATCTGGATTATATTGGATATTATTTCAAATCTATTAATTTTTTTCAGAATACGTCGCAAAACAAAAAGTAAGAGGAAAATCTGGGACCAAAACGCTATGGCGGAAGCTGTCAAAATAGTCCGTGAAAAAAAGATGGGGATAAATAAGGCTGCAAAACAATTTTGTATTCCCAAAACAACATTGCAAAGATTTGTGAAAAGCGATCTACCGAGTGATGTAGTGGTAAAAGCCAAATTGGGAAGACCGACGATTCTACCAGCTGCTCTTGAAGAAGAGCTCGTTAATTATTTACCATTGATGGAATCCAAATATTATGGTCTGACTGGAGGAGATGTAAAACGACTTGCCTATCAACTTGCAGTCAAAAATGGCATTAAGCATCCGTTTAAAAATGATGCAGCTGGTCGAGGCTGGCTGGATCATTTTTTAAACAGAAACAACATTTCCGTTGGGAAGCCGACCGGTACGTCTTACTCTCGAAGTCAAGGGGTTCATGCAGACTCTGTGAACAATTTTTTTAATATTTTGGAGGCGGAATACACAAAGCACAATTATCCACCGGATAGAATATTTAATGTTGAGGAGTCAGGCTTATCGGTTGTACAATCCAAAATTCCCAAAGTCATTGAGTCAAAAGGGAAACGCCAAATAGAAGCCTTGTCAGCTGCAGGGCGAAGTTCCCTTATAACAATTGTTTGCGCAATGAGTGCTGGTGGAACATTCATACCACCCATGATAATCTTCCCTATGAAGAAGATGACAAAAATTTTAATGAAAGGAGCCCCACCTGGCAGTTTGGGTAGAAACCATCCTTCTGGTTGGATCCAATCAAATCTTTTTACCGAATGGTTTCAACATTTCATAAAGAAGACGAATCCAACGAAGGAATCTCCAGTTCTTCTAATACTGGATGGTAATTATTCGCATACGAAAAATATTGAGATTATAGAACTTGCCAAAGCAAACCACATAGAGATAATTTGTTTACCTCCACACTCGACCCATCGACTGCAGCCTCTAGATAAAACTTTCATGGAGGCATTAAAAGCTCATTATAGTGCAGAGGTACAGCAATTTTTATTGCACTCGAAGAAGAAGCTCTCTCATTTTGACATTTCAGAATTGTTTGGGAAAGCTTATCTGAAATGTCAAACTGATGCTATAGCTATGAATGGGTTTAGAGCTACGGGGATCTACCCAATAAACAGAAACATTATTGCCGAATCAGAGTTTATAGCGGCTGCACTGGAAAACCCTTCAGAAAATGAACCTTCAAATGCAATAGTTTCACCAGCTGAAATTTTCCCTATTTCCCAGAGGAAAAAAGTTAAAATAGAGAAGGATAGTCTTCCTAAGCAGCCGTCATTGCTTCTACCATATATAACACTGGTTGACGTAAGTCGATTGACAAAATAAAAGAAAAAAAATTCAAGGAATCTGAGGTAATTGATAGTTCCGATGATTCCGACACTGACGAACCTCGATTTGTAGACAATAACTCTACCGACGATGAGGATTATGCTGATATTCAGCATTAACCGTCGGCGCTAGCTCAAGTTGAAGAGGATGTTCATTATGCTATATTCCCACACAGAGAGAAATTCACACAATTGTGCAAAAAAATTACCCAATTGTGCACTTTTTCTGCACAATGGTGCACTTTTTCTGCACAATTGTGTGGATTAGTAACGCAAATTGAACCAAAACCCCGGGTTCCATGTTAAAAACACTCAGGTTTCGCTCTGTAAAGCCATAATTAAAATGCCTTGTGATTATCATATTTTATAATAAAAGTTTTTTTTCAAAAATACTTGTTTTATTTTTTTTTGTAATCTTTACATGTGATATAAAAATTATTAATTTTAACTTTTTTTTTTGTAAATTGTAGCTTTAAATCAAGGAAAACCTTCCTGCTTCAGTCCTAGACAATTTGTCAACATTTATCAACTGATCTCCATTTCACACAATTGTGCTGATCGTATCTGGAATTTTGTTCGACTAACAGTTATTCGACCGATCGATTATTCGACTTGTAACGCATACAATTGTTCGACGATATTTTAAATAAGTAAATAAATTTTCTTTTTTTGAATAAACCAATTCTTAGTTTCATGTAGCAGTTTAAGGTAGGCTTAGCATGAGATTATTCTAGATTTAGTTTTATTGTCATCGTATGTTTTCCGTCGAACAAATGTCTGTCTTATAAAATTCCATGTCGAATAACTGTTAGTCGAACAAATGTTGTCGAATAAAATTCCTAGAATTCAGCCTGATTAGTACACTTGTTACTATTTCTATATAGTATGAATGCGTTCATGTTTCGACTTTCTCCATGTTTCTCCACGACTAATGGTAGTTTATTTAATGGATCGTGTATCCAAAGGGGCACAAACGATTAATTTATGTTAATTAATGCATGAAAATAGTTTTCGATAGCCTGTACCGGAATCTTATTTTGTATAAATCATCACTTTATTTTGTTTTAGGATATTAAAGATCAAATCAGAGAATAACATTTCGGAAAATCTTACAGTGCCTGGGTTATTATATTTTCCAAAAACTAATATGGTATATGTGGTTACAAGTAATCCAAACACTGCTCAGGCGGAGTTGCCAAAATTAAACCCAAACCACGTTAATGTTGAAGAATGGATGGAACGGCTGAAACTGCTTCCACCTCTTTCTATTGCCACTTGTATATTCTGCAAAAGATTATTTACGGTCGAGAAAGTGGTTGAACATGTGCACTTAAAACACAGCAAATTGGGTTTTACTTGCAATAAATGTGGAAAGCCGTGTTCAAGTCAGTCTGCGCTGGCTCTCCATAAAAGATCGCACGATGAGGAGAGGAATCATGAGTGTAAAGTCTGTTCGAAACGTTTCAAATCAAAGTACGTTCTAAAATATCATATGAAGTGTCACAGTGAGAAAAGAGAGTGGGTGTGCCATATTTGCCAAGCGTCGTTCAAATATAAAAGTTACTTGGATATCCACGTCCGGAGACATTCGAATACTGGAGAGTTCAAATGCAATCTTTGTGATAAAAAATACAGTTACGCTTCAATCTTAAACGAACATTTTAGGAATACCCACGCTACAAATATTGAGTGCAACATCTGCAAGGAAGTGTTCCCAAATTACTATTATTTACAAAAACACAGCATTGTGCACAAAGTTCCAATTTGTCACGTTTGCCCAATTTGTAAGAAAATTTTTAATCTGAAACACTTGGTCACGAAACATCTTAAAGTTGTCCACGGCAACAAAGATAAGTTTGTTTGCGACATCTGTGGGAAAACTTGTTCGTGTGGTACCAGTTTGAGAGACCATAAATTAATTCACTCCGGTATTAAACCGTTTGAATGCCATGATTGTGGGAAAAAGTTTAATACCAAAAATAGGATAAGGATACATGTACTTGTTCACACTGGAATAAAGCCACACTCCTGTACAATGTGCGACAAAAAATTTACGCAGAGAAGTACATTGGTAATTCATACCAGAAGCCATACCGGCGAGAAGCCTTACAAATGCGACTTGTGCGCCAAAGCATTTGTTAGCAGAACTTTATTAAATAATCATAAGAAAAATCACGACTAATTTTCATGGATACCGAGTTATTTTTATACTTACTTGATTTTTTAAGTTTTCTTTGCAGTCCGGTGCGCAATAATGTTATAAGCTTTTAGAAATATGTAAATAATTGTGATGTAAAGGGGAGAGAGGTTAACAGCGGACCCAACGACAGTGAGTTTCCTTTCAGCTTTGATTGTATAGTATTTATTAATTGTAGACAGGTAAAGGGGCTTATAATGGACATAAAAAAATTTTAAACTCGGGGGTGGTATAGGCTTAATTTGGAGGGGTGGGGGGGTTGATAGGGTGTGCAAAATATATTATTGCGTTTTACGGCGAAACTTGACGTTCTATCAAAAAATATCCTACAGAAAAGTTGTAGATCATAAAAAAGTCTACTACTTCTGTAAAAATAAATTTTCAAAACGACCTCAAAATTTAGGGTGAAAAATGCGAAAATATGATTTTTTTTATTTTTCATTTTCGCAAAAATAATTCAATTTTAATGAAATTTTGTCAAAGCATGTCTCTTTATGTCTTAAATGACCACACATTTTTTTACATAAAAAAATCGAGACGTTTTTGAGATATTCAATTTTTCAGTCTAAAACTGTTTTTTTTTTTTCAAAAATAAATTCTGTGATGAAAAATCATACTACAAAGTTTTTCCTGAACTCATTTTTGTTGTTTTTACACGTACTTTTTGGTGGAATAAGAAAAAATAGTAGTTTCTATTTAACAACATGCTCAAAAATTTAAAAAACTCTAAAAAGCCTTGCAAAAATGATTTTTTCAGTAATTTTCATAATTTGTTTGAATTTAAAAAAAAAATAAAATACACCATTCAACTGCACGGAAAAATATATAATAGAAACTGTCTTTCATTGTTCCGAATTCCATCCGAAACTTAATTAAAAAAAAATTTTTTTAGACTGAAAAACTGAATATCTCAAAAGTTTTTAGATTTTTTTATATAAAAAAAATGTGTGCTTATTTAAAACATAAGCAAGCATGCTTTCACAAAATTTCATCAAAATTGAATTAGTTTTGCAAAAATGAAAAAAAACAAAAAAATCGTTTTTTGCACTTTTTGCGGAAATGTTGAGGTCATAGTAAAAAGCGAGTCTTATGAACACCCTTTGAACCCCCCCCCCCAAATTAACCCTATACCACTCTAGGGCTTGAATTTTTTTTTTACATTTATTATAAGCCTCTACATAATACCAATGATAAAAATGTTGTCTGTAATTAATAATGATTTTGGCTTCTAAATCAGCTAATTTGCCTGCACTATTGGCCATCTGTCACTTAATAATCAAAGCTTTCAGGTACTTCCCAATTATTTGTGCCATGATTTGATCCGAATTCCAAATATATATGTACTACATAAAAACTTTTGTCATGTAACCAATTCATATGGTGTATCCCTAGATGGATTATTCATCTCTGTACTCGTGAATTACCTCCGATACTCTACATCAGGTACACTCGTGTTATTTTTTGTTAACTACAACTATTAATTTTACTGTAACAATGCTAGAAAATGCTGCTTTTATTTAACCAGTTAACTATATCCCGACTTGTATTTTATTATTGTATAAATCCGTAGAATTGAATCTTTTATACAGAATAAAAATGTTTATTGAATATGATTATTATTTCAACCCTAATGTGGTATGGTACCTTAGAAATTTTTTTTAGAAAACAATTATTCTATTCCTCATTGTTCTGGCTGTACTCCATATCGATCTTTGGACTACGAAATCGAAGCCGAGAGAGTCAATTTAACTATAAGGTAAGTTTTACTATAATAGAACTTTTTAGTTTTTCCAATCTAGAAAATTAGTTATTACTTTTTGCCTTTTGGTTGACGTTTGGGAGTCAAAATTAATTTGTCTTTTAAATTTTCCGCACTATTATTTTTCAAAAATGTGGAAGTGTGACGCATAAAAATAGTCTAATCGTCGTATCGTGAAATTTCGGTTAGCGTAGAAATAACTCGAAAATGCAATTTTTTTTTCTTAAATCTCTCAGTTCGGAATGGCAAGTTTGAATCGAGTACTTTAGTTAGTTTATGCAACAGAAATTTTAAGATTTTTAAGCCGAGATGATTATGTGTCCGCAAAGGATTGCAAGGTCGCAGGTTCGATTCCCCGCAAAAACAGTTTTTTTTTTAGTTATTTTGATATCTTTCAAAATACGATACAGAACAAGGGGTAAATATCCCAAAAAATTTAAGTACACTCGTTTGGAATTCCCTTGGAAATCACTGGAATTCTGTGGAATTCTTTGGAAATCCTTGGAATTCTTAAGAATTCTTTGGTATTCCTAGGAAATCGTTGGAATTCATTAGAAATCATTGGTAGTCTTGGAAATTTTTGGAATTCCTTGGAAATCGTTGGAAGTCTTGGAAACCCTTGAGATTTCTTGGAAATTTCTGGAATTCCTTGGTAATCACTGGAATTATGTGGAAATCACTGGAATTCTATGGAATTATTTGGAATTTCTTGGAATTCCTAGGCAATCATTGGAATTCTTACAAATCATTGGAAATCTTGGAAATCTTTCAGATTCCTTGGAAATCCCTAGAATTCCTTCGAATTCCTTGGTAATCACTGGAATTCCTAGGCAATCGTTGGAATTCTTACAAATCATTGGAAGTCTTGGAAATCTTTCAGATTCCTTGGAAATCCCTAGAATTTCTTCGAATTCCTTGGTAATCACTGAAATTCTGTGGAAATATTTGGAATTCTTTGGAAATTGTTGGAATGCTTTGGAAGTCTTTGGAATTCCTTGGAAATCATTGGAAGTCTTGGAAATCTTTGGAATTCCTGGAAATCTTTGGAATTCCGAGTCTTGTGTACAGAAATTTTACTGGATATTTACCCCTTGATACATAACATGTTACATTCTGCTACACGGCATATTTTCCACTGCAACCAAAAAAGCGAAACCTGACATAACTGATTTTAAAACACTCCAAATTTTAATTTGGTTTTCTAAAGTTTTTAAAAAATATACTGCTTAAATGAGCAACGAAACGATTTTTTTAATAACATAAGCTTTCGGTAATGATATTCTAATTTCTTCAGAAAAAAAAGTTGAAATTTTGGTGAATTTAGACACTTTGGAGTCCCAAAAGCGGAAAATCATCATTTCCAAAAAATTTCGATATGTATGTGGTCAAATTTTGTGTACGCCCTATCTAAAAAGTAATAGGAATTTTTTTAACAAAATTTCATATATTTAGTATATAAATATTGAAAATTAGCGCTGATTAGATTTTGGTTAAAATCGGTATACGGAAACGCAAAAAAAGAAATATTTTGTAAATTAAAAAAATAATTTATTTCTGATTAGCTGAAGTCTTGAGTTTAAAATGAAAAAAAAAACTTTAAAATTCTATTTCTCTAGAAACAGCTGCTTACAGCACTTAAAAAACAGGTATTTGCTTAATTTTGGTGCTCTGTCAACCTACCAAAGCTTATCTCCATCCTGAAGTTACAATTAAGAGATTCTCTCCGTAAGCAAAATTCCTTACTTGTGACTCATTTTGAAGCATTTATTGGTATTTTTAAAGTTCTCGATTTTTTTTTTTTTGATAAGTTCTAAAACAAATGAAATAGGTACCTCGTCAAACTAACATAAAATAGTAGTTTCTGTGATCAGTACAGAAAGTAAGTTATTACCGAACGCACATGATACTTGCAAAATGAGACTTTAGCTGAGTTTATCACTATCACGCTAGTATGATAATGACACGTCTTCACACGTGACATGAAATTTTATGTTTTACCTCAGTTTTTTTACATAATTAATTTTCATTTGAATTGACGTATCCGATACATATATTATATTTAATTAATAAAATAATGTAATCAAGCTATTAAAATATTTAAATATTTACATTTTTATTAGTTTACATTGGGGAAGTAATGTCAGTAAACGTCAATTTCTTTAATTTTAAACAAAAGCATAGCGAATTTACTTTCCACACCGGTGTGTTGAAAAGTGCGGAAAATGGTTGATTATAGAACTCAAATCAGTATTGAAAGTAAGCTGCTTCACGGCAGTAGATAAATATGTAATTTTGGATATTAACCCGGCAAAAGAACATTTTTTGTTGATAATTTATTGAATCCTAAGATTTCCACGAAACAAAATTATTTACCAAAAATTGCAATTATTTTTTTTCCAAATATTGCATGAAAATTGCGGTTTTTTGATTCGTCATATCTCGAAAACTATTCAAGTTGCAATAATTTCATGGACGTCCATATGATCTTTTTCAGGGAGGGGCAAAATAAAAAAAAAAAATTTTATTATAAAAAAAATTAAATACGAAAAATTTTTAATTTTCTTTATTTGCAAAAAAGACAAATTTCAAATTCCGTGGTTACTTTCCGAACTCAGTAATAAATTTCTCATCAAAATTTAAATTAATTTAAATTAAATTTAAAAAGTAAAGGCAAGAGCCTGGGAGCAGCTGCCCCCCTCAATGGATGACGCTCATGAATATTTTGATTTGTACCATTTTTGTGTACAATTTTGTTGTCTATATTTTAGTTTATATTAATTTTCTACTTGAGATACACTGAAACTGAGTTATCGGCAAAAATGTAAAAAGTAAAAATTGATCAATATTGATTACGAAGACCAAGGCTCTATTCGGGATAGGAACAAGGGTGGATTCGGGCAAAGTTTTTGAAGGGGGCAAATGGGACAAAACGCCTTTTACGGTGGCTAATAAGACTTTATTTTTAAGGGGGGGGGGATAAATAAATATTTTCTGATGAGAATATAGATATATTTTTAAAATTTTAAGAAAATATAAAAAGGGGGGGTTACTCAGAAGATTGCTTTATATGGCATGTGGTCACCATTTTCGCGTCAGAAGTATAGGAAAACTTGATATCATAAACTGAAAACAATGTTGTTATGCGGTAGCTTTTGAAGAAAAATCAAAGATTTTTTTCGGAAAATACAAAAGCTCGAGTAGTGCTTTGGAAAAAGTGATACTCTTTTTTTGTTTCCTTTGATAAAACAGATTTATTTTTATCATCATGGGAAAAATTGGACATCTGTCGGCCCGAGTCTGAAATAAAGAATTTAATATGAATTAATAAGGTCTCTCTTATTAGAAATTAATAGTTATTACTCTTTCTTATCTACCAGGTAGGTACATAATTACAAATTATATTGAAAAAAATCATCTTTTCACCTTACCGTAATAAAGTGCTTATTTAAACGTGAATTTGTCCTCAATGTATTTTTACGTTATTCCGCATCGTGTAACCAGCGTGCAAATAACTACTGTGATGTGGGTTTAGTGTGTATCACCATTAACTGCTTTTTTGTGTTTTTCAACTTCATCTGCATTAAATTTGCAAATATATTGAAAGAGGTAAATATTTTAATAAGAATAATTTTATTGTTTGCTAAAATAATGTTAGTTTTTAAATTTTAGAATTTATCTGACAAAATCTCGAAACTTAACCTCAATTTTTATCTATCATTTTATAATTTAATAGTTTACACCCAGCTTCTAACTTGGTTGTGTACTTTTATTTAAAGTAAAATATGTTTTAAAAGTTTGTGGCAATTTAAAAGAAACTTTTAGTAAGTTTTAAAATTAATTTTCATTATCATCATAAAGTAATTTTTTCCAAGCAGCCTTCCTCCAGGGGGGTTTGTTAGATTCAATTTACGTCTTAAAGTATCCTTTTAGCACTAAAATACACCTGATCTATGAATTAGCGTTGGAATAATGTAGCTGTGTGTTTGATCCGAGGTAACTTAAACGAGGACCGCAACCATTGTAGCATCTTCGAAATGATGTTTTCTAACTTGGACTATTTTCTATCAATGTTGTAAATTTTATAATCGGAGAGTTCGGTTCTATCTCACCGATTTTTTCTGCGGTTCCAAGAAAGTGACCAAAGGTGAATATTTACCAAAGATATTGTTTCGTGGATATTCGGGCCAAATCAGTCGGTGCTTTGAGGTTTGTTTTAGCCGGTCACCACTGTTTATACATCGGATAGAACTTCTTATTACTTCAAATTTGTATTTTTTATTTTACAAAAATTGCAACTATAAAAAGAAATTTTGATTGTTTGAAAACTGCTTAGCCTGGTGGGTTAAAAAATTGTGGATAGAGTTTATCGGACAAGACAGCTGAATCTTTTTTATCTTGGGTTTAAAAACTGCTCGGGAAGATTTGCATGTAGCGATCTGGGTTATTTCAGATCGGCGCTTGACTGGTCGCTTGATCATTAAAAAAAATTGATTTTTTTGTGGAAGCTGTCGAACATGTGGGAGTTCCAAATTACCATTATTTAAATTTTATCGTCTATTTTTCATGTGGTTGCCGATCGGACCAAATTGTATTGGTATACCAAATATCAACCCCGAGACTTACACCTCTTTTTTTTCTAAATCTGCTCAAAATATGTAAATTCAACAAAATTGGCTTTGTTAACGCTGAATATCGTTGATGAAGGACCGGATATAAATTTAAAATTTTGCTTTTTGCTCTATGCTCCGGCTCCATGCCACGGAAAAAGTACTACTAAATAAAGTATTAGTAGTACACTGTACACAAGTAGTACATACTGAAAAAAGTATCAATTTAAGAAGACTGGGTATTTTTCCACAACTAAAGATACCTACCAAATATTCAATATTTTCAATTTCATTCTCACTTTTTTAAATTTCTCGCCTAAGCGGTTTAGACGAAATTTTGTCCGTCGGTTTTTAATTGAGATTATGATTTGAATTTTTATATTTTGGCGAATAGAAGTGATTTATTTTGAGTGAGCAACCTATTTATTTGAATTACAAATTATGCAAAAAAATTTGAGATGACATTGAATAAATTTGGTTTATTTGAATAACTGAATTGGATGATTTTGAGATTTGAAAGATAAAGTTTAATTGAAAAATTTTATGATATTTAAAATTACAAAATCAAGGTCACAGATGCGTATGGTTATCTGCAAAATTTTCCTTTTATATTGGAAGCTTTATTTAAAGTAAAATTTTAAATTTGGATTTTAAGGAGAAAATAAATGGAAATTAATATTTAAAAAATTTTGGCTTTTCCAAAATTTTGAAATTAAAATTTAAAGTTAGCTAGACGAAAATGAGAAGTTGGGTATAATATTAAAATTCATCTCGAATGGGGCTCAACGTGGGGTTATATGATCAAGTGTGTTTACACTGATACACGTTGATAGGAAAAATTGGGGCTTCAGATATTTCAATTTCTGCAAACTCAAATGTAAAAAATTGTGCACCTTGTCAGAGAAACATGGCAACCACGTGAAAACAAAAGGCAGTAAAATTTAAATAAGGGTCAGTTTGAACTACCAATATATAAAACAAAAAAAATTTGTTTTGAAACGGTTCCGTTAAAAACGGAAACGAGAAATAAATTATCGAAATAACAGCTGTTGCTACGATACGGTCTAAATTCCAGTAATCTCATTGGTAAATTCTAGGATTATTTTGAGTCTCGGATTGATCCGTGACTATTAGTACGGGCATTATAGTATGAATTGCTTAATTTTGGAGTTTGGACCAAAAAAATTGTTTTGGAGCATATTTACTCAAGAAGCATATTTACTCCAAATCTCCAATAAATACAATGAATTCGATTGATGTGCAACTTGATCGGTGTGTAACGTGATTGATGTGCAGCATGATTGATTATATGATTCATAGATGAATTTTAAGTTTTAAGTAAATTCAATAAGGTCGAATTTGTTTTTACTAGTTTCATCTATATTTTTTGGTTTGTACTACTTCAGTAAACCTTACGGGAGCTCGTATTAGCGTTACTTGTTCGTCTTGAAACTCGTGGGTGATTACGTAAGCGGTCGGGTTAACGGTTGCGGATGCGGTCGGGTTAACGGTTGCTGTTGCGGTCGGGTTAACGGTTGTGGTACGTAGTTCGTAGATCAAATGCCATGCGCGTGAATTCGAATAATCACAATGGAGTTATAAATTATAATGCCGGTTTTGTGTAGATGCTGTATTGGATACAAAACGTCGGTAGAAGTTAAACATTTCCAAAGATTGGCGTAACTGTTCCTTTTAGTCGGAGTTTGTGTATCATTTTCGGGGTGTAGTACGTTAAATGAGCCCAGAGCGAAAATTAAAAAAAAAAGTTTTTCACCCCTAACTCGACAAATATCTATCTTAAGGTAAAAATTGAAAATAAGCGAGTAATTTAGAAAACAAAATTTCACCCTTTAAATCGAGATTGCGGCAAACGCAATGGGCGGATTTTCCCGAAAATCGAGATTTACACTACCAAACACCCCCCCATAAGTTTAAAATAAAAAAATCGCTACCGGGAATTTTTTCCGGGTAAAATCCTATCTTGACTGGACTATAGGTACAAACCCACAACTAAATGCGCAAGCATATAAACTTAAAAAATTCATATCATTAGATCCCATGACCGTCCACGATTTAAAATTTTTTTCTAAGACTATGAACAAGAGATGCTCGAAAAAAAAATATGGTGGAAAATAAGAGATTATTTTCTGGGTTATTAAGGGTTGAAATTTAGGGATGCTTTTTTTTCACCCTTAAATTTGATAACTTTCACATGTTTTTTTTTAACTTGTTTGTCAAAGCAAGTATGTCATTTTAGAACAAGTCCCATCGCTCTAAGTCAGTTTGTTCAGACGATAGAGTGAAAACAGTGATTCGCCGTGCGGGGCAAAATGTAAAATACTGGGTTTTTCCGTGCCCCGCCACGGCCAAGCCGTTGGGCGAATGGCAAAAACCTTAAATAGGGGTGCTCTTATTTCCTGTATTCTAGACCTCTTGCAATTTTCGTCTCCTTCTGAGAAAGTGAGGGTTTTGAGTGTGGGCACTTCATATGGAACGACCCTTGTATGGAAAACCTTGTATGGAAAAACTTTGCAAATTATTTTCCAATTACTGAATTACGATACTAAAATGTCAGGGAAAACTTAGAAAAGTCAGGGAATTTGCTTTGAAAAATTTAGTGAGAACCCTGTCGGAGAGAATTGGAGCTAATTGGTGATTGTCGCGAAGGAATTGAATTGATCATCTAACTCATAATATATTGCCCATTCTTTTTTTTTTCATGTATTTTCGATATTATATTCACATGGTTGTGACTTCGGCAGTTTTCGGTGAGATTAGTTTACGTATCAATATGTTGTACGTGTTGTACCAATATGTACCAAAAAGTCAAATATGAATTGTTGACAATGACAAAATAATTAAATAAATTTTAATTTTTAATAAAATTTCAAATCGAAATTCTGCCTTCAAAAATTTGAGTTTATGAAATAAACCTGATAAAACCTCTTTTTTCTTTTTTACTTTTCTATAAATTGTAGAATGTAGAGAATTTAAACATGGGGTAACTATTCCGAAAATTTTGTGTACACTCGTTTGGAATTCTCTTGGAAATCATTGGAATTCTTTGGAAATCATGATTTCAGTGTACTGAAATTCGATAGATTGCACTTGGATTTGAACTCATTGGAATTCCTTGGAAATTACTGGAATTCTGTGGAATTTTTTGGAAATCTTTGGAATTTCTAGGAAGTTGTTGGAATTCTTTAGAAATCATTGGAAGTCTTGGAAATCTTTGGAATTCTGTAGAAATCCTTGGAAATCCCTGGAAGTCTTTGGAAATCACTGAAATTCTTTAGATTGCACTTCGATTTCAACTCATTGCAATTCCTTGGAAATCACTGGAATTCCTAGGAAATCGTTGGAATTCTTTGGAAATCATTAGAAGTCTTGGAAATCTTTGGAATTTAATGGAATTCCTTGGAAGTCTTTGGAATTCCTTGGAAATCATTGGTAGTCTTGGAAATCGGTAGTATTCTTGGAAATCTTTGGAATTCCGAGTCTTGTGTACAGAAGTTTTACTGGATAATTTCCCCTTGGGTTTAAATATTCATTCATTCATGATTAATTTTTCTGCTCGAGTTTAAGTGGGCGAATGGCCGGTGGATAGCATATTAGTCTTTGCTACGGGTGTCATTCTCTTTGTGTACCATCTGTAAGAGGATTTTTGGCTCATTAAATGTCTACCTATTGGCCCCATGTAATACTATATATCGCCTAACACTTCTCTGCTCTAGAATGAATGGCATTTAAATCGGTTATTTCCATAGCTCAAAATGCATGTTAAAACTCTCTTGCCCTTTTGTGTCCGAGAGCACAGGAAGGAAAGCCGGAAACTGTGTAAACAACTCGCCAATAATTTAAAAATGTGGTATATGTAGTGAGATATATTCGTGAAGACTTGTAAAAATGAAATTTAAAATTTTTTATGAGTTTATTTCAAAAACAACATTTTTAAGTGATAAGTGCCGCTTTGTTGTTAATAAATCGAATTTACCATTAGTGCAGTCCTCAATGTTATTTTTCATTTCAATAAATATATAACATAATTTTTTTTTCAGGTTCAAAAAAATGGACATACTACGGCCCGAGGAAATAAAACTTGAGTGTGAAGTTAACGAAGACGAGAGTTTTCCAACTGTTCACACTTGTGAAATATGTAGTAAAAATTTTGCGCACGCCAACGATCTCCAAATGCACTTAAGTTTGCACCGTGGAGTTGCCAATAATATAAAAAAAGACGCCCAAAATAGTTCGAGCGATGACGATAACAATTTTGAAATCGAAAATATGGGAATTAGCTCGGACGATGAAGACGATGAGTTGGAACTTGCATTGGATGATGATAAATCTTTAGTAACGGAAGAACTCAAGAAAATCTTGCAATCTCAAGTGCAGTCCGGTGAATGCTCCATCAACTTTTTGCCCTCCTGTGCATTATGTAATAATGGCAAAGTGATGACCAAGAAGCAATTGGCTCGTCATTATAAAAGACACGAAAAATTTCTTTCGAACTTAACGGAAGACGAACATACCAAATCGCAATATTACTGTCACATTTGCAAGGACGACAGGAAAATGACTAGGAACGAGTTAAAAGAACATCATCAAGCGATACACGAAATGAAGATTACTAACAAGAGGCAGTTTTTCAGGCGGGCCTTATCGAAACACCCACGCTCGCCTCGACCCGAAGTGTTTCGGTGCGAAATTTGTTCTAAGGAGTTTGATAGTCAGGAAAATCTGGATAAACATCTCAATACTCACGATAATCAATATTCTTGTGATACCTGTGGCGAAGGATTTAAAAAGATTATCGATTATACTCTCCATCTTCAGAAGCACAGCGAAGATAAACTATTTAAGTGTTTATTGTGCCAATTCGTAACAAATCGAGGTCATTTAGTCAAGTCACATTTGTATTCCGTTCACGAACAATTTAAGAAGTATAAGTGTGAAATGTGCGGAAAAGGGTTTGCAATCTTCACCCACTTTCAGGAGCACAAATACTATCATACCGGTGAAAAACCTTTTCAATGTGACATTTGCGGTCAAAAATTCATGTACACCCGTTACTTGAATTCGCATAAGGTCCAAATGCATAAAAGTGAATCCAAAGGGATCGAATGTAAAATTTGCAAGAAAATTTATTCTCACAGAAACAGTCTGCATACTCACATGAAATCTCATACCGGAACTGTATCGGTGTGCGACGTCTGCGGAAAAACATTGAGCAGCAATGAAAAATTACGTCTTCATTACCGCATTCATACCGGGGAAAAGCCATACAAGTGCGAATATTGTGACAAAATGTTCAAAACAAGTTCTTACCGAGCTGAGCATGAGAGGATCCATACAGGCGAGAAACCCTATCAATGTCCCCATTGTGGAAAAGGATTTTCTCAACGCACGAGTATGGTAATACATTCGCGTGGACATACAGGCGAAAAACCCTATTTGTGTCATTTATGTAATAAAGGCTTTGCTGCAAAATCCATGGTGACGATTCATTTAAAATCATGCCGTGGTGTGGCGCCAGTTATAGAAGTTAAAGAAATTATGGAATAATAACTTATCGTAAAATTAACGGTTGATCATTTTCTTTACGTTGAACTTATTTATTTATTCTTGACATTGATTTTTATATTATCTGATTGTGCAGAAATAAAATGAGATTATAGTTATATATTACACCTTTATCTTATATTTTAGTACACTCTTCTTCTAATTAATTTTTAACTTGGATTCGTCTATTATGAGTAAAATAGTTGTCCAAATTTAAAATAATATCAACTAGAACTATCAATGTTCTCATAGTAAACAGCTTATTGTAATTAGATGTTAGGTTAATTTAATATAAAGTAGTGTAATCATTGTGACTTGAGTCATAATTTCATTGTAGATAAGCTAAATTTGTAGCTTCTTTGATAAACTAGTAACTCACAACTTTTGGTATTTCTGAATATTTTGTTAATGTATCAGTAGTTTTGATATGCTTTCAATAAATGATATAATTAATACACAGATGTTTCAATTATCTTGGCAAGTAAGTCGAGACAGGTTTTACGATATTTGAGTCTGGTCTGTTCACGTCTTCTGTTGATGTCGATATATCAACAATTAATCATTACTCGAATGCTTTGCTGTCTTTTTATTGATTGTAGATGGTAGATTTTCACATTTTGAAATTATTTTGACTTCTGTGGGGGGGGGGGGGGTTAAGCTTATTATGTTAAACACTTTTCTTTGCAAAAAACATAAGAAAATAATTCAAGAACAAATCACTTATGATTTAACCGAGGGGTAAACCACAAATTAAAACTTTGTACCTGACCCCTTGGATTTAACTTGAAGTAATAATAAATTGTAATAAACGAAATCTGTTGGTGTACTAACAATTAAGGGTTACAATGGCGCTCGTTGTCATTTTTGCTGATTGTAGATGGTAGGTACGCATCGGTTATTTCAATCTTCTGTCTATAGATTGACTTGGAAGCCCATATGACCACGTATACATTTATCGTAGGATATTTCGCATTGGTATCTCATGATTTCTGTCTACACCACCCAAAAATCCGCAAAAAATTGTTGACAATAAAGTTTGGCTGTTTCCATAAGGGTAGCCCCGCCCATGGCGTGCTTTTCTTTTATGCAAACACAAGGTTCTCATTTTTCTGGAAAACCTGGAATTTATAATTTTTAAGCAAAAGTCAGGGAAATTAATATTTCGGACTGGAAATAAATTTTTGAAATTTTGGGATATAAAATACATCATTAAAATTTACCAAGGTTCGAAAAGTCAGGGAAAACCTTTAATTTTAACCAGGGAAAATCTGATCAAGTTAGAGAATCTATTTTGAAAAATGAGTGTGAACCCAGCTCTGAAATAGCCTTATCTTGAAAATTTCTGATCTAGAAAGAAGGGATCTTTGTTTTCGTGTAAGTATTTTTTGAACATTTTAAGTTATGGTTCTTTACAAAAAGCATATTATTTTTGATTTTTACATTCATATAAGTAGCCGTAAACAATTTTAAATTATAAAAATCGTTTTGTAGGCATCGTATACCAGTCAGAAATTCAAAAGATGAACTTCATGCTATGGCAAAAGCAATTATGGATGATGAATCTGAAGAAGAAGTGGGCGGAGAATCAGATACATCAGATAATGAAGTTATTGAGAATAATGATCACCAAACAGATTCGGAAGAAGAACTGAGCGAAGAGGACTCAAATCAACAAAATTTAGATCTCAACGAAGAGAATTCCGACTGCGATGAAGACATGGAAAATAGTGAAGAATATTTTGTGGCTAAAGATAAAATTACTAAGTGGAAAAAAGTCCCAATTGTCAGTAAAACAAGTAGGAAAAACGTCGTAAAAATATTTCCTGGACCTAATCTGTGCGCACGGAATATAACCGACGAAATAAGTGCATTTAGCAAATTTTTTACTGATGATATAATTGAAAATATTGTTGAATGTACTAACTTGGAGATTACAAAAATGAGAGTAAGTTATTGCCGTCCACGAGATGCACATACTACCACAAAATCAGAAATTTTAGCATTTATTGGTTTATTATTCCTAGCAGGAATTAAAAAGCAAAGCCATACACATTATCGTGAATTGTGGACTACAGATGGAACCGGAACAGAAATATTTCGAGCTTGTATGGGCGGAAAACGGTTTCTACTTTTGCTTGCTGCTATTAGATTTGATGATAAAACAACCAGGCATGATAGAAAGAAAAATGATAAACTTGCTGCTATTAGATTTACCCTTGACCGTTTTGCAGAAAACTGTAAAAATAACTATACTGTTGGCGAACATGTGACAATTGATGAAATGTTAATACCCTTCAGGGGCAGGTGCAGCTTTATCCAATACATTCCCAGCAAACCTGCAAAATATGGGTTAAAAGTGTTTGTTTTATGCGACTCTAAATCATTTTACGTCAGCACTTTTGAGGTATATTGTGGTCAACAACCAGAGGGGGTCTACAAAAAATCGAATACACCAACTGACATCACTCACCGTTTGCTTCAGATATGGAAAGGAACAAACAGAAATTTGACTTGTGACAATTGGTATACGAGTTACCCTTTGGCGATAGCACTTTTGAAAGATAAAACTACAATTGTCGGAACACTAAAAAAGAATAAAAGACAGCTGCCTCCAGAGTTCTTGCCAGACAAAAAGAAGGTAGCAGGTTCATGTATCTTTGGATTTCAAAAGGATGTCACTATTGTGTCCTATACCCCAAAAAAGAATAGGGCAGTAATTCTGCTGTCTACCATGCACGATGATTCTGACATAGATCCTACAGCCAATAAGCCGACCATTATTATGGACTACAATTCTAATAAAGGGGGCGTCGATACCGTGGATAAAATGTGCGGCACATACTCCGTAAGCAGAAGAACCAGAAGGTGGCCTTTGGCTTTATTTATCCAATTGCTGAACATAGCGGGTATAAATAGTCAAATTCTATACAACGCCACTAATATCGAGGAAGGTCAAAAATATAGAAAAATATTCCTAAAAAATTTGTCTATGTCTTTGATGAAACAACACCTGTCGGAAAGAGCTGAATTAAAGTACTTACCTTGTGATATCAAACTGTTTCTACGTAAATACAAAAGTCATCAAGAAAAACAAGTTGAGCAAGTTCCACAAAACAAACGAAAGCGGTGTTTTTATTGTGGAAGACAAAAAAATAGGGTGACAACCATGTCATGTCGTACGTGTCATACTCCGATATGTAAAGAGCATTCAGTCTTAACTTGTGAAGAGTGTATTATTGGTCGTGATAGCGAGAATAATAGTGAGTAGTCATTCAGTTGCAGAACATTTGTGACAATTTTTTGCAAGAATGTGTTTTTAGTTAAGAATATTTTTTTTTGTTTATACAATTATAACATTTTATATGCCTGATGTGTCTAAATATACATTATTTCTACAATAAGTAGACTATTTATTAAAAACAGCCATCCTTTACTGCCATTAAAGGGCGAGTGCCTGGAATACACCGCGCGCCTATTTATGTTACGTAGTTAAAGGTTAAGGATGACTCGGATTGTATCCCTGAATCCCTCGCTGAGATTGGATATTGTATTGTAAATTATAAATAATTAATACTTATAATGTAATATATTTATTACTATTTTGTTTGTACCTATATACTTCTAGCTTGAATTTTTTTTGATTTTTGCAACTTGTCAGTAGTATTACCACGGACGCGCATGAATGGATTAACGATATTCTGAAAAATATTTGGTCTGCCTCCCCCTCGGCTTTCCCCCAAAGCATTTTTCAAATACGCCATTAATTTATAATATGTTAGCAGTAACACGGCTAGTAGTCGGGCGGCTCCGCTCACTAAACCAAGTGTTGCAATCAATCGAGTACACGCACCGTCAACAGAATGAACAATTCAATTTTAGTAATATCTATAAAAACCTGTAGAGACATTTAATGTCCTGCATATTATTTATATTTATTTTAAATTGGATTCCGTTGATTATAGCAGAATATAACTTAAAAATAAATAGAACGATGCGGATATTTATCCGCAATTTTCGAGTTGCAGCGGCTTCAGAGATGTTTTTAATGAACGGAGAAGCGGTTCAAAGATACACCATCTAACTATTAGATCTGCAATTTTCTGTTGCACTTCTTGCACCTTTTTTTAATTTATTACCGTCAACGGGGGTAACTTTGACCCAATTTTTGCGATTGTTTTTCATAAATTGCGTTAAATTACACAGATGTACCAAAATTATATCCAATTTTCTGGTGTTATCGAACTCTGCTACCCTCAGAGAACAAATGGACTGATGATTAAAGCTGAGAATGTTTTTATTTATTTTTTTATGATTTTTAAAAAATTTGGGTCCCTCAATTGGGGTAATATTGTCCCAAATTTAAAAAGTCATAAAAATCAAGCCTAATATTATTTTGGGACAATATTATCCCATTCATAATCATTGTATAGTAAAGCAACATCTGTACCAAAGATAAATTAGGGCCCAAGTTACCCTTAAGGGCCAAAGTTACCCCAGTTGACTGTACTTAATTTTTTTACGGTTTTAGGTCTTTTTCAGGAGAATTTTTGAATAATCAATTTTTTTTCACAATTTACGCCATAAAATGTCATAATTTTATTAGAAAATTTCTCAAAAATTCCATCAAAATGTCGAGATAATTCCAAAAATTCAACGAAAATTCCGCACCTATCCACTAAAATTCCTGAGTGACTTACCTCTCGGGAATACCGAATATAGGTTTTTACCTCTTATGATGTAGGGGGATATAAAAAAGTTTGTTTATAATTTTAAGAGCTTTTATTGCATTGCCATCATCAGTCTTAGAACCGGCACAAGTGAGTTTTTCTGTAGTTTTTTTGCTTCTTTATTTCCAACCAGTAGCGTATTTAGAAAATAATTTTATGATGAGCAGACTAAAGCAGATGCCATTTTTGGAATCTCGTTAATCCATTCATGCGCGTCGGGGATAATGACTTTTATTGTCCCACTGTTTCCAAAAATTTATTAAGCGAGTTGTGACAACTAATGGGTTTATCAACTGTTGCGTGCGTTTGCCAACTTGATGGTAAATCAACCAACTTTTGCCAATTGTCGAAGATTGAAGATATGTGGGCACATCCCCCCCCCCTATGGGCACATCCCTGTCTATATTTTTCTTTTCGGGCTTCCTATCCATTGCGGGATAAGATTGTTCAATTTTGAATGTAGGCGACTTTCACATAGAAATTGGGGAATGTGCCTGTAACCCCCCTCATCAACTCAGAGTTTTTTTAAATTCTCATGGTTCAAATTCCACGTTTTGTTTAAAATTAAATAAAACGGGATGCAAAAAAATATATCTGGGAGAAGTACGTTTTTTCCGAAGCAGAATATAAATTGGGGAAGTACAAAAGGCGACATTGCTGGGAATTTCGATTCCTGCGTAATACAATTGTTTTGAGATGTTTACCTCTTGGTGTTTTATTTTATCTGGAACTTACATTGGAAACTCTGCAAAAACCATAAGAAATAAACAAAATTGTATAGTAGCTACAGACAATTTTTGTGGCTTGGTGCGATCGCAGGTTGACCTGCAGTCGGAAATTCTGGGTTTAAATCGCAGAAATTCCTTAAATTTCTTGTAACTTTTTGATCTCACTATCATGGGGGAATTTGTACGAAGGTAAGCATTTTATCCCTGGTGTTTTATAATTTTTTAGAATTGATTTTTCCTAGAGCTGACGTAAAGGTCACTTTAGTGACCAAGCAAAGTATCGCCGAAAATAAAATATCAAGGAAGAGTAAGAATTTTACCGTTGGTTTATGCTTCTTAGGTAATCATCTGTTAAATTTTTTATTTCGCTTTAGCTCGAGGTCTATTTAGGAAATGTAAAAAATAAATTATTTCCATAAAATTTAAAACTGATATATTTTTTATTTCAGGGTATTCGTAAAAGTGGAAATGGGAAAAGTAAAACACAAATGGAGCTGCACAAAGTGCAACGAAGTGTTTAGTACGTCGATAAAGCTGCGTAGTCATCGCAAAGTTCATCGCCAAGAGGAAAGCGACGTTCACTATAACTACAGATTTGACGATGATCGGAATTTGTACATTTGCAATACTTGTGACACGGAAATTTCGAGCAAGGACGAAATCGAAAATCATATAATAGAGCACGAAGATAAATTCGTTTGCGAAATTTGTAACCAGAATTTTTACAAGCCATACGAGTTCTCCTGTCATATCTACAAGCACGATACTAAAAAAGGATTTAATTGTCCTTTGTGTAAATACGAAACCAACAGACGGACGGACATATGGAAGCACATTAAAATTAGACATTTACATAAATATAAGTATAACTGTGTGAAATGTGGAAAAGGATTCACAAATCGCGTGCTTTTCACGGAACACAACAATATTCACGAAGGAGTTAAGCCCTTTGTATGCGTTGTTTGTTCAAAATCATTCGTGTATTCCAGTTACTTGTATAACCATCAAATTCACAACCACTTGGTTAATATTGGAGCTACTCAGTGTACCATTTGTTTTAAAAGTTTTGTACAGAAAAAGAGTTTGAGGAAGCATTTGCGAAGTCACGAAATGATGAACGATAAAATGAACAAGGAAAAGAAGCATTTGTGCGATATTTGTGGAAAAGGTTTTGCCCAAAACGAAAAACTCAAAATTCATTATCGCGTTCATACCGGTGACAAACCGTATTCTTGTTCATATTGCGGTAAAAGTTTCACAAAAAGAGATTATTTGGTTATGCACGAACGGGTGCATAGTGGAGAGAAGCCTTACGCGTGTGAATATTGTGGAAAGCGGTTTAACCAAGGAGCTCCGTTAAGACTCCATATCAGGAGTCATACAGGCGAACGGCCCTACAAATGCCATTTGTGTAACAATGGCTTTATTTCGCGCAGTGTTTTAAATTTACATCTTAAAAATTGCTTAGGAGTATCTGATTAGAATGTCTGTAGTGAAGCGATTCTTATAAAAATAATTTTTGGCTGGAAGCAAGACCCACTAAGAGAATCCTTCAAGTGTTGCATGGGTAATATTCGTAATGTTTCAGCTAGTTTATGCAACAGTAATCCACGGATTTTCCAGCTGACGAGACGGTAGCGTTTGCAAGTGGATTGGAAGGCCCCAAATCAATTCCTCTCAGGAATACTCTTTTAACATGACATACTGAAAGAAAATAATTGTTAGGGTGGGGATCATCCAGACCATCTCAGATAGGAGATTTCTGGATTTTTGTTGCATAAACTAGTTGAAGTATTGATCCTAGAGTTACACTTGAGGAGTTCTACTGTTAGTTTTGAGTCGGAAAATTATTTTAAAAATCGCCATTTTAAAGATTGCAGTTATTCATGGTTATGCATAATAGATACTACGATTGATCGCGATCGCAGATATTACCATATACATGCTTGTTAATTAATTAGGCATTTTATTGTTAGATTGATCCATATTAATTTATGAAAATTGTTGTAAAATATTATGTCATAGGTGCTAAGATAGAAATGTTAATAAAATATAAAACCTAACTCAATGATTTACAATTTTTGGGGATTTTACACCGATTGCCTATTCAAATTGTCGTCTGTCCAATATTGCCATTGCTGAATGGATCTTTATGGTTGAAACAGCCACTCCACCACATGGTGCTCATCCCTAATTCTACCAATTAATTAAATCAAACCGCTAATTATGACCTTCTTTTATTCAGAATTGGACCAATTCAAATAATTCGATAGTTGAACTTCGACTTCGGACTTGGAAAAGATTTACTCAAAAGTGAGACAGCTCCGGCTTAGTTTCTCTACTGATACACAATTATTTTCGAAAATTTTTTTTTCAGATTATGAGATCTTAACGGCAGGGCAACGCTTGCGACCCGAACGCCGCGATATACACTGCGTCCAGATCGCGACGATCGAAATAGTGTACAATTTTCACTGTTGAAAATCTATGAAAAATTTAACTTTTCTTAGTGCGAAAAATAACTAAGTTTTTGGAAATAATTTTTTTTTGAGAATTAAAAAAATTCAAGTTATCGTTTTTTTTTCCAGAAAACTGAAGTTGCAATTTTCAGGATAACTGGCATGTAAAATTAGGGGTTTTCTTTCTGAAACCCTATCTTCAAAACTATTGGAATATTGAATCAGAATATTGTAACACCCGGGGATTCTGCTGGTTTTGTTGCAGCCCCCCCCCCAAGCAACATTTTGATGCTGAAAAAGCTTACTATTTGTGAGTAATAAGTGCGCTATTACCTGGTTATTACAGCTTGCTGCCAGCAGCTATGAGAGCTAATAAGCAGCTGTTTTCTAAATTGATACCACGCTGATAAATTGCAATAAATAGCTAGCTGCCAGTCAGCTAATAAACAGCTATTGAAGTTCACAGCAGTTTTACAGGTAGAAATGCTACTTGGGCCACCGCAAATGCCATTGTTTGAAATATTTCGATTCAACTAATTTGGCTTGACTACTTGACTTATACTTACTTAAATAAAAACAATACTTTACTTAAATGGAACTTTTTCGGTATTTGCTGCCATCCGGAGGCGGACAATTGAACGCGGCCGTTTGAACGCGAGAAATTAGATGCAATTGCACCGCGCCCCCTGAAGTATATCACAGCGTTGAGTCTACATCAAGGGAGAATAACCCCCTTCCTGATAGCACACTTGATCGAGTAGGATATATTTTTAGAGAGTATAGCGTTTGTCAAAACGGCCGAGAGCATCCCGAGTGGAGGGTCGGTTTTGACAAATGCAGCCACGGAAAATCTCGGATCCACCCTAAAATCTAGACAACTATCTTACGGTCTTTACGTAATTTATGGACGCTTCCTTACCAAAGTAGTTTGAATTATCGCCCCTTTCCCCTCCAATAACAAATTTTAAGTTTTAATTTTGAGGTCAGGGCTTAGGAGTAATGGAGAATTGTTGCACTTACTAACATGGATAAAGATAAAAGGTTTAGCGCAATCTTGCAAGTAAAATTTAAAAAAATAAAACACAATTAAGTAAGAGCGACAGACACACACTGCTTCTTCGACAATCAAGCCATCACACCACATATGTGCTTCTGAGTCATCATCGTCAAGTCGTCATCAGTGCCGCATACTTGTTGAAAAACACTAACATGTTTACTAACATGTTTACTAAATGTCTAAACATTCTATATTAATCAATTTTAAATCGCAGGGACGTGCCCAGCCAACTTTTTTGAGGGGGGGGAGCAATCTTCAATTTTCCAACCGAATAAATAAAAATTGCCAACTTTTTCAAGGTTTTTCCTTTTTTTTATTTTGTCAAAATATGTAACTAGCAAAAATCCTGTAATTATTCAAGAAATGTTAAATTCAATGATATATTTTATTTTAAAAAACGTGGTTTACCGTTGGGGAAAACCGTATCTTGCCTACTAGCAGATATTCTTTATAGATTATTTTTGAATTTTTTTTTCATATATTAAAAGTGCCCTCATTAAAAAGTTTTTTATTATTTTAATTGCTTTGGGATGATAAAATTTATTCAAACCTATTTTTGGTTTAGCAGCTGTTGCCAACTTGGCTAACTATTAAATGATTTTGCCAACTCCCTAAAATATTGAGGGGGAGGCTCCTCCCGCCCCCCTTGTGCACGTCCCTGTTAAACCGTCATGCATAAACATTATTATTATATTTAAATATATTAAATATAATAATTATTAATATATTTTTTAATTATAAATATATTAAATTAAATATAATAAATATATTAAATATAATAATAATATATTATCGTGTTTCAAAATCATATTTTTAAATCTTTGAATTTTGAAATTTACATATTTAATTTGGAATTTTGCTTGTTTAAAAATTTTAATTTGATTAAATGCTCGTAAATATTTTGAATTTTGATTGTTCGCGCCAACAAATTAAAAGTTGGTACGAAAATTTTGATAAAGGATTTTGTGGAAGTCTCCGCTGATTTTGTTCGATTTTGCATCTCTGATTGGAGATTGTTTGAACTGTTGCGAATAAATGATTTTGATTTGCATGTGTAATTATTTTTTTGATATTTTGGATATTTTTGTTCCGATTTGGACGAATTTTTGCATGAATTTTTGGAACGATTTTGAAGAGTTAATTTTGTAAAGAAGGCGACGTTCAAATAAAAAAATGGTTTAATTGTTTTAAAAATTATTTATTGAAAATAAAATTGAAGGCGACGTGAAGCAGTTGCGATAGCGACGCGTATGGTCGGCGTATCGCCACATTTAATATTTCCATTTTGTATCTGAGGTTTTATTGAAAATAAATTTAAACAATTTAATTTTTGGATTTGTATTTGAAAATTTAGACCCTAGAAAATTTTACTTAATCTGGCATCGCAAAACGTGGAGCTTCCGGATCAGTTATTCCCACTCTTAAGAGGTCTTGCTTCCGACTTGTTAAGCTAGCTGGCAAATCAAGGCTGAAAAGGAAGTGGGATTTAAAAAAAATTTAACGTTCCACGACAATATATAATAAATAATAAAATATAATAGGAGGGGGGGGCAATTGTATCTAATTGTTCTTGCGTTCAAATGTCCTGTGTTCAAACATCCCTGCGTTCAAACGTCCCTGCGTACAAAGGTCTCTGCGTTCAAACGGTTCAAGAGTATAGCGTTTGTCAAAATGGCTCGGAGCCACAGCAAATCTCGAATTCACTCTAAAATCTAGACATCTATAGACTATCAGGTCCCTTGCGGACTCTTACGTGGGAGAAGAGGGAGTCAAAAATTACCGAAGTAGTTCGAATTATCCTCCCCCCCCTCCCCCCAATTACAAATTTTGAGGTCAGGGCTCAAGGATAATGGGGAATTGTTGTACTTACTAACCTGTTTAAGTATATTAATCCATGTTAAATCGCGGTGTAACAACATTATTATTTTGTTTAAATATAATAACGGGGGGAGGGTTGCAATTGCATCTAATTTTTAGCGTTCAAACGTCTCTGTGTTCAAACGGCCGCGTTCAAATGTCCTAGACTGCTCTAGCATAGACCACGTCTTCGCACAGACCTCTTATTAACGTTGTCTAGGACAATTGGCGGCTGCCGCGACAAAATCTACGACAATTCTACGGGAGGATTTGAAATACAGATTTTGGAGCCCACGCACTAATTAAAAACATCCCTAGATGCTAGAACTAGAAAAGAGGTATCCATGATTAAATTAGTTATTTACATTTGTAAGTGTGGTATCTTTGCAGCGGTCTAGGACATTTCGCCGCCGCCGTGGCCGTTTCGCCGTTGCCCATTTCGCCGTTGACGTTTCGACATTTTTTTACTTTAATCTATAACTCAAAACTTAAAAAAAAAACTATAACATTTTGACTGCAAAAATTAATATTTTCGGGGGCTAATTAATTAATTGTCGATTAATTAATTAATTAATTAATAATTAATTCCAATTAATTATTTGGTAAATTAGAAGTTAGAAAAGACTAAAAGAGTCGTAAAAAAATTGCGGACGTCTCTTATGGAATACTTAAGGTTTGAATTTAATAAATTCATATTACAGACATATGGGGACTCCGTACCAGCCACCAATGTAGATTTTAGAAAAGTAACCTCGTTTTTTTTTAACTTTTTACGTGATTTTTTACTTAAATTTTTGAACTTTAAAATTTTTATTTTTTTTTAACATTTCTTTAACTTTTATTTTAAACTTGAATTGCTTTTTTAAAGGAAGGAACCTTGCGGAGAATTTGAAATATCTGCATTTGTTTCAGGATCTTTGCGGGACGCCCAATTAAAATTTAATTTTGTTATATTTTAGTTTTTTGTTTAGGAGCATTTGATAAACAACAAATATTGCTATGAAAAATTTGTATAATCAAAAGTATTGGAGAGAAAAACGAATAATAAAATTAAATAATAATAAAAAGCATAAATCGAATCTAGAACAATTATTGTTTTATTTTAAGTTTTTTTTGCAGATTTGTATTTAATTGTAACCAAGTAGATTTGCAAAATATATTTTTTTTTATAAAAATAGTATGTATCTACTTAATTATTGGTCTCATATACCAGGTAGGTATAAAGGTTCGGCATTTTCCATTTCATATTAGTTTTTCTGTAAACTTATTGAAACTTCCACTAGAGGGACACATTACTAACAGACTTTTTATTTCAGAAAATCTAAACAGGGAAGACTTAAACGTACGTGGGCATGTAAAAAATGCAAAGAAACGTTTGATACCTCCACTAAATTACGAAGTCATAGAAAAACTCATCGTCTAATGGAAAATAGTGACGTCAAGTATCGACCAATAGAAGCAAGCGACGTTCATTACAATTACAGGTTAGACAAGGATCGAAGTATTTTTATATGCAACACTTGCGATAGCGAAATGTTAAGTCAGGAGAAAATCGAAAAACATATTGAAGAACACGAGGATAAGTTTTTTTGCGAAATATGTAACGAATATTTTGTCAAGGCTTACGAATTTTCCTGTCACATGTACAAGCACGATGAAAACAAAGGATTTCGTTGTCCTTTATGTAAATACGAAACTAAAAGGCGTCCGACGATATTGATGCACATAAATCTTTTTCATTTAAATAAATTCAAATATAATTGCGAAAAGTGTGGGAAAGGCTTTAGCGATCGGGCTTTATATGACGAACACGACAACGTCCACAAAGGGATCAAACCTTTTGAGTGCGTGGTTTGCTTAAAATCGTTTGTATATTCCAGTTACTTGTACAATCATCAAGTTGCTAATCATGAAGTACTGATCAAAGGTGTGATTGGAACAAATCATTGTCATCTTTGCTTGAAAAATTTCGAACGAAAAAGAAATTTAAAGAGGCACATGGTTACTCACGAGAAAAATGCAGTCAAGGAAAAAAAGCATTTGTGCGATATTTGTGGAAAAGGATTTGCCCAAAGCCAAAAATTGAAAATCCATTACCGTGTTCATACTGGAGACAAACCCTATGCCTGTTCTTATTGCACCAAAAGTTTTACCAAAAAGGATTACCTAATAATGCACGAAAGGATTCACAGTGGAGAAAAGCCTTATGCCTGCGAATATTGTGGAAAGTGTTTTAACCAAGCTGCCCCTTTGCGAATTCACGTAAGAGGTCACACTGGCGAAAGACCGTACACGTGTCATCTTTGCAGCAATGGATTTATTTCCCGGAATGTTTTAAATGGACATCTCAAAAGTTGTCCAGGTAATTGAGGATCTGAAATGATTTAGAAAGGGATCTTCTCGAGAAGTGCACATATTATCTTTTGGCAAAATCCAAGTATTAGTTAAAATTAGATTTTGTCTGCAAAAACTATCAGTTTAAATAAAAATTATTAAATTTATTAGTTGTGTTTCTGCACTAGTTCAAACCGTTTTGAAACTGTCAGACTCATGCGCAGGTTAAAATTCGATAGCTAAAATGGTTTTCGCGCATGCGTCTGACAGTTTCAAAACAATTCAAACTGTCGTTATTTTGGAGAATACAGATTATTTATTGATAATGTAAAAAAATGTTTGAGGATCCACTGAGGATGGGTGAACATGTACAGTCATTTATATTATATTAATATTTTAAGTTAACATAACCGTTTTATATTTTAGCTATCAATAAAATTGTGGTAGCGCCGATTTATTTTCTTTAGTTTTGAAATAAACTTAATTACTTTTTTATTTATGTTTGTTTACTTTTATTGCATATTTGTTCTAATTCGGGAAAAATTCCATTTCGAACCCTAAATTAACCGAAAATCATTAACAGTTTATTAAAAAAGGGTAACTTGGCTTAACTTAGCTATATTAACTCTGTGAGTATTCGGTGGGAAAATAGGTAAAGCGACAAAGAAAAAAAAAATAAAAGAATTTAATAATTTTATTAAATACTGGCTGTATGAGTAATACAGTGAGGAAACAGGAAAAACGTAAAGAAAAAAAAACCAATTAAAGATTTAAAAATGAACTCTACTTGGTTGGGATTTTGTCTTGGCGGGAATTGTTTGTTCGAGATTGTGTCGTATATTGTTATATTCATTATTCAAGTTTATTTTTTCGTCAGGTCAGAGAGTAAGTATTTTCCACCTTATAGTAAGTCAGGAATACATATTGCGACGTAACTGAAGGGGGGGGTTAAACAAAACTAAAAAAATTCTTGAGACTTCAAGAATATCCAAAAAAAAAAATTTAATAAATCCAAATCCAGTTAAAACAATTTTTTCAATACAGAAAGGAAAGCAAAATCTTGCTCCAAAATTCAATTTCAAATTCAAAAAATTAAAAAAACAAAATCGATCTTTCACCGCTTTTGCGGCCACCATGCTTGCCCTTTCGAAGACTTTTTTGTCATATAAAAATAGATTTTACAGAAAAAATCTTCAGACATTTTTTGTTGCAAATTTTATTCCTTTTATTTTTGTTTCTATACATTTTTCTATTTTGAGGCACCGTTTTGGAGTGACAGCGAATTAAAGAAGACTCCGTAAAAATTTTAATCTTTGAGAGTTTTATTAAATTTTTTACAGAGCCTTTTTAAAGTCGCTGTCACTCAAAACCGGTGCAATAAAATAGAAAAAAGTGTGAAAACAAAAATAAAGAGAATAAAATTTTCAACAAGAAATGTCTGAAAAATTTTGCTGTAAAATTTATTTTTTTATAACAAAAGAAGTCTTTAAAAGATAAAATTTACGTTTCTAACATAGGAATAATTTGTGTAGTAACTGTGGATTATTCCCAGATCAAATTTTTTGTATGGTTTTCAGTTAAATCAGTTAATAGGACTGCAATATATTGCAATGTCGTATTGATTTCTGAATTTTATATTTTTTTGTAATAATGTTATCTTTTAAAATTTGTAATTTTGAATTTTTTGATTTTCCCGCCAACTAGTTGAGGTGGCAACAAATACAGAGACTTTATAGTCACTGTAGCAACAAATAGGTAGGGAAATCAGGCCTTTTGCCAAAAATAGTTACCAGAAGCGGTTGACGCTAATTTAAATTTTTTATTTGATGATCAAAAATTATAATTGAAGATTCCAAGAGAATAGATAATTTGGAGTTAATTTGGAATTGAAAATTTTTAAGGAAAACCTAGAATAATTCTGATACGGCGACAGGTGGCCGAATTTAATATTCATTTTATTTTCCCATTTAGGTCGGAATTCTACTAAAAAATAATTCAAATTTGGGCTTTTAAGAAAAAAAGAGTCAATGAAAATTTAATATGACTTTCTCGATTACTACTTCAGTTTATTTTGTGGATAAAAATTTGGATTTGTAATTTTTCTCGCGTTTGTAGTAATTTGAAAAAATTCTTCTTCTTCGAGGAGCGCCATACACTATGGAGTGTGTGAGCGATCAACTTGACCAAAGCCAAGCTGACTGACCAGGAAATATAATTAATGGGTTGCTTGCTAATAATGTGCTGAAACTGAAAATGTAATGAAAATGCTAAAATATTTAAAATTTTACATTTATTAATTTTTTTCACATTACGAAATTGTTTTTTCAAAAAATTTTCTTGGACCTAAAAATTGTATCGGATTAATTATTATTTAACAAAAAATTTAAAAAAACTTGAAAATAGGTAAAAATGTAACAAAATGACGTTAAAAAATCCCTTTAAACTTAGAAAAAATGATAGAACTTGAAAAAACGAAAAATTTCAGTATTTTTTCAGAGACACTATCTGAAAAACATAATTTTTAATTAAATAAAAATGATTTTTAATATTTTTGAATTAAAATTAAAAAGCAAACTTTAAAATACATAAATGTATTTGTATGAAAATGTATATGTGTATATAAATGTATCAAAACTTGTCTTGAAAAAATCCTCTAATACTCATTTGCACCACTGTCAGTTAAACATTTAACTGTAAGTTATTTTGGTAACCTTGGCAACCGTCACCTAAATTTAATCCTCAGAAAAAATTTTTTTTTTTTGGAAATTGGAAAAAATGCCAAGAAATTCACGCAAAAGTGACAAAATTTAAAAACTTAATATCATGCGGGGCTGTTCCCGATGTTGTGCCGTTTTTTTTTTTAATTTTGTCGAGTTTGATTATTTTGGATTTTATTATTATTATTTAACGGGTTGTGGTTTTATTACGCTGACCGCACTGAAGCATAAGCTTATTATGCCCCACGTTCCTTGTTTCACTCCATTAGTCGCGTTTCCTCAACCAAGTCGAGTAGGCGGCCTAGGGATGCTTTCCCTATCTCTACTTCCGGGTATGGAAGTCCGAGGTGACGCATTTTCTTTCCCGACAGTGCTGGGCATTTACATAAAATGTGGTGAGGAGTTTCCTCCGCTTCACCATACATTCTACATTTAGGATCTTCAATTATCCCCATAATCCTGAGGTGTCTGTTTAGGCAGCAGTGCCCTGTAAAAAGACCTAATATCCTTCTCAGCTGTTTTCTGCTCCGTTGAATTATTTATTTGCTTCTGGTCTCACTTGAAGAGTCCTTAATGAACATCCGCGATTGCCTCAGTCCAGGAAGGCCCCCCCAGGAAGCAAGATGATTCCCCTTAATATATCCTTGATTTTATAGAGATTGCTTATTTTGGGGTAGAAGTTAGCCTCGCCATTTTTGAATTTTTTTTAAAACAAAATTGTATTGGATTCTAATGGACGTGTGCTTCAAAATTAAAATTAAAAAAAAGTAAAATTTTTGCTTTTATTTTGATAAATAAAATATTTTGGGTCAAAATCTATTTTAGTTCTCTCCGCCATTTTGGATTTTTTTAAAAACTAAATTGTATTTGATTCTACTCAACGTGTGCCGTAAAGCATACAATTTTATTTTGATAAATAAAATTCTTTTGAGCCAAAACCTATTTTATTGATAAAAGTTAGCCCCGCCATTTTGGTTTTTTAAAATCAAAATTGTATTGGATTCTACTCGAAAAAAAAAATTCTACTGGAAAAAAATATCCAAAATAGCGGGGCTAACTTCTATCGATAAAATAGATTTTGGCTCAAAAAAATATTATTTATCAAAACAAAATTTTATGATTTACGGCACACAACGGCACACGTCGAGTAGAACTCAATACAATTTTGATTTTTAAAAAAATTTAAAATGCTTCACAATAAGCAATCTCTATAAAATCCAAAATAAATAAAATAAAAAAAAATACGGGCACAGCCCGGCACAATATTCAATTTTTAAATTTTCGAAAATGGCGAGGCTAACTTCAAGCACATAAAAAGTTTGAAACTCATAAGCTCAAAAATACATTTTTTTTTTGCAATACAATTACAAAGCTAGGTTTTTTAAACCGGGGGGTCTGGAGGGTATGGAATACCCCCCAACACATTAGTGATAGTGCTCAAAAATAGAAAATGTGTTATTGAATTTCAAATCAGAAATCTTAGTATTTTAGAAACTAGATTTCCGGTTTTAAACTTATAAGCTCAATAACACTTTTTTGCGCACAATCTCTGGTGTAATGGAGGGTATTCCATACCCCCCAGACCCCCCGGTTTTAAAATTCCTATTTTAATTCGGAAATATTCAGCGATGCAATTTGCATGGCTGCAATTGTAAGTTTTGACCCAAAAAAATGTTATTTACCAAATAAAATATTTTGATTTATGCCACACAACGGCACACGTCGAGTAGAATCCAGTACAATTTTGATTTAAAAAAAAATTAAAAATGGCGGTGCTTATTTTTACCCTGAAATAAGCAATCTCTAGAAAATCCAAACAGAAATAAAATGAAATAATAAAAATACGACACAGCGTAGCTCACATCGGGCACAGCACGGCACAATATTAAGTTTTTAAATTTTCAAAAATTGCGGGGCTAACTTGACGCACATCGCTTATTTTAATATAAATTAAGGTACGAAGTTTGCATAGTCTGGGGACTTACAGCAAAAAAAGTATGATTAAATATAGAATTTGATTTTGATAGATGACATTAAACTGGAATTTAATTTAGGAAATAATGAATATTAAAGTTTCTGTTTTTTACGCGGGGAACACCCAGTTCTTCGAAGTGGGCGGGACTTAGCTTCATTCTGTTACCGCCGCCGCCCGTAAATAGTTACAGCAAATGTTTTTATAAATCGCAGTTCGGCGTCAAGATGTGCAATTGTTAACAGAATTTAATAAATTCAATAAACACAATAGGCAAGTCTAACCACATGAATCAGCCAATACAGTATAGGCATTTTATTTTTACAATTTTTGCCTTTTTATCTAAAGCTTTGTATATAATTCTCAAAATTTTATGTTCATATTTGTAATTTACGCTCCCAACTACTTTTAATTTGTTGATGCGGAAAACATGTTATTCCCTACCTAGGCTGCACTGAGAAAAATTGTATTGATAACTTTTGTTCATCGGCACTAAAATGATAAATTTTTAATCTACCTTTTTTTTCAGTGTACTTAGCGAAACAAAACTGAAATTTTGAATTTTATAAAATTTCAAGTTAAGGCCTTGCTCCAGTTTATAAATTTGAAAAAAATTAAATTTTTTTTCGATTTTCTAAAAGTACAGTCGGACGCGCAGGTTCTGACAGTTTCAAATTGTTGCAAAAACTGTTTTATATTAGAAAATGTTGTGTACAAAAATTTTGTATTATTTAAATTTTATAATAAAAATATTTTGATTTTATAGTATAGCCTTGTAAATTTGGAGTTTCCGTAGAGACGAAAAGTATCTAACATTGATTAGCAAATTTTGGCATTTTATTTTTCCACTAAAATTTTCATTTGTGTCCTAACATAATGTATTAAACCTAACCGATTTAATATATTATAAATCACTAAAAATGGCGTCATGTGATGACCTGCCATTAGATATATTAACTGAAATATTTTCATATTTATCGCGAAAAGACCGCATCGCCTGTGTAATGGTATGTAGTTTTTGGAAAGCAGCAATGGATACTCCCTCTCTGTGGAGACATATGATCGTGTACTTAGATTCGGATTTAGTTGGTAAATGCAAATCAGATATTCAAATTTTATATTTTATTGATTTTACTTTTTATTAGAAGCCAACACCGTCATGGCCACAAAGTTTTATCATCAATATTTTCAAGCCATGGAATTTTGTTGGAGCAATCCTCGTTTGCCCACTCGCTGGATGCAATATGATTGTCAAGAGTTTGCAAAACGAGCGTGTCGCTATTTAATTCTACTTCAGAACTCGTGTATCCAATTGGATTCAGTCAAAATTGATGACTGGTATGAAGTTCCTAAATTCAAAAAAGTTATTTACCACTTATGCAAGTTTTTAAAGTAAGCTTCGTTATGATGGCTTTCTACGGCTTTTCCACTCTTTTATTATTTTCAGATCGCAAGAGTGCATGTCAAAAGTTTGCTTTATAAATGTAACTTTTAACAAACCCGAATGTATAAAACTATTAGCTTGCTGCCTTTCCTCCATCCACACACTGAAATACTTAGACATCAGTAACTGTTATCACGCAAATCCTTCCATGTATGAAGCCGTCAGTTTTTTGAGTTGTTTGGAGCATTTGTCCAATTTAAAAGTTCTAAAACTGGATTATACTACTTTATGTGGTGGAGTTATTGACTGCATAATCACTAGCAAAAATTCACAATTGGATTCCTTGGTGGTGAATCTCCGAGAGTACGATTACACCTTAATTTTGATTAGCGAAGAAACCTGGAGGTGTCTGAAAAAGCAATGTCCTAATGTGAAAGTATCTTTTTACATAAGTAAATATTTTAAAATAGAGATAGTTGCCCTAACACAGCTTCTTTCTAGTGCCATAAGTGTTTTCACACAATTGTGCAGAAAAAGTACACAATTGTGTAATGTTTTTGCACAGCAGCGAAAAATCTCTGTTAGGGTGACAAATCATTTCTCACAGTGTGCACCGACCAATACTAATTATTTATTTTTAGAAAATATTTGTCACTACGAAATTATCGGAAGAATTTTGAATCCTGCTATACCCTTGTATTCGTTCTCCCTTAATTGCGGGAAAATATGGAATCAAAACAAAAGCAGGGAATATCGTAAAACACTAGCGTTGTTAATAACTAATTATCACAAAACTTTAGGTAAATATTACTATTAATATTTTTTTTTAATTTATGAAAAATATTTTTTTCTAGAAGATGTTTCCCTGCATATTATGTACAATAGTGAATTTCTAGACGATTTGATTTTATCGATGATTACGAAATGTAGCAACTTGAAGTACTTAAATTTCCAAGGAATTATTGGAAGTATGGAGTTGTTGACAGAAATTTGTAAAATTCAATCGAAATCTCTTGATGATGGTAGGTAGTCAATTTTGTGCATGTCAGGTCTATTGAAAATGCTTAGACATATCAAGGAATATGTCAAGTTCACGTAGATTGATTAGAACTAAACGGAGATTATTGGCAGATATAGCTAATTTCCGAGGGGTAAATCACATCTCGTTCGACATATCCACTCAAATTTTGAAAAATTCATTCTTTATATAATTTGATAAATTACTTATCAATGTCAAGCGTTGCTAAGCGTCTTTTACTCGTATACGAAATCTGATAAGAAAATTCAAACTTGGAAAAAAAATGTAGTGGCTTTTTCACTAATTTCCCACTTTGTGCACAAAAAATTTCGTTCGTGATGTACCCCTTGATAATTGCTAAAGTGGAATTGCGACAGCGAAGCAAATAATTAAAATAATTCAACGGCCAAGATTACGAAAGTATTTCAAACACTAGGTGCTTTATCTCGAGTCGTATTAAGTAAAAATTGCCTTTAACAAGGACAAGATTTATCGACTTGGAAATTAAATAAGTTTGAAATGAAATGCGTAATTTTATATACAGGGTGGCTGCAGTGAACTGCATCGATCTTCAAAGAGTTTTTTTTTTATTTAGTTAATAATTAATTAATCGATTAATAAGAGATATTTTATATAACTTATTGTGATTCTTGATACCTTACCAGGCACTGGCGTACCTAGAGCTTTTGCCGCCCCCTACCAAAAAAATTTATTTAAATTTAAATTTTAAAATTAATAAAAATTTTAAAAATGAGCAAAAAAAAGGTCATACATCGAATACTTAAGAAATTTTAAGATACTATAACTTTTTTCAAACTCAAAATTTTTTCATACCGCAAAATGCCGCCCCCCTAAAAATGTGCCTCCCGGGGCGTTCCGCTGCTCCCCCCCCCAGGTGTTTTACTTATAAAAACTGTGGCAGGTGCGCTGGGCGACGATGACGGCTTAAAACCACTATGGCGCTCGTTTATGGGAACAATCAATCATAACTCTTTTCAGCATTATCTGACGAAAATTTTGTAAAAGACCTTTTTTGTTTAAAATAAAAATTTAAACAAACGAAGTTATTATGTTTATCTTGATATCTCAAACCATTTAAGAGTTATAGCCAATCAAATATTGCACTTTTAATGTAAAATTGTGCCTATTGAAGACCTTGTTTGACGCATAAAAATCACTTTTACAGTAATATTTATTAGACATTTTTTGTTGAAAATTTCATTCCTTTCATGTTTGTTCATATACATTTTTCTATTTTGTCGCACCGTTTCTGAGTTACAGTAATTTAAAAAAGACTCTGTAGAACACAAAAAATATTTTCATCTGCGTCTCAGCAACGGTGCACTTTTGGATATAGCTATATTGGGTTCAATCGGCTTAATTTTGTCTTTCGAGTCATTTTTAGTGACATTTTGTATTGGTTAAATAATAACACTTAAGCAAACCAAAAACTGTTTTACCTATAACACCTAAACGGAAGATCACAAAAAATACTAAATAACATTTTTTATTAACAATTTTATTGTGAACAAAAAAGGTTTAGTACAAAATTCTCATAGGACAACCACAAAAGGAGTTATGATCAATATTGTTCTTATTATTGCGCGCCATATTGAATTTGAGCCAGGCCACCTGCCACAAATTCAAGAAAAACACCTGCTAATTAGCATGATTGCACATGATATCAAAATTATATTAATTTTTGTTTATATTCTTTGAAATTTTAAATTGATTTTAAATAAAATTTTTAACACAAAATGGGAACTCCAATTTCAAAAGAAAACTCGCTCATATGCAATTGTATCAAACTTAACTTTAAGTTAATTTAATTGTCCAAGTTAACTAATATTCCTCCAAATCCAAATTCATTAATTAAAATCTCGAATTCAAATTAAACACTCAAAATATCCAATCGCATCCAAAATTTACTAATTTTATTTAAAACTTCTGTAGCAGTCATGGAAATTGCATCGGTTTTTCAAACCGGGGGGTCTGGGGGGTATGGAATACCCTCCAGTACACCAGAGATTGTGATATGAGCTTAAGGGTTTCAAGCCAGAAATCTAATTTCTAAAATTTTAAAATCTAAGATTTCTGATTTGAAATTTAATAACACATTTTCTTTTTTTGAAAACAATCACTGATGTGCTGGGGGGGTATTCCATACCCCCCAGACTCCCCGGTTTGATAAACCTAGCTTTGTTATTATTTTCAAAAAAGAAAATGTATTTTTGAGCTTGAGTTTTAAAACAAAAATTTAATTTATTATCTAAATGTTTTATCTCTAATTATTCGGAAATAATTCTCAATGCAATTTCCATGGCCGCTACTGTACTTATACTGAAATACTTTTAAATTCGTAAAAATAAATCACTCAAAAATACAAAAATCTCAATCAAAACTAATGGAATAAATTTCGTCCAATCGCTTAGGCGGCCATCTTCTAGGTGAAAGTTGGGTATCCCTCTAGAGTTGGCGTAACGTCAACTACTTAGCGAGAAATTTTAGAATAAAATATAAATATTATTCACAAAAATATCAAATAATCTACGCAGTAATAGCCTACTTAGGTTTGCTAATTTTTTCTTATCTAAAACACATTTTCTGAGCTCCGATTTCAGTATTAATTGCCATAAAATACACATCCATTAACTAAATGTAGCGCTAAGTTGAAGACTTACCCCTGTATTCATAAAAATACTTAAAGAGTGTTTTAAACCTATTTTAACTAAAACGCTCATTAAAGTTAAACAACCAATGAAAACCTTACATTGTAGACAAATGAACGTTTGTGATTGGTGTTTTATGACACCTGCATTTTAAAGGTATTTTAAAGCTATTTTAACTTTCTAAAATTTTCATGAATACGGGTGTTAACCACTAGTAAACAAAAAAAATTTTTTGATCAAAATTCAAAAATTAAGAAAACTTAGAAAAACTCGGTAAAAATTGTCAAACAAATCTTCGTCAGGAAATACGTATCATTGCAAATAAATAACGGTTTCTCTGAAATATTGACTCACCAACATTTAACCAAAGCTATGCTTATGATTTTCTAATAATTAATTCTTCTCCTCAGTGATCTTTCATCTCTTTCTGACTTATTCTAATCCTTGTTCTTAGTGACATGAAAATCCTGCTTTTTTGTTTGGCCACTCTTGATATGACTTTCTTGCGATATTCTACCTAATTTCATTTTAATTTTGCTGCTGTTATCTTGAAGCCAACCCCTAACATAGCTCTCTCTATCACTTGTGTGCCGGTGGAATATTTCTTTGCATTAAAATAATTAATTTTAAAAAAATTTAAAAATTTAAAAAAAATTATTTTTAATAATTGTTTGTTACTTCAAATAAAAGATTAATTTTAAATTAAAATTAAATCAAATCAATAAAAAGTTGTTTACGAAATTAAAATGAAAGGTTTTCACGCGCAACTTGCTCGGAGGTGCACAAAATTAAAAACATCAATAACTTTGAAAAAAATAACATTATAATGATTAATGATGAATATAGAAGCTCAAACGAAGCTCTATCGATTGATACCAAAATTACTCAAAAATGTTGAAAAGTACAGAAAATAGAAAAACATGTCCCCCCCCCCAAAGATTTGCGAATAGCTCCGCGACGGTTGAGGCTCAAACCACGAAAATGGAAGCTCATTGAAGCTGTAACGTTTGACACCAATTTCAGCCAAAAATTCCACTTGGGGGGACCATCATGTCCACAGCCCCCCCCAAGGTTTTCGCGAATAACTCCGCGACCATTAAAGCTTAAACGACGGGAACGGACGCTCATTGAGGCTCCCTCGAAGCTCAAACGTTTGACCCCAATTTTGACACCACCTCAAACGAAAATCAACTATGCTTATTTAATAAAGTGAATATATAAGCAGTAGCTTAGCTAAAGGGGGGGGGGTCCGCCTCAGGCGCACCTTTTTAGAAATAATTATTTTTTCTTTTCTATTAGTAATTTTCATTATTTCTTGTACTAAATAATTTGATGGGTTGTGATCAAAATTTGGGTAGAATGATTGAGTTTCGCCAAGTAGGGGGGCGCTAAATTCAGGGAACGCCCCGGGCGGCAAAATCTCTCGCTACGCCGCTGTATATAGGATGAATAAATTGTTACAACGGTCCAAAAACTTTTTGAAAAAATTAATTAATTAAATTCATCGACTCTGTTTGGATTCAATAACTATCTCTTTATAGTTTGAAGGGTGTTTGGGGATTTTAAAAGATAAAAGTTAAATTTCAAAAATTTATAATTGACCCGATTTCCAAGGTTGTACGGCCTGAAGGCCGCAATATTCTATAATAATTCCACTAAATTAATTAATGCTGTTCCATCAGTGTCTTATTGTAGGTATATCAGACGCTAATTTGTCATAATATATTAACATGGAACATGTTTTTGCAATCGGTGCGTCCTAAATATTGACATGAAAAACCGACACCACAAATCAGCACTAAAACGAGAGGTTCTGTCAGAGATCAGAGATTGTCCGAATGCTTCTAATTTGGATCGGCTGCACGTGCTTGCCTGAGAATGTTGTCATTGAGGCTTTTGCAATACGTATCCCATAGAAACTTAAATTTTTACACAAGGGCGATAACCTATATAAAAAAATTATCTGTTGTTGATTTAATCCATGTTTTGTTTATCTCTTGATCCGTCTGTCTGCTGATCCATTGTTATTGTCACAAGTCTGTTCTAGAAGACTAGAATAATTTTTATTGTTGTAAAATAATGTGTTTGGTACCGAAAAACATGTTCCAGGTTTATAAACATGATTCGGAGACTATAAGAGAAGGAAACTGGGGGTCCAGGGGACAGAACCTGCCAGGCGAGGCGCAAAGCGCCGAGTTACTATAGGAAATTAAACTAAATATACTAAAAAGAAATAAATCTGTGCGCAGACCGGTCGATAGGTTACAGTTATTTTTTGTACTACCTCAGGTCACTGAGGTAGTAGTTCAATCTATAGGCACTCTGTATAAATCTTTTATAATATTTTGGTAATTTTGGCCGTAATTTTTTATTAACAACTGCCATAACAATTTTATATCTTTTCAGGTTTTAAATTTTTTCATATCATTCCCAGTGAAATAAATTTAAGGAATCATTACATGTTCAGCAAGCTCCATCACAAGTATTCGGATGCTTTAATGGAACATGGTGTGGATTTCCGAATATGCAATTCGCCTGTGAAAAATGCAGTTTATGTATACTATTAGAAAAAAAATATCAATAAAACTTAAAAAAAAAGACGAATGTACAGCCTTCGGAATAAAATCAAATTTTTTCTAAATGTTATTTTTTTCTTGTTTTAACAGTGAAAATATCAGAGTAATGTAAAACTAAAGAAAAACAAATGAAGTACGAAGACCGCGTGGTCACTTCCACTGATTGGTACTTGCTCCTAATCCAATCGATTATTAGTAAAATTAAGGTTATTGTGAAACTTTTTCACAAAATAGTAAAAGGCAGCAGTCGTTATATTTACACAATGTTAATCCACACAATTGTGCAGAAAAAGCATACAATTATTGTGTATTTTTCACTTTTTTTTTGTGTAGTATTAGTATTAACATTTCACATGATGGTTTTCGGCGGAACTGATGAGGATTATCCTTAATTTAATTTAAATAATGTAATTTTCAGGACCATTTTGAAAAAATACGGGAATTATTCAAAAGAAGCCATGTTCGATGCAATTACAGCGGTAAGAAATGGAATGCCAACCGCAACGGCGGCGAAAAAATTTCACGTACCAAGAGTTACATTGTCGTATAAAATTAAGGGGAAGTACCCCATCGACTGTAAAAGTGGAGCTACCACTATTTTAACATCAGCAGAAGAAAGTCGTTTGGAAAACTGGATTATAGATATGGCCAGATTGGGATTTTCGGTTACCAAGGAACGGTTATTGGATAGTGTAGCTCTGCTTGTTAAAAAGTTAAATAGGAAAAATACTTTCAATAATGGCCGGCCTGGCAGGCATTGGTATGAAGGTTTTTTTAAAGCGGCATCCCATAATAAGCGAAAGAATGGCTCAGAATTTGAACAAAGGTAGGAGTATAGTCTCTGAGGAAACTATTAGGAAGTGGTTCACCGAAGTTGATGGATACTTCAAGTCGGAAGAAATAGACTTTAAAGACGACCCTCGTCGCATTTTCAATTGCGACGAAATGGTTTTCTCTTTGTGTCCAATGGTGAAAAAGGCGGTTACTAGAAAAAGTACAAAAACGGCACCGGGTTACGCGAATGGAGACGAAAAGGAATGTGTGACTGCATTAATTTTGGGAAACGCTGCTGGTGAATTGGTGCCTCCAATGGTTTTATTTGATTACGAGAGAAAACCCAGAGATCGTCAAATTCCCCCAGAATGGACAGTTGGTAATTTAGAGAATGGGCGGATGGCCGGAGAGAGTTTTTACGAATATATAACTGCTGTTTTTCATCCATGGTTAATGAAAAACTCGATTTTGCTTCCCGTTGTGCTGTATGTAGATGGTCACAAAACTCATTTTTTAACAATGAGTTTAAGCGAATTCTGTTCAAGGAACCAAATCATTCTTATCAGTCTCATTCCAAATTCAACTCATGTGTTGCAGCCAATGAACGTCGGCATTTTTCACCCTCTGCAGGATAACTGGAAAAAGGTTGTTGCTAATGAAGGAAAATCAGTAAAGAACAAAAAATTTTGTCCGTTGCTGGGTGAAGCAATAAATAACACTTTAAAGGATCCCAATGTTTTGGAAGACGCATTTCGAACTTGCGGTTTATTTCCATTTAATCCTGATGATGTGAATTATACAAAACTGATAACGCCGAATGAACAGCATAGGTTAAATACAAATAATAATGCAGAAGAAAAAGAGAAAATTAAGAGTAACTTAAAATTCATGGAAAGCTACATAGAGAAAAATAAATTGAATGAGTTCTACTGTTGTCAAGCAAATAATACTGTTCCAAAAAATATTGAAGATAAAAGCCTTTATGAGTTGTGGTATAAAATTTTTAAAGATTGTGAAATGGAAAATACAGAACCAAATGCCGAAGCAAATAATATAATAACTGAAGACTTGAATATCACCGATCCGCTATATGTTGAGAATAAGGAATTAGTATTGGAAGAAGAGTGGAAGCACAAAATTTTAGATCCACATTCTATCAGCAACATGAACAATGTTCCTAAAATTGGGACATGAGAGATTTAGAGTATTTTACAGACACGAATAATTTACTTCTAAATTACTTGTAATTACTCACAATTACTTGTAATTACTTTTTAATGTTTAATGCTTTTATATTATAATGCACTCATTATTGTTTTGAAAACTTTTTTGTTTAATATAACTTATATTTTTAAAGCTGGTTGTGTTTATTTGTTTTTACGTTTATATTTAATATCATTAATGTCAGTTTTTCATGATAATGTGATTTTTTACAGCATGCTTTAATCATTTGATACGATAGAATAACAGGTGCGATTGGCTGTTGACTTGTCAAGAAATGAACGTAAAATACACATACTATCAAAAAATAATTCTAGTACTAAGTTGAAGACGTAAGCGCACTAGTGAACAAAAAAAGTAAAACATTGGAATTCAAATAAGGTGGAGCTTGGATGACCGCAGTTCTTACACAGAGAAAAAATTTTAATCTAAATCCATCGCGCATCACTTTTGAAGTAAATATTACTGCAGTTGAAGTAAATTTTACTAAATTTGTGGTAATTTGTGGTAAAATTTACTTCAACTGCAGTAATATTTACTTCAAATTTATTTTACTACAATCTATCTATCTATATATATAAAAATGGATGTATGTATGTAGGTATGTATGTATGTTCCTTATAGACTCCTAGACCGCTTGACCAATCTTTATGAAATTTGGTGTATAAGCTAATTACGATGCTGCGAAGAAGATAGGCTACTTTAGAACGGCTTTCAACAAACTTTAATAAAATATGTGGCAAATAGTGCCTATTCATCGGATCAACAGATCGACGGATCGACGGATCAACGGATCGACGGATCAACGGATAATTGGATTAATTTCCCTATCTTCTTCCCTACTCCCTATCTTCTTTGTTGATGTATTCCAAGTGTAGTATTTGGGTACTTCGTGATACAGCAACGTTTTAGCAAAATCATCGGATTCACACAATTGAAAAAAGTGTTGTGTTTTGTGGTTGTTCAGCTCTATTTTGTGCATTTTGCACGGTAAAGTAAACTCGCTGACCATTTTCCAGGTGTACAGCGAGATGCGTGCGTGGTTCGAATGGTTCGAACGGTTCGAACCTTCGTGGTTCGAATGCAGAATGGAATCGCACTCGCAGTGGCATCATCGGGAATTGCATCAACGCTACTCCACGGTGGACGTACAGCACATTCAGCACTCAAGCTTCCGTTGAATTTCAACCAGACCGAAACACCAACATGTAACATCAGCAAAAATTCTGGTATGGCCACAATCCTTAAAACGTGCAAAATTATCATTTGGGACGAATGCACTATGGCCCATAAAAAATCGCTCGAAGCGCTGGACCGGACTCTGCGCGATTTCCGAGGAAAAAACCAAGCTATGGGAGGCGCTCTGATACTTCTTGCGGGTGATTTTCGCCAAACTTTGCCCGTTATACCTCGATCAACGCCTGCTGATGAACTGAACACTTGCTTAAAAGCATCGTATTTATGGAACCGAGTTGAAAAAATTACGCTCTCGACAAACATGCGTGTGCATTTACTACAAGATGCGACTGCCCAAACGTTTTCAAAACAACTTTTGGATATCGGAAATGGCAAAATTCCAATTGATCGCACTACAAATGAGATTTCGTTTCCGCCCAATTTTTGTCAAATGCAGCCGAACATTCAAGCTGTTGAAAACAAGGTTTTCCAAGATTTAACGAGCAACTACAAAAATCCTGATTGGCTGTGCGAACGTGCAATTTTAGCCCCCAAAAATGACGATGAGAACAAGCTGAATGAACAAATTCAATTGAAATTGCCCGGACAATCAGTCAAATACAAATCAATAGATACACTGATGGAGCAAGAACAAGCAGTCAATTATCCTACCGAATTTCTAAATTCACTAGAGCCACCTGGAATGCCACCACACACTTTGAGATTGAAAGTTGGGTCACCGGTTATACTCATTAGAAACTTGAACGCGCCAAAACTGTGCAACGGAACCAGACTGGCCATAAAAAAATTGACACCAAATTTGATCGAGGCAACAATCATCAGTGGCAAATTCAAAGGGGAAGATGGGTTGATTCCCCGCATACCGATGATTACCAACGATTTACCATTTCAGTTCAAGCGGATTCAATTCCCCTTGCGTCTTGCCTTCGCGATTACAATATGTTGCTTGCTCCCGAGTTGGCACACCAAAAAATTTGTACATTTATTCACCGAATGGAACTACCAAAAATATTGTGTATCCTTTAGCATTAAGATAAAATAATAATAGACAACGTCCGTTGGGTCAGCTATGATAAATATATCGACAGAGTGTACCTAAATATTGTTACTTTGGTTTAAATAAATATATAAATTTTATCATCCATTTTACCCGTTTTAATTCTTTTTCAGAATGTTGCTGCACGAAGTCCAAGAGCCTACATCAAAATACTTCAGGCATAAACAAAGCGTTTTATTTTTAATAACACCCCGAGTGAAGCCGGGTATCCATAACTATATATAGATAGACAAAAGAAAAACCAAAATTACTGTTTTGTTGTGTGTACGCATTGCTGAAGTCCGTTCGTATGAAACAAACGAGTAACGGAAAGCAAGATTGGAAAACGTTCGAGTACGTAGACTAATGCAAAGTATTTTATTTTTAAAGAGACCCCGGGCGAAGCCGGGTATCCAGCTATAATTTATATGGCAGAACGTTCGCCGAGTCACTTGGTATATTAATTCTGAGGCGGTACGATGTTCTAGAATTTTACAAATAATTTATATGGTTCAAGTTCTGAGGCGATACGAAGTTCGCCGGGTCAGCTAGTTAATATATAAAATTAATATTACTGCAGTTGAAGTAAATTTTACTAAATTTGTGGTAATTTGTGGTAATATTTACTTCAAATTTATTTTACTGCAATTAATATATAAAATTAATATTACTGCAGTTGAAGTAAATTTTACTAAATTTGTACTAAATTTGTGGTAATTTGTGGTAAAATTTACTTCAACTGCAGTAATATTTACTTCAAATTTATTTTACTGCAATTAATATATAAAATTAATATTACTGCAGTTGAAGTAAATTTTACTAAATTTGTGGTAAAATTTACTTCAACTAAATTTGTGGTAAAATTTACTTCAACTGCAGCAATATTTACTTTAATTTGATGCGAGATTGATTTGGACTTCAATTTGAAGTAAAAATTACTGCAAAACACCAACAATTTTTCTCTGTGTAGGCTTCTCTACTCTTCTGGTTTAACTTGAAAATTATAGATGGGAATATAAAATACAGAAGCTTGACATTAGTTGCACGTACAGTTTGTAGACTTCGACTTCGAGTTTTGAGTGGTTTACTTACCTTGCAGAACTTTTGTTGTTGTCCGCAAAGGTAAGTAGACTTTCTATTGTAACCGATAAGGGCTTGTATTTAGAGGTTGTTATTTAGAGGTTAATTATTCTGAAAAATAAAAATTAAAACCTGCTCCTTGAAAGGCTCTCCTCGTAGGAAAACTTCACTGAAAAAATCCTAGTTTGCCATTTGCGTTACTTTTGATGAACTTACGGTTTATATTAAATGCAACTTTTAATTTAAAGTTTGTCTTTTAATACTAATGAGACAAAATATTCTACGGTAATGTCCGGTTATAACGTACCTGAAGGGATTGAGAAATTTAGTTCGTTATAACCGAAGTGCGTTATAAACAATTCGGATAATAAAAATCAATAGAATATGAAAACTCTCCAAAGTAAATAGTTGATTTATTTTATGAGGTATAGTACCCTAAGGGGGCCCAGAGGTTTTTATTTAAGATTTAATTGATTTTAAAAATTATAATTTTTACATAGAAAATATCTCAATACATCATAGCTCAATATCACATTTTTTGCGCAAAATCTCTGGTGTACTGGAGGGTATTCCATACCCCCCAGACCCCCCGGTTTGAAAAACCAATACAATTTCCATGACTGCTACTGTAGTTTTTAATTCTGTTGACGGTGCGTGTGCTGCGAGTGGATCTACGGAAACTGGGAATTGTGTAATTCCAGTTCCAGCTTTTAGAAATTCGTCATTTTCGAGTTCTGTTACTCTCTGGATGATTTTTATAATAAAGTTTGTGCCTGTCAAAATGGGCCGCAGCGCCCGAGGGTAGCGGAGGCCGAAGTTTTGACAAGTACCATCAGGGCAAGTTGTGCATCCAATCTAAAATACACGCTAACACGAGTATTACAATAATAAAAAATCCTAATTTTAACCTTAATTTTTTAATTTTAAATGATGGGCGGAGCCAACTTTATGAAGGTAGCCAATCGAATAGTTGGTTCCAGTTTTTAGTGAATTTTGGCCGTATTTTTGATTGAAAATTGATTATTTCCAAAACTAATCAATTTTTAACAATCTTCCTCCTCCCCACGCTTCGTACGTGTAGGATCTTCTACGACTCCAATGATCTTCAGGTGTCTGTTTAGCATTAAGCTAATGCTCCTCAGCATTAAGCTGTTGCGTTGTGCCAGTGCCACTAGCACATCGAGTCGACCTCTGTCGAATGACAGAATTTTCTATCTGGTGGCAGCAGAAGTAGCAACCAGATCCAAAAAACTAAAGAAAGGCCGCAACGGTTCAAGCCATAGCTCCGAATACTATGAAGAATATAACGAATAACGAAGAAAATTATGACAAATTAAAAACTGGTATAGAAAGTAACAGCCTGATGAAAGAGACAAGGCGAAGAAATGAATTACTTAAAATTGGAACATGAAACATATAAACATTTCAGAAACGCCGAAAAAACAAGGTGGTAAGGTATGGAATTAATTACAGCAGTGGATTGGTGTGATCCCTGGTTGAGTTACAAAGCGGAAATTCTGGGTTCGAATCTCGGACTTAACAGAATTTCTTAGCTCGGCCTTCCGGTGTGCTTCAACACGTTGTGGATTTAAGAATTGACAGAACGTCAAGGTAAAAAAATTAAAAAAAAAAGATATGGGATTGATGTAGCAACACTGGAAGAACCAAGATGGAAGGGATACGAAAGGAAAAAATAAATGCTAAAGTGAGAGATACTGAAACAGCAAAGATGGAAGGAAATTGTCAGGACAGCTACAACGCATGTATAACTGTGAACAAGGACATACGAAGAAAATACAGTGAATTTTAGAAAAATTTAAATAATCACTAGAATTCCAGTAGATTATAACATCTGTTTATGTAAACGCACATAAAACTGCTTCTACTTATTTGCATACCGCGTAAAGCGTAAATTAAGTTTTTCCCGGTTTACTCTTTCCACGAAATTCAAATGAGAAAACCAATTTAATTTTTGGTGTTTACGCAAAGAGATCTTATAAGCTACTGGAATGCTAGTAATTATGTAAGTTTCTGTAGAATCTCAGAAAACAAAAAAAATTAAAAATACTCTACATCGTCGATTACTCTAAATTCTCTAAACAAATGTAGTACTTTTGCATTTTTTTGTGGAAATTGAGAAATAAAAAATGAAAATGTGATATACGCGTAATTAATTTAAACTTCAAGTGTGTTCTGGTTTTGTTCTTATAAGTAAAATTGCTGCCAGGATAACTGCTATACTGAATACTAATAAGTTAGGGATGAAATCCTTAACCCAGTTCTTGCTTTGAAATTGAAAGCTTCTCCACATTTCCAATTACTATTAATTATACAGTAAATTATTTAACGTTTGCTTTATTAAAGTTATATCTTAACTTTTAACTGTATGCTATTCTCGGGAAATAATTGGAAAATTTCAAAACAAAAGTTGTTACAATTGTTGAAATAAGAGTTGCAAATGCAAAAGTCATAGATACGGATGACAATACACGACTAAGATTAAAAACAGAAGTTTTTAATTATTCTCGTTTGCATATAAATGGGAAATAAAGTTTTACATAAAAAAGTGTTAACATTCTAAATTTACAGTGTGTGCAAGTTTACACGAAAAAAATGGAAAAAAAATTAAAAAGTAAACTAAATTTGCAATGGCGCATGCGTATCCCAATTTTAAATATATGGCCCACTCACATCTTACGCGTGCACTCATCAGCAATAATTGTAAATAAACAGTCAGCGTTTAATGAATAACAATGTAGTCGGACAGGCAGACTTCTGGGATTCAAGCCTAAAAATTTGGCTGCCACAGTCTAAAATAATACAATAACTTTTATTTGTGTGGTAATAATGCAAAACTTTTGTTTTAGGTCGTTTGTGATGATCCAGCCACAGAATAACTCACATGGATTACTTTTTCAAAATTCCAATACTTTAATTAAATCAGAGTTAGTCCCGATTGACCTTGAAGACTGGGTTAAAGATCTGGAATTGGCTCACGAACCAAATTTTATTGTCAATTGTGTAATATGTAATAGACTGTTTATGATTAAGGAATTAAATCGTCACGTTAAAACTCATCGAGACGTAAATCAAGATTTTAATTGTGATATTTGTGGAAAAGTATATTCTACACTGAAAAATCTTAATCGTCACAAGAAAGGACACGATTCGCAAAAAATGCACACGTGCAATATCTGCCCCAAAAAGTTCACTTATGCTCATTTATTAAGGGACCACATGAATACTACTCATTCTGTGAAGAAATCATGGTTTTGTGATATATGTCAGCATTCGTTTAAAATTAGAAAAGCCTTAGTTATGCATATGCGGGCTAGGCACTCGAATGGTGGACCGCACAAATGCGATCTTTGCGATAAAACATTCCCAATTCCGTCCGTATTAAAACAGCACTATCAAGCTTCCCATTATATAAATTCGGAATGTCCAATTTGCAACGAAGTCTTCTCTAATTATTATTATTTGCAAAAACATAAAAAGATTCATCAAAAGCCTGTTCATCTTGAGTGTCCAAATTGTAACAAAAGTTTCGATAACAAAGCTTTGTTTAAACGGCACTTGAAAGTCCATGGCGACAAACCGAAGTACATGTGCGAGTTATGCGGAAAAAACTTTACCACCAGATGTAGTTTGAGAGACCATAAGTTGATTCATGCTGGCATTAGACCGTTCGAATGTAATGATTGCGATAAAAAGTTTTATAACAAAACGAGCTTACGCATTCACGTCTTGGTGCATACTGGAGCAAAGCCGCATTCCTGTACCGTTTGCGATAAAAAGTTTACCCAAAGAAGTACATTGGTCATTCATATGAGGATTCATACCGGGGAAAAGCCGTACAGTTGTGAATTCTGCGATAAAGCGTTTATTAGTAGAAATTTACTAAATTGTCATAAAAGGAACCACGCATGTTAATTAGTTACTGCATTAATTTTTGTTTATTTCTTTTAAGATGTGTGTAATTTGAAAGAATCAATAAAGTAATTTTTGACCAGGATGAACATTTGATTTCTTGAGTTGAGAAGTACTACTTGGCGAAGTACTAAACTCTTTCTACCTTTTTTTCGGCGATATCTTCATTACGCCGCAGAGTAAACGATTATTTTTGTAGAATTTAGAACCCAAACAAGTTTTGCACTCAGGTTAACGGTTAGCGACAGGTAATGAGCCCAACGGGTTTAAGAACGGTTATTAGAAGGGGCCCTGATCCTGGAATGGGACGTTTCGCCGTCGCCCATTTCGCCGTCGCGCATTTCGCCGTCGCCGTTTAGCCGTCGCCCTTTTCGCCGTCGTTAATTAAAAAATATTAATCCAAAGTTACAATTAAAGTTTCATTAAATTATATATAAAATTAAGTAAAAAAATTAATAAGGATACAAAGTAAATTAAAAAATATAAAGATATCGAGGGTTTTTTTTTATTTCTGCTTTTCTAATTTCTAATTTTCCATAGCCCCGAAAATATTAATTTTTGCAGTCAAAATGTTATAGTTTTTTTTATAACTTTTGAGTTATAGATTACTTTAACATGCCCAATCAATAATTTAATTGATTGATTCTATAGCTTATATACATATATGGTGTCACACTTTTCTAAGAAAAATATATAAGGAATTTTTTTTTTCTAAATTCAAACCTTCGAAGGTTTTTTTTTATTTTTGCTTTTCTAACTTCTTATTTTCCATAATCGAAAATATTAATTTTTGCAGTCAAAATGTTATAGACTTTTTATAACTTTTAAGTTATAAATTAAAGTAAAAAAAATGTCGAAACGTCGACGGCGAAATGGGCGACGGCGAAACGGCCACGGCAAAATGGGCGACGGCGACGGCGAAATGTCCTAGACCTCCCTGATCCCCCCCTTCTAAGGGCCCAACCGGAAAATTAAAGCATTTTAAACTAATGTTCTCAATAAATGCGGGGACCTTATTTGTTTTTCACTGATGCGTGGGAATGGATTAGTGAGCTACTTTAATAAAAAATGTAATAAGTAACGCGTAATTTGAAACCTTACAGGACTTGAAAAGGGAAGCCTTTAAAGGTCGGCCCAATTTGAAAATTAAAAATCGTGGTAGCAGAAATATTAATAATTCATTGATGAGTGTAGTGGTAAATATACGATAATCGATTACCGCCATTTGCTAATAGATGATAATCTATTTTTACCTCTAACGCTCATGAATGGATTAATGAAATTTGCGCTATGATGAATATGATAATGATGATAATGAACAAGACTCGGTAAAATACGAAAAACAGTGTCAACTATATCTCGGAAACGGTGCAACCAAATAGAAAAATGTATATGAACAAAAATCTAGAGAATGCAATTTACAAGAAAAAATGCCTATCTATTTATTTATTTCGTGGTACCGTTTCCGAGATGTACAGTAGCAGCCATGGAAATTGCATCGGTGATGACTTCCGAATTAAAATAATAATTCCCAATGAAATTGTTTCAAACCGGGGGGTCTGGGGGGTATGGAATACCCTCCAGTACACCAGCGATTGTGCGCAAAAAAATGTTATTGAGCTTATGCATTTTAAACCAGAAATCTAACTTCTAAGCATCTAAAATCTAAAATTTCTGATTTGAAATTCTATAATCATTTTCTCTTTTTGAACACAATCACTTATGTGCTGGTGGGTATTCCATACCCCCCAGACCCTCCGGTTTGAAAAGCCTACCTTTGTGATTGTGTTTAAAAATGAAAATGTCATTTTGAGCTTATGAGTTTTAAACAAAAATTTTTTATCTTTTTATCTATTAACTTTTTATCTATTTCTATTATACCGGGTGTTCATATGAAAACTTCCAGCAATTAATATTTCAAAATAACTGTTTCGGACAAAAGTTGTATGATTGCGAGTAGGGCTGGGCGATATTCAAAATTCGATATCGAATTTCGATAAGTAAAAAACTATCGATAAATTCGATAATTATCGGAGTATATGAAGATAATTATCGAAATATCGATATGTATCGATAATTATTATCAAAGTATCGTTAATTATAGAAATAATACGCGTTTTATTAGAAAACTGATAGTTTCTCGAAAACTGAAAACTGGATGACTGAAAAGTGTGTCTTATAATTTAGAACTATTGAAGTCATAACGTCATATGTAGGGTCACAATCATTACTTACTAAAAGTAATAATTTTATTATAGAAATAATTACTATTAAAATTACAAAAAATTAACAAAATTATAAAAATCATTTTTTAACATTATCTATTGCTACTCAGAAATACCAAATGTTCGACGTTTTCGAGGTATCGATATTTATGAAATTTTGATAAATAATATTGAAATATCGATAACTATCGGAATATCAATAACCATCGAAATATCGATAAATATTGCTACATCGATTAATCGATATTTCAAAAATAAAATATCGTTCTTCGATATATCGATAACTATCGATATTTATCGATTAATCGATAATAATTCTCAGCCTTAATATCGAGAGGGAAAGAATATTGCATAATTGTTTTTTAATTTATTGACCTCTTCAAGATCATTTAAAGGTCAACTTTGTTTTTTTAAATGGCACCTTATATTTTTAGGTAATGTCAGATAAAAAAAATTTCCAACCAAAGTTGTTTATTTTTTTATGCTTAATATGAATAAGAGAAAAAAAAATATAAGGTGTCATTTAAATAAAAACAGAGTTGACCTTCAAGTGACTTTGAAAAAGTCAATAAATTAAAAAAAAATTATTCGATGTTCCTTCACTCTCGCTATCATACAACTTTTGTCAGAAACATTTTTTCATCTGACTTTTGGTTTTTGAGATATTCACTCCAAATAACTATATAACTCCAAATAACGAAATAACTATTATTTCGGTGAGTATCTGGAATGAATCTAATATAACTCTTTGTTTTAGGTTACTTGTGACGATTCCACCTGAAAGCAAGAATTCAAGTGCACTTAGTTTTGAAAATTCCAATTTATTAATTAAATCAGAATTAGTCCTGATTGATCTCGAAGAATGGGTTAACAGTCTTCAATCGGTTCACCAACCAAATTTTATTGTCAACTGTATAATATGTAATCGATTGTTTATGATTAAGGAATTGAATCGACATATTAGACTCCATCAAGATATAAGTCAGCGTTTTAAATGTAATATTTGTGGAAAACTTTGTTCAGCAGCGGACACTTTAAGCTATCACAAGAAAAAAGAACATTCTCAAAGTAGGCATACATGCGAAATTTGCCACAAACAGTTTATGTACAGCAACATATTAAGAAACCACATGGATACTGCTCATGCTGTAGAAAAATCATTCGGTTGTGATTTCTGTCCGAGTTCGTTTAAAATTAAAAAAGCTTTAACTGCACATATACGTAAAGTGCATTCGAGTGGTGGACCACATAAATGCAAATTTTGCGATAAAGCGTATCCTATTGCGTCCAGCTTAAAACAGCATTATCAAGTTTCTCATCCTATACCTACTAAATGTCCAATTTGCAACGAAATGTTTTCGAGTCATTATTATATGAAACAACACAAAAAGATTCACGAAGAACCTGTCCATATTGAGTGTCCAAAATGTAAGAAGGTTTTTGATAACAATGCCACGTTTAAACGGCATTTCTTGGTTCATGCCGATAAACAGACATGCGTGTGTGATATATGCGGAAAGCACATCACTTCCAAATCTGGTTTGAGAGATCATAAAATGATTCACTCTGGTATTAAACCGTTCCAATGCCATGACTGTGGCCATTACTTTAATAACAAAAAATCCTTACGCGCCCACGTCTTGGTGCACTCTGGAAGAAAGCCTCATTGCTGTTCAACTTGCGAGAAAAAATTTACTCAAAGAAGTACTTTGGTTATTCATATGAGAAATCATACGGGCGAAAAGCCATACAAATGTGAATTCTGCGATAAAGCATTCATTAGCCGAAATTTATTGAATTGTCATAAGAGAAATCATAGATGTTAATTTTTAAGATATTCAATTTAAATTTGTAAGAATAATAATAATAAAAAAATTTTCACACTGATAGATTGTGTTTTTCGTTATATCATTTTTTATTTTGTACAAATTTTATTTGTGTTTTTGTATCATCGGGGTTTGTAGGGCCGATGATCTGCGTCACACAGTCAAGACTGCAGGAAGTTTGTAGGGTTCTTTTAAGCGCTATATTTTGCGTCATCTGGAGCAGTGCCAGGTAGGTTTTGTCGGCATAGCCCCAGACAGTCGAAGCGTTGATTAGACGTATGATAGTTTTGTATATGGACAGTCTGTTTGCTGCAGTGGCCGAGTAGGGGATGAAGTACGGCGATGGCTCCTCTGGCTTTCTTGTTACTGGTTTGTATGTGCGGGCTCATCAGAGACTACTGTCCAATGTCACTCCCAGATATTTGGAAGTATTTGTTCAGGGTACCTCCGTTCCTAACATATTTAGAGAGGAGGTTTGGAATCTTTCGGTCTTCAAGGACTACTCCCTTTTATGGGGATTGGACATGGTAGGGTTATTTGGTCTCGAGAAGTAGGTTGCGTACTTTTAGAAAGGTTAACTCCTATCCGCCAGGTTCAGAATCACTTCTTAAGAACGTTGAGTGCGACTTGCAGACGGTTGCTGATTGGTTTGGGGGCGAAATGAACTACTGTAGTAGGTGGTATCATCCCCACAGTAGCCCCTTTTTGTCTGTTTTTCTCGTGGGGAGGGGATATCGTGGTCGTAAAGGTTAAAGAGGATCGGGGCGATGACAGATCCTTGAGGAGTCAACTGCCTCTTTTGTGGGGATGGATAGAGCACACTATCATTTTCTGAATTGACCAGAGCCGCCCAAACGCAGTTGGGGCCAGATCTGACTTCAACGAACATCGTGGAGTTGATGTTGATTAGCGAAGAGTGATTTAGAGTAATTGAGTGTAAAGTACTCTACTAAAGTACAGTAAAAGTATTTTACTGTAAAGTAAAAAGTGATTATTCAGAGTATGTTGGTGCTTGGTGGAAATCGTATCAACCAAATCCAAACTCCAAGATTAGCGAACATGAAGAGAAAATTCCTCAAAGGGCAAAAATCTGAATAGAGTCAAGAGTCTGTGCGGAGGAAATGCTTAGCGATTCCTGGCACCTCTAAAGGAGTGGTGCTTTTTGTCGGAAAAAATCTGACACTACGACCCTACACATCTGGGTGGTGTCTTTTGAAGATTTACCCCACTCCCAACGTTCACAAAATACAAAGCGATCCTTGGACTTTGAAATATAGGATGAATATAGATATATAGGCTAAATATAGATATATAAGGCTGCTAGCAGGTATACTAGTGAGGATGGTAGACCTGCGTGGAACAGTTTGAAAATCAGGCCCTCAGGTAGGATATCGAATTTTGAGGGTTTTGATTGAGTTTGAGGAGCATGATAACATCGGCCGCTTTCCTTTGGCTTGGAAAGTGCCTAAGGGTGAGGTTGGCGTTTGTGACGGAGACAAGCGACGTAATTCTCGACTTAGGGAATTCCCTTATTGCACGATTTGTATTATCATGTTTTGGGGTTGAAATTTTTGGGTCTATGAAATCTGAACAGACAAACACTGCCTATACCTGGAAAAGAAGAAGAAGATTATTAAAAAAAAATTATCTCATATATTATACAGTCACTAGATATATGTATACAGTACCGATACGTCCGGCCGTTTTGGGTCCAAATTTATGTTTTGATGAGCAATGAGTGCGAGAGAGAAAGCATACATTTTGGACCCAAAATGACCGGACGTTGCGGTACTGTATATATCTAGTGACTGTAATATATTAGTGATATGACCGGCATTGTCTGGAAGATATACAATACCATCCAGCACTTGCTACTAAGTAATTCACGAATTTTAAGAGCAAATCAGAAAGAATACACTGAAGGCTATTAATTCCATACTCTCCAAAAATAGAGATTGAAATTATGTTCAAAATTTAAAAAGTTTTTGCCCATCTTTGGGCTCTGAAAAACCTAGTTTCGTTGTTAAGCACACAAATAATTTTATGTTTGCTTCCGGGGAGTAGAAGTAGATAACTTCATTTTGGTTGGTTTATGTCGGTTTATGTTTAGATTCAAGCTCTTGAGATATTTTATTTGTTTTTTTTGGGGCTTGACATTAAACGCATTTAGTTATTTTTATATCTTTTAAATATTCATTAAGTTTCAGTGTAGCTGTAGACAGACCGGGGTGTTTGGGGGGTATGAAATACCCTCCAGTGCATTACTTTCTCATTATACATCAATACCGAGATCCGAAATCAATCGAGAGAAAAAAAACTGAAAACGCAGATAAAAATTTTGAAATTAATTCATATGACTTCTGATGACTTTTTCTTATTTATCGGCTTATAAAGATATTTTTTGAAATTCACGGAAAAAAAGATCGTCGCTATGATATTCGTTACCGTTTGCGCGTTTAAAAATACATATTAGTGAAAATCATGGATTATGATAGCGGAAGTGGATTTTAGTTATTTTTCAGAAATGCCCCCCCCCCCTTATAATCTAGTGTAATGACCGCCTTTAAACAGGTTTTCATATTATTCTGGGTAACGGTGTTTTTACATTAGTCACATGTGTTAGGAGTTAGGTGGTCAGGGCTACAGTGACTTTATAGAGACAGTGGCGACAAATGTCCGACTTTTGATTGGCTACAATATTTTCACTTATATATAGCTTAAGACAGAATAAAATTTAATTTTTTTACGTTATTGGTGCATTTTATTAAGACGTGAAATGGAAAATCTTTTAATTTAAAGCATATGCCATTCTAGAGCAAATAATTTTTGCTTGAATTTGGAACATCTTGGCCCGAATAAGGGGATTTTGCAACATCCTGGACCGATTTAGGGGCTTGTGTCATCACTGTTTCTATAAAGTCACTGTAGTCAGGGCGGCCGATAGAACTTTTTATTCTGAAAGAATGGATAATTTTTGTACTACACAACTCATAATGAAATCCGGACGCTCCTATGTTAAGAAAAAAAAAAGCTCCGTTTTTTGGCATATAAAAATCATTTTTACAGCAAAACTTATTCGAAGTTTTTTATTGAAAATTTCATTGTCTTCAATTTTATTCATATACATTTTTTTATTTTGTCGCGTCGTTACAAAACAACTGAAATTAAGCGATTTGTCAGCTAGTACAGTTGAGTACAAAGTAAAAAGTGTGCTGTGGTGGTTGACACGATTGCAACCCTTCTGGTCATCTGAAACAAAATTACAAAAAAGATTCATTATTAGTAAGAATGTCGTTATAGCCCCTACCAAAAACAAAATTGAAAAAAATTTTTTCGCGAAACGGCAGCAGTTTGAAAACAAAAATAGTTTTTGACCCGTTTTTTCCATAATTTTTAAATTTTTAAAATAGTTAGCAAAATAATTTTGGTACAAAAGTGGTAGGGGCGATAAATAGATATACACTGAAGGTCGATACCAAATTTGAAGTAAATCGGGCAAATAGAATTTGAGATATCATGTCAACCATATTGAAAAATTTAGTTTTGTTATAATAAACTTGTACATTAATCGTAACTTTTAAAGGCTAGACTGAGCTGAAATGAAAAGTAAACACGAAAATATTTACGATTTTTAAGTGTTTTCGGTTGACCTATATTTGTACATTTATATAATTAATATCTGAAATGGTCATCTGTCAGGCATTGCCCCATATGCTCCGTCTTAAAGGGTTTACAGTGCGTCACTAAAATAGCTATAACTACATAAATTACTGGAATTTTAAAATTTTCTTTCGACGATATATTCTTCAACGTCTAAACTTTAAGAATATGCAGAAAACAAAAACTCGATTTTTTCAAAATCCTAAACTAGAACACTGCCTTAAGAAGGTGTAACTATTATTTCGGTGAATATCTGGAATGAATCTAATACAACTCTTTGTTTTAGGTTGCTTGTGACGATTCCACCAGAAAGCAAGAATTCAAGTGCACTTAGTTTTCCAAATCCCAATATATTAATTACATCAGAGTTAGTCCTGATTGATCTCGAAGAATGGGTTAAAAGTCTTCAATCGGTTCACCAACCAAATTTTATTGTCAGCTGTATAATATGTAATCGACTGTTTATGATTAAGGAATTGAATCGACATATTAGACTGCATCAAGATGTAAGTCAGCGTTTTAAATGTAATATTTGTGGAAAAGTTTGTTCATCAGTGGACACTTTATGCTATCATAAGAAAAAAGAACATTCTCAAAATAGGCATACATGCAAAATTTGCAACAAACAGTTTATGTACAGCAACATATTAAAAAACCACCTGGATGCTGTTCATGCTGTAGAAAAACCATTCCGTTGTGATTTATGTCAGAATTCGTTTAAAATTAAAAATGCTTTAACTGCGCATATGCGTACTGTGCATTCGAGTGGTGGACCACATAAATGCCATTTTTGCGATAAAGCATTTCCTATTGCTTCCAGCTTAAAACAACATTATCAAGTTTCTCATCCTGTATCTACAAAATGTCCAATTTGCAACGAAATGTTTTCGAGTTATTATTACATGCAACAACACAAAAAGATTCACCAAGAACCTGTTCATATTGAGTGTCCAAACTGCAAGAAGGTTTTTAATAACAATGCCACGTTTAAACGGCATTTCATCGTTCATACCGATAAACAGACATACATGTGTGAGATATGCGGAAAACATATCACTACTAAATCTGGCTTGAGAGAACATAAAATGATTCACTCTGGCATTAAACCGTTCCAATGCCATGACTGTGGCCATTACTTTAATAACAAAAAATCCTTACGCGCTCACGTCTTGGTGCACTCTGGAAGAAAGCCTCATTGTTGTACAACTTGCGGGAAAAAATTTACTCAAGGAAGTACTTTGATTATTCACAGGAGAATTCATACGGGCGAGAAGCCATACGAATGTGAATTCTGCGATAAAGCATTTATTAGCCGAAATTTATTGAATTGCCATAAGAGAAATCATAAAAGTTGATTCTTAAGATATTAAATTTAAATTTGTAATAATAATAATAAAAAATTGTTTTCACTTAGAATGTGTTTTTCATTTTTCATTTTTTTCTTTTGTAAAAATTTTATTTGTGTTTTTATATTATTATAATTTTAGTTCTTCTGGTAATGGCAATAGTTCAGAACAGTTCAGTTCAGCGTCAATGAGTAATTCATCGCTGAAAATTAAAAAAGAGAGAAAAGTCAGGTAAATCTTTTTTTACTGTTATATGTAATTATAAACAATTAAACATTTTTTACAGCCAAAATTGTCACCGAAAAAAATCAAATAATAATGTTATAAATACTAATAGTAATATTGTTACATCTAACATAGGTATTGACCATGCGAAAAAAATAATTTCATTATTAGAAAATTTAAAACATACGCAGGACCAAAACGTAATAAAAATTGATAATATGTACACATTAATCCATGCGAGACATAGTGCCACCAATTTATTGGCACCAAATCAATTTCCTCGTATGCCACTGAAGGATGCGCAGGATTTTCTAAATATGGAGTCATATTTGGAAAATCCTGAGAATTATACTTATTTCGTAAGTCTTAGATGATAGTACAATGCAGGTTTATGTATGTAAGTAATATTTTTGTTATTTTAGATTAATCGCTTATCTGTTATCGGCGGCACCGATGTGCGAAATTCTACAATGAATATTTTAAAATTTGTTCTAACAGACGATTTAGCTTCCCATTGTAATTGGGCAGGACGAAAAAGCACAGGATCTACTAATGCAGAACCGAAACTTTCCTTTAAATCAACGCTCTTGATGCCAGCGATATCTGGTCAAAAAGGTTCTAGGTATATTACAGCGTTTCATTAAATTTTGACTATTTTTAGATTCAATTAAAATTGCATATTCTAAGTTATTACCATCCGACTTAAACGATCAACACATAGCGAAAGCCGTAAAAGATTGGCTGAAATTAGCCCCCCAGAGGTTTTCTAATAAATGTAATAAAAAACATGATAATTTGTAATTTATTTTTTTTTATTAATAAAATATTATTATAAAAGTGTATGTTTGGTATCCGGTTGTTTGGTCCCCGGATGATTGATCCAGCGAACGATTCATCTACTGGATCAATCGCTCATCTATCATCCAAAATATTTAAATTCGCAAATGCTCGTTTACTTGTGTTTGGTTACTTCCTAGTCTAGTCGACATGGCTCTTCGGAGCCATACCTCCTAGTCGGTTGGATCGATAAGACCCTTGGAATGGCATTAGGAGGGGAGAGATCCCCTTTGGTTTAACCAATTGGTAAATTTCTTCTCCTATACCGTGTCTGTTAAACAGCGTCGCTCATTATTTTTATTTAAAAAATAAACAAAAACTCAGAATGTAAACTACACAAAAAGCCAAACAAAAACAAAGGCAGTACAACAGTAATGGTACAACATAGTAATGCCTATGTTTTCGGCTTTTTACCGGTTTCTTGACTGTAGGATCTGCCTTGGTCTTTTGTACCTCAAATGGTCTTCGAAATTGTAGTTACCAATCTCTCGGATTACCGAGTTGTCAGAAAATTCCATGGGCTCCATGGTGGAGTTTTCCTGCAGTCTTAAGTTTATGACGAAGATCATCGGGGCTTGTAGGGCTCTTCTGACCGCTATATTTTGCGTCATCTGGAGTAGTGCAGGTAGGTTTTGTCGGCGTAGCCCCAGACAGTCGACGCCTTGGTTGGATGTATTATGGTTTGGCATATGGGCAGTCTGTTTGCTGCAGTAGCCGAGTAGGGGATGAAGTACGGCCATGGCTCCCTCTGGCTTTCTTGTTAGTGGCTTATATGTGCGGGCCGATCATAGACTACTTTCCAATGTTACTCCCAGATACTTGGTAGTATTTGTTCAGGGTACCTCCGTTCCCAACATTTTTAGAGAGGAGGTTAGGAACTTTTCGGTCTTCAGGGAGGTGCGTGGTTGGAGAGTTTGTCTAGGATCAGTATGTTGATCCTCTGGAAGTATGGGAGGGGTCACTGTGAAGAGTATTGCGGCTGAATTGACTTTCCAGACTTTCGGCAAAGGCTTCCACCTTTTCCTCGTTGCTGAGTGCAGGTCCGATAGGTCTTCTTTTGACGGAAGGCTTTAACTGGCTGCCAAGCTGAAGGGTTCTTGAAGGAGAGGTTCTCCAGCTTGGCACCCCAGATAGTTTGTTTGAATTCGGAGATTCGGCGTTTGACCTCCGTCTTAAGAGAGTTGGAAGTCGTACTGTCAATGGAGTAACAAGTGTTTTGCGCATGACGGATTGCCTGGTACTTGGATCGAATCAGGTCTTTGGTGTCTGGGAGTAGTGGGTTTTTGGTGTCGTGAGAGGGTTAGAGGTCTAAGAGGGTTAGAGGTTTGAGGATGGGGATTTGTCCGACGTTTAGTGTCAGGTGCCTTTTGAAGATGGCCCATGATACTTGTACTATGGAAGGAGGGGGAATGTTTGGGCCGTCCTCTCTTAGTTGGAGAAAGACGTTCTTGGCCAAGAAGGTTCTTGAGTATTGCTACATCTAATACCTGATAGAAATGGTCTGGCGAATATTTATCTGTGGGGACGCCGGGATCATGGTCGGGGTTGTATTAAAAATGAGTGTAGTCGACCGAGGCATCGACTACGAAGTTGAGGTCTTCAGAGAGTATTAGTATAGCAGGGCACGCCCAGCCTGGTTAGTTTTGAAGCTATTCCAGACCGGGTGTTCAGCATTAGATCCTCCTTCCCCCCCTGATGATTGAGTGCCGACATGCCCTACTAGAGACGCTGCTATTTTGTGTGGGAGGCATTAGTTGTCTGGGGATTTGTAAGCTGATGTGATGTGAAGATCTCCGTCCTTGGCATTTGAACTAGGACAGAGTCCTTTCTAAATGGGTAAGGTTATCGAGGGGAGGGGGGGATTAGTTACTTCTATCATGGGGTTGTACTCAAAGTTACTCTTGAGTTAATAACCTAAACTTCTAATTAAATACAGGGAGTGTCAATAATAGTAATCCAATTAATCTTACTCAGGACGGCCGGCCCTAAAATGGACACTGGTAATTTCGTTAGGCCTAATACTGCTCGGCGTATAGGAAATTATATTCTGAGTTTAATATTAGTGACTTAAGCGGGGAGGGAGTACTGCAGCCACTGCAAGGTAGGTCAGAAAAAAAATTACCAATCGCCTATATTCAATTATAGCGATTTAATAATCGAGTTTATAAATCATCTCAAATAAAATTTGAGATGATATTATTATGTCAACGACTTTGAAAAATGTAGTTAAAAAAGAACAATGCATTTTTTAGACTTTTTCGAGTCCGCACTTCAAGAAAATAGGGAAAAATTGATTTTTGCAAATTTGTAGACTGAAAGTCTGTGATGGAAATCTTGTTAATCCATTAGACGCGTCTCTAGAGATCACGCGTACACTCAAACTTTTGTTTTCTAAGGACCTGTCTACGCGAATAGGTTTTGTGAATGGCTTCTTAAAATTGATTAAGCATTTTGATTGAAATGTGTAGTGAGTTGTTAAGTTAGCAATTAAATTTTGATAAAATTGGAAGGAATTGGAGATTTTGAGAAGAAAACTGAAAGAGAAGCTAATAATCAGATGTGTGTAAGGATAAATTGGGGTAGAGAATAAAATTCTAGATGTTAAATAAAAATTAGTAAAATTCTGATGAAGTTTTCAAATAATTTACAAATTTGTAAACTACTGAATAGTGTATTGATAATGCTCGATTACCCAGGTTTTACGGTCTGTAGGCCGTACTGCCCCGTCACTCTTTCACAACTTTTCAATTTCTTTTAGGTTGGTAAATTATAATAAACCAATCGGAGGTGTTCTACGTACGAAAAACGTATCTTGTACTTACTTTTTGCAGCTGATTTTCAAAAATTTTATTATTATTCATTATTATTGCAATTATTATTACCAGTGGCGGCTTGTGCCTTTTTTCACAACTTTTCAATTTCTTTTAGGTTGGTAAATTATAATAAACCAATCGGAGGTGTTCTACGTACGAGAAACGTATCTTGTACTTACTTTTTGCAGCTGATTTTTGAAAATTTTTATTATTATTCATTATTTTTATTTTTTGGAAGGAACCATTTATAAAAATTTTGAATTTCAAATAATACATAATATCAATATATTTTGGAAGATGTATCTATCTTTGGGTAAATCTATAAACGAAATTACACTTTCTACTTTTTTGAAAATTTTAATAGTCTGGAATTTTAGAGGAGGCTAAGCCTCTCTTGCCTCCTCTGACAAGCCGCCACTGATTATTACCGGCTGCCATAACTTAATTAGTGTGCAACTCAAATCATTAACAATTGATGTGCATTTTGATTGGTTTCCAAATTTGGATAGGATAGTAAAATATGCTTTACGAACTTATAATTCTGTGGAACTTAATTGATGTGCAACTTGATCGGTTGCCATAATTCTTAGGTTGGTACCGTTGTTACAGAAGGTTCGAGTTTTGTACGCCATTCTAATGTATATTATATGGCTGTTTAATTGTTTATTTTGATACAACAATAGTTCGGTTGGTTAAACAATTTTATATATGAAATGCGGAACAGGAGGAACTTCCTAGAAAATCATTATTTAATATATTGGGTGTTCATTTTAAAACTTCCAGCAATAAATATCTCAAAAATCAAAAGTCAAATGAAAAAATGTTTCGGACAAAAGTTGTATGATAGTGAGAGGGAAAGAATACGGCATAATTATTTTTTTAATTTATTGACCTTTGCAAGGTCACTTAGGTCACATATGAACAAATATGAATAAAAAAATAGATTCTTTTGCTTTGGTCGAAAACACTATTAAATCCAAACGCCTTTTGTGCATGGGCATTGTTGTTTTAGTAACAGTTGACTTCTCAACCTATGTGTTTAATATACTATTGTTTCGGCGAATATCTAAAACAAAACTAATAATAACCTTTTGTTTTAGGTTGCCTTTGACGTTTCAACCAGAAAATGAAAACTCACTTGCAGTGATTTTTCAAAATTCCAATACTGTAATTAAATCAGAATTAGTTCCGATTAATCTCGAAGAATGGGTTAAAGGACTTCAATCAGCTCACGAACCAAATTTTATTATCAGTTGTATAATATGCAACAGACTGTTTATGATTAAGGAATTAAATCGACACGTTAAATTCCATCAAGACGCTAGTCAGCGTTTAAAATGCGATGTGTGTGGAAAAGTGTGGTCCAGCCAAAGCAATTTTAGTCGTCACAAGAGAGGACACAATTCTGAAAGAAAGCATGTTTGCGAAATTTGCCATAAGAAGTTCGCGTATGCTCATGTACTGAGAGACCACATGGACACTGTGCATACCGTGGAAAAATCATGGTTTTGTGATATATGTCAGCATTCGTTTAAAATTAGAAAAGCCTTGGTTATGCATATACGGGCGAGGCACTCGAATGGTGGACCACATGGATGCGATCTTTGCGATAAAACATATCCTATTGCGTCCATGTTGAAACAGCATTATCAAGTTTCTCATTCGATACCTACAGAATGTTCAATTTGCAACGAAGTGTTTTCGAGTTATTATTATATGCAACAACACAAAAAGATTCACCGAGAACCTGTCCACATTGAATGTCCAGTTTGTAAGAAGGGTTTTGATAACAACACTGCGTTTAAACGGCATTACAGGATTCATGGCGATAAACAGAAGTACATGTGCGAGTTGTGCGGAAAACACTTTACTACCAGAACCAGTTTGAGGGATCATAATTTGATTCATTCTGGCATTAAACCGTTCGAATGCCACGATTGTGGCGGAAAGTTTAATAAAAAAGGTACCTTACGCACTCACGTCTTGGTGCACTCCGGAGGAAAGCCTCACTGTTGTCCAACTTGCGGGAAAAAGTTTACTCAAAGAAGTACCTTGGTTATTCACATGAGAATTCATACGGGCGAAAAGCCATACAAATGTGAATTCTGCGATAAAGCGTTTATTAGCCGAAATTTATTGAATTGCCATAAGAGAAATCATAGATATTAGAAAGTACCTACCTATGGTATTTGTTTAATTTTTGAGATACTTAATTTTAATTTGTAAAAAATAATGTGAAGGCATTAATTAAATAATGTTTGAACTACAAGGTTTTTTATTTCCTATATTCATTTCCGGATATTCTGTCTCAGCCTAGCGATTAAGCGTGGTAACTGCTAATGATGAGATACCCGGTTTTGGAAGGTAAAAGCAAACGACTGGCGTAATTTGACATGAAAACAACAAAATCCCTCAGACTTAAATCTGGTAAGTAAAGGGCCGACTGAGAGATTACTACTGGAATAATGGTTACCGGACAATTCGCTACTGGACATTTCGCACCCGGGCATTTCGCATCCGGACATTTCGCACCCGGATATTTCGCTATCAGGACATTTTGTTACCGGGACATTTCGCTACTAGAATATTTCGTCCCCGAACATTTCGCTACCTGATTTCGCTACCACGTTTAGCATATTATTAAAAATGAATACCGTACCTACCTACAGTTTTAGCAAATTATTATTAATTATTTTACGAAATGTCCGGGAGCGAAATGTTCTAGTAGCGAAATGTCTTGGTATGAAATGTTCGGGTGCGAAATATCCAGGTGCAAAGTGTACAGTAGCAAAGTGTCCTAGAACCTGGAGTAATAAGCCAGTGACTACCTTTAAATCGTTCGGAAAAAGGTTTTTTCTTTCTTCCTCTTCGTCACTAATTTTTGCATAATTTGACCCGTTGTTCCCTATTTCGTGATTTCCTTTACTCTATGACTTTTATTAGCTTTCTTACAATTTAAAACGTAAATCTATCAATCTTCTCGGTACCGACCATAAGCGATCCAAGACGTAAATTCTGTTACCAAGTTCAAAAGCACTTATATTTTTTTACGTATATTTTTCCCTATTATAGCCTGAGGATGGTCAAGTTTTGACCGAAACTAGTCGATTCGAAGCAATTGTGTTTTATTTAGTCCTCCCCATTACCCGAGAAGCTTTTTCTATTATTATTGTGGGGTGAGAAGAAGTTTTTGCTTCGAAAGCACTTGTTTTTGAACGTGTAACCCCATGCCCATCTATGGCTGTGCTTCGACGGTATACGAGAGTCAAGGTAAGTCTCAACAAATGTCAAAAATTGACAGATCAGTAAATGACGGCATTACTTGTCGATGACATCTTTATTCACGAATCTCAGAAGCTCGAGTTGAAGGCTAGAATCCCCAGGCGTTAACACAAAAACAATGCCAGGAATCTCTCTGGAAGAAACCCAGGCCAAAAGCTCTGTGAATCTGAATGGAGGCTGTAGCGGGCACTTTTAATCTACTCCAACTAACTAAAAAAATATAATGTTCCACAATGATACCAAAATGAAACTCACCCGTTGCACCATTTTTATTATAAGACGGTCTACGTCAGACGAATTAAATGTCCTTTTTCCTTTGCAATCGTTTAATGATAGGGCTCGAAAAACATTACTAAAACTTTAAAGCGAAACATACATAAACAGACAAAGTTCATTAGACAATTAATCTGTAACATCAACCATCTACATATGCGATGTCAGAAAAACGGAATATTTTTAGTTATCAGGTGTACAAACAACGATAACAGGTTTTTTCAAAAATCACAGCTGACTAGCTGATAGCGAAACAAACGTCACAAAGGTTGTTTGTTGATGTCGCCCAACACAAATGCTGAAAATAATAAAAATTCTGTAAAATTGCTAAAACTCAGGAAATAAAAATCTTAACAAAACATTAAAATATTCACCGTAATATATACCTCACTACACCAACAAAACTTTAAATTCACTTATTGCTGCTTATGATTTTTGAAAACGGATAGTTTTATTATCAGTCAATTTGCGGTTGCTTGTTTTAGTCTATCGACTTAAATGATAATATTGGAATTTGTAAATATCAATATAAAGTAGTAGTCCCTGCTCGGGCGCCAAATTGTAAGATTTATTTTGCATATACGCATGTTCGCGTATTGTAAAAACTACTAATAAGTTTAAATATTATGATGTGATAACAGTTTAAATGAAAATTTGTAAATCTAAACAGTCGCACGCGTATCCTAATTTTAAATAACTGACCAACTTACTAAACTTACGCGTGCGACTCATCAGCAATAATTTTAAATTAAAAGGTCAGTGTTTGATGAATAAATATATAATCTATAACTGAACTTCGACTTGAGTTTTATTCTACCTCCAAGTGAACTTCTGGGATCCAAGGCTAAAATTCCACATCTCCTTAATCTCTTACATAAATTAAACAGTTTTAATTATTTTAGAGATACACAAGCTTTTTGAATAGAGAAATAAGGCGTAATGGCTAGGTGTCTAAATGTTAAATTTTTTTTTTTAATTTTCAAGAGTCACTCCTGTCGGATATTGGTGAAATTGGTACTTGTGGTTTAGTTTTCACTTTTTTAAATTAGCTTCTAAGTTAAGTTATGATAAACGGTTCATTGCAAACCGTCAATTATTTTCAATTTTGGGAATTTTAAATATTGAAATCTAGGATGGATGTCCATATTATAAACTTGTTTATGTATTATTGGTAGAAGTAATTTTCCTAATCGGCACGAAGTTACTTACTATTTAAAAAAAAGGTAAGATATTATCCCTAAAGCTATGTGGGTTTGATAAGCTCACGACCCCTTTGCTTTTAATGACTTGATGTCAGGAGAGTTTACAACTATGATTAACAAAACGATAAGCCTTTTTATAATACGATTCATGCTTATAAGTTATCACAAAGTCACTTAAAATTCCACATCGAACAAAAATTTTACAAAATTCAGTAAAAAAACCTTCAGGAATCGCATTTTTCAGAGATTTTATTTTTACTTTTCTAATGCTAGGTTTTCATTTCTTATGATAATTTTCAGTTAACCAATTGTTTTATTAGGATTAAAAGAACAAAAAAAAAAGACCGTTGAACATGGAACAATTAAAAAAATTTTTTTGTGTTTTTTAATAATTTGGCAGCAAACAGCAGACAAAATTGTCTAAAACGATGTGGACAAACGGACTCCCAATAAAATTAATTATTTGTGAACCCTGTTTTAGATTATAATAATTACAAGCTATAAGAACAATAATTGATCGAATAATATAATTTGGTTTCTAAATATTCATGAATATTAGGTAGACACCTACACCTATTCAATAGCTATTAATCACATTTTTTCAAACCTTTTGTCTATGAAAACGTGGAAAAAATCTGATTTAAAAAGCTCAGTATAGAAACATTTGATAGATGGATTGGGGTTGGGGACTACCCAAATGGCTTTTTTTCTAAAAAATTCTTTTATGCATTGTTCATTATGGACAAATCTGATTTTTAATAATATTTGCATAAACTAAATTTTAAAGATTAGCTTCAACACGCGATTATTTACATTGTTTTAATACAATAATACACAATATTTTTTGAATATTTTAGTAAAGCATTTCAAAATTACCTTCGAGGGTCACATAGACGACGAACGCTTTCGATGTTACGCTATTGATGCAATCATGACTAACGAATTATAAAATTGTAATGTTTAAGCTTGAAATAATTTAAATTTAACATTTAAAACTCAAAACAGGTGAGAAGGTGGAAAATAACTCATTACTTGCTGAAAAATGTATCTGACGATGGCTGTATGTACCAGAAACGCGTGCCAATTAATAAATTAAATTAGTCGTTATAATAATGTAATGAATGCGGCGAGATCTTTGAGGGAGAAACCCAGCTAAAACGATCTGTGCGTCTGAATGGATGCTGTAGCGGACACTTCAACGCGACTTCGTACTGACAGCAATAAAAATAAAATCTCATCAGGCCATTGATAATTTGCCAAAATAAATACCATACAACACCAACAAAACAAAACGAAGAAAAATGTGATCTAGTTTGACAGTAACAGTTCGATTCGGAATTACCAATGTCGCTAGGCGGATGCTATGTACAGACGTACCCTAACAAAGTCTGATAATATTTTGTTACACAATAAATTGATTTACTACTGACTATAGTAACACAGTAAGACAGCGGTTCCCAAATGGGGTTGGGGTTCCGCGAAAAACTCCAAGGGTTCCGCCAAAAATAATTTCAAAATGGCGTCAAAATAAATTCTGCCGCTTAAAAAATAGTTTTTAGCTTTTTTAAAGTAAAAGCTCCCCCACAAGGGAGGGTAGAAAGAGTGCATACACAAGCAACCTTTAAATGCAAAACTTGATGACCTTTTTTTGCTAATAATAAAAAAAAATCGGCTTGGGGTTTACCCAAATTTTTTACATCGCCCAAGGGTTCCGTGGCCAAAACTAATTGGGAGCCGCTGCAGTAAGATAATAGATAATAGTCTTTTTAAACCCTTTCTGAAGGATTGAAGTAGTACCATGCAATGTGAGCATGTTGCAAAAACAAAATGCATATTGTAGTTTACTATGGAGTACTTTAAAAGACAGATTAAAAATTACGACATCACTAAATAAACTGCCAGTTATAAAAATAAGTCGTTCGTTTAATTTATCAATAGCCGAAGACGAATTAAAAATAGTTTGATACGTAACAAGAATGGAATCAATAGGTTGCGGGTTAAATGCTACTGAAATTCGTTAGATATGCAGTGAAATTTCTACAAGAAAAAAGATAAAAATCTTAGTATGGGAAAGGCTATAGTTGGGTAGGATTGGTGGTTGAGATTTAAAGAAAGATATGGATAACTTCAAAATTTATCTATGAATTGAGTTGCAGCTTTTATCAAGACCCACGCCAAGCCTAATCGGCATCGTCGTGCAAATGTCTAATGAGCGCCTTTATGCAGTGGTGATATTAGGAAAAGTGGTATTTGAATAAAAAAAATTTTAGCAAAATTAAAAGATAGCATACTTTTATAAAAAATGCAACGGGGTTTGAAATTTTTGTTTTAGATAAAAAACAAAAAAACTGCAGCTGCCGCAATTTAACATCGCAGGAAAAATTCCTTCAACAACAATTGATTGCAGTCAGCTGATAAATAATTATTTTCGATAAAAAAAAAATGTTTTTCAATTCTTTGAATGTCCACTAAAATAGCCTCCAAATTTGCAAAAGATTGGTGAAGTAGTTGCTTCAGAAAAAAATCCTGAAATTCCCCGTCATTTTTGACCGTTTATATGAGTTTCCCCCCTTTTAAAGCAAGTAAAAACATGCACTAGCGATTTGCAATTTGCGGAATGCGATTTTTGTTTTGATTGGTCAAATTTGAACCATTTATTGAAATTTAACCAATCACAACAATTGCATTTCGCAAATCACTATAGTGCATGTATTTGGCTTAAAATTGATAAGTTGGTAAACCTGAATACATGGGCGTCCATAGGATCTTTTTCAGGGAGGGGCAAAAAACTAAATTTTAATTCAACACTAAATTTTTTAATGTTCTTTATTTGCAGAAAAGACGAATTTCAAATCCCGTGGTTCCTTCGCGAACTCAGTAATAACTTTCTCCCAAAATTTAAATTAATTAAAATTAAATTTAAAGATTTAAGGCAAGAGCCAGGTGGGACCCATAAATACACTTGTTACCCATAACAAGTGTATTTTGTAATTTGTATTTCAAATACATATTTTCATGTATTTTGCCCACCTTTGGTTTACCGGAGGGTATTCCAGACCCCCCGGTTTGAAAAACCTAGTTTTGCGTGCGTATTGTGTTTATATTCAGGCCCGGACTTGGAGACCCAGGGCTCCTAGGAACTTGACATTTGGGCCCCTCCACCATCTCGAAGCTATTTTGGAAATTTAGCAAATTAAATGCACTAGTACAGAACATATCATTTTTAATCGTCTTTAATGACTTTAATAAACATTTAAACCAGGGGTTCCCAACCTTTTCTTGGTCAGGGACCACTTTTATATTATTCTTCTTGGCAGGGACCACTATGTAGGTATAATAAATATAAACTGTAATAATCAAACTGAAACTTTATTTAAAAACTCAATAGAAAATTACATAAAAGGAAACAATAATATTTTAGGATAAACTTCTGTCTTCGCGGACCACATTTTGGTTTCTGCGGACCACTGCTGGTCCACGGACTACTGGTTGGGATCCATTGATCTAAACCATAAACATAGTTAAGAAGACTAGGGGCAGGAGAGTAAACTCGTGTGGAGGAGTAGGCTAAAAAATTACAGTCTTTCGTAGGTGGATGAGCTTATGTAGAGATTTCGCCACCGGGGCCCCTAGGCTGGCTGGGCCCCTAAGCCCATTGTAGGCCTAGGCAGAAATCCGGCACTGTTTATATTGTGTACGGTTATTGAAATTTCATTGGCAATTGTTATTTTAACTCAGAATTATTCAGCGATTCAATTTCCATGATTGCTATTGAAGTTTTTGGCTCAAAACGATTTTTTTTACCAAATAAAATATTTTGTAAATCAGTACAATCTTGATTTAAAAAAAAATTAAAAATGGCGGGGATAATTTCTACCCCGAAATATAAGCAATCTCGAGAAAATCTAAAATAAAATAAAATAAAAAAACATACAGCACAACGTGGTTCAAAGGGTCTGCGGCGTAAACATTTTCCGCTGTAGCGTGGGTTTGACAGAAATAAGCGTAAAATCTCGCAAAACGTAAAGAAGAAATCTCAAAAAATCTTAGGAAGTTTTGAAATATCAGAATATTTTTCGAAATCCGAAGAGATCTTAGAAAATAGAAATTCGCAAATATGTATAAAATCTTAGGAAAGTCAGGGGAAAATCCGGGAAGAAATCTTTAGAAACATTGCGAAAAAATTTGTCTTGTGACTTTAAAAATATCAAAAACTGACTGCAATCTAAATAAATGTAAATTATTATTTCAATAATAATCAGAAAGACGAGATCTTCGAGTCGCTCCACAATTTGAAATATCCCTGAAGCGGCTCGAACTCGAAAATTACACAATATGATATTTGAGTTGCACCATTCATTAAAAACATCTCTGAAGCGGCTCCAACTCAAAAATTACAGATAAAAAAATAGAAAATGGAATATAAATAGATAAAAAGTTAAATTTTTGGTTTGAAACTCCTAAGCTCAAAAAATAGTTTCTCTTTGAACACAATTACTAAGATAGGTTGTTTTAAACCGGGGGGTCTGGGGGGTATGGAACACCCCCAGCACATTAGTGATTGTGTTAAAAAAAACGTGTTATTGAATTTCAAATCAGAAATCCTAAATTTTTAGAAATTAAATTTTCGGTTTGAAACTTGTAAGTTTAATAACACTTTGTTACGCACAATCTCTGGTGTACTGGAGGGTATTTCATAACCCCCGACACCAGGGTTTGAAAAACCTAGCTTTGTGTTAGTATTATGTTTATATTGTAAACCAGAGGTTCCCAACCGCGGAATGGAACGTCTCGCCGTGGCCGTTTCGCTGTCGCCCATTTTGCCGTCGTCCATTTCGCCGTCGCCGTTTAGCCGTCGCCCTTTTCGCCGTCGTTAATTAAAAAATATAAATCCAAAGTTACAATTAAAGTTTGATTAAATTATATATAAAATTAAATAAAAAAATTAATAAGGATACAAAGTAAAAAAAATATATAAAAATATCGAGGGTTTTTTTATTTCTGCTTTTCTAATTTCTAATTTTCCATAGCCCCGAAAATATTAATTTTTGCAGTAAAAATGTTATAGTTTCTTTATAACTTTTGAGTTATAAATTAAAGTAAAAAAAATGTCATTTGTTTTACATTTTCGACGCGTCGACGGCGAAACGGATACGGCGAAATGTCCTAGACCCTCCCAACCGGTGGTACGCGTACCACTGGTGGTACGCGGGAACGTTTCAGATGTGAGCAACGTGCTATTCTGTACGCATGAGCAGTGAGCATGCAAACATTACTCCGCTGCTTGTCTCTGCAGGAGTGAGAGAAATCTTTAATTAACTTCTGAATCGAATGAAAACCGAGTACCCTTTGATCTTTCGGCAAGCTCTGCTATTTTTGATGCCATTTGTTGCGAGTTATTTGTGTGAGAGTGGATTTTCTGAACTCTTGTATATTCAAAATAAACATAGAAGCAGAATAAGTGTTGAAGAGGACTTAAGAGTGAAGATAAGTTCTATTACTCCTAATGTTCATATTTTAGTCACAGGCAAACAACAACAAGTTTCGCACTAAAGACTATAAAAGTGTATTTTGTATGATTTTTTTGCTGAGTTTGTACTAATTTTTTATTTGTATGCTTTTAGACCTATTTTTGGTACTTTGTCCCGGTGTCCCCGTGGAAAGTTTCCGGATACAGAATTGTCCCGTTTTCAGTTAAAGGTCAACGATAGACTTTTGAATTGATTTTAATGCATGTGAAATTCAAATATTGAAAATTTTTTAATATTTTTTTGATGTTTAAAAACTATATATAGAAGAAGGTTTAAGGTTACAGATTAAAGATTATAGAGATTTAAGATTGTAGATTGAAGATTAAAGTTTAGAGATTGAAGATTGAAGAATAATGATTAAAGATTAGAGATTGAAGATTAAAGATTAACGATTAGATATTAGAGATTAAAGATTAAACATTAGAGATTGAAGATTAAAGATTAAAGATTAAAAATTAAAGATTGAAGATTAAAGATTATTGATTAAAGAAAAAGATTAGAGATTAAAGATTATTGATTAAAGAATAAAGATTAGAGATTAAAGATTAGAGAATTAGAGATCAAGATTCAAACTATTTAAAAATGTATGCAACAAAAATCCAAAGGTCTTCTAGCTGAGAAGGTAATACATTCGCAAGTAGATTAGAAGGCCCCAGGTTGGATTTTTATCATCATTTTTCTCAGCGAGAGCATATCAAGTTTTGTCTTGTGTTTGTGAAGAACTAAAAATATTTGAAAAAAAAAACACTTATGCATCTGCAGTGAATCGTACGAAGGCGTCCTGAGGCCATACATAAAAAATATATTTCTAATTTTCAATGACACTTACAAGTCAATTTATTGTAAGTGACAATTGCGACTTGTAAGTGTCAATTACGTTATAATTACGTTATAAGTGTAAGTGTTCAAGTTGACACTTACAATTGTCAATTACCTTAATTGACACTTACAATTGTCAATTACTTTAATTAACACTTAAAATTCGCCTTTGGACGTATTACCATATAAACAAATGTAATTATCAAAGATTAGCTATTGAAGATTAGCTATCGAAGATTGATCTTCGGTCAAGTTAATTATTTTGTGTTTTAGAATATCACTTTTATATGTTACTCAAATTTAAATTATTGAGCCAAATGTTACTTTTTCAATATTTTAGTTGATTCAAAATGCGCTAACGTACGACTCTGTGTAAAGAAATTTGAACGGGCAGATTACGAGTGATACGCATTTGGTTCGGAAAATTGTACAGAAATTATCATTTATATTGCTTTTTTTATATTATACTATCTAAAGAGGAAAAGCATTAAAACCGGAATAATAAGCAATTCACTAATATTTTTGAATTTAAATATTGGTTCACATTTTTATAAACATGTAGGCGTGGAATTATTGTACACCCCACATCAAATTTGTGATTTTGATCATGTTTTATATTCTAAATTACTTCATTACTTATCAATAATGTTATTTTTCGAAATTTTCAAATTAAAATTTTTTGAAAATTGAAAAAAAAATAAAAAAATAATTTTAATTGAATTTGTGAAAAAATGTTAATTGAAATTAATGTTTAGAATTGGTAATTGACGAGTAATTTACAATAATTGTTATCTTATGGTTTCATTCATGTATAATCAAGTTTATATTTAGCATTGTTACGTCGCCTTGAACTTGGATAACCCAAATCAATAAAATTGTTTATTGCATTTTATTTTTGTGATGTTCATTGAATGATAAAATTGCACTAAACATTGTGTGGCCTTGTATTTTGTTATAACATGTTCTATTTAAAAGCATAACAAACAAAGGATTGATTACGGTTCTGTAAATTTCTAGCCCTAGCGTAAGGGCTCGAGAATTGAGCACTGGCAGCGCTCATCAGTCTCGATTAAAGCTCGTCCAAGGTTACTTCTCTAAAAAGCTCTGCTGCTTAAAATATATAGATTTACCTACATATTATAAATAGAGTGTTAATATCACTTTTTTTTATTAACATTTATTTATAATTGAAATTTCGCTTAAAATAGAGTTCACACATTAATATTGATTTTATCAAGGTAAGGTATTTTTATAAGTTTCTTATTTGAGGTTGAAGTGAAAAACGTTTAAAAATTCTTCAATTATTATTATCGGGTTTCAAAATAAATTCGGATAAATATTTACATGTTTAAATCGGTGTTTGCTTTTTATGTGGAATTATGTTGTATTACGTTCCTATAAACAATTTAATATTTACTAATAAAATTCATTCATGGATATTTTTTTGAGTCACTCGAAAATCGCTTTTTAAATTAAATTACAACTGAAAAGCTGAAAAGGTAATTTATTCTTATAAAAGTAATTATTTTTTCAATTATATTCAATTTCAATAATATTTAATCTTTGTATACTACTTGAAGATTCTCATTCGATTTTTTAATTTCAACTCAAAAAATTCTAATTTTCTCTGTGCACTAAAATTATATTATGCATATTTTTTAAAAGCATACCTAGTATAATTTTTATTTGAGCTAGGTAACGATTTTCTCGTTAATTCTTTCAAAAATACGTTTTTGTAAAATATCAGATGCTAATGTAGTATTCGCGTACCCAATTCTAAAAATAGAATAAGCAGACTAAAAAAATATAGCTATAAATTTTGTATCTTGAAAAGCTCTTAAAATTTGTTTTCCTACGTATACAGGGTGATCGATTAAAGCGTCTATAACTCCTGTATTACGTACTAAAATTTTAAATATTGTCATTAACCTTTTTTCCCGAGTTTACTGCCGAGTTTCTTCTTTATAGATTTTAAATTATACCATTTGAGCATCTAATTTTCTCAGCAAAAGTAGGGCAAGGATAGTAATTTTTTTCGAAAATCATTAATAGTATAAACGAGATTATTAATCGCGGCACGAGACTTGAATCGATTAGGGTAGTATACGGGTATACTACTTTTTACATTTTCAAAAATTGATGATGAGTTTATATTTTAGAGAAATTCTTCGGGGGGGGGGGGGGTTGTTACAAAAACTTGAAAACATATTTTTTTAGAATAAGCCCACAATCAGGCCTATTATGTATCACAAACGTTATTATAACAGTGACCGTTATGAAATAAAAAATTGATAAACCGCGTTTTGATCCAAAAATATAAATATTACTTTCTCTTTCTGACATATGTTAGCTATAATAATGTTTCTCGCTTTACGCTATTTTGAAACTTTATTATAACATAAAGGTTGACCGTTATGTTTAAAGAATTTATTATTTTTATTTTTTTTTTATTTTTGTTTATTTAAAAAAAATTTAATAGTATTTAATAGGGTACTGGCATTAAAAAAATTACAAATTCTATAATTTCATTAGCCATCTAAATTTTTTTCGTAATTTTTGCTCTATTACTTATCGAGTAATTAATTATTGAAGTTCTAATTATAAAATATACTGGAAAACGGGGTGTGACGTCAAGACTACGCAACGCAGAGTATCGGAATAAAATTTGTTTATTTTTAATATGAATTTGGAATGTTTTTTACGCCTAAACCTTTGAAGACAAATAAAATATGATAAGATTTTGCTTACAACATCTGACATCCTGCTGAACACAACAGGAACTGATGATCTTGATACCAAAATTTCTAAAATTACTCTTCCAGAAAAAAAAACAATTTTTTTATAATTTGTCCGACTAATTTTAATTCTAAATTCAAAATAAATTTTAATACAAAATAAAAGTGTTAAATTTATAAGATAACCATACCCATCTGCCTCGGTATCAAATTTTATTGTGGTTCATTAAAATTTTTTCCGTAAATTTAATATTCAATAATTAAGATTCCTAATCTATTCAGCTACTGTTTCTGTTCTGGGAAAAGGATATCCGGAGCTAAACGATTCAAACACTTATAGACAGCGGAGCTGCCTTTATGGCACTTAGTCATCATAAGATCACCTTAGGTTTGGTTATTGCAAAGCATCCGGACATTGGATATGCAATATCCTACCTCTTTGAGAGATAAAAGGGCACAAAGGTAATGCCAGCAACGAGAGGACTGGCAAAGCTGGGCTCGAGTAACTCATCTTGCGATTTCGAGCCTTTCCGAGACCCTACGCACCATTATAAGGAATAAAACGCGGAAGACTACACATAGGAAGATAGGCGACTGACAATAATAACAAAAATTCAAAAATTTTTGAAAAATTAAATAAAGTAAAAAGTATTTTTACTTCAAAATTGAAGTCCAAATCAGCCTTACACCAATGTGAAGTAATTTTTAGAAAATTTTTGAAGTATAAGTTTATAGGAATTTTTACTACAATTTGAAGTAAGATTAGAGCTGTCTCGGGGCAATTGACGTCATACCTCGTTTTTGAGTTTATTTAATAATTGAAAATTCACTAATTAATTACTCCATAAGCAGGTGAGTAAAAATTAAGAAAAAAAGCCAGATGGTTAATGAGATCACATGGATAGCACTTTTTCAAATTTCACATATTTTTTTTTATGCTGGTACCCCATTATTTGTTCAATTTTTTTTATAATTTTTATTTTTATAATTAATTTTGGAATTAATATAGAAATTTATTAACACAGACCCTAGTCGATCATATAAAAAATTTACCTTCGTGGCAGTGGTATAGCCAGCGGGGGGCTCGGGGGCCAGGCCCCCCGAAATAATTTTTTTATTGTAATTTTATAATTTTCTATTAAGCGTTTGACCTTGAAAATTTGAAAAGTTTTTGTCTGCGACGCTATTACAAGACTCACTTCGCTCGTGGGCTTCCCCCAAACTAAATTCCTGGCTACGCCACTGCTTCGTGGGTAAAATCATATGAGTTTATCAAATAGAAAAAAAAATTTTTTAAATTCATTTAACAATTTTTAAAGTGTAATCCCAAATTTTTATCTGCGACGCTATTACAAGCCTCACTTCGCTCGTGGGCCTCCCCAGAACTAAATTCCTGGCTACGCCACTGCTTCGTGGGTAAAATCATATTGGTTTATTGAAAAGAAAAAAAATGTTTTTAATTCATCTAACAATTTTTAAAATGTAATCAAAATTTGGTCCCATTATAATGTACATTTTTATGGGTCTATATATTTAGCGACATTTAAGAGCGCAATGGTAGGTTAATTGCTATGTCGCAGTCCTGGATTTAATTTCCAACCATGTGAACCTGGCTATTTCGACTGCGTCTTTCTCACAAGATGCAGACGGTATCTTTGAGGTAGTAAATGCCTAAATACTACTCAGCCTTGGGCCCACGAAGCCTGTTGAATTTTTCTCTATCTCAATTGGATAGATTAACAAGGTTACTGTCAGTTAAATAGGCCCACGAATTTGACTTTTTTCTAAAGACAATTTTGGAAAGAGCACAATTTTCTAAGCATTAAAAAAAATTATTGCGGGTTATTCATTAGTTTTCGAGAAAACGCAATTTAAAAATATTAATTTTCCATGCATTTTAGATAGGGATTAAACCACGATTTTTACACGGGTTTTCTGTTGTCGGTACGTGGACTGCCACATGCGATTATTACTCCGGTGAACGCACATCGTGCAATTTAACCTTAATAGTAACCGCAGTCACGGATCCACATTAAAATGAAATTCATCTCTTTTGAGTCCCATCTTTGGTGAGTTCGGGGTACTTTCAGGCATGTGCGGAGCGCCCCGAGCAAAGCGAGTTTTCATCTGATTTTATTATTCGCTTAACTTTAAAATAACCACTTCGAATCTTAAAGTTTTTTAATTGAAGAACAGATATAATTTAATTCTTTGATTTTCGCTATTTTTGACCTTTCAGAAAGTGTTTAAAACAAGTGAATTTTGAAACGGTGACAATCACAAACTACTTTCTAAATCAAGTTTTGCAATTCCGATCTTCCGTTTTGAAAAACCGCAACCACGGCAATTCACGCATTCCGCCTTAAAATTTATTTTACGTTTAAATAAAATAAAAACTGTTCATAAAATACTACTTCAACGGTAAATACTAAGAGTATATCTGCGCACACGTACCGGTAACAGAATACCCGTGTAGAAATGGTGGTTTGATCCCTATCTAAAATGCATGGAAAATTTTGATTTTTAAATGTCGTTTTCTCGAAAACTAATGGATAATCCGTAATAATTTTTGTTTTAAATGATCAGAAAATTATCCTCTTTTCATTAGTCTTTAGGAAAAATTTAAATTTGTGGGCCCATTTAAGTGACAGTTCCCATTAAAAACTTTTTTTTTTTAATTCTTGTATGACAAAATTATTTACGCTCACTATTAGCATTTTTAAGCTATAAGTTAACTGATTTGATGGAAATAAGCATCGGGGCGGTACTAAATTACCATTTGTGTGCTTTTACTAGGATAAATACTTTACAACGGTTACAATTGATTTTGGCTTTGCAGGAACTTAAAAAAAAGAACTGTGAATTCTTTGATAACAACAAGACAGTTATTTACAGCTACAGAACATACAAATTACGTTTATGTATGTTTACTATAGCAAAAGCTAGCGGGGCTTCTACTATTGTGGGGCCCTGGCAATTGTCCGGCTTGCTACCCCTTAGCGCCGGCGCTGGCAAACTGTGTTATGTCAATAAAAATCGCATAGATGTTCAAATGGGAGTTATTTTGAGCAGTACAGCACAGCCACAGTCCTAAATGTGAATATTACCCTTCGGTTAAATATTTAAATATCATAATATAACGGAGACGTGTTAGTGGGAAACAAATATTGTGCATATCGTGCGGGTATATTAATTCATGCGGGATTTAAAGAAACTTTAAGTCACAGTTGAAGTAATCAGATATTTGGCTGGTCAAATAATGTAAACAATAACTACTCATTATTTTACCCAAAGAAGTGCAGAAAAGAATTTGGTAAGGAAAAAGCCATCGAAACTCGAGATTGACTTAATCGGAAAGTTTTATCGAATAATTCGAAAATGATAAAAGCCTAATGAATTTTAAAAAACTGAATTGTTCGCCTGTTTACAGACTGAATACTTTCGGTTTTTTTTTCTCGCCGCTTCCGAGTTGTTAGGGAACAAATGAAATGCTACACTGTAGCTTTAAAAGGAATCTGGAACTTAAGGCTCGTATGACACTAAATTTCGTGAATATAATAAATATAAGTTGGATGTCAAACAAACAGAAATTCATGAATCAATAATAATTTAACGTCCAAGTTTTGTTTACATACAGAAATTTAACATAAAACGTTTAAATTGTTTTGACTTTGCCATAACAGCTTTAAGTGAGTGTAAATTTTAGCTTACGGCGGTATTATCTGTAGCAATAATTTTAATAATTCGGAATCAGCACATTAATCGGGCCTGTAAGGTTTTATAGGTAGTTATAACAAAAATTATTGTAAAATTTGATAGAAGCGATTAAACTGCATTTAGGAAATAATTAACAGTAAAGTTTCGATTTTTTATGCACGAAACACTTAGGTACGTACATTTTTGAAATTTGCGGGACTTACCCCCATGCTGTTCACAGTCCGTGCAATTTACGTGACTACTTTAATCCCACTTTTTAAATGCTGCATTTCTAACATTTTTTTATATTTTTCCTTTTTTTCATTTTTGGCCTTGACGTTCTGTCAATTGGTCAGATTTATGTAAATATAAAACAAATTCTTTAATTCACAACAAATCCACACAAATGTGTTAATATACACCGGAAGGTCCAGCTAAGAAATTCTGTAAAGTTCGAGATTCGAACCAGCGATCACACCAATGCTGGGGTTAATTATTTTTTAAATTAGGTTTTGTTAATTATAACCGGATTTTAGTTAAAAACAGAGATTCATGTCTAACAAGTGGTCTAGGATGTTTTAAGTTAATTCCTTAAGTAATAGCATTTTATTAATAACTTGAATTAAAAAACTTTAAGCTATCGACTTCTATTCTTTAATTTATTTACTTGAAAAACAAAATTTTATTAATAACTTGAAGTAAAGAACTTTTAAGTATCTACTTCTATGCTGTAAGTTAATTACTTTAAGAATAGCATTTTATTTATAACTTGAACTAAAGAACTTTAAAGCTTTAAACTAACTGCATCAATTCTTTAAGTTCTTTACTTTAAGAGTCGTATAATAGAGATGATTTTAATCAGCATTTTTACCTATCTGCCTGAATTCTATAGATAGTAGGTACATGAGTATAGAGATTATTTTGGAACATCTAATTTTGGGTACTGTGTCCTTAGCGTGAGATAGCCGGTTCCATTCCGCGCGAAATCAAAAATTTATTCTTACCGTCTTCTACCAGATACCGAAGTAATTTGCTAGGGGAGCCTATAGTAGGTCACAATACTTCTGCCAAGAAGCAAAAAACGAGGACACCTTTATAACCACCTTTAAGACGCTGTTGTTACGCCACTGGGATTCGGGTGTTTTAGATCCATATTATTACTTATTGATCTCTTATTATTTTCTTTTTGCTGTTTTTTATGAGTTTCAAAAAAGTACACGAATCTAGATTTCAGTCATGATGTAAGAATATCGATCGTAACAAAACGTATGCCATAGGGAATACACGAAGTCATTAATAATATTTTGCGCCATGAGTTTGAAAAAGTGCAGATTGCCTACTGAATGCGTAGATAGATTTGAGCACGAGCCGCCAAGCGAGTGTCTGCAGTCTACGAATTCAGTTAACAGTTTTTATGAGATGTACAACATTTTTTCTAATTTGCGTAGGAAAGTCCTTTTGAGGATAATTAAAAATTTTCATTGACGACTATTATAAAAAATTTTGCATAATACGAAGGTCGTTCGGAAAGTTTCTAAACGGACATGTAGATTTTGAATTTACCGACAAGTGCCATTTTTTCTAAGATCGGAATTGCAAAACTTGATTTAGAAAGTAGTTTGTGATTGTCATCGTTTCAAAATTCACTTGTTTCAAACACTTTCTGGAAGGTCAAAAATAGCGAAAATCAAAGAATTAAATTATATCTGTTCTTCAAGTAAAAAAGCTTTGAGATTCGAAGTGGTTACTTTAAAGTTAAGCGAATAATGAAATCAGATGAAATGTTGTAAAACACTAATGAGAGAAAGTTTTGGGAAAGGAAAAAAGTTCTTTTTCCAACTCGTGGTGTAAAGCGCTATTAGTGCGGAAAGACGTCTTTTCTGGTAGTATCAAAAATGATATTTAAACTAATTCGTTGTCAAATAAATTTCTATAAATAATTATATTTTATAATTTCTATTGAAATCTTGCTCACTTATTTTCTATTTCACTAACATTTCTATGCAAATCTCAAATTTCTCGAGCTGAGAAATTGAATAAGTTCCATTAAGACTATCCTCTATTGTAATTTGCTAAAAATAATTTAAAATCAATAGCAATATCTGAAAGAAAAGAATAACTAGATTTACGAATTTTGAAAAATACATAATATTATTTTCCGATATTTTCCGACTTATCATCTTTTATGTAGTACGTAGGAAACGACAAACCGAAATAAATTGAGCAATAAGGGATTTGAAGTTGAATTATTACTTATTTATAAAAATTTGTGATTTCTCTAATGTACAATCGGAAATATATTGCTAATTTTTTATTTAAAGTTCTTAATTGCTTCCAAATGTATTTTTCAAATAAAACTGATTTATTTATCGTTTTACATTTATTTCATATTTATTTCTTGATTTTATCAATTTTTCAAGTAAATTATAATGTGGGAATCCCCGAATCCTATTATAGAAATGTGATTTTGAAAAACTGGTGAATATTTTAATTTTCATGTTGGACTTTGGATCACAGTTTAAATTTAACTTTGACTAAAAAAATTATTTTAATTAAACTAAAGGTAAGCTTACAAGCATATAAATGATGTAATCTAAAACACGGTAGAGATATTTCAGAAAATGAAATTCTAAAACAAAGGAAAGGAATATTAGAAAATGATATAATAATAATTGTTTCAATCTTATAGAAATTCGTCAGGGTATCATAATGAAGTTTATAATTTGAATATAACAAAAAGCGCCTTGGGCTGCGTTCGGTTTGGCGCTTAATTCACTTTGAGCGATTATCGAAGGCTGCAAAATTTTCAAATTAATTTGAATGCAAATTAGTACTTGTATTGGTTTTTGAAGTTACACAATCAACAACGTGGTATGTTATAATCGAAATACTTATTGTAAATATTTGTCGATATGTTGAATAATTAATGTAACTACCTACCATCAAATTTTATCGATGTTATAATTATATAACAACAAATATACAGGATTAACATTGCAATATTTTTGTTGATCCTCAGGAATCGATTCTGTTCAATTCTTTAAATTTTAGATATTTGAGTAGTTCCAACTGACATGTAAAAATCAATAATTTAATTTTAAAGTGCATTTAAGTTTTAAAAAATTAAAAAAATATTACCCAATAGTAAATTTGCATACAGTAGCGGTCATGGAAATTTCAACTGGAATTATTTTTATATAAAATAAATTCACATAAACAAAATAATTCTTTTTTGTCAGAAACAGAAAATATTCTGTTGTTTTATCGACTATATTATTATAAGGCACTTTCTCTTGTAGATCAAATAAAATAAGGTTGAGATATTTGTGGATACAGCTATTTGATATTTACTGTTTATTTATTTACGTAAGAAATTACTAAGCGTGGAAAAATAAATTATAGCATTGCTGTCAAGTAAGATAAACAATATTACAAAATATTTTTGCGATTTTATTAGGTACAAAATTTAAGTGGAAATTGCTTAAACGTAAAAATCTATATTATAGTGGACGTTTCTCCGATCTAATCTAAAATCTAAAAGTAGATGGCGTGATAATGTAAGTTGGCGTGAGATATGGCTATTTAAACCGCTTAACCTATATTGGAATTTTTCTTAATTCTTTCTGAAATAAATATGCTTAATTGAATATAATAAGTTAGTTATTTGAATTTAACTACATATTCTACATATTCAAAATTTTGAATTTTTTTGTTTTCCCGCCAACTAGTTGAGTGGCAACAATTGGGTGGGGGTACCAGTAACCGGGTCTTTTACAATTTTGAATTGTGATTTAATTTTGCGTGAGTAATTTTGTTTATATTACTAACAGAAGTGGATGCATTGTTGTCAATATGCTATATCTAATCAGCGTTGGGCTGTTGCTCAATAAAAATACTGTTTACTGATCTACATTTTGTTTAACTTTATTGTGAGCCTCGTCAGGACCAATTACACTGTAAAATGTTTAATATTTAAAATATTCCCGAATAAATACAATTTAATTTTATTTTAATTTTATATTTCTCGCGCGAATTTTTCTCGTAGAACGGCTCAAGCGAACAGGACGTATTTGAAAAAATTGAATAAAAAATGATGTAGAGTTTAGTTCGGCTTTTGTAAACCCTTACAATAAAAAAAATCAATGCTAAGTTGTTTTATTATTAAATGGAGAGTAATTAGATTGTGGGAAACGGAAGATAAGAATATAAAAATAAATATAGTAGCCGTGAAGCGAAAAATTATAAATAGTAAGCAATAAAAATTTTAATCCTAATTAAGTGCAACAAAAAAAAGATTAAATTTGAAATTGTAGGTGAATCATTTAGAGATTGACAAAGTAATAAGTCGGATTTTAAATAAACTGATTAAATAAAAAGACGAATAAATTTACGAATTGCATTATATTATTTGAAAATTTACAGTTTAATATCAGTGCGACCACTTTAAGTGATATTATAATAAGAATAAATAATCTTATTTGCATCGGTAAGTGAATCACCGAGGTTGAATATTTTCTTCATATGCCGTTTGGTAGTATCCAATTAAAGGAAATTGGACTTTCCCATTTTCCCGGTTCGGCGCAGCCAGTTAAACGCAGCCAGTTCGGCGTATCCAGTCCGGCGCAAAAACAATTCGGCGCAGAGTGAATTAGGTGCAAGAATGATTTTACGTAACCCAATTCGGATCAGAGACTTTTCAGCGCCGCCGATTTGGCGCAGCAAGTTAGACTCAGCCGGTTCGGTGCAAAAATTATTACATTTTTTAAATTTAAGTTTTAAAGTTCTATGTTCTTACAACGTCGAATCGTCTTTGCACCAAATCGGCTTTGCGCCAAAATAGGATACGGGAATCGTCCTTGCACCGAAATGTCCCTGCGCTGAAAGTGTGCGTCGAACTGGCTACCCCAATTAAATACTTCTAAGACTTACTGCCGATACTGCTACTTACTGACAAATACTTATCTTATTGCCTAATACCACCGTTTATTCTATAATATTGTCACTTACTGGCAAAGCTGTTATTTACTGCCCAATACTGCTTTAACTGCCGTTACTGTCTGTATACAGTAGCCGTCATGGAAATTTTATCGGTAATTATTTCAAAATTAAAATAATAATTCCCAATGAAATTGCAATAACCGCACACAGTATAGTCACAATACTCACACAAAGTTAGGTTTTTAGAACGGGTGGTTTGGGGGTATGGAATACCTCCCAGCACATCAGTTTTATTATGTTCAAAAAAAGAAAATGTGTTATTGAATTTCAAATCAGAAATTTTAGATTTTAAAATTGTAGAAGTTAGATTTCTGGTTTGAAGCCCTTAACTTAAGCTCAATATCATTTTTTTTGCGCACAATCTCTGGTGTACTGGAGGGTATTCCATACCCCCCAGACCCCCCGGTTTAAAAAACCGAGGCAATTTCCATGACTGCTACTGAAATTGTGAATAACAGTAGTAATGTTGGATGCGATTGGATATTTTGAGTGTTTAATTTGAATTCGATATTTTAATTTGATTTGGATTTGGATACTGCCCAATACTGCCACTTACTGTTTTTATTACCGTTACTGTTTGTATACAGTAACAGTCATGGAAATTTTATCGGTAATTATTTCCAAATTAAAATAACAATTCCCAATGGCATTGCAATAACCGCACACAGTATAATCACAATACTCACACAAAGTTAGGTTTTTAGAACGGGTGGTTTGGGGGTATGGAATACCTCCTAGCACATCAGTTATTATGTTCAAAAAAAGAAAATGTGTTATTGAATTTCCAATCAGAAATTTTAGATTTTAAAATTGTAGAAGTTAGATTTCTGGTTTGAAACCCTTTAAGCTCCATATCACTATTTTTTGCACACAATTTCTGGTGTACTGGAAGGTATTCCATACCTCCCAGACCCCCCGGTTTGAACAACCGATGCAATTTCCATGACTGATACTGAAATTATGAATAAAATTAGTAAATTTTGGATGCGATTGGATATTTTGAGTATTTAATTAGAATTCGAGATTTTAATTGAATTCTGATTTGGATACTGCCCAATACTGCCACTTACTGCTTTTACTACCGATACTCACTGTATGCAGTAGCAGTCATAGAAATTGCATCGGTAATTATTTCCAAATTAAAATAACAATTCCCAATAAGATTTCAATAACCGCACACAATATAAACACAATACTCACATAAAGTTAGGTTTTAAAACCGGGGGGTCTATATGGAATACCCCCCAGCACATCAGTGATTGTGTTATACAATTTCGCTGTTCACAATTTTCACCATACAATTTCCATGACTGCTACTGTAGTTTTCAATAAAATTACTAAATTTTGGATTCGATTGGATATTTTGAGTGTTTAATTTGAATTCGATATTTTAATTGAATTTATATTTAGATACTGCCTAATACTGCCACTTACTGTTTTTACTACCGTTAATGTCTGTATGCAGTAGCGGTCATGGAAATTGCATCGGTAATTATTTCCAAATTAAAATAATAATTTCCAATAAAATTTCAATAACTGCGCACAATTTTTAAAACTTTTTTTTTTAAAACAAAGTTTTGAAACCGGGGTGTCTGGGGGTATAGTATACTTCCCAGCACGTCAGTTATTATTGTGTTCAAAAGAAGAAAATGTATTATTGAATTTCAAATCAGACATTTTAGATTTTAAAATTGTGGAAGTTAGATTTCTGGTTTGAAACCGTTAAGCTCAATATCACTATTTTTTGCACACAATCTCTGGTGTACTGGAGGGTATTCCATACCCCCCAGACCCCCCGGTTTGAACAACCGATGCAATTTCCATGACTGCTACTGAAATTATGAATAAAATTAGTAAATTTTGGATGCAATTGGATATTTTGAGTATTTAATTTGAATTTTAGATTTTAATTGAATTCTGATTTGGATACTGCCCAATACTGCCACTTACTGCTTTTACTACCGATACTCACTGTATGCAGTAGCAGTCATAGAAATTGCATCGGTAATTATTTCCAAATTAAAATAACAATTCCCAATAAGATTTCAATAACCGCACACAATATAAACACAATACTCACACAAAGTTAGGGGTTTCCATACCCCTAGACCCCCCCTCAGTGCAATAAACGTAGCTTTTTTTTTATTGTATGTTGTATTAAATAAAAAAATTTGTTAGCTAATGAGTTTCAAACTAAAAATTTAACTTTGTATCTATTAATTTTACTATAAGCGATCTGCGAATGTTTAAGCTGCTTTAAAAATGTAAAAATAATTTGGGGGAGGGACAAATTCAAAACACTAAGATATGACACTGCTTTATAAAAATTGTCCTTGTGAAAATGTCATTTACTGCCTGATACTGCTTTTTACTGCTTAATACTACCATTAATTACTATTTATTTCCACTTACTGCTGATACTGCCTATACTGCTTCTTAGTGTACATTATACTGCAGCAGTTATTCACCTCCTCTCGGTTTGAACATACTAGATCACCCTTTCGGTGCTGACTATAGGTGATTCAAGGAAAAGATTTCATCTACCAAGCGCAGAAGTGCTTGATTTGCACTAAAGGTGAAACGAAAAATGCTTCGACGCTATGCGAAGGCCGGGGAAGCCTTAGCAGATCCTTTCTAATACCCAACAATAAAACCCAAAAAATGCAAGTCACAATTCAATCCACATATAAACATAAAACTCCAGACTGAACGAGACACTCCTAATCAGCCCTGAGAAAATTTTGATATAGATTTGTAAGTGACGACATTACTTCATGCAACCACCAGATTCATCTCAAAAAAAATCAAGTGACAAAGGAATATCGAGCAGAAGACTCGAATCTCGAAAATAACACAAAAACAATGCCACGAATCTCTTAAATAGCAACGGAGTTCAAAAGCTTTGTGCATCTGAATGGAGGATGTAGCGGACACTTCAACACTACTGCAACTGACCGCAAGACAACAATTATAAAATAGTTCAGTCAATCGGTGTTCAAGACTACCGTTTTTGTAACAAAAGTCGCCGTTTTGGAAATTTGTAAAAAAAATCACGGTTGTTCAACGCGCCTTAGCGCCGAAACTGCTTATTATAAAATCAAACTTGACTAATGAATTTTATAGGAAATTTTGTTTACTTTAATTTTGTATAGAATAGTTATCTTTGAAAAACGCATAGTTTTCGAGGTATTAGTAACAAACTGAAAAAAAGTGCAAAAATTTTGAAAAAAAAATGAAAAGAAATTTTTTCAAACTCAAATACTGAAAATAACACAAAACATTCTGTAAAATTGCCACAACTCAGAAAATAAAGATCTTATCAGAGCTTTAAAAAATTCACCGTAATAAGTACCTTACTACACCAACAAAACTTTATAATTTACTTATTGCCGCTTCCAAAATTACAAGTTTTAAAAAACAAAAACAAAATTACAAATGAAAATATGACCTAGTCTGACAGAACAGTTTTATTAGAAATTGCCGATATCACCAGTTAAAAGGTGTGTACAGAGCGCTACACGCAAAATGTACCAAACTAAATCTAACAACATGTTTTTACAGTATTTTAATTTATTTCTCGGAATTTCCTATGCATAAATAACAATTAAAAGTAGATTAGCTGTTTTGTTCATTAGTAATTTAAGTATTATTAATAGTCTCTGCAATGGCATACGTTTACATTTGTTAAATTATATTTACAAATTTAATTTATAATAACAAATTTTAAATAAAGTAATTAAATTTAATGTAGGGATAAATTTGAAGTAAATAAAAAGCACTAACCTCTTCAATTAATATTAGATGTCTAAAATTTTATTTCAAATTTTTATTAGCTTTCATACTAAGGTACCAGAAAGAGGGGGCTTATTTGCAGGATTTTTTTTATATAACATTATTTAATTTAATATAAAATATCGATCGGTGTCAGATTCTAACTCATGATCTTTAAAGTATGAATGTGTAATTTATGCGCATGACTCAATTCGCTACCGAAGGGTTTGCTTTATCTGCTGTGCTTTGCGGTTGCTTGTAACCTAAGGTAGTTACAAAGGTTTGTTTTATTTATTAATGTAATTATTAGTGTAAATTACACTACATATTTTATGGATACCCGACGTGGGGTTTTTAGGGGGGGGGGAGTTACTGGTAGTATTCATTCAAAAGGTCGACCAAATCCTGCAATTGCTTATGTCCGCCATTTTGAATTTTATAAGAAGTGGTTTTTCTTGAATAATTGCAATTTTCAATTTTAATAAAAAAACCTGAAGACCAAAATTGTAGGGAACGCAATTCTTTACAACTTTGGTTTCAAAACTTTTTTAATGAAATCGATATTTTTTAAAGTAAACCTGAAAAAAAGCGGCGTTATTTTGAATTTCATGAAAAATTATTTTTCTTGAATAACTCGACCATTTTCAATTTTGACAAAAAAACTTTAAAATAAAAGTTGTAGAAAATTCCATTCTCTACAACTTTGGTTCCAAAACTATTTTTCTGAAATTGATACTTTTCAAATTAAACCTGAAAAAAGCGGCGCCATTTTGAATTTTATAAAAACTGATTTTTTCTAGCATAACTCAGCCATTTTCAATTTTAACAAAAAATCATTAAAACAAAAGTTGTAGAAAATCCAATTATCTACATTATTATTATTATTAATAATTAGATTATTATTAGATATTTTTCAAATTAAACTTGTAAAAGCGGCGCCATTTTCAATTTAATAAAAAAAGGTTTTTCTTGAATAACTCGGCCATTTTTAATTTTAACAAAAAATCATTAAAACAAAAGTTGTAGAAAATTCAAATATCTACAACTTCAATTTACAAACTTTTTTTCTGAAATGGATATTTTTCAAATTAAACTTATAAAAGCGGCGCCATTTTCAATTTAATAAAAAAAGGTTTTCCTTGAATATCTCGGCCATTTTCAATTTTAACAAAAAATCATTAAAACAAAAGTTGTAGAAAATTCAATTATCTACAACTTCGATTTCCAAACTTTTTTCCTGAAATGGATATTTTTCAAATTAAACTTGTTAATTAAATTAAAGCGGCGCCATTTTCAATTTAATAAAAAAGGGTTTTTCTTGAATAACTCGGCCATTTTCAATTTTAACAAAAAATCATTAAAACAAAAGTTGTAGAAAATTCAATTATCTACAACTTCGATTTCCAAACTTTTTTCCTGAAATGGATATTTTTCAAATTAAACTTGTAAAAGCGGCGCCATTTTCAATTTAATAAAAAAGGGTTTTTCTTGAATAACTCGGCAATTTTCAATTTTAACAAAAAATCATTAAAACAAAAGTTGTAGAAAATTCAATTATCTACAACTTCGATTTCCAAACTTTTTTCCTGAAATGGATATTTTTCAAATTAAACTTATAAAAGCGGCGCCATTTTCAATTTAATAAAAAAAGGTTTTCCTTGAATATCTCGGCCATTTTCAATTTTAACAAAAAATCATTAAAACAAAAGTTGTAGAAAATTCAATTATCTACAACTTCGATTTCCAAACTTTTTTCCTGAAATGGATATTTTTCAAATTAAACTTGTTAATTAAATTAAAGCGGCGCCATTTTCAATTTAATAAAAAAGGGTTTTTCTTGAATAACTCGGCCATTTTCAATTTTAACAAAAAATCATTAAAACAAAAGTTGTAGAAAATTCAATTATCTACAACTTCGATTTCCAAACTTTTTTCCTGAAATGGATATTTTTCAAATTAAACTTGTAAAAGCGGCGCCATTTTCAATTTAATAAAAAAGGGCTTTTCTTGAATAACTCGGCAATTTTCAATTTTAACAAAAAATCATTAAAACAAAAGTTGTAGAAAATTCAATTATCTACAACTTCGATTTCCAAACTTTTTTCCTGAAATGGATATTTTTCAAATTAAACTTATAAAAGCGGCGCCATTTTCAATTTAATAAAAAAAGGTTTTCCTTGAATATCTCGGCCATTTTCAATTTTAACAAAAAATCATTAAAACAAAAGTTGTAGAAAATTCAATTATCTACAACTTCGATTTCCAAACTTTTTTCCTGAAATGGATATTTTTCAAATTAAACTTGTTAATTAAATTAAAGCGGCGCCATTTTCAATTTAATAAAAAAGGGTTTTTCTTGAATAACTCGGCCATTTTCAATTTTAACAAAAAATCATTAAAACAAAAGTTGTAGAAAATTCAATTATCTACAACTTCGATTTCCAAACTTTTTTCCTGAAGTGGATATTTTTCAAATTAAACTTGTAAAAGCGGCGCCATTTTCAATTTAATAAAAAAGGGTTTTTCTTGAATAACTCGGCAATTTTCAATTTTAACAAAAAATCATTAAAACAAAAGTTGTAGAAAATTCAATTATCTACAACTTCGATTTCCAAACTTTTTTCCTGAAATGGATATTTTTCAAATTAAACTTAAAAAAGCGGCGCCATTTTCAATTTAATAAAAAAGGGTTTTTCTTGAATAACTCGGCAATTTTCAATTTTAACAAAAAATCATTAAAACAAAAGTTGTAGAAAATTCAATTATCTACAACTTCGATTTCCAAACTTTTTTCCTGAAATCGATATTTTTCAAATTAAACCTGTAAAAAGTGGCGTCATTTTAAATTTTATGAAAAATTATTTTTCTTAAATAACTAGGCCAATTTCAATTTTAACGAAAACTCATAAAGAAAAAAGTTGGATATTTAATTTCCTTCAACTTCGGTTTCCGCATTTTTTTTCTGAAATCAATATTTTTCAAATTAAACCTGAAAGCAACAGTTTTTAACTTCATCACCGCGAGCAATGCTTGCCGATAAAAGTGTCTCCACGCAGTATTTTCTTGCAGTACGTGTACACCGCAGCCGGTGGGTTAACAGTCACTAGATACTTACAGTAGCGCAACTCTAACAACACAAAAACAAAAACTCATCATAAGCAAAATTTTGAAAAGAAACTCTCTTTTTCTTTGCCATTAGCGTAGGCCCTTATATATTAACTGTAGCGAAAAAAGGTAAAGACCAAAATTATTGAAAATTTAATTTTCTACAAGTTTGTTTATGTTTATTTATGCCCTAAAGTTAAAAATACATGAGATAATGCAAGAGTTTTACTTTGCCACTTTTTTCAGGTTTAATTCGAAAAATATCGACTTTCTACAACTTTTATTTTTACGATCTTTTGCTAAAATTGAAAATGGCTGAGATATTCAAGAAAAACCATTTTTCATAAAATTAGCAAATGCAGGATTTGAAGACTGCCAGTGACACCCCCCCCCCTAACGGTTATAACAAGAAAGAGCGACAACAGAATTATTGCATGTTCAAAAGTACCTACTGACTGTACTATTATTGTTACATTCAAAATTGCTGATATAATAATATGTAACTTGTATCTTGAAAATTAACATAAATATAGATTTGTTGCATGCAACTTGTCTTTAAAGTTGACCCAGTAAAGCTATAATCAGCTTTATCCTTAGTCCATTTAAATCCTTAATGGACAGCGTGGGTCCGTTCTCACACGCTAAAAGTGTGTATCTTCTAATAAAAAAAGTACCAATATAATTTATTTTATTGTTTTAACAATTTTTTTTTTGAACAGCAAAATATTTGTTGTAGCAAAAGACCTATTTAATCAAAACATCGGGTTAATGTATCAACAGGAATATACTAAATAAATTATTTAAAGTCAAAAATCAATTCGAACCCCATGTGGAATTATCCACATTCTCTGCATAGCTAACTTTTGGGAAAAGTAATATTTAATAAATAGGTAAAGCAAAATTTTGTAATTAAATCGTAGAGAGCAAACGTAAATTAAAATTTTAATTGATTATTATCATCATCATCATCATCTGCATGTATTAGACTATATTGTCCGTTACGTCACTCTTGGTCGTCCCATCTTTTCTTGGGTCTTAATTATTTTTATTAATTTTTTTATTAATTTTCTTGATTATTAATGAAGGAAAATTTATCAAGTTAGATATTTAAAAAACGGTTATAAAAAAATTTGGTAATGAAAATTGCCAATTGCTCCTGTGTATTTGTAAACAGCAATTTAGTAGAACTTAATTAGTTTGCCATTGAGTTTGCTCATTTAGTTAACTCGTTGGGTAAACTCGGCTTTCCAGAAAATACCTATATATCATAATATCTATAATAAATTTATTGCGCTCTAAATAATTCTGATTATTTTTCTAATTAGATTTCTAGATTTTAAGTGATAAAGTGCTGTAGGTAGGAAGGTGTAGGTCCTTTTATTTGAAAAATTCAATTAAGAGCTGCTGTATTTTACCACAACGTTTTTCTTGATTAAAGACAATCCTGTGTACCTAACTTATCCTGTGCGACAAATTTCGTACATTTATGTTCATTAAATTATTCTGTCGAACGGATGCGATACATCCGATCAACTTATGATTATTATCTGTTATCTGCTTTGTAATTACTTTAAAGCAAATAGAAAGGCCCTTGAAGCTCAATATAGTTTAATCATTAAATCGGTTCTTGAGATGTAAGCTTGCTACATAATAAACATTGCAATTTAAATTTTTTAAATTTTCAGTGACTTGTGACATAAATAACTATTTTAAGGCGCCAAACTTCGTATGTAAAACGTAACTAAATATTTTATCAGAATGTAAACCCAATTATATTTTGCATTTCCCTAGCAGGGGAAACTAAAAATAAACCTTTGCAAGGTGAAAATTAATACCTAGCGTTGATATTTAGTTGCAATTTATTCGCTCTGAACATTTTTGAAAATAATAATTCTTTTACGTTTTTTTAATAATGCAGCTAAACTAACTGAACTGGAAACGTAAAAATTAATTAATTTAAATTTGCAGTTCAAATGCATGCAAATAATCATTATTTTCAGGGAAAAAGTGGAAAATTATAATTTAAAATAACGAAAAAATTATAAACAATCGATTTTGGATTGTTCACATTGTTCTTCTTAACTGGATTCATCCAGTCCAACCGGTTTTACCAATTTGGTACTTGAATGTGATAAGCAATCTGCGTCCGAGTGGACTTCTTTCATAATAAATGAAGAAAATCCCTGAAGTCACTTTGATTTCCAAGAGTTTTCTAACATTTGGAAAGCTTGGCAGCAATGCAGGTTAATTATCATTTTCAAGCGTCAAGATTTTTGATTCACATTTGAAATCAAGATAACGTCAAAGAACTTGTTTGAGAAGTAAAATTTGAAATTAGGAAAAACCGGGGCTAAAATGTTTCTTACATACTCTACAATTATACCTTTCCAGGTGATTTGCTTGGATTTGTTGCAGGTCATCTACATTACGCCATAAATGTAACATGGCGCTTATTTACGTGAATAATTGATCATAACTTCTTTCATAGTTAGCCTACGAGAATTTTGCACTAAATCTTTTTTGTTCGCAATTGAAATCTAAACAAATAATGTGCTTACATATTTTTTGATATCTTCTACCGTTTAGGAGTTATTTACAAGACATTTTCAGTTTTGAGCTAATTTTTATTACTAAGTCTTAGGGTATTTCGAAATACATCGACCAAATCTTTATGATAGGTTTTAATTTAAAGAAAAATGAGAAGCCGCTAATAGGCTAATCCGTTCTTTAAAGGCGAAAACAAAAGAATCAATTCCAGTATCCTATTCCCTATTCCATACCACCCAGACCCCCGGTTTGAAGAAACCTAGCTTTGTAATTGTTTTCAAAAAAGAAAATGTCTTTTTGAGCATATTTTTAAAATTTCAATAACTGTACACAATATAAACACAATACGTACACAAAGCTAGGTCTTTCAAACCGGGGGGTCTGGGGGGTATGGAATACCCTCCAGTGCACCAGAGATTGTACGCAAAGAAGTGTTCTTGAACTTATAAGTTTCAAACCGGGAATCCAATTTATTCCATAACACGTTTTCTTTTTTGGAATAAAATCACTATTGTGCTGGGGGGCTTTTCTATACCCCTCAGACCTCCCGGTTTAATAAACTGGCTGGCTTTGTAATTGTGTTCAATAAGGAAAATATATTTTTGAGCGTAGAATTCAAACCGGGAATCCAATTTATTCCATAACACGTTTTCTTCTTTTGAATAAAATCACTATTGTGCTGGGGAGCTTTTCTATACCCCCCCAGACCCCCCGGTTTAAAAAACCTCTGGATTTATAATTGTTTTCAATAAGGAAAATGTAGCGATTCCAAGATCCCATCTTTCTAATTTTTAAAATAAATTACAGTTAGTTTTAATTTTCTTTTCAATTTTCTAAGATTTTTTCGGATTTTCTAAAATATTCTGATATTTCCAAATTTCCTAAGATTGTCTCAGATTTCTTCTTTATGTTTTGCGAGATTTTATGCTTATGTTTGTCAAACCCACGCTGCAGCGGAAAATGTCTACGCCGTAGACCCTTACAACACAAATCACTCAGAACTAAAGATATGCAAGAAAATAAAGAAAAAGCTACTGCAAGGAAGGTTTTTTTGTGGTAGACCGCACATGTAAGAAACTTGACCCATAAATTCTTTATCTTTTCTTCTTTTTTAACCTGAAATTTGCCTTTGGCCCAGCTTACCACTTTTAAAATTTGGTCCAGTTTACCATTGGCTCAGTTTGCCATTTTTAAAATTTTAGTAAAATTGACATTTTATATATTTTGTTTATTTTTTATTTTTATTATTAATTTTCTGAATACCCGGCTTCGCCCGGGGTCTCATTAAGAATATAATAATTTGCCTTAGTCTGCGTACTCTAATGTTTTCCAGTCTTGCTTTCCGTTCCTGGTTTGCTTGTGAAGCTCAAAATACCTCTTTTTTATATTATGTGAATCTCGTTAATCCGTTTGTGCACGCTAGCTAATTTTGTGAGATCTCACTCTTCTTTCAACTTTTTCAATATTTTCTTGCACAAGAACCTAACCGTAGTCCTACTGAGTAAGTGTATAAAATTTGGTTCTAATCGGTCAAAAGGCCTAGGAGTGTATAGCGATCAAACAAAGAAACTTCCCTTTTATATATAGAGAGACTTTAGTAAGATTGACATTTGGTCCAGTTTACTATTTTTTAAATTTTAATAAAATTAACATTTGGCTCAATTTACTATTTTTAAAATATTAGTAAAATTGATATTTGAATTTACCATTTTTAAAATTTTAGTAAAATTGACATTTCGCCCTAATTTACCATTGGTTCAGTTTACCGTCATCCTTTAAAAATTTTGGTAAAATTTGGCTTTGGGCCACTTTACCATTTTTTAAATTTTAGTGAAATTTGTCTTTGGCCCAGTTTACCATTTCAATGTATGATTTTGGCCCAGTTTACCTTATTCATTGGCAAATTTTCCTAAAAAAGCCCCAAAACCCGAAAAAATAAATTTACATCATTCATAAAGTAAGGCCCGCCCATTTAGATATTTTATGGTATACAGTAGCAGTCATGGAAATTGCATCGCCGAAAAATATTTCCGAATTAAAATAACAATTCCCAATAAAATTTCAATAACCGTACACAATATAAATACAATACGAACACAAAGCTAGTTTTTTCAAACCAGGGGGTCTTGGGGGTATGGAATACTCCAGAGTACACCAGAGATTGTGCGCAAAAAAGTGATATTGAACTTTCAAATTGGAAATCCTATTTATAAAACTCTAAGATAACTGATTTGAAATTCAATAACACGTTTTCTTTTTTTGAACACAATCTCTAATGTGCTGGGGGTATTCCATACCCCCCAGACCCCCCGGTTTGAATAACCTAGCTTTGTAGTTGTGTTCAAAAAAGAAAACTGCTACTGTACATACGTGGGTTATAAGTTAGATACCGTTTTTTATCAAAAAATTCTAGTTAAATAAAAAATCCATATCTAACAATGCTAATACCCGTACTAATAGTCATGGATTGATCCGAGATTCAAGATCAATTCTCTTATGCCCGTACTTATAGTCACGGATCAATCCGAGACTCAAAATGATCCTAGAATTTACCAATGAGATTACTGGAATTTAGACCGTATCGTAGCAATAGCTGTTATTTCGAGAATTGATCTCGATTCTCGGTTCAATCCATGACTATAAGCACAGGCATAAATAGCAGCTGTTGCTACGATACGGTCTAAATTCCAGAAATTTCATTGGTAAATTCTAGGATTATCTTGAATCCTGGATTGATCCGTGACTATTAGTAGGGGCATAAATATGTGATATTACGCTAATACTTCTTGAATGCAAAGTTTCTTTTAATTTTCTGTGTAATTTTACAAATAGATTCGACAGTGATGTTAGTTTTTGTCTGCAATCCAACATGAAAAAGGGCAATTTCCTTTTGTTCCATTCTCAGACTCGAAAAATTTTCATCTGGTTTAATCACAATTTTAAAAATTATTAAAAGTTAATTTGCTTTACATCACAACAGGGATGCAGCTTTATCTCCTAAAATATTAAAGCTTTTAAAAATATATAAGTTAATTTTAACTTATAATAATTTTTAAAATTGCGTTTTAAACTCTCATCAAAGTTAATATTCAAATCATTATCTATTCTATTTAGACTGTGTAGAGTGTTTTGTGAGCAGCAGCTGATAAGAAGAGAATTGTCGATTTTGCTGTATTCCTGTTCTAGGGCTTTCTTTATGATGTAGAGGTCTGCGTTGTAGATACTGCACATATCTGACGTTCTCTACTCTCTGTTTATTCTTGTTGTTGTAGTGGAGATATTTTATTTCTATTTTGGTTACGTAATGAGCTCCAAATTGTAGTTTATAGGTACTTTAACCGCATTTTACTTGCCTATTTTGTTCTTTTAAAACAATTCTTTAGGATCTTAGCTCATTCTTTACGGCTTCAATGTTTTATCTAAAATTGCATATTAGATTATGAAAGCTTTAACATCAACATTTAAAGTTCTGTTTCAGAGGATTGAATATTCTTTTATGAAAATTAGACTCATTTTTTCAGTGCAGAAAAATACATAAGCGCAAAAATAGACTTGTGCGGAAAAACAATTTTATAACCTGACCTAACCTAACCCAACCTAATACAACATAACCTATTATTTCACAAATTTTGCATTTTTAAGATTATTATTTGCAACTTTGAAGTGCAAATATAAATTTATTGTTTCAATACGAAACAAATATTGGTTTCCATTTATTTAATCTAATAATATAAGAACGAACAACAACAAAGTGTGTGTGGGTAAACTTTCATATTTCGAACTTTCATATTTCAACAGTTTTAAGTAGGCAGCAGTTCTGTAACTTACGCTTTTGAAGATTTTATTTGCATTTGCTTCTAAGTATAAGCTATTCCTAATGTGATATCATTTCTGGAGACGTAGTAAATTAACTTATCTACCCAAATGTTCATAAATTTCGTCTTACATAACTTACGTCTCGGTGGAATATACTTGCATAATTATTCGACAGTGACGTATCGGCCTCATGGAAAAAATGGGGCCACCTCATTAAGAACTACTTAACTTAATTGGTAAAGTGATTATGCTTTTTAACAAACTTGGAACAAATTAAGTTCAGCTGATTATCTCAGGCTGGCTGTATTCGCAAAAATAATGAAGAGTTACACAAATTGCTTGTTATTATTATATTATGTTATTCATATTTGATTGAGATTACATTATTATTCTGAAAGCACGAATCATCATCACTTAGTGACCACTCATTCGAACAGACGTACTCACAATTACATTTCAAGTACTACTTACGTACATACTATGGATGCATTAACAAGTTTGAATTACACAAATGAAATTTTGATGTGCTGTTTCTATTGGAATTTCTAAATGTAGAAAATATTCATAGTGGTATCTAATATATTTGCATTCTACATAGTATTTCTAACTAAAAGTGCACTCTTTCTGATATACACCGAGTTTATTATTTTTGAGATTATGCATGTAACAAATTTTGTTTAGAAAATACTTATTATGCAGGCAGTTAAATTACCTCTTTAATGATACGCCTCTGGAGATTGAGTTGGTAACGCCCTCTAGATTTCTATTTTAAAAGCTTAATGAGTTTTAATTTCGAGAGGGTAGCATCGCTTACGGAACGGAAATGTGTGGTTTTTTTCTATGTTACGCAAATTAAAGCTTTTGATTGGTTCTTTGTACATACCAACCTAAAAGGGGCGTATCCTAAAATACGATTAGGCTGCCTACTATCTATTAGGCTATCTTAAGATAAAATATCAATAACTTGCAGAAAAGCCCGTCCGTGGACGGGCAGCAAATGGTGGATCTCTATTTTAACTATCTAAATAAAAACAACAGTTTCCTAATATTGCCAATTTTAATTGGTCGTTGATCCGATTATCCGTTAATCCGGCTATCCGATTATCCGGTTATACATTAAGACGTTGATACATCTTCAATTTCGTATCGTACATTTTCTTACAAAAAAAATGGCACCCTGTAGGAGAAGCAGCTTCCCGGCTTTTTAATTATTATACAGGGTGTCCCCGTGACCGTGGAGAACCTCTTAGCTCTTAGGTGGTGATAGAGGACACTTTTCTAAGACATATTTTTAAATAAAATTTTTGTCCAAGTCCCAACCCTTGGGGGGGTACCTCACTTTAAAGCAATTTTTTAAATTTATGATTTCAAGCGGCCATTGCACCGATATTTTTGATTTTTTGGGTTTAATGGATTAGAGCTTTTCTATAGAGCATTTGAATATCTACAAATTATGTTATAACCCCTTATCGCCTAGAATCAACAGATTTCGAGTTATGAATTAAATTAAGGGAAAAAATGTCAAAAAATTCCGAGTTTTATTTTTTTTACTTTTCTTGCCAACCCCGTATCTTTTAAACGAAACGTCTTAGAAAAAAACTAATGGCATAAATCGGATAGGGAATTTAACGGGCTACAACTTTAGTTTAATAATTTTTATTGGGAAACCAACCGTTTTCACAGAAATTACGAAAATAATGAACAATTTTATTCTATATTTTCTTAACTTTCAATATTTTAATATTACGAATTTTTATTGAATCAAAATTTAACATATAATTCCGATTATTCAATTTCAGTCATCTGCCATCTCATAATCTCCAATTAAAATTATGATTTATTCAAATTTCTATATTTCAAAAATATACAATTTTGCCCTAATATACGGCACAATTTTTAAATCGAAAATAACCAAAATAATTCACTCAAAATTAAAATTAAAAATAATTTGCAATTAAATTCAGAAGATAAAATTAGTCTGGATCTCTCCTGAGGCCATCTTGGCTACGAGAAAGCTAGTTTCCACCGCTGGTGGAAATACTATTATGAATTTTGAATAAAGATATTTACAAAATCTTACAAAATTATAGAAATCTCAAAATAAAATACCAAAATTAATAAATAAATATTAAAAATCATCCAAATCGCTGACCGATCGAGTTTCACGCTAATCAATAAGTTTCACTGTATCCACACTGTAAATAGTCAGCGCGGCCGATGGTAAACTTAATACCTTAATATATAAAATCCCAGCACGCTGCTGCTCCTGCTCCAGCGTGTCATTTTTTGGTAACCTAGAAGCACTGTGATTGGTCGACTTTTTTTACCAACCGAAAAATATATTAAACCACCGCCGGTACTCCCCCTGGGACGACTTGCACATCAATCGAGTTTCCAACCAATCTCGGGTCTAGATGCCCGTCCGTGGACGGTCTTTCTGTTAGTTTACAATAAATTACCAATTTAGAAATTTATCAACCTACAGAAATCTCTGATTGGTCGTCCTCGTTTTATTAATTTTTAACCGACGAAAACAAAAAAAAAGGTTATCAATTCGACATGTATATATGGGCATTCCACGCCAAACCGACCACTTTTGAACCCGACCCCGATTTGGCCGAAACTTTTTTCTCGTTTTCTACACCACTAAAAATATTTCTCAGAATTTTTTCAACTTTTTTCACCCAACCCAAAAAAATTTATGAATTTTCCAAAAATTTGGCAATTTTTTTTTCAAATACCCATAACTTTTTCAAAAATTGACTAAATCCAACGTTTTTTCTTTAATTTTTCAGTTTTGAATGTACTGTTCAGATAAAAATATGAAAACTTTTTTCGATGTCACGTTCCATGAAATTTTTCAGTTTTTTGGGAAAAATCATCAATTTTTCAAATTCCGACACTTTTAATTTTTGATATTTTTTTCTAAAAAAAAACTTCGACTCATTCTGCAGTTAATGCCTCTAAACCCAGAGTGGGCCGACTCTGCTTTCTCTTTTTTTTGGATTGAAAATTTTTTTGTTGTTTATTTTACCACAATCGAACTTTGCTTTTATAATAAATTAAATTTAAATAAATATATCTTAAATTTTTTTTACTTTAATGATTTATAATTGAAAATAATTTTTTATTCCATTATTATATACAAGTATTGGATTTCAAAGCCAAGAATAAGCCTCGAAACATTCATTAAGCCGTCGTGTGATTTTGTTGAAGGTTTTTGTAACGAATTGAAGATTCTTTTACCCCACACACAAAAAAAATTATTTCAAATGCAAATCATATGCGATTAAAGTTAATCCCAGTATTAAAATAAGAAATTAATTATAATAAATGATCCTATGCAAAAAGGAGTTTCCAGGGGCCGGTATTCTGAGGTCCTCCCTTTTAGAGGAGCGGAGCGATATAACTGTCATTTAAAGCGAGTGGAGCGAAAATCGTAGTAATTCGTATTCTGAACCGCTCCGCAATATTACAGCGCTCCCTTTTTTTGACAAATTTAAAAGTATAAATTTGACTTTTGATTTATTTAACACACAATGGAATGTTGCCACATCTTATCGCTCTACTTTTAAAAACCCAAGTGGAGCGGTACATGGGAATACAAAATTATCACTCCACTCGCAATCAAACCGCTCCCTTTTGTGGAGCGAGTTGAGAATACCGGCCCAGGTCATTCAAATATTAGGAGGCCATGGCGGCCAGTAGGCCGCCTGACCTGCTAGTTTAACCTATAAGTTTCAAACCGCAAATTTAATTTCTAAAGATTTAAGAGTTCTGATTTGAAATTCAATAACACATTTTCTTTTTTTGAACACAAAAATTAAATTAGATATATAATTCACAGTTCACACTCGAAAATTACAGATATAGAAAGATGTGATCTTTGAGTTAGAGGTCGAGAACAATCGATAGCGCTATCGATTATTATCGATAGTAACTACTATCGAAAGTCATCGATAGTTTTCTGTAGCTATCAATAGTTTTCGATAGTTTTCTGTAGCTATCGATAGTTTTCGATAGTCGTCACACGTGACAGGTGCCTGCAATACCGGCAATTTACCTTTATCATTACTTTGATTTTTATGAATAAAAATGCAACGTTAGTTATTTGAGCATTTTGCACTTTCAACAGATGCCAGTTTTTGCTAAAAATATTTTTTCCTATATTTAATATCCACTATCGAAAACTATCGATATTTATCGATGGTCTAAACGTTGCCAATCGATAATTATCGATAGTGCCGCCTATCGATAATTCTCGACCTCTACTTTGAGTCGCTCCTATCATTAAAAACATATCTGCAGAGGCTACAACTCAAAATTACAGATCCAAAAATTTAAATAGAATAAAAATAGATAAAAAGTTGGTTTGAAGCTCCTAAGCTCAAAAATACATTTTCTTTTTTGAACACAATTACAAAGCTAGATTTTTTCAAACCGGGGGGTCTGGGGGGTATGGAATACCCTCCAGTATACCAGAGATTGTGCTAAAAAAAGGAAAACGTGATATTGAATTTCAAATCAGAAATCTTAGATTTTTAGAAATTGGATGTCCGGTTTGAAACTTATAAGTTCAATAGCACTTTTTTGCGTACAATCTCAGGTATACTGGAGGGTATTCCATACCCCCCAGACCCCCCGGTTTGAAAAAACTAGATTCTCAATGCAATTTCCATGACAGCTACTGTACACAGAGAATTTTAAAATTCCGAATGAGAAGTATTTATTGGTTACTGTCAGTTAATCGATACCACGAATTTAATTTTTTCCTAAAGATCATTAGAAAGAAAACAATGGTCCAGCGTGCGCGGCTGACCAAAAACATGGAGGAACTGATGTCCGAAGACAGCGACCTGTCTCTAACACCTTCCATGGCCAAGCCTTTAATATTCGAGGACGATACCCTGGCCATACATCGAACACCAGACAAGTCCAAATAGGAAACGCACAAAAAGGCCAAGAAGACTTCACACTTCTTTTCAACCACCGATCGATAACGAAGCTATGGAGGCAACCGCTACTGTTACAGCTTCCAGACCGACTCCACCAACTAACCAGGCACGGCCCAAAAGAAGATGGAGTGTACTTCCAATCACGTTGAAGGACACAGCCGCTTGGCCAACGATAAGCAAATCACTCAAGGACGAGAAAGTTAAATACAACAGCGTCCGCAGTGTCCCCGAAGGCGTCCAGATAAACCCCACCACATCGGAAGACTATAGGCAACTCCTGATGGTATTACCGCTCTTACTGGCCACATTAAGAAAGACCCCATAGGGAAAAAAATCTTCTAAATCAAGCAGATCGAAAACTAAAACAAAGAGTAATACCCAAATCTCCTGCATGTCCCAATTACTATCCCATGTCACAAGCTCCTGCACCAAACCGATGAACACTCCTGCTACCTGCGCAAACTACTGGGGCCCGCACCCTGCCAGCTACAGGGGCTGCCCGAAATTTCCCAAGCCTAAAGAAAACCACCGATCCAATCAACGGGATTGATTGGATCAATCACCAACCCAAGACCAATCAATATCGACGAAACTGGCCAACAGTGAAGCACGACTCCAACATATCTCAGACACACCTAGCAATTATCACGGTCCAACTTACCCACCACGACATCAAGCAGAACATCACCAAGACGATAATTGAAAGCTGGAAACAAACCCAAGGAAATTAAGTCGCCAACCCTCAACAAAGATGACGCACAATTTAAAATGATCAGCCGCCGGCTTACCACTTCGATACAACCACCTGTAGATATCGTTCCATTACCTAGTTCAAGGCCACTTCAGCGGGCCCTGCGGGCCCTGAAAACATCAACATCAGGTAGCATTCGTTTTGATCGATCGATGCTTTGCATTGACACTTAGATGAAGGAGAATAAGAAGAAGATGCGATTAAATGTACATCCCGCAGTCCACATTTACGATTTAGTGCGATTTAGGCAAATCTCGGATGCACCCTAAAATGAGTTTCACCCCTTTCGAGTAGTACCTTTTGGCGAGTTGGAGCTATATTCAAGGATGATTCAAAATTAGTTTCTTGAAAACTAATGGATAATCCGCAATAATTGTTTTTAAACGCTCAGAAAATTGTCCTCTTGCTGATAGTCGATTATCGATTACCGTCAGATTATCGAGTATCGATTGACTGACGGTTCTCTATTTATTTAAATTGTAAATTGTATTTAAACATTGATTCCAATATATTATATTTTATTTAAATTATACTGACTACATAAAATACTACTTATATGAATTATTAAATGACAATAAAATACTATTACTGAAAGGTTCTGAAATAATTCGTCCATCATTTTTTATTTAATCAGTTCATTTTTTAAAATATTGATTTCGTGTTATACAGGAAATTTTTGTACCTACTAAGGTGTTAATGTAGAATTTATATTAAGCTTTATTCTTCGACTGCAGAGTTTTCCTTCTTTTCAGTTTAAAATCCACTATGTTACAGACATTAGAAATTAATGTCCCACTGGGAGGACACTGTGACTGAGCGGATTAAATAGATTCCAAGTTAAACTTAAAGAAAATTTGTGTTTATATTTTTTATTTCCTTTAAGTTTCATTTAAATAATATGAACTTTTCTCTAAATTTTTCATAATTTATTTAATTGCCTACGAAATATGTTTCTAATTTTAGTGTTCAATAAATAGTAGCTTAAACCTGTATTCGACTTTAACAAAAATATGTATGGCCAAAATTCATCTATTTACAGGAATTTTGTAGAAACGAAATTCTCGTATTATTAAAAAATTCTTAGGTTATTCGAATCTGCTTTTTGCTTAATCGATAATCTTCACATTAAGTTTAATAATTCCATTTCGAAATCAGCAATAAAATGCGCAATTTTTCAAATCGAGAAATTTATTTTCGTACAATTATTAATACAAAAAATTTCTTTATAGCAAAATAAAATACTTCTTTAAAGTAAAATGGAAAATTTCGGATTTATTTAATTTTTTTAATTACTTCAAAGGCAGCTGAAGAACATTGATGATAAGAAATCTAATATATTCTTTGTTCTGTAACCGATTGCAATTATCTAAATATTTAGTTTTCTGTAATTAAAAATAAGTATTTTTATTACAAATACTTCTTTTATTTTTTTTTAAATTTTTATCCGATGCTGACTGTGTAAGTGTGTAGTTTACTTGTTACAAAAAACGTCTTTTCGTCATTTTTTTTAACTACACCTTGTTCATTATTTTCAAAATTTCTGTAAAAACGGTTGGTTTCCCATAAAAATTTATTTAACCAAAGTTGTAGCTCGTTAAATTCCCTATCCGGTTTGGACCATCAGTTTTTTTTCTAAGACGTTTCGTTTAAGAGATACGGGGTTCGCAAGAGAAGTAAAAGAAATAAAACCCCAATTTTTTTAACATTTTTTTCCTTAATTTAATGTATAACTCGAAATCCGTTGATTCTAGACAATAAAAGGTTATGACCTAATTTGTAGATGAGCAAATAATCTTTAAAAAAGTTCTAATCCATTAAGCTTACAAAATCAATAATATCAGAGATATGGCCGTTTGAAATCATAAATTTAAAAAATTGCTTTAAAGAGTTGCCTAAAGAGTCCTTTACGTTCTCCATCGTCACGGGGACACCCTGTATAATTAGCTACTTTACGACTTGGCTATATAATCTACTATTGACTGAAATTTTCTAGTGTGCGGTACAAATTGTATCTTGTTGTATGATAACGTGGACCCAAATATATACTCCAGTTTTATGTGCATGAAATGGGACGACATAAGAAACGTAAACTAAAATTCATTGGACATCTGAGGTGAAGCGACAAATACAAGCTGCTTCAAGTACATAGTTCAAAACCAAATTAATGTAAGGAAAGAGTTTTGTCTCGTAGTACAACAATTCCATAGCTGATAAAACTGAGACAGTGGTTTGTATTATTATTTCGAGCTGCAACCTAGAAAATTTAAATAGCCAACCTCCGGTATGAGAAGCCACGTGAAGAGGAAAGACAAAACTGACTGAGATTATTAACAAAAGATGACCAGTCATGCAAGTTGCATTCATATCCGAAAATTGTAATGCAGCGACTTTATTCAACCAGTGAGTCATAGTTATTGCCCTTTAAGACGCTTTGTTTGCGGTTTGGAAGCGCTACAGTCCAATATTACAAAAAATCTGTTGAACAAAGTTGGCTAAATTTAAAATGTAGCGTCTACGTCTGTGAATCTACAGGTGATTATTGCAAAGCCCCCTTTCATATAAAATTTTTTAGTTAGATTGGTGTCAACCCTTTGATCATTGTTTGGGCTTCAATGAACTTCTATTTCCATCATTTGAATATGTTTTTTCAGCCTAACTTAGGATAATTCAAGTTTATTTTTAATTTTTTTCAAAAATGAAAATTTTATTTTTATTGTGTATATGGTTGTTATTAATCCATTACTGAATTTTATTAAAATGAGAAATACGTTATTATTAATCTTAACTTTCTAATTTGTCGGAAATTAATTTCATACATTTCAGTCGGCTGGGAAGTGATTTTTTTTTACTTCCGAACCGGTAGGGTAGTAACTTTTACTATTCAGATTTATAAATTTTTACGAAATTATTTGCCAAAAATATTGTTTAGAAGTTAAAAATTTGAATTATTTATATTTTATACTATAAATAATATACAGGATGACCCCGTGATCGTGGAGAACCTTTCAGTTGGTGACACTTTCTTAAGACAAATTTTTAAATAAAATTTTTATCCAAGTCCAAACCCTGGGGGGGGGGGTAAAACCCTTTAAAGCAATTTTTGAATTTCTGATTTCAAACGGCCATAGCTCCGGTATTATTGATTTTTTGAGCTTAATGGCTTAGAACTTTTTTAAAGATCGTTTATTTATCTACAAATTAGGTTATAACCCCTTATCGTCTAGAATCAAAGGATTTTGAGTTATAAATTAAATTAAGGGAAAAAATGTTTAAAAATTCAGGTTTTATTTTTTTTTACTTTTCTTGCAAACCCCGTATCTCTTAAACGAAACGCCTTAGTAAAATACTGATGGCCTAAACCAGATAGGGAATTTAACGGGCTACAACTTTGGTCAAAAAATTTTTTTTGGAAAACTATCCGTTTTCACAGAAAATCTGAAAATAATGAATAAGGTGTAGGTGTACCCCAAAAATTTGGGTTTGTTACAAATTCTATTTTCTGTTCAGAAAAAACCTCTCTGTTTTTTATAAAATTTAAATTTTGAATTTAATTTACTTGAACAGCTTATTACTGTATTTGTTTAAATGCATTTATGTTTTGGTTTACAAAATTGCCTTAGGTGTCCTAGAACAAGTAATCAGAGCTTACTTTTGAGCACAAAATACAATTAAAATGTTTTATATGGATAATACTTAAAAAGATTTTATTTTATCTCTCATAAACTTCTTTTACTATAACCACTTTTAATGCTTATTATGAATTTTACTATGCTAATGAGACTTAACACACTAATGGAAAATGCGAGTAGAACAAAGATAAAAGCGTAAAATGAATTTAAATTTTATTATGTTTTGAAATATCGTAATGTTCTAGCTAGGCTTACATTATATCTACACTTTGTGTTCATTTAATCGAATGTAACTCAATTATACACGTAAATTACTGTATTAATAATTATTAAAATAATAAAAGGTATGCTTTATTAGATTCCCAAAGAGTTTGTATTCTTTGTTTGAGTTGTTATATTCGGTAAAATGTATAGTACTGCTCCATTTCCCGGTTAAATAACTTAACACATCGCAGGCTTGAATCCCTTTAAATGTATTTTAGGGTCAAAAAATGCAAACATTCCATTAGATACCTGTAGAAAAATTTCACCCCTACCGCACGTGGAAAGCCGCTATGAATAAACCGGAGCTTTTCACTTAAAACGTGGCAATATCGATCCAAATCTATTTCGTTTTACTAATGACAATTATATGCTGATAGTTAAATGATTAACTACCGCTTAAGTCCTTAAATGTCCCATCGCATCAGTTATATACAGTAGCCGTCATGGAAATTGCATTGGGAATTATCAAGGGGTAAATATTCAATAAAATTTCTATACACAAGACTTGGAATTCCAAAGATTTCCAAGGAATTCCAATTAGTTCAAATCAAAGTGCAATCTAAAGAATTCCAGTGATTTCCAAAGAATTCCATGAATTTCCAAAAAATTCCAGGGATTTTCAAGAAATTCCAGGAATTTTCAAGTGATTCCAACGATTTCCAAAAAATTTCAAGGATTTCCAATGAATTCCAAGAATTTCCAAAGAATTCCATTGATTTCCAAGAATTCCAGGGATTTCCAAAGATTTTCAGTGATTTCCAACGAATTCCAACGATTTCCAAGAATTTCAGGCATCTCCAAGAAATGCTATTAATTTCCAAGAATTCCTGGGGTTTCCAAAGAATTCCAAGAATTTCCAAAAAATTCTAGGGATTTTCAAAGAATTCCAACGATTTGCAAGAATTCCCAAGATTTCCAGTGAATTCCAAGAATTCCAAGAATTCCCGAGATTTCCAAATTTTTAGGTAAAAACGAATTTCTGCCATTCTAAAGCTCTGATTTTCGAGTTCGGGTGGCTTCAAGGACTTCCAAAGAATTCCATGGGTTTCCAATGAATTCCAAAGATTTTCAAGAAATTCCAATGATTTCTAAAGGAATTCCAAACGAGTGTGCATAAAATTTTCGGGATATTTACCCCTTGGGAATTATTCCTGCATTAAAACAATATATTTCTATATTATATTCTTAATAAGCTCAATAAATACATTTTCTTCTTTGGACACAATCAAACCCCCCAGCACATTAGTGATTATTAGAGTACGGATTTCTAGAAATTTTGCTATACAGAAATATTGATAGCAGAAGTGTAATTGATATAATGTCCATGAATCTGATAAAAATAAGTCATTTGGCGCTATTTTTTTGATGCTTATATGCTTATTTTGATACTTTTATGCTTAAATTTAGTTTTAAGCATTTTTGGTGCTTATTTTAGCACATTTTCGATAAATTAACAAAAATTGCAGTAGATACATAAATTAATACTTACATTTATTTCTATTTTGCTTACTGTAAATTTAATGTTTAGTAGAGACAAAACGTTTTGGGTTTATAAACAAATAAAAAGACGGCAAATAGTGGCTTCAAAACTTTTAATGATATTGATATTTAATGATCTACGATATAATAGGAGGTATAATGAAAACTTAGGTATTTTCAATGGAAATTTTAGTGAAGAAAAAATGAAGCTTGAACTACCACAAAACCTAAGTGTGAAATTTAAGAACGCCCCAATTACCATAGTGTCGAGGTAGAACGCCTTTTTTTTATTGTGTTATTTTTCAAAAAAATGTTATTAAAAAAGTTTTTACTTCGAATCAAAAAAAAAAAATTTTTTAATTGAAATAAAATTTCAAAAATTTTTTTTTTTACTTTTTTTAAGTGCTTATTAATTATTATGTTAAAGTTTAATGCATATTTTTATGCATATAATGACAATTTTTTGTGCTATTTTAAGCGCTATTTTCAAGATTTTTTATGCTTAAAAGTCCGTACTCTAGTGATTATGTTCAAGAAAGGAAAATGTATTAATTTCAAATCAGAAATCTTAGATTTTAGAAGTTAGATTTGCAGTTTGAAACCCATATGCTCAATAACACTTTTATTGCGCACAATCTCTGGTGTACTGGAGGGTATTCCATACCCCCCAGACCCCCCGGTTTGAAAACATAGCCTTTTGTGTGCGGTTATTGAAATTTTATTGGAAATTGTTATTTTAATTCTAAAATATTCAGCGATGCAGTTTCCATGACTGCTGTTGTATATGTATATGTATTTGACTATTTTTAAATTTTTACTTAGGTAGTCCAGTACTGTAGCCAGGTTTTGTGTTGCGGGGGGGGGGACTCACAGCAACTAATAATTTTTGAAATTGATTCTAAAATTTTGCCAAATACTGATAACTGTTATGGGTCTATAATTTTTGACGAAACTTTTCAGGAGTATCCTGAAGACTCCTTTTTGCCATAACCTAGATAAATATAGACTTTTTGGGTGCTAGCATTACATTATATTCCGTAACAGTTTTTTCAAGATAAAATCCTTTTGTTGTTATTAAAACTCGGGGATTTCCCGGCTTGCTTACTGATTTATCCATTTGTATAATTCCTTCTCTTCTACCGTTTTTGTTGTAGCCATGTTTTAAGTTATTATAAGTTAGGAACCTTTTTTTTTAATATTTAGCTTATAAAGAGAGATTTGTATGTGGTTTTAAGTTAGAAAACGTTTTTTTTTTTATTAAATTGTCCTGATTAAAAAGTGAGATTTTGACGTAGGGTATAAGCTAAATATAATTTTTTATCAAAATATTTTCCTTAAAAAATTCACCGTGACTAGAAGTATATCGGATGTAACCCAATATAATATCAGGTGCTCTTAATACTTCATTTTCTATCTAACTGCAATGGCGATTTTGATCAAGCCATCAAACGTTGTTGTGAACTTAACAAACAAGTCTTTATAAAGGCGGTATTAAAAATAAAAATTGAAGTTTTCAAATTGCTAATTATCCTTTCAAGATCTACGCAATGTCAGAACTCAAAAATTAATTTGAATTCAAAAATATTTAGAATTATTTCACGAAAGAAACTGCAATGTCAGCCAATTACTGATTGTCTGCCAATTGATCTGCTGTCGTTAACTTATATAATTGCCTATAATTAACATTACTTTTACTTTTACGGAAAGTAGAATTAGACAACGGATCTTTACGGATCATTTATAAGTTTTTTTGCTTCAAGGATTTATTGAACTGTTTTTCTACAGCTTAGAGTACAATTAGATGTAAACCTCAAAATCACCAAAAAAAGATTTGATTGACACAAAATGATTATTATCTGTTCCTCTATAAGTACTAACAAGCTCCCCGCTCTAGAAAATCGGCTTTGGATGGGGAGGGGCGTCAATACCATACATTTCCACAGTTTTTGTTAAATATCTCGAAAATGAGGTGAGATACAGCAAATATTCTTCTATACAAAATTCAAGGCCGTTAAATTTCCTACAATAATGACACTATACATGTTTTTGGTAAACTTAACAGATTTGAAGATATAGAGGGGGAAAGTTTTAATCAATTTTTGTCTTGTGGTACAAAACGTGAAACCCATTGTGATAGGTGATGATGACCCATGCGTGATGATGCGTGATAAGATGTGTGAAATGCGTGATGCACCTCCATCAGTATCTGAATCCACCGTCGGCGTTATCCCTTGATCAGGGTAGAACGAGATTGTATTTCGGCGCCGGTTAAATTGGTTATTATTTGGCGCCCTTCGCCACCTGGTGCCTAGTGCGACCGCTCCTCTTGCTCTAGTCCAGGCCTGCGTTTTTTGAATTTATCCTCCATGGATTTTCCATGTTTTCATCGTCTGACATAAGTAATTTATCTTCTTTACTGCAATCTACAATGTCTACTTCTATGTCTTCACTGTTAGAGCATTCTCCCTTCTTCTATACTCACAGTTGATTTTATAGTCTGTGGTGCATGAGCAGAAAACTAACCAATTCTCTAGAGCAGCAGCTAAAGAGGTTGTTGGGCGCAGATGACCACCAGAATTTTTCAGTCCCATTTGAGCGGGTCCACCTTCGCTCAACAGAAACAGAGGTACTATACGTTCCAACGAGAGAAACTGTGGTAAGACGCATAAATTGGGACACTCAGTCATCCGACCTTCCTCATTCATTGTCATCGCCGATGCACTATTCACTTTCATTTACTATTTTTCAACGGACTTCCTTAACATCCGTTATTGGATGGTTTATTGAAGTTGTAAGCATGACATGTTATGTAAAAATAAAACTGGAAGGGAAAATTATCAAAGCTCTTCCTGTCGATATCTCTTAATCTATAAAGTTTATAAGAAAAATTATAGGACCATTTTTGTAGAAAATTTAACGGCCTTTAATTTTGTATAAGGTGGTATTTTCTGTATCTCACATCATTTTCGAGATATTTGAGAAACACTGTAGAAATATATGTTTTTGACTTCTTTTCCTCTCCCCCTCCCTAACCCGATGCTTTAAAGCGGGAGACTTTTTAGTACTTTAGAGCAACGGGTAATGAACATTTTGTGACAATCAAACCTTTTATTTCTTGCATATAGAGAAATATGTTTTACTAATTCACACAATTGTGCAGAAAAGGTACGCAATTGTGTAATTTTTCTGCACAATTGTGTATTTTTTTCTTCTTCAGTCGAATGATCTCAAATTTCTGTATTTTTTTATTAATAATTTGGTAAATCAAATTACAGTCGAGATTTGATATCAACTTCAAGTTTAATTTTATTAATTTTTATATTACATAAAATTTAATAAAAAAAATCGTCTGCTAGGAGATTTGAATTTAAAATTCCTAAGGTAAATAATGGTGCTTTGTGAACGTGGTGGCTAAACAGCCACCGAGGGCGAACCAACATGTATGTTTTATCTGTTGTACTATTTAATTTGTGGAAAGGCCGGTACAACTAATTGCATAATCGTGTATGTATACCATTGTCCTCTCCACCTCTAGGGCTCTTCAATCTCCTTAATTGAAAGTACAGCTTAAGCAATTACATAATATATTTTATGTACATCCCCGATTAAAGTAAACTTCTATATCTATTCAAAATTATATCAACAAACTTTTCAAATTAAATTAAATTCCTCTGGTTTCGACTGTTCAGTACCCGAGGGCATAATAATAAATATTATTATAATATATGTATATGTTGTGACTTCTATTGGCCTCCAAATTAATTTAACAGGCGCGTGCAAGAACCAAACAATAAATGTTTACAACTGCAGGCAAGATTCGTTATTTAAAATCCCCTTAGGGAATACAGTGTACTACATTTTTTAAATAACGTCCAGTTGATGCAACTCTATTTATTCTAGTGACTTTGATTGAAAATAACATTTTAAGTTGGTCGCATTTAAGGAATGTAGGTAATATAAATGTCAACGTCAATGTTTGCATCGAAAAAGTACCTGTAAAGTATACTACATGTTTGAAGTGATCGATACTTTTTAAAAAAATTAAGAAAAACCAAATACCAAAGTTTGTTAAATTTATTACCTTCCGCCGTAAGGTAAAGTTCGAATATTACTTGACGCCGGTATGGAAAATAAAATACTTGTTCTAAACGTATTTATCCGAGAAAAAATACTTTATGCGTCTATACTTTTATACCAGGACACACTGTATTATGGTTTAAATATAGTTATGTATGGAAATTCAAAGCAGGGTTATTTTAAACCAAATTTTTATGTGAGATTTAAGATAGTGGTATGTGATACAAAAGCACGAAGTTATTGTATATTATTAAGATACGATCGGCAATTGATATTTAGCAACTTTATCAAAGTAAAAATGTTTCACGACCGGACATGAAAGCACACATTAGAGTAAAGCAAAATTTGTGCCAAATTAAAGTGTAAATTTGTATAACTTGACTGGCCTACTGGAATTGAAATACTGAAATATCGGCAAACTGCTCGATATTGCCAAGGACTACTGCCTACATTATTTTCGTCAAGAATGGAAGTGCAATGAAAACTACGTTTACCTCAGGTTACGTTGTAGATTGTCATCTTATCGAATTGCGGTTTTTTTAGAAATCCCGAATTTTCCTTTTCACTTCGGCGATGTTGATTATTTTTAATTAAGAAAACAAGAAGATACATCTATCTACGGAAACTTTTTCAATATTTCTATTAAGTTAGTCGGTAAGAGTTAATGCGTATTGCGTGATATGAAATTTTATTGCAAATTATAAAAGTTTTCTTTTCTTTATATATATTATACCTATTTCTAATTATCTTTTTCATGAATTTATAGTCTCTGTAGTGACAGTTCAATTAAATTAAAAAAACGAAAGACGTGAAATATACAAAGAACCATAAAATTGCAAACTTTAATTTATGTTCCAAGTTACTGTGATAAATTTTTAAAAAATGTAAAAAGTTACGTATATTTTTTTTTTATTAAAATTGTTATCTATTAATAATAATTATTCAAGATTGTTTTTTCTTGTAAAAACGAAAAAACACTTTTTTGCAAACTTTGCATGGTCACAAACTTGTTGTGCTGCAAATATAAGCGTAAATAAGCCAAATTCAAAAAATTACTATAAGAACAAAATTGTAGACCGGAAAATTCTACAAAAGAAAGGTTTATGCAATTTTTTTCGTATGAAAGTCAATCTCGAGTGAAACGCAATATAAAGTCTGCACTTGAAAAATTTTGTTGTACAACTGACAAAACTTGACATTGTAGATGATGACTTCGGTTTTTAAGTACATAATTATATGTTTTTGATTAATTTTTGATTACGATACATAATATAAAAACGTTTTTAAAATAAAAAAATTTTTAATAAATTTTTATTTTTCCAAGTCCCAAAGTTTCCAAGAGCCTGCTTCAGAAAAATACAAATCTCACAATTCAATTCCAAAAATTAACTCAAAATTAATTTATATTAATTGTCTTGTCAATTTAAAATTGAAATCCAATTTTAATTTTTATTTTCAATAAATTTAAAATACTCAAAAATATCCGCTGATCACAGTCAGCAATGGATATGCCGAATCCGTATTTGCCCATTGTTTCTTTTTAGTTTCCAATTATTTCCTGTTCAGCAACAATCTTCACCTCTTCCTTCCCGAAAATTTCGTTTTCATCTCTATCAACTTCAACAAGCACTTCAAACAATTTTTCCTTTGTTTCTTGTGTGATTGTATTTGACTTTTCCAATTCCTGATTAATTTTTTCAAAATATTTGACACCCCCTATGTTACAATTTTTTTAAAACACTTTTTTAGGATTAGAAAGTAAGTTCTTCAATTATTAAGCCCCAGGTTGTTGAGATGCCAGTTTAGATGTATTTTTATAGGTCGAAAATTATTTCAAAAAGTTTTCCATAAAAATAAACCTAAAAGTACTTACTTAATATTTTTCTGTACATGTCAGGCCTTAGGTTATTTTATACTGAAAATTTTTTGAAATTAAATTTTGGATTTCTACAAGGATTTTTATGAAAACTTTTTAATTTGAAATATTTTAGGGCAATAGGGATTGCTGGGGGTCTGTTTTCAAAAAATACGGGAGTTGCTATTTTGATTTCGAGTTAGTGGAAACTGTCGACTCGAGGGGGGGGGTCGGAATCTGGTTTAATTGGTATTTGTAATTCAGTTTTGTGGACCAGGAAGTTGGGCTGGGTTTTTAAGGAACACTATCAGTACTCTTTTTTGCCACAACTCTAGAAAGTAGGCTGTCCTTAGCCACGCAGTATAAATATTCCGTAGCATCTGCCCCCCCCCCTCTATATATATAGATTTATCAAATCTATAAAGTCAAAATAGTATCTCATCAGAGTTTTTTTTTTATTAAAGTAAGTTAAGGTGGAACCGAGGGGAAGAATCGCTGAGGAAATCTGGTATACAAGTGAAGAAAAATGTGAGAAAATATCGGGGAAATTTGAGAAAATCTTAGGAAATCTTAAAAAATATTGGGAAATCGGTATTTTATGAATAACCTCTTCAAATGATCTTTTTAAGAAAAGATCCTTGTGCGTTATCAAATGCTGATTTTCCTTTTGCTTGTGTTTAATAAATTAGTCGATAAGATTAATACTGGGTTTGCTTTCTCTGATACCCGTATTAATAATTGCGGATTCATCCGAGATTCAAGCTTAATTCTCGAAATAGCAGCTGTTGCTACGATAAGGTCTAAATTCCAGTACGAAGAAGTAAAGAAATTTGAAGAAATTCAAAGAAATCTCGAAAAATCTGTATTTTATGTATTTGTATTTTTTATCAAATGCTGATGCCTCTTTTTCTTGTGTTTTATAGATTAGCCGATCAAGTTTAATAGGTTCCATTTTCCTGAGTGGTTTGGAGTTGTTAATCGGTCTTAGACTTTCAAAGTCTAACCTTATGGTTCATCCACATATAAGTCAGACTTTTGGAGTAAAATTTTGAAAAGGAAATCCAACGTCCGTTCGGGAATCGTCGTGGCCGTTTCGCCGTGGCCGTTTTGCGTCGCCCATTTTGCCGTCGCCCATTTTGCCGTGGCCGTTTTGCCGTCGCCCATTTCGCCGTGGTCGTTTCGCCGTCGCCCTTTTCGCCGTCATTAATTAATAAATATAAATCCAAAATTGCAATTTCAGTTTTATTAAATTATATATAAAATTAAATAAAAAAATTAATAAGGATACAAAGTAAATAAAAAAATATAAAAATATCGAGGGTTTTTTCTACTTCTGCTTTTCTAATTTCTAATTTTCCATAGCCCCGAAAATATTAATTTTTGCAGTCAAAATGTTATAGTCTTTTTTATAACTTTTGAGTTATAAATTAAAGTAAAAAAACGGCAAAATGGGCGACGGCGAAACGGCGACGTCGAAATGTCCTAGACCCGTTGGGATTTACTTGTTTCTGAATTTCTCTGCCGCTACCCTGTAAGTTATTCCTTACGGATCTTTGGTGAGGTCCTCCTCCACAAAATGTTTCCAACTCTTTTTCCTGGCATCCTTGGATGAGGTCAACTTAAGTTATGAAAAATTTCCTGTCTTGATTGGTCCATTTTCCAGTTGGTAATTCCAGTGTGTTGATTTTCGTCTTTGAATTTCTTTTATTGTTTGTTTTTATTTCTATCTATTCCTTGTTTCTAGTGGTTGTCTTCTTATTTGTTGTGGGTAGCTACCGTTCGTTTTATTATTGTCCTTGTTGGTTGCGGTAAACATTTTTCTTAAATTTCAAATTTAAATTGATAATAATTTATACGTCTTTTGTTAGATATTTCTTTGAATTTTGATTACTCGCTGGCTTGTCGTTTTGTTGGGGTTAATTCGAGTCGTTTTATCAGTTTTCATCTTCTTGCGTTGATTTATTCTCCAGGAATCTATCCAGAAGGGCTGAACCGGCCCTGCTGTAGGGCTCTAGACCTGGAAACGTTCGGTCGGGTTTGGGGAGGGGGTTGTTTCGAAAAAATTCTTCCGGCTTGTTTCTTTCTTCGCTATACGAAGTGCAGTCGAAGATCTTCGTAGGTGGGGCAGAAGCCGTTTGAGGACTTCCCCAATCTCTTGAGGTGTCTTCCGAATTCGGCGTGACTTGTTATTAGTTGATCCTTCTGTCAGCTTGTGATTATTTCTTCTCTGGGCCAGATCCTGGGTATATAATGGGTATGTTATTCTTCAGACTGTAGTTTTTTCCCACATTTCTCACCATTGGGTTTATAAAGAGGTGGGCCATCACGCCAGCTGCCAGTGAGAGGACCGTTCGGTAAAATTTGGCCAAAACCCTGTAGCAGGTCCCAGAGCATGGCAAGAGCCTGGCTTTTGTATGTCTTTTCTTGATCCTCCATAAGGACGAAGGGGGCTATTGCCTCATTGTAGATTATGGACATGGAAGCTTGCCTTTCTCTGTAGTCCGCTTGCATTGTTAGTTTTGCGTCCAGTATCTTACCGAGGTATTTATGTTGCGTATTTCATGATTACTACTACTATTACTACCCGCCGCTCAATTAGCAATTAGCTCGATTAATTTTCAATAAAAATAAAAATTTTGTGAATTTAATTTTTAGTTTTATAGCTGCTTTGTTTATTATTTTCTGATTTTCTGTGAAAGAGATTGGTTTTTCAAAATATTTAACTAGACAGAAGATGTAGTCCGTTAAATTTCCTATCCGGAATGGGGCGTCAGAATTTTTGTAAAATGTGTAGTTTAAAAGATACAGAGATGTTTTGAAAAAAACAAAAATTAAAATTTTTCTTAAAAAATAATTTATAAAAAATTACTGCTTCTCCCTCTCCCTCTCCAACACACCAATATCATACATATTGATACATGTAAAAGTTTAATCTTTGAAACCGGGGGGTCTGGGGGGCATGGAATGCCCTCCAGTACACCAGAAGTTTGAAGAAAAATAAAACATTTTTTTTTAATAAATAAATTCTAAGAAACTACTGCTCCTCCATCCCAAACACGACAATAATATGTATGCCGATGATACATAGAAAAGTTTAATTTCTGCGACCGAGGTGTCTGGGGGCCAAAATTTAAAAAAATTTTATTAATAAATAAATTCTAAAAACATACTGATCCTCCATCCCAAACAAGAGGATAATATGTACGCAGAAGATATATGCAATTGTTTAATCTCCGAAACCGGGGGCTCTGGGGGGCATGGAATGCCCTCCAGTACACCAGCTGTTTGAACAAAAATAAATACTTTTATTAATAAATAAATTTAAAAAAATTACTGCCCCTTTCTCCCGAACACTACAATCTGTAGGGAGTAGATACATACAAAAGTTTAGAAATTAAAAAAAAAACTAAAAATGTTTCTTAGAAAAGTGTCCTCTATCACCACCTAAATTATGTAAAGTGTATCCGGGGACACACTGTATTTAAACATAAAAATCATGAGAAGCGCTACAGGCCTCGTGAGTCCAGAGCTAAGTAGTATTTAGGAATTTAATACCTCAAAGATGTTGCCAACATCTTGTGAGAGAGATACGGTTGAAATAACCAGGTGTACTTAGTCGGAGATCGAACCCACGACTTCGACATAGCAATCTAGAATTTTAACTGCTAACCTACTAATGTATTGCATTATGAAATATGTAAATGCTTTAATAATTAAAGATGATCACGGCCTGGTCTTTACGTGCCAAGCCGAAGCCTCCCGTTCGATGCCGGGCGAAGTAAAAACATTATTCTAGTCGTCTTTTCTCGGCAGACAATAGCAAACCACCGAGGTATCAGTTAAGAGAACTTTTCAAAAAAGCTATGGTCAATATGCTCTTACATAGAGCGAAGGACTTTGAGAGAGAGAGAAATAAAGTTTTCTTCTTTATCACCTAATTTCTGTCCACTTCTAAATGAAGACCTTTTCTCTTTCTGTCCATTTACATCTGTCGTCTTTCCACCTTTTGTGCGGTCTTCTCGAACTTGTTTTTGTTTTTCTTGGTTGCTACTGCACGATTTGTATTATCGCCATCAGTGGCGTATTTAGAAAATCCTTTTTAAGACTTTTTAAGAATCTCTTTAATCCATTCAATGCGCGTCAGTGATAAACGTCTGACAAGTTCCTGAAATCAAAAAAATTCAAGCTATAAGTATATACAAATAAAATAGTAATAAATATATCACATTATAAGTATTTATTTATAATTTACAATATAATATACAATCTCAGGGAGGGCTTCAGAGATACAATCCGAGCCGTCTTTGGAGGCGGGCAATTGCCCCTTTTGTGCCCTTCTAAATACGCAACTGTCTAGTATTGGGATTTCAAAATGCCTTAAAACGAAATCTCTTTCGATCGATCTACTTTCATATTTATCCGTTACAATTGTAATCAGAAATCGTAAATCTCCTTTTGGGTACAAAAGTTGGCACCCTGCATATTGACAATAGTTCGAAAATCTTCCATTGGGTTTTTGATATTTATATTTTTATTTTGATAATTTTGTAAAACTTTATTTGGTATAACGCCCAATAACCTAATTTTGCGGTTTTCTCAACTAACTAAGGTGGCAACAGCTGGGCGAAAAAATCAGAATTTATGTCAAAAATAGCCACCAAAAGCGGTCGATGAGAATTTATTTAAAATTTTGGTAAAAAAAATTATTTATTTTTGCATTGAAGTGATATTTAATTTATTTTGGTTAATTGTTTCAATTTTGGACAATTTGTCTATTTTGTCCCCCTTCCGCTCACAAAAGGGAGACTATAATATTTGTTGTTTATTGATTTTTAATTTAATCTAAATATTTTTGTTTTAATATGAAAAATTAATTATTAATAATAATAATATACAACCGTTTTTATAGCCAAGTAGGAACATGGGGTACACCACAATTATAAGAAAATATGTTTTCAAAATAATTAAGTATAATATAATATCAATCAAAAAGTCATTACTACAAGATAACAAATTTAAAGGTTAACAATGCAGAATGTAGTTATGTACTTGTAAAATTGTAAAGAACTTTTTTGCTACTTTCGTTTCCACCCCAGATTCGGTAAAATTCATAGCAGGCTCAAGATTCTTGGCAAAAAATAAAAGTTTTTTTTTTGTTTTAAAGTAAAATAATTCTATTTATTATTTACAAGAAAAGTTTTCGACCTACTGCTTCGGGCTTTTAATTATTAAATTTAAAATATTTACAAAAAAGCTATCCGGTAAAATGAGTATTTTCTTGTTGCATTTTGTCACCCAAAATTGTGGAAAAAATTACTATTTTTAAAATATTCTAAAACTGGCAAATAAAAGAGCAAACTTTATAAAAAATGTGTTTATCGGAATTTTTTTAATATTTAGTTGGCGTTACAAACGAGTTTACTACCTCCAATTATTTTCTTGCGTGTGTAATCAAAATAATTCAAGCTGATACACCTACGCATATTTTTCATTCATTAATCTTGATAATTTCTTATATTCGGGCAATTTTATTGTCAGAAACGAAAGCTGAACTTAAAGTAGAACAAAATTCTGAGAAAATTTAAACGAAGGGCTTTCGTTTCCTTAAAGGTTTACTTTTATTAATAAACCGGTTTTGACTTTAAGTCATCTTCAGCAGTTACCGTAAATTTCAAAAAAAATGTAAAAAATGTAATTTATAATTTCTATAAAACAAAAATTTATCAAATATATATTTATGGCATTTATGTAAAAAATATATAATAATTGCAATTTTCAGGCAAATAACACGCGAGTTTCGTTCAATTTTATCAATTTATTTATGGGAAAACTTGCGTGGGAGTTATAATTTCAATTTTTTATTACAAGAGTAAATATACATATTACAATTACATTTAAATTGTTCCAGTTTAAATTTTTTCGTTTATCCACTTTAGTGCTTTAAAATGCACAAATAATACAAAAAGCTTTTATGATTACGGCAGACTATTATCTTTCACTTAACGCTAATGTTTTGTGTTTTCAGAAAGTAAAAATAACATGTCCCATTATAAGCTAACATACTTTAATGCACGAGGACGTGCTGAACACATTCGTTTAATTTTTGCATATTCCGGAATAGAATATGAAGATTACAGAATTCCCAAAGAAAAATGGCCTGAATATAAAAAAAGTAAGTGCACGTATCTATTCGAATAGAAATTTTTTTTTATTGAAACCGCACTGTTTAGAAACTCCTTTTGGAATGCTTCCCGTATTAGAAATTGATGGAAAAGTAGTTTCTCAAAGCAACGCTATTAGTAGATACCTGGCGAAACAATACGGCTTAGCGGGAAAAGATGAATGGGAAGCTTTACAATGTGACGTATTAGTAGATACACTTGGCGATCTTAAACAAAGTAAGCTATTTATTATTGCAAATATAAAATATTGCACTAACTTTTTGTTTTTCAGTTCTTTGGCAGTACAGAACAGAACAGGATCCCATTAAAAAAGAAGAACGTAAAGTCAAATTAATGAAAGAAACTATTCCATTTTATTTGGCAAAATTCGAAAAAGTAGTATCCGAAAATGATGGATTTTCCGTAGGCGCAAGTGTAAGTAAATCAGTAGATAAACTATGAGGATCCTGACTCACCTCAGGTTCCTCATAGTTTATCTACTTTAATCTCATTTTAACAGCTTTCAATATTCTTCTTTATTTTCAGATAACGTGGTGCGATTTTGTGTTTGCCGTATCACTAGAAAATTTTGAGTTGATTTTTGGCAAAGCGTCGTTGGATCAATATCCCGCATTGAAAGGACTTAAAGAAAAAGTATACGCCATACCAAGCATAGCAGCTTGGTTTGCTAAAAGACCCATTACTGAATTTTAATGAAAAAGAAAAGATAGATTTAAATTTGTTAGTGTTTACAATTTTCAAAAACTGAAATATAACTAAATAATAAAAAAGTGTGCAAAAATGGTACCTACTACCATTCCTTCATTTAATTTCTCTTGATGTTTAATCATGCTTCTCATAAACATTAACTTCGAAATATGGAACATCTGTAAATTTCACGAAAAAGAACTACTAATGGCGCACAACTCGATAACAATAAAATGATTACAAGCTAGAAATAAAAAATATTAATCATACTTCTACCGAGAGAGAACGATGGTGCACGTTTCGTTTGAGCGCTGAGATGCAGCCATAAAAAAACAGAAATGAATTATCAGTGAATTTTCAAAAAACCCTCAGTACCGTCAGCGTCTTAGCACTCAAATCAAATATGAAATTATAGAGGCGGACTGATAATAAAAATTATCAGGGCCACTTAGGCAGGATGTCGGTCCTCCCCTGGAACATTTTCAAGTAGGTACCTGTTAAAATTACCATTCCTTACCCTAGGAGGATCTAGTAAGTTTTTAAAAATTGTAAACATGCAAAGACTATTTTACAAAGCACCAAAACATTATTTTGCTTTAGTTTATAAAATGTGGATAGGAATTAGAAAACTCAGCATGAATGTAGAATAAAATACTTGTGACTATAACTATACGTAAGAGCAAGAAGTGGAGGTTAATGTTTAGTGTTGCGTTGTGTCTATGTCCAATGTCTATTGTACAGGGTAGGCAAATTTTGTTTGTTTTGCAGGGCATTCCGGACATTTTTGAATTTAGAGCAGAGTAACTAAACTTGTCCTGAGAATAATTATTTTTCATTGTAGTTGAGCTGCGCAAACACATTTAAGGTATCATTGTTTGTTATGCAATTATGCGCCATTATTACCAATTTGAAAAATTTTAAAAAAATTGCTTTTTCAGTTATTTTAAAAAATAACTAAAAATTTACAGAGATCATGTACTTAGTTATATATAATATGTAGACTTAATGGCTTATGGTGAAAGAAATAATGAAATAAACAATCATTTGTTTTTGCGCTGCGGCTTAAACTTGTAGTTTTTAAAATTAAAGATATGTTAGTTTTAGTAGACGAACAACAAGGCTTCTAATGAATTTTTTCAAAACTCGAATTTACTTTTATTAGTAAAAAACTTCTTTTGTTCGCGGTTTAACAGTCTTGTTGTTTCTCTAGCTGCCAATTTTTAACACTTACATATGATGGAAATTCATCGCTTATTTAGTGTTTCAAATGCCTATAGGGCCTTACTTAATTTTTTGAAATAACATAGCTGAAAGTTAGTAAACTTAAAATAGTTTATTTAGTGTTAACATCGCCAACGGTCATAAACCAGGTAACAACAACAACAATTTTGAACAACTTCCAAAATATTTATTTCATGCTTTAAAGCGCACATTACATGTGTTAACATCGCCAACGGTCATAAACCAGGTAACAACAACAACAACAATTTTGGACAACTTCCAAAATATTTATTCCGAGCTTTAAAGATCACATTACATTGTTTAAAAAATTGAACTTCCCCACATTTATACCATAGCCCCACTTCACTTGTCACTACACCCAGCTTTTGTACTTATTTAGTGATATTGAAATGATCAGAGTTGACGGAACGGCTAGGACTGGATGATAATAAAAAATATATCGAAATATCGATACATATCGAATATCGATACTTATCATATCATATCTTTACTATTATATTAATTACAGTAGCAGTCATACAAATTGCATTGGAAACTATTCCCTGAATTAAAAAAAAAATTTCTATATTACATTGTTGAAATGAGTTTGAAACAACAACAAAGCTAGGCTTTTTAAACCGACGGTCTGGGGGGTATGAAAAACCCACCAGTGATTGCTTTCAAAAATAAAAAACGTGTTTTTGAATTTCAAATTAAAAATCTTAGATTTTAGATGTTTAGAAGTTCGATTTCTGGTTTGAAACCCATCAGCTCAATAACACATTATTTTTGCACACAATCTCTGGTATACTGGAGGGTATTCCGTACCCCCCAGACCTTCCGGTTTGAATTCCTAGCTTTGCGTGTGGTTATTGAAATTTTATTAGAAATTGTTATTTTAATTTGGAAAAATTTTCCGATGTAATTTTTATGACTGCTACTGTACATTATTTTTAAGGGATTGTTAGGCAGTTAGAAAAATTTGCCTGAGTGGTTGAGATTTTATGGTCAGAACAGTGTAGGTGCAAATAAGCATGGGTGCTGTGTGTTGTTGGGCTAAATCTTTAGTGAGCTTATCTCTCGATCCGAATGCATGAAACAGATCGACTTTGCATGGTATGCACAACGCACAATTATGGCTGGTGAAACTAGATTGAACTGATGCACTCCTATATTTCGGGACTGGCTGTTTTGACTTGGCCGTATACCTATAAGAGTACAGTTTCTATTTTTATTTTCAAGAATATTGAGAGTTTCTCTACGATATGTGTCGGTCATGGCTTGCTACGCTTAGTAGTATTTTAACCCCCGACAAAACAACAAGTTTAAAACAGAGGTGTGTTATAAGTTTGACTCGTATGTTTGTCTGTCTGTCTATCTGTGGCTTTATAACTCTTCAACGGAAGGTCAAATCTTGATGCGTTTTTACTTTCTTGTAAAAGAGAAAGTATTGTAATCTCGATTTTTTCGGTTTTCTGATTTTGACGGAAATATCTGTTTGACCTTCCCTGAATCCCCATTTTGACTGGTTTTGTCGTAACGTCTGTACGTACGTATGTATGTACGGATGTCTGTATGTCGCATAACTCAAATACGGCAAGTCTTAGAAAGTTGAAGTTTTGTATTTGAGATTCTTATAGTGTCTAGTTGTGCACTACCTATTTTTGTATATAAGTGGCGAAAAGGGCAATTTACTCTAGGGAAAGCGATACATGACGCGCATGAATGGATTAACGCGATTCTAGCTACAAAAATAATAAATTAAACAACGATTTGTGTAGACCGGTACACACCTTGCTCACGACTATCGATTTCATCAGATATCTCTTCACAGGTATCAATAATTAAAATTTTTATTTGAAAATCTTATCGTACCCAGTCGGCTGTTAGCGTGGGTTGACGTGCAGGATAACTAAATTTAGTAATGATTATAATTATAACTGACTAATTGTGTTTTAGTACAGTACAATTAGCTGGGTGTAGTGTACAGGAAGTAGAACTACAGTAGCAGTCACGGAATGCAATATAAATGCAATACTCACACAAAGTTAATTTTTCAAATCGAGGGGTCTGGCGGGTATGGAATACCCTCCAGTACACTAAACTTCTAAAAATCATTTTTCATTTTTGAACACAATCACTAATGTGCATACCTCCAGACCCCCCGGTTTAATAAACCTAGCCTGTGATTGTATTAACTAAACATTTTTTGTTCTTGTGAGTTTCAAACCAAAAATTTAACTTTTTATCTATTTCTGTTTTTCTATTTTTTTTATTCTGGAATAATCCCAGGTGCAATTTCCATGACCGCTACTGTAGAAGTACTGGCGCGTTACTAAAGAAACTATCAAATTTAAAAAATGTTTGCAGCGTTTATTCAAATGCAAAATTCCCACATGTCATTTTGGAAGTTCTGATTTTCATTGACAGGCTACGAAACGGGAAACAGCAAATAAAAAACTTAGTCGCGTCGATTACACTGTTGTGACCTAAAGTCCAAGTTTCATCTAGCACGGTTAGCACCATGATATAATAAACTACAGGTACGTCACTGTCATTGTCAAATAGACAAGACAAGACAGTAAGGGTAAGTCTGGTGTTGTTATTTGGTTAAGTTTATTAAGACTGGCATCAAGATGCAATTTATTAATTTCACAACAGTAATCACATATTGCATGTTGGCGCCATTTTTTTAAATTTTAATTTACTAATCTTCTTTGTTAGCTCTTAGTATTGGCGTATACCCATCAGTATATTGTCATTATTTGTTGTTGACTATGACAGGTTCGAGAGCAAACCTGTTGTTGACTAAACTATTATGTTGTCGATATCTGTTTTTTAATTTCTAAGAAATTATTTCATGTAATCTCATTTGTGTGTTAGTAATCTTATAAAGTCGCTATTACAAGATGTAGTGTTGAGCGATTGTGATATTTACATTTAGGCATTGTTATGGATAGATCACGAATTGAAGTTTTAATTTTTTGAAAAATCTTGTAAGTACTACTAAAATATAGTAATAGGTTGCTTTGTTGTGAAAAGGATTTATCCGTAAAAAAATGAATAAATTAATTTTAAAAAAAATTAAAATAAAAAAAGCGCTTTTGAATTTTGAAAATAATCTATAATAGCGCACAACTTTATAACAAACAATGATACTACAAAATCGTTTACGTATCCTAACTATATTTATTAAGTTAGCTCAAGACAATCCTTACTATTTTTTTTAAGTTTGAAAGTTAACTTGGGAAATAACGAAATTTGCCCATTCCACAAGTAAATAAATGTATATATGTTCAAATTTAGAGTTAAATATAGACTAACGTACAGTTGATTGTTTATACACGTTATTGAGGCAGAATAAATCAAATACAGGAAGCACTGTACCATTGAACCTCATTGAGCTTTAAGATCATTATTATCAAGATCTTGTACCTCAAAAATTACACATAACTCCAAGATGACTTAAAATTTTCTAATTATTAACAATTTTTTGGAAATAATAAAAGTTATTATAGACACTGCAATAATTGCCCTACGCTTGATACGCCTATGGCGGAACCATACAAAAACCATTGTTTAGTTCGATCATCTCCACCGTTGGGTTAAAAATTTATCATTGTCATCTTTGATCATGAAGCACTGTTGTACCACTCAAGGGGTAAATATCCGGTAAAATTTCTGTACACAAGACTCCGGAATTCCATAGATTTCCAATAATTCCAATGATTTCCATAGAATTCCAACGATTTCCTAGAAATTCCAAAGAATTCCAGGGAATTTCAAAGATTTCTAGTTATTTCCAAAAATTCCACGGATTTGGATTTCCAAGGAATTTCAGGGATTTCCAAGGAAATTCCAAAGAAGTGTACACAAAATTTTCGGGATATTTACCACTTGGTACCATTTGTACCAGAGAATTTCTCTTTAGAATGCCAAACTCGCGAGGCAGAAACAATTCGGTAGGAATAGTGATTCATCGTTGTTTTGAAGTTTGTTGATTTTATGGTCAATATTTACCACTGTTTGATCTATAGAATTAGAAACCTTTTGAATAAGGTCATATTGTGTGAACCTTCTGGTTGCCACCGTGGCGTGGTCAGTAAATTTCCTTCTTTAATTTTAATTGGGTCATTTTGATATTATTATCACCAATTAACTGATGACCATTTTTCAACAGGTTCTTCAATTGTTTAATTGCTGTTTAAATCATTGTAATAACAGATAATAAAGCTAGTGCGGGTGATTGTATTACCATGTTTCATAATACAGTAACAAAATATTATTTTCGCAGATTCTTTTATTTTCATTTGGGAGAGTTATTTTACTTACAGGAAAAGGACCCCGCTATTGGATACTGCTGTTATACAACTAGTTGTTTAATTAGTTAGAGCGTTTCACATAGAAATAAATAACTTGAGTTTAAGGGAAGTTAAAATTCATCATATGTTCCAGATAGTGGAAGAACTATGCAGGGACGGTTTATCATACCTTTCACCCGGGTCTAGGACTTTTCAATTCGGAAAGGCACTTTAACTGTATTAACCCAATCTTGTATTTAAAGCTTGGCCCAATCTTGTATCTCAAGTTAGGCCCGATCTTGTATCCCAAGCTTGGCCCAGTCTTGTATGCCAGCCTTGGGCCATCTCTGGTAGAACTAGGGAATGATAATTGGGGGCCAAGCTTGGCAGACACGACTGAGCTGGGTTTCCCGGTCTTGGGCCTTAGCTAGGGCCAACATTAGAAAGCCATAGCTAGGTTCACTAGTTTTGGCTCAAGCCTGGCTTAACATTGAAAAGCCAGAGCTGGGTTACCCAGTCATGAGCCTTAGCTAAGACCAACATTAGAAAGCCAGAGCTGGGTTCACTACACAGTAAAAAGTATTTCGTTAAATTAACAAAAAAATTTTGTCCCAGCAGGTCCACTACAATATTTTGTAATATTAACAAATTTAATTATTATAGTAACATAAATACTTACAAAATATAATAATTTGAATCATAAAAGTTGTTATTCTGCGTAATAAATTTGCTAATATAACAAACAATTGTAGTGGACCTGCTGGGACAACATTTTTTGTTAATTTAACGAAATACTTTTTACTGTGTAGTTCTGGCTTAAGCCTGGGCCAACATTGGAGGACCAGAGCTGGATTTCCCAGTTATGGGCCTTAGTTAGGGCCAACATTGGGAAGCCAGAGCTGGGTTGCCCAGTCCTGTCCCGTGCTTGGCCCTGTGGTCAGAGCTTGGGGGTTACTTTATGAGTAGTACGGACATGGGCGCCGATTAAATTTATTAAGTATAAAATTATTATTACAATAATTGCTATTACTAGATAATTATTATTAAATTACTATTAAAAATTTGTAAATTATACAAAAAGATTTTAGGGTGGATCCGAGAACTGCCGCGGTTGCATTTGTCAAAACTGATCCTCCGCACCGGTCCTCTCCGGACGCTGTGGGCCGTTTTGACAAACGCCATACTTGATAAAAATTTTCCCCTAGACGTCCCTACTCGGCAAAGAGTGCTTCCAGGAAGGGGGTGGATCTCCCTTGTTCTTAAACAAATTATTATAGAAAAACAATTTAGTAATAATAGTTGTAACATACTATACTGTAGAATGACCAAAACATTGTAAACCTTTATGCAGCTTAAGGAATAAGAAGAGTTTATTTAACCATTTTGACCATGATCCCTTTGGGACGCCATTTACCCGTACCCTTGATCGTGGGACGCAATTTTACATCTCTGACGGGCATATAAGTGGCTTTGGAGAACATAAATAAAATCAATTATATTACTATTTAATTATTAAATATTTGTTTTTCTGTCTAATTTCTGAATTTATAAATCCAAAAATAATTTTTTCAGAAAATTTTTTTGTCCAAATTATATTGGACAATTGCCAAAATCAAAATAATTAAAAGTCACTTCTGCAAAAGTAAACTCATGTTTATTTGCAAAATTTCAAACTCTAACATCAATACCAAATCAAATTCAGAGACAAACTTTTTTGCCGGTAAAACTTGCCGGTAAATGACTTTGGTTTCCTCACCTAGCTGCTGCAACCTCAAATAGTTGGCGGGAAAACCAGAATACTCAAAATATTTTAAAAATTTAAATTTTATAATAAAATTAAAATCTCGACAATAAAAATTGCAAAATTTACAAAAAAATACTCAAAATTTCAATGGAGGATTTTTGGAACTCGACAATATATTATAAAATATGCTGTCTAGCTTTGGCCACCAAAAATAATACCATGCTTTGGATGTCATCTCACGATAATTGCTTCCTTCCTGGTTAGCATGCCAAATTCATTAAATCCATTCCAACCTGAAGCTATCTGGCTTAAGTACCATGTACTATAAGGTAATTTTTTAACCATATAAAAGGATCGCCTAGGCACTCGAAGAACAAGAGGTTCTTCCTCGCAAAAATTGTAAGTGTTTGGGCCAAATCTCACTTCAAAAAATATAGTGAGAATGAAAAAGTGGACTGTATATTAGGTTTATGATTGCGTAATAGATGTTAAGAATAATAGTGACTTACCAGAGAATTCTTCTTGCTTCTCCTCTCTCTTCGGATGGGAAATAACATATAGGGTGAAGGGAAAGGATAACAATAGGCCGATCACCGATAAGCACTATTATAATGTAGCGAAATGTTCCTTGATTAATCAGCTGGTCAAGGTTGGTTGTTGGTCACAAAACACTTGAAAAAACCGTGAAAATACCACAAAACTGATATTAGAACAAATTGTTGGTTCTTCCAATATGGCGCGTGTTCTCGACTCTTGGCGCATACTCAGATCGCCTCGACGGGAAGAATTTGAAAAGTGGCGTAAACAGTAAGAGTTTTCAATTAAAACAATTTATTACAAATATTGACATTTTCCAAAAATTTAAAAAAAATTATAAAAATTTATTTTTTAAAATATACGTTTATAAAACAAGATATAAGCTTGAACATTGGTAACATAATTTTCGGGAACGGCATCAATAATTTCATCATTTGCGAAGATCCACTGACCAGGTAATGTATGATCGAAAACATGTTCTGCATTATTGGTTTCAAGCCGTCTATAAGAAACATAATGACCTCTATTCAATGTACCAAAATGTTCGTTAACGGCGTACAAAGAATATAGAAGTGGAACGCTATCTCTTTCAATGTTTAATTCCGTTGTGCAATACGGAGCCATGTCCAAAATTGTGGGGAAAAGCACTTTCTTATTATTTTTTAAAATTTCGCCATTCAAAAAATTAAACCTCTTTAAATGCAAAATGAGTATGGTAGGTGGAATACTAATTTTGAACCTGGTTATCGTATCTTTTAAAAGTTTTGTCTCGTTGCCACCGCTTTTTTTGCTACACTCTTCACAAATAACTTTGTTGTCATCTGTTAAGAGTTCTTCGCCAAAAAAATTGTCCAAACAAGTTTTCAATAAGCAATAGTCTTCCACGTACGCAGTTCGATATGAAATTGGATCTGTGTTTTCGTATGGTTCCACTGCTTCGTTTTTCTGCAGACCACTACAATCGATTTCTTCAATACACTTATCACCGTTAATTTCAATGTCATTGATGGAAGCGGCTTCCGGAATTTCCTCAGTCACAACTGGATTATTGGAATATATTTGACTTTCACCTGTAAAGGCAATTAAGTAAAATTTCGATTGTTCTTCTTCCATAGGAGTATCGTTGGAAGATAATTCAAATTTACCATCTAATACATTTGGGCTTTTTTCTTCTTCTTCCATATTTACTTTTACAAGATCTAAGTTACGGATCCCAATTTTAGCTTCCTTGACTTCATCTTCTATGGTGTAACCGCTGCACTTAATTTTTGCTTCGCTATCTAGTTCTGTAGTGAATTCCGACATAAGCTCTTCAATTTGGTAGTCGTCTTTCACATCAAGGCAGTCAACTGTATCCATTTTATTATTCCCAGGAGCTCCATCGTCCATCTCGTTTTCGCCATTTCCACTAGTGCTTTTGACTGCTGGTGTAACACTTAGTTCATCTATCCTTAAACTGTTCGTAACTATATTGTAGTTGTTGATGACGTACATGTTATGCAACATAGAGTTATAAATCAAAAGCGAAATCGACTGATCAGTTTTTGAGTTCAACAACTGCATTTGATTTGCGTTTATGAAGTTCATAAACCGAATATTTCGGAACTCATTCGAATCATCAAATTCCGATTCCACATTTTTGTAATTTAAACAGGTGGCAATGGGAACACTCAAATCAAGAAAGTCTTCTTGCCGATTGGTTACGGTTTTGCAATCTACACATTGCAAGGACGTTTGCAACGATCCTCTAAAATATTTCTCGAGGGGTGAAGGAAATTTTTTCAAAGCTTCCAAACAATAAAAGTTCGTAATATGTTCTTTGTGTTCATCGGGACAAAATTCTGGATTAGTCGCTTTTATGATTGCGATTGATTTACCAATCGCTTCCCGATACTTTTCTTGCTTTTCGGTTCTTAATGTTTCGAGCAAGCACCTGACAAATTCGTGGGAATCGTTATGTTCGCCGATAACAAACTGCGGTAAGCATGCTGTTATGGTCTGAAGGCATCTAAAAGGATAATAAGTATTTATTTTGTCGTTGCCCAAACTTATAAGCGTCTTAAATAGCCAGTAGGTTAGTAGTCCCGGAAGATACACATCAATTTCAATTTGAGGAAGTGTTATAGTGGAATCGTTTATAGTTAGCGTACCTCCAGGAATTTCTAAAGGATTTTCAGTTTCTCCTATGCAACTATTTAATAATTCGTCATAGAGATTTGGTGTCTGTGCTAAACATTGTAGTGCCGAATTAAACCAACAGGTGTTACTGTAATTTTCTAAACCTCGAGTTTGTTCTAAGCCATAATAGTCAGCTTCCATGATTTGTAATTTTGTTGTCTTAGATTAGATTCCATTGTTTTATATATGTAGGTTTTATACTCATTACATTTTCAAGTTGGTAATGTATGGGTCCATATCAACATTATTTTGAAATGTTATTATACGCTCCCTGTGTTAACAATCGCTTGAATAGTTACAGGTATTTCAAAACAAAGGTTTCACATTATCTGTGGAGTCTCAATCGCAAAAGCAGAAATTTTGATCCAATTTCAACCTGTGCTTAGAAAAATGAAACATCTTAGAATCCGACAGATACCCAGGTATATCTTCTTCTTAAATATGCCATACCTTCAATGGGGGTTGGTGATCAAACTTGTCTGAAGCCAAGATGGCGTACTAGGGAATTTAATTAATTAGGTGGTTTCCCGTTGTCTTTAGAAAAGTTATTTTTTGATTACTTCTTTTGTTCTTAGGTATACAGAGTGTCTTTTAAGCATGTTTGCACTCACCCCCCCCCCCATCGTGGTATTTCATTACAAAATCCTAGTACATTCTCATTTGTGTCGATAAGAGATTTTATTTCAATTCTGACGTCACATATTTTAAAATTTTTAAACCATATGCAAGAATTGGCTAGGTAATTGTAACGAAATGCGCCGGGGGGAGGTGTAAAAAGTGATTTGTTTGGGTCACGTAATTTAAGAATTGCCTCTAACTGGCAAAGGAAAAAAAAATTAATAGATTTGCACAATTGAGTGGATTAGTAACACATATCTTTCTCTGTATATACTTGGCGTACAAAGTTTTGTAATTAATTTCCTACAGCTTTTTCTTTTGAGTTGTTTAAAATTTCAAAATAATAAAAAATATGTCTAAGAAAACGGCCCAATATAAATTCTTCGCACAATAAAAACAATTAACAATACTAGCTGACGGCACAAACAAACAAAAGCTTAGCTTTCCGATATCTTCTTTCTTGATGGTCGGACTAGGGCAGCGATAAACTATTGGTGAACCCTTCGATATCAATCCAGCCAGAAATACTACACCAAATAAAAGCAAGAAGTACAAAGGTAGCGTCACGATCGATAATATGATACCAGCAGGCTAATATCGGTAATCCAAAAAGAAAAGAATGGTAAATAGTGAGCCGCTATTAACACCCTAAAAAAATTCAAACTCAACAAATGTGGATTGTAAATTATCAAACATACCTCTAGATGTTATCGGAGGGTGTTTTAGTAATTTCTATGCACTGCAATTTACAATTAACGAATTTTATCCTGCGAATGAAGATCAGATTACTTTCCAAAATTTCCAAGCCGGTATAAGAAAAAAAATCCAAAATATAACGTAGTAAATCAATACAATTCCAAAAGAAATTGGATGAAAAATAACACAATTTTCACAAAAAAATTGATTAACGTCCAAATACAATTACTTAACTCAAAAATTTGTAAACTTTTCTAAAAATCGCCAATTCAATAACGAAAAATGTGCGTCTTATCAATATTGATAATAATTTTTGTTAAAATATTAAAATTTAAAAGTGAATTAACATGCCACCTTTCGAAAATTATTGCAAATCAATTTAAATTCCTTTAAAACAAAATCGAACCGTAACAAGAATCCTGAAGAGAGAAGTAAGCAAAATAGTGTACTGCAAAGATTGTAAGAATACCAATAATAAACAATATAAAAAATGCTTTGCTAAAGTGATTTTAGTAAAACAAACCTGGCTATACAGGGTAAAACGTAAATGAATAGTCCCTGCATTAGTCCTTCCACTATCTGCAACTTAAAATCTGTTTGTTTTCGCTGTATCACTTATTTGTTTTTGCATTCTTTCTTCAGTTCTTTAATTTTTCTCCGGTCATTAACCCTCATGCTTCGAAGATTTTCCAGTACCAGGTCGTACCATCTCAAATCTGGTCTTCTTCGTTGTTGACGTTGCTGAATTGCGGTAGGGATAAGAAGCGTTTTGAGTTTACCGACGAGAATATCGTATGATTGGCCCGAAAAGAAATAGACTGGTTCTTGGATAAATATTTGCCTTGGGGTGTCGGGGTTTTAAAGCATATACATTTTCTGGAATTCGTTGGCCAAAACTTGAACTTTGTGGGCATTAGGCATGGCTGAAGAATTGTTCAATTTGTATGATTTACTCAACTGTTTCGTGGGTTTTCAGAGGGAATTATCAGAAGGACGCAGGGACGACAAAAAGTCTTGCTTAGGTTATTTTAAGTTTTAATGAAAAGAACTACCCTGTATTTTAGAATCAACAGTTCACGTTAAACTGGGAAAAATAACAGCTGCTGCAAAAAATAAAAATAACCAAGTCAAAATAAAAAACCTGCGAGTAACAGAGGTATCGTTTGTTGTGATTCCAATTTAATAAAATAAAAAGTATTTACAATAAGCGCTAAATTGGGCTACCTTTTAAACTTTAGAAATATGAAATACTAGCTGACCCGGCAGACGTTGTCCTGCCTACAAGTTTTTTTGTTTTATTGAAATTTAAAATTATTATATAATTTTCATCAGTGAATACAGTGAGTTATTATTTTTTGATACTACAATTGATACAGTGAGTTCTAATTTTCTATATTTTAAATGATAATGACACATTAATAATTGAAAAAAGTGTATAAAAGATTTTTTTATTTCATCGTAATGCTAAAGGATACACTATATTTTTTGTAGTTCCATTTGGTGTATAAATGTATAAATTTTTTTATGAGCCAACTCGGGAGCAAGCAACATACAATTGGCCGTGTGAAAAACACGAATTCTCAAAGTGCAAGCCAGCAATAGTCAATTATTGCCCTTGTGCTTTGTTGATTGTAATCGCAAAGGCAAGACGCAAAGGGAACTGAAGCCGCTTGAACTCGAATGGTAAATCGTTGGTAATCATCGGTATTCGTGGAATCAGAACATTTTCCCCTTTGAATTGTAACACCGGGGCCAGTGATTGTAACACCCTGGGTCGTTGGTTAATGGTAGCGACCTAAAAACTTCCTATTTTTTAGAATAATTAACTACCTAGATATTGCAGTAGATGAGAAGTTGAATCTATGAATCATGAAGCAGTTGGAATTTCGAGAACAGCGATAGTTTGAAATGAATTTGCAATAAAGCGATAGTCGGGACAGGATATTTAGGCGCCGCCGTTGTGGCAGGGGTCTTTTAGGCCCAGGATTTTTGGGCGCCAGCCCAAGCAAATTATTTCAAATTTGAAAATATTTCAATTAAAAACATTTTTGTAGTGATGCTCCTCCTCATAAAAGACTGAAATATCAAGCAGTCAGGGGCGGATGGGCAACATCTTAGCGGCTCGGGAAATAACATTTGTCGGCCCTTTTTTAATTTCCGGATATTGCTAAAATATCGGAACCGGACATTTGAACGCGGCCGTTTGAACACAGAGACGTTTGAACGCGAGAAATTAGATGCAATTGACCCCCCCCCCTTTAATATGTTTAAATATTATATTTTCGAGTTTCACTTTTTCGAGTTTTACCTTTTTCGAGTTCTACCTTTGGCGAGTTCTCTCGGTCTTCACGGATATTTTTAATTAGTTTAGTATTTGGCAAAACGGCTCGGAGCGCCCGGAGCGTCAATTTGACAAAGACCAAGAAAATATTGACCGCTAGCGCAGTTTACATACGTCCTGACCTGGTAAACTTTGTTTCATCCTAGGAAGACAATGAAAATATCAATATCTCGTTATTTCTCGAATGCGAATCGAATATCGATTCGTCGAATAATAATTATATTAGATAATTTCTTGAATAAAAGGTTAAATATAATAAAACGGGGGTCAATTGCATCTAATATCTCGCGTTCAAACGTCTCTGCGTTCAAGCGGCTCTGCGTTCAAACGGCCGCGTTCAAACCGCTGCGGACATATAGTACATTTACTGTGTGTTACGCATTTTTCCTTTAAAATTAAGTAGAAGATAGGTTTATTACAGATTTTTGAATCAGATTACATTTACTATCCAAAATACATTTTTTTATGTTTAGAAATTAATGACCCACAGTACAGACCTTCTCCTTGTTAGACGTACTTTCAGCCACCGGCCCTGCGGGCCTCTGAACAACCGGCCCAAGTTTCCACCGGAAAATTTCCCGGTTCGTCTTATGGCCCATCCGCCCCTGCAAGTAGTGGATAACAGAATACAACGAATCGTCGAAACATATCAAGATAGAACATTATTGAAATATCTTAGAGGGATTGTACATAATGTTCTAATGAATTAATAATAAAATTTATAATTTATTTTTGTATTTATTTATTTATTTGCTTCTGTAACAACAATCAATGACCAATCAGCGGTACAAAAGTTATTTATATCACCTTAGGGGCCGTCCATTAATTACGTAAGAGTTTTTGAGAAGGGGGAAGTATGAAAAATCTTATAGAATATAGACCCTTACGTGGGGGGGGAATCGACGTATTTACTTAAGTTCCTTAAAATATTTTTTTAAATTTATTTACCTATAATATGACTTTAATTTTATTTCACACAGTATAATATTAATAATTAGGATAACCACTTCATTTTTATGAAGGGTTTTCAAGGCAGATTACCTCGGTGGTTTGCTATTGCCCGCCGAGGGAGGACGGTTAGAATAAAGCTCTTACTTCACTCAGGCTCGAACCAGGGTTCTCTGCTTAGTAGTCGATGCACTTAAGCATCAACCCGTAACCGTCCTATTTCCGTCCGTATAATTTTTATTATATAAAAATATGGGGTGGAGAGAAGCATCCCTCTCTAACAAAAAATTTTTTTTAACCCTGTTAAAAAATTTTTTTTTTATTAATAAATTGAAAATTAGAATTATTAGAAGCTGGATATACTATATGGAAATCATCATAATATTAAATTCTGGTCCTCTTTACTAAACAGTCAATCTGACCTTAACAATTGTCCTTTATTGAACATCTTCAATAATTAACCCGCCTTTTTTTGCAATATTTAAAAAATTTTAAAACCCCTGACTGTAGAAAAAAATTCCAAAAATAAAAATTAATAATAAAAGCACCTTATTTAAAAACCACTGTTCCCTTTAAGGAAAAAATAATTTTTTTCTTCTTCATTCAACATAAAGTTTCAGACACTTAACCCAAAAAACTAATCAAACCCCCCCTCCACTACAAAATTTAAACATTAATTTTTAAGTCAGGGGAAACGATGACTTTTTGATATTAAATGTATAATTTTGTAGCTGGAACAAATCTCCTTTTCTCCTGACTTAAAAATTAATGTTAAAATTTTGTAGTGGGAGGGGGATAAGTTAATTTTTCGGGTTAAGTGTCTGAGACCTTATGTTGAATGAAGAAGAAAAAAATTATTTTTTCCATTTTAAAGAGAACAGTGGTTTTTAAGTAAGGTGCTTTTATTATTAATTTTTATTTTTGGAATTTTTTTCTACAGTCAGGGGTTTTAAAATTTTTAATTGTTATTTTATTTTACTCTTTTTGGAGTATATTTTGTCAAAATGTATAGAGAAAGTTATAAGTTGGTGCTATTTGTTTGGTGTCAAAAGCAGTGGCTGGATATTTGAAGGTAGTACCTTATCTAATAAGATAGGTCATCTCGACTGACTGAAGGCTTATTAATTTTTTTCATTTTTTTTTGTATAGAGAAAGAAATATATGTTTTAAGCCGCTTCGTGATCATCATCCGATGAGATGTCAACACCTTATCGGATCGCAGTTCCACCAGAACGATTGGCGGGATTTGTTAGAGTCCTTTAATACAGAGGATTTTGCAAGGGCGAGTGCATAAATTTTGGGGTTGGGGGGGGGGGTAGAGATAGTTGTCTGAGATAAAATATTTTCTCAAAATTTCTCAACACACTCCTGGACTTTACAAACATGCTGTCAAAAGGGTACGTCGCTACCTGTAACCGTAAATAAATGTGTTTTTATAATAAAATACCTCCTGTGTTTTATAATAAAAAACTATAATTAATTATGTATAATAAAATTATTATCCTTTCCAAAATTTGACATTTGATCTAAGCGCGGTTGACCTTGAATAATCAAAAACTTTTGCCCGCGGCGCATTTTGTTAAAACATACAAACCAAGAAGGGGCCTCTAAAAAAAGTTTGCCCCGGGCCTCACATATTCTTAATCCGGCTCTGCATACTTAGTAATGTTTTACATACAGGGTGGTTCGAATATTGTATTAGTCTTCTTCTCAGGTCCCCACTTGGGTGATGTCTCTTTCTATTGGTTGCTAGTTGGTTTAGGGAGTATGTCTAGATTACTCTAGCAGATCCGTACTAAGGGTATGTCTCACTCATTCTAACATATATATTTTATATATAAACACAGATTGCACATTGTAACTTCATATACCCTGTGTTTTTGAAAAAAACAGTCAGGGGTAAAAAATAATATGATGTGGCACTTAAAAGTCCCGGCACCTAAACGGCGAGGCCCAAAAATCCGGCGCCTAAAAGTCTGCCGTTCAAACGGTGGCGCCCAAACGCCGGCGCTCAAATGTCACGTACCGAGCAATAGTATTCATCAGAGTATATAAGGAAGAATTTTGGATTCACAAAACTGGGAACAGACATATGTACATACAGTAGCAGTCATGGAATTTGCATAGATGATTACTTCCGAATTAAAATAATAATTCCTATTGAAATTTCAACCGTACACAATATAAACACAATACGCACACCAAGCTAGGTTTTTCAAACCGGGGGGTCCGGGGGGTATGGAATACCGTGCAGTACACCAAAGATTGGCGGCAAAAAAAATGCATTTGAAACCAGAAAATCTCACTCCTAAAAATATAAAATCCAAGATTTACGATTTTAAATTCAATTACACATTTTCTTTTTGTCAATACAATCACTGATGTGCTGGGGAGTATTTCAAACCACTCAGACCCCCCGGTTTGAAAAACCTAGCTTTGTGATTGTCTTTAAAAAAGATATTGAAATTTTGAGCTCAGATTTCTGACCAATCAGAATAGTCATAAACGTAGGTTACCCCTTGAATTTGGGTTAACTCACGGTTGAAAAACTGGGCCTTATAAATCAATTTTTTAATTCAGGAATAATTCCCAATGCAATTTCTATATTTCTATGGCCGCTACTGTATTAAAACCAGGCTGTTGATACCTACAGAACGGTATCAGTCTTGGCCGGACACATCATTGCGGAGATTCATCCTATCAATTCTCGCTTTAATATTGAAATCAAAGAGACTATGAAGGAAATCATTGTGGACAAATGGCAGGTCAGGTGGTAAAACACCAACAATGCACACATTTTCTTCCAGGTTATACCGAGGGTAAGAAAGCATTTGAATAAAAGTCAGCATTCAGATCCTTACCAAGTTCGGTGAATTTAGTAGATACCTCAAGCGATTGGGAAAAACCCTAGATATACCATGCCCTGGTTGCCAAATCATTAATGAAACTATTCGTAGGATCCTGGAATGTAATCTGTACGGAAACTTGGAGAAAGGAGTTGTGGCCTTTTACTAGAACAGTATACATTTCGCTAAACTTGAATAAACTTAATGGACGAACACCTGCTGATCTATTATATCAGTTTTTCGATGTAAAAGAGATGATGACACAGAGGATGTAGAACCGGACGACCCCTTTATCGGTGACTGCTATAAATCACCATTCTTCCGAATGAAGAAAGCCTATATGATGTTTGTTAATTTTTATTAAATAAATGAACTTTCTCTCTCCAAAGATGCATGGTGTATGTACAGCATTGATCCGACTATCATCTTTCCAACAAGGGCTACTATTTTAGTGTGGGACTAGTGATGCCATAAAACCAAAATATTGAAATAGTTATCCATGGTAACAACCTAGGTTTTGACCAAAGACCAACTTACGGCCGGATTCATGGACAAGTATTAAGTGCTAAGTAAGGCAAATCGGACTACATTTGTTTTTATTACAACCTTATTTACTCGGTTGATAAGGATCAATTTTAAAAGGGGCGTTCTAAGTATAAGTAAGGCATCGTCTATGAATCCGGGCGTTAGGCCCTACAACTTATGCAAAAATATATTTGCATAATATTTAAATCTATTAATTTCTTTTCTTTTGCCAGTTAGAGGAAATTCTTAAATTACGTGACGCAAACAAATCACTTTTTACACCCCCCCCCCCGGGCGCATTTCGTTACAATAACCTAGCCAATTCTTGCATATGGTTTAAATATTTTAAAATATGTGACGTCAGAATTGAAATAAAATCTCTTATCGACACAAATGAGAATATGAAATACCAGTGCAAACATGCTTAAAAGACACTCTGTATACCTAAGAACAAAAGAAGTAATCAAAAAATAACTTTTCTAAAGACAACGGGAAACCACCTAATTAATTAAATTCCCTAGTACGCCATCTTGGCTTCAGACAAGTTTGATCACCAACCCCCATTGAAGGTATGGCATATTTAAGAAGAAGATATACCTGGGTATCTGTCGGATTCTAAGATGTTTCATTTTTCTAAGCACAGGTTGAAATTGGATCAAAATTTCTGCTTTTGCGATTGAGACTCCACAGATAATGTGAAACCTTTGTTTTGAAATACCTGTAACTATTCAAGCGATTGTTAACACAGGGAGCGTATAATAACATTTCAAAATAATGTTGATATGGACCCACACATTACCAACTTGAAAATGTAATGAGTATAAAACCTACATATATAAAACAATGGAATCTAATCTAAGACAACAAAATTACAAATCATGGAAGCTGAATATTATGGCTTAGAACAAACTCGAGGTTTAGAAAATTTCAATAACACTTGTTGGTTTAATTCGGTACTACAATGTTTAGCACAGACACCAAATCTCTATGAAGAATTATTAAATAGTTGCATAGGAGAAACTGAAAATCCTTTAGAAATTCCTGGAGGTACGCTAACTATAAACGATTCCACTATAACACTTCCTCAAATTGAAATTGATGTGTATCTTCCGGGACTACTAACCTACTGGCTATTTAAGACGCTTATAAGTTTGGGCAACGACGAAATAAATACTTATTATCCTTTTAGATGCCTTCAGACCATAACAGCATGCTTACCGCAGTTTGTTATCGGCGAACATAACGATTCCCACGAATTTATCAGGTGCTTGCTCGAAACATTAAGAACCGAAAAGCAAGAAAAGTATCGGGAAGCGATTGGTAAATCAATCGCAATCATAAAAGCGACTAATCCAGAATTTTGTCCCGATGAACACAAAGAACATATTACGAACTTTTATTGTTTGGAAGCTTTGAAAAAATTTCCTTCACCCCTCGAGAAATATTTTAGAGGATCGTTGCAAACGTCCTTGCAATGTGTAGATTGCAAAACCGTAACCAATCGGCAAGAAGACTTTCTTGATTTGAGTGTTCCCATTGCCACCTGTTTAAATTACAAAAATGTGGAATCGGAATTTGATGATTCGAATGAGTTCCGAAATATTCGGTTTATGAACTTCATAAACGCAAATCAAATGCAGTTGTTGAACTCAAAAACTGATCAGTCGATTTCGCTTTTGATTTATAACTCTATGTTGCATAACATGTACGTCATCAACAACTACAATATAGTTACGAACAGTTTAAGGATAGATGAACTAAGTGTTACACCAGCAGTCAAAAGCACTAGTGGAAATGGCGAAAACGAGATGGACAATGGAGCTCCTGGGAATAATAAAATGGATACAGTTGACTGCCTTGATGTGAAAGACGACTACCAAATTGAAGAGCTTATGTCGGAATTCACTACAGAACTAGATAGCGAAGCTAAAATTAAGTGCAGCGGTTACACCATAGAAGATGAAGTCAAGGAAGCTAAAATTGGGATCCGTAACTTAGATATTGGAAAAGTAAATATGGAAGAAGAAGAAAAAAGGCCAAATGTATTAGATGGTAAATTTGAATTATCTTCCAACGATACTCCTATGGAAGAAGAACAATCGAAATTTTACTTAATTGCCGTTACAGGTGAAAGTCAAATATATTCCAATAATCCAGTTGTGACTGAGGAAATTCCGGAAGCCGCTTTAATCAATGACATTGAAATTAACGGTGATAAGTGTATTGAAGAAATCGATTGTAGTGGTCTGCAGAAAAACGAAACAGTGGAACCATACGAAAACACAGATCCAATTTCATATCCAACTGCGTACGTGGAAGACTATTGCTTATTGAAAACTTGTTTGGACAATTTTTTTGGCGAAGAACTCTTAACAGATGACAACAAAGTTATTTGTGAAGAGTGTAGCAAAAAAAGCGGTGGCAACGAGACAAAACTTTTAAAAGATACGATAACCAGGTTCAAAATTAGTATTCCACCTACCATACTCATTTTGCATTTAAAGAGGTTTAATTTTTTGAATGGCGAAATTTTAAAAAATAATATGAAAGTGCTTTTCCCTACAATTTTGGACATGGCTCCGTATTGCACAACGGAATTAAACATTGAAAGAGATAGCGTTCCACTTCTATATTCTTTGTACGCCGTTAACGAACATTTTGGTACATTGAATAGAGGTCATTATGTTTCTTATAGACGGCTTGAAACCAATAATGCAGAACATGTTTTCGATCATACATTACCTGGTCAGTGGATCTTTGCAAATGATGAAATTATTGATGCCGTTCCCGAAAATTATGTTACCAATGTTCAAGCTTACATCTTGTTTTATAAACGTATATTTTAAAAAAGAAATTTTTATAATTTTTTTTAAATTTTTGGAAAATGTCAATATTTGTAATAAATTGTTTTAATTGAAAACTCTTACAATTTTTGCGAGGAAGAACCTCTTGTTCTTCGAGTGCCTAGGCGATCCTTTTATATGGTTAAAAAATTACCTTATATGTAGTACATGGTACTTAAGCCAGATAGCTTCATGTTGGAATGGATTTAATGAATTTTTCGTGCTAACCAGGAAGGAAGCAATTATCGTGATATGACATCCAAAGCATGGTATTATTTTTGGTGGCCAAAGCTAGACAGCATATTTTATAATATATTGTCAAGTTTCAAAAATCCTCTATTGAAATTTGGAGCATTTTTTTTGTAAATTTTGCAATCTTTATTGTCCAGATTTTAATTTTATAATAAAATATAAATTTTTAAAATATTTTGAATTTTCTGGTTTTCCCGCCAACTATTTGAGGTTGCAGCAGCTAGGTTTTGAAAACTATTGAAGCTTTACTTCAAAACGACACTATTATAACTGTTGGTTAGGGTCAGACCATTAAAGTCAGATTTTTAAAGAAAGTGGTTTACTAACTGTTTCTTTAAAACAAACAAAAATGCATTACGTATTATATTATTTCAAGATGAATTTAAAATATGCAATCCTCTCGGATCCAAGAAACAGAAGTATAAGATACTTGCAGTTTATATGACACTTGCCAAAGTTTCTCCATTTCTTAGATCAAAAGTAGAATTAATTCAGTTAGTTGCATTGGGAATTGAAAAAGAAGTAAAAGAATATAGAATAACAAATTTTTTCAAGGTTATTGTGGAAGACCTGCATCGCTTAGAAACTGAAGGAATAAAGGACCAAAGGACTTTGCAAACGATAAAAGGTGCCGTCGTCGCAGTTGTTGGAGATAATTTAGGTTCTCACCAAATAGGCGGTTTTGTCCAGGTTTACCTTCTTGTATTGCTCATGATTTGTTTGAATGTGTTTGTTCCAATGATTTAATGTTAGCTGTTAATTATTGTATAAAACAAAAAAATTTTCACACTAGATTTTACACTCAATTCTGGATTAAAAAATGAACTAAGATTCGTAGGAGAAATGAACGTCAAAAACTAAAAGTCCATTGCAAAATGTAATATTGCATAAATTAACTGAATTTATAAAACTCCATCATTTACCATGTAAAAATACAATATAAATCTACATATGTACATTTACACTGATTTTTTACAGTGCACGATTTAAAACATTTATTGGGGATAATCAAGGCACTCAATGAGTAATATTTTAAGGGAAATATTTTAAATCGCACGTGTGACTTTTGCGTCACATGAAGCGCTTCGCGTGATGTGCCCTCAGTCGACGCCGATCTTGCAAGTTGTATATATTTTTGCATTTAACGTAAATTTTTAATTCGAAATATTGCAAATAATATTTTTTTACTTTGTTAACGCAATGATCAAATTACTTAACTTTATATCATTTTGAGTAATACATTTCACACATCTACTCGCTTTCATATTTTCGTAAATTTTTTTGGTATATTTATGTTATTATTGTGTATACAAACCAATGGATAAACTGTTAACTGAATTTGGCTTTTGTTTGTTTATCAAACAGTAATCCGATAATCCGAAGATCTTGATCAGTATTGGAGCGGATTAAAATGGTAAATACGAACAATTGACTTAAAAGGATTATCCAATAACCCTTATTTACTTTCTTATATAAGAAAAAAAGTGCTCAATTTTTCACAACCTTTTTGCGAATATCATCAAATACAACACTAGGAATACACATCCTAAACCATAAATAATCAGCAATTGAAATTGACAGAATATATTCACGAATCTCAGTTTAAATTAGTTCTAAAATGACGTGTACGATTTGTTTAGACGACCTGAAAGGAATTGTGGCGGTATTAGGTTGTAAGCACACATTTCACGAAGTGTGTATAAGAAATTGGTCCAATCGAACGAAAACTTGTCCATTATGTCGTCAATCCTATGTCGAAATAAATTTATTCGATCACAACAACAAAGATCAAGTGATAATTGGAGTTATTACGTTCCGTACAGATCAAAACAATTTTGTAAATGAAGGCGAACAACAACAACCACAACAACAAATAATACCAGAAAATGGACAAATGCGATTACCACCTGTCCGACGAAATAACTTTTTTAACGATGTGCTTCACGACATTGGTGAAGGATCTGACGAAGAGACATCGGATAACTTCGATGATGTTGATGTATATTTTAGCGATGCTGATGAAGATGAGGACGGATACGACTTTATACACCCTCGGTGGGGAAGAACTGGACTGCGATAGAAAATTCAGTTTAAATAAATTTGTTAATTTGCAAGTTTTTTTTTGTCTTGGTAAATAAAAAAAATTCTTTTAAAAGCGTTTCTTTATTCATATCCAATGATAAACGATTGGGATATTTCGTTATGAACTTAAAAAATAAAGTAAAATATCTCACAATATGGGAAAAACAATGGTCACTGCTTAGTTACAAGCTTTGCGGAAGAAATAAACGATCTAATTTTTATAATATCATTTATACATAAGAACGTGTTTAAAACTAGACCAGCGTTTCTCAACCTATGCCTAGGTATCCACTAGGGGTACTTTTTGGGAGGTACGGTTGAGAAACACTCTTCAATCGCAATTGATATAAAAAGTGCCACAAAAAATTATTCCCCCTTTCAACTATTTATAACTTGCATTCACAACATTATTGAAAACGAAATTCGCAAAGAATAAGAATAAGATTATCGTATTTATAGTAAATTTTTAAATTGCTAATACTTTTTTACTACATAACAAAGCTGCCTCGCATTTTGTGGGGGTACGCAAAACTTCATAGGGGTACAAAAAAAATGGAAGTCTAGGCTTCGAGGCTATGCTCGGTGACATAGCGCTTAGGTTTTACGTGAATACGTCGTCCATGGATACCCGCTTTTGCCCAGGTCTACCGATCGGATAACATCGATTTAAAAACATGAAAACAACTTCCAAGATTTTGCAGAATATTGGCAATTTATTCAACTGATATCAAGATGACATAATAATGATTTAATAGTGATATCAAGTTGTTTTCGTAAGTGTTCTCTGTTGCTTTTTGTTCTTATATGTTGTATAAAGTTTATTATATATTGTCGTGTTTCAAAATCCACTTTTTGAATTTTGAATTTTACAGTTATTAATTTTGATTAATAATGTTTTTATAGAAATAAGGATGTCTTTCTATTTTTTGTTTGTTTTAAAACATTTTGTCTATCATTGCTGTGGGATATCCGTTAGATGTTGCCGGTTGTTTTATAATGTTCAGCTCTTTGTCTCTTTCTTTATGTTGTAGTGGTGTTTTAAACAACCTGGTTAAATAATATTGGAAGGCCGAAGTTTTTTGGGAGAATACGTGAGCTGAATCAGATGGTATAAAGGAGTCGCAGCTAGTGGGCTTTCGGTATATGTGCCAGCTAATGTTACCCTTGTTATCCCATTTTATTGTATATTCGAGAAAATTAATGCTGTTATTATTGGGATTTTCCAGGGTGAAGTTGATATTTTTGTGCACTTCATTAATTAGTTCAAAAACTCAAGAAGAACTTAATATAAGAAATTTGTAAGTTTTTACTTCACAGTATTAATATCATAAGTATAGGTACTTCATCTTATAAGTTAGTAAAACATTGGTATTACTTTTCGTTTTTATGCATATTTAAAAAATATGCAAGTTTACTTTTGCAGAAGTGACTTTAAATTATTTTGATTTTGGCAATTATTGTCCAATATAATTTGGACAAACAAATTTTCTGAAAAAATTATTTTTGGATTAATAAATTCAGAAATTAGACAGAAAAACAAATATTTAATAATTAAATAGTAATATAATTGATTTTATTGATGTTCTCCGAAGCCATTTATGCCCGTCATAGATGTAAAATTGCGTCCCACGGTCAAGGGTACGGGTAAATGGCGTCCCAAAGGGATCATGGTTAAAATGGTTAAATGAAATTTTCTTATTCCTTAAGCTGCATAAAGGTTTACAATGTTTTGGTCATTCTACCGTACCAGTGTGTTACAACTATTATTACTAAATTGTTTTTCTATAAATACTTTTTTACGAACAAGGGGATCCACCCCTTTTCTGGAAGCACTCTTTGCCGAGTAGGGACGTCTAGAGGGAAAATGTTTATCAAATTTTGACAGTTTTGACAGATGCAACCGCGGCAGTTCTCGGATCCACCCTAAAATCTTTTTGTATAATTTACAAATTTTTAACAGTAATTTAATAATAATTATCTAGTAATAGCAATTTTAATAATAATTTTATACTTAATAAATTTAATCGGCGCCCATGTCCGTTCTACCCGTATAGGAACCTCCAGGCTCTGCCCACAGGACCAAACACGGGACAGGACTGAGCAACCCAGCTCTGGTCTTCCAATATTGGCCCAGGCGTGAGCCAGAACTAGTGAACCAAGCTTTGGCTTCCTAATGTTGACCTTAGCTAAGGCCCATGACTGGGTAACCCAGCTCTGGCTCTCCAATGTTAAGCCAGGCTTGCGCCAAAACTAGTGAACCCAACTCTGGCTTTCTAATTTTGGCTCTAGTTAAGACCCAGGACCGGGAAACCCAGCTCTGGCTTTTCAATGTTAAGCCAGGCTTGAGCCAAAACTAGTGAACCCAGCTATGGCTTTCTAATGTAGGCCCTAGCTAAGGCCCAAGACCGGGAGACCCAGCTCAGTCGTGTCTGACAGGCTTGGCCCCCAATTATCATTCCCTAGTTCTACCAGAGATGGCTCAAGGCTGGCGTACAAGACTGGGCCAAGCTTGTGATACAAGATCGGGCCTAACTTGAGATACAAGATTGCGCAAAGCTTGAAATTCAAGATTGGGGCCAAGCTTCGAATACAAGCTTGACCCAGTCGTGTCTGCCAGGCTTTGTACCCAATTATCATGTCCTAGTTATATTCCTAGTAATTATTTGAAGAATCGTCTATAATTTCTTCATTGTTTTCATCACTTAGTTGAAATGAATTATTTTGAGAATTAATTTGATTATCACTACTTGAACTGTTACAAACATCACTATTCGGTGTTGAGTTATTAAGTCCTATGTCACCTGAACCACCGATTTTACTAAAATTATTTTTATCACTTTGAACAGATGTACTTTCGTGTGTATTTGTATTTGTACGAATATGTACGAAAAATACATTTTACGAAAGTACCATTGCCAGGCTTAGCCCCCAATTATAATTCCCTAGTTATACCGGAGATGACCCAAGGCTGGGGTACAAGCATGGACCAAGGTAACACAGAGTAGTGCCAAGGCTGGGCCCGTCGTCATTTCCTACCTGGGTAATAGTCACGAATTAATCCGAGATTCAAGATAATCCAATGACATTTATATAAGTCAGACTTTTAGAGTACAATGTTGAAAAGGAAATCCAACGTCCGTTCGGGAATCGTCGTGTCGTTACCGCACTCGTCCCTAAAGGAGGTTGGGATTGGAATGGAATGTCTCGCTGTGGCCGTTTCGCCGTTGCCATTTCGTCGTGGCCGTTTCGCCGTGGCCGTTTTGCCGTCGCTCTTTTCGCCGTCATTAATTAAAAAATATAAATCCAAAATTACAATTAATGTTTCATTAAATTATATATAAAATTAAATAAAAAAATCTTTTTTATAACTTTTGAGTTATAAATTAAAGTAAAAAAACGGCAAAACGGCAAAAAAATTTTTTCGAAAAATTCAAAAAATTTCTTCGCTGTACAAAAGCAGTCGAAGATCCTCGTAGGTAGGGCAGAAGCCGTTTGAGGACCTCCCCAATCTCTTGAGGTGTCTTCCGAATTCGGCGTGACTTGTTATTAGTTGATCCATCTGTCGGCTTGTGATTATTTCCTTTCTGGGCCAGATCCTGGGTATATAATGGGTATGTTATTCTTCCGACTACAGTTTCTTCCCACATTTCTCACCATTGGGTTTATAAAGAGGTGGGCCATCACGCCAGCTGCCAGTGAGAGGACCGTTCGGTAAAATTTGGCCAAATCCCTGTAGCAGGTCCCATAGCAAGGCAAGAGTGTGGCTTTCGTATGTCTTTTCTTGATACTCAATAAGGACGAAGGGGGCTATTGCCTCATTGTAGATTATGGACATGGAAACTTGCCTTTTTCTGTAGTCCGCTGATCAGGGTCCTCACTTTTTACATACACAGTTTGCATAGTCTTACATTGTTAATTTTGCGTCCAAGTATCTTACCGAGGTATTTATGTTACGTATTTCATGTTTTGGTGTTTTCTTCTTTGTTTGTTTCATTTTTCTTTTGTTTTTCTTTTGTAGTGTGTTTCACAGGGTTGGTCCAAGTACTAATCCTTGGGGCATCTTTTGCTGCACTGGAATCTCATTAATGCGCGTCGCTAATATTACTCTCAAACTCTCACACTACTACTACTATTACTACCCGCCGCTCAATTAGCAATTAGCTCGATTAATTTTCAATAAAAATAAAAATTTTGTGAATTTAATTTTTAGTTTTATAGCTGCTTTGTTTATTATTTTCTGATTTTCTGTGAAAGAGATTGGTTTTTCAAAATATTTAACTAGACAGAAGATGTAGTCCGTTAAATTTCCTATCCGGAATGGGGCGTCAGAATTTTTGTAAAATGTGTAGTTTAAAAGATACAGAGATGTTTTGAAAAAAACAAAAATTAAAATTTTTCTTAAAAAATAATTTATAAAAAATTACTGCTTCTCCCTCTCCCTCTCCAACACACCAATATCATACATATTGATACATGTAAAAGTTTAATCTTTGAAACCGGGGGGTCTGGGGGGCATGGAATGCCGTCCAGTATACCAACAGTTTAAACAAAAATAAAATATTTTTTTATAAATAAATTCTAAAAAACTACTGCTCCTCCCTCCCAAACACGACAATAATATGTATGCAGAGGTTACATACAAAAGTTAAATTTCTGTGACCGGGGTGTCTGGGGGGCAAGGAAAGCTCTTCAGTTCACCAAGAGTTTAAATAAAAATAAAAACTTTTCTTAATACTTAAATGAATTATAAAAAGTTGCTGTTTTTTTCTCCATTCCGAACACTATAATCTGTAGGCAGAAGATACATACAAAACTTTAATTTCAGTAACCGGGATGTCTGGGGGCACGGTATGCCCTCCAGTGCACCAACAGTTTAAAAAAAAAATAAAAAAAAATTTTTAATAAATAAATTCTTCAAAAATACTGCTCCTCTCTCCCAAATACGAGGATAATATGTACGCAGAAGATATATACACACAGTTGCACTTCAACCCAGGGTGGGTTTTGGCTAACCACTTCATTTTTATGAAGGGTTTTCAAGAACTTTTCTAAAGAAGCTATGGTCAATATGCTCTTACATAGAGCGAAGGACTTTGAGAGAGAAAGAAGTAAAATTTTCTTCTTTTTCACCTAATTTCTGTCCACTTCTAAATGAAGACCCTTTCTCTTTCTGTCCATTTACATCTGTCGTCTTTCCACCTTTTGTGCGGTCTTCTCGAACTTGTTTTTGTCTTTCTTGGCTGCCACTGCACGATTATGCCATCAGTGGCGTATTTAAAAAATTTTTTTGGAGGACAGACTAAAAACTTTTTAGGAATCTCGTTAATCCATTTATGCTATCATCAAGTTATACGTATATACAAACAAAATAGTAATAAATATATTACATTATAAGTATTTATTTATAATTTACAATACAATATGCAATCTCAGAGAGAGCTTCAGAGATACAATCCGAGCCATCTTTGGAGAGCGGGCATTTGCCCCTTTTGTCTAAGATTGGCATTTAAAAATGCCCTAAAACAAAATCTCTTTCGATCGACATTATTTTCATATTTATACGTTACAATGGAAATTAGAAATTGTAAATCTCTCTTTGGGTATAAAAGTTGGCACTTTATTTGGTATAACGCTCTTTAACCCAATTTTGCGGTTCTCTCAACTAACTAAGGTGGCAACAGCTGGGCGCAGAAATCGGAATTTATGTCAAAAATAGCCACCAAAAGCGGTCGATGAGAATTTATTTAAAATTTTGGTAAAAAAAATTATTTATTTTTGCATTGAAGTGATATTTAATTTATTTTGGTTAATTGTTTCAAATTTGGAAATTTGTCAATATCGTCCCCCTTCCGCTCAGAAAAGGGAGACTATAATATTTGTTGTTTATTGATTTTTAATTTAATCTAAATATTTTTGTTTTAATATGAAAAATTAATTATTAATAATAATAATATACAACCGTTTTTATAGCCAAGTAGGAACATGGGGTACACTACAATTATAAGAAAATATGTTTTCAAAATAATTAAGTATAATAATTATAATATCAATCAAAAAGTCATTACTACAAGACAACAAATTTAAAGGTTAACAATGTAGAATGTAGTTATGTACTTGTAAAATTGTAAAGAACTTTTTTGCTACTTTCGTTTCCACCCCAGATTCGGTAAAATTTATAGCAGGCTCAAGATTCTTGGCAAAAAATAAAAGTTTTTTTCTGTTTTAAAGTAAAATAATTCTATTTATTATTTACAAGAAAAGTTTTCGACCTACTGCTTCGGGCTTTTAATTATTAAATTTACAATATTTACAAAAAAGCTATCCGGCAAAATGAGTATTTTTGTTGCACTATATCACCCAAAATTGTGGAAAAAATTACTATTTTTAAAATATTCTAAAACTGGCAAATAAAAGAGCAAACTTTATAAAAAATGTGTTTATCGGAATTTTTTAAATATTTAGTTGGCGTTACAAACGAGTTTACTACCTCCAATTATTTTCTTGCGTGTGTAATCAAAATAATTCAAGCTGATACACCTACGCATATTTTTCATTCATTAATCTTGACAATTTCTTATATTCGGGCAATTTTATTGTCAGAAACGAAAGCTGAACTTAAAGTAGAACAAAATTCTGAGAAAATTTAAACGAAGGGCTTTCGTTTCCTTAAAGGTTTATTTTTATTAATAAACCGGTTTTGACTTTAAGTCATCTTCAGCAGTTACCGTAAATTTCAAAAAAGATGTAAAAAATGTAATTTATAATTTCTATAAAACAAAAATTTATCAAATAAAATATATTTATGGCATTTATATAAAAAAAAAATTTTTTATTGAAACCGCACTGTTTAGAAACTCCTTTTGGAATGCTTCCCGTATTAGAAATTGATGGAAAAGTAGTTTCTCAAAGCAACGCTATTAGTAGATACCTGGCGAAACAATACGGCTTAGCGGGAAAAGATGAATGGGAATTGGCGATCTTAAACAAGTAAGCTATTTAATATTGCAAATTTAAATTATTGCACTAACTTTTTATTTTTCAGTTCTTTGGCAGTACAGAACAGAACAGGATCCCATTAAAAAAGAAGAACGTAAAGTCAAATTAATGAAAGAAACTATTCCATTTTATTTGGCAAAATTCGAAAAAGTAGTATCCGAAAATGATGGATTTTCAGTAGGTGCAAGTGTAAGTAAACAGAGTCAGGATCCTCATAGTTTATCTACTTTAATCTCATTTTAACAGCTTTTAATATTCTACATTATTTTCAGATAACGTGGTGCGATTTTGTGTTTGCCGTATCACTAGAAAATTTTGAGTTGATTTTTTGCAAAGCGTCGTTGGATCAATATCCAGCATTGAAAGGACTTAAAGAAAAGGTATACGCCATACCAAGCATAGCAGCTTGGTTTGCTAAAAGACCCATTACTGAATTTTAATGAAAAAGAAAAGATAGATTTAAATTTGTTAGTGTTTACAATTTTCAAAAACTGAAATATAACTAAATAATAAAAAAGTGTGCAAAAATGGTACCTACTACCATTCCTTCATTTAATTTCTCTTGATGTTTAATCATGCTTCTCATAAACATTAACTTTGAAATATGGAACATCTGTAAATTTCACGAAAAAGAACTACTAATGGCGCACAACTCGATAACAATAAAATGATTACAAGCTAGAAATAAAAAAATATTAATCATACTTCTACCGAGAGAGAACGATGGTGCACGTTTCGTTTGAGCGCTGAGATGCAGCCATAAAAAAACAGAAATGAATTATCAGTGAATTTTCAAAAAACCCTCAGTACCGTCAGCGTCTTAGCACTCAAATCAAATATGAAATTATAGAGGCGGACTGATAATAAAAATTATCAGGGCCACTTAGGCAGGATGTGGAGTGTTGAAAGTAAAAAATGCAATAAAGATATTGATCTCAAGAGACCAATAGTCAGAATAAATACAAAAAATACAACAAAAAGAGAAGTGTGGCTAACAGGCAAACAATGTCAAAAATTTTTTACAAAAAACTCAAATTTACGTGTTTTTAAACGTTTCCTTAAACTTGTTGACAATGTCCTTGTATCCTACGTTGACGAAACCATAGTCTGTCTGTTTGTTTATGTTGTTAGATGTAGTACTAATGTGAATGGCCTCCAAAAAAGTCCTGTTCAGGTAATTACCTTCTGTGGCTAGGATCTTGACGTTGTCATGGTCGAACCTGTGAGAGGCTTCGATAGCGTGTTCCGAGAAACCCGTTTTTCCAGACTTGGCTTTCACATCATAGAGATGCTGGCGAATGCGGGCTGACAGTCTTTGTCTGGTTTGTCCAATGTAGCATTTTCCACATTGACACGTTATCTTATAGACCACATTGGCTCGGTCAGAGGTGGGGACCTTGTCCTTGGTTCTCGAGTACAGAATTCGGTTCAAGCTGTGATCGTTGTGAAACACCAATCCAATCACTTTTGATGGCTTCTTTGAAAATGAGTTTTATTTGATGTTGTAGCCATGGGTGGTATGTTATTTTGCAGAACTTTTTAGTTTCTTCCAGGTTTTCAGGTCTTATCATCATCATATAAAATATACATCAAATTAAACATTTAATTTGAATCTGGGGTTACCGTTACGGTTACCCGTGCTTGATCCTGTGGTCAGAGCCTGGAGGTTCCTATACGGGTAGAACGGACAAGGGAGCCGATTAAATTTATTAAGTATAAAATTATTATTAAAATTGCTATTACTAGATAATTATTATTAAATTACTATTAAAAATTTGTAAATTATACAAAAAGATTTTAGTGTGGATCCGAGAACTGCCGCGGTTGCATTTGTCAAAGCTGATCTTCCGCACCGGTCCTCTCCGGACGCTTCTGGCCGTTTTCACAAACGCCATACTTGATAAAAATTTCCCTCTAGACGGCCCTACTTGGCAAGGAGTGCTTCAGGAAGGGGGTGGGTCTCCCTTGTTCGTAAAAAAATATTTATAGAAAAACAATTTAGTAATAATAGTTGAAACACACTGTACTGTAGAATGAAAAAACATTGTAAACCTTTATGCAGCTTAAGGAATAAGAAGATTTCATTTAAGCATTCTGACCATGATCCCTTTGGGACGCAATTTACCCGTACCCTTGACCGTGGGACGAAATTTTGCATCTCTGACGGGCATATAAGTGGCTTTGGAGAACATCAACAAAATCAATTATATTACTATTTTATTATTAAATATTTGTTTTTCTGTCTAATTTCTGAATTTATTAATACAAAAATAATTTTTTCAGAAAATTTTTTTGTCCAAATTATATTGGACAATTGCCAAAATCAAAATACTTAAAAGTCACTTCTGCAAAAGTAAACTCATATTTATTTGTAAAATTTCAAAACTCAAACATGAATACCAAATCAAATTCAGAGACAAATTTTTTTGCCGGTAAAACTTGCCGGTAAATGACTTTGGTTTCCTCACCTAGCTGCTGCAACCTCAAATAGTTGGCGGGAAAATCCGAAAATTCAAAATATTTTAAAAATTTAAATTTTATTATAAAATTAAAATCTGGACAATAAAAATTACAAACTTTACAAAAAAATACTCAAAATTTCAATAGAGGATTTTTGAAACTCGACAATATATTATAAAATATGCTGTCTAGCTTTGGCCACCAAAAATAATACCATGCTTTGGATGTCATATCACGATAATTGCTTCCTTCCTGGTTAGCATGCCAAATTCATTAAATCCTATCCAACATGAAGCTATCTGGCTTAAGTACCATGTACTACATATAAGCAACGATATAAGGTAATTTTTTAACCATCATATAAAAGGATCGCCTAGGCACTCGAAGAACAAGAGGTTCTTCCTTGCAAAAATTGTAAGAGTTTTCAATGAAAACAATTTATTACAAATATTGACATTTTCCAAAAATTTAAAAAAAATTATAAAAATTTATTTTTTAAAATATACGTTTATAAAACAAGATATAAGCTTGAACATTGGTAACATAATTTTCGGGAACGGCATCAATAATTTTATCATTTGCGAAGATCCACTGACCAGGTAATGTATGATCGAAAACATGTTCTGCATTATTGGTTTCAAGCCGTCTATAAGAAACATAATGACCTCTATTCAATGTACCAAAATGTTCGTTAACGGCGTACAAAGAATATAGAAGTGGAACGCTATCTCTTTCAATGTTTAATTCCGTTGTGCAATACGGAGCCATGTCCAAAATTGTGGGAAAAAGCACTTTCTTATTATTTTTTAAAATTTCGCCATTCAAAAAATTAAACCTCTTTAAATGCAAAATGAGTATGGTAGGTGGAATACTAATTTTGAACCTGGTTATCGTATCTTTTAAAAGTTTTGTCTCGTTGCCACCGCTTTTTTTGCTACACTCTTCACAAATAACTTTGTTGTCATCTGTTAAGAGTTCTTTGCCAAAAAAATTGTCCAAACAAGTTTTCAATAAGCAATAGTCTTCCACGTACGCAGTTGGATATGAAATTGGATCTGTGTTTTCGTATGGTTCCACTGTTTCGTTTTTCTGCAGACCACTACAATCGATTTCTTCAATACACTTATCACCGTTAATTTCAATGTCATTGATTAAAGCGGCTTCCGGAATTTCCTCAGTCACAACTGGATTATTGGAATATATTTGACTTTCACCTGTAACGGCAATTAAGTAAAATTTCGATTGTTCTTCTTCCATAGGAGTATCGTTGGAAGATAATTCAAATTTACCATCTAATACATTTGGCCTTTTTTCTTCTTCTTCCATATTTACTTTTCCAATATCTAAGTTACGGATCCCAATTTTAGCTTCCTTGACTTCATCTTCTATGGTGTAACCGCTGCACTTAATTTTAGCTTCGCTATCTAGTTCTGTAGTGAATTCCGACATAAGCTCTTCAATTTGGTAGTCGTCTTTCACATCAAGGCAGTCAACTGTATCCATTTTATTATTCCCAGGAGCTCCATTGTCCATCTCGTTTTCGCCATTTCCACTAGTGCTTTTGACTGCTGGTGTAACACTTAGTTCATCTATCCTTAAACTGTTCGTAACTATATTGTAGTTGTTGATGACGTACATGTTATGCAACATAGAGTTATAAATCAAAAGCGAAATCGACTGATCAGTTTTTGAGTTCAACAACTGCATTTGATTTGCGTTTATGAAGTTCATAAACCGAATATTTCGGAACTCATTCGAATCATCAAATTCCGATTCCACATTTTTGTAATTTAAACAGGTGGCAATGGGAACACTCAAATCAAGAAAGTCTTCTTGCCGATTGGTTACGGTTTTGCAATCTACACATTGCAAGGACGTTTGCAACGATCCTCTAAAATATTTCTCGAGGGGTGAAGGAAATTTTTTCAAAGCTTCCAAACAATAAAAGTTCGTAATATGTTCTTTGTGTTCATCGGGACAAAATTCTGGATTAGTCGCTTTTATGATTGCGATTGATTTACCAATCGCTTCCCGATACTTTTCTTGCTTTTCGGTTCTTAATGTTTCGAGCAAGCACCTGATAAATTCGTGGGAATCGTTATGTTCGCCGATAACAAACTGCGGTAAGCATGCTGTTATGGTCTGAAGGCATCTAAAAGGATAATAAGTATTTATTTCGTCGTTGCCCAAACTTATAAGCGTCTTAAATAGCCAGTAGGTTAGTAGTCCCGGAAGATACACATCAATTTCAATTTGAGGAAGTGTTATAGTGGAATCGTTTATAGTTAGCGTACCTCCAGGAATTTCTAAAGGATTTTCAGTTTCTCCTATGCAACTATTTAATAATTCTTCATAGAGATTTGGTGTCTGTGCTAAACATTGTAGTACCGAATTAAACCAACAAGTGTTATTGAAATTTTCTAAACCTCGAGTTTGTTCTAAGCCATAATATTCAGCTTCCATGATTTGTAATTTTGTTGTCTTAGATTAGATTCCATTGTTTTATATATGTAGGTTTTATACTCATTACATTTTCTAGTTGGTAATGTGTGGGTCCATATCAACATTATTTTGAAATGTAATTATACGCTCCCTGTGTTAACAATCGCTTGAATAGTTACAGGTATTTCAAAACAAAGGTTTCACATTATCTGTGGAGTCTCAATCGCAAAAAGCAGAAATTTTGATCCAATTTCAACCTGTGCTTAGGAAAATGAAACATCTTAGAATCCGACAGATACCCAGGTATATCTTCTTCTTAAATATGCCATACCTTCAATGGGGGTTGGTGACAAACTTGTCTGAAGCCAAGATGACGTACTAGGGAATTTAATTATTTAGGTGGTTTCTCGTTGTCTTTAGAAAAATTATTTTTTGATTACTTCTTCTGTCCTTAGGTATACAGAGTGTCTTTTAAGCATATTTGCACTCACCCCCCCCCATCGTGGTATTTCATTAAAGAATCCTAGTACATTCTCATTTGAGTCGATAAGAGGTTTTATTTCAATTCTGACGTCACCTATTTTAAAATTTTTAAACCATATGCAAGAATTGGCTAGGTTATTGTAACAAAATGCGCCGGGGGGGGGGGTGTAAAAAGTAATTTGTTTGCGTCACGTAATTTAAGAATTTCCTTTAACTGGCAAAAGAAAAAAAATTAATAGATTTAAATATTATGCAAATATATTTTTGCATAAGTTGTATGGCCTAAGTTGGTCTTTGGTCAAAACCTAGGTTGTTACCATGGTTAACTATTTCAATATTTTCGTTTTATGGCATCACTAGTCCCACACTAAAATAGTAGCCCTTGTTGCAAGGATGATAGTCGGATCAATGCTGTACATACACCATGCATCTTTGGAGAGAGAAAGTTCATTTATTTAATAAAAATTAACAAACATAAATAGGCTTTCTTCATTCGGAAGAATGGGTGATTTAAGCAGAGCTGTCACCGATAAAGGGGTCGTCCGGTTCTACATCCTCTGTGTAATCATCGCTTTTACATCGAAAAACGGATATAATAGATCCGCAGGTGTTCGTCCATTAAGTTTATTCAAGTTTAGCGAAATGTATACTGTTCTAGTAAAAAGCCACAACTCCTTTCTCCAGTTTCCGTACAGTTTACATTCCAGGATCCTACAAATAGTTTCATTAATGATTTGGCAACCAGGGCATGGTCTATCTAGAGTTTTTCTCAATCGCTTGAGGTACCTACTAAATTCACCGAACTTGGTAAGGATCTGAATGCTGACTTTTATTCAAATGCTTTCTTACCTTCGGTATAACCTGGAAGAAAATTTCTGCATTGTTGGTGTTTTACCACCTGACCTGCCATTTGTGCACAATGATTTCCTTCATAGTCTCTTTGATTTCAATATTAAAGCGAGAATTGATAGGATGAATCTCCGCAATGATGTGTCCGGCTAAGACTGATACCGTTCTGTAGGTATCAACAGCCTGGTTTTAATACAGTAGCGGCCATAGAAATATAGAAATTGCATTGGGAATTATTCCTGAATTAAAAAATTGATTTATAAGGCCCAGTTTTTCAACCGTGAGTTAACCCAAATTCAAGGGGTAACCTACGTTTATGACTATCCTGATTGGTCAGAAATTTGTGTTCAAAATTTCAATATCTTTTTTGAATACAATCACAAAGCTAGGTTTTTCAAACCGGGGGGTCTGCAGGGTTTGTAATACTCCCCAGCACATCAGTGATTGTATTCAGAAAAAGAAAATGTGTAATTGAATTTCAAATTGTAAATCTTAGATTTTAGATTTTTAGGAGTTAGATTTTCTGGTTTGAAATGCATTTTTTTTTGCCCTCAATCTTTGGTGCACTGCACGGTATTCCATACCTTCCGGACCCCCGGTTTGAAAAACCTAGCTTGGTGTGCGTATCGTGTTATATTGTGTACGGTTGATATTTCAATAGGAATTATTATTTTAATTCGGAAGTAATCATCTATGCAAATTCCTTGACTGCTACTGTATGTATGTCTGTTCCCAATTTTTTGAATTCAAAATTCTTCCTTATATGCTCTGATGGATACTATTGCTCGGTACGTGACATTAGAGCGCCGGCGTTTGGGCGCCACCGTTAGCAGCCCGTCCACGGACGGGCATCTAAACCCGATTAGTTGGAAACTCGATTGATGTGCAACTCGTCTCAGGGGGAGTACCGGCGGTGATTTAATGTATTTTTCGGTTGGTAAAAAAACCGACAAATCAGATTGTTTCTTTTTTCACCAAAAAATGACACGCCGGAGCCGGAGCGGCAGAGTGCTGGGATTTTATGTATTTAGATATTATTATGGTGGATCCATATATTGCCATGGTTATCTTTGTCAAATTGATGCTCCGGGCGCTCCGAGCCGTTTTGCCAAATACTAAACTAATTAAAAATATCCTTGAAGACCGAAGGAACTCGAAAAATGTGAAACTCGAAACAGTGAAACTCATATAATATTTAAACATAATAAGGGGGGGGGTCAATTGCATCTAATTTCTCGCGTTCAAACGTCCCTGCGTTCAAACGGCCCTGCGTTCAAACGTCTCTGCGTTCAAACGTTCCTCCGTTCAAACGGCCGCGTTCAAATGTCCGGTTCCGATATTTTAGCCATATCCGGAAATTAAAAAAGGGCCGACAAATATTATTTCCCGGGCCGCTAAGTTGTTGCCCATCCGCCCCTGACTGGTTGATATTTCAGTCTTTTATGAGGAGGAGCTTCACTACAAAAATGTTTTCAATTGAAATATTTTTAAATTTGAAAAAAATTGCTTTTACCGGCGCCCAAATGCCGGCGCCCGAAAGTCCAGTGCCCAAACGGCGAACGCCCAAATGTCCTGGTGCCCAAAAATCCTGCGCCTAAAAGGCCCTTGCCAAAAGGCCCTTGCCAAAACGTTATTAAACGTAGCAGCCGTTATTTTTCCCAGTTTAACGTGAACTGTTGATTCTAAAATACAGGGTAGTTCTTTTCATTAAAACTTAAAATAAACTAAGCAAGACTTTTTGTCGTCCCTGCGTCCTTCTGATAATTCCCTCTGAAAACCCACGAAACAGTTGAGTAACTCATACAAATTGAACAATTCTTCAGCCATGCCTAATGCCCACAAAGTTTAAGTTTTGGCTAACGAATTCCAGAAAATGTATACGCTTTAAAACCCCGACACCCCAAAGCAAATATTTATCGAAGAACCAGTCTATTTCTTTTCGGGCCTATCATACGATATTCTCGTCGGTAAACTCAAAACGCTCCTTAAAATCCCCACCGCAATTCAACAACGTCTAAAAGCGTTGCCCAACAACAAAACCTTAGAACCGGACAATATTGACAACAAGATCCTCAAAAATATGTCGCTTAAAGCAATCGTCTAATTAAATTTTATCATAAATGCCAATTTCAGGCTACAGTTCTTTCCAACCGCTTGGAAACGGGCCTCATTCGCAAGCCCAATAAAAACCCATCGCCACCACTAAGCTATAGAGTATAGACCAATCACGCTGCTCAACACGATGGCCAAAATAGTTGAAAAAATAATTCTGCTATTGGGCGTCAGAAACCCCCATCAATTTAGATTTACGGCGAGAGTTTATACGGCCCTGCAGGTAGCCCGAATCGTACACGACGTTATAGCGTAAATCAATAACGACAAAGTAATGGTAATGACACTATTATTAGTCATTGAGAAAGCGTTCTATAGAACCTGGACCGAAGGACTTATTATATAAAATGATTCAATATATTCGTAAATGACATTCTTACGTGTTACGGTCAATGATGACAACTTGGCCAATAACGTTAACGGCCGGACAATGACGTTAATTCCCTGCTTAACTGGACATTGACGTTAACGTCCGGCCAATAACGTCATTGACCGTGCATTTTGGCCGATGTTGACATTTAAAATTTCATAATATGTGGTTTTTACATCATTTTCCGGGCAATGACATCATTGTCTAATACAGAGTGGGCGATGATGAAACTACTCTTTTCTAAATGTGCGTGTCGCGCCAGCAAACAAATTTGCAATTTGAAATGCCATGGTTCACTCTCATGCCAGAATAAAAATTATTAATTTAAAAAATTTAATTTGATTATTTTTTAATTTATAATTATTTTTTAAATTTTTATTAATAGATTTTTATTATTTTTGTTAATAAATGATTATAATGCATTAGAATCAAATACGTAAATGTCACTTATCAGTTGACTGTCTAATTCAAATCGCCAATTTGCTGTTCCTTATAGTATTTAGTATTAATTTATTCTATAAATCATCATTGTCTAATCCGTTTTGGTCAAAAACGTCATTGACCGGCTAAAGACGTAAATAATACAATCAGATGAAAATATTTACGACATTGTCCACCGCTAACGGGCAATCACGTCAATGGCAGGCCAATGACGTTGATGGCCAACATAAATGGGCATTTACGTCATTGACCCGCCATTGACGTCAACGCCTGATTTAGATCATTGACCGTAACATACTATACATAACCAGTAGGTTAATATTCGGATGATTAACTTTAATTTCCTATGCAGCTATTTAATAATTTTATTTTATTTGATATCTTAAAAATTAGCACATCTACATATTATCTTCCGTGATCCACCTGTACGTCTCTTCTTGTTGGATAAGTTTAGAATTTTTACTTTCGATGGACTTGACTTCGTAGCCATTTGACCGATCTACACCGTCCCACTGATGTCCTGATGGTATACCAAATCGGTTGGGTAGTAAACTAAACGTGCTGCTATGTTTTAAAACAGTCCCTGGTTTCACTGGATTTTCCTTTTTCATAAATTCCAACATGGGATCCCCCTCCCGAACTTGTTGTTTTAAATAATTTTCCAAATCTTCATCGTCAGCATATCTCGCTAAAGATTTGTTCATTTCGTGTAAATCTTATGCCAGTTTTTCTTCCTTATCTTGGATCTGTTTTAAACCGTGCCCCCACCTCGTATATATTTCCTGATACTTGGCTTCTTCTTTTTCGCGCTTTGCACGTTCTTCAGTTTTCCGAGCAAAATCAGCATTTCGGCCCGTTTTCCGTTCCTTTACCTTATTATAAATTATACTTTCCCTACACAAGACATCGAACATTTCATCCTCCCGTTGTTTAAATGTTTCTATTTCTCTTGCCATATCTTGATCATTTTGGAAAGCGGCAGTTTTACCGTCGATAGTTTTGGCCATACGTTTTGCAGGAATCATATACCTGCCTTTAGAATCGGATGGTAAAAGTTTTCTTTTCTTTTGTTCTGGACTGTTCACATTTGTTTGCCGTCTCAAAGGATCGGAATCTAAATTTATACTTGATTTCCTCCTTGTTGGACTCAAATCTTGCTTTTGTTCTCTGAACAAACTCTTATTTGAATCTTTTCTTAAACGACTTCTAGCAGGACTGTCATCTAACCTACTCTTTCTTGAAGGACTGAAGGCTTGATTTTTCCGCTTCGGAGGACTACTATCAAAATTTTTTTTGGTGTAGGTACTTGCTGCTTGTTGGTAGTCAGGACTGGAACTAGCGCGTGGCGAGAGAGACGTCCGCTACGGGCGCGAGCTAGTTAAGGGGCGCCAAATTTTCAATTTTAAAATTAAATTTAATAAAATCTAGAAAAAAGATAAAATCCTAGAATATAAAATATAATAAAAGATTAGGCTACCGGTGGCCCTTACCACGCGTAGATGAACTACCTACTGCTGCGTGCTTAGTCCTTTAATATATTTTTTAAATAATTTTGCTTCTTTAAACTTATTTTTTTGAGAAAATATTTTTGTATCGCGATTTTCTAACTTGTCAATAAAGTGCTTGACCTTGAAAATTTTAAAAAAATTTGCCTGCGGCGCTATATGCTAGAGTGTATCCCTCCAGACCCCCCGGTAAGAGCCCAAGTTTCAAAGTCGCTACGGGCGCATAATATCCTAGTTCCGGCTCTGTTGGTAGCTATCAGCCAAGCCAGTAAATTTAGGTCTGGCATCCTGGGGTCCCCAGGGGCCAGTCAATAATATGACCAAGCCCCTTTTTCCGAAAAATTTTCGCATCCTTTAGCCCCCCCCCCCCCCCCATAACAAAATCCTGGCTGCACCCTGAGCAAGACCGGTGGTGAAGTTTATAGAAAGGATATAAAAATGAGGCGATATGATGAAACCAATGGAGGACCGCTGAAGAAGACCAGATTTGAGATGGTACGACCTGGTACTGGAAAATCTTCGAAGCATGAGGGTTAATAACCGGAGAAAAATTAAAGAACTGAAAATAGCATGCAAAAACAAATAAGTGATACAGCGAAAACAAACAGATTTTAAGTTGCAGATAGTGGAAGGACTAATGCAGGGACTATTCATTTACGTTTTACCCTGTATAGCCAGGTTTGTTTTACTAAATCACTTTAGCAAAGCATTTTTTCGATTGTTTATTATTGATATTCTTACAATCTTTGCAGTAAACTATTTTGCTTACACTTCTCGTTTGGATACTTGTTACGGTTCGATTTTGTTTTAAAGGAATTTAAATTGATTTGCAATAATTTTCAAAAGGAGGCATGTTAATTCACTTTTAAATTTTAATATTTTAACAAAAATTATTATCAATATTGATAAGACGCACATTTTTCGTTATTGAATTGGCGATTTTTAGAAAAGTTTACGAATTTTTAAGTTAAGAAATGTTAAGTAATTGTATTTGGACGGTAATCAATTTTTTGTGAAAATTGTGTTATTTTTCATCCAATTTCTTTTGGAATTGTATTGATTTACTACGTTATTTTTTGGATTTTTTTTCTATACCGGCTTGGTAATTTTGGGAAGTAATCTGATCTTCATTCGCAGGATAAAATTCGTTCATTGAAAATTGCAGTGCATAGAAATTACTAAAACACCCTCCGATAACATCTAGAGGTATGTTTGATAATTTGAAATCCACATTTGTTGAATTTGAATTTTTTTAGGGTGTTAATAGCGGTTCACTATTTACCATTCTTTTCTTTTTGGATTAACGATATTAGTCTGGTATCGTGTCGATGGTGACGCTACCTTTGTACTTCTTGGTTTTATTTGGTGTAGTATTTCTGGCTGGATTGATATCGAAGGGTCCACCAATAGTTTATCGCTGCCCTAGTCCGACCATCAAGAAAGAAGACATCGGAAAGCTAAGTTTTTGTTTGTTTGTACCGTCAGCTAGTATTGTTAATTGTTTTTATTGTGCGAAGAATTTATATTGGGCCGTTTTCTTAGACATATTTTTTATTATTTTGAAATTTTAAACAACTCAAAAGAAAAAGCTGTAGGAAATTAATTACAAAACTTTGTACGCCAAATATACACAGAGAAAAATATGTGTTACTAATCCACACAATTGTGCAGAAAACGTAGGCAATTTTTCTGCACAATTGTGTAGATTATTAACAGACCTTTCTCTCTGTGTACGTAGACGCGGTAAACTACAACCCTAGTTTATATATTTGTTTTTTTTTGGGGGGGGGGGAGGGGCTTAATAGAATATACATAATTTATTATTTTGTATTTCTAAAGTTTAGAAGGTAACCCAATTTTGCGCTTATTGTAAATACTTTTTATTTTATTAAATCGAAATTGAATGCACACAAAAGAACAGTTTACGACCATCAAATAAATATCGCGGCCAACCAAAGTGATTTAGTTATCAAATAAATACTTTAATATAATAATATATAATAATAAATAAACTTTATTTGGTATTAAAAAATCATTATAAGAAAAACCATTATAAATATTACACTTTACATTTATCGTATATAAAGAAACCCAAATAATCAAAAATGTTCAAACAAAATTAACTCTCACATACTCTTTAATTTTCATCTTAAACATTGAAAATGTTGTCTCCGCTTCAACATCTATAGGCAAACTATTAAATAGTTTTAAACCGCTATATAGGAGCATGTTTTGAGCTTTACTGCTTTTAAATAAGTGAAGTCTGAAATCCAGACTGTTCCTTACAGGGTAGTCATGTACATCTTCCACATATGTAACTCCCTTACTCAAGTAGTCAGGCAACATCCTGCACTTTACCTTAAATACAAAAATTAAAACACCCACCACAATATGTTGGTATACACTATGCCACTGTAGTGTCTCCAGCAGCATAAATCTTGTAAAATATCTATTAACTCTAAGTATTATTCTCATACCCCTATTCTGTAGTTTTTGTAGTATACTTAACATGCTCCCATTGCCCATAAACAAAACTGTTGAACAATACTCCAAATGTGGTCTTATCATTATGTTGAATATTTTTGTAGCACTTACAGTGAAGACATTTTTACGAATTTTCGATGCGAAGTGCAATTTTTTTGCTATTTTTCTACAATGTATGTAATCAAAATGACACTTGAAATTTAATTTGTCATCAATAACCACACACAAATATTTATATTGATTAACAACCTCTACAACCTCACCATTCATTACAATATCAAAATTCCTACCCAATCTATCATTTACAATCATACATTTTGTTTTATTTACATTAATTGTAAGCCTGTTCATACGTAACCAATCACTTAGCTTATTTAACTCTTGATTAACTATACAAATACAGTCATCCACATTATCTCCTCCAAAAATCACAACTTTTGCTCTACTGATCACATTCTTCATATCATTAACATAAAACAAAAATAATAATATTCCCAAAATTGTTCCCTGAGGAACTCCCAAATTCACATCCAATGCTTCAGAGACAACACCATTTATCACAGTTCTCTGTTTCCGCTTTTTCAAATAAGAAACCACTTCAATTCATTTTCACGAATACCATACTTTTCAAGTTTTGCTGTTTTACTGTCTCGAATTTATTTATTTAAAATACAAAAATAGGTGGTTCGGTGGGAAATAGTTTATAATATCGTCGTACGGACTGACGGAACGTTACTTTATAAGTAAAAGGTTCTGCCACTAGGTAGCGACCAAGTTTAGGCTGTTTGTTAAATTTTTTCGCTAATGTTTTCAGAATCAGTAAATCGACAGTCAGTAATTTACAAAAATTTATTTTCGAAAAATCCGCTAGATGACCGAAAAAATTTGTTGTACCAATCTTGGAGAAATTTTATTTGTGACTTCTTACGGTATTATGTGACGTATATAAAAATTTTGGAAAAAATTCAGTGGCGTACAAAAATAAAAAATTTTTTTCATTTTGGATTTTGTTAAAAAAACTTTTGTAGATAGATTTAGGGTAGGGGGTGATACATATAGATATCTTTGCCAGGGCTACCGATATCTTTGTTAAGGCTACCACAATAGAAAACAAAAATGAATATTATGTCATCGTATCTCCGGACAAAATTTGGTGTGCTGGTGATTGGAGATATTGCGGCAGAGAGTGACGATATTTTTTCCCTGAAATGATTAAAAAAATTAAAGGATATACCTAATATAATTATTAGAATGTTTTAAATGGTTTCGTTGAATTGGCAAATACATTTGATGATTTATTTACTTTAATTCACTTATTGATATAAATGCATTAAATGATGTACCTAATATAATTGTTAGAATGTTTGAAATGGTTTCCTTGAATTTCAAAATACATTTAGATGATTTATTTACTTTAAGTTACTGATTGATATAAATGAATTAAATGAGAGTTGGAAGTGGGGAAATCTTCAAAATACACCGCCCTGGTGGGTGGCAGTGCCGGATTTTTACCGACTAAAACCCCCACTTCTTGAAGGTGCCGGGAATTACTAGTGCATTTCTTCCGCACACACTCCTGCCTTAGTCTTGCTTCTGACCCTCCGGTGAACAACCACTTGTCTTGTTTCTTCGCGTCTTATGTAGATAACACCTTAATGCCCAAAACAGGGAATGGTGTTTCTTCCTAACTATTCTTTGTGTCGTAACTATGTTACATCTTGACACCCAACAACAGGTATCTTTTCTTTACTCCTGCTCCTTGCTTTGGCCAGTTGTGCCTTCCTGTTTCCTGTACACTGTCTGCTACCGGTCGAGTGACCCGGAAGGTTGCAGTCTATGCAGTATTTCTCCTTATCGGATGTAGAAGAGTAATGGCCCTTTATGCCGCATCTCCAACATGTCATCGAACGATCTTCCTCACTCGTACACTCAGGTGTCGTGTGGTCGGTTGCCCAACACGACTTGTAGCACCTCAATAGTCTCGTCACTTGCAGCCTCTGGTTAGGCCTATTTTTATTCTTTATTCGGCTAGGAGCCTATTTGCCGTATCTCTGTCGCAGCCCACTACTGCCATCTGCGTTCTTCCGTATACTGGTCTGTAGGACCTGATAGTAATCTGGCCGTTTAACGACGTGTGCCTTCTTAGGTGTTCCTCCAGCTCCGTGATATCTGTCACCGCGTCGATGTCCGTGATTCTCAATACCGTATTTCTCGTGAGGTTTCTTATTTCTGCCATCTTGTGCGTCTCTTGCAGCTTCTGTGTCAGCGTGTTGTTTTCCAGCTTGTCTTGTGTCTCAATGAGCACATCGCCGGCTCTTGTCCTCTTGATTCTCTTGATCGGAGAATTTTGCAGACTGGTTTTTAGCATTTCCAGCGTATCCCGAAACGGAATCTCCGTCGATGTTTTCACCAGTATAGCCGGTGACTTTCTTCTTGTTTTAGCTTTCTTGTGTCCAGGCTTTTCTACTATCGCCCGTGTTGTCTGACATACGATCATCTTCAAAGAAGCTTGTTCGCTTATTCTTGTTTTATTATTTTTTGTCGAATTGGGTGCAGTTCCTCCACCGCCTGTTTTTAAAGCTTCGGAGTAGCGACCCGTATGGGGTAAATCATTTAAAATAGGTTTATAATAAACTTATGATTTGATTGAATGAATTTAAGATAACTATTACGTGAAATAGATATTTTATGTAAACGATTGAACTACAGTTTAAATTATTTATTATCTAATTTAAATTAGATATATTTACTAAACCGATTGTCTGAAACAACTAAATACTGTAATTATTGAAAGATAGAAAACATTAGATAAACCATAGAATATCTATCATCTAATGAAGATTAGATGAAAACACGAATTTATTTTTTTCTGTGTAGTGAAGTGCGTCTCGTCGAGAATTTTTGGTGAGGTTTGCTTTTTTCATCTGATTTTGGGAGGGAACCTTTTTTTCTTCTTTTGGCATCGTTTTGCTTCTCCGATTTCGCCGAAAAATTATTTTTAATTGTTTTAAAACGGCAAATTTTAATTTGCAATCAAGGACATTATTTGTCGAACACTTCCAACGATAAAATTTTTATCTTAGCTATATAATGTTGAAATTTTTGAAAACAAGAAATTATTTTTGATGGTTTAATATTTGATTATAAAATTATTTTTACAGTTAGTGTAGACTACTTGTTCTTAGTGTGTTTCTCCACTAAGGATAATATTAAGACAAGTAGCTACGATATTTTTTTGCTTCTCAGTTGTGGCCATCGGTTATAGTACTTTTTTTTCTGAATTTGTTTGAAATTTTGTTTACAACAATTTTGATTCAACACAAGGCTAAGTTTGATCTTATATTTTTTGGGTTTATTATTCTTTTTAGTAGTTATTAATAAGGCTTTAACTAACTTGTTTTTTTTTTGTTGCTGCAATTTTATGAAGACTATGAATTTTGGTGTAATATTGCAATGTGTGATTTTTGATAATTTATTAGCAAAACATTAATAATTAATTTTGTGTAACATTTTGACAAATCGTATTGGGTATTATTTTTATTTTAAATTTAAATATTAAGTTACTCATCATCATTTAGATGCGACACCTTACACCTTACAGATGTTGAAAATATCTTTTTCTTTGAGAGTTTTCTTATGTTTGAATTGGGTTATGTCAAGTACGGAAAGACAGGCCGCTTTAAGGTTCTGTAGAATAGCTGATGAGGGGAATTGGACAGGGATTCCACGAGGGACAACCATTATTGGTTTGGCCTCCGTAAGTCGGTAATCAAAGTGGTTGAAGCTGTTGATGGGCATGATTTTGAATATCCACCTGTAGTCTTCAACGGAGTATGGGACGATAATAACAAAACATTTTTCATTTCAAATAACATTTTTCTCGGTCCATCAGAATAATTGATGAGATTTTAGAGTCTTTTAATGTAGGGCGTTGTGCAGGGGCAGGTGGAAGGATTTTGGGATTGGTAGTTTTTAAATCGAGCTTGCGGTTTGAAGATTTTTCTGAGCCAAATGACTGGGATAAGGTGGAGGATGAAGGGAACTGCTGGTGTATTTCCTATTGAGAAGGGGCCAGTGTTGGCGGGTTTTTCTGGGGCTTGGGTGGTGTCCATGAGTTCTTCTGGGTGGAAGGGGGGGGGAAGAGAAGACAGTATGAATTTAGTCAATATGTTGCTATCTGCATCGATTCAAAATATCAGCAACTCCAAACTACGAATTCTGTGGTGAAGAGGACGATACATGATACACCATCGATTGATACACAAAATGGTCTGACTGGGGAAACGCCGCCCAAATCCAACTGGGGCAGGACCTAACCCCTTCCAACATGGTGGGATTGATGCTGTACAGCCGGGAAAAATGGGAAGTGATAGAGAAGATGTTGATGGGAATAATGGCGTGGTTGAGATTTTATGGTCAGAACAGTGTAACATTTTTTGGATCAAAAATTCAAAATGGGGGGGGTGTAAATGCCCATTTTAGATATTTGGAAATATCTAAAAAACAAAATGGGTACAAACGAAAATTAGGAAGGTACAAACAGGTACAAACGAGGTACAAACGATTTAGACTATTTTGGATCCAAAATTCAAAATGGGGGGGGGGGGCTGGCGAAATGCACCTTTACATCGAATTGCCTTTGTGCCGGACAGCGTCGAACTAGCTACACCGAACCGGCGCGGCAACCCCAAAAAGTCTCTGTAGCAAATCGTCCTTACGCAGAATTCACCTTGTACTGAATTGCCGCTCGCCGGACTGATTACGCCAAACCATCAGAGCCAAAAAGTCCTATTCCCGTTCATCCTGGCCGGTTTGTTTTTCTAAAATCTCTTTAGCAATACATACTTTCCATTGTTTGTCGTTGTGATTCCTACAATCCTTGTAGTAATCTATTTTGTTTACTTCTCTCTTTCCCTAACTTCTTTTCTTCAATTTTAACAAATTTAATCTTGATTTGAATTTGTAATCAGTTATTAGTTGCAAGGGTGTCACCCCTGTTGTCCCATATTGCTTTTAATTTTATATTTTCTAAAATAATCTTTCCAAAAAATAATTTCTGCCGGCTAACTTATTAGTAATCAAAATTCAAATTATAATAAAGTAGCTACGATACGGTTTAAAATTTAAATTCCAGTAATCTCATTGGTAAATCCTAGGATTATCTTGAATCTCGGATAAATCCGTGACTATTACCCAGGTAGGAAATGACGATGGGCCCAGTCTTGGCACAAGCTTGGCACTACTCTGTGTTACCTTGGTCCATGCTTGTACCCCAGCATTGGGCCATCTCCGGTATAACTAGGGAATGATAATTGGGGGCTAAGCCTGGCAATGGTACTTTCGTAAAATGTATTTTTCGTACATATTCGTACAAATACAAATACACACGAAAGTACATCTGTTCAAAGTGATAAAAATAATTAGAGTAAAATCGGTGGTTCAGGTGACATAGGACTTAATAACTCAACACCGAATAGTGATGTTTGTAACAGTTCAAGTAGTGATAATCAAATTAATTCTCAAAATAATTCATTTCAACTAAGTGATAAACTTAGAGCTGGGTTCACTAGTTCTGGCTCACGCCTGGACCAATATTGGAAGACCAGAGCTGGTTGCCCAGTCCTGAGCTTTAGCTAGGGCCAACATTGGAGGACCAGAGCTGGATTTCCCAGTTCTGGGCGTTAGTTAGGGCCAACATTGGGAAGCCAGAGCTGGGTCCCGTGCTTGGCCCTGTGGTCAGAGCCTGGGGGTTCCTATATGGGTAGTACGGACATGGGCGCCGATTAAATTTATTAAGTATAAAATTATTATTACAATTGCTATTACTAGATAATTATTATTAAATTACTATTACAAATTTGTAAATTACACAAAAAGATTTTAGGGTGGATCCGAGAACTGCCGCGGTTGCATTTGTCAAAACTGATCCCCCGCACCGGTTCTCTCCGGACGCTTCGGGCCGTTTTGACAAACGCCATACTTGATAAAAATTTTCCTCCAGACGGCCCTACTCGGCAAAGAGTGCTTCCAGGAAGGGGGTGGATCTCCCTTGTTCGTAACTAAATATTTATAGAAAAACACTTTAGTAATAATAGTTGTAACACACTGTACTGTAGAATGACCAAAACATTGTAAACCTTTATGCAGCTTAAGGAATAAGAAGATTTCATTTAACCATTCTGACCATGATCCCTTTGGTGCGCAATTTACCCGTACCCTTGACCGTGGGACGCAATTTTACATCTCTTACGGACATAAATGGCTTCGGTGAACATCAATAAAATCAATTATATTCCTATTTAATTATTAAATATTTGTTTTTCTCTTTAATTTCTGAATTTATTAATCCAAAAATAATTTTTTCAGAAATTTTTTTTATCCAAATTATATTGGACAATAATAGCCAAAATCAAAATAATTAAAAGTCACTTCTGCAAAAGTAAACTCATATTTTATTTGCAGAAAATTCAAAATATTTTAAAAATTTACATTTTATTATAAAATTAAAATCTGGACAATAAAAATTGCAAAATTTACAAAAAAATACTCCAAATTTCAATTGAGGATTTTTGAAACTCGACAATATATTATAAAATACGCTGTCTAGCTTTGGCCACCAAAAATAATACCATGCTTTGGATGTCATCTCACGATAATTGCTTCCTTCCTGGATAGCATGCCAAATTCATTAAATCCATTCCAACATGAAGCTATCTGGCTTAAGTACCATGTACTATAAGGTAATTTTTACACCATATAAAAGGATCGCCTAGGCACTCGAAGAACAAGAAGTTCTTCCTCGCAAAAATTGAAAGAGTTTTCAATGAAAACAATTTATTACAAATATTGACATTTTCCACAAATTTAAAAAAAATTATAAAAATTTATTTTTTAAAATATACGTTTATAAAACAAGATATAAGCTTGAACATTGGTAACATAATTTTCGGGAACGGCATCAATAATTTTATCATTTGCGAAGATCCACTGACCAGGTAATGTATGATCGAAAACATGTTCTGCATTATTGGTTTCAAGCCGTCTATAAGAAACATAATGACCTCTATTCAATGTACCAAAATGTTCGTTAACGGCGTACAAAGAATATAGAAGTGGAACGCTATCTCTTTCAATGTTTAATTCCGTTGTGCAATACGGAGCCATGTCCAAAATTGTGGGAAAAAGCACTTTCTTATTATTTTTTAAAATTTCGCCATTCAAAAAATTAAACCTCTTTAAATGCAAAATGAGTATGGTAGGTGGAATACTAATTTTGAACCTGGTTATCGTATCTTTTAAAAGTTTTGTCTCGTTGCCACCGCTTTTTTTGCTACACTCTTCACAAATAACTTTGTTGTCATCTGTTAAGAGTTCTTCGCCAAAAAAATTGTCCAAACAAGTTTTCAATAAGCAATAGTCTTCCACGTACGCAGTTTGATATGAAATTGGATCTGTGTTTTCGTATGGTTCCACTGCTTCGTTTTTCTGCAGTCCACTACAATCGATTTCTTCAATACACTTATCACCGTTAATTTCAATGTCATTGATTAAAGCGGCTTCCGGAATTTCCTCAGTCACAACTGGATTATTGGAATATATTTGACTTTCACCTGTAACGGCAATTAAGTAAAATTTCGATTGTTCTTCTTCCATAGGAGTATCGTTGGAAGATAATTCAAATTTACCATCTAATAAATTTGGGCTTTTTTCTTCTTCTTCCATATTTACTTTTCCAAGATCTAAGTTACAGATCCCAATTTTAGCTTCCTTGACTTCATCTTCTATGGTGTAACCGCTGCACTTAATTTTTGCTTCGCTATCTAGTTCTGTAGTGAATTCCGACATAAGCTCTTCAATTTGGTAGTCGTCTTTCACATCAAGGCAGTCAACTGTATCCATTTTATTATTCCCAGGAGCTCCATCGTCCATCTCGTTTTCGCCATTTCCACTAGTGCTTTTGACTGCTGGTGTAACACTTAGTTCATATATCCTTAAACTGTTCGTAACTATATTGTAGTTGTTGATGACGTACATGTTATGCAACATAGAGTTATAAATCAAAAGCGAAATCGACTGATCAGTTTTTGAGTTCAACAACTGCATTTGATTTGCGTTTATGAAGTTCATAAACCGAATATTTCGGAACTCATTCGAATCATCCAATTCCGATTCCACATTTTGGTAATTTAAACAGGTAGCAATGGGAACACTCAAATCAAAAAAGTCTTCTTGCCGATTGGTTACGGTTTTGCAATCTACACATTGCAAGGACGTTTGCAACGATCCTCTAAAATATTTCTCGAGGGGTGAAGGAAATTTTTTCAAAGCTTCCAAACAATAAAAGTTCGTAATATGTTCTTTGTGTTCATCGGGACAAAATTCTGGATTAGTCGCTTTTATGATTGCGATTGATTTACCAATCGCTTCCCGATACTTTTCTTGCTTTTCGGTTCTTAATGCTTCGAGCAAACACCTGACAAATTCGTGGGAATCGTTATGTTCGCCGATAACAAACTGCGGTAAGCATGCTGCTATGCTCTGAAGGCATCTAAAAGGATAATAAGTATTTATTTCGTCGTTGCCCAAACTTATAAGCGTCTTAAATAGCCAGTAGGTTAGTAGCCCCGGAAGATACACATCAATTTCAATTTGAGGAAGTGTTATAGTGGAATCGTTTACAGTTAGCGTACCTCCAGGAATTTCTAAAGGATTTTCAGTTTCTCCTATGCAACTATTTAATAATTCGTCATAGAGATTTGGTGTCTGTGCTAAACATTGTAGTACCGAATTAAACCAACAAGTGTTATTGAAATTTTCTAAACCTCGAGTTTGTTCTAAGCCATAATATTCAGCTTCCATGATTTGTAATTTTGTTGTCTTAGATTAGATTCCATTGTTTTATATATGTAGGTTTTATACTCATTACATTTTCTAGTTGGTAATGTGTGGGTCCATATCAACATTATTTTGAAATGTAATTATACGCTCCCTGTGTTAACAATCGCTTGAATAGTTACAGGTATTTCAAAACAAAGGTTTCACATTATCTGTGGAGTCTCAATCGCAAAAAGAAGAAATTTTGATCTACTTTCAACCTGTGCTTAGAAAAATGAAGCATCTTAGAATCTGACAGATACCCAGGTATATCTTCTTCTTAAATACGCCATACCTTCAATGGGGGTTGGTGATCAAACTTGTCTGAAGCCAAGATGAGGTACTAGGGAATTTAATTAATTAGGTGGTTTCTCGTTGCCTTTAGAAAAGTTATTTTTTGATTACTTCTTTTGTCCTTAGGTATACAGAGTGTCTTTTAAGCATGTTTTCACTCCCCCCCCCATCGTGGTATTTCATTACAGAATCCTAGTACATTCTCATTTGAGTCAATAAGAGATTTTATTTCAATTCTGACGTCACATATTTTAAAATTTTTAAACCATATGCAAGAATTGGCTAGGTTATTGTAACAAAATGCCCGGAGGGGGGGGTAGAAAGTGGTTTTTTTGCGTCACGTGATTTAAGAATCTCCTCTAAGTGGCAAAATAAAAAAAAATTAATAGATTTAAATATTATGCAAATATATTTTTGCATAACTTGTTGGGCCTAAGTTGGTCTTTGGTCAAAACCTAGGTTGTTACCATGGTTAACTATTTCAACATATTGGTTTTATGGCGACACTAGTTTCACACTAAAATAGTAGCCCTTTTTGGAAGGACGGTAGTCGGATCAATTCTGTACACCATGCATCTTTGAAGAGAGAAAGTTCATTTATTTAATAAAAATTAACAAACTACATACAGGCGTTCGGAAGACTGGTGATTTATAGCAGAGCTGTGTCACCGATAAAGGGATCGTCCGGTTCTACATCCTCTGTGCCATCATCTCTTTTACATCGGAAAACGGATATAATAGAATAGTATAAATAATTACAAAACTCGCTCACTGCGTTCGCTCGTGTTGTAAACGATTCTCGTGTACTATGGTCTTCATTATACACTCATTAAATAATATACTAGTATACAAACGATTGTATACAAATTTTTATAGTGAGACACGGGCTTTAAAAATTTTTTTAATAGTTCGACAAATAATGTATTTGTTTTATTTAATTGCAGTAGACGATTAACTACAAAAATTAACTGAATTTTTTAATTATTACCTCCAATCAATTTTAAAAAAAAATTGGAGGTCATATGGTAATCGAAAAAAAATTTCAACTTTTTTTTTTGCATTTTCGAGATCACCGTGTTCAGAAACGTAAAGATCTGCAAAAAGTAAAATAAAAATTTCTGTGTCGGTCTGTCTGTCGTTGGATTTTGTCGATCGATTTGCTTCCGAACCATCCAACCAATTACGACCAAATTTGGTATGGTGGTAAGGTTCACGGTGGAAAGGTGAAAATAAGGTTTTCGTCGCGATCTATCAATCAGGAGTGCCACCATAAGAAAATAATACGGGATTTTTTAAAAATACATATTTTGTCTTGCGATGGTTATTTTAAAGACCTTAAATGGCTTTATCCAGAATAGGTAAATTTAATCTTCTATCTGTCGTCTGTCAAAAATCACAAGTTGTCAAAGTTGAAACTTTAAGAGTGAATAACTCAAGAAGTGCTGAAGGGATCTTACCCAAATTTGGTACGTAGGTACATTGATTCTAATGGATATAAGAGCATATGTAATCCTTCGATAGAAATCAGTAGTGCAACATGAAAAAAATAAAATTAACTTTTTTGGCAAAAACATGAAAAAAGTTTGCATCGATTGCAATCAAACTTATTGGACGTATGCCTCGTGGGCTGGAATGGTGAAAATATGGTTTTGCCAGAGAAATCTTCACCAGCCCATACAAGAGCCCCCAGAGTTGAACAACGGGGCCAAGCTTAGGCCAAGATTGGGACGCCACACTTCGGCGTCCCAAGGATGGCCCAAGACTGGGTAACTCAGCCTCGGCCGTTCCTATGATAAGCCAGGCGTGGGCCAAGACTGGGAAACCAAGCCTCAGCCATCCCTGCCGTTACCTAGCCTTGGGCTAAGTCTGGAGCCCAGCTTCAGCCAATCATTAGCGTGCCAGGGGTAGGCCAAGACTGGGGATCCAAGCCTCTGCCATCCCTGCCGTTACCTAGCCTTGGGCCAAGTCTGGGTAACTCAGCCTCGGCCAATCATTGGCGTTCCAGGCTTGGGCCAAGACTGGAGAACTCACGAGCACTTGCGCATCTACACTTGTACGCTGGCGCAAGAAGTCTTTTCCAATAAATCCACGACCATTTTGCAAGTAACTGCTCTTCTATTGTTTCTCGAGTGCTACATCATATTGAGTTTCGATTTGAATCATTCTTTATAACAATTATAACCGATTCATATTTCAGATAGTTAAATAAAACTCGATAAGTTTTAAATAATTATAATAATACAGACGTTCACGGGAAATCAAATAACAGTTATAAGCAGCGTGAGTGGGAATAATTATAGTATTTCAGAACCATGTAAGTTCACAAGAATGTTACAATGATTTAGATAATAGTAATCACAGTGATTTTGACAGTAGTGATAATGATTTAATCAATAGTGAAGATGTCATTGAAAATGTTAACTGTGAAGACTCTTATGCCATTAATGCTCCACATAACTCATCATCCCAGGGTGAGGTTATGTCGAAAAAAACTTTGCGTTAAAAATTCTGTTTTAGAGTATCAACTTTACATAAAACGTTACTCTGGTGAGCCGTTTCCTGTCTGGAGCTAAAGATCGTGAGGGAGGGAGAGCTCATCGCGATGAAAAGAATTAATTTTTTAATTATTTATTTTATAATTATTAGTTTATACCAATAGTGATTAGAATGTTACGCAAACATGCTTACTTTTCTGTTCTGTTTAAGTTAACCGTTTAAGTTTAAGTTCTGTTAAAATGATATGATATGATAAAAAAATGCATAATTTATCAGGTAAAAAAAATAAATTTACTATGAATGAATTTGTTTAGTTATTATTTTTTTAAATTTTAATTCTTGTGAATTAGTCTGTGCAGTGATACTTAGGCCAGTCTTTGCAGGTAAGCTTGGGCCAGTCTTGGCAAATATACTCGGGCCAGTTTTGGCAAGCCAGTAATGGCCCAGCCTTGGTGAAAGCCTGGTATGATAACGTCGTGCCAGCATTAGCTACCAAGCTTGGCCCAGCATTGGCAACCAAGCTTGGCCCAGCCTTGGCAATACAGCTTGGGACCAGCCTTGGCAATACAGCTTGGGGCCAGCCTTGGCAATAAAGCTTGGGCCAGCATTGGTAACGTAGCTTGGCCCAGTCTTGGCAACCAAGCTTGACCCAGTCATGGCAGCCAAGCTTGGGCCCGTGTTATCATCCCAGCTCTTTACCGAGACTGGGCCAAGACTGGTTTACAAGCTTGGCCCAGACTTCTACAAAGTTGGGCCAGGCCTGGCCCTATCGTGGGCCAGTAAAAAATAAAGTGTGGCCCAGTCCTGGAAATCTAGTATGGCCCAGTCCTGGAGACCAAACGTGGTCTTTTCTTTTTATTTTCAAATAATAAACGCTTTTGTAATAATTATTATGTTTTATTAATAATTAGTATTTTAAACATGAAATTGAAATTTTGTTATTAAGCCTCTCGAGGTAATTTATAAATTAGGAAAGTGCCTTTTATTTTATATATTTTTTTAAATTTAATTTTTAAATTGAAAATTTGGCGCCCCCTAACTAGCTCGCGCCCGTAGCGGGCGCCTCTCTCGCCAAGCCCTAGTTCGGGCCGTGAGTAGCAGTCACGGGAATTGCATCGCTGAATATTTTCGAATTAAAATAACAATTTCCAATAAAATTTTAATTACCGTACGCAATATAAACACAATTCGTACACGAAGCTAAATTTTTCAAACCAGTGGGTCTGGAGGGTCTGGGGGGTATGGAATACCTCCCAGCACACCAGAGATTGTGCGCAAAAAAAGTCTTATTGAAATTCAATAATGCATCTTCTTTTTTGAGCACAATCACTTATGTGCTGGGGGGTATTAAATTCATAATTTCAAAATTACATTTTCTTTTTTGAAAACAATCACAAAGCTAGGCTTATCAAACCGGGGGGGTTGGGGGGTATGAAATACCCCCCCAGCACACCAGAGATTGTGCGCAAAAAAGTCTTATTGAAATTAAATAACACAATTTCTTTTCTTCATTTTTTGTTATGCTATAAAAAAAAATAAGATAAAAATACCGATTTGATAATTAAAAAAAAAAAATTTGAAATTTTTTTTCGATTACCTCACCTCCAAAAAAAATGTTTTTCTTTTTGATTGGAGGTAAAATAAACATGATTTTTGCTTTTCACTGTTTCGAGACTGTACTGTATTTTATTTTGAGGTTTATTAATCCAAATATAAACTTCTTTTTAGTAATAATAAATTTCTTAAAGCGGACCTAAAATGAATTGTTTATGGCTAATCAGATCAATTTTGTTTTTCTTGCTTTTAAGAAAACATCAACCGACTGAAAATGGTGCTAGCTCTAATATTTGGGTGTATATTGAAGTGATTTTTTCTAATTCCAAAATTTTCCAAATGGCACTTCCAGAAAAATAATCCTTCTCCAAAATAATTGTTACTTTAATTTAAAAATAAAATTCCATTATAAGAACGTAAACGATAAACCGACCATACTGCTGCATTATGATTTTATTTTTGATTACCATTAATTTTAAACATTTAATACCTAGCTAACTTTAGCAAACAAATTAATATTCCAATTTTGCAATAATAAAATTTTTTCTGTAAATCTTCAATTTGAATCCAAATTATTTAAAAACTACTTTTCAAAAAAATTCAATTTTCTCCGAAATTTAAAACAATTTCATTTAAAAATAAAACAAACGTTTTATTCACTAAATACTAAATTTTCAAAACCATAAATCACAAAATTACGGGAGAAGACTTTCTCCTCATCCCGCTTCGGGCGGCCATCTTGGCAAAACGCAAAACTTAATCAAATTTTTCGTGCCAACTTATAATTTTGTTGCCGCGCACATACAATTCAAAATATTCCCTATTTTACAAATTATTTACAAAATTAAAATTCAATTCGTGTTTTTTAAGCATATTACACTCCCCTCCATTGTCATACATATTCTTATTTGTGTGAATAGAAGGATGTAATTTTTTTTAAACTTATGCAAGAATTGGCTAGGTTTTTGTAACAAAATGCGAACGGGGGAATAAAGAGTAATTTATTTGGGTGACGTAATTTATAAAGGACCTCTCTAAGTAACACCAGAAAAAAAAATCAATTAATTTAAAAATTATGCAAACTTGAGTTGGACCTTGGTCAGAACCTACAGGTTCCTGAAGGTTGTACAAGTTTTATAGAACCTGTAGGTTGTTACCATGATTGACTATTGCAAAGTTTTAGTTTTATAGCACCACTAAGTAGTTCCTCACTAAAAAAATCTGAAGTAAATTTGCAAAGCCGTAACAGTGGATCTGTCAGTCCGTCAACTATAAATCCAGCTTAACTTCTTAAAGGCTCTCCAGAATATTTCCAATTACAGAAAAAAGCACAATTGGTCTTATCCCCATCGATGGTTTTGGAAAAAAACCCTGAGAACTCCCTGCTGCCACTTTTGACAAAAGTGCGTTACCGTGACGCAGGAATGTAGATTGTAGATTTTCGTACCCAGACGCTTTATGGGCTTGTGTTTTTCAAATGTGATACAAAGATTATCTTCAAAATTCAAAGAATTTTCTACCAATGAAGCCATACCAGGGTCATCATACGCAATAAGATTCTTTATGAGGAATATGAAGGATTTTCTCCATTACAGTATCTCTCTTAAAATTCTCTTGCTATATCTCCAAGACAATATTGCAATCTTAAGTCAATATTGTTTTCTAATATTTCACCAACATTGGAACATGTTCACATCTCCATATCAGTGCAATATTAATTTTCAGTCAATCAATCAATTAATCACCAGTCGTTTTCGCCCACTGCTGGACATGACCTCTTTCAAGAAGAAGGGTGTTTACCTATACCCTACCAAGTTGGCCAGTGCTATGGTCAGTTTTTCTATTGGTCATGTAGGGGAAATGTTGGACAATTTGATTTCGTCACAGGCGCGGAGGTGCGTTTCCTGGACTAGAAGTACGTTTAAATCATGTTTGATGGTGGTTAATGTACCTCTTCGGAAGCCATATTGCTTGTCCGAGAGGCCCTCGGTCTTATCGATCTCTTGCTGTAGCCTGTGTAGGATCAGTCTTTCGAATAACTTTCCAGCGAGGTCAAGTAAAAAAATCGGTCTATAAGAATTCGGGAGCTGAAGAGGCTTGTCTCTTTCCTTAACAGCCTGAGTTTTGCTTGCTTCCAGTTTTCCGGGTATCTGCCTTCGCGCAGGCACCCGTTGTATACTTCTAGGTCGAGTCTTTGCCAACTCTTTGATGATAGGCGACGGGACTCCGTCAGGCTCCGATGTCTTACTGTTTGGAATCTTCCTCGCGGCTGCCCTCAATTCTGCTTCGTTAAAGGGTAGGACGTCTAGTTTGGTAGTAAATGCCATTTCCGGATGAACTGGGAAAAGAGTTTGGATGATTTCTTGTTTGATACTGTTTGGTTAGGGTACATTTTGCATATTTTGTAGGAGGCAAGATGGGCTAGGCCACATTTTGAGCATTTGGCTGGAAGATTGGGGTAATAGCCACAGTTAATTTGAGTGTGATGAAATCTTTGGCATCTGTGGCATTGTGCCGAGTTAGTTCTGGAGTGGGGAGTCTCTATAGTGCATCTTGATTTCCGACACCTTACAGATGTTGAAAATATCTTTTTCTTTGAGAGTTTTCTTATGTTTGAATTGGGTTATGTCAAGTACGGAAAGACAGGCCGCTTTAAGGTTCTGTAGAATAGCTGATGAGGGGAATTGGACAGGGATTCCACGAGGGACAACCATTATTGGTTTGGCATCCGTAAGTCGGTAATCGAAGTGGTTGAAGTTGTTGATGGTCATGACTTTGAATATCCGCTTGTAGTCTTCAACGGAGTATGGGACGATAACCAGGCCGTCGGAGGAGTTTTTAGCTTTGGAGAATTAAATCTTTTGTAGGTATATTTTTTGTACAAAATAAGTCGGGTCATTTTTCTCGGTCCATCAGAATAATTGATGAGATTTTAGAGTCTTTTAATGCAGGGCGTTGTGCAGGGATTTTGGGATTGGTAGTTTTTAAATCGAGCTTGCGGTTCGAGGATTTTTCTGAGGCAAATGACTGGGATAAGGGGGAGGATGAAGGGAACTTCTGGTGTGTTTCCTATTGAGAAGGGGCCAGTGTTGGCGGGTTTTCCTGGGGCTTGGGTGGTGTCCATGAGTTCTTCTGGGTGGAAGGGGGGGGGGGGGTTAAGAGAAGACAGTATGAATTTAGTCAATATGTTGCTATCTGCATCGATTCAAAAGATCAGCAACTCCAAACTACGAATTCTGTGGTGAGGAGGACGATGCACCACACAATCTTTAGATGTACAAAATGGTCTGACTGGGGAAACGCCGCCCAAATCCAACTGGGGCAGGACCTAACCCTTTCGAACATGGTGGGATTGATGCTGTACAGCCGGGAAAAATGGGAACTGATAGAGAAGATGTTGGGGGGAATAATAGCAAACAAAGCCAAAGCCCAGGACAAAATCGACAGGAAGAGAAACGAAGAAGGAAGAGACCAACGCGATTGAAGCAGGAAATGCCGCAAGAATTACGGTTGCGATTCCCGGCACCTCCAAGGAGTGGGGTTTTAGTTAGTAAAATTCTGACACTACCTCCCTAACCATTGGGGTTGTGTTTTTTTGAAGATTTTCCCACCCCCGACGCACAGAAAAAATATATTGATGGGTGAGGGTTGATATTATAGACATTTGAAAAAATTAATAAAACCGAAATCATTTTTATTGCAAAATTTTACCATACCTATATAATTATGTAAGATAAATATGGCAAAGAAAAGATAAGCAAAAGTAGAATAAATTAAAATTCTGTGACTGGTCGTTTGGCTCTCCAAGTAGCAATTGTTGGAATGCTACAAACTTTTTCTTGTAATTTTTTTAGACCAGGATAATTATTCAAAAGTTCTTCTTGAATATCTTGTTCTACAGAGTCAACCATGCACATCATATACAAATCGGCCCAGGTAAGCTTAAAATTGAAAAATAATAATAAAAATATAAAATCAGTTGATTTACTTTACCTTTGAAGCTACAAGATAACCTTCATTTTGGGCAACAGTTTTTTCAAACATTGCTAAATATGTCGGTAAACTTTCATTTTTAATTTTTGCTGCTAATTTTTTCTTTTGTTGTAAATCTTCTGTTGTTTCCCACTGCCTTATTTCTATAATACATAAAATATTAATAGTTTATAACTTGATAATTATTGTGATGTACAGATAATACAATGAAGAATTGTTTATCAACCAATGAACTTATTATAAATACAACGAGCAAATTTATTAATACAATGAACCAATTCATAAATTCAATAAAAATTTTTAGTAATTAATCAAGGGTAGGGTAGGGTACCTAATAGAAGATCGGTTATCGTATCAACTACAACATCACATTGTGCAGCATCCCAATCATCATTTCCGGCTAAATTATATTTTCTTGCCAAATATTTTGCAATGGCTCTACTCTGACCCATCACTTTTCCGTTTATTTCTAACATGGGCAATTTACCATATGGTGTTGCTAAAATAAATAAATAAAACATATAAAAAACAAATAAAAAAAAGTAAAAACCATATTGAATTAGTTTACGACTTTCGATGCCACCTACTCGACGCAGCCTTTTCGGTTAAAGGACATTTAATTTAAAAAAGTGTGCACAAAGCCTGTTAGAACCAAAAGTTTCTATTATTGCACATCTCGCGCTTAGTTCATAAGCTTTTTCTTTTTTTTTATGTTTTTAATTTCATGAGTTCAGATTTGATACCACGTTTGGTTAAATTACCTTACCGGTGCATAGCAACTGTGCTTTCTGGCCATAACTAAGAGTTAATATTTTAAAATTACATATTACAAACTTACTTTTCTTGAAGTTGTCGTCCCATTGATCATTGGAAATCCGCACATCTTCGTATGGTATATTTGAATAAACAAAAATTAGGCGAATAGGTTCGGCCAATCCTCGACCATTAAAATACGATAGTTTGTACTGCGGTATCATTTTCTTTGGTTAAGAATAAAAATTTTGCACCGAAAAATATACCAATACCTTTTAAGATTATTGCAACGTAGCTAGTAAATGTTGTTTTGCTAAAATGTTTTCTTATTTATATAGTATAATTATCTAAATCTTATCTGGATTATATATTATAAAATATATTTGTTATTGCATTAAGGTGCAGTCCTACTTAAATAAAAAAAAATTTGAATAATTATATATAACAAAATATTAAGTTATACCCGGCTTCGCCCGGGGTTTCATTAAATATAATAAGTAATACCTTGCCTTGGTCTGTGTACTATAATGTTTTCCAGTCTTGCATCTCGTTGCTGGTTTGTTTGTGAAGCTCAAAGTAATTTTTGTTTTTAATTATGTGAATCTCGTTAATCCGTTTATGCGCGTCAGCTAATTTTGTGAGATCTCACTCTTCTTTCAACTTTTTTAACATTTTTGTGAACAAAAACCTAACCGTAGTTCTACTGAGTAAGTGTACAAAATTTGGTTCAAATCGGTCAAAGGGCCTAGGAGTGTATAGTGTATAGCGATTAAACAAACAAATTTTCTCTTTTATACAGGGTGTCCCGTGATCGTGGAGAACCTTTGAGGTGGTAATAAAAGACACTTTTCTAAATCAAATTTTCAAATAAAATTTTTGTCCAAGTCCAAACCCTTGGGTGGTGCCTCCCTTTAAAGCAATTTTCTGAATTTCTGATTTCAAACGGTCATAGCTCCGATATTATTGATTTTTTAAGCTTAATGAACTAGAACTATTTTAAATGTCATTAGCTTATGTAAAAATTAGGTTTATAACCTCTTAACGTCTAGAATCAACGGATTTCGAGTTATAAATTTAATTAAGGAAAAAAATGTTAGAAAAATTCAGGTTTTATTTTTTTTATTTATTTTTTTCAAACCCCGTATCTCTAAAACAAAACGTTGTACGCAGATTGTGAGACGGCCAGTGACGTAGTAAAGGGGATAATTGTAGTAGGAGTTTGAAGCCAAAACTTTTCTTTTCCCTTCTCCCCAAAGTAAAGTTTTGGTTACGCTATTGCTGAAAGCTCATATTTAAATCTGATTTCTACTCGTTCTATTCCTCTGTTCTTATGCTTTGCTGTTCTTTTTTCCACTCATTGTGTAACATACTATTACAGAACAGCTATTTTTAACTTCTAACTTCTAACCAGGCAACGGAAGCAGATTTTGTCAATGTCGCCAAATCTTTCGACAAGGTGTGATATCGACACATGACTTGTCCGCATGATAGCGTCTTTTTTGTCAGGATATTTAGAGTCAGAGTAGAGGGCACCCGTTCAACCAAGGCAATAATCGAGGCAGGGGTCTTCAGGGCTCCATCCTAGCCCCTACCCTCTTTTTCTGTTGCTTTCTGTTCTGATAAATATTAAAAAAAAACATCACCAGACTTTGCTTTTTTTGTGAGCGTTGGGAGTGGAGAAATCTTCAAAAGACACCACCCTAACGGGTGGTATTTTCGGATTATTACCAACTAAAACCCTGCTCCTAAGAGGTGCCGAGAATCGCTAAACATTTCTTCCGCACACACTCTTGCGTCTAACCTTGTTCTGCCTTTTCGGGACTTGTCTCTTCGTCTTGGAGTTTTTCTGTTGTGGAGATTATGCCTACCCGCATCTTCTCGATTTCTTGCCAGTTGTCTTCGCTAGCCAGCATCAGCTTCACAATGTTCAAAGGAGTCATGTCTTGACCCAACTGCGTTCGGGCGGCTGTTCTGTGGTTCGTCCACTTGATGCAGTAGACGATGGTGTGTTCTGTCTGCATCATCCTCTTCTCCACAGAAGAGGCAGTTGGGGGTATTGGCTCTCTTGAAGCAGGTAGCTTCTGAAGCATCCGTGGCCGCTTAGGGCTTGGATGGTTTCATATTTAAGTTCACCGTGCTTCCTGTTAACCCACGGATCTATGTCAGGAATTAGACGATAAGTCCATTTGCTCTTACTCGATGCCATCCAAGATGTTTGCCATCTTTCTTGGATGTCCGCGCATCTGATATTCTAGATCTAGATCTAGATGGTCCTGTTTCCCGAACAGTATTTGGCTTCTCGCATCTCCGCCTTGAAGTGCATTGGAAGCAGGGACGTCAATACCAGGATAGCATCTGTGAATACCGTTCTGTAAGCTCTATACATATCCTAAGCGCACCCTTCCTCTGGGTTGTTTCCAGCAGGCGCCTGTACCAAACCTTTTCCAGGGCCGAAACTTATATCGGTGCTGCGTACAGCATGACCAACTCCGCCACGGTAGTTAGGAGTCTTTTTTTTTCGCCTGCTGTAGTCTATACATGTTTGGCATAATCTTGCCAAGTGCCTCTATTGTTGCGGTTGCCCTGGCTACCACCGTCGGCGTCGTGATGTGGGGCTTGAATTTTAAACTTCTGTCTATATCCACGCCCAACACTCTGACCTGGTCGCACGTAGTTATGGTGTGCCCTCCCAACAAAACCCGCACAGGCCTCTTCGCGGCCTCACCGGCGTCTTCTCCGAAACGAGCTGCAGTTCCCTAGCTTACATCCACTCGTATATTATGTCCGCAACCGTACTGTTGATCAGTCTCTCCAACTTGTCATCCGTCTTCGCTTCGACCACTAGTCAACAGCCTTTGCTTAGTGGTAGTGTGGGGTCAGCTCACTAAAAAACCCCTTCAGGATGTACGCGGAATTCACCTGACGGAATTCCGTTTGCTTACAGCGGCATCTATTCCAATATTCTGCCCTTTCAGAACTTTGCTCTTCTTAGCCTTGTCTATCAAGCTTCCCTTTATGCTTAGTTTTAAGAATTTCTAAGAAAAAATTAATAATGCCTTTATTTAACGCTTCCCATGTTTCCTCACTCGAGAGCATTTCACTAACCAAGTTTTCCGGATTTGTGTCTTCTATGCCCCTCTTGGTTATTATTTCCTTCCATCTCGCGCACATATAGATCGTATAGTGTACGTCTTCAACACCCCTTCAAAGGAAGTTTACCCTTCAAAACCCGTCGTGTCCCGTCAATGCCTGAGTAAGTTCATGGTTAATTTCGCCAGGTTTCCTCTCAATCCACAGTAGTATTCATGGTATTAACCTTCTCGTCTATGCTCTCTTTTTTTCCCTTGTCCATTGGTCTTGCCACTTTACAATCATGGACAGCCTATATTCCTTCTTTTGTGCTGGGGTTTTGGCCTTAGTCTCATAATTTTGTGTTCTCTTGCTACCAAGTCAATCAGAGACATCGCTGCCATATCACTACCACCTCCTCGCCAGATATGGTGCGGTATCCAGATGTAACCCTAAGGCACATCTGCCTATGGATCCTCTCAAAGTGCCAGCGATAAGATGCCACCCGTATTGCTTCGACCCATACCTGCAACATAATTGAGTTTTCTACCGACCGATCGACGGACGCCACGATCCGTCTTTTGAAATAGCTCGGTCCACTAATATGTGGCATCAGCCTGGTAAGGGCCGCGCTCATCCTGGCTGCTTTCTTTGCGGTCTCCTTGACTTGCACATCGAAGCACATCCTGAGGTCCAAAATGACCCCTGCTACTTTTGCGCTTTTTTGTGGCACCACCGGGCATCCCTCGAGCTCTATGGAGAGGTTACCGCATTTCCTCTTCCCTATTAGCAGCACTGTCTCCGTCTTGTCGGTCACAAGCTGAAGGCTTTTTCCATCAGATGGATGGAATAATCCACTTCTTGATCCTTCTCAGAGCTTCATTAGTAATTTACGCCATGGCTTCGAGTGTCCTCGCATACATAAGCAGCGAGAGATTCTCAGCAAAACTAATGAGTTCCATCTCCTCCGGAAGTACCAGGCGCAGAGCTTCATAATACATTATGTTCCACAGGTGTGGACCCAGAACCCATTGTGTGCTCTTCCACCAGCGTCTCTTCGTCGATGATTATGATACGTCCGTTCAGATAGCTCTTCAGGACGTTGAGGAGGTATGCTACAGTGTTCCTCCTTTTTAATTTTTCGGCAATTCATTTCCATCTGGCCGAGTTAAAGGCATTTTTAACATCCATGGTGATTAGCTGGTAGTACCACTCTTCGCTTTCTTGGCTGCGTCTAGTGTGGCGTAAAGCCTACGCCGTCAGACTAGGAAGCGGGCGACTGCGGTTCAAATCCTGGTCAAGTCGAATACGCTGCTGCAATCTAAAGCCCAAGATAGATCTGTGGGCTGTGGAGAAGGCAACGGAAAACCACCCCATTACTTAAATTCCCTAGTACGTCATTTTGGGTTCAGCCAAGTTTGATCGCCAACGCCCATTGGAGGTATAACTCATTTAAGTAGAAGGCTGCCTCTACAAGTGCCTTCAGGGCCTCTACTATTGATCGCCTCTTCCTGAACCCGAACTGCCTGTCTAACAGTCCTCCGTATTTTACCAGATGCTCCTGCAGTCCTCCCAGTAGCATCTTTTCATATAGCTTATATCCATTCCGTCTATGGGGCAGATCGGTCTATACGAATTGGGGCTATCCAGAGGTTTGTCCCCCTTTCTCAGCAGCTCGAATCTTGCTTTTTTCCAAATGTTTGAGAAGGATCCATTGGTGAGAAACTGGTTTAAAGCATGTAGAACCGTTTAGGGACTCTCGTCAGCAACCATCTCTATGACCTTTTCCCGTTTCCAGCCATTTGGTCGCTTTGACCATTTCCTCCATTGTAAACACAGGTATGTCTGTTGTTTTTTAAAGTGTATGGGGAATAGTGTGGCAACTACATATTTGTCTCAGTCGCTGTGGTAATAATGGTAAATAATTTTGCTTAATTAAGAGGCAAAGAGACATACTTTCACGAAATTTCATCAAAATTGAATTATTTTTGCGAAAATGAAAAATAAAAACGTTTCTCACATTTTTCACGGAAATTTTGAGGTCTTTTGAAAAGTGACTTTTACCAAAGTTGTAGATTTTTTTAAGATCTACAACTTTTTTGTAGGGCTTTTCTTGATACAACGTCAAATTTCGCCGAAAAACGCAAAGATATGTACACCCTGTCAATCCCTCCAAATTAAGTCTATACCACCCCCGAGCTTGCATTATTTTTTTACGTTTATTATAATCCCTTCTACCTTTTTCAATAAATACTCAAAATTTAATTTGCTTGCACTAGTAGGACAATTATTAGGTACATTGTATTTTAATAATATTTATTGCAAAATTTTACCAAATTTGGGTACAAATTTCTTAAAAAAAACAAAATAATATAAATTTAAAATTCTGTCACTGGTCGTTTGGCTAACCAAGTAGCAATTGATGGTACGTTATAAAGTTTTTCTTTCAATTTCTTCAGTTCTGGAAAACTATCGAAAAGGTCGTGTTTAAGGTGCAATCCTATGTTATCGACCATGCATATCACATAAATATCCGCCCAGGTAAACTTTAAATAAATTAATAAAATGAATAAAAAATTAAAAATTGCTTAAGCACATTACCTTTCCAGCTACTAAATGACCCCCATTTTGGACAATAGTCTTTTCGAAATTCTTCAAATAAGTTGGTATACTTTCATTTTTAAATTTCTCTTCCAATACCTTCTTTTTTTCCACATCTTCTGTAGATTTCCACTGACTTATTTCTATAAATTAAAAATTTGAGAATTTGTGACTTTTAAATTATGATGTTCAAGTCATACCTAAGAGAAGATCGTTTAATGTATCGACAACAACATCACATTGAGCAGCATCCCATTCATTATTTCCGGTTAAGTTGTGTTTTCTTGCCAAGTATCTGAAGATAGCCTTACTCTGACTCATCACTTTTCCGTCGACTTCTAACATGGGCAATTTTCCATATGGCGTCGCTAAAATAAAGAAATGCAATAAATTAACATTTTTCATTATTTGATTAAAAATAAAATTTTTTATTTTTAAATTAAAAAGAAGTGAAACAATAAAAACTTACTTTTTTTCAAATCCGCCCACTGATCATGAGTAATTCGCACATCTTCGTATGGTATATTTAAATAAGCAAAAGCTAGGCGAATAGGTTCACCCAATCCTCGGCCATTAAAATAAGTGAGTTTGTATGACGGTGCCATTTTTTATGGTCAAAAATAAAAATTTAACCAGGAAGATAATATACCAACAACTGCTATGGTTATTACAATGTAACTGTTATTTACTATAATTTTCATTTATATAATACCCTACTACATTATCTAAATCTTATCAGGATTGTAATAATAAATTAAATAATGTTATTAAGGTGATTCCCACTGTTAAATGCTAAGTATCTTTTTTTGTGTGCTATTACATTATTATTTCTGTGTTGTAGTTGTTACATTATTGCTATAAATACATTTAGGATTGTAATTACTTTTTCAAGGTCACCAATTTTGTACAATGATGTGGTAAAAATAAAAATATATCGCGATCTAATTTTTACAGTAACCGACAACATTTATCTAGTGATGTCACTGGTTTTTGTTTTTTAAAATTCTATACACAACAGAAATGGCATGCATAAAACACAAAATCATCAGTGGCAGCTTGTAGCGTCTTTGTATGGAAGGGCACAAAATACATTTATCATATTTATTATTTTAATGAAAAATTAATTTTAATATTTTCAAAATATTTTTGAAAAAGTGTACATGGATCCCAGGACTCCTGAATTAATTAAAAAAAAACTTTTCTAAGTTTACTTTATGTTTTACTTTATTTTAGCTGAATTGTAAACACTTTCAATATTGATAACCCCACCCAGATAAGCAACTGCAAAATAAAAATGATTAAGCATAAAAATAATCATAAATAAATATTTGCTATAGGTAACTTGATAATTACATAATTTTCTGCTTTGCATTATTTAATAAATGACTTGAGTTTTGCAAACAATAAAATTGCCGTGAAACTCGTTCACCGAGGAGGAATTCGGTTTGGAAATTAGTGTACATTATGAAAGGAAATCCGGAGAAAATTCTAAAAATTCTGGAAAATTCTAAAAATACCTGAAAAATGCTATTAATTTATTTTAGTAGTTGATGAGTTTTATATTTTGCTTCTTTCGTTTTTTGGGATAAAATAAGGTCACCGTTTGGAGCTTATCTGCGTCGATTGCTAAGCCGGAATCCCCGGTTCGATCCCGGCCGAAGTAAAAATTGTATTCTGACCGTTTTTCCTCGACAGGCAACGGTAAACCATCACCGAGGTACCCGCCAACAGAATCCATCTGAAGAAAAAAGTGGTCACTATGTTCTTACCTAGAGCGAAAGACTCTGGAGAGGAGAGTAAATTTGTCTCGGTCTCTTGTGAATTTAATTAATTTAATTTTCCAGTATCAAAAAATAGTTTGAGTTTGTCAACACGTATCTGCACTTGTTGTTTTTGCTTGTAAACTATGCATAGATTTCCGAATCATCGGCGTATAAGGCCATGTTTGTTTTAGGATATGTCGGTATGTCGCTGACGAACAAAATAATGTAGCAAAACATAAAGTTTTGTACATAATTCTTATATTAATTATGGTTTATTTACAACACGCAAAGAAATAAAGACACAAACATTATTACTATTAATAAAAAATTAACAAAAACGTAACCTACTGAAAAAGAATTCAGGTGCAAATTTCGAACAAATTTCAAGTCTACAATTCTGACTGAATAATGACTTGTATAACTCGGCTATTTCCAATTTTAACAAAAAATCGTAGACGGTTTAAAAACGTAAAGTTAATTTCCGAACTTTTCGTTCTGACATCGATATTTTTCAAATTAAGCATGAAAAAAGTGGCGAAGTAAAACTCTTTCAATATCTCATTTATTTTTAACCTTAGGGCATAAATGAACATAAACAAACTTGTAGGGAATTAAATTTTGAACAATTTTGGTCTTTACCTTGTTTTTCCTACAGTCAATATTTAACTGTCAAAATTTGTGTATGAGTTCTTTATGATGAGTTTTTCGTTTTTGTTTTGTTAGGGTTGTGGTACTGTAAGTATCCAGTGACTGTTAACGCGCCGGCTACGGAGTACACGTACTGCAAGAAAACGTCGAAATGATTTGTATGTGGAGAAGTTACAAAGAAAAATAATGTTGGTGTCTTCTTTTTTATTGTATGCGAATAAAAGACTGGTAGAAGTTCGCCGCTTTTTTCATGTTTAATTTGAAAAATATCAATGTCAGAAAAAAAATTCTGGAACCAAAGTTTTAGGAAATTCAATTTCTTACAACTTTTGCCTTTACGATTTTTTGTTTAAATTGAAAATAGTCGAGTTATTCAAAAAAAAACATTGTTGATAAAATTCAAATAAATAGAGCCAATTTTTTCTGGATTAATTTGAAAAATATCGATTTCAGAAAAAAATATGGGAACCAAAGTTGTACTAAATTGAATTTCTTACAACTTTTGTCTTCACGATTACTCGTTTAAATTGAAAATGGCCGAGTTATTTAAGAAAAAAATTTTTGCTTATATTCAAAATGGCACCGCTGTTTTCAGGTTTAATTTGAAAAATATCGATTTCAGAAAAAAATATGGGAACCAATGTTGTATTTGTCTTCACGATTTGTTGTTTGGATTGAAATTTGCAAAGTTATTCAAGAAAAACCATTGTTCATTAAATTCAAAATGGCGCCGCATTTATCAGGATTAATTTGAAAAACATCGATTTCAGAAAGGAATATAAGAAAAATCATTTGTCTTAACAATTTTTCGTTAAAATTAAAATTAGCCGAGATATTCAAAAAAATTCATTATTTATAAAATTCAAAATGTCCCGCTTTTTTCAAGTTTAATTTGAAAAATATTGATTATAAAAAAATTGCGGAAATCAAAGTTATAGGAAATTCAATTTCTTACAACTTTTGTCTTTGCGATTTTTCGTTTAAATTTAAAATGGCCGAATTATTCAAGAAAAACCATTGTTCATAAAATTCAAAATGTCGATTTTTTCAGGTTTAATTTGAAAAATATCGATTTCAGAAAAAAAATAAGAATAACAAAGTTGTAGGAAATTGAATTTTTCATAACTTTTATCTTCGCGATACTTCGTTAAAATTGAAAATGACCTAGTTATTCAAGAAAAACAATTTCGCTTAAAATTCAAAATGGGGCCGCTGTTTTCAGGTTTAATTTGAAAAATATCAATTTCAGAAAAAAAAAGGGAACCAAAGTTGTACTAAATTGAATTTCTTACAACTTTTGTGGTCATGATTATTGGTTTAAATTCAAAACGGCCGAGTTATTCAAGAAAAATCATTTTTCATAAAATTCAAAATGTCGCTGATTTTTTTCAGGATTAATTTGAAAAATATCGACTTCAGAAAAAATGTGGGAACGAAAGTTGTACTAAATTGAATTTCTTACAAGTTTTGTCTTGATGAATTTTCGATTAAATTGAAAATGGCCGAATTATTCAAGGAAAACCATTTTTCATAAAATTGAAAGTGTCACCGATTTTTTCCGGTTTCATTTGAAAAATAGCGATTTCAGAAAAAAAAAATGCGAACCAAAGTAGTTCTTAATAGAATTTCTTACAACTTTTGTTTTCACGATTTGTCGTTAAAATTGAAATTATCCATTCAAGAAAAACAATTTTGCATAAAATTCAAAATGTCCCCATTTTTTTTTCAGGTTTAATTTGAAAAATATCGATTTCAGAAAAGAAAATTGAATTTTTCACAACTTTTATCTTCACGATATTTCGTTAAAATTGAAAATGACTGAGTTATTCAAGAAAAACAATCTTACTTGAAATTCAAAAAGGCGCCGCTGTTGTCAGGTTTAATTTGAATGAAAAATATCGATATCAGAAAAGAAATACGGCTATACGGATACCAAAGTTGTAGGAAGTTAAATTTATTAAAAATTTTTTCTTACTTATTTTTGAATAATCTTTAGAAATAAGCAGCAGAAGCAAGCAGACAATGAATTTTTTTATTTTTTCTATATTGTCATGTAAAGAAAGTTTGGTAAACTGTTGTTGGTTAGTGACTATTGAAGTGTCAGCAGAAAATCAATATTATTGTCACGTTTTAGATTACAAACTAGTTTTAATCTATTAAGTTCAAATCATCTTAAATGTTATATCTATTAAAGTGAATAAAATATTCAATGCATGATGATATCACACAATTTTTCAATACTCATCCAATTATCCAATCCTTATCTTATTTTCTTAATAAATGTGTCTCGTCACGTTTGTATAATAAACACTCGGAATTTGAATAACTATAAGTGTTGCGATTGATTAACTACAGCGAGATGTACATTTCACTACTAAGACATTTCGCTATACCACTTTTAGCATATTATTATTCATAATTATTTAAATTATTTTTATTATTATTTAAAATTTTTTTATTTTTTTAATTTAACCCCCCCCTTGCTAGTAGCATCTATTCGAGTCAGGGTTAACATTCATTAAAAAATAGTGAATAAATAGTGTGCTAGAAGTAATATCGAAGATGTAAACTACGCAAAATTCGCAAGTGTATTGCGGTAAATATGGTATTAATATCATTAATAATATGCGAAATCAGGTAGCGAATTGTCCCCGATAGCGAAATGCCCAGGTACGAAATATCCGGTAGCGAAGTATACGGTCACCCTATGTGACATACTATATTATCATACCAACGAAGTCCGAAGTTGAAAACTCTCTCAAGTTACAATCCACTATTAATTCAACGTTAATATCCAAATGATTATCTTCAGTCTGTTTTCAAAAAATAGCTCTAGAAACTACATTTATCAGTGCGCGGGGCGCTCTACAGCTTCAACGGATCAACAGATTTACATGCATTTGTGTTCAATTGTAAAGCAAACCAATTTGTGGGGCCCTGACGAAGAGTTCTTTTTTTGCCAAAATTTGATTTAGAAATACTTTTTTCGTCGGTTCAAGCAAAAATAACAAGGCAAAAAATGGTTGTTTTTTTCAAACGGCCCCCCAAATTTAGTCTAGTTTAATAATTTTTTAACCATATTTAATTCAGACGAATTGGCAAGGCTATGGAGCACCCCCCCCATACGGTTTTCTTTCACTGGAGCTTGAGTCGCCGTTTTTGATTGTTTTTTTATAAATTCAATTTGAATTTACTGTCAATTAATAGAAGAATAAAATGCATTAAAACCTGTTTCCCAAAGTATTTATTTTATAACAACAAAAAATTCCCGAAATTCGTTCATTTTTCATGCCTCTCGACGGTAACCTCCCCTTAATATCACAATTATTTTTAATTTTTGATTTCGAATATTACAAATTTCCAGTTGTAATTATTATCGATAAAATAGAAATTTATCAAAAATGATCAAAATTTTGGAAAACTGGTGCATTGAACACTCTCTTGGTCAATCCGGCAAAAACAGTGCTTGTTCAATGAGAAAACCTCTGAAGATAGTAGATGAATCAAGTATCAGGGGATAATACTTGACAAGAAGCTAAACTGGGAAAAATACTTGAAAACCAAAATCAGTGAGGCAGGGATGACTTTCTGGCAGTGTCGGAGACCGGTAGGACGGTCATAGGGTCTTTACCCCTAGATCTCTATCTAACTCTACACTGCAGTTGTCAGGTCTATGTTTCGCTACCTCGCACTTGTCTGGTCGCCTTGAACCAAACAAGTAACAGCAGCGCCTTCCTTGCACCGGTTTCAGAGTCTAATCTGTCTAGCTATAAAGAAAGTGATACGGACAGCTCCCAGCCACCACCACATTTTTTTGTGAGCGTCGGGAGTGGGGAAATCTTCAAACGACACCACCGAGATGTGTAGGGTGTTAGTGTTTGATTTTTATAGGAGTAAAACCTTGCTCCTTAGAGGTGTCGGGAATCGCTAAGCATTTATTCCATATATCCTCTTGCGTTCAGTCGTGTTCTGCCCTTTCGGGACTTGTCTCTTCTTCTTGTAGTGCAGCTCTGGTAGATAGTGTGTCCACCAGCATCCACTCGATCGTTTGCCATTGCTCTTTGCTGGCCTGCATCAGCTCCACGATGTTGGTTGGAGTAAGATCCTGCTCCAACTGCCTTTGGGCGGCTGCTCTCTGTTCCGACCATTTGATGCAGAAAAAGATGGTATGCTCTGCATCATCCTTATCCCCAGTGGCGCAGCCAGGAATTTGTTATGGGGGGGGCTAAAGGATGCGAGCTGGGCCAAAAGCGTGCGACCCAAGCAAAAAATTTTCTGAAAAAGGGGCGTGGTCAGCTTATTTTCGAGTATAATTATTGTGTTACCACTGTTACCTATCTTAAATTAAAAGTCGGACACAAAAATATTTTAATTTAAAAAAATTTTTCATTGCACCGGTAAAAATGCGACTATGATCATTAAAAAAAGATTATCATTAATAAAAAGGAAGAGTGTCTGGGGGGGGCTATAGCCCCCTAGCCCCCCCCCCCCTTGGCTGCGCCACTGCTTATCCCTACAGAAGAGAAAGTTGGGGATATTTTCTCTCTTAAAACGATGCAAGTCTCAATGCCCGGGTGGTTTCATACTTTAACACCCGTGCTCTCTGTTTACCCATGGTGCGATGTCCGGAATCAGGCGATGCGTCCATCTGCCCTTTACGGACGCCGTCCATGAAGCCTGCCATCGATCTTGGATGTCCATGTATCGGTTTTGGAAAATGATCTTGTTTCTTGAACGGTATTTGGCGTCTCTCATCTTTGCTTTGAGGTGGATTTTCAGAAGGGACGACCGCCTCCGTCTTATCCGGGACACGCCGCAGACCTCTAGCGGACCTCTAAGCCGAAATGTCGGCAATAGTTTTATTGACCAGCTGATGCTCCATATCTTCTTTCGTTTCTTGGTCTTGTGTACACATGAGGCTAAAGGGCTTCGCTTCCTTGCAATCCCACCAGATCTTTAGATGACGGTTAAGGTTGCCCTTGGGCTGCGCAGATGGAGGCTGTGGAACTGCAGGCGAGGAACTGTAGATCATAAGCAGATCTTAAAAGATTACTCAGTTAAAGTAGCTCTGCTGAACTTTGAACCGGACTGAATTTCTTCTAATTCTAAATATAAATATATTCCGTAAGAAATACAATATGCCATATAGCACACAATGTTGGCGCAATATTGGACCAATATTGTATGCAGGCGCCATATTGCAATATTCAGCCAATATCGGCTCAATATTGTTTTTCAATACTGCGCCGATATAGAAAATCCATATTGGGCCAATATTGGTTATACTTGGTGCAATATTGGGCCAATATTGGATGATCAATATTTCCTGTCGATCTTCAGTCAATATTGGACCAATATCGGCTGCACCTTTTTGCAATATTGGGCCAATATTGACAATCAATATTGCCTGCAAATATTGACGACCAATATTGCCTGCCAATATTCAGCCATTATTGGTCCAATATTGTTTTGACGGGTGGTTTTTAAAAATAATTTTAAAAAATTTTAAATAATTTTTGACAATCGTCAAATTGACAATAAAATTGACAACGTAATGTTATTATAGTGACCGTGGAAATAAACAATTAAAAATAACAATTATATGTACTTATATAGGAAGCCAATATTAAAAACCAACATTGCATACCAATGGTTAGCTAATATCGGTTCAATATTGTTTTTCAATTTGGCGCCGATATAGAAAATCCATATTGGGATCTCCTTTTATTTTCGGACGCTTTTCACACCAGCACATTGCTTGTTAAACGGAGCTTATGGACATACTGCCCTGCGCAAAAACAGTCCAAAATAAATATATCTGTGACAGAAATATTCTGATAGCAGAGCAGCACTCAGGAGTCATAAGGTGTGACTCTAGTGTGGTGATATCTGGTGTGATATCCAATTTAAATGTTATTTCCCTCTTGTGGGTAAAAAGGCATTAAGGTAACAACGAAAGTAACACAAAACTGGACGAGCTGGCAAGAACCGGTTCCATACCTTAGCGCTACACTTTAGCAGATGAGCAGAAGAAACAGAATGCGGACCAACAAGGGAAGCGATAAAATTACCCGCGGGGAAACATTTAAAATATTATTTGGAGCAGTCCAGAGTCAATCTATGGGCAATTGCAAAAATCTTAACTGGGCACTGCAAACTTAACAAACATCTTAACATCCTGAGACTTGTAGACAATTCCAGGTACATGGAACGCAACAGAGGAGGCGAAACAGCGGAGCATGTGCTTTGTTACGGTCCGTCGCTAACGTTAACTAAAAGTATATGCTTAGGAGACTTCTGGCCTAACATGGCTGGAATCAGTGACACTCCACATGCCAAAATACTAGAAATTATCGTGCAAATGGGTTGGCTTGAGGAATGACAGGACTGGGAGCTGCTGCTTTGGAGGTATTAAGTGCTCTTCTACCTAAAATCCAGAATCTAGAATCCAGAATCGAGATCAAAATTTCGTGCAAAAATATGAAAAATTAAATCCGAAATAATAATCTCACTTTATTCGCAAAATTTCAAACTAAATTGCAAAATAATTTAGAAAACAAACATTAACCGATTTGACCGGTTATTTTTTGACAAAATCCCAACCGAGCCAGGCGGTGTCGAGCTGGGATATCTGACCTAGTACCTGATTTTTATTACCATTTTTTGCATTTTTTAAGTATCATTCAGTTTAAAAATTTTTACATACCACAGCAGTGGATTGGTGTGATCGCTGGTTGAGTTACAGAGCGGAAATTCTGGGTTCGAATCTCAGACTTGACAGAATTTCTTAGCTCGGCCTTCCGCTGTGCATCAACAAGTTGTGGATTTACAAATTGGTTCTAAATATAATTACATAAGTCTGACCAATTGACAGAACGTCAAGGTCAAAAAATGAAAAAAAAAATTTTTTTACAAAACAACATAATATCTTTTCTGTTCATTGATGAATGATTTAATAAAAATTTATAATTATTGGAAGATAAGATAACCTTATGGAAAATTTCAGGTATAAGAGCTTTTATAGAAAAATTAAAAATTTGTTAAAAAGTAATGTTCTGTCACCGTCACCTTATTTTGCAAATCGGGAATTTTATTTTATTTATTTTCTGGTTTTCCAAATAAAATAGTTTTTGAGCAATTTATTGACTTTAATTTTTCTTCTGTTGAAAGAAAATATTTTATTTTTATTTAATAATTATTTGATGGTGCAAAAACGTTTTTTTTTTCTTGAAGATATGATGGCATTTTCAAGGACCTTTAATTAGAGGTGTCACAATAATGGTACGGTGCAATTAAAATATTTCAAGTTGAGGTAGCTGTGGGCGAAGGGGTGAGTTCTGTATAGAAAAAAAATTTTTTACAGCTTTTTATATTTGTGCAGGTCAGAAGAAATTTAATCGTTTTGAAATGTACATCCTGTATATTAAATAATACAATGTAGGTACTATGTGTTCTATGCAAATTAAGGTATGAATATATTGACAGTTACGAACATTAACAAATATCTCAATTATCTTATCGTTTTGTATGCCTCGAAACTGGAAGCTGATTACATAATTTGAAGGTTGCAGATAACTCATGTTTTATATAAAAACAGTCAAATGGTTTACATACTAACTTGAGTGTGTGTTTAGGCTGTTTCTATTTTCAACTTGACAGTACACAATATAATCAAATATTAACGGGTATGTAAGTACATAATGTACTTAATTATTAAGTATATTCTTTAGATTCAAAAATTATAATAATAAAAATAATATTTAAACTAAAGTTTTACTTAAAACTTAAATCTATTAAATATTAACCGAAAACAAAATAATATTAACTCGTGAAATTAATATTACATTAAAACTTGAATACAAGGTCAAAATATGAAATTTGGTACTTAATTAGCCAAAATATTTAGTTTATAAATATTTATTATATACAGTGGCTTTAGAAAGTATTCGTACACTCCTATGTTGACAATGTTAATTGTACATTTTGAAGTGTTTTTTTTTTCATATAAAAATCGATTTTACCGCAAATTTTTTTAGACAATTTTTTTTGAAAATTTTATTGCCTTTAACTTTTTTTATATACATTTTTCTATTTAGTCGCGCCGTTTCCGAGATATAGATGACAATACGTTTCGTATTTCACTGAGTGTTGTTTAAGTCGCTGCCACTCAGAAACGGTTGGGGATTTCCCCGAAAAAATAAGAGAAAAAATAAGAGAAAAAGTAATCGCCTTTCAAAATAGGTTGAAAAATTTTATTTTCGAATTTATATTCACTTTAATATTAAAATAAAATTTAAAATTTTAAGGAAATATTAATTTGCCTGCAGGCCACCCATTTTTATGAACATGAGACTCTTGCTTTTATAAATTTTAATACTCCAATTTCCAAATTTGGGAAGCAAAGTTATCAGATAATTTTTGAAGAAAAAACTAAAAATTAAAAATTTACAACAAAATATAATTTCAAATTTCAAAATTTATAAATGAAAATTCAAAAATTCGAACTTTTACTTTCTATTTTTACCTCCTAAAACCGTTTAATAGCGGCTAAGAAATAAATATTAGCTTTCGCTCAAACTTACAAATCCTTTTATTGTACTTCTGTGGTTAAAGTTAAAATTTGGACTGTGCAAATTCATTTTTGGAAACAACAAAAAAAAATTTATTTGCAGGAAAACATCAAAGCCTATAAATCATGGCGCCAGCAATCAAAGTTACTTATTTCAATGGAAAAGGTCGCGCCGAATGCATAAGATTAATTTTATCATATTTGGGTCTGAAATTTGAAGATATAAGACTATCGTATGGTAGTGGAGATTTTGAAGAATTCAAAAAAAGTAAGTGTATAAAATCGAAAAACTGAGAATTCAAAATTACAAAAAAAAAATTGTATTACCATTGTGGTGGGTCCTAATGTATGGGTATTAATAACAAAATTCATTGCATTTGTGAACTTTTTTATTGAATTCATGAATTTGTTGACTATATTTTTTTTTATATTTTAGAGACATTGCTACCTTTGGGATTTCTTCCCATATTAGAGATTGATGGAAAAACAATTCACCAAAGTATTTCGATTTGTAGATTTCTAGCTAGAAAATATCATTTAGTTGGAAATAACGAATGGGATGCAACACAGTGCGATATTGTTGCCGATTCGACGCAAGATTTATATAAAGGTAAGTTTGCACTCCAAATTGGTTATGCAATCCCCAAGAAAAAGGCTCATGCTTATATTTTTAATGGAGGCTAAATAGAATTTAATAGAAATAGAACTTAGGTCCAGTTTCGCCAGAGTGTCTGGCTTATTAGCTGTCCCTAGTACCGCATACGCATTATTAACCCTTTATTATGTCAGCAACTGCAGTCTTCCTGTATGTGTGCCCATGAATATATTTACAACTGGGATAACATTGACCCAACGCTTTAGATATAAATAGGCAACCAGCATAGGTGCAAGGTTGGTTGACAGTACCGATCCAGTGCTGAATTTTACAACTGGCCCAACATTTACTCAGTTTTAACATTACTACTGAAACAACATTGACCCAATGCTACAGTGATAACCTGCGCCTACGGTTGGCGACCAGCATTGGTACAACGACGGCGCCAGTACTGGTCCAATGCTTAAATTTACAGCTGGCTCAGCATTTGCCCAGTATTGACCTGATATACAACAAAAACACTGGCAAATGACATTGGTCCAACCTTGGCACCAACATTGTATGCCAACGGTCAGTTTGCCAGTGGGTCAGATTTTAGTTACCTAAGTGCCCGTAAGGATTCTTCCTTGTCTTCGTATCCAATATCAAGAATCTATCTAATAATAAATTTTTCAAAATATACTTAGAAAATTGCGAGCCAAACAAACAGAATACTGGAATCTCGTTTTACTAAATTTTGTCAAAATCGATTAAGGGCTTTCCAAAATGTGTTATTTTTGCTAACTCTCTCTTAGGTTGGGGAAGATGGAAATTTGCACCGAGAAAACCTTTTTTCATTTTTTAAAATTGAGTTAAACCAGTTATTTTTTAAACTAAATTAATCAATCTAATAACTCTCGATGCAATTTCCATGACCGCTACTGGACATATTATTAACCAACTCATATTTTAGATTTATGGGAATATCGTATGGCAACTGGAACTGATAAAGAAGCAAAAGAGAAAACGTTAAAAACTGTAACAATACCCAAGTTCTTAACTTATTTTAATAACATCATAAAAGAGAATAATGGATTCACTGTAGCCTCTCAGGTAATATACACACATACATATTATATTGCAATGATCTCTTCCTTTAATTGGGGATGTCACTAATTTCAACTATTAATTTCAAATTTAAAAATACTTTATAAATCGTTTTCTTCACAAATTTATTAAATTTTGAATTTAAAATACTACAAAATTACACATCAATTTGTGCAAACAAATTTATAATAATTCATTTTAACTATTTTTAACTGCTTAGGTAACTTGGAGTGACATCGTTGTATCTTTCCTTCTTGAAGAATTGATAATTGATTTCACCAAAACTTGCGTGGAAAAATACTCTGACGTTGTAGGTCTTAAAGAAAAAATTTACTCCGATCCCAAGATTGCAGAGTGGATTTCCAATAGACCAGAAGAAGCTTTTTAACGTGACACCTCTTTGTGGTTAATAATATCAAGTTAAAACATTTACTAGTACTTACGAAAATTTATAATAAATTTTCCAGTACCAAGAAAATTCAAGCTGAAACCAAGCCATGAAAATACTTCTTTTTGAAAACAAAATTGACATTTGCATAGTAAGGGTCGATTATGTGAGAATAATATGCGAGGGCGAATCACATTTTGTACACTAAATTTTTTTTCAAGATTTTTGAAAAATTTTCTCTTAGATTTTTCGTTTGAAAAAGTTAGTTGAAAGTTAAAAAAATAGAAAAGTTGTCTCTAGTACTTTTAAGATTTCCTAACATTTTCTTAGAGTTCTCAGATTTCCCCATATCCTATCCAGTATTTTTTATGTTTTTTAATTTTTATACTTAATAAATGTCATTTTAAGATATTTATTTAAGTTAAATATCAGTAAAATTCTCAAATGAGGTTTGTACAATCGGCCCTTATTATTACAAAATTAACTTTGACAAACTTACCAATTTTCATTCTGCAAATATAAGTCTTTTGTTAATTTTATCGGTTTATTAACCTTTCGATTTATAAAATTTTAAATATAATTTGAATTTTTTAAAATAACTGTTATAACCATTTTCTATGTTTTCTAATAAAGTAAATCCAAAAATTGAATGATAAAAATTTTTTATCAAAGAAACAGCATTTATCTACTTATCCCATGAAAATATTGCCGACGTTTGGCAAACTGACCGTTGGCATACAATGTTGGTGCCAACCTTGGGCCAATGCCAGTACTTGGCACATGCCGAGTTTCAGCTTCCACTTATAATGAATAACCAGTTCTGGGTTAGCACCGGTTTCGTACCTGAAGCCCATCATTGGCATTCGGTGTATGAACGGACTTTGGGCCAATGCTGTTTGACGTTGCTTTGCCTGTGATCACTTTAAATTTCGAGATCAGTACTGGAAGCCGATGGCGGTCCATCTTTTAATCTAATCTAATCGAGAACTTGCGGCTTGTCTTGGGTGCTCCGCTATGGTATACGCAGGGCCGGATTAAGACTACTTGATGCTCTAAGCAATCCACGCCCGTGGGCCCCCTATCCATAAATAAACTAAAAGTCTTAAAAAAACAGCACAGCGTCGGCGGGGCAGAGGTGGTTATGGGCTAATCACAAATCGGGAGCATTCGAATTTAAGAATGATGCACGAGCGAGCGAGTAAGCGGGAGCGGGGTTATGACTTATGACTCCGAACGTCAACGCTCTAGTCAATTTCAAATGCTGGGATTTTCAAACAGCCTTACCTTTCATTTGCTAGCAAATATTTATTTGTGCCGTTTCTGGTGCGTGGTGCCTCCCAAGACGTGGTGCCCTAAGCAATTGCTTAATTTGCTTATGGGTTAATCCGGCACTGGGTATACGTGTCTTTTTATGGAACGTTGCGCTTGGCCAATTGTCTGGGTCACGCCCAGATATTTTGCCAGGCGAGCGTTCTCATATCTGACTGTTCTTTTCCTGCGACTCCTTTTTGGGCTTTTAAGATAAGAGCCTTGGCCCTATCGTACACGCCGGACTTGGAAGTCTCAGTTAGCGGGGGGTACCGGCATGTCGAGTACCCGACATTCGCCTGAAAGGACCGCCTTGCTCGGTGCGCTGTGTAGGAAAGAGTTTGGGAGAGGTTTTATGAAAGGATAGGGTGTAGTTTGTATAGTTCGTGATGCCGCAACCAGTGTTGTTCCCGGTTGTCCCTGGCTCGCAAGTTGAGCCTTGGATGTCTTGTATACCCCCTAAAAACAAATGTATTAGTAGAGGGAGGTTCCCTCCCTTAGTAGCTGCCAATGTCAGCAATGGAGGTATTGAATGTGTTTGGAGGGGAGGGGGGACTGCAAGATAACTTTGGGTCTCTTGGGGTTGCACCAGTGGTACTCCCAATATTTAGCCAAGATCACCCAAGTAACAATTTTAATCTGAGAGATATCTGTTAGATCTCTAGTAGGGAAATCTTACAGGGCCCTGTCTCTGCGACAGGGTGTAAAAGGGCTCTGCGACATAATATGACGCAGAGAAAATGGACCCTGTAAACCGTCTGTAGCAAGTTTGTCGCAAAGCTTTTAGAGACCTACTAGGGTACTTGTTAGGTATCTGTTAGGTACCTGTTAGGCACCTGTTAGAGACCAACTCAGGTCTCTCTGTTAAAGGCCTGCCAGGTCTCTCTGTTAAAGGCCTGCCAGGTCTCTCTGTTGGAGACCTCATTAGAGACCTACCCAAGCTATCTGCCAGAGACCTACCAGGTCTTTCTGTTAGGGTCCTACCAGGAAGATGTTACAGGTGTTTTACAGAGTTAAATTTTATCATAGGTTACAACTATAAAAAAATATGAAATTTATTCAAAATAATAAATTTTTTGATATTATATAAATATTTATTTCATTTTTTATATTTCTTGTAATCCACTTGAGTTCGTTAATATTCCGTATTAAACTAATCAAATTCTGGTGATTACAATTTAAATTATTTATCTATGTTTTATTAATTTTGTTTATAATTTTTATTATTTTGTACCTATTATTGGCTAAATTCCATTCTGTCGATACTGCTTCCCTGCTACCTATCTGAAAGAAAGATTTAAATTAAATTTTTTTTTTACCCTACCTGGATTCGAACCTATACCGTCATCCATTGATTGCTTCGTAACTTCTTGCTGTAACCACTTACCTACGGACCCTTATGCTTATTATATATTATTTTACGATTGGTATCATGATGGTCACATTTTTGTGTATATAAGTGATCTGCTATGAGAATAAATTATTATTATCCAGCAGTTGAAGTAAAAATGGAAAACTATAATTTGAAAAATATTGGTATTAAAAAATCCAAGTGGTCTAATAATGATTTCATAGATGTAATGCGTAAATTTAAAAAAAGTGGTACGTACAAAAGGCGTTTATATACTATTATGCTACAACGGCGCGATCATGTTTCTGCACAAATTGTTGAATCCCAATTAACCAATGATACGATTGCATCATCACATAAAAATATAAAACAACTACCAATAGTTGGACAAGAAAGTACACCAATAAGAAACGACCTTGACAGAAATAATGAATCTAATTTATTCGATGACGATGATGGCGGCGACTCGGATGACGATGATAGTGGCAACTCGGATGACGATGATAGCAGCTTTGTCGAAAACTGTTATAGCATTATATTGTTTGCACAACTTTAAAAGACATATTTTGCTATCAAACACTAACACAATCGCAACCCAAACGCAACTGAAACACTAACGTAATCGCAACCAAAACGCAACTAAAACACTAACTTCAATATCAAGCCTTTAATCATCAAGTCTAGATATTTATAATAAAAAAATGTATTTATGTAGTTGGTATAATGCATTAATATACAGGGAAAATTATAAATAATTTAAATTTAAATCTTTTAAGACTTTTATTAACAATTTTAACCAATCAGAATGACGAAAAATTTCATCGTTAACAAAATTCTAGATTCTGATTGGTTAAAATATTATAGTAATAAGCATTATAGTGTTGATACTTATAAACCTACAATACTAATAGCAGGTTTTAAAAATTGTATTTTTTCTACCATTTTTCAATATTGCACTTATTCAGCAATATTTATTTGTCATAATTTTGGTTACGGCCCTGTGTAAAATATATTAAATATTTTAATTAAAAAAAAATTTATTTACTTTGTTTTAATAAAGTAATAAAATTATTATGAAATATCTCGAATCCCATGCTCAAAACTAAGAAAATGCAGATCTATGTAATAAACATATAGGACTATCTTTCTTTAAGACAAGTAGTCGTGTACAACAAGTACACGTGGTTTCTACAGTAAAAATCGTCTTTTTTCTACCAATTTTTAATAATTATTATTATATTTAATTAATTTATTTGTCATATTGAGAAAATTAGAATAAAAAAAAGATAAAATTAAATAATTTAAATTTAATATAAATTTTCAATAAATCTCTAAGATATTTATTAACAATTTTAACCAATCAGAATGAAGAAAAATTTCATCGTTAACAAAATTCTTGATTCTGATTGGCTAAAATATTAAAATAATAATATGTATTATAGTGTTTATACTACTAATAAACCTATGTAATACTATTAAAATACCAATAGTATTAAAATTAAATGAATATTTAAATATAATAATTATTATTAAAAATTGATTTAAAAAAAAACGATTTTTACTGTGGAAACCACGTGTAGGATATATATAATACGACTACTGTCTTAAGAAAAGAAAGTCCTACATATTACATTTTTTACATCTGCATTTCTTAGTTTTGAGATATTTCGTAATATATTTTTAATTTAAACAAATTAAATAAATTCTTTTTTATTAAAAAAATTAACATTATTTTATACAAGGGCCGAAACCAAAATTATGAATAAGTGCAATATTAAAAATGGTAAAAAAGTCAATTTTTATAACCTCCTAGTAACCTAGGAAGGCCCAACCGCAGATTTTTTAAAGGCTATGTAAATAACCTACAACAGAGTACGAAGTAGGACCCTACCAAACATTTTTTTAAAAATCTTTTTAAATAATCTGCAACAGAGTACCTAGTAGGGCCCCGGCACTGAATTATTTCAGGGCATTGTAAATAACCTGCAGCAGGGTATCTAGTAGAGCATTATACCACAGATATTTTCAATGCTTTGCTAATTACCTGTAACATAGTACAGTACCTTGTAGGGTCCCACCATAGATTTTTTCAAGGCTTTCGAAATAACCAGTAACAGAGTACCTTGCAGGGTTCTACTACAGATTTTTTTCAAGGCTTTTCATATCACCTGCAATAGAGTACCTAGTAGGGTACTGTTACAGATGTTCTCCGGACTTTGCAAATTATCGGAAACAGAGTACCTTGCAGGGTCCTACCCCAGATTTTTTTCAAGGCTTTTCAAATAACCTGCAACAGGGTACCTAGTAGGGCCCGGTTACAGATGTTTTCAGGGCTTTGCTAATTACCTGCAACAGGGTAACTTGCAGGGTCCTGCAACAGATATTTATCAAGGCTTTTCAAATAATCTGCAACAGGGTACCTAGTAGGGCCCTGTTACAGATGTTTTCAGGGCTTTGAAAATTACCTGCAACAGGCTAACTTGCAGGGTCCTGCAACAGATTTTTTTCAAGGCTTTTCAAATAACCTGTAACAGAGTACCTAGTAGGGCCCTATCCCCGATGTTTTTTAGGGCCTTGCAAATTACCTGCAACAGAGTACCTCGCAGAGCCCTACCACAGATTTTTTTCAGGGCTTTGCAAATTACCTGGAACAGGGTATCTAGTAGGGCCTTACTACTGATACTTTTCAGGGTTTTGCGAATAATCTGTTATAGACACCTGCAAGGTATCTGTAAGAGGTCTGTCAAAAAAAACCCTGTTATATCCACCTGCTAGAAATTAGCAAGAGCCCTAGCAGGGAAATTTTAATTTGGCCAGGAAAAAATGTTACTTGGGCACTCTGATCACCAACCGTAGGACCCAGGTTATCATTACAGCGTTGGGCCAATAATGTTGCTTCAGCATAATACAATACCAGTACTTGACTTGGCAACCAACGTTGAACCAACCGTAGGATCGAGTTATCATTATAGCGTTGGGTCAATGTTGTCCCAGTGGTAATGCTAATACAGGGTAAATGGACCGGTACTGGCAACCAACGTTGCACCAATGCTTATTGCTGACCGTAGGACCGAGGTTATCAGTACAGCGTTGAGCCAATATTGTCACAGTGAATACACCCCATTTCGCCGCCTTATATTTCGCCCTTTTTCGCCGCTTTGCATTTTGCCCCATTCTCATTTCGCCGCCTTATCAATTTGCTAGATATCTAAAGTTTAGATTGGATTCAAGATTTGCCGTGGTTGCATTTGACAAAACCAACCCTCCGCTCCGGTCCCCTCCTCTTTGAATGCTCCGAGCCGTTTTGATAAACACCCTAAACCGGTCCTACTCGGCAAAGTGTGCTACCAGGAAGGGAATTGCTCTATGGTGGATCTAAATTGTGAATTTATTTTAAATAAATCAAATTAAAATTAAATCGGGGGCAAAATTGGAAAAAAAGTAGCGGCAAAACGAGAGGCAATTTTATATTTTATATATTACCGTCCCAGTAGTACTGCCGATAGTTGGCCAAACTGTGGTTGACCAAGCTGACCATTAACCAAAGCTGGGTCAATGCTGTCCCAGTTGTAAATATGTTCATGAGATATGAACATATTTTTTCATGATATAAGCAGATAAATTAAAATAATTATAATAAATGCAAATTCCAGTTCTGCAAATTTTTTGCAGAAAAATTCAGAGAATCAGAGAAGAACAGCAGAACAGAATGCACCACCGAACTGAGGAGTTTTCTTTTGCTTGCCTTAGGGCCTGCCATATTGGGCATCAGTTGCTGTAGGGCGGTTTGAATTTTACTCGCTTTGCTTGCAGCTTTTAGAAGGTATTGTTTGAACGACATCCTTTGTCGAGCGTCACGCCCAGACTCACCAGGGTTTTTCTCGGAATGATCGTCTCGCCCTCCACTGTGAAGTGCGTATTTGCCATTTTCCTTCTTCCAATGGGCCGGAGCGCCTCTGTTTTTTCAGGCACCATTTGGAAGCCGTGCCGCTGCATCCAGTCGCTTAGGCCCAGTTTTTCAATCGCAAGTTAATCTAAATTTGAGGGTTAACCTACGTTTATGACTACCTGATTGGTCAGAAATCTAAGTTAACCTTTAAATTTGGATTAACCTAAGGTTAACTTGCGATTGAAAAACTGGGCCTTAGTGTTTTTAGAGCTTTGTTTACTTTGGTAGACAGTTCCTTTTCTTTTCTTGCCGATGCCACTAAGGTCACATCGTCTGCGAAGGCCATCAAGGTGACTCCCGGTGAGCCTAGCACCAACCCCTGTGCCACTCCACTTGTGACGGGTATCTTCTCCTCGTAGGCTCTCTCCTCTATCCGGAGTTTCCCCAAAGAAGAGAGGTAGTCTGCCAGGATGTTTTACAAATAACCTGGGATGTCTCGATTGTGTAAGGCTTGCAGAATGGCATTCTTGACATCTGTTGTAATCACTGCAACAAACTCTCGTGTGCGCCACGTGCCTTTGTGCCCTGATATCTTCTGAAGGGCGTCTGTTGTAGAGTATCCCTTACGGAAGCCATATTGGTTGGAAGCTAGTCCCCTCCGTATTTTCTATCTCTTCGTGTAATCTCTTGATAAACAAACTCTCAAACAGTTTCCCCGGATCATCCAATAGGCAGAGGGGTCTGTAGGAGTTCGGGAGATGTAGCGCCTTGTCCCCCTTGCAAAGAAGGACCAGTCTGGATGTCTTTTATATGTCTGGGTACCTCCCCTGTCTCAGGCAGTTGTTGAAGACGCGCAGAATGACTGCCGACACTGAGTCCGGTCCTGGGGCTTTGTTTATGAGCATTCTCTGCAGTGCCTCTTGTAGTTCTTCAAGAGTGAAAGGCACTACCTCTTCTGGAGTCACAATCTTCCAAGCTACCGGGTCGAAGTTAGTTTATCTAAAAAAATTATCTAACCTAACGTAAAGTAAACCTAACGAAAGAAATCTCTCAAGGCGGCCTGTAGCCAGGATTTCATTTCGAGGGGGCACTCATAAAAAACCTTTTGTTTAAAGTAACATTTTTGGTGGTTCCCCTTCCGGGAAATTTTAATTTACAAACAAATGTTTTTTTTATATTTTGTAGAGGGGGTCCCCCTCCCCGGCTACGGGCCTGCTCTCAAGTGTAACTTAAGGATTGGGACGAGCTTTGGTAGGTTGAAACTACCAAAGCATTGCATTCAAAGTTTTAAATTCTGAAGAATTGCGGAGATATTAAAAAATATTAATTACTTGAGTGGTTTCACTTTTAAATAAGTAACAAAATAAATATTATTCAAATTTTTTTATTATTTTGAAAATAATTTAATAAATATGTTTGTATATAAATATTTACCTAAATTCTACAAAATATACATTAAATACAAAGAATTCGTGGGTACAATTTTTTTAAATCGTAAAAAAACATATAAATATAAAATTATTTAAATAATTAAATTAAATAGGAGCATTTAATCGTTTTGAAATTGCACGGAAGCATTAAGGTGTGCTGGTAAAAATGTTTCGATAATTGGGCGTTTTTATAAATTTTAATTTAATTTTTTTTTTATTAAAAAATACATAACCGCTACATACTGCGCTCCCTACGCTTCGGGTAATGATGGGTTATATTCGACGCAAAAAAATTTTGAAAAATAAAATTTAGGAAAATTCCCAAAATAATTTTAAATTAACACCAAATTTTAATGCTTATTTAGTGCAATCACCACAATTCAATTAAAGAGAATTTTTCGCAGGTATGTACTCGGTACATCTAATCAATATTCTATTTCTAAGGCGGTATCACACACATTTTTTATCACAAATTTAAGTGGTTCAGACTTCACCATTTTCTGAAATTGCTACAGATTTTTGCGATCTGGTAGATAATCTATGTATCATGGTAGACCTAACTTCGCCCCTAAATGAAGCCCTCAGCGTGCTACGTTTTGTATATCGCTCTTCATAAATTTCAGGTTTGTCGTTTTGCACTTCATTTCGTCTAAAAACAAAAAGTTGCCTTATTTTGTACAAGTAATTATTTGTAAAATTTGACTTACTTTGATTTACAAGGAAAGTCGAAGAACTTTTGATTTTTTCCAAAATTTTCACCGTCTTGAAGCGTTTGCGGTAACTCATTACCCAAAGTTTCGGGTAAAAATAGGGCTAAAACGCCTCCGAGTAAACCTAATATTCCCAATATTATCAATGGAAGAGAAGTTGAAATGCTGGCCTGTAATCATAGAAAATATTGATAATATTTTAAAAAATTCACTTAACATTTTTTAAGACATTACCGAGTATACTACAAATGGTGCGAGAATGCTAGCCACGTAACCCATTATGTGAATCAGCGCTACGCCTTGCGCCCGTACGACAGTGGGCAGTAGTTCAGCCGCATACTGAAGACCAATATTATAAGTAATATTAATCGCAAATCTTCCAATTATAGCTGTTGTTGCCGAAGGGATACCTATAACAATAAAAATATATAATAAAATTTTCCGCAAGGGTAATTTCCGGGAATTCCCCCAAATGATATATCAGCAGGTGGAAAAAGCAGGATTTTTGGATTTTAATTTGTTACAATTTTTGAATATCAAGAGTCTTATCGCTTGCAGTGCTGTCAATTTTTAATTATTTATTGGGAATTTCAATCAGAAAAGTTCTAAAACTTTCACTTGTAGTTTTAGATATTGGACTCACACCTTCAGTTTAAGTGCCATTTTTACTTGGCTGTTTATAGTCATTCATTCAGCAGAGAAGCTTAGCTCTCAGCGCTAAATAGGTTGCTGCAATCTTGCAATTTACGCTATGTAATTAATAAAACCTGACAGTAGATTTCAAACTGACAGACATTTGGTATGGAATTTGCTTAAATTTTTGGTATGATAAAATCAAAATTATGTGTGATGATCCCGAGACATTACTTGACGATTGTGTAGATTGCCAAAACTTGAAATTTTTTTATCGATATTTTCCAAGATATACTGAGGTTTGTCAAATTACTTAATTATTTTGTAAATTTTATTGACTGATCACAAATTTAGATTCAGATATGGTTGCAGTGGTTATCAAAACAATTTCCTCACATGGTAAGAGTAGAAATTATTGGTCAAACTGTCCAGGATAGAGATATATACATGATCGTAATAAAGGGTTGTACAAACGTGAAAAGAATTTCTGTTATGCTAGAAGGTGGAATACATGCCAGAGAATGGATATCTGTTACAACAGCTCTATACTGCATCAGTTACATTGTCCGTCACCCAAGTTTGCTCAATTTTGCCGACTTCTATATTATTCCATGTTTGAATCCAGACGGTTATGAATATACTCATACATGCGTAAGGCTTTGAAATTAAACAAAACAAAATAAAAAATTTAAATTTTAAGAACCGATTGTGGAGGAAGAATTTAAATAAAAACAACAACGAATGCTCCGAGTGTTGGGGTGTGGATTTAAACAGAAATTTTTCATATCGCTATGGACGTAAGGGAGGATATACGGAAAATGTCTGATTCTATAGGGAATTTTAGTTGCAGGGAGCAGCGGTAGACCTTCCAGTTCCATATATCGAGGTGAGAATAGTCTCAGTGAGCCCGAAGCGCGAAGCTTAGCCAACACATTGTGCAAATATGGAAAATATATTCAGCTTTACATTGCAATTCATGCTTTTGGAAGTTTAATTATGTATCCATGGGGATATACATACAAACCAATATGTGATGCACATGAACTGGTAAGTCTTTCGCACAGAACTTAAAGAACTTTTAAAAATAAATTTTATTTTAGCGAGCGTGTGGAGAAGCTGCACTGCGTGCAATGCAAAACCATCAGGCCAGATGTAAATTTAAAGTAGGACAACTCTCAGATGTAATGTGTATGTTGCACATATTTTATTAAAACAACTTTTTTAAATAATTTTTTTTTGTTTTAGATATTTCATCGGGGGGTTCGTCAGATTACGCAAGGGGTGTTCACAACATAAAATTTTCATACACCATTGAATTGCACAGGGGCGGGCAAAGCGGATTCGAACCCAGGAGATCTAGAATTTTAAAAATTGCCAAAGAAGCGTTTGCTGGTATAGAAGCAATGGTAAAACACGTATTTGAACATTACAGTGGATGTGCAACAAGAAAACGAAAACGAAGTTCAAGTGGCAGCAGTGATTGTAGTCAATGTAAACGTTCTAAATTATACAATAACATGTAATGTTTTGATGAAAATATAAAACCTTACCCAATGGTACAGAAGCAGCAATTAAACTGAAAATTCCACTGAAAGCCATTGTTCCACACGCCAACCATCTTCTTCCCCACTTATCCAGAGTTAAAGTCAGCAGTGTATCGGCGGGAAATTCAGTAACGGACGCAATTGTAAAGGTGACAAAAACATTAAGTCCCAAAGATCCCACGTTACGCACATGACCATCAAATACCAAAGAAATAGCCATCCAAATAATTATTAACAGTATCGTAATTTTACGTAATCGTGGCGTTCTAAATAAATCCAAAACGGAATACGACTTAGCATTTTCTTCTTCCTTTTGGACCCTTTGACAACTTTCCTAAAGAAAATAATTTTTATTATATTTAATTCCCAAGGACCATTCTCTGAATTTACCCTAAATTCATTATAGATCTTCTCTTCTACTTTGGTTCCATTTATTTTTTCAAAGCTTCTTAAGATTGATATTGCTTCTTCCACTTTTCCTTGCGATACCAGCCATCTATGAAAAATTAATTAGTACAAGCAAAATTAACAAAATTTATTTGTACAAACCTGGCTGATTCCGGTACACACCACGGTGTAAAAATCGCTAAAATTAACGGTGCGGATATAACTATGCAAAACATTCTCCAGTCTCCTAAATACCAAGCAATCCAAGGAAGAATGGTTGCAGCAATTGTAAAGAATATTGCTATGGACATATTGGCAACAAATGTACGCCATTTGGGCCCCACGTATTCAAGTACTAAAAAGTAAAAAAATTGGTTTAAAAATAATGGTGGAATTACGAATACGAAAGTTTTAGTAGCATCAACAAATTTTTTTTGCTGCTTCAACAAATTTTTACAAAGCTTTTCTCTGCAAAAAAATAAATTTGTTGAGACTACTAAAACTTTGGTATGGCTACAAATCCTCGAAAAATTTTTTTTTGCTACTACAAATTTTATGCTGCTATTACAAAGCTTTTCTCTGCTTAGAAAACAAATTTGTTGATGCTACTAAAACTTTGGTATGGCGACAAATCTTTAACAAATTTTTTTGTTGCTCCAACAAATTTTATGCTGCTATTACAAAGATTTTTTCGATTTTTTGGACAGGATAACATTTGTTGTAGCAGCAAAAAAGCTTTGTTGCGGAACTAAAAGTTTTGTTCTGACGACAAGTCAATTACTTACAATTATTTGAGATTAGTAATAAATTATCAATTTATACCGGTTGATAATTCAGCCGATTATCGCATAATTATAACTAAAATACAATTATGGTTTGAAAGTGAAGAAATCAATTAAATTTAACAGATTTTTTTATATAATGACAAATTTTCATTAATAGTATTTCATATAACGACTGTAATTTAACCCGATTACGTACCATCTGATGTAATTCAATACTATTGAAACACTTGTAGAAGGCCATCATTTTCATTTTTTTACATATAGGTATAAGTACATGCATACTAAATTACACTGTTTCCTTACGGAGTACGTAAAAAAATTTAAATACTTTTTTTCCAATTTTTATTGACATCTTTGTATAATTGTTTTGGTGACTCTACTCTAAGCTACTCAATGATATATTATCATTGTGTGTAATATACAGTGGCACAGCTTGTCGGGGTCCGGGAACGTTCTCCCACCCTTATTTTTGTTTTTTTTGCGCCCCTTTTAAAATACATTCTGCCTCCTCCGCTCTTCGGACTACGCTACGCCACTGCTAATAGATCGATACCAGCGGTACTTGAATAAATATATTTAATACAATTTCGGTAGAAAATTAATTAAACATAATATTATGTTTTAAATTACAAAAAATAGTAAAACCGCTAATCAAATTTATTAGTAGCATTCTTCTCACTAACTCAAGGTAATTTTGTATTGCAATTATCTTTTATCTCTTACGTTAATCATTAGTATTTATTATAAACAAAGAGAAACCTAGTTAATTTTGAACATCAAGGTTAGTTCGCTATTCGTTAAGATTTTATATTTGTGCAGAAACTCAATATCGCGATTTGAAAACCCATAAAAATATGAAATTATTATTTTTCCTTTTATTGAAAAAAAAATAAATGAAAATTATATACCTAATATATACATCATGGTAAAGCAGTTGTCGAAAGCCATTCCGACTAAAAATCTGCATAAACAAAAAGTCCAAAATGAATGGCAAAACGCAGTTCCAATCCCTGCAGCGAATCCAATCAAATTTGTTCCCACCAAAGCAGGGATTCTTCCTTTGCTGTCTGCTAGCCAGCCGAAAACCAGACCACCCAAAATTGCTCCACAAAAGAATACGGCTTGAGCTATTGTTGGCAACGCGGCATTTTCGCAAACCCAGTCGAACTGAAACAAAAAAATCGGTGAATTTTTTCATTAGATTTTTCCCTGGAATTATTTTACCTCGGCTGCAATAGATGAATATGGCACATCATCAGTAGTAAAATTATACTCCCAGCCTTTATCACAAGGTTTGGTAGGCCAGGAAGGATCTGGTTGTAAGGCACCATTTAATAGGACTTCGGTAAAATTAACAGCATACATTCTGCATTTCGCAAACTCTCCATTTTCTTTGGGTATCGATAAGGAGACTCTGGAAAAAATTAAAATATTAAAAAGGGGCACAATTTAAACACAAGTAAAAGTAGATACTAAAGAAACAGGAAAAAAAGATAAAACTAGTAAAATAATTTTTTGTAACGTAAATTAAATTAAATTAAAAAATAATTAAATTTAAATAATTATTTCAAACGACGTAACGCGACACGACTGTCGTGGTTTATCTCTCTCTCTCTCTCTAGCTAGACCAATAATTTTCATGAATCGTGGCGCTTGTAAATTTTGTAAATTTTTCTGGTTTTCCGCTGAATGGTTGATGTTGTGGGAAAACCAAGTCATTTGTCGCCAAGAATTTGTCCCCTACATTTTGATTGCAATTTATTTTGAATTTTGTATTCTTGCAAATTTGCCAAAATTTTTTGAAAAAGTTGAATTATTTTAAATAAATTGAATTGATTTTCAATTGCTTATTTGAATAATTAAATAATTTGGATTTTGAAATATTAATTATAATTGATTTTAAATGACAAAAGTTATAATATTAAAAGTTAAATAAGTATAATTAGGATAATAATAATTGAACAAAAATTTTAGAAATTATAGTATTTTCAAATATACATTTTTTATATTGGAATTAATTAAAGTTTAAAATTTTAGCAAAGCAAATTGTCCTATACGTCACTCATAATTATAAATTATATTAAAATTAACTAAATTATTTGAAAAAATATTTTGAAAACTGAAAAAAGGAAAATATTTTGGAATTATAAAATTATAAATCTCATTCCTCCTGGAATTTTGAGTAATTTATAACTGTTAATTTCCGCACAAATTACATAGCAATATACATATTATGAAGGTACCTACATATATTATACACTATTTTTTTGAACTGCCAATTATGGGAGTGCAACATAATACTATTCATTAGAATTCATTAAAAAGTTAACTTTTTATTGTAAACGCATAAATTGGTAAACATTTTTCAGATTTTTTGCTTTTGTTTTATTTTCCTTTTTTCATTATTATTTTTTTCATTAATTTTTTAAATTTCAAATCAGAATTCAAAAATAATTTAAAAGGATTCTTTGTGAATATTTAAATTTTTGAATTTTTTCAATTAGTTGAGGTTGCAACAAATAGGTGAGAAAACCAAATATTTTGCCGCCAAAACAGCAATGAGAGCGGTCGAGTCCGTATTTTGTCTCTGAGATTTATGTTGCCATTTCATTTTTTATCAAATTACTAAATTAATTTTAATTGCCTTCAAGTTTGAAAATTGTTCTAATTTTGAACATAATTAGATATTTTGATGAGATTTGATTATTGGATTGTTAATAATTGAAATTGGATTCGAAGATATAGGAATAATTAAATTGGATAATTAAAAATTATGATTGATTTTGAATGGTAAATTTTATAATATTGAAATTAAAATCAAGGCAATTATTGAAAAATTATCTTTAAAATTTAATTTAAAATCAATTCAAATCTGTGAAGCTCTTGGAACCATTAAAAACTAGAAGAGGCTCATTGCTCCCGTGCGGTAATTTAGATTTCCGCATTCCACCCAAATTATTTAGCAATAAATCGCACAATTAATTCGGATATTTTAATTAATTTTAAAAATTTAAAAATAATTAATATTGTGAGTGTTGTAAATGATTTTAATAAATTACATTTAAAATATAGTTACACGCGCCATCTATTCCGATAGTTCCTCATTCAAATGTTACCAGAAATTTTTGTTTATAATCAACAAATCGTTACTTTTTGTTAGAATTGCTCACAAAAGCAGAACCAGACTGTGCAGTTATTTCGGTGATAACGCGCTAAACTACTGAGGCGAAGTTACTAGGTTCGATTCCTAGGTAAAATCACATTACAAAATTTAAAAACCAATGTTTCAAAAAATTGAACACAATTCCCCAAGTCGCTAGTAACATATAAAATAGTATCAAAAAATCTGCTATCACGACTTTTAAACACGAAAATATTTCAAAAACCGACTAAAAAAAGGATGCTGATATGATACAAAACGTTATGTAGGGTTAAGCGAATCTATCCTGTGGGAGAGTTCCGGTCCTATGACCTGCATTTGTTTATTTGTGTTTAAGTCTTAAGCTTATCACTAGCTTTAATTTTAGAAAAAGTAAATTTATTAAATTATGTCAAATCAAATGGTTATCAATAGAGTCCGGAATATATGCCTTTTGCATCTTTTTTTTTTGTGTTAGATATCAGAGTCATTGTTGAAAATTTTCGTATACTGGTAATGGGAATATGTACAGTTACTCACATAAATATTCGGACACTCCTATGTTAACAATGTTAATTTGACGTTTTCAAGACGTTTTTTTAAATGTAAAAATCGCTTTTACAGCAAAATTTTGTAGACATTTTTTGTTGGAAATTTCATTTCCTTAAATTTTGTTTATATACATTTTTCTATTTTGTTGCACCGTTTCCGACTGACAGCGACTTAAACAAGACTCGGTAAAATCTAAAAAATATTGTCATCTATATCTCGGAAACGGTGCATCATAATAAAAATATGCATATGAAATTTTTTCTTGTAAATTTCATTCTCTACAGTTTTGTTTATATACATTTTTCTATTTGGTCGCACCGTTTCCGAGATATAGATGATAATATTTTTTGGATTTTACCGAGTCTTGTTTAAGTCGCTATCAGTCAGAAACGGTGCAACAAAATAGAAAAATGTATATAAACAAAACTTAAGGCAATGAAATTTCCAACAAAAAATGTCTACACAATTTTGCTGTAAAAGCGATTTTTATATAAAAAAAAAAGTCTTGAAAACGTCCAATTAACATTAGGTTTGTTCCAACATCGTCAAAAACCGTTCACTGTACGATTCCGTGCATGTGCAATCGTTAAAACTCGTTCCAACAACACTCGTTTCCAACACAACAACACGAGTTTTAACAATTACGCATGCGCGGGATCGTACAGTGAACGGTTTTTGACGATGTTGAAACAAACCTATTGTTAGCATAGAAGTGTCCGAATATTTATGTGAGTAACTGTACCTTTATACCAAATTTTATAATACATATTTTTTCATATTCGTACATATAAGTGCATAAAATATGCAAATGCATTTAATTTGCATATTATAGTCTTACATGTGCATATTTTGTGTTTATTTATGTTATTTAAGTTATCTCCCCAACTTTTAAAACCTGCATAAAGCATCCTTAACGTCATTAAATATTTTTTGATAAAAATATATGTAGCAGGGGAGAACCAACGCCAACGCCGAAATACTTATTTTTAAACAATCACATTATGATTTTCTTGCCGCGATCCCTTAATAATTTTAGAGATAAACCACCACCTAAAATTTAAAAATTCGCATAAAGCATTTTTTATGCAAATTTTATTTTTTTTAGCATATTTTGAATTTTACTGCACATTTTTATATATTTTTACTGCATATGATCACTTTTTTATTGCATATAATCCGGATTCAAGTTATTAATGATGCAGTAATACATTTTAAAGTGTTCCTCCTATTTTTATTACTTTTTTGAATTATCCGGCATCAAGAGCATAATCAGTGTTTTTCATTTTATTCGTAAACGACATCTGAGCATAATAATGACCCAAAAATATTCTAAACTGTGTCTTGAATAGGCCAAGTTGAAAACCAAATACTTGGTACTCAACATTTGGAATTAATCAGTTTGGTGCCAACGGAATCATCTTAACAAGTTTGAGTATTTATATGTATATGCGGTTATATGCATTTATATGCTAATATATGCGGTTAAAAGAATTGCCTTCCAAAACACATTAGACTGGATTTCCCTTTGCTTGAAAGGCTAAATCGTGGTTTTTAAGATAAATCAATAGCATATCTCTGTATTTTCCCGGATTTCTTATAATTTTTTTTTTCACTTCTATAGAGGCTTTCTTCTGCAAATTTCCTCTCGTTTGTTTCCTTACATCTAGAGATCGGATTTATATGCGATAACAATCATCTAAATCGAGTTTTTCATCCGGGTATATATGCTATATATGCGGTTATATGGGTCTAGAACAAATAGGCGCCCAGCATATTTAGGCGCCAGCCATTTATGCGCCAAATCTTTTTTTATATATTTTATCCTCTTTTGAGATTCCTAATATTATTTTATTTTCCCTCGCCTTCGGCGACGCCTATTTGTCCGGCTCCGGCGGTTATATGCAATTATATGCAGTTCTAGAGATAATAAATAATAATGCCGTATAAAACCTATATATTACCTATGTGTGAGCAATAAAACTTCGTGATTTGGTTTCTTTCAATGAGACACGCATAAATACCAAAAACCTAACAAAAATAGGGTGGCCAGAGGGGGTTATCCCCTGAAAATTAAGTGACTTTAGGCAAAACAAGACGGAAAGAGCTAAAGGAAAACAAAAAAAATGTAATTATTTTATGTAGTTCCCCCAAAATATTAGACCTAGTTACGTCTATAAACGAAAAAACATGTAATCGCATACAAATTTGGCCAATAAATAAAATCTGTCCTGTCTGCAAAGGATACTTTTGTTTTTCTCCACTTATCTTTATTTATAGATTTATAATATTGCATTTAGAGTAAAACCGTTAGACTGCAATAATCGAAAAATAATAATTTTATTGTTTTTTTATTGTTTTCTATTATCCTTGTAGTCAAAGTTTTTAAAAAGACGGGACAAACTTACCATAAATTTGCATTGCGCATTCACATTTCATGTAATACATATATGTATGTATATTGTATAAATAAAGTTATTAATTTGCTAGAAAATCTTTGCTATTTATATAAAAAGATTAGCATAATGTATTATCAGTATTAAATGTATTATATGTATTAAATGTAATTAATTTTTTTCTTACTGACTGAAAAGACTGTAGTCATAATTCTTGACTAAACTTAACTGACTACGACTGTAGTTTATATTAAAAGCATTGTTTGTTATATAGCAAGATTGTTATTGCTTAATCTTACTCAGATTCCAACAATCTCTTTACAATTTAACAAATATAAAAATCTTGTTATATATAACAAAGGTAAATCTGAATAGTATCCCACCCGATTTAACTCCAGGAAACTCCATGGTTCGGATCCACCGATAAAAATATGACAAAAACCAAAAAACAAAATTTTATGATTTGATTAGTTAAACTTTTTCGCATTCAAATTTGTATTTGTCTAGTAAATTGGCAGGTTTCCGTCAAAAATTAATTATAGTTAACAAATGAGAAGATAAGTAGCGCTTATTAACAAAAGCAACAAATAAATAATTAATATTTTGTTGTGAACATACAATGTAATTACAAAGTAAACAATCACCTCATTATAATTTGCATAAATACTAGTTTTCTTAAGTGAATAAGTACAAAATAAAACCATAGCAGCAGCAGTAGAGTAGTCTTATCGCTAGTAGAGTTAGAGAGCGGAAATTCCGGGTTCGATCTCGGATTAAACAAAATTTCTTACCTCGGCTCTCCTGCAGGCATTAACTGTTAAATAAATTTATAAAATTTTTGATAAATCACAAAATTGTAAGTGGCATCAGTCGCGTGATCTATCATTTTGATAGATACTTCCTACATTTTCTGAAAGAATTCAATTTCAGTGCATCTGTGCATAGAGAACAAATTTCTGCACATAAATAATAAAAATTACGATATTGCAATGTGGATATTTTTCGAGATATGGCGTTTTGAAAAACCCCGACTTTTATTAATAATAATTTATAATTCTTTGTAATTATATAGTTCATGAGAATCCTAAAAATAAAAGTTTCCAGTTTTAATAATGAATATCAAAAAATTGCTACTGGTTGATTAAGCAAAGTGGAACTTTGGAACTAAGCTGACCGCAGTGTAACTTACAACAAGGAAATTAATTATTTAGCTAAATTCCTAAAATTTAAGTTATGCGGAAGGACGAAAAAATATGTAAATTGAATAATGGAAATTATAAGTTTTAATTAAATCGGAATGTTTGCATTTGCAATCTTGAATGTGGAAATTGTCAATTCGCTAATTTGAAAAATTTTTTAATTTACAAGTCGACATCTTGAGACAAAAATAAGTCACATTTTACATTTAATTTGTATTCTTATGTTAATTTATTAAATAAATTTTGAAAATGTAATTGCGTTTTTACTTTAAAGCATAATCACTGCAATTATCAAAGGACCGAACCGCAGTCCAATTATCAGTGGAACTCGAACATAATAATTATCATCAATTTGATCATCGCTACATTTTTTCACTCAAAAAGTTTTAATCTTTTTATTATTCTTTTAGTTTCTCATTTCTCAATTAGACTGGAAATCACTAAAATTATAAAGGCTTTGTAAATTGTAGCCCCTTTGCAACTGACGCGCATAAATGGCTTAACGAGATGCAAGCTTAACATGAGACTGAAGTCCCGTTTTAGAATATAATCATCCTTTTCACCAAACTTTTTGTTTTCTTAAGTTTCTAACCAAATCTTTCAAAAATATAATTTTATGTGACCGGGATTACCCCATCTTACCCTATAATAATATATTATATATAGGAATAAGTGAATGGTTGCTAATAAAATAGTACTTACGATGTAAAATGATAATAACATATCGTACATAGTAGATTATAGCTCAGATTAAACAACAACAAAATTTATAGTTAAACCAGTTTAGAAATCACTAGACAAGTTATTCGAAGAATCAATAAATATCTAATTAGTAATAAACCATTTAGCCTTAAGCCTGGGTTAACTATTCCATTTGCTGTCTCAATTATCTACAGGGAAAGTTTTGTAAATCTTAATAAAAATCGAAATTTTTTGTATTTACCTAAAATGGATTGTTAACATAAATTAGTCATATTTTTCAAAATAAAAAAAAGTTGTTTTTTGACGTTGACGCGCAGTGCTGGAGGTTGTTAATTTTTATTATAGTATTAATTAGCTGATTCATATTTTCTTTTGCGTATGAGTCTGAGAAAATAAATAAACTTTTTTCGTTTTGGCTATTATCGGTCAATTAAAACATCTGATTCTGAGATTATTTCCTGCGGTTTGTGTTTTGGTAGTAATATATATTTTTTTATTCTGAATTGTACACAATAATTATTATTTTCGATAAAAATTTAACATTTACTTGTGGACCACCCATGTATATTACTTCGTTTAATCTATTTTGTATCATTTGCATGTTCCGTGTTTGTGGTTCCGCTCATTTAAATGCAAATTAACAGACAAAAAAGTAAATAAAAGATAATGGATTTTTAAAGAGTAATTTAAACTGAAGAACATTTTTTTAAATAAGTGGCAAATTCAAAATCCGTTCTTAAATTCTATAATCCGCTTCTGTCCTTTTTCCTAGCGTAGATTTGGTAATACAAGGATTTCTGAGCAAATTACTTCGATAGTTTTTTTTTTCAATTTTTTTCATTGGTGTCCCATATCCAAATACATATTTAAAATTTGAATTAATATTTTCGGTATTGCAGATAAAGAAACTATGATAACTAAATTTTTCTAAATTTTTACCTATAATGTGCCCCCTACAAAAATATTATAAAACAATTTTAACAGCTAATTACGGATTCTCATGCACCTCTAGATGGTTCTTAATTGCATCTATTATAAAATTAATAAAAAAAAAACCCACTTAAAATAAATTAAAAATATTTATTAATAATAATTAAATTTAATTTAAATAAAACAAAGATTAAATTAAATTAATAATTAGCTGAGTAGACTTTAAGGAGAAAGTTATGAGATATACACACAGTCGATTTTTAAACTGGGGTACCCCAAATATTACTCTCCATTAATTTTCTGAATATGATTTTGAATCCCGAATAAAAGTTTCTATTAGTTATAATTTATTTAATTAAAAAACCTACTTCTTAATTATAATTTTTTATTAAATTTTTTTTTGAATTTGACTAATTTTCGGAACTTAAAAAAATTAATATGTACTATAGATATAATTATGAAGGTAACTCTTAAAAGTACTTAATGCTTATAGTGGTTCCTTACATCCGGAGCCAAAATGAGTTTCACGAAGGTCAGGGCGGGCTAAGGCCCTTGTGACCCTGCTTTACTTTATTGTAATAAACAATTTTCTACCCAAAATTTTTTGTAAACTCAATTAATGAAATAATCGTGTTTGTTTATTTTATAAACACATCCGCAAAGGAAAACTGCAAAATATTGTAAAACTGAATGTCTAGTAAAATTAATCGTTGTCTAGTAGTATACAATAATTCTTTTCAATTCAAAAAATTATAATACCTTCAAGTTGTTAATATGTTGAAATTAATTATTTTAGTAGTTAATTAGTTCATTCATTATTACCTTAACGAATAAATTTTACATATATTACAAGGTTATATAATTTAGTGCGTTTATAATATTTAGAAAGTCCCCACTCTCTTATTTTAATTAAGGTTGTTTTAATTTACTCAAAATGTCATTTTTTCTAATGCCAAATTTAAATTGATTTAATTGTTCGTCAGAAAAAAAAAGTAGTCGAGCAATTTAATAAATTACTAAAGGGGGCCAGGGTGACATAGAAAGCCTTAATAGTGAGTTATAAAGGGTTATCCAATAAAAACAGACAAAATTATGTTGTTCAAAATACAAACCGTGATTTATTAAATTTATTAATATTTTCAAATTTTATTTTATTTAAATTTTAAACTGAAGTAATTTAAAATCTAAATTTTTTTAGAAAATTTTTGGGTGTAGCCAGTACTTAATATTTGTGAGGGAATTTCCAACGCTGGAAGGAAAAGCGTCTTTGTAAGTTCTTTTGAATTGGACACGCCATGTCGGATATCGCATTAACAAATTAATTTTTTACTTTCTCTGGGTATTTTTTTAATGTAATAACTTACAGCTAGAAGGTTTTACTTAAAGAAAAATCCAGTTAAATCCGTTCATTTCCAGTATCTTGTGCCAAATTAAACAATTAAATTAACGTTAAAGTAATAGAGATTCGCGGATTGAGATAGCTTTCTGTTATAAGGTTGCTAAGTAACAAAAGTATAATCCCAGTTTCATAATTTAATAAAAATTGTTTTAAATTGTGAGTTTTACGGTTTGCTAAGGTTATTTGTAAACAATAATTCTATCAACAGAAATTTTGACTTATAATTATTGTTAAATGGCAGCAAGCGCAGAGTTACCCCCTGAAGCAAAGCTGAACAAAAATATTTCTTTGTCAAATATTCAATTTTCTACTCGAAAGTAATTTATTTTTGTTCTTTTAACAAAAAATATTTTGCTGGCCTAACACAAACTAACAGTTGTTTCAACTGATATTTTTGTCTCTAGCACCAATCTTTGTTACACCGACAAATAATTTTTTTTATAAATATAATGTATTTTGCATTTTCTGTAATTATTGGTTACTCACGAAAATCAGATATATAATGCCCATAAATCGGGCAAGGTTACAAATTGTGTGGTTCTTTGTAAATTATAATTTTATTCATTAAAAATAAATTAAATTTAGTCATAACATAATATGTAGTACATTAACGTAGTGCGCGTTTTAAATTAAATGGTTTACAATGGCTCTCAAACTGATCAATTTACCTTAATTTTTTTTTAATTAATTATTATTATAGTATTTCACCTTTTACATATTTTTTTATATTTTATGTCGTTTATTTCTAGAATTCTAGAAAAATTTAAATAATCGCTAGCAGGCTAGTAGTCAAGAGCCCCCCCCCCTCCCCCAAAATGTAAAAAAAAACATTTGTTTGTAATAATAAAAATTCCCGGAAGGGTGTCACCTGAAAATGTTACTTTTTACAAAAGGCATTTTATGAGTGCCCCCCACCCCCAAATGAAATCCTGGCTACGAGCCTGATCGCTAGCATTTCAAAATTTTATATCACCTTTTTATGAAAATACAAACAATAAACTTGATTGAAAAGCAACGACGACAAACAGGATTTTTTTAAAAATTATTTTATTTATTATTTTAAATTGTCAATTTTGTAAATATTTATTTTTTTGCGATTTTGTTGAGATTGCGCCTACTAACAGTAAATACAAGGCCTTCTACGCTAAGATAGCCGCCTGAGCGGTTCGACAAAATTTGTGTTTGCGATTTTGAATTGAATTTTGTAGTTATGAGAATAAAAAACCATACCATTGCAGATGGACAATTTATCTATCGAAGTTAACGTTTTTTTCATACAAACTTATTTAAAATAAAGGTATGATTTGAATTTTGAGAAGATGAGAAATAAATGGAAATTATTAATTTAAATTTTGGCTTTCCAAAAGTTTAATTTTGTTTAGAATTTAAAAATTACCCGGGCAGTATTTTTAAGAAATATAATTTTTTTAAAGGATATTGAATATATTTTGAATTTATAGAAAAGTAAATTATTAAGGATCTGATTGCACCAGTGCTGTAAAGGGAGTAGAAGATTAAAAAAATTTATTATTTTAAATTTTCGCTTTTAGGGCATCGCAATACGTATTTTTTTCATTATTTTTATTAAGTAAAAATATTAAATAGACATTAAAATTATTTTGAAACCTTACATTTCTTCCAAAATCGAAAATTATATTAATTAACAATTCAATTATTTTTTTAAATTTAATCATAACTTAAAGACAATATTTCAATTAAATTCTCATCAGAAATCCTCCTACAAAAATATTCAAGGATAACCTTTTAAAAATATTGTAATTTAAATAATCATTGAATATTATTTTGCATATTTTGATATTATAATATTTAAAAAAAAATTCTAGAAAAACTGGAATAAAAAATTATAAAAGTTTTATTGCTACGATATTATTTAAAATTATTTAATTACCTATAGTTACTGCTTGTAATTGTTAATTAGTACATCCAATGTAAATTATTTTATTTATGATTGTATATCTCTTCTCTAATCTCTAATATACATATATAAAAGATCTTGTTTGTTGTTTGTTCGCTATACACTCCTAGACCCTTCGACCGATTTTAACCAAATTTGGAACACCATACTCAGTAGGACTTGGAAAATATTTTAGTGCCAGAAAATGTTTAAAAAGTTTAAAGGAACGTGAGATATCACAAAATTACCTGGCGCGCATAAACGAATTAACGAGATTCCCGTAATCCCCCCTCTCCCCCAAAAAAGATATTTTGAGCTTCACAAATAAATCAGCAATGGAAATCAAGACTGGAAAACATTGGAGTACTCAGACTAAAACAAAGTATTATATTTTTAATGAGACCCCGGGCGAAGCTAGTAAATTATAAATTAAATAAATAAAAATAAAAATATAATTTTGGATTTTGGAAAAAATTTTAAATTCGAAAATATTTGATCTTCTTTTGAACACAAACATTAATGTACTTGAGGGTATACCATAACCCCCAGACCCCCCCGGTTTGAAAAACCTAGCTTTGTGATTATATTCAAAACAGAAACTGTATTTTTGAGCTTATGAGTTTCAAACCAAAAATTTAACTGTTTATTTAATTTTGTTCTTTATTATTAAGAAATCTACTTTTTAAATTCGTGAATAATCCCCAATGCAATTTCCATGACCGCTACTGTAATTAAACTTGAGATATTCTGGATTATTTTGGAAAGTGGAATTAATTAAACGATCGAAGATTGATTTAGAAGATAAATTTGAATATTAATAATTAATTAACGGTGCCGAATAAATGGAAGCGACCGAAAGGCCACGAGCGTTAGGACGCAAATCCAAAATTACGTGGCCAATTAAATTTTTATAGATTTTCCTTATACATTTTTGAAATAACCTTTCAGTATTTTAAATTTTTTGTAAATAATTTTTGTATTTGTATGCATTTTATTTTTTTATTGTGTCAGAATGTTTTTATTTTGGTTTTATTTCAGTAAATTAAATAATCTTTCTAATAATATTTTTTTTAATAGGGATATAAAAAATAATGATATGACAGTATGAAGACAATTAAATTTTTATAGATTTTCCCTATACATTTTTGAAATAACCTTTCAGTATTTTAAATTTTTTGTAAATAATTTTTGTATTTGTATGCATTTTATTTTTTTATTGTGTCAGAATGTTTTTATTTTGGTTTTATTTCAGTAAATTAAATAATCTTTCTAATAATATTTTTTTTAATAGGGATATAAAAAATAATGATATGACAGTATGAAGACGGTCACGGTGCCGGATAAATGAATGCGGTGGAAAGGACGCTTATCCAAAATGACGTGGTTCTATAAACGCAGGCCCAAAAAAATGAAAAAAATGATTTTACATTACATAATTGTGTGAACACCAGCAATTTAACGTGAATTCTACACTGGCCGACTGGGAAGCGGGTAATCGCAGTTCAAATCCTGGTCGCGTCGAATACACTGCTGTGATCTAAAGCCCAAGTTTGCTCTGTGGGCTATGGGGAAAGCAACGGGAAACAACCTCAATCAATGGTCCGCATCCTTTTGGATCTGTGCCCTAACGCTTGCGTCCATTGGGGGGGGGGGGTCAAAGGGGGTATCTGCCCCCTTAAATTTTTTTATTTAATTTTAATTAATTTAAATTTTGTGAAGAAAGTTATTACTGAGTTCGCAAAGGAACCACAGAATTTAAAATTTGTCTTTTCTGAAAATAAAGAAAATTAAAAATTTTTAATGTTGAATTTTTTAGTTGATTTTGCCCCTCCCTGAAAATGATTCTATGGACGCCCACGGTTTACTATAACTACGAAAGGATTTGATAGAGCTAACAGCCGACGCCTTATATGCCAACGAAAGTAACGTTATTTGGCCGACAAAAGTAAAAGTTTAAAAGATATTAGCAAATTGGCGTTTCCGGCTTTATATCGTTTTGAATATAAATGTTTTGTTTATTTTTTAAATTCAGTTATTAATTATCAAAAGAGTGAAACGCAACATATTGGCACGTGCATCAAGTTTATTTTTTAAATTTATTAGATAGTAAAATAATAACCAGAATATTGCAATTAAAATTTTTATATTTATTGTTATTATTGTTATTATAACGAAGATTCCAAATATGGTTATATAATATAAATAATGCAAAATAATGGGTATCATAGCATGTCGGCTACTAAGTTGCACTTCGCGTGTCAAACATTATACGGTGCGTAGGCAATTAATTTGACCGAAACCAGATAACTTACCAGCAAAATTTTGGTTTTGCTTGGTTTCCTACACCGCTAATAGATCTATTATCGATAGTAACGAATACGGAAAAAAAGTTCAAAATTTTGGTAAAAATTAAAATTTAAAAATTTTACTTTTTTTATTTTTTTTTTAATTTAACTTTTGAATTAAAATTTTTTTTAAAGATTTTTTGTGTAAATCGAATTATATAATAGTTTAATGTTGAGAATTAATTATTAAAAATTAATTAGTAATATTATAGTTTATTCAAATCAATTTTTTTTACTTTGGTACAGTTTAATCACGTAGTTTCTTAGAGACTTAAACGGAAAGCACAGAATAACGTTTAAATGACGTATTTTAGCCGGAATCCGTCTCAGAACTTACGAACCACATTTACACACTAGGATTTTCTAATTGAATATTAATTTCGTGGTTTCGTATTTACTTGAAGCTAATATTATCTTACTTTTGTTGTGGTCAATAATTGTATCCACATAAATAATAATTTGATAAAAACTGGGTTTTGTTTATATATTTCTCCTTAAATTTGGATACGAAAGTAGGTTTGATTGCTTGATTAACCTTAACCCAAACTTAATTTTTTACCTCTTTGTTATAAATAAAGTTATTAATTTTTAATGTGAATATTGTGCAATCCCTTTAAACAAAATCAATACAAAAACTTAATGGTTTTTAAAATAGAATGTGAATGGGTTGACGGAAAACTGTTATAATGTTGTAATTTCTATTCCTTGAAATATAAAATAATTATTACCAATGAATGTATAAAGGATGTGGCGCTTCTTACTAATAAGTAAGTTTTGCCTGGTTTGCAGTTTTCAATAAATAGAGCGTAACATATTATTTAAACAAATTAATGGGTATATTATGAAGATTTATCCATTATTTATCCTTTACATTTTACAAGGTTTTCGCTGCATGTCGCATTAATCCTCAAGCTCTAGAGCAGCGGTGGCGAACCTATGGCACGCGTGCCCGAGATGGCACGTATGAGAATTTCAATGGCACGCGAACGATTTTACATGAAATGATCTTAGTAGTCAAATTAATGCAACTGTGTAAAAACGGCTCACCACTATTAAAATTTGTAGGAGTTTCCTGTGTAACGGCACGGCAACGAATCAAAAAAAATTTTTTTTTAATTATTGGCACTCGCACATAAAAAGGTTCGCCACCGCTGCTCTAGAGCCTACAGATTAACGATCTAGATGTGAGAGTGAATTTGATTAATTTACGGATTATGCGAAATTATGTCGTTTTGCAAGGCCTAAATGTATTAGGGCGTAAAAATAACAGTAAAGGCACTGACGGCTTTCTAGGTGTGGTAGATGCGATAATTGCTGACTTGTGAAAATATAAAGCTGGAAATATTGTTCTAAAAAATTAAATGTCTGGGTGCAATCGCAGAAAACGAAAAGGATTAGGATTATAAAATGTGTTTTGCCTGGAGCCTTAAAAAAAAGTCGTTTAGTCAATACGACTGTTCCACCTATGGTAAAAAGCATTGTAGAATCAATTTTTTTTCTGTGAATTTATTTCACACCTGCTGTTGTGAGGTGTGTCTTTCTTAACTTTTTCTTAATCATCTAAAATAATCTGTTGTCTCAGAAATCCTCAAAAGAAACAGAGCAAAACAAACAGCTCATGGACAATCGACATAGATATGAAACTCAGAACATAAGGCTCACGAAGAACTTTACGGCACAGATTAAAAGTATCTAAGAAAACTCGTCCTTTGTAGAAATCATATTTTTAAATTGATAGAACCAATTAAAGGGATAAAAAAATGAAAACTAAAACTCAAATAAAGCCCACTTTAATAATACACAAACAAAAGGTATATGAATAGGTTTACCTACCAATATTATTATTAGATTACCAAGGTTGTGGTTTTTGGGTTTTGGGTGATTACCCACCGAGATGGATTATTTAGTATTTCAAGATATTAAAAAATGTTAATACCAGTAGTAACTGTGGTTCAATCCTGGTTGCGTCGAATACACTGCTGTGATCTAAAGTCCAAACGGAAAACCACCCCATTAATTAAAATTTACGAATTCACTGAACATTGTCAACCCTATTTTATCTTCGTTATTACATTAAAGCAATTTTTTGACTCTTCCTTTTATTCTTTGTGATATGTTCTGAATATGAATTGAATATAATGAATATATACAGGGTGTCCTCGTGACCGTGGAGAACATTTGAGGTGGTGATAAAGGATACTTTTCTAAGAAAAATTTTTAAATAAAATTTTTGTCCAAGTGCAAACCCTTGAGGGGTACCTCCCTCTAAAACAATTTTTTGGATTTCCGATTTCAAACCGCCATAGCTCCGATATTATTGATTTTTTAAGCTTAATAAATTAAAACTTTTTTATACATAATTTGCTCGTCTACAAATTAGGTTATAACCCTTTATCGTCTAAAATCAACGGATTTCGAGTTATTAATTAAATTAAGGAAAAAACTGTTAAAAAATTCAGGTTTAACTTTTTTTCTTTTTTTTTGGGAACCCCGTATCTCTTAAACAAAACTTTTTAGAAAAAAACTGATGACACAAACCGGATAGAGAATTTAACGGGCTACAACTTTGGTCAAATACATTTTTTTGGAAAACCAACCACTTTCATACAAATTCTGAAAATAATGAACAAGATGTAGTAAAAAAAAAATTAATGGAAAGAATACAGATAGGTGTGACAGAACTTAACGAAAAAAGCGTTATTATAAATAATATACCGTACAACACCTTTTGATAAGGGCACGCCTCTGTGTGCTGAAAATGAGGGAGGCCATTTTGAAAATGTGTGAAAATAAATTTTGTGAATTTATTTTTCTTTTACCTACACCTTGTTCATTATTTTCAGAATTTCTGAGAAAATGACTAGTTTCCCAAAAAAATTTATTTGACCAAAGTTGTAGCCCGTTAAATTCCTGATCCAGTTTGGTCCGTTAGTTTTTCTCTAAGAAATTTAGTTTAAGAGATACGGGGTTCGTAAGAAAAGAAAAAAAAATAAAACTTGAATTTTTTTAACATTTTTTTTTTTTAATTAATTTATAACTCAAAATCTGTTGATTCTACACGATAACTGGTTATAACCTAATTTGTAGATAAGAGAATGAGGTTTAAAAAAGTTCTAATCCATTAAGCTTAAAAAATCAATAATATCGTAGCTATCGCCGTTTGAAATCATAAATTTAAAAAATTGTTTTCAAGTGTTTGGATTCTTTTCTCTGGGTTCTCCATGGTTCTCCATGGTCACGGAGACACCCTGTATAATATATGAATATGATAAGTGTTGCAGACTGACAGACATAAGCTAGAGAAAGAGCCGAAAGAGCTATATGACATTATTATTTAAAATTAGAACGAATTCTATACATCAGAGTCTATTATATCCTCCAAGGAAAAGTAATGTAAAGAAGACCTGCCGGAAGGAAAAGGATTTCATTGCCCAATAACCTTGAAATGGTTCTTGACTATCAGGGCAGCGGTCAACAAGTTCATTATAGACAATTTATAGTTGTCAATATCCGGAACGGATAGAAACCATTAGAAAATGACCTGGTATTACATATTTTTGCATAAATTAAATGTATTATATTTAACCTCTGGGTATTTCTGGAATTTTCCTTGAAAAACAGAACCTGGGTGATGGTTTTTGTTTAAAATTACCTGAACACTTCAATTGTTTCGCATTAATTGAGATGCAACAAAGAATATCTATTTATCATGTATACAGTAGCAGTCATGGAAATTGTATCGGTAATTTTTTCCGAATTAAAATAACAATTTCCAATTAAATTTCAATAGCCGCACACAATATAACCACACAATACACATACAAAGCTAGGTTTTCAAACCGGGGGTCTGGGGGGTATGGAATACCCTCCAGTACACCAGAGATTGGTTTCAAACTAGAAATCTAACTTTGAATATTCTAAAATCTAAGATTTCTGATTTGAAATTCAATAACACATTTTCTTTTTTTAAACACAATTGCTGATGTTCTGAGGGGGGGTATCGACTAGACCCCCCGGTTTGAAAAAGCTTTCAAAAAAGAAAATATATTTTTGAGCTTATGAGTTTCAAACCAAAAATTTAACTTTACATCTATTTCTGTTCTATTTTCTATTCTTTATTATTGAGAATATAATATACTTAATGCCCGTACTAATAGTCACGAATTAATCCGAGATTCAAGATAATCCTAAAATTTGCCAATGAGATTACTGGAATTTAGACCGTATCGTAGCAACAGCTGCTATTTCGAGAATTAATCTTGAATCTCGGATTAGTCCGTGACTACGGGCATTAAGAAATCTATTTTTGTAATTTTGAAGTAATTCCCAATGCAATTTCAATGACCGCTACTGTACTGAATATGGTTATCCAATGGCAGAAATGGAATTTTTGACATACATAAATAAATAGTATTTTTGTTCCTAGAGAAAAATATATTGCGATGGATTTTTTAAATGAAACCGATTTTTAAATATTCAAAATTAATTTTGTAAATCGCCGTCCAATATTAAAAATGGTAATAAAATATAACATAAATCGATTGCCCTGGTTGTGCGGCCTAAAGGCCGCAATGATCAATTGTTCTTCAGGTTGATAACTATAAATGAACCAATCAAAGATATATTACGTAAGAAACAACAAAAAGAAATTACGTTGGGATCTGTCACGTAATCGATCTCACGAATTGATCATTTTCCTATTGACAATTGGAAAGAGGACAATTTCCTAAGAATTAAAAAAAAATTTTAGGAAGATTATCCATTAGTTTCCGAGAAAACGGCATTTGAAAATCAAAAATTTACATGCATTTTAGGTAGAGATTATACCACGAGTTGTACGTACACGGGTATTCTGCTACCGGTACGTGTGAAGTTTTCATTGCTTGTTTAACTTTAATGAGCGTTTTAGTTAAAATAGGTTTAAAACACTCTTTTTAAGTATTTTTATGAATACAGGGGATAGTATTTGCCGTAAAACTAGTATTTATGAACAGTTTTTTAATAACAAAGTGTTTGGGTTTGGAATATTTTGGAAGATTATGAGCAGCGGCGTAGCGAGGGGGTTTGCCGCCCGGGGCTGTCCCTGAATTCGGCGCCCCTCTACTTGGCTAAAATCAATTATTCTATCAAAATTTTTCGCACAACATAATGACCCATCAAATTATTGAGTACAAAAAATAATAAAAAATTGTAGTAATTGTAGAAAACGAGAAATAATTATTTGTTTTATATTTTATGTAATTATTTTTCTATAAATTCATTTTTCTTGCCTTTATTTGTACAAATTGTCAATAACGCTACTAAAATTAATTTTTTTAGAAAAAATGAAAAAATACTCTTAGTATTTGCCGTAGAACTATTATTTTATGAACAATTTTTATTTAAACAAACGCAGAACTAGATTTTAGGGTAGTTGCTTTCGTCAAAACGGCGGGTAGTGCCTCGAACGTCAGTTTTGTAGTTTTGGAGCTTAAATGTAGCTCCAACTCGTCAAAAGTGCTTCTTGAAAGGGGTGAAACACATTTAAGGGTGCATCCGCGATTTGCCTAAATCGCACAAAAAAAAACTTTGCTGCAACTCGGTAAAGTGTGAGGTTACTAGTAAGGGGTTCTTCACGCACAATGTGCACTCGACAGACTAACAATCGCAAAAACAAAACAATCGAAATTTGTTCTTTGCTTTTAGAAATAATTTCAGGTTTTGATTTTTCACCTAAAATTTTTTGAATAGCTCATTCTGTTGACAGTGTGTGTGCTCCACGTAAATAGGTGCAGCACTTGTTTTAGTGGGCGGCACCGTCGAATTAAATAAAATTTTGTTATTTATATCTGAATTTAACTTAAAAACCAAGATCACGTCTTTTTGGATCCGTAATTTTTAAGATGGAGCGATTTGAGTCATGTTTTTAATTATTTAAGCTATGCATTCCAATTTTTGAACTGAAGCCGCTTCAAGAATGTTTTTATTGGTTGGAAAGGCTCAAAGATTTGCTGTCGTAGATCCGTCATTTTTGAATGCAATTTATTGGAATCTAACGAATCTAAGCTTAATAGGTATACCACGACTCAAAATAACAGAAAATTTGTGAATATCTCTGAAATGACCATTGGAGGATTTTAATCAAAAATAAAATAAATTGATATTACAAGGCCTATAGACCTAGATTTTTTAAATTAAACATTGGAAAGATAATAATCAAATTAGTTAAAAAGCATAACAATCGTCTTATAAAATATGTAAAATGTATTAAAATATATGTATAAGACTTTCGCCGTCACCATTTCGCCGTCGTTATTTCGCCGTCGTCATTTCGTTAATTATACTGTTCAATATATAACAATATTAACTGTCCATTTTGAAACCGTTTTTTGTCATATAAAAATCGATCTTACAGCAAATATTTTTAGACATTTTTTGTTAGAAATTTCATTGCCTTCAATTTTGTTTATATACATTTTTCGATTTTGTCCCAATATTTTTGACTGACAGCGACTTAAACAAGACTCCGTAAAATACAAACAACGTTGTCATCTATATCTCGGAAACGGTGCGACAAAATAAAAAAATGTATATGAACAAAAATTTATAGAAGAAAATTTAGAAGAAAAAATGCTTATTCACTTTTTTAATTTGTTGCACCGTTTCCGAGATATAGACGATAATACTTTTTGTATTTTACCGAGTCTTGTTTAAGTCGCTGTCGGTCAGAAACGGTGGAACAAAATCGAAAAATGTATAGAAACAAAATTGAAGGTAATAAAATTTTCTACAAAAAATGTCTAAAAAGATTTGCTGTAAAATCGATTTTTATATGACAAAAAGCGGTTTCAAAAACTTTTTTTTTAAGAAAAAAAAAAGAACATTTTCAAGATTTTTTTCAAGAAATGGGATCAAATTAAATTTTTTTAATTTAATGAACAGAAAACTAACATTGGCGGTTTAAGCAACATTTAGTCATTTACTTATTTAAACTTTTTAATCAGCGTCTTCTTAGCAGAAACTGTTTACATATAATACAAATTAAATATAATTATAAATTTTAATGTTTTATGTTCTTAGATAATTTCATAGGTCAAACGTGAATCCTTGATTAATTACTGTGCTAAAACTTATAGATATATCAAAAAAAAACATTAATGAATGTTAATTTTTATGACGTTACTCTAGTGTGACGGATTAGGTGAATAAACTGAAAACCGCAAAACCGTAATAATTCATTAAGATAAATTATTCAAGTCCGTTTGTGTTATCAAAATTACCGTTAGCATCAAAAATCGAATTTTGATTTCCAAAAAACTCTGGGGAACTCATGAGGAATCGAAATATTTTTTTTTCTTCCAAAAAATAATTTGGAAATCTAAAAAGGCTGTGGATACCAGAAAAAAAAAGATGAATGAACCAAAAAATAAATAAAGTAAAAACCAGTCGACTGGAATCGGAATTTTGTACGCACAACAAAAATTATTATGTTCTATTGTTATCCACTTGTTTACACCTGTCCACACATTTTTATTTAAAAAAGTTAGTTTGTACATCCCAAATACCGGTGTGTAATGTTTATTACGGAATATTGAAATAAAAATCTCAAATATTTTTGAAAATTCAAATTAAAAATTTTAATTTGTAATTTGGGATTTATGGTGTTGACTGGAAAATTTAAAAATCTCATCCAATACATCTTATCGTAACTTAGTTTATGAGACGAAAAGAATTCAATTAATAATTTTATTGTAAAAGTTACTGCAAATAATATTATCCAATTTTCTCACATTTTATGGTTTCCTTTAAAAATAGAATAACGATATAATTCTAATTGCATTCATTATTTACAAAGCATAGTTAATTTTAATTAAATTTCTAATCGTGAGTCTTCCTTTAAGAAAGGAAGAATAATTTTTTACAATCAAAATTTAATTTAAAAATACGACGTAGGTTTTATTTAAAAACCTGTATCAAACTCGTCAATTTACACACATAGTTAATTTTAAAAAATTGCATTAAACATTAAACCTACTTTCTATGTAACTAACACTCATTGATTAATGTATCGAAGGCAAACTCTTACCTTTCTTTCTGTGTTAAATTTTCAAGTTCAGGAACTTTACACCAATGCTGCTCGGGAATAACCGTAATGAAAATTTGTGAAAAATAAATCCACGCAACAAACGTCGAGAAAGGAATCATCAATAAAAACAAAATTTTTTGATATTTTCCAAACTCTCCAATGTACGGCAACAAATCGTCGAAATCGAAAGAATCACCGTCTGTTCTGTGCACTGCTTTGTTTTTCAAATTTTCACTATCGTCCTTAACAAAACCGTCGTTAATATATCCTGCTTTACCATTGCTTCCGCCGATGGAATTCATTTCATAATTTGCTGAAGACACTTTGGCCTGATTGTCGGGTAAATCACCTTGGGGTGGCATTTTGAAATTCTTGGGAACTTTGAACTATCACTTCGCCACTTTAAATTTTTGTTTCTCTAAAACGAAACAGATAGGCTAACCTTGGCATGTAAAGGTAATTCCTAACCGTTCATTAGACTCAACTTATACTAAAAGCTGAACCATTGAATCATGAGTTTTTATATAAAGCAGAGGTAAGACCTCGGAATTTCCTACTCTTGTCTGAATGTAAATACGAAGAGTATTTTCTTTATTCGGTATTAGGGTATTACCAGAGCAACACCGTTATTCACAAAAATATTTGTAACACATTTTTTCATCAAATTTTTGCCAAAAATTGTAGCACTTTGGTCTTAAAATTATTACAAAATACCATTCGACAAAACCTCAGACAGCCCAAAAACTTGTTCTTTCTAAGGATTACTAAGGACGATTAGTAGTGCAGACCAACAAAATAATGCAAAAAGTTGGTCATTGGTTTTTACATAAGATGATGATGAATAATAAACCCAAATTTATTGCATCACAATTGTTATGTTTTATCAGCAATTTATGATTTGCATAAATCTTATTACAATTTCTTTCCCATGTTCTCGACCTCCTCTTCCTATCATCACTCTCTTATCTCGGTAATTTGTACGTTCAAAGTATTTTTGCGAGGATTATCACCCAAAATGTCTTTCAATTTTTAAAATTTTTTAATAAAATCATGGCAGTTGTGAGCGTAAATTAAAAATATAAGCATTAAACAGCGGTAGCTCGTCAGAGGAGGCAAGGGAGGCTTAGCATTCACTGAAATTCTGGACAAATAAACCATTAAAATTTAGGCTACCGCAGAAGTAGTATCTCTAGCCTAAATGCAGATGATTTAGCCATCACATGGACTACTACAGATCTACTGATGATTTGAGATTACTTCGAAGAGATATCTCGTCGTCAGGTACAGATTAACGTGGTTAAACTACGAATTTCGCTATGCAGCTATCGATTAAACGATATTTAAAGGAAAGTATTGCAATATACAACATATCTACAGAGCTCTTTAATGACGTAGTTCTGCGTCAGCTTGTCTGCTTCAACCTTTGTAAATCGTGCGTCTTTGTAGACCTGTATACATTTTTTTATAATTCAATAATTATAATAATTATTATAATTTTTAATGAAAACGCCACGAGCCGCCACTGCTTAGATAAAAATGACTCAAGAATCATAAATTTGAAATACGTTTACTGGATTGGCCGCTTTCGTAAGGTAAGCTCAAGCACTTGGCAGAAACATCCCTGAAAATTCTCAAGCCAGTCATTTTCTAAAAGAGTCTCTGCAGGGCGCTCAAAGTTGAAAATCGCAAAACTAAAAAACACAGGGGTTTCTGACGGACGTCCGAACTCGAAAATCAAGAATATAAAAAGATAGGGGTCTTTATTTATTTATTTTTTATTTTATTTTATTCAATATTACACTGCATACAGACCAAAAGGCTTAACTAAGGGCCAATTTCATAATAAAAGTTAACAGAAAATTAAAATTTAAAAGACGACTTAAAACAAAACTTCCCTTCTCATACAATATTTTTTTGTATTGTATTTTTTTATTATGTCATAATGTTTTTTATTTTGGTTTTCTTTCGGTAAAATAAATAATTTTTATTTTGACTTGCTCGTGCCTCCCACTTACGGTTATCACGCTTCCTTACGGGGACGGGATATTGGATATTGTATTGTAAATGTAAATTATAAATAAATTAATACTTACTTAATACTAATAATGTAATATATTTGTTACTATTTTGTTTGTATAAATTTATTGCTTAAATTTTATTTAAACTTTTCAGTCGTTTTATCACGGGCGCGCATGAATAGATTAACGAGATTCTAAAATATATTTAGTTTCTCCCCCCCTAAATGCATTTTTAAATACACCACTGAAATTAACTAAACTTAAAAATTTTGATTTTGATTTATTTCATTTTTGAATTTGAAGAGTCTCACGCTCTAAACGTGCAGTAGTTTGGTTCGGGTATTAAGAGAATGTTTGGTATTTTTTACCCAACAAATTATACCGCAATATAGAGTCCCGGCATTATTAATATGTATTATTTTTAACAATCAAATACATATATATTATTTATAATTTCCTTTTTTTTTATTTTGTATTAGTGCAGGCAAATTAAATTTTGAGTATTTATTAATTGTAAACAGGACTTTTACATTGAAAATGGTAAATGAACGTTAAAAAATAATGCAAGCTCGGAAATGGTATAGGCTTAATTTGCGGGGGTTGAAAGGGTGTGCCAAATATACTATTGTGTTTTTCGGAAAAACTTGACATTTTATCAAAAAATTTCCTATAGAAAAGTTGTAAATAATAAAAAAATCTACAACTTTTATTTATTTTGTTTTTTATTTTTCATTTTTGCAAAAATAAATTCAATTTTGATGAAATTTTCTGAAAGTATGTCTCTTTATGTCTTAAATAAGCACAAATATTTTTACATAAAAAAATTGTGAAGTTTTGGAGATATTCAGTTTTCAGTCTAAAACTGATTTTTTTTTAAATAAATTCTGAGGTGAAAAATTATCCTACAAAGTTAGTTATTAGTTATAAAACTGACAGTCTCACTCAGTGTTGCCAATAGCAAATATGCGTTCTCGCAGACGTTAAAATCACCAATTTACCAACCTACATTTCCAAAATCCCCTCAAACCAAAAATTTAATTTTATTACTATAATTTATTATTATTAATGTAATCTCTTCTATTTCTTTACTACCGAGTTGACCGTCGTGTCGCCAAATTTTACCAACATAAAACTCTTTCTAAATACAATCTAAAAATTCTTACAGCAATGATTGCACAATAATTAATAATTACTCATGTGTACTCATATGTCAACTCATCAGCAAGTCATACGTAACATTTATTTTATTTATTTTTATTTATTTATAATATACGGATAAACCAATTGAATTATACAAGTAACAATAGATACAAAATGCATAAATTATTATTATACATAATTGATTATAGTTTTTTTTTTATTATTTTTATTATTTTTTTATTTTTTTTATTATAACTAACATATTAGATAAAAAGTAACAATAATTATCAGACTATCAAATTATTGAGTAAATCTCGGTAGGCCGATTCAAATTGAGCCATTAAAATTAAATCCTAGTTAAGCTTGATGTCATAAAAACTATGGTGATATAACAGCAATAGGAAGCTAGAAAATATTACGGAAGAAAAAGCAAACAAAAATTTGGGAGATTTTGATCAATAAAATTGAAAGGTAACTTTTGAGGCTGATAATATCAGATGTTGGCTTTTAAATTGCTGATCAAAATTAAATCACCTCACATTTTTATTTATTTTATTAATTTACAAAAAAGAACAGGGCAGGACTGGGTAAATTTGTTCTAAAATGTATTATTATATTACAGGGTATTGCAGAGTTTAATGAAATAAAATGTTAATAATAATACGTTTTTTGATCTCATCAAGGAACTCATCAGTTCCCTCCGGGTAGGATATAATTATAATGTTGATGAAACTGCGATAATTACTGTACTCAACAGACCTAAAATAATATCTCAAATCTTGTTTTATTCCTACATTTTTTCCACGGACAACAGTTTTCCCCTGGTAGAAGTTCAAAGTATTTTAAAGGTTAAAGTCTCGAAAATGCGGGAAGTTTGTAAAAAAAACGTCTACGTAAATGCACAAATAATATTAAGATGATAATATCATACATAAACAAAAATGAAAAAAAAAAGATCAACACAACATTCTCTATTCAGTAACAAACAAAACGGTCATGTTGGAAACTTCCTACAAAAACAGGAAATGAGATAATATTTCTGTAGACTACTTTAAAATTCCGCAGGGTACGTTCTTTCAGATAGCGTAATTTATTTTATCTGCAAATAGCTATTAACGTATAAGCCATAGAAAGTAAGCCATATCAGATTTAGCAATTACTTTTTACGCGAATGACGTTAGGCATTTTTCATCCAACACGGGTCATTTCCAAAATAAAAATACAAAGTGATAAGTAACAAAAATACCACTTTTAAAATAAACAGTAACTTATTAAAGCATATTTATATAAAGATAAAGCAAGATAAAGTCAGCAGAATTGTAATCTAATCAGCTAATACGTCACCAGACTGCCGAAGCTAGGCGTATGAAATAAAAGTAACATCGAAGCGAAAGGTAAATTTACGTAAAATTACGATATTGTATTATATTTTCCAGTTCTTTCCTGGAATGCCAAATTCTTCTGCTGGTAATATATTCTAATACTTTTTGTATCCTCAACTTGATTATTAGTTCTGGAAAACTTTAGTATTTTTGATATTGCGGAGGTTGATATGTAAAGGCCAAGTACGAGGTTCGATCTTTATGGCTCAATTTAATGGACTGGAACAGAATCTAATGTGCGTGAAATTAGCTTGGCCATGTTTGATTGTTTAAAAACTAAATATTGTGTGCCATATATTTTTTTATTTTTTAAATTAAATTTTAATTTTATAGAGATTTATGTGTGTGTATGCCATTTTCGATGATTCTAAAAATAAAAATTGTATTTGATTATACTCGACGTGTGCCGTTGTGTGTCGTAAATCATAAAATTTTATTTTGATAAATAAAAATTTTTGGGCAAAAACCTATTTTATCAATAGAAGCTAGTGCCGCCATTTCTAATAATTTAAAAACTGAGTATTGTACCGCTTGTGCCCCATTTGTGCCACGTTGTGCCGTATATATTTACATTTTTTAAAATTTATTTTGGATTTTATAGAAATTGCCCAGTTTGAGGTATTGTCGATGATTCTGAAAATAAAAATTGTATTATAGATTCTACTCGACATGTGCCGTTATGCGCCGTAAATAATAACTCTTTCTTTGGTAAATAAATATTTTTTGGGGCAAAAACTATTTTATCGATAGAAGTTAGCCTCGCTAACTAAAACTACCTAACTAAAATAGGCGATCAAATTTTAAAAATAAAAATATATACGGCACAACGTGGGGCACAATCCGGCACAATATTTAGGTTTTAAATTGTTAGAAATGGCGGGGCTAACTTCACGAACATCAGAATCTGCAAGTTTTAATAGCGAAAGATATACAAACATAAAAATTCACATTTCTTTTCCGTAAATCCAGAGGTCTCCACCGTAGAAAAAACCTGCGGATATTTAAAAAAAAATTAAAAATTCAACACCAAAATTAAAAAGTTTAAGTTTAAAAAGAAGAAAAAAAATTAAAAATAACTATAAGATAACTAATAACCTACATTATGTTGAAACTGACAAATTACAAACTTGTGATTAAATTTTTTTTTTTTTGTTTAATTTTGGGTAAATTTATTTTTTCTTTCTTTTAGGATTCAGCTGCTGCGTTCAGGTTCACAGTTCTGAATAAATATTACTTCCACTTGGGATTGTGGTCTAGATTTCGAGTTATGAATTAAATTAATGGAAAAAATGTCAAAAAATTCCGAGTTTTATTTTTTTTACTTTTCTTGCCAACCCCGCATCTTTTAAACGAAACGTCTTAGAAAAAAACTAACAGCTTAATTCGGATAGGGAATTTAACGGGCTACAACTTTAGCTTAATAATTTTTTTTGGGAAACCAACCGTTTTCACAGAAATTACGAAAATAATGAACAATGTGTAGGTAAAAAAACTAAATAAATTCACAAAATTTATTTTAATAAATTTTCAAAATGGCCTCCCTCATTTTCAGCACACAGGCATGTTCTTTTCAAAAGGTGTTGCACTGTATTTTTTGTAATGGTGCTTTTTTCGGTAAGTTCTGTTACACCTATCAGTATTCTTTCCAGTAATTTATGTTTTTTTAACCTACACCTTATTCATTATTTTCGTAATTTATGTGAAAACGGTTGGTTTCCCAAAAAAAATTATTAAGCTAAAGTTGTAGCCCGTTAAATTTCCTATCCGATTTGGGCCATTTGTTTTTTTCTAAGACGCTTCGTTTAAAAGATACGGGGTTGGCAAGAAAAGTAAAAAAAATAAAACTCGGAATTTTTTGACATTTTTTCCCTTAATTTAATTCATAACTCGAAATCTGTTGATTCTAGGCGATAAGGGGTTATAACATAATTTGTAGATATTCAAATGCTCTATAGAAAAACTCTAATCCATTAAACCCAAAAAATCAAAAATATCGGTGCAATGGCCACTTGAAATCATAAATTGAAGAAAATGCTTTTAAGTGAGGTACCCTCCAAGGGTTTGGACTAGGACAAAAATTTTATTTAAAAATATGTCTTAGAAAAGTGTCCTCTATCACCACCTAAAAGGTTTTCCACGGTCACGGGGACACCCTGTATAATGCCCGAAATATATACAAAATATGTGTATTGTGAACGTTAAGTGAACGTCGTACTCGATTGACCCTCGGAAAGTTAGATTATTTACTTACGCCTGTACTAATGCCCTTACTAATAGTCATGGATTGATCCGAGATTCAAGATCAATTCTCGAAATAGCAGCTGTTGCTACGAGACGGTCTAAATTCCAGTAATCTCATTGGTAAATTCTAGGATTATCTTGATTATCTTGAGTCTCGGATTGATCCGTGACTATTAGAACTGGCATTAGTACGGGCATTATAGGTTTGATCAAATATATTTTTATCCTGCAGAACGGAACAAAGTTATTCCAATCCCGTATTTTTCTCTAGTAAAAAAAGCGCCCTCTACAGGGCGCCCTCTACAGTAGCGCCCCCTACAGGGGCTGATATTCGGTTTGATTCGGTTAAGTAGAAAAGAAGGAAAATTTTAATTTTACGTTGCAATAATACTATCTATCAGTCGGCAGCTGTTTTTCTATTTTTTGAGGTGAAACCGCAGATCTAACTATTGTACACCAGATTTTTTTTATGAGATTTTCTCAGATTTCCTTGGAGTGTCTTAAAATTTCTTTTGTAGAAGGTTGAAAAGTAAATAAAAAATTTGTCTGGAATATTCTTAAAAGTTCCTGATTTCCTAAAATTTATTCAGATTTCCCCTTTTTACACCAAATTTTCCCACCGGTTTTCCCCTCGACTTACAGCTAAGCAGCGGCAGCTCGTCAGAGGAGGCAAGGGAGGCTTTGCCTTCCCTTAAATTCTAAACTGTTAATTAAACTAGCAAAATTTTCAAAAATGTAAAAAGGTAGATTTTTGATTGTAAAAACTATCAGAAGTTAGATACTTCTTCCACAATACTTATTCAAAAAATAAAGTGAGGCTACAGCAGGAACAGAATCGTTGGCCTATTTATAATAGATGATGTAGTCATCACATTGACCGCAAAGTGTAACTGTACTACTGATCAGTACGACAGTATCGTAACTAGGCAATGATACATAACATTTTACGCCCCCCCCCCAACTTACATTTTTGGAAAAACTTAATTGAGGATGCCTTCATTTTAGTGTGACTTTTTTTATTTTGCTTTTTAAAAAATCAGCAGCGTTCACTGCTTTGCACCCTCTTTGCATTCTCATTTGCTTCTCCTTCTGCCTTGTTCCCGGGGCAACTGCATCAATTGCCTCACCCTGGTTTATGGCACTGCTACTGATGATTTTAAGAATATTCCAAAGAAATTCTCCACAGTAGCTATTCATTAAGTAAAATCTCCGCATAACTACATATGCACAGTAGCAGTCATGGAAATTGCATTGGGAATTATAAATACAAAAAAGTTAGATTTTAGACCTAGACAAAGCTAGGTTTTTTAAACCGGGGGGTTTGAGGTATGGAATACCCCCAGTACATCAGAGATTGTGTTCAAAATAGGAAAATGTGCTTTTGAATTTCAAATCAGGAATCTTAGAATTTTAGAAAGTAGATTTTCAGTTTGAAACTTATAAACTCAATAACACTTTTTTGCGCACAATCTCTGATGTACTGGAGGGTATTCCATACCCCCCAGACCCCCCGGTTTGATAAACCAAGCTTTGTGTGTGTATTGTATTTATATTGTGTACGGTTATTGGAAGTTCATTAGTAATTGTCATTTTAATTCGGACATATTCAGCGATGCAATTTCCCTGACTGCTACTGTATATGCCGCTATCAACTAAATGTGGTATTGCAATATATCGACACTAGAGCATAAGAAGAACACACTTTCTTGTTGTATATTCAATGTAACTCTTTACTAACGTGGTTGAGCGTCAACCTCTTTTTTCTTCAGAAAATCATAGGAAATCCAAGGAAATGTTGGTAAATCTTAATAAATTGTAGGAAATTCAAATAAATCTCGAAAAATCCTTAAATGATGAAGGCACGAACCGCCACTGCAATTAAGCCATCTAGTGTTGAAACTGGTTTATTCAAATTAATAATTAATCTGTTAACTTAGTATTGAGCCAATCAAAATTACATTCTAACAAACGAAATATATAAGTCTATTAAATGTGAAATAATTAATTTTTAAATATTCAACCAATCGGAACTTGGTTACACCTCAAAATTAATATGTATGTCAATTTAAAATCTAACAAGCAATTGATATTGTTAGTAATTTTTTCTTGAACTGATTAGTAAGAGAATAAACGACCAAATGAGAGAAGACAAGGTGTACTTTAAATGTTCATAAATTGACCACATTGTTTCTAGGTTTTTGTATTACTGGAACATTTCGCAATGTAATTTTTTTTCTTGTTAATTCTTTAATAGGCAAAGTAAAAAAAATATTAATAGAAATTGAGTTAAATAAAGTTAAATAATAACTGTACTACATATTTTACACCTGAGAATAAAAATAAAAACGGTATTATGTAGAACATTTAATTAATATAATGAATTATTGTAATTTAATTTATAGTCATTAGTGTAGAATGTAAAAAAGTGTTATTTATTAAGGATACCCCAGTGGCGTGCTGCGACGAGCTCGTAAGAGCTTCCGCATGTCCATTATAAAATATTCGAAAATTTGCAAACCCATTGTTGCCACTTATTAAAAATTTTTGTTGATTATAATCGATTTTTGTATTAAATAATTATTTAAGTCGATGCAATAGCGTGGCGTTAAGCATACACTGCTATGCTAAAAAGCGGGAAAACGCAGTTCCATTACTGACCGCGCCAGATATACATTGTTGTAAACTGAAAGGCGGTTGGTAAAATATTCATAGCACACCACTGGGATATTTTGTAAATTTGAATAATATCGTTTTATTTAATCTCAATTTAATTGAACATTTCCTATTGTTAATTAAATACAAATTGAATAATCACAATTTGGAGACAATATTATAGTTTACATTCATTGAATGGAAAGGTTATGTTTTTTGTAAGGAGTAATTTACCCTGAAGCAGAAGGTTATATGCTATCCGCGGAATATCTTAATTTCCTGTACTTAGAATAGTACTTCCTATTGAATTTTCAAAGAATTTGATAGTCATATTCTGAATTGCCATCAATGCGTATGTCATATTGGGGTAACCCAGTTCAAATGTGGTACCAATAAATGTCCCAAAATATATTTACATATATTACACTATTTATGGTTTAGAGAACCCGGTTAGGAAATTTGATGAAAAACTTATATCGTCTCATTAATATAACTCTCATTAGAGCTCTTAAATTTGGTTTTTTAATTATAACGGGATTTAATATTTATAATTACAATTGCAAGGTCATTACTAGGAAGTAAAAGCAAGAAAGAGTACTTACAATTGAAAAAAATGGAATTACCAATAACATTGAAATTAACAAACTATAAAGTTTGTTGTAATTACAGGTTAACAGGTTATTATGAAAATCAAACGGCAGGCGGTGTACGCAATTACTACTCGTATTTACTACTAAAATTTATTTTGAAGATGTAAACATATGAAACATGACAGGAAATAGTAGTAACAAATCTGTGACAAAATGTCACAGACAACGAAGTGCGTCATGTAATTTTTGAACCGTAACTACAGCAAGTTTAAAGTGCAGTGACCACAGGCGTCGTAAAAAGTCCTTGTAATTTTCTATGTGTGACAGTTTCTTTAGAAACACAATTACAATTAGATTAAAAATAAATCTTTAATCAGCCAAAAGTATCCGTGTGAGAATAATTACTTTACTGCACTACATGCACGTGGCAGCGTGCGGTAAAGTAACATGGATGTTCTCATTGGCTAGAACTGGAATGTCAATTGTTATTCATATATATTCCAATAATCTCAATTTTTTGTTTTTTTACCTTTTTGTAAGGATTGCTAATAACTCTAAGTAACTAATCCAAGAGTTATCAATCAAAATTAAATTAGAAGTTTAGATAATGTGGTATTTTGAATGATTATGGTGGGAAAAAACTAAGTCCAACAAAAACTAAGTTCATGCTCTGTAATGACTCGACAACAGGTTAATCAATGTTGCAGAAATATGAATAGTCAATGAACCATTACAAATAGCATTTCCAAATTCAATAGTGTAAATAAGATTGTAAATATAACTAAAAACACCACAGACATGGTGACCTTCGATATCTTCAAATAGCCGAAGGTAATATAATAAATAAAAATAATAATCAACCACGGTATTTTTCAGAGTATTTTATTATCGACAAAGTCTTCTCCAATTGCAAGAAAAATAATCTGTAATATAAAGATGATAAAACCATATGGAATCTGAGTGCACAACAACACATACCAATTGTCAGTTGCGGCTTGTGCCTTCATTATTTCAGGAGGCTATAAAATATAGATTTTTTTAGATTTATTTAGATTTCCTAGAATTTCTTAAGATTTTTAAGATTTCTCAACATTTCCTTAGTTTCCTATGATTTTCTGAAATCTACCGGATTTTCTAGGCCAACGATTCTGCTTCTACGGTAGCCTCACTTTTTGAATAAGTATTGTGGAAGAAGTATCTATCTTCTGATAGTTCTTACAATCAAAAATTTACTTTTTTACATTTTTGAAAATTTTGATAGTTTAATTAATAGTCCAGAATTTAAGAGGAGGCTAAGCCTCAATTGCCTCCTCTGACAAGTCGCCGCTGCCAATTGGACATTAATCTGAACATTAATGTGAACACTAATAGCTGAAAATATTGGTTACAAAAAACCGGTGATTCTAGAACAATGCTTTTTGTCAATCTTGACAATTCTTGACAATTTTGACAATTCTAGATAGATCAAAACTTAAAACTGCATTTTAGATTCTGAGTAATTACTCGAAAATGATAGTACTATTTTAAACAACACTTTAATGTGTTGTAAGCAACATTAAAAAAAAATTTAAACGGTGCGTAACATTCAACTTTACTTAATGAGTACTTAATCAATAAGTTAACTTTGAAAAACATATTCCAAACAATAATTTGATTTCTCAAATTGTAGGAAATACACGTTTTTCTAATTATGTTTCAAAAAGTCTTACTTTGTGATATTCAAAAGTGTGTGGAAAAGTACTACTTTTCCGCACAGTGTGCGGAAAAGTAGTTTTTTTCCGCACACTTCCAAAAGTATGCGGGAAAGAAAGAAATAGTCAGAAACACAAATCTGCTTTATTTATAATAAACATTAACCATTACATTTGAACAATTATTAAATGTGTTCACAGCACCCGGATCAATCTTAGATGTGGAAGAGCTGTGTGCTTTTCACTCGCTTTTCTTTGCACCACGTGTCGAATTGCAAATATGCTTTTTCAACTTGCTTCTTGATTTCTGTGGGATTAGAGCTTGAATCGCCAATGCCGCAGATTCCTCAACATCCGAACATTCCGACATATCAGAAGACATTTTTTCTAAAAACACAAATTGTAAAACTATAAATTAAAAAAAACGTGTGTTCACTAACCTCTTCCCTTTGTAACTGGCACTTGAAATAATTTTTAAAAAAACGTGTGTTCACTAACCTATTCAATTTGTAACTGCCACCTTAAACATGATATTACTAACTAACTAACTAACCACAGCGTGGGTACCAACCGCACCCACGGTTGGTACCAAAAAAATTTAAATTTTAAGTATGTTTCTATTTTCATAAAGTATTTTTTAGTAAATTCATTTTAATTTAGGTATAAAAAGTATGTTATCGGTTCTTTTTGAAACATAATTAGAAAAAATATTGTTCGATACGCGTGAAAAACTATCTATTTCCATTCTCGGCTTCGGTTTACGATCTCGGCCTTCGGCCTCGATCGTAAAACTTCGCCTTGAATGGAAATATGTTAGTTTTCCTAACTTGTATCGAAAATATCTATTCTTTGTTAGTATAATAAATGCATCATATTACAGTCTTAGTACCAAATAAATAGTTATATGTATGAAGGTTGCCGCAATTATTGCTTTTCGTGGGAAAAGATCACTTTTATGCTGGACTATCTAAAAATATATTATAGTAAGTAATTGATGTTTTCCGCAAATGTATAGCAGAAGTTACAATTGCATAATTTAAATAATAAAATAAAAAATCACTTATACTCAGAAATCACCTTTTCACAAACTATTTTGGGAACTGTCAGTTAAATGGGTCCACGAATTTAACTTTTTCCTAAAGACTATTGGAAAGAGGACAATTTTCTGGGCATTTAAAAAAAATCATTGCGGGTTATCCATTAGTTTTTGAAAAAACGGAATTTAAAAATCAAAATTTTCCATTTGTTTTAGATTGCGTCGTTTTAGGAGCTGTCCGGGGCCGAGTTGGCTTGGCGCCGAGTTGGATTAGCGCCGAGTTGGCAGCGCCAAGTCGGTCGGCGTCAAATTGGCGGCGCCTAGTTGTCCCATCCCGCTTTTCTAAAGGCGAGCGTCCACTAGCAAGTTTTTTCTGCAAGTCGCTTCCAGAAGTTATTGCTTGTGGAAACACAATCTGCAAACTGACTCCACAGCAGTAGAAGTACTTCTGCAAGTATTTGCAGAAATACTTGCAGATATAACTTGCTAATCGACATTCGCCTTAAGATTTCCCATCACTGTACACCAGATTTCCTTAGCAATTCTTCTTCGGTATTTTTTAGATTTAAATACAATTTTACCTAAAATGCCGGGATTGTCCCATTACCCCACCTCTCTGGTATCCGCCTATGAATGTGAGTTGATCCAGAAAAAAAATAAAGAGAAAAACTTTTAAGAAAATCTCCATTTTACGTAGACGGAACAAAACAAAACAGACTTACCGATAGAATTTTAAAAGCAAGGGGGAGTCCGGTAGCTGATCTTGTGAACCTGAGTTGCTAAAAAAAGTGAGAAATACCGGCTTTTACATATTGCAAAAGTAGACGTCCCTGTCTCGGAGAAGCCGGCTGCGTGTTTATAAACATGATTGTCAGTCATCTTCAAGACAGCGCAGTTGCGTTTTCTTCGGTCATGAGGAAATTCATGTTTCTTTTCGTCGGTGCAGCCTGGGATTCGTCAACGAGAGTTGTAGCTGAAGTTTTGTTAACAAAGATTTTATATAATTCTGATAGTAATAGATTTTTGGAGGTTTTGTTCTGCCCAGAAAATGGTACTTCCAGAATTTGGGAAAATAGGGAATGGGTGTGAAAAAGGTAGGATGTGCAGAGAGTAATTCTTTTTATTGGATGCAGGGACGCAACTGCTAAAATCACAATTAGCTCCCAAAATTAATTGACTGAAGGCAGTGTTAAAAAAAAGCTAAGAAAAAAGAAATAAGGAAGGTTGTTATTTTTTGTAAAGAACCTCCTCCTCCTCCTCACAATAAGGAACCTAGTTCCGTTTGCGACCCAATTTTCAATCAAAATTTCATTGCTCCCCCTCTTCTCTCGTATATAATTTTTTTTGTATATTTGTGTTTTATACTTTTACTCGTCCCAGGGGAGTACCGGCGGTTGATTTTTTTTTCGGTTGGTGAAAAAATTCGACCAATAAGAGTATTTCCTTTTCTCCAAAAAATGACATGATGGAGGAGCAGCAGCAGCGGCAGTAGCGTACTGGGATTTTATGTCTTAAGATATTATGTCAGAATGTTTTTTATTTTGGTTCTTTTTCAGTAATTTAAATATTTAATTTCAGTTCTTTTTTGTTTTGGAATTTAGTTTTAATTTTGTCTTACTGGTTGATTTAAAGAAACTCGAGGGTTCCTCGCGGCGTAATGTCCTAGTTGACAAATCAGAGGGTTGTCTACGTCTGCACATCTGTCGCTTCGGGAGTTTCAGCGTGGAATTGATATCGGAGTGAAATTTCCGGGTTAGTGATGTACCACAGTGCGTCCATCGTGACGTCACGAAAGTGATTAGTGACTAGCAGGGATGCTAGGATTACTGATTGGGGGGGGGGGGGAATACGGTACAAAAGATACTATCTTTTAATCAAAATACAAAAAACACTCACACTTTTTTCCGTGTACCATACGAATCAGTGGCGGCTCGTGCTTTTATCATTTAAGGAGGTTTTTCATAAAATACAGATTTTTTTTAATTTCTTTGAATTTCCTACAATTTTCCTTCACTTATATGCCAGATTTCCTCAGCGAATTTTTCTCTTGGTTCCATCCCAACTGATTTAAATTAAAAAATAAAAATCATTATCTCTGAGGATGCTATTTATAGGTATATAGCCCATGCGGAGTAATCTTGAAATCATCGGTAGCAGTGCTGTCACTAAGGTGGGGTTGCCCCTGGAGTAATCCAGAAAGAGAACGCATTTTATAGACAAAAAAACAAAATATTACGCGAAAATTGGGGTAGCTTCGTTTAATTTTTGCCAAAAATTTAAGTTGGGGGGGGGAGAGCGTAAAATGTTATGTTTGCGCCCGGCGAATCATTACCTAGTTACGGTATTGATCAGTACACCATCTCAAAAATCTACTTTTTTATTTTTGAAAATTTTGATAGTTTAATTGATAGTCCAGAACTTAATGGAAAGCTAAGCCTCCTTTGCCTCCTCTGACGAGCCGCCGCTAATACGAATGTATAGTAAAATACTTTCAATTACTATTAATTTTGAAGAGCGCTAAAGCCCTTTAGCCTCCTCCTAAATCCCCTATTGGTGACTGGCGCACTTTATTTTTGTGGTGCGGCCCACGCTGGAGCGACGTAAGTTAGGATTGGATGGACGTTTGTCTTGTGCAGTAGCAGTCATAGAAATTGCATTGGTGAATAGTAGAGGGCGGATTTATATGCGCTAAAAACGTGTAAACAAAGTTTTACTTAATTAGGCTTTACAAAAAGCTGCTAGAATTTTTTTAATCCAGTCAATGCAAGTCCTTAGCAGGTTTTTGTAAAGCTTTGTTTACACGTTTTTAGCGCATATCAATCCGCCCTCTAGTGATTACTTCCGAATTAAAATAACAATTCCCAATGAAATTTCAATAAACTCACGCAATATAAACACAATACGCACACAAGGTTTTTAAACCGGGGGTCTGGGGGGTATGGAATACCCTCCAGTACACCAGAGATTGTACCAAAAAAAAATGTGTTATTGAGTTTAGGGGTTTCAAACCTGATATCTAACTTATAAAATTCTGAAATCTAAGATTTCTGATTTGAAATTCAATAACACGCTAACTTTCCTATTTTAAACACAATCACTGACGTGTGCTCCCCGGTTTGAAAAACCTAGCTTTGTGATTGTGTTAAAAAAAATGTATTTTTCAGCTTAAGAGTTTCAAACCAAAAATAACTTTTTATTTCTGTTCCATTCTATTCTTTATTATTAAGAATATAATATATTTATGCCCGTACTAATAGTCGCGGTTAATCCGAGATTTAAGATTACTACTCAAAATAGCAGCAGTTGCTACGATACAGTCTAAATTCCAGTAATCTCATTGGATTATCTTGAATCTCGGAATAATCCGTGACTATTAATATAGGCATTATAAATCTATTTTTTTTAATTGGGGATTAATTCCCAATGCAATTTCCATTACCGCTACTGTATACCTTCAGCGCAGTGGCGTAATTACACCTGAGGAGGCCCGGGGCGGAACTAATCTGTAAAGCCCCCCTTACCTAAAAAGTCACTGTTCTTTATTTTATTAAATTTGACTTCCGGTGTTAGCTTATTGCTTCTTTTTATCAAATAGCCTAAGTGAGATTAGCATCAAATGTAAGCCTAAATACTTGGTGAACATCAGTTCCGTACACCCACACTACGTGTCCGGCGTTTTATAAGCATGATCGGCGCACTTTTATCCAAATTTACTTCCATACTACAGATGCGGTACCATTTCTTTATCTGGTGATTTGAGCAAATGACGTTGAAGTTTAGAAAAACATTTATGCTGTCATACTTCGACCACGTCAGGCGCGGATACAGGATTTCGCTTCCAGAGAGCTTGTAGTAAACAAAAAAAATTTGACTGCACTGAAACCTTAGACCACGTCGAACTAAGAAGAACCATTGAACTATTTCTTCTTCTTTTTTTGTTCTTCTTCTTTTTTTGTTCTTCTTCTTTTTTTATTCTTCTTCTTCCTCTTCTTCTTCTTCTTCTATTTATTTCTCTTGTTTTTCTTCTTCTTTTTCTTCTTTTGAGTGGCTATGTGGAGCATCAGTAGAGTTCTAGCGCTGCTTTAGATCTCCTTCGTCTGATAGGTTACAAACAGACGACGTTGAGATTTTCAGAACCCACAGAGTCCGCTAGAGTAGCCTTTAGCCAGGTGCTGGCTTGATAGCAATAAGTGGCTGTATCGGCGTAGTAACAGTGCTTGGTTCATTCATTATGCGTTATTATTCATTATGCGTCGTCTTTGTTGTGGTTACTGGATCTTAATTTCCTTGATTTAGTCGCTTCAGGCTTATGATTATTGCTTTGATGATGTCCTGGTTGATGTCGTGTAACGTTAGTTGTGCCGTGATAATTGCAAAATTTGCCAGAAATATGTTTGCGTCTTTGGATCTGTCTTGGTCAGTTTTGCGGATGATGATGGATCCTTGGCTGCCCTGATTTGATCTTTGGTTGAATCGGTGGCTTTCCCCCCTTAATTTGGGAAATTTAGGGCAGTCCCTGTAGCTGGCAGGGTGTGGGCATCCGCAGTTACTTCTTTGCAGAAGTTCGTAACGTGGGTTTCGGCGCATTTGCGCAACGAGGTGGGGACCTACAGGCCCGTTGTGCGCGGCAGAACGACTGGAAGCGGTGGCATTGGACCATTTGAAACTTTCTGTTGGGGGGTTTCGATTCTCACCTTGATGTCCATGATTTGTTTGCGACGGAAGATTTCCTTGTCTTCAGGTGTCTTCTTTAGTATTGCCAGTATAGGAGCGGTAGAAGCTTCCTGTCGCGTCCACGTGTGACTTGATCGATCGAGATGCCTTGGGCTTCTATGTCTTTCTTGACGAGATCAAGAAAGTCATCAAGACATCGATAGATTGGTGGACATTGGGCACCCTTATGCAGTGGCGGATTTAGAGTCGTCTACGCCCTAGGCCCTGCCCGATATGGTGGCCTGTTTGGGCACCAAATAGAACATTTACATATACAGTAGCAGCAGAGCCGGAACTAAGGTCACCCGTGGCAACTTTGAAACTTGCGCCCTTAGGAGGGCGTCTGGAGGTAACTACCAGCCGGTCGACTACCAGCATATAGCGCCGCAGGCAAAAATATTTGAAATTTTCAAGATCAACGCTCTATTGTAAATTTAGAAAATCGCGATACAAAACGATTTTTTCAAAAAAGTAGGTTTAATGAAGCAAATTTATTAAAACAATACATTAAAGGACTAAGCACGCAGCAGCAGGTAGTTGATCTACGCGTGGTAAAGGCCACAGGTATCCTGCTAAATTTTAATTAGACTTCTTATTCTAGGATTATATCTCACGCTTTAATTTGGAGGAGGTTTGGACCCCCAAAACCTCCCATCAGATACGGCCCTGCCCACCAGGACCGTAAATCGCGGGAGAACTTTATTAAAACTGAAAATAAAGGTTTAAAAGAATTTTTTTAACTAAAAGGTAAGTAGATAGAAGATATTTATAGAAAATCATTAACAAAAAATTTTTTTTAGATTAACAAATAAATAAAGTAAATTAGAACCAAATAATAGAAGCTTTTGTATTAATTATTACGTTATTATTAATAATTCGTTTTTTAAACATGAAATTGATATTTTGTTATTACGCATCTCGAGGTAATTTATAAATTAGGAAAGTGCCTTTTATTTTATACTAGCAAAAAGCCCGCCCACGGACGGGCATCTAGACCCGATTGGTTAGAAACTCGATTGATGTGCAACTCGTCCCAGGGGGAGTACCGTCGTCGGTACTTTAATATATTTTTTGGTTGGTAAAAATGACACGCCGGAGCAGCAGGAGCAGCAGCAAGCTGGCATTTTATGTATTAGGATAGTATACTTTTTAAATTTAATTTTAAAATTGAAAATTTGGCGCCCCTTAACTAGCTCGCGCCCGTGGCGGGCGCCTCTCTCCCCACGCCCTAGTTCCGGCCCTGATTACAGTCATGAAAATTGTATCGCTGAATATTTCAGAATTAAAATAACAATTCCCAATTGTAACCGTACACAATATAAACACAATACGCACACGAAGCTAAATTTTTTAAACCGGGGGGGAATACCCCCCCCAGAACACCAGAGATTGTGCGCAAAAAAAGTCCTATTGAACTTATAAGTTTCAAACCGGAAACCTAATTTCTAAAATTTAAGATTTCTTATTTGAAATTCAATAACACATTTTCTTTTTTTTTAGCACAATCACTTATGTGCTGGGGGTATTCCATACCCCCCAGACCCCCCGGTTTGATAAGCCAAGCTTTATGATTGTTTTCCAAACAGAAAGTGTAATTTTGAGCTTATGAGTTTAAAACCAAAAATTTAACTTTTTATCTATGTATTTCTATTCTATGTTTTATTCTTTATTATTAAGAATATCATGAGTAGAGCTCGGATTATATGCACTAGGGTTCCTGATATCGAGTATGCGGCATATAATTTATGCCGTATATAATATCTTGTATTAATGCTAAAATTGTCCGCCGCATACTAGATATCAGGGACCCTAGGCATATAATCCGAGCTCTAATCATGAGTATATAAGTATAAGAATATTAATTCAAAATATACTGAAAAATAGATTGTTTTAATTCGGGAATAATTCCCAATGCAATTTCTATGACCGCTACGGTCATAGCGTTACTTACTAAAGCGTTACTTTAGCCCCTCACCAGTTTCAATGTAGATTTGTAAAACAACTGTCAAGAATGTAACGGAACCGAAATATCACAATAAATAATATTATTATATTATTGTTCATGGGCGTACCCAGCTTTTTGGCCTAGGGCGGGGGGGGGGCAAATCAGGAATTTTCTGTTGATAAATAATTCAACATAAATAGAAACGTGCATTTATTACATTTATTAAAGGTACTACAGGTATTAGGTAGGTTCCAGGGAGGGGCAGCTGCCCCTCCATGCCTTCCCCTAGGTACGCCCATGTTATTGTTGGAACTTGTCAATGTCGATGAAACTTCTCGACTGCAGCGTCAACGGTAGTATATAAATTTGTTCATACATTCACAGCAAAACTAAGCCAAATCAAATTTTAAATTTAAAATTAAATTTCTTTAAATTTAACAACTTTTAAAAATTTTTCGTCTCTCAAGTTTAGGCGCCCCTTGAATTTTGCCTCCCTAGGCCAGGGCCTCACGGGCCTAAGCGTAAATCCTGCACTGCCCTTATGCCCGCTGGTCTCAGTAAATGAGATTACTGGAATTTATACCGTATCGTAGCAACAGCTGCTATTTCGTGAATTAATCTTGAATCTCGGATTAATCCGTGACTATTAATACGGGCATTAATGACCGCTTTTAAGGTCTTCTTTAAGGCTTTAAGGTCTTTGACGGGCTGGCGTATGAAGAAGGCGGTGCTTCTTTCGGGCACACTGGCTTTTAGTATCTTCAGGAGTTGCCTGTAATCCTCCGAACCGAGTATCGAGATTAATTCTCGAAATAACAGTAAATTTTAGGATCATTTTAAGTCTTGGATTGATCCGTGTGACTATTAGTTCGGGCATTAGTGTCTTGATTAGCGTTAGCCACGCGGCTATATCCTTCCATCATCTATAATTTTTGGAGCCGTGCCTAGGTGGGTGGTGGAGTCTGGCTTAAAGATGTTTCATGGCTTCACTGTCAATGTTAATCGCGGATTGATCTTCTGGTTCGTCAATCGGCCTTTCCCTTTTACTATAGCGTGAATCTTTCTTGGTCTTCTTGGAATTGTTCGATTTAGGCTTGGACTAGTGGCGTATTTAGAAATGTCCTGGGGGGGGGGGCAGAGAACAAATATTTTTTGGAATCTCGTTAATTCATTTGTGCGCATCAGTAGTAAAACGACTGAGAAAGTTTCAGAAATCAAAAAAATGCAAGCGATAAGTATATACAAACAAAATAGGAAAAAATATATTACATTATAAGTATTAATTTAGTAATTTTAATTAATTCCGAACTTTGCCTCCCTCTAAATACGCCACTGGCTTGGACAGTGATCGAGGTATGGGCTGGGTTTTCGTACTAGGAATCTGACGAGATGCTTGCTATGCTTCCATATTTTTGGCCAGCTGAGAGCGCTGGGCCAGTAGCTAGTCCAGGTATACATTTTGGCCGCAATCTGGAGTGAGTTGGGTGTCATGGCTTTGGTTTCGGACTTCTTGGGACGTCTCAACTCGTTCAATTTGGCTCCTTTAAGGGGAGTCCGAATATTTCATTATTATTCTATCTGTAATCTCAATCGAAAGCAAAAATCCATTTCCAATTGCAATGGTGGCGCCATCTAATGCAAAATAGTAAAATCTTTTTTATTTTAAAAATATTATACGAAAGTATTCGTAATTTATTAAATTAAGTTAAAAATGTCTTTTTATTGTCATATTATCAATACCATGTAGAATTAATTGTAGGAAAAGAATTTGAAAAAAATAATATTTGCTTCAATTTTATTCTAAAATTTAATATTTCCTATATTAAAAAGCATCATTAAATTAATTATTGTTGTAATTATTATAATTATTTAATGAAAAGTAATTGTACTTTTAACATTTAACATTTTTTTTATAAAATTAGAAAAGTGAAAGTATCCACTAAAAACGCCAACGGGAACGCCAATGTTTTTATGCCCGTACACTGCATACGTGTAGCTTTGCGTGGCACTTGTTTATCATGTTTACAGTTAACTAATTCGGGGGGAACTTGTTCCTTTTACGTGTTTGCATTCTACCGACACGGATTCGCTTTTATTAAATTGTGAATTTATAAAATAGTTTGTGACATAAGACGACAGAAAATTGTAATAAACATGGTGAAGCCCGTAAGAAAAACTTCCAACAAGAATCCGCCAATTTTAAGCCACGAATTTATTATTCAAAATCATGCGGATATCGTTTCGTGCATTGCTATGGTCTTCGTGGTCAGCCTCATGATACAGGTGAATTTTTATGTACAAATTATTTCTCTCAATCCTGTACTTTCAGAGATATTTGCTTACATATGTCATCGTAATAGGTTAGGTCAGAGTAAGAGATGTCTTTTTTAGGCCACCGCACCTATAGCTTCGGTATTTATAGCCCTTCAACATAACGTAACGGAAGCTGGAGAAATTCCACTCTATTATCCAGGCGTCAAAGATTGGGCCACAGTGTTTTTCTATAGTTTAATCTGTATCGTGATCCATGCCATCATCCAAGAGTACGTTTTGGATGTAAGTATTGCAAAACGACATTTAATCGCAACTAATCTAAATTTTCTCTCGACAGAAAATCACTAAAAAGTTACATTTGTCCAAGTCGAAACTTTCTGTATTCACCACCAGCGGACAGTTGGCATTCTTTTATGCCGTCTCCACCGTCTGGGGTTTGGAAGTAATCATCTTTAGAGAACACTACATTCCAGATGTAAGTGTAACACTCGCCCGAGAGCTTTGTAATTTTTGAAATGTGATTTGTAGATCAATCTATTATGGGCTGACTATCCTGCTTCATTAACATTCATGGCAAAATTGTACCTCATTGTTCAATTAGCTTACTGCTTACACGAATTACCCGAGTTGTATTTCCAACGTACCAAAAAGGAAGAATATTTAAGCAAAGCTGCTTACAGTATCGCTTCGTTGGTTCTTATAGCTGTTCCATATTTTCTCAAGTAAGTTTGTTGTTGTCCAACGCAGTTTAATATTTATTGTTTCATGGGGGGGGAATTTTTAGTTTTAACCGATTGCTGATGTGTCTTTTGGTTTTGCATTACATATCCGAACTGATTCATCATATCGGTCAGCTTATTCAAACTGTTGATAAGGATGAGAAATTCACCCAAGGTAAGCTAAATAATTACCATTTTGATCTGTATAATGCAAAGATTTTTGTAGCGACGAGAATAGTTTCTGGAACTATCTTGGTGTTGGCTCGTTTGAGCAGTGTGATCGTAGCTGTCGTCACCCTGTGGTTCGGGTTAGCATCTGGCGATCAACACGAACTTGATATTCAAGCTGGTTATTACAATACCCCAAGTATTCGTCTGGCAGTTTTGGGTGGAATCTTGGTTTTACAAGTGTAAGTGAAATTTAAACAAAGCAAAATCAATTCTTTATTTTTATATTTTGCAGTTATCACACTTTCAATTTTATAAGCCAACAAGTTGCGATAGTTCGTGAAAGCAAAGCTTTTGCCATTGTTAAATCTGCGAAACCCCAGAAGAAGGACAAATACAAGAAATGTTAGTAAAATCGTTTTTGTTAAATATTTGTAGTTTAATGTAATTTTCTTAAAGCAAAACGTTCGACCACCGAAGAGTCCGATTTGCCCGAAGTGGATCAAAATACTAATAAAAATTTGAGAGCACGTGCACAAAAGGTCAAATAAAATGTTCCTTTGTTTGATGTTTTGTTTTTAAATTGTTCAAACTACTAGAACATGTTGTTTTTTTTTTTGATAAATTTACATTGCAGCTAATGAAAATTAATTTTATGATGACAAAATTTTATTTATTGTTAAAATGTTTGAAAATTTATGCAAATGCTCATTTTTATTATACTTTTTTAAAAATACAAACCATATTTTGATACTGTTATTATATGTGCATACTATGTTCAATTTGTGAATAAATGTAAATTTTCGTATGAGATTTTAACATTACAATGGCTTTATTGTAACAAAGGAAGTCTTCATAAAATTAATTTTATTAATAAGCCACATAGTTTTACGCCAAACAGTGCAGCAGTATTATTCTTGAAATCCTCGTTCGACTCCATGACCACAACCTGTTTATAACAAAATTTACTGAATTCAAATTGAGTGCCTTTGACGAAAAACCTTGTAAGTGAATTTTTTTAAGTTTTATTCGGTCGTTGAAATCATTGAGATTTTTTGTATGAATTCGGGGAGTCAAATCACTTATATTCATTCAAAAAACAGAGTGGACCAAGATTATCATCTCCCTTTTTTTTTAATTAAAAAAAATTGAAGATAATCTCATTCCATCCTGTTTTTAGATGATTATTGGTGGTTTGACTCCCTCATATTTCACACACAAAATTTCACGAATTTAAATGGGTCGGAATTGATGTTTTCCAAAAAATGAATTTAAAAACCTCGATTTTATCTTTAAAAAAAATTTATTATTATTATTATTATCTGATCTCCTCCTAACAAGAGCACTAGATACGTCTCTTGGAGAGCCTTCAGGGGAGATTTGTAGACCGAGGTTTATTATTTTTTTTATTTACGAGATTATCTCCCGTGAGGATATTAATGGATGTTGCTTCTATCTCCTTAAGCGTCTGCGGGGCGAGGATTTCAAGGCGGTTCGAAATTGGGTTCCCTCCTTTGGCATTGGCGTTCGATTGGGCGTTACCGGAGCTATACCGGCTGCGTTTGGGGTCACCTGGCACTCTGATTTTGTCAGGTATTTGTCTCTCAACTACACTTACGATCGCGCCAGTGGGTTTTGGTGGGGGTGCCAAGAAGTTAAATTTGTTTTCGACAGCGGTGTCGGTAAACTTTAGGTCCATTATGATTGAGTAAGTGTCAGTGGCTAGTTGATCGTATTGATCAAACAGATTAGGATCAATTGCTGTGGTGGACTCTTGAGGAGGGTCCACTACTGCAGCAGATTGTTCTTCTCTATTGTTTTGATCCGAGAATCTTAAAAGTACAGGTACAGAAACGGATTCGAGGGAGACTGTTGACCGTGTGCTCTCTGGAGGGGGGCTCTTCGGGTAAAATCGGCGCCTCTTCCATTGGTTCCGGGGCTGAGTCTATAATCGTTAAAACGATGATTTCATCAATCGTTGAACCGTTCCAATCGTGCCGTTTACGATGTCTAATCCTTTATTCCTCAGGTTGTAAAGATTCCAATACAGAAACGTGGCTTCTGTGGCTACAAGTCTGTAATGGAGCATTCTCTCTTCCTCGGTTCAATTTCTCAGTTTGTCGTCATTTGGGAGGGCTGCTAGGCTAGGTTGCTCATGGACGAATAATTCGATCTGTTTGAATTTGATGTTCTCGTAGGACTGCTTATAGAAGTTCTCGATGTCTATTTCTTTGGTTCTCTAGGTAGGAGAGGCTGACCTCAGCTTTTAAGCCGAAAGCTAAAAGAAAAACACTGTCACAGCACAACACTAGTTATTTGCGTAAACTTAAAAAGTTTACACAAAACACTGTTATGGGACAACGGGAAGTAGATATAAGCATAAATCCAGGCCCTCGCCCCTAGTCAGAGTCTATACTGACTCAGAAGCAGACTAAAAACCAATATTCTGTATCTCCTAAATTTCAGGACCCAAGAATAGTCTGATCACTTTTGGAAACCGGGTCAAGGAAATTCTCAAAAGCAGAAATATACATCAATAGGCTTCCCACCCAGGCACTCTCAGAAAATCATCCTTTCAAGGTCAACCTTGTCCTACATCTCTGATGTCCGGCGTCCTACATTTCTGAACTCCCGCATAAAAGGAGAGGACAATTCAGAAACATGCCTTTCCACCTACCCCTTGCATCGGAGAAAGCCACACAGAGAAAAAGTGGTAAAGGCGTACAACTTTTCCAAGATCGCAGGAAGAGGCATAGGAAATAATGCGTTCGGAAAGACGCAGCGCGAAATTATAGGAAGAGAATCAAAATCTGTGATGAGAAATTTCCACATAAAGCAGATGAAAAATGGACACAGAAAAGAAACGCCACTGGCAGACCCGAAGCTGGAAGTTAGAAATATAAATCACCTAGCGACTAAAGGGCGAAACGCGAAATCAATGGCGAATTAAAATCAAACTAGCAAATGTGTGTTTTTAATAATACGAATGCCCGTATTCACGAAACTTAACGAACTCATCTAATGGCTTGCTTGTACCAAGTGATAATTTCCATGGGTTTGTTAAATTTAACGGCCCGTTAAAAGTTTTAAGAACGTTTGTGAATACGGACATTAATCTGTCTCCAAAAAGAAATCCGGTGCTTACTTGAGGGGTATCTTACTTCTTCCCACCTGGGTAAGTTTCTAGACAAAGACTTGACGGATTTGCTTGAGTCTTAAAATTGAAGCCAGCCTAGTAGCTTAGTCTTCATGGTTAAACGGAGTACCGGATCTAGGGCTCAGACGTCCTCGGAATGGCGTTAGGAGGGGAGAGATAACCTTTTGGTTTAACCAATTGGTAATTAAAGGGGTCTGTTCGCGCCAACCTCTGATACAGTGCCTGTCACGCGGCGTCATTTTTATTTTTATTAAAAAAATGAAGATAAATAAAAAATACATAAAAAGCACAAAACAATACAAAAGCAATAAATCATCAAAAGGAATACAATAACTGTTATACACCGATAAAAAATATTTACACTGCGTCTATCACGCATGCTTGCCGGGTAAGGGGGGGGGGGTTGTCTTCTTGTTTTTGGGTACTTCTTGTGTTTGTTAGCCTTGTCAGTTTTACGGGGCTCGAGGCTACAAGATCAGCCTGGGCCTCTTATATCTCAGAAGGTCCTCAAGAGTGTAATTTCCAATCTCTCGAATTAACTCGAGTTGTCAGAGAATTTCAAACAGTGGCGGCTTGTGGCTTTTTTATTTGAGGAGGCTAATCATGATTTCCTAAAATTTCCTCAAAACTTTCATTTCAGTTTTCAAAAAAATTTTCACTTATATAACAAATTTCTTCAGCAATTCCTCCTCGCTCAGACCCATGCCAAATGTTTAAAATAAATTAACTTGGATGATGCTATTTATAGCAGTGGCGGCTCGTGGCGTCTTAATTAGAGGAGGCTAATTATAAAGTACTATGTATTCAGGTCTACAAAGACGCACGATTTACAAAGTCTGAAGCTGACGTTCAACTACGTCATTAATGAGTTACATAGATATATTATTGCAATACCTCGTGTAATCTATTGCAGCATAGCGAAAGTGGATCGTGATGATGAGAAATCTCTTAGAAGATATCTCGGAACCATCAGTAGATCTGTAAAAACATGTAGTCCATATGATGAAAATTTATTATCTACCTTCCTGAAAATCGTAATAATTTAATAGTCCTGAATTTCAAGGGAGGCTAAGCCTCTCCTGCCTCCTCTGACGAGCCGCCGCTGATTTATAGGTACACGAAAACGTACATAATTAAAGAGCTACATACGTTGGATACACAATAATTAAAAAATGTGTTCTTGATATAAATCAAAAGCGGCATATTATTTATTTACAATGTAGTTATGCGGAGGTTTCAGTCGATACATAGTCAGTGCAGGTTAATCTGTGCCTGACGATGAAAAAGTTCTTCAAAGTAATCTCAAAATCATCAGTAGTACAGTAAAACACTGCGGTTTATGAGAGCAGGGTTTAGCTTCTGCGATAGCCTCACTTAACTTTATATATAACTGCTTTGGACGCGATAACTTGCTAATGAATGAATACAGTGCAACTCGATTGGTTGGGACTCCATTGATGTGAAATTCGATTGGTTCGGAACTTTATTGATGTACCTACCACTCGATTTATATGGAATTCGACTGACGGTAACTTTATTGGCTAGGAACTTGACTGGTGTGCAACTCGATTGGTTGGGCACTCGATAGATTGTGAAAGGAGTATCTGCACTGGCTAAAAAAATTGATGGCACAGTGCTATGTTAGCAATGTAATTTGTATCATTTCAAGACTTTTTTTGACACAAAAATTAATTTTTTCTTGCAAATTTCATTCCTTTTATTTTTGTTTATATACATTTTTCTATTTCGTCGCCAGTTTCCGAGTTATAGTGACTTAAGAAAAGCGCTATAAAATACCAAGGATATTGTCATCTGTATCTCAAAAACGGTTCGCAAAATAGAAAAATGTATAGGAACAAAAATGTAGAAAATGAAAAATTCAACAAAAAACTTAACATGATTTTTAGTTTATTAATAAATAATTTTAATAATTAATTCTTCTTAATTTGTTTATTTGAAGTTAATAAAAAGTTAATTGTTTTTATTTATTAATTTTTTCTCATTTTTACATTTTCAAAAATTTTAAGTAAAAATCTGTTCATATATTAATTTTTCTTATTATTCTTCTATTTTTAGTTAAAACAAAGTTTAGTTAAAAATATTAGAAGCATAATCTTGATATCCTTACAATTTCATTTCTTTAAAATTTATGAGCTCGTGATTGATAATGTACTTGTCCATTATCATCCGTAGAAGAACTACTGAAACTAAATGCGCCGTGGGGTCCTTGGGCACTGGACGATGACCGAATACCGTAATCATCTGCAGCGACATATTCCTTTTCGTATCCACCATCTGTTGCAGCAAAGCGAGAATGTAAAACTCCTCTGAAAATAAAATTATTAATTGCAGATTATAGAAAATTTCCTGTTCCCTACCCTTGACTTGGTGATGGTCCTCCACTGCCAAAGCTTCCCGAATAGGCCCTTCCTCCGCCTCCTGTATTACCGCCTTGAAGAGCAGCTTCTCCAGCTAAACTTCTCAGTTGGTTGAAAGTATTGTCTAACCCTGATTTTACCATCTTCTCAATGTCAGTAGGTCCTGCGATTATTAGAAAGTAACAGCAATGTAATATTAATTTTCATGTTAACTAATTAATTTTTTACTTCTATTTTGTTGACTTATGAATTATGAGTGAGTAATCACTCACGATCGCTAATTATTAGTTTGTCAAGGTCAAAGTTTATTCAGGTGCAGAAATTAATTAATTGAGTATACGTAATCATGCATATTATGACGGAACTACGAAATATAATCAAGCCTGAAAAAGGGAGGAAAATGAGTTAGATGTTTTTTGTTAGTTTACCATCAAATACAATATCACTTCCATATCCTGGGCCGCTGTATCCGCCCGAATAGCCACCTCCGCTGCTATATCCGCCGCCAAAACCTCCATTTCCAAACGAACCTCCATAGCCTACACCATTAGCGGCATTCCGGCGAAAACGCAAAATAGTGTCCTTGGTCAGAGGTACCAGATCAGCTTTGATACCATTTTCGTCAATCGTATAATACGAACCAGGCCAATATTCGCCTCCAACTATTTTTCCAAAAATAAAATTTAAACAAATTATAACTCCGTTGATATTAAGATTGCCTTTCTAATACTTACATGCATAATTGCAGGAAATTACAATGAACACTACACAGCAAAATAGATACATCTTGTACATCACTTATTCAAAAAATTAAGATGTGAAGATTGAAAATATTTATCCCCACTTGGGTATTTTATACTTACCTTATTGTTTTTGTTGCGCATTCTACTTACGATGATTCGGTAACCTCCCATTTAAAATTTTAAAAACAATGAAATTCTTATTAAAATGGTAAAAAAAATGGGGAAATTTCTCAATTGGTTGTAAGTATACATATGTACATAGCCATTTTTTGCTATAAGTACCATTAAGAACCGGATATAAGATTAATCAGGCTAACCATTGTCCAATAATCGCGGTTATAACAAGGTTAGCACTGACCTACCAAGCAATAATTGTGTTAATACCCCCAATCATTAAATTATAATTATTAGGTCATCCTAAGTGTTACTGAAGAATAAATAATATCAATCCTATTTTTAATTTTATGACACTGATTATTGCAGTCATCCGCAGAAAAATTTAATATTTATTAGTGGGTAGCTTTGGACTTTGGAGGTATAAAATATATTGTTTTATAAATATGCTTAAACTGATTAATTAATTATTATAAGAGCAAAAAGCAAAAAATATGTAGTCTAATCGACAATCTACATCACAAAATACAATGCAAATCCAAAATGTTGCAATGCTCATACAATGAAGTAATGAAGACCCAAAAGTAAAAAAAAACGTATGCTGTAATATTTTCTGGCCTTAAGCTTGTGCATAGTTAATATAAATGCAAATGTTCCCCTGCTCTTGCTATGATTTCAGCGAGAGTCGTGGTTTGCTCAGTTCGCTAAATGAAATTGTAAATTCCAAAAAAAAAAAATTCCAAAAAAAACTGGATGTTTCCAAATCAACACAGATATTTTTTCACTTGTAGTCAAGGAGAACAATCCACTGATAGCGTCGTATTTTTCGGGCCGAATGTTCACGATAAAGGTGAAGGGCACAAGGTCATCAGAAAGCTCAATAAAGGAAGGAGGCCCCAGAGCTCCATCCCAGCTCTCACCCAGGGGTGGGCAAAATACACACAAATGGTTATCTTAAATACAAAATACTCCCATAAGAGCAATGTTAATTTTATTAACTTTTTTACTTAGTTTTCTTTAAGTCGCTGTAACTCGTAAACGGCGAAAGAAAATAAAAAAATGTATAGTAACAAAACTGAAAACATTAAAGTTTGCAATAAAAAATATCTGAAAATTTTTGCTGTAAAAGCGAGTTTTATATATCAAAAAACGGTTTCAAAATGTGCAATTTACATGGTTAACATAGGAGTGTATTAATAATAATTGTTGGAGCCACTGTAAAATATATAAGGCTAACACCTATTAGCAGGTTGGTCTAGTGCTTGTGTTGTTGTGCAAATGAGAGAAAAAAATTTATTTCATGACTTTTAGGACACACCCTATATACTGTATACAAAATAACAGATATTTGTATTTAAAAAACAAAATACTAAATTCATTGAAAATTTGTATTTGAAATACAAATTTTGATATAAGATACAAAATACAAGATACATTAAAAATTTGTATCTTAAATAATAATACAAGATACAAAATGTATTTTAAACACGTATTTCAAATACATGTATTTCAAATACTGCCCAGTCCTGCTCTCACCTTATATATACTACTAGCTGGAAAGCCCGTCCACGGACGGGCACCTAGACCCGATTGGTTGGAAACTCGATTGATGTGCAACTCGTCCCAGGGGGAGTACCGTCGTCGGTACTTTAATATATTTTTCGGTTAGTAAAAAATGACACGCCGGAGTAGCAGCGAGCTGGCATTTTATGTATTAAGATGCAAAGAACGTACCAGTACCAATCACACAGTCAGATCACCTAGTGACGACACATTCAGGTCTATTATGTATCACAACCTTTAAAAATAACAGTCAACCTTTATGATATAATCAAGTTTCAAAATAGCGTAAAGCGAGAAACATTATTATAGCTATCATGTGTCAGAAAGAGAAAGTAATTATATTTCTATTTTCGGATTAAAACGCGGTTCATCAGTTTTTTATTTCATAACCGTCACTGATATAATAGCGTTTGTGATACATAATAGGCCTGATTATTTACAAATTTTTTACAAAGTTTTCCTATTTACTAACATTTCGTCGGCGATCTGACAATACCTGCTAACTGAGATTTTGTTCAACTACGGATGTAGTTCCATCATAACTTCATTGCGCATATATTTAGAGTATCTGCTAAGTACAAAACAATTTAATGAAATTGTAATTTCTCTACTCTCTACATAAGAATCCGTATTGACCAAAATGTCAGTTTTCAGTTAGCAGGTATTGTCAGATCGCCGACAATTTTATATTTCAGCTTCCAATTTTTCATCTAACAGTTCTGCTACCGTCAGTACTAAAACTGAAATCCCATATGGAGCACCAGAGGCAGAAAGAACGCGAGAAGAAGACAGCAATCGCCAAATTGCAGAGCGAGTGTGAATTACAACGTGCAAAAGGCAAACGCATCACTGCTGAAATCAAACGAAGAATAGACGAATATATGGACACAAAAGAATACAAGGCTTCACTCCAAGAAACCCAAACGGAAGAAACCGCTCTAACTCAGCAGGAATCAACAACCGCCAACAACAGACCAAGATAGAAACAAGTTTTGTCTGCTCGATGACGGAACGCCCGAAAACCGTTCCGATGAAATGGATGTCGAGCAACAGATCAAGCTCCGCTGCATCAAGAGTAGTCAACAAAGAAGTCCTGGAAACACTCTCATCAGGCAACCAACGAGAAGATTCAGGATTTCCTCCTCACGCTGAGAGATACCGGCAAATGGCCCATACTCTGCCAAGAAATGGCTGATCGTGCAATCAAGTTCACCAAGGTCAGGAACGTTGCGAATGAACTCGCAATCAGCCCGGCCTCTCAACAAGACCACCGGAATAGTCTGAAACTGATCAAAGACGCACTGAACCCAGAAGAAGGTGGATTCTCTTTCCACCAACTCAACGAAGATAAACCACTCAAAGTAGTGGTCAGAGGCATCCCACCGAATGTGCCTCAGACTACTCAGACAAGGTTTCCAGTTCGAGTCCGCGGCAAGGATGCACCATGGTTGTGACCAAACCCCGCTTCCCGTTATCATGGTAACCATAAGGAAAAGCGAAGACACCAAGAGAATTTTCGACATCATGCATCTGGCGAGGGTTGACATCGAGATCGAAGTCTCTCACAGAAAACCCAAGCTTGGCCAATGCCAATGATGCTGCCAGGCAGGTCCCCGCTGCGGGAAATGCACAGGAGCACATATCACCTCGACCTGCGTAAAACCCAGGGAGAAACCGCCCAATGCGCAAACTGTAGAGGAAGCCACCGGCCAGCTACCAGGGATATCGTAGTTACCCAAAATCGAACGATAAATACGACAAATACAGGAGACACCAAAGAAGCAAACTCGACTTCTATCTAAGATTAAACCGCACAGGGCAACCGATCCTCACACATACAAAGAAGAAATGCCTATCCCGCAACCAAATCAAGAAGACCAAGCGGAAGTTACGCCTAGAGCACCTGAATTCATCCTTGACAATCGACAAAGCGGTCAAGAACTTCAAGGACACCAGTAGCACCCGCTAAACATGCTCACAAGCTTATCATCAAGACGATCAACACTTCAAAACGGCCAGTCAACGTTTATATTTGTGGGTGAATGTAAACTGGGCCTTTCTGTGTTAGTCTGTCGGTAGTCAAATTTTGTCCCTCGATTTATTCCGGAATCGTATAACCAAGTACTGCACTATACCTCTAGTTTGTTTAATTTCTCTTGTAGTTTTTTAATTATAAATTTTGGTCTTTGCAAGTTCACGAAGTATGCAGTGTCGTCCGCTTACAACATGAGCTACGCTGTGGGAGTTGTGTAAGTGGGTATAAATCCGTGATGCATTGTAGCAGATCTTGAAACGTGAAGGGTGAGGGAAAGAGTAAGGAGGTGGGAAGGTGAGGTTTATGTACTTGCGGATTTCAAATATGGGGTAATGTAAACTGAGCCAAAAGCAAATTTTACTAAAATTTTGAAAATAGTAAACTGGGCCAAAAACAAATTTTACTAAAATTTGTAAAATGGGCCAAAAGCAAATATTATTGATTGAAAAATTGTAGTATAGGGTTTGAAAATCAAAAACCGATACACGTCAGCGTATCCGGAATTTTGTTGGATAACATTTTTTAGAATGCTTTTCTTCGATTTAACATTTATTCGACTGAGCAGTTGGGGTAATGTAAAATTATCAGAAGCGAAACCTCAAACTGGTGCAGCTTAAGTCAGCATGGGTCTGAACGATGGTCTAACTGAGCTTTCATGGCGCTCCTTTTCGCTATGTTTTGGACCACCTGGAGCTTCTTGATCTGATCATCAGAAGCGAAACCCCAAACTGGTGCAGCTTATGTTAGCATGGGTCAGCACGATTTTTATAGTTAGTTTGCTGATTCACCCCTCGATTTTCCTGTGGTTTGTTTAATGTGGGGCATCTATCTCAGACTTTTATCAAAAGTAATCCCCAGGTATTTGGAAGTATCGCTCGACTGTGTTTTGAAATTTGTTTGGGAGAATTTTCGCTCTTCCCGTGCCTTTTCCTGGGTTTATCTCTATCCTGCAATCACGGCCAAATTTGGTGTAGTAGTAGGGTTTATGGTAGAAAGGTGAAAATAAGGTTTTCGTCGTGATCCGTCAATCAGGAGTGCCACTACAAGAAAATAACACAGGATTTTTAAAAACGATTTTGTCTTGTAATAGATTTTCAATAAACATTGCACACATTACAGTGTACAATGTAAGCAACGCCGTACAACGTCAGTTAAAACAACCAAATATCGATCGTTGTATAATTTATACTGACTACGTAATGCTAGCTTAGGTTTTGCGGTGAAAAGGACCGCGACAAATAGGTTTTGCGCCTAATAATCCTTGGGTCGAAACGCTTTCGTCCAAACTGGTGCGACGAAACGTTCGCGTCGAAAAATCCTAGAAAAACAGTGGCGTAGCCAAGAATTTAGTTCGGGGGGGGGGGCACGAGCGAAGTGAGTCTTGTAATAGCGTCGCAGGCGAAAATTTTTCAAATTTTCAAGGTCAAACGCTTAATAGAAAGTTAGAAAATTACAATAAAAAAATTATTTGGAGGGGGGGGGGGGCTGGCGACGCCACTGTAGAACAAAATAAAACTTCAAAATTTAATACTACATTAATTAGTTTATTATTTAATTTAATTAATAATATATTATTGATTTTGAAGTTTTATTTTTATGGAAGAACTAGGTCTGGCGGCCTATCCTCCTCGTGTTTGAATGATGTGGCAACATCTTTTTTGCGTGGGATCATTGATTAGCTTCTTCTTTTTTTTTAATAAAATATATTTTAAACGAAGGTCAAGCTTTTAATTTTTATAATCATCCAATAAATTAATTGCCATTTGAATTGAATTTTAATTACAGACTGATCAACGGATAAACTGCTTAACAAATCATTAATCTATATATATAAAAACGAATGTATGTATGTAGGTATGTATGTATGTATGTATGTATGTATGTTCCTTATAGACTCCTAGACCGCTTGACCAATCTTTATGAAATTTGGTGTATAAGCTAATTACGATGCTGCGAAGAAGATAGGCTACTTTAGAACGGCTTTCAACAAACTTTAATAAAATATGTGGCAAATAGTGCCTATTCATCGGATCAACAGATAATTGGATTAATTTCCCTATATAGGACATTACCCTTTCAGTACAAATGTAAAAGTTTCTGTGAATATTAGATAAAGTAGCTTGTGTGTATGTTTGTTCGCTATACACTTCTAGACCCTTCGACCGATTTCAACCAAATTTGGAACACATACTCAGTAGGACTTGGAAAATGTTTTAGTGCAGGAAAATGTTAAAAAAGTTAAAGGGAAAGTGACCGATTAACGAGATTCCCGTAATTCCCCCCCCCCAAAAAAGTGCATTTTGCCAGCCTACCCCCAAATTTCGAATTTTGGATCCAAAATAGTCTAAATCGTTTGTACCTTCATTATTTTTGTTTGTACCTATTTTGTTTTTCAGACAAATATTTTTGTTTTATTTTAATTTAAATTCCGGGGAGGGGAGGGGCTAAGGACAGAATGTCATTATTAGAAAATTTGAAATATTTCAAAATCAAAACTGATACAAACGGAAATAAGGAAGGTACAAACAGGTACAAACGATTTAGACTATTTTGGATCAAAAATTCAAAATGAGGGGGGTGGTTGGGGAAATGCCCATTTTAGATATTTCAAAATATATGAAAAGCAAAATAGGTACAAACGAAAATAAGGAAGGTACAAACGATTTAGACTATTCTAGATTCAAAATTCGAAATGGGGGGGGGGAGGCTGGCGAAATGCCCATTTTAGATATGATATTTCGAAATATATGAAAAACAAAATAGGTACAAGCGAAAATAAGAAAGGTACAAACGAGGTACAGACGATTTAGACTATTTTGGATCCAAAATTCGAAATAGGGGGGGGGGCTGGCGAAATGCACCTAAAAAGGTATTTTGAGCTTCACAAATAAATCAGCAGCGGAAAGCAAGACTGGAAATCATTGGAGTACTCAGACTAAAGCAAAGCATTATATTTATAATGAGACCCCGGGCGAAGCCGGGTATACAGCTAGTAAATTCTAAATCTTAATTAATTTTAGTATTAAGCGTCGTTTTTATCCAATTAACACTACGTAAATTAATCGAAAATAACCAAAAAAGATTACATTTCATCTTCAAAATCTTATTTTCGTCGATGTATTTGACTTGAATTTAATTTTTATTTATTTTATTAACTAATTTACGTCAAATTCATCGAAGAAAACGAGGTTTCAAAGAAGAAATGTGATATTTTTGGAATATTTTCGATTAATTTACTTAACGGTAATTAGATACGAACCACAATTAATACTTAAATTAATTAAGACTAGTGCTTGTTCACAATGTACATAAGACATAAGAAATACATAAAACGTAAGAATTATAAATTCAAATAAGGCCTTAATCGCATATTCAATAATATTAAAGTTGTTTTGTTATATGAAGAAAAATATTCTACATAATGTAGTTTAAGATTTTAATGTTATTCGGTACTCTAATAAGCCTTTTTTTGCATTTATATTTTTAATTCTTATGTCTTACGTACATTGTGAACAAGCACTTCTATTCGATTATTCGTTGATCTGTTGAAATGCTTTCCGTAATTAAAATCCAATTTAACTCCCGATTAGCTCGATTGGTGTTCTGTTTTAAGAATGTAAATCAGCAAATTTTATGTTTAAAAAAAAATCATAACTTTGTTTGTAATAATCGCATTTTACTTTTAAACTTAATTTTTTTGGAAATTTTCTTAACCAATTGTTAATTGGACGTTGAAATGAAATTTCCCTAATTTTGCAAGAGTAAGTTGATATGGAGAGCTGCCTTGGAACTCTTAGCTGAATGTCCAGTTAAAATTTCATTTCGATAGAGCTTTCCGTTCGAGAGATGTTGATCGGATGGATATATACTACATACAAGGTGGCCCAAAAATACTCACCCGATGTTGTTTTGCTATATCTATAAAATTAAACAACATAATTTTAGTTTTGATGTTTATTTGGACCTTGAAGTTCTTCTATTACTTTTTGTCGGATATTCTCTTTGAGAGCTTCCAAAGTCTGTGGCTTGTTCACATAGACCCCAAAGAAGTTTAGAGCGGTCAAATCCTTCAAAAATGTCCATTATCGCACGAACTGTGTGCGTGGTTGCACCGTCCTGTAGGACCACAAGTCCCAATTCATCAATTTGCGACAATAAAAACTCGTTGATCATGGATCTGTATCGCTCACCAGTCACAGTAACCGTGTTATTCACATCTTTAGCGACAGCGGCGATGTTTTCGTCGGAATGAGCACTACGAGGTCTTCCGGCGCCTCTTCTGTCACGTGTTGTTTCCAGAAAATATATATTCGAGGCTAGCGGCTAAACGCCTTAGTGTTTGACTAATTGGCATATGAGAGCCGGGAAATCTGAATACAATTGACAAATTATTCCGTAAAAAATAGTCACAAGTATTCCGCGATCTTGACGTGTATTCTGTATCTGTTTACTTCTTAAATATCAAAAAAAGTTGCCGCCATTTGTAGAAGTTATAGCATCTTCGGATAGGGTGATACATACAAACTTACTGAATTCCTCCCAAGTGTTGACTTAACAAGTAATACTTGTTTGATATTGTATCCAATCGACCCGATATTCCCTTTTATAATTAATTGGTAATTTTAGATGAAATATGTATGTCCTTCAGAACATTGAAGAGTTTTCAGCAAATTAAAAATTGTCGCAGTAGCGAAACTTCAAACTTCTGCTCGACGTTCAGCAGATAGCAAATGGGTAAATCCTAATCTTACCAATCCGGAACGACCGACGGCGACGTCCTGCGAGGTATTGATTTCTATTTGAAACAATTTTAAATCAATTAGTAACATATCTATTAAGATATTGAAGAAAATGATGGAAAAGCGAGTAAATACTATAAAACCTGATCTTTTAATTATTATTGCAAATAAATCGTTAAATGAAGACAATTTTCTGAATTTTTTCATAAATTGCCCTATGGAACGCAACTGAATGTCCAAATGGAGTAAATCATCCTCTAAAAGCCTAGGGTTGGATCAAAACTTCAGCAAATAATCGCTGTTATTGGTCTAATGACATCCGAATGAAATATTCTTCCAAGTCCCTTATTAATTTAGAGTTAGAGACGCTTATTGCTAACCTGATTTTACAATTTATTTCGGCCTCATTTTATTGTTAATGGTGGAAAGCTGCAACTCCAAGATCCCGACGGCTTCACGTTCACCCCACATCACGAAACCGGGCATAAGAAAGTTAGCATCTTCAGATTTAGAGTGAGAATCTTCGTGTTAACAGTTGATCGTGCTAACTACTAGGCCAATGACCTTCTGACTTTTCTTTCTTATTACGTGAGAAATACTTTTCCAAATTTCTGCAATTTTCAAGTATCATGTACTTGGCTGTGACTGTTACCGATCGATTGACAAAAATATATTTTATTTTTGATAATATACAATTTCCATTTCTAGTAACTCAGTGAACCTAAACCGAGATATTCACGAATATCAATAAAAATGTATTTTTTGCGTGGTTTTCCTAATATGGCGGCCAAATTCGATATTACCAGACCTTACAAAATTAACGTCTTTTTCAAGGTGATTCTGGCCAGTCCCTGTTTATTTTTCTGGGTCTTCCGAGTGTGTTTTATCGCTAGAAAATCAAGGGTAGATAAAGAAATAGTAATATATTAATTAAAAGTACTTTATTAAATATTATTCTACTATTTGTATACACTACAACACAGAATATTTACAATTATTACGGCTATTATTAAAACAACAAAAATTAATACATAGTACATCAAAGTTCTATCTAAAAGCATTTCAGATCATTTTTTACATTAAAATAAACAATCTTTGAAAATTTTATTTTGTTGGAGATTATCTGGGGGTTTTAAGTCTCGGAAATTGAAATTTTGCTCACTTTGACGATCGAACTGGCGATTCCGAATAAATATTTTAATAATCAAAAATAAAATCGTAAAATCGGACGAAGCAGAGAAAAATTTAGGCATCCGAAGTCGCCGTCCCACGGTTGTCGTTGAGAAAATTATTTTTTTGAGTCTAAAAGCGATTCGTTTCTGAGAAATTAACCAGTAAACAGGTAGGTACTTGTTAAAAAAATAAATTAATAAAAAATAATTTTCTCCAAAAACATCTAAAACAATGCCACGAATTCGATTTGTCATTCCAAATATTGGAATGAAATTCACGCAACACATAAAAAAATTCATGGGATTTTAATTAAAATTTTAAAAACGCGTAGGAATCCGTTAAAAAAATTTCATTTATATTACTAGCCTAGTAAAATTGTCTAAAATTAATCTTATGATTAAGTGTGCTTAAAATTAAACGTTGAAAAGGTTTCAAATGTACAAATAATGTGAGGATACATTTTAAATATTTACCACAATACATAGTACGTATATTATGTAATCATTTTTTATATACCTACTCGGGCTAGGTTTTTGTTCATAAATCAGTCAAAATTTTGTCTACTAATAACTTAAAATACTCGGCCACATATTTTTACCATTTAGAATGCACGAATGCAGACGTTGGTGATAAAACGATAGATCGATTGTGGGAGAAAAAATAATAATTTATTCCGGATGATTGTAAAAAATATGACTACTGTAAGCGCTTTCGCTGCCGAACCGTTTTTTACAAAACGGACAGGGATACTTCGAACCACTGCAATGGTTCTTTTTGTGGAAATAAAGATTTGACTTGTTTGCAAAGGGCTGTGAACAACTCAGGCAGCGGTAACTTCTGCCATCGTCGGCATTATTCGAACCAATTGCGCCCATGTTGTTGTGCTCAAACGAATTCGGCCTGGTTTTAATTGTTATATTGGGATTATTTTGCACTAATTTCATAATTTTTGGATCCAACGAGTTCCTGTTCGAACCACCCGATATGGGAGTTATGCTAACACTGGAATAATTCTTCGAAGATTGTTCGTGAATTTCCACCAACGGCTCCATAGGTTCTTGTTTTACCTGAATATTGCTGTATCTGCTGATAATATTTGCCACTCCTTTAGCAACATTTCGAGTCCGATTTTGAGTAATCGTTACGCTATTAGTAGACAATTCGTGAATCCCTGATTTATGAATTCGCATATGACTGTTGCGCGAGTGTACAGTTGGAAAACATGAACTGCACATTTCGCATTCGAAACCTCTCGCCGACTTACCTAAACTAATTCTCCTGAATCGAGAATATTCCCCATTATCCTCGTTCATATCGTCTGCATACGTACCTATTTCTCTTACACAATTACGCATGGGTCTGCCTGTAGGCGAAAACTTTTCAGGTTCTGAAACAAAAGTTCGGTTTAAGCTCTTCAAAAGAAGCAAAAAGGAGAGGGAACGTATTGATCGTCCTTCCGTACTAGTCGTTCCAAATAACTACTTGGATATTGCTTCACGCTTTCAAACCGCGATAAAAAATTTGAAAAAAAAAATATGGAAAACTTACAACAAAACTAATCGAAATAATTATTATAAATTTACAATTTTTTTTTCAATGATAAGCAAAATTTGTGATCTTCCAAGCAGATCATGATGATTTTTTTTAAAACCAGATCCGCTGTTTTTTTACAATTTTAAATTTGAAGAATTGCAAATTAACGAAATCCAATAGACAAATTTTCGAATACCAGGATAGCTTGGCCAGCTTCACTTTATTGATTACCAGTGACGCAAGCAAAATTATCTCGAAGCTGCTACCCCTGTGATCACCCTTGTGGGCTATTCAGTATTATTGATGGGAAAAACTGCAGTACATATTATAACAAAGAACATCGATCAAATGTTCCGATTCCAAAACATGCACTCCCCAAGTGGTAAAGAGGAACGCTTTTCTACATGAATTGCGTAATACATTTTTCGACAATTTTAATTGTTATCCCCCATGTTTCTAAACACTCAGAACAAGAAAATTTGATTAAACCCAGGTTTCCATAAATGTGGAAGCTTAATTTTTCTTTTCTCTTTTTATATCTATGAATATGTATTACATTACAGCAATGAAGTATTACAAGTGGGATACTATATAATATTATAGTAGTGAAAACTCCTACAAATCGGGTAAATGAGATTTCTCACGGCGGTAGTCCGGGTTAAAATCTAAACATCTTCAAATTATCGATTGATTCGTGTTTCATTATAAAACTCAAAGAATAAAATAAATCTGCGAAGTTATAAGTTCACAAAAAATTTTAATCTGGAACAACTACCCCTGATAAACATCTTTAACCATTACAAAGGAACCCTTAGACAACAAGAACAACTCCCCTCAAACAAAGAAAAACTCCCTATTATCCCTATGGCATACATATTCCAACTATTAATCCCATATACACTGGCCCCTAAGAATATTTTTTTCCACTAATAAAAATATTATACCTAGTGAAGATAACACCCCCAAGGCTTCGGCACCCCAACCTACACAGCTAATTGTTCTGGTTACTATAAAATACAATCAGAAAGGGCCGCTCACCCTTTTAATTATAATTTTTAACAAACCCTATTACTAAACTAGTTAATACATAATTATATTATTTACCTAGAACTTAATAAGCAGCTTAAGCTTGAGGTATAATATACTATTTTATATGTTTCTGAAAAATGGTTCAAATTAATTGCATTTGAATAAAAAATATAGCAATACCATATTAACATTAAAATATCTCTTGAATTAAAAGTAATCAGTTTCTGATTTTTGAAAGAAACTTTATACAACTGCAGGTGTCCAGACTGGTTTCAGTGATGTCCTAGTGGCGTGTTGTTAATAATATCTACTACGCAATACTCTTTGCGTAGGTATATTACTCCGTAAGAGAAATAACCTCAACTACGTCATTAAAGAGCTACGTTAGAGCTTGAATACCGTATTAAATCGATAGCGGCATATACAGGGTGTCCCTGGATACACTTTAAATAACTTAGGTGGTGATAAATGACACTTTTCTAAAAACATTTTTAACAAAAGTTTTTTTCTAAATTCAAACCGTCGAGAGTTAGCCCTCTTTAAAGCACTTTTTTTAATTTCGACTTGGTCGAAATTTCAACGTGGTCATAGCCAGGAAAATATTGATTTTTTAGTAAAAATGGATTAGTGCTTTTTAAAAGAGCGTGAAGTAATCTACAAACTAGATTGAAACATTTTTTGTCTAAAATCAACGGCTTTCGAGTTATGAATTAAAGTAAGTAAACAAGTGTTGAAAAATTTGAGTTTTTGTAATTTTGGCTTTTTTCAAATTCCCGTATCTTTTAAACAAAACATTTTACAAAAATTCTGACACCCCGTTCCGGATAGGAAATTTAACTGACTATAACTTCTGTCAAGTAAAAATTTTTGAAAAACCAATCCCTTTCACAGAAAATAATAAACAGATACAATAACAGAATAATAAACAGAAAAGTGTCCTCTATCACCACCTACGTTATGGACAGTGTATCCGGGGACTACCCTGTATTTATATGAAGAATTCACTTGCACAGTTATTGTGCGTTATTCTGTGTTTGATGATGAGTAATCTCTTCAGAACAATCTCGAAACCCTCAGCAGTATGGTACTGTTACAGTACCTTGTAGTTCATGAGATGGCTAAACCATCTTCATGTCAGTTCTATTCTGAGCAGTAGCGTAGCGTGGATTTCTGGCACCCGGGGCAAACCCCAATTTTTCCGCCACCCCTATTTTCGCAATTGAACAAAAAAAGAGGGTTTTATTAAAACCAATTTATTAAAATTAAAATAATTAAATTACAATTTTGTTCTGTGTGTTTTGTGCAATACATACTCTCGGCCGTTAACTGCCCCCCCCCCTCACGCTACACTGCTGATTCTAAGGGTACTCCTTCTGCGTTAGCCTAACGTTAATTTATCGATGTATTGACTATTTTTATTGTAAACATTTATTTATAGTGGATTTTGAAAATATTTAAAAAATTTGAATTTTCTGGCTTTCCCACTGAATGGTGGACTTGGTAATAACTAGGTGGAAAAACCACGTCTTTTGCCACCAAATTGGCCACGAGGGTGAGATGAAATTTGTCTGCCAGTTTTTGATTACTATTTATTTTGAGTTGCGAATAAATGCGAGTTTGATTTTGAGTGAATAATTTTGATTCTGAAATTTTGAATAGGAATTCTTGACTTAGTTCATACGATTTTGTTGTGTCGTAATCGTCATCTTTCCTGGGAATCACTATATCTAATTATGGGCAAAAACTGAATTATTCTTGGATAAAATTGGCGATGTTTTATAAGATTGATTTTGAATAATTAAATTGAAGATATAAAATTATAATCCAATTAAAATTAGATTTAGAAATATTAATAGCATTAATTTTTCTTTTTTTTTAAATTAATTGAATTGATTTTAAATGGTAAAACTTGTAATATTAAAATGTGAAGGTTTCGTGAGTTTATGAAATTTAAAATTTAATTTGAATATTGGAAAGAAGAAAATAGTTGGAAACTTAAGATTTAAAAAAATTGACTTCTCCAATTACCGTAAAGTATTGAAATTACATTGAAAATTAAAATTAGAAAATCAGCCGGGCAACATTTGTATTTTTTTGGAGGAACCATTTGTAATTTGTAAACAGTTGTATGTAGTATATCTCAATATATTGTGGAAGAAGTATCTACTTTTTGATAGATCCATAATCGAAAATCCACTTTTTACTTTTCTGAAAATTTTAATAAGTTAATAATAGTCCAGAATTTTAGACTGGTCTGACTGGTAACAACTAGGCCAATAATGTGCAGTGAATCTGCATGAATAGATCAATAAGATTTTAATATTTATCCTAATAAAAGATTATCTAAAATATCTCGAAAACTTTTCACTTCAAGATCACAGCATTTTTACATTTTCGTATTCAGAAAATTGTGGTCTATCCAAATTTGTAAAAAAAAACAATGGTTTCCATTTAAAAAAAATATTGTGGAAGTGTCCTAGAATTTTCTGAAAAAATTTATCATTTTTTTCATGGAATTGGTTCCAAACTTTATCGGCTCACCATATAAGCCTATTTGAAATAATATATATAATATACAGATGGGTAGACAAAATGCAAGACGAGTGATGTTTAATACAAAGACAAGTGTCACTAATTGAAGCAAATACAACCATTTGAGATCGTCTAGGGTGGCATTGCAGAAACTCGATGCGACGAATTAATTTCAAGCATGCCAAGGTATTTAAACTGAGAGCAATCAATCGGAAAGCAATAAAAGCAAGGTGGAAGACAAAAAACAAGGAAGCAAAATAATTTTAAAAAATTAAAAGAAAAAAATTGCAGAATCGATAGAAAAAGATTCGAACTAAACGTCGTGAAGTGCAATTATTTACTTTTTAATTTCGCTTCAACAGAAGCAGTATCCCTTTAAACTGAATTCTGCATTTAAAAAAATTATGTACATTTGCGCTTCAGTCCACAAAACTGAGTTTCCACCTTCTTAAATAATATGAAGCAGATAATCGCAATATTAGGATTTTAGATACATGATTATCAAAATTATCGTCGATATAACCGTATGTCATGTTTTGCACAGAAATTTTTAATAAAAATTGTAAAGAAAAATAATTATAATTAAATCTAAACAGTTTCCAAATAGTACCCATTATCAACCTCTTGAGTCGCGTCCATATTAACCAATAAAAAACGGAATAGTGAAAAATTGGACAGACAATGAAACACAGGTTCTTATTTAATTGATCAACGTTTCGAAGCTATATTTTTCCTCTTCATCAGGATGAAAGAAGGAGTAATAATCAATGACACTTACAAACTTAGCAGTGAAAAAAAATATAGCCTCGAAACGTTGATCAATTAAAGATCCTGTGTTTCATTGACTGTCCAATTTCCCACTATTCCGTTTTTTATTAGTACCCGTTGAGGGATATTAAGAAAAAATATAGGTACAGAAGTGGTGAGATTACCGGACCCACGAATTAAAAAAATTTCTAATAAAGACTGAAACGGAAAAAATGGGTCACTTTATATTTTATAATAAATGAAAACGAATTTATTTTTTTTCTGCTTAATATTTTTATTGGCAATGTATACTAATAATAATCTATAGGGAAAATATATAAAACTAATTTTTCATGAAGGCTATAAAATTTTCGAGCCTTTCCTCAGACTCCTTTCATAAGCATTTGGACAGCAGCAACTTTTTTAGTCAGTTCTTTATCAGTTAAACCTGTTTTTCGATCGTTTTCCACATTTTCTTTCGACACTAGTTTCTTTTTTAAATTTGGTCACAACACGTAAAACAGTTGTTCTCAGCAAATTTAAAAATTTTGCTAATTGCCGGTATGACAAATTAGGGCTGGGCGATATTCAAAATTCGATATCGAATTTCGATAAGTGAAAAATTATCGATAACTTCGATTAATCGATATTTGACGATAATTATCGAAGTATCGATAATTATCGACATATCGATATATATCGAAGTATCAATATATCTGTAATTATGATTATGATTTTATTATAGAAATAATTACTATTAAAATTATAAAAATCATTTTTTAACATCATTGCCTTTTGAAACTCAGAAATAACAGAAAAAACAGAAATAAAATAAACTCAGATAAGAAAACGACGTGTTCTGACTTCTGAGGTATCTATATTTATGAAATATCGATAAATATCGAAATATCGATAACTGTCAAAATATCGATGACTAACGGAATATCGATAACTATCGAAATACCTGTCGATATATCGATATTTATCGCTACACCGATTAATCGATACTTCAAAAATAAAATATCGTTCTTCGATTTATCGATAAATATCGATAATTATCGATAAATCGATAAAAATTCCCAGCCCTAATGACAATTGCGGATTTTGAATATGTCCGGCAATAATTCTTTTACGGTTCGTCACTTGTTCACTTTCCATTTCGTTACTTGTTCAATTCCAAATTGCAACTGAGGCAGGTATAATAGTTTTAAAAAGTCTTTTTGTACCCCCAGTTATAAAATTTTAGGGGTTTAACCATAAAGTACCGTTTAATCCATAAAGGTAGGTGACCCATTTTTTTCCGTTCCAGTCTTTTAAATTATGGTAGTTAAGACCGCACACTATGAATGTAAGCATTACATTTTGAGAATAATTCAAAAATACGAGTAAAAACGGCAAAAAACTAAACGTGTGTATTTCGGGTTGGGTACAACTCGCCGCGCACGATTCGCTGCCAAGCACGATTCGCCGTGGCACGATTCGCCGAGAGCTTCTAACGCCATATATCAATAATCTAATTACTCGATTTGTTGACCTTATGTATTTACATGAGGACACAGGTCAATTGATATAGTTCAAATTTTATCTCTAATAAAAAAAATTATTTTTTGCGGTGGATCCGCATCCGGTGGATACTCTGCGCTACCCTGCGCTCCGGTTCCCTCCGCTTCGAGCCGTTTTGACAAAGACTAAACTAATTAAAATATCCCTGAAGACCGAAAGAACTCGGAAAAGGTGGAACTCGAAACAGGTGAAACTCATTGAAAATGTGAATATCGTTTTGTAACAGTTTAATTTATTTAATTCATTTTTATGGGTTAAAAATATATCAAAGATTATCGATAGATGGGGTCACTGAACGGATAAAAGTAAAAAAATCGCGGCGAATCGTGCCCTGAGCGAATCGTGCCGTTCCCGTGTATTTCATTGACTGTTTCCATTAGGGTTCCCAAACCCATTGTGTGCTTTTATTTTATACAAGTTTTCTTGGGCACAAATTGTACTTGAAAATGGCAGATGTGGTTAGACAGTGAATCTTTGAGTCGCTCAAATCACTAAAAACATCCCTGAAGTGGCCCCAACTCTAAATTACGGATCTACAAAGACGGTTTGAGTCGCTCAAATCATTAAAAAATCTCTCAAGTCGCCAGAACTTGAAAATTACAGATCCAGAAAAACGGAATCTTTGTTTTTAAGTTAAATGTGGGTATTTATAATTAACTATTAGCAGTATCACGGCTACTAGTCAACTGTGGGCGGCCTCGCTTACTAAATAGAATCGTTACTTCGATATTTGAGTATAAAAATCTACCGTTGACCTTCTATCGTGATGACAACTATTATGTGGTCGTTTTTTCTACAGAATCACATCCTATAGTCATCATAGTAGCGGTCACTAAAATAAGTGATGCAACTATTATTTACGCACCGTCAATAAAACGAGTACTATATAAATCGGTATATTTCAAAAACTATTATTGTATTGTTCTCGACTTTCGTTTCGTGACCTATTATCCACCTCGCGATTAATAAGCTATTTACGTCCTTGTCATATACCTGGCAGTCTGATAAGTCCCTGAAAATTCTAAGAGATAACATTAGTATTCACTAATTTAAACCATTTTTGACAAGCTTCATCCTTGAAATGGCGTCTATCAAAATTTCAGTCATTTACGATTACTCATTTACAAGTAACAGCACCGAGAAGAGACCAGCCAATCAGTATTTTTTAATATGGAAAAAAGTAAGTTTCGAGTTTTGATTGAACACTATTATTTAAGCAAGAAAATGATAACCGAGACCAAAGCCAAGCCGAATAAGTAGTACCCGGACTCTGCACCATTGATTGAAATGATTCATAAATAGTTTACTGTTTTTGTTGTGGACGTACGAGCACCAATGATACTGAACGTCCTGGACGCCCAAATGAGGTCACTGCACCAGAAAATACGGAAAAAATCCATGATACGATGTTGAATGATCCCAAAATGAAATTAAGGGAGCTAGCTAAGGCTGTAAATGTGTGGGCAATATCGTACATGCGTTTTTGGGCATGAAGAAGCTCTGCGCGCATTGGGTGCCGCGTTTACTCACAGTCGACCAAAAATGAATTCGTGTTACAAACTTCCCAGCAGAATTTGAGCATGTTTACGCGAAATTCGAAAGACTTTTTTCGCCGATTTGTAACAATGCATGAAACCTGAATATACCAGAGTCAAAACAACAATCAAAACAATGGGTTTCTGCGGGTGAAAGTGCTTCAAAGCGTCTGAAAACGCAACAATGCGTTTTCAGACGGTGGCTCAATTTCGATGCCGCTTATGGGAAAATCGGTAACTATAGGAGTCAGAAACAAAAATCCACAATTTTTGTTAAAATTGGTCAAAATAATGTCGAATGAAAACGTTGATAATCACAAGTTCCTCCAAGTTAGTTAGCAAACTGAACCATAATAGGGAGTTATCGCCACACCACGGTAAACTCTCCGCTAACGCTAAAAGTCACGTGATGAGATACGGTATTTTACAATAACGACAGAGCTGTACAAAGCACTCGGCAAAAGTAATTCAATTACCAATTACCAAATACTTTGTTGATGTTGAAAGTACTTGATACATCAAATACCAAATTTTCTTAAAAGTAATTGACATGTCAATTACTAAATTACTCTACTAAGAAAAAGTAATTCAATTACCAAATACTTCGTAAAAGTAATTGAAATATTTAAAAAGTAACCAAAAAGTAATTCAATTACTCAAAGTAATTCAATTACCCAAAGTAATTCAATCACCCAAAATAATTCAATTACTCGAAGTAATTCAATTACCCAAGGTAATTTAATTAGCGAAAAAGTAATTTAATTACTTTAAATATTTCAACATCCACGTTATATTAAGGTAAACATCAAAAACGTAGTATATTATTTATTAAAAAATTATTTAATTATTAAAAAAACTAATTTAAAAAAATTAATTATCTTTTTTGGAATTAGCTTTTGTTAATACCAAATTTTCGAAGTTTGTATCGGATAGACTGATAGAGCATGTCTTCTCGGTGCATTGATGATTTCAGCAAACGAAAACAATCTTTCGACCGGTGCTGAAGACGCTAAACATGTGTTATATCTATAAAACAATTGTTTCATAATTGGATATGAATTTAAAACACTCAAAGTTGTTCCAGAATCATTCAAATATTGTAAAACTTCTAGTTCTACTGTTCGCTTAAAGTTATTAACTGAACTTTGAAAGTAATTCAATTACCCAAAGTAATTCAATTACCCAAAGTAATTCAATTACCTAAGATAATTCAATTACCCAGAAAGTAATTCAATTACCGAAGAAAGATCTGAAACCCAAATACCAAATACTCAAATACGTTATTAAAGTAATTCAAATACCAAATACTTTAGGTTCATTTTAAAAGTAATTCAATTAAAGTAATTGAATTACTTTTTTCAAGCCTTTTAATTGAATTACTTTCAGCTCTGAATAACGGGAATACAGTTTTAGAGTTATCGCAAATTCCGCTATTTTTGTGACGTTATTTTATAGTTATAGTAAATTCCTATAGATAGTGCACCCTCAAATTTTAAATTGTTGTCTTGTTATTGTATTTGAAATTGACACAACATATAATACAGGTTAGAATACACATTAAAAACTGTAGTTAACGATGGAAGAAATTTTAGAATTGGCAATATTCAGCGAGGTTAGCGATGATGAAATTGAATATTTAATTTTGGAAAATATTCTGAAAACTAATTTAGCTCCAGCCAGAAGAAGAGTCGAAGTGTTTGGACAGTTTAATTTAGATCGGTTGACAAACGAAGAAGTAAATCATATTTTAGGTCTTAATCGTCTTAAGGTGTAAAACGCAAAGGTGCTTTTTGCAACTCATAGCTTGTAACTTGCTGTAACCTACTTAATACAACCACAGAAAATATAAACTAAATTTTAACCTTGCTTTATTATAACAAGGTACCTACCCTGGTTCATTAAACTAAAACCTAAGTAACTAATGACCGGTTTCTCCATCGCGTCTTAAGTTCTAACTAGAGCTTAAGTTGCGACTGTCACTTGCAATGTGACAGATTTTAGGCTGTTTCTAAATTGAATCTCAGCTAAGCAATTGCCCAGATAAGGCGACGCCATAATATTTTGGTGCAACTCGACTCAGGCTTTAGGTAGAGCTTAGACGCGGTTAGACCTTAGCCATGCAACAGCTTAAGACTGTTGCTTAAGAGAAACAGGGCGTAAATACCCTAAAATATATAAATAACGTAACCGTTAAACACCTACGCTATTTGTGAGAAGTAGCGGGACCCGGTAACGTTATTTGCATTACGCTATTTCTGCGCATGCTCATTTGAGTTTAAAACTAGAATAGCGTTAGCCTAAAATTTACCGTGGTGTGGTGATAACTCCCTAAGGCACAAAATTTGTAACGGATTTTACGTTTTATTTATTAGTATCGCTAGTCCAGCCGGCACGACGGCAAGCTTACGCGGAGATGATCGTAAGTAATTTTATAATAACAAAATAATAAAAATAAACAAATTCTTCGCAACTTCTAAATCTGCAAGGAATTTTTTCGGAGACTAATGTAGGTGAGCATTTTAATTGATTTCAAGAAAACTAATAAAAAAAAACCAATGTAGGGAACATTTTAATTGATTAATACATTAAATACACATGTAGTATACTAAAACACGATTGTGAAGTAAAATATACCACGAATCACTGTCATTTGGCCGACAGATTATTTGGCCGACATTTTATTTTATGGAAAATAAATAAATATTTAAATAAATTTTTTTAATTTTACTTTTAACGTTAATATTTACCGAAAAATTTTTTAACCCGATTTCATCTAGCTTCTCGTTGGGTAACAATTATTAATCTTACGTATGATTATTGTGGGGGGAGGGAGAATACATTTTCTTATTTTTTCTTATTATGGTATGGACTATGGAGGAAGTCTATAAGTTGAAAACGAATCATTCGTTGACTGAAAACGGTCAACGAATGTCGACCAAAAACTGGTCGGCCAAATAATCTGTCGGTCAAATGATCGTCGGCCAAATGACTGGATACCGTGTACCACACACTAAAACCGAACCGTCCTTGCATTCCAGCACTGCTAATATAGGCTTCATCTGTCCAAATCACATGTTTGGAGAAATTTTTATTACATTTTTTAATAAAATGGGATGAAACCGGAATAACGGATCTCACATATTATAAAAAAAATGTATCATATTCAACTGTGGTTTCTATTTAAAAAACACAACTTTATATTATAACTCGGAAACTAACTTAGATACTTAAAATCTCTTTAGGCCATTTTGTTGTCCTTAAAAAAGTGTATGAAAAGTGTTAATTTTTTTTTGGAAACTTCAAAAACAACCGAGATATCGACATTTATCGAAAAGTCCAACAATCGAACATTTGGCTATAACTCGAGAACAGAAAAAGGTAGCGAATTCCGGTTTTGGCCGTTGAGCTCTTCTCAAAAAAAAGAGATCGAGAATGCGCCATCCATTTTTCTATATCTCCTATAGTTACCGATTTCCCCACAAAAGCGGCATCGAAATTGAGCCACCCTGTATATCAGTTCCTCATTTTGTTTACATTTTCTGCAATTCTTAGATCTTGTACACAGTACACAAGAATTTCTGGCGGTTTACCCCATTTTTTATCACCCCACCATTTATTCTGGTGATTTTGGTAAAAATAAACCTTTAAGTTGGTAATATTTAAGAATTATAGGTTATGTAAATACCAAAGTCAATGTTTACATTTATTAATTTTTGAATTAAAATATGTATTTAGAAAAAGTCAATACCGAAATTAATCAATTTTATTAAAATACAGTAGTCTCGAAATAGTGAACAGGTAAAACAATGTTTGTTTTTTACTTTTTAAATATTAATTTCCAATTTAGTTTTTCCTGTCTTCTATTTCTGCTATATAAAAAAGAATGAAGAAAACAGATTTTTATAGCAGAATATTTTCAGAATTTCTGTGAAAACGGTTGGTTTCCTGAAAAGATTTATTTGACCAAAGTTGTAGCCCGTTAAATTCCCTATCCTATTTGGACCATCAGTTCTTTCTAAGACGTTTCGTTTAAGAGATACGGGGTTCGCACGAAAAATAAAAAAAATAGAACTTGAATTTTTTTAACATATTTTCCCTTAATTTAACTAATAACTCGAAATCCGTTGATTCTAGACAATAAAGGGTTATAACCTAATTTGTATATGAGCGAATGATCTTTAAAAAATTTCTAATTGATTAAGCTCAAAATATCAATAATATCCGAGATATGGCGGTTTGAAATCAGAAATTCAAAAAATTGCTTTAAAGGGAGGGTTTGGACTTGGACAAAAATTTTATTTGAAAATTTATCTTAGAAAAATGTCTTTTATCACCACCAATGGTTCTCCACTGCTTTTGTTTCAAATACAACAAATTTAGGAACTGAATATTGTCTGAAAGTAAGTTTTTATCATTTAATGAACAACAACTACCCCCTAAGTACAAACCCTTAACTCAAATAGTTAAGGCCCGTGAAAGACAATATTATATAAATCCGCCTTAAAGAAATAAAATATATCTCACCTGGTTGACGTGTTGGTGAAGATAGACCTTTGGCGAACGAAGGACTAATTTTCCTAATACTCGTACTCGAAAAGGAAGTTCCACCGGTGCAGTTAATAATGTGAATGTTAAATTCGTCCAATTTATAAAACATTTGATAGCATTTTCGGCAAAAGTAAGCCTGGTTTTGTTTTGGATCATTTTGAAAGCTATGATTGTACGCCGGCTCGTCTGCATCAATTTCCTTCTTAATTTCTATGGTGTGATTTTGCTTCTCTAGTAAATGTTTCATTTTGATTGGTTTAATTTTGGGAACCGCAGCTTGTCGAGGTATGTACGCCGGTCTCTCTTTAACGTTACTGGCGAGAATTACTTTAGGTGTGGAATGGAATTTTCGAGAAGCAAAAATTTTGTTAGTGTGTACATCGCCACATTCAATATGAGCTTTAATGTGACTGTCGAATTCGTTACGCTGCTTATTAAAGCGAACGCCGCAAAATCGGCAGGTAAAATGGCAAGCAGTCGAAAAGTAATGTGATTCAATTGCCCAATTATCTTTAAACGTATATCGACATAGAGGACAAAATTTACGCTTCACGCTATTTACAGTGACATTTTGATATATAGTTCTCCGTTCGTCTTTGGGTAAATCCGATAATAATACGCCGTTTACTGTTGCTTGTGTGTCGATCAAAACAACTTCGCCTTCCATACAAAATCCTTCCTTCTTTATGTTAGTACGAGGTTTTAATATCCCCTCTTTTGTATCTTTAAAGTCGACATCATCTGGATCGATAACATTGACACGTCCCGTGCTATCGTCAAAATTTGCAATAGCCTTCTCTTTCAATATGTCCACCCCATTTAATTTTTTGTCTTGCGGCGTTTCCTCCCACCATTTATTACTTATTTTCGCACATTCATTGGTTTGCTTCCAAGTCGAAGCCAAATCTATCTTCTCACCCAGCACCACAAACATGTGATTCTTCTCGTGAATCGCCAATTCTGTTTCGCTGGGAAGTACTGCATCACAATAATTACAAAAGTTTTCGTTATCCAAGATTGTTCGTATACTTTCGTCGTTGTCGTACAACGAATGTAGTTTTTCTTCATTATCAGAATCCAATTCAATCGTTTTACAACCTTCGGGGACGTAATCAGGTACAAAAATTTTATTTATTACGTTAAGCGTACACTGCATTAATGAAAGGGGATTGTAACGCGTTTGCGTTTTCTTTCCAAACTTTTGTTTATGCAAAATTTTCAAATACCGCGTTTTTCGTTCATTCACTCTCGATTTTGGTCCTACAAATCTACGCTTTTTAAGAGCAGGACCTTCAATGTGTTCGATGCCACGACGTCTCTTGCCAGAAATATTTGTGGTACTGATTTTAGGCAGATGCTTTATAGCAAAGTCTCCCACATCAACGTCACTTTGAGATTCGGCATTTAGTGAGAGCGAAAATGGACTGTCGTCTACCCCATCTTTACCCTGGTTACTAATTTGAGAGTTATCGTCGTCGTCGTCATCGTCGTCTATGACGATATGGCCGTTCACTAATTTGTTTTCCCCACAATTATTAGGTTGAATTTTAATAATCGTCACCGAATCACTAATCGCTTCTGGAATGAATACATTTTTTAAAATCTTCTTTGTCGAACTCTTGCCACTTTCTTTGTCCTCGTCATCACAATTCACAACAGTGTTATCATCGAACTGAAAATCAAAATACCTCGCTATAAAAACTGACTACAAATATTGTTTTCTAACCTAAGAATTACTGCAACCAACTTCCAACAATATTTTTTATTGCAGAAAATCTAGACATGCTATAACGCAACATATCTTACCGTGTCTTGTTCGAGAGCATTAAGGTACAACTGAATACTTTTATTATTTTCTAGATTACACTCCAGTAGTTTTTCTTTTTGTCTGTAAAGGTTTTCAAAGGAAACTTTCTTAAACGAACTAAAATTAAGTAAATTGTGGTAGCAACTGTCACATATTTGTTTGGGTAGAGGATCAGTGCGATATATCTGAAAAAGACATCAACATTAGGTTACATCGAGTTAGCGTGGAGCAAAAACTTACCAATATTCGTAGACAGTCCTGAATTAATTGTATGACTTGCTGACCCTCGGGAACCCTCTCAAAAACACTGTGCATCAGCGAGCAATTTTCGTCACATAACCGACAAGTATTTTCGAGCAATTCGCTATTTTGACCCATTTTTACTTTAAATTAATATTAGTTTATTTCACATCAATAGAATTTTAAATACTTCGGAATATAATACAAAAATTTAATGCGCTCGAAAAGAAAGCCGACAAATTGACAGCTCCGTCATGTTTAAGTGTACGGCCATCTTTAACGACAGTAAACTTGTAAAACCACAGGTGGCACGCGAATTCCTTTTGGGAAAATCTTTTATTTATGAATATTTTTGCAAAGTTTCTTATTAATTAGTTAATTTAAATATTTTTAGAGAATATTTGATTATTTCAACCAATTCCAATAGGTTTCAATGACGATATTACAATATTTTCGGAAAGAATTAAATATAGTTCCATAATTTCATATCAGATGGCGTTTTCAATATAAGCGATTATTATTGATGCTATTCCCTCCTTACGATGGCGTTTACGGTTTGAAATTTGAAGACCGCAATCAATCAAAAGTAATTATTTGTAGGTAAATGCCGAATAAAATCTACAAATATTAACTTTCGAGAAAATGATATTTTAATTAGAATGGGTCCACAACAGTGCCAGTGGCTTGGTGTTTGGTTGAACTTTTGAGCGAAATTTCCGGATTTGAATAACGGACGTCACCAGTGGTGTAACCATAATTGTCTTTAGGTGGGGCTCCTATTATTATTTTAATTTAAAAAAGTTCTTTTATATTTATTAGCTCAGTAAGTAGAATGTGGCGTCAATATTGAAATATATTAATATATAATTCTTTAAAATTAACTTTTTTTCGAAAATAAAATTACTGGATTGCCTCAAGATTCTCTTTCTAGGATTGTCTACACTTTCTCGGATTTCCTAAAATTTCTTTTAATTCTTTTAAATTTTCTTTTACTTGTAAACCATAATATCTCAAAATATTATTTGCAGTTGATAGAAATAATTTTTTTTATTAGGTCACTTATTTCGTTAATTTTCTTTATGGAGGAAGTTGTTTTTTTTTAGTTTTGGGTTAAGCTTTCTAAAAAATGTGATTTCAGATGAATTATTTGCAACTTTAATAATAATTCACAGCATTTGATGTGGTATTATTATTGAACCTTCGTATAGTTACTCCGTTATTTTAAGTTACCAACCTAAAAAAATAGGAATTTACGAAACAGTGACGGGTAAGTGCGGCTTTCAAGCCGCTCAACCCGAGTAATGTAATTTTTCACTATTTATACTAGAACAGAAGTCTTCAATCTTATGTCTACGGTTATTATGGCGACCACAGATTGGTTTACAAGTACCCGTCGCTGTGCGACAAGGATCAAAAAATTATTTTAGTTCTCAATAAAATGCGAGGGAGAATCGCTAGGGAATTCTGATGAAGGGAAATCTGAGGAAATCCGACGAAATTTGAAGAAATGTTAGAAAATAATAAATTCAAGGAAATATAGAAAAATTAAATAAACCCAGGAAAACGCAAGGGCTTTTTATGCTTTCAAACTTTTTCGGAAAAAAATCTTTAGACAATTGTCTAAAGATTTTTTTTCCAGGATTTCATCCTGGATTAATCCAAAATCTTTCTTACTGGAAAAAAAATTGTTCGTCGTATGAAAGAAAAGGGGAGATTATACTACGTACTTTGGTTTACCTTAGAACTCGCTCACTCATCCTCAGCCACTGGCGTATTTAGGGGGGGGGGCAAGGGGGCAATTGCCCCCCCCAAGGATGACTCGGATTTTAACCCTGAAGCCCCTTCTAAAGAAAATAATGTTTACCACGTGTTCTTAATATTTTCGTAAATTTAATTTATTTAGGTACCGTTATTTAGGTATCGTTATTTAGGTACCCTTCTCCAACTACAATAGGATTAATAATCCCATTGTATTTTTGTTATTTTGAAAATTTTATTTTTGGGTTGGTAAATCGGTTAATAAGATAATCAACATTGACACCAAAATTTGTATATATAAAGAAATCAAATACATAATCAAGCTATACTAATAATAATACAAGATCAATTAATTAAGATCCGCGCTTTTATTCCTACAAAAAAAAAGATACTTATATTTTTCATAATGAGTTCTAATAAGAAAATTGTTCAGAAAAATTTATTGCAATTCCTTAAAAGAAGAGCCGACAGTGACAGTGAACCTGAAACCGAAAACTCAGCAGTAAAAAAACAAAAAACCGAAGAAAGAAAGGAAATGTAATATATTTATCACTATTTTGTTTGAATATATTTTTCTTGAATTTTTTTTATTTTATTGATTTTTGGAATTTGTCCGTTTATCTCATTAGCGCTGACGCGCATGACTGGATTAACGAGATTCCCAAAATTCCCTTGTTTGCCCCCCCCATAGGCATTTTCTAAATACGCCACTGTCCTCAGCTACTCCAATTTACAAAATTTAAATGTCACTATTTGAAAATTAATTTTCGACTAATTATTAGTTTTTATGTAAATGTAGTATATCTAAATTGCAAAAATAATATAATTGATTATTTTAATTCAAATTTTTAATCAAAAATAAATGTAAATATACAAATTATCACATTTGTGCGTATATTTTACGATATGGAGGAAATTTGAAATTTGAAAAAGTAATGTCGAAACTAATTCGTGTATATGGTGCCTAAGACACTGTAGTTTACAAAATCATAATAGCAAATATGTAAATAGCATTTGAGTTTTTGAATTTAGGCCATAATTTAAGGTCAAATACCCCACTGTGCGATATAGTGGATAATTACTATTTATTTTAATTTTTAAATCTTCAATGCCTACTGCTTATCCTTAATTATGTAAGTTTCCAGTAATAATTTAAAAATTCAATACATTTTTTAAAATTTATTTTAAATTGTGATATATTATATATTGTTATATTGTAATATATTAAAATAAATTAAAATAAATTAAAATAAAATAAAAAAAATAGTATATTGTATGATTGTTCTTGTGGAAAGCGTATTTTTTGTACTCGATACATGATAACTTGCGCATCTGCCGCCGTATCACACTAATACTACATTTGTTTTCTTTTTAATTCCTATTTTACAAATTTTAAATATGCAAATTATCTCTTCTATTTCTAACAGTGGCGCAGCCAGAATTTTGTTATGGGGGGGGGGGAGATAAGGAATGCGAGCTGCGCCAGAGGCTCGTGCCGCAGGCGAAAATTTTTTGATAAAAGGGGCGTGGTCATCTTATTTCCGAGTATAATTATTGTGTTACCGCTGTTACCTACCTTATATTAAAAGTTGAACATAATAATTTTTTTCATATTACCTGTCAGATTAATTTGAAATTGTTATTTCTGAGTAATTTTTCTTTTGCGCGCGATCGATCTAAATTTTTGCATATGGTTTCCTAGAGATAATTCACGGGGAGTGAGTACGAGACGATGGGGGGGAATATTTTTCTCAGTTTTTAGATATCTTGCGCCGTTGTTGAGTTATTGCTAATTCAAAAAAATTTCGAGTTTAAAATACTTATTTTAAAAGTTTCAATGCAGAAAATATTTTCTGTTTCAATGCAGGTAATATGAAAAATAGTATGCGTGGCGCGGGGTGAGAAGCGATTTCAGAGGAGAATGATTTTTGCAAATCAAATTTTAAATTTCACCCTCATCTAAAATCGCTTTGTTTCACCCCTTGCCAAACAATATACTATTGTTTTAAAAAATTTAATTTAAAAATTAAAAAAAAGTGTCTGAGGTGGCTATAGCCCTCTAACATTTCAAATTTTAAATTTCACCCTCATCTAAAATCGCTTTGTTTCACCCCTTGCCAAACAATATACTATTGTTTTAAAAAATTTAATTTAAAAATTAAAAAAAAGTGTCTGAGGTGGCTATAGCCCTCTAACCCCCCCCCTCCCTTGGCTGCGCCTCTCATTTCTAATCAAAATTATTTTCCAAAAATATCCTACTTTGTTCAATAAGGGACAACTTTCAAATCAAGGATAACAGCACACGTCGAGTAGAATCCACTTCAATTTTGATTTAAAAAAAAAATCAGAAATGGCGGGGCTAACTTCTACTGATAAAATATCGAAAAAATACGGCGCAGCGTGGCACAGCCCGGCACAATATTCAGTGTCTAAATTTATTTATAATAAATTTATAATAATGACGGGGCTAACTTTAAGCATATTGAGGTACGTTATAACCGGACACCTTTTTAATTATTTTTTCCAAAATTATTTTGATTGTTATTTCGATCGTCAAGTTGTTTGTGTCGGTTTTGTTGTCAATTTTGAAGAATATTTTCAAAAATTTTATTTATCAAAATTAAAATTTATGATTTACGGCACACACCGGCACACGTCGAGTAGAATCCAGTACTAAATTCTACCCCAAAATAAGCAATCTTTCTAAAATAAAATAAAAAAAAATATAAGAAAAAAATACGGCACAACATGGCACACATCGAGCATAGCCCGGCACAATATTCAGTTGTTAAATTTTCAAAACTGGCGGAGGCTAACTTCACTCACATTGAGATACGTACCGGACACTTATGTAATTAATTATGACTTGTCGATCAAAGTTAATTTATATTATTTATTTAAAAATGTACTATACTTTGTTTTATATTTTCTTTTATTAGTTAGACGACATGTTTCGAATATATGATATTCATCATCAGGAAGTCAAAATTAAAATATTATTTGAAAATTTATTTAATTATGTAATTATTTTTTTCTAAATTATTTTGATTGCTATTTCGATCGTCAAGTTGTCTGCTTCGGTTTTGTTGTCAGTTTTGAAGAATATTTTCAAAGTTTTAAGTAAATTTCTCTGGAATAAAACAAACGGATTTAATCATAATCTTTATTTTACTAAGCAATAATTAAACTTATGGTTTATAGAATTTTAACAAGTTTTTAACTTGAAGAAATAATATAACAGTAAGAAATTAATTAAACTGATTGTAAATACCAAGCGTGGAAAGCTTTGCGCATGAGGCGAAGCCGAGTGCAAAATGTAATTTAGGTGTGGTTTCAAATGTGCTTTTAGAATTTACTGACGTATGACTTATAATAACACTTAATTTTTATGAGTGCATGGCAAAAATATGGTTTATTTTCCATATAAAAATACCTGAGAAGGTAGTGAAATCAGGCACAATTACGATTTAACTAAAATTTATATCAAAAATAGGGGGCCCTAAAAACTAAAATGTTTTTTACATTTTCAACAATTACATAAAAAGAGGAAAGGAGCTGGTCAGCTGGTAGATTAAATTTAGGACATATTGGATATTTGTTATAGGATGTTGGGCGGGAGGGGGGGAGGGGGTAAAGAACCTGTTTTTCTAGTATTTAGTAAAGATCTATATAAATCAGTGCCGTACCCAGTTGACATGGTTAAGTCAGAATCCGTCAGAAACATGTTATTTGACGCGTTTTTAACGTTAAATCACGTGATTATAACGTGATATGACATAATTACATTAACTGGGCATAGCCAGGTTTCCAGGGGCACTTTTAACTTTTTTGAAAAATTATTTTGTAATTTTTATGAAACTATAGAACTATCCAACATTTCGAGAATCCCCCATTCTCCATGCGTCCCCAGTGCTGTTCATCTGACTACGGTGTGATAAAAAATATTCGAGAGATTAATCTGAGATAAATTGTTTAGTCCGGAGTGATGATGTGAATTAATTACAATGAATTTGAAAACTTGGTACATATTAGTTCTAAAAATTACTGAATAATTATTTAGCTTTAAAATAATCAAAAAAAGTTTTGCATTTTTTTCTGATTCCGCAAAAAAAGGTGACATTAGTTTTATTTCATATAAATGATAAATCTGTACTGAGATTGATTTCACTATCTTACCTTATCCTTATCTACCTTATCTATCATTAATCTAAAAATTTCTAAAGATTCTAGTATTGATTTTTAGAATTATAAGCAATTACGGCACGAATAAACTCTTTCCATTTGGCTTCCCACATTGTTACTGCTGATTTTTTTTCATCTTCTTGTAAAGAGCTATACTCAAGAGAATTTAGTGCTAATTGCTTCAGGAACTTCAAATCTGCATTTTTGCTAGCGATACCCATAAATGCCATATAAAAATCGTAAGATAAACCCTCTACGGACCAGACACTTGGATCATCGTAGCTAACTACCACTGGAAATCCTTGAGATATCAGAATGGTAGCTGGATGATTCCGTAAATCTTCAACCAACATTAGCACTTGATTGGATATTGGATTAATTTCAATTGCAATGTTTCGTTCTTTAACAAGTTTCATTAACTCTGGATGTTTTGTAAGACCATATCCATGACCAATCCGCTTTGTGCCTAATAGAACAGCATCTATGAGATTTAAATCCGTAGCACCAAACCAATTGGTTTCTCCAGAATGAAAATAAAAGTCGATGTTCCTGGGGATTTCCTGTAAATAATTAATAACATCTTTTAAAGGCCAGCCCAAATCTTCTTGTCCAACCAAATCGAATCCCGCCAACAAACTAGGGAATTTTTGTTTTAGTGTTTTTACAAACTCCACTTCCCCCTTGATATTTAGAACACCGGGGTGTCTAATAGGGGCATATATTAGTTTTGCACCTACAAATTCTGGATGATTCAATTTAAATCTTTGAATTACATTATGGTACATTTGCATAACTTCTAATTTGCTATATAATTTTCCATCCAAGTCGTAGACAGTCGGTAAGTCTCCTCGAAATTCCAAATACAAAACGTTGTCATTGTATAGTTCTTGTAATGCTTCATAAAAAGACTCTTCGAAAACTGGTTTAAATGTTAACATTGGACGGACAGTTGCAAAAACGTCTCTCATGGCCTGCCAGACAACATTTATGTCGGAATATGCTTCTTTTGGATCTTTAACATTCAAAGTTAATTGTGAACGTACCCATGCATCATAGGAGGAATTTTGATTTCTCAATGTTTCCACTGAGGTCCAGTTGCAGGTTTTATCTTGTTGTGGAGTTTTCAAAAACTTAAGAGTCAAACGTCGTTTGCCAGGACACGCGTACAAATTGCTTCTGAAGGTTTGCTTGTACAAATATTCTTCGGATACCAACGCGATATCATGACTATGTAGAGCAGCTCCTTTTGGCATCAGTCTAAGTATTTTGTATACCTCTGACTTCTGTATTTCGCTTCGTACTTCAAAAAAGTGTCTACTTGCCAAATATAATCTGGGGTTTTCGAATCCTTCTTCGTGTTCCATTAATTTAAATTTCATTATTTTCTCATTTGCTTTTATTTCATCTTCATCCAGTTCAATGGAGGACCCCATCATTTGCGATTCTTCCAATTTGATTAATTCATCTCTGTCACTCCAATAATCGGCTTCGCAAAACACCAAAATGGTACAAACGAAAAATAATGAAAAACTAAACATATCTTCACGTTCACCGTTCAATTAAAACAAGTTAACTGACATTTATGTATACTGATTGTTATTTTATATGTATATATGTATCGTGTGGACGTTACTAATAAATGATAAAAGTCAAGTACTTCAAATTAAATTATTAAACAATACACAGGCATATATAGGGTAATTTTAAAGTTGAAACCACTTTAAAATATTGTAAACGACAGATAAGCTAAATCAAAATGTTATCAATTGACTTATGATTTCTATCGAATTATTTTGATTTGATTGAATGAGAAAAAGAAAAGAAAAACGGCGAAACAAAAAATAAAACCTCTTTGGAACGTGAAATCATTCAGGTGATCAACCATCCCCAAATGAATCTCGTGGAGAGTGTAAACTGAACATATCTACAGCGATACGGGATTTTAAAATTTGTAAAATTGTTGTCGAGCTGAGTTAAAGAGAAGAACAGCTTTGCAAGTAATTCTGACTTACACCCATGACAAATACATAGGTACCTAGTTTGATTTTATTCTCTTTCGTTCGGCTTAATAATTATTATTATTGTTGATCCTAACAATGAAACTCTTTCAATTTCATAAATGAAGCTGTACTGGCATTGTAATTAGCATTGGTGAAAGTTAACAAACACGCATGCATTATTATTATAAATACAGGTTAAATATTTAATTACATTTAATTTACCTACTTACATAAACTGAATTTGTTAAATTTAACGAATTGATTTAGTAAGCAACACCAGCAATCAAATCTTAATATTGGGAAATAATCTTAATAATATACAGAATAGGTGTAGGTAATATGCTTGGCATATAAAACAATTATTTTTAATTGAAATGATACTGAATACTTCAAATTTCATATTTTAGAATGTATTTCTGCTAGACATGTTACAAGAAGACAATTATACATTTTTCTAGTAGTTAACGCGATAAACTACTAGAGTATTTGGTTCCTGATGGAAACTGATATCCTACACAGAGAAAAGTATGTGTTACTAATTCACACAATTACGCAATTGTGCAATTTTTCTGTACAATTGTGCAATTTTTCTGCGCAATTTTGTAATTTATCTGTACGATACGGTCTAAATTCCAGTAATCTCATTGGTAAATTCTAGGATTATTTTGAGTCTCGGATTGATTCGTGACCATTAGTACGGGCATAAAAGTGTAGAACGCAATTAACGATACATTAAACGCTACCAAGATGATAAATCAATATTGCACTAATATTGGCAGTAGGTTGGTTCAATATTACGCCAATATTGATGTCCAATATTGTCTTCCGATGTTCATTGATCCAATATTGATTTTCAATATTGCTCCAATATTGTTTTTTAATATTGCTCCGATATTAAAAATCAAGATTGGCAGTTATGTTAGCTGTAAGTTGGTGCAATATTGCGGCATAATAGATTATCAATATTTTTTATAACTATAAATTTTTTGTCGATAGAATGAATTTTGTTTATCGAAGCAAAAATGAAATTTTTTCTACTTATGTAGAGTGGGGCCAGAAATGGGTTGAATATTTTAAGTGTACTTTGGGTATAAAAACTGTTCAGTGTTGTCTAAATTTTGACATTCAAAACAATATGAATAATATGATTTTTAATATTGCACCAATGTTGTTTTTAGATATTGCACCAATATTTATGCTACGTGGGTAGATTTGATGATGTACATAATTGTTGTGTTGGCAGATTTGTTATGATTTAAGATTAGATTTTATTAGCTAAACTGATTTTGATACCTTTACTTGATGGAATCAATTCCTTATCTATATAAATAAAAATGAAATGCTGTTTGTTAATAACGCCATAACTTGAGAACGGCTGGACCGATTAGGCTCATTTTTTTTCAAATGTTTGTAATAGTCCGAGTAAGGTTTTTACGGAAAGAAAAATTGGAAAAGTTGCCCGAAAAGTTAAAAAATCTACGATAAACTAAAATTACTTCATTTCTATTCCGATAGATGGCGCTACGCGTGCAAATGTCCTTTGACAGCATTTTTAAATTTTTGGAGCCTCCCCCTCCAATATTTTAAGGAATTGGCAAAATCAGTTGGCAAAATCATAAACCAAAAATAAGTTTGAATAAATTTTATCAACCCAAATCAATTAAAGTAATTGTTCATTACATGGCCCACTAATTTCTGTCAGTTGACCGAATCACCGAATCAAAAGAGGAGCTCATTCAAAACTTTGAAAACCATAATAGGCTAAGCGAACGAACCATATTGAAAAAAAACTAAGATGTCTATGATCTCAATGCGACCATTCAAAATTTCATTCCGGGACAGTTGTTTTTCTTCAAATCACTTCATACAGTTATTAACAAGGATGAGGTAGTCAACTATTCTACAGAATTTTTGAATTCCCTGGAATTGCTTGGATTACCACCTCACAATTTGCAATTGAAAGTAGGCTCAGTCATCACCATAGAGACTGGCTGTGAAGAAGCTTATGAAAAACATCATCGAGAGGCGACAATTATCAAGGGAAAGTACAGAGGAGAAGATGCTCTGATTCCGTGTATCCTGATGATACCAACGGACTTGCCATTCAAGTTCAAACGACTGCAATTTCCCGTGAGTCTGTGCATTCGCGATGACCATCAACAAATCACAAGGACAGTCCTTGGAAGTTTTCGGAATTAACTTGGAGTTTCTAGGTTTCGCGCATGGACAACTGTATGTCGCGTGTTCACGTGTCGGAAAGCTATCATCTTTGTTTATTTTTGCAACAGAAAACAAAACAAATAACGTAGTTTACCAGAAGTTTACCTTTGCATTGAAACTGCATTTATCCTGACATACCCTGTATTTGTCGCGAATAAAGAAAGATTTATCAACTCCCTGAAGTTCCATGGGGTTTTAGTTTTGCTTTAAGGTTTAAAGTTAAATTTTAAGTTCAACTTTATGGAATTTGCTCTTAAGCTTTACGTGAGAGTCGACGTATTTACTTAAGTTCTTTAAAATATTTTTTAAGATTTATTTACCTTTACATATACCTATTATTATAATTCATATTTTATAAAAATAAGAGGTGAAGAAAAGGGGGTGCTAAAATTTTTTTAAAATTTTAATATGATATCTGGCACTTAAATATATTATTAAAAATACTTAATATTTATAAATATATATACATGGAAAAAATGTGGTTTATTTTCTATATAAGAATATCTTATACCTTATAAATATAAGGTAGTGAAATCAGTCACAATTACGATTTAACTAAAATTTATATCAAAAATGCACTATGGCTCTTGAATATTATTGACTGCTTGTGCTGTTTTTCCGTCCGTCCTTTTATGCTTTTTTCACCTTTTACTCACTTGATCCAAAAAATCGCTTTTGTTTTATAGAATTACGGATGTCAAAAAATATGTTAAAAAAATTTTAATAAAAAAATTTTTTTTAAGAATTTCAAAAAATGTATATAACAAAAGTTGTAGGTAATTTGATATTGATAATTTTTTGTCATGATAAATTTTTACCTATATCATTGCGTTTAGAGGTTATGATGAATTATGTCTTATATCTTCAAGTAAACCCCCCGTTTCTCCCATACAATTTCATTCATTTTTACTGGGCTTTGTGCCACAACAGATCAAGACTTAAATTTAAAATTTGGAGTGATTTTGTTACTTCGTTTAGATGCTATCGTGTTCACAGACATACATACACACATACACACATACATACATACAGACTTTTTTAAAACTTTTAGATATGGTTTAAGGGAACCTCAAAAAACAAAAATTTAATAAAAAAATGGGGTGTCAATTTTTTTTTTCAATTTCGGATAACAATACTTTCCTTACTAAGGAGTTCGGAAAGTAAAAATGGGCCGCTCTAGAAACTAAAATTTCCTTTACAATTTCAACAATTAAATAATATCATTAAATAGAAAGAGGAAAGGAACTGGTCATTTGTGGGGGGATATTTGGGGGGGGGGGTCCAAAAAACTGTTTTCTAGTATTTAGTAAGGAGCTATATAAATCAATGCAGTCAGAATCCATCAAAATCACATTATTTAACGTGTTTTTAATGTTAAATCATGTGATATGGCATAATTACGTCAACTGGGTAGCCAGGTTTCTCGGGGTACTTTTATTTTTAACTTTTTGAAAATTTTTTTTTAATTTTATGAAACGATAAAACTATCCAATATTGGTGTTGTGTTCTTCGCCTGACTACGGGGTGCTAAAAATTATTCAAGATGTTTATCTGAGATAAATTTTTTAGGCCGGAGTGATGATGTCACAATACTGTGAATTAACTTACAGGGCATTTGAAAATTTTGTGCATATTAGTTCTAAAAATTATTTAACAATTATTTATCTTTACAATAATTAAAAGGAAAGTTTTGCATTTTCTCTGGTTTGACAAAAAAAGATGAGATTAGTTTTATTTGATATAAATTTCAAGTAAATCTGAACTGAGACTGATTTCACTATCTTACCCATTATCCAATATCCTTATCCACCTTATCTATTATAAGCAATTACGGTTTGAATAAACTCTTTCCATTTGGCTTCCCACATTGTTACTGCTAATTTTTTTTCAATTTCTGACAAAGAGCTATACTCAAGAGAATTTAGTGCTAATTGCTTCAGGAACTTCAAATCTGCATTTTTGCTAGCGATACCCATAAATGCCATATAAAAATCGTAAGATAAACCCTGTACGGACCAGACACCTGGATCATCGTAGCTAATTACCACCGGAAATCCTTGAGATATCAGAATGGCAGCTGGATGATTCCGTAAATCTTTAACCAACATTAGCACTTGATTGGATATTGGATTAACTTCAATCGCAATGTTTCGTTCTTTAACGAGTTTCATTAACTCTGGATGTTTTGCAAGACCATACCCATGACCAATCCGTTTTGTGCCTAATAGAACAGCATCTATGAGATTTAAATCCGTAGCACCAAACCAATTGGTTTCTCCAGAATGAAAATAAAAGTTGATGTTCTTGGGGATTTGCTGTAAATAATTAATAATTTCTTTTAATGGCGTGCCATAATCTTCAGGCCCAACCAAATCGAATCCCGCCAATAAATTAGGGAATTTTTGTTTTAGTATTTTCACAAATTCCACTTCGGCTTTGATGTCTAGTTTATCGCGGTGTCTAAGAGGGGCATATATTAGTTTTGCACCTACAAATTCTGGATGATCCAATTTAAATCTTTGAATTACATCATGGTACATTTGCATACATTCTAATTTACTATATAAATTTCCATCCAAGTCGTAGACGCCCAATAAGTCTCCTCGAAATTCCAAATACAAAACGTTGTCATTGTATAGTTCTTGTAGTGCTTCATAAAAGGTCTCTTCGAAAACTGGCTTAAATGATTTCAATGGACCGACAACTGCAAAAACGTTTGTCATGGCCCGCCAGGCAGCCTTTGCGTCGGGATATGCTTGTTTTGGATCTTTAACATTCATAGATAATTGCGAACGTAACCACGCATCATAGGAGGAATTTTGGTTTCTCAATGTTTCCACTGAGGTCCAGTTGCAAGTTTTATCTTGTTGTGGAGTTCTTAAAAACTTAACAGTCAAACGTGGGTTGCTAGGACACGCGTACAAATTGCTTCTGAAGGTTTGATTGTACAGATATTCTTCGGATACCAAAGATATATCATGACCATGTAGAGCAGCTCCTTTTGGCATCAGTTTAAGTATTTTGTATATCTCTGACTTCTGCATTTCGCTTCGTACTTCAAAATACTGTCTACTTGCCAAATATAATGTGGTGTTTTCGAATCCTTCATCGTGTTCCATTAATTTAAATTTCATTATTGTCTCATTTGCTTTTATTTCATCTTCATCCAGTTTAATGGAGGACCCCATCATTTGCGATTCTTCCAATTTGGTTAATTCATCTCTGTCACTCCAATAATCGGCTTTGCAAAACACCGCGATGGTACAAACCAAAAATAATGCTAAACTAAACATTTCTTCACGTTCACCGTTCAATTAATACAAGTTAACTGAAATTTACTGTTAGGTATATATGTGTTGATATTACTAATAAATGATAAAAGTCAAGTACTTCAAATTAAATTAATAAACAATGCACATGCATATATGTGCATGTGTATTACACATGTATTTTCGCTCAGTCTTCAAGCAATGTTGTCAACCGGTAAATTGCACATACAGTTTTAAATACATAATCTACCATAATAAAAAACAGATAAGCTACATCAAAATTTTATCAATTGAATTATGATTTCTATCAAATTGTTTTGATTTGATTGATTAAGGAAAAGAAAAAACACGGCAAAATAAATAATAAAACCTCTTCGGAACGTGAAATCATTCACGCCATCAACCATCCCCAAGTGAATCCCATGGAGCGTGTAAACTGAGACATATTCACAGCGATACGGGATTTTAAGATTTGTAAAATTGTCGACGAGCTGAGTTAAAGAGAAGAACATCTTAAAAAATTGAAACTCTTGAAAAATTGGAGCGCGATACAACTTTTTTTTTCCGAATCAGTACACCAAATTGCATAGGAATTAGTTAAAATTATTGAAAAAGGTATTTCATTGTTAGCCTGTGAATCGTTTTAATAATTTTGATGTTAGAGAAGTCAATGTTTTATAAATTCTAATCAAGCTATAATCAGCTATTCTAATCAAGCTATTGACAAATGTCAATATTTCATTCTTTCCTGTAACTATGTATTTTCAAGACATTCCGAATAAATTCTTGATAAAGGCAACATCCGTTCCCGAAAGCCCGAAGATATATTTGCATTTTTAATACTATCCTTAGCTAATTATAGATATTTTTATTTCTAATATAGGTAATGCGTTTGGCATACTATAAAACAATTGCATGTATATGTGTTACTAATTCACACAATTAGGCAATTGTGCAACTTTTCTGTACAATTGTATAATTCTTCAGCACAATGGTGTAATTTTTCTGCACAACTGTGTGGATTAGTAACACATATTTTTCTCTGTATGGTTTTGTCGACCAATGATATGCTAAATAATCCGTCAACGTCTGCTATAAGTAAGGCATATCTTACCTTGTTTTTGTATTTAGCGCTTGATGTACAGTTTTAAATGATTTGAAATTTCCGCCAAAAATATATCGGTTTATATTCCACATTAATGCCCGTACTAATGCCCGTACTTTAGTCACGGATCAATCCGAGACTCAAAATGATCCTAGAATTTACCAATGAGATTACTGGAATTTAGACCGTATCGTAGCAACAGCTGTTATTTCGAGAATTGATTTCGATACTCGGTTAAATCGATGACTATAAGTACGGGCATTATAGTTATAGATTGATCCAATTGATCCACAAGCGGCGGCAGAAGTAAAAGCCCAGACGACAAACCCACACCACGCGAAAATAATGCTTAAAGGCGGATACTCGCTGTTGAAACTGTGGAAGGCTGGGAGGGGAGGTTTTAGTCAGTGAAAGTCTGACGCAACCGTCTTAGATGGCGACGGTGTCTCGTACGAGATTTCTTCAAGCTTTAAAGCGAATATTCGTCGAATTTGAGGATGTAAGCCCTAAACTGATCCAGCCAATAGTTTCGTCGGTCTACCAATTTATCTCCTGCCTGTTGGTCTACATTTGAGTTCAACAACTTATTATTTTTATTAATATCAAACTTTTAGGAAAAATATTGGCAATATTGCCTGACTGAAATATGTCTGCTGCTACTGTAGCATCGATGTCGATTCTGTGAATCAAACAACGTGAAATGTACTTAAATACAAATCGCTTAAGCGATGAGGATGACAGCTCTGCCCTAAGCCATGTTTCGGGACATGCCCAGGTATTGCATGGTATTTGAAAAGGTATTTGATGCTGTCGCGATTTTCTTTTGACGTTTAAAATAGGAGCATTTGCTCTACCGTTGACGCCGTTCTTGTGAACCGCGGATAGTAGCAAATCAAGAGTTTTGAAAGTTCAGATCAGGAGTCTACTGGAAGTTCTCAAAGATAACCACTTTTTGCAAATTTGGGAGAGATCTGTGGAATGGGTGTTTTGTGACAACGCTAGTTCCATCCTACCTCATCCGGATTATTAGTGCTTTAATTTCATTGGTTTGGCTAAGAGATGCTGCTATTCCACGATTTGTATTGCTCTAATTGCGCTACCTCCGACATTTACTTCTGAAAAAATGGAGGATTGCTTTAGGTCTTTTGTACTGTGAATAAACATCGGGTTGGAAATTACCCAGCCTTCTGATTATTGGATTTTCCAAATTATAGAATTGACCGTCCGCACTTCGGATATTTCACGATTTGTAATGTTCTAATTGCGCCACATTTACGTCATTTTATTCTGAAAAAAGGGCAGGAACGCTTTGGGTCTTTTGTACTGTAAATAATTATTGGGTTGATCCCAGAAGACCCAGCCTTCTGATTATCGGATTTTCCAAATTGTAGAATTTATCTGCCATATATCGAATATTCCACGATTTGTATTGTTCTAATTGCGCTACCTAAGTCATTTCTTTCTGAAAGAAGACAGGATTCCATTGGGTCTCTTGAACTGTAAATAATCATTGAGTTGGAAATTACCCAGCCTTCTGATTATTGGATTTTCCAAATTGCAGAATTTACTTGCCGCACTTCGGATAAACTTTTCGATATGTTCCAGTTTGGAATTCTTTCGAATTCTCTTGTTTGAACCGAACAGAAGGGCCTTCACTTTTGGAGTTTTTGCATGTAGTCTTTTTGTGGCCATTTTTTGTTTGACAACGTTTGCCTGTTTAATAGGGGCTTAGTGTGGGCATAGCGCTCCTTACTTCGATATGGTGGCCTCCCCAAAGTCCCTTACTCGGAGTACTTGGATGAGCTGTTTCAGGCAATTTTGATGCCGAAAATCTTTAGTTTTGTGTTTGGAAGTTTATCGTGCATTAGTAAAGATTTTTTGTCTTAGGATCATTCGCTTTTAAGATGTATGTGATCGTGCTCTTGCTCGAATTTACCTCAATCCGTCAAATATGGCACTATAATTCGAGGAAGTCGAGAGGCCTTACGTATTATGCGGTGTTCGATTTTTCACCAAAAAACACTGTAACAGACAAAAGTAGTTGTAGTAAGGTTTTTTTAATGCCAAAGTTGCCGTCAAAAAGTGTAACTGTTAATATCATATTTTGATAAATTAATTTTAAATTGGATTTTATTAATTATAGCGGAATTATGGCACACCTGCGGAATACCACCAGTATGGCATCAAGTCAACACCTGCCGACTGGGAAACAGCGGTTATTTACAACCTGTAATGCACTGCTGTGACCTAAAGTCCAAAATAGATCTATAGGCTCTGAGGACAGCAACGGAAACCTATTAGTTAAATTTCCTAATACGTCATCTTGGCTTTGGTCTAAATTTAACTTGAAAACAAATTTATGAATTTATGAATTCCGATTGTAGCGGGCCTTCAGTGGTGGCAGTGAAGTTCCTTTTGATTACATAACTATAAATCGTCATATCTCCATTATTTATTAACCGATTTTAATAAATTATACGTCAACTGATAGAAAATTTAATTGTTAACAAATCGACTTTCATTACTTTTTTTACATAAAATGCATTAGTTTTGAATAAAATGATATATTATGAAAAATGGGGGAAAATTAAAAATTTTATTTATTTATTTATCAATGAAATTACATTTTAAAAATTTCGTTTCAGTTATTTTAAACTTTGTATACTTAAGCTGCTATAAAATTTTGATTTTTATTTCTAAATTTGATAAAAACTCTTAGCGTCAATTAAGACATAAGCATAAGAAATTATAGGAATGCAAAATTAATTTCGTAAACTGTATAATTTAGGATAGGGAGAGACACGTGTTTTTGGCTTCTTAGCCTTTATCGCTACCGCATACAAGATAACAACTCATTACTTGCTTCCAATTAATAATTATTACATAGAATTATGCAAAATTGCATTTAAGGTTGCTGTTTTCATGTAACTGGAATGCAAATTACGTTGTCGTTTTATTACTTTTTGCAATATGCAGAACTTCGTGCGTTTATAATAAGAAAGGAATCTTACCATAAAATATTGTTTTACACAGTCGTTATACGATAGTAACTTAACCGAATCCAGTATTTATGTACTTCATTAACAGAAAGTAAACATATTCTGACATCACTTCATTAGGAACACAGGAAACTGATCGCTTTTTATTAATTTATTAAGCATATTTGCCCGCGAAATTTAAAATAAAATTATCTTACTCAAGTTTATATTTACTTAATATTTGCATTTTACATTGACATATTATTATCACCGTTAGACCTCACTATCAGTCACTAACAGTCAAATATTTCTATGCAGACCGATTAAACTAACTTCTTGAACTACTCCCAGTTGCTAAGCACTCATTGTGGTGTTTTATTCAAATCGAAAATAATACAGAGGTAGCATGAGAAAGAAAACTAAATTGAGATTTATACTTTTACCGATTGCACTATTATAAGAATCAGTAGTGATTAATGAATCAATAAATTCGTTCCACTTATTTTCCCATAACATCATGCCCGAGTTCTTTTCCGCTTCCGATAAGGAACTATACTGTATTGAATTGATTGCCAATTGCTTCAACAACCTCAAGTCCGAATTTCGACCAGAAATTCCGACAAAAGCCATGTAAAAATCGTAGCTTAAACCTTGACTTGACCAATAACTCGGATCATCGTAACTGATCACGACCGGAAAACCATTAGCAATTAAAAACGAAGCTGGATGATTTCTCATATCGGCAACTAACATCAAAACTTGATTCGAAAGTGGACAAACTTCGATAGCAATGTTTTTCTTTTTAACAATTTTCATCACTTCCGGGTGCTTTACCAAATTATACCCATGCCCGATTCGTTTTGTCCCCATTAGAACCGCGTCAATCAAATTGACATCAGTGCTTGCACCATACCAGTTAGTTTCTCCAGCATGGAAGTAGAAATCAATATTTCTGGGTACTGCGTTTATATGATCAACGAAATCACTTAATGGTCGGCCTATATCTTCTTGCCCCACCAAATCAAAACCAGCTAATAAATCGGGATAACTATTTTTTAACTTCTTAACGATGTTTATATATTCTTCAGCAGTGAGATTATTTACCCCTCTATGGGGAGCGTATATAAATTTAGCTCCTATGAAATCAGGATAATCATTTTTAAATTGTTTTATGATATTGTCATAAAATTCCATAACTTCCATTGGTCCATATTCAGTTCCATCTAATTCATATACAGTTGGCAAAGTTCCACGAAATTCCAAATAAGACACATTGTCTTCGTAAAGTTCCTTTAAAGCTTGATAGAAATATTCTTCGAAAACGGGGCGGTATGTTATCAATGGAGTAGCTGTAGCAAATATGTCATTTAACGCATTCCAGGCTTCGTTAATATCGCGATATTTTTGTTTAGGATTTTTAACATATAAGGTTAATTGCGATCGTACCCATGCATCATATGATGGATCTTCCTGTCTTAAGGTTGCCAACAATACCCACGGGCAGCTTCGATCTCTTCTGGCATGTCTTAAGAATTTAAGTTGTAGGCGATCGTCCACTTTGCACGCATATAAGTTTTCTTTATATGTTAAGTTATATAAATATTCCTGTGAAACAAGTGCGGTATCGTGTCCATGAAGAACGCCACCTTTCGGCATAAGCTGAAGTATTTTGAAAACTTTGGATTTTTGGATGGCGTCTCGTGCTTCAAAAAAGTGTCTGCTAGGTAGAAACAATCGTGCATCTTTAAGACCGTCATCAAATTCTTTTGTTTTATAATACATTAATATTTCGTTTGCTTTCGTCTCCTTTTCGTTCAGTACAATTGTTGATCCCAACATTTGAGCCTCTTCCGATTTGATAAATTGCGCTCTATTGTCATTGTAATTAGCATTTGTGAAAGTTAAACACGCTTGCACCACTAGTATCAATACAGGTAACATATTTAATAATATTCACTTACGTAAACTGAATTCGCGATTTTACAAAGTTAAATAATGTTAAAATAATCCAATCTCAATTGATAATAATCTTAATAGATAGCATAATTGAATTTTTTGGAAGCTATTATAGATAATGGCAAGTGTTCCATGTTTGTAATCGATAATCAAAACGTCAAAGTCAATATTTCCATAAATGATAATCAAGATGACACTTAAGGAGGTTGATAAGCCCTGCTAGTAGCAAAACGTGAGGGGAAAAACCTAAACAATTTAAAGGTAAAAAATTTATTTCGACATAATATATAATTTGGCGATCAGACCAATAAGGTTTTTACAATTTTTCTTTTAACAAGCGAAAGTGTCCAAACCAACGCGTGACTTAACTTAACTTGTCACTATTTTGACAGATTGTTAATTCTGACAGTTTATGGTTGCCAACCGTGGCAAAATAATCCAGCATCTGTCATAATCAAAAGTCTAGGGGAAATGTTGGTAATACTTCTTTTTTATTATGATATATGGCATTTCTAGGTACTATCTAGAGGAAAGGCAGTCCAGGATAAATGAATTTGTGACAAAAATATTTAGATATCTAAGAGAGACACTACTTGTGAAAGGGCACCAAGATAACGAGATAACTTTTAAATTAGTATGTGATCTTAAGTATTGAGGATGCAACAAAACAGACGAATCAACGGAACATGTGCTTTGTCACTGTCAGTCTCTAGCGTCAAAGATGGGTACCACGTTGGCGAATTTCAGGCCTGACATGACTAGAATTAGTATGCCAAATACTTGAGTTTACCCTGAAGTTGGAATGGTGTGAAAAGTGACAGGACATCAACATTTATGCTAATACAAATTATAAATTGTACTCATACTAATAATCAGTGGTGGCTCGTACCTTCATCATTTGAGATATATAGATATAGAGAAAATATAGATTTTTCGAGATTTGAATTTCCTTGAATTTCTTAAGATTACTCAGCCACTGCTGAGTAATCTTGAAATTGTCAGTATCAGTGCCGCAACTAAAGTGGGGCTACTGGTGCGGTTGCCACGGAATAAATGCAGAAAGAGAAGCAAAAGACAGCGCAAATAGGGCTCAAAGCAGTGAACGCTGTTGATTTTATAGACAAAAAAACAAAAACAAAAAGTCGCACGAAAGTTGAGGGGGAGCGTAAAATGTTATGTAGTGGCTATATCATCTATAGGCTATAATAGGCCGTTCTAGGTCAACGAATTTGTTTCTGCGGTAGCCTCATTTTATTTTTTGAAAAAATATTGTGGAATGAGTATCTTATCTTTTGATAGTTCTTACAATCAAAAATCTACTTTTTTATATTTTTGAAAATTTTGATAGTTTAATAATAAATTAATAGTCCAGATTTTAAGGGGAGGCTAAGCCCGCTTGCCTCCTTTGACAAGCAGTCGCTGCTTATCTATATAATATATAAAAATGGAGGGTGAAATCTTCGCGATAACTCATCAATTGAAAACGGCTGTGCCGATTTGGTTGATTTTTTGATGAGTTGTTGTCTATATCTGTGGCAAGGTTTATATGAAAAAAAAAATTCGAAATTCGCGAAAAACATTTTAACATTATCGAGAACAAAGGGTTTATCGGTACTTAAAGATAGCTACTTAAGGATAGAAGTACTTAAAATTATCTGCAAATATTAATGGTAGATACCAGTGGCGTAGATTTTACAAACCCTTTATAAATAAAACACCAATAACCACTGACGTATTTAGAAGGGGGGGGGGCAAAGGGGCAATTGTCCCTTACTACTAAGTCAACTGTCAACTACGAATTTTGATCTTCACATTAACGACGAGATGCGCAACGAAGCTTTAGTTCTGATCGAAGACATGTGCGTTCTCATGTGCGGGAGTCTGCTGTCGACATTGGGAATGCCAGCGCCAAATCGTTCGATGCACGACGCATTCAATCGCGAATTGTAACGAGAGCAAGATTATGATCGAAATGAGCTGGCCGCAAGAGTACGAACAAATGTGCCGCTGTTGAATACCGAGCAGAAGAACATGTACGATTCGCTGATGAAGGTTGTTGACGATAGAACGGGAGGCATTTACTTTCTCGATGCTCCCGGTGGGACAGGCAAGACATTCGTCATTTCGTTGATTCTGGCAACAATTCGGTCAAGATCTCAAATTGCGTTGGCTGTTGCATCCTAGGACATTGCTGCCACATTATTGGAAGACGGTCGAACTGCACATTCCGCTTTGAAGCTGCCGATGCCTTTTGCTTCGCCGATGCGAAGCACAATTACTAAGAATTCGGCGACACCGAAATTGATGCGAGAATGCAAAATCATCATTTGGAAAGAATGCACGATGGCGCATAAACGAGCTTTGGAGGCAGTTGACCGAACGATGAAGGATTTACGAGGTGATTCGAGACGATTTGGTGGGGCTATGATATTGCTCTCGGGAGATTTTCGTCAAACGCTTCCCGTCATTCCCAAATCTACTGCTGCAGATGAACTTAATGCATGCCTGAAATCGTCGTCTTTGTGGCGGCATGTCAAGAATATGAAGAGTCGCGTTGCAGAACGACCCATCGGTTGCTGAATTCTCGAGACAACTGCTGGCGCTTAGCAATGGTCAAATTCCTGCTGATGTTTCGACTAGATTGATATTGTTCCCGACAAATTTCTGCGAGTTCACATCGTCGAAGGAGGAACTCATCACCAAAGTGTTCCCCGGTATTGCACAAAATTATAAAAATTTCGATTGGATTAGTGAACGGGCAATACTAGCAGCGAAGAATAAGAACGTTGATAGCTTGAATTTCATTATTCAAAGTCAAATCGTTGCAGAATTATTGTACATACAGAATTACATTGTACATTCGTACAAATCCGTTGACAGTCTGACCGACGAGGATAAAGCGACCAACTATCCGACGGAATTTTTGAATTTTTGAACTTTCCTTGATGTGCCAGGAACTCCGCCGCATAATTTACAGCTGAAGGTGGGATCGAGCGACGATCATCAAGGGCAAATTCAAAGTGAGGAAGTCCTTATCCCACGAATTCTGATTATTCCAACTGATCTTCCATTTCAATTCAAGCGAATTCAGTTCCCAGTTCGATTGGCTTTTGCGACGACAATCAATAAATCGCAAGGCCAATCGTTGCAAGTCTGTGGGATTAATCTTGAATTTCCATGTTTTTCGCACGGTCAGTTGTACGTTGCCTGTTCGCGTGTTGGCAAATCGTCTTCGTTGTTTGTTTTTGCGCCGGAAAACAAATCAAAACACATTGTGTATCATATCGCTCTCTACTGATTTCGATTCCATTCAAATAAATAACATTGAAATTTGAAATAACTGTGTTTTATTATCACTCTAGTTTATCTAAAGACGTTAAATTGGGGCGACACAAAGTTTGCCGGGTCCGCTAATTTATAATTTACACAGGATGCTACAAAAGACGCAACTTTTATAAATATGCATCAAAGCAAAAACCGAAGGTTACAATTACATTTCTAAATACTGATTATTATTCAGAATCTGAGGCTGGACAACGTCTGTCGGGTCAGCTAGTTCATTATATTTCTGGAGAAAAAATTCTTTTATTCTATAAACTCTTTTTTAAGATTTTATACAAACGAAAATACCCGCTGAAAGATTTGTTGGCATATAATTAAGTAAATAAGCTCAGAAAGTATTAAAATTTAAAAATTTAAAAATTCCATTTTTAAATAAGTAAATTAGATTTAGAATACAAATCATTGCAGAAGGGATTAGCATAAGTTTATTTTTAACTTGATTTTAGTGTCATCGTTTGTTTCCTATAGAATTGAATGAATAAATTACTAGTGCAAGATTAGTGCAAGTTCAGACTTCTCTTGGAAATCCTTGGAATTCCTTGTAAATCTCTGGAATTCGTTGGAAATCACTGCAATTTTTGGAAACCTCTGAAATTCTTTAGAATTCGTGAAAATCATTGGAATCGTTGGAATTCTTAGGAAATCGTTGAAATTTTTAAAAATCTTTGCGATTAATTGCAATTCTTAAAAATCTTTGGAATTCATTGGAATTCATAAAAAATTTGAAATTCTTTAGAATTCCTAAAAATCTTTGGGATTCTTCGGAATTCTTAAAACTTTTTGGAATTTCAGAGAAAGCGTTGGAATTCCAAGGAAATCCTTGGAATTTTAAAAACTCTTTGGAATTGATGAAATTTGTTAGAAATAGTTGTAATTCTTAGAAATAATTCAATTTTGTGTACACGAGACTTGGAATTCCAAAGATTTCCAAGAATTTCAACAATTTCCAAAGACTTCCAATGATTTCCGAAAAATTAATATTATTTATTAATTGTATTGCCAGTCAAATAAGTACAGCCATCCTCGGATTTAGGACATGATATTAAAAAAAATTGAACTTCTATCATTAAAACGGTATCATTTAAAACGGTCATTTGGCCGAATTTTTTTGGCCGGCACATCATTTGGCCGATACTCATTTGGCCGACATTCTTTGGCCGATTTAAATAAAATAATATAATTTATTTATATATTTATTTATTTCCCAAAAAATAAAATGTCAGTCAAATGAGTGTCGACCAAATAATCTGTCGATCAAATGATGTGTCGGCCACATGATTTATCGGCGAAAAACTGTCGGCCAATAGAATTCGGCCAAATAATTTTCGGCCAAATGACAGTGATTCCATTAAAACAGAGGCAAGGCAGGCTTAGCCTCCCCGGAATTCTGGACAATTAGAATTTTCAAAATAGGACAAAAATTAATTTGTGATTATAAGATTTATCAAAATATAGATACTCCTTCTTTAATAACTAATCAAAAAGTAACGTAAGGCTACCGCAGAAGCAGCATAATCAGCCTAAACCTAGAATATACATGCAGATGGTGTAGCCATTACAAGTACCGTAAAGTTTTACTGTACCCTTTCCCGATTTTGGGATTATTTGGAAGAAATATCTCATCATCAGGTACAGATTAACCCGCAGTGACTATGCATATTGACTTTCGCATAACCATAATGTTGCCAGCGATTGATATTCTCACAAATATACATATTGCGGTGTTAATCCGTGACGCCGGCTAATCCCACAGACTTACCCCCCTTTTAAGTTGCTCCGGCTAGTCAGGCCACAATCAGGTGTCGAAGTGTTTACGCTGGATATGAAGCAGTAGTAGGAGCCGAACTACGATTTTGATCAAACGATTAGACGATAAAAAAAATCTACAAATTTTGAAAGCTCAGTGGACATCGCAATATGTATAGCCTCGTAAGTGTTAAATGTGCAGTTTTAATCAGGAACTGTTGGCCAGAACACAAGTCACTGATTTAATTGGATACCTATATCTTTCCACAGTAATAGCACAATTTCAAAATTAAATTTTAAGCCCTTCGGGGTTACTTTTTCAATATTCTGAAACGACAAAAAAGTGACTTTTGTTTGCAATTGATTATCAGGTCCCACGAGTCCCACCATCTCTAAACGTTTAGCAATGATGCAGTTTGCAATAATTTACTTTAATAAAAGATTATCTTGTTAATTTAATGTTTAAAATATCTTGAAAATTATAGGGATTTTCAAAGAATTCCAATGATTTCCAAGAATTCCTGTGATTTTCAAAGCATTCTAGGGATCTTCGTAAATTCCAGTCATTTCTAAAGAATCTCGGTGATTTACAAAAATTTCCAATGATTTTAAAACAACTTCAATAATTTCCAAGAATTCCAGGGATTTTTTGCTAAAAAAATCTAAATAATTTTCAAAGAATTCCAATGATTTCCAAGAATTCCAATGATTTCCAAGAATTCCAATGATTTCTAAGAATTCCTGTTATTTCGAAAACATTCTAGGGATTTTTATAAATTCCAGTGATTTCCAAAAAATTCCAGTGATTTGCAAAGAATTTCAAACAATTTTAATGATTTCCAAGAATTCTTTCAAAGAATTCCAAGAATTTCAGGGGTCTCCAAAGAATTCCAAAAATTTTCAAGAATTCCAAGGATTTCCAAAGAATTAGAATGAATTCCAATGATTTACAAGGGGACAAAAGATTGTACACAAAATTTTCGGGATATTTACCCCTTGGTCGAATAAATGTATGTCCTATAAAATTCTATACCGAACGAAAAATGTTTATTCGCGTAAATATTGAAACAAATGATAGCTTATCAAAGAATGAAAACGTTAAATTAGTTTTGTTAGTTAGAAGCGTTAGTTCGTATGATCTATTGTGATGATCATGACTACAGGTTGCCAAAGGTTTGTAAAACAGGTCAAAGTTTACAAATACTAGTTGACGTTTCTTAATAGTCACTTTAACTAATAGTTGAAAATTCATTTGTAAAAATAGCCTTAAGGCTATTAGTTTATTTTCATTCGAAACTATTTTATATTTAAAAGTAGACAGTGGACAAAATATTTGGTCCAGGTGATCTTCAAGAATAGCCGATCAAAAATAAAAGTATAAAAGGAAGACAAAAATTTAAAATATTAATTTTTATTTCAATATTTTCCAAATTTGGAAATTTTATTAGGAAAGCCAATATTTAAAATTAAATTTTCAGTTAATTTTTAATTTATAATCAATTTTCTAAATAAATTAAATAAAACACAAATCGAACAGATAACTCATCCATATGCAATGATATCAACCTTACTCTATGAGAGCTTCAAAGTTTAAATTTTCAATATTATAAAATTTTAGCATTCCAAAATCAATTCTAATAATCAATATTTCAAAATCCAAATTTTCTGATTCCAAAACTTTCCTTGATCTAACTAAATCAAATTTAAATGATTTTGAATTCTCTCTAATTAATAACTCTCTCATTCATTGAAACCTCACATAAGGTTGTCAGAAAAAATGTTAGAAATGCATGTTAGCTCATTTGTTAAAAAATAATTGGCACTCTCAAAATAATTCATTAGCAACCAAAGCATTAGTGACGAAAGAGTGGCTACTCTGCTACTGTTTAATTTTGAAAGCTAGGTAATTATCTATCTAAGAAGATACATAATTATTTGACTGAAGCCAAAAACACTTTTTTGATTTAAAAAGAAAACGTTTTTCGCATTAGTATGAACTCAAAATTAAATCGCAACTGAAAACTCAGAGACAATCTTTATCTCGACCGCTTACGGGACCATCTTGGACGCACAACCGTCCCACCGAGTTGTTGCCATCTCAACTAGTTGGCGGGAAAACCAGAAAATTTAAATTTATTTTCATAATTCATAAAATATAAAAATCACTTAAATGTACAATATTAAAGTGTTAAAATGTATAGAGTTTTAAAAATAGGACAATTTTTTAAAATCAATTTATATATTGTTTTTAGATTAATCGTCAGATAAAGCTTTTAAGTAATTGCGAAATTAAGTTTTTTTTAGAAAACAAAATTAAAACTTTGATAATATATATCTCATCTTCAGAAACCTTCCATTGTACTATAATTATTTTATTATTTATTTACATCACTTGAAATTGTATAAACAATGTAAAAGTCAATATGTTTACTCTTTGTACTATTATATTAAAATTTAAAAATTAACAGGTTGAATTATTACCTTTTTTTTTATTATATTTTAATAATCCAAAAAAAAAAACTTTTTCTTAATTTTCTTATTGCCATGTGTGACCCACACAGTTGTTCTCAAAAAAATTTGTTTAAAATTAAATAAATAAAAAAAATGTGAAAAGGGATAATTCTCTATAAGTTTTGGCGGGGAAAACACTGGAACCGTTCAAAAAATAATGGTATTATGGCTGAAAAATTATGAAAAAATTCTTAAAAATGCATTTTATTATTTTAAATTTTCTAGATTTTTTTCAGAATTTTCTATAGATTAGAGACAAATTTATGGGTTGAAAATCAAAAAAAAAAATTTTTATTTCTTATTATCCCAATAATACGGGAGGAAAATTAAAATTGTACACGAATGTCGTGTCGCATGTTTAATTTGGTCGAAGGGCACTTTTATCTTTTTATTCGGTTATACCTTTTTGGATTTTGATTATTTCCGTCAGGAATTACCAACTTTCGTTCATTCATGACTAAGTGTAGAATTTTTAATTTATTCTTGAAATATTGCTACATAACAAGTTTGTGATATCTGGAACACTTCCGTTCACCCTCAACAGAAGATAGTATGATCTTATCTCCAAATCTGGCTAAAATAATTAGCTCAAAATTACCATGTGGCAATTGAGGCAAGTATTCCGCAATAATGTGAAATTTCTCATCCTGACTTCAAGTCCGCAATTTTGTTAAATTTTATCGACTGGAAAATATCAACCCGTGAAGTTATTACAATAATTGATTTGTTTTACTTCCTGGACAAAATCAAACATCGAAGAAGCTATAAGTTTCTAATTGTAAATAGCAGGCTGCATAAAATAATAGCAGTACTTTTTCTTATCCAAACATTTGAATTATAGCATAGCAGGTATTAATAGCTACATATACATATCCTATATCTAACTGGTCAACATTATTAAATTATGTAAATTCAATTGTGTGTACTTACTTGTATAAAAAAAGATACCTATTTAGATTACTTCACTTTCAAAAAATTAGCATTACATAATAATTAGGGACTTCTATATTTATGTAACAAATAATTTTTTAAATTACATTAGAAAAAGAAAGACATCATCATCGAAAGTAAAAACTGCAAAACGTGACATAAAAACTGTTACTTTCTTATGCACAATTTTTCGATGTTATTAAGTTTCTATATTTTGTAACGAAAATTAGATTATTTGGTATTTAATGCTCTACTTATGCTAGTGACGATACCTACGTGCATAGCTTTATACCTAAATACTTCCTTAATGCGATAATTATATAGGTGAGATTTATTACAACTAAATAATATAATATCTATTATACGGTAATAATAGTAATTATTATTTCGCAAACATATAACACTAAAAGAATTAAATTGCAAAATTATTTTTATCTGCTAAAAAACCTAAAGCAGTACTATTTTTTAGAAAAACCGTTTTATTTGGAGCAAATGCACTTTTTGTGGCTCATCTGTCCGTCCGTCAACCCTACAAGCCTACCATAAAATTTTTTTGAAGAACATTGAAATATTTAGAATTTCACCTCAAAAAACTTGAAACAAGTTTTTGTCCTCGTTATTTTTACTGGTCTTGTCAAGATTATTGCACTTTTCATTGCAAATCATTTTAAAAGGTAATTACTATGTGTAAACATCCAAAATTACCTTGCTTTGAACTTGGAAGTTTTTTTTTTATTTAATTGGCGTTCTGTTATTTGCAAAGTTCAAATCAAAGAAATTAGTTGTAGTTGCACTTATGTAATTATAAGCAATACAATGGAAGATCAGTTAATGCTAACAGTACTATAACTAGGTTTATTGTATATTATTAAATAATTATTGTGTATTACTGCTTTGACCTGTTAATAAATAACAAAGAGGAGGATCATTTTTACGATTAGAAAATCATTGTTTCATAATGAAGTGTATTTTCATTTGTATTCAAATGAGGACTGCTTTTACAGTTCAACGAACTACTACTGATTTAAGATTGATAAGATATCGCTACAACGTTACAAGGTAGTCTCTATACAGTGGGACCTGGATAACCGGTATATTTAGAGTAATTCAAGTGAATTGCACTAATGAACTTTAAAAATCTGTAATAAAACAAAAGAAACAAGGTGGAACTCGCTTTTGCGACAGTTCTTAGGCTTCTATACATCTATATAAGGAAAACGCTAACATTTTAATATTTTTTTTTTATTTCGACCTTTATAGGTAAATATTTGCAATTTACAAACCACAAATAAAACACAATTCATAATGAAATATTAAAATACCCGAAACACGTACCGAATACCGTATTAGAAACACGTAAAATACCTACTCTAAAAATACAAAATAAGAATATCGGATTAAAAAATATATATGTAAATAATCTGAATAATTAATACCAATCTAAAAATATTCTATATGAAGTAAAATTGTTTTAAGAACGTGCGTTCTGATTGGTTTTGAATTATGCGGACAGACGGACAGACGGACAGACGGACACGGAGCTAGATCATAAGGCTTCTTCCTATACGTTGTATAGAAGCCTAAAATGAAATTGAACCTATTTAAGTCATAATAACATTTTTTTTAATTTTGAATTTAGAATTTAGAATTTTGGTTCTCCCAAATTTCGGCTGGGAGAACCGAAAGGCTTGGCGTAAAGAGTGCGAAATACGATGAAACAAAATGTAAAAATTTGCTATATATATGTTACGGTCAATAATATAAATCGGGCGTTGACGTTAATGGCCGGACAATGACGTTAATGCCCACTTATGTTGGCCGACAATGCCGTTAATGCCCGTTTATGTTGGCCATTAACGTCATTGGCCGGTGAATGACGTTATTGACCGAAACGATTTATAGAATAAATACTATAAGGAACAGCAAATTGGCGATTTGAATTGGACAGTCAACTGGCAAGTGACATTTACGTGTGTTGCATGCATTGCATTCTAATGAATTATAATCATTCATGTAACAAAAATTTAAAAATTAATTATAAATTAAAAAATAATCAAATTAAATTTTTTAAATTAATCATTTTTATTCTGACATGAGAGTGATCCAGGGCATTTCGAATTGCAAATTTGTTTGTTGACACGCATATTTAGAAAAGACTAGTTTCATCATCGCCCACTATGTATTGGGCAATAACGTCATTGCCCGGACAATGATGTAAAAACCACATATTATGAAATTTTAATTGTCAACATCGCCCAAAATACACGGTCAATGACGTTATTTTCTTTTGTAAAGCGTTTTACAAAAGTCTTTTGTGTAGCGGAAAATCTTTGATATTGTATTTCTCCAGGTTTGAGACCGGAAACGGCCTCAATCGGCGCGGGTCCAGTTCGGCGCAGCCGTTTCTGACTTTCGGCGCCGGGCTGACTTTCGGCGCCGTTCCGGCGCAAGTACAGTTCGGCGCGAGAATAGCCTATCTTTTTCTTTTCCTTTTTTTCTTTCTATCTAACACTGGTGGAGGATTTTGATAGCCGCGGTATCATCGATTTTTTACGCGGATTAGGGCATAATTTTGCTATGCGCGACTAATTTTTTAAAAATTAGTTTCGCTCCAAATTGTACTTGCAAAAACGGTTGCGTCAAAACAGCTGTGTCAAAACATGAATTCGCTTAGGAGTTCTACGTTGGCTTCGACGTGCATGTAATAATTTGGCTGCATGAAAAAGGCGTCCAAAGACTTGCACAGGCAAACAATGTTTTGACCGACCTGGATCCGGTCCATTTGTCTGTTATACTATACTACCTGTTACTTGATGCTGATGGGATCTAGCAAATCTATAAATATATTTGTTTTACAGTCACAAAAGCTAGGTTTTTCAAACCGGGGGGTCTGGGTGGTATGGAATACGACGAGTACACTTCAGTGATTGTGTTAAAAAAAGAAAATGTGTCATTGAATTTCAAATCAGAAATCTTAGATTTTCAGAAGTTAGATTTCTGATTTGAACTTACACTTTTTTATGCGTACAATCTCTGGTATACTGGAGAGTATTCCATACACCCAGAGCCCCCCCCCCCCGTCGGTTTAAAAACCCAACTTTGTGTACGCATTTCGAAAACCAATGGATAGTCCCCAATTTTTTTTAAATAGTCAGAAAATTATTCTCTTTCTAATGGTAAAAAAAGTTAAAATTAACAGACAGTAACCGCTTCATTCAATAAAAAACTGTAAGTAGTGATAGTGATACTGGTAGAAACTGGTAGTTTCCCGTTGCCTTCTCCTTAGCTCATAGCCCAGCAATTTAGGGCATAGGGTCAAATTATAAAAGAATTTTGTTTTAAGTCAGGTCCCAAAACTTTCAGTGCAGGGCAATTCTTTAGTCGTCGTTCTTCATGAACATGAATTGGGCAAAGAGTTTATTACCGTGGTCTGATTTCAAATGAATTCTGGAAAGTCATCCGGGAAAATGATATCCGAGGCAAAACGATTCAAACACTCACAAAGAGCTTAGCTTCTCTTACAGCACTTACTCATCATAAAAATTATCATCATCAAATTACTAAATGTAATATCAATACGCAATGTCCTAACTCTTAGTGGGTAACATGGCACAAAGGTACTGTTGGCAACAAAAGAGTTAATGATCTGACAAAGGCTGGACTCGGTTGGGACTCGGTTGAACACAATGCTTTAACTCCCAGTGAGTAAAATGGCAAAAGTCATTGAGAGCAACGAGAGGACTAAAAATCTCTCCACCCTCCACATCCAATCCAGAATCAAAACTATCTTTTCTGATAACTGGCAATAGCTTGGTTACCGGGCAACTCAACAGTCTTCAAAACTTTTTTTTATTAAAAGTCTTAAAAGCAGTACTTTTTAATAGCTTACCGAAAATTAAAGTTGTTTTTGTTACTAGTATAAAAATACGAACATTGCTAAGCAACCTTTTTAACACATGCTTTAAAGTGCTTAGCTTTTAATGCTAGACTTAAAAATTTAACAAATTATTACAGTTTAATTTAAAAACAAAATAGATTTTTATTCCACAAATATTCAAGCAAAAGGTTTGAAGTAATTTAAATTTTAAAATATTTTATATTATTTTTGCATCCGCTTGGCTCCCTCCACTGACGTTCTGCTTTGCAAATGCAATAATTATGTGTCAAACAAAGTTTTACTTTTGATGCTAATAAGACAATATGCTATTGTTGTGCTCAATTCTCTTGAGCGCAAGAGAGCAAGTTTATTTAGGATATACCGCAAGATAGATCGGTTGCGCCCCGGTGATTGGAACATGCCCTAATGGCGTATTTCAAATCCCAATTGCAGGATGATAAGACTATCCTAGAATTAATTTCGTTGTGGCCTAAATCCATCAATGCTCTTATTTTATCATCGAAGCTCTGATTTTGGCTGGGTCCTCCAGCGTAAACTTGTGTCCAATGGCAAACGGTCAAATCGAACATTTTTCGATTGTATTTATACTGATTGGCCACCATCACATCTTGAGGGTCATTTGGTTCAGGAGTCGACAGCAAAAGTTGTAGCGATAACAAAACGCTCCTTAAAGTGAGCGATGCGACCCATTCATTTCCCAAAATATCCAAGCAAATGGCTCCGGTGACGGAAGATATATTTGGATGCCATATTTTGGTTGCAAAACGTATGTGTGGTGGTACAAACGGGTATCGGCTATTAATCGTAATTTCGAGTTCAAATTTACCCCCTTCGTATGGTGTATCAGGCGGGCCCATAATTTCACCTCTCAATTTACTAAAGTCGTCGTTGAGCAACTCCAATTTGATGCCACATTGTGCAGCCTCTTCACTACTAATCACCTCCATAAATTCTCTTTGTATTCTTCTTGCTGCAATACTTGCCATAATTTTTATTTTCTTATTTTTCTTTAATTGGTTAATTTGTTTTTGAAATAATTCTATTTTATTTTTCCTAATATAGTAAAATTTTTAATTAGTAAAAGATTATCTGATTAAATATTATTTTTAAAGCCCAAAATTTGGAAATTAAATTTTTTGTGTATTTTTACATAAATGTCGGTAGATATTGGGGCGAAGTGGCAGCCAGTTTATAGTTTACCCAAGCCGGCCAAAACTCGAAATTTGAAGATATCAGGCCCGAAATCTGTAGAATGATATTTTATTCAGGATTCAAAATTAGGCCCGCGAGGCTCAGGCCTAGGGCGGCAAAATTCTAATGGCGCCTAAACTATGGAGGTGAGAAAATTTTAGAAGTTGTGAAATATAAAGAAAAATTAATATTTTAAATTTTGTGTCGGGTGAATGTATGGACAAATTTCTAAAACCGCAGTCGACAAGTTCCAACAATAATAATTTAATAATATTTTTTATTGTGATATTTTGAGTCCGTTACTTTGCCCTCCTCGCACTTAAAATTTATTTTAAAAATAAATAAAATGTTAAAGAATAGAAAATAGAATAGAAATTCATAAAAAGTTAGATTTTTGGTTTAAAACAGAACTTACACATTATTAGTTTCAGTGATTCAAATTTTGGATTCTCTTCAGACAAACCTGAATTATTATGTAAAAGAAATGGTATAGTAAGTTACACAATTAAAGGACGTATGTAAACTGCGCTAACGGTTGGTGGGATAGCTTAAGAAGTAATACCCAAAGAGTGGTGTACTTATTACTAAATATTATTTAAATATTATTATGGTGGATCCGTGTATTGCCATGGTTGTCTTTGTCAAATTCGACTCTGCGGTACCCTGCGCTCCGGTCCCCTCCGCTCCGGGCGCTCCGAGCCGTTTTGCCAAAGACTAAACTAATTAAAAATATCCCCGAAGACCGAAAGAACACGCCAAAGGTGGTACTCGGAAAAGGTAAAATTCGTTTATTTTGATTTATTTTTAGATTAAATTTAGGGTCAACCTTAAAAATTTTTGGCGCAATTTACGGGTAGGATTAGAAAAACCCTTAACCCCTGGCGCAATTTACGGTTAAATTAAGTAATACATACTGGAAAAGTAAAATTTTTCTGAACGTAGCTTACTTGAAGTCAAAATCAGTTAACCCTCCATCAGGCGGATGAAAACATTTTTGAAAATTTCTGTTTTTGAAAATTTTAAAGATTTATATTTATAAAAATCATTTGATTGAACTATAAAAAATTGAGTTACTATCACTTAATTGATCTCTCGAATTGAACTTCCTTGTAAAAAGGAAGTATTGTAATCCCGATTTATCCCGAAATATCCGTTTTGACCTACCCTGAATCCATGGTAACTAGTTTCGTTGGATGTTGGACGTCTGGATGTCGCTTAACATTAATACGGTAGGTCGTAGAAAGTTGAAATTTTGTATTTGAAACTTTTATAGCATCTAGTTATGCACCTGCTAATTTTGGTTCCGATTGTCGATGCCAAATCCATGCGAGTAGACGATTCATGACGCTCATGAATGGATTAACGAGATTCTAACTAAAAACTACTGGTTTTCCGATTTTCTAAAAACAAAAGTTTCTCTTAAGAATCATTTAAAAAAATATATTAAACTAATTCGGTTTAACAGCTTAACAGAATAGTATATTGTTTCTTACTCTAATGTTGTTTCTAATGTTTTTATGTTTTAACAGAAAACAAGGAAGTCATGTGGTGTTTACATCGGATTTTTCTTGCAGACTATTGGAAAGAGGACAATTTTCTAAGCATTTAAAAAAATTAAAGCTGGATACACGGGTATTCTGTAGCCGGTACGTGTATCCAATAGTCTATAGGAAAAAGTTTAATTCGTGGAATCAGTTTCGTGATAGTTCCCAAAAATTGTTTTTGGTAACCTAGCAAAACAAAGCAAAAAAATAATGTGTTTTCAGCTTACAGATATAAATTTAAATTTAAATTCAATTATATATTTTTTTGCGATTTTGGACATTTAGGTAATAAAACTACTCTTTATTGTTTATATTCTGTAAAAATTTGAATATTTTTCCTGATCTTAATTAGTGAGCATTGAAACTGAAAAAAATTAATACAGTTAACATAATTTCTTTTAATATAAAGTGTTTATATTAGGTTAAATTTAAAAATTATGTAAATTGTATATTAAACCATAAATTCAAATAAATCAATTCAGTTACGTTTCTCATCTGTTTTTCTTTAATTAAAACAAAAACAAGTATGTTGAAAAATGATATAATATTGTAGTGCTAATTTAAATAAAAATGTAGGATTTTGAAAAAGATTTAGTAGAAAGTCAACTTTTGTTTGAAATGCGTTTTAAAATGTATTGTGACCAAACTGGTATGACTATGACTCGTCTAATTTTCTCATAAACTTGGCAATCAATATTTTTAGTAAACAATGATGACGCAATATTCACCACATATTGTACGAATCGTACGAATATTGGTACACATTATTGTCTAAATATTGTTATACAGGGTGCGGCAGGGAAACGAACATATTTAAATAAATTTTTAATTAAAAATTTTTTAATTAAAAAAATATTATCTTTTAGTTGAAGCAGGGTTCTTGGACGGTAGATTTAAACTAGGGATTTAAAATATCCTCACAAAAAAGTCACACAGATTAAGAACTAATTTATAGTAAAAACAATATAAAATTTTACCAATTGACAAATTGGTCAGTTCTATAAATTACACAAAATTACAAATAAATTTCTGAGACCTTGTATGGTCGTTAAGTTTCTTTCTTTGGTTGGTAAGGGCCTTCCACTCTTTCGTCATCGAATGATCTTGAAATGTCTGTTTTATGTTCTCGTTTCTTCCTATGGCTTTTCTTGATATTAGTTCATTGTGATTGTTGCACTTTTCGGTTTTCCTAATTTGTTTTTTGCTTCAGTTTATACAATTTCTTACATTATTGTGTTTCACCTTGTATTAAAGGTCTTTTATCCTGATCACTACTGCTCCACAAACTGTCTTGATAAGCCCTGCACACTGTTCTGCTTTCACCAAGATTCGCGTCTTAGTTACTTATTTCCAGGTGCACAGTCTTATCGTTTTGCCGTTCCTGTTTCTGGAGAAAAAGACCCTGTATCACAGAATACAGGGTCTTTTTGGCTTTCTTTTTCTCAACTCATCCAGGTTGAGTTGATTCATGAATTGCCTTAGATAGGTCACAGTGGATTTACCCTCTACGAAGCCAGCCTGCCGCGGGGAGTGATACGGAATTCTTGCTTCGTTAATTCTAGTTTTGATTATCTTTTCCAAAGATTTTCCGAACACGCTAAGTAGTGTGACGGGTCTGTAATTTTTGAAGTAACTTGCGTTCCCGCTTGGGTTTTTAAGGAGCACTATAAGTACTCCTTTTTGCCACAATTCGGGGAAGTAGGCCACCCTTAGGCATGCATTAAAGATATTCCGTAGCACCCTCTTGACGACTGCGTATACCTTTTTAAGGAACGACCTCTGAATGTTATCGAACCGCCGAGCTCTTTTAGCCTGTGTGTTGTGTATTATTCTGTCTAATTCAAATATGTCAATTTCCCTTAGGGGAGCGGAGTCGCAGACTGCCACCAGATTTTCGAAGTCCGAACGCATGGCTTGGTGATTCGCACATGAGTCCGTCATTCTGTCATCGTCTGGTAGCAGCTTGTTGAGAAGGAAGTTCAGCGTCCTTTTAGGATTCATTGTGTCGTTACCGCACTCTTCCTTGAAGGATGTCAGAATTCCCTTACTTCTAAAATAAGTGACTCCCCAAGGGTCCTTTGTTAAATCATCCTCAACGAATTCCTCTCAACTCCGCTTTCTGGCCTCCCAGAGTGAGGATTTGAATGTGGCACAGGCCGCATCTATCTCCTCATACAGGGCCTGCCTCCCCTCTTTCGTCCTGCATCGGTAGAGGAGATTTTTCTTGTTTAAGTATTTCTTCCTACGTCTCTCTTACTTTGTCGGACCACCAATCTGGTCTTCCAACGTAGGTTTTTTTAAAGTTCGCTTTGGTCTGAATTAATTTATGGATCTTGTTATGAAAGTCTATTACTATGCTTTCGATGTCTTCAGCGGTGGATAGGGCTTTGGAGTGAGGCTCCAATACCTCTACCCAACGCCCAAGCCCTACTCACGGTTTCTAACGGTATCGTATCTGGATTGCGGCGCCTGACTATTGTGACTCGGCCTTGATCCGCAACGTGATGACCCTATGGTCGGAATAGACCACATGGTCTCCCACGCACCAGTCTCTGGTTTCCGGAATAATACCGATTGACCCCAAGGTGAGGACATTACTCTTCCGCCCAGTGTCCCGTTAAAGCTGGGGAGTTGCCCAGGTTCATTGTAAATATGGAGGTTTTTCATGACTATGAATTGCTCTAGGGCTTGCGCCCTTTCATTAAAATCCACAGTGTCATGCCAAGCCCTCGACCGGCAGTTGAAATAAATCCCCACAATTACTTGAAGAGCTCTGTCTAAATTTGCTACCAACCCGTTGACGTTTCCCTCTGAAGGAAGGAAATAAGCCCCGATGAAAAAGATTGAGTCCCTATTGCTATTGAAAGTTATGGAATGGACTGTGATGAACTAACTGGAAGCTTGCTGATGGAAGGTGAACGTAAGTCCATCTCCCACAGCGTCATTAATCATGATGAAGGTCATTAAACGACCTCCAGTGAGAGCTGCAGTGCGGGTGTTAGGAAAATATGGTAATCTGTATTGTCCGTTCTCCCCTTTATGATTGTAAGGCTCTTGCATAACGACCAAGAGTGCCCGGCTTTCCCTGGCAAAAGCGTTGTACTTTGGCCGTTGCTGTACGTGAATTTCTAAGGTTATATATAATAAATAAATAAATATGATAATGGTATCCTTATCCATATAATTTGTCAAAAGGTTGTCAGTTGCTGGGTGATGTTTTCGTGGCGGCCTTTGTAGACCCTGCACTCGTTTGAGGCTGTGGAGTGATTAATGATCCTATGTTTTGCTCTAATGCAATTGATGCATTTGTGTTTGGCTGTTTCACGTCACATAGTCACACAGGGCTAAAATCAGGCGAGCGCACCGGCCGCTGAAGATTTGTATGGATGAAATTGCACTTCTTTATGAAGAATTCGTCTCACAGAACGATCAGACATCCCAAAAACAGCTGTATATTTGACCGCTTAACTTGATAGATCTTTTCGGGTGCCCCGATGGTTCTTGAACCTTCAAGTTCTTTTCCTGCACATCGCCGGTTTTTCTTAAGCTTTAAAATTAAATAATTTGAAAATTACGCGCGTCAACAAAGTGCATAAACCCTTCAACTTGTTTGTGGTGCGTGCAATGCTTGCGGTGCGTGCGTCGGCGTTTGACATAACGTTTCTCCCTCGTCCACTGCATGATCGTTGTTAAACGAACCCGGTCAACTCTGCGACGATCACCTTGACGATATGTCAGCATAGCGACGGTCATCTCCCCGATCGGTCAATTTGGCGACCGGTCAGATCGGCGCCGGCCAACTCGACGACTGTCAACTCGGCGACGATTCCAAGAGATAAACATTTTTTTAAATCTGGTTATAGTCTAAAATTTCCACGCTCTTAATTGATTAAGACGACGCGATGATTAAAAAAAAGGGTTATCTCGGGATGCCACAAAATTTCTTAGCTTAGCTTTCGTGCATATTTTTTCATTGCTTAATTGCCGAGTTGACCGGTCGCTGAGTAGACCGGTCTCCAAGTAGATTGTGGCCCAGTTGACAAGTCACCCAGTTGACCGTTACCGAGTTGACCAGTCGCCCAGTACCGCAACAACTCGGCGACCGGTTAACTGGGCGACTTATGAACTGGGCGACGCGACGGTCTACTTGGCGACCGGTCTACCTAGCGACGGGTTAACTGGGCAATTAAACAATAAAAAAATAATTGTCGCTTCAGGGCACGCGTTTCAAATAAGAAAGTGTCCTGCTGCACCCTGTATATTAAGTTATTGGGTGAGATTTGGAAGCCAATACTTGACAATATAAATATTGATTTCACAACAAATGATCCCGGTATCAAATTTTTGATCTTCGGCGACAAATGATCCCTATCGCAAATCCTCTATTAATCATTCAGACTACAAATTATCCTTATAACAAATTTTCCTGAATAATTTCTTGAGGTAATTAAAATTAAAATATACTTTACACTAGAAAATGGCGGATCAACTTAGTCAGCAAATATCTGAATCGCTCCACCCATTAAAAAAAATTCCTGAAGCGGCTCCAATTCAAAAATTCCAGATTAACCACACTTTTGTTAAAGATTAAATTAAACATATTCTAATCTACAGAACAGACAGAATCTACAGGTCACACGAACCTGTCTTTTTAAAACAATTTGAAAAATATTTGTGTGTGTTGTACCATGATAGTCAACGAAGTGAAAACTAAAAAATCAAAGGAAAATTAAACAAGCGAAGAAATAGAATATTTATAAAGAAAGTAAATTTAAAAACTGTTAATAAAAATTACTTTAACCAATAAATTGCAATAGTAATTGAATTGCTAATATTAAATAATTGCAAATTACATTAACAATTATTTTACACATTTTTATTGCAGTAAATATAATAGTTATATAAACTTGGTTTTGCATAAAACAGTTATTCGTCAAATTAAATTTTACCGCTCTAGGGCGGTAAGTACTCGTATCCTCGTGCGTAAATTAGTACCACGTTTTTGCATACCACGCACACGCAATTTGGTGTCAATTAATTATTGCATCGTAAAACATTTGACTTTCACATAAAAGAAAAAATTAATTTAATTTTTTTTTAATTAATTTAGTTTTAATCTGGAGAAAAAAATCAATAAAGCCACATAAATTTTGTGGTAAATAGTATTTTGAAACAAGAATTTTGATAGAAAATTCGATAACCACTAATTATACCTTTTTAAATGAAGTTTACTTTTACTGCAATACACTTTTGTGTTTTATAAAAATGTAGGAATTATAAATTTTGGTAATTAACTATGCCAACGAACAATTTCACCAATTAATACTAATGTGATACAAAAAAATTTTAATTGTTTCGAAATATAATGTTGATCTTATTGTGATAATAAAATAATAATATTTTTAGTAATTATCAGTTATAAATAATATAGCAATTTTATGTTTAGAAAACATGGAATACCTATGTACATACACGGAAAAAGAAATGAATAATAATTTCCTGCTATAGACCTTACTAAATTAATTTTGACTTATGTAATATTCTCCTACTTCTTTCAAAATTGTTATTATTTATGCTGGCTTCTTTAAATAATATACTAAGATTGATTGTAAAATAATAGTGTTAGTTCTGTTCTGACTATCGTGGAATTATAATCATAAGGGGTGAGTTTAGCTGCCATTATTTAAAGATCACGGTCGGGGGTAAAGCATAACAAAAGCATGCTTTAGACAAAAATATTTAAATTTTTAAATATTTTTATTTTTAAATTTTTAAAAATTTTTGATTTTGTTTTATTATTTTATTTCACTAGAAATTTAATCTAAAAGTGGTTTTTGCTTTGTACTCGAGTATATTTGGTGACTTATTTGTGTCACCGTCATAATATGAGCAACTGGACTCAATTTAAATATTTTCTAAAAAGAATCTTATCTAATAGTTTTCGTTTTTTTCCTAAATTAAATAACAATGTATCGTAAATTTCCAATACTTGATATTACAAAAATATTAGGTAGGTTGTTGTTGTTCTACTTAAGCTATCTGTCGAGCAATATAGATAAATTATCAATTTAAATTTTGAAAGAATGAAAACGAAAACTGAGAATAATTTTGATTTGAGTTTTCAGAATCAAAAATTGTTTTCAGTAATATAAAGGACGGGGGTGGGGCAAATTTACTTAAAAATTGTTAAGCAAAATTGTATTTGTGCATTAAATTTTCTAAAATACCTCAATTAGTATAATTCCAGGGGTAATTAAACTGATATGCCCACATGGATCTATTGTACTGTTTTCCAATTGTATTTTGTATTGTTTGTAAGTAATTTTTATTTTAAATGAAAATAACCTGAATAGCAGCTAAACTTCAGACAAGGTCAGGAGAAAGTACTGCATTAATGCAGTTCTTTAATGTGCAGACGTGATACTCTCATTTAAAACTGCTAATTTTTAATAATTGCAAAATTATCATATTATAATTATATAATATCATAAATTCAGATAATTATTAGGCCTTCAATTCCAAAGGAGGTTACCATGGAAATCATAATAATGGTTGTTAACACGTTTGTAACTAATTTAAACATATTGTCTCAAAAAAAAAATTTTTTTTAATTTTGAAATTTTGAGTTTTAATAATTTTTTTAATGAGAAAATTATGCTAATTTCTTGTCGGACGACAAAATATGGGAAAGTCAAAATAAGATTAAAGAACTTGAAAATCTATCCGGAAGTAAAGAAAGGGCGACAACAAATTCAATAAAAATACTGCAATATTGTAAAGTAGTTGGTGCAATTAAACCATGGGGATCACCTTTACGCCTGACCATGATGACTCAGATATTTTTAAGATTCATACATTTCATGTTACGAATTGAAAAACATTTCTTTCCGCAATTGAAAAAACTTAAAATTTGAATTTAGTCACTTTTATAGTTCAGAATGGAACATTTAAATAAACCAAAATGATATTTTGATTTTTTAAAGTAATTTGAATGCAATTATTTTCCAAAATACAGTAGAAGTCATGGAAATTGCGTCGGTGATTATTTGCGAATTAAAATAACAATTCCCTATGAAACTTCAATAACAGCAAAGCTAGGTTCTTCAAACCGGGGGGTCTGGGGGGTATGGAATACCCTCCAGTACCACACACCAGTGATTTTGTGCAAAAAAAGTTATATTGAGCTTATAAATTTCGAATCGGTAATCTAATTTCTAAAAATCTAAGATTTCTGATTTGAAATTCAATAACACATTTTCTTTTTTTGAACACAATCACTAATGTGCTGGGCGGTATTCCATACCCCCCAGACCCCCCGGTTTGAAAAACCTAGCTTTATGATTGGATTAAAAAAAATGTAATTTTGAATTCACTCTGAACTACAAAAGTGAAGAAATTCAAATTCTGAGTATCTTCAATTGTGGAAAAATAAAAAAAAATGAAAATTTTAAATAAACTAAAATGATATTATGATTTTTTAAAGTAATTTGAAGACAATTATTTTCCAAAATACGGTAGCAGTCATGGAAATTGCGTCGGTGATTATTTTAGAATTAAAATAACAATTCCCTATGAAACAAAGTTAGGTTTTTCAAACCGGGGGGTCTCGGGGGTTTGGAATACCCTCCAGTACACAACAACCATTGATTCTGTGCAAAAAAGTGTTATTGAGCATATAAATTTCAAACCGGAAATCTAATTTCTAAAAATTTAAGATTTCTGATTTGAAATTCAATAACACATTTTCTTTTTTTGAACCCAATCTCTAATGTGCCCCCAGACCCCCCGGTTTGAAAGCCCTAGCTTTGAAATTTATTTTTTAATTCGGGAATAATTCTCAGTGCAATTTCCATATCAAAAATAGTATATAAAAATTTTTAAAATTTTTTTGCAATTTATGGAATTACAATCCTGAATTGGTTCAAAGCTCCATCTGTAGTTGCTACAAAATAATAGCAGCTATATTATGGATTTTTGGAGAAGGAACAGTATAGTATGCGGTAAATACTATTGTAGGGTAGTCCGTAGAGACGAAAAACAAAGTCTTGGAAGATTCAGTCATAATAATTACAATTTGTTAAAAAAAATATATTAAAAGTATTTTTAAGGCAAAAAAATTTTTTTTATTTATGAATGAAAATAAGAGAAAAGAAATAAATGTGAAGTTGAATGATTACCATTATTTTGTAATGAAATGCCTCTCAAAATTGATATAAACTGTTATATTGCATTATTAAATATCTGATAATCCCATTCTTATTTTAATGATTTTTTTTTTTTAAATCTTGTTCTACCCTGTTTTTTTTGAGTTTTCTAAAATTCATAATTTTACTACGCTACTAAAATTACCATAAAATTTTAAAATATTATTACTAAATTTAGTACCAAATCGGGAAGTACCAGAGATGATGCGATTTTTAACATTGCTGGTATATTGCTTAAAAATTATATATCTCGTAGTACCCACCTTGACATTTTATTACATGAATGAATAATTTTAGGCCGTAGGGCATCCAATCTTCTGCAAAAAAAATGGTCCAGTGAAAGTAAAATGCACACCATTTTTTTATTGCGACAATTATCTCTTATATAACAGTTTATAGTTCTAAATTATTAATATGCGAAATGATAGTTAAGTAATTAATTTTGCAGTTTTTTAACGTCACGATCATATAATTCGGGTAATTAAAAAGGGCTATAAAAAATAATAACATTATAATCTCTTACATAATTTTATTAGAATTATAATGCACTACCTTTCTCCACTTACGCATGGTACTACTTTTACTCTCGTCTATTTTGACCCTGAACTTGATGCTGCTAAGGTTTACGCTTTATATGCCACATAGCAGGCCCGTATCTAGGCTTATGGGTCGATTCTAGTCGTTGGTATAAATCTTGAAAATTCAAGTAATTTTTTTTAGTTTACACTTCCCCTCCCCTTTTTAAATCAAATTTTAGATTTTCATTTGTTTCAATAATCTCTCGAAAAAGATGTCATCAGCTAAAATTATTGTAAAAGTAACCAATTTTAAATTTTTGGAAATGTCATAACAGAAATACCAAATTGCAAAATTCAAACCGACATAAATTAGCAATAATTATTTTGTGATACCACTAGTGCAACTGCAAGAGTAGCATTTGTTTGATTTATTGTGAAATAAAAACTGTCAAATAATAGTTTAACGTGTAATTGAGAGTTCTCATAAATGCACTTTCTTTAATAAAAAGAGATCGCAATTTTGTCGCTCGTAAATTAACATTTTTCCGCTCGAAATATTAAATATATTTTTTGTTACAGAAAAATGACTTCTGTTCAATTAATAGTCAACCACGCATGGAAAGATGCCGGTAGTTCGGAAAAATCTGAAGAAGTTTTTAACGAAAACTTAACTGATAAAATTTGGGAAGTAGCTCTCAATGAATTGCGAGAAGATGAAAAAACTCGTGAGCAATGCTTAAAGCAATTCAAGGAATGGATTCGTCAAAATAAAGATATTGAAAACTGCATTGTGGGTAAGTACAACTAAAAACTTTTTTTTTATTGTTTTATTTAATCTAACTTTAACCCTGCATGTGAACTTGGGTTTTCAAGGGACAGTAGTACATGTGTATTTTATAAAACATGGTTCGCGTGTTAAGTATGTCAACAAATAAAATTTATGCAGAAATTAGACTGCGGAAGTTATTTATTTAAATTAGTTATTTAATAGATGAACCTTATGTATACCATTGGGTTATGTATTAACTTTTTTTCAGACGACTCATTTTTGCTTCGCTTTCTGCGCGTCAAGAAATTCAGCATTCACCAGGCCCAGCAAATGCTACTTAAATATTTGAATTTAAGGAAGTGTTACAAATACATATTTTATAATGCCGATTATTTGGAACCAAAATTGTCCGAAATCATCAATTCTGGGTAAGGAAATTTATTTACCATATTACATAAGTAAATAACATTACATTGCGTCTTTCAAACGTCATAAACTTACGTATAATTTCAAATTTAACTGAACTTTTAATATCATAGTAAAAGAAAGTAACACTGTTACTTTGAGAGCCTAAAGATTGATTATCTACTCTTCCGGCTAGAACACGAAGACCACCACCCGAGGGCATTACATGTACTAGATATTGACGAAAATGGGCTTAGCTCCATTCTACGAACAGTGCGTGTAACCTGCGTAAATAGTTACATGACACTTTCTTTAAAGCAGTCAAGGATTACAACATACAATAATTTTATTTCAAACTAAATTTCATTAATTAGGGCCGAATTTTACTTAAAAACGTAGACTCCGGTCCTTCTAGATCTGTTTCTTTCCTACAAAGATGATTTTTAAAAAACTGCCAATACATTTGACGCATTGAATTTCTTTTGTTTTGATCCTTTTTTACCCAAATTTTGGAGTTATCGTGCTTTTTACTTAATTAATAAACCATTTTCAGTTACATATTTGCTAGCCCATTTAAGGATCGCAATGGACGCCGTGTAATTATTACAACTCCAAGTGAGTATTACTACAGTTACAATTTTTTGAATTTCCTAATTTTTTCAAAATTTTCAGAGTTGTTTGAGCCTACCAAATACAACAGTACTGACCTATCCCGTGTTCATTTAATTACCTACGAAACGGTGATTGACGATGAAGAAAATCAAATTTTGGGCTTCACCCATATCGGCGATGTTGGGTCCGCATCTCCATCGATGATCACCATGTGGTCAATCACCGAATTTGCCACCTTGGTCAAATGGGGAGAGGTGAGAAAAATATCATATGAAATCAAAATAATTAAATTAAAATATTTTAGCAATCGTTTCCCATGAGACACAAAGAAATTCACGTATTAAACATGCCGACACCGTTGCAATACGTTTACGATTTTTGTGCTTCGAGAGTAAGCCAAAAAATTAGGGATAGAGTTAGGGTAAGGCAATAATATTTTATTCTAAAATTTTTCTGATAATTTCATACCTTTAGCTGTACAACACTCAAGAAGAACTTCACGGTGCGATCGATTCGTGTGTTTTACCGGCCGAATATGGCGGTATAATGCCCATGGCCGAGATGGTGGATCTTTGGAAAAAAGAATTGGCAGCCAAAAGAGATCGTATTTTATCCCTCGATAAGATGAATCTGTTGAGCGATAAGGGTATAATCTGCCGAAGAAATAATAATAATTCGTTAAATGACGTTAACAATATAAGCGGAAGTTTTAGAAAATTGGAAGTAGATTAATAGCTATGATTATGATTACCATTTTACTGTATTGGGTATTTGGATTTTTAATGCTCTTAGGTTTTTAGTTTTTTAATTACTTACTCATTTTAAACACTTTCTGTTTTTCTAGTCAATCATAAACTAAAAAACATGATTCCTGAAAGGAAAAGTGCACTTGTAAATCTCTACATTTATATTTTTACCTATTTTACGTATCCAGTAGCTGCCCATACAATTTTTTTACTTTTAATTGTTAATATATCGTAATGTTCAATTTTTTATATTGTTAGTTTTAAGTCATCGTTTCATTAATGCGCACAATTATGTATCACATTTTTCATTAATAAATTTTATTTGAATGAAATATCATCGTAATTATTATGATTATTATACAGGACCGTCCGTATGTCCGCATCGCACTCGAATTTCGACTTTCGAGATTTATAATAATCGAGTTTCACATCAAACGAATTCCATTGAATTTCGACTAAAAAAGCAGTTTACTTCTGAAAAGTATCTACCGGATATATTGCGATGTACTGGTGGCTGATTTTATAATTTTTCAAACTTTCAGTATCAGTAATCCATTTTTTTCAGCATGAGACTCTTCTTAATTATCAAAAATCTGGTCACCCTTCTCTTACATCGACATGTGAATACATTCTTTTTTTCTCATTATCCTTTTAAAGGGTACTTCTGAACAATCGGCTTAATTTTCATCAAAAACAATTACAACATTTAAACCCCCGCCTTGAAGCTGCTTAAATTATATTGGGGAATTGTGTGCGGTTGGTTGCAGCAGAATTTTTTAATTTCCTGCTACATAACTTACTCGAACCTGGTCCTCACATCTCACCAATCTAAATTGCTATAAAATAGCAATTTTCAGCAATGTCACAATCTATGTTTAGATTTAGAAGCCTAGAATTGTTTACAAAGTAGCAAATGCAATGTTATTAATTCAGCTTATAATTAGTTAGTATAAAAATATAGATTAAGTTTGTAATCTCTAATTAGATATGGATTTATCCATTTTTATTATTTGGAATTTTCTGTATAAAACAGAAGTCAAACAGTTGTAAGAATCATAATTTTTCTACTAGAATTCAAAATGAAATTCCTGATTATTACTGGTTTGGTTCTAACAACCCTCATACGTGCTTCTCATCAAAATCAGGTCAGTGTTTAGAATTTTTATAAATTATTATGATATTAATTAAGTAATTTTGTATTTTGTCAGTTTGCTGCACATGTTTTAAAAAATTATTTTAAATCACACGAAGAAGTAAAACGGCATTGCTTAGTCGAAATACCTGTGGATAAAAAACTCGAATCTGTTTTTGAAGAAACTGGCGAAATGGAAAATGGTGAAAATCTCAATTGCTTCATAAAATGCGTATATCTTACAGCTGGCATAATTAACAATGAGGGTAAACTACTTCTCGACGAAATAAAGAAGGTGGTAAATTTAAAAAATGTTCAAGTCCTGAACGAATTTAACGAAAAATGTTCCGACTTTTCCAAAAGTGATCTTTGCGAAGGTTCTAAACAATTAAGTATTTGCGCATTGCAATTTATGGAATCGCACAAGCTGGATCTGAAGAACCAGTAGGTAGGTCAAGAAATTAATAATGATTTGTTGAGGTTACTAATATTATAAGGTGAAGGTAAGAGTGGTATAGATAAATTTTAATATTGTAAACTTGTAAAAGAAATTGTAAAAAACTTGTGAAAAAAGAATAACAAAAAATAAAATTGTAAAGCAGCGTAAAAATTACCGCCTTAAGTATCTAAATTGAAATAAATTATGTTTGTAATAATTGGCAGGAAGCCCTAGAAGCGCCTTCATGGATGCGGTCGGCGTTGCTGCAATTTCCCCCGTTACTCTTTGCATTGTAATACTACCCATTTTCTCTCGCATTTTCTTAACCTTATGCCTCCAGATAAGAGATGCAAACGTAACTGTGGGCATCACAAATTTTGTGTATAGCCAAAGAAACAATTTTGGTTTTAGTCCCCACGATTTTCAGATCATTTTCCTGCAGGCCCACATTGCCCTAGTCGCTTGGATCGTTCGACCTCCTACTAATGATAGCTTTTCCCCCACATGCGGGGCATATTCACACCATGTAGATTCCTACGTTTTGTGAAAGCTGCCACATCGGTCTTACCTGGGTTTACCGATAATTTTTCTTTTGTGCATCATCACTCTACGGTCTATAAGGCTTCTTACATCAGTGAAGATACATGTCCGTAAATTTTCTGCCGATGAGACATGTACATACATACATATGTATGCCTATCTGCTCCAGCTCTCACAGAAGGTTGTCCACGACCAGGCACCACTGTTTCTGTAATCACTTTGCGGAAAAAAAAACCTCCACGGTCGACAGCCCTAGAGAGGAGCTAATTATTCTTACCTCTCAGGCTAGAGGTAATCCATCCAAATAATGAATGGGTTTACCCCCCCCTCTTCGAAGTATATACGCTATTGAGTTGAAAGACGTGTTGCCAAACGCCCCTCTATGTCAGGACAATTGTTTGTCCCTCGGGAGCCCTCTTTATTATCAGAGTTAGTACGTATATACTCAATTCACACAATTCTTCAGACTGATATGCAAACTGGCGTTGATGTAATGACAACCCTGTCGATACATCATCCCTGATAAGCCTTTTTTGTGTGTGCGGTGGAAAACGTGTTGTGTTGCGTGAAAAATGAAAAATGTTGCCCACGAAAAATCCCTCCTACTTGGTCCGCGTAGGCATTCATCTCGTGGACCTGGTTCGTGGTGGTTGCCCTGTTGGGCATTTTCTTTGGATTTATCGCCCGCACCCATTGCTAGTGGTTACCCTGCGAGGTGATCTTAGGCCGAGGATTGCGGTGGTCGCCCTGTTGGTTGAGGGTTGTCCTTATAGGACTATGAACTTTTGCGCACTTGTTTACGTGACCTTTCGGAGAACTCGTTTACATGTCCTTCCGGCATTTACATTTCGCCCGCTCGTTTGCTCTTTCAGGGCTCGGTCTTTGGGTGGCCTTTGCGAGGCATTCAATCAATCAAATCCGCTACTGGACCCCACTCGTCCTTTCCTTGTAGCATTTCGGCCATCAGGTGGTTCTTGTGCCCATTCTTGGAATTAAAAAATGTGTTCTGTGATGTATCGATTGCTGGGCAGTAGGTGCACTTGTCATCTTCAATCCTTGCGACAGGCCACGAAGAGGGGGAATACTTCATTGTGTAAATCCACCCCACCTAGGGAGCGTTCATAAACTACGTGGTTTGGCCAATAGGGGGGAGGGGTTAGGTAGAAAGCTACGCAGGGCTACGTGAGGGTACGGGGGGATTATAGTCAAACTACGTAGTTTTCTTCATTTATTATGAAAATAATTTTCAGAATATAAGCGACAACATAATATGGATATTTATTTCCGTATTTGGATTTTTTTTATTTATATTTTGTATAGGTGCGCTATTTGTTTTAAAAACAAATATCGGTGTTATTCATTTTTTATACCAAATAATGTTTAATAGTTTTGTTAACAGAAAACATAACCTGTCTTCTGGACTTTATAGGAAAAAAAACTACGTTCCATCTAGGGGGGGGGGGTAAGGTTATCATGGTAAAAGCTACGTTAAGCTACATGATGGGAGGGAGGGGTTCTAAAGAGGTCAAAATCAAACTACGTGGTTTATGAACGCTCCCCTACGGAAGAACCAATCGTTGTAATGACCGCTGTAGATGGGGACACTGCAGAAAAGTTAAAATAGACGTCGCTGAAAGTAGGCCTGGTGATGGGCTGCAGGGTAGAAAAAAAGCGATTTCGTGCCTTCTGCCAAAGATGTTGGACAGACGGACACAAGTTCGACATATCATAATATGTGTAATGATAATAATAATAATATGCAGCAGCCGAAAGAATCTCGAAAACACGTATATTCTCTGCGGGAGGAGAGGGACACAAAGCGGCGGCGTGTGCCAACAGAGCAAAATGCCCAAATGCAACGGGCCACACCAATTTGGATACATATGCCCACAATGGAGGAGGAAACAAGACCCACTTCATTCAGGTCAATCTCAATTGCTCGAAAACAGCGCAAGACCTATTAATGCAATCGGCGAGATTGAGGAACGCCCAACTGGCCTTGATCAGCAAACCCAAGAACACAACTGGGCTTAAAGTATCAAGGGCAAAGCTGCCATAGCCATCCTGGTAGACATACCAATCAAAAACTCTGATCGGGGAGCCGGTTACGTTTGGGTAGAATTGGAAGAATACGACGTCTACTCTGTGTATTTCTCCCCTAACGAATCGCCGAAAGATGTTACCGAGCAATTAGAAGCGCTCTTTCAGACCATTAGATCCAGGAAAAGACAAGCCATAGTGGATGGGACTTCATTGCGAAGTTACCGAAGTGGGGGTCCCCAGAGAAGATGGAAGACCTTGTTCTTATGAACGAAGGAGGTCACACTTCAAGCGGGGCACGTACACCTCGGTGTTTGACCTAACACTGGCCACTTCCAAAGTGAGCACTTAAATTAATTCATGGAAGGTGCTCCAAGAAGAGAGCCACATTGACCATCGCTACGTGGCGTTTAACGTGTCTTCAGGTGGTCAACCACCGGAACTCCAAATCAGATGGGCTTGGAAAAGATTCAACGAGGACAAATTCCAAGAGTACCTGGACAGTAAAACCTTAAGCCACTTCACCGAAAAAGGCATCGATCAGTACCAAATCGGACTGCGCAACTTTTGCGTCTCGAGAAGCAAGAACTCCTAACCACCGGTCAACTGGTGGATAAAAGAAATAGCTGAAATAAGAAAATCGTGGGACAAAATAAGAAGAAAAATGTTTTTTTCTTAAAATAAAATAAAAATCAAAGAAGAAAAAAAACTCTTAAAAAAGAAATTTGGAACTCAAAAGAAAAGAAGTGGGACGACTTACTATCAGACATACATAGGGACGTATGGGGGCAAGGCTACAAAATCGTGTGCAAGAGAATAGGTGCAAGAGCCAAGCTAGACCTTGTTCCAGCTCACATCCATAACGTGATTGAAACACTGTTTCCCCCCCAAGCAACCTTCGAGAAAACCACCCAAAACAGCGAAAAACCAATAGCAGAACTAAAGAACGAAAGATGAAGATAAAAAAGGCCCCGGGCCCTAACGACATCCCAGCTACGCTCGTCAAAAGATTTTGCGAAGAGCGACCGCAGTGGATACTGGAACTCCAAAACAACCTGGCAAAAAAAGAAAAATTTCCGCAGGAATTGAAAAATGCCAAATTGGTCCTCCTAAAGAAAGGGGACAAACCGCCAAATGTTCCATCGTTCTACAGGCCCATCTGCCTGCTTAACAATCTGAGCAAGGTTTACGAAAAGTTCATCCTGGCTAGACTAAACAGCAAAATAAAAAACCTTGGCGGCCTGGCATCAAACCAGTTTGGATTTAGAAAGAGGCGGTCAACAACTCACGCCCTCGAAGAGCTAGTAGCAAAAGTTAAACAAGCCAGGATGGGCACTTGGAGGACATGAAACTACGTCTTGGTTGTCTCCTTGGAAGTAAAAAATGTATTTAATTCGGCCAGGTGGTCAAACATTCTAGAGGAGCTGACAACAAGAGACATAAGCGGGGCTTTACAAAATCTGATTGCAGACCACATATCTCAATTGCAGAGCAATCATGTTTTAAGAAGAAACATACGAAGTCACATCGGGGTAGCTCAAGGCTCTGAGCTATATTGGCGCCGCTTTTTTGGAACGTGAGCTACAATGAGATCCTCTCATTACCGATACCGCAAGGCGTGTCCCTGAGAGGCTTCGCTGATGACATCAACGCAATCGTAGTGGGAAAAACAGAAGACGACATAAAAAAAAAACCGAAACGACCATAGCAATTAGTCCAAAGGATTGACCCTGGTTTTCGAAAAAAAGATGCAGTACTGTTAGCGGAAGACGTAGGCACAGAGCGATCTGGATCCGCCTACCCGATACAGTCATCACTCTGTCAAAGACCATGAAAGTGCTGGGGATACAGGTGGACAACAACCTATCTTTTGATCCACACATAATAGCAGCATCGACCAAAGCGGAGAAAGTAGCGGCGTCTATCTCCAGACTCCTCCTTAACATCGGGGGACTCTCCGAGAAAAGGCGGAGAGTAGTAGCCAGTGTCGCCGAGTCGATTATGTTGTATGGGGCACCCGTATAGGCTGAAGCTGCAGAAGTACGTCGGGCTAATGCTCAAAGTACAACGGAAGATGGCGCTACGTATAATAAGAAGGTACAGAACCACGTCAGCGGAGGCATCCATCCTTTTAGCCTCGCTCATTCCAGTGAACCTCCTTGCGCAGGAACGTAAAGCCGCCTTCCACCAACCAAACCAAAGCAGAAAAGAACTGAGAAACCTATCGATTGAGAAATGGAAAGAAAGATGGAGAACAAGTGAAAGGGCAGATGGACGTACCGCCCCATCCCAGACCTTAGAGGCTGGTACAAGCGCGACCATGGCGAAGCAACGTACGAGCTGACACAAGTACTATCGGATCACGGATGCTTCAAATCGTACTTATACAGATTCAAGAAAGCAATCAGCCCCAACTGCACTTACTGCCCAGATGTGGAAGACTCCGTAGAACACACGATATTCAATTGCCAAAACTGGAAAGCTCCCAGAACCATCGCGGTAGAGAGAATGGGTCAACCCTTGACTCCCGAAACCATGGTTATATGCATGCTAACATCCAAAAAGACCTGGAAAATCATCGAAACGCTTTCCAGAGAGATAAATGGTGAAAAGAAAAGGATCAAAGACAAAAATAAGCAACAAATCGTGAAGAAAACGACGCTTGAAAAAAAGTGCGGTCTGACAAGAAAACTATTCTAACCGACAGAACACGAACACCACGAAGAAAAAAGTCCTAAAAGGGCAGAACATCCAGTGAGCTGTGTAACGGAATGAATGCGCGAGCATATCCCGAACACACCAACGAGAGAGGGTTTTTAGTGGGTTCTCACACTACCACCCAGTACGGGCTGGTGGTGTCTTGTAGAGCATTTTCCCTCTTCTGACGCTAATCTAAAAAATGGTTGCCTATCCTGGTTAGGTAGCCATTGAAGCAACCGTGGCCTGTCAGTGCCTGGGTTAGATGGAAGTCGATCAACCCGTGTGGTCTTGTTGTCCATTGATCTATGACGGGGATGAGGCGTCTGGTTTAGATTCCAGTGGTTGGCTGGGCCCACCTTTCTTTCCACGCCATTTCTGTTTCTCGGCTATGTTTTGCCTTTTCCAGCTTGTAGTGATGGTTTTTTGTTCTTTCTACCAGATCCAGATCAATGGGGGGCGTACCTCTTGGAATACTGTGCTGTATGATGAGCAGACCCGTAAAGACGCTTTTTTCTTTACCTTTGCCGGTTTGTTCCGTTGAACTTGTACCGCCATGGTATCGACCCATAATGAAGTAAAAAGTAGTATGAAGTGGACGACTGAGGCCAGTATTCGTTTCTTTTTTTTTGTTTTGTTTTGCTCTCTTGTCGATGATTGGATCGTCCTTCGATCCAATTCGATCAGATGGCTATTTTTCGGTTCATTTTAAAGGTAACGTGCTTGATCTTTCTTTTCCCTGTTAGAAGAATAGCTTCGATTTTTTGTGGTACTAAGGTGGACCCCTTGGACTGCACCCAGTTATTGATCTTTGTTTGAACAGGGCTAGCCAGGAGCTTTTCTTTCGCAGTTTTTTGCGTTGTTACTTATACTCGAGCTTCGCTGCCTCAGCCTCTTCCTGCCGGCCCCTAACTTGAAGGTGTTGATATGCCCTTCTTGCAGCTGATTTCTGCTTCTCCTCCGCGTGCTACTGTGTAAAATTATATAGCAACCAAACGAGTGATGCCAGGAAAATCAGAAAAATTTATTAATAAAACAAAGTTGGTGGAACGTATTCTTTACTCTATATCTCTGTATATATAATATATAATAAAAATCAAAAATTTGAAAAGTGATTTACTTGTTATTTAACCCTTTACATGCCCATCACTTCTTCTGCATATTTGATAGCGCAACCTACAAATTCTTTTGCTCCCGAGCATAGATCGTCTTTATTGAAATCTGCACAATTTTTCCTTAATGAATCCAAAAGTTCATCTGGAACATCTACATTTTTTTTAATGTTTTCTAATAGAACATCTCCATTTTCACTCATTACGCCATATTTGACAAAGACACATTTAACAAAGCATCTGTTATTTTCATCTTCATCATCCATATTATCGAAAAGGGAATCCATACTTACTTCCGAACTGACCATGCATTTCGCTTTTAATACTTCTTCTGAGTCAAAGATTGTTTGTAACATTAAACCAGCCATCTAGAAATAAAACGCATAAATACATAAATTTAATAATTATTTTCAAATGTGTAACAAACTATACAACTATTCAACTAAATAGTTTTGATTTTAATAATAATGTAAATTATGAAATTAAACTAATTTTTTCGATTTTTTTTTTTATAATTCTGCACATCTAACTGATGGGTTTACATTATTAATTCCATCTGTTAAACTGGAAGCGGTTTAGACGTTCAATTCAAGTTCAATTTGCATACATCATGTGAAATGAATTTATTCAACTGAATTGTTCAGTGGAAATGAATAATGTAAACCTGCGTTCTGCAAAATATGCAAATCCCCAATAAACTTATTTTTTATCAAATAAATATAAATTTTCTTTTTTATCCTACCTCACTTCCTTGATGAGAAACATTTACAACTGTTAGAACCAGAAAAACAACCAAACAACCAGTGATCAATTGCATTTTAAATGTTTAGTATTACTGCTTGTATCAACAATTAAGAACAAATGTGGTTTCCCGAAAAGTAAAAATCTTTTATATAAGTTAAATTTGAAATAGTAATGAAAATTTATTATGCGTTTGTATAATAAATTAAATAAAATTATTTAGCAGTAATTATGATTTTAACAATAGATTATTGTATAATCACTTTTTACTGCTTAAATATTTCAACATCAAGGTTAATTAAAAAGCAAAAACATCCTAAATTGATAATCCCCAAAGCGGTTGCGACGGTGAATTTCAATATAAAAGTCGTCAGAAAAAATATAAATGGAAGTCGATTTTCCACAACAAAAGAGTTTGTTAATTATAATTTATTGCTCATTATCTTTATTGCTTATCTTCACTAACCATGAAAACTACAAAATGTAAGAAAAAACATTATTTGATATTTTAGAATCCAACCTTATATCATTGATGGCTCCCGAGTATACCTAATCGGGACGTAAGTTTTATTACCTGTTGATGACGTATCTAAATTGAAAATTAAAAAATTCCAAATTTTTTACATAGTTTTTATTAACAATATTGTAAACAACAAATAAAATTACATTCACTAAAAGCTTCTCGCTGTAGACTTGTAAAATTATTTTAAACGTCGCAGCGAGTTATCCGTAACGGCACGCACCACCTCTATCGGTATCCATGCTACTATTTTCACTAAATCGCGATTTAACAGTTTGATATATTTACGGGATTTTCTGCAGACCATATCTTCGAATACTGACCTCTTTTTTCGTAAATCGATGAAATTCGATGGAAATCAAAATTAAATATTATTTATTTTGTTGCAGAATTTTTCTCTTTTTTTTAATTTGGTAGTTACAAGTTTATAGCAAGTTTTCTTTATACCCCCCCCCTCTGCATGAAAGTGCTTATGCTTCATGAAATTTGTTTTGGTTTATTGCCGAAAGTTTATAAGAAAGAATTGCTATGGTTGTTCGTTGGTACCTACAGCTGTTTAAAGGTGACTTTTCCTCAAATTTTGCTTAGATCTCGGTAATTATCGACCCTACAAAAATTTTTTTATATACAAAATTAAAGTACAGAAAATTTTCTACAAAAAAGGTTTTATTAATTTTTCTCGTAGGAGTGATACTTTAAAAATAGTAGACAAGAAAATAATGACATTTAAAGAAAATACTAAAAATAAGAAAAACCTTTTTTGGAGGGAAATTTTGAAACCTGCATAAAGCATCCTTAACACGTCATCAAATTTTTTCAAAAAAAATATATGTTATAGAGAAGAGAAAACTACTGTAAGTTACGTGTTTTTGGATTTTTCCCAAAAATTATATTCAAGGGGGTAATAACCTCTTTCTTAACTTTGCCATGTGTTGTCATTTTCGAATAAAAATTTTTAAATATTTTATTGAAATTGGCTTGCGAAAATTATTACTAGATACAAACTGTACTACACAACTGTTTTATTAATAATACACCCCCACCTATCAAAGCTTAGAGGGGAAGCTTTAAAGCTTGGAGGTTAGAGCTTACAGGTTGGATCTTTAAAGCTTGGAGGTTAAAGCTTAAAGCTTGGAGGTCAAATCTTAGAGGTGGGAGCTTTAAAGCTTAGAGGTGGGAGCTTTAAATCTTAGAGGTGGGAGCTTTAAAGCTTAGAGGTTGAAGGTCAAAGCTTAGAGGTGGAAGCTTTAAAGCTTGGAGGTTACAGCTTAAAGCTTAGAGGTTTGGACGTCAAAGCTTAAAGATGGGAGCTTTAAAGCTTGGAGGTTAGAGCTTAAAGCTTAGAGGAGAAAGCTTTAAAGCTTGGAAAATAGAGCTTAAAGCTTAGAAGCTGGTGGTCGAAAGTTTTAAAGCTTAGAGGTTAAAGTTTAAAGGTCAGAGCTTTATGCCCGCCTTTCCCTGCGAAAAGATGGTAATGAGCGGAACTAACTGACCGGAATGGAGTCAGATAGTTTTAGTCTTCCACTAAGAATTTCACAGAAAACTGCTCTTTGCTTTCCATTAACAGAGCTGTAGGGAACTAGACGGAAAATGAGATGTGACAGATGAGCGAATTTTTTGCCAAATTACGTAAGTAATTCGTTGCACGGATACTAAACTGATTGCTTAAAAACTTTATTTAAAAAAAAAAAATTTTAAATTAAATTATCGCATTTTATGTATTAATTATTATTACACATACAAAATACACATAAAACCGAAGTGCTGCATTAAAGTACTTTAGTGCCGCCCGTAAAACAAAACAATTTTTTGTTTTCCAATTAGGTTGGATAAAGTGGGGGGGGGGTCCAACCTATCAGATCACTTATTTCGTTTACACCCCTACCCTTATTAAAAATTCCTTCCTTTTTCAAAAATTTGAAACCTGATTTGGTGCAAACAAAAACTAATTTGGTGAAACAAAAACTGATTTGGTACAAAAGACAACAGAATACAGATAGTGTGTAAACTACAGATGTACATACAGTGAACATACAGAATGCAGATGACGTGGTCCTAATGGACGAAAATGAAGACGGCCTACAGCGACTCCTATTTCGACTCAATAGTATATCAAAAGCTTTTAATATACAGATATCGGCTCCAAAAACAAAATCTATGGTGATCTCAAAATAACCCACTTGCTGCAAGCTTATGGTGGACGAAGAATCGATTGTGCAGGTCAGGAAATCCATATACCTTGGTGTGGATATAAGCAACGACTAAAGTACAATTTCAGAGGTACGAATACAAGCATCCAAATCAGACATGATCTTGGGGACACGATACTATAAGACTATGGCAGCAATATCGAGAACAAAACAGACAAGGAGATCCACAAAAATGAAAACACCGAGAGCGATAGCAGGAGTAACGCGGAGGAATAGAGCGAGAAGTGAGGTAACCCTCGAAAGGTGTAAAATACAAGGCGTTGTCAGATGAGCCATGCAGAGCGAGAAGACGGCTTTGCAAAGACCATGTAGAGAGAACGAATAATGCAAAAATCTAAAAAATATTAATGACGCAAAGACCTAACACCAAGAGACTCTCCGGAAGACCCTCAAAAAGATGGAAGAATAGTTGGACGTCTGCATTCGAGAAAAGCAATACTATGATTAATTCAAAGCAAGCCCTAACAACAGAAGAAGAAACGGAGAAAGACAACAGATTGGTATAAATCGAAAACAGGTTTGGAACATTCGAAATCAGATTTGGAACATACTGTTACGAAATAGAGCTAATTCTATGTGATGACTAATGTATGATGTCATATAATGATGAGTCATACATAATAACATTGTTTGTCATCCAAATATTGCTTATTCTGCAGTCTAGATACTTCCAGAAGTATATAGAAATTAATAGAAGTTTCTGGAAGTTTATGGAAGTTTCTAGTAAGATGCATTTAGATATAAATACAGAATCATTTCCTGCGACGGACAATTCGAGTTTAGACTTGCAAGTGTCAACATAAATAAAGTGTAATAGTGATACCGAGTGTTATATAAATATAGTGCTATAGTTTAAATAAATATTGACTAATTGTTAATTATTTGTATTAGTGTAATTTAGTATTAGTGTTAATATTAGTGTAGTGTTTATTCTGTTATCATTAACTTTACCTGTAAATACATCTTTAGCTCTTTTGAAATTAAATAAAAGTTTTAATTTTCGTTACATTGGTGTCAGGTGTGGGGTTTAACTCGTAAAGAGCTAAAGAACAGTAGTGAAAGCGGTTTATCTAATTTTTGTCCGTGAGTGAATGCCGGTTACCCGGTCGCAAAGCGTTAAAATGGATACGGAGATGCTACAATTTTTAAAAGACAATTTTAAGAAATTGGAAGAAAATTCTAAGACTCTCGAAGGAAAAATGGAAGAAAATTCACAAGAAATTAGAGAACTCTTAGGAGACAATTTAACAGAATTAGAAGAAAAACTTCAAGAAAAATTGTTAAAAAACTCCAAGATTCTAGAACAGAAAATTGAAGCAAACGCTAAGAAATTGGAAGCAGAAAATAAAAAAACTGACGAAAGAATGAAACTTATCGAGACAATAATAAATGGAAGCAATTGGCCGGGTAAAGGAAGAACAACTACTGTAATAAATCCGACAGCGGTGGCAAAATCGGATAATGAAGCGACTCCTAAATTAAAAGTGAAACCGCCGACTTTCGATGGAAAAATACCCTGGTCCACTTACCATAAACAGTTTGAAGCGGCAGCCAGTGCTAATGGATGGAACGAGTTGGAAAAAGCTATTTCGCTGGTCGTCGCTTTACGGGGAGAAGCACTCAACATCCTGCAGACCATTCCCGATTGTCAACAAAAAGAATATGGGCAGTTGATCGCGCGGTTAGAAAAACGATATGGAGACGGCCATCTTCAGCAGGTTTACCACGCTCAAGTGAAGAATCGTTGTCAGAAATCCGATGAGAGTCTTCAAGAGTTTGAAGCCGACATTGCGCGATTGGTGAGGCTAGCTTACCCTACAGCACCGGATAGCTTCCTGGAGCAATTGGCAGTACAAACTTTTATAGATGGCATCAGAGACAGCGAAATGCAGCAGGCGCTACGTTTAGCCCGGCACAATAGGTTAGATGACGCACTGGCACACGCGCTGGAATTTGAGACGGCAAAGAAGACGTCTCAACGAGGGAATCACCGAGTACGATGTGCCACAGAAGAGCCGGAACAGAGTTTGGCAGAATCCGGCCAAATTTTAGAAGAACTCCGGCGTATCCTTCGTGATCGTCCATCGCAAGGAAGAGGACCTACGTGCTGGAACTGCGGTGAATTGGGTCACGCCAAGAAGACAACCCAGAGAGCAGCCGGAAAACTAGAGTGGGTCGGCCAGAAGGGGCAAAAGTCGACCTATACTAATAGTGCCCCGGAGATAACCATCCGTGCTGCATCACCGACTAATGCGATGGACAGTATTTATATCGACGGTAAAATAAATAAACGAATCTTCCAGATACTGATCGATACGGGAGCAACAAAAACAATTGTGCGGCCCGACGTAGTGCGAGGATGTGGAAAAATATCACCCGTAGCGATGCGTCTTCGAACAGCAACTGGCGAAGAAATCCCTACGAATGGAAATGTTTCTGTGAACATTGAAATAGGAAGCAAGCTATTCAACCATCAAGTAATTGTGGCCGACATTGCCGACGACGTTATCCTGGGAATGGACGTTATAAGAAAATACGGGTTTCATTTGGATATGAAAAATGATGTACTTAGAGTTGATGGTGAAGAAATTCCATTTCATTCGTCGGGAGACGTAGCGGTACGGGTTTTGTTGACCGAAGATGTCATCCTACCTGGAAGAACAGAGAGCATCGTGATGGGACGCCTGGATGGAGATCTCCGGAAGGGCTATATTCGCGCCATCGAACCGACCAACAATGGAGCACTCGGTGAAGGTTTGTTGGTTGGTAAGGCTCTAGTAAAGGTTATGGATGCAGTCCCGGTAAGAATCCTTAACATCAGTCCTGACTCGGCAAGTTTGAAGAAAAATACGGTGGTGGGACAATGTACGCCGGTATCCCACATTGCGAGATGTTTTGGAAATACCGAAGAAAGTCCTAAAAATAAATGTCCCCAACAATTATTAAACATGCTGACTTCTTCGTGCAAAAACCTTGACCAACGCAAAGTAAACGAGGTGAAGAAGTTAATCCAGCAGTACCACGACGTGTTTGCCTTGGACGAAATTTCTAAAGGACGAACTCAATTGGTAAAACACAAAATCAATGTTGGAAATGCCCAACCCATACGACAACATCCGAGACGACTTCCATTGGCTAAACGTGAAGAAGCCGAAAAGATTATTACGGATATGGAAAAGCAGGGGGTGATTGAACCCTCAAGCAGCCCGTGGGCGTCTCCAGTCGTACTAGTAAAAAAGAAGGATGGGTCTACAAGATTTTGTGTTGACTATAGACAACTGAACGCAGTAACAAAGAAGGACAGCTACCCTTTGCCCCGAATTGACGACACTTTGGATACTCTCTCCGGTTCAAAATGGTTTTCTACTCTGGATTTGAAAAGTGGATATTGGCAAGTCGATTTGGAACCTAGCGACCGGGAGAAAACTGCGTTTACCGTCGGAAATGGATTATGGCAATTCACCGTAATGCCCTTTGGATTGTGCAACGCTCCGGCCACCTTCGAGCGCTTGATGGAAACGATTTTGCGAGGATTGTCATGGAAAACGTGTCTAGTGTATTTGGACGACGTAATTGTGGTTGGTAAATCATTTGAGGAGCACGTGAAAAATTTGGAAGAAGTGTTTCAACGATTGAGAGGGGCTAATCTCAAGTTGAGCCCGAAGAAGTGCCACATATTTGGGACAGAAGTAAAATACTTAGGACACGTTGTATCCAGAAGCGGTGTAAAGGCTGATCCAGACAAAATCAAAGCAGTAGCAGAATGGCCAATTCCAAAGGACCAACATCAGCTCCGCAGTTTTCTTGGGTTGTGTACGTATTACCGACGATTTGTCCCCGGGTTTGCTAATATTGCAAAACCTTTGACCAAGTTGACCGAAAATGGACGCAATTACGTCTGGACTGAAGATTGTAGCAGAGCTTTTAAACAGCTGAAGCAATCTTTAGTCAGCGCGCCTATTTTGAGCTATCCCCAAGCGGACGGCAAATTTGTATTGGACACCGATGCAAGCAACTTGGCCATAGGAGGTGTCCTTTCTCAAATTCAAAATGGACAAGAAAAAGTTATCGGTTACTTCAGCAAGGTCTTGTCAAAGCCTGAAAGAAACTACTGCGTGACCAGGAGGGAGCTGTTAGCCGTTGTCAAGTCCGCGGAACACTTTTACAAGTATTTGTACGGCCGAAAGTTTCAGCTAAGAACGGACCATGCCGCGCTAAAATGGCTTCTACAGTTTAAAAATCCAGAAGGACAAGTGGCAAGGTGGATTGAGCGACTGCAGGAATATGACTTCGACACCGAACATCGTGCAGGAACAAGTCATCGCAACGCAGACGCCTTGTCCAGACGACCATGTTCAATAAACTGCAATCATTGCTCACGGATGGAAGAAAAAGTCAATCTTCTCCGAAGAACTACTGTTACCGATGACAATTGGCAGCCCGAACAGTTGCTTCGGGAGCAAGAAAACGATCCCGACCTGAAATTTATTTTGGACTGGAAGATCGAAGGACAACGGCCAACTTGGGAAGAAGTAAGCGCCCTGAATAGTGACATCAAAACGTATTGGGCCCAGTGGGACTCTTTGAAACTAGAAGATGGTCTTCTGAAGCGATCCCTGGAGAGCGACGACGGCACCGAATGTAAACTCCAGTTAGTAGTGCCGAGAAGCCGAGTGTCAGAAGTGCTGCAGCATTTGCATGACGGAACTTCGGGAGGACACTTCGGCATAAAGAAGACCCTAGGGAAAGTTAGGGAAAGGTTCTATTGGGTGAATTGCAAAGAGGACGTCAAGGAGTGGTGCCGTAAGTGCACACTATGTGCATCAAAAAACGGACCATTGGGAAGGCGCAAGGCACCCATGAGACAATATAATGTGGGAAGTCCATTTGAGAGAGTGGCAATCGACATCGCGGGTCCATTTCCTGAAACCGACGCCGGTAACAAGTACATTTTGGTGGCAATGGATTATTTCACTAAATGGACCGAGGCCTATGCAATACCTAACCAAGAGGCTGCTACTGTCGCGGACGTACTAGTGAAAGAGCTTTTCTGCCGATTTGGAGTCCCTCTAGAGCTACATTTCCGATCAAGGTCGAAATTTTGAATCGGCCTTATTCCAGAACGTTTGTCGTATGCTAAACATTAACAAGACCAGAACAACACCTCTTCATCCTCAATCAGATGGCATGGTCGAACGAATGAACCGAACAATGGGAAGATACCTTGCTAAGGTAGTCTCAGAACATCAACGGGACTGGGACCAATATTTGCATCTGTTCCTGATGAGTTACCGGTCATCCGTTCACGAAACCACCGGACAAACGCCAGCTTGTATAATGTTTGGACGTGAAGTACGTTTGCCATGCGACCTTCAGTTTGGAAGTAAACCTGGAGAAGAAGTTGCTGGAGATGACTATGTAAGCAAGCTGAAGAAGAAAATGCACGACATTCACGACACCGTTCGAAAGAATATTCAGCTGGCCAGCGATCGGATGAAAACCCAGTATGACGTGAAGGCAAAAGAAGGGGGTTTTCAGCCTGGTGATTTGGTGTGGCTCCATAATCCACAGAGAAAACGTGGATTGTCGCCAAAGCTGCAAAGACAGTGGGAAGGCCCATATGAAATAGTTAACAGAATCAACGATGTTATATATCGAATCAGAAGACCACCAAGAGGCAAGCCAAAAGTGGTTCACGTCAATCGATTAGCCCCGTATGTCGGTGACAACAACAGCGATTCCGAGGAAGATGGCGAAATAAGAACAATAACCAACAGACCTAGAAGCCACCACCAAGAATCAAATTTCGAGGAGTTTATGTCCACCTACAAAGGTACCACCAAAGCAAGATTTGGAGTCACAACTGAAGTGCAACAAGATCTTTTTGCGGTACCAGAGGACTACTCCCTCGCGCACTGCGTGGCCCAAGATCTTCGCATGTCCCGTGGAATTGCCGTTGTATTCAAAAAGAAGTTTGGACGTCTGCATGAGCTTCAATCACAACAACTTGCTGTCGGTAAAATTCTGAAGCTACGTGACCAACAACGATCGATTTACTATTTGGTAACCAAGAGGTTCTCCCATCAAAAACCCACATATAAGGACCTATGGAAGACTTTATTGGAGCTTCGTAGAGATATGCTAAGCCGTAACACCAAGAAGCTAGCGGTGCCCAAGCTTGGCTGCGGTTTAGACCAATTGGACTGGAGGACTGTCCGCAATATGCTAGAAGTCGTGTTCCGGGGAACCGGAGTTCAAGTGTTGGTCTGCAGCTACAACCTAAGCGATATACCAAGAGGACAGAAAAGTGTTGACTGTTATTTCTACTGCCAAGGAGTATGTAGAAATGGTGCTAACTGTCGGTACCGCCACGATCCCTTCTATAGATGTGAAGTCTCCGCTGTTCTGGGACAGAACAGATTTAAGGAGGGGGCAGTGTTACGAAATAGAGCTAATTCTATGTGATGACTAATGTATGATGTCATATAATGATGAGTCATACATAATAACATTGTTTGTCATCCAAATATTGCTTATTCTGCAGTCTAGATACTTCCAGAAGTATATAGAAATTAATAGAAGTTTCTGGAAGTTTATGGAAGTTTCTAGTAAGATGCATTTAGATATAAATACAGAATCATTTCCTGCGACGGACAATTCGAGTTTAGACTTGCAAGTGTCAACATAAATAAAGTGTAATAGTGATACCGAGTGTTATATAAATATAGTGCTATAGTTTAAATAAATATTGACTAATTGTTAATTATTTGTATTAGTGTAATTTAGTATTAGTGTTAATATTAGTGTAGTGTTTATTCTGTTATCATTAACTTTACCTGTAAATACATCTTTAGCTCTTTTGAAATTAAATAAAAGTTTTAATTTTCGTTACAATACGAAAGCAGACTTGGTACAAATGAAAATAGATTAGGTACAAACGTAAAGAAATTTAGTGCAAACGAAATAAATTTGGCATAAATCGAAAACAGATTTAGTATAAATCGAAAGCAGATTTGGTATAAATCGAAAACAGATTTGGTATAAATCGAAAACAGATTTTGTGCAAATGAAAACAGATTTGGTGTAAATCGAAAGCAGACTTAGTATAAATCGAAAACAGATTTGGTATAAATAGAAAACATATTTTTTAAATAAACGAAATTGTATTTGGAACATACGAAAACAGATTTGGCGCAAAATGAAAATAGATTTGGTACAAACAAAACCAGATTTGGTACAAATCGTCGAAAACATATTTTTCGAATATTCAAAATCAAATTTGAAACATACGAAAACTTGGTGCAAACAAAAACAGATTTGGTGCAAAAGAAAACAGATTTGGTATAAAAATAACTTTGCTTTATACATTTTATTATACAAAATTTTAGGTACCAATCCAGTGTAGACTCTCTGAAATATCAGACAAGGGTCCAGAATATTTTTTTGTTTTAATACACAATTTTTGGCTTGAGTAATTATCCGCTGATATAAGTAGAAGATTTATCTTTGTAATTATTGTTTTTGTAATTTGTAAAGTACACATTAGCTGATAAACAACTTTAAGTGTTAGCTCTTCATGAATATTTAAACTGCTGCCATGCCTGACTTATAAAAACTCCTCTTTAAAATTCTGAGTAATTTTATTTTGTAATGTAAATTTGTACGATTTTCATAAAAGTAACTATTTACCATTAAAGAAGCAAAAAAATATTATTATATGAAAACGAAGTAAAATTAAATCCTGTTATATTACTTATAATTCAAAATATTAAAAATATGCTTATCTGTAATTTCTGCTTCGCTAAAACTACACTATATAACCTTCCAATTTACAACAAAACGAGAGAAATAGAAAAATAAATAACAATAAAACTATTGTTAATTTTTTTTTATTATCTTTTCCATTTTCAATGTTAAACAGATCTGTGATTTCAAATTTTGATCTTCTGTAGTTGTGTAATTATACTATATTAAAATAATAAATTGTTATTGCCATAAGGTAAAATAATGAAATAATTAAAATAAATAATTTTAAAAGTAACAAAATCCAAAATGAAATTAAATATAGAGCTGAATTGCAGTGGCGTCTCATAGCTGTTTCATTCAAGGAGGCTAATCAAAAGTATAAATTTCTCAAGATTTGTTATGATTACCTAAGATTTTCTTTGATTTACTAAGATTACCTAAGATTTTTTTTGACTTCCTAATATTTTCTAGAATTTTCTAATATTTCCTTAAATTTCTTAAGATTTTCTCTACTTTGTCGGATATTCTATTTTCTAAGATTTTCTATGATATCCTGTAATTTACTAAGATTTCCTAGAATTATCTAAGATTTTTACAAATTTTTTTTGTACACAAAATTTTTTCAGTGGTTTCCACTTCGGTCTCATCCCAAATTTTTTAAATAAAAAGAATTAACTTTGATGATACAGCTTAGACCGAAGATTCTGCTTCTTCGGTAGCCTCGCTGAATTTTTGGATAAGTATTGAAGAAGGAGTATCTATTTCTTGACAGTTTGTTCTTACAATCAAAATTTCACTTTTATACTTTTTTAAAAATTTTAATAATTTAATTAATATTCCAGAGTTTCAGGAGAGGCTACTTCTCCCTCTGACGAGCCGCCGCTGCTGAATTGTAGTTTGTGCTAACAAGCAAAGAATCCCCTGTGTCCCTCACTGATTTGAATAATTTTTTGATATTATGTGGTAGAGCATCAAAAAATAAAAGACCCCTAATTTATCAAAGACTATATACAGGGCGATACAAAACAACCGTACAAGTCTGCGCATTTTGTGCCGCAGAAGTTGGATCGTCTTTTTAATTCTAGATTTCACAAACTCCAGTCTTGGATCTTGATTTATTATGTTGCAGTCGGGCTAAGGTTTTGCGAGTGCAGAATTCACCTGAGCCTCTTATACCTCAGAAAATTCTCGATATTGTAATTTCCAATCTTTCGGATTAGTGAGTTGTCAAAGGATTCCAGGCTGTCGTAGAATTTTTAAATTTTTCGATTGATTTCAGATTGGAGTTTTCCTGCAATCGCGCATTGGTGACGTACCATAGAGCTTTCATGACTCGAGTTTGGAATTGGGCCAGATGGGATGGTCAGATGGTTATTATTGGGCGGACGATAGTTTTATAGAGAAAGAGACGGTTTGTAGAAAACAGAATGCTGCTATGGCATAGCAGGAAATGAAGTGCGACCATAGCGCTTCTAGCCTTTCTATTGATTGCCTTGGTGTGCAGTCCTCAACAGAGACCTTTATCCAGAGTCACTTCCAAATATTTGAAGGTACCTATCAGTCCATGGAATCTCCGTACCAAACATCTTAAGGGTGGAGGTCGGGAGTTGTTTCATCTTGAGAAAAGATTTACGTTTGTGAGGATTGGACATGGTAGGATTATTGGTTAGCCCATATCCGCCAGGTCCGAATCACTTCTTATGGTCGCCTAAGGCTGTTTAGAGACGGTTTAGGATAGGTTGGGGGGCGGAAGAAGCTGTTGACGTACGTGGTATCATCAGCGCAGAAGCCTTGCTTGGTTTGCATTTTGCGGGGATGGAGAGAGGGAGTCATAGATTACGGCATGACTGACTCTGCCACAGTGCACAGGAATTTTTTCTTTGCCTGCTGTGGTCTACACATGTTTGTCATGATCTTGGTGAGTGCCTCCATTGTTGCCACATCCCGCTACCCTAGCTGCAACCCTCGTAATGTAGAGCTTAGAGGATAGACACCAGTATATGTCTACGCCCAACACCCTGACCTGGTCACACGTTGTTATGGTGTACTCCCTCAATAAAAACAACTGCAGCATTCTTATCCACTTCTTCCCCAAGATCATGGCCGCTTCCGTTTTCTCCGAGACAAGTTGTGAACCCCTAGCGGACAGTTACTCGTCCGTCTCGGCATCGACCACGACCGTGATGCCGTCCGAGAAACAAATGATACCCACCCTGGGTAGTGTGGAGATACACTACCACATTCCATAGGAATGGGCTAAGCACAGAACCCTGTGAAACTCCACTGCACACTAACAGTGTTCTACCTGGGAAGTAGCTCGCCATTATGTTAAGGGAGTATGGTGATACTTCCTTCCTTTCCATTCCTTCTATAATAAACTCGCATCTCGCGGAGTTGAAAGCATTCTGGAAATCGAGTATAACTAAGACCACAAAACGCATCGAGTTTCGAGTTCCCTCTTTCGCTGATCTTATCTTTTGAACCATGCTGTCAACCGTTTTGGTGGATCTACCTTCTCGGAAGGCAAATTGCCTATCCAAGAGGCCCCTGGTCTTATTAATCTCCCGCTGTAAACTTTGCAGAAGTAAATAGCTTTCCATAATGATCCAGCTAGCAAATTGATCTATAAAAAAGCTTGAAAGCTCTAGGGGCTCGTCGCCCTTCCTCGGTAGCAGAAGTTTTGCTTTTTTCCAATTCTCGGGGCATTCCCTCCCACAGGCAAGGAGCTTAGCCTCGCTGAAGGGTGAAATAACTCCATAAAGTCTACAGGCCTGGTGTTGAGTCATCCTCGGGTGCACCGAGAAGTCTGGATGATATGGGTCTGCGTCAAGCCTGGGATGGATGGTCTACCCAGCTTCTTGGTTACGATCTGGTGGACTATTCTTCTGACGTCTTCGTTCAACTTTTCTATGAGTTTTCTCCATTGTTCTATTTGTGTCTTTGATTTTAGTAGTCAAAACGTCTAAGAGTCTTTTTAACTCCACTCTTATCTCTGCGAACCTGTCTAGCAGTGAATCGTCGCGTCGTCTCAGAGTCGTCCTGCGCAAATGTAGGTAGCATCTTCTGGCGTTCAGGCAGCGCATCCTTGCTTGGGCGACTTCTTCCGTCTACTAGTCCGCCGACTTCTTGAGGTTGAGCCCCTTTTTGGCATTATGACGTCGCACAACTTATTGAGGAATTCCTCAAATCCAATATCTGGTGTTCTGCTGGTCAGGTCTCTGCATGTGAGCTTGAAGGCAAATCTTGTCTATTCTACGCCAATTCCAACTTGGATATTTGATAGACCAAAGTCAGAACAGTTTCCTCGTCAAGTACCTTCCAGTTCGCAAGCGTTCGGACGCGTATTCAAGCCTCTCGAAGGTTGGGGTGATGGGGGGAATGATTCCTTTGGCATCGTTTAAAGGAGACCCCCAATCCGTCGCCTTCGCGTTGAAGTAGCCACCGACGATAATGGGTTTGGGACTGCGTTATAATGTTATTTTTGAGGTTCCAGATGTGGTCTATAGATTCCTCCAAGATGGTATTGGTTGGAAAGTAGCAAAACATTGTAAAACAATTGCAAAGCATTAAACGCGTGACTTGCTGATTTGAATCTTGATCCTGAAGTGCCTTTCCTGCAGATAGGAGGCTATCAGGTACACCAGGGATATGTGATTGGAACAGTTTATGGAGCAGACCCTCGTGCCGTATCTTGTAGAATGCCTTGGCAAAGTCGAGAAAGAAGGCTTCGGTGTCCTGCTTGTTGTTCTAATGCTCTGTGAGGCGGAGGATCTGATGGATGGAGAAGTGTTCTGGACAGAAATCAAATTGTTCGTCAGGAACAATGTGGGTTTCTGCCAGGGCTGTATTTAGTCCGGACAGGGGGAGAAAACTGATTGGTCAATAGGATGACTTAAATACATTACAATTTAAAACAATCCCTTAACAGTAACTATGTATTTGTATTTATAAACTAAATCACTATATTTATGCAACACCCTGTATACTTATTTATCACACCACAATTTATTTACACTGTATTTATCTTGACACTTGCAAAGGTCCATCTCTTGAGGAACTTCTTGGAACCTATAGAACAGGGAGGGGCCAAGTACGGCCCGCGGGCCATCTCCGGTCCCCAAAGAGTTTTAATCCGGCCCGCCAATGTCCATTCTAAAGTAGCAAGTGTATGGCCCTTGGAAATATATTTTAACAGCCTCGTCGGCGCAAACAGGTGTCGTGTAAAACAGATACGTAGATAAAACTGCAAAAATTGTTGCCACCCGCTTGAAAGTAGCGGGTCATATTCAACCAATTTTGAAAAAGTCGATTTTGAGAATTGCAGCATTTGTTTAAATTGCTATATGAAACAACTTAACAACACAAGGTTCGTAGCTTAGCCGTCTACGAAAATAAAAAAGTTGTATCTTTTTGAAATTCTCGCCCCCCGTAAAAATTTTTAAGTTTTTCTGGCCCCTAATGAAAAAAGTTTGCCCACCACTGCTCTAGAACAATAAAGTCTGCAAGTCAACAGTACAGTCTGCACATTTGTAATAACAACTACCAATATTATCGTATATGAAATACCTTGTATGAGTCATCATGGATGACTCATCTCATACCTGAGTTGTCAAATACAATTAAGCAGAATTGATTGGTAACAGTATTGAATTCCTGCTAATGCTCAACTGAATGCTCTAAAACGTCTTTTCGGAAACTTTAGTCTGCAATAAACGGCAAAGAAGTTAATAAGCAAAGTTAATCAGAAAACAATAATCAAATAATATCATTGAGACAAAGCAAGGTTTTTGAAAATTTACGAATTCATGGGTATATTTCCCAAACTTCAAAAACTATAACAAAAAAAAGAAACATTCTTGTAATAAATATTTTCAGCTTTAAATCAACCGAGTCAACCAGAGTCAACTATTTTCCCAAAAATTGAGATCTCTACATTTCTAGATCTCCGTTTTCAAGGGAGGATCAAAAAAAAAGTATGGAGGGGTAAATAAGAGTGAAGATTTTTTATAAAAATTAAAGTAATTTTTCAAATTTTAATAAAACGAAATAGGGTGTGTTGATTATTACCCTTTACTCCCCCCCCCCCCCCCCAGTATCCGCACTAGTCCGTTTTAAGCGTTCGTTGACTGGACTATGTATATAAGTAGAAACCAAAAATTAAAATAATTATTTATTGAGTGATTAAAAAGTAATGTTTGCCTTTTTGTGTCGAGTTTGTAAGATTCACAATCACAGAAAAGCCACAAAAAGGTCATTCGCTCCGAATAAAGTATGTTATTTTTTCTGAAAACGTAAAATTAGAATACGTAAAAAAATCAAAATTTAATAAAAAAAACTCATAAAAAGCATTTAAGAAAATATTTTCACTTGGTAATATTATTCTCGGACGCTAATTCTATAATAAACAGGAGGGTCTCGAGGTATCCGCTCTTGATTTGACTTTTGTTGTGTGATTTGACGTTTTGCGTATTATCTTTATTGTATAATAAATTGCAGAATATTAATTCAAGGTAAAATATTAATATCCGAAGCTCAATGGCTCGAACTAACTATACAATGCCAGTATAATTACTGTTCCATAGTAAATTATTGTATAATTATAAATAAAATTAATATAATTTATGGATTTTTATAGTTGAGTAAGTGTTTATTAAATAATATTTTACCCAAATAGGTGTTTTTAATATTCTACAAAATCAATGGATCCACTTTAAAGTGTTTTATAAATAAACTGAAGCTGTAGTCAACAGTAGCAACCTACTGATAACTTAATCGCACGAAGTAATCGTAACACAATCTTGAAATTTCGTCTTTCAAAACGAAATTTTATTATTTCATGTCATGCAGTTCAATTATTTAAGTAATAATGTATATTAAAAAACAACAATATAGGTAAAAATATCAACCGCCGCGTATATTAAATTTAATTACGTGTTTTGCGTTTTTACTTAAATAAATTAATAACAAACATTACAATAATACATTTTTTTGAAAATTACATTATAATTTAATTTAATGTTAATAAATTGCTAAATTTAAAGTTTCACTTTTTGTGAAAGTAATTGTTCATTTTAGTGATGGTGACGTCCGGTACTCGACTCTTAACTTGGCCGGCGATAAAGTTATGTTTTACTGTCTGTCATCGGTAGCAAAAAATTATGTTAACTAAATTTAAAGATTATTTTTTAAGTTTAAGTAAAATTAAATAAAAAAAAATTTTGAAAAATTTTACAAAAATTTAAATTTTGGATTTTGAAAAATTCTACTCAGACCCCCTTAATTTATTTAATTTAAGTATACCCAAAATACTTCTTAAAAAGCATACTTTCCAAATAAATCATTTTTTATGAAGTCATTTAAATTTACTAAGTCCATCCCTGTATTGCGTAATGCCAATGCCTCAAACTGGCTTGACAACAAACAGTTTGAGGTTATGTAACCCCAGTTAAAAATAATTAGACACTTATTTCGGGTTTCTGTTTTAATTTTAATTAAAAATAAATTATGTTGGACGGTTGGTATTGTCGTTCGATGGCTAATGCAGCTGCGGCAGCTGAAGAAGAGGAGCAAGCTTTGGAAGAATCTCAATGCAAGAAACAGTACAAATTTTTAAAAAGAAAATTTAAAAATTTAATCTATGTAAGTAAATGTTTTATTACATTAAAAAATTTTGTTAATTACATAATCTGTTATTAGGAAAACGAATGCTTTCGCGATGCTCTGCGACTTTCACAGAAACGATTATTGTTAACTACTCGAGATCGTAACTTCTTACTCGATCGATTATTGCAATACGAAAAATTAGAGTCAAGTTCTGAAAGCGAAGATACTGAATCGTCGGATGATCAAGATGCAGTGCGAGTGGAATTGACTAGAAAGTTTGATTTTATTGATATAACTTACAACAATTAATTATCTGTTTGTCGTATTTTAGACGAAAGTTAGATTCAGGTGTTGCGCAGGGCAATGGATTTGCTAGTAGTAGTGGCGGAAAAGTAATGCCGACTATTAAACGGAAAAAACCAAACACATTGGCGAGACAACCGAAACCTGTAAATCAACCAATGGTGAGTTTTTATTTACTTTCGCAATATTTTGGATTACCAAACTTTTTTTCAGATTCAATTACCTACGACTTCGTTGTCTAATAACATTCTATCAGATGGCCATATGACGCCGGAGGAAGTGGAAAGACACTTGCAATCTCGACAGAGTTACATGGAATTAATGCCGGAAAGAGCGCCGTTAACGGTGCCCACCGAAATGTTTAGTAACGAACCTTCCTTAGACAGTGAGTCTAACGACATAGGAGAATTGGAAACATCCCCAAGTAATATTGGAGAAGAATTAAGCATCGATATGATTCCAGAATAATTTCATAATTTTAATTCTGAATGTTAAACATGTGATACACTTATTTTAGTTTTTAGTTTAGGGAAAAATAATTTAACGTAAACTTTAGTGGACAAGTAATCGGAGAGATCAAAATTATTATGGAGTAAGCTTATTTAAAAAAAGAAAATCTGTAATCGAGCTTTTTTTTTATCTACCAAATGCAAATTTGTTACCAGTCCCAAAAATCACGAAATCTTAAATTGACTGTTTCCTGTACATCCTATATCCAAAGAGGGTCTATCAAAATTAAAGTAGATAAAATTCTATGTAAAAGTATAAAAAAATTATTGTTCTAGTTGATTTATTTTCCGAGCTACCGTCTTTCATAAAACCCGGAATTTTTAATTTTTTTAAAATTATTATATATCGGAAATGGTGCGTTTAAATATAAAAATGTATGTCAACAAAAATGAAGACTGAAATTTGTAACAAAAAATTGAGATAATTTATTTATTTTCTTACGAAAAGCGACAAGGCTTCACTCATTTGCTCACGGAACCGACGACGCAGCGGACATGTTCAATCAGGCCTGTGTTCAATTGTTTAAAAAGCAGTGTTTCTCAAATAGGATGCCGCGAAATTTTTCGCAACAAAAAATTTTTATATAAGATTATTTAAGTTGGAAGAAGTTACCTAAGCAGGGGATTTACGTGGTGTGGTGATAAACAAAATAGTCTCCCAAGTAACATTTTGTGCTGAATATCAACTGCCAACCCGCTGTGTCAGCACAAAATTCAGCTTTTGAGCTGAAGCAGCTGCTGATTTTTAGTAACATCAGAAGCTGAATTGCTAATTTGGCGGCAAAAAAACAGCTGAAAACGTACTTTCGCAGCTAGTCAAATTACTGAATATCAACTGACGCAGCTCTGAATATCAGCTGGTATTCAGATGATATTCAGCAATTTGACCAGCTGCCACATCGCATTGTCAGCTATTTTTTTGCCGCCAAATTAGCAATTTCAAAAAAATAGCATACATAATTTCTGACAATATTTTGTCAGCACAAAATTTTATTTGGACACATAGCTATATGTTTATAAGTTGTTATATTATATTTTTCAAATACGTTTCATCCGTCACATCTTTGATTTTTTTCTTTTCAAAAAAAAGGCAATGATAGGGGGCCGTGAATTTTTTTTAATGACTTTAGGGTGCCGCCAGACGAATATATTTGAGAACCACTGAATTAAAGGATCTCATTCAATTGTTTTACAAATTTGGTAAATAAAAATTATTTCTATCGGCAATCTTAAATCAAATGCAATAATAACCTAAAATTCTTTTACCAATTAATCGAACCTACGCCAATCGATTTTCACTGTATTCTCTTATTTAGTTTATGAAGGGCTAAAGCTCGCAAACTAGATAGACTAGAACAATAATTCCCAATCTGGGGTAATTACCACGTGAGGTGTACAAAGGGATTTTCTGAGAGATCAAGACAAAGATTGTCTTATCGTTCAGCACCGAATATTAAATAAAATTTTAGAAATAAAGAGGAGAACCGCTCAAGAGTAACTCTAGGTTCGGGGACAAGCTTTGGCAAAACGAAAGAGCAGTAAAATTACCTACACAGTAAAACCGTTTTGTTTGAATTTAATAAATAATTTTGTTTAAATAATTTTATTCAATAGAAAGAAATTTTGTTTCGATTTATACAAATTTATTTCTGTCAAACAAACTGAATTTGTTATTTCAAAAAAAATTTTGTTTCAAAATTTGTTTAGGTTAAACAAATTTTGTTTAAATTTAATAATTATTTATTACTTCAAATAAAAAATTTATTTTAAATCAAAATAAAATCAAAACAAATAAAATTTTTCTTTAAGGCAACTAAAAAACCTCAAACAAAATTTTTAGTAGGATTAACAAACACTTTTAGTTGCGTATATTTATGTATAACAGAATATTTTGTTTGGATAAACTAAATTTGCTTCAGTCAAACAAACATTTTTAACTGTGTACCCTACAGGGTGGGCCAACTTGGACTGACCCTTATCAAGAAAGCATTTGAAGAGAGGATATTAAGTGCCTGGCAGGAAAGGTGGGACAACGGAAAGTATGGAAAAATAACCCATTCCTCCACACCGAAGATGGACTACCCTCCTCCAGGCAACTAACGGGACCTTCAAAGACGCACAAATTCTAACAGGGCATCTCAAGACTGGAAAAAGCCGCAGACGGACTGTGCCCTGTATGTGGGCTTTTGGACAATTTTAAAATTTAAATTTAAATAAATTTTTTTGGTAAGGGGCGGCAAAATTTAAGAGCGCCCCGGGCGGCAAAAGCTCTAGGTACGCCAGTGATTAAAAGGCGTTCTAATCTTCTGAACACCTTGCCAACGAACTAAAAGGACTTCCAGAATCGCCTTTCCACCCAGGCATTTGTAACCAGATTCGAAACTCTTAAAATCCTAAGAACCAACTAATAGCAACAAAAGGTGCTCAAGTCTTCTAAACACCGTGCTAGCGGACGCTTCTTAGGATTCTTCAGAATCGCCTTTTCACCCAAGCAACAAATTTTCCCTGAAACGAAGTAACCAAGGGCGCGAAATCTGATGAAAAGAGGAAGGGGAAAACAGAAACAAGAGCAAATTGAAGATTGATGAAACCCAACGCATTATGGAGACGAAAATTTACGGAATCCAAATCGAAATGGAAAAGGGACGACCCGAGGATAAATTTTTAGCACAAAATCGCGAAAGGGTGAAAGGTCCTTACCAAAAAGATGGAAACACAATATTTTCATGAAAAAGAAGACCTGATTTCAGGACATTTTTGTATTGTCTGAAAAATTGAAATATAAAAACCGACCAATTTGTCGGTTGGTATACAGTTTTTGTAATTATTTTTATATATAAATAAATGTAAAACATTGTCGCTCTGGCGGTGTTCGCTGTGGCTCAATCCTGTTGAAACCATATCTTAGGGTTAAAAAATTAAAATTATTACTGTGGGGAAGTGAACCTAGACACTTTTAGACGCTATTCTCAGAGAAATGGTTGCTCATAAAACTTCAAAAAAAGAGGGTTTCGATAAATTTTAGTGCTCTTTTACCCTTCCAAAGCTTGTCTCGATCCTAGAGTTACACTTCAGTGGTTCCCCTAAAAATGCGTGCATACGTATTGAACGACTGTACTATTAATAGTTTCTTATTTGTACTTCTTTTTTTTATTGTGATAAAATACTAGAATTTAAGATTCCATTGTGCGAAAAGCAAATTTAAGGTTATTCTCTGTTTGCAACTTTGGAAATAAAACGATTGATTATGCGTAGATTGTAGTATCGTCTGTATACGCAGTGGTTCTCAAATGTATTCGTCTGGCGGCATCCTAAAGTCATTTAAAAAAATTCACGGCACCCCTATCATTCCCTTTTCTTTTGAAGAAATTAAAATCAAAAATGTGACTGATGCAACGTATTTGAAAAATATAATATACTTAACAATTTATAAACACATAGCTATGTGCCCAAGTAACTTTTTGTCATTGCGGTCGGTCAGCTTAAAATTCAGCTGATTTTCATTAGCGTCAGCTAATTTAGCTGAATTTAAGTTGGCGCAGCAAAGCGTTTTTTAATTTTAGTCTTTTTTTTCATCGTCAAGAATTCAAATATTTCTGTTATTTATTGAAATTTAATGAAATTAATGATTGTAAGAAAAAATTAAAAATTTATTAACCAATAAAATGGGTTAATTTAATTTTTAAAATTTCTTTAAAATAAAAAAAAATAATTTTTTTTAGTTGACTTCGAAAAGTAGAAGCTGAATCAACTGCTGATTTTTAGTAACGTCAGAAGCTGAATTGCTAATTTGGCGGCAAAAAACCAGCTGACAATGCGCTGCGGCAGCTAGTCAAATTGCTGAATATCATTTAAATACCAGCTGAATATCATCTGAATACCAGCTGACTCAGCTGATATTCAGAGCTGCGTCAGTTGACATTCAGCAATTTGACTAGCTGCCAAAGTGCGTTTTCAGCTGGTATTTTGCCGCCAAATTAGCAATTCAGCTACTGACGTTACTAAAAATCAGCAGCTGACTCAGCTAAAAAAGCTTAATTTTGTGTTGACACAGCGGGTTGGCAGTTGATATTCAGCACAAAATGTTACTTGGGAGACTATTTCGTTCATCACTACACCACGTAAGTCCCATGTTTAGGTAACTTCATCCAATTTGTCCAATAAAATTAAAATATTTCATATTAAATTTTTTTGTTGCGAAAAATTTCGCGGCACCCTATTTGAGAAACATTAGTATACAGGATCATGTAAACCTTGAAAAACTTAAGCGATGGTCTTTAGTGTCCAGTGCCTTTACCGAAAAATTGTAATGATTTGTAAGGCACACAGATCCAAGTTCTTTTTATTTAATGCTTGAATAGAGCCTGATATAATTATTTCAATGAACTGGTTTTACAACCATTTAATGATACGAAAGAATAATTCCAGAAAAGACTCCAAACAAATATGGTTGGGAATAAGCCTTGAAAAAATAAATAAATACCTATATACCTGCTACATTTTTTTGTAAATTTTTTAAGACTTTGTTATTCTTCAAACGCCTTTCAATTATAAATTACAACTAGTTTACAACAAGAATCTCGTTAATCCATTCAGGGGGCTGGGGGCTAATTAAAATTTTCTAAATAGCTAAAATAAGTCTTAGATCGAAAATAGCTGTCCCAAATGATTTAAGGCGGATCCTGTAACTGTCGCGTCGTTTACCTTACACAGAAAACAATAAAAGCTAAGTGGCAAAATGAGAAATAAATATTATTTTAGAATAAATTTTATTAAAAGGGAAATCAGTAGGTTTAAAAATAAAATTGCAAATTCATATCACAGTGTACCTTTTTACATGCAGTACCTATATTTAAAAATTCGTTTACTGTCTGTAGAGTAAAAAATTATACATTGTAGTTTAATATATTCGATGGCACTTAAAAGTTTACAAAAAAATAATTTTAATATTATTATTTTCACAAAATGATTCAACAATTATATTTTTATTTGTATATTTCTTGTTGTATTATGTAGTATAATGTTACACACCGTAATTGAAAAGTGATTATATAACCACCCTGTATACCAGGTGTTACCGCGCCACTTCGCTATTTCTTAAAATATCTGTTTGAATTATGCAACAAATTTGAATAAAAATTTAGACTTTTCAGTCTCGAGTTTTACTCTCTTATATTTTGGTCGGCAGAAGACGAGAGTTTAAAAAAAAGTCGGTAAAAACATTTAAATAAATCTCAATATTTAAAAAATAACAAAACGATGGGTTCTTATTATATTATGTTCATGTTGATAACTGCTACACAGTTTCCCCTTAAATTAAAAAAAATATATAAAACACTCACATTTGGGTAACTTGTTAAAGTAAAATTGACTAGCACAAAACATTTTCTTAAAAATATTCTTCCCTTAAATACTAAACCTTAAAATCTAAATAACTAGGAGTTAAAAATGTTAATTTAGTGCAGTTTCATACTGATTCATTTTTGTTTGTGGTACCAAACAAGACTAGAAAAATTTCCAAATAAAATTAACACAAAAAATTGTTCAGAAACTGCAAACAATGCACATAGACAGGGTATCCATGAAACACTTATTAAATATTCGAATCATACATGTTTTTACATTTTAAAAATGAAAAGGAACCACCCTGTAACTAACAACCTTAAAAACAATACTTATAAAATTAAACGAAAAAATGCTATACCACTGCGTGATAATATGTAGAAAATAAATTAATAAACTTTTTAAACCATGGGAAATCTTTGGTTACAACTGGTAATTTTCGTGTGTTTTTACAAATTTTTGAAATCACATTGATTGATGGTATATTTTAAATATAACTCTGAAGTTGAAATCACTTTTTATCCTGAACAAACCTCTGAATGTTCGTCCCACGCAACTACCTGTAAATAAAAAAAATTTAAAAACCACACTGTAACAGGTTGAACAAACATTGTTATTTTCTCAGTTTAAAAAAAGTAATAATAAAAATGTCCCAATCAAATCTCTTTAATCCTAGCAGTTAACTTCGCAAAAATATTTGCGTTTTATATTATTGATCTTTTTTTAAATTTAAAAATAGTATATTAATATACCAAGAGAATTCCACTACAAAGTGGCGCCAAAACGGGGGGCAAATTTTTGATTAATTTTAAAATCAAGGTAACCCAAACTTGTGCATAGGACTCGGAATTCCATTGAACAGAATTCTAAAGAACTCTAAATATTTACATGCAAGTCTAAAGAAATGCAATGAATTCCATTAAACTCCAAAAATTTCTTAGGAATTCCAAATAACACCACTGGCTTCCAAAAAATTTCAGGGATTTCCAATAAACTCAAAAAATGTCCTAGGAATTCCAAATAACTCCAATGATTTCAAACAAATTCTCCGAATATTTTCAAACAAGTGTAATTTTAATGAATTTCAATAAATTCCCCAGATTTCCAAGAAATACCATATATATCTCCAAAAAATGCCAGATTTCTAAAGAAATACCAGTTAGTTCCAACGAATTCTAGTCATTTTCAAGAAATTTCGGATTTTTTCAAGGAATTCCAGGGACTTTTAAAGAAATTCACGGATCTAAAGGTCTAAATATCTAAATATCTCGAAAAATTTTTATACAGGATTCGGAACTCCAATGATTTCCAAAAAATTCCAAACATCTCGAAATATTTCCATACAAATGCAATTCCAAAGTATTCCAATAAACTTCAAAATTTTCTTAGGAATTCCAAATAACACCAATGGTTTCCAAAATATTCCAGGGTCTTTCTAGAATTCATTCATTCAAAGGTCTTCAAATATTTCTAAGCAAGTGTAATTCTAATGATTTTAATAATTTTCAATAAATTCTCAAGATTTCCTAAAAAGTCCATTTATAATTCCAAAAAATACTACAGATTTCCAAGAAATATCAGTGATTTCCAAAGAATTCTAATGATTTTCAGAGAGTTCCGGAATTTTGAAAGATATTCCAGCGATTTTTAAAGAAAATTATGGATCCAAGAGTAAATATCTCGAAAAATTTTGTACACCGGAGTTTAGGGAATTCCAGTGATTTCCAAATATTTGCTGAGATTTCTACAGAATTCCAAAGATTTCGAAATATATCCATATAAGTGCAATTCTAAAGAATTAGGTACAGTGAATTCAAAAAAACTCCAAAAAGTTATTAGGAATTCCAAAATAACTCCAATGGTTTCCAAAAAATGTCGGGGTTTTCTAAAGGTCTAAATAATTCCAAACAAGTATGAATTTCAATGATTTTCAATAAATTTCCCAGATTTAATAGAAATTCCAGTGATTTTCAAGGAATTCCAGGGATTTTTAAAGAATTTCACGGATCCAAGGCTAAATATCACGAAAAACCTTGTACACATAATTCGGAATTCCAGAGATTTCCATATAGTGCGGAATTCCAGAGATTTCCACAGAATTCCAAAGATTTCGAAATATGTCCATATAAGTGTAATTCTAAAAAATTACTTAGGAATCTCACTCCTATGATTTCCAAAAAATTCCAAGGATTTTCAAATATTTTCAAGCAAGTGAAATTTTGAAGAATTTCTATGGAATTAGAAATGCCACGGATTTCCAAAGGGCACCAAATATTTCCAAACAAGTATGATAATAATGAATTTCAATACATTCACAAGATTTCCCAAAAATTCCAAGATTCTCTAGATTTCCAAAAAATTCCACTGAATTCCAAGAAATACCAGTGATTTCCAAAGAATTCCAGTGATTTTTAAGGAATTCCGGATTGTTTCGAGGAGTTTCAGGGATTTTCCAATAAATTCCGAAAAATGCCAGAAATTTCCAAGGTATTTCACAGATTTTAAGGGAATTCCAGTGATTTATTCACTTATTAATCCAAGGTTTTCCAGTAATTCCAAAGTTTCTCAAAAAATTCCAATGATTTCCAAACAAGTTCCAATTTAAAATATTTCAATTATCTCCAAAGAATTCCAAGCATGAATGGCTGTGGAGTTAAAAAATTGTTTATTATGCAAAGGGTAAATATCACGAAATAATTTTGTACACAGGACTCGGAATTCCAACAATTTTCAAAATTGAAGGATATCCAGAGGGAATTCCAAAGGTCTCCAAATATTTCCAAACAAGTGCAATTCTAGAGAATTTCAATGATTTTCAATAAATTCTCATCCTAAATATTTTCACAGAATTCCAGATAGGTCCACGAAATATACCAGTGATTTTCAAGAAATTCCAGTGATTTTCAAGAAATTCCAGTGATTTTCAAGAAATTCCAGTGAATTCCAAGGAATTCTAGAAATTTCCAAAAAATTTCAAAGTTGCTCAAATAATGATGGGTTTATAGGGGCTTATGGTTATGGTACTGAAGCATTAAACCCTTCATCATCAGGGGGCTCCAAATTCCCCCCTCCCCAAAAAAAAACTCACCCATTATTAACTCTACCAAGAGCCTTTTAAAGGTAATTACTTAATTAGTATCAGGCTCCAAAAAGTGACCGTCCGCCACTGTTCTCAAATAATTCCAAGGAGTTCCAAAGAATTCCAATGATTTCCAAGAGAATTCTAAATGAGTGTACACAACATTTTCGAGATATTTAGCCCTGGGTGTCATATGATAAGTCACATTCACAGCTCTACTTAAGTGTTAAGTCTCTACTTTAACCAGAAACTAGCAAGGTTTGATTGAACTGGCAGAAACCTTGGGGTATTTTGAATTTTCCCTGAGATGCACCAAAGTGTATTGAGACAACTCAAAACCGAGTATTCTTAAATATACCGGCGTAACACTGCGAAAACAACAGAATTTGCCTACCCTACATAGTTAATTTATTTTTCTCTTTAGAATAATTGAAAAGATCACAAAAATTGCTTTTTGATTATGAACCCAAGAAATAAAAGTTACCTGGCACTCTCTACTGCAATACCATTGGTTACCACATCCAGCACAAACAAATTGAGCGGATTTTAAATTGCATCCTTGACATTGTGGCACTTCATCGCCATTATCTGATCCATTGTCAATCCGGTTACGATCGGTCAACGTATCGCTTTCATCTATTACGAGCCGGTCCGCACTATCTTCCGCTTCCTCTTCTTCCTATCGCATAAAACAGAGTATTTTAGTTAATTGGTTGTTTTACCAAAATTCAAATCCCATCAAACTTATACTCACAGCAACTGTTTTGTCTTTGACGTTGAGTTCAAATTGGCCGCCAACAGGAGTAATCGTGATTTCGTTTCTGGCCTGCAAAACAAACAAGAAATAGTAATAATAATAATGATTTAGTATAACAAAAAATTATTTATTTGCAAATTAATTGTAAAGAGCCACAACATCCAACTAACCTTGTTGTTTGATAACATATCAGAAATTGAAACTGGAGTGACATTATTGTGATTGTTTGTGAGTGGCAAAGATGCTGCTGAACTTCTTTCAGGCGCCGTTAATAATCTCGCCAATGTAGGGCTAAACGTTGATTTAGTGTTGTCCGTTCTGGATTGCGTCTAAAATTAATGGAATCTTAGTACCTACTTAACTTGTATTTGGGCAATTTTCTCAACCTTCAACAAATATTTAAAAAATCACCTTTGTCAATATGCCGTGTAACAAAGAATTGGATGACGATTGTGTGTGTGAAGGTGGTACTGGATGAACCGTAACTTCGGAATAAGGCGGTGGTTTCATTGCAGTTTGAAGAAGATCTTGACGTTCGTTTTGTGATAGCTTTGCAAATTGCATTAAAACATCTTTGAATGAGGTTGTTTCTAAGTGACCATCTGCGTTTGATTTTAGTCCACTTTGTTTTACCTGCTTTACAAATCATTCTATAATTTTGCGGTTCAAAAAATGAAAATCTATTTTTAACATTTTTCCAAGAAGACGCACAGTCCTTGCTCTTATTAACTCGCAGGCTGTATAATGTAATTCATTGCAGTCGAGTTACAAGTCAAGTTGCCAGTCAAGTCCCAAGCGCTTGCATACCTATGGGGATCCTGAGGTAAAGAAGATATCCTACCACCTCCCTTCCCTATTGTTCAGTTAAAAACAAGGTTGTATACTTAGATTTGCCCTAGACAAATTAACTTTTGCAAAGAGAGAATTTAAGACATAATTAGAAACCGAAGTTTCGGAAGTCAAGTCCTTTAGTTCTAGTACCAAGCAAGTTGATCATTAATAAAGGAAGATTACATATTTTTCTTTTACAAAAAGTTGCTGTTACGACCTTTAGCCTTAGTACGACATTATGAGCAGATTATGATATTAGATCAACCCAGAAAAATGCGGATTTTGCGAAAATAAAAAAACAGTTTTTGGGAATCAAAATTTAGCAGAAAGTAAAAAAAAATTTTAATCGGCACCAAGAAAAAGAATACAATAATCAACTTATCGATATTATCAAGTAACAAGGACTAAACTACTGAACAGTCCAGCGACCATCAAGGTCGGCACCAATCAATCCGAAACGGCCACTGCATCCTTCAATGAAAACATTTAGTAATTTAATATTAAATTTAATTTACAACCATATTTGTAAAATTAAAAAATGGGACAAAACACAATTAGAGGGAGGTCTAACAACTTTTGCTCTTCACTTCATACAAATGAACTTTGTTTTTTAAAAAAAATTTCCACTTCGTTTTTCAAACTTTCAGCCAATTCCAGCCGTTTTTTCACACATGTTCAAAAAAAAGGGACAAAAACGGGACAATTCAAGACAAGGGGACACGAAGCTGAAAAACGGGACGTATGGTCACCTTATTCTATAAAAAAGCTATCAATCGCTTGATATAGAGAACAAAAGTAAATGGGGGGGGGGTCGGAGAGTCGAAGAGCACACAAAGAAGAATTTGAATCAGATAACAATTTAACCCGATATAAAAATTTTGAAACCATCGGCCTTCAGTCAAACCCTTTATTAATATGTTTTTTAGTTAGAGTTCCACTTTCCACTTCGTTTTTCAGACTTTCAGCAAATTTCAGAGTTTTTTCACAAATGTACTAAAAAGGGACAAAAACGGGACAATTCGTGTCCCGTTTTAAATTTCTCGAGACAACGGGATATGAAGCCGAAAACGGGACCTATTCTATAAAAGCTATAGATCGTTTGATATACAGTGACTTTATAGAGACAGTGGCGACAAACGATGTGCGATTTTTGATTGGCTACAATGTTTTTGCTTATAGTATAATAGCTTAAGGCAGAATAAAAGTTAATTTATTTTACGTTATCGGTGCATTTTATTAACATGGGAAATGGAAAATCTTTTAATTTAAAGCATATGCCATTCTAGGGCATATATTTTTTGTTTGAATTTGCAACATCCTGAGCCGAATAAGGGGATTTTGCAACATCCAGGACCGATTTAGGGGCTCGTGTCGTCACCGTCTCTATAAAGTCACTGTAGTTTGATATAGAGAACAAAATTATATGGGGGGGGGGGCGTCGAAAAGCAAGCAAAGCAGAATTTGAATTAGATTATAATTTATAGCCCAATATAAAAATTTTGAAACCATCGGCTTTCAGTCAATCCCCACATTGATATTTTCTTTGCTTTTTGGAAAGATACTTTTCATGCTTCCATTTTTCAAATTACCATAGATTTATTAACTGAAATTAAGCTAAAAACCGTCTTTTTCTGCCGATGAACAAAATTCATCATTTTGATAAACAAATCCATAAATTCAATAATTTTTTCATCAATATAATAAATTTTGTTCATCGGCGCAAAAATTATAACTTTTTTTTTTTTAGTGAAGGGTGAAGGACTTTGGTTTTAATTGGATTTCCAAAAAAAGTTGGTATATAAAAATAAAAAGATTTCTTACAACTGAAAATTAACTTGGTAATTCCTTCAGGGTTATGCTATAAATTAATATTCTTTAAAACTAAAAAAAATTAGGAAACCAACTATTTCCTTACCAATAAAACTTAGCCAATGTTCCGACCGGTTTCGGTTGATTTAACCATTCTTAGGACAGCGTGAAGCAATTAAAATTATGCTTTTGATATTTTGGAATGCGGAAAAAAATACTAAATTTACAATTTTGATATTTTCAAGCCCGATTTCAAAAGCAGGCTGCTGTCAGTTAATCGATACTATGAATTTAACTTTTACCTAAAAACCATTAGAAAGAGGACAATTTTCTGAGCAGTTAATCAAAAATCATTAGATTTCGAGAAAATGGCATTTAAACATTGAAATTTTACATAGGAATCGAACCACGATTTCTACGCAGGCATTTTATTACCCGTCCGTGTGCTCAGATATACTCTTAGTGATAGCGGTCAGATGTGATTGTTAAGGGAAAGTCCAGAGTGGTTACGCACGACGACAAACTTTCTTGTTGTCACTGATTGGAGCCGGAAACTCAGCTTGTGCACCGAACTTTCCCTCAGCGACGGAGGGGGGTCGAAGATGCGACTTCGGTAATACGGTGTCCTGTCGCCCCCCCCCCCGTCAGACTCCGGTATCCGATCAACGCTCGACCTGGTCGCCTTCACTCGAAGCAATTGATTGCAGTTGCCTAAACCACGCCTCGGTACAAGACTTTTTCCGTCTAATTTCAAAGTAACTCTTCTGCCGCCAATGACCAGCTGTGTTTTTAGTCAAGCAGCTAGCGTTAAGTCAACAGCACTGGCGGACGGTCGTTCTAAAAACATTCACCCGATGCCATCTTAGGTGTGCTTCACCAGTCATTTTGAAGGAAGCATAGGCCAAGCCCGGTATTCCAAATTGCCATTCATGATTCGATTCTGTCGAGTGCACATCGTGCGTGTAGAACCCCTTGCTAGTAACCGCACACTTTACACCGAGTTGCAGCGGGATAGGGGGATGTTTTTTGTGCGTTTTAGGCAAATCTCGGATGCACCCTAAAATAATTTTCACCCCTTTCGAGTAGCACCTTTGGCGAGCTGGAAGTACATTGCGGGATAGTTTTAGTAACCACGACAAATCACAGATCCAACCTAAAAGCTAATTCTGCGTTTGTCTAAATAAATACTAATGTCCGTACTAATACTCACGGATTAATCAAAGATTCAAGATTAATTCCCAAAATAGCAACTGTTGCTATGATACGGTCTAAATTCCTGTAATCTCATTGGTAAATCCTAGGATTATTTTGAATCTCGGACGACTATTGACTATTGAATATCGGTGACTATTAGTACGGGTATAATAGTCACGGATTAATCCTAGATTCAAGATAATCCTACGATTTACCAATGAGATTACTGGGATTTAGACCGTATCGTAGCAACAGCCCATATTTAGAGAATTAAGGTCGTTACTCACCTATCAGCACAGCATAGGAACGGCGACTGATCAGCACTATAAAATTTTATTTCTTATGTGTATTTAAATGTAACATTGACGTGTCTTGCAGGTGATGTGCTGATGCTGTTAGGTAGGTGCACTTACATTTAAATACACATAAGAAATAATATTTTCTGGTAATGATCAGTCATCGTTCCTATGCTTTGCTGATAGGCGAGTAACGACCTTAAATCCTGAATCTCGGATTAATCCGTGACTATTAGTACGGACATGAGAGTATATCTCCGCACACGGACGGGTAACACAGAATGTCTGAGTAAAAATCGTGGTTTCACTCCTATCTAAAATGCATGTAAAATTTTTATTTTTAAATGTTGTTTTCTCGAAAAGTATAATGGATGATCCGCAATAATTTCTTTGAATTGCTCAGAAAATAGTCCTCTGTCTAATAGTCTATAGGAAAAAGTTAAATTCGTGGTATCGATTTACTGACAGTTCCCCAAAGACTTAACAGAGACTAAAGCCTAGGGTTAAATATTCGGAAGCAGGTTTTTCCAATTTCAACGATTTCCATAAAATTCTAGAGATTTTCAAAGATTTCCGAAGATTCTAGAGATTTTCCAAGATTTTCAAACAAGTGCAAATCTCAAGAATTTTAATGAATTCTAACGAAGAAAATCAGGGCTTTGCAAGAAATTCCAGAAATTTGCAAGAAATTTTAGAAATTTCCAAAAAAAAGTGTACAAAATATTTTCGAGATATTAAGTTAAGCCCTCGAATTTCAAGGATTTCTTTATGAGGGGGGATTACAAAACAAAATTATTAATTTAGTTAATTACTTAATTAATTAATTTAAACTTAGAAGTAAACTTGCTTTTAATTGGATAAAACCAATAACTGCCAATGACCTAGCTTAGGTTCGATTGTTGAGTTGCGGGTTAAATCAAAAATTTTGTATTAATTATTGTTAAAGTTGCAATATACAAGTGGCTCTTGGTCCCAGATATTCAGTTTGACGTTAAACCAAAAATTTTTGAACCTGGGTGCACGTGCCCCCCCCCCCCCCCCGAAATGTTAAAATAAAACATTTGCTTGTTTTTCAAAAAAGTTAAAATTTTCAAGTTAACCAGTTAAAATTCAAGTTAAAATTAAATACAAGTTAGCCAGCGAAATTAATTCAAGGAAATTTTGAATTAAATACCATTTTTACTGCTAACTTATTATAGTTAGTCGCAAAAGTATTCGGACGCTCGTTTGTTAGATCAATAAATTGTCAAGTACGGGACATTTTACATCCGACATTTTATCAAAAAATTTTTGTTCCAAATTTCATTTTCTTTGTTTTTGATAATTTACATTTTTCCATTTCGACACACCCGTTTCCGAGTTACAGTGACTTCAAAAATGACTTTAATTCACAAATTAATTTAATAATAATTCACAAGGTAAATTTTTTAATTAAAACGGTGCGACCAAATTAAAAATGTATAGGCACAAAAATGAAGAGAAAACAATTTACAACAGAAAATATCTAATAAGTATTGCTGTAAAAGTGATTTTTATATGACAAAAAGTCTTCGTACTAAATAATTTATATTTTTGGGAGTAACTGTAATAACTATTTGTGCAACTAGTCGTGAAAACCGATATTTTTCCGTACTAGGCGTGAAAGTTTTGAAAACATGCCGTGTACGGTAAAATAAGCTTTTCATACGCGTTTCACACAATATTTATATTCTACCATGGTTTGAATGGGAAACAAAAAATGTATTAATTAAACTATTGCCGAGTATTGCTTTGAAAAATTATTGCTTGTAATAAATAATAAGCGTAGGTAACCGTCCTACTTCTGAGGTTTGCTTTTGACTACTCGTATGTGAAAAATATAAAAAATACTTTTCCGCACTAGTGCGGAAAAACTTATTTTACCTTACTCAAACAAATATCGAAAAATTAGTGTTATTCGTTAGATTCAAGAATAAGAGATGTGTCCTGAAGAAGGTATAATAAACCGAAACTGGTCGAAACTTGAGTTCTACTTGTAAGAAGACATTTCCAGTTTTATAGTTTTTTTCAGCTTTGCGCAGATAAAAATTCAGAAAATTTCGTGCTTAACGTAGCATAAAAGTGCCAAAAAGCAAAATTGTCGTTGCCACTTTAATAGGAATCAACTAGCGTTACTAAATGCCAAATAAATTACTGGAAAAACTAAGGGGGTTTCATTCCGAAAAATAAATAATGTAAAAAGCACGAACAATAATTATTAATTACATAAAATTACTTACATGATCCACTGAACTCAAAATTAGTCCCAATTCGCTATTGGAATCAACACCGGCAGAGTTTAGGTTATGTTTCACTTGCGCACCAGAACCTAATAAAAGTGATGAAAAATTCATTATTCCTTCTTGTCCAGTTTTTTTGGACATGGTATCACCTTGCGCACCCAAAATGGATCGAATCCTTCGTCCTCTTCTGGGCACAGCTTCCGGATGCCTTTGTCTGTAGTCGGCAATGATGGATTGGACGTCCAACAGCGGCCTTTGTTTATTTTGTTTCGGATCACCACATTGACCGTTCAATTCGATAACAGCACTGGAATATTGTTTAGATAACAAGCTTTTTTGTTTTGAACTTTGCGTCTTATCAAAAGATTCACCCGTCATTTTAAGGTCAGAATTTTTAGGTGTAGTCGAAAAAATAACCAATCCGCTACCGGAATTCACTAAATTATTCTTTAAATTATGCTTATTTTTTCCCATTGCACCATCCGACTGCATTTCACTTTGCATGTCGGAATCGTTCCAATCAATTTTATCGTTGGTCAAAATCACTATCTGCTTACGCCTTTGAACACGCAATAATAATTCTTCCTTTACTTTCCTCAAATGGATGATGTTGTTCCACTCTTTTTCCTTTTCTCTTGCCAGATCGTTTAACGTGCGAATTTCGGATAAAATTTGATCAATGTAGTTTTGGATTTGCTGCAAAGACGTACAGCCTGCAGCGTCGACGTATTCGTTCAACATTTTATCTCTTATTACATAATTTTGTTCTAAATCAGATCTGATTTTTTTGGAAGTCGACGTTTCTTCAGCTTCCAGTTTTCGTTTGGAGAAATGATTGTCTTCAATGTTACTGTCGTTACTAATTCCATCTTCGTTGGAATTTTGATCCGATATAATATCTTTCTCAATGACCACGTTTTCGTTGTTATTAACAGTTTCCGCATCCATGGATTTGGAATCTTCATTGCAGTTAATTTTTAATACAGAATTGCCGCCGTTGCTCAATTCTTTCAGATCGCTTTCGATTTCATTGTTTCCGTTAGTTTCGGTGTGGTTAACTTTGTCGTCAGATTCGTTGCTTTCGTTATTTTCTTCAATATCGGAACGTTGGTCCGCGTGTCCAGGCGACGACGGTTGTGCGCTGGGCACATCCGAACCTTCCCGTACATCCTCCATCACGTGCATTTTATTCAAACTGAAAAGAAAAATAATTATTTAGAATGTGCAGATTTGAAAAAAAAATTTTTTTTTAATTTTAATTGTAAGCTTACCATTTCAAAAATTAAATGTGTGCATACAAAAATTTAAAAAACGTGTAGGTGTTTGAAATTAGAATTGATCATGTACGAGGCACGTGTTTTACTGTTTGGATAACTATCCAGGGTTACATGATACTAGGTTGGCTTTGTGGGAGGCTTTGTACGTATGGAGATCGTAGACCCAGGGGCAAACGACCTGAATCGCGTATTAGAAGGGGAATTCGAAGGACACTCGAAAGCGAAATCGTGGCCAATTTATAATTCTTAGTCGCCCGAGGAATCCGTCGTGCAAAATTGAGGTTGCGAATTTAATACAGTGGCGTACTAATAAAAATAAATAAACTCACTCTTGAGGTAAACCTCCGACTTGGGTGTTCGGTACCAAGCCGACCGCCAATAGGACAGCTATGCTGCTATCGTTGGCGGAGAGTTCCTCGCAGATGGAAACGAAGGGCAGGTTTTTTTCTGGTAACGCGCCCTTTTTAAGGCGACACCTGGTCGGAAGTCCTAACAGTTCGTGCTGAACGTCGCGTTCGTAACTGTCGTCACTAAAATGACGGGAACACACTCGCGAGGTTGCCCAATTCTGAACATGGCGACCACAGGATTGTAACCACTTCGCACGGGTGGAAGGGTCGCCCGGAAAGCGGTGATACCGCACTGCACGTCCTTTAGTTTTTCTGTGCGTATTATTACAATTTGCAACCGCACACTGAGGCATACTTAATTAACGCTTCTAAGTCATAACTTTTTAAAACGAAAAATATCGAGAATTGGGGAAAACAAAAAAAGGCGTCAGTACCAGCGGAAGAGAGGCGCGCAGTAAATTAGGTGTAAAATATTAAATTTGATTTGGATTGGAGTTGCGATGAGGCCTGTATCGATTAATGGAAATCTAAATTAGAAGTTACCCTTCCCAATTTTTAATAAATTCGGATTCTTGCAACATGCAATAACGTAATAACAACAATGGAAGTAACAATGACCCATTTTGATAACTGTTATGAAAGTGTCGCAATAATCATGGAATAATTGAAGGTCAGTGGCGTATCAGTTAAAAATAAATATTCCAAAGATAAGTAGCGCGCGTTGGGTTGTTGGTGCGATTAGATAAAAGAGGAAAATTTCGAAAAAGTGCTGGTACCGAATATTCGAAGGCCCAAAAACCGATTCTTTGACGAAGGTAAAAGCGAGCGACTGCTTGAGAAATAAAAGCAATATTAAATCACACTATTTTACGGTGGGCCCCAAATAAATCTGCAAAGCTTGTCCAAGGTCCACCACTAGCGTGACCAACTAAACGACCACTGACCTTTACATCAAGTTGCAAAAAAGTAGGACTTCGTCTTGAAAATTGAGCGTACAAATAATTTTTGCAACAAACCTATCGCTTTCTATCGCGCATCTAATTAGCTAACAAAATAAAGATCGCAAAATGAACAAATATTTTACGTAACGAAAACAAATTGCAAACGAAAAAACAATTGAGGTTTAACGATGAGTCATTATTATCAAGACTTAAAAATCGATATCATTACGGTTCACCAATGACACCCTATTGGTGCATAGTTAACCTACGAAGGAAATTCATTTGTCATTGGTAACGAATCCGCCGATAAAAACGCTCAACTGCTGTTCATTTTTTATACGCCCGAAAATAGGTTACCAGTAACACTTTAATCACAAACCCACAAACCGTTTCTTAATTAAAATACGCGTGCCACAAAAAAGAAGCTGCACGTCTGCGAAAAAGACGCAAACTGGCTCTGAATAGATTTCTGTGCATCCCCTCTCTTGAGCATCGTCAATCTGAGCACCGGTGACGTCACGGGCGTCTCCGCCGCATTGGTGATAGCGTTTGACCATCGATCCATTGCAAGTGATTGTGGGAAGATATTTCCATTATTTTAGTTAGCACTTATTTTCGATATCTCGAAGTGGTTAACTACGTCCCCATTTAATTTATATTACACTATTTTAGGGGAAGTAAAAATTACGGTCTTCAAAAAAAGTTTTTCGATAAAAATTTATAAAATTTATAAGAGAAATTAAGTGAAAATTACTAGTAATTAGATAACTCGAAAATTTATTATTGGTTTTATAACGGCGTGAGATCGTTTAGGGCGAGGCAGGTATGGTCGAAGGGTGGTGCTCACATATTGATCGAGATGAGGTGGTCCTAGACTGCGGCGCTTTGTATGAGTCAGCGACCCTTAATTGCAACTGGTCAAAATCTCACTATGCACATTGCAATCAACACTTAAAAATAAAAACGAAACGACCTTACCTCGAATTAATTGTGCGCATATGCACATTTCCTTGAGAAAATTCAAATTCGCAATTCGAAACAATAATTTCTCCCACGTTTTCACTTTTGTTTTGCTTAGTTGTTAAATTGGGCAAATTTTGATCAGGTAAAGCCGACTGTTTTAATTTTTTTCGCAGTGGTAATCCCAGCAGTTCGTGCTGCAAATCTCTCTTGTAGGCATTTGACGAAAAGTGGTCACTGCAAATTCTGGTATGCGATGGCGGTAAAACGTCTTGGTGCCCACATAATTTAGACCATTTTTGCGCCAAGCTCGAAGACGATGGAAACATGTGATAAATTACCTTGGAGGTCGAACGCGTTCTTTCATAATAATTACTACACGTTTTCACGTAACACTGTGGCATTTCGTCGACAAACCCGTCACAACTCGAAACTGTCCAGTCTGCCTTATAATAATATGGGGCATACCCTACATTTTAACAATAGTCAACTGCAATCTGCAACCCCTATTCAAGCAACAGATCAAACAAATAACTTAGGTCGATCTATTAAAAGCTTCCGATTCATGAACTGAACGAATTTAGTTTATGCATAAGTACAGGGTGTCCCCAATGAACACTTCTTCGGGAGACAAGCGTAAGGGCGTTAAGGGTGTAAAGCGTTACATCATCAGTAGCAGATTTAAAATTTTTAACTAAAAATGTTGTTAAAATGTGTGGTTAATCCCCGACTGTTTTTTTTTCGAATTTTTTGCCTTTACGCCTACAGATCAAACTGAATCGGCAGAGACGTATTTACCTAAGGGCCATGGTCCGGGGCGGAAGGCTTCGAGAGGCGCCGCAAGCCGTCGTTCGCGCTCTGCTTGGCAGAATTAATTAAAAAAATTAATTTTAGCTTTTTTTAATTAATTTATGGGGCGGAAAACCTTTGGGGCCCAGGACGCCAAATTTTAAAATACGTCTCTGTGAATCGGGAGTCGAATCGCAAATCAAAAACGTCTATGAGATATCACATGACTATCATCTTTTCTGTTCACTCAGCATCTAAACTCCACGCCTGCGGCTGATTAACCGGATTAAAAAATGCGGCTGTAACTTTGTGTGTGGTTGCAATCATCGTCAATTCATAAGGACTAACGGCTTTACGTGCCCTCCGAAGCATGGAGACGGACGTAACAAACTTTATACTCTCCCCCGATTCTCACAGGGTGCCACACGGTCAGCAATAGCTTGGCTAACTGACTATAGGTGGCGGGGCTTAGCTCTATTCTGTTAACAGTGTGTAAACAACAGTGTTGCCAATGTTTCAGAAATTCCTGATTCCGAGTTGTGAGAAATTTTAAGATAAATTTTAAAAAATTGAATTGTAAATAAATCACACAAGATTATCTAAATAAGAGGTGGAAACCCTTAAAAATAAAGGTCTTTTTAGATTTATTGGGCTTACGAATACATTTTTTGTACTTCTTTAGAGAAAATTTTAAAATTTAGACTGAGCCTAACGACACTTTTCTAAAATTATTATTTTAAGTAAACATATTAGATAAATTCAAGATAAAGAAAAAGCTATCAGTGTACTTTTTTTTATATCAGTCGATTCAAAATGAAAATTTTCAAATAGTTTTTCGCTGTGGTATGGGTCCATAGGCTGCAAAATAGGTAGCCTGCGCGATAATGCGGCCCTGAACTTGACTAAAAATAAGCAAAATTGAAAAATTCTGGTAACATAATTGAAGAATATTTTATTCAAGTGTTGGCAACACTGGTAACCAACGTAAATAGTTACGGAACACTTTCTTCAAGGTTTCATTTATTTGTTCATAAATTTGTTTTACCCGTGACTTTAGATTTCGGTCGCCTTAAGGAATGATTTTACTAAATTTTACTTTTTTTATTTTCTTATAGGGTGACGCAAAGTAAGGAATAAACTATGAATTTTAGTCCAGAAAATCACTTGTACAGTAGGGGTCATAGAAGTTTCATTGGAAATTATTCTCGAATTTTAAAAAAGATTTCTATTCTTAATAATAAAGAATAGAAAATCTGTAGAATAGAAATAAATAAAAGTTAAATTTTTGGTTTTAAGCTCATCAGCTCAAAAACACAATCACAAAGCTAGGTTTTACAAACCGGGGAGTCTGGGGGTTTATTGTGTTAAAAATAAATGTGTTATTGAATTTCAAATCAGAAATCTTAGATTTTTAGAAATTGGATTTGAGGTTTGAAACTTTTTTGCGTACAATCTCTGGTGTACTGGAGGGTATTCCATACCCCCCAGACCCCCCGGTTTGAAAAACCTAGCTTTGTGTGCGTATTTTGTTTATATTGTGTACGCGGTTATTAAAATTTCATTGAGAATTGTTATAATTGGGAAATATTCAACGATGCAATTTCCATGATTGCTACCGTATACCATAAAATAACCTCAATGGGCCTTACTTTATGACAACAGCCCATGCAGTAAACGTATATTTGGTAAACTGGGCCAAAGATAAATTTCATTAAAATTTTAAAAACGGTAAACTGAGCCAGATGTCATGTTGAAGCACTTCTTGGAATTGTCGAAAAAAAACAAGTTGGTTGATCGATTACTTGGTTAATATTTATTTAAAACTTATCTACACTTATAATGTACGTTGATGACCACGTGTACTGTACTGCAGTGAAAAATGTAGCGTGGTCAGTGACGTTAAAAAATACCGTAGTGGCAACCTAAAGAAAATGTAAGGGTGGTTTTACACTTTGCATATACATAGTTGGGCGCAATATGTAGTGGGGGTATACAACACACCTCCCCCCTTTTAAGATTAATCAAGTATGGAACATTAACTTGATTAATCAGCAAAAAGTTAATTATACAATTTAGTAATTAATTGTGACAATAGTAAATAATAGAACATAATAACAAAAGGAAATACATAAATATAAAATCCACGCAGCGTGATTTTAGATGTGGTTATGAATACAATATTAATTAATTAGAATGAACAACATTTTGTATAACCATAAAGTCAGTGAGATGATAAAGTAATGTTGTTGTATCGCACTACAAAATTGATTGTTTTTTTTATTAAAAATCGTTTACTATTAGTTCGTGGTTGTTACAAAAATCACACAAACGATTTTTGGTAGTGTTATTATTTGTTTGTAAACACTCTTTTTTTTTTTCCACATCACTAAACAACACTGGTATACACACAACTGGACTAGTTATTAATATTTTTGTGGTTCATGTACTGGTGATTTATGGTAGTTAATCTTTCTGGTGCAAACGTGAGGATTCGGCGCTGATCAATTTTACATAGGCTTCTGAGAGGTGATTTTCCCTAGTATCGATGTTCTTTCTTCTCTCTAGCAGATATATTTTTTCTTTTCTGAATTGACTGATTTTGATTTGATTTTGAAGCGTTAAGTGTAAGTTAGGGATACGGGATTTCATTATGAGAATGTGCAAAATGTGTGAATAGGAGTGCATGATAGTGGAATGATATTAGGTATAGTTTTTTTTATTTAGCGACCAATATTGCAGTAGTTATCATATTAATGTATTCAATTGAATTGTTAATGATTGTGTTTTATAAAGGGAGGTGATCAATAATTTCTTGTTTAGAAGTAATAAAGTATGGTATTTTTCTGTTTAATATTGATTGGTTGATTTCTAATGTGACCGATTTAGGCAGAAACCATATGGATCTGTTGCTGCTTTAAAAGTTATTTTCATTATGCAACCTAATAGAGTCATCTTCACTTGGGGTAAAAATTTTAAGGAGATTAGTGTGATAAGTAACGAATTTATTATTTTTTAGTTTTAGTTTTACCGTATTATTAGAGTGTAATTTTACTATTTCATAAGGGCCTTTGAATTTTTCACTTAATTTTTTTGTAAGACCCGGTTTGATTTGTTGGTTTTTTATGTATACAAAATCTCCAGCTTTAAAACTGTTTTGTGTAACGTTATTTTTTTTATCATAATAAATTTTTGATTTTTCTTTGTTTTTAACGAGGTGCTGGCGTGCCAGTTCGTAAGCTTTATTAAATTTAAGTTTCAAATTAGAATAATAGTCGTCATATGAATAGCGAAATTCTGGCATAGAAGAAAGTGAGCTGGGTATGTGACTTTTGTGACCAAATATTAGTTCAAATGGCGTAAACCTCGTCGACGAATGAATGTGATTATTGTAAGTAAACATTGCCAAACTAACAAAGTCGTCCCAGTTATTTTGGTTTTGATTAATATAATGTTTTAGATATTCTTTTAGTGTAAGGTGACTTCTTTCGAGTGCACCGTTAGTTTGGGGGTGGTAAGGACTACTAAATACGTGTTTGATTTTCAGAAGACGATTTAGTTCTTTAATTATTTCGGAACAAAAGTCCGATCCTTGATCCGACAAAATGGCTTCTGGAATACCGAAAATTGTTATAAACTCTAACAGTTGATTAGCCACAGTTTTTGCTTCGTGGTTTTTGATTGGCTTAGCAAATGAGTATTTTGTCAAATCATCTTGCATTGTGATGATATACTTATTTTCATTTTCGGTCACTGGTAATGGTCCAACTATATCTAATGCCAATCTTTGAAACGGACGTTCACTTGTCGTGGTTATTTGCATCGGAGCTATCTTTGATTTGCTTCCTTTATTGATTTGACATGATTTGCAGGATTTTATAAATATTTTTATATCCTTTTTCATGTTTGGCCACTTATAGTTTTCTTTGACGCGTTTATATGTCCGCAAGTAGCCGGCATGCCCTGATAAAGCTGATGCATGATTTTCTTCTAGTATTGTTTTTATTTCTTGCTTAGTTTGGGGTTTAAACTTGGGTTTATTTACTAACAAAAGTTTGATGTCATGTCTTGAAAATAAGTACTGGATTAGTTCGTTAAACATATCTTGTTTCAAATACGGATTTTCTTCAATTGGGTTCTTTAAATATAATTCGTAAATTTTTTCTTTAATAAGGAAATCGCGAAGTTTTTGTAAAGAATAAAAAAGATCTTTATACGATAGGTTGTCAAAGTGATTTAGTTTTGAAATAAGTACAAATGTTTGTTCACCTTTAGAATTACTTAAAGGGACAATATCGTATAAAGATATCTCATCTGAAATAGAACTGACGTCTTGAACTAAAGCGAGGTTTTCGTAATTACTATTATTCTCGTCTAAATCTTTCGAGAATATTAAGGCATTGGGGAATTTAGAAAATAAGTCGTCTTTAATTAAAGGAATATCCGGTATTGTTTTGTTTTCATAATGATATTTTACGAATGTGTCATAAGTTTCGTTATTTTCTTGAATGGCAAGTACCGGATTTCTGGATAAAGCATCAACATTTGAATTAATTCGACCAGGTTTATACTTGATCTCGTATTCGTATTCCTCAAGTTTAAGTCGCCAACGCACTAATTTGCTGCTAGGGTCTTTGCAATTAAATAGCCAAGTCAAGGGTTTATGGTCTGTAATTATAGAAAACTTTTTCCCAAATAAATATGGTCTGAAATGCTTGGTTCCCCAAACTATTGCTAATAATTCCTTCTCCGTGGTGGAGTAATTTACCTCGGATTTATTTAAAGTGCGCGAAGCATATGCAATGGGCAAATCCTTACCTATTTCTCCTTGTGACAAGATTGCTCCTATAGCATAGTTAGATGCATCGGTAGTGAGTATAAAAGTTTCCTTAAAATCTGGAAATTGTAGGATAGGTTCGGAAGTTAGCACTTTTTTGAATCGGTCGAATGCTTCTTGCTGTTGGGCTAACCACTGAAATTGTACATCTTTTTTTAGTAATGACGTTAGGGGTTTAGCAATTTTTGCAAAATCTTTTACAAATCTTCTATAGTACCCAATTAATCCAAGAAATTGCTTGATTTGTTTAGGAGATTTGGGTATTGGGTAATCAACTACAGCTTGAATTTTTTCATCGTTGGGTGCAACTCCGTTTTCTGTAATTTTATGCCCAAGATAAACAATTTCTTTTCGCAGAAATTCGCATTTATTTGGCTGAAGTAGGAGATTGTTTTCCCTAAGACGATTAAGGACCGCTTCCAATTTACTTTTATGTTCGTCGAGTGAAGCGGCAAATATAAAAATATCATCGACGTATACTAAACACTGCATGCCTTGAAGTCCAAATAACACTTTATTCATCAACCTTTGGAACGTAGGTGGAGCGTTTTTTAATCCAAAAGGCATTCGTAAAAATTCATAATGTCCTAGGGGAGTCGAAAATGCTGTTTTAGGTATATCTTCGGATTTCAGTTCGATTTGGTGAAATCCATCCGCTAAATCGAGCGTAGTAAAATATTTAGAATGACCTATTTCGTCAAATAGTTCATCTGGTAAAGGTATAGGAAAAGCATCACCTATAGTTACATTGTTAAGACCCCTGTAGTCGATCACTACGCGCCATTTCTTTTCACCTGACGCATCCCGTTTTTTTGGTACCACCCACAAAGGGCTTGAATATGGTGATACCGAAGGCCGTATAATTTTTTGCCTTAACATTTTCTCAATTTGTTTGGCTACTTCCTTTTTGTGAATATCGGGGTATCGGTAATTCCTAGATTGGATGGGAGTCTCATCTGTAAGTTTTATTTCGTGAGTGACAGTTTTGGTCGACGTTAACTCATCATTAGGGAGGTAAAAGCGGTCGTTAAATTCAATACAAGTTTCGAGTATGGATGATTTTTCTTCCGAGTTTAAATGATCGGTTCGGATATTTTCTTTTAGTAATTTCAAGCGTTCCGGTGATATTTTAATAGATTGATTTTGGCAATAACTAAATACATGCGAAAGATTTTCTTGAAACGGTTCGAGTAATAGTTTGATATGCCCGACTTTTACCTTACAATTATTCGTATTTAGTATTGTAGTAATTGCTTTATTATTATCATCAACCTTTACCAACGATCTTGCTAAATAAACGCCTTCACAAATAAATATTTCGGGAGTTATTCCTTCAGTGATACCGTCGTTTAGGATGTCTACTTCGATTAGTGTTTCAGATCGCGGACTTAAAAAATATGTACTAGATTTATTTGGATTTAAATTTAGATGTAACTCAATAGGAAAAGGAACAGATTTAATTCTAAATTCGCGTTTTTGAAAGTCGATATTCGCGTGTTCAGCTTCTAAAAAATCATTACCGATGATTCCATCGAAAGGAATATTTGACTCTTGTTGAATTACGTGAAACTTCGCTGGAAATGTCTTATCATATACTTTCAAATCTAAATCTACCGTTCCTATCGAATGTACGGAAGAGTTCGCGCAAAGTCCGGTAAATGACATTATATCGGATCGATTGCATAATATTGAATCCATTTGTTTTAATTTATTCGATTTTATTAAAGAAGTTCCAGCGCCGGTGTCGATTAAAAACTTGAATTTTACTCCTAAAATTTCCACGTTTATATGTGACATATTGCAAGTAGAAATACATATTTTAGATGATTTAACGGGCGTTTTGTCAACCTTTTCGATTAAAGGCTGGAAATGATTATTTATGTGAGAAAGATGAATGGTACGCTTCGAGTTTTCGTTAAATACCCAATGTCCGTATTGTTGTGTATGCAGACATACGCGATAATTATATTGGTGCGCAAAAATAAAAATAATATCATCGTCTCCCCAAGCATTAGGTGCGTGAAGTACCTCAATGGCTTTTGTTGGCGATCTACATTTCATTAAAAATACGGAATTAAGTAAGCTATTTTTAAAATTACTAATTGAAGCAGGGTAATTAATTAGCTTCATCAAAGAGTAAAACAGGCAATTCCCGTTGCTGTCAACATCTGATATTTTGAGTTCGGTTTTGGGTGCTATACAATTACGTAAAATATTATATGTAGTATAATCTGTTTTGTGAAATTTTATTTTTGCGCTATTATACTCTTTTAATCCACAAGAGCGACGTTTACCTGGGATTCTTTGTAGTTTAAATGAACCGCAGAATCGTTAGGAGGGGTTTCGTTTTTGTTATTCGGATTATTATTTTGAATTTTGAATTTATTATTGTTGTACTCCCTTTTTCGGCATTCTTCAATAGAATGGTTACTCTTTTTACAATAATTGCAAAATTTTTTATTAGTGTAGCCGCGATGAAAATTTCTACTAGGGTTATAGTATTGGTTATTATGGTTATTAAAAAAATTTTGATCGCGATAATAGTTAGAATTTGTTGAATTTGAAATTGCGATCTCTTCCTCGAGTGCTTTTGGTACAGCTTCGGTTAAAGATTTTAAATTTTGGGTTCTTAAGAAACGTGAGATGTCTGGATGTGAGTGATAGATAAATCTGTTAGTTGCTAGATCGTTAATTAATGCAATTTTTCCTTGCCGTTGATCATCATTAGCGGCAGTAATTGAATTAGTTAAGTCTTTTACTGTTTTATCGATTTTTTCAAAAAATGAATTAACGGATTCATTTCGTTCCTGCCTTAAATTATTTAAACGTTCCATTAACTGGATATAAGTTAGGAAATTATCTTTTTGAGGTTTATAAAATTTACATAGGTCACTTTTTACTTCTTCCCAAGAATTATAGACTTTTCCCTCGATTTGTTCACGGGCGCTACCTGAGATTCTCGAAATTATAAAGATTAAGATTGGTCGCGTCTGGTGCGGTGCACATAACGATATTGCATTATCACAATCAGAAATGAATTGTTTAAACGTACTCTTATTTCCATTAAAAGTATTGGAAATCAATGAAGCTAAAAATTCTATACTAAGTGCAGTATTGGACGCCATTTCTGTAGTATTTAATACGGGAGTAGGAATAATTACTATAGGAGGTGTATTTTCAGAAAGGATGTCACCTTGACTCCTCGTGATCATTACGAAATTCAATCAATGCAAAAAAAGAAAAAAAAATCTACTTACAATTTTGTCGTAAATGGTTTCAACCCTTGTCTTTTCTTCGTCCTAGATTTCACGTTTTCTTTGTGACGGCTTCGGATTCTTTTGGATATCAAAAAAAAAATTTGATATCCCACTTCTGACACCAATTTGTTGAAGCACTTCTTGGAATTGTCGAAAAAAAACAAGTTGGTTGATCGATTACTTGGTTAATATTTATTTAAAACTTATCTACACTTATAATGTACGTTGATGACCACGTGTACTGTACTGCAGTGAAAAATGTAGCGTGGTCAGTGACGTTAAAAAATACCGTAGTGGCAACCTAAAGAAAATGTAAGGGTGGTTTTACACTTTGCATATACAGTGGCGGCAATCTAAAATGCCCGGTTGAAAAATTTTAAGTTATTCTTAATTTTTACTTACAAATTTTGTTAACATGGCACTAATTCATATGTTATATAATTGACTAACTATAAATACGTATAAAATTATTAAATTCAATGATATATAGTATAAATAACTAACAAAAGACTTCATTATAAAATAAAGCATTGTTTTCAGGTATATTTTTGCGCTCGAATTTGATATAAATTTTATAGTAAAATAATTATTTAGTAGATAATTAATGTAGTCAAGTGTTGATTAATAATATATTGGTTAATAAAAAAATTTATTCATATTTAGTTGAACCTCCATTGGGCCTTTATTACATCTTTTAAACGGCGTGGCATTGATTGTTCTAACCTCTGCAAGTAATCGTCGCTTACGATTATCTCTAACAAATTTTATCGCTTTTTTCAACTCAGGTATACTTTTAGCACTATTGTCAACTACATGCCTCTTCATAACCGCCCAAAAGTTCTCAATGGGGTTTAAGTCGGGACTTAAGTTAGGTCAATCAATTGTATAGATACCGTTATTAACGAAATAATTCGATACCTGTGTAAAATAAAAAGGAATCAATTTCATATTTTTCAATCATTTGTTAGCTAAATGTATTCACAACAATACCTGATTAATACATTTTGAAAAAAAAAATTATTTACAAAAATATTATGTACCGTTTTCGCGGTATGGCACGGTGCATTATCTTGCTGAAAAAAACATTCTTCGTTTTCAGCATATAAATTTAAAACCGATGGCTCCAAACTGGGTTTAAAAATTTTAATGTATTTTTTTACATTTACAGACCCTACTATGATATGTAGCTCACCTAAACCACGTTGAGAAAAGCAACCCCATATCATAATTCCAAATCGACCGCGTGTTGTTTTTATGGTGCATTTATCTGATAGGCGCTCGGTTTGAAATCGCCGCACATATTGCTTTCCATCTGACCCATGGAGTAAAAATTTTGACTCATTTGAGAAGATGACCCTTCTCCAATCACATACCGACCAATTTTGATATATTTTGGCAAATTGTAACCGTCTTTGTTTCGATTTTTTTGTAAAACGCGGTTTCTTGACAGCAGCCTAAGCGCGTAATCTGAATTCAGCTAAACGATTACGTAAAATTTTTTTGCTAATATTTACGCCAAGGTCATCTTTTAACTGTTTTTTTAATTGTCTTCGAGATTTGAAGCGATCTTTCAATGCCATTTTGCAAAGCTTACGATCTTGTGATTTGGTTGTTTTTCTTTTCGAATTCCCTCTGTCAAGTGGTTTAGTACTGCCCTAATGGCATATTTTTTTTAAAATCTACTTATAGTACGTCTGTCATACCTAACTTTCTCACTAATATAGGTAAAACTCCTATTTTCACCATGTAAAACTAAAATTTTCTGTTTTTCAGTTTCTGTTAAATTCTTTCTACCTACGATTTTTTTTATATTTCTAAGATTTATTAAACTAAACTGAATGCATTTTGTACACTAAATGGTTAAAAAGGGTTACCTCATAATAGTGTATGTCATTGTATTTTACAAAAAATTACCACCCTTAAAATTAAGCCGATTGTAACAGGTATATTGCAAATAAAATGCACCGGGCATTTTAGATTGCCGCCACTGTACATAGTTGGGCGCAATATGTAGTGGGGGTATACAACAGTCAATTTTAAAAACGGTAAACTGGGCCAAAGCCAAATTTTACCTAAATATTTAAAGAGTGATGGTAAATTGAGCCAAATGTCAATTTTACTAAAATTTTAAAAATGGTGAATTGCGCCAAATGTCAATTTTGCTAATATTTAAAAAATGAGTCAAATGCCAATTTTTCTAAAATTTGAAAAATGGTCAACTGAGCCAAGGATAAATTTTACCCAAATTTTTAAAGGTGACAGTAAACTGAACCAACGATAAACTGGACCTAATTTTAAAAATGGTAAACTGGGTCAAAGCCAAATTTTATCCAAATATTTAAATTTTAAAGGGTGACGGTAAATTGAGCCAAATGTCACTTTTACTAAAATTTTAAAAATGGTAAACTGGATCAAATGTCAATTTTACTAATATTTTAAAAATGGTAAACTGGGCCAAATATCAATTTTACTAAAATTTTAAAAGAGGTAAACTGGGTCAAATGTCAATTTCACTAAAATATTAAAAATGCAGTGCAAAGCCAAATTTTTTAAGGTGACAGTAAATTGAACCAATGGTAAACTGGGCCAAAGGCAAAAAACCTGATTAAAAATCAGGTTTAAGAAGAAACGTTAAAGAATTTTACGTACACGACTATAGAAAGGATAGCATATCAGGTAGTTTTTATCTCTCGAAAATGATACTTTGCAGCGGTGTTCGGAAAATTTTTGCACATAAGCATAATTTTTGCACTTTCCGCACGCTTATTAACTTTCCGCACGCTTATTAACTTTCCGCACTCATACAATAAAGAAATGCAATACCCTTATAATTAACTCGAAGCGTGAATTCCTGGCTACGGCGGATGTTGATAAGCGATAAGGCACACCTGCAAGATTATAAATAGTAAAAGACGGCGGTTGTTTCTTGTTTACGTTTTTTATTGTTTTTATAGTCTAACGCTAGTACACATTTAATTATAAAAAAATAAAAATTGCAATGGCCACTTTAAGTTTTTATTTTTAAAATGTTACCTTATTGTGGCTTTGCTACATGAAATGTTATATTGGTTATATTACAATTACTTATCATTAACGTAGGCGCGATTTCCGGCATCTTCAACGTGGTTGTATTATTTTGTTCATTCATTATTTTCACTTTAAAATGCACTACTACTCAGTCTGCGTTTTCACTGTCTACTGAAGTGCACGTGCATTTTGCATGACAAGCTAATAGATAAGAGTATTATTTACTTCCGTTATGTCGCGTCTCATTTCTATTAACCTTTATATGTATATAAACGTTACTTTTTAAAGCATAATTTATGTTTTTTTTTGGAAAGGACCTGTCTTGAACGTAAAGCTAAATACAGTGACTCGTGCAGAAAGTTCCATTGCGGTTTCGTAAGCTATCAGAACTCGCTAAACGCTCGTTCTGATATATTGCTTACTCAACCGCAATCTTCAACTTTCTGCAACACGACTGTAAATAGCTATATGAGTGCCGCTACAGCGCAGCGTGCGGTTTACTGCAAGTTTCTGCTATGTGCGGTCTACCCCAAACTTTAACCGGCTTTTGCGGTGGCAGGGGATTTTTCTGCATTTCTTCAGTTCTGATTGATTTGCGTTGTAAGGTTCTACGACGTAGACATTTTCCGCTGTAGCGTGGGTTTAACAGACGTAAGAGTAAAATCTCGCAAAACGTAAAGAAGAAACCTCAGAAAATCTCTGGAAATATGAGAATATTTTGGGAAATCCGAAGAGATCTTAGAAAATGGAAATCCGTGAATATGCAGAAAATCTCAGGAAATCTTAGGAAATTCAAGAAAATTTTAGAAAATGTCGGGATATCTTGGGAAATATCAAAAATACTCTAGAGATCAGCTTTTTTGTTACTTTTTCAGCGTATAACTAAAATTATGAAAGTGTTAAACTGGGCTAAAAGCATATTTCAGGAGAAGGAAGGAGTGCGGAGTGTATCTCAGCGTGATTCTTTTTTGGTATAATATCTTTTAAAATACGAAAATTATCTGTAATTTAAATAAATGTAAATTATTATTTTAATAATTAGAAAGACGGGATCTTTGAGTCGCTCCACTAATTAAAACATCCCCGAAGCGGCTCCAACTCGAAAATTTCAGATCTAGAAAGATGTGGTCTTCGAATCAGTCCACTCATTGAAAACATCCCTGAAGCGGTTCCAACTCAAAAATTACAGATCCAAAATAATTCTTTGTCTTTCACCCAGTTTACCATTTCCAAAATTTTAGTGAAATTTGTTTTTGGCCCAGTTTACCATTTTTAAAATTTGAGAAAAATTTACCTTAGGCCCAGTTAACAATTTTTAAAATTTCAGTAAAATTTTCCTTTGGCTCAGTTTACCACTTGGTATTTTTTCGGACCAGTTTAGTGTACCCCGTACTGAAGTCGCATTTTTAAGCCGCTGACACTCAAATAAATCAATTTTTTTCAAAAAAGTAGTAGATACTTTAATTTGAGATTACGAGATTACGAAATGTAAGATTTTTGAATAAACGATCCTAGTGCAGAACAAATGATGCAAATTTGACAATAACTACATATCAGACACAAAAAATGCCCTTTTCTCCAAATAAAAAATGTTATGTTTCCTGAAAACATTTAGAAAAGCTATTAAATTTAATTACATTGCTTTTTCTGCCGGCGACGAGCGGCACCAAAGTGTCGTTTCTCTAAATAAAAATATGGCGATACCAGACCATTCTACCACATCTTACCTAATATCCCATTTTCGCTCAAAATCTCATCCAAATGTCCCCTATGCCCGCACTAATAGTCACGGATTAATTCGAGATTCAAGATAATCCTAGGATTTAACAATAAAATAACTGGAATTTAGATCGTATCGTAGCAACAGCTGCTATGGCGAGAATTAATCTTGAATCTCGAATTAATCCGTGACTATTAGTACGGACATTAGATAGTGAATTAAAAATTGGAAGGAAATATTTTTCGCTTTTCGCTCATCCATTTGTCGTTTTTGGACAATTTTACTTTCCTTTCAAGTCGGGAAATTGCAGACAATTTTTAAGGCACTTAAGATATTGCATATGAAAATTCCTGAGATTAAACACCGAAATTAAACTGCAAATATGCTAAAACGTAATACAAAATTTTGCCAAAAGAGCGAGGATGTGCCAGCAGAGACGACATTTTTTGGATATTGCTTTCCATAATTAATCACAGCAGCTTTATATCAATATAATATAAGGACATTCGCAATTTTTACCGTTTTACTCTGATCGGAAAAGCGGAAAATCCTTTACTATATAGCTATAATTTACATAAAATATTCATTATTACCACGTAGACATCGTTCAGACCGTTACATAATAATCAGACATGCTCTTAATAATGCAGTCACCAAAATCGTCAAAACTGGTGCGGCGACTACAGACTGATACATATATAGAGCCTTTATAGCACTTAAGTAGTTAATACCGGTGATCTCAACGCCGAAACTTTATCCTGGATCTCAGATGGCTTATAGCTATTTTGAAAATTTTAATTACCCCATTGAAGAGGAATACGCCCACTCGGCAGATTGCCTCGTGACATACAGTTTACCTCGAGATTGATTACAATAGTCTCCAGTAGTCACCTTTTTGAATCATAACAACTCGCACAGAGAGAAATATAGGTTGCGAGCCCACACAATTGTGCAGAAAAATTACACAATTCGGTTTATTTTTAAAAACCTAATAATTTTAATCTAATATTTTTCAATAAAAGTCGATGAAACCAATTTAATATTTCTCGGTTTGAATAGGGCAATAAAAACAAAGTTAAATTCTTATGTGCGGGTTAGAAAACGGACACCCGGTATAATTTTATATCCTATTAATACAAGTAGACATTGGAAGGGTAGAGCGTGAAATCGCGGTTAGGCCTACATCGATATGTGGGTTATGAAGAAGGCAATGAGAAACCACCCCATTCATTAGATTTTCCCGCATTTCCCTATTAAATCCGTTTGCCTTCGGTCAAGCTAATAGCTATGAGCAAAATCGTTCTATGAATTCTACGACTTTATTTTGCTTATTTTCACTAAAATTGACAAATGACGACAGGACAGTGAGGGAACAGATGTAAAAAAAATTAAACATGTAAGCTTATATTAATAAATGAAATTGTTATTATTCTCACGAACTGCATGCTTTCAGCAATTTCACGTAATACTCGAATTTATCATTCGCGTTCCTAAGGGAATTTTCCATTTATCAGATAAAATTTTCTCTTGAATTTAAATTCTCGCTCCAAAAAAAAATAGATAATTTATGCGCCATTTTTAAAAAGTGCCCATAACCTGGGCAAAAAATTTAATAAACAAAACTCAGACGGACAGGCAGACTTTCTATTTTTATGTAGATACGTCGTCATAGTATTATCACAGTGAACCTCCGACTCATCCAATGTATTTAAATGTACGGCATTGAAAATGATTGCGTAAACTTGATTAATTTATGGAAGGTAATAGTTTCAACCTTTTGGATTGACGATTAAGTTTTCATTTACATCCTAGGCAAACAACTTACCACTTTATACTCCGCTTTTTCAAAGCGCTGACTAGTGCATTTCTTCTGAAGCGTTTGAAATCCGCGATGCTTTTTTCATCTTTAACGATGTCGTTACCATTGCTTATATCGTCGCAAACTTCAAGGACATTATCGTCCAAGTCTCCGCAATCCAAGACGTTTTCACTTTTAAATTGAATCGCTTCATTGTCGTTATCAACGTGCGATAACAATAAATCGTCGTTGAATTCTTTTGAATCTTCCGCCAAAAAGCTTTCGACAGCGTCCTCTTGCGCGAAGACGTCCATACCAACTTCTGGCACAACTATATTTAATGGTTTATCCATTGGATCACTTTGTTATGAATGTTCCGATTTTTTTTGGTTATGTCATTTTTTGCATAAATATTACTCGAATACTTAAATGTAATCCGTAAAGTTTATTTGCAGTATTGGTTTGGTATTAAATTCTATTACAGAATAGCGGAATCACACAATTGAAAAGTTGCTTGTTTTCTTACGGGCAAAACAATACCTCGGCTAAAAAGTAATTGCACAGCACAATAACGCATTCCTAAACTACTTTTCACCACTTTTCTCATTTAAATTAGCCACTTTTTAACCTACACTGATGAAAAACGTAGCAATGTACTGACCTAAATGTATTGATCATGCGATGTAACACAAACAGATTTCTGTTCACCACACTAGGTTTACTAGACATGTGTCGCCACCTACCCAGGGCGTGGCGAACTGGGTAATGTAATTGGAGTATGTGTAAATAAAAATTAATTAAAAATGTAACTACTTCTCTTTGGGTGGCATTTGATTAACCTTGAATAGTTAATTTAATGCCATATTAAATGTGTATATTAAATAATACAATTTTTCCAATTAATCGCTGGATTGTGTGCGGTATGTTAATAGCGGCTTATGTTTTAATTAATTTTTTTTAAAAACAAATCGAATTTAAATAATATGTCAATTAGGTTCTGAATTTGAAAGACGTTCCGAAGTATTTTCGAATTGACGGTTGGTAGACTTGAAAGCTAATATACTTTAACTGCGATCAATAACAGAGGATCGTAAACTTGTTACTACATTAAATTCCTTTTTACTTTAGAGAAAAACATTTTTTTTTTGGATTATTGTTCGGCAATTTAATTTGTTAAAGCGCATGTGCGCGAATAGGGGTAGTAATTATTTTGCAATAATTGAGGTTATGTTTTTTTATTGGTAGGATTGATTTCGAAACAAAGAATATATACTGAGCTGTGATTAATAAAATTGTTAGTTCGACTGTACCTGCACTGATGGTGCATTGAATTGTATAATATTCAAGCAGCAATCCCTTGGTGACCTTGACAGCGAGACGCTTTACAATAAAAATTCAGATTGTATCTCTCAGTACGACTTTGAAATTGAACTCTGCATCAAATGCAAGTTGGCTTGGACGATACGGGCGATAGTCGCTTATTGCTTCTTTGTATTTAGTTCCGCTACAAAAGCAGAATGCGTTGATAAATGCTCTGTACATATTATAAGAAATAGCGGAGTTTTTCTCTGTAGTTTTAATAAATAAATACGAGATTAAAATTATAGTAATCGTTTATTGTGATAATTACACTTTTTTAAATAAGCAATATCTAAAAAATTATAGTAATGTATACAGTAATAGTAATAATAGGGGTAGTTCTTTGGTTTTTGACATATGATGTACATAATTAAAAATGAATTAATACACTTAAAAGTATGTATAGATAATAAGTATAATATATTACAACAACTACAAGAATCAATAGCTGTTTAAGCGTTTAAAGACCATTGATTTACAAACAATTATTTCACAATGTTATTGTCTACACTTTAATATTTTCTTTGTTTATTTAATAAAACATATTTTTTTTTATAATAATTAATAAAATAAGTAAATTTACAGAGATATGTATGAGTAGAGCTATCAGTACATTAGGTAATAATTTTAAATAAATATTCTACCACTCGTCGCCATTTTGTTTTTTAATATGGTGAAATAAGTTACCGTTTACACGACCACAACGGTTGATCTGCTTTAGGTATATCAAAAGTATGAATTTTTATATTCGCAATTTTCTACTTGTAATTCTTTCAAGTAGATAATAAGTAGTATACTTTTATATCGAATGACGGTGGTGAGGGTTCCGTGTAAACTTCATCCAACATCAAATTTAGTGCCATATTTCTTTTAATAAATTTTGTCTAATTATGAGAATAATAAACTAATCTACTTCAAATCTAACATGAATATAAATATTACATATTTCCTAATAAATTTAATTTTCGTTCAGACGAATTTCTTACTCCAGGTAAACAATTTGATAACACTTTTTGAGCAATTAAACGAAATTCAAATAAGTAATTAATTGAAAAATTCGTCTTCGCATTTCCCTTTACATGTTCTAGAGGAAAGAAAACAGTTGGCAAAGCAAACTGTACAAGTTTCTTTTTACAATAAGTAGTATTACAAATTTTTGGCTCCCTATAACATCGTTTTTCTGTCAAATTAATATGTCTAAAGTGCGCTCTACACATTTTTGTTAATGAGTACATTCAGTATTTACAAATTGTACACTTGTAATATCTAAATTAACGTAATCGATACTAGCGCAAAAATATTTTTATATAAAATGGCGCATTTTGAAAACTGGCGGCAAAATAAACTTTTGGTTAAAACTAATCTATAATCCTATTTGTAATCAAAGGTCAGTAAAGCTAAAATATTGCACTGCCAACAATAGTATAGTAAAGATTTAAAAAATAGCCTTCAGTAACAAACAAAAAAATACATAAACAATGAGGTTATGTAAAAACATTTACATGGTCTGGGGGTTACAAACAACAGGATAAACACCGTTTTACATAAAATTACATCAAACATAACATTAAATTGTAGGTACAATTAATTACTAATTTTAATGAATATTATTTACAAAAATGCGTATACCTATTGATGGTTAGGTATAATTGTTGAATAGATGATACGTCATAGTATACACCCAGGAACAATACCTTTGATTTCACTTTTAATAAAATTTTTTTGGAATGTTTACGATTAGTAGTCTCACAAATTATACAAATTGCACTTTCATAATAACAACAAATTTTAAACTTAATATTAATAATAGTTTTCTCGTAAACTGAAGAACCGATCTGTTCGCATAAAAATTGTGGAAATTCCCGAAGTTGTAAAAAGTTGGCGTTGCCCTAGTAATAAAAAACAAAATTATCAAACTTTAATCATTAGATTTATTTCTTAAAACTTGCCAAATCCAATAAAAAATAACGCTGGGCCGACATATTTAAATATTTAATATAAATAAAAATAAAATGGCGCGTGTAAAAAATTCGGTGCCTCCGGGTTTCAAATCCTAGGTATAAAAAAATTTACCTGCTCCGAGGTCGGTTATTCATAATTTCTTCTAAGTAGGTATATAAATTAAGACCCGCCTTATATATCTAAAATACATTATATAATATATGTAGAAAACCATCCCACCAAAAAAGTATATTCGACTCTACCAAGATCTTGTTTTTATTGGCTTAAATTTTAACCGATGATGTTAGAAACTTGTATCTGTAGGTATCTTAAAATTAATGAGCTCCTGCGTTGAAAGTTTGATTGATATTGCTACAACATTTAACAATTTCTTCGAATAAATTTTCATAAAAAAAATTTGTTTTATTTATTATATGTAGGTTCTTTTTTATTTAAATATTTAATTTAAAAAAAAAGTTAAAATATACGTAATTTAAATATTTTAACAAAAAAAAACAATTGTTTAATAATTATTATTTTTGAGAACAATGAATGAATAATAAATATGTTTCATTCGAAAGTTGAAAATTTGATAAACAATTAATTTATATACGAACATTAGTTCTTATCTACGAAGGACTTAAAAATTTATGTGCCTTTGTATTAATTACTGTCGGCTAAATTAAAAAAAAATTAATTTTTGCTTTTTCAACTTTTCAAAACATTGTTAAAAACTTACAAAATAATTTTACCGGTTTTGCTTTATTAACCCATCAGGATACAATTTACTGGTTCGAATTATCGAGGATGCACTGTAATTAAATTATAAATAGTTGATGTAACGGCAGTGGTAAGTTAATATTCGATGAGTTTGCCTATATATTCTATATTTGATTGGAAAATCAATAAATAGGAAGAAACAGTGGGTAAATGGAGATAACTTAATAATAAACGGTGTATATAAAATTAACTTTGAACTGCAAAAGTTAGTTGATAAAATTAGAAGTACGGGTACTTATATCTAAGTAGGTTAATTTAAAGGCTTAAATATCTTATTGCACAACCAACTGAAATGTAAATTCTATTAACAAACTAGCAATAAATTTATTTAGGTCATAAGCTTTTTTACTGATATCCGTTAAACACTATTGCATTACGATTGCATTACCTACAGGGTGTCCCATTCTAAATTATTTGTCGTGTTCCACAATCCTAATTTTTGAAACGTAATACTAATTTATTTATTATAAATTTTGTTTTTAACTTGCAATAGTTTATAGTTTCGTAAAAAAATTTTATTTAATTTTGGAAATATTTTTTTAAATTTAGCGTTTTCCCGCCAACTAATTCACATTGCGACAGCTAGGTAGGGAATTTCTGGCTCATGGTCAAAAATAATTTTCAAAATCAAGTTGATTTTTGGATTATTACACCATTTTTTTGAATATTTGAAGATTTGAAGTTATAGAATTTAATTTGAAAATCATAGTTAGTTAAATTTATAAAATTAAACATTGAAATTTGAGAGAAGCAAAAATAAATTTAACGTTCCTATTTTGAATTTGAAATTTATTTGCATTATAAAAATTAAATTTGGAAAATTCGGTTTTCCTAAATATTTTATTGGAAAATTTATTCCAAAGAAGACCTGGTTTTAAATTGATTTTGGATTTGCTCAATTTAAAATTTTGGATATAAAAAGAGTTTCACTGCTTGAAGTGCGATAATTTGGTTCCTGAATTTTTATTTTTCAAGAATGCATTTGTCGAAGTTAACGTTCCCATTTTGAATTTAAACTTTATTTGCATTTTAAAATTTAAATTTGGAAAATTTGGTTTTCCTAAATATTATATTGGAAAACAAGCATAAGAACTGATTTCAAATTGATTTTGGATTTGCTCAATTTAAAAATTTGGATACAAAAACATTTATTTCATTTATTTAAAAATTTTTTTTTCATTTTTATCGATTCACCCAAGCCGTGTGGCTCGTAACCACTTAAACAGCACTGACTTTCAGACCCTGAGATTTTTAACCCGGACAATACAATCATGCAATTGTTATAAAAAATGAACAAAGAATTAGGTAAATTTAGGTATTAAGGAATTAAGGCAAAAACTAAATATTGTGTCGGGCTGTGCCAGATGTGTGCCACGTTGTGCCGTATTTTTTTCATTAAGTTTATTTTTTGATTTTACAGAGATTGCTTATTTAGGGGTAGAAGTCAAACCGCAAATTCAAATATTTGAATTTTTTAAAATTCAAAATTGTACTGGATTCTACTCGAAAGAGCCGTTTTGTGCTGTAAATCAAAACATTCTATTTTGATCATTTTTGATTTTCTTTGATTTTGAAAAGCAATCAAAAATAATTATTAATAATAAAATTAAACGTATCAAAATTTTGATAAATAAAATTTTTTGGGGCCAAAAACTGTTTTAACGATAGAAATTAGTCTCGCCATTTTGGATTTTTTTAAATCAAAATTGTATTGGTTTCTACTCGACGTGTGCCGTAAATCAAAAAGTTCTATTTTGATAAATTTTGATTTTCTTTTGATTTTGAAAATTAATCACAAATAATTAATAATAAACTCAAAAATAATATCAAAATTTTGATAAACAAAATTTTTTGACCAAAAACAATTTTATCGGTAGAAGTTAGTCATTAAATTAGAGTAAACCATTAAATTTTATGCTGCAAAAGTAACACGCACACTTTTTCACAATTAATTAAGATTAAAGACACGGTAATATACAGTAGCGGTCATGGAAATTGCATTGGGAATTATATCCGAATTTAAAGAATAAATTTAAAAAATAAAGAATCGAAAGAAAAATATAAATAGATAAAAAGTTAAATTTTTGGTTTGACACTCGTAAGTTCAAAAATACATTATCTCTTTTTAACACAATCACAAAGCTAGGTTTTACAAACCGGGGGGTCTGGGGGGTATGGAATACCCTCCAGTACACCAGAGATTGTGCACAAAAAAGTGTTATTGAGCTAATAAGTTTCAAACCTCTTACGGAGATTACTGGTCCTTCGAGCCGGATTAATAAATTAAACATGGTCCTTCGAAGCGGATTATGAAACTAAATAATATGTTTTTCCCCCAATGATCCAGGAGCAAGTTTAACAAGAAAGATGAAGTTTATAAGAACCAAACAGTTAAGAAGTTATATAGTTCTATTAGTCTTACAAGCCAGAAAGGGCCTGGTCTGAATATTTTTTTCTGAATCTCTTGCGGATATTACTGGTCCTTCAAGCCGAATTAAGAAACTAAATATGATTTTCCTAGTCTAACTAACAAATTGAATGAGTGATCTTAGAGGGAAGAGCCTGGTCTCTCCCAAGAATCCAGATAGAGGTCTTACAAGGAAGATGAAGGAAAGAAATCAAACAGTTAAGAAGTTATATACTTCTTCTAGTTTTATAAGCCAGAAAGAGCCTGGTCTTTCTCAAAAAAGAAGGCTGCTAACCGGCCGAAGTCCAAAATATCTTCTTCTTAATCTCTTATGGAGATTACCGGTCCTTCGAGCCGGATTAATAAATTGCACATGGTCCTTCTAGCCGGATTAAAAAACTAAGTATATGTTTTTCTCCAAGTTTTTCTCCCAGCACATCAGTGATTGTGTTCAAAAAAAGAAAATGTGTTATTGAATTTTAAATCAGAAATAAGCTCAATAACACTATTTTTTGCGCACAATCTCTGGAAGGTATACTGGAGGGTATTAGACCCTCCAGACTTTTCGGTTTGAAAACCTAGCTTTTTTTCGTTAGAATTTATAGAATTTATAGAATAGAACCTATAATAAAGATTCGGTTGAAACCCAAATTTATTTAAAATGTCCATCTGTTGACTTCACAATGGCTTTCAAACGCCAATCATTTATTTCCATGGGTATTCTTGCTGCTGCCTTCAATAAATCGCGTTTTAGAAGCTCAATATTTCGTTGAGGTTTACTGCAAGCCTTTTCTTTAAGTACCGACCTCAATTTATAATCCAGTGGATTAAGGTCTGGAGAACCCGAGGGCCAATCCTCAGCTGTAATAAAATCAGGTAAATTTTCTTCAAGCCACCGTTGTGTCGTTTTCGCCTTGTGTGCAGATGCAGAATTTTGTTGGAAAATCCTAGATCTGCCATTAATTAGGGTGTCATTCAGGGGTTTCACTACGTTATCTAGAATTTTTTAGTAAACAACAGCCGACGCTTTAACTTCTTTTTCGCAAAAGTTCCACTTTGTCACCCCTTCAAACCATCACAGACGCTGAAAATTGACCCCTTTCGACCCTTCCTATCTTATCTGATACGTCTTTAGAGCTATAAGCCTACACCCTATCGTTTTGTTTATTAAATTTTTGTTTGTTTGTAAAAAGAATGTTTCAAGTGCGAGGTCTTCTTGTAACAGGCGGGACATGCTTTTTTTCGAAATTTGTAATTCTCTTGCCATAATCTTCTGTTTTCGAAGTGAATTTCTGCAAATCCGTTCAATCACTGATTTCACTACCCCCTGAGTTCTTATACGAGGCTAACTAATTAAAAATTATATACTAACTATGAATATACCTTTTCATACCACCCAAAAATAATCCCTTAATTTTATATCTGGAGAAGTTAAACCTAGCGGTACTTGAACAGGAACAGAACTTATGGCACGACTAAGGTATATTATGTAAACTTCTTTTTATACAACAGTCATTTTTCAATTCCATATTTCAAAATTATAATTTCGGTTAATCAAAAAGATAAAATAGTTTTTGGACCTCAAAAATGTTATTTGTCAAAATAATCAAAATTTTTCAAAATAAAATTTTTTGTTTTACGGCACAACGGCACACGTCAAGTAAAATCCAACATAATTTTTATTTAAAAAAAATCAAACATGGCGGGGCTAACTTCTATCGATAAAACGAGCAATCTTTAGCAAATCAAACAAAAATAAAATGAAAAGTACGGCACAACGTGGCACACATTGGAAACAGCCCGGCACAATATTCCGTTTTTAAATTTTCAAAAATGGCAGGGCTAGCTAAGAAGACAGTCCAAGATCAAGGCAAACAAGAATAAAATCAAAATTTCAATAAGTTTGGTTTTGGCGTCCATCATAATTAATCAAGGAGAAGAACTCTAAATATTAGACTTTTTGACATCAAACAGGCAATTCCAAGTCGCGATTTCGGATTTGGAACATTGAATAAGGATGAAACATCAGATCTAACACCTGACTCAGAATTGGCATTCAGCCAATGATATACTAATGCTATTGATTAATTTTCATTTTTTACATTTTTATTTATTGCTTATAAATAAATATTCATAATTATGTTTAATTAAAGATAATTTTATAAATTTGTTAATTAAACATTCATGTCAACAAAAATGCCAAGCGCTGAAAAATAAATAATTATACTTCGTATAATTAATTCCAAACTTGGAAATATGTATTAAGTTTAATAAATATTCATGGGCGTACCCAGCTTTTGGCCTAGGGGAGGGGGAAAATCAGGAATTTTCTGTTGATAAATAATTATCCTGGCATAGGCACATAATTAACCAGCTAAATGTATGGGAAACAGGAAGGATCCAGGGAGGGGCAGCTGCCCTCCTTGCCCTCCCCTGGGTACGCCCATGTAAATATTCTATGTTTATTTAACCTGTTTTTAGTAAAACATTCAGATATTATAAATAAATATTCATATTTATTCAAATATTACTGTTTTAATAAAAATAATTAAAAATATTTGTTAGATAACATAGATTTAATAAACTTTACATATTCATACATACTAATAAGTAGATTTAAATAATGCATAAGCGTTGCTAGTCAGATTTTCAGCAGACTCGACTACCAAAAGTACATACAAAGTCTGCAATTTTTAAATTTCATTTTATAAAAATTTACTGAATTATTTTCCAGTTTTAAAGTTAATCTAGGTTCTATAAACATAAAAAAAAACAAAATTTTACAAAATGGTACCTGGTACCAAAATTATTGATTATTAATTTAATTTAAAAATACCAGTATGCTCTTTGTTATTTATTTAGTATTTCCACAGTTTTCTCTTTTTAACCAAGGTTTTCAACCGAAATTTAGCTATAATTAACGAAATTCCTTGGAACTATTAATATTATATTATTATTTTTAATTAATGTAATTCTATTTACATGTAGGTTATCTTTTGATTATTTAAATTACCTTCAAATAGCAATGAAACACCACCATATTGCATTATCATCCCGGTGTTTAATTAATTGTATTTTATTATTTTCATTTTAATTTTTATTTTATTAAAGTTCTATTGAAAGATTAGCAAAAAAATGCTAAACTAAAAACTGGTAGCAAAAAAGTAACAATATTTGTTTATTCTACATATTTAACCTACTTCAGTATTGCATTGTGTAAAATAACAAAATTTAATCGACCAGAAATTTAATGTCGCTAGTAAAATTACGGTTATTAGTATCTACTACATGCAAGACGAATAATATCTAATGTAACCCAAAAAAACTTTTTTAAGTAAGAATTTTGTATTGTGAAGTGTATCGATAGGGTGAAGAAACCCTAGAAATATACGGTTTTACGCAAATGAATTCTAATAATACGCAGTTGCGTATCAATTTCAATTCGGTAATATTATGTAACATTTGTAATTTTTTTCTCACATTAATTTGGTGTTTTTTCAGATCTTTCTATGCTAAGAATGCTGTGAATTTAATTTTTAAATTTTTATTTTGAATTTATTTCGTAATTTAAACCATGCCATCTCTAACATTATTATTATTATTTTCTATCGTTTTATTAATATCACCTGGCGCTCGTTCCCAGTTAGCAAGTACCTAAAGAAACAAAAACTCGAGAGATTCCATTAGTTTTAACCTTATTGCAATTAATTAAAAAATATATATTGCTATGTTCTAATTATTGCTATGCTAATATTTTTTTTATTTAAAAAATGCAGTTTGGGTTTGTTTTTTACCAAAGGTTTCTTGTGGTATGTGCAATAAAAATATCACTATAAGGTCATACTGCATCAGATGCTAGTTAGGTGTGGTGGAATTTACCATCATCATGAAACCAGGCAACGAAAACATATATTTAAATGCATTCATTGTATTTAACTTATTTATATTACAATTTTCTTATCAAAAAGTATATGATACGTCGCGAAGAGATAATAATTATTAAAAAGCTTTAAATGAGAAAGTATTGTCAAATCAATTATTAAAAAGTGCTTAGAAGCACTTCGGCTATAAAATTAATTAGTGATTTCAGTTATTCGAGAAAATAAAAAGAATGTGGATTCATTCAATCAATAATAAAAGCTAGAGAAATTGAGTTAGACTCAGTTTATATACAGGGTAATTCTTGAAGTTAGCCGCATGTTGTAAACTGTAAACGATACAAAGTCGAATGAACAGAAGTACTAAGGCATTTTTAGCAATAAAAGACAAGCAAACTGACGCAAATAAATTATTGAAGCTTTGGCTTGGTTCAGCAACTTTTACAACTTTAATTCGTCGCCATATTGGTTTGGTTGGCAGCTGTCACTTGTAAATAGATAGTTTACAACTACAGTACGTATGGGAGATACATTATGGAACGTTTTTACGCTTGAACTACGTGTCTTAATGGTAAAAACATTTTATCAAAATCAGTCAAGTGGAAGAGAGAAAAAGAGAAATTTTTGTTTTTGCTAATAACTTTTTATTTTATATTCAACAGAAATTTTATATAAAGAGCTTTGTTGAATGCCAATTTCTTATCTTTTGGTGCTATTGTCAAGCTTGTTTCTTATAGACAAAGGCCAGAATTGATTTTATGTAATAAAAGGTTTTTTTTCTATAATGCAAGTTTATTAGATTGCAAAAAAGTGGAATATTATATTACTACTTTGTAGCCATAGCAATTTCAAGTTCAATTGTAATAAAAAATAACAAATTATAAAAAAATATGCGAATCTAGGGAAATATTGTTATTATCCAATACATAAACTACTATCTGCATTGCTAGAGTATCTAACTAATATCAGATTCTAATTGATTACCATTCAGACTTGAATAGCATTTTTAAATTTTTTATTTTTTCTGTAGTAAATGTTCAAGTGTGGTTTGTTTGACTGAAAATAATAGAACAAGTGACAAAGTACACTATTTTTGCTGAAAGTAGCAAATATGTTTTATTTCTGGTAAAATATTTATTTGTATTTAAATTTCTAATTCCTTACGTATTTCTTATACTTATGTTCATTGTGAATTTAGACTAATAAATTAATTATTAGTAATTTTATAATGTGAATTAATAATTTCAGTTAGAGAAATGGTTATCTGTTGATATCTTTTAAACGTCGCATAATTTATCAATGGCATATGCGTACTTTAATTTAGGTTTAACTGTAATTTCATTTTTTGCAGAAAATTTTGTGAAAATACATGCTGATTATTACCGAAGTATCCTACTTATTTATAAAATGCCCAAAACCGCGGTTAATAATAAAATATACAGTAGCGGTCATAGAAATTGCAATGGGAATTAAAAAAGTAGATTTCTAAGTATTACCTCTATTTAATAAAGAAGTTAAAAAAAAAGAAGTTACATTTTTGGTTTGCAATTCATAAGCTCAAAAATACATCATTTTCTTGTTTGAACACAAACACAAAGCTAGCCCAAGTAACATTTTATGCTGAATATCAACTGCGAGCACGCTGTGTCAGCATAAAATTCAGCTAATTAGCTGAGTCAGCTGCTGATTTTCAGTAACGTCAGAAGCTGAATTGCTAATTTGGCGGCTGAAAATCAGCTGAAAATGCGCTGCGTCAGCATGCAAACTGCTGAATCAGCCGATATTCAGCGCTGACTTTCAGCTAATAGTTTTGCATTCTGAAAAACAGCTGAATTTTAAGCTGACTCAGCGAAGCGGTAGCTAAAAATTCAGCTATTTTACTGGCGCTGAAAATCAGCTAAATTTAAAGCTGACATATTGCAATGGCAGCAAATAATTAGCTGACCAAGTTTTTCAACACAAAATGTTACTTGGGAGGTTTTTCAAACCGGGGGATCTGGGGGGTATGAAATCTAATCTATGGAAAAATATGGATTGTATTCAAAAAAAGAAAATGTGTTATTGAATTTCAATTCAGAAATCTTAGATTTTTAGAAATTGGATTTCCGGTTTGAAAGCTCAACAATACTTTTTTGCGCACAATCTCTGGTGTACTGGAGGGTATTCCATACCCCCCAAACCCCCCTGTTTGAAAAACCTAGCTTTGTGTACGTACCTACTGGGGTTATCATGTGTACGGTTATTGAAATTTCATTGGGAATTTTGTTACTTTAATTCGGAAATATTCAGCGATGCAGTTTCCATGACTACTACTGTATATTTTATTTGTGATAAATATTCATATCTACATAGCTTATTTTTTATTTTTTTTGCTTGCTAGTGTTTAAATCGAGGGTGAATCACTGCGGCAGTATAGTGTACACTAAGTAGCAGCATAGGCAGTTTCAGGTAGTATTAAGTAGTAGTGAGGCAGTAATTGACAATTTATGCAGCAAATGCAAATATAAGCAGTAAACGGTAATGTATACATTAAAGGCTAGTTTCGGCAGTAAATGGGACTGTTAGACAGTAAATGGCAGTATTGTCAGTAAATGGGCGTATTAGGCAGTAAATGGAATTATTATGCAGTATTAGGTAATATTATGCAGTATAGTTCAGTCTCGATACTATTCCGGTGGACTAATTAATCAAGTAACCAAAAATTTTTGATTTTTGATTTGAAATTTAAATTGCAGCTGATTAATTTGTCAGATTCGTATCTCATGGACATCTCAAGGTGAAGAAAACGGGCATAATACTAGAGCTAAGTTCCAATCCGGTTTTAATTTTTTGAAATATCTACCTTTTAAACTCGTTATATGGCTAAACTTTCTAGGACCAATCGGATCCGAGTTGCAATTCAGCTTGAATAAATTTCTAGTCAGTAGGCAGTAACGGCAGTATCAGCATTAAACAGCAGTATTAGCAGTAAATCAGAAACGGATCGAGCATAATCTTTCCAGGGCAAACCAGATCCCAGTTGCATTCCACCTTTAAGAAATTTCTAGCTGGTAGGCAATACGACTGTATCAGCAGTAAATGGTAGTATCAGCAGTATGTGACAGTATCAACAGTAAGTGAAAGTAATAGTCAGTAAATGACTATGAGGTAGTAAGTAGCAGTAATTTAGAAGAAGTAATCGTATTAAATAGTAAGTAGTAATTTTATACAATAAATGGTAGCATTAGGCAGTAAAAGAATTATCGGCAGTAAGTAGAAGTATTTAGTCCGGTTTCAATTTTTTGAAATTTCCATGCCCAATCTTTCTAGGACCAATCGGATTAGAGCCGCATTCCAGCCTTCAGAAATTTCTAGTCGAGTACGCTGTAATGGCAGTATCAGCAGTAAACGACTGTATTAGCAGTAAACCAGAAGCGGATCAAGCATGATATTTTTAGGGCAAACTGGATCCCAGTCGTATTCCACTCTTACGAAATTTCTAGCTAGAAGGCAGTAACGACTGTATCCAGGAAATGGTAGTATCAGCAGTACGGGGCAATATTAACAGTAAGTGACAGTATTGGGCAGTAAGTGACTATTAGGTAGTAAGTGGTAATATTATATAATGGTAGTACTGGGCAGTAAAAGATCTATCGGCGGTAAGTAGAAGTATTTATTGACCCGTAAAGTTATCATTATTATATCGCTTTTATTAGATTAGGGCAATTTAAGACTTCAGTATTAGTTTAATTTATTATTAAGTCTGAAATCCGGATGTACCTAACATGGTAAAAAATCCTAACATGGTTTTTCATAGATCTAAACTCTCGAAAGGTTAAGTAAATTTGTACTGTAGTAACCTGATGGAGCAATTTTCTTTAAACCACCTGTAGACTAGAAAACTACAATAAATTATGGATCTTTAAAAATAATAAATGGATACTTCTAATAATAATTTAAAAAGTTGAGTTTATTCAGAAGTTAGTAAAATATAAAATATAAAATTAAATCAAAATTTTTTTTTTCAGTTTGAATGAATTCGTATTTTATTGTCTTGGGTATGGTACGCGATACAGCATAATAATTATGTAAGTAATATTTATTTATATAAACCAAGTGCGAACAGGTTTATTGGCATTAAAATTAAAAAAAAGAGCATTCTGTCACTACAACAATTTGTCAGGTGATCAAAGCCTTTCTAAATATAATAATATGTGTGCACGTATGAAACAGACTTTTATGCAGTGAGGTCGCGTAATATGGAAATATGTAATTTATAAAAGTGAGAAAACAACTTTTTCACGAAAATATTACATTTATTAATAATTAATTACTTTTTTACTTGCAGTTAAATTAAAAGTAGAACAGAATAATGAATATCAAACCAATAGAAACATAAATAAATGAAAACTTCAGTTTTGAAATTATGTAGATGCAATTTTAGTCTACATAATCTAATAGTTAATATTTTTACAAGGTAGTAAAGCTTAAGTTTTTAATTACCAATATTATGGATATTATTTTACGAGGCGTTAGCCTAGTATAATAATCACGTGAGCGATAAAAAGGACTTGAGTGTCGAGGTGCACATTAAATTTTATCTAAAATCTGAAAATAACAATTAATGTTGTCGATTAAACCACCAAGAAGTGGGTTTTTCAAACACATCCTTTGGTAATGCTCAAAACTTAATAATTTATATTAAAAGCTCGAGACCGTAAAATCAAGAATTTTTCTGGAAAATTATTAAGTTACAGTTACAATCAAAGAACCTAGTAACTCTAATTACCAAGAACTGTTTGGATATTTTTTTGGGTTGAAACGATTAAAAAAGCAATCCTTAACCAATTATAAATTAAATTTAATTATTTTGGGTAAACTGGTACCTACATACATAATTTGCATTTTAAAAATCAGAGTATATTTTTCGTGACCCAGAGAAGTCGATTAAAATTTGTGAGTTGTAGAGCGTGTAGATATTTTATTTTTAAATATATTTTTGCAATAATCTAAAAGTTAATTGGAAAAATAAATGAAAAAGCCATGACGTGTTAGACTAGATCATTTTATCATTTAGTAGATAAATATTACTATTGAATAATCTCTCTAATAATACTACGTAAAAAATTTCAATGTAAATCCAAATAGATTTTTAGAAAATAAACGAAAAATAAACGCATATTACGATTGAAATTTGGCAAGTTTTCTTGTATTATGTTTAAAAATAATAAAATATTACGAAATAAAATAAAACTTACCTGTTAAATAAACAAATTGACTAAAACGTCAAAATATGGGTAAGTGTATAAAACTAGATAATTTTATATTAGTTTTATCATTTAAAAGGAAAGTCTGGAAAGCCTGAAAAAACAGTATTATTGCTGCTACATCTGTATATACTTGAAGAAAACCCCCAGACATCTGGAGGGCATGGTTCTTGTTATTCGCCTGTCGCCGATACTGTTGTCCAATTCCATGGATTGTTGGAATTTTTCTGGCTGAAAAAATAAAAAAATATTATTAATATTTTTTAAAATAACAATAGTATGTACTTGAGTAATACTAAACTAATATGTTCATTAAGTATTCATTTGTCCAAATGTACGACCTTCTGTTTGCTATTAACTTAATGGCTTGGAAATTATTTAGGTGAAACCAAGTTCCTACGTATGTACATAATATACGAGTACCTTCTGCCGAAATATGCTAACTATAAAATTCTATTTAAAATTTTTCTAATATTTTCTATTATTTTATTTGTTTTTAATTTTCACATAAATATTTTATATTCTGAATTTTGAAAATTGAAGACAATTTCTATCGTTTCATAAAATAAAAATTTCGAACATAAATCCAGTGGCGTAAAATACATTACTCGGTGTAAGAAAAATTACCTTTCATTTAGCAGCAAGAAAAACGATAATAATAATAATAGTAATAATAATTTAGATTGTCATTTATTGTAATACAACGAGTGGATAATTTCAATGCGATAGTGTCAATTATTATCAGACAAAATTTTTTTTCTAGTGCCATTGTGTAATAGCAACATTTAATTAACGACATCAAAGTTCGTATCTTTGTGGTTACTTTTAATTTATTGCATCAAATCTAAACTAATTGATTGCAATTTTTTTAAGGATGTTATCTATAGTGCAAAAATATAAAAAGCAATGTTGTTTATAGACGAGGACAGTCGTATCACTAATTAATAGTGAAAAATATGCAGGTTTTCAGGGATTTTATTCGTTATATACCATTGGCGTGCATGAATGGATTAATGAGATTAACTATTAATGATTAATAATCCATGATTTTCCCCAACATAATTTTTTTTAAGCTTAACAGAGCAGATCACATAGTGACGACCTCTTTTTTAAATATTTTTTAAGACCAAAATTTTCTTGACCACGGACCAGTTATAAACAGTAGTAAATAGTAGCACTTTTATGCTTATTCTTAACATAAAAGCATGTTTAAGTTAAGAATACTCCAGTAGAATATTTGTCAAAAATAAATAAAATATGTTAACTCGGTCTTAAGTCTGATGTTAAGTCTGATTCGCAAGTCAAGACTCTGTTTTGCCTTTTTTTTACACTTTTCAGACAGTTTTGTATGTAGTTTGCTGCTATCTTATCGAAAACATCACAGTTACTTTAAAATTTATAATTGAAATTTTTTCTTTACTTTTCCCCAAAATTTGTATCAATTTTTTAATTCCTCACATTCGGAGAATTAGTTATTTGGCAACACGGCAAATCTCAAAAATGTTTAAAAAAATTTTGAAAATAATTAAAAAAATTAAATTAATTTAAAATTTTTTCTCTGACATGAGTTTTTAAGCTTCGTGCCAATTTTATCTCCAGAGAGGATGCTAGTAATTCCTTAGTCTTGGTACCCGATAAAGGGAAAATAATGCACTGGAGGGTATTCCATACCCCCCAGACCCCCCGGTTTTCCAATAGCTACGTTGAAATTTAACTTATATTTGTAATAATAAATAAAAACTCTGAACTTCAGACTAACTAATATGTTTTATTTGTTTCTTTTCTGTTATTCAAAATTGCCGCTAAATTTTCAAAGCATCTCGAATATTTTGTATAGCCCTGTCAATATGTTTGGTTCATCCCTTGAATTTTTACCGTATATGCATGTTAACTTTTAACGATTAAAACGCAGTACACTGTTAAACGCCGAAGGAACTACATGGTACTCAACTCTAGGCAAAAACCTTGCTCATTAAACTGCAATCAAGTTTAATTATTACAATAAAGTAACATAAAAGTGAATTTGTGTTTCGTTTCTTTCCTTTTTGCTACGATTCAAGTAGCAGTTCCAATAGTCATAACCGACGTCATGACTACACGGTGGGAACATTGAGAATAATCGATAGGCGGCACAATCGATAATTATCGATAGGCGACGTTTAGACCATCGATAAATATCGATAGTTTTCGAAATATAGGAAAAAAAATTTTTAGCAAAAAACTGGCATTTGTTGAAAGTGCAAAATGCTCAAATAACTAACGTTGCATTTTTATTCATAAAAATCCAAGTTATGATGTTAATAATGATCAGGGCGGGATCAAACAATTTTAGCGCCGGGTGCAGATTAGCTAAATGGCGCCTGTAATATTAATATAATATCATATACAGTGGCGTGTCGCCGTGGGGGCTAGGGGGGGCTGGAGCCCCCCCCCCCCGCCCCTGTCTATAGTGCCGCCCTGGCGCCCCAAACAAAGCACATTTTGTTAAACTTCGGTAATAAACTATCAAGTTTTCCCTGTCATTTATTTACTCACCATAAATTTTTTAATTGTTATCACTAGTATTATTAAATCCTATCCTAAAACTTGCCACATGCCAAATCAAAATAAAAATAATTTTGGTAAAACCAAATTCTATTGTATTCAAAACCGTTATCTTGACAAATTTTATAAGCCCGGAAATTTTGGGAAACCCCAAAAATGATATTGTTTGCACCTGCCTGTTTCAGGTAGGTAATTAAATTAGGTAGGCACCTATCGTAAATCGGCTTATTGCAAACGAATATAATTTGTAATATTTTGTCTTCAAAAGTATAAGAATTAAAAAAAAAGCACAAAAAGCATGATAATTCAAATTAAAGCACAAAAACCCAAAAAAGCATATAAAACAGTGCCAAATAATTTTTTTTTTGATAAATCGCTTAGATTATTTAAAATTTTTGAACTGCTTCGAATTTTCAGGAAAAGCATTTTGGCTACAAATCGGCACTCCACAATATATCACTATACTGTGCAATTTCCGGTATATTACCGGTAATATACGATAGAAGCATACGTCGCACAGTGGGGTATTTGACACTAAAAACTAGCCTAAATTGGAATTTTCAAAAACAGGGTTTTTGAGTTGAAACTCAAAAACCTGAAACTGAAAAAAAAATGTTTAATTTGAAATTCATACATATTTGCGCCCCTAAGAATGGTTTAACCCCCCGCCCTAAAAGGCACGACACGCCACTGATCATATAGAATATTATAAGCAAAGAAAAAGTGCAGTATCTTGAAATCACAATGCACATTTATGCACCATTAAAAAACGTTCAATTTTGGGGCCTTCTAAACTTTGGCGCCTTCTAAATTTTGGCACTGGTTGCGACGGCTCTATTGCACCCATGGTTTATCCGGCCCTGGTAATGATAAAAGTAAATTGCCGGTGTTGAACGCACCTGTCACGTGTCACGACTATCAAAAACTATCGATAGCTATACAAAAACCTAACGACAATTTTAGATAGTAGTTACTATCGATAATAATCGATAGCGCTATCGATTGTTCTCGTCCTCGAAGCCTTCCCTTATTTTTATTGCGATTACTGCGATGGATTAACGGACTTCTATCCCGGGCGTGCAAAAATGAAATTACTTGTGCACTCAGCAACGGAAGCAGCTTTTTCGGAGCCTAACTGTGGTGTCACAATCATGTTAACGTAACGTAGTCAACTTAACTTTGAACAAATGCTCCAATCTAAATCCATCTTTCCGACGATCTACCAATCAAATGCTAGCTTTCGTTAACATTAACGCTATTCTGACAGGGCGTTAGCTGGAAATACCCAGGCAAACTGTTAGCATATTGTGGATACTCCTAAATGTATTTGCGATTTGAATTTTAAATGCATAAAGAAACGGATGTAAACCAGTGCCAATGCTAGAGAGCATTTCAAATTACCTCGGTTGTTTGCCATTGCTTACCGAACTTCTCTCAGGCTCGAACCAGGGTTCTCTCTTAGTAGTCGACGTACTTAATCGTCAAACCGTAACCGTAACTCTAAAGTTGCGTGAACATATTGTGAGACACCTAAATCAAGTTTTCAAGACACTAAACAATCGATGTAAACCGGGGGTCTGGAATACCCTCCAGTGCTCTCTTTCTTTTTGTTTGCGAATTATTCAATAGCCAATTCTGGAAGACATGTCACAACCTCGCATTGCACACAGTAGCGCTACAACCCAGGGTGGGTTTTGGCTAACCACCACAATTTTATGAAGGGTTTTCAAGGTAAATACTTCTTTGGTTTGCTAGTTCTCCGATTAGCAGTTGACGAACTTAAGGATCAGACCGTAACTGTCCTCTATAGCTGCGTCACAGTATTCTAAAACGCAAGAAGATTTAAAGCTTCTTTTTTTAAGTTAAATTTAAGTTTTCAAGACACAAAACAATCGATGTATACCGGGGGGTCCATACCCCCCAGTGAGCTCTTTTTTTGCTTGTGAATTACTCAATAGCCAATGCTAGAGGACATTTCATAATCCCGCAATATACTCAGTAGGTTTTCACGACAGACTACCTCGGTGGTTTGCCATTGCCTGCCGAAAGAGGGCGGTTGCAATAAAGTTCTTACTTTACTCGAGCTCGAACCATGGTTCTCTGCTTAGCAGTGGACGTACTTAAGCTTCAGACCGTAACCGTCCTCTAAAGCTGCGTCAACATATTGTGAGACTCCTAAATAAAGTTTTCAAGGCACAAAACAATGGATGTAAACCGGGGGGTCTGGGGGGTATGGAATACCCTCCAGTGCGCTCTTTCATTTTGTTTACGAATTACTCAATAGCCAACACTGAAAGGCTAACACCGCATTCTTATTCCAAGTGATGGGGAGCGAAGGGGCATTTCCAAAAATTATCAAATTAGTGTAAAATATGTAGGCGGATTTAGGGGGGGGGGGCTATAGGGGCTGTAGCCCAGGGCAGCAAAATTCAGGGGCGGAAAATTTTTTAAAAAATACCAAAAGCACTTGTGAAAAAACCTAATGGATAAGTATACTATTTTAATTAATTGATTAAAATAAAATAAATTATTTATTTTTGTTGTTCTAATATTGTCTGTTTTCGGGAGCTTAATTCTAAAATAAATTAAATTAAAATAAAATTATAGAAAAAAGTGCAGCAACAATTTTCGTATTATCTTACTTGAATAAACTGTAACAATTTCTCCAACTTTGCGCTTTTCGTTTGACGATTGACCGACTTAGTAAAAGATGAACATAATTTCAAATGAATTACAAATTAATACACATTAATTTAGTTTACGATGCCATTTAAAAAACTCTAATACAACATATTAAAATTTTACAAAATTCAAAAAAATTGAAAAAGCAAGTACACTTAAATAATTTACTAAAATAGCAATTTTTTAAGATGAAAGGTACAAAGATCTAACAACAACGGAGGTTTTTGTGAACGAGTGTATACATTTTTTCTGATTCTTGAAAGAATTGGAAGAATATCTAAAATCAATACTTAAAAATTGCCAAGTGCTGCACGACACCGAACTGAAAGATCGCACTGATACATTTTTTGACAATCCCTGCATTCAACTGCTCAGCGGAAAGGTAGTTTTCCGTTTTGAAAAGAATAAAAAATTATGCATGGCTCTACAATGACCGAAAAACGTCTTCAGGATGTAGCTATCAGAAGCAAGGAACAAAAGCGTGGCTTAAAAAAAATGTTAGCATCGTATTTTCGTATTCAATTAATAATAATATAATTAGAGTATTTTTTAATTTGTAAAATTTTAAATTTTAAAATAAATAAAAAATCTGATGTGAACACCACATGACTTAAAACTGTAAATACTTTTCTTAATAACTAAAATGTAGAATAATTATTTTGTACTTACAATCTCCTAAATCCATTCGTGTGCGTCATGTATCGCTTTACATGTGCCCTTTTTGCCCGGATAATTGCAACCAAAAATAGGAGGTGCGCAACTAGATGCTATAAAAGTCTCAAATACAAAATTTCAACTTTCTAAGACTTGCGTATTTGACGTATTTGAGTTATGCGACATACACGACAAAACTAGTCTAAATGGATTCAGGGAAGGTCAAAACGGATATTTCCGTCAAAATCTGAAACCCGAAAAAATTGGGATTACAATACTTTTTCATTTACAAGGATGTAATAATGCCTTTCATTTGTAGAAATACAGGAAAATAAATAGGAGGGGAGGGGGCGGCAACTTGCCAGTAGCCCCTAGGCGGCAAAAGTATAAATCCGCCACTGGTATAAATTGATCTGCAATCTAAGGTTTCACTTGCACACAGAAATAAAATAATTGAATAGTCGTCAACTTCCGTGTTTTTATGACCAAAAAGGGGTTATAATTAAAAAAAAAAGATTATAACCTCCCAAACACAGTATTTGAATGTGAAAAAGACTGCAAAAGTGACGCGCATGAGTGGATATAAGTAGCACACAGAATTAAATAGGATAAGATAATGGGAAAAAAGTGAAATTAAATATTTGTAGCAAATAAAATTGGGAAATAAATACTTAGGTACGGCACTGTTATTAACCACTTCACCTAAAAATTCCTGAAGTTATTGAAGAAATCAAAAAATTCCGTCGGTAATTGCAAAACAAAATTTTTTTAGGTTTAATTTTTTGTTGTTGTTCCATTAAAACTTTGTAAAATACTTTTATTATTTAAGCACAATCTGATACTCATATTTTATCCAGTTTTTTATGCGCATTATTGTATTGGATTTTATGATTCTTTTTTTTTTTGATAAATCGTTTTCAAGGATTATTTATTGCTTTTTTGTTGTATCAAAAGTTAATTTGATGTATAAAATGAATAAAAACAACAAATTTAAATTTAACCGACATTGCACATTGGAAATTCACGTAAAAATAATAGAATATTTTTATAAAATGTAGAAAAAGTCCTTACACGAAGAAACATATATTTCAATTGATTTGAAGTAAATACAGTAATATCAAATTTAATAAAACATAAATGAACATAAAAACTTTACCTTTGATAACATTTCTCAGTTTAAAAAAAAATTATGTTTTTATTCAGAGAAAAAAAAGCTTTTTTTCTAATGTAACAATATCATATTATCCAACATAAACTTTAAAAATATTTATATTAGATCTATATGATACCAAAAATATTAAATATTAAATAACATTTTGTTACTATTTCGTAAATTTAAAAAAATATTTTTTTAGATTTCTCGAGAGCACATTAAAATTGCTGTTTACATTAACTTAAATACAATAAAGTTTTTTATAATGGCTTTTCGACGCATTCAGAACGTTTTTTGCTAACGAGCATTTTGTATGTGCATATGTAAATGATATTACATTAATTAGTGTATTTTTTAAAGCAAATCTTTATAATCTCCTATCTCTGTTCATATTCATCAACTCCTGAAAAGCTAACCTCAAACCGAGTTTGTGGCTTTGCGAGGGCTCGATTGATTGCATTGCGAAACTTTGTTGTGTAATTTGATGTGAAGTTAGCTTCAAGTGTGAATAAATTTGATTTTTTGTAGCGAAATTTTTTTTGTATTGATTTTGTAATCATATCAGGTATTAGTGCATTTAACCCTCCGTTGAACAGGTGTGATGACAACAACCACAACAGTATACCACATAAAAAAATAATAAATAAAGGGTTCAAGTTCTAAACATGATTCTATAATATTTTGTAAATTTTAGAAAATATTTTGAATTTCTGGTTTTTCAGCTGAATAGTTCACGTTACAACAGCTAGGTGGGAAATTCAGTTCTTCCATCCAAGATGACCGTGTGAGCGGTGAAGACCGATGGAGACGACATCAATAAATTTATTTAGATAATTTAAGAATAAAAAACATTTATTAATTTTAAAAAATTTAAAATTGTAATTAATTGGTAAAATTAAAATTTTACAGATTAATATAAGATGATAACTTTGATGGGAGTGCATATGGGCGCGCTTATCTTTTTATATTATTTTCCCATTTTATGTTGGATATTTTTATATTTCTTTATTTATCATCTTAATCTTGTATTTTAATTCATGGGAACGAATTATGACGTAAATATAGCAAAATATTAATTTTTCCTGGCAACGACTGCATTGGAAAAGCTTTCAAGTGCATTTTCACTTTCTTTGTTTTTTAAATTTACTTATAGACTGCGAAAGTAGCACGCTAACTAAGTTAAAATTAAATGTTAACGCAAAAAGCTTCTACATCTATTAAATTAATAATCAGTTTCGATCAAAGCATTTTCGTTTAAGGAAATTTTAGAGAAAATTTTTTATTTTGAATTATTAACATTAAAGTTTAACGCCAACTTAAGTAAATTTTACCGTGACTTAAATTACTTAATAATGTGGTGATTATTAAACTTGCATGATATGGTTTTAAATTAAATTAATCTTCAAAACATGTGTTATAATTTATAATTTAAATAATTATTTCCTTACTTATTTAAAAAAAAAGTTTTAAAATTAATTCAATTTAAATTACTTTATGATTACTAGGATCACCTGAGAAAATAAATAAAGTAAATTTTCAGAGTTTTAAATTTTTCCTGGTCACACGTTATTCCAGTGTAAATCTATTTACATAAATTATTCTGTAGTAAACTATCCAATCGTGAGCTAAAGTTGCTACAGGCACACACCTTTAGGTAGAAAATCCGGTTTGAATAACACATCAACTATTCACCCTGTATGTGTTACATAAACTTATTAGTATTGTATTTGCTTCACGGTTGTTCTACAAAAGAAACGAGATTTCTATACGGGTTATCTTGGTTACTGATTCATCTATTGAAATTATGTATGAATGTATCTACCCTTTAGCTTCCAAAGTTCCTATTATATCTCTGTCTACAAATAGAGTCCACACATAGGTACTAAGGTCAAAACAAGAACAAGTTTTAAAGATCAAGACAAAACATTTCTATGTTTACTTTGGTTTAGTGTAACAAAAGGGGGTTTTATTACTTTTAATTTCAAACTCAAATACAAATTATTAAAAAATAAAAATAATATTTAGTAATTTTTTTTTCACCCCCCTTACTGGATCAGTTCAGTGAATCGCTATGTATAATAATTAAATTTATAAATGGGGTCAAATTTATCTAAAATTTCACAGCAAGGTTTTTAAATAGTAGTATACTATGTCATTATTTATTTAATATGAGATAACTTGGCAAGGTAATTTATTCCAAAAATAAAACGTTGCACTTTTATCTGTTGAAGTTAATTACGTGCTTAATTATAATAATGAATATTTTTTTTAAATGCTGTTTTTGGTTAAAAAATACTTAAGCCAGATCAGGGGATTTAAAAAGAAAAATGTGGTACTTCTGTCATTCTACAAATAAATTAAAGATTACTAAGCTGCATCAAAATATTGCAGTAGAAATAATTTTTATGACAACAAATTGTCAAATTGCATTAGGAAATTACAAAAAATAAAAGTCATGCTCATTAAATAAGTTAGGTCAATAGTTCATGAATACAATTGTACCAAAAAGAGCTTCTGAATTTTATTTGGACAGAACAATAGTATACTGCGATATATGGTTAATAATTAAGCCATCGATCATTTCGATTAATTTCTACATAATTACGGAATATAGAACATCTCCATTACGGACGGTCCGGGTTTTAATCCATGATTGCGCATCAATTTAATCAGCGACAATCAATGCTCAACAGTCACCTTATATAAATAATAGACCTTCCCCCCAAATTTTGGAGTATTTTTATCATATTTTGATTTTATTCACGATTTTACTAAAATTTTGAATTTAAAAATAGTACAAATCAGTATTTTTTACTTGTTTTTTATTTATTTTGTTTAGATACCAGTTATCTTTACTCTTAATTTAAAAGCCTGTTTAAGAAGTAAATGCAAGCATTTGGAGTTTCATAAACCGAACCTGGGGAGCACATGATAGAGGTAATTTTCCAAAGTTTTTACTCGATATTTACTTTCGTTTGTTGTTCTAATATGAATCTGCGAAGGTGAATCTCACGAGTCAAGTTGTAGAGTAGCATTGTCAACCGTTAAGTTATTTTGAATTTATGATTTGGCTGCTATTTTGTATGTAGATTCTAAATAAAGACGAGCATATTGCCGTTGGTGAATTATTTTAGTATATAAATTTGAATTTATCATTGTTTTAAATTAATGTTTTCCATCCGCCTTAACAGAAATGAGACTTATAATTTTGGATATATTGCTATGTTATCTTCTGTTATTTGTGTGGTTTTGTGAAAATTCAGCTTTAATCATTAATGATTGATGACACCAATTTTAAATCAAAGGTTAATATTAGCAAAATTAAAAAATAGTAAAATATGATTGCGTAGTTCTAAATATAGCTACGTAGTTTCTATTTATATTATATTATTATTGTGAGTAATTATTAAATGTTGCCCAAAATAATAAATTTCTCGAGTAATCTTTGACTCTTGAACTTTAGTTTAACTCAATTTATTTTAGCAACACAAATTTTAGTAATTATATCATATGCTATGGTTTTGATCAACTTAAAAGCGAATTAACTGTGCGATGTCGTGCAGAATAAGAATCATGCAAAATGATTAAATAAATCCTTCCAAAGTTTGATTAACTTTTTTACAAAACATATATGAGCATTTAATATAATTAAATAAAATGAATTTCAAAATTTTTAAAATATATCTTAGATAATTAAGTGCAAATTAAACATTTTCGCGTTTAACTTTAATTTGTTACCCACGTAATTTAGGTTTGAAATTTGTTTACGTGCTTTAATCTTCAATTTAGCCAACGTTAAATTTATTTGCCTTTTTTTCTGGCTTAGCGGGAAGCTAAAAAACGCGGAAAACTGTTTAAAATAAACATTTTTGTTTTTAAGTAAAACAAAATGTGCTGTTATTGGTTACGTAGGTTACACGCACCGTTAGTAGAATAGAGCTAAGTCCCGCCCACATCAAAGTAATAGCCGATTGTTTTTCTGCTTCTTCCTTTATTTCAAATTTTTTAGGATATTTTTAGGTGGTGGGGGGAGATATTTTTTATTAACGCAATAATTTAACAATAATTATTCCCAAAAATTAAGGTCAAAACCGTTTTCTTTGAAACTGATAAGAATAATTTATAATATTTCAAAGCTTGAATTGTAAAGTTGAACTAAGCTTTTTATGAAAATTTAACTTTAGTGCTCTATAAAATAGCTATACAAAGTACAAAAAATTGTCGATATTACACAATAGTATATTGGAAAATTACAGTTGGTTACTTTTGAATAAGCTACTGAAATTTTCCGAGAGATTCAATGGCTTAAAATTGGGTATAATACACCTACAAGAAATTGTTGGAAGTTGGGTAATTAGAATTCCAGTATAATTTGCAATTTGTTTTGTACGATTTTATAACTCTCATTAATAGTTTAGTTGTAAAATTAATTAAATGAAGAACGCAATGAGCATTACAATTATTATCGCAATAATATGTAGGTAGTACAGTTGTACGTACCTAATATAAAACGTGTGGTAGTAACAATCTAACTTCAATTAGTAAGTCGCAAATGAGTGGTTATTACGAGAAAACATAACTTTCTTTATTTTAACAAATTATTTCAAATATTAATACGACCCCGTTAAGAAATTAAATATTTATAGACATACATTTTCCGAAATGTACAAAAATTGTTTTCTTTTTATTTGTTAACAATAAAAAACTTCAAAAGACTGCTCCCCATTTTTTCGTAATTAATTCGGATGATAATTGCCAATAAGCTACCGCGCTTTTTATATTTAGCATATTTTAGCAGAAATAATAGGTATAGAAAGTGAATAGACAATGTAGAAAATACTGAAATTTAAATAAAAGTTCTAGGAATGGATTACTCGGGGACAGTATTTTAAAATTTCAATTTTCAAAATTTAATTTACTGTTTCCGAAAACAGCGCTGTTGTTACTTATCGACAGAGCGAAATCTGGCTTTCTGATTGGCCCAGACCATTTATAAGTTTATTTAGTTAGGAAAATTACTTATTTATAATGCAGTCTGTTGTAAGCGAATATAGCAGAATATCGTCTCTTTAATATTAGTTAAGTTATATTTTAATATTAATTTTCCATTAGTTAAGGGAGAAAATTTGTTATAATAATTTTTGTCAGTAAATTTTCTTTACTTTCGTTCTACTTTCTATCAAATATAACTTTTCAAATATCGATTTTCTCTTAAACTTTCTTAATAAAACACTGTTACTTCATCAAACTAATTAGTTTTACTTATTTTATACTTTTCCGACAAATATTATCATTTAATCAAAAGTTGGGCTTTTCTCCTATAAAGCTGACGACAAAGTCGCGTTTATAGAGAACCAATTGAAACTTTTTCAGTTTTCATGAGTAAAATAAAAAAGTAAATTTAAAATTATGTCCTTGTATGATGCTCTCCCTTTCATCTTGCAAAAAAGAATTTTCATATTTTTCAGAGACTATTAGTTCAGAGCGGCCTTAAGGCCGGCTTTGTTTAAAAAAGAAAAAGAAATTTTCAAACAGCTTACTTTCGTTTAGTTTGGAGTAAAAATATTTTGCCGGCCGATTCAGCAATAGCGGCCCACAGGGAAAGTGCCGATTTAAGCACTTTTTAAAATATTTCCCCTGTTTAAATCTCATTTGAAGTTTTCAGCGACCTTTACTTAAATCTAGTGACTAGACAATGGTAAAAGATGTTCAAATGCGATAGCAGCTAAGTTTAGGTATACTTATTGTCAAGCAGTTCATGGTCAGCATTTCAATAACTTAATTAAAACATTCTTACGAATATTATGTAGTTATTTAGTTAAAAATAACTGGTAATTTCTTTCGTGAAGTTATTTTGATTTGAAACTCGACATTCTTAGATTAATTAAAAATTCACGAGCAAATATTTCGCGAACACAAGAATAAATCCTGCAATGAGCGATGATTGCTACTGCATACCGTGCATGAGTTTCAGAAATTTTGCCTGAAGATGACACGTCGAAAATATTTTATTGAATAAAAAAAAGTTCTGGCATATCGAATACTTGATATATTATTATCTATTTATTATTATCGATATTCGATACGTTCTGAATTTGAGATCTGAGAAATATTTGTGCATTCTTCTGTTACTGTAATAAAATACATTATATTTTCCGATTGGAGATACGAGCAACTATAAATTGTCAAAATAGTTCATAGTAATTTTAAAATTGTGAAAATATATTTCATATTTCAGAAAGACAAATTGTGTATCATTTTCTCTCATGTAGAAAGAGATTGTTCATTATCTTTTTTGCCTCTTCCTCCAGTCCGTACATTCAAGTTCTACTTTATTTCAGACTTCTAGGGACTAAAGTGTCAGTTTTTATAGTAGAAATATTACTAAGTATTATTAGGGTAAGTAGGGGTAAGTAAAGTGCTGTAGCAACAACAAAAAATGTAAATGACCGGAAGTATAAAAAATTTGTAAAAATTAGTATAATATGTATATTCCACTAAATTACTTTTTATATCTTTTATTTTTTACTTATTTTTATACAATTGATTTTAAATGTGACTTTGAAATTTAAAAATAATGACTGTTTTTATTTTTCGAACTCAACCTACATAACAAGCGATCGAATGGTCCACAAAAAAACTATAAATTTCATATAATACAGCAATGGAATAATTCCATTATAATTGCCAAAATTATTTAATAGTTTTTGTATTTAATTTATGGTACGCTTATATGAATACTAACATTTTTTTTAAATCACATTAATTATTTATATAATATTTTACATTTTTAGGATCCTAAATAACATAGAGTGGTTCCAGAAAGTATTCGTACACTCCTTAGAATAGTACACTCCCATGGTAACAATGTTAATTGTATATTTTAAAGCAGTTTTTTGACATATAAAAATCGACTTTACAGCAAAACTTTTTAGATCTTTTCTGTTGCAAATTTCATTGCCTTCAATTTTGTTCATATACATTTTTCTATTTTGTCCCACCATGACCCACTGACAGCGACTTAAACAAGACTCGGTAAAATACAAAAAATATTTTCGTCTGTATCTTGGAAGCGGTGCAACAAAACAAAAAAATTAATGGGCATTTTTTCTAGTAAATTTTATTCTATACCTTTTTGTTCATATAAATTTTTCTATTTTGTTGCACCGTTTCCGAGATATAAATGACAAATAAATTTTGTATTTTACCGAGTCTTGTTTAAGTCGCTGTCAGTCAAAAACGGTACGACAAAATAGAAAAATGTATATAGTCAAAATTGAAGTATATGAAATTTTGAACAAAAAATGTTCAAAAAGTTTTGCTGTAAAATCAATTTTTATATGACAAAAACGGCTTCAAGATGTACAATTTTTGTCAGATAAAATTTAAAAAAAATTTTTTTTCACCTAAAGGATGCTTTTATTTAACGGGTAAGTAATAAAAATAAAAACTAGAATTAACCCTTCCTATATTCTCTATGACCTAAAAATTGTGCAATAATTAATTTTTTTAATTTTATAAGAAAAGCGAAAATTTTGCTATTTAAATACATTTTTGAAGTATCAAAAAGACAGCATTTAGTAAAAATAGCGCATGCTTATCTTTGGTCGCAGAGAGATAGCAAAAAAAAACTTTTATAAATATTAGCATAAACAATATTTTATCATAATATTTATTTTCAATTTTCGACGACTCAATATATTTTGTGTACTAAAACCAATTACATAAAATATTGTTTATAAACATATTACGTATATATTCAAAAAACATTCAAAATGAAAAGCAATTAATTTTAGAATCGTGGTTATACAACTATCATTAAAAAATCTATATTTGATGATGTAATTTTAAAGCAACGTTTTTCAAAATAACTTTAGGAAAAAGACTACATATGAGTTTTACGTTCGATTATCGACTACGGTGTAATTTACGAACCAATCATAAGGAAACAAAGTTGTTTACAATTTTATTACCAATAACTATAAAAATGAATATTATACTCTGACCAACCACCTGTACTTATTTTTCAAAATACGTATTAACGATTGAAGGAAAAATAATAATTGATCCCCCAATAAATCATCCCCAACAACTTAATAAGCACTTCCCGGTCGAATTAACGGATAATACGTTAAAAATACGTTAATTCTATCAGCATACCTACGTTGAATTTACGACTATGTCTATTTTTATTGCTAAAATCCAATAATATTAATAATAATTTAACGTAACCTTGGTAACGAATATTTTGCTCGTTAAAAATTCATTGAATTTTAACATCCGTTTTTTCTAAATCTAAATTTTAAATTCGTTGCTGGTTAGATTACAATTTTTAATTGCGTTGCGTCGCCGAAAAACGGAAAATATAATGAACAAAGTTGAAGAACGGCTGATTGATATAAAAATGACTACTCATCAATAAATTAGTGTTGATTATATTTTTCATTTCTCAGCTTTCATATATTTTGGAACCTTCGTTCCAGAGAAGCGTCGTTCTCATCCAATTAACGCTACGTAAATTAATCGAAAATAACTAAAAACTATGAAATTTCTTCTTTAAAACCTCGTTTTCGTCGAAGTATTTAGTTAATAAGATAATTAAAAATACAGTTGAAGTCGACATCGGCGAAAATGAGATTTAAAAACGAAATGTTATTTTTTTGGATTATTTTCTATTAATTTACGTAGCGTTAATTGGATGAAAACGACGCTTGAGAATTACGATTAGCTGTCTGTTTAAAAGCAAATTGAGATCCAGGAAAGCCAAAGAAAAACTGAGGAGTAAAATTTGAACCTGGAGAAGATAGTTTATAGTTCTGGCGTAACCGAGCAAAGGCTAAAACTCAGTAAGCTCCTATCTTAAAAAATTCACATAAAAAAATTGTTTTAAAAGTCCAAACGCGATAATCTCGAAATGTTTTTCTAATTAGGCGAAAACGTCGTTTGGGCAGTTTTCATCCGATTTACATAAATTTTAATTGTAAAATTTTATTAAAAAATTAAAAAACTGTTTTTATAAATAAAAGAAAGACGATTTTTAAAGCCAAAACGTTAAATTGAATATAACTCGCTCATATGCATCGGTATCATATCAAATATTACTTTGCGATTATTTCAAAAAATTTTAAATTTATCACTGAAATTAATATTCCACTTTTTTAAATTCTAAAATCTTTTTCCTTTGAATTTAAACATTTCCAATCGAAAATCACTTATTCAAGATATCTAATCTCATTAAAAAACCGTTAATTCTCAATCCAGATAAAATAGGAATTATTCAAACAAAAATAAATCACTTTTATTCCTGAAGACTATAAATCTCAAATCAAAATCGCAGGCAACATTTTTAGTTTCTCCCCATAGTTGGTGCAACGTCAATTACTAAGCGTGAAAACTAAAAACATTAAAAAAATTTTACAATAAAAATTAAAATTTTAGAATAAACAAGCAATAAACCCTCAAAATTTAATTTTTTGATTTGTCAATTAAATATAAGATCTGAAGAAATCAAGGAATCATATTTGCAATCTTTGCCTTTCATTTTATAATCAACATATAAAATTTTCAAAATTAAAATTAAAAAAAATCCGAAATTTGGCTGTTTCTTAGTCTTAAGGTACGTTTTGCAAGCGACTGCACTTGCAGTACCGCAGAACTGCTCATATGCAATTTCTATTATGTGGCTTGCTAGACGATACAATCGAAGCGCAGCAGCTCCCATTACGTATTGCACTTGCGACTGACGCCAGCCGTAACTGCACTGCTGCTACTGTTTCTTGCAAAACGTACCTTTAGTAAGAGTTTAATAAAAATTAAACTGAATAATATTTTAAGGAAATCTAATAAAGAAAAACAATTATTTTTTCTCTTTTTTTTCCTTTTTATTCCAAGTTTTTCCCAATAAATCTTAGTTTTTGATTTTTGATTTGGAGTTTGTATTTATTCCTTTGACATAAATAGACCTTTTTTAGCGTTTTTTGACTTTTTTTTAGACAGTTTTGTATGTAGTTTGCTGCTAACTTATCAAAAAAAATTTAATTGATTTAAACTTTATGATTGAAAATTTTTTCTTTACTTTTCCAAATTTAAACCAAATAATTTAAATTAATTTAAAATTTTGTGTGTATAGCTTCTGAGTTTTTAAGCTTCTTACTATTTTTATTTCCGGGAAGGATGTTAGTAATTCTTTAGTTTTGGTACGCGATAAAAAGAAAACGATGCACTGGAGGGTATTCCATACCCCCCAAACCCCCCGGTTTGCCAATTTAACTAATATTTGTAATAATAAATAGAAATGCTGAACTTCAGACGTCGGCGTCGGAAAGAAAACAAGAAATTTGCGGAATATTAAGCTAAATATAAACTAACTATAATGAAGCTTGCTACTCCTATTACGATTTCTGCGATGAAGTAACGGATGTGTAAAAATAAATTTACTTGTGCGCTCAGCAACGGAAGCAGCTTTCTCGGAGCCTAAAACTGTTAACATATTGTGAGACCCCTAAATCAAGTTTTCAAGACACAAAACAATGGACGTAAACCGGGGGGTCTGGGAGGTATGGAATACCCTCCAGTGCGCTCTTTTCATTTGTTTGGCCAATGCTGGAGGACATTTCATAACCCGGCAATACACATAGTAGCTACAACCCAGGGTGAGTTTTGGCTAACCACTTCAATTGTATGAAGGGTTTTCAAGACAGATTACCTCGGTGGTTTGCCATTGCCTGCCGAAGGAAGACGGCTAGAATAAAGTCCTTACTCCACTCGGGCTAAGCAGGCGACGTACTTAAGCTTCAGACCGTAGGCGTCCTCTAAATTTGCGTCAACATATTGCGAGAGCTCTAAATCTTCTTGCGTTTCGAATTTAAATTTTAAGGACACAAAACAATGGATGTAAACCGGGGGGTCTGGGGGGTATGGAATACCCTCCAGTGCGCTCTTTCGGTTTGTTTGCAAAATGCTGGAAGCATTGAGCAAATGGAGGCCCCAAAAATAGTTTAATAAAAATTAAACTGAACAATATTTTAAGTAAAACTGATAAAGAAAAACTATTATTTTTTTTCTATTTATTTTCCTTTTCACTCCTGGTTTATCTCAATAAAGCTTAGTTTTTGGTTTTTGATTCGGAATTTTTATTTATTCCTTTGATATAAAAGTGGTTTCTACATCAGTAAAGTGAACGCAATTCGAGATATAAATTGTCAGATAGGGCAACTTTCCAGGCCACTTTTGCATTAAACAAACTATTTCGCACACCAAAAAATAACATTTCTTGATATCAATTTTAAATAAATTGGCGTTTTTAGGGGTTGCATCTTGAAAACTATTTATAGGGGTTGAAAGTTTAATTTTAGATATGTGAATAGGAAACGGCCAACCCATAACTTATTTTAGAGATTTTCAGAATTTTTTTGAAAAACTTAAACAATTTTCCATTTAAACTTGACGTAGAAGACTTAAAAGCGATTTTTACGATGCCAAACTACAGGATTCAAGCAAAAAATTGCATAGTTTCTTAATAATAAATTATAAAGAAAAACAAAAAATTGCCTCACTTCTGCTTAAATGTTATCATCATCATAAATGGCGTCGCATTAGAAGTGAAAAAGACTTAAGTGCATTTATCAAATTTTGTGAATTAGAATCATTTCTTCTAAAGAAACTTTTAAAATCTAAATCTTATATATTATCAAAGAATTTATTTTCAAGTAAAAATTGGCAAATTTTTGAGAAGATTTTGTGCTTAAACGACAGTTTAAGCGGTCAATTTCTTAAGCTTAAATTTAGGTGTTCCATAAAGAATTATTTTTGATGTTTCTCATCTTCCAGAAAGTGTGTTCTAAACAAATGAAATTTATAAAGTATTTTTTGTCCCTTGTTTTATCTGCGTCTGGGTGCAATGGAAATAAGTGGCACTTAACGATTTAAGTGATGCTTAACACTTTAAGTGTAAATGAGCAAACGGGTAGTACTATACAATTAAAATTTGAGTGCTTCTTGGCAGTGTCCCTTATTTCGTTTTCCTATTGGTTGCAATAATATTTAAGAGAAGCTTAAATTTTAAGTGTAGATGGTACAAACGGGCATATAAAATTTAAATTTTTACTTCTGATAATTATATTTATGATAAGTTGTTGATGGGATTTCATAATTTACTTGCCGAATTTCTTTATGAACCAAATAATTGGATGAAAAACATATTATTAACTTAAAAAATGCTACTGTAAATGTTGTGAGGTTGCTGCCAGTGTTTAAAAAGACGTACGAAGACGTCGAAAAAAAAAAGAGAATGGGAGGTATTTTGTAATCCGTTTTATTCTAAGCTAATGTGGGCGCTAAACAAATACAAAAAAATAATAAATGTAAATATTAATAATTTTGAACTACAAATCTGCTTTTTTATTTCCAATTAATTTTTAATTACTAAACCAATTAATTTCTTTCTGCGAAGCAATTGATATGAAATCAAAAGCAACGTTTTAATTTAAGTATGATGTATATTAGCCCATATAATATCCCCTGTTGAGATTATTAAAAATTTGTCAAATTTACTGAACATTTTTACGATTTGATTATAATTTAATTTAAATTAATTTAATGCATATTTCTAAATAGCAGCGTTTAACTCGATCAGCAGTCTGCACAGTAGTTAACACCACATTAATTTATGAGATAAAATGAAATGTTTTAATTAGATGTTAAATAAGAATAAGAATGTAAACGAAATTTATTACTTTATGATTTTGTTGCACTTTCTAAAGTGCCCATTTCAAATGTCTGCACTTTATTTTCTTTTGTAAAGTTCCTATGTAATTTATTAAACAATGTACTGGTTCCGCAATTAGTTCGTACCAATTTAAAAAAAAAACCGTATTTGTTTACTAGACCTTCAAATATTATTTGTTTGGTACATTATCTGATAAAATAGAAAAAAATTAATTTTTACCATAATCACGGCTAAACAAACAGAATCAATGTAATATGTAATTATATAAACAGTACAGTAAAAAAGTTACCGGTATGGTCGGTAAGTAATAAATAGAATACTACTCACTTTCCAAATAGAGGATGCCACAAATGCTTTTGTGAGTCTTGCAGATGAGTTGTCATATCTTCGATGGTAGTACTGCCAACTTCCGGAATATCTTCCAATTTCAGTGATGATTTATTATTAAAATTGTCACTTCCGTATAAGTTTTTACCCTGTCGCAATTTAGAATCGTTAGACCCCGATAAATCCATTGGCTGCTGTGTCACAAAATCAATATTGGCTTTTTTGCCATAGTTTTCGTGAGACAGAGAGGACGAGGAAGGTACATTTTTGCGCGTATCCAAATTTGTCACTTTCGTTTTATGATTATTAACAAGCGAACCCGATTTTTGATTGTACGGTTTCTGATTCGATTGCGTTTTGTAACTGCTTTTATAATCACAATTGGTTGTCGATTGCGGCTTTTCGTTACTTTTATTTAGATTAAAGTTTTTTTGTGGCATAATTGAATTAAATTGAGGTACTTGTAGAGTTGATTTGAGGTTGTGTGACGGAAAAGTGGTCGGTACGTTGATAAATGGATGTTGCATGTTAGATAAAGACGAATTGTTTTGGTGAAATATCGACGGCGGGGGTAGGTGATGAGATTTATTGGGGAAATATTTATGACTAGCGGTATTTTGTGTTTTCGATCCATTGGTGTAAGGAAATTTATCCATGTAATCTCTGCAAATTGTTTTAGATCTATCGTATTGATTTCCGTTTCTTGCATGATTGGCGGTTTCGTGCCACATTGAAATTTCGAATGGATTTGACGGAAGAGGGTACCCCTGCTGTTGGGGATATCGGTTTAAGGGAAACATTTGAGTAAAATCGGGCACTTGATTGGAATACGGCGGAAACGTGCTTATCATTTTTAAAAAATCCGTTCCATTACCGAACGCCATCGCGGCAACTTCAAGTTGGTGTAAATAAGGTAACCACATCATATGATTTAATGCATTTGTATTGGTCAAATTAAGGTCATTAGATAACTCACCCACTCTATTTAGTCCCTCTTTACTATTCGACTGTGCTGATTTTGTTAGCTCGCGATGCTGTTTAGCACTTTTCTCTTGACCGCTACACTTAAGTTCCGTTTCGACCTTTTTTGCACTACTCTGGTTTTTTATTTTTTCGTTTGACACAGGAAGAGATTGTTTTTTAATTATGGTTTCTAATTGCGATAAAGTAATAACTAATATATCAGGATCCTGAAGCAAATGGGGAAACGCTAAAGCCTCGGGCAGCCGTAATTCGGGCCTCCTGGATAACAGACGTGGAATTTCCTTCCCAGGTGACAATAAAATTTGACTCAATTTATCTTTCGGAACCAACATTGGATCGGGCAAATTTAAGTTTAAATCTGCTTGAAGTTGTTTAAATTGCGAAAATGCATCCGCTTCCGATTCTATTGTGCAAGTCAATAGCTCCAACAGACGCGACGATTCGGATGATTTTACTTTTGGATGCACTTTCAGATCGTTTTTACTAGAACTTTGATTGGTTCGAGTTTCCAAAATCGTTCTCAAATTCACGTCGTCTAGTTTTACCTTTTTCAATTCCGGTTCGCTCTCGTCGAAACGCTTGCAACAATTAATCGACGAGTTAATTTCTTCCGAGCAAGTGACAGTTGGACTGGCCGATTTGCGACACTTTCCAAAATCCAAAGGCTCCTTCTGTTTGTGCATTTCGGCATTCAAAACTTTCTGTGTGGTGGATAGCAGGGATTCGAGGTAGGCCGACTTGTGAATCCGATCTGGAGAGTGTGGAATTGCTGGAAGTCCACTGGGTTGCGGAGACTGTATGGTTTCCGAACATCTGGAAGATGGTCTCGGACTAACCAAATTAATCAATTTTTTCGGTAAACTTAAATCGGTAGGCATTAAATCGTCCTCCGATGGAACGTTGATGGTTAGGCTAGAAGTTAAATCATTTTGCAACACTTTCGATGTACTTAAATCCGTGGGTACATCTTCCTGCGGTTCCGGTATCGATGTGGTCGAAGACGGCGGTTCTTCTTTGCATTCGACTGTTGGATTTTCAAGAATTTCCGATTGATCAAAAATGATGTCGTTATTTTCTTCCTCGTTATAAGCCTGCTGAATTTCATTCTCTAAATTGTCAGGTTCTTCGACTTCGTTATTTTCAATTTCCACTTGTGGATTTTCCTTTTCCTGATAGTTATTTGAGGTTACATTATCGGTAATTTCCGCGCAGAGCGCATCGGGACTTTGCAGGGACTGTTCCAATCTCGTCAAAATATCGTTCATAGCTAAATTATTTTCGTCGTCTTCGTTATAATCACAGTCATCGTCTTTCTCGTCCTCGCTGTCGAACGTTTCGTTAGGTGTAACGATAGGAACAGAATTTGTTTGGGAAAACAATTGATCACATTCTTCAGTTTTACTTTCATCGGTGGTATCGTCGAACTGTTTATTATCACACAAACTTAAATTTTCCGACTCGCACCATGCTTCAGTTTGAATTTGTTGATTAAATTCTAATTCTGCAACTGCCAACAAATTGTCTAGGGGAGTGACGTCACAAATTTTATTTGCACTACACTTAATGTTAGACGCTTGCGCCGCATAATTCTGATCGGCGGAAGTGTTTACATTTATATTAGCTTCATCCGTTGCCGTTTTATAATTTTCTTCTTTGGAAGATAGCGAACGTTTCTTATGAATCGGAATGGTATGGGACGGTAAGTGAGATTCAATGTTGATAGGGACATTCCAAGTGGGCGTTTCGATATCTTCGGTATTTTGATGAATTTCTTCATCTGCCTGAACCGCCGCCGATTTCCGTTTAACTTTATGAATTTTTTTTATCTTTCGCGATTGATGCGCGTCATTAACCGCCGCCTTTAAATTCGGCACGAGAGTCTCGGTTCGCGGAATGGCACGCCATCCTTGGGGGGTCTTTGTCAAAACAATACGATTGCGTTTGTCGTAGTCCTCGCATTTCACGTCCACGATGTGAGTGTTTTCTTGACGGACCCAAACAAAAATTGGATTCACGCGTGGATTAACACAACTTTCCTCTTCAGATAAAGATTTTTCGCGCTTAGTATTCGACCGCTTTTTATCGCCCCTGTGTTCACTACGTCTTCTGTCTGATTTACGATGACGCTCGGCCCTCGCTTTCCCGGACGGCGGCGCTTGCGGGGTGGCGGTAGAAACACGTGACCGTTTTGCGATATCGATTAACTCGACGGTAGGTTGAGATAGTATCCGCCGTGAGCGCTGTTCGCCCATAACCTCCTTTTGAATTGTTGCGCAGGGAGTGCACTCCCTAATGTCGTTGTTACTGTTGTTGTTGCAAGATGGACTTCGTCGAAGAGCTGAAATTGGTATTAGGCCCGGCACGGGAGGCAGAGAGCCGTAGCTCATTGCACTCTCAGCCGCGCTCCCTTTCACACATACCCCACGTATCTTAAAATTATTTTTATATTATGGTCCTAGAAATTTTCTCAGAACCATATCTCACATATTACACCAAACCAACGTCACAAAAATTTTTAACGCCGAACCCGTTAATAAATAAGGTCACAACACCGTAACACACAAACATAACTACATAACCCGACACAGTATACTCGCACAAAACTATGCTCACTAGCAAGTGCTTGCTTGATCTACTATGAGAATTTATATACGAGAACAGCCGAAGCATCGTTCGTATCCAAACGACGACGTGTCTGAAGTTGACCTGTTTTGTAGTGCGCTGGTTTGTCGGTCCGTGGGTGGGTATTTTGATATAAATGACGCCCCTGCCGCGCCTACCGTTCCTGCAAATCCACGTATTATAAATAATGGGTTACCAACCCGACAAGGAAAACATCTCGCGGATGTGAACGTAACTAAATATATCGAGTTGTAACCTTGACTCTCTGCGTTCACACCCTTTACTGCTTTCATGCAATATCCAATACAGTCAAGTTTTGAATGCTTTTTCTACACTGTAAATAATAAAATAATTTTTTGGTCGCACAATGAAATTCAAATGTCGAGAAACTTTTAATAAATTTAAATGATGTTTTATTAATTAATTGTTTTAATGTGTGGCGCCCCGTTTCGCCCAAAAATATTAATAAACCCACGAATGGGTATAATGTATCGGTAATTTTATTTCGAAAACAAAGTAGAACAAAGCGAGTGTAGGTAAATACAACAAATGACATGTAACCCACTTTTCCTTTTGTGATAAAATTAAACAGAGTTTGCTTTTCATGAATTATTAATATAAATTTGACAAAAAAGGTCAAGAAGGTTAAATACTTAGTTAAAAATTTTATTATGTTATTGAACCGTAGGTCTCGTTGAAAATTCAATTGTCAAGTCAGGGATTTTTCTGAAACAAAAGCTACATTGTAAAGACGTATTAATCTATTAATATTTAATTATTTGATTTAAACTGCAGCGAAACAAAAATTTTATAAAATAACATAATAATATAATGAGACAATCAGCCTAAGCAGATTGGCAGGTATTCACCGAGAGCTGAGGTGAGCACAAATTGCATGACAAATTTGCTCAAAAAATAATAGATATTAGGTCCTGACTTTTTTTGAGATTTACAAAATATATATCTTATTTTTAAATATTATCTAGACATTTACGTCACCGACTCAAAAAGAAAGCAAAAATAAAAATTATACGAGTTAAAAAAGAGATTTGTAACTCTAATAAAGCTTTTAGTAACTATTACCAAGTTTTTTTGTTGCTACAATAAATTTTAGATTTTCTGTTCAGAGAAAACAATTTGTTGAATAAATTTGTTATTTTTAACATAAAAAACTGAAATTTTCTTGAATCAACAAATTTTTTTGATGGACAAAACAAACAAATTTGTTGTGGCAGCAAACAAATTTGTTGATAAAAACCTTTTTGTTTACGATATGTGAAGTACCTGCAATTTTTTAAAGTCGAAACTTTCATTTTATCCTCTAGTTTAAGCTGTACAAATAAAACTGTTTTATTCAGTTCCAAAATTTCACTTTTATGTATAAAATTGTCAAGTAGCTTTATTTAGTAAAAGCTTTTAGTAACTATTACAAATATTTTTTGTTGCCACAACAAATTTTATTCTGTCACAAAATAAGGTGTTCTGTTGGGAAAAAAAATTTGTTGAAGAAACAAAATATTTTTAACATAAAAAACTGAAAATTTCTTGAATCAACTAATTGTTTTGATGAACAGAACAAACAAATTTGTTGTAGCAGCAAAAAACAAAGTTGTTGATAAAAACCTTTTAGTAGAATGGTTTTATTCGGTTCCAAATTTCACTATTGTTTTTAAAATCGACTAGTTTTATTTTACGGTCTTGCTGCACAAACAGCTATTTGTTCGTTAAGTGAATATTCATAAAACATTATTTGATTAGCACTTAAAAAGTTTTTGGTTCAAATCTTAATTTTTCCTGTTGGGTGGTTGCGTTGTTACACTTTGGTAATTACCGATTTTGTTGTGTCTCTCATGCATAGTAAATGCTCATGTAATAAAGCTTGAACCGCACGTTTGAACTTTGTTTCATGAGTTCAGGCTCTAGTAGTTGATTTGGCATAAAATGTGTCATAATATAATAACAACATTAGTTTATTTGGAAATTCCAACAAATATAATAGCTGTACATTGACAATAAAAAATATTGCAGCCCCCATGGCAAACAGAAATCATTTTATCCTATTAGTTGAGCTTATCATTTGTAAATACACAAAATTAGAGACGGAGGCACAGTTGGTCAGGGCTAGGGGCACGTTTGCCTTTTGTATTGTATGAAAATGTCACACGTGACTCCAATATATTAGCCGAGTTGGGTGGATAGTTAAGAGCTTGATCACCCCATTGGGGTCCACTTGTCATTGACATAGTCAATATGTCAATTATTGGTGCCACAGGCAATTACTTGTGGTCTTCGTACACTTAAACAGATCCCCTTGTTCACCCTAACTAAGTATTTTATATCATATTTGTTTATTGAAATTAAACTTTTTTTCTTTCTTTATTACAAACTGGAATTTAAATCATTTACTTTAATTAAATATAGCATTTAGTTGTAGTTCAGGGAATTGGTATAGTATATCTAAATATATTACAACAAAAAGAAAGCACTTACACTGCAAAAGAGGCTTTGTTGCCGTAACATAACTTTTAAGTGGCTATAACCTCAACAAAGTGCTTTGCTGTTATAACAATTTGTTAAATCAAGTAATATTTTTTGCTAAATAGAAAACAACTTTAATATGGCAGCCGAAAATTTGTTGCAGCAACAAAAATTTTTTTGTTATAGCAGCAAATAAACTCAGTTGAGGCTTTAGCTACTAATTGTATCTGTTGCAAAAAAAATTTAATTTGTAAATAAACATAAACGTTTTAATAGTTATTTGTGTACCTACACACATAAAAATAGTTTCTTAATTCAAGAAATTGAATAATCTTGAAAAGATTTATTTGTACTAATGATACCTATAATTAATTGAAGAATAATTTTCTTAATTTTAAAATTCTATAAGATTTAGACAAGAAAAATATTAGTTTGTAATATAAGCTAACTTCAAAAATATATTCTAAACATAAATAAATGAAGTGTTTATAATGAAACACCTATTTTATTTTAATAAAACTATCTGTATATTTGGTTTCAAGTAAAATGCTGTTTTGACTTAAAATAATTTTACTTTGTTGAGATCAGCAAAGAGTTTCAATATGAATGTTTGTGATTTGATCAGACAACAAATGTAATTGAGTAAATGGTATCTTTATTATTAAATATGTTTCTTATTTCAAATTATTCATTTCTTTAACCATCAAGGTATTCGTTATGCAAAAATTTCAATTCAGCACTTTTTTATCACGTAACGTGAATGTTAACAGTTTCGTTCAAGCTTTCAATTGTGAAGTGCATGAAAACGTGAACTGTATTTTTCTTGAATTATCTGTTCTTAATTTGTGAAGGTATGGAGGATTTACTGAAACAGTGGGATTGTAGCGAGTTAATACAGTTATTCAAAGGTAAGTTTTCTCTATTTTAAATGTGTCATAGCTGAAGTTTTAATATCTAATGCCTTGCAGACAATGATATACATATAGATAATCTATATGATTTAACTAAGGAAACAATCAAAGAATTAATACCCAGTGTAGGCAAGCGCTTAAAATTTTCAAAACACTTTTTTTCAGCTTTAAATGAGGTTTGTAGTATTATTTACACATTTTTAAGCTTTATTGTTTCAATAAAATGATGTATTATAAATATCTACACATTATTGTATATTATTTATAAATGCTTTTCAATTTTCTACTAACTTATATTAATTATGTATAATAAGTCAGAGTTATTTAAATTTGATGTTTTAAGGCTTGCACAAGTACGGCGTCAACAGATAGCTTCGTATCGGGTAATTCCCCTCTTTCTACCCCGTCATCCGATGCAGCAAGTTTAATACCAGGAAATGATGATGCAGTAGGTGTATTTTTTTTATATTGCATATTGTAATTTCTACTATTTCAACTATTTTTTTATAATTCACATTTCACAGGAATTAAACACAATGCAATCAGGAACTGATTCCTTTGTTTTAATACAATCAATATTTCCTAATTTCGATCTTGCTACTTTGCTATCAACCAGTCCTTTAGGAAACAGTGTTCTAAACTTTTATAAAGAAAATGGTATGCTGGATTATACGCGACGTAATCGTCTTACGAGTATAATTATCCAACACATTTTTAATTATATAGTGAAAAAGTAAGTTCAAGTAATTAATTTTTAAATATTTCATTTAAAATATTATAATGTTGTAGTCGTCTGAATCACGAGGAATATAATTTAATAACTGCAAAAATTGTGTCGTTATTTCCAAGCGAATGTTCTGCAACGTATTACGTTCCTGCTATAAAAAAAATTAATTCGCATACAGGTCGGCCAATACTTGCCAGAGGCAAGCTTGTAGACAAATGCCGAAATTTGATTTATAAATGTTTCGCAGAGGTTTCTAAAAAGCGTCGGCGTTCAACAACTACAGATTCCGATAATAAAAAATCTAAAACTGAATTAGTTGTTGATGGTAAAGGCATTACATTTTTTTAAAGTTTTTTGACCATAAAATGTTTTTTAGAATCTATAAAAAATGACTTAATCTGGCTTAGGCATAAGGTGGAGCCTTGGACGGAAGTTATTCAAAAATGGAATAATACTTACGAGGTGAGACGGAACTCTCAAGTCACTACACTTGATGATTTTTTGACTGCTTGGCCTATATTAAAACTTCAGCAAGCTGTTACGTTGGTAGCTATACTATTTTAAATTGTCTACCGATTAGTCATTTTTTAATTGCTTGTTTTATAGATCTCATTGGATTTTGAACGATTATATAAAGATTCATCTTTAAAATTAATATTAAACTGGGAGCCGTTTTTTGCTAATATATTGGAAAAAAAAAGAATCGGAATTCAAGATTCTTATGCATTGGACTTACTCAAATAAGCGATGAAACATTGACCGAGGGTAAGATAATGTTCTGTTTACATAAAACTAAATTGAATATATAATTGCCTATATTTTAAAATATATCTATAACTTATAGTCAATATAATTTGAATATCAAGTAAATAATAGGAGTATAATTTTGTTATTTTCAGAGGCTAAGTTTGTTTTACAACTAACATGCTTGGCGTACTTAGTACCTCCTAAAGGTAGAATAGCACAGAAAAAAGGACATTGGAAATTTTCAACGAAAGAAGCTGCTGACGCAATCATATGTCACGTTAAGGTACCTATCTAATCTTATCTTATCTAATCTAATCTTATGCACCAATATAGTATACATAACATGTAATTTTTAGATACCTGGTGATATTTTACCGTTTATTGAACAGCAGAAGGAAAAGGCTCTATCTAAGAAGCAGCAGGTTCAACCTTATATAATAGTTGTAGGACCCAGTTTGAGCAATATTACGGAATCATATGTTATTATAGATCAAATCAGGTACTCTTTTAATTCTGTAATATCAGCATTCCAATGTTGTTTTGAAACTTATCACGTGCTCAACGCAAAATATCCGCTTCCAGCAGAGCACTTGTATTATTTAATGCAATTGAATATATATAACATTCGTACTGAAACAGACAGAGTGATTCCTTATATTGCAGATCTTATTTCGGCTGTGGAAAATAATTAAATAGTGCATGCTATTTTTAATGTTTATTTTAATACCAATTGATCGTATAAAAGATTAAAATCATGAATTGTTCAAAGTGCATCGATAAGCATTTTTTAAATCCCCAACAATTAATCAATCATTTGGAATTTTTTCATAATATGCAAAATAACTTTACGTGTCCGGATATAAGTTGTCGTAGAACTTTTCACAGGAAGTTTGTGTTTAAGAAACATTTAATTTCTAAACATTTTTATTCACAAAACAATGTAAATTTAGACACCAATTTTATTGATGATGTAGTTGAGGAACAAAACAGTTCTAAACCATCAACTTCTGAATTTTTTTCTGAAACTAGTTGTAAGTCAACTGAAGCTTGTAATTTGTCTAGCAATAATCGTGTTAATCTAAGTTCTATATTGTTTAAGTATGAAAATACTTTAAAAACTGCAGTAGAAAGAATAATATCAGTGTTTTACGATAAACTAAGTGTTCACAAATCTTTAATTCAGGATATAATTCAACAAACCGAAAGTTTTCTGAAATCTGACGTAACGGACATTCTTTTAGAGACATTTACTGTAGTTGTTAGCGAATATAATATTGATAGTTCTGCAAGTGACATTTTTTTACAAATGCTTAAATTATTAAAAAATTCATTTGATACTCTTAATACCGAATATAAAAGACAAAAATATTTTGAGAAGTGTGATTATCTTGTTAAACCTATACAATATCTAATTGGTTCTTCAGAAGAAGCTAGTCGTAAAGATCAGAAAGTTTCTCTAATTTTAAAAGATAGGTTTAGTTGCTATATTCCTTTAGATGCCACTTTAAAGAAATTTCTTGAATTGCCCGGTGTATTAAATAAAATTATTGATTATCAAAAAATACTTTTAAATTACGATATGTCAACAACAAATTCTATGTTCAATTTAATTCATGGTTCATTATTTAATAGTTTTTTTAAAAACTCTAAAAAAATTATTTTGCCTCTTGTTTTATACTTTGATGATTTCGAAAGTGGAAACCCATTAGGTAGCCATGCTGGTGTATATAAATTAGGAGCAACGTATTTCAGTATTGCCACAATGCCTCCTGAATATTCCAGTAGACTAGAAAATATATTTTTGACTTTACTTTTTCATACATCCGATAGGGTTCAGTTCGGAAATGCTGCCGTGTTTAGTGGTTTAATTGATACTTTAAATGTCCTAGACGATGAAGGAATTGAAATTAATAATCAGAGAGTGTATTTTAAAACAACTTTAATTGTAGGTGACAATCTAGGTATTCATTCGATATTTGGATGTGTAGAAAGCTTTTCTGCAATATATTATTGTAGATTTTGTACAGGTAGAAAAAGTGAGAATGAAACACAAGGCATTGAAATTTCTTCCAAAATTAGACTAAAACAACATTATAATGATCATTTAAATAATGGAAAACTTGGTATTAAAGAACTATGCGTTTGGCACAAACTTAATAATTTTCATATGTATGAAAATGTTACTTGTGATGTTATGCACGATTTGTTTGAAGGCGTTCACAGATATGACATGGCTCATATAATAAATAATTTAATCAAGCAAAACATTTTTACTTTAGAAATCTTAAATTCTAGGATAAAATATTTTAACTATTCTTTTGAGGTGAAAAATATACCTCCACCTATAAAATTAACTAATTTGTTGAATGGATGCATTATTTCTTCGGCATCTGAAATGTGGACTTTAGTTAAAAATTTTCGATTTATAGTTGGAGATTTAGTGCCTGAAGGAAACGAAATATGGCAGTTTTATTTAGTATTACTTGAAATCACCGATATTTTAACTTCAACTTCTCTTTCACATGCTACCGTTCAGTTACTAACAGTTTTAATTTCCGAACACCACGAACAATATTGTGCCCTTTTTAATGACAGTCTAAAACCAAAGCATCACTTTTTAATACATTACCCAAACATAATTTTAAAAATTGGTCCTCCCATATTACTAGGTACACTTAGATATGAAGCAAAGCATCGCAATTTTAAGTCCAGCATTTTGAGATGTCGCAAAAATGTTCCATACACATTATCTATGAGACATCAATTAAAATTTTGTTATAGACTAATAATTGGTAAAGGCCTGGATGATTACAAAGAAATCGGTTCTTACACGTCAGATGAATGTAATATACAGTTGGATGAATGTAATGTAAAGTTAAATGAATTTAATACTGTTGCATTTATCATAATTAATAGTATTCGATACCAAGCTAATTCAGTATTACTTTATGATTGCATAAACGATATACCTAATTTTTGTGAAATTGTACAAGTTCTTGTCAGTAACGACGCGACGGCTGTAGTAAGTTTATGTGTAGAATATTACATACACATATGTTTAACATGCATTACAAAGCATATAATGTTAAATATACAAATGAATATAAATTAATCGCTTATGAAGAATTATACTCAAATGTTCCAAGTACCTTAATTCATATAGATGATGATCTTTTATACGTATCAAAAAACTATTGATGTAATGGAATGTTCTGTTTTTAATATTACAATTTTTGATTTTTTGGATAAAACTATGTATACTTTGATATAATAAATGTGTTTTAAAGTGTTTTTGTTTATTTGCCAGCAGTAATCCAAATATATAAATTTTTTAAAAACTTGATTGTGGAAACCGTTACTTCGTGATAATTATATTTGTTTTAATGATTTTTTTATTTTAATTATTATATTATAATAAAGAAGAGAAACGACTTTTTTTATCTTCTTTATTATAGTATATAATCTAAAATTTTCATGCAGGATTGTTGTCATAAAATAATTAAATTATTGAATTAAAAAAGTCATATTTCTTCTAAGATTTAATTATATTTCAGTCAAGCATCGTGTTTGTTTGTTGTAAGGAAACGCTTTCATATTTTAAAAATACTTAATTCTTGCATATAAACACGATAATTTAGAATGAACATATAGAATACTTACTTTAAATATTACTTAAATTTCTAATAAGCAATTTTTGCATTTTTCTAATTAGACTATAGTTTTGAAGTAAATGATCTATATTCTTAAGTTAAATATGCTGATTGACTTTAATCAAAATTGTGAGCAATTTAAAATGATAGTATTATTTTTTTATTTTTAAAATTATTACTTGTTTAAAACAAAGAAATATTACTTCTTCTGAACATTTACAACGAAGTATATATTATTCTAATTTTGAAAAAATGATTTGCTTGCTTATATACAAAAATAGCGTTTCTTTAATTTGAAACAAATTTGTTTTACTTAAGAAATATTTTTTATGTGTGTAGTCACCTAGTGTATATGTTACCGGCAATTTGCGAAATCCGGCAATTTGCAAAATGCCTAGGTAATCTGCAAACGGACTAAGTCGTCAGCTAATATGCAAATTCACTAGTACTTTAGGAAATCTGCAAAATGGCTACGGTGTTTCAGGCAATTTGCAAATTGTCTATATTGTTAGTTAATGTGCTTTTTGAGTATGTAACAAACTCACATTGACTAGGCAATGTAAAAAGCGATATTTTAAATAGATAGTTTTAAAAGAACCATTTATTAAAACATAGCTCGTTGAACATTTTACAATTTTAATTTTATTTTTTTTATTTTCTATTTAATTACATTTTATTTTACAATAAAAACTATAAACCTATAAACATTAGGTTACTTATTTTTACATGGATTAGAAAAGTGACAGCGACTATTACACATTATTCCATTTTTCAGGCATTTGCATGATTTATTTATGCACTTCTTTGTACAATTACATTTCAACATTCCCTGACCACCTGTAGAAGAAGCAGTTGCCACTGCCACCCGAAGACTAATTTCGTCTGCAGGTACATCTTCTGCATGTATAAAGTTTTGTGTCACCGGTTCAAATTCATTTCGACTGTAGCATTTCTGAAAAACTCCTGCTCTAGTGCCAATTTTATAAAATCCCTCTTCTTCGCCAAGAACTACACCTAACATATTCCTTGGATCTGTTCTGTTATACATGCAGAAGATGTACCTGCAGACGAAATTAGTCTTCGGGTGGCAGTGGCAACTGCTTCTTCTACAGGTGGTCAGGGAATGTTGAAATGTAATTGTACAAAGAAGTGCATAAATAAATCATGCAAATGCCTGAAAAATGGAATAATGTGTAATAGTCGCTGTCACTTTTCTAATCCATGTAAAAATAAGTAACCTAATGTTTATAGGTTTATAGTTTTTATTGTAAAATAAAATGTAATTAAATAGAAAATAAAAAAAATAAAATTAAAATTGTAAAATGTTCAACGAGCCATGTTTTAATAAATGTTTCTTTTAAAACTATCTATTTAAAATATCGCTTTTTACATTGCCTAGTCAATGTGAGTTTGTTACATACTCAAAAAGCACATTAACTAACAATATAGACAATTTGCAAATTGCCTGAAACACCGTAGCCATTTTGCAGATTTCCTAAAGTACTAGTGAATTTGCATATTAGCTGACGACTTAGTCCGTTTGCAGATTACCTAGGCATTTTGCAAATTGCCGGATTTCGCAAATTGTCGGTAACATATACATAAAACTCATAAGTAATAAATTTTGAGAGACTGAGGTTAATCCAATTTTATGTAAAATTTTGGCTTTATGTAGTAATGTTTTTTTATTTTGGTTATTTATTTGTCAATTATTCATATGTAGATACCTAATACATTTAAAAAAAAATAGCAAAACTTCAAATCTTTATTTTTTTCTGATTATTTCTTACCAAAAGTAATTCAATTTCGGTGATGTTGTGCAGAAAGAACTTCAAGTAAGAAGCAATAAAGTGTTCGAAATAATCCTGATGTCTGTGGCACAAAATATTAAGCAAATTGAAATGATTTTATTTAGTTTACATACAGAATTATTATTATCGAAATCTACCAAGATTAAATATTTATATTTACAAGAGGTTTATAAAACTTGACCAAACCGGTGTCCTGTGCTAACATACACATTAGAAATTATGTATTGCTGTGTAATTTGGATTTGGAGTGGGTAGTGAACATAAATAAAAAATTTTGATAACCAAATTACCGCACATCAAAAGACTAAATTTATTTGTTCTACTCGTCCTGAAAATCAATTTCTATAAAATATTTCCAAAAACCAAAATTTTATTTTATTAATTTCCAATCTAACTATAGGAAAGTAAAACCAACTTATAAAATTTCACCAAATAACTAATCATAATTTTCTAATAATCCAAATTTTAGATATCATTTCTGAAATTTCCAAAATTTTATCAAATTATTTATCATCCAGTAATTTCAACCAAATATTTGAAATCTCCAATTTACATTCAAAATATGACAATTTAAATGAAAAATAACTTACCTAAATGAAATATCAATTTGTTCGTAACATCAAAAACTTAAATATTAACTGCAAATCGAAGAGCTAAAGTGGTTTTGACCGCGTTGCTGCCATTTTAACTGCAGAAACCTCTCGTTTTTTTTTCAACGATTTTCAAAAAAATTTTTTAAAAATTTTTCAAAAAAATTAATTTACTAAATTGATTCAAAATGATTACACTGTGGAAGCCTATTATGGACCCCAAAAAATCCAAAAATGTTATATCTGTAATAAAAGAAGTCATCTTTTAAACAATTATGAAACTCCATTAAGTGACGCAACGCGAAGAAAAATTGTGAATCATCGAGAAATTCATATTTGACCAATATCCGTTTATGAAAAGAAGTCATGTACTATGTTAATTTAATCGACTGTTATTTAAATAGCTTTGTTAAATCGACAGAATCCACTTGATTTCAAATAATTATATTTTATTTCTTTAAAAATACATATTAATTATTTATTACTTGACGCTGCGTTTTGAAAATTCGAAAGAAATTCACGTAGCATTTGGTTTTTTTCAGTGAAGAAATTTTGTTTGCCTTTAATCCTAATTTCTATAATTAACACTTTCTGTTAGTAATTTATTTATTATTTTTGAAAAACTTGTTACATAAAATGCATTTTGAAAATATACATCGAAAATGGTATTTGTTTGTCTCAATTAAATATATTGTGGTAAAATTTTGTATAACATCAAATGATTTTTTAAATTTCTGTTGGTAAAATTTTATTTTTTATAATTTCTATAGAATTTGTAAATTTTGTGGTTCCGCTAGTTGGTTAAAGATTTTAATGGAAAAAAAATTGTAATTAATGAAAATAAAATAAAATTTTATTAATAAAAGTGTAGAGGTGGGAATTAAAAATAAATTTGATTTTTCTACTAAGAAAATTAAAATTGAAATCTACAGAAGTTAAATTGAAGATTAGTGAAACTGCATAAGAAGAAATTTAATAATTTCTTTCAAAATTGATTAGATGAAATCAGAAATGTTTTAAAATAATTGATTTGAAAATTAATTTGAAAAAAAAACGGCAAGTTTTTATGCGATACCACAGCAGATGTACAGTTTAGCAGTCATGGAAATTGCATCGGTGATTATTTCCGAATTAAAATAACAATTCCCAATGAGATTTCAATAACCGTACACAATTCGTTGGGTAAAACCGCGAATAAGTCCGAAGCATGTCGTTCGTTAAGGCGTTTTGAATTTAATAATTTTTTCTTGCTATTTTTTTATTCGTTATTGATTCCTAATACGGTCCTGATTACCGATGTCCTACTACGAATTTGTATTTTGAAATGTATCTACTTTGTAGATTATAACGACCTCTATCTCAACTATTTATATTTCTTATTTTTAGTTTTTACGGTCGACAATAGGTTTTTGAAATTTTATTTCATTTACCGTTAATTATTTTATTTATTTAAGTTAAATAAGATTATAGATTTTGAAGATAAGTTTAAATTGGTTAATTAGTATTATATAATTGATTATTTGGTAAAATTTATATGCCGAAAATTGTAAAATTGGTGCAATCATGGAATTAAATGTGATACGGTCACAGATGGGTATGGTTATCTTTTCAGTGGCGTTCCCGTTTTATATTGAAAATTTAATTTTAAAATTTTAATGAATGAAAATTAATATAATTTTAAATATTTTGTAGTTTTACGAGTCATTGTTTGCATGGAGTGTCTTGGAAACGGTCTGTCTAAAATTTCTAACAATTTCACATCTACGATTTTCAGCTTCAAATAACAGTCAAGTTGCTGCGCGACTTTTTGACATCTTGCACCGAGAAACAACATTTTCAGTACACTGTAAAAAAGTAAGGTACATTAAAAATTTATCATTTTTCCGCCGATGAACAAAATTCATCAATATGATAACTTTTTCATCGGAGCAAAAATGATGAATTTTCAATTAATATGATAAACTATTTTTTTCAGTGTAGTAACAAATTTCTTATTTGAAATGATGTCAATAAAGTATTTTTTGCTACTACAACCAAAGTTTTTGTACTAAAAAATAAAATTTTTGTTTAATCAACAAAGTCATAGGTATCTTAGATTAAATAATGTTTTGCTGTTGAAGTCGTTTTTCTGAGTGTAACTCAAAATTTTATTTTTTGAACAAACTAGATTAGTTCTCTGTAAAAGAAAAACAAAAAAAAACAGGAAAACAAGTTTGTTCGAGTTCTTGTGGGTCACGAAAACGTAACGATTACATTTAAATCTCAAGTGATCAGCTTCGTGACCCTTTTATTTGAGTATTCACTAGTGGTTTACTGTCTAAGCTAAACTAATAAATATCTAATAAATAACATAAATGCTATCGATCTCTTTATTTTTCATAATACTATAGAAATTGTCATAAAACCATTCCTTAAAATTGAATTATTACGTCTATACTACTTGAGTATAGTGCTTCCAAATCTAATGTCAGTGTAAAACACTGAAATTTATCTTAAGAAATTACAGTCTTATGCATAGTCAACTAATAGGTAGCTACCAGTGGCGGCTCGTGGCTGTTTAACCTTCTTCGTGCCTGATAATGAAAAATTTGTTTGGAGTAATCTCAAAATCATCAGGAGTACAGTAAAATCTTGCGGTCCTTACGATAGCTGCATCATCTACAGTATGTTCTAGGCAGAGGATTCAGCTTCCGGGGTAGCTTGACTTTACTTTTTGGATAAGTATTGTGAAAGAAGTCTCTCTCATTTGATCTATCAAAAATTAACTGTTTAATTTATTTTTTATTTTAATACTTAGTTTAATTAATAATAGTCCAGAATTTAAGAGGAGACTAAGCCTCCCTTGCTTCCTCTGATGAACCGCCGCTGGTAGTTACTAACACGCTGCTAGGCTCTTATAGATAGTAGCCAACTAAGCAAACTGTTATTATTCTTAGTGGGATACTAAAAATTTTAGTAAATTCTGGAACGTGAGTAACTAGTATATTGTCGTGTTCCAAAACCAATTTTTTTAATTTTGAATTTGAATTTATTTTTGTATTTGAATTTTGTTTTAATTTTGTAAATTTGAAATTTAATTTAATTTTGTTGTAAATATTTTTGTAAAGTAGTAAATATTTCAAATTTTGTTCGTGCCAATATTTTATTATTTTATGTTGGTACGAAAATGTATTATAACTCTGCTTTTGCCGGGTTAAAGTGGACGGACGCGTTTATGGAGAATCTCCGTTAAATTCTATAATTTGCGTCTCTGCTCCGGTTTGAGATTTGAAAATGTTGTGAATAAAGTTTTTGAATTTGATGTAAGTGAATTTTATTTCATAATTTGAATTATTTTTGTCTCAAAGTAGACAAGTTTTGAAGATAAAGTTTTTGATAAGTGATTTTGGATAATATATACGAGTATTTGAATTAATAATAATTAATTCGATGGTTTCGGAAAAGGAGAATTTGTTTGAATTATAAAATTACAAGAAAATTGCATTGGATTAAAAATTTGAAAAGAGAGTCTCATGTTAAAAAAAATGGGTGATCCGGAGAAGATTTGAGTTTTATTTAAAATTTTATTTATTTTACAATTTTTATAATTTGAGACTAACTATTTAATTAATAATAATAAACTTAATTTAATAATTAATTAGCCTAATTTGAATTAATTTCAAAATTAAAAATAATAGAAGATTTGATGTTATTTTTTATGTAAATAGGTAACCAAAAGTAAATGTGGATTGTGTTATTATTTATTAAATTAAAAATTTTAATTTAAATTTTTAAATGGAAAAAATTTGCAACGATAGGACTCGTATGAAAAAAAATGTGCAGTTGAACATATCGTACTTTACATAGATACAGTAGCGGTCATGGAAATTGCATTGGGAATTAATAGAAACTAGAAATAAAAAATTCATTTTCTTTTATGAACACAATCACAAAGCTGGGGTTTTCAAACCAGGGGGTCTGGGGTATAAAATATCCCCCACCCCCAGTATATTAGTGATTGTGTTCAAAATAAGAAAATGTGTTATTTTCCGCTTTGAAACTTATAAGTTCAATAACACTTTTTTGCGTATAATCTCTGATGTACTGACCCCCCCCCCCCCCGCCCCCGGTTTTAAAAACCAGCTTTGCGTGCGTATTTAGTTGACTTTTTTTTATATTTGTCTATTCTAAATGGAATTTTTCAAATAGTTTTTCTTTGTGGTGTGGGTCCATAGGCTGCAGACTCGGTAGCCTGCGCGTAAGCAGGGCCCTGATTTTGTCTAAAGATAAGAAAAATTAAAAAATTTGTTAACACTATTGAAGAATATTCTACTAAAGTGTTGGTAACACTGGTAACCAACGTAAATAGTTACGGAAAACTTTCTTCAAGGCTTCATTTGTCGTTAAGTTGTTGAAACTGTTAACAACATACCTTAAATTTGTTTTATCCGTGACTTTACATTTCGGCCGCATTAAGGAATGTTTTTACTAAATTCGTTGGCCTAGAGACGCATTCGATGCAACCTTTTTTTATTTTCTTTTAGGGTGACGTAAAGTATTAAGGAACAAACTATGAATTTTAGTCCAGAAAATCACTTGTGGTAGGTAAGGGCATTACTTCATTGACGTTCAAGGGGTAAGCAATTAAATGCCGATTTTGGGACATCGTGGCCTGTACTGTGTGATTTTTTAGATTAACAGTTAATATTTTATTGTGTTTCCAAATAAATATAATAATATAGATAATGCTACTTTAATAGTGTTCTAACTAAAATGATACTAACAAGTAGCTACTAGTATCATTTTAAAGCTATTTTAAGAGTACAACAGTACATAAGGCTGCAATGGCCTTACAACAATTTCTGTCTGTTTTTCAGAACTCCCAGAAAGTCAGGACCGTAGCCAGATTTATGTGTTTAATTTTCTACTTTTTATTTAAGATTTATTTTTAATAATTTTTTAAAATTAAAAAATAAAACCGTAGTAGTAAAATAGCTCATGAAAATGTGAGCATTGCTCATGAAACATAATTAAATTGCGCATTAATAAATATTTTCCGGAATTAAAATTTCTTATTTCACAGAGGAGCTAGTGCCCCCCACCTTTCTCCTTACTTACGGGGACATTAATTTTATTATCCTAGAATTTTTATGTATGGGAGGAGGGGTGTTAAACAATGTAAAAAAATTTTTTGTCAAGAAATTAATTTTTATTATTTTGTAAAATTTGTATTTTAATTTAAGATAAAGTTAATAATTTTGGAAAAACGAATAGATTAGAAGCCAAAATATATACAAATTGGAAGATACGAGAATATTATAATAAATAAATTCTTCGGTGATTATCCTTCGCTTACAATACTCTCGGTAAGTGGGAAACTACCGGGGTGCGACGGCGACGTACACGGCTCCCCGTGCTAAAATGGCCCCTGTTCTTCTTTATACTTTTCCATGAAAAATAACATTCACGACTATGTAATAAAAATGAGGGTGATCACTTTGAACATTTATAAATAAAATAATATTTCAATAAAAATAAAAATTTTGTGAATTTAATTTTTTTTTGTAGCTGCCTTATTTATTATTTTCTGATTTTTTGTGAAATGGATCGGTTTTTCAAAAATTTTTACTAGACAAAAGTTGTAGTGCGTTAAATTTCCTATCCTCAATATGAGGGGTCAGATTTTTTTGAAAAATATTTTGTTTAAAAGATACAAAGTTTTGATAAAAATAAAAAAAATAGCTCAAAATTTTTAACATTTTTTTGCTTACTTTAATTCAAAACTTGAAAACCGTTGATTTTAGATAATAAAAGGTTAGTATCTAATTTTTAGATTATTGCAAGCTCTTTAAAAAAGCATTCAACCATTTTTACTGTGAAACCAATATTTTCGAAGATATGGACATGTGAAAGGGGAAATTTAAAAAATGATATGGAGAAGCCGGATTTGTATTATTTGTTTTATTACAAAAACAGGGCCGCTGTTAACAACTTTGCACATGGGTCCTTCAACTGCTTGTTACGCCATTGATCTCTACGTATAACGATCACATAAAAACTTGTATAATATAAAATATTTCATGCAAAATTTACTTAAGCTGATAAAAACAGTGCAAACTGAAGTAGTACAAAGTAGATACATAGTATACAATAATTAAAAATAAATTTTAATCAAATAATTCAGAAAGTGATAATTCTTGAAGTACCGGACCTAAGTAACCTCCATCGATAACACTTGCAATTGTTTTGAATAATACAGGATTCATATCTTTTGTAAGATCCTCGAAATTGTCATTTATAACTCTATTAACCTCCTTCGTAAGTTGTTCGTTGCCAGGAAAAACGTTTGTCAAACTTAAACCTGCATTTGAATAACTGATGTCCTGCTTGGATTCTTCTCCAAGTTCTATGTACTCTTTTCCATCTTTACTTTTGATTTGAAACTGCTTTACGATATCACCATTAAGGTTAGCTAAAATTAAAGTAGGTATATCTCTAATTATAAAAAATATAAAGAAAAATTTTTCCAAAAACTTTTTTAGTTTTTCATTTATTCAAAATTTGTAACTTTTTTGGAAACTGAAATTTCTTGATAATTCCGCATTTATAATATTATTGATTAAATTATATCAAAATTAGAAATCGGCAGTATTTTACTTACTTAAATTTAATGAACTGGTTCCTGAGCTGTTTAATTCGAATAAGAGAATTTTTCCTCCAATTTCGTATTCTGCATTTAATGTCATAAAAGGGAGTTTGAAAGCAAAATCTATAAATTTATCCTTAAAATTAAATTTAGCTTTAGTAAATTCTAAATCTTTAAGACCAAAAATTTCAATATTTTTGAAATCGAATAGAAGACTCTGGGCCTTCAGATTCATTTTAGGTACTCGTAAAGGTTCTATTGGTGGTAGATTTAATTCCGGAATTCCTTTTGTTCCAATCAGCATCGGTAATACCAACCGTGATCTATCAATTAAGCATTTTTCCAATTCTTCAGTGCTGTCATCTTTTTTACATTTTTTTATAAAAGATGCTGAAAATAAAATAAATTTATTTTAACTAAGTTTTATGTGGGGAGATTTAGTGATCTGATTTTTTTTATCCTAAGTTGTATTATAAGCAGTCGTTTTAAAATAATTGTCATTCCCTCACAAGGACGCGTAATATTAATTTAAAAATTAAAAGGTTACTATATAAATTAATTATTATTATTTCAAAATTAGAAATTCCCCTCCCTTAAATTTTTTTAAAATTACTAATTAAATTTATTCTTCTTTCTTATAATTAAAATTGAATATTGTCGGTACTTACGCAATTCCTTTGCAACATTTAAATTGAAAGTAAAAAATAATAAAGCTGCACCTAAAATATAATACTTCATTGCACTGACTTCTGTATTAAAACAAATATTTTTCATATTCTCCAAGTGACAGTATTTATAGTTTTAATCGTTACCTGGAATTATAATTTTTCACAATTATTTCTGACGCAATCAAATCGTCAAGTGCGCATAATGTCAATGCCAATTTATCAGGGGTCTCAAACTCAACTACTATTGGGGTCCAAGATACCCCCAGTGACTTAACTGAATTTATTACTCTATTTTTGTATATCCATTTTATAAATTTTGTACTCTATTTTGTCAAATTATTTTCATATTTTTAGGTAAGGTACCATTATAATATTATTATTAATAAATTTATTATTTATTATATTAATTAATGAAAAATTTTAAATTTAATATGTTTACCTTTAATTTTAAATCTATTGGTTTGAATGATTTTTTATGTATAATTTACTATACTAAGGTATAATTGACTTACTTAATTATGAACATAAAAAGGCATTTTTATTACACATCGCACAATTAAATCATTAGAACTGATAGATGGTGTTTAATAAATAGGTCAAGCAGCATTCAGGCAGGTAATAAGCATAAGTTTGTATGTTACTTCTGATTATGTAAATTAATTAAAATTATTTTATTAATAAGTAATTATTATTAATTATTATTCATAGATATTTTTATTGCTGCTTTGAAATAATAAAAATTACAACTGAGGTGGAACCAAATTATGCATCAACAAGAAATGCATTTAAATAATTAAAAAAAAAGTCTTAGTGAATTTTAAAACAACAATTTTCTATGTAGGTATGTATGTAGATTTTCCTCAGAAAGATTGTATTTTACTGGTTTATTTTACTTTTGCTGAAATTGTTTTTCAAGTTTCATTTCAATAATAGCATTTTTTAACCAAAAAAATTTCTTTTGTATATGCTAGTGGCACAGCTTTACGTAATAATTTATATTAAATTATCAGAAATTTGTATAGCACTCGACATTTTTGTAGTAAATATGTCAAACAGATCGAAACATTATAAAACATAATATAAAGCAATAAGCAACTGAATTTCCCAGAATAAAAAAAGTATTAATTGTATTAATTATAAATGTCACGACTATTAATTTAAAGACTTGAAGTGAAATTTTAAAATAAAATTCCTAAAGAATGTACAATCCTAACAAAAATTTAATTTTCTAAAAATACCAGTGACAGTTTTCTCATTTCTCAGCAAATTTGATTAACATTTCCTCAATATAATACATTTAATGTTTTTAAACCATATATATTATGGTTTCTTTGAGCAAAAAAAATGGTTTCCCAAATTTTTTTCTCTTTTTTAAAATTTACCCAATTTGCTTTTGGATAAGTTATTTAATTTATACGCATCCTACTTGAAGAAAAAAAAGGCAGCCGATACTCCGCTAAAAGCAGATTATTTTGACGATGTTAGTGTGTCACAATATGATTTAAACCAGGTGAAAGGCAAAAGATTTCACCAACTAATTGTCTAAAAAAGTCAAAAAACTGCGTAAATATCTAATCGTGAAGTTCCGATTTCTTGTCGTTTGCCAAAAATTTATTATGTACTTAAATTTGCGTTTTAATTTTCAATCAAAAGATCTCTTGGTTGCATTGTCACATGTTTAAAACAAGCAATTCCGCCGATTTTAAAAGTTGTTTAAAACATCCGCCGGTCAATACAATATTTACTGCTAAATATAATTTGCTTTTAATACCACCCGGGTATTACAATGCCTTACAATAAAATTGTTTTTTCTTGGGTCAGACCATGTTAACTATTTATTTTTGGGGTCGATAAAACCGAATTAGAACCATTTAACCCTATTATGTCAAATTTTTAACATAACCTCAAAAATACCCTATAATCCTATAATCCAAGTCAAAGCAACCTGTTATATCTAATATTAACCTTATATTATACCTAAAACAGACCCTGTTTACTATTTATTTTTGCTAAAACCTAATTAGAAGACTATTTAATCCCACCATGTCAAGTTTTTGACATAACCTTAAAAGAAACCTATAATCCAAGCATCAATTAACCTGTTATGCCTACTATATTGAAGCTATTACATAGCCACACAAAAAAATTGTTTTTTCTAGGGTTAAAAAATGTTTACTAAATATTTATTTTTAGGTTTGATAAAACCGAATTAGAAGACCATTTAACCCCATCATGTCAAATTTTTAACATAATAACCTTAAAAAAATACTAGAATACAAATCCAATTAACCCGTTATACCTACTATATTGAACCTATAACTCCTTAACATCATAATCTTCAATTCCAATAACTAAATAACTCTCAAAGTGCAGAATCTATCAAGGCACAGAAATTTTCATAAGTCTATAAGAGCTATTATAAGTGCAACCTTCGTCCCGGTGTACATTGGGTAACTCTAATGTCGACGCGACGGACGGTTCTATATTTGCTTTCTGAACACGTGATATAAGGCTAGGGGGTTATAAACAAGCGCAGATACAGGAGACCCGTGACCGCCCCTCCCCAACATCCGACACACTGATCAAAAATAAATCGTAAATCGCATACTCTAGATTGCACAAAAAGCAATTAAATCTGTTGTCGGCACGGACGTAGCTATAGCTTTTGGATGGGGATGGGGGGTTCGACCCTGCACTTTTGTGTTTCTGTAATTATATTAAGAATCCCACGGTCTATTTATCGGTTACTGTGGGTATTCGACTAATATTCGCCTTGTTGCTTAGGTTAAGGGGGGTAACCAGACCCCCTAAACGCCCCCTTATATACGTCCTTGGTTGTCGGAGTCAAATCTGATTGTTTATCAGTTTAACAGCTGAATATCTAGTAACTAACTGCAATGATGTTCATATGTAGGCAGCGGGTAGTATTAGATTTGCTTTAAAAAAATGTTAACGCAGCAAAACGTAGGACCTGGAACTTTGATTTTCAAAATATATCTTCTTCACTGAGTCCCCGATGTTTCACTAGGTCGTTAAGCAATAAATTTTTCTGGGAAAAATACCAGGACGCCTCTCTTGTGATTACTCCCTAGATCCGATCCTGGTTTTAAGTTTAATGGGATTAGTAATATAGGGTTTGATAGTTTCTGTTTTCAGGAATGCTGAGCCACATTGAAACCAAAGGTAAATAAGAAATTCATCATTTTTGCGCCGATGAGCAAATTCGTAGTATTGATGAAAAATTCATTGTAGTGATTATTAATTTTGTTCAGCAATTTTAATGAATTTTGTTCATCGGCGCAAAAATGATGAATATTTCATCAATATAACTATTTTTTTCAGTGCATAATAATTTAATAATATACTGCGCTATAAGAGTTATGGAATTATGGAATAAGTTATGGAATGGAGTTATTGGAATTTGAGAATACGGGCTTGAAGAGTTAAAGGATTAAAAATTATGGGGTTACGGAGTTATGGGTTTAATGGGTACAATATATTAGAGCTAACGAGTTTATGGCTATATATGTAGGTTCATGACAATGAAAATTTCAATTTTGTTTTGATAACATAATTTGCCTCATCAAAGTGTTTACAAGAAGCAGGTAAAAGTATATTTTCATATTTAAAGTATTTTAAAATTTACAACCTATTGAATGGAACCGTACGTCGCGTCGTCCGCGTTTTCCGGCTGGAAAACATGTAACTTCAAACGCGTTTATCTAGAAACTACATTTATCAGTGCGCGGGGCACTCTACAGCTTCAACGGATGAACCGATTCACATGAATCTGTGCTCAATTGAAAGGAAAATCAATTTCGCGGGGCCCTGACTGTGAAAGTGAAAGTGAAAGTGATTTTTGTAAAAACTTGATTTAGAAATACTTTTTTCGTCGGTTGAAACAAAAAAATGGATTTTTTTCAAAGGGCTGCCATTTTGCTGTTCGGGTTTTTTTTTAAACTAAAACCGGTAAGGCCCCCCTCCCCAAATTTAGTCTACTTTAATAATTTTTTAACCATATTTAATTCCGATGAACTGGTAAGACTGTGGAGCGCCCGCGCAGATTAATGCATACCGCATACCGTGTTCATGCACGGGGTATATTATTTGCGCTTATTTGATGATAAATTGCGTACGACTGCGTTGAGTCTTGACATATATTTTTTACACAAATTGACTCCGGTTAATGAAAACCGGGACAGCTGGTATCGCGTGCGTGTCGGGGTTTCCTTCGGGCTCGGGTCGCATTGGTTGCTGCTGGTGAAACCTTTTTTTTAACTTACATTACTGCATATACTCTTTCTCTCTTGCTGGTAGTGGCTATGCGTCTAATGGGTCTCTCGCGCCCGCGGTGGCTCGTGTGGCTGACCCTGTGATAGCTACTTTTAAACTGTGATTGTCTTGAAAATATGAATGACAGGTTCCTTAGGGTGGCACATATTAATGTTCATTCATTACTTGCTCCTGAACATTTTGACAGACTGAAGGAGCATGTACTCCAGCATGAATATGACATAGTTGGTATCACGGAAACTTGGCTTAATAGCTCTGACTTAGACGAAATTATTCATATTGACAACTATGTCGTTGTTCGTAGGGACCGTGACTCCCGCGGAGGTGGTGTTGCATTTTTTATACATAACTCCTTAAAATTTAATCTTCTGCACTCCTCTCCCAATATTGAACAAATCTGGATTCAGCTGTCTATTCACAACACAAAATACACTTTTGGCTGTGTTTACAATCCGAATAGATTGTATCTCAACAATTTTTTTGACGAAATTGAGGTTGCGCTCGGCGAGGCTCAAAGTGTCTCTGATGAGATGTACTGTATGGGAGATATGAATATAAATATGTTGGAGCCCTCTCGTAGCGAAACAATCAGACTCCGTTCGGTTCTGGATGCTTTGAATCTCTGCCAGGTAATCAACTCCCCTACGCGTATTGTAGGTAATTCATCTTCACTGTTAGATCTGCTAATAACTGACAGGACTGAGAGGATACTCGACTCCGGTACTCGATCTGTACATATAGCTGACCATGAACTAATTTTTTGCTCTATCTTGTGTGTTAAACCATCCAGGGTTCCAAAATTCAAAGTTGTCAGAGATTTCAGACATTTTAATCATGATCGTTTCCTATCTGACTTAAATATGATCCCTTTTCACAATATGTTTCGGTTGCATGATGTCAATGATAAAGTAAGTTACTTTAATGAAAATTTGTTGAATTTAATCAACATACACGCTCCTACCAGAACTGTTCGAATCACAAAGAGGCCGGCTCCTTGGCTAACAGATAATGTACGACTTCTTATGTCTTTACGCGATAAGTCTTTCTCCAAATTTAAAAGTACTAAGCTTCAACGTCATTGGCTCGACTACAAACGACTGAGAAATCTTACTACCTTATCGGTCCGTGCAGATAAGCGGGCTTATCTTCAGTCGAGTGCTGAGGGTCGTAATTCTAAACAGTTGTGGAAAACACTCAAAAGCCTTAATGTGAGTAGATCTCCGGTTAATGAGATTCCGGAGTCGTTGGCAGATTGTAATGCTATCAATGAATTTTTTGCATCCACAACTAAATCTGTAGACAATAATGATCTTATCGAATACTTTAGTAACAATAAATTGAAACCTAATTTGCCCGATTTTCATTTTAATCTGATTGAGGAATCCGACGTCAGTCAGCTCATTACTTCTATCAAAACTAACGCTACTGGAGCGGATGGATTCAACGCTTCTTTACTTAAACTATGCAGTCCAGTTATCTATCCTTTTATTACACACATTGTCAACACATGTTTACTTGAAGGAGTGTTTCCTGAGGTGTGGAAAAAAGCACTAATTATTCCATTACCCAAGGTTAAGCCTCTTGTAGAGCTGTCTCAGTTGAGACCCATAAGTTTGTTAAGCGTCATTTCTAAGATTGTTGAAAGAGCTATGGAAAAACAATTGAGATCCTTCTTAGATAAAAATGATATCCTACCTTACGTTCAATCGGGATTTCGGCCTTCTCATAGTTGTACTACAGCCATGCTTAACGTAACAGATGATATAATCAGAGCAACTGATGGAGGCTTGGTGACGCTACTGATTCTGCTAGATTATAGTAAAGCTTTCGATACTGTTAGTCACAGGGTGTTGATTGCTATGATGAAATTTTTTGGCTTTTCGGAAAACGCTACTAGGCTTCTTTCTGGTTTTTTAGTTGGTAGAAGTCAACAAGTAGTTTTAGGACGCATCTCTTCAAACACTCTACCTGTATCGGCTGGTGTTCCTCAGGGCTCAATCTTGGCTCCTCTATTGTATACTGCTTACACATCCAGATTGCCAAATTTTATAAAACATTGTAATATGCATATGTATGCGGATGACACTCAGGTCTATTTTTCCTTTCGACAAAATGATGTGACGAATGTATGCAGACTCATCAACGATGATCTACAGTCATTGTACAACGGCTCCAACCAATTTTCACTTGCTCTTAACTCGAGTAAATCCAAAGTTATCCTCTTTGGTAAATGCTCAGATGAAATGAAATTGTCATTAAGGATTCACATGGGTGGCACGGTTCTTGGAATTTCGGAGTGTACGCGGGATCTGGGTTTACATATTGATGACAAATTAAGATTTAAAAATCACATCACTGCCTGCATTCAGAAGGCGTACATGAATCTAAAATTAATTTATCAGCAACGGCATTTTCTATCTCGCCAATTAAAAAGAACTATCTGTGAATCCTTGGTTCTATCACACTTTAACCACTGTGATGTCGTCTATGGCCCTTGTTTAGACGCTATAGATGTTGGTCGGATTCAACGGGTTCAGAATGGGTGTCTGAGGCTGATTTACAGCTTACGCAAATATGACAGAATTTCGCATACCCTTGCAAATGCAAAATGGCTCAATATGAGCAATCGACGCAAGTTACATTCCCTTGTTCTATTTCATAAAATTATTAAAACAAAAACTCCACCTTATCTGTACAACAAAATTACATTTCGTACGGACGTACATAATTTAAACTTGCGTCGAAAAATCTTTCTAATTATTCCGAGTCACAAATTGACTTTTTTTAAACGATCTTTTGTATATAACATCTCTGCATTATATAACAACTGTCCCGATGAATTCAAAGTATTATCTCTGCCAATATTCAGAAGACAGGTTTATGAGAGGCTTTTGGCGGAGCAGAGTGCATGACCTTCTGTTGCTCGTTACCTTTGGTTCCCTGTATATTTGATTTACAGTAATCAGCTTTATGAGATACCGGTGTAGGGTTGTCGGTCGCGTGGGTGCTAGTCGGGCCGGGGGGGACTTGGATGTGTGCGCGTGCCAGCTTTTGGGTTGAGTGGAAGAGCAGACGGTTCTCATTGAGAGCCATTCTGAACTTCGCCTTTTTCATATGGGGCGACACTACTAACGTAAATCATATACCTCATGAACAACTTTGATATTTATTATTTGTAGTTTGTTGTCTCATATGAAATAAAGACTATTATTATTATTATTATTATACGTCTTTATTTCACGGGAGCTTGAACCGCCGCTGTTTTTGATTTATTTTTTTATAAAAAGAATTTTAGTTTACTGGCAATGAATAAAAGAATAAAATACGTTGAAACCCTTTTCCAAAAGTATTTATTCTATAATAAAAAAAAATTCCCGAAATTCATGCAATTTTCATGTCTCTCGACGGTAACTTCACCAAATTTAAGATTTCTTCCCCAAGATTAAATGGACTTTGGATTCGGTATCAGTAACTCCAAAAAAATATATTTAGTAAACATGCTGTAACACCCAGGCCAGAAAAAATAATTTTTGTGTAGCTGTATGATTACCTTAGGTGGACTGGGAAGCGGGCAACTTCTGTTCAAATCCAAGTTGCATCAAATACTCTTCTGGGATCTAAAGCCCAAGGTAGATGTATGGGCTATGGGGAAGGCAACGGGAAACCACCACATTAATTAAATTTTCTAGTATATCATCTTGGCTTCAGCCAAGAGAATGCCTACGCACTATCGTATAGTACTTGAAGAAGAAGAATATTATTTTATTTTGTAACTATCTTTCATTTGTGTACGTAAGCTACTGCGTTCATTTATATAAGAAAGTGCCTTTTTAAAGAAAAAACTACCTTACTTATTTTTTAGCTTAGGGAAGGTTATTGACTTAGCACCTATAGCGCGATCAACTGCTAATATTGGGTGTAATACAGCAATTTGCCTCAAAGGTTTTATTAGATGCAATAAAAATTGTTATAAAATTTAAAAGACGATATGAAAACTATTTTAAATATAAATAAAGAAAAAAAAAGTTTCAACAGGAAATGTGTTAACAAATGAAAATTGTCCAAAAGGTACAATAAACTTAAGAAATCTTTAAATTTTTAAGTGTTTTTCAAATTTAAAAATGTGTTTTGGACTGACTCCATTTCAAATCATACAGGCTTTATGGACCTCATATTCCAGAATTCTTTTTCGCTAAAATAGCCTGTTTATAATATAAAATAAAAATACAAAATTCTTACGCTATTTGGCGGCATTTGAAGAATCCGAAATCCGGAGCAATATCAAGTTTTTAAAATATCAAAATTAGCGCAGCTAACTTCAGACACATGAAAAATTGCCATGAAAGCTTAATAAAATTGCAATTTTTCTGAACAAACCGTAATGACTTTTTTCAAAAATTTAATTTTTTTTCAAAAAATTTAATAGGTTTCAGGAAGATACTTACTCTGTATGTATTCTAAAATTCAATACTCATTGTTTATTATCTTCCAAGATAATAATTTTTAATATTTCAAAATTATGCAGCTGCATTAGAAAACGGATGAAAAAGTATTTTGAATAAATTTCCAAAGATTTATATGTTGTTTAAGGGCGTATTTATCGAGAAAGTATCATCTAAAATCACAGTTTAAAAAAAATAATAATATTTACTGTGAAATCTTAAAATGCTGCTATTGAGCGTCAAGACTTGCTTTGGGATGATTATGGTTCTTCTTAGTTTATCTATCTTAGTTTATCTATAAACAACACTTTTCAGCAAAAATTAGTTCTGGAACATAAGCCCCCCGTCGGCCTGCGTGATTTAATATATACCTATCGCAGATTCAGTTAGCTAAAGAATTATAAAATTTCAGAAATTAATATCTAATATCTCTGAAACTAATAAGTAATCGATATTGAAATTTGAAAGAGACAGATAGGATAAGCATTCCTCCCTCCAAAATATAAAAATTTTTTATAAATAAAAACAACAGTTTTTTTGAGAAAATTCGACTGGCGGTCACAGATTTTACGTAAGTATATGAAAGTATGATACTTCACTTTTTATTTGACTTTAAAGTGCAACAATGCAATTTTTGCAATCTGTCTTTTATTTCGTAATTTTACACGGTTTTACACCTTTCCGCCACGTCCACGCAAGTTTTTTAGTTCGACGCATACCAACGAGTCGATTTAGGTAATAAAAAGACCACTGAATTTATTTACGACTTTTGAAAAAACTGAAAGCTACTTTTTGACCCCAAAAACTGAAAACTGGAAATCTGTCAAGTTTTTCACGGTTTCTTACGTTTTACGACGAGAAAATTCGACTGGTGATCCCAGATTTTACGTAAATTATTATGATACTTCATTTCAGAAAATTTGAAATATATTTAGTCGTTTTGGAAATTTTTTGGATTTTTATAAGTATTTTAAGAATTTTTTTATTTTGAAATTTTAATATATACCTGAATGAAGTAGTAATTGAATTAATTAATTAATGTATTTTTTTTAAACGATTCATATTAATCAGGTAATTTATTATTTGCATTACATTATTATTTTTTTACCTTACATTATTTATGAACAATGAATTAAGCCTAATTAAATAAAATCATAAAACATTATTTTTTTAATTTAAATAAAAATTTCTTGAAGCAGAATTCTTATTGTGCCAAGCACGGTGGTACTAATCCATGAACCGAGCTTACTGTAATGTATAATTATTATATCAAGACAATTTTTATGATTTATTCGTAAACCGGTGTTTAAAAAAATTAACACTAACCACGACAATGACATTGAAGATGTTTTTATTGATAAATTATTCTAATTACAAAATGGAAATCATGGGTTTTCCTTTAATTTTAAAGCATACAAAAAAGCTTCATTACTAAAGTTGATGGAATTTCATAATTACCATTGAGTATTAATTATTCTAGTAAATATATCATTGCAAATTTGTAGAATGTTATAGTTAATGCAACTCTTTGACCCAAATTAATATGATAATAAACACCAAACCTTTAGCATTTGATAAATAATATAAAGTTATGATAAATTCAAGTTTAGGTTATAATAGCAGTGCTTTTAATAGTCCGGACATTTTGAATTGTTTATTAGATTACTTTTAAGGCCACATCTAAAATTAATATTTCAGTTAATTAGGTTTTTTTTTGGTTTTTTGAACAAAATTCGTATTATATGTATATCCATAAAAATTTTAAAACTGCACTGCTTTTTTCAAGAAATACTTATTAAATGTAATTTAAATTTTTTCGCATTTTACCTTCTTACTAATTCTTTTGTGGTAAGCTAGAGTCGTGAATCTACCACGAAGGCAGCTGAAAAAAATGTATTAAATGCAATTATTCGTTTTAAACAAGCATTGTAATTATAGGTTTCGAAGGTTAATCGATTAGGACTTTTTGATTACATTTACTACAAAAAATTTTTTTTAAATATTTTGAAAATTTTCGTAAAATTTTTTGGAAAAATTTCAAATACATTTATTGTTTTACATAGCAAAAATACGGGATTTAATTTGAATTTCATTTGATGGTCGTTTTGCGGATTATTTAGCAAAAAACGGTTTATTTAGTGAAAAGTGGTTTTGCGGTTGGTAGTGGATAACCGACACTTATTCGACGTTGACATTTAATTAAATATTAGATAATGGAAAATAATAGTCTCTTGGGTAATATACCGCAGGGAAGCCTCAATTAAAAATTTGGTTTAATCTGTCCGGTATGCTATAAGATGAAGATTTAAACAATTTTAAATTCAAGAAGCCCTAAATCGATTTACTCAGTTATTAGAAGAATTAGATAAAATTTTAATAGGTTACAAACTTTTCTGATGGAGGGATTATTGCTGTGACTTAACAGAAGCTGAAATTTTATGAAAATAAAATTTTAATTCAGTTTTGTTCAGACTTTGTCTGTCTTTCTTTCAAATTTAATATACCAAAATGAAAATTATGGTGTAATATTTCAGTCCGGTCAGATTTTGAGGATAAAATAACGGTTTCTGTGATATCACCATCCTGAATAATATAAAATCATAACTATTACGTATAAACCTATAAAGAGAAGAAAAAAGAGATGAACAAAAGAAAAAAAAACGGTTTTGATTTTTTTAAATGGCAACCGTCTTTTTTTATTTGTGAATTTTGCGAATTTCACAAGCGCATTTCTCTAAAACCATAACAAATACAAAAAAATTAATATATACATTTTTATAGAAAATTTTATCAGCTTAAATTTTGTATAGAACCACTTTTTGGCTAGAGGTAACCATTTTTGAGATATAATTTTTGAGTGTGTTTGCTTCGCCAAATTTGGAATTCTTATATTATATTTTTATTGATATAATTAAATTCGATTACATTTTACTTAATAGTTTATTTATTTTAGTGCTAATTGTGGTTTATAATAACGTTCATGATTATATATTGTACCTACTCAATTTACAATCGATTAAAGATGACTGTGAAGTTCAGGAACAAATTATTATTTTTTTTATTTTTTAACTTCTTATTGTCATATTATTATGACTTTGTACTTATTTTTTTTTCATATTATTACTAATTATGTGCTTGTACGTAACTTGGCATGACATACATTTTATTATTTACATTAAAATATAATTACTATTAAGTACTTATATCATACCTATGTTAATATTTAATTGATAACATTATTTTGTTAAATTAGAATAACAATTTTTTTAAATAAGTTTGCATTGTACATTATTTTGCAAAATGTGATATTTTAAATTAGTGAAAAGCCAACTATGCATTCCTGTGTGACCAGGAATATTTTAGGTCGTTGACATCCTTGGTGCCTAGCAACAGAACTCGCGGTACTTATAATTTCACATCAAATATTGTTATTGCATTTGAGTATCAATTATTATTATGAAGCTTCAAACCTCGATACATTATTTATGTATTTAAAAAGATTTTAATTAAACTTCGTTTAGTAATACAAATTGAATAATTACGTTAATGTTAAGTGTTGTGCCATCTTCAACTTTTCTTTGTTATCCCATTAAGTTTTGATTAAATAATAATAATAAATCAGTATTTATTACCGAAGGACCACTATCATAACAGTAATAAAAACTATTGCAAGTCTTCAGAAAAATTTAAATAATATTTCAACTAATGTAATTAATCCTTAACACTTTATCATTCAAAATCAAGTCACCGCAAAAAAAGTGATAATTCAAATCTCAAATAATTTCATAAAGAAATTTAAAGTAAAATTAAAATTTAAGCAGGTAATTAAGGTGAAATTGACCTTTCAATTATTTGGGACATTTTTGTAGAATCGACCTTTAGTCTGATAATGAACCAAATCAAATTCAAATTTGGAAAGTAATAAATAAATTTTATCTTAAAGTAGTGCTCGTGTCAGAAAGTCAGATAGATCCAATTAAAGTGCGTTTTATGAGAAGAAAAACAATGTAAAATATAAATATAAGGAGTTTGTACATTTTAAGATTTCTTTTTCTTGTTGAAACGACAAGGATTTCTTGCTCCTGTATATACAAGACAACTGGCGTATGTATTTGATCCTTAAAGCAACTTTGTGTTCATATACATATTTTTCTTCCGATTTCTGTCAGTTTTTATAAAATTACAATATTCATTTCCGTTTTCCAGTTATGAGAAGTTCTAGGAATATCAAATGTAGAGCATAAAAGCAGACATTATTTTGTATCTTTATTGACAGTTTAACTGCTACTATAAAGTCAGCTATTAGAGTAGTATTATATTACAATATTTGTAATAATAATTACTGACAAATTAATAATAAATGCACTTAACAGTTTATTATTTATTGATTTTGAATTATAGTACAGTGGTAGAATGAAATGCAAATGATTATATAGACCAAACAGGCAGTAAAATGAAAACTAGGCTAAGGGAACGTAAAAATAAAAAAAATTTCGACTGTCTCTTAACATCTACTGCACACGGGTTACATTACCACCAATTAGAAGTTCTCAAAATAAAAATGTTGAGAACCTTAATGACCACAAAAATCTGGAGTACAAGTCTTTGTTTTCAATTTTTGATTAATAAAGCTAGTAGTACACTCTTTGACCCAAGGGGAAAATTGTGTGTACACTCATTTGCAATTCCTTTGGAAATTATTGGAATTCCGTGAAACTTCTTGAAAATCCAAGAAATTTCTTAAAAATATTTAGATCGGAATTTGTCTGGAAATCATTGGAATTTCATAGAAATCACTGGAATTCTTTGGAAAGCTATGGAATTCTTTGGAAATCAGAAGAATTCTTTGGAAATCAGAAGAATTTTGAAAATCAGAAGAATTTTGAAAATCACTAAAATTCTTGGAAATCATTAGATTTCTTGGAATTCACTAGTATTGTTTGAATTCACCAGAATTCTTGAAAATTATTAGAATTTTTTGAATTCATTAGAACTGTTTGAATTCATTAGAATTGTTTGAATTCACTAGAATTGTTTGAATTCACTAGAATTGTTTGAATTCACTAGAATTGTTTGAATTCACTAGAATTCTTGGAATTTACTAGAATTCGTGGAATTTACTAGAATTCTTCGGATATCTCTGGAATTAGTTATTTAGGAATCATGAGTATTCTTGAAAATCATTGGAATTATTTAGAAATCACGGAAATTCTTTGAAAATCACTGAAATTTTTGGAAATCTTTGGAATTCCTGGGAAGTCTTTGGAATCCGAGTCTTGTGTACAGAAATTTTACTGTAATTTTAATTTTGTAATATGAAATTTTACTTCTTGGTTTGAAAACAACCAAATATTTGTGTTATTTTGTCCAACAAATATACCAATACTGTATTGACCAAATAAATGTAATAATGTGGCGGAAAGGTGGACTATTATAGTCCACCTATAGGACTATATCCTATAGGATGACCAAAATGAGGAACCAAAATGAAATAAGATGTTGGTGGAATGGTAGTCAATAACGAAATTGATTTCTGCTAGTGCAGAAGTGTGAAATTTATTGTCGAATTCTGAACGTAAAAAATATTAAGAGTCGTTCTCATCCAATTAACGCTACGTAAATTAATCAAAAATAACCAAAAAAATGTGATATTTCTTCTTTAAAATCTTATTTTCGACGATGTATTTGACTTTAAATGAATTTTTATTTATTTTATTACTAAATTTTATTACCAAATAAAAACTCGACAAAAGCAAGGTTTTCAAGAAGTAATTGGATGAGAACGATGCACAGGGGAGTAGTTGACCCCCTATTTATCACTTTTTTGAGTAAAAGTCCGAGAGCAAAATTGTCTATAACCCTGTAGCCGAGATGGCAATTCTTTCGCTTATAACAGCTTTTCTTCTTCCAGCAAGCAATATTATAAGGATAGCAGAATAAAGCATGTTTTGTATCGCATTTGAGAAGATTAAAAAAACACTGAAAAAAAAAACTATTCCTGCGAGGAATCAAACCTGGGACTTTCCAATCAATTTGCGGACAAGTTACTGTTTTTTCACCTATTTTTTCTAATTTTCTAATTATGTATTGTGATGTTTCATTGGATTTCCCAGCTAATTAGTACGGTTATCAATTTAATTTGTTTTTGTGCCTGCAAATAAATAAATGTTGTTTAGAGGAAAATTAAAAATATAAAGACCTAATCTGTTACTTTTAACACAACATTATACCCTTGATGAATTTTTGTGGTGGAAAGCAACAATGTGTCACGTTAGTGCTTCGAACAGACGTTTCTACAACAAAGTAAATTCTGAGTTCAAAATCAACGCTCTGATTTTCAAACAGCCTTACCTTTCATGTGCTAGCACATAGTTTTTTTGCTGTTTCTGGTGTGTGGTGCCCCCCAAGACGTGGTGCCATAAACAATTGATTAATTTGCTTATAGGTTAATCCGGCACTGGTTGTATGTATATTTCAATATTTTGCTTAATAGGACATTGTAGCTTTTCGAGGATTTTTTAGAACCAATCAGAAGCTTCAAAAAATTAGCCTGACAGGCTATAATGTTAACCGGTACAAGGCAACTCGGCAATTTCCATTCGGCCACTGTTAACTCGGCGACCGACCAACTCGGCGACGGACAACTCGACGACCGGTCAACTCTAATCTTTTAGTGCCTCCAATAAAGAATTTACAGTGACTAAAGTAAATTCCAATTTTACTTCCCAATCTTCATATATTATTTTCCCAGTTTTCAAAACCCCGATGGAGGGGGGATGTTTTAATTGGAATCTCGTTAATTTATTTATGTTAATATTAATCTAATTCTTATTTCAAAAACGTTAGGAAGCTTTCTGTACGTAGTAAACCAAACAATAATATTATTGTCGCACCGCCTGTTAACAATATTTTGCTCGTCATTTGTCTCTAACTTTTCAGATCTCGCTCCTCTCTCCATTTTTCTCTGTTTTTTTTGACGAAAACCTAATCGAAGTCCCACTGAGTAAGTGTGCAAAGCTTGGTTGAAATCAGCCGAAGGGTCTAGGAGTGTATAGCGAACAAACATCCAAACGAACTAATCGGTGGCGTTGCAGAGTACACTGCCGCCGAGTTAAGCTGTCCCCGGTATCACAGTAGTGGATTGGTGTGATTGCTGGTTGAGTTACAGAGCGGAAAATCTTGGCTGTAATCTCGGACTTGACTGAATATCTTAGTTCAGCTTCAGGTGTGCATCAACACGTTGTGGATTTAAGAATTGGTTCTATATTTACACAAGTCTGACCAATTGACAGAACGTCAAGGTCAAAAATGAAAAGAAAAGCCCGTCACCGAGTTATACCTCGCAGAGTTAACCGTCGCAAAGGACCGGTCGCCGAGTTGATCAATCCGAGTTGACCGTCGCGTCGCGTCGCCGAGTGTTAACTATAGCAAATTTAATGTTTCTCGAAATATCTTATATTTGAGTGATTGGTTATTTATTATTATTATTCCGTCCGCAGAAGTGCAGCTGGGTGGTGAATTTCTTTTTGGCTGTTTTAATTTAAAAAATTTATATATTTATATATTGAAATGAAATTTACTGTTTAATTTAATCCAAATTTGGATTAAATTGAACATTGAAATTGAAATTAATTAATTAATTTTTAAATTAAAAATTTCTGCAAATTTATTGTAATTGCAATAGCAATGCTAAAATGTGGGCGATTACGGATCACACGTTGATATCACAATAATTTTATATTTTCTTCAAATATTTTATTCCAACTTAACGAATCCAACATCAATACAAAAATATCCAAATTACCAATAAAAAATATCTTACACACTCAAAGTAACTCAAAATTGAATTAATTCTCAAAATTACGGGAGACGACTTTCTCCTCAACCGCTTCAGGCGGCCATTTTTGACAAAAGCTTCTATCAAACTTGTCAGTCGTGCCAACTTAACGATTGGGCGCCGATTTAACAAAATTTGAAAGTGTAACAAAAAAATTATATATAAAAAAAGAACTAACCACTTTCAAGTTCAAAATTTTCAAAATTTATTAGTGAATACTGTGAAACTAGAACTGGTGGGAACTCGATCGATGTGCAACTCGATTAGTTGAGAATTCGATTGATGTGCAACTCGATTATTGCATCTAATTTTATTTAGTAAATTTTGGGTTGGGAAAAATTGATTCTGGCAATTGTTTATAGTCGTCACAGAGGCGCCTAAATTAAAATAATAGTATTAATATACTAAAAATCTATAAACTGTTAATTTGGTAAAAAAAAAAAACAAAAAAATCTTTTAAAAAGTAACCAGCTTTAAAAAGTAACCTACACCTTGTTCATTATTTTCGTAATTTCTGTGAAAACGCTTGGTTTCCCAAGAAAAATTATTAAGCTAAAGTTGAAGCCCATTAAATTCCCTCTCCGGTTTGGGCCATTAGTTTTTTTCTAAGACGTTTCGTTTAAAAGATACGGGGTTAGCAAGAAAAGTAAAAAAAATAAAACTCGGAATTTTTTGACATTTTTTCCATTAATTTAATTCATAACTCGAAATCTGTTGATTCTAGGCGATAAGGGGTTATAACATAATTTGTAGATATTCAAATGCTCTATAGAAAAGCTCTACTCCATTAAACCCAAAAAATCAAAAATATCGGTGCAATGGCCGCTTGAAATCATAAATTGAAAAAATTGCTTTAAGGTGAGGTAAGATAAACCCATCAAGGGTTTGGACTTGGACAAAAATTTTATTTAAAAATATGTCTTAGAAAAGTGTCCTCTATCACCACCTAAGAGGTTCTCCACGGTCACGGTGACACCCTGTATATGGTACATACATAATACAAGAAAAAGGCACTAAGTCAAAATTTCACTTATTCTTTTTTAGTGCATTATAGATCTTAATTTTAATGATCTTCCTATTGCAAGAACGCAGTAAGTCATATCTGAATCATTTTGTGAAATAGAGCAATGTAAAAAAGCACTAAAGCATTGATGCAAATACAAATGCAAACTTTAAAATGCAGATTTCTTAAAACTATAATTTTTGACTTAGTGCCTTTTTTTGTAAGCCCACGATATATGCAAGCTGATATTTTTGTTAAAGAATCTAATTAAAATGTGTCAACAAAATTTTCACTTTGATTATTTACTGTAAAACAGTAAAACATCTCTAAAAAGCTTTTATAACCGCTTCTCGATTAATTGATTGCCCCGGAATCTCCTATCTGTAAATATACAATATTAATAGCTGTACATTAGTATTACAGTTTGTATTGTAAGTGTACAGATCTCAAAATGTTAATATAGAATTTTTATACAAAAATATAGTATTTTGTTGAGTAATTTATAACATTGTTTGCTAATTTTACATTATTAGTCAAGAATGATTTGTGTTTTCCTTAATAAATTACTTAAAAAATTTAATTATTTTCGAGTAACCTTAAATCCATTTTTACAGTGTAGTCGAAACATGTTTTAAATGTACTTAGCTGAAAAATTCAAATTTGCATGCTAAGTAACAACGTATGAGCAGTTTGAAGAATTTTCAAGTTTTGGGCCTTATTGCAACTTTGACGAAGAGTTTCGTATTTTTGATAAAAATAATTTTTATAAAAACGTACTTTCAAAAATTTTATTATTTAAACAAATAAATTTTAATAAACATAATATAAAACAAGGCAAATTATTTCAGGTTCGTTCGCGAACAAAAATGTAGTCCAAACTGCAACATTTGCCAACGGTTTGTGCGGATCGGCACGGCGGCGCGGTACGCGACAACTCGGCTCTGGACAACTCGGCACCGGACAACTCGGCACCGGACAACTCGGCACCGGACAACTCGGCACCGGGAAAACTCGGCACCGAGACAACGCGGCACCGGACAATTCGGCACCGGACAACTCGGCACCGGACAATTCGGCACCGGACAACTCGGCACCGGGAAAACTCGGCACCGGGCAAACTCGGCACTGGACAACTCGGCACCGGAAAAACTCGGCACCGGGCCAACTCGGCACCGAAACTAGCGTGTTCCGTCTTACGAAACTTTTCCACTCTTTCATTACGTATCCATGACACCTTTAACTATCCATCATCCACCATGACACCATCCATGACACCATGACACGAAAACGAAAACATTATGAAGACGCAGATGACCGTATCCTTAACAAAGTTTCGAACTATGAGCCAGCAAATATGTGGGAGTATTTCCGTGGTTTATCCCACAATTATGTTATGGATTAATTAATAAATATGTAATTTTTTTAAATAAAGACTTAATTTTTTTGATTTAAAATTTTTTGTGATAGTTAAAAACATGAAAGGTGGTAGGTTTTCCAAAAATGTGACGGAACCTTTGCTACCTTTAAAAATCGACATAAAATAAAAATAATAACAATTATTGATAATGATTAAAATATTAATCCCAAATAAACTTGGATGAAATATAACACAATTTTCACAAAAAAATTGATAAACTAAAACGTCCAAATATAAATAAAAAATTTGTAAGTTTTCTGAAGATCGCTAATTCAATAATGTATAATGTGCATGTTATCATTGTTGATAATAATTCTTGTTGAAATTTAAAATTTTTAAAGTGAATTAACATGCCACCTTTCGAAAATTATTACAAAACAATTTAAATCCCATTATAGCATAATTGAACCGTAACACCCTAGTCTCGGTGCCGAGATGTCAGGTGCCGAGTTGTCCAGTGCCGAGTTTTCCCGGTGCCGAGTTGTCCGGTGCCGAATTGTCCGGTGCCAAGTTGTCCGGTGCCGAGTTGTCCGGTGCCGAATTGTCCGGTGCCGAGTTGTCCCGGTGCCGAGTTTTCCCGGTGCCGAGTTGTCCGGTGCCGAGTTGTCCGGTGCCGAGTTGTCCGGTGCCGAGTTGTCCAGAGCCGAGTTGTCCGTGTCCGCGGCGGCGGTAAGGATAATTGTTTTTCATTTTTTTTACCTACACCTTGTTCATTATTTTTAGAATTTCTGCGAAAACGGTTGATTTTCCAAAAAAATTTATTTAACCAAAGTTGTAGCCCGTTAAATTCCCTAGCCGATTTGGGCCATCAGTTTTTTTTCTAAGACGTTTTGTTTAACAGATACGGGGTTCGCAAGGAAAGCAAAAAAATAAAACCTGAATTTTTTAAACATATTTTCCCTTAATTTAATTTATAACTCGAAATCTGTTGATTCTAGACGATGAAGGGTTATAACCTAATTTGTAGATAAGTAAATGATCTTTAAAAATGTTCTAATCCATAAAGATAAAAAAATCAATAATGTCGGAGCTATGGCCGTTGGAAATCATAAATTCAAAAAATTGCTTTAAATGGAGGTACCTCCCAAGGGTTTGGACTTGGACAAAATTTTTATTTAAAAATTAGTCTTAGAAAAGTGTCCTTTATCACACCACCTCAAAAGTTGTTTAAGGTCACGAGGCACCCTGTATATCTCAAGAAAACCTACATCAATTTTGCGGGAGCTAAACATATACAGCTGTATTCATAAAAATTTAGAATAGACTTAAAACACTCTCTAAACCTATTTTAGCGTAAACGTCAAAAAACACTATTCATAAACGTATTTTAGCTTAACAAACCTTCGCTAACAGTATTTTAACTTGACATTATTTAAAAATGGAGGGTGCCTTCTTTAAACCAATTTTAAACCTACTTTAAGGAAAGTTGACAAGTTGAAAGTTGACATTTTAAGGAAATGAAGACACATTTAGTTGTTGCTACAATCTTCTAAATAGAAATATTTAAAATATTCAAATATACAAAGTGTAACATCAGGTGGCGTATCTCAACAAATTTTATACGGGAGTAGCCTACCCGTGCTATACATACAATAAAACAACTTTTAGGTTATACTTTAGTTCACTTATTCAGTTAGTAGTTCATACAATCCAAAGATACCAACTCAATTACACCAAATTCACTAGAATCGGTACTTTAACACCATTCTAGTTAAAATAGGTTTAGAAACCGTTTATGAATAAACAAAAGTTAAAACGCTCTCTAAGTCTTAAAACACATTCTAACTAAAATAGGTTTAGAAAGCATTTTACAATATTTTTATGAATACAGATGATAGAAGCTACAAAGCGGCTTCTACCAACAATTTGGTTTTTTTTCGGACATGTCATCAGATGTGATGGAATAGAAGGTAAAGTAGATGGCAAAAGAAGGAGGGGACGGTCACCCAACAGATCCATTGGGCAATTGGCGAATCTCACTGAAGAAAGCCAAGGATTTGTACAGGTCCTGTCGAACAACGACAAAGAAGAAAAAAGAGTTCAATTGATAAAAGATGATGAGTAAATTATCTCAAGATGTGTACAGAATTTTTTTTTTATTTATAATTTGTAAACTGAAATGCATAAAGTTAAAAATCGAAATGATAAAATGGATAAGTAACAATTTTTTTTAACAACAATTTTTGAAAAACAATTTAATAACAATTATGATCCTTGATGTCTGGCTACTAATACATCATCAGTTTCTGAGTTTCAGAGAGAGAATGAAGCGCAATACCGAGTGTAGGCACCTTTAAGGCTAGCAGTCTTTTAATATATATACTTCTGTGTTTGAAATTTCTAGCATTAAAATGGAAAATTTTTGCAGTTTTATTACAATTTATAGCCGAGAAGAAAGTTTAACTCGAAAAGGCATGATGATTTATGAAAATAAAAGCGACATTTTAAAGCTCGTTATATTTAATTCTTTTATCGGACAAAATAGCTTTTATGTACGATTGTTTGAAAGATTAAAGGACAAAATACAATGTAGTCACCCTCGCTATATGTCACATAAAGTGGAAATTGCACCTGGACAGATCACATTATAGTTGATATGGGATACAGGTTGCGCACGAGTCGGACAAAGGGATTTTGACAGGGTTATGTCGGTCGGTCGGTGCATGTCTCTGCAAGGTTTTCCTGCTGCTGAAGGGTCCCACTCGATCAATACTATATGCGTACAGTCCTTGGAAAATCTCTGCCTACCAATGCAATTTATAGGTGACGTATTGACGTTTGATGCTTTATTACATACCAATACAATAAAAATTCTTTACATTGTCTTGTCAATATCGTCACATAAGTTGCATTTTGAAATCAATTTTTAATTGCTTCAGTTTTTGAAAATGCAGAAAAATGCATCTATTGCTATGAACGTTGTCTACATAAATCAAAGTATACGGATTGTTGGAGTTTTGAGAAAATAATGTTCGACTGACGTATATGAATATTCATTTCCTCGCTTTATCTTCACGTTAATGACGTAATTAGAGTTAAGTGTGACGCATTTAAGTTCGTAAAGGGTGAAAGTGAAGAGCGAAGTTGAAAACAAGCCAATAACAATTTCGAAAACGCTATTATTTTCACAACGAAAACTTAATAGCTCTAAAAATAGGTAATCCTTCAAGCAGACAGGTCAAGTTTCCTTTTACAAAATTATTTTAATAAAGACAAAAAGAAAATACTGACGTGAAAATCAATAAATGGCTAGGAAATTTACTTTGATGATAACTTTTAAATTATCCTGTTAAGTAATGCCTTCATACATTTTTAATGAGATTTGACATACTTTGTCTTCTTTATTATTTTATTACACTTTGTATTTTAAGCATCAATTCTTTTATTCATGATCTGTATTGATTTTGAAATCAATACACCGATATGCTTATTTCAGTTCCGACCTACCCTTTTTTTTTAATTTAAAAATAATCAAATATCTCAATTATATTTGTTTACATTTTGGTGGATTACTTTTGCCAATGAACCACAACATTTCTTAACCAATAACGAACGAGGAGTGAGAGTTAACCTCCCTTTTATTATTGTAAGGGTGAAAAGTTTTGTCTGCGTCTAGGTTTGTTTACCAGCGTAAAATTTTAACAATATTATCTAGACATTGCAAATTTTGATTATCCACCCCAAATGCAATTTACGCAATTGCCCGTCGGCTACCCAAAATTTAAAATTAAATTTTGTTTTTACAAAACACATTTATTTTATTAACGACTGCATTAAGCAAGCTTAAGTTGCCACCTTTGCTTAGTGACCAGAATTTAAATTTCAACAAGAATATTACTAACAAAAAAAAAGTAATTCTCAAATGATTGCCTACGGTGCTATGTTGTAGCTTATAGAACTGCAAATAACATAAAAAGTGTATACGTTTACATTATGTGTGAGTGTTTCATTCTCGAGGGTAGCTAACCTGCTGTAAAAGTTTCAAATTTGGTGACGACGTAAATCTCAAGAGAACTGCAAAAATCGATCCCCAAATAAAATAGAGAATTTATTAGACAAAATAAAACAGTCTACTGTATATCAGTATTTTAGAAAAACTAGAACATGTTGGTACATAATAATATGTTAAAACTAAAATGATTTTAAGTTTTTACAAATAAAATACAATGTAAATTATAGCAGTAAGTGTATTTTATTTGTGAAAACTTAAAAAATATTTTGTGTTTTCTTGACACAAAATGTGTCACTTTCGGTACTTATTACGTAATATACTAATACATAGTAAGAAGGATAATGATGCACTCAAGCGAAATGATTTCAAGACTTTGTAACTACGAGTAATTTTCGTGAGGTAACCAAGCAAATTATGCTTTCATTATTATATTGTATAACGGGCTAAATGTCACCTTAACAGCATTCTAAATTTTAACACCTTTCATAACCGACAGCAGTGAATTTGTATGAAAATTCTGGGTTTGAATCTTGGCGTAAAAAACACAGTTTCTACACTGGAAAAATATTTATTTTGTAATATTCTAAATGCACATTTATATTTACCACGAAAATAAATAATTATTGTTTTAAAAACATTCTTGGGAATTTTGTATTAGATATTGAGTTTTGTTGGTAAACATGTTTAGTGTAGCACTGACATAACCTTACTTTTTCTTATTTTTGAAAATTTTTTAGATTTTGTCCGGAGTTTGTAGATCACAATCACCTATGCTTTAATTACAATTATCCGGTGATCGCTAAGAAAAGCTTAAGTCAGAAATTAGAAAGTATTGCTGATGTTAACTATATTTAAAATAATTTTTAGGCTGGTACCAAGTACTTAGATCTATCATTTTTTGTTCTTGAGATACAGAAATAAAAAGAAATAGAAATAAATACGCCATAGGTCCATACCTATTTCCATTTGGAGGCGTCGATGAGCCTCTTCCGCGTGATTCTTTGTTCTGTCCATGTCATTTAATACACGATTATATAATGACCACAACTCTGGGGGGGGGGAATTGCAGGCCTTCTAGTATTCCCTCGACAGTTCATTCGCCCAACATAATAATGCAGTAGGGGCTGAAGTTCTTCAGGAAACACTCCAACTAAATGGAAATCCATAAAAATGAATGCACTCCTCCATAATTTGCTTTTCTGTCTTATTTCAAATATTTTATTCTCGCTCCGAAAAGTTTTTGCGCTGAATTGGTTTGCGCCGAACCGTCTTCGCGCCAAACCAGCTGCGCCAAATCGGTCGCGCCGAAATGTACCATCCCGAAATGAACCTGTTTTAATTTTTGTCAAGCTCCGTTTCTAGACCAATCCCTTTAGCAGGGTGCCTCAGTGTGATAAGATTCTGTACCGTTTGGGTTGGCTATCTTGAGAAATTCTTTCCGAAGAAAATAGTAAAAGGAAAAAAGGATCGCTTAGGTATGGAGTTTTCCGGAGAACTGCACTCGTTCTGAAAGCTTACCGTGTTTTCAAATTCTTTTGCGTTGGATTCTTCGGTAACCGGGATGCCCCGTAAGCCATCTTCTGGACCCTGTACTTGTTCTGCACTCACAGTCCTGACGTAGAGGTGGTGGGGGTAGCTGGGTTTTGACTTGGCCTTTGACGTTTGTTTGTACTTTGTTCAATAAAAGGCGGGTTTGCTATAGAAGTCAATTCTAGGCTGGGGTCGTGCTAGGTATTGCGCATCGTCTCTTTTGAATGCGTCGATGGCCTTTATTATAGATGTCATCTGAGCTCTGGAGATGGTTTGCTGTTTCGTGAATTTTGTTTTTTCAGCTTTCCGTTCCAGGTGAACCCTTTTGACTTCTTGTTGAACTAATTGAAGCTGACCAGGAATCTTGACTTGCTGCCAGCTCTTGTTCTGGTCACTTCGCCGGAGCGGGTTTAGGTAAAATTTGGCTATTGCCGTTCGAAAGATTAATGCCATTGGGAGTCTGGCTAGGTACAAGCACAGTGATCCGCTACATGGAACGGTACTATGGTGACCACGTGTGAAGGTGCAAAAAAATTAGGTTTTTCAACTCGGCGACGCGACGGTCTACTCAGCGACTGGTGAACTCCCCGACGGTCTACTCGGCGACCGGTCAACTCAGCAATTAAACAATGAAAAAATAACTATTTTAAATGATAAATTTTATAAATTATAATTTTTTCGAAAAATATTGCTACTGCAATCTCGAACATGTTCCATCAATTGTTCAGACTTATAATGAAAATATAGAACAAATTCTTATGAATTGGTGAATTGGTAAAAAATATGGGTTGCGAATCCACATAATTGTGCACAAAAATTACCCAATTGTGCAAAAAAACTACACAATTGTGTGGATTAGTAAAATAACACATTTCTCTTGGTTTATTGTATCAATTTGAACCAAAGCTAAACTAAGAAATTTTGTGACATCCCGAGATAACTGCCCTGTCAGAATAGTGATAATGTTAATGTAATGTTAACAAATGCTTCAATCTAAAGCCATCTTTCCCATGATCTACCAATCAAATGCGAGCTTTCGTTAATATTACTACGTTAACATTAAAACTATTCTGACAGGGCAGTAACCCTTTATTTTAATCATCGTGCCATAATCAATTAAGAGCACTGGGCTTTAATTTTGTACTATAAGCGGATTAAAAACGAGAAATGAGAAAGGAAACGAAAGTTGGGCGGCGTCGAGCTGACCGGTCGCCAAGTTGACCGATCGCCGAAATGACTGTCGCCGAGTTGACGGGGTCCATCTTCTTTACTTTTGTTTATTTTGCGATTTTGTTTAAGATTTTGTATTTTGCAAATATTAAGTATGCTAAAAAGTTCCGGGCCTAATTAGATAGTTTTTCAAACGCTAAATTTTTATGCTCTGAATTTTTTTATTTAAACCAAATATGCTCCATTTTGTTCGAAAACCTTTTGTCACTTTTCGGTCGAAACCATTATTCCATCACCGTAAAACTTCTGTAGTTTATCGGTAAAAAACTTAACCAAGTGGTTTTAACAGGCTTCTTTTGAAGTCAACTTTACACCATTAAGGAAATTTTGAAGAGACCGAAACAAATGATAATCTGATGGTGGAAGGTTCGGGCTATACGGTGGATGCATCAAAACTTCCCAGCAAAGCTCTTCCAGTTTTTCTAGGGCCACCAAAAATACACGAGGTCTGGCGTTGTCATGATGGAACACAATATTCCCTTCCTATTGATCAATTCTGGCCGATTTTTTGAATCTCTTACTGTAATCTAGCAAACTGTTGATAGTAGGGTGCAGAATCAATTGTTTGAACAGCTAACAATAACGAATACCTTTCCAAACCCACCAAATAGACCTTTCACCTGTTGATTGGTGAGTCCCGGCTTTACCACCGTCTGGAAAGCTTTACCTCGCTTCAACCACAGAAAACCAGCTGAATTTTAAGCTGACGCTTCGTTGCGTCAGTTTAAATTCAGCTATATTAAGAGACGCTGAAAATCAGCAGAATGATAGGTTGATAGGGGTGCCGTGAATTTTTTTTAATGACTTTAGGGTGCCGCCAGACGAATACATTTGAGAACCACTGATCTAGAGGTATATAGGTACTCTTCAGGGTATTTCAGAAAAAAAACGTCAAACCATGCGGGTTGGCGGCCAAACTATGGTGTAATTTGAGGGCTGAAAAATTACTAAATAAAATTTATTATTTTAACTTAGCAACCAAATTACTGCACGTTTGAGCAAATTGAGATAATTTTTTCAAAAAATTATACAAAAATCAAATCCAAATTTTCAACAAATCGAAATTTTAATTAATTTCAAAACAAATTTTCAAATATTAAAAATTAAAATCGATTATACGTCGTCGTCGCTTCGAACTTAATCTTGCGACACCTTTCAATTTTAATTTTATAATTTACTATTCAATTAAGTTTATTGTATTTTTAATAATTATTTTATTTCCTCAATCTTCAACTTTTGAACATTAATCATCCAATCGCATATTCAAAATATCAACTATAACCAAAATTATCCAGTCTTTGTCCAAATTTGGGATACATTTTAATCCAAAATAACAAAATTACGTAAATCAGAATTTCGCAAAGCAATACCAGCAAATCATCAATAAAAATAACGTAAAACCTTAAAACCTTCCCGACCGCTTCTGTGGAAATTTTGCCGATAAAAAACCCTGGTTTCGCCACCTAGGCAATTCAAACTCAACTAATAGGCGGGAAAACCAGAACAATTTAAATATTTACAAATTTAAGACAAAATAGAAACTTTGGAGCATGACAATATAGATATTATACGAATAATAAAATATTAAACAGCTATTTATAATATCATTATTTAAATACGCAATTTCCAATTATGTAAACTATCCAGGTAAATTGTTTTAATACAATAAACAATGGGAAATGCGTGGGTTAGGTATATTATTAAAAAGATCAGTTTATTTTAATGTAATATTTTAATATAATATACGGACTGGGGATCACGAAATTAAACAAAAAATATACTAAAGCATCATTGAGTAGTACGATAACTTAGCACATAAATTAAAAAATTTTTTAAGGAAATTATTGCAGTTTATTGTGTAAATTTCAAGTATAAACATTAAAAATTCATGGGCCATTCAAAAATTAGGATACAATAATTAAAAAAAAAACTGTTTCCATAAGATTAGCCTGCTCATGGCTCGTTTTTATGTTATACAAGCATTTTTGGGCATAAATAGTTTTCTAAAATGCCCGATCTACAGTGAACCGCTCTACTTATTAAAAATATTCCTAAAGCGGCATCAATTCAAAAATTACGAATCTGTTTAAAAAAAATTAAAAAATTAAAAAAAATTACGAATTAATTATTTTAAATTTTGTATTTTCTTCGGTTTTTTAAACGATTAGTGAGAAAATTACCGATCTAGGGAAGTATTTGTGCAGCTGACCATAAATCTTAAAATTTTTGTTATGGATATGTTCCAAAAAGTAATGGTTGTAATGATTACGGGGAATAAAAATTTTATTTTTATTTCAAGATTTGTGAACAAAATTACATTAATTATTTTCTGCATTGTTCTAGGACTCATTTTCTCACCCTGAGTTATTCCATATTACAAAACTTAAATAGCACCACAATGCATCCTTTGCGACATCTTATATTAAAGGAATTCTTTGAAATGCTTAATGCTATCTTTTTATTAATATTTTTATTTCAGGCGACAATAACAGTATGGTATCATTTACGCAGTCTACTCTCCGCTTTCTTATCCACAGAGAAGCTTCTTTCATAGTCACAAGCAAGAGAATTGTAACTAAAAGAATTAGGCAAGCTTTTAAAAACTCCGATTTTAGGATTAGAAATTGGAGTGCTCAGTCTTCAAAGATTAGGCCTGTTTTTCGATGGTTGCAGTAGCCATAAGCCAGAAGGTAGGTCAAAGAAGGCCATATATTTGCAATTTCTGCAACTTTTTAAATTTTTAAATTGCAAATCAAAAATCGATAACACAGTAATTTGATTAGATAATTAAGTATGGTATTTTTAAAAACACTTTTGAAAAGTTTAAATTGTGAATAATAAAATATAAGACAGAAATAGCAAATATTGGGAGTTGAGAATTTTACGGCGTAGCCGATTTGGAGTAGCCAGCTTGAAGCACACTACACCCTACTCAAGTAGGGACGATTTGGCACAGGGACCATTCGGCGCAGGGACGATTCGACCCAATTGCCAATTGTTATTAATTTATGAATTATTGTAAACCACAAAAGCATTAATTAACCATTTATAGTTTATCTTCTTCTATCTAAATTCTTCTATCAATCTTCTTCTTAACCACAATATATTCAAACCTCTACCAAACTCCTAGGTGAACGCAGATACGAAAAAAATCAAAAATAATGAGGAACTGCCTGTGCATTCAAAATTTCACATATTTAAAAAATAAATAATTAAAGGCCGCTTTACACAGCGTGGTAATAAATTAATATCACATTGTATGAGAGATACAAAGCAGCAGACTGGTAATATCTAATTTTAGATCTTATTAGGTAAGTTGTTTGCACCTTTCTTATTTTCGTTTGTACCCATTTTGTTTTTGAGAACTTTCAAAATGTCTAATAATGGCGTTTTTCGAGCTCCCCCCCCCCCCCTTATTTCAAATATTGGATCTAAAATGATCCAAATGTTGTATACTCGTGTGTATCTGTTTGTGCCTTTTTTCAGTGGCGTAGCCAGGAATTTAGTTCCGGGGGGGGGGGCACGAGCAAAGCGAGTCTTGTAATAGCGTCGCAGATAAAAAATTTTCAAACTTTTAAGGTCAAACGCTTAATAGAAAGTTAGAACATTACAATATAAAGCAAATTTCGGGGGGGGGGGGCTGAATACGCCACTGCCTTTCTTATATGTGTTTTAATATTTGTCAGATAAAGCATATTTTCTCTGATTTTTTGTCCAACAAGTGTACAATTTAAAGAAATGAAATTCAAAATTTTACGTAATTGCTTCACTGGATGTTGAATAATGGTGCTTTCGAAAAAAAAACATACAATTTAACTTTTTGACTACCTTTCAATTTTTAAAAATTTTGTCTGTAAAAAATAGTCAGCTATTTCGGGGCCGCATAAATTATTTCTGTCTTCAAGTTTGAATTCTGTAGATCTTATTCAAGCAGCGTTTTTTGTTTTTCCTTTATTTTCAAGCCTAATTTAAAAAATTTTATATTATTTTATAAGGGATCTAAATTACCCCTGAGTATAGAGTCGAATTGCAAGAATTTTTATATGTGAAGAAATATATCTGTTTTTCACTCCGCGCACCGCAAAACGAACAAAACAAATTCGTATTTTATATTATATAATTTACTTATCTATTTTTAGAATGTAAATAACTGCTAGTTTTTCACAATCTTGAAATCTGACTTGATTCAAACATAAAACATAAAATTTATTTACTTATTTGAATAAAATGCTGCTAAAAATAAAAATGAGATTTTACATGATTGTCAAACGAGTGTATAAGTAAATCAATTCAATTTTCCGTGTTTGCTTGAAGAGATAATCTAAATTTTTATGTTATTTTGAAAGTATAATCGTAAAAAACACGAATTACTCAATATAGGTGCAAATAGCTTTTAATGTAAAAATTTTAAAAATAATATTATGAAAAACAACTTCGATTGGCTAACAATGGCTAGCTTTTGTCAGCCGATGATAATTTCTTTTAATTTTTAAGAGGGGTCATTCCATATCAAGTGGTCCAATCTTGTCGCTCGACCATAAAAAAAATTGATTTTTTTTTTGAAAACATTCTAACATGTTGGTAGTACTAAATGACCATTATTTCAATTATATTGTCTTTTATTTTTGTGTGAGGGCCATATTTTCTTTGCAATGCGCGGCATTTTTTGCAATTTTAAGGGTTTACGGCAACTGAAATATTTCAGCTCTTATTTGTCTTATCGAGATGGGAAAAAAATGAAATTGGTTAGAAAGAAACAGACTACAATATTGCTTTTTACATATTATTTTTACTTAAAAACAATCCTAAAGGGTAAAATTACAGCCTCAATTCTTATTAAGGTTTTATAAGAAAATGCCATTTTTGAAGGGAAGTTTATGCATAAAAGGAAAAAATTTTAATGCAGCAAAAACAATCACACAAAAGCAAAAGACAATATAATTGAAATAATGGTCATTTAGTACTACTAACATGTTAGAATGTTTCCACCAAAAAATTAATTTTTTTTAGAATGGTCAAGCGACAAGATTGGACCACTTGATATGGAACGACCCAGAGTGGTATTTCGTTTCCAAAATTACCAAGAAATGTTCTTTAATTGAGAAGATTTACTTGGCAGAATCAACGTCAAAATTCCGGACAAATTAATTAGATTTCTGCAGGTCAAAGCTGTAAAAAAGTTAATTACACATAAATATTTAACGTTAAAATAGCTAACAAAGTTTTACATGTTTATGTGTACCTATTTCAAAAATATTCACGTTATTTCTACGCCCTTTAAGTTTATTATTCTAATTCGTTAAAATTGGTAGCAGAAATCTCGAAAAAAATTATTTTTTCTAATTATTATGTTTCAAAATGTCTACTTTGTGACATTCAAAAGTGTGCGGAAAAGTACTACTTTTCCGCTCTAGTGCGGAAAAGTAATACTTTTTATTCCAAAAAAGCCTTCGGCCTCGATCGTAAACCTTCGCCTTGAATGGAAAAATGTTAGTTTTCCTAACTTGTATCGAAAATATCTATTCTTTATTATTTTAATCTTTTACATTTTGGTGCAAAAAGAGACATCCGGTTACAAAGCACTAAAAGCGCAACGTTGTTCAGTCCGTTACAATCAGTAATAAAATTGCTCAAAAAAGACTATAATCCTCAAGTGCTTTGATCCGACAATCCCGATAAATGTTGAATTATTAAAATTAATTTGAAATATTTTGGAAACTTAAAATGGAATTAATTGTACAAATTTTTGTCAAGCTAGCGGCCTTTCATCAATCGTCACCTATGTAAAAGTGACGGTTAATTAACCATTAGCAGTTAATTTACCTCTAACCTTTATAGCATGGATTTTCAAGACAAAGGTTAGCGATACTCTTCTAAAGATGATGTAATGTTCTCTTTAAAAGTAAAAAAAAAATAATAAAACAATAGAATCCCATAAACCAAATCCAAATAACTCGGAAATGAATATTTTTGCTTTAAGCTTTTACTTTAGTACCAGAATAAAGAAAAGGTACAACAGGTTCCAACCTAAACAAGAGCAAATTTGTCAATAAAAATCCCAAAAATTACAAAATTTTAAACTGGACGTTTTCTGTAAATCCTTAACACTAAATAGGTTTTTGGGTAAAGTAGAAAAACACTTTAGGGTCATCGTTTCTCAACCTTTCAGTATTTGAGACATAATTTCAATCATAATATTCATCGCGCCCCCTCACAGATAGTTATTTTCTATACAAGACGATAAAATTGAATTTTATCGACTAGCGGAAATTGTTAATTTACGAGCGACGAAGTCGCGAGTAAATTATTTTTCGCGAGTCGATAACGAAATTTTATCGTGGTGTATAGAATTTAATTTTTTTCTATAGCATATGTTAAAGAAAACATTTATAAGAAATTTATAAATTAAATTATTGAGAGTTTTTAATTTTTTTTTTAAAATTTTATATTCAAGCTTTCGAGAATTTAATGTTCTCTTTTTTTTGAAAATTTTTTTTAAATAATTTTATTAATATATAATTTCAAGAGCTAATAATTTAATTTGAGTAAAAACAAAGTATTTTATTTACCCTTGCTGTTAAAATGCTACTTTATCTACTCAAATGCTATTTTATCTACTCTTGCTGTTAAAGTATCATTTTTAGGCTTCTATACAACGTATAGGAAGAAGCCTTATGATCTAGCTCCGTGTCCGTCTGTCCGTCTGTCCGTCTGTCCGCATAATTCAAAACCAATCAGAACGCACGTTCTTAAAACAATTTTACTTCATATAGAATATTTTTAGATTGGTATTAATTATTCAGATTATTTACATATATATTTTTTAATCCGATATTCTTATTTTGTATTTTTAGAGTAGGTATTTTACGTGTTTCTAATACGGTATTCGGTACGTGTTTCGGGTATTTTAATATTTCATTATGAATTGTGTTTTATTTGTGGTTTGTAAATTGCAAATATTTACCTATAAAGGTCGAAATAAAAAAAAAATATTAAAATGTTAGCGTTTTCCTTATATAGTAAAAAAATCTACCTAATTAAAAGATTAAGGCATTAAAAATTGGAATAAAATAAAGCCCAAATAATTTAACCTACCGAAAAAGTAGATGTATAGAAGCCTAAGAACTGTCGCAAAAGCGAGTTCCACCTTGTTTCAATTATTTTCAGTCGGACAAATCGCACTTTAACATCTGCTATAGAAAAAAAAATATTTTTTTGGGTTTTTGTATATTTTTAATTTTTATTATGTCAGAATGTCTTTTATTTTTGGTTTTCCTTCAGTATATTAAATAATTATTTTTTCGATATGCTTGTGCCCCCTATTTAGTCAAGGTTGCAACAACTAGGTGGAAAAACTAGGGAAAACTTTTGCCGTAAAGATAGCCACGCGAATGGTGGAGAAAAATTTTTTTATTGATTTTTATTTCAGTTTATTCCTATTTTGTAAATAAACAAGGTGGAACTCGCTTTTGCGACAGTTCTTAGGCTTCTATACATCTACTTTTTTGGTAGGTTAAATTATTTGGGCTTTATTTTATTCCAATTTTTAATGCCTTAATCTTTTAATTAGGTAGATTTTTTTACTATATAAGGAAAACGCTAACATTTTAATATTTTTTTTTTATTTCGACCTTTATAGGTAAATATTTGCAATTTACAAACCACAAATAAAACACAATTCATAATGAAATATTAAAATACCCGAAACACGTACCGAATACCGTATTAGAAACACGTAAAATACCTACTCTAAAAATACAAAATAAGAATATCGGATTAAAAAATATATATGTAAATAATCTGAATAATTAATACCAATCTAAAAATATTCTATATGAAGTAAAATTGTTTTAAGAACGTGCGTTCTGATTGGTTTTGAATTATGCGGACAGACGGACAGACGGACAGACGGACAGACGGACAGACGGACACGGAGCTAGATCATAAGGCTTCTTCCTATACGTTGTATAGAAGCCTAAAAAGTAAATTCTTTTTGCGTAAAAGATTTATTTCATTTGAATTTCAAAATTATTCGATATAATTTTTAATGAGATATCTCGGTTTTCAGTATTTAAGATAATATAGAGATTAGAGAAGATAAATTTGGACCTGAAATATTAAATGTTATATAGATAGACTGAAATAATATTAGTTTTTATTTTTACGCACAGTTTTATATCTACTTTAATTTTGATAAGACCTGTTTCGAGTGTGGGATTAACAGGAAATGGCTAATTTAAGATTTTGAGATATTTGAGACTTTTATTGACAAATTTGTTCCCTATTCCGGTTGGAATTTTTTCGTATTACCAAGCAAAAAATTTCATTTCCGTATTTATTTTTAGATAAGTAGGTAGCATAGAAAAAAGTAACAAGAATTTAAAAAAAAGAAATTATAAAAAAATAAAGTAGTTACTCTACATTATTTCTAAAACATTCGATTATTAAATGTTTTTTCATATTACCTGCATTGAAACAGTGTGTTTCAATAGCTGTCAAGACAGTCGAAACACGACAATTTCAGACCACTGCGAATATTGGTCAAACATTAAAATGTTTCTGCCCGAGGGCAGAAACACTCAAGTTTCTTACCGCCAACTCTGTTTCCGATTTCATTTCAACCCTGTCAAAATTAAAATAATTTTTCATTACTTCAAATAAAATTTAATTAGTATGACAGCTGTCAGATTCGTCATAGTCAAATTCGATATTGTTGTTTATGAGTAATTTTTTTTTGCGCGCGATCGATCTAAATTTTTGCATATGGTTTCCTACCGATAATTCACCGGGGGGTGAGTACGAAACGAGGAGGGGAAATTTTTTTCTTAGTTTTTCGATATCTAGCGCCGTTGTCGAGTTATTGCTGATACAAAAAAATTTCGAATTTAAAATATTTATTTTACAAGTTTCAATGCAAAAAAATTTTCTGTTTCAATGCAGGTAATATAAAAAATAGTAAGTGTGGCGCGGGGTGAAACGCGATTTCAGACGAAGGTGATGCCAGCCCTCGCTTCACTCGGGCAGGCAAATTTCACCCTCGTCTGAAATCGCTTTGTTTCACCCCTTGCCAAACAATATACTATTCTAAATTTGCCATTAAAAATTTATTGTGACGATCACTTAATCCAGCGTTTCTCAACCTCTGGGATGCGCTCCCCTAAAGGGGAAGGGATAAAACTAATTGGGGGGCGCAAGTATATGGAAAAGAAGAAAAACTATTTAATTACTAAAAGAAAACCAAAATAAAATACATTGTGACATAATAAAACAATGATATGCACACAAAAATAATTTTAAAGGGGGGGAGCGATGAAAATTATGATTGAAATTGGAGTTTGTTTAAAATTAACTCCGTCTTGTACCTATGCACTACTAGCAGACATAGGTTGTTGAGATGTTGAATTCAAAAATTCAAATTCACCAAATACTAATTACCGCCCTAAAAGCGGTATAGGTGATGACCCACTCTGCCCACTCTATCAAACTGAATATACACGGAAAAGAAATAATTGTAAATAAAATATCTACCAGCGGCGGTTCATCAGAGGAGGCAAGGGAGGCTTAGCCTCCTCTGAAATTCTGCAGTAATATAAACATTAAAATTTGCAAAAACTATTAAAAAATGAATTTTCGATTGTGAGGTCTATCGGAAGATTAATACTTTTTCAAAAACAAATAAGTTATTTTAAAAAAAGTAAAATAAAGCTACTGTAGAAGCGGAACCCTCGGACTCACATGGACGGCTAGGCTTTATATTACGTTATACATAGGTTTTGACTTCTCTATTTCTTTTAAAATAGCTTTCAAACAAAATCATTTGGTGAATCTATTAGTGGATATCTTAACTTTTTCCAACTGATGAGATTATTGGAGGGGAAACTTCTCCTCTTCCCCACATGGGTTCGTCTCTGTTTTATAATTAGCATCCTTAAAAGACAAAGCTACGAGCCGTCACTGATATCTACCTAGTTCTATTTCAAACTGTCCCGTGGTTGTGTTGTAACCGGATGACTGAGTTAAATAATGTGATTGGCTGCCCCCCCCCCAAATCAACTCATGGCACATACACGGAGGAATTAATTTCGAGAGGATGATCTTCTTGGAAGTTGGCCTCAAATTAATATACCTAAGAAATTCTCGGCGAAAGATATTGATTTTTGTGGTACAGGTGAGTCATTGGCGGTAAAAGTGTCAATGATGGTAATTGAAAGTCCGAAAGTTCTGAGGGGTGCTCAACACTTCTCAAAACTTTTCGATGTGGGCCTTGGTTCCCGAGCACCCCCGTAGTCGGCGCCTCTGGGTATGTTAGTAAAATATTTAAAGAAAAGTTTGAAATATAACGGCAATAAAGAAGCATTAAGAAGAATAATTATTAGAAGAAAAAAAGGTATTTTATAAAGTAATGAAAGAAGTATTGAGAAGAAGTATCTAGTTTGGAATTACTAGATAGTTTAGAAAGTTATGAAAGTATTCTTATATTTAAATAATTTTTTGCAACTTTTTTGCACTTTACACTCGCAAATCGGGGTGTAAAGTGAGTATAAAGTGAGTAAAATACTCCCGGATTTGCAAAAAACAGTATATGTACCTCGGGAATAAAGTGACTTTTGGCGTTCGGGTAATTTTTGTAAAGTAACATAATACTTTACCCTCACGCCAAAAAAAGATCACTTTACTTCCTTGGTGCATAATGTATTATTTTGTGCCAATATATCAACTACCTGTGAGTAATTTGAGCACTTAAATTAGGCCCGTAGCCGGGGGGGGGATCCTTTCTGAAATGTTAAAAAAATATTTTGAAATAAATTTGAATATTGAAAATAAAATGGGTATCTACATTATTTTTAAGTGGGAAATAGTACATTATGAACCAAAGGAATAAGTGACCCTTTGAGGCGTGATGGTAAAGTATTGTTTGCACGAGACATTAGCCGAGCGCAAACATTTCCTGAAAGCCATGGAATAAATTAAATTTAATATTTATTATAGTAAATGATTTTCCGAATAGGAAAGAAAGGCACTCACAGTTTAAATTATAACGAAAAGTAGTGAACGAATAACTTTTTCATGTAATGTCTGTTTTAAACAAAAATAAATAAAATAAAAAATAAATAATGAGTTAATTATTTTACAAAAAAAAATGTAAAAAAAATATTGAAAGCATTTGTTTGTAATACTTAATAAAAATTCCCGGAAGGGGAACCTCTGAAAATGTTACTTTTTACAAAAGGCTTTTTATGAGTGCCTCCCGCCCCCCGAAATAAAAACCTGAATTCAAAATGAAATTTTGAGGCAAACCATGCGTAACGAATCATTTCTTTTTGTAACCCGGTGCTTGTAATTGTTGATGAACCAGCGTCTGCAATTGAATTCCGCTTTGATATAAGTCTCTTTCCTCTAACAAAAACTTTCAAAAAGTTCTGCAGTCGACGAATAAAGTTTTTTTTAACTTTTTTAGTTTTTAAATTTTACGATTAGCTATTTTACATAACAAATTATGTTAAGATTTTGTTTTTTTATATTTTGTTACATTAGTAAAATTACCATGTTGTAAGGGTAGCAAAATAAAGCACCTTCAGTTACGTATTCAGAAAGATAACAAAAATCTGAAGAGAAACTACTCCCACGGTGAGTTGAACCTGGGACCTTCCAAGCAATTTGACGACGCTACCCTCAGAGCTATAACAGCTTTGCGTTTTTTGTAGCATAAATTAGCTAAGTAATTTCGTTCAAAAAAATTTGAAAGTCTAATTTCTCAGAAACAGTTGCTCACAGTGGCACAGCCAAGGGGGGCTAGGGGGCTATAGCCCCCCTAAACACTTCGTTTTTTTTTTTTAATAATAATCGTTTTAATAATAATTTTGCACCGAGATATTTTGGAAATGCGGTCCTTTAATTCCCACTTCAATTTAAGGTAGGTAACAGTGGTAACACAATAATTATACTCGAAAATAAGATGACCACGCCCCTTTATCCGAAAAAAAGACGCACGCTTCAACTCGCTTTGCTCGCATGCCTTAGCCACCCCCCTATAACAAAATCCTGGCTGCGCCGCTGGTTGCTCATGGTACTTAAAAAATAGGTGTGCGCTTAATTTAAGTGTTCTTTCAAACTACCAAAGCTTATTCCGCTCCTAGAGTTACACTACCGGCGGTTCTCCTCGTTGAGGGTTTGTTGTATTTGTTGCGGTTTTTGATAAAATACAGACCTCAGCAAAAATTACAAAATTGTGTTGGTTATGCCCATCAAGGTATCATTACTGAGTTTCTATTTTTTGTAGATCGGCAAAAGCCGAGGTAGTGAGGACGCGGCTTCAGGTAAGTAAGTGTGTCAAGCACGCGATACACAAGAGTAAACAAATTGGTTGAATAATGAATATAAAATTGCGTATCTTGGTCTATGCAGGATTTTTCTTAATCGAGGGGAACCAAACGATCCCCTTTTCACCCTTATTTTTTACCTTCCACCCTTATTTCAAAAGCACAGAACCTCCGTATTCAATTGAGAAGTAAAATTGTATCTTTAAAGAAAGTCCTAATTAGTAAGTTGAGTTTAAGTTTCAATTTACTAAAGCTAAAATCTTAACAGTGAGCGTTAATTAAGAAGTTCGTCGTAACTAGCATAGTAAAAGTGACAATTATAAAGTGTTTCGTAAAACATGAATCTTCCTAAAACAGAAATTTCAGAGTTTAAATGGATTGTTGGGATATTTGAGAGGATTGGGTGTGAAAAGGATGCAGTTTAATGCGTGGTGTACTTTTGCACGACGAGTAGTAGTTCCCCTTTGTGTAAGGGCGCGTAGTTTAATAAGCAAATACACCCACGGCATTTAATAAACGCACTTAGGTATGGAATATACATTGCATGTGCATACGTTTTAGGGGTGACGAGAGGGAAAATCTTGTTTTGTGATGCCAGCACACACTATCATTTCATAACAGTGATTTTCGGCGCTTTTCATCCATATCTCAAATTTTAATAATGCAACGCCACGTGTAGGGCGTCAGAAATGTGTTCGCTTTCAATTAAAATGTATTACTTTTATTACACAACTGATAATCAAAATTTTATTAGTTTTACAAAGCATCGATGCCAAAGAACTCGATAATTTAATAACTGCCCGGTAGGCACTTAGCGATTCGTCCGTCAGGTATTTAACTTGATCGTTAGACAAATGAAGTAAATATTGTGGAGGCATACGTGAAATTGTCTTGTAAGAAATTCCTTCTATTGATTCTGGTCTCAATTTAGACAACATTTGAAAATCCAAAGCACGTAGTATTAAACCTACTCTTTCAACATCTGACGCGTTCCAGGCTTGTGGAGGACCGTAAGTCGTCATTCTCATGGCATTTTGTAATAAAACCTTAAACGAAACCATTTTGAAGCTATAACTGGGCAGAGTAGACACAATTACTCACTTTTAGTTGACGAGAAGTGCAGGCATAAATATGATTAAAAACGTCTTCCGATATTTCGGTGAACGTCAATGAATCAAGATTATTTAAATTTTCAGGGGGAAACCCACAAATCAAACCTTTAAATTTATTAATTATTTGAGATTCTTCCAATATATCGTCACCCCAATAATTTTTTAATGCATAAGCGATGATACCTAAAAAAATTATCGTTAGGTTTTCAAGTGAAAATTAGAAGCTTTTCCACTACACAAAGGAACTAGCGCCATCTATGCATGTAGCTTGTAACTAAATTAGGTACCATACCTGTTTTTCTTCTGGAAAACCCATCGTAAGTTCCTAAATAATCTACAATATTCCAATCGGTAATATTTAAATTATACAAATCATATTCGGGAATGTGAATTAAAATTTTTCCGCACAATTCCAGTATTTCACGAGATAAAGTGCGAGCAGACCGATTGTCTGAAATATTGTAAGAAAAACTGATGATGGAGCAAGCAATGGTATTAATTGTACGAACCTTTTATTGTATTCCAAATGATTAGCTTCCTGTCCAAAGGAACGTGAATTTGTTTTATAGCCCACAAAGCATGCAGAATGTCCTCCCTTGGAACTCTTTTCAATTCTTCTAGTGTGCCACGTAAAAGTTTTTTTAACGAAAAAATTTGGTTCGGTTGTGTCGGTTCTGTAATATCTCGATGCTCTACAATAGAAATAGTAGCGTAGCTAATTTGACTAATTTAATAAATGGAACTTACCATTTTTGCCATTAATTGAAATGAAACACGATAACCATAACACAAAAACATAATTTATTAGCATTATAACGTTAATTTGACATAATAATGATTCAATGACTTAGTACGTCAAAAAAATTTTAAATGGAAAAAATTGAATGGAAACTAATTTTGGCACTGATGTTTAGTTGTAATAATTTAACAATCAACAGAAATTCTTGTTTAATTAATCGCCTTATTGCCAAAAAGCTATCCATTATGGTAAATCCAAAAAGTAATTATTGTGGATTCAGTCGAATGATCTATCTTTTTAGGTAGATACCTCCTTCATAAGCCCAACCAAAGCTTTTGACATTCTGTCTAAAAAGATAGATCATTCCATGTAATAAATATTTAAAACTACACAAACTTTACAGCACAAAATCTAGTTTCGTTGTACTGATCGGTAACGAATATTTCGCCCAAGAAAAATTACGATTTTTATATTTTTATTACATGTCATCTACAAGGTTAAAGAATCGTGACATAAAATCAGCAGTGAAAATTATAATAATTTTGCAAAAAGTCAATTTTATTACATTTTTGCTGTGACTTAAAGAGATGTAAACTCCTGGTGAGTATTTAGTGCATTTAGTGATATGATGATTATTTGTCGAAAACAATTTTCGAGTTTGCAGATATAAAATTGGCTATTTCAAATTTTGTTATTAAAGCTATATCTAAGGGGGAAACCGCAGACCCAATTTTTGTACACCAGATTTCGTTATTATAAAATTTACCCGAATTTCCTCAAATTTCGCCGGATTACTGCAGATTTTCTTGGATTCCCTTGAATTCCCTAAACGTTCCTTTTAGAAAAAGTTTTTGAAAAAGTAAAAAAAAATGGTTGCATGGAGTATTTCTAAGATATCCTAAGATTACTTCAAATTTCCTAAGGGGCTGTCCATTAATTACGTAAGGGTTTAGGGGGGGGGAGAGGGTATAAGAAATCTTACGGACCCTTATGTGGGGGAGGGAGGGGTCCAACGCAGTCCTTATGTAAGGTTTTTAAACCATTTTCTTAAATTAAATTTAAAATTTAAAAATATTCAAAATTTAAAAATACCCAAAACTCAAAAAACAGGTTTTTAAATTGTATGTACATACCAATAACAAAAAATGATTAATAATTTTTAATAAAAAAATTGACCCCCCCCCCCTAACCTTAATAAAAAGGGGTAGGAGGTCAATTAATTTTTTTTTATAATCCTTACGTAAGATGTGGGGGGGGAGGGGGGGAGGTTGCCACAATCTTACGTGCCCTTACAAAGGGGGGGGAGGGGGTCAAAAATTACAAAAATCGTCCTTACGTAATTAATGGACGGCCCCTAAGATTTCTTCAGATTTCTTAAAATTTCCGGGATTTCCATGGCATGTCTCAAGATTTATTTTAAAAGAAGTTGAAAAAGTAAAAAAACTAGGTTGTCTGTAATATTTCTAAGATTTCCTTGGATTTCCTAAAATTCTCACAGATTTTCAAAAATTTCCGAAATTTCCTTGAATTGTCTCAAAATTTCTTTTAGAAATAGGTGAAAAAGTTGAAAAAAATTGTTGTCTGGAACATTTCTAAGATTTCCTAAAATTACTTTGGATTTTCTAAAATTTCCTAAAATTTACGCAGATTTCCTTAAATTTCTAAGATTTCCTTGAACTGCGTCAAGATTTTTTTTTAAAGAAGTTGAAAAAGTAAAGAGAAAAGTGATCTGGAATATTTCGTAGATTTCGTAGATTTCCATGGATTTTCTAAGACTTCCAAAAATTTCCGGGATTTCCTTGGATTGTCTCAAGATTTCTGTTAGAAACAAGGTGGAACTCGCTTTTGCGACAGTTCTTAGGCTTCTATACATCTACTTTTTCGGTAGGTTAAATTATTTGGGCTTTATTTTATTCCAATTTTTAATGCGTTAATCTTTTAATTAGGTAGATTTTTTTACTATATAAGGAAAACGCTAACATTTTAATATTTTTTTTTTATTTCGACCTTTATAGGTAAATATTTGCAATTTACAAACCACAAATAAAACAAAAAACCAAAAATAAAACATTTCATAATGAAATATTAAAATACCCGAAACACGTACCGAATACCGTATTAGAAACACGTAAAATACCTACTCTAAAAATACAAAATAAGAATATCGGATTAAAAAATATATATGTAAATAATCTGAATAATTAATACCAATCTAAAAATATTCTATATGAAGTAAAATTGTTTTAAGAACGTGCGTTCTGATTGGTTTTGAATTATGCGGACAGACGGACAGACGGACAGACGGACAGACGGACACGGAGCTAGATCATAAGGCTTCTTCCTATACGTTGTATAGAAGCCTAAAAGTTGAAAAAGTAAACAAAAATGGTTGTCGGGAATCGGGAATATTTCTAAGATTTCCTAAGATTACCCCAGATTCCTAAGTTTTTCTCAAATACCCTAAAATTTTTCAGATTTCCTTTAATTGCCTAAAGATTTCTTTAAAAAAATAGGTCAAAAAGTAAAAAGACAAGGTTGTCTGGAATTTTCTAAAGTTTCCTAAAATTTCCCTGAATTTCCTAAATTTTCCTCAAATTTCCAAAAATGTACTTGATTTTCTTGGATTGCATCAAGATTTCTTTTAGAAAAAGTTGAAGAAGGTAAAAAAAATGATTGCCTGGAATATTTCTAAGATTTCCTTGAATTACCTCAAGATTTCTCTTCAAAAAGTTGAAAAAGTAGAAAAACTAAGTTGCCTGAAATATTTCTAAGAAAACCTAGATTTCTTATGATTTCTCTGGATTTCCTAAGATATCTCTGGATTTTCTAAAATTTTTTTCAGATTTCAAAAAGCTTCCGGGATTTCCTTGAATTGCCTTAAGATTTCTTTTATGGCCGTAATAATAGTCACGGTTTGATCCAAGATTCAAGATTAATTCTCGAAATAGCAGCTGTAGCAGCAGAAATAGCAGCGTTAGCAGAAATAGCAGAAATAGCAGAAATATCAAAAATAGCATACGTTCTAAATTCCAGTAATCTCATTGGTAAATCCTAGGATTATCTTGAATCTCGGATTAATCCGTCACTATTAATATGGGCATTAGAAAAAGTTGAAAAAGTAAAAAAAATGTTCTTCGGAATATTTATAAGATATCTTAAGATTACCCCGGATTTCATAAGATATCCTCAAATTACCTAAAATTTCCTAAGATTTCCAAGATTTTCATAAACTGATTCAAGATTTCTTTAAAAAAAATTAAAAAAGTAAAGAAACAATATAATTGTGAATATTTCTACGATTTTCCTGGATTTTCTAAAATTTCCGGGATTTTCTTGGTGCCTCAGGATTTTTTTACAAAATCTTAAAACTTAAAAAAGATTGTTTGGAGTACTTTTAAGATTTCCTTGGATTTCCTGCCATTTTGTTGGATTTCCTACCAATCTAAGAGTGGTATTCTGGGTAAGATTGAAATTTTCTAAGATTACCTGAATTTCTTATGATTTCCGATTTCCTAGGATTTCCCAAGATTACGTCGGATTTCACAAGATTTCTTCAAAGGCTCTAGCACGTTAAGATAGGTGAATCGGCCCTTGGCGATTTTTTTCAATTTTTCATGAGTCTTTGTTAGATACTCATAAAAGAAAATTTTTGAGCCCATGTTGACATTCCCACCCCCCTCCAGGGAGGCGTGACCTTGAAATATGTGATTTTAACGTTTTTAGCGATATTTTAGACATTTTTCAATCAATTAAAGCAAAAATTGGTTTATATGGAGTGGTTTTAGGTACAAATACCCTCAATTTTTTTCATATTTTTTTCATCACTTTTACGCTACTAAAACCGGTTTTGAAAATTTAAAAAATGGCGTCCTGAACGCCATTTTTGAGGTGGAGATCCAAAAAATTTCATGAATATTTTTCAAGGTATTCTTCAACTATATACCCATTTTCAGCGATTTTGAAGTCTGGGAACATACCTAAACAACGAAAAAACCATTTTTTTCATCAATTATCGCTTACTTTTGATCATTATTACGTTCACTTAGCATCGATATGGGTATCTTTTGAAAGGATTTTTTAATTTGAACTATTTGAAGGTCGTTTTTCAAAAACCGAAGTGTGCAGAAAATTAAACAAATAAAAAGAAATAGGTTTTAAGGTTTCGAGATTATTTCAAATGTATTAATTAGGTATTATACCAAAACATTTTGGAATACCTGCATATTCGCGATCTTTTCTAATCGAACAACATACAGCTACGATTGCAGATCGATTACACCATATTGGAAAAAAACTGGCCATTATTTGCGATGGAACTTACATTTATCACGAGAAAAGCAGGAATAATTTATACCAACGAAAATCTTATTCTGGACAGAAAAAAAGCCTTTGTGTAAACCATTCACGATTTGCACCACAGATGGTTTTATGGTAGATTTACCTGGACCTTTCTATGCGACCCAAAATGACGCACAAATAATGAAAATTGTAATGTCCGATCCGAACGGATTGCCACAGATATTGGAACCGGGTGACATATTTATTTTAGATCGCGGATTCCGGGATATCAAACAGTTCTTGGAAAGCCTTGGCTATGAAGTTTTAATGCAAGCGTTGAAAGGCCAAAGAAACCAACTTACTTGTTTAGAGGCCAATGAATCTCGCAAAACCACAAAAATTCGTTGGCCTGTAGAAGCGGTTCATGGAATAATTGGGAAAAAGTACCGGTTACTCCATGATCAACTCGACAACAAGTTACTCCCTAAGGTAGGCTTATATGCCAAAATCGCTTGTTACCTATTAAACAAATAGAAATTAAAAAAAAAGAAAATTAAACAAATAAAAAGAAATAGGTTTTAAGGTTTCGAGATTATTTCAAATGTATTAATTAGGTATTATAACAGCCAATAAATTTTTTTTCAGGATTTCTTGGTTTTCTCAGGTTTGACGGTTTTAGTGAAAAAAAATTAGAAAAAAAGGCCAAAATATGACGAATACGCGCTTAAAACGTCTAAAATGGGAAAACATGCATTTATACCCAAAATATGCAAAATATGCAAAATATGCACTATGAAATTGGGCTCATTTTGCTCATCAGAATGTTATGATTCGCGCAAAGATCTACATTGATATGCGCGATCTTCTTCAACGTAGGAAAACATGACAAATTATAAAAATCCGAGTTTTAGCTATAGGTATTAACAATTTATTTGTAAAATACAAACATAATAGGTATACATAATACACAAAAAAAATGTTACGAATATCTTAATATCTTATCTTATCTCCTTAATGAAAAATAAAAGTAATTAAAAAAAATACAACAAAGAGATTAATCATCATCGCTGTCTTCGTTTATAGTTGTTTCAGTATCTTCGGTTTCAAAAAATTTTGTTAGCATTTCGGCTGGTTTAATTATTTTTTCTAAATATCTGGCATGCGCCAAATAGTCCTTAATCCGTTGGCGCAATCGCAGCAGTATCCTTCGAGCGCCGAAATGCCTGATTCGTATGGCTGGTATTTAATATAACTCTTGTATGTCCTGCTGTTGATGTGACGAGATCTGATTTCGAATCGTACTATTTTAGGCTCTTCTTTCACGTATTGAATCTCGATATTACCGTCATCATCAATCATTTCCGCGAGATAGCTAACAGCTTGTGTAAACTGATAGGTGCCGCTAAAAAAATTTTTTAATTCTTTTTCAGTCAATTCTGGAAAGTCTAATATATCGGTAGGTTTAAGTGGTGCTAGTAGAGTTTTTCGCCTATTCCATCGTTTTTCCTCTACTAACACCGCCAATTCATTTTTATCTCCCGATTTTTGTGTTATTTGAGTCAAGATTTCTTCCGTCATCGTTATGTCAGAATTGAAACGTTTTCCAAATTCGTTATTTAGGTAACAAGCGATTTTGGCATATAAGCCTACCTTAGGGAGTAACTTGTTGTCGAGTTGATCATGGAGTAACCGGTACTTTTTCCCAATTACTCCATGAACCGCTTCTACAGGCCAACGAATTTTTGTGGTTTTGCGAGATTCATTGGCCTCTAAACAAGTAAGTTGGTTTCTTTGGCCTTTCAACGCTTGCATTAAAACTTCATAGCCAAGGCTTTCCAAGAACTGTTTGATATCCCGGAATCCGCGATCTAAAATAAATATGTCACCCGGTTCCAATATCTGTGGCAATCCGTTCGGATCGGACATTACAATTTTCATTATTTGTGCGTCATTTTGGGTCGCATAGAAAGGTCCAGGTAAATCTACCACAAAACCATCTGTGGTGCAAATCGTGAATGGTTTACACAGAGGCTTTTTTTTCTGTCCAGAATAAGATTTTCGTTGGTATAAATTATTCCTGCTTTTCTCGTGATAAATGTAAGTTCCATCGCAAATAATGGCCAGTTTTTTTCCAATATGGTGTAATCGATCTGCAATCGTAGCTGTATGTTGTTCGATTAGAAAAGATCGCGAATATGCAGGTATTCCAAAATGTTTTGGTATAATACCTAATTAATACATTTGAAATAATCTCGAAACCTTAAAACCTATTTCTTTTTATTTGTTTAATTTTCTGCACACTTCGGTTTTTGAAAAACGACCTTCAAATAGTTCAAATTAAAAAATCCTTTCAAAAGATACCCATATCGATGCTAAGTGAACGTAATAATGATCAAAAGTAAGCGATAATTGATGAAAAAAATGGTTTTTTCGTTGTTTAGGTATGTTCCCAGACTTCAAAATCGCTGAAAATGGGTATATAGTTGAAGAATACCTTGAAAAATATTCATGAAATTTTTTGGATCTCCACCTCAAAAATGGCGTTCAGGACGCCATTTTTAAATTTTCAAAACCGGTTTTAGTAGCGTAAAAGTGATGAAAAAAATATGAAAAAAATTGAGGGTATTTGTACCTAAAACCACTCCATATAAACCAATTTTTGCTTTAATTGATTGAAAAATGTCTAAAATATCGCTAAAAACGTTAAAATCACATATTTCAAGGTCACGCCTCCCTGGAGGGGGGTGGGAATGTCAACATGGGCTCAAAAATTTTCTTTTATGAGTATCTAACAAAGACTCATGAAAAATTGAAAAAAATCGCCAAGGGCCGATTCACCTATCTTAACGTGCTAGAGCCTTTCTAAGATTTCTGTGAATTTCCTTAAGATTTCTTTTAAACAAAGTTGAAAAAGTGTAGAAGCAAGGTATTTGCGAATATTTCTAAGATTTCCCTGGATTTTCTAAAATTTCCTCAAATTTCCAAAAATTTCCGAGATTTGTTTGGTGCCTCAGTATTTTGTTTAGAAAATCTGTAAAAGGTAAAAAAAAGTTGCTTTCCTTGGATTTCCTACCAATCTAAAATTGGTCACCTACGTAAGATTGGAAATTTCTAAGATTACTCGAATTTCTTAAGATTTCCGATTTCCTAGCATTTCTTAAGTTTTCTAACATTTCCTCAGAATTCCTAAAATTTACTCAGATTTCCTGAACTCTCCAGGATTTCCCAGAATTGCCTCAAAATTTCTTTTAGAAAAAGTTGAAAAAGTAATAACAGAAAAGATTGTCTGGAATACTTCTAAGATTTTTATATTTACTAAATTTCATAAAATTTCCAGGTTATGGATAAACTATCTGCACATATGTTCTAGATTGAGAATACTACTTCTGCGGTAGTATCTTTTACTCTTACTATCTTTCGATAGATTCACGATGAAAAACAAAATATTAATAGCTTATAGTCCAAAATTTTAGAAGAGGCTAACCCTTCCTTGCCTCCTCTGACAAGCCGCCACTTATTTTTCAAAATTTAACAAAATTTTACCACCTGAGTGAAACTAATCAGTTTTTATAGATCTTTCGGCGCTGAATCTAAGTCTGACCGCAAAATTGCAATAGCATGTTAAGATTTCGAGATATCCTAACTTCAAAGCGATAAAACCACGGTTTTCGGAGATGTTAAGGTCAAGTTTTGAGGACACAGAATTTTTACCCTTATTTCTACTTAAGACATCATTGAGCACAACTCTCCCCCTTTAAAATCCATTTTCGTTTGTTTCGCTACGATTTTTTTCCCTCATGATATGCCAATTTTAATCTACAGTCAGCATTTGGCACCATAATCTACTAATGCCTCTATTCGAATTTTATTTGTAATAATCTGGTAAAACAGCTTAAAAGTTGTTACTTGGGAGTTACTTGGGAGTTGAGGGTGGCTGATTAGGAATTTACAGTCAAAATTTCCAAATTCAAAATGGGGGACTCAATATGGCGGTTGGCAAGCAATATCGAAGTACTGTAGATTTAAATTGGTATATCTTGAGAAAGAAAAATCGCAAGAAAACAAACGAAAATAGATTTTGAATAAATTATTTAAGCTGAAAAAAATCTCCAATTAGAATCATCCAAATCAATTGTTTAAATAATGTACTTAATCTAAACGTATTCAAGTACTGTTTAAACCTGGGACAATTTAATAACTAAAATTATTAATACAGTTTACTGACGTAAATTAATCAATTTATTTTCGCAAAAATACAGAATTTCCAGACCAAATCACAAAAATCATTCAAAAGGCGGCTTTCTCCTTAATCGCTTCGGGCGGTCAAGTTTGTAAAAAATTCTCGTTTTCTCTCGTAGCTGTTGTAACCTTAACTAATCCGCGAGAAAACGAGAAAAATTTAAAATATTAACAAAAATAAATGTGGATTTTGGATGACTATCCTGGAAGCTAACCTGACCCTTATTGGTCGAATTGTTCGCTGCTCTATGTTGACCATTTTTGTGGTTTTGCATTTAACATCAACCATCGGAGGAAGGAATACATCTAAATTGCGTTCCGCAGTTCCTGAAGAGATTTAAGGTGATTTTAAGTACTAATCGGATCGTAAATAATACCAAACACAAATCTTTAGCTCTGTATATCAAGTAGACAAGGAACGCCATTTATGGGTAAAATTTGAATAACTCGGAATTAAATTTTTTATTGCTTAAATCGTTTCATTTGTACAGGCCTGCATTTATAGTATCAAAACAGGTTTTAAAGTTGTTACAACAGATTTAGTCAAAAACTGTTCCGAAAATTGCTCAATTTTAAAATTAACAGTTTCCTGTACATCCTCTACTCAAAATAGATCATATCAAAATTAAAGTCGATAAAATTCTGCGTGTAAATATTGTTTTACTTTATCTAGAAATATGTGCTACTAATCCACACAATTGTGCAGAAAAGTAACACAATTGGGTGCTTTTTCTGCACAATTTTGTGGATTTGTAATACATATTTCTCTTTGTGTAGTATATCGATTTTTGTCCAAAAAAAAGTTGTTTCTCTAGAAATATGCGTTCTTAATTCACACAATTGTGCAGAAAAATTACACAATTGCGTAGTTTTTCTGATTGGTAATACATATTTCTCTTTGTGTAGAACCCCAATGTATGTCGATTTTTGTTAAAAAAGAATTGTTTTCAGTATTCGCCCTAGGTTTTCTTCAGTTCCTCTGAAGCAAAAGTAGTCTACAGATAGGTAAAACTACACGCAATTTACCTGTTAATCTATGTATAGAATAACTTTGTAACTATATTCAGGCCCTAGTTGTAAGCTTCCTAGCTTAATGTCTTTCGACTTTTTTGGCTAATTGCCAACTTCTGGAAAATCTTTAGAAAATCAAATTTGAAAGCTTGCAGCGAGAGCCTTATTATAGTTACAAAGATATTTCCTACATAGATTTATAGATTATTGAGTGTAGTTTAACTTACCAATTTTGCTTCAGATGAAGAGAAAAAATTCTACACCAAAAACTAAAAAAAACATTTTAACTAGGTACACTAAAAGAAATGTATGTTACCAATCTGCACAATAATTGTACAGAAAAATTACACAATTGTGTACTTTTTCTGCACAATTGTGTTGATTAGTAACACAAATTATTTGTCTCTCTGTACCTTTGAATCATAGTATAATAGTCAAAGTCATGAACATCTTCGCGATGTACTGTAAAGTTACCAAAAAAATTTAAACCTTCATGTAGCTCACGAAATAAGAAGAAATTAGCAATTCTGCCCGATTTAAGTCAGTTGCGGATGGGACGCAATTTACCCGCACTTTTGACCGGATGGGAACCTCTGTTCGCTGGCACACCTGGGGGAACTACCCCGGGTGGCATGTTATGTTTGTACCTGCTCTACAAGAAGAAGCAAAACTTTGGAAAACGGGCAAGGGCTTCTTGCACTATTAATATTTATAGGTTGGAAAACTCTGTTCACAACATAGTAATATTGTTAAGAATTTTTTTAATAATAGCTATTACTGCCGCTAGTTGTGAACGGAACTTTTCAAAATAAAATAAAAATTATCTTCGTTTCACAGCGAGTGATTTAAGATTGCGAAATGGGTTGCCTACTCATTTACAATTTGATTTTACCAAGGAAATGCTTGATTCTTTATAAGTTGGAGTACCTCATCATAGAGAAAATCAAAATTTAGATGAAGACCACTTGTATAAGTCAATTAAATAATCTCAGCAATATTTTAAGTAAAATACCTATACTATTCGTTTTCAGCAATCCTCTCTGCTGTACATGGCTGTAGCTCGGTAAATATTCGAGTTAGAAACAAATGTTTCAGACAAAAGTTGTAGGAAATTTTATTCTCTATAAAATTCATAAGAACCATTTTGTCATAAAATTAACTGCTCAAGTGATATTGCAAAAAAATAATTTTTGTCGACATTTGGAACAAAATGAGGGGTCCTTCCCGGTGGTCACCAAGGTAAAAATTTGGAATTCTAATTATGACTCAAGTCCTAAAACATATGCAAACATCCAACTTTTCAAATACGTTTCCTCAAAATAATTAACTTATTATTACATAATTCTGAGCAAGTATTTAAGATTCGTAACTCTACAGTCATTTTTACAGCCTGTGTTGAATGAAATGATGGTCACCATTTCCAGGTACTACTAGTTCTTGTTAAATATCAAGAAATGTAAAATTATTGCAATAATACTTGAAATTAACAATTTATATGGCTTCTTTACAAAATAATACAAGATTCTATAAACTAAAATATCAAGCAGCAACAATAATAAAGAAATAGGTAATTAGTTTAAATAATTGTTAAATTTAAAACAATTTTTAATCATCTTTGATTTCAAACTTCAGTGATGCCATGCGAGTTTTAATATCATTATCGCAGATATTTGGAAACACTTCCTGTTGACTGTAAAAGTTGTCCAATTTCTTCAATTCCTGTATATCGGAAACATTTTCCCTAAATTCTTTCAATAAAGGCATCCCAGCATCAATTTTCTTGTGCACTGGCTCCAGCATTTCTAAAATGTGTAATTTAGCTTCGATGACCTTAATCTCTTTCATTTCCTACAAAATTTGAACGACAGTTAGTACTTCATGGTAAAAAGTAGGTTTAGTACTTACTTCCACGTACTGTTTTTTCAAATCCATAACTTCTTGTTCAAGAATACTGATTTCTTCGTCTGTATAATTTTGTTTAGTACGATGTAGAGGAAGACAAACATTTTTAGGTATACTAAAAACTTCACAAATGATAGGCTAAAATAACACAGTTAAACAATGACAATTAGTAGATACATTCGTACCTTTAATTCCTCCGAAGCTACAGCTGCTCTTTCTATCCATACTTCATGAATGGCATCGCATTGTTTTAATAACATATCCTTCTCGTGTTCACTGGAATGTAACTGTACTTGTTTAATGGTTTCTTTCACTACTAACGTGATTTCATCAATAAGCAATTCGGTGACTAAAATTTTATAAAAATTATTTTGAGGTTACCTTTATTACAGACTAAAATATTATACAATCCTGTATGAATTCACTTGGTGTAAATTGGAAGTACTGACGAGAATATTCATCGTCTACTGTTATTGCATCTATTTCTGCCATTATGCAATATTTATATTTAAAAATGTAATAACAATTTGAATTATTTTGAACAAAAACACTGATCGTTAAATATTAACTGTCACACATAAGGAAGGCAACTGTATAAATGTTTAGTTTAGTACGATTCACACTGGAGGGAGCCACTAAGCTGTTTTATTGGATTTTTACCTAATTTTAATTACGACCACACTGGGGGAGGATTTCTCCCTAATTTTTTTTATGCAGTTGGCAACAGTATCAATAAATTAGATTTATTATTTCACTGTACTTCCCTTGTAGAAATTCAACTAAGTTGAAATTCTTTTTAAAAAAAAATTAAGGGAAGGTCTACAGTTGGCAACGAAAAAATGAGTAAACAATCCCATAATAAGAATGTAAATTATATCAATCGAAAATTCTTTTTTTCATATAAAAACTGATTTTACAGCATATTTTGGACATTTTTTGTTAGAAATTTCATTCTCTCAGTGACTTAAAAAAGAATATTATGGTAATTTTATTAAACGTTTTACAGGGAATTTTTAAAATCACTGTATCTCGGAAATGCTGCGTCGAGAAAGAAAAATGTATATAAAAAAACTGACGGAAATAAAATTTATAACAAAAAATATCTGATAAGAATGGCAGTAAAATCGATTTTTGTATGACTACAAGAGGTTTCGTTTGGTACAATTTCAATCGCTAACCTACAAGCATCCAAATATTTCTGTGAGTATAACTGTAACGGGAAATTCTGGCAGTTAGAAAAAAAATGGCTCAAGCGAAAAGGCTAAAGCATTTTTCTTTTTTCAGAAGGATGCGGATGAAAGAAAGTAGCTGATGCGATGTGCCGAGGTCCAATGAAGCCGTCAAATAATAATTTTTGTTACTGTGAACACCCAGAGAAATGATTTGTTGGTGTAGCAAACATTTAGGTAAAACAACAAATATGTTGTTACTTAAAATCGATTCAACAAATATTTTTTGCTGCTATAAAAAGAAAGTTGGTGTTATGATGATAAGGTATAGTTGAACAAACAAGCTCGGTTTAAAGTTAACTCAGAACTGTAAAAACGCCTCAACAGAGTTTATTGCTGCAGCAGCAAATTTTCTGTTGCCATAACAAAGTTATTACTATTCAAAATAAAAAATTTGTTAAATCACAACTAATCTTGTTTTCTGAAAAAAAAACATCTTTGTTATGGCAACAGAAAATTTGTTGTATTAGCAAAAAACTTAGTTGAGGTTGTAGCTGCTAATAAATCTATTAGAGTGATAAATTCTTTTTCATAGTGAGAGTAACGCAATTTTTAGCCGTTCTGATCGGATAAACCGTAAATTACTTTTAATTCGAGCTTTATACGACTATTTTTTAATTACCGTTTAACATATTTTATAGCTTTTCAAACGCATAAAAGAGCACTAGTTTAGCTCATTAACTTCTTGAACTTTAAAAAATGTTTTTGTTCTCCCAACAAAGTTATTGAGTGAATAAAAGAATGTTTTTGAGTCGATTTTAAGTAATACAGTATTTGTTGTTATAACTAAATTACTTCTATATCGACAAAAATCATCTTTACAAACGGTGTATTATGTTCTAGGAGATTCACCTTCTACGGTATAGCCTCACTTTACTTTTTGAATATGTATTGTGGAAGAAATATCCATCTTTTGATCAAACGAAAATTCACTCATTAATTTATTTTCCATTTTAATACCTACTTTAGTTAATGTTAGTCCAGAACTTTAGGGGAAGCTAAGCCTACCTTGCCTCCTCCGACGAACCGCCGCTGGTTTTAGGACGTACTCTAATATCTCCTTCATCGGATTCTGACAACTGGCGGTGGAGTTTGAATAGCGGTGACCTCTTTGGTTAGCACAAGGTTAGGAGGGACTGAAAACTCATACAAAGAAAGCGTAGCGAAATGGTATGTGAAACCATTTTTATGCCGTAGGCACTCCAAACATTTATGCCGGCGTGGCTTTAAAACGTCAATCTGGATGGTGTGTGAGGGGGTTAATTTTAGTTAAAAATGTTTAAGATGACGAATAAATTAAAGTTCCGAAAATTGAGTTGAAATTAAATTGGGATTAAACGGTTTTGTAAACCGTAAACAAACTGTACTCGCACCGAAGCAAGTTTGCGTTGTAATGGCCGTGCCGAAGCCGCCATGCCTAACTGAATCCGACTCCAGGTTAAACGCATATAACTGGCTGGTTTTGATTTATACCTGATTTCTCAACTTTGAGATATCTATGGGATAACAAATCCGCCCTAAAAATTCATCAAGTGACCAATCAGACAACCGCAATTTAAATTCAAAACAACAAATCAAAAATTTAATTGGTTACTTGATTGATTTGTCGGGAGGATTCGTTATCCGATAGATACATATCTCAAAATCAAGAAATCGAGTATAAGAGAGATTAAAAATTAAAAGTATGTTTAGAAAGTATCTGATTCTTAAAAAAATTTTTTAAATTGCATCGGAGGTGATAATGCAAAGCATAAGTGACAAATGACTGCTATAATCTCCTCCATCTGATGAAGAGAAAAACTGGCGTAAGTAATTTTGAGAGATTACTGAACCCAAAATGGCATATACCCTCCCCGATGAGATTAAATGTTTAGAAATTGGAAGCCGAAGGAATTTGGAGGAAAAAAGAGGAAATGGAGAGCGCGGGAGTTTAAAAAACAGATTGGAAAGAGAAACTGGCTCACTGATAAAAATTCGCGAGAGATGAAAAAGAGATTCGGGGGGATGTTGCTTATTGAATATATATGGGTAAGGTAGAAGGGAGAAATTCCGAGAGAGTACTGAAAGATGAAATTATGAATTGAAAAGAGAGAAGGAGAGAATCAGAAAGCAAACAATCTTAGATCACGTCGCGTCATCATCAAGTAGTATACTCCAACAAATCAACCGTATTTGTGTTACCTATCTAAACAGAACGATACATACGAGTATATATATTATGTATATGAACATTTCGCCTTTGAAGGCAATCGTGTGGGCCAAGAAACTGTAACAATTTATTTTTAATAGTTGTTGGAGCGCCCCGTTTGCCCTTTGCTTGTGCCGCTAATGTAAGAATCGCTTTGAAGCGCCACTTTTATTACGGCGGGCGCTCGCTAGAATTAAGAGTTGATAGTACGTAGGTGTAGATTTGCAAGTCCGTGAAGGGAAGTGCAACTACGCGGCCGATTACTTAGGAAAGTAAGCCGTGTTGAGGAATTAGAATCCGGAGAGGATTATTTTGTGATAGTACACCAACGGAACCCGAGGCAAGTTTTCTTCAGGTGCATAATTGGGATTTTTAAACCTGTTTCACAGTGGGGTAAGTTTTTAGTTTTTTAATTGATTTTGGGAAAATCGACTACTTATCTCTATATGTTTCTCCATTAAGGACAATATTGAGACGAGTAGCGGTTGTCTTCTTTTCCAACTCCGCTGAGGCAGTCAATGTGTTGGCGACAACTTATTCTTGCAGTCATTGTTTTTTTGAATCCACGCTCTTGCCTCCGCATTAAGAGCTGGTTTAACATCTTGGGTTTCATCATAGAAATTGTTAATTACTGGAGAAGACCTATTCCAGGTGTGGTGAAAATTGCCATTATTTACCGTGGTGGTAATTTTGGTTACGCGACTTAGTTAAGCAACATTGCCATTGATTTTTATCTGAAAGTAAAAGAAGATAAGTGAGAGTTGCAAAAAGTTTTGGAATACTTAGCTCCGGTGAAGCTGGTAGCTTGGGGATGATCGAGAGGGGGACTTGTCCTTGTTTTCTGTGAGAGATTTACATGAAATGAAAGAGATGTCTCTTGTGAAGTGGAATGTTTTTAATGTTGTATTTTCATAAGTTGGTAGACTAAGAGATTTTCGACATCTTGGCTTCTATTGCCAAGTTCCTCTTCCAGATTTCTGAAAAAAAAGGCGCCTGATGACTTGTGCAGGTATATGTTTTAGACGACCTGGATCCGGTTCATTTGCCTGTTGGAGCGATTTATACAACCCGAAATTGATGCTGGGGGTAGTGAATAATTAGGTGTTCATCCCCACCACTTTGCACCCAAACTTTTTTTTATTAAAGACACGCCTACAGATCACACATTTATTAAAATCCACGCCCACTTTTCAAAGTCGAGTTCCTATTGGTTAAAAGCCACACCCAAACCACACCTACTATTCTTATTAGTTAAAGGCTCCACCTACTTTTTAAGTTAAGTACATGGACACTCTACTTTTACAAACACCCTTCCGTACTCCCGAGGTAATCCAAGGTCATCGATTGAGAATATTACTCAAGAACCAACTCTAACTATAGGCTATTGAAAGACTCAAGGTCTAATGGTGACCTTCACAGTTGCTCTATTATATTGACTTTGCATTGTCTATAATTTTAAGTGTATACCAACTAACATAACCAACTCAACGTACATACAAACTTACCAAATCAACTTGAAACTCTTAAGTACTCTTACTCTTAAGTATTAATTAAATTTTATAATAATTTATTGTTAAATACTAAAAAGTGGGCGTGGCTTTGGATAAATGGGTGGTCTGTGGGCGTGTCTTTGATAAAAAGGAATGGGGATGAACACCCAATTATTCACTACTGTTGGAATCTAGGGTGATCCCTTCTTCCTTCCCAAGATGACTCCAAGATACTTCGTGAACGAAACCCAGGGGATCTTCTTCCCATAGCCGACTAAACCCTCCGCATATCTGCATGCCGTCTTATAATAATAATTTTTTGATAAAAAAATCTTACCTCACCAAAATTTAAGCCAATTTTCTCTTTTATTGATAACCGCTTTGTTGGACTCCATTGTTGTGGAGCGGGTTGCACCGAGCAAAATTAAATTGCATTGATATAAACAGGGCCGGCGCCAGCCAATTTGCAGCCCTGTGAAAGTTTTAGACTATCACGCCCTTAACGGGCGACGTAACGGGAAAAGCTCGCCGCCGCGACTAAGCAGTATTTGATTTTTTAAATTTAGGCCGGCTTTTAAAGTCAAAAACCCCACTGTGCGCCGCAGACGAAATTTTTTTTAAAGGAGCGTGGCCGTCATTTCATGGCTTTCATAGGAATAAAACGTTGAAACTGTTGGATAGATGATGGAAAAACAAACGGGGCGTCCGAATAAACAGAAGCAACAAAGATATAAAATAATATCCAAAATTTCACATGCAAAAATGCGAAAATCTGCCGCTCAGTGCAAAGGCACCCTTCGCACATATAGTAACTCCGGCCCTGGATATAAAGTGACTTTGAAGTCGCAGTGGTGTATTAGTTAGCACCAATCACATTTCAACAAGTTGCAGTCTAGGTCTTTGAATATTTTCGGAGTCTGGAGTACCGTGGATAACCGTTTACCTCTCGTTCTGTAATAGTATCGATTTAGACGTTTTGCCAATAGATTGTACACCAGAATGCTATTTCTAGCCGTCATGAAACGGCAGCTTTCATCTTGTTGATTTTCGCATCCTCCGTCGAAGCATCGCTGTCGTAAGAATGGGGCCTATAGTGCTACGTGGAATCCGAACCATGGAGAACACGTACACACGCGCCCCCTTCGGGCGTAGGAGTGGGTTTCACAAGGCCGCCGGGCATCCTCTCTTGGCGAAAAGTGCAAAAATATTGCATTTCTGATATGTCTTATGGTAAATGATGACAATTCGGCATTAACATTATTAGCCAGGCTTTTGACGTCAATTGCTACACCGGACATTAATGTTAACGACCGGCCAATAACGAAAATGATCATTTTCGGCGATCTTGACATTTAAAATTGTCATTGTCCGAGAAATAACGTCATTTGCCGGCTATCGAAGTAAATATTCCACTCAGATAAAGCTATTTACATCACTGTCTATCGTGAATGGGGGGTCATGTTAAAGGCCGCACAATGACGTTAATGGCCGGTAAAATTTGACACCGATATTATTGTCGGGCTATTGACGTCAATGCCCGATTTACATCTTTGACCGTAACATATTATAATAATATAATCACAAATGCAGTATTGTAAGATAAATGTGTTAACAGGGGAATAACCCAATCCAGGCCCGTAGCCGGGATTTCATTTCGGGGGGGAGGAGGGCACTCGTAAAAAGCCTTTTGTAAAAAGTAACATTTTTGAGGTTGTCCCTTCAGGGAATTTTTATTATTACAAACAAATGTTTTTTTTTAACATTTCGGCAAGTGCCCTCCCCCCTGGCTACGTACCTGACCCAATCGAACACATCTTAAATGACCTTCAATAAATAATGATTTCTGATGAGTTGGTAGAACATCTGAAATGGCCACCTTGAATGATTATTTGGACATAGCAGATGATGATGAGGTAAGAGGTCCATTCTACTTAGTTATCGCGAAAGATTAATTAACACATCTTTTTTTTTATTAAAAACTTATTATTATAATCAGTTAAATGCAACAATATATTTAATTGTTAATTGTTAACTGTGGACTCGTTTCCATACTTTATTGCACTACCTACTGCGAAGGTAGAGAGGAAATCTCGCATTTAATGGTGGGATTATTAAATTTATTAACAATACAAGAGTTCTTTTTCACTTACCTATGTTAAGTAATCAAACTATTTCTTATTTTAAGTTTAACAATGAAATTAAGTAAAATCAAGATATTGATTTAAACATTCTAGAGTATTAGAGAGTGTAGGTTAAATATTTTGATGTGATGTCGATATCATAATATAGTTTTCGTTAGTTCAACTTGGAAGTTCCATTTAGATGTAACACGTGAAGTGCTTTTTAAAAGTAATATTACTTACATCAAATTTTCTCGAAAAGTTTTTGTGAAAATGCTCGCACAGGTGAGTGAGACTATTGATTAACAAAAAAAAAATAATAAAATATTTTTGTTTCAAAAATCAATTTATTTACTTTCAGAAATTTGTATTATGTGGATTAAAAATCGCCCTGTTGATCTCTTCCTGCACTTCTTTGGAGGAAGCCGAAAGAGCAATATACTTGCAGCCGCGTAATTTTAATCCGCATCCGTATCAAATTGGTTATGAAAATGAAATCAAAGATAGCAGTGAGGTGGAACCTGTTTTATTTCCAAAAACGTCGTTGGATCCCGGCCAAAACTACCAAAATTTTCGAAACGTTCATGGGAGTAGTGATAAATCTTTTATCGATAGTAATGCTTATACTTCGCTTGTTAGAAAATACAAATACAAACAAAGCGGAAGATTTAATTATAATCTGCAGGTAAGACGTAAGAAATATTTGAAAATTAATTTAATATGTCTCAGCGATTACGAAAACGAAGTTAATTAAAATGCTAATTTTCATTTAAAATATAATTACAAAATTAATTCCATATTGCAGTGCGTAATTGGATTACATACGATTATCTTATTAAGTTCCTCAGGTTCATATTTCAAAAATTTATCAATTATCTCCGTGTATCTAAATTCGAACTTAAATTCATTTAACATTTATAATAACGAAATAATAATATGAAATCACGGAAAATAATTTTTTTTATATAAATATTGTAGTGTTCATCCGTTTTATTGACGTGGGTAATGTAACTTAATTAAATAAGATCCATTGTAGGCTCATAATCGGCATCATTGAGAATAGTCACGCGGAACAGCGATATAACAACGTCGTAAAAATTTTGGCAAGAAAACTCGAGATATCTAAGAAGGTAGTCGTGCAATTAATTATAAATTTCTGTAGTAACTTGAACAAAGTGAATTTAAACAAAATTCATAAGCATACTTAAGTACTTAAAGGAAGAATATCACAACACTTTTGAATTTTAATTTGGGTCATGCATGCAAATTTTAGGAGCTCTAAATATTCTTACAAACTTTCTACTGATGTAATTTAAGCTAAATTAAAGTTATCTTTGTGCTTTTATATAAAAGGGGGAAACTTTAATGCCTTTCGTATTTTAATTAATTTGATGTTTTAACAGCTGAACAAAATTAAGTCACAGTAGAATAATTTGTATTTTTGTAATCATAATTGAACGTATCCTGTTAAATTAAATTTATTTGTTAAATTGCATTTTCCTCGGTGGAAAGTTATTAATTTTAATCGGAACAGTCCTAGTCAAAAGACGTAACTAACTATGTGTGAACAGGTAACTCATTTAAAATTTCAACCTACGACTAACTGATGGTTACTAATTATCGTGAAATACGTGTTTTGCACAATTGAAAATTTTTAAAATAAAACTGAAAAAATTGAATTTATTTTGTAATAACAGTGTTTTAATATGATTATGGTAGTTGAGAACCAAAACTACAAATAATAAATTAGTAAATTTTGCGGATCACTAGCAAATTTTAATCCAAATTAAAATTCCAAAAAAAATTAAAATAAATCAATTTATATTGGTTACACGCACCGTTAACAGAGGGAAGCTAAGCTCACCCTACTTCAAACAATTCGGCGTTTATTACTAAAATGGGAAAAATCAAAACTTCATTGTCGATTATTTCCTGAATGAGTTCATCTTCACTTTAATCGCATCAGTTTAATGTTATTTATCTGATGCCGTTCCATTTTTGCAAATAACTATAATATTTTCGGGCAGTGGCGCAGCCAAAGGGGGGGGGGGGTTGGGGCTATAGCCCCCCCCCCAGACACTCTTCCTTTTTATTAATGAAACTTTTTTTAATGGTCATCGTCTAAAGTGACCATCCGTGGTTTTTATGACGCTGGTTGCTAAAAATGTGGTTTTTGAAAAATTTCAGTGAGCTTTTTTTTTTAGCTTTTTCGATCTTTTTGTTGTGTCTGGAGGAATTATTTCAATTAAAAAAAAAATTTTTTAACAATAACAAATTCCTGGCTGCGCCACTGTCTTCGGGTACGCGCAAGGCCGTAAAGATTCAGACAAAATTGTAAAAAAGAAAACAACGATGTTTTAGACCAAATAAAAGACAAAAAACGCTCCAATAAAAAATAAATCGAGAGTTTCAATTACGTCTTATGCGGGGTGGGGGAGGGGGTTAAAACGTAAAATATTTAATTCGCACCGGGCGCAACATTGCGTAGTTACGGCACTGACGGGTTGTCGTACTCGCGTATAATATGCCTTGCGTATTTTCAAATATACCCACGAACCGGATCGCTTCTTAACTAAAATTAGAATGTACATAGTACATACACTGATTATACATAATATTATCTACATCTAGATTTATTTATATGAATTTTTATACAAACTAATATTTAGTATATTATTGAAATAATCACCTATACAGCATAGAATGAAGTACTGAATTCGGAGTTTAACATTCACATCGGCTCGTTGGTCTAGGGGTATGATTCTCGCTTTGGGTGCGAGAGGTCCCGGGTTCAAATCCCGGACGAGCCCAGTTTTTTTTATTTTATTTTTTCACTTTATTGCTTTATGAAATTTTGTAGGGGTTGGTAACATCGTGATATTAGGTCAGTAATTTACGCGAAAAAATTTTTTTGAAGTTATATTGATAGGTGTGATATTCACCATTACTAAAACTTTTTAAATAAAATATTTCGCATTTTAATGAAAGCTGTTATGAAACTCTATTGGGTTTTAAAAATGAAATAAAAAAAACTTAATTGAACTGACCTTGAACGTTTGCCGCAGAATTCTCTAATCAATATTTCAATCACTTCCAGATGAACAATAGCTCTGATACTTGACATAGTAAATAACTTTCAGATCATTAATAATTTAAATTATTGAAAACACATTATATAAACTTATTTCGAAAATTTCGCTCAGATTTTGATCAGGTTGATCTAAAGGCGACTAGCTCTTAAACAGTCAAGTTTTGAGAAATTATTTTCTTAAAACTTGTTTTACATTTAACTAAAATATTTAAGGATGTATAGGAGATACAATCGAAGACTAAAGTGAACTTAATATGATTTTTACGAATATTGACCTTATTAACGATAAATAATGTTATAAAAATGAAAGGTTTATTTTCTTTTAAATCGGTTTACTTGTGCTGTGCTGTATAAATTACAGATCCTTCATAACTTCAGAAGTGTGTTAAGCCAGTTAAGTTGAGGGCAGGAAAACCAATAGAATCTCGTTAATCCATTCATGCGCGTCAATGGTAAAACTAATGACAAATTCCAAAAAATGAAAAAATATTCAAGCTATAAGAAATACAATACAAAGAAAATAGGAAGAAATATAATTTATTATAAGTATTCATTTATATATAATTTATAATTTACATTCAAAATACAATATCAAATCTCAGAGAAGGCTTCAGGGATACAATCCGAGTCATCATTGGCGGGAGGGGCAATTGACTCTTTGACTAAAATACGCTAAAATTTTTTTGACTAAAAATCTTCTAAATACGCCACTGGATTTTGGCATGCAAAATCGAAACTCAAATATTATCGATTATTTTCGATTTTTATCAATCGATATTGTATGTTTATTAATTATTTTCTATTAAATATCTGTAATATTTTCAATGCCCAGTTATCGTACTGTAATCTAGAAATATTCCCACGCGGTGCTACTTATTCTTCTTTTTATTAATTTAGGATCTACGTCCTGTTATTACTATGTGATGTGCGAACATATTCACATACTCAAGTAGGGTACTAACCTTGCTAGAGTTTAAGAAGAACTTAGATAAAAACCAGTTTTATTTAAAATCAAGCAATTGAAAAGTTAGATTTTATACTTTTTCTTAATCATTTTCTTACCTTACATAAGGAACCTGAAGAATAACCTTAGTTTATAACTTCGGTTGGTAAGTTTACATATTTAGTTTACAGATCTAATTATAGTGGGGGTATATAAATAATTTTATTTTAACATTTCACAAAGTCATCAGCTGCTAATGTCACTAATATTAACTTTTTGATTAATTCAGTTGGTTAACAAAACTTTTTACTTTGATGGACGTAAACTTAATATTGTCACCAAAAACGATGCTTATCCCATAGCACTTTTTCCACAAAATTTTGACTAGATTGCAAGATGCCTATTTTATAACCTCAGTAGATTTAATGAAAGTTTTTGGTCAAGTTTATTTTATCTGTTACTGCAAGAAGAGCTCGGTTTATGAACCCGGATTGTAGTACACAGTAGCGGTCATGGAAATTGCATTGAGAATTATTCCCGAATTAAAACAATAGATTTCTAAGTACTATATTATCTATATTCTAAATAATAAAAAATAGAAATACTTAAAAGTTAAGTTTTTGGTTTGAAACTTATAAGTTCAATAACACTTTTTTGCGCACAATCTCTGGTATACTGGAGGGTATTCCATACCCCCCAGACCCCCCGGTTTGAAAAACCTAGCTTTGTGTGCATCTTGTGTTTATATTGTGTACAGTTATTAAAACTTCATTGGGAATTGCTATTTTAATTCGGAAATATTGAGTGATGCAATTTCCATGACTGCTATTGTATTGTTATTCCATTCGGTAGGGTTTTTGGGACTGCAGAATTAACCAGGGCCTCTTATGCCTCAAAAAATCTTTGAGATTGTAATCACACATCTTTCGGATTAGTGAGTTAGATTAGTTTGTAATAGACCATGATTCCTTTATGGCTTGTTTAATTTCTATATTTTAAGGGGCTTGTAGTTGCGCCATTTGGGATTTTGCAGTGTAGCCTCAGACAATGAAGGCGTGGCTTGTGATTTGAATGATTATGGTTTTGAATATTATTAGTCGATTTTCAGCGGACACGGTGCTGCTTTGGCTCAGCTCAGGGTTAAGTGCAGTCATTGAACTTTTTGTCTTCTTTCTTGCGTTCTTGATGTATGGTTTCCATCGGATGCCCTTGTCCAGGGTCACCCTCAAGTAATTGGAGGTGTCTATCCAAAGTATCTCGGTTCCAAACATTTTTAGAGTAGAGTTCGAGATTCATTCTGTTTTTGGGGCCGATTTTTGATTGAGGAGGTTGGAAGGGGAGGATTTTATTGTCTTTGAGGACTATAGGTTGCCGTGATTTTAGAAGGGTAAACTCCTTTCCAACATGTTCGAACTATTTCTCAAGGTCATCATCATAATCCAGCTATAACATCCATCGTCAAATAGAGATTTTTTCTCTTAGAGATAGGTTTCAACATTTAGAACCCACGGCTACTTAATCTGGATTGGGGAATGCCTGTAACCCTGTTTTTAACAGTTAATTGCTGCAATCATCAACTCAGGGGGACCGACGGCTTTACGTGCCCTCCGAAGCACGGAGACGGTCATATGAAAGTTATGGACTTTCCCTGATTAGAACCGAGTATCTTCGAGTCAGCAGTTGTTTGGCTAACTTACGCCCGTACTAATAGTCACGGATTAATCCGAAATTCAATATTAATTCTCGAAATAGCAACTGTTGCTAAGATACGGTCTAAAATCCAGTAATCCCATTAGTAAATTTTGGGATTATCTTGAATCTTGAATTAATCCGTGACTATTAGTACGGGCATTACTAAAGACCGTTTCTTCTCAAGGTCATCTAGAGCTATTTGCAGACGGTATATAATTGGCTGAGAGCGAAAAAAACTGCTATAGCATGTCGCGTTATCACCATAGAATCATCGTTTTGTTTGCCTTTTGCGAGAGATTAAGAAGTCATGGATGTAGATAATGAATAGAGCCGGGGAAGGATTGGATCTTGGAGAGTACTCGCGATTATTTTCTTGGTGTCGGATCTTGGATCTTTAACTTTCACCTTGAAATTTAGGTATTATACGATGATCTATATCAGAGTTTCTGGTGTACCTCCTTCGAACATTTATTAAAGATGGCCTCTATGCCATACTTTGTCAAATTCCTTGGCAGTGCCCAGAAAGAAGGCACAGGTGGCCTGACTTTTTTTGAGGTGGTTCTGATTAACTCTCCGAACTGAAAATTAAAATTGGATCACAGCGGTTTATTCGGCGCGACCACTACTGAAACCGCGGTTTCACGCTCCCTAGTGTGCACGTTTGTGCTTTACTCCACACATCTGCTTGCATTTGGTGTATAGTCGGTGGCCTGGTTGGAATCCAAACTATTCCTCTGGAATAATTTAGGTTTCGGTCAGAACGGTATTCAATTTTTTCGGCTAATTTGTCGAAAAAGAGAAGGAGGCTGTTGGGGCGGTAATATGACAAATTTCAGAGGTTTTGGTGGACCTCTCTGGGTATAGTACCCTAACGTGGCCCGGAGGTTTTTATAGATAAAACTAAAATTCTCTCAGAATTTGAAAGATGACATCATAATGAAGCGATTAAACTATGCATGAACTCCAAATATAGATTAATTTAGGAATTCATTGATTTTAAAGTTTCGATATTTTGCATAGAGAGTACATTAACAATTCATTCTGTTGACGGTGTGTGTGCCCCGAGTCGGTCCGGTATCGGTATTATCGGTATCTCCGACCTTTGTTATTATGATAAAGTCGGCCACTTTTTATTGACTTGGAAAGTGCCTAAGAGAGAGGTTTGCGTTTGTGACTAACCCAATTATTCCCTTTTTTAGGGAATTCCCTTATTGCTCGATTTGTGATATTTAGGAGGTAGGTGGGATTGGTGGGAAAGTTTTGGGAGAGAGGTTGGCTGATCGGATCAGGATCACTGTATAGAACCTTTGTGTGGCCAGGGTCTGTATTTATGGAGTTAGTGCTAAATTCTGTCGGGAGATTTTCGAAAAATGCTTCAGCTTTGTCTTCGTTGCTGAGGGCGGGGCCGTTTGGTCCATCGAATAAGAGGATGATGGTCTTCTTTAGACGGAGGGCTTTGAGTAGCAAAGGACTGCCAGGACTAATCTTTTTCTTGTGTTTGTCTTTTCGACATCTTCAATATTCTGTGATATTTGACATCTCAAGAGCCAGAAAAACGTAATGTCAGACATCTTATCTTTAAGTCAGATTCAATTCATTATTGCATTGCACTATTATTGCTAGTACCACTCTCAACTGGTCGGCTGTAAGAAGATTTTTACGTTTTAAGTTAGACTTTGAGCAAACAGTCGTTGTTAAATATGAGATAATAAAATGAAATGAAATTTGGGGGTGATAAACGTTTATATCGTCTTATTTTATTTAAGTCTGATTTTAATTCTAAGAGTGTAATTAAGACAATGCTGCAGTCGTTTATGTAATGTGTTTGTTCATATATGTAATATAAAATTTTTATTGTTGCTGTTTACCAGCTACAACAGCTTTGTAGTGTTTTAAACTCAGAATTAAGGCGGGCTGACTCTCGAGTGTTTGAAAGCCACTACCACAATTTTATTGCTGTGAAGTCCGCACAAGTTGTGCCATTCACCCCAAGGAATTTTATTTTAAATTACAGTTATTAAATAATATTAAGAAGTAATCTATGCGACGAAGGTTCAAAGAACCAATCAAATTGAAGTACGAGAGAGACGGAGAGATATAAGCGATTTGATTGGTTCATTCAAGCTTCTGCCTATCTCAAAATAACTTCCGGGTCCGAATCCGGTACTTTTTGAGGATATAACTGCCTTTTTTTTAATTTTTACAAATTTTTAACTGTAAAATGATGTCAATCTTTGACTAATCCTTTTTACTTAGTTATGAAAACTTAAAATTGTTAATATTGGGGTATAAAAATAGCAAGCCATGCTCTACCGTTTGTTTATCATTAAATGAGGTTAAGCTTTGTTCATATTGAAAATAAACGTCAACATAATACATAAATAGCTACTTTCTTATATTAATAAAGCAGTTAACTACAAAATTGCATTTGTAGGAGTTTATATCGTAATAATGGTATTGTTATTTTAGATTTTTATCGTGCTCGAGTTTTGCTTTTATCTTGTATGTTACATATAAAGTAGACGTTTTGTAATCTATTGTGTGTCCATTTAAAAGTATATCAAATTTTTATCGCAATCTTGGGAACGTTTTTCATGCAGATTAAATTTTTTTTCTATCTTAAACTTTGATCACAAAATTGCACTGACAATTTGACAAGCTTTGATACATAATGAATACGTCAAATAAATCTTTAAAATATATTGAACAAAAAATATTGTAAGATAGAATGTACAATGTAAAAAAAAATTTTTGGAAACGCAATATTGTAACGTCGCCTCCTGTGGGTGAAAATCCAAATTAAAACTTAAAAAATTTTGTTTTGTGGGAGGAGCTAAAATAAAATTGTTAATTTTCGTTGGTCAGTTGAAACAACTGAAATCTTTAAAATTTAAAGGAATGAACATTATCGACCCTAAACCTTAATCTGGATTTTTATCATAAAATACTGTTTGCATCTTATATTTGACGATGTGTCTAAAAATCATATAAAGGAAAACAAGAGCGTTGCATTATCATGGAAATTATTACATCCTAGAAATGCGACGTGTTCCAAGTTTACATATATTCTACATTTCCGGGGAGTAACCACGTGTTTAGACTATTATTCTTCTTGTTCTACGGTTGTGACGTGACTGTAATGTGTTTTCCGGAACTTGAATTCGGACCAACGAGAATTAAAAAGTCAACTCGTATATTTAAAATAGACAATTTCCAAATTTAGCATTATTAATCGTGTAATACGCTCGCAAATACTCTTTATTGTATTTAACAATTTTTATTTAATTAAACACCCAATGTATCATTTTTATGGTTTTTGTTTCTCTTTTATTACTTTAAAATTGTTTAGATTTATGGTTTTTAAATTTTTAATTTATATATCCAAATAAGAATAATCGTTAAAGTGAAAACTAATTTTTTTGAATGAGAAAATTTGCTTTTATTTATAAATTGAAAAAGGTAATAAATTGAGTAACACTTACCTTCCAAAAAGAACAACTCAGCCCACTTTGCCAGAACTCGCTCAATTTCTAAATACATAAATATAAGTATTGTTATGGGATTGTAAAGGTGGTCGATGCAGACATATTCGACCACAATGCAGGACAGTTTTTTATTTAATTTCCCAGTAGTTTAGTTGCAGGTTAAACAAGCATTAGTTATGTTAGTTATGTTAGTTATGTTAGATAGTTATGTTGGTTAGTTATGTTAGTAAGGCCTAGTTTTTAAATTGTAAGTTAACTCAAATTAAATGGTTAACTAAGATTTCTGACCAATCAGAATAGTCATAAATGAAGGTTAAACTTTGAATTTGGGTTAACTTACGATTGAAAAACTGAGCTTTAGTTATGTTAGTTAGTTATGTTGTAAGGCATAGTTTTTCAATCGTAGATTAACCCAAATTTAATAGTTAACTTAGATTTCTGACCAATCAGGATACTCTGAGGTTAGTAACCAAAGGTAACCAAAGGTTAACCATAGGTTTTAACCTTTGAGTTTGAGTAAACTTACGATTGAAAAACTGAACCTTAGTTATGTTAGTTAGTTATGTTAGTTAGCTATGTTAGTTAGTTATGTTATAGTTAGTTATGTTAGTTAGTTACATGAGTTAGTTACATTAGTTAGTTACGTTAGTTAGTTACGTTAGTTAGCTATGACAGTTAGTTATGCTAGTACAACAAAGTTCTCATAAATATAAAAATATTATTCATTACACGAAGATATATTGCTTTATTCACAATAAGTTATTAAACAGCAAAAAAAACCTTTAATGTGCGAATAATTTTTAATTTATTGGGAAAAAGCATTTTGTTAAATTTTGACTTTAGTAAGTAGACAGAGACTAAACGCGATTGCTTCAGTCCCGAAAGATCCCTCTAGTACGCAAGATTTTGTTCAGTTAACAGTTCCTTATAGTCCCTTTTGCAGTCCGATATGCCATCCCGGAAGTTGTTTCTGATCTCACTAAGTGTCGTTTAGCAGAAACATCTGCTTTTTTCGTTGCTTTTTATTTTAGCGTGACTCGGCACCTCCCTCAGCGTTAAACTGCTAAGCTGTGTTTTACAACCATGTAATGCTTAATGCTGCCTGGCTTTTGGTCAAGATCTGGTTACTTGCATAAGCTCTCTATATAATTTGCTCTGTGCACTGTACAGGCTGTATTGCAGTTATATTTAGGGGTGGGCTACCAAATTTTGAACAACCGGCTAGCTATTATTTCGAAGAAAGAAAAAAGAAACGGTATAAATGAGTATATTGTCACCTCATTAAACCTCGTATTTTACATACGTACATGATGTGTGTAGGTGTAGTGTGTTGCGCACATGATATGTTTGCGAGTGTGTGGCACATCGGCGCGATGTGCATATTTTGCATAAACATACTATTAAAATGGCTTTTTTTTTCGGAGTTATTTAACAAGCGACTGGCCGAGTTCCAAAAATTTTAACAACCGGCTCGCGCGAGCCTGACCGAGCCGGCTCCAGTCCACCTCTGGTTATATTTGCAAGGAAAACCGCAGCGCGGCAGCCCAGGTTTATGCTAAATACATCTCCTGTTCTGCTGCTCCCTGCTCCAACGCCGTATTTACAGAGACGTATTTTAAGATTTTGTGCGCGGGGGCTCAAAAAATTTGCCACTCCCATAAATTAATTAAAAAACGCTAAAATTAATTTTTTAAATTTATTCTGATTATAAAAGGCGCCCCAAGCAGAGCGTGAAGGACGGCTTGCGCCGCCCCTCGAAGCCTTTTATCCTCATGGCCCTTAAGTAAATACGTCTCTGTTTCTACCCTCTCAGGTATGAAAATCTAAATATATTTTCGCAAAAAATCGTAAAGTTAGCCGAGTTATAAGTCATAAGGAAATCTAATCCGAGGAAATGACTTTAATCAAGTTTTATTACAGCGAGGATTAATCACTGTATGGCCCTGGTATACCATTTTATCAGAAAAGCACGGCAAGAACTTGAATGTCTCTGTCAACTGCAGTTCAAGCTTTAAAATCGATTTTCTCGAAACAGCATTTTTGTGACCATTGGATCGATCGGCTTTACTTATGAAAATATATATTTATCGGAAAACATATCAAAAGCGATGCTTTCCGAGTGCCCACTTGGCAGCTAAAGTGAAACATTCCTAATCAGCTCACAAATCGACTAGTAATATGAAATCGACTGGTAATGTGTTTTTATTAATGGTCGATTCTGTTACTTCTGCATGTTAAGTCATTTATATTATAAAAAAATACTATTAAAGAAATTAGATTCAAGGACTGAATACATTTCCCCATAGAGGATTGCTCTAATGACATTGTTTTAATAATTCATCTTATCTGTCACGATTTGTAATTTAAACAATATTTTTTATATTTGATATAATAGATAATTTTATGTTTTCCGAAAAAAAGTATACTTACCTTTCCTCGAAAATTATCCGCTACTGGGCTTACAACTTTAAAAAGCTCGCTCACGCTCGCTTTTTAATATAGCTGCGCGCCCAGTAACGAATCATTTTCGATACTCGGACAGTAATATACTATTATTGTCGGATCTATCAGAAACCCATAGCTTAAGTTGTTTTGGTTTTATAGCCAAAGACTCAGTAAAGTTTTGGAGAAAATTTTGTAGTAACCATGAATATAGTAACCAGCAAGCGATAAGACAAATTCAAGGTTAGGCTAGGTTAGATTAGGTTACGTTAGGTTAGGTTAGGTTGGGTTAGGTTAGGTTAATTGCGTGTTTTCGTAGGGTTTTGGTGTTGTTTTTGATATCTGTGCTATTGAATCTGGGCCACATACATGTGGGGGTGGGAGTTTTTGTACAATTTTATGTCTTTCGTATAATTTAATATTTGAATTTGTGCGTCATCAATAATATTGTATTTGACACACTTATTTCAGGTGTCACTAGAATTAATATATTTAAGTTGGTAACCAAAATAAAATGTTGGGGTTAGCATTTTATAACCTAAAAGTTTGTCTCCATCAGGTTTTTTTGTGTTATTACTAGTGTTTTTACTAATTTGCAAATGTTGCCAAATACATACTATTTAATATTGGCTGATTCTCATTTGATAATCAGATAAACACACTTTTTTTAAAGATCTAGTCATCAATCAGTCAAAAATCTTAGCCAATAAACATTTGGAAAAATTATTTTAATTTTCAGTAATTATTTGAATATCAATTTTAGACTAGATATTAAAAAAATGCTAAGAGACCGATTTAAATCACGTCGGATCTGATCAAAATTCATTACACAACTTAATTGGATTGCAGGTAAAAATGGAACTAAATTAAAAATTATTCTGATAAAGGGCTTAAAATCTATTTTTAAAATTATATTTATCTAAAGCCCGAATGGAACAGAAGAATGCCTAAAACTAAAAATAATATAAGGAAGTTACGGTCGTTAATAGCCTACAATCCGGATAGAGAGAGTCCAACAGTGACATCAGTGGAGGATGTTCTCATGCTGTATCCACTAAGAAGGAAGAGATGTTAGCATTGAATAACGAGAACGGTTTGTAGGAGAGATCGTTTTTCCACCAGCTCGTTGTCTTAGCTATTATTTTCATTTTCGTACCTCAAAGAGGATATGGAATCAGTCTACAGATTCCTGGAAGAAGATTTTGAAGATCCACATAACTACTATTGATGCTGGTATATATTGTCATGTTCCAAAATTGTTTTTCTGACCCGGCTGTCTGTCTCTGATTGTGAAAATTGTAATGTAAAAAAAATTAAAAATATAATTTAAATCTTCTCTGAGTCACCCATTTTTTATACATGAGACTCTTATTTTTGGTATCACTAAATTAATCACTTTTTAAAACTTTGAAATTAAACACTTAAATTAAACTAACTTAAATCAAAACTTTTATTAAATTAATTTGAAAACTTAAATTAAATTGGAACGGACAAATACACGTCCGTTCGCTTGGCTGTCGGTCATCAAAAATATCATATCGGTCGGCATACATACACATTTTTCAATTTAAAAACTTAATAAAATAATACCAACTTAACATTTTGAACGATTTAAAATATACAGGAGGATTAAAACTATTTACAACACAAAATTTATTTGCAAAACTTAAACAATTATTATTATCAACCTATTTAAATGTATTTTGAACATGACAATATGTATACACAATTTAGAAGAAGAACAGCGGGTTATGTGCAAAAGTACCCAAGTAAAAAAAAGTCGTCGACGTGAGCGTCCTGATTACTCACAATCCAACAAGCTGAACTGGTGAACAAAGAAGAAAACAAAATTAGAGGACAAATAGAAACAGGATAAGATGCGGGCGTCACCCTTGGGTTGACTTTCACGAACTTTTCAGTGGCAGTGCGTAGCAGAAGAAACCAAGAGACGTGCACTCCCACCCAGAGACTAGGAAAAGTAGGATAGTTAAGAAGAGCCAAACAAAACCAGATCAATACTAAGAGCAAGTTGTAAGGAACACTCGTGGGGCCTTCAACGTTGCTCGTGAAGAGGTTGGCAGAGCTGCCTTTTCGAAAAACGATCAGCAGAACTAAAGAGGATCTAAAGAGGAAACATCAGAAGCACCAGAAAAGGATATATCCTCATAAAGACAGACAGGGATGTCCTAACGGACGAAGAAGAATTATGCAGATACTTCACGACCAACGGCCAAATCGTTCTTTGGCCTCTCAGACTGGTCTACGGAGGGACTACAAGAGAAACTGCGAAGAAGTTATTAGAAGAAGCCAAACTTAGAATAGGACTGACTAGAGGATGCAGGGTCTGTTGATCAGGGATCCACGTCAAAGCTTCAAGCCAAATATCGCATGCGTCCAAATATCCGAGCCCAATTGTTACATGCGTCCAATGCATACTGATGCTGTAGATATTGAGCTCTAGATGCCGATACATTTGCATTTTGGAGCAGTGAGGATCGTTTAAAAAGAGATGAGGTGAAGTTGGTCATCCTTGCGCGAAAGAAGCAAAAGAGTGAGACACACAATGCAGAGCCGTCCCGGCGTAAATCAGCAAGTACGGCATACCAAACCTCACTGAAAAAAGGGTACCTAAAGATTCCACGACAAATGATCCTCTACCAAATGCTGCTAATAACAAATGATCTCTAACCATATGATTTCCTACTAAATTATTCTAACTAGAAAATAATCCATAATATAATAAAAAACTCGATAATTACAGATTTGAAAAGTTTGATTTCGAGTCGCCCTATTCATTAAAAACACCTTTGAAGCAGCTTCAACTCAAAAATTACAGATCTAGAAAGACGGGTTCCCAAGCAGCACAAAGCCCTCAAAAATGTAAATACACGGTACCGATATTTACATAACGGTATGGCATTGATTTGCCCATTTTGCCGTTACTATTTTGAGGTATCAATTATGTAGATAAACGGTACAGGTATTTTCGTAACGGTACGGCATTGATTTTCTCATTTTTCCGTTACTGTTTTGAGGTATCATATATGTACATAAACGGTATAGGTATTTTCGTAACGATACGGCATTGATTTGGCCATTTTGCCTTTACTGTTTTGATGTATCATTTAGGTACATATACGGTACAGGTATTTTCGTAACGGTTCGGCATTGATTTGCCCATTTTGCCGTTACTGTTTTGATGTATCATTTAGGTACATATACGGTATTATATATTTTAGATTATATAGTAGATCGATATAACGTAATATTATGTACCTTTTAAATAAGTTAGGGTAAAATATTATGTTAAATATATTTAACCATTATGAATGGTATCAAAACAGTTAAGTTAAAATCATAACTTGAAAGTAATAATGCTTTTTTACATTATTAGATACTGAAATTGTAACTACTAAAACATTACTATTTAAACTGAACTTTATAGATATCAAACCGGCAATGTGAAAATCGTAACTTCCAATTCATATTATAGCTGTACATATTAGATACTGCAATTATAGTACCGAAACGGTAAGGTTAAAACTGCACCTAAACGGTACCATATGTTCAAATATATTTTAGTTACTAAAATTTCAAAACATATCTGATACATAAATTGGCTTTACAATAACGGTATGAAAATATATGCATTGAAACGATACTTAAAGGGTGCAGTGCATAAAAATGCATAAAAAATTATGTGCCGTTTAAGTACCTTTCTGATACTTAATTTTCTATTCGTTATACTTCAATGCTATACAGATATAAAACCGATGTCGGTGTTGCTTGGGTTCTTTGAGTCGCCCCACTCATTAAAAACATCCCTAAAGTGTCTTCTACTCAAAAAATTCTTCATATGTACCGCCCTCAATATCATCATGCGGTGAACTGCAGTTGCGGATCATTTGTGATGGGGATTATTTGCCCCCCGGATCATTTGTTTGGGGATTATTTCTTATGGGTATCATTTGCTGTAAGGATAATTTGTCGTCGGGAATCATTTGCGCCGGGATCATTCGTCGTGACACCTTGTCTAAATGGAGGCCAGGTTCTAAAGGAAGGAGCATTATGCCTTTATTGAAAACAGATTAGGAAAATATGTATTTAAAATTTATTGCTTGACCAGAACGTTTTAAAATTTTAGTTCAAGCTTTTCTAAATTTTGTTAAAATTGTTATGGCATAGGAGTGTATGGCGCGTGTACTTAAGACTACAATCACTAAACTACACAAAAATTAAAAATGAAATTTGAACATAAGATAAAAATTGAAAATTATAACGCGATTGAAATAAATTAAGGAACGTAATATTAATTAACCAACCTTGGTTTCGATCTGTCAGGGTTGTCTCTCGCATATTCGTGGGTTCGTACGCAAAAAAATTCGAAGCACATTAGCTAATGAAGAAAAGAAGCTTAAGTAGGGTAATTGACAATAATTACACATAAAAAATTTACTACTTAGTTTTACGAATAAAAATATTCCAAAACAATTTTAAAGCAGGGATTCCCCCCTTAACGATGAGCTTTTTTTTAACTTTTAATAATAAATACATATGTACCTACAATTTTAATGCCCAAAAGGGGTAGATGTAGTTGAAAAAAGCATTTGGAAAATCACTAAAATTTTTAAAAAAAGCAAAGCAAGCAAAATAAGTGAGTTTGATGTTGTTACAAATAAGATTCTTACTATAGAATTTTTTAGGCGTTTAGAACTTAATAATAATTAAAAGAAAAGTTGGTTACGCGCTGGCATAAATAATTTAATAAATAGTTAATTTATAAAGTAAGGAAAACACAGGAAGTTTCATTTTATAAGCTAAATAGTAAATAAATTTAGAGCCCTTTTGGTAATTTTTCAACCGAAAAATACCCTACATACGTTCATTAACTATTTATGGTAATAAATGACTGCAGTATCTGCTAAACATCTTACATTTTAATGTAAAATACGTTAGCTATGTAAAATTATTTACGATATTAGTTTGTGCTTTTTGTAGGAAAACCATTCAAATACGCAGGCTTTAAGAGCTCTTTCATCTCATGCCGAAAGGATATTACAGAAACCATCACAAGAAGTTACTAATCCAACTTATTCTCATGTAAGTAAGAATCATTTATTTTGTTTGTATAACACTTTCAAATATTTTTTTGTGAATGCGAACAGTTATTAACAATAAACTCATTGTTACAAAATTTGTTATTTCAAATGATTCATTAAAACCGGCACGATTATTTTGTAAGTTTTAACGAAGGTCATTTATAACATCGGATAGAATTAAAAAAGTAAAAAAAAAGTTAATAATTAATTAAAATATATTATTTGTTTTAGGAACCCAACATTTACGCTTTCTCTTATAAAGTGCAAGATCAGCAATCGGGGGACGATTTTTCCCACGTTCAACAGCAAAATTCGAAAGCGACAAATGGAGAGTATCGTGTCAAACTACCCGATGGACGCGTTCAGATAGTCTCATACGTTGCTGATAATAATGGATACAAAGCCGATGTGAAATACACAGAAGAGAAACATGTACACCAACAACTCCGTCCAATTCAACCAAGTAATGAAAACATTGATTATGTCTATAACTATCAGCCGCCCCTAGGCCATAATTACGAATCACCGTCAAAATACAAAAACGAAAATTTATATACCGCAAACTACGAGAATCAAATACAAATTAATCCGTACGTCGTTATAAATAATAATGAGAAAAATATTCCACAACACAATGTCGAATACTTCCAACATAATAACAACCAAGAAAAACTTGTTCAAATAAATAGAAATAGTTTTAACAACAATAAAATTGAAGGATTTATTGGATCAACTTTAGCTCCTTATATACTTGACAATTCAAAAGGTTTTCAAGAAAATGTTTTGTCAACTGTATCGCCAAACTTTGAAAGATACAATCAATTTCATATTAAGTCGCAACATGTACAATTTCTAACAGACAAAAGTCACTTATTATATTAGTAAAGTTGTGTTTCTAACAAAATTTTGTCAGAATTTATCGAGGGGCGTTTCACTTGAAAAATCTCACACTTCATGCATAAGTAATTACAAATATTACTTATGTAAATTGCTCTTGTAATTACCCAATAAAAAATAACTCCCGAAATTAACTGTAATGATAGGAATAAACTGCAATTGCCTGTAATTATATCTAATTAAGTGAAATAACAAATAATACTAATTATAATTGATTTATTGTAAAATATTTGTAAATTAAAATTTTTATATAATATACTAGTTGCACTTAAAGCAAAGCAAGTAGTCGTATTTTGTGATATACTCATATTGTGATTGTTACAAACACATTGCTATGTAATCTCTCTTTACATTTGGGGTAGTTATAAAATTTTTCTCTATTTTTCACCGTGAAATATAAAATACTATCTCTTTAAAAAACCTGTTTTCAGTTTTGATTTTGCTATAAATTGTTCTAAACTATAATTATTTTGTTAATGTTCTGTAATAATCAACCAAATATAAATTCCTTCTATCTCTCTGCTACTCTCCAAATTCTTAAATAAAGTATGCTGCTCTCTAACTATAATAAGTAACAGTTTCTATCTAAATTTTTATTGTCAAAATTTTTATTCATTTAAATCTCATCTCTTGCTAATATTTTGTTTCTAAACGTTTGTGACCTCATGGCTGAGTAAAAATTGTGCCTTCGAGTAAGATAACACTAACACTAACTAATTGTAACAAAAATACTTTAAATCCATAATTTTTAATTGCTATTAAATTTGTTTGTACTTGTAAATTTGTAAATTTGATTAATAAACTAACGGATCAATAAGAAGTGCGTAATTTATTGCTCGTTAATTCAGTGTCGGCTCGTTGTATTTTTATTGAGGAACCCAATCCTAGACTAAGGAAGACCTTCGACAGGTTTGTCAACACCGTCAAAGACAAGATAACAGAAGCGGTGATTGAAGCCAACAGGAAGTTGATCTAGGAGAAAAACCGGGGAAGGCGTCGTGCGCAGCGCACAGACTACCCGGAAGATCGACTGGAATACAGCTTCCTGAAACGGCAGGTCTAAAAGGCTACTTCAGAGTACAAGAATACCAACTGGGGCAACATATTGAGAGATATTACCCTTCAAAATCCCTCCCACTTCAAAACAAAAGGTAGAACATTTCCCCCTAGACGGACCGAACGGAACAGCTCTTAGCGCAACTGAGAGAGCTGAAGCACTCGCCGATAGTCTGAGTTATGTATCCTCACACTCGGCAAATTAAAAAAAAATGGATTATATCGCGGTTATAAAAATCGTACACCAGTGATAGACAGAAAGAAAAATAAAAAGAAAAGAAAACGGTAGACTATTTCCGCGCCGAACTGCACTTGCGCCGAATCGATTTTGCGTTAAAACAGCTGCGGCAAAACGGTTGCGGCGAAACGGTTGCGTAGAAACGGCCGCATAGAAACGGCCGCATCGAAACGGCGGCGCCGAATAGTACCCGACCCTACCTAGAAGGTTCATCCAATTCTGTATGCCACATTTTATTCATTATTGCAGACTGTTTTTCTAAGAATGTGTGAGAAGCTCATAATCTATTCGGATCTAACTATGCGTGTCACACGTCTAGTAAAGGCCGATTTCTTCACCTTAAGATATCTATTGGATAACGAACTCAGCAGACAAATTAATCAAGTAGCCAATCAAAATTTTTATGTGTTATTTTGAATTTGAATTGCGGTTGTCTGATTGGTCACTTGATTAATTTTTTATCCGATAGATATATCAGATTAAGTATTTATATAAAAAAAAATAATAATAACTACACATAATTTACCAACCAACAAATTGGTCTGGTGAAATTCAGAGAAGACAGTGCCTTATTTTTCCTTGGTATTCATTTCTCCATTTTATTTGTTTTGATGTCTACATTTGGCAAGACCTTCCACTCTCGTCGTTGCGCGATCTTTGTTTCTGTTTTCTACTTACGGGTTAGTCGTTGGCGTTCCTGGGTTAGGTTCTGTTTATTAGGTTAGGCACTCTTTCCAGACCGTCCAGAAACCTTACACCGAAGAAAACCGATAAAGGAGCAGGTTTCACTGTTGAATGAAAAGGTCCTAGCAGAGGCTATCAAAAGGATCGCAATAAACAAGGCTCCGGCGTCTGATAGAGTGCCAGAGGTAATTCTGCATGAGATGGCTGCAATTAGACTTAAGGCTCTACTCGAAACCAACAACAGATATCTGGCGGAGAGTACATATCCCTCAAGTTGGAAGATGACATGATAGGTTCTGCTGAGAAAGGGTAATAAGCCTTTGCACCTCCATAGCTTATATAGACCGATTTGTATGATGGACCACGCTGGTAACGTCTTTGAAAGACTTATATTTAAGAGAGTCCAACGGGAAATAGATGATTCGGGAGGCTTGCAAACAATCAGTTTGGATTTCGAAAAGGAAGATCTACCATAGATGCGTTGGACGGCATCGTTAAAAGAATTACTGCAGCAAGGGAGAGTACTTGGAGAACAAGGAAGTTTGTGGTTTTTGTGATCCGCAACTCCGCAAGATTGGATGTGATCATGGAAGAAGTCGAAGCCAGAAATGTGTCTCCATATCTGATAAATGCCATCGCAAACTACCTGCAAAAAAAGTATATCATAGTAGAGGGGAACCTGTGGCAGGATATACTGCAAGTATTTGGAGGAGTCCCACAAGAATCGGTACTAGCCCCCCTTTAGTTGGACCTTAAAGCACCATGGAGTACTGAAAATCTCCACACCACCTAGGGTACTGATCACAGGGTTTGCGGATGATCTGTCTATAGTGGCCGACGCCCGCACGGGAGCAAAGTGGAGCATCTGCACCTGGATGACCACCAAAGGCTTCACCATAGTGACGGAGAAGACCGAGGCAGTTATGAATTCCCGGTAAAACAAGATGAGACTTCTATCATTTTGAGCTGATTTCCGAGTTGACGTTTTCTTAGGCGTGGGCTTTTATGTTCTTCCTTCTGCTGTTTCATCAAGTTTCGCACCCTGACTACTTTTTCAAGGAGGTTTCTTAGTTTTTTGCCTGGTTTTGCCCTCTCTTTTTTGGATTACCCTGTATGCGGTTGTCCAGAAGATTTAGAAGGCGATTTCCTTTGGAGTTTAGACTGAGTGTGTCTGAGTAAAAAGATTGGATTGATATTTGCTGATTTATAGAAGTTGTCTTGTGCAGAATGACCAGATGATTTGGTGTCCATATATCATATAGGGTTTCTCGGACAGGGTGTTTGGTTGCTGGGATTTTTAGTTTTGGAAATATTGGGTTTTTAGTCTATTTCTAAGTTAGTAGAGACTCCTAACTCAGAGGGAAGGTTCATATCTGATTTTGAAAATTCTGCCTTGTTGGCGAGGATGGGGTAAAATGGATCGGGGGGGGGGGGTGTTGACGGATTCATGATACGAGCCTTGTAAACCCTGCATTCATTTGATGCTATTGAATGGTTTGTGTTACTGTATTTCGCTCTGACAACGCAGTTAACGCATTTATGTTGTTCGATGTTGTGGATGATCAGCCTTAAAAATCAACTTTTATTGATGAAATTCAAATTTCCTGTTCACATCTTACATCTCTAAATATTAAAGTTGATTTTGTTGGGTTGTAAATATAATACAAAACAACAATAAATAAAGCAATTGTAAGAATTGCTAACATTAAAAAATTCAATACTACATTTCTCACCACAAAATGAGTCAAGGGCAAAGGCAAAGTGGCCACTGCAAAATGTTCAAAGCCAAAATACCTTTCGACGACGTTCACAATTCGAAACAATTCCACAATTCAGCGCAACTCTTCGCTTACCGGATGGGTACATTTTATTTTCCACAATAAACAATTATTTTCAGGTATTTTTCAATAATATAATAAAATTTAAATTAATAAATACATAAGCCCACTCTTACTCTAAATCTCTATCCATTTGAGAGAGAGAGACTTGAGAGTCATTTGATTTAATTTGATGATTCTAAAATTTCAAAGATAATACGTCCATATGTTGCCATATCAAATCAATTCTAAATTTACTTTCAAATTTGAATTTGAAAATGTTCTTATATTTTTAAATAAAATCTTTCTTCTATTCTATTATTATTAGAATTTAAAAATTTTTTTGTGGTAAATAATTTGATGAGTCATGTGTTCTTGTAAAAAAAAATTGCCTTCTCCCAAGTAGAAAAAAGGGCCAAATTCAGAGACCGTCGTCCCGGGCGCTGGAAACTTTTGTTACGTCACTGAATTTACCAATCAATTAATTATAATTAACATTTCCAATCTCAAATTTTAAATATTACCTTTCCAATCTCCAATTTAATTACTGAAAATTAATCTTGTGAAAAATTCAAACTCAGATTTAGCCATATCTATTTTGAATAATTTCCAAATTAAAAAATCAAACGTACCCAATGAAAATAATAGATCGCTTTTATTAGCAAAATATAAAATTGAAAATCAAAATATTTATCAAAAACTAAACAAATCAGTCAGTTGTTTCTTGTGATTCTTAAAATTTCTGAAGAACTTTTGAGAGTTTCCACTGGGCACTGTCACCGCTGATGAAAGCGCTGTCACCATTGATAGATATTTAAAAATATGTGTTCTGATTGTTGTCCTTAAGAACTGTAATCTAACAAAAACATCTTTTAATAAAATTTTTAAGTACAGGGTGTCCCCGTGACCGTGGAGAAAAGTTTTATTTTGTTTTACCTGCACCTTGCTCATTATTTTTAAAATTTCCGTGAAAACGGTTGGTTTCCAAAAAAAAAATTATTTAATCAAAGTTGTAACCCGTTAAATTCCTTATCCGGTGAGGGCCTTCAGTTTTTTATAAGACGTTTCATTTAACAGATACGGAGTTTGCAATAAAAATAAAAAAAATGACACCTGAATTTTTTAAACATTTTTTTCTTTAATTTAATTTATAACTCGAAATCCATTGATTTTAGACGATAAGGAATTATAATCTAATTTGCAGATAAGCAAATGAACTTTGAAAAGTTCTAAACCATTATAGGCTTAAAAGATCAATAATATCGGAGCTATGGCCGTTTAAAATAAGAAATTCAAAAAATTGCTTTAAATTAAGGTACCCCCAAGGGTTTTGGACTTGTGTACAAAAATGTTATATGAAAATTTGTCTTAGAAAGTGTCCTTTTTCACAACCTCAAAGGTTCTCTACGGTCACGAGAACACCCTGTAGGTATATAAATTCTTAATTTGTGAAATATAATAAATTAAAAATAAAATAAAATACATTTACTGACCACAGCGATAACCTCCGCTGAAAGCTTAAAAATAAAATAAATTTTTAATTAATATTTAATTAATTTGTTACATTAAAGTTTTAATTTATTAATTTCAAAATTGTTTTGAATAAAACACATAACATTTTCGGTTATTTTCTAAATTTAACATTTTTAAGTTTTTAAACAAAATTTTAAAAGAAGTAATAATTAGGCTAAATATTCAAAAGGCTGCCTAGCAACCGTTAGTTAACTTCCGTTAAGAACCATGATTTAAAAACCGCTATCCAATCGGCCGCTGTTAATTTTTCACCGTGTTTCAAATATAGGTACCTCACTTTTTGGTTGTCCAGGCTACCATAATAGTCATGGCTGAGGTAATAACATCTAAATTCTAATTAATGTTTCGAAATCACTCCATTAATTTTTTATGAGCAAAGTGAGGCAGATTCTGTATGGTCTCTCTACTATTTCTGTTATATTATTTACGAGTTATGACTGTCTGTTCTTTAAAACCAATCAACTATTGATTTATTGAATAAGTTACCTGTAATAGTAATAATGTGGTAAAATTAAATTTAATATTGACTATTGAAGTTAAAGAATTGAATATGAAAATAATAGGTCAATCTCCGTCCAAAATTTCGAATATGTTTTTGTATAAGCGCACGAGCTTCATATTATTTATTTGATTTTGCGCTTGCGTTATCGGTTACTCTTCCCTAAGGATAACAGGTGACAGGCAGTGTCCGCAAGGATAGCGTCAGCGCAGTTATCCATTTTTCATGACGAATAAATTTCATGATTGCCTCGTGGATTCCGAAGATCTTAGGTTATGTTATTAATGTAGCTAATAATTTCAAATTTGTGAATTATTGCACGTCGACTAAAATTGTGTAAATTCCAAATTATCCACTCCGAATAAATAATTTTATTAATTTTTCAGTGTTAACTTTTATGTTATAGCTTGATTTAGCAAGTAACCAATTTGGCAAAAATTCAAAATTTATAATTTTCAATTTAGTTCAGGTACGTAAACTTTAATTTGAAGTTGCATTCGGACTTCTGTAGCTTTTTGGATGTGTGCCAACGTAATTAAATTAATTAACTGTGTAATCGAATAATAAAAAACATTTTTACGCCAATTGACTTTTAAATAATTAACAATTTAGTGGTTTGAAAACAAGACCAATTTAAAACAAGCAATTGAAAAGGTAAGATGAATTTGAAAACCCTTTTTTTGAAACAGTTATTATCGTTACTACCTTCCTTCAGTTGCAGTCAAGCTTCAGTAAATTAATTGTTTAGTTCAAAAAAGTATCCATTAGAGTGTAGACTACAAAGATAATTTTCACTTGATTATTTTTCCACTGCACTGATTTAGTTTTCTTTATGAAAAACCTTTTTAAAATGGGTAATTGTAAAAGAAGCAAAAATATTTGTTCAACGTACAAATTGAAGAAAAACAATTTTTTGACTAAAATAAAATTTTTTCTAAATGTTAACTAAATACGGCGGCGGCACTCCATAAAAATATGTAAATCCCTAAAGCGCCGAAATAATTATTTAAATAAAAATATTTTCTTTCGATTACATAAATTGAAAAAACACATTTAGCTTTAAAACTTCTAAGACCATAAATTTTGAAAGTTTGTATGTACATCATCTATGCAAATTTATAATTACTTTGGGAAACGCGAATAAAATTAAAATAACTTTAATCCTACAAACCGAAGCAACCAACTTTAATGTAAATTTGGTGAAATCCTGAGCGCCAATCAAACTACACTTTATTTCACAGCTTTACTTAATTTGTAATCTGATTAACATAAAACGGATCAGCTAGCTGAATTATCTATTATTTACGAATATATTTCACGTGCCAAAACTTTTATAAGCTTATCATAACTGGGCGATACTGAATTGATTGCCAGACTTAAAACTAAACCACTGCCTTCAGTTTAGTAGTCACTCCGATGACTACTAACACAGCCAATCTCGAAAATGCAAAGTCTTTAGTTTTTTAATACAATTTTATTTGACTAACATTTATTATGTTAAATCGAAGGATTTTTTGGTTTTTTCCTTATATCTCGGAAACAATCCATCTTAGCGACATGACTATTCTATACAAAATTAAAGCTGCTTAAATTTTCTACAAGTTTTATTCATTGAAGTTTTTCGATATTTGTAGAGTTTTCGAGATATCTGCTCTTGAAGGTCTGTAATTTTGGAAAAATCATTTTTGCCTCACATTTTTTGCTCTTTTTGACCGGATAACTCTTCAACGATGCAATCAAAAATAAATGCTAACTATTGGTTTTAGAGCATTAAATTCCCTTTAATAATATTTATTACTTTACTATTTTATTTAGTTTCCTTCAAATGTTAAAACAATTTCAGTGTTGAGCGTGAAATCTGAAGTTTTGCAACAACTCTCGATTCGCACTATTCCTAGTCAATGTATTGGCCGAAATATGCACCATTATGTACACAGCTAGACCATTTTAATTGAAAAATATGTTGTTAGGACCATCTTTGTGCATGTATGTACCATTAAATGAAAAAGAAGTTTATTGACATAGAAAAGTCATAAAAAATTAACATAAAACTTACAACAGTAAGTACCATTGAGTCAATTTCTTGTTCTCTTAGGATGGAAAGAACCTTCATCCTCGTCTTGTCGCACCATTCAGGCAGTTTCCCTGGCAATTTTGGCATGCTGGGGAACATTTGAGGCTTGCTTTTCTGTTGCCAGACTTTGCACTTGCACAGTCTTTTGTGCATCGGCAGAAAATCATTTTGAGGATATCCTCCGGTGCAGCTGTTAACTCACTGTGAACTGGGATCAGGCAGTTGTTTTCAATCCTCCACCCACACATCTGAGGAGACAGGTTATTTCCCAGCCACAGCTGTACTTGGTGGAATGTTCGGAGGGAATTCTGTTTTACAGCTCCCTCGGTGGGAGGAAAACGAAAGATATCAGGCGTGATGGTGGCCACCGATTTCAAGAATGACTTGAATCTGTAGGCATTGAGGGAGACTTCTTTCTCTGGAGCCCCATACCACCTTAAGATGAAAGTTTCACCTGCCTTTTGTACTTGGGCGGTGGTGGAGAAAGGGTCTGAAAAGACCGCTGCTGCTTTCTAAACCTCTGGCGACTTCAGATACAACTTCGCAAATGCCACCTCGCTTTTCCAAAATGAGAAAGATGTTGTATCGCATCCAGTAAAGGCGTTTACCCACAATTTTCTAAGAAAAATGATTGATAAAATAGTAAAGTAATATATCCACAAAACCCAATAGTTAGCATTTATTTTTTGATTGCATCGTTGAAGAGTTATCCGGTTATAAGAACAAAAAATGTGAGGCAAAAATGTTTTTTTCCAAAATTACAGACTTTCAAAAGCAGATATCTAGAAAACTATACAATATATCGAAAAACTTTATTAAATAAAACTTGTAGCAAATTTAACCAGCTGTCATTTTGTATAGAATGGTCATGTCGCTAGGACGAATAGTTTCCGAGATATAAGCAAAAAATCTAAAAATGGAACCTTCAAACCCTCCTTAAGAGTAAAATTCACTGCTGACGAGGTCATCTTGGCAGCAAAAGACCCTACCTACAGTAGCGGTCATGAAAACTGCATTGGGAATTATTCCCGAATTACAAAAATAGATTTCTAAATATATGTATTGTATTCTTAATAGTAAAGAATAGAAAACAGAACAGAAATAGATAAAAAGTTAAATTTTTGGTTTGAAACTCATAAGCTCAAAAATAAATTTTGATTTATTTATTTTTATATTTAGATAATTACAGCTAAGTGTGTCAAACTGGGGGGTTTGGGGTATGGAATACCCCCCAGTGCATCACAGATTTTGTTGAAAGAAAGAAATTGTGTTATCGAATTTCAAATCAGAAATATTAGATCTTAGAATTTTAGAAGTTAAATTTCTACACCTTTTGTAATTGTAATTCAGTAAAGGTCAACTGCTATTCAGAAAACGTCAATTATAATTCAGAAATCGTCTGCTGATATTCAGAAATAGAAAATAGTCAATTGTAATTCAGAATTCGTCAGTTGATATTTAGAAATCGTCAAATAAAATTCAGAAACTGTTAAATGAAATGTAATTCTTTAAATGGAAGGGCTTCATAAAAACGAAAAATACAATATTTCATTTTTTTTTAAATTATTATTAGAAGAAATAAGAAATACTGCATAAATTATGTCACAACAATATGTTAATTCAAATTTCAGCAAGTAACTCAGCGATTAACTCGATTGGCACAACTTACTATCTTTTGACAATTTCCTTTAGAATTTGTTTTGTACTGTTGCCGTTCAATCGCTTCATTGCCAGTCAGAGAAGTTTTGCTAACAGGATAAGTTAGTATCATCAGTTATTGCATTTACACATTTTCTGTGAAGTAGATGTAGACATGGTAGTAGCCGTTCTACTGAAAGTCTTGTATATTAAAACCCCAAATAACGCAATTGTGTTGAAAATCTATTATACTGATTACTTATCAAATTGCTTTCTATTTACTTTCATTATTGCATTATTTTCCTTATAATTATACAATTATATTACTATATCTTTATCCACTTATTATATAAGCCACAGAATTAATGCTTTGTGGATTACATTTGACGTTTTTTGATTTTATATTGACGGTGTCTGAATATCATTTGACAGATCTAAATTACAATAGACGATTTCTAAATATCAATTGACAAATCTAAATTACAATTAACAATTTCTGAATATCAGTTGACAAATCTGAATTACAATACACGATTTATAAATATCAATTGACAAATCTAAATTACAATTAACAATTTCTGAATATCAGTTGACAAATCTGAATTACAATACACGATTTATAAATATCAATTGACAAATCTAAATTACAATTCACAATTTCTGAATATCAGTTGACAAATCTGAATTACAATACACGATTTATAAATATCAATTGACAAATCTAAATTACAATTAACAATTTCTGAATATCAGTTGACAAATCTGAATTACAATAGACGATTTATAAATATCAATTGACAAATCTAAATTACAATTAAAAATTTCTGAATATCAGTTGTCAAATCTGAATTACAATAGACGATTTATAAATATCAATTGACAAATATAAATTACAATTAACAATTTCTGAATATCGGTTGACAAATCTGAATTTCAATAGACGATTTATAAATTTCAATTAACAAATTTAAATTACAATTAACGATTTCTAAATATCAATTGAAAAATCTAAATTACAATTTATTAACGATTTCTGAATATCAGTTGACAAATCTGAATTACAATTATTGGTTTCTGAATGTCAGTTAACAAATCTGAATTACAATAGACGATTTCTGAATATCAGTTGACAAATCAGAATTACAATAGACGATTTATAAATATCAATTGACAATTCTGAATTACAATTAACGACTTCTAAATATCACTTGACAAATCTGAATTACGATTTATGAATTTATGAATATCAGTTGAAAATATATATCGATTTATAAATTACTGGTGGAAAAGGTGTATTTTGAAACCCATAAGCTCAATTACATATTTTTTGCCCGCAATCTCTGGTGTACTGGAGGGTATTCCATACCCCCCAGACCCCCCGGTTTGGAAACACATCTTTGTGTACGTATGGTGCTTATATTGTGTGCGGTTATTGAAATTTCATTAGGAATTTATTGTTATTCTAATTCGGAAATAATTACCGATGCAATTTCCATGACTGCTACTGTAGTTGTTGCCACCGTAACTATGTAGTTGGCGGGAAAACCAAAAAATTAAAATTTTTTCCAATAAATAAAATTCTTTCTAAAAAAATTTATTGTTCTCAAATTAAAACCCAACATTGATGGAAAATTTTGAAGCACGACAATAAACAGGGTGACCAACGGTTTACCGGATCATCGGAAAATAACATGCCCTCTAATCTTCGGGGCACCATCGCCTCACAATAAAAACAGAAATAAATCCGGAGATGAAAAATAAAATTATGAACTTTTATTTCAGCATGTATTGGTAAATTCATTATACATACAAAGCAAGATGATAATGTAATCACAATAAAATATTCGCTTTATTTTCATAAAGATAATATTTATGTAATACTTATATAGGGGCCCCTACGTTATTTTGCTGTCGGGCCCAAAAATCCTAGCTACGCCACTGACCCAATTCTTAATATATTGTTCTTTAATTTATTATTCAAAATTCAATAATGAAAGAAAAGGTTTTTTAAAAATCTAGTAGCCTGCCTTGAATTTAATAGCCAAACAATTTCAAAGAATATCAATTAAATTCACAATCATTTTGAATTATATAATCTACGTGAGACGGGCATAATAATAAAGTTACCGAAGAATTTATATACTTCTTGCCTTAGTCATCTGAAACTGATAAAATAAGATGATTATCAAGTTCGCATTAACTACGTTTTAACAAACAGTAAAATTGGCCGTGTAGTTTTTGAGTAAAATCAAAAGATTTGCCAGCAATTGCTATAAAGATAAATTTCAAATTGAGCGGAGGTAAATCTCACTTGAATTAAATTTTCCACTGAAATCTTAAGTTTAAACTACATCTAAAAAAAAATTAATTTTATGTTCTAGAGTCAAATAAAGTTTGCGTCAATCCAATTTTAGACAGTTACAATAAATCATAAAAATCATGTAGGGATAGAGATAAGTTTCGGTGGTCTTTTTTATTTTGAGTATCAATTGATCGGACTTTTGCAATGTATATAATTACAAAAAGTTTCTTATCTTCCGATTTGCTATAGGACGAAAAGTAATAAATTGAAAAGCAAAAAGTTTGAAAATTTCAATGTTTATAAACTTTTAGACCAAAAGTTGACTACTACTTGGTATTCATTATTCAATATTATGTTTTTGTCATATTTTGCAAAAATATCCTTCAGCGTAGTAACTATGAACTCATTAAAATTTATATTGCTGAAACTAAGTTTTTAAAGTTAAAACACATTACATATATTTGTATGTACAAGTATTTACAATTCAAATTGTAATGCTTTTGTGAAAAGTAAAAAAAAGCTTAAAAATTTTGAAGTTGAAATACACATCATGCAGAACATAAGCGAGCCAAGTTCTTTGAATTTGAATGCTGAATTCTAAGCATTTTTAAATTAGAATTCAGTTTATCTGATCGTGAATTGAATTTTTCGGTTCATACGCTGATGTCGTAAACTTTTCATTTGCTTTATAATTTTCTATCTTAAAATAAATTTAAGACAGAAAGGTTAGATCGAACGACTTTTTGACATAATAATGAATACCGGAATGGGCAATGTTCCAACACTGAAGCACATACTGAATAACAAAGCCAACAAAAACTTTTTAACTAGTTATTTCAATTTACCAAAATATTGTGGTCAACGGTTAAAGTTTAACTGACCCTATATAAACTTTAGAAATAACGTTAAAATGACAGAAACGTATTATTTGTTCTGGGCTATTTAAGTGCTCTGAGTTGAAGTTTCCTCGATTTACATGGCTTACACTACATAGTCCTTTAAAATTAACGCTCACGCTTTTAGAACTAATGCAGCAATGAAATGCTGCATTTAAATTAGCTACGTTCATTATAAATTTAATATTTATTTTATGAACTCCATTTATTATAAATTCGGATTTTTAGATAAAAAAAATCCGTTTGCATTAAAAATTCGGTTAAGTCCAGCAGTTTTACTGCATTTCTATGAACCGAATAATGAATAATTATTTGAACAGAGTTAGAGTACAATTATTTTATTTATTTTTGTAAAGAAAACTAGCATTTTCGAAACCGCATTGGTTATTTAAAGCTGCAAACCAAAATACACTGTTGTTGGAAATGTTTTAAACCTCTGCTCTAACACCAGATTAAAGGTAAGTGCATTTTGCAATTTGTCTATTTCTGGTCGTTTATTGAATAATTTGTGACAAATTCCACAAAGGAGTGCATTAGTAGAAGGGCTAAGGGGATTCTAAACCATTTTGAAATCCGTACGAATTTCATTTAATGAATTTCAATTTTTGTAGAATAATTTTACTTCAATATCAAGACACTTCAGCTTTTAGAAAAGGTTTAAAATATATAATAATTATTTAATAATGTACTGAAGATACTAAAGATTTTCCTGCCATAGCAGACGCGTTATAAGTGGTTGAACTTTTATTTGTTTAGCTTTTTTAGTATAAACGGAGCAGAATGTTGAATATTACATATTTTTATAATGTCATATTAAATTTTCCGTTGATTTCAGTAATTTTAGCTGAAAACATGTTTGCATCAAAACACACCGGTTTCGGTCAAAAAAAGACCATCTAAATTTTTGACGAATTTTGAAAAAAGCGCAAGGTTTTTGCATTCCTTTGCTACTTTTGACCCCAAAAATTGAAAGTCTTAAATAGAAATCTTTTTTGGCGTTTTCTTATGCAGTTTGACGAGTTAAATCGATTGGCGCTAGAAGATTTTATGTAAGTATGATATTTTAGAATTAAGCGTTTTCAAAGTTGAAAAAATTTGATTCTTATTTTGAACCGCTTACGAGCGTTTCCCCTAAACGAAAACGCACATTTCGACCTCCTCGCATCAAAACACATCGGTTTTGGTCAAAAATGACCATCTAAATTTCTGACGATTTTTGAAAAAGGTAAGGGGTAGGGGTAACCCCTTTGCTACTTTTGACCCCCAAAGTTGAAAGTCTTAAATCGTAACTCTTTTTGGCATTTTCTTATGCAGATTGACGAGATAAATCGATTGGCGCTAGAAGATTTTATGTAAGTATGATATTTTACGATTTATGCGTCTTTAAAGTTAAAGAAATGTTATCGTTATTTTGAACCGTTTACGAGTGTTTCCCCAAACAAAAACAAGTTTCTCGAACTCCTCGCATCAAAACACGTCGGTTTAGGTCAATAAACGAACTTCTAATTTTTGATCAATCCAAATTTAATATTTGGATCTTAGCTACATAGATTCGGGAGCTAGCTCTTTGTCCAAAAATTTTAATCGGGGGGGGGGGGAGGGCAAAAGTAACGGATCCAAAATATTACAATAAAAAATATAAATATATTATGGAACATGTCGATATCGAACTTGTCGACTGCAGGAAATTGACTAATTTGTCGGAAAAAACAAACGCCTGTTTTACAATGGGGGCGTTTATACTGGCAATGACGAACACACGTCAACGTTGCTTTAATCACCTTGCTCTAATCTCTAACCTGTAACCTCTAAACTTGAATGTCTAAACTCTAAATTTCTCTAAATTCTAATTTCTAAACTCTAGTCACTAAACTCTAAACTCTAATCTCCAAACTTTATTCTCTAAACTCTATTCTCTAAACTCTATTCTCTAAACTTTAATCTCTAAACTCTATTCTCTAAACTCTATTCTATAAACTCTAATCTTTAAATATTAATCTCTAAACTCTAATCTCTAAACTCTATTCTTTAAACTCTAATCTTTAAACTTTAATCTCTAAACTCTATTTTCTAAGCTTTATTCTCTAAACTGTGTTCTCTAAGCACTACTCTCTAAACTTTTATCTTTAGACTCTAATCTTTAAAGATAGAGATTAGAGATTAATCTCTAAACTTAATTCTCTAAACTCTAATCTTTATCTAAAGCGTAATTTTAGCTTTTAATTCTCATAATTTTCATTTTGTTTAGTATAAGCGTCACCTATCGCTAGCGTTCTAAAGAATTTTGTTTTGAATTGCAGAATATCTTCTTAATTTACAACTATCTCTTAATTATTGGTGTCAAATTTAGCTTTAATAAAACTTTGGATTGTATATATGCGTTGGGGTCCATTAACTTCACATTTTATAGAGTCAGTATTGCCAACTTATCAATTACTATCAAATATTTCAGTCTGACCACAACAACAGAATATTACTGTCTTAATCTTAAAATACTTAATGTCTTTTACCGAGGTGTTAATTACTGAAGTGTATTCTAAGTGAAAGTACATATAGGCAGTACTAACAGTAACTGGCAGTATCAGAAACAACAAACAGTATTAGATAGTAGTAAACAGTAAGGTGCCGCATTTGGCAGTAAATGGCATTATTATGAGTTAATGGCAGTACTAGGCAGAATCGGAAGTATCAGACAGTATTAGACAGTATTGGAAGTATTAAAAACTTGCACAGTAAGTGGTAGTAATAGGCAATCTTATGGCATACTCTAGTAGTCGGTAAATATTCCTTTAAGTAAATATCTTGATATCCTTTACCGATGAGTTGATTACTGAATCAGTATAGTGTATTCTAACTGGAAGTATATATAGGCAGTACTAACAGCAAGTGGCAGTATCGACAGCATCAAGCAATATTAAATAGTATTAAACAGTGAGCTGCCGTATTAGGCAGTAAATTGCATTATTATTAGTTAACGGCAGTACTAGACAGTATCGGCAGTATAAAGATAGTGTGCTATGCGTTGTAGTAATAGGCAATTTTATGACATACTTCAGTAGTCTATAAATATTCCATTAAGTAAATATCTTAACATATTTTACCGAGGTGTTAATTACTGAATCAGTATAGTGTATTCTTACTGGAAGTACATACGTATAAGCAATACTAACAGGAAGCGGCGGTATCGAAAGCATCAAGCAGTATTAGATAGTATTAGGCAGTAAATGACATTATTATCAGTTAATAGAAGTACTAGGCTGTATCGAAAGTATTAGACAGTATCGGCAGTATTAAGATATTGCGTAGTACGTGGTAGTAATAGGCAATTTTATGGCATACTTAAGTAGTCGGTAATTATTCCTTTAAGTAAATACAAAAATATTAAACAGTACAAATATTCAAATATTCCTAATGATTGCCTAATACTACCAGTTACTACCAATACTGCTACGCACAGCTAATAAGTGCTAATATTGCTATTACTTACTGCTGATATTGCCATTTACTACTGGTTTTGTATAATATTGCTATTGATTGCCTAATAGTGTCCTTCGTTACCTGGTACTGCCAATACTGTTAAAAACTACCACTGAATGCTGATATGCCGGTGACAAAATATGATAAATACTGGTAATATTACGTACTATTTTATTACTGCCACTTCACGTATAAGGTAGTACATGTGAATGGTAATGGCAGTATACAGATCAGCAGTATGGCGTAAAGCCGACACCATCGGGTAACTGGGAAGCGGATAACTGCGATTTAAATTCTGGTCGACTAGAAAACACTACTGTGATCTACAACCCAAGAGAGATTAGCGGGCCATGGGGAAGGCAACGGGAAACCACCCCATTAATTAAATTTCCTGCACCTCATCCTGGCTTCAGCCAAGTGATCACCTATGCACTGCATAGTGTATAGCACTTGAAGAAAAAGAAGGCATTATCAGACAGTATCAGCAGTAAATGGCAGTATTAAGGGGTATCATAGGTATTAATAGGCCGCATTGAGCTGTAAGTAGAAGTATTAGGCAGTAACTCTCAGCATTTTTCGAATAAAAAACAAACAAAACACTCTTCTACAGATTTTTATTTATTGCTGCCGACCAGTTTCGTGCACTACTGTGCACATCCTCAGAGTTAAGCTTCTACAAAAAATTTTAAACATAATTACAAGTCTACATTACTCGTACTTCGTCTTCTTACATATCATGTGGAATAAGAGCATTAATCAGGAGTTTTCACAACCCTTTCTGTGTGAAAGTTCCTAAGTGATGAATCAACCAGAATAATATTAATATAATTAAAAAGCGACTTTTTATTCACCAAAGCAATTTCTAGCAAATTCATAAAATACACCTTATACAAGAGAACTAGGATCATATAGACCAAACAGTGAAAATTTAACACCAAGTCGAGAATTTTCAAAATTTCTTCATGAACCAGAAAAATATATAATGTCTGGGATCTGTCAGGGAATTACACCCAAGAATTGAGCCTCGACACCTACACTATTGGAAAGAGGACAATTTTCTGTGTTTAATAAAAAAAGAAATTTTGCGGATTATCCATTAGTTTTCGAGAAAACGGCTTTTGAAAATCAAAATTTTACATGCATTTTAGATAGGGAAATTCATTAACATAAAAGTTCTATTGACGGTGCGTGCGTTCTGATATAGTCTTGGTGGTGGCAGTCAGACGCGATTGTGACATTGTCCGATGTACATCGGGTGTATTACGCAACATTATGCAATAATTAAAAAAATAAACGCAGAACTCGTTTTTAGGTTAGAATCTCGAGTGCCTTGGTTGCGTTCGTCAAAACTGACGCTCCGCTACCCTCCGCTCCGGTCCCCTCCGCTCCGGGCGCTACGCGCCGTTTTGACGAACGCTGACTCGCTAAAAACATCCCTCTAGGTCGCTCCACCTCGCCAAAGGTGCAACTCGAAAAGGGTGAAACTCGTAAGGTGTGAAACTCGTTAGCAACGGTCGATGTGCTCCCGACCGGTGGTCAACAACAACTGAATACAAGTGCTCCGCCCACCATTAGGAGTATATCAGAACGCACGCACCGTCAGTAAAACACGGGAGCGGATCAATTCGCTATGTAAAATGCATGTAAAAATTTGATTTTCAAATGCCGTTTTCTCGAAAACTACTGGATAATCCTCATCGAAGTGCGGTCTCAAAATGCTCAGAAAATTGTCCTCTTTCTAATAGAAAAAAAAATCAAAGCCCAATTCGTGGGTGTAATTAACTGACAGTAACCATGTTATGTCTTACCAATTAAATATACCTGGATGTAAATATAATTTTAATCTTTTTATCGTAACATAATATGAGATGATCCGGCTCAAATTATAAAATAATTTTCAAATATATTTTTTTATTTTTGTTTTCAAATAAACTTGTTTGTTAGCCAAATTATCAAAAAATCTCCAACAAATAACAATTCAAATATTTACAAAATACGTAAATGTTTGTAAAAATATTAAATTTAAATTTTTAAATAATTAAAACAAAATATCAAATTTAACAAAACTGAAATTTTAAAATTCAAACTTAAAAAAAGTGATTTTTGGAACACGGCATTTTGACTTCTGGCGGGTTCCGCTTCATGACTACGGTTAAATAACCGGTGGGTTACAACGAAAGCCATTCTGGCTGTCGTCCAAAATCTAAAAGTAAGACCATTTCCATCGGATGGATTTCCACAGAAAATGTTAAATCCTTTTAATTCTTCCATTAATAATTGTCCATAATTTTGTTTTCTTGATCTTTATCCTTTTTCTCATTTTTTTCTTCAGGTTTAATTTCATCAAAATTTTTCCAAAAATTTTAATGTTTCTTCCAATTTACCATTTTCAAAATTTTTGTTTTCTTTATTAACCAAAGTTTTAGTTTCCAGTTGATCACTTTCCACATTTTCGTTTTCTTGTTTCCATTAAATTTCGTTTTCTTATTTCTTGATCCATGTTCATTATTTTATTTTTTTCTCCTCATCCTCTTCTAGACCTATTCCACCAATAATTCAGAAATCGTCAATTGAATTTAGATTTGTCAACTGATATTCAGAAACCGCCAAATGAAAATCAGAAAACGTCAAATATAATTCAAAAAACATTAATTCTGTGGCTTACATTATAAGCGGACAGGGATAAGAGATATAATAATATAATTATATATTATAGGGAAAATAATAAGATAAAACTTTAAAAAACACATTACCAGTCGATTTTACATTACTAGTCGCTTTGTGAGCTGACTAGGAATGCTTCGTTTTGGCTGCCGAGCGGATACTCGGAACGTGTGGCTTTCGTTATGTTTTCCCATAAACTTGTTTATTACCCAAAATATTGCAAAATCTCCAATTTGAGATGCAAACGGCAAAAAGCAAAATTATCAAACATTTTAGTGCCAACTTAAAATTTATTGAGGCGAATAACAATTCAAATATTTACAAAATACATAAAAATTGTTTTCAAAATAATTATATTTAAATTTAAAAACAATTAAAACAAAATTTTAAATTCGACAAAAATCAAATTTTAAGATTCAAAATTCAAAAAAGTGAATTTGGAACACGTTATTTCGTTAAATAACCTAAAATAATAAGATTTTGTTAAATAACTTTAGCTTTTCAATTCATACAAATGAGGTTTTCTAAAGGTTTTTCACTTTCAACCAATTTCTAGGTTTTTTTCACACGAAAAAGACTCAAAACGGGACAATTTGTGTTCCGTTCTGAATTTTTCGTAATAACGGGATGCAAAGCTAAAGAACGGGACAATCGCTACGTTCTACTTGTGCGGCTGGGGGTAAGAAAAATTTTACAAAGTAAATTTGCACTTTTTGCGCATTAGCCGAAACATTAGCAGGATAAATAATTCTCAAAATTCTCAAAAAAAAACTTTTTAGAAGGTAATTTAGTGAGGTAGGGATAGAAATTTTTTTAAAAAGTTTGTAAAATGTTGATATCCTTTCGTTCGATATTTTTCATGAACTACCGGAGGCGGACTCTGTTATACATAGCAGTTCTGACCATCTCTGTTCAGATAGAAATGCCGTAAAAATGAATTCAAAAAAATTAAGGAAAAATGTTTTGTGCAATTAAATGATCTTGTAACGTGCAACGGGCATCTCCGTGTTGCAAGGTAATATTAATTATTAATAAACCAATCAAAAGCTAGGCTTTTAATTACCAACGTGACTCATACGTCTGAACCCTCATGTAAAAAGTTTCCGCTTTGCCTCGACTTAATAATAAAACTCAAAAATAAGTTAATGAACTAACATTGATATTACAATATGCGACATATTGTGCTATAAATTATTAAAAAAACTGTTTGAAAGCAAAGTTCATAAATTATTGCTTTTGCATCTATGTTCTTTGAACCTCTAGAATTCCAATATTTCAATTCATTTGCATCTACATCTGCTTGACCCGCTGGGTAGTTTGTAATTGTATTTCTTTCTTATCAATATCGTTACGTCATAAACACGCGTAAACAAACACAATTAATTGATTCTTTTTTGTTGATGCTTCTTGTATTAACTTGCTTTGTTCCATTAATTGAATTAAAATTCTGCAATTTACTTTTATAAATCTACCGAAAGCTACCAATAACAAAAAAAAAGATTAACACAAACAGAATTGAAACAACGAGTTAAGTGTTGCAAACTCAAGCAACCTTTTTTTCTTTGTTTTTGAAATTCAGTTAAGCCAGTAATATACGAAGGTGCAAACTTAACATATTTGTCTTGGGATTTATGTGTTTCATTAGTGCAACAAAATTTTGTACACGAAACTTACGTTATTAATTATTACTTAAAATTTTAAAATAGTTCATATATACGTTGACATGTTATAATTAATCATATAAACAAAATATTTATGCTGTTGCCACAGCAACAAGATTAAAAGTGCCCCACGTTACATTCCCTTGGTTACGCCACTGCATAAAGTGTTTTAATGTAACAGTATTTTAATTTGTAATTATCCGGTTATAGAATTTATGTAATTTCTAAAAATAAGAAATAATATAAACTAAAAATATATTTTTACTGTTCTGAGGTTGCAATATTTATTCCTTTTACTCCAAATTGCTTTGAATTGAATTTACATTATAGAATGATTTGTGACAGTTGCAATCAGTTTTGTCTTTTAAAGCATTTTTGAACATTTTTTATAAGATCATTTTAAAAGAAAAATAACATTGGAAGACACAGTTTTCTCTTAAAAATAAAAAAATCTTTTAGTGAAAACTCGAAAGCGTCGGTTAAGTTAGTTACTCGCTGTTATAGAGGTATAGTTTTTAAGAAGAAACGTGAGATCTAAATAAGGTAGAATACGAAATTATTCACACACGCACGTATCATTTGTAAAAGTAGAAAATAAAGCTTAACATCTATAGGTTTTGCGTAAGCAAAAACACTGAGAAATTTTCTCACACAGCATTGAAAATAAATTCAGCTCAGGTTCAAATTTCTTACATCTTTTTTTTAACACATCGCTAAAGTATATTATTTTGCTGATTAAGGGGAAGTTTCGGTAAAAAAATTAAAATTAAAATATCTGTTGCGCGTTAATTCTTACGGCTGGCTTCCAGACGCCTGCAACTTCAAGATTAGTGAATAGCAATTAATTTAGTTGTTCTCCTATTTTTATTAACAGACGTAATTTTTCTTCACCATTATTGCAGTATTCTGCGATAATCCATTTTATTGTGTCGGTTTTCTCGATTTACAACGATGAGCCTAATGGCGTTAATGTAGTGTCCACTAATTCGTTACTGCTGGAACGGCTAACTTTAGTGGTCACTAATGTAGCTTTCTGCACTACTTGTTAAATAGCCAGATAATGACTGCAAGCTTAAATCAATTAAGTACATTACTTTTATTGAATTTCCTTTATGGGATTAAAATTGCATGTTGAATTTTAAAATTATTCAATCATTTAAATAGTAAATCCTTTTATAAATTCTCATAAGCTGGAATTAAATTAAACTTCATTTAAGCCATAATTGGAAAATTAAATTGACTACATGCTTTTAACAACATTGCATCTATTTTTAATTGAAGATAAAGTAAATTCGAATTAAATAGTAATTTAAAGTTTTCGAGTTTTTGCTTAATTTGTTTAGCTTTTGCTTAGTCCTAGCGACCAATATTTTGCATTCATTAATTTTTGTTTAAATTATGCTGGCGAAATTATAAATATTATTTATTAAATATGTGTTGTGCAGACTTCGGTGCTACATTAAGAGTAAATAATTTAGTAGACGAGAAGCTATAGGATCGGTTTAAGCGCGATTAAATTTTGACATTAGCCATTAGTGCCAAATTTACGGTTAAATTCAATTACTTATTCAGTAGTTGATATTTTAAACTTACAAAAACATGATCGAATGACGTTTTTCTTACGAGAAATTAGATAAAATGTTGTACGCTGGTTGATCCGCGTAAATGGTTGATCCGCGGGATGGGACGTTTCGGCGCAGCCGGTTCGGCGAAACGTCTTCGCGCCGAACCGGCTGCGCCGAAACGTCGTAGACCGTGGTTGATCCGATATAAATGTTTCAGTTATTGGGAAATTGGTTTTATCACATTTTGAAGAAAAGATTTTCAGATCTCGGGTATCCCAGGGATCTGAAAATCTGAAAAAAAAGGACAAAGAAGACTTTTTATTTAATTAAAATACTTTGATATGCAACAGTAGGTTTTCAATCTGCATTTTGTAAGAATTTGTCAATTTTCTATCTGTTGTTGACTGAAACAGGTACATAAAATCGAACACAACCAACAGGTTTGCTTTCGAGCCTGTTGTAGCCAATAGCTGGATGCGATAATTCGTCAGCGTTTTTCATGATTAAAAATGAACTCAAAGAAACATCAGAATATGAAGATATTTTAGTAGTCCGACGTACTAATCAAAAATAGAAAATAGAACAGAAATGGACAAAAAGTTAAATTTTTGGTTTGAAACTCATAACCATATCAATATTTTAGAGAACCCAAAAAATGCACAAACACTTTTTACTACTAAAATGTTTTTAAGTTATTTTGTTTTGTTTTATTTTAGTTCTAAAAAGTGTTTGTGCATTTTTTGGGTTTTCTAAAATATTGATATGGTTAATATCAAGTTACACTACTTAAATCACATATCAATCGATTATTTTGAAACTCCTAAGCTCAAAAGTACATTTTCATTTTTAAAAGCTAGGTTTTTTAAAACGGGGGGGGGACGCCCATAAGTTCAATTTATCTTCTTCTCAATCTCTTACAGAGATTACTGGTCCTTCGAGCCGGATTCATAAATTATACCTGGTCCTTCGAACCGGATTAAGAAACTACAGTTGTAGTAGTCATGGAAATTGCATCGTTGATTATTTCCGAATTAAAATAAAAATTCCCAATAAACTTTCAATAACCGTATACAATATAAACACAATGCGCACACAAAGCTAGGTTTTTCAAACCGGGGGGTCCGGGGGGTATGGAATACCTCCAAGCACATCACTGCTTGTGTTAAAAAAAATGTGTTATTGAATTTCAAATCAGAAATCTTCGACTTTAGAATTTTAGAAGTTAGATTTCTAGTTTGGAACCCATAAGCTCAATTATACATTTTGGTTACTGTCACGAAAATGACAACTTTTTTTTTCTATACATCATTGGAAAGAGGACAATTTTCTGAGTATTTTAAAACAAAAAATTTTGCGGAATATCCGTTAGTTTTCGAGAAAACGGCATTTAAAAATCAAAATTTAACATGTATTTTTCCATAAGAATCAAACAGCAATTTCTACATGGGCGTTCTGTTATCCGCACGTGTAACAATATTTGCCATTGAACTACTATGTTTTTATTTTTTATTTATTTTTTATTATGTTATTACAGTTTTCAGTTAGACAAACGTAAAGTTAGTTTTAAGGATGCATCCGAGATTTGCCTTGTAGTCCAGTCACTGGAGACATAAAAAGGGACTTTCGCTACAAAAGATCAAGGAAAGTTCTAATTTGGTGGATTTGTACAATTTGGTATCCTAATTAATATTCCGAGTTTGTGACCTTGAGCGACCGCCACTCGCGCCGCCATATAGGAAAAATGGTACCAAAAACAAGTTTTTTGAGAATATCTTCTCTCCAGTGCCACCTAGGTCAAAAATAGTTATTAGAAATATTATAGGGAATAAAATTTTCTGCAACTTTTGTATAAAATATTTTTCAATCAGGTGAATAGTTCACGAGATACAGCGGAGTCAAACTCAGCAAATATCTACAATTCGCAAAATCGCTAAATTTTTTCTCGAAATTTCAATAAATACCGAGCACTTAATACGTACTACTGTTTTTTTACATGCGTGAAGATCACCCGATCTTCCAAAAGTGGTACTCGGAAAAGGTGAATAAGATTTTAAGGTGGATCCGTGACTGCGGTTACTAGTAAAGTTACATCGCATCGATATGCACCCGACGGAGTAACAGTCGCATGTGACGGCTATCTTTATGACCATATTAAAGTACACGCGTACGTAGAAATCCCTATGTAAAATGCATGTAAAATTATGATTTTTAAATGCCGTTTTCTCGAAAACTTATGGATTCCGCAAAATGTTTTCTGTTAATATACGCAGAAAATTGTCCTCTTTCCACTGATATAAAGGAAATAGTTGAATTTGTGGTCCCATTTTTGTGACAGTAACCCACATTATTTGCGCACAATCTCTGGTGTACTGGAGGGTATTCCATACCCCCCAGACCCCCCGGTTTGAAAGCCTGGCTTTGTGTGCGTATTGCGTTTGCTACTGTATATCAATGAGATAGGGGTAACAGGCCACATGAAACAACCAATTAAGCAGGGAGTGCGTATTAGTACTTTCAAATTTTTAAACCGCGATATCTCTTGAATGGTGATTCGTAGCAAAAAAGTATTTAAACTTTTTTTATAGAGAATCGTATCATCTACAAACTTTGTATGAACTTATTTTACAATAAAGTTTACCGTTTAAGAGATATTTGCAAAAAAAGCGATTGTCTTCGTCCTTTCAACTTAACTAAAATTTTTAGCCGAAGTGAATATAGTCGTGCCGTAAAGAGAAACTGTCAATATTAACCATGTAAACGGACTAATGCCCGTATTAATAGTCAGGGATTAATCCGAGTAGATTCAAGATTAATTCTCGAAATAGCGGCTGTTGCTACGATACGGTCTAAATTCCAATAATATCATTGGTAAAACCTAAGATTATCTTCAATTTCGGATTGTTAATATTAATACGGGCATAAGTGTCATCTGATATTTTGCGTTTTGACTTTTTGTTACATTTAATTTGATATAAAAAGTCGCCCTCTTGGAAGATCTAACTAGCGATTCCAAGGTTCTGATACGAAGTTTCATGTACCGAAGTGAGTCTCGGTGATACTAATGTACAAACCAACTAGTGCTGATATCTGGGTTTTTGGTTCAAATAGAAGAAGAGCGGTATAGTAACCTAACCGGACCTAGAGGTTTTTATAGACATCACTAAAATTCTTGCAGAATTTGAAAGAGAAAATTATAATGAATAAACTTTGGATGAAATCAAAATATCGATTAATTTCGCATAGAAAGTACTTTAACAATTCATTCCGTTGGCGGTGCGTGCGTCCGAGTGGGTCTACGGAGACTGGAAATTGTACGAGGCGTTGCTCTCGTCAATTGACTTGGACCTTGTTGTTTTAGAGTTCTGAGCGCCTGAATGAAGGGAAGGCAGCGAAGGCCAAAGTTTTGACAAGCATCCTCAGGGCAAGATACGCATCCAACCTAAAATACACCCTAACGCGTTTGAGTATTACAATAATAAGAAACCCTAATTTTAACTGTAACTATATATTTTATAATTTTAGGGGATAGGCGGAGCCAACTTTATGAAGGTAGCCAATCGAATAGTTGGTTTCTGTTTTACGTGAATTTTGATCGTAATTTTGAATGATCCATAAAATTTAATTTTTATATTTGTAATTTACGCCCTAAACTACCAAAATGTCATTCGAAAATTTTTTAAATCATGGGTCAGGTTAGGGTACTCGCTTCGTTCGGGTACTGCTGATCGGAGTATATTGATAAAATTGAACGTTTCCTTTAAATAAAATATATAAAGATGATGTGTTTTTTGTCGAAGGTCACCAAGGTAACGGACTAAGGTGCCATCTGTTATCTTGCTTGTGGAAGTTTTATATTATTAAATGTGGTATAGAAAGTTGCCCATTATAAGGATCGAACTTGGAATTCTTAGGGTTCACACATGAATCGCTAAGGCACTAAGGATCGACTGATTTCAATGTTCTAATTTGTCTTACCCAGTAGCGCAGCCAGGAATTTGTTATGGAGGGGGCTAAAGGATGCGAGCTGCGCCAAAAGCGTGCGCCCCAGGCAAAAATTTTTCTGAAAAGGGGGCGTGGTCAGTTTATTTTTGAGTATAATTATTGTGTTACCACTGTTACCTATCTAAAATTAAAAAATTTTTCATTGCACCGGTAAAAATGCGACTATGATCATTAAAAAAAGATTATCATTAATAAAAAGGAAGAGTGTCTGGGGGGGGGGCTATAGCCCCTAGCCCCCCCTGGCTGCGCCACTGGTCTTACCTGTTGCACTTTTAAGTCTGCTATATACATACATCTGCTAATAAGCATTCATTCTTCTTGATTTAATGATTGCTATCGGAGTTAAAGGTCCTGCCAGTCTTCCCGCTTGGCTACTATTATAGAACGAGATGGTTACAAACCGATCTCTCTCAGAGAAAGGGTTTTCCAACACCAGATGTGTTTAGCTGGGTGATGGTGATAATAGTATTCGAGAGAAGGTTTTTTTGGTAATTGGCCAACTAATTATGATTTTTAACAATAGATTTGAGCCAAGCGTCTCGGCTATCCTGGCAGGATTAATATAAAAATTAAAAAGTATAGAAGTAATAATGGTAATAAGCTGGGTAATTAATTAATTTTAATATGAATTCTTGTGTTTGCTAATATTTTTCTGATAGTTTATTTGAGACATTGACATTAACGGTAATAAAAAGTTGAGATGTAACTTCATTTGTTATTCAGAAGCAAATGACTCATTATTGATTTTGCAAGAATCACTCTACTTCTTTTGCGCTTAGCACAATATTTGCGAATACTTTACAACTCTGGTCAAACACTTGATTAAATTACAACTTTCGGATATCCGTATTGCAAACAATTTTTGATGAAAAATCCTTTGAATTTCTTCAAACATTATTTTTATTTTATAAAGTTAACTTTGCTGAGCTTTCGTTTATTTACCTTTCTGTAAAAACTGTATTTTCTAGTTTGATAATTCTTTGAAAAAATAATAACGCCTAGCTCCACCTTCAAGTATTGTAATCGGCACCAAATTAAATATTAATTAAAAAATTTTTTTTTTTAATTTATTAAATTTTGTTTGCCTAAAAACTTTTGTAGAGCATTGTTAAGTCTATAGAAATTTTAATATCAAAGTTTGTCGGAACTCATTTAAGATTTTTACTTCTTTTCGAAATACGGCGTTATAATATTTAAAACACAAACAACGCACCGTCATAAATAATGCAAAATATTGTAGAAGTGTTGGATAGCTATAATATGAGCGGAAGTCAAAGAGAATATCCTATCAAAGAGGTCGTGATCCATACAGTCATCCCCATCTCCTTTATTTTCGATTGAGCTTCGTTAGTGCAAAATATCGTTACGAAAGATTTTGTTATACTTCAGCTGTTTCGAAAATAAGAAACGTAAACCATATTTTTGTTTTTATTGTTTGTCATGATTATATGGCTTAAAATGTAAACTTTTAAAATAAAAAATAACAAACAAATTCAAGTTTTATTAAACTTCATTCAAGATAAAACCTTTTCATCTACATACATATGTATTATTTTTGTTTTTTGAAAACTTATACATAATATGTAAATGTTTTGCTGTATTTAATAGGTACAAAATTTAATGTAAATATTTCCTTCCCTTTGACTTCAGCAAGAAAATCGTAAAAGCTGAATAAAATCGGAGATTTGAACTTTCGATTCTCCGACACCACTCCAAAGTATTTTTTCCAATATTAACCGTATTGTTATTTTTATAGATATAAGTTTTGCTTGTTTGGATTTTCACGTCCAATTTTCACTGATTTAATATAGAAGTGGGCTAATAAGTGCCCGTGGCTTACGAACGTCATCAGCTTTAATACCCTAATATAAAGTTATTAAGCATAAGGCATAGCTTTGAACTAGACCAGTTGGGTTTGCTTAGTCCTTAGGGAAAGTGGAATAACTACAACTCCATCATTTGAATTTACATTCATGGTCCTAAATATATAATTTCATTGTATAATCTAAACTTTTCTTATATGTACAATAATGCTACTCACATTAGTCGATCAACAGCCTAATTTAATTAATTAGTTTAGTTTCTGCCAAACCTAACACTTCAATATGAATTATCAAGTCCTTTTTTAGTTTTGGAATACAAAAGGACAAACTTTGATCAGTTTAATAAAAAAAAATTTTTTTTGTTTTTGCAACAAATTTTCTTATTCTAAATACAAAAAAATTTGTTGCAACAACAAAAAAACTCTGTTGAGGCTATAAAATATATAATTCGTTGAAAAAAGCCTGTTTTAATTATCGAAACTAGATGTAACAACATTAAAGTGGAGGCTTCAAGAATAACACTGATAAATTGTAATTTAATACTATACACACAGGTATGTTAATCAAATTATCCGTTAACGGCAATGTAATGCAAATTGCATATTATTTAATTAAAATTTGTAATGTAATAACAGTTGAAATGCAGCTCAAACGTATGCTCTTAAATTCTCAACCCCGTACAAAGTACGAGCGCCTCTGGCTGATGCTTTTAGGTTTCTAGAGGTTCATTCAAAGGCAAATTCATATTCAATTGGTATTGAGCATAGTAACTAGTAAGGAAATGTTACACGTTGTAAACACAGAGATAATAGTGGCATCTGACACGAATATAAACAATACAATAAAGATGCATAACCACAATATAGCATTAATTGTTACTTTAGGTACCACAATTAATTAAATCAACGTTTTACAAAGTAATTATTATAATTCCATTTAATAAATTAATTAAAGCATTTTATCGATACTAATTAATCCACAAAAATCCTTGTTGTTTAGTATGGTTTTTGGCAATTTTATAATGAAATATTAACCTGCAAGATATACAGAAATCACTCTGTTGGTAGAATGAAACTCAAGTCGAAGTTAAGTTATGTCGCACGCGTAAAATTTGTAAGTGGGTCATTTATTTAAAATTAGAATACGCATGCAACTTTACAAACTTATTTGTTCATTTGTTCCATTTATTCTACTGGTTTGCAAGATCATTGGTTCGTTGTTAAGAGGATTCCAAATCTTTCCAGTGAGAACTGGCATGTACCGGAGAATATCCTAAGCTGAATTGGTTAGATCTAGAACCACCACGGCACTTCTTTAAACTTGATTTCGCATTTAAAAACTGTCTTTGTGGATTACGCCCATTTCCAATGCCATTTATGCTCTTCTTAATTTCAGTTTCTTCTTCTTAACTCTTACTTTTCTTAACTCTTCTTAACGACGCCTTCTTCAAAAGACATTCTCCTGATTTTTTGAAAGGAATATTGTATGACTAGAAGAGCACATAGCTTTTTAACTGTTTGTCTCTTTTTAACTTCGTCTTCTTTGTAAGACTTGCTCCTGCTTTCTTGGGAGGGACTAAGGTTCTTCTAGTTTAAAATTTGCTTTTTAACTTGAACTTCGCACTGGAATTGAATGAACATTATTCGCATTTAATTGTGGTATTGATTAATTGATGTGGCAGATCGTTAGTTTGATTTTTAGTCGTTAGTTTGATTGTTAGTTAGACTTGAAAAATCATACTTAGCTTTTTAATCCGGCTCGAAGGACCAGTATTCTCCGTAAGAGATTCAGAAAAAGATATTGTGACCTTCTGGAAGTTGTAGCCTCCATTTTTAAAAAGAATCAGGCTCTTTCTGGCTTGTAAGACTGAAATAAGTATATAACTTCTTAACTGTTTGACTCTTCTTAAGTACATCTCCCAAGAAACATTTTTTTAAGCAAAAGCCTGGTATCCGCCTGTCAGCTACCTGTATCTACCTGATAGTGGATACCAGGCTTTTGCCAGGAAAAATGTTACTTGGGCTTCTTTGTAAAATTTGCTCATGGATACTTGGGGAAAAAGTTTCTTAATCCGGCTAGAAGGACCATGTGTAATTTATTAATCGGGCTCGAAGGACCGGTAACCTTTTTTTTTGAGAAAAACCAGGCCTTTTCTGGTTTGTAAGACTACAAACAGTATATAACTTCTTAACTGTCTGATTCTTCTTTCCTTCATTTTCCTTGTAAGACCTTTCCCTGGTTTTTTTCAGAGACCAGGCTTCTCCTTGTAAGATCACTCATTCAATTTGTTAGTTAGACTAGAAAAATCATAATCGATTGATATGTGGTTTAAGTAGTGGTTTAACCATATCCGTATTTTAGAAAATCCAAAAATTGCCATAAAAATAAAATTCGAAGAACCATGTTTAATTTATCAATCCGGCTCGAAGGACTAGTAATCTCCGTAAGAGATTTGAAACTTATAAGCTCAATAACACTCTTCTGCCCACAATATCTGGTATACTGGAGGGTATTCCATACCCCCCAGACCCCCCGGTTTGAAAAACCTAGCTTTATGTAGGTGAAAGTTCATTAAGAATATTGTTAGTTTAATTCGGAAATATTTAGCGATGAAATTTCCATGACTGGTACTGTAGTTTCTTAATCCGGTTCGAAGGACCAGGGATTACTGTCACGAAAATGGGACCTCGAATTCAACATTTTCCTAGAGATTATTGGAAAGAGTACAATTTTCTGAGTATATTAAAAAATATTATTGCGGATTATCTATTAGTTTTCGAGAAATCATCATTTTAAGATTTAAATTTTCCAAGCATTTTACAAAGGGATCAAAAGAAACACGGGTTTTCTATCGTCGGTACGTGTACTTTAATACTTTTAAAATAAAAGTACCACCTTTGGGAGTTCGGGCAACTTTTAGACATTTCTTTAAGTTAGTAAAAAGGTTTGTTAAAACAGCGTGTAGCGCTCTGAGCGTCAGCGAGAGGTTGCGGAGTGTCGATTTTGACGACCGCAACCACGGCATATCTCGGATTCATTCTTAAAACTAGTTTCACGTTTGTCTAACTAAAAACTGTAATAACATAATAAACATTAAATAAATAAATTACAAAAATAATAACATACTAGTTTAACAGCAAATACTATTACACATGTATCGACAATAGAAAACCCGTGTAAAAATCATCGTTTGATCCCCATGTAAAACGCATGGAAAATTTTGATTTTAAAATTTCGTTTTCTTGAAAACCAAGGAATAATTCATAATAAAATTTGTTCCCGAACCAGGTCCCGGACTAGGATTAATTTAGTAATCCGGCTCGAAGGACCAGTAATCTCCTTAAGAGATTGAAAAGTAGATATTTCGGACTTCTGGGCGTTAGCACCCTCCTGTTTTGAGAAGGACCAGGCTCTTTCTGGCTTGTAAGACTAGAAGAAGTATTTAATTTTTAAATTAAAAATTTTAAATTTTAAATTTTAAAAAAAAAGTTTAAATTTTTAACTGTTTGATTCTTTTTACTTTTATTTTTCTTGTAAGACCTGCTCCTGGTTTATTGGCAGCTACTAGGCTCTCCTGGATTGTAAGATCACTCATTTAATTTGTTAGTTTCACTCGAAAAAACATATTTAGTTTCTTAATCTGGCTCGAATGACCAGTAATCTCCGTAAGAGATTCCGTATAAGATATTGTGGACTTCAGGACGTTGGTAGCCTGATCCTTTTTTTGAGAAGGATCAGGACCTTTCTGGCTTGTAACACTGGAAGAAATATGTAGCTTTTTAACTGTTTGATTTTTCTTAAATTCATCTTTCTTATAAGATTTCCTTCCTTATAATTTAAGATATAAGACTTCCTTATAATTATGTTGAAGTTTACTTATCCCACAGCTTCGTAGCAGGAAGTCCATTTCTGTGGATTGCTCACCTGCTCACCTGCATAGGTGAGAATGCTTTTAGTCTTAATAATATATTTTTTGTTGTTAATTTTCTTGGATTTTTCGACCAGATAAGTGCACTTTGCTATTCTGCTAAATATCTCTCCAGACTGCTTGTATCCTGTTTTTTAACTTTCGGGAGTGTTACGATATTCATTTGGTACTCTTTTAATTATTCAAATTCTTCATTTTGTTTACTGCCAATTCTATGTTCCTATATTCAATATCCGTTTTCTTTGATTTTTTTTTCGAATACCCATCAATTTTACCCTTTAGCTTTTCCCGAAGCTTAGGATTTTTAGCGTTTAAAATTTTTTTCCACCAATGATGTGTTAGCCCCTTGCACAACCCCCAAACCTGGGAGGACGGGGCAGTTTATTTTCAGGGTTTTCCTTTCGTTAGCTTTTACCACAATCAAAGTATTTCTGCAAGGCAGCGGCTAAAATTTCCAAAACGGAGATTTAGTCCTGTTTAATGTGATATATGGTTATCCTGCCAATACCAGAGCCTCCTCACTGATCTAGAGAGGTCCACCTGGTGTCATTTGACCTTTGATGGTTAAATGGTGTCCTTTGATGCCTCTTACACCTTATACCCGTCAATATGCTAAGTTCAACTGGTTAGATCTAAAACCACCATGACACTTCTTTAAACTTGATTTCCGATTTGAAAATTAGATTCTTAATTGCTTAACCTTTTTTGATTCTTCTTAATGACCGACGTCGTCTTTCTAAGACTTTCTTCTGATTTTTTGAGAGGGATTTTGTAAGACTAGAAGAGGACATAACTTTTTAACTGTTTGATTTTCTTAACTTCGTCTTTTTTGTAAGACTTGCTCTTGATTTCTTGGGAGAGACTTGGCATTTAATTTGATTTTTAACTTCTACTTCGCACTGGAATTGAATGGGCATTTGCATTTAACTTTGGTATTGATTGATTGTTGTGGTACATTTTGGCAGTTCGATTGTTAGTTAAACTCGAAAACTATTTAGTTTGTCAATCCGGCTCGAAAGACCATGTGCAATTTATTAATCCGGCTCGAAGGACCAGTAATCTCCCTAAGAGAATAAGAATAAGATATTGTGAACTTCGTGAACTAACGAAGTCAAAGTTCAGTTTAAGACTATATCTTTATTCAACAAACGCTAGATTTTAGTGGTGTTTAACCTTTGAGTTAAGGCTTTACGTGTATTTAAGATAAATTTTAATTTCATCACTCAATACGCCGTCGGTGTAAGTCTCTATAGTTTTAGTATGTGGTTCAGTAATACTTTTGAGGATCATTTAAGCCAATTTTCAGACTTAAAATATTATTTTTGGGTCAAATGCTAAAAGTCTTGTGCTATTAGTTGAGATATAAGTAAAATTTATGTTACGCATTATAATAAAAAGATGGAGTTGAAATACGCTAAACGACGCCATATTGTTGTTTATGGCGAATATCTTCGCGTTTGATTACAAAAAAATGAAAGTTTCATTTTTATGTTGACGTTAGTATTTGGTCACTTTGATGTCTATATTGGAATATGGATACACATAAAATAAGGGTTTTTTAGTTTGTTATATAAGCTTCTATAAATATTTTAACAAGGGTCCCTGTAAAATGGAAACAACTTAAAAAAAGATATTATCACTATCTTACAAGTTATTTTATGCTTCATAAAATGAAACCCATAATATTACATAGCTTTTATGGTTTATATACTTCCTTGGCCGGAATTTAAGTAAACTAATAGGATAATGCAATTTCTTTTTAGAAATTAAGCGAATTTTTTTTTATAGAATTAAATTTAAAATATGTGCAGTACTGGCAGTGCAGTATTTCCCCACAAGCCCTCGTATACATTATTGTATTTTTATAGAAAGGATTACTTGTGCAACTTTGGGCGAAAAAGACTTCAACGTAAATTGAATCAATAGGAACTGGAGTATGGAGTATATTGTACAAATTGACATTTTGACAGCCTTTCAAAGCAATAGACTCCTTTTAAATGACATCAGATGGCAACAGCTATTTCGTCTTAAAAGGTGCTTCCTTTCAATATGATACTTTTTAATGGTTGAAAGTAATGCTACTTGGCATTTCATCAATGAAAATTTTTTGTTGGTTTTCTTTGTGCGAAGTGTACACGTATATACATTTCTTTTATAACTTTTCTCTAAATGTCTGTAGAGAAAAGGATCATTCGCCATAACATAGTTTAGAGCTGTATTATTTGAGTCTAACAAATCAATAAATTTGTACATTTTTACGAATTTTAATTTTAGAGTTTATCATTTTCCGGTGAAAAACGTTGATTTATTTTACCAACTGTTTACGAAATTTTAAGAAAAATATTGTCTTAAAGAATTTATTCATGACAAGGCAAGGGTGAAGTATGAAACTTCGTTTAAAATACACGGGGAACAATAAAGTTAGACCTACTGGTTTATAAATTTTGTTTGAAAGTAAACATTAAAATAATAATAACTTTTTGAATAATCAAAATGCAAAAGTTTAGTTTGTTGTTAGTCTTATGTTATATGTAGATTATTTGAATCAGAATGCTATCATGTAATTGCGCCGAAATCAAAACTGACGCTGATTATACTTATGCTGACGGCAAATACGTCGACGCAAATACGCCGACAAGTAATTACGCCGACAGACAATTAATTCATAGACTTTAACTCAGCGGGCATCATTAATGCCTAAATTATTAATTACTTAATTTTGTAATGAATTAAGAAACGGTAGGACTTATATTGGTGAGATCTGAGTTGATATCTTAGTATCTTCTCTTTCAAGTACTAAACACAACGCAGGCAATCACTTGGCTGGGTTGCTTTCTCCATAGCCCACAGATTTACCTTGGGTTTTATAATATTATAGCAGTGTATTTGACGTGACCAGTACGTCATACTGCTGATGTCAGTTTAGTATTAAAATCGGAATTTTAATAATTTATAGCCGAATTTAAGTTAAAAGTAATAATCCCATTTTTCTAGATAAGTAATTTTCTGGTTTTTACAGGGTTCTTTTTAATGAGTGAAGCTACTAAAATGTTCATCTTTCTTCATCTGCAATTTTCGAGTTACAGCCGCTTTGGAGATGTTTTTAATGAAATAAACTACTCAAAAATTCTCTTTCGAGATCCATAATTTTGGAGTTGGGGATGATTCAGGGATGTTTCAATGGCAAGAGGGGCTCAAAAATTCACACCCTAATTCCCATACTAATAATTACGGATTAATCCGAGAATCGCGATAATCCTAGAATTTACTAATGAGATTACTGGAATTTAGACCGTATCTTAGCAACAGCTGCTATTTTGAGAATTAATCTGAAATATCGGATTAATCCGTGATTATTAGTACAGGCATAAGTTAGTTTTAAGAAGTTTTAGGCATGAATAGCACTCAAAAATGTTTTGTTAAATATTTTAAATTATTGTCTACACTGCAATAATTACCCTAGTTTGAGACGCCCATAAGTCCTATCAAACTTTTCCTTTCGTCTTTTCAAGGGGTAGCATAACAATTCTGCATGGAAGACTTCCAGCAACCGCTTCTTTCAAATTAAGTATTCTTTAGTCGACTTCGGATTGTTGGGTTTTTTGTGAATTTTTCACTGTCGACCCCATGCCAAGCTTAGTATGTGTAGTTCTTAGAGTATGTGGCAGTAAAGCTGCCTTATGTCCTTTGTCTGGTGTTGGTAACGATGACATTGATTAATTTCGGGGATTTACTAACCTATGTGTTGCATTGGAGCAGATCCAAAAGTGGGTGGTTTGAGTGGTGAGTGAAAGGAGTAAGGAGGTGGGAGGGTGGGACTTACTTACGCATTACAGAAATAAACCTTGACTGGCCGTTTTCATTTGTTGATCGTCTTGACGGTGAGCTTGAGAACATGTTTAGCGGGTGCTACTGGTGACCTTAAAGTTTTTGACCGCTTCGTTGATTGTGTTTTTGTCAATTTTGAGTCTTACGAGGCTGTCTAGGGTGAATTCCAGAACTTTTGTGGTGACTTCCGCATGGTCTTCTTGATTTGGTTGCGATTGTGGTATTTCTTCTTGTTCTTGGGTATGCGTGGTGTGATTTTGCGTCTTTTTGGTGTGTGATTGAGGCTGAGTTGCCCTGTACGGCTTGATACTTGGTTTTGGGTAGTTGAGGCATCCTTGGTAGTTGGCGAGGTGGTTTCTTCCATGGTTTGCGCATGTGGCCAGCTCATCTTTGGGTTTGACGCAGATCAAGGTGCGCTCTTGCGCATTTTACACGGCGGGGACCTGCATGGCAGCATCTTTGTGCCTGTCCAAATAATTAAAACTTGTGGCATTTTCCAATCTTGGGTTTCCTGTGAGGGCTTTCAATCTCGACGTCGATCTTCATCAGGTGCGCGATGTTGTAAATTGGTTTTGCTTTTTCGCTTTTCCTGAAAGTCATCATGATAAGGGATAACGGGGCTCAGTCGCGGCCGCGGTACATCCTTGTGGCGGTATAGAACTGGAAACCTCGTCGGAGTAGGTCGATTTGAACTGCGACCATGGGCACGTTTGGTGAGATCCTTTGACCAAGCCTTGAGTGGTTGGTTCTCATTGAATTGGTGGAACAAGAATCCAACTTCTTTTGGCTTGACTGCGTCTTCGAAAATTTTCAACATTTTCGGGGTTGATTGCGAGTTTACTCGCAACGTTCCTGACCCAGGTGAACTTTATTTCCCGGTCAGCCATCTCTTGGCAGAGCATGGACCAGTTACCGGTATCCCGCAGCGTAAGGGAGATCCTGGATCGTTTACATGACTCCCTTGTTGACTTCTTCGTGATGCAACGGAGCTTGATCTGCTGCAGGGCATATTTGGGTAACACACGTGGTTGTCATCTTCGTCTGTACTGGTATCCATTTCATCGGGTCGGATGTCGCGGGTTCCGTCATCGAGCAGATGTTTCTGGACCGGGTGTCCTCGTTTGTTCGTGACTTCCTCGAATTCCATTTGGTCTTGGTCTGTTGGAGACTCTGTAATATCGGTTGTTGATTCCTGCTGGGTCGGTGCAGTTTCTTCCGTTGCAATTCATAATCTATATGAATTTTGGTGATTTTTATCTTCTTCTCGCGTTCGCTCTTCCTCTGATTTTCCATTCAGGCCATCAGCTCTTATAAACTAGTAATTAGTAGTAAAACTTAGCAAAGGTTATTTTCTCAGAAACTCAAAACTCAAAAGAAATCTTAGATTTTTAGAAATTAGACTTGCGGATTGAAACTTATAAGTTCAATAGTTAACACACCAGTACACCAATCTCTGGTGTACTGGAGGGTATTCCATACCCCCCAGACCCGTCCGGTCTGAAAACATAGTTTTGTGTGCGTATTGTTTTTATATTGTATGCGATTATTGAAATTTCATTGGCAATTGTTATTTTAATTCGGAAATATTCAGCGATGTATTTCAGACACATTCAGTTCCAGTTTTCCCAAACAAAACTCTGGAGTACAAACTACTCGTACATCAACTTGTTTGTAATGATTAGGGAATTGAAACAGGACATCTCTAGGACAAAGCTAAAGAAAACGGCAGACTCTACTGGTACCTTCCACGAATTTGTCCAAAGTAGCAAAATGTATAAGATTTTAACTTTTCAGATTCTTCAAAGACATTCTGTGCACCGGCACATTGTCGAAGGAATTTTCTAAAACCACATTCATTGCAATTTTCAGACAATCGCTAGCATAAACTATTGTGAGTTTGTATAAAATTTAGAAGTTTCTGATCAACTAACATGGAAAAAATATTAGAAGTAGTAATATGCGTCAATTGAAACTGCTTATCTGCTGATAAGTAGAGGTAAATTCATCAACTAACTAATGGCCGATTTTAGAAAGAAATTTAAGGTGGTAATAAAATATAATCAGAGAATTAATGTAAAATTGACCAATGAGTGAGTATTTTCAGTTTTGACTTAATTCTCCGTTTAAAATTTAATGCTACCTTCGTAATTCGTCCGTAATTCATCTTAAACCACTTTAAGGTTTCACTTATTTTAAACCTCGTAATAAGGAGTATTTTTGGACAAATTCACTTGTGTGCTTTACTTCTTTGCTATTTAATATACTATCAAAATTAGTAGGGACTTTATCTAAAAACTGGTAAACATTTATAATTTAAATTATACAGGGCTAAACGCAATACAAAATTTTACGATAATTATTAAAAATAATTATATAGGATTAACCCAATAAAATACGAATTACTAAAATCAATCAGATGTAAACAGCTTTTCAGTTAAAAATTACATTTAATTTTAAGTGCAGTAAATATCTAACTTCCTCTTTGTTCGATAAAATTGCGAATTCAAGTCTTGTTACTTAAAATTTATTTTTGGGTATATTTTTTTAGAGATCACCGTTAATTAAATTTTTCAATTAGAATTTTCATTAGAGGTCGATCAATATCGATTAAGCTCCTAATTTGATGAGTAAAATTTCCCTTTCAATTCAAATTTCAATTACATATTGAAAATTTAATTGTAACATAAGTTTATCATAATGGTTTTTCCGGAGAGTAAATAAGTTTTCAGGTTTTTCTAGTTAAAAACAGTTTATTTCAGTGTAGTAGTTTAAGAACTAATATGTAGGTACATATTTAGATGAGTTTAACGCAAAATTACATAAATGAGATTTTAAAAGTATATTTAAATTTTTAATTAAATGTAAAACAAAAAAAAATAATTTAAATTTTTTTGCAGATGACAGTTACAAATTTATTTTGAATAGGAGCTTAGCAGTTTGTACACGATTTGAAAAGATAATGAAGAAAAACATTGATAAGTCTGAGTCATGAATTTTAAGGAAGCAAATCTTTTCTGGTTTGAATATTGTAAAGCCACTAATCCGCAATTTCGAGAAGGTTTATTTTTTCTTGCATTTCCATTTAAATTTAAAGCTTTATATTTTCTTGCCTTGTATATTTATATCTAGGTATTAAAATTTTTCGGAGCGGATCCAAAGGCAACTACCGGAAAATAGATGCAATATGCCATTATAAAAACGAAACATGTCGAGAAAGAACAAGCGAAAACTTTAGGATGCAAAGAAATTTGGATAACTTATACGTTAAAGATCAAAGATGATATTTAATATGAAATTTATTCAAATTTGTTGTTTATAATATTCCATTATACGTTTCACAAATTAAATTATTTCAAAATACCTTTCATTATTTTTTTTATAAATAAGCTGCTGGGTAGCTAGTAAATACAAAGCCATTTTAGCTTAAAAAATTTATTATCAGGTAAAGATTTTATTTGGAGTTTTAATATAAATATTTAAAACATTTCAAATAAATTATATGGTGGGCCATAACAATATAGTACAGGGTGTCCCAGAACTCAACGTTATCCCTTGGAGGACCGATAGATCAGCTCATGACTGACCAGAATATAAAAAAATAACCTAAGTAAAACATCGTTAGTTTTCGTTAGAATTTTGTGAAAATCGACACTTTAAATCAGTTTTTCGAGTTCGACATATACGAAAACACTTGTTAAAGATATTTAGGTCACAGGCATTTATTTAAAACTTAAAAGAAACAAATAAAAAATAATTTAAATAATTATAATAATACAAAAAGAATGAAAACGATATTTTACTAAGATCATTTTTGATTTTGTGGTGAGTCATGAGCTGGCCTACCAGCCCTTCAAGGGATGACGTTGAGTTTTGGGACACCCTGTATATAATAAAATATATGATTAGCTATTACAAGAATTAATAATTTGTTTGAGGTAAAGACGCAATCACAAAAGTCTTTTCGAATGTAAAAAAGATACTGTAATTTTGAATGTTTCTTACAAATGAAGTATTTTCAAGATGAAATCATATTTAATAACTTTAAAGAGTTTTATAGCCTACACCGATATTAATTGGACTACATTTTCATCTTTTAACATTTCCTTCTTCTCTTACGATTTAATATTTCTATATTACACGCTTAATTGTCAAATTTTGTCCGCGCACACCCCGTTTCCTGAAATTTTATAGCTCTAGAATAAAAGTCATGAAAGGATTTTACTGTTACAACTCTCAATTATTTTACGCCTCTCTAATTACGAGGACCTGGCTTTTGAATAAGTTTCTCATTTCACTTTTGGATTCATCTTTCTGTCAGGTTTTATTAAAAAAATATAAAACATATTAATTTTTCAAAGATTTTACGAAATCAAATGGAAAATTTTGTTAACAGAGCATGGAACTAGGAACAAGGGAAAAACTAGAACGTAAAATATCAAAGATTAATTATACAGCAGTTTAAAACTTTTTTATTGAAAGCTTTCAGTTTAACTATTCGTTCGAGCAAATTCTATAGTTTGTAAACTTTTAAACTTGGAAAAGTTTTTGAATGAATGTTTATCGAAGTTTTAAAGTTAAAATTTTGATTGAAAGAAAATAAAAATTATACTTACAAAATAATTTTAACAAATTTTTCGTGTTTTCCCAGTGTAAACAGTAGTAAAAAATTTTGTAGTTTTATTAGGTTTTAATTAACAATTTAAAAAGTTTTTTCATTCCTTTTTTAATTAGGCTTTTCATGTCGAAAATACCAGTTATATAAACAATTGCTTGAACAATTTTTAAATTCTCGTTTCAGCCATGGTTTTCAAGAGCTTAATTAAAAGTTTATTAAAAGAATTTTTAGATGTTTTACGTAAAAAATGTTATTTGCTTCGAAAATCATATTTCAACTATTGCTTCGGGTTAATATAAAAATTCTTTCACTCATTGCTACAAACTTTGTCGTCATCTGATACTACCAACAATGGTTTTTTTCGATAAATAACAAATTAAAAGTCTTAGTACGCCCCCCCTTCCTCAAGGCTCACACAGAATAAATTGAAATTTCGAAATAGAAATGAAAGAATTAAATAAATTGAAAATGAAAAAAAAACGTAATAAAGAAATAAATTAAAATAAACAAAAAAATTTTAATTTGGAAAATGTAAAGTAAAAAGGAACATTATTATTTATTTAAATATGTAGTTAAACTTTAATCAAATCCATTTCAAATTTATTGTACGTTTAAATTTACGACTGCAAAACAATGTATATTATAAAGTTTTTGTGTGTAAATCAAAAGGATTTGTAAGTAAAAATAAATTCGGGTTAGTAAAAGCTTTTGGGTGCAAGCATTTGATTGAAGGTAAGAGGATTTTTTACTTAAAGTTTCAATTTTCTGTGAACAATCCCGTATTTGCTATACTTAGAACGAAAACGACTACCTACAGCGTTCTCCTGGGATTTGACACCAACGGTTTATGCAAAATTCATTCTTTAACCATGTCGGTTTTTTTATATTCAAGACTGCATGGTTAAACTCATAAAAATGAACTGTAAATAAAGCTGATTGAATTTCTTAAGCGTTTTTGATAATCGTAAAATAAATATAACGTTTACAGCAGTCGCTCCGTATAAGTGTTGTTCCAAAAAGAAAATTTCCCAAAAATATATTAAAACATTATTTGTTTTTTCGCTTTTATTAATTGCTACAAATTTCAGCAAAATAAAAAATTTCACCAGTAGTCGAGTGATTCTTTAATTTAAATAAGACCGGCTAATCGGTTAATTTATTCCAAGTTAAATAATAAATGTAAATAAGCAATGGTAGGAAAAGCAGAAAAGCAATTTGTTATGTGTGAAGTTACAAAGAAGGCCTAACAAAGAATGCAGCATTTTACTCTTTGGCACTTTTCATTTTGTTATGCAGTTCGTGTAGGGAAAACGGGGCTAGCTGGAACACTTTTCAATTTTCCATTTTTCTCAAATTTTTTATTTTTTATCAATTACTCAGACGCGAATTTCTTTTGCAAGATTTGGACAAAATAACAAAATAACAATTGGACGACTCCGAAGAGTACAAAACCGCCAAAAAAATTTCCAGAAATAAAAGAAAAGTAATGTGCGTTAGTGCAAAACTCGACGTTACAAGGAGACGAATATCTTTACATGGTCCTACGATCCACATAATTTGTCCTAAGGAAATTAATCTTAAAAAATTAGGTGGCAGTGGTGAGCGGCTTTCTGCCATAATTTTTTTCTTCAGAGTTCATTAACAATAATTTGTTTCGAGATTTTTGAATTTTGTGAGAATAAATTGATTTTAGTTCCGCGTTAATAATTTAAATTATTTTGGATATTGAAAATTGCCAAAATTTTTGAATAAACTGGATTATGTTTAGAAGAGATGGATTGATTAGTAATATTAATTGAGGATTTGGAAGATAATCCAAGTAACATTTAGTGTATAATATCAACTGCCGACCCGCTGAGTCAGCACAAAATTCAGCTTTTGAGCTGAGGCAGCTGCTGATTTTTAGTAACGTCAGAGGCTGAATCGCTACTGAATTGCTAATTTGGAGGCAAAAAAACAGCTGAAAACGCACTTTGGCAGCTAGATAAATTGCTGAATATCAACTGACGCAGATCTGAATATCAGCTGATTCAGCGGTGGATCAGCTGATTTTCAGCTGATATTCAGATAATATTCAGCAATTTGACCAGCTGACAAATTGGTGAATATCAGCTACTCAGTTGATATTCAGCGATTTCACCAGCTGCCACAACGCATTGTCAGCTGTTTTCTTGCCGTCAAATTAGCAATTCAGCTTCCGAGGTTCAGCTTCTACTTTCTGAAGTAAACTAAAAAAAATAAATTGTTTTATTTTAAAGAAATTTCAGTTTAAAATAAAAAAAGTTTAAAATTCAGCTAATCTACTGGTGCTGACAACTAGCTGAATTTTTAAGCTGACAGACCGTAATGGCAGCTGATAATTTGCTGACAATATTTCGTCAGCACAAAATGTTATCTGGGAAGCTTAAATATGATAATTTTGAGAAATTAATTGATTTTATGTTAGTATTTATAATATTTGGAAATTAAATTAAAAATATCTTCAAGTAGAGTTGACATCATGGCATTTACCGACTTTACTTCAAAAATGTCAAATTGGCCATATTCTTTGAAATAACAGGTGGTTCAAATTCCAAATTTTACATGGTCCACCCGTTAAAAGTAAGTTCGTATACTGGAGGGTATTCTATACCCCCCAGACCCCCCGGTTTGAAAATACCCCCAGAACATTTTTGATTGTGTTCAAAAAAAGAAAATGTGTTTTCGAATTTCTAATCGGAAATCTTAGATTTTTAGAAATTAAATTTTCGGTTTGAAACTTTTCAGCTCAATAACCCTTTTTTCGAACAATCTCTGATGTACTGGAGGGTATTCCATACCCCCAGACCCCCCGGTTTGATAAACCTAGCTTTGTGATTGTATTTAAATAGAGAAAATGCAATTTCGAGATTGTGAGTTTCAAACCAAAAATTTAACATTTTATCCATGTCTAGTCTATTTTCTATCCTTTATTTCAAACTGGGGGGTCTGGGGGATATGGAATACCCTCCAGTACATCAGAGATTGTGCGCCTCAGCACAGTAGTGATTGTGTTGAAAAAAAGAAAATGTGTTATTGAATTTCAATTCAGAAATCATAGATTTTTAAAAATTAGATTTCCGGTTTGAAACTCATAAGTTCAATAACACTTTTTGGGCACAAACTCCCGTGTACTGGAGGGTATTCCATACCCCCGAGACACCTCGGTTTGAAAATACCCTCCAGAACATTAGTGATCGTGCTAAAAAAAAATGTGTTTTTGACTCTTTAATCAGAAATCTTAGATTATTTTTTAGAAATTGGATTTCCGGTTTGTAACTTATAAAATTTAATAACACTTTTTTGCGCACAATCTCTGGTGTACTGGAGGGTATACCATACCCCTCAGACCCCCCGGTTTGAAAAACCTAGCTTTGTGCGCATATTGCGTTTATATTTGTGTACGGTTATTGGATTTTCACTAACAATTGTTATTTTAATTCGAAAATAAAAATTAATCGTTGCCATTTCTATGACGGCAAATATATTTAACATTAAGTCCTGTAAAATTGTATCGAAAAGTGGCTAATACTACAAAACAGATTGAAAATCAAATTTTTTAGAACAAATATAGGTCATAATAGAATACCAAATCCACCATAATCCAATAAAAAAATGTTGTGTGTTGTGCGCCATCTTGAAAAACAGGTAATTCTCGATATCGAGGCTCCTACTAATTAGATTTTTTTTTTCTATTTTGTAGATAATATCTTTCTCTATAACACTTAAAAATTCAACCAATAGGAGAAACTTCGAGGATTATCAGAGTTATCCGATAATCACGCAGATAACCAGTTTAGTTCTTTGTTCTTTTGACATAAACATTGTTAAACCCTTTAAATAGTCATTAAATAATTAAAAACATATTTTATATGAATGAATTTCCACAAAAAATACGAATTTGAAAAATTAGTTTAGCGCCGACTGGAACTCAGTTGGATTTTGATCGGCATCAAGTCGGCGGTGTCAAGTTGTCCTATGCTGAAAAGGAACTACCAGAACTACCAAACTGTACTCACAAGTGCCAACTATGTAAAACTTACAAAATATGGGGATAAATTGAAATTCCACCAAAAAACAAAGATTAAATCAATATTTCCCATAGATGGCCTAATTCGGAATACGGGATCTTTCTATATTATAGGTTTTTTAAGCGGTATTTTAGTTTAGAAATATGAAAAATTCGATTGTTTTTTATATATCCGAAATTGAAATATTCAAGAATATGCCTTAAAAGGATTTTTCAAAATTACGATTATTTAACGAGTTATAGCTATTTTAGTGACGCGGCATCTAATTTGATAATTATTAATTACATTTCTATTTATGTACGGTTTTGGTTCTATGTAGATTGAAACCACCCTCGTATATTTTGAGAAACTGCAGATATTGAAGTCTGATGAATTAACGGCAAAACTGTTAGGAAACTGTGTAATAAATATAAATTTTTTTACGTTAAATAGACATCGGTTAAGCAGTTGTTTAAAGTATAGCGGTAACTGGAAGTTAGAAATTGATTTTATAAGCCATTATTCAAAATGATTGCAATTCAGTTATTGTAAATTTCAAGTGACATGATTAATGGCAAAAATATAATTTTACAACTTCATGTTTTTAAGATTACGTAAAAAAGAAGTGAAAAAAGAGAGGATTGGTGAAGCTTGTAGGAAGCAATCGATTGTGCTTCGCCCGGGCTGATGCTAGGCATCAGATACTCGTTTCACTAAATACCGTTAACTAGCAGTGTGTTGCTACGTGTCTTAACGTTTGACGCTTCTCTTCCGCTTATTTCATTACTTCCTTTTTATATCTATCACGTATATGTTTTCGACACTAGTTTTTACAAAAGTGAAATAAGGTTTAGCTTTCTTATTACGTTAGAATTTACAAATTAAGTTAAAGACGGAAATGTTATTTTATTTCATTAATAATAATAAAGATAAATCTACTGTCACTGATTTTAACAAAAAATACGTGAAATACACGCAAGCAAATAAACCTTGTCCTAAGAAAACTCAGGTTTCTTTGATAATAATTCGATCAAATAGAGAAATAGTCGTCGAGTAAAATATGACAATCATTTGATTTTGAATTAACCGATAATGCATAAATAATCCCTTAATGAACCGGTTTCATCAAACACAATTAACCAAGACATATTATTATTTATACATATACTGCATATATTACACCTATTATACTAATTTAATTTAATAAGAAATTTGAAATTTTGCACGTCAAAACAAATATAAGTAAAAGTTATTGAGGTGTCTATTGCAGAACTAATCTGAAAAGTTTCGCAAAATCTGATAATCTAACTCAAACTTTAAAACCTACAATCAACCAGCTACAGAAAATCATTTTTGAGATTCATAGATGATCTAATTTGTAGGTTACCAAAACATTAAAGTTTTTTCCCAGCCAAAGAACGACAAAGAAAACCAGTCCGCATCGAAAACTTTGAAATTTGCGAAAACACTTGGAGTACAAGCCAGACACGCTTCCGTCTACTGAATGTTTTTCAAAAATCCCTTCTTTGGAATTTGATAAAGAACCAATTTCCCAAAAACATAAAAATTTATATCAACCCCGCTAATAGACTGATAGCGGGAATAATTCCCTACAAGCTACACGAAGGCCGAATTTGGCCGCCATCTCAACAAAATGCGCAAAAACATGTTTTTTCTTTATGTTTTGTAAATAACTCGATTCCTATAAACTTTAGAGCAACATATGAGGTTACCAAAATTAAGTAAAATTAAATTGTCTACAAAAAATGTTTTATAATATTTTTGCGTGTAACTGCCTGTTTCGAAGTTATAAACATAAGGATCGAGAACTAGACACAATCAACTTCGAGAAAGTTTAAAAAACACGCAAATGCTATTATGCCTTGCTGGCGCTCCTCCCAAACTTAAAATCAGGTACAGCTATGGTATGGAAATGAAAAATTCAACTTTAGACTGGGGATGGAAAAATTCAAAGAATGGGTTAATGCCCATTGTTAATTTACAAGATGCAGCAAGATACTACAAATAAACCTCTGAAACTCAGAAGCAGCAACGGCGAAAGCCCAACTTGCTGCAGAACAAAAAACTGGGCGAAAATGCAGTATAGACTTAACTCTTGGGACCATGTCTATAATAGATCTTACATCAGGATGGAAGGTAGAGGACCAGGCGGCCAACTCAGACTACAGAATCGTCACCTTCAATCAACTCCAGTCCGGGTTGTAAAGCGTAGAAACCCAGATACAATCCCACTTGCGGAAATAAATTACAGCCTGGAACAATGGATAATGACGAAAAGATCTAGCTCCGAAGAACTAGCCAACAAATCTTAAATAGAAATCCAGAAGCTGATCGAAACGTAAGTACACTGGTGGTTCGACAATGTAGTAAGAAATAGAATCAAATACTTAGAAAAAAAGAAAGCCCTCTTTCCGTCCGGGAAGACAGGATCTTTACGAAGCTATGATAAGGGCCAAAGCCACCCTCAAAGCCTTTTTTCAGAGGGCCCGGAGAAAAGAGTTAGAAAGATTTTGTAGAGGGAAATCTAGCGAAAAATCCATGAGGGATTACCTATAAAAAAGTAGCAGGAAAATTCCGGAGAAAGGAAATCCTAACATCCTTCAAGGACGAGTACGGTAACGTTACGACAACTCCTGAAGAAATGTTGGGCTTTCTCTTCCATAAACTACTCTTAGATGACGACCAAACATCTGACCCAGGCTTGGACCACCAAACCATGAGATCAGATTTTGAGAGTTTGGGAATATCAAGCAACATAAAGAAGATTGAATTCTACAAACACAGGCAAAAAGGGCACCTGGCTTTGATGACATACAGGGCTTTTTTTCTGAAAGAGTCTATGTAATTATCGGGGGGAGGAGGCAGACGCATGTCTTTGAACAGCCTATTTCCCCGAGTTGTGGCAACGCTGGGTACTCATTATGTTTCTCAAAAACCCAACAGGAGAGACAAGCTGTCCAAAGAACTACATACTTCTAAAAAAAACCATTAAAGGCAGAATTCTTGAGTTCAAAATTCCGTACCACTACCCCGACAATCCGGTTTCGTCGAGGGAAGTCATATTCTATGAGACCTGTGGGATATTTGATAACCTATGGTGTCCAGCGCTTTTCTCTGCGCTCAGAAGAAAATGAGCGCAAATGAGTTACTTAAAAATGAGAATAGATACCTTCAGCTCAGGGGTCACTACTGTGAGCACACTGCCCTAGCACCATTCCTATGGAATTCCCTTCTACACCTTTTGCAGTTGTAATTCAGAAAAGATCAACTGCTATTCAGAAAATGTCAATTATAATTCAGATTTGTCAACTGATATTCATAAATCGTCAATTGTAGTTCAAATTTGTCAACTGATAATCAGAAATTGTCAATTGTAATTTAGATTTGTCAACTGATATTCAGAAATCGTCAGTTGACGATTTCTGGTTGAAAATGTGTAGAAGATTAGCTCAACTCCCTTCAGGAGTAGTGAGTCCAAGTTGAAGCCTATGCGGACAACGTCAGTCGTCAGAGCATAGTTGTGACCTCCAGGAGCAGAAGGGAGCTACAAATAAAATTCCAGAATAACGTCACCAACCTAGACAATTGGTGCAGAAATATGAAACTTACTTTTTCAGAATCCCAAATAAAAATCATATGCTTCTGGCCTGACAGGGTATACAATAGTGATATACGGATCCTTTTAAACGGCCAGAAGTTGCAAGTAGTGGAACACTTAGTTATGTGGTTTGATTGGAGACTAACCCTGCAAAAACATATTAAATACGTCTGCGATAAAGCGACAACCTTGATAAAATCTCTCCAAGGAAAGGCCTAAGACATTTAGAAGCAAGGGGTAAATATCCAGTAAAATTTCTGAACACAAGACTCGGAATTCCAAATATTTCCAAAAAATTCCAAGGACTTCCAAAAACTTCCAAAGAATTCCAACTATTTCCTAGGAATTCCAAAGATTTACAGTGATTTCTAAGGAATTCCAATATTTTCCAACGAATTCTAATGATTTCCAAGAATTCCAGTGATTTCCAAAAAATTCCAGGGATTTCCAAGGAATTCCAAGACTTCTTACAATTTCCAAGGAATTCCAAAGATTTCCAAGACTTCCAATGATTTCCAACGATTTCCAAAGAATTCCAAGAAATTCCAAAGACTTCCAACGATTTCCTAGGAATTCCAAAAAATTCCAGCGATTTCCAAAGAATTCCAGGGATTTCCAAGAAATTTCAGGGATTTCCAAGGAATTCCAAGAATTTCAAAGGAATTCCAGGGATTTCCCAAGAATTCCAAGGATTTCCAAGGAATCCCAATGATTTCCAAGGGAATTCCAAATAAGTGTACACAAAATTTTCGGGATATTTACCCCTTGGTTAGAACATACAGCACGACGACTTTGTGCGAAAGATCTATTAGGGTGCAGTAATTTCCATCGTGGCTTACAGAAGCGATATCTGGATACAGAGTCCATGAACGACGCACCAAAGTCAAATTTTCTGAATTTTTGAATTACTCAAGCGCGAATCTCTATTGCAAAATTTGGATAAAAGTGGTATAAATAGTACCAAAATAGCAAAATAGCAGTTGGATGACTCCGAAGAGCCCAAAGCCACCAAAAATATCAACAAATACAAAAAAGAGTAAATATGCGTTAGTGCAAACTCGACGTTACAGCGATACCGATACCTTTATATGTCTTACGTTGCACATCATCTTTCATAAGAAAGTTAGTCTTACATTAAACCGGGGTAAAGCCAGTTGGAACAACAGCACGAGGATTCTGTGCGAAAGATCTATCAGGAGGCAGTAGTCCCCATAGTGGCTTACGGAAGCGAGAAGGACGGTCTCCTCAGGAACAGCGGGGGTAATGGCAGGAATTCATCCACTCGATCTTGAAATGGAAAAATGGTTAGCATGGGGAAAACTAAAAAAAGGCACTCTGTACAGATCTTGAATCAAAACTTTGCTCTAGCGCTGTACAAGTACGAAATCCAAATCAGGACCGCAGTAGAGGGTAAAATAGACAAATCACCAATTCTTTCATACCAAAGTTAGATCAACCACCAACTGCCAATGGAACTGTCGAGATGGCACAACTTCGTACAGGGCACGGAAAATTCGGCAGGCTTCTCAAACGCCTACGAAAAGCTGGAAAGGTAATATGTCCTGAATTAAAAAAATAAATTTTTAAGTTATATTACCTATATACATTCTTAATAATGAAGAATAGAAATACGTAAAAAGTTAAATTTTCGGTTTAAAACTCATAAGCTCAAAAATACATCTTTTTTTAAAGATTTTTTTGAAGATGGGGGTGTGGGGTGTATGGAATAACCCCCAGCACAGCAGTAATTGTGTTCAAAAATAGAAAATGTGTTATTGAATTTCAAATCAGAAATCTTAGATTTTTAAAAATTAGATTTCCGGCTTGAAACTTATAAGCTCAATAACACTTTTTAGAGCACAAATTCTGCTGTACTGAGACCCCCCAGTTTGAAAAACCCAGCGATGCAATCCATAACTGCTACTGTATGTGAACACATTTGGTCGATTCGGTACGGTAATTATGGAATGCGACTTGTACAGGGACGAGCGGAAGGTAGTCAGACCCCCAGATCTATTCTACCTGGCCCACACAGCAGGATTTGAAAAATCAAATCAAGACCCTCCCACTGAGTCAGAAATCACAACTGACTCAGATATTGACTAAAAATTCATAATTCTTGAAATTAAAAACTCCAGCAACCAAACGCCCCTTCCGAGAAGCCTTGTATGCACTACGGATACCAAACCTTCTGGTTTTCCGGCACACAGGCAATTTCAAATCAACAAATTTCAATCAGGCTTTTCCACCCAAGCATTGTCAAGTCTAAACCCAAAAAGAAAAACCTTGTAGCGTAATAAACCTGCAAAGAAGGTGGCCCAAAAGAGGAGGGCAAAACAGAAAACAATTTCTCCTTCTAGCATAAGCAGTCAGGGCACGAAGCCTGATGAAACAGCAAAAAATTATCAAGTGCTCATAGAATATTCAGATTTTGAGCTTTCGACGACTATAACTTCAAAGCAGATGGTTGTACGAAAAATACATATAGAATGATTTTAATCGAGTATCTACTCTTCTTTAATTTGGTTTATCTTATATTTAGCTCTAAAATTTATACTAAGCGAGATATTTACTAATATTGGAAAGCCATTAAATTCTTTGCCTTTTTTTAAAATTATGTTCAATTATTGCTCATAGATAACAATAAATGATATTTTTTTCAGGAAGTAGCTTTCAACCAGGTACTTGCGAACAAAAGTAACCAAATGGCAACTTTCTATATCTATTATTTCAATTTTTTTGCGAAAAACGCCAGTTTTTAAATATTACATGTTTATTACTTCTACTTTTGTAGAAAAAAAAAATATAAATAGCTGTTTAAGCTCACATATTATCTAGCCATTATTGCTCCAATTAACTATTATAATGAGTAAATTTCCAGTATAATAATTTTGGTTGTATTAACAAAAAATCTTCTCACTTATATAATAGAGCATGTACATTCAATATAATAGATGCTTACCAATGATCGATCTTAAGTGCTGAGTCTTGTTGAAGCAAGGGCTTAATGTATATTTAACAGTAAATCGTGAGTAAGTAATCACTATAGTTTATATTGATTTAATTCAAAAGTAACTTTGGGTATTACGAATTCACCGTAAAAGCAGAAATCATTCACTTGCATGATAAAGCCATTTTAATATTCATTCATTAAAACTAATGGAATACAGATTCCTAAAAATAATACCACCGAGCGCATGTAAAAATTTTAAAGCAAACTTTTAATCAAATTTTATGCTAAGCTATTTAAAATATTTTCAATTTTTATATCATTTCTAAAATAAAATAGGTATAAAGTTTGTTTTAATATTTTTCATTTTCTTTTCGTTTCTAAACTGGATAGTTTTCAATTTAAATAAATTAGATTTCAACAAAATAAGGTAAACTTTTTAGCATAGCCTTCAATTTTAAAATTTTTGATGTTTCGCCGTTGCGGTTCCGCCGTCGCAATTTTGCCACGAGACATTCCAGCGAATGATAATTAAAAAATATAACGTAATTTATTAATAAAATTATAAATAAACATTCAAACAATCAAAATGTAAATATTTGTAAATTTATATCACTTATTAAAGCATTGGCATTCACCACTAAAAAATGTTTCATTTTAACACCAAATTACTTGTACAATCGTTGATTTATTACAAAATTTAAAAGTGATTTATATTTTCGTTATTCGAAAAGTTGCTGGCGAAAGTGTCAAGAAATTTTTTACACAACAATTTATGAGAAATTAAATGACACAAATGGTTTTAATTCAGATCGTTTATTTGGGTCTGTCTTTTTTTAAAATAAAAACTGTATTATTATTTAGATATTTATCTGAATTTCTTAACTTTTCTTTTTGATTACAAAATAACAAATTCTCAGCAATGCCATCTAGGAAAATTTAAAAATTAATATTATGGTTAGGCTCTGAATAGCTATCTTAATTTGTTGCTTGGTTTAGAGTGAACTAAATTGGATGTGGTAGTTTGTAAACCACTAAAAGTTATGTCGTGTTCTGGCTAGCTCACTCAACTAAATCTACTTGAAAAGTTTTCCAATTCTAACTTTTTGGAATAATCTTTTATCTGCTTATTTTGCTTATTATTTTAATGTCAACTATACAATAGTAAATAATCAAAATTTTTGTATTACAGGAGAAGCTATAACTTTTAGAAACATAATTTCTATCTGAAATTTTCTTATTAAATTTTTTAAAATTTTTACGGTTTAAGTGAAAGCTTGCATAAAATCGCCGAGATTGGTTTCTACCATATTTTTATCATCGTTTTTCAAACTATTTAAAATTTTACAAACTTTTCTGAAGTTATTTAATTTTTCTTGTTAAAAATTTTAATGAATTTTTCGACTTGTATACAGATTTGATAAAGTTTCTGATTCAAAGCAGCTTTGCTGAATTCTTATTTTTTGTTTTTCTTAAATTGATTAAAAGAAAACATAAATGTATGTTAAACGTACCCATATACATACAATTTAAAGATAAAGTGAAAAGTTCTCGAAATCCGCATTTATATTAAAACTTCATATTTCAAATATTACGTACAATGGAGGCCAATTCAAAGTTGAATTTATTCACAATTCTATTATTCTTAAAGCGAATAAGCAAAAGCAAGTATGTAGATATATTTATATCTGCAGATATGATAAATTTTGTTGCACAATGGTATGGGAAACGCGTCAGTTGGAACTTTTGAACTTAAAGAATGGAAACAGGAAAGAAATAATTCATAAAAAATCAATTACAATTTTCTCATTCGATTTTGTGTTATTTTTCATGAAATATGCAGCCACGATAAACTTCAAATCTAAATAGCGATTTGTAACAATAGGATATTTCAATATTTTAATGGCAAAATACTATCGCAAACTACTATCAAAAATCGGACATTGTCAGTATAATAGGTACGATTTAATTACCCTCACAAATTAAAATAATAAATAAACGTAAATTAATTTTATTAATTAATTGCCACTACACTCCACACAGATAAATCCGATTAAACCGAAGAAAATAATTTTTTTATTTCTACTAAAAACTGAGCAATACAATATGTATTGTAAAAAAAGTATCATAGTCAAATAATTAATTTGTGGTTTTATTACCCCAGAAGCTTCCCTTGCCTACTCCAACGGGCCTCCGCTGTATACAACTTTCAGCTTCAACCTCGTATATTGATGCAATATTGCATATATTGATCAAATAATATCAAAAAATAATTCGTTTTTTTACGAACAACTTAAGAGGATTAAGGGTGTGTTTGAAAGTTTATCACACATTTTTTCTGTCAATATTTTTTTTTTCAAAGCTAACATTACTAATCGTGACTGTGATTTATCTGTATTGTGAATTTATTAATTTATTTTTAAATAATATTTGAATACATTGCTAGTTGGGTGTTAGAGTGCTTTTCAATTTACAATAGGTATTTGTAGTGGAATTTGTCAACCATAATATTCAATAGCTTCTTTTATGTTTCAGTTTTGAATTGGCAAATGTAATGTTTATTTTAATTTTCCATTTACTGAAAGTTTCTTTGTTCTACAATAAATTGTATTGCAGTTATTTATAAATAAATTGTATTTATTGTATTGTAGTTATTGTATAATTAATAATATTTTTCAAAACGTAAAAAAACGGATTTTCTGTCGTGTGATCTATCATTGAAGATAGATACTATTTACACAATACACATCTAACGCTTAAGGTGGAGCTACTACAAAAGTAAATATACATGCAAAATCAATCACATCATGTGATGTAAAAATCAAAAAGAAAATCAGTGAAAAAGAAAAAACATTCCACTTAAGTGTGGGATACAGGATAATAACTTGCCCTGAAAATATTTTATGATATGACATATTAAAGCGAATAACCTAAGGGCGAACTTCAAATATCGATAAATTTTAAAAATAATTTGAAAAACACTCAATTATTCGAACCGAACTTCATTTTATTGACGATACGTGTACTCGAAATAAATATAACAAGTAATGCGGTTAAATAGGCGGGCCCCAAACCCCTAAATGGATCAGAGACTCAAGATAACACTGCTTTTTCTTCAATAGCCTATTGGAATTCCAATGGACTACGCCAACACTAGCCGGAACTCCTAGAATTCGTCCGGAAATACAACTATCTATCTTAGTTCAGGAAACCCATCATAACAATTGCGACAAAATTAATTCTCAAATTGCACGTTTTAACACAAAAGTACATGAAGGCAGCATTTGTTCCGCCTCGCATTGTCTTATTCGCGTTTTGCCTCATATGTGGACAAGCTTTTACATAACGGACAGGAAAATCTGCTGCTGGAGCGACACGGCCATTTTCATAAAAACATGTATAAAGCATCAAGCTCCATCCCCCTTGGATAATGTGACCAAATTATGAACAACTTTTGTTATGGTCCGCCAAACTGCGGTAATAACAAAGACATTCCAATTAGGCCCGTAACCAGGGGGGCACCTGAGGGAATCTACCCCTCCTGTAATGTTAAACAACCATTATTTTTTAGTAATAATAAAAATTACCGAAAGAGAAACTCCTGAAAATGTTAATTTTTACAAATGGCTTTTTACGGGTGCCCTCCATCCCCTAAATTAAATTCTGGCTACGGGTCTGCTTCTAATCTTCTCTGTATACAAACCTCCTGATAATAAAATCTTTCCTTACGAGATAGAATCCTTGGTAGGGTACGTTCAGATTATTGTTGCGGGGATCTAAATGCCAAACACCCTTCCCGGAAATTAATTTTTTGATTCCTCGGTCGACTGCACACACTTTAACCCCAATCACAAACTCGACACCCCAAACTATAAATAATAAATAGCCCCCGCCCGGACTACTTTCATGATGTTCTTAGCGTAGCCATACTTAGGAAGGTTAAATTCATCCGCAGACTGATCTCTAGAGACAGCCTAAACATCCGTCATCCTTAAAGTCAAATTGGCATGGTTTTTTGATAAGGTACCTGGAAGGTAGCCTTGGACCAATCCCAGCCCTAAAAATATCTTTGATATCAAGAGATAGGTAGGCATTTTCAAAGGAAAAGTGAGCAAGCCGTCAGCCAAGCCACGACCTCCTTTCCCTCCTATGAGGGAATATCCGAAGATATTAAAACCCTGATGCAAACCAAAAATTAGGCAAGACGACGAGCAAAAACCACCTGCTATCACCTCATCACAGGACGGTATACAATGCACTAAAGTCGGAGGTGAAAAGCCGCATCACGGAATATATACAAACTAACTGGAGAGATAGGTTCGAAAATCTATCATTTGAGAACCTCCAGCTTGGCAGTTAGTGAAAACACTTCGTAAAAATAAGATCATTATTCCATTGTCACTAATAAGGACAAGGCTGATGCCTTTTCCAAAAATTTGGAAGTCCAGTTCAACCCCAATATCCTAAACGCAGACTCTCGTCTTCACCACATAGCTAGGATCAGTGCAGTGCTCTTAGTTGGACTTTCAAAACTTCTACCGCTAAACGTCTAACCTCAATGCTCTCCCCTTCTTATGAAGAGGTCTTCTCTACTTTGATGAATCTTAATAAGAAGAAAGTTCCTGGTCCCGACAACATAACGAATTGAATAATAAGGGAATTCCCTAAATGGTAAATTATGGCACTCGTCTGCATTATGAACGCCATTATCACCCATTTGAAAAAAGCTGCCGTAAGAAAAGACCTCTATACCAGTATACACCTCTATAGAGCATTAAAATAGACTGCCACTCAGCAATGAAAACAAGGCTGAACCTTTTTCCGAAAGCCCAGTTCAGCCCCAATATCCTAAACACATACCTTTACCACACAACTAGGATCAATAAAGTGATCCTACATAGATGTTCTAAAGTTCTCCCCCGCCTCCATGAAACCCTTATCCGTAACCTCTCCATTTGTTATCAATAAATCTTCTCTACTTTGAAGAAGCTTAATATGAAGAAAACTTCTGGTCCCGACAACATAACGAATCGGACAATAAAGAAATTCCCAAAATCAGGAATTATGACACCCATGGGCACTCTCCAATCTATTGCAAAGTAACAGTTGTCGTTATGATAAGGAAACCCAACTGAAATCCTCGAAATATGACTTTCTATCGTCCCATTAGTCTCCTCTCCTTCCTAAGCAAGATTGCCTAGAAAATTCACCTTTCCCCTTTTAATGCAGCCCTAGCGGAATCTCGAATTGTCCCAGATGAGCAATTTAGATTCCCACCAGAACACTCAGCAGTGCACTAGATACTCTCCTTTACGGAGCACTGGAATAAAAATTAGGCAACCGCAGTCTTTGTCTTCGATATTTCCAAAGCACTCGACAAAGTATAGCACGAGGGCCTGCTTTTCGAGCTGTCCAGGCAGGTATATCAAAATTAGAGAGACACTTTAGAGTCAAAATTAAGTATTCTAAGTCTAGACTCCAGAAAATAAGCCTCCGTCCTCGCCCCGACCCTGCTATATTTAACACCGATATCCACGACTTCCCTTCTCTTCATCGAGAAAGACAAATAACGAGAGGATTCTATGCAGATGATGCAACTTATTATAGTAGCTCCTTCCGTTCTCAGCCTACAATAGGCCCCCTTCACATAGCCCTTGACATTCTTAAGAAGTAGTTCCAAACATGTCGGATTCAAGAAGTTTGGAAGCCTACTTCTCGAAGTATAATAAACCCGCCATGTCAAACCTCAACAAATATAAACCATGCGAAAAAATAGAACGACTCCAGATGTTCTCCCTCCAAATACCTGGGAGTGATACTGGACAAGGGTCTCCGTTGGGTAGCACACCAAAAAGAAGGCCAGAGGCGTTATGACCGCACCTCATCTCATCCCGCAACTCCGTCTCTAGAAAACAATCATTTAGCCAATTATGACCTACGCTTCGACTTTCTGAAGTTATGCTACCAAGTTCTATATGACGCAGTTTCAGAAAACGCAAAACCTTGCAATAAGAAAAGCCCCGAAAGCCCCTACTTTGCTACAAATACGCGGTTACCGGAAGACCCTTGCATGTCTAACGAAGCCAGGAGTCCTCCTACAATCCATTAATCCAAGGAATTGAAATCTCGAGTACATTTTGAGGTAAAGAGGCCCAAGTGGATCCTGCAGCCTCAAGACCCATAACCCGACTGGACAAATCAAAACCCAAGAAGACGTTCCACCCTCTGGTCCACGTCTACGTAGATTTTTAGGGCGTCCACGTCTAAGCTCCTAACTTGAATACCCAAAAAACTGACCCTCTTGAGGGCGGACAAAAGCGCACCCCAGACCCATGCTCGTATTCACAAACGTCCGTTAAACCTTTAACGGACCGTTGAAGTTGACAAACCAATGGAAATTACCTCTTGGTACTAGCAAGCCTATAGAAATCATTCGTTAAATTCAACGGTTCGTTAAAAGTTTTAGAAATATAGATATTAAAGTATGTTAATTACGTTAATTACAGCCGAATGTTTTTTCAGTTTTTACTGTTTTTAACGTAAAAACAGATTTACGCCATTCGTTGTTTTTAGCAATTTCGTAAACTCATTTATTCCAAGTTTTTTTTTTAATTTATAGTTTTTGAGTTTGAGTGGCTTTAGAGATGCTTTTAGTAATACTACCGAAGACTCAGATATTCTAAGTTTCTCTAGATCCGTGATTTTGGGTCTAGGACAACTGGCCGCGGCCGACTCGCCGCAAGCCGACTAGGAGCCGACCTAATCTAGTATTTTAAAGCAAAAACCCCTTTTAACCCGGCAAGTATACACATAATAATTTGTTATAATGTAGTATATTATTTTTTATTACTAGAATATTAAAAATGAAAAAGCCATTTTTATTGATGGTGGCGAACAGCCGGCCGGCGGCGAGTCGGCCGCGGCGAATCGGCCGCGGCGACGCGGCCGCGGCGAGTTGTTTCAATCCCCGTGATTTTCGAGTTCGGGCGACTTCAAAGACGTTTTTACAAATATCATGGGCATATAAATCCGTCTTTTTCGAGTTTAATCGTTTAATCGTCTATGTTTTCAATTCGAAATTGTTTTACTTATCTAATAATAAATTATTGTATTTTAGAAAACCCTTTTTTGGTGTGATATGTATATTTGTGTGTTTTAGTGAAAATTTATTGAACATTTTTGTAGAAACCTGCTGTCAGTAAGAAATGGAAGCAAACCGCTACCTAAACAAAATAGACTGTTTTTCTTGTTTTTCATTTAACAGACAAGATTATGTTTGCAACAAAATTTATCATTTGTGTTTATCTTGCAGGTATATCTAAATATAGGATAAAGTAAGGGTTTCTAAAGCGTAGTAGACTTTAGGAAATTTTTGAATAGTATCTATCCCATTAATCTAAACGTATGCCGACATTAAACTGTAGGAAAACAAACAAAACCAACAGAATTCTAGAGGATACAACGCAAATTGAAATGATTTCATTTCATATATGATGGTGTAAAACTTTTCCTAAGTGCATGTATTTAAATTTTATGCATACTGTATACAAATTATATTTCAAATTGAAATTGAAACACTTGCACCAAAGTTAATTTAATTTTGCTCAATTTGTAATCCCTTAAGCAAATATTACTTTAACTTGTGTATAATTCGAAGACTATGAATATTTATCCTATGCTTAAATCAAATATTAAGACTAACTGGCAACTCACTATATTTGCAACATAATTAAGTTCCGAGTGTAACTAATAAAGCTATTACTTTATTAATTTCACAGCGCACTTTGGAATATCATCGCTTTTAAGCGGTATAACAAGGTATCAACAATAGTATCTTGTTGCATCGGGACAGAAATCAAACTTTTCTTCTATTTTTTGAAAATTAAAAAATTTAATAGCTGTATTTTGTATAATTAAACAATTATTGAGGATTAGTTGAATGCGTAAGATTTGTAAGTAGATAGGTCGTTTATTTAAAATTGGGGTGCGCGTGCGACATTTTACAAATTGCAAAAATAACATTATTGCATTTACGATTTATAAAATAAATTGTGGATAAAATTAACAAAATTTAAAGAAAACAGGGGAAGTGCGTACGTAACTGTACTTTACGTGTTAGGTAATGGGAATGGAAAACCGCAACTTTCGTGTCCGAAATTGGTACTAAAATAGACAACTTTCAGTTAATTTGGAGGAAAAATGTATACAATAATTACAATCGATCGTATGAAGAAGCTATTAAAAATTATTGTTACTCCCAAGCGTCTCGTGAATAATAAGTTTCAACTTACAACGCACTAACAAATAGCGTCGTCGGCGTCGTGCTTAGATACTACTATTACTGGGGTCATAATACAAGTAAATAACACAAATTTTGGAAAAAAAAACTGCTCTATATAAATAAGTGTCATTCAATTATCATTTTATGTGTTTTAAATGCCACTTAAAGATCTATAAATACTTTATTTTTTCCGGCCCCAAGAAGTTGACTGCATCCGTTCATTTTAAGTGTTATATTATGCAAAAAAAAACAAAAAACCGAATGAAATAATAATTTTAAAGTACATATTTTGAAGTTGTTATTTTTTAATTTCAGGTACCAAACGTGTAGATTAATCAAAATTAGGAGCCAGGATCAAATCATCTCAACGAATAAATGCAAGGTTGGTTTTATTGAAAAATTTAATATTTTATTTTGAAAATTATGTCTATGTATTTATGTACTTGCACATTTAAACTGCAACCAATTGTTTTAAATTGTTTGTGATCGATCCGAATCTTACAGCTTATTGCTTTCGCATTTTCTACTACATAACACTTTCAGTTCAGCTTTACGGATTTTAAACGTTGACTGTTATATAAAATCGAATGCGACAAAAATTACTCAGCGAAATTGGTGTATATATCATAAAAAACAATTTCTTACATGCTATTGATTTAACTATGATAGGAGAATTTCAATTTATTGCAATCATTAAAATAGTAACAGATTGGTTTCTGAGGCAGGTAGTTAAGATAATTCATTTTCAAGTTTAAAAAAAGATAATATGGATAAGACATTTTCAGTAATTACAAAACAAAATATGAAAATAATATTTGGATCTATGAAGCCGAAACAGTAGATCATGATCGAGAAATTATACCCACTATGATATGGCAAAATTATAAAAGCAATGCTGATGCGTTAGAAACGCTATGAGTAGAGTTAGCTTAGAATTTGTGAATATCAAAGCAAATTTCATCCGACGACGCCTCAATAGATCCTATTACTTACATTTAAAGAACTGGAAGAGACTTTGAAATTCACTGAAAATAGAAAAACTGCAGATGCAAATAGAATTAATTTCGAACTAATTAAATATGCAAAGATATGTTGTATGCAACATCTTCAAAGTAAAAAATAAGTAAAAATAAAATAAATTATTATATCAATTGAGGCTGTCGATAAAAAGATATCATCTATATTTTGCAGAATAAAACTCGAATTAAAGTTCAGTTTTACTCACACTATAAATATACAATTATTGCTGATTAGTTACACGCGTAAGATTTGTAGTGGGTCATTTATTTAAAATTGGGGTACGCGTGCGTCATTTTACAGTTTAGCTGTTTTTAATAAGTGCTATTTGCCTCTTAAACATTTAATAATTTACCTACAACTCCATTAATGCTTCCAGTTGATGTTAAAATTAACTTAAAATTAATAATTTGAATAATCTGAAACCTACCTAGCGTTGTTTATTTTAATTATTGTAATAAAACTTCTCAACTGCCTAGGTAAATATTGTGTAAATTAAGTCGTGTAAACTGTAAGGTATTACTGCATTATTATATTTTTGAGCAATTCGTTGTTTGAGTTAAGTTATAAAATTTAACTTGAAATCATAGGATCTATAATATATTCCATTTATATTAATAATTTTATAAACCTGAGCTATTTATGTATTGAAAATATTATTGTAATTTTATATTTCAAACTAAAATTAATTTTTGCTTCTGTTTAATTATTCTTAAATTTTCGTTTGATGCCTGAAATTTATTTTCAGTTTAAATTTTTATGTGTTTGAACAAAAAAGATGAGCTTTTAGTTGTAGTTGAGTGGTTTAGAAATAGCTGTTTTTTGGACCGCTCCACAATTTTTCCTAGTAAACCTGTATTTTCTCTTTAATTCTTTTAAGAAAAAGGTAGAGCCTGTAAAATTCCACTTTCAGCATATGAATATTAAAATATTCTTGGCTGATAATGTAAAACAAATACATCTGTAGAGTAAGACGTAAAAAATTAATTTTACTCTCTCCAGGACACTTGTTATGTTTTAAATGATTTCCTAAACAGTAAACCTGGAAAGCAATATTTTTAAGGAAGTACATTAAATAAATTATTACTTTTGTACACATTTATACTTTGTTCATTGTGGAGCTTTGTAGTGCCCGATCCTTGTCACCTTTCAGGGCACGAAGTAGGAAACGAACGCTTTCAGCTATGTAGAGTAATGAATTTTCCAGCAGTACACCGTAAGTCAATTTTTATTAGGGCGGTATGCGGCAACGTGAGTTATTTATGAGGGATCTGCAAACTGCGAGGTTAAAGATAAATACCACGAGAAACTATGCTAAAGGTTGTATTAGTAATGTCATACGTTACAAATATTTCACTTTCTTTTTCACCAAAAATAAATTGTGCTCTTTAGAGAAATTTTAATAAACTCGGAAAATATGAAGAAAAAATCAATTTCATAAATGTGGTCACGTTAGATATAAAGTCATTTATCAAATGCTATGACTACGACAACTATCGGTTGATTACGTTTTTTATCGTGTGGAATGGAGCCGCAATAAGTTTGCTAAAAATATCGGAAACCAACCGCAAGAATTAAGTTGCAACAACTTTCAACCATTACAGATTATCAGATCAGTTTATCTTTCTGATCTTTGCTTATCCGAAATATGACAATGTTAGGGAATTATCTAAATTTAATACGGATCTAACGTGGATTTATTTGAAATTTTTGTAACTTCAAATGTTTATTTAAAAGTAAATTACTTAAAATCTTTTAAAGTTTTGTTGGTGTAGTCAGGTATTGACTTCTGTTCTGGCAAGGTTTTTATTTTCTTGTAGTTGCAATTTTACAGAATTCGATATTTTCAATAATTATTTGAGTTTAATGTCCTTGGATTTGTAAAGTCATGGGGCGGTCGGTACATCATCGTCAGGTGTACTTCGTCTTAACCGTTTCTTGAAACCGTTTCTGGTTTTCCAATTCTTGAAAATGATAATACCCAATCTTCTGTCATAGAATCATGTATTTGATGGACTCCATATTAGTTTACGACAAACCAAGGTTTGGAACTGTGATAAGTGCCGTGAATTGTTAGCATAGCCTCAGACCGTGGATGGATGAGTCATAATCGGACAGTAAATTGTTTTTTAAATTTTGAGCCGGTTTTCTGGAGAAAGCTTGCTGTTATATAGTTTAGTAATGACTACAGTCTATTTGAAAATGTCTGTTCAGGGGATCTTCGTGCCCAACAATTTTGGAAACTTTTCCGAACATCCACCATGTTTGAAATCACTTTTCAAGGTCTTCCAGGGCTAGTTCAAGTCGGTGTACTATGGGTTGAGAGTGAAATAAGCTGCTGTTGGTGTTGCGGGCACAGAATCTCAGCTTTGTTTGACATACACTGGAATGGGAAATGTGTGCATATAGAATATGAAGAGAGTAGGGGCAAGGATGGGTCCTTTACTGGATGCCGTCAATTTTGGAGATATAAAGTAATGGGATACACTCTTTTTTCTTCAAAATCTTTAAAATACACCACCCAGATGATTTGGGTTGGTAGTGACTGAATTTTTCTGACTAAAACCCCACTCCGTAGAAATGCCGGGATTTGCTGAACAGCATTACTTTCGAACACTTCGCTGCATATACTTGCATAGGTACCGGGTATTTACGGGTATTTATGACGTTACCTGCCGTTTGTTGTCGTTCCGCTCTTTTTCGGATTTTGTAGTTTGTTCTCTCTGTGATCCCATGCGTTGCATGTTGTTTCCTGGGTATGTGCTTCCCCTGCCTGGGTAGGGTATCCACTGCAGTCCAGTTTTCCTGGCTGACTAGCGTAACCGCTACCAAGTTGTCTGGTGTAATTGTAGAGCCTATCTGTTTTTCAGTGAGGAGTCGCTGTGATCTCCAGAGCTGGCACTCGAAATAGGTATGGCACGCGGTATCTTTCGCCTCGCAATATGGGCAACTGCTAGACAGTCCCCTTTTGAAACGAAGCAGGTATTCGCTGAAGAATCCGTGTCCCGTTATTAGCTTGGAGACTTTGTACCAGATATGGCCGTGGGTTCCGTTATACCACATCTCTAGTTTGAGTGTCAGTCTATGGGTCCACCGGCCTCATGTTTGTTTGCCATGTTAGAATTTGAACCTATATTGAATTTTATTTTGCGCTCCAAGGCCAGTAAGTCGACGAGAGTACCAGATGGGCGTTGGTGGACGTTGTCCTGTAGGCTCTTGCCACTCTAAGGGCCAATTTTATCTGTACACGAATGTATTTTTCCGTGTAGCTAGCTTACTTACGAAGCTTATCCGCCCATATTGGGGCCACGTAGAGAAGAATGGGCTCCGCCATCGAAGCCAGAACTCTCCTCTTCGGCCAAGATGAACCGCTTATGTTTGGAAGGAGCCTGGAGTAGCTACTTCTAAAGTTTTTCCGGATGAGATACAAATATGCTCTCCGAACGTCAAGCTGTTCCACGACGAGTTCCACTTCAGATGGCATGGGCACCCGCAGAACCCCAATATAGCCTACATTCCAAAGTGTTGGTGCTAGGATTGAGCAACCTACCGGCTTCGCTGGCGGTAATCGATCAATTGTCAAAATAAGAGGCCACGAGTCTCCTTAGGTACAGGCTTATTTTTCTTTGTTCGAGCTCCCTGAAGATGTTCTACCATCAAGGCCACCACCAAGTCGTATCGTTTGGTGCGTATTGTGCAGCTTTAGCCTTTGCGAATGATGTTCAATATTCGTTGAATGTTGAATATTCGTCAACCGCGGTTTGGAGTCTCAAATATGCCGAGCAGCATCCGATCAATTAATTTTGCTGGTGTGATTGAGGAGGCACAGAGGTCTGCACGACGATGGCTCCCCGATCGGCTTATTTTCCAGTCTTATAAAGACCACTCCCACTCACGAAGGTATTTGCCACTCTTTAAGATCGAATCAAATGTATTAAGTAGTAGATGTGGCTGTGGCTCGGCTACCATCGTGATTAAGTGCCGCAGGGATATTATTAGGGCGAGGTTTGGCCAGGTAGGGCTGGGCGATATTCAAAATTCGATATCGAATCTCGATAAGTCAAAAACTATCGATAATCGATAACTTCGATTTAGCGATATTTGTCGATAATTATCGGAGTTTCGATATATGATAATTATTATCGAAGTGTCGTTAATTATCGAAATAATACGCTTTTTCTTAGAAAACTGACAGTTTCTCGGAAACTGGATGACTGAAAAGTGTGTCTTATAATTTAGAGCTATTAAAGCCACAAGTAGGGTCATAATCATAACTTAATAAAAATAATAATTTTATTATAGAAAAAATTACTATTAAAATTACAAAAATATATTAAAATAAATTTTAAAAAATTAGCAAAATTATAAAATTCATTTTTTAACATAATTTTGTCTATTTCAACTCAGAAATATCAGTTGTTGGTAGTGTTCTGAGGTTAGGCATGTTCTTTAACACTTAGCTGGCATGCATAAATATTTTTCAGCTAAGCGGCTAAATCGTGGATATCATGGTTCGTTCGTTTTCCACCATTGAAGGCCATTTATTAATAACTATCGAAATATCGATAAATATCGATATATCAATAAATATCGATATATCGATAAATATTGCTAAAATCGATAAATATCGCTACAATCGATAAATATCGCTACTTCGATTAATTGACATTTAAAAAATGTCGTCACTCTCTGCCGCAATACCTCCAATCACCAGCACACCAAATTTTGTCCGGAGATACGATGACATAATGTTCATTTTTGTTTTCTATTGTGGTAGCCTTAACAAAGATATCGGTAGCCCTGGCAAAGATATCTATATGTTTCACCCCCTACCTTAAATCTACCTATAAAAGTTTATTTAACAAAATCCAAAGTGAAAAAAATTTTTTATTTTTGTACGCCACTGAATTTTTTCCAAAATTTTTATATACGTCACATAATACCGTAAGAAGTCACAAATAAAATTTCTCCAAGATTGGTACAACAAATTTTTTCGGTCATCTAGAGGATTTGAAAATCCTGATTCTGAAAACATTTGCGAAAAAATTTAACAAACAGCCTAAACTTGGTCGCTACCTAGTGGCAGAACCTTTTACTTATAAAGTAACGTTCCGTCAGTCCGTACGACGATATTATAAAATATTTCCCACCGAACCACCTATTTTTGTATTCTAAAATTAATTGTTACAAGCCCTAAACTCAATTCTTATGCTGCACTCGGTATACAAATCAACATTAACCTAATTTTGACACATATGTCACAAAATTATGACGTTTATTAAAATTTTGAATATATTGTTTTATTTTTGCCAGCCATCTGACAAATTCTCACAAAAAATATATAAATTAAGATTTCAGTTAATATTTTCTATAATTTTTCTGACCTGCCCCGCCCTGTTACAATTGGCTCGGTTTGTTTTCTCACCAATACTTATACTTTCAAAGCTCCATCGACACACCAAATTTTAGCTGAATCGGTTAAACATTTCCGGAGATACGACGACATTTTCATTTTTTTTTATTTATTTTATTGTGGTGGCCCTGGTGAAGATTTCTCTGGCAAAACCTTATTTTCACCATTCCAGCCCACGAGGCATACGTCCAATAAGTTTGATTGCAATCGACGCAGAAATGCCGGAGAAAATCGATCGACAAAAACTTTTTTCATGTTTTTGCCAAAAAAGTTAATTTTATTTTTTTCATGTTGCATTACTGATTTCTATCGAAGGATTACATATGCTCTCATATCCATTAGGATCAATGTACCTACGTACCAAATTTGGGTAAGATCCCTTCAGCATTTCTTGAGTTATTCACTCTTAAAGTTTCAACTTTGACAACTTGTGATTTTTGGCAGACGACAGATAGAAGATTAATTTTACCTATTCTGGATAAAGCCTTTTACGGCCTTTGAAATAACATATCGCAAGACAAAATATTTTTTAAAAATCCCGTATTATTTTCTTGTGGTGGCACTCCTGATTGATAGATCGCGACGAAAACCTTATTTTCACCTTTCCACTGTGAACCCTACCACCATACCAAATTTGGTCGTAATTGGTTGGATGGTTCGGAAGCAAATCGATCGACAAAATCCAACGACAGACAGACAGACAGACCGACAGACAGACCGACACAAAAATTTTTATTTTACTTTTTGCAGATCTTTACGTTTCTGAACACGGTGATCTCGAAAATGCAAAAAAAAAAGTTGAAATTTTTTTTCGATTACCATACCTCCAATTTTTTTTTTAAAATTGATTGGAGGTAAAAATAAAATATCGTTCTATGATTTATCGATAACTATCGATATTTATCGATTAATCGATAAAAATTCCCAACGCTTATGGCCAGGTATTCAGCTTAACAGTGAACACGACCGCCGCCAGTTCCGCCTCGGTGAACAACAGAATTGTTGTCACATCTGGTATTTCCGGGCTTTTGGTTTTGGGATACGATGAGAAAAGAGCCTTTAAAGTAAGGTTCAAGTCTGTCCTCTTGAATTCCGGAGTCACCTCTTTGTCTAAAACGCTTACTAGTTATTTTCTATCCCCTCCCCAGACGTCTGTGTCTAGGCCCAAGCGAAGGTTTTCCCAAATTTTCCGCTTGCTGCGTTCAATCTCAGCTGCCTGTCTCTTCTTCGTCTCTCGGAGTCCTTAACGGAAGCTTTGATACCTTACTTGGTCAAAAGTTTTGCCGATATCCAGGAAGAGAACCTCGGTAACCTGCTTTTTGTTGTAATTTTCAGTAACTTGCTCTTTGAGTCAGAGGTAGTGTTTACTAGGGCAAGTACGATTTTTTCGGGGAGTTTGAGGAAGAGGGAGGACAGATGTGACGGTAGGCGGTGAGATTTGAAAAATTTCATTGAGCTATAGACGACTTTGGTTTGGGAAGTCATGTTCACGATGTTGTCCATTGTACGTATCTTTTTTGTTTTTTTGAATTTGGGCGGCCACTAGGGATGATTTGACCTAATGAGTAAAGACTCATTTGTTGTAACCATTGTTGGTTTCTTGAAGTAAAAGTTTTGGTAGTAATGCGGCCAGAAAATACTTGTATAACATAAAGGCACATCGTGGGCGGAGTTAACGTTACAAAGTAATTGCATTACACTTTTTTGGCTCTTTTTAACCTAGTTATTGAATGATTCTCAAAATGTTATGTTAAATTTGTAAATTAATGTCAGGCCTTCAGCTGATTACTGGTTTTGATTAAAGGATGTTCGAAGAATGATTATGCTATTATAGAGCAAAGTTTGGCGCGTCTTGGGTTTCAATAAACTCTAATTTGAATTTTACAGAATATAAATTGAAAATCAATGTAAATTAAATAATTGTAACCATTAATATGGCCGAGGAAATGTAAATAGAGAATAAATAATAAAAATGTTATTGATCCACACGATAACTCGAACCAATATACAAATTGTGTCATTTGTTGTAAATTTCACTTTACAGTTGTAATTTGTACACCCATTATGTTGTATGCTCTTACCAAGCTATTAAAAATATTAAAAATGAATTTTTAAAAAACTTCGGTTGGATAGCAATAGTAAATAATCCCAAACCGTTAAAAACACATATTTTTATAAATTTCCTTTTCATGTTTTTTCTTTATATTTTAAAAAATTCAAGATTTATATTTGCAGTGTGTTGCTCTATACTCGAAGGAATTTAAGACTCGAATAGAATACATATAAAAATATATGAAAATACATATACGTAAAGTAGGCAAATATGTACGCACTCATTTTTCTTTTCTTGCCAAATATGCATTACGTTCTTATAGTTATTCCCAGTATTAAAAATAAAACAAAAGAACCGTATTTTCCAGGCAGGCCGGTATTATTATTTTCTTGTAAATTTTTGTTGTAGCTTTTTGTTTCGAACTACATAACCTAAAAAATATAATTAGTCGGTAATATAATTGTCGGAATCTGTGTTGAAATAAAGTAAAAATTAAGCATATTTGCATTTATTGTTGGGTCACATTTTTAAGTAAATTATTATTTTTGTTTCAGTGCGCAAAAAATGGCATGCTATGCTGAAAATTTCTTAGTTGAATGATTTATTTTCGTTTCTTAATCTTGAGGCAACCATTACATGTAATATTGATTTTATGATTAGTCCAGTGGACCCAAATGAAAAAAATAACATCTTTTATGATTTTTATAAATCAGGTCACTTTTTATAAAGCCTACACATTTAATTTCAATTTCATGAAACAAAAAAAAAGTAATTTAAATTTTTACTTGACATGAAACACGAAGCGTAAGCTGAAACATTATAATGCGATGACAATAATCCTAAAATCCTTAATTTTGGTAAAGCGAAATAAATGGAAGTAAACAAGAATATAACGAGCATCCATCTTTCAACTAAATTAGGAGCATAGAGAAAAGATATTTAACTTTAGTCTTTAAAGTTTGTTAGAGTAAATAATGGTAGAGAGCACGGGCAATTTAATGGTGAACAACGCCCTCTATATGAATCTAGTAATTAAATAAATTGAGGGTGAATTGCTCCCTCTTGTTCACTGATATTGTATATAAGTACATCTTGTTTAAATTTTATTTCATTGTATTTAGTGCATCTTTTTATTTACTTTGCATTTTAATGAGGTACCCACGTTTACTACAATTTAAATTAAAGGTTATAATTTTTTTCCCACTTTTTTTGTAAAACATTTCTTCTTTGGTTTATCGTCAAACTTGTAGCGTTTATAATGAGCATCGCAAACTTTTCGGCTAAAATTCAGAACGCGATGACGTGTTTCATTATAATTTCTTGTTATGTAAGTCTGAAAAGACTTTACCTTCTCTGCATGTGATTTTTGTTGTATTAAATTATTCTCAAGACTAACCTTCTGTTAAATTATGTGCAAAAAAGTTTAATGATTTGTTAAAAAAACTATTTTCAAACGGAAATTGATACGCCAGCTCAGCATTTATTACAATTTGATAGTATATTATTCCAATTTCCGTTTCCAAACCAACTTTCAATTTTAAATTAAACTTTTTAACTCTGTTATATTTGTTCAGACACAAAAAAAACTGTATCGTAAAGTAAAAATTTTATTTTACTATTTACTCGGATTTATAATTAAGTATTTTTTATTTTAAACTAAAAACATTAATTAACTAGTAATTATTTTTTCCCAGTCTTTAATTTGTTTTTATCGATAATATTTCAGAAATACAGAGTGACTGAAATAAGACTGCCTAGTTGTCATTAAAAAGCAAAGTTTACGTTTGTGATCACCATGCCCTAATATGGTTGAAAGACATCAAGGATCCGACTCGCTTAATTGATAGATGGATTAATACAAAATTTCAGCAATTAACAGTTTTTGTGATACCTTGTTTTATCGAATCTCTGTTATTCACACAGTTATAGCTACTAGTTATAATTGAAAAGAACAAGGAAAAAATTAGCAATAATTATTCATAAGTTTCCTGTTAACTTTTGCACCCTTAGAAGACAGCGGCGGCCGGCTCCACTCGTGGAAACAAGTGTTGCAGCCGTTTATGTCAAATCTTTATCGATAAGGGGCTGTTATCAATTTAAAAAGCCAATCAATGCTGTAAGAGACACTTAATAGAACAAGAGGGATGTTTCTTTTTCAGTGGTGCCATTGAGGGTTTTGTGAAAACAGAAGGAACATGAAACATGGAACATTATCTGGTTGTTGCAACAATGAGGCGAAAGATAAATACAAAAACAAGTAACATAAAAGAAACAACATGTGACATGAAAAAACTCAATAGGGAAGCACTGGAAAAAAATGAAGGATTTCGATATGAGATCAAAAACTGGAGAACGAAGTGTGCGGATAGAAAATTGTGGAGAATGATATGTAATCAGGCTAAGAAACACAAACAGTTATAGCAAGAGCGGCAACAACGGAAGAGTAATCCTCTGGTGGAGTGAATATTTACATCTTTATGTTTGACATTTCCATGATTTATGATAATAAGTTGTAATATTTAATCCTCTCTTTGAAGGCAAATTATAAACGAGCACCAATTCCAATAACACAATTTATCAACCACGCAAGCTTCACAAATAGTAGATTACTAATTTTTGAACAAAAATTAAATAAAGTAACTTGTAACAATAAGTGCCTTTTCTTGAGTAATGGTTATTCCTATCGCAACTGGAACTGATCTTCAAAAGCAGTGGATTGTGCTAAGACCCCAGTGGTGATTTTGTAAAATAAAGATTTTCTTTCTCAGTTTCTAAATAAAACTCACATAATGAATTGACAAATTTAATTATTAGATTCAAAATTCAAAATTGACTTTACAACAATTTTCAACGGCACAAAAATTTCAATTGGCCCTTATCTGTACATCCACACCTAAAATTCTTCTTCTTCTTTCGTTAATCCGTTTACGGATTAATCTCCGACTTCCGAGAGTTTTAAATTTATTTTCCGAATTAATCCGACTCCCATTAATCAAGCTCCTATCCAGGATGTTTTTTCGGTGGGGTGGGGGTGGGCACTCGTAAAAAGCCTTTTGTAAAAAATAACATTTTCGGGGCTTATATCCTTCAATTTCATAAGATTTCCGAAGGCTTCTAAATTATCTCAGAACTTCCTAAGATTTTCTCAAATTTTCCTTTGTAACCAAAATATTTCAGCGGTTTTCCCTTTGGTCCCATCCCAACTTTTTTTAATAAAAAATTTTTTTTTATGATACTCTTCTTCTTTTTTCTTCTTTTAGCCTGTATTCATCTGCTCCTGAATGTAGGTCTCTCTCATTTCTCTCCATGCTTCCCTATCTGCTGCCTGTCGAAACAATCTTTCTGTGGTTGTTTTAGAAACAAGTTGAAACAGTTGTATTAAGCCCGGTTCAAACGATGCTTGTTTTACTGCTGGATTGCCTGATGGGAGCCTTGTTGGCTGGCGCGTGCTGGCTGCGCATAGAAAATGACGTCACTGCTGGCTTGCTTGCTGGTTCCCGTGATTTCAGTTCAAGCATCGTCTGAGGCGGGCTTTAGAAACAACTAATATCGTTCCGGTATACCGTTCCGGTTTCACGTCGTCTAACCATCTGTTCTAAAATCTTTCCACGATTTTTATGCTTCCTTTTAGCTCGATTCTTCGAATTTTAAGTTCTATCCACCTGGGATAATTTCATTTTATAATTCTAGATAACATGGAGGACCTGAGAGGTTAGTAGGCTTTAAAACGCCACGCTTGGCAATGCGTGTTCGCAAGTAAATAATGTGGGTGAAATTAGCCCCTCCCCATATTTTAAAATTTAAAAATTCAATATTGAGCCGGGGTGTGCCCGATGTGAGCTACGTTGTGCCGTGTTTTTTTATTTAATATTTTTGTTAGGGTTTTATAGAGGTTGCTTATTTTGGGGTAGTATAAATTATATAGCTCCGTTATTTTTAATTTTTTTATAAATCAAAATTGTGCTGGATTCTACTCGATGTGTGCCGTAAATCACAAAATTTTATTTCGATAAATAAAATAAAACGATAAATAAATAGTTTTATTTCAATAAATAAAATTTGTTTTATTTATTTTTATTTATTTCGATAAATAAAATTTTTTGGCGCCAGAAACAGTTTTATCGATAGAAGTTACCCCCGCCATTTTTGATTTTTTTTAAAATCAAGATTGTATTGGATTCTACTCGAGTGTGCCGTTCTGTGCCTTAAATCATATAATTTTATTTTGATAAATAATTTTATTAAATTTTATTTTTGAATTATAATTATTTATTTATGGCACGCAATGCCACACGTTAAGCAGAAGTTAAGTTAAGTAGAAGAATTTTTAAAAAATCAAAAATGGCGGAACTAACTTCTATCCCAAAATAAGCAATTTCTATAAAATCCAAAATACATTAAAGATAATTTAAAAAATGGCACAATTTGGCACACATCAGGCACCGCTTAGTACAATATTCAGTTTTTAAATTTTCAAAAATGGCGTGGCTAACTTCACGCAAAGGAGTATTTGATTTCTCCCCCACCGTTTTGCCTCCGCCGATTCGCCCCTGACCGTTTAGTCCTCCCGTTTCGCCCCCGACCGTTTTCTCCCCGTATGCAAACTGCGCAATATTGATTGATTGAAAATAAACTTTAACTTATGATAGGTGTTTTCGAAAAGTGATCTGGGAAAAATAAACTTCGAGGTTAAGTGAACAATCGGTCTCTGTAAAAACAAGTACAGGGTGGGCTATAAAAAATTTTAAAACGTCGCATCATTGCGATCTAACGGTATGTCAGGGGGGGGGGCTGGGAAAACTCAGTTAAGATAGAACGCTTTACGGGTGAGCCACGTGAATTTAGCGAAAACATGTTTTAAAATAGTAAATTCTTTATTGCCCAGCAAAACTGGGTTTCAGTAGCGTAACTAGGGGGGGCGGTAGAGGCGGTTGCCCCGGGCGGCACATATTTAGGGGGCGGCAGATTGCTGTAAGTAAAAATTGTGGGTTTGAAAAAAGCCATATTAAAGCTCGATGACCTTTTTTTTTGCTCTTTTTTTTTAATTTAAGTAAAATTCAAATTCTTTTGGTAGGGGGCGGCAAAATATCAGACCGCCCCAAGCGGCAAAAGCTCTAGGTACGCTACTGCTGGGTTTAAATTGCATTCCTATTGCAGCAATGCTACTAAAATGACTCACTATTTTTAAGCAAAATGTCAGGTATTTAAAGCAATTTTCTCTCTACCAGACAGCTAATAGCGCACTTTTAGCTAGCTACATAGCTTCTTTTTAGCTAGATTTAAGCTAACAATATAGCCTGTTTTTAGCTAGCACCTAATTATTATTTAGCACCATATTATAGACCAGCTGTGTGGTATAAAGCTTAAATCGATGGGCTATAAAGCGGTAAACCGCGGTTTTTAGGCTTATGGGGAAAGCAATCAGAAACCACCCCATGAATAAAAAATTTCCTAGTACGTCATCTTGGCTTAAATAGCCAGAACGATAGCCATACATCCGGAATCGGATAGGCACTTGAAGAAGAAGTACCTTATTATTCGTACTTTATTGCAGCTTTCTACCTGAAAGCTATTTATATTTAACAGCTATTTAGCAACTTATTAGCAAGTCATTGCAGCTTGCTATCAGCAAACTATTTTTAACAGCTATTTTCACCTTTTTAGCCTGTCAAAAAGCATTTTTTAATAGCTAATACATAGCTAATTAGCAGCTTTTTCTCTAAATTGATCACCGCTGGCAATATAGCATTAAATAGCTCGCTGTCAGCAAACAAATAAACAGCTATTTGAAATTCGTAGCTGTTTTTCAGCTATAAGTGCTACTTAAGCGATAGGGCAGTGTTGAACTAAAGCATGTCTTTGAATCTGGGATGCTTGACTTCATCGCTTTTGGCGGGATCAAAATCACTTGCGAAAAAATTCACGAATGAAGTTTCTTCGGCTGTAAGTTAAAAGTTATGATACGGATGTAGCTGCCTGTAGAACTTTACTTCAAGGTCGTCTCGTAACTTACTTTCGACTTTTGACACCCAACTCATAGAAAACTTGCCTGTTGCCATTTTTAAGGTATTCCACACTTTCGTTGTCCTCTTCCCATTCAGAAGAAGATTCCTTCATGATAACTCCTCCTATATGACTTCACCTGAAGAATATTCTTCAAAAACAGTCTTCTCTTTTTCAAATATTTTCTTCTTCACGATTTTGGCTTTCTTTGCTATCTTCATTCTCTCCTTCTCTTCGAGTTATTCCCTTTCCGGTGTGTATGTAGCGATCATACTCTTCCCACGCTTTCTGCCACCCTTAGCTAATTTCCTTAGCTTAGCTTTTGGAGCTAACACCTAATTGGTGTAAGAAACTGATGACCTCTGCAGAACAGCTAATTGTAACGGGAGAATCTGCAGCAGCAGTGCCTCTACCTGGCTCTTTAGGTGTTGACTCATTAGGTTCAGAAGAAGTATTGGGGAGAAGAGGGTTCGAAGAAGAATTTGGACGATCTGAGACCGCTGAGCAGAGAAAACGTGGTCTTGAAAAATATTTCTATTAAATGGCGAGATACCACATCTCAGAAAACCTGATTTCACGTTTTCAGGAGTTGCAGCCCGATCTCAAGCTTTGAAGCAGAGCTCCGGAAGTGCGAACATCCATGAGTTGACTGTTTCACTGTAGTATTTTTGAACGGGCCAAATACACCATGGTTCAGGAGTTGTAAGTGGTTGAAAGTGTGTGCGGAAGTGTAAAAATTGTGATCTCATTCCAAGCTAAGATAAGACTCGTGATTTTTCCATCAACAGCACAACACACGATGTTCTTTCTCATACCTCACATTGTCTTTGAAAAATTTTAGTCCTAATACAAAGTTTTCGGTGGTCATCCAACCAGATTAGTGGACCAGTCCTAAAGCTCCATGTGCTGTTCTAGGCATCACTTCCTGTTTGTCAAAGCGGACACGTGAGAACACGAATACGAGAGGTAAAGAATTGCCATTGGCACAAATTATACCCACTTATTGGGTCATCAGTTCTCCTTGCTCTCTTGACGTCACTTGGCCAGCTTGCTCTTCACCCTTTTGTTCGATTACTTTCGCCACCGAAGGCACCAACTGTGGTTGGATAAGATTAGGGCGGGAAATATGAACCTGTCCATTGTATCCCCCTATCCAAACTATCCCCAGTCACCCCTACAATCTGGTACGATTAAAAATATTGGTCGAACTAAAATGTAAATTTTTGCTGCATTCATTTTTCGTTGCAAGAAACGACAGTAAGTAATAAAGTACTTCAAGCAGACATTTAAAAATTGCAATAAAAATTAAAATTGTAGGAATAAACGTAGGTAGTAATAAATTGAGCACTTATTTTATATTCAAGAATTCCGACATTATGATAAAGGACTATACTGTCTAAGAAGTGTCTTCCTTAAACAAGTTTAAGTATGATACAGATAAGAAACTTAAAAAGGTTATTTTCTCACAATACATTTTTATCACAACACATTTTTGACGTGAAACGACACTTCCTAAATCTTTTACTTCTTCGAATGAAAAATTGTTTCTGTTTTCTTTTACTCTTATCAATCTTTCTTGCTTTTACCTGTTTCTACATCCTCATGAAGGGCTCGATACTGCTTCGCCATTATGGAAACTTTCACTAGATAATATTCGACGGGTAAGAATACCCTGACAGTTTAAGTTGGTATTAATAAATGAGCGAACCAATCAGAAGTGCGTTACGGAACATCTTTACATAAATTCTGATTTGTCGATGTTCCTCAAAAGTTCCACTTAATTAAATGCAAATATAAAATTTAAAATTTATTGTTTAAGTAATTCGACGGTTTTATGCACAAGATCTTAAAAATCTTGTAAGAATTGTTAAGTTCTCAATTGGTTGCTACATTTTTTATAAGGGTAAGTTTGAAAATAACATAAAATACGTAACTTGGAGTAATCGAAAACTTTTTATTGTTGTGCGTAGAAATTTCCACTAATTTAAAGTTATGTTAACGACTTAACTTTCCTTAACATTTTCTATATTTAAACTCATTAAATTAATTTATGGCTTTATTTATTAATTTTGTTTTTGAAACATAAACACAAAATTAAATTCAAACGATTTTGGAAAATTATAGTAAGTCGTAGTTTTGCTTTGAAAAGCGAAATGATTAAATAAGTTGCAAAATAATACCCCATTGTTGGTTTCTCGACTTACATAAATTATAAAAGTTATAAAAGTGATGCAGGAAATCGAAACGTAAATAAGTGCCAAACAATCTCTTTATGCGATGCAAGCGGACTTTAAATTCAGTATAAAATTATGAGGGTAGACCAAGTCGTGAAACTGTCAAATCGTGTTGAAATATGGAGGATGCTCGGACTGAACTACGAGTATGATTTTCAGTGAGAATTTATTATTTGATATTCACTCAAGTAAAGAGTTGGGATTGTTATCGATTCATATGTACCTGTTTAAAGAAAATATTCCGTTTTTTCAAAAAATTAACTGCTTTGCTTAATAAACAGTGACGAAGTTAATTTAGTAGCTCGAGATTTTAAAACAACAAGTGCCAGTATTATTTTTCCCTGAATCACAACAATGTTCCGTTATTCTTTGCATTTGCACATTTTAAAAGTATCATAAAATCAAAACACATTTTTTCATTGCTTAAATTTCAGTTTTGAATCACCAGGCATTCGTGCCAAAAAATGGTGGCACTGCTATAGGGGCGTCAGGGAAAAGCTGAAATTTAATTATTTTACTTTTAATAAATTAATTTTGAGAATAAATTAATATCAATTAATAAACTGATTTAAGAAAATCCTTTTTCCTTTCTCAATTGCAAAACTAGAGGGGTGGCATATTTAGGGTTTGCCCCGAGTACTAGAAATCCACGCTACGCCACTGCGGCAACCATAACTACACTAAAATCACCAAGGATGGCAAGGCAAGGAACGAAAAGAAAAGGACGAAAAGGAAATTTAACATCTGGCCAAACGCAACAAAAACTGAAGAATCAGAAATATGACGGACGGTTCTAAAAGAAATACTGGATCAGGTGCAGGAATTAGCAGGATATAAGTTTAACGCTGGGTAAATATGCTTCCGTCTTTCAAACGGAACTCATGAGTATACTACATTGTGCGGAGATATCCGGGACAAAACAATTCAAATATTCAATGACAGCAGAGCTCCTCTTATGGCCCTCGGTCGCCATAAGATTATCTCGGGCCTGGTGCTCCAATATATCCAGACACTAAATGTGATATCACCACACAATGTTCTAACTCTTGGTTGGGTAAAAGGGCATAAAGTAGAGTTGAAGATGAGTTGACGAAGTTGGGCTCGGCTCCATCTGTCATGACCTTAAATAGATGTCATCATAAAATATGCAAAATATTATCTGCAGTTGTCCCGGGACAATCCGCGCACTTTTCTCGGTTTCTTACGGGACACTGAAAGCTAAATGAACATCTATACGCAATGGGACCGATTGACAGATCAATCTGTCGTGGATGTAATGAAGTAGATGAAACGATGAAGCATGAACTCTGCAACTGCCCGTCGTTAGCGTCAAAAAGAGGATCCTTGTTAAGAAAGTTTTGGCCGGACGCCTTCTAAAGTAATCGAGTTTGTCTTAAGTTTGGGATGGCTCGAGGAATAGAAGGAAAGTTGCGCCCCTAAGCAACCGGAGTTAGCATAATGGGAATACGCCACTGGACTTTACTGCGGTACCAGTATAATCACCAGCGGCTTATGATCCTGAATTTGGTACGGAAAACTTCACTAAAACATGTTTGCTGGTTACTTTTTAGATTTTAAAGTAGAGCCCCACCGTCAAAAGTGCGGGTAAATTACGTCTCGTCCTCAACATGGACAGATCAGCCAGTACTGCTAATTTCAATCTTATCTCTTAAGCTGCATAATTCACATCCAGATAAGTGAAACTACACTCAATGTAGGATATTGCATCGGATGTTTTCAACATTAAATTATGTGGACACATTTTTGACGTCCGGATGAAGGTTGGTTTTTAAGCAAAGAATTCTAGATTTTCTGATAGCTTCACAAAAAAGGATTGGATATTCCCTTTCCTCAGACTGAAATATTTTGCAGACTGAAATATGCAGACTGAAATATTTTGTGCTTTTGTCGAGGTTGCAAATTTTACCGTTTTAAGAGATCATTAATTGTTGGTATGGTTAACAATCCTAAAAGCTCCAATCGATCGCTTAATGGGTTGGGGTTTTAAAACTGGTAGCTTTATCATATATGTACTCTTTCATCTATCAATCTATGAACGTTTGGGTTAATCAAAAATTTTTTTAAACAAAATATAAATTAGTAAGTTTTCAATTTAATTTTCAATTTTTCTGGGGAGAATTTAGGGCGATAACTTCTCGGAATCTTGTAGAATATTCTTTTTCAAAGCTTCCAGAGTCTATTACTTGTTCACAAAGACCCTCGCATTTAAAAAAAAACCAAAGATAGAAGTCTAGAGCGTTCAAATCGGGTGATTTTGTCGGCCACTAAAAATTTCCAAAACGAGACATGAGGCCACCCGGTAACGCATTCTTCAAGAAGTCCATTGTCGTGTGATCTGTGTGTACGGTTGCACCGTGCTGTTGGAACCACATGTCCTCCAGTTTCAATTCATCAATTTGCTGCAATAAAAACTCGTTGAACAATTAGTTCGATTTTAGAAATAGTGAAAGCAAAATAGTAAGCAACGTGTTAACGAGATTCCATCAGAACCAAACGCATACCTGAAATACCCGCAAAGAGATGATATAATCTTCCAAGATTTTGGAAGATACAACATTAAAACCGCCCGACACGCGACGGTGGGAAGAACACAAACAGAGGAACATCAATCAACCTTGATGGAACAACCGAAACCTACAAAAACCTTGAGAAACAAATAAAGGTCCTACAAAAACAGATAAAAAGAGGCAGCCAAAAACACTACACTTGGAAAAACTGTAGACCTAATCCTCGTGAAATAGATGCAGGTTCAACAGGCAAAATATCGAAGACCCCACAAATGAACGAAACAATACTGCCGACAACATGAGAATCTCCAGATCCAGATCCCGAAGTATTAACAAAGAAAACAAACATTCTTGAAAATATGTAAGTGGACCTCTCAACTGAAAAATCCCTTAAAAGGAAAAGATATAACCAAAAACAAATAGCGGAGGTAAAGAAATGGTTCAAAGCGGAATTCGACAATAGCAGCGATCCAGTACAAGCCAACTGTTAGAGCCGACAGACAGACGTGTGTGAACTTAGCCCTGCATATTTCATAAATATAATTATTAAAAGTTGTTCCAGATTTGTTTTATATTGTTCCAAAATATTTTTTCAATAACTGAAATATTTTATGGAATATTAGAAAATAATATTTTCTGGAACAATATAGAACTAACTCAGAAAAACCTGGAACAACAAAAAATTAATTTTTTTAAAAGCATTTCTTTTAACTAGAAAAAGGGATTTTGCGAATTTTCGTGTTAATTTTTTAATTCGCGGAAAAATATTTTGGAGCAATGCTATTAGTTCAAACCTGAAACAACCTGGAACAACTTTCAAAAATTATTTTTATAAAAAGTGCGGGGCTAAGTTCACACACGAGACAGATAGCCCTAAATGAAGCAGTACCTGGCCAGAAATATGAATGAGGAACAAAAAGAGCTCATGAGAACGATGGAAGAAAATAGCCCATGGCATAAGAGAGTGCTTACTCAGATGTAAGTGTCTACAAAAAGAAAAGCAAGCCAACTTGGAGAAGCTTCGCATCATTGAAAGGAATGCCAACAAGAGTGTGATGCTAGCGTGCGGCCAAAGCAAAATGCTGAGACCCAACCAAACTACGAACCACACCACATCAAACATAGACACAAATCAAATTATTATAAATAAAAAAAGAAGAAGGCCTCAGAAATCAGGAATCAAGATGGAACCGATCCCAAATACTAACAAAACCCATGAACCCCAAGCCTAACAGAACCCACCCAGAGATTACCTCAGAACTGCATTGCAACCCAAACATTTTAAAACCACCCCTGTACTGAAAAAATTCAAAATCATCGTCTACCCTACTGAATTAAAAGAAAATTCCACATTCCTCGAAACCAAAACTGCCCTTACCAGCATTCCTGTAGACCAGCTAAAATTTTAACCCAATAAACTAACAGTTGTACGAAATTTGTGACTCCCTAAAACCTCAATTGACAATCCCATACATCTTTTATCCAAAGAACCTAGCAAAGTTTAGCCCACTATTGATATAAAACAGGTAGATGATAGCATCAACAAAGAAACAGTAACCGAAGAAGGAATCAAATACAACTTTTCCCTTGCTCTTCCCAAAGCAGGAGAAAAATGGCTAAAATGCCTCAACCCAGCCCGTTTCAAAAATAGACCTTCCTCTCATTGGGTAGCCTGTGTCCACCCCCTTGTGGCAGAAATCACAAATAAGGCCAGTTGACTAAGATGGCATAGCTATCAATTTTCAGACTATATCAACCTTACCAGATGCTATAATGAGACGGTCATTAGCCTAGTAAATTAGCCGAACAACTACTGATTTTAAGGTCCTCAGTTCAAATTCGGGGAAAGTCAAAAACTTTCATATGACCGTCTCCGTGCTTCGGAGGGCATGTAAAGCCGGCGGTCCCCGCGTTCCCCAAGCCGGTTTAAGCAGAAGTGGGGTCTTAATGGTCAAATCTTGCTCGAAAGAGAAAGAGGCCGATAGTCAAGGATTGGACTAAAAGGCTGATAAAAAAAGAAAGAAAAAGAGAAGATGCTATAATTGCCAACGTTTTGGCCACTCAATCAAATATTTCCGATCTGTTGACACCTTCCAATTCTGTGCATTTTAGGAGCACACCTCCCAGAACTGCCCTGATCAGATGAACCCCGCAAAAGCAAAATAAGCCAACTGTGCAAAGGAAAATTAAATTGACACCCAATCATCCCAATCAAACCCAATCACCATGGATCTTCCAACATCTGCAAAATTTACAAGGCCCGCCTCATAAACCTTGCAAACTCCATTCCATAACAACAGTGGATACCCTAGATGAATAACACAAAATTCTTGACTGTGTCCTGTATAGAAAATAAAGGCAGGAAGTGGAAATCTTCTTCGCAGAAGACTCAGCCCTCTGCAATCCCCAAGAAATCCAGCAACACGACTGCGTCGTTGAAGTTCAGGAGAGCGTCAGCTTATATGTAGTATATAAGTACTTATATGCAATTGACTATATGCAGGCAGTAGCTGATGGACTTTTCGTACTTTGTAAGGGAATATTTTCAAGTCTTTCTTCAAAAAAACTTTACATTACAGATGAGTAATGACCAAATTCGCGGAACGTCGTCAGGTCGACATTGACGGCTTATCCGCGACATCTTCAGCAACAGCGACGATATTCTCATTGGGTCGAGCACAACGAATGTTGTTCCAGTGTCTTGGAGCCGAGCGGTTAAAAGTCTTAATGTTTGACCAGTTGGCGTAGGACGGCCGGGAAATCTGTGTCGAAATTCACCTTGTGCGAACGTTGTGACGGGTATAGCGTCTCGGGGTTTGTCGACGTGTATCCCAGGTAGGAAATGACGACGGGCCCAGCCTTGGCGCTATACTCTGTATTACCTTGGTCCATGCATTCACTAGTTTTGGCTCAAGCCTGATCTAACATTGGAGGACCAGAGCTGGGTTGCCCAGTCCTGGGCCTTAGCTAGGGCCAACATTAGAAAGCCAGAGCTGGGTTCACTAGTTTTGGCTCAAGCCTGGCTTAACATTGAAATGCCAGAGCTGGATTACCCAGTCCTGGGCCTTAGCTAGGGCCAACATTAGAAAGCCAGAGCTGGGTTCACTAGTTTGGCTTAACATTGATGAGCCAGAGCTGGGTTTTCCGGTCCTGGGCCTTAGCTAGAATCAACATTAGAAAGCCAGAGCTGGGTTCACTAGTTCTGACTCAAGCCTGGGCCAACATCGGAAGACCAGAGCTCGATTTCCCAGTCCTGGGCCTTAGTTAGAGCCAAAATTGGAAGACCAGAGCTGGGTTGCCCTGTCTGGGCCATAGCTAGGGCCAACATTGGAGGACCAGAGCTGGATTTCCTAGTCCTGGGCCTTAGTTAGGGCCAACATTGGGAAGCCAGAGCTGGGTTGCCCAGTCCTGACCCGTGCTTGGCCCTGTGGTCGTAGCCTGGAGGTTCTTATATGAGACACTTCAGATATGTTTACTTCACAAATTTTGAAACAAAACTGACAGCTGGCGCCATTTTCAAAAGTTGTTGCATCTTTCGGTAGGGTGATACATTTTTCCCCTAGTATTTAATGTTTATTCAACCGGAATTGATAAATAGTTTAGTTATATTCTATAAAATATAAAATCAAAAAATACTGAAAATAATTTGTATGTTTTGTTGTCTATGTTGCATGTTAAAATCTGAACATGCTCTTTAGCGAAACTGGTTGAATAAATATAAATTTCAGTAACTCTTTAGTTATGATTTTATTACTCAATTAGTGTACTACATATTATACTTTTTTGTAAAATGTAAAAAATATTGTTGGGAACGACGCACAGTGGGGCCAGATCGCAAATCCGCGGCCAAAATATGAAGGACTTCTCTGATTTTTATGAAATTTGGAATACATAGGTTTTCGGGGTCGCTGATTACGAATATCATATCAAAAAATCCAAAAACAAAATGGCGGATCTAATATGGCGGACTTACATATGAAAATGATCTTTAATTTCTGCAGAACTTGGTATACATAGGTTTTTGGGGTCGCTGATTACGAATATCATATCAAAAAATCCAAAAACAAAATGGCGGATCTAATATGGCGGACTTACATATGAAAATGATCTTTAATTTCTGCAGAACTTGGTATACATACGTTTTTGGGGTCGCTGATTACGAATATCATATCAAAAAATCCAAAAACAAAATGGCGGATCTAATATGGCGGACTTACATATGAAAATGATCTTTAATTTCTGCAGAACTTGGTATACATACGTTTTTGGGGTCGCTGATTACGAATATCATATCAAAAAATCCAAAAACAAAATGGCGGATCTAATATGGCGGACTTACATATGAAAATGATCTTTAATTTCTGCAGAACTTGGTATACATAGGTTTTTGGGGTCGCTGATTACGAATATCATATCAAAAAATCCAAAACCAAAAAAAGATACTAATTTGTATTTAGTTTTATTTTTGAAAGTAGAGGTGTTAAGAAAGCGTTACTAAACGGAAAAAATTTAACCAATTATAGTTGCCCATCTTTGTTTCTGATTTTTCATTTTTTTGAATTCACTGTATCTTTAATATGCTTGGTACTTAATATCTAGTATCAAATTCATCAGTTTGGAAGGGTATCATTTTGTAATACATTAAAAAAAAATTTTAAACTGAATGATGGTGTAACAACAGAACTGAAACATGTAGTTTCGTTTTTAGTTCTAGTTTGAGTAACTAGCCGTAATATGAATGATCTACTTTTAAATTTTGACGATAAAAGTGGTTAGAATACAAAATACACTTTTTTTTCAGAGCATGTAATTTGATGTATTTCCCAGCCCAGGGCATATTTTATTTGCAGAACCGGATTAAGGGGGCTGCAGCCCAGGGCCTCCAATTTTCTAAAAGCCTCAAAAAAACTGAAGCAACAAAATTTAAATCACCAAAGTTGTAGCTCAGATTAAAATAAATTAATTTATAAAACTATAATAAAATCTGTATAACAATAATTTTTATCTTTTCAAAAATTTTACATTATTTTGATCTAAGCGCAGTTGACCTTTCAAAATAAAAATCTTTTGCCTGCGGCTCATTTTATTAAATATGCAAAGCCAATGGACCTCCAAAAAAGTTAGTCCCGGTCCTTACATATCCTTAATCCGACTCTGCTTATTTGTGTGTAATTTGGTAACTTGATATATCCCTTCGAAACAATAAAATTATTATTGTCGTTTTATTTTAATCAACTTCTTCATGCATTACGAGAATTACATAATATATGCATTATTGCATGTATTATTTTCTCATTTTTAATATTAGTTAATTACGCTTGGGGCACTCCGGGGCAGGATTTTTTTTCAGATTCTATTAAAGACAAGTCTTACCTACAATCTGAAAAAAAAAACTCCGCCCAACAACGTCCGACAGTGTACTTTAATCAACTTTGTTTGTCAATTTTTGTACGTATTTTTTACGTTATTTTGCATTTAAAAAATTGATAAAGATTATATTCATATATTACAATGATATAATTTTCTAAAGTACTAAATAATATACATACTTTCACCTAAAGATTCCATTTTGTAGATTGAAAATCGGACAAAATTTGCGCCTTTGGTCACGCTTTTTCTAGCGCTATGAAAAAATTGCTTCAAAGCTTGTACTACCTGCGCGTTCAAAGGTCGCTGTTCAATTGCTTATTGTGGGCCAGGTATATACATTCGACTCCTTTAAATTATGTCGTTAGACCCTTTGAGTATTACTGTACCTAACTGTATATTTAAATTTCTTAAAAATAACACTTCATTTTTTCTATTTTGGCCGCGGATTTGCGATCTGGCCCCACTGTGCGACGGTTAACTTTCTCTTACAGTACGGTACTGTTTCAGTATACAGAATTATCTATTTTTATTACAATTAACACAATAAATTTTCTTGATGTTTGTTTTCTCTGCATTGCAAATAATAAGCATAAGATGCTTAGGTAGAGTTAAGTATAAAATTTAGTATGTTTACATTTCTCCATTTCCATTATTTAGTTAAGGTAAACTTTGTTGCGTAAAGATAATTTATAAATTAATTGTACACTACAACGATTCCTTATTATTTCAAATACTATTTGTCATTTGTACTAATTGCTAATAAGATTAGATTAAAATAGAAGTGTTTTGTAACAGCTATTCAGTTAGGAGGGTTAGTAAATATAATACGAGAGAGCAAAGGCAATTTTATGTTTGGAAAATGCCGCAACTATTCGAGCTGGAAGGATTTGAAAAACAAAACAAAAATAACATATAAAACATTTTATATTAAAGTTATCACATTGGGACGGAGTTTTAATTTGACTAGTCTTAGAATGCAGTGTTTAGTAGTTAGGATGTGTGCCACCTTGTGCCGTATTTTCTTGCTATTATTATTTTTGGATTTAATAAGATTTTTTACACTATATCTTGATTAATTAAACGATGGCTTTTTATTTACACTAATTGTTGATGAGTTGCACGCGTAAGATTAGTAAGTTGATCATACATTTAAAATTGGGATACGCGTGCAACTTTTACAACATTTGATTTACTTTTCTTCATTGGAATCAGGTATTCACTCCTGACTTTCAAGTGTGGCTTTAAATTGTTTGTAATTTTACCTAATAGATTCTAGAAGTTAAATTTAATTATTTTATTAACAGAGTATACACACTGTAAAATATCGATGTAAAATGACACATTATTAATATAATATATGTGCTACTAAATTAATTATTTATTACAAATTATTTTATTAATAATTATAAATAGTGCATTGCTCGATAATTATAATTATATTAAAACAAAAATTATTCAACTAACCTGAACATTACAAAAGCAATGAAGCTTTAAACTAATAAAAGCCACATGTAGCTTTTCCTTTTTCCGCGATCTATGGTAATTATAAACACTGTAATAATAATTTTAATAATTTTTTATGGGATACATGCTGCCTAAAAATGTGATGATGGAAGAACTGAAAGAATTCTAATGATATTGCAAAAACAGCGTTCACGTTGCATTGAGTACTTTTCAACGTAATTTTCCTTTAATCTAAAGGGAAACCTTTGTAATCTAACATTTCCGGAGGGGTTTTACGCAAGAAACAAAGTTCACTCTGTCTAAATTCCTCAGTAGAGGCTTTACTAGTGCACTCGCGGGAAACGCAAGTAAAATAAACAACCATAATTTATTATTTTTAAGAGTTTTTTTTTAAAAGTAGTTTTTTCTTTACATATAAATTTCAGTTAAAACGTGATAAAAATATTTTTAATAATACCTCGACGTAATTATTGTAAAAATTAAAAATTATGCAATATCGACACGAAGAGTCGAATTTTTGAACTTAAACAAGAGGGTGAACCTATATTAAACTATTAACCTAGATAAAAAATAGGACTGGAATGTAAAATTACTTTCTGTGTATTCTTATATAAAATAAAATTCAAAATGGTATAACTCGAAATTCGTCTTACTGCTAACATCGCATAAAATCAACCGAAATGAACAGCCTTAAAACAAAATAATGAAAATACCTACCCCGATATAAAGTTGAAATTATTTAAATTCTTCGAAGTGTTAATTGAGCAGAATTTAATTATTTGATTAAAAATGGTTCGCTCTTTCAAATGAACAAAATTCTAACAAAATTTAAGCGAATATAATTTTTTGAAGTAAAGTATATTTATTATGTATAATATTCAAAAATTAAGATTAATAACTTTTTTAAAAGTAATTGAAGTCATTTTACTATAAAAATATTTATTTATTAATTATTGTTGTTATGGTAAATCTCCAGGATGTTAACTAAAAATTACTGCACTATTTCTAAATTTCCCATAATTTTACCTTCATTAGTTAGACAAAGAATAAACATCAGGGGTAATGGTGACTGTTATGCAAAACATTGTAATATTTGTATATTGCAGGGTTTTTTCGTATAAATTAGAGAATAACTCGATTTGTATGTAGAAAATAATTTTATTTAAAATTCGTGCAATAGAATTGCAATGAAATGGGCCGGATACGCTTATCGTTATCTATATGCCCAACGACACCACGAAACTGTAGAATATTTAAAATGTGCAATGTGGAAAATCGATTTTAGTTTAAAGTTTGTATTAATAAATTACATTTTGTTCTGCTGACCTCTGCTTAGAAGTACACTGGCTCCGAAGTCTCTTTGATCTAAACCGCTCTAAGAGCCGGATTACAGTGGGTTCCTTTTGCTCATATATGCTTGGAAAAACAAAATGCAGGTATGGCTTGTGCCCCAGACCCAATTAATAAAACAATTTATCCCAAAAAAATCCCATTTTAAATTCCAGAACATGAGACAAATTAGACGAATATATAAATAATCAAAAGTAGAAAATTCTGTATGTGATTAAAATTAAGGTTTACCTTCTAATTTTTACAAGTTTTGTAGTTTTAAATAAATAATCATTATTTTGGTAGCCAAGACGTTTTATATATTTTCATCCAAGTTTAAATCGCATAAACTAAATTTTTTTACTTCAAAACTTTTATTATGTTGTAAGTAAATTTAAGTTAAACTTTCAAGTTACAACTCTATGCCGAACAAATTGTAAGTTTTAACTTGACTAGTAACACGTTTCACGTTGATCACAAGTTAATAGAGAAGAAATAAAATTGTTTATATCATATAAGAAACATCTACGTCTACTAGGTATAAAATATGCTTCCATTTTAAACACGATCACGTTCCAATTGAATACGGAACGAACATTTCCATAATAAATTTGCCAAGACGTGTCCAGACTGAGTCTCCTTCATGTTCTTAACACATTTCCACCGAACAAACCTTTTTCGATAGATTTCTTCTACTTTCTTTCTTAAAACCTAATTATCCTTGTATATTTAAGGAACTAATTTACTTTAAGTATAAGACTGCTTTAATTTACCTAAACCGAACCATGATACCAGTGAGCGTGTAAGTGTACTCGTAGTCAATGCAATAATTGCCAGAAAATTATTTCTTTTAAATAATAATCATGCAATTAATTAAATAACTTAGGTAATTTAAATGAAACAGATTTAGCACGAAATTGCAAACAATAAAGTTTTTTACAAGAATAACTTAACCGAAACGTTAAAATGAATTAAATTTAACTTAAAGTTTAAATCTATGCAAATTTAAGCAAAAAATGCAATTAGATATCTTGGAAAGTGAAAAATTGAAAATATTAAAATTTAAAGATCAGATAAAATAAGAAAAAAGGTAAAATGCGATCAAGTTTTTTCAAACTGACTTTGAATATAATATACATAGGTCTTAACTTTCACTGACTATTATTTACAAAAAAACGAGACAAAAAACACGGTAAATTCTGAAAAACATGTAGGCCATTTATAATTTTACCCAAACTCCGCTGGTAGCATTATCAAGTTGTTTTATGAAAATTTGTATTTGCTTACAAATTCTAGATATAAAAAAATTTAATTTAACACAGTTTGGGTTATAATTTTACCAAAAAGCAAAAAAAACTTAAAACTAAACAATGTGCTTTATATTTTATAATAATTTATTTTAGTTTTAGAAAACATTCCAAGGAAATAATTTCAGAAATTTCAAAAATATAATTTTTTTCTTGCAAAGAGAATTGCATACGAGATAACAAAATCTATATCACAAAAAATGTTTTAAATAAAAAAAAAGACTTTTAGTGCAGCCTGACTGTCAGTCGTGATACAGATCTGCTTTCCTTCATATGCCCGCCATATAATTTCTTTTGCACATGCTGTAATTACAGTTATTTCTGCCTGGAAGACAGTTATTGCGTGATAGCCCAGGTTTATCTTAAACGCATCCCCTGTTCTAATTTCAACAATTCCTGCTCCAGTGCTGACTTCCGTTTTTGATACATCTGTGTACCAGATGGTGTCAAATCGAGACCCCATCTCCTGCTTGGAATCCTTTTCTCTCCTCTTAGGCATGAGGACCCTGAAAGGTATTTGAAAGCTCCTTACAGTGCTGCTTCTGTCCGATTGCATGCATAGCATGTTATTACTCTTGATAGAGTCGAAGATCATGGAGTGATGCCCCTCTCTTGGGATTATTCCTCCACAATAATTTATTGTTAGCCTGTATGCCGCTAATAGTGCCTTTATTTCCACCACCAAATGTAGTGGAAGGAGTCCCAGAAGCACCTCCATCAATTTCACTTTTATATCGCCTTTAAATTCAATTTATTTTTATAAATTTTGGCAATAATCAAATTCAGTTGAAAAAATAATGAAAAGTAATACTAATTTTAAGGGTGTAATGACAAGACGAGAAATAAATAGTGGACATTTTTCTTTCTGTTTATTTTGACATTTTTAACATAGGGAGCCTTTGAAATCATTTTCCTTTCATCCTTTGAAAGGAAATCATAAATTACACAAAGTAAGAAAGAAAGACAGAAGAGGACGAATTAGGAGTATTTGAGAGCAATATACTCAAAACTTAATAAGCTCAAAGACTACTAGTGATTTTAGCTTCTCTTCGATAGGAAACGACCCGAATTCAAGTCAAACAGGAGCAATCTAAGCTCAAAACTAAAAGAAACATAGTAGAAATCTTGATGAAGGACGCAAGAAGAGGAAGACCCAAGGTAAAGTCGTGAGACCAAATAGGAGGAAATTTCAAAAGTATAGGAAGTCAGGAATTGAGAAGAAGAGGTTAACGATAGGAGACTATGGAGAAGAACTGGAACCCAAAGGAAAATCAAAGGCTTTAGTGATGAGTCAACATTCCAAATTTTGAACGAAGACTCAGTTTGTTAGGCGCCAAAAACATGAAAAATACCGCAATGATTGTGTTTTAAGGACTGTAACGTATCCAGTGTCAGTCATGGTATGGTCTGTGATTATTGGGAAGGGTATGGGACGTTTGTATTTCGTTGAAGGAACCATGCGACGAGATCAGTACAAGACGGTACTGATGCTTCTCCAATTAAAGGATTGGTTTAGGGGTGGCCTAAAGGTGTTTACGCAAGATGGAGCACCTTTCTAAATAGTTTTAACCCAATCGTATTGCTCGCCAATCAAATTCTATTGTATTTACTTATAAGCAAATCTGGACTGCTGATAGGCTGCGAGTTTTGTGATATAATTGAAACAGAACTCTAGTTTATAGAGACAACGGATTCAAAGCAATGTTGTTATAATCCTGCATATTTATGTTGACATAACGGACGAATGTTTCCATCAAGTCTGTACCCGCCTTAAGGAAAAGGCGTGGCAAATGTAAAAACTTAACAAAAGAAAACACACCGTTGGTCTGAAAAATTAATCTAATGTATAGACATTTTACATATATATTTTTTTTTATTACAAAAGTAAAAGTTTTAATTAACCCTAAAACAACTTAATTAAATATGTATCATTAAATTTATATATTATATTCTTTTAAACTCACTTTTTATTTAACAAAAAAAAATTAAGCAAAATATATTAATTAAAAAGTTTAAAAATAAATCCTCCAGTGCATTCTGCCATTAAAATTCTGTTTAAAAATTTATTAAGAACTCATATTATATAAATTTTGTTTTAAATATGTAATTTAACTTTTCAAATTATATAAAAAAAAATTTTTCAAAAATTATAAATTAAGTGGAGTAAATAAATTTATTAAATTAGCTTAAAGTTTTTGTCCGAAAGTTTTACACAAAGTAAGCAATTCGCAACTTTTGTCACAAACACAATTAAAAAGTTTCCATTATTTAAATATTGGACTCTAATTAAATGTGTTTGAGAGTATTAGAAAACTTTTTGATTCGGTAACTTCAGTTAATGACAGCAACGAATGGAAATTTGAATTAAACCACTATGTAACTGCATATATGAACTTTTATATATAAATCTTTTATGTGCTATAACTATTTTAATTAATAATTATAATAATCTGACACTGTATGTTAAAAACTTTCAGTAAATTATTAATATAAAAGTTATTATAATCCAACATCCAAATTCTACCTACGTAAATGTAGTAAATCATATAGAATGGTGTGTGGTTAGTCATAGAAATACAGAAAAGTGCACAATAATAATGCAGCTTTGAATTGAAGGTCATTCTCGAATTATCGATTTTCTTTTTTTTACTCACCAATATGGATAATACAAAAGAAAATTGATGTATAATAAATGTACAGAAATGGCGTTGGGTGATCGATTATCGAAAAATCAATGAATACACGATCGATTCGAAATTTCCAATTCCGAATATTACAAACGCGGTAAATGCAATTATTTCTCCTTGTTAGATTTAGCAAGCGGGTTTCACCAAATTCAGGTTCACCCAAACTTAATCGAAAAAACTGTCTTCAGCACAGAAGATTGACATTTTGAATGTCATAGTATTTTCAAATACTTTAGAGAAACATATGATTAATTGAGATAAAATACTTGAAAAACCTGAAGAAAAACTAGTACTTACTCGTTTAAATTTTTTCAAAAAAATTGCAGAAAATGCTGATGTTACGTAATAATTTTATAAATAGTACAAAGGTATCTTAATAGCATATCCCTTTACCATTGTTAATAAAATTGATACAATGAAGGTGCAAGGTTTTTCTAAGAAGCTTTTGCGATTAAACGTGAACTTTACATTAAATTGTATGTTTAACAAAAAAAACTTTTCTGTAGATTTATATTCTTCTACTTGGTTGATATTATATGCGCGTTAGTTCTTCTGTTAAGAGGATTAAGTAATTTCTTGTTTTCGCTTATTCTGCTTTTACAGCGAAGTTTTTTTATTTGTTCTTAGCTTTTCCAATATTAAACTTTAATGTTTTTAGTATATTTACAAAACCAACACAAGTTTACTTTTTAAAACTTTCCTAGAAAATTAAAACAACTTTTATGCGATTAGAACACCTCGAAAAGTATAACTTTTACTATTCCACTACACAGTAGTTTAATACTTTTCGATGTTGCAATATACAACACGTATAAACATTTTATTACCTATTTTAATTCTTTTCGTCCAAGTTACATTGACTACCAAACGAAAATACTCTATTTAGAATTTACTAAAATATCCTGCTGCAAAGTAATCAAAAAACTGTTTTAAATAATATCGAAGTGCATCAAAAGAAATTGAAATGTAGATAGCATTCGGATAGCAAAATTGTTCAATCAAATGACTTCATTGTTCGATTGCTTCCTGACTTAACAAATATAGCTAGAATAGCCTAGGTAACTAGTGCCTTTGAGAAAAAATTAACTAAAATCACTTCAATTCACATTATTCAGATTACGCGAAATGTTCCGACTCAAGGTCCCTAGTCGCTTCAGTAAATAGTTATTTCAATTATTGTAACTGATGTAACAATTTTATTTTGAAATAAAAAAAACCCTTTTCGATACTTCGCTTAGGTACGCCTATGTAAGTTAAGTAATCAGCACATTCGTGACATGTCGTGTGAATTTTTGAGGTTTAAGTTATTGGGTTTTTCTGAGCTGAAGATTGATTCTAAGTAAACTAGTAATCAAGTGTGATTAGTAGATTCGTATCGATTAACTTAGGAAATAATCGATATTCAAGTATCGATTTTTCATGCAAGAAACACCTATATGTTTGAAATGGGCGGAGCTTACTTTCATTCTGTTGACAGTGCGTGCAATTTCACCCGCTCAATAATTCCACTTTTCAAATAATGCTGCTTGGGTGTAGAGATGTGTTTTTTATAGCTCCGCAAACAAATGCTATAATAAATCAGTTTTAGCCGAAAAACGACTCACGAAACTACCAGAACCAGAAATGAAATCATTAATAATGGATGATTTCCAAATTTCTACACAAGAGGTTCAAAAATGAACTCAGATCTACACCTGACGACTTCATCACCTCAGAGATCAGAGATTTTTGGAACCATGACAATAGTACTATTTTACTTAAAAATCGTATTAAGGCGTACAACAAGATTGTCCACCCTACAACAAATAAGTCAAAAACCCAAAATTCTCTAAGCTACATAGCTACCGCACATTCTTCTTAATGAAAAATGTGGAACACACAGCAAGAGAAGGTTGTTCCAACGACTTCTAACGCTTTTCGACAGATTAAGACGTAACGCCGTAAAAACCCAAAACTTTCCGAAAAAAAAACCTCCAAAAACAACAAGCTCATCGATGACACCATCAGCATCGCAATAAAAAGGTTCTCCGATGACAGTTCCATCACCAGGACATGAAACTCCATTTCCAACTCTCCAACTTCAGCTTTAGCCAGTGCAGAATCCACCCCAGCCACACTCACAGCCATAGAAGACGGTCTCCATTAATACGAAACAAAAGGGCAAACACAATGCAAGACGACATTGAAAGGAAAGTCTTAACGGTCGCTCATCCTCCCCTCCAGACAGGCAACTACTGGAGCTGTATGAAGGTACACGCAAACTGGCCGAACAAACTCCAGGTGGTGCAAAACATAGCCATGAGACGTGCCATAAAGGCCCCATGATAAGTCCGCACCAAGTGACTGTAGGAGAACTCCAGCCTAGAGACCATCGAAAAGTTTATCCGGAACGCGGCGGATAGACTCTACAAAGCTGCGGGATTCTCCAAAAACCCGCTAATCCGAAGGCTCGACAAATACCGACCTGAGGACCTACTGCGGTATGAGAAACCCAAAACTATCCTGCAGTCCCTTCCCCCACGAACGCGATCATGTCTCCGTTGCTGACATTAGCAGGGGGGTCTCCTCCCCTACTAATAAATTGTTGCTTTTATTTTTAGGGGAAAGCACTCAGGACAGGAGAGGTGAATGTGAAGAACATCTGAAATATGTACCTCTCTGGATTCTTCTATAGCAAATCGGTCGTAGCGTCGACCTGCGAGCCGGGCGCCTGATGGGTGAACTCCACGGATGCTCTGCATGTTATCGCGTAAAACACAGTTATAGAGTGGATGAGCAATTACCGCCCGCCTCTTCCCAACCTTTGCCAAGTTTACCCCGCACCGGTCATCACTCATAAATGAAGAACCGGCTGAAGCATTACAAACGCGACAAACTATACCACATATCCTTTTCAAAACCATTCCATCCTTTTTTCTCAAAGAGCATCGAGCACGGCCGGTCCCTTCACGCGAATGTTGGGTATTTGACCTACCGGTGTCCCCCGCTATGTTAGGGCCAAGGCGCCTATCCTATACGCCCAAAAAGGAGCGGCACGTTCCATGCAAGACACGTACACCCAAGGTAGGCCAAAAGGCACTCACAGGGTACGATCCCTTCAAATAACGCCTTCCAAGCCTCTCCATCCAGATACGGAGTATTCGGTATAATCGTGGAATCCTGATGGTACATGGATGGAAAAAAATGTCGGCAGGCGGGCCCGGTAAATTCCCCCGAAGATGGACTCCAGGCGGAATAATAATCGTTAAAAAGGGAAATTGGATCAACATAAACAACTTGATCAACGCTAATCAAATCAATAGAAGGTGTCGCAATTCACATTTCCACTACTTACGACCACCGAGCAAACAATCACACCAATCCGAGAAAACCCCCTGAAGGCAATAATCAGGGGCCTTCTGGTAGCTCAAAACTAACAGTCAGTAATTGTTAATATTTGTAGTAGTTTTTAAGTACACGATATATACTACGCCACAATAACAATTTACCATAAGGTCAAAGCTGGTACATTATAAATTTTCAAGTAATTAAATTAATTGATCTCTAATTAACTCTTTTAATTGGATTTCCAAAGAAGAGTTTTATATTATAAATATAATTATTGATTTGGAATACATAAATGTCGGAATGGGACATTTGCCGCCATTTGACGCGGTGACTATTCGACGCAAGGCTATCTTTTTTTAACTTTTCTGTTTAAAAATTATTTTATTTCTTAAATTAGGTCAAATACATTGATGAAAAAGAGGTTTTACAGAATAATTATCATTAATTTCTTTATTGACGTTTAATTTACGTAACGTTAATTGGATGAGGATGGCACGTAAAGTTTATTCTAAATCACTTTGTTAGGGAATTAAAATAAGAAAATTAAAAACTAGTAAGGAAAATGAAAATTCTGGTAGGAACTATGTACTACATACTAGGTGATTACGAAAAAAAATTTATAATTTTTGAATAATTAATTAAATGATTTTATTGATAATTAAAATAAAATTTAAAAATAAAATTATGGGGAAACGGAAGCTAAAACTGGATTGTATGAGAGTTGTGAAGGATCACCACAAAGGAAACCACAAATAACTAAAGCTTGGTTTTCTATTAAAGTTTGAATTAAAATTTTAAAAAGTTTAATGTTGAATGATTAATATTTTGGAAATATTTATGTAAAATTAATTTTTAATTTAATTGCATACAACATTAAAATGTAATACTATATTATTATATCTCTCTTTCTCTCTTGTAGGTCATTAGGTTCTCTTAGAGCCAAAAATAACTATTCTTGATTGAAACAATGCATAAATTACTTAAGAAAATTCATTAAATACTTAAAAACAAAATTAACTACACACAATTTCTCAAGAAAACTTGACTGGGGAAAGCTGTCAAGTGAAACTAAATGTTTCAAGCTTAGACACTTAGAGCAGATATAGAACTTGACTTGGTTGGCTTTGATGAGAGGATCGCTAACCATTTTATCTATTTTTGGAGCTGAAATTTGAGATAATATTGTAGTGTTGCTGGGCGCCAAATGAAATTAATAAAATTTCATTTTTGTAGAAAACATCACCAAAACTTAACGAAAACATTATTACCTTAAAAGAATTTCACAAGATTGGATTGCAAAATTGATAATTCAGAATTAAGTTTAAAAAATTTATTTTAATTTCATTAATTAAACTATTAAATTAATTAGGAATCTCATCTGATAATAATTATATTTGTGTGATGTTGTTGAAACGTCTAAATGGAGATTTTTTAATTTATTTTGAATTTAAATGATTTAAATAAAATAAGCGCGGTTCTATTTTTAATATAAAGGTGGTGTTTTGTTTGCTCGCATAGTGATTAACTCTACCTTATAACTTGAAAGCTCTAAGCTTTTAAAAAACATATTTGTTAGTATATTTGTCTTCCACTCCCTTTAAAATTTCTTATTGTGTACCTACTTAATAGTCTCTTGCATTAATAACCAAGAATTTTCTTCTTCCGTTTTCCATTAAAGAACATTACCTGTAATATTTCAACTGGAATTATGTGATATTATTAAAACGTGCCCTTTCATACTTTGAAAAATTAGATCGAATTTAAAATTTAGAAATATTTGCGAAAAATGCCGAATTAATTTTCGAAACAAAAAAATATTATTTAAAATTTAAATGTTGCAGGAAATAAATAAATAATTCAGATATGCTAAAGAGCTTTCGGCTTATTTAATTACGGACACTATTAATAGCAAGTCGGAAAACTTTCAATTGTGTGTTTTGATATCAATGAAATGAAAAATTTGTTAAAAAAACTCAATTTTATATTGTAGGGATAAACATGATTCAGTGAACCGAACACGATTAGTATTATCCTGGGCTGATGCAAAACAGTGCATTATCCTGCACTTCTTTGTCAGCTAAAAACGCATTTACATGAAACATTCATGCCGTAAATAACTCGAAATTCAACGGGAAAATGCATGTCGATATATTTGCACTGCAGTAATTTGATCTGTCTAATATTTTTGGGTAAATTATTGGGCAAAAATTAATTTATTCGTAGCAGGACGACATCTTTACTGGAAATTATACAGCAGTGTAAGAAAAGGTTTATATTTTATTTAAAAAGAAATGCGTTAGAGAGAATAAAAGATCTGGAACGTCTAATCAGAACACAAAGAAGTTGAAAGCCTTTGAAAACCTTCTTAGGTAAACCAGGTCTATCGTTAACATTTTTTATTCCCTTTTTCTACCCTTTCATCTAAATGAAAGAGCAATTTATAAATGTAAGAAATAAAGGATGATAACAAATAAGACTAAATAATATTTTTCGGGAACTTCTTTCCCAAAAACTAATGAAGCCCAAACGATACTTGCTCTACGTGACGTTTAAACATTGGTTATGTATAGGAATAGATTTATGATTTCCGATATATTAGTTCTGATTTGGTTCTTTACTTCATTTAGGATGTATTGCATGCCACATAATTTTATTTCAATCACGTATATCTCAGCCAAATCTATTTTTACGTCGATTTATTTATGGTACTTTATGTGCCATCAATTTTGAGTTGCAATAAATTAAAGGAGAATTAAAAGTTTGAAAATTTCAAAACTCTCAAGAGAGGCTTTTCAATTAAGAATATAAGCAGCGGAGTCTTATAACGAAACCTTTTGCGTCGATTTGATTGACAACTCAATTTATACCGACCGTTAATGCTCTATCAGTTTAAATGAATACAGTTGTTTAATGAATAAAATTTACAATCTTTTCAAAGTAACAAAAATGCATTGGAAATGTAATCTTTCAGTTTTCCTTTAAAATTTAAATAAATGAAAAATTTCTCTATCCAACTAATAAAACTTTTTTTTTTGTTTATTTTCCATTCATCTGAGATCATTCACATTTTCCGGATAACAGGAAAAATCTCAATGATTACTAAATAGGCAATCAAATACTTTGATTTCGGACAAAGCATAAATATTTAAGGGATTTGGGATGCTTGTAAATATTAATGTATTATTAGTACCAAATGTTGGAACAAATTGGTCAAATTAATTAGACGCAAAAGCACGAAAAGCATCTTTAATTGAAGTGACTAAGTACGACTACTATTCATTGTCTAATTCACGTTCACAATAAATCATCTGATGCTAGCATTTCCTATTCAATTTAATTTATTATAATTTAAAAACATTAACTTATTGGGCACCTGAGTCGTGGCGCAATAAAATTTATATTATTGCTATGCAAAAGGCAAACAAAACAACAAACCACAAGTAGATTAATTTAAATTTTAAAATTGTTTCAAACAGCAATTCATTTAAGAAATACAGTTTGTAACTGTTCGAAATTTATTACACAATTTCCAATAAATTAACCATCACATTTTCAATTTAAATGGCAGTATAATTACTTCTATCTAACTTTTGAACACTCTGTATATATGTAATTTTATTTAATTTCTTTATAATTTGCATAACTATTAATATTTATTGCAACGATTCAAGTTTACTGGTGAAAGCTTTGTTTTAAAGTAATTATTTTCAATTCATCTTTTTTTTTAGTTTAGTACTTGCATTTATATTTTAACAACGAAATTTGTGTGTTTAATTAAACAGGACTAGCAATAATAATTATTGGCCTGGCGACAATAATTAACCTTTGAGTTGGCCTAAGAACAACTGGCACAGCCGATAATTGACCTCCACGACTCGACTGTTGGCCATATGGCAACTGGCTCCCATGACAATTGATCTGTGCGTAAATATATTTTAGAAAAGAGGGGGTTGCCTTGCTGCAACTTTTAATTCTATATTTTCACTTTTTATATGTTCTCATTGGTGAAAAATATCAACTTTGAAGAAACTTCAAAAGGAGCATTACAAATCCCTATTCACTGAAACTTGCCTTCCAAGACCTCAGTCGAAAGGTCAATACTCGCAAAGATCAATTTTTATGGAAGCCAATAATCGTGGAGCTCAATTTAACTGTCTGTCAATAATTTAGTCATTGGTTGCGTTCGGGGGAAGGGGGAGGATTGCAGAATAGCTTTGGGTCTTTTATAACCGCAGGAAGTCTTCGGGTCAGTAGTTGCCGAGCCCGCGGACTAACCGGTTTTCGAAGGAACCCGTTGCTTCATAGAGTTTATCCGCCGCGTTCTGGATAAACTCTACGATGGTCTCCAGGTTGGAGTCCTCCTGCAATTGTTTTGTTGAGACTTCATGGCACGTCTCATAGGCTAGGTTCTTTACTTCATGTAACTGAGGGCTGCAATACCCCAGGCTAGTGCAGCATAAGTCAGGATTGGTCTGAATATGGTTTTGACTGGAGTCAGACCGTTTTTAATACTGAGTTTGCTCTTACGATTTAGCTAGGGGCCCGACGCGACCATGGGTCGCTCTTCTTGCTTTATCGGAAATTTGTTTGATGTAAGGGCCTCACCAAAGTCCTCTATCAAGGGTCACCCCCAAGTATTTAGAAGTGCAGTTCCAAGGTATCTCGATTCCGAAAATCTTGCGCTTTGTTTTCGGTCTCTTTAATGGGTTTCTAGTGATCTCTCTGTTGAAGAAGGTGACCGTACTTTCACCGGGGATGACTCCGACAAGTTTAGTGCAAATATGGCACCAAACTTTGAATTTGTCGAGCGCTTCTTGTAGTCGCCTGGCTATGGCCGTAAGTCGGCGTGAACTCACGTAGTACGCGGTGTCGTCCGTATACAACATAAGCACATTTGGGTGAGGGAATGTCTTTTGCGTGTTAAACGTGTTCCACTAACCTCAGCACCTGTAAAGTCTTTGCTGGAAACCAAACTATTGGTTACGGAATCGAATGGTTTTCTTTCAGTGTCGTGTTGTATCTGCTGAATATGATTCGCTCAGCCAGTTTTCCAAGAGCAGAGAGTAGGCTGATAGGGCTGTACAATACAGGGAGCTGCGGATTGTGCCCAGGTTTGCGTAACTATGGGCATACGAAGAACGAGACAACGACCGCAGAAGCTGTTCAAAATTATCAATAAGTATTTAGGAAATACACTTTTCATAGTGTAGAAAACCTTGAGAAGCCTGATTACGTATTGGTCAAATGGCAAAACAGCAGCTGTACTTGTTAAATTAGATGTAAAACTGGAAGATATTGCTAAACAAGATTTCCAGATGCAGGCTGGAACATAACATAAAGGAAAGAACAGGGTTATTCCAATGGAAGGTTAAGTCAACAAAACTGGAAGCGATCTCAAAACACCAAAGATCGAGCATAATCTGTAAGGATCTAAGAATAAAAACAATGACAGAACTCCCATATCAAAGAACCCTTGATAAGATTAACGGGTGGCTGCAGGATATTCGTATAAATTAAATCCCCAGAGCAACAGCCTGCGTTGTCCTTTTTAGAGAGTGAAAATCTGACGGTTTTGCTGAGCAGACAAAATTTTAAGATAGGCACAGAGCTGCACTCTATCTAAAAGTACATCAGTCCCAGAGTGTATAAAATCCTTTAGGTTCCTAAAACTGGAGTATGATTACGGTAATCAGATCAGAATCGGCCTGAGCAGTAGACACAGTGTCCATGTCATAATAGAAACCACGAATTATGTAATGTTGTTATGTAACGTTTTTGAAGGTTTTCAACCTTCTCTACACACGATGTAGGTTTTTTCAGATTGTTAGGCTCTTTAAATCGTCAGCATTTTTAGATTATTGGTTGAAAATTTAATACCAATCTAAAATTCAGTACCAAATAGACCAATCAAGTTACATATCTTATTAATAAAAAAAAAGAACATTTTTTAAGCAGTTTTCCAACTTTCATCCGGAGCTGATAGACTTCAAGAGATTTGCATTGGGCAATAGTAGGAGTAGTAGCTGGCGGACTGGGTGACGGTTAACTGGGCCAATTATAAACTGAGCCAAATTTTAAAAATTGTAAACTGGGCCAAATGTCAATTTTACTAAAATTTTAAACTGGGCCAAAGGCAAATTTCAGCTTAGAGAAAGAGTATAGAGTGAATTTTTTTAGTATAATTTCTGAAAAAATATCAAAAACTAACTAAACCCACCGATGTATCTACATCTTGGCAGTGGCGTAACTAGGGGGGGGGGCGCATATTTAAAGGGGCGGCAGATTGCGGTATGTAAAAATTGTGGGTTTGAAAAAAGCTAGAGTCGAATGTTTGTTTACGAACACCTCGATGAACATTTTTGTTTGCTCTTTGTTTGGGAAAAAAAAAATTTAGGTTTTGAAAAATGCTAGAGCATGTTAAATGTTTGATTACGAACACCTCGATGACCTTTTTTTTATGCTCTTTTTTTTAAATATAATTAAAATTCTTTTGGTAGGGGGCAGCAAAATATCAGACCGCCCCAGGCGGCAAAAGCTTTAGATACGCCACTGCATCTTGGCGACCGATCTACTTTTTTTCTTAATTTACCATTGGCCCAGTTTACCCTCACCCTGCCATTTCTCGCAGATATATATTTGTTTTTAGTCAAAACTGTAAAAAAATTATTTTCTATTTTTTTGCCGATTCAGATTGAATTTGAGACGCTCTTTCACATTATGAAAACCAAAAAGTAAGAACTTGTTTAAAAGTTCATTTAAAATGACGAGAAAGAAGGGTACAAATACGAAAAAAAAACTTGTATCTTATTTTAGTTGTATCCAAAACTAAACTGCGAAAATTCTGATAAATATACCACTGACGCTGCACTTGACGTCCTGTAGAGAAAAGAGAATAACTAACGAGAAACTAACGAAACGAGCTGTTTAACTTCAACAACTGTTTTCTCGAAAATTGATTTTCAAACATAAGCCCCCTTTTCGTAGACCAGGGTCACATATAAAGTAAAGTGCAGCCTATATACGAGTTTCTGTTATGTGCGGTCTACCACAAAATTTAACCGCCCTTCCAGTGGTTCCAGCCTCCCCCCCCTGGTGACGTCACTAAAACTAAAACCAAGAATATAATTTTCAACGCATCTGTAATTGGTTCATTCAATTAATTACTCGGGAACTGTCAACCAATCCTTACCACGATTAGATGTCTAGATTTTAAGGCGCATCCGAAATTTTCTGTTGTTTCATTTTTGTCGAAATCAACCCCTCCACACACTCCGCTCTGGTAGCCTCTGCTGCGGGCCGCTTTGAGAAACGCTGTGCTCACTGTAATTATTTCCCTAAACCGCTCCTACTCGGCAAAGTGTGCTACCAGGAAGAGGCTGGATTTCCCTCAAACGCTGTGATATTCACGACTTGAAAATTTATTACACACTATAATTCCTAAACGATTATTATCTTAATCTTAAATAAATTTCCCTTCGTTTTTGGCCTAGTTTACCATTTTCAAAATTCTATTGAAATTCGCCTTTGACCCAGTTGACGATTTTTTAAATGTTTGTGAAATTTGTCTTTGGCCCAGTTTGCCATTTTCAGGTATGATTTTGGCCCAGTTTCCCTTACCCCAGCAGACTGCTACTGTAAACAATCTTCATTTTGATTCAACAAAATCACGAGTTTTTAATGAGTGAATGGCAAAATCTCTGATCTCTGACAGAACCTCACGCCTTTTGCACTTCCGATTAGTTCGTTCAATTATTACCAGTTTAAAATGCCGGGTTTTTGATTAATAAGATATGCAACTTGAGTGGTCAATTTAGTACTGAATTTTAGATTGGTATTAAATTTTCAAGCAATAATCTAAAAAACCTGACGATCTAAAAAATCCTACACCGGGTATAAAGAAGCAGAGGTTGGAAACCTTTGTGGCGGCATGCCACATTGTTCTCAAACAATGTTGTGGCAAACAATGGTTCAAAACCAAAATTTTAAATTGGTAACCATTGCCCAATGCAAATATGATGAAGTCTTAATTCCTTCTCGATCCGATTATTTGCCTAGTGACGAATATGGTCATGTTTGGCACCACCATAGGCAGCCAAGGGGACAGAACGCTCCCTAGTTAGGTTATATATTGAGATGAAATTTACTATTCAATTTAATTCAAATTAATTTTAAAATTAAAAACTTCTGCAAATTTATTGTAATTGCAATAGCAATGCTAAAATGTAGGCGATTACGGATCGCACGTTGATATCACAACAATTTTATATTTTCTTCAAATATTTTATTCCAATTTAACGAATCCAACAGCAATACAAAAATATCCAAATTATCAATAAAAAATATCTTACACGCTCAAAGTAACTCAAAATTTAATTAATTCTCAAAATTACGGGAGACGACTTCTCCTCAACCGCTTCAGGCGGCCATCTTGGCAAAAAGCTTCTTTCAAACTTGTCAGTCGTGCCAACTTAACGATTGGGCGCCGACTTGACAAAATTTAAAAAAATATAAAAAATTAAATCACATTAAAATTCAAAATTTCATTCGGTAACACGACAATATATTTGTTATATAAACAAAACACTAATAATAAACATATTATCGTAAATTTACTTGGAATGTTAATTTGAGCGCTAACGACTAGCCAGCAACTAGTGCTGACTCGCAGGTGGTAAAGTAGGAAGTCAAAATGTTAATTGTTTCCGACCCTACATAGTGACGGAAGACTATTGCGTAAATCTTAAATAGGTATTTGCCATAACATTTTTCCCAAAACGTCCTGTGTAAATCCTTGAAATGTTTTAATGAACTTAAAAGCTTTTCAATTTTTTATACATAACATTTTTAAATTAAAAGTTTGATTGAATGCGAAGTTAAATTGAAATTTTCTTGAGAATTTAATACTTAGGTATATGAATTATTAAAACAAGAAATGTACAAACAGGAAGAACTTGTTAATAACTTTTGTCGTAAACAAGTAAATGTAGCAAAAGAGTTATCTCTTTATCTTATACTTTTCCAATCGCGAAGTTTCAAATAGGATTTCACTTGAGTGAACTTGTTCTGTTTTATCAGGATCTTGGCGAAGCTCAGTACATATTGTTCTATGATTTATATCTCGCTATTAGTTGTTTCCATTTACTGCAGCAAAATCGGCCATCTACTATAAATTATGTTCTGGATTATCTCTTAATATCAAAATTTTTAATGTCGCTGCACATTTTTATTGCTGAATCGGAAATTACAACCAACTCAAAATACAATATATCCTTATTCTATACATTATCACATTTTATATTACTTTCTTAATTTTTATGGAAATAATTTATTACCGAGGCATTGTAAATTAAATTATAATTATTATGTTCTTTATATTTCTTGTATTTTTTAGTAAACATCCTACAGATATAAATTTATTTCGAAAATACTTACTTCTTGTTATTTTTTCGAATTACGATTCCTCCAAGATTTCGTTATTTTTTATTACATTGTTTGTCATTCCACCTGATGTGACCTGTTTTTTAGAAAGCACATATTTTTTTAGTTAAAAAATATTATTTGCAGATTTAAAACATGGTACGGCATAGTTTAATAAACTAAATTTTTTCATTTCATTGGGGTGGATTAGTCTCCAATTTGATATCTCTGATTCTTCATATTTATTTTTTTCCCTTCTTTTCTTTTCTATCACACACCTTTGCTATATCTTCATATTCATGAGATTGAATTGAAACCAGAATCAGATTCAGTAGTGTTTAGCAATTACATTGAAAACTCGGACAGATCTGATGTTTCTATTATTTTCCAGAAAAGATCTAGAAATTTTGTACGGCTAACAGTTATTCGACTGCATTTGTTCGACTGACCATTTGTTCGCCAAAATTTATTAAATTTAAACTTTGTTTAAGTTATTTGTTGAAGTCGAAAAACATTCAAGGGCAAGTTTCAATTTTTTAAAGTTAATTCTAAAAAATGTATGCAACATTTTATAGTTGTTCGTAACCAAACTTCAAAACTTATAAAATTAACTATCGATTTGAGATCTCCAAAACATTTCATACCCCGTTTACACGCTAATTTATTCACAAATGCCCATATCAAGAAGCGCAAATGCCACCAAAGATGTGAATTCTTTGTTTTGCTTTTATTATGGCTTTTGAATTCGCCAATATCATTGCCTGGAGAGGTAACAGAAATATTATGTTGGATCTCTGCGATAGCAACTGGGGTATCCTCCAGAGCAGAAGAACCAGATTCATAGACATTAAAATGAACGTAACTAAGTGGACCTTGGAATTGAAGTCTCTTGATGGGTCTTCCCGGCGTTCCAGTGCTAAAACACCTAGTGCAATTAATGTACACCTCAAAACAAAGTTCAAAAATTTCGGCAGCTGCAACCAATTCACACGTAGTTCCATATGTCGTGGTTCTCATCATTTCTTCTTCATATTTTCTTTGGAATCAAAGTTATCACCGCACCCATTGTCCGTGTAAGGTTGAAATTTCTCCCATTTTTCCTTATGTATTTCACAATTAACTGTCGCACCGTACAGGTCAATTCTCTTGTCCAAATATGAAGTAGCACAACGAATGAAATAAACAGGAACCATCCATTGGCATTAAAACCACACGTTGGGGCAATGTTTGGGGAATGTTTCGACAAAAAAAGTTTTGAATTTTTCAACTGACTATATCTTGAAAAATATTGACTTTCGAGAAAAAATCTTCAAACAAAAATGATAGGAAGTTAAATTTCCTACAAAAAAGGTAATTATCATTTTTATCGTCCGGCGCACCGATTACGAGATAATAATAAAAATTCGGTTTTCAAGATTGCGGCTGACGCGAGTGCTATATGAGGCCGAAAACTCGGTTTTACACTTAGGGGCCATCCACTAACATAATTCAATTGAAATATTCCTTACCAGGATTTTATGTGTTGCAGCACCATTATTGGTGCTCTGGCGCCTGAACTACATTACAATATTTGCTTTTCTTCTCGTATTTCATTGTAATTGCAAGAGTCGTTGTATTATGACAATAATTCTGTGTTAATCTTGATAGATATTTTTTAGCTTCTCTGTCACTGATCTTCTAGCTGCGCTTTCAATTTTCTGTGGCTTCTCAATTCAATCAATGATCACTTTCCTTCTGCTCAGTTTGCTCTTATTCTTCATTTTTTGCATCTTTTTCTCAGTTGCGTAATTTATCCATTATTGCCTTTTCACATTCACTTCTATTTCTTTCTGATTCCGGGGTTGCATTCCTTTCCTTTTCTTCTACACAGTGGTGGATTTTGGGACTCCTGCGCCCTGTCCGATACAGCACTCTGTTTTTTAATATTAATTCCCAATTTATTTTTTTCTCTCTCTTTGTATGCTATAAAAATCTTTTTTCTTCATTCTTTGTTATGCTATGAAAAGAAAAAATAAAGTAAAAATTCCGGGATCTGTCACGAAATTGATTCCACGAATTGAATTTTTTCCTATAGACTATTGGAAAGAGGCCAATTTTCTAAGCATTTAAAAAAAAAATTCAAGTTGGATTATCCATTAGTTTTCGAGAAAACGGCATTTAAAAATCAAAATTTTTCATGCACTTTACATAGGGATTACATTACGGTTTCTACACGGGTGTTCTGTTACCCGTACGTGTGTTAGTTAGCAACAATATTTTACGAACAATTTTTATTAAGACAAACGCTGAACTAGTTTTTAGGATGGATCCTTGATCCGTAACCCCTCGCTTGGCGAGGGGCGCTCCTCGCCGTTTTGACGAATGCTGACTCGCTGAAAACATCCCAGTATGTAGCCCCAACTCGCCAAATTTGCTACTCGAAAGAGGTGAAACTCATTTGAGGATGCATCCGTAATTAATCTAAAACGCAGAAAAACACTCCCCGACCAGTATCAACTCGGTGTAATGTGTGCGGTTACTAACAAGGGGTTCTACATGTACGACGTGTACTCGACAGAGTAACAATCGCGTCTGACCACTAACACTAAGACTATATCGAAGCACATGTACGGTCAACTGAACACCCGTGTAGAAACCGTAGTGCGATTCTTATGGAGAAATACATGTAAAATTTTGATTTTACCATAAGGGGCCCTACTGTCCATAGATAAGGAAAAGTTTTAAAAAGAAAATGAGGAGTCGCACCTACTTTCCCCATAAAACGGCAATCAAAAGTTAAAAAATACTTGGATGAATTAGCTTCTGATTTCCATTTTCAAAATCCAGATGATTTGTTTAAAATTATAGTTATTAATTATATAAGGGGATTAACAAGCCTCTAATCAACGAGAGAAAATGGGCACTGGAGACGCAGCCGAGAGTCACATTTTTTTGAGATTTGCTTCAGAAAAAATATTGCGATGTTCTCAATAATAATCTCGCCATTCAGTTCAAAATTAATACTTTGTTTTTTTAGGGTTTGTAAGGTACCCGATTTGTATATTTGCTTACGGGCGCTAGCTACTCTTGCACCGCCACTGGACTCGACTGTATTTTATTTTGAGATGTATTAATCCAAATATATATTTCTTAAAGCGAAACAATGAATGATTTTTTTATGACTAATCACATCAATTTTGTTTTTCTTGCTTACAAGAAGAAGGGTGCTAGCTACAGTGACTCATAATGTAATCTGACGCTCCCTATGATAACAATGCAAATTGTTGGTTTAGAAGCCGGTTTTTGGCATATAAAAATCAATTTTACAGCAAATCTTATTAGACTTTTTTTGTTGAAAATTTCATTGCCTTCAATTTTGTTTATATACATTTTTTTATTTTTTGTCGCCGTTTCTGACTAATAGCGGCTTAAACAAGTCTGGGTGAAATACTAAAATATTGTCATCTATATCTCGGAAACGATGCTACAAAATAAAAAAATTAATAAGCATTTTTTTCTTGTAAATTTTATTCTCTACATTTTTGTTTGTATAAATTTTTCTATTTGTTTGCACCGTTTCCGAGACATAAATAACAATATTTCTCGAATTTTACCGAGTCTTGTTTAAGCAGCTGTCAGTCAGAAACCGCACGACAAAATAAAATATGTATATAAATAAAATTGAAGACAATGAAATTTGCAACAAAAAACCTTTAAAAAGTTTTGCTGTAAAATCGATTTTTATATGCCAAAAAGGAGCTTCAAAACTGGCAATTAGCATTGTTAACATAGGAGCGTCCGGATTTCATTATGATTTATGAATCACTGTATATGGATTAGGAAGCTAGCTTATAGAGCCAAAATATTAGCCCCACACCCAGTTCCAATGTAGATTTGTGAAAAAACTGTAAAGGTGCTAGCTTTCAGTGCTAGCACTTTTTTCCCTCAAGCTATTGAGATTATTGTCATAAAAAAAAACGCTTACATAGTAAATAAAATACTTATGCGAAAGCATAAACACGTAGTTTTGGTAATCAGGCATAAACGAACGTTATAAAAACAATTCAATTTATTTTACTATGTAATACCACCTTTCTACCAATTAATAATTATTTAAAAATACCTTACTGAAATTTGTTCATACATTCCCAGCTAATCAAAGCCGAATCAAATATAAAAATTTTCTTTAAATTTTACAAATTCTAAAAATTATCCCGCCTCTAAAGTTTTAGGTGCCCCTAGAATTTTACCGCCCTAGGCCCGGGCCTCACGGGCCTAAGCGTAAATCCTGTACTGCTACTACAGTCTTTTCTTTTGGTGATCGGGTGATTTTTCTACTTTTCTGGAATATTGTGTTCCGTCCTAGAATCGTTCTTCACTATCTGATAATCCCTTTCTTTCTAGGTGTTCTGACTGTTCACTTTCACTATTGACACGTTCTTTTATTGTGATTGTATTTATTTTTTATTTTTGCAATGTTTGTATGTATTTATATCAGTAGCGGCTTGTCAGAGGAGGCAAGGAAGGCTTAGCCTCTCCTGCATCCGATTAAACCTGTTCTAAATTAATTCGATTAACCCTCCGCAAAACTGCAAAAATGCCGTTATCGTTTTAATGTGGTATGGTAAGAAAAACACACTTTTTTATTGTGTACCCAACGTAAGTTTTTAATGACGTAATCGAGCGTCTGTTCCATTTGTGAATCGTATGCTTTCGTATACATTTACAGCTGTATTCATAAAAATTTAGAATAGACTTAAAACACTCTCTAAACCTATTTTAGCGTAAACGTCAAAAAACACTATTCATAAACGTATTTTAGCTTAACAAACCTTCGCTAACAGTATTCTAACTTGAGATTATTTAAAAATGGATGGTGCCTTCTTTAAACCAATTTTAAACCTATTTTAAGAAAAGTTGACACTATATAAAAAATGAAGACATATTTAGTTGTTGCTACAACCTTCTAAATAGAAATATTCAAAATATTCATATATACAAAATGTAACACCAGGTGGTGTGTCGCTACAAATTTTATACAGGAGTTGCCTACCTGTGCTATACATACAATAAAACAACTTTTAGGTTATACTTTAGTGCACTTATTCAGTTAGTAGTTCATATAATTCGAAGACACCTACTCAATTATACCAAATTCACTAGAATCGGTATTTTAACACCATTCCTGTTAAAATAGATTTAGAAACCGTTTATGAATGAACAAAAGTTAAAACGCTCTCTAAGTCTTAAATCACGTTCTAACTAAAATAGGTTTAGAGAGCGTTTTACAATATTTTATGAATACAGCTGTTAATCATTATCTTCCGAGATAATTTTTTTTAAGTAAAAAGTTGGGATAGGATCGAGGGGAGAATCGCTGAGGAAATCTGGTGTACAAATGAAGGGAGATCTTAGAAAATTCTAAGAAACCTTAAGAAATATTAGAAAATAGAACATCCGATGAAGTACAAGAAATTCTATGAAATCTATACTTCATGATTAGCCTTCTCGAGTAAAAAAGCCACGAGCCGCTACCGATTTGCATCTGCACTTGTTTATGTCGAAAATGGTTTCTCACCGGTAACAAGACTTCGAGTTACATTGCTTTAATAAGAGTGCTAAAATGGTTTCTCACCTGAATGAATTTACAATGTTCTTTACGACGTTACTTTTAGTCTTAAGGCGATAACCTGATAACTGACTGATGTGTTTGTATATTTTAAATTTTATGATTTTTCTCCAACTAATTGAGGCTGCGACAACTAGGCGAGGGAAACCGGGTCTTTTAACAAACTTGAATATTTCAGAGGGAAGTTTTGGATTGCTAATAATTTGATTTGGATTAAAGATTTTGAGATTGACTACAGTGAGAATTTTAATTTAGAATTGGTTTGCTTGGTTAATTAAAAAATTAAATTTGATACCATTCCACATGGTCGGTGCATCTTTTGAATTTAACTTGCCATTTTGTATTAGAAATATTATTTAAAATTAATTTAAATTTAAAAATTTGGATTTGGACAAGAGAATATATGATGTATCATTTAAAAAATATGGTTTTCCAATAAAAAATTTACAAAATTTAATATTAAAAGTCTCGTTGCTCCTCTTTGATAATTTGGACCCGGAATATGGAATAATATTTTATTTTCAATTTCTACTCAAAGTACATAGCAATATTGTATAATTTTTTGTAATTAATTTGTAGGTATGTCGTTAATTAACAATTTTGTATTTTTACTTTTTTTAATGAAACGAAATTAATAAGTAAAAATAAATATTACGTATAGAGGGATCATAATACAAAAATATTTTATATTTATTAAAATTTAGCATTTTTTAGTATTAACTTATATTATATTTAACACAATAATTACATTAAATATAAAAAATGTTATTAAATTTTTTCTACGGGTGCGGGTGGTTTAGGGGTATCCGATACCACAATATTTTCGATAGGCAATGCTGATGGTGCAATCCCAAGATTAGCATTAACAGGAGTAGTGAGAACTATATCGATTAATCCCAATTCTTTGGCTTCCACTGGATTCATAAAATAATCCCTCTCTATAATGCGATTCATACGTTCCAATGCTAAACCAGTGTGTTTAATGTACAAATTATTTATTTGCTTTTTAACTTTAATAATTTCTTCAGCTTGGATTTGTATATCGGTTGCTTGACCCTAATAAAACTTAGAGCTTCCTACCAGAAAATTAAAAATTTTGAATAATTTACCTGCGCACCCCCCGATGGTTGATGGATCATAATACGTGAGTTGGGTAAAGAATGACGCATTCCAGTAGCCCCCGAAGCTAATATTAAGGAAGCCATACTACAAGCTTGACCCACACACCTAGACGGAACTAAAAATTTCAAGTTTCGTCACAACTTTATACGTAAACTCACCAAGTTGAAATCGGCGGTAAAATATACTGCATGGTATCGTAAATACCCAATCCAGCAGTTACACTTCCACCAGGAGAATTGATATACATGTGTATTGGTTTATGAGCAGATTCCGATTGCAAAAACAATAATTGAGCAACAATCAAAGAGCTAACGGTATCGTCAATCGGCCCCATTAAACAAATTATTCTTTCTTTAAGCAAACGAGAATAAATATCATAAGAACGCTCTCCACGTCCAGTTTGTTCTACTACAATAGGAACCAAACCCAAATTTCGTCGAGAACATTGAACACAAATTTTAGAAACCTTTTCAAATATCTGCAAAGATAATATAAATAATATATGAGAAATCAAACCTCAACCAACTACTAACAGGAACAAACTTAGATATTTGATTAAAAAGCATGTTAGAATAGAATTAAATAAGTAGATGCCTGCCAAATATACACCAACAACTAAAAGTAAGGTTATGCAGCTTTTAAATCGTGTGGACTTAAAAAGTTGATCAGCGACCCTCAAACTCTTTTGTTGGATTTTTAAGTTTTAAAAAAATTATTTGAAGCTTAAAGAAAATTGATTTTTGATAGTAGCTAAATACGTTAATTTAAAAGATGCCGCGTGATTGAAATTTTTCGACTGATCGGGCTGCAAGAATATGATTGTTTTATAAACTAAAGAACCAATAGTTCTTTGTTTGCAAATCAATAGTTTGCAAATTTTTTTTAAACTTGATAAAATGCATAAAATATAATATGTAATGTGTATACGAAACTTTGGTTGAAATTTAATCGCTTTGATTCAGTGGCGTATTTAGAGAGGGCAAAGGAGCAAGTGCCCTCCCCCCCAAGGATGACTAGGATTGTATTCCTAAAACCTTCCTTGATAAAAATAATATTTTTCTTTTAAATAAAACTTTGTTTGTTTTTGAATTTCTTTAGATTTCTGGAACTTGCAAGTCGTTTACCACTGACGCGCATGAGTGGATTAACCAGATTCTAAAATATTTAATTTGGCGACCCCCAAAAGCGTTTTCTAAATTTTCCACTGCTTTAATTAATTACGATGTAAGTCTGGAACGAGTTAATTCTCGCTTATGCTATCATAATGCCGTGCCGGCTAATTGGATGCCGGTTGAACGGGAACCTACTGTACTAATGAATTCTCACTTTGAAACGATTATATTTATTTATATAAAATAAGATTTTGTGCCAGTTAGCAGGAATGCTAATAAATCTTAAGGTCAAGCACAGAGAATCTTCTTTGAAACTGCTCAGATTTAAGTTAAAACGCGAAATCTGTATTTGGGTGTTTTCAGCCTGACATGACTTTTTTTCCTGCAAAATCTTCGGGTTTACCTTAGTTTCCAAGGGGTAAATATCCCGAAAATTTTGTATACACTTGTTTGGAATTCCCTTGGAAATCATTGGAATTCCTTGAAATTCTTTAGATTGCATTTTCATTTGAACTCATTGGAATTCCTTGGAAATCAGTGCCATTTTTTGGAAATCCGTGAAATTCTTGAAAATCATTGGAATTTGTTGGAAATCCCTGAAATTCTTTGGAATTCTTAGGAAATCGTTGGAAATCTTTGAAATTCCTTGGAATTCTTTGGAAATCGTTGGAAATCATTGGAAGTCTTGGAAATCTTTGGAATTCGTTGGAATTCCTTGAAAATCGTTGGAATTCCTTGAAAATCACTTGAATTCTTTGGAAGTCTTTGGAAGTTCTTGGATTTCTTTGGAAATCGTTGGAATTCCGAGTCTTATATGTACAGAAATTTTACAGGATATTTACCCCTTGTTAGTTTCTTTAAGCCTGAGTTTCTCGAAGACTCAGAGCCTCTTGCCCCCTGGCTCTTATCTTAAATCTTTAGTAAAGATTAAATATTTCACCGATGTAAAATTTTAAAATTTTTTAAAAACTCTTGCTTTTAAATAATTACAAAGTACAAATTTAAGACTTTGTTAAAATTTCTACTGAAAGTTATGACTGAGTTCGCGATGAAGAAACCACGGAATTTGAAATTTTTTTCTGCAAATAAAGAAAATTAAAAGTTTTTAGTTTTTAAGTTTTTAAAATAAATTGTTTTTTATTTTGCCCCGCCCTGAAAAAAATCCTGTGAACGCCCATGTGTGTATAATATGCCCCATGTATACAGGGTGGCCTTCTTAAAACAAAACATACGGGATTGTGGTCCGCAGAATTTGTTTTCAGGAAATGCAAACACAAGTCCATTTTATCATCGAGGGGAACAACTCCCGTATTGATGTCACTCCAGTATTGTTCATCCCTTGTCGCTGTGATGAAAACCCTTGAAATGTTAATAAGGATGATAATGGCTAGTGACACCTCATTTGAAAGGTCTTGCTTTCCTGAATTCCGTGCAATAATTTTTGTGAAGTTTTATCAATTACTCAACAAAATAACTGAAGCTGTAAAAATGCGAAATAAATCCGATATTTCAAGACATTTAAGAATAAAAAAGTGAAAAACGCTGGGACAGGTGGTTTTAATTTCAGTTTTAATTACTGCTACTCATAAACATTGACATTAATATTGACATTTCAAAGTAGTTTTCCGTGCAGCTTATCAATTATTAACCACAAAAACATCATAAATGTACACTTGGTCCAATTGAGTCGACCAGCGCCAAGTTTTATATACAGTTTTGATGTGCATTTATTTGCATCAGTGATTTTAATTATTTTTGAGTTTGGAAATTGTCCCGCAGGCGCAGTTTAGATACAATTAAATGTTTTGATAAGAGATTGAATGTTTTGAATAATTTATTAAATTTGAGATTGGTGAGAAGTAAATCTTTGATATTGACCAATTAATTATGGTAAATTTAGTGAAATTACTAAAATTCGAAGTAAAATTTGAAAGGAAAATGTAAGCTAGATTTAATGCGGCGACATCAATTTTCTCTCCTTGTTTTATATTGGAAAATTGGTCTTAATTTAAAAATAAAACTTCAATTTTGCATTTGAAAATAGTACCTAAATGGATATTTTAGTGTTCCCAAGGTTGAAGGTCTATTTATGTAGTAGATAAACAGCTTAGAATTGTACTTGAACAAAATATTTAGAAGATTTCAACGATTAAAACAACCTGTACAATTTTGTACCCTGAGATAAAAGTTCAAAGTAAAAACTCATGGAGATATTAGAAGAAATGCACAAGAAAATAAATACAAAAATTAATGAGCAAAACAAAAACATGAAAAGCAAATACAAATTTGGCCGCAAACAGTCTGGAAACAATTACAAAAGTGGATAAAGTCGAAAAGAAAAAGAGCAGAAAGAGAAAGTTGCAGAGAAAAAGAGAAGAGAAAAAGTTAGATGAAAAGAGAAATAGTATAAAGAAGAGTAAAGAGAGAGAAATAAGAGAGAGAAATTAGAGAGAAATAAAGAAGCGAATGAAGAAATAAGAATAAAGAGATAAGAGAAGATTATAAGTAAATAAAGATTAAAGATTTTAATATTACACGCAAAAAAAAAAATTCCGCTGCGACGTTAACTAAGTTTAACACTCCTTCCCCATTTCGAATTTTGGATCCAAAATAGTCTAAATCGTTTGTACCTGTTTGTACTTTCCTTATTTTCGTTTGTACCCATTTTGTTTTTCAGATATTTTTGAAATATTTTAAATGAGGTACAAACGATTAAAACTATTTTGGATTTAAAATTTGAAATAGTGGGGGTCTAGCGAAATGCTAATTTTAGATATTTCAAAATATCAAAATAAATAAAAATTGAGAACTTTAGATATTTTAAAATATCTGAATTTGGAAAAAAAATGAATAATTATTAAGCGCCAGGGACTTAATTAGAATTAAGACGTCTATATCTTTTTTTTTCCTGGTCGGGGTATAAACTCGCGATTGCGATAATAATCCAGTAGGTACTCGAACTTCTACGGCGATAATATATTATTATAATATCACAATATGTTCTCTTCATCTGATTTGGAAAATAAACCAGTATGTAGTATTCTAAAAAAATCACTAAAATTAAATTTTAATTTAATATAATTTTGAAAAAAACATGAAGGAATATTTTAAATAGTTTCATTTAAGTAAACGATTAAGAAAGTCTATTGAAAGTCGTAACGTTAACAAAAAGCCCGTGTCAAATTAAGCTCTGTAATGTCGTTACACCCTCGCTATTCAGACTAATACTGCAATCATTTTGATTGAAATTGTTGTAAAACTTTGGTGGTCCAAAAAGGCACTCATTTGTTAAATATGCCACTTTTACCTCACGAGACTCGTAACGTACCGCTTTGTTAATTCTGTGATCTTCGTTATAGCTTTTCGTTTTAGACATCTAATGACTGTTCTAACTCTTGGCTCAATATTTATATCAAAATTAGCCTACATGCAAATGACGTAATGAAATTCAATTACCTCTTAAGAAATGTGCCAAGTTACTTACTAAAATTAATAAAGTTTTGTCTTTTGAAACAAAAATGTTATTACTACTTGACCGGGTACGTACTATATATCTGTTCTGTGATTTCAAAAATAATTTTATTTTACAGTTTTTATTAACATAACATATTTAGCATAAATAATTAATGACGCGCATGAGTAGATTATATAAAATGAGTTCAGCATGCACAAGTTCAGAGGAGTTGATTTGTAACTCGATCTAAAAAGAAAATAGTACATGATAAGTATAATTTTGCTAACACCTTCGCCATACTATAAATGGTATATTACCATACGATAAATTGTAATAGTTCTGTTAAGGAATAAAACAAAATAAATATCAAATATATAGTTAACAAACAAAAGCGTACATATAACAAGTCTGAATAGAAAATATTGGTTTTTAAGTAGAGAATACATAAATCAGGTTATAAATAAAAATAAAATAGCAACTAAAATTCCCAAAATATATGTTTGTACAATATATTATGTTTATTTAAATTCCCTGAAGAGACTTTTAAAATTTTAAAAATCGATTCAACAACAACGGCTGAAATGTAAACTGAAATTATAAGACTGAATAAACTAGCAAATGTAAGGACTGTTTTGTCACCTCCCAGCGTTAAACTTGCAGATAACTTAGCTATTAAATAAGTAATCAATCAAGGTTAGGTTAGTTGTATTTGATGACCTATTTAACTGTTTCTGCATCCAGCGTGGAAATTCTGTTTCGGTGCGAGGGCTGACGTCTATCCTAACTTGCTAGATAGATTGATGTTGATATTATAACTTGTTATTGCTGTTATTATTTTTAATTTATAATTTACTGTAAACTGAAAAACGCATTGTTAGTAATAATAATTTCTTTTTCATTTCTATTCCTCTTCAATCATAAAAATGAATGTTTGTTTGTTTGTACTCCTTTTTCTCCTAGGCCATTTACCGAATTTAACCAAATTTTGCACACCACCTTACTAGGACTCGAGTTAAGTTTCTGAGCAAAAATATTTTAATATTTTTATATTTTAATATTTTAGTATAGTAATGCAACACGTAAACAGCAACTAAAATTAGCTATGGAAACAATTTTGGTGTGCGCATCAGATTGATAATAGTAATTACTAGAAAAATCATCCTGAAGCTCATAATACAGTAGCAGCAAAATACTGAGGTTCATAGGGCAGCTTAAAATCGTTATGAACAAATACACCTGAAGTTTGAGAAACTTCAGATGTTTCTATCTATCTATCTATCGGATACGACTCTATTCGACATCTGACTCGAGGTGATGAAAACGAGAATTCGCGAAGTACAATAGGACTTACCAAATCCTTAAAAAAATTGTAAGTTAGAATTATTGTTCATTTAAAATTAAAACATTTGACAATAATTCTGTGCTATTCTATAATAATTCAGTGTAATTCATAAAATTAATGATTTAATTTTTTGTTTGGGGGGGGGGGCGTTTGAAACCTGGTAGTTTTGGGCTCTAAGTTTTCTTAACATCTGTAACACTTCATGTAATCCGTTGTTCAAGGGCGTAAATCAAAGTACTTCAGACAAAGGCAAAGTATTTTATTTTTAGTGAGATCCAGGTATATCCGGAAGAACCGGTTATCCAGCTAGTAATTGATAAAGTGAAAACCTGGAATAAAATGTATAATAGATTACTATTTCTACCTTTAAGAATCTAAGGATTGCCTGCAAAAAAACTGCTTGTCAGAGAGAAAATTCATTTATCTCCTCAGGCAAGCATGCTATTTTTACTTAGATGGAGAGCAAAATAGCCCAGAATTAGAATTATGATTGGAAGTGGAGAGCAGGCTCTTTACTGGAGAAAACTAGGCGGTTCAACCCCCTGGAAGACCACAGCGGTGGCTTGATGTGATCGCTAGTTGAAGTTATGAGCGGAGATTCTGGGTTCAAATCTCGCACTCGGCAGAATTTCGTAGCTCGGTCTTTTTGTTTGAACCAAGTTTGAACGCGAGAAATTAGATGCTTTTAGTGATTATTTTAAATTATCTGAAATTATTTAATTAATTAAAATTATTATAAAAAATAAAAAAATATTTAAAATTATTTAAAAATTTTAAACTCGCTAACAAAATCCTTGAAATCGCTCCACCTCGACTGGGAAGCTCCACCGTGACTGGGAGGCTCCACCGCGAAAGAGTAGCTTGATCGACTAAGTTTCATAAAATTCTGAAATTTGTGAAGAGCAAAATAAACTCGATATAAACGATCATAAACATATATCTCAAATAAATTACATAATCGTAAATTAAAAATAATAAAAACGGGGGGGGGGTCAATTGCATCTAATTTCTCGCATTCAAACATCTCTCTTTGTTTATGATATTGAATGGTTAAACGTATAAGCGGATAAACGGACAAACTAAAAATCTTACCAATATTTCGAATAATTATGGCATAATTTACGTATACACACTGTATACCAATACAAGATTTTATTATTTGCCTTTTTCTTTGTTATCGATATAAAATAATAAAGTTTATCAGTTGGTACTGAAATTCTTAAGTTGGTAGTGCAGCACAATTTATATATATGTAGGGTGTCCCCGGATACACTTGACATATGAGGCCACTTTTCTAAAAAACATTTTTAACAAACTTTGTTTTGCTTTCGAGTTATAAATTATTAAAGTTAAAAAATTTTGAAAAATTCGAGATTTTTTAAAATTTGCCTCTTTTCTGTATCTGTACGAAACATTTTACAAAAATTCTGACGCCCTATTCCCAATAGGAAATTTAACGGACTACAACTTCTGTCTGGTAAAAAAATTTTGAAAAAGCAATCCCTTGTACAGAAAATCAGAAAATAATAAACAAGGTAGCTATAAAACAAAAAAATGAAATTCTCTTAAAAAAAAGAACAAAAATTGTGGAAATTTTAAAAACTTAGAAATAAAATTTTGTCAAAGATGTTTCTTACAAAAGTATAATCGCCGTCTAAGTTATATAAAGTGTCTCCGGGGACACCCTGTATAAGGAAAAGGAACTGCCAAATTTAATTTAATGGCTGTATAAGACTACACAATTTTGTGCAAAAATGTTTGTAGAGTGTATGCGCTTTGGGGTTCTTTAATTTTGCCTGAAATTATGTAGGAAGCCTTAATATATGTACCATGGACTTCTTCTAAGTCCATGATATGTACTAATAGTTACGGATTAATCGGAGATTTAAGATTAATTCTCGAAATAGCAGCTGTTGCTACGATATCGTCTAAATTCCAGTAATCTCATTGGCAAATCTTTGGATTATCTTAAAACTCGGATTAATTCGCGACTATTAGTATGGACATAAGAGAGACATGAAAACTGAGCACAACCAGATGGTGCGCTTATAGTGCTGAATTGTGGCGGCGGTTTTTTCGTGTCCATTTTTGATAGGCAACTATCTCAAAACCATATTTTTCAATTCTGACTTTTCAAAAATAGTTTTTGATTTTGTATTATTATAAAAGTAAATAACATCAATAAGTATATTGTCATGTTCCAAAATTCTCCGTCAATTATTTTTTAATTTTGTATTTCTTTTGTAAAATTTGTAAATATTTTGAAATTTTACCTCTTCTAGTTTCAACAGTTGGGCGGCTAAACGAGGCTTATTTTTAAATATGACCCCATAAAGCGGTTAAGGGTCATTTTCTGAGATTCCTGCAATTTATTTTATATTAAGTTTGATTAATTTTGTGATATTGTTTGGAAATATTGATTTTGTAAATAAATTAGTTTACATTTTGCGTAAGTGATTTTAGATTTTGATTTTTGACTTTGAATCGACTCAATTTTGAACGAAACTGAATATTTTCGAAAGTAATTTTTGGACAATCAAGATAAACTATTTATTGAAAAAAAAAAGAATTATAATTTGTTAAATTATAACTTTCTAATTAAATTTAAACAATTTAGCGCATCGTAAATTTAATTAGATATCGCGACGTATGGTCAAAGTTATCTCTTCATTTGCCGTTGCATTTTTAATTTATATTTGAATTGGAATTGGATTTGCTTAATTCTTAATCGGAATAGGCTCATTGCTCCGATATGCGATCAATTGGTTCTGGAAGTGAAGAAATTTTTATATTTTCAATTATTCTTCTCCCTCTCTGATTACACGTCAATATCTTCTTTGAGAATCTTTCGCTCTACGTAAAGACGCGTCTTAAGAGCTACATTTTAAATTGAAGGGTTTTCTTGGCAAATACCTGGGTGGTTATACCGAGGGAAGATGGTCAGATTACAATTTTTACTACGCCCAGGATCAAACCGGGGACTCCGGCTTAACAATCAACGCACATAAGCGCCAGGTCATGGCGCTTTTTTAACATTTTTTTTCTGTTTAACTTTTATTTAATAACAAAAAATGGCACCCAAAAGTAAAACATTTATTATAACAAAAAAGCTTCTAAACTTCATTACTCGTCTAAAAACTATGGATATTATTTGCCAGTGGCGGCTCGTGCCTTCATCATTTGAGGAGCAGGCTATTCATAAATAATAGATTTTTCAAGATTTCTTCGCATTCCTTAAAAGTTTGAAGGTTCCCAACATATCCTTAGATTTCCTAAGATTTTCTAAAATTTTCCACTAATTTTTTAAGATTTTGCTTTACTTGTATACCAGATTTCCTCATTAGCGATTCTTTCTCTGAGGCTGACGCTCAACTACGTCGTTAAAGAAGGAAGTGCGTTTGGATAATATTTTGCAATACCAAATTAAGGCGATAGCGGCATATATGTCGTATTCCAAAAAATTTTCTCGCTTTCCCGTCAGCAAATTACCGTTGTAAAAGTGGGGGCGGGGGGGAGCAAAGCTTTTGCCGATTGGAGAGCCACTATAACGGTTGGGACTAAAGTAGTTTCTTTGAGAATTTAATTTTTGCGATTTAAGTTTAAGTTGTATTTTAAATCAAGTATTAATTTATAGTGAGTACATTTTAGATTTATTTGAAATTTAGATTTTTTTTTGGAATTTGAAAAATTGGACAGAGTTGGATTGATTTTGCACAAGATTGAATTTTTGATTATGAATTATTAAAGACAATTTATTTGGATCATTTGAAAAATCAAAATTAATTTTGAATGGTAAATTGAAATTTAAAATTAAAGGTGTCGGAGATAAGTAGGATATCATCAGCGCATGGTAGAGTTATCTATTGAATTTGCTTTCCCATTTATATTAAAATTTATTTTGTAGAAAATTAAATAAAAGTAAATTCAAAAATACACTTTCCTCAATTAAAATTTATTATTTATGATGGACTAGTTTCGAAATTCGGAAATTACAAAAAGAACCAAATTACGTCAGTTTAAACGATCAAGAATATTTAAGTTTCACACCCATCTTTGAAATTTTTTAAAAATCACTATCTCTGTTTTATTGTTTTTTATTTTATTTGAATTATTCTGTATAGAGTGTAATATTTTATTTGACGGTAAGATGTCAGGGTAGTTTTAATTTTAATTTAATTTAATTTAACCTTTTTATAGGAATATGTTGATAAAGACTGATTAGTCGAAACTAGTCCATCATAAATAATAAATTTTAATTGAGGAAAGTGTATTTTTGAATTTGAATATATCCTCAATGGGTCATAATATTATAAATAAAAGTAATTCTGAATTTTGAAATTTGAAAAAATATCATAATTATCAATATGTAGTTATGCGGAAATTTCAATTGATGCATAGCAACTGCGAAATAATCTTAAAATCATCTGTAGCAGTAACGTAACTAAGGTGAGGCGACTGGTGGGGTTGCCCCGGGAATAATGATTCTATAACCAAAAAAAGCAAAACAATAAAGTTACACGAAAACGAGGGTAGTTTTGTTTAATTTTTGCCAAAATTTTAAGTTGAAGTAGTTAAGTATCTATGGACCGTTCTAGGTCAACGATTTTACTTCTGCGGTAGCCTCATTTTATATTTTTTACTAAGTATTGTGGAAGGAGTAATTATTTTCTGATAGTTCTTACAATAAAAATCAAATTTTTCATAATTTTGAAAATTTTTATAGTTTAATTAATAGTCCAGAATTTATAGGGAAGCTAAAAGCCTCTCTTGCTTCATTTGATGAGCCGCCGCTGTTATTCACCATATTATAGCGCACCTGTCTTAGATGTTAGTATGTTCTATTTAAAGCCTCCAATAAAAATGATCTTTATTTGCAAAGATAAAAATCAGTAAAAATCGATATTTTTCTTCCGACGCAATTTCGTCAATTTAATGAATAAATCGAATTTTTATTTTTATTTTCTTTATGGATTTTGATATATTATTCCTTTTTATTTAATTTATATTAAGTGGTCTAGTTTCTGCATTGTTTATCTACTCTCTCCATTTATTATTCGAAGTAATTTTAAAAGAACAAACAAGTGCCGATTCAAAAACGCTATATTCTTTTTCTATAGCTGCTTAACTTCTTCCATAATTGGAAATGACACCTTGAGGAAAAACCTACAGAAACCCCTACTCCATTGATGTTTCATGTCAAGTTGAGCTACCCTAATTATAATTCAATGATATAGGCAAGTCAAGCTTTCAATGTATTAAGAGAAAATTTACTTTATAAATCGAGCAAGAAAATCGCGTTTAGAGTTTTGCACATTTTCTTGTATCTCCCAAAATAATGTGTAATACAATATTAAAATTTTTCCAAAATTACCTGATATTTTCTTACTTAGTATGTGAAAGTAATTTTAAACTGAATACCAATTGGAAACCTATTTTACAAAGTAAAGTAAAAATTTCTTTGTCTGTAACAACTTTACTTCTAAAGGTTTCGTCTTTGAATAAAATAAAAATCAAAAATACATTTCATATCCAATTCAATATCAAGCAATTTCCCACTGTGAGATAGTCTTCCTGTTAGGTATTATTTATTTTATCGGTGTGAGGCAACCCCAGCGTATGGTAAGGACAGATTAATTGTATTGATAAAACAAATTACAAATGGAAAATAACGTGGAGCTTTTATGTAAAAAATAATTTGAATTATGACCAATATTCAGGAAAATTAATTATATTTTTATTTATAATTAAAATATTCTTTACTGCAATTCGTGAGATAATTAAAAAATGTTTTTAAGGGTTTGTATAAATAAAGTTTCAAATTTTTTTGTCGAGGCTTTTTATTTCCTTCGGGTGTGAACTTCTTTCGGTCATGAAAAAGTTAAGAAAACTTTCATGCGTTACACTATTCACACTTTGACACATTTACACACATGGACATTTTCACGAAATTAAAAATTAAGGAAAATTCAATTTTAACTTTCATTATGAGATTACATAAAAATAAAGATTATCTTAAAAGAAAGTTATAACTAAAGAAAATAGCGAAAATGCGGGTTATTTTGGTGTAAACCTTTGGTTACATTATACGAATTACATATAAACACACTCAATGGAAAGCGGTCATATAAAAACATACGAATTTGTGACCCTTACAACAATTAGCACACATAAAAACAAGCCCTACATGAGCCGCATTGTAAATGACCTACGGAAAATTTTAGATTTCCACTTTGTATTCTCATGGATGATGTTTGAACAATAATAAATTAAATAAAAATTACAAAGTAAAAACATCAAACAAAAATTTTGAGATTCAAATATTCCATTTAGTAATAAATTAACATGAAAAGAATGGAATTATAAAATTAATGTATGCATTTCCTTTGTCAAAAATAATTTTTTTATAGTTTTTTCAAGTTTCTAATTAAATCCAGCAAAAATTATAGAAATCTCGTGTTACCAGTAATAGTCAAAATAACATTTTGTTAATGGATTATTGGCGAAACCGCTTGCGGTAAAGGAAATTTCAGACTTCAAAATCTGGTTAAGTTACAATTTTTATCTTGAATAACAATTTTAACTGCCAACTGTCCGGACACAAATCAAATACTGCCTAAAAATGAAATGGCAAAAGCAATTAATTTACCAATTAACACATAATTCGATAAAAATTAAAATATCAGGTCCTCCCCTCATAAATTTAGAAAAATTTTTTCCGAGTTTAAAAAATTACAAAATAAAAAGTCTAAAAATAAATGAAAGTTTTGGAACACGACAATTACCCTCCTAGATTTCATTGTTTAAGGGGGTATTCTAGTCTAGAGGCAGGAATTTCGGGCGTTTGTAAATATAAAACAAAGAATATTTCTACTATCCATTTTTTATCATTTCTTTATTGATACTTGAAGAATTCAGAAAAATTTAAACAAAAAAAAAATTCAAAATTCAAAAAGTTATAAGCTGGCAAAGTGGGAGTCCCAGAAAAAAGACAGTGTCCTGGCGTGCAAGGTTTCAATCCTTCTGGTCATCTGAAACAAAAATCCAACGGATTCTTAATTATACACAAGTTTTCGATACGGTATTATGACCCTTGGACAAGTCAAAAATTTTTTTTAGAAAAATGGCGGCCAATTTAAAAAAATAATTTTTTGCAGGTTTTTTATAACGATTCCAAATATTTTAAATATAGTAAAATTCAAAATTTTCAACTTTGGTTAGGTTCATGTCATAGAGGGATGTATAAGGAATGTTTACACTAAATTTGAAATAAATCGGTTCAGTAAAACTTGAGGTATCCAGCACGCCAGCTTGAAAAATGTTGTGTCGAAAAAAAAACCGCATTTAAAGTTTTGAGTCAAGATACCGGCAATTTTACTTATACAGAAAATGGTAGAATGGGAGAATGGGGGGTAGTGGGGCAGCGCCTACCGTCTATTGTTCATTTGTTTCGGTCGTACCAGATTAAATGCCGCGTCACTAAAATGGCTATATCTCGTTAAATAATCGGAATTTTGAAAAATCCTTTTAAGGAAATATTCTTGTATGTCTAAACTTCGGAAATAAACAAAAAAATTATTTTGAATTTTTCAAATTTCTAGACTAGAATACCGCCTTAATCCGTGGTTTACAATGAAATTCATCCAATCCAATTGAAGTAACTGATGGGTTGAATGCATTTATTGGTTTCAATTTTTGTCTAAATTCTAGTGCTGATGTTCAATTCATGCGGATCTTAGATTTTGTTTTCCTATATACTATACAGGGTGTTCCTGCGATTCCTGCTTCATGTAATAAATCTTCCTCAACTTCAAAATTCTCATTCTCCGAAGTTCTTTCGTGAAGACGAGCAGACTGACTCGAAACTAACTTGAAATGTTAATATTAATAATGTTTTATAGGGAATCCATACGCAGGTAGTCGGGCAGCACTTACCGTCTATTGTTCATTTGTTTCGGTCGTACCAGATTAAATTCCGCGTCACTAAAATGGCTATATCTCGTTAAATAATCGGAATTTTGAAAAATCCTTTTAAGGGCATATTCTTCAATGTCTAAGCTAAGGAAATAAAAAAAAATATTTTTGATTTTTTAAAATTTCTTGACTAGAATACCGCCTTAATCTATGGTTTACAATGAAATTCATCCAATCCAATCGAAGTAACTGATGGGTTGAATGCAATTATTTGTTTTAATTTTTGTCAAAATTCTAGTGCTGATGTTCAATCCATGCGGATCTTATTTTGTTTCCTATATACTATACAGGGTGTCCCCAGATACACTTTATACAACTTAGGTGGTGATAAAGGACACGTTTCTATGAAATATTTTTAACAAAATTTATTTTTCTAATTTCAAGCCTTTCAGAGTTAGGTCTTAAGTAATAAAATAAACTTTCTACAAAAATAAAAATTTTGTGAATTTCATTTTTTGTTTTGTAGATGTTTTGCTTATTATTTTCTGATTTTCTGTGAAAGGGATTGGTTTTTCAAATCATTTTACTAGACAAAAGTTGTAGTTCGTTAAATTTTCTATCCGAAATGGGGCATCAGAATTTTTGTAAAATATTTTGTTCAAAAGATGCAGAGGGTTTAGAAAAAAAAAACAAAATAAAAAAGGTCTTTTTACTTACATTAATTTATAACTCGAAAACAGTTGATTTTAGACAATAAAAGGTTTGAATGTAGTTTGTAGATTATTTCACGCTCTTTAAAAAGGTACTAATCTATTTTTACCGAAAAATCAATGTTTTCTGGGTTATGGCCACGTGAAGGTGGAAATTAAGAAATATGCTTTAAAGAGGCCAAATTCTCAAAAGTGTCCTCTACTTATCACCACCTAAGTTACGCAAAGTTTATCCGGGGACACCCTATAAGTTATATATAGGTTTTATAAAAGATCTACTTCTTACCTTGGGCTCCAAACCACTGAAGTGACAAACTTCAATTTCAGGTTTATTCGGCAGATTACATTTAGGTGGTTTGCTTTTGTCTTTCAAGTTCTTCCAGAAATAAAGATTTTACTTTGCCCGGAATCAAACCGGATATTATATGTTAGATGATTAAAAATTAATCAAAGTTATATAATACTTTTCTCGTACTTTACAGCCCACATTTTAATGCAATAGGTACATTATCATTCAGAGCCGGAACTAGGGTATGATGGCATATGATGAAACATATAGCGCCGCAGGCAAAATTTTTTTAAATTTTCAAGGTCAAGTGCTCTATTGTAAAGTTAGAACATTGCGATACAAAAATATTTTCTCAAAAAAATAGGTTTCATGTAGCAAATTTATTTAAAAAATAAATTAAAGGACAAGCACGCAACAGTAGGTAGTCCTGCTAATCTTTTATTATATTTTATATTTTAGGATTTTAACTCACGCTTTATTTCGGAGGGGGTTTGGACTTCAAAACTTCCTCTCAGATGCGGCCTTGCCCACCAGGACCGTAAATCGCGGGGTGAATTTATTAAAACTAAAAAAATTATGTTTCATAGGATTTGTTTCCTTTTTTGAAATCTTATTGTTATGTTAACAAACATTAATAAGATCTTTTGTAATAATTATTATTATATAATTAATTAATAATTTGTTTTTTAAACATAAAATTGAAATTTTGTTATTCGGCCCCTTGAGGTACTTTATAGATTAGGCAAGTGCCTTTTATTTTATATATATTTTTTAAATTTAATTTTAAAATTGAAAATTTGGCGCCTTCTAACTAGCTGGCATCCGTGGCGGGCGCCTCTCTCGCCCCGCCCTAGTTCCGGCCCTGTCGTAATTAAAATAGCTATAAGTGTATTTATTAGCTACTAAGGAGTCCGGTCCTGGTTGATTCATCTCGGTTACCAATTTTCCGTATTAGCCTTAAAATTAAAGTCCGCTTGTACCGCAATAGTTAATAATAACTTAAGTTTGAGAAATAACTAAGTTGTCAAAGTTCAGATATTACTTTAGTTTTATGAATAAATTACTTCAGTTATTACTATAAATTGTACGCCGCTTTCATAATACATATCTTGACTTTAAACTTTTAAAAATTGCTGTTAAAGAATTCTGTTAAAATACTACGCAAAGAGGTGTGAAGTCTTTCCAATAAAGCTATAGTTTATAATTTTCTTTTTTTTTTAAGTAATCCTAATAAATGAAAAACCATAAAAAATGGAAAATTCTTCGAGGATATTTAAAATAACAGTCAGATGTATTTATCGTCATTATTGCAAACCCCACCCACTCGTAATAATACTTCCCTTGCATCGAAGAATGAACTTGAGAGTAGCTGATGAGTCAAAAATTTTTTTTTAAAGATCAGAGTGCACTTCTTCACTTGCATCATTTATTGCGCAAACATAAAACTTACATTTTTTCAATAATATAAACCGATTAATTGAGAAATAATTAAGATCGGATCGGAAGGGAACTATACAATCCGAACGAATTAATCCTAATAACCTGCCAGTTACATGTGTTTATTTTTCCAATTCCTCCTATATATTTTTCGTTCCGTTTCAACCTAGTACGTCGCAAGTTTAAGTTGTAAAGTTCAGTTAGCAATAAATTGTTTTTCAATATTTTCAATTTGTTACTTAATTTTTTTTTTATTTTGAACCTATACATTTCTAATATTAATCGAGAATTTCGACCCAATTTATTCTAAATGAAGTGGTTTGAAGCGAATGCATGGAAAATAGTTCGAAGCTTTCAACCCGCATTACCTAGGCGAAAACGAGTGGTAGGTTAGAAGAAATGTCTCCAATTTTTGGAAATGGTCAATAGGATAAATTTACATTTAGTAGCGGACTTGCGACAATGGTGCGGATAACACAAATTTTATTCGAATTTTGATCAAACTTGCCGTTGGGAATAAATGAAATTTCTGTTATGTAGCAGTAGAATTCCCATTAAAATTTCTGTACTTTCGATGTATTTAATGTATTAATTATCTTAGAATGTGTAAATGGAGTTAATTTCCTGTGCTATGCCTGGAAATTAATTTTTGAAATTATCATCTTGATTATGAGATACGTCGTCAATCTTTTCAATTATTTTTTTGCGTTATTAGCATTTTTTTAACTTTTCTTTCCTGCACAAAGGTTAACTAGGGTATATTTCTATTGAAAAGTTGAAAGGTTTAATAAATTAGCTTTACACAGCGAAAAGTTTTTGCCGCATAGTTGTGATGACGAAGGAAATGTATAAAGAAAAATTTGCAATTTTCTATGATTGGTCAGTGCTATAACTGTAATAATCGTAACATTCCTAGTCAATGTTGAAAATTGCACCTTCTTTTTCAACCTTTTTATTCTGAAAAGATGTTTTCTTATGTATATAAATGAAAAATTAAGCAAGAAAACTATGATTACGGTGCATTTTATCTTTGATTGTTAGTAAAAGCGAAGGAATAAAAAAACCGCAATAAATAATGTTACTTAACTGAAATCGATAAATGTAAATAAAAAGTAAATTAAAAAGTCACAAATAAATCATAAGAACTTGTTAAAAAATAATCCAGAGTTAAATCAAATTTTATCTTAAAGTGAAAACCTAATCCTGGCGAATGTTCGCACCTTATAATTTATGATGTTCGCTATAGATAGAATTTGTAGGGGACACAACGTCATTTATCTTCAATGCTATCCAAAGTCTATCTATCAATATTATACGGAGATATGAACCAGGAGACGTAATAATGCAATAGGTAAATTCATTATCTGCTTTCATTATTTTTTATCAATGTTATAAATAATATAAGCTGTTACAATTTGAAAATTTACTTTTAATTTATGTTATACCTACTTTTATTATTTTTACTCAAATTAAATTGTTTTTCTTTTAAATTTTCGTTTTCTAAAACAAATTTTAAGTTATATTTAAATTTTCATTAATTTTAGTTAGTAAACTGTAAATTTTAATGTAACATTAGAAGCTGTTTGTAGGAAGGTAGGATAACTAATGCAAATCAGTTTGATTTAAAGAGGACTCACAACCCGAAGTTTACCTTGCTTTATTTAAGGGTAGGGTTTGTTACTTATATTACTTAAGGCTTTTTGAAATTGATATTATCTTTTTCAATTAAAACAAAACTCCTTTTCCGTCATAATAAGCTCTACTTAAAGTTAATATTAAAATTCGACTGTAATTTGATGAATTAAAAAATGTATGTAGCTTTAGTCGAATGATCTATCATTTTAGATAGATACTTCTTTCATAAACACTAATTGTTATTTTTGTCCCAGAGTTTTTGTAGCAGCGTTTTGTATAGCGTAGCAAGCGTGATTCTGGCCTTAATTGAATTTCTGAAGGAAGTATTTATATTTAAAATGGTAGATCATTCAACTGAAGCCACACAAATAATTGTTTGATTAATTAAAGATAAATATATGACTTCAGTTCTTACTTAAATAATTCTATTTGTTTGGAGTCCTTGCAATCCTTTTATTAAGGTGACATAGCTTCTATTATATTCATCTTGCTTTGCAGTTTCTTCACTGTAAAGTAAACATGTTTTTATATATTATTTTTCTATTTTATCCGAGTATATTATTGTTCATCAGCTTAAAGTTTTTCGTTACTCTCTAAATGTCTTCCTAGTGTCGCTTCATTTACGACTATTTATCTCCATCTCTATAATTCCACTTCTGCTAGCATTGTTCGACAAGCTCTACTTTCGGTGTTGATGTAGCTCTCACGAGCACTTCAGTTCCAATAAAAATTTTCAGATTTTGCATAACTGTGTATTTCTTTGGCTGTAATGCTTTTCTCTATTTTTGCTTATCTATTTCGTTCTCAATTATTTTATCGAGATTTTCTGTTTTGGCATTCAGGTCAGCTTATTCCTTTCGCAGTTTCCTTCTTTTTGTTTATGGCATCTTTTAGTTCCTGAATTCCATTATTAGTTTTATTGTTTAAACGGTTTAAACGTTTAAACGTTTAAAACGCTTTTACGTCGTTTATATCTATATATTTCACATAGATAACAAGTTGTACATGGGAAAATCTACAAATACTTTAATGATAAACTATTGCATACGCACCCCAATTTTAAATAAATGACCCACTCACAAATCTTACGCGTGCACTTTATCAGCAATAATTGAATTTTATAATTTAATACCGCTACATTTGATGAATAAAAATATAGTATAAAATTGAACTTCGACTCTAGTTTTGTTCTACCAATAGAGTGATTTCTGGAATCCGAGCGTAAAATTTTATCAAATAAATTTCCAAAATGGAAGGACAACAAAAATAAATATATTAATAAATTTCAATTACCACAAATTTACGAATTACACTAATTATAATTTTCTAGTCATTGAATTCAATTCAAAGCATTCTTCTAAATCTCCAATATAATCCAATGACAATCACCTGAAATCAATCTCATTTAAATAAAAATCAACTTTTTCTCTAAATTTGAGACAAATTAAAAAAAAAAATAATACACGGACGGGCATCTAGACCCGATTGGTTGGAAACTCGATTGATGTGCAACTCGTCCCAGGGGGAGTACCGGGAGTGGTTTAATATATTTTTCGATTGGTAACAAAAATTCGACCAATCAGATTGTTTCTTTTTTCACCAAAACATGACACGCTGGAAGAGCACCAGCAGCAGCGTGCTGGGATTTTATGTATTAAGATACCGTTACATTTGATAAACAAAAATCGGATGTGGCCATCGTATAACTTTCCGAAAAATGAACTCCCAATTTACCTCGGATAGAAAAAATTACAATACTAAATCTAATCAAGGGAGCAATAATAGTAAAAATATTAAATTTTTTATGTTAAAATTTCGTAACAGTTTAAATGTGGGAAAAACAAATTTTGAGTGAAAGAGAAAATATGTAAACGTTAAACAGAGTCACAGGAAGAAACGCAATTTAAATTTGGACCATTTATATTCCGAAATAAGAAGATGCAAGCGAATTGACAAGGGACTGTGAGCTTATGGTTGTTGTATATTTTTCATATTCTAATTGACAAAGCCTGGCCCTGATGAAGTGCACAGTGGTGCCCGAAACTAGTCGGTGATAATAAATAATAAAAACCTGTAGAAAAGTGTTTCATTTACTTAAATTCTTAAATTTAAAATTTGGAGTGATTTCGTTACTTCGGTTAGATGCTATCTAATAAATTGAACTTCGACTCAAATTTTGTTCTACCAATAAATAAATATTAAATATATTTATATATAGTATATAACTATATATTAAATAAATTTCCAAAATGAATGAAAAGCAACAAGAAATTCATTAAAAAATTTAAAATATCAAAAATTTCCGAATTAAACTAATTATCATTTTCTAAACGTCCAATTCAATTCCTTCTTCTATATTTCCAATTCAATCTAATCACCAATAATCTGAAATCAATCTCATTAAAATAATAGTCAAATTTGAGATAAAATTTTAAAATTAATATAATTAAATTACTTATGCAAATATTTAAAACAATTAATCACGCAATGTAAGAAGTCTCAAAATCAAAGTCGCAAAGCAATCGCTCATTCAGCCATATTTTCAAAAATACCAAAGTTTCTCCATTTCAAACATACTGTTTTTTATTAAATCAAAATTATCTAAATTAGTTGAATAATTTAAATAACTCCAGGTTTGCCTGATGAGTATCTGAAATTCAAAATGAAATTTAAATATTTCATGGTTATCAATTTTAAGGTTGACTGAATTTGTCAAGTGGCGCATGCGCACCTCAATTTAAATAAGTGACCTAGTTACAAATTTTACACGTTCAACTCATCAGCAATATTTGTACAGTGTTAGTCATGGAAATTGCATCGCTGAATATTTCCGAATTAAAATAATAATTCTCAATGAAATTTCAATAACCGCACATAATTATAAACATAATTCGCGCACAAAGCTAGGTTTCTCAAACCGAGGGGTCTGGGGGGTATGGAATACCCTCCAGTACACCAGAGTTTGTGCGCAAAAAAGTGTTATTGAGCTTCGTAGTTTCAAAACGGAAATCTAATTTCTACAAATCTATGATTTCTGATTTTAAAATCAATAACACAATTTCTTTTTATGCACGCAATCACTAATGTACTGGGGGGTATTCCATACCCCCCAGACCCCCCGGTTTGGAAGGTCTAGCTTTGTGATTGTGTTCAAAAAATAAAATGTATTATTGAGCTTATACGTTTCAAACCAAAATTTAACTTTTTATCTGTTTCTATTCTATTTTCAGCAATATATTTTTTTAATTCGGGAATAATACCCAACGCAATTTCCATGACCGCTACTGTATAGCTACCTATTTATTATATTTATTGTCGATTGAATATTAAAAGTTAGCCTGGCAGACATAAAAAAATTAAAACAAGTAGTACTGGTTTTTCTGGAAAATATTTTTACCATTAAAATATAAATCTATCCATCCGCTCGGTGCCAACCAACGGCGTTCTAAGAAGTAGATTCCGTTTCCTCAGTACAGAAGCAATTGATTTCAAAATGTGTAAACCCATGCTCATTCTTGGACAGGGCCGGATAAACCATGGGTGCAATGGAGCCGCCGCACCCAGCGCGAAAGTTTAGAAGGCGCCAAAATTGAGCGGTTTTTAATTGTTGTAATTCCAAGGTACTGTATTTTTTTTTTGATTATAATATTCTATATGATATTATTAATATTAAAAAAGTGCCGGAACTAGGGCGTAGCCACAGGCGCGAGGTAGTTGGGGGCGCCAAATTTTCAATTTTAAAATTAAATTTAAAAAATATAAATAAATAAATAAATACCGATTTACCGTCCTGGTAGGCAGGGCCGTATCTGAGGGGAGGTTTTGGGGGTCCAAACCCCGTCCGAAGTAAAGCGTGGAATAAAATCCTAAAATAAAAGATTAGCAGGATACCTGTGGCCTTTACCACGTGTAGATCGTAGATTAACTACCTGCTATTACGTGCTTAGTTCTTTAATCTATTTTTAAAATAAATTTGCTTTACTAAACTTTTTTTTTGAGGGAATATTTTTGTATCGCAATTTACTAACTTTACAATAGAGCGCTTGACCTTGAAAATTTCAAAAAAAATTTGCCTGCAATATGCTGAGGGATACCCCCCTCAGACGTCCAGTAGAAGCGCAAGTTTCAAAGTCGCCACGGGCTCATCATATCCTAGTTCCGGCTCTGATTAAAGGCGCCATTTACCTAATCTGCACCCGGCGCTGATATAGCTTGATCCGGCTCTGTTCTTGGATATGCTACGACGGTATGTGAGGGCCGAGGTAAGCCACAGCAACTCCTTCCTATTACCCAATAAATAAACCTAAACAAAAATGAAAATCCAAACTGCCCTGATCATATTCAGATTGACATACAGGGTAGCAGTCATGAAAATTGCATCGGTGGAAAATTATTTCCGAATTAAAATAACTATTCCCAATAAAATTTAAATAACAACACAAAATATAAACACAATACGCATACAAAGCTTGGTATTCAAACCGGAAAGTTTTTTTTTTGGGGGGGGGTTTGGAATACCCTCCAGTACACCAGAATTTGCTATTGTGCTTAAGTGTGCTATTGAGCTTAAGGGTTTCAAACCAAAAATCTAACTTCGAAAATTTGAAAGTAAATAACACATTTTCTTATTTTGAACAGAATTACTGATGACCCTGTTTGAAACCCCCGGTTTGAAAAACCTAGCTTTATGATTGTGTCCAAAAGAGAAAACGTATTTTTGAGCTTATGAGTTTTAAGCCAAAAATCTAACTTTTTATCTGCATATTTCTATTCTATTTTCTATTCTTTATTATTAAGAATATAGGTAATAACTGAAAGGAAATTCTCACCAATTTTATTGTGCGATTAGCAGCGCTATTAGTGTTATTGGTATGAACTATTACTTGGTCACAAAAATTGGTTTGGAGTTGAATATCTATAGTAACTATCTCTCTCATCAAAGGGTTTACATAATTATACATTTTCAACTTAATAATGATTTAATATTTTGTTTTGGGAAGGCGGTGCCCCATTGCCCTACCTGTACCGGCTGCCACTGCATATATGACACTATATTGTGATATTTTTAATTCGTTATTAAAAACCTCCAAAGGCACCCTTGGCTCTTAACCCTAAACAGTTATTTATGCTGGGTGGGGAGGTATTTCACCCCCAATGCCATAGTCGGGGAATTTGGGGTCGAGAGTACAAATGCGAGGAAACTTATTTTAAATGTATAACCGCCGCTGTGCGGGGTCTTATTTGCAAGAAATTTTCCTTAAAAATTAACTCATTTATGATACAACTCCGTGAAACCAAAACCGCATTAGAACAATAATATTGATACTAAATACTAAAAAAATTATGTAAGTTTCGGTAAATAAGCTCATAAACAGGTTATCCAGAAACACACAACCGGACTAACGAGGGGAACCCCTCGAGTGTAACTCTAGGATTGGGATAAGGTTTGCTATGTTGAACGATTACTAAAATCAAGCAAAAACCTGCTTTCTTTAAGTGTTCTGAACAAATGTTTCTAAAAGAATAGCGTTCAAAAATTGAATGCAATACTTTAGCTAGTTTATGCAACAGAAATCTAAAGGTTTTTTCAAAATGCAGATTTGATTCCCCACACTAATAATTTTTTTTCAGTGGTTTTGTATCTCTTGGAGTACAATTAATTTTGTTACATTGACTTGTTTGTCAGTAAATACTGTTTTACTGTCAGGAAATTAAAATTGAAAATTTCATACATTTTACACCTCCTTTCTGAATCCTCCCACATAGCTACTGGTCGCATATCGACTTCACTTTAACAATTTCCAAAGAAAAGAAGCAAATTCGTAGGGAATCTATTTAAATTTCATAACAATTATTACATTGTTACAATTACAGTAATTATACAGATAATTACACTTACGAAAGGTAAACAAACACTTACGTTGGCAATTGTGTCTCTTCCTGCGGAAAGAGTGCCTCATCCGGTTCGATGCCACGCCTCCTTGCTTACATAATTTTGACGTTTGTCAATATCAAATAAATATTCGCAAATATATAATATAATAAATATATCAAATAAATATATAAATATACTCAGGCATCGTTGCATTAAGCAATTGCACTCAAAACAAGTTTTTCGTGCATTGCTATGCAACGATGCCTTCGTATTTACAATACAACTTATCGATCTAAAAATGAGGTCTTTGTTATATTACAAATAATAGATAAGTTATTCTTCGCTTTACTGTTAAAACTCTATTATTTTATCGTCTTGCTTAGTTATGTTAAATATTACATTTTTTAAAAACAAACTAAGTACCACAAATATACTGAAAACTTTTTATAATTTTTATTAATGCAAGTAAAGGTAAATTGATACACTTAATACTTGGCCGTTAGTTAAAATAGAAAAACTAAACTTGAAATTAATTCCATTAAATTAGTTGACAAAACTGTTAACAAAACTACAATGATTTAATTTTATTGAACTTTTATAACCTTTAAACAACTTTTCAACGCTTTTCACAAAAAATAGGAATTCGAAAGCATAGAATTTATCAGTTGTAGCGTTTTAACAAAAGCAATTTGATTTATCGGAAACTACTCTATAAGAAGTTTCGACTAAAAGATTTTAAATTTAACTGCAAACAATTTTATAAATAAACATCGTTTAACGTAATTGTTAATTACGCAACGTAACGTATCGTAAATTTAATGACTTAGCGTAACGTAAAAATTATTGAATTAAAATTAGTTTAATAATTTTTTTAATTTAAAAAGATCGCGAAAGCCCTTCTACCTTTCTTTCAAAATTAATTTTAATTTACTATAATTTGTGCTTGGATTCTAGCTGGAAAATCCAAACGCATAATCTTAATTACCGGTTATCCAATAAAGCTTATCAATTGGTTTCGTTCACACGTGGTCTTTTTAAAAATAGGACTTTGATGGTTTCGTATTTCGCTGGTATATTGGAGAGCATGCTTTCGAGTAGCTTTTTGGGGTTTCGAAAAATATAATTTTTATTCGTAATTTAATGGATCAATTAACCGAAAGTGAGCTATCCTGTATTTGACAAATATGACAGGATTGTAAAAATATTCATTGCGAATGTTAACCGATTTAAAATTTATAAATATAAAATATTTTTGATAAACACAAAAACATAAATTGCTTTTAAAATTTATGTAAACAGGGATATGACAGAGAAGCAATAAAAGCGTAGGGAAAACACACAGAGGTATAACAAAAATAAAATAAAAGTTTGAATAATAATTTATCCAAATGGATGTAAACAGTTGACCTAATTGACTATTTAGATAAATTCGGGATAAAACAAAAAGAAAGAAGTTGAATTATAATGAAAAGATAAGCCTGAAAGTGCAGTAAAATATATGGTTTGAACAGGAACATGTCTGAAGAAAAACCTTTTAATCTGCCTACAATTTCTATTATCCGGGAAATAACATAGGGAAAAAAGTAAAATATAGTTGTGAATTGTAAGGAATTCAATTAATGAAATTTTATCGCAAACTTGATCAATAGTTTTGTTAAATTAAAGTTTAAGACTGCGAATGCAAACAAACACTTTCTAACAATAGGCAATTATCGTACTACGCTTCGAATATAAAGACATTAAACTTCTGTTTTTCTGGTAATATCTTAGATTTATCTATAAAACTACCCTCACTATAACAGACAATAAAATTATATCATGTAGCAATCTAACGCAGGCCATTGTTTTCACAGACTGATAAATATTTGATCACAATTTTCTCTTTATGTCCTACCTTAATAAAACTTTCATATCAGACACTACAAAAAATACGACAGATAACATTAAGGTAAATATAAAATGACATTTTTTTGACTACCGGCGAATTGATAAAAACTCGACGACACGGTTGTACACAAAAATAAATTTCTTCGGATAACTTGGCTTCCTCCAGTCGATAATTCCAAAATCCCGATTATTATATGCCCACGATCGATTTTATTGAATAAAACAACAGACGTCAATCAATCAGCTTAAATTACTCTTTTTCACAATTTTACCTAGTTCCACCCCTATAATCTATAATTTTCTCATTTATTTTAATTTCTATCCTCATAAAAAAACCCAATTCATCAACAGTGATTTTTAAAACATTTTTAAGTAAAAATTTAAATATCAGAAATTTTGACTTTTGCCCTTTGAAAAGTTATATTTCTTAAAGACTCATGAATTCATAAATAAAAAAAAAAATAACAATAATTTAATCTAAATTTACAAAATAATGCATTTTCCAATCTAATTGCTTGGTAAATGATTATACAGTAGATAAATAAAATTAAACAGAGAAGAAATAAATTTTTGTTTTAAATTTACTTGTAATTATCCGATTATAAAGCTTGCGTCTAGGAAAGTAGTGGACTGTAAGTCGCAATTTGATTAATGAAGATTTTGATCACGTTCTTATACGTTTTATCGTTTTATAAACAATATTTTACTAGAACTTTTAATTATTAAACTTTACTAGCGATTTTAATTAATCAAATTATCGTCTTGTTATAATTTTATTAATCCAATTATTATAGTCTTACAATTTACTTATCAACTTCGTAATTAACGATTGACTACAATTACCTTCTCTGTATTTACAATAATGAAATAATATTCACTTAGCAGAATTAACTAGTAAAACCATTTTAATTTGCAGTTAAAGATGCAAAATATCTTTTAATTATATACTACCACTGCCAGAGGCTTAACTAGGCTGTAGCAGCCGAAAATTAGGTAATAGGGCCTTAAAACTCGATTATTTTTAACTTTCGTGGAATTCGGGTCTAAACGCCTTAGCTTGAAAGCCTCTTTGGGGTTTTCAGGGTTTTACTCGTGTTATGGATAGTTTTCAGGTAATAGCTTTAGGTTACGTTTAAGTTACGTTTAGTACGTTACATTAGGTTCGAAATCTCGGAAGAAGAGATCTCCCCATTTTACGTCGGTAAACTGTAGCTGAAGACAAAGGCTAAAAAAGCCTCAGGTCTAAATCAAGTTTCGATAATTATCATAAAGAAGGTACATGATATATACCAACAGATGCTGCTAGATTTCTTCAATCTTCAACTAAAGAGAAGGGAGCATTTGGGGAACTAGAAGAGAAAGGGAAATAATCTACCGGAAACTCCAAGGTGTACAGGCTTATATGCTTCCTCCTTAAGAGAATCCTTTTCAACAGACCGGCATAGAAAATCGAAAGGACCGAACGCCGAAATCTACTGTGAAAGCGGTATAGAAGATCTAAAAAGACGATGAAGAGCGGTACATGGAGAGAACTAGAAATTGCTATTGAATGTATTATACGACGGCATGGAGATTGTTGGTATATAAACCATAGAGATTTGGATAACAGAAGCATGGGTTACTCTGGTGCCAGAGAAAACGAAGTTGATAATGCTTAAAAGAAGAAGAAGTTGCGGGAACTGTCAGCTAAGTGGGCGCACAAATTAAATTTTTTCCTAAAGACTATTGGAGAAAAGACAATTTTCTGAGCATTAAAAAAAAATTATTGAGGATTATCCATTAGTTTTCGAGAAAACGGCATCTAAAAATCAAAATTCTTCATGGTCCGCAATTCTTAGCTTCGCTCGGGACCCTCCGGGTCGTTTTAACAAATGCTAACTCGCTAAAAACATCTCTGAATGAGCCTCTAACTTGCCAAATGTGGGACTCGAAAGAGGAGAATCTCATTTTAAGGTGGAACCGTGACTGCGGTTACTAATAAGGTTACATCGCACGATGTGTACTCGACGGAGTAACAATCGCATGTGACAGTAATCTTTAACACTAAATTACAGTACACGTTCTGTGTTAGGACGGATAGGGATAAAAATCTCTATCTAAAAGTATAGAAAATTTTAATTTTTAAATGCTTCTATCTCGAAAACCAATGGATAATCCGTAATAATATTTTTTAAATGCTCAGAAAATTGTCCTTCTTTCTACTGGTCTTTAGGAAAAACTTAAATTTGTGGACCCGTTTAACTGACAGTAACGGAAATTACATGATGAGGACAATCTTCAAGCTCAGCGAAAGTGTAAAGATGCTGGATATGAATATTGGTAAATAACCCTGCGACAGGCAGCGCTTAACAAGAGTAGCGGCATATGCAGTTTCTGAAGTTGGAAGAGCTACAGAAACAAAACAGACTGTTGGGTTCCGCGGCAGAGTCGATAATGTTATACGCGGCCCCGATGTGGGTAGAAGCAACGAAAAAGGCTAGACACAGGAAAAATGGTAAAAAAGCCATTGCAACCGCATATATCTGCAAATCTATCTCTATAGATGAGGTGATAGATGATGGCAGAAGAAAGAAGTGAGAAGTTTCATACTGAAAATAAAAAAAAAACTCTAAAGAAGGCATTACTCAAGTCTTGTTTTTACCGTGTCTACTCACGAGTACTGATATATTAAAATATTCAGTTTGTAGGCGAATAATGAGGCCTACTGAGAAATAAAATTAATTAGGTAGTTTTCCGTTGCCCAAGGGCGGATTGGAGAATTTTTTTGAACCAAGTTTTGTTTTCTACGGGCCCAATAGAGACGCAACTAGGTTCAAAATTTGGAGGAGGCTAAGATAAAATATAATATACTATTTGTTTGTTCACTTGAGAACTCGCAGGCCCAATCCAGGCCTATGTACCTTTGCCTTCTCTATAGCCCTATAGGCCCATTTGCCTATATGTTCAGCAGTCCCTCGCTTTCTAATCGTTCGGTGTAGGTTTTACGCCATACTGCTGTTATAGATTCTTGTAAATATATTAATGGATACATATTTTTCGAAAATCAAGACATAACAGAAAAATAGACCAAGAGAGTAGCTCGCTATGAATTAACGGACAGAATGGTCAAGGGTGCTTGGGCTACCAAGATACAAGGTGGGCCATTTAAATTTTTGGTAGATTTACAATCTTCGGTACAACTCAGCACCGCAAATTCGCCGCCGGGCCAATGCGGTGTCTGGCCAACTCGGCGCCATACCAATTTGGTACCATGTCAACTCGACACCAGGTAACATTTTAAAATATTTTTGGTATAAAAAATGATGATTTAAATCAAAAAAAAATAATTTATTAAATTAAAAACTACAAAAAAAAAATAAATTAAATTATTACTAAATTATTAAATAGTAAGATATCAGGGGTTGGGTACAACTCGACGAGCACGATTCGCCGGTAACGATTCGCCGGTAACGATTCGCCGCGGTACGATTCGCCGAGAGCTTCTAGCGCCATATATCAATAATCTAATTACTAGATTTGTTGACCTTGTGTATTTACATGAAGACACAGATCAATTAATATGGTTCAAATTTTTATCTCTAATAAAAAAAATAGTTGTCTTTGTCAAATTCGATTCTGGGTTACTTTGCGCTCCGGTCAAATATTCCAGAAGACCGAAAGAACTCGCCAAAGGTGGAACTCAAAAATGGTGAAACTCGTTGAAAACGTGAATATCGTTTTGTAACAGTTTAATTTATTTAATTCATTATTAAGAATTAAAAATCTATCAAAGATTATCGATAGGTGGTGTTACTGAACGGATAAAAATAAAAAATAAAAGACTTCCGGCGAATCGTGCCCCGGCGAATAGTTCCCGGCGAGTCGTGTCGCGGCAAATCGTGCGCGGCGAATCGTACCGTTCCCAGATATCAGAGACCCCGTATAAAAAAATACAATTAAGGTGATTGTGTATTGCCCGCTCAGCGGTCCCCAAAGATTAAAAATATCCTTAAGGCGCAACCGATCTGACTCACGGTAGATCTTACTAAATAGCCAGATCTAGCTTTTTCGACAATTATATGCTTACTAGCTGGAAAGCCCGTCCACGGACGGGCATCTAGTCTCGATTGGTTGAAAACTCATTTAATATATTTTTTGGTTGGTAAAAAAATTCGACTAATCAGAGTGTTTCCTTTTCTCCAAAAAATGCAACGCTGGAGGAAGAGCAGCAGCAGCAGCAGCGTGCTGGGACTTTATGTATTAAGATAACGCCCGAAAAAAAAATTGTGGAAAAAGCAGAAAAAACACCAGTTAGCAATAGTTTTTGGGAAATTTCACTGGCTGTTTTTTGTCCTAGACTCAAATGTTTAAAATATTCACAAAAAGATTAACTTGGCGCCGAGTCGGTTTGGTACCGCATTGGTTTGGCGCCGAGTTGTCCCATTCCGCTAGCAGCCAGTACACGTCGTTTTGGCGACCGCAGTTTGGCGAAAACGATTTGGCAAGGTATATTCGGCGATGGTCAATTTGGCGACCCGAAACTCGGCTATGCTACTTTCGGCGATTCTAATTCGGTACCAGCATTTTGGCGATTCGCATTCGGCGACAGAAAATTCGACTACGTCGATTCGGCGACGGGAAATTTATTTAAGCGCTAAAATTTATTGAAAATATTAAAAAAATTAATTTTTTATTTTCAAATTAAATATTTATTTATCATATAATTAGGTATCATAATTATACATACTTTTTAAGCAATTAAACAAATTTTAATTCATGTTATAATTTATTATAAGCTATACCGCGTAGATATTCAATAACATTATTAGAATTGTAATTGGTTACCTTCGCCAAAATCCGAGAATCAACCGCTTCGTATCGCGGCTTTTTTTCAGGAGGTGCATGTCCGGCTAGAATACGTTCGTATTCTGTGTCAAAAGTTTTTTGAATACGTCTTAATTTATCAAAAAAGGTTCACAACGTTGAATTACATATAGCACTATCAAAACCTAGTTGTATTTTTCGATGACAAACACAAGTTCGAAAAAAGCTATAAACGTCAGTAGGTACTAAGGTTTCTTGTACATTAAGATTTTAGATTTAGAAGAATAAATTGAATAAACTGAAAGTATACCTCCCGTCGCCGAATCGACATAGTCGAATTTTCTGTCGCCGAATGAGTATCGCCAAAATGTCCCGGTGCCAAATTGGAACCGCCGAAACTGGAATAGCCGAATATCGGGTAGCCGAATTGACTGTGGCCGTATCAGAATCACCGAAATGACAGTGCCGAACTGCAACCCTATAACTTTCACAGTTGTTTTCAGATAGGCTTATGACAGTCCAAGCGAATTTATGCCATGAAGCAGTACACGCCTCCACAACGCGCTGTTGTCGTACAGCTTTACATTCAAAACATTTTCTCAATTTCGTTATACGAGGCGGTCTGAGACTGTATAGGTCAGGGTTGAGATTTGTGATAATTTGAAGTTATTCCCGTACAAAATTCAATTAATGCATCGACTTTTACCAATCACATTACCAAGTCCAAGCCACGTCGGCGTTGCTTGGACTATGCAAACTTTGTGGTGAACATGGCTCAAACCGACAATGATTTTTGGTAAAAAATTATCATGAGCGATGAAGCTCATTTTCACACTGGTGAAAATTCTAAATTAATTCACGAGGAACCTCTTCAGGTCCACCACGTGACCGTTTGAGCTAGAATTTGTGCGAAAAAAAAACATTAGACAGTTTTTCTTTGAAGGCGACACTGGAGTAGTTGCAACTGTCAATGGAGTGCGAATCGTGCCACGATAACAGATTTTTATGCCAATTCTGATTGATAAGGGCATGGGCAACTTTTGGTTCCAACAGGACGGTTCTACAGCTCACACAGCCCGAGCCACGATCATTTTATTGCGTTATTTATTCCTTGGTCACCTAATTTTGAAAAATGGTGATTTTACTAGCCTCTAAGATCGCCCGACTTAACGCCTTCGGACTTCTTCCTGTGGGGTTATTTGAAGTCCAAAGTTTATGTGAAGAAACCAAGGACTCTGCAAGCTTTAAAAGACAATATACGAAAGGAAATGGTCGCTACGCAGTCCGAAACACTTCGAACGGTGATGAAAAATGCTCATTAAAAAGTAGCAACAAGTAATCGGAACAAATTTTCAAGGTTTAAAAATATAAACAAAATATCACTTCGCAGCAAAAAATAATTTATGTTCTAACAAAAATTATTACTAAAAAAAACTTCTCAAAGGGTTAAATGTTTCGGAGCCGGACAATTAAACGCAGCCGGTAGAAGGCGCGCGTTTGAACGCAGAGACGTTTGATCACAGAGACGTTTGAACACCAGGACGTTTGAAGGCAGGGACGTTTCAACAGAAAAAAAATTACACTTTACCGAGTAGGACCGATCTAGAGAGATACTTTTAGCGAGTACGGCGTTTGTCAAAACTGCTCGGAGCAGAGGGGACCGGATTGGAGATTTTGACAAATGCAACCACGGAAAATCTCGGATCCACCTTAAAAGCTAGACGTCTATAGGGTATAAGTTATCTTATGGACTTTTACGTGGGAGAAGAGAGAGTTAAAAATTAAAAAAATCGTCCTTACGTAATTTATGGACGCTCCTTGCCACAGTAGTTCAAATTATCGCCCCCCCCCCCATAACAAGTTTTGAGTATTAATTTTGATGCCAGGGCTCAAAGGTAATGGAGAATTGATGCACTTACTCACCTCTTTAAACATTTCATATTAATCCATGTTAAATGTTCCCGTGTTTAAGCATCCCTGCGTTTAAATGTCTTAGACCGTAAATGGCTCACTCTGCAGATAAGGAAGTTATTATACCATGACCAACCAGGTCTTCTGTTATAAAAATTAATTTTAATATGATAGATTTGAGGACAGTTACGGTTTGATGCTTAAGTACGTCGACTGCTAAGCAGAGAGCCCTGGTTCGAGCCTGAGTGAAGTAAGAACTTTATTCTAATTATCCTCCTTCGGTGAGTAATGGCAAAGCACAGAGGTAATCTACCTTGAAAACCTTTCATACAATTGAAGTGGTTAGCCAAAACCCACCCTAGGTTGTAGCGCTACCGTGTGAAATTAGTGACATAGGAGAGGATAAATTTATATTTAATTTTTGCTATCAGAATTACAAATTCTCGTATATTGAAAATATGTTATTATGCTAAGTGTGGGCAACCTCTGATTCAGGCCAGTTTTAATTCACGCTTTTGTTTGGGTAAAATTTGGAAATTTGAGTTATCAGTGGGAAATTTGATTTTACGATTCGACATTACCATAGTAATTTCACTAAAAAAAAGTACTACTCTATCTACCCTTACTGGTAGAATGCTACTTTATCTACTCTTGCGCATAAAGTGTCACCTTTTCTATTATATTTTGTCTAAGAAACCACACTTTAACATCATCTGTTGTAAAAAAATTATATATTTTGATTTGTTTTGTTTTTAATATCGATAATTTGTTATAGATATTGATCGGATAAAATACTTCAACATGTAGTTTATGGTAAGTAGACTTTAGCTAAACAATAATTTTATTATTGATAAGTATTTAATTTTCTTTATTGTTTATAATTTTATTAAAATCATTTTGGAATCAAATAAATTTTTTTTATCATTCGAACTAGAATTGGAAGAAATTTTAACCCTTGCGGTTAAATTATTCACTGGAAAATAACCCAAACGTTTGACATGAAATTTTATACTCGAACAAAACATTTTGGTTATATCACAAGCTTGAAAATGTTCTTATCTGTAATGCAGTTGCAGCTGGTAAAATTTAACAGTCAAGTCGAGTAGGTAGTTCCTTTTAAACTTTGCAGCTACTTTTATTTTCGCAACTAAATTAACTTGGGTCTATTAAAGTTAAACTCACAGTTAAGCTAAATTACTAACATAAAAAAAAAATTTTTTAATTAATAACAATTTGAAGTACAACAATTTTTTTCATATTTTCTTTGATATAAAATGTTAAAAAAAAACCATAAATAGTAATATTAAACTGCGTGAAAAACGTTGGGTTAATTTTTTAATTTTCTGAATTTTGCTCGAGGATATTTGGAAACTGCAATATAGTGTTGAATAACATAATATCAAATATATTGTAATACTAATAAATTTGTGCTACATTCAATGGAATAAAATCGATTAATTAAATTTGCATGCAATAGCGTGCTAGGCATTGCCAATGACCTAAACTTGTTAGAACTACAAAACAGAAAAGGCTAATGAAAATAAATCAAAGAAGTTGTAATGCAGCTTCTGTGCGGAGGATCTGTAAAAACATAAAGTAGTAATATAGGTGGGATAGACTGATCAAAAGTTGTCAGAGGTAAACGGACTGAGTATATAGTGGTTTCGATATAATGTACCGGATGCTTTGTAGCCGTAAGGTATGCAGTGGCAGCGGTCATATTGGAATAAATCAAACAAACTGATAAGCTGTTGCCAAACTGCAGCTACTATGAAATTATTGTGAACTTCTAAATTGCATTCAGTTTATTAGTAGTTATAGTTATTAGTTCACGTCAATTTACATAGTACATTGTAATTTGAGCTCAATTCTGTATGTATGTATTTATTTCTCATGATATAAATAATATACAACAGAGAAGATACATTATTGCATTACGCATCTGTTTTCCTGTTTCAATTCGGTTTTTAGGGTTTATCTAATTTAGGACTTCCTTTGATGTTAAATTAAAATTGGCGAACTATAATAAATAATTTATGCAAGAAGATAAATCTGGAATTATTTTAATTGCAACTAACATAAAATCATAAAAAAATAACGCGGTTATTGGCTGCTACAGCGGTAAACTGCTCATAAGTAGTAAATCCATTCGTGCGCTTCACTTCGTCTGACTACGCCACTGCTGTGATATTTGCAATTAAATTTGACCATACGTAATTTATAAAAAATAATTTTTCATTTAGTAGCAGTGCGTTAACTTTATAAATTTAAAAAATCTACGTATATACGTAATATTACAAAAACAATGTGAATAAATTGCTTTCTAAATATACAAATAAAGTTGGGTCTGGATTTGAAACTTTTGGATTAAAAATTTCGGAGCGTTTGAAAAATATGACCAATTTAAAATATTGTGTCTTTATGTTTCTAACACTACAAACGTTTTACTAAGATATGTTTCCATTTTGGCAAAATTGCATTTACACAGTTTTCATATGTTGCTATGACGTCGTACTAAATTGCTAGATGTAACAAAGTAGTGGCAGGGTTGAAGGTTTAAAGCTCTATGTTACTAGGGGGTTAAGATTATAGTCGCTTCAGACGTTCTTCTTATGAAAAACCAGTCGTGTTTATAAGGCTATTTTATTTTTGATATTATCTTCATAAGCAGTTTTCCGGCTCCTAAGAAATTCAGGCACTGCACATATTTCTGAATTTCCTACAAATATTTTAATAGAGTTTAAATTAAATTTTTCAAATTTAATACTTACGTTTGAAAGATAGATACGTATATATTGTAAATATAGAAGTTTTTGCTCATATTAAATTTTTAAATTCGTAGATTATTGCATGATAATTCATTTCAATCTGACAGGTTCCATAATTTAACAATTTAATAAGTTTTCCATATTATACTGCATCGGATATTTAACCCTCGAATTGATGACCAAGAGATATAGTCAACTGCTGATAGTGTAATGTATGAGACTAATAAGAAATGCTTTCATTTCATAGTTATAACTCACGGTTGTGAGTAATATTTTTGTATTTAGTTTGTTTGTTAACTTCTGATCAGCAGCGGCTGGTCTAATAATATTCAAGCTTGAGGCTCCTGATACAACCCAGACTTCGGCTAGGCTAACAATCATTTATTTCTAAATTATTGTTACTGTTTTGGCTTAATGCACATTAGATAACAGTTGTTTGTGAGCTAAGTTGTAAATCCTTGGTATCCTTGTTATCAACGCTTTATTTAATTTATTTTCAACATTGTGAATATTTGAATTTCTTGATTTTCCCGCCAATTGGTTGTAGGGGCAACAGCGATGTGAGAAAACCAGGCTTCCTGACGAAAGTGGCTAATTTGAAATTTTGTTTGGAATTTTATGATTGTTTCGTAAATTGATTTAATTATTTCTTAATAAAAAAAACCTCTCTGGTTTTTTCTTGTTTGTGTGTTATTTTTGCAACCTAAAGTTGATGGTATAACAAATAAGAGGAATTAAAATATTTATATCAGTTTGGGAAGGGGGGGGGTATTAGCTTAATAATTTATCCGAAATACTGCTGACTCTAAGGCATCCGGTTCAAATCCGAAGAGAATCCAAAACATTCATAGTTATGTATCGTCCCTGTGCTTTGAAAAACACCACGAACTATTAAAATCAGGATTTGAGGCTTTCCTCAATTCGGTTTCAGCCGTCGTGAGGTCTAAAATGCTGAACTCTCTCGTTATAAAAAAACGGTCTATGTTTAAAATTTAACAATTTTGTCCAGCAATGACTTGAGAGGCTAAGATACCAGGCTAAGAGAAGCAAGATACGACAATTCGTCTTTTGGTGGCTATACTTGGTCTGAGTACTGAGAGCTCCATTACATACCCTAGAAATTTATGGTTCGAATCCCCTAGCGGGCGACATTTTATATCTCACTTTATGATATATTCAGATGTACAGTAGCGGTTATGGAAATTGCATTGGGAATTATTCTCGAATTAAAAAATAGATTTCTATATTATTTTCTATAATGTATAGTTATTAACAAATGAAATTATAATCAAAGTGAAATAGTTTTTGCGCACAAACTAAGGTGCACTGAGGGGTATTCCATACCCCCCATACCCCCCGGTTTGAAAAACCTAGCTATGTGTGCGTATTGTGTTTATCATGTGTACATTATAATATTCTTTGGGAATTGCTATTTTAATTGGGAAATATTCAGCGATGCAATTTCCATGAATGCTACTGTATTTTTTTAAAGTCCAAAGTTTCCAAATTGGCTCCTCAAAAATAATACAATCTTAATACAATAACTGTTAGATTTGTGGAAAAATCCTAACTCTAATACGAATTTCCACTAATTTTATAACTTTTTTTGCGTCGGAAGGAAAAAACTCTTCAGCAAGACACAACCAGCCTGTACTGGGTGGTAGTATGGGATTCTTACCCACTAAAAACCCCCTTCCCTTAGAATGGCCGGGATTCGCTTGCGCATTCCTTCAGTGACATACCCTGCTAGGTCTTCTATCTTTGGACTTCTCTCTTTAATTATTGTATTGTTCTGTTCCTAAATTCTGTTGTAGTTTGCTATGCTCATTTTTCCTTAACCGTGATAATTGACCTTGCCATTACTTGAACAGTGTCCCATATGCAACCTCAGCATGCATTGCACCAGACGTTTGGGTGTAAGTCTTTGGCTGATTCTGGTTGTTGCGGTATTTCTTTGTTCCGTCCATCTTTGACAATCGAAGTAAGTGTGTTCTGCAGTGTCGTCTATGTTGCAGCAGTATGGACAGATGGGATTCTTGTTTTTTTGAAGTGGTGCAAGTACGCTTCAAAGCAACCATGCCCAGAGAGGACCTAGGAGAGTTCGTTTGTTATTTATTCATGGTTGGGTTCATACCAGCCTCCCAGATCTGGACTTGCTCTTATCATTGATGTATCACCTAATCTGCCAGGTATCAAGAGTTTTTTCTGGCTTCTTTACTGGGTTGATTTGATTTTCTAAATTGAGCTTTTCCTTCTTATGCTAGAATGTCTACGGGTATCAGCGATGCCAACACCATAGACGCCTATTATAATTCTGAGAGACATTTTTTTTTAATCTTTAACAATTGTCCTGCATATTTGTTGATGTATGGTAGCCCCAAACACCATCATTGGCTCGGCCACGAAAGTTATCACACGTCTCTTCTTCTCTGATGGGCCGCCGATGTTGGGTAGGAGTCTGAATTGCTGCTTTTTCGGCTTTTGCGGCTTTCTTTGCTATATGTGGGCCGAAAAATACACTATTGTCCAGTTTAATGCCCAGTACAGCCATGTTTTGATAGGGATTATTTGTATATCCGACGGGCGGATCCATATCTGTCGGTGTTTCCTTCTTCCGTACACCAGTACCACCTCTGTTTTTTTCCGGTACTGGTGTCAGTCCTTTCTTGTCCACTCATTTTTTCATGGTTGCTATTGAAGCCGTGGTTTTTTTCTCGATGTCTGCTTCTGTTTTTCTCACCACTATCGCAGAACCTTGTCATAGTTTACGTTCCATAAAAGTGGAGCCAGTTCCGATCTCCGGACCACTCTCGAAAAAACAGCGTAGGTATTGTTCTAAAATATGACGCTTTTGTTCTTGAGGTAATCTGAGATGTGGTTTTGGATAGCTCCACTTATACCTATATCCGCTATTTCTCTCAGGATGTTTTCTCATCTGCCTGAGTTTAAAGCATTTCTGACATCTATGGAGACGACCATAACGAATCTCGTTGTCCTCCAGGTACCTATCCTGGCCTGATTGACGATGTTGGTTAAGAGATCAAGGGCATGAGTTGTGGATTTACTTTTTCTAAATCCAAAATGGTTTTCTGCCAGTCCCCCCAGGTTTTTTATTTTGTTTAGAGTCTGATCAAGATATACTTTTCGTATACCTTGCTCAGGTGGTTGAGCTGGCAAATTGGTCTTGTTTCCCTTCTTAAGGAGGCCCGACGTAGCCATTTTGTTGGGAATTTTTCCTCTCTCGCCAGTTTGTTGAGGACCATCCGATTAATTATTTGTCTTAATAGATTTTTTGATATCTTTTAGTTCCTCCTCTGCGAGTTCTTTTATAGGTGTCTCACCTATCACCGTGTTCCTTTTGAAAGGGGTTTGTATCAGGAACAGCGTGTTGATGACCCGTTCTGTGTGCTTCGTTGTGAGATTGATTATTGCTCTTTTTCTGAGTCTCTTACACATAATTTTGTACCCTTGGCCCACCAGGTCCCTGTCGAAGTCCATCAGGAGGGCATCCCATTTGTGTTGTTTGGACGTCAAAATTTCTGCCGCTATTTCCAGGGATTTTTGGAAAAATTCAAACTTTAATAAGAATCAAAACAGGGACAGAAATGTGCCTCAACCGTTTTTGGGGGGCTACTTTTGGAACACACCTAGTTTTCCCACCTAGTTGTTAAATGGTCAACTAATTGGAGATAAACCTAAAATATTTACAAAATTATATAAAATTTACAAATTAAATTCAAAACTAATGTCCAAAATCAATGCTAAATATAATTCATAACCGGCCAACTCGGCGACGGTCATTTCGGCGATCAGTCAACTTGGCGACCGGTCTGCTACTGCGCAGGTCAACTCGACGAAGGTCAACTCGGTGACGATTCCAAGAGATAAACATTTCTCTTTTTTAATCCGCTTATAGACGAAAATTAAAGTCCCGCTTCTTAATTAATCAAGGCGACGCGATAGTTTAAAAAAAATGTTATCTCGGGATGTCACAAAATTTTTTATAAGAAATTTCTTTTCTTATAAGAAAATTGTATCGATATATAGATACAATATGGGTTTATGAATTGGTTCTATATTTACAAAATGAGATGGAACATGTTCGGGATTGCAATAACAATATCTTTAGAAAAAATTATAAATTAAAAAATGTATCACTTAAAGTAGTTATTTTTCATTTTTTAATTGCCAAGTTGACCGGTCGCCGAGTAGATGTCGCATAGTTAACCGTCGCCTAGTTAACCGTCACCAAGTTGTCTCGTACCTGCTATAATTTGCAAATTTTATAATGCTATATGGCGTTACTCGTCTCTATAGTATATTCAAAGCTAGTTAACAGATGGCGCTTTACATACTTGTTAAAACATTTACAGATGGCACCTTTGTCGTTGTTGTTAATGTAGCCTTGATGGAGTGCGGTCCTCCTCTATTTACTACTTGTTTCAGCTTTTCATGCAATGACTTATTTTTTTCTAACTGACATGATGTATCTATCGTCATGCGTAGTCTACTCCCTATCATGGTTTAGAATCTTTGCCCTTGCTTTTTGTTACTGCTTCGTTATCTTTGTACTTTTGAAGATGTTCTCTCATTTGCTACGACATTTAAATCCTCTTTTTCGTGACCTCGGAGCTCTACCATTCCATTGTAAAGGTGTGTCCAGACACTACAAGTCTGCTGCGCGCGGCAGCCGCGCGAGGCAGACAGCCTCGCATAGTATGTATGTACCTTAACCTTCTATTACGCCATTTTTTATTTGCAATAAAAACATTTTTGCATGTGTACTTCTGCGTACACAAGTATAAAGTATGAGTATAAAATTTTCAACAACAAAAAGATATTGTTTTTAATTTTAATTGTAATTTTTATTAATTTTTTTTAACTAAAGAACGATAAAACGATTTTAATCCTAAATTAACAAATAAAATAGTATCAAAAAATCTGCTACACGATTTTTAAACACGAAGATATTCCAAAGAGCGACTAAAAAATGGCTGCTTTTTGGTTATAGCTTATATGATACAAAACGCTATGTTACGGTTAAGCCAGAAGTTCCAAGGTTGCCTCGCACGTATCCCCCGTGATTGCTTAGATATTTCTATGCTATTTAAACACTTTCAAAGTATACGCAATGCATCCCTATTTCGTTGACAACCTATCATGGCATATAATGTAGCAACAAGTGTGGCCGCATTTATTTGAATTAATAAATTATTTTAAACGGACAAAAGTTGGCTCGCAGCGAGGCAGCTTTGTTGTGCCTTCGTACTTGCCTCGCAACATACATATATGGCCTAGACGTTTTTATTTGGCTAGCAAGACAGGTCTGCCTCGCTCGATACATTCATGCCACCTTAATAAAATTTTCATAAGAAAATCACCGTCCATATATAGCGCGAGGAGTGCCTCCCGCAGCAGCTTCGCAGGAAATATGGTCCATACTTTGCGAGGCTTGCATCCCGAGTGTCTAGACACGCATTAAAAACTACGAAGTGGAATTTCACGTCTAGCAATTGAATGATAATCAAATTAAAGGAAATACAAATTTTTAAATTTTCGGTAAAAAATAAAAATTTTACTGAAGTTTACTCATCAGTAGCTTGCGGACCCAATACTTCTTGTATTAAATCTTGAATTTTGTAAGGTGAACCTTGGTTGTAAGGGAAATTAGAGGTCAGAAGTAGATATTATCTAAAGTTGAAAACTTCGGGCACAGATAATTAAGCAGTTTGACATTTCTAATTATTATAGAGCAATCCAATTTTTTATTCGTTTATTTGACTCTGATTCTGAAGACGGCCCTGCCGATTGATGTTTATGTTATGCATGCTATGTAGAAATATATCAACTTAGTTGATTATAATGACCTATTCCTCAACTATAATCCTACGTTTATAAAATGTTACATTCTAAACACTATTAAACTAAATTAACTCGTGATTGCACATTAAAAGAGAATTTCCTGTATTGAATATTATTAAATAAGTGTATTTAATAGTTCTTAGCGATATTTCGCAAAATTGGTGGTTTTCGACTTTTTCTTCTTTTTTTCTAAATAATGAAAACCCCATAATTTCGAACAGTCGGCCATTAGGATGTATAAAAAAATAATTCTTTTACAATTAATAAAATGCAGCATTAAAGCAGCTTTTATTATAAAATTAGCGTAGTACAAATATATTACAAGAAAAATTAAATAGATATTACTTTAATGTAACGAGCTTGGAAAATTTCATACCACGTCAAATTTAAAATGTTACTGATTACCGTTGTCGTTATTGTGTGCACGTATAATTTCGTCCGGGAGTTTTTAAATCTATATGGCTTAAATGTGTATAATTTTTTTATTTAATTGTGAGAATAGAGTTCCATGTTTCGGAAATAAAATTTAATTTTTTAAAAACCGGCATTAACTTACCTATTAAATAGTATATAGAATTTGTAAGATTTCATTTAGGAACAAAAATATTACCTACACCAATAATTTTAAAACGCATACAATGTGTTCATTTCGAAAGGAAACATTACATTCCTTTGCAGTTAATTTTTTTATTTAAAACTTAAATTGTTTATTCTGGCAGCTATTCCGCCACTGCCCTGACTTGTCAGATAATAATTGGACATACATTTTAATTTTTAAAATTTTTATTTCTATTTTAATTTGAATTATTTAAATGTTGTAATTATCAAATTGATTGATTAAATATTAAACTAATCATACATAATTTCTAGGCGTAAGTGCTTTCCTTTCAGCTTAATAATTAATTAACAAAATAAGTTGTAAATCTTTTTTTTTAGTCCAATCGTTATAAATTGTTTGTAATAAGTATAGTTTCTAAGTTATGCTTTTGCGCTCTCTTGTTGTGCATACTATGAATAACTAATATTCACTGTTGTTGAAACAAACAAATTAAGGCGGATTCAATTAAACTTCCAGACGAAATTTAACAATATATTAAATTAAAGAAGTTTTTATACTAATATCTCACTAATAGGTTTCAAAATTGACGTAGATGTTCAATTTGGCATTCCAATTTTTAATTATTAGTATCCTAAAAGTTTAAATCAATATAATCAAATTCAGCAGACATCTTCTGTAAAAGAGACAAAAATTTAATTCAGTACCGTTTAGCCATTTTTTTTCGGATACCTTTCGAGTGGACTTACAGTACTCGTTTACCGCAGAAACAAGATTTTTTTCAGGGCTACCTGTTGGTGTTCTCATAGCGAAATTCTTTGAGTTTCTCGTGCGAATAAAAATCACTTGAACATCTTTTAATGTGAGTCGAGAACTTTTAATTATTTCTATTGAAAATACAACTGTACAGTAACAAAACTTTTAATTGGTAATTAAATTAGGAAATTTAGTTATGGTTTTTGATTGAATTTGTAAGTTATGATATTAAAATCTATTTGAACTTTTTCAACAGGCAACAATTTTGAAGTGGAGGGTGTAGTATAATTGAGAATTTTGTATTAGCAAAAAGCAAAAGCTTGTACTTAAATCAACGTAACATTTTCTTCATTAAACTTGTCATAGACATTTTAGGCAGTTAATTAAAAACGTGACAAACTCGAAGAAATTCCTCCGGTATAAATTTTCTATGTTTATAAAATATTAAATATGTGTGTATATTTTGAGGTAGATAATGCTTTATCGATTTATGTCCACCATTTATTTGCTATTGTGTTTTTACCGTAAAGCGATAAAATATTTTTCCAACATTTCACTTGAATAACCAAAATAAATGAACTTCGTATTATACTACACTAAGTAGATGTCGTTCTGGTGAACACGATTTCTTTTGCGATAAAATTTTTACTTGTCTCCTTGTTATGCAAAAACTTGATAAAAAACAAAATTATACAAATTTGTTTTGTGACTGATTTCCAGATTTTCTTCCATACATTCTCATTTTTAACAAAGATGGCATAATATTTCAATTTTGAGGTATTAACAATTTAAAATGAAAATGGAAACAAAAATACATAATTGCAAAAACTTGTATACGTTCCCTTAAATAATTAAAAGATTTGCTTGTCGTGAGAAACGCAACACGTTTTCGAAATAAATTAATGTAATTTTTGAATAAGAATAAACAAATTTCAAACTTAAATGAGTTACGGTATAAATATTTTAAAACTACCACTGTTTTCAACGTTAAGCACAATTCATTACGAAGCTATAGGCTTGCAGCCTTTCATCAACTATTAATAGAATCTAAGAAATATGTTTTTAATTGCTTCTTTATGGTTTTCTTCTTAAAAATTTAAGATCTCTTTACTAAATACTTCAGTATATTATTTTATTATAATCTGAACATTTGTTAAACAGTAGTTGATAGTTCTGTTAATACCGACATATTGCAGTGTTTTCTACCTTAAATCAGGGGCGCAGGTTTAATTTTTCACGTTGTTTTTATGTAATGTAATATTTTTCTTTCTCTTCTTCCTTAATTGTTTTTAACATTAGGGTTTTTTTTCGGTAATTAGAAGCTAATGTATTAATTTAAAATTTATTATAAATTTCTGAAATTTCAATTTCAGTTGGTTTTATTAGTCAATAATTTTTTTTTTAATTAATAATTATAATTCTACAATTTAATTAACTTTAGAACAACTTGACTTGACTATTTCACTACTCTAGGCCAAATAACGTACGATTTTCTCGAATGTTATATATTATATAAATCAAATATTTTCTATATAAAGAAGTGCATCCCCCCCCTCCCACTTTTTTCGAATTTCAGATCCAATATAGTTTAAATCGTTTGTACCTGTTTGAACCTTCTTTATTTTCGTTTGCACCCATTTAGTTTTTCAGATATTTTGATAGCCCCCCCCCCCTTGTCAGTTAAATGGGACCACAAATTTAACTTTTTCTTAAAGAATATTGGAAAGAGGACAATTTTCCGAGGATTAAAAAAAAATTACTGCGGATTATCCATAAATTTTCAATAAAACTGCATTTAAAAATCAAAGTTTTTCGTGCATTTTAAATAGGGATCAAACCATGATTTCTTGGCGGGTATTCTGTTACCCAACTGCTCAGATATACCCTTAGTATTTGCCGTTCAATTAGTATTTTATAAATAGTTTTTATTTAGACAATCGCAGAACTATTGTTTTTAGGGTGGATCAGGAATTTTTCTTGGTTGCTTTCGTCAAATCTTGCTCTCTAAAAACATTGCTGAATGTAGCTCCAACCGGCAAAAGGTGCTACTATAAAGGGGTAAAACTCATTTTAGGGTGCATCCGAGATTTTCCTGAACAGCATAAAAATACCCTTACACCGCTTCAGCTCGGTGTAAAGTGTGCGGTTACTAGCAAAAGGTTCTACAATCTAGAGGTCGAGAACAATCGATAGCGCTATCGATTATTATCGATAGTAACTACTATCGAAAGCCATCGATAGTTTTCTGTAGGTATTGATAGTTTTGACAGGTGCCTTCAATACCGGCAATTTGCCTTTATCATTACTAACATTTTTTTTTATTTTTTATTTTGATTTTTGTGAATAAAAGTGCATCTGCCTAGCCTAATTTTCATGGCATTTTGGAGTGCCGGGTCTTTGACCCACATCTCCTTTATCGGGTGGGTTGATTATATCTTGCCAGAAGCGGTAGATATGGGGGAATACTTTCCCCTTTTAGGATTCACCGGACTCTTGCTATTCTGGCAGTGTTACATCGTTGGTCCGTTTTGCTTAAAAATTTAAACATTAATTACTAAAATTACAAAAATTAAACAAATAAAAGAATAACAAAGTAACAACAATAACAACGTAAAACGATAACAGCAGTAACAACTTGACTAAACGATAACATCGTAAAATAATGACAATAACAATTTCCTTGACAACAAGCTTTTCCATCTGCATATGATCAGATTCGTCGGAGGTTGGGTGTTTTTCTGATTTTGGGGGGGGGGGGTCTAAATTGATTGATGGTCTTGATCTCTTGCTCATAATCTGCGGGGGAGTAGGATTCACTTAGGTCTCTTGTACCTCAAATAACTCAAAGACCTCCAGGCTATCGTAGAATTTCTCCGCCGAGTGGCGGACAAATTCTTCGATTGACTCGATGTTAGTCTTCCTGAAAATAGTTGGAAGAGGACATGGTGCTGCTGTGGCCTAGCAGAAGATAGAAAGCCACCAGAGTGCTTCTGGATTTCTTGTTGGACTTTTGCATATGCGATGTGGGGTCCCTCAACGGAGCCCCTGTCCAGTATCACTTCCAAAAATTTGGATGTGTAGTAAGGCTCCACCGCATTTTTTTCAGGGCTGTGCAAACTACCTGCAATAGAGTACCTAATAGAGCTCTACCACAGATTTTTGTCAGGGCTTTGCAAATTATGAGCAGCAGAGTACCTAATAGTGCTCTACCGCAGATATTTTGCAGAACCCTGCAAATAAATAAAATTATAAACAACGTTATAAACAACCGCGGTTGAGGGTTTTTCTAATCCTACCTGTAAATTGCGCTAAAAATGTTTAAGGTTGACCCTAAAATTAATCTAAAAATAAATAAAAATAAACCAGTTTCATCTTTTCCGAGTTCCACCGTTGGCGAGTTCTTTCGGTCTTCGGGGATATTTTTAATTAGTTTAGTCTTTGGCAAAACGGCTCGGAGCGCCCGGAGCGGAGGGTAGCGCAGAGTCCAATTTGACAAAGACAACCATGGCAATACACGAATCCACCATTATAATATTTACTAATAAGTACACCACTGTTTGGGTATTACTACTTAAGCTACCCCACAAACCGCTGGCGCAATTTGCTACTTGTCCTTAAGCTACCAACCGAGAAAATATTAATAAGAAAAATAATCCGTCGAAATAAACCCTGTTATAACCATCTTGTAGATGTTAGTCAGGACCTTATTAGTAGAGAAATTTTAATTTTACCTGGGAAAATTGTTACTGCTTTTTATTCCAGTGCTCTGTAATGTATACTGTGGGGCGGTGAATTTGATGCACAGTCGAATATCCTGGTCTGAATCCAAATTTTTTATTTTTTGTTTTGACGAGGGTTGTATTGAGTCGGGAGAGAAATATTGATTCTACTAATTTGCCATGCAAAATTTTGATTTTTAAATGCCGTTTCCTCGAAAACTAATGGACAATCCGCAATAATTCTTTTTGAATGCTCAGAAAATCATTCTCTTTCTAATGGCCTTTACCGAAAAGGTAATTCGAGGGCCTATGTACTCGTATCTCGTTTGTACCTTGATTTTCGTTTGTACCAATTTTGCTTTCAAGATACTTTAAAACTTTGGGGGGGGGCTGATAATTTTTCCAGTTCCTCCTTGGGTTACTACAGATTCAAAATAGCCTAGATCTAAACTGTTTGTACCTGTGTGTACCATTCTTATTTTTGGTTGTACCATATTTTCCTTTGAGTTATAGGTACTGAAAAAGCGTATTGACGCGTAGAATGGATCAGGGAGACTTTAATAAAACAATATTTATTTGTAACGTATTTTATAGTGTTACTATAGCTACAAAGTTAAACATTTGATCATGATCAGGGCCGTAGTTGGTTTTGCCGATGATTGAGTCGTTTTTGGAAAACCACTTTTATAAAAGGAGTTTACGGGTTCATAGCAATTACATCTATACCAGGTTTGCTCTTACAATTTGACACCACAAAAACTACTAATGTAGTACTGTACTAATGAATGCTTCGAGTGTGAGCCATTATCAGTTGTACGAAAATTTAGAACTCTAGTGTATTAACTTACAACAATCTGCATTAATCCAATAGCAACAATGTATAAATGAAACATCAAATTACTAACGATTAACTTTGATTCGGGTGTAAGTCACTCTATATTTGATGAAACAACCTTTGATGAATGTTAATTATTGGCAAATGTCGACCCTTCTTTCTTGTTTGTTGTGTCAATGCGACAATACGCTTTTTCTGACACTCTCCCAAAAAAGTTGTAAAATATCTGGAATACAAAATACAAACGAAAATAAAGAAGGTACAAACGAAGTACAAACGGTTTAAATTATTTTGGATCCAAAATGGGGGAGGGGGCTGGCGAAATAAGCTGTATAAAATAAGAATCCGAACCAAAATATTAAGTTTTCATTCATCTAACATAAATACATCTAACATAAAATACATTAAATAATTTTCTTAAATATGTTTTCTCGTCTAAAGATACATATTTACTTCCCCCCACTCTTATAAATTTAATAAACAATGCTTACGATATGCCCTTAATCAAAATAAATTATTTATTAACTCTAAACCTAAATATTTTGTATCAATATTTCAAATTTACACATTGTAAATCACGTTAGGTATCTATTAAATTTTCAAACTTGTAAATTTTAATTGGTCGCATCATAATTAAATTATATCGAATTTTAACTATGAAACATCATTTACCTATCAAATTCATTCCCTAGATAGACATTTTAAATAAATCTTTATCTCAAATTAAAGTTATTTTCAGAACCTTTTATATTATATTTAAAATATTTACAACCTCAAATTTTCAAATTACAAAATAAATTATTTTTTTTAGTTTTTGTAAAAGTACTTGTAATGAAAACATGTATAGTAAAGACAAATTGGGTAACCATTATGTAACTATGGTGTTAATTGAGTAATTCAAGCACAACTTTATCACCTGCTGCCTGTTGATCAGGTAACAAAAACACCAGTTTATAACCGGGATATCAGTTGGGTAGTAAAAATACTTGATTATAACCAAGGTGTTAAAATAAAAAAAATTTACATTAGTAACCATAGTGTTAACCAACTAATAAAGATACCTTTTTATCGCCGATATACTAATCGACTAGTAAAAACACCAGTTTACAGCCAGAGTATCAATTGCGTAGTAAAAACACTAGAAAAAAACGTTATAATAACCAATATTTTGCATTGGTGTTAATGTGGTAATTATGTAGCCAAGGAATTGCAAGTAATCGAAATAAAAATTTTCATTATAAATTATTTCACCTCCTTGAATTACACTAATTAGATCATTAGAAATCGAATCATTTTTAGATTATGTATCTACTATACAATCAAATTGAAATTATAATAAAATCTTCTTGTCGTTTTATTTATCAGTAAATTAATCAGTAAAATTATGAAAGTTCAAATTACAAATTTTAATTAATTATCAAATTTGAGAAAATTAGGCTTTCTTTCGGTATCTCTCTTAAACTGTTCATTTTTATTTTTCACATTTGAACAGCAAATTCTTCGTAGTTGGTCTTCATAATTTTATTTTTCTTCAAAATAAAATATTTTTCCTATTTTCGTATGTTACTTGTTCTTCCTCTGAAACGTTATTATTTATTTTTCTTTCCATTTTCGTTTTGTCATCTTCTATTTCTAATCATATTTCAAAAATGTTATTAATCTTCTAAATTATAATAAAAAAAGAATGTTCATGGTAACCCCGTGTATAAATCATTTACGGTCTCCCCTACATACAATTCTTATAAATAATTTGCAATTAATTATAGCAATAATTTCCGAGTAACTTAAATCGTGATATTTTAATTAAAAATTAAGAACAAAATTTATTTATTTAATTTAATTGGATATTTAAATCAATGCAAATTAGGTTAATAAAGTATTCATAAGTACGTATTAGGTATGTATTTCGAAAGGAATTGTTATCAATATAATAAATACGTTATTGTTCTACTTACCTCTATTAATTGTACATAAAATACATACAATTAATTACGAAGCTATAATAATTTTATATCTTTTATTTTATGGAAAATATTTAAAAATTAACAGAAGGTTAAAAATTAGATTACTCTTGACCATGGGCTTACCCAGGGGGGGGGGGCAGCTGCCCCTCCCTGGATCCTACCTAATACCTGTAGTACCTGTAATAAATGCACATTTCTATTTATGTTGAATTATTTATCAACAGAAAATTCCGGATTTGCCCCCCCCTAGGCCAAAAGCTGGGTACGCCCATGCTCTTGACTACCCTAGAGTGATATCAAACAACATGGTTTACAAATAAAATATCTTACCATGTTTTTTGTAAGCCTACTTTGACTTGATAAAAGTTGTAAATGCATGAAGTAAAACAGATAAATTTAAATTTGAGATATTGCATTTGTCAAAACCAACCTCTTCGCCCCGGAGGCTCCGGGCCGTTTTGACAAACGCCATACTCGCTAAAAATATCCCTCTAGACCGGTCCTACTCGGTAAAGTGTGCATAGGAAGGGGAGAATTTCCCTCGATGTGGTTTCTACGCTGTGCTTTTCTTCTGTTCTGAATTAAATTAAATTAATGGCAACTTTTTTGCTTGAAGGGCAGTTTACATATCTGGAATTACTGGCGACCTTTTTGCTCGGAGGCCAGTTTACATTTTATTGTCAAGTTTGGAGGGCAATTTACAATTCCCCCTAATATTTATTTAAGAATACAGTAATACAGAGTGACGCAAAATGAACGTTGTGGTTTGAATTCCACATAACTTTTTCATTTAAGCTATAATTATTACATTTTTTTAATTTAGGTTTTAAAATTCTGTTTTTTTACAAAATAGAAAGAATTTTTTTTGCGCCGAATCAATAAACTCAATAACCTTTAGTTGCGCACAATATCTGGTGCACTGGAGGGTATTCCATACCCCCCAGACCCCCCGGTTTGCAAATCTAGCTTTGTGTGCGTTATATTGCGTGCGGTTATTGAAATTTCATTAGGAATTGTTATTTTAATTCGGAAGTAATTACCGATGACTACTACTGTATTTAGTGTTTTGCTTCGATATTTGCACCAATTATCCGATGTTAATTTTTCAACAACTAAAGTAATATTTTGTGAACATCTGATCAATGTAACAATTTATAAAGATAACAAAATATTGCATACATCATGCATTGTAAAAGTTTTAATTAAACCGAACACAATTAAGCGACAGAGCTATAGACACAACTGCTTCTTCAACTATCAAGCCATCACACCATGTTGTGTTTCTGAGCAGAAACATCAGTATATATACATAGTCGTCATCAGTATCGCATACTTGTTAGAAACTACTTAATTATGTGCACTAAAACGGCTACTGTTTACGTTGTGTCTACGTTCCTAGTGGCACAGAATAATACTTTTCGCCAAAATGGGATATGGTAAATTGTCCTTGCACCAAATTGTCCCTGCGCCGTAAAGGCTACGGCTACGTCGCATCGGCCTCGGCAAAAAAACTTCGGTCCCGAACGGACTCAAGTGGTAAGCAGTGAGCGGAGCTGATTGCACGAGTACAAAGAGTCACAAAAGTGGTCGTTAAGTTGAAGGGTCTACCAATCCACCTGCAATACAGAAATACCATAAAAGTGCTATCACCGATAATCAAGTGAGCGGAGAGGACTGAGCAAGTTAAAAGTAATGCGTTGAGTCATTGTGTCGGGCAATAGTTTTGAGCGAGCTCTCCCGCCTTAATCAAACTTTTTTGTTTCTGATTTTTGATTCTTCTGTCTCCTAGTTTACTCCAGAAAGCTCACTGATATTTAAATACTAAAAACTGTCTCATCTGATCCATCTCATTTCCCGCCTAGCTCACTCGGCGAATGGCTTCCTAGTGGAAGACCAAAACTATTTTACTCCGATCTGCTCATAGTCCAGTCAATCGGTGTTCGAGACTGCCGTGTTCATAATAAAATTGCAGAAGTTTTTTATCAGCGGTACTGTATGTTTCTTGGTGTGCTGAATCAGAATTTTAAGTTTGCTGCCTTGTATCAGAACGACTTCACAACGAAAAACGCAAAATACCTCAAAATTTTTGAGGTATTTTTTTCAGTTTTTTGCTAATATCTCGAAAACTATGGGTTTTTCTAAAATAACTATTTTATACAAAACTAAGTAAATAAAATTTCCTACAAAATATATTACTTGACTTTGATTTTCTAATGAGCGGTTTCGGCGCTATAGCGCGCTGAAAAACAGAGATTTTTTATCTGCTGCTTCAGATAGTTGTACTCTTACGGGTTTGTCCAGATCGCCTTCCTCTTCTTTATTGAAATTGTTGTCAAAGTTGGAGCACTACCCCTCGGATTGCTGGTACAGTTTCGTACAGAACAGTCCTGCTCGCCTACAGCCACATCGACCTTGGCAATCTGCCTTGCATTTGCAGGATATAAGCTTAAGAAACCTCTCCGGAGCTAGGGCTTTCAGTGTGGTAATGGGAACCAACCTATTTTTTGTCAATTTCCACCCCCACTGCTCTGGGTCCAAGTGGTTTCCTCGACCTGCCTTGAGGAAATATACATTGGATGCAGTTTGGGAACTTATCATAATGACTAGAAGGTCAACATCTTCCCCCAAAATCGCCACACTCTTGTGAGTGAGCCAAAGTCAGGGATTCTGCCGTCCGCACTATCAGTATGTCTGCATCATCAACTGCTTACTAGGAGGCCATTTCACCATCATTACATTTTATCATCAGCATGGGTGATTAATCTATCCTTGTTTTTTGCATTTTATAGAAAATTAACTTGAAAAATTTTTGGTGTCATGGTGCTGCTAAATTGTATCTTCACAGACGGCGTTTTGGTTGACCATCTCAAGCGCTCCATGGACTTGGTACTCTTCTGTCCGTTCGAGTATCCATCGAACACAATTGTCCCACTTTGATTGTACTTACTTCATACATAATGGATATATGAGGGGCTTAAAGCCATAGTGGTGTAAGTCATTTTCAGCTCTTGATAGTTACACCAAGGGAAAACATTCTGAATTTGATTTTTTCAGGAGAAGACTGAGGCCTATAACAAATGTTTGATTCGACTTTCTATGTAATAATTTAATTCGAGAATTTATTTTAGAGTTTCTAATAAATCCTTTGTGTCTCAAATTAAGGTTAATGAGACTTACACCACTATGGCTTTAACCCCCTCATATGGAGCTGATAATGTGATAAACAAAATTAAATAAATAAGCAGTCAACTTGCAATTTATTTAGCTTTAAATTTCTCAAAGCAAATTTCTCCTTTTATATATTTTTATGTGATTCAATATGAGGTTTCATAAAACTATGGGTCTACTGACAAGGTGTCTCACGTCAGATGGACTTCTGACAACAGCAGGTCCCTGGTCTCTGACGAAGCTGCCCTGAAAATTTCTATACCAAAATTGCCGTGCGGTCCGTAGCGCGGAACGGAAAAATTATAGGCAAATAATGCATTTCGATTAGGCTTACGGACATTCGGACATAAGAGGATAATGCGCCGTCACGTTTTAGGAAGGAAAATTTAATATTTTTTCAAGTGATATAATGGTTTTTGTTGATAACATGATTGTATATTTTTCAAATTGTAGAGGGTGGGAGTCGCTGTTTTTGAAATTTTTGTGGTAAGATAAAAAAGTCGCTATTTTGCAGCGCGCCCTAGCGCCGAAACCGCTTGTTAGAAAATAGAAGTCAAGTAATGTATTTTGTAAGAAATATTGTAAGAAAATGTAAGAAATAAATAAAAAACATAGAGAACCGCCAAGAAAAAAATCTTCTGCAATTTTGTTACGGAAAAAACTACCACTTGCGAGGGGTAAATCTCACGGAAAGTCTGGTGTACAACTTGTGGGAAGTCTGGGAAAGTCCGAGGAAGTCTGAGGAAGTCCGTGGAAGTTTGGGAAGTTCGAATTAGTAGGAAGTCTCTGGTTGTACACAATTTTTGACTGTGGTTTATCCCTCGAATATTTACCTATTTTGTGATAGTTGTATACTCCTGAGTCAATTTCACTTTAGTTACATTTTTGGGATATCTGCTATTCGATATTATGCTAGCATATCAATAGCATCTGCTATTCAGATATCAGATATCCTAAAAATCTAACTAAAGTCAAATAAACTGAGGAGTATAAAACTATCACAAAATTAAAAATTTTATTTTTTACGAATTAGAGTTAGACTAAACAAAAACAAGCTAAAATTACAATTTTTTAAAAAACATACTTTAAGCGCCTCTTTACTACTCGGCGCCCCTAGGCAGCTGCTTATTTTGCCTATTGGATAATCCGGCCCTGAATTTGTCACTGTTATTTTAAATGAATACTTACTTGATGCTATTTGATGATACTAATTTGATGATCTGTAAATCTTTGCGAAGTTTGGCATCCCATCTTCATCATTTTGATATAAAAAAATATAGAAATCGTTAGGAGGTCTTGAAAGGTTACTCGGTTTTAACGCTTCTGGTTTAAAAAAAAATTATTACCTTTTTGAAAGATTTTTGATTTTGTTTCTTGAAAAGAAAAAAGTTTGATTTTTTGGAGACTGACGTTGATCCGGTTAACTGGACTCAAGTGGCAATTCTGAACTCCATAGTTTTAGTCCCTTTCTAGGACCACTTCCCAACTAGATCCGAGTCCTAAATACTTCACTATTCGCCTGCTCGGCATTAAGAAGTATAATTAACGAAATGTTTTGCTAATTTTTATTTTGGAATATATTTAAATCTATCCTGTTGACGGCTTGATAATATGATTTATTGAAAGCTTAACGAATTAACCAACTTTCAAGCAATAAAAGTCTACGGAGAAACAAAATTAGTTATTTGCTTAGATCTACAGTGGCGGCAATATGAAACGCACGGTCTTAAAAATTTAAGTAATTGGTATTATTTTCATATATATTGTATTAACATTGAACTAATACTTATATGTTTCAATTGACTAACCAAAATATATACAAAAATTACAAATTCGATAATATAATATATATATAACCACTTAAATTCACCCCTGTAATAAATAGCACGTTTTTCAGGTATATTTTTGCACATCAATAAAAACAAAAATTTCAGTTAAAAATATAATTTAAGTAACAATTATGTTGTATATAGTTTACTAATCGATAATTATTTTATTAATATGTGGTTAGCCCTCATCGTGCCTTTATGGCATCCTGTAAACGACGAGGAATTGATTGCACTAACCGTTCCAGGTAGTCGCCCTTTATATTATTGTCCAATACAAATTTTAATGCCTGTATTAACTCGGGTACACTTTTTGGAGAATTTTGAACCACGTGCCGTTACATTATTGCCCAAAAATTCTCAATAGGATTCAAATCTGGGCTATTCCGTGACCAATCGATTACATAAATTGCATTATTAATAAAATAATTAGCTACCTGTATCAAATTGAAGAGCAATCAATTGGATATTTTTGCATAATTTGATACTTAAATGTATTAAAATCAATGCCCGATTAAAAAATTTTGAAAAAAAAAATTAGTTACCACGGTACTACTTACTAATTTTGCACTACGACAAGGTGCGTTATCTTGCTGAAAAATGCATTCATCATTTTCCGCGTATAAATTGAATACCGATGGTTGTAAACTAGTTTTTAATATACCAAAAAATTTTACAAGGTTCTGTAAACGCTAAAAAAATTTTTGGTATATTAAAAACTAGTTTACAACCATCGGTATTCAATTTATATGCGGAAAATGATGAATGCATTTTTCAGCAAGATAACGCACCTTGTCGTAGTGCAAAATTAGTAAGTAGTACCGTGGTAACTAATTTTTTTTTCAAAATTTTTTAATCGGGCATTGATTTTAATACATTTAAGTATCAAATTATGCAAAAATATCCAATTGATTGCTCTTCAATTTGATACAGGTAGCTAATTATTTTATTAATAATGCAATTTATGTAATCGATTGGTCACGGAATAGCCCAGATTTGAATCCTATTGAGAATTTTTGGGCAATAATGTAACGGCACGTGGTTCAAAATTCTCCAAAAAGTGTACCCGAGTTAATACAGGCATTAAAATTTGTATTGGACAATAATATAAAGGGCGACTACCTGGAACGGTTAGTGCAATCAATTCCTCGTCGTTTACAGGATGCCATAAAGGCACGATGAGGGCTAACCACATATTAATAAAATAATTATCGATTAGTAAACTATATACAACATAATTGTTACTTAAATTATATTTTTAACTGAAATTTTTGTTTTTATTGATGTGCAAAAATATACCTGAAAAACGTGCTATTTATTACAGGGGTGAATTTAAGTGGTTATATATATATTATATTATCGAATTTGTAATTTTTGTATATATTTTGGTTAGTCAATTGAAACATATAAGTATTAGTTCAATTTTAATACAATATATATGAAAATAATACCAATTACTTAAATTTTTAAGACCGTGCGTTTCATATTGCCGCCACTGTATGATCTAAGGTTATTTGCAGTTTTTTACTTCAGAACGTGAAAAAACTTTTCTTACCTAAACTGCAATTCGTGCATTTAAAGAAAAATGCATTTTTTCACAATATCAAACTATTCACATCACTGGAGGGAAAATTTTACTAACCTGACTTGCTGGCAAATCCATGAAGTGGGCCCTACCTATGCAATAATAAAGAAAATTTTTTGGTAGTTATCATTGCAGATGAGAACGGTTTTCTTCAAATTACCTTTATCACTGTAGTACTTTTGCCTTATTCCTAGTGGCCAGGATAGCTTCTTCGTTGTTCCTTCCAATAAACATAAGTCACTCATAAACCCGAACACTTTCACATTTTGTTTCACTTAAGTATTATAAAGAAAATTGTTCTCGATTATTAAGAAAGCTTTCGAAACTCAAAACACCACACTCTCGTTTGCGGAAAACGGACCATTTTTCCGAATTTTCTCCATACGATTACTTCGCACTAGCGTTTTGCGAAATGTGATTTTTGTTTTGATTGGTTAAATTTCAATAAAAGGTTCAAATTTTACTAATCAAAACAAAAATCACATTCCGCAAATCGCTAGTGCGTGTATTCAGCTTAAGGCCTTACAAACGAATGACTGATATGAGTCCGTACGGGGCACCGCGTCATAATTGTATATAACTTTTTTTTTGTTTCCTGTTTGTAATTTTAATCGATTTTTGTCTATAAGTTTCTCACTCTTTCGTCATCGTGCATTTTTGTAATAAAAAAAAAAGTTATATAAGAATTATGACGTGGTGCCCCGTACGGACTCATATCAGTCATTCGTTTGTAAGGCCTTAAGCTGAATACACAAACTAGCGATTTGCAGAATGCAATTTTTGTTTTGATTAGTAAAATTTGAACCTTTTATTAAAATTTAACCAATCAAAACAAAAATCGCATTTCGCAAAACGCTAGTGCATGTATTCAACTTAAAAGTAATCGTATGGAGAAAATTCGGAAAAATGTTCCGTTTTCCGCAAACGAGAGTGTGGTGTTTCGAGTTTCGAAAGCTTTCTTAATAATCGAGAACAATTTTCTTTTTAATACTTAAGTGAAACAAAATGTGAAAGTGTTCGGGTTGTGACTTATGTTTATTGGAAGGAACAACGAAGAAGCTATCCTAGCCACTAGGAATAAGGCAAAAGGATTACTGTGATAAAGGTAATTTGAAGAAAACCGTTTTCATCTGCAATAATAACTAACAAAAAATTTTCTTTATTATTGTAGGTAGGGCCCACTTCATATGCATATGCGATCGCATAAGCGATATGCTAGCACATCGCATAGTAGATATCCCAAAAATCTAACTAAAGTGAAATTGACTCAGGAGTATAAAACTATCACAAAATAGGTCCGGGGAAGTCTTAGGAAGTCTGAGGAAGTCCGGGGAAGTTTGGGAAGTCCGAAGTAGTAGGAAGTCTGGTGTACACAATTTTTGACCGTGGTTTACCCCTCGACCATTTGACTGAACTCTTTTCTGCTCTTTCCTGCTCATTACAATGTTAGCATTAAGCTGTAGTTTATTTCTACATGAAAAGCAACAATTTTTTATCTCATTGCAGTGTGATTGCTTTTTGTGCAACCTAGGGTATGCAATTTATGATTTACCTTGCGACCAGCGACCAATTTCCCTGCAACCTCTCTGTATTCTGGCCTGGTAATGGTACCAATATTCCGGTTGGAATGTTTGCTGTTAATTGATTAATTAAGAATATATAGTATATACAGGGTGTGCCCGGATACACTTTACGTAACTTAGGTGGTAATAGAAAACATTTTTTTAAAAAAACCATTTTAAACAATTTTTTTTTTCTAAATTCAAGCCTTTGAGAGTTAGACCTCTTTAAAGCGCTAATTAATTTAATTTTTTGTTTTATAGCTGCCTGCTGCCTTGATTATTATTTTCTGATTTTCAGTAAACTGGATTGGTTTTCCAAAAAATTTTATTAGACAGAAGTTGTAGTCTGTTAAATTTCCTATCCAGAATGGTGCTTCAGAATTTTTTTAAAATGTTTTGTTTAAAAGATACAAGTTTTGAAAAAAACCGAAATAAAAAAAAGCTCCAATTTTTCAACATTTTTTTACTTATTTTTATTCATAACTCGAAAACCGTTAATCTTACGCAATAAAAGGTTTAAATCTAGTTTGTAGATTATTTTACGCTCTTTAAAAAGGCACTAATCCATTTTTACCGAAAAATCAATATTTTTTGGGATATGGCCACTTGAAAGTAGAAATTTAAAAAAAAATGCTTTAAAAGGGCCGAACTGTCAAGCCGCAAAGGAATTTTGATATGCATAATCTGGCAGGAATTTCATAAAAATTTTAAGAAAATTAGAAAAAGAAAGATGAATTGCAATACATCTTTTTCCAACTTACAAGTAATAGAAGAGTGTGTCGGGAGATGCTAATCAAAATTACAAACAAAATTATTGTGGAAAACACTTTCCATTAAAATTTTCAATATAAATTCAATACAATGTAGCCGAACTAGAGAAATATTTTTCAATCAAATATAAAAAAGTATTTGAAAAATAGATTTGCATAATTAATTATAAAATTTAATTCAGCTTTCAGAAAATAAAGTATAAGGAAATGTAGATATAAGAACTTTTCGCATTTTAATAAAACACGAATAGCGTGATATTCAAAATTTTAAGATAATTTAACTGTTTTGTAAATTAGATAATTTAAATTCAACTTAATTTAAATGTGAAGAAAAAATTACACATTCAATTTAACGGAATAAAATGAATTTTGATATAATAATGGTTTTTTAAATAATTATGTGCGGTAAAATTATTTTATATAATTTTAATGGTATGGTATTAAGAATTAATTGGTAATTGTTGTTCTTTTTACTTTTAACAATCTATTTCTCACAATTGTTTGCGATTTAATGAACAGTGGTTCAAGAGCCTCATCTTCCGAAGAACTTTCTCATCTTAAACGTTAACATTTATTATCATTTATTACTTATTTCCTTTTTGCATACTATGTTATACGTAACTGACGATATCAAAAAAGAGAGAATCACGTGCGTTATTTTCGGATTTTACTTGAAGGTAAAATTCCTTAGCGAATATTAATTTTGTAATTAAGTAAACGAAGTTATTAAAGAATGTTAAAAATATTTTGTCGAATATTTTGATTAGGGAATTAAAAGTAAAGTTCCAGTTATCACCGACAATCTCATGTCTTTTACAATTGCGTATTTCCAACTCGATAAAACAAGGAGGGTATCGAGTTATCGACACCTGTTACCCATCCATCCCCGTAAACTCGGCACTCTCTAACCCGAATTGAATTTCTTCGGGAAAAAGTGTGCAGACGCTTTCCTCAATTATTTAGTTTAATACTCGGAGAAAATGGGTTTGATGGAGTTCTTGATGAGCTTTGTGTATTAGATGCCTATAGACGGATGGATTTTGACATGATTTTGTTAATTGGAAAATTTATTTTTAAGCAAAAATTAATTAAAATTTTAATAAATGCCATTCGTTGTAAATATGCAAAAGGAATTTTTAATAAGAAAATTTAAGGTCGGTATCACACTAGCGTTTTAGAAAATCGGAGTTTAATAAGACTAAACCCGTTTAGTTTTGCACGATGCAAATTTTAATTAGATGATCAAATTTTAATTAATTAAATGAAATTAAGCTCTAATTCGAATTGATTTTATTAGCGGAAATTCGCAGACAAAACAAAATGTACTAATTGATAAACTTTAGGTTTAAAATATCTTATTTTAGTTAATCCAAGTGGATGGTCTGATTTTAACGAACTGATATTTTAAAATAAATTGCTCCTCGAGTCGATAAGCTTTTTCAGTAACAGATGTCTACTTTGTTGTGTTAAATGAATTTAACTTACATAACTGACGAGATAAAGTTAATTTATTTAATTTAAATAACCACATAATTAATTCGCTTCAAATATAAATTAGCTAATTGATATTGAATTTCTGGAAGTTTTGCCCGGAGTTTGCGAGTTTTGATTTGTATTTTCTTACTTACTTGCAAACTGTATGGTAATAATTAATTACGTTAATAACTTGTTCGGGACAATTTAATTTCAAAATAGAAATTTAATTTTTTATTCCGGCGCGTCGCAAGTAAAGCGGCAAATACTATGAACTTAGTTGTGCCTTTAAGGCACCACAAAAACTGATTTACAATTGTGGGAAACTACAAGAACTTAACATTAAGACTTAATTTATAGAAATTTAATTTGGGTTTGTACATTGTTTAATAAAAAATTTGGATATTAGATTATTGGAGATAAAAGTCGGTGCGGAAGATTTAATCTTATGAAATGCAATTTATGTGGTAATGAATTGAAGAGGTGGTGGGTTAGATATGTTAACAGCGGGGTGTAACAATATGTCAACCGGTAAAATGAACGTTGCTATTACCAACCGGGTCAGCGAACATTGCAGACCGAACATTTGTCTATTTCAGACCCGCTACCACAACTAGACGGGGTTGTGATTTTTAGCGGTGTTAAATTGTCCGCAACTGGCAATATACAATCACTGCGGCTCACGAACGTGTTTTGGAGGCGCCTGTAAAACGTCACTCACTCGCTGAAAGGTCGATCGTAAGATTTTTAGGGTAGAAAGGCTAAAAAAGAAATACTATCCAATTTTTACGTTAGAAAAGTTATTGCTCTGTTTTTTGTATTGGTTTCTTCCGTTCTTACACTTTCCAGTAATATACCACACGTAAAAATATATTTGTAACATTTTCCGCAAAAAGATATATAAGTAACGAATTGTTGAAATTTTGTCATAAATTCTTTTATTGTTTTAAATAAATCTATCAACATAACCACACTTTTCTCGCTGCGAAGCTTTTACGATTCAAATAACGTAAAAGTTTAATAACGTTTTCCGTATATCATTACGTTTAGTTAACATGCAAATTTTATAGTAACATTTTTTATTTTTTCGATATTTTGATTTAAAATAAACAAAACAAATAAATTGCAACCAAAGCAAAACTTAATGCATACGCCGCGCCGTAATGCGATGCAAATCGCATTCCACAGATGTAATTGGCTGGATGCTTAAAAGTTTGCAGTGTTTGAGATGTACGTGCTCACGTAGACAACAACAAAAAGTTTAATTAATTTAGTACTAAATAAACCTAATATTATTATATTATAATTAATAGAATTCCTATACAGCCCCACGTTGATTTTTTTCATATTTCAATTTTTATTATAGACTCTGCAATGTTTAACCTGAAATTGATACGCCTATGGCAGAAAACTTTAAAGGCGATCTGAGCGCCTCTACGATTAGAACATATTGCTTGTTGAAACGAACGATCGCATATCGGTTGATTTTCTTTGTATTTAATTTTTTTATCGCTTAAATGGTAAGATTCTAGTTATGTTGACATCTCCTTATACCTAATTAGGTACGCATTATCGCAAATTAGTGCACTATTTCCAGTTTCACGATTTTATTCTTAATTCGTTTGGGTCATATTGCATATTAGTGCAGGCACATTAAGTTTTGAGTATTTATTAAACATGTAGACCGGACTTTTATTATTGAAAATGGTAAAGGGGGCTTATATTAAACGTAAAAAAATAATGCAAGTTGGGGGTAGTATAAGCTAAATTTGGGGGGGGGGGTGAAAAGGTGTGCAAAATATATTATTGCGTTTTTCGTCGGAATTTGACGTTCTATCAAAAAATGTCTTACAGAAAAGTTGTAGATCATAAAAAAATCTACAACATTTGTAAGAGGCACTTTTTAAAATGACTTTAAAGTTTCCGTGGAAAATGCCAAAATACAATTTATTGTCTTAAATAAGCAAAAAAATTTTTTACATAAAATTGTTGAGAATTTTTTGAGATATTCAATTTTTCAGTCTAAAACTGTTTTTTTTTTTCAAAATTAAGTTATTTTTTTGGAAATTTAAAGTAAAACATAGAAAAAAGTATTTTTCGCATTTTTCTCGAAAGTTTTGAGTTTATGCTATATAGTAATTTCTGAAAAAGTTGAAGTTGTAAAAGTTGAAGATTCCAATTTATTGTTTATAGCATTACTGTAAAAAAATTAAGTTTCGAGTCAAACAATGAACGACAGTTTATTTTATACATTTTTTCGTACAATTGAATGGCGTAACCAGTTTTTAAATTTTCTTAAAAATTCAAACAAATTATGAACAATTACTGAACTACCAATTTTTTATTATTGCATCAAAAAGTACATACAACAGAAAAACTGAGCACCAGACCAGAACACCTCTGTAGGATGACTTTTCACCACAGAATTTATTTTTGAAAAAAAAATAGTTTTAGACTGAAAAACTGAATATCTCAAAAACTTTTAAATTACTTTATGTCAAAAAATTTGTACTTATTTAGGACATAAGGAAGCATGCTTTCACAGAATTTCATAAAAATTGAGTTATATTTGAAAAATTGAAAAACAATTTTCCCATTTACACGGAAATTCTGAGATCATAGAAAAAAGTTACTCTTATGAAAGTTGTAGATTTTTTTATGATATACAACTTTTCGGTAAGACATTTTCTGATAGAACATCAAGTTTTGCTGGAAAACGCAATAATATATTTTGCACGGCCTTTTAATCCCCTCCCCCCCCCCCCCAAATTAAGCCTAGGACACTCCCGGGCTTGCATTTTCCTTTTTTACGTGCATTATAAGCCCCTTTATTACCATTTTCAAGGATAAAAATACTGTTTACAATTACACTGTCTACACTACAACAGTAGTGTGAATTTGAGTGACGAGTAATTTGAGTGACGCGTATTAACGAGATTCCAGAAAAACAAATTTTTAGCAAAAAATGAACCCGTAAAAAGTAGTTTTTTACTATAAATCCTTTTTCAAAACGCAACGTATCTATAATCAAACTTATTTGACATTTGTAAATTCGACTTAAATTAATTTGTGCTCATCAAATAATGTTGCTCCTAAATTATTAATCTCCGTCGATGAGGAGCCATAAAAATTTAATTTTTTCACTTTTTTTCCGGAAAATGTGAAAATTCAGAAAATTCTTTTAGTAAAGTGTATTGTCATCGGGGACGAATTCATGTGCAAAATTTCAGCTCGATTGGATAGCGCCAACTGGGTCAATTTTGACTTCCTAAGTTTTGCTAAGTTAAATTATTATATAGAGTATTTAATAATTATAAAAATAAGCAAACTTAATAGAAGAAATTGTGTTAATTAGAAAGCTATGAGGAGAGAATTAAGTTTCTGCAAGCCAGAATTGCGAAAATTTCAAAATCGACAGAAACAATCACCAAAGTCGATTGAAAACGTGTTTTGGAATCCTCTAGCGAGAAGAAAAGACCAGCAGTGTGGCGTAAAGCCTACACCAGCCGACTGGGAAGCGGGTGACCGCGGTTTAAATCCTGGTCGAGTCGAATACGCTGCTGTGATCTAAAGCCTAAGATAGATCTGTGGGCTGTGGGGAAGGCAACGGGAAACCACCCCATTAATTAAATTTCCTGGTACGTCATCTTGGTTCAGCCAAGTTGATCGCCAACGCCCATTGAGGGTATGGCACATTAAGAAGAAGAGGCGAAGAGAAAGAACCTGGAAATGGCAAGAAACCGACAGAAGACTTTCCGGTGATGGAGGAAGGAAATCGTGGGAAAATACAGAGCGAAGATGAAAAAGAGATAATAATGGACGGAAAAATAATTAGAGAATCGGACTCCGAGATAGTCGTGAAATCGAAAAAGAAGAAAAAAAAATTAAAAGAAGAGGACAAATAGTATTCACGCCCCTCCCTCCAAAATCGAGGAGGCTTTGAAATCACCAGAAGTGATAGAAACAGAAATACAACAGATGAAAACTAACGAAACCCAAGACACCAAGGAACTGGAAGAAAGAATTAAGGCGATGGAACAATTCCACCTGAACTTAGGGATATTCTTCTCTAAGAGCAAGGAAAAAGGGGAGAGAAAGGAACAAATACTTAAGGAAGTGGCCGAAGTATCCCACATTTTCCATTTAACGGTAAGCGAAACCGCCAGCGTGAAGAGGCAGGGAAACTCCAAATGAGTAACCAGTAAGTAATGAAACCCGCATCAAGCTAGCGCCGCCACTTTTTCAAAACCTAAAAAAGATTATATGGGAATTTGTGGCTAATTTTAGTTGTCGCAAACGCGAATTTATCGCTCTAACCGTTCGTCAATTACAGCCGTTTGAGAGGTGGCGGCGCTAGCTTGACATCAAGCCAGCGCCGCCACCATTAAAAACTTACTAAAAACAAAAAATAATTATATGAGAATTTGTGGCTAATTAGTTGCTGCAATCGCGAATTTGTTGCTCTCACCCTTCGGGAATTACAGCCATTTGAGAGTGGCAGAAGAGAAGAATCTTGACATCAAGTCAGCATCGCCACCACTAAAAACTTACTAAAAAAATAAAAGTATATAAGAATTTGTGGCAAGTTTGTGGCTAATTAAAACAATGGCAATTAGCTGCAAATTAGCTCTTCTTTCAAATGTTAAGACGTAAGAATTTTTAAAGTAATTGTAATGATTTAAGCAATCAATATATTTTTGAAAACATTTTCATTCTTTTGTAGTTTTTTTTCTTACGTAAGATTTGTAATCCATCCCCCGGCTCTCTTTGTCAGCAAAAGTATGAAAAAGTAACCCAGTGGTGTAGCCAGGGGGGGAGGGGCTCGGGAGGCCCGGGCTCCCCATGAAATAATTTTTTATTGTAATTTTCTAACTTTTTATTAAGCGTTTGACCTTGAAACTTTGAAAAATTTTCGTTTGCGACGCTATTACAAGACTCGCTTTGCTCGTGCCCCCCCCCCCCCGAACTAAATTCCTGGTTATGCCACTGAAGTAACCCCCAAAGTCCTGTAATAATTTTGTAACCTCTTTGTTATAACAATTTTTGTTTTTAATAATTTTATAGTTTTGTGGACAATTTTTGAACGAAGTAAACAGGGTTGGCTTTTGTACCACGTTTTTAACAAAGGAATAGAGTGGCACAAAATATTTTTAATAAAATTAAAAATCCTTTATCAGGTATTGGACTATGGGAAAATAAAAACCTTTAACTTTTCTGTCGACGTTTCGAGTTTAGTATATTCGTCTTCAGGACTTTAGCATTAGGTAAAGCAAAAAAAAAATACAGTCGGCATTCTAAACCATACGTCATCTCTCATGCGTTTACAAAATTAAAATTACATTTTTTTTTTCGATTTAACCTAAATCGAGTGGTAGGCTGCAAAAGCTCATCAAATTAAAGATTTTATTCAAAATATTTTGTTCAAATCTGTATTCCTTTGTTAAAAACGTGGTACAAATGCGAACCCTGTTTACTTTGTTCAAAAATTGTCCACAAAATTAGAAAATTAGAAAAACCAAAAATTGTTTTGACAACAAAATATTTTTTATTCTATGAAAAAATCATAAAATTTATGATTACAAAATTTTTATAGGGCTTTGGTAGAGAGGGGGTTACTTTTTCATACTTTTGCTGACAAAGTGAGCAAAGGGGGGAGATTATAAAACTACAAAAGGATGAACATGTTTTCAAAAACGTATTGATTGTTTAAGTCATTACATTTATTTACTTTAAAAATACTTACATCTTATCATTTGAGAGAAGGGGGAGGGTTCTTATTTTTATCGCTGCACAGGTCTACTTTGCACTGAAGCTCCTAGGCTTATTGTACCCCATTTTTCCATTTAATTGTTAAGAAAAGTTATAAGTATTTCGATCCACAGCTTAATATTCACTGGCTGAGGGCTGAGCTAAGAAATTCTGCCGAGTTCGGGGTTTGAACCCATAATCTGCGGTCATAACTTCAACTAGCGATCACATCAAGCCACCTCTGCTGTGGTCTTGGAAGGAGGGGGTTACAATTTTTTTATTTGAGAAGGGGGGGTCTGAAATTACTAAGTGTTTTGTAATGGTGGCGCTGACTGATGTCAAGCTAGCGCCGCCACCTCTCCAAACAGCTGTAAATCGCGAACGGTAAGAGCGATAAATTCGCGATTGCGGCAACTAATTAGCCACAAATTTCTATATAATTATTTTTTAGTTTTAGTAAGTTTTTAGTGGTGGCGGCGCTGGCTTGATGTCAAGCTAGCGCCACCACCTCTCCAAACGGCTGTAATTCACGAATGGTAAGAGCGATGAATTTGCGATTGCGGCAAATCTTAACGCAAATCTTAATTATTGTAAACTGACATAAAAATAAACAATAAAATATTCTAGTTTACAAAATTTAATTGCTCAGTCAAAAAAGGGTAAAAAAGATCATTGCAATTTGTTAATCTTGTTTGCAGCTCACTAGCTGCACTGAGAATCCAGCAAAACCGTATCTTTTTTTTCCATTACCATGAAAACTTGTGGTTTAAGAAATTAGGCAAACAATAGATTGCATTTTTAAATTATTTTTTGAAAGAAAATTATAAAAAAAAACCAATATTTTTAAACAAAAGCAATGAAACAACCATGCGAGCTTCACGGTTGAACTAGAAATCTAAACCAACTCACTATCGCGGTTTCCTTTTATTAGTTGTATCACTTTTCAGTTAGGTAAATAAGTGTTCTGCCTTTAAATGGCAGGTCAATTCGAGGTCATAAAATCCCAACAATAAAATCCTTTCAGTAGGTACAAAGGTATATCCTTGCAATAGAACAATAGTATATTACAGGACAAGTGAAGAAAGTACGAAATTCGTCCATTTGCAAACCCATCTTCAGCAAATGACCCAACCATTGCAATCTCTGTGCTCTTACGAATCCTATTATAACTGGTTTTCCGTATAATTCTTGGATCTTATTGTCGATTTACATTCTTCATCCAGTTGTTTTCAGTCTTCCTCCATAGATCCTTCTTAGTATTTACTTTTCCATACCTCAACTATTAATTGATCTTCCTTTGTTAAAATCCAGCATTCACTTGTATATGTACCACTGGCTGTATTATGGTCAAAATACCTAATTTTGACCGCTCTAAACAACATACTTTACGAAATAATTGCGTTGAATGGCGATAAGCTTCTACTTCCTGCTGCCATTCTGGCACATATCTCAGTACTGCTTTCTGGTTTTCTCGTTAGTAGTGTACCCAGGTAATAGAATTTTTGTACTTCTACATCAATACGAATTTTCTCGTCGAGGGGGAAACCGCAGACCAAATTTTTGTACACCAGATTTCCTTTTATGAAATTTCCTTGGATTTCCTAAATTTTCCTTGGATTGCCAAAGACTTCCTTGGATTGCCAAAGATTTCCTTAGATTTCTTAAAATTTGTTAAAATTTCCTTGAATTGCTTAAGATTTCCTTGGATTTCCTAAAATTTCTTAAGATTTCCTTGGATTTCCTAAAATTTTCTTGGATTTCGCTTCATTAACCTTTAATTAGGTAGGTTGAATTTTCCTCGGATTTCCCGGGATTGCCTCAGATGTCCCCAAAACTTCCTCGGATTTCCTAAAATTTCCTGAGATTTCCTGAAATTTTCTAAGATTTCCCGTCTCTTGGACACCAAATTCTACCTAAGATTGCCCGAGATTTCCTCGGATTTCCTAATATTGCTTGAGATTTCCTAAGATTTCCCGTCTCTTGGACACCAAATTCTACCTAAGATTGCTCGAGATTTCCTAAGATTGCCTGAGATTTCCTAAGATTTCCCGTCTCTTGTACACCAAATTTCCCCAGAGATTTCCCCCTCGTTTCTCGTCAATCTCTACATGTAGATAGCAGTCTTAAAAATACAATATTCATATTAAAAATGTTAAATTCAATTAATTCATAATTCTAAAAAATTAAAAAAGTTGAAAAATGTTTAAAAAATTTAAAGAAATATGATGAAAAAATTAATTGCAGCAATGATTTTGGCGAGTTGGTTAATTCCTCTGAAACTATTTAATTTTTTTTAATGTTTTTAATTTAATCAACATATAAATTTATCTGCAATTCATACGTTTCGTTGAGATTAATGTTATTCAAATTTTCTTGTTAACCGTCATTGATTCACTTGTTCATTTCATTTTCTCATTTAAAATGATAAACGGATAGATAATTGCGTTCTATGTAACAGCATTACAGTAGTACTGTACCCGCATTTAAAAACCATTTAAATAAACTACAACAGCTTGAAAACCAAATAAAATTCAAAGAGTTTTAATATTAATATGCACGGCAACCGCCAATGAAAAAATGTTCACCATTTATAAAAATATCTTCTCAAAATAGAAAATCCTCAAAAATCACGCTTAATCCGCTTGTCACGCTCAGCTGGTAGGTTAAACTGGCAAAAAACTTAAATAAAATTGCGAATAAATACCAGGTTTGATTTAATTAAATTAATTAATAAAATTGAGAAAGTAATCCCTAGACCCCCCTGGTCTAAAGATTTTGCTAGGACAAATTATAACAATCCAAAATTTGAGAACATATAGTAATAATTTGGAATATCTTCTCTTAGTGTTGTCAAAGACTATACAACCACTCTATGGCTACATTTTTCTTCCTAATTTAATCAGTTGAATCATCTTTTTCATCAATATCATCAATATCATCAATATCACAGCAATATAATATATACAGTGGCGGCAATCTAAAATGCCCGGTGCATTTTATTTGCAATATACCTGTTACAATCGGCTTAATTTTAAGGGTGGTAATTTTTTGTAAAATACAATGACATACACTATTATGAGGTAACCCTTCTTAACCATTTTGTGTACAAAATGCATCAGTTTAGTTTAATAAATCTTAGAAATATAAAAAAAATCGTAGGTAGAAAGAATTTAACAGAAACTGAAAAACAGAAAATTTTAGTTTTACATGGTGAAAATAGGAGTTTTACCTATATTAGTGAGAAAGTTGGGTATGACAGACATACTGTAAGTAGATTTTTTTTTAAATATGCCATTAGGGCAGTACAAAACCACTTGACAGAGGGAATTCGAAAAGAGAAACAACCAAATCACAAAATCGTAAGCTTTGCAAAATGGCATTGAAAGATCGCTTCAAATCTCGAAGACAATTAAAAAAACAGTTAAAAGATGACTTCGGCGTAAATATTAGCAAAAAAATTTTACGTAATCGTTTAGCTGAATTCAGATTACGCGCTTAGGCTGCTGTCAAGAAACCGCGTTTTTCAAAAAAATCGAAACAAAGACGGTTACAATTTGCCAAAAAATATCAAAATTGGTCGGTATGTGATTGGAAAAGGGTCATCTTCTCAGATGAGTCAAAATTTTTACTCCATGGGTCAGATGGAAAGCAATATGTGCGGCGATTTCAAACCGAGCGCCTATCAGATAAATGCACCATAAAAACAACACGCGGTCGATTTGGAATTATGATATGGGGTTGCTTTTCTCAACGTGGTTTAGGTGAGCTACATATCATAGAAGGGTCTGTAAATGTAAAAAAATACATTAAAATTTTAAAACCCAGTTTGGAGCCATCGGTTTTAAATTTATATGCTGAAAACAAAGAATGGTTTTTTCAGCAAGATAATGCACCTTGACATACCGCGAAAACGGTACGTAATATTTTTGTAAATAATTTTTTTTTTCAAAATGTATTAATCAGGCATTGTTGTGAATACATTTAGCTAACAAATGATTGAAAAATATGAAATTGATTCCTTTTTATTTTACACAGGTATCGAATTATTTTGTTAATAACGGTATCTATACAATTGATTGACCTAACTTAAGTCCCGACTTAAACCCCATTGAGAACTTTTGGGCGGTTATGAAGAGGCATGTAGTTGACAATAGTCCTAAAAGTATACCTGAGATGAAAAAAAGCGATAAAATTTGTTAGGGATAATCGTAAGCGACGATTACTTGCAGCGGTTAGAACAATCAATGCCACGCCGTTTAAAAGATGTAATAAAGGCCCAATGGAGGTTCAACTAAATATGAATAAATTTTTTTATTAACCAATATATTATTAATCAACACTTGACTACATTAATTATCTACTAAATAATTATTTTACTATAAAATTTATATCAAATTCGAGCGCAAAAATATACCTGAAAACAATGCTTTATTTTATAATGAAGTCTTTTGTTAGTTATTTATACTATCTATCATTGAATTTAATAATTTTATATGTATTTATAGTTAGACAATTATATAACATATGAATTAGTTCCATGTTAACAAAATTTGTAAGTAAAAATTAAGAATAACTTAAAATTTTTCAACCGGGCATTTTAGATTGCCGCCACTGTATATATATTATATATAAAGATTAAAATAGAAAAATCGAATTTCGATAGTTTATTTTAAATTTTTCTATAAACAACATAGAGGCGATTAAAATAAAATAAATTAAAATGAAACTTTAATTATTAAATTTGAAAATAACATTGCTGGAAACATGCTGGGGTGTATTTAATTGGTTGCAATATTAAATGTTGTTATTTAATCATCAACAGGAGTTATTTGTTATTCAGTTAATTAAACGTGCTTAATTTTATGTTCTATTAAACTCTAAATTCTTTAATACCTCGGTGGGTAATTTAAAAGCTCCTTATAAAGTGAAGTACCTTAATAAAATAATAGGAAAATGCGAAAAAGTCGATTTCTGTAGCAGCTTTTGTAGTAAAATTCAAAGCACTACCTTGTGATGTTTAAAGCTACATCGTATACGATTTAATACTTTTTAAGTATTTATTAAATCTTTTAAAATATTATTAAAATGTTTATTAGATTCTATAAAAGCTGCTGTACAAGCAAAGCAGTGCGGTGAAATTTATTTTTATTTCCCAGTTATTTTTGAAAGCAGAAAATAAATAATAAGAATACCATAAAGCTTATATTTTTTTTCGAAACTAGATAAGCTGCGCGAATAGAATATTTTGTGACCAAACTAATAATATATTATTCTGTTTGTTTAGTTGTGATATGATAAAAATTATTCATAGTAATTTATAATATTATATTTATAAATTAATAGTATATTACATTGCATTCCTATAAAGGAGGTTATTATTTACAACCGAAGGTGGATAAATAATAAGTAGTTTACTCCCCAATGGTATTATACTATTTTAGCAGCTTACAAAACATAAAATGCCGCGAAAATATTTAAATTAAAATTTCAATAAAATCAATAGTAATTTCCAATATTGTTTTTTATTTCAATTTTAGTCTTTAAAATCTTGTTGTTTTATAATAGCACTAACAATGTTCAAGTGTACTTTATCTGATACACTAGGAAAACTTTCTATCAAATAGCTATTACCCAGCTATTTCTCGAAGTACAACAATAAAAGATAATATTATGTAAAAAGTTATTTTAAAAACAAAGGTTTGTACATTTTGGGTTCTTTTATGTTAATGATAATATTATGTACAAAATGTGAAGATCATTAATAACAATCAGTCAAATTTACATTAAAAGCATTTTCAAAATTTGCTTAAATTACATTTATAAATTTTTTTATAAACTCAAACTCACATTAATAAAGATATATTTTATTAGAACCGGACTAACCGGTTCCGAAAATCGACGGTCAAGTCAAATTAAAGCTAAATGAAAACAAATATTTAATTATCTTTGAAATTTTTTCATTTGTTTTCATTTGGTTTCAACTTATGTCAATAACAATATTTATTTTATTTGAGCTGTTCTGTTAACGGTACGTGTGCTCGAAGTAAACAGGTGTAGCAATGCGTTTTAATGAATAGAACATATGGTAGTTAACTGTTAACAAATTATAATAAATTTATTTTAAATTAGATTACATTAATTATTATAACCGAATTTGTACGTAAAAAGGGATTTCACATTTTCAGAATCGTGATTTTCAATTTCTGGCAGCTTCAAGTACATATTATGTTTTCACTAAAAGATAGGGCGCATACGACCAATTTACCTTTTTACTAAAAATAGTTTTACTAAAAAATAAATTTTTATTTTAATATGATTAACTGCATAACTCCATAACTGCTTTGATAGTAACTTACATAATTATATGATCAAATTATGCCTAAATAAAACTTGTAGATGAAAAGGCACACCAAGAGCTGGGCTAATCTTATGGAAATAGCCAATAGAATTATTGCATTCGGTTTATTAGCCGTTTTTATTCTAAATTTTGAATAATCTTAAAAAGTAATACATAAATTTTTAATGTGCCTGAAGTGAGCGCCGCCATTTTTGAAAATTTAAAAACTGAAGATTGTGCCGGGTTGTGCCCGATGTGTGCCACGTTGTGCCTTTTTTTTTCATTTATTTTATCATTTCATTTTTCAAAATATTTTGGGTCCACAAACTATTTTATCGATAGAAGTTACCCCCTCATTTTTGATTTTTTTTTAAATCAAGATTGTATTGGATTTTTCTTGATGTGTGATGTTGTGTGCCGTAAATCATAAAATTATATTTTGACAAATAAAATATATTTGGGCCAGAAACTATTTTATCGATAGAAGTTAGCTCCGCCATATTTGACGTTTTAAAAATCTAAATTGTATTATTATTATTATTATTATTAGCTTTATACATTCTCTCAAATATTGCTATCCCTTACCGGGATTTACAAATCCGTTTGAAGGGGTGGATTATCCCCATATACATATAACATCTGTGTTTGAACATGATCATTTTCTTCGTTTTGTTTTGTTTTGTGTTAATTTTTCAGCATAGAATTTAATGGTTTACGACACACCTTACAATTTTTATTTTTAAAAATGTCAGAAATGGCGGTGCATACTTCTTTTTAGTAAGTTTTACCCCAAAAATATTTTATTTTTCAAAATTTTATCGATTTTTTATTTTCAAAATAGATATTTAATAAAATAAAATTTTAGGATTTACTGCAACCAACTTCAAAAGAATTATTATGTATATCAAATTAAAATTTTATTATTTACGGCACACAACGGCACACATCTGGTAGAATCTAGTACAATTTCGATCTTTAAATAAGGTATCTCTATAAAATCCAAACAAAAATAATGTAAAATTTAAAAAATACCGCTTCATCGGGCACACATCGGGCACAACCCGGCACAATATTCAGTATTTTATTTTTAAAAATTGGATGGGCTAACTTCACGCACATAATATTATGTAACTATATCATAATTTTATTAGAAAGTTTTTAAATTTGTTTAGCCACTTTGCATAGCATTTCGGTTTTCTGTATAACATTTCATATTACATCAGACAGGCATCAACATATTATCATCATCATCCATAACAGAAGCAAAAAGAACCCGATATGTTATACCTGGATATTAACAATAAATTTTACTTTGTAAGTAGTAATAGGAACTGAAATAAAGTTAGTAAGGCTGAAAAAAATTAAGCAATCAGAATTCAGACAACAGTCAGATGTACAAATTTGGAAATAAAAATCGATTTCCACAGTTGATTTTGGATTTTTTATATTTTGATTTAATTTGAAAATTGTTTGTATTTTCCCGCTTTCCCGACATCAAGTTGCGTCATTATGACAGCGGGTTGGGGAACCAAAGTTTTTGCAAGAATTAGTTAAGGACAAGGGGGAAACCGCTGTGAAAATTTAGTGTACAAGTAAAAGGAAATCTAAGGAAATCTTAAGAAATCTAGGAAATCCGGGTAATCTTAAGGAACTCGTGGAAATCAGAAAAATATTATAGACAATCTTTTATGGTTTACTTTTCCAACTTTTTCTGGAAGAAATCTTAAAACAAAGCAAGGAAATTTTAGGAAATCCAAGGAAATCCGGAGTAATCTTAGAAAATTTTAGATATATTCTACGCAGCCTTTATTTTACTTTTTTAATTTTTTCAGAAAGGAAATCTGGGAAAATTTTAGAAAATCTGAGAAAATTCGAGGAAATTTTAGTAAATCTAAGGAAATACTATAAAAGAAAGGAATTAGTTAAGGACAAGAGGAAACCGCTGTGAAAATTTAGTATACAAGTAAACGGAAATCTAAGGGAATCTTAAGATATCTAGGAAATCCGGGTAATCTTAAGGAACTCAAGGAAATCAGAGAAATATTATAGACAATCTTTTATTGTTTACTTTTCCAACTTTTTCTGGAATAAATCTTAAAACAAAGCAAGGAAATTTTAGGAAATCCGGAGTAATCGTAGAAAGTTTTAGAAATATTCTAGACAGCCCTTTTTTTAATTTTTTCAATTTTTTTTTAAAGGAAATCTGGGAAATTTTTAGAAAATCTGAGAAAATTCGAGAAAATTGTAGTAAATCCAAGAAAATCCAAGAACATCTAATAAAAGAAAAGAATTAGTTAAGGACAAGAGGGAAACTGCTGTGAAAATTTAGTGTATAACTAAAAGGAAATCTAAGGAAATCTGGAAAATCAAGGTAATTTTAAGGAACTTGAGGAAATCAGAAAAATATATTAGACAATCTTTTATTGTTTACTTTTCCAACTTTTTCTGGAAGAAATCTTAAAACAAAGCAAAGAAGTTTTAGTAAATACAAGGAAATCCAGAATAATCTTAGAAAATTATATATATATTCTACACAGCCTTTTTCTACTTTTTCAATTTTTTCTGAAAGGAAATCCGGGAAAATTTTAGAAAATCTGAGAAAATTCGAGGAAATTTTAGTAAATCTAAGGAAATCCAAGGAAATATTATAAAAAAAAAATTAGTTAAAGACAAGGTGGAAACCGCTGTGAAAATTTAGTGTACAAGTAAAGATAAATCTAAGAAAATTTTAGGAAATCAACGAAATCCGGGCAATCTTAAGGAGGCTCTAAGAAATCAGATAAATATTACAGATAATCTTTTTTGTTTTACTTTTCCAACTTTTGCTGGAAGAAATCTTAAGACAATAATTATTCAAGGAAATTTTAGGAAATCCAAGGAAATCAAAGGAAAAAAAGAAAATCCGGAGTAAGATTTCTTACTCCGGATTTTCTTTCTCTAAGAATCTTTTTTAAGAATCTTAAAAAATTTTAGAAGTATTCTAGACAGCCCTTCTTTTACTTTTTCAATTTCTTCTAAAAGGAAATCCAGGAAAGTTTTAGAAAATCTGAGAAAATTTCATGAAATTTGAGGAAATCCGCGGAAATCCTAGAAAATCTCATAAAAAAACGTAACAAAAATTAGGTCTGAGGTTTCACCATCGGTTAATGAGAAAGTTGGATAATTTTGCTATTAAAATTTGAGAATTTAGTTTTTAGATTTATGTATTAAAAATAAATTTTGTAATTTCCTTAATTACACATCAATATGTGTGAGTGCCGATCCAGCAGAAAAATCTCTCCATCAATTTTTTGATTATTTTGTAAACTTTTCCGCATTTTCTGAATTTTCACCAAAATTACAGGCTAAATCAATGCTTTTAAAGTCTTAACATTTTGTTTAGGTGACCGACAAACCCTGAATTTACCTATTTACGCAATTTATATTAAAATTATGAATATTGATTAAAACTTTTAATGGCGAATAAATCATTGCAAATTTCGAAGCTAACACTTTTTCATACCCTATTTGACCATAAAACAGCCAGTTCAGCGATATGCCTTATTAATATTGCGTAATGATAGAGTGAGTATATTGCTAGCTAACTAATTAGCCACTTTTAATTTTAGTTATACCTGCAAAAATTTATTTAATCTGTCAATTTGTAGTTGTTTTAGGGTTTACTACAATTAGCCTACACAGCATATACCTGCATACTGACATCAAATTAATTTTAACTTTTTCGTTTATGCGAATTATTTGAATAAAATTTAAAACTTTGAAAGGAATATTATGAGGAATTGGTTTAGAAAGTTGTAAAATCTCAATAAATACAAACTGTTAACAAAACATATAATATAAAAATTAAATAAAATAAAACATAAAAACATTTAAATTTTAGTTAATAAATTTTGAATTATTTAAACGTAAATTTTTAATAAATGTTAACAAAGCAGTGGCTAAGTTGCAGTACCCCGGCAGTATAAGGTCGAGTTTTGCAATATGCCAATACTTTTATACTTGATTTAACTAGGATCACAACAAAATTTGAATTTCACGTTTTGGCTGGCAATGGTAGGATAACAATCACGTCGGCACCGAAGTGAATCACTTACGCAGAGAGCTTTCGTGAAAAAAGAATTTAAATTAGATAATCAAATTAAAATTATTATATAATTAATTTGTATTATATTTTTTATATCAGGTAAGTAAATTTTTGTGAATTGAAAAATGTAATTTGTGCTATCAAATAGGAAAGTTATGTAGATTCCAAAATATTAAATAAATAACAAAATTTGGTATGAAATGCGTGAACTGATTGGCATTCTAGTTCCAAGCTACATAAACCAACATTTACATGAATTTTAAAAATAGAGTTTAATATACATATTTTGCGATTTGCAAGCACAACATGGAGCTTTGTAAAATGCACTTTTATTGACTTTCAAGGTCTACTGCTTCATTTACCCAAACTCGTGCAATTACTTTCGTGCAGTAACATTTCCTAACAGGATGTAAATTACTCACTTTTGTAAAACTGCGATTAAAAAAATTAATCGCTTGCTTTAACGAGCAACGATTGTTAATTTTTTAGAATTTAAATCGCTGAAATCATAACAATGTTTGCATAGGAATGGAGTAGTTTACATAACAACCACATCGAAAATATTTTTAAAACTATTTCGCATTCAAAAATTTATTCTATAAAAAGTCAACGTTTTTTTTACACATTTCAATATCCAATAGGATTTTTATAAAATATACTACAAGTTTAGAATTTTTAGGCGTTCACAACGCTTATCCATCAGCCATCGGAAATGCATCCTGCTAGAGGTATTCCATTTCCTTTTGCTCGACACGTGACATTTTTTGTTGTATTGAATATCCGAGATCTGGTTTATTACAATCCAATGAATAATGTATTAGAAACTAGCGTGTATTTGTCATATGTGTTCTTGGCAGAATTTACGAAAATGTGTTTGATTATGTAAATGGAATTTTTGAATAGTGTACATAAATGACGACTTAAAACTAAAATGAGTTTTGCAAAATCTTTTCAAATATTTTACATTACACGTTCAAAATACAATTCTTATTGTATGAATATTTTCAATAGGTAGGTAGGTACGAAAATTCTAAAACGCTATTTCTTATATTGCCACAGCGAACAAATTTCTTATTACTTTTATTTTACGGTAAAACTTAAATTTTAATTCAAAATAAAATATTTCGAGTGAAAGTAATAAAAACGAAAAGTTAATAAGGAACTATTAGAAATTGTATTTAAATTGAAAATTTTAAAAAAAGATCCTTCGTCAATTTTAATTCATTATTAATATTATAAAATGCTGCAATTAGAGCTTTCAAGCTAAGGTTTTCGTTGCGCAATTAATATCTTTTGGACGTCGCATACTTTTACAAGGACGAATTAGATAATTTCAATATGGCCTTTAACTACGGATTTTATTTGTTTTCAGAATTAACTGGAAGAATTGACTGCAACGTTGTTTACGTCACGAAACAATAAATTGAACAAGATACTCTATTTGATGATCGTAGTTCCATAATCAAAAACATCTCAAAGAGCATCAGCCTTACGACGACGTTTTCTACATTACGTTAAAACTGAAAAGAGTTTTCAAAAACAGTTGAAACAAATAAATTGTTTAAAAGATAGAAAATCTTTTAAGAAATTTTTAAAGAATTTAAATTATTGTAACTAGGCATCTTCTGAACAAAACTCCTTTTGTTTAATGTAATATTAATAAAATTTCTTTCGCAAAAGTTTCTATCTTAAATAATTACATAAAAAGTTTCTTTCGTTATTTATTTTCAAAATATCTGCAAACAAGTTTGTGCTAAATATTTTAAGAATTTTCGATTATTTATCTTTTGTGTTTATTTTATTATGAATAAATTCTTTAGAAAGTTTTCAACTAAAATGATTTCATATATCATTGTCCTTTTAAAAGTATTATATAATATATTTCAATTTATATTTTTGCTCTATTATGTAGACATTGAAAATTCTTTTGAACTGTATTTCGTCTGTATTAAACTAGTATTAACTTAAAAATTTACTTAATCAAAAATAAAAGTTTTAATTTATCGTATAATTTATCGCCTACGTATTGTACTTTCCAGTTTTTAAACTTTATTCCTTTACAATTTTCAATCTGTAGTTATTCTTATGCATTTCAGCTTTTGGAATTACAAATTTATTTGGAAAACAATGAAATGTGAGGTTATGGTTTCTATTTGACATTTGATAATATGAGATTAACTCAATTAACTTAACCACTTAAAGGGGTACTCTAGTCTAGAGCCACAAATTCCGGTCGTTTCTCGAGCTCTGTAAAAATGAAACAAAGAATATTTTTACTATCCCTTTTTTTATCATCTGTTTATTGATACTTTAAGAATTCATAAAAATTTAAACGAAAAAAAAATTCAAAATTCAAGAAGTGGGAGGTCCAAAAGAAAAACGGTGCCCTGACGTGCAAGGTTTCAATCCTTCTGGTCATCTGAAACAAAAAATCCAACGAATTCTTAATTAATAAAGTTGTCGTTAGGGTATGACCCTTGAACAAGTAAAAAAAAATTTTTTTTAGACAAAATGGCGGCCGTTTAAAAAAATTTTGTTTTACAAGTTTTTTATTACGATTACAATTTTTTTTAATAGTAATTTTTAAAATTTTCAACTTTAGTTAGGTTCATGTCGTAAAGGGATGTATAAAGAATGTTCATACTAAATTTGAAATAAATCGGTTCAGTAGAACTTGAGATATCGTGCACGCCAGCTCGAAAAGCATTCGAAAAAAAAAGGACTCCGATGTCCTTTCGTGAAAACGAGCAGACTGACTCGAAACTAACTTGAAATGTTAATATAATCAGGTTTTATGGAGAATTCATCCGCAGGTTGTCGGGCAGCGCCTACCGTCTATTGTTCATTTGTTTCGGTCGTACCAGATTCGATACCGCGTCACTAAAATGGCTATAACTGATTAAATAATCTGAATTTTGAAAAATGCTTTTAAAGGCATATTCTTGAATGTCTAAAAAAAATTTCGATTTTTTTCAAATTTTTAGACTAGAATACCGCCTTAAGATTTTTTTTTACTGAATAGTATCAACTTTACCTGCAAAACATCGGCGATTTAGGTACACCAATTCATAAAACTTTGAAATTCGAGGGTTCTTTCGAATACAAGGCATGGAAAGTTTTCAACAAATGCGTGAATACATATTTGACTACGCGATCAAGATATGTTTTCAATCAAAGCTAGCTGCCCAAAACAGGAGTTGACCGTAATATGATAATTAAAATGCAGCTTTGCTGAATTTATTCCCTTTAAGCCACTATATGCCTACTTACCTTTTTATAAATAAATAGAAAAAATATATAAATATTATTGTTTTCAGTTAACGATAAATTTCAAGGAAATATAAGTAGATGGGTGCAAGTTTATTAAAAACGTGGAGGTTGAGAAATATTTTACAGTAACGCTTGGATTCGAATAATTAGTCTTCGGGCCAACACAGATGCATTCTGTGTAACCTGCACAATGACAAAGATTTATACTTCTGCTACGTTGAATAGACCTTTTTGTACCATATACGACATTGTTCTTGTATACATATACTTACTTTCTTTGCATACGTTTCAGCAAAAAGTATTAAATGTTCACAATTTAGTGACGTTTGTACAATGTTTAATTAATTTTGTTTAATATTTATTTATGCTGCAAGTACTTCTAGCGACTAATCTTCTATTGTTTGCTTTCATTTATATAAATGTCATTTTGTAATATCGTATAGTGCACTAACACAATATTATCTCGATTAATTTATAATATTAACTATTGTATATGCTATACAGGGCCAATAAAACTGTTTTAAGTTAGATTAGGTTAGGTTAAGTTAGGTTGGGTTTGGTTGGGTTAAGTTGAGCCGGTGCCAACGCAGTTGTTTCAAATTTTACTATTTTACTTCAAATTTAAATATGTGCACTATAATTGTTCACAATTGAATATTTTACAGCATTAAGTAACCGGAAGTCATAAAATTAAAATATTCCGTGATTGCTCAATCAATTAAAATCATTAATTGCGCATTACGTGAAGTTAGCAGCTCATGCACATTTAAGTTTCTAAATTTTAACAGGTTATTAAAGCTTCTTTCACGTACAGATTTAATTATTTTTCTTTAAAATAATAATTTTAAGAAACCTTTTGTCAGAATCAGTCAAAAATTTTAAATGCTTTAATTTGTCAAAAAAAGGAACAACTCGGAAATACCAACCAAAAGACGGCAATTAATACAGTTAGTTCCGGTTATAACGTATTTGAGGGGACCTACTGATTTGCTCCATAATAATTTATTATTGACTTAACAAAATAATTAATTACTTTATCAACTGTCATAATAAACCAATAATCCATATTGAAGTAATAACGAATGTTTTATTAATATAATAAAGAGTCAAAACGTTGAGCTTAGTACGTTATAAGCGGAACTTGGTTATATTCTGGTTCGTTATAACCAGACATTACTGTATCAATGACTTATTCTTGAAAAAATAATTTTAACTTGTAATTAACTTTTTTCATTAAGAGGCACCCTAACAAGAATATTTTAAAAATTTATTATATACAGGAAGGTAGTGTAGAGTTTGAAAAAAAAAGTTTTATGATTGTTGCAAAAATTATCACAGTTGAACAAATATTTTGATTAAAACTATTACTTGTTAATAGAATCTCTATAAAATGAAGAAAATTTCTAAAAGGTTCCCCATCTCAAGTAATACCAACGTCGGTTTTTACCATTGAAGTATAATAAATATGTACATATAATTTCATACCAGAAAATAAAGCACCAGAAAGGTACCTAAGTGACAAGCATCCGATAAATAAAAGAAACTGATAGACATTTAAATATCTTTCAGTAATTACAGAAATGAATATTTTTCATTATTAAATATTTTTTAATTTTTATTTTAAAACTAAGAAAATATTTTTTTAATTATTATTATTTTTGGTACATAAATTTTATGAACCGAAACGATACTGTGAATTGTAAATATTCCGTTAGTAAAAAATCAACATATAATCTGTCCACAAATGATTTGTCAATACAGTAGCCGCAAAAGGGGCAAATCAATGCCATTCCGTAACGAAAATACCTGTACCGTATATGTACCTAAATGATACATCAATACAGTAACGGAAAAAAAGCGTCAAAACAATGCCATACCGTTACGAAAATACCTGTATTGTATATACATAAATGATATTCAAAACAGTTTACGGCAAAGTGGGCAAATCAATGCCGTACCGTTATGGAAATACCGATACCGTATATGTACATTTTTGACGGCTTTGAGCTGCTTGGGATAGGCCTCAAAGTCTTAATTAAAATTGCACGCTAAGAAATTCAGGCAATTGCGAGAAATACATTTTATTATTTATTTATTTTTTCGGAAACCTTAAGCGACAAGGGTTTAATTAAAAAGAAAAATATTAATCGGTAAAGATCTGAATTTTGGTATACATGTTTATTACGCTTCTGGTTAAACATACTAAAAGTCCCCGTCGAAATTTATTTTGCTGGAACCGCCATCTTGGAGAAAAGATATACCTTTTCAGTTTTTTGCCTATATCTCGGCAACTTTTGCTGATACAAAAAAATAGTTCAGATGAAAATTGTAGTTTATTAAATTTCCTTCAAAAAGTTTATAAGCATTGTTTTTGTATCTCCTATACTTTAGCTGTATACATTTTCTCAATTGGATGATTTTTAACAAAATTCTATTTTCAAACCACCCCACAGTGGGTCAGACGCTCGGAAAAGTGGCCAAAAATACATTTTTGTCAACTTAACAGTATTGCCACAAAATTTAGTATATCTTTAGAGAAAACATCAGTGCACCTTTTTCTCGAATCTCAAGTGAATTGAAAAATATTTCTGCTTGTTAGAGCGATGCAAAAATCACCTTCTATTAATCGCTGATTTGAGTAGCATTTCGCTCCATGCAACACCAAGTTTTGACGACTTATTGTCCAGATTTCAGCTTCGAGTTTAAATTGGTATTTAATAGAAAAGTTGTCTTGAAGTATGTACTTTCGAATAAAAAAATTTTTAGACAATACAATGGTGCAATAATTAAATACATTATTTCATTCCGGGAGCTGCTCAATAGAAAATCTCAAATAATTCTCCAACTTTGTGTGGACTTATAAACAATTTCCCGCAATTTCCCGTTTTGAAAAAATACGCAAAAAATACATTAGACATTTCTCAAACAAACTATGTAAATTAAGTAAATGATTATTGTTGAGGAAGCGGTCATTAAAACAAATAAATTTGCCGACGTTTCGGGTTCTTTATTGACCCATTTTCAAGGCTCTCTGTTTGGCGCATTTTACATGCAAATTGTAAAACTTCATCATAATACAATTACAATTTACAATTTGCATGTAAAATGCGCCAAACAGAGAGCCTTGAAAATGGGTCAATAAAGAACCCGAAACGTCGGCAAATTTATTTGTTTTAATGACCGCTTCCTCAACAATAATCATTTACTTAATATGGAAGGTCAACTATATTCACACAATTTTAAACTATGTAAAAATTGTTTGTGCATTCAAGTGCGTTTTTAAATAATTCGCGATTTTGAACAACGCGACGGTGACGCGCTACGTGTCGCATAATTATGATTATATTGCAATTTATGTATATAATGTAGGTACTTATTAAAACATGTTTTATACATTAAACTTAATTTTTCAATTTGAATGAAAACGTTTGTGATTTAGGTACAAGTGATAGCGTAGAAGTGATGAAAATCATTATTTAGACTAAAAATATCCTCTAAAAAGCACCCTGCAATTCAATATTTTTAAAATAAATTAAAATTCAAACTTGCAATAACTTTATCAAAAACCATCCCTTAGAACACAGAGCACACCCATGGGGTCTCAATTTTGTTTTTACTGTTACTGTATTGCATCAATGTTGTTTAACATAATTAATGCGAAAGAAAATATTTTTTGCTGGCCGTATACAAAAACCACCCTCTAAAATCAACCCTCTTTAGTTTTTATTTTATTTATTAATTTTTCTGTATTATGTGAGCCAACTTTAAGTCATTAAAATTAAAATCATATTTTAATAACCACTCGTATAAAAAACACCCCTCTAAATCATCCCTGTTAATTTAAAATTTTTTAATTAATTTTCCCGTGTTATTTATGCTAGTTTTAAGTCATTAAAATCAAAATCTGATTTTTGGCCACTTTTTCGTGTTTTCGACCCACTGTGCACCCGTACGCAACAAATGAAATTAAGACAAAAAGCAGACGTAAAAATCATAAATTATATGCAGGCTACATTCGTAAACGCAATGTATCACTTAAATCTCCACGGAAGGATCCATACGCTCGCCGAGTTTATAAAGAGCTCCCGATGCTTTTCCGCGAACAATCATTGCCCAAACCTCGTTGTAGAATGAGAGTTTCTCAAATCACGCACAGCAGGGAAGTAGGACTAATCATGCTTTGCAGATAAACCGGTTCTCTACTTTTCCTAATTTTCAAAAGTAGCAAAATGCAAAACAAAGCGTTGGTCTATCTTCAAAATATTTTGAGTTAGACAAAAAGAAAGTGACGTGTCATACCTGCATATCACACCTACAGAAAATTCGCGTATAAAAGTAAACCACATCTTACATATTAGTCCAGTCAGTCGGTGTTCGAAACTGCCGTTTTCGTAACAAAATTACGGACGTTTTTTTCTCAGCGGTTCTATATGTTTTTTGGTGTGTTGAATCCGAATTTCAAGTTTGCTGTATTGCAGCAGGTCGGATTCACAACGAAAAACGCAAAAAACCTCAAAATTTTTGCACTTTTTTCAGTTTTTTGCTAATATCTCAAAAAATATACAAAAGGTATACAAAATTAAAGTAAACAAAATTTTCTACAAAATACATTAGTTGACTTTGATTTTCTAATAAACGGTTTCGGCGCTAGAGCGCTTTGAAAAGCAGCGATATTTTTATCCTACCGCGAAAATTTCAAAAACACCCTCTCTCACCCACTACTACTCTAAAATTATACATGTTATCAACAAAAACCCTTATATCACGTAAAAATACATTAAATTTTCTACAAGATACGTCTGTAACATGTAATTTTCTCATAAGAGAGCAGGGAGAAAAGCAAAAATGATAAAAAAATACCTTCAGCGCCCTACAGCCAAAACGATCTGTCTATTTCTCATCAGCGCTATACTTTCGATATGTATTACCCCTAAACGACGTTTTTTGAATGAATAGAACGCACAACATATTAGGTACATGAATATAAAAACTGAACTGAATATGAATGATGAATAATGTCCCATGAAATGAATGAAAGTCGAGGCAAGCAATATTTCTTGAGCACTAGAAAGTCTAGGTGAAGGGTTTTGGGCAGTGGAAAGTCCAGACTGAATAATGAGTTGTTACTGTTCTTCAACTGAAGCAATATTGTAATAGAATGATTAAAGTTATGATAGAAAAAAATTAATTAGTAAAGATGCATAATGCTGCAAAATATTAGTACATAAATTAACACCTTCTATTGCCTTAGCTGCTTCCGATAGTGGTACTCTAAGGGGCTCATCCAGATCGTCTTCCTCTTTTTTATTGAAATTGTTGTCAATGTTGGAGCACGACTTCTTGCATTGCTGGCACAGTTTCATAAGCTTAATGGAAACCAGCCTAATTTTTGTCAACTTCCACTCCCACTTCTCTGGGTCCAAGTGGTTTCCGATCCACTGCTGCACTTGATGAAGAACTCTGAAGGCGTGTTGTTGAGCTGCAGCTTCAGTGGAAGATATAGATGTCGTGTTTGATGATAGCTTATAGTCTGATGTTCCATATTGCTTATATCTTAGCTTGTTGTGTGGTTACCACCCTAAAGGGCAATCAAAAATTTCTCACCAGCAACTGTTACTTCCTTTGGCTGGGATGTAGGATCAGTGCATTTAACAATTTATTATTGGAGATCCGGGTTTTTGGAGAGGGTCTTGAAAAACTTAACCTTGAGGAAGAGCATGTTGTTGGCCACACTCATTTTCACTGCACATCATAACTGCTTGCTGGAAGACCATTTCACTATCATTACGTTTTATCATCAGCGTCGTGATAAATCTATCCATGTTTTTCGCATTCGATAGAAAATTAACTTAATTTATAATCAATTCTACTGCTCATTAATATCTTATGATTGCTTTCCGCTGCGCGTTGTTTTGGTCTTGATCTGTGCGACTAAAGTTTTTGTTTGTCTAAATTTACTTTACCTATATTTTTCTTTATTTCTTAATTAATTTTTTCTTTTTAATTAATTTTAATAATTTTAGTTAATTAATTCTTTATTTCTTTAATCTCAATTCTTCCACTTCATTTATTTTTTGAAGCTACAATCTAGTTTTCTTGATTCTGTTTTACGCTTTTCGGTCAAGAAATTCCTTCTTTTATACTATCCACTTCTTATTCACTTTATTTACTTTCCAAAGTAACAAAATCCTTAATTGTTTATCAAATATTTAAATACTCTAAAATACTGCTGCCAACTTAAGTGTCGAAAACAAAATTTCAAGTAGCACTGAAAAATAAAAGAAATAGTAGAGTAGTATATAATACAGGCAATGAAAATTTAAAAAGGCCTTTTGCCTACAAAATGTGGTGTAGAAACTATTTTGATATATTGTTGTGATATTTTCTTCGTTTCAAAAATGCTTAACTAACTTTTCTGGTAAAATTCACTCTTCAAAATTATGCTGCCAAACTATTTGTAAAATCCAAATTTGTAAACACAAAATGAAAATGCTAAAATCCAAAAATTTTTTTTCACACCAAAATCTTCGAATAAATCCAAATTTAAGTCCAAAATTATTTTAAATTAAATTTTCTTGTATAAAATTAAAAAGGTAAAACAAGACATAACTCGCTCATGTGCGATGATACTAAATAAAACTTTATATTACCTGCAAAGTAACTTCAAAATGAAAACAAATTTTTCAGTTAATTAAATTTTTTTAATATCCAAGCTCAATATTCTCTTTAATCTTTAAATCTCTAATCCAAATTATTCACCCAAATTAAATATTCAAATCAATTTCACCAAAAATCGCCAATTACAGTCAAAACTTTTTATTTGCAAAAATACAAACTCAAACTAAATCTGAAAGAAATTCAGAAAGATATAACTTGCACTTCCTGCCTCTGCCTCTCATTTTGGCGAAAAGCTTGGTTTTCATCGCTCACCATTGCCACCTCAACTTGTTGGCGCAAAAACCAGCAAATACAAATTTATTACAAAATCAAAAAATATTAATTTACACAAAAAATACAAATTAATTTAACAAAATAAATCAAAACCAAACGGGAATTTTTGGAACATGACAATATGTTATTTAGTTCCAGGAACCAATAAAAAATTCAAGTTTCTGGCCTTGGAGGAAGTGGGGCGTGGTCCGCTAAGAGTATAAAAACTTTTATTTTTGAAATAATTCATCAACGGTTGGTCCTACAATAAAAATGACATATACAAATTGGAAGGAAACTCATTTTCCTACAGTTTTTGTGTTAACATTGTTTTTGTAAGTCTGATGTGTAATGTCGCGGCGGAAACGTGAAAATTTTTCCGAAAAATCGTCCAGCCCTTCGTTTTTCCCACTTGAAGAAGTTATTTGTAGCTATTTATTATATAATTATAATAATTTTGTAAATTCAAAGTCACCTCATTTCCACACCACCACGAGGTATTCAGAGATACGGTTTTCTAAACAAAGAAATATTTTTAAATTTATTTTTTTGGAAATGTTTTTCTGTTAATAAATCCTTGATATAATTAGTTAATTTTGATATAACCTATTTTGGGTATAGAATCAACAGGAAACGGCCAATTTAAGATTTTCTGATTCTTGAAGCTTCCTGATTTTTTGTTCCCTTTTGAACCTAGTTTAAAGGCTTAAAACCAACTTCTGATACCAAAATGTAGCCGGTCTTATATTACTTCATGAAACCCTACGTTTACAGCTTACGAATTGCAAGTTCGAATCTCCTAGCGGGCAATTTTTTTTATCACATAATATTATATTAAATATTTTTTATTTTTGACTTTGACGTTTTAAATATAGAACCACTTCTAAAATCCACAATGTGGTGATTAATTCAGAATTTTGTCGCTGTAACACTACACATCAATTCACTGCTGTATATTAAATTAAATAAAAAGTCCATAAGCAGGGTAGTAAATGCCCTAGTCATTTTTACCTCGAGAGCAAGAAATTAAAGATGGTACCACTCATATTCTTCATTTATATAGAAACCAATAAGACACCAAAGGTAAATCAGAGCATGTGTCGAAAATGAAAAGAGGGACGTTAGATTGTAAAAATACAATAAAAAGTTGGTTAAAACCCAAAAAGTAATCTAAGATTCAATTTTTTTAAATTTTCTTGGAAAATTAAATTGAAAACTTTATAAAAGCTTGACGAAGTTCAGTTACCGGAATTATTGTAAATATTAAGTTTAAAATATTTTTTTACTAATAATTAGGTACTTTCTACACTTAATGACCCCTTGGTAAGATACAAAAATTGCTACCAAACTTTAAAGTAAACACTGCAAAAGTGTCGAATTTTAATTTTCCATTCAACTAAAAAAATTATTTCAAATTTTCTTACGCAACGTTTCAAGTTGGTAACTAATTTTGGTGAGTAGCTTCTATACAATTTTATACTTTCAGACATAGTAACCCTTAACATTATTGTCTTGTGCACATGTTACTCAGCGTTTTTGTTCTCTATTGTCTCCTCACCCACAGAAAATTCAGAATCATTGAAGCAGATATGACTAATAGATAAGTGTCCTTAATTGATTTTCAAAGAAAAAATTCCGTTTCCTTTAGAAGCCTGACGTGATTTATAAATAAATTGTATTCTGCTTTAATTATGTTTTAGATTTGTAATTACCCTATTGCTATAAATGGCATTTATAATTGGACGCGATTCAGATAGTTCAAGTTCTCTACAAACAAAGACAATAAATAATTATGCTAAATTTACTTTGTTTAACTTAATTTTTTATTAAACAAGGAAAACCAATTAAAAAATCGGTAGTTAGTCAGGCGCCCCGTTAATAAATATTTAAAAATTAAAATATTTATGGGTTTACTGGCATTAATAATTTGATTAAATTATGCCATTGTCGATCGTATTAACTTAATAAGCATTCATGTATTAAATTTGCAAAACAAATTAGTCCCGTTTAAACATAAACAGTTTATTTTGCAAATTTAAGCAAATAATGATAATATAATTGGTTTGTGGATTGACTTTGTCATAATCACAATCAGTGAAACTATGTTTATCTTAAAACATTTTTTGTTTGCACAATCCAATTACTGGGTACTATAATTTTTAAAATATACTCGAAATAAAAAAGTCGAATTCGTTTCACCGATACAGGTGACTTGGACGGATCGCATTTTACAGTAACGGAAACTCGGAAAATTTAAATTAAATTTGTCGAGTATGATTTAAAAGTGTATAAACAAAAACGGTTTGATATTTTCAATTTAAAAAAAAATCTTGAAATAACATGAAGTTGACAAAAAATATAAGAAATCGTGCCAAGTATACAAAAGTCATAGAACTCATAGACAGGACTAAAGTAGTAATAATCCGATGAAGGGTGAGGTTAAGTAGAAGCCACTAGAGACCTTGTCATAGTATATCCGTGTGGTTGATTGGCCAAATCTGTCAAGTCGAGTCTTTACTACATCCGTCCGAGGTTTCGACCAAATTTCTCAATTTAAAGTTCTATTCTCTGATTAGTGCTTATTAAATAAATATAAATTATTAGATACATTTAATTGCGTAAAATATTGCAGGGGTAGTATATAACATCAAAAACTTTTTTCTCGTAATTTTTCTATTTAATTATAAATTAAGCTTTCGCATGGAGTTGTTAACATTGCCAATTATGAAACTCTCAATAACATTTTTTTCTAACTGCGAATTGATATTAAAAAAGTACAAAAGAATATTTTTAACAATATCAATGGAGTGTTACGTCAAAACAAACTTTTCTGGTAACGAGGGAGCGAAGCTTAAAATTTAATCAATGTTGGTTTTACACTTCTTCCTCATTATCTAAATTGACTTGGTCCTTGTTTCAATCAAATTTACTTAATATTGAAACTGGCTAGCTATTCACTTCACTTCTACAATGTTCATTTCGATCTGAAATTTTTTAGACAAAAAAAGTTCAATAGATCTTCCCCCCCCCATTTTCAATCGTAAAAATTACTTCTGTAAACTTTTTGCAGCTTGATTAATTCGAGGGGTAGACTTGCAATCAGCTGTATTCACTTATAGTCAGCAGTAATCATTGTATTCTACTGTAATGCTAGTAATCCGAAAGGTATCATGTAACCGTCTAATGGCGCAGCTAGGATTTTATTTGTTGCCAATCTTCTTATTATAATATACCTTCCCTTATTTTCAATAAATAGCAGACCGAAATTAACTGGCTTGGCTACCAACAAGCAAGAAGTACATACACTAAAAACAGTACCTTTACTACAATCATATCGAACAATAATTTTTTTGTTTTAAAAAATTTTTCTTTGCACCGATAAAAAAACGACTATGATCGTTAAAAAAATATTATCATTAAAAAAAAGGAAAAGTGTCTGGGGGGGGGGGGCTCCCTAGCCCCCTAGTCCCCCCTTGGCTGCGCCACTGTAATCATCTATATTCAACTGTAATTCTTTCAAACATAAATCACTCGTGAAATCCTTTATATTTTACGTGGTCATTATAGTAATCTTCGTATTCTAATATAACATCATATATAGCATGAGGCAGATCACATACAAAACAAGTAAGACTGATTATAGTATTTCAAGGTTACACTGATTACAATAGCGAAATTCCTAGATTACTAGGGATTACATAATATTTTAGAAAGTTACACAAAAATACAGAAAAATATCGGTGATTATTATAGATTACAAAGTTTGAAAGTATTTACCCATGAAACACGTGATTACAAATATTACAAATTATTGCTGAGACTACAAATGATTACGTATATTACAAAGGATTGCAAAGATTACAGTGATTACGAAGATAAAAAGTGATTACAAGTAATCGCAAAGATAATTTGTGGTTACAAAGAATACGTGTGATTACAAGGGATACTACTAGTGATTACAAGGATTATTAGTAACTACAAAGATTACTAGTGACTAAAAAAATTACTAGTAATTACAATAATTTCTAGTGATTGCACAAAAGTCTACGAAAATAATCCTTGTTAAAAATTTAAGCTGAGGGGTCGGGCTGGTCAAATAAAACACTAAACTTATTAAAAACCTCTTTTTGGGATTTGAAAGACGTCCGAAACGTTCTAAGAGCTATGTACAGATAATAAGTATAGAAAGATTACACGTGAATACAAATATTACAAATTATTGCTAAGATTTATCAGTGATTAAAAATAATATAAAGGATTGAAATATTGCAAAGATTCTAACTGATTACGAAGACTACAAGTGATTACAAATATTAAAAGTGATTACGAAGATTAGAAGTGATTACAAACAATTGCAATGACTATTAGTGGCTGCAAAGATTTTGATTGATTACATAGGTTACTACTATAGTGATTACATAGATTACTAGTAATTACTAAAATTATTATAGTAAGTTAATTTTAAAATTAATAGTAATTGCATAGATTTCTAGTGATTACATAAAAGTTTAAGAAAATTATCCCTGGTAAAACATAAACCACCAAACTTTGCAAAAACCTTTTTTGGATTTTGGAAGACGTCGGAGACGTTATAAAACCTATGTATTGATAAAAATTTGAAAGTGTTTATAAAGATTACACGTGATTACAAATATTACAAATAATTGCCAAGATTACACACAGTGGCGTAGCTAGAGCTTTTGCCGCCCGGGGCGGTCTGATATTTTGCCGCCCCCTACCAAAAGAATTCTACTTAAATTTAAAAAAAAGCGAAAAAAAAAAGGTCATCGAGGTGTTCGTAATCAAACATTTAACATGCTCTAGCATTATTTTTCAAAGCCAAAATTTTTAAGAGCAAAAGAAAGGTCATCGAGATGTTCGTAAACAAACATTCAACATCCTCTAGCTTTTTTCAAATTCACAATTTTGCATACCGCCATCTGCCGCCCCTTAAATATGTGCCGCCCGGGGCGGTCCGCCCCCCCCCCTAGTTACGCCACTGATTACACATGATTACGAATATTACAAGTATTTACAAAGATTACAAGTGATTACAAGGAATTAAAAAGATGATTAGTGGTCACAAAGATTACCAGTGATTACAAAGGTTACTAGTGACTACACCGATTACCAGTCATTACATCTGATTACAAATATTACAAATTATTGGTAAGATTACAAGTGATTACCAATATTACAAGTATTTACAAAGATTAGAAGTGATTAAAAGGAATACAAGGGATTTCAAAGATTATAAGTGATTACAAAAATTATAAGTGATTACAAAGATTACAAGTGTTTACAAAGATTACCAGTTATTACAAAGATGACAAGTGATTATAAAGATTAAAAGTAATTACAACGATTATTAGCGGTTACAAAGATTAAAAGAGATTTCAAAGGTTACTAGAGATTACAAAGATTACTAGTTATTACAAAAATTACTAGTAATTATGAAGATTTCTAGTGATTACACAAAAGTCTAAGAAAATAATTTATGCTAAAAATTTAAGCTGAGTAATCGGACTAGTTTTCTGTCACACATGGGGTTTTGTAAACCCCAATAATTCCTAAGCAGATTATAAAGTTTTTTTTATAACTTTTATACTATTTTTGATTATCAAGATTTTAAAATCTACTTGTAAACTACAGATCCAAGATTTGACGGGGTTGCATTTGTCAAAACTGACTATTCGCTCCCTCTGCTTCAAACACTCCGGCAGTAAATGAAAAAGGTCAATATAAAAAATTCACAGCATTAAGTATATCGAGAGAGCTCCACACCATTCCTGGTAGCACACATTGACGAGTAGGATCGGTCTAGACGGATATCTGCAATCCGCATTAAATCGGGTTAGATTATTTTTTATATTTGTCAATATAGCTTACATTCAGAATGTTGTAAATCTTCACAGCTATTAGGTTTACATGAGTAATCACCTAGGTCGCATATAAAGAGGTAATTTTGAGGCTCAAACCCCCGCTGGAATTTTTTTCTGTTTAGTATATCCTGATTAAAAGAATTAATTCGATGTAAGAACAAACAAAATTTTTAGAATCTTACAAATTGTAATTTTAAGAAGGGTCTCTTTTCCCTCCCAAATTGGTTATAGTAACAAATTGGTGATTTATGATCAGCATAAATGGTGAAGAAAAATGGAGATGTTGCACTAAAAAATGTCCAGCTTCAGCTGGACAAACAGCGAACAGCTTTAGTTCACCTTTTAAACGCTTACAAGACGGGTCAACTTTCACGGTTAACGTTTTTAATGGCAATTTCATACCACACTTCTACTACTTTGAATTTGTGTAGTAAGTTTTAAATTTCAAATTTATTCTACTTGTTACAGATTAAATTTAAGTTAATTAATTCTGCTTAATAAACTACTTAAAATGTTAATCCTATTAGGGGACTCTAATGGAACTCTAAGATTACACATGATCTCAAATATTACATATTATTGCTAAGATTCCAAGTGATTAAAAATAATACAAAATATGTCAAATATTTCAAGTGATTACGAGGATTACAAGTTATTACTAAGATTACAAGTAATTGCAAAGATTACAAATGATTACGAAGTTTACAAGTGATTACAAAAGTTACAAGTAAATACGAAGCTTATCAGTGATTACAAGCAATTACAAGTAAGTACAAGTGATTACAAGTAACTACAAAAAATTTAGTGGTTACAAAGATTACGAGTGATTACAAAGGATATTAGTGATTATAAAGGGTCGTGTTCCAAAATCCTTTTTATTTTGAAATTTTATTATAAAAATTTGATAATTTGTAAATACTTTGAATTATTGTAACTAGGCTTTTTGCTGTTTGCGTTGATTGAAATAGTATTTTTTTAGTTAAAAAAAGTCTCCTTTTGGGATTTATTGAATATTTTGTGAATATAAGTTTTGAATTGCGGTGGGTAAAAATTTATTAATATGGATTTTATTTTGACGTGTTTGAATGATCTGGATTGGATGGGAAGTGTGGGAACAATTAAAACATTTTGGATTTGAATTTTTTAATTTATGAATAGTGGTCTCTTGATTTGCAAAATTATGGCGGGGCATACGGATCATCTCAAAAGATTACCAGTGATTACAAAGATTATTTTTGATTACAAATCGACTATTAGAAAATAATTAATCTTTAAATTTTTAGTTGAAACCAAAAAATCTTTTTATGTGCCCCCCTTTTTTCAAGCCCGTAGCCAGGATTTAATTACGGGGGGACACTTGTAAAAAATCTTATGTAAAAGGTAACATTTCGGGGGTTCCCTTTTCGGGAATTTTTATTATTACAAGCAAATATTTATTTAAACATTTCCGGGGGTGGGGCGTGCGCCCAGGTGCTTCCCCTGGCTGCAGGCCTGGTTTTAGAAGACGTCGGAGACGTTCTAAATCAAATGTATAGGTAAAGCAACAAAAAAACAATTGAAACTCTACAATATAACAAATATAAAAAAATATCTTTTTACTGTAATATTTGTAATCACTAGTAATTTTTGTTAAATCTATTATCTTTGTAATCACCTCTCATTTCTGGTATTCTCGTGCATTTTTCTGTAATATTACGTATTATTTGAATGAAGACAAAGTGGCATCGAAGAGAACTTTTGAATAGTTCAACTTATAATCCTCCATGGAATTTAAAGCTAAGTCGTCTTTTGTGCGTTTAGTATCCAATAAAAGTAATTTGTAATATTATTTTCAAAAGTAAATTAAATTAACAAAAATTAAAGTTTTGAGGTTGTTTTTACCTTGTTACGTTGTATTAAATTATTCTATATGTAGACAAATGTAAAAACTTTATTGTATCTCTAATTCTTATTTAGGTATCTTTTATTTGTATTACAACTTTAACAACATAACAATACTACTTTAAAACATTATAATATTTTACGCATTTTTTCTACTGCGGACCAAATATCATCAGCCAATAATTTAGGTTCTTCCAGTGCAGCAAAGTGTCCACCTCGTGGAAACTCTGTAGATTGGACCAAATTGTGAAATCTTTCTTTCAAAATTCCATCCGGCTGATAAACAATATCGTGAGGAAATTTCGCACATGCACTTGGAACTTGTATCGGAATGCTAAAATAGAATTACTTATATTTGGATTTGTTAACAAAAATAAATAATTTTACTGTTTTAGTTGTAAACTGATGCTAGAAGAGGCTATTGATTCAGCGTAAATCCGCATTGAACTTGTAATTGTTCCAGTAATCCAATATATCATAATATTGTCTAGCAAATCTCTATAACGATATTTAAGAGATATACCACCATCTGCTTTATTTTGGCCTTCCGGGTTATTGGTGGTCATGAATTGTTCCAAAATATAAGCAGCCAACCCACTTGGGGAATCACTTAATGCAACACCTGATAAGATGATAATCAAAATGTATTCAAGTCTAGCATTTAATTAAATCTTACCTATGGTATCCGGTTTTGTCGATTGGATATGGTGGTGTCCAGATTCTCGTATGAACGAAGAAATGTGATTTGATAATGGGTACATTTTTGCCTTGTGCTTTGATGAAACTACAAAAAAGGGAACAATACTTCCCATAAATATTTTGAACAAGGCCCTATTGGTTTGGGCAACACAAAAATTTAAATGGATACCCAAAACATTCTTTTCGTAAAGAGTCGCCATGTTAGAAGCAATACCAGCTCCCCAATCACCTCCTTGTATATAATATCTATGATGTCCCAAACGCTTCATTAAATTGCTAAATATCACTGCCATTTGAGCTGCTCCACAACCAGGTTTTTTCGCAGCCTCCGAAAATCCAAATCCTGGCAATGACGGAACTATCACTTCAAAAACAAAATTTCTATTTTTCTGTGGAGTTATTAGCATTGGAATTACTTCATAAAACTCTCGTACAGATCCTGGCCATCCGTGCAGCATGAGTAATGGAACAACGTGAACGTATACATTGGGATTTGGTTTTACGTGAATGAAGTGAATTTGTAATCCTTGAATTTGCGTTTTAAATTGTGGGTATTGATTTAAGTATGCTTCTCTCGGACGCCATTTGTATTCTGTTGCCCAATATCTTACAATTTGTTTCACAAATTTTGAGTTTAATCCATACTCGTGTTGAACCCCTTCCAAAGGTGGTGTAAGAATTCTTGAAGAGTTTAATCTCTCTTGTAGGTCTATTAACTCCTAAAATAAATGTTATTGCAAAAAATGTATTACTAAAACAATATTACTCACGTCAGGTGACACTCTCACTTTAAAAGGCCTTATATCAGTATCATCCACTCCTTCTTTTTCTGCTCCCCACCAAGTGCTAGCCATATTTGAAACTTCGGGATGTGTAAAAAATACTCCATGAAACAAGATAGCCGTAATTAACGCAACACACGTATACACTGTTACATCGAAAAATCTTAATTGCAGCAGCATTATAATAGTTTGCTTTGCCACAGTAGAAAATTCAATGAACGACAAACACTTGCAGATAGCTTTATCCGTTACATTCTGATAATGACGCTCTAATCACACCTGGATTACTTTATGCGTTCAAGAAATAAAATTTATATACAGTAATACATCAAAATAACAGACACTACTTATAATGTGATTTTATATAAAAAAACTTATTTATCTAACATATTATATTAGCTCGTCGAGCTCATAACCTCTCACTCTTGGTGAACTTAAGATCCGTTGGGAGTTTTAGTTACAATAAATAAATAAATATTTTTGTAGAATTTGAAAGATGATATTAAAATGAAACAATTGAAGGGGGGGGGGGGGGAACTTAAACTTTTCCTTTAAAAGTCTTTTAAGTCATATAAAAGTGAGTAGTTCATTTCTGTTGACCTTACGTGTGCTCAACGTAAATACTTAGATGGAATGGTGTGCTTTACTGGGTTACTCGCAGTCTACTTCTAGCCGTGCAACTGTTAACAACAAATAAATTTATATTTAATAGTTAATAAAAGACTAATTTAACTTAAAAATTATGATCCTATTCATTTAGATCCGTAATTTTCGAGTTTAGTAGCTCCACAGCGATGTTTTTAATTTTTCTGAGATACTCTTAAGATCCTAGTTTTCATGATCTGTCAATTTTCAGTGCAATTTATGCCCATGAATTTGGGTAAATACTTGTGTAAAATATAAACACGCCATGAGCGGGCAACAATCAATGGATTACACATATATGCGATTTTTGGGCACTTTTTTCTCGAATTGTGATCCACAAAATTTTATTTTTATATTTAAAGTTTATGCCATAAACTACCATAATTATTATAGTAGGAAATTTTTAATTTTTGCGTTTTGCTCCCGGAACTCACAGATATTAGGTCTTTTATCAGTGGCGGCTCGTGGCATTTTATTTGAGGAGGCTTAACATTTTTGGGAAAATTTCAGTGGATGCATAATATCTGGGGGTTAATCGTTGTCTGATAATGAGAAATTTCTTCAAAATTTTTTCAAAACGGTGAGTAACACAGTAAAATTTTACAATCCAGGTGATAGCTAAACCATCTGCACGTATATTCTATGTAGAGAGTACTGCTCATGCGGTAGTTTCACTTATGTACTTCTTGGATATATACTGTGAAAAAGTATTTCTCACTTTTTATATTTTGAAAATTTTAAAAGTTTATTAGTCCAGAATTTTATAGGAGGCTAAGCCTCCCTTGCCTCCGCTGACAAGCCGCCACTGCTTTTTATTGACTTACTATTAAGAATAAAATACAAAACTGAAATATTAAAAACCTTTCAATGGAATATTAACCAACTTTTATTCATGCATTCCATGCAATCTTTCATAAATTCAAAGCTTTTATCACTTCATAAACAGAACCATAAGTTTATCTCTCGGCAAGAAAGACTTTGAGGACAAAATTAAAACCATCAAAAGTATCGCAAAACCATTATAGTGATGCAGTTATGGACAGGCTTCTCCAGAGTAGAAAATATTGAAGTTTAAAAAAAATAATTTTGTTACACCCAAGGTCAAATAAAATGAGAAGAATGAAATTTTCTCTGTCATTTTATTCGTGGGGGAGAGATAGTCCACAAAGCTTAAAATATTTATAAGCAGTGGCGGCTCGTGGATGTTGAATTTGAGGAGACTAATTATAGAGTATAGATTTCTCAAGAATTTCTACAATTTCCTTGAATTTCCTAAGCTTTCCTAAAATTTAATAAAAGATCTTAGAATTTCCTAAAATTTTCCTTCGCTCATCCTAACTTTTTTAAATTGAGAAGACAATATCTCGGATGATGCTATTTATAAGTATACGAAAGCGTATGATTCGCAAATGAGGCTGACGCCAAACTACGTCATCAACAGCTACATTTAAAGCTAAACGATGGCGGTATTTTTGTAGTTCTGCGGAGGTTTCATTCAATGTATGATAACTTCAGGGTAATCTGTGCCTGATAATGAAAATTGCGCTCCATGAGATGGCTGCATCATCTGCATTATATTCCAGGCAGAGGATTCACCTTCTGCAGTAGTGATTTTGTACTCTTTGAATAATTTATTTATTAATAATAGAGAAAAATTTCAGAGGAGGCTAAGCCTCCCTTGTCTCCTCCGACGAGCCGCCGCTGTTTATAAGCCCTTGAGCGTTAGGGTGACCTTCAGAGGCCACAGGATGTGGTAGACCGAATGTTGAGAATATGCGTTTACCGGCTTTTCTGATAATATCTGATAATATGAAATTGGTTACACGACTAATGATCTTCTAGAAAATGAGCACTGAATATAATTGTCTAGCGGGTTGCTTATTGCAGCTCTACAATATGGTTCAACTCCAATATCCCCATGGTAAAGACCTACTATGCTCTATCTTACCTTCCATTTCCCTTTTATCACTATTTTTCTCTCTAGATACCCCACTTTCCCGCAATCATACACATCACTTAATTTAAATATACGGCAATATTTAGATTAATTATCTGTTAATTACACAAATATATGAGTTTCAAGCTTGGATTTTCGATGCCTCTAAAACAGCTACAAAAAAAAGAGAGCTAGGAAAAGGAGATAGAGGAATGGGGACAATTATTATAAAATTCCCATCTCCCCAATCTCAGTACCCCTACACCTACTGAAACGATTTCAGTGTCAAATGGTTCTTGACGATAAATGACTTCCACAGTAAATGATCTGCATAACAAAGAGTGACCCATGCGAAAATAATCCCTCAATTGCTTCAGTATTTACCATTAAAACATATTTTAACCTATAGAACAAATCTGTATCTTTGCACGGACCTCTCTTTTGTTGACTGTTGACTCATTGGAGCAATATTGTGCCAATATAGTATGTTGACGCAATATTGCAAGATTCAGCCAATATCAATCTAATATTATTTTTCAATATTACGACGATATAGAAAATCAGTGTTGAACCAATATTGGCTGTAGATTGGTGCAATATTGCGTAAATATCCCTCATCTATCCTTCACTTTCGCAAGAGTATGGTGACCCTCTCGAGACGTGTGGTGCACTATTAAGAACCATGTCCCCGATCACGCGCCTTGTGCAATGCTCCGCCTGCTCGCAGCCCGTTATCTTTTTCACCAGGTTGGTGATCTAACTCACTTTACTCATACTACGAGCCCTAACAACTATATGTTCGGCCATTTCAATATTTCGATAAAAGTAATTATTCAATATACCATTACTATCTAAATATATTTTTTAATTGACATTTTTTTTACTTCTACTTTAAAACCACTATTACTGACTATTTTATGACGGTTAAGAACTAAAAAAAACAAAGTCTTTGGTTTCTAAACAAATTATTATAATAATGATAAACTAACAATAAATGATCGGTCAAAATAACACGCAGTATTCTTAAACAAAAACCAAATTTAATACGGCGTAACATCACCTTTTGCTTGAATGACTGCCCGAATTCTTTTAGGCATAGAACTTACAAGGGCTTGACATTCTTCTGCTGTAACTGAATCCCAGACTTCTTGCAGTTTAGCCTTTAAACATTCATGGGTTCTCTGTGGACTGTTTCTCAGCTTTTGTTTCATTTTATACCATAGGGTTTCGATCACATTTAAGTCGGGACTGCTTGAAGGCCAATCTAAAACTGTCATATTATGATTATTAAACCAACCTTTAGTAGTTTTAGCCGTATGACATGAAGCGCCGTCTTGCTGGAAAATAAATGGCTCCACTGGGTGTAATTTTTCAATACTAAGAAGCAAACTATTTTCTAATATATCTTGATACTTGAGTGCGTTAACAGTTCCATTTATGAACTGCATACTTCCTGCACCTTTGGTGGACATACACCCCCAAATCATTATCCCGGAAGCAAACTTAACAGTTCGTTTTAAACAATCTTTATGGAATGCTTCATTTTTAGTTCTTATCACTCTTTTTCGATTATCACCTACACATATGTTGAATTTGGACTCGTCGCTAAAAATAACCGAATTCCACTGCTCCTGTGTCCATTGCAACCGTTCCTTACACCAAGCCAAGCGTTTTTTTTTTTCTGGCGTTCGGTCAACAACGGCTTTTCTTTAGCCTAAAATTTTATATTACGTATATGTAATTATTCCATGTTTAAAATGGTAATGATTGTACCTTATAAAAACCAAGCCCACTCTTATGGATCCATTTTCTGCAAGTTTCCCTGGACAGTCTTAATTGTGTACTCTCATTCCACTCCGATGTTATTTCTCTTACAGTGCCTCTCCTGTTATTTCTGCAGATTTTAACTAATTCTCTTCTTTGACGATTAGTTACTAAAGACGGACGTCCTGGGCTTTTTCCTTTCACTTCGGTGGAACCGTTTTCACCATAAGATTTTATTATAGAAGAAACTGTTGATTTTGATAATTGCAAATCTCTGGCAATTTGTCTCATTTTCTTCCCTTGCCCAAACATGGTGATTATTAAATCTCTCACTTTTTTTGGGGTTGCTTCCCCTCGAACCATTTTAAAGCAAATTTGTCACACAAAGTTGGCAAATTTTAACAACCTTAACAACCTCGATTGTTTTAACTTAAAATTAGCGCCACCTGCGGTTTTGTTTACTGAATATTGTGGCAACTAGATTTAATCTGATTTAGATAAGATTTTGGCCGAATATTAAGTTGTCAGATTTAGTTCAATAAAATGAAGTTTTTCCAACTAAAGTTTGTTTTTTTTAATGTTTTTTTTTTCAGAATTAAGTCACCTGAAAAATTATTCTAAAATCTCCATTAACAAAATCACTGTATTAAATATATTTTGTAAGTAAAAATATATTAAAAAATTAATTTAGAAGAAATTCTGAAGTGGCCGAACATATAGTTGTTAGGGCTCGTACTCACTCGCAACTCACATTTACTACAGTAGCAGTCATGGAAATTGCATCGGTGCTTATTTTCAATTTAAAATAATAATTTCCAATAAAATTTCAATCACCGCACACAATATAAACACAATACGCACACAAAGCTAGGATTTCAAACCTGGGGGTTTGGGGGTTATGGAATATCCTCCAGTGCACCGGTGATTATGGGCTATAAAGTGTTATTGAGCTTATAAATTTTAAACCGGAAATTTAACTAAAGATTTCTGATTTGAAATTCAATAATACATTTTATTTTTTTGAACACAATCACTAATGTGCTGGGGACCCCCCGGTTTAAAAAATCTAACTTTGAGATTTGAGCTTTGACATCGGGAATAATTCTCAATACAATTTCCATAACCGTCACTGTACTCTACTTCATTTACTATATCTACTCTACGTAAGTCGCCATCCCTCTAAAACAAGCCTCTTTATTAAGTTTATTAAAATATCGCAGTATTGACTGTTAAATAGTTATTGATGGTCTTTTTGTGACGAGTAGAGATATTTGCTCTGTCTGCTGTCTTTGCAATTCTTCTTTTGAGTGTCTATGAATTTCGCCGATATAGGAATAAAATATAAAATATATCGATAGAAAAAACAAATGAAAAATCATATAAAAAATATTTATAAAATTTATGGGAATATATGGGAAAGTCTATAGAAAATAAATATTGCCCCAATATTGGCTGTAGCGTGATGCATCAATATGTAAGACCAATATTTCCTGCCAATCTTCACCCAATATTCGTGCAATATTATTTTTTAGTATTTCGCCAACATAGGAATAAAATATAATAATTTTATAATATATTCATAGAAAAAATAAATGAAAAAATACGGAAAAATTAAAAAACACTCCTTTTAACAATTATGGAAAAGTATGGAAAATTTATTGCAAATAAATATTGCCCCAATATTACAAATAAATATTGCTCTAATATTGAAAATAAATATTGCACCAATATTGCAAATAAATATTGCATCAATATTGGAAAATGTTTAGAATTCAATATTGCTTCCATATTAATTTTTAATATTGCATCAATATTACGTCAACATTTTTGAAGTCATTCAAAACGTCTCTGCATCCGTCAGAAATAATTTTGTTATCATTTGTTATGGGAATCGTTTGTCGCAACACCCAGGTAATTGTAACAATCACAATTCGTTTTTTTATGGTATTCACGATTTTATTTGAAACTGAAGATGGGAATGTTAATGTGGAGTTTCAAAATTCACCTTGGACTGGAAAGAAATAGATTTATTTTATTTTGTGTCCACCAAATCGATTAAAAGTGTAACCTCGAATTAAAATTATTTAACTGCACCGCAAAATTGCATTTGAATTGAAATTATGGTTATTAACTGTTTTAATCCTAGATCATATTATTTTCAAATCACTTTTTTGTAAACTTCGTATTAATTTGTCGTTAGACATTATCAAGGATCGTTTGTGAACTAATATTACCGTGTTATTTAGTTTATAATTTATGTAATTACTATAATCAACTCATAGATTAGCCGGCCTTACGGCCGTCTTAATCTCACAGTTAGTGTGATATTAATTAATCAATTAATTTACACTTATTGTTTGCAACTCAACAATTACATCCTATCAGTCGATGGATCATCCTGTATGCGTTAATAAGACTAATAATTTTGAGAATTATTGGTTTAACTAATGGTACTATTGTTTGAAGGTAATTGAACTGACCTAAGCAATAAGCGTAATTGAAACATCTGATATGCTATTAGCAGGCAAATTGAAAATACTCTGAACTTAATTTCTATAGGATTGAAAAATTTAGTTGGTAAATTTAATGCTTGGAACATTTACGTAATGATAGGTAGTGTTTTAAATAATGGAGGAGATACCAGTCAAATGTGATAGTGGTTAATGTGGACAAAAGGCTATTGAGTAGATGTCACACGCGCTGCTGGTCACCTGGCCACAAATCAATTAAGCAAGGAATGCCCATTACTTTAGGGCAATTGACCCACACTAATTTACCTAATTTTAAGATCACCGTAAGAGAGAGAAAATATAAATTTTTGAAATGTTCTTGCCTAATGACGACATTTTCCTGAAGAAGCATTTTGATGGTAGTAATATTATTAACGAGGAATCTTTTATATGACTTTCGGTTAAGGAAACACACAAGGATTTTAACGACAAATGTAATCATATATTTCACCAAATTTATAAAATCGTGGCAAAATTGAAATAAAAACTTTTGACAAGTTATAAAAACGTATGTAATACAAATCATTGGGTATTTGTAAGAATAAAAAAATTGTAGAACAATCTAACCGAAATAAATCCTATAGAAAATATTACGGATATTATAAGAACGCCAATTGTGCAAAAATCTAGGAAAGCTGTCATAAAATGAAACTCGTTTCCTCGTTTATTGCAAAATGAATAGAAAGTTGAAAATAGTAGCTGTAACATACAAAACTTAAATCACTAGTTAAACCAAAATATTGTGCAAAACAACAATTTCATATAAATATGCATCGTTTAATTTATACAATTTATCTTTAGATCGTGGATTATAAAACAAATTACGTTTTTCTTTTATAATATAACTTGAAAGAAGCCCAACTGTATAGTAAAAGCTTCAAAATTAATCAATAAAATATAAGTAGAGTAGATTTGAAGAACAGAGACGAGTTGGTAGTTATAAAAAATATAATGTTTATACAGAATCATATTAGTAGTACAATATTTAATTAAAATAAAAGTTTACCCCCGGCAAATAGTTAATATTATATTACTGCGATATTTCTCGTACATGGAAAGTTTTCTTCTTACAGCTTTCATATTGATGTTCTCATATTAGTGTAAATCATACTGTACTGTTAACAGTTCTTTCAATTTTTTTCGGTTTTTAATAAAAAAACGTGACCTAAACTTAACCTAAGCATAGTCAACCTAACCTAACGCTATAAATAAACTGAGAACCTGTTATAAAAAAATGTGAAATTAAATTACTTTCTCAAATCTCAAATTAGACAAAACACTAAATCAATTCACAATACCAAGTTTTATTCAATTAATTTTAGCAAAGAAACAATTTATTATCACTGAAAATGCAAAACAAAACAGTTTATTTTATCAAATTGAATACAATTAATTTATAAAAACACAGAAAGACCACAGGTTTTACGATTCACTTTTCTTTAGAAATCAAAACCAAATTAAAACAAAAGTTCGTTACAATGCTGACGATTTTACCGAAAAATCAACAAATTGTACCAAAAAAAAATTCATTTAGTATTCATCCATAAACATGAACTTATCAAAGTAATGTAAAAAAAAGTAACGTAAAGTAAAATTCGGAGCCCTTAAATAGATTGTAACATTTAATCGCTTTTTGAAAACAATTTATAAATCAGAACCAATTCAATACCAAAATTTATTTCGAATACGCAAACTCCGTAAATGGATTTTCAATTTTTAAATGTAGCCTTGTGGTCTGGAAACAAAAAATACTTCACTTCGGAAATAATTTGAGAAAATCGAAAAATTGTTTTAATCGCTTTATTTTAAACATATTAAGTTTTTCCTCTTCTAAGAGGACTGTGTTAGGCGCCTTCTTGCAAAAGTTCACGGCGAAAAAATTTTTCTTGCCAATATTTTGTTAACCGTTTATTTTACAGATAAAAGAGTAATAATAAATATTATTCAAAATAAAATTATCTGTAAAAATGTTTTAAGGAGTTTTAGTCTAAAATAAAACGTTTTTGAGTTATCACTGCACGAAGTCAACAATTAGTAGTTTGGTAATAATTTGAATATTTAATACAAAAATGTAATCAGCACATTTGTTTTTACAAAGTAACGTTATATAACTTAAAAAATTGATTTTATAAACAATAATAATTAAAATATAGATTTTTCTAAAATAATAAATGATGTAGTCAAATCTCACTATATATTTACAGCTGTATTCATAAAAATATTGTAAAACGCTCTCTAAACCTATTTTAGTTAGAACGTGTTTTAACGGTTTCTAAACCTATTTTAACTAGAAAGGTGTTAAAATACCGATTCTAGTGAATTTGTTGTAATTGACTTGGTGTCTTCGAATTATATGAAATACTAACTGAATAAGTGAACTAAAGTATAACCTAAAAGTTATTTTATTGTATGTATAGCACGGGTAAGCAACTCCTGTATAAAATTTGTGGTGACACGCCATCTGGTGTTTCATTTTGTATATTTGAATATTTTGAATATTGCTATTTATAAGGTTGTAGCAACAACTAAATGTGTCTTCATTTTTTATATGGAGTGTCGACTTTCCTTAAAATAGGTTTAAAATTGGTTTAAATAAGGCACCATCCATTTTTAAATAATGTCAAGTTAAAATACTGTTAGCGAAGGTTTCTTAAGCTAAAATACGTTTATGAACAGTGCTTCTTAACGTTTACGCAAAAATAGGTTTAGAGAGTGTTTTAAGTCTATTCTAAATTTTTATGAATACAACTGCTAGTTTTCAATTTATTTATTGTTTATTTATTTTTTTTGTTTAAATTTATTTTTTGTCGATTTATTTTATGTTTTAACTGTTTGTATGGAGAATTTTATTCCGAATAGTATTTATAATACTCTTGTTATCGCAAAATAAACGGTTAATAAGATATTTGCAAAAAACACAGACTATTTTTATGAGAGAAAAACCTCAGACTTAAAATAAATCAAATAAAATGATTTTTGGATTTCTCCTAATGATTCCAAGTTTCAAATCCCAAATTACTGGGCTAATGAACCTTAATCATCATCAAAAGCTGCCTTTGGTAATTTTTGGTAAACGTTTGGTCGAATTTTCCAATGTAGCACACAATTTTGATGCAATATTCAGCCAAAATCGACCCAATATTGTTTTGCATTATTGCCCCAATATAAAGAAATCGATATTGGACCAACATTGGCTGTAGTTTGGTGCAGAATTGCGCCAATATCTTGCCTGACACTTTTTATCTAACATTGGTGTAATATTGTTTTCTAACATTGCAACGATATAGTAAATCAATATTGTACCAATATTACAACAGATAAACTATGAAAGAAGAAATCCATCAATTTTGCACGAAATACCTGGCAATAATTACCATAGCTAATGATCTGATTTAGGTCAAATATGCACCGTTTTGTTCGATAACTTGTTGCAATTTTGAAGGTAATTTCAGTATGCATCTCTAGCTCTCTCATAAATACCCTCGCCCTTATTGGCAAAAAATTGACAGTCGATTTTCACAAATGTTTGTTGAAACGAATTTGTCTCCAGCAAAATTGTTTGCCATGGACAGGAACAGGTGATAATCACTTGGTGCCAGGTTCGGACTATAAGGTGGATGCATAAGAATTTCCAAACTAAGCTTTCGAAGCTTCTGGCGTGTTTGTGGTCTACCGTTGCTCTGATGAAACACAATTGCTCTCCTATTGGCCAAAGTTGGCCGCTTCTGGGCGATTGCTTCCTTCAGACGGTCCAATTGTTGACAGTACAATTCCGAGTTAACAGTTTTAGTAAATGATTCCCTGCTAATCCCACCAAACACACAACCTTCTTGTCCGTCTATCCTGGCTTGGCTACCGTTTTCGCCGGCTCACCGCGTTTCAACCACGACCGTTTTTGCTTGATATTATTGTAAGAACCCACTTTCCATTACCAGTCACCAACCGCTTCAGAAATGGGTCGATTTTGTTGCGATTCAGCTACGATTCGCAGATGGAAATTCGGTTTATGAGGTTTCTTGCGTTAACTCGTGTGGCACTCATACATCGAGCTAACGGAATCGACAAAACCAAAACTGCGCGTGATTGAGTGTTACAGTATCAGGACCATAAACACTATTCACAGGTTCAGCTGCTTGGCTTGAGTTTTCATCTTTAACGAAGAAAAACTAAAATATGGCGTATTTTCTCTTTTCTATGTGCGTGAAGTTAACCCCGCTATTTTTCAAAAATTTAAAAACTGAATATTGTGCAGGGCTGCGCCCGATGTGCGCTACGCTGCGCCGTATGTTTTTTTTATTTTATTTTATTTATTTTCGATTTTATAGACATTGCTTATTTTGGAGTAAAAGTTAGCATCGCCATTTTTGATTTTTTTAAAATCAAAATTGTATTGGATACTACTCGACGTGTGCCGTAGTGTGCCGTAAATCATAAAATTTTATTTTTATAAATAAATAAAATAAATAAATAAAAAATAAATAAATTTTAATAAATAAAATTTTTTTCTGCCAAAATTTATTTTTAAGCACCGCCAATGCTTACGGCACACAACGGCACACATCGAGTAAAATACAATATATTTTTGTTTAAAAAAAATCCAAAATGGCGGGGCTAACTTTTATTGATGAAATAGTTTTAAGCCCAAAACAATTTTATTTATCTAAAAATTGTTTTATGATTTACGGCACACAACGGCACACAAAGGCACACGTTGAGTCGAATATAATACAATTTTGATTTTTTTAAAAATGAAAAATTGCGGTGCTAACTTCTATCCCAAAATAAGCAATCTCTATAAAATCCAAAATAAACAAAATAAAATAAAAAAAATACGGCACAACGTGGCACACATCGGGCACAACCCGGCATAATATTCAGTTTTTAAATTTTTAAATGTAGCGGGGCTAACTTCACACACATCTTTTTGCTGGTGTTCATCTCTGACACGCGCTCAAATAAAACTGAGTCAACTTTTCACAAAACTGTCAGAAAAATTTTTTTAATACGAAATGTCATCTTTTTAACGCCATCTAGTGGAACTCGATGGGACTTTTACAACGCGAGATATAGGTAACTAAAGCTACCTATTGGAAAAACAATGGATATTTTTTACTACGGCTTATATCGTACGGAAATAATTATGTAATACTATATACCGACACCAATATAGAAAACTATAGGTAACAATAATTTACATAATAAATAAATAAATAAAGCTAAACTAAAATACATTATCGTTTACTACTTCCACTATATCGGCAATCGAGATCTTAATGCTTTTCGGCGCTTCTAGAAGATAAAAAAATTATTCCGAAGTTTTGCCGAATGCTTCTTAGTTTTCGAGTAGCGAATTTTTGAAAATAAGGTGGCGGTTTTCCACTTTTGAATGAAATATGATCAATAAAAATGTAAAAAATTAATGTTATACTACCTACTTTTAAAATTGCGTAACCAGTATCGTTTTTTGAAATAAAAAAAAATTACTCGTTTGGGAATCGAAACCCAATTTACAGATTACTAATCCCAAATTTTGCTATTACAGGGTATCCACAACTTGTAAGGATTTTATTTTATTTTATTTTCAAAAATGTATAACTCAAAAACTAAGGAGCTTTCGACAACACCTCAAGACAGTTATACTTGGCTCTTAAAAATACCCAAAAAATGGGATATCCATACAAACTGGATGAAGTAAATGAAATTTGCAAAATATCTTAGATTTGAATTTAGCAAGGAGGAAGGAGAAGATGGTTGATGTTACGAAAATCTCAACTAAAATTTTTGTTAAAAATAAATAATTAAAATGGTCCAACAATAAGCCGGTATTTATTAACAATATCAACAAAAGAAACTTGAAATAACTAATGAGAATACTTGGGAATACCCGGGAATACTTAAGAATTTTTAGCATTATCTGAAACTTATTACGTCAAGTAAAAATTAAGTAAGAATTTGCAAGATTTTGCGAACCTCCTTTTCTCAATCCTTAAGAAGATATGCGTAATTAAGGGAAGCTTTCTTATAAATAATATTTCAAATTATAAAAATTTTATTAAGTGTCAAACAAAATTTATTTTTAAAAAATTCGAGATTATTTGCACGAATTGTAATAAAGTGAATAAAAAGCAATATATTTCTGTCAAGGAATAAAAAAATTAACAATTGGCAAATTAAAATAATTTTAGAAAATGCGGATAATTTATCAATGCATAGAATTGTATTTACCAAAAGAAATTGTTACATTGTAAAAATTAAAGACCAGTTGCTTTAAATTCAATACAATAAAATTTTTGATTAATGATATTAGAATTTCTCTGGCAGTGAAATGAAAACATTTAGCACCATTTAAATTACTGATATAGTAATTTTTATTTAGTTATTGACTGAAAACCGCAATTTTAAATGAATTTATGTGTTTATTACAAACTACCATGAATAATGGTTAGTTTTTAATTTTTTTGTCTTGATACCTTTGAGCAGCGGTGGCTCGTCGTTTGCTATAATAGGAGATTAACGTTAATTTGACGACATATTAACGTTGAATTAACGTTTACTATTACTTAGTCATTGGAATTTGCAATTTTTCAATTTTAATCTATATAATCAAATTTATTTAATCGCTGAGGTACTGCGGGAGTATTTCATACTTAATAATTTATTAATCATAATTTTGAATTTATAATTATTTAGTTCCTTTTCGCTTAGCGATTACCATAAATTTTACAGAATTAATATATTCGTTTAAATAACAAATTAATTTAATTAATTTATTATCTGAAATTAATATTTTACTATTAATTTCTGCCTAATATATAAGTTAAAATACAAGTTTGAATTAATATCGGTTACTAGAAGAACCTGATATGAGTAGGTTTATGCAAACTTTTTTTTACATCGTGGGAAACTAAAACCGGTCCATCCAAGATTAATTTTTTATATCGGATTTATTAAAATTTTACCTGTTATGTGGTTTTAACAAAATTGTAATCACAAATATTTAAATAATTTTTTCAACATTTTTACAGATTAATTTATAATTATAATAAAAATCAGTTTTAACTACAATTTTTTATTCTTCAGTGTTCCCACAGTTTCTGTCTTATTGCATTGTAATTGATCGTTGATTGAATTATATTATTAAAGATTAAGTTTCATCTATGCAAAGTGAAATTTATCTGTATCATGCACTGATATTTTCAAGTTTATATAAAATAATTAAAACAGATTATTCGAGCATAAACATTGTAGGCGTGAGACCATTTGTGTGCAGCATTTAAAGTATCAGTGGCGTCGCAGGAACGATTACAATCTCGTCATCCTTTAAGGGATTAATTCGTCAAGCCTCCTTATTAGCTAAATTGCCAGATTAAACGGCATTTAAAAGAAAGAAATGATGAAAAATGTCCTTTTTCACCTATTTCTTTCCTTAAAAAGAATACTTCCAACTTGGACACAAAAACACTTACCTGTGCGTAAAAAATTAAAAAAGGGATTTTAGTCAATGCTTGATAAATCATTAATTCATTTTTACAATTTTTTTGCATTAAAAACACATCGTCCAAAAACAGTTCTAAAAGTAACAGATTTGTTTTAACGAGTGGAAATTTCAGTAAAAGCAAACTTTACTCTACAATTTAACGTTAAATTGCTGAAATTAAGATCCAAATTAACAGAAACGTTTCTTGAAGTAAAATAGTTTTGTCTTTAAATTTAATTTATAATTTATAACCCCGTATATACTTAATTCAATTACTTATGTCTGATGGGTTCAAATTAGTAATTTTTAGGATTATCAAAATTAATGAAAATAAAACTAATTACCAAATTGCGGTAAACCGAAATTGGTCTACCTTTTGTTGAAGTTCCATTATAATATGAGTTTTGCGTTGGTTAGCAAGTGTTACTAAATACAAAACAACTTTTTAGTTTTTTTGTTATTAAAACACTTTCTTGTACCTTTACCACAACTTTTAGTTAATTTTTAAACATTGAAATAATTTTAGCAAAAAATATTTTAAAATCGTGAACAAAAATGAAGCGTTTTATAGTTTGAAATAGTAATATTTTGGGTCCCCAATGCTCGATACCATTAAAAAATTTATGTGCGTACATCTGATGCAGTTTTATTGTATTAGCATTTCTGTTGTTTGCAATATTTATTTTGAGTAGAAAAACTAAGCAGATTCTAGATCAATTTTTGCTTGTCATTTCTTACACTGAGAGAGAAACCGTAAAAACAATCTTGAAACGAACAAGTGCCTACAAACAAAGTAACCATCTCCAAAATCAAATATTCTAGTACTTTCCAGTAGTTTACATCGAAAAATGCTGATTAAATATTCTTTAACAGCTCTCATTATCTGACCAAATTTAGTCCTCGTGCCTCGAAGAGCAAAAAATTAAAATATTTGCAGCCCTATAGTTTTGCTATTTACGGCTTTAATCTCCCCTTTTTCCTCCCACTTTCTCGAGGTAATATTTTCTCTCGAAAGATAAAGCTAGGAATAACTGACTAAGAGGCATCTTCTTGACACCTTCTCATGCAAGAACTTCAAAATGTACACAATCTAGCACAAATTTCGCACTAGTGCAGTGGCAATATGTTCTACGTCATCCCGGAATCAGGCGTAACTCCAAGAAACTTGGGTGTTCCGTCATCCTACAATATTGGACGTTGATAGGCATGGGTCTTAGCGTAAATAGTATATTCTGGTAAGAGTTAATTTTGTCGTCCGGAATCACTGTCCTATTAATTGCATTTCTGTTTTACAACATACGGTAGAACCAGTGGCGTAACTAGGGAGGGGGGGGGGGATTGCAATCCGCCCCGAGCTAACATTTTAGGAGCGGCATTTTTTCAAAAAAAATTTTTTTGGATAGTGTTATTGATAGATTTGCACAAATAAAGGTAAAAAAATTTAATTTGCGGTAAATTAGTTAAATAAAATATAAAACAAATAATTATTTCTCCTTTTCTATTATTATTTGAAGTTTTTATTATTTTTGTACTAAATAATTTGATGGGTTATGTGTTGTGAGCGAAATTTGGGGAGAAAAATTGACCTTTGCCAAGTAGAGAGATGCCATATTCAAGGACCGCCCCGGGCGGCAAAACCCCGAGCTACGTGGCTGGGTGAAACCATTTGTGATCAACATAGTATCATCAGCGTGTAACGCAAATTCGGCTTCAGAATTGCAATACCAAGTCGTTTCCCTCAAATTTCAATCCAAATCAAATCATTAATGTAATAATGCAAATCAAAAATTGCTTTACAAAATCATACGGGACAAAAATCAAGTCAGATTATTTTCAAATAAAGATCAAAACTCAAATAAAGTTCAGTAAAAATCTAGAAATGCTGCCATTTTGGCGGCTAGTTTTCCTACTTACCTGTTGCTACGTTAATCATTCAGCGGAAAAACCAGAAAATTCAAAAATATTAACAAAATTTAAATAAATAGAAGTGTACAATAAAAACATAAAATTTTCCAAATTTTCCAAAATTCTCTGTTGAATTTTTGAATTTTAGTTTTTGTAAATTTAATGATTTGCATACAAAAATTTGAATTCATTAAATAATTGCTTAAATGAAGTAAATTTTGAATTATTTAGTCTTGCCCGTTAACTTTTGCCGTTAAAATGCCTGTGTGAGCCATTAAAATTTTGATTGCGTTTTTAATCTGAATTTTGACTATTTTGATTAGAAAATTGTCTTAAAAATTGAACTAACTATTTTTGGAAAATTATTTTCTGGATTATTAATAATTTTAAAATTGGAGATTGGAGAGAAGCTAAAATTTGAAGATTGGAATAATAATAATTAGTTAAAAATTTACAATTCGTAATAATAAAATATAAATTAAAGTTAGGTATCGCAAAGCAAAGTTTGATACTATTGCAGATTGTATTATATTACAGTAGCAGTAAAATATCAATTCATAGTAAAATTTCAATAACCGCACACAATATATTCACAATACGCACACAAAACTAGGTTTTTCAAACCGGGGGGTCTGGGGGGTATGGAATACTCTCCAGTACCCAGAATATTTTGGTAAATTTTGAGATTGTGAGTTTCAAACCAAAATTGAACTTTTTATCTATTTCTATTCTATTTCCAGAAATATATTTTTTTAAATTCAGGAATAATTCCCAATGTAGTTTTCATGACCGCTACTGTATTGTTATGGCCCCAGCGGTATAATTTTGAAAAAGTTACCTGCCACGAAAAAACGCTTTGCTGTAGTACATGCACCTTTTCAGAAGACTATTGATTATAATAATTTTCCAAATTTTCAATATTTTTATCCAATTAAATTTCCAAAATTACTTTCAAAAACCTTTTTCTTCAAAACTCGTCCAAATCGGAATAAAAATTATCCAAATTATCAAGAAAAATCACTCACGCAAATCTAAACCATTTATTCACAATATCAAATAATCTCCAATCAGAGACGCAAAATACAACAAAATCAGCGAAGACTTCCGCAGAACGCGTACGTCCACTTTGACGGACCTGACCAACCTTTTCCAATTTAGAAAATTTTTACCAATTTTGTTGGCGCGTGCATACAAAATTCAAAATATTTACAATCATAACAAATTATTTACAAAGTCAAAATAAAATTCCAAACCAAATAAATATTAAAATTTCAAAATTCAAAAATATGATTTTGAAACACGACAGTATATATCTACCTATTTTTATTTATTGGCAATTCAATTTTAAAAGTTAGCGCGGCAGACATACAAAAATTAAAAAGTACAGGGTTTTTTTGGAAAATATTTTTATCATTAAAATGTAAATCTATTCATCCGCTCGGTGCCAACCACTGGCGTTCTAAGAAGTAGATTCCGTTCGGAATGGGACGTCTCGCCATGGCCGTTTTGCCGTGGCCATTTCACCGTGGCCGTTTCGCTGTCGCCTATTTCGCCGTCGCCGGCGCGTAAAATAAAATCGCTTAAAAATATATAAATCAAAAGTTACAATTAAAGTTTCATTAAATTATACCTATATAAAATTAAAAAAAAAAATTAATAAGGATACAAATTAAATAAAAAATATAAAAAATATCGAGGGTTTCTTTATTTCTGCTTTTCTAATTTCTCATTTTCCATAGCCCCGAAAATATTAATTTTTGCACTCAAAATGGTATAGTTTTTTTTTAACTTTAGAGTTATAGATTGAAGTAAAAAAAATGTCAAAATGTCGACGGCAAAATGGGAGACGGCGAAACAGTCACGGCGAAATGGGCAAAGTGCAGAAGCACTTGTTTTCAAAATGTGTAATTTTATCCTCATTCTTGAATAATATGCTACCACGGTATGTGGGGGCCGAGGTAAGCCTCAGCAAATCCTGCCTATTACCCAATAACTAAACCTAAATAAAAATAAAAATCTAATCTGCCCTGATCATAAGTTGACATACAGTAGCAGTCATGGAAATTGCATCGGCAAATATTTCCGAATGAAAATAACAATTCCCAATAAAATTTAAATAACCGCACACAATATAAACACAATATGGACACAAAGCTAGGTATTCAAACCGGGGGGTCTGGGGGGTATTCCATACCCTCCAGTATACCAGAGCTAGTGCGCAAAAAAATGTGTTATTGAGCTTATGGGTTATTCACACCAGAAATCTAAAATCTCAAATTTCCGATTTGTAATTCAAAAACACATTTCATTTTTATGATAACAATCATTGATGTGTTGGGGGGGGGTATTCTATACCCCCCAGACCCCCCGGTTTGAAAAACCTAGCTTTCTGATTGTGTTCAAAAATGAAAATATAACTTTTTATCTATTTTTAATCTATTTTCTATTCTTCACTGTTAAGAACATAACATAGAAATCTATTTTGTTAACTCCGGAAAAATTCCCAATGCAATTTCCATGGTCGCTACTATGTATGATCTGTAAGTGACGGCATTACTCAATCCAACCACCCAATACATCACAAACAAAAGGAAGTAAATAAGCAAAGCAAAACATAAACAGAACCTGAATATAACATAAATTCTGTAAAATTGTAAAATAATTATCGTAATAAATACCTTACTACACCAACAAAACTTTAAATTTTTCTTATAATAATAATCTTATAATAAATCTTTCTTACAAACGTTCGTTATTTCAGTTACACAGAAAACTCTTAAAATGTGTGACTAAGTTTGACAGAACAGTTTTATACGGACGTACCAATGGAAGTAAACGAACGCTGTATACAGAGTGTAACAAACAAACTGTTCCAAATAAGTTCTATTTGCAAATATTTGTACAAAATTCTTTTTTTTTCTTGTTTTTTTTTAAATTTATTTATTTATTCTAAATTTTGTAATTATACCAATTTTACTATTAAAATTGCAAACGCAGATGATTTGTGATTTATAAAACAAAAAAGGAACAATTAAGATAAATGATATTTTAACTGTATAAGAAAGCAAATCACAGCAACTAACAAAAACATATTAAAAGGAAAAACGAAAAGCAACAGACGAATTGAGACAATTAACAGTTAACACAACCAAGATCATCTGGGCTCTTGTTTCTCATCTAGTCGGCCCTGACCATAACAGTTGATCCGAATCGCATAATTGTATTATTATTATTACTCCATTCATTACATGCTCTACACTTCTAAGATACTAATTATAAAAATATCTTTTTTCACATTTGAAGATAGTGGGTAGTACTACAAAAAAAGAATTGAAAATTATGAATGTAGAGCACATTATTAGTTGTGCTTATAGCAAACTTTTAAAGCAGTCATACAGGTTTGATAATCAGTGGATAAATGCAGTTCATAAATAATTCATGTTGACTAAAAAAAAAAAGTTGTTTTCAAGTTCGACGACACGAAAATGTATTATTAAAGTTTGTTTTTCTCAATATATTTTTGGGTTACGTTATGTATATTGGTGAACGGTTACGGCTTCAGTTCGAAAAATTGAAATATTGTTCTTAAGCGCCAGTAAGTCGGGATGCGTCAAATTGTACTACAATTTAGCCACGACGACCGTGTTAAACAAATTAATAACTAAATCGGAAGCTATTTCTAAATGCATTTGTGCATTGTTATTTGACACCTGATTAATACTTAATTAGATAACGATTAATTAACCTGGTAATTTATACTGCACAATTAAACGTAGTAGGTATATGTTCGCTTAAACAGGTTGTAGGATTTAACAAAATTTATACCACATCAGATGACAGATGGCGGTATTAGTCTAACCAATAAATTTAGAAATTCAAATTTCGTTGCATGAAACTGATTTTGAAACTATTGCATTTGGTTTTAAATGTAGATTTTTATGCAAATACGTCGTGATTCAAAAATAGTCCAATTTAGATCAATAACATTAGATCGCAATAATTAAAACATAACAGTTTTTGTTATTTAACGTTTAATTTTTTTCTGTGTGTTTTTTTTTTAATAAATCTTTTAATAAAGTTATAGCGTAAATGTCAATGCATGTCTATTTTTAGCGCAAGTATCTCCCACAATCTACAGATGTATTTGTTCGAGAATCAGACCGGTTTTCACGGAAATTGAGTTGCCCATTAGGTGATTCTCACACTATTTAATGAGTGTATCGTATCCTGTCTTGATTAAACATTCTTTAAAAATATATGAGTGAATAATGTAATAATTTTTTTACATTAAAAGTGTAATTTAATGGTATAAAGTCAAGATGTAATTATTGTTAATTAAGACATTTAACAACATAATTAAACCACATCTAACCGTTTCTCAGGCTTCAAATTTTGCATCCCTCAAACGCTTTCAGATCTAATATACACCAAATAATGCAGTTTCCTTAATGGGAATAGGAATAAAAGTGATTTTTACTCTTACTTAGTTTGTAAGCGTTTTATTAAAATTCCATTCCAATCAAAACGATCATCCTATTTGCCCGTTTAACAAAATTTACTTGAGGATGGTAGTCATTTGAAAGTTTTGATAAAGCAACGTGGACATTTACTGACCTTTACCTGTAAAAAGCTGAACACTGCATCATCTACCGAGACGTGCTTAAGGATCTTTTATACCTATTAACCACATCAAAGAGTAATGGTCAGTAAAAATTTCACAAATTTTTCATTATACAACTTGTAATAAGTTTTTTATAAGAAACTGAAGCATATGAAAAGTTAGGTAATTACCAACCAATGAAACTGACGGCTTTACATGTACTCCGGTGTACGAGAACGGTCATAAATGAAAAACTTAGGTATGTAATCGACCATTTCTCAGCGGTTAGTGCCACAGGAGCAGACTAAATTTACTGAAAGCTGTGAAAATATTTTGAATAGCAACTAAGCATCGGACAACGTGGCAGACGTAAACTACAATCAAATTGTAGCGATTGAAATACCGTAATTTATGTCTCAGAACAATCTATAATTTAATTCGACTATTCATCGAGGAGTACTTCATTGATAAGATAGAACTAGAAGCAAATGCGCGAACAACTTGACAGTTCAATTTCGCTTGAAATCAATCAAAATCGTTCACCAAATACAAACAGCATCGAAAATCGACTCCAATACAATCAATTTAACTACTATCGTCGGAATTACCAAATGATGGAAGCAGCTGTTTTCTTATATTAACGTAAAACCAGTAAAGAAAAACAAAAAAAGAAAAGTCATAATTGCTCTGAAGGAAGAGGAGCCGACCAAATAAACTGGCCAATGAAGGGGACAAAAGTTTTCGTCCTTGGTAATTTAGTCAAACTGTCAAACATTTGACCGATGTTTTCATGTAGGAATTTTAAGTTATTTATAATTTTAATTGGAAAAATCCTGAAAGGACATTCTAAGGAGTGCATGTTCGCAATTTTTTTTCAAAAGTGTTTATGTACGAAAACGTAACGTTTGATGTTAATATTCGTAGCAATGCATAATTTCATAGCATATATTACATAATTAAGTGCATAAACATAACATGAAGGTATCCTGATATCGCTGATGTCAAGTTAATAGCTACATGTGACAAACTTACTCATAACATATTGCAATTTTGCTAGTACACTTATACTACTAATATCAGAATACAAATAGAAAGTTAAATAGTGCTTCCTCGTGTCAAATTAATGTTTATGTAAATCTAATGGTTTTATCGATAATAAGCAATTCTTATGTCAATAAATTCGTAAATTAATTTACCGAAAGCTTCAGGTGGCATTGCATAGGAAGTACAATTAAAAAATATTTTTGTATTTTGATTTTGGATTTATATTAATTTAAATGAAAAAAATTAATATAGCATATCACTACAATATAAATATTGCTTCGCCGTACGCATATAGTGCCTGCAGAGAATCTAATATCCTCTGTGCCTGATCGAGGTTGCTTGCCTTTGTTGGATTTCCATATTTTTGTTTAAAAAATTGTTGCTTTGGGAAATATTGTACGTCAGTGTATGGCACATGTACTTAAAACTACAATCACTAACCACACAAAAATTAAAAAATGAAATTTAAACATAAAATAAAATATGAAAATTAAAATATAATTGAAATAAATAAAAAGGAACATAAAACTTTAGTTTCGATCGATGGGTTTGTTTTCGTGCTGGTTTACCTCGTGGACTCGATATCAAATCGTGGTCAAATATTTCGGAATTGCAGGGCCGTGGAAGTCTTATTTATGTACGTCATTAATTTTCCTCATATGACAGTCTCCGTACATCGGAGTGTACGTAAAACCGTTGGTGTCAGCTCCTTTAAATCGACGATTGCCACTAATACAAATAAAAAAATTTAAAATAACGAGGTTAATTATTTCTATAAAATGAAAACAAAAAGTTTGAAATAATTTATAACTCATCGTTAAATAGATAATAAATTTATGATAGAAAAATGACCTGCATTAGAAAATTAAAAGCAGAGGAATGAAATCTTTTATTGATCTTATAATTTTATGTAATTTTTATGGTAATAATAGAAAAACAAAATAAACGTCATGGAAAAAGTGCCAAAATTATAATAAACCGTAAATTAAAATGACATTAATAAGAAATTTATATCGAAATGAGATTTTAAGATGCCGCATAAAACTGAATAAAATGCTAAATTGTTATTAAATTGGAAATAAAAATTTTAGTTTTTCTTTTTCTTTTTCAATATAAAACGTCCTGAATACCTAATTATTTTGAGCAATTAAATTGTAGGATAATAATAAAATAACTGAGATTTCTCTGCATCAATTCTACAATTACTACCCGTAGCCTACTTACATATATCTGCTTATATCTTATATCCCAGCGCTGTTATATCCGAATTAAAAAAATAAGTTTCTCAAAATGTGCTGTTTTTTATTGTAACAGACAGAAATTATATGAATTGAAAGAAACTTTATTGTATTCCTCAAGCAGTTGTAAGTTAAAATAAGGCTTTTTTATTTTAGATATACAGTAGCAGTCATAAATTTCCAATAAAATTTCAATATAAATTTTCAAACCGTGGGGTCTGGGGGGTATGGAATACCTTCCAGCACATCATAAAGATTGTGCGCAACAAAAATGTGTCGTTAAGCTTATTGGTTTCAAACCAGAAATCCAACTTCTGAAATTCTAAAATCTAAGATTTCTGATTTTGAAATTCAATAACACATTTTCTTTTTTCGAACACAATCACTGTTGAACTGGAGGGTATTTCAGACCCCCCAGACCCCCCGGTTGGAAAAACCTAGCTTTCAAAAAAGTAAATATATATTTGAGCTTATGAGTTTTAAACCAAAATGTTCTATTTTCTATTCTTTATTATTTTTGTAATTTGGGAATACTTCCAATGCAATTTCTATGGCAGCTACTGTAATACCAGACACGGCCTTCAGGATTTACAATACTCCAACAATTGAAAGATAATTTATTGTATTCCTCCATCATTTGTAAGTTAAAATAAGAGCTATGGCTTAAAGCATAATGGAGATTCTGCTATAAGTTAATTTTTAATTGCATTTCTGCTTTACAACATACGATAGAACCAGGGACGTAACTAAGGGAGTGGAAGGAGAACGATTCGCCCCGGGCGAACATTTCAGAAGCGGCATTTTTTCTAAAAAATTAAATTTTGATAGTGTTATTGACAGATTTGCACAAATGAAGGCAAGAAAATTAATTTTCAGTAAAATAATTAAATAATGTATAAAACAAATAATTATTTTTCCTTTTCAATTATTATTATTATTAGAATTTTTCATTATTTTTTGTACTAAATAATTTCATAGGTCATGTGTTGTGCGCAAAATTTGAGGAGAATAATTGACCTTTTATCCCTATATTTGAATAATGCCCCTGTAAATGGGGCGCCAAATTCAGAAACCGCCCCGGGCGGCAAAACCCTTCGCTACGCTGCTGGGTATAACCATTTGTGATTAACGTAGTTTCATCGGCGTATAACACAAAGGTTTCAGAATCGCAAAATTCGTTTTCTCTAAATTTCGTTTCCTCTAAATTTCAATCCAAATCAAATCATTAATGTAATAATCCAAATCAAAAATTGCTTTCCAAAATATTCAACTTCAATTCCAGAATACGGGACAAATATCAAGACCCTTTATTTAAAAAATAATAGCTGTTGTATCATTCATCATTCACCAGGAAAACTAGAAAACCCAAAAATATTTACAAAATTTACTAATTTTCATAATCAATTTTCAAAAACTCTTTACTGAATATTTGAATTTTATTTTTGGTAAATTTATTGATTTGTAAGCACAAATTTGAATTACATTGATTAATTTTCTAAATGATAAAAATTTTGAATTTTCTAGGTTTCCCGCAAAACTTGTTGAGGTTGCATCAACTAGAAGCGGAAATGAGGCTTTGCAGTTAAGATGTCCGCCTGAGCAGTTGAAGTTTTTATTGCGTCTTAGAAATTAGATTAACTGTTTTTAAAAAAGTATATTTTTGATTATGAATGATTTTATAATATTGGAGTTTGGAGAGAAGTTAAAATTTGAAGATTTGAATTATAATAATTAGTTAAAAATTTAAAATCCGTAACATTGAAAGAAAAATTAAATACCCATGGGTATAGCAAAGTAAAGTTTGATACTATTGCAGATTGTATTATATACAGTAGTAGTCATGGAAATTGCATCGGTGATTACTTCCTAATAACGCAAAACTCGGTTTTTCAAACCGGGGCACAGTGCCAATGATGTAAAAACCACATATGAAATTTTAAATGTCAACATCGCCCAAAATGCACGGTCAGTGACGTCATTGGCCGGGCGTTGACGTCAATGCTCCGTTAAGCAGGGCATTGACGTCATTGTCCGGGCATTGACGTCAATGGCCGAGTAGTCATCTACTAGTTCTTCCTCCTTGTTGTTTAAGCCTCTAACATTCCAAGTGGCAATTTTCAGTGTTTCCTGTATTTTCTTTATTTTCTCAGTTCCGAATCGTTTTTCCGTAGTTCGTCTGCTTGAGTCGTCATCGTTATATCCATCCGCTTTTCCGAGGCTTCTGAAGGGCTTTTGAGTAATCTTCTTACCTCCGGCGAGGTTACCAGCCTCGCGCGAGGTGTGTTTCCCCTTACTCTCGTTGGTCGCCAAGTTTGCTTCACCGAAGAGATTGGTTGCTGCAACCTTGGAGAGCCCATGGTTGACAGGGTTCACCACGTGATGGTGAGAGTCGAGTTGGAGTGTAGAGGCTGTATATTGCGCATGCACTCCCTTGAACCATTAATTTTGGGTGAGTGAATAGTGATATACAGGACAAACTCAACCGCTTTCAATACATATGTGGCACTATCAGAAGAGCACTAAATAATAAATCTAGGACAGAATTACTATACGGCAGTGAAATATGGGTCACAACCAAATACTTGTTTTTTTAAATTTATTGACCTTTTGAAGATCATTTAAACGTCAACTGTATTTCTTTAAATGTCATTTTATATATTTTTATCATATTCATATTTTGCATAAGAAAATAAAAACATTTGTAGGAAATTTTTTTTATCTAGCAAAATATGTATTTGCTAAAAAATATAAGGTGCCATTTAAAAAAACATAGTTGACCTCCAAATGACCTTGAAAAAATCAACAAATTAAAAAAGCAATTATGCCACAATTTTTTCCCTTCGCTATCATACAACTTTTGACCAAAACATTTTTTCATCTGACGTTTGGTTTTTGAGATATTAATTGCTGAAAGTGTCAAAATGAACAGCCGGTATATAAACAGCTGTAAAAACATAACAAAACATCTGAAAATAGAACTCTACCTAGAGTTTCCAAAGTAACCTAGATAAGCCTAATTCTTGTCCACATTTTGGCATTAATACTTATTTCAGTAGCAATGAATTTCGTAAAACAACAGAATGCATTACCAGTTTCCTTAAAAATTTAAAAAAGAAAACTGGTTTGCGGCAGCATCAAAAACAAACCAAATCGTTTATGCTGCTTTCCCTATAAAACAAAGGTACTATATTTTGTCACCCACCTTGCCCAAAATTTCTTACTCTAAATTATATCAAAAGCTGGAAATGAAAATAATTTGACGAATTAATCTAAAGCACGGTAAAAACAAACAGTTTATACCGTCTTTGTTTTGACGGACGTAACCTTAATTCATTTACCAACAAGGATGCTTAACCAAGAAGGACTTCTTACAAAATATTTCATTTGTCAAAATTTTGTATTTTAAATATGCTGAGGTGTACGAAATTTTATCAGACAACGCTGAAGGACCACACAAGTCATTTAAACAAAAAAAACATTTTTTTACAAAATGTGGGTTCCGACGTATTGCAAATTCACCATAGATATGAGAAAAGGCTATATTAATCTGTAAAAGACTTGTTGAGACCGTTGTGACTTATTTGCGAGATTGTTTTTAGTATAACTTTTAATATAATATAAATTACTATCTAAAATATCGACCGGTGTGGGGTTCGAACTTTCGATTCCTAGGGTCTGATATTATGAAACGACATGCGCATGACTGATTTGACTACCAAGGGTGGAATTAAAGTGTATACATTATTTTCTTAGCAATCTCGAGTCATCTTTTGTGATTATTATTATTTTTTCAGATTGGTGTTCACCGAAGATTTGAAAAACGCAATACTTCGTACTTACAAGGTTGGTAAAATATTTTAGAAGTTATTTATTTTAGATCTAAAATGAAAAGCGTTACATCAGTGAATAATTCAAAAGAGTACCATGGTTTTTCCCGTTTGGATAAGCTTAGGCTACGATTGCATTGCATTACTAGATCCATTCCGATCTAATTTGATTTCAACCATTCAGATCAAATCAGATTTTATTCGTTTGTTGCCTGATGTATGAGGTTTGGTATTAAATATTAACCCATATCGGTAACTTAGTTTAAATATATTTTCTAAATTAATTAAAATTGCCGATAGGAAATTTATAGTAGTACTAATTTATAGCTAATAGTATTTTGTAATTATTGGGGTTTTATGATGTCAAATATCAAACGCTGTAACTTACAAAGTATGCTAATTAATTAAAAGGAACAAAGACGGAAAACCGTTTTTTGTTGTAAGATTTGTAATCAAGTGCACTGCTGCAGATAGAGCACTAAAACATGAAAGTTAAACTAAAATGAATAAAATTCAAAGTTTTACGTTCGTTACTATTGTTATTTTGTTTTGTTTTACAGAAAACTAACAAGACTAAATAATAATTATTTTAAAACTGTAATGCTAGCATACAAAACTTAATTATTTGTAAAAATTACTTTTAAAAAAATTAATAAAAACAAAAACTGGAGAAAGTGAAATATTTTATGTGTTTTATTTGGCAAAAACAAGAGGATATCTACAAGAAACAGTCAGTATGCACTTCATAATGAAGTGATTTCTAAAAGCAGACTATTATTTTGAATCTTAAGAGCTAATGCCTTATGAAGTCTATGTGAAGCGTTTTGGTCATATATCACGTTGATCAGGGTGAATCAGGGAGTTACGTGTTGGTAGTTTATCGACAAATGTCGCATTTTAGCTGTTGCATTTAAGAGGAAAGCTCGTAGTCAACAGTAAATCCCACATCAATCCTTCGCTTAACCCATAAATATCGTCTTTGTTAAGAAATTGTAAATTCATTCATATTAACTTTCAAATGAGATTATTATTTGAAAGAGTGAAAGATCGTGAACGATTTATTTCAAAAGTCGAAGGTCTGCTTCTTTAGAAAGTCTAATAGATATAGGCTACCGATCCGTTTATAGTTCTCATGCTACTGCCATAATTGCGTTATGTATCGACATATAATTAACTATCTGCTTAAATGGATATGTTCGATTTAATTAGCAGGTTTTGTTGCAAATTTGAATAAAAATCGTTAACCTCAGTTGCAATATTAGTACTACAATTATATTTTTTATATATCCCCATTTTAATATATAGTATATTTTGAAAGTTGGTTTAGTAAATTTTTTAATTAAAAAAAATTTTTGGTAGACAAAAAAATCGTATTTATTGCTTGATTATAAATATCACGAAGTTAATTGATTGATCTCGATATAATTGTTGAATATCGTCCCACTCAAATCACCAGGTAATCGTGTTTAGCACTGAGAGCGTTTATAAAAGATGTCTTAAACAGTTTACGTCTGTCAACGTAAATGTTGTGATATCTACCGTTATTAACTGCTTCAACTAGAAAAAGCTTCCGATTAATTACTATAAAAGTCTTAGCAGTAGGCAACCAAAATAAAAACATAATTTTTTTCTAAACTGGTCTAATTTTTCACTCAACTGGTCTACAAAGATAAAAAAAACAACTTCAAAAAATAAAAATTTCAAGTAAACTGTGGTATTTAGTATACACTGTAAAATAAAATATTTAACAAAAATTAAACTGCACGAAAATTTTTTTCCGATTTTAAGTTTTAGTTTTGTTATATATTGTATCTATAAAATTTGGTCTCTCTAGTATTTTTGGGTAAAGCATCGTTAATTCTAAAAAAAAATGGTCTTACAAACCAATAGCAATGTAATGTATGGGCCCATACAAACCTTGAGGTGGCAGTGTGTTTAACCAGCTAAATATAGATCAAATGGCACCAAATGCAATTTAACTGAGTTACCTTAATATAAGTTATTCAAGTCAGCAAGTAACAACTTAATTGTAAATAATTAAATCTGAAAAGTCGCACGCGTATCCCAATTTTAAATAAATGAACAACTTACTAATCTTACGCGTGCAACTCATCAGTACGTGTTAAAAGTAAAAGCCATCGTTTGATCAATAAAAATAAAATCTATAACAGAACCTCGACTTAAGTTTCAATCTACTAACAGAGTGACTTCTGGGATTCAAGCCTAAATCTCGTTAGTGAGACTACTAACTCTCAGAAATCATCTACCTCTAATTTCTTTAAAAAATCTAAGCAATTATTAATAAAGCAACAATTTAAAAAAATTTAAATAGGTTTTCTCCTTCGCACTTTCTCTAGGTACCACCTAAACAATTCCTCGATAGATAAAAGTTCTGATGACAAAATTTTAAATATTTTTCTGTTGTGGGCTTTTTAAAAATCGTACACTTTCGAGGTCAAATTTTTGTACAATGGAAACGTAAGTTTATATAACCTTTTTGATTTTTATTATTGTGAGTTACTACTACTACGCGCATTGATTTTCCTGATTTAATTCACCGGATTATTAAATTTAATTGGATTAAAATTTTAATTATTGCAATATTTTGATAGGAATATTTTATTAATAATGTCACATTTAAAAAAAAACTTGAATTCTGCGAAATTATATCCACATAAATTTTTATAGTGACGTTTTCGATTGCCTTAATGGAAGGGCAATCTCTTCACGTACACAAGTAGGAAGTACATTAATTGCAATTTAATATAAAAAATCACTAATCAAGAAATGAAAATAAAACATTCACAAGAATTAAATAAAGCTAGTGATAAGTTGAAGATTTAGCACTGCTACAGAAAAAAAAGAAAGAAACAATTAACAAACTGAAATATTAGAAGTTAAATTCCAAACTACTAAAAATGCAGTTAAAAATCTTTGAAGAAGATACAGTTCGATGGGTATAGTACTCTAACCGGGCCCAGAGGTTTTTAGAGATATTATTAAAATTATTGAAGAATTTGAAAGAGGACATTATATTGAAGCGATTAAACTATGGGTGAACTCAAAATATCGATTTATTAAGGAATTAAACATAGCTACTCGCTACGCTTGGACGCTGCTGCCCGGTTTAACAAGCACCCTCAGGGCAACATACATATTATACAACCTAAAATACACGCTAACACGTTTGAGCATTACAATAATAAAAAACCCTAATTTTGACTTGAATTTAAATTTTATAATAATTTTCGGTCGGTAAAAATAAAACTTTCTTTTAAGTCCCAACACCGCATTTCTTCTAATTGTCATGTAAAATGCCCTACTGAATCTGACGAAAACGCCTTGATCTTCTATGACCCACCGCTTAGATGGGACACTCTCACGTCTATTTTTATCACTTTTCGATAATTTTGAGAGATGAAAAGAATTATTTTACATTTTGCAGAGGGTAGGGGGAAAGCCTAATGCCCAATTTAAAATTTATTCTATGATTAAGGGTTTTTAACAATAAATTAATTAGCCTTTTTGAAATCGAGCGTAAGGTGGTGCTAGAGGAACGAAAAGTTTTAAAACATAAACATTTATCGCAAACCGTTAGACTTGGGGGGGGGGGGATTTGTCTCTTTATATTGTAAAAATTTCATTAAAAATTATCGATTTTTCAGTTTTTTTTCCTAATTATTTCACTTATTTTCTATATATTCCAACTTCGAGCCTCCTCATTGCTCCTCTTATATTAACAAACGGTTGCCACAACATAAATATTTGTAGCAAACAGTTAGATTTATGGTGGTGGGATTTCTACCCTTAAATTGTAAAAATGTAATTTAAAAATTATCGATATCTCAGTTTTTTTCAAATTATTTTACTTATTTTCTATATATTCCAGCTTCCAGCCCCCTCATTGCTACCCTCATAGCAACAAACAGTTGCTACAACATAAAAATTTGTAGTAAACAGTTATATTTAAGGGGAGGGATTTGTACCTTTAAATTGTAAAAATGTCATTCAAAATTATCGATTTTTCAGTTTTTTTCGAAATTATTTCACTTATTTTCTCTCTATTCCAGCTTCCAGTCTCCTCATTATATATCATAAAATATTTTACAATTTAAAGGGGCGAATCTTCCCCCAAATCTACCTCCTTCCTACAAATATTTATATTTTAAAATTTTTTACCACTCAAACCCCTCAGGCTCTCCTCTAGCTACTCTGAAGGCAACAATAATCCATTTCATCCCTCCAAATTTTCAGAAAGTGATAAAAATAGGTGGGGAGTGTCCCCCGGAAACTGTGGGTTTCTAATGAAGAAAAATGGAGGGTTTTTCGGATTTGGAAGGTCATTTTATATAAGAATAAGAAGGAATGGAATTAGGGAATGGGGAATAAATAGTACCTTAACCGGTCCCATGATTTTAAAAATTTCTGAATGACATTGTGGTAGTTTAGGACGAAAATTACAAATACAAAAATTAAATTTTATAAATCATTCAAAAATACGGCAAAAATTCACGAAAAACTGGAACCAGCTATTCCATTGGCTACCTCCATAAAGTTTGCTCCGCCCATCTCATAAACTTATTATAAAATATACAATTAAGTTTAAACTTAGGGCTATTTTTAAGTTTAGGGTATTTTAGGTTGATTGCGTATCTTGCCCTGAGGGTATTTATTAAAACTTTGGCTTCCACTTCGCTCGGGTGCTGCGGCCCGTTTTGACAAGGACAAACCTTATTTTAAAAAATAGCGGATCTCTAAAGGCTGGAACTGGAAAAATTAGAAATAATTCAATGATATTAATCACCGGGCAGGTAGAAGTCAACTGACGCGAACCACGTCCCGTACAATTTCCAGTCTCCGTAGACCCACTCGGAGCACACGCACCGTCAACAGATTGAAAAATCAAAACTATAAAATTAATTAATTCCTGAATAAATCGATATTTGGAGTTCATCTATAGTTTAATCGCTTTATTATAATGTCTTCTTTCAAATTTTCCAAGAATTCTAGTAATATCTTTAAAAACCTCTGAACTTGGTTAGGGTACTACAGCCTCCCCCCGGGAATGATTTTCATTCAGACCAGATTAATTAAAGAAATTAATATTATCAGGATAATTTTTTACTTGGAGTTTAAATTCGCATACTGTCATCTAAAGCCCAATAATAAATTGGGCGAAAAACCACATTCTTAAATAAATGTCCTAGTAAGTTATCTTGGCTTTGACTCAGTGCATTGCTTATTGGGAGTTTTACTTAGTGGAGATTGTAGCTTTACCAATGCCCGTATTAACAGTCGCGGATTAATCCGAAATTCAAGATAATTCTAGAATTTACCAATGAGATTACTGGAATTTAGACCGTATCGTAGCAACAGCTGATATTTCGAGAATTAATCTTGAATCTCTGATTAATCCGTGACCAGGTGATACGGACATTAGGACCAGTTTTATAATTAATATTAAACAGATTTTAATTTTAAAGTCAACTTAAAGACAAAACAGACCAATAAATATCATCAGTTTGGTTTTAAACCTGATTTTAAAATTAAAGCTTTCTTTAATATTTATTATGAAACTGCCCCTTACTAATTAATTAACTAATTTAACTAACTAGTTAACATGAGTAAGTTAAATTTTACAATTTGATCTGAATGGAATTTTCCAAAGCTTGGAAAAGGCATTACAGGGAGTAAGCAGTCAATATTTGATATTTCCAATATTTAGCATGCAATCCCTGAAAGCCTTTCTGGAAGTACTTGCAATAAGTGAAACTTAACATCCGAATTAGAGAAACTAAATTACGTTTATCTACATAGTGATACTGACATAATTCTGTTTGTGTTAAAATTAACAATGCAATTTTTAACTAAAAAATGTTTAACCAAAGTTACCGCAAGGATTAAAATATTTCCACTTTTACCAATTTAAAAAATATAGTAACCAATCGAGTTGCTCATTATTTAAGTTACCCAATGCAAACCAATCAAGTTTCACAGTATCCACATTCACTAAAAGATATTATTATTGATGATGATGATTAATTCTAAAATTATTTTAAACTTAAAGATAATTTTTAATATCAAGGCTGTTAATTAAATAAAAAAAAATTTAAAAACAAAAACTTGATTATATATGTAGGTACATAATATATAAAATTTAATTTTTTGTTTTATAGCTGCCTTGTTCATTATTTTCTGAATTCCTGTGAAAGGGATTGGTTTTTTAAAAAATTTTACTAGACACAAGTTGTAGTCCATTAAATTTCCTATCCGGAATAGAGCATCGGAGTTTGTATTACAAGGTTTTGAAGAAATCGAAAATGAAAAAATCTCGAATTTTTCAACATTTTTTTACTTACTTTAATTTACAACTCGAAAGCCTTTGATTTTAGACAATAATAGGTTTAAATCTAGTTTGAAGTATATTTCACGCTCTTTAAAAAAGCACTAATCTATTTTCACTGAAAAATCAATATTTTCTGGGCTATAGCCACGTGAAGGTGGGTATTAAAAAAAATGCTTTAACGAGGCCTAACTCTCGAGGGCTTGAATTTGGAAGTGTCCTCTGTCACCACCAAAGTTATGTAAAGTGTATCTTTTAATATATCCTACACAATTATTTCTATATTAGCTTAGAAGATTGCATAAAATTTAAAAAAAAACTTTTGGATATGCAACCCCGCTAACATTTGGTTATGAAGATTGCATTAGTTCTATATGTCAAGAGTTCCACATTTCTGCATTGAAATTTAACTGAAAAATACAAATATGTACCAATAAATACAACAGTGTAAATAGTTTAAAATGCCATATTTCAATGTCTCTTTATGTCTATTACTCCCGCTTTGCTACAGAAAGTGACGCCCAAAGCAATAGCCACCATAAACTGAAGTAGTAATATTCGTCATTACAATGCACTTTTTCAGTTAAAACTCATTTAAACAGTTGTTGTGACTTCTTCAGGGGTAATATGCACTTAATTAGTTTTCCACTGCAATTTTCAGTTTTTTTTATTAACTAATATTAATGAGGAAGCTATAAAGTATTAGATATCATAAGAAGTTATTTTCTATTGTTATAGGTTGCAATCTTGTAATTATTTGTAGAGCTATGCAGATATTGTGCTTTATAAAAATAAACGTTTTTTTGTGATTTAGTGAATTCATCTAAGAATAGTTAATGTTTAATGAATTTTGCTTAAGGGTACATTATGTCCACAATAAAATAACATATGAGTACAAAAGGGTTGGTGCTGGAATTCAGTAATACTTGCTTGGTATTTAACGTCTTTATCTAGTAAAGTTAAGGTCGCTTTTGTGAAGATGACCACAATTTTCATTGTACCATCTAAATAAAGTCAAGAGCGTTTAACAAAGTATGCCCCCAAGCCATACAAGAGCAATAATTATTTTGTTATTTCAAAAATTTTTAAATAAAAGCTGCGTAAAAATTTAGGTTGGTATGCATATAAAGCTGAAGTGCTATACCCACAAATTCAAGATCACGTGTGCCCCTCGAGTGTAGTGTTGTGGTTTATTATTATCACAACCAGATGTCTCCTATGTTGAATATAAATTTTTTGTTGTGGAAAAACTTTATACGCTTCAGTTTGTATCTCGTCGCTATGTTAACAGCTTTTGATATCATTAGCTTTTTGTTACTTTCATAATCCCTTCAGGCATACTCATTATATGTTCTAATTCTGTTATCAACTGCTTACATTAAATTAAATTGTTTTCATACTTCTTACTCAAAACAATACAAAAATCGACTTCCCCACAAAATTGTTATCATTTTATAGAATTTGCTTGAATATAATATGATAAGAGTTATTCTTAGCTTTGCTCTTAGTTGCCGCCTGTGGGGTAATATGGTGATCCCCTCAATCTTAAGAACCAAATTAGCTTATAATATAAAAAAAAATCTGTATTTAGAAAAAAATTATTATCTAAGTTGCTAACAGAAAATAGTTGAAACTATTATTTACTTGCCTTCAAAATGTACTTAAGCAACTTCACCTTACATAAGTAATAAATAATATTTGTTAATAATTTAATTTAAATTAAATTTAATTGAAATTGTCGTTTTCCAATTTGCTATACTGAAAGTTGTTTAAAACATGACACATTTTCCAATTGTAAACTTTGGACAATTAATCTTCTTAGGAAAAGACGGTCAGTTATCTTAGCATTATGACACCAAGTTTATTTCAAACAAGTAAGAACAATTACCCGCTCAGAAGGATTTAGAATGTAAATTAAATTAATTAGAATTATTGCTCAGTCGTATACATTTTTGGAAAATTCGATTACACCTGCTACAAATCGGGTTTAATTAATGTACTTTATTAATTATAGCTGCAGTTTGTTTTTAAAACTTTCATTTTATTTTCCTTTGCTTCATTGTTTCAATGTAGGATAAATATTATGTGCTATTAAATTAATTAACGGCTAAATAATTACTAAGCACTTTAAGTGCAGACTTTACCAACTATGACTCGAAGGCTTTAGATATTCAAAACGGCTAACCTTTACATTCAGTTTCTAAGCTGGGGATATTGTCAGTTTACACACTCAAAGGGTTTCCGTACGTCCAACTTTAAAAATGAGGCTTTTGATGTTGGGCGCAAGGTGAACCTAATAAAACAAATGAAGAAGACAAGAAAAACTAAATAAATTAAACTTTTATTAATTTAATATTTTTTGTAGCTGCATTTTCTGTAAAAGGGATTGGTTTTTCAAAAATTTTTACTAGACAAAAGTAGTAGTCTGTTAAATTTCCTATCCGGAATGAGGCGTCAGAATTTTTGTAAATTGTTTCGTTTAAAGGGTACAGGGTTTTGAAAAAACCGAAATATAAAAAAAACTAAAATATTTTAACATTTTTTCACTTACTTTAATTCATAACTTGTAAGCCGTTAATTTTAGAGAAAAAATTTTTGAATCTAGTTGGAAGATTACTTTACGTTCTTTAAAAAAGAACTGATACATTTTTACCGAAAAATGAATATTTTCCGGGCTATGGCAACGTGAAAGTGGAATTTAAAAAAGTGCTTTAACAAAACATAGTTACTACAAAAACTGGTAAAAATTGTAAAAATGTTAAAAATTACAACATTTTGTAGCAACTTATACTATAAAATCATGCTACAAAATTGTATTGAATATTTCCACAATTTCCACAAAACAAGATAACTCCATTTTTGACCAAAATGAGTTATGTATGCAATATTACATTTAAATTAGAGCAAAGTACATTCTGGTAAAACCAGGAAACTTTATGTTAAAAGTTAGCAAGTTTATTTTTAATAAACTTCAATTTGTTCGTCGTCAGTAAAGGTAAAATAAGTTAAGTGCACTTAACAATTCTGCAAGACTGAAGAAATAATAGGTATAAATTGTAAAATTGCAAAACAATCAAAAGCAAAACCAACTAAGTACTGTTATTCAACTAATAATCGTCAGCTTACGATTAATACAATAAATTTCCCATGCACTTTTCTTATTTTCCAGTATGCCTCCTTTGCACTTACCTTGTTTTTACAGTAAGCGAACGAAATTTTTTAAATCGGCAATATGATAATAGTTCGAATATTGAAACTTGACAAATAAATATAAAAACAGTTTTCCTCAAAACTATAATTTTGGAGTTATCTTGTTTTACCAATAAACCGAGTAAACCCGGTATTTTTCTTTGTATTGCTTGCAGATTTAACTCACAGTTCTTGAGAGCATGAGACAAAAATTTTTTACTGGTTTTTAACAATGAAGTTTTAACAAAATTTGCATTTCTACAGTATCTGCTAATTATGAAAATATAATGTTGTGAGCGCCAGTCAAAACAATAAAACTAATAAATCTAGGAGTCTTTAGTTCGAATCTCACATCGGTTGACATTTTATATAGCATTTTATACATATCGTCGTTGACATTGCAATAGGACCTATGTTAATATACAATGCTATTTGAAATTAAGATGGCAAAGTATCTAACTTATATATATAAAAAAAAACAAAAAAAACCTAATTCATCAGTTTTTCAGCTAAATCATCGGTTAAATCATTAGTATTAACATTGCTTCTGCACTGCGGTTTTTCCCTCTCCTGAAAATTTAACGATTTTTACTTAAGTCCTATTGCAGTATCAACGACGATATGACTTTAATGTTATAATAAAAAAATCCCGCAAAATAAGTCACTCAGATCTCAAGAGATGGCACCCACTTAGTCTGTTGCACTACAGATGGCGCCTTTAGACGCTGTTGTTCTATGCAATCGCAAAGCGCATCAGCAGATAAAGCAAACTTAATGTATACACATTAGTTCCACCATCAGTAGTCAAATGAGTCATGCGCATGACGCTTCATATCATATCCACCTAGCGGTGGGAAATATTTAAATTGCACTTAATACTATAAAAAGTTCACAAACAAGATAACAGATAACGCCCCTGTGATAATCAGATATCTGTGATAATCTGTGATGAACAGATAACTCTACGTCTGCCGTTGTGTGCCGTAAATCAAAAAATTTTATTTTGAATTATAAAATTTTCATGAATTATAAAATTTTTTTAGGCCCAATAACTGTTTTATCGATAAAAGTACTTAGCCCCGCTATTTTAAATTTTTTTAAAAATCAATATTGCATAGGATTCTACTCGACGTGTGCCGTTGTGTGTCGTAAATCAATTTATTTTATTAAAACAAATAAAAGTTTTTAGGGCCAAAAACTACTATTTTATCGGTAGAAGTTAAATCCCCCCCCCCCCCATTTTTGCTAATTTTTTAAATAATAAATAAATAAAATTTTATTTTGATAAATAAAATTTTTTTGGGCCGGAAAGGTGTTTACTGATAGTCATCCCCGCCATTTTTGATTTTTTTTTAAATCAAAATTATATTGGATTGTACTCGAGGTGTGTCGTTTATGCTGGAAAATTAACACACACAGTTTTTCACTATAATCAATTGAGATAAAAGACACGGTCATATATTATAATGTGATGTACAGTAGCGGTCATGAAAATTGCATTGGGAATTATTCCCGAATTTAAAAAATAGATTTTCATATTATATTCTTAATATTAATAAAGAATAAGAAACAGAATGCAAATAGATAAAATGTCAAATTTTTAGTTTGAAAGTTATAAGCTCAAAAATACATTTTCCTTTTTAAACCCAGTCACAAAGCTAGATTTATCAAACCAGGGGGTCTGGGGGGTATGGAATACCCTCCAGTACATCAGTGATTGTGTTCGAAAGAAGAAAATGTATTATTGAATTTGAAATTAAAAATCTTAGATTTTTAGAAATTAGATTTCTGGTTTGAAATTTATAAGCTCAATAACACTTTTATGTACACAATTACCGGTGTACTGGAGGGTATTCCATACCCCCCAGACCCCCCGGTTTGAAAAACGTAGCTCTGTGTGCGTATTGTGTTTATATTGTGTGCGGTTATTGAAATATTATCTTGAATTACTTAAATTTTATTTATCAAAATAACATTTTTTGATTTAATTATGGCACACAACGGCACACGTCGAGTAAAATTCAATACAATTTTAATTTTAAAAAAATCAGAAATGGCGGAGCTAATTTTGGTGAATAAAATAGGTTTTGGCACAAAAAAATGTTTTTCATCAAAATAAAAATTTATCAATTTAAAATTTTTTGATTTACGGCACACAACGGCACACGTCGAGTAGAATCTAATACAATTTTGATTTTAAAAAAAATCGAAAATCCCGAAGCTGACTTCAACCCCAAAATAAGTAATCTGTAATACCAGAAAAAAAAATAAAATAAAATTAAAGACATATGGCACAACGTGACACACATCCGGCACAATATTCAGTTTTTAAATTATCAAAAATATCTTCATGCACATGGCAACTGGGAAAATTATGATTGAAATTAGATCGCAAAGATTGAAAGGTTGCAAAACATTGCGGTATATTATTTTTTTGGGCTTAAATCAAGAACAAGTGAAATGTATATATACTCCAGTAACGGCGCAAGGGGGGTACGCATCGTGTGGATTGTAGTGCTTAATCAAGTACTCACAAATTTTCGTATATCGGGACGTATTTCAAAAATGTAATTATGTTTTTAAGGTTATTTATAAATTTTGTGTGCCCTACCCACCCCAAATATATTGAGGCTAATGTGTGCCCACCCATTTAAAAAATTCTGGCACCGTCACTGTTTACTCGGAACGATCCAGGTAAAACCAAATTTTGAGGGAATATTAATTTGTTTGCAAATTCTTCAAAAAAATTTTTTTAGCACAGTTTTTGTGTTTGTAGCATTGCATCGGAGCACTCTTCATAAGTGCAATCAGTTCGTGGTTGGAAAATACAGATCCCTGACTCGTTAACTGACTAAAAGACAAATTTGAATTGCAAATAACGAACTATGCTGCTATTTTAACTATGCTATGTTTCAAAGTCTATTGATTGCACATTTCAATTCATAACAAATCTACACATCTGAACTCTGAGATATGGAAGTAATCCTAAGCGACAAACCGACACACAAAAAAAAACTAATGGAACTAATTTGATGTGCAACTCAATTGGTGTGTGACCAGATTGATGTGCAACTTGATTAGTGAGGAATTTGAATGGTATGGAACTCGATTGATCACCACATTTGATTAAAGAATTAGAGTATTCTTCAGATCAATAAAAAAATGTTGACCAAGCAGAGCTTGGTTACTGTAGTTATAGAAAGATGTGGTTTTTCAGAAGCCTATCGGCCGCGCTGCCCTTCTAATCAGTGGATGCTGTGAAACCTAATTAGTGAGCAACTCGATTGGTGTAAAAATATCTTTTTATCCACTGATCTGATGATAATATAATTCATTGTTTTGTTATTGGTAATTTTTCCTCTTCATGATTTTCGGCTTTTGTCACTATTTTACTGGATATTCGATATCTTTTACGGTTGGTAAATGGTTACCTAGTGAAAGAGTAAATTATTATTTTTTTTTTTTGGGTTTTGATGTTGTTTCTTTCAAATGCTGTCTTATAAATGGCAAATTTTTTCGTATAAATACTTTCATTTCATTTCTTAATATCTCTGTATTTTACTATTTTCATTTTAACGAATTTTGTGTATTTAGTTTTTTACGTCTTGTTGGTATAGTCGAGTAATTTTGAAACATTCTTTTGTGTCGAATATATTATTACAAAAGCGGTTTTGGAAGTAATTTTGAAAGGTAATAGTAATTAAAAAATAGTTCTATTGAAGTTTGGTTGATATTTTCTCTTTGAAATAAAATCCATACAGTTTATTGAATAAGCGGCTCAAATGGTATTTGAAATTTAAAATTTCAAAACAATATAGAGAAAAATAAATACCAGACTTAAAAGAACAAATTTATTACTTTATTTAATAGAAATTTATGAACTTTCGCGAAACAAACTAAAAATTTGTGCACACAAAGTTTTTGTATCATTTTATTCGAGTAATATAAATTAAAGACGAAAAAGTGTCTAAAATGAAATAAAGCGGCAAGAAAGCTAAAATTCAAACACAAATAATTTGCACGCGCTTCTTCTGAAAACTTGAATACCAGAAAAAAACTGATTAAGCTTTTTGCTTAAGCTCACAGTCGGCTTCCCTGTTCTATCAAACGCAAACGCACTTTTGATTAATTTTCGTTTTAAAAATAAAACTCACAAGAGATTCGCTTACGGTTAGAAGAAAAAATATTTAGTTGCTTTATAATAATCGCTTTGAATTGTTTTAAAATTATTTCAACGCATTTTGCCCTAAAAGTATTTTTCCAACAAAGTAAATTGTTATTAAAAAAATAAAAATATTGGGAACTTTTTAATCCTGGAATAAATTGGGAATTATTCAATATAGCACTGGACGAAGTTTGATTATCCTCTAACTAAAGTTTCTATTATATTAGCTGCAGTAATATTAAAGGTAGACAAGCAAATCCTAAATTCACATCCAACAATTAAAGATAAAGCTTAATAATAGTTTCGTGTACGTTAATAATGATAATAATAATAATAATAAACTAGACCAGGCAAAACCAAACTAGCGGTTGATTCGAGCAACAAACAGCGGTCTTGCCAAACATTTAAACAAGAATCTTACAAAACCTAAATTACCTAAACCTCGGAAACAATTCTATTTATTACCTCTGTCTGTATGTTGTGGTAAAAAGGCTAACAAAAAGAGAGGTCACTAAGCTTGAGTCTGAGTTGTGCCTAATACAAAATCCTTATTCTTGTTAAAACTGAAGTCAAACGTCACACCGCCAGCCAGCGTTACTTAAAAATTTTAATAATTTTAATATTAAAATTCTAAACATAACTTTTTGGCATAATTGAGTTAAAAATATAGTTTAAAAATATTAACAAGGATCATCAAACTTTTCTAATTTAAAATATAAATGTAATATACCTATAACTCGCAATTTTGATTAACAACATTTTTATTAAAAATTAACTAACCACGGGAACTACGTAAAAACCGGAAATTATTTTTCTTCCCAAAATGTAATGTAGCTAAATAAAATCTTTACATTATTTTAATGAAGTAAGGAAAACTAAGCCTAACAGTTACCTACCGAAAATTGAATTATTTGATTGGAATCAATTTAATGACTAGAAATTTCGACTTCCTAACTAAACAAATAAATTTTTGCAAACAACTTTTGGCTGCTGTTCAAATGTTAATCTGCAAGCTGCGTGTTTTGTATCCGCACCCGTTTTTAAGAATTTGGGTATTCATTATACTACATTATTATTCACCTTTTGTTATGTTTTTTCTAACTTTTTAACAACTTCAGTTTTTTTCTTAATTATTACTTTTTAAAATATTTTATTTCATAGTTTTGACTCCGTGCTTATTTGCTTAAACAAACATAGCCCTATATGCGGACGATACGGGAATATAAGCACACTCGTTTGACGCATATATGTTGCAACAAGCAACAAACTCGAACCATTTCTGGTGCACTGATCAACAGAGTTTGTAAAAACGTTTTAGAAAAAAATAGTTCTGCTATAAGCAGACCTTCTTAGCAATGCAGGATACTTCTTCTGTTGCTTAACAAAATTGACAGCATTTACTTTTTAATCGATTTTCAACGCTTTATCTTGTAATCTCGAAACAGTCCTTCAAGATCTACTAAACATTGAATTAACTTTTAATGCAATTCAATTTTTTGAAAAAATTTGGAAACAAAACTCTTTTTTTATTTTTATTTTTTTAATTTTTGTTTAAAAATTTTTGTTAAAAAAGCGAGTCGATTCCTCTTGTAAACGCCGAATCATTTCTTGTTTGTTATTTATAGGGGCGATTCGTATTTTACGGTCCAATTCATCCTATAGAGTGTCTATGGTGGCGGATGCTACACCATGAGGCATTTATATAATAAAAACTCTTATACTAAACGAAAATTTATGGTCGGGATCGTTATCTTGGTAATATTTAAAATTTTTTTAATTCCGATTTGGGCCTCACTTGGTAATAAATTAATTAGGTAGTAGCTGCAAATATTAAAAAAAAGTCTATAATGCAGTCGTCGATCACAACCAATTTTCCCATCCTCTGAGTGGAAATTCAGCCCCAAACAAGGACATTTCTAAGACCCATGCTTAATCGCATTGCGTAAATTTTTAGAATGAAGCTCGGCATTGGGTTTACGCCACACCATGGTTTGACAAAAATAAGATTTTTCTACCACGCTAAATCTTCTTGTAGGTACTCTTTTATAAATGGCTTTTTTTAGCCAATTGACTCCACATCCGCCACAGTACTCTTTCTCATATTGAACAATTTCCCAATTTCTCGATGCGATTCCCATTTGGAACAATTAAAAATCATTAATTATCTTAAATCAAAACTTGTGTATTTGATGTTTTTGCGCTTTATTATTCTAAATATTTAATGTCAAGATTGAAATTAAAGTTAATGTTATCTCTAATATCATGAGCGTCCATTAGGGGAGCAAAGGGGGCAGCTGCCCCCCCTCCCGTTGGCAGCTTAAATTATTTTAATTATTAAATATATATAATTAAATAAAAATTAAAAAAATATAATTAAATCTTTAAATTTAATTTTAATTAATTTGAATTTCGTGAAGAAAGTTATTACTGAGTTCGCGAAGGAACCACAGAATTTGAAATTTGTTTTTTCGGCAAATAAAGAGCATTATTATTTATTACATATACGGGTAAACCAATTTACAAATTCTCGTAATTGAGAAACAAAAAAATAACAATATAAAGGATATCACTTCAATTCAGATATTCAAAGGCATCCAAATTCCACATTCCAAGTAAAGTGTTGATGCAACCCACCCAATAAATTAAAACTCTCAAATTTATTTAACCTATTGGCTAAGCGGCACAATTAATGCTGTTAATGGACTATTCAGACCATAATTAGTTTCATGATAGTTGATCATAAATAAGTCAGTACGCCTAGTATTGTAACACCAACACGGCATTTCATACGATCACGTAAAACTTCACAATTAACTCCTCCATTAAGCAACCGGTGGACAAAGCATAAATCGGCAGTAATTCTTCTGTATTGTAAGGATTTGGTCCTGCAACGGTTAAGAACATCCTCGTGGGAAAACTGTTCTATCACTCCTCCACACTTGTAGTGAAAGTATTTTAGGAACTTCCGTTCCACTTTTTCCAATCTTGAAATATTTATTTCGTAGTGGGGAGACCATACACAGGAAGCATACATTTTGAATTCTATCTAACAAATAACTAGCCAGCATTAAAAAATTTTAGTGTTGAATTTTTTTATAATAAAATTTTTTTTTGATTTTGCCCCTCCCTGAAAAAAATCCAATGGACGCCTATGTCTAATATTAACGAAGTACTGCAACTGCATTTCAAATTATTGCACAATTCTACGATGCGTTCAAGTATGGCATGCGACAACTCGGCGATTCTCACTCTGCGACGGTTAACTCGGCGACCGGACAACTCTGCGACGATTAACTCGCCGACGGACAATTCCGTGATCGGTAAACTCCTTTTTGTTTTTTTTGCTCTGATCGGCAGCAGCCATTTCCTCATCTCTTTTTCTTTTTCTTATGCATTTTGCTGCAATTTTTTGTTGCAGTAGCTAATTCAGTAAAACGCATGGCTTTTCGCTAAAATCTTTTAGTACCTCTTTTAAAGAATGTACAGTAACTAGAGTGAATTCCAATTTTACTTCCTAATCTTCATATTTTTTTCGAGTTTTGAATTTGAAAGTTCCAATTTAAAAGAGTAAGATTAAAATGATTAATAAAATAATAGAAATACAAATTTAATAGTTGGTAGAATTTTGTTTTTTGTAATTTTTCTATTGTTGCGCGACAATGGTTTTTCTCTTTCCTCTCAAATTTTTAAAATATTTATTTGCACAAAAATCTAACCCTAGTATTACTGGAATTATTGTACTTATATTAATCGAATTTATCACATTTCAAAAATGTTTTCTGTTAACAATACATTTTGCTCGTCATTTGTCCCTAACTTATCAGATCTCGCTCTCCTCTCAATTTTTATAAATTTTTTTTGACGAAAATCTAATCAAAGTCCAATTGAGTAAGTGTGCAAAGCTTGGTTGAAATCGGACGAATTGTCTAGGAGTGTATATCGAACAAACATCTAAACAAAATAACCGGTGGCATCGTCGAGTCGACTGTCGCTGAGTTGACCTGTCGCCTAGTTAACCGTCGCAGACTTGACCGGTCATCGAGTTAGCCGTCGCCGAGGTGACTGTCACCTAGTGAGAATCGCCCCATGTCCGGTTAAAGTAATACTACAATATAAAGTGTCCGGAGATTTTTTTTGATGTAATTTTGCAACTATGCAATGATCAAACCTTTAAAATTTCTATGTGTTGATGCGGTATTTTTCCTTGATATTTATGAATTGATTATCGGAATGCCTTAAATAGGTCAGTGTCATCTCCAGGGTCGTGTCGCGAGATTTCTTGCCTGCTGGGTGACGTCTACGAGAGTCACTCAGGCAACTGCCTTGCTGTTTGCTTATACCTCGAAACTTTACAATTATTATCTCTGAAATAAAATGTACACAAAAAAACAGCAAAGAAAACCACGATAAGATAAGTTTAATGATAGAACTTTGAGTGGTACAACGCAGGTTCTTAAGAATAAATAATGGGTCGACCTCGGCATGCATGAACTTAATACTAGAATTTTTACAATTTATAAATACGATATGAGAGCCACTCCAAGAGTGTGAAAGGTCTTCTAAACTGTCGTCAACAGTGGCAAATAAAAATGCGATTGCAATAGCGGAATTCGGAGCACTTAACAATTAAATAGTTACTCACATTAGTAGATAATAGCACGATGTACAGCAACGGCAAGACAGGTTGATGAATACGATCGGTAATTGCAGCGGAACGGTACTGCCGTTAATTGGAGACAACTGGAACGTGTTCGCTTCCTCGGAATTAGCGGGTTTTACCGACCCTTGCTCATGTTCTTATATATTGCCAGGTCTGTACTTAAGTACGCTGGCGGCAGAGGTGGTTATTAGCGAGCTGAGCGCTACTACTGAATGGCTATTCATAAAACTCGTCACAGTAATTTTGGACGTAATTGCTACTCATAAGCGCGGTAACAACTTCACCTTAACTCCTTGGTCACAAGGACACTTCGCGAATTAAAATTGCGGAATTAGCGGTATTTCGAGAATTGGTAATGCAAACTTGGTCCCGAGGACACTAAGTTAATTGCATTTAACCGGCAGAAACTTTTACTCTAACTTCTCGCGTAAGGTACTCGTAGTTTGAGCGGTACTCTAAGAATGTTCTGAAACCCCAACTTCGCGGGCTTACCCTCTCCTCTAAAAGTCGACCAGGAATGTTGCAAACATAGTCCTGTCGAGGAAGGTTCGAGCTTATTTCCATACATAACATACACGATCCCTTCTGCAAGTTAGAGATCTGCGCGTGTCGGTCTTTCGAGAATAGCGCGGGATTTTAAATACTATACAAGCTAACCGTAACAGTGTGATTCCATTTTTTAAAACTCTTTTGTGTTTATCGGGCGACGTTAAGCAATACTTGATCAAATGAAGTTGAAACCGCTATTGTCTTCTCATATTTCTTCAAAAAATCGAATTGAATGAAAGTTATTCCAATTTTTATTACGTGTTCAAGGACAACAGGACAACAGGACAAACCTCGTATTTTTTAAACGAAAGGTTTTAGAAAAAAATTGATAGCACAAACCGGATAGACAATTTAACGGACTATAACTTTGGTCAAATAAATTTTTTTGGGAAACTAACCGTTTTTACAGAAATTCTGAAAATAATGAACAAGATGTATTTAAAAAAAAAATAATGGAAATAATATAGATAGGTGGGACACAACTAAACAAAAAACGCGCCATTATAAAAAATACTGTGCAACACCTTTTGAGAAGAGCACGCCTATGTGCTGCAAAGAGGAAGGTCATTTTGAAAATTTATTAAAATAAATTTTGTGAATTTTTTTTTACCTACACCTTATTCATTATTTTCAGAATTTCTGTGAAAACGGTTGGTTGCTCAAAAAAATTAACTTGACCAAAGTTATAGCCCGTTAAATTTCCTATCCGGTTTGGGCCATCAGATATGGGGTTTGCAAGAAAAGTTGAAAAAAATAACACCTGAATTTTTTTAACATTTTTTCTCTTAATTTAATTTATAACTCGAAATCCGTTGATTCTAGACGATAAGGAGTTATAACCTAATTTGTAGATAAGCGAATTATCTTTAAAAAAGTTCTAATCTATTAAGCTTAAAAAATTAATAATATCGGAGCTATAGCCGTTTGAAATCTGAAATATAAATAATTGCATTAAAGGAAGGTACCCCCTAGGTTCTCCCATATTGGATGTGCTATCGAACTTTTGTCTGTCAAAACCAAAATCCGCAAGCTACAGTTTGCTGCACACTCCGTCAAAACCTACGAAAACTTTTCAGTATTCGAAAACAGTTCCTTTGAGCAGATTAATCAAATACTGCATAGCATTCAGTTCACCATAGAACATAAAAATGCAAAACATATTGGTTAAACAGGACCGAACTTACTTAACCAACATTTGCTAGAAACGAGCCATCGTTTAACTGAAAATAAATTATTTATTTACTTATCACGAATCTTCTACACCAAAATACACAATACAAAGGTAAGACTATGATGAAGTATCACACCATAGCTTCCGCAACATTAGAGAGCTGACTAATATGAAGATCAAGGGTTACACACAAAAATAAATACAATATATTTTCTCGTCTTCTCATTTGAGGTTATTAGAATTTTTATAAATATAAAGACTTTACGAAGAAATATCAAAGCATATTTTCTGTCAATTTTAACATTTCCTTAACAATTGTGGTTTTATTAACTATAATCATTTTTTAGCTACATTTAGACAAATTAAATAAAATATTTCCATGGAGGTGCGTTAGAACCGATATAGCCCCTTTACTTCTTCGTAACAAATACAAAACAAGATACGAGAGGTATTGCTAATTTAAGTGATATTCTTCGATAATACCACTAAGTAAGTACATTACTGCCGTGGCAAATACAGCTATTAAAACAATTTAGTTCTGGTATTCCACAGATGTCGCTTTGCTTAATATATGTTTAATATATTTTTCAAACTTATTGTACAATAAATTACTTCTTAATTGTTAATCAGTGCAAAGTATTTATCTCGGAACAAATTTGGAAGCTTCCATAAATTGTCTTTAAAAGTAGTAAAAACCGTCAAGTTGTTTATTGCAGAACACGGAATGTGCTTTTCTCTTAAGTCGATGATTAAGATGCTTTAATCAATTATAGACTAAAACGATTTACGGTGTCTAATATTAGAAAATTTTATAGCCTTCAGTCTGAAAAATAAAGTTAGCAGTTAAATATCAGTTCACATCGAAGCGATAAATAATAATAATTTATGCCAACCTGAAGTATTGGAAGTAATTATAGAAACTTGAGACGGTTCAAAGAGCAAATTCATAATATTACTTCGATTTTTCTTATTAATATTTAACAAAATATTTTAAACTTTTTACATTTAATTCCTTCTGTTAATTTTCAAATTATTATTTTTCTATTTCTTCTTCGTTATTCAATAATGTACTTAACGTTTCTTCTTGTTTCTTTAAAAAATGTTACTAATGCAAAAGATAAGATAAATTTTATTATTCTGTGGTAAAACACTAAAAACTGCTATGTTCATTAATATTTTAATTAAGTTTAAAGCTAATAATATTCAAGCATTAGGTGTAAAACGTGCCAAGATTTTGATATGGGTATATTAGAGAAAATCATTTAAATTAGTGTGAAAGTTAATGTTGGTGAAAGAAATTGTACACGAGTTTTGTTTTACTTTGTGAGGTTTACGAAAATGAAGGTGTATAATAAGCGCAGTAAATCGCAATATCCACTAATATATCCCACAATAGAACCAAAGTACTCGCTTCAGCAGCCACTACACAACATCTTTAATACATCAGGAAGGTGATCAATATTCAAAGCAGAAGGTGGAACATATAACGGCGCCATTACACCACGCTACCCTAATATAATGTTTCTCTGCTGGCGTACTTGCAGTAATTTCAATACATACGCTCTGGGGGCGTAATCCACCATTTATCATCAAATAAATGAAGGCCAACAATGTGGCATAACTAGTGGGAATTGTATGTAAATTATAAAGGGAAACCACGACACTTCATAAAGCAATCTGAATAATTAATAAAGTAAGCATAACAAAATAATTAAGCCTCAATCTTGAAAATTTTTTTAAAAAGTTATCCAAAACCAAACTATATTTCCTCACATGATACGTAACTTATGACCAATTTTTTACCCTAATTTTCATTTTCTATTTTCATAAAATAAAAAAAAAATTTTTAAAAATGATTTGAAGAACATTTTCATTGCATTATTAAATTTTCAAAATATTTCTTTCAATTAAAATATATTTAATTTTTAATCTTATTTTTGCGTATTTCGTTTTGTAAATTTTTTAATTCCACTTTCATATTATTTATAACACTTTATTTTCAATTATTTCCTTATTTTCATTATAATTCCTCACTTCAAATACTATTTTGGTATCTTCCTGGATTAATACTTTCCTCTCTGCCATATTAGCATTCTCTTTTTATGCTTTCCTTTCATACACTCTAATAATTTCTTCTTCCTTATCTAATTCTGTAATCATATTTTCTGTCTCCTCTATCATTTAAATTAACTTTAATTATCATTCTTCTTCTTCTGTGAATAAATTTGTTTAATTTTAATATTTTTGTCTTGTTTGCTTCATAATACAGTAAAAATCAAGCAAAAGCAAGTAAAATATATAATTTATATGATTTCTTTTGCTGTTTAAAAAAAGTCCTATGTAGAAGGGAACCATCAAAGCTTTAAAGCAAGAAAAGAAATCGTTTCGTTTATAATTTTGGAATTTTTTTTATAAAAGTGTTAACCGACAGAATTTTTTTGCGCTTTGCATTTATTATATTTTGACTGTTAAGGTTTTCAGTTATCTTTCGCTCAATTTCAATATTAGTTCAATTTCGTAATCATTTAAAAAAAAATTAAAGGTGGATAAGTTTTCGAGAAAACGTCATTTAAAAATTCAAAAATTTACATGCATTTTAGATAGGGACGAAACCACGATTTCTTCACGGGTATTCTATAAAATAACATTTGTATGACATTTGTACCTGTCGGTGTTTTTAATTATAATATTTTTAAAAATAATTTAACTTAGCCCCATCTATCGACAATTCTGTGAAATACAAAAGTGAGAAGAGTGAGGAATTACAACTCTTCACGCCGTAGAAGAAGATAATGTAAACAATATTATTCGGATGGACATTTTTGTAGCAAATAAGTTTGCAGACCTTTTTACGATAAAGTTACCAATTTCAATAAATATATTACCGTGAAGTTTCGGGGGCTTTTAAATTTAAAAAATCACACGGTGATAATCCCTGCCGAATCACCGCATGTGAGCATGAGACTCTTTATAAATATCAAAATCCAAATAATTAAATCCAATTCCAAATTTTCAATAATTCAATTTTCCAATATCGAATTTAATTATAAAACAATTCAAGTTATAAATTTGTAATTTGTTTCCAAAAATAATACGCTTTGCAATGTCAGTTTGATTTTTCCTTCAATTTTTTGCTTTTAAATTTACTAATCCAATGTAGTTTTATTTTTTTAATCCAAAAGAATTTTTTTATCTACAAATTACCAATACTAAGAGCACCGAATTAATTAATTGCCCACAAAATACTTACTAAATCCTTCCAAAAATTTTTAAAACTTCTAAAATCATTCAAACTTGGATGGCACCCAAAAAATCAATCCAATTTATTAAATAAAATCAATTAGTTTATTTGCAAAAACATCTGAAATTTTCAAACTTGGAATGCAAAATATCAAAATAGCGGAAACTTGTGGTTCTGCACGATTACCTTGGTCTACAATCTACGGCTAACAGCCCCGTCCTTGCTAAATATCTCTCTCTACCAACTTAAATTGGTCGGCGGAATACCAAATTTTTTTAAAACATTGACAAAACTTATACAAATTATTTAAAAACAAATATCAAATTAACAAAATAAATATCAAAATTTCAAAAGTAAAATTTAAAATTAGAAAATATCACTTTAAATCAAAAATTCAAAATTAAAATAAAAAGAATTTGTCAGTTGTCATTTTTATTTAAATTTTCTTGGATTGGGTGTCAAATAATGTAATTAACACCCAATCTCAGGGTCTATTGTTGGTCCAAATTTTGTATTTTAGTCCCATGTTCAGGGATCCTAAAATGCTATTTAGTTCAGGAGGCATTTAATATTTTAAAATGAAATTGTGCTAACCCTTACCAATCTTCCGCAAATGAGCATGAGACTTTTTATAAATCAATTTATAAATTTTAAAATGTTATTCTAATTTAATTAAATTTTAAAATAGTCCAAATAATTAGTTTTGAATTAGGTTAAATAATTTAATTTAAAAATAATCCAAATAATTTGTTTCGATTATTTATTTTGAAGTTATTATTGAAAAACTATAAATTTTTACTTAAAATCCAAGATGGCGGACACTTCCGGACCTCGGAGGGATGCCGACTTGTTTTGGTTAACCAGTACTAGAAGACAAAACTTTCTGCCAAGTTTCATAACTTTGGTATTAATTATTGCAAGGCAAAATCCCCTATTGACTAAATCCAATTTTATCTTAGTTTTCCAAAACATGCAATCAAATCCAACATCCATTTAATAATATCACTGCCAAATTAAATCAAAAATCTCTTCGAAATCGTCCAATTTGCGAACACAATTTCCAAATTATTTAATAAGATACTACTCACAGTACATAAATCAAATCTTTATTGCATTTTTAAAACTTTATCTTGAGACGCAAATTTTTGAAATTACACGGAAAAAAGCAAAAAGTCAAAATGGTTTCGCTAATAACATTTAAAATTTAAACTTCAAAATTCAAAAATAAAAAAAAAATTTTGGAATTTTCAATTCCAATTTTATTTCACCCGATTTGTACTATAATTTGCCGCTTCCAATCTGGCAGCACTGTATATGGCACGAAATGTAAGAAAAACAGATAATGTAAATATTAAAAGTAGAAGCGGAAAGTCGATATGCAAAATTTTAGCTCATTGGATGTTGGGAAGTGTGTTAAAAGATCTTCGAACGATTCTTACCTCATTTCATGATATTGGCAAGTTCATATACCGGGTGACCGACCATACACCCGATCATAGGGAAACAACAAGGAAAATTAATTTTTTTTAAATTTTTGTTCTGAAAATAAAATGCAAAATTAACGTTTTTGTCAAGAATATTATTCGCTTTGTTTGAATTTCAGTGGCACTGTTTGCATTCAATTAATTTAACCCAATAAACATCAAAGTAGCTTATTGACAATTTGGTTTCATTGGTCTATGAAATTCAAACCAAAATCACTAGTTTTTTAAAAATTGTATAATTCGGCATTGGATTATACATACTATAGTCTGCATTTAGGCGGCGAGGCTCTTAACTTATATTATCGGCAGGTTTCAAGTCATTCAATAGTAAATACTCGCAATAAGCCATAATATACATTCCGATGTTCTTAACATCATAAATAAGCAATTCCAGCAGACTGCAAGCACATTAGATATTTATTATTTAGTTGCATGTGTCACTACATATTTGTGTATGTTGTACAATGTTAAATGCATTGTACAAATGTTTTTTAATTACGCGAGCTTGTTGAAATAATAATTTAAATACCCATCAGGGTTGCTTTTCATTATGGTGCATATATGTACTATTAATTTGAAAGTACAAGTTGATTATTATTGTAGTAATGAGTAACATTGGAAAGTTAATTTTTGGAAATCCTTTTAGAGTGCTTTTAGTAAGTTAGTGGTGTAACAACTTATTTGGAGGGATATTTTTGTTATATATGTTTTTTAATGTTATCGTAAAAACATGACATATAATTTGTGTTTAATTACTTTATAATTAACATAATAAGCAATAAAATCATAATATTTTCAATTCCTTGGAAATTTTTGTAATTTCTTCAAAATCGTTGAAATTCGTAGAGGTTTCTAGAATTAATTTGGAAGTCATTGGAAATTCCATGGAATTTCTGGGAAATTCTTAATAATTTTTGGAAATTTTTGGAATTCTTAAGAATTTTCCGGAAGTTCTTGGAATTTGTTTGAAATTTTTTTGAAAAAAACACTGGAATTCCTTGAAACTCACTAAAATTTATAGGAAACTTTTAGAATGCATGGAAATTCCTGAAATTCAACATATTATATCATTGAAATTCTAAAGAATTTCGTAAAAATCTTTGAAATTTATAGAAAGTTTTAAGTTTGCGCTTTAGTATTATTTTTGAAGTTATCAGAAATTTAATGGAATTTCTGGACAATTACTGAAATTTTTTGAAATTCATGGAATTCATCATAAATCATTGAAATTTTTTAGAATTCCTAGCATTCGTTAGAAAATTCTGGAATTTTTGATAAACTGCAGGAATTTCCTGAAAACCATTAAAAAAATCATTTGAATTCAATTATAATAATCGTTGTAATTCTGAGACTTGTGTACAAAATGTTTTGAGATATTTACCCCTTTGAATGTACGCGTTTAATGGTTTCCAGGTTATATTTCCTTAACCAATGAGATACTTGCTTATAAAAACTAATATACGAAATTTACAAATATACGATTCCTATAGTGGCATTAGCTAACTGAAATTTTGGCTTAATTTTTGCCCAACTACTTTTTGACTAATTAATTATTAAATTTCTATTTAGATGTTAAGAAACGTTTAATTCGGTAACGCTGTAGCCTGTCATGCCAATTAGAGGTTACGATTGGTTCACCAACCTAAAAAAAGCCTATGCTACAAGAATTTTAATTTCCTTAGTAGTAATTTATAAATTAGGGAATTATATTCCCAGGATCAGTCCTAGATCAGTAAATCGAAAAATATTATTTTCATTTTTACAAAAATTGATAATTTAACGTTGAACGGTACGCTAAGACAAGAGAAATAAAGAGAGGCTAATCAAAGTCGTGAGATGCAAAAATTAAATGCTAATGTGCGCACTTTTCGCACATTCTTTTACTTATTTTAATAAATTATGACTGTCGTAGACTGTAAATTCCTTAATTGCTTTGCACTAAGCAATAATAAGGCTTCATAATACGATCATTATGTTCAAACAATCCCGCTGAACATACAGTAGCGGTCATAGAAATTGCACTGCGAATTATTCCCGAATTAAAAAAACAGATTTCTAAGTATATTACCTCTATATTCTTAATAATAAAAAATAATAAAGAAATAATAATAATATACCGAAGATTGTGGGCAAAAAAAAAGAAAAAGTGTTATTGAATTTCAGATTAGAAATCTTAGATTTTTGATAATAATTAGAAATTAAAATTGCTTTTTTTGCTTTATTGAAACTTTTTGCGTACAATCTCTCGTATACTGGAGGGTATTCCATACCCCCCAGACCCCCTGGTTTGAACAATCTAGCTTTGTGTTGGTGTTGTGTGTATATCGTGTACTGTTATTGAAATTTTATTGAGAATTGTTATTTTAATTCGGAAATATTCAGCGATGCAATTTCCATGACTGCTACTCGGCGGCGGATCCAGGGGGAAGGTCATGGGGGTCATGACCCCCCCTTGAATCCATAATTGTGGCTAAATAAAAGCTTCTCTAAAGTGTAAAAAGTGTTTATATTATTTAATTTAATATTTAAATTAAGAAAAACTGATAATATCCATGAAAATCCTAACTTTTCACATACGTGCTTTTAGAACAATAAAATAAATTGCCTGCGGCGCATTTTGCTGACGCGGTCTTACGAATATCCGACTATATCCACTATCTGTGACCCCCCCCCCCCCGTTGCCAAAAGTCTAGATCCGCGCTTGCTGCTACTGTACAATAATTCCGTTGTCGCTCTTTCTTGTTTTAACTGTTGCGGGGGGTTTCATTTAAAAATTCAATCAAATTCTGCATTTGCTTATGTCGGCCATTTTAAATTTTACAGAAATGTTTCAAATTAAACCTGAAAAAGCGGCGCCATTTTGAATTGTATGAAGAATGGTTTTCTATGAATAAGTCGGCTAATTTCAATTTTAACGAAAAATCATTAAGACAAAAGTTATTATAACCCGTATTTATTTCTGAATTCGATATTTTCAAATTAAACCTGAAGAAATTGGCGCCATTTTGAATTTTATGAAAAATAGTGCTTCCTAAATAACTCGGCCAATTTTAATGTTAACGAAAATTCGTATAGATATCCGTAAATATAAAGGTTCCAGCATTTTTTTTCAAAAATCAATATTCTTCAAATTAAACCTGAAAAAAGCGGCGAAATTCCGTCAGTGCTTTATTCGTGTAACTCTTTCGGCATGCCATGTACATGACAACGCTGTCAACAGTTTAAAGTATGTGTTCGTGTTCTTAATCGGCAATGCTCGCCGATAAAAGTGTCTGAACAAGTGAACATCAAGTTTTTTCACCGTTACAATATTATTTTGGTCTGTAGCTTCTCCACACGCACAACAGTTTGACACTTTCTTATAGTATAAGTCACTTGTAACAGTCACTAGATGTTTACAGTGCCGCAACCCTAACAAAACAAAACCAAAAAACCGATCATCGACAACTCAAAAAACATTTTGACAATTCTCTTTTTCCTTGCCATTAACGTAGGACCTTAAATATTGACTGAAGAAAGAAAACGGTTAGGACCAAAATTGTTCAAAATTTAATTCCTTACAAGTTTGTTTATGTTTATTTACTCCCTAAAGTTAAAAATAAATGAGATAATCAGATAATTTAAAAGAAAAGTTTGGAAACCAAAGTTGTAGTAAATTATTCAATTTCCAACAACTTTTGTCTTGACTATTTTTTGTTAAAATTGAAAATGACCGAGTTATTCAAGAAAAGGCATTTTTCATAAAATTCAAAATTGAGGACTACCAGTGACTCCCCCCCTAACGGTTAAAATAAGAAAGAGCCAAATCGGAAGTATTGTATCTTCAAAAGTACATACTGACTGTACTAGCACCCATTGGCTAGCAAGAATTGGTGCGACGACAATGTTCTGATTTTACATTTTGATCTGCTCGAGAGATCTCATTGGTTTATATGTTTACCAACCTAAAAATTACTAATAAAAAATATCACCGTCATCTCTGTTATTATCCTCATCAACACCATCAATTTTCAATAAACAGTGGTCAGTGGTCACATCTAATTGGTTAATTCTTTAATAGTTATTATGGTTAGTACTACTTTGCATAAAATAAAAAATTTCATTTTTTTAAATGTTTAATTAGCACGACATATTTTATACGACGAATCTTATATCTTCAGGTGCCTACAGAAGATATTTCATTTTTATTTTTTTAAGTTTTAGAAATATTATTTCAACATTATAATTTCAATAAATTCGCAACAACTAACTATTAAATATAAACTTATTACATTTTTGTTTAAGAAAAAAGTATTAAACAGTAGCAGTGGCCCAGCCAGGATTTTGTTATGGGGGGGGGGCTAAGGGTTGCGAGCAGCGCTTACGGCGCGCGCCGCAGGCGAAAATTTTTCGGAAAAGGGGCGTGGTCATCTTATTTTCGAGTATAATTAAAATCGGAACACAATAATTTTTTTGTTTAAAAAATTTTTCATTGCACCGATAAAAAAGCGGCTATGATCATTAAAAAAGATTATCATAAAAAAAGGAAGAGTGTCTGGGAGGGGGAGGCTATAGCCCCCTAGCCCCCCCCTTGGCTGCGCCACTGAACAGTAGACCTGCAGCAGTTACAAAAAAGAAAAATTAGTGCCGCTTAGTGAATTTGCAACGTTACATTGTTAAATATTCAAAAAAAAAAATAGGAAAAAATTCATTTTATCTACTGTGTGACATAGGTTCCAATAGATTAATATTAGAAAAGTAATTAGCCTGGGTTAATTACCTACAGTGAGCAGTGTTCTAGTGCCGGTCACCCATCCAAGCAATACTTTTTATTTCACCCTCGTAGATTAGAAGATAAAAAATATGTTTATGATTAATCACGTTACGTTATTGTACACAGAATTATTTGTAATTTAAAATTGATTATTGCGAATGTTGTATATTTCATGTCAAGTTTGTGAAATTCAGCTGACGCACCTCATGAATTTATTACTTTTAATATTGCGTGTTATTCAAAAGTGATGACCATTACAAGTTAGTTTATGTCACCCTAAAATAACATCTCGAAGAAAAAACGTAGAAGTGATCATACAGTAGCACTAGAAGAGATAGAGTTCACGTCATGACCCTTCGTTTCTATGGCGATACCTTCATTTGTCATGTATTTGCGAGCTTCCACTGTTTTCAGATTGTCCGCTTTTTTCATGTTTTGATATTGTCAGTATACATGACAGAAGACCGTCATATACTTTTAGATGCAAGTTTCTCACTTCGTTCCATTATTGCGATTAAATTTTTTATTATGTTTACTTATTTTAATTACTTCCGATGCTGAAAGAAAACTCTTTTATGTAAATCAGATCGCTTTATTTTCTAAATCAAACAATTCTTTCAAATGATAAAAAACACAAAATACGAACGTAAAAGTAATTTTCAAAGCCTACTAAAAGAACACAAAATTATAATTCGTCCTTTTCGTTGAAGTCGATAAATTCGTAATTCTTTTCCTCATCGTCTACTCCAGCATCATCGTATCCATTCCATGGTTTAACCACTGCAATTTTTGGAACATGGCCGTTTTTAATAGAAGAAGTGGTTCCTCTGCCAAACGAAATTTCTCTAAAACATAATTATAAAATGTGCTTTTAAATTTTTGAAAAATTTTACTTTAAAAATTCGTCGATTCCGCTTAGGGAAAAAGATCCTTTCAACAAAGAGAACTTCATCTTATCGAAGTTAATAACTGCCATAGCCGGATAGCCAAAACCACCAATGTCTAAAGAATTTTCCAATTCTGGTTGGGTTATACCTTCACTCCAGGTCCACCTGGTAATAAAATTTGTAAAACTTTCTCGTACGTATCAACCTATAACAATTACCCCCACAATTTCTTCTTATATTTCCTGGATAAATCTGCTACGACACTTAAGTATTCATATCGGCATCCAGCTTGGCAATCCAAAATCTCTGGTAAGACCGCAATAACGCAAAGCGGTTTGCTAACGCAAGCTTCTCGAAAAACCTCCGGATTGATTATCTTAAAAATTGAATGAATAAAAAGTCAAAATAATTGAGTTTTCAAAATTATTACTTGGACAATTTCTGGGTCGGGGGCGTTTTCTAAATATCGGTCTAATCCCCAGTTAACAATATCCACTGAGGTGCGTCCACCATTATAATCAACAACGTTTTTCTTCTTGGATTTACCTGGCCCAAAATATTTAACCGTGGGAAAATTGGTAATTTTATAAGCATCTGCCACTCTTTTATTTTCTGTAGCATCCAACGCACCGCATTGGATTTTGCCATCAAGTTCTTCTGCTACGTTGTTCCAAATCGGCGCAAAACTTTTGCAATGCTGACACCAAGGAGCATAAAATTGAATCAACCACATTTCTTTGGATTTCAGGACCAACTGATCGAAATTTCCGTCATTCAATGATATCACATAGTTTAATTTCTGAAAAGTTTAGTTTTTGGAAAAGTTAAAACTGAAAAAATTTGTTTACCTTGTGGTTTGTAAGAGTTTCATTATGTAACTTAAAGTCGATCGTTTGGTGTATAGCCAAGATTGCAGCTTCTACTAAACCTTTGCATTCCCTTTCGTCAGTGTAATCAATAGGTTCTTGTTTGTTCAACCCAAAGATTTGGAATGCCGGGTAACTTTTTAAATTATAACGGTCACCAAAAGTTTTATACTTATCCGCATTTAAAGCTCCAACTTTAATGATGCCCTAAAGAAAAAATTAAAATCAGAGAATAACGTTCCGGCTATTATTGAATTACCTTGAGGATATCGGCTGTTTTTTCGTATTCCTCTGCGAAATTTTTGCAATGGTTGCACCAAGGTGCGAAATACTGAACGATCCAAATTTCGTCACTATTTATGACAAGTTTGTCGAAGTTGTCGCCATTTAACTCAATTACGGTGGATGTTTTTGCATATAGTGCACAACAGCTTGATAACAAAGTTGAAATGATCAAACTTAATTGGAGCATAGTGTTTGTCAATATGATTTCATAATGAACTTTAAACATTTGAAGGTTTACTTCTACGATCCAAATATCAGCTAACAAGTGCAGAGAGACAAACCATGCTTAATACAATTTTCACAATATAAATGGATAAACGTCGACAAGTATAATACCATGGTGAATATTTCGTGGTGGAAGAGATAAAATATATAAATTGAAAGAGGGTAGATTTTATTTACGTTTATATTGATGTCCCTCGTCTGTCATAATGATTGCTTTTTTGGACGAAATACATCTCAATATTTTTAAGACGTTTAATGAAAAACAAATACAAACTTTCATTTAGTATTAATAAAAAGTGTTTACTTTATGGCAAAACTAAACAGAAAACAAAAACATCAAATACTTATTTAATATTAAATACATAAAAAATTATTTTTATTAAATTGAAGCGGAGGATTCTTTCTTTTATCATGTCCTTTTAGTTACGGAATCACTGTAAAAATGTATTTTTATCGAAATTTGAAGACTTTTTGCTGCAGATTCATAAAAGTCCATTAGAAGTAATCTGTTCCTGCTGCTTTTATAACTTGTCTTCTTCAGGTAAATATACAAATGCTTTCAGTTTCATTTATTTTTTATTTATTTTTTAAATGTTGCTTTCAGATAAGTTCACTCAAGATAATTTTAAACTAAAATTCAACCTTCCTTTTGATTGGTTAATTTGAAAGAATGACAGTTTGCTATAAACTTACAGTGACGCAGGTCCGAACTAGTAAAAATTTAATTACCTGGTAACATATTTTAAACGGTCGCCTCATCTAGCAAATTTTAATAATATCAAAAATCAACTGTAATTTGATAAACCCAAAAAATGGTTACTTCTTTTATACACCCAACCAAACATGGTACTATGACTTACGTACCAGCATTGCTCATAACTTCTAGAGGCGAATACCATGCTTGGTATTTTTCTGCAAGTTAGCACGTCCGCAGAGTTTAACAATTAAAAACTTAAATTTGAAAACTACAAAATTTGATTTTATAAAAATTTTTCTTGTAAAACTTAACAATGCACTTGTTTGTAAAAGCAATTGATTTATTTCACTATTAGACCAAGATGAAATTTCTAAAACAGTAGTTTTGGGCACTGTATGACAAAATTAATGAAATCTCTTATGTATAATATAGGTGACAATTTCAGTTAAGAGATAATTATTTAGATTAATTTTGTTCAAATGACAACCAAGCTCAAATGCAAGGCCCTGAACAAAAATTTTACTCTCTGGAGAAGATTTTCAATTTTCACTAATAAAGCATTTTCGTTCTACTACCAAATTCTTCTGCTTACAAATCAAAATCGCAAACGTAAAATAAATAAGGCAATTTCTATAAGAGCATGTTAGTTACCAGCGACGGTAACTCGGCGACGAACAACTCGGCGACGAACAACTCGGAAACCGGTCAACTCTGCGATAGTAAACTCGGCGACAGGTAAACTCGGCGACGTCACCAGTTAGTTTGTTTGGATGTTTGTTCACCATATTATACTCCTTCGGCCGATTTCAACCAAGCTCTGCACACTTACTCAGTGGGACTTCGATTAAATTTTTTGCACAAAAAAAAACAGAGAAAGTTGAGAGGAAAGCGAGACCTGACAAGTTACGACAACAGGTGACGCGATAATAGTTTTGTTTAATACATAAAGAAAATTTTCTATTATCTTTGAAATGAGACGAATTCGATTAATATACAATAATTCCAATAATAATTGAGTTAGGTTTTTCTGCAAAAAGTATTCTATAAATTTGAGAAGAGAGAGAGATTAAGGGAAGTAAGATGACGCGCATGAATGGATTACCCAGATTCTATAGCACCCCCCTTCTGTATTTTTGTTTTTATTATTTTAATTATTTAATTTTAATCTTTTAAATTAGAACATTAAAACTCAAAAAAATATGAAGATTGGGAAGTAAAATTAGAATTTACTCCAGCTTCGCTATTCCCGAAAGCTCGAATTATATTGTTTAATTTATTCTTTTCGCTCTTATATTAATAAAATAATAGTTGTCCGTCTCCGAGTTAACCGTCGCAGAGTGGGAATCGCCGAGTTGTCGCGTACCGATATGATCCTGATGGAAACCTTTAAATTCGAGAAAAATGATGAAAAAACAACATTAAGAAGCAGCTAATATCAGTATTGGGGGATGTTTTTTACACACCCTGTTTAAGCGTACTAGGGTTACTTCGACGTGCAACCCCTAAATGAAAGATGAGAGAGTAGCGTTACTAGTAATAGAACTGAATGTATGTATTATTCAACGCACGACGTGGATGGTAGAATCGCTACAAACAAGGTAGAGATGATTACGACGATGACGTAAAATGACCATTAAGGATTTCGACAAACAAAATGAAGGAAAGGATTACGATTAAGTAGAACAGACTAGGAAGAAGGAGTTTTAAAACTTTATTGACGCTTAAAGGATTATAAGAGATAGTTTTTGAATTAGGTATTTTAGCAGACGGGGTGTCACTAATTTCAACAATTTCACGCTAGAAGTTCTCCTACCAGCGGCGTAGCGAAGGGTTTTGGCGCCCGGGGCGGTCTCTAAATTTGGCGCCCCCCAATGGGAACAATTTTTTATTTTGCAATGTCAAAAAAGCTGAAAAGAAAAAAGAGGTCAACAGTATGTTTTTCTTTATTTCATTACGATCTTACAAGAAGTTTATTTATCTCGCCTTCATTTGCGCAAATTCGTCAATTACACTATATCCAAATTTATTTCGTTCGTTACTTTATGTTCGATAGATAATATTGCAAAATTTCGTAATATTAACGACCCCATTGTTGATCTTAAATAGTGTGCCCTAAAAAGTGACCCTAAAAAGTGTGGGCCCGGGAGGACCGCCCCCCCCCGTCCTCCCTCGCTTTGCTACTGTCCCCTACTGCTCTCTAATGCTAAAAATAGACCGTGACAAATCATATGATCCGCTTTTTCCTGTTTTGTTACATTTCTGAGACTTGAAATCATCAAGGTGCATATTTTGAAAGTTTTGTAAACATTTGTTTGGAATTCTCATGCAATTTCTTGAAAATTCCTATGATTCCTTGGAAATCATTGGAATCTTTGTAAATATCTGGAATTCTTTGACAATAACTGAAATTTTTAGGAAATCACTAGAATTTCTTGAAAATTTCCGGAATTCGTGATATTCTTTAGATTCTTTGGTAATTACTGGTATTTCTTACAAATTTCTCGAATTCTTTGAAAATATTTGGAATTCATTGGAAATCATTAAAATTCTTTTTAATTGCACATTTGTAGAAATCTTTCCAGACCCTAAAATTATTTATAAATTCCTGAAATTTATGGAATTTCTCGGAATTCCGATCCCAGCGAGCACATTTTTTAAATATTTAGCTCTTGTCTCGGTATATTCATCTCTCTCACAGTCTTCCTGTCTACGTAACAGCATAGTGACTATTTCTTCAGAAAGCTTCCCTGGCAGATACTACGGTAGTTTGCCATGGCCTGCCGAGAGAAGGCGGTCAGAATAAAGTTTTTACTCCTCCCGGGATCGAATTGAAGATTTTGGTTTAACAGACGAGGCACATAAGCGCCAGGCCAAAGGGTAAATATTCCGAAAATTTTGTGAACACTCGTTTGGAATTCTCTTGGAAATCCCTGGAATTCCTTGGAAATCCCTGAAATTCTTTGGAAATCACTGGAATTCTGTGGAATTTTTTGGAAATCGTTGGAATTTTTGGAAATCATTAGAATTCCTTGGAAATCCCTGCAATTCTTAGAAATCACTGTAAATCTTTGGAAATCCCTGGAATTCTTGGAAATCTTTGGAATTTCGAGTCTTGTGTACATAAATTTTACTGGATATTTACCCCTTGCGCCAGGGGGTGTCTGTCTTCATAACTGACTTAAGTTTAACTATTAACTGAGTTAAGACCCCAGACCCCCCCGGTTTGAAAACAAAAGAATATAGGTAATATACTTAGAAATCTATATTTTTAATTCGGTAGGAATTCCCAATGCAGCTTCAGACGAAGAATTAAAATGAGTGTATGTGGAGGTGGTGACGGTAATGGCCACCATCCCATGTAATAATCATTGGTGACTTTTTCACTAAATATTTCTTAAGGCTGGAGATGCGGCCCAGATCTGGTAGTCTACTCTAGAAAGATCAGGTGTGGATCCAGCACACAACGCCAAATTTCATCAGGACCATATCCTGCTGACCTAGTGAAGCCAGATCAGCCTCTACGTTAAGGCCGGATCCAGCAACAATCAGGTCCAGTCATGACCGCACTATTGAAGATTTGTCAATCCCACTTGCAATACCTTCACCATATTACCAATACGCGAATAAAATGGGTGCCTCCGATAAAATTCCTAATTGGAGAAACCCTACATGAAGCTCCTGTCATGATGATACCACTATGTCTTTTTTGAGAACGAAGGAAACTGAGAGAGACAGAGTTCACCTTGAATCATTTTCTATTTGCCATTTCAGATTAGTGCATACTGCAGTAAATGATATGTTCCTCATTATTCGAGGTTTGGATTAATTTTCATTGAGCTGCCTTGTTTTAATATTAGAAGGTTTCGAAGCACATTTAAAAAATTTTTCCCTTACTTTGATGAGCGTCGGATTTAAAAACCTGAAAGTTCAACGGGCTTACTAATTCGAGAGGCGTCATTGTTGGACTGAACAATACAATTCTGCTTAATGTTGCTGAACTTCAAGTATTTAGTTATTTAAGGATAATGAGATGTACTTAAAAATCAGTACATAGAACGGTTTTATAAAATTTTCTTTTCAAGTGGAAAATTTATGTAACTGATGGAAATAGAACTGATAGTATTAATCGATAAAGCTAACCGATTATTCTGTTAAGCATCTTATAGTATTAAACAATTAAACATGCTGGCAGTTGAGATCATCAATACCAACAACAGCATGATTTGCTTGTGTGAGTTGAGTTGCATTGCATTTACTAAAATACCTACTGAATGACATAGATCTTTTTCTTTATCTTTTTCCTTGGTATATTTGACTACCAAGTGTTTTTGACTTTGTTTTTAACTTTTTCTCATAATATGATTAGGTTTACTTTCCCGCCCCAACCATGAAAGAAAATTAAAATTGTAAAATTGAGAAAACGACAAAAATATTCTCTCCGTTTGTAAAATTATGTTGCAATATCTCCTGAGCGATTAATCCAACGTAAAAATTGTAATTCAAAAAATTAATGGAATTGAAATTACGTAAATTTTTATTTTGCCGGCGTTGGTAACGCAGACACAACGTTTATAAAATTGGTATTCTTGTCACGTCGTGCCAACTTATATCACTAATATGAATTAAAAGTATGAAATCTTATAATACGGAGTGCTTCAGAAATAATGTAGTAGTAAAATATCATTTTGGGAAAGAATCGGAAACCACTGCTTTTGCGTAAATTTAGTTAACAACACATTCACGTTGCTTTTGCACCAAATTTTATACATTTTGTTAATTCTCCCGTTGGAATGGAGCGAGGACGACGACAAAATTAAATAAAAGAAAAAATAATCAGTGGTAACATAATTTAGTTAAAATACTAAATTAAAATTTAACACAAGAATTTTGAGAAAACCGTAACAAAATACGTAAATATAGTAAAAGAATATGCCGAGACAACAAAATCAGGGATAGTTTCCTATTGTGTCTTCGTCTTTAGAAAGCCCAGAATAACATTAGATCTGTGTTATAACAGATTTTATGAGCAGGCTGAACGTTGCCGAGTCCCGGAAATGGGGTTGACGTTACAGGCAAGTAAAATATGCAGGGGTAGATTTCTTTTGAAACTTTTCCTAACCCCTACACTTTTACTTATTTGTAGACAATTTCATGTTATTGTTATTAAGTGAATTAAATTCATTAAATCAGTTTTTATTTCTCTTTTCCTTCTTCAAATTTAACGCCTGCAGGGCAATTAGTACTTAAATATTTTATTTAAAAATTGCGCATACTGAAGAAATTCGTTCAATGATAAGACGTCTTGTAAGCATTGAAACTTAATATTAAATTAAATTAATCTGGATTCAGTAAATTTCATTTTCATACCTATTCCTAATATTGAATTACAACATTCATTCACGTTTAGTGCAGATCTTTTACGGGTACCTAGTAAAAGTTTCCAAAATTATGAAGACATTCTTAACGAAATAATCAAATTTGCTAGAAAATATTTAAATCTTTACTAAATGTAAAATAAATTTATATCAATTGAGAGAAAATACCATAGGGGGAGTCACAATTAATTTTGTTATTCATTTTATTGTTTTTTTCATAAATTAATAATTTAATGCAGTTACTTGTTGATAATATAAAATTTATTTTAAATAGTACTTTTACTTAGCACTAATCGGTATATTTGTGCAACGGGTGATTGGTGTATTCAGTATCAATCACTGGTACTGTAGTGCAGGCAAATTAGCTGATTTAGAAAGCAAAACAATTATTAATTGTAGGCAACATTTTTATCATTGGAAATGGTAAAGGGGTTTATAATAAACGTAAGAAAAAAAATGCAAGGTGGTATAGGGTTAGTTTTGGGAGGGGATGGGAGTTGAAAGGCCGTGTAAAATATATTTTTGCGTTTTCCGGAAAAATTTAAGGTTCTATCAAAAATTGTCCTACAGAAGAGTTGTATATCATAAAAATATCTACAACTTTCATAAGTCACTTTTTACTATTATCTCAAAATTTCCATGGAAAGTGCGAAAAACGATTTTTTTCCTTTTCATTTTTGGCAAAAATAATTCAATTTTGATGAAACTTTGTGAAAACATGCTTGCTTATGTTTTATATAAGCACAACCTTTTTTACATAAAAAATTTTTAAAGTTTTTCAGTCTAAACCTGTTTTTTCTTCAAAAATAAATTCTGTTGTGAAAAATTATCCTACACAGCTCTTCCGGTGCTTATTTTTTTTTGCTTTGACATGTACGTTTTGATGCAATAATAAAAAATAGTAGTTCCTATTTAATAATACGCTCAAAAATTGAAAAAACCTCTAAAATGACTTTTGCAACAATGGACTTTTCAGTAATTCTTCATAATTGGTTTGAATTTTTAAGAAAATTAGAAAACTGTCTTCACCATTCAATTATACGGAAAAATATACAAAAGAAACTGCCTTTCAATGTATGACCAGAAACTCAAATTTTTACAGTAATTCTTTAAAAATTAAATTGGAATAATACAGCTTCATATAAGTAAACAAAATAATCATTTCTTGTCTTAGAATCAAAAAGTATCCAATACAAAAGTTGTATATTATGAAAAAATCTGCAAGTTTTGTCGAGGTTTAAGTTTAAGAGAGTTACTTTCGTATTTTACTGAAAAAGACCGTTTAGGGCAATTTATTTCTTTTGAAGAGAACAGCCTCTTTCTTTTATTTTATTTTACTACTATCACCTGGCGCCCATCAGTTCTAGTTTTACATATTTTTTAGTTAACTAAATAAAAACAACTGTGTTAAAGAAACACTATATAGAGAGCCTTGAATGCTTAACAATGGGATAAACTGACCGATTGTTGCTACAATAATGTAATAACACAAAAGTTGTAATTATCGGACATAATATAATAGTTATCTAGTTACGAGTTATAATTTGAAATTTAGTAATCCAACTCTCTCGCTTTGCTTGTTTGCTACATTTTCAATTATTGCAAATTACAAGGAGCCATTTAATTAAATATCCGGTAGCTAAAGTATCGTATGTTGATGTTGTTTCATTTCTTTTTATTTTCTCGTTTTTGCCGTTGTTAATTTTAAATTTACATAAATACGTAATATTTGATTAAGTGGTGGTTTAAAGAACTAAAAATTTTGGTGCTAAAGAACCAAATCGGGGGTTGTCTTTATATACAATGATTCATAATGTCATAATGAAATCGGGACGCTCCTATGTTAACAATGCAAATAGCCGAATTTTGGCATATAAAAATCCATTTTACAGCATAACTTATTAGACGTTTTTTGTTGGAAATTTTATTGTCTTCAATTTTGTTCATATACATTTTTTTAATTTGTTGCGTCGTTTCTGACTGACAGCTGCTTAAACAAGACTCGGTAAAATACAAAAAATATTGTCATCTATATCTCGGAAACGGTGACACCAAATTAAAAAATGTATATGAATAAAATTGTAGAGAATATAATTTACAAGAAAAAGTGCTGATTAATTTTTTGATTTGGTCGCACCGTTTCCGAGATATAGATGACAGTATTTTTTGTATTTTACGGAGTCTTGTTTAAACCGCTGTCAGTCAGGAACTGCGCGACAAACTATAAAAATTTATATAAACAAAATTAAAAGCAATGAAATTTTCAACAAAAAACGGCTAATAAGTTTTGCTGTAAAATTGATTTTTATATGCCAAAAAACGGAAATTTGCATTATTAATAGAGCGTCCTGATTTCATCATGAGTCACTGTAAGAGTTATTATACGAGAGGGGCCCGGAGAGACAAAATACAGTTGTCTTTTATGTTATATGTAATTTTTCACTCTTTCTTTGTAGTGAAATACGTACAATATGTTTTGTGTATATTTTGTAAGTTGGCATTTTCTATATACTATTGCAATGATATTTATTACATTGTAAAATTATTCAAATATAAAAGAAATGATTTTTAAAATTGAAATGTATGTTTTGAAATATTTTCTTTTTGGAATTATTTTTGAAGCTAATAAAAATTATAATCTACATAGTATCAAGCAAATCCAAATATCGTGGATGTAAACAAGCGATTTTAGTGTACTCACAAATTTAGTTATTCCTGCATTAATTTTTTGTTATGTTTGCAATAATATAATTTAAAATTTTCAATATTTTGCATTTATGGGTATTACGTATTTTACAGTAATAGTAATAACATCAACAATGCAATGAGCAAAGAACAAAATTTATTTGGTTATCAGGATTAATTAGCATCAAATTTTGTTATTGAAAAAATTGTTATCAGAAAATACAAAAACAATAGTAGGTACATAATGTAATTGTCTTATGCGGACAATGGTCGTTTGACACGCAATTTATGCGCTAAATATATCAAAAAAACAAATAAAAGTTATTAATTAGTATTGTGAGTGTTGTAAATGATATTCTATTTTAAAATAACAATTAGAATCAATTAAATTCAGAAAATTTAGACTTCAAAATTATACATAAAATTTCTGAAATTAAAATTTCACTTTAGTAAATTCCAAACAAAAATTAGAAGTTCAAATATAAATAATAAAAAAGATGCTATTGTTTAGCAACTGATGAAGCAACTATATCGATTTATCAAAACTTTGAAACGATCGTCGAAGATTAATGATGTTACAAATTAATTTATATTGCAATGTCGCAATACTTTTCGTAAATAGACTACAGGAATAGAAATCTAAAATTTATATAGTCACTTTTTTATTAATTGCAAAATTGTTAATATAAACTTTGTAATAAATTATTAATCCTAGCTTTGAGTGTCTAAATAACGCTAATCGAACTTTATTAATTTACATCGCATTAGCAGTAACAATATAATTTCGTACATCTAATTCGTGGAACAGATAATTTCGTCTAGTAGTTAGCAGAATAAATTGCTGTTATAAGATTGAGGGTTCGAATCCGAGATGAATTAACTTTCTTTTACATGTAAGTAGTGCAGATTGAAGAACATTTTCCAAAATAATATTAACACATATTTTGGAAATAACAAATTCTAACTTAATAAAAATAACTAACAACCTACCATTGGTTGGCACACAATTTTGGAACCAAGCCTTAACTAATACCTTTTGCCAGTGCCTAGCACATACTCAGTTTCAGCTGCAGAATATAATGAATGGCCAATACTGGGCCAGTGTAGGTTTTGTACCAGCCGGCAGCCAATCATTGGCGTCCGGTGTTTAAACCGATTTTAGGCCAATGCTGTTTTCCGTTGCTTTGCTTGCAATAAGTTTGAGATTTTACATACAATAAATGGGCATTACTGGGCCTGTATCGGTTTTGTACCGTCAGCCAATTATTGGCGTCCGATATTCAAACCGACCCTGAGCTAATGCTGTTTGCCGTTCCTTTACTTCTGACCAGTGTAAGTATCGGCATACAACGAATGACCAATACTGCGCCGGAATTATTTTCATACCGTCAACCAATCACTGGTGTCTGATGTTACAACCAGCTATGTGCCAATATTGTTCGCCATTGCTTTATCTATGATCAGTTTAAGCATCGGCATACAATAAATGGCAATGCTAGGCCAGTATTGTTTTTATACCGAAAACCAATCATTGCAGTTTGGTGTTTGAAGCGACTTTAGTCCAAAGCTGCATTCTGTTTCTTGTTGTAAAGCTGACTTGACATACAAGGAATGACCAATGGTGAGCCATTATCGGTGTCCTACTGGCATGGCAATCAGTCAACGGCATCTGATGTTGAAACAAATATTGAGCCAATGCTGTTTACCGTTGCTTTGTCTGTGATTAGTTTAAGCATCGGCGTATGAGACAATGAGTACAACGAGAGACTAATGATGGGTCACATCATCCGTGTTGATGATGCAAATCCAAGATTTGCCTAAAACGCACAAATAACATCCCCCTATCCTACTGCAATTTTGTGTAAAGTGTGCGGTTACTATAGTAACCTTGCTATAGCAAGGGGTTCTCTTGAGTCTCAAGTCTTTATCATTTTGTGGAGTGGAGAAAGCAAACTTTTCGAGTGTTTAAATGCTAATAAACCTGATTCGAGGTCCGGGAATTGCACTTGGACTTGGGTGGTGTTCCCACAAAGGTTTTGCGGGTCAGAGGTAGCGAGTGGCTCTTAACTTGGTTGAGAGTGGGCTTACGTCTACAATCTAGAAAAAAAATTATAAAAAAGAAAGGGTTGTGTGCAGCCTGGCGAGGGGCGTGGATAGCTGATCGTGAGTAAAATGTCTCTAGGCCTCGAGTGACCTACATTTTCGCTCGGCTGGTATTGACCTAGATTACCCATGATAGGATTTTCTGAAAAATGCGATAGTTCGTTCGCAATAATGCAATTGTTCGAGATTTCCGTCTGCGTGGAGTTTTATTCTATTGGTGACATAGTATGGACATAGTATTGAATTGCCAGGCGGATACTGTTCTCCAGATGAGTGTGACGTAGATCATGGTTGGCCTGACGACGACCTTGTATATGCGAATCCTGTTGGCTGGTTACAGTTTGCTCCGTCGACCTGTCAGTGGGATCAAGTTCGCCAAAACAGCCTTTGACCGGTCAATGATAATCTGATGTGGGTGGTCTAGATGAGGCGGCGGTCGAAGGTCACCCATAGGTATTTTGATGTGGGGTTTCATAGAATGGGTTTACCGAACATGAAGGCGTTTGTGCTGTGGGGCTTCCAAAATTTTCTAAACATGGTAGCGCTGCTCTTGCTCGAGTTTCATTTTTCGAAATCGTTGACGGCCTCTTGTAGGTGGTTTGTGGCAACTTCCGGGTTGATGGAGAAAATGTAGATTGCTGTGTCATCCAAATAAAGTAAAATTTTCGTCGTCGGGTTTGTTGGGGTTGGAATGTCTTTCATGAAGATGTTGAATAGCGACGGAGACAGAAGCAAACCCTGGGGGGCTCCTGATCGGATTGGCCGCTTGTAGTAGCGGGCTTCGTTGAGTTTGATGCGGTAACGACGGTCTTTGAGGCAGAAGGCTGTAAGCTGAATTATTGCCGGTTGGATGTTGGCCTGAAACATTTTAAAAAGTAAACCATGTTGCCAAACTTTGTCGAAGGCTTTCAATATTGCAGTACTGAACCTGTAAATTCCATCTTACGAGTAGTGAAACCTAAGGTGATGTATTAGAAAAAAATGAGGATTTCCTGAACTATGCTGTAACTCTGGCGGAATTCAAATTGTTTGTTTTGAAGGACATCGTTGTCGAACATGGCTTGTTTGATCCGAGCCAGGATGATTTTTTCTGCGACTTTCTTTACGATCGACAGCAGACTGAAGGGGCAGTAGCTATGGGAGCTCTTTAGGTCTTGTCGTTTGTGGATGACAACCACGTCTGCTAGTTTCCAAAGTTGTGAAAAATTTCTCAGGCGGAGAGCTGCATTAATGATACCTGTGAGGCCCGCGACTGCTTTCCAGGATAGTTCCTTGAGAGCGTCGTTTGGCATGGAGTCCGGGCCCGGGGCTTTCTTGTTTTTGAGTTTGCAAATTGTTGCAGACACTTCTTTGAAAAGGGTCAATGTGAGTGGTGTCGTCCGTAAGCAGGTGCTGTTGGACGAAGTTGTGTATTACCATGTCAATGTGGTGTTTTCCGCGTCGCTCTTGTCGAGTAAGTGTTCGTGGAGTGTTCCAGGAGGTTTTTTTGTCGTGAGTGGGTGGTCTGTGTTCTGAAGTTATCCCCCAGGTGTAATAAAACCGGGAAGTGGTCGGAGGTGAACAATCGCATTTGACCGCTATCACTAAAAGTATATCTGAGCACACGGACGGGCAACAGAATACCTAGATATCATTATTTACTAATAATGTAAATTTTAAATTTTCTTGTTTCTTCGCCAACTACTTGACATTTTGCCGCCAAAATTTATCTCCGAGTTTTAATTTTAGTTTGAGATTTTGTATGCGAAAATAAATTGAATTACATTTTTTGAGTAAATGATTTGCTTCGAAATGTTAATTATTGCTATTAATTTGACCTTCCCATTTTATGTTGGAAATTTTATTTAAATTTAATTCAAATTTGGAAAACATTTAAAATTTCTAAAAAAGTTTAATATCGCAAATTGCGGAAACTTGAACGCACAATTGTTAACAATTTATTATTTTAAATTTACAACCAGATTACACGGCATTTGGTTCCGAATCTGACTACCTGATCTGATCAGTTAAATTGACCTAGAAATTTGGAGTTGCACTTACCACCATGCGATTGTCTTAATATTGCAAGAATTAAATGAAACGAATCAACAATTTAACACAAAATTCGAAAAGGTAGACACAAAAATAAAAAATTTAAACACAATTGAGGACCGTTTTTTCAAAACTCGCTTTGTCCTAAAAGTAAAACTTTCAGAAGACGGTTTTTATTGTTGACTGAATTTGATATTTAAAAAATATTAGTTTAAAATAACTTAAAATAATGTTCTTCGTAGTATCCTTTAAAGGATTTTTGCAATATATGATAAAAAAATCCTGAAAGCTTTGTTTAATTTTGACAATGTCGGACAGGCTAATGTCTCCCACAAGTGATTCAAAATTTCATCAGGAGAAGGAGCATTTGGAAAAAGTTTTCTGAATTTGATTTTCGAAAACAACATGTTGTTCCAGTATGACTAGGCCAATTGGAGGAGAGAGTATTTGTAGTTCGGTAAGAACAATGGGAGGTTATTGAGGATTTACAATGTAATCCAGGAGGGTCAATATCGTGTTACAAACCGCAACTTTCCGTTTGGAAAAAAGTGTTTTTTCTTTTTTTGAACAGAAGTTGAATTTTCAGTAAAAACTTCGATCACCCAAAGTGTTACTAGTACGGACCTGTGTGTTATCAAAAAACGTAATATTATATACACAACAGCTTGAAAAAATGGATTGGAAAACAAAAGCATTTTTGTAATAGAAGTTTGGAATTTTTGATCGTTGAAGTATAAAAAGGTAAAAGTTCAATAAACTAAAGTACTTTTCAAATAAAATCAGGTTTCATAGGGTATATATAATATAAGATTAAATCAGGGGGGTTAAAAGCGAAAACAATAAGTATGCGTTTAGTTTAGGGGTAGGAAGATCTTTACTAGGGACGGTAGAATAAATTGAAACTTAAGCCCAGCTTTGATAAGGTAAAAGTTATGTTGTATACAACTCAACCATGCAAAGTAGGGGTTTAAATTGTAAACATAAAATTTTACTTTTAAAATTAATTTAAAAACGATAGATGCGCAACAGTTAGGGCGCCACATCTATTTTGTTGTAGAATGTGATTTATAAATAAAAGATTCTTTTCTGTACTTCTTAGACAATTAAATTAGGGAAGTAGTATCTACTATCTATTCCATTTCATGTAGGAAGGCCGTAAAATTCTGACGACTTGTTACATTAAGTAGCAACCAAATAAATCAATACCCTTCACATTTACATTTTAATGCAAACCCTGTTTATTTTACATTACTTTTTAATCCATTTACTGATTCTATCGTTACGTAAAAATCAATAAGTATCGAGAGTGTTTATCAATTTATACTTTAAGTAAACTAAAAAAATTTCAACTAACTGGAAAAGTCGACAAATCAGAGACAGGAATGTCTTTCATTGTGATGAAACAAAACGAGGCTTTTCTACAAATTCCGGTTATTTGAAATTGAATTCCCCAGAAACAAAGATCCGCACTTCAATGTCGAATTAGCTCAAAATCAGTTCAATTTATTGAAAAAATATTTCGAATATTGTCAATCTGAGAAGATATACAATTTATTTTGTTTTTAAGTTTCCTTTGCTCTTCAAGCAAACATTTTGATAAAAGTTCATTATTTTCGCTTTTTTCGCCTTAGAATTAAATTATCTAATCGAAAGGAACAATTAAAATCGGATTAATTCCTTTAAGGACCAACCCTGGTCACATACAAATCAGAATTCCAAAATCAAAAGCAACCAATGGCACTTGACCATTTTAGAGATACCGAAATAAAATTAAACACTTTTATTGTTTTGGAAACTACTTTTTCCGCGTAGTACTTTGAACAAAGTGGAAATTAATTATCCATGAAAATTGTAGTAAATCTTTGCTTTATACATAGTTTGCTTTTATGTTTATTTAATAAATAAATTTATAAAAGCTGAAGTTGTAAAGCCTTCATAGCTATTCCAACCTGTGCGTCTTTCGTCACAAACGTGTTTATTTTACGGTTGTTACTCCCTCATGGCTTATTCCGCAACTGTTTCGTTTTTATCACCTTTTACTAATTATCCTTGTCTTTCTTCATTTCTACGTATTTCATTTCATTTTTATCGCAATTTACGATCCAACCGTGCTTTTTTCCTTAGATACGAAACCATGCGTTATTAAACGAAAATTATTGGAAATTTCCAAGTTCCATTTACCACCAGCAACGCCAGTAATTTTTAAATACAACTTGAGAAAATTAATTTCATTTTATTTTTAAACTGGGCAGGGTTTGTTTACGTTCGTTACTCACTTATCTCGGCTTATGTAAACAGAAAATTCTAATAGAAACAGTAGACTAGTAATTCCTTGCAGAGGGTAATATTTTGATATCTGATTGGCTCTTCCGTCTGTCTCCTTATTTGATAAACCGTAAATGAAAGAGGGAATTCACGATTTATCGATAAAATGTAAAACTCGATTTGCTATTTCGTTATACTTCATAGAAAATTTAAGTTTTAAGGGAAAGTATTTTCAAGCAGACTTTTTATAAATTTCATTTTGCTGCGTTTACTTTAAGGCTGTTAATCTTCGATTAACCAATCTATTATTTAAATATTTTAACGTATTTCATTAATGCAGAACAATTTCTGCTGGATTATATGTGCGAAGATATGAGCTGAATAATTCCTATCTCTTTAATGAGAATTATATGCAGTCCGTAATTTAATGCAGCTGCTGATGCAATGTTTATGGAAATGTGTTAGACAATGAAGAATTTAAGTGATTTATACATTTTAATTTTGAATAATAAACTTTTAACGTACAACTACTCAAAATTTGTTTAACTTTTAATAATATGCAGCATTGTAAATAAAAATTTTTATTTCAGTTTATTTCAACAACTTTATAAGCATCACTTTTTTTTATTATCCTTCATACTAAATATCCCTTTTGTTCCGATTTCAAATTTTTTAAAAAAGTAATTGTTACACAAACTATCATGACATTATTCCCCCTTAAATGCTTTTGAATAGTACACTAAGCATACTACACAAACCGTTTCTGAATTTATTATTATTATTCAGCTACTGAAAACCCTGTATGCTATTTTGATTTCTAGCTGATTAATTCAAAAATATTTCAAAATTGCATCAAAAAAAGGCAAAACAACCTTGCCTCCCAGCTTAAATTCTGGACTAATAATTAAATTATCAAACTTTTCAAAAATGTTTGGTTTGATTGTAAGTACTATCAAAAGATAGATACTTCTTCCACAATACTTATTCAAAACCTAATGTGAGACTATTGCACAAGCAGAATCGTTGGCTTAGAACGGCCTATAGATGATGTAGCCATCACACGAACCGCAAAGTGTAATGATCAGTACCGTAACTAGGCAATGATATGCCCGATGCAAACGTAAAATTTTACGCTCCCTCCAACTTAAATTTTTGACCTAAAGAAAATATGGCAACCCTCATTTCTTTATGTTTCTTGTTTTTTGCTTTTTTGTCTACAAAATCAGCGGCGTTCACTGCTTTGCGCAGCTTTCTATTACATCTCTTTTTTTCTTGCTGCCGCCGCCGGGACAATCGCATCAATCGCCTCACCCTAGTTACGGCACTGCTACTGACGATTTTAAGTTTACTCTGAAGAAATTACTCCTCAGTGGCTATGCATCAACTGCAATCTCTACATAACTGCAGATTGTAGTTAAAATATTATATCTACACTAGGACATAAGAAGAACACCTTCCTTGTTGTATATTTAACGTAACTCTTCAATGACGTAGTTGAGTATCAGCCTCTTTTGTAAATATATAACTATGAGTAAATAGCATCATTAGAGTTAATGAGTATTCATTAGAGTATCTTTGTAATCTAAGTAAGTTGGGATGGAAACGGGGGAAAGAATCGCTGAAAAAATCTGGTATACAAGAGAAGAAAAATCTGAGAATATAAGGAAAAATTTTAGAAAATCTTAGGAAATTCTAAGAAATATTGGGAAATTTTAAAATTGTAGAAAATTCTAAAAAATCTCGAAAAATTTATAATTTTTGTATAGCCTCCTCAAATGATTAAAGCACGAGCCGCTACTGCGGGCTAGTTTTGATTTTTAACAACAATCTTCTATAATTAAACATATTTGAGAACGACAAGCATAAATCCCAAATTTAACTTGAATAAAATTTCAATCTGAAATTAAAGGGGGAAATTAAACAGATACCGTCAACTTTAAAAATTCAAATTTTATTTTTTTTCCAATTAATTATAATTTTCAAATGCAATTTCCAATATCATCGATCTCCAATTTCAGTTTTATAAATACCAATTATGCAAAACTAAGCTCTTCGCATTCCAATATAATTTTAAACCTCTTCAATTTTGAGCAGATGTTGAAAATAAAATTTATGCTGATCATAAATCACCAATTTGTTACCACCCTGACTCAGGAATTACGGGTAAGTTTTAGTAATTTTTTATTTTTATTTTTGTTTCTATATAAATGAAACATTTCAATAGAAAAAAAACACAACTTTGAATCCACTTCGAGGAAGATCCATTCCCATCTTTGTAGCACACTTTGCCGAGTAAGACCGGTAGAGGGATGGTTTTAGCGAGTATAGCGTTTGTCAAAACGGCCCGGAACAAAGGAAACCAGCGCCAGCGGAGCGGTTTTGATAAATGTAACCATGGCAAATCTCGGATCTACCCTAAATCGGGTTAGGTTATTTGTTATTTTTGTTAAAATAGCTTATATTCAGAATGTTGTAATTCGTTCACAAGTTTACATGATTAATTACCAGGGTCGTACATAAGGGGGTGGTTTTGGGATTCAAACCCTCCTTCCTGAGGTATCTTCTGTTTAGTAATACCTGATTACAAGAATTAATTCGATGTAAAAATATACGCACACGATTTTTAGAATGTATAAATTTGTTATTTTAATGGCAATCTATCCCCCCCCTTTTATATCTGAAGGCTTATATTAGGCGCTATACCTTTTAAGATATTGAACAAAATTAGACAGATAACTACAGGTCAGCGTGGTAACAAATTGGTGATTAATGATCAGCATACATTTTACTTTTAACGTCTACTACAAAGTGGTAAGGAAGAGTGGAGATACTACCTAAAAAGTGTCCAGCTTCAGCTGGACAAAGAGTGTGCACTACACGAGTGTGCTTTTTAAAGGCACACTTGTACTACTTTGAATTTGTGTCGTATATTTTAAATTTCAAATTTACCCTACTTATTACAGATAACGTTTAATTTAGTTAAGTACTGCTTAATAACCTACTTAAAGTGTTAATCCCATTAGGAGACACTACATGTATGATTACTATAATAATAACTTTAGAATTAGGGGAGTTAACAATTTTTTTGAATTTTTACTTGCTGCATTGGAGTACTTTACATACTATACCTTAAAAATGTAACTCACAGTAAGATCACAAAATCACAATTTTTCCCAGTTTCTCCATCTAGCTGTTGCAGTGCCGACTAAATGGCGGGAAAACGAGAAAATTCAGAAATATTTATAAAAAGATAACAATTAAATTTACAAAATAAGTAAAACCATCTAATGGTATCACACTTACTTTTTTATGCGGCTCAGTCGATGAATTAATTTGCATGAAGTAAAATGAAGACAAAGTTTTGCACAAGATTTCCAACGAATTCCAATAATTTCCAAGAATTCAAAGGATTTTCAAAGAATTCTACAGAATTCCAATGATTTCCAAGAATTGCAATGAGTTCAAATCAAAGTTTAATTTAAGAATTCCAGTGATTTCCAAAGAATTCATGGGATTTCCAAGGAATTCCATGTATTTTCAAAGAATTCAAAGAAATTCCAACGATTTCTAAGAATTCCAAAGATTTCCAAGGAATTTAAAAGATTTCCAAGGAATTCTAAAGATTTCCAAGACTTCTATTGATTTTCACGGATTTCCAAAGAATTTCAAGGAATTTCAAAGACTTCCAACGATTTCCTAGAAATTCCGAAAGAAATCCAGGGATTTCCAAAAAATTCCAACGATTTCCTTGAATTTCAGGAATTTCTAACAAATTCCAATGATATTCAAGAATTCCCGTGATTTCCAATGAATTCCAGGAATATCCAAGGAATTCCATGGATTTCCAAAGAATTCCAAGAATTTCCAAGGAATTCCAATGATTTCCAAGGGAATTCCAAACGAGTGTACTCAAAATTTTTGGGATATTTACCCCTTGGTTTTGCATTATAAAGGAAATTGTTTAAGTCACAAATGCACTGAAAAAAGGGGTTACTGTCAGTTAATCTATACCACGAGTAGAGCTTTAACCTTTACACTCAGAAAGAGGACAACATTTTGAGCATTTTTTGTTATTATATTTTTGCGGATTATCCATTAGTTTTCGAGAAAACGGCTTTTGAATATCAAAATTTTACATGTATTTCTCAATAAGGATTGCACACACGAGTGTTCTATTGCCCGCACGTGTGTTCTGATATAGTCTTAGTGTTAGCCGTCAGACGCGATTGTTACTTTGTCAAGTACACATCGTGCGTGTTGAACCCCTTATTTGAAACCGCACTCATTATATTACGCAACATATGCTAAACTGCTCGGAATATGTTTTTGTGCATTTTAGGCTAATTTCTTATAAAATATAAAATATAAAAAAATTAAAAAAAGGCGAATAATTAAAAACGAGTTTCACCCCTTTCGAGTAACACCTTTAACGAGTTGGAGCTATATATGGCAATCGAGAATCCACCCTAAAAACGAGTTCTAACGGTGGTCGACAACTGAATACAAGCGCTACGGCTATCAATAAGAGCATATTAATCCACGCTTACCGTCAATAGAGTACTGGGTTAGTTGAAATCCCTACCTAAAATGCATGTAAAATTTTGATTTTTAAATGCCGTTTTCTCGAAAACTAATGGATAATCCGCAAAAATGTAATTACATAAAATGCTCAGAATTTTGTCCTCTTTCAAATAGTGCAAAAATTAAAGCTCTATTCATGGTATGGATTAACTGACAGATCCCATAAAAGGAACATCATATATTCATTATTTTTCCGCCGATGAACAAAATTCATCATGTTGATGAAAAATTCATGTTATTGATGAAAAAATCATAGTATTGATGAATTTTTTTGCAAAAAATAATTCATTAAACAATTAATTCAATGTAAGAACCTTTTATGCAGAAAAAATTATATAGAAATTTTATTTATCTAAATTGTTTTACTTAAGTTCATATCGCATCTTAGTGGGGGTAAATATAACAGGCTTTCCATACCAAACTTCAAAATAAATAACCATCCATTTATTAAATATACACGTAAGTTATCGACCATTAATTGCTTTATTTATTAAATAACAATAAACATTACATTGCAGAAGAAGAAAATTTTAGAATCACTAACCATCTGCTTTATACTTAAAGTAAATTTAAAGTGGCAACCGCTTCACTTGTCAAACCAAACGGAAGTAAATAATTTTGAATCATTACAAAATAAATTTAAAATTTCAAAAATATGACAAAGTCAAAATTTGAAGTTTTTATCATACTTTTAACGTTTTTAACGAAGTATAATTTTCAATTTCGAATACTATAGCGACACTTATGACGCCGCCTACAGCGTTCTACAGTTATGTTTCGGGAGCCCCTTGAAATCGGAGTGCTAGCTTTATGTCAAAGCTGAAGATCTTATACTCGAATCTTGTACTTCTTTGGGCCCCTCACAGCTTATGTAAATAAAATATAAGAAAGGGAGTTAAATTTGTTTAATAATATTTACAGAAGTAAATCAAATACAGAAGTAAACGAGGGGTTATCCTTCAGTTTAAAAATACTACACCGAAGTTGGAAAAGCGGTAACAGAAAGAGCAAGTTTTATACACCATGTGAAATGTAAATGTAATAATATTAATTAAATATAATTTATTAAAACAAATTAACTTGAGTTGTGGGTCAAATAATTGAACTGAAAAATGTTTTTTCGCTAATTATTGTTACAAACAAAATTTTAATGGAAACAGGTGTCATTATATCTCACGAAAACTTCTTCTTGGGATCAAATAAGACTTTATTAGTGTTTTGTTTATAAAATTGTTGTGCTGATGTTTTACCATCGATCCACAGCTATTGCTTCCGCACTTTACCCTGCATTAACAACTTAAATTAGATTATTTAGTAAAATTCTGATTGTTATGAATCTAATGTACATATTACAAGATAAATAATTAATAAGTTTATCAACTAATAAATAAATGATAAGTTAGCTAAACTATCACATAAAGCACTAAAGTTAAGTTTTAATGTTTATTTATTTATTTGCTGAAGAAGCTCGATTTTATTACGTTCATAATATAAAATCTTGCTTGTAGTAATGGAGTTAAAGTTTTCGTCATTATCATAAGATATACTACTAGATAACTTTACGAGTTGGAAATTTTAAGGCTCAATTACAATTAAATTTACCAATTCTCTTAATTTTTTTTTAAATATCAAAAATAACAGCTAAGTTTAAGAATTTGAAATAATAAAAAATACATATTTTAAGTCCTCTTTTTGGTGGTGGTATATTGTAGTGTCTTTCTTTCTCGTTATGTAATTAAATAGTAATGTAAGAAGAGATAGATGGTGGAACTTGATAATCTTTTAGAATGGGAAATGATATTCATGGGCTTTTCACGATGGCTAGACCTAATACCAAAGAATTCTCTTCGGGAACTAAACGCCACTGGGAATCGGTCTCTTATATTGTTCTCTCAATTTCTTTGGATACTCGCATTACAAAACATCTACCCGAATAATTGGAAAACGCGCTATAAATACTTTAAATGCAGTAAAAGATATAACTATGAACTAGAAAATTGAAAACAAAGCGTGCATTTTTAATACATTCATTTTTATTTACGTTATTTTATGGATATATGACACAATTTACGTCTGTTTATACTAAAAGCCATAAATTTTATTATTTTTTTATAGAAAAAAGCTGAAAATAAATAAATATAAATAAATAAATAATATATTTATTATGTTATCTTCTTCTTCGGCTTCTCTATTTTGGTTTAGTTAAATGAAACTTGTTTGCATTTAAATATAAATATGTAGTAGGTACTATTTAATTTATTGTTTTAATTTGCAGCCGTTTATTTTTGAAAACTTGAATTTCACAGAGTTCTCTTTTAACCAACATTAACTTTTATTCATTTTGACATTTTTATTTTTTATTAGCATTATGTTATGTTTATGTATTTATTATCAGGACCATAGAGTGACAGGGTACATAGAACTACTGTATCCTACGCCAAAATTGTAAAAGTACAAAAATTTGAAAAAGGGTCTTTATTTTTCTTACGTGATTCATTATACCTGCAAAATTCAGAAAAGTAGCTGAAATTGAATTTTCAGTTGTGAAAATCTATCATGAAAGACAGATATATATTTCTCTCAAAATACGTTACCTAATGAATAACGCCAAGTCTGCAAGCATAGAGGTTCTATTGTACTGCCGACGGTTTCGAGATTACTCCGAAGAGATTTCTCGTCATTAGGTACCTGTTTTTTGAGTTTTAGGTATTTTTAAATTTTGAATATTTTTAAATTTTAAATTTAATTTAAGAAAATGGTTTTAAAACCCTACGTAAGGACTGCGTCGGCCCCCCTCCCTCCCCCACAAAAGGGTCCGTAAGATTTTTTATATTCCTCATTACCTTTGTAATCCAAAAGTTAGAACATTGTATGTTAATGTCACATTAAGTTCCTCGGTACATTGCAACACCAGACCCGAGATAATCTTATGATTACTGAGTGCCACAAAAGCAGCTCCGCTTTTTGGGAGTTTTTTTTTTAATGGAGGCATACCTACCTAGCGTTAAACTTATATCCAGCTGCAGTTCAGAGGAAATCATCTTAGCACCCAAGTTAGTATTGATTTTGGAACCATCCGTGTACAGACATATGTCCGACCAGTCAGTTCCTCTTGCAGGATGTCAAACACATTGGTTACTGTCAGTTAATCGATACCACAAATTAAACTTTTTCCTATTCACTATTAGAAAGAGGACAATTTTCTGAACATTAAAATAAAATTATTGCGGATTACTCTTTAGTTTTCCAAAAAACGGTTTTTAAAAATCAAAATTTTACCTGCATTTTAAATTTTAGGTATTCTGTTATCCGTACGTGTACTCTAATATACTCTTAATGATAGCGGTCAGATGCATTTTATACACTCTATCGAGTGCACACCTTTGGCGAGTTGTGGCTACATTCAGAGATGGTTTTTAGCAATGTTTTTAGCTCCGAAACTCCTTGCTAGCCGACAAAAGCAACCACAACAAATCACGCATCTACCCTAAAAACTAGTTCTGGGTTTATCTTAAATAATTTAAAGAAAAACTTATTTTTTAAATTTTATGACTCTGAAGGGACAATCTGCTTGATTATATTGCCGAGAGCCAATTCCGGGGTACGGCCGTAAAGCTGTAGTCACATAAAGACGCGTACATGCTGCGCCTAGTTCTGCAGTCTTTGCAGCAGGTCTCGCTTCTGCAGCCGGTGCTTCAAAGTGAAGCAGTAACCCTCGACACCGTTGGTGTAGACGCCGGTAATTGGATCGCGAAAATTCCTAGAGTGATTTGCGGTGCAATGAGTGTAAAGTGATACACCTCCAAGATGTGACATGCCAGCATAACCGCTCCAGCAATCCGTCCAAATCTCTGAGCCCGGCCTAACATGTTTGGAGATTAGATCCTTTAAAGTTCGACCGCTTCTATTGGCGATGTATAAATGACCCCACGTTTTACCATTTTACTTATTTATTTGCGTCTCTGGTCAATCTGTTTCCTGTTTGCTGTACGCCGTGGCATACGGTGGTAGCGGTTTTAGCCGCTCTATTGCCCGTGATCCAAAAGTACCACGCGTAGTTCACCTAAACCGCTTGAAGGCAACAGTGAGCTGAAAAGTACCCTCAGTCAGCGAGTACATACAATCCTGACACTTAGGGCAACGAAAGACATATTTTAGATACCTCCCGCGTAGCCGCAAAAGTGTTCAATATCGATGACAACGTCGGTTAGAACACTTTTTATGCTTTGGTAACAAACGCAAATCAGCAAAAGTTCTACTCGATTTAACGATTTACAACCACGGATCGTCCCATCGCTGACGGTGCACGACAACTGCATGCAAGTGCTTAAGTCTTAAGTTTTCGTCATGTAATGGAGTCCTGGGGTGTCCCCATATATATCTCCTTCGTCTCATGTGGGTTGTTTGACGGTGGAATTTTGGGAGCCCATAACCTCCGTAGATTGAGCAGACTAAATGCAAGTGTCAAGTCAAGTAACGCTTTTTTTGGATGCCATGGCAATGGCCATATGCTCCACATCTAGAGGCGGTTAAATAAGGGACGTTTTTATACGAGGTTGTACCCTAATATCCCTTATCGGTTGAATTTGTGGGAGCCGATGTATCAGACTCCAGTAGCGCTGACAAAAACTAAATTATCCGGGTTCCGCCCTAGATGTTTTTTCCAAGCGAGTTCTCTCCGAAGCTAGTATCTGATTGCCGCGAATCTTTTTTGGGCGTTCAGGATAGGACCATGCGCCCTACCGGGGACGCCGTACTTGGGATTCACGACCAGCGGGGGACCAGCAGAGCGCGTACCCTGCTTTTCGCTGTGCACTGGGATATTCTTGCTGTTTCCTCTTCTTGTGGAAAAAGAAAAGAAAGTGAGAGAAAAGAGCTTTGTGTATTATAGCTTTCAGTTATCTTTCTTGAAGTCCCGTGTGACCTGGCTCTTGGGAGAACGGAGAAGGCATCGTACCGCCCGCATTATAGCCTGTTCCTTAGGTGTTGCTTAATTATTAATAAAAAAATTTACAATAAATTTAACAAAACATGAAATGAAACATGAGATTACAAATTACTGTAGTGTAACACTTGGTTGTTTAGATCATCTTCACCGAGATCCTGTTCTTGATTTTTCTGCCCTCGCAGTTGTCGAGGGTTGGTTGGTGGGATATTGCATCCATTTGATCTTGAATGATTTTCCGGTATCTTAATCTAAACAGATAAAGGTTAGCCGGGGTTACCCGTGTAGGGGGGGGGGGGCTGCAAAATTTTTTTGGGCCTCTTAATTACCAAGATGCAAGTGCTACGGCAAACAGTTAGAGTATATTAATCCACACGTACCGATTATAGAATACCCGTCTACGTAGAAATCCCTATCTAAAATGCATATAAAATTTTGAATTTTAAATGCCGTTTTCTCGAAAACTAATGAATAATCCGCCGCAGTAATTTATTTTTTAAATACTCAGAAAATTGTTTTCTTTCCATTGATTCCTTATCTACGATTCCAAAAGCTTAATGGCCACCTTCGGAGAGCAACTGTCAGCGCTTGCTCCTTTAGATAGAAATCCAGCGGAGGATGGCAACGGAGAGTCTCCAAGGCAACTATGTGTTATTACAAGTTTGGTCCTAGGCAACCGGACGAGTGCACCATAGCGTAGCATAGGTCTTATTACAGCAGTGTACAGCCAGAATCAAATTGTCATCATTGACGGTAATATACACATTATCCAGAGACGGATTTAATAAATATACATTTTTTATTTTATGGAAGGCAATCTAGCATTTCTAGTGTACCATCTCTTATTACATTAGCTACAACTGGTATTTAAAAAAATCTACCTCAGATTTAACAAGATCATTGGCTTACTACAAAAAGTAACTGATGAGAATTAATAAGTGTCTTAAAAAAAAAACGCATTTGTGAAATGAACATCGTATAATTAAATTTCGTTAGCGTAAGAACAAAATACGAATAAAATTGAATTATTGCTGTGTATCGTACGAAAAATATAAATAAAATATAATATAAAAATACCATAAACTAAATTGTGATATAATCAGAATATATCTAAATATAATATAAATAGAATCCGAATTTACAAAATTAAATAAACTAAGCAGGTATTGATTTCAAAAATTAACAGCGGAGGACTGGCGATTTAATTCTTAATACATACTTTGGGGGTATTTTTGAAATTTGCAAAAATTGACTAATTTTCGGCAATAAAAATAAATAAATTGCGGCAGATATGTCAAGTCCTGGTTTAATTTATTCTTCCGAAGAGTTATCCTTGTGAAGCAAGACTTCACAAGAACTCGACTATCACGATTTTTTATTATTGCACCCACGGCAATTTAAAATTAAAAATTTTTTCCCGTAGCGTAATGTATAACTTAATAATTTCAAAACATATAAACCGCTGCGATGCCCATTTTATCAGCTAACATTCAGTAACAAAATTATTTAGAAAAATTATGTTATAAAATTCAGTAGTAAATTAAAATTTCCTTTAGAATTTCGTAAAATTTGTTTAAAAATAAAGAAATAACAAACAGAATACTTTTTGGTTTTTTTTTTTTGATCAAAATTTTTCAGTTTAATCTGCAACTGAAAAACTGGGCTTAAGCAGAGTTAGTATGTAAATATAGTTTAGAATTATTACCTGAGACTCTCTTCTCTATTGCAATGGTTTCCAAATAGTTTGGGGAAACTCCGGAAGTATTAAAAGAATTTATCCAACCAAAAATAATCTTCTTTTTTACATTTTCAATCAAAAACAATTTTCGCTTTTCCAACTTCAAACCGCAATGTGTATTATATGCTGTGCAATTAATTTTAATTTTTTTAGTAATATCACGTCGAACGCATTTTTGAACAATTACTACAACCGATTGTATAAATATAATATGTAATTAAGTGGAATTTTTGTGTATTTTTTCGTTATTCTAAAACGCGGATGTAGTTATTTTATTCTGTACATACATACATTTATTATACATGATCAAGTCCGGGATAATAAATTTTAGAAAGTGTAAGGTTAAATAATGAAATATAAAAATAAAACACAATTAACGTTAAAATAGTAAAACATAAACGTACAGGTTTAATTATTGGGTAAGTATATGATTTGAATCACCCTGAATGGGTTAAAATAGACATGAAAAATTATATTCCTGAAAATGAACAGTAAAACCGTAGATGCATTAACTTTTTTAAAATTAAGCACCTTTAATGTAATAAAACCCTTGTAATACCATTACCTGGTCTAAATAATATAATAAAAGAGCGATAGAGCTCACATATTTATTAAAATGGAACTATTAACAAATAAACAACCTCTTTAATTTAATTATCCTGGAATAATACTGGACGTATATCAAAACTCACCAAGCAACAATAGCAGCTCCTCTTTTAAATTGTTTTAATGGGAATTAGTTATGTAAGTACATATAAATTTGATGTTAGGAATTTTCCTGAAAATTAAAGAGCAAAGGTAAAAGGTTACGTAATAGCAGATGAATCGAAAAGCTAAGCGTTTGACCCTACACTTTCTAAAACCGCTTCAAAGGATGCTGAAAGTCCTAAGTTGATTGGTGTTGAATTTTATCACGCAACCAAAAACCTTATAAATTTTACACAACTTTAAAAACTTATTGATAATATATTCTTTTCGTTTAAAAATATTTTTCTCATTTTTGTTTAACTTTCCACAAGCTTTTTATTCTCACAAGACTATCTAATGGAATTTAGTTTTTTTTGTGAAAGAAAATACCTTAAATCGGTTTATTTAATAAAATATGCTCATCTTATTTGTGGGAAAAGTAGTTTTTTTCGATAAATTATCGTGTGCAAACTGATGCTTCGTTTAAGCAGATTTTTATTTGTGCAAAATAGACAAATTTACAATTTTAGGTGGAAATTCATTACATAGCGTAGTTTTAACAAAAACATCAGTATTTTCTCATTAGATGATATACGAAGTGCTTGTATTTTACGTTTCAATAATAACAAATTATTTTTTTTTATATTTAACCAAATGTCGTACAAAAAAAGTAGCATATTAACGCTAAAGCGGAGACTAAATTAAAATTGAATTATCAATTTTTAATACTCTAGGGGTTGAGATTAAAGTGTCAATTTTATTTAATTTGTAAAAAAATTCATTTTAAAAATTTTCCGTTAGGAAGGGCAGTTCCCAACATTCCTCTTTTTTATACAAAATTCATATTATTTGGAAATTTAGTTTTAAATATTATGAATAAATTATGAAATTAAAATATCAAAACATTATTTTAGTATGACAGTAATTCGCAATGTATGCGTAAAACAAAGTATGCGCTAATACTTCAGCTCTAATTAACTAAAACGCCGTATTAGCAAAGAAGTTGAAACCAAGTAAAATTAGTTTTAGTTTAAATATTTTGCCGTCATAAACAATTTACAAAATTTTTGTGTTTTAAGATTTATACAGTGGTATCTGGTTATAATGAACGTAAGATGATACTTATTTGCTTAAACTTATAATAATAGAGATAAGAAAGGAGTTAACACAATTCAAATGCTGATTAGCTGATAAAAAATTTCATGGTAACTTTTTGAAAATTAATTTAATCGCTAACTGAAAATGTGGAATATAATTGAAACAAAAAAAAATTGAAAACAATTCAATCAAATGAAATAAGAAATGTTTTCGGAAAATTCATATCGTAATAATTTTGCATAGAAAAATGTATTCCAAATTTTTTAAGAAATATTCAGCATTCCAATGTAGCAAATTTTGCAAATAAATTCAAATAGTTCTGAAACATAATAACGCACCAATAAACTTAAACGTAGTTGCTATAATATTATGTAACTGTAAAAGTTGGTTGGGATTGAAGTATGTTAGATCTAAGGTTGAAACGCAACAAGTACTCGCATTTTACTTTTATATTAAAAATAAAATAGTAATGAGGAACTCAGAAATTGAAAGAGCAATAAAATAAATAATTTTAAAAAATTCAGTGAATAATTTGTTTAAAAGAAACATTTGAACGATATAGCTACCAGTTGCTCAGAACACTCGACACTTGTCTTGCAGAAGCTAAGATAGCTCCTTAAGATAGCTCAGGAGCTAAGATAGTTAATTTTCTTCTTTTTCTGACAAAACAAACAAAGGATTGATAAATTATAAAATATCAAAATCATGTTTGTGTTTAATTATGAGTGTGCTTGTTTGCGTTTCTTTTGACTCATCGGTTACTCTCAAGTTCCTTCTTCGACACGAGGAAAATATTATGACTGGGTTTGGTAATGTCGAAGGTAGGTTGACACTGTATTATAGGTTCGATGGCCATCGTAGTTGCGCTTAGGAGTTTTGGGTCCACTTTAGAAAATAGAGCTCTTGGTGGGAAATATGATTTTACGATTCGATATTACAAAATATAAAATATAAATTTTTCAGAAATTTCAGGAACTCTTTTATTGAATGCAAGCTTTTGCTTCCCTTATATTCAAAATTAAAATAAATTTTAAGCTTTTTATTCATTTTCAACATTTTCATAAAAAATCAAACCAACTATCGTCAACTACTAAAGTACAATAAGATTTTTGAACATAGTTTGTTCGTAACAAATTTCTGCTACATTTTTTGTTTGGTTGCACTTTGCTTGTACATATTTCAAACAGATGATGCCGTAGTGTAATGAAAATGGTTGCGATAATTACACTTATAATGTATTTTATTTGTGTTAACTCAAAAAACATTTGAGTTCCAAAACTTGTATGTGCATTTTTGGATTTCCTAGATATAATTTATATAAATTTTTAGAATCCCACAGCAGCTTGACCGGTCGTTACTGTATAATCAGTAGGTTTATACAACAGTAGTCATAAAATTTATTAATAATTATTGTGGATTTGTACAGTAGTAGTCATGGAAATTGCAACGGTGATTATTTCCGAATTAAAAAATGAATTTTCAATGAAATTTCAAAAACCGTACACAATGTAAAATACAATAAGCACACAAATCTAGGGTTTTCAAACTGGGAGGGGGGGGGTTTGGGATACCCACCGCAGTACACCAGAGAAATACTGGAATCCCACAAGCAAACTTATTTGAATAATGGAATAAATATATAAGATAATTTAAATTAAATAAAACTAAAGGTTGAACAGAACAATTTAAGAATTTATCAAAATTACCTACAATTTGAAATTCTATTCGCAATGAAACAAAATTCCATCATAAAGACTGTTTGTTTATAACCTCCGGTATTCAGTTGAACCAAACATTGTTATGCAACTATCGAAATTGCATGCAGTATATTAAATTATATCTAAAAGATAGCGGTTAATTGGTAGTTACCACTAGTTACCAGATCAGAAAATTCAAATTTTCGAAAAATTAATTTTTATTATGATTTATGTGATTTTGTTAATTTTAGGATTTCATCAGACAAACCTTTCTTTACATTACTTAAAATAACAATTGGAACTAATTGAAATACTTTTCTCTACATGGATGCAGTTTAGTATTAAGAATTTCTACTTTACATAAATAATTTAGAACGTTAATAGAAGCATTCAGTATAAAATGTCAATTTGCAGGGAAATAGAAGTTTACCGATTAATATTGAATAACATAAGTAGGTGCATTGAAAATGTATGTATGCATTGCAGTGTTAGTTGGAAACTTGTGTTAGTTATTGGTTTAGATTTTAATGTAAAATCAAAATTATTTCTTAAGATATTTATTTCTGTAGAAAACGATTTTTACCAACTTAAATTCCAATATCTAACAATAAAATTGCAAATGTCGTGAGAACACCAGAGAAAAGATAATAAAAGTTCCTTTAATGGCATAATATTTTTTCTAAAAAGTAATTGTGCGCTGATCGATTTGAACTTTTTAAAATTTACATTTGAAGTATAAGAACGAGCAATAAAACGATTGTAAAAATTTAAAAAAATAAGTTCATAAATTTAAAAACACTTCAGCAAAATTTAGAAAATAATTTAAATTTAATATTACGGATATGACAGCTGTCGCGTTGACTTGTATTAGATTTTTTTTCTATTTCATTATTATTTTTTCGTATTAAATTTTTGAATTTATTTTTAAGTTGGTTTTTCCTATAAGCTTACGGTATTTTCGTGTTCCCATATTAAAACAACTGTGAGGAAATAAATTGCAACAGCATTAGATTAGCTATTTTGCTACTTTTATCTTCAATTTTAGTATGTGGTGTCGTGGAAAGCTCAGGATTGATCACCTCATTTTGACAGAAAATATCCGCATTTATAGTTACAGCGTACGAGATGCTACTTCTTTATCACATATATTGACGGGTAATCAAAATTTCATTATAAATATTATTTACCAATAAATAAAAAGTAATAGATTTTCGGGTTGTTAAAGAATACGTAAATAATATATTATAAGAATAAACTTTACTTGAAATTTGTTTCTCTTGTACCTGACATATATCACAAAAAGCTTGGACTTTCAAGTTTTAAATTTAAAAAGTAACTTGGAATGTAATTATATTTTTTGCATTCTTGCCTTCGATATTCAATTTTCAATTTTTTATTTAACAATTTATTTGTTATATTTGGCTCCAAATTTAAATTGAAATACAAAACCAGCTTTTAACTTATGTTTTCAAACTGTTTCATAACAAAAAACCTACAACTTTTTTTGTTTCCCGTTTTTGGTGCTTTATTAATTTTGCTTGGCGCCCTTCAACACCAACATTTTAGATGAAAAGAAAATAAAATATTATAAATATATCCTCTGGATCAGTTTTATTTCTGAAGCCCAGTACATAATTAAATAGTCCGTTTAATCAGGACAGATGAAAAACTATACAAACTTTTACTGTTTAAAAATTTAACTAAAAATTTCGATTTGAGAATAAAACACATTCTATATTTTATTATCAATAAAATAAATAATCCATATTGGTGACCCAGTAACATGGGTTAATGGGGAACCCACAAAAGGCTCAGATTTTTTAGAAAAATTTGAATTTCTTGTCGAATTATATAACAAGAAAATAATCGATGAAAATACCCAAATTAAAACATCACGACGAATCGAAACGGTAAATAACTCAGAAGTAAACATCACCTCCTTTCCAAATGGATTCGAGCATGAAAAACTGATTCAAGAATTTTGCGACACATATCATCATATCGAAACACACGGACCACCAGTATTCGCAAAAGTACGAAGACTACCGCCGGACAAATACAAAGAAGCAAAAAAAGAATTTGATTATATGATTCAACAAGGTATTTGCCAAGCATCAAATTTACCTTGCGCCAGCCCACTACACATGGTAGAAAAGAAAAATGGTGAGTGGCGACCATACCGAGATTACCGTAGATTAAACGGCGTAACTGTTCCCGACAGATACCCAGTATCACACATCCAGGATGCTACCATTTTTACCAATTTATCCAGTGCGCAAGTATTCACAAAAATTCACCGCGACTTTGTCACTGGAGGGGGAGTGATGTGGCAACCCGTCATCGAGATTAATTTTATTTCTTAAGCCCATAATTCGTTTAATCAGAAAAGATTAAAAAACTTTATTACAAACAAAATTTCCAATTGAAAATATAACACAATCCATATTTAAATTATCAATAAAATAAATACAGTAGCGCTCGTGAAAATTTTATTGGAAATTATTCCCGAATTAGAAAAAATAGATTTCTATATTATATTCTTAAAACTAAAAAATAGAAAATAGAATAGAAAAAAATAAAACGTTAAATTTCTAATTTGAAACTCATAAACTCAAAAATACATTTTCATTTTTGAACACATCAATCACAATTCACAAAGCTTAGTTTTTCAAACCGGGGGGTCTGGGGTATTCAAGCAAACGGCCAACTATTTAAAAGCAAATTTCTTGCTGCCAGATAGCTAATAGCTAATAGCGCTACTTTGCTTGCTGCCACAACATGTTATGCTGCCACATACAACTACTTAAGGCTATTTACTTGATTTTTAGCATCAAAATTCTACTTGGGGGTTGCCGTACTCCGTACCCCGAAATCCGCCTGATTCAAAACCACTTCTTAAGGTCACCAAAAGCTGAATATTGAATCCATTGTTGTTGCTTCAAGTACCTCTATTTTTAAAACCCATCAATGGAATTCAGGGGTTGTTTATGGGTTTTTTGAAAAAGTACAGTTGTGGGTAGTACCTAAACGTGTGTTAGTTGAGATATTTCTAATTTCAAAAGTGGTATTAAGGAAAATTGCATTGTAATGTTTCCGGCATGTAATGGCCCATAACTTTTCTGGTACTTTTTCGATTTGTTAAATGATTCCACAGGAGGATTTTATTTTCTTTTAAAAGGAATATTTGTGACTCGATAGTTAGCGTGTTTCTAAGATTTCCAGCGTTTGAGGGGGGGGCACACAGATACATTTTCGTAAAAAGAGTGTTGAAATGTCATTTCCAGTCTACAAATCAATGCTTAATAAGGTAGTAAAAAGCAAAAATGACACACCAGTGACTAGAAGAAAATTTACTTTTCTCGTGAAAATAAAAGAATCGATACCGATAGAACTCGTGCGTGCCGTGATAGAAAACTAACAGATGATGATTTGTCAAAGGTGGAAAATTTTTAGTGAATATAATTTCAATTAATTGTTTACAATGTGGTTAATAACATCTGTATAAACATACGGAATTTTTTAATTTTCAATTTAGATACAGCGTTATTGACATGCAACAGAACTTATATCCTTAATAGCTATTTGAATAAAAGGGGTTGTCCTGGTTATCTGCCGAGGTTAATGAAAAAAAATCGCAACGTCGTCGTCAAGTGAATTTGAGAAATTTGGAAGAATTATATATTCCACTTCATAAAACTTCAAAATTGAAGAGTTCCTTTAAGTACACAGCATCTGATTGACGTCTGGATCAAGGTTTGCTTTTAAGCAAAAAATTTTAAATTTTCTGATACGTTCACAAAAGAAGAGTAACTTGATTAGATATAATTTGAAAAAAAAATTTTGCTGAATTTTTACAATGCAAACAATTTGTTCTAACCGCTTGGCGACTTGAGCACTTTGTCAAGTGACGACGGTAAAATTTTCTAGACCGGTAACTGAATGCAATATTAAATGCATTATTAAATATAAAAAATATTACGTACAGCCTAACTTTTAAATGTTCTCATTTAAATCTAAATTTTCTCAAAATAAACAAGGATGCTCTATAAATTGAATAAAGAATAATGCATGAAATTCCAATTAATTGTTGCTGTTTACGCTATTTATTGTTTGAAAGCCAAGCATAGAACATATTGCAATATCAAGTAGCAATATCAACCTTAAACCACGTTCGTTCAATTCCAATTTGTATGTAGCTAATTAGATCAGTAATAATGTACGGCTGTCCAATCTGGGGTAAGGCGCAACAGTTACCTGTGTAACTGCAAATGTATCAAACCATAATGTTTTCAATTGAACTCAATTGTCCAACAATCCATAAATTTATCAAACAGCAAACTGTCGTCCTGCTATAGAACTTTGGGTATAAGTAATTGTTTGTAATTCATTATAGTTTTCCTTTTTTTCTTAGTTGGTATTGTCGATCACAAGAATTGTAAAATTTAATTTTCTTTTTTGTACATAAGTTCATAAGTTCTTGGCAAGGACTTTATCCATTAGAACACTACAAACTTGTACTAGTGCTCAAGTGGTCAAGTATAAGATTATTATCTGAACACTCAAGGTGTGACCTTTCTAAATGTTATCAACTTTAATCTATTAACAGTGTAAGTTGGTGACTTAAGATTTACATAAAAGCCTTCTCAGAATAGAAAGGACTTAATAGACTTAGCTCTGCATGAGATGAATAAAATTCTCGAGGAAATTTTCAACCAATCAACCAATCAGCAAACAGCAAGTTGACTTCTGACAAGATTACAGAATTAATATATTAATGCAATAATTAATTCTTTATTTCTTTATTCATTTTCAGAAATCTTATAATATAAAATAATAAAAAAAAATTTATAATTTTCCAATCCGAAACTTTTTCATGTTTTTTCAGAACAGCTTTATTATTTTGCCTGTCTTACTTCAAATACTATATCAATATAAGGTTAGTAACTTAAAAAACTTGTTTTTCCGAAAATTTTTTATCAAAGTTTTACGTTTCATTACATTTAAAAAATTTTTATTATTGCTCTTATATTTTTATTTTATTTATTCTTTTTGAATTGCTAATTGTTTAAATAAAAGAAGACTTTGTTACAAAAAACATTCTTACACTTCGTTAGATAATTCTGTAGTAACTTTTTATCAGAAAGATTTTACTACTTATAAATGAATTGGTGAAGTTTCGATATAAATATACACATCAGTAGTCGAAATTTCACATTAAATGTAGTTTAATTTTAAATTTTGATTTCAACATAGCACTAAAAAAATTTTAGTTTTTATATCTAAGTAAATAATTAAAGGAAACAAAAAAGTCTGTTTAATACGGAAACTATCAGTCGGCACGCAATAATTTAATGATTGATACTGTCAGCAATAAATCTGAAGAAGCATTTAATTATTAAATTCTTTAACGGTTTACAAGATCACCAATGATTTCGAAAACAATTTTTTGTAGGCACATAAGTAATTAGATTAATTTATTACAAAGGCAGTTTTTAAAATCACCATCAGGAATTTATTAATTAAAATTATACCATATTTGGTGTTTTACAAAATTTTTATTCCACATTTTTGTAGTCGACTCCACAAATCTTCAAAAATATTACTTTTTTAAAGTTCAAGTTGCTAGTTCTCCATAAAATTATAATTCTAATTATATTTTTCAAAATAAATAACAGAGCAACGAATGTTTGCATTGTTTGCTAGATAAAGAGTACAAAATGCAAAAGTAAAAATGCCGAAGGCTGTTGATTCATTTGTAATGCAGCTGTGTCTATTACGATAGAAATCAAAAAGCCATTTTGATACAATATACAATTTCATTTTTCAGTTATTATTTAGTTTAATTAATTGCTAAATTAAAAAATTAATTAATTGCTTATCTCTGTAAAATTTCATCCTGCATATAACTTTTTTTTTTTTGATACAATTCCAGAATGACAATTTTTTTATACAATATCCTTTGGAGATAATTAATTTTAAGTTTAGAAGTTTTATTTGATTATTTTGAAAAAATTCATACAAAATAAGAATTGGTGAAATTCGAAAAATAACAAAATTAAACCAAAAAATTAAAAATGAACCCAGAAATAAAAAATTCGTCGACAAAAAATGTCGTATAAAATGCTGTATAAAATATTACAAAGTTACAAAGTGAGAATGTGAAAAGTAGTTGGTGCAACAATGGCCTCAGGTGATATCTATGATGTCAAAACTCATAATACGATAAAAATATAACTTTTAGTTGAAAATTTGCAAATGTATTATTATAAAACTAACAAAATACTTACTCGAGATGCAAATATATCGCATTGTAAGGCAAGGAAAAGTGGTATAATGCTGTATTTTTTTCTAAATTGCATGGATTAATTTAAATTAAATCCAATTTTTTAATCAAAATGGTTGAACACTGAATGGATGCATTAGATTATTGCATTAGGCATTATTTTTTGAAATAAATTGATCTCAAAAATGAGTTAAAAATAAATAAAAAACATCTCTGAAGTGGCTATAACTTAAAAATTACAAATCATTTTTGAATTAAATTCGGAATTAAATTATAATATTTTGTTAGCAGTATCACGACTAGCAGTCAACTGAGAACAGCCGCGCCCACTAAACCAGTACTGCAAGTAACTACGTCGAGCACACGCACCGTCAACAAAACGAGCAATTTTGTATTTTGAAGTTATTCTACATCTACATCCCTATATTTCTGATTAATTGCTTCAGTCTGGCGAAAATTTATTTTGGTATTTTATTTTGTAAAATGTATTACGTGATATACCTGCTTTATCCATAAGCTAGACAATTTTACTAGAGATACTGTACTGCTGTCTGCTGATTATTTAGTAATACTACAAATGTCACCACTTTCAAACATCTGAACAGAATTTATTTATTTCTGTTTATAAGAATATTGTTTAGTCTACATTATTTTGAAACTATATTATATAAATAAATCAATAACTGTGCACTAATTTAACCTTTACTGTGTTTTTGTTGTTTTTTAAATCATTATTTCAACCAAAAGTTATATTGATCAACATTGATTGGTATATTATAAAGTTTACTAGAGTTACAGCGATTTCGCAAACTTTAGAAAACGTTTACTGTTGTTGCTTTACTGTTGTGTTTTAATTGCGTGCAAATTTGCTTGTTTTTCCCAAAATTTTAGTTTAAATTAAACATAATTACAAAAGCATTAATTTAAACAACTTTTAAGTGTAGTTTAAGAAAAATATATAAAAAGCTTAATTTTTAATATTTTAACATTTATTTAACTTACACGTAATTAAAACAGTATTCGTTAAGATAATTTTTACTGCCTTGAGGTGACAATCAATATTAACCGATGTTTTGTCTCATTCTGTTGACGGTATATGTAATCGACGTAAATAGTTGCAGCAACGCCTTTTAATGGGCAGAACCGGCCGTAGTTGCCGTAGCAACCATTAACTATCGCCAAATTTAATTATAAACAGATTCCTGATATTCTAGATCCGTGATTTTCCAGTTCGGGTGGTATCAGGAAGGTTTTTAAAAATTACCGTGTGCTTAAAGATTCTGTCTTTCTAAATCAATTATTTTCGACTCCGAGCAGCATTAAAGATGTTTTTAAAACGTGCATGAACTACAAGAATCTCTTTTTTCTTAATCCTATTTTTGCGTTCTGTCAGCTTTTGCGGATATTTTTGCTAAATAATCTAAATAAGCTAAATAGCGTTGGCTTAGGGGCGGAGCTAAATTCGTGGAAATAGCCAATCAAATAGTCGCATTCGGTTTTTCGGCGTTTCTTACTTGAAATTTAAAATTATCTGTAAACTTTAATGTTTATACTTAGAATTTACGCCCTCAAGTATTGGAAACTTTTTAATTTAGAGCCCGGTATGCTTGGTATATTTATCTCAAGTAGCATTTTTTGCTAAATAGCAGCCACGAATTTTAATAGCTGTTAATTGGTGGGCTGAAAGCTAGCTATTACTGCGATTTTACCGGCGGACTAGTTATTAATTGTGAAACGATAGTAGCTGATTAGCTAGCTAACGTCTTTTAATAAAACAGCGGCTTATTTTCTCTTAATAATAATAGCTGGTAGTGAGCAATAGATACATGCTAATATCTCGCTAACAGCTATCTCATTCAAAAATAAACAATTTTTTTGAACTCCGACATCATTGCTGCCGATTCTGAATAGGAATATGACCTCAATTTTCAACACTCACCGTTTTTGTGGAACGTCCCCCCCCAACCTATTTTTACCACTTTTCAATAATTTAAACAGACGAAAGGGATTATTTTAGCCTTTACAAAGGCTAAGAGAGAATTTGGAGAGCTAAAGGTGAAAAGTTCTAAAATACAAACATTTGTAGCAAGGAGGTAGATTTGAGATTCGTCCTTAAATTGTAAAAAGCTACTAAAAATAATCCATTTTTCCCTTTTTTTGCAACTGTACACTTGTTTTCTACATATTTCAGCTTTTAGCCTTCCTCATCCTGATCCTGAATAGGATAAAAATATAATATTATGAAAATTTTCAGGAAGAAAAATATACATAAATATCTCGAATAAAAATATTTATTTTAGGGCTAACCGTTTTTTTTGTGATACTAATTCACATTATCAGAACCTTATTTGATATAAGGCTAAACCGGGCTAAACCGGTTACTCCTAACACAAACATTTTTGGTGGGAGAAGTGTATATTTCTTCTTGAAATTTTTCAAAATATTATATTACTCGTAGACATTGCCAAAATATTAATTCAATTAAAATTCTAGTAATGATTAATTATAAGAAATAAGTTTATTGGCACTATATATGTTTTAATTAATTTGGGGTGTTTGGGGGGAATGAAGGGTCGCTGGAAGCTGGAATATGTAGATATTAAGTCAAAAAATTGCGAAAATCCCGGAAAAATCGATCATTATTTTTGATGAATTTTTTTGAATTTAACAGGGCACATAATAGCCCCCCCCCCAATTTACTTACTTGCTGAAAATGTTTATATTTTAGAACTTTTCATGTCCCTCTAGCCCTTCAGGCTTTTCCCTATCTTCTGTAAAGGCTAAAATAATCCTGTTAATCACTTCAAATTCTCGAAAAGTGTTAAAAGTGGGTGGGTGCGTCGGGGGGATAGATAACTACTTAACTATGTAGTCTAATAATCGGTTACTGGAAGCGCAATTGGTCTAAATATGTATAATAGCTAGTTGACAGCAAGTTGCAACAGCTTAATCCCAGTATCTGTAATTTTACACTGCAAACCCGTGATGGCGTGAAGAAGGCTTGTAATGCGAGGGTCGCTGACTGGGGCAATGTTAAATATCAACAAATTTATTTAATGTTTACAGATTGAAACCCTACAGAAGGGAACTTTAATATTACGTTTATGAAGAATTACAACCAACGCAAAATACAACATCATTTTAATATGTTAAAGCGTAGGATGTATTGAATATTTAATTTTTTTTTTAATATAAAGATATAATTCAATACCAAAAAAATAGTAATGAAAAAATTATAAAGAATAAAAATATTTTTATAAAATCTGAAATTTATAAATAATCCGTATCTTTTTTATGGAAAACTCAATCTTAAATAATTACCGCCGGGGCGGTCCGTGAATTTGGCGCCCCCCTACTTGGCAAAAGTTAATTATTCTACAGAAATTTTACATACAACACATGACTTACAACACATGAAAAAAAAATTAAAAATTCTAATAGAAAAGGAGAAATAATTATTTGTTTTATAGTTTATTTAACTATCGTAATACAAATTAATTATTCTTGTTTTGGATTTGTGCAAATCTGTCAATAACACTATCAAATTTTATTATTTTTTTTTTTTGAAAAAGTGTCTCCCCTAGAAAGTGCGCCCGTGGAGGACTGCCCCTCCCGCCTCCTTAGCTTAATGTTTAACTCGATTAGGATTAAATCGGACTAACCTAATGAAGCCGGACTTTCACATTAGGGACGAATCAGGGTAGAATACCGGTGCCACGTCCGGTAAACCCGGCCTGAAGCAGGTCTAGATTGTAGCGCTAACCTCGGTCAGGTTCAAATCGGGCTGACCTATTAGTGGGGTGAGGTCGGATCAGGGCCATATCCGACAGCAATTAGGTATAGCCTCAGGATCAGGGTCATATCGGTCGTGCATGATCTGGCATGAGTCAAGTTTGATCCATGATACAATAAACTTCATTGTATCATGATTTGACCTGTAACAGAGAATGAGAGGGCTCCACTGTTGTGTAACAGACTAAGGAGGTGCTATCTGTTGAGACTGGTGTGATTAATTTCGGGATTATTTTTATTATAACACTAGCTGCATACCTGGCTTCGCCCGAGATCTCCCGAAAAATAAAATAATTTGTCTTTGTCGGAAATACTTCGATTTAGTTCTTTAAACTTTGTGCAGCCAAGGTCAGTCATATTATTTAATCTTTATTTTTACCCTTGAATACAGGGCTTGACGCATATACGATAAATAATCCTATAAATTAAATACAAAATTTAAAAATGCTGTCAAACGAAATTTTCCAGATTTTTCTTTTCCTTAGTTTTTTTTCCTTAAAGATCTTAATCGGACCCTAGCGAACATTAAAAAAAATTGGCCAAATCGGTCCAGCTATCCTCAAGTTATGAGCTTAGCAACGAACAGCATTTCATTTTAATTTATATAGAAAATAAAAAATTACGGCACTCCTGACCGGGGGGTCTGGGGGGTATGGAATACCCTCCAGGTAAGAAAGAGATTTGATGTTATTAGCAAAAAAAACAATTTTGTTAAGCAGGTTTTCAACCTTCATCGGGAGCTGATCAACTTCAACAGATTTGCATTGGGCAATGGTAACTAATTTAAAATTCCGGTTTTTTGATTAACAACATTTGCAGCATGATTGGTCCATTTGGTACTGAATTTTAGATTGGTAATAAATTTTCAACCAATAATCTAAAAAACCTGACGATCTAAAAAAACCCAACACCAAATTTACATACTACTTCAAAAGTAGTAAATTGCCGTTAACTTTAGCTGCAACGGCAATAACTGAAATTGATAATAAAATGCAGCGCTCTGTTAGCTAATTGATAGCGGGCTGCGGTAGCTATATAGCAATAAGCTATTATAATGTTTTACATAGCTAGATTTTTATTTAAAAATAGAAAGTAGCATTTTAGCTGATAAAACTGTCAAATACAGCTATTAGCTATTAGCTGTTACTTAGATGTGTAGGTGGATTTGAAATACAATCCTTAAGAAATTGAGACCAGGGACCAATGGAAGTAAACCTTTTTCCACCTATAACTGACGGTTTAGCCAACTTTTCGGTGAATTTTACAACTGCCAAGGACATTGGAAGGGAGGTTTTCCCTCTACCCTTTTCTTACAGGTCCCACTCTTAAAGACGTATTTTTAGGCATTAAAAATTGTGTTTCAAGTGACGTATTGCCTAAAGAGCTCTAGAAATCGCTGCATAATAAATAATATTCAATCGAATTTCCCATGTAACCTGTAAACTCATTCAATAATTTGCCACAAGTTTCTATTTGCAATTTGTGGAATAAAATTATATTCCATCATTGGTGTTACATCCTGCAGCTTTCAGCTATGTGTTAATTTTAGCTCCTGATATGTTATTATTGCGTTTTCTCTGTGTTTTGCCAATTAAACCGTATTTTTCTTTTGATTTGATTTTTAAAAACAGAAACTGTGTGCACTTAAATTTTTGCAGCCTTAACAAGCAACAATACTTTGATTTGCAAAAACTGCAAAAGTTTAACATTTACAATGCAAACATTTTTACCCTTGTGAGGTGATAGAGAAAAAGACTCACTTCTGTTTGCTTGACTTATTATAAAAACGTGATTTAGAAATAAGCTTATTGAGGTCAAAGCGATCATCTTGCATAATGTAAGAAATAAAAATTAAATTTCTTTTCGGTTTTATTTAAAAAATGTTATCCTTAGTAGTAATAATAGCGGAAGTAAAATCCTGCTGCCTGATAATGGAACGATATTTTACGGAAAACTATGTAATTCCCTTTAAATTTTTATTTTTGCAAAAAGTTAACTTGAACAAGTTAGAAAGCTAGACAAACTACTGAACTTGCTGCCTAAGGGCATTGTTTCAATTTGAAAGAATGCATAAATGTATGCCCCTTTTGAATAGGTTTTCATATTTAATTGTTTCTGATAAATGTGACCAAGCTAATCACATAGCCGGAGGATTAGTAAAGTTGTAGTATCACTTTATTTACGGTGGTGATATTAAATTTGAGATGAATTAATAGATCGATTTATGTAATATAAACATGAACATTTAATAATGTAATAACAGCTACTACACAATCGAAAACTTAATAAAGCCGTATGATAGTGGAATCCGCGATTGCACAACCCGGTTAATTTTCAAATATAAATCAATTGAAACATTTTGGAGGTAAAGTAAACGCTGAACAGCCTGAAACAGGGTGAAATAAAAGAGTAAATGTAAAGTCTGACTTTTAAATATTCTTGTATTTTTTTTTTCATATAACAAAATTAAATTATTCAGATTCTGCAACAAACACATTTAGAAAATCTACTTAGCGCTAAGACACTAGCGCTGAGTTTTATAAACACACTGAAAGCCACTTTAGCTGAAGCTCTTTGAAAAACAATGCAAATTATATGTTGCAAGTGATTATGAATTCTAGTTTAACATAAAAATAATAAATCATTTAAATATGCAGAATTTGAACAAAAATCTCACACAGAACAGCTGCCCACGTAGTTTAGTAGTCCACATATCAGGATTGTATAAACGTACAAAGCACTTGGTATAAACTTAAAAGTACTTTCTACTTGAAACTCCAAGAGTGTTTAAGCTTACTGATTAATAAACCGATTCATTTATTTTCAAAAATAATAGTTAATTTTACAGGAAAATCAATTGTTCCGTCAGTTGTTTTAAAACGTGTTTTAAAAAATAATTTTTTACTCAAATATCGATGAGTCGGATAAATGACACCCAATGTGCATGTGACGTTTAGAAATTACCGTAGAAAATATGAATCGTGCCCGGGATAATATTTTAAATTTTACTTTTCAAAACAGAATTCGTAAACTGAAATATGTATTTATGTTGCGCGCACGAGTGGATTAAACAGGTGAGCTTTTACCTGGAACTGAATATAAAAAAGTAATGCGAAACTTGAAATTCTTAAAATAATATAAATAACATTTGTTCGGGTTTTTAAAACAAGTAAATTTAATAACGGATTTTTAATATTCCATTCTTTAGGTTTTTTTGTTATCCTCTGGATAAATACATTACGGCCATATGGAACAATTTTTTTTACTTAATTTGAAAAGTAAGAAGAATATTCTCATTTCTTTCCTGCATGAATACAAATATTTTTAATCTACATAATTGAAATTTAACGATATTTGTATTCTACAGAGAAATTTTCATGTCAAAACAGAGCTTTTAGGAATTTTATTTTTGTTGATATGAAAATTCTATCATTTTCCGGGATAAAATTTGTGAAAAATGTTAATTTTCTATTAATTAAGTTAAAAATAAATCCATTTCGTATTTTTTCTCACGTTTGGAAAAAATAAAATTAAGGGTTTTAACACAATTTTTCTTAAACGTGATAAAATAGAATTGAGTTCATGGTCGGAACAGATCAGATGCTGAGGAATAAATGATATCCCCTCTCTTTATCACATTCTTCTCCTACACTTGCTCAGTAGGGGAATCGAATGAGATCCTGCAAGTTCCCAGTTATCCTGTAACCTACGTAGGAGGTTGGCGTATTTTATGGTATTTGAGCTTGTCACGTTCAATCATGACTGAAAACCGGTAACTCGTGTTTCTATGCCAATTATTCTTCATCTTAAACACTTACTAATTGACCTGTGTGCTATTTTATAACAAAAAATTGTAAAAACTTGACTCTATCTTTTCTGTTTTTAAATCTTGTGTACCGCAGGACTTCTTTGTGCTAGCACTATTAATAATATTATAATTATTGGTATCTGTGAATTCGTTTCCACTTATAAACAAGTTTTTCTTGTGTAAAAATATAAAACAACAGTAAGTGAATTGCATCGATAGTTTTAAATTATCGTTTCTCCGTGTATGGATTACTTGCTTCAGTTTAATAGGTAAATATTTTCTGCTTCTGCAAAACTGTCGTCTACTTTTGTTTTTTCTTCCTAATATCCTAAAATTTTCGTAGGACATTGACCTGAGCAGCTTTTTGTGCCTCGGGGCTGTTTTGATTCCTCTTACTTTAGCATTCAACAGACAAGAATTCTTAATTGGTTTAAAATTATTGCAAGATTTTTTTCGATTCAAAATATTACGGATTTTATAACTACTTCCTCTTTAAAAATTTGAATTACTATAATTTTAATATCGAGACACGCCTAATATGGCAATTTGCCATTAACAATTTCACTAGGTTAATGGAGTAATTTGTTAAAAATTAATTAACAAAGTTTACTTTTATTCGTGAAAGTTATCCAATTTTAGTTTTAATGGAAAGTTGGAATTTTTCAATTTAACCAAATCACTGTCGATTTTATTTTTTTTTTAATTTTCAACGCAAATTGAAAATTGCCAAAAAAAAACAACCACAGTAAAAATTAATGTTGCCTCATTACAGGGTAATAAGCAAAATTAAAATATTTAATTTGGTTTGTAGCATATTAAATTTTTTTCATTTGTTATGGCATCATGGTAAATGCTAGGAAAGTAATAAAGTGACGTTACTTAGTTCGCTAAATTTAAGGCGATTTTTTATTTAAAACGAAATTTTTTTAAGTAATTCTTTCCCTTTTCCGACAGGAAGGAATTTCAATTTTTGTTTTATAATTTAATTTATGCCTAAAAATAACTCAAACTTTATTTGCCCTTTTAACGTTCATAAAATATTTTATTGTTTGTCTTATAAACGTAAAAGTAAGCCAATTTAACCGGTTATCAAGGTTTCAGGACATTGCATTATATTCGAATAAAACTCAAAAATCAAAAAAAGATTTTTTATTCGACATTTCATTACGAAGCTTTCCCGAAACGTTTCAGGTCCTAATTGCTTTTGTAGGATCCAGAAAATCTTAACCCAAATTTTGATCCCACACTAGCAAACTTAGTCGTTTGTTCAAGCTCTTGCAAACATGCATTTCCCGTTAGGTTTGAATTTGTTGGATTTAGGTAAATACTTGGAAGAGTTTCAAAAACTTTTTTATTTCCTTCGTTTCTTAATCCTTAACTACTTTTTAGAAGTTTTTATTTCTATCACATTTCGCAATGCCATAATAAAGAAAACAAATTTTGTTTTGTTTTTACGTTGAAAGTTTTGCATTTGTGAAAAATTTCATAAAATCCATTCTCCCATTGTTGGCTTAAATCAATTGCCTCGTCATGTAAGTTCCGGAATTTCCTCGTGCACTTAAAATTTTTGTTTCTTTAAATTTGATTTTTTCAGTGTGTAACGAAAATCCATAACTTCGCAGATGGATTCTTGCCAGTATTCATATAATCAGAATGACACTCATTTATGAGCTACCTCTTGATAATTAATGTAATATAATTTTAATATTAACATTCCGAAATTAGATTTACAAGTAGGTAATCTAAATTTTAGATTTACTTATATTTATGTTGATGTTAATAATATATTTAACATAATAAATCAATACAGAATAATAATTAAACCGGGGCGTAGTGAAGGTGTCAAGTACAAATATTTCGAGTGGGTTAATTGACACCAATTCTTATTCAATTTTTCTTTAATTTTTCAGTCGAAAATTAAAATTATTTTTAAAAGCAATGATTGGGATACATGATCCATTCCAATAATTCAAATCTAATTACTTAGATGTTCGCTGTAGCTTTATATAAAAGGATGCCACAATGTTCTATTAATGAATCGATATAACTCAATGTTGAACATATTTCATTTTATTTCATTCCAAAATAAAAATAAATGCAGTGAAACAGATATTTACCTAGGAGTAAGATAATTAAACGTCAACATACCAAGTACTACTAAATATACTAATTCCAGGTGGTAGGGGGGGGGGTTGGAAACTCAACAGCTTCAAATAACACAATTATAGTAATTATTATACAACTACAACTACACTAAATTTACTCTTTACTGTTTGCTAGACGTTCATGTTTCGGAAAATAGATCGTCTCTCTGAATCTCCACTATAATCATTATTAAGCAATTTGATACAAAATTAATCACTCGTGTGTGTTCACACGTAAAAATAATTCACAATGTCTTGTATCCAAAAACTCCCCAACACAAATCACCTGAACTGAAACATCCAATTGCAATTGTCTTAATGTTGCAATTAATGGTAAACCAATGCCAATGAATAAATCTTCAAAGATAACATAAATCGATACTCTGGCTATTGTTGTACACGTCTATTTGGCCTGTCCCATTTTTAATTTAAATATCCCTGTTTTTATTTCTGAAACAACCAATCGCTACCATTTTTGAATGTAAGCATTGCTTTTCTCTGAAAACTATCAAAGCAATCGAAATTTATCTGATTTAGTGATGTGATTTCTACCGACCATTCTTTAGAAGAGCTGCATGTCATCATTTCTGGTTTGATATCTGGAAAAATTTTCCGCTAACTTAGATTCGGTATTTTTACTGGTAGAAGTTTACGGCTAAGTAAAGCTCAACTTTTACTAGATCAAATGTCGCACCAACCATGTTAACAATTGTAGAAACATATTGAACAGCACAATAAGATATAAACTACATGTTGCTCTTATTGGTCAATAGTACATGTGATTCACATCAAACTTGGAAAAAATATTTTCCAACTTGCAAATCCTTTAAGTTTAAATTTCAAGATTGTGCTACGACCACTTTGCGCGATTAAGTTATCAGTAGGTTTCTACAGTAAAATACCATTTCAAGAACTAAAAGGAGTCATACACAGATTAATTTAAAAATCAGAAAAAAGGGTTTTTAGGAATTCAAAAATTCCGATTTGAAAAAATAGAAGACTTCATCTAGGAAGTAGAACAACTCGAAACGAAATAAAAGTGTTGAACAAGAAGTTTTCAAAAAAGATAAAAGAAGAGTGAGCACTAAAAATAAAGAGAAAGTAATTGAAAACTAATGTACCGGTATTGTCGCGATTAGGCAATTACTCTTCTATATCCGGTTCCATTCAAAATCAGTTGGTAGTTTAAAATTCTTGACGTCTCGAAAAATTGTTTGAAAAACGCTTTGTTACTTTTAAATAATATTTAGAACAGCAATTAATAGAAAGATGTCTGTTTTGTCTTGTAGGTAAAGATATATTGATCCTCAAAGAGCTCTTAAACTATTATCACTGGATCTCATCAGTGGTATATTATAATGTAATCTTCGGATGTGGTTGCATTGTCTTGTGCTTACATAACATTTTACTGAACGGATTATCGTTTACTCTCGAGATTTGTTTCCATATGCCACTGATGAGATCTAATCAGATCGAAACTTGTACGTAGCGGATTCAATCCTTGCTTGTGGCTTTTTCAAGCATACAATTTCTAGAAAATTAATTTGAAAGTTTTGGACAAAAATGTTTCCTTATTTTGAGTCAGGAATGGATTTATTACACAAAAGAAATCACTAGTACCTACTTATTATACCATTAATGAATTAAATGTTGTTGAAACAACCTAGTCAAACCAGCCGTGTCGTTCCGTCAAAAGTTGTGCATTATTTTTTCTGTTCGGCGAAAAGCATTTATGTATGTACGAGTTTAATTATAAACTGCTGTCGTAATTTAAACATTTATCCCAAAAAAGAGTTCACTTTCTGCGATGGAAAAAATGCGCTTCCCGTGTCTCTCAAAATGTATACATGTATATGAATGCGCTCATTTTTTTGTTTACACTGCACATCGTTCATTCCTATGTTCTGCGGTGTGTAAATATCAAAACTGCAAATAAAATAATTGAATTTATTATTTTTTGCCAGTTTCCATTTTTAGCATTTCTATTTCTTACTTAGATTTAACATAAATTCACTGAAACAGTGAATTCAAAAACAGTTGTCAAAAATACAAAATAGTTTAATTTATAACAGAATTATTGTGTTTTTTGGAAAAATTAGGTTTCATTCTTTCAAAAATAAATTGCAAAAATAAAAATACTAAATTAAACTGATTTTAAAACGCTTTGCGAATAGGAACATCGAATTGCATCACTGCAGTGATCTTGCAGTGATAACTAGGTATTTTATTTCCCACTTACAGTGGACATTGACGAAGCTTTAATTTCTGTATTACATGTGCAGGTGCAGATAAATTAATTTAAACTTAATACCTACGATTTAATAACGATTTCTCAAGCCTTTAATGTCTAAAGCACTCGTAGAGAATATTAACCAATAATCTTGCTGCAGTTGCTTACAGATAATTAAAAACTTACTGTTTTCTTAATTTTTATTGGTTTTCTCTTCTCTTGTCTCTTCTCTTCTATTCTCAATAAGTTTCGTCGCGTGCAAATCGCCAATGAAATACAAAGAATGTAGATTATTGCTTTGAGTTAAAAACTATTTTCCTTTACGTCTGAAAGGCTCCAATTGAAATTTTCACTTTAGTTACCAATTGTTTACTCAAATTTGTTGATTGTGGTAGATACTAATAGATTTTAAACCTTTTTGCTTATTTTAATTGCAATTTGTAGTTATATTAATATAAAGAAGTATATTTTCCCAGTTTTCAAATTTTTAAAATTAGTCATCCAGAAAAACAGTAATTCTATAGATGTTGCTAGGTTACTTGAAAATTTCTCCAATTAATTATTTGCACATTTAAATGGTTTTAAAATTTAAAATTACATTTCTATTTACATTTTCCTAATATGCAAACTTTAATTTTATAATAACTCTTTCAAAGAACATGAAATGGAACGCAAATCTAAAAGATAACTAGCCCATATGTGGCCGTATTAAAATTATTTTATATATACCTTGAAATTAATTTGCCATTCAAATCAATTACAACCTTCAAATTTTCAAAATTTAAGTTTAATCTGTCAATCTTCAATTAAATTATTACTTAATTATCCAAAAAATTATTTTTCAAAAATGATAATGTTAATTCGCAAAATATAAAATTTTAAATAAAAATCTTAATGACAACTTTAACATAATTATAATAATATAATTCTCGTAAGTCCGAGTACCCATTCACTGATCAGTTTGTCTCGAGATGCGATCTGTAGATAAACTGACCAGCGAATAGATACTTTTAAAGTTGGTATTGAATTAATTGTAAAACATTATAACACCGGATAAAAATGCTCTTTTTTTGGAGTTAATTTTAAATTAAAGTTTTTCGATTTCGGTATAAATCAATTTTTATTTACACAAAACTAGAAATTTTTCAATATAATTAAGTTGGTAGAAATAAAAAAGTTCTAAAAATTTCGAAAAAGACAAGGAATGCATTGTTGGTTTAAATTTTTTTTGAAATAATTACATTTATGGGTTTTCACCATTGTAAATACAATGAAATTTGAGTAACTGCAAGCTAATTTTTCTTCATAGTTTGCTTAAAACCGTTCCGATGTGCATTCAGTCCTCCAGTCTTGTTATTTGATTTTCCGTTTGTTTTGATTGTAAACATTCTTTTCCATTATTTATTTTACGGCAGTGTCTTTTGAAAAGAATTAAATTATATTGAAGATTCTAAATTCGATTTTATGATACTGAACACATTTGTCCTAAATCAAGGAATTCGAAAAACCATTTTGATTTTATTTAAAAAATATATATTATGCCTTCTATAGCATTTACCAGCGACTTTAAGGCCGACAAATAATTATTCCGACAATAATTAATAGTATATTATTTAACAAGGAGTTTAAACGCCATATTAAAGGCGAGGTGGATCGTATATCACGAGGCGCATCCGAGTGATATACTATTTAAACTCGAGTTTTATATACTATTTTATCATCGTCTGCAGACATAATAGAGAAATTAACAAATTAATGGAAAACAATAAAAAAATTCGTGGTACAAATTAACAGTTAAAAGTATACATTAAAAATATATACATGTTCGTAGGCAAGTTTTGTGAGTAACAAAGTAATGCAATACACTATGTTTACTTAGGCAGTATAAGCAGGAAGGCAATTCTGAGAATATAGGCGACGGCAAGAGGTGACGTAATGTTACGTTTATAAAAGTGCATAAACCTTGCTAGACGTATATTTTAATGCTTACTTTGCGTGGGTGTATTATATCTGAAAGGAAGAAACATGAGATTATATTATAAACTAGGAATATTATTGTCAATTTAGACCGTATGCGCAAACCGTGTTCATTTCTATATTATGTGAGTAGGCGGAGATAATAATTATTTAATTTTATAATTAAATGTTTTTAATGAGTGGAGCTCAAAGATTTTAAGATCCGTAATTTTCGAGTTCTAGTTATTACAGGGTTGCTTTTCAATGAAAAATTCAAAGATCTCGTCTTTCTAGATCTTTAATTTTCGAATTGGGGTCGCTTCAGGAATGAATTTAATTGCAAGAGCGGTTTAATGTTTTACTGTCTAAGTAAATCCGCCACATTCAAAGGCAATTAATGCACCCAAAAATTCTTGTATAAAATTAAATGCGCCATAGACGGGGCTAACCTTATAGTTAAAGTATAGGTTTCAGTTATTTGCTGAAGGGTTTCACCACCCTGAGATTTTCAAAAAATCGAATTTTTGTTTTTTGGCTTGATATATTATTTATACATCTCAGAATAAATTATTGTAAACGTTTAACCATTTCAAAATTCAAATTATTTCCGAATTTATTCCAAATAGAAGTCAGCGCGGTAAAGAGCCGATAACGCAGTACTGGGTTTTCTTTTGCGTTTTTCTCGAAACTACAACATTTTTCAAACTGGTGAACAAAATATCTCAAGGTCTACTTAACCGATTTTGTTAAAATTTAAAAGACATATTCCTTATACTCTTATCAAAGTTGCAGCATAGGATTTTTTAAATTGGGTTTTGCGCTCATTAGTTATAAAATTTTAAAACTCAAAATTTTTTTCAAGTAACTGCCATTTCTACAAAAATAAAATAAAAACAAATTTTCCCAATGCTACATCTTAGGTATTACCTTTTATATATAAGAAAAAAATTTAATTTTTATTTTTTGGTCGATGCTTGACAGCAAATAATTCCACCATCTTGGAGTTTAAGTTTTACTTGATAGCTCATACTCCATCATTTCTCAATATTTTTTATTCATTTTATATCCAATTATTCATTAACTACTATGTACATGCGTTAAATGAAATTTATTTTAAATAATTAATAGCTGCGTTAGAAAAAATTTTACTTTCTATACCAATTTCTCTGAACGCCAAGGTGTTGAAACCCCTTAAATAAAACCGTTATAAAAAGAGCGAAGTCAGTGCAAATACATAGGTCTGTTCTGTAGGTTAGATAAAATTTAAGTTAGTTTTTTTAGTAAAACTATCGTTAACATAGTGGTCCGTACGAAGACAGGTCTGTTCTGTAGGTTAATACAGGTTTAAGTTGTAATTTAGCAAAGCCATAGTTACGCGGGGAACTATCAGAAAACTGATCCGACGAACTGAATTGTTTCATATTGACTCTTAGAAAAAGGACAATTTTCTAAGCTTTTTTGAAAAAAGTTCAAGGTGGATTGTCCACTTGTTTTCGAGAAAACAGCATTTAAAATCTAAATTTTACATGTTTTTTGGATGCATGTAAAAATGCATGGGGATTAAACCACAATTTCTATACGGATATTCTGTTACCGGTACGTGTTCTCAGATTTACTCTAATGCCCGTACATAGTAACAGATTAATCCGATTATTTTATTAAATTAAATGAATCCTAGAATTTACCAATGAGATTACTAGAATTTAGACCGTATCGTAGCAACAGCTGCTATTTCGAGAATTAATCTTGAATCTCGTATTAATCCGTGACTATTTGTACGGGCATTGGTCTTTGCCTTTGAACTAGTAGTTAATAAACAGAGTTTTTATTTAAATTTTTGTCATGTTTGCTTTTCCCCAGCAATTTACCTCGCTGCAATTCAGTGTAAAATGTGCGGTTAATAGCAAGGGGTTCTTCACCGACAGAGTAACAATTGCATCTTTTTAATCTTTAACCTTTGTCATTGTACGGAGTGCCTGGGTGACCCCATATCTCCTTCATCGAATGTTGGTTGTTGGCCGTGAGAATTTAAATTCCACCGCCTCCCAATTGGGAGGCGGTGACCTCTTTGGTGGTGGCGTTAGGTATGGGCGGATTGGAACAATTGCATCTGACAGCTATCATTGAGAGTATATTTGAGCATACGGACCGTCAACAAAATTCCCGTGTAGAAATCATGGTTTAATCCCTATCTAAAATGTATCTACATTTTTGATTTTTAATGTCGTTTTTTCGAAAACTAATAGATAATCCAGCCTGAATTTTTTTAGATGCTTAGAAAATTTTTCTTTGCAATAATCTATAAGCAGAAGTTCAATTTGTGGGATTAATTAACTGATACTTAGTAACCGACATACTTACCGTTGGCGTATTTGCGGTCGGCATTATTACTTGTAATAGTTACATTAATAATTGCATTCAACTTTGAGGAATTAAATTGTCCAATTTTGAAGATTTATTTATTTGAAGTAAATGTAGTTTTTGAAAATTTATGGAAATTACTAGATTTTTTATTACTATAATTATATTTGTTTTCGATCTTTGAACTGATTTTAGTCAACTATTTATGTACAGTAAAGGTAAGGTCAGACGTAAAAAGAGCGTATGCAGTAGTGCTGCCTGCAACATTTTTACTGTGCACGCTGTTTAAAAGTAGCTTAATGTGATTCACAATTTTGTGAGTTGCAGTCGCATTAAAAAATATTTATTTGGGTGAAACTTTTGCAGCGGTTGCACGTGCAGTTTTGTGTTGACATTTATAGATTTGACGCGACCTTTAGATTTTTCAAGTACAATTTTAAAAACTGCAGTACGACATCCTATAAGTGGAAACGTGCGGACATTTTTAAACTTATTGACATGGTGGAGGACCGAAATTGTCTGTAGAATGTCGTGAGTGCAGATTATCACAATCAAATAAACCGGCGGAATAGTATTTTCAGAAAAAAAATTAGAAAATAGAATAGAAATGGTTAAAAAGTTAAATTTTTGGTTTCAAACTCATAAGCTCAAAATTGCATCTTCTTTTCCTATTACAATCACAAAGCTAGGTTTCTCAAACCGGGGGGTCTGGGGGTGTGAAATATTGTGCGCAAAAAAAGTGTTACTAAAGTTTAAAGTTTTAAACCGGAAATTTAATTTCTACAAATCTAAAAATTCTGATATGAACTTCAATAACACATTTTCTTTTCTTTTTTAACATAATCACTTTAATTGGCTTAAATGTAAGTTTATTTGCCATCAATAAACATTTAATTGGTTGAAATAAATCGGTCAAATGTCCACCAGCGAACGAAATATAATTTCTGCAAAAATTACTTTTTGAATTATCGCTTAGAGCATACAATTAACGCAATAATTTTATATTATTAGATTGCTTATTAGCAAATTGCGAACACTTGGGCAATTTTCTGTGTGGTATTGATTTTCCAAAAGCAATTCAATAATAGGTCAATTCGGAGATGTAAATATTTTGTAGGTCACTAACTAAATGGTTAGTAAGGGTCTGAAACTTTCTGAGAATATATTAGTTCTCCAAATTTAATTATATTAAGGGTGGCTTTACTATAAGGAAACAGTGAATCAACTGGCGTATTTTAATTAGATCCAACTTCACAGTTCACCATCAATAACAAGGGAAAACGATCTGAAGGCGTTACAATGACAAACGTTAAATATTTTGTTTAACAAATTATATTTTAAATATTCTCGAAATTAAGTTTTAATTAAATTGTTTTTTCTTATTTATTACGGCATAAATTTTAAAGCTGGTAAATTAATGGTGAAAAATTTCCCGCAGTTCTTAGGTAATCCCTCAAAGTCTTATAAGTACGTCCACGTGTTTGTTTTATTTTTATGTTTTTGTTAGCTTTTTGTTCAAATTCGCTATTGCTAATGGAAACAGGAAGTCCTAGAAGTTTTTCTTTTCATTCAACCTAATGTGGGCAAAGTAGAGAAAAAGTGCTATTAATATTAATGCGAATTAATTTTGTTGACTCTCACGAAAACGGGTGTGACATTCCAGTAGAACCACTTTGCGAAAACTTTTTCCATCTGATTTATTTTTTAACTTTTAATGTAAACAACCCCTAAATATATTTTTCTATTGTGTTTATTTGAAAAACGCTTAAAATTCTAAACCGAATGACTCTTCTTATGTTTTTTTAACTTCTAAAGTTTTCGAGTACTATTCTACGTTTCGATTTCGAATTATTAAAAAAAATAAAGTTTTTATTAGTACTGAATGGTATTACTCGCTCGAACGGAAATAGAAAAAGTTTCTGTATCTTTTACGTTTCTCATATTTAATTTGTTTATATGAAATGTTCTGTTTATTTATCTGAATGGAATATATTTTCAATTTATTCAAATGTAAACTTTCTTTGCTCAAATTTCATTACTTTTATGGGAAATACGATTTCATTGTTATTTAAATGTTGCTGCCATCATTCCATTGATTATCTCGTCGGCGTAAAACTAAAATTGTATTTTCTGGAAAACTAAAAATATATTGGTTCTAATTTTACTTTGTGCAAGCACCTCGTAGATGGAAGCTTTCTATGTTGGTAATTAGTTACGTCTAAAACTTGTTGATCGTTGTTAATTAACATGTTAAGTGTATCTATTTTAAGGTTGCTGGTACATTATTGCCAATTCACGTTGAAATCATATTTATGTCGCTCACTTTCATGTTATTTTTAGTTTGGAATGCCGGAGTATTTTAAGTGCAGGTAACATATTAAAATAAACATTAATTTAACGTTAATACTACGTTCGCGTTGTTAAAATTTAGGTAGACATACTGTAATATGTTCATCTTTACATAAGATCAAATAACTACGTTTAATGTGTTTAAAGCATCTAAATTCAGTTTTAAGCCTTAGGGATTTATGTAGCTTTTACTAAACCCCAACTACTAGATAAAGGTCAGATATTAGACTATCCGTATTGTCAAGTCCTTTATTACACCAAATATTAAAATGTCCAAAGTAAAATTTATTAAAGAGATGTAACAAGCAAATTCTTCATAGAGGGTTAACTTCATTATGGAAGATAACAAGTAACACAACGACCCTTTTTAATGGTTTCCAATTGACGCCACGGCTTCATTTGGTGAAAAGAAAATAAGGCGCTTTTCAAAGTAGACTTTTTGAAAATTTCATTGAAAAAGGTCAGAATTTTCTTTACAAAAAGAATACTATAAAGAAGTAAATGAAATAAATGCTGTTGAGAGCAATTCTGAAAGGTTCATGTGTTCGTTAAAATAAAGACACGTTTGAAAACCTACTTTGCACTCGGGATTTATTAAAGATGTCAGATGCAGAAATGTTATTTTTTGCAATCAACTTACTTTGTACGTATATGCATTTTCACATTTATTGAATACGAGTTATGCTTTTGACGTGAATCACATTGAAAATACTTACTATTCATTATTTGGATTAATCTCGCAGTTTCCATTTTCTTTTCTTATTTTGATTAGGTAATGCTAAAAATGGCAAAACAAATTAATGTAAATTAAAAGTTTACACTCTTGAAATTTAAATGGCATTGCGCGACACATAATTTGTAGCATTAATCACGAAAGCTTGTTTTGGAGTGCGAAACAACGATGTATTTAAACTTGAAGGTTTAACCAACAACTGACCCAAACGATTTACCTTCTCCTTTACAATTCGTTAGTTGCGGGCAAAAAGGCTCCAGTCATTAAAACTAAAAGTTGAACAAACATCAAAATAACTCTTACTTTACTTTAAATATTATATTTAAAAAGCTAATTACAAAGCACCTGACGCACACTCCCCGCGTACAAACGTCAACGCGCAAGAGATTTTTGTTTCTATTTACGAAATTACAAGTTAAAAATGGCGCAAATGAATAAGACGATAACAAACCCCAATTTCAGCTAATTTTAAACAAAAGCAGTAAAAAGCAATAGCAACAAACTTAATGCAAAGCCAAAACAATAATTGGAAAACAGCTGAATTTAAATATTTAATATCTACTCGAAATTTCGAAACTCAAATAATGTAATTTTATAAATTCCTACGACAAAAATATCCAAAGTGAATTATAAAGCGATAAACAAATTATTTAATTAAAAAGTCATAACTTGACTTTAAAAATTACAGAAGTTGACAAAACTACACTTCGATAAGCATTAAAACAAATTAAATAGTCAATATTCACTTATCATTCCTTAATTGATAAGTATTTGCTTAATATTTTGCTTTTTCAGTTTTGAAAGCACAAAGATGCACTGAAGGTTTTCCATTTTCCGCAACTATTAAAAAGGAGTTTTCGCAGGCTCGGATTTATTTATCCAGGCACTGGCATTCCGGTTTTTGGGCATTAGACCTCAAGCTTACACAAACTTGATTTAGAAAGTGCCTGTAACTTTGGCAAAAGTCAACCAAAACAAGTGAACCAAGTACCTTGGCAGTTGACTCCCGGACTATTAGGTCAATTACTAATTTTTAGCTAGGAACGATTGCATAAAATTAATTTTGAGTTTGTAAGCAATTACCGCTTATCGTTTCAAAATTAATGGATATATATTAATTTAGTATTAATATTAAAAGTTTAGATATTAAGTAGGTAATTAAATTTTTTTAAATTATAATTTAGATAATATAATATTATGTAGTACCAATATTATATCAATATAATTTGAGTGATGTTGGTCTAATACATACTACGTAGTAATAATATAATTAATAGATAGGTAGGTACATATTTCTACCGGCAGTTTGTAATTTCAGCAATTCATTAAAAAATTATGAGAGCAACCCTTAAATATTCTATTACATTGGTTTCTCTGTAAATGTTAACCTATTGTAATTTAATGTGATAATTCGAATTATATTCTAAAAGCACTGCAAACATTATTTTAATTAAAAAGAAGATCTTGCAAATTAAATTGCAAAAGGTTTTTAATCTAAAAGGTTTCCTGACTTTGTATTAAAAAAAAAATTAAACAAGAAATTTTGTTTGGTTATTTGTAAAAATTACTAAGTAACTCACGAATTAGTTCATAATTATTACTGGCAGGTTTATTTTACTAAATCAAGTTAAATTAATTTCGAGAGGAAATTTTGGTTTGTATGAACTCGGGCTGCATAACTCTTTCCTTGAAAATGTGTTTAAGGAAAACGATCAAAGTGGCACCGGTCTGTACCCAAATTCTCAGCAGGTTTCCTATAGTCTGGATAGTTTTCCTCTACTAAAGAGTTGCCCGGAGCGGCAAGATTTCCACATGGAACATAGAATAATTTAAATTATTACAATCTAGAAACCACAAGGTTCTTTTAAAATATCAACGCCATGCACATATTTTATATTTAAAAATTATTAATTTGGGAAACACAGCAGCTACAAAGCTGATTATAACGTTGAGGTCAGAATTATTTTCAACCTATGGAACGACATTATATAATATTTAAGTGTGCCAAAGTCAAGTTAATAATTTAATAAAATAATTTGTAATTTAAAAACAAAACTAACGGACAAAATTTAGTCCAACCGCTTAAAATTAGTTATACAGTAGCAGTCATAGAAATTGCATCGGTAATTATTTTCGAATTGAAATAACAATTCGCAATAAAATTTCAATTACCGCACACAATACGCATACAAAGCTAGGTGTTTAAACCGGGGGGTCTGGGGGTAAGGAATACCCTCCAGTACACCAGAGATTGGTACACCAGAGATTGGTACACCAGAGATGGAAATCTAATTTCTAGAAATCTAAGATTTCTGATTTGAAATTCAATAACACATTTTCGTTTATTGAACACAATCACTGATGTACCCCCCAGACCCCCCGGATTGAATTACCTAGCTTTTAAAAATGGAAATGAATTTTTGAGCTTATGAGTTTCAAACTAAAAATGTAACTTTTTATCTATTTTCTGGTCAATTTTCTCTTATTAAGGATATAATTATCATACTCTGAAAATCATTTTTTTTAATTCCCAATACAATTTTCAAGGCCGGTACTGTAAATTAGAAAATTTTCAATTTACATTATTTATAGATTTTTACATTAAAATTAAAATTAAATACACGACATTTACCTTACTGGATTTCATTGTTGTTTAATCGAAGCTTCAATCTATCAACTTTGTCGTAAAACATTACCATCAGACTTCCTTCCATAAATTACTTCTATTTTAGAGATCCCGCTTTCTGGAATCATTCCAATCGGCTCAAACTCCATCGAAATAATCAAAATCTTTATTATATTAACTTAAGGGGGTATTCCAGTCTAGAGGCACGAATTTCGGGCGTTTTTTCGAGCTCTGTAAAAATGAAACAAAAAGCATTTTTATTTTACTATCCATTTTTTTATCATTTGCTTATTGACACTTTAAAAATTTATAAAAATTTAAACAAAAAAAAAAAACTTTCAAAATTCGAGAAGTTATAAGCTGGCAAAGTGGGAGGTCCAAAAAAAAGGTTTCAAACCTTCTGGTCATCTGAAACAAAAAATCTAACAGATTCTTAATTATTCAAGTTGTCGCTATGGTATGACCATTGGGCAAGCCAAAACAAATTTTTTGCAGATTTTTTTATAACGATTCCAAATTTTTGTTTAAATAATAAAATTCAACATTTTCAACTTTAGTTAAGTTCATGTCATAGAGGAATGTATAAAGAATATTCACACCAAATTTGAAATAAATCGGTTCAGTAGAACCGTTTCCAATTCCAATTCAGTTGTTTCGGTCGTACCAGATTAGATGCAACGTCATTAAAATGGCTATAACTCTTTAATAATTGTAATTTTTAGAAATCCTTTTAAGAGCATATTTTTGAATGTCTAAACTTCGGCAATATAAAAAAATCGATTTTTTCAAATTTCTAGATTAGAATACTGCCGTAATGGAACCTCTCCACGTGATCCATAAAATCTGGAATCAAAGCGAACGAACAAAATTACCTCCAAACCCCTTTGGAGGCTTTTTCTCGGCAAAAATATTTCATTTTTCTGTTTAATTTGCGGATCACCAACTACTTGCGGGAAAACAGAAAATTTGTTTTAGTATTTATATTTTGGTTTTTCCGCGTTTTTCTATCAAAGTAAATTGGTTTTTCAAAATTATCTGATAGACTTAAGTTGTAGCTTTTAAATTTGCTACCTATCCAGAAGTCATTTCAGTGTTTCTGTTTAAAAGATACAGGAGTTTTCATAAAAACATAAAACAAACTTGGTTTCCGATTTATTTCAAAAATCAAAATTAATTTAATTTAAAGCTCGAAAACTGCTCACTTTATACCATAAAGAGTTGGAATCAGTTTTCATATATTTTTGTTTTTTTTTAAATTACAGAGTTACCAAGAATCCAGTAGTTTCATTGTTTCTAATATTTGTTTACAGGGTGTTCTCGGATACACTTTTCATAACTTAAGTTATTAAAAATTTGTTTTCTAAATTTAAGTTCTCGAAAGTTAGGCCTCTTTAAAGCATTTTTTATTTAATTTCTATATTCACGTGGCCGTAGCTCGGAAAATATTGATTTTTCGGTAAAAATGGAGTAGTACTTTTTTAAAGATCGTCAAACAATCTACAAACTAGATTTAAACCTTTGATTGTCTAAAGTCATCGGTTTTCGAGTTATAAATTAAAGTAAGTAAAGAATGTTGAAAAGTTTGTGATTTTTTTTTATTTTTCAAAACCCCGTATTTTTTAAACGAAACATTTCACAAAAATTCTTAGAAAACAAAAATTTCTGAGAAAGGGATTGTTTTTAAAAAGTTTTTACTAGACAAAAGTTGTAGTCCGTTAAATTTCCTATCTGAAATGAGTATGTAATTTTTGTAAAATGTTTTGTTAAAAAAAACCAAAATCAAAAAATCGCAAATTTTTCAACATTTGTTTACTTAATTTAATTTATAACTCGAAAGACGTTGATTTTAGAAAAAAAATCTTTGAATCTATTTTGTAGACTACTTCACGCTCTTTAATAAAGCACTAATCCGTTTTTACCGAAAAATCAATATTTTCCGGGCTGTGGCCACGTGAAACTGGAAATTAAAAAAAGTCCTCTAGAGAGGTCTAATTCTCAAAGGTTAGAATTTAGAAAAAAATATTTGTTAAAAATGGTTCTTAGAAAAGTGCGTCTTCGCCACCTAAGTTATGTAAAGTGTATCCGGGAACACCCTATATACGGGTGTATGTCCTTATGACACTCTTGAACCCTGTGATCGATTTGAACAAATATTACATTACTTTGCGGAAAATAGTATCTAAATCATTTAAGTATAATAGAATATAATAACCAATCATTTCTGATTGGTCCGTACATTTGTTAAAAGCTGAAAAACTAAGTGGAAAGTTGACAGCTACAACATTAACAAACGCAAATAGAGTGTAACTACTACTACTGGTAACACATTTCAACATTTTCTGCATGTTGTAAATGGATTTTAATCCATAATAATTAGCTAGTACATATTATGTAGAGTTGATTTAAGTCCTATTTACATTCGAGCCGTATTATTAGCTACGAGTGGAATTACGTAATGAAAATGATTTCAATGGATTCTTAAGTTATAAGCAGGATTCGCTATTAATATTTTTTTATGCTTTGCATACAGCACTTAAAGAAAAGTGTTAAATTTTATTAGATGCACCTGACGACTGGTCAATCAAATCATGATTTTCATTTTTAATCAAACTTCGAGTTTTATGTAAAAATTTAAAATTTTACATTGTATAATTTCTGCTAATGATATTAATGTCCAAAGTGGATAACAGCCTGATGTTTAACGACTAGCGAGGTAAATAAATACCCATTAAGATAATCTCACGCCCCATATAAAACTTGCACGTTTAGCCCTTGAAAAAAATTTGATTTTGCAATGCTTAATAATTTTCTTGATTTAGAAAAATGAAAAGAACTTTTGCAGTTAAACGTGAGCTGAATAATAGCAAAGAAAACGAAACTATTTATAGAAACGTTACACAAATTGCTTCAAAATTGACCAAAAATCTAATCAATGGTAACTATTGCCACAAAAATATTCGTGTTATTTTTCAGACAGGTTGTTATGTAAATCTGAAATATTGTAACTTTGTATACACCTACGTAATAAGTTATGTTGCGAATGCCACACAATTCGAAATCCGATTACTGATTTTATGGAAATTTTACATACAAATTGTGGTTTTGAAGTCACGTAAGGTGGTTGGTCTTTTTGCCAATATGTCAAACTCGTATGGAAAAGTTTTGTTAAATTACAAAACACTATTTATTCGACAATACAAGTCACAATTTGTGGTGTAAAAGTCACGTAAGTCGAAAAAGCTCTGGAATACCAACGAAAAATAAAAACAAAAAGTTTTACAGTCACGAAATTTCATTTTTTAAATTTTTTAAATATGAAAAACAAAAAAATTCAAATTTTATTATAATGATAGAGCAAAGTGGCATAAATTATGGTAACTTACTGTAATAATAGGTAATTTTTGATTGCGCGCATATGTATTTATTTGAAAATGGCATTTGTATAAGTAACCCAAATTAACTTAATATTTTATTGGTGCAATAAATTTTAACAAAATTAAGTTAAAATTAATAGTGCAATGCAATAGTCGAACATAACGATGAAATATCGGATACGATGTACACCACATTACAAAGAGATATGCAAATTTGTGCACGTATACATATACCAGGCTGTAAATCGTATTCGGTCTGTTGGTTTTAAAATAGGGCTTAATCAGCTATTGTAATGGGCAAATCGGTTGTGAGTCCTGATCGAAGGACAACTTGTCATGTTAGGGAGAGACATTGTTTTGATTGAACAATTCCATTACTGAATTATTATCGCTCTTACCCAACACGTTTTAATAATTAGTAACGCCAGCTTTTAGTGTAAGGTAACAACCAGAACAATATAATTTTTGGATAGGGGAGAATGGGGTAAATTCCGGTAAGGGGCACCTTTACAAATTAAACCGTTTAAGCACCAGAAGTTTTTATTATGATCAACTACCAAGTACTTTCTATAAAGTTACTCAAATTTTTACATATAATTTCATGATTAAATTGTTTAAGAAGAAAAAAAGATTATTTGAAAACCTAAATGATTTTACTATCTGATTATTTGAAAACCTATTATCGAAAAGATGATCTGATGCAGTACTATATCATTTTTAACAAATAACTTGAATAATATCGGCAAAACAAAATTATTTGTTTGTAATTTTTCAGACAACAGTAAATTCGACTTGGATAAATTGAAACCAGGTTAGGTTCATGACGATGAAAATTTCAATTTTCAAACAAAAATCGATAAGCTCCCCCCCCCCAAAATTTAATTTAGTTTAATAATTTTCAAGCCAGTTTTATATCAGGTGAACGCTTGCGCAGGTCAATACACGTCGCGCACGGTTTATTTGGCTGGAGCTAGAACCGTCATTTTCGATTTCTTCTTTATTAATACAATTTGAATGTACTGTCAATTAATAGAATAACAAAATACGTTAAATTCGATTTCCAAAAGAATTTATTTTATATCAAAAAAAAACTTCCCGATATTCTAGCATTTTCTATGCTTCGCCAGTAACTTCTTCTAAATCCAGCATTGGAACCAGTATTACATCAGAGCTAAATAAATTATTTTCGGATTTCCTTAGAAATCCTCGAATTTCTGTGGTAATAATTTAAATTTTCTACAATTACACCTGTTTGGAAATACCTTGGAAATTCCTAGAATTTAATGGAAATCTACGGAATTCCTTAAAAATCACTGGAATTCTTTGGAACTGCAATTGTTTAAAAATCCTCTGAAAATCCTTAGAACTCAATTAAAATCTATAGAATTCTTTAAAAATCTTTGAAATTTAAAAATATACTTTTAAATAATTGCATCCCAGACAACACAAACCTATCTTCTGGATGTCCACTGGATGTCTTGACTAGATAATCCGGTATCCAGAAGATATCTATGTTCGACTGGTAAATCAGTGGATATCTAGTGGACGTCCAGGTGTCACAAGCCAGATAATCCTGTAACCAAAGGATATTTATGTTAGGCTGCTAAATACTGTGGATATCTAGTGGATGTCATCAACTAGATGTTTTTCAAAGTATATATCTAATAGATATCCATATAACGCCCTGGATATATGTACATACATTATCTGGACTGGAATTGAATATCCAGTAGATATTGAGTGTTATCTGTGATTTGTTAGAAATCCTTTCGAAAATCGTAAAATACCATGAAAATCTATGCAATTCTTTGAAAATTGCTGGAATTTTTAGAAATTTTAAGGAAATTTTGGAATTCTAAGAAATTTTTTTAAATATTTTGAAATTCCCACAACTCTTTAAAAATCCATTTAAATCATTACCTTTTTTTTAGAATTACACTAATTTTGAAATATCTTGGATAATTCTAGGAATCCATGAAAATCTATAGAATTTTTTGAAAACCAAAAAATCCTTTGAAAAACTTTAAAACACCATGGAAATCTATGGAATTCTTTGAAAATTGCTAGAATTCTTTAGAATTCGTTGGAATTTTTTGGTAGTCATTGGAATTCTAGGAAAGGTTTTAAAATATTTTGAAATTCTTAGACCTCTTTGAAAATCCATTGCAATCATTAAAATTCTTTAGAATTGCATTAGTTTAGAAATACTTGGAAAAATTTTGAAATTCTTGAAACTCTTTAAAAATCCTATTCCATTGCAATTATTAAAACTCTAAAATCCATTGCAATTATTAAAACTCTGTAGGATTGTTCTTATTTGGAAATCCTTTGAAAAACGCTAGAACTCCATAGAAACCTTATGGAAGTCTATGATAATCTTTGAAAATCGCTAGAATTCTTTGGCAACCGTTGGAATTTTTTGATAATTTTTAGAATTCTAGGAAATTTTTTGAAATATTTTAAATTTCTCTGAACCGTGGTAAATCCATTTCAATCATTAAAATTCTTTAGAATTGCGCTACAGTTTAGAAATATTTTGGAAAATTCTAGGACTCCATGCCAATCTATAGAATTCTTTGGAAATTGGTAGAATTGTTTTAAAATACTTGGAATTTTTAGAAATTCTTGAAAATATTTCGAAATTCTTGGAACTCTTCAAAAAAATTATTGCCATTATTAAAATTGTTTAGAATTGCTCTTGTTTGGAAATCCTTTAAAATACCTCGAAACTCCATGAAAACGTATGGAATTATTTGAAATTTTTGAAAATTCTTTAAAATTGCATTTCTTGGAAATCCTTTGAAGAACTATATAAATCTATGCAATTTTTTGAAAATTGCTAGAATTCTTTGGAATTTTTTGGAATATTTTGGTAATCTTTGGAATTCTATAGAATTATTATAATAAACGTTTAAAAATATTTTTAAATCCTTAGAACTCTTGGAAAATTCATTGCAATTATCAAAACCTTTTCGGATAGCACTTGTGTGAAAATCCTTTGAAAAACTGTAAAACAACATGAAAATCTATGGAATTCTTTGAAAATCCTTCCAATTTTTAAAAATTATTTTAAATTGCATTTGTGGGAAGTACTTTGAAAAACTCTAAAACACCATGGAGATAATATGGAATTCTTTGAGAATCGCACGAATTCGTTGGGATATTTTGTAGTTTCTGGAATTCTAGGAATTTTTTTGTAATATTTTGAAATACTAAGAATCCGTTGAAAACAGTTTTCAAACATTAAAATTCTTCAGAATAGCACGAGTTTAAACATACTTTGGATAACTCTAGAACCCCATGGAAATCTATGGAATTTTATGAAAATCTCTGAAATTCTTTGGAAATCCTGGGAATTCTTTGAAAATCCTTCTAAATACTTGTGAATATTTTAAAATTATTGAAATTCGTTGAAATTCGATGAAAATGGTTGGAATTTAAAGTTCTGTGTATACACGAATACTTTTCAGAATATTTATACCTTAATCTTCTACTTAATACATTAAATCCCAGCATGCTGCTGCTGCTGCTCCAGCGTGTCATTTTTTGGAAAAAAGGAAACACTCTGTTTGGTCGAATTTTTTTACCAATCAAAATACTATATATTGAACCACCGCCGGTACTCCCCATGGGACGAGTTGCACATCAATCGAGTTTCCAACTAATCGGGTCTGGATGCCCGTCCGCGGGCATATTTCGATTTCAAGGACATCGGTGATGTTTGTGGTACTTTATAGTGTGCAACCTTCCTGATGTAAGTGATATTTTTTGTCAAAAAATTATAACATCAAAATTAATTTAAAAGCTAATCGATTATTAATTTAAATAAAATAGAAACTATTATTTATTTGTCCTTTGCATAATGAGTAAATAAGAAGTTAGTCTAAAGTAACATTCGGATAAAGATTAGTTTTATTGATTAATTTTATTTTAGAGTTTGGAAAAGCCAACCAAGTCCGTAATTTGATTAGTTCTTGCGAGCTATTACAAGACAAGACAATACAATCAATTCCGACGCGAATACTGCTTTACATTTTATAACCGAAACTCACAAGATTACTTCAGTATAAATTTAATTTTTGTGTGTGTGGTAGGTCTTTTCATCTAGAATAAAAATAGACCTTTAATGATCTAAAAAGTATACATACAAAAGCTTTTAATTTATAATAAACTGAACTAATAAAGGTTTTAACAATATTTTCAGCTGCTGTTGTTGCTGTAATTAAATATTTAATTATTCGATTTAATGAAACCAAAATGGATAAAATTCAAATATACTAAAGGCGGTGTTGATGAAAAATAAATATTAAAAAAAAAAAAAGTGAAATTCTGTAACCATAGCGCAATACAGAAACAGTTTTTAGAATTTAATTGAAAAATTTTCAAATTAAATATAAGTTAGTTAGATTACAGTTAGTAGAACTCGATTGATGTGCAACTTGATTGGTGTGTGATTTGCTTGATGTGTAACACAAAAATTTATTAGTGTGCAACTCGATCGGTCGCGATATAATATGCATTTCATGTATATTATTGTAAAAATCACGATAATTACTGTAATTAGTGTAACAAATTAATACTTGAAACCTCGATTTTTTTCAATTCAGAATGTTAACATTTGTTAAAGTTTTATAATTAGCAAATTGTCTGGTGAAATCGTACAACAATTTATTTAATTGTCACAACTAGATGTCTATTAGTAATTAATTTACTCAACTTGCTATGTCAGCATGATGGAAAGACACTACAAATCAGCGTAATGAATTTAAACCTCATTAATTTTGCCAATACTAATAGATAACAATTAATTGGTTTAGGTAAGTGTCACTGCTAAATATTAATTTTAGTAATTATCAATTATTAATTCATTGTTCCAGTGGTGGGTATTTGCAATAATCAATAATTTTAATAATAATAATAATGGCTTGGTTACCTACAATTTCCGTACAATTAATTTTTGATTGCTAGACATTGAAGTCGATTTTATTTTAATTATTATTTGTGTAATTAGCGATCGCACAATTAATAATTTGCGTACCTATAAATAGAAATAGATTTGAGCGTATAATTGTTAATAGCATTTGAGGGGCCACATAACATGACTGACATGAACTGGCTTATTTACGCCTCCTATAATATTACACTACTTGTGTTTCTGAGCTGCCCTACAGGGATTATTTGATTAAATAATTATAAAATTTATAATTAACTTGGTGTTAAGTTTTATGCACAAATTATTAAGTGCTCGAAGATAATTAATTATTTTGATTTTTATTATAATTAAAAAATTAATTTCATCAAATTCAATAATAATAAGAAAATTCCTACTGTTTTTTCTCTTCTTTTAAATTGTATTTTAAAATTGTAATTGTAAATTTTTTCAATATTATATTCGTACAATGAGGAAACACGTGTTTCAAAAGTGCAATAATTTATCTGCAGTGCAACATTTTTCTTTATTTGTCTAGAAATAACATAAATTGTTAAACATATAACTTCCTCTTGGAAACCAATTTTAAAAATTCAATAAAATATTTAATAGAATCAAGCAAACCACCATTTTCTCTTGCATATTGCATGTCGCTTCTCTCTATTGCCATCTTAGATAATTTCTGTAATATGAAAGGAAGCCTCACGCACTGCTTCCACTTCGGCTACACTAAGTCTTTTGTAAAATTTTTATTTCTTAGAAAAATTAATATTGATGTATATAATTTATATATTTGTAATTACTTGACAAACAAATCATTAAAAAAAAGTATAGATACCATTTTTAAATAAATGTTTTGTGACTCTGGTGCCGAGTCCAAGAGTGTGAAATATTTCAACTTTTCGTCAAAATACTTAACCAAATGTAGTAATACATAGTTTCGTTTTCGAAAGTTAAATTTAAATACTCTACATTGTACTATTATTGCATATATTAAATAATCAAATGTTCTCATTATTGTTCTAGCTCTCAGATTACTTTCAGTTTTAAAGGTTTTAGATAATAACCAATTAGTAACGTGACTTGCACTTCAGCTGATTAGTCAAGTGTAAAACCGTTTCGTTTAATGATAACAAGGCGAATGATAACAATCTTTACCTTACAGATAATTCCAGATCACCTGCTGCTTGACAATACAACAGAATTTCGTTTTTGTATTTATCTAACTAGTAATAAAGGGTTTACCAATACGATGTTTGTTTTTAAATTTTAAAGGAAACACATACTTCGGATGAAAATGCTATGGATTTTTATTGATATGTAAAGTAGAAGGTCTGCCATTTATGAATGAAAAATAATATCCTTCAAATGTTCACCACGACCACGCTTACAGACATCGATTCTTTTGTCAAAATTTTCAATCACATTTTGGCATAATTGAGGCTCTATCTCACCAATGACACGTTTGATGTTGACTTTTAAGCCCCCAATGGTTTGTGGATTATCCGCATAGACTTGATCTTTCACATAGACCCACAAGAAATAGTCAAACGGTGTAAAATCGCACGATCTGAGGTGAAATTTATTGCTGAATTACGCGAAATTATTCGATCTAGAAATTTGGTTTGCAATAAAGCCATTGTTTCTGTGGCCGTGTGACATGTGGCGCCATCCTGTTAAAACCACATATCACTTACATCCATATCATCGATAATAGGTCAAAAATAATTTTTCAACGTGTCCCCAAATGTTGAGAACGTCGTGGAATTGACAAATTTGGTTGCTCTTCGACACTTTCACTTACAGCAGCGATATTTTCCGCTGAACGACCCAAACGAGTATGTACTGTTGTTGGTATGTTATATACCAAACCAGTAACCTTAAATTTATCCACCAAATTCTCGATAGCGGTTTCAGAAGACCGATCATGACGACCAAAAATATCGCGAATTTTACACAAAATGTGGTTTTCACACATCGACTATTTTCGTAATAAGCTTAAATGATTTTAATACAATTTTCAATTAAAATTGAAAACATTTTCACAAATGGCAAAGCTTCTGCTGTACATAAGATAAAAAACTAAATGCCAGAACTGTCAAAATATCCGAATATGCCCCTATTGAAAAACAAACATCTTATTGGTAAACCCTGTATAATGAGGAAACACAACCTAATGAATAGATAAGTTTCACTTTCCTAATTCTCCAATTAAATTTAAAAACTCAAAGATTAGATAGTTAGATTCGAAACCAAAATTAGCGATCAAATCAAACTGCAATAATTATTGAAATTATAAAATTTAAAATTAAAGTTAATATAAAATAAAATTGATACATTATCGCTACATTTGCGCGATTTATCTTTAAAAGTCAATATTTTAATTTGGAATTTGAATTTATAAGAATTAAATGAAAATTGTAATTTTGAACTTTGGTTTTCCAAAAATCAAAACAAAACAAAAATTGGGTATCCACTGAATTTTTCTGAGCAGTTGCTTTTGGATATCTTAAATTTAAAATTAATAGATGACGTTAAATTTTCATTATTAACAGTATTTGTTAAATAATATACCAAAAACATTGTTTAGATAAAAAATTTTCACATTTTGAAATTGATGTTATCGTTACATTTCTGGAATTTTCAAAACATCTCAGCAAGAAGTTATCTGCTGGCAGTTGTTGGGAAAGTCTAATATACATTAACTTCTATAAGAGGATTATTATTAATGCCCTAAGAAATTTAGGGTATCAGTTTACAGGTGAAACTGTTATTGATCTTTTAGAAATTTATTTATTGTATTTAAGAAGATATCATAAATAAGCAATAATTAATGGTAACATTTTTTCAGGAAAAACAAAGTTTCAAGAAAAACTTAACTAATGCAATAATAACTAACTGAAAGTCGAAACTGAATGCTAACTTAACTCCAACAATGGTGTAAAATATTTTTAACCAAGGAGAGTCAAGAATTTGAAGTACCTACTTGTTTTTTCTTGGTGAAAAATTTTTTACACACAGCGCTGATGTGAAACGCCTGAATTTTATGTGGTTATTTTATATGGCAATAGGCAAAAGAGAAAATTGGAAATAAAATGGTAAATATAGCTTCTGGAAAAATTACATCACTAAATAATATTGCTGTGTAACCTTGGGAGGGGGGGGGGAGAAAGGACAAATTAATATTAAAATTATTGTGGCCTAAGAAAACTTTTCGGAAAATAGTTTCGATTTAGAAAATTCAGAGACTTTGTAACACGACATTTTCTCTTTGATTTTCTCAAAATAAAAATTAAATTGTTTTGGAATTTTCTGAAATCGTTCAAGTCATATCCTCCTTTCGCTCTCATCACAGCACAAGTACATTTGTCGACCTGGCCGTATTACAGTGGCAGTCATGGAATTTGCATCGGTGATTACTTCCAAATCAAAATAACAATTCCCAATAAAGTTTTAAACACCGCACACAATATAAACATAATACGCACACAAAGCTAAGTTTTTTTAAACCGGGAGGTCAGTACAGCAGAGATTGTGCCCAAAAAATATGTGATATTGAGTTTATGGGTTTCAAACTGGAAATCAAACTTTTAAAATTCTAAAATCTAATATTTCTGATTTGAAATTCAATAACACATGTTCTTATTTTGAACACAATCACTAATGTGCTGGGGGGTATTCCATACCCAGATTCCCACGGTTTGAAAAATAGAGAAGAAAAATATAAATTAATAAAAAGTTGAGTTTTTGGTTTGAAATTCATAAGCTCAACGTTGCATTTTATTTTCTTAATACAATCACAACGTTAGGTTTTTCAAACCGGGGGGTCTGGGGGGTACGGAATACCCTCCAGTACACCAGAGATTGTGTGCAGAAAGGTGAGTGTTATTGAGCTTAAGGGTTTCAAACCAGAAATCTAACTTCTAAAATTCTAAAATTTAAGATTTGTCTTTGAAATTCAATTACACATTTTCTTATTTTGGACACAATCACTGATGTGCTGGGGGGTATTTGATACCCCCCAAAAATGATGCAAATTTCATGGATTACAAAATTCGAGAAAATGCAGATAATCCGTAACAATCTTAATAAAAATTTGAAAATTTAAAAAAATCGTATAAAATCTTAGGAAATTCGAGAGAATCTTGAGAAATTCGAGAAAATCTGAAGAAATAGAAAATTTCAGGAAATGTACATAATCCTTAGAAATCTTAGAAAACGCTAGGTATTCCGAGGAAATTTAGAAAATCACATGACCCTAGGAAACTAAATCGGCGAAAATGCAGGAAATTCGAAGAAAAGCAGATAATCCTTAGAAATCTTAGGAACCATTAGGAAAACTGAGGAAATGTAGAAAACAACATGAAATCTTAGGAAATTCTAGCACATGCAAGGAAATCAGAGAAAATCTCAGAAAATAAAAAATTGGATGAAATGCAGATAATTCTTAGCAATCTTATGAAACATTAGAAAAACCGAGAAAAAATGTTAAAAATCACATATCTTAGGTAATTCTAGGAAATGTAAGAAAATCGGATAAAATCTGAGAAAATAAGAAATTCCAGAAAATGCAGATAATCTTCAACAATGTTAGTTAAAATTACAAAAATAAGAAAAAATTTTATGAAATTCTAGGAAATTTTAGGAAACAGTAAATTCTATGACATCTTAGGAAATTTAAGAAATCTTCGAAAACTCGAGGAAATCGAAGAATTTCTTCGTAAATTAAGAAATCACTTTGGAGTGAAATGAACTGTTTTTCACTTTTTCAACTTTTCGACAGAAAATATTACTGCAATCAAAGAGGAAATTGGGGAAAATTTTTCGAAAATATCGTAAATGAAAATCTGCATGTTTTATATAGGTAATGTAAATTATTGATCCCCAAGTTACCGCAAATTTACCAAGGGGTGAATCATTTGACAAATTTTTGCGGTTTAGGACATTTGAACGCGGCCGTTTGAACGCAGAGAAGTTTGAAGGCTAGGACATTTGAACGCAGAGACGTTTGAACGAGGGCCGTTTGAACGCGAGGACATTTGAACGGGAGAAATTAGATGCAATTGACTTTCCCCCCCCAATTATGTTTAAAAATAATTATTAATATGATTCTTGAGAGAATTTTTCGGGATTTTTTCCTGAATTTCCTTTCTAAAAAATAGATTGAACAGAAAAAGCTAATTTACAGTGTTTCTAAATATCATACTAAGATTGCCTAGAAACTACTATGGTATCCTGGAATTTTCTATATTTCTTCGGATATCTGATTTTCTAAGATTTTGTCAAGTTTACTTAGATTTTCTCAGCTTTTTTCTTCAATATACACCAGATTTTCCCCTTCGCTGTGTATTTGAAATACAAAAATTTTTCATTGACAATACCCCCAAACCCCCCGGTTTGCGAAACCTAGCCTATAAATTATGTACAAAAAAGAAAATGTATTTTTGGGTTTCTATTCTATTTTCTATTCTTCATAATTATGAATATAATATAGAGATTTGTTTTTTTAATTCGTGAATAATGCACACTACAATTTTCATGGCCGCTACTGTATATAAATTTAATAAAAATTACCTAATATTTGAATTTATTACACGTCTTCCGACGTGGAGCAGATTTTTACTGTTTTCGAGAAGCTTGAAAGAAAACTTGTTGAAAGAAGACTCAGTTTACAGAGGTGGAATGTACACAGTAAAAACGTTTTGTTTGAATTTAATAAATAATTTTGTTTGAATAATTTTATTCAATAGAAAGAAATTTTGTTTCGGTTTAAACAAAATGATTTCTATCAAACAAACTGAATTTGTTATTTAAAAAAAATTTTTTTTTTCGAAATTTGTTTAGATTAAACAAATTTTGTTTAAATTTAATAATTATTGTTTATTACTTCAAATAAAACATTTATTTTAAATCAAAATAAATAATATTTTTCTTTAAGGCAACTAAAAAACCTCGATCAAGATTTTTATTAAGGTTATAACAAACACTTTAGTTGCGTATATATATAACAGAATATTTTGTTTGGATCAACTAAATTTGCTTCAGTCAAACAAACATTTTTAACTGTGTAGGAGAATTGCAGGAGCAATTTTGCTGGCTTGCAGAAAAATTTAAAACGGCCTTGAAAAAAGTTAATTAGGTGATGAAATAAATATAAAGGGTGAATTTTAAGTAAAGAAACGCCTAAATTTGAATTTAATAATAATTCTAAAATTTATCTTAATTATGCTTAAACCAAAATTCTCCTTACAATTATCAAAATTCATTCCGGCTAACTTTTCTTCAAGTGCTGATTTTTCCAAAGTTAACTTTGAAACGCCTACGGAAGCATCGAGGTCATCACTTTTTATTGACATGTTTTCTCTTTCTTTTCCTTCTGAATCTATTCATAAAGCAATTTTCTACTTTGTTCTCGTCTGTTGTCTTATATAATAATTATTATATATATTTTCGGTTCTACCTCAGCGTCAAAAAATTTTGATCGATCAAATGACCAGGTCGTTTTAGAGAAAACGTTGTCTGCGTTGAAAATGCGCCTCAGTATTAATTACCGCACAATTTTGAATAACTGATAATCTCAAATAAATCCAATTTTAATTTAAACTTCAACTACCTATAAATGGATTTTTGGTCTTTTATATTTATAATTTTGGAAAATTTTCAAATCAGACTTTCTAATCTAAATTCAATTTTTAATTATCATAAACTCAAACTCACTTTATCTAAAATGGGACAATTTAAATCCAAAATTAAAAGTAACAATTTTCTTGTTAATCGCTTCTAGCGGTTATTGTTGGCAAAACGCCTGGTTATTGCCATATTAACTAGCTGGCGGGAAACTAGAAATATTCAAAATATATACAAAATTTAAATAAATAAAAACTGTTTATAAAAAATTATAAAATTTTCAAATTAAATAGTCAAAGTTTATTAGTAAATTTACTCAAAATTTACTCGACGTAATATCAGAGTTGTAAATGGTAGCTTTAAAAGCAAAACAATACATACCACCTGAAAAAAAAAAATAAAACTTCTGGAAGCAGCAGCTTTTGATGAACTATATTTGAGGCTTCCTTGACCACCTATAAAACCAGTAAAAAAGTAAAAATTTATCAGCACTTACCCCTACTTCACACTGAAGTATAGCTTCCGAGATTCCGGCAAACTGTCTTTTGTCTGCACGATGTTAGTTTCAAAGTAATGCACACAATTTTATTAAAAATGAGAAAATGAAAATTTTTGTTCGGTTGCACACATATTTTAAAAATAAAAACACCCTAACCAATAGGGTGCATTTAAGATTAAAACGCTATCACCATAACTAACGTCACATCAAAAACTCCAAATTAAAGACGATACAAAATACCATCTGATAAATTGCCGGGACTGAAGTCTGCAATTTATTGCACCACCAACAGCTACCCTCTCGTGTCATATACCAACAAATAACCTCCACTGCACTTAGGGTGATAACGGGATTGCAAACATTGCTTCTAACAACAAAATAAAGAGACATAAATTTGCAAGACCTCAATCGTTCCTTAACAGCTCGTTAATAAAGATAAACTTGATGAAGATATATGAACAACGACATTTTATCACCTCTTAAAAGTTTCCCTAAGATAACACAACATTGAGTTAAACTGCACGTAAGTAACTGATCTATGATCTATACTATTGTTTAAAAGTAGGTATCTTTTGGACCGCTACATTACAAAAGAAAGAATTCTCCAAGTTTTCTGTTGCAACATCTAATTTAATTTTTTTTCTTTCGTTGCACATCTTAACACCCCTATAAGTGAAGTGGAGAAATTAAATTAATGTCTGCAATTTAATTTTTTCCTAGAATATATATCTACTAGAAATGGTTTCATTTGGGATACTGACGTTTCGAAAATGTTTATATTTAATTTTTCGTCTGTACTTTATTAGCTTATTGATTAGAATTAAAATTAGCGTATTAAATTTGATTAAACATGCTGAACATTGAACACAAAGAGAATTAGTAACATACTGCATATGCCACTTTACTACTTGTATTTATTAAACTCTCCAAGTGGGGCCGATTGAACTAATACAAATTTAAATTATCTAGTAATAAATTTATTTATAAACTTATTCCTGATTATTAAATATTATTACTGAAATTTCAGATCTAATGAAACATTTTATTTTCAGGTGAGTCTTTCATGTCGGTTCGGAGTAACGACAAAAATTTGTAAGTATTGCGAAGTAAAATAATAATTTTTAATGAAGATTTGTTTTAAATTGCGCTTTCGGCCTGTCCTTCGCGTTTTCCTTACTTCCGTTTATACAAGAGCATTAATTAGTATTCTTTATAATTGAATTGTAAATTTATAAATTTTTACTGCTTGCAATTTTTGTTCAAGTTTTAATTAGGATGTAATTAAAATTCCATTTTAGAACTATTTCGAATTTTGAAGGAGAAATTGGTGTAACATTCTTAAAGAAGGATTTTCATAAAAGTTTTATGCAGTCAAGCGAATTTTGCTTGGAAAATTCATAATTTTCTAAAACAGTCATAATGCAAAATTTTGTAAATATGAAATATAAATAAAACATTTTTAATTTTTCATTATCAATTTAGAACTTCAAATTACTCGGCCATTGTTTAAAAGTTCTGACAAGAAAACTTATGCGATTGCTTTACCCATTTTAATTATTTCACCAAGAACTGAAAACTTGTTAAAAAGTTATCAGCATGAATTAAGATATGGAGGAATATTGTATTTTTTTATAAGTCAACTTTTCTTATTATTTAGAATATCCAGTTTTAAACTTATTTTTAAGCTTAATAACTCGGGTGTTGGTTAGGCTTCATTTTTCCTACCCTACTCAAATTTTTAAATCCAGGTCATTTCTGTTGTATTGTGTTATATTATGCACGCGTTTTGCATACTAATTGAAATCTCCTGTGGTTATATTTTGATAAAAAAACCCTTTCTGAAACACGCAAATGTCATACGGTTTCTGTTTACTTTTTCATAAATACAGCAAAGGTAAGCTATTTTTAATTTTCCTGTTTTTTAATTTTTAGAAATAATTAATTTTAGAACTAATTAAGTCCTGAAAACCAACTATAAATATTACAATGCATATCAAATAGCATTGTATTCCGTTTCGTCTACAGGGTGAAATTGCAATTTACCACCACAGTTCAAATTTTTCCTATTAAAATAAAGAAAAACATCAGAAAATCGCGTTTGTCCGATTAAACGAAATTACCAGGTTTCAGCTTTCGTGAATTGCCCCCCCCCCCCCCAGGACTAATTCTCAACGACATTGCCTTTCAGGCAGCGGATGTTAGTTAGACGAGGCAAAGGAAGCGTAGCCGCCTTTGAAACTTTGAAAAATTAAATTATTACAATTTTCAAAATATTAAAAATTAAGATTTATGTTGAAATATAGATACTTCTTTCACAATACATAGCCAAAAAGTAACCTTAGGCTACCGTAGAGGTTTGACAAACAAAAATTTTTTATTTTTAAAAGCACAAATAAATACACAAATTTTGTGACTTGCAAATGAAGTTTCTGAAAATTATAAAAAATGAAACAAAAACTGTTAGTTAATAGGTATAGAAAAAAATCTTTGCTTAAATTTATTGAATATAATCCGGAACAATAACTTTATAGTCGAAATTGCGAAAGAAGCTAACAAGTCAAATTTTAACAAAGACCGATGTAAATTTAATAATCAATTAATAAAAGTAAGCTAATAAAAGTAAATTGCGAAAAAGTTTTTAAAATTACATCTTCGTTATTTATATCATTAATCCAAAGAATTTTTATTATAGAAAATAAAAAGTAGGTACGTGGTAGGATATACCAAGAGGTTGGTAGAACGTTTCGTTTAAAATATATAGAGCATTTGCAATAAGAAAATTACTTTACTTAATTAAGTTTTTAATTAAATTAAATAAAATAAATGAAAATATTTCCGCCAATACTTTATTATTTTCCTTTCATTGCTTATTTTTGAAAGCTTAAGTTAGAACTAATTACTTATATTAAAACTGCCATTTTACAGACAAAAATGATCTGTTTATACAATACACTAAAGGTTGTAGTAAATATGTTTCACATAACTTAAAATTGATTTTCATGGAATTAAAGTAACTTAAAAAATAAAGAATTGAATTCATGCCAGGCAGAAACAAAACTCAAAGCTGTATTTTTAACGTTTTAATATTAAATTGACAAAAAATGTGGAAGAGCTTTAGTAATTTTTAAATTAAAAAGTAAAAATTTTAGTTTTTTTTGTCTTAAAGGAAAAAGTAATTAATTTAAAAATAAAAAAAATATTTTGTTTAAACCTAACTAAGCGAAAGTATTATAATATGAAAGTTGCGGGTTCTTGGATATTTTTATGATCATATTTGCCTGCCAGGAAATGTATGATTTTGAGTCCATAATAAAACAATATACAGTAGCGGTCATGTAAATTGAATTAGAATTTATTCCCGAATTAAAACAATTAATTTCTAAAGTCTTATATTATATTCTTAATATTAAAGAATAGCAATAGATATAAAATTAAAATTTTGGTTTGCAACTCATAAGCTCAAAATTTCAACAATCCCAAAGCTAGATTTTTCAAACCGCTGGGTCTGGGGGGTATGATCAATAAAAAATTTTTTTATATCAAATACACAGCGAAGGGGAAAATCTGGTGTACATTGAAGAGAACGCTGAGTAAATCTAAGGAAATTTGACAAAATCTTAGAAAATCAGAAATCCGAGAAAATGTAGGAAATTCCAGGATACCATAGAAATTTCCAGGCAGTCTTAGGATATCTTAGGAACACTGGAAATTAGCTTTTTCTGCTCAATCTACTTTTTGGAAAGGAAATCTTAAGGAAATTCTGGAGAAAATTCCGAAAAATTCTTTCAAGAATCTCGTAATATGATAAATGATATCTAGAGTACAAAAATTTGTCCCCCAGTTTTATCTTTGACTGCCTTAATATTTCCTGTGGAAAAGTTGAAAAAGCGAAGAAAAGTTCATTTCACTACAAAGTGATTTCTTAATTTCCGAAGAAATTCTTCGGTTTCCTCGAGTTTTCGAAGATTTCCTAAAATTTCTAAGAAATTTCGATGATTTTTTTTAATTTTTCCAATTTTAACTAGCATTGTTAAAAATTATCTGCATTTTCTCGAATTTCTTATTTTCTAAGATTTTCTCCGATTTTCTTACATTTCCTAGAATAACCTAAGATTTCAGGTGATTTTTAACATTTTGCTTCGGTTTTCCTATCGTTTTCTAAGATTGCTAAGAATTAACTGCATTTCCTCAAATTTTTTATTTTTTGAGATTTGCTCCGGTTTCCTCGCATTTGCTAGAATTATGTAAGATTTCATGTAATTTTCTACATTTTCTCGGTTTTCTCAGTGGTTCCTAAGATTGCCAAGGATTATCTGCATTTCTTCAAATTCTCTGCGATTTTCGCCGATTTCTAGAGTTTTCTAAGATCATGTGATGTTTACATTTCCTAAAATTTTCTATTTCTTGATATTTTCTCGATTTTCTTAAGATTTTCTCGAATTTTTTATGATTTTAAACGATTTTCTCAAATTTTCTAGTTTTTACTAAGATTGTTAAGGATTATCTGCATTTTCTCGAATTTTCTAATGCATGAAATTTTTCCCGATTGCTATGGATTTCCTAATGTTTCCTAAGATTCGTAAGGGTTATTTACATTTTCTCAAATTTTCTGAGATTTTCTCGAATTTCCTAAGATTTTATACGATTTTCGACATTTTCTCGGATTTTCTACTTTATGAAGTTTTTCCCGATTTCGTTAGGTTTTGAAAACATTTTATGTGATTATCTATATTTTCTCGGTTTTCCTAATGATTTTTAAGATTGCTAAGGAGTATCTATATTTCATCAAATTTTCTATTTCTTGCGATTTTCTCGAATTTCTCAAGATCCTCTCGAATTTTCTAAGAGTTAACAAGTAGATTTTCTCAAATTTTCTAGTTTTTACTAAGATTGTTACGGATTATTTGCATTTTCTCGAATTTTCTAATACATGAAATTTTTCCCGATTGCTTTGGATTTCCTAATGTTTCCTAAGATTCGTAAGGGTTATTTACATTTCCTCAAATTTTCTGAGATTTTCTCGAATTTCCTAAGATTTTATACGATTTTCTACATTTTCTCGGATTTCCTATTTTATGAAGTTTTTCCCGATTTCGTTAGATTTTAAAACATTTTATGTGATTATCTATATTTTCTCGGTTTTCCTAATGATTTTTAAAATTGCTAAGGATTATCTATATTTCATCAAATTTTCTATTTCTTGCGATTTTCTCAAATTTTCTAGTTTTTACTAAGATTGCTAAGGATTATCTGCATTTTCTCGAATTTTCTAAGATTTTAAACGATTTTCTACATTTCCTCGGATTTCCTATTTTATGAAGTTTTTCCCGATTTCGTTGGATTTCCTAACATTTCATGTGATTATCTATATTTTCTCGGTTTTCCTAATGTTTTCTAAGATTGCTAAGCATTATCTAAATTTCATCAAATTTTCTATTTCCTGAGATTTTATCGAATTTTCTAAGATTTTATATGATTTTCTAGATTTCTTTGAATTTTCTAAGCATAACTAAGATTGCTAAAGATTATTTACTTATGATATTTAGAATTTAGATTCCTTGTTTGAAACTTATAAGCTCATAACACTGTTTTTGCGCACAATCTCTGATGTACTGGAAGGAATTCCATACCCCCCTGACCCCTCGGTTTGAAGTACCTAGTTTTGAGTGCGTATTGTGCTTATATTGTGTGCGGTTAATGAAATTTTATGGGAAATTTTTAATATTCTAATTCGGAAGTAATCACCGATGCAATTTCCATGACTGCTACTGTATTTTTTTCTAAAAATTGTAGATATTTTTCCGTATTAATTATTACTTTTGTATTTGTCAAAAAATAAACTTTTATTTTACAATTGGCTATTATTATATTGTGGAAAAAAAATTGTTTGTGTCTCGTGGGCAAAATCAATTTGTTTTGGCGTAGTCGAATTGCTTTCTTTGCCTCGTTTTAATGGTTTCGGTTAAAAGTAACATTCTGCTGCGGTACAAAAAAACAATGATTTCTCACGCTCTTCTTTAGGTGGAAATGTAACAGCAATTTTAGGATATCTTGCTTATTCATACGGTTAAGGAGTTGTTGATTTTGTTCCTTGAAGCTTTTCAAAAACTTAATTACAAATTTGTTTGCTGAAGCTGAAAATAACTTTTATTATTACAGTATTATTTACGTTGGGAAAGATTATCAACGTACAATATTTTTCAAATATAACTTCTCTTTCGATTCTACCATTTAAAAATTATTTTGTACGGGTAGCAGTGGCGGCTCGTGCTATTGTTTGCAGGTTTTACCTTTAAGAAAATTACAATAACATAATATCAGTGGAATCCTGGATTAACAGGATTCTAAGTTGTAAGTTTTCAAGAACTTTTATTTTCCATTGAATTTCTGCGTTAATGGACCACTAATTATGGACCACTCTGTATATAGAATTTCACTTACCAATTAATGGAAAAACAATCTCGTCCAAATGCAACTATATATTGAAAAAGGATAGCGGGATCGTGGAACGCTCAAGAAAAACAAACAGACTGTTGGTCAACGTTTCGGCTCTATATTAAACCATCTTCAGGACTAAAACAAAGAGATTAGACATGATCTCAAATAACGGAGGGGGAGGGGTTGTTTTACGCTCACCTCACAGTCAGGAATGAAGGGTGTTTTCAGCGTTAAAAATTCATTCGGAGAGAAGAACATAAGCACATCAGGTGACACATTAACTAAGTCAATAATAAAAATTAATATTAACATCAAAATCTAAAATAGAATCGCGTATAAAAGCGTTGAATACAATAAAGTGAACAATAAATAAAATGTCAAAGATATAAAAATTCGCACCTGACAAAAATTTAGAAATACAAGATAAAAATTTCTACATCAATAATATACACAGAGAATATAAAGTTATATTACAAGGAAATTTCTCTCCGAATAAATTAAGATCAGAAGGATAAAAAGATAAAAAACGGTATAACCGTATAAAAACCCCCCCTTTTTTTTCCCCTTCTACAGCCAAACTCAAAAAATATATAAACATTAATACAAAAATGTGCAATAATTAAATATAAAAATCTATACATGGTAGAAGACAGAAAAACTCACTAAACACACACGAGTCGAAAAGATAAAAACGAGTAGTTGGAAGATCCGATATCGTAGCTCGGTAAAAAACCCCTTGCACCAAACACCTTAAGGTGGACGTTCTTCTAATTTTTTCCTGTACCCCTTGAGAAGATTTTTGTAGCCATGATTAAGATAACCATAATCGGTTTGTTTATTAATATTATTTTTAGTCACAGAGATGTAGGCGGCCTCCAAGAATGTTCTTTTCTGGTAATTAGGTTCGCAATTCAGAATACTCACATCTTCAGATGAAAAATTGTGTGAGTCCTCAATGATATGTTCGGCCAATCCTGTCTTTTTTGAACCTGTTCTCACGTCGTATTGATGTTGTTTTATTCTATTGATTAGCCTTTGTTTGGTCTGGCCAATGTATTTGGCATTACAACTACATTCAACACAGTAGATTACGTTGTTTCTTTCTAAGGTAGGGATCCTATCTTTGGTTTTTGAGAAGAGTATGTTGTTAAACGAGAAACGATTGTAAAACGATAACATTACTCTACTATTGGTGAGTGCTTCCCTTAGAGTAGTATTTATTCTTTTGGCCAACCAAGGGTGGAACGTAATCTTGCAGTAGTTATTTATTGAGGTAGAACCATTCAACTGAGAGTCCGCCGAGGTAATCTTCTGTGCATTCTTTCTAAAGAGGATGTTGTCTACCAGTTTACCAGGAAAATCATTCTTTAATAGTTTAATTTTTAGTTCGTGTAGTTTAATACCTATGTGGTCTTGAGGTACACAGTCCACGATCTTATTCTTTAAGGCCCTAATAACATTCATCTTTTGTTGAAGGGGGTGCGCAGAGTTGAAGTTAAGGAGGCGGTCCGTAGATGAAGGCTTCTGGTAAATGTCAGTGCTAAGACTGCCATTAGTATGTCTTGTAACCAAGAGGTCCAGATACGGGATAGAGCAATTGGATTCCAACTCATATGTAAACTCTAAACGCGTGTCATAAGAGTTGAGTATCGTAAGGCTGTTGGAAATCTCTCCAACGGGCACAGCAGTAAGCATGTCGTCAACATATAACATCAAGAAGGGCAATTCAAATGCCACCGTTCCAAAGAAATCACACAAAAGGTCGTTCATAACAAAAGCGGAGAAGATGGGGCTACATGGATCGCCCATGGCCGAACCTATTAACTGGGAATAGAAATGACCATTATAGTTAAAGTAGCTATTGTCAAAAATAGTAGCCACTAATTCCATGAAGTCTTCAGTTGTTGACGACATGCTTACTGCTGTGCCCGTTGGAGAGATTTCCAATAGATTTTGATGTTAATATTAATTTTTATTATTGACTTAGTTAATGTGTCACCTGATGTGCTTATGTTCTTCTCTCCGAATGAATTTTTAACGCTGAAAACACCCTTCATTCCTGACTGTGAGGTGAGCGTAAAACAACCCCTCCCCCTCCGTTATTTGAGATCATGTCTAATCTCTTTGTTTTAGTCCTGAAGATGGTTTAATATATAGCCGAAACGTTGACCAACAGTCTGTTTGTTTTTCTTGAGCGTTCCACGATCCCGCTATCCTTTTTCAATACTTACCAATTAGTTAATTTTTCAATTTTATTTTAAAAGCTTTCGAGCTTTTTCTTTCCAATCATCATACAAAAAGTATGTTGTGGGACCACTTATTCATGCTATAACGCATTTAATCGATGCTAATCGATAAAGATTTAGCATTTTTATTTGGGTTTAATTTTTTTTTAAATTTGTAAAACCAAGTTTGTAGACAAAGTAAAAATAAGTAAAAGAGAATACGAAAAAAGTTAATTTAATTCGTATCATTTATTTTTAAATGTTTTTTTTTGCTGCATGCAATAAGAACCAACATTGATTGTTGAATATAAAGTAAATTAACTTTTGTAAGTATTAAAGTTCAACGAATTTACTAAAGAGCTTAGAAGAATAAAATTTAAAAAAATCCACTTATTGGAACCAGCCAACAACCACTCAAAGCTAACAACTTGATTATCGTGACTTCACTTTGGATTAGCGTTCAAAAGTTTGATTTGTTTACAATTCAAGGGGCTTTCCAACCAATTACTTTTCATTGCTACCGAATAACTTTACTATTTGGTTTCTTGTGTGACTAATTTATGGCACTCATGAGAAAGTTGTGTTATTAAGTGCATAACCAGGTTTTAAATTTTCAAGTGTGTACGTATACCCGATGTGTCGTAAGTGTTAAATTGTATTAGGGAAAGACTCTGCATAGTATGTGAAAATTGTGTTCACATAGGTTTAGTTATAAACTTATATACTTAGTAATATAAACGGCACACTTAGATTTTAGATATGCATGTTCTCTTAGTTGTTTACGACTTCTGAAATTCAATTACCTCAACACTTGAAAACGCGCATTCACGTACGATGCATCTCTGAAACATTGCAGCAGCGTTTAATATCGAGCATTTTCACAACCACTCCACTTTATTGCTTATTCAACATTCAGTTAACGTAAAATCATTTTTAAATTTCAATTGCATTACAAAATTGGAAAACTTCATTCTTAACAATAAATAACAAAAATCTTATTGTCACTGTGGTTCCGACATATATGTTGTGAACGTCCGCTCCATCGAAAAACGACTAGATAATCATATATAATATACAAAAAAACAAAAAAATATCTTATTGGATAAATAGTGTCCCGCAAGCACCCTTGCGATGGCTTTATAAAATCACCCTCTTGGAAATATAACGTGTACTCGAATTTACGTTTTGCTGCAATTACCTAACATGATAATATAGAAAACGTTTATTTAAATAAGCACATTACCAGTAGAAATTAATGTAAGACAAAGCTTTAATCGTGTACAAGTTGTAGCGCAAAGTTATTCTACTTTGCACTCGGGACTCCTAAATATCAACTCCTTCAGTGCATTACTTGCATGTAAGAAAATAAATCACATTACTTAGTTACTCGCTCCTTACATCTCGCTCGTAGATTCACAATAATTATTTCAAGTAGAAAATTAATTTATCTTCTTAATATTCCTATCCAAGGGAAAAGCTTACAAAGAAAAACGAACAAAATTTTTTTTCTTGTTTTCGCTTCGTGAGACCCCGCAATTATTCTATAATAATAAAGTTGAAAGAAACTTTAATTGATTGTATTAGGGGATTATAATAAATTAATTTTTAAAGTAACTTACGTACTTTATATTATAGGAAACGGGTAGATTTTGTAAGTGAATTTGGAATGTTAAGTCGTTCGGAAAACATTCTTTTGCTGTCTAATGATGTAAATAAAATAGATAGCATTTCAAATTTTCTTAAAGTGAACCGGTTTTTATTGCTAAAACAAATTATGTATTTTTTATAAAATTACTCTACGAGATTTACTACTACAATCTATGTTGTGTGCTGAAAAATATAGTATAAACCGGATTTCTCGTTTGATGTTTGATAAATTTTCTTTTAAATTAGATGTATCAAACTTTATGTTCTATTTAATATTCGACTAGAAAATTGAAAATATCTAATGAATATTACTTTTGATGTTACAACTTCATATTAAATTTTTATATTGTAGAAATAATTAGATGCATACTTCGATTCGTCAAACTCAGGTATTTTTTATCAATTTCATGCTTCCATGGACCTAGTTTCCTCTTCCCTTTTAAATTTAAGTTGAAAAGTTAGCAAGTTAAAGTTAAACAATGGAATAATTGTGTCTGTCTGGCTTGTTAATTTGGAAACTTTAATTTAATATACTTAAATAAATATTTTCTTAAACTAAGCAAAAGACTGCAAACAAATATCTGCATAACTACCTGTATAAATAATTTAAACTTAAAGCAATCTAACTGAAATAATATTTAGACAAAATTTAAATTGAATGTAGTCATATTTATTTATAGTATAAACTTGTAAAGTAGCTGGTAAGTTCTCAATTGATTACAAAAATGTTACTAAAGGAACGGAGAGTGTTGCTACTGCAAAAAAAATGTTATTTTCAATTTCAAGTACGGCAATTTTTGGGTTGTGACTGAAAAATATACTGAAGTGAATTTAATTAGTTCCAATAAACTCTGCGTAGTCCAAGGACAATAATAAATTTTTTAATAAAACTTCATAAATGGGTTTGTTAAATTTAACGATAAACGCATGCATGTGCACCGGTATCAAATTTGATATTAACAATTTTTGAATTAATTTTTAAATTAAACATTTTAAAAATATCTACTTCCAATTATTGGAAGTAATTCACTAATAATTAACTAGTAATTCACATTCACTAATTATTACAATTTCACTTCGTATTTTTGTCTTTCTATATAATCTTCTCTTATCTTCCAATTTCCGCTTTTATTCTTTTTATTAAAATTTCCGCTATTACTCAACATTCCATTATTTTTCAGCTTAAAAAACCTAGTTAACAACTTCTTTCAAAATTATACTCGAATTCTACTTTTTATACAAAAATTATTATAGTGTGAATAATTGAGAGACTGGCAAAATTACACTTTTGGCCTCTCCGCCATGGGAGAGGTGGAGAGGATTGGCACCAAGTGAAGTAAATACAAAAAAATGCACAACAATATATTGCTATTTTATTCAGCAAAATTTATTTTTTTCATGGGACGGAACGTATTTCGACTCTAATTTAATTACTACCTTATCTTCTTTTGGTATATATTGTTCTATATATTGTTCCTCCTCTTTTGCTTGGCGAAAACTTTGTTTGTCCTTCAATAGCTCTTGTTAAGGTTGGTTTAACCATTTAACCATTTAACCATTATAGTTGTTGTTGAGAGATAAAAATCAATAATCAAATAATAAACTACAATTAAAATAATTAAAAATTTTCTAAATTAAGTTTTTTCCAATCAAAATCCATTCAAATATCAATTATTTTTCAAAAATCTCTAATCTTTGTCCAAGATTTCTACCGCTCACAGGGCAATCTTGGCCACTATAATCTAGATTTTCCACGGAGTTGTTGTCATCTCAATTAGTTAGCGGGAAAACTATACATACAGTAACAGTAATGGAAATTGTATCGCTGAATATTTCCGAATTAAAATAACAATTCCCAATAAACTTGCAATAACCGTACACAAAGCTAGGTTTTCCAAACCGGGGGGTCTGGGGGGTATGGAATACCCTCCAGTACAACAGAGATTGTGCGCAAAAAAGTGTTATTGAGCTTATAAGTTTCAAACCGGATATCTAATTTCTAAAAATTTAAGATTTCTGATTTGAAATCCAATAACACATTTTTGCTTTTGGAACACAATCACTGATGTACTGGAGAGTATTCTATACCCCCTGACCCCCCCCCCTCCAGTTTGAAACAAAGAATAGAAAATAGAATAGAAATGGATAAAATGTTAAATTTTAGGTTTGATACTCATAAGTTCAAAATTGCATTTTCTTATTTTAATACAATCACAAAGTTTATTTTTTTGTGAGCGTCTTCAAAATACACCACCCAAATGTGCAGGGTGGTAGTGTCGGATTTTTACCCACTAAAACCCCACTCTTTGGAGATGTCGGTAATCGCTATCGCATTTCTTCCGGTATTATCCTGCCTCATTCGTGTTCGTCTCTTTCTTCTTTGTCTCTCTTCCTGTCGATTTAGTCCTGGGTTTTCCACCAACATTATTTTTATTTTTTCCCATTTCTCCCGGCTATCCAGCATCAATCCCACCATGTTGGAAGGGGTGAGATTCTGTCACAGTTGGGTTTGGGCGGCATTTCTCGAGTCTGACCATTTTGTGCATCGAAAGATAGTGTGTGTTGTGCATCGTCTTCCTCACCACAGAAGTTGCAGTTTGGAGTTGCTGATCTTTTGAAACGATACAGATAGCTCCGAAAGCAGCCGTGCCCACTAAGAGCCTGGGTAATCTCGTACGAATTTCTCCTACGGCACGATGTCTGGAATGAGTTGGTGGGTCCATCTGCTCTTGTTCGACTCTCTTCACGAGTTCTGTCATCTTTCTTGAATTTCAGTACATCGTAACTTGAAAAGAATGTTGTTTGCGGATCTGTACTTGGCGGATTAGTAGACAATCACAAAGCTAGGTTTTTCAAACCGGGGGTCTGGAAGGTATTGAATACCCTCTAATACAACAGAGATTGTGAGAAAAAATGTGTTATTGAACTTATAAGTTTGAAACCGGAAATTAATCTAATTTCTAAAAATGTAAGATTTCTGATTTGAAATTCAATAACATATTTTCGATTTCTGAACGCAATCGCCGATGTGCTGGGGGGTATTCCATACCCCAGACCCCCCGGTTTGATAAACTTAGCTGTATTTTGAGAGCTTATGAATGTCCAACCAAAAATCTAACTTTTTATCTATTTCCAATTTATTTTCTATTTCTTCAATTCGGGAATAATTTCTAATGCAATTTTCATGACCGCTACTGTACAATATATTTCAAGATAAATAAAAGTTTTTTAAAAAATTTAATGGAAGAAGGGGATTTTAGAAGACGATAATTTGGTTTAGAAAAAGTATTTTAGAACAGATACTACTACATAATACTGTAAAATAATAAATTATGCGAATTGAGGCTGCCGATAAAAAGTTATCAACAATTTTAAACAATGCACAAAGGTCAGTACCCAAATCCTATGATCCAATCTATCCCAAAAGCTTTCCAATTTATCGCATGGAATATTAACATAAGTCTGTCTAAATTTGAACCGAATCTACTACATGGTTGTGAGTAATCGCGTTTCAATACTTTTACGATTGTATATTGCCAATCAAAATATATTTTTACAAAAATTCTGAATATTTACGATGCTAATTTATATAAATTAAAAGGTTTTCTTTGAAATAACTCTTTGAGTCAGAATTTGTAGTAATATTTGCTTAATATACCTGGTGCCCCTAGATACACGATGGCGACAGAGGACACTTTTCTAATTGTCACGGATTAATGGGAGATTCAAGATAATTCTACTGGAATTTAGACCGTATCGTAGCAACAGCTGCTATTTTGAGAATTAATCTTGAATCTCGAATTAATTCGTGACTATTAGTATGACGATTAGACCTTTTTAAAGCATTTTTTTTTAATTTCCCACCTTCATGTGGCCATAGCCCAGAAATTATTGATTTTTCGGTAAAAATGGATCAGTAATTTCTTAAAGAGCGTGAAATCGTCTACAAACTAGATTCAAACCTTTATTCTCTAAAATCTACGGTTTTCGAGTTATAATTTAAAGCAAATAAAAAAATGTTTACAAATTCGAGAGTTTTTTATTTTCGTTTTTTTCAAAATCCTGTATCTATTAAACGAAAAATTTTACAAAATTCTGAGGCCACATTTCGGATAGGAAATTTAACGGACTACAATTTCTGTCTAGTAAAAATTTTCAAAAAACCCATCCCGGGGGTCATAACGTTTCGTTTAGAAGATACAAAGTTCTGAAAGAGATCAAAATAAGAAAAAGCTCTAAATTTTCAACATTTTCTTACTTACTTTAACCCATAACTCGAAAACTGTTGATTTTATACAAAAAATGTTTCAATCTAGTTTGTAGATAACTTCACGCTCTGTAAAAAAGCACTAATCGATTTTTACTACAAAATCAAGATTTTCCAGGCTGGAGCCATGTGAAAATGGAAATTAAAAATAGTGCTTTAAAGAAGCCTAACTTGCGAGAGCTTGAGTTTGGAAAAAAAATTTGTTAAAAATGTTTCTTAGAAAAGTGTCCTCTATCACCACATACGTTATGTAAAGTGTTTCCAAAAATACACTGTATACTATAAAAGTGTTCATAAATATACACACGTAGAAAATTATTATCTTCATAAATATTATTCAAATGTAAATGGGTCGACCAATCAGACAGGAAAAATAGTAAAAGTCATGGGAACTGATAGGTACCTCATTATGAGCTATTTCTATTGCGATTTCTGCGACAGAAAAACTGTCTTCTACTCTCTGGAGTGTAAAAAGTAGTTAATTACCATAAACTTCAATTCTTGCACCGGAATATCGTTGTACCGAAATGGCCGCACCGAAATGTCATAAAAGGTACCAATTACCAATGCCAATTTATTCTTAATGAATTTTTAAGCATTAATACAAATTAAAATAAAGGTTCCTTTGTTTTGATAAAGGTTTCATTATATTCAGTTGGGGGTCCGTCGTAGTATAAATTATATTATGTATTATAACAATTTATAATAATAATATAACAACATTACAGCTAGTCGTCGACACTAGGTAACATAATTGCTTCCACAAAATGCAGACAACAGACTGTTGTAGACTTGACAACAATTCAGGTTAGTGTACACAATTATATCCCGAGATTTAAGCGGTAAATGAGGTGACTGTTTTTTTGGTATAAAAATAGACTATAATATAATAAATGGAATCAACCATTAACCACTGTTGTCATAGATTAACAATTCAATTATTTATAATTGTGCATAATTATGTCAGTTAATATCACAAATCTCTAGATTATACACGCCGTCTTTGAAAATCTCGTCAATCCACTCATGACTCCCTAAATTTATTTCTAAATTTTCTAGTTCAGTGATGATTGATAAACCAACAAATCTGAATAGTAATTTCATAGATGTAAAATAGTTGGGCAAAATAGTAAATGTCGGTTGGATCGATAGCTTTTTATTGTGAAGTTACAGTCCACTTATTGAAGTCGCAATTAGGTGTACATTCAAAAGTAAAAGTGTGCGGCGGACAAAGCCCGCACGGTAATACTTTTAAATTTTGTAATTACTTGAATTTCAAGGTTGTACAAGTGGTACTTGTAGCTTCCATTGTAATATTCGTTTGATCTCCACTTTAATGGGTAAAATTTTCTGCCATCAATCACAGTTTCAATTGTAATGGTTAATCGGTTATTATGGGTGTTTACATTTACGCATCAAAAGTTTACATTTGCGCATCGAATTTGAAGTGTTAATTATTGCAGTTTGGTTGTGCGCACGTCCAGTTAATTTCAACCTTCTTGTCGAAGGTGTATTCCAGAGGATACTGAGAGTGCACTATGATGTTCTGTCTGAAATGGCAGAACACAATCATTCAGTCGTCCTATACGAGAAAAAAAAACCGGAAGTACGTATATCAAATAGCCGCAGAACCATAACTAATTTTGCCTAAAGCTCGCAACACCCAAATTATATGAAGTAGGTAGTTAATTATAAGAAACTTGATTTTAAGTGGGTTCAAACGGCGCATTTGAGCTTATAAATTTGTGTGTATTTATTGCAGCAATTTTGTTAAAAGCGTCAGGCCATATTTTTTATTTTAATATTCAATGAAGTGCTGTATATTGAAAGGAATTATTCAAAAGAATTGAGAAAAATGACATTGTTTTTGAAATGGCAGTATTTTACAATAAAATTGTTTGATTTTGTGCTTTCACCTTATACGATTGTCTTAAATATCAATAAAGACGTTTTCTTCAATTTCAAGTTAAACAAAATCGTATACATACAAAGTGGGTCAATTTCCAAACAACAGAGATGTGCAAATAGCGTTCACATAAAATTTGCATTGGTGTAATAAAACTACATTGGAAAACCAATAATTTTAAAATAAACATTTTTGTATTATTGGGTTCTATTTTTGTTTCATTGTTAATTAAATTCCCATATTATTTTAGTGTCCATTTCCTTGGAAAAATTTTTTATGGAAAAACTATGCATATCCTGATTTCATTTTAAAATCTATTTTATTATTTATGCTTAAGCTAATAATTTATTATACTGCACTTATGTAGCCTGAATCTTTTATTATGCCGAGTTTTGGAATATTGAACAATGAGAGAGATGATTGAATTTAAAAACTGAATTTGCCGCTTTTCTGAAAACCAAATCACATTACACAATCATACAAAAAGTAGATGTAGCTGGATATGACAGTTTTCTAAAATTTCCCAACTGCAAGCACTACCGAAACGCGGTGAAGTGCAGTTTGGTCCTTTAACAAGTTGTAAGTAGAGATTATCATTTTCCCAGATGATTTTTGTTTTGTAAAAATAAAATGAAGCAGATCCTGGATTTTAAAGTTGTGTGGAAATCTATAATGAATGTAAATACGATTCAAAAACTTTGAGTGTTGTGAATTTTTGTTGGGTAAAACTAAGTTTATTTTAAGGCTAATCTGCTGTGCTTTAGAAAACCCAATTGCACTTTTCCTGCAATGGAATTTCAAACTTAAATTGTGTTTTATTCAACACTGCCATTTATCTTAAATTGGCACTTCTCTACCATTTACTATTCTATCTTTAACTCGTTTTCATTTTGAATAATATTCAAATAAATTGTACTTTATTCCGGTTTTATAAAATCGATAATTTTGACAATCGCCGAATACTCGGCTCAAAGGCTGTTTTCTGTTTGGGAAAAGAAACATATTTTAGGGTTTCACGAAATTTGTTTTATTTCTACATTTAAATGGAGTGACAATTATTTTATACATTTTGATTTGTTCAAGCGTCATAAATTTTCCACGAGGTATCATGTTAGTGTTTTCTCTTATCTAAAATTTAGTGAACACGGGCATGTGCTCCTGAGTGTCACCTACTCAAAACAGATACGAGACGACACTACATTACTTTGCTCCGGGAAAGCTGTAACATGTATGTTCGTTGATCTGTCTACAATAATAATCCATTCTAAACAAGGATTCTTCGAATAGTTTTTAACGTTTTTCCTTTTCGTGGGAAAGTTTTAATACAATTGCCGAAAATTTTAATTAACCGAAATTTGATTTTGTTAACTGAAAGTAACACAATTTTAGACGTCACCGTAAGGACATAACTCAATAGTCGTCCCAAACTTAATGCTATCATCTCAAGCCTGTAATACAGTTTGCAATTATCCGGGGAAATTGAGAATCTTATCTGTTTCATTTTGGAAGTGATATTATTCAAAATAAGCGACCAACCGTTAAAAAGGAGACTTTCTTGCAGCTAGCAGACTAAACGATAATGACTGAAATTGAAATATATAAATTAGTGCAATTCTAAAGGCAAGTTTAATTGCATCAAATAATCCAGAAATCTCTCCCGAGTGCAAGAATTTCCAATTAATTACTATTTGTTTTCAAAGTTTTCAAATGGCATAATTAGAAACTCGGAAGTTTTTCTATAAATTCCTGTTTTCCTACGAAAGTACAATATTTCTGTAATATCACATCTATTTTGTTTTGAAAAGCAAAATATATCAATGACAATATCAGGAAAAGCATAGCATTTTGTGCTTTTATAAAATTGAATCTGAAGTGCGCTTTCTACTACAAAGATATATCAATATGCGAAGTGACGAGACTTATTCAAAGATTTTGATTTTATACATGCCTACGCTTCTACAATTCACACAAATTCAAAAAATTTAGTGTTGCGAAAATTTATTGATCAAACCCAAATTTTTTTACTTTTACTATTACTTCTTAAAATTAAAAGTTATAAGAACTTCCCTGTACTAAGTGAATTGTGGTTTTCATTTTTCTTTCCTATTAAGAATAAATAATGAGCTTTTATTGAATAATTTAATAAAGTGAAATAATTTATAGAAGTAGTATAACTCTATTTTCAAATAAGATCCAGACACTTTTTTTTAGAAATTCTATATATTTTCTCAAGCTTTTATTCATTTTTCACTTTTGCATAAACAAGCTTCAACAATAAAGTAAAAATGTTTTTCTTCAAACGAAAGTGTGTTTAACAAAATGTATTATTAAAATAACAAACAACCACATTTGTTATCGATTGAGTATATGATGAGGACAAAAACATAATTTTATTTACAATCAGTTAATAATCGACCCATTTCCTGTATTTTTATCAGTTGCGAAATGGATTATTATTTCCTTTAACTGAAATTTTAAATTTTCTGGTTTCTCCGCTAGGAAAAACGTATTTGACGTAGCAACAACTAAGTGGGGAACCGGGCTTTTGCCGAGAAGATGGCCGGTTGAGACAAAAGTTGTCTCCTGAACTTTATTTGTGATTTTCATTTTGAGTTTATATTTTTACAAAATATATTCATTTATTTGAATGTTGGTGTAATTTTAGTAATTTATTGGACATAAAAATTATTGAAATTTGTATTTGGAAATATTAATTTTCCAAATCGGCAAGACACAATGTAACTCGAGAAAATATCACTTAATAAACTAAATTTAACTTGTTTAATTTTCTCAGTAGTTTTCTTGGACAAAATTCCTAAATCAAACTTTTTTAAATTCTTCAGAAATTGGTTTTAAAGTTTTGGATATGAGTAATAATCTCAATTTTTAATTTTTGATTGTATTCAGAAATTGAATTTCAAATCAGAAATCTTAGATTTTAGAATTCTGAAGTTAGCTTTCTGGTTTGAAACCAATAAGCTCTGGTGTAATAATTTCTGGTGTACTGGAGGGTATTCCATACCCCCCAGACCCCCCGGTTTGAAAACCGGGAAAAAATATTATGTTTATATTGTGTGCGGCTATAGAAATTTCATTGGAAACTGTTAAATATATATTTTAATTCGGAAATAATTACCGATGCAATTTTCATGACTGCTACACTGTCTTAATGGAATTCCGAATTGATCGAAGTGTTTGAATCGAACATATGCTGCAATTTACCGAAATTTATTTCCAAAAATTTGGTTGGGGTTTTTTAAACTGTAGTCCAATTGAACCAGCATTCAAGCAAGGTTGGTACAACCGGCCCCAAGTACGTCGACTACTAAGCAGAGAAACCTGGTTAGAGCCTGAGTAAAGCAAGAACTTTATTCTAACCGTCCTCCCTCGGCGGGCAATGGCAAACCACCGAAGTAATCTGCCTTAAAAACGGTTAATAAAAAAATGGAGTGGCTAGCCAAAACCCACCCTTGGTTGTAACGCTACTCATAATAATAAAATAAATAAAAATAATGTAATAAAAACAATCTCGCATATAAGTCAGAGTCTTAACAAAAGATGGCGCTCTCGTTTTCTGTTACATTGGTGACCCTCGACCAAGCAAAGCATGCACAAAGCAAGCAAGCACTGCGCAAGCAAAGCATCCTTCTGATAAAGCTGCTCTAATGAGCTACTTCTTCGCTTCTACTCAAACCAAACGCAGACACCAGTATCAGTTGGCTTGTTCTTTTGTACCACCGTGATTAGCTATTTGACACATCGGATACGAGAACATCATCAGCAACTACGCTATGATGAGCATGCGATTCTGACAAACAAAAGCCTTAGATACAAACAACCGCAAAGCGTAGCAGATAAGGCATAACGCCCATTAGTTCCAGCCTCAGCAGTGAAATGAGTCATGCGCTTAGATTTCAAATTCATAATTTAGAGATTCTGACTTCAAACCTCACAACGGTCGATGTTTAATATAATATTTCTTATTATATTATTAATGCTCGTACTAATAGTAACGGCTTAATCCGAGATTCAAGATTAATTCTCGAAATAGCAGCTGTTGCTACGATACGGTCTAAATTCTAGTAATTTAATTGGAAAATCTTAGGATTATCTTACATCTCGGATTAATACGTGACAATTATTACGGGCATAAATGTTATAATAAATACAATTTCGCAAATAAGTCACACCAGCCTGAACAGATGGCGCCCCCTATTGCCCGTACTAATAGTCACGGAGCAATCCGATCCTAGAATTTACCAATGAGATTACTAGAATTTTGACCGTATCGTAGCAACAGCTGTTATTTCGAGAATTGATCTTGATATCCGGATCAATCCACGACTATTAGTACCGGCATTAGTCTGCCGTTGTCGTTATCGACCTATACGACGGCCTTATAGGCGTATAACAGTTAATGAGGAGGCCATATTTTACATCGTTATGACAACCGCAGTTCGGCGAATGCGATTCGGCATCGTATATTCGGCGATGACTGTCAATTCGGCGACCCGAAATTCGACTATACTAGTTTCGACGATTCCAATTCGTCATCGGCATTTCGGCAATTCCCATTCGCAGACAGAAAATTTGACTATGACGATTCGGCGACGGGAAATTTATTTAAGTGTTAAAATTTATTAAAAATTTGAAAAAAATTTATTTTTTATTTTTAAATTAAATATTTATTTACATTCATCACAGGCAATTATATCCATAATTTTAAGCAAAAAGATGAAATATATTATATAAAAATGACTATTCCACCGCCCAAACTCAACTGACTAAAAAATTCACTCTTTGGTACGACACGACAGGAGACATGATAAGGTCATCAACGGCTTTAGCGAAGAGTTATCGGACCGTAGTTGCTTCGCCATCTGCCTGGGACACTGTCAACCCGACAAAATGAACTCGAACTTAATTTCCGAGTTGACGGTTGCCGAGTTTACCGGTCGTCGAGTTTACCGGTCGCCGAGTTGGTCGGTCGCCGAGTTGATCCGTCGCCGAGTTGACCGGTCGCCGAGTAGCCAGTCGCCGAGTTTTGCTATATAAATAAAAAAAGCAGGAAACCGATGTTTGAGTCTTCTGCAGCAGAATGGACGATGTGAAATTCATTGTAAGTATACTAACGCATAATTTGGACAAAGCAGTGAAACAAGGGTAAATTTCAAAACAAAGGGCCCTCTAAACCCATACATACCACTGGAGGTCATGCTGCATTGTCCAGACGGCTGCAGAACTAAAAATTCTGGTTTTGGTCTCTTAAAGGGATAAGGTGCCTATCAGGCAATCCGTTGACTGTAACACCAAACTCAATCCAGACTAAATCGGGCTGACCTAGTAGGTCTGCATCAGGCTGCTGTATTAGGGATGGGTTCTGGTAAACTACAGGTTCCACGTCGGGTAATCCCGTTCCAGAGCGGACCTGAACTGTAACCGCAAACTCGGTCAGGACTAAATTGGTCTGACCTAGTGGAGCTGGATCAGGCTTCCACATTACGACCGGATATGTATTTTAGAAATATTTTAAAAATAAGAAAATTTTATTTTTAGAAAAAGTATTAGGTCATGTGCAATGCTACCTGTGGCGAATAGGTATTTTGATATGGAAAAAATCTACTTCGGTTATTTTACAATTTTGGTTTGATTATATGTATCACTTTGGGTTAAGTTACTTCTGAGAAAATTTTTAGAATTTCTTAGACTAGTAATTTTTTAAATTGCTACCAAAATCGAAATCTGTCAACTTATGATATTTGAAAATCTATTTTATTAAAATTTTTCAACAAAACTGCATAGGAAATAATTTTTTTTTATTAGATTCAATATCACTGCTGTCCTGTTTGGTAAATTACCAAAAGAAACTGTGGATAACTTTTAAAAAGCTTCGCTATGCCCTTTCTTTGTTGTTACAAAATTTACAATTTGACCGTAAGTAAGTCAACAAACATACAAACATAGTCATACAAATTTATTTTTCTTTTCTTTTTGTTATTTTAAATAAATAAGTTTATCGAAAAATGTAAAAATAAAGTTACAATTTAGTAAAACCGACCATGTAGAAGTAGACGAAGATCAAGTTAACTCAGCTTTCATAAAAAAATTATGAATAAATTGATGTTGTTTGTAAAATAAAAATAGTGAAAAATCAATAACAGTCACTCTGTAAGCTTGTTGCTGCGAGACAAATTTTCCTAACAAGCAAGACAGACGGGAAATGAAATTTCAATATGTTAAGAAGCAACTCAACTTCAATTGGCATAAAAATTTCTTGGCCGTCGAAATCAGCAATACATTTATGCTGCTTTATAAAATGTTGGTTTAAATGTTGCCAATGTAGGTTTTCACAATTATCAGGAATTAATATGTTAGTTTTTAAAATATTCTTTATTACTGCAAGGATTTTATAACATTTTATTATAAAAATAATTTTAAAATTTGAAATCAATCCGTTGAGTCGTTTTCAAAATGAGTACGGAAAGCTCCAAATACCGCACAATGGAAAATCGACTTGGAGATTCAACGCAACTAAGTCGTCGTTATTAAATCGTATTTTTGTAAAATGTTTAGCATAAAATTTTACATAAATAAGTATATTATATTATTTAAAAAAACTAATATAGAATACATTAATGGTGAAAATCGGCCAACCGCAAATGACGTGAGCGAGTATTTTATATTAGAAAATGTATTAAGCAAAATTTGTTTCTTCTCATCTTCCTTACAGCTTTTGCTGGAAAATGTTTTTCTAAACAAGCCGCTTAGAAAATTTTTTGCGATAATTTAAATTTAAATTTATTATGCTAAAGCTACTGATTATTATTTTATCTTCTCTAAATTGAAATTAAACAAATCTGCTTGTTTGTTTCAAATTCGGCAAGGTTCTTTCGTCTGAGATGGGTTTGTAAATTATGATTAATGCAGTAGGTTGTCTTGGTATTGATTATTATTTATATTTTAATTCAAAATTTGTGTTAAATTAAGGTAAATGAGAAATCCGTGTAAATATCCCTAAAATTACCCAAAGGCATCAAATGTGAAGTTGTGTGACATTTAATTGGACACTTTATTACCTAATTTGATTGTCAACAACCGCTAATTCAAACCTTTAACGCAGAGGTTCCTAAACATTTAAATTTACGTAAAATCTTTAAAATTTACACCACGAAAATATAATATAAGTTTTCAACTCTTTAGGTGAATGTAAACTCGTGGTGCTGATATCGGTGCAGTTCGAGCTTAAATTTCATAGTTTAATTAAAAACTTGGAGACTTACTTTTGTACTTTTATGTGGCACATTTTTAAATGAACGAAGTTTTATTTTATTTAGGAAACCTTTTTTTTAACTTCACTCGGCACGTTTTCCATCTTACATTTTTCAGATTGACAGGTTGCTGTGTAGTAAAATTTGTAACCACACGACTTTCAGTTTAACAAAAAGCATTTTTACGTGTTTTTTGTAAAAGTCTCAAGTATAGCTAAGATTAATATTTTTCTTATGTAAAAATTCCTTTTAAAACTATTCAGTGCTTTGATATTTAAAATTTTAATTGTGATTTTGCATTAACAAGTTTCAATCCTTGCACACAATTTTTAAATTTTAAATAACAAAATTCATCTGCTTTACGTACTCATATAAAATAAACTATTAATAATGGCTTATTGTAAATATAGAATCCAGTACGAACTGTAATGAAAAGCTCTACGTTTTTGTAGTTCAATTAAAATTAACTCATAACTGTTTGTAAATTCTAATCCAATTACATTCGTGTCCCCTGCTTTTCACCCCTATTTAGAGGTGGTTTTGCATAAAATCGTGAATATTTACAAATCTAAACAGAGATAACCAAAATTATAACAGCAATATTGTAGCTGATGGGGTGGGTACAAAACATATTTTTTGTACAAATCCTTAGAATGTCCTTGACCATTTAACAGCTTACCGAACTAATTTTTAAATTAATTAATTGAATTATTTTAAAATCTCGCCCATCAAGTTTGAAGCTACGTAGGTTAGTCCTTGTTAAGGATAAACCGTCTATAACAGTGTTTTATTTGAATAATATGTAATTTCTTAAATTATATCTTTGTTAATGCAAGCAAAATTTATAATTACATAATTCGTTGTTGATATGATATTGTACGTCAAATTTTCGCCGGCTTAAATATGGAGTTTGAACAGCCACTATACCTATATTCAGAATTTAATTAAATTGTAAGCAATTATCTACTATTATTTAAAGATTAAACTTGTAATTGTAATTTTGCATACAAAAACTTTTTCGAAAATACGATCTTTGAGATCATATTTGCTTAACAATGAACCAATCAATGGGATTTACTTTAATTATTTTTGTGTTTGTATAAAAGCAGTAATAATAAAATAATCCGATCAGAGAAAAAACCTAAAGCAAACTAATGATCCAGTCAAAACATTAATTATAGCTAGACAGACTGATGTACTCGTAACACTCTGTAAATAAATTTTATATAAATAAGGTCATGCTGACAAATAACAATTTAAGAATAGAAATTATAGTAGTCTATTTACATGTGTAAAAGAATCCGATATATCAAACCATTTTGTTTCCTATTGCGATAATAAGCAAATTTAACAAAATTCAATAAAAGATGCGGAAGTAATTAATAAAACCTGGTTTGACTTTGAAGAGTCCATAAACAAGACAAAAGCAAATGTTCTGGAAACAATGAACTAACTTTTAAGTTTAATGTCGATTTGACTGCGAGATCAAAAGTATACTACGATCCCACCGCTGCCACCAATGTAAGCTTCAAGTTCAAGCTGCCGCGTTCAACCGGCCGCGTTCAACTATTTTTTCTAAATGGCAACCTTTACTTTTCTTTACACATATTCAAAACCAAGTTTAAACTATTTAGGATAAAATATCACTCTATACTAATTATTTATCAAGAAGGCACTGGAACACAGTTTTGACAGTAAGAATTTTGTAGTCTGGGGTTCACTGAAGTTTTTAATTAAATACATTTTTGTAACTTTGGGTCTGGTTATTTCGAAAACTTTTTGCTTCAAGGTTGTGGTATTTTACATTTTCATAAGCAGAAAATTGTTCTCTTTCCAAATACGTAAAAAAAAGTTTGGTATTCAAAAAAATTTTCAGTGACGTCACAACTTCAAAACACACTAAAACATTGCTATGGGCAGAAAGAAGTGACATTTAAAAATAAAGGTTGATTTGTCCAAGGTTTTTTTGAGAAAATTTCTCAAAATCTTTTTATCGAATTTGTTTCCAACTTTACGAGCTTACTGTATAATGTATATAATAGTCTGGCGTCTATAATATGAACCTTTATAACCATCCACCCATAAATCATATTGCTTTGCGATAAAGCTTTGATACATACCACCAATAATGTAATTAGTTGTAACAACTTTAGCAATTTAGCTTTCATAATCTTAAATTGATTTCGTGATATCTGTCGAAAAATGAAGAAAATTTTAACTTGAAGTTATTTGATAGCTTAATTGAAAAATCTTTTATTTTCCATTGTAAGTCATAATATTTTACAGCGATTAACGATTTTACGATGCAGAGCTATATATGTCGTAGAAAATAAAATCAAATCAAACTTTTCTTTTTCGGTAATGTTGCCGTAAGTGTTTGATATTTGACGGATGTTTATAAGTCAAACCCAAACTGGTAGTCTTCGTAAAAAGCCTTTGCGTGCTTCCTTTAGTAGTTAATTGAATTGCTTGGTCGTTTTTAAGAACCTCTTGTATAAATAAAAATTCCTCTCTTACTGTAATTGATGAAAGGATTCCTTTTTATTTCGGTGGGTAAACCAGCGTTTGCATTTGTATTTTTAACGTTTTACGAAATCAAAAATTTCGAAAACCAAAATGAATTACTTTATTGTTAGTGAAGGGATAAAAGTTTTAAAACTGAGAATACTCGTTTAGAACAGGAAATTAAAATGGCAAAGTTTAGGTAATTCAAGTTTTCTTTCATCCTGTAAATTTCTTCTAGACGTACAACGTTTAATTAATCGCAAATTAAAAATTTTATTTACATTTTAATAAAAAAAGTAATTAATAAAAATTTTATATTACATGGGTAGCGTAATTTCCGCTTACAAACGATTGAAAAAAACTGTAACTAAGAACTTGACAATTACAATTTTTGCTAGAAAACGACTTTCAATAGCTTTAATTTTATGTTCAATTCTTCTTCACTTGCAATAGTCACACACGTAGGGGGTGATGATTCATGAAACGATAAATAGTAAAATAGTTTAGGAAGATGACAAAGCAAATTGATTGTAATGTAAATGCAGTCAAGTTTTGTACCAACATTTTGCTTTAGTTGAATGATTAGACGCCTTTCCTAACGTTTGCTCGGGTCCGGGGAGGATTTCTGAACAATTTATTCCCTCGGCAGTTCACCCTTGTTTCCACTTTCGATATCATTATAGCGGAATGTGGTTGTAATATATTCTGTATGTAGTAGGATCTTATCAACATATGCAATGGCTCATGAAGGTTCATAAATCATTTTTTTAATCAATCTTGGCAATCATCACATTTTATAATTAAAATATAACTTGGTATATGCTTAGCATATTCGAAACGAAAAAGTCTGCAAGACAAAAAAGTTTTTACCGATAACAATTTATCCTAAACGCAAATCTCACATGTACGTGCCATAAAATGCTACCTCACGCTGTCCACAAATAGGAATAGGGCTAAAAACGGAAATAAAATGACCGGCTTTGAAAACTTTCGTTTTTATACAAAAAGTATTTTTAACTTTTTTAAATATTTCGCTTTTATAATTTTACGTGCAAAATTACATCCGTCGGCAGATTTTGAGACTAAGTGGTTTTTGCTAGACTTTTCGAACAATGCAAATTCGAAAAATTTGGAGACGCGTCGAAAAAATTTCAAAATAGATTGCAACTGGAATATAAAGTCAAAGTAAGGTATTTTAGCGTAAACGAAATACATTTTATACAAAATTCAGATTTTGTCCTCGAATTTGCATTTGAAGCTTCTTTAAATAAAAATAAGGCTTGAAGTTTTTATACGATTTTTACGTTGCAACTACCCCACTTGTTTTGAATTTTTGCGAATGTATTACACTAAAAAAAATTAACCAGGATATTTCTTATAAATTCATGAAAAATCTCTTCAATTTTTATTGTTTCTCCGAATTGCACAATGCGAGGCTGAGAAAAATAGAAATTTTTATAGTTTTTGATAAACTTATTTTTAACTGAAATATGTCCGCGTCAAATGATAAACTAAATTTATACTTACATGTTTATGTGTTAAAATTGTGACATTAATCTAACAACACGCTTTGAAAAAACACGCCATGGTTTATTTCCAAATAGGTCAAACACGAGATAATAATTACCTGAACAAGAAAAAAAAACATTTTGAAAAATAGAAAAAAAAACTGAGGGGGGGGGGAAGAAAAATAAAGGTTTACTTTTATAAATAAAATTTGCAATAACAATAGGTACATAAAGAAATAGCTGAATTAATAATATAAGCTGAAGCAGATTTGTTTTGATCACAAATATTCAACAAACTTAGATGTAATAATGTTATTCGAATAAGCTGTGATGTTCTAAAATACTAAAAATTCATCTTCAATGAATGTTGATACAAGAATAATAAGATTTTCCTTAGGGTACTGGTTATTTATCTTTGATGGTGATATCGGTGAGTTTGCTGTAGTCTATTACGGTTCTATATTTATTTTGCATTAATATCCGATTTTTTACAGTAATCTCTCCTATTACGTGGCATTCTTATAACTCGGTTTTGACATAATGTAGACGAAGTTTTGTGGCACTCATACCTATTACGCGGAGAGTTTCAATATAACGCGGTTTTATACAACTTGATATTAACTTAAGAGGAGGTTACCGTCAACAGGAATGAAAAATGCATGAATTTTGGGAATTTTTTTTTGATATAAAATAAATGCTTTTGGAAATAGATTGTCAAGTAAGCTGACGTTTTTGATTTTTTTTTATAAATATAATTTGACTTTACTGTCAATTAATAGAAACAAAGCTGTATGCGGCATGCATTGATCTGCGCGAAGCGCTCCACAGCCTTGCCGGTTCATCTGAATTAAATATGGTTAAAAAATTATTAAACTGGACTAAATTTGGGGGGCCTTGTCGGCTTTAGCTTTTCAATAAAACCTCTGCATAGCAAAATGGCAGCCGTTTGAAAAAAAAAACAATTTTTTTGCCCTGTTCTTTTTGCTTGAACCCACGAAAATATTATTTCTAAATCAATTTTTGACAAAAATCTCTTCGTCTGGGCCCCACAAATTGATTTTCATTTCAATTGACCACAAATTCATGTAAATTTGTTGATCCGTTGAAGCTGTAGAGCGCCCCGCGCACTGACAAATGTAGTTTCTAGATAAACGCGTTTGAAGGTACACATGTTTACCAGCCATTCCATTCCATTGAAGAGGCTGTAATTTCTAAAATACGTTAAATATGAAAATATCCTTTTACCAACTTACTCTAAACACTTTGAAGTTACAAATTATGTAAACAAAAAAAAATCGAAATTTTCATCGTCATGAACTGATGAATTTGATTTATAATTTACTGATTTCTGATATTTACTTAATGTGGTTTTCATATTACGAATATACACGAATTAATCGTGTTGCAGGAGGATTGCTTGTGTTGGTTTTGGTATGAAAAATTTTTATATTTGAAATAATATGGAAGTCAGGTTATGTTTACAGAAACCAAGAAAACAGGCTAATAAAACAATAGCAAACTTTCGTAAAATATTATCATAGTTTGCATGTCTAGAATTCTTTTGTGTAAAGTAAAAAAAAATGTATTTTATAATAAACATTTGGGGGACTGCCATTGAGTAGGGGGGGGGGAAATATAAAAAAAATGACTTTTGTAAATAAAATTTTTAGTAACAATACATAAAGAATACATAATGAAGTAGCTTAATTAATAATATAAACCGAAGCATATCTGCTTTGATCACAAATATTGGAACAAACTTGGAGGTAATAAAATTCGAGAAAGCTATGATGAGCTAAAATACTAAAAATTCACCTGCAAAAATGTAGATACTATAATATTTTTTCACCTAGGAGATATATCCAAGCATAGTTAAGGTTTGTCTTTGATTTCGCATAGATTGTCTAAGGTACCGGATACTTATCTTTGATGGTGATGTCGGTAAATTTTCTGTAGTCTATTACCATTCTAAATTTATTTTGCATTAACATCTGATTTTTTTACAGTAATCTTTCCTCTTACGCGGAATTCTTATAACACCGATTTTACAAAATGTTGACGGCAAAGTTTTACGGCATTTTTACCTATTACGCGGAAGGTTTTGATATTACACGAGTTTGAACAACTTAAAATTAACTTAGTATTGACAAGATAAAGTTCCAATGCTAAATTTTTATTTAATTCACTTAATTTGTTTTTCATATTACGCAGTATATGGTTTCCATATAATGCGGTACTAATTAATCGCATTGTAGGAGGGTTGACTTTGTTGATTTTGATGCTAGCAAAAATAAAAATGTAAAGTGAGGGATGACTGTGATAACTTATACATTAATATAAATTCCAAAAGTTTAATGAAGGTGACAATGTTTCAAATTGATGTCACGAGGTTTTCAATCCAAGATTTTAAAACCATAAAACCAGAAGCATGAAAGTCGTTCGAATGTTTAAAATCAACTGTAATCCCGATGTACGTTGTGTAATTGATTACTACTTCTTGCAGATTAATTATCTTATGGTGGATGGTAAGTTACTGCAGTTTTCACAAAGTTACTAATCACTAATTAATTTAACTTAAAAAACCAACTTTAGTTATTTTATTTGTTAAGTTTTAATCAAGCCAGGATATACCTAATAAAGAAAAAAGGTATCGCAATACGTACAATATAACAATATATTAAGCGAAAAAAATAAGTAGATCTTTGTCGTCGTAAGGAAAGTAATAATCTGTTTTAGTGTTTCTTTGTAATAAAAGAAAAAAATTTTAAAGCAAAAAATTAATAATAATGATTTCAGAGAGAGGTTGAAGTTGAGATTTATCTGTGTTAGAAGACAAGATAAATTAATAAATAGTATTTCGAAAACGCGATACTATATTTACTACAAAAGTCTCAATATTGACGAAATTTGTAATATCGAAATTTAATTAATTTTTTTATTATAACTAAAGTTTGAATGAAAATATTAATTACAGTTGTGAAATGTATACAAACTTTTATTTGATGAAAATTTAATTAATTTTCATTTAGACAAGTTAAACGAAAGCGAAAATTTAAGTTATTTATTTTAACAATAAGAGCGTTGTTGATGAAAAGAAGAAAATATTCGATTTATAGGGGTTAAGTCCCATATTTATATATCTGACATTAAGAGGGTTGTTTTTATAACAATCCTCGCTTTTTAATCAAAATAACAATGACCAATTTAATTGGTATTTTTTAATACTGCTCAATGGAATTTTATTGAATTTGTTAGTAAGTTGAATGCAACCGAGAGTAAATTATTATTTAAAGAGGTGTAATTTGTCTTAAGTAGTTATATTAGGTTGAATATTGAATATACTGGATCTCGTTTAATGTAGCTTAGCTACTTTCAAATTGAAATGTTCCAACAGCTGATGTTTTATTTATGTCATGGGGTCGACAAGCAAAATCTCGCTGGGAAATCTATTGAACAAAAAACTACAGGGAGGATTTAATTTCAGTTTTATTTCGTTTCTTTTTTTATTGACGTAGGCTCCCGCCTGACTGGTTTTGAAATGTAATTTTGTTTTGAATTAAAAATTATATCGGAAGCACTAATGGCTTTACTTTTACAAAATTGTTGAGCCACTAAATTGCAAATTAAATTTTTTCATTTAATTGTTTTGTGGAATATGTGATTCAAAGCGAATACGTGTTAAGAGGGTTGGCTGAGTAAGATTTATAATATCAGGAGCGACGCTGCTTATCCTGGTAAATCGAATAAAAGGAAATTTGAAATTTTTGAAAGTAATATGTTAGAGGGCGTTACATACATCGACTTATTTACGAGGGTCGGATGACTATATACGATAGTCGCAAACTCCCCTCATATTGAACTTTTTTTATGTCTTGCACAAAAGGTTATTAATTTGAAGGAACGCTTGCAATTTTTGCTCTAAATGCAGAAGTGCGAATCGACTTCTTCTCAAGAAGTAAAAGGTATTTTTCTAGGTTTACCGGTGAACGGAACCGGTACTAATGCGAAGCTATTTCCGACTTAAAGATCGTAGTCTTTTGTGAAACAACAGCTTTGTGCTTTTGTCCGGATATGAATTAAATCCTTTGTTTTCTCAACATTTACCCTTAAAGCAGCAAAAGCTCCATAAGTGTCACGCAATGTGTCGGTGCTTTGTCGTCGATAAAATAGATTAATCACTTGGAAGCGACATCTGATGTTATTTTATTGTTTTAGTATCCTCCACGTCAAATTCCGGACGTAGCTCTTTTTTTTCGCACTCATAGTTACTCAGAAATATTTGATCACGGTTTTTGTTTGATAAATTGTTTGTTTTTAATTACGCTGTCGACACAAACTTGATATTTTTATTTTCCCTTATTACCATACTCTCTTCATCGATAAGTTTGTTTTAGATTGCAATACAAACATATTTCCGCAAATTATTTGTTGTTGTTCCGATAGCGCTAATCAAAAATTGCATTTAAAAACTGCATTATTTATTTATTGCTTAAAAACAGTTAGCATTCTAAAATTTTAATCAACGCAACGGTTCGATAATTTATTTATTGGGTTAACTCAGGAAAGACGACTACCTAACATCCTAGCACTGCAAAGCTTCTCAAATAAATCAATATTCTAAATTATCATATCAAATAAATCATAATTATCATTTTATAATGAATTCCTTTCAACACTTATATCACAAACTGCTATTAATTTACTATAATAAATTTTAAGTAGTGTTAAAGTTTCATTTTGGAATTGAGGTGGATGACGTCGTGGAAAATTAAAGCTGTACTGTAGTTGTGCGGAAAATTATAAATAACCGGAAAAGTTAAAGCGCGTGAGCGAGGATAAGAGTAACATCCTAAGTAGCTGGCGTGAAATTGGGTTATTAATAATTTTTGATAGGCATATTTTCCATAAAACCATTCTTTGTAGCATAGTTCAAGCAGATATCATCAGGACAGCTGTTACCTTGTAGTAGGACTGTGTCGAAAAAATATATTGTCATGTTGCAAATATTCTGCACTGATTTTTGTAAATTTTGTATTTTTTTGTAAATATTTTACGGTTTCCCTAGTTGAGCTGCAAACCGATAGGTGGGGAAACCAGTTTTTGTTTTTTGAGTAAGTAATTTTTATTTTTTTTGAAATTGGATTTGTAACAAATTTCAGACAATATTTGGAAATTGAATTAGTTCGTGATTAATTTTTGATGATTGGTGATTTAAGTAAATTGAAGTATTTTTTCCTATTCCTAGGAATATGAAAAAGGTATCTTTTAAATGTTAGATACCGTTCGCATATGGTCAAGGTAATCTTTTCGATATGAGGTCGTATTTTATATTGGTAAATTTCTTTTAAAATTTTTTTACTGTGGATTTTGGTTTGCAAAATTAATGGATATTTGAAGAATGTCGTTGCTTTTAAAAATCTAAGTAAAATTATTTATAAGTAATAGGATGGTAATTAATTAATTATAAATTGTAATTATAATTATTAGGATACTCCAATTAATTGCAAAATTAAAAACTTGAACCAAAACTTAATGAATCTTGAAAATATTAAAAGCTTAATTATTTTAACTTGAGAAACATAAGTATTTATAACAACTTCTTGTAATTAGAAATAGTTTTTAAAGAGACAGACAGACAGAGGTAAAGGGAGAAATTCTTTTGAAAATGAAAAAAAGTTATAAATACATTGACCAAGCTGAGATGATGATATATGCATAGCAGGGCGTTAAAAATGTGAACGTTTAGTCGCGGCCGTTAACTAGCGGCCGTTTAGGCGCGGCCGTTTAGACCCGGCCGTTTGAACGCAAAACTGTTACGGTTAAGGTTTTTTAATGAACCTAAATTAGCTATAATGTAACTTTTAAAATCTATATAACCACCGTTTCTATCAATGTTTAATCAACAATAATAAATTATTCAATTCATAAATTCAAATCTTTAAGATATTTTAGCGTAAATGAGATTGTAATTACATAGTACAAATTAAAATTTACGGCAAAGCAAAAAATTTTTGAAAATGCAAAGATAGAAGAAATTCATATTCGTGAAGATGTGTTCGTAAAAACTGTCCTGGCAAGTGTCCATTGCCATAAAACTTTAACGACGCAAAGTGGAAGTCTACAATTAACATTGTAGCATAATTTTATTTTAAATTGGATTTTATTAGTAACAATTTTTGGATTACACAAGCGACACCAACGTTGGTTGGTTTAAATTAAAAATTTAATTAATCAAAAATTTATTAAAATTTTAAAATATCAGTGCCGATTAGGCATGTAAATTTTATGTACCGAAACGACACTGTAAATTTATAAATATTCCGTTTATAAATAATCAACACATAATATGTACATAAATGATACATCACAACAGTAACGGCAAAAGCGGTAGTAAATCATTGCCGTACTGTTACGAAAATATCTCTACCGAATATGTACATAAATGATACCTTAGAACAGTAATAAAAATTTGGGCAAATCAATACCGTACCGTTACGAAAATTCCTGTACCGTAAGTGTACATAAATGATACATCAAAACAGTAACGGCAAATGCGGTAGTAAATCAATTCCGTACTGTTACGAAAATATCTGTACCATATATATACATAAATGATACCTAAAAAAAGTAACGGAAACTTGGGTAAATCAATACCGTACTGTTATGTAAATATCGGTACCGTATATGTACATTTTTGACAGCTTTGTGCTGCTTGGGTTGGTAATTATTGCAGAATTTTGTTTACCAACATAGATTCCTACTCTTCTATATTATAGAACCATGCTTTCCTTAGATCTGTCATGTTCGGGAGATTTATTAAATAAGTTGAAGGGTTCCAGTATGACAAGTATGTAACTTTTATAGTAAGTTGAGTACATTTCTATGACCGCTACTGTATATAGAAAGTTTTTGCTTGTTATTACCAAAATTTATAATTAATTCTTAAATTTTCGTGTTTACTATATTATCGGGAATCTACCATGCAAACTATCACAATATTATTACAAAATGTTTTATTTTGTGGGCCTGGATACCGTGATATTCCTAAGATTTTTGTTAGAAAACTACCGTCGGCAGTTACTCTATTTGCCAGTTTGCTTGTAGTTCAGTTAGGCAAATTTTCATACTCGATGCTTTTGTAAGCATAAGAGGCTTCGTGTTAAAATTGCTTTTGCGTTCAAACGACTTTTCGTTTACGGTTAGGTGAGGTTAGGTTAACTCTTAGACCAGTATAGGACATTTAAACCGTGTAGTTGCGTTAAAACGGTCGAAATCGGGACAGGATATTTGACCGTAACGGTTTGAACGCGAGTTTGAAGGAAAAAGTTATGTGTATGGAAGCATAAATGTTTTAAACAGAAAAAAACTAATTTTTATTTTATACATTAGCTGTATTCCTTTTACCTATTTTAAGTGAGATTGTACTGAGATACTCAGGGACTTAGTTAAATGGGTGTGCTTTATACCGTTTCAACAGATGTGCTGTGCCGTGCCGAACTGAGATTTAATTGAGTTAATCACCTCCCTCCCTAACCCAACTGATCTTGCTTTTTCAAAGTGTTACAACTGAGCATAAACTGAGCTAAATTGGGAAATCGCCCGGATTGGTCGGTTTAAAAAGGTTAACGCCCGGTTTGTGGACAAGTGACTAGTACAATAGTAAACATTGGTAAATATAATTTGGTTGGTAAGTAATTTTTGTATCATGGGTTGGTAGTGTACTTTTGTTCTTCTTTTCACCTTATGTTTTTATAACTTTGACTCAGTTAATCATTGTTCGGCTCAGCTCGGTTGTGCTGATGATGGAAATAAAATAGGTAAAAAGAATACAGCTATTGAAATTGCAAAAAAAGTAAAAATAGGAAATTTGTAGAGAATGCCGGATCATTTTTGTCATTATCATTCAAACACTGACTGGTGTCACAAACGTCCGTAATACTTTTAATGGGCCGTTAAGTTTAAGATAACAATGGAAATTATCTTTTGGTACAAGCAAAGCAATAGAAATCATTCGTTAAATTTAACGGCTTGTTAGAAGTTTTGTGAATACGAGCATAGGAGGTAATGGTGGCTCGCAGGCTGCTTAATCTCTAAGCAGGCACGTAGCCTGGATTTCATTTGTGGGAGAGGGGGGGCACTCGTAAAAAGACCTTTGTAAAAAAGTAACATTTTCGGGGGTGTCCCTTCTGGTAATTTTTATTATTACAAATAAATGTTTTTTTCAACATTTCGGGGGCAACCAGGGGGCACGTGCCCTGACTACGGGCCTGCCTCTAAGTTAAATTAACAGTCGTATCGTACAAATCCTACCCGCATCAGTGCATTGGTGTGATCACTGGTTCTGTTACAAAGTGAAAGTTCTGGTTTCGAATCTTGGACTTGGCAGAATTTCCTAGCTCGGCCTATTTCCTTGACGATTTAAGTTAAATCAAGGTCAGAAATGAGTAAATAAAAACAAATAGTTACCAATCTAAAAACAATTGGCCGCACTACCTAGTCAATTTAATAATTCGGGAACTTTTGATTTTATAACGCTACGCAATCATGTGTAGCCAACCTAAAATTCTAAGCGTTGTATTTGCTCTACTCCAACAACAATTTCTAAATCATTGCTCTCACGTGAGTAGTTTAGTAATTGCTTGTTTTCACCGAAAACTTATAAGTTCTATTGGGCATTGATGTAGACGCCACTTTCAATGGTGGATGAATTCAAGCAGGCACAAATAAACTTCTTCACTCCTCGGCCGAGAAAAACGAAATATTGACATTACAAGTCATAATTAGTAGAACGGTTTAGTCTTAAACAGCCAGTGGTTGTGTGTTTTAGCATTGAATGTAAACTATGGAAAAAACTGCATGGTAAACTGAATATAAATTTATGTTATTTTACTTCTAATTAGAAAATCTAATGCAATAAAATTTTATCTTGTATTTTACCGAAATGTTGGGTTTAAAGCTTCTCGAAAGTATATGATACATTAACTTAATAAGTAAAACATAAACAGTATGTAAAACAAAGTATAAAACAATAAACTAGGTTGACTAACTAACTTGGCACAATGGAAAACCATGCAAATAAACTTTCCTGTTAGGTAATACGGTTTTCAATTTAACTAAGAGAATTGAAAGGCGGCGTAAACAATGAAACAAAAACTGCCATAATTATCAAGCCGACATGAAATAGGTGGAGTAATTATTTAATTATAACATTAGAGTTGAAGCGACTTCCTAGAAAATCATCTTTGAATACGTCCTAATTTTAACTTAGAATTGAATTTTCGGTGCTCCTTTTGTTAGCACACTCGAGAAAGGTGTATGTTTAAAGGTAAAGAAAAAGAGCTTATTGCAACTCAAAACATTTCTTTGAAGGTTTGCCAATAAGAAAAACGATATTGAGATTCTTTTCTCTTTGACAAGGACTAATAGAAATTTTTAAATTTGTTATTAAACTTAATAACGCGCTTGTAAAATTTAATTTAAATTTTTTGCAATTTTAAGTACCCACTAAGCTTAACGAAAACTTTGTTTTTCTTTACCGAAATTGCTTCTTTATTTATATTCGCAAACACTTTTCAGCGGATACGTCCCAGCTTGGTTCAAAAATTGAAAATTGTTTTATATGTTTACGATTGAAATTTTTAACCGGTATCTAACATTTTTTTTACTTTTTTACATTTTTATTACTTTTTAACTTATGAAAGTTACAAATGCAAATCTGCATATTATCTGCATTAAAAAAACCAAGAACTTTTAAAATACTTTTGCGATGGCAAAAACTAAAATTATTTAGTTGTAAAAATCGGACTATTTTATATCACCTGTGGGGATGATATCATTTTTATCTCTGCAACTAGAGAAACTTTTAAAATATTGTTCAACATTTATAAAATTGCAGAAAAACGAATACACCTCGCAATCTTTTTATGTTGCTTTATTGCCTAAAAAGTGCCGTAATAAAAATTTCAGAACTGTTTTCCCGAATCTGATAACAAAAACTTATTTTTTATTTAAAGGGGAGTTTTATTAGTAGGGAAATAATTTTTGCAACTCGTCACACAATAAGAGGCATTTTTAAAAATTTTATTTGCATTATTCTAATATTTCTTACCCTTCATCTTTCATAGCCTTATCGGGATTCAAATTTAGAACTCATTGTCCGCATTTAAAGCCTTCCACATACCGAAACGCATTATACGCTGCGTCAACCAGTGTTGTATTTAACAACGCCGAACAATTAACAATGCTCATTTATTGTTAAAATAATACCGTATTTGGTAATACAACGAATAATTCGCACTGGAGTTTACAAAGCCAAGTTACAATTTAATCTGAGATTAAAATTTTATGACAATTAAAAAATATTGCTTCCAAGTAACTACCCAGTAGAATAAGGAAACAAATTGCACAAACAAGCAAAATCATTTTGCTTTTTTTGCGGCAACAGCGGTTTTACCACTATCGGCATTTATTTTATTAGCTTATCCTCTCGTGAGAAAAATTGATCTCTAGACATTTTAAGAAGACATAGAGTTTGCATATGATTACATACACTGCCTGATAAAACTAAACAAACGCTCGTCAAATGTAAGAGAATTTCTATGAAAACTTCATAGGCTAAAATCGATTTATATTACACACAAAAAAGTAATTTTATGTTTTCTTTCAATTCTAATATTAAGTTGTTCCTATTTGATATATTGAGCACTAAACAACTCGTATAGGTGCGCTTGAAATAATCTGATCGATGGCAGACAATAGTATTTTGAGCTTCTTGATTCCGAGGTTGGAGATCATTTGAAGTATTTGGATGTTGCTATGGGAGTCCAATCTCTTCAATTTAATACCGGTCATGTTCAATTGGTGATAAGTTTGCAGAATAAGTAGACCAGGACAATAGATCAATATTAAGCTTATTCTAAGCTTAACTATACGTGGCCGTGCTTATAGGTAAGCTATTAAATAGCGGTATATCAACGGAAAGAAATAAAATTTTAATCAAAACCCAACAATTAAGTAATACATATTATATAACACAGGTCTTCTGTGCAATAATATTCTATTAAAAATTTCAAGGTGGTAATTGGCTCGGTAGTTAACAAATCGACTTCTAAAGTAACTTGGATAAATTTTTTTATGACCGTCTCCCTGCTTTAGAGTAGACGTTAAGACAGGGTCACAGGCACATTTTCCAATTTGATTTTAGCAGCTGTAGCGTCTAAATGCTAAAAGAGTGCGGTTTTTTTTTTCGAGACAAAGATCGAGTGTTTACAGTAGCCTTATGATCTGCTTATCTTCGTGTTCGCTTGTCTATCGGCATAATTCAAATTCGCCGACTATGGGGTTTGAAAATCCAAAACCGATACACGTCAGAGGTATGAAGTCTGTCATTACCACCACATAAAAATAAATTTCAATTTATCACATTATGCAAATTATGATTGTACAGTGCTTTTTATTTTTATAAGTTTAACTTGAATGTACAGTGCTGTGAGTTGCAGTGTAAAATTTTTATTTTTTAATGCGAAAATTCGATTTTTTGGTTTTTTATATTTCATTTTCGCAAAAATAATTCATTTTTGATAAAATTTTGTGAGAATATGACTGTCTCTTTATGTCTTTAAGTACAAATTTTTCTACATAAGAAAATTGAGAAGTTTCAGAGATATTCAGTTTTTCAGTCGAAAACTGCTTTTTTTCAAAAATAAAGTCTATGGTAAAAAACCATCCTTCAATGTCCTGGTGCTCCCTTTTCTTGTTTTTACATGTAAAAAAAATAATAGTTCTTTTTATCACCACAGAATTTATTTTCGAAAAAAAAAACAGTTTTAGACTGAAAAACTGAATATTTCTAGAACTGTTAGATTTCGTTTGTATTTTATTTTTCAGTTTTGCAAAACGAATTTAATTTTGATGAAATCTTGTGAAAGTATATCTTTTTATGTCTTAAATAAGCACATCTTTTTTTACATAAAAACCTTAAGAAGTTTTTGAGATATTCAGTTTTTCAGTCGAAAACTGCTTTTTTCAAATAAAAAATCAATGGTAAAAAACCATCCTTCAGTGTCCTTCTGGTGCTCCTTTCTTTTGTTTTTACATGTAAAAAAATAGTAGTTCTTTTTTTCACCACAGAATTTATTTTTGAAAAGGAAAAAACAGTTTTAGACTGAAAAACTGAATATTTCAAGAACTTCTAGATTTCTTTTGTATTTTATTTATTATTTTCGCAAAACGAATTTAATTTTGATGAAATTTTGTGAGAGTATGTCTCTTTATGTCTTAAATAAGCACACCTTTTTTACATAAAAAACTTAAGAAGTTTTTGAGATATTCAGTTTTTCAGTCGAAAACTGCGTTTTTTTTCAAAAATAAAATCTATAGTAAGAAATCATCCTTCAATGTCCTTCTGGTGCTCATTTTTTTTTGTTTTTACATGTAATTGTTGATGCACTAATAAAAAATAATAGTTCCATTTTCACCACAGAATTTATTTTCGAAAAGAAAGAAACAGTTTTAGACTGAAAAACGGAACATCTCAAAAATTTTTAGATTTCTTTTGCTTTTTCATTTTCATTTTCGCTAAACTAATTCAATGGAATAATAAAAAATAGTAGTTCCTTTCTCACCACACAATTTATTTTTTAAAACCGTTTTAGACTGAAAAACTGAATATTTCATAAACTTTTAGATTTCTTTACTTCTTATTTTTCATTTTTGCAAAACTACTTCAATTTTGATCAAATTTTGTGAGACTATGTCTCTTTATGTCTAAAGTAAGCACACATTTTGTTACTTAAAGAACTTAAGTAGTTTTTGAGATATTCAGGTTTTCAGTCGAAAACTGCTTTTTTCTAAAATAAAATCAATGGTAAAAAATCACCCTTCAATGTTCTACTGGTGCTGATTTATTTTTTGGTTTTAACTTGTAATTTATTATTTATGCAATAATAATAAATTGTAGTTCCATTTTCACCACAGAATTTATTTTCGAAAAAAAAAGCAGTTTTAGACTGAAAAACTGAATATTCCAATTACTTTTAAATTTTTTTGTTTTTCATTTTCGCTAATTTAATTCAATTTTGATAAAATTTTCTGAGAGTAGATACGTTTCTTTATGTTCTAAGAAGCCAAAAAAATTTTTATAAAAAAAAATTAAGAAGTTTTTGAGATATTCAGTTTTTCAGTAGAAAACTTCTTTTGTTTTTAAATTAATTCTTTGGTGAAAAATCATCGTTCAAAGTCCTCCTGGTGCTCATTTTTGTTTTCTTTTACATGTACTACTTTTTGATGAAATCAAAATGAAATGATGAAAGTGAAACAGAATTTATTTAATAAAAACAAACAGTTTTAGACTGAAAAACTGAATATCTTAGAAATTTTTAGATTTCTTTTTATTTTTTTCCTTTTATTTTCGCTAAACTAATTCTATTTTGATGAAATTTTGTGGTCGTATGTTTTTTATGTTCTAAATAATCAAAAAAAATTTGATATAACAAATTTTAGAAGTTTTTGAGATATTCTGCTTTTCAGTCTAAACTTTCTTTTTTTCAAAAATAAAATCATCCTTCAAAGTCCTTCTGGTGCTCTTTTTTGTTCGTTTTTTTATATGTACCTACTTTTTGATAAAATAATAAAAACGAGTAGTTCCTTTTTCACCACAAAATGTATTTTTGAAAAAAAAAAAACAATTTTAGACTGAAAACCTGAATATTTCAAAAACTTTTAGATTCCCTTTGTTTTTTATTTTTAATTTTCGCTAAACTGGTTAAATTTTGATGAAATTTTGTGAGAATATGTCTCTTTATGTCTTAAATAACGACAACTTTTTTTACATAAAAAAACTTAGACGTTTTTGAGATATTTAGTTTTTCAGTCGAAAACTTCCTTTTTCTCAAAAATAAAATCTATGGTAGGGATTAGGATTGGAAGTGGAGGGCAGGCCGAAGCTAGCATGCACTCAGGCCACATATAGGGGGCCCATTATGCTACCTCCGATATTGAGGCCACAACGTGTTGATGCACACCGGAAGGCCGAGCTAAGGAATTCTGTCAAGTCCGAGATTCGAACTCAGAATTTCCGCTTTGTAACTCAACCAGCGATTACATCAATCCACCGCTGCTGTGGTTAAAATCTATGATAAAATATCATCATTCAAAGTCCTTCTGGTGCTCATTTTTTTCTTAGTTTTTACATGTACTTCTTGATGCAATAATTAAAATTAGTGGTTCCTTTTTCACCACAGAAATTATTTTAAGCAAAAGACGGATTTAAACTGAAAAACTGAATATCTCAAGCACTTTGAGATTTATATAATAATAATAATATCAAATTGCTCTTTGGTTTTTTATTTTTAATTTTTGCAAAAACTAACTCAGTTTTGATGAAATTTTGTGTGAATATGTCTCTTTATATTATGTCTTAAATAAGCAAAAAAAAATTTTACATAACAGAATCGAGAAGTTATTGAGATATACAATTTTTCAGTATAAAACTGTTTTTCTTTTGGAAAATAAATTCTGTGGTGAAAAATCATTTTACAAAGTTCTTGTAGTGCTTATTGTTTATGTCTTTACATGTACTCTTTCATGCAATAATAAAAAATAGTAGTTCCTTTTTCACCGCAGAATTTATTAAAAAAAAACAGATTTAAATCGAGCAACTTGAATATCTCGAAAGCTTTGAGATTTATTTTGTTTTTCATTTTTCATTTTCGCAAAGCAAATTCAATTTTGATGAAATTTTATGAGATATTTAGTTTTCCAGTCGAAAACTGCTTTTTTTTAAATAAAATCTATGGTAAAAGATCATCCTTCAATGTCCTTCTGGTGCTGATTTCTTCTGTTTTTACATGTAATTTTTGATGCAATAACAAAAAATTGTAGTTCCATTTTCACCACAGAATTTATTTTCGAAAAAAAAAGCAGTTTTAGACTGAAAACCTGAATATTTCAAAAACTTTTTGATTTCCTTTGTTTTTTATTTTTCGTTTTCGCTAAACTACTTTAATTTTGATGAAATTTTGTGAGAATTTGTCAATATGTTAGTTTATCAAATAATAAATTGATAAACTTTTGAGATTTTCAGTTTCTCACTTGAAAACTTCTTTTTTTGTTTTAAATTAATTCTGTGGTGAAAAATCATCCTTCAAAGTTCTTCTTGTGCTTATTGTTTTTAATTTTACATGTATACTTTTTGATGCAATAATAACAAATAGCAGTCCCCTTTTCACCACATAATTTATTTTTGAAAAAAAAAGAACAGTTTTAGACTGAAATACTGAATATTAATTAGAAAAAAAGAAATTAGATTTCTTTTGTTTTTGATTTTTTGTTTTCTAATTCTAAAACTAATTCAATTTTGATGAAATTTTGATGTTTTTATGTCTTAAATAGGCACAAATTTTTCTACATAAAAAAATCGATAGGTTTTCGAGATATTCAGTTTGTTAGTCTAAAACTGTCTAAAATAAATTCTGTAGTAAAATATTTATCATCCTACGAAGTTCTTCTGGTGCTCCTTTTTTTTATGTTTTTACAAGTCCTTTTTGATGCAATAATAAAAACTAGTAGGTCCTATTTAACAACACCCTCAAGAATTAAAAAAACCTTTAAAGCGACTTTTGCAACAATAAATTTTTCAGTAATTGTTCATAATATGTTTGAATTTTTAATAAAATTGAAAAACTAACTTTTTAGGATCTACAACTTTTCTGTGGGACATTGTTTTATAGAACGTCAAGTTTCGCCGAAAAACGGAACAACATATTTTGCACACCCTTTCAACCTTCCCAAATATATGCCTATACCATCCGGGGTTGGTTGCATTGCATTATTTTTTTTACGTTTATTATAAGCCCCTTTACCATTTCCAATGATAAAAATGCTGTCTACAAAAATTTATTAATAATAATAATTATATTAATAAATTATTAATAATTTATTAATAATTTTGGTTTCTAAATCATCTAATTGGCCTGCAATTACATAATTTGTAATGAAAACAACACTTTCGAATCATGTAATTAAATTAGTTTATTAGACTCGCAATATTTAAGAAAAAATAAATTAGTTCAATATATAATTATGCTCATGATATTTGAATAAGTTATATTGTAATGCTTTGTGCGCACGAAGATATTTTTATTTTTGATTTTAAGTTATTGTGTTTGTCATTCAGCAAACACAATACGTTTTTATTGAATAAAATTGTATACTCTTGACCATTATTTATAGCTATCGAATGTTTTCAATATGCCACTCACTTTTTATGAAAAACTTGACAATAAAATATGATAAATATCAAATATGATATTAAAAATTATGTTTCTAAGGTATTTTTAATGATATATTAAAGAGAAGCCGAACTTATAATTTTGTTTGTACGATAATTAAGTCCAATTTCGGCTGAAGAGTACGTAACAAAAAATGTTTTTGTTTCTTATTTTTTTGTAATTGTTTTGAAAAAAATTCAGAGCATGAAACTCGTTTTCGCTCAATACGTAAAAAAACAAACAAACAGTAAAAAAAAAGGTTTAATGATATTAATTTGCTAAAGCAATAAGCAAAAAATTGCCAATCAATTCAATTTGAATTTGGCAGTTTAATAATATTGATAAAATGATAAACATCCAACGAAACAAATACGTTTCCTTTTATGAAATGACAATAACAGCAGATATACATAATATAATAATACGTTTCACTTACGGAAGTACTTCAGTATTTCACAATTTCGATATCTTATACTATAGTTATTATATTCTGCTTTAGTTATTTTTTGTTTACTGCAGTTACAGCCTGTTTTGTAACCGATACTGTACTTATGATTATGAGCAATGTGATCCAACTTCGGTTAGTTTATGCAAAGTATCCGATGAAAAAATTGAATTAAAATTGTGGTCTAATAGAATTTGACATCAGCCCTTAATAACCTTGAAATTGTTTACCTTTAATACGCAAAGGAGGAAAACGCAGAAAATGAAAAGGGAAAAGTTGAAAAAAGAAATCAATAAAGTAAGAAACTAAGTAGCGCGGAGCACAAAGCTCAAAGTTGACATATCGGTAACGAAGTTGAAACAATTTTTTAAGTTCTATTAAAATTCATAACCAACTGTTCCGAGAATGCTCTAGTGAAATATCGGCTATGAAATGACATACTCTTTACAATTTTTCTTTGGAAAGCTGTTTAAACCTTAAGCCTCACAGCGCAAAAGTGACCTCGGAAAACTTCTTTGTTTAGTGTTATTTAGTTTAATTTAAAATTTTTAAATGTATACCGCCATTATTGTGTAAACACGGGAAAATTGAGTTCAAAAAGCTTTGTTAATGTAAAAATTTGTTTTTCGCAACCGGTTTAACGTAACCAAAGTAAAATTAATTTTTGCGGCGCATTTTCAAGAACAATTTTAACAAAGTTAACAAAGTTTCCTTTTTAGACTTGCGGATTAAATTCATATTCATTGAATTAAATGGAGAAAATAATCATGCCGGAATTATCGCAACAGTTTACGCAGACGAATATTACTATATTATTTGAAATTGCTACCTAATGCCGTATTTGCACTTTGCAAATTGACAAGTGTGTTACTTTTAATATAATTTTGGAAGCTTCTAAAGTTTCGTTTTAAGTATTGTATCTCCAACAATGGGCAAATGGGAAGCGTGTTTCAGAATGACGTATTTAGTTTAGGAAGGTAACTAAAGTCTTTGTTCTCCTTTATATAGTTCTGGATGAATTCGTCTTTAGATAACTAACAATGTAATTTACGAAAACGCATTGCAGAAGCTCTAGATAGGGTTTTGGTTGGAACACACTTTTTGTTTAATAAATTACGACATTTCATCTTTATCCCATATTCCATTTGTTGTCGACCTTAATATTTACTTATTATTCTTTACGATATTTTTCAAGTATAGAAAAAAACCGATTTAAACTTTAGTTTTTCTTAAGTTTATCTGTCAAAGAAACGACCAACTCAAATCTACTAAATTGTCTTTTAAAAGTTTCCTCCATCTTACTTTCGAAACAAACTTGAATTTTTTTTGTATTTACGTGAAATTATTTCAAATAAATAATTAAGCAGAACCTTACCCAAAGCAGGGGAAGTACCTTCTTGCGGCGGCGGGTAAGTGTATCTTCCACATATAATTTTTCCTTGCAATTTATTTAGACATCTCTGAAACCAGAGCTTAACGAAATTTAGAGCTTCCATTATTACGGCATCCGAAATTTCTTCATTATTGATTTATGTATTTTTAGAAAAATTATTCACTCCCAAATTAATTGCCTTGTAAAAGTTATTGATAGTAATTTATTTAAAAGGAGCAGTACATTTATTTCAAAATTTTAAAATTCAAATTTTATTAAAATATTCAAATATTTTAATTGATCAAGTTGCTAATTCTGATAAAAACTTTTACTTAATGTCGAGAAATTAAAAGGTATGATTAAATTGAATTAAAAACTTGGCGCAGGGTTGCTCAAGGCGGCCAATAGTTTCGGGAATAAATTTCAGCACAAGTGCGATAAAAAAATGTTCAATGTTATTTCGTTCCTTACTGATTTTATTATATGGTAGATCAATAAGTGTTAAGGAGGCGTTTTGAGCTCGAGATCAGCATCGAAGTAGGAATATTGCGTTGACCTAACATCAATCATCCACTATTCACACGAACCGTCAACAGTGGCTGAGCTTCTGTTTGAACAGGAGTGGAGATTAAAGTGTTTGACTATTCCATAAAATTTCGATTGATTCTCATTTTAATATCCAATTTTATAAAATTACATTTTTTTTATTAATTTTTTTTTTAATTGAAGATAGGCAGTGTTACGATCTAAATAATTAATTATCGATTTGATTAATTAAAAAAATAAATGTTTACGCTGCTAAATGTATTAGTGAATTGTCCACGTAACCTAGCTTACATTTCCTTGTAAATGGAAACTCGTTTGTTTAGGTGGAAAGTTAAACAAGATCAAAAATTAATTAAATTATTTTGTTTTCGTCGTTGAGCTAAAATTACAAGGTACCTATTTCAAGAAAAACCTTACAGATTTTCCGATTTGATTTTGTCTTTTTGTTATAAAACAGTGAAATTTTTATTTAACTCTAAATATGAAATAAAAACATTTTGTTGGATTTGTTTTATCTACTTTATTTTTCTTCCTCGATGAGCACATGAATTTGAAATTGACTTTTAGAAATGGCAAGCTTTTTGATTTGTTATTTTACGGTCGATAATTATTATGCTCGTGCATTTACTCTATTCTGTAGATGTGGAAAGCGGATCTACAGTAAGTTAGGAAATTTAACTTACAAACAGCTTTATCAACAAATTTTCCCTCATTACGTTCTTCCTAATTTTTGTTAACTTAGTTTAACTAGTTTCAACCAAGTTATTCATTCAGTAGATTGTATGCTAAACCAAATTCCTGATGAATAGACGAACACTTTTTGCTTTGGACATCACTTGCAATGAAAGACGGAATAACAAATTAAAGGAATCGTATTTCAACTATTTACACTATTTTATATATTAGAGCTTACCTTCTGCCTTCTTTGAAAATTTTGGGAAATCGAAATGCTTCAGACCTTCATAAGAAACATTTTAGTTTCCAACCAATTTTTTTTTATTTTACAATGAAACATATTTTTGCAAATAATTTCGTAGCTCTTACGTAGTTCTTTGCTTCTCTAACGCAAATGTTATATTAAATAATAATAAAGAGAATACATTTTTCCAGTCGAGATGAACTAGAGCATCGCTTTTGAAAGTACTCAAGGGTTCAATGTTTCCAATATGTATAAACAAAGTACCTACAACATTTTCCTGCTTTTATTTTTTGCTGCTGCAGTATAATTTAATAATTTTGTAGTCGAATCGAGAAAAAATTACTGGAAACATAATTATAGTTCCAATAAAATATTAATGGGTGAGAAATACGGTGGGTAAAAGCGGAAGTTGGAAAAAGAAAGAAAAGAATTGGAAAATAATTATTTAAGTTAATAAATAGTAGGAAAAATTTACATTTACAGGAGGAAGTTGAATATGGTAATGGCATGAACGATAAATGTCGATGTTTAGATTTTTTTATGTTTTTCTTACTAAAACCGTATTAGCATCACTGGAGAGGTCTTGCTTTCCCTATGGCTGGGTTACATAAAAATAAATAAAAGTTAAGCTAGGAATTATAAATAATAATTCAACATAATGCATTTTGGTTCTTGTACTTTAAGACTCTAAACTCGATTTATTAAATCCTAAAGGTGTGCTTTATTTTAAAATTGTCCAATAAATTGTCTACATTACCCAGGTTATGCTTTAATAGTGTAGGTCCTTCATTCAAAACTAAACAGTTAAGTTGCACGTACAGTAAATTTTCTGTATTACTAAATTATTGAATGCAAATATTTTAAATTAAATTATGGTTTCGCTATTTTTTTATTTTAAATATTCTTATTAAAGCGCGGTAGCCGCTTAGCAAACGTTGGCTATCAACTTGGCGGAAGCCAAGATGATTTACTAGGGAAATGTAATTAATGGGGTGGTTTCCCGTTGACTTCCCCATAGTCGAAAGATCGATGTAGAACTGGAGCTACGCATACTGTACAACAAACTAGCTTAGAAAAAACCTCTTTGAGATTCGCGAATGATGATAACACTACTTTTGACTAGGAATACTCCAATAATTGTTCATGTTTTTGCCGATGAGAATAATTCTCACCTTGATTTTTCCGTTTGGATTCAGCTATTGGGTGCCATTTCATTGAAACCAGCTTCATAATTCATTTTTTTTGTTTTTTGTTTAATTTGTTTATCATTAAGATACGATTTCTTCTGATGATAATTTTTAAAGTACCATTTAACTCTGAAAGAAAAACTCTAGATATAGTTTTTAACGAAAAATAAACATTCAGGTATGCAAAGGTAGCTTTATTCGTTTACGTCAAGGATAACCACTTTTAAAAATTAATTTGTAAATTTTGTATTTTTTTGAGAGGTTCTTTTATGGCATTGTATATTATAGTAAATTTTGTAAACTTTCGAATTTTTTAATATTTTCGCTGGGTTGTTGCTTATAGGGAGAAACCAGGCTTCTTGTCGTAAAAATGGCCGCCTGAGCAGTTGAGATGAAATTGGAATTCTGTTAATTTTGCGAATAAATTTATTTGATTTTGAGTAAGTGAAATATTATTTGAATTGGAAACTATCCAACATAATTAGACAGAATTCGAATAATCCAACCAAGAATAATCTTGGATACGATTCGTTTAGTGCTGGATGATTGATTATTTAATTTGATATTGGAAATTAAACTATAATACTGAAATTGGAAAATTATAATTAGTTTTAATGGCGAAATTCGTAAAATTTCATTTGAATTTTAAAGAAACAATAAAATTCAATTGATGTCAGAGCAAATGGGTATGCTTATCGCTTATATAGTTGACCTTTCCATTTATATTGAAAATCAGTTAAGTTAAAATTTGATTTTGAAAGTATAAGGTAAGATTTTGAAAATTATATTTTTGATTATTTATTTAAAAATGTACTATACTTCGTTTTATATTTTATATTTTATATATTTAAAATAATATTTTAATTTTTATACGTTATAACTTTATCCAATAATATATTTGTAACATAATCTTCTGTAGACTTCCTGATGATGAATATTGTATATTCGAAACATGTCGTCTAACTAATAAAAGAAAATATAAAACGAAGTATAGTACATTTTTAAATAAATAATATAAATTAACTTTGATCGACAAATCATAATTATATCTTTGATATTTTGGCATTGCAAAATAGAGTTTATTGGAGAAATTCAAAAATTAGCGGGGCAGGAAAATTAAGTCCTGGGTTTTTTATTTTTTATTTACACCGATTTTATCATTTCCTAATATCTGTTATAAACTTATAATGCAATAGTTTCAAATTAAACAGAATCACAACAGACTCGTGGAATAGGCCTACCGGGAAAACCATAATTAAGAAAACGCGCTAAGTACATTACCTCATAGGTGGCGTGGAAACGTATGCATATGATGACAATTACAACATTTCAAACTTTTTAAATCGTTATATCTCAGAAACGGTGGCTCTTGGGAAAAAAAGATTGATACATTTTTTATAGATAATTATATGATCTACAATTTTTGTCTAGTCTAATTTTATGATAAAACCTATCGTTTTGCTGAAAATTGCGAAAAGCCCATTTGCTTGACGTTTGACCTCGAGTAAATTTTTTTCCAAGTACCGGATCGATGAGGACTTTTTAAATTTCATTTATAATTATGTTTTGAATAATTTTACCAATTTTCAGCTTTTTGCTGAAAATAATCAAAATTCCAATCAAGAATTTTCGAATAAGACGATATAGGTGTTACTCGCAAGCAGTAAAACTTATGTTAGCTTCATCGCACCGCATCTGACGGTTATCTTTAAGAGTATATCTAAGCACACAAATCGGTAACTGTACCGAATTTGTAATATAAAAAATGTACCAAATTTCCCGTCGCCTAATTTGTACCGTCGCCTATTTGACCGATCGCCTAATTGGGGTCGTCTAATAATAAGCCCGTCGCCTAAAAACCCGGCGTTCAATTCACCGTCGCCTATTTAATGTCGCTTAATTATTGTCGTCGCCTATTTGACGTCGCTTTATTGTCGTCACTTAAATGTGGTGACTGCTTGAGGATTCTCTTCTTGGCGCTTTAGATTAGCTCCGAACGATTTATAAGCCTTTTCAACAACTGGAAATGGATTTATTTATATCGATCTCTACCGCTTTCCTAGGTGCGATATATTCGTCCACGTGTTTGTGAATTTAGGCGACAACAATTAGGCGACATCAATAAGCGAGGAAAATAATTAAGCGACATTAAATAGGCGACGGTCAATTAAACACCGGGATTTTAGGTCTTTTTATGGCAATTTATGCTTAGTCACGAAAGCACGGAATAGGATTAGGTTAGATATAATAGGCAAAATGTAAGTTACTGAAAACATATTGTTAAAATCCAAAGAGAGTTTTAGAAAGATGGTTGTTTTCTGAGCGTTGGCTCAGAAGCCTTTATAGGTTTGGTTTTCAGAAGTCACCCTGGTGGTAGATTAAAACACAAGGATCAGTCTACTTTTATGGTCTAACCAGATACATACTTACTAGATACGTTCTTATAGATTGAATTTGAGTTATAAATCACCAATTCAGCCAATAGACAGACAGAATAACAATATGTAGCCCTTAAAGGTTTAAGGGACGCTTAACACTTATAAAAGTATAAGTTGTGCAAACAGACATTAAGCATTCCATGTAGCACAAAATGTTGGCGCAATATTGCAAAATTCAGTCAATATAAGTCCAATATTGTTTTCCAATATTGCGCCGATATTGAAAATCAATATTGTACCAATATAGGGAGTACGTTGGTGCAATGTTGCCCCAATATTGATTACCAAAATTGCCTTACGTTGTTCAGCCAATATAGGTCCAATATTGTTTTCCAATATTGCGCCGATATTGAAAATCAATATTGCACCAATATTGGGAGTAGGTTGGTGCAATGTTGCCCTAATATTGATTACCAATATTGCCTTACGTTGTTCAGCCAATATTGTTTTTAAATATTGCGCTAATATTGCAAAATGTTCACATCTCAATATTGGACTGATATTGATTTTCAATAATTGACCAAAATTGCGCCAATATTTGTGCTACATGGGATTATGCTTGTAAATTGAATGGAATAAATTGATGATTATAATTAAACCATTTTATTGGAAGGGGTACCCACGGAAAAGGCTAATAGAATATTCCAGATATTAATTTTGTAAGTTTTTCGGTACCCAAAAAGCCTGAATCAGCGTGAAATCTTAAGAAGGCTCCGACAACGTGTTTGCAAAGCGGTCACTCATTTTCTCATTCATTCTACAACATAACGTTATTTGAGTGGGTTTTCTAGAGTACTATCTAAACAAAATTTTTATCCTTACCCAATGAGGTGACGATACCAGGTGAGCGCCCTGATAGCCGTTGAACGTTTGCTAAATCTTCAGCGAAAGCAGAGCGTGAAGGGTTGCACTTTCCCTATTAACAATGATCTAAAAAAATTAGCAAATATACAAAAGTAGATCTGCACAGGCACATCCTTAGAGTGAAATTATAATTATTACAAAGATAACTTTCATATAAAAAAGAAATTAAAACTTTGTATCCTAAATAAAAAAATGATAGCGACAGTGACATTTTAATTATTGTAATTTCTACGGATGCTATTTTTTAATACGATCGTTATGATAATTTAGACCTAGAAATATATAAGTTGACACCGAGTTTTGTTTTGATTGCATAAATTAATCTACCACAATTTGATGGAATAAAAAAAAGTTTTACTCTAAATAACTGAAGTTTTAAAAAGTTTCCTTTTCTGTTGCTTTAGAGGTTTTTTACAGTAACATAGTTTTGGCAATTTAAGTGAATTAAAAGGAAGCTGGTTACACACGTTTCGGCTTTGGGTAAAGCCGCCTAGGTATTTTTCAAACATCCTAAATTAATGTACTTATTCGTTTTGAATGTATTTTATCGAAATGACAAATTCAAAAACGCACGTGTGCGATAATATCGCTAATAATATTTTTTTCTTTGTTCCAGGTGAGTGGTCACGATTACTTAAAGAACTTTAAAATCGAGAGTACCAATAATTGGGTAAGATTAGATTGGAATTAATTTTTGATGGCAATAAGTCATTACGAAGAGCAAATTTAAGCGAAATTGTTAATCGATTTCCATTTTATATATCAACACGCTATTTAGTTTTACGACATTTTGATAAACTTTTAAGTAGCACTTAAAACCGAAAAACGTTCGGTAATTTTTAAATGTTCCGGTGTGCAGTTTACGAACCGTTATATTGTTAGTACCGTATTGGTTTTTAAGAATTTTAATGGTTTTCCATTTTTATCCTTCGAAAAGGAAAGTGTTCTCTAGTAGTGCCGACAATTTCATCTACTTTAGTTGGAAAAGTCGGAGCTTTAAAAATTAGGTCATCGAATAAAAAATTTTTAAGTCAAAAAGGAAGTAAGATAGATAGCTTTTACTTATGTGAACGTAATACTGATAAATCGTGTAATGGAATTTGTTGTAAGATGAGCATTGGCGACCGTTCATAAATTATGTTTTGTGTCAAAGGTTTGCCTTTATTCGCCAATAAAAAAATTGCTTTCCATAAATTTATATCCTTAAAATATCCTATATTTTGAATTACTTTTTTTCGGCTTGTTATTTTTAAAACAAATTCAATAGAAACTTTTTGCCATAATAAAATGCAACTACGATCTAAAAATTCTATTTCTTATTCAGGGAAGCCGTAGCACTTATTTAGGGAATATTTATAGCTACACTACTATTTAATAATAAAAGAAACAACTTTTTATGTAGCTTTGTTCGTCTTCATTGCGGTAATACAATAAATTTTTAATTTTAACACTGCTACACTAAAGAATTGTCTTAAGTTTGAAAAATCATGCTGATGAACTACTCGGTATAATTTGCATGGTTTTTAATAAAAGCGCTCCGTAATGTAGTGGTGCACATAAAATGCGTCAAGTATAAATTACGCACATTTTTCCACAATATTTATTGCTTTAGAACATAATTAATTTAACCTTTTTAAACAACATCAATATTTTACAAATTTTCTCTTATTATGAATAAACTTTTTGCCAATTGATAAAGTTATCGCAAACACTGGATGAGACCATTAATAATATCAAGTGCTTCGGTTGTCATTTATTTTACAAAAAGGGATATAAAGTTCTTTAAACTTTAACAGAATAGCCTCCATTTTGAGGGAGGTTTATGAATTTTTAAAATAAAGAACAGGCTTTTGCCGATACCTACCACATTTTATTTTTCATACAAATTGCTTTTCCATTTCATAATACAAAATTACAGTGGCGGTTTGTACTTGACTACATACAGGGGCGACGCCGAAGTAAAAAAAAGTGGAAAATTTTCGATTCAGCATATGCTGTTTAATTGGTGCTATTTTAAATAAGAACTTGTCAAATTTTCTAAAAGATAGAGACGAAGGGGATCGACGGTTCCACATGCCCTCCGAAGCACAGAGGTAATCATTAGAAAAAATCCAGTCGATAGTTACCGAGCTAATGACAGTCTTTCAATAGACGTAATCAATAGTAATTATTTCTAATTTTGACTTTTAAATTAACTTTTATATATTTCCAAAAAAAATGAAATTTTATGCGAAAACTATATAAATAAAAAATCATCCGACTAATTAAAAATATACAGAAATGTTGAAAATTACACTTGATTGCAATGACTGATTGACAACCTTTTTGAAACACAGACGCCATTATCCTTATCATACTACTAATAAGCTCGCAATCAGTGTTAAACGTAAACTAACGCCATGTGTTTGATGAATGAATGTTTTTTGAATTTATAAATAAAGCAAAAGCAATATCTACTCAACTTACCTTTTACAAAATGTTTCAATAAATTGATGTTCAAAGCACTATTTAATTAAATTCTGTTAGCAGAAAATGCAAATAAAAATTATTTTTATGTAAATATTGGCATTTTTGGATGATACTTAGAAATTTATCTAAATCTTTCCGAGATTAAGACTAATTTTTTGATTTTTTTCGTTCTTGGCTCTGTATTTATTTTTTTTAAATCATCAAAACACACTAAAAATATTATTTATTTAATAATTGTAAACTCCAGCTAACTATTTTGATATCAAAATTATACCAAATTTTTACTTTTGGTAAAAAGGAGTGCCTTTTTCATTCGCCGCCACTCTGCATTTAATTAATCAACTGGCAGCAACTACAGATATTTTCAATTTAAATAAAATTTTCGAAATTAAACAAAACTATAGATTATTTTCAATAAGTCAAATTTTGAAAATTACTCAGTCAGGAATTTAAAAGTGTCGAAATTTTTGTTAGCATTTATATTTCTCGTGTTTTATGTACTTTTATGTTGTGTTTATAGTAAATTCACATTTACTACAATTTTGTGATTTTCCAACTTGAAATTTCTGCAACAAAAGCTTTTGTAAATACTTCCATTTTATATCCATCCTCTTTGTTTTTCTTGTCTTGGAATTTAAGATGCTTTAAATTTTACACAATTTTGTTACTGTTTTGTTGTCCAAACTCCAAACTTTATATTTTTTTAGTAAAATTTTCTTGTTTTTACATTTATCTTGACACCATTACATTTTAACAATTTTAAATGGAAAATAATATTTTTGATTTTATATCTGAAATTTTTGAATATTTTGTTTTGAAGAAACTTTATATTATTCCTTTTCAATCCTCATTATCTAGTTTTTTAGTCAAAAGTTACTAAGTTTTCCTAAATCATTTCATCGCTTAAGCAACAAATTTTCTCAATATTTGCTTCAATTTTTATATTGCTGATTTGTTCAATGCTGTATTCGGGTCGGGTACTATTTGGAGCAGCCGTTTCGACTGAACCGTTTTGACGCAGCCGTTTCGAAGCAAAATCGGTTCGGCGCAAGTACAGTTCGGCACAAGTACTGTTCGGTGCAGACTCGATTCGGAGCGTGTTCAGTTCGGTGTCAACCCGTTCCGGCGTGTTTTAATTGTAATTTTATTAAAAAAGAATTATTTAAAAAAATAAATTTTTTTAAAGAATTAAATAAAAAAAAACAATAATCCTGAAAACCCAATTTAAAAAAAATTAGTCGCTCATAGCAAATTTATACGATAATCCGCGTAAAAGCTTGATGATATCGTGGTTATCAAAATCCTCCACCAGTGTTAGATAGAAAGAAATATTAGAAAAACCAAAGATAGACTATTCCCGCACCGAAGTGTACTTGCGCCGAACAGTACTCGCGCGGAATCGGGCCTGCGCCAAACCGGACTCGCGGCGAAACGGTTGCGCCGAACTGGACACGCACCGAAACGGCTGCGGCAAAACGGCTGTACCGAAACGGCTGCGCCTATTATTGGGGCCGTTTCTCTCGGGGTGGTATAAGCTTAATTTGGGGAGTTTTAAAGTACGTGCGTTTTTAAGCGAAACTTGACGTTATACCAAAATATGTCATATAGAAAAGTTGTAGACACAAAAGAATCTACAACTTTTGTAAGAATCACTTTTCAAAGTGACCTTAAAATTTCCGTGAAAATTGTGAAAAATGCGAAAATACGATTTGTTTTGTTTTTTATTTTTCATTTTTGCAAAAGTAATTCAATTTTTATGAAATTTTGTGCAAGTATGTCTCTGTATGTCTTAAATAAGCACAAATTTTTTTACATAAAGAAATTTAGAAGTTTTTGAGATATTCAGTTTCTCAGTCTAAAACTGTTTTTTTTTTCAAAAATAAATTCTGTGATGAAAAATCTTCCTACAGAGTTTTTCTGGTGCTCATTGTTTTATTTTTACATGTATTTTTCGATGCAATAATAAAAAATAGTTCCTCTTGAACAACGTGCTTAAAAATTAAAAACTCCAAAGTGACTTTTGCAACAGTGAATTTTTCAGTAGGGGTTCATAATTTGTTTGAATATTTAAAAAAATTGAAAAACTTCAGATACGGTATAATTCATAAATCTTTAAATTGATAAAATCATTGATAAAATCAAAATTTATAAAATAAATTTACAGCAATTTTGAGCAAAGACTGTTGGGTCTGTATTCGTCTGATAAAATAGCTTTATTAGTCGTATAACTCCGCCAATTGAGGATTAATTATGAACAATTACTGAAAAATGCCTTGTTGCAAAAGTTATTTTATAGTTTTTTCAATTTTTGAGCATGTTATTAAATAGGAACTACTATTTTTATTATTGCATCAAAAAGTACATGTAGAAACAAAAAAATTAAGCACCGGAAGAACTCTGTAGGTTGATTTTTCATCAGAGAATTTATTTTTGAAAAAAAAAACAGTTTTCAACTGAAAAAATGAATATCTCAAAAACTTTTTTATCAAAATTGAATTATTTTGGCAAAAATGAAAAATAAATAAAGAAAAAATTGTTTTTTTTGCATTTTTCACATTTATAAATTTTACACGGAAATTTTGAGATCATAGCAAACACTGACCCTCATGAAAGTTGTCGATTTTTCTATGATACACAACTTTTCTGTAGAACAGTTTTTGATAGAACATCAAGTTTCGCAGGAAAACGCAATAATATATTTTTCACGGCCTTTCAACCCACCCAAATTAACCCTACACCACCCCCGGGATTGCATTTTCTTTTTTAGGGTTAATTATTACCCACTTGATTATTTCTAATGATAAAAATGCCATCTACAATAAATTAATAATGGTTTTGGCTTCTAAATCAGCTAATTGGCCTGCAAATTATTATTTTCCTAATTTGTATGTAATTTTCGTCGCTCTTTTACATATAATTTTGATTTGGTTTTCTATGTTTTTTTTGTATGTTCTTTTAGAAATTTTGTTTTAGGTTTGTTATTTATTAGCAATTTTTTACTATATAAAATTATTAGATTTTGTCTTCTCACCTGTTTGTTTCCATTTTTTCGTAATTGTTTTCTGTTCTCTTCTGCTGTTGTTCTTCTTCTTCTTCTTATGGATACTTCAGAACAGTACAGTTTCTAAACATTTGCTTTGCTTTCAAAAAATTATTACCATAGATTAATTTATCTTCAATTGTAATCTTTCTTCTTCTTTATCTCTTTGTATTTTGTCTTATCTATTTATTTACCATTCATCGAGAGCTTTTGTTTTAATATTTATTAGGTAATTAAATTCTCCTTAAATCAAACCAAACTCAAACTTAATCAACCAATCAACCAACCAATCAACTCAAACCAAACTTAAATCAAAACAAACTTCTGGGATCAATCAAAATATTTTTTATAAAAAATTAATCAAATAAATCAATTTTATAATGAAACTTTACCAACTTACAAATTTCGAATTTTGGTTTGTCTATGCAAAAGACCGGTTATTTACCGCTAGTTGGCGCTTAGTTAATCAACTGGCGGGAACTGTAAATATTTTCAACTTCAATTTAAATTAAAATTTCAAAATTAATATACTTTTAATCAAAAAGTTAGTTTTCATATTGTAGGAAAGTTGGTTACAAAAACAAGATTAACTTGACTGAATTTAATGAAATTTCCTGCAACAGTCCAGTATGCGCAACTTAGCCGATATCAAATAAAACTCAAAATATTATTTAAACATGAAAATTAGTTGATTACCCGAGCGCAAAGTACGTATAAATAGCTGTATCATCTACGTACAGGGCCACAAGTCCTGGTTGTCGAGATAGTTTTGTTTGCTCTCACTATCATGATTTTGTTAGTCTACAAGGGTGTAAAGTTCCGTAATGTGTCCACTGAATTCATATTTTATCATTTTGTAAATTATTTGGTTTGCTCGAATGCATGTTGCCTGTGTCAGGTTATTACATCATTAACAATTCGAGCAACCTGCAAAATTGTGTTATCAACAGGGACGAACCCATTGTAAAGGATATCTAATTTTAGTTTTCCTTCTACAGTTTAGTACTATTTTCTCTGTCCGTTTAGTCTATTGTGTTATTTCAGTGATCTGTTGAAGTTCAACAGAACTGAGGAAGAACAGTAATGAAATGACCTAAACTGAAAAGTGATTTTTACAAAACTACACTGTAGCTTCAGTCTGTATACCAGGCCTTAATTCTTGGTGCATCTGTTGTTCGCTCTCATACGAGATATGATTGTATTGCATTTGTCTTCCACCTTAAATTTTTTAATATTATTATTTCTTATTTTTACAAAATACATGTTAAATGCACAAAGGCCAAACTAAAAGAATTTAAAACCTACGGAACTTTAGTATCTTATTGTTTGGACAAAAGAATTAATCTCAATTCACCGGCACTTGTATCCTAAAGCACTCATCTGACGGTTTCTATTCAAACCTAACTATTCGTTCAATAATACCTTTTTTCGAAATTATTTTTTTAAATTATAATTAATTGGTTTTAAATTAAAATTTTTGTTTTGATCTGAACGGCGCGAATGGTTACAATTTTATATATTTTCCTATATTTATATTTAGCACCAGAGACTAATTTAAACTAAAAGCGGCTTTACAATTGAACATGTACGAGAAAGGTAACCAAGGACAACTCGTTTGGTTCTTATTAAGTTGAAAGCTGCTTTTACTTTTGATCGTGGTTTGCAAAGTAAAAATCAAGTGAATCATAATAAATAATAATATCCTTAAAGTACAGACTCAACAACAGCAAATAATTCAAAAAAAGCAAAATCGAGGTAACTAATCATAACATGTTAGAAATAAAATAACAAAGCTTTTACCGGAAAAACTGAATTTTCTTTGATGAAATTATAGATCCACGTCATCGTTTCAAAAATTATAATTTTGTACTGCATTTTTTTTAATATAAAATTGAAATATTATACAAAAATAAAGTATTTCAAAAATATGTTGTTATCTATATTAAACTCCCTTTTATATTTTCTTTCTAAGAATGATAATTTGTCTTCATCAATAGCATTGATATTAAATTCTATCAGTCAGATGGCAAATGTTGTTTTATATCGATCTGACAGGTTGTATTTGAAAAAGGAGCTTTCTTTTTAAAAATACATCAAGAAAAGCATATGGTATATGCGCATTATTTTAACACTGCTATATATAACCAGTAATGTTATGTATGAAATTCGAATGATTAAAATACATCACGAGTAATTACCTACCTTGAAAGCTAATTTTGTAAATGGATTTTTATTTAACTTCTTGTGGCGGCTATACGGTATTGTTAATATTAATAAAGTTATTATTAATAGTCAAATTTGGTACATAGAACATATTGTTATTTATCAACTTCACTAACTTCACAATAACAGCGGTCTTATTTTCTACAGAAATTAATTCGGTTTGCTACTAGTTTTTAATTAATAATTAATTGCAATATTCTCAAGTCAATGCGTAATAATTGGTTATATACTTTATCATTTTACATATTGCACCATTGTCTCTTTTCTTCATCTTTATATTTTATTTTACCGCCTTAAAAATAATGTGTAGCACACATCCTATTCATTCAGTTTTCAGTTTAAAAATATAATGAAAAAAAAAATCGTTGTAAAAAGTAGAGTAAAGTTTATTGATTATTTTTAACAATTGGTAATATACCTGATAACTAGCTTTCGGTATTTAAAATACAGTTTTTGAGAGCAAAGGAACTTTCTTAGAAAACACGGTATAACTGCATAAACTTAAAAAGTGTATGAAAATCGGCACATTAAAAGTGTTAGTTAGGAAATTAAGTCAGAAATAATATAATGTTACCTTAAAATTTTGAAAATTACCCAAAATTTATAATAAAAGAGGAGCGAAAACCTAATGCAATTTTTTCTATTTTCTATTATTTTGTGTACAAATATTTGCTGTCATTGACAGATTTTAGAAGAACACCTAAAAGTTGAAAATAATTGCTCTCTGGGAACACGCTCTTAATAAAAATATCTCTATAGTCTAAAGAAATCTGTTTTAAAATCAAAATATAGTATGATGTGAACAGTTGTATACCTTGATGATAACTGCAGCCGGCTTCGTCCATTGCAAAACTTCAAATTCTATTATTTTCATAAAAAATTATTCATTCAAAGATCTACACCGAAAGTGGTATTGATTTCTATAATTTATAAACTTAATAGAATTTTTTATAATTTATGTTAGAGATAGAGGTCGAGAATAATAATCGATAGGCGGCACTATCGATAATTATCGATAGGCAACGTTTAGACCATCGACAAATATCGATAGTTTTTGATAGTGGATATTAAATGTAAGAAAAAAATATTTTAGCAAAAAACTAGCATCTGTTGAAAGTGCAAAATGCTCAAATAACTAACCTGGTAAATCGCTGGTACTGAAGGCACCTGTCACGTGTCACGACCAGTGGCGTAGTCAGGAATTTAGTTCGGGGGGACCACGAGCAAAGCGAGTCTTGTAATAGCGTCGCAGACGAAAATTTTTCAAATTTTCAAAGTCAAACGCTTAATAGAAAGTTAGAAAATTACAATACAAAAATAATTTTGGGGGCGGGGGGGCCCTGGATACGCCACTGGTCACGACTATCGAAAACTGTCGAGAGCTATGCTATGGAAAACTATCGATGGCTTTCGATAGTAGTTACTATCGATAATAATCGATAGCGCTATAGATTGTTCTCGACCTCTAGTTAGAGACTTACGATGAAAATTTACATAAAATACAAATAAACAGACCTAAATGGTCAAGTTTGTGCGGCCTGAAGGCCGCATTGTTTTATCGCTGCCCTAAATAAAATAATTTATTTGTTTCGCCAGTATTCTGTTAGATATTAATTCGATATTACTTATTCATGTTAATTACTTTCTGATGTCGAATTAAACGAGATTACTGTAATATTTTTGTTCAGTTCTTTCTGTGTTCTGTAAAAGACACCGGTAGAATAAGGCGGCTTTCCGGCCGCACAGCTTAGTATTATATAAAAAATTGAAAAATAATTATTATTTTTCATAAAATTGATTTTGCAATGTCCACTCAAAATTATATTAGTTTTATTTCCTTTATTTCTGCTTGATTGCGCTTATAATCTCTTTGTGTTAAATTTTTTACTTTATGGGGTCACTCTCCAAATCAGGCCGGCCAATGTGAGCCGTTTCCACCATATTAGCAGTTCATTCACAAATCACAAAATAATAGCATTTTTAGCGCAAATATTTGAAACCGAGAAAATCGCTGAAGAAATTTTTTTGTACGTGGATATGCCACTTTCCGTCACCAGATATGGTTTCCGGAATGCCCACGCGGCTCAGATCGCACTCCTGTGCCCAAAGAGTGGTCGCACATCTGCGCAAGCCGCTCCATGGTACAGATTGTGCCCTAAGCAGTAGGCGACAATGTAGCCGTTTGTCGGCAGAGTGAAATTGTCAACATGCTAATGAGCGTGAAGTTAGCCCCGCCATTTTAGAAAATTTACAAGCTGAATATTGTGCCTGCGTGTGCCCGATGTGTGCCGCGTTGTGCCGGATTTTTAAAATTTTTATTTGGATTTTGTAGATTGTTTAATATTTTGTGGTAGAAAATTTTTTTAAATCAAATTTTTACTGAATTTTAGTCGACGTGTGCCCTTGTATGCCGTAAATCATAAACTATTATTTTGACAAATAAATTTTTTTTTTAGCCAAACAATATTTTATCAATAGAAGTTAGCACCGGCGTTTTTGATTTTTTTAAAATCAAATTTGTACTGGATTCTAGTCGACGTGTGCCGTTATGTGCCGTAAATCATAAAATTTTATTTTGGTAAATAAAGTGTTTTTGGACCAAAAACTATTTTATCGATAAAAGTTAGTCCCGCAATTTTTGTTTATAATTAATTGAGATGAAAGACATGGTAATATATTGTATTCTATCTTCTTTTTTTTCTTCTATCTTCATCTTCTTTCTGAATATGTATTGTCGTGTTCCAAAATCTTCTATTCTTTAATTTTGAATTTCAAAATTTTAATTTTTGTTTAATTTGAAATTTTGTTTTATTTGTATAAAAATTTAAATTCAATCTTATGTAACTATATATTTAAGTAAATTTTTTATGTTATAGAATTGGAAGAACTGTTTATAAATTTGGCTTTTTTCCGTTTGTCTTTACCACGTCCGTCAAAGCGGACGGACGCGTTTACGGGAGGGAGGTCCCGTAAAATTTGTAATTTTGTATCTCTGGTTGGGATAATTTTAAATTTTTATGTGGAATATAATTGTTTGGAAATCAAAAGTAATTTTTCTATAAAAAAATTAAAAGTGTTGTCTTTAATTTGACGATTTAAAAAGTGAATAAAGGTGGATATTTAAAAAAAAATAAATTGGGAAAAGTATTTATGCAAAAAACAGAAAAATTGAGAGGTGAGCGAGATCCCACAAAATTAAATGACGATGGATTAACGAAATTCGACGAATAAAAGATTATCGAATAATACTGTTTACCAATTAAATTAAAACCCGAGCAAAGCCGGTCCTGCTCTCTTCTATTGCCTTACATTTTCAATATGTAACGAATTCAAAAAACTGAGTGTGTTAATTTTTCCGCATACAATTTATTAGTTTACGACACACCTCGATTACAATCCAATACAATTTTGATTAAAAAAAAATCTAAAATGGCAGGGCTACCTTTTCTCGATAAAATATATAATTTTTGTCCCATCAAAATAAAATTTAAAAAATAAATTTTTTAAATTAAATTAATTAAAAAAATAGAATATTTATCAAAATAAAATTTTTTGATTTACAAAAATTACAGTACAATTACGAGTTTTAAAAAAATCAAATATGGCGGGGCCAACTTCTACCCCAAAATAAGCAAACTTTATAAAATCAAAAAAAAATAAAATGAAACAAAAAAATACGGCACAACGTGGCATATATCTGGTGCAACCCGGCATAATATTCAGTTTTTAAATTTTTGACAATGGCGGGGCTAACTTCACGCACATAGCATATTAACCTTCTGCGCACGACCGACTACCAGTTATGGATGATTTATAGTAAAGTCTCTATAAAAACGCCTACAATGCGTTTTTTGCTTGAAAAATATAAACTTCAAAAGCTTAAGTTACCTAATTATCTGAGAGAAAAACTGTTCGGCCTCAGGCTGCGTCTATGCAATTCTAACCATGAACCATCATTCTGTCAGTGAAACCGCTTAACTTGAGAAAAAAAAATCAAAATACATGTTTTTTTGTTATAGCCTCTAAATCCAAATTTTCAAATTGGGACAATTCATAACTTAATAATAAAATCAAAAATATTATTCACTCAACTCAATACAAATTTATTTCTCGGAAATACAAATTCTCGGTAAATTCAAATCAGACAAGGAGACAAAAATTCCTACGTGCCACTCTCCTCTGCCATATTGGTAAAAAGCCTGGTTTCCACCCGTCATTGCTACCACGACAACTTTTTTTGGCGGGAAAACCATGCAATACAAATATTTACACAATTTATTTTTCAAATTTAAATAAACCATTTATTTCAGCAAATTGCAATTTGAAATTGGTTCACAACTTTTCCGGTTGTGTCAACAATCACTTGAAACTTTTAAATGTCAAAATCAGTTTAAAATAAAGTGTTACGCGAGATTTACTTACTTGCAACAAGAAATTTTGATAAAATTTTGAAATGTTGAACTGGAAATGTTAGATTTGATAGAGAATAGCTTACGAATGCGTAGATTTGAACGTGGTTCTCAAATTTGGTTAAAAGTATCCGATGTTTAGTTACAAACTGAAAATTTTTTTTCATAATTTCGTGCTAATTGTATCTTAATTTCCTGCCGTGTTTGATATATTTTTGCAAAAAATTGCAATTTAGATGTGAGTGCTTGTAGCCTAAGATCACCACATTTCCAGTTTGCGTATCTGTATGATTAACATTTATAACTGAATTTATAAATAATTTATTCGTGAACACAAAATTTGTTCTTTATTCCATCTTATTGGGGATCTCATGCGTATTTATTTTACCGACTTAGCTAAAAGTACGATGTAGTAAGTAAGTAATACCTCTTTAAAGATTCAAAATATACATAATAATGCACTAGTCGATTAATTATAATAATTTTAATAGTATTTTACAGCATGAGTTTGATAAATATCGATTTATGCACAAGTTGCCAAGCAATTGCGTAATGAATACGAGTTACTGTACAACGTTTTACCAAATTTCAAGTTGATAGTTTTAGATGGAATCTTTAGGAGCTCCTGTCTTGGCAGCATCCACTTAGTATTTAAAATACAAAATATATTATATTATGTTCTTATTTGTCGTTGGAAACTTTTACTATCAAACTGAAACTTCTACTCAAATCTTATTTTACTTTTTGCGGAAACTTAACGGAAATTATTTAAACTTATCTCAAAAATAGCATGCATGCATACTTAGTAGAATATGTTTTGCTACTGATTGCATTCAAGAAGCCACAAAAAACTAACAATTCCATTCGTATTGTGCTCATGTTATGCATAACCTAAGACAACCGAACAAAGCAGAGTGCCTTGGCTTGTTTGTTTCCATTATTTATTGATTAAGCAGTAGCAGATAGGACAAAATAAGAATCTCATTGTAATGAGGTCTAGTTTTATCTAAGTGGCTATACGGAGAATCTAAATAGAAAATATAAAACAACAAAAAACGCACGATAATAAAAGAATCCAATTTTATAGTCAAAAATATGTCGTGCATTATGATTATGAAACTTTAATATTTTATATCAAAATAAAACCTTCTGAATTATTTAAATTTAAATTTAAACTTTTCGAAAGAACTAAAGTGGATAAAATAAAGTAATGACCAAGGGATGAGAAATTTAATTTTGATATTACAATATACCATGGCATATCTATTAATTTATCAAACCATTATTAGCTGGAACAAATGTCAAGATGTTGCCAATGTTAAATAACTAAATAGGTAGAGTTAATTAAGTTTTTGATTAAGTCAACAACGGAGCGGTCATACCTTCTCGTAACATGTGAAATTGCATGATAATGAAAGAACACGACGTCAGCACGATACTATGTTTGGTAGTTTGCTGACAACGTCAATGAATTGACGCATACCCCTACTAATCTATGGGGTCACCAAAACTAACTACCTGTCTTAATTAGAATTTTTTTATTTGTTAGTTTCTATTACCGTTTCTATTATTATGCTAAAATCATGCAGAGATTGCAGTATCGTCAGTGTACTGAAATATTTGGGGTATTTTGTATTTAAGTAATTTCTGAAATCTCATAACCAACAATAATTTTTATTTTTAGGTTGGTAAACTAATTAACCAATCAGAGGTGTGTTATACATGCAGCGATGGCAGTTTGTGTTTATTGATCCACTAAATAATTTTTATTAAAATTCTATATTTAATTATTTAGCAGTAAATTGTTAATGTAAACTGAAAATTGATACCTATCTGGAGATAGGTAACTAATCAAATTCTTTATAAATTTTAAATTGTGTACCCTCATAACTGGAGGCTAGATTTTCCCCAAGTGTATTGAGTTTGTCATATTTGCATTAAACTTGCTTGAAAATGAAACAATCCCATTGTATGCATCAAATTACGATGATTCGCATTCATACAGAATAAGTACATGTTTAAAAAAACATACAAATGCATGTCCAATGTCCAATTTTAAATGCATCCAACATTTCAGAAATGGGGGAATCGACGCATATTGAATTGCGAGGGCATTATTTTTCAACTCTCGCCCTGTTTCAAAAATTAAAATTAAAAATTTATCCCTGCCGCTTCGTGCTTTTCTTATTTATTGTTCTTGAAAGTTTTTAAAAATTATCAGGTTTTTTATTTTCAAGACATGTTTAAAATAACGCGAAAACATCTAGAAAATGTTTTATTTTTAATAAATAATAAGTTCTGTGTATCTTACGTAATTCAATTTTAAATTTGGAAGTAAACATAAGTATTGGGTTGAATTGAACATATTGATATAATATAATTAATTATATTGCAAAATTCTGTCGTGGAGGGATATAACTTCAATTAATGTTGACGCGCAAGAGTAAATTAACGAAATTTTGCATTGTGAATGTGTTTATTTAAAAATAAATTCAATAATTGCATGAACATTTGTTTTCGCAAATTTATTACTTTGAGATCGAAAAACTATTTTTGTAAAATACACGTTACACATACTATTTATGTGTTTAACTATAGGTACTTACTTATAAATCATTTTTATATCGACATAATAAAGATTTTACAGCCATTTTTCAAAAACCGAAAATTTATATACCTTTTAGTGCCAGTTCCTCAATTAAAATGCCTTAGCTTGCAAGACCTCAATTTTAGCAAAGCAAATAAATTTTGTTCAATTTAAATTTTTGGTCAAACAAAAAGCTTCTTTCTAAAAGCAATTTATTGTTTTATTTTACGGGCGGCACTAAAGTACTTTAATGCAGTACTTCAGTTTCCTGTGTATTTTGTATGTGTAATAAACAATGTGCGATCATTTAATTTTTTTTATAAAAAAATATCAAAAAAACAATAAATATTTTAAGCAGTCAGTTTAGTCACCGTTGCAACATTACTTAAGTAACTTGCCATGGATTTCTTTATTGAAGCTGTGCAACAGTATGACAAAGCAGAAGTACAGGCAAAACAGGCCAAGCTGTTCTTACTGCAAATACATGGAAAGTATTCCAAGTAAGAAAATTGAACCCCGACCTATTTTCACGACGGACCGTTTGACAATAACTGATTTTTAATTGTTTTTTGCCAACTAGCACACTCCGCAAAGCTCGCTGATAATGCAAGGCAACAAACTCGATCAAATGACCCATCTCATTTTCCGTCTAACTCACTCCTCTGTTAATGGAATGCAAAGACCAGTTTCTGTGAAACTCTTTTCTTATACTTCTTTTCATTATAAAGGGTATACCCATTCGCTGTGAAAGGCAGACATAAAGCTCTGGCCTGGCAACATTAAAATTTTAACCTCTAATCTTTAAAGCCTTGACCACCAGCTTCTAAGCTTTCAGCTTTAAGCAAGCTCTATTCTTCAAGCTTTGACCTCCAAGCGTTAACCTCTAAGCTCTAAAGCATTGACCTTCAGCCTCTAAGCTTAAGCTCAATTTTTCAAGCTTTAAAGCTATGACCTCTAAGCTTTAAGCTCCAACCTTCAAGATTTAAAGTTCCCATTTCTAAGCTTTGACCTCCAACCTCTAAGCTTTGACCTCCAACTTCCAAGCTTTAACCTCTAAGCTTTAAGCTGTACCCTTCATGCTTTAAAGGTCCTACCTTTAACCTTCAAGCTTTATACCTTTCAACCACTAAGCTTTAAGCTCTAACTTGTAAGTTTTAATGACAATGACTAATTTTTATTTTTTTTTGCCGCCTAAGCACGCGGCTAATAGCAAAAGGCTAAAAGCTCGCTGATAATAAAAGGTAAAAAACTGGCAAGCAAAGACCAGTTTTCTGTGAAACTCTTTTCTTATACTGCATTTCATTATAAGGGGTATACCCTTTTGCAGTGCAAGGCGGCATAAAGCTCTGGCCTGGCAACATTAAAACTTTAACATCTAAGCTTTAAAGCCTTGACCACCAGCTTCTAAGCTTTCATCTTTATGCAAGCTCTATTCTTCAAGCTTTGACCTCCAATCTCTAAGCGTTAACCTCTAAGCTTTAAAGCCTTGACCTCCAGCCTTTAAGCTTAAGCTCTATTTTCCAAGCTTTAACCCCCAACCTCTAAGATTTAACCTCCAAGCTTTAATCTATAACCTCCAAGCTTTAAGCTGTAACCTGCAAGCTTTAAAGCTCCCACCTCTAAGCTTTGGCCTCTAAGCTTTAAGCTGTAACCTCCAAGCTTTAAAGCTGGTTAAAGCTCTAAGCTTTTAAGCTTTGAGCTGTAACATGCAAGTTTTAAAGCTTCGACGTTCAACTTCGAACTAACTTCAAATTTCTAAGCTTTCCGCTGTGACCTCTTTACCTCCAGGAAATATTTTTTACTCTATTTTTAAAGGGCGATTACGCCCCTTAAACTCACGTGTTAGCAGCTAAAAAAAGTAGGGGTCTCTTATTTTTTTATGCTTTACCACATATCCAAAAATTATTCTAATCGGTGAGGAACACCGGGGATCCTTTGCTTGTTAGTTGATCAACACCGCAGAAACGCAGCACGGAAAATTCTTGATTAATCTTTTGTCGGTTCGTACGTGGGGTTTCCCCGAAGCGACGATGCTTAAATCAAAATATTACGGCTAATATTAAACTTAGAGGACCAATACATATTATTTTTTTACTTTTTAGAGGTTTTTTATGTCGGTTTTTTTTCCAAATTTTTAATTTAAGTTCTATTTCATGCTTTTTAAACTAGATATTGCATTAGCAATAGTTGATACCCGATACAACGTAGCAAACACCTCTTAAGGGGATGTTCTAGTCTATAGGCACGAATTTCGGGCGTTTTTTCGAGCTCTGTAAAAATAAAGCAAAGAAAATTTTTACTATCCATTTTTTTATCATTTCTTTACTGATACTTTAGGAATTCATAAAAATTTAAACAAAAAATTAAATTCAAATTTCAAGAAGTTATAAGCCGACAAAGTGGGAACAAAGACAGTGTTTTGGCTCAAAAAATATCCTTAAAGAAATTCAACGGATTCTTAATTGGTAAAGTTGTCGCTATGGTATGACAAAAAAAAATTTTTGCACGTTTTTTATAACGATTCAAAATTTTTTTAAAATAGTAAAATTCAAAATTTTTAACTTTGGTTTGGTTCATGTCATAGAGAGGTGTATAAAGAATGTTCACACTAAATTTGAAATAAATCGGTTCAGTAGAACTTGAGATATCGTACAGGTCTGCTTGAAAAACAATTAATTGTTTCGAAAAAAATGTGTTTAAAGTTTTAAGTAAAGATACCGGCAATTTTACTCATAGAAAGGTAGAAATCCGAAGTTCTTTCGCGAAAACCAGCAGACTGACTTCAAACTAACTTAAAATGTTAATATAATAAAGTTTTATTATGGAAGAATTCATCCGCAGGTAGTCGGGCAGCATCTATCGTCTATTGTTTATTTGTTTCGGTCGTACCAAATGATGTAGATGCCGCGTCACTAAAATGTCTATAACTCGGTAATAATTGCAATTTTGAAAAATCCTTTTACGGGCATATTCTTGAATGTCTAAACTTCGGAAATATAAAAAAAAATTCAAAATTTTCAAATTTCTAGACTAGAATACCGCCATAAAGCAACATGAATTGCAGTAGTACCACCCACGTAATAATAATAATGCTATCATACTTGTAACATGACCTCTTGAAAAACTAAATTTTCAAAATTATTCACCATTTTTTTAAATGGCTGAACATTTTTTTGCATTATAACTAAGAACACTCTCGATCAAGACATCTTCCAAACAAAAAAAAACTAAATCAAAATCGGTTCATCCGTTTCGGAGCTACGATGCTATCGAATCGAATATAAATACTTAATATCATTATTTTCAATTATTTATTAATAAATAATCAAAAAAATATTGGACTCAAATGTAAAAACCGCAAAAATATCAAAAGACCACATTTGCCTCAGCCGCTTTGGAGGCTTTCACAACGGTTTTCTCATCTGCTTGTTGCCACCTCAATTATTTGGCGGGAAAACCAGAAAATTCAAAAAATTTACGTCATGCAACAATCATATTAATGATGATTTTGTAGAAACTATTGTACATGAAACAAATTCTCACTGCAGAATAAAAATTATTTTCTCTAAAATATAAATTTTTCATTTTCAGTAAATTAAAAATTTCAGTAAAACTAGCACAGTGTAAAGTTTTTGATTTATAATGTTATAATTAACATTTACTTATATAAAAATAAAATATAAAAAGTAAATTATACTGCGATTTCAATTTGAGCTAATAAAGTTGATGTAATGCATTTTGATTTGCTCCAATAGCATTGCCTATGTTAGATAGAGTTCCAGACTTCACACTTAAATTCTATAACTACTTCAATCATGGAACATAAGGTGAGACAAATTACTAGTTCGTGTGCGAAACGAATGAAATCTCGAGGAAATTCAACTTGAAATTTCAAGGGTTTAAATTTTCTTTTTATGCCGAGTTGGAAAATAGTTCTCCGAATAATATTCTCATTGCTTTGAAAATAATATAGCAATTTATGGAACTATAATGACTCTAAATGAGGAATTAGGTATAAGGCGATTATATTTTTTGTAGACCGTGAAATAAATAAGCAAATAAATAAACCTTCCTCAAGGTAATTTGTAGTCAGGTTAGGGTATTTATCCGTCCATGAAGCTTTTTGTGTGCATCCATTAATTTTATTCGTCATTTTTTCGAACCTAAATTTTTATTATATTATATTATGTCCTCTCCAAGTTTTAAGCTAATAATATAAAATTATATTATCAAAATGTAGTTCGATAAGAACAACAAAATTTTAATTATCTCGCCCTGTTCGTTTAAGTTGTCCTTTGTATTGGTTATAATCAGCGAAGCGGAATGTAATGATAAAATCATCTAAAACTCGGGAAAATATAAAAGCTTACCCACGTAAAAGATATAATTTTGGATAGTTTTATCAACGTTGACGATCTTTTTCAAATTTTATCTAAAATTGCAATAACAAAAATATAAATCAATTTATTACATAAACAATTAAGTTTTGAACTTGCGTATATCAAAATTTATATTAGCTTCATAATTCTTAATTTTTAAATAAAATAAATTCTACAAAAACAAAACAAAGCCATTACTAAAATTTTATTGCACTCCATTAAACTAAATCACCACGGATGGTTATCAATTTTGTATATTAACAAAAGAAATTTTACCAAAAACTTATTTTTTTAATTTAAAAAATTTTTAATTTTACTGAAACAAAGCATTTGTTTAATATTTTTACATGGATTATTTCAGAAGGATAGTAGAAATGACAACAGGAGGTTAAGAAAATTGAAAATTTTTGGATAAAAAATTATTTATAAATTTAATAACCGAAGTTATTTCTGATGAAAATAAGTTAAAATTATAAAAATAATCAAAAATTTGCCGAGCAAATAAATACAAAGTCAAATCGATCACACGCGGAGTTGATATGAATTTTAAAGGTTAAGTAAATAAAATTTCTAAAGCAGAACCGCTGTTATTCAAAATCGCAGGAAATACACTCAGTATGATTCGAATAAAATAATTGAAAAAGAATTACAATTTTTGACTAAAATTTATTTTTTTTTTGTTAGGATTTAATACATATTTTTGTAATTCTTAATTAATTTTATTTATATTTTTATTAATTAAAAAAGAAACTGGCAATTGATAATACGTATGAAAAATTTTGAAGGCAAAACCATTAAAATTTTTCGGGTTTCTTCTTCTTTTTCTTCCCTAATCAAGTAGGCGTTTTCAGAGCTAAAAGAGCCCTGACATTTTAATTTTGATATTGGCGGCTCATGCCAAAGGCCGCTCTAGCCTTGAAGCCGCCCCGGACAAAAACACACATTTCCGCCCCTTTATGGGGTTAGTGAGCTTTTCTTTTCTCATTAATATTTCAATTTGTCATGTCAACAGCCTTAATGCCGCCTTTTTTTGTCATGCAAAGGATATATCTGCCCAGATAGACATATCTTGTTATCGTACACGAGCAACTCGGCGATTCCTACTCGGCGACAGTCAACTGGTAAACTGGTAAACTCTTGGACGGTTAACTTGGCGACCGGTCAACTGTGCGACGGTTAATTTGTCGACGGACAACTCGGCAACAGTCAACTCGTTTTTTGTTTGGATATTTGTTTGCTATACGCTCTTAGACTCTTCGGCCGATTTCAACCAAGCTTAGCACACTTACTCAGTGGGTAAGTCATATCGCAAGCATATCTTTTAGCTCTCTTGTCAAATATATCTTCTCTTTGGCAGTTTGAAAATTTGGCTACCTACAAATTTCACTACCGATAATTTAAAACTTTCATTTTCACTTCTAGTAATAGCATTCCCGATAATCTAAACCGCGTAATCCATATAAATATTTTGTTCACATATCCTACATTTAATCTAACTTAACGTAGCCGTAAGTTAATCCTGCTTAAACCTAACTTAAATTAAACTTAAATTAAATTAAGCTTAAATATAACGGTTTTTTTCACGTTGTGGAGACTAAAATCCTCATGGACACCACCAGAAGATGGTAGAGTCGGACTTTTGCCAACTAGAACCCCCTCCCCCTCCACTTAAATTGACTTCAAGAGAGCGGTATCGGTCGTTAGACATTATTTCGACGTTCCTGCCGATTTCTCGCTAATAAGACATTCGTGACAGTAGCCTCTTCCTGCTGCTTTTTTTGCGCTTGTAATAATGTAGATCATTGTTTCCAAAGCATTCCAGTCTTCCGCGTAGAGCATCATTACGGGTACTACGGTGTCGGAAGTGCGCAGTGAGTTCATTTCCAACTCACTGTAGGCTGTAAACATGTGTTTGCATTTTTTGTCATTTTCAAAATTTTTGCTTAATTTTGATGTCAATAAATAGAGCTTTGGGGGCTTCTAACTATAGGAATATAAGTTTATTGAAGCTCCAACGTTTGACATAAATTTTACAGCAAAATGAGCTGCAGCAAATGAGCAGCAAAACTTTTGCAAAGAGCTCCGCGACGGTTGAGGCTCAAACGACGGGAATTGAAGCTCATTGAGGCTCAATCAAAGCTTAAACGTTTGACATAAAGTTTACAGCAAAATTCCATTTGGGAGAGTCAATATGTCTACAGCTCCCCCCCCCCAAAGTTTCACATAAAGCTCTGCGATGGTTGAGGTTCAGATAAGAATTGAAGCTTATCGAGACTCAAACGAAGCTCAAATTAATGTTTGATATAAAGTTTATCGCAAAATTCCACTTGGGGAGGCAACATGTCTATAGCCCCCTAAAAGTTTTTGCGAATAACTCCGCAACCGTGGAAGCTTAAGCGACGGTAATGGAAGCTTATTGAGACTCAAACAATAAAGCTTAAACGTTTGACATAAATTTTATTTATTTTATTATTTATGTTCCCCTCAATCGGGGTGGGGGGGCAGCGACATGTACCTTATATTTGACTGTGTCCCCCACATCGCAATTGCTACATGTAGGTGATACTTGTTTGCCCAACCTATGCAAGTATGCATTAATTTATCCATGGTCGGTGATCTACCATTCCTTGTTGTCCGGAGTGGGTTTATGCCACTTCTCTGGCCTGGAAATCCGCTGGTGGTATTGATGCTAGTACTAGCGCGGCTTCGCCAGACACCGTATAGTTCTGAGAGTTTAAGTTAAAGTCATCAGCCTTTATCATCAGCCTGTAACACTGTTTTTATGACATATGAAAGTTTAAGACTCTCCCCGGATTCGAACTGAGTACCTTAGAGTCAGCAGTTTTTCGGCTAACTTACTAAGCTAATGACCGTCTCCCTTTGTGTTCTGACGGTGGTGTTCTGAAAGCTGCACGTCTCTAAACCCTCAAAAGTCGCTGCGCATTCTTCTGCTATACAAGGGCGGCGTAAAAATGATCGAGTGTACTACCATAGAGAGCATCCTACTCTTTGTAGCATTTGCTTCGCCGACATTCGGCATCAAGCGGGCAATAATTGTCGATGCTGAGGCCTCAGCCAATCGGCCAATGTGATGCTCTTGTCTAGCCGCATTCCGAGCACCATGACACCATGACTCTCTGAGGCGAATTGGAGATCTTTAAGAGGATTTCTTCAAGTTCCTCCTCTTAAAAAGGGTCCTGGGGCGTGGGGTAGGCAATCTCAGCTGAACTGCTTTTGGGTGGACCGGAAAAGAGCTTGGGCCACTCGTTGGATTCTTGACGTTGTGAGTACTGAAAGTTTGCCTGTAACGATATTATATATTCTTGGTTTCTTGTTAAGAAAACCCAATAACTCCTACTTCATTTTGTCTCCTCTGGAATGCTCTTCTAAGCCGGTTGACGGTTCTTCTCAATGTAGCGATTTCAGCGATTATGCAGCGAACTTAAATTTAACTTAAATCTAACTTAAATCTTACTTGGTTAACTAATTCACTGCTGGACATTTAACCTCTATTGTTTTACATGAAATTTCAAAAATTGTGCATCACAGCTGCTTAAACTACTACACAGCATAGATTAGCTGCATTTTTCATGAGTGGAGTACATGAAATCATCGCTAGAGCACTGTTTCCACGAAAAATTGCGAAGAATGTCTTTTCTCATGAAATTAGACAAAATATTTAATTTTCTGTTTCTTTCCGTACGCTCCACCTTCTATAAGTCTTCCAATAAGAGATCAATTACCGAGAAACGTACAATTATTATTGAAACCCATTATAAAAGTGGTGAAAGTTTTGCAGACAACTCAAAAATTTGTGTACTTTTCGGTCGATGATTTTAAACATCTCTCAACATCGTCTCAGCTTTTTTATTTCTTGGTTTAGACATATACAAAGTTTAACTCAAGCAAGAGTGACTGCTCGCCATTTGCGGAATGGTAACACTAATTTGCATCTAACATCTTGCGATCTAACGTAACTACTTCGAGTTTTTCCTTTGGGACTATGTGAAGGGAAGTCGCAAGTCAAACGTTACTTCGCAAACAAGTGACGATTAAAACGCAACATCGAGAATGTAATGAAAAATTTTGCCAAAGAGACAACGAGAAAATGAGAATGTTTGACCTATTGATTAAGATCGACCGAATAAAAAAATTAAAGTAACAACTGCATTAATTGTAAAACTCCAAAAAATTAGGATTTGAGTATGTAATTGTTTTCTAAATTAATTACCAAGGTAATGAATATCTAAAGCTTAGCTTTAATTATAATTCTGCTTTATGGTCACTTAAACTTAATAGTTTACTAGTATAACGACCAGTAAACAAGCCCTGCTGGTGCTTAATTTCAATTTTGAAAATTAATGCTCGTTAATTATTAAAAAATGAAGATGGAATAACAAAAATTTTATATCTTTTATTACACAAATAATTTTCACTTGGTATTCCAGCTTTATTTTTGTTATAACTATAACAAAGAAGTAATGAACGATGTTTGTTGAAAGTTTACAATAAAGAATTTGAAGGTTTTGTTTTGTTCTTTGTTTAAGCAATTACACCTGCGGGAACAAGTTGGTCAAAGTTTCGGCTAACTTTACGGCATCCTCGTGACCGCGCTACTGAATTGCATTTACTTTGTCAGTAGATGCGGTTTCCTACCAGCAAATTAATTTTATATTGAAGAAAACCTTAAGTGCGTGGTAATAAGGTACCAACCCTTAAATTGAAATTAAAATTTTGTCTACCACTACAATTTTCGTTTTATTTTAAATTGATATTGATTTATTTTTGAGAGCCTTTGAATATTCTTCAATAAATCTAGAAAAGAGATTTAAAATAATTAATTTTATATTATAAGAACGTATTTTATAAAAACTTTTAATATTATTTCACAATAGACCTCGAAAGTGCTTCTCAATAATGACAATACGGTTAAGGAATAGAGAAGAAAAATAAAATATGCTTACTACAATACAACAATAACCATTATTCCTTTAAAATATATAAAAATAAATAAATACTGCAATATAAGGGTGTTCGTTATATCCCTATACAGATAACTCCTTATAAGGGTTCCTTCACCCGACCATACTTCTTTAGTAATTATTGAAGTGCGAAGTTGTGTACTTTTATTTGGTACTTTTCGGTATGCTCAATTGTTAAAATAGAATTTGTATCGAAGAAGGAAAACGTAGTTTATAATTTTTTGTGTTGCGTTTTAAGTCTTCTCATAATATATAAATGCTACTCGAAAACGATGCTATGTACTTTTTGTTGGGAAAAATTCCGACGACGACGTAGCTTTTAATGTGGTTGCAAAACGTCGTATTTCGTTTGTGTCAACTCGGTTGGATGATTAAAGTTTGAAATTTAATTTCACTGGTTTTCAAATAGAATTAATTATGCAATGTTTGTATTGTGATATGGGAATTTAGATAGCTTAGTTTTTAACAGTTGTCGAATTTTTTTAGATTGTGAATTTTTAACATTTTAAGATATTGCCAAGCGACTTGAATAATTTATGTGCGATTTATCTCGTTTTGTAGTGTTTCGGATTGCATGAACTTAAGTGAATTCGAGGAATTCTAAAAAACTTTACGAAGGAATGCATTCGCTTTATTATTATTAGTGATGTGAATTGTATTGCTGGTTTTGTTTACATTTGACGAGTTTTGGAAAATAAATTTTTATTCTTTTATTCCACTTCTTAAAATTGTTCCAAGTTTAAATGTAATTTCTAAAAACAAGTTTACATTTATATTTTTATTTTTGTTTTTGTATTCTCGAGGCTTATACCTCGCGATTCCTAGGATCTGATCTCTCTCAGAGTCCTTCTTCCATTTCTTTGGAAGGGTTTTCTAGGCAGATGCCTCGGTCTTTCGCCATTGCCTTCCTAAGAAAGACGGTCAGAATAAAGTTTTTACTCTGCTCGGGATCGAACCGGGGATTTCGGTTTACTTCCTGAAAATTTTATTTTTTTCATTAATTTGCATGTTTTGGTTGATTCGCAGTATGATAACTAAGGAATTAGTCAAAGAAATAGGATCAGGAACACGGTAATAAGAAAAGGAATGGAACCGGAAAATCATAACTGCAAAAAGTGGCCGATTTGCATTTTCCAATGGCGTCAAAGAATAACAACAATGAGTGTGAGTAAACCACAAAAAATATGGCTTGATGATAGAATAAATGACAAAGCGGAAAAGTTTTTGTCCAGCCTTGGACGAAAAGCGGCTAAGAAGATGAAGTATGCTCTCTGATGTTCAATGTTTCTTCCAGTTCATCTTTGTCATCTGATAGAAGCACTATAGCATTAGCAAACCTCAGCATGTAGGTGATATTTTGTATGTAGTATATCTCGAATATAGTTAATCTCTTCTTTTTTTCCAAATTAAGTTTGTTACTTCTACTGGCCTGGTAACCGCATTTCCTTCATATTCTACTTCGTCTTAGAAATCGCAATTAATTTTTTGTTAAATTAAATCTCCGAGGGTTGAAGAAACTATATTATGTCGTTTTACGTTTTTCTACGTTTTTCATATTCCAGCTCTTCCATATATTCCATTTATATTTTCACAATTTTGCCTCTTTTAACTAAGTATTACAGTTGCAGTCATGGAAATTGCATCGGTGATTAATTCCGAATTAAAATAACAATTCCCAATGAAATATCAAAAACCGCACACTATATAAACACAATACGCATACAAAGCTAAAATTTTTAAACCGGGGGGTATGGCAGTACACCGAAAATTGTGAGCAAAAGACATGTTATTGAGCTTAAGCGTTTCAAACTAGAAATCTAATTTCTAAAAATCTAAAATCTAAGATTTCTGATTTAAAATTCAATAACACATTTCCTTTTTTTTAAACACAATCACTGATGTGCAGGGGAAAAAATAGGTTTTTCTAACCGGCGGGTCTGGGGGGTATGGAATACCCTCCAGTACACCAGAGATAGTGCGCAAAATAATGTGATATTGAGCTTATGGGTTTCAAACGAGTAATCTAACTTTCAAAATTTTAAAATGTAAGATTTCTGAATTGAAATTCAACACAATTTCTTTTTTATACACAATCTCTGGTGTACTGGGCGGAGTTATACTGGGGGGTATTACCCCCCAGACCCCCCGGGTTGACAAACCTGGTTTTGTGATTGTGTTCAAAAAATAAAATGTAATTTTGAGTTTATGAGTTTCAAACCAAAAATTTTACTTTTAATTTATTTCTATTCTATTTTCTATTTTTTGTTTCTCAATGTAATTTCTATGGCCGCTACTGTATTTCTTTCTGCTCGTTTAGTATTCCATAGTGTTTCTGCCTTCGTTTTAAAACACGTCCTTATTTTATACTAAGCTTCGTCTTATCTACCTTTTCTTATATTCCTTTTCCTATATTCTTGCAACTTCTTCAATTTCCAACTTTTCGATATTTTTTTGAGTGAGGTAATATAAGCATTTTCCGCACTAGTGTGAAAATAGTTTACTATAGATATTGTTCTATTACGATCTATTTTGATCAAACGATCAAAATCCAAAAATTAATTCTAAAATTATAATTCGATAGAAAATATACAAAAGTAAGGTGACATGATTTAATCGGTCGACTATTTTTAGTTTATTTTTGGTATTATTCAAATGTAATTCGCAACTCTCAACTTCACTTATAACATTTAATAATTTTGTTAGGTCAAAAATACAAAATATTTATTTACATTATTTGGTTTGGAATTAAATTTTAAATTGGCGAAGTTTAAGGATCGTAGGTTATGTAACTGCCAAAGTCAATGTTTACGTTTAATATAATTCTTAAATTACTGCCTAGAAAATCATATTTGAAGTGATAGAAAAAACTTACTATAATTTAATTTTTACTTTCGTTGGAATGTTTTTTTTTAAACAATTCACGATATGATTATATCTATATATATATTGCAGGTGGGGCGGCTGCCTACCTCAGTATATAGCCGTTTATTGCAAACCAAAATAATTTGCAGATTAATACTCAGTAATAGTTTAACTTATAGTACATATTTTTGTTTTTTATTCAAAGAATAGGAGAAAAAATATTGTTCGAAATACTTATGAAAAGCTTAATTTTTCGTATTTATTGTTTCCGCTAAAGACTCCACACAATTACTTTTAATGTAGCTTTCTTTTGCATTTCATGTTTGTCAATTTTTTTATGTTCAATTAAAGAGGACAGTATTCTGAGCATTTAAAAAAATCAGGGTGAAATATCCATTAGTTTTTGAGAAAACGCCATTTATAAATGGAAAATTTATATGCATTTTAAATAGGGATTAAACCACAATTTCTATGTGGACTCCTACGTCCGTGGGGTCAATGTTTCATCATAGTACATTTCGACGAGGTACGTTTCGACTTCGGCTCGTTTCGACGCAAAACGTTTTGACCCAGAACGTTTCAACGCCGGCACTTTACGACGCGGAAGGTCTCTTTTCCTCTCTTTCTTTTTTAACTTTTAACTCTTTTTTATGAGAGTTTTATGAGAGTATAAAAAATAACATAGTAAACAGACCCATGTCTGCGCACAGATTTCCGATTTTGCACGGATCACTCTTTCATGAACGGCTTCTCTAAAAAATAACATAAACTAACACTAACCTACATAACAGACCAAGGTCTGGGCACAGATCTCCCTTTGTCTCTCCGCGGTCTGTTTGCTCAGATATACTCTTAATTATGGCCGTCAGATATGATTATTACTTTGTCGATTGCACATCGTGCATGAAGAATCTAGTAAGTTAGTAGAGTTGCAGTTCAGTAGAGGGATAATTTTTTATCCGTTTTAGGCAAATCTCTGATGTACGCTAATATGGAACTTATATGGAATTTTACCCCTTTCGAGTAGCACCTTTAGCGAGTTTGAACTACATTCAGGGATGTTTATAGCAAATAACTCGCTACGCTCCGCTTTGACGAAAGCATCCACGAGAAATCTCGGATCCACCCTAAAAACTGTTAAAAAGCTGTTCGTAAAATACTTGTTCAGCGGCCAATACTAAGAGTTTATCTAAGCACACGTACTGGTAGCAGAATACCCGAGAAGAAATCGTGGTTTAGTCCCTGTACAATTTCGATCTTTAAATGCCGTTTTCTTGAAAACTAATTGATAATTCGCCTTGAATTGTATTTTTTTAATTTTTAGAAAATTTTCCTCTTTCCAATGGTCTATAGGAGAAAGTTCTTTAATTCGTGATATCGATTACGTGACAGTTCCCGGCTACTCTATACTCAATTTATTCTTCGATTATTATGTTAAAATCATTGTATTTTTTCTTTTCTTTATTAACTGCTACAATATCAACAGTAATTAACGGTTTTCTAGACTGTTGCTTAGCATTTAACGACCAACTAAAATACCTACAAGTATGGGCACCAGCGGCGGCTCGTCAGAGGAGGCAAGGGAGGCTTAGCCTCCTCTGAAACTTGGGACTAGTTATTAAACAATTACAATTTTGAAAAATTTAAAACGTCAGTTTTAGATCGTGATATCTGTAGTACTCATTCCACAATACTAATCCAAAAAGTATAACATGAGGCTAACTCGAAAGAGTACAACTTGCTTGGGGTTTAACAGAATAAAGAAACTTGATTTGATATTAAAATTAAAATAATATGAATGAATGACTGAAAGATGAATAATAAAACTATTAAAAAAATTATCTTTGATTTTTGTTTTGGTAATAGTAAACCGGGACAAAGACAAAGGCAATTTTGGGTCTGTAATTTTTGAGTTAGAGAGAGACTTCACAGATGTTTTAAATGAGTAGAGCGATTTAAATATCCCGCCTTTCTAAATCTGTAATTTTTGAGTTGAAGCCGTTTCAGGAATATTTTTAATGATAGGAGTGACTAAAGATCTCGTTTTTTCAATAAGAAGTAACTTAATAAAATTTGGTATGAAGACAGGTCTGTCCTGTAGGTTAAGTTTTTTTAATCGCATCAAAACTGCCTTTGGCCCATTTTCCTATTTTTAACATTTGGCCCAGTTTACCGTCACTTGCTGTTATCGGTGCTGGTAGCCGACGCAAATAACTACAGCAAGTCATTTAAAGACGTTAGTTACCATCAAGGAGTTAAGTTCTGTTATGTTATACAGGGTGTCCCCGGATACACTTTACATAACTTAGGTGGTGATAGAGGATTGGTTTTTCAAAAATTTTTATTACACATAAGTTGTAGTCCGTTAAATTTCCTATCCGGAATAGGCCGTCAAAATTTTTGTAAAATGTTTCGTTAAAAAGGTACGGGGTTTTGAAAAAAAAACAAGTTTTCAACATTTTTTTATTTACTTTAAATCATAACTCGAAAACCGTTGACTTTAGACAAAAAATGTTTGAATCTAGTTTGTAGATTACACTACGATCTTTAAAAAAGCACTTATGGATTTTTACGAAAAAATCAATATTTTCCGGGCTATCGTCACGTGAAGGTGGAAATTAATAAAAGTGCTTTATACTAGAGGCTTAACTTTCGAGTTAACAAATTTAACAAAAGTTGTTAAAATAATTGTAGAATGTTAACTCTTTCGGCAAAAACGACCAAGTTCTTAGTAATATCATATAATATTATATTATCCCTTAAAATTAATTATTGGAAAGACATTCAAATTTTGGTATTTCAATTTTAAGCAATATATACGTAGTCAACATTCTTGTTTGTACAACTTTAAATTAGTAAATTTAATATAGTACAAGCACTTAATGTTTGTAAAACAGAAGCTAATTTAGGAACTGCTAACAATCTTAACGTAAAATTTTGTGCTAAGTACTAAATCGACTATTAAAATAATTGAGTTTTATTAAGACGAAATAAATAATTAAATTGTATTAATTGTTTTGCTTAAAAGTTGTAATTTAAATTTGGAAAATTATAAAACACAGTTAACTGAACAATATCTAATCAAAATGTTTTCCTAGCTGAAAAGTTCCGTTTGATATTTGAAGAAAACTTTTTGGAAATACCAACTTAATTACGTTTAAGCTTTTATTCTTTTCATACGCTAATCATTTAATTAAAATTAGGGTATGAATTAATCTGGTTTGACGCAGAGACGCGTAAAATTCATTACCAACGGACGCCAATATCTACTAAAACAAGTGAGTTCACCTTCTGAATGCAAATTCAATTATACCCACTACGCATACCTTTTGTTTAAATAGAAAGTCTTGGTAATATTGTTTGTCTCAAATTAAAATGTATTCTAACATTAAATTAACTGAAACGTGTGGATACATTTAATTATCAAGTTTGCTTGAAACGAAATTCTTGTTATTACACAAGTTTAGGTTAACAAATGCTAATAAAACTCTTCGTTCTCATAAAACTAATAAACAAACAAGTAGCTGTGTTTGTTCAAAATAATTTGTTATTAACAGTTTGCTAATGAAAAATAAATAAATTACAGCTTGAGAGCTGCGCGAATATAACAATAGTAAAAAATTGTTAACTAACAACTTTAATTGCAATTACCTTGTAGATATCGCCATTATTATAAATATATAAAGTTTTTGATTAACTTTCCCTTCTTTTCTTTTTTCTCGCAATAGAGATTATAAAATAATAGCAATTTTTGGACAACTTCCTTGAAGAATTTATTAAGCACCGTGGAACCGGGAAGACTTCAATTAAAAAGTGTTAATGAGAGAAAAATTAACACGACTTGGAAAAAAGTGGTGAAGTTGAAACCGCAGACGAATTTGATTACTTCTACTAAACTTTATTTGCATATTTTGTACTTGGGTCGTTTGCTAGTAGTTTAGTAATTTGAATTTTAAAAATTTTTAAGCTCCTTAACGCAAAGCACTAAGCGACTCTTATACTTACAAAAGCTTCAGTAATGAATATATAAAGACAAAATATTGTTTTTTTAATAAAAATAAAAGGGAATGCCAAATTCTAAAATGTAAATAATGAATTTCGTTTTCTTTGTTTTATAAAGTCGATTTTAATTGAAATTTGTGAAATTTTATAGAAAATGAACGAAAACATTCAAAGCTCATATTGTAGATTAGATCAATGTTCACAATTAATGGCGTTGTTCAAAGTAACATTATTCTACCACAAATAATTGGAAAAAATTACAAATCCATTTAACAATAATTGGAATTTCGTTAATCTAATCCAAATTCCTACCTCCAAGGACTGTGATGCTCTGAAGATTTTCCAAAACAGAAAATTATTAAAATTGATATTAACTGAATTATTTCTTTGATTTATTAATTGATAGTTCAAAAGTTCTTTAATTAATACTAGAAATAATACGTTAAGCGCAGTAGAAACCAACTGAAGATTATGTAATAATAAGATAAGTAATTTAGGATTTGGACTTGAGATCACAGCAGTGTAGTGCCAATTTAAACTAAGCTAGTGTCAATTTAGATAATCCAATTCACACACTCCCATGGTGTGAATTGGAATACCAAGCATTAAAAAATAGAAAATAGGATCTAAGAAAAGCAGTTTTTGATTAAAATATGTTTCTTTATTGTTTTTTGGCAAATTACTTAACATCCTTGATATTTGACCACTTTTGTACTGTCTTAAATGCCCTTTAAAGTACATTTGGGTCATAATTTTGGTAGAACTTACTATAGTCGCTTTTTATACAATATCTCAAACTTTTGAGATAGTGATAAAGGACACTTTTCTAAGACAAATTTTCAAATAAAATTTTTGTCGAAGTCCAAACTCTTGGGGGCTACCTCCGTATAAAACAATTTTTGAATTTACGATTTCAAGCGGTCATAGCTCCGATATTATTGATTTTTAAGCTTAATTGATTACAACTTTTTTAAAGATAATTCGCTTATCTACAAATTAGGTTATAAACTATTATCGTCTAGAATCAACAAATTTAGAGTTATAAATTAAATTAAAGGAATAATTCCGGATAAGGAATTTAACGGGCTATAACTTTGGTCAATTAAATCTTTTTGGAAAACTGACCGTTTTCACAGATATTCTGAAAATAATGAACAAGGTGTAGGTAAAAAAAAATTTTTAATTTTATTTGAAAATTTGTTTTAGAAAAGTGTTCTTTATCACCCCTTCAAAGGTTCTCCACGGCCCCGGGGACACCTTGTATATTCTGGGAATTGTCCCGATCACCCCTCTAACAGTGACCGAACTTATTAAAAAAATAATAAAACAAAAACTAAATGAAATAATCACAGGAACACAAATCGTGTAAAGGATATATCCCAAAACACAATACATAAAAAAGTCAGAGCTAAAATTTTAGTAAAAATACATTTCCCCAATGAAGTTTCCAAGCGCACAACAAAATGTACACTACTACACAACACCACTACAGCAGCACTGCAAGTTGAATGTGATTTAGGTCACTAATGTGTCTTCCGAGTCGATTGCATCTATTATGCATCCTTAAAATGTCTTTTAGCTTTCAGCTTTCAGTTTTTTGTCTCAAGTCACCCGACTGTCCCAATTAACCCCGATTGACCTTGAGTATTCTGTACTTGTAAATTGTCACTTTGATATTATACTGTATTTTCAGCAGTACAATAAAGTTATTGGGCAATTTAATTTTTGATATATTCAGTTCGGTTATTCCCCTAAAAAATCAGATAGTTGAGTCCCTATTCATTATTGTAAACAAGTAATATTTGTTCAATATTTGTTTTATAAATTTAGTATTTATAAATTGTAAAAATAGTAAAGAGGCTCATAATAAACGTAAAAAAAATAATGCAAGCTCGGGAAGGGGGGGGGGTATAGGCTAAATACGTTTTGCAAAATATATTATTGCATTTTTTGACGGAACTTCACGTTCTATCAAAAAAAGTCCTACAGAAAAGTTGTAGATCATGAAACAATCTACAACTTTTGCAAGGACCACTTTTGAAAATGACCTCAAAATTTCCCTGAAAAATGTGTTAAGTGCGAAATTATGATTTCTTTTGTTTTTTATTATTCATTTTCGCAAAAAGAATTCAATTTTGGTGTAATTTTGTGACAGTATATAGCTTTATGTTATAAATAAGCACACTTTTTTTTACAGAAAAAAGTCAAAGAGTTTTTGAGATATTCAGTTTTTCAGTCTAAAACTGTTTTTTTAACTAAGGTGGAAATTATTTGCATTTTTCTTGATATAGCAACTTCAACAGAATTTGAAGATTTTTTCATAATCTACAACTTTTGTATTACATACTTTTTGATTCTAAGACAAAAAATGAACATTTTGCTTACTTATGTAAAGCTTTATTATTCTAATTTAATGTTTATAGCATTGCTGTACATCTTCTGTATATTTTTCCGTACAATTGAATGATGAAGTCGGTTCGTTAATCTTCTTAAAAATTCAAACAGTTTATGTACAATTACTGAAAAATTCAATGTTGCAAGAGCAGACATTTTAGGGTGTTTTCAATTTTTGAGCGTTTTGTTAAATAGAAACAACTATTTTTTATTATTGCATCAAAAAGTACATGTAAAAACAAAAAAAATGAGTACCGGGAGAACTATCTAGGATTATTTTTCACCGCAGAATTTAATTTTGAAAAAAACAACAGTCTTATACTGAAAAACTGAATATTATCTCAAAAACTTCTCCATTTTTTATGTAAAATTTATATTTTGCTTATTTAAGACTTAAAGAGACATACTTTCACAAAATTTCATTAAAATTGATTTTTTTTTTGCAAAAATGAAGAATAAAAAATCAAAGAAATCATATTTTCGCATTTTTAAATAAAAAAATAGTAATAATTATAATGTAAAGTAATAAAATAGGGCTTTTTTTTTTTAATTTGGAAAGATTTCCATACAATTGAATGGTGTAATGATAAAAAAAATAAAAAGAGTTTCTTAAAATTTCAAACAAGTTATGAACAATTACTGAACAATTCTTTATTCCAAAAGTCGTTTCAGGGTTTTTTCAATTTTTGAGGGTTTTGTTAAATAGAAACTACTATGTTTTATTATTGCATCAAAAAGCACATGTAGAAACAAAACAAATCAGCACCGGAAGAACTCTGTAGGATTATTTTTCACCACAGAATTAATTTTTAAAAAATAAAACAGTTTGAGACTGAAAAACTGAATATCTCAAAATATTCTCGATATTTTTATGTAAAAAATGTTGTGCTTATTTAAGACAGAAAAAGACATACTTTCACAAAATTTCACAAAAATAAAAAACAAAACAAATCGTATTTTCGCATTTTATTATAAAATAAAATTTTATTTCTTTTAAAATTTTTAAATATTTTAGTTTTCTCGCCAATTAATTAAGATGGCAACAAATAGGCAAGGAAAACCGGTTTTTGCGATTTTCGTTTGAGTTTTATATTTAAAATTAAAATAATTTGGTTTTTTATATCAATATGGGTACTTAAATATGAAAATGATCGACTGGAGAACAGATGAGTAAAGAGAAGTAAACACACCAATGGCCTTTTATTAGTAGAAAAAATAATAATAATTTCTAAAAATAGAAAAACAGCAGATAAAGGAGAAAAGTGAAATTTAGATGACCGTGAGCCAAATATTAGGCCCAGAATCAACAAATGTGGACATTTAAAGAGATTTTTGTTTAGAAAAAAACGACGAATGGAAGAAACATAGTTACCGCTGTAATATGTGGTTAGGTTGCTAATAAATTACCAGAAATAGAACCGTGTGCCACACTGCTACTATGAGTGTTGTATTATATAATATAATGACGTCAAGTTGAAAGCCGGATAGACATAGCTCATTACATTATATTATGTATTTGAATGGAAAGTGAAGGAATACCGCGTGGCTCAGAGAACACAGTCGTCGCCCACGATTAGAAAATCACGAGTTCGATTCCCTCAGGCTGTTTTTTAAGGGTTCTAGTTTCTAGGTCAACTGAACCCTATAGTTGAATACCTTGGGGTAGCACCCTGATGCAGTAGTAGGTGGCAGAATCTCAATGTCAACCACATCGTCTTCAGATCAAACTTGAACAATCCATAACTAATAATCACATTTTAATAATTTCATTGTTTTTTTTATAATATAATACAAAACTGTATTTTTTGAATGAAAAATAAAGGAAAATTAAATTAAATTTAATGGAACAAGACAGTTTCCCAAAAATCAGAAAAAAGCATGAGATTCAAAAGAAATTTCGAATTGCTAGAGCAGTTAAAGGCATTTCTAATAGTTATGCTTTTTCCTTCAAAGAAAAATATTTCGATCTGGCTTTGTAAAAATGTTGTACGCGAGCGAACTGCTTCGGTTAAGTATTTTTATGAATTTTAAAATTTGTTTATTATACAAATTTTTATAAATAAATAAATGTGACGTACGATAGTATCGCTAATCCAAATTGGAAATTTTTAGTAAATTTCCTTTGTGACCATTTGGGATTATACTAATTTTTTTTTTATTAAAAAAGTTGATAACAATTGTATCTCTTGCTGTACTAGCGCAGATATCATTGTTTTAGCAAAATATCAGGGAGTGTACTATATTGATCGGTCCAAATTGGAATTCAGTGCTGCCACAGCATCGTCAACGGGAAAATTTCAAACTATTTCAGTTACTTACTTTCCGTGATCTGTATTAAATGAGACTGGCAAATTAACCAAACTACATCAGCTTTTAATAATAGTTTTATATGCAATTTCCTTTATTTTTGAAGTTGATTTTCATTTGTAAAATTAAATTAATTTGAATTTCCCTTATTTCAACTTACCTAGTAGTATATGCTTCAACTCACTTTAAGAAAATAGTTTCAATCGCGCAAGTTAATTAGAAATACTCACCATGTGTACTACTTGGGTAAAATATTAATAAACTCAAATTTTTATTTTATTTCCCGTGGTGCAATTACGAATCAATCCCACGCAACCACAAAAAATGTACCTACGTTAAATTTATTTATAAAAACTTTTTAATTAAAATTAATAATTTTCCGCCCAAATTTCATTCTAGAATTACCGAATACGTATAAAACCTAATCTAATTTTCTTATGCTATCTTATTGTTGGTTAATGAGCTTTTAAGCGCTCTTCATAATGTAAACATAGAATAATTCAAAGAAGATTTCGATAATAGTAGCTCCTTGCAATACAAACGCACACAAGTTTTGGGTAACTGTTTGATGCTTTCTGTTTGTTAATACGAAACCATAATTCCTATGCCTAAATGATACAATGGCAATGTAGCCAACTTTAAACATGGAATATTGTTATTATAACATTCGGTTAAAATCCAGCAAATTTTTATTTTATAATCGAATTGTTGTAGGCAGGTAGCTAATGCATTTTGCATTTATAAAACCATCAGGTGATGGTATCAGTGCTAGCAATTAACAAGCCTACCTTGACGAGCGCTTAAAGAGCTAAACAATTGCTGAGCTTTAAGTAGGGTTATGTGTAATCAATTTTGCGTTTTTTCGTACATTTTTTTTTGCTTTGTTATCCGAAACAAAGCAAAAAGCTTTAGTAATAATTCTGAGAGTTCCTCTCAAATAGTAATGTAGCTTAGAAGTTGTATAAACATTAATTATGGATTATCTTCTTGTTTGAAGAGAAATACGGTAAGTTACTATCAAACTGATTTTATAATACGATAACTACGGTACTACTACATTTACTCATGATTAAAGTAACTACTACTCATTATACTGCAATTAGAGAGTAAATTTTTCTTATCTCGACTTTATAGCAATTTTAAGAAACTAGCGAGAAATTTTATATAAGAAGCTTATATTTCAGAGCAAACGCTTCCTTCAAATTGGTTTCTTTGAGCTACTAAGTCTAGGTTGTTCAAAAATGTAATTTTAAAACATACGTCTCATGAATTAAAACACATATTCAGTTGGAAAACCAAAGCGAAATTTGCAGCATAGAAACTTAAAAGGATTCGAGCTGGTTTCAATTTGAGGTTAAGTCTTTATTAAATGGCGCTGTATATAAATGAAGCCGTGTGGCATTGAATTACTTTTGTTTTTAAAAATTCAAGGTATGCAAATTTTTTTAATACCAACTGTTTGCGTTATTTCTGAAGCTGTTCACATTTTTTTTACTAATTTTAAATACAACGTCGGTTCTTCGTGCGTAACATTAACAACAGATGCTGCAATACAAAATTTACCACAACAACTATCATCCTGTTATAAATTGTTTGTGGTTCTTGTACCTTCGTAATTAAAATTTCCTTTTACAAAAATTATTTTTGAAGACTTAATTATCAAAATGAAAGTAATTTTAAATATATATATGATTAATTGAATACTCGAGGAAATTACTAGCTATTGACTGCTGGATTTTAAATTACACCATAGGATGAATATTAACAAATATTTAGACAATCAATGATGAATGCTGTTATGTTAGTCATCAAGAGAGTACCCCCATGCACTCTGAAATTCTCTAATCGTCGTTGGCTATCTGTTTAAAATTACCGCATCGCGTAAATTTTCACACTTCAACTACCACAGAAATAACATTGGCGCTCTTTATGAGATTTTGCACTTTATAAGTTTGTTAGATAGACGACTTTTTTTATTCAAGAATTCAAGCATTTAATAATTTACTATTTTAAAAGAATCTCAATTATTGAGCTGTTCCACAATTTTATTAAGCAGATTTAAGATGTATGTAGGTACTGCTGTTTTCAAGTGCAAAAAAAGTAAATTTTACTTTCAAGGTCTTAAGGTGAATACCATACCCCAGACCCTCCGGTGCATACTACAGGGCATATACATGCTAGATATCTTTATTTTCTCCACCATACACCATAAACTGAACGGAGCCGGACATTTGAACGCGGCCGTTTGAACGCGGCCGTTTGAACGCGGCCGTTTGAACGCAGAGACGTTTGAACGTAGTGCCCTTTGAAAGCAGGGAAGTTTGAAAGCGAGAAATTAGATGCAATTGACCGTCCCCCCCCCCTTTTATTATGTTTAATTATTATATTTTTGAGTTTCACCTTTTCTGAGTTCCACCTTTGGCGGGTTCTTTCGGCCTTCAGGGATATTTTTAATTAGTTTAGTCTTTAGCAAAACAGTCTACAAACAAAAAAATCTACAAAGAAACCCACCGTTGAAGCAATTTACTACTTTTTCTTAAGCTACCGACCATACATACGTCCTGACCCGGTAACCTATGTTCCGTCCTAGAAAGACAATGAAAATATCAATATCTCGTGATTTCTCGAATTCAAATCAAATATCGATTCGTCGAATAATAATTTATTATATCTGATGATTTCTCGAATAAAGGGTTAAATATAATTAAAGGAGGGTCAATTGCATCTAATTTCTCAAGTTCAAACGTCTCTGCGTTTAAGCGTTTCTGCGTTCAAACGGCCGCGCTTAAATGTCCTAGACCGTAAACTGAAAGAGTTATATAGGTACTAGCAAACAGTACTGCTAGCAAACCACTATTCGGTACAGTATATACCGAAAACAAAACACTTAGTATGTGTTTGAACATAATACCACCCCCTCGCCAGTTTCAATTACCGAAATTTTGTGTGCATCTTCCGTAATTGGTTTTATAAAATAGAAACATTGCAATTTTTCAGAACAAATTTATCAATATTTTGTGGCAGTACGTACTACGAGAGAGGGGGGGACTCAGCAATGCATTCAGTATCCCAGAAACGGTATTCAAACGTTTTCAGTTTATCACCATGTACTGAAAGAGTTAAAGTTACTAGGAAACCACCATTTCGTACAGTATATACGGAATACCAAACACTTACGTGTTTGAACACAATAATTCCCCTCTTTCCCCTCTGGAAGATTCAAATACCGAAAGTTAGTGTGCGCGTCTTGTGATGGGTTTTATAAAATAGAAACCTTGCAATCTTTCAGAACAAATTCATCTATTAATTGTACAAGTACGTAAGGGCGGGTACGAGAGGAGGGGGCAATAATGCACCCAGTATTCCAGTAAACGGTGTCCAGACGTTTTCAGTTTTTGAATTAAAGACATTTTCAATTAGGTACTAAATTATATTTATTATTATAAATTTATATTTGTTTATTTTTGCTGGGGAAACCCGCGGGTGGGTACTGATTACTGTAGTTATAATACATAATACATATCACAATCGTTATAATAACAGTGACCGTTATGAAATAAAAAATTGATGAACCGCGTTTTGATCCGAAAATAGAAATATTACTTTCTCTTCCTGACACATGTTAGCTATTAATGTTTCTCGCTTTACGCTATTTTGAAACATTATTATAACATAAAGGTTGACCGTTAATTTTAAAGGTTGTGGTACATAATAGACCTGATTGTCGTGTTCCATAAATTTTTTTTTTAATTTTGAATTTTTAAAGTTATTTTAGCTTAATTTGAAATTTGGTTATAATTCTTTAAAAATTTGAATTTAATTTTTTTGCAAATATTTATGCCAACAATTTAATGTTGGTACAAAAATTTTTAGATAATTTTGCTTTTTGACAGATCCGTAAAAGTGGACAAACGCGTTTGCGGAAGTCTGCGTTAAATTTTATAATTTGTATCTGAGTTTGAGATTTTTTTTCATTGATTTATTAATTGACATTGATTTATGTCCATACTAATAGTCACGGATTAATCCGATATCCAAGATTAATTTTTGAAATAGCAGTTTGTTGCTACGATACGGTCTAAATTTTAGTAATCTCATTGCTAAATCCTAGGATTATTTAGAGTCTCGAATTGAGTCTCGGATTACTGGAATTACTGGAATTTAGACTGTATCGTAACAACAGCTGTTATTTCGAGAATTGATCTTAAATCTTGGATCAATCCATGACTATCAGTACGGGCATTAATACGGGCATTAGTATACTGATATTAGTGTAGTTTAAGTGAATTTTATTTTTTAAATTGGATTGATTTGTCCGAGTTTGGATTATTTTAGAAGAAGATAATTAGTAATAGTAATTCGGAGATAGGGAATTGATCTGGTTTGAACAAAATTTAAATTACATTTAAATTACATAAAAATTGAAAAACAAAAATGTTATGTATTGACGTGCACATTTTGTTTTAAATTTAGACGAGGTTTTACAAAATTTATAATTAATATTTGGATTATTTTAAAAATTTAATTAGGAGTCTCATATGTTTAACAAAATGAAGAAAGTATAACATTTTTCACATCCAACTTGAAATTAAATTTTAACAAATTTCAACAACAAATTCACTTTTCTTTCAATTTTGAAATTTTTATTATGAAACCTTCAATATTAAACCAATTCTTTATATTATATAGTTCCAATTACCTAGTTATTAATCCATCTTCCAAATTTCCAATTTTACTATTTCAGTTATCCAAAAAATTTAAACTTTGTATAAAATTTTAAACAATTTCAAGTCAAAATAATTAAATATTTTGCAAATATGGGATACTTTCAAAAATAATACAGAAGACAAACTGAATGTTAGCCTCTTCCGGCGACCCTTTTTTGACGAAAAGCCTGGTTTCCCATTCTAGTTACTCCAGCCTTAGCTATTTTGACAACCTTAATACATTTAACTGCGCACTGAAATAATAAATTATAATTACGGTAAGTAAAATGCGCACTGATTTCACATATGGCCAATTCTTCTTCTTCTTCTGCTTGTTCTACTACTTCTACTTACTTGTATAGTTTTTCCTTTCTTCCATTTTGCTCCTTCGCAGAGTTTCTCACATACCTATGAAATCCAGGAAATTTTTTTAAAAATGTGTGAAAATCTCGTAAATTAATGCAAATTTGGTATACAAAACGTTGTATTGCGATTCTCTCGAAACTAAGCATATTTGGATGCGATTTTATTTGAACTACACTAGCTACCGTTCAGAGCTTGGTGTAGTGGCCAGTTTTGTTCAGTATCGGAAGCTGATTGAGTTTCTATGTTTCATATTTCAATTTGTGTTTGATCATAGAATAACTGAAATACCGGAATGGGAAAGTTTATTTCAAAGGCCAATATTTAATTATCATAAATAATATTCAGCCTATAAATATCTCAAATCTAAATCACCGAAAGAATACAAATCCTCTAAATCCAATCCAAAAAATATAAGTCAATAATACAATTTTCAATTTAATTTCTACTTTTTTTTAAATTCAAATTCTAAATTTAACAAATAAAATCTAACATACAGCAGAGGTCATGGAAATGGCATTGGGAATTATTGACCAACTAAAAAAATAGATTTTTAGGTATATTACTAATATATTAATAATAAAAAATAAAAAATGGAATAGATATAGATAAAAAGTTAAATTTTTGGTTTTAAGCTAATAAGCTCAAAGATGCAAGTTTTTAACACAATCACAAAGCTAAGTTTTTTAAACCGGGGGTCTCAGGGGTATGAAATACCCCCCAGCACATTAGTGATTGTGTTCAAAATAAGAAAATGTGTTATTGAATTTCAAAACAGAAATTTGAGATTTTTAGAAATTAGATTTGCGTTTTTAAATTTATAAGTTCAATAACACTTTGTTGCGTACAATCTCTGGTGTACTGAGGCGTATTCCATACCCCCAGACCCCCCGGTTTGATAAACCTACTTGTTAGAATTGTATTAAAAAAGAAAATGTAATTTTGAGTTTATGAGTTTTAAACCAAATATTTAACTTTTTATCAATTTCCATTCTATTTTCTATTCTTTTTTTTCAAACCGGGGGGTACGGAATACCCCCCAACACATTAGTGATTGTTTTGAAATTATGAAAACGTATTATTGAATTTAAAATCAAAAATCTTATATTTTAGAATTTTAGAAGTTAGATTTCTGGTTTGTAACGCTCAATAACACATTTTTCTTCACACAATCTCTGGCGCCGTGGCCGTTTCGCCGTCGCCCATTTCGCCGTCGTTAATTAAAACATATAAATCAAAAGTTACAATTAAAGTTTTATTACATTATAAATAAAAAATTAAAAAGGATATTAATTAAATAAAAAAAATATAACCTAAAACAGAAGTACTTATTGCCTCATTTGGTAATTGCGAGCAATACCACTGAGGTATTCCGCTAAGTCATCGTATTCGTCAAAACGGTTAACTATACGCAATATTCTATCATCCGCGTCCCTGTATTTTTTAAATTTTTTAGGAGGTTCTACTCCAGCTACAAGCTGTTCGTAATAAATGTCCCGGATTTTTTGAACTGGTGGTTATTCGTACGATCTTGGCCATTCAATATTGTCTCACGCAAATTCGACATTTCAAATTTGAATAACGGATCCCGCCGACCATTTCCGCCTCGGTTTGGTCTTCCAACGTGAGAGTCTTCAAACCATTCTAACAGACGCTGCAATGCTGAACCTAAAATAGCGGCAAGCGCATCAATAGCTTCATCAATATTTTGCTTTTGTACAAACGCTAAAGCATTTTCCATCTTTGCCTTGAGGGCAAATTCAGAATCTTCATTAATTGATATATTAATTTTGTTTATTATTGATTAATTTTCCATAGCCCCAAAAATATGAATTTTTGCAGTCAAAGTGTTATAGTTTTTTTTATAACTTTTGAGTTATAGATTAAAGTAAAAAAAATGTCAAAACGTCGACGGCGAAATAGGCGACAGTGAAACGGCCACGGCGAAACGTCCTACACCGATCTTTGGTGTACTGGAGGGTATTCCATACCCCCCAGACCCCCCGGTTTGAAAAACCTAGCTTTGTGATTGAATTCACTGCAACCCAAACATATATATATACTAATTTTACGATTAACCTCCTCAAATGAAAAAAACATGAGCCGCTACTGTCTCAAACCCTATAATAGCTTCTTTAATTTTACGATTGTATCATATTCCATATAATATCATATTCCTTTTGGTCTCGTGGTTTTTATTTCTTTTATTCGTGGCGCCTGTCATCCCTAACAACCAAAATTTGGTTTTTCTACAGTTAGTTGTAAGAAAAACATATTAGCAAAACTACCTATGTATGTGACGGCTCGCGGAGCTGTTTAAAGGCTAGTCACGATTTAGATCAAAAAGACTTCAGGGTAAACGTACTCTGTAAGTTGTAAAGCAACAAACGTTTTTTTTGCGTAATTTGCCCATTTAGTTTGTTTTAGTATACTATATAATTCTTTTCCTCTTGAGCAACTTAAGCTTGAAGATTTATTTTCTTGGTAAACACTGTTGTTGTTATTGAACTGATATTTAACAATTGTATTATGAGAATATAATATGCTCTCACCGTCATTTTGTAGCAAAATATGTAATAAGTAACCCATTTTTTAAAGTTAAATGTAAAAAAATTGTTTAAATTGTTCATATATCTTGAGATTTTTTCAGATTTTCTTAAGGGGGGGTTAAGGTTAATTTGTACGAAAAAAGGCATGTTTTTGTGAATTTTTTTGTGACGACACAGTTAAAATCTCTTTATTAAAACCAATAGTTAATTAAAGTATGACATTTGAAGAATATTCTATAAAATTTTCACAAAAAAATATTAAAAAATACGGCAATGGCAGCAATTATTCGGACGTGTCCCGGAAAAAAGTAGAATTGCGGTGCCCCTCATAACTTGGTGCTGGATCATTTAAAATTAAAAAATCAAAATTTATTTGTTAGATAATAGTTTTCCTCAGGTAACGCTAGGGGGGTTTTTTGGAAATTTCAATTTTTCACTTTTTTGGAACACTTTGAAGGGAAAAACGCGATATTTTGCGAAAAAAATCGACTAATTTGTTATTGTAAAATAAAAATTATTAACAAATTTGAAAATAACTCTCTGGCGTTACCTCGTAAATTATGTACAGAAATAGTGTTCAAAATTTCAAAAGGATCGGTGAAGTAGTTTTGAAGATATGAGGGGCACCGACTTTGAAAACGTGAGTTGTGGGAAAAACGCTTTAAAGTTTAATAATCAACACTGACAAAATATACAGTACAGGTATAAGGACGTTTGTACTTAAGTGGAAATTTCTATAAATAGAACTGGGGGGTAAGATTAGGTATTAAAAAAAGATTAAAATCCGACATGTATAAAAATACATAGGTCAAAATAGGGTCAAAATAGGGGGGGGGGTTAGCAAAATATTATTATTAGAAATTTTGAAATATTTTAAAAACAAAATTGATACAGACGAAACTAAGGAAGGTACAAACAGGTACAAACAAGGTACAAATGATTTAGATTATTTTGGATATAAAAAATCGAAATTGGGAGGGGGAGTTTTTACTGAGTTCTGAAGTCACCCCTGTACAATATGCGCATGCGCGTTGATCTCTAACTTTTCTATTTAGCTTGCTTTCAGCTTTTCTTTTTTGTACTTTTGGTACAAACAAAACTTTTTGCGGTACAAACAGGTACAAACGAAGTACAAACGATTACACCAAGTCCGATTTCAATCCTTTGAGGTGGGGGTGTTGGCATGTCCCTGGCACCCTCACTTTGAAAGTGCTGTAACTTTTTTATCTTTTTGGTACAAACAGGTACAAACGAAGTACAAACGATTGCACCAAGTCCGATTTAAATATTTTGAGGTGGGGGTGCTGGGGACATGGACCTACCTCTAGTTAATCGAAAACACAAAATTATACTGATATCCTAAATGCATATCCACTTATCCTGATAAAAATCAGAAGGATAATTATTATAAGCATGGAATATTTAAAATTTCTGTAAGAATGGTGATTGCAGTTTATTATGATAAATTTAAATTGTGATTTTGTCGTTCACTTTATTACAAATAAAGTGATATTAATTATTATAATTATAAAGCCTGAACTGAAAATAAAATTTTAATTAATCTTGCGAAAACCGTTAAATCTCAATACTCTTGTTATTAATAAATAATTTCGAATACAACTACTTGATGGAGAATATTACATGAGCGTTATACATCTTCTTATTTACCCAATTAGAAACTAATTATTCAAAGTGTATTTAATACATAAGGACTACCAGAGCATACAACTTTAGTAAAGCATTAAATTGTTACAAATTAATTTACATTTAAATTCTGAAAAAAATTAATATCAAAATGCTATTAGTATGGCTTTACATAAATTTGTAATTTTAGTGAGACAAATAACTGCCATGTCTCCGAGATGTAAATAACAGAATTATTTTATTTATTTCTCATTATTTATAAGCTCCAAAATTTAGAATACTAATAAAATCCACTTTTAAATTTTATATTTCGATTTTTTAATTTTATAAATATAATTTGAACTGATAATAAGAAAAACGTCAAAAATATAGTTTTAACTGATGTATGAACCACGTTCAGCGTTATATTACGTGATTTCAGCGTTCGTATTTTTTTACAAAAATAATTTTGGTATAACCTTTATAAATGTTGGACAGGATATACTTATTACAAGTTCGTAAAATATTATTGTGTAAAACTTCTATGTTATTCATACTACGTTTCGACTAACATGTACGTAAGTATTACAAAAGCCAAAGATGAGACTGGAATACGCTAAGGACTAAATCCTAGGTCTCTAGACATGGATTTGTACTTTCGTGTAACTATTGCTTGCTTTACAAATAGTATTAAGCTATTATAACCTATCTGAGTAGCATTTCGATAGTTGGTCAAATGTTGCAGGAGATAATTTGACGATAAGAACTCATAATATCAATAAAATTAAGAGGGTGCCGTACCTCCGTTTGCCATAAAATGAACAATTCACGTATTTGCAAAACACTTTTCATTTTAATATTGTCCGGCAATATCTGAAGATCTTGATATCCCATTCTTTGGTGCAACAGTAACATTATTTCAAAGGTACGTCCTGTATAAGGTAATCCTTGTAGATTTATTTCCACATATTTTCGCATAGCGCAAATAACAAGAAAGAAAGCAAGCAAGAAAGCGAAAAAAGCAAAAATTCAAAGCAACATTCATGATAAACAAATTTTAATCAAGTTCAAAGAAATTTTAACAGTTAACTCTTTTATTTTTAACAGTTTAACTAAAGTGCTACTCTTTTCAAAAGGCTTTTCTAAATAAATCAAAAAAATAACATCAAAGTATCCTGTCGTTTGCTATAGATTCCTGTTTTATAGTCACACGTAGTATAAATTCTTTAAAAATATTCCAGAAATTTTTTTAGATGAAATAATTTTTTCACGAGATTTCCTTTCCTTTCTAATAGTGTATTACGTACTTGACAGGGTTACACGATAAATAAAGCAATAAACCGGTTAATGCTTCTTTAGGTAATTTAAAAGTTGGAAAAATCAAATGTAAAAGTTCAGCATAACATAATATTAAATAAAATTCTAACTTTAAAAGTACAAGAATTTTACCAGGCTAACATAATTTGGTTTATTTTGTTAAATTTCACTTAAAAAAATTCCGAGTCCTTCTATGGTGAAGAATTGAATGATTCTAATCAAGGATCAATCGAAAGCTTGATATTTAATTATTTTTATAATATAATAAATTGTATATAAAAAAAACAATCTGCTGGCGGTCCCCCTGGGTTTTAACTATTAAAAACATACTAAAACATTTCTTAAAAGAGAAATAGGCTGGGTCTGAAAACTGCTGATAATTAATAATAACAGCTTTTAATCTTTTGTGATGTAATATACTATTAATAATTATTGTGCTATTCCGTTAGTTACATAGTAAAGTTTCAGTTAGTTTTCTTACGTCGTCGTGTAGTATATCAGTATGTTAAGAGAAAAGTAATCAGGAAACAATAAATAATTGGCTCTGAGGTACTGTTTTAGTCCACCGATGGAGGATTTAATCAGGTTTGAGGACGGTCGGTAAATTGCCGTATTGTCATTGATCATGAATGTGGAAATTGCATTAAACGAACAAATCAAGGAGCAGGTTCTATGAGTTATACTAACTGAAAGCAGCTGAGAAACAAATAAATTGAAAGAAATAAATTAAAAGACAAAAGTGAGGTTTTCTGTGTGGGGTCACCAATTATAGCATGCCTACGTTACTAGCAGATAGGCATATTCCTTACTGCATATTGGAGAGTCAGCAATTGGTAAACTAAATTAGATTCATTTATCTACTTGTCATATTCAAAAATTACTTGTAAGTAAGATTTATAATTTAAAAATAATTCTTTGTATTAAATTGCAAAAACTCAGATTTTTTTAAATTTTGAAAATATCTAAATCAAAAAATGACATTAGTGGAATCAGTGATTACTTAATATTCTTCAATTCCTCTTATTCAAAAAATAAAAAAAAGCTCGGTTAGTTTATACCTAGGTATATATTGTCGTAATTTAAAATTCTCCTTTGGTAAATTTGGTTCATTTTGTAAATTATAAATTTTTTTGTAAAAGTTTTATTTAATTCTAAAATTTGCAATTAATTTTAAATTTTCTGGTTTTCCCGCCAACTATTTGAGGTGGTAATAACTAGGTGACAAAACTAGGCTTTTATTAAAAATGGTTGCTTTAGATGTAGAGCCAGTAGAAATTCTTTATTTATCTATATCATATCATAAATAAGATTATAATTTATTCATAAGTAAGATTTGTGATTAAACTTGGGATACCGGGTGCATTACTGACCCCCCATTTCCTCCTGGGAAAGTACTGTTTTTCCTCTCCGTTATAACTCATTGAACAAATTATGTTTTATAAAGGTTCTATAAGCCAGCGGCGGCTCGTCAGAGGAGGCAAGGAAGGATTAACCCACCTGGATTATTAATTAATTCTGGACTATTAGTTAATTAAACTATCAAAATTTTCAAAAAAGTAGAATTTTGTTTGAAAGAACTATCAAAAGATAGATACTCCTGCCACAATACTTATTCAAAAAATAATGTGATAATAAAAGAGCAAATGATCAGTACCGTAACTAGGCAATGATACACTCGGTGCAAATGTAACATTTTACACCCCCTCTCCAACTTTCCAATTTTGTCGTTTCCAATTTTCTCCAAAATTAAATGAGGCTACCCTCATTTTCGTGTGTCTTTTTGTTTTTGGCAATTTTGTTTATAAAATGCATTCACTGCTTAGGGCTTCCCTTATTTCTTGCTCCCGGGACAACCGCAATAGTTGCCCCACCATAGATACGGCACTGCTACTGATGATTTTAAGATTATTTTGCAATATTAAGGCATAAGAATACCTTCCTTGTTGTGTATCCACCGTAGCTCTTCAGCAGTGCCGGTTTTAGCAATGGCGGCGCCCCGGACAAGATTTCTACCGCGTCCCCCTCACCCTTGTTTTCTAAAAAAAAAAAACATTTATTTCGGTTAAACTCTAAATTTTTTTTTCTAAAAAATTGAAAAAACAAGCAAACTTACCTATTAAGGCATGGAAGTCTATGTTTGCTGCAATTTCATTTTCTCGGCGCCCCTACGCGTTCTACCCTAACGCCGCTTCTGCTCATCAATGACGTAGTTCAGCATTAGCCTCATTTGTAAATCGTGCGCTTTGATATACCTATATGTAAATAGGATTCTTTGAGTTAATTTCTTTGTAATTTAAATAAGTCAGGAAAGAATCGTTGAGGAAATTTGGTATACAAGTGAACGGAACTCGGAGAAAATTCAAGATAATTTGGAAAAATTTGAAAAATTCTTAAGAAATCCCACGAAATGTTGGGAAATCTTAAAATTCTTTTAAAAATTCTAGGATTCAAATGATGAATGCCATAGCCGCCACTGCTATTAACCTAATTAGAACCTTTATATAAATTGTTCGTTGTAGAATGCTTTCCATCAATTCCGAGTTCAAGTCTTGAAACAAAAGATATTATGCCATGTATACAGAGCGTCTCGGAATTGCGACAACGTTGCTGGCCTCATCTGATAGAGTTTTGCAAGTTTACAAGCACAAAAACAAAAACTCACAAAACAAAAAATCAAAAAATTATAAGTCAGCCCCGTACTGATCTCTTCTGCATCATGAACATTCGGAAACTTCAGCGTAGTCGCAATCGAAAATTCTTACAATGTCTTCGTAGTTTAACACTTTCATGACGATTGTAAGCTAAACTAAAAGAAAATTGAACTTTTCTACTCCGGTATGTACAATGTATAGACTTACCGGTGGGCGGGGCTTATGGAAAACATCCAATTAAATTCTCACATAAGGATTTTAATCTTTTTTTCAAAATTTCATAATTTTGCATGATCTTTAAAATTTCATGTTCATATTTATAATTTGTCAAACTAAACGTAAGTTAACCATAAAAATTTAATTTGCTGTACGATTTCCAAATATGTAGCAGAAGCATGTGTCTCTAGCCGGGGTCTCTAGCATATCTGGTATTGTAAAGAAGTTTTCACTTGTTTTATTATTAAGTTTAGTGAGTCAGTAAGGGAGGACTATTAGTTTTAATTTTAAGTACCTGCGGGATGAAAGCGTAGTTATTGGAATTACTGTAGTCCATTGTAGAGTGAATCACTTCTTACGTTTCTTTTTTTTTTTCGTCGAGAAAATCCTGTACATTTAGCCAGCTACGTAAATCAATTGTTAATTTTGTTTCAAATCGTTTCTCACATTTTGAAATTAGTTTCTTATTTTATATACTAACATAGAACACTTTATAACGGTAAACAATGGTATTTTAAATGCGATTAATTAAAAACTAAAAAAAAACTCATTGCAGCTGCTGTACTCCCAAAGCACAAAATAAACTTGTAACGTTTTGTAACCCATTAGAGAGTGCAGAAACGGCAAATAACTGGGCGCATTGAAGCAAATTGAAAATATGGCACTTTCGATAGACTTTATTTAAAATTAATACTTTTCTATTTTAAGCTCGTTTAAGAAACTTTTAATTAAAGTGGCTTCGCTCTTAGATTGCCAAATTTAAATAATAATTGGAAACTTGAGAAATTCATTATACTTAGGTGAGAGTGGTGGAATTTCAAAATTACCCTTTTTTAGTTTTAAAAAACAATAAAATAGATCTTCGTATTTCTCAAGTGTAAATCACAAGTGCAACAAAATTTGTTCAATCTGTAAAATGAAAATTTAGCTGATGTGGAAATTTTAAAACTGAAAGCACCAGATTTCAGCTTTTTAATTTTATATAAATGAAATATAAATGTTGTTACTATTTAAAATTTTTGCAATTTTAATAGTACACCAGAGACCATAAAGTATTAGCAGTGTAACTCGTTTGACAAAACGATTTTCACAAAAGCAATTTAAATAATATAAAATATTCAGTTTGTTTACACAAAATTATTGTTTCAAAGCAGACATTTTTAAAATTAAGCAGTAAAGTGAATTATGAAATTATAGCCTTGCTAATAAATTACTCCTAATTATGTATTAAATTAAAAACTTGCAAACTTTTTCAATTTCTAAATTGATGAGCTAGTTGATGATTTAATTAAATTCGAATTTTTTCTTGTTAATGTAAATGACACCAGCCGAAAAGTTTAAATTAATTTTAAATTTCTTCTTTTTAAGTTTTTTTGTTGATATTAAAATTTTTATTATGTGCTTTATATTGACGGCATTAGAGTAATTTCAATATTAGTAAATTGCTCAAATTTCAACATGAAATTGTAATTGCATCTTTTGTTGCGTATGATTCATTGTGAACGACTAATTATAGATTAGATAGTCATGCTTAACTAAGCGTGTAAATTTAAGTGTGTATAAGCGTGTAATAGATATTAAAGTGCAGGTAATTGTTCGCGCTTTTTAAAATTCCTCTTTATGTATATATGTGATTTATAAGATTTATAAGTTAAAATTAACGTTTAAAATTTTCTTCTTACAATGCCACTTGCCACTATGTTACAAGTACTGTATACTTTAATTTAATTGGATGAATTTTTCGCTCCTTTTAACTTCAACGATGAGTACTCTTAGAAAATGGATATTTGCTCTTAAATTAAAGAGCACATCATCAAGGACCCAAAGTGTGGGCTCTCCAGAAAATTCTTTTTCTCCCTTTGCAATGAACTCAATTTTTCGCAAATATTATTATTATAATAATCGGTTATTAATATTTTAAAATAATGAAAATATGTAAAAATTTAATATTTCTGAGTTTATTTTAGTATTTTTATAAAACTAATTTTATTCTTAATTCTATTGTTCGCTGAATTTATTTTAACAGTTTTAATTTCCCACATGTATTCCAAGAAAAAAGAAAAATTATTTCCTTAAATGCGATATTTATTTTAAAATTGCTTTAAATTCCCATAAAACAAAAATTAGTAAAATTGGAGACAGATTAAACATTTAAAATTAAGATAATAATAACACAAAGTTTAAAGATAGGATTATTTTAAAGAAATACGAAAAACGTTTTAGAAAAAGAGAAAGAAAGAAGAAATAAAAGAGAAAGGTCACGTGCCGAGTGGTAGTAAATTTTCCGCATCATAATTACTTATGCTAGCTAAACCAGGTATTTTCAGCTGTTTCAGGTTCAGGTTATAACAATTTTTCGTTAAATATTTTAAATTGTTGTAGACACTGCAACTTCATGTTGATGCAGATTACTTTAATAATAAACTTTATTAATTTTTAAATCACCGAATCTGAAAATATGTCGATTAATTATTTTTACCGCCTTTAATTACCTAATATTACGTTTATCGCGTGTTAGTGCACTTTATAAGACACAAGATTATTTCTTCCGGATCTTCAATGATACAATAATTATTTGCATTATTAGATTGTTAATTTTTGACAATTATTTTGCACTTCAGTTTTAGTTCTTTTATAAACAGAGTACCATTTTACTCTATAACTTTATGTAGAGTAGCAGTCATGGAAATTGCATCGGTGATTACTTTCGAATTAAAATAACAATTCCCACTGAGATTTTAATAACCGTACACAATATAAGCACAACACGCACACAAAGTTGGGTTTTTTAAAACGGGAGGTCTATGACGTATGGAATACCCTCCAGTACACCGAATATTGTACGCAAAAAAAATGTGATATTGAGCTTATGGGTTTCAAACCAGAAATCGAACTTTTATATTTTAAAATCTAAGATTTCTGATGTAAGATTCAATAACACATTTTCTTATTTTGAACACAATCACTAATGTTCTGGGGGGTATTTCATACCCCCAGATCCCCCGCTATGAAAGAAAGAATAGAAATTGATAAAAAGTTAAATATTTGGTTTGAAACTCTTAAGCTCAGAACAGCATTTTCTTTTTTTAATACAACCACAAAGATATGTTTTTTCAAACCGGGGGGTCTGGGGGGTATGGAATACCCTCCAGTACACCAGAAATTGTATGCAGAAAAATGTGTTATTGAGCTTCTTCTAAGTGAAGTTCTAAATCTCTAAGTGAAGACTATTTTTAGGTCTTAAAGGTCTTAATAGAAAGTAATTTCTTTTTATGATATCTTTAGCTTATGTTTGATGATGTTTGATGCCTCTGAATTTACTCAGTAGCGTAGCATGAGGAAGGCTGGGGGGCATTGCCCCGGGCGGCTGGGAACGGCCGTGTTGATGATGGCTAGATGGCGCGACATAGTTAAAAATAATAGAAAAGCTGCCAAAAATTATGCCAGTTGGGAGAGAAGCTTCTCTAAATTAAAAATAATTAAAAACTATTGAGAATCTACAATGTCAACGTTAAGATTAACAAATTTTGGTGTTTTGGCAATCAAAAAGGATGTGTACAAATCAACATTAACGAATGTATTCAAGAGTTTGCATTACACAAATCACGCAGAATAAAATTGTAATTTAATTATTTTAATTTTAATAAATCGATTTTAATAATAAATTAATATCAATTAATAAATTGATTTAAAAAAAACATTTTTTTTTTGCGAAAATTGGGGGCGGCAAGTTTAAGGTTTGCCCCGGGTACCATAAATCTACGCTACGCCACTGAATTTACTCAGATGCAGATATGGATGCTTGCTAGGTGGAGTTCATAGGAAAGGCTCTTGTCTAGGCCAACTATCGTCGTAATATTTGTAACTTGGCCATTTACCCCGAAGTCTTTCTGCCAGTAATAGCAACTTTAGATTGCATATCTGTAATTTATTTGTATTCTGTAATTATAATTTTGTTAAGCTCCGGTTCATCTTAGCGTCTACCACAGGTTCTTCTTGCGTGGTTATCCCAGATATTAGAGAAAACCTGAGAAGAAAGAGAAACCTGAGTAAGTGGGACGCCTAGGTACCAGGTTCAAATTAGTGAAAAATCTAAACTTTCAGCCCATCATGGTTTAGATTTTCTAAAATAAAAAGTTTTCTAAAATATTGATAATATTATTAAACGCTGACGCACGCACCGTAACCGCTTCATTGCATAGGACGCAGCAGAAATATATTGGTTTACGCAGAAGTTTACGTTTGACGCCTCCGATTTCGTTTTCTAGTGAGAAATTGTAGTACAATTTTAAACAAATAGATGGGTCTATTTCTTATATTCAAGTTTTATTTACACGGTAATAATTAATAATTAATGACTAAATAAGAAAAAAACTGATTTCTAGATAAATATGATATTACCTATATTATTTTACCTGACAATAAATGCAATATTTTATGATAAATTAAACTATAAAACTAAAAAATTGAAAATTAAATTTAAAAGTATAAGTAAGTAAAAGTAGTAAGTAAAATATTTTGGTGGTAAGCTGATATTTCTGAGAGATATACTGGTATACCTGACTAACAAAAAGTTCTTAAACTTGCAATAACGGATTTTATGACATAAAGTCATTTTATGACGTAGCAGTGATGGAAATTGCATTGGTAATTTCCAATTTAGCCGTAAGAAATTTGAAAAAAAAATTAAAAAAAATAAAGATAAATTAAAGTTTAAAAAAATTGCAAAACTAGTGATTTTGAAAGGATCTTTTTGAAATCATCAAATTGACTAAAGCCGTGGTGCACTAATTCTTACTGAAATAAATAGCCTACGCTTTCAGTCAATTTGATGTTTTCCGGAAAGTGCTTTTAGGAGCATTTGTGTTGCATTCAATTACTAACCTTGTCCTTTAAGTCATTTTCATGTTGTAGCAGGGACACAAAAACTATCTTTGTTAAAAATTTTTTTTAAAGCATAAAAAGCATGTTCTAGTAGACAAAATCACATTGTTAAGCGACGGCTAGAATATGTAGCATTTTTATTAATTTACCAATATATTCATTATTTTTTTTATCAATTTTTAACTGCCATCAAAAATATTTTCGCGTTATAGCTTTAACGTTTGTTGTCTAAAACTCTCTCTCGAGTTTATTTGGACGAAAAAATAACTTTTTTATATCACGAGAGGTAATATTTTAAAGCAAGGGAGGTTAGAAGGAAAGGAATACTTTTGCTGCTTAAAAAGAAAATCTGGAACCAATACCTTTGATGCCTAATATAATCTAAATATATCTTGAAGTTCTCAAAATAATATTCCGGATGGAGAAGTTTCAAATAAACGTAGAGTATAATAAATTAAATCAGATATTATGCTACTAAATTCTCCATTAATTTATTATTAATAAATGTAGGTATCTTTAATGACTAAATATGTTTCAAATTATTTGTTAATGAGTTGAACAGCAGCTTAGAGAATGAACCAAAATTGTTGAAGCATAAAGCTAGCTGGTGTTATTTTGAAGTTTGTTAATATCAGGAAAATTATAAAGCACAAGAAGTTAAAAATATTTGTTTAGTAAAGCGTAGCATGTAATGGTAGCATTAAATGGGTATATGAGCGTGTAATGAAAATAAGCGTCTGTTAAGTATGCATCACCAACATAAACAGTTCATCAAGCGAATCTTCATATTAAAACCGCAAAATTGAAGCAGGCAATTTATATTAAGATAGACAATATCAATAGACTCAATCCTTATCATCCCACTTCATTTTGTATGTCAATAATCAGTAGCACCTGTGGATTGTCATTTAATAACAGATTTGAATATCATTAAGAGGATCTATTTTCTGACATTTACTCGATAGCTATCGCCATCGCTGATAAACTTCAATTTTGAACCCAAACTATGTTTCATTATTAAATTGAACCATGTCAAAAATGTCGAGAAAGATTCTTTATGAAAATTTGATTTATTTCATTACTTGCATCAATTTTCAGTCTTTATTAAGGTAGACGACAAATTTTAAAGCATAACAGGTAATTAAAGGGATATAAAGAAGATTTATTACACTTCCTTCTCGTAGCGCCATCACAATTTCTATTACACAAGAAAATAATATTTATATAAAATCTAATTTGTTATATCGCTAGCTTCATTTAATTTTAAGTTAATTTATTTAATCGCTGGGTTTCACGTCAAAGTCAAATTTTTATTTTTATCAATAAACGCATCACTCGGCCGAACGTCTCGTGGCATTATCCACACTCGCGATACTGTTTTATCTTTTATAAATCATTAACATACAAAAACTATGCACATTAGTAAAAATAACTTGATGAATAATAAAATGAGAAGTTTTAAAGCTACGAAGTAAGTTATCAGAAGTTACACCATTAATTTAATGGATTTATATTATTTACTTGAATTATTACTAACTTTTGAGAAGTTTGAAGCAAAGATTTATAAAGAGACTTCATCCGTGACTGATAGGCCTAGTACAAATCTTAACAAAATTTAGGATATCAACTAACAATGCTCAAACTAGCAAATTTGAGGCCTGTGTGTTAGTTGCTAAAAACGTATTACTCCACACTTCTAAGAAAAACCTAGCAACTGGAAATTTAATTCAAACTTATCTGCTTTCTCGTTATTATTCTACACAATACCTGCTTTAAGTCTACAACTATGTATTTCTGTGCACTGTAATTCCAACATCGGCACGGATAACTGTTCACTTATCGATTATCCTAGAAGGTGTAACGTAAATGATTATGCAAATTATTGCGTTATGATATTTTAAAACTACCACATGTTGCTCGGAGCGACTATAGCATAAAAGAAAACATATTATGAAAATGTCAACTAGGTATAATCATTTTTACTGTAATACCAACTGCAAAATCTTTTTTTGTTTGTAACCAACATTTATGTTCATGGCGATTTGGAGATCGGAAAGATTTGGAGAATAAAGGAAAGGAAAAATAATAAATATGATTAAACTAAACTGTCTTTTGACATGGTGCAGCATAGAATTCTTGTCAAATGATTCAATTTTAAATTACAAATGTTTTAAGAGATTGGAAAATCTTAATTAATTATATTTCTCGGATACGAATCTATTAGACAAACAAATCAGAATTTGAATTGCTATTGCCTGATTGGTTACTTGATTAATATGTCGTATCCAATAGATACGATTATTTGATAGATTATTTGGATGCACAAATAGAAGTAACGGTACTTGGTCCGCAATAGTAAAAGTTTAAAAATATATTAGCAAATTTGCGTTTCCGGCTTTAAAACCATCTTGGAAATAGCTCTTTCATTTGTTATGTAATTAAATTTACAAAATAATTTATTCAGTACTCTAAATCGCTTGGGTAGTAAACTTCAATTTATGTTTTTAGTAAATCACGTACTTTAATTTTTTTATCACGTATTTTAATTTAGAGGCCTTCGTGTCGAATATGAACACGCACCACAATCAGAGTTGTTACGCCACTGCTTTTGAACTTGCTGCAGCAACATTCTGAAAGTATAAAGAAGCTCCGGTGTTTCGTTTCCCTATTTAAAAGCTTAAGAGCTAAAAGTATTGGCATTCAGACTTCAGTAAACCTCTGCTAATATATACCTGGAACCAGGGCCATCGAGAAAAAGTCGGGAAAAAAACTTTTCCCGGATTTCAAGAAATTAATTGAAATCTGGGCACAGGGGAAATCCCCTGACCTTTCCTCGTCGGGCCTTTTTTTCTCATTTTTCCTTCTAATTTCTGACTTTCTTCTGCAAAGTTTCACTTGGAGTGCTTCTATCGAACCGAGTTTCTAAGTTCCAATCTTTCCGGCTTACTCCAGCTCCACTTGAAAGTCTTCGTTTCAAATTTGAACGACTTAAATCACAAAAAGTCAAATTACCTGTGAACACTTCCCCGGAATAAAATTACTAGAAAACCGTATAATGCCGCAGTTAGCTGGCAGCAACACACATAGTGTTAATATAGCTACTTAAAAGCTAGCTACCGCAACGCTCTTTTAGCTGGTTAATAGCGCGCTGCAGCAGCTATTTGGCAGAGAGCTATTACAATTCAAATAGCTAGCTATTTTGAAAAATACTGTGCCATTTTAGAGAAATTGCGGCAATGTGCCACTTCGGTGAATACAATCATCATTGGAACCCCACATGTTATTTAATTTTTAATATTACATTTCAGCGACTATCTCAACTCTAAAGACGGTCCTGCCTGTTGATGGTCTTTATTATGCATGGAATGTAGAAACCTAATATCTACTTTGTTGATAATAATAACCTATTCCTCAACTATAACTCTATGATTATCAGTTTCCGGCCAATTAATTATATTAGTATTTTAGAATAACTTCTGATTATACTTAATATTGAGTTTCCCTGCAAATCTACGATTACATTAATTAATTATTCAAAATTTTCAAATTTTAAAAAGTTTTTACAATTAAAACTTCAACTCCGCGTGTCAATAAAAACCATATTATCTTTAAGGGAAACCCGCAGTAGATAAATTTTTAGATTCGATTGATTTGCATGTTCATCATCTTAAAAGTCAAATATTTGTTGAAAATTGAGGCGAATAAAAGAAAAATACGCTGTATGTCATAAAGATAATATTGTGAAGAATTTCAATATTTGATTTCACATCAACATTGAAATCGTTACGAATATTATTACGTATATTGAAATTATTCATAGTAAAATTAAATTTCCATAGCATTAAAAAATAAGGAATAAACTAAAAAGGAGCTCCATGGACGTTATAACCTGAACGCTTGAAACCTGAAGAGTTAAGAAGAGTCTTTGTATTTTCATTACAATCTTCTTTGTTTTTCTTCTGCATTTTATTAAATTGATTGCTCAGCAAACGATTAAAGTAATTGAAATTGTGAAATGAAATTAAAATTTCCGAATAAAACTGATTTTTGTAATTTTATTTAAATTTTAAAATAAATTTCTAAAGAGTGCCAGGCACGGTGGCACGATACTACTAACCACCTATAGTTTAACGCGAATTCTAAGCCACGAAAAGTGTAATTAATTTTCTGGAATTATTAATTCACCTGTGCTCGAACTGGGTATCTCGGCATTTGCAGTTAATGACCTAACTGCGTTAAAGTTAAGTAAATCGTAAAATAAAATTACAGCAGATGCAATGAAACTATTTGAAATTAGAAAGCAAAATTACGACTTATGAGAAAAACAAGAATGTCTGATAGGTAATAAAATATTTCAGCATTTCCTTCACAAATGTAATTTTAAGCTTAAACCCTAAATATAACTGTCAAAATAAATTTATCGAAAATTTAAAAAATGAAAAATTGCTAAAAATTTATTAAAATGTTGGCATAAATAGTAACTAAATTGCAACATTCGGTATAATACAATTATCGTGAGTTCTGAATGCCGGCAGCTTTTCGAATAACACTAATAAAAAAAATCCTCAAGAAACGCTTGAGAAGGTTTTGAGGGTGCAGTAAAATTTTTCTATGGGCACACAAATCAAGTTTTTTGTTAACCGAATCAACCAACTTTTTGCACTGAATGCACTATAAACTATGTGATTTATAATATCTCATACATCTTGACTTTAAAAATGTAGTTCATATTTAATTCAGTATTCTCTTGCTACATAATCATACATCGCCGTTTAAATAATGGAAGAAAATTTTAAAGAAAAATCGGAAACTTTTCCACAATTTAATGAATTATTAAGAATACTTTAGGGGAAGGTGGAGAGACTCATGTACTGAAGTATTTCATATCATGAATATTGTTACTGAAACTCTATATTTTACCTAAAGAAGTGAATCTGCAATATTAATATTTACATAATATGGAAATTTTGTAATTACCGCACCAGATCTATTAATATGTGATTATTTGTGTCTATATTATTATAAATAATTAAATTTAATAGAACCAGTTCGCACTTTAAATAAACGCCAGAAAGAAATAGTAATAATTACTAATATTCCAAATAGCTTCATTTGAATATTCATTTGATGTTATTAAACCAATATTAAATTAAGGCAGCCTTCACACGAGGCTTCTTTAGCAGCGCCACAGGCAATTGGTTCTCCTGCTGGAATTCAGCGAAATTTAAAGTTAATTCTGAGTTTAACACGGAAATCAACAAACTCAATAAATTACATCTGTTTACCTTTCTTCGCACACGACATCCATGTTTGCCTTACAGATTGATTGTTTCTGGTTTGGCATTAAAATTTTACGGTTTATTACGTAGACAAAAATATACACTTTAATTACTCATTTTAGCTTGATTAAAATTAAAATTGCATTCTTTCAAAGAGAAAATTAACTTTCATTATTTATAGAAGAGATAAATTCATTTTTAAGTTTAGTTTAATTAACAGCACTTTGCCCATTACAATTCTTATATTATGTAAATTAAAATTTAAAAATGAACAAGCTTAGTCTGCAATAAATTAAGTCATTTTATGAGCTTTCGGGAGTAGACTCTTTTTTCATTATTATAATGTGTTTTTATTGTTTGAATTACAAACCAAATATCAACAATTAAATACAATTCAACTAGCACCAAATTAGAGGCAACTAAAGTTTAAAATTAACAGTTCAACGTTTAAATTAATTCATATTACATTCTGATGCTTTATTTGTTCAAACATGTGATTTTAAATTGATTTTATGGTAATTCGACAGAAGCAAAAATTTGTAATTTTAATTTTATATTCGAACGTTTTATTTTATAAAATTTTTCAGTATATAGAATACTTCACAGTTGGAGTTTTGCTGCTTTGTGGGGCTTAGCTTCATTACTGTAGCCATGGCCACTATAATGGTGCATTTGCAACTTTGGATTATTGCATATAAAATTTAAGATAATTATCATTACCTTTTTATCTTTCAAATTATCTGCAGTTTATACGTATCTAGCTGGATTAACCAATTAACACGGATTGGAACCCAAAGAATGTTAACTAATTTACCGCATGACAAGTGATCATTTAAAAGAATTCTTAAGAAAATTTTCAAAAATGTTTTGGAAATTTTGGAATATTCTGATTGGAACATTATCACAAGGCTAGGTTTTTCAAACCGAAGAGTCTGGGGGTCTGGAATACCCCCCCATTACATCAGTAATTGTGTTCAAAAATAGAAAATGTGTTATTGAATTTCAAATCAGAAATCTTAGATTTTTAAATTTTAGAAGTTACATTTCTGGTTTGAAACCCTTAAGCTCAATATCACTTTTTTGCGCACGATGTCTCGTGTACTGGAGGGTACCCAGACCCCCCGGTTTGAAATTTCATTGGAAATTGTTATTTTAATTCGAAATCAATCACCGATGCACATTCCATGACTGCTACTGTACTTAACTTCCTCATCACTAGAAAATTGCTGTCCACCTAAAAACTTCTTCAGTTTTGTTTCAAGGGTGGGTGAGTCACGTGCAAAGGTTCTGAGTGAGCCGGGTGCTTTGGGGTTTTAGCGTTGTCATGATGAAGTCACACACCACGAATCAGTATTCCCCTCCGGTTGTCTTTGATTGTCAGTAGCATTAATGGTGGTTACTTTGGGCATAAATTCGACCAACAAGATTTCCTTCCGGTCTCAAAAAACACATGCCACAAACTATCTCTTTAAAAACTGAACTTTGAATTTTTTGATTGATGAAGAAAAGGTATGGCGACACTGTAAATACTGCCTTTTTTTCTCAGAAGTATAGTGATACTATAATCGCAAAATTTTCAGACTACTTTTGGACTACTTCCGATACCTTCTTATATCAGATTTCGGCTGAGAGTCCGGCGCCGGAATTGATACAACGCAATTCTTAAGCGGAGGTTTCATTTCGGAGATTCTCTGAAATGCCCTTTGACCCAGCCCTGCGACCATCAACTACAACTACTACGAGTTCTACACCTTGGCGGACAGGTTAGACAAGTAATAATCTGGGACTGCCGCCTCCAAAGTACTGAAGTGTACTTCACTTCACACAATAATACCGACTCAAATGATCCCGATGTCAAATGATCCCTGACGACAAATAATCCCCAACAAAATGATCCCGGTGCAAATAATCTTCATAGCAAATAGTCCCCATAACAAATGGCGATGTCTAATAATAATGTCTAATAATGTTTTAATGAGTCTAGCGACTCAAAAATTCTTTCTATCTGGATCAGCGACTCAAAGATCCCATCCTTCAGAAATATTCATCTATAATTCAGATTTGTCAACTGATATTCAAACTGCCCTAAATGACATGCAGATAGCTTTAAATAAAAATCAGTAACCGTTAATTATATTTGGAAATCGTCAACTGTTATTCATATTTGACAACTGTAATTCGGATTTGTCAACTGATATTCAGAAATTGTCAACTGTAACTCAGATTTTGTCAACTGATATTCAGAAATCGTCAACTGTAACTCAGATTTGTCAACTGATTTTTAGAAAGCGTGAAGTGAAAACCAGAAATAGTCAAATAAAAATTAGTAATCATTAAATGTAATTCAGAAATCGTCAAGTGTAAATTGGACATCAAATTTGTAATTCTGTAGTTCTGGAATTGAAGCCGTTAGGAATATTTTTAATCAGTGAAGTGACTCAAAACTCCCATTTTTCTAGATATGTAATATTCCAGTTGAAGCCGCTTCAAAGATATTTTAATGAGTGGAGCGACTCAATAGCTTCTAATCTCATCTTTGAAAATCCGCAATTATTGAGTTATTTGTTATAAGGGTTATTTTATAGTTAGAATGATTTAGCAGGAAATCATCTAGTTAGAGAACATTATTTTTTATGGGAATTATTTGTCGCCGGGATCATTTGTAATGTAGCACAAAATGTTAGCGCAATATTGGAAAACAATATTGGAGCTATATTGGCTGTACATCAGAAGGCAATATTGCACCAATATTGGGAGTAGGTTGGTGCAATGTTGCACCAATATTGATTACCAATATTGCCTAATTGCCACTAAAATATTAGTGGGTAACCGATCGGTTATCCACTAATATTTTGAGTGATTATTGCGTTTGGCTGCTAGAGTTATTCTAACTCCTCTGCTGACTGGATGTTCAGGCGGTCATTATCCCTAATTCGATTAGTCACGGATTAATCCGAAATTCAAGATTTATTCTCGAAATAGCAGCTGTTGCTACAATGCGGTCTAAATTCCAGTAATCTCATTGGTAAATCCTAGGATTATTTCGAATCTCGGATTAATCAGTGACTATTAGTACGGGCTTAAGTCAACTAGGTTACTCCTAGTAAGCGCACTTCTGATTAGTCCACTTGACTTTACCAACTTAAAGAAGAAGTTACAGTGCAGTAAAGGCCCAGTGCGAGCCTATTAATATTCTAATGATTACATTTTGATTTGCTTATATTATCACCGTTTTCAAAATTTTTTTAATTTCAATTGGGGGGGGGATTAGAAAAATGAAATTTGGGTATCAGTCTGTTGTGCATCATTTATTAATGCCATTTAAAAACCGAGTTTTTTTTGTGTTAATATCTCTATAATTATGTTTCATTTATTTTAGTAAAACTTTGTATTAATATACCAACTTGTTTTTATATTTAGTATTCAAAATTTGTAGCAAAATTCTAAAACAGCCTTGAGCTTTGATGTAAATTTTATTACTTCAAAATATTATTATTTAATAATAGAGTAATTGATAGGTACATACACTACATATATGATGTTAACGAATATGTTATGAACAAACCCAAGTTAGAGTTAAGATAGTTTAGAATTGCGAAACAGAAGATATAAGCATCAAAGTAAAGCAAAAGAATTTTTTCAGTTTTTCGCTTTAACTGGCAACAGCATGAAAATTATTACTTCTTAGTCTAAATGTATTTATGTTTTGTTAAAAAACCTTAAATTATCTACAAAGTGGTTCCTAATATTTTATTTCCTAAAATCAACTGTTAAAAAAGTTGCTGAAAAGTGCTGAAAATTATAAAAAAAAGCTCTATTAATTTGATTCTGATTCAAACTTCATTTCAAGTACCTCGAGGTTTCCAAAACAGAGATTATAGTATTTTTTTGATTTCAAAAAATATTTGATAAAACTCATAAATCGATTTAATATTCATTAAAAGTGTCCATCATATTGTGCTTCCGAATCGAAGTTTCTATGAACACATCATCCTGAATTGAAGACTTTCAAGTAATAACTTAAATATCAAATTAATTTGTAATTAAAAAAACTGAGTCAGATAATTTTCTCTAAACAGAAGCTTATTTTTAACTTTAATTCGGAAATATTAAAAGCGAAAACTATTTAATGAGCTTAAATTGAGATAATGACGCTACAAACTGGAGTACTTTTTGTGAAACCGTTTGTGGTAATTTTATCGAAATCTACAAAACAAAATATTATTTCCACGTCTTTAAAGCAAACGAATAAACCTGACTTTTGTTCTTTTATTTATTAATTTTTTTAAATTGCTTTTGTAATGACTTTCCTAGCGTCGGAAATATTTGAGCTGTAATTTTAACGTAAAAGAAAGTTTATATTTTTCATGACTTTGTTGGCAATCAATAATATTTTTCATGCTTGAGAAAATTACTCCAATATATTCTTGCATTTCCATAACTATTTCCTCAATATACCTAGATATTATTTTATATTGACTTGCATTTGCATATCTTTCGAGGGAATATTAGTTGCTAATTAAAGTGCACCAGTTTCGCTATATTAAATATTGTCAAATTTATGAAGCTTTATGAATGACTAATGTGGTCGGCATTTTAATCTGCGCCGATAGAGCTTAACAAATGAATGATCGAGTTGCCAAACCTGCTTCTAAATCAAATTTAGCACGGGATTACGGTGTTATAAGCGAATATTTTTAGGGTGCACCTGCGTCACTGATCGCTTCACCATTTACTTAATATATGGATGGGAATGTGTCTCCATGAATAAAACATGCGTTATCGGGTTCTAGCTTTTCCAGTCAATAATTGATTCATTCCATTGTGGCATAATCAGAATTAATCCTTTTGTTTTAAAAGTCTATGAATGTACTGATAACACACTCAACCTGTTTGCAAATTTGTTACCCCAATAATGACCAGGTCCGTGTTTTCCAAAAATTATCCAAAGGAAATTTTTCTACGACAAACAGATATATTGGATATCTTAGATATCTAAAGGAACGTGATCACGACGTAATTTTGCTTTTATGTTAAATTAATATAAAATTTTATGTAAAAAAGATATCCTTTAATAAATTTATGCTGGAACATCTATAAGAGCTTTAAAGCGATTACGTTAACATTATTTTAAAGAAAATCGATTCAATTAAACCTTTTAAGCTTTAAAAATGCTAAAAATTTTGGTTTTCATGAAAATAATTTAAATTTAAAAAAATAAAGGATAATTGGTTATTCTCTCAGTTTCATTTCTCGTGATGCACTTACGAGTAAAAGCCTTCTCATAAAATCGCTTATGTGCATATACACATGCATGTCGTATAAAATGCACATTTTGCATTGAATTTTGTAAGACGCTCAGGAATATTCCAAAGTAAATCTATCCAAAAAGTTGCTATAAAATATCAAGTTTTCCCTTATAAAAACATTTGAGTGCATCTATTTTACAGCAATTGGATTTTACGCTTCAACAGTTATCTATCAACTGTGAATTTTTCCAATATTTTTAGCCGTTTTTATTTATTTATCTCTAATATCAGAAAATAGCTAATTTACGAGCACTTTTACAAATGCACGTTATATTAAGCTACGTTTCAGTTTTCACCAAAATACTGCGTTATTTCAAAATAAAAAGCTTTTTTTCGCCATTTTATAACAAATGTGAAATTTCAGTATTTTTTTTTTAGATAAAAGTATACAGCCACATGTTTACGAATTTCGCAATACATGGAATAATTATTACAAATGTAATTAGAGTAAGGAAGGTTGATTTGATGATAAATAAAATTGATAAACAACGAGAGGTAATTAAGAAAGTTTAGTAAAATTTTTCGGCCATAAAGGGACCGTTTTTGTATTTTGATTATCTTGCACAGGCTAACAATCTCATCGTAAAACAAATTTGATTGTGCGTGTGCACGTTTAGAGTTTTTCAGTGTCCTATTAACCAACTCCCTGATGGTCAATTTCGTGTAATTTGAATCAAATTTTATAGGAATTTTTTAAATTGCCTCACTAAAGATGAATTTTTTTATTAAAGCGACATTTTTGAAAAGTTCAAGTAGCAATTGATCAATATCGCGAAGATGCTATTGATTTTATTATTTCGAAAAGGTCAATTTGTTCTCAAGTTTTACTTTAGAGGATATCAAGTTTAATATAAAAGAAAGGAAAGTTAGGGATGACACTGGAAGAGGAAAATAAAGGTGTCCTGAACATATAATGGGGAGTTAGGCACGTGTGATCGACCATTAGGCTAGCACAGGTCATTACCGGTAAACACGATTTAATGGGGCAGAGGCGACAGTCTGATCACTACCGCCTCTTCCTCATAAATCTAACCGATAATAGATACAAAAGTTGGTTTTGTGTGCTACTCTGTTCCAATATTTGGGATTCCTTTACAATTTACATTAAAGCAATTCAAAACGGATGTTATTTATGACTAATTTATGTTTCAAGATTTACCGGTTAATGGAAACAATTCCTAGCTTTACATGGCCCACCTACAATTTAGTTTGATAAGTTAATGCCTCAATGCTTTAGATTATACTTTGTTAATGTTACGCATTCGTGCTGGTCGTTCCCAAAGTAAAACGGTTATCTGTTAACCATTCCATGTAATAGAGTGGCACTAAAGCTACCACTTCTAGTTATATTGCCGGATCGCGGTTAATAATGAAAATATAATGTACAGGTCAGTCCCTAACTTTATACAACTACAATATGCTGTAAAAAAATGGTTACAGTTTTCAGATTGACTACTAACGGAAAAACATCGAACTATAACTTACTTCTCGAAGTCAAAATACATTATATAAAAGTGTAGGTCCCCCACATACATAGATAGAAGGAGATTACATTTCTATACGAAGTTTAAGAAAAACTGCTTAATATCTTATTTTTAAAAGGAAGGTATTATATTGCTATCGGGGGTGGGGGGGTAAAATTAATGACTGAGAGTATAAGCAGTATCTGCAGTATTAAGAATTTTGCGTAGTAAGTGGCAGTAATACGAAATTTTGTATAATACTCTTTATAAAATAAAACATTTTTCAAAAATACCATAAATCCTAATACTGATTTTTACTGGTAATAACCAGTAATAATAAATAATAAATACTGGTAATAAATTGCTTGGTACTGCTTAATACTGTCAGGTACTGCTAATACTGTATAATATTACCACTTAATACTGATGTTGCTTAATACTACTCTTTACTCCCGTTACTATCTGATAGGTGAAACGGTAATATTACGTATTATTATGGTTGTAGCAGCAGTGACGCAACGACATTATTATGCAGTATGCGACAGTATCAGCAGTAAATGACAGTATTAGGCATTAAGTTGCAGTATATTATTATATTATGATATACCGCCAAATAGTAGTAGAGTATAAATACTCATACCGACTGGTTTACTCCCTCTTCAAGGATTGGGAATTATATAAAAAATATATAAGTCTGTTAATGCTGTTCATAATATACCCAACTGTACTCCTTAGGTTGGGACCTTCAAGAAGCGCCGAAATGAACCAATAACAAACAGATTGTAGAAACAATTAATGAAAAAATTAAAAAATACTAATAAACCCTAATACTGCCACTTAGTGGTAATACCACTTAATATTATACCTGGTATTTAATATTTCACCTGGTACTGCTTAATAGTGCTCTTTACTGTCGTTACTACCTGATAGGTGAAACGGTAATATTGCGTATTATTATGGTTGTAACAGCAGTTACGCAACTGAATTATTAAGAAGTATCAGCATTAAATATCAGTATTAAGGTATGGTCAGACGCAGTTGAGTGAATAATGTTGCAATCCACAAAATAGCGCATGCAGTAGTGCTGTTAGCAACATTTTTAATACGCACCCTGTTTGAAAGTAGCATAATATGAGTCATAATTTTGTGAGTTGCAGTCTCAATAAATATTTCAGTAAAACTTTTGCAACAGTTGCAAGTTCAGTTTGTGTGTTGATGTTTTAAGGTTATACCAATGAAAAAACTTGGGGCGGCGCTGGCAAACCAACCGTCGGCATACAATGTTGGTGCCAACCTTGGACCAACGCCATTTGCCAGTGCTTAGCACATGCTCCCTCTTAGCTTCGGGTTACACTGAATGGCCAGTGCTGGACCAGCGTCGGTTTCTTACCGGCCGTCAATCATTTTCCGGTGACCAGTTTAAGTTTTGGCATACAGCATACAGAATTGAGATCGCTACTGGGTACCGATACTGGTTCAGCTTTGAGATCAGTACTGGAAGTTGATGCCAGCCTAGCTTCGAATCGATACTAGAAAACAAGGTTGCGCCAACGCTGACCGTCAATGTAAGACCGCGGTTATTATTTCAATGTTGGGTCAATGCTGGGCTAATGCTGGGTAAGCACTGGACCAGTTTTGGGAGCCAACGTTGCACCAACGCTGGTTGCCAACCCCAGGACCGAGGTTATCATTACCGCGTTGTGCCAATGTTGTTCCAGTAGTACTACAAATATTTGGTACTTCACTTTACACTTCATCAATAATTGCTACGAAGTACGTTGGCGGCTGCATCAGAAGTAAAGGCAGCAAAAGTGTGAATAATTTTGCTACATTTACGCTGATTGCAACTTTTTAAGCAGCCGCACTACAGAAAACTGCGTGTTGCAGGCTACTTTCGGTCTGCGTGTGAACCTGACATATAGCACAAGCAGCTTATGCAGCCGCAGTAAAAAAACTGTGCAGTAAAAGTAACTGCGCGTGACCTTACTTTTAGGAAGTAAGTCGCAGCATTTTATCATGTACTGCCAAACAGCAGTCAAATGTAATCACTTATACCCACGGGTTTACTTGCCACCCCTCTCCCAGGATTGTTATGCTAATTAAATATAAATCTATTTACTGTAAGTGCTGTTAATACTATTTCTAATATAAAACATATGGCTAACTGTATTCCTTGCTTTGGGACCTTCAAAAAGCCCTTAGCTCAACCAATAACAAATAGATTACAAATAGAAACAATTAATTTCGAAACACTTCAGCTGAGTCAAATTATCTAGCTTCTCGGTACATCTAAACGGAATAAATCCCTTGCTGCACGTCCCTGACATGCAATAATACGATAAACTCAAGTCAACAAAATAAGATGGATAATGGTTACTTACCTTGATTTGTGACTGCACTCGAAAGCATCCAGTCACTTCTTAAAACACTGGTACCTGATATGTGAACACAGCCATTGACAGTTGTTTAACCTCACATTATTAAAGAGAAAAATATTTTATTTCCCGATATATTTTATTATAATCCAAATTAGTGATAAAATTTCATCCAATTTAAATTATTTTAACTGGCAAATTCCACCATTGCAATAATGGTAAATTGAAACCATGAAGCTTTTTTTTTTATTTTTTTCCTAGAATTTAACATCGATATTTCTCTATCAGCAGTTTATATACCTTTGGATATAGCAATTATTTAATTACTCATCGTTGGATATCTGACTCCTTCTCTGTCACAACTCTAAAGTTTCTGGCCGATTTCGAAAGTTAATATTTACGGTTGCCCACTTTCTTTTTCGAGAAAGGTTTGGACATTAAGACCCCACGGCTGCTTAAACAGAGGACGTCCGGCTGTACGTGCCCTTCGAAGCACGGAAACGGTCATATGAAAATCTTTGACTCTCACCGGATTCGAACCGAGTATCTTGGAATCAGCAGTTATTCGGTTAACTTACTAGGCTAATGACCGTCTCTGACGTGACGTGATGTTATTAATAAATTAAATTTTGCTGCATCGTTTTGCGAGGAATCGAATCTGGTTACTTCCTCTCGGTAGTTTAAGGCTTTTCCACCTGAGCTAACCGCACATTTGCACTCAAATTTTAATTAATATTTTTTACGGAATTTTGAATAATAGCGCCTTTAGCAAGATCAACAAAACTTACCTTGTCTCTCTCGCGTAACGGGCCGGGTGTGGAGGTTTCATGGATGGTACTGGTCCGTAAGTACCGTTTCGTAGTATTTCCATTTTGCAAATGAAAGATTCCTTAATTTTTTTAATTTAAAATTAACACGACATGTTTCACACAAATATCATGATATATCTTCGGGTGTCTAAGTTTATTAAATATGTTTTTGAAATAATATTTGAATTATTATGATAAAAATTCATAAAAAGTTCATAAAAATTATGAACAATTACTGAAAAAGTTATTGGTGCAGAAGTCATTTTAGAGGTTTTCAATTTTTGAGCTTATTCTTAAATAGGAACTAGTATTTCATCAAAGCGTACATGTATGTAAAAACAAAAAACATGAGCACCAGAAGAACTCGGTAGGATGATATTTCACCACAGATTTTATTTTTGAAAGAAAAACAGTTTTAGACTAAAAAACTGAATATCTCAAAAACTTCTCAATTTTTTTATTTAAAATAATTTGTGCTAATTTAAGACGTAAAGAGCCATAATTTCACAAAATTTCATCAAAATTGAATTATTTTTGCGAATGTACAAAATAAAAAACGAAAAACTAAAGAAATAGTATTTTCGCATTTATCACAAAAATTTTGAAAAGTGACTTTTACAAAAGTTGTAATCTTTTTTTATAATCTACATTTTTTATGATCTACAACTTTTCTGTAGAACGTCAAGTTTCGCCGAAAAGCGCAATAATATATTTTGCACACCTTTTCAACCTCCCCCCCCCCAAATTAAGCCTATACCACCCCTGAGTTTCCATTATTTTTTAGGTTCATTATAAGCCTCTTTAAAAGTTCAAAAATTAATAAATTTGACTTGCCTGCACTAAACCCCGCAAAAGATTTTTTTATGAAATGTATAGGTTAGGTTAGATTAACTTTTTATATTCAATGTAAGTTTCTAATAGTAACAAACTTATTTAATAAGAATAATCAGATTTAGTGACGGTGAGTAGTTTATTTTTAGTTAAAAGTTTTTCAATTAAAAGTTTCTGAAACAGTAATTCAATACCTTTAAAGTAACTAAAATAGTTTTTCAGTAATTGCTAGCGGAGTTATTATAATCCTGCTATAATCCTGAGGGAAATCAACACATTGTTTCGTTTTTAGTATCAACACAGTACTACTCTACAATTAAAAAACCTAGTAACTAGAGTTATTTGTCACTTAATCCCTTTGATGGAAAGGGCATTTAGCCATTAAACAGTTTGTGAGCCTAAATATCGTATGTTTCCTTTCCTTAGGTGTACTTATACAAAAAACTGTACAAAATTCAGATGTCGATTTATTTTATTAATAAGCGCAAGTAATACTACAATCTGTCAATATTAAATATTAAAATCTTTAATTAAGCAAATTAGACATTAAAAAAGTATTTTTCGCACTTTTCCATTTAACCATTTCAAAATTTAAATTATTTTAGAATTTATAGTAATTAAAAGAGAGCGCGGTAAAAGCCGATAACGCAGTACCTACTGTTTTTCTTTTTTCTAGAAACTACATTTTTAAAATTGGCTGACAAGATATCTCAAGGTCTACTTAACCGATTTTGTTAAAATTTAAAACACATATTCCTCATAATAATATCTAACATGTAACATAGGATTTATTTAATTGGGTGTCACGTTCATTAGTTATAAATTTTTAAAACTCAAAATTGCGTTAAAAATCAGAAAAATTTTTCAAACAGCTGTCATTTCTACAAAAAAAATAAAAACAAATTTTCCCTTCCCTACATCTTAGGTATTACCTTCTTATATTAGAAAAAAATTAATTTTTATTTTTTAGACGATGCCTGACAGAGAAAATAATTCCACCATTAGCAATGATTTTAAAAAGAGGGTTTTACTTGATAGCTCATATCTCCAGTATTTTTCAATATTTTTTATTCATTTTATGTCAAATTATTCATAAAACTACTATGTATATGTGTAAAATGAAATTTATTTTATATAACTTAATAGCTGCGTTTGAAAAAATTTTACTTTCTATACCTATTTTTCCGAACGCTAAGGTGGTGAAAAATGCTTTACTGTAAAATAATTAAGTTTCAGTTCAAACAATGAAAGACAGTTTCTTTTGCATATTTTTCCGTACAATTGAACGGCGTAATTAGTTTTTCAATTTTCTTAAAAATTCAAAAGTTGCAAAAGTCCTTTTTTTTGAGCGTATTGTTAAATAGGAATTACTGTTTTCTATATTTGCATCAAAAAGTACTGGTAAAAACAAAACAAATGAGTACCGGAAAACTTTGTAGGATGATGTTTCACCACAGCATTTATTTTTTGAAAAAAAAAAGTTTTTAGACTGAAAAACTGCATATCTCAAAACCTTCTTGATTTTTTTTTGTAAAAATATGTGTATACGTATTTAAAACATAAAGAAACAAACTTTTACTAAATTTCATCAAAATTTAATTATTTTTGCGAGAATGAAAAATAGAACACAAAAGAAATCGTTTTTTCGCATTGTTCACATTTTTCACGGAAATTTTGAGGTCATTTTGAAAAATGACTTTTAAAAAAGTAGTAGATTTAACTTTTCTGTAGAATATTTTTTGATAAAACGTCAAGTTTAGCCGAAAACAAAAATATTTAATAGGAATAATTAGATTTAGTGACGGTGAATAGTTTTTTAGTTAAAAGTTTTTCAATTTAAAGTTTCAGAAACAGTAATTCAATACTTTTAAAGTAACTGAAAAACTGAAATAGTTTTTCAGTACTTGAAATTGGAAGCAAATCCAGCTGTAATCCTGAAGGGATTCATTATAGTTTCGTTATTAGTATCAAGACAATACTACCCTACAATTAAAGAACCTAATAACTGGAGTTATTTGACATGTAGTCTCTTTGATGTAAAGGGCAATTAGCCTTTAAACAGTTTAGTGAACATAAATAAAGAGTATTTATGCAAAAAACTGTCAAAAAAAGTTTAAATGTTGATTTGAAGGCCAGACGTAGGTATCAATTAAAACATTGAAAATTTTAAAATGTTGTTTCATTACCCAGCGCAAGTAATACTACAAACTGTAAATATTCAATAACAGAAGCTGTAATAGAGCAAATAAATAGTTTGGCTGTAGTATCGGCATATTATATGCCATAATTAGCATAAAACCTATATATGATCTCCAACATTGTTTCGTACTGGACCAATCAGCATCGAGAATTGAAGAATTGAAAATTATTCAGGGGGATATCAAGAATAGAACATTGGACTTCAAATACACCAAATGTAGTGATAAATCGTTGTCTACATAATTTGTTATCATCTATACTCACAGGTGTTCGACTTGATTGTTAACAGACCGAGCATGAAGCGTCTTTCAACGGCAGCTGTCACACAATGTCGAAATTAACCCATCAAAAGAAGTTGAATTTCAACACAGACTCTATGCAAATTTAATAATTACTTAAATACCTGCAAAAACGGTAAATGCAAATTAAAAACAGCAGCTTTAAATTAATTAACAATCCATGGAGATGTAAAAACTTGCAATATAGTCTGCTACACATGTAGCTCAAATGCGGAAAATTTAAATTTTGCCGCTTAAGGAAGCTTTGAAAAAAAGCCGATAGTACTGATTGGATATATTCACTTTCGGTAAGCCCAATCGCTTTTAATCTTTACCAAAACCGACAGTCAATTAGTAGCTTGAGTGCGAATTTCACATCGACAACCTTTATCTAACAATAAACGGATTACTTTAGGAAATTGATAATGTTACATAATAGCATATACCTAGCTGCTTCGTAAATAAATGCAACCAAATGTGTTTGTTTCTCTTTTGAGTACAAAGTAAAATCTTTGTGTCTTGACTTCAGTAGACTGCAAAACCCATCGATGCAAATGAACCCTTTGAATAAAAATTTTCTTCCGCGTACTATTCGAAGGGCATTAGACTCCTCGGCTCCCTACTTGAGCTTGGGGAATTATGTGCGGTTGGTTGCAGCGGAATTTTTAAATTTTTGTTAAATAGTTTCGGCAAGAATTAAACCTGGTAACTTCAGCAGTGTGGCCTAACCACAGTCGAGAAACTTTGTCAACAAGTAGGAATTTAACAAAGTAATTAGCAGGTTCAACTCACAAAATAAAACCTGGAACAAAATAAAAATTATCTGAGCAAATAATAATAGTCGTAAATTTTGATTTAGTTTTAATTTGATGTACTATAGGAATTAGATTACACGGCAAAGTTTCGTATAACAAAGTGAACAACATATACTATTATAATATGGTAAGAGATGAACCAAAGTAATCAAATGCAGCGCCGTAAATCCTCGTTATTGATTTTCTTGTGTTGTTACACAATGTAAACTTTTATCTAACATTTCTTACAAATAATTACATTGAGTTATAGTTTTATCAAAAAATTATTATCTCTCATAATATGATAAAAACGTCGATATTTATGAAATTAAATAATGTACGTGACAAATTGTAATTTTGAGTCGATGATATTTTAAAAATTGATGTTTAATTTTTCGTTGTTATTTTTAAATGATCCATTTATTGTTTGTATTAAAAATTTATGGAAATGTTCACTACATTTAGTTCGACGAACACCTCTGAAGAGCATACAAATGAAAAAACAATAGGAGTAATCAATTCGAAATTTGTTTGGTCGACTTATTCAGGATATCGGGTCAGATCGCAATAGAATACGCCCAGTGAATTTCAAATACGTCAATTCATTTATTGAGTAGAAATCTGCGAAAAAAATGTGCGAGATATATTGTGCACAGAACCGCGAATTATGATGAAATTGTTTTTGCTCACATACTGTAAAAATACGAAAAAGTAAATACTTTCAAATTGTGTATGTTTAATAAAAAATTTTATTTCATTTCAAAAATGCGGTTTTGAAACAATTTTCGACTACAAATTAAATCTTGGTGTGGAAAATTAAGGCAAACATCCGCTAAAAAATACTACGAAGCATAATAAAATTTAATGAAAAGGTTTTCAATTTTTGTCTCTCCAAATTGAATAATTAACGACAAATTGAGATATTCTAATGCAATATATAATCAATAGACCCATGTAAGTAATAAATTATGTAAGGATTTAATTTGATATATTATTAGTTTGACGTCAAAGCAGTAACCAATAATGAATGCAATGCTATACGTCCTTTAACAAGCTCCAATTCTCTAATATAGTCGTCAGGATCTCAACAAAGGAATTTATGTAAAGCAGAACAAGACCCTTTAGTGGACTTAAAGAAGTCGATGTCTTATTCAATTTTCTATCAAGCCTTAGCTCTGTAGATTATGATCCTAATTTTTGCATAAAAATTTTAATTAATTTTCACCCATTCCTTTTATTCCTTACTCCTACTTACAATTTAACGTCCTTATCACAACAAACATCAATTGTTTCAAGACATTATTAAATTTACCTAGGTATACCTGGGTAGGGAGTGACCGATTACCATTGTTAGCAATGTCTTTTCTCCTCGGAAGGTTGGTATAAGCAGAACACAGACGTGACGCAACTCCAATGATCGTGAATTGTTGGCGTTGCGTCACGTCGGCGTTCTACATAAATCAACCATTACTCAATAAGCTCATACAAGTAAAAAAAGTTCTTAGTTATCCTTAGAGTAAACTGTGCTTAGCATAAACTATAAACAGTCACAATGTCACAAATTAAAGAAAAAAAATAATTGATATTTTTCCCGAGAGTCGAAACTGGTCACCTGATCTAGGGTTAATTTTTTGACATTAGTATTGCTAGGATATGGTTTAAATTTATGTAATCTAATTTAGACCCAATTTATCATCTCCGGTTATTGCTAACCAAAGGATAATTTCCTTAGAAATAACTGTTACAACAACAAATTATTTATATAGAAATTATCCTTTGCTTAGGGAAAACTGGTGATCGATAAATTGGGCATTAGACCTTTTTTTTGTATTCAATCTGCATTTTTCGAAATTTAAATGGAAATGCGACTGTTTTAAAGGAACTTCGTAGTTCACGCATATCGAATGATTAAATCGCGCCTTCCGCCCAGCTAATAGTTAGAACTTTGTTTCGCCTTTTGTTTCGGCAGCCTCTCCACACCGGTCGGTCTTCGACTTTCCTATCTGCATGAGACGACATTTGCTTTCTAGCATTCCAGGATCACATTTCGACACGTGACTTCCGTAGGGAATCAAATGTCACTATATTCAACTCAGCCTGCGGTCTCGTACAATTTCTGTACACTGCAATACTAATAATAGCAACTTATTTTTAAGTTTCATATTAGTCTCGAATTCTAAATATTTTTGAATCTAAACCAATTTTTCGGATCTGATTTTGCGCAAATCTTTAAAAGAAAGTTAGCAATTTAGTGACTATAATTTTGATTTTTATGTATTACCTACCGTTTTTATTAAGACGAATTTATACTGCCGTTTTTACGAGGTTCTCACGCCGCTAACATTGTCGGCTGCGACTGTGTTGACAGTGTGCTGCGGTCACTGTAGTTTATAGAGAAGTTGAGAAATGAATATTTTTTGTTTAAAATATTAATAACTCTGTTATGCGTAAACTGATTGCTTTCAACGTATTTTTGATGTCATCAAAGAAAATTTTACGATAAACATGATTAAATTAGTTCAAATTTAACTAATTATGTCATGACTACCGGAAAAACCTTTCTTTACATTTGAATACAAAAAGGAGGATAGTGGCATTTGACATTTTAATTAATCAAACGTCGAAATATCATATAATCGAAATATCAATATAAAAATAAAAATATTATAATTAATAAATTGAAATTGAAATATCAAGTATACCACTTAAATTTCTTTCAAATTAAAAAAAAAGTTTTCGACATCCTTTTATGTAGAAGTCAATTTTTTAGTGATCATTTGCTTTGCCATTGGTCGCCATGGTTACCCGTCACCACAACTACGAACTTCAAATGTACTGTAGCGAGACATTTGATTTTTTTAGGTTCACATCATCGTTTGATGGCTTAATTAAAACTATAGTTCATAATACTTTTTAAGAATCAAGTAAAAATTTTGTACCAAACCGATGCCCTCGAAATATTAACCAATGAAATTGGTTTGAAATTAGGTGCATTCACAATAGCATCAAACTTTACGTGTTATTAAATGGTTCTTCTGCAGTACTTCTTTATTTATTTTATCAAAATGGCATTTAAATTGAAATAAATTTGAGGTCCTGGAAAAGAAGTCATGGAAATTGCATAGGCAGTTATTCCCGAATTGAAAAACAGATTTCTAAGAATATTACCTATATATTCCCTAATGATAAAGAACAGAAATAGATAAAAAGTTAAATTTTTGGTTTAAAATTCATATGCTCAAAAATCTATTTTCTCTTTTGAACCCAATCGCGAAGCTAGGCTTTACAAACCGGAAGGAGGAGGGGGGGTCTGTGTTCAAAAAAATAAAATGTGTTATTGAATTTCAAATCAGAAATCTTAAATTTTTAAACATTGGATTTGCAATACCACGTTTTTGCGTACAATCTTTGGTGTACTGGAGAGTATTCCATACCCCCCAAGACCCTCCGGTTTGAAAAACCTAGCTTTGTGTGCGTTTTTTATTTATATTGTGTACGGTTATTGAAATTTCATTAGGAATTGTTATTTTTATTCGGAAATATTCAGCGATGCAATTTCCATGACTGCTGCTGTATATAAGTTTAATATAGAGTATAAGTATTATAGAGAGTATAAGACGACAAAACCAAGAAGAGCTTCTAGTCGTTGCCGATATACAGAAGCTAAACTACCTGAACTACCAAGGTTGGACGTGTAAATAACCTAATATTTAAATTTCGTATTGGCAGCGGCGGTTCGTCAAAGGAAGCGAGGGAGGCTTAGCCGCTCCTGAAATTCTATACTCTTAATTTTTGATTGTAAGAACTTTCAAAAGATTGATACTTCTTCTATAATACTGAGCAGTCATGGAAATTGAATTGGTAATTATTTCCGAATTAGAATAACAATTTCCAATGAAAACAATATGAACCCAATACGCACACACATCTAGGTTTCCCAACCGGGGGGTCTAGGGGGTATGGAATACCCTCCAGTACATCAGAGATTGTGCGCAAAAAATGTGTCATTGAGCTTATTGGTTTCAAGCCAGAAATCTAACTTCTAAAATTCTAAAATCGAAGATTTTTGATTTGAAATTTAAAAACACTTTTATTTTGTACACAATCACTTCCGTTTTGAAAAACCTCACTTTCAAGAAAGGAAATATAGTTTTCAGCTAATGAATTTTAAACAAAAATTTTTTAATTCTGGAGTAATTCGCAATGCAATTTCCATAACTGCTACGCTGCTACTGTAAGTTAGGATGAGATCAAGAAGGGAATCGCTAAGGTAATCTGGTGAACAAGTAATAAAGGAAATTCTAGGAAATCTATAATAGTTTATTATTAGCCTCCTCAAATGATAAAACCACGAGCCGCCACTGGGTGTTGGAGAGCTGTACCAGGTCACACCATAAGTTTTAATGCAGCAGCTTTTCAGTAAGATTAAAAACTGTGGATTCATCAAAAGTTGGCAGTATTTCATTTTTTTTCATTATTTTTTTAATATAGGTCTTGCTTGTAACCCCCCCCCTCCCAAATTTTTTGCGAACATATTCGCCACGGTTAAAGCTCAAACGATGGGAACGGAAGTTCTTTAAGGCTCAAACGTTTGATACCAATTTCAATAAAAAATTCAATTTGGGGGGGGGGGGCTGCGTGAACACCGCTGAACTACAATGAATGTTTATTATAATCCAAAATTTCGATTAATACCGACACATTATAAAATTATACTGAAGTCACGTTAAAATGTAGTCATCCTGGAACAGGATTACAAATACTAAATATATAGGTATAATCCGCGAAAAACTTGAAATGACGCTTTTATCCTGAGACGTGCAGCCTTTCAAAAGAAAAGAAAAAATACAACGTAATTTTACTTTGAACTCTCTGTAGCATCTTCGGTAGGTTAGCCTAGCTCTGACGAATTCCTACTAGAAACTCTAGCAGAAAACTTGACATTATTGATTCGTCCTGTATAAATAACAATACAGAAATATTTTTAAAATTTTGCGTTTTGATGTTGCATAGGTATTTTCATGATTTAAAAAAGTTGAATCACTTAGGCCGTTAAAGTAAAAATACATTCCAGTCATTTCGTTAAATTAAACTTGGCTTCTAATACAAATTGACCTCAAAGCTTGTGCAGTATATCTTACGCATTGAATCGCAATAATCTGTGGTGGCAAACGTGAGGTCGTCACCAGGAATATCAAACTCATTAATCAAAGCAGGTCCTCAAATAAAGCACGTATCAAAATCTACCCTCCTTAATACATCAACTTTGCATTACAAAAAATTTCTTAAAATATAACATCAATAGAAATTATTTTGTTTATAGCTTTACGACCACAAAAAGAGTTAACTTTTAAAACTTTCTGGATTATAAATTGATGGATTTTTTAAATAAACGCAAAATGTAAAATATAAAGTTACAGAACGACGTGACTTCTAAACAGCCATTGGAATTAAAAGTTTGAATTTTAAAAATGCTATACATTAATGTTTGTTTATTTATGTTGAGTGGACGCTCAATTTTCATATAAATCAGAATATTTTTGACATTTTACTCTCCAGCTTTTTTTTTGTAAACAAGATTAAACACAGGACTAAAATTTTCCTATGCTATAGTTGATGGAAAACAGGAACCTATTAATGATGATCGAATAAAACTTTAAATTCGGGGAAATAGTGTGTTTCTCCTGAAATTAGCTTTAAAAAGGTTTACATAAATTGTTATTATGGTATCTAATCCAGGATGGCATAGTGGACAAGCTGTTAACCTGAATATTCAAGATAACAGCACAAAGCTACGCTAGTTTTGCCATAGGGAACAATTTAATACTAAAAACAGAACATAAAGGACTCCTTCGCTTCTGACGAGATAAATTGCCGACATTATTGTGCTTTTTGATGTCGGTTTATGTGTGTATTTATTTATACATATATATTTTTTTTCTATTTACTCGAAAATTTATGTTTATATATTTAATTGACTTTATTCAATGATTGATTTAAATTTAATGCGGTTAACCAACCGCCTAAACCAGCTCACAAATGTATGTATGCGTGTCGATTAGTGCTAATGAAGCCCTGTCCACAAGCGAATCCTCTCGTTTACTTTAGATTAGCAATTTTATTATTGCTTCCACAGAAATTCTTTAAAAAATCCTTAAAATTTAATTCACAGGGATTTTCGCATCATTTATTTTATTACATTATTAATAATAAAATTAAATATTTTTAATGTAAAGTCTCGCTAATCCATTCATGCGCATCGGAGCCTGCTCAAAACTGCTCTAAAGATTTTTTAAAAACCTTTATTAAATAAATTTTTCCGATTGATATATAATTGACATTTACGCATTTTGTATAAAATCCTTTGAAATTGAAAATTAAATCCCGATTTATTATTTTTCTATTTTCAGGCAACCTTAGGTTAAAAACTTCTAATTTTAGAAAACCGTATGTTTTAAAAATAATTGTAATGAAAAATATTAGTAATAAACTATTCGTCAGAAAATAACATTTTGTGAAAAATATAACATTTTTGTTTACGGTGAGCTTTTTGCAGCTTTATCCGTTTAACGTTGCACTAGATTACTGTAAAGCTTGAACGCTCTGGCGGTATTACGTTCCTAATAAAAACTTTATTGGCTAAAGTAACTTAATAATAATGCTACTTAATTAAAAATAAATTTATTAATTAATTCTAAAAAAATGTAATTTACATAATAATGTGAGGACGAAACGGAATAACAAATTTTGAAATCGTGAAATGTTTGTTTATAAGCTAACATGTAGCAATGTGACAGACCAATTTCAAATACAGAAATTTGAGTCGACCCCAACCAAAACCAACATGAATGTCCGAACGCATTTCCGTAACCAAATAATCATCGGTCGATTACCAGCGAAATCTAATAACGAGTGGTTATTCAATTAAAAAGTATGTGAAAAAAATGTTACCAAGTTTTTAAAACAATAACTGAAATAATGAAATTTGAGCAAATAATTGTTTTGAAATTGGCTTGACTTTAAACAACAACAAAAATAAAATTTGTGTTATAAAAAATGAAAAAATCGGATTTAGATATACCAACTATTCTTTGCGAATTCGCTTTTTTCCTTGGGGATTTGGGTAGTTAAATAGGGAAAGAAAATAGAAAGGGGACGTCACGTTCGAAAAATATAAATCGTTGCAACCACGACTAATCTTGCTGACTGGCAGGATTCGCAACGGAAAATTGGTGATTAAATAAATTAAAATATTAAAACTTTAATGAATTTCTGCAAAACTAAAGTGAACTTAATATTTTTGCCACTTCCTTCCAATTCCTTCTTCACCTGCAGTAAATACGACTCGAAGATATCCTTATTTTACCGTTACAACATCCTTAAGCTTCCCCTTGTTCGTAAATAACAAACTTCCTACATTTCCCTATATTCATTATTGATAAAATGAAAATTTACGGTAACTGTAATTTTGTAGTTAAGGAAAAATAATAAATTATTCCAAATACTTCCAAAAATTGTTTCTTTTGAATTGTTGAAAGGATGGCAACTTTGTATAAGATACAAATTTGTGACTTTTGATTGGTCAAATATTTTAAATATGATTTTATTTTATAAAAGTTTTTTTTTCAAATATTTGTATTTCACATATTTCAGTTTCATTACAAATTAGTGTAAATAGTTATTTAAGAAATCAGTTCTGTAAGTAAATCATTGTCGAACTTCTTTTTAATTTGAATAAAACAAATGAGAAATGTATTTATATTGAATCATTATTTATAATATTAATAATTATAATTACAATATTAAATAATAGCTATTTATGTCATGAGTACATAATTTAGGTCTTTATCGGACGAAGCCTCGTTTATGGCAGAGCGAGCTTGCGAGCGAGGCTAATAAATTGGCTGAGTCCAAAAAGCCTAATTATGTGCAAATGACATACATAGCTTTATGTTCGACTGCACCGTAGAAGATTTTCTTTTATATTTTTCCACTTTGACATTTAGGTAATAAAAATTGTATAATTTCGAAGAGTGCTTTTTCTATTGCTCCTGGTTTACATAAGTTGTTTATTAATTTGGTTTAAAATTATGTGAAAAAATGGAAGAAATCGTTGAAATTGCTTCAAAAGCTAACTTTTGTAATCTATTATAATCAAAGTAATAATTAATGCAATACTTTTTAAATTAAATTAAATAAAATAAAATATTAATTTTGACGTTTATTTCATTGACATTGACAGGCGGCCGTTTTACTTTATAAATAAAGCAAAACGGCCTAGTACCATAAAATGTTATCTTATGGTCGCTAAGTGATATTGTAATGATGTTATTATCATACAGTCGGACATAAAACTGTTTTTGCGCACAATCATTGATGTACTGGAGGGTATTCCATACCCCCAGACCCCCCGGTTTGGAAAAGCTTTGTGTGGGTATATTGTGTGTGGTTATTGAAATTTCATCGGGAATTGTTATTTTAATTCGGAAGTAATCACCGATGCAATTTCCATGATTGCTACTGTATTTTAAGATATCCTTGAACATCCTCAAGTTTTCTTAGATTTTCTCAAATTTTCACTTGTACACCAGAATATTTCAGCGCTTTCCTCTTCGGTCCCATCCCAACTTTTCTAAATTAAAAAAAACTAACTTTGATGATGTCTTCCTTCTTTTTTCTTCTTAGCCTGTATTCATCCCTTCCTGAATATACGTATGCTTCTCTCCTTTCTCTCCATGCTTCCCTATTCGTACCCGGGGTAATTTAATTTTAAAATTCAACGTAACATAGAGGATTTAAGAGGTTTGTAGGCTTTAAAACGCCACGTTTGCCAATTCGTTTTGACGAGTATTTGGTAGTCATATTTCTCTGAGTGTGGTCGCTGCCGTTGTTCGTTTTCAATTTGGATTCTTCTGTCACCGATCTTCCTTTCCTGAAATCCTCCAATTTCAGAAAATACCCATCCTTTTGAACCCTTCCCTCACTTAATATGAAGTGATGTCTAGGACATCTGAACACGGCCGGTTGAACGCGGTCATGTGATTGCAGACCCGTTTGAATGCAGGGATGTCAAAACGACCCATTTTGACAAACGCAACAACACGGCAAATCCAGTCTAAATTCTAAATATATATCAGTTACCTTACGGACCCTTCCGTGGGAAAAAAGGGAGTCTAAAATTTATAATTTATGGACGATTCTTTACCAAAATAGTTTGAATTAATGTCCCCCCCCCCAAGGGGGGGTATAATTGCATCTAATTTCTCTAATAATTGCATCTAAAATTCCGCATCTATAATTGCAACTAATTTCTCTCGTTCAAACATCCCTACGTTTAAACGTACCTCCGCTCCCTCCGCTCCGGTCCCCTCCCGGACGCTCCGGGCCGTTTTGACAAACGCCATACTCGCTAAAATATCCCTTTAGACCGGTCCTACTCGGCAAAGTGTGTTACCAGGAAGGGGGTGAATCTCCTTCGATGTGGACTAAAGGATTATTAACTTAGAGTAAGTGCCTTACTTACTGACCATCGGTGCAGTCTACAATCGCCCATTATATTTAAACATAATAGGGAGGGGTGCAATTGCATCTAATTTCTAGCGTTCTAACGTCCCTGATGCGTTTAAACGTCTTCGCGTACAAACATCCTTGCGTTGAAACGTCCTCTCATTCAATTGTCCAGCTCCGTGTGAAGTAACATCAGTAGAACTCATGATTGTACATCAGTACAATCAAAATTTCACTTTCTTACTTTTCTGAAAATTTTCATAGTTTAATTAATATTCTAGAATATCTCCCTAGCCTCCTCTGACGAGCCGCCGCTGATTAATAATAAATTCAGTAATAAAAATTGTCATAGCATTAATAACAAAGTACATTGTAATTATTAATTTCATTTTATGAAAAATAATTTATTTTTGAACATAAATCGCACTTCAAAATAGCGGATTTACATAGACAGTGAATTTTTGAGCCGTTCGACTCATTAGAAACGTCCCTGTAATAGCCAAAACTCAAAAATCACTTTTTTTCTTTTGATTTAGGATAATATTTGTAAGGACTATTTTGTTTAGGAATTTTTGTAAAGATTTTATGTCCTGATTTTGTCAGTTTGCAATTTGACACTGTTGTGCCACTGCACTGATTGTACTACTGCGCATGGAACTGACTAGGGAAACACATAGGTGTCTTAGGACGGCTCTGCTTACTGCAAATACCATAGCTTTCTAATATATCAAGAACAATCGAAAATAATCAAAAAAGTTTAAAATTTCGAAATGGGGAGCTGGTGCAAATTCTTATTTCTCATTAGATTTCAAAATGTTATTTTTACAGAACAATTAGGAACAAATCAAGAACAATGGAGAACAACAAAAAAATTTTAATTTTGAAAAAAGGGGAGCTGGCACAAAAAGAGGATTTTTGTGATGTTTTTGATATTTTTTTCAAAATCAAAAGAAAATCTGAACAAATTAAGAACAATCGAGAACAACAACAAAAAATTAGTTTTTTGAAAAAAGGGGAGCCAAAGCCAACTATTTAATTATAATATAGCATTATGATGGCTTATGAGGATGTTTTTGACAATTTTTGAAAAAATATCATTTTATTTCAAAATCAGAAATAAATTGCTGTTGTTTGTTTTTTGAATTGTTGCAAAGTTGTTTCTAAGCAACAAATTATTTACAGCTGCAACTTACCGATTAAAAATTGGGTACAGCTAGTTTCTATAGTTTTGGCACGAATTATTGTGATGAGCCGTTACCGTCGCTAAGAAAAGCGTAAAAATGCAGTAAAATACCTAATAAAATTCTGTTTTATCAAAAAGAAATACTTGACTACATGTACCTGCGTGGCAAGTTCAAAGCTCTGTATAATTATTATTACTTTACTGCTGGCGGCGCTAAAGTATACTTAAGTACCGTTTCACTCCTCTCTCGCCAGCAACCTCCATATTTGACGATTGATTGACATACGGTTAAGTTTTTATATAGTTTTCAGGAAAATGTGTTTAAATTCGCAGAAAGATTTACGTCAAACAAAATAAAATAAAAAGAGCTTTATCAATTAGCAGAAACGCAATCTTATCAATAGCAATAACGTAACAAGTGCTTTGCAATGACATAGATAATAATTTATTGTGATTACGTCAAGCTCGAATGGTTGTTGCAATGAAAACAACCTGAGTACCAGAAGATAGAAGCTTTAAACTCTTTAAAATCTACCGCATTTACAGCTTTATACCCGTTTTATTGCTGCTTTGGTGTTATATTGCCTTATGATTTCAGCAAACTCGAAATTAAAATTTCGTATTTTGGAACCAAAAAATTATTAGCTTGAAAGAGATTGTAAATTATTTTTGAAAAAATATTTTACAGGCGTGGAAACCACATTTTTTAATCTAAATCATAAATTAAATTGGAATTTTAAGGAATCTCTAGCTACAGGCGACATTTCTGTTCTACAGAAGTGGTAAACAGCGGTGTCACATTGTGTACATGCGACGACTAACCTCAGTTTATGCATTGTTCTTATTTAAATAATTAAATAACATTTTGTGTAAAACTTACGCTAGAAGTGAAATTGATCATAATTAATCCTTAATTATTTTAATAAATTTTAATTAATATTAATTTTAAATATTTTGTTCAAAACAGATTTTTTGGAAGATAAGTAAAATCCCCCCTCCAAGAAAAATCTTGTATCCGCGCCTGTACAAAAATAGTTTTAATCTGTTAGTTTTTATGTTAATAACTAAGCGGTCACCTATTCAAGTGCAAAACAAGGTATATTGTATTGAAATAATACAGCAATTAAATAATCGCAGCAAGATTTTGAAGAAAAGTGTTCACCCTATATATTTTGTTTTGTAGCTAGCATCTGAAAAAATTTAATAAAAACCTTTTTCTTATCTTATGTGTTGATTTTTCTGCAAGTCGGATAAAATTAAATTAAATTAAAAATAAAGTAGAATATTGGTAAAATTCTTGTCACAAAGTAATACATATTTTTATGAATTTTCTCCCTCTCCATCTATCTAACGTGCTTTATATTGAAACCTAAGTGATTTTTAAGATTGACTGAACAGTCTGCAAATCGTATTATGGTTTTAATATCGTTGATGTGTTTTTCACGCGAACTGAATGATCTTTCTCTCCGCCCTATATAGATGATATCGCACAAAATGTAATATTTTGGTTTCAATTTTCCTCGTAACAATAGAAATTTTTTTGTAGCCTAATCGCATTTTTCTAAAAGTATTTTTTCTTTCGCAGGTAAGCAGATTCCAAAATTATTTTGTCGAAAAATGACGGTAAGTCAAATTTAAAAAATTTAAACAAAAATAAATAAAATTAATTGGGTTATTTTTATCGTTGCTCGTGTGCATTGGTATGTTGTACAATGCACCTGCTCAAAGTCGACCCTTGAAATTATAACACGGTTAAAGATTGATGGTTAAACTGGAATATCTTCCTTATTAGTACCTGCCAGAGTGAAAGATAAAAGCACCTGCCGTTAGCAGACCAAATGCAGTTGATAGGGGTTAGTTCTTTCATTTTTAATTTATTGAAGGGTTCTTTATTTGTCGACTTCTAAGGTTTCCTAATTTTATTCCGTTTTCAGAATGAATTCAAATCTTAAAAGACTCAGGAGTTATGACAGTAATAGCCTATTATTCAGTACTTACTTTGTATTTTTCTTGAATATAACTTATTTATAATTACGGCAATTTTTGCAGTAATAATTAAAATAATTATACTACAGTAAAAAAATTAAATATAATTTAATTTAATGGGTTTTAGAGCTATAACTCAATAATACAATTGGCGATATTGTGAATTACGTATAACAGGCAAATTTAAAAAAAAATTAATTTTCAAAAGATATAATGGAGGAAATTAAAAAAAGACATCTATAAAGCGGAAGTGATTTTAACATAGTATGAAATTAATCAATACTGGACGTAAGTACCTGTCAATGGTACCTGCCTGTAAAGAATGACGATCAGTTTAGGAGATGTGCCAATCAACAACTTAAACAGGTGTTATGCATCTTTTAATTGTTTTTTTACCCTTCAGATATTTAAAATACCTTAGTATGATAATGTACTGAGATATTATACCTAAGCAAAGAAATTAAAAAGTAGAGAATTTTGGTTTCATATGATCGGAAAAACTTTGTGAAGTTATAGTAATACTTTCACTACATTTTTCCTGCTAACACAGAATAAGTCTACCGATGAGGAAAGAGACTTGGGGGGGGGGGGGTACACTAGATTTGATCTTCCCCGTTTACAGTGAATAAGGAAAATATTCGAACTCTCCTATATTAACAATATAAATAAAGGTTTTGCTGTAAAATGTACTTCTATATGCCAAAAAACGGCTTCAAAACAGGCAATTTACATTGTTAATGTAGGAGTGTCCGGATATTTTCATTATTCACTGTATATTCAGTATACAGGACACCAATATTGCTCCAATATTTGACTGTAGTTAAGAGCAATATTGCCACAATATTCATAACCAATATTGCCTGCCGATATTCATTTTTAACATTGCGCTGATATAGAAAATCAATATTGTAGCAAGATTGGCAGTAGGTTGGACAATATTCTGCCAATATGGATGATCAATATTGTCTTCTGATCATCAGCCAATATCGGTGTAATATTAATTAGTACTAACATTACTCCGATATAGAATATCAATATTGCAGCAATATTGGCTGCAGATTGGACAATATTCTGCCTATACAGATGATCAATATTGTCTTCTGATCATCGGCCAATATTGGTGCAATTTATGTTTTAACATTGCGCCGATAGAAAAAATCAATATTGCAGCAATATTGGCTGTAGGCTAGACAATATTGCGCCAATATTGATGATCAATATTATCTTCTGATCATCAGCCAATATTGGTGCAATATTATTTTCTAATATTGCGCCGATATAGAAAATTAATATTGCACCAATATTTGATATTCAAAACGTTAGGTTACGTTAAATTTATGTTATTAATATTATTCAGTATTAGGACAGTTCACAGGAATGACTAGAGTTAACCTTTTTGATCAGATTAAAATTCCTACTGCTTTTCCAGTTATCCAATGAATTTGAATTCACACCCACTCGTCTTCTTCTTTTGATGATTTTTAAACGACTTTTTTCCTATCACACCCCGCATATACTGGAATTTTGCTGGAATGCATACATTCAAAGGGGACTTTTTCGCGGGACAGTTATACGCAATCGGTTCGGCGTAACCAGTCCGGCCCAAAAGTAATTCGGCGCAGGGAAAATTGGAGCAAGGCCAATTCGCCTTAATCCAATTCGGCGTAGAGACTATTCGGCGCCACGAAACCGTTGCTCACCCTATTCGGTGCGTATTATTCAAAACTATAAAATTGTATTTGTGCTTTCTTCCTTACGCGAGGGTAGAATGGGTGTCAAACAACATATTATATATAAAATAATTTATATAAATTAAAAAGTTTTAAAATCCTGTTCTTATAAAATAAAAAGAACTGTTTTGTGCCGAATCGCTTTTGCGCCGAATCGCTTTTGCCCCAAATCGCTTTTGCCCCAAATCGTTTTCGCTCCAAATCGGCTTTACACCGAATTATCTTCGCTCCGAATTATCTTTGCGCCAAGTCGTCTTTGAACTTAATCGTCTTTACGCCGAAATGCATGGGATACAGCGAATCATCCCAGCGCCAAAAGGCCGGCGGTAGTTCGGGGCTGCCCCGAACTGGCTACTCCGACTCGGCTAAGTCAGATCGGCTGCGCCGAACCGCATAACACAAATGTGGTAAAAATGTAAGGGAACTTCGTAGTTTCCTGAAACTTGAGAAAATTACGAAAACATTTATTTCTCGCTCGATTCACTGAGCTTTCTTCAGTAATCGATAGAGGAATAAGTGGATGTCCACGCACCACAAGAACTTGATGGTAAAGGCAGTATGCGAACAAATTCGCAAATATCATTGCAAAAACAAAAGATGACTGCCAGAGAATGGAAAATTTCGAAAATAACTATATTTCGTGTTATAAAAGAAGACTTTAAACTAGAAACTTCTGTTGCAGAGGTACGCTAACAATGACCACAGAAATATTTTGATAAAAAATAAACAAAAAAAATGATACGGTGTATGTAAAATTTTTAAGGGTTCGAAGAGGTCATTTTCCAGTTTCTGTAATGGTTTGGTAGGAAGTATCTTACAATGAGGTAATTTCATTTAAAAGTTACCAGGTGCGTAGCCACGATTTTATTTTTTGATGGGTGGGGGAACAACTCATAAATATTTTGATTTTGATTTCATTTTCGGGGGTTTTTATTATTATAAACAAATGTTGTTTTTCTAACATTTGAGGGGGGGGGCACGTACCCCACTCCTGGCAACAGGCCTCGGAGTTACGTACCAAAATATGTCAGATGATGTTATGAACCCACTTAATGACACCTTGTTTGAAGGTAAGCCTTGGATTTTTCAACAAGACATGGCACCAGTCCACAGAGCTAAAACCACCCAACGGTGGCTATTTACCGAATTTACCGAATTTTATTCGAACCGAAAATGGGCTTTCAGAGAGCCCAGATTTAAATCCCCAGGATTTATGCTCGAAGACATGGCTTGTAGTAAACCCCACAGAAATATCGAGCTACTAAAACGCGATTTAGTGAATGCAGCAGCAAAAATACCTATTGAAACCACAATAGATGATTGGCCATGCCGTTTGAAGGAATGTGTGAAGTCAAAAGAAGAACATTTTCAGTAAATTTTATTTTAAGTTTTTATTTATAATATACAATGAATTTTTTTTTTGAACTTAAATACAGCGTCAATAATATGAGACAGAACTTATGACACGACTAGATATTATGTAAAACTATAATTTGAGAGATTTCATTTGATAATTTAATGTTGGATGACTTTTTCATGTAATCAGAAAGATCAAAAACCAAAATTTAATTTTAATAATGTGGATTTTTTCATTAAGGGAACTAATATTCTTTAAATGCATTTATTTAATTGATAATAGTAATAAAAAAACCAAATATCAAATATTGCGTAATTTTCAATTCAAAATCATTTCTTTTGATTGGTAGGACTTTAATTTTTAGCTATTTCAATAAGAAACGGGATCAATAATTATTATCATTTAAACAAAAAATTGAATAAACATAAATGATTTTCAAAAAAAATTTAAAAAGCTCCCAGATAGGTGATTTTCAAGTCAATCAATACAGAAGTTTAGCTTTTTATTAGCTTTTCTTCTAGTACGTCAATAGGTTTTGAAACAATTAATAAAAATTGGTCAGCGGTACCAAACTCTGAATCAGTACTGGAAAATGCATTATTGAAAATTGATGGATTTGAAAACCTGAAACCTGAGAAATGAAAATTAGTTATATTTAAATATTTTGGAATTTATAAAACAATAAAGTTTCCAATAAATAATGTTTAATGAGGGGATCACAAGAGAATAAAAAATTTTTATATATAGTCGTGTTCCAATATCCTCTTTTTATTGAATTTTAAAATTTTATTTATTGAATTCAAATTTTTATTTTGATTGTTTTTCTTTTCAAATTTAATATAAAGATTTTGTAATTTGTAAATATTTTGAATAATTATTGGCGCCAAAAATTTTATGTTGGCAAAAAATTTGTTGTAACTAGGCCTTTTGCCGTTTGGGTTGACCGGAGCGGTCAATCGTAATTGTGAATTTTGGGGATCTGTCAGACTTTCATCACCAAGAATTGAGCCTCGACACCTACACTATAAGAAAGAGGACAACTTTCTGTGTATAACAAAAAAAGAAATTTTGCGGATTATCCATTAGTTTTCGAGAAAACGGCTTTTGAAAATCAAAATTTTACATGCATTTTAGATAGGGAAATTCATTAACATAAAAGTTCTATTGACGGTGCGTGCGTTCTGATATAGTCTTACTGTTAGCAGTCACACGCGATTGTGACATTGTGGGATGTACATCGGGTGTATTACGCAATATTATGCAATAATTTAAAAAATAAACGCAGAACTCGTTTTTAGGTTAGAATCTCGAGTGCCTTGGTTGCGTTCGTCAAAAACGACGCTCCGCTACCCTACGCTCCGGTCCCCTCCGCTCCGGGCGCTACGCCCCGTTTTGACGAACGCTGACTCGCTAAAAACATCCCTCTAGGTCGCACCACCTCGCCAAAGGTGCATCTCGAAAGGGGTGAAACTCGTAAGCGGCGCTCGATGTTGTCTCGAGCGGGTCACAATCGCGTCTGACTGCCAACACTTAGACTATATCAGAACGCACGCACCGTCACTAAAACACGGGAGCGGATCAATTCCCTATGTAAAATGCATGTAAAATTTTGATTTTCAAATGCCGTTTTCTCGAAAACTACTGGATAATCCGCATCAAAGTGCGGTCTCAAAATGCTCAGAAAATTGTCCTCTTTCTAATAGAAAAAAAATCAAAGTCCAACGAGTGGTGATGAAAGTCTGACAGTAACCGAATTTTGAGTCTCTTGTTGAGATATTTTGATTATTTTGTAATTAAAGGTTTTTGATTTGTTGTGAGTAAATATTTTAATATTAATTTGGATTTGATTTGGCCGTATTTGGATCATTTGAATTGGAAATTTAAGTTTGGAAGCATTATAAATTTTGGATTTGGATATTTTTAATTTATAATTAGGAGTCTCTGGCTTGCAGAAAAATGAGGCTTACGGGTCATCTCAATATAATTTGTAAATATTTTGAATTTTGCTGCTTTCGTGTCAACTTGTTGATATTGTAACCAACAATTATAGGTGCGAGGAAACAAGGAGGTTGCCGTAGCATATTGTTTCTTGATATTTATTGGGATTTTAGTTTGAGTTTTATATTTGACTATTTATTTAAAAGCCGATTCCTCCAGACGAAAACAAAACAAGTGTAAGCTAAACTTGGATTAATTTGGTGAATTTAGCATGGCGTTACCATGGTTACAAGTTTAGTTTAAACTCGATTTGGTTTCGTCTGGTGAAACTAGACCTAAGTGATTTAATTTTTTTGCGTAAGTGAGTTTAATTATTTTTGGATTTATATTGTCCGATTTTTGGATCAAATTTGGTTGTTCTTGGATAATTGACAATATTATAATTATTGGAGATAAAAGAGGAAACGTAGGTTGTTGGTACGTTAATTAATAATTACTATTAGTTTGCATGTTGGAAGTTTATAATATTGAAAATTGCAATTCAAATAAATGTAAATTAAATTAAATACAGTCAGAAATGGCCATAGTTACCTATTCGATAACGTTTCCATATTACATTCGAATATTTGTTTGAAATTAATTAGAATTTGGAAAAATTTTGAATACCTCAAAATAATTTATTATTTTATTTTCCGTCCAAATTACACGGCAATTACTTTTAAAGCTTGTAAAGTACAGTTTCCTGGCTTAATCATAATCTAATTTGGTTTTTTAAGGGAGGATGCACGTTAAGAACAAAAAATATTCAAAAATCAAGCAAATTGGGTTTCAGATCATTTATGTAGATCCTTTCAGAAACAATAATTTTATTTATCAATTTGGAAGATAGGGGAGACACAAGAAAAACCAGAATAAAAACATTATAAGTTAAGTTTTACTTGACTTAAAAAATGTAAAATTAAAAAGAGTTAACAAATTGTTCGTAAGATGTTCGGATGATAAATGATCAAATTTTGTTTTTAAAAATTTCCTTTATAATTTCACACTTTTTCTTCTTACTTTATTTCTTCTTATTAACCACCTTGATTTTTTGCTTAATTTTTTAAAATTTATAAAAGTAAAATTTACAAATTACGGGTCTCTATTGAAAATATTGATAATTTTGGAAAAGTTTAGTATCAATCTATGTTTTATTAAAATTGAATTTTAGTTTTTTATTGATTTTGAATGTTGACATCGTACATTATTAATTTTGAAGTAAGAGTTCATGCAGGGTGTTCACGACAAGTAAAATAACCGGAAGTGGATGAACGATGGGTCATTTAGAAAACTGACAAAATTAAATAAAAATTTCATATTTTAAAAGCTGGTCATATTTTATATCAATAAATCTAATATGTAAGATTCTGCTTGAATTGTCTATAATGCCTCTGTCGAACCCTGTGCAATAAATTGTTGAGTTTAAAATGTAAAGTTTATTGTCACAATTTCTTTTAGTATCTGTAGATAGTAAAAATGAAAACAAAAATCAATAGTCAATCTAGTACATGCATAAAACGTGTTCATACAGTTTTTATAGAGAAAAAATATAAAATACAAAAAACCAAAAATCATTTAATTTGCAGCCCTTTCCAAAGATATCTTACTTAGTTTTATCTTGTTACACTGATCAAGGGTTTCAATGGTGGAGTACGGCACTGACTACACTTTAAAGTGAACACACTGTAAATGAAAAGTATTAGCTACCGATTTTTGGCGCAATTTAAATTTTATTATGCAAATATAATAACACTTAACTAATTATAGCAAATACGATAAGTAATACCGTTCAAATTTTAAGTGTTAATTCATATTTTTGTATAGGTTCGGTAAACAGAAACCACTTGTGCTTTTAAAATTATACCCACATTATTTGTTTTGGAGATTATTCCCGATTACCAGTGTTTGTGTAATATTTTAAAAAGAAAAATTGCAGCAGTTTTGTTTTAAATTGCAATAAATAGTTACTTTAAAAAAATTTATACCTTCCCTGCTTTGAAAACAATTTATTATTGTAATACTATAAAATACATAGGAATTTATAATTTATCAGCAAATTTAATGTAACAAAATGTGTTTGGAGCTACTTTTTATTAACATAAAATAAATGGCTTAACAAATTTTAGCGTTTTGTTAAAACTCCCACGTATAAATCATCACTGAATAATTTCAAAATGTATTATAAATTTTGAATCCAATCTTAAACTATACAAATGTCAGAGTAATGCATAAATCAAAGTAACAAAATTGTTATTATCTTGTTGTAATAGCACCATTATTCAAAATATACTTTCAACGTACAGTTAGTTATGCTGGTAGGTTGACACTTAAATAAGGTGAAATCACTTTACATGAATATAGGATTCAAGTGGGCTTTTTATATCTTTCCATTTTCTGTATTATATTATGCTAAAATCATTAAATACTAGCCCACACGTTCTAATTTTTTTGCCTCAAAAATAATAAATCAAAATTGGCATCATTAACTTAAAATTAAATTTTAAGTTCTGTCTTCTGTTCTGCAAAATTTACCAAAATTATTAGTTACGTAATAATTTTCAATTACACCTACAAACTAAATGGAAAATTAATGAATCTTTAAAAGTGCATTGCTATTAAAATTTTATTTGCTTAATTAAAGTTACTTCGGTAATTAATATAATCAAATTATTGCGCAATACAAAATTATGTGCTTCACAAAACTCACCAAAATTTAATATTACATACAAAATTTGGTATTTAAGTTAAACACTGTTGAAATACAACAACAAAGCAATCCTATATTGAATTTAGTTTATTTTAAAAATGTTTTTATTTGTCAAGTTTTCAATAAAATTTAATTGCTTTGTAACTAATACACTTCTATCGAGCAAAATAAAATATTCTAATATTGATTACCCAAAAATAATTACGTAGCTTTCATGTATTTCCATTAATACAGGAACAATACAGTTAGCAAGCAAGTAAATAGAATTAAATTATGTTTTTCCAAACAAACATACTAATTAATTAACTTAATATCTAAAAATATACCACCACAACATTGCTTTCAAAATGCGTAATTCTCTTAATAAACACATTTACAAGAGGGCAGGAGAATTCAAAATAAATCATCAATAATCAAAATGGTCATAAAAACAATAAGAATTTAAAACATCTGGTAGACGACAAATGCAAAAACAAAAGCACAAATTAAAGTTAGCTAAACTGAAAATCAATATATTTTCCGTTAATCCGTTAATCCGTTAGTTTCGTTTCGTTAGTTTTATCATTAAAGAACCTATTTCAGTATTACGACTACAAATTAATTTTTTTTAAACTAACAACTGTCAGGTCGGAGGGTAAGTTCATTAAGGCTAGTTGTTGTTCTGAAAAGTAATGTTCAAGATAACTCGGATATAATCCGTTAGTCGTTATTTACAAGTTAAGAAATGGCTTTGCCCGTTGTTTTAAGTCGGCAGTATGCGGTATTACTTGGGGTTATAAGATGTAATTCGGTTATTGCAATTTGTTAGAAAAATCTGAAGTAAACGTCAACTTATTAATTTTTTACAATATTAACTATGAAAGCACTTTACTCGTCAGGTTCAATCCCCACTTACTGCAAAATTATATTTTTGTTGTAGTTGTCATTCCAGCTGTCCGTTTATTGCAACTGACTTCACTTTTGTTTAAATTAAAATTTTTTAGTCGGCTGTTTATAGCTGTTCGTGGAGCGGTCACCCGTTTAAGTGCAAACCTCATGTTGTCTTTTTTTTTTCATGTTTAATTTTTAAATGTAAATATTTATTTTTACACTTAAATAAATTAGTATCAATTTTTTCACTGATGCGGGTATTAACTAATTGTGGCTATGCCGGGTTAAAATTGTTTTTACATAAAAGTATTGACGAATTGCTGATCAAATTTTGATAATATTATATTATTTGGTTTAATTGGCTATTTTCAATTAACAATAGGCGTTCTTAGTTAACAATCGACCATGTAAATCGAACGTTGTTGATAATCTTCATATTCTCTTGAAAATCATTGCTTTCAATAAGACAATTTGAGAGAAGGTACGAATTAGTCAACGAGGATTTAGTGTGATTGGAATAATAATAATTATTTTAACAATAATTTGACCTTAGATATTGTAAATACACTGCGATGAAAATGCCCTAAATACTGTTTCCTCAAGTCTTCTTGTTCACTTAACAAACGTTGTTACACTCTGTTTCAGAAGAGGCTCGTGGCATTGTGTCTCCGGTTCCTGGCTCCTGCCCAAAAGACTCCAACTCAAGAATGACTTATTTAATTTAAAAAAATTTTCTTTTACTTAATAGCATTAAAAGCTTAAAAAAATTTTATTTTAGAATACATGTAAATTTACATTCATTTTTACATAATTTGCTTATAAAAATCACTAAAAGATATTGTACTTATTACCTATTTAAAACAAAACTCTCTAATTATTTAAGTAAATTGCAATTTTCGAAAAATAAATTTTGATTTTGATAAAAATTGATGATGTGCGGTGATATAAGGTGTACGTATACCAAAGAGGGTCATGTATTTGCTCCTAGAATTTAGTTATAGTTTAAAATAGTTATTGTGTTTTTGATTTGGTTACGGTTGTGAAATTTTCGATTTCGCTGCTTGGAATTGTTACCAGAATCATTTGTATAAACAAAGCAATCTCAGTTTTTTATTTTGATTTTCCGGATTTTTCAGCTTATATTTTTACTATCATTGTTTTCTATAACATGGATCATATCCTTTTGCTTTAAATATTATCTGGATAGAACCATTAGTCAATAAGATCAGCTGATTTTTGATAAAAATAGTTACTGCTGTGAAGAATAAATATGTTTTGCTGCAACAATCCACAACGCATTTTCTTACGATGAAACCCTAACTTACAAGATGTTTTTCAAGATGTTTGCTTTTCTTTTGTTTACTAAAGTTTACGCTTTGAGGCTTAAGTTGTGTATGCTTTCATTTTTCAAAAAACTTGGCCCTTTATCAGTGGCAGCTCGTGGTTGTTTCATTTGAAGAGGCTAGTCATAGAGTATAGATTTCTTAAGATTTTCTTAAATTTTCTAAAATTTTGTATATTTCCTAGAATTTCCTAAGATTTTCATTCACTTGTACACCAGATTTTCACCAGATTTTCAGATTTTTCTTTCTGAAAAATCACCAGATTTTTCAGGGGGTATTCCATACCCCCCCCGACCCCCCGGTTTAAAAAACCTAGCTTTGTGTGTGAATTGTGTTTCTATTGCGTGCGATTATTGAAATTTCATTGAGAATTGTTATTTTAATTCGGAAATATTGAGTGATGCAATTACCATGACTACTACTGTAGGTGTACGAAAGCGCACGATTGACAAATGAGACTGACGCCCGACTACGTCTTAAAAGAGTTACGTTGGATACACAATAAAGAAGTGTGTTCTTGTTATGCGTTAGATGTATTGCAATACCACATTAAATCAGGACCGATGAAAGGGAGGTCGATCGGGGGTGATTCCCCCCGGGCCTGGAGTTTCCGAAGAAACCTGAATTTTAATCAAAATCCTGAAATCCGGGAAAATTGACAACCAGGGGGAGTCACTATCTCCTGGCGCCAATTTTCTCTCGACGGCCCTTTCATTAAATCGATGATTTTTGTAGTTTTGCGGAGGTTTCAGTAGATGAATAGACACTTGAGGTTAATCCGTCTAATGATGAGAAATTTCAGTACAGAAATCAGTAGTACATTTATGTATTATTATTACTTTATTATTTTTGGATATGTAATTATGAAAGAAGTATTTTTTTTTAATCAATCGAAAATTCACTTTATAATTTAATTTTCTTTTTCTGTATATTGAGGGTCTTCATTAGTCAGAGCCGATTTACTTATGATATCGATTAGTTATACATCGATGTAACAGAGAACAAGCAACGTATTTCGTATCTCCCCATTACTCACTCTTATCATACTGCCAGTTGTTTACCATGTGCTACAGGTCCGTAGCCAGGGGGGACCTGTAGGTAGGTTTTAATTTAAAATTAAAAAAAGCAACTTTTGTTTGTAATAATTAAAATTTCCGGAAGGGAACCCACGAAAATGTCACTTGTTACAAAAGGCTTTTTACGGGTGCCCCCCTCCCGAAATAAAACCCTGGCTAAGGGCCTGGTCTACTACTTCCATATAGGTACTGTTCGTCAGACAGCTTGCATTGTTGCAGGCTTCTTAGCTTGCTTCTGCTTGTTGTGTCCTTCCGAGTTCCATGACGTGGATAAGTCTTCTGGTCATCCTCATTGTTTCCCCACATCTGCAAAATCGCCCTATTTTTTTAGGGCGACCCAATCTACTAAGGCCACTTCTATGTTTATTTCTATTGCTTCCAATTTAGCAGACTCATCCGAATTGCTATGTTCGACATTAATCTCGTCTTCTCACCCTTTCGTAATGATGCAACTCAGCACATCAAACTTCGATTTGATTTTCCTGATTTTCGATTTTCTAGATTAATTATCTAATATTTATTATAAGTTTTCTAATAAAAAATTCTAAAAAAATCATCAGTAGTGTACTACATCAGTAGTACTAAACCTTGTGGTCCATGTGATGGATACATCATCTTCATCTATGCTCTAGACTGAGAATTCCGCTTCCACGGTAGCCCAACTTTACTTTTTGGATAAGTATAGTGGCAGAAGTATCTATGTTTTGATAGTTCTCACAATTCAAAATCTACTTTTTCACATTTTCTAAAATTATAATTAATAAATTATAGTTCTAAATTTCAGTGGGAGGCTACGTCTCTCTGGCCTCCTTTTACATGCAGTCGCTCTTTATGCTGTGCCCTAAACAGAACCCTAACTGCTGTTGTCATTTATTATTAGTATAAGAGAATATTGAGCAATGTTATTTTACTCTACGCTGCAAATTGAAACTACTGAAATGAACGGTGAATGCTACACCATTAACATGCGTTTGTGGAGATCGCTCTATTTTTTTAGTGAGATTCTATAATTAATTAAATGACAAAGTAATTTTCTAGTAAAAATTTTCCAACCTGAATACTTCATCGCAATTTTACCAATAGTGCGTGGGCCTAGAGATTCCGTTTTTCCTAATTATATTATATTCTAAGTCTATGGTTACATTGGATGCGTGTCGTACGATATTTTGGTCGTTCGTACACGTACGATCACTTGAAAAATACAAACGTGTTTGCTTTGATGGGATGTCGGACGTCAAAAACCCGTCGCTAATATAACCACTCCTATGCATTTTCAAACGTTTGTTTTTATTTAAACAGTCGTACGTGTACGTACGACCAAAATATCGTACGACACGCAACCAATGTAACCATAGACTTTGAAATGAAGAATAAAAAATAGAACAGAAATAGATACAAAGTTTAATTTTTGATTTGAAACGTATAAATAGCTGAAAATTTATTTTCTGTTTCGAACACAATCACAAAGCTAAGTTTTTTAACCCGGCGGGTCTGGGGGTATGGAATACCCTCCAGTACACCAGGGACTGTGCGCAAAAAGGGTTAAAAAGGGTTTCTAATCAGAAATCTAAGATTTCTGACTTGAAAGTCTACAACACACTTTCCATTTTGAACACTATAATTTAAGTTCTGGGTCCTAGAACCCCAGACCCCCGCGGGTTGAAAACTTCAATGATTGGTGTACAAAAAAGAAAATGTGTTATGGAATTTCAAATCAGAAATCTTAGATTTTAAATTTTTGATCTGAAATGCATAAGCTCAATAACACTTTTTTTGCACAATCTTTGGTGTACTGGAGGGTATTCTATGCCCTCCCCCCCCCACCCCCCCGACTCCTCGGTTTGAAAAACCTACCTTTATGTCCATATGTCCACTGACAAGCAGTGTAGCGTAAAGCCTACATCGGCTGACTGGAAAGCGGGTGACCGCGGTTCAAATCCTGGTCGAGTCGAATACGCTGCTGTGATCTAAAGCCCAATAAGATAGATCTGTGGGCTGTGGGGAAGGCAACAGGAGAAAACCACCCCATTAATTGAATTCCCTGGTACGTCATCTTCGCTTCAGCCAAGTATGATAGCCAACGTTCGTTAGCGGATGCAGCACCTTAAGATGAATAATGCCCATATTGAGCATGGTTACTGAAATTTCATTGGGAATTGTTATTTTAATTCGAAAATATTCAGCGATGCAATTTCCATGACTGCTACTGCAATTAATAATTTCTTAATTAAATTTTCACTGGTTCCAAACCAAAAGTGATGGTGAAATATCCTAGTAGCAAAATGTCCTAGAACATTCAATAGATTCCCGACTTTTGAGTTCGGGCAGTCTTCGGAGATGTTTTTATCAAGTGCGTATGCCCAGAAATCCATTTACCTCAACTTTTGTTATGTTTTCTTGATTTATTGTTTAGGGCAATCATTGTAGAAAAACAATTGTATAATATAAATTATCTCAATGGGCCATGCTAATTTTATAAAACCAGCCAATACCGCAGATGAATTAAATTCAATTTTTATGGATTTTGAAAATTTTTAAGCAAAACTTGATAAAAACCAATGATTTACAAAGAACTTTATTTTTGAACTTGGAAGTGTAACGGCCTTATGTTACAAGCAACTGCAAAGCGCAGCAGATAAAGCACAGCACTGATGTATATACGTTTGTTCCACCCTCGGTAGTAAAATGAGTCATGCGCATGAATTACAAATTCATACTTCGTGAAATTATGAGTTAGAATCTCACGATATCGATATTTTATATAGCATTTTATAATTAACAGTTTTTTATGTGTATTTAGGGCTTAAAGAGGCTTTTATGGCGTAAGACGTAATTTTTAGCCCGCCGAGGCAGTAGACGAGAGCTAAGAATACGTCGAATTTAAAAAGTTTACAAACAAGATAACAAATGGCGTCCCCTTAGTCTGTTAAGTCTGAGTAAATTACTTATTAAGGCAAACTTTGTATTTTTTCCTGTCGTCAAGTTCCGATTCAATGTTAATTGCTAAAAAAATTAATTTGTCATAATATTTCAGTAAAATTAAAATTTGAAGAAAAACTTACTTCCTCGCTGAAATATCAATTGCAATCCATCACACCAGTCACATAATTGGATAAATATTCGAATTGTGATTACTCGATCAGTTGCCTAGCTTGGATTCACGAGAGCGTAGTCTTCGAAATTATTTTTAAATGTTTCTCTCTTTCTGACTGTAATCTGTAACATAACTTATGAATAGTGCGAAATGGCTTGCCTGTGAGCGAACTCCTAAAATGCTCTTTACGCAGATAATTCCGTTATATACCAGTAAACTTAACTTGAACACCTTTACAAAAAAAAGACTGATTACGTCACAATACTGAAATCTAAATATACATAAAATCGTTTTACAATCAAATTCTTTCAATTTATTTATCATATTTACTAAAAATGTCATAGTATTCCATAATGGAAATGAGAAAATAATTTAATAATATTCCAGCTGATTTTTTGTTCTGACCACTTAATGTAATACAACTGGAATATTTTATTATATGAATGCGTTAGCTTCTGATGAAATCCTACGCTTTTGAAATAGATGACAATTATGTAATGAGTTAAAAATATTGACCTGTACTTTTAGGAATATAATGAAATTAAATGTAACTTCCTGACCGCATTCTATTTTTAAATTTCATTTTGACTTTGTAGTGGAAGATTTTCCAATTTTTTATTGCAAGTTTTCATTCTAAAATAAAGGAAGTATTAATTTAGAATTCGGCTTTGTTTTCAAATATAAAAGCAGTAAGAAATGGTATATTTGCTTCTGTTGGCGATAAACTCGGGTAAACCTCGTCGTTTTGTATCTCCGGGGTTTTATGCCCTGTTGACATCGTGGATATACACAAAGTGAAAGACAGTGAATTGTATAACTTACTGTTTTTGACTTGACTTTTGAACTTTGCAGTTTAATATTTGCTTCCTTAGCACCTTAACTTTTCGTTTGCATTGTAATTATGTCAACATTAATGAACCGACGACCTATTAAAATAATACTAGTAATTATACATAAAGTACGTTATCTTGACAAAAGGACAATATTGGTATAAAGGCGACGTTATATAAATATTAAGGAAACGAAACAAATTTTCTTAAGATAAACTCAAATAAATATATTACTTCTTCAAATCGAAAAACAATATATTATTGTATTCAATGAAAACATTCAAACTTTTATTAAAGTTTCGAGAAGTTTTGCCAACATCTGAATTGATTTTCTAGCTAATTGAAATATATTTATTTATTATATTTTCTTTTAAACTGAAAAGAAAACATTTAATTTAGTGTCTTTCAATTTCTTAAATAATATAATAAACATTCTGTGTATTTGGCATCGACGATCTAAACAAAACCGTAAACAAACATAATTATCGTAATATTTGTATTGAGTTAATTATTATTATTCCCAGAGTTAGTTAATGTTTTGAATATAATATATTATTCATTATATTCCGCATATCTAATTCCACAATTCCACTACCGAATATAACCCGTATTCCTGACGGTTTTTTAATCAAGCTTTTGCTAGTATGTAAGCTTCCATGATGAGAGCTAATAAGATCGACGCAATTGTAGTCAGCTATTTTTTTAAATATAAAAAACAAAATATTTTATTTTAATTAAAGTATTAAATTACTTTATTTACGTAAATGTAAAAATAAACCAGATTTTATTACAAAAGAGGGAATGTAAGTGGAATTAATAGGAAAGCGAGATTAGTTTCGGTAATTACAGGAAAGAAAATAGATATAGTTAGCATATGTACGTACATATTAGTTAATTCTAATTACTTCAAACAAACGGTGCCATACTATCTCTAACCAGGATCTAAGCAAAATATTAGCAAGTTACCAATAATTTGAAAAAGTAATTACTTTAACAAATAAAATCAGTAATTAGAACAAGAGTCTTCGAATGTTTCTGAATAATAACGTTTAATTTAACGTATTACTAACGTGTTAACGTTAACTAACGTAATACGTTGTTTAATAACCAGATTCTGCACGTGTCAGTTTAACAAATATGACACATTAGTAATAATATATTAAAAGGTATTATAACGTTAAAAACACGTTAATTTAACCGGTATTAAGTTTTACATTCGGAAAACATCGAAAAAGTCACATTTTGAACTTTTAGATGCTATGCTACGCTCCAAACGTTTCCAGAAATCAAAATCACCAGACCTGAAAGATGAATCAACTAATTGTTCCTCCCGAAATAAAATAAATAAAATGTCCTTACCACGGGGGTCACCAGCAAGTTCACATAATATACCTTATACAAAAGGTCTCAAATCTGATAAATCGAACAATGAAAAACATTGCTTCAAAATGTACCGATGATGATTAATAAATTGGAAACGTTTACCTGCCGTTCATCCTTTCTTGTGAGAACGTTACTTTATCATAATCTTTTGATTTAATTTCGTAACAAATTCAAGCTGGAAACAACCCCTTTTGCTTGAGAATAAATTCTCCATATCAAATTGGATTTCGTCAGCCCTCTCCTGCATTCAAATTTGAATCTTATTAACTTTAGTTTCACTACGATTTGAAATTAAACTTAATTAGTTATAGTTACTGAACAGTTTTAATTTTTACTGTCACAAACGATATTTGTAAAATATTTGACGCGCTGGAATGGATTAACAAGCTTATAAATTAAATTAAAAGTTTTTGTTTTGTTAAACAGAATGGTAATAATTTTTTATATTATATAAAACGTCATTTCTTTTTGAAAACATTATAATGAATCTACTATTCAAAAATTAATGGTTTGTCGATAAGTCGAAAGAGCGTCGGTTAATTTTATTGTTTTTCTCTTTCAACGATCAAACAGTTTAGGGATTTAACAAATTTTATAGATTGAATTAACAATGTACTTTGTTACAATATAGCACGTATGCCAGAATTTGTGATCAACGAAAAAAGGAAAAAATATGTTAATATTAAAAGCTCCGGCTTAACTTGTTGATTGTCTTGATAGTTATTTTCCCTAGGAATTAGTAAAATTCGCTCTGCAATTTGTATAATCTACATGATTACACAACAGCCCTAATGGACTGTTACTTGAGTTACAGATAAATTTATGATTAAAATGTTCGTTATTATTTTAAACGTAACGAAAGCTTCCCTTATTAATTAGCGGATTTGTTTGTGCTAATCTAATTTTCTATTTTCTTTGCTGTCGGTACCTTAACAAAAATCAGCCATTGCAGACTAACATTTTTTTATTTCCTGGATTAATTCATGCTTTTGATCAATAAAACCTTGTAGTCGAGTTAAAAACGAAAACCGGTAAACAATACTTTTATGTTTTTGGCCATTAAAGTTTTTAAAATTGAGAGATATGGCAGCCTTAATAGGATAAACAATAACTTTAATTTTGTAATAAGTTATAACTTGCTTAAGGGCAAGTGATATCCTACCTAAGGAAGTTATAAAGTTTCCTTAATGCATTGTGATAATTACAAAAACGCATTTAGTAAAGCGCTTGCATCTAACTCAGGACTATTAATGTATACACTAAATTAATATAAATTGACCCTATAAGATGTAATCTCATCGCAATATCAACATTAAAGTGTTCAAATTACACATCCTAGCAATTCCTTCTAGTAATTTGAGAATTCTTGTTACTCCAACTAGCAAAGCGTACCCATGCGAATACAGAGCATTTGAAGAGGGCGTAACACACTTTCAAGAGACAGTTTTAGAGGGTGAGTACGAAAAGCTTCAGTTAGTATTCCAGAATACGAAGGATGAGTCTAAGACGCTGCTGTATTATAGAGTTATTCGCTTCGGTTCATTGTCGACTCTAGAGACTGTGATAAATACATCAGGGTAACCACGTGACTCATTATCCTGAAATACTAATTACCCTATCCTACCTTACTTTTGAACCGAATAAACGAAAAGGGGTTTACTGTTCCTGCTTTAGACTTGATGAATGCAATCTACAATTGGTTTTACAAATGAAAAACAATCAAAATTTATCACTGACTTATAATTGTTAAATTTTATCTCCGAAACGTTATTTACATTTGTTTCCTTCTACGATGCTCATATATTTACATTCCAGAACATAGCAAAACTTTTCTGACTTAGGTTTACTCGAAGGCTTTTAAATTACTAAATTAATATAGTTTTTTTTTAAACATCAGCACATAACTTAATTATGTTCAGTTTAAAAAAATGAAAACCGTATTAAAAGTTAAATTAATTAATTAACGATCGAAAAGCGCATTACCTTGCTTAATTTTCAGATATTCGTGTATATCGACGCCTAAATCTACAATTTTTATTCAGCTGCAAATTTTTAATAAACCAAATTGACATTACCCAGAAATTGATAATTAACTCAATTATTACTAACGAATTTTTTTGCAGAAAATTTCTCGTAATATGACTGGATTGAACGAAATGAATTAATTAAATTAGTCAACAAATAATGAATAAAGTGCCGATTGTTAATTACTTCAATTCGCTTAAAAATGGTCTTTATTTGATGCGATAAATCTTTTAATTAGTAAAATCCAAGTAAACGTAATAAAACTAAAAAATTTTGGTTTTGCAGGACGAACAATTTCACCAAATTTTCTAGCCATCTCTTTGATAGCAGTTTGTGCTTTTATTTCATTCGCGTCGGATTTTAAAGGATTACATTTGCATTTATGTATTGGCTGGTACTAATGTTTCAAAAAATTGGTACGTTTTAAATGCGCCTGCAAATTTTCCTTTTCATTCAACTTTACATTAATGTTATGCGGAACTCGGTTTGCATTAAAATTGAAATGAGTTTTTCTTTCCGTTTATAAAATAGGCATCTTTGTTTCTATTTTCTTTAATTATATTGAAGATTTTCTTTCGCTTTAATTTATTTATTTTTGTTTCATTTGCATTTAGCATAATTTAAGCTCTTTGAATATACAAGAAATGCTCATTTACAACATTGAAATGAATTAAAATTTTCACCTTACAAAGTAAAAATATATTTGACGCCAAATAAAAATGTTGGTGCGTTTTTCATTTTCGAGATGAACAGAAAACTTTATTTGATCTGCAATACACGCTTGAATTAATTATGGACCGCATTTAGCTTTTCTTCTTTAAATTAATTTATTTGTGTCAGTTGGTTTTGATACAGAAACAAAGATTTGACAAAGGTTTTTAATTTTTTCGGTTTACCTGCCTAGTAAAAAATTCTTTTGTTGAAATATTAATTTAATTTGATAGAAAGCCACATGAGCTTGTAATTTAGTTACTGCAAAAAATAGTCATACTACTGAGCGCCAGACGACATTATGAAAACAAATGAATAAATAGAAAATTGGTTTGTGAAACAATATTAAAATTAACAAATAGCTGACGGTGACATGCAGGTAGAAGTATTTACAAACATGTTTAGATGTACTTTATAATTTATCTTCCTTGTCAAAATCTGTACGTAGCTATAGCTTTCAGGCACTTTTGACGATTTATTTTTCAAAAATCCCAAGTGCTTTAAAAATATCTAATCTTCATTTGGTATTAATTTATGATAATACTTTACCTTTATAACCATATAACTTTGTTGCTGACACTTGATTGCACAGGTTGTACGTCCTAAAGGCCGCACTAACGCGCCACTCTCCCAAAACCCCTCAACTTTTTTAGATTGGTAACTTAAAGTGAACCAATAGATTTCGATCACAAATTGATTTAATTGAAGAAATAAAATTTGAATGCAGGAATCTTTTGCGGTTTAAATCGTGGTCGCGTCAAATGCACTGCTGTGATCTGAAGTCCAATCTGTGGACTATGGAGAAAGCAACAGAAAACTATATAATAATATTTTGGATTGCTCAATACATTGCATGGCAAATGATGTATTTGAGCCCTTTCGTCAGGTATCTCTGTTGTTTACATCGTCTTTGTTGAGATTTTTGCTTCTTATTACTTTCCGTACCTCTTCATTCCAGAATTTACTTGGTCTTTCTCGTTTTTTCTTTCCGCCAGGGTTTCATGACCAGCGTCCATCGTTCATTCTTAACAGATGACCAAAGCATTTTCACCTTTCTTTTTTATACCATTAACCACATAACTTTCTTGCTGGCACTTGATTGCCCAGCTTGTGAGGCCTAAAAGCGGCACTGACGCGTCACTCTCCCAAAGCCTCTCAACCTTTTTAGAATGATAACTTAAAATAAACCAATAGAATTTGATCACAAACTGATTTAATTGAAGAAATAAAATTTAAAATCATCCTTCGTCAAAATTTGTTTACAAATCCGAGTGCAAGGATCTATAACATACCGAAACCTCTTTCACTGTAATTCTCACTTCGCGGTTTAAATCGTGGTCGCATCAAATGCTCTGCTGTGATCTGAAGTCTAATATATAGATCTGTGGGCTATGAAGAAAGCAACAGGAAACTATATAATTATTATGCATATTTCGGATTGCTCAATTCATTGAATGGAAAATGAAAATGAATGGGCCAACTCGCCGCCGGCCAACTCGCCGCGAGCCAACTCGCCGCCGGGCCAACTCGCCGACGGGCCAACTCGCCGCCGGCCAACTTGCCGCCGGCCAACTTGCCGCCGGCCAACTCGCAGCCGGCCGGCTGTTGACGGCCGATTTCGCCACCATCAATAAAAATAGTTTTTGCATTTTTAATATTTTAGTAATAAAAATAATATACTACATTATAACAAATTATTACGTGTATACTTGCCGGGTTAAAAGGGGTTTTTGCTTTAAAATACTAGATTAGGTACCTTAAATTTAAGTACGGCTTAATTAAATAAAACTACACCAACCAATAAATAAAAAAAAAATAAAAATAAACGAGTTTCTCCTTTCTTGAGTTCCACCTTTGGCGAGTTCTTTCGGTCTTCAGGGATATTTTTAATAATTTTTAATTTTTTAAAAATTTAATGTAATTTTAATTAATAATTTTTAATTATTATATTTTTAATTAAAGACAGCCATGGCAATACACGGATCCACCGTAAAAAAACACGTGTTTTTTATGAAAAAAAATCATATTTTCATTTGTTTGTTCAAAGATTAATAATAATAATTAAGTTTCTGTGCAAAAAATATTCTAAAACTTTGAGAGGAGAGAGAAATTCATAAAATCAGGGAAGTTATGTTACGCGCATGTATGGTTTCGAGATTCTCACAGACTACAATTATGGTTGATTTATACTCAGCATTTAACATTTAGCATTTAACATTTATTATTTCAGAAGTTTAACAATAGGAATTGTGTATAAGCGTTTATACTCATTTAACATTTTTTTTTTTTTTTTATTATTTCAAAGAGTATTTACAATCTGTTCAAATAGAACAATAGGTAAATGGTATAATTAAAATTTAACATTTAAGATCATTTAAGGGATGACCAACTTTCATCTAACATTTAACATTTAAGAATTTAACATTTAACATTTAATTTAACATTTGCTCACACTGCGCAACATTAAACGGCACTCGCAAATTATGTTTTACTTTGCAGATGAAGAATCTGTCAATTTCTTAAAAAATATCAATGATAAATGATAAATGTTAAATGTTGTGTATAAATCGACCTTTATTGTGGCGCAACGATAGAACAATTACAAAAAATACAAAATTTTAGCAACCCCTGTTATTTGTATTTTTATTATTTTATTAATCATTTATTCTTACTCTTTTAAACCGGACGTTTAAAACTCGCAACTCCAAAATAATATGAAGATTGGGAAATAAAATTGGAATTCACTCGAGTTACCGTAAATTCTTTAACAGAAGTACTAAAAGATTTTAGCGGAAACCCTATGCGTCGTCATCGCATTGAAGTAGCTACTGCGAAAAAAATTGCAGCTAAACGCGTAAGAAAAGAAAAATGAAACTTATAAGTTCAAAAATACATTTTCTTTTTTGAATTTAAGTTTTTCAAACCGGGGGGTCTGGGGGATATCGAGTGCCTCCGAGCACATTAGCGATTGAGTTAAAAAAATGTGTTATTGATTTTAGAATTTTACAGCTGTATTCATAAAAATATTGTAAAACGCTCTCTAAACCTATTTTAGTTAGAACGTGTTTTAAGACTTAGAGAGCGTTTTAACTTTTGTTCATTCAAAAACGGTTTCTAAACCAATTTTAACTAGAATGGTGTTAAAATACCGATTCTAGTGAATTTGCAGAATTCCGGAATCGCATATCCCAATTTGGCGCAGAGACATTTCGACGTCGCCTTTTTGGCGCTTATACGGCAGTTAGACGCATCCGGTTTCCCATAGCAGTAAGGCGCAAAGGCAATTCGGTGTAATTTAATTCGGCGCCAAATTGGAAATGTGGGACAATACAAAAGGACGATTCTACGTAACCCGTTTTGGTTATTTTGCTTACGTTGGTTGGTTCTTCTTATAGTAATACCGGGTGGCACAAAATAAACGTTGTGGTTTGAATTCCTTATAACTTTTTTATTAAGCGATAATTATTACATTTTTCCAATTCAAGTTTTAAAATTCTATGTTTTTACAAATCAAAACAACGAACAATTTATGGCCCGAATCGTCTTTGTGCCGAATTGTCTGTGTACCGAATTGACTCTGTGCTGAAAAAGCAGTGTCAGATAGGGTGTGCGTCGAAGTGGATACTCCGAATCGGCTGCGACGGATCGAAGTTAGTTCCTTCTCCTTTCTGTACACTTTTTTCTATCAGTTTTTGTAATGTAAACAGATTGTCGACGCATAAACGTTCCTGAGTGAATCCACTCTGCTCTTCACTTATTCTATTGTCCACAGTTCCTCTGTACGCCATTTGCAATAGTTTTCCGAAGAGTTTACTTAAGGTGCCGTTTACACTTAGACCTCTGTAACAGTTAGAGTTCTTTCTTTTACCTTTCTTAAATATTGATATAAGATATTTTCCATTTTCTTGACGTAGTTGCTGTATGATTAGCTTTATAATACAACATCGTTATTCTCTCAATCAGAGTCTTCTCTCAGTATTTCAGTAGTTCTACAGGGAGGTTATCTGGGTCGGATGATCTTGTTCTTTTGTTACGTCTATCCCATCACCTTCCTGGTGATTGGAAGGTCAGTCCGAATCTATTGTCTGTTTTTCACCATAAATCTTCTGTGGTGCTCTTCTCATTTTCTTCTCAATATATAATTCTGGGCCCACATTAACTGGTTACTTTTCATTATTTTAAGGATTCTCTAGACTTCTGCTGTCATTGATCCGCCTATGAAACTCGCTATTCGTTAGCATTATTGTTCAAAAAATTAAAATTTAATCAGTAGCACTACAACAAATAGTGGGTCTTGGCTTACAACTTCATTTGAAGACGGGTTTTCAAGGCAGGTTAGCTCGGTGGTTTGCCATTGCCTGCCGATCTTCAAACTAAAGATCTCGGTTGGGTAGTCTAAGCACTGAAGCATCAGTGCTCATTGTTTGTTCCCAGTAATAATTCTTTTCGCTCTTAGCAGTTCCCCATTGTTGCTACATATTATGCTTTTCTCTATTATCAGAGAATACAATTCTTTGGATTATCAAACAGCCAAAGTAACGTCCGCTACTTCGGCGATAGTTCTGTACATTAAGCATTCAAAAGTGAAAATTGCACTGATGATTGTAATGTGAATTTGTAAGTTAATAGTACAGAATCCGCAAGATTAACAAATTATATTGCAATCCTGGAAACTTGTTGCAGCACTAAAGTCTGTATGAGGCCGCACGTTAATGTTAAATCAAATTTAGCCTCATTTAATTTCGTTCCGAAACTAATATTTCCCAAAATTATATTTTATTAATTTGTAGTTTGGTAGGGAATTTTGATTATCACATTATTCGTATTTTGGAATTAACAACAAAATGAGCTTTGGTAACACATTTTGGGTTAGTTAAAAGGGCTGCTAAAAATTAGTATTTTATTCGTTAGCTACAAGAGCCCTTCTATATCCAGAATATCGACAATTTGGATTCCAGTATTTTGGTAATTTTAGAAGTCAAAAAAAATTATGAAGTGACTCAGGATTTTGCCGAATACTCTTTACTTTTTGAGTTATAAATTTTGGAAAATAAAGTAGCTCTTAAACAGGTTTTTATGCGACGAACTGTAGATTTAATTTCACTAAATATTACAATACTAAAATTTGTTTGCAACATTGAGACAATTATCAGGATTATCAGCATTGTTTAAATGAAAAATTTTAATGGAAAGATGCCGAAACGTTGTATTATTTAAAAATTTCTTAGAAAATGTTGGCTGGCTTGCTCTTAGGAATTTATGGTTTTATGCAAGCTTAAATGTAGCTCGAGATTTGTGTGAATGGCCCATGAATACACTTTGTTTATCACGAGATTATGTCTTAAATTTACTTTTTCAATTTTAATAAAGAAGCCCACACTAAATTTGGTGTTTTGACTCCCCTTAAATATTATTAATTTTTAATTTTAGGATACTGCCGAATGGAGTTAGAAACTAAAGCAGGATTACAAATCCGTAACTGATTTAATGATTTTAAAGCTAATCAGGTAATTTTCAATTTTTTAAAGCTAATATTCAATTTATGGTAGAATTGATCCAATTGGGCATGCAAAATTAATGATTTACAAATTTAGGTGTTTTTTTTTTCTATACCAAAAGCTGCACGATGCATGCCGATAATTTAATGGATTGGTTAATAGATGTAGTTAGGATGAATTACAAAGAATAATATAATCGTAAAGTTTGGCAGAATTTCAGAGCCCATCAATATGTAGAGCTTTAAATCCAACCGTGTTTGACTCGAGCTAAGTTTTGGGACGCATAACTTAGAAAATCTCTGCGTAAGATTTGATTCCCCGGACAATAAGAAGGAAGGGAGCCGCCTTTATAGATTGGATTTTGTAATTACAAAAGTCTTGTATTTTATAACAACTTGCATCCATACACTTGATTTACTCTCTAATTTGTGCTTCATGAAAATTTAAATTTGAAATATCTTAACATCCAATAACTAATGATGACGTTCTGTTAAATTCAAAATAAAGCACATAAGTTTCTTCACTTTAAAATATTACATTACAAACTCGTATTTAGAACACTGAAATTGTTTTCGAGTTGTCTGATTTATATTACCCTCCTGATTTGGACTTCTTTTACTTCAGCTAATTACTACATGATAAATTATCTTTTACGTTTTATTACATAACGTATTCTACAATTCTCAGATAATGTTTTTAATGTTGTTTATTGCATTACTAAAGGAATCTTTCAGAATTATACCAGGGCATTTCAGAAATGCTTCATTACTCAGATTAACAGTACACACACTCGTGTACTAATTTTGCGATAATTGCAATTGGATATTATAATTCTATTTATTAACATTTTTTCAGCCAATTTGTTGTGTTCATCGGCGATGTTTTTATGTTTCGTTTGCTTTTGCAACTTCGACTTTCAGTAAACACAAGTCTTCGGTTATACACAATGAAAATATAAATTTTAAATTATGACTTTGTTGGAAGTTCGGCAATTCGACCATCTCTAAATACGACAGTTGTTTATTTGTCTTTTAATAAATTCAAATTTGTGCAAAATTAAATGAGCGTTACTTGTCAAAGTCGACAAAGATAAAAAGTTTTGTGTTCCTTGTAATATGAAAGCTTGTACTGAAAGCTCTCAAATAGCCTTTAGGTGGAGTATTAAACAGTACGATTCATATCAAGCTTCCTTAAATTATTTCACTTGTATTACTTTCGACGAATGATAAGCAAATTACGAAATTTTGCTCTTTTCTCGTTTGAGTAAATTAGGGCGCAATGACATGAAATTTAAGTGCCCGAGGGTATAAATGCAAATGACGACATTGTGTATGTGTCTATTGACAAAGCTGTAAAATTTAGATTTTACAATGCTTCGGATAACTACAGGATAACTTCTTATACTTAAACTTAATATTTCTGTCCCCTTGTTTAATTTTATCCTTGAAAGTTTGCTATTTCCCCCGAGTTGGTAGCTACTGGTTATAAAAAGTTTTTAATGACCCTTTTTGTTACCAAACAATGAACACATAAGGTTATTTTATAATACCACCCTCGTGGTGTAGCTACCTCGTTTCTAAAATGAAATCCTGCAAGGATAATAAAACAAGTTAATAAACCTCCAATAAGTTTTTAATTTTTTACCAGTAGCTTCTCAGAACCAATATTGAACATTTTTTCTTTCAAGTTCCTGAAAAATGTACCTACCCAGTAACGCTTTTATGTTGGGTTTTAGCAAAAATTCTCTTGTTAAAGCTTTTTAAATCTCAAGTATGTAGTAAGGATTTTATTAAATTCACCTTTGTGAAACCAACTATTTTATAGCGAAATAAAACTTCTCCTTCTTTCGAACTACTCCTTCAAGAACATCTTAAGATAATTTTCTTCATTTTTATTAAAACTACAAAATGACTTTTCTTTTCAATTTTCATGAAAATTTCATTACAGATTATTAAATTTGTAAAATTAAACTTCTGGTTACTCAGTGAGGCACTCGCAACTTAATCGACCGTTCTTTGTCACAATGCCCAAGCACTAGAGTTGTCTACTTCTATAATAAACCACCGCCGGACTGTAATTGTTTCTCAAACCAAAAAAATCAAATTAAGTTTTTGCTTTACGAAGTAAAACATAATATTTTTAAAGTGGAATATACCAAACCTCGTTTGAGATATTTATATTTTTCAATAAGGAGCCATAAAAACAATTAAGCCACTTATCGCAAAATAGCTTCGTCAAAAGGACCAAACCGTTTGATGATTTTCATAAAATTTGTAGGCTTTAATAGAATTAATTACTTTTGTACCGATATTAATTTTTGTACTTGGGCAAGATTTCAATATTATAAATTTTGATTTGAAACTACAGAGGAACATTCCAATATTAAAACAAATTTTCTTTCTGCTCAGTTCACGAAAGTTGAACTTGGTTGGGTGACTGCTTGGTGAATGATTTACAGATGAAAGAAATAAAATAACTATGGGTATTTAGAACTTTAAAAATAAAATAAATAAAAACTAAATTAAAATGGTGATTAAGACTGGGGGTCTTACGTACAATTTAATTAACACAACCCGGTACATTGTAATCTTGCATCCAGCGTAAGATTCTTATGTCCTGACAGCCGTTTTCACCAAGTTAAAATGTAACATACGCTTTAACTGAAAACTGATTCGATTGTTTGTAAAGCTAGCACATCCTCAAATAACTATGACAGAAATGGAAGAGACAAAATTAACAATGTTAGTACCACTCATCACAGCTAATGCAAAGTTAATAGCAGATAATAATTATTATCCGACTACTAGTTTGCTTGTCAAACTAAACGGAAGTGAACCGTCGAAATTAAAAACTTTGTACAATGCCAACTGAACAACAAAACAAAAAGCATTCAAATGCATGAATTTTTGTAATACCTATAATGTAAACATTTGATTGGTTCATTTTAAGTCACCAACCTAAAAAATTGGGAAGTTACCGGAGTGGAGGATTTCAAGACCAGTCTGTCGCAGGTAATATTATCTTGAAAGTAGAGTAACTTGAAAGTAAATTCTTTTGTTCCCTACGGTAAAATGCCAAAGATAGTTCACAAAGTGGCGATAACGAGATTTATTCGATTGAAAATGCGTAATTTATATAAAATGTTTAAAATATTTCAAAAACTTGTCAAAAATTTATAAAATCCGTTTCAAACTAAATAGCCAATCACTTGTCCACTGAGGGTGATAAAATGGTAAATAAAACAAGCGACACACAACGTTAGCGACCAAATATTTTAAAAGTTTTGTTAGCTGTGAGAGATCCTGATTCTTTAATAGTAATTGAGACTGTAATTTTTACAGCCGGATTACAGCTACACAGTGGCAGTCATGGAAATTGGATCTGTAACTATTTCCGAATTAAAATAATAATTTCAATAACAGCAAACAATATAAACACAATACCCATACAAAGCTAGGTTTTATACCGGGGGGTCTGGGGGTATGGAATACCCTCCAGTACACCAGAAATTGTCCGCAAAAAATGTGTTGGGTTTCAAACCAGAAATCTAAATTCTAAGATCTAAGATTTCTGATTTGAAATTCAATAACACATTTTTTTTAACACAATCACTAATGTACTGGAGGGTATTCCATACCCCCCAGACCCCCCGGTTTGAAAAGCCTAGATTTCAAATAATAAAATTTATTTTTGAGCTTTAAGTTTCTAACTAAAACTGTAACTTTTTATCTATTTCTGTTCTATTTTCAATTTGTTATTGAATATAATATACTTTGAAACCATTTTTTTTAATTTCGGAATAATTCCCAATACAATTTCCATATCCACTACTGGTATTATTAATTGCTAAATAAAAAGGAGTATTGAACACATGATTCCTGTGGTCTAAACAAAGCATCATGATATGCCTCGTAGAGCTACCGAGAGTCGAACTAATGTGTATGTCAAGCCCGTAGCCAAGGGGGGCACCTGGGGGGCGTGCCCCCTCCCCCCGAAATGTAAAAAAAACAAGATTTGTTTGTAATAATAAAAATTCACGGAAGGGAATCCCCGAAAATGTTACTTTTTTACAAATGACTTTTTATAAGTGCCTCCCCCCCCAAATAAAATCCTGGTTACAGGCCTGGTGTATGTATTATATCTCTTATGTGCTGCGAATCTGGCCGCTACCCAGCTATAGATTCTAGATATTGTAATTATTACCTATGTTCTCTCAGAGCACAGCCAAAAAAGTCGGACAATTATGGACAACAACAAAAATTATGGCAACGATATTTAATATCAATGTAGTTGATGGCACCATCTGTTGTCTTGCTTGTGAACTTTTTATATAATTAATGTGATATAAAAACTAGATGGATCTCGCGATTTCTAGGGCATCATGCGCATGACTCGTTGAAGCAACAAGGGGCCAACTGATTTGATTGATCTAATTCGTCGTATCTATTGTACTTTGCGGTTGAGGTGACTTAAGGCCATTAAAGTTAAGACCTTAAGTTTAAGCATAAAATTTAATATATTGCATTTACTGCCGGCGACGGGCCAAGATAAAATAGTACTTCAATTGTTTAAAGTATTGATTTTCGAATTTTAAATTTAAAATGGCTAACTATATACTACAGTTGCTAAGCATGTCCTTCGAACGTTTCAATCGCAATCTCGATAATCCTTTCACGACTGCAAAATTAAAGAAAAATATTTATGTAAGAAAGGTTTTGCGCCGTTTCCTGAGTCTCTAAAAATAAATTCTCCCACTCCTGCAGTGATTGCAGCCTTCAAAGTGCCTGAAATAAAAAAATTATAAAACTCCGTTAAATTTGAAGGTATTGCCTGTACAATGATGCTGAATCGGAAAACTGAAGGGTCATTGCATGAAAAATCAAATACTTAATACGCTTAAACAAGATTCAAGTCGGGATTCAAAGATAAAAATGTTGATTTCTTCGTTATAAATCGATAAATATCATACCTAGAGCTAATCTGCTATTCCAGGCTCTTGAAGCTCTCCTTCCAGCTAATCGATTTTATTAAAGTGTCGTGCCCCTTAAGAGGAAAAGATATTTTCTTGCCAAATGAAATGCTTAGTTTTGGTTTGACCATCTCGTCCACATAAGGAAATAAAAATTTTTTTAAATGCCTATGATACGTCCGAAATTCAGAAAGAACCTTTTACATCTTTTATACATAAAATCAGAGAACGGTTACGGTCTGATGATGAGAAAACTCTGGTTCGGTCTCGAATGAAGTAGGAACTTTATTCCAGCCGCCCTCTTTCGGCTGGCAATGGCAAACCACCCACTGCCTTGAAAACTCCTTTATACAATTAAAGTGGTTAGCCTAAACCCATCCTGGGTTGTAGCGCTACCGTGTAACTCATAAAACCGTCAATCCTCTTCTTCGAAGAGCACTTGCTGGGACTCTTGCAGCTCTCCTTCGAACCAATCTATTTTATGAAAGTGTCACATTAGGTGTGCCCCTTAAGGGGAGAAGGTATTTTCTTACCAAATAAAACGCTTAACATCAAGTAGTTTCGGTTTGACCGTCTTATCCTAATTTGGGATACTGTGTCACTATTTAGCGTTACTAATCGATACTAAGCGTTGCGTTGTATTTGGCAAGAAAATACATTTTCTCTTTAATTAATTAAATTTAAGAGGCAAACCCATAGTAAATTTTTCAGAAAATCAATTTTGCTTTTATTGGCTTAAAAGGTACTTTAGACCTTCTAGAATTTGAGATAAAAAAATTATTACCAAAAGAAATGTTTTTTAATGAAATTTCGAGCTTTTTTTTTTCTCTAAGCGGTGCGCAGCATAACTCCAACAATTTTTGTTTTATTCATTCGGATTTTCAATAAGTTGATTTATACATTATTTATTAACAAATGATAAATGATTAATACCAATTTTTTTGTCCAAAATTGAAAATTTTCATTCAAGTCAATCACCAAAAAATCGATATTTTTAAAATTTCCTACGTGTTTCTCTAGCTATGAACATGTAGATTAAATGAATTTTTTTTTTTTAATTCAAATTTGAACACGCTACACTGTGTGCCGTAGAGCGCCTCAAATTCAACAACCTCATGGGAATGGCTCCGCTGTCGCCTTTTCTCAATATTTGCAGATGATAATTTTTTGTTTAAGACTTAAAGAAAAGAAAATGCTTTAAAGCTGTTACAGTGGTTTTGTCCCTTAATATGTTTGTCCGCATAAGGAAATAAAAATTTTTTAAATGCCTTTGATACATCCGGAATCCAGGAAGAACTTTTTAAGTTTTTTACTCCTAAAAATTAGAAGTAGATTATTGCTAATTTATTTGGAGTAATTTAATGGAGAAATTTACTCCACATAAATTAGAGTTTTTCGATCTTAAACTGAAAAACAAATTATGTGGTAGTATCGGAAGTATCAGCAAGTATTGGGTAGTATTATTAATCAGTAAGGTGAAGTATTAGGCAGTTAATGGCAATATTACCAGCTAATGACAGTATTGGGCAGTATCGGAAGTATTAGGTAGTATCATTGTTTATATATATATAATATAAACAATGGTAGTATTAAAGTAAAGATAGAGTAAAGGCAGTTTGCTGGTCTTAGATTGTCGGTACCGACAATCTCATGTAATGAGGATTGTGCATGGGATTTCCAGTACAGATAATTTAAAACTGGTAACCTGCTTTTACCCTGGGTTTACCTTTCTTCGATCTTTGGGTGCAGTAAGTAGTATTAATAGGAAATATTGAATTATTAAAAAAATACCAATAACCAATAAATAAAATTACTTACAGTTAAATGTAAATATGAGAGCAATAAGCTTGTATTAACTAATGTAGAGCTTAGATACAGCTTTCTTGCTTACCTTATGTTCTAAGTGGAAATACATGCAAATTGCGATAATCGCACATAATCAATTTCTTTTCTCGTTTTTTTTTAATGTGATTCCTTTTAATTACAACACAACAATGTAATAATACTTAATAGAGTTTTTTTTCAGGATTACCTATACAACAATGACAAATATTTAAATTTTTTTTTTTTGCAGGTATGGCGTTGTGTATTATCAGAGCAGAATATAACGATTTGTGCAATTGGTAAGTTTACCGTGTAAACGCATAATAAGTACGCCTAAATGCACTTTTATCGGTTCAACTCGACGTATTGTAGCATAAAATATTTCAAATTTGTGATCTCTTGAAAAATGTTTCTGATTTCTGAAGAGAAATTAAAGCCGAAAACGCAAATGTGCTAATATCGGCAAGTACCTCAACATTTTTCTATGTGTATATGACGTAATTTCCACGTTGGAATATTACTATTATACAAAATAAATTTTTTTTTAATCAGAAGGAGAAAAGCCTACTTTTAGCTTGATTTACCTACGAAAAGTTGTAATATATTATTGAATCGATTGACAACTATTAGATTATTAAATTGTCCGTTTCAAATGACTTTTTAATTCTGTAATTTGCAATGAAATGTTTGGTAAATTGAATATAACATTATTCGTAGTAAATTAAATTTCAATAGTTAATTAGATCGCGAGAATGAGGTTTGTTATAATTTGTTTCCAAAGTACCTACCAAGAATAGATGGTGATTACGGAAGTTCTATTGTCTTTGGCGTCGTTATAAAAACAATTTTAATTCACATACAGATTAGTAATAGAAGGATTAGAGTTGGAGACAATGATTTATTAGTAACTAGAAAACCTGGATCACGGAGGGATAACGAACGCTTAGTGTAACAAGAAAGTGTCCGAATAAAAAATTTCACGGCATTTTAGTAAAAAAGTGATACAAATTAGATTATATCGTGCGTTTAATATTTCCAAAACAATAATTCACTATTTTAAAAGTAGCTTTTATTCACGTTCTAACAAGGTAAAAAGCGATCCTGAAAAATTGCATCTTCTTCCCTAGAGTCTCATTTCTCTTCCCATCGCAGTTAAGCCTGAACGTACACTTTAATCTCAAACACCGCATTTTATGGCCATTGTTCGTGAGCAGAGGTTCGTCTCATCATCCGTCCATGCGTTTGAGAACATTACCCTGACAGATGCTCATGTCCTACTATCAATTATGGCTTGGGGGTAGCTTGGGGTAAAATATGCTTTGTACAGGTTTACTATATTTATATCCCTCGCTTTGCGTTAAGACTGCAGGTGAATATTTAGATTTATTTATAGCTCACACCCACAAGGATTTTTTAAACCTTTATTTCCACGATTTGTCCAATTATTCTCTCATTGAATTTTAAATTGGATTTCTTATTAATAAATTAATTTTCCCCCAATTTTTTATTGCTTCAGTGTTATTTCAAAATTTTAATCTCAATCAATTTGGCGCAAAATTTATTTAGCTATGATGCACAACACATGAATTTAAGATTGACGATATTGATATAATATATAGTTTTTGCAATTCGGTTGGATTTATTGCAAAATTAAGCTATTCCAATCTCAACTGATTTATATTCTAAAGATAATAAAGATGAAATATTAGATAGTATTTCTGATTTTATCAAAATAGAGATTCTATCCATTTGTCTTTCAATCGATAGTATTTGAATCAAACATTTGTAAACAAAGGAACGAATTTCACCATTTAAATTTTAAAAAGTCGTCACAAAAATTAAAATACGACAAAAGATTAATTTTCGACATTCCGGATGATTTGTTAAAAATGATACCGAATGGAAACTACTTTACATTATTTTCACTTTAAAGACTGTCCAAAAAACTCATTAAACTGACGTTCTTTGTGTGGACAAATTTTCAAATTTATTTTAAAATTACACATTTATTGGAAACTTTCAATATTACGTATGTGTGCAGATTAAATGTTTTGTTATATTACTGCTATTCGATAATTTTCATATTTCAGCGAATAAATATTTTACATACATATATGTACATAAATTCAGGAATTGTTAACTTCTTGTGATAATGCCAGGTGATTTTATTATACGCAGTATCCAGGTTAAACCTGTGACTTATTATTTTTAAATTTTTTTGAATAGTTCAGTTGATGAGCTAGCTTTATCTATTTAAGACGCAGCATTTAGAACTAGGTTTTAGTTCTAATTTTTTTAAATTAAAAACAAAACAATTTTGTTTATATTAAGCAACGATACCAGCTTGACAATAAACAACCCGAAACTAGATGCTGTTGAAATTTAATTTTATTATTCTAAGTCACAGATTTTCCGATGCAAATTGCAATGTGGTAATTTAGAGAAATAATATTGACATTGTTATACCCCGTAAGCTAGGAATTTTACGGGTAAGTATATTTTTGCAAAATTTTGCTTTAAAGCAAATGTTTGCAGTAAAACAGTTATACGTAGTTTACCCGACAAAATTCATAGATCTCGAGATTCGGGCTATGATTATTTTATGTCTGTTCTTATGTTAGTTACCCAAATTAATTCATACGTTTCTATACTAATTATTTTAATTGCAATAAATTCTAGCTTCAAATTTATCGACAACGTTCAGAAGCAATAATGCAAAATTGTACCACAACACCGTGTAATGGGGATGCAAATTTCCAATTTACTAATATAATTCCTCGATCCTCGTTAACCAGGATGTAAATAAGTAAATGCGATAGCACTATTTTACAATGGGTCATCGTGAGCATATAAATAATAAATTTCTCGTAAGGAATGTAGTTATCGACCAGATTACTCTTATTATTAGTCCTCTGTGTTTCTTTGCTACAACATTCTGATTGGTCAACTTTTTTTTTCCACTTTCTGATTGGTCGACTTTTTTAATAATCAAAAAAATTCAGTGGCATTAGGAGGTCAGGGAGGTCAACTAAAATAACAAGCAAATAATAGTATATTAGACGGCAAGGGGTAAAAGTAACATTATTTACCCTATTTTTCAAATCAAATATGCAAGGAAATATAAAATCACCTTTTATTTCAAAAGATATGTTTACTTTGCATACAAATCTATTATTTACCGTGAACGCTTTCTTAGCATGCCAAGTTAAATACGATTGTCGGAAATTCTTTGGGAAATGTATGCTATGAGAGCGCGAGTTGGAAATGCATTTATTAGTCGTAACTCAATGTTACTGAATAATACAATAGTTAACCTCAAACTTAAATTAAGATTAACAAACTTTGTTTCTAAACTTGTAACCCTAACTTGCTCAAGTGGTACCAGTTCTTTAGAGCTACATCACGGCAGCTGCTCTTTTTTCTTTTTCTATAAATATTTTCTTCCAGTATGACTTAAACCAATTTTTTTAAAAGTCTAAAGCAGTGAAATATATCAAAAATGTTCCTGATTTAACCCTGAACACATTTGGTCTCTTTGAGATTTTTGATATCTTGGACCAATTCTGAGATATTATAGAAAAACCGAGAGAAACTGATACTCGAGCTCATATGGTTTTCTGATTAAAATCTATTTAAACAACAGTTTACGTTGCTTACGTGATCATGGTGAGTGTTAATGGGTTAATAGCACTTAAGATTCTAGTAATAGTCATAATATTTGATGTTGACCTTAAGAGCAATAACGTACACACAATCCCTCCCTGAGTATGTTATATCCCATATGAAAAATGCTAAAATAATGAAAACTTTATAAAATCAAAATGTTTACCAAAATAAACACAACGTAAACACCAACAATAATTTCAATAAACTCTTATCTGCCATGAAATTACAAACTTAACATTACTTAACTGTTGTACAAAACTTAACTGTTGTAACAGCAACAGGCAAAAGAAAAAATTTGACATTAATTTATGGTATCAATTTTAATCGGAATTACACTTTTCTACACGTTAAAATCGAATCAATCGGTAGGACACGGATGTTGTGGTTGAACCACTTAGAATATTAAATTTTTTTAAATTATTATTATTGAATATTTTTAAATTATTTCTTTTTTTTAAATTTTTATTAAAATTTGAAACATCAGTGCCGATTAGACACGTACATTTTATGTACCGAAACGACACTGTACATTTCAAAATATTCCGTTCATAAAAAATCAACATATAATATGTCCATAAACACTGAAAAAAATGATTCATCATATTTACGAAATAAATCATCATTTTTGCTTTGATGATGAAATTCGTTATATTGATGAAAATTTCGTAGTATTTAAGAAAAAAATCATTGTATCTATGAATTTGTTCATCAATGAATTAATGAATAATTTTTTTCAGTGAATGACTCACCAATTCAGTAACGGCAAATGGGTCAAATCAATGCTGTTCCGTTACGAAACTTCCTGTACCGTAAATGTACATAAATGATACATCAAAGCAGTAACGGCAAAAGCGGTAGTAAATCAATGCCGTACCGTTACAAAAATATTTGTACCGTATATGTACATAATGATACCTTAAAACAGTAACGAAAAATTGGGCAAATCAATACCGTTATAAAAATTCCTGTACCGCAAATGTACATAAATGATACATAAAAACAGTAACGGCAAAAGCGGTAGTAAATCAATGCCGTACCATTACGAAAATATTTGTACCGTATATGTACATAATGATGCCTTAAAACAGTAACGGAAAATTGGGCAAATCAATACCGTACCGTTATAAAAATTCCTGTACCGTAAATGTGCATAAATGATACATAAAAACAATAACGGCAAAAGCTGTAGTAAATCAATGCCGTACCGTTATGTAAATTTTGGTATTGTATATGTACATTTTTGATGGCTTTGTGCTGCTTGGATGGATGTTGTGGTTGAACCACATAGGAAAGAGGCGAATTCTTATGAAGTAAAAGTAGAAATTTATTAGGTTCAGTTTATAAATCAAAAAATAAGAATATTCAGTGAAAAATTCACCTGGGGAAGTGCAAAAATAATTCCTAAAGAAAATTATTTACGCTTCTATTTATCATCGATTATGAATTACACCCAACGGGTTGAGGTATACCAACGGGCAACTCGACGATTTCCACTTGGCGACAGTCAACTCGGCGACGGTCAACTTAGCGACTGACCAACTCGGCAACGGTACCGGTTAGTTTGTTTCGATGTTTGGTCGCTATATACACTCCTAGACTCTCCGGCGGATTTGAACCAAGCTCTGCACACTTACTCAGTGGGACTTAGTATTTAATTAGTATTATACAAAATAATTAGTATTTTGTCCAATAAAATTAAAGAAAACTTGAGAAAAGAGCGAGATCTGACAAATTAGGGACAAATGACGAACAAAATATGTAAAGTAGCAGTGATGGAAATTGCAATAAAATAACAATTCCAAATGAAATTTCAATAGCCGCACACAATATAAACACCATACGCATAAAACGCTAAGTTTTCAAACCGGGGGTCTGCTGGGGTACACCAGATATTGTGTGCAACAAAAATGTGTCATTTAGTTTATTGGTTTCAAACCAGAAATCTAACTTCAAAAATTCTAAATTCTAAGATTTCTGATTTGATATTCAATAACATATTTTCTTTTTTTTTAACACAATCACTGATGTGCTGGGGGATATTCCACACACCCCCAGACCCCCCCCCCCCCCCGGTTTGAAAACCTAGCATTGTAATAGTGTTCAAAAAAGAAAATGTAATTTTGAACTTATGAGTTTCAAACCAAAGATTTAACAGAGTAAGATCTGACAAATAAGAGACAAAAGACGAGCAAAATATGTACAGTAGCAGTCATGAAAATTGTATCGGTAATTAGAATCAGCATTGGATTGGAAGTGAAGGACAGGCCGCAGCTTACATGCACTCAGGCCACATATCTGGCCCATTATGCTACTTCCGATGTTCTCACCACAAGATCTCTGGTGTACTGGAGGGTATTCCATACCCCCCAGACCCCCCGGTTTGAAACTCCTAGCTTTCCGATTGTGTTCAAACTCATAAGCTCATTATTACATTTTGTTGTACTATCATAAAGCTAAGTTTTCAAACCGGGGGGTCTGTGGGGTATGGAATACCCTCTAGTACACCAGAGATTGTGTGTCACACAAAAGTGTGTCATTAAGTTCATTGGTTTCAAACCAGAAATATAAGTTCTAAAATCTAAGATTTCTGATTTGAAATTCAATAACACATTTTCTTGTTTTGAACACAATCACTGCTATGCTGGGGGTATTCTATTTTTGTAATATTTTGGGAATAATTCTAAATCCAATTTCCATGACCGCTACCGTATATACAGTAACTCATAATGAAATCCGGACACTCCGATGTTAACAATGCAGATTTCCGGTTTTGAAACCGTTTTTGGCATATAAAAATCCATTTTACAGCAGAACTTTTTAGACACTTTCTGTTTCAAATTTCACTGCCTTCAATTTTGTTTATATACATTTTTATATTTTGTCTTGCCGTTTTTGACCGACAGCGGCGTAAACAAATCTCGGTAAAATACATAAGTGACAATATTTTTGGTATTTTACCAAGTCTTGTTTAAGATTCTCAATCAAAAACGGCGGCGTGAAAAAATAAAAAAATGTATATAAATAAAATTTAAGGCAATGAAATTTCAACAAAATCCGTCTAAGAAGTTTTGCTGTAAAATAGATTTTTATATGCCAAAACACGGCTTCAAAATCGACAATTTCCGGAATTTATTATGAGTCATTGTAGTTAGTTTTGTTTACTATAATAGATTCTAGGAATTTTCTTCGACATGCATTTGTTCGACACAAGACTTATGCGAATTAGCATTTGTTCGACTTGGAATTTTAATCGACATGCATATGTTGGTGTTTAGAATTGCAATATGTTTATTTATTATGTTTACACTTTTTCAAAATTGCCGCCAACAATTCTTTCTTTTACTTAGTACGCCCCTGTCATATTTGTTCATCCCTGCAATTGTATTGCACGCATGACCACCTCAGTAGTAGCAACCAAGTACTCGAGCTATTCATACCGCTGTACCGTATCGCATACTCCCTTTGTAACGAAGCTCAAACCTTCTTATAATTGTAACAGTTATTTGTGTAAAACCCTGCAGTCATTCGAATTACACGTATCGATGACAATAAGATTCAGTGATTGCAGCAATACTAAAACAACCATTCTTTCGGTCAATAAATATAGTGCAAACCATACAAGTGTTTTATTTTAGAGACCACCCCCACATTTTCGCCTACACAAAGGTCGTTCAAGGTTGATGGTATGACTACCATTCCAACACTCTAGCCGAGTTGCGTTTCGAAAGCAGCTTTTCGAACTTTCAAACCAACGAAGCTAACATTTGGTCCTTCGAGTTCCGGATTTCCAGCAACCAAGGAAATCAACAGTTCATGGTAATATTCCCGATTACTGAAGAATCAGCATCGCAGGTATTTTAATTACGAGATCGAGCAATTAACAAATTGATTCCCAAGTGAACGTTTGTGAAAACGGTCGACTAATTAAAATTAAAAATCCTATTGCCGCCAAAACCATACTGACGCCGCCGCCATTTAAAGCCTCCAAACAGGGTAATATCCACAACGGCAGCCGTCCATTTTGCTAGCCTCTCACAGGGTTCGTACTACAAGCGAAGCCAACGACGGGTAAAAAATTGCATCCCTACTTACATTCCTTTACAGGTTCCTGCTTGGTTTAGCAAAGTGCACGCAATTTATCGGCATTACAGTTGCCTTTTATTTTATCGATCTAAAATCAATATTACAGTTTTCTATTTACAAATCAAATTTAAAATACATTGTTTACATTTAAAAATTGACATTTTTCAAGTCAATATTTACATTTATTTACATTATCGATCCAATTATCAATCAGTTTTATAGCCATGGATCAATTAAAGAAAGTCAGAACTCAATTGAAAAGAGACTTAACTCGATTCGAAACTTTCATAACCAAAAATAAAGATTTAATTGAATCTTCACCTATCGTTCCTAGCCAATTTATCGAGTCATTAAAAATAAGATTAGAAATCATTGTGCCGTTATTAAAAGAATTTAAAATTATTCACTTTCAAATTGTCGAAACGCTGGATGACGAAGATTCATCCGAGGAAGTTCATTTACAAAAATTTGAAGACACTTATTGCGAACAAATTAGCATTGCTAAAGATTTAATTAACATTCATACGCATAAAATTAATATGTCAGGGCGAAGTTCTCCAAATGGTTCCGTCCACAGTTCAGCTCACTCAAATGTAGGTTCGAACCATCACAATTCGATTAATTCAAATGCTTTAACAGTACCGCACTCTAGTGCAATAATTAATCAGTTAAATAATTACAATCAGAATCGATCAAATCAAAATCATAATTTACAAAAATCATTCATAAGTTTACCGAAAATAAACCTAACTAAGTTCAACGGAGAATCACAATCTTGGTTAGAATTCAAAAACATTTTCTTAAGCTTAATTCATGAAAATGATCAATTAAATGAGGTACAAAAACTCCACTATCTTAAAGCGAGTTTAACGGGCGCAGCCACAGATGTGATAACTTCTCTGAGTTTCACGGCCGAAAACTACAGCATAGCTTGGGACACATTGATTGCACGATTTGATCAACCCAGATTAATTATCAAAAATCACTTAAATTCGATTATCGAACTTGAAGTTCAACAGAAAGAATCATCTCGCGATTTAAGAAAAATTAATGATACTTTATCCAAACATGTCTCTGCCCTGAAATCTCTCTCGACTACCGACAAACTTTTCGACACTCTTATTGTGTATCTTATCTCGAACAAATTGCATTTTTCAACAATAAAGCAGTGGGAATACAGCTTAAATAAAAGCACCACAGAAATGCCTACCCTACAAGAGTTTAAAGATTTTCTCACTAATCACTCTAATTTATTAGAAAATATCGAACGAAGGCAAATAGTGAAACCAACTCACGATAAACCTAAATATCACTCAAAATCATTTGTAACTACCAATCCGTCTTGCATACTTTGCAACGGCGAGCATAGTATTAGCCGATGTGAACAATTCACGGACCTCACAGCAGATCAAAGATCTGAAAAGGTAAAAGAACTAAAAGCTTGTTTTAATTGTTTGTCACGTAATCACTTTCAACCGCAGTGTACCTCCAAGTATACATGTAGATTATGCAATTCAAAGCATCACACCTTGCTCCACATATCGTCTCGTAAATTAAATTCTGCCGAACCAGTTACCGCAGTTCCTGCAGTAATTCCAGATCCTCATATCGATGTAATAACGCAAGTTGTATCTGCATTCTGTTCAACAACCACACAAGTTTTGCTACCCACAGCTACCGCGAAGCTACAGGACTCTTTAGGAAATTACCATACTGTGAGAATATTGTTGGATTCCGGCTCACAATCTAATTTCATAAAAACAAATATTTGTAATAGATTCAATTTGAGCACTACAAGTGCTAACGTTTCAGTCTCTGGTTTGAACAGCTCCAATACTCAAATAAAATCCAAATGCGATTTAGAACTGCACGCAAACCATTCAAACTTTAGAATCAAATTATCGTGTCTCGTTTTAGATCAGATAACAGGTAGCGTTCCTAGCTTTAGTATGAAGCTGAACAATTTCGAAATACCGCAAGACATTTATTTATCCGATCCCAACTTTGAGAAATCCGGAGAAATTGACATCCTCATAGGCTCTCCATTATTTTTCGAACTACTTTGTATTGGTCAAATAAAATTAGGTATCGGCTTACCAATTTTACAGAAAACTTATCTTGGTTGGATTATTTCAGGTCCTACCGGCTCGCATTTGAACAATCAAGTTCAATGCCACCTCAGCATTTCCAATGATCTACAAAATCAGTTAACGCGATTTTGGGAAATTGACAATTACCCTACTGAAAAGGTATTATCGTCGGAAGAAAATGCTTGCGAAGCTCACTACATTGCCAACACTCATCGCGACGCCAACGGGCGATTTATTGTATCGATTCCCTTTAAGGAACCTCCCACGGTTTTGGGAGATTCTTTTTCTACCGCTCAAAAAAGATTCCTTTCTCTGGAACGGCGATTACAAACCAATCCCGACTTACAAATAAGTTATTCTAACTTTATACAGGAATATTTAGACTTGGGTCACATGTCTTTGGACAACAGTAAAATCAATCCCGCTTATTATCTTCCGCATCACGGAGTACAAAAATTAGATAGTTTAACTACTAAACTTCGCGTAGTTTTCAATGGGTCCTCTTCCACCACTACAGGACATTCATTAAACAGTTTACAAATGATTGGCCCTACGATCCAATCCGATTTATTTACCGTTCTCATGCGTTTTCGTCAACACACTTACGCAATAGCAGCCGACATTGAGAAAATGTATAGGCAAATTCTTATCGAACCCAAACAACGTGTTTTGCAAAGAATTTTATGGAGATTTGCACCTACCGATCCCATACAAATATACAACTTAAACACCGTTACTTATGGCACCGCATCGGCTTCATATCTCGCTATACGTTCCTTAATACAGGTAGGCATCGATTGCGAACGCTCTTTGCCAGAAATATCTGAAATCATTAAAAAGGATTTTTATGTTGACGATCTGCTTAGCGGTGCAGATAGCATTGATGATGCTAAAAAACTTTGCATAAAATTATCTAACACCTTAAAATCTGGATGTTTCAAACTTCGCAAATGGATTTCCAACAATCCTGAAGTATTGGTTGATATTCCAGACGTCGACGTTCATCCAGGCATTCTTGAATTTGGAGACCGCGAATCCTCACGCACTTTAGGATTAACTTGGTTTTTCCAAACCGACCATTTCATGTTTTCAATTTCCGATCTTTCTAATGAAAAAATCACTAAGCGCCAAATGTTGTCCGAAATAGCTCAAATCTTTGATCCACTCGGCCTACTTACGCCTTGCACCTTTGTGGCAAAGACTTTCATGCAAAAATTGTGGCTAGAAAAACTTGGTTGGGATGATGTCGTTCCTAACGAAATTGAAACGAAATGGCTCTCTTATCGTACCGAAATTTCCAACTTAAATGAGCTCAAAATTCCAAGGCACGTTACTTGCGCAAGTCCTACGGATGTTCAAATCCATGGCTTTTGCGACGCCTCTATTAACGGTTATGGCGCCTGCGTATATCTTCGTTCAATTAGCAACAACAACGAAATTTTTGTCAACTTATTATGTGCCAAGTCTAAAGTTGCACCCTTAAGGCCAACTACGATACCGAAATTGGAACTTTGTGGAGCTTTGCTCTTAAGCAAACTGTTAGTTCAAGTTAAAAAATCCCTAATTTTGAAAACATCCTCATGCTTTTTATGGTCAGATTCCACTATCGTGCTAGGATGGCTAAAAACCAGCCCTAATTTACTTAAAACCTTTGTTTGTAATCGTGTTGCTGACATCCAAGATCTCACTTTGGATGCAGTATGGCGCCATGTTCCGACAAAATTCAATCCTGCCGATCTCCTTTCAAGAGGAACTACTCCTCAAGTACTAAAGGATTCCGTCTTATGGTGGAACGGTCCATCGTGGCTTCTTGAGAATGAAAATTTATGGCCAAATCCCAAATTTTGCCCTACCGAACTACCGGAATTTAAAAAGGAATCTCAAACTTTCGCTACCACTGTGCAAGACTCACTCAAATTTGAAAACTACTCCAACTTGACAAAGCTTGAAAGAATTGTAGCTTATTGTCTGCGTTTTAGGAAAAATTGTTCTATGCACAGGGAAGAACGTATTTGCGGTCCTTTAACAGCTATAGAAATTAAAACTTCTTTTAACTTGTTAATAAAAATTTCACAATTCGAGTCGTTCCGCACAGAAGTTAAACTAATCAAGAAGGGATTACCTTTGAAATCATCTTCATCGTTAATCAGTTTCAATCCTTTTATCGACTCTGATGGTTTAATGCGTGTAGGCGGACGACTTAGCAATTCTTTTTACTCACATGATAAAATCCATCCGCTTATATTATCTGGAAAGCACCACTTATCTAAACTTTTAGTGGCGCGTGAACATCTTAGAATGCTTCACGCAGGTCCTCAGCTCTTACTGTCTACTTTACGTGACAGATTTTGGATCACTTCCGGTAGAAACTTAGTCAAACAAACTGTGCATCAATGTGTCACTTGCTTTCGCGTTTCACCTAAGGTAACTCAACCTATTATGGGAAACTTACCTGCAGCTCGCATTCAATCTACCTTTCCTTTCTTTCACACTGGTATTGACTATGCTGGTCCTATACTTATTAAGGATCGTAAAGGTCGTGGCTCAAAGATCACCAAATCATATCTTTGTTTGTATGTTTGTTTTGCTACCAAGGCTGTGCATCTCGAACTAGTTACCGGTTTGTCAACTGAACTATTTATGCTATCGTTGAAACGATTTATCGCTAGACGTGGAAAACCACTACAAATTTACTCCGATAACGGCACAAATTTTGTAGGAGCTAACCATCAGTTGCTCGAACTAGGTAAATTTTTAAAGATAAACGAATCAAATATTTCTGAACTTGTGGCCAATCAAGGAATAAACTGGAACTTCATTCCTGCCCACAGCCCCCATTTTGGCGGACTCTGGGAAGCTGGCATTAAGTCGTGTAAATCACACTTAAAAAGAGTCATTGGTAATCATGTTTTCACGTATGAAGAATTTTGTACTTTGCTTTACCAAGTAGAATCCGTCCTTAATTCTCGTCCCATTTCCCCACTGTCCTCTGATCCCAACGACTTGCAACCGTTAACCCCAGGACACTTTTTGGTTGGACGCTCCCTATCTGCACTTCCGGATCCAGATGTCACGCTCATAGCGGAAAACCGTTTGGATCAATTTCAGACAATCCAAAGGCACTTACAACATCTATGGAAACGCTGGAGCAAGGAATACATTTCTGAGCTACAGCAACGGGTTAAATGGAAGGCACATCATTCCGACTTAACCAACGATTCTCTAGTCCTCATTAAGGAAGACAACTTACCGCCGCTCAAGTGGAAACTTGGTCGAGTCATCAAGGTACATCCTGGTGTCGATGGCATCAATCGAGTCGCTACACTTCAAACAACTACCGGCATCTTGAAGAGAGCTTTTTCAAAGCTTTGCCCACTACCTAGTGCGGAAGTGTTGTGAATTTCATAGAGCCTTTTTTTGTGATAAGCTTTCCTAAAAGCTGCAGTGATTGTCGCTTTCGTTTTAGAACATTACTTGTTTTTACTTTGTCGAATTTCTATTTATGTTACATGTTTTTTCTTAGGTCTTAGTTTAGAATTCATATTTATGTTACATGTTTTTTCTTAGGTCTTAGTTTAGAATTCATATTTATGTTACATGCTTTTTCTTAGGTCTTGGTTTAGAATTCATGTTTTGTGTTTCATTTTTTTTTATAATCTTGTACAATTCTAATTTCTTTGCACTTATTTTGAATCATTTAACCCATTTGATATTAGTTTTAAGTATTTTTGAAATATGCTATTTCAACCCGCGGGCTATGTTTAGAATTGCAATATGTTTATTTATTATGTTTACACTTTTTCAAAATTGCCGCCAACAATTCTTTCTTTTACTTAGTACGCCCCTGTCATATTTGTTCATCCCTGCAATTGTATTGCACGCATGACCACCTCAGTAGTAGCAACCAAGTACTCGAGCTATTCATACCGCTGTACCGTATCGCATACTCCCTTTGTAACGAAGCTCAAACCTTCTTATAATTGTAACAGTTATTTGTGTAAAACCCTGCAGTCATTCGAATTACACGTATCGATGACAATAAGATTCAGTGATTGCAGCAATACTAAAACAACCATTCTTTCGGTCAATAAATATAGTGCAAACCATACAAGTGTTTTATTTTAGAGACCACCCCCACATTTTCGCCTACACAAAGGTCGTTCAAGGTTGATGGTATGACTACCATTCCAACACTCTAGCCGAGTTGCGTTTCGAAAGCAGCTTTTCGAACTTTCAAACCAACGAAGCTAACAGTTGGACTCAACATTTATGCGAATACGTGTTTGTTCGACATGGAATTTTGTACGACAGCATTTGTTCGACTAACACTTAATAGACAGCATTTGTACAACCTGAAATTTTCTTCGAATATTTTGTTTATAAAATATTCGGAACAGAAATGTAATAATATTATACGTAATAGTAACTTCAGCAATATTTAATTTTTTAAATTTATTTAAATTAGCAATTTATAAGTAAGAACTAAAAATAAATGTGAAATAAGACTAAAAAATTAAAGAATTCAAAACTTAAAAGAAAACCTTTATTTAAAATTATAAAAAGTGCACTAAAAAGTAAAAAATAATTTATGAATAAATTGTGAATAATTTATAACGAAACTCAATATTTGCGAGGAGAAGCTCATAATTTTAAATTCCAAGCCATATTGTACTTTTAAGAACTTCAAATAAAAACTACTTATGATTTATAAATAAAATATATAATATATTATAATAAAAACTATAAGTAATAACTTTTTTGTAATAATCATTTTATAGTGGTAGAAAAGGGTGTAACACTCCAAAAAAGAGTACGTCCTTCGTGTCATACCGTCATGACGAAAACATGTCTATTCGCTCAAATGTTGAGTCGAACAAATGCATGTAGAACAAAATTCCATGTCGAACAAATGTCTATTCGCATAAATGTTGAGTCGAACAAGTGCATGTCGATTAATATTCCATGCCGAACAAATGCTTATTCGCATAAAACTTGTGCCGAGCAAATGCATGTCGAACAAAATTCCGAGTCGCACAAATGCTGTCGATTAAGTGAGATTAAGTGATTAAGTGATTAAGTGTCGATTAATTTGAGAGAAGAGAGAATGTCACAAAATCAAGGAAGTTATAGGACGCGCACGAATGGATTAATGAGATTCTAATAAATAAATAAATAAATAAATAAATAAATATTGTAGCGCAATAATAGAAAAATTACCAAAAAAACAAAATGCTAGCTACCCCTGTATTTTCTATCTTTATTATTTTATTAATCATAATATAATCTTACTCTTTTAAATTGGAACTTTATAACTAGAAACCCCTAAAAAATAATGAAGATTATTGGAAAGTAAAATTGGAATTTCTTGAGATACTGTATATTCTTTAAAAGAGGCACTAAATGATTTTACCGGGTACCTCATGCGTCGTACTGACTTAGCTGCTCCGAAAAAAAAAAATTGCAGCGAAACGCGTAAGGAAAAGATAAAGATGTGAAGAAGTAAAATAATCCGTCGTTCTTCTTCTTCACTTCAGGAATTAGGACTTTAGACCTGTTCCGACTACTTATTGCCATCGCTTCCGGGGTCTTCCCTGATGTCTCTTTCCTCTAAGATGATATTGATATGCAAGTTTTGGCCATCTCTGATAGTCCATTCGTCCATGTGGCCACTCGCAATTATCTAATCTTCCGAATCTTTTATCCTTTATCGCGCGTTTGTTAGCATAATTTAATCCACCCGAAGTTCCGATGCGATTTTGAAGTTTTCCAGTAATATGGTTTCAGCTACTAGGCTGGTTACCAGCCTAGCGCCAGCTGGATTTTTTTCGACCTTTTCTAATCTAGATCCGTCGTGTTTTGCTAGACAGAAGGTACCTCGAATAGGTTGTGGCTATATAATTAATATTAATAAAAAATAAAAAATTAATTATAATTATTAAAAAAAATGGATAACTAGAATATTACAACCCAAAGAGCCAATGAAAAATTCGATATAAATAATATCGATATTAATAATAATATAATTTATTATTCGCATACTGAAACCAGTACTGGTTTCGGAATGATACGTCTTGCCGTGGCCGTTTCGCCGTGACCATTTGGCCGTCGCCGTTTCGCCGTCGCCCATTTCGCCGTCGTTAATTAAAAAATATAAATCAAAAATTACATTGAAGTTTCATTAAATTATATATAAAATTAAATAAAAAAATTATAAGGATACAAATAAAATAAAAAAGTATAAAAGATATCGAGGGTTTTTTCATTTCTGCTTTTCTAATTTCTAATTTTCTATAGCCCCAAAAATATTAATTTTTGCAGTCAAAATGTTATAGTTTTTTTATACCTTTTGAATTATAGATTACTTTAACATTCCCAATCAATAATTTAATTATTACCCACTTTTCATCACACTTTTCTAAGAAAAATATTTACGGAATTTTTTTCTAAATTCAAACCCTCGAAGGTTTTTTTTTATTTTTGCTTTTCTAACTTTTAATTTTCCATAGCCTTAAAAATAATAATTTTTGCAGTCAAAATGTTTTATAACTTTTGAGTTGTAGATTAAAGTAAAAAAAATGTCGAAACGTCGACGGCAAAATGTCCTAGACCGCACTGGTTGACCATCAGGTTACCAAGTTGGCCGGTCGCCGAGTTGTCCGTCTCCGAGTTGTCCGTCTCCGATTGGGAGCAAAGCTATTCAATACCGAATTTTTGGAGTTAAAACTTTATGCAATGGTTAAGTTGATAAAATAAAAGCAATGCAAGTTATTATTATAATAATAATGGTGCAATTTAAAGTTGTCAGTAGTTTCAATGACTTTTGTTTACTTTGAGAGAGTAGGTAATCTGGAGATAGCGTTCACCTAAAATAAAATCCAAGTAAAGCATTATGATTCAATATGTAAAGATGTTACATTTTGTTTGCCGTTTGCATTACCTAGGTATAGCTCAAGTAGGCACCATACATATATCTCTATAAATAAGTAAGGTAGAATTACCTTGAATTATGCAAGCAGCAGATATTTCACTATATGCTGTTGATTTTTTCTTTTTCGGGTTTCATAATGCAAGAAAATCTGAATTTGCGAAACTGTAAATATTAATTTTTTCTAAATATGTTCTGGTGGAGACATTAGGATGGAAGAGACTTGAAATTATTCTTAAGTTGAAAAATAAAACCAATAAAGAGAATTTAAAGGGATGAATAATTTAGAGAGAACAACACAATACTATAGGGAAATTGGCACTATAGAATCGTCTCAATTGGTTATCGGATATCAATAATTTGTTAGAACTGGAGCATCTGGTGGACGCAGATAATGCATATTAACAAGTAGTTTGGATGTCCATACGCGTACGTATCTCGTATATAACGCATAATATAACCAACCGCTTGAATCGGATATTGAATAGTATCAATTATGGAGAAACAAAGGAGGATGCGTTCAAAGAGGGATGATACGATAGCGAATGGTATTTCCCAAGATATCGCAAGTTCCGCTTCCGTCGACGTTTGACAGAGTAGGGCTATGGGAGTCTATTGTATGCAGAGCAGATGCGGATAAGCGGTTTTAGTGTTAGTATTAGCGATACAAGGCTCTTTGATTGACCTGCTTTTGTCTAAGCTTAAAGCTGTGGTTTATCTAATACCTCAATTAACAATTTTAATTAAGAACTATGTTAATTTATTTTGTATATCAATTTCCAAAATACACATTTTGATACCTCCGTTTAATCAAACGTTCATGTGGAATATTATGTAAATTTGCCATTTTAAATGACCCTAATCATTTATTTTCTAAACATGACAGATTTATCACATACGTCTTATTTTAGCAAAAAAAGGGCATAATCGTTATTTTCAGTTATTTTAGAATCATTTATTTGGATTCATGCCATTTTTAGAAAATAAAATAAATTGCATTTCAATTTCAATATCTTAAGCCTTTATTGGCTATTATAAGTTATAGAAGAGAAAGCTTTATGACTTTTCTGTTTCAGAACTACGTGAATCTATTACGGCTTTGAAAAATTAACATATTTTTTTATGCATTTAATATTGTTGAAGATTCAAAGCAATATTCGTTAGTATTTTCCGATAAAAATTTCAAATTTTAAACACATAATAATAGAATTAATGATTTAAAATCCAACTTTCGCGACTTTCGGTCTGCTAACATTTCCACTTCTACTTTTATTGGCAATCACTACTATAACAACGCGGAAGTTTTTTTTTAATTCAGCGAATGAATTGGATTTTTTCATTCATAGACTTTAGAAAATTGTCTAGCTATGAAAATTAGTGGGCACTAGGTAATTTGATAAAACTATCACATCAAAAAAGAAATAAACTTATAAAAAATAATTTTTGAGGGAGGCTTATTATAAATTAAGTAAATAAATAAAAAGGTGATCAATAATGCCCGTATTAATAGTCACGGATTAATCCGAGATTCAAGATAATCCTAAGATTTCCCAATGAGATTACTGGAACTTAGACCGTATCGTAGCAACATCTGCTATTTCGAGAATTAATCTTAAATCTCGGATTAATCCGTGACTATTGATACAGGCATAAGTTTCTTCCTATGGTCTGTTAAAGCTACGAAAGTCTTAAACTCTTCTGTCAATATCTTGAAGAGTTTGGTCGAGGTTGCATTTCTGATATTTTTAACTATTTTGCGCTATCTGCCGACGTAAATTCCCTACAATTACTCATTACAATGTTTACGTTTTTTTTTATTTTCATATTTTTTAATTGAGAAAAAACGTTTTTAACTCTTATTTGCAGCATAACTCGACAAATATCGATCCTAGGGTAAAAGTTATATGAACCAAACTTATGGGGAATTACATTTCCTACAACTTTGATTATTATCTTTATTACTGGAAAGTAGATAATAAGCGAGTTATTTGAAAAATAAAAAAATCACCCATTAAATCAAGATGTTTTATAAAAAATATTTAAAACAAATCGTAATATTGATTTTTAAATTTTTAAAGCCTTTGACGATAGTGAAAATCATTGCTGAATGCTTTTAATATTTTGTGAAATTACAATTTGTTAATTTCTGTTGTTATTCATGTTATTCATTCTTCTTTTTTCTACGACGAAATATTCGTATTTATTTTTACAAATTTCATTGCCACTATTAGTTCGAGAATTTGTTAGCAATTTTTATTTTGATTTTTACTTGTTTGCTACTTTTTTGTTGGCAAATCGTTACCGGTCAATACGTGACTAGCACGTAGTGAGTTTTTGTCTCGAAGCGAGATTGCTGACATTTCATGATTATTCATTGAATGTTGATATTGAGAACACGTAATACGTAATTATTCAGAAGTAAATTTTTCTGTTTTTATTATAATATTTTTGGAATAATTATGTCGAACAAATAAAAATAAACTAAGCCATAAATTTATTAATTTTTTTTTCAAGTTGGTAAAATAACTATAGGTAATTTGTTATAATTATAATTTTTAATAAATTATAAGTAAAAAACACGGAATGTACAGATAAAAATATATCATATACATATTAAGACGACAGAAAAAACTAGTCGGTCATAGAGAATGCTACGAGTTCTCGTCGGCAACTTCTTTTCTCACTATGAAAGTTTAAGAAAATTATTAGCCTTAAATGACTAAGCTAATCATTCATCATCTAGCTAATCATAATCATTCAGATAAATAATATTAGAAGAATAAAAATGCGATAAATAATTAATGAATTTAGCTTTTACATTAAATTTTTTTTTATAAAAATGGAAACTGTCAGTTAAATGGGTTCACCAATTGAACTTTTTTCTAAAGACTATTGGAAAGAGGACAATTTTCTGAGCATTAAGAAGAAAATTATTGCATTAATGCAATAATTTATGCATTAATTATGCATTAATTTTTGAGAAAATGGCCTTTAAAAAACGAAAATTTACATATTTTTTAATGGCGTTCTGTTACCGGCACGTGTGCTCAGATATACTCTTAGTATTTGCCGTTGAATTAGTATTTAATAAAAATCGAACAAAAGTCTTTAAACTATCGCTGGAACTCTAGATTTGAGTGAAGCGACTGCAAGAAATTGTCTACTGAAATTTTGTTGCCTTTCGAAATAACGGTAACGGCGTACTGGTAACGTCTTCATGTATATTTGGTAAGAAACTTCTCTATTTGTATGTAGATAAATAAAAACTGACCCTATCTTGCCGATCTGAGTTGAAAATGTTACGTTTAACCAAGGCGTAAAACCATAAAAGAAGAAATTGATCTTGTGTCTTGTCACCTTGAACTAATCAGGTATACTATGCCCAACTAGAACAATTAGTCGCCGGAACGTAGCGGCGACTGATATAGATAACCGCGAAGTCGACATTACTAGAGGCGGGCACGTAATAGGGACGTAGCCATTACGTGCCTGCTACGAAAATGTGAAACACGCTTTTGCTAACTAAGACGTTCCGGTTACGTATACCGCTACGTTCCAATAACGTAACCGTTACGTCGCCGCGACTACCCGGGGTGGTAACTACGAATTAGTATTTTTGTATGTAATTTAAATGTAAGGTTTATATTTTGCAATAATGGCCGCCATCAATTTTGTATAAAAATGGCGTGTCACCGAGAAAATAACTTTAAAGTCGTCATCGCCCAAAAATGTCACTTTAAAGTAATGACTACTTTGACGCTAATTACGGGGTGGTCACCGCATTGCAAAATTGTAACTTTAAAGTTATTTTTACTACAAAGCTTTGAAAGCGATTTTTTTCTTTTTTTCCGATTTTGGCGAAACCTGCTTTTACAAATAGGCTGCATTACTCTCAATGATGCTTAAGCATCAAGATGTAACTTGAAAGTAACTAAATTTAGTTTATTTTTGCACTACAATATTAACAGCTGGGACTAGCCGGGACTACATAGTAAAATTTACTTAATTGTGAATTTAAAAGGTAACAATGACTATGTAATAGCCGTTCGTGGGTAGCGAAAATGTACTAACACTAATAAATATTACTTAGAAGTTCCACGACTTTAATGGACTGGTCAAGGTCCCCAGAATGTCGCAGCGACTACCAATGCTACTTAAAAAAGGTGGAAACTTTAAAGTTGTATTTTAATAACTTAAACTAGTCACTGTTACTACCATTTGCCACCGCTAAGTTTCGAAAACTTAAAGGTCGTCGCACGGGTAGCTACGACGTCCCCACTACCAGTTAAGTTACTTGGTGGTAATGTAATTCAAAGTAATCACAAACTAGAAAAAAAAATCGTAGATTTAGTAGTGGTTACGTAAAAGTCACTTATGAAAAGTTCCAGTCTCAGTTGCCGCCACTTTGGTGCTAGTTGGGCGATTTTAAGATAGAAAGTAAACTTTTATTTAAATTACCTTGATTAAAAATTGGGTTTACGTAAATTATATTTCATTAAAAATATATGTAACAGGATTATTATTTTAACAACAGCTTCGTCTTGGGTTTACAAAATGTTTTCACCAAAATATTCAGCACTGTGTGACACATGTAGTCATTATAGCGTCGAAAACAAGTTTTTTCCACATATTGTTACGTTAACGAAGCGGAAATATTTTCTCATTGAAATTGTTTACTGTCTCACCTTGGTGAAAATATTAAAATTAATACTAGGTACTTTGTAGAAACCAAAATGTAAAGTAATAAAAATAATTATAAGAAGCATGAAGTAATCACTACTAACAGCAGCCTGCCTCTCATCAGTAACGCCGTTAAAATGATTCGATATCCGTTTATACATTTTTTTCTCGTAAAAATGAAAGCCATCATCGAACACGATATTAGTTTCATGTTGTTTCTATTCAAGATATTTTATTTCTTTTGGACGCCATTAATAAATTTTGACATTTAGAAATCATAGAAATTGGTCAATTACGATATAATTTACAAAAAATTTCGCCAAGAGTTGAACTACTTTCCGTATTAAGATTTCCAGTAGATGTTCCAGTTTATGGCACGTGGGATTAACCTACGGCACCTGCATTTTTATAAAGTAAATGTTTTTTATTAGAAAAATTTTTACTTTCATTTTTTTTATTTATAACAAACTATGCTGTTCATTTCATTTTTAGGTAAAATAAGAATTGGGATTTCCTCAGATTTTTTCAAGTCGACAATATTGTACTTTCAAAATTAATTATTTTATTATAAAAATTTTATTTTGCGGGAAACGAAAGCAAGTCGATTCTGTCAGGTGCAAACCATAACTTCCTTTTTACTTTGCTTTTGGTGTTCTTTATATGTAGGTACGATATTAATTTATATTTGAATTTTGAACAATGATAATTAAATATAAAGTAATATAATGAGAGAGAATGAAAAACAATGTGTCTGTGATATCGGCGTACATTTGAAAGCAGCTTTGACTTGATTAGCAATTAATTACAATATTGCAAAAGTTAAAAACACACACTTCGACTAATTTATAGTCTCAATATTGTTTCTTTGTGGTAAATTATTGTAGTGCTAATTAATTTAGTTGAGAATAAAGTTAGAATATCAAATATTTTGAAAATTACTGCCATAGAAGCTATACACCTACGTGCACCGCACAAAGCAAAGTGCGTAATCTTGAAAATGTAGCACACAATGATGATATATATTTCTCATTTTACCTAAAACACTTCAAACAGGCAAATTTACGTTAAAGCAAAACCTTTAACATATTCCAAATAAGTTTCATGAAAGTCTTTACTAAGGGAGAAACAAAGCCACGGAACTAACTCCGGATAGCAGTTGGCAAGTATGAAACAGGTGCGAAGACGCGTCTTCTGTAGGTACAATCTGTTTCCTTTATTGTTGTATAATCAACTATTTCACCTTTTGTAAACATAAACGCGAATTAATAATTTATTTCGGTTTTGCTAAAATATTTTAGCGGATTCGTATTGCTCGTATTCAAAACTTTAATTAATTATAATTTTTTTATTTTATTATAATATTACATATAATATTTGCTTGCCTACAGCGGTGTAAATAATACTTACCCAGGATATAAAAAAATTATTTGCTTTGTTTTATATTTACGTATTTTGCATAAAACCGAAACATGAATCCTTCCGAAAAAAAAACAAGAAGCATTCATGATTGTAAATAATGATACCTATCCAGTTGAAAAGGATTACTTAAATATTGAATTCGAAATGATTTTATTTTGTATTTGAATTCAAAATATAAATTTTTACCAGGTAAAAATTGCAAACCAAGTGAATTTTGGGTTTAGCTAGGAAAATGATTGTGCAATCAAATAAAAACAATTTTGTATGAATTCCTGCAAATATCTTTGCAAATAAGGAAAATACAAAAAAAAAGTTAAAATACAAAATTGTAGAGCGGAAAATTCTACAAAAAAAAGGTCTTAACAATTTTTTTCGTATGATACTGGTTCATTTAGTAAAATGCAACTGTTACTGAAACAGCGTTCTTAGTTTTAGGTTTTTTTATAGAAACAAATAGAAATGCATTTTAAAGATCAGGATTTCGGTTTTCAAATACTTATATTTAAGATTAATTTTTAAATGTAATATCATTATGATTCTTTTACAAAATCATCTCAATGATTTTCAACAAAAACCAAATCAATCTGCAAAACAAATTTAATAACACTAAATTTTTATATTGGCGCTAAGTGAAAATCAATGTTGTCCCGATATTGCAAATAAATATTGCACCAATATTAGAAGTCAATATTGCACTAATTCTGGAAAATGTTCACATCTCGATATTGGCGCAAACTCTATTTTCAATATTGCAAATGCACATTGTGCCAATATTGAAAATCAATATTGCACCAACATTCAAAAATGTTTACATCTTAATATTGGTGCAACAGTGATTTTGAATATTGCACCAATATTGCGCCAATATTTGTGCTACACAGGTAGGGGGTGTTTCGGAATTAAAAAAATTTACTCAATGTATGAATTTTTTTTTGATAAATAATAATCGATCAATAGTTCACTCTGTTAACGGTGCTTGTACTTAACGTAAATATGTAGTTGCAGTGCTTGTTTTATTAGTTTTTATTAGAATCCGGTTTTCCATTAAAGTCATCATAAAGTAACAGACAGACAGACATTCAAATATATACTTCAAACTTATAGAAATAGTCGACAACTGAATTAGTCATGAGCACTGAGAAAATCCGCAGTTGACAGCCAGATAAGCTATCCATTGGGGGACAGGGTCATTTAACTTCGGATATAAGCCTCTTTCTTACAGAGAACGGTGTCAGTGTTTAGATTCTACAGCTGCTTAAATCCAATTAGGGATGTGCCTGTGATCCCGTTTTATATTATCGGTGGTGGCTATCATCAACCCAAGGGAACCGTCAGCTTTACATATCTAAAAGAGTGGTGAGACGGTCATAAGAAATTAGGTCCGATGTGAGGAGGAGAGGGATCGGGAGTGATTCCCTCCCAAGCCCGGAGCTTCTGAAGGAGCCCTGATTTCAATCGAAATCCTGAAATCCGGTAGAAGTTACAGAATAAATTTTGTGTGTTCGTGCTTGTATTTCTTGATACTATTATACTTGACCACCATGTATATTGTAGTATTTCGACAGAGTTATCAGTAGCGTAGCGTAGGGGGCAGGGGATGCCCCGGGCGGTACGTTTGGGGGGCGGCAGGGAACGATGATGGATAGATGGCGCGAAATAGTTAAAAATAAATAATAAAAGGTTGGTAAATTGCGGTAAAGACATTGGGTCATTCCATGTCAAACCAACAAGTCACTCAAATTGACCATCACAGATTTCTTTGAAACTCTGGTTAATTATACTCTTTAACATCCTGAATTCAAATATAATTTTTTTTAACTTCTAGCTCTTATAATTTTTGAGTTATTTAATTGTAAAAATCGCAAAAACGACTCTTATTTCTAATATTATGACCCATTGAAGATATATACAAATTCAAAAATACACTTTCCTCAATAAAACATTTTCAATAATAAAGACAAAATTAACTTAATGGATAAAAACGGAGTATATGCAATTAATTGCGGAGGTTGTAATGCTAAATATATTGGTCAAACGGGAAGGAATTTAAAAGTTAGATTAAAAGAACACCAAAATAAAAATAAATTTTCAGCAGTTTCCCAACATTTATTAGAAACAGGCCATCATATAAATGAAAGTAACATAAGCATACTACATAACGAAAGAAAAGGTAAAAAGTTAGATTTGCTAGAATTTCTCGAAATTCGGAAATTACAAAAAGAACCAAATTACGTCAGTTTAAACGATCAAGAATATTTAAATTTCACACCTATCTTTGAAATTTTTTAAAAATCACTATCTCGGTTTTATTGTTTTTATTTTATTTGAATTATTCTGTATAGAGTGTAATATTTTATTTGACGGTAAGATGTCAGGGTAGTTTTAATTTTAATTTAATTTAATTATAATTTTTATAGGAATATGTTGATAAAGACTGATTAGTCGAAACTAGTCCATTATAAATAATAAATTTTAATTGAGGAAAGTGTATTTTTGAATTTGACTCTTATTTCGTTCGCGCTCAACGATACAAAATGTTCTAACTTCTGCTCTATAAGTCCTACATAGTTATGTAATAACTCATTTTAAAGAGTATTTAAAGGGCTTTAATTTGATGCGAATCTTGACCATTTCCTAACAAAATGATTTTTTTTGAATACCTCAAAAAATGTTTTTCAAAAATTTTTTGTGTTATTGTTTTTTGAAAATTATAATAATAAAATATGTTTATAATGACGACTTAGTGAATACTTCATAAAAATTTCAGAGAGGGACTATGATGGATTTTAAATTAAATTATGTTTGGATGATGGAGAGGCTAGGATCATCTCAATATATAAGGAATTTGATAATATGAAATAAGGAACCGAGAGGCATCCGTAGACGAGGCTTTAAGTTACGCCAGAAGCTTGCGGTAAGAACTTGGCATTTCTAGTTATCCTCCATGACAAATTAAGAAGAGTCTCATTTTTGGCGACAGAAGTGCAGACGTCTGTTTATCGCTCGAAGACGATTTAAGGCAAAAAATAATTTCTTCATTAGATAGAGTAACTGCTGAAATTTAAGATAGATTCCAGCAGCTTCAGAAATTTGCCGAAAAATAATGCCTTCCTAAGGTCTTCAATAATATTGGGCGTCGCTGTCGATGATGAAGATTGCAACCCAATCTAAGCTCCTCAAGATATTGACAGAGAAGAGTTTAAGCCTGAGTGCGTGCGTCTGCGGGCTTTCGTAGCTACAAAAAAAATTTTTTTTTTAGGCGGCAAATTTAAGATTTGCCCCGGGTACCATAAATCCACGCTACGACACTGAGAGTAATGTTCAAAAATAGTAAGGTATATTGAATGCTATATTTGCAAATTGTAGTCGCAGGTTCGATTCTCGACCAACTATGAAAATTTATAAAGATTTTCTAATTGAAAATTTAATTTAAAAGGGGCTTTTGCCCGGTCCGGTAAAGCGGACGGACGCGGTTGCGGAAGTTTCCGTATAATTTTATTTATTAATTGAGTATTTGCAATAAAAATTGTTATTTAGTGAGAGTAATTTTTTATTGGTGATTTGGATGACATTTGTCCATATTTGGACGATTTTTAAGTGATTTGGAAGGTTTTAAACACGAAATTTGAAAGCGTTAGTATGACAATTGCAGTTGATAATTAAAATTTGGAAATTGGAGTATTACATAAAATTTTTAAAGGTAAGAATCTCATGTTCATAAAAATGGGTGGCCTTAGTATACAGGCTCATGAGTACATGGTTATACCACTGGCTAAAACATTCTTTTATTATTTGGCGCAAAATAATCACTTCCCAGTTCACATCTATTTAGGAAATTCTAAGAAAATCAAGGAAAACATAAGAAATTCTGGAGAAACTAGAGAAATCATAAATAAAATTCTGGTGTACAAAAAAACTGCTTAAAGGAAAAACATTAGATTTTATTAGCCTAACAGGATGAGTAATAATTTATATCTAGCAGAAAAAAGTTGGATATTCCTTTTACCGTTACAATAATGGTGCCTGTTGATTTTGTATTAATTCAAATTAGACGCAAACATTTGCAGAATTTGCAGCCAACCGGACGAAAATTTCAGGACCAATACCATTCCAGGACAAAAGCGAAGTTACTGAAATTATAACATCAGATAAACTTAATTACAATACTTAAAAGAAAATTATTAAAATTAATTTAAAAAATATCCCGGTAGCGAAATGTCCAGGTACGAAATTTCCGGGTGAAAGATGTCCGGGTGCAAAATGAAGGCAAATCGTCAATTCAATGAACGAGTACGTCATATTTAAAAATTTGTTCATTGTATTTATAAACCCGTTCATTATAATTATGCTTGTAATCATCATATTTAAGAATCCACTCATTAATATCGGATGCATGAGTGCATCATATAAATGATTCTATTCATCATAATCATAACTATGAATGCAATCTTCAATAGAATGAAATAGTACGTCATTTTAGTGATTTTGTTTAACATATTTATGTATATGTTCATCCGTTCAAAACAATCTTTCAAATATATTTCATGAATTTGTTCATCATATTGATGAATATGATCATCGGCTAGATATTGAGGGCACTTTTATTTTCAGTGTAGATTTTGTATTAATTCAAATTAATTGAATATTTTGCAGAATTTGCTGCCAGCCGGACGAAAATTTCCGGACGAACCCATGCTAGGACATAAGCAAAGTCCCTAAAAAACATCAAATAAACTTAATTAAAATTTAAAAAAATTATTAAAATAATAAAATTTTTAAAATTATCCCGGTAGCGAAATGTCCTGGTATCGAAATGTCCGGGTACGAAGCGTCCGGGTGCGAAATGTCCAAATGCAAATTTTATAGTAGAAAATTGTCCTAGATACAGAGGGGACAGGACACTTTGTTACTGGGCATTTCGCACCCGGACATTTCGCTACGGAACATTTCGCTACCTGATTTCGCTACAAGATTTAGCATATTATTAAAAATTAATACCCTACTTTATCGTAATACCGTATCTACATTTGGCAATTTGAAAAAATAAAAATAATTTAAATAATAAAAATAATTCTAATAATGAATATTATGCTAAAAGTGGTAGCAAAATGTCCCCGGTAGCGAAATGTCCGAGAACCGAAAACAGAATATATCGTATATCTTAAAAGTTTAAAAGCTTGTTTCATTAATTTAAAGTATATATGTTACGTTAGGTAACGATAATTAAACTTATTGGAATATCTAGAATTAATACAACTTAGAGTTCTTGTTTATGTTTGGCATGAGTCCCGTAATTTTCATTTGAAAGTGGTTACAAATGCCACTTCGTGCTATAACGGCTCCCCATATGCATATGTCCTTACAATGTTGCAAAGATCAGCCAGAGACTTGAAATTTTCGAAATTGCTTAATTACATGCTAGGAACCTATTGCAGATAGAAGGTTCTAGTTTTTTTTTAACAGCTGCCTGTATTACTAACCTACATTCCGCATGAGATCGGTTCTGCAGTGACTAATTTTAACAAAAATCTAGAGTTTGTAAAATGTGTGCCTTACTACGTGATCCACCTGAAACTTTTTCAGTTACGAACCAGTATTTTTTTTACAACGGAAATTTTTTTGTAAATTCATGGTTGTCTTTTCCAGTTTGAACCGGGAAACTCGGTCTTAAGCATTCTGTTGTGAAATAATTATTAAAAAACTAAAAATTAATCAAATAAAAATTCTCTTGTTATGATTTATTTTAGAGCTACATCGTGGCATGTTCTAAAAATAAATTATACTTTGATTTTTACTTATTGCATCGACGAAAATGAAACATCCAAGCATCATATTTCAAAAATAAATTTTGGTTGACAAGCTCTACTAGTTTTGAAAATCGATTGGATGCTGTCAAAATAAGAACATAATCTGGAGTCAAAATTGTTTTCAAAACCTGAGATTTATTTACAAATCTAAAAATAAATTTTATTTGGAGATATCCATATTTTTTGTTTAAGTCGAAAAATTTTTACATTTTACGATAACAGTTTAATTGAAAGCAATCGACGCAATATAAAAACAATGTAATTTATTTCGGAAGCAATAATTTGGCGAAATGTTATGACTGAAACTCTCATTAAAAGAAAATTTTTGTAAACAACAACATTTATCAAAAATTTGTTTGTGGATAAGTATCTTAATTATCACAAATGAGTTTCTTGAAGACTTCCCACTCATTTTTGAAATGTTTTTTCGGAAAGTCCAATAATTGCCTAATTTTCTGAACATGGATTGAATGACAAAACAATTTGTAAATAACTAAATTGTTAACAAGAAGCCGTTGTACCAATTTTTATTTGTGGTTAATTTAAGTTTTGGTAATACACATTTACTTATTACATTATTTTTCGTCGAATAATTAATGTGTCCTTCGAGGACTTTTATTAACGAAACGTGTCATCTTTTCTATTTCTTAAATTATGGGATCAGAAAGAATTGTGAAAAAATAATTTTCGAAAGGTTAAAGGGCCAAGTAGTAGATTGTGCTCTGTTGGTGAAAAATAAAAAAATATTTCGTGTTTAGTTCCAAAAGTTCTGACACTTGAGCACTTGCTCTAATTGTAATCTAATAAATAAATATAAACGTAATTTTAACGTGTTTTTAACGTGTTGCGTTTAATATTCTAATTTACTAATTCTACACGTTATTATGACGTTAAAGTATTTAAAAAAATTAATTTTCTAAACATAAACAGTAAATAACTAAATTATTAACAAGAAGTTAATTTTGTTGCGGTTAATTTAAGTTTTGGTGATACATATTTACTTATTACATTATTTTTCGGCGAGTAATTGATGTGTCTTTCGGGACTTTTATTAACGAAATGTGTCATTTTTTCTATTTCGTAAATTATGGGATCAGAAAGAATTGTGAAAAAATAATTTTCGAAAGCTTATTTGCATATTTATAAAAATGTATGTCAAAGATAACTACATTAAAGAAGACTGAAATAAAAAGGCCAAGTAGTTTGGAAAATCGATGTGGATGTCAAACTAAAGAAAATCGCATTAAATAAATCAATCGTGAGTACTTTTACTATACTATTCGAAAATAGTAAATCACTATCTTGTTTTCATCTATAGAAAAAGTTTAAATTGAAAGTGGAAATACAAGGTATATCGCTCAAGTTTTATATTTTTTAGCTTAAAGAGATAAATAACAAAATGAACACTATATTTATGCGCGGAGAAAAATATAGCAATAAAATTTTTACTGATAGAATACATTGCAAGTGCCAACATACCCCACGGTAGCAATATAGACGAAATATACGATGATTCTAAATTTATGGTTGCAAAGAGTCGTGTTCACACATTGTATCTCAAATTTGTGGTAAACATTACTCATTACTCGCTGTACATTGTGCAACAATATTACTACAAATTATTGTAGTTTTGCAAAAATGGAACTCGGATTGGCGCATCCAATCGCTTAAAAAGCTACACATAATTTGGAAATATTGATAAGTCTACGTTTTTGCAGTTAGCTGATGAGGTGATTGTTTTTTTTTTATCAAGGAAAAACTTCTTTCAACTGTTGCACTTTTCTGGCGCTTTTATTTATTGGCTTAAGAAAGTCGATGGCTTATGAATCACTCCTTACTATTTTCTTGCTATATATCAAATAGTTGATTCTTTTTATTTACTTCGTCTCGTCCACACCATCACCTTTTAATTTATTATAGTGACATTTTGTTTTAGAACTGATGCGAAATGATTTCGTGCTTTTTGCTAAATTTACCATCCTAATATTGTAATGAGAAATGCAGAAAAACTTTTAATTACAGTTCATTCAAAAACTTCGAGATCAAATTATATCGGCAAGAAAAACTCGTAAAGGTGCTAATTTGGGTGGAAAACTTAACTGACACTACAAAGTAAGTTGGCAACACGAAAACAAGTTTTAAGTTGAAAACCGTCAACGACAACTAGGAGTAATTTTAAATCAAGGAATGAGAATCAAGTTTGCGCTTAGCACATCTGAAAACTTTTACAGGATGACGAGCATTAATCCTAGGAAAACAGAAACTTGTTATCTCTGACACTTTTCCACTACCGCCAAAATGTGTTAAAAGAAGTTTTCTTTGATTTTTTGCGCATCCATAAGAAAAGTTTTGGTGTTAAGATAGATTATTACGTAATGTAAACTGAGTTTGTTTTATATCGCATTGTATGGCTTAAACCTAACCTTGATAAACTTTTGATTAATTTCCTTAAGATTTAAATTATAATTTCAAACTTTTAAACATGTTTTATAATGGAGTAATAAATAATACCAAGTTTAACTTTAAATCAGGTTTTTGCCATGGAAATTTGAAATTGCGCTGTAATTCGTTTTTAACTTCAAAAAACTACTCCTACAAATAAAAATTAAATTACAATTTTACATATTTAACATTATTTTTACTAAACAATTTTCCGTCATACAGAATCCCTCTACTTTCAATCATTTTCAAGAAAAACTAAAAATGCTTACATTTTACAGAAATATAGTAGAATAAATGGAATTTTTAAAAATCGACTGAAGGTACTCGTACATACAAATAAATGTACTTTACGCCGGGTATACTGTGTTCTTTTCGTAAAAAATAAAAAAGTTTAGTTTCAAAAGTCCTGACACCATCTAATTTTAAAAAATAAAGACGGTGCTCTAATTATTCCAATCTAATAAACACATATAAACGTGATTTTAACGTGTTTTTAACGTCTTGTCTTTGATGCACTCTGCATAACTAATCAAAATAACGTTAAAATAACGCTAATAAAAAAAAATGCCACATGTACTTACTGAAAACTAACTAATACTAAAGCTTGGATAATAACCACCTTAGTACGTTACTTCATTGTACTATTATGGTTCACCGTTATCTACCACAAAAAAAAAATTTTTATAACAATTACACGAAAGGGTTTGCTCATATTTACAGTGGAAGTTATCCCACTTAATTTAAAAAGTCCTTAAAGGATCTGTTTGAAATTTAGAAATAATACTTTTGAAATTACTACGAAACGCAAGAGTTATTAAATATTTAATACAAGAATAAGCTTTTTTTAATTATTTTTAAAATTACGTGGATTAGTGGAAGTAATTTGGGAGTAGATGAGGTTTAAACTCTTGACGTTTAAATTACGAATATGAAACATAAACAAGTAGTAGGTACTAGTATTCTGATTAACATCAAAACTACAAAAGAAATACTGTAATTGAAAGTGAGACAGAAGAAATAATAGAACGCTAGAATGATGAAAATAACACTTCAAAGGAATAAAATAGAGCGTTTACAAGTTCAGATAAAATAAAACTGGAAATTATTAAATAACAAATTATTGTTAGTAAACTGCTCTGTACATAATTTATTATGTTACAAAATAATATTCTTTAATTTTAACTTAGTATGTTGAATTGTTCTAATAAACAGTTTCAGCTGCCCTTCCTGGCTGGTGTTTGTTTTACATCAAAATCGCAAATATGTCATTATTCTAAAGCTGAATTTAGTGATATAATATCCCTAACAGTTTGTTTGATGATTACTAGTTATACATTATAGGATATCAAGTCGCTGGCACAGTTTTGTTACAATTTTGATGAATTCGTATTGCAATCGAGGACTTCAAGCAATTCCTTAGCCATCATTCATAAGGCAGTCATCGACATCATCATCATCATCATGACCATAATTTTGAATATCCTACATATACTATTCATAATAATAATCAGTTCTATTTTGTATTCAAAATACTAAAAAAGCACTAACCACAAATGCATACCTATACTCAATAATAATAATAATTAGCTGGTAAACCGCTAATGAAAATTTTTTACTTTCGGACTAAATTAAACAAAATCAATTATTTGCTTTAGAAATAGCAACGGCGAAAACAAAAAATTAAAAGATATACGGAAATGTATTTTTTTCGAGTTCAAAATTTCCAAAATGGTTCCTCCGGAAAAACCGTTAATCCCAAATATTTGCTTTGCTTACTTGACAAAAGTCCGAATATACAAAAAGCATTCCAAATATAAAAGAGAATTGGAAAAAGCCAATCTTGACAGCAAAGGCCTGATTTCTCTTACTATAGCTGTTGCCAAGTCAACAAGTTGGCGAGAAAATCAGAAAATTTTGAATACTTTCAAATTTCAAAATAAATAAATTATAGCAACTAATTTACGAGTATTAAAAAATATCACAAAAACAACCAAAATCAAAAATAAACCAAAATTAAGGCACTTATTAAATTTAAATTCTAGTGAAATTTTAATTAAAATTTTTATTTCCACTTCAGGTAATTTTCACTTCAAACTTCAGCTGATTTCTTTAAATTTTATTTTAAATTGCTTACTGGAGCATCGGCGTCATTATCTTCTTCCATTAAATTTTTTTTTTGTTCTCCAATCTTTTTCATGATTTCTTTTTCAAATTATTAGGATTGACCCAAATTATTCTCTATTCTGTCCAATTTTGATATTGTTTTCCAATTTTCTAGACTGTTTCCTTATTTGTTTTGTTTTATATTTTTATTTATTTTCTTCAACATCGGCATGCTCGAATTGAGATGTACAGTAGCGGTCATGGAAATTGCATTGGGAATTATTCCCGAATTAAAAATATATATTTCTAAGTATATTACTTACATTCTCAATAATAAAGAACAGAAAATATAGTAGAAATAGATAAAAAGTTAAATCTTTGGTTTGAAACCTGAAAGCTACGTTATTCAAACCGGGGGGTCTGGGCCCATTAGTGATTGTGTTCAAACAATAAAAATGTCTTATTGAATATCAAATCAGAAATCTTATATTTTTAGAACATTGTTTTGTGTACGATCTCTGGTATACTGGAGGGTATTCCATACCCCCCAGACCCCCCGGTTTGGAAAACCTAGCTTTGCTTGTGTATTGTGTTTATATTAATTGCGTGTGGTTGTTGAAATTTCGGCTACTGTCAGTTAAGTACAACCACGAATCGGGCCGCAATTTTTTCTCTATTGGAAAGAGGACAATTTTCTGAGCATTTTGAGATTGGTCAGGATTATCTATTAGTTTTCGAGAAAATGGCATTTGAAAATCAAAATTTTACTTGCATTTTAGATAGGGAATTTGCTAACACGAGAGTTCTATTGACGGTGCGTGTGATCTGATATAGTCTTAGTGTTAGCAGTCAGACGCGATTGTGACATAGTCGGGTGCACATCGTGCAAGTTGAAACCTTTGTTTGTAACCGCATTGATTATATTACGCAATATTATGCAACAAATTAAAAAATGAAAAAAAGGCTAATAATTAAAAGCAAGTTTTCCCCTTTCGAGTAGCACCTTTGGCGAGTTGGTGCAATCTCGAGGGATGTTTTTTGCGAGTCAGCGTTCGTCAAAACGGCGCATAGCGCCCGAAGCGGTGGCTAGCGGAGCGTCGGTTTTGACGAACGCAACTAAGGCAATCGAGAATCTAACCTAAAAACGAGTTCAATGTTTGTCGACAACTGAATGCAAGCGCTACGGCAATCAGTAAGAGTATATTAATCCTCACGTACCGTCAATAGAATTCTCGACTTAATGAAATCCCTATCTAAAATGCATGTAAAATTTTGAATTTTCAAATGCCTTTTTCTCGAAAACTTATGGATAATCCGCAAAAAAACATTTTTATACTCAGAAAATGGTCCTCTTTCCTATAGAGCACAAGTCGAGGCTCGATTCGTGGTTGTACTTCCCTGACAGATCCCGAAATTTCATTGGGAATTGTTATTTTAATTCGGAAATATTCAGCGATGCAATTTCTATGAATGCTACTGTATTAATTTAAATAATAAGTTTGGGAAAGCAAATTTTACTCAATAATTCTTTTCATATAAGCATTTAAATAATTTAAATATGAATTTAATTTTTAACAAATTTTAACAAAAATTAGGATCGTAAATCAACTGTAAATCGATTTCGAAATGATTGATTTATCTCGACAAACTGCATAAGTAAATGCTAAAAGGTTTCAAATCAAGACTTTTAATTTGTGGGGTCAGAAAGTCGCAAAGGGCGTTACATTTACTCTTTTTAAACTTGACCTATTTTTTCTAAAATTGTCAAAATTTTAGGTGGTCTTTTGGTGACTTAAACCAACGTATTTTGATACGTGTCGTTTGAAAAACGAGCTTTCGTTTGAAAAACAAAATTTTGTTTGAGGGAGACGCTCGTAGACGGTTCAAAATGACAATCCTTATTTTCAACTTTAAAGACACATAATATTAAATTTTTTTTTTCATTTTTGACCTTGGCGTTCTGTCAATTGCCTTGACTTATGTAAATGTAGAACCAATTCTTAAATCTACAACGTGCTGATGCACACCCGAAGGCCGAGTTAAGAAACTCTTTCAAGTCCGAGATTCGAACCCAGAATTTCCGCTCTGTAACCCAACCAGTGATAACACCAATCCACTGCTGTAGTTCTCATAAATTCTTAAATATCATACTTACGTTAAATCTGCCAGTGCTAATCAATTTATCTCTTTAAACTGCATAAAAAAATGCCAAAAAAGGTTACGATTTAAGACTTTTAACTTTTGGGGTTGTTTTTTTTTTTTCAAAAATTGTCAAAAAGTTAGATGATCTTTTTATGACGTAAACCGATGTTTTTTTATGCGAGAAGTTTGAAAAACGCGCTTTCGTTTGGCGGAAATTCTCGTAAGCGGTTCAAAATGACAATCCATTTTTTTCAACTTTAAAGACACATAAATCCTTAAATATCATATTTACGTAAAATTTGCCTGCGCCGATCGATTTATCTTGTCAAACTGCAAAAGAAATTAATAAAAGAAGGTTTCGATTTAAGACTTGCAATTTTTGAGGTCAAAAAGACGTAAAGACGTCACGAAAAGTCAGGACAAAACGGTTGCAAACCTTACGTTTTTTGGAAAATCCGTCAAAAATTTAGATTTTTTTTTACCTAAACCCATGTATTTTGATGCGAGGAGTACTAAAAACTTGCTTTCGTTGGGCGGAAACCCTCGTAAGTGGTTCACAATGACAATCAATTTTTTCAACTTTAAAGGCACATAAATCCTTAATATCATACTTACGTAAAATCTGCCTACGTCGATCGATTTATTTCGTCAAACTGCATAAGAAAATGCCCCAAAAGGTTACGATTTTAGACTTTCAGTTTTTGGGGTCGAAAAGTCGCTAAGGGTAACCTTACGTTTTATTTTCGAAATTCGTCAAAAATTTAGATGGTCTCTTTATGACCTAAACTGACGTTTTTTGATGCGAGAAGTTTGAATAAGCAGTTCAAAGTGGCAATCCGTTTTTTTAACTTTAATATCACATGAATCCTAAAATATCATTCTTACGTAAAATCTGCCTGCACCAATCGATTTATCTCGTCAAACTGCATAAGAAAATGCCAAAAAGGGTTACAATTTAAGAATTTCAATTTTTGGGGTCGAAAAGTCGCACAAAAAGGTCATTAGCCTAGTACCAGTATGTAAGCTAAATAACTGGTTCAAATCCGGAAAGAGTCTGAAATTTCAAATAATCATCGTCTCGGTGCTTCGGTGGGCACGTAAAGCCGGCGGTCTCCCTGAGTTGATAGTTTGCCCTCATCAACAAAAATTCAGGGTTACAGGCACATCTGAGACGAGCCCAGCAAACTACCTCAGGTGTAAAACAATTAATATGCTCACAGAATAATAGTGACTTTGGCTTCTCTTCGATAGAAGCAGAACCCCGAAGTCAAGGCAAACAGAAGCAATCCTAGCCTTAAAGTGGAAGAAGAAGAAGAAGAAAGGTCGCAAAGGATTACTTTACGTTTTTTTTTCCGAAAATCGTTAAAAATTGACAGGGTCTTTTTATGTCTAAATCGACGTATTTTGATGTGAGGAGTTGACCTGTTGACCTTTTTTTATGCTTTTCATAACTGAATTATATTAAATAATTATTTTATGCGAACTTAAAATATCAAAATCAAACGGACAATAAATGAGGTTTCAATAATAATTATTATTAAGCATGAAAATTTGAAACAAAGAAACAGACTTCCATAATAAAATATCTCACTTGATTACATAGGTAAGTTTACATCAAACTTTTTATGGAAATAAATTTAAATTATTATATTTCAATTTAGCTTTGTTCATGTAGTATATTTTAATCAAAATGAGTTTGCAAAGTAGTAAAACATCAGAACGTTTTTGTTAAAGTAAAGTGCGACAGTTTATTTGTACTAAGCTAGCAATATTCAGGTACCTACAGGGTAAATCCGAAGTAAAATAAACAATACATTGATATAATAAAGTATTCAAAGTTACGTCAAGGTTTGGTAATTTAATTATTGCATTAATGTAAGTACCAGTTATAGTTTCATTAGATTATAAACAGATCAAATAGTTTCAATATCATAATTTAATTTAAGTTACGGATAAACAGATAAACCGATAAAGAGATAAACAGACAAACACATAATATGTGGCACCAAACTTACAGGGGCGCTGGTTTTACACTAAGTTTGGCTTTTGACTTGTGGGTCATAAAATATTGCGAAAATTATTTCTATAAATAGAAAATCAAATTAAGGTTTGGATAACCTACATATTATATGTTGTAATAAATTGTGTGGTTAACCGAATGCTAATGTTATTGATCGAAACTATATCAAATTGAAATTTTAAAATTAACATGTTAAATAAATGTAGTTGTTTCATATTCAGATTTTTCAAACGACAAAACACGATAGAATTTGTTTATTTAATCTGTTAATTTTTAAATTTTTTGCATTATGATATTACGTATAATGGCATAAAGTATACCTTCATTCTATTGGTTCTGGTAACCTTTAAAGTACAATGCAAGTAAGCTTTATGTGTGTACTACTTTAGGCCAATAGGGGCGCAATAGCTGATGCGGTGTAAGCTGGAGACTACATCAGGAGTATTGCATTATATCAAACAATGCATTAGATTGTATGCATATCCGCAAGCATTCAAACATTAGAATGCAACATCATAAATTTGTCATTCAAAAGGCACTTAAAATGCTATTTGAGCAAAAACCGCTGTTGGAAATTCGAATATAAAATTCTGGGTTACAGTGTGCTTTGCGAACACGCTGTATGTAATATTTTTCATTTTATTTGTATTTCAAAATTATTTTCTAAATTTACGTTTTAATAAATATTTAATTTGATATGAAAGCCGCGTTTTCAAAATTTACGTACTACCTAATGCGATTATTGCAACTTAAAGAATATTAGTTGCCCGAGTTACAATTTCCCTTTTTAAATGCTTTTATCGTTTATTACAAAATTTTAAATATTAAAATTTAATTAATTAATTTTATGGCAAACATTCTGTAATGCAATTTTAAAACTATTTCCTCCAAAATACATCATGCAATTTTTTGTCAATCAATCGGGAGCTAACTATAATAATGGTTTTTGCAAACCAACTTGGTTATAGTATATCAACAACGCTACCACAATCTAAACAATCATGTTATGCAATTTTAATTTTCAATCTCATCCAAGAAGGGGTTTCTGATTGGCCGTGTTTACACACAGATTTTGTTTTTGTTTAAACACTCATTTTCTTTTTCAAATTAACGTCAGGAAAATATCATAACTAATATATGATGTTGCATCTTCGTCCTTCTTATTTTTCTTTGGCGAATATAAAAATACAGTTTTTGATTTAATTTGACCGTCTGCTATGTTTACTAATTGACGACAACACTAAACCAAACAACACGTAATTTTGTATGTTTATTTGTATTGTAAATTGAGCGAGTAATTTCAAATTAAATGCAAACTTCGAGTAACCAAACTTGCATTTCATATGTAAATACAACTTGAGCATTAATTTTTAATTTGTAATTAAAAAGATGAAAGATGATTAAAAAGGAAGGGTTATCTTCTTAACCCTAAAGTTTCATCTCGGTAGCTCTTGAATTGAGTCCCTCGGGAATATCGCTTGCATTCATTTACGGATATGATAATTTCACTTGCTTCAGTTTTACATTAAATTTACAAAAGAAAAATATTCTTGTTCGTTTTTCCAAATTCTAAATGGGTTTTTGTTAGAAATTAGTAACTTTCGCATTTTCACCCGAAAAGCTATGATTACTTTTTAAAATTTAGTAATTTATTTTAAAAATGTAATATTTTATTTCCTTGGTGTCATTAAATGTTATAAAAAGTTTTCATTAATTACTTTTTAAAATGCAGTCCAATTTAAAAAAATGATTTATTACCGGAAATAAAGATTTCTCTTACGTCTATATGAAATAATATCAAATTTGCATAATTACTGGATTATATTTGTACATCTCAAGTACTATAATTGAGAGAAGCACTTCATTCTTTTGTGCTTTTAATTTTGCAAAATTACTTTTTATGGTTTTTGAAAATTAAATTTACAAGATGCCTTTTGTTACAGGTGAGGAAATTCAGTCTGATTATGGTACAACTTTAAGGTAAAATTTTAATTATTATATTAGTAAAACAATTTCTTTTTTTAATTTTCAAGTAAATAAAATTAAAATTCTAAACGTTTTTGAAAAATTTTAAAAAAATCAAATAAATTTATTTTATTTATAATTATTCTACCATGAAATACCCACTTTTAAATAAAAAATATTTGCAAACTGAAGTCAGTTTATGTACCAAATTATTTATAACCTCTGCTCCTTAAAACCTAACAGTTTTTTGATAAAGTAATTTTTCAAATATTGATTAAATTTTAACAAAATCAAAGTTTAGTCAAAATTATAAAAAGTTCAAAAGTTCAAAATCTAATGTTAAAGTTTGAAATAACTAAACTTTAATGTTTAATGTTTAAAGTTCGAAATAATTAAACTTTAACATATCGAAACGACCTTATTTCATACATAGTTGCCCACATTCTAATCAATTATTTAAACAAGATAATATGAGATGTTTTCAGCTCACGCCCTTATTGGTGTTAATACTCAGTCCTTTTCAATCCTCCCTATTTACGATCATCCAGCTTCCATTTTTATATCTTTTCTTAAGCCTTTTAACTTACTGAGACTGTCAAATCCCACGTTAGACGCCATTTTCGTGTGTAAATGCTGTACAAGCAAACAATTTAATTTTTCTTAACCTTCTAAGGACGGGACTGGTCAAAATGTCGACCACCGATAAAACGCAAAATATTTGTTGTTTTTCTACGTAATTTGATACACTGAACAGCCTTGGATTAAGGAGGAGCAAGTCTCGACTCGGCTGTGCACAGGACGGCAATACAAAAAAGCGCCAAATTTTTATGTTTGAAGTTACCATTTTTCTGAAAAGCCATATTTCTGCAAGATTTTGGGTAATAAGCTAAATAATCGCAAAATAAAAGCTAATAATCTAAAAATTGTGAGTATACCAATTTTGAAAAAAAGTGTTTAAAAGTTACACATTTGTTTAATATTTCTGCACAATTTGTGTCAATATTGGCTCTAAACTCAAAATTGTGTTAGAAAAATATCAGTGTTTCCTTCAGCAATTTTAAGCAAGTAAACAACCCAATTTGTGTAATTTTCCGGTACGTAATTCGCGAAGAAAAATTATTCCAAACAATAATTTTAAAATTTGAACAACAATTGAGCATATTTCTAGAACAAGATAATCCAAATAAGAACTACATTAACTGCACATTTCTAGCACCATCTGCCTAATCTTTACTGTTAAGTAATTTTAGGTGCAAATGTACAGTGTTGTGGAACTTTCGGTAGTATATTAATAATATACTGTAGTCGATGACGATCACATACACTGAAAAAAGTGCTTAAAAGTTACTCAGTTGTTTAAAAATTCTGCACAACTTGTGTCCATATTGGCTCTAAACCAAATTTTATGTTAAAAAGATGTCAGAGTTTCTATCAGAAAATTACAGCAAGTAATCAACTATATTTGTGTAATTTTCAAGTACATAATTTGCGAAGAAAAGTTATTCGAGACAATAAGTTGAAAATTTGCACAAAAATTGTGCATATTTCTAACGCAACATTCTGCATATTTTCAGAACAAAATAATGCAAATTAGAACTACACTAAACTGCACATTCTTTGTTCAATCTCTACTGTTAAGTAATTTTATGTGCAAATTTACGGTGTTTTGCAGTAAAAATGTTGGTAGTATATTGACAATAACAGCTCTCAACCTTGCAGTCGATGATAATAACATACACTGAAAAAAAAGTGCTTAAAAATTACACAGTTGTTCAATATTTCTGCACAATGTGCCAATATTAGCTCTAAACCCAGAATTGTGTTAAAAAGATGCGATAAAAGATAGAAAATTATTCCAAATAATAAATTTAAAATCTTCAAAAATGTGTGCATATTTCTAAAGCAACATTCTGCATAATGTTTGCAGAATCTGCAAACTCTTTTAATTTACTTAACCTTTTTAACTCACTGAGACTGATAAATCACACGTTTGGCGCCATTTTCTTGTTTAAATGCTGCCTAAACAAACAATTTAAGTTTTTATAATAATATTTAAAATTTATAATTTGTATTAATCCAAAACTAACTTTTGAAAAAATGAATCGCATCATAGAATTTGATTTGAGAATTTACAGTTGTGATAACTAATCCAAAGTTGAAATCCAAAATGATTAATTGACAGCTGAACAACATTTTTCATCTAATTACAACTTACTATAAACAACTGATGTCCTAAAAATATGTAATACTATGTAATGTATGATGATAAATTCCATCCATCTATAAAACCAATATAAATTTGTGTCTGTAACCCAAAATTGTGTTAAAAAGATGTCAACGTTTCGATCAACAATTTTTGGGCAAGTAACAACCCAATTTGTATAATTTTCAGGTATACTGTTAATTAATTTTAGGTGCAAATGTACAGTGTTGTCAGTGAAACTTTTGGTAGTATATTGACAATAGGTGTAAACCTTGCAATTGATGATGATGACATACACTGAAAACAAATGCTTAAAGTTACACAGTTGTTCAATATTTCTGCACAATTTGTGTCTAATATTTTAATTCTATTCAATATTTATTATAATATTGCTTGAGCAAGTAACAGCCCGATTTGTGTAATTTTCAGGTATGTACTACATTATTTGCGAAGAAAAAATTTTCCAAACAATAAGTTTAAAATCTGCACAAAAATTGTGAATATTTCTAAAGCAACATTCTGCATATTTCTAGAACAAAATAATCCAAATTAGAACTACACTAAACTGTGCCTTTGTTGCTCAATCTGCACAATCGCTGAGTTATAAATAGCACGATTTTGGATTAAAACCGTAACATTTTAAGTGCATAATATTGGATAGATTTATTGTAAGCAGTTGTACAGTTTTTAATAGAAGTTTATAGATACAAACGTTCACTTTTTTCTTAAAAAAAAAACACTGGATTAAAAAACTGCACAATTTGGGTTTCCAATTTGTACAATCTAAAATGCACAATTTTGTGCAGATTTATCGCAAACGATTAAGCTAAAGAATACTAACCGGCTATTACCAAATAACATTTTTGGTACCTGTCAAATAGTAGCCTAGGTCAGACATCTAACAGGTCCTTATTTAGACTGCTCAAATCGGAGTGACGAAACACTGTCTTTCCGACTGGAACGGATGTGAATAATGTTTCCGCACGGAGTTTTACAAATTCAAAATTGTGTAAACTGAATAATAAACGGCAAAGAATTTGTCAGCATTTGTTTATTCTATTGGGGTTGCAAACAAAAATTTATATTAAATTAATTTATAACAGGTTGGTACTCAAAGAAACCTCTGAATCTAATAAAACACCCGAATTAATTATAATTTTCAATGGAAATACCAAAAATGTTTTCAATTTATTTCTATGTCCAAGATTTGAAAGGCAATCAGATTACTATCGAGGAATTGTAACAAAGTGTAACAAAGAACGGGAAGTAGATAACGCCATTTACAAAATAAACAAGACATTTATCACCACATTTTGCGACCTTTTGCGTCCTTTTATATTTGACAATTGTTAGATTAGATTTAAAAGGAAATATCTTTAACGCCCAATTTAAATAATTTTATATAAGTACTTCGTCAGTTTATTTTTAATTGTTAATTCAATTAGGGGAACGACGGTTTTAAATTAATTTTTATTGAGTTTCTGGTTTACTTAAAGTTGCACTAACTTTAATGGGTTATAAACAACTTTATATATTAGGAAATGTTCACCTTTATTATTAACTTTACATTGACATTAAATAAATTGTGAGGCACTTTTATAGCACTTTTATATGAGAAAGGGAAAACTCATAGTTTACTTTTATTTGTGAAAACCAGGATACTTCTATTGTCCAAAATAAATTATATCTCAAATTTGTTAGACCTAGCAAAAATAAATTTCTGCTTACAATCCAACTTTTACCTCACATTGGATCTTGTTTTAATACAAAAAATAAATTTTAAATATGTTTAAATAAAACTCAAATTAAAGTATGGTCATTTTACATAATAAGGTGAATCAACTTTGGCACAGACTAATTAATCGTCTCTAATTAATTCCCAGCATAACGAATCGAATAATCTAACTGAGAAATTAATTTGAATTTTAAATGTATCACCGTACTTAAAATTGAATTGCCATAAGAAATAATATGCAAAGGTTGTCCTCAAAAGTGCTGGAAATATTCCAAAATCAATTCAGCTTAATACAATGAAAAATTTACAAAAATACAACTTTTCAGAGTTATTTTTAGTGGAAAAGTTGCACGAATACGTTCATAAAATAATGTCTTACTATTTTGCTAGATATTTGTTATTGCAGCAAATATAATTAGTTCGAATTACTAACATATATTGGTTAATACTGGGGGGTATTCCATACCCCATTTTTCTTCAGTTCTCTCGTAAATTACTCAGTATCCATAATGCTGTAGGGTATGACATATTGGCCTATAACCCCCTGTCGGTTCAGGTTGAATTTTGATTTAAGTTTTAAATATGTACAGATAACAGTGTATGTAAACCGGGAGGTTTGGGGGGTATGAAATACCCCCAATGTACTCTTCCATTTTTGAGTAAATTACTCAATTGCTATAATGCTGTAAAGTATGTCATATTAGCCTATGACCCCCTGCCAGTTCAGGTTAAAATTTGATTTATGTTTTAAATACATATAACAGTGAATGTAAACCGGGGGGTTTGAGGGGTAAAGAATACCCCCGTATTTTTTAGCCAGCAAATTAGCAAATAAGATTATTGTGATATTAATAAAGAAATCAGGGAAATGAAAAATTTTTATATTATTTCTTATTGATAAGTAATAATAATTATTGCATCGAAAAAAAAATTTGTAATAACAACTAATTTTTTTATTTGCAATGGCACCAACAAAGTTTTTTTTGCTACTACAACTAAATATTTTGTAATACTAAATAAAACGTTGTTTAATCAACTAATTTCCTACCTCGCCCTCGCCGCCAACTATATGGCGGGAAAACAGTGAAAAAAAATTTTACTAAATAAATATACAACTAAATATTCAAAATTTAATGCGGAATTTGGGTCCTTGACTTTCATTGCGTAACCAGTAGTACAGTTTTCGTATCCAAATAATCTCGCTGAACATACCCCCATAATAATTCCGTTGTCGCTTTATCTTGTTTTAACCGTTTGGGGGCGGGGGGGGGTCACTGGTAATCTACATTCAAAGAGTCGATCAAATCCTGCATTTGCGTATGTTCGCCAATTTGAATTTTATAAAAAATGGTTTTTTTAATAACTGGGCCACTTTTAATTTTAACGAAAATTCGGGAAGACAAAGTTGTGGGAAATTCAATTTTCTAAAACTTTGATTGTCATTTTTTTTCTTTCTAAAATTGGTATTTTTCAAATTAAACCTGAAAAAAGCGGTAATATTTTAAATTTTATGAAAACTGATTTTACTTGAATAACTCTGTCAATTTCAATTTTAACGAAAAATCGTCAAGGCAAACGTTGTAGGAAATTCAATTTTCTTTTGGTAAATAACGGTAAATAACAGAAATTCTTTCGGCACGCCACGTGCATGACAACGCTGTCAACAGTTCGAAGCATCCCTCTTTTCGAAAAGAAGGAGCGGGGAGGGCGCACTTTTTAAGAGCGACTTAAAAAAATAAATAAATTTTGTTAGTTTTATTGACAGATTTGCACAAATGAAGGCAAAAAAAATTAATTTGCAGTAAAATTATTAAATGAAATATTAAAACAAATAAATTATTTCTTTTTTACAATTATTATTAGAATTTTTCATTATATTTTGTACTAAATAATGTGTTGTGCCCAAAATTTGAGTAGAATAATTAACTTTCGCCAATTAGAGAGGATCCAAATTCAGGGACGGCCCCGGGCCTCAAAATCCCTCTCTACGCCGCTGCCGCAATCCTAACAAAACAAAAACAAAATACGCACCATAAACAACTCGTAAACAAAATTTTAACATTTCTTTTTTTCTTTTTTATTTGCGTAGGACCTTAAATATTGACTATAGGAAAAAAAAGGTAGGAACCAAAATTGTTCAAAATTTAATTCTCTACAAGTTTGTTTATGTTCATTTATGCTCTAAAGTTAAAAATAAATGAGATAATGCAAGAGGTTTCCTTCGCTGCTATTTTCAAGTTTAATATAAAAAATATCGATTTCCGAAAAAAGTTTGGTAACCAACTTGACGTTTTTAAACCGTCTTTAAGATTTTTAAGTTATTCAAGAAAAACTATTTTTGATAAAATTCAAAATAGCAGACATAAGCAAATGCAAGATTCCGTCGACAGTGAAAGCCAATCAACTGGCATGATCCAAAGCTCATAAATGAGCTCGTAAACGTTAATTCAATTGACGTCTTTTTAACGTGTTCTGGTTGACATAATTAAAATAGCTATAACACTTTGCGTCACTGGCCAAGTTCCAAATATATTATATACTTCATCCAATATTACATATTATGCAAGGTTGAAAACACGTTAATTACACCTGGGCGTAATGTAAACGTATCTTTTTCCCGAATTACAAATTTATTTTTCTGAGTGTGTTGAAAACCTTAACCTTGCTACAAAATTAACTTCAATTAAAATTACGCCATGGATAAACAAATTTTGAAATCCTAACAGCTTCCTTCTGGTGGGGGGTTAAAACGAGACAGATTAAGCAACATCAATGAAAACACGTTTTTTAGATTGTCAGGTTAAAATTTTAAGATCAAGATCAAACCTTTTTACGGTTTGGTTTCTTCCGGCCGTGTGAACGTTTTTTTATTATTAATTACTATTTAATTGTAAGCAACTTAACTTTTTTGCTGAATTACAACGTAATTAGCTAAAAGATTATAATTACAGTAGTTTGAAAGTTTTTTAAGTTTAAAACGCTACGTTTGCATCTTACAGTTTTCTCGTTGCACTTTTATCTCGAAGTGTTTGTATTTTTAAATTAATGAACGCAAAGTTTTTAGCTAAAATAGTTGTAGCACGTAATTTTTAAATGCAAATAATATAAATCCAATTAAGTTAATGAATAAAATAAAATTTAGATCTTAATTAGGCTATCACGTTGTGAGCAAAATAAAAATTTCTAGCTAATCTATTTTTTATGTGAGATTCCCCAGACGACTGTACGTTCTGTGTTGAATGATAGCGTACTTTTATATTCGTTAACTTGGAAGATGTCTTTTGGTCATTAAGAGTTGGCAAAGAGTGGAATTGAATGAAGATATATGCGAGTGTGAGCCTTAAATACTCTTCTATATTCTAAAACCAACTTCTTAATGTAATGTTGCAAGTTTTGATATTTTTTATCTATTTATTTGTGTATAAAAAATTACTAAAGTTTAAACGAGTAAAACGAAATAACGAAATGAATGTTCAAGATTTATTTTGATATATTTTATTTCTAAAATAAATTATATTATTCGTCGGAAACCAAATAAAGTAACTTACTTTTATTATTAGATAATCACTATATTTTTACTGTATTTAAAAAGGCATTTGCAACTTTGTTTCCTTCCATATATAATTACTTTATATCTGCAACGTACTATACCGCCTCCGGCTACCTAATATATGCGTTTATTTATTTATAATTATATTATAGTGATTTAACGACAAAGGTTATCTTTTGTTATATTGTCTTTAATGCGATTGAAATTTTACTAAAATTTAATAAAAACTAATTTAATTTACTAAAAAGTACAATGGTACAAATGGCAACCGATTCACAACAGGTTCAGGATTTAACTGCATACATCATAGATAGATGTATGTTCAATCATAAACCTGGAGTATTCTTGCTTTATTGGATTATTTGTGATTAATGATAGCTCGCAGCAACCTGCAAATTAATTGTGCACAGCACCTCCCCTTTTTGAAATTTGACAAAAGTCTTTTTATATTTTAAAGTCCGCGTGATGATTATGAATGGTGATTAGTTGATATTTTTTTATAATTTTTAATTTATCCTGTCCCTGCTCAGAACAGGTGTATACACAAGAGTTTTATTAGATATATAAATTACTTATTACATTTACTACATCTCACTGTATGTAGTATGCTAGTATATGTGTTCCTGGAAGCTGTAACTGTAATTTTTTAAGAGCCAAGAAAGAAGAAAAGTTTAGTTTTATAGCTACTCAAAGTAGCAGCGCCTAACATAACAACTACATTCTTTATGAATTATTGAAAATGGATAAAATAGATGTTAATCTTTAATGTAACTTCTCAGCTTCCGAAATTATTAATTATTTATTTAATGCTTCAGAAAATCGACATTGTGCTATATTCATTGTTACACTCTTACACAAATTACACATTTTAGAGTGTAGAAAACAATTTTTATAAACGTAAATAAAAGGCCTGTTTTACTTTACTTTTAGTGCCGTTCGTCGTCGGCAGTAAAAGTACTGTTATTTAAATATATATATTTTTCTAAGAAAATTATCATGTTCTATCGAGGAAAACTTTGATACTTAATATATTTAGAAATGTTTAATTCGGTAACGCAGAAACGTGCGCTACAAATAAAAGCTTCCGATTAGTTTTTGGTATATACCAAGGTAGAAGGGACGTATCCAAAAGGAACTTCAGAATGTATTGAAATTTTGTAAATAAATTTTCATTTTCTGATTTTCCCGCCAAATTATTGATGTCGCAACTGCTTGGTAGAGAAATCAGGTCTTTACTGCCAGGATGGCCAATTTGCAGACCAAATTTTCTTTCTGAGAATTGAGTTTCAATTTTGATTTTGGGTGCGTTATTATATTGCGAAAAATAAGAAAAGATTAAAATATTAAAAAGATTTTTAAGAAAGTTTTTTGTAATTAAAAATTATAATTTTAATGCAATTGTAGATGTAAATTAAATACACGAAATTATCTTTTGAATTTAAAAAATTTAAGAATTTGGTTTTCCCAAATATATTATAGAGCAGCGCTGCAGGCCTCGTAGATACAGGGTTGAGTAATAGACAAAGTAATGTGCAGTTGAAATAATCATATTTCATATGTCATATTTAAAAATTTTGGAATTTCTTGGTGAATTTTCATTGCTCATTGTGCGGAAATTCGGTTGTGAAGTTGAAATAATTTATTATTTTTTTTACACGGCAATATATACCCCTAATGTAACCTAATGTAACATTGCCATCCGGGGGGTTTGGCGGGTATGGAATACCCCCTAGTACACCAGAGATGGTGCGCAAAAAAATGTGTTATTGAGCTTATGGATTTCAAATCAAAAATCTAACTTCTAAGATTTCTGATTTTAGATTCAATAACACGTTTTATTTTTTAAACACAATCACTGATGTGCTGGGGGGTATTCCATACCCCCCCAGACCCCCCGGTTTGAAAAGCCTAGCTTTGTGATTATGTTAAGAAATGTATTATTGAGCTTATAACCTTATAAGTTTCAAACCAAAAATTAAATTTTTTATCAATTTCCATTCTATTTTCTATTGTTTGTTATTGAGAAGATAATGTAGAAATCTACTTTTTTAATTCGGGAAAAATTTCCAATGCAAATTCCATGACCGCTACTGAATCTGTCAAATTTTTGACCAAGCCTACTAACAATCTATTCTTCACAAACGACGCAGAAATTGTCTAAGCTCTTATTACACAATAACCTTCTCGTAGCATTATACTCATCAAAAGCCAATCAAGCGGTTGCTTGATAACGATGCCTACGGGCCTGCTTTACCACCCTGACTAGCTGCCGATACTGGGGTTCCGATTTCCTGCGTCTTACATTTTTTTCCGAGTGCCTGGCATGGCTCCATTGACGTACGAAAAACATCTGAGATTCGTTGTTTCCATTTCACATGTAAATCTCTTCGGTGCTGCATTTTAGGGTTTTTTAATTTAAGGGTTTAAAGGTTGAGAACGGGCCCTTTCGGTGCCGTCTGTTTGGCGCAAAACCAATTCGGTGCAAGAGAGATTTGGCGTAACACATTTCGGCGCAGAGACTTTCGGCGCCCCTAAAGCGGCGCACACCCGATCGTGTTTAAATTCGGCGAAGCTGAATTTAGACACTAGAAGCAAGTGTCTAGTCACGAGATGTTCATAAAAGATATCCCTATTTTTTAAAATTATTTTTAATCTATCTTTGAGACGTTGAGCGACTTGAAGACGTTTATTTCAGCTTCTGCATGGTTATTCGTTCGTTCTAAATTATTTAGCGTTTGTTGGTATAGTACATTTCGTATATTATAAAATTATAATCGTACAATGCAGGACATCTAGAATTGCCTACCCTCGTTGTGACGCCCACATTACTATTCGAACCACTTTAAAATACAAATGCTAAACAAGTTACCATGCGACACTGCAATAATTGTTGTAATCGATTCTTAAACGGGGAGTACCCGCCAATTGCCATTGCATATTTTGATTTAAAGGAAAGAAATGAATTGTCTTTGCGGCGAATGGCCTTGGCGCAGAAATAATATTTGCCGAATCGTCCTTACACCAAATTATCACTGCTACTGAAAGGCGGCATCATATCGGGTGTGCACCGAACAGACTACACCGAATATGCTGCGCCGAAAACACCAACACAATAACCTTATAACCTCAAAACCCATAACCCTAAAACCCATAACCGTAAAACTCCGTAATTTTAAAACGCCGTAATGCAGCAACGCAGAGACTTTCCTAACTCCATAACCTAAAAATTCTACAACCTGGAAACTTCATAACCTCAAAACTCCTGGATTCTTAGGGGAGCCTATGGAGGGTAGAGGTACCCCTCTACCCTCCATAGGGGAGCCTTTTCAGCGCAGCCGATTCGGCGTAGCGTCCTTATACCAAATACTATAGATACAGTGGCGCAGCCAAGATTTTGTTATGAGGGGGCTAAGGAACGTGAGCTGAGCCAAAGGCGTGCGCCGCCGGCAAAATTTTTTCGGAAAAAGGGGCGTGGTCATGTTATTTTCAAGTATAATTATTGTGTTACCACTGTTACCTATCTTAAATTGAAGTGAGAATTAAAGGACGGCGTTTAAATAACAAATTTATAAAAAAATAAAATAATTTAAATAACACAGAGCGAAATTATTATTAAAACGATTATTATTTAAAAAAAAGAAGAGTGTTGGGGGGCGTAGCCCCCCCTCTTGGCTGCGCTACTGTGTAGATATTTACTTACACAAAATCGTCTCTGCGCTTAAAAGGCGGCGTCAGATCGGGTATACGCAAAACTCTCTACTTCAAATCGGCTGCACCGAAAAGACCTAAAACTTTAGGGCAGCGGCGGCTCGTTAAAGGAGGCAAGGAAGGCTTGGTTTCCCCTGAAATTCTGTACTATTAATTAAACTACCAAATTTTCAAAAATATAAAATAGTAGATTTTTGATTGTAAGAACTATCGAAGGATAGATACTCATTCCACAATGTTTATTCAAAAAATAAAGTAAGGCTACCGCAGAAGCAGAACAACCTGTAGATGCTGTAGCCATCACATGGATGGCATGGGGTAACTGTACTACTGATTAGTACCGTAACTAGGTAATGATACGCCCGGTGCAAACGTAAAATTTTACGCTCCCCTCTCAACTTAAATTTTCGGCAAATATTGAATGAGGCAACCTTCATTTTCGTGTGACTTATCGTTTTCTTTTTGCTTTTTTCTCTATAAAATCAGCGGCGTTCACTGCTTTGCACCCTCTTTTGCGTCGCCTTCTATCTTGTTTCCAGGGCAACCGCATTAGTCGCCCCACGCTACTTAACCTCTTAAGGTCCACATTTTAAAAATTATATATTAAAAATTTTGATAATTTTATAGAATTAGTTTTTATTTTTCGGGTTGAAATTCAATGGTCCAATTTAGGAACATGAGACGTTAATAGGTTAAGGCACTGCTACTGATGATTTTAAGATTCCTTTGCAGTAGCTATACATCAACTGAAATCTAGGACATAAGATGAACACATTTAATAACGTAGTTGAGCGTCAGCTTCTTTTGTAAATCGTGCGCCTTGATGATATATCTATAAATATCATCATTAGAGTTTATTTTTTAAATTTAAGAGATTTGTATGGAATCAAGGGGAAGAATCGATGAAGAAATCTGGTATACAAGTGAAGGGAAATTTGGGAAAATTTAAGGAAATCCTGAGAAACCTTAGTAAATTTTAGAAAATTATAGAAAATCTAAGGAAAAATTGGAAAATCATAAAAATCTTTAGAAATTTTGAAAAGTCTATATTTCATTAATAGCCTCTTCAAATGATGAAGATACGAGCCACCACTGCCTTAGGGGTTATGAGTTTTGAGGTTATGGAGTTTTCAGATTATGGAGTTAGGAAAGTATTTCCGTTGCTGCATTTTACATTATGGGTTATAGGGTGTTAGAATTACGGAGTATTGAGGATTTCGGTTTTAGGGATCTAGGTTTTGAGATTCTTGGGTGGGTTCTTGGGTCATGAGGAGTTTTTCCATTTTAACCTATTTTTGGAGGTTGAGAGAAAAACCTGACGTGATGCGGCAAAGCAGGTCTCGGATTCAGCTTCAGCGACCCTAAAAACATACAATGCACCTAGTCTGGTCAAAGGAACCATCGATATTATTTTGTAGTCCTGTGCTATCAATAAATGGACTAAAGTAGTCTAAGGCTTTCTACAATTACGTTTGTGTAATTGTATTCAAAAGAAAAGAAAAAAATTGGTGGTAGCACCAATAACGATTTAATGTTCTGTTTTGAGAGAAGGCGCCCCATGGCCAAATATGCACTTAAACTTAAAATATGCATTTATAGGTAATATAAAACCTACATAAAACAACTCGGAAAGACGTAAAACATATTATTCTAGTTTTAAATTTATTTGCAAAAAAAAAACACTCAAATGCCTAAACATCCGATCGCTAGTTATTATAAACTTTTCATAAATTTAAATAAAATTATAAGAAGTTTTTTTTTATTTGGAGCGATTGTTGAAAACGAATTGCATGATCCACAAAATGTACACTAGCTCCGATTAATTTTTTTCTGAAAATATAAATAAATTATTATGAAATAAAAAAATTACTTTTGTTATAACGTCAAAGTACTAGAGTACTTGAATTTAACTTTTCCTATAATAATTGATCGACATTAAGTGTACTTTTTCAACAAAACTAGAAAACAAAAAAATCCTTGTCATCCATTAGTCTAAGTATTTTCGTGATGAAAATTTTCTCAAACAGAATAGTAGTATACAGTGGCGGCAATATGAAACGCACGGTCTTAAAAATTTAAGTAATTGGTATTATTTTCATATATATTGTATTAACATTGAACTAATACTTATATGTTTCAATTGACTAACCAAAATATATACAAAAATTACAAATTCGATAATATAATATATATATAACCACTTAAATTCACCCCTGTAATAAATAGCACGTTTTTCAGGTATATTTTTGCACATCAATAAAAACAAAAATTTCAGTTAAAAATATAATTTAAGTAACATTTATGTTGTATATAGTTTACTAATCGATAATTATTTTATTAATATGTGGTTAGCCCTCATCGTGCCTTTATGGCATCCTGTAAACGACGAGGAATTGATTGCACTAACCGTTCCAGGTAGTCGCCCTTTATATTATTGTCCAATACAAATTTTAATGCCTGTATTAACTCGGGTACACTTTTTGGAGAATTTTGAACCACGTGCCGTTACATTATTGCCCAAAAATTCTCAATGGGATTCAAATCTGGGCTATCCCGTGACCAATCGATTACATAAATTGCATTATTAATAAAATAATTAGCTACCTGTATCAAATTGAAGAGCAATCAATTGGATATTTTTGCATAATTTGATACTTAAATGTATTAAAATCAATGCCCGATTAAAAAATTTTGAAAAAAAAAATTAGTTACCACGGTACTACTTACTAATTTTGCAGTACGACAAGGTGCGTTATCTTGCTGAAAAATGCATTCATCATTTTCCGCGTATAAATTGAATACCGATGGTTGTAAACTAGTTTTTAATATACCAAAAAATTTTACAAGGTTCTGTAAACGCTAAAAAAATTTTTGGTATATTAAAAACTAGTTTACAACCATCGGTATTCAATTTATACGCGGAAAATGATGAATGCATTTTTCAGCAAGATAACGCACCTTGTCGTAGTGCAAAATTAGTAAGTAGTACCGTAGTAACTAATTTTTTTTTTCAAAATTTTTTAATCGGGCATTGATTTTAATACATTTAAGTATCAAATTATGCAAAAATATCCAATTGATTGCTCTTCAATTTGATACAGGTAGCTAATTATTTTATTAATAATGCAATTTATGAAATCGATTGGTCACGGAATAGCCCAGATTTGAATCCCATTGAGAATTTTTGGGCAATAATGTAACGGCACGTGGTTCAAAATTCTCCAAAAAGTGTACCCGAGTTAATACAGGCATTAAAATTTGTATCGGACAATAATATAAAGGGCGACTACCTGGAACGGTTAGTGCAATCAATTCCTCGTCGTTTACAGGATGCCATAAAGGCACGATGAGGGCTAACCACATATTAATAAAATAATTATCGATTAGTAAACTATATACAACATAATTGTTACTTAAATTATATTTTTAACTGAAATTTTTGTTTTTATTGATGTGCAAAAATATACCTGAAAAACGTGCTATTTATTACAGGGGTGAATTTAAGTAGTTATATATATATTGTAATGTAAAGTTTTAAACTCCACACACTCTTACCTTTTTCTCCAGCTAGCTCAGATAATTTCGGAGATACTTGACTCTCAGGAGCGAGTTCAATTTGAAACCCACGAATCGTATGTTCCCAGAAAAACAAAATTCTTGATATGAACGCAAAATAAGTTTTATTTATTACCAATAACTTGAAACTTATAAATTCGTTTCCTGACTCTAAGTGTGAACGTGTAGCAAGACTTGATAAATGAATTACATTTACTTTAATTCCAAATATGACTTCTAAATTCATTTACCAAATTTAGCTGTTAATGTAATTATGTTAGTATAAAAAATTATGAAAATTATAAAAATTCTGAGGAATAAAAATAGTTCAAATAAACAATAATTCTTAGCTTGATTAACGTTTGAGGTCCACTGCTTTCCTCGTTGTCCTTAGTCATTTGGTTCCGTACCACGCTGGATGCAACAGGTGTTTCTGCTACTGAAATTTGCTTATCGGAGTTGATCGGATAGTTTTGTTCTTGTGAAATTTCTTCGATTATCGCCTTAATTACACACGTGTATTCTTTTATTCCATACAAATTCCATCCAATTTTCATTTGAGGTAAGTAAATTTTTGTTTAATAATTCTAATATTTCGCATAAATGCAAATGGCGGTCGGGTAGCGTTACTAAAATTTTTATCTTGAAAATACCAAATTTTAATTTTCTGCTTTATTTCAGCTTGAAACAAAACGCAAACAATATTTTCTTATACAATCGCACTATCAACAATCAGGATATGCTCCCTGACTTAATCAGTTAATCGTTTGGCAAAATTAACGCAAATTATAAAATCACAAAATTTGTAACGCACCAATTTTGCGTGCACTCGGAACAACGTCCTCTACCACCAACGAACCTTCCTCCAACCTTATAACAACAAATTCCCTCGTAAGTTCAAATTATACAGTATGCACCATATTTCTTCTAAACACTTTTTAATTTTAGGTTCACGTTCGCAAGATTTGTCACTATTTCACAACACCTTAAGTTTAATTACAGTAGACAATAATATTTGTGTAAAAAGTAGTGTATTGGGTAACAATTTTGAGTCGTTGTTTGTTATTGGCATTAAATAATTAAAAACCGACTTGCCGACATGAAAACAAGTCTTTGAATCGCGGTGCAAATCGATTAGTGACTCCAACCGAATCAAAACTACCAAGAAGACAAAGCTCGTCCAAAAATATCAGCTGCCGGTTAGAAATATCATTACATCTAATATCCCCTTGCTTCAAGTTGATCATTTGATAAGAGATCCAAAATTTCGCAAGCAAATGTTGACTTGAAGCCAATAGCTTCTGTAATGATATAAAAAAAATTTTTTATAAAGTCTCCCCAGTGCATCTTTTCTAACTAAATAAAAATCCTCCCCTTGTCAAACTTTCCTCAAACTAAACTAAATCTTTCCACGTACTTCACTAAATAAAAAAATCAAATTCCCTTCAACTAAATAAAACCCTCAAAATAAAATAATTCTATCTAATTAATTAATTATCATCATAATTGGCAATTATTCGCACCTCCTTATCATGTTTATTAAAAATTGTAATTTTTCCTCTTAATTTTCCCGGATCAAACACCACTTTTCTTTCCCTAATCATGTTAACAAGCACCTGTTGCAAAAATTCCCAATCCACCTGTCGCAATATTTCTAAATTTTCAAAGTTCTGATTTTCAAATTTTGTTTTTATTTTCATGTGCTGTTCAATTGGTATTAAAATTAATCTTTCCTCCGATGCTAAATTATCAATGCTTGGATTTAAATCAATGAAATTACTTTTAAAACACCTATCACGTTGGAACCGACCATCACCTAATTGTGAAGTTCCTTCGTTAAAATAATGCACTCGATCTATTCTAACTTTTGCATGTTGGTTTTGTTCGTAGTTACCATTTCTCTTATAATTCAAATTTTTAATTTTTTTATTGCGTTTATACTCCCCCGAATCTTTTTTATAACAAATCATTTGCAACCTGTGCATCCCTTCAAAATTTATCTTCTTTATTTTTTGTAAATAAAGAACCACCCCTCTATCTAGCTCCCGCTCGTAAAGTTTACTTTTCCATGTGTGGCTAAACACACCTTCACCCTCTCTCTCATAAAATTTTAATTCATCCCTCCAAATCATCTCCTCATACTTCCGTCTCAAAATTTTAACTTTAATTTTTATCTGCACATAATCCTGTACGTAATTCTCTCCCCTAATTATTATCTCAACCTGTTTAACAAAAATTTTAGCATAATTGGGACTTATCAAAATTTTCTCCTTTATCAACAAATTATTTTCACTGTTAATCTTACTCATTTCCGTTTCATCCCCTGTATCATTATCAATTGTTTTATTTTTTTCAGAGTCATTATTTTCCTCCCCTAAATTTTTATTAATTTTATCATTTTCATTTTCATCTAAATTTATAATTTTATCAACCCCGTTTTCTAATGTTTTATTTTCCTCCCTCAAAATTACTTTCAATTCACCAATTTCTTCATCCACAAATTCTACTTTTAAATTCGTTATATTTTGTCTTTCTTCCCAATTATTAAATTTTTCCTGAAATTCCTGAAAACCCCTATTCATATCCCCTCTTATTATTTCTACATTTTGATCTAATTTAAAATTTACATTTTTTTCTAATTTAATCATATCTCCTCTATTTTCTCTCAGACATTCTAACATCTTTTTTTCACTTTCCTTTTGACTGTTTAACATCTTTTTTTCACTCTCCTTTTGACTGTTTTTCATATCCCCACTTAATATTTCTGTATTTTGATCTAATTTTTTTTCTAATTTCCCACTTATACTTTCTGTCATTTCGTCCATAATTTGCCTTTGATTATTTAACAATATCTGCATCACTGACTCCAAGCTCAATCCCCCCTGATCTATCGAACCCTTTTTTGTACTACTGTGCATTGGCGGTGTTATCGGCGAGTCCCATACTTGTACCACCTGTTCCCTAACTTGACCTTCCTCTACCTGTCTTTCTTCCACCTGACTTTCCTCTACTTGACTTTCCTCTACCTGTATTACCCCATCCTCTGATCCTTTTCCTGCCATTTTGATTTATTTAATTATTTTATTTTATCTAACTACCCTGTTTCTTATTGAAATCGTGGTTTCGAACTCCACGTTGCTGTGTCAAAAAGATGTTATGTAACCCCACGTTCTGGTCGTTTTGATAAAAACGCCACCTGACAAAAGCCCTACACGTTGCGGCGCCAAAAAGATGTAATGTAAAGTTTTAAACTCCACACACTCTTACCTTTTTCTCCAGCTAGCTCAGATAATTTCGGAGATACTTGACTCTCAGGAGCGAGTTCAATTTGAAACCCACGAATCGTATGTTCCCAGAAAAACAAAATTCTTGATATGAACGCAAAATAAGTTTTATTTATTACCAATAACTTGAAACTTATAAATTCGTTTCCTGACTCTAAGTGTGAACGTGTAGCAAGACTTGATAAATGAATTACATTTACTTTAATTCCAAATATGACTTCTAAATTCATTTACCAAATTTAGCTGTTAATGTAATTATGTTAGTATAAAAAATTATGAAAATTATAAAAATTCTGAGGAATAAAAATAGTTCAAATAAACAATAATTCTTAGCTTGATTAACGTTTGAGGTCCACTGCTTTCCTCGTTGTCCTTAGTCATTTGGTTCCGTACCACGCTGGATGCAACAGGTGTTTCTGCTACTGAAATTTGCTTATCGGAGTTGATCGGATAGTTTTGTTCTTGTGAAATTTCTTCGATTATCGCCTTAATTACACACGTGTATTCTTTTATTCCATACAAATTCCATCCAATTTTCATTTGAGGTAAGTAAATTTTTGTTTAATAATTCTAATATTTCGCATAAATGCAAATGGCGGTCGGGTAGCGTTACTAAAATTTTTATCTTGAAAATACCAAATTTTAATTTTCTGCTTTATTTCAGCTTGAAACAAAACGCAAACAATATTTTCTTATACAATCGCACTATCAACAATCAGGATATGCTCCCTGACTTAATCAGTTAATCGTTTGGCAAAATTAACGCAAATTATAAAATCACAAAATTTGTAACGCACCAATTTTGCGTGCACTCGGAACAACGTCCTCTACCACCAACGAACCTTCCTCCAACCTTATAACAACAAATTCCCTCGTAAGTTCAAATTATACAGTATGCACCATATTTCTTCTAAACACTTTTTAATTTTAGGTTCACGTTCGCAAGATTTGTCACTATTTCACAACACCTTAAGTTTAATTACAGTAGACAATAATATTTGTGTAAAAAGTAGTGTATTGGGTAACAATTTTGAGTCGTTGTTTGTTATTGGCATTAAATAATTAAAAACCGACTTGCCGACATGAAAACAAGTCTTTGAATCGCGGTGCAAATCGATTAGTGACTCCAACCGAATCAAAACTACCAAGAAGACAAAGCTCGTCCAAAAATATCAGCTGCCGGTTAGAAATATCATTACAATATATTATATTATCGAATTTGTAATTTTTGTATATATTTTGGTTAGTCAATTGAAACATATAAGTATTAGTTCAATTTTAATACAATATATATGAAAATAATACCAATTACTTAAATTTTTAAGACCGTGCGTTTCATATTGCCGCCACTGTATTATAGTTTCAAAATTTAAGTCAACTGGATTCGCGCGAAATTTTGAAATGGGCGGAGCTAAAGCATTTAATAGGGCGAAATAAAACAAACGATCGTTTAAAATTTGCTACTTGAATTTTGAATAACTCGAAAAGAGGAGGGGTGAGGTGATCGTAAAAGCAAATTTCGATAATTTAATGTTTTTATGCTAATTTCTTCTTGTTCTTAGAGAAATCTTTGATTTGCAGTGCGTGAAAATTATTCAAACAATTCAGGGTGGTGCATTGTTAAAAAATGATGTAATTGCAATCTGTTCTTCGAGAAAGCAAACACACTGAATTTGGTGAAAACAAAAATTTCCGTAATTACAGATTTTATCGAATTCTTTTATATTATCGACCTTTGTATATTGTATAGTTAATAATTTATTTGTGTTTGTGTATTTGAAATATAAAAAAGTTAATTACTTGATCGGCTGAAATTTGTTTATTTTTATCAACAATTTTACTTTTTTTCAAAGCTAAATCAAATTATCGGTACCTAATCAGGTAGGAAAATTTTTAAATTAAACAGAAGCGGGCAAAGTGATTTCTACCACTGTATTTACTTTCCCTTTGAAATTAAATCGATTTTTAAATTGAACTGAAACCGGGCTATCTATTTGAAACTGTTTATAATGCTAAAACTTTCATAATTAATAAAGCTTCAAAAAAGTAAACTTTTTGAAATGTAGACATGTTTACAAGCTGGGGGTATATAATTATGATGCTACCAGAACTGCATAAAAAACGAGACGTCTCGACTGTTTGCAATTTTCAGCTTCTGCTCAACTTCTGAATTTGCGCTAAAAGATGCAAGGAATCCGCATTAATAATTTTTCAAGAGATTTCAATTCGGGCGTCCGAATTGGTATAGGCAAGGAAGAAGACTTGGGACGTGAAATTTACATATTGGTTAAAAAAATTAATGAATGTTAATAAACGGTCTTCTTAAAAACTACTAATTTTGAGTTCATTCATCTTTCTAATATCATTAATATAAAATGTAAAACCTGCTTTTGAGCCACATGTAGAATTACAAATATTGTGGAGGGAGTTATTTGTATCTGCATCCAGCAGTTCGTGGTTAACCGTTGATGTTGGTGTTTGACGATCGCTGATCGTTTTCTCCCTTTTGTTGTGTTTGAATTATGTGATTAATTTTTGTGAATTTTGTGATGTGATTTGTGTTATACTTTTTATGAATGTTAACCCGAGTGTGTGAATGTGTTTTTCTGTTACTTTTTTGGATTTTTAAAATATATTTTTTATTGGTGAGTTGATTTTTATCATTGGATTAATTTAAATTATTAATTGGAAACCGACTATTACTATTATCGATTCCAATTTTCTAATAATTATTCAAAATTTTCCTAATTACGCAAAATCGAGATAGCAATTTTCAATGATGAATGACTATTTTTTTGCAATTTAAATTATAAAATTATGCGGACCATAAATTTTGGAAATCTAACTTTAATTTTTCTTGTTTATTATTCCACGAGCTTTTTAAATTTTGAAAAAAAAATTTTTTCAAAAATATTTTCAAAATTTTCGATTTTCAAAATTTTTGATTTTCAAAATTTTTTTTTAAATTTTACTTTCATCGTACATTTTTGTAAATCCGGAGACAAAATTATGAATCTAATGAAGTAATATCAATAATACTACTACTGTGTGGTCAACCAAACATAACACATTAACTTAAGTACAAATGTAATAGTAGTTATAAAACCATCCTGTGTAGTACAAAAACTTTAAATTTGCATTCATTAAAGCCCGCATATTACTCGTCGCATTAAATTTCATGGGATAGGTAGTTTACAACATACCAAAAATATGTATTGTCAAGTCATATAGTTTTTACGTTAAAATAACGGGAAGTGAAATTTCATACAGGAAAAAAGTATTCCAAAGAAAATTTTGGTTTTTTATTTTATAGGAAAACCAGAAATAATAATATAGGTAAATATTGCGTGTAGATAAAAATAGGGGACCTACAGCTTCGCGTTGATTGCGAACCACGGGAATAGACGGCTTTTACACCGTCATGTTGCTATGTTACTTAGGGCCAACGAGTAGACAGCGGGAGTCACGCGAAATAATAAATAAATAAATTTAAATCATTTGGTGAAAAAATGTGTGCAGCTTGGGAGGAATTAATTACCTTACCTAAACGTAGATGTTTTCAAAACAAAATTCGAACAGGTTTTTGGAATTTTTTTGAGATTTTATGTTTCTGTTAGTCGCTGCAAGGTCAATAAAAATTAAATAGTGCAATGAATTATTAACATACATGTTATGGCGCTATTTGAAATTTAGGGGGAGCGGTTGTTGTGGTGTAAGGGTTGATGGCACACGACTGATTTTAACATAAAAGAAATCCTCTTCCTGTCTTTGTTAACATCATGATTGTCTTAACGATTTTTTCTAACGAGGGTGTCTGCTGTTTGCAGTTTTTTTTCTTTCGGTGTTGATTTCAAAAATAACATCTGTTGAAATGCGGATTTTTTGAAAAAGAATCCAATATTTGTTAAATTCATCAGCGTTTATTGGTGGATATTGTGTTATATTGTCTGTGAACATGTTAACATAACACCACGGAGAGTCTCAAAATAACCAGGCTTGCGGCTTAATTTTTGGATTTTAAATAGAATTACCGCGGAATACAAAAAAATTTTCAATGATTTACGTGCTTTCTACCGCTTCTTTTTTTAAAACAAATTTGAATATTATTGAGTAGGTTATCTGATTTTTATGAGTAGTAAAAATTTTATGTTATACACTAAATCACCGCGATGTTAAATTATTCAAGTAATAGTCCGTAGTAAGATTAGCAATTCGGTTGGTTATTTTTAACGCGAGTTCTTCTACACCGCGGAAATGTGTGTGATTTTATGTAATAAATTACCAAATCTCTCGTAAACACGATTCTACATATTAAAGGTACTCCCGATTTGTTAACCACGTGTTTTCTGATTAAGAAAATGTAGGTGTCAATTAATCAAAATATTTATAGATCGGGAAGTTTTCATTTGTTATCGGGGTCACCAATATTTTACGTAATTATAAGTTGGCAAAATAAAAACTATCAGTAGGGACTTTCAATCTTAGTTTGATTGGTGAAAGTTTACAAGCAATGATTAGTTTTACTTTTTGCATTTTCTTCATCCGAAACAAAAAGTCGGGCGATCTTTAACTTATTATTTGTTCTCTCCTCCTTTTATTTTTTATTTACGTTTTTATTGTTGTTGTTTTGAAAAATATTTAAAAACACATAAATGGAAATTTCAAATTTTTACATTTAAATTACTGAAGCCCAATTAAGACTTGATAAAACTGCAAACAAAAAAAAGCGAAAGAAATGGCATTTGAAAGGCAAAAAGGAAAATTTCGAATAAACTCGCGACAATTATTTAGGATGTACTTTTGCTGGTTCGCGAGTGTATCGAATCTATACATTGGGATTCTTTCTGTTTAGTACTATCCAGAACATGTCTTCGTTTATTTTCTGTTAAAACAACAAATTGTTAAATCGTATAAAACAGAGATATTAGGGATATTTATAATTTGGAGCTTAAAAAGTTGGTTTGTTTAATTTATCAGTAAGGCAATTATTTTGCGAACATATTTGCCAAAAGAGATAATTGGATTTTTAATTTTCAAAGCTAAAATTTTTTCAAACAGAAACACTCACATTAATTTTTTCTAGTGTAGTACATGTTCAATCCGATATTGACACTGCGAAGTTATGTAGCTTTATAAATTTATCCCGACAGCTTTTGTATAGATTTTCCTGCATTGATTATTCAAATTAAATTTTTTAATTATTTCAATTTATTTCTCTTTTAGGTAAAATAATATTCTAATGCAAATTTTATATTTTAAAACAACAATAATATTATATTACATAAAAATATTTAATTTATTTTTTAAAAACAGTTTATAAAGCATAGATTGCTTGAATGCTGACCACCACAGCATCCTGCTGTATGCTGTAGCCGCTACTGTTTCTCGATTTTTATCGAAAAAAAAAATCCAACGTCCAACTGAGAAGCAAAAAATATAAATACTTGCAAACGACACAATTGTAAATCACGCGGAAGACGAGATCTTGGCACAGATTGATAGTTGAGCTGGGACAGATCATTAGGTCAAAACCGTAATGTTAATGATGATGTTTTCGCAAAATAATTTATAAACCCAATTTGTAAAAACACAAACTATATTACATTATAATTATGGGATACACTTTTATCCGGATAAAGCTAGTTTTTTAGGAAATTCTCGAAATTTTAAATAGTACTAATATTTGTTCTTTGAAATGCATCTCTCCCTTAAATTCTGCATTATCCCAGGCTTTGCAAACAGTTTCCAATTCAATAATTAATTTTTACAAATCAATTGTTTGCTCCTGTTAAACTGTTTTATATCCAAATAATACTAAGGATGCGATTACAGCAAAACATTTAAGTTTTTAATTAGTTTCACTACTGCAATATCTGAAAAGTTAATCAAATGTGCACTGAGTAAGTAAGCGGCTTAATGCACTCAGCTGCGAAATTTTTATGATAAATCCAATTTTACGATCGAGATAAAAACTGCAACTTGGGATAACCTATACAAGATTGGTGAAACTTTATTAGGCGAATCTATTTGAGTACTCGTTATAAATAGATGTCTTCATAGCGTGGGTCTCAAGACCAACCGTTTTTGGAGTAAAGATGTTTTCAGTAATAAACTTGTACGGTAAATGGAAGCTGACTTATTATTTTGTTTTGATTGATATCCGTTAGAAAATTTAGCTATTCTCACGTGGATGGGTGACCGATTTAAGAACGTCGCGTGTCGCTGCTTCCCTACTAACCCGCACTCGCCATTATAATAAGGTGTACATACATGCGTGTCGCTATTTGTAAGGTTTTCACATTGCGTGCTTCAAGTCATTTTCCTTCCGTCTACATTAAACCTGTTGTAACCATTTTCCAACTAATTTTCTTCGCGATACTCATTTTATTGTGAATTTGACAATAAATAAACAATAAGATATCTGTTTGTATTTGGTTTTTTAATTAAAATTAAAAAAAAAAGAAATTGGTTTGCAGGAATTTCAACAAATGTGGTTTGTTGCTTAGCAACGCACGGAAGCTTTAGCTCAATATTGCTAAGGCCCAGTTTCATAATACATGGTAAAGAAAGCTTTAATTTTAAAGCCAGCTTTAAGACCAATCTGATGATTTTTATTGGTCTGTTTTGTCTTAAAGCTGGCTTTAAAATTAAAGCTTGCTTTAATATTTATTATGAAACTTATGAAAACTACTAAAATTTATTCTTTTTAATAATAATAATTATTATTTCCCATAAAAACGAAAATAATCTAAATTTTTTACAAATCCCCCAAGTATTCATGGTCTTCAAGGTATTCATGGTATTCAGGGTATTCATTTACTTCAGAAACAATTTGAGTTCTGAAGCAAAATATCAGATGGATTCTGATAAAATAAATCCTATCAATCCGTTATATTTTTTTTTAAATATAAAAGATATTCCCGAGTATTAGTGGCGGTTGGTACTGGGAGAGCAATAGGGCGCAGCCCTCCCAAACCAGAATATAAATTTTTAAATACTTAACTTTTAATGGAGGCGGTCATAGGCTACCTGTTAGAATGCTCGATTACTATGTCGCAGTCGGGGAGGTTTGATCTCCGACCAAGTACACTTGACTATTTTGATTGTGTTTATCTCACAAGATGCTGACAAAATTTAAATTCCTAAATACTACTCAGTATTAGGCCTACAAGTCCTGCAGCTCTTTATATCGCAGTGTAATTTAAAACTAAAAATACCTTAACACCAGGTTAATTTGTCGCGGGCTCTTCTCGCCGCGAGCAAACTCGCCGCGGGTCAACTTGCCGCGGGCTAACTCGTAGCGGACTGACTCGCCACCAGTCGCCGCTTGCGATGCGTTTGTTGCGTTTGATGCGAAGTGTTTTTTTAATAATTTCCGATTATTAATTAAATATATTCTCCAAATTAATACAAAAGTGGCAAATTTAAATTCTTCAACTATAAACGCAAAATTATAGCTTCGGGTGCACATTTTTGGCAAAAAAACCTGGTTATCACCGCTCACCGTTGCCACCTTAACTAGTTGGCGGGAAACCAACAAATACAAATTTATTGCAAATTTAAAAAAAATAAAATTTTTACCAAAAAATACAAGATTTAAAAATCAAATATTAAAATCTTCAAAGAAGAATTTTGGAACATGACAGTATATACCTATAAGGTGTCCCAAAAGTAGCCCCCATAGATAGAAAATGTAATTCTAAGACAAAAAGGCTTTTGCCATTTTCTACTTGATGCACCGTAAATTAGTTATTAATTTATAAAAGCAACCAATCAGAAGTGAGCTGCAGTAAATTAAAAAAGTCAAACACTCGCAGATCACACCCTAGTACACTCCCTACTATAAAATATCATATAATGCAAACTCTGTTTAATTGTAGTCGGCGAATAAGCCGGCGGCGACTTGGGTTCTCGGCCCGCGGCGAGAGAACCCCAGAGCCAAATTACTGCATGTCGATCATGAGATTTTTTAAAATACAAATTTGGAACAAGATTCAACAAACATGTTAAACAATTCCGAAAGCCAAATATTAAATAATTCCAATGCAAGTTATAATTAATCCAAATCCAATATTCAAATTTTCAAGTATTTAATTTGTTTTACAATATCCTCTAAGTCTAAATAATTTAAATTTTACTACGCTGCCTAAATATAATTTGCCAATCAAATGCTTATTATTCCGATCCAAACTTCAATCTCAAAAATGTCCTACTTATATCGAATTTTGTCAAATTAAGTCCAAATTTGGAACAAATTAATATTAAAATAATTAAACCACTAATGCCCGTACTAATAGTCACGGATTAATCCGAAATTCAAGATAATCTTAGGATTTACCAATGAGATTACTGGAATTTAGACCGTATCGTAGCAACAGCTGCTATTTCGAGAAATTAATCTTGAATCTCGGATTAATCCGTGACTATTATTAGTACGAGCATTACTCAGGATTAAAATAATCTGTAATTTATTCTCAAATATAAACCAAATTATCAAATTCGCAAATAAATTCCGAAGACCATACTCTGGTCCCGACCTTATTGGCGGTCGTTTTATTGGCAAAAGCCTCGTTTTCCCACCTAGCTGTGGTGATGCCAACTAGAAGATGGAAAAACTTGAAATATTCAGAATATTTACAAAATTAAACACCAAAATTCCAATGGAGATTTTTCTCTTCTCTTTTGTCTCCAAACAAAGTATCAAATTGACCTATACTTATGCCCATATTAATAGTCACGGATTAATCTAAGTATCAAGATTAATTCTCGAAATAGCAGCTGTTGCTACGGTACAGTCTAAATTCCAATAATCTCATTGGTAAATCCTAGGATTATCTTGAATCTCGGATTAATCTTTGAATATTAATATGGGCATTAGACAGCTATTTAAAACGACATGCATCAACATTTGTCGATTTTTCTCTTTTTTTATATTTGTTATTAATCCCTTGTTCGATCCCGGGCGAAGTAAAATTTGGGCTCTGACCGTCTTCCCTCAGCAGGCAATGGCTAACACTGAGGTATCCGCCAAGAGAACCCTTTTAAAATAAAAAAAAGTGGCCACGATCCTCTTACGTAGAGTGTTTGTTTTCAAATTTAACTGTAAATCTTCGGTGTTTTTATGCTATAATTTATTACTGAAAAACGAAATTTGAGTATTACGTCATAAGTTTCTGGATGTGCTTCTCAAAGTGAAAAATTAATGTTTAAACATGATCGCGTAGGTTTTAACGTGTTACCAGTAACGTAAATTTAACGTTATTACTGCTAAAATCACATTTATACAACGTTATTTCAACGTAATATAAAAATGAAAATTGAATAAAATATGACGTGAAAACTACGTTAGATGGCATATTACACTTATGTAACGTCATTTTAACGTTGCAAAAATAAAAAACGAAAAGAACTTGTTTGCTTAGTATAAAATATTGAACTAATTAGCTAAAGATATCCAGTAAAAGAATTACATTGGTAGCTTAATTTTGAGCTTGAGTGCTTTAATCGTTAATCGGCCCATATATATTTTAACAAGAAAGTCTTTTTAAAGCAAAAAGATAAATTTCAGAATTATATTTACATTTTTCTGAAAAAGTAGAGATTTTAAATTTAAGATGTCAAATGATAATGATTAATTCTCCCATAATTTTCATTTGAATATAATAAAGTCCTGAATTTTAGAGATTAAAATTTAAAAATAAAATATAAATGTAAAAGAGCGTAAGAAATAATATAATGTTTTATGTAGTTTCCCAATTTATTGTTGTTTAAAATTGCTAGGTAAACAACCCGTATATTTAAAACCACAGCATATTCTTTATCCATCGTTAAATTGAAATTCATGTCGGATAGTTGGAACTAGTTTTCTATAGCTTTTCCAAGTTCTAAATTAAATAAAACAACTAGAAAAGTCTTTACTTATGTTCATTTTATTTACAACTTTTTTTAAATTTAAAGGTCGATTTTGCAGTTGCTTAAAATATCCTTGCGAGGTTTTTCGCTGAAATATCAAACTTCAAGTCAATATTTGATTTTTTCTATTAAACTAAATACTCGAGCACGTGGCAAGTGCACGTGTAACCAAGTAACTTATCTTTGTTTGAAGATCGAAGTAAACTTGACAAAAGCAGTACTTGATTGTGCTATACAAAGTCTATAAAGGGAAGGATAGAATAACTGAGGGTAAACGTATAATAGAGCATGATATTGATTGATTGCAAACATAAAATGTAAAATATTGCTGCTGTAAAAGAGACTTGCTGATACAAAATCAATATTAATTGACCAAAAATTTATCGTCTGGCGAATGATATACGATACCTACGCTTTTGCTATAAACAAAATAAAGTTTTATTATTTTGATTTGAATGGGTGGCATTCGCGTATTACGAACCCAATGGACCGAGCTGAAAATTCTCTAATATTGGAGCAGGCTAAATTTCCACCGATGAAAGTCAATCACCATGACTGAATATGAGGGTTCAATATCTCTATACCCTCATGTAATTTGAGCTCATCTCACATAACAGAAATCTCGTCTAACTAAAAGGTTTGGGGCTCGGAGATATCAAATCCAACTTTTTACAAAAACTCTTCCATTTATGATCCTGGTAAAACTTTTTGAATTTCAAAGATGTAAAAAATATGATATTTCAAGATTTACAGTACTAAACCTTTCAGCGCGCAGACACCGGACTTGTTTTTCAGCAACATCCTTAAACGTCGAAGTACGGACATTTTGATACTGGGATATTGCGTAACCACTCTTTGTTTCAAAATCAAAGAAAAATATTGACTTAATTTTAAGTAGTAGCAAAATGTTCGGTAGCGAAATGTTCGGGAGCGAATTGTCCGGTAGCGAAATGTTCCGGAGCGAATTGTACGGTCGCTATGATTTATTACATTGGCTTAATGTAATAAAGCTTTAGAGTTTCGAATGGTTACCAACATCAAACCTTGAAGCACACCACTCTTTCAGAGCCTCTCTGAAACACGACGATTTCAAATTTAAACCCAGTTTAAAAAAGATAAAGTATAAGTCTTAGTTTACTTTGGTAATCGGTGTCCGCTCGGCTTTAAACGTACTTTCGATAGTTCGGCAATCGCTTAGTGGAATCTTCACAAGACTGCTCGGATTGCAGATAATTAGCCCATTTAACATTGATCTGTTTGTTATTAGCAAAAACCTTTCAATTCGAATGCCTAAAGTACCAATGAAAATACAATGCAGTTTAATCCAAGGGATAATTTGTGGATTTTTTTTATTAAAGCGGTGTTAAAAGTTTAAAGTAATAATTTTTTAATATTGTAGCCATGTGACGCGTTTGAATAATAGCGAAACATAGCAGCAATTATTTCTCTGGTTATTTGAGTTTGATGTAAACCTAAAATGAAAAGATTTTGTTTGTAAAATATCCGTCAGTGTTTTTAAGAGACAGTTTTAGAATTTGTGTAGAAACAGTGACATCCAACTTTCAACAAGTCTAACTTTTACGTTAGCTAAACTGCCAATAAAAGCCGGTAATAGGATTTATTTCCTTCAGCTATAAAGTACGTGAAAGAACGTGAGTGTCTTACATAAGTTAAACATTTTGCTATTAGGATGTTTTTGTGTTACGCAAATTTACTTAATATGTCAAATTGTCAAGTATGGCTTTATAGGGAAGTCAATGAAATGTGAAACCTTTCGTATGAAACAATATTTCAAGTTTAAATATGGATAATGCGCGATTTCAATTTTTTTGGGAAAATCACAACGATTTGAAGAAAATTTCGATTCTGTCAATTTATTTGCGAAGTAAATGTGACTGTTTCAATTTTACACATCGTTTGATTTTCTTTGAAAATAAATTCATCGCAGAAGCTTTGAAGGGTCATTTCAATTTACTATCCGAAACCATTTTGGACTGAAAACAAAGTTCTTTTGAAGACAAAACTAACTGAAGAACGCGTGAGATGTTTAAGTGTGCGTTTAACAAAAAAAGAAAAAGAGCCAGAAGTTGATGGAAACCTCTTCAAACAAAAAGTCCTAGAGATATCCGCTATGGACTGGAATACAAATTTAGTCTGAGAAATGAGCTGACTGTAAGATTCATTTGTTCTGATACAGAATTCAATCGAAACATTTTTACGATTACATTTTTGTAATTGCATTTTTATTTCACTTCTTCTTATAATTTAAACATTTTTGCATTTTATTTAAATATTTATACGAAATATACTGCTACACATTTTATTCAGTTCCTGCTTCCATTTTTTCTTATTTTAATTACTTTGTATTTTTGTAATTAAAATTGAAATGGAAAGGATACAAATAATAATCCTCTTCAGTTTATTTTGCCGTTTTAATGTAATTAAAATTTAAATTGTGAATGCTGACAACATAAATTGTGAAAAACGTAATCGGCCTACCTGTATCAATTATTTCAGATAATATTTATTTTTAGTTTCGCAAAATTTGGTTAAAAAAACACAAATATATGTATAAAGCAAAAAAAAGTCTAAATTTATGCATATAAAGAGATTTTGTAAAAAGCTGCTGAAATCGGGTTTTATAGTAAAACAACCTATAAACTTTCAGTACTATACAGAGCGGATCAATAATTGGATTTTAAATTTTTCAATTTTAATTAATTAAATATGGAAATTTACTTGATCCAATATTTTTAATAATTAATAATAAGCTAGCTGCAAATTTGCGTCCCACATCGGGAGCCGGGGAACAAAATTACTCTACTTTCTTATCAAATTTTATTCTGATGGGAAAATACTTGGAAGCTTATGCGGTTATTCCCGACGACACGCACATTAATTTTCGTAAATTTTTTCAATTAAAATTTTTCTGTTATTAGGTAAATTTATTTCTTAACAAAAATAAAATATTTTACTTATTTCTTTTCATAAATTATCTTTTTAATTAATCGAAATAAATATTTACGCGCCACTGTTTACACGCGATTGTATACCGTATTGGACTTTTTTTTTAAACAATTGTGTCGTATAGCTTGATCTGTATACAATATTAATAAAGTCTTTTCGATTTCGGTTACGTGACTTACACCCACCTGTCATAATCCGTCGTCACAGGTATGTGGTTAATTAGTAGACACGCTGACATGAATTAATCAAGATCTTGAGGTTATTACCGTAACTACCCAGTTTACAAGGGCGATTTTTAACGAAAAAATTAACATCTTTTGCTATTGAATTTTTTTGTTATTACTTGCTAATGAGTTGCATCAAAAATTTCTCCCGGTATCACATGGTAAGGGGCATTCCGAGATTTAAATTTTTACGTAATTACGTGGGTAGCCTGAAAGATACAATATTTTCTGTATGCATAGTTTTCAAGTTATTTCAGGCGAAAAAATTATTACGTTTCCTGAATACCTCCGGCTTCATTCACATAGAGATCCAATCAAATTGAAGTGTAGAAGAAGATACTTCAATGTGATTGGTTCTTGCCAGCTTCTACCTTACAATTCAATACAACTAATCTCTATGTGAAGGTACTTACGGCTATAAATAATTCATTCTTGTGCTGTTCTTTTTAATTTATTGTTGATTTTATATCAGGATGGTTTTGATTTTAAATGTATAAAGCGGTTAAATTAAAGATTATTACAAAACAAATACTAAAACTGCTTTAGACGAACTTTTGCTGTATTTCTTATTAGTTTTATTGTTGATTTTAAATGAAGTCAATGTAATAACTATTTTTAAAAAGAAAAATCTTAAATCTAAAATTCTCCTTTCATTGGATTGCAATAATCCCTTGTTTTCGCTTCTCGTTGCGTAAACTACTATTTATTTATTTATTTATTTATTTAACAGCTTAAACACATTTTAGAAAAATTTTCAAATTGACCCAATTTTTTTAACATTTAAGGCTTTGAAGAACTGGAAATTCTATTAAATAAAAGAGCACAGCTATTATATTTTACATTTTAATTAAATAGTCTGTTAAACAATCATGATAAAAAAATTCAAAAAAATAACACGGTTATAAATGATTTAAGGCTAAAAGTTTTAATTAAAATTAAAAAAAAAATATATGTTATTACTATTTAAAAAAAAATTTTTATAAATCTTTTATCTGCTTTCCAGGTGAACGATTTTTAAATATCGAATGTTTTTTTGTTACCTTACAAAAGGTACAAAAAAAGATACTATACAATTTTGAAAATCTAAAAGTTCTCTACAATATACAATAAAGATCTTTCATCTGTGTTAATCGTAGGTGTAAGTTGGTTTTCTCATGAGAGTTGTTAAAAATCGTTATTACTTCCTGTAATTTATTTAATCGAAGTAACAATGGAAAAATTTCGTTTTCAAATAAAATGCAGATAGTCGTGATAGCAACTTTGTAGCTTTGATTCACGACCAATCTAAGCTTTTACCTTGTATTTTTAGTGCTTTTTTATGGAGGTTTTGTTTTCCCATTAACATAGTAAAGGAAAGTGGGTATTATATCTACTTAATAGACTAAAAAAAAAATTAAAATTATGTTTTTGACCGACCCAGCAAAAAATATTTTGTTTATTCAACAAATTACAATATTTATTAAATTTAGTTATTACGATTTGTCAAAGTAATTTGTATTTTATTTTTATTGTTAGCGTGACTGAGAGAAGTAAATTAAATTTTTGTGGGTTGTGGGGTGTGCGCCTATTTTTGTTAAACAGATGCAATTATTATAAAAGGTATTTGAACCTACTAATTTTTTTGGCTTATCGGAGATGTAATTTAAGAGTTACGTAAAATTGTTAATTTTAACAGAAATGGATTTACGTAAATGTGAAATGTGAGAATTTTTGGTTTAGCAAAATATTTCAAGTGGAGAGCAAAAAGGCCTGCTATTCTCATAGAAATTAATGCTATTAATGCTAATCGCATGTATCTTACGAAAAGATCTCGTTCTCAGGGAAAGTTTTAAGATTATCGCACCAATTATATTGTTGGTTAATTGTTAAACTTATTTAATTCTATAAATTAATCGTGGTACAATTTAATGATAATTTTATAATATTAAAAAAAACTGGATGTTATAATAATTTCATTATTTAACAAATACTTAAGCAAAAGTTTTGTGCCAAGCTATAATTATTTTTGATTTATAAAAAGTTATAAGTCTGAAGGTGCGGTCTTAATTATAAACGATTTGGGCGTTCGTGACAAATTTAATTTAATATAAATTTTCTTATAATATAAATTACAGTTTTTTACGTTTATAAAGTGTAAATTATGCTAATAATATAATACTAATGATGTATTTTTCTTACAGGATGCTGAGAGACCTGTAAAAAACATCTCGAGATGGATAATTTTTCAAAATTATTTGGTAAGTTAACTTGTAAAATGTTAGCCTAATTTTTTATATTTATTTTAATTAAATTCTATTTTTGGAACAAATCGTAATTTGACTATGAATCAGAAGGTAGATGACACAACTCAAGTGTAAACCATCATCCTCTTCAGTATTCTGCTAATTTGCTCAAGATTTTGAATATAAAATATTTAGTTTCGGTTAACGATTTTCGTGGTATTCTCGACTTTTATTTCACTTTTTTCCTGAAAAATAGTATAACTTGCACCATTCGGTCAATTAAATCAGGTTTTTATTAAAATAAATGAATCACGTCTAGAATTTTGTTTAGATAATTATTAACCAACACAAATAAGCTTTTAATTAAGGAAATCATTAATTTGATGCGTCTTCGTTGCAATTCAGAAGAATTTTAGAGTGAGATGCCTCGCGCGGTTGAATAAAAAAATATTATTCATTGTCGCAGCTTTAAAATTTTATTTATGTATTTACGATTTTTAAAGAAACCAGACTACTCTTTTTTAAGTAACGTTATTATTTACTGTCTGCTACCCAGATCCGCTAAATTAAATATGAGAAATTAGGTGAGAAAGTCATTAGTCAACCAGCCATTTACAGCTTTTTGTGAAACTGTCACTGAGTATTTCATTGTTTAATGCAATTAAATATTATAATACAAATATAAAAATTCGTCATGAAAACTGTAAACTGTAAAAAAACAGTATTAGTTGATCCAACAACTCAATTGGTTGTAGTAGCAAAAACATCTTTGTTGGTACTAAATCTAATGAAAAATTAGTTACCTCTACAAATTTTTTTGCTGGGCGAAGCAATTGTTTATCTCGTACCAGTCGCCTCAATCTCATAGTAAAATACAAATTTATTTTTTAAATTAAACTGAACTGCATTGCTTAGGTCAGATTCATCATCATCCTCTATCAGCTTTAGAAAGCAAAAAACATGAAAGGAGTCTTCAAATACTTGACTTTTATTGATTCTGACTTTACAAATATGATCTGGTATAGGCTTCACACCCTAATTCAATTATTTTATTGATGGTCTAGTAATCTGGAAACTGCCTGACCTCTCTAACGGTTTAACTTAACAGTTAACACCGATTTTAAGTGCAACACGTCCTCACCAGAGTCCCCTTTAACGCAACACGTGCACTGTTAAGTGCTACTACATTTTATTAATAAATCAAATGATGAAGCTTTTCTTGTATATGCAACTAAAATGCTCCTATGCCTGTTGCTTATTCGCACGCTAGCTAGCTTTGTAATTTAAACGACAGCTTTCGCGAGCGGAGGTTCAGAAAACTTTTTAAGTTTATGAAACGCCACAAAAAACAAATTTGTTTGTTCAACTATGAAGAAGAATAACGTAAATAATAATAATAAAAATTTAATTTAATGGAAATGACAACTTTAAAAAAGGTACATCTCGGAAGCGAAGCATATCCGGACATATGTTTATTTAAACTTTTTGACGCTTTAATGTTCTCGTTGCGAAATTTACAACGCCTTTATTAATTGCAGGTGTAAAATAATGTGAATAATAATAATTTTGAGTTTCTGCTTTCTAAACCAATGTTGCGGTCGCGGTTGTTCTCGCATTTCGCATCGCAATAAATGATATTGCTGTGAACAGTTTCATCAAACAGCTTGAATTTACGACTGGTCATACTTTGATCTTGAATTTCATTTAAAATATTTGATTAGATTTTCCACTGCGAAAATAATTCCAAGCGCAATCATCTCAATATAAACAAAAAACGATAATTAAAATCGCGGTTTGAAAATTACTTACAAAACATGAAAATACAATAAAATGTTATGCACCGCTGAATTTAAATGTTAGGAAAAATTTTCCAACTTTGAGGCGATTTTAAAATGTATAACAAAGTTTTCGTGGGTTTTATGCATCGAGCAGTTTGTTAATTGAGTAAATTCATATTTACGCTTTTCCCAATCCACTTCGCTGTAGGTTTATTTTTTTTTTGTGTAAATTATGTAAAATTAAATTCGAAAAAGTCCAATGGGCATTTTACTAGCGACGAAAATGCGAATTTTCCTCAACATGGCGAGTTAATTCGTTATTGGGACATCAAAATACATAAATCAGCTTTTTTTCTATTTCCTGTGCTGTTCTAGATTCTGGATGCAGAACTTCCTGAGGCACACGCGTCTTTACATAACTTGAGGCAAAAATTTGGAATTGAAAAATTATTATTAATTTTTTTTATTCCAGAGATAAAGTTCAAAAGTTTGAAAATAACGCCAGACACAATAATTAAATTTTACGTCTACTTTATGTAGCTAATCAAAAATTAAATGTCGGTTGTTTATTTTTGGTTTCCTTTTTATACTGGCAGTATAAGAAGCTTCTAATGAGTCATACATAAACATAATTTTTAATTTCCCATTCTTTTCTTTTACAATCGTGGGATTCTTAAGTTTTTCACACCTGAACTATAGAACTGTAACGGATCGCCCCCCCTTAACCTCTACCCTGTGGGTATCTTCAACCTTACCTTATTCTGTTCATTGTTAAAATGTTACGGGGGGTATTGAAACACCTGAGAACGGAAGCTGCTACTATAATAACGACGACAGGTGAACGATTATTGTTGGATGTGTAAGGAAAAAGATGTACCCAAAACAGACGACGCGACGACGTTTACTTGCACAATTTTTTTGATAAAAATACGAAATTTAATTTTGCGCCTAGTCGTGATTACACACGGCCGTTATTTGTTTCGAAAAGTCTTTTTATTAAATTTTTTTATCGCGAAATATACATAATTAAGTCAAGTTTAAATATTGACATTTAAAATTGATTTTGGAATTTTGCTATAATCGCACGTTTTTTTGCTTTATTTGATTTCGGAAAATTTTATCGAAAAGTTAATCATTCAATAAAAGACTACTTCAGTTTTCAATTTTTATTTAATTATATTTTCATACAAAGCACTTCTGGAGGTATTAAAAATTTTCTACTTCTCGAGGGCTTATTTCGCCAATAAAGACGAAAAATACATCAAGACGAATTTATTTATTCAAGAAAACGCTTGAAATATGAAAAATTTAATATTACACGGAAAATGGCATTTTCCTAGTAGAACAAAACGAAAATATTATTCCGGGGTAATTAAAACCCCCGCACGGGCGCCCAAGGTTAAACTAAAACAACGTTAAGCATATTTTTAAGAAAGAAAATATTGTAAAATTTACATACTTAATGCATTATCTAAATAGTACCCAGCAAATATTCATAATCCGTGAATAAATTTGATAACGTAACCGCTGAAATATTTTTAAAATTCAGAATTTCTTATCACGTAATTGTTCTTCACGTACTAAATTATAACTAAGCCCCATACAGATTCATATACTTTTTAATGTGATTATGTAAATGCAGTGTTTCGAGTACTTTCCTGATTTTGAAAAATTAAGTTAACTTTTTATTACACGCAGAAGGTAGTAAAAAAATTGTTAACGTCGAAATCAGCAGTAAAACATGTCACCCTTAAAGTGTTATCCCAATTTTATCATTAAGTCCTAAATTCTACGATTTTTTGTTGTAATTATTTAGATATCAAGTGTGTTCCTTTCTTGTAAGGGTTGACTTTTCTACGTTTTTGTGGTTGTGTAATATTGGTCTGGTGAGAAATTAATGTTCCTTTTTGAACTACACGCTTATTTCATCCTGCATTTGACTAAAATAACTCTATTCGCATAATATTATACAATACACTGGTATACAGGGTGGTCGGCTTGAATAAATATTTTTTATATAATTTGAAATCGTCCAGATACATTTTGGTCTTTAAACTTTATATTACATTCGAAACAATGAAGATATAAGCTATCAAAGTCAGATTTCAATTTCATAGCCAGAAATATTTATAATAGTGCTATATAAATTCAATATTTTACAAAATATAGGTTGGTTTTGCACTACAATGATTCTTTTCACTAGAAATAAGTTGAGAAACTCTCTTATACATTTATGTATTTTCGATCAAGCCAAAACGAATTTCATATAGCATACAACTTGAGGCAATAAGAGTCTATTGCAAAACCACACTTTATTTCAAATCAAATTTTCTCATGTTTTCTAGATTCAAAATATTACATTTTTATTTTTTATTTCCTTTCCTAAATTTATAAATTAATTTGCAACTATAACGTGAATTTACGTAACTTCGCTTGTAATTAACGTAAAATTAAAACACTTATTTTGAGAATAAATTAATTGGTAATATTATTTATTCTATTGGCAGGCCTGCTTAGTCGTTTATTTTATAACCCTACTTTATCACGTGGCTGGTAGTTTTATTGAATGTTTGAATTTATTATTCGTTTGCGTGGTTTCAAGTTATTCTAATATAATTTTATAAGTTTGAGACGACCATCTTGAACTAACGGCTGTTCAACAAGGATATTCGAGTAGCCGGCTATTGATTCGCATAGCTGAGCCAAGTATCTATTCATTACACTTATTAGCGTTTGATAAATTATTTGCACGATGTCTAGTTGCGTGACAAAGGATGTTGGTTTTGTTGTAAAATAACCTTTTTATAGTCGCATTTTTGAAATATAAATAATTTTATATTAACGTTTAGCTGCATTTATCTGAGCTGATACCTTAAATTCATTAAACTGCCCCCCCCTTTCTGCATTAAATGGTGGCAATTAATATTATAGTTTTAAACCAATTAAAATTTCTAATTGCTTAGAAGTGGTTTGGTGTCATCATAACCCTTCTACTATTTTTCCTAGTGTACTAAATTAATTAATATTGTTTAGTCGGGATTTACCGTTTTACCTTCTACTTTGCCAGAATACCTAATTCGCTTACATTTATTCTAATACTTCCTTTAGTAGTTCATCACTTTTTCCGGTATTTTCTCATGCTGCATTTGTCCGGAAAGCATTCTCCAAGTTATTTAATCAAAACATAAGTCGCTGTAGGTCGTAGCAAATACAGTAGCAGTCATAGAAATTGCATCGATGAATATTTCCGGTTTAAAATAACAATTCCCAATGAAATTTAAATAACCATACACAATATAAACATAGTACTCACAAAGAGCTAGGTTTTTCAAATCGGGGGGTCGGGGGGTATGGAATGCCCTCCAGTACACCGGTGATTTGATGCAAAAAAATGTTATTATTGAGCTTATAAGTTTCACACCGGAAATCTAATTTCTAAAAATCGAAGATTTCTGATTTAAAATTCAATTTTTGAACTCAATCACTAATTTGCTGGGGGGTATTCCATATCCCCCAGACCCCCCGGTTTGAAAAACCTAGCTTATATAGGTAATATACTTAGAAATCTATTTTTTTAATCCAGGAACAATTCCCAATGCAATTTTCATGACCGCTACTGTACATTCTGGTTCTGATGTCTGCTATTTTACTATTTCTAATCTGCCCGGACTTCTTTAATGTCTTGTAATGTCTTCTAATGTAATGTCTTTAATGTCTGCATGTTCATCTATATTTCTTTTGTAACCTTCTGTACTCGTGAGAGTACCCAAATCGAAAATCAAAGGAAAATTTTCATTTGCGCTTTCGCTTAGATTGAAAGTTCAATTTGGTATATTTTTGGTAAGGCTGCAATGTTTTTTGTTTTGGTTTGTTTGTTTTTCTAAAATATGTAGTTTTCGAATTAAACCTGAAATAGAGGCGCCATTTTGAATTTTATGATATATGGTTTTTTTTAATAACTCGGCCAATTTTAATTTTAATGAAAAATCGCAACGTTAAAAGTTGTAAGCAATTGAATATCCTATAACTTCGGTTTCCTAGCTTTCTCCTGATATCGATATTTTTCAAATTGAACCTGAAAAACACGGCGCCGTTTTGATTTTTAAGAAAAATGGTTTTCTTCAATAATTCGGCAAATTTCAATTTTAATGAAAAATCGCAGACAAATGTAGGAAATTCAATTTTCTACAACTTTGGTTCCCGCATTTTTTTCTGAAATATATATTTTTTAAATTAAACCAGAAAAAAGGGGCGCCATTTTGAATTTTATGAAATAATGGCTTTTTTAATAACTTGGCCAATTTAAACTTTAATGAAAAATTTCAGACAAAAGTTGTAAGCAATTGAATATCCTACAACTTCGATTTCCTAACTAACTTTTTCCTGATGTCGATATTTTTTTTCAAATTAAACCTGAAATTTTGATTTTTATGAAAAAATGGTTTTCTTCAATAATTCGGCGAATTTCAATTTTAATGAAAAATCGCAGACAAATGTAGGAAATTGAATTTTCTACAACTTTGGTTTCCGCATTTTTTTTTTCTGAAATCGATATTTTTCAAATTCAACCTGAAGGAAACGGTACCATTTCGAATTTTATAAAAAATTGTTTTTTTTAAATAACACACGACCCTTTTTAATTTTAGCGAAAAAATCTGAAGACAAGAGGTTCTCAAATTTATTTTTTAAAATAAGTATGTATTTTTTAAATTAAACCTGAAAAAAGAGGCGCCATTTTGTATCTTATGAAATATGGCTTTTGTTTTAATAACTCGGTCAATTTTAATTTTAATGAAAAATCGCAATGACAAAAGTTGCATGCAATAAATTGAATATCCTACAACTTTGTTTTCCGAACTTTATTTCTGATATCGATATTTTTAAATTAAACCTGAAAAGAAACGGCAATTTTATGAAAAATGGTTTTTCTTGAATAACTCAACCATTTTCAATTTTAATGAAAAATCACAAGACTAAAGTTGAATTGAATTTCTTACAACTTTGGTTTCCATATTTTATTTCTGAAATCAATATTTTCCAAATTAAACCAGAAAAACAACGGCGCCATTTTGAATTTTGGGAAAAATGGTTTTTCTTGAATAACTCTACCATTTTTAATTTTAATGAAAAATCACAAGTCTAAAGTTGAATTGAATTTCTTACAACTTTGGCTGCCATATTTTATTTCTGAAATCAATATTTTCCAAATTAAACCAGAAAAACAACGGCGCCATTTTGAATTTTGGGAAAAATGATTTTTCTTGAATCACTCGGTCAATTTCAATTTTAGCGAAAAGTCATGAAGATACAAGGTTCTCAAAGTTTTTTTCTAAATTATATATTTTTCAAATTAAATCTGAAAAAAAGGCGCCCTTTTGAATTCTATGAAAAATGGTTTTTCTTAAATAATTCGGCCAATTTCAATTCTAATGATAAATCTCAAAAACAAAAGTTGTAGGAAATTGAATTTTTTTTTCTGAAATCGATATTTTTTAAATAAAACCCGAAGAAAGCGACGAACTTCCGCCTGGTTTTTATTCGCGTAACTCTTTTGGCACGATATTTTCATGTTGCAGTTTTCTACCGCTTTGGTGCAATTTTATGTCATCCTCTGCAAATCGTCTTGCATTTTCACCATGGGATTCGTATCATCCGCGTAGTCTATATTTTAACTGCATCCATACAAGTTGTGATTCTTCTTATGATTAGCACCGTTTCCGTTGCTCATTGTCTACATTACGGAGGGATGTTCGGAGGATGTCGAACAGTCGCTCGGCGAATGTTCGGTAAGGCTTAAAGCTGTAGAACTTGAATCTGGTTGTTTTCGAAATGTTAGTATAAATTCAAAAATAACAAGGAAATAAAAACAACAAATCACTTTGTTAAATATCCAACTTTTATATCTTCTCCAGGCCAAGAACAGCTCGAAAAAAAGCACTACAAAATGTATATAATTTTTTTGAAATTTTGAGTTAATTTTGCAGTAGTTTTGTGCAACTGCAGGCTCTGTGGTCACAGGTTCAATTGCTGAAATATTCCAAATTATTTGTACTTTAATTATGACGTTTACGCAACAAGTAAAACTGCTATTTTTTAATGCAGTATTTGCATGTCTTTTCCTAGTTGCATGTGGGAATGTTGTCACACTTGTCACAAATTTATGATGGATTACAAATAATGTGTAGTGCAGAAGCTGTTTGCCGATCACGCTCACTGCAGTATAAGTTATGCAGGTTCACCTGCAATGATGCGTCATCTTACATGATTAACAGCGCTTGTTTATGTTTACATTGAGACGTTGTCGTTATAAAGTTGTCATTTTGAAGTTATAAACTCGTGAAAAGCAGCACTGCGACATAAATCATCCATCGGCAAGTCGGGTGGCTTATGACGACAATACTAATATTTTTGGCATGATTACCTATTTAGAGGAATTATGTTATCTTTCACCGACACCAACCCAAATCTGGTTTATATTATATTACGTTGATATTATATTTTAACTAACCAGCAAGGTACCTTAAGCTATAGTTTATTTTTGATTTTTTGCTGTCCATATATACAAAATGTATATAATTTTTTTATATAAATAAAATAAAATAGCATATATTGTTCTGAGGGCCTTGTTTTATAATATACTATTATTTAGGAATTCTTTAATTTGGATGCGGTTTATTGTAAATATTAGATTATTCTTCATAGCAGTTGCAGAGTTGCAGTTCCCCTGCAGCTGCATTTTTCTCATTATTGCTTAATTATATATCTAAAAAAATTTAAATGCATAATACGAAGGTTTAAGCATCAGCAAAGCAGTAATTTCCAAATTTAAAAACATAAAATAATATTTAAAATATCCCTCGATCTGTGATTCTTTGTTATGACTGCTTTTACATTTTTTTTATTTTAAATTTATTCCTTTTGTACTTTTATTAGTTTTTCATTTTTATTAAAGTAGTAACTTGGGTAAATGCGCGTAGGGCTGTATTGATTGTTTAGATGATTTCAGATATGAAACGCAGTTTTTTGTTTTCTTCAACGCAGGGGCGTTTTATCTGTTCATACCTGATTATCACATCATTTAAGGTTTTTTATCTCCCGCTTCGTTTGTTGTGATCTATTTTTAGCTAATCTGTCGTCTTCACTCTGATTTTCGTACTTTTTCTATTCTCACTTTTTCGAATGCTCTTTTGTCATAAAAATTACTATGTTTAATTGTTTTCACGCTCTTTTAAGTGTAATCATAAAAAATATCAAGTAATGATTCTATTTGATAAATTATGTAATTAATTTAAATTACACAAAATTGAATTAAATAGTTAAAAAGTGCTAACAATATTCAGGCTTTGCTGCACGATATAATTTAATAAATTCTACACCAATTAAGGCTTTGTCTATAATTTGTCGAGGGCATTTTGTATGAACTTAACAATTACAAGTTTTATTTAATTACTATTAAAATTACGTGTAGGTGTAACTCGAGTGTCTTCTATTTATAATTTTACCAAACCGTGTTTTTAAAACTTTGTAATTTAATTCGACTTTAATGTAACGGCGGATTTAATTAAAATTACCCTGCATGAAATTCGACTAACTAGAAATAAAAATGGAAAATAGATATTGGCTTTTTCCTGACAGAAAGCAATTTATTTTATACCTGAGTATCAAGTTTAGCAAATTGGGGTGAGTTATAGGAGACATTAAGCTATTAAACGTTTTAGAGGATGACGAAACTCACTAATTCTCCAAAGAGTACGACAGGTCACTTGGTTAGACAATGCAAGGGATGAGCACTGAACTGGAAATTACCTACTAGGACAGGGTAGCATTTTATAGTTAGCTGCTGAATTTCACTTGAAGAGCTGCTAAGCATAACTCGGTTAAGAAATTTCTTACATTTAATTACGTCATAAAAACAAAAATAAAAAGTTACCTAGTTTTTCACGATTTTCATTTTATTACTCCGAAAAATTAATGTTATCCCTTAATTATAATTAGACGTTTAGAAACTCTTTTTAATTTCATATTTCCACTAATTCGTATTCATTTTCAATTACCGATAATTGATCGATTTCTTGGTTTGTCTAAAAAGTTATCTACATTCTTTGAAGTTTTAATTTGCTTTCATTTACTTTCAATTATTTGTATTTATTGCGTAATTCTAACGGCATTAATTAAAAGTTGAGAAAAGGCAAAGCAGGCTTATTTTTAATCACGTATTTAGGTGCAAAAATTATCTCTTAAATTAAGCTCCTTTTTATATTCAGTAATATTCAAACGAACTTTTTATGTTGATTTATTATTAATGAAAAATAAGTAGCTTAATTATTCCTTTGTTCACTTTAAAAGAGAACATAAATGAAAACTCCCATAAATGGGGAATGATAAAATGTTACAAAACGGAGAGTCGTCACATCAAATATATTTTTTGCTTTTTTTGTCGGAACTTCATCAAAAAAATTCAAGTTCAAATCGAAATAATTCTTTACGTAATTCGCAAACTAGCATGACTCGTGACTGTCGACACCCGTTTTGCCGATCGTCTACCCGTAAATAGCTATTTCAATCAAAAGATAAAAAGGGGACTTATCTATTGCTGTGCTCCTCTGTGAAACTTAAAAATATGTTTTCGCTTAATTTTAAAGCCGTTTCGTCCTATTAAAATCGATCCCGATTTAGAACCTCATATCTTTGAATTACTGGTGCCGTTATGGAAATTTATGTTTATAGGCCAGAAAATTGATTGCTCCGTTTATAACTTCGGACTGTACGTAGCATATTGTCCATTCAAAATTTCATGGTTGAAATGACCTGTGGTGTTTAAATCTTAAATCTCGAATAATTGTCTGAATTAAGCCTACATATAAGTGGGTGGACGGTAACTGGGTCAGTTTGATGCAGACAGCTCAGTCACCGGCACGCAGTGGTTTAATTTAAAAAATTTGTTTTAAACTTTACGATTTGGTTGCCTTGTAAAATTTTGAAAGTATCGAAGTTCGAGACGCACACCTGGAAGGTTTTGAGTCAGTAAGACAAGTTTTATATTCTAGTAACCTGACATTTGTTGGAGCAGGTGCAAATAGATATATATTTTTGTAATATAATTCAAGGTCTACAAACTGAACTGTTTTTAACGTAAAAATACATGAAACAAATTTTATTGCCTAGTTCAGGCACACTTTCGTTGCGAAATTGCTAACGCATTAGGCAGGTCTACTGCGGAGCTACAAGCCTAATATTAAAGTATCGTGCATTCTTTCACTTTTTATAATGACGATAACCGGTGTAACCCAATTTAAGAATTTGGAATTGAAATGCAGAATAATAAAATTTTCAGCTGCTGTTACTTTGTTAACCGATTATGTAATTCCACGTTGAGACATGGCAGGTGACGGATATTGTTTAATATTCAAATCAAACACATTTCCATCTAATTATTAATTAATTGACTTTTATAATTCTCATTACACCCAAATTGTCTATAAAATCGCATTGATTTATTGATGAACGTCAATTTTGATCGACAGTAACTCCACGTATCGAATGTCCATTACCTAGGCATTTTCAATATTTTATGTAATTATCGACTCATCAGCATATTATTTTTTAATTTTTTTAAATTACCCACGTTTGCTATATTATTCGATATTTTTTATTAATTTATTGAAATAGTTGTTGCGTGCACGAAGCAGGTTGAAGAGGAGCTTTGTTAATGATGGAGTAAAAACGTTAAAAATGTAAATACCTTTCGTATACCTATATTTTTAATAACAGTAATTGCAAAGGTTTCTCTATAAAACTGTCAATTCAAAAAAATACTGACCAAAGCGCATTAGAACATCGAAATTTTTTTATCAAAAGTGAAAATCTAAAACAATGTATTTGAATGGAAAATCCATAAAAAATACATTTAGTATTTTAAATTTTAATGAAGTTACGAATTGATGCTGTTTGGGACGTAAGTTATTTTAATGGATAAATGGAAATTTCTGAACATCTCAGTATATATTCATAAATAATTAAATGCTTTTTAGGCAGATCAGTAGGCAATAAAGAGAGGTTTTTGCTTTTGATCATTTTTCAAAAAGCGTTTTTTCAAAGTTTCCTTGCTTTTGGAAACTGAAATATCTCCTTTCGTGCTCTTCAGTTTATTAGGAAGTGGCTACGCTCACGCCATTTTTAATTATTACTGTGGCGTTTTTTTTTTTGAAAACTGAGAGAATAATTATTGTGATATCTATAGTTCTTTTAATATATTTTTGAAAGTTCCAGGTAAAAATACTTTTTTTAATTGTGATAAAAGAGATTGTAATTTAAAATAAAGTTAAGTGGTAGTATGTAGGTATGTTAGGTCAAGTGTTGGTAGGATAGAATTTTATATTATAAAACGAACTAAATTACCCGAGGCACAAAATACCTGTTTTGCTTCTTTAACTACTTGCTGCGGCTACTGCCAGCTAGATACGTGAAATTAAAATTAGAACGGCTTATGTTAAGACAAAACTTTGTAATAAAATGTCGATATCCTCTGGGTGTTCTACAAACAAGTAGAATGAACTTTAATCAAGCAAAATTTTTGCTGAAGAAGTACACTCGAAAAAATTTCTTACCTAACTTTCGTTTTCACAAACAGAAAGTTTTAAATTTTTAATCAGTTTTGAACAAATTTTTCTGAATAAAGCACAAGATTTATCGTAGGCACTAAACAAACTTTGTGGATCGCTTTGTATTTATTCTCAAAGGAGTTAAGTTCAACCTAAGTTTCGATCTGATTTACCTAAATACTAATTTAGTTTGCATCCAACTAATTCTTTTTTAAATTTACTCTCAACTCTTTACTTGCGCTAAACTTTTTTAAATTTTCTCATGTTTTTCAATTATTTCTGCAAAAAAAGAGCTTTCCAACGTCGTCGTCGGTAGGTACACATTTTATCTGTTTAATCTACTTCGTCTGAAATGTTAAGGAAGTTCAAAAACTCTATTCTACGCTACTGATTCTATCGTAGTTTCATTCTGCTTCTCAGCATCTTCCATTTTTAATCTTTGCTTTTACTATTTTGTATATTCCAACAAGTAACGATAGTTGCATCAATTAAGAACTACGGCGCCATCTTTTAATGTGTATTTTCCACTCACAGAGTAATAAATCAGACTATAAACGGTTATTTTTTGATTGCAACTTCTTTAACTATTAAAAAAGTAACAAGATGAAAATTTAAGATTTGTTAATTACCGAAAAAGTAATTTAAAACCTCACTAACCGGTAAAATATTTAAATTCTAACTGCAAGTTTATTATTTCTAAAACAATTTATTGCAACAGATACGAATTAAAAATATTTCAAAAATATATAAAAAAGTCGATTTTTATTTTAAAATGGCCGTATCACCGTAAGTATTATTTTTTCGGGTTTGCATCATTAATACCTTTTTACAGAGCATGAAATTCTCTACAAAATTCATTAAACCATTTATTGCCTAAAATCAACACTTTGCGATTTATAAATTAAATTAACTAAAAAAATGTTTAAAAAAATTGAAGTTTTTTATTTTGTCGTTTTGTGAAAATTCTGTATCAATTAAACCCAACGTTTTACGAGTAAATAGTCTACTTTTTTATTTTTAGTTTTTTTTCTTTTTATTTCGTCTGAATTTTAAAATTTAATTGATAATTGAGTTTGTGGGCGCCAAGGGAGCCTAATAAAAATAAAGATCAAATTTTTTTAAAAATAAATTTTTTTGTGCTTTGAAAAATAACTAACTGGTAAAATATTTAAAGTCTAACTGCAAGTTTATTATTTCTAAAACAATTTTTGCAACAAATACGAACCAAAAATATATAAAAATGTCGATTTCTATGTTAATACGGCCGTAGCACCAAAGGTATTGATTTTTCGGTTTTGCATCATTGATACCTTTTTACAGAGTGGGAAATTCTCTACAAAGTTCATTAAATTATTTATTGGCTAAAATCGACAGTTGGCGAGTTATAGATTAAATTAAGTAAAAAAATTTTTTTAAAAATTGAAGTTTTTTCTTTACCCCAATTTAATTTTTCAATTAAACCCAACGTTTTACGTGTAGATCGTCTACTTTTTTCATTTCCAGTTTTTGCTTTCTTTTTGTTTGGTCTAAATTTTAAAATTTAATTGACAATTGTGGTTGTGGGCGCCAAGGGAGCCGAATAAAAATAAATAATCAAGTTTTTTCTGAAAATAAATATTTTTGTACTTTGAAAAAGCGAAAATTAAAAGTTGGCAGCCTTTACAGAAGAATAGCTTACCGTAATTGAAGAGCAATTTGAAAATTAAAAATAAAAGCATTTTTGAGAAACGAAATCTCAGAAAACTTCGTTAACTGCTTCAAGGGTACCAATTGTTAGGTTTTTACTTAAAAATACCGAAGTTTGCTAGCAGCAAAACGTATTCGTATTCCAAAAACGGTTTTTTGTTTGTTATACAGCGAAATTGTTTAAACTTATTGTTAGCACAAGTAACTTAATTATAGTTTTTATTAAATTTTGAATTCAGTCTCGAGACAAATGACTATCGATTTTTAAATTTTTACCAGATGGCAGACGGTGTAGCATCGAAATTGCTGTATTTAACTCGATCGTTCTTTGTTATTTGCCTCTTTTGGTTATTTCGGCAATTTTTCGCCATTTCCGATTTTTACTTTTTATTGGCATTAAAAGCGCACCCCACATCCTTTTCTAAACGACTTTTTGAAGGCGAGAAAAAATAAATCAATTCTTTCGAAAGTGTCCAATCTGGTTTTTAATTGATTTGCGATTTCAACCTCACATCCTGATTTACACCATAAAATTACGTATTTTAAAATTGCGCACGCAAAAACAACATGAAAATTGTGATACTTTTTCTAAGTTTCAAAATGTAATCTACAAAAAAGTAAAAAAGTTAAAACCGGATGAACTTTAATAGGGTTACGTCTACTGAAGAGAGAACTCGATAGATTTGATCGACTTCAGGTTGTTCGCATAACAGTGATTATGTTTGTACCATCTGAAAAGAAATCAACTGCTCTTCCTCTGGTAAGCCGTTCTTGTCCAGTGGGCAAGACAGAGTAAACCAGCTCGAGGTTGCTTCTTTTATGAATCAAAATCTTGCTCGGATTGAATGAACTTTCCCATCGGGAAACAAAAAAAGTGGTCGTCGAAGAACAGGTGTAGTCTGATCACCTTCTTGATTTTTAATAAACAGTGGCGTACCACCGTAATTTTTCTTAATTCAATTTTACCTCTCTCAACGGAAGATTTTATATTTGAAATTAGTTTTTCGGTCAAAATTTCCCAGATGGAAAAAAGAATTTTTGCAGTTTTGCAGCGATTGCACGGCACTGGTTTCAATCGAGCTGATCATACCTGTGTTGCAAGTATATCAAGAAAGACACGACTAACTAACGGATATGACGTGCAGCATATAGATTTCAGAAGCTCTTTAAACATGAATCAAAAACTTTGTACAGTTTAAATTTAATATTATTTCACTATTAATTAATAATTTTTTTATCAAACTTTCTTTTTACATAAAATTATATTTCAAGCCAATATCATTTGCATATCTAAAAAAGCAGTAAAAACGTGAACAACCTGTTTATATTCTCAGGTTGTTTTAATAATATATATGACTATAAAATTTTATTAGACGTGAGATCAAATTTTGCAGTAACTTTAGTTTTTTTATCACTGATTAAATAATTCGCAACTTTTATAACCTGAGTTTTATTGATTATTTTGAATTTTTTTAAAATTTTTTATCATGGGAGTTAGAAAAGACTACGGTAAAACTTCGGTACATGTAACTCTTATCAAACAACTCATTAATTTTTCTTAAAATGGTTTTAATATTTTATAAATTCTCATTCGGCTTCGCTTTACACTTTTTTTCGCAAATAATTTAAAAGTAGTCAAATATAAACGAAATTTAACAAATTTCTAAATAATATTTCATTTGTTCCAATTACTGCAGCGGGGTGCAAATCCATTAAATTGCTTTGGTACCCGGTTTCGCCCGGTGCCCAAAATTAAATTTATTGCAAATTATAACTAAAGTTTTTATTGTGGATTTTTGTAGAACATTCTCACTATTATTTATTTTTTCCGTTTTTTTTTCTTACGCAAACTTGTTCAAGCTATGCAGTTTAATGTCCTATTAACCGCAATTTCAGTTTGAAGTTCAAATTATACTCTTATTTATGAATTACATATAAAATTAATGATTATTGTTATATTTAATGATTGTGTAACGATGTCTATTTAAGTATAATTTAGATAATGCGCCTTAGTCAACTCTCGAACAATGATTCAATTAAAAGACTTCTTTTTCAGAATTTTTAAATTGGTACCGGTGAACTGATGACGGTTTAAAACAAAGAGTAGACCCAGTGACATAGGTTTAAAAAATTATTAAATCCCAGACTAAAAGTGAAACCAAACTCAGGAGGTACTTATCGAAAATATCACCCAGTATGGCATGTTGTAATATTCCTTGCATGTGGCAATAAGTTAATGAACTTGGAAAATTTTTTGACTTTTAGGTGTGTTAAATTCTTAATTAAGTTTCTTTGATTTTAATTACGCCGTTTCTAAATTTGGAATATTATTGCTATAATTAAATTACAAATTAGGAAACAAATTATATTGCTTTGAAAACTACAAACAAATCAAGTAGTCGGCAGTTAAATCTGAAATGAATTCACCTGTTTAATAAGTGCATTCAATTAAATCAAAATTAATTCGAATTATAGTAATTGGATTATTCAAACATAATATTCATTATAGATAACATATACATATTATACTATGTATGTATATAATACATAACTGCCAGAAATTTAATTAATTAATATGAATGTATTTCTAATAAAAGAAACAAAAATTTTATATTGTGGACGCTAAATGAAACTAATAAAACAACTAAGAAGGAAGAAACTTCTGTTTTTTGCTTCTTTTATATGTTAATCAGGATCACAGGACCTTTGGCAAGCAATAAGGTTACTTTTATGTAAAATATAATTTTTTTTTAAATATCTAAGCACACACAGTTCGGAAGGATTTGACGATAACAGTAAACATACATTTTCAGTAGCTTACAGGCCTATTGGCAATTAACATAATGGTAGCATAAGGTATAGTGTAATTGCATGTTAATGAACCTGGCAGAAGACTTGCGTGAAAAAATAAATTCGTGAAACGTTTATATTACTAAGTTTACGCCGTTCTTGAGATTTCCTTATTTCTATCTGCACTTTCTAATCCGCAATAAAATTTATTGGCTCAGGATATTCAAGTCAAAATCATTAGAGAAATTGGCAAGATTTTTTTTCGTAAAATTGATTTAAATGGATATTACATCTTCAGGCAATCCAAGGAAATCTGAGGTAGTTAACGTGGCGAGAAAAATCTAAAAACTTAAAATGTCGTAATCGAAGGTCGTCAAACTTGAGAAGAGCCGGAATTTATTCTATAAATTGTGTGGACTGTAATGCGAGATATGTGGGACAAACTGGTAGGAAACTGAGAACAAGATTAAATGAACATAAAAATAAATATTGAGCAATTTCCCAACGTTTATTTGAAAAGGGACATTCCATTGAAACAAATATTATTGAGCTACACTGTACCATGAAAACTAGATTTGTTAGAGCTGTTTGAGCTAAGAAGCAATTGATTGAGCAATTACTTGATGGTAATTGAGAAAGCCAATTTTTCAAAATTTTATTTTTTCATCTATTTTCCTTTATCCAATATCAAAAATAAATTTATATTGTCAAAAATGTGAAATTACGTTTAACAGGTAACTAGACTCATCTGTCGCCGTATCAAAATATTTTACAATTCCTGGAATTTCGAATTTTAATGTTATTAATTTTACCTTTAAAATTAATTATAATTAAGATTATAATCTTTTAATCAAAAGTTATCCCCTTAATTCCAAATTAAATTATTAATAATCGAAAATTATTTTATTGTATTCGGATTGGGCGGAGGGAGGTCATCGGAATTGCTGACCTAATTTTTGTACATCAAATATCCATTAGGAAATTTTTTTGGCTTGTAATATATATATAATAATAATAATAATAATAATAATAATAATATAATATAAGAGCAAATTGTTAAAAAAAAATCTTGTCTCAAGATTTCTTTTAGAAAAACTTGGGAAAGCAAAAGAAAACGAAAATAGGTGTCTGGAATATTCCTAAATTTTCATGATTTATTAAAATATTTTTAGATTCTTGTTTTTTTCTAAAAAAAAATTCCCTAGATTTTCTTGTATTTGTTATAATTTTCTGAGATTCCCTTGGATTTTCTAAAGTTTCTTAAGATCGTTAAGATTTCCTTATATTTCTTATAAATTTCTAAAATTTTCTGAAAGTTCCTTGATTTTCCTAAAATTTTCTTGATTTTCATAAAAGTTCTTAAGATTTTCTTGTATTTCTTATCATTTCCTGAGATTTCCTAGATTTCCTTGTACATATTTCTTAAAATTTTCTGACATTTCCTTGGATTTTCTATAATTTTTTAAGATTCATCATCCTGAAGTTTTTTAAGATTGTCTCGATTTCCGTGTATTTCTTATGAGTCCCTAAGATTTTCTTGAATTTCCTAAGATTTCCTTGAATTTTCTAATATTTCCTTGAATTTCCTAAAATTTCGTTAAGATTTCCTAGTGTACATTTCTTATAATTTCCTGATATTTTCTTGGATTTCCTAAGATTTCCCTGAAAATTCTAAAATTTTCTTGTATATCTTATAATTTTCTGAGATTTCTTTAGATTTTCTATTCTTTCATAAGATTTCCTAAACATTCTAAAGATCTTTTAGATTTTCATGGATTTCTTATAAATTCCTAAAATTTCTTACGATTTTCTGAGATTTCATTATAGTTATCCTATAATTCCAAACATTTCCTAGATTTGTTTGTACATATTTCTTATAATTTCTCAAGATTTCCTTGGATTTCGTATAATTTTCTAGGATTTCCTAGATTTTCTTGGATTTCCCATAATTTCCTAAGATTTCCTCAATTTACTTAAGAATTTCTAGATTTATTTGTATTTCTTACAATTTCCTAAGAATTGCTGGATTTTCTAAGATATTCTGTAATATAGTAAGGTTTCCTAAAATTTCTTAAGATTTCCTTATATTTCATATAAATTCCTAAGATTTACCCGAGTTCCTAAAATTTTCCAAATTTTCTAAGATATCCGAAGACTTCCTAGGAATTTCTTAAATTTTCTAAAATATCTTAAGATTTCCTAGATTTCCTTATATTTTTTATTTCTTTGGATTTCTTGTAAATCCCTGGGATTTCCCAGATTTCCTAAGATTTTCTAAGATTTGCTAGATTTCCTTGTATTTCTAATATTTTCCTAAGATTTTTTTGGATTTTCTATAATTTCGTCAAGTTTCTTAAAATTTCCTATGTTTTCTAGTATTTCTTATATTTTCCTTATATTTACTAGGATTTCCTAAAATTTTGCTAAATTTTCTAAGGTTTTCTTGTATTTCTTATGTTTTCCTAAGATTACCTTGGATTTGCTATAATTTCCTAAAGTTCCTTAAGATTTCCTAGATTTTCTTGAAATTCTTATAATTTTCTAAGATTTTCTAGGATTAGTGCACACTTAGTTCACTAAATTTCCAAATTGGTTTCCCCCTTTTAAATTTTACTCAAAATTACATTGCATAAATTCCAATTAAAAATCAAATTATTCAATAGTAAATCACAATTTTATTTGTAAACTCAACTCAAAACTCCAAAATTCATGATAAAAATTTGTCCCAACTGCTTAGGGGTCATGTTGTCGTCAAAAGGCTTGGTTTTTCCCGCAGGTAGGTGTAACTTCAATAAATTTTTAGAATAAAAATAAAAACTTTATTAAACAAAATAAATTAAAAACAGAATTTTGAAACTCGGTAATATGTTACCTTTACCATCAGAAGAGAAAATTGCTGAAATGTTGATATGCCCAAATGTTAAAAATGGTATATACTACCCTACAAGAAACTCGCTTGACCAAACGAAAACAGCGGGGTTTAAAGTGCAACTAATTGACAGGATGAAAATTTATGGAAAAAAAACGGAAATTTTAAATCAAATTGCAATTGAAACAAATTTATTTTAAAATGGAATTAACATTAAAATAACACGTATGTATTTGAGGTAACTAAATATATATCGTTATGTTGTGTTCCAGGTTTTAGGGGGAATTTTAGCGATGTTATATCGTATATCTGATTTTTTTGGTGTTTCCTTCTTTCGAAACTTTATTTAAAAAGAAAACTGAAAAATGCAACAGCAGCGAAATGAAAAGGACTAATGCTTTTAGCTTTTAGATCGATTGAATTAGACAGCAAAATTAGATGTTTCTTAAGAGTTTGTGCATTTTTAACGAATTTGTCGAAATTTATGATATACAAAATGTTTTAGAAATGTGAATTTACAATTTTGCAGTAGACGTAGCTTAAAATAGTAGCGGATTGATATTTTAAAGTAATAATGGTAATAAACACATGTTGCAAAAGCTCACTAAATTTAACTAAAAAATATTCAAATCAATTGTTAAAACGTGCTTTTTTGTCGAAAACATGTTTGTCGTTTAATGAGTTCCATTTGTTAACGTCAATCAGAATATTAATTCCATGTTAACAAATCAAATATTTGGATATTCAGAGTAAGACAATTTTATCGTGCTCCGAGAAAGCTTTATTCTGCAAACAAGAAAAAGCTGCTCTGCAGATAAATAGCCAATTTTTTATATAATTTATTTCAGATGTTAATCTAGTAAATTAAAGCTCGGAAAAACTTCCGAAGCAGATTACAAAAATTACTTATTTAGCATTTTAATAATCTTTTTCAGACAAAATAGTTAATTTGAAAATGTGTATACTGGCCAATTGTATACGAACATTTTCATATGTAAGTTACCTACAATATTATATACAATATGATGCAATATTAATTTCATGTACCTACACCACAACGTGCATTTCGTAACTCGAGTGTGCTTTCAAAAGTCTCTTTTAATATGTGTTAACACAGTTTGTATGTAAAATGAATAATGGCGTAGTTATCAGATAGTACCCTTTATGTGGTGTTCCAGTGTAGAGTTTCTAAATAAGGCCTGAAAGCTTGCGCGAACCCCAAAAATATTCATTAATTTCAGTTCTCCTTTTGCGAATGTTCGTTCTATCATTAAACCAAAACTATTTAGAACGTGAATTTTAATGCACCAGTCTCTATCAGTAGTTTTTAACGCCTCACTCGGAAAGCTTTTATCAAAATAATTAAATTCTCCGCATCCATTTTTTTTTCAGTTTTACCTTACAATAATTACTCCGACTTTTCGTAAATTAAATCGATTGATACTATCGGTTTCTGCAGTGGCAAAAATGAGGAAAAAAAAGGGAATCGAGAACTTTTTATTAGGTTACCTACCCACCTACGCGACGTGAACATTTAATATGCAAAATTGAATATAAAATGTGTAAATGCAAAATTTAAGGACTGATTTATCAAGCAGCAACCGTACACACCAAGTTTATAAATGTATCTCAAATAAGTTGAAATTTCATTTTCGTTTTCGCGATTGAATTAGACCATTAAAATTTGGAAAAACGTTTCCCAACCGTAAAAGTTTAGTTATCTTTCCTATTTTTAGTTTAAACATAAAGTTTTATTTTTATCTTGCATAATCCGTTTCTTAAATCAACTTTATCCCCAACATTTTATTGTTTTAGAAAGATTGAACTTTCCGTTTGACGTCGAATTTATTTTAAAAAATGTGACAACTTCGAGTCGGCAAAAATTTTCATATCTTTCCTCTTAAATTTCATGTAAATTAAAGTGCACTAACTTTTAAGTTAAAATTGCCGATAGTTTGTTTTTTAACTTTCTAGTTTTATTGCACCCAATTTAGATTATAAGATTTTGCGCTAAGTTTGATCAAATATTTTATGCTTTAAAATGTCTGGGGTACCACAAATTACATGCAAATCTGTGAGTTCTGGAAATATTACTTTGAAAGTTTATAGACTTAAATATGCAAAATAATGGATCGTTCTTGCACTATTTTCAATTCGCGTGATTAAAGTTATGATAAATCATCCCGAAACAAAAAATGCTGCATTCAAAACAAATTTGCTTTACGGGTTAATCCAACCTGAAACTGCAGATACGTCGATTTTCTATTAGTTTTGTTGCGTTACTTCCCAAACAACATTGCTTAACAAAATGAAACCTATTATTTCCGAACAATTAATTTTTATTAGAACGCAGTACCAATTATTCTTTCTCTAAATGGGGGTTTGTATATAATTAAAGAGAAAAACAACAAAAATAAATTTTTATTAAAGAATCGCTCACAAATAACCAAACTGAAACAATGTAAGCAGACAAATCTTGCTTTTTAACCAACTCCGTCCAACTTAATAATTACCACCAAGAAGTAAGTAATTGAAAAGAAGCTTATAAAAAATTTACTACCGATAAACCCACGTAATTACCTCAAACCCGTTCCGACTTCCCAAACGACCCTCGTAGTCACGTTTGTATTACATACACGTCTTAACCGTAATTAGTTATTCTTCCGCCAAGCTCAACTCAAACTCGAGTTATATTTAGCATTTTCCTTAAAACAAACTGTTATTATTTTATAATTACATTTTCCTGTGAATTTTTATCTCAAACAATTGTAATTTTATTTTAAATTTCGAAAATTTTATAAAACATTTATTAAAAGTACAGCTTAAATTATTAATGCCCAATCGATTGGAAGTCGTTGTTCATTAGTTGTCAATTTCAAATACGAACACGTCAAAATAAAATTTCGGATAAATTAGAGCGCACAGGGTGATTTATCCACCAATACACATATTAATATTAAATATCTCACCGATGCATTCACTTCGCCCCACCAAACACTACATTTTTTGATAACTGAAAAGTTAGTGAAAATATAAATAATGAATATTCCGTTAAAGCAGTGGCAATATTTTTTCCGTGTTCTGTATATGTATATGGCAGATAAGATAATGTTAAGCGGTGTCCAACTTTTTATAACTTTTTTTGCCTTTTAAAAAGATAATGCAACAAGAACACTAAACGTTAATCCTGAAAACCGTTCCTTTTCAGCTATAAAAATTGGGTATCTTCTTTGCTGCTACGTAACTCCGTGTTCATTTGAATGAACTGCATATTATTATTAAATAATCAAATCTGTGATAACCATAGCAATATATTATATTGTTATGCAACCGGTATTGTATCTAGGTCTTGACATACCGTCTAGGTAATTAAAAAATCGTGAGTTTTACGATCATTTAAATTAAATTCATTCAAATTATTACTATTTTCAAGCTAAAAATATCCATATCAACTATTAACACACATAGTAACGAATTAAATTTAAATTTAATTAATTTTCATATTTAAATTTTTATATTATTTATTTGGCCATACAATTTACTTTATTTTTTATACAACATTCAATTTTGTTAATTAACAAACATTTAAAAAAAGTTCTCTATCTATAGCCAGACTGACCATACAGGCCACCGTGTAGAGCTGAATAGGCTAAACAACATCATACAACAATTTTTTTTTATTCAAATTTTTAAATTTTTAATTAAACTAAATTTTTTAATTAATTAAAATATAAAAATAATTAATTTTAATAAAGAAAAATAAATTTAATAATTTTGTTAAAAATTAAATGAATTAAATTATATTTTAATTAATTAAAAATTTTATTTTGATTAAAAATTAAATGATTGAAAAATATAAAAGTCATTTTAATACAAAAACAATAAATTTAATAATTTTTTTAATTTAATTAATTTTTTAAATATTTAATTTTCCAAAAATTAAAGTCAGTAAATAATAAAATTTGTGACAAAATCATAAACTTAATAAAATTTATCTAATTTATGTTTGTAAAAACTGTTATAGTATATATTTGTTCATTTTCCTCTTTTTCACAATTGAAATTAGGTTTACAATAGACTTGGGAGGTATTCTATTTCTTCCAGACCCCGCATTCAAATATTCCATGCTTTTTCGTTGGAGCAATTATATTGAGCCAATCAGGGTTTGGAGACCCTTTTTTCTAATTTCTACCTTTACATGTAGCAAATATCGAATAATTTGGAAATAATCGAGTTTAAATAGTTTTGATTTTTCACATAAGTCGAGTGTGTTTGACTTAAATAGGCGCAACAGTGTGATTTAGTAGACGGAGCCAGTCGCAGTTGACTGTTAGCCGTGCAACTGCTGACATTATTTAATAAATTTAATTAAATTGGCTTTCGTTTAAAAAACAAAGATCTGAGTCTATCTAGATACCCAATTTCTAAATTAGAAATTTTTTTAAAAAGTTGAGCTATTCGAAGACCCCGTTTTTGTAGATCCATAATCTGCGCATTGAATCGCTTCATGGAAGATTTTAATGAGTATAACGGAAATTTTAATGGAAATTTTTACGCGAAATTACCATCATTTCTTTAGTAAAAAGTTTGTACATAAATTTTTTACTTACAAGATCTTCCTACAGATTTCCTCCTGGATTGCCTTTTAAAATATGAAATAAGCAAAAAAAACCTATCTGCAGTACTTATAAGATTTTCTAATTTTTTTCGGTTTTCAAATTTCCCCAGCGATTTTCCTCCGATTTTTCAAGAGGCGTGAAATTATCTACAATCTAAATCCTAATCCTTTAAATTCTTTATTAAACCGAAAAATAAAATTTTTTTTCGAAAATTATTATTAGTAAAACTAAAAAAATTAAACTTTTTAAATAAAAAATTTTAATTTTCTATTTTTCCAGGCGTGATTTTGAGCTCTAAACATGAAAATAAGGTTATTGTACTTGAAGCGGCTGTAGAAAACTAAACCCGAAAAGTTTACTTTGTTACTTTAAAAAAAGATAAACTTTCTAAACCACAGTTTAAAGAAAATAACGTAAGTTGAGACGAATAGGACTTAAAAACATTATCCCTAGGGCGCGAGGGAACTTGAAATTTATGGATATAAAAAGATCCATGAGATAACTGAGTTCACGCGATTGATAAAAATGTTCGTTAAGTAATAATTCACGTAATATAATTAAAAATAAATTAATATTCTGATGGTAACATCTGCACGATTAGAAGGCAACTGAGTCCGGCTTAAACTACTCGAAGACCCCCCGGTTTTGTAGATCCGTACTTTTCGACTTTGAACCGCTTCAGGAATGATTTTAATAAGTGGAGCGGATTTCCTCATAGACTGCCTTTCAAAATATTAAATAAGCAAAGAAGGCCATCTGTAATAATCATAAGATTTTCTAATTTGCTTCGATTTTCTCGGATTTCCATGGATTTTCCTAGATTTGCAGTTGCACAGATTTCCATAACGATTTTCGATAGCGTGAAATTATCTACAATCTAAATATTATTCTTTATATTCTAAATTAAAAATAAAAATTTTTTTTGAAAATTATTAATATTATTAGAAAATAAAAAAGTAAAAACTTTGAATAAAAAATTTTAGTTTTCTATTTTTTCAGGCGTATTTTTTGAGCTATAAACATGAAAATATGTCGCTTTCCGTAATAAGGTCATTGTAATTGAAGTGGCCGTTGAAAAATAAAACCGAAAAGTTTACTTTGTTGCTGTTTGACCGGAAGAAATATTTTTCTAAACAACAGTTTCCAGAATATAACGTAAGTTGAGAAGAATAGGTCTTGAAAACCTCGTCCCTGGGGCGCGAGTGAACTTGAAAATTACGGATCCAATAAGATCCGTGTGATAAAATTCACGTAATCTAATTTAAAATGAATTTATATTCTGATGTTAACATCTGCACGATTAGAAGGCAACTGAGACCGGCTCCGCACCTTAAAACATTGTGTTCTAAATAATCAATTTTAACAATAAAAATTTAATAATTTTTTTTAAATCTATAATTAATTTAATAAATTTATTTAATTTGTCTTTCGTTCGAAAAACAAAGATCTATGTCTTCCTAGATACCTAATTCCGAATTAAAGCGACGTCAGGAATATATTTAATTATTTGATTTGTAATTTTCGACTTTGAATCGCTTCAGGAATGATTTTAATAAATGGAACGGCTAAAAAAATTATTGCTTTATGCCCGTACTAAAAGTCACGAATTAATCCCAGATTCAAGTTAATCCTAGGATTTACAAATAAGATTACTGGAATTTAGACTGTATCGTAGCAACAGCTGCTATATCGAGAATTAATCTTGAATCTCGGATTAATCCGTGACTACTATGTATGGGCGCATAAGTAAATTCGATATTTTTTAGTGAAACTTTTTCCCAAAAATCTTAATAATCTCCTGCTCCTGCTGCTACGGCGTGTCATTTTTTACCAACCGAAAAATATATTAAAGTACCGACGACGGTACTCCCCCTGGGACGAGTTGTACATCAATCGAGTTTCCAACCAATCGGTTCTAGAGGCCCGTCCATGGACGGGCTTTCCAGCTAGTACATCTATAAAATATAAAATGGGGTTTCTTCCCGAATTTTTTACTCGAAAATTCCATAATTTTCCATTTTTTCCAAATGGAATTGGAAAACAATTTATCTATAATCTAGATCCCAGGGCCGTATATAACGGGGGGGTTTTGGAGGTTCAAACCCCTCCCATGGATTAAGTAATTCTCATTAATTACTATATTTAAGAAATGTTTCAATGTAAATGTTTTTTTTTAATTCCATAACCCCCCCCCCTTGGTCAATGTCTAACTACGGCCCTGCTAGATCCTCTACCCTTTATATTCTAAATTAAACATAAAATAAAATTTTTTGGAAATTATTATTAGAAATTAGAAAAATAAAACTTTTAAAATTTTTTATTTTTTCTGACGTGATTTTTGAGCTATAAACATGAAAATATATCGCTTTCAGTAATGAGGTCATTGCAATTGAAGCGACTCGAAAAATGAAACCGAAAAGTTTACTTTTTTACTTTTTGACCAAAAGAAATATTATTTTAAATCACAGTTTTACACAGTTAAAAAGATCGACCCCGGGGCGCGAGTGAACTTGAAAATTATGGATCCAAAAAGGTCCGTGGGATAACTGACTTCATGCGATTTACAAAAAATTCCTGAAGCCGCCCCAATTTTTTTGTTCAATTGGGCTGTAATAATTCACGTTATCTAATTTAAAATGAATTTGTATTCTGATGTTACCATCTGCACGATTAGAAGGCAACTGAGACCAGCTCCGCCCCCTTAAAACACATATTGCTATCAGCAGGATGAAGCTCACTTCTAACTGGGTATTTCTTACTTTCAAAATCGATTATTTTCTACAATTTATAGTTTTCAAGAAAAAATATATAGAACAGTTTCGTCAAACTTACATCTACGAAAATTGGATTTAGAAGTGAAATTTGGTTAGGTAGTGAAACTTAATCAATGGTGACAAACTTGAAATTTAAGTTAGTTTCGCACAATTCTAAGGCAATGCTCACACATTGTTATCTAAACAATTCTGATGATCTTGGACTGGTGGTTAAATGAAAATATAAAAAATAGTCGACGCCCACCTAGTTAAATCTTGGACCGTCCGTCGTTGAGTTTCCGCAATTAAAGGACAGTTGGGCGTACTTGGTATTTTCCATTCCAATTAGTTTTAACTTAATAGTAACTTCCTAGGACATTAAATATTTTCGCGAAACTACTGTAATTATTGTAGAGTTAAATTATTCTTAACTTAGAGTTTTGAAAATTTTATGAAATATTGGTAATATTTTTGAATATGCCTCGTATGTAGCAGCTCTAACCGTCACTGTAAACATGTAGCTGTTAATTATTTATTAAATAATGAGATAATTAATTTTCAGAAACGATGATGTGTTATCTTTCAATATTATCATCCCCTATCGATTTTTCGAGGCAATAGTAGTAAAATGGTTTCAAGTTACTATTATTTTAATAATGAATTTAGTTCAACGTTGTAATTTAAAACTTCTTTTAAATTCCGCCCCCATATAACTTATTTAATAATAATAAATTTATTAATTAAATGTTAACTAAGTAATTTTTTTGTTTTCTATAAATTTCAGACAAAACAGAAAATTGCCAATTATAATCAGATAGGAATTTTTTTTTGAAAAAATAAAAAATATTTTTTTAAGTTAATAAATATTGTTTAATTTAACGAAAATACTTTTGACCGAACAAAAATTTGTTTAAATCAAAAAAAAAAAGTTAAAAGGCAGAAAAGCTTCTTTTTTATTTAAATAAACTTTTGTTTAACGAAACAATTTTGCTTTAAAAAATATTGTTAATTTGATTGTTTGGAGATATTTTCCAAATTTTCCATGAAGAGGTTTTAATAATTTCTAATTGATATGCATTTTCATTCATATAATTAAATAAGTTGACAGTTAGATACTTGGAGAATAATCTCTATGTTTAATCTCCATACTTATAACTTATAACTAGTAACAAACAAATAACTTACTTTGTTTTAAGTTATACCTTCCTACAGCAATAAGAGATTATTTATAGAAGAATAACTTGGTGTAGTTTATGTCTTGTACATTTCTCTTAATTTTAAATTTTATTTATTTTCAAAAATTATAAAAATCAATAACATTTTTATTTTTTTTATTTTTTATTTTTCCAATTTTTAATATCGCAATAATTTTTATTCCTCTAACTATTCACAGGGGGGACCAAAATAATTTAACCCTGCATCAAGAAAATCATTCGGATCTTTATCTAAACTCAAAAATTAAAATTAGAACAATTTAATGTCAAGCGAACTCAAATCTAAAAACGCATCGTTTTCAATCTTCCTGTTAAACTGCTTTTATTTGTTTGACGCGTCCTGTCAGTTTCGCTTGACGTTTAGTTTCAAATTTATTATGGATAATTACACGTTTTGCGATTACGCTAACATGATGTTAATGTACGGTGAAACTCTTGTAATGACGGCTGCTTGGCGGTTTAATGCAGATTGTTATCGAAATTGTCCAACGTCGTTTCATGGTTATTATCATAGTTTTACATGCACTGCTAGAAAAGATTTATTTTGGAATTACTCCTTTTTTTTTCGACATACCTTCTGTCTCAGTTCTGTGTATGAGTAGGATATACAAATATAGAGGAGGATGTACTTTAAAAATTACTTGTACTTTGACAAATTTTCTCATCAAAATACATAAGAATCCGCTGAAAATGTATGGTTTGTATGGATTTTATATATTAAAATTATGGCCATTGCTGCAGATTTATCTGATCAAATGAAATTTTTTTGTTTTTGGAGACTTGGCCTGGATTCACAATGAACATAAGCATAAGAAATATAAATGTAAATAAAAATTTCTGGGATCCATTTGCATTTGCAGTTGTGATTTCTAGAAATTAGCAATGCTTCTTTCATTATTTTGCTTATATATTTAACTTATTCTAAAAAACTGATTTAGAAAGTTAAAACATACAATTTAGAAACAAACGAAATATTGGATGAAGTTGGACACAATTAATAAAAATGAGAAATACGTGAAGTTAGCCCGCCATTTATAAAAATTTATTAGGCATATGAATATTGCGCCGGATTGTGCCCGATGTGAGCCACGTTGTGCCGTACATATTTTTATTTTTTTATAAAATTTATATTTTGAATTTTTAAATTTTATTTTATTAAATTTGAAGTTTTGTTTTGATTGTTTTGTAATTTAAATTTAATTTTATTGTAAATAGTTATTCAAATTGTAAATATTTTGAATTGTTGTTCGCGCCAAAAATTTTATGTTGGCACAGGAATTTTTGTGAATAACTTCGTTTTAGGCCAGGACCGTTAAGGTGGACGGACGTTTTTACTGAAGCCTCCGTAAAAATAATTAATTTGCGTTTCAAAGATTATTTGAATTTTGTGCAATTAAAGTTTGTTAAATTAAAATGTAATTATATTAAGAATATTATTTTTCGTTGCATGTGCAGTTGTGATTTCTAGAAATTAGCAATGCTTCTTTTATTCTTTTGCTTATATATTTAACTTACTAAAATAATTAAAATAACTGATTTAGAATTAGATTAGAAAGTTAAAATAAAAAATTTAGAAACAAACGAAATATTGGATGAAGTTGAAGCCCTTCTTCTAGAGGGCACACTTCCAGTAGAATTCAATAAAATTTAAATATTTAGAATTATCAAATATGGCAGGGTTAACCTCTACCCCAAAATTAGCAATCTCTATAAAATTCAAATTAAATTTAAAACAATAAAAATATATACGGCACAACGTGGCACACATCGGGCACAATATTCAGATTTTAAATTATCAAAAATGGCGAGAGGCTAAGTTCACGCACATGAAAGAAACTTCTTTTCTAGAATAAGTTGAATAAACGCAGAAAAATAAAAAAAGCATTGGTAATTTCTAGAAATCACAAATCCAAATGCGGTCTTCAGGCCGTACAACTTGGGAAATTTCATTAGCTTCCTCATTGGGGTTTCTATACAATCTTTTGTTATGTAATGGTTTTTATAGGGGTAGGAATGAGACGTTTTTATTTTAAATTTATTAATTACTGGTGTACTAGGGAGTGACCCATATCTCCCACACTTCTAGATTTCAGAGACGAATGGTTTGTGTGGATGCTTCGTGATTATAAGCTTCAGCTAAGGCAGAAAGGAGAAGCGGGTTTACTACATTGACCAAAAATATATTTCTTTTATTAAAAACAATTAAATTCTATCGTCGATAAACCTAAAATATTACAATTCTATCAATTTATATAATCTCGACGGGAAACTGCTGGGGAAATTAGGTGTACAAGTGAAGGAAAATCCTAGGATATCTTAGAAAATTATATGAAAAGCAAGGAAATCTCAGATAATCCAATAAAATGTTCGGAATATTCCAGACAACCTTTGTTTTTACCTTTTCAACTTTTTGAAATCGGAGGAAATTCGGGATAATTTTCGGAAATACGGGGAAATCCAAGAAAATCTCATAAAAATAAATCTGACGTACATAAATTAGGTCTAGTAAATTTTAATTTTTGTTTTCAGTTTCGGACAGAACCTAATGAAAAAATTTTTGTAAAAATTTATGTGTTGGTAGAGGATTGGAGGTGATGGTCAACTAAACAACAAATTTGTAAAAAAACTAAGTATTTTTTGCGTTTAATACATGGCATTATTAAATAGCAATAGTAAATCTTCTTACATTTTACGTTAATTATAAAGAAGTTTTGAACTATAATTCCATGAAAAACAAATTAATTAGTGACGCGCTTGATAGGATTACCATTCGACTCGGTGGTCGTTTTTTACGGGAAAAAGCTGTAAAAGTTTAATAAAATTTATTCTAAAGGAACTCTTTCAATAAGATCTCGATGTTGTTTAATTTGCTAATTTAACTGTGTAAAATTGTGTTTTGAAGTTTTGAAGTACTTTCATGTAATTTTAACTTTAACACTGCCGTGTTCTGCGCTAACTAATAAAGTGGAATTTATATTTCAATTTGATTTGTGCAAAACATATTTGCTTTAACAAATTGGTTTCGTTTGTTAAATTAATTAATATAATAAACGCATAGGTTTAGTGTAGAAGCCGGAATTATTTTTGGATTTGTCCCGATTTTTTATGGCTTCGGCCGATAAATTAACGCAAATTTGAAACATGACAAAAAAAGTACAGTTCAGCACCAACTGAGGTTCGATTTTCAATCAATTTTCTATTCAACCCTTTTTATTATTTCACTTTACAGATGCAATAAAACAAAACAGATATTCGAGGGCGTGTTAAACTATTTTTTTATAGGAAGAGATAACGTACATTGTACAATTTTAGCAGCAATTCCCTGCATTGTCAAACATATGTGCTCCTAAATTTAACTTTCTGAACAAAAATGGCGAATTTATTGCAAGTTTTGTTGGGAAACTCAACGCCAGGAATGCTTGCTTTTTATCGCAATAACCGCCACATTCGCAAATTTGTTTTATGCTTGCAATATTTCTATAAAAACGTCATCAACATATGCGTTTTTAAATATGTAATTCTGAACCCAACACTATCGTCTCCCGCAGTGATAGTAAACAATCCGGGCACAACCCCCTGCTCCCGACGCTGCACTATTTTTAGCGTTCGCGTAATCGCAGATATTTTTGTATATCTCCACATTTGTTGATAATTAAAAATTGGTGGGGGGCTAAAAGCATATCGATTAATTAATTGGATATCGTCGGGCGTTTTTACAACCTTGACTACTCCGCGCGATTAATTTATTCTAATAATCTCGAAGTTCCAGTATATGAATGAAACGGAAAAGTTGGAAATCCTGTCAAGTTAAACCAGTCTAGAAGAAAGAAAAGTGGATTAACACCGGTATACGAGAGTACCAAGTGTGGGAATCCAGCCATGAATAAAGCTTTTGAGGCCACATTTAATTAACAAGGTGTCATTAAAATTATTCAAATTACGCGAATTTACACCGTAGATGAAAAAACGAGCCCCTAACGCAAGGCTCATTAAATTTATTTTATCCCTTTTTTTTCTGGCCATGTAAAATTCCAAATTAAATATGTAATACAAAGAACAAATAATGATATTAATTATATTTTTCAATAATTTTGCTGGAAAATTATTTCAGATTTTCTTATTAAAAATTATTCATTTGGCAGGAGAGGGTAGTTACAACAAGATATATCCATTTGTTGTTTAATTTAAAACATGGTGAGCTTATAAGCGGAGCAGAAAGCTACAAAACAAGGGCTTATAGTTGAAGTTTACAGCTTCATTTGTAGAACAATTAGCAGCAAAACTGGATAATAATTTCTCTAAAGACTCAAATTAAAAGAAGTTTATAACAATGTGGTAGCTTTAAATAAGGTCCGTACTTGATCTCGCCACAAGACACAATTTTTGCGACTCCCGGTATAATTTTTCGAATTTATTTTAATTAATATCTAAATCTTCTAATGTGGAGTATGCACGTTTGGCGAAAACATTAGTTGTGTAATAAAATTTAGCTTACGGTTTGTTTTGAACTTTTTGCTCGTGCATTCTTAATGGCGATGCTAAAACATTCTCATCTAATTGCGTTTTTTTGTTAAAAAATTAAAAGTGTGAGACAATTTAAATGAGTACTTAAAAATTACTGTCGTCGTATATTAAAGTAAATGGTGGTGGTACATTAAGCATTGATACAAAGCACATTTTCTTAACTAAAGTATAAAATAGTGATGTGCATTGTTAGTCGAAACTAATTTCAAGTGCTTTAGGGTATAAATCTCAAGCAGGTTGGACATCCGAGACTCCGTATAACGGGGTTGACCAAACAAATAAACGAGGAACAACTATTGCAATATTAACAATCCACGCCTCTGGGCTCGTTTAATTGTAATGAACTCCACTATATTGCATTTAAGCAATATAAATTGCACTTTGGTTTGGTGTCGTGGTAATTTTGAATATTTAATGCTAACAGAACTATCGACTAAGCAAACTTGCGGTTTCAATATAACATTCTAATTGATTGTTTTTCCCACGTCTCCCCTACGGTCCGCTGCGATGGTGGGGGAGCAAATAAAATAATGAGAAAATGATTAAATTACACCTTAATGATATTAACGACTGTGCCCGCGTCGCCCTCCCCGTGCAGCCGCCACTGCATAATCTATACATAACTCCACGCCCGAGATTAATAGCTACCAAGTTTCATCGTTAATAATTCTTCAAGCGACAGACTTTAATTTTCTGCCTTTTTTTCTTACAGGATGTTTTGTGATTCTGCTGGCGCTTGTCGAAAAAAGTTGGACTCAACAGCAATATTTTCGCGTTCAACCTAAAGATGTGCAAGTTCAAGAAGGAGGTGAAGCCATGCTCGAATGTGAAGTTGGAAATTTAGTTGGACAAGTTCAGTGGACTAAAGATGGATTTGCTTTGGGTATGTTTTTCTGAATTTATTTATTTTTTTTGCATTGGAAATGGTATTTTGGTCAGCCCACCAGGGAAAACTATATTTGCAAATAAAACATTTACTTTATTAAAGCTATAAAGTTACATCATCCAACTGAAATTCTAATCATTCGGTTGGTTTGAAATAAACAATAATTTTAAGTAATCAACGGATTCAAATATTTACTCTTCGTAATATAAAATTGAGTCCATAAACGTATACGGATCCTTCCTTGTAATTTTTATTGCAGTACATAAGGAAACTTGTGTTAATAAAGTTTTTCCGGTCTATTTAAGGTTTTTCGACGATTTTTACGGGATTCCCTAGATACTCGGTGATTGGAGATCGTCGTCACGGTGTCTACAACCTTAGGGTCAGTAACGCGTCTCTAGAGGACGACGCCGAGTACCAATGCCAAGTGGGACCTTCTCGTCTGCACAAAGCCATAAGAGCCAACGCTCGTCTCATTGTAATCTGTAAGTAAACACAAAAATAATTTTTGCAATTACACAGCTTTGTTTTGTACGACAAGAAAAATGTTTTCAAACATTTTTATTAAGCTTTTATCGACCGATCATGATGCGGGTGCCTTTTATTCGGGTATTAAATTTCGCTATACGCAACAACCGAATATTGATTATATTTTTCCATTATTCAAAATATTTCCGATGCCAGAAATGTAAATACTAGTTGCAACATTAAACTTTTTTTTTTAATGAATATATTAACAAGTTTGAAAAGTTGTAAAGCAATTTTTCCATAACCCTTAAAAGAAAATTCAAACTAATCAAAAACACTTTAAAAGTTAAAAAGTTGACGAGTATGAATAATTAAGTCTGCAATTATTAAACAAGAAGTTTTTTCGTGAAAAGTTTCCTTTCGTGAAGGTGTAGGTATTATTTTTTAAATTCACACTTTTACGTGTTTTTATAGCAAGTACCCACTTTCCGTGGCGAATAGAGAAACTTCTTGCACTTCAAGAATTTTAAATTAAATTATTTAAAATATTTCAAATTTTATTTTTTTAAGTTATAAAAATGTAACTTAAAACTTTGTAGATATAAAATTTTTATTGCGAGCAACTTCCACTTGTAAAAATATGTTCGCAGTGTAATCTTTGATTTTTTTTACACCGAAAATTTACGCATTTACTCAGATTTGGAAAATCTTGAATTTTCTAATTTTTTCACAGTAAGCATTTCCCCGTTTGGACACTTGACTATGTAGCGTTTCTCAATGGGAATACATTGCTCCTCAGGGAGTTCTTAACAAATCTGTGAAAGCATTCTTGCTTGTAATTCCAATTACTTACAGTAGCTGGCAATATTTAGTCCGCCACTCAAAAAGTTATTTATTTTGTTTATTAGAGGGCCAGATTAAATCATTTCGAAATATTAAATTAACGAAGCAAATTAAAGGGTTTATTTCAAAAATTACTATAATATATAACACGATTCGATTTATTCATGATTTTCAACGAACCTCCACACTACTTCAAACGTGTGATGAAGCACTTGTTGACTTCTAGCCGTGCTACTGTTATGTCAACATAATATTATAAATTTAATTAATAATATGGAATTTTATAAATTATAACCGAATTTAAACAGCAGTGGATTGGTGTGATCCCTGGTTGACCAATTGACAGAACGTCAAGGTCAAAAAAATGAAAAAAAAAACGAATGTCACGTAATTGTATGTAATGTATATGTAATGTAAATGTAACGGATGTGGCCATGCTCAGAACTTTGTCATACTTTTAAATAACAATTAATTTAAAAAACGACTTTTTGTAAAAACAATTAAAAAAAAATCGGATGTGGCCATGCCCATAACTTGATCATACTTCTAAATAAAAATAAATCTAAAAAACGATTTTTTGTAAAAACAATTTAAAAAATCGGATGTGGCCATGCCCGTAACTTTATCATACTTTTAAATAACAATAAATTTAAAAAACGACTTTTAAAATAATTATTTTGTTAATTTACAAAGTATTTTTTTGTGCATTTCCGTGTACCAATTTTAACCAAAATCTAATCAGCTTTAATGTCCATTCTAATAGTCACGGATTAATCTGAGATTCAAGATTAATTCTTGAAATAGCAGCTGTTGCTATGATACGGTCTAAATTCCAGTAATTTCATTGGTAAATCTTAGGATTTTCTTGAATCTCTGATTAATCCGTGACTATTACGCCCGTACTAATAGTCACGGATCAATCCGAGACTCAAAATGATCCTAGAATTTACCAATGAGATTACTAAAATTTAGACCGTATCGTAGCAACAGCTGTTATTTCGAGAATTGATCTCGATACTCTGATTAATCCATGACTATTAGTACGGGCATACGACTTTATCAGACTTCGTATGATAAAGTAATAAAAATTTGCGTGTTTCTAGAAACCATATCGAATTGGGGCGGCTCAGGGATATTTTTAATGAGCGAAGCGATTCAAACATTTACTATGTAGCTAGGGAAATTTGCCATTTTATAATGCAAAAACATTTATTTTCAAAAAACAACAACAAATTTTTGGCCTTTTTATTGATAATAATAATTTATAGTAATTTATCTCCTCAATTACCAAATTTCCAAAAAACCTAATCTAACCTAATCTGTGCCTCTATTTAAAGATAGTTCTTGAAGTACACTACAGGTTCATACTGCATTTTTTTACAAAAAATTTAAATTGAAATTAGTTGTTTTTAAATTGCACCGACTCACGAAATTCAAATTAAAATTGATGTTTGTGTTAGTAATATATACAGCGGCGGCTCGTCGGAAGAGACAAGGGAGGATTAGCCTTCCCCAAAATTCTGAACTAATATTAACCTATGTTTGAAATGTTTGAAAAAGGTCGAAAATAGGTTTTTGATAGTGAAATTCATCAAAAGATAGATACTCCTTCCACATTACATATTTTAAAAAAATATTGTAAGGCAATAAATTCAAATTAAATTTGATGTTTTTATTACTAATATACAGCGGCGGCTCGTCGGAAGGGGCAAGGGAAACTTAGCCTTCCCCGAAATTCTGCACTAATTAACCGATTAAAATTTTCAAAAATATAGAAAATAGATTTTCAACTGTGCAATTCATCAAAAAATAGATATTCCTTCCACATCACATATTTAAAAAAAATATTGTAAGGATACCGCAGTAGCAGGATCTTTAGCCTAAAAGATACTATATGCAGATGTTTAGCCATCACACGAACTGCATGATTTTATAATTCTACTGATGATTTCGAGATTATTTATTGGAAGAGATTTCTCATCACGGGTACAGATTAAGGCAGCGAAAACTCCGATATTACACACAGGAACACAGTAAGGACACAGTTTCCTATTGTATATCTAACATAGCCATTTAATGACGTAGTTGAGCATCAGACTCTTTTGAATATCGTGCTTCTCGATAGACCTGTATACAGTGTGTTCACGATAAGAAGTAACAGTGAATAATTTTTATCTTACTAGATACAAAAAAAAGTTTAAATAGTTTTTTATTCAACCCGAAATTTACCATCGGAAACTGCGGATATAAATTTTTTTGTACTTCAAACTCAACCGGAAGTAAACATGAATTTTTTTTTCAATTCGAACTCGGATAATCGGAGTTTTACTGTAGGTACATTAAAATAAAGTTTAGAAAACGACACTATTGAAAACAGCAGATTGCATAGCACCAGCTGTGCTTTCATGATGCACACGTGTCTGCATTTTTCCGTGATACTGAAAAACTAACGTAAGACGAATCTCTGCGATAATTAAAGATAATATTGACAATGTAAGTAAAAATTGCTAGCGGTTGTTTTTAATATACAAAATGGAATATAGCAAAGTTAATTTTTAATTTATAAACATGTGTTATGAAAATATAAATTGATATGCCTACCTGGATAGTACAAAAAGGGATTATTATTGTTTCTTTCCCTAGTAATATACTAAAGGCTTATAATTTTGGCGAATAAATTTTCATTAGCCAACTTTTTTGCCGTGGTATGTTGATTTTAAATTCGGTCAATATAATTTTATTACTAAACCCAATTTGAAATTTGCGCATCTCTTCAATTAATTATTTTTCGTGCTTTTTATATTTCGCACGGCGGGGAGGCTTTGTGATTGGTGGAAGAATTATCACGTGTGCTGTTGGGTGGGTTGCAGCACGTGCGGTGTTTTCTCCTGTGATGCAGCCCAGAATCCGACTCCACGATTCGTCCAAATCTAGCACAGACTGGTATTAATGAAATTATCTTGCCAAATACCGAAAAACCTCGAGATTTTTCTTAGGAAAGTGCCTAATCATTATTTTTAGTTTGATTAATCTTACTGGTGATATTTTAATCATTCTTATACAGTTTTAGTAAGGATAATTTAGTACTACAAGACTAAGTAAATTTACAAACTAATTACAAACCTAAACCAACAAACTTCAAATTAGTTTAAGGAAAACCAACATTCAGCTAGAAAATTTAATTCATTTTATTTTGAAAATACGTTAATAGTTTTAATTAAATTTTAACCAACAAACATATTAATTTAAAATGGTATTACATAATTAAAACATAAATAGGAGGTACCAGAATTATTTGGTTTACAGTTGCAAATATTCGAATCTCCCAATGAATGCAACGTTTAATTTTATTGAACAAATACTTCAATTTTATTACATCCGATTTCAATTATAATTTAAAATATATCATGGTAAATGCAAAACTGATTATGCATGCAAATTAGAGACATTTTTCCTTTCATAAAAACGCCAAAACTATTTTATAATAAATGTTGCTGCTAAATGCGCTCAATTTGTAAAAGACTGAAAACGTCATGTAGTTTTATTTAAGGACGTAGCGTTTTCAATTAGAAGCTGTAGTATATTTTACTAAAGCTCTTCCCATTTTCTCATTTTGCACGTAAAACAAACAACGCTAATAAAACTAGCACGTCGTACTATCAACGACTTGCAGCCATCCTTAGTAGTTAGGTACTGTTATATCCTTACATCCGGCTTTTATATTAAGGTTATTATTGTTTTTATTGCCAATAGAATTTTAAAATATTATTTTTTTAGTAATTAAAATCGTGAGAAACTCGCTTTTTTTTTATAAAGCTTTGTGCAAAATGGAGTTGAAAAATAAAATAATTTCAAGCAGGCAGATAAATGAAATAATAGTTTTTCGCGGTGTAAGGACTGAAGTAGTAATAATAAAATAAACCAAAGAAGATGTTTATCTCTATATTGTATTGTCGTGAACTAATATACCAGAATATATGGTTTACGTCCGTTAATGAAATCAACTTGCCATTCATGCTAATTGTAGGACAAAGCTTCTGTTCAATTGCATTATCTGGAGATATCTGCATGAACCTATTCAGTTGAATTTATATTTTGCTTTTGAAAATTTATATTGTCCCTTTAACATGAGAGCCCTAATAATAGACGAAAATATTCCTAACAAATTCTTTACGTTGTGTTTTTTGAATTAATGTTTGTTTAAAATAAAGCGCTTTTACATTGAAAGCTTTTTAAAGCTTTTAAATTGCAGGGATAAAATAAAAAGGCCGAATAATTACTTTTACAAAGTTAAAACATTTTAAGGTCACTTTAATTCAAATAATTTATTTTTTTGTTTCGAGTGAGCTGTATGACTAAAAACCTACCTTCAAATTTCAAAAAATAATACATTTTCCTTTACCTTCTGCAACAATGCGTGTGCGAGTGGCTGGATTGTGACTGCAGCACAAAAGTTATCAAATAATAGTGGATTTAAAAAATTTTTTTTTAAAAGCATTACACGAGTTAACTAGCTTAGATATCCAAATCACAGTTCTGAGAGCTGAAAAGTTCTTAAAAACTTTTCTAAGTAAATCAAATTTGTTATGGTAGCAGAAAATTTTTGTTGCAACAGCAAAAAAACTCAGTTAAAGCTACTAAAACTAAAACTACTAAAACTCTTGAAACTTCAATATTCTTATATACGGCGTAGTCTAACACAGATTTGCATTGGACAATCCGCAATGGTGTAACCAGTAACTGGCGTACCAACTGTTACTGCAAAACGATCTGCATTTGATTGCAGCTTGGAAGCTTCGTGATTATCGTGTTCGGTGTAAAAGACTTAATTTGTTACAAATTGGCAATTAGAAGTAAATCGAGATTTTTCTGAATAAAAATTTGTTTGAAGTTTGACTCGGACCAATGAGAATTCGACTTCTAAAATTTCCCACACCCAGTATAAGGAAGGTTATATATCATTATATCAGATTTTAAATATTTTGTTAATTTCAAATTTAAAATTTATAAAATTACCACATTAACATTAAAATTTTTGCGAGATTAATTTTAAATAATATATTTTTAATAATTGGTTAGCTTAGGTTAATCCCGTCATACGCGTCAGTGGTAAACCGCATACTGTTGTAATAGCAGCTTGTTAGTTACCATCTTAATGTATTTTCGATATTTGCGTAAATTTTGAATATAACACCGGCACCTAATACCGAGTCCAAGATCTCAACTTCGAGGCGGCAAATAAGGATTAATTAACCCTTATCAAAGACCTCTTTTAGGATTTGTTCCTTTCCAATATTTTGAATATATTTGTACGCGTACGTGAAGTATTTTGATAAATAAAAATTAATGTTTTATAATTTTTGAAAACTACAACATCCGAGTTGTAATTAAATCCCAAAAAAATATTTGAACTTACGATGTTATAAAGTTCATGGCTAGTTATTAACTTACAGGTACTTGACTAACTAATTTCTATTTAATTTGCAAGTTTTTGACACTAATTTTCGCTTATTTGGTGGGTTCATTTCATGAATGAATTTATACCCACATTAAGTAATTATTCAGAATTTTTTTACATTTTTAGGATATTAAATTAACATGATTTATACTAACGTAACCAAATCTGATACCTGAGATTTTATTCTCGCGAACAAATTAGGCACCATGTTAATCGTCTTTAATTAGGAATTTTTTCCAAAAATATTTTTATTTTCTTCAAAACGTCCAGGATGGTTTTTTAAATTAATTTAGTCAAGTTTCTGAAAATAATGTGATTTTTCAGTTTATTCATAATACAGCATGAAAAACTTCAAAAAGGAGAAATGTACATCTTCAATGGTTATCTCAAAAATAATGTGTAATTACTTAATAAATTTATTCCATTTGAATCTTTACTCTGTATAATTTAATTGAGCTTACGGAAGATATTCCAAATTACATATTTCTTTAGCTGATATTCGGATAATACTATAGGAAGCACTTAAAGTGTAATGAAACGTTTGTTCTATGTTCAGAAAAAATATAATATTCCATTTATCTAATAGATCTTCATCATCAATCGCAGTTAATTTAATGTAACTTCCTATTGCAGATATATTTTTTCTCACGTTGTATTCAATTATTCTTTAATGGAAACATAAAAGGAACAATTCCATTTCGTGCGAGACTTGGATAGTATTCATATTTTTACAGTTTCTTCCATAAAGCAAAATAGATTTTCAACTCCATTAGAGTTTGTAAAGTTTAACTGAAAAATGTTAACTTATTCGATCCTTGAAGGAAAACTAGTTGGATTACTTGTTTTAGGTAAATCAACTCGGATCTGTTTTGTATAATAAATTTAAAGTTGGAACTATCGAGTCCTCGAGTCAAACTAAATAAAATAAGCAAGTGTTACGAGCCAGAGTATGTATAGAGAAGCTTGAATGTGAAATTTTGAAGTTTGGGTCATTTATGCTGAAAGATGAATGGATAGACAAGGTTAACTGAGTAATTCCATATTTTATGTGCATTTGGAAGAGATCGGAAAAGCTCGAAGTTTGGCTCCAGGCCAGGAGCTTCGGGCACGTTCCCGGTCATCTGCGTTGTCACAGTTCCTCTTTATTAGCCATATCGATGTTCTCTTTACCGTCAAAACGAATTCCAGATGCGCGTCAGTGACAATTCTTTTAAACATTTTTGTACTAACAGATGTTCATAATGTAAATTTATAACCCACCATTATTAAAAAACCCTTTGGAGATGAGAAAAAAATGAAAAAAAAAATTCGAAATTAAATTTGTTTACTTTGTATTTTCGTGCCGTAACCGAAATGATTATACGCCTTGTTTTGTCAAATTTGTGTCTGTAATACAAAATGTCACGCCTAGAACAATCAGGTACGAAATGCGGGGCATGACCTCTTTAGAGATTCATGTCGGGAATTTCATAAAGAAACAAGCAAGGAGCGCTTACTGTTGTCTGTTTTAACTTTACAGCTTCGTTTTACGTGACAACTAATTATTTGGCTTCTTAATGACTTTTTCTAGTAAATGAGGAGGTCAAAAGTTCTGCTACTAGAAACTCCTCAAATTAATTGTCTCAAACTGAAAGATTTACAGCTGAGCGCAATAAGTCTAAGCTCTGTTTAGCTCTCTGCTAAAAACACAAGACGAATTAAGTTATTTATTGCCACTTCTTACAGCTTTTACTGCTGAGAATGAAGATTTTAATCGCACTATCTTATGCAATATTTTGTTTTATCGTGAAGTATTCCTGCCAATGTTTTTTACTTTTAAATTAACTCATATTTGCATTTTTATTAGAAAATTTACCTACAAATCAAAAAATAGACAAACAAATGCGAGATCTTCATTGTAATCAGTACAAAAACCATATATTTTGATTTCTTATTCAAACAAGTCATCTTTTTTGTAATTTTTACTGAATTGCAAAACAAATCCCAGAATTTATAATATCGAAAGTAGCAGCTAATTATCCTACTTGTGATTGTGCAACTAATTTTGTTCTGCAGTATTAATTTGCATGCAGTTGTTTATTATTTATTAATTTGGTTTGTATATATAAGTTTTTCAAATTGCACTATTTTTCAAAAAAATTAAAATATTTTTGTTAAAAACACAAGTAAATAATTTTATCCACAATTCGCATATTATGAGCCCATAATGATACTGTTTCTAATTGAATTATGACCCCTATAAAACACTAGTGTTTTATTAATTTAAATCGTAAATAAAAATTGGAACCAGAACTTTATTTGTTAATATTTAAATTTACATTGATATTGATGGATATTGTCTTCTTTGCCTCGTCGCTATTGTAAAGATTGATTGTGCTTGTAGATGGATGTACGTCAGTACCATCAACAGTGGGTTTCACAGCTAAAATTTCGGAAACGGATTCAGAAACAGCGCCTTGAATTTTTTTCGCTATATCAATTTTATTCGACACTGAGTCTTCAATGTAGCCCTCCGCAACACTAGAAGATTTCCATCCTCCGTGACGTTTGATGGTGGTGAGATCGCCACCGGCGTTCGCTAGTAGAGTTGCGGATGAGCGTCTCATGCTATGCCCAGTATATGACTCTGCGTCCGGAAGATTTAGGAAGGCAGCAACCTTTGAAGGAATTTTGGACATCGTGTTGATTCCAACCGATTGCACTGTGCATTTCTCGTTTTTATATTGCAAAAAGAATCTGACGTTGGAAACGTTTTCTAGACGTAAATGTATGTACTTTCTACAGATTTCAAGGGCGTTGATAGAAAATCCTTCCTCCATGATTGTAAAACTGCGTGGAACGTTCGTCTTAGTATTCGGCAATGAAATAAACAAGTACGACCCTTTATCCTGAACATTTTCGAATTTCAAATTCGTCAACTCATTGCATCGACAAGCTCCAGCAATGCCAAATAACAATGCAACCTATCAAAAATCAAAATAAATATGAAACATATTAAGGAAATTAAGTTTTAGGTACCTTCATCATCAAATATTTGTCATTAGGGGCCTTATCGAAAAATTCCTCAATATGTTCTCTTTCAAGAACCTTTGATTTTTTCGGTTTGTATGTTCTAGATTCGCTCTTCAGATATGAGGTTATAGCTTAGCATATTTAGAAATATCTATGTTTTCATGCACTTTTAAAGTGGTCTTCAACATTGAATACTTCGTCCACATCGAAGACGCGGCAAACTTTTTCTTAACGTTCAAAAAATAAGCTAGCAGAACCTCTTCGTTTATCACGTGCACAGATCTTCTTATTTTCCACTCGGAAAAATTTGTTAATTCTTTTTCGTAAGCTGCTCTAGACTTCGTTGGCAACAAATGCAAAGTCGCTTCTTGGGCTTCTTTGAGAATATCTTCAGGAATAATCTGGTTTTCGTTCATTTTCAGACCGCGAAATTATTTTTTCACAAATTTGACGCGATTCGAAAAATAATGAGGGAATCAACAACTGTCATAGAAACCATTACATGGCCCACCTTACCTGCTTTTATCGATGAATTCGTTTTGGCCCAAATCTAAATTTATAACGCCTTCATAATATGCGAATTGTGGATAAAACGTTGTATTACACACGTGTCTTATTGGCCTCCAAAACACTCAAGAAATTAAACACTCGACCTGCGGTCTCGTGTTTAAACTTTTCTTTCGTGTTTTAGGGGCCTAATAAGACACTTGTATAATAAATAACTAATTAAAATTTTGATTATTGGAGAATAATTAATTTTCATTTGCATCAGGTTTTCACATTTATTTTACTCCACTCTATATATTATTACGTAATAATGTAATTGTACGGAAAATTATGAAGAACTAAAATTTTGTACAAATTATTATTTGATCGTTCTGAGTGTTTTTATCACTATCCAGACTAATTTTGATTTAAATAAAATATAAATTTTGAAAATAATTTAATTGGAAATTAAAAGTTTTGCAAAAACGACGAATTTATAAAATGATAATGACAGCGTGCTAATAAGCGATATCATATCATTATTTGAATAAAAGTTTTATATTGGATTTGTAAAAGATAATATTAAAATTAAATAAAAGAGTCGTCAAAAATGTACATATACGGTACCGATATTTACATAACGGTACGGCATTGATTTGTTCATTTTTCTGTTACTGATACTGTCGGTATCATCTAGGTACATGTACGGTACAGATATTTTCGTAACGGTACGGCATTGATTTACTACCGCTTTTGCCGTTAGTGTTTTGATGTATCATTTATGTACATTTACGGCACAGGAATTTTCGTAACGGTACCGCATTGATTTGCCCCATTTGCCGTTACTGAATTGGTAAATCATTTCATCATCATCATCATCTTCACGTGTGAGACCGCGGTCCGTTACGTCACTCAAACTGATCTCGCCATCTCTTATGTACATATTATGTGTTGATCTTTTATGAACTGAATATTTAGAAATTTACAGTATCGTTTCGGTACATAAATTTTACGTGCCTAATCGGCACTGATATTTTAAAACTTTAAAATGTTAATAAATTTTTAATTAAAAAAAGTAATTAAAAAATATTCAATAATAATAATTTAAAAAAATTTAGTTTCTGTAATTATTTAGAAATTCGTTACTTAAATCATTGACTTAAGCCAATCGTCTTTTTTATATTTATGCAGATACCATTTACACATTTATTTAAATTTATACTATAAATCTTTCTAAAAATTAAATGGGCTCATACCGAGGATTTCAGCTTAGCAGATGCCTCATAAGCGCCATGCCGTGACATATTTATTTTTTACTAAACAATCTAAATTTTTTCTTCTAATTTTGAAAATATATAATTACAAAGTTTCAATTTCTCATAAAAAAATTTTGGTGATAGTAAGCGAAGTGCATAAATTTATAATATATTTTAGCAGTACCACGACTAGAAGTCAACCACGGGCAACTTCGCCCACTATCACGAACTTTTTTATATAAAATTATGTTATGAAAAAAAGTTATGATTTATTTCCTTCCCCTTCAATGGCGATTTACGATTTAGCGATTAGCGATTTCAATAGTAGATTTACGGGGTTTTTACACTGCCACGTGGAAGAGCTCTAATTTGATCCTTTAGAAACAAATCCACGTGTACAATAACAATTCCAGCTTCGGAGAAAATTAATTAAATAAAAATAAATAATAAAACTAAATCAGTTTACATTCTCTAATAAATTTAAATTTGATCAGAAATTTATAAAGGCTTTCGTTATAATAAGAAATATGTTATTTAATATTCCATATTAAAATTTGAGGCTGAGTACCTAAGGCATTTCTCCGATAACACAATATATCTCCTTCTATTACGCATGAGAAAATACCCTAGAATTTAACTTTGTTTTCAAAAATCTCAAATAAAGTATTATATTAAAAAAATATTTGTACATCATATTATAATATGATCGTCGTTAAATTAAACCAAATTTCAAAAATACTTCGTTTGAAAACACTGGAGAACAATAAAAATGAAGATAATTTGTCAATGATTTGACAGTAGTATGTAGAAGACTATCAAGATGGCCCACGTTTTTTGTCAATTTGTTATTGAAAATTTTTATCATCCAAGTGAAATTTTAAATTTTGACAAACAATCCTTAATAACTCGAAAACGGTGACAGATATCAAAAATACTAACGAGACACGAAGTGTTCAGCGGAAGATTACGCACTTTTTTTGTTTCAACGATTTTTTTATATCTATCTCCGTTTTTGACTTATTTCAGAAAGATTGGTTGTAAAAGAAAAGGTTTGAGTGTTAGGAGTTGATTATATTTCACCCGGTATATAATATTGAGTTATAAGCAAGTTTTTACTTAAACATACGGAGTGTTTACTTTTGTAAACAGTCCGTATTAGCATACGGGATTTAAGATGCCCCACGTTTGTTGTCAATTTGCTATTGAAATTTTTTATCATCCAAGTGAAATTTTAAATTTTGACAAACATGAAAAGCCTTTCGGTTTTCCTTAATAACTCGAAAACGGTAACAGATATCAAAAATACTAAAGAGACACAAAGTGTTCAGCGCAAGAAGGCGCACTTTTTCTGTTTTAAAGCTTTTTTTATATCTATCATTGATTTTGAGTTATTGGAGAAAGATTGCTTGTAAAAGAAAAAGTTTGAGTGTTAGAGTTGATTATATTTCCACACTGTATATAATATTGAGTTATAAGCAAGTAAAAGCAAACACCCCGTATTAGCATACGATAAACCGCAAATTTCAAATTCAAATTTGCTTTAAGACTAGTTAGAAATTGGTTTCCTGAATTTAAATGTAATAATCTCTTTATTACAATCTTCGTTTGTCCTTGCCGTCACAGGAACTAGTTCTGGAAGCCCTAAATTGTCCGAGTTCCTTTACTCTATCACCACAGCTAACGCAAGAAATGTCGTTTAGTTTGCTCACGTACCCTGAGTGTTTCATATAATTCCATTATATCCCTGAAAGTAAGTAAGAGACAGAAATGTGTTGTGTACAGATAATGTCAAAGAATATAAACTAATATAGTGGACGATTTCAGATTTTCTGCACGTAGCATCTGGCCGCGGTTATGTTATATCGACAAAAGCATCCAAGATAAATATTGGTACAAAACAAAGCTAGTTTTCAGCTCAAAATTAACGCAATCTAAATTGTTAGAATAGCAATTTCTACAAAATGTAATCTATAGAGTAAATAAAATCAAAAAAATGCAATCTAAGATGTTTTATCCACTTTTATTTACTTTTCCGTTAAACTTAAAAACCCGAAACTTTTCTATTTGTGCTTTAAATTTCCGTTACATTGAATTGTATTTGCAGCACCTCCGTCGTCTATAGAAATATTAGATCATCCATCAAATTCTAAAATTGAAATTAAGGAAAATCAAGAATTTCATTTGGAATGCAGAGTCAGAAACGCAAAACCAGCAGCAAAAATTGTTTGGTATAGAGGAAACGTAGAATTGAATATTCGTAAGTTATTTATCAATGAGAAAGCAGCTAAAAATATTAAATTCAATTTCTCTTCTAGCGAATAGAGAAGACCACACCACCGAAGTTCCTGTCAAGTTTGGCGCGAGGAAGTCAAGTCGGTTCGACACCATCTCGCGAATATCGTTAAAACCAAGTGCCGAAGATGATTATGCAGAATACACGTGCGAAGCGAGACACGAAGGGCTATCACCGGATTTACCTATGCGCACCACGGTGCATCTTAGCGTTTTATGTAATATCCGTCTTACTTTTGCAATTACCGTTAAAGCTAACGATTTTTGTGTATTTTAGATCCACCAGGTTTACCATACATAGAGGGTTATACAGAAGGAGAAACGATTAGGAGAGGTCAAACGGTTGAGTTGGTTTGCAAAAGTAGGGGTGGCAATCCACCCGCACAGTTAATCTGGTATAAAAATGGAGAACAAATCCGGATGGCGTACAGGACTGCGGGAAGAGTTTCCGAAAACGTTTACACCTTTACAGCTGATGCTAGCGACGATAAGGCTCGGTACAAATGCGAAGCCAGTAACGTTATGTCTATGAAACCTCTTAAGTCTCAAGTCGATCTCACAGTTTATTGTAAGTCAAATCGTTGAGATGTAATTGCATAACTAACTTTGCTTTTAATAGTCTCACCAGCGCACGTTACCATTTCTGGTCCTACCGAAGCAAGAGTAGGCGATCCGGTTCCGTTAACTTGCACTACCGCCAATAGCAACCCACCGGCTGATATCAAATGGATGGTCGCCGGTAGGCAAGTGAAAAATGCGACGGCAAGAACTATGGTTTCGCCCGAAGGAGGCTGGATAACGACGTCCAATATTACGGCCGTTGTGGAACCAAATCGAAAAAGTTTGGTCGTGATTTGTCACGGGTTAAACATGCAGCTTACGGAAAACGTCGTTTCGACCCATACTATCAACGTTTTATGTAAGTAATTTTCCCCTAACTTTCGTAGGTACGTAACATAAAGTAATAAAACTTTTATAGATCCTCCTAGCCAACCGTTTATTCACGGCTATACAAAGGGAACACATGTACCAGCAGGTACTATTCAAAAAATATCTTGTACTTCCTCAGGTGGCAATCCATTAGCCAGCATAACGTGGTATAAAAATGATAAAAAGGTAAACAACCGGATAAAAAAAATGAGGTGATGTTATTCATGTAAATTTCAGATAAATTCCAAAGTAAAAACTACGGATAAATCTGTAACCGCAGAAATTGAAATTTTAACGAACGTGACCGATAACGACGCGCGGTACAGATGCGAGGCGGCAAACTCGGCTACCGAAATACCGCTGTTTGAAACGATCAGTATGAGCGTCTATTGTAAGCCTTTCCACTTTATGTTTTCCAAATATATTACACTGAATTTTTTGCAGTTCCACCTGAACATGTTAAAATTCGACGGGAACCGAGCGATTTAAAGCCCGGAATAGAAGCGACGCTTATTTGCGACTCCAGTTCGAGTAATCCACCGGCGAAGTTATCGTGGTGGAAGGAGGGTATTCCGGTTTTAGGATTTTCAAACTCTTCCAAACCAGGTTTGCACGGCGGAAAAATTTCTTCGATCGAACTGAAATTGAACATAACTGAACAAATGAACGGGATAGTTTATACTTGTCAAGCTTCTAACGAAGCTTTGGAGCAATCTGTGCACGACGCGATCAACTTAAAAGTTCTTTGTAAGTTTCAACTTAGTACGTACTTGTATTTTATTTTAAAACTTATTTTTCAAATCAGATAAGCCAATGTTTGACAAAACAAACGAGGAATTTATTGCCGGCATTGAAACGGAACCACTTATAATTTCTTTACGCGCTGACGGGAATCCTACCAATATTGCGTATACCTGGACGAAGGATGGCCTTCCCATCACTCAGCAATCCACCAGTACGGGTGCAGAACGAATCTTGTCGGAAGGCCCTGTTCTAAATATAACGAAGTTAAATCGTCACGATGCCGGAATTTATAGCTGTGAAGCACTAAACTCGCAGGGAAGTGCGATTTTAAACATTAACGTCACGGTTGAATGTGAGTAGCAAGTTTCTTGTTATCGTCACAAATTTAATTTCTTTTTTTAGACTCCGTCACCATTACCGCGATTAGCGAAAACGTTATTGTTAATCCCAACGAAGACGCGACATTATCTTGCACCGCGGAAGGAAACCCACTTAAAGACGATTCGATTAAATGGAAGAGGAAAGACTTTCACGATTTTCACGCCCGCACTTCCGTTATGTACGACAAAAACGGAACGTCCTATTTACGAATTTCGGGTGTCACACGAGACGATTTGGGTAATTTTCAGTGCGTCGCAAGCAATGGTATTGGAAATACAACGATCAAGGATGTGATGCTGATAGTCAAACGTAAGTATCGTCCGCTTTTCGTTATCAATCTAATTTTGAAATTTGAATTTAGATAAACCGGAAATAGATCAATCACCGTCCTTGTTGAAATTTGCGAGTGACGCGGGAGATAGTGGACGAATTACGTGTAGGAGTCAGGCGTCTCCGTTAGCGCGTTACTCTTGGGCACGTTCGGGAAGTCCAATTAGAGCAAATACGACTGGTAAATACTACACCACGTTTCGTCAAATAGACTCCTTGGTGTCCGAATCGGTTTTAATTATAACTCACGTCACATCTGCTGATTATGGAAATTACGAGTGCGTAGCGAAAAATGACTTGGGTTTTGCGACAGTTTCGCCGCGATTAGAAGTTACTTCTGCTCCAGATTCGCCCAGTCTCCTGTCGATTTTGAACGTAACTCACGACACCGTCATCTTGCATTGGGTTCCCGGTTTCGACGGCGGCATGCGAGCAAATTATCGCCTGAGATTCAGAAAAATGGATTCCGACAATTATAAATACGAAGACGTTCTACCCTACAACGCCACCCAATACACGATACGCGATTTAGAACCGGACACCGCGTACGTGTTTTCGGTTATGGCGATGAACAAATTGGGAAACAGTAAATTTTTACCAGATTTTGCGTCGGCTAGAACAACAAGTAAGTTATTTTGTACTTTCCTTCCGCTCAACTAACTTTTACTAACTTTACATCCCGATCATTAACATTATTAACAGATGAAGTACCTCCTCATCACACCGCTCCTAGTTCTGACGAAAGAAGTTTCAAAGACTTTCCTGGGTTGCTTATTATAATAGGAACTATAGTGGGAACTGCTTTGATACTAATGAATGTCTTACTAATTGGCTGCTGTTTGCACAGAAGATCTAAAAAACGAGTAACAGGTAATTGTTTTTTTTTGTTCGATAGAATACGTAGAACGTACGGTCCCGCCGACCATTCCCGAAGAGTTACTGGAAACACACGATATATCTCAAATCCTTATCATTAGTTTGTCTATAATTGGACTTTTGTTGCTTGTTAATGTTGTACTTGTTATTGGATGTATGTTTAAAAAAAGGGCTAAACGAATTCGAGGTGTGTATAACTCTAATTTTACTTTTGTGTCCTTAACAAATTACTAAAATTGACTTTCGTTTAGAACAAGGTAATCAAAGTAGTAAGTCTGCCACCATCGAAATGTATGCACCCAGCAGCTACAACGACACCGTGACTGGGGAAACGCTGTCTTCTGTCAGCGAAAAAAGCGAAACCTACAGCAATGAAGGCAGCAATAATGATTATGTGGTAAGAACATACAAAAATTGTGAAGGGTCAAACTTATTTACATAATTTACTACTTCAGGACGAGGGTCGTAAACAAACAGTAGGCACATATTTGATAGATCAACAAGATTACCCAACTACTTATACCGGCTATCCTGGATATGAAATGCAAATACAACCAAATATGGCGCATAAAACTCACACTTTACCACATCCTCATCACCATCACCAGCATTTACACGACAGAAATAGAGCAAGAGACGATCAAAATCTTGGATACGGAGGAAATATGTCAGGTGTGTAAATAAGCATTTAGTAAATATATTCCTACAATTTAGGCTGTGCCATACATCATGGTCGTCACTATTTATTAAACCAACCGCATTAGCAAAACTAATATTCCCAAAACAAAATAATTATAAGAGATAAAACAATTTTTTTTTCTTTCATTTTTTTTAATTTAAAAATATGTGTTACGAACATTTTTTATTTTTTCATTCCCATTTCTAAATTTTAAATTGTTTTGTATTTTCTCTGAGACGAATAATGAGAATAATATAAAAAATTTCGTAACACAACTTGATTAAATTTAAAAAAAAAAGACTTGAAAGGATTTTTTTTATTTCTTGTAATTATCAAATAGTATATTACAATTTTATTTCGTTTAAACCTTTTGACAAATTTAATAGTGGTTTTATTTTTATGGATTTCTTCCGTCCGACTTGCAATTAATTATTAAAAAAGGTTCCGTTAAGGTGATGATGTAAGAGTTTATGTAAGGCATTTTTCAAATAGGAACTTAAATATTAAAAATGACGTGCATTGATATGGTTAACATAACAGGACTCGATTATTTCGATAAAATAATAAAATAGTGACGTACGGAATAATAATATATTCATTTTCTTACAATTACTACTATTGACAATAATCTCAATCGTATGTCTGTCAGTAGCATGACATTAATCCGCTATTTGAGTTTAGTTAAACAAAACAAATCAATGTCACTTGTCAGACGGTCATTAGCCTATGAGAGTCCGGTGAGAGTCTAAACTTTTTTATGATTGTCTCCGTGCTTCGGAGGGCACGTAAATTTGGGTTGCTCATTTGTCTTCATCAACAATAAATCTAGGATTACGGGAACAGCGGATAAAAGCTTAGCAAGCTACCTCAGATGTAAAATAATGGGTTGGGTACAACTCGCCGCGCACGATTTGCCGCGCACGATTCGCCGCGCATGATTCGCGGCGAATCATGCGATTATTGATACATATATCAATAATCTAATTACTCGATTTGTTGACCTATTATTTACATGAGGACACAGGTCAATTAATATGGTTCAAATTTTATCTCTTATGAAAAAAATTTTTTTTTACGGTGGATTCATGTATTGCCTTGGTTGTCTTTGTCAAATTCGACTCTACGCTACCCTGCGCTCCGGTCTAATTAAAAATATCCCTGAAGACCGAAAGATCTCGGAAAAGGTGGAACTCGAAAAAGGTGAAACTCGTTGAAAACGTGAATATCGTTTTGCAACAGTTTAATTTATTTAATTCACTTTTATGGGTTAAAAATCTATCAAAGATTATCGATAGATGGGGTCACTGAACGGATAAAAATAAATAAAAATAAAAATAAAAAAATCGCGGCGAATCGTGCCTCGGCGAATAGGTTCCGGCGAATAGTTTCCGGCGAATCGTGTCGCGGCGCATCGTACCGTTCCCAAAATAATGAATATGTTTACAGCACTTAAGAGTGACTTAGACAACTGAGGCTGCTGTTGCAGACCTAAAGGAATGAAGAAGAAACAGAAGAATAAATCAGTGTCAACTTTTAATTTCATTCTTCATTGATTGAAATCAACAATATACGCTTACAGTAGCGGTCTAGGAAATTGCATTGGGAAACTCATAAGCTCAAAAATACATTTTCTCTTTTGTACACAATTATAAAGCTAGGATTTTTCAAACCGGAGGGTCTGGGGGGTATGGAAACCTTGTTATATTAATATATCTTGAAAAAGAGAGTATCCACTCTCGAAAGCTCGAAAATATCAGTTTATTGATTTATAGTTCATTTAGCTCATTACTGATATTATATTCATATAAATTTTCAAGAGCTAATAATTTTAATTATTTATGATGTTATTATGGGTAGGTTTCATAATATTGCCATCAAAAACAAATTTGAAATGGTGATTAGGACTGAACGTTCTTATTCTACATTAATGAAACGCAAGTAATAATTCAGATCATTATGAAAACATGGCGCAGCAAAGAAATTCAATTTTCAGGAATTTTTCTGAATTTACCACTAGGTCGAAACTATAAGGAAATGTTTTTGCAGGCTAAACTAAAAGAATAGGGCAGATTCAATTCATTGGTAGGTGTGAGTACGCCACTGAACCTTGCAAACATCTATGACGATGCGTAAATCAGAAGGCTTCCTTTTGCAAGATTCGTAAGAGATTTCCGCGAATTTCCTTCTGGATTGCCTTAATATTCATTTACTTCTATTTTCTAAGTATCTGTTGAACTTTCTTGGATTTCTCGGATTTTATGAAAAATTTCCCGGATTTATTTTCACTTGTACACCAGATTTCCTTAGCGATCCCCATCGGTCTATCTATTTTTCATTCGGTTGGCAAGGAAAGAGGCAAGAAAAGCTTCGCGTTCCTTGAAATTTTGGATTACTCACCGATTACGATTTTCGAGAAAATAAAAACTTGATTTTCGATCGAACTTGATTCTCCAACACATATCCCAAAATAACGTGCGGCTACCGCAGAAGCAGCACTCTTAGCCTTGAACAGACATACATATATGCAGATGGTGTAACTATCACCTGGACTGCAAGGTTTTAGTGCACTTAATGATGATTTCAAGATTACTCGAAGAAGAATCTTCATCATCAAATACAGATCAACCATCAGTACCATGCATTGACTGAAACCTCCGCATAAATTCATCATCATCAACGTCCAGCTATAACATTCATCGTTGGATATAGTCTCTTTCTCTTAGAGAAAGGTTTCAGCATTTAGACCCCCGATGATTTAATTGGGATTGGGGAATGCCTGTAACCTTGTTTTTAACAGTCGCTTGCAACAATCATCAATTGAGGGGACCCACGGCTTTACATGCTGATGCATGTAAACCTGTTGTGGTCAAATATTTATTTTCTTTTCGTTCCCTGGCCGTCATCCGGAACTCAAAAGTGTTGATCAAGTATTATTTCCACTTCTTTCAAAGATTGGAGTGTTATATTTAAATTGAAATTAAGAAACGCACTACCATTTAAACGCACACTGAAATTACTGTAAAATAGTCTTCATATATATCCTCATAGCGCGGAGTGGCGTTCAAATATTTACCCATGGGATAGTAGCTCAAGCGCTCATTGGCAGCCAACCTTCACGAGCAAGTGACAAACATCCAACCTGTGAAGAATTCCCCAACTCGAGAGTGAAAATTGGAAAATCTGCTCCGCCACCCTTTTAATTCATTCTGACGAAAATCATAACAAAATCCATCTATTGATTACCACTTCAGGCAACGCACCAATCCCGACTAAAAATTTCTTAATGCTCGGATGAGGCCCTGATCTGATTTGCCTTTAAGAAAATGTGGTGCCTATCAGGCTACCTGATCTGAAACGAATCTAGTCTGTAAGCCTAAACACGGTCCAATCCAAATCGAGCTAACCTGTGGGGCCTAATCAGGCATCCTTATTAGGGCCTGGTACGGATAGAACACCTGGCCCACGTCGGGCAAACCTAGTCCAGAGCAAATTTGAACGGTAAAGGCAAAAAACGACCCGATCCAAATCTGACTGACCTAGTAGGGCCGAATCAAGCTTCCATCATTAGGGCCCGGGACCGGATAAAACACCTGACGCACATCGGGTAAACCCGTTTCGGAGCGGATCTGGACAGTAACGCCAAAACACGATCCGATCCAAATCTGGCCGATCTAGTGCGGCCGAATCAGGCTTTCATTTTTAGGGCCGGGTCCGGATAAAACACCCGACCCACTTCGGGCAAACCCGGTCCATTTTGTGTACCATTTAAATGATACACGAATTCAACATCTAAAGGTTGTTAAGAGCGATGTCACGATCAAGCTCAACAATTTCACGCCATGAAAATTAAAGTTAAAAAAATATACAAAACTGCAAAAGAATAAAAAATGTTGAATTTTGAAAAGATTCGAAACATAATTTCACCTGCAAACTCAAATCAAATAACTATTGAATTCAACAAATAATCGCCAACGATACTTCAACAAAGTGTCACTGATTCTGGCCATACTTACATAATCATAATTACGCTAACATACTGACGTAAAATCTGCCACCGCCGCCAGTCGATTTTTCTGGGATTGGGACGACTCGCCGCGGCCGACTCGCCGCGGCCAACTCGCCGCCAGACCAACTCGCCGCGGCCGACTCGCCGCCGGCCGGATATTGGCGGCCGTTTTCGCCGCCATCAATAAAAATGGTTTTTGCATTCTTAATATTTTAGTAATAAAAATAATATACTACATAATATAACAAATTATTACGTATATACTTGCCGGATTAAAAGGGGTTTTTGCTTTTTTAATATTTTATTAATAAAAAAAATACCTATATCAATTTATTACGTGTAATTGTGCGAAATACCTCTTAAATATTCTATTATATTTCTATTACGATAATCCCGAACTATCGCTAAAATTCTTGCATCCGCTTCTCGGTATTTCCTTAACTTTATAGGTGGCGCGCGTCCTGCAACTAATTGTTCATAATAAAAGCTACGTTAAGCTACATGATGGGAGGGAGGGGTTCTAAAGAGGTCAAAATCAAACTACGTGGTTTATGAACGCTCCCTTAGAGAGTCGTCCATTTCGGGTTGTCGGGGTTTCCTGTATTGGGTTGTTAGGTTCCGTATTTATTTTGTATTTCTTTACTGGTTTCTGGTCTTCTCTGTTCCACAATGTTATGTTATGTTCCACACTAACTTTCTTTTTGTGTAATCCTGTATCCCAACTAGCTAACCCTTCAAAAACAACCCAACAAAGAACAAAATAACAAAGTAAGCAGACTAAGCATATTTTATTACTTAAATATTAAGTATGCAAATACCATTTTTATTGATGGCGGCGAAAACGGCCGCCAATAGCCGGCCGGCGGCGAATTGGCCGCGGCGAGTTGGTCTGGCGGCGAGTTGGCCCGGCGGCGAGTCGGCTCGCGGCGAGACGGCCGCGGCGAGTTGGCCGCGGCGAGTCGGCCGCGGCGAGTCGGCCGCGGCGAGTTGTCCTAGACCCGATTTTTCTCGTCGAAATACGTAAGAAATCATGAAAAATTTTACAGATTTCCAAGTTTTGGTTTTTGGGGTTCAAAAAGTATCGAAGAGGTTAACTGTCCGTTTTTTTTAATTGTAAAAAATTCCAGGGTCTTTTTATTACTGAAATGGACTCATTTGTACGCGTAGAGCCAGGGCCGATTTATCCATTAGGCAAGAAAGGTAGCTGCCTAGGGCGGCAGTCTTTTAGGGGGCGGCAAAAATACTAAGTATTAATTCTAATAAAAAATGTAACATAAATAGAAACTTGATTGTAAATTGTACTTATTTAAAAATTATATTACATTATGTAGGAAACATAAACAATTTTTAAGTGCCACATAGAATACAAGAGAGTAAAGAATAATAATAAATGAAGAACAAAAAACTGCCTAATAAATATTATGCTGTTATAATCAGTTTAAATTTTAATTTTAAGGGGGCGGCAAAAAAAATATGCCTAGGGTATTCACATGCCTTAACGCGGCCCTGCGTAGAGCTCTAAAAACTCTTGTGGACGTGGCGGAAAGGTGCAAAACCATATAAAATATTGAAATAAAGCACTGATTGCAAAAATAGTATTTCTTCACTTTAAAGTCAAATAAGAAGTAAAATACCATACTTACGTAAAATCTGCAACCGTCAGTCGAATTTTCTCGTCGAAATACGTAAGAAACCATGAAAAAAATTACAGATTTCCAACTTTTGGTTTTTGGGGTTAAAAAGTAGCAGAGGGGTTAAACCTTACGTGTTTTTCAAAAATCTTAAAAAGCGTAGAGCTCAAAAAACTTTGAAGATTTTGACTTCAAAACCAAAAGTCCCCCGGATGTTTTGCCAGCTTTGTTGCATCTTTGATGCCTGTAATTGTCCGTAGACTAACTCTGGGCAGTTTTAAATAATATTTTAAATGTTTACCAGAGGGCGCTTTAATAGCTGCTCTTACTTGTCTGCATTTAATTTCTTTTGTCCATCTGTTGCTGTTGCAAGGTAACAACCAACAACTCTACACTTTAGACTTTAGATTTTTCTTAGATCTTAATTTTCCGCAGGACAGGTGCATTTTGTGCCATAAAAGCAGAGATGTTACCCTATAACCTAGATAGCTAACTGTGTATATTTTGTATATCAAAAAAGTGAAGCCTGGTCACGTGATCGCCGCCATTTGTAGTTGAGTCAACTCTCTACCTGTGATAGGGTAACATCTCTGGGATTAGATAAAATATTTTCCTTCTTGCAATTTGGTTGGGTCGCTTGACCCAACTACAAATGGCGACCTGGCTTCAGTTTTGAATTCGTAGTTAGCCATCTAGGTTATAGGGTAACATCTCTGCATAAAAGTAACAAAAATAAAAGGGTAAATTAATAAAGATACATACAAAGAAATGAAAACAATAAAAATTAAAAATAAAAAAATTTGAAGAAGAGTGGAGTTTGAAAATATTATAAAATTTGCACAAAATTTTGTCGAGTGTTAAATTCCGATAAGAAAGAAAATTGGTTTAGATAGTTTGCTATCGTTTTTTAAATCATCACTCCAACTTGGGAAGTTAATTTAACATTAAATTTTCAATCCAATAAAGCCTCTGAATTGTAACAAAAATTGTTTTTCTCGTTATAAAACTGTAATGTTTTTACTGAATTTAATATAAAAGAATAATAAAGTTTCTCGGGGAAGTTAATCTAGAAGTAATTTCTAAACTCAATTACTTTCTCAGAAATCAATATATATGAAATTGCTGTGTATTTGTTCATTGCTCTTCCTTAGTATTAACACAAAATTAAAATGAATTCAATTTTAAACTTATACAAACCAATAAAGTCTAAGCAAATACCAATTTGCTTTTAAGACAGAAATCAAATTATTGAATGCTAATCTTACTTCAAAGCGGGTGGGGTCCATTGAAATTATATTTTAAAAAATTAACCCATGAAATAAATTTTCCGCTCTTTCGCGCTCGTCTTTTCTTTCCTCTAGGATTTTCGATTTATTATTAGCATTTTAAATATTTATTTCTATGTTTAAATTTCCACACTTCTCTTTGGGCATTTACCCAACCTGTCGGTGGCCAAATTACATGTCAGCGGAAATTGTTCATTGCCCAAAGGCAGGATTCTACAAGGAACCGTTAAATTACATAATTTACGTCTTGTAGGTTGTCTTATTGGGGTAAACCGCTGTGACGTAGAGTCAACTTGGTGCTAATAAACTTATCTTTGATTGCAGCTAAATCATCGTACATGAGTGCGCCATCTCCTGCGCCACCAGCCGATGGATCGTATTACAATATGTCAGATCGCTACTTGTCGTATCCGCCACCGCTAGATTTCCAAAATCCACCTCCAATTCCAGCTCATCCTCACATGGGCATCACCCACACTCCGTCACCACCACCGCTACCGATAAATGGGTCGTTGATGCGCCATCAAAGAGGAGCGGTCCCACCGGACGTTTTACACAACACCAGTTTGCAGAATAATCAAATTTTGCAAGCCCAAACTTTAAATCAAAAAAAAGAATTGAGCAGTTTTGGTAACGGATATGGTGTGAGCGAACAAGAAGGGCATCTAGTGTGAGACATGGATGATATTTTGTACGTTTTATAAGTGAGATAAAGGTGCGCGTTGGTATCTAAAAGTAAAACCGTGATATTAAAATTAAACTGAAACAGATTTTTGAATTATGATAATTTCCAAAATACTCATGTAAATGTGATTTAGATAAATAATTACAGTATGGATGGAACTTATGGTAGATGGAAACAGTGCATCACTGTGAAAATATGAGACTATTTTAATATTTAAAATGTTGACTATTGTTGAATGTCGTTAAATAATTGTTAAGTTGTAAGAAATTTTGCCAATTAAATGTTTTCGAACTTTTGACTACGTAAAGAACCAAAAGTTGGGGTTATTTGACCCGGCCAAATAGGTTTCATGGTAGTACATAATTTTCACTGTTCCGTAATGTTCAACATTTCGGACGGGAATTTTCACAATTATTATTAAATAATTAAAAAATTATTTACAATTACCGAGTTTATATTTAACTAACAAGAATTTGTGAAGTATTTATTTTTTTAATTGTACAGTTTTCATTTCTTACCGAACGAATTCTTGTTTAGTTATACTTTTCCATAAAATTGTGATTTTTATGATGTAAATTATAGTAGAATGTCCCTTTTGTTGTACACGGTGTTACAAAAAAATTTATTTGGACACCCTGTAATTTAAACTATTTTAATTCGGTTCTTTGATGTTTAAAGCTCAATTTTTTCTTAAAGAAATTTTAGACTGAATTAAAATATTTAAAAACTTGTAAATTATTACGACGTATGAATTGATATTTAAGTTTAATATTAAATATTTATGTATAAATGAGAGTTTAGTTTAAATTATTTAATTTTCTACTAGTCCAAACCGACAACCAAAGTTGCTGTATAAAATACTAGAAATTGCTTTCTTAATAATTATTTTTTTTGTAAAAATATTAATTTTTAATTATATTATTTAATTTTTAGAAGTATTTTAATTTTTGAAAAAAATATTTTACTTTTCTTTTGTAACTTGTAAATACTAAAGTTGTACTTTTAGTTTTCTGTAATAAATTATTTTTGATTTTTTGCTTGCTTTTCTTTTGGCTTTCTAAAAACGGAGAAAATAGGGTATAATATGGCAAACATTAATAACATAGAACCTCGCGCTATGTTAATATGTAATATACATAGAACAATCAATTTTTATTATTTTTTACTTGGATGTGGGTATTCATTTAAAATTCCCCTTTCGAATTCAATTTTTAAATTCTTTTATTTTTTATAAGCTGCTGCGGAATACTTACAGGGTGGTCTATAAAAGTATAATTTGATTATCCATGCATAATTTGGTTTAAAGCAATTTTAAATGAATACACCCAGTTTTTCAAAATCAATTCGAGCTTAACACTTTCTAAAGTTAAGTAAATTAATTATCGAAAAATCGCCAAAGAGTTTTTAAAGTGATTGTAAATATGTAAAAAACTATTAATTATGAAACTTAAACCTTCCAGTTTTGCCAATGTAATAATTAATAATTAATTGTATAAAGTGCCTTTTAATTCATACAATCTGCCATGTAACATATTAAGTGTGAAATATTATAAATATGTTTTGCTTAAATTCAATCTATTTGTGAAATATTTATTTTGAGTTGTTTTTGTTAGCCAGTTTATATTTAAACGTGTCTTAAGTTACAACAAATTTTGCGTCGATACATCAATGTTTAAATAACTGGTTATCAAAGAAAATTTTTTACATAAGGTATGAATAACTGGATGTGCTATTTAAATTATTGGGTTATCCAGTAAATATAATATGTATATGTTGGTTCATCTCGTACTTGTATATTGTTAAGTCTTATGAGAATTAAACGCTCACGTATTATTTATGTTTTATTTTCATACAGCCTATCCTTAAAATTAGAAAAATGAAAAAGGTAAGTTATTTACAGCAAAGACAAAGTATTTTATATTCAGCTTTGGAACCGCGGTGGAGCTAGCCTGCATTGGACTGGCATCGGCAGGCTAAAAAAGGCTATCTCGTTTTTATTATTTTTATAATAAATTTGCAGCATATTTTGCTGTTATTCACATGAAAAACGGATTTACCAGACAAAATTTGCAGAAGTGTAAATTTCGAGACTTAAAATTGAATTAAACTGTAAATTTTGCTTCAAACAAAATGTAGTTTAGAAGAACAGGAGTGTTTTGAAATATATTAAACCTTAACTTGGCAACGTAGGTATCTCACGAGATACATGATTAAAAAAATAACGTTTTTTCTGGTAGGCTCAATGATTCTAGAATGGATGAAATAGAATTTTTTTAAACCATGTATCTTGTGAGATACGTTGCCAATTTAAGGGTTAATTATATTTGTTGATAATATTTCACGCAATGCGTATATTCGTGGAAATAGTATATTATATACCAAGTGACAAAAGTGTCACTTTACATATATTCTGATATTGGAGCTTTTTCAGAGAACAAAAAAATAAATAAAAATATTTATTTTACATCAATCATTTGTCAAAGTTAACCTATTACTTTTCCTGAACGACGCTGCCTTTTAAAGCAAAAAGATGGCGGGCGGCACTAAAGTTGGTGCTTCTATTCCTTTGTTTATTTTCTGTTGCATTCCGTACGAGATTAGCTGATTATAATAGATTATTTTACTAATTCATCAAATGAGCATCAACAGTTGCAAAAATTTGATCTAATTCCGAATTTATATAAATCCCTCGGTTTTCACAGAATTGGATCAAAAAAACAGTTTTTATCCGCATACAAGACAATTTAAAACTTTGGAGTAAAGTAGAGTAACGTTTACCCTGATTTTAAAAGTTTCTTGATGAAATTATAGTAGTTCAGTGCATAAATGACAAATATTAACATAAAATTTTGCGATTTATTCCGAAATTGGGAGAAAAAGCAATCAAAAATTGTACATTTGCAATGCGTCTACGGTTCTGGCTGCTTTCATAAAGTAAACAGTGAGGTGTATTGATTTCTAAGCCTACGCACATTATTAAGATATGCCTGAAACCGTTAGAACTCGAAAATCATGGGTATGACAGGAATCTGTCTTTCAGTTGGTGTACCGTCAATTCGTCGCAGACAATTCGTCGCGGCAAATTCGTCGCAGGCGACAATTCGACGCAGGCGACAATTCGACGCAGGCGACAATTCGTCGCACGCGACAATTCGGCGCATGCAACAATTCGTCGCATGCAACAATTCGTCGCACGCAACAATTTGTCGCAGTAGAGAATTCGTCGTATGAAACGATTTCATTGCCACTAAATTCGCCAAATGTAACTGAGAGTTTCCAAAATGTCACTTCAATTCGTTATCTTCTGTTTTCTGTTATACAGGATGCCCGTTTTTCGAGGTTTACCATGTGGAGATTTATACCCATTTATTTATAAAGTACAAAGACACTGCCGCACGAATAGCAGTTGTGACTGGAGATTATCAAAACAGACCAATTTTGGATAATCTTCGATGAATTGCGGTTAATTTTAAATTACAAATATAATTTATATTTTTTATTTTAGAGTTTATTGCTGATTATTTTTTTCGTTGTTGTTTATTGTATATTAATAAAATTTTTTACTTTTGTGAACAAAAGGGTAGTGGAAAGTACAATTAATTGCGACGAATTGTCCGCGACGAATTGTCGTGCGACGAATTGCCCGCGACGAATTGACGTGGATCCCTTTCAGTTAACCTCTCTTATAATTATTTTAATTTAATTTAAAATAAATTTATTATTTAATATTAACAGTTGCACGGCTAGAAGACAACTGAAGCCCATTCCGAGTACTGAAACAAATTGCCATACTTGTTTACGTCGAGCGCACGTACAGTCAACAGAATGAGTAAAACCAGTACTTACTTCTAACAAGTGGTTGTTTCTTATGTGAACCGCACAGACAAATAGCTTAGCCGGGTTCGTTCTGAACTCTTGAACCGTCTTTTTGAGCCTTTTCAAGCCCTTTCGAGCAAATGAACAAATATTTGTGTGGGTGAATTCACAAGATGAATTATTTTTGAATCAATTACTGAATTAAAAAATGGATTTCTAAGTATATTACCAGAATTCTCAATAAAGAACAGAAAATAGTTAAAAAGTTGGATTTTGGGTTTGAAACTCATAAGCTCAAAAATAGCTGGGTTTTTCAAACCGGGGGGTCTGGGGGGTATGGAATACCCTCCAGTACACCAGAGATTGTACGCAAGAAAGTGTTATTACCGCGTATCTAATTTCTAAAAATCTAAGATTTCTGATTTTAAATTTAATAACACACTTTCTTTTTTTGAACACAATCACTATTCCATACCCCCCAGACCCCCCAGTTTAAAAATTCTAGCTTTGTGATTGTATTAAAAAAAGAAAATGTATTTTTGAGCTTATGAGTCTCAAACCAAATATTTAACTTTTTATCTATTTCTATTCTTTGTTATTAAGATTACAGGTAATATACTTAGAAATCTATGTTTTTAATTCGGGAATACTTCCCAATGCAATTTTCATGACCGCTACTGTATATTTTTGTACTTTAAAAATTCTAAGTAAACTGATGCTAATATTAAACAATTAAATAGGTATCACTACATTTCAAACGGCGAAGTAGCGATGGCAAAATATATCCTAAGCCGATGTGCGTGAAGTTAGCCTCGCCATTTTTGAAAATTTAAAAACTGAAAATTGGAAGAAAAATTGTGAAAATTTTGTTTTATTCTTTTTAATTAAATTTAATAATTTTATAATTTTATTTTATAAATGAACTTTACTTATCAAAATAAAATTTTTAACGCAATCACAAAGCTAGGGTTTTTAAACCGGGGGGTCTGGGGGGTATTTAATGATTGTGTTCAAAAGAAAAAAATGTGTTAATGAATTTCAAATCAGAAATCTTAGAATTTTAGAAATTAGATTTAGGTTTGAAACTTATAAGCTTAATAACAATTTTTTGCGAACAAACTCATCTGGTGTACTGGAGGGTATTCCATATCCCCCAAACCCCCCGGTTTGTAAAACCTAGCTTTTGTGGGTATTGTGCTTATATTGTGTACGGTTATTAAAATTTGATTGAGAATAATAAATTGTTACTTTAATTCGAAAATATTTAGCGAAGCAATTTCCATGACTCCCGCTGTATGTCTTCACACCGAATTTGTTTAATTATTATTGTAAAATTAAAATTAAAAAATTACAGATATCCAAAGACGGGATCTCTGGGTTGCTTCATTCATTAGAAACATCTCTGAAGCGGTCCCAATTCAAAAATTACAGTTTTTGAAAGTCGGAATCTTTGAGTGGCTCCATTCATTAAAAACAACCCTGAAGAGGCTCCAATTAAAAAATTACAGATATAGGAAATCGGGATTTTTTAGTCGCTCCAATAATTTAAAACATCCTTAAAGGGGTTCAAATTTAAAAATTGCAGATCTGATAAGACGAAATCTTTGAGTCGTTCCACTCATTAAAAACATCCCTGCAGCTGCTCCAATATTAAAATTACCGATCTAGAAAGATGGGATCTTTGAGTCGCTCCACTCATTAAAAGCGTCCCTGAAGTAGCGGAACTGAAAAGTTATGAGAAGAGTTACCTTCATTGGGTCATCGGCACAAGAAAGAACGTCGAAACGTGCCGCGGCGAAACAAATGGCTTGGATTCAAAGTACGAACAGTAGTTATTCATGATAGGAAGTAAACGGCAGCGCTGTGGTGCTTCAAAATTAAAGTAACAATTAGATTATGTGAAAAATCGAAATTTTAATATCGAGATTATTTAGTAGTTTATCCATAGTTTGCTGATAATTTCGGCTGTTTTAAAAAATAAACCCCTTCCCATAGAGTCACTTTAAGTTTTAGTGTTTAAGTGTATTTTTTGTGTTAAACACTTTAAGTGTTTTTTAGTTATTACGGCCAAAAATATATTAAATAACCGTGTTTAACAACGACCGATTTAAGATTTCATCGAAAGTTGATGCGAATTGGTTTTTGGGCTCACTTTTTTAGTTAAAAACATTCCTTGAGCTGTCCGTACTCAAAAATTACAAATCTAGAAATACCGGATTTCACAATCCACGCACTGTCTTAAACATAACTGTCTTAAATATAAACTATTATAAAAAAAACATAAAAACTTTGAAAAATTGAAAATTTGAATTGTTGTTTTAGCTGTTTGCAAAATGTAAAATAGTTGAAGCCATAATTGATCTCTAAACCTACACACTTTTTAAAAATATTCCTAAGGCCGTCCGAGCTCACAAATTACAGATCTAGAAAGACGAGTTGTCTGAGTTGAAGTAATTTTTAAAAACATCCTCGAAGCCGTCCGAACTCGATATTTATGGATTTAATAATCTGTTTAGAAATTAAATTCGACTATAATTATTGTAATCTAATTTAAAAATCGATTTATAAATTGATATTAATAGTTTCTCGGTTAGAAGACAACTGCGGCCGGCATCTCTTACTGAAAAACATTGCTGCACTTATTTACGTCCAGCACATGTACTGTTGTGGTTGGCCCACTTGGACAGTCCCACGATTGATTGATTGCTTGGCACATACTGTCAACAGAATGGACATAACTGGTATTCACTTCTAACAAGCGACTATTCCTTATTTCAAGAAGAACTTTGGCTGTGCTCCATTCATCAAAAAGCTTACTTTAATTATATATTTTGTGAACAAGACTGTTTTACTTCATTGCCGGCGACGCGTGGTACTGACGTAATTTTGCAACGTCCTCTATCTTTTTATTTAATGGCCGCTTTAGTTGGTAGCTTTAGTTGAATCCACACTCAGTGCGTAATAATTTGAACTTACATGTGCAAAGTGAACTTCCAGCTAAAAATGATATAACTTTCAGTTTCGCGCGTTTTGGAGCACATTCTCAGTAATTTATTCAAATAATTATGAAGCAAAGTTAAAACTAATAAAAAATTACTTAAGTTCTACTTTAATCTACCAGGGGGTCTGGGAGTGTGGATTACCCTTCAGTAGAGGTCTTACCATAGGAACTCTTTTTTATAAAAAGAATTTTGTGAGCCCTGAAGGCCCGAGTAGTATTTAAGCATTTAATACCTCAAAGATAGTATTGACAGCAGAGAGACACGGTCGAAATAGCCAATAGTACTTAGTCGGGGATCAAACACGGCAAAGTAATAAGCAATATAATAATATATTATGTAACGAGAGTTGTAAGAAACATATTTCACGCGATTGAGGTGAGTTTCAAGAGCGTGCAATTGTTTTACAACTCTTAGTTACGTACTATACTTTTTGTACTACCAACCCTAGATTTTCTACCCCAATCCTTAAAAGACCCTTTAAGGGATACTTTTCGATTTATCTGTAATTTTGCATACATGTATTTTTAGAGGTACTTATTAACATTTGTTTATAAAATTTTTGGGGGTCGAGTACGGATCGCCCGTAAATATTTAAGTTTAAAATAGGCAACGTATACATATCTCAGCAGTAGTGTGCACTAGAAATGAAAATACATACCATAGAATAGCTATACTCCATTCATGACAGGGGTATAGAGGAGGGTGTGGCGATTTCTTCATTCGTTTTTCGATATCTCGTCTCGTTTTTGAAATATTTCAACTTTTGTGTTTCCCATTTAAAAATAAAATTTTAATTTGTTTTTACATTTTCTTAAATGTTGGAGTTATTACGGGGAAGGGATAAGATTACTAACACAAAACCTTAATACAATATTTGGCGCTCGCCTCGTGTAATAACCAATGTAATAAGTAATAACTGTAATAATGCGAAATCAAAGCCGTTGTAAACCTAATCGAATCGGGCAACGTATTTCAGATGTAAACACGGAACAAGGGACAGACTGTTTCAGGGGTGACGTGCACCATAATCCATTGAAAACAATAATAACACCACTTTTTTTTTTACATGACAAACGATTGAAAATAATTAAAACATCAAATAAATTAATGATTAAAGTTTTTATTAAATTAAGTCTTTCAGGTCAAATAACTGTTGCTGTCAAATAATCAACATAATTTTACTATTGCAGCCAACATAATATGGATTAGCAAGACATATTATGTAATCCTGAAAAAATCAAATATTTGTTATATTATTTGTGTAAAATATTACTATTACTTACTACTCCGGGATCAAATACAGCGAAGAAATGTGCAATATAAAATACTAATCCACACAATTGTGCAAAAAAATTACACATTTGCGTACGTTTTGCATATTTGCATATTTTTCAATTTTGAAAAAATAAAAAAATTGTTGCATAATATTATTTGTGCAAAATATTACTACTACTTACTACTGGCCTGTTGAATATTATGTTTCAGCGTTGTTTATGATTTTTTTATCAAATTATCAATACGTCTGTATTCATGTAGGAAGGTAAAGAAGTAAATCACTAAAATTGTGTCAGTAATCTGCATATTAATTTGACCTACACATCATTTTGTACGCTTTGATATTTCATATAGCGTTTCATGACTACTAATCGCAATAATGGCAGATAACAAATGTAAAATTTTTATTGTCGTTTTAAATTAATAATTAATTTAAAAATTGGAATTATAACTTATAAAAAAAATTTTGACAAGAACAAAATGGTCTTATTTTCATTGTCACTTTAAATTCATCGCAGGTACTATTTTATAGGAAAGTGCATATATACCTGCACATTAGAAGGATTATGATGAGTAGAAACAATAATCGAGATTATGTTGGCCAATAAAGTAGACAAAGCGAGAGTAACGAGACAAATTTTCAAAAAATTATGCAACTTACTCTAGTGACGGATCTTCATAAATCAAGTTTGCATAATTCCACTGTAAGTTAATGCAAGTACTTTCGTTTCTTAACACCAACGCAAACATTTAGCAAAAATTATTAATTATTAATATTCTATTAAAGCGAAAACAAAAAGGCAATGAAATTTGTAACGGAAAAAGTAGAAGGTAAGTGGAAATATTTTCATGAATAGTAATTATCGTTTTACTTGTCAAGTTTATAATGCAAATTGTTTAAAATGCAACACTTAATTATTAATTTGACAATGACTTATTGACACATATATGTGGGTTAACTGAATATTAATAATTGTCGGATGTATAAATTAAAACTGTTGCATCATTTTTAATGCTTCTTTTCGTGGCATACAAGTAATCACATTTTGCTTTTTCTAATTAATTAAAATTAATTTTATTGTTTTCTATTTTTAAAAACTGAAACTCGAAGAAAAATTATTCAAAACGCGGAGTTCAACTTAGAGTTTAATTCTCCAGCAAAGCGGACGTCTTGTAGTTGTAGCATGTTGTAGTACTCTATATGCTATATATCGTCGTGTTCCAAAATCATAATTTTGAATTTTGAAGTTTCGATATTTGTTTGATTTAGAATTTTGTTTTGGTTCTTTAAATGATTTGCTGTGGTTGTAAATATTTTGAATTTTTTATTTTTTTTTTTTGTAAAATATGAGATTGGGTAGGTTTTTGGTTTTCCGTTTTGCGGAAGTCTCCGCTCATTTTGTTATATTTTGCGTCTCAGGTTTGAGACTTTATTGTATTGTTAGAATAAGTAAATTTTGATTTGCGTGAGTAATTATTGTTTTGATATTTTGGATATATTTTTTTCCGAGTTGGACGAGTTTTGGCGGATTTTTGGTGGTGAATTTGTCGATGAAGCGGTTTTGGAGACGATTTGATTGGATGAGATAAATTTAGATTAATGCGATAATTTGGTAAACGTTTTAATTTAATTAAAATTAAATTTTAAATTGAAAGATTAAAATAAAATCTGGTGCAACATGTGGCAACAAATAGCAACATCTCACATATTTTATCACAATTTTCAATATTGGACTGCGATGTACAAATTAATTTTGAATATTTAAAAATTACGTTATATATTTCAAAAAATGCATCGCAATATTTACAGAGGTGGATTAAGGGCGGTTGAGATCTTGGGCGAAAAAGAAAATATTAGATCTCTTAAAATAAAGAGTATTGCACATATTATGAAAGTAAACTTGTTGTCAGATTCTTCAGATATCCGGGCCCATGGCGCACACAACCACGGCTGCTCCCGCCGTTAAATTCACTTCTGTGTACTCGTATGTGCAATGTATATATAGAGGTTTAATTTATTATATTTTATTATATTTTTGAATAAAAGTTAACTACACCTAAAATTGTTTTTTTGCATTCACACCTGCTTTTGTCTTATTGGTCGTTAAAAATTAGTTGCCTGCTAGAGGATTGTAAAAAGTACCATAGAAAAAAGTAGTACCTCTGCGACCAATATGAAATGATGAAATACATTTTTTTAATCCTGGACCTACAAGAAAAAGGCTTTAAGTTTGACTCATGTGTTTGTTAGTTTGTATGTCTGTCATAACTCAGATGCATATCGCCAGTCCCCCCCTACCCCCGATTTTAAGTTTTAGATCTAAAATTGTTTCAATCGTTTAAATCTCGTTTTTTATCTGTTTGCACCTTTTTTATTTCCGTTTGTACCCATTTTGTTTTGAGATATACAGATAAAGCCTATTGGCGCCCAGAATGGATCAACGAGATTTCAGTAAAGCAATATTTATTAGAAAAACTATTTTCTGAAAAATTGCAAGAAAAGTAATTTATTATTATTTATAATTTTAAAAACAACTTAATAAAATTAATAAATAGATTGTTTAATAAATAAATTTAAAAATTTGAAAACGAAAACTTGATAAAATTAGGATTTTCATTACACATGTCAAGTTATGCGCAAGTTCCCTTAAATAATCAATAACATTTCCATTATGAAAATATTTTCGTTTGCAGCCTTTACTTAATATTAACTGAACTATTCTGTTTCTAAATTATTTTTTAATTTGAAATTAATCTAATACAGAAAAAGAAAATTGCCAGTTTAAATGGGCCCACAAATTTAACATTTTCGTTTAAAGACCATTAGAAAGAGGACAATTTTCTGAGAAAAAAAAATATAAAATATTTATATTAAAAAAAATTATTTCGGATTATCTTTTAATTTTCAAGAAAACGGCATGTAAAACTCAAAATGTTCCATACATTTTATAAAGAGGAAGGGAGAATGACGACAGAACCCCCCCCCCTCCACAATTTCAGGACATAACTACCCAGGTGTTATGTTACCGGTCCGTGTACTCAGATATACTATCATCAGTCTTGCACCAAATAATAATAAACGGACCGTTTTGACAAACGCAACTAAACGGCAAATCTCGGACGGGGGTTAAACTACCGGTGACCAATTTACCAGGGAATCTAACTATAAAAAAGGGAAATTGCCGGGGGTCAAATTACCGGGGACCAAATCACGTAGTACCTGCAAATATATAAAAAAACCATATCACTATTTTAGAAAACCCAAAAAATGCACAAACACTTTTCAGAACTAAAATGTTTTTTAAGTTATTACAATTAAAATACACTGTAAGTATACAATATCGCAAACGTTTTCACCATACTATGGCATCATCAGGCGATGTATTAGTGATGTGATATAGTTAATATCGAGTTACATTACTTAAACCACATATCAATCGATTATATAAAAAAACGTTTATTTGATTAGTTATTCTCGTTATAATTCATACTATCATAATTATTGACGCAGAGCTTTTCTTTTAGTAGTCCTGATAATATCTGGTTTCCTTAGATCACATTTAGCGCTTTAGCGAATGTCTGCCAGGTGCGCAGCCGGTAGTTGTTGAAGAACCGCAAAACTCTCTAGCTATATAATTATGCTAATTACGAATAAAATTGAGTATACTGGACGCTGGTGGCTGGTTTTGCATTATAAAAAGCCAAACGTCAACGAGATATCAAATCAGAAGACATTAAAGAGAACCGCAAATTCCCCCCCCCCAATTTGTTATATGCAGATTAGGGAATAGGTACAGATATGGAATGAAATTAATTAAGAAATTGTTGAGATGAAGGTCTATTTTATTCAATTTTATTGTCCGACGTTTCGAGTTATTAGTAACTCATTTTCAAGGCTAAAACTGAAACATAATTATAGAATGAAATGTTTTGGATGAACTTTTATTGTATATATTTAGACAACCAAAAGTAATTTAGTCTAAAAATAGATTTCAACAATCCATTCTTTCCTCCACATTTCCTTTTTCTCACCAAACCTAACTCAACTACTCCTGTTTTTCCCTTTCTTCTACATCGTCGTCTTTCTTCTCCTAGGATGTGTTCTTGGTCACCGTTGCCAGGTTCCTCTTCGGAAAACAGACGAATTCTATGACATTTATTTTTCAGCTAAAGATTGGGTCAGTGTTGGAGTAGTTCCCTTCACAGCTCCCACATAGTTTGGAACAGAAGAGACCCACTTGTCGGCAACCGTAGTTTCCCGTGCAGTTCTTCTTAAATGAGCATATCAGTTTCAACATCTGGGGCTGGGCTCTTAAGGGTGGTAATAAGAACCAAGAAGTTTGCTGCCTTTCTCCAGCCCCAGTCCTCGGGTGACAACTTTGTTCCCAGCAGCTAGTGTTCTTGGTAAAACAGTCTCAAAGAGCGATGCTCCGATGCGGCTTCAGTGGCTTCAGTTGATGGAAGAGTCAACCAAGAGTGGAACCAGTAAACTTAAAGACGGGGTAAGGTATTCAAAAAACTTTCTTTGCGTTTTGTTTATTTTTTCAGCTAAATACATAATTTCTCAAGAATATTATGTAAAAATTTGTAAAAATTATGTAAAAAAGTTATGAGTATTTAAGCTCCGATGTTCCGTGCCAGATTTTGTATAGTGTACAAAACTTTAAAGCGTTTTTCTGAAAGTTGAAATATTTAAAGTCCCTGTACGCTATAACTCAAAATCTACTGGACTATTCGTTTCGAAATTTTAGACAGTACTTCTTTACACAATTCACCAGGAGTTGTCGAGAAAATTTTTTTCTTTTAATAATTATTAATTTTAAAACATCAAATTAGATGATTTATTTCTAGCGAAAATCGTTTGTTTTGCTACCAAGGGCTACGAAAAATTGACAAATCGGGAAAAAAAAAAACCTCCCATTGGTTACCTCGAGAAACATCTTCTTTAAAAAATGAATTTTGATTTTTGCGTTTCAGATGATTCTGTTGCGAGTTATGATGTACATCGCAAAACAACTTTTTTTCGAGGCGCCTCCAGAGATTCACTGTTGCTCGCTTAATTTTCAATATTTTGCAATTAAAATTTAGGAAAATATTGTTCAAATGTTGCATTATTATATGGAATTTGACTGAATAAACTTATACACTATTTGTATCGCCAGAAAGAAATCTTAAAAATATGCCTTTTTATCACCGAATTAACCTTACCCCTCCATTAAACCGGAAAATGTAGAGTGAGAAGTCGGAATATCTCGTAACAATCTTTAGCAACTTGACTTTGCTTTGTTGGAAAAGCGCGGTTGTCAATTACTATTTTATGTTCAAAAAGCGATTCAGCAGTTTCACAAATCATGGTGTCTGCAAGAGATAAAAGACGACGATGTTAGGAGAGAAGAAAAAGGGAGAAGTTAAATGAGATTTGATGAAAAGAGGAAAGAGGGGAAGGAAATGTGGAAAAAAAAGTAGAGTGGAGTGTTAAAATCAAATAGCAATGTCCTGAAATTGTGGTGGGGGGGGGGGGTTCTGTCGTCATTCTCCTTTCCTCCTTATAAGAAAATTTTATAATATAATAACCTTTTTTTTAAAAAACAACATTTTGTCGAATATATTAGCTTTCAAAACGTCGAAAAAAGGTCTAAAGTTTTTCCAAAATTTTTGTAGTTGTAGTTTGTAACTAGAAAAAAGTTTTAGCAAAATTTAAACATTGTTTGCTACCTCGGTTTAGAGAAATTAATTATATGCTATCACCGATGCAATATTGTCACATGCAAATCTCCAAGGATAATAATAGATTCCACGTTAAAATGCTGTTAAAAATATTTACAACTTCAATCAATTTTTATTACTAATAAAAACTATTAAATTTTTTTATTTTCTTAGGTTGGATTGAAGGGATAGTCACTCGTAAAAATTTATGTTAAAATAAATTAAATATTTGTAACTTTAGTAAAACAAACAGATTTAAGCGAAAAAGAAACTTTTCCAAATGCATTTTATATTAAAAAAATATTTTAGTTACACGCAGAAGGCTAAGATTAGTAAACTTCAAATTGCACCTACTTTTGCCTTCGATTGTACCTCCTATACATCCTCAAGTAAAGACTGTTTAAACAATTGTTATCATGTTTCTTGATACCAAATTTAAAATGATTTATTGTATTAATTAATTAATTGTAATCTCTTATAATTGTAGAAAAGCCGATCAGTTGTAATTTTAATTATCTAGGTATCTACAATAATACCAAGTAACTTGAGTTACTGTAAAAACCACTTTAGTGTTATTTTTCTAGAACTTTGATTGAAACTTTTGAACTTTTCGATTGATTTAACCTTCAACCCTCAGATTACGCGTCACGGCCGGATGTTACCCACATCAATTTTTTAGATGATTTTTATGGTTCAACAACACGAAGAAGGCAGTAGGAAATTTACGGTAGAAGCTTCAAAAACTTACGTATACCAGAATGTAATCGAAGTGTCTAGCAGAAAAAGTCACCAACTTATATTTTGTAAGTTTTTTATAGACTAAATTTAAACTTGGTATCTAACCGCTAAAACGTAAAAGCCCTAGTTTCTCTACCAAGCTGTTGCCATACCAACCATTTGGCAGGAAAACCACCAAATTTTAAAATAAATATATAATATCAACCGATAAAAGAGTTTGAAATATGACAATATAATATTTTATCAAATTCAATTTTCCATAAACATTTTTTCTTTGATAAATGAGATAAATATCAGAGGATTTGCTAATATAGCAAATATTTAAAATCTCAAACTCAAAAAACTATAGGTTCAACAAATGTAAAATTATTATTAATAATTTTTCGGGATTAAAAAATATGAATAATTAAGTTTTAGAACCGACAGGATTTAGTTTTTATTTATTTTTTCCAGTAAAGGTTTCCATAAAGGTTTTGCATTAGCATTGAACATGTATAAAGGTTGATTTTTAAAGGTTTGCAGAGATAAAGCAAAATACAAATAACTGGAAATCAATAAATAGTTGATAACGTTTTAAAATTCAAGTTCAAATCGATATCCTACCTTGCGATTGCTTAATAAAATTTACATTCTTATCTAAATGAAAACAATGCTAACCTTAAATATAATTCAGGGTTATCACAGATTTAATATTCAATATAAAACAAATATTTAATTATACAAATTACCCTTGAAACATCAAAGTGGGAATAATCCCTACTTTTTGGATTATAATTTTTTGTATATATAGAAAAAATTGTGAAAATTAATTAGTAGTATTTTAATGATTTTTATAAAATCGTTTAGTTATTTCTGTGATAATAAATTAAGAAAAAATGCATAGTAGAGTTATTATAATCTGTTTATTTATTTTTGTTTTTATAAAAAATGCTGATTCTATAAATAATTGTAAGTATTTTGAAAATTTTCAAAATTGAAAGTCTGAAACTTTTTCTGCATAGTTGCTGACATAGCTTGCGGAAGACTTCAAAATAGATTTGGAAGGATTGTAGGTGGGAATGATGCCCAAGAAGGTGAATTTCCTTGGTTGGTTTCTCTCACCAGAAGAGGAGGCCATTTTTGTGGAGGATCTTTATTAACCAAGACGCATGTGCTTACAGCTGGTCACTGTTTGTGCAGGTGGGTATTGCGAAAAAACTGAATCTTTAAAATAAAACAATTGAACAACATTTGTAGTGGTTCCACTATAATTCCTTCAAATCAAATTAAAATAGTGTTGGGTCAATATGACATAACTAAACCGTCCGTCCAAAGATATGAAGTAGGTGTCAAGTCGGTGACTCTTCATTCGGATTATATTTGTTCCAAAGTTAAAAATGATATTGCTATTTTGGAATTGGAAAGAGAGGTAGTGTGGTCTGAATTTTTGAGTCCCGTTTGTTTACCAACTGGAGCAGGTGAAGCTGGATATGGAAATTTTGCCAATATTTTGGCGACAGTTGCTGGATGGGGATGGAAAAATGAAGATCATCAACAAGGTAGTATACATTTTGAGATCTAAAACTTTATGCTAAAGCTTTTATAGGTGGACGGACGAATGTATTGCAAAAGGCAAATGTAAATGTACTAGAAACTGAAACGTGTCGAAAATGGTACAAATCGCAAGGGAAAAAAACAAAAATTCAAGACACACAGATGTGTGCGGGTTACGAAAATGGAGGCATTGACTCTTGCTGGGTCAGTTGATAATCAAATTATTGTTGTTCCACCTGAATTACATTTTTATTTTTTCCAGGCTGATAGCGGAGGTCCTTTAATGATCAAGTCTGCTGGGAGTAATCAAGTGGTACTGGTGGGTGTAGTTTCAACTGGAATTGGATGTGCTAGACCATTTCTGCCTGGACTTTACACTAGGGTATCCGAGTATATTCCATGGATTAAGTCGGTTGTGACGTAAATTAATCGTGTAAATATTAGATTAAGCGTTGATCTCTGAGAGTTTCTAAATAGTTCGTTTAATAAAAAAATAATAACATGACGATTGTTTGACGATAATTGAAATAAACACCTACTCAAACATAATATAGTAATCAAGTAGCGCATTTAGGTCAACCTCGTGTCTCTCATTTCTTTATTGAAATTCACTAGACACTGCATGTCATCGTTACAACTACAACTATTGCTACAAGCAACCAACCTCTGTAATCCCTTAAAGTCTAAAAAATAAAATAATAATTTTACCTTTGGCCTACCTTCGTTGTTTTCGCAAAACAAAAAATCAATTCTTGAAACGTAACATTGATCCAGTTATGTCGTTCAAATTATAATAACAAACAATAAAAATCTAAAGAAGATTATCAGACCTACTTGGAGTGAGTGACATGCAATCAATGCATAGCGCAAAAATAGAGTGAATGTCTAAGCTCCTCGCGATAATGAATTGGTTACTTAATACTCGATAATGAATATTGTTGTATGAATCAACTAGGAAATAAAAACCGCCTACAAGCTTTCATGTGCTAATAGGTAAGTGTTGAGCATCCGTGTTAAACAATAGGAACAATGAATACAATTTTTGCAATTATTATAATAAAGCAAATAGATCTTGGAAAGTAAGTCACGATTATCAATGCTACTGAATAAATTCTATTGTATTATCCTTGCACATACCAATCAAGTACGAAAACACTCAAAAATATTTTTTTCAAGGCCATTTCAAAATTGGCGCCTAAAATTAAAAGTAAATTTTCTGAACTGCATTTAAATTTGGATTTCAGATCAGTGCAGTGTAGCCAGCGCAACCGCCGTTGCATGGTTGCAAGCTACCAATTTATTTTTGTTGTCATAGTAATATAAATAGCTGTAACGGTTTTTAAATAAACAAAATTTTATTTTTTGGATTCAGAGCATTTTTTTTATAAAAATTTAGATTACTTTAGGGTAAACTTAAGGTTCCTGCGTAGTAGAAAATAGGACGAAAATTTTAAATTGCAATTTGTATAATACAGAAAGAACCGTCATTTCTCATCAACGTGAACGTGAGTCTACTTAACCTTAAATTTAATTACAAAACTTGGAAACATTTCTGCATAGTAAAACATAAAATTGTTCATTAAATTTTCTGCGATAGAAGATAAAACTAAAACAAAGTAATATAAAATCTGATATGATCATGAGAAGAAACGGAGAGTGCATTTGATTTAAGATCACATAAGTACTTATAAACATGGTTTTAAACCAGCTGTCTGCTCTTATGTATCCGCTAGATTAAGTAACATCGTGAAATTTATATTTCATTCCTTGTACCTATGCACAATAACAACAATTCACTTTTGCAAATCTTTCCCTTTCAAAAAGCAATTATTAATTTGATTTAATTTTTGTTTGCATATTATGAAGCTCCAAAAATTTTTAATGCATAAAATTTCGTGTTGTGCAATTACGTTATGATTACAACCTTGTGCTTGGTCTTATCCCGACGGCAGTTGTCATTGATGCTTCAACCCAATCTTCTTCAGTTTAAAAAAACGTTTTGTAAATAATTGCTATTCATTACAGATTATATTCCTTAGGCCACGGATGAAGTTGTAAACATCGGGGACAAACATACTAATAGTCCATAATTCCTTTTTGTCCTGCGGTTTGATAGCGGAATGGTATTAAGCTGACCCTTATAATAAAATACAGAAGGATTACTCATCATCAGATAAAGAATAATTGTTGCACACTCATTACGAAACCACATGGTTATGTTCGTGAAATTTTTGTCAATACCCGCTTGTTTACTGCTATTCTTGTCTATCTAATATCGATAAATATCGATATGGAACTGAGTGTCTAATTCTCTTGAGAAATTGGAAGCGGATGTAATAACGTATAAAGTGAATTGGACAATGATGAAATCGATTTTTGCTGTTTCCTCCTCTGACCGAATTTCAATTAGAATATTTTGTAGATATTTTTTTCCTCCAAAATTATTCAACTTCTTCTTCTTAATTTATATTATGAAATTCATAACTTATAAACAATAAACAAGTTCCAAACTCGCGTACGGCATGGATGAGGCGAAAAGAGTAGTTGAAGTTTCAGAAGGCGTTCCATAATCGTAATTTACAACAAATGTAGACTTTCTTGTTGTTTAGTTTTAAAGGCTTAGTTTTCGTACTTTAACTAAAACAAAGAAGCTTTAAAGTACATACTCAACACAACGTAGTTTATTGTAAAATGCGAGAATTCAACTTAATATAAATTTATAATAGTGAAAGTGTATAATTAAAATAAATTGTTTTTTTATTGAGCATTTTGCAATCAAGCTTTTTCAGTAGAGTAGAAATATTCAATATACTGGTTCAAGAAATCTTCTGCAAAAAGTATAGAAATTAATGAAAGATTTCAAAAATCCAAAGCAAACAAAATATTCCAATCAGTGTGAGTCAATTATTTGGTTTGTTCTTAGCCGATGTAGTAGAATTTATCAATCATGTTGAAATAAAAACGTGTGAGTCAAATTTTTAGTTTTTCTAAGTTATTGGTGTAGTAGTTTAATCGCTGTAACTTTTGTCCTATCTGTAACCATCCTTAAGTTTCGTCCCTAACTCCGTCTTGGACAGTCTGATAGGTAGATTGAGTAGCTCATCGGGTGCTACTGCCAGTCCCAAGCTCGGATAAAAGACGAGGGTTGAGAACCTATATAGCATTTCTAGCTGAAAAACAGCTGCGAATTTCAAATAGCTGTTTAATTCCTTGCTGGCAGCGAACTACGTAACGCTATATTACCAGCGGTGATCAATTTTGAAAAATAATTGCTAATTAGCTATCTTTAGCTCTTACAAGCAGGAATCTGATATGACGCGCTAATAAGGCGCTAATTAGCTGTTAAAAATAGTTTGCTGAAGTAAGCTGCAATGATGAGATAATAAGGCGCTAAATAGCTGCTAATTACAAGGTAAATTGATTTTAAATAGCTGGCTTTTTGCTTAAAAATAGTGGCCCCAGCATATACTGCCACATATATAGCTATTTAGTGGCTTTTTAGTTGATTTTTAGCATCAAAATGAAACTTTTGAGTACTTTTGAGTATCATTTTGATACTTTTGATTGATTTTGAGATTGATTTTGAGCTAAACACAGATGAAACCAGAGATAGATATCAAAGAGTAATAGAAGAGTATCTAGATGATAGCGGCTGATAAAGTGCTGAGTAGGAGACCAACAAGGAAGAAGAAGAGGTGGTATGACAAAGAATGCCGAGCTATGTAAAGAACAAGGAGGTTCTCTGGAAAATTGCAGAATATTGCACCAACTTACAGTCAATATTACTGACTATTTCACTCAGCTGTCATTAGACCAATGGAATGAAAAAACAACGAAACATTCAGCCAATATAGCAATCGAATTGCAGCGACAACTTTTTAAAGTTGATTTTAAAGCAAATATAGGCGACAATTTTTTTTATTAACTGCAACATTTAAATAATACATAAAATATTGATTAGTTTTTAATGTCAATGTATCAACGATACATTGATTTTTACTTTTAATTAATTATTATTTATATTAACCTCCCATATTTTATTCGTGAAATAGTCTAAATAAATATTCTCTCGTGCATTTCAAATTAGTACATAATTTTTTTCGCTTTTCACTTATGCATTTGTTGTTTTGGGGCAATTTTCCTTCCTCTTCGAGTCGGGAAAATTGCAAAAGCAACAAACGCATTCGTAAGCTCGAAAAAATTGTCGACAATTTGAATGCACTTGGGATATTGCATAATATTGGTGCAATATTGATTTCCAATATCGGCGCAACATTAAAAATCAATATTGGGTCAAAATTAGCTAAACATCAGTAGGCAACATTGGTCATCAATATAGCCGCAATATTGCTCACACCTTCTGCCAATATCGCAGCAATATTGAAAATCAATATTGGACCATTATTGCCTAAACAATGGAAAGCAATGTTAGACATCAATATTGGCGCAATATTGCACCAACCTACTGCCAATATTAGTACAATTTTGATTTTCAATATCGACGCAATATTATAAAACAATATTAGACTAATATTGGCGGAACATCGAAAGGCAATAGTGGTCAAGAATATTGCCACAATATTGCATCAATTTAATGCCAATATTAGTGCAATATTGATTTCCAATATCGGCGCAATATTAAGAAACAGTATTGGACTAATATTGGCTGAACATCAAAAGGCAATATTAGTGATCAATATTAACGCAATATTGCACCAAGTTACTACCAACATAGGTGCAATATTGGACCGATATTGGCTGAATCTTGCAATATTGTGCCAAAATTGTATTCTACGTGGGCAATTATGGAGAATAGCGTAGGAGACTATCAGGCGGGTTTCAAACTAAACAGATTCATCACAGACTAGCTGTTTACCTTTAGGCAATTGCTAAGCTTTCCAGTATTACTCCAATACCAAAAAAGGGAAGGCGCGACGATGTTTCAAATTATCGTGGAATCTCAATTTTATCAGTTTCCCCAAAGATCTTTGAGAGCATTGTGGCGAAGTATCTGAGATTTAAAATGTCTTCTCTTGTGTCGGTTTTATGTCAAAGAGATCAACAGTAACAAATTTGCTTTGTTTTGTTAATTATACAGTTAATGCCATAGAATCGGGTAGTCAAGTGGATGTTGTCTACACTGATTTCTGCAAGGCGTTTGATTCGGTTCAACATGACATTTTGCTCACAAAACTAGTGAGTACCGGCTTTTCCACGCCGCTGGTAAATTGGCTCTCTTCCTAACTTACAAACAGAACTCAATTTGTAAAGATCGATGGAGTGCGTTCGAGATTGATAGATGTTCTGTCGGGAGTGCCTCAAGGTAGCCATATTGGTCCATTGCTTTTTCTTATTTTCGTGAATGACATCACATATGTAATCAAGTTTTGTCTTTTTCTCTTATTTGCGGATGACTTGAAATTATTTCTAAAGTTTAACGCTTGTTTTGAGACAAATTTGATCCAACTGGATATTGACGCAATTAATACTTGGTGAGAATTTGAGGAGGCTATTCATAAAATATGGGTTTTTCCAGATTTCTTTAAATTTCCTAGAATTTCTTATGATTTTTAAATTTCCCAACATATCCTTGTATTTCCTAAGATTTTCTCAAATTTTCCCTGATTTTCTTAAATTTTTTCAGAATTCTCTTCATTTGTATACTGGATTTCCTTAGAGACTTTTCCCATCGGTTCCATACCAACTTTTTTAAATAAGAAAAAGTCACTGTAATGATGCTATTTAATGATGCTGTTGTAGTTTTGCTATACACAAAACTACAACATATTTTTTTTAGATTTTCTTCTGTCAGAACACCGCATGGCTAAAATTATTTTATGATATTATATTATAGTCAAGATATACAGCTTTTAAGCTTTTAATAAAATTCTTAATGATATTTTAAACCACAAGGGAGTCATTTAAGATATCTATTATCTACACTATTGATTGATTCTGTATAAGTGAAAAACCACGTTTGACCTCAAACTTAATAATCATCTTGCTGAAATAATACGAACCGAAACGAATTTTGAGTTCTAAAAATGTATTTCTACAAATGGTACCGCATCTGAATCTTGCGACCTTCCTTCCTATGGTAATTTATGTTGGTAAATTATTCTCTTAGTAATACATTTAAATAATGCAAAATAAATATCAGACTCCGCCGGGATTCCTGCCTAGTCACAAAATAATTTATTTTAATTTAAAATCGCCAAGACTAGAAAGCTACTAATTTTCCGATTATTTGCATAGAAAAGGCATTGATTATCTTTTAACATATTTATAATCAATGTTTAAAAGCGAACTTTAACTTCGACCTGTTGAATGGAAGTGTGAAATGTCGATAGGTTGAACAAACAAATCCACACGCTGATCAATCCTTTTAAGGATCCTCAAATTCGTATTACCTATTTTATCCTTTATCTGATCCGGTATTCAGCAGTTCCAATACCTTAAGGAGCATTTCGAGATGAACATAAAAATTGCATAAACAGTAATAAATATTACCAGACACATCCTATACATCGTGTTCGTTACCACTTATATGCAAAAGTAAATGATCTTAACAATTACGTGCGGATTCACTCCAGAATCCTTAATAGGAAGAAATGATATTCCAACTTGACTAAATTAGAAACAGAATGCTTTCAATTAATTTGTTTTCCGATGCCCTTTCGTAATTAAGTGCAATTATTTCTTACAATGTTATATTTACGACGTCTCCGATTACCCATTTAAGTATCACTGCATGTACCTACCATTAAAATTACGTAATTTTTTTAATCGGTTCATCTATTTTTATGTTTTCCTCTAATTGTCTTAAAATATTTATTTGTTAAGAAATTTATTTCAATGCTAAAATGCATTTTAAAATTTAAAAAAAATTCATTTTGAGTAATTAATTTTAAGCTGAAAATATTAATGATTATGTTATTGAATGGAAAATTAAAGGAACCGAATCAAAATTAAATAACGAAAATTATAGAAGATTTGAATTAAGATGAAAAAAATTTAAAAATATTGCTATGAAAAACTCATCAAAAAGATGAGAAACAATAGATATAATCAAACTTAATTAAAAGAAAAAAAATAAATAAAGAAGAAGAAATGTTTCATAAGTGAAGGCAATGCAAATATCTCTTCTCATCAGATCACAAGAGGCAAGCAAGGTCGTCTCATGGTAACCAAATGGTTGCGTCGAAATGTCCTATATTCCTTCCATTCCTTAATCATTTTTAAATTGGAAATGAGGATATTTACGATGATTTGGATACTTTTGAGTTTTGGGCTCCATAGTTCTTAAAGCATTACCTACCCGTACATATGAGTACTTATCATATTGTGTAAGGTCTGAAAGCTTCAAAATTTATGTCTTCCGTGATCCGCAATTTGATTGAACTAACAGTTAATAAACTTTAAAACGATAAATAAAAACATACGTCACGCTATGGAATACCTACACAAAAGTAAATCGTGATTAGAAATTATATTCACTTTATATTGTTGATAGAGACGATAATAAAGCAGATTGGTATTGAGAGACAAATTGGTGTTAATAGAATGCCACAGTAGATTATTATAAGTGCATGCCGGATTTATAAGCATTTAAATATTTTTATCATAAAAAATATTTATTAAAAACCTATTTTGTTTGTAAATTTTTTTTTATTGTCTATAATTTTTAATTTTTAATTTGATATTGTTTATTATTTTATCTAATAATTTATTTATCAATTATTATTATCATTTTTATTTAATTTAATGAATTACTATTTTTTACCTAATTGTTATGTATCGATTTTTTTTAAGCAGTATAATATATAACAATTTTAGTAATTTTATAAACATAAAATGCATATAAATCCGTATCATAAAATCAAGTCATTATATTAAGTGTGAAGTATTTTTTTTTTATACAATACAATCATCCATGTCAGTTTGAAGTGAGTTTATGTACCGAAACTTTAATTTGTAACACTTCAATTGTTTATAATACATAGTCCATAATAATTATGTTAGAACAATATTATGATATCCTTTTTTGGTGAAAATATTGTAAAAGTTTTAAATATAAAAAATGTATCTGCTTGTTTTTTTCATATATCTATTCATGCGCGTCAGTTGCCTTTAGCGGTTTGTTTATAAAAATATGTTTAATTTTCGATTTTATTTCGGAGAAGAAGAACCCATCAGAGCAGAAACCTAATAACACCCAATATTCTGTTATATTTTATAACAGGTTTACACTTACCATGCGACGTCAGAGGCAATTACGGCAATTTTACGGCAATTTTACGGCAATTACAGCAATTCAGAGATTCTGCGCCTGTAGAGTAGCGATGCGAAGACTTAAACCGTTTAGAGGTTTCGTCTTGTAATTGATGACGCGGAGGATAGACGATCAAACAGTTTCTTAATCCAAAAAGATTGGTTTGTGTATCCAACGAAGAAATTTCGTCACTGTCGGCATAACAGTCGGTAAACCAAGATGGGCAGTTAACAATCGGCGTTGAACACAACGGTGCGCCAAGTAAGACTGTTTTGGAAGCAATGTACGCCATCGGACATGAAGGTTGAGATTTATTTAAAATTTTATAAGCAATGTTTTATGCATTTAGGACATTTAGCTACAGAATATTTAGTTCCCGGACATTTCGCTTCCGAACATTTCGCTTCCGGACATTTCGCTTCCGAACATTTCGCTTCCGGACATTTCGCTTCCGGACATTTCGCTTCCGGACATTTCACTACCAGGACAATTCGCTATTAGAATATTTTGGTTTGTTAACAAAATAATTTTAAAACAATAGTTAAAGACAACTGGAAAATTGGAAAACGTATATTTTTAGTAACAATTCAGAAGTGGTAGCGAAATGTCCGGGAGCGAATTTTTCGGAAGTGAAATGTTCCGTAAGGATATGTTCGGGAGAAATATCCACTACAACCTTAATTGAACATTATTTTGCTTTTACAAACTAACAAAAGAAATGTTTTTCAAAATTTTCTACTTTTGAGTCACAGATTACAATAAATGTGAAAGTGAGACTTTCTATTATCCGTAATTAGGCCTGTTTGACGCCGTTATACGGCGTTGCATTCAGTTTCTGGCTTTAAATGCTTTGTAGTTTCTACAGTCGACCCCGGCATAGTTACCTGTCCAAGTATGTGACTATAGCTTACTAATGTTTTAACCGTGAAATGTATTGAGTTTTGGTGCTGAGTATCCGGACTAAGAGTTATTTTGCTCGTTTCTCTTGAAAGCAGTCAAAACCAACTTTTTATAATTAAACTTTTCAGGATGTACAGATCTTCACTGTTAAAAAGCTCATGTTTTCAAGGCAAAGAATGGTTGAAATGTTTACGAAGAGCTTGAACAAGCTTTTTAAGTGTTCAAATCTCGAAAAGGGCTTCTTGTTTATCAGGTTTTGGATCGGTTTCGAAATACCGAAGATTGGGATATTTGGCTTCCAGAACATTTTGCTACTGAGCATTGCTAAAAATGGTAGCGAAATTAGGTAGCAAAATGTCCCCGGTAGCGAAATGTTCGGTTACAAATTGTCCGGGTGCGAAATGTCCAGTAGCGAAGTGTTCGGTCACCGAAATTTGGAATGAATTGAAAGTAGGTTGTATTCAGGGGTGGATGGTAAAATGCGAAGAAAATTGTTTTTTCATTTTTATTTTCTACTGCTCGACATAGGACATAAAACTTGTTTTTAACTTGTCGCAAATGGCACTCTTCAACCTGCGAGGTACTTGCAACGGTGCAAAAAGTGTTAAGTGTGACTGAGATAATTCATAGTGTTTTAATTTTTTAAATTTTGAAATTTATACTAGCAATAGATTGCGAGAACTTTTATCTTTAGTAATTTATTATTAGATTTGGTAACTTTAACCGCTTTCGAGTTGCTTACGACAGGTTTGGTGCCAATGCCACCTCTGCAGACCACTGTTTCTCAAACGGTATTCCGCTGTACAGTAGCAATCATGAAAATTGCATCGGCGATTATTTTCGAATTAAAATAACAATTCCCAATGAAATTTCAATATTCGCACACAATAGTCACACAAAGCTAGGCTTTTTAAACCGGGGGATATGGGGGGTATGGAATACCCTCCAATACACCAAAAATTGTGCGCAAAAACAATGCGTTATTGAGCTTATGGGTTTCAAACCAGAAATCTAACTTCTAAAATTTTAAAATCGAAGATTTCTTATTTGAAATTAATAACACATTTTCTTTTGAACAGAATCACTGATGTGCTGGGGGATATTCCATATACCCTCTAGACCCATCGGTTTAAAAACCCTAGCTTTGTGATTATGTTCATAAATGAAAATGTATTTTTGAACTTGAGTTTCAGGACAAAAAGTTAACTTTTTATCTAGTTTTATTCTATTCTCTTAATTCGGAAATAATTCCCAATGCAATTTCCATGACCGCTACTGTGTATGTATGAATCGCAAAGAAATATAAAATTTCAATATCTTCTACGTTTTATATGGTTGCTTTATCGTGTCAGTTTTTGCTTTAAAGACAATTTTAAAAGGCGATTATGGTATATGCCGATAGAGGACAATGAAAGAAATATATAATTATGTTTAATTTATTTTTTATAGAATTTAATATCTTTTGAAACTGGTCTACTCATTTTTAATTTCAGGCAAAATTAAAGAAAAAATATAGCAATATAAATGTAATTAGAAAAATAATAGTCTACCAATTACGTTAACAGATGAAATTAACGAGAATTAAATTATAATAATACTGTTGCTTGTTTAAAAAACAAGTTATACTGTAACAAATTTTTGCCAGGAAGCTTTTGCTAGAATGGGACAAGTATCAGACAACAGATAGACAGAAAAGAAAGACTTTCCATAACTCTGCGATTTGTTCAGAAGATCATGGAAGACAGTTTCAGCAATCCAAAATAAGGTTTCGATAACATCAGTTTGATTTCTAGCGCAGGACTGAAAGATCATAAAATAATAGTTTTACGGTTGCATCATAGTTAGTGACAGCATCCAGCAACAGCGAAGTTATCAAAAGTTTTTAACACTTTAAATTTATATTTATTTTCAAAGTATATTTTATTTTTGTAGTAATATTCTAGTAGGCACACACACAACACAATTTAACTAATGGTAACCGTGGTAGTAATGGTTATTTCCAGCATAACGACTGTAGGTAACAATGGTTACCTTGGTAACCAAGTAAAAAAAAATTGATATAAAATTTCATTTAGAATAATAATATTATTATTATTATTGTTTTATTATATTATAATAAAACATTCTTCACACTCTTTAAATAATGATGCTGAAAAACTATTTGGTTCTTTTCTTTTGGGTTTTTCTCGAAATTATACATTTTTCAAACTGGAATATATCTACTTAACCGATTTTGTTAAAATTTAAAGCACAATATTAACTAAGATGTAACAGAGGATTTATTTAATTGGGTGCCACATTCATTAGTTATAAATTTTTAAAACTCAAAATTTCGAAAAAAATCAGAGTTTTTTTCAAACAGCTGTCATTTCTACTAAAAAAATAAAAACAAATTTTTCCACTGCTACATCTTAGGTACTATCTTTCTATATAAGAAAAAAATTTATTTTTATTTTTTAGTTGATGCCTGAGAGAGAAAATAATTCCACCATCACGAAGGATTTTCAAAAGAGGGTCTTACTTTATGGCTCATATCTCCATCATTTTTCAATATTTTTTTATTGTTTTTATGTCAAATTATTCATAAAACTACTATGTACAGGTGTAAAATGATAATTATTTTATATTCTTTAAGCTGCGTTAAAAAAAAATTTACTTTTTATACCTATTTTTCCGAACCCCAAGGTGGTAAAACCCCTTAAAAATCACATTTTTCAATATTTCTTTTGAAATGGGAAAACTATTAAACATTGAGTAAGCTGTTTGATTTAAAGTTCCAATTTTGAGAAACCAAAATGCAATAAATTTCAAAACGAATTTGTAAAGTAACTTCACGAATATTCAAATATATCATGATATTACGGGAACAGTGGTACAACAATGCATCTAATGAAAACTCAATCAATAATCGACAATATTGCACAATGAACATGAGTCAACCTTGCTCTTAATACAAATCTAAATTATTCCGACAAAAGAATAAATTTTGCAAATTTCCTAATGCTTTATATTATCTAACAACGATGCATATTGCACGACTATCAACTGACAGGAAAAACTCGTCCTAAGAAGACTTCTTTACAACGTCATTGTAACATCTACCGTGTATTTCTCACACGTATGTAAACATAGGTACATATATCTAATACTGCAACTTGCATCTGAAAGACGATACACTTTAAATAAAAATAATTGAAGAAATAAAGCATTTGCACGTGTGAAAGGTAACTTTGTGCGAACTCGAAGGTGATCTCTACTCAATATGACAACTTTCCAGGACAATATTTGATGTCATAGTAAAAATACGAGATTCGCGACATTGCAAAAAATTATAAAAATGTGTCTTACGGTACCCTACTAAATACATGATTGTGAATCACGATTCCATAAGTATATAAGCTTACACTTTTCAGCTAAGCTTCATTCAGTAGTTGACAATTCAGTTCTTACATATTCCTTCCAAATAATTAACAATTGTTAATTTAATAACCCTTAACTTTCAATCAAAATGAAGGTACACGTTTTTTCATAATATCAAGTTTTTTTTATTAATTTTTTAAATATTTCAGTACTTTTTCGTGCTTGCACTCGGTTTGCTAAATTTGGTTTTGGCCGAACCTCCAGTAAACTCCTATTTGCCACCTCAGAGTAAGACAATTATTTTTAAAAAACATTTTTCTTATATAAAGAAATTTAGATGGACAAAAGCCCAGCTCGACGTATGGTCCACCAGGCTTCCAGCCAGGCAATCCTTTAGGATCAGGTAACGGAAATGGAGGCGGTGGCGGAGGCGGTGGCGGTAATGGTGGTGGACAACCTCCATCTAGTTCATATGGCACCCCAAGTTTAGGAGGTAATAACGATCAAACTCCCGGATCAAGCTATTTACCTCCAAACAACGGAAGACAAACCCCAGACTCGACCTATGGAGCCCCAAACAATGGCTTTGGGGGTGGTAACGGTGGTTCCAGACAAAACAATGGGTTTGGTTCTCAAGGAAAAAATAATGGTCAAGGAAGAGGTCAGAATTCTAACAACGGTAGACCCAGTTCTACGTATGGAACACCAGATCAAAACGGCGGTAACAACTTTGGCAGTTCTAACCCTAGCTCCACATATGGGGCGCCAAATCAGGGAAATGGCAATGGAAGACCAAGTTCTTCTTACGGTGCACCAAGTCAAAATAATGGAAACAGGGGCGGTAACCAACGAGGTAACGGAGGAAATGGCAATTCTAGACCTAGTTCCACTTATGGAGCACCAGGACAAGGTAATGGAAACGGTTTCGGCGGAGGTAATCAAAATTCTGCACCTAGCTCAACTTATGGTGCACCAGGCCAAGAAAATGGAAATGGAAATGGAAATGGAAATTCTGCACCTAGTTCATCCTATGGTGCACCAGGCCAAGGGAATGGAAATGGAAACGGTTTTGGAAATCAAAATAACAGACAACCAAGTTCTACATACGGAGCCCCAAATGGTGGTCAGCCACAATCAGGATATTTGCCACCAAATGGCAACGGTGGAAATGGCGGTTATGGAGGAAATGCAGAAGAATCCACAGTATTAATTCTGATATTGCTGTTTTACGGCTGATCTAAAGCATAATTTAAATTTTAGGAGCCTGCTAAGTATCAATTCGAGTATGAAGTGAACGATGAACAGTCTGGCACTCAATTTAGACACCAAGAAGAAAGAGACGGAGATGTCGCTACAGGCGAGTACGATGTACTTCTTCCTGATGGGAGAAAACAGATTGTGCAGTACCAAGCAGATACTGAAGGATATAAACCAAAAATTAGTTACGAAGGTAGATCAACATAATTAAAATAAGTTATAATAAATTCTGGGTTTCCTTGAAAGATATTGCTTGAATCTGCATTTATCAATTTAGTCTACCTCTTAGGTAGTTTATAATTTAATCCTTTTCTTTTTTTAGGTGAAATTAATAACGGTGGTTCATCTAACGGGTATTCTGATTCATCCGATGGAGGTTATCCCAGTGGCGGTCCTTCAAATGGTGGGTATCCTAGCGGTGGCCCTTCAAACGGTGGTTCTTCAAATGGTGGTTATTCAGGCGGTGGCTCTTCTAATGGTGGTTATCCAAACGGTGGACCCTCAGGTGGAGGTTCATCAAATGGCGGATACTCCAATGGAGGTTCCTCAAATGGTGGATACTCCAATGGAGGTTCTTCAAATGGTGGATATCCCAGTGGTGGTCCTTCTAATGGAGGATCTTCGAATGGTGGTTATCCAAGTGGAGGTTCTTCTAATGGAGGCTATCCCAGCGGAGGACCATCAAGAGGAGGCGATCAAAGCGGTAACAGAAGATCTCAAAACGGTAATTCTAATGGTTCTAATCAAAGCAATGGATATCCTAGTGGAAGACCGCAAGGAAACGGGGGAAGCTTTACTTCTGAAGATAACTACCAAGGGAGAGGTTCACAGAATGGAGGTGGATCGGGACCGTATTAAGTGTGATTTGCTTTTATTTAGCAAAGTCATTCTTTTAAAACTTAAGGAATTTAATTTATGTTTAATTTCTTTATTATGACAAACATTGATGCAAATAATACAACATATTTATGATAACTGCGGATTAAATGGAATATGATTTCGGATTGAATTATTTAAGGATACGTACTGATTTCTGCTTCTATTGCTTAAGTGTAGATAATATTATTTATTTATTGAAATATTTTTCATAATATACCATGTACTACTTTATATTGTAAATAAATTTTCTTACATAAACAATTTGTATTTGTGTGGGACAATTACCTAAGATTTCAAAAATAACTACTTATGCAACAAGTACTGAAAAGTGCCGTTTTCCGTGCTAGGAGTGAGATTTTTTATCGAAGCTGTGGCCGAATAAATCCAAAATTAATTTTTATGAAGGTATAGGTTTAGAATACAACAGAATTTTATTTTACCAGAATTTACTTGGAAATAACAAATTCTTTTCATTTCGATTTGAACCATACACCTGTTTGGGCGCAAGGGTGCAAGAGTAAATAGTTGTTAATTTTTTTGCAGCTTGATTAAATAAATTGTTTTGCTAAAATTACGTGGTGGATGGAAATCAACAAGTGGAAGCCAAGAAAAATATATTGCTTTATCATACTTTTAAATAGCAACAAATTACAAAAAGCTTTCGGTAAAAACATTAAACAATCATATTTTTTTAATTAATAAAAACAATATATACAAAAATAGGATATTTACACGATTATTGATTAACAATTGTTTATTATTATTATGGAGGAGAATATAATATAAAAATAAAATTTTAAACATAAGAACATTATTTTTTTAATTTTCAAAATATTATTCTTTTTTGCTTTCTGTGTACCTACCGATTTTAACCAAAATCTAATCATCTCTAAGTCTCAATATTTATGTACTAAATACGAAATTTTTTAAAAGATTCCTATTCGTTTTTGAGGTAGAGCACAAACAAAATTTGACCACATATGTACATACATACAGACATTTTTTGGAAATAATGATTTTCCATTATTTTGAGCCCAAAATGTCTAAATTCATTAAAATTTCAACATTTTTTTCAGCACAATTACAATCTCAATTACGATTACTCAGACTTCGTATGATAAAGTAATTTCAAATTTTGAATTTAAAAATTGAAAAACAAATAATAAAAATTTCACTATAGGCCACACACAGCACTTACAACAAAAACTCGGTTGTTTTGCCGTTGCATCTCGCAAATATGGTAAGATACTTTTTTTTTCTAACTTAACATAATTATTTTTGATGTCAATATCTTTTTAGCAGAATTATGTAACAGATTGAACTCGGAATGAGCTATTGAAAATTCAATCAATTTTCTCTGCAACAACATTACTAAGCAATAGTTAATGAGAGTATGAATTAAGTTACAGTTAGTTGTTGGTGATCAAATCAATAATTATATTATGCTCTAGAATTTTGTAACTTATGATTATTCAATAAAATAATGATCGATCAATTTTGTGCAAAAATGGTTCAATATCTTCCTCAATGAAATTCATTGAGTTTTGAATACAATCAGATCACTATTTTCTAATTTATTCTTATTATTTCTAAAAAATTTAAATATTCACCATACAATGGTAGATGCAGTTAATGCATTCGGTGTAAAATATTAAATTACTTAATCATATTTAATCATCGTGTAACCGTGTTTAAAGAGCGTGTAAAAGCAGCTCTGCAATTTATGCACAAAAAACGCAATAAAAATACCTAGCTTTTTAATTAAATCATGACAAAAAAATTTTTGTAAAATTGCGTATCCTCTTTAAAGTTTACCTATAATCACTGACTTAGCGCAGTAATTAAAGAATACAGCAAATATTTGCGTTGATACTCGATTCAGCCCCCGGGTTCAATTTATACAAAGTACTACAATGTATGTGCTGAAGTACCGTTAAGGTCAGTGGCGTAACTATAGGTGTTCGATGAAAGGCACGGCGCTATCACAACCAAAAATTAATATATTTTAATTATAATATTAGGTATAAAATTGCTATTATAAAATTTGTTAATGAATATTACACAGATGAATTAACAACTGAACCATGAACCACGGACCATATCCACTTTTGTAAATAATTTTTTTTTATTCTATATAAATATAAAAATAAATATTTAGGATTAAAAGGGCCAATAAATTCGCAAATTTATTTTCTAGTGACTTCTGGTGATATTTTGTATTTTATTATCACTGAAAATAGGCTATTAGCCAGGGGTGCACCTGGGGGCACGCGTGCTCCCCCTGAAATTAAAAATAAAATTTTTTTTAAAGTAAATTTTAATATCGAAAATAAAATAGATATCTAGATATATTTTAAAGTGGAAAAATGCTCTGAAGAATTTTTTTCCAATATCAGAACCTTATTATAATAATTTGCAATATTACCAGTGACTACAGCAACTGCCGAGAACAATTTTTCTAGTTTAAAACGAAAAAGGCTAAACCGTCAAGCGCTTACGAATACTCATAGGGATATAAATATTGATTCCGAAATTAGAATAAATAATTTTGCGAATAGGAAAGGAAAGAAAAATATTGAAGACATTTGCTTATAATAATAAAAATTCCCGGAAGGGAAACCCCCAAAAATTTTACTTTTTACAAAAAGCTTTTTACGAGTGCCCCCCGAAATGAAATCCTGGCTACGGGCCTGACTGAAAACCTATCTTGTTTCGAAGTTATTGCACAGAATATCACTGAATCAGCATCATAGCTTAACCCTACGCCGATCGGATGGGAAGCGAGTGACCACGGTTCAAATCCTGGTCGCATCGAATTCTCAAAAGAGATCTGTGAGTTATGGGGATGGCAAAGAGAAACCACTCTACTAATTAAATTCCTTAGTAAGTCATCTTGGCTTTCGCCAAATTTGATCGACCATTGAAGAATACTTTAAAAATTTAAGGGAACGGCACGATTCGCCGGGCACAATTCGCCGTGGCATGATTCGCCGGGAGTTTTTTATTTTTTATTTTTATCCGTTCAGTAACCCTATCTACCGATAATCTTTGATAGATTTTAAACCATAAAAATGAATTAAATAAATTAAACTGTTACAAAACGATATTCACATTTTCAACGAGTTTCATCTTTTTCGAGTTCCGCCTTTGGCAAGTTCTTTCGGTTTTCAGGGATATTTTCAATTAGTTTCGCGGCGGCGAATCGCTACCGGCGAATCGTTACCGGCGAATCGTTACAGGCAATTGGTGAGTTGTACCCAACCCAAAATTTAATAAGTTACTTAATTAGTATTTTCATGAAAGTTTCACTTATGTAAATTTTAACAATTTATCCGGCGCAGGGTAAATTGTTTTAGCCGAATCGTCTTCGCGCCGAAAGAGATACGGCGAATCGTCCTTGAACCGAATCGTCCCGGAACCGAAAGAACGGCGTCAGTTAGAGTGTGCACCGAACTGGCTGCACCAAATCGGCTGCGCCAGTCCTAGACCCCATTGTATAATTTTTACGTACAATGTACGTATAGTATGTATACAAAGTTATGTATGCATGTATGTTGTTATCTTTACAATACTAAATTCCACTTTAATTCTACTTCAACTTGATTCCCAATTATTTATTGATATAATAAAACTAAATTTCAAAATAATTTTTTTTTTCTTTATATCTACATCATACTTTTTTGGGAACTTATATTGACCTAATTTATCTCAATTCCCCCAAAACTTTGATTTTGAACATTTCCAAATTTACACAAAAAACACAGCAATATATTGACGTGTTTCAAAATCATTTTTTTTTGAAAATTTGAATTTGAAAATTTTATTTGTGATTAATTTGAAATTTTGTTTTATTTATTTAAAAATTTAAATTAATTTAATGTCAATATTTCGAAATATTTAAATACTTGTTGGTGACAACTATTTTTATTTTATTGAGTTGGTACAATGTTAATACGGAGAATACCCGTAAAATTTGTAATTTACTTCTGAAGTTGAAGATTTTTAGATATTTTGGCTAATAAACAAGCTTATTTGATGTAAATGTATTTTATTTGATAATTTGATTTATTTTTGTTTCAAATTGGACAAATTTAAAAAAAATATTTTTTAAGATTAGGATAATTAATTTTGGATGTTTATAATTAATTGAATGGTTTGAGAGAAAGGGAATTTAATTGAATTATAAAATTATTAGTAGAAAATTGCAATTGAGAGCCAAAATTAAAAGAAACCTTAAAGCAAGATATAAACGAAGCGCACGGTCGTTATCACGCACATTTACGATATTACAAATATTTTACAAAATAATTTATTTCATAATTAAAATTAATTTACTGCGAATTTGAAATTAAATTTGATAAATTAACTTGAAAATATAATTGGATGATTAATTGAAAATTTGGAGATAAAGATTTAATAATATGAGTCTCGTGTTAAAAAAAAATCGATGGCCCGAAGAAAGTACTAGGTATTTTCTTAAAGAATAAATTATTTTATAATTTGAGACTACCGGGTCATCTCAATATATAAAATGCCAACAACTGGATTAGATTATTCAATCATTTTTGCCTGCAAAAAATAAACTGTTCATTAATCAATTTGCACTTTAATCGACCACCAATGGATTATTATTCATTAATCATTAGACATGATACCCCCCCCCCCCCCCCCGGTGGATTACATTACTCGGATTATGTTGCCTATTTTTACTGAAAGGCTGCTGCTATCAAAATTGTCTGTTATTATAATCCAACATAAAAATGAAATGACTACGAACCAAGATAAATAGTTATATTGTCGTGTACCAAAATTTTCTAATAAAAATTGTATATACATAAATATTGTAAATTTTGGAATTGCAGCGAATTGATTGACGTTGCACCAACTATCATTAGAAACTAGGATTTTGTCACTAAGATACCTGATTATTTTTATTTTAACAAGAATCTTTCTTATTGGAGTTAAGAATTGATGAATTTGGAATTGGATTATTTTAGAGATTTTGATAAGATTGCAGATGGGCGAATTATCTTTCAACTTAATCTTTGAAATAAACTCAATCGGCCGACTTCTCGACAGTGGCGTAAATACTGAGAGGCTATAGGTAGAAGTTACTAAATTTTATGTAAAAGTTTCTTTAAAGCTGAAGTCTCTTCAAATTTTAGATTTTAAATTTTAAAAAATTAAATCTCTACATTTTTCGTTTAATTTCGGAAATAATTGTCATTTTGTTGACAATATTCGAATCAGGCGTAAATAGGTGCAGTTAAAATCATTTAATAAATTTATTTTTAATTAGATTTTCTTATTTATAGCCGAATATAACTGGAAAACAAAAAATTACGGTTTTCTAATTCTATAATTTTGGAGTAGGAGCGTCTTCGGGAGTGTTTTTAACGGATGGAGTTACGGATGAGCAGGATTTCGGCTTAGCAGTTGCCTACTTAAGCTTCTGGTGGTAACCTCGTGTTTTATTATTCTAATTTAATTTAATTGATAATTAAATTACTATTTAATTAATACATTAATAATAGTTTAGTGCTGTATTTAGCGAGATTCTCAACTGCAGATAAGGCAAATGCTTTAAAATATTGATCTGGGATAATTAAAGCTTACGTCTGGTAATTAACGCAATTATACATAGCACCTTGTGTATTATAATATTCATTCTCTGCATCGATACGATTGAAATAATAATTATTGGGATTAAATAATATTTAATTATTAGTTTTATGATTTAATTACAAAATTTACTCAATAAAACAAAACTTGCTCAATTAGAGGAGCTTGATTAATTTATTTGGAATCATCTGCATTTAAAGTGTTACTAAAAAGTAGTTTGAAGGCCGCTTATTGCTAAATATTGTACTCCAATTAAGACAAATACTAACCTATCCTATTTTTTATTTGTACAGTAATTAATCACATTGTCAACGTTAACAAGTAAGAGTAATTAATAGACGAGAAATTAAAAATTGACCATTTGCATTGACTTACATAAATTGTACTGCAATAACAAGTTCGTGTCAGCAATTAATATTTTAAAAATATTGCGAATTTAAGTCGTAAATATAAAATTTGCTAAAATAAATTTTTTTCACGATTTTTGAAATTTCTTAATGTAAATTTTTTCTCACGTTACATAGCACTCCCCGATTTCATTAATTTTTTGTATTAATATTATTTATAGGTGTCATAAATAAATACAGGTGATAAGTTCAAAAAAACTAAATTGTTATTACTTTTATGAACTACCTATATTATCTACCATTAAAAATTTAAATATTCTCAGCTTTATATACTTATCTAAAAATTTTAATTTTGAATAAAAATCGAAAATACTGAAGCGATGAAAATATACAGATTACTACATGTAGAGCGTATGATGGTATGTTGTGTTATATAATTGAAAGTGAGGGTGCTCCTAAAACGTAGAATCCACATCCACTTTCATTGCTCTCTCCATACTACCCAATTATAAATATACCTAATATAATGCGACATTGTTTTGAAAGGTAGAATTTTTGATTAATATATTTATGTATTTTTTTCAAAAACCTTATTATCTAATAACTGTAGCAGATAATTAAGACCATCAGTTTTGTAACGCCACCGGTACTGCTGTAGACTTTATTATTCTAATATAGGCTGATAGAGAAGTTGACCGTGAATTTCTCATGGCACGACAAACGCTGTCGTGAACTCCCTCGAGTTGCATTTTTGATCACCAAAAGAATTTCCTAATATTCGCGGATGAAATGTAAATCTATGAAATAGCAACATTTTTTGTATAAACTAATTATACGCATTCTTTTGTTAAATCTTGGTAATAGGTAGTCAATGAGTGACGTAAATCAATATAATAGAGAATGAAAGTAATACAAGTGATAGTTTTAGATTAAGATAGCTTGCTCTACATTTGGGATTACTCAAAATTGTGTAATTCAGTTTTGCATTACGTCTTCTTTAGTCCAGTATTTTATATACTATGTGGATATACGAAGCCATTTCAATAAAAAAAATTACAAAAAAATGAATTTGATTTTAACAAACTGTCGTGTCGTATAAATTCCAGAAAACAACGCGACAAGTAGTACTATGTATCTATGTATAGCAAAAGCATGTCGCGGTATAAATAATCTTCATAGCGAATATATGGTGAAATAATAAGCTTTGTTTTATAATAAGTAAGTCATAAGGATGTCCGGTAATTCAACCAGCTAATTTTTTCGCAATAATAGAAGCAAACCAACCCAAAAAATTGAATTAATTCTTTAAAAAATTAAAAAGTAATATTTTTACTGAACTTCCAAAACTTAATTAATTCACAACTTAATTATTTATTGATGTTTGAACAATATATTATTAAGTATACATAGTAGTGGCGAAAGTAACAAGTTTCCGATGAACTGGCATGTTTTTCTCATTTTGTCAAGAGAGCCTGAACATTTTTTTTAATTTGTAAAAGTTAGAGAGACCCCACAGTTTAAATGATTAAAAACCGGGTGGGGGGGGGGGGTCTGTTCTAAAATAATTGTGGCAGAGTATCAAGTGCTTATTTTATTTCTGCTTCAATTTTTATGATTTCCTTCAAATCTTTCTATCCCACGTAAAACGTAACGAAGAAACTTAAAACATTGGAAACCGTTGCTATGCCCGCTTTATTAGCAAACCTACTTATCTAAATTGTATTTAACAAACTTAATCAACATAAGATATTTTTAATATATTACACCCCTTTAGATCGTGTAAACCAAGGGGGTAATCACTTAGAATTTTGCGTTCCACAGACTTTATGAAGTTAAAAGATTTCACAAGACTTCATGAAGATTTCATAAGACTTCATAAAATTTTATAGACTTTATGAGATTTCATAAAGATTGCACAAGATTCAAAGACTTTACGAGACTGCACAAAACTTCATGAAACTTCATGAGACTTCATCACGACTCATTGTCCCCGTTCCACAGACTTCATTTAGTGATTACCTCCTTGGTGTAAACCCTGAATAAAGACATACGATTGGTCGAAAGAAATCAGGCAACAACTTGTAGGGAAGCACAGGGAAAACAACGAGTAAAATGAGTACAACAGGGTGATTTAAATAAAATTAAACAAAAGTTTGAACTTAAAGGTAGGGTATATGCTCCCCACTCATTTTTTTTTAAATTGATAATAAAAGCGGCATTCAGATAGAAATTCTTGTCTTGCCTTGTTTAAGTAGAAACTGGCAAGAGCCAATCAGATTGAAATATTTAAAAAATTTTTTTTTAATACTTCAATCTGATTGGCTCTTGCCAGTTTCTACCTAAGCAACGCAAGACAAGAATCTCTAGCTGAATGCCTCTATACCTTGAAATTTAAAGAAACAATGTTTACAAAATAGCAGGTGCATTTATCAGTGATATCAAAACTGCTGCTGGTAAGTTTCAAAACGATGTCTGCAGCGGTTTTTCGTTTCTTTTTGACTACGAAAAGTGCAAACACTTTTATTATTTTTATTTTTCGTAGTCTTCTGGGAAACTTCTGAAAATATTTATTTGAAAATTGGCGATAGCATTTTTGATGCTATTTGAAAATGAACCTGCTATTTTTTAAAAGTTGTTTTTTTTTAATTGTAAGGATATTATTAATTTACCAAGAAAAGAGGGGACCTATGATCTCTACCCTTAACAATTCTGGAGTTTACATATACAGAGTATAAACTTTCTTATTCTTAAAATTTTTTGAAATATCGGATTTATTTCGCATTTTTGCAGCTTCAATTTTGTTGTTGAATAATTGATAAAACTTCAAAAAAATTATTGCACTGAATTCAGGAAAGCACGACCTTTCAAATGAGGTGTCACTTGCCGTATCATCCTTATTAACACTTCAGGGGTTGTCATCACAGCGCGAAGGGATGAAACAATACGGGAGTGACATTGGTCGCAAAAGTTGTCCCCCTCGATGATAAAATTGATCTGTTTTTGCAAAAAATTCTGCTGGCCACAATCCCGTATGTTTCGTTTTCAGATGACCACCCGATATAAAATACTTTATTAATACATTTTTACAAGGAGTAAATATTCAGTCAAGTTTCCGTACACAATAAGACTCAGAATTCCAAAGATTTCCAAGACTTCCAAAGATTTCCAACGATTTCCAAAGAATTCCAAGGACTTCGAAAGAATTCTAACGATTTCTTAGGAATTCCAAGGAACTGAAAAGACTTCCATTGATTTGCAACGATTTCCAAAGGATTCCAAGGAAATTCAAAGATTTCTTAGGAATTCCAAAGAATTCCAGGAATTTCCAAAAATTTCCAAATAATTCCAACGATTTCCAAGAATTCCAAGGATTTCTAACGAACTCCAATGATTTCCAAGAACTCCATGGATTTCCAAAGAATTCCATGGATTTCCAAAGAATTCCATGGATTTCCAAGGAATTGCAATGATTTTCAAGGAATTCCAAAGAATTCCAAGAAATTCCATTGATTTCCAAAGGAATTCCAAACGAGTGTACACAAAATTTTCTGGATTTTACCCCTTGCATTTTTAAGGACAACCCCGCTTAAATTTTTGAAGATTTAAAACTGAATATTCAATAACTGGCTGTTCCCGATGTGTGCGACGTTGTGCCGTATTTTATTTTATTTTTATATTTGATTTTAAACATAGAGATTGAAAATTTTCGTACCAACATCAAATATTTTGTGGCGCTAATTTAACCACAAAATTAATTACAAAATTATGAAACAACTTCAAAATAAAATTAAATTTCCCGAAAACAATCAAAAACAACTTCAAATTTATAATTACTTATTAAATTAAAACTATTTGATCATTTAAAAATCCAAAATAATCACAAATAAATAATAAAATCCAAAAATTCATGAGAAAAACAATTTTGGAACACGACAGTATATTATAATTTACAAATAAATGGAATAATTAAACATAATCAATTAGGAATTTTCTAAAAATAAAAATATTTTCTTAAGACTAACATATGCCAATTACCAAATTTATGCAATAAAAAGTAACTGATTCATTATTTTCCAAAAGAAGTGCTTTTATGTTGTATAATCGATCAAGTTAAATCTACCGAATTTGAACCATTCAGTGAGGGCATTCAAATTACGTCCCGCGGTTACTGTTTTTGAAGATATTTGAAGTGGTCAAAAACGGCGCAAGGAAATTGGGTTCAATTGCGGCAACGTTGTAATTTGGACTACATTCCGTCAAGGCCGGTCATAAAGGTCAAACCAACGTATTATAGTATTTTAAACCAATGTACGTATGAAATATGAATATATTATGAATATATTTTTCCATATTTTCGTTATTTTTTAGAAATCGCCCCCCCCCCCTCACCCCCCAAATTAGAAATATGACCAATCCTCAATTCCATGCTCAAACAAAAAGCAAATTAGTAAGGATTTGCGCGGATTGCTGTACAGACGTTGTTGCCACGTTTGCAAACGTGGACTGGATGCACCTATAAGCGGTTACCTGGGTTTAATTGGCGAAAAAACGGCCTATCTTCAACAGTTTTTTTTTTATATAAAAAATAATTTATTTTATTCAAACTTTTTATTGTCTTAAACATACAGATTTGACAAAGAATTTCTGAAATTTTCGTAGAAAAATATTTAAAACTCCGCCATTGCCACGCCATTTCCGGTGACCCTTTGGAAAAAAGGGAAAAAAGGGAAATGAAAAAAAATACATGTTTTAGTTAAAATCTTAAACTAGAACTTGGACGAAGGAACAAAGCAAAAGTGAAAATTGGATTTTTGGTCAACATTTTTACAAAACAAAGGAAATTTTGGTGAAATTTGATCTACATTTTTTTATTTTAAATACTTATAGTTGTAATTGAAAAAAATCCTTTGTCCAAGTCCTGGTGAATTGTATCTCGAAGACCTGTGTAAAATTTCATCAAAATCGATTGAGTATTTCTTGAGAAATCTTGACAACCGACACATAATTTCGAGAAACGCGCGTTTAAAGTTTTGAATTACAATAAAATTGGAAAAAAAATTTTTTTAAATTATGTTGAATCGGTTATTCCAGGGCCATAAAGTAAAGAACCTGCTGAAGCTCCAATGTCAATTAATAAGACAATAAAAAACATTCGGTTATTTGAAGCCGTGAAACCCATGTAACCCCTTAACACAAATCTTAACAAACAGAGGCGTAGCTAGAGGGCCGTTAGAGGGAATCCGCTCCGGGCGCACGTTTTTGGGGCGGCATATTTTCTAAAATAAAAATTTTTTGATAATATTATTGACAGATTTGCACAAATAAAGGCAAGCAAAATTAAGTTGTAATAAAATAAATAAATAAAATCTAATCCAAATAATTATTATATCTCCTTTTCAATTATTTCATTATTTTTTGTGCTAAATAATTTGATGGGTCATGTGTTGTGCGCAAAGTTTGAGTAAAATAATTGACTTTTGCCAGGTAGGGGACGCCAAATTCAGGGACCGTCTCGGGCGGCAAAACCTTTTGCTACGCCGCTGTTAACAATTCATTTTATTTAAAACATATAGCTTAAAATTGAATTAATAAAATAAAATTATAAAGTTTTGACTGCAAAAACATGCCATGTAGGAAATAAAGATTACTTCTAGTTCGGTGGTAAATTTAATACAAAACAACAATAAATAAAGTAGCCGAAAAAGGCGACTGTAAGTTCCACCGGTTAATTCAAATCCGATAAGTAAACCGCTGAAAAAAATGTTTACACTAATTCCCAGGATTGTAACTAATTCTTCACTAATTCCCTTTATATATTATAATTCCCTATTAATTTTAAAAAATATTTAGTAATTCCCCTAATTTCCTATTTTTGCTAAATCTATTACGTAAACTAGACAACAAAATCTTTGCAGATATTGCAACTCATAAAAAGGCTAAATAAAAAATAAACAATTTATTTTGACATAAAAAAACTTATAAAAGAAAGTAAATGTACCAGTAAAGGTAAAGTCGTCATAGATTTCAGTTTTTCTTCATTTTTAAAAAGAAAACCTCTGCAAGACTTACAGTGGAACGAATTCCCAAATTTGGGGAAATTGCATATTTTTATTTTTGAATGCATATTTTGCATATTTTACTGAAGGCAGCGCATGAATTAATGCGGACTAAGTGTGCCGAAAATGGGAAATCTCTTCATAGTCACCTCTAAATCTACAGCACAATATTTGTTTTACGTCTAGCTGTTGCTGTTTCCAACCTGTAAGTACTGCTTCTGTAGTCTTTGATAACATATTACTTCACGTTTTTACTTTAAATGAGAAAATTACAAACCATCCACAAAAAGCACGTTTTCTCCGAATAAAACATGTTAATTTTGATTGAAAAGTAAAAAATGATTATTAAATTTAATAACTACCAGTTTCGCTACTGACGACGAGCGCGAGCGGCAGTAAAGCAATATTTTAATGTCCTCTGCAGCTAGCATTGAAGTGAAATGATTTCTTTTGCTAATAGTGAAAACTCCAATTTCCTCTCTGCTGGGTCGCTTGTATCTATAGATACTATAATAATAATAGATACAATATTATAATAATAGTTCTTGTAGTCCATTTTGACCTTCACTCATGGTTTTTATTCTTTTCTTTTATACCTTGGAAGCTTTCCAGGCCTGACTTTTCTTGTTTCAAAATATAGTACCAGAGAATAAGACGATATGTTTTATACCAGATTGAATGGTATCCAATTATACTAAAACCACAACCGTGATGTTTATTTAAAAAATAATAATAAATCAAATGTAAACCTGTGCATCACCACTATAAAATTCCATTGCAGCGCTCCTGGTAATGTTTTACGTGTGGGTCCATAAATTAAACCAAATGCATAATAATTATGTGGTATAAAGCAATTAATATTATTTTACAACATACATATAAGTATATTATTGTAAGATGGGCTAGAAGCTAGATCATAATTTATTTGCCGATATTTGGTATAACTTACCAAATGTGAACCTACTTTAGTTTAATTTTTTTGGTTTTGATCTTTTATTGATTTATTTCTAATAATTATAATAATTAATTTTTATTTTAAAATAATTCAAAATGCTATCAATTATTATACCTATATTTAACTGCTAACGTTTTATTTTTTAACATATAAAAAATCTTTTATTCCGAAATAATGGGATCGCGTTAATCCATTCAACACTAATTGAAACAATTTTACTTGTTGTAAAAGTAGTAAACGGGTAATTTAACGCAGGTACGGTGCCCTCTTAAAAAGTATTTTAATCAAAAAATGTCTAGGAAATAAGAGTGATGCAAACTCTTGTTAGCTACAAACTATGCTGTGATTATTATTTTCAATTACTATAATTTTGATAATAATTTAGTAAAATTTAAAAATTAATAAACAAAAATTGTTACAAATCATCCTTGTAGATATGAGATAAAATTAGGAATAATTGTATAAAGAGTTTTATTTAATAATCGATTATTTAATCACGATCGCGTTAAATTTTGACCTTAATATAAATTTAACATTTCGAGTTTTGCCAATTTTGATTTTGGCTTGATTATCGTGTGAAAAATGTAATTACTACATTGGATTTTAAAGCGTCAATCAGTTATTAAATGAAGTGTAACTAAAAGAAAATTGACTTGATTACAATGTAACACTAAAGCTACAATTTTTGAGAGATCGTCAACAAATGCGCCATTAAAACTTCAGAATTGTAAGCTGCCGGAGTTATTATCGAAATTGTGAAACTTTATTGAATAAAAAATGCGGATTACTATAAATCATTAGGTATGATGCACGATCGATCTTAATAAACTTGAAAGTTTTTTGTATAATATTTTTGACTACTTATTAAGTTACATGTTGCAATTAAATTACATTATTAAACTTCTAATTTAATTTTTATAATTAATTTAGTGTCTATTTATGACCGTTCTAAATTGGAAGTCGTGTCTTGACTTATCATTGAAGTCCTCAATAAGTAGCCACGTTATAATTAAGATTATTTAAAATTTATTGCATTTTAAGTAGAAATATTTTAATTATTGCAATATTTGATGTTTATTATTGGATTGTTTAATCTTGTTTTACGAGTACTTTTAATATTGTTTACTCATAAAAGCTTAATAAATTCATAAATAAATAATAAACTTCAAAAATATCTCTAATAGGCTAAAAAATTGTTAAATCACTCAATTTTCTTTAATAAAACATAATATGTTTCACCCAATCGCTGACAGCTAACCAGAGTCATTAGACCATTTAGGGCAGATTGCAACAACATTGTTTAATGATTTAATAGACATTTAAATTAAAAAAAACTTAAAGATTGTCGTTTAATTAAAGCTGATGCAATAAACTCGAAATAATATTTTTCAAGTTTTTCATTTAAGTTAAAAAGCAAAAAAATAAAATTATTAGTAAAAAAAAACTTACAGAGATAAACAACTGCACAGGATCTATTATGCTGTGATGGAATGCAGTTTCTAAAAAAAAGAGAAGATAATTGAAATATGTAACTTCAAACGAAACGATATATTTATTCGATGGATTTATTATATTGATTTTCCATCAATTGGTTTATCGTGCAGATGTTTTAGCCATCTTCCAATTGTTAATGTGACTGTTTCTTCACGAATTTTCTTATTGGAGTAGAAGACCTTGTTAAACCAACCTTGGATGCCTTGATGATTGAATTTATGACATCTGTGTCCTGGTGTGACGACTTATTGTTACTCTGCATTTGGGATGGTCTTCAATATCCAATATTTCAAAATTTCGTTACGCTTGTGATATTGTAATTGGTAATTGGTAATTGACCTCAATTGATATGCAATTAAGCATATTATAACTCGTCTTTGCTAGTGTAAGTAGTAATGTTCAGCCATTTAAGTGTGCAGACCTTTCATTAATTGGGTTACTCCTTCAGAGTAATTCTATTGTTACTACGGTTTTTATTTCGAGTTGTGGTAGAAGACACTTTTAGTTCAAATCCAAACTCTTGCCCCCTTTAAGAGTTCTCTTTAAAGCAAAAAAACCCATCCATTTAAGAGGATCTCTGGCTATATGTGCCCTCCGAAGCACGGAGATGATCATATAAAAGTTAGGCTCTTCCCGGATTTAAACCGAGTACCTTAAGGTCAAAATTTTTCGGACAATTATACTAGCTTAATAACATTCCCACAAAAAATTAAAGTAGGAGGAACATTCAGAAAGTAAGAGTACTATTGCTCTCTCGTATTGAGAGAAATTTTTGTTTAAAGTTTGGCAACATTATCATTGCCTATCATTGCCTAGTTACCAAACTGATCAGTAGTACAGTTACACTTTGCGATCCATGAGATGGCTACATTATCTATAGGCCGTTCTAGGCCAGCGATTTTGCTTCAACGGTAGTCTCACTTCTTTTTTTACTAATGCCCATACTAATAGTCACAGATTAATCCGAGATTTAAGATAATCTTAGGATTTACCAATGAGATTACTGGAATTTAGAGCATATCGTAGCAACAGCTACTATTTCGAGAATTAATCTTGAATCTCGGATTAATCCGTGACTATTAGTACAGACATAAGTGTACCTTTTGATAGTACTTACAATTAAAACTCTAATTTTTTACATTTTTGAAAATTTTGATAGTTGGTCTAATAGTCCAGAAATTAAAGGGAGGCTAAGTCTCCCTTGCCTGATATCTTCACATAAACCTCATTTTTCGTGTTTTAAAATTAATATTAATGAAACATCTCTGCGTTTGGTATGGGTATGGTAATTAACGGTATGGAATATTCTAAGAGGCGAGTCAGAAGTCATATTTTTGTACACTAAATTTCGTATTACAAAATTTTTGAAAGATATTCCTGAATTATTTTCTGAATATGCTCAAGATTCCTTTCGAAAATTTCTTCAGATTTTTTAAGATTTTTTAACTGGATTCACATAAATTACATTTTTATTTCTTACATCTTATGTATTTCTTACGCTTATGTTCATTATGAATCCACACTTAGATTTCTTTGAATTTTCTCATATTTCTCTTCACTCGTACACCAAATTTTCCCAGCAATTTCCTTTTCGGAATACTCCCAAGTACAAAAATAATTACGAGTTTACAACTGAAAATGGGGGGATCTCACCATTACTTTTGAAAAAGTCAGTCATAAGCTTATCATAAAAAAGTACTTATTTTTTTTACCAAAATCCGTCTCATTGAAAATGACTGGCAGGGTGAAGTTTGTGTCGTTCGAAGGGTAATGGTAAGATCCACCCCATTTTCAGTCGTAAACTCGTAATTATATATATTTTTTTTTACATGTTTCAAGGATTACAGCGGGTGAACGCCACTTTGTAAACGACTGCCAACCGTGAGCGTCGGATTATTGTACTAAAATCTTTACTTTCCCACTATCCTCAGCCGTAAACTTATGATCATTTTCACTCAATGTTTTATAACAGGTTGGTAAGACCCCTAAGATTATGTATGGCGAGCAACTCTATAGCAACGTAACAATTGATGGCTACTGTCAGTTAATCCATACCACGAATCGGGCCGCGAATTTTTTTCTATTGGAAAGAGGACAATTTTCTGAGCATTTTGAGACCGCACTTCGATACGGATTATCCATTAGTTTTCGAGAAAACGGCATTTGAAAATCAAAATTTTACATGTATTTTACATAGGGAATTGATTCGCTCCTGAGTTCTATTGACGGTGCGTACGTTCTGATATAGTCTTTAGTGTTGGCAGTCAGACGCGATTGTGATACCGTAGGGTACACCTCGAGCATTACTAACGAGTTTCACCCCTCACAAGTTTCACCCCTTTCGAGTTGCACCTTTGGCGAGTTTGTGCTATCTAGAGGGATGTTTTTAGCGAGTGGAGGGTAGCAGAGCGTCGGTTTTGACGAACGCAACCAAGGCAATTGAGAATTTAACCTAAAAACGAGTTCTGCGTTTATTTTTTAAATTATTGCATAATGTTGCATAATACATCCGATGTACACCCGACTATGTCACAATCGCGTCTGCCGGCTAACACTAAGACTATATCAGAACGCACGCACCGTCAATAGAACTTTCGTGTTAATGAATTCCCTATCTAAAATGCATGTAAAATTTTGATTTTCAAATGTCGTTTTCTCGAACATTAATGGATAATCCGCAAAAATGTAATTACAAAAAAAGCTTAGAAAATTGTCCTCTTTCTAATAGTGCAAGAGTTGAAGCTCTACGCGTGGTATAGATTAACTGACAGATCCCCAATTGATAATACTAATTTCGGTGGTCTATGGGCGTAAACCGATTACCATATTTTAAGTAACACGGGCTCTTGGTCTACGGTGTTTCATTAACACGAAATATTTTTTATCCATTTTTTTTCAAATAACAAAAGCTGCTTTACTCAAAATGCTATAACTCACGAACCAATTGACAGATCGCTGTCAAATTTTGACACGTATCGTTTGACGGTTAGTTCTCACCGAAAATCATATGAAAGAAATTCTAGTGGCGCCCTCTCTTAGAAACGATACGAACTTTTCAGTCGACCTAATATTTGTGAAAAATTTATAGTTTTTAAAATAATTTTCATTCTGTTATAATTGCTTGAAGTTGGATTACACGTGATAAAATTGTAAAAAAATTTTTTAATTAAGTGTTGTTTAAGCGTTTACTAATTAATTATGCATACAACCCTGGCTGTGTGGTGCCTACAGTGAAGCATGAAGGGGTAGCGTGAGGATCTGGGGATGCATTTCGGCCCCGTGGCGTAGGGAAAATTATGCCCTATAAACCGTAAACTTAGTTTCGAAATTGGAAACTCTAACAGCTTTTACACGAAAAAGGGGAATCACACGTTGCAATTGCAAGACGTTTTAAATGTTTGCGTTGTGCGGTACAAACCACCATTAAACATTTTATGCAAATCGGTTCTCACAAAAACAAACTAAAAACTTGGAGAAAAAGAGTGTCAAGTTCTCGCGAGGATCGAGAATTAATTAGTACTTCTATATGAAACCGCAAAAAGCCTTTTACCTATGAGCTTGCTGCTGAATTATCGAGACATAAAGGAAAAGCTGTACATCCAAGTACGGTAAGAAGAACGCTAATTAAAGCTGGACTGAAAGGATGTAAAGCCCGAAAAGAGCCCTGGCTCTCAGAAAAACATAAGAAAGCGACATTAGAGTGGGTTATTAAGGTACATTAAGGTACGTTTGTTATATTTCTATTTTTGAAAATAAAAGATCGATTAAGAATTAGCTATTTTAGCATAGCATACATATTATAGTATCGATTATTATGTAACGATATTTTACAGGTGGTTCCAAATCCTGGGCAACGTTTGTAAACCGAGATTGGGGAAGCATACAACCCTGGCTGTGTGGTGCCTACAGTGAAGCATTGAGGAGGTAGCGTGATGATTTGGGGATGCATGGCTGCCCGTGGCGTAGGGAAAATGTTTGTCTGCAAGGGTCGTATAGGCAGTAAAAAGTAAATAGCGGTTCTAGAAATGACCATCGAGCCATCGCTCAACAAAGTATTTGGTTATACCAGCAACATTAGAATGTGAAATTTATGCAATTTATTTTGTCATAAATCAAAACTAATTATGAAGTGGAACCACGATGTTAGCTTGGAACTTCTCTGGAACAAACCCATCAAACATTTGAGGGGCATATTAAAGAAAAGGGTGCGGCGAAAAGAGAATTTAAAACATCTTTAAAAACAATTGGGACAAAATAGGTGAAGTTGGTATGAAGTATGTCTAAAACTCAAAATAAACGTAATTTGAGCTCGCATATTCGTAGAATACTCCCACCCTGATATAAATCAACCGCGAAATCAAATTTAAAATTTCTAGACTACTGGTCTATAGTGGTGTGGTCTATAGTATTATATGTTACGATCAATAGATCAAAGATAACGTTGAATTAGAGAAACGATTTATAATTGTAATGATTGTTTGTTTACGATTTGTAAACTGAAATACATAATATAAAAGATCAAATACAATAATCTAGGGAGCATTTTCTCGTTTTCCCGCTGGTCCAGTTTGAATTTAGATGTAATTAAAAAAAAAAGAAAATTTTTAAAAAAGCAAAAGAATGTAACAAAAATATCTAGAATAAAGGACACAGCAGAAGTACCAAGAAATAATTTTGGGATCAATTATTTTAAATTTTTGTTGCAAAATGAAGCAATAAAGATTAAAATGTTACGGTATTGAACTACTAAATTTTCAAAATTCGGTACAACGCTGGCTATTACAGAATACATTAAAAGCAACACTTGCACTTAAAAATGCACAAAATAATTAAGCAAAACTTTTATTGCATACAAGATCCGATGATTAGTATTATTATCACAACTAAAATTTATTCTTTGGGCTTGTTAAGCGTCTTTCCATTAAAAGGTATTTATAATTTGCCGACTATACGTACAAATTATAATATACATTATAAGTTACTGTAACATTCTAACTTCACAATAATTACTTGTTTCATAAGGTAAAATTATAGCTTTGAGGTGCTACAAATTAAAAACTTTAAATATTGGTTCGCCAAAACTTATGAAATGTAAATTTTACATTTGTTGATACAACAAATAAAATTTTCAAAATTGCCCCCAGCATTTTATTATATTATGCAGTTTACTTGTTTCAAAAATTTATTGATTTTATTATTTCGTCCGTGGGTGGAATACCATAACTGTCAAAAATGTTCTCTGGGGTTATTTTTATACGGAGCGAGGTTACGTTTCAAAATAATTACGTCTTACGGTCGTTCACGGTTCATCCAATAACTTACCGTAATTATAAAATAAAATCATCTTTGCAATTTTAACAAAAGGAATTTTAATTGGATACCTACTAACAAGATCATAATAATTATTAATAATTTTAATTATTAAGCATCTTTAAAAATTAACCCCGGAGTCATAACTACAATTTCTGCAGAAAGAAAGTGATTAACCTTGACCTAACATTTATATCGGTAAAGGAGAACAGTGTGTTACAGATTCTTGTTTATTCTGGGTTCCGTGAAATCGCAGTGCTGCCAGCGATTATTCAGCCCTTTCACTACACCGAAAATTGCTGTAGGTGAAATGTACGCATCGCGAAGTTTATCTACTGTCAATTTTTAAACCGTTTCAGAACCGCTGTGCTGTGATATGAACATTAATCTATATTTGGAATATTGCAAAGTTTTGGTAGGAAGCGTGAAATTGTGAGAATATTAATAGCCAGCAAAGTTAAAATCAACTGCATCAAATATATGTTAATCTCACACCCAAAACCTCCGGGCAAATTAGCAACAACAATTAGCCGAAAATTAATCAACTATTTTATCACCAAAATTGTAACTGGTTCCATTCATCATTTCTCAATTTTTGCAGAAGAAGCTTATCCTTGGATTTGATGTAAATCTTATGTTATATTTCTAGTAGAAATATTGAAGTGTTGCACAGGTCATCAAAATGATTGATGATTAAGTTGACACACATGGAGTAATCATATTTATATAGTGATAGATCGTTATTAGAGCTTGACGAAGATTGTGCCTAGAGAACCATCGGCGATCCCAACTTAGTGATATATTTATTACCTTTTTTTTATTCGCAGTCTTATTAACAATTAATTAATTATGATATATTATATTTTACGAAGCCATACTAAATACCACACATTTTACTTTAAATTTATTTTTAAGTTCAAGTACTGCTTTTGATAAATATTTTTGTAGTTTTTTTTTCACATTTTTCAAAATTTCCATATCGGAAGTTCTCTCGAGACTGCAGGTTCGCTTATAACCATGAATAGATCTTATAACTCCCACTATCCGACTTATTAAATTTATAACACACCAATATTTGCATAATTATTAAACGTTTTTAATTACCACTACCACAAATATTGAGCAAGAATTTACTATAATAACATCATTAAATTGAAACAGCTATAACTCATTATTTGATAAATATTGTTCAACTAAATTATGCAAGTAGATTAGTTAGTACTTCTCCATTTATAAATTTTTAAAATCTATCAATGATTTTTTGAACCAAATGAAATTGAAAGAAAATGTACTTTCACTAGTGAATGCATCTGGTGTAACAGTGCTTCTTAAAGAACAAAGACGTTTTCATAATATTTTGCTTTAATTAAATTCACAGAAATTTTTCAAAATTTTATATTTCTTGAATTAAGTGAAAATTTCTCATCTTCACTTCTTCTAACATAGAATATTGATAATTTACATTTATCATAATAACATTTGATTTTGAAGTTTTGACGAAAGAAACCATCTACTGGATAAAACGTTCTTGGCTTAAATTTTTCTTTAATAAATTTTTCAAAATCTAAAATCTGGAACACGTTTGGAATGGTTATATTTTCATGACGTTGAAAACTGTGTTAAACCTGACTTAAACCAAGAACAAAAAAGGAAAAAACAATGTATGCTGTTTTTGGATATTTCTTAGCTGGCAATATTTTTTTTTTTTTTTTTAATTAATTTAAAATAGTTTTTCCGAAGCTTTTTTATCATATAAAGTTCGCCTCAAAAATCTGTGCCTCCACGTCACGAAATTCTGATAAAGAAATGACATACTGAATGTAATTTAGGACGTCATTCATATTAAGCAATTACATTTAAAGCAATATTGAAATAAAAAGAACTGATGCATTTGAAAATTACTTATTTGACTAGTGATTTTCTGCTTGATTCATACCATTTTGAACTATGACGTACCGGCAAAAATATTTGATTTGTACTTTAAAAATCGCCTTTACAGCCATACTTATCGAACATTTTCGGTTGAAAATTTCGTTCTATTTATTTTCGTTTATATGCATTTTTTAATTTTCTCCCACCGTTTCCGAGATATAACGACTTACATAAGACTGGAAAAATTTACTATAAATAAAATTGGTAAGGATACCTCGAAAACGCTGCGGACGAAATAGAAAAATGTGCAGTAGCGGTCATGGAAATTGCATTGGGAATTACTCCCGAATTAAAAAAATTGATTTCTAAGTGTAATACCTATATATTCCTAATAATAAAGAAGAGAATGGAAATAGATGAAAAGTTAGATTTTTGGTTTTTCAAACCGGGGGGTCTGGGGGAAATAATGGAATACCCCCCCAGCACATTAGTGATTGTGTTCAAATAAAGAAAATGTGTTATTGAATTTGAAATCAGAAATCTTAGATTTTTAGAAATTAGATTTCCGGCTTAAAACTTATAAGCTCAATAACACTTTTTTGCGCACAATCTCTGGTGAACTGGAGGGTATTCCAAACCCTTCAGACCCTCCGGTTTAAAAACCTAGCTTTGTGTGCGTATTGTGTTTATATTATGTACGGTTATTGAAAGTTCATTGGGAATTGTTATTTTAATTCAGAAATATTCAGCGATGCAATTTCCACGACTACTACTGTATGCAAACAAAAATAAAAAGAATTAAATTTTTAATAAATATAAAATAATAATAAATAATAACAGCTGTATTCATAAAAATATTATAAATCACTCTTGAAATCTAGTTTAGTTAAAATGTGTTTTAAGGCTTACGGAGCATTTTAACTTTTGTTGATTCATAAACGGATTTTAAATCTTCTTTAACTGAAATGCTGTTAAAATGCCGATTCAAGTGAATTTGGTATAGTTCAGTTGGTATCTGCGAAATATATGAACTACTATACTTATTAAGTGAACTAAACTATAACATAAAAGTTGTTTTGTGTGTGTATAACAAGGGTGGGCAACTCCTGTATAAAATTTGTGGCGACACGGGACCTGGTATTACATTTTGTTTATTTGAATATTTTGAATATTTCTATTTAGAAGGTTGTAGCAACAACTAAATGTGTTTTCATTTTTTATATAGAGTGTCAACTTTCCTTAAAATAGGCTTAAAATTGGTTTAAAGAAGACTCCACTCAATTTTAAATATTATCAAGTTAAAACATTGCTTTAGACGGATTTTAGGCTAAAATGCGTTTATGAATAGTGTTTTTTACGTTTACGCTAAAATAGACTTCAAGTCGATTTTAAATTTTTATGAATACAGCTGTAAATATATGCGGTAAAATGCTGGTAAAAGTTCAAATTAAAAGATTTAATAAAAACTGCTAGGGAGTTAAAGTGAAATTATTTATCTGCAAATTTAATCCTTAGTCCAACTTTAAAGCAATAACAAATTAAATAACCAATAAAAATGTGTGTCTTAAACCGGACTATTTCGCTTGAAAAATATAATAATTATCAAGGTTCGGGGCGAAGTAAAATAAAAGTATCTAATAATGTAACTTTTTAAGCAGAGTTACTACATATATATTCTTCGATTGCAACTGTTATTTCAAATAAACTATTTCCAACAGGAAATAGTACGAAGACTTAAAAAAATACGATTTTACGAAAAAGCGGTTGCAAGATTAAGATGTAATGTAATGTAATGTAATGTAATATATAATATAATATGTATAATATAACATGTGTTACTAATCCACACAATTGTGTTGTATTTTTACATTAAAAAAAATTTTTTTTTCTATTATTAATTTTTTATTAATTTATTTATTAATTAGTTTATTTAACTTGTTCTATATTTTAAAGTTTTATCTTATTATTATTAATTTATAATAGTTTTCCCTACGCTTTTTTATCATATAAAAATCGCTTTTACATCAATACTTTTTAGACATATTTAAGGTTGAAGATTTCATTCTCTTCATTTTTGTTTATCTACATTTCTTTATTTTGTCGCATCGTTTCCGAGATATAATGACTTAAATCAGACTGGAAAAATTTGCTATAAAAAAGATTCGTACATTATACCTCGAAAACGGTGCGATGAAATAGAAAAATGTATATAAACAAAGTATGGAATGAAATTTGTACAGCAAATTGACAATTACAAAAATGTTGCACATAAAACTAAATAAATGCGGTAAAATACTGGTAAAAGTTCAAATTAAAAGATTTACTAAAAACCTCTAGGGAGTTAAAATGAAATTATTTACCTGCAAATTTAATATCCAACTTTAAAAAAGTAACAAATTAAATAACTAATACAAATTTTCGCCTTTAACTGCCCATGTAGCACAAATATTGGCGCAATATTGGCCAAATATTGAAAATCAATATCGGTCCAATATTGAGATGTGAACATTTTTCAATATTGGCGCAATATTTAAAAACAATATTGGTCCAATATTGAAAATCAATGTAGGACCAATATTGGAAATCAATATTGGAAATCTATATTGGACCAATATTCAAATGTGAACATTTTGCAATATTGGCGCAATATTTCAAAACAATATCGGACCAATATTAAAAATCAATATAATCAATAATCATCAAGGTTCGTAACCGATATAAAATTAAATTATCGAATAATGTAACTTTTTAAGCAGACTTACTGGATTCTTCGATTGCAACAGTTATTTCAAATGATATAAAGCGTAATTAATTATTAGCCAATATTTTAGTTTAAAATTTTTAATTTCTATTAATTAATTTAAAAGAAAAGTTAGCCACATGTAAAAGCGAACTTGGGCTTTTTAGACACATGGCAAGCACACTAACACTAGCTGGACCCAAGTGACCACAGCAAGGTTAGGTTAAGAAATTCCGTCAAATCTGAGATGGAACCTAGAATTTCCTCTCTGTAACTCGAGCAGCGACCACATGAATCAACTGCTGTGATTATCCGGCAGTCTATTAAATTACAGTAGCGGTCATGGAAATTGCATTGGGAATTATTCCCAAATTAAAAAAATTTATTTCTAAGTATATTACCTTATATTCTTAATAATAATGAATAGAATATAGAATAGAAATAGATAAAAAGTTAAATTTTTGGTTTGAAACTCAAAAGCTCAAAATTAGATTTTTTTGAGCAGAATCCCAAAGCTAGGGTCTGGGGTGTATGGACTGCCCTCCAGTATATCAGTGATTGTACTCAAAAAACGAAAACGTGTTATTGAAATTCAAATCAGAAATTATGGATTTCTGGTTTAAAACACATAAGCCTAATAATACTAACTTTGTGCCCAATCTTTGGTGTACTGAAGGGTATTCCATACCCCCAGACCTCCCGGTTTGAAAAACTTAGCTTTGTGTGCGTATTGAAATCTCATTGAAAATTGTTATTTTAATTCGGAAGTAATCACTGATGCAATTTCCATGACTGTTACTGTACAATTTGATCTTAAAGTAAAGAACGTTAATATCTGAAGTAGTTTGTTTGAAGATATGAACTTTAAGTTATTAAATTATATACCGTGTTTTGAAAAATATCATAATTATTTATAGATTAATTTTCAGTAAGATCAGTAATGTACTGTTAATAGTAATATTATACAACATAGCGTAAAATACCGTATTAGTCTCTTGGTGGATAATATCAAGAGACTTAACATTTTTAATTAAATCGTAAGTGAACCTAAATGATTCTTTCGTGTTTCTTTAAGACGCATTGTAGGTGGTCTCTTTAAAGTCTAATGAAAACATTCAGTTGAATGATTTGAATTTATTACTCTAATCTGTAATTAAGTATCTATATATATATATTATCATGATGCGTTGTTATATAGAAATTATAGTACTATATTATTTAATTTACAACTACCTATACCGCTACTAGATCTGGTAAATTATTTATTACTATTTGTACTCGCTATGTGTAAATAATTTAAGAAAGTGAATTCCTTTCAGTTCTTCGTATTTAAGAGAATTTATTTTTTAAATAAAACAAAATCAATGTTTCAAATGGAATTTTAAATTAATTAAGCTAAGTGCTCGAGTGCGGACATGCAAATATAAGATTTATTTTTTATTCATAAATACAAGCTTAACATCGTAACTGCTGCTCAACTTTAAAGATTAGTTTTAAATTGATTTGTTTCGTCTTTTAAAATTGAAATTGATTTCAGATTAAAAATAATTTTTTACACCCTGAAGTATATTCTTAAATTAAAAGTGCTCTAGCAGTGCAACAATTAACATTGTATCATACTCGTATTATGTTTATTTTAAATTAAACTTCATTTAACTCAAACACAAAATTTTGTTTGAGTTAGAGCGGCTTCAAGACTATTTATTTGTTAGTAGAATATTTATTATTAATATAAATAAAATAGGGGGACATTATAAATCACAAAATTAATTTTAAGACTTAAATATTTTTGTTGCCATTTCTGAAAATCTGTTGTCACACTCTTTCGATGTTGATTTTGTACCAAAAGTTGAATATATTTTATTGCATGAAACCTGCAATTCATTAATATATATATTTTTTTAATTTCCTAATTGGTTATTATATAAAAATTAATGTATAATAAATACAATAAAATTTGAAATTGTAATCGACTGCTAATGATTTTTAAACAATAACAAAAATTACAGTAGGAATAATAAAGGAAAGCATTGAGATTTGTACTTCATGCCAATTTGAATACTAATTCTTTGAATTGAAATTAAAAATTAATTTGTAGCCTTGTTGACCAAAACTGTTTGAAAGTCAATATTTGCTACAAATAAATTTTTTCAACAGCTAATTAATTGATAATTATATCGTAAAGGTAGCATCTTTTTTTGTGAGGAAGGTCCCCCATAGAACTCATAATTGCATAACATTAATTAAAAGGCGTAAATTAATATTTTCCAACAAATGCTTTAATTCAGGGTTAAACTTATTCTAAAGTGGTTTTAGAAATGTTTGCAATATATTGCAAATATACTGTGTGTGTGTATGTTGTAAAAATTAAATGCTTAATTTTTATTAGCCCAATTATTTGCTTCTGTAATAAATCTAAATAAATTATTTATGTCGATAATTAAAAAGGTAATCAAATAATAATGTTACCAATTTTTGAAAAGACATCTTCATAAAGGTTGAACTTGCGATTATATCTTACGAAACTCTCTTCATTATTTCTCGAGGTAAAAAATAAAATAAAAATTTTTTTTACAAAATGTCCGTTATGTAAATTATAATTTTAACCACTTCATCATCGGTGCTAACGGTAATTATCTCTTCAACTCAGAAAATGTAAATTGTGTTAAGTAGGAAAATTCGATAAAAAAATGTAACCAATAATCTGCTGGTGCATTAATTTAAAAATTTAGAGCAAAAACTAATAATAATTAGTGTAGCTTTTCGCAATAAGGAAATTGATGTTGATGTAGTGAATACAGGTGTATGATACGAAATTATCTAAATTGTGGTAATTTTATATGAATCCTAAACTAAAATACTATAATTTTAGCTCATAAAGTGTGAGCGCACTGCGAACGTGTCTATTTAACTTTTTACTTACTTTTTGCAATGCTGGAGATTAAAGATGTTTATGTAATAGACAACTAGTTTTACGTGATCCATCCACTTATGATTTACAAATTAAATATTTTTTCTAAAATTTTTTAATAGACTTAATTTGGTATTCGGAAATTGACTTTTACTGTAAAGAATTTTGCTATGCTATTCCATTGCTACTTTAAATATATTTATGGTTTACTTTGGATTAAGAAAAAATATTAAAACCAGCTTACTATCCCTTAAACCTCAGAATTTACATTTAACAATTACAAAATACTAATATTAAGGTCAGGGCCACCCTCCCGATCCGTACGCTGCGTTCAGGTCCCAATGATGTGTTATTAAATCAGCTTTTTTTGCCTGCCTCTTTCTCTAAGGGAAAGGTTGCGGCATTCAGACCCTACATCTGTTTAAATTGGATTGAAAAATGCCTGTAATTCCGTTTTAATATTACTTTATCTTGGCAATTATCGCCCCAGAGAGACCGACACGTCATTACGTGCCCTCCGAAGGACGGAACCGTTTGTAACAAAATTTAGACTCTTCCCAGATTTAAATCGGGTACTGTAGCATTGGCAGTTATTTGGATAACTTACTAAGTTAGCTGGTTTAAGTTAATTGTTAAGTTAAGTTAAGTTAACTTAACTATCATAGCTAAAAACCGAATTGAGAAATGTTGAGACTCCCACCAGCAGTATATATGCACTCCGAAGCATAAAAACGGTCATAAAATTTTTTTATCTACCCTAATCTAAACCAGGTGCCTTAAAATCATTATTTGATTGGACTGACTATTCCGTCCATGATCATCTATAAGTACATCATTAAGTATCCATAAGCAATTCTGTGCATTTTTAATAAATAATAATAATTTGAGTGCCATAAACAAGACTGGTTAGATAATGGCATAAAAACAACTTAAGTGGATTGCAATTTTGGGAACCTGCAAGCTATGTAGTTGGTCTTATTAGACCAAAGAAAGAATCCAATTTAAGTTCAATGTGCAATTATCGCTATCATTATTTCTGGGGTACCACCTGAAGGATCCCATTAAGTTTATTTTAAATTTTTTTAATTTATGGTATTTTGGAGACTCACTGTGATTTTATTCGTTATTCGATTTTGCTTGAAAATTATCTACAGTCAGGAACAAAGAGGCACTTTCATTTACAATGTCAAAAGAAAAATTACCACATTTTGGAAGTCGTAACACCTTTATTTCTCAATTTTTTCTAGAACCCTAAGAAATCCTAGGAAATTCAAAGAAATCTCAGGAAATCCAAGAAATCAGGAAATCTGAAATACGAGTACTACAGATAAACTTTTATTTTATTTTTTCAACTATTTTGAAAGGAAATGTTGAGGCAAACCAAGAAGAAAATCTGGGAAAATTTTTCAAAAATCTTGTAAAAGGAAATCTAGACAAAACAAAAATTTGATTTGTGACTTTCACCCTCTGTTGCGTATAACCCTTGATTTTTGTATACGCTAACTTAAATTGCCGCGGAAGTTAAGGTGTGCATTATAAGTTTCCAATAAAAAAAATTTATTTCTCGAAGACGTACAATATTATCAAAAGCAGGCAATTATTTTATAAATAATTAAAATATAAATAAATGTTCTTAAATAAAAAATACCTTCGACGTAAAAAACTATACTCATTGCTTTCAAAATGGTAATAATACTCAAGTTTGTCCCCAAGATTAATTTTACTAAAATTATCCAATTATAACATGCTTCAACAAATTATAGAAGTCAACAAAACTAATCGTGATTAATTTTCAAATTATTCAGTTTTTCACTTGAATTAGAACTGAAGCAATAGTGCGGCATAGCCCGTCGCGTTTGTGACGTTTCTAATATTACTACAGTGACAAGCTGAATTCAAAGAAACGTTTTTGACAAAATTTTGTTATAAGATGAAGAAACAGGAAAAGGAGAAGAAAAAGGACGAAACCCAAACAGAGACGAAAAGGTTATTAAATGAGGTTTTACTAAGCTTATATCAGAGGGATCAGACATTTCGCCGTCGCGCGTCGCTACTTCTCAGATTCACCATCAGTGGCTATTTTTTTCGCAGTTAGAAATTTTGTAATTATTTAATTTTTTTAATATCAAAATAAGTATCCAAAGTGTCTTTTTCAAGAGGTGAGACACAAACTACAACTTCAAAGGTAACAAGTCCGCAAGCTCTCTTGATGAAAATTGTTTGCAGTAGCAGTTAAGGGGTTGTCGTCTGGATTAAAATCGCCAAAAAAAGGCGAGTAAGAAATTTCCGGATTAATTGATTCTGAAGTTCTAAGTACATTGGAAAGAGAAAAGAGCTATTTATTAAAATATTAGTAATAATTTTTTCAATTTATTACAAAAGTTTTTTTCTATAGGTATTCAAACCAACGAGAGTTATGCCTCCTTAAAACATTTTTTTAAATTTCCACATTCACATGGTCATAGCCCCGAAAATATTGATTTTTCAGTAAAAATAGTTTAGTACTTTTTTAAAGAGCGTGAAATAATTTACAAACTAGATTCACACCTTTCATTGTCTAAAATCAACGGATTTCGAGTTATGAATTAAAATAAGTAAAAATATGTTGAAAAATTCTAAATCTTATTTTGAGAAACCAATCCATTTTAAAAAGTCATAAATTATTATTTTATGATTTTCTGTGAAATGGATTGCTTTTTCAAACATTTTTATTAGACGTAAAAATTTTCTATCCCAAATGGGTTTTCAGATTTTTTTAAATGTTTTGTTTAAAATATACCGAGTTTTGAAAAGAAAACATGAAAAAACTCGAAATTTTTGACATTTTTTTACTTACTTTAATGTTTAATACATACCTCGAAAGCCTTTGATTTTAGACAATAACAAGATTAATTCTAGTTTGTAGATTATTTTACGCTCTTTAAAAAATTACTAAACCACTTTTACCGAAAAATCAATATTTTTGGGACTAATGGCCACGTGAATAAAAAAAAAACTTTAAAGAAGCCAATTTTTGAGGGTTGAATACAGAAAAAAAATTTGTTAAATATTTTTCTTACAAAAGTGTTTTCAATCACCACCTACGTTATATAAAGTTTATCCGGGGACACCCAGCACAAGAGCAGTAGGCAACAAAAGCACTACATACTTTTGTTATGGTTTTTATATTTTGAATTTTATTGAATTAATTTTATGGAACATAAATATTTTGAAAATTCTCTTCTCGTCACAATCTTGAATACCCTCTCCCATACATCGCTGTTTAGCTTTTGGAGCAAGGTGTCCTAGGATCTTTTCTTGCTCTTCTCAATTGCTATTGCAACTATTTTCTTATTGCGCTGGTGTTGAACACAGAGTTTCTCTATGTTTCCCTGCTTGCTGAGTCCCCTCTGTAGATTTCCGCATAACTTCGTGCGCTTCTTTGTCAGGGAGGCAATTTCTTGGGTCACCAGTGGACTACTTTGGCATTCAGGCAATTCTTTTTCGTCATAAATGCCACACAGATGCTTCGTAATGCTTCTATCAAGCTTTCCATTGTATCAATGTTGGTCGCCCTGCTTGCCGCTTCTCTTGCCTTTCATGTGTCGAACTTTTTCTCATTCCATGGAGTATTGGCAGTTTTTTTGGTGTCTTTTTGGCAGGCGCTGTACATGATGATACATGATGCCGGTCTCTTCGTCCAAGACTCCAGTTGGTAATTACCTTGTGAAAACACATAGAAGCGAATGTGATGTCCACTATAAATGTGGAGCATCCTCCCTGTAGTGTAGGTGTATCTCCAGTGTTTATGACATCAAGGTCCAAAGATGACATGACCTCCGACAGAATTTCCCCTCTTTTGTCTTTAGTGTCTCCTTCCTACTCTGGAAACTTTGCGATAAAATTTCCTCTCAGGATTATTGGGAGGCACCGATCTCTTATGTTTTGGGATAGCTCGTCTAGGGCGTCTTCGAATTATGGCATCATGGAGTTTGGGGAGAAGTATTCCGCATATATGCTATACCCTTTCTCTCCATCCACACATAGCACCGTCCCCTACCGTGCTCCCCTACCTCACCCCAATCGACTACCCATCTGGCTGCATCGCCGTTATCGTTTGTCAGCCATTTGGATACCAGGCTTCTCGATTTATTGGGTTTACTTGCCATTACTATTTGTATTCCGTCTTTGAGGACCTTATGTACCAGAAGGTCGTGGGATAGTATTGCTGTGTGCATATTTATTTGCAGGACCGTTATCGGGGCATTCTCTCGCGAGATGACTAGTCTTCCCGCATTCCCAACATCTCTTTCCGCCGCGCCGCGCCGGGACCTCTGCATCTCCACCCGCTAACGCAGTGCCCCGTCTTCCCACACTCTTCTCAGAATGGTCAGTTTCCGGCACTCTCCGGACAGGTATCCCTTACCGCAACAATTCCAACATTTGTCTCTCCTGTCTGGTCTTTGTGGCATTCTCTCGTGTCGTGGTCGGAAGCCCAGATTCTAAAACAGCGATAACATCCCTAGCTCTGCAGGCATTTTTTCGCCTTATTATTAATTTTGGTAGCTGTAATATTTTCTCAGCTCTCATTGGGTTAATCTCAACAGTGGCCACCTGGGTTCCACTGTACGCCCCCCATGGTTATATACTTAATGTAACACATAATTGAGCTATTTAAGCAAATGTTCTAAATTTCGTCAATCGTGCCACTTTGTGTTGTGATTAAAATAGGAAAAATCGAAGCAGATCTTTATTAAGCGAAAGTGCAGTTGAAATAAAGACAGCAAAACCCTCATTAGAGTTAAAGCTGGAAATTGATTATTTTGAACAAATTTTTAAAATTTATTTAATCGGTAAGACACTTCGAGTTTTGATAATACCAAATTTGGTAACATTTTAAATCAATTTACTACCAAGAAAGAGTAATTTATTGGTTGTACAATAAATTAAAATATAAAAAATTTTGTAATGGGTAACTCCACTTTTTTTTCTGACAATGTGTAATTCTCTCTATAATTATTATGTATTACCTCCAAAAAAAGTTTTAAAAAAGTAGAAATTTAAATTCCAAAGAATCGCGGCTATTTTCTTGCTGACATTTCGACGGAGAACCCCATGCTGCGTGTTAGCAATAAGTAACACAACGATAAAAAGTTTCATTTTCTATTAAAAATATAAGACATTTTAACCAAAGGAATTAAGCGCAATTATTTTTATGAGCTATCAACAATGAAGTTGACCAGGTAAAATAAAATAAATATAAATATCTGATTGTTGAACCCATTATTGTTCACGAAAATAATTAGTTGTTTATTGTTTCATTATTATGTAGTTGATTTTTAAATATTTTACAAGAAGCATTATTGCTAAGAAACGAATATTCACAAAAAAAATTCACTTAAAATGTGAATTTAATAATTGAAAAAGTGGTAACATATTTGCATTAAAAAAAAATAGCTTGTATAAAAACAGTTTCCACATAATTTAAGCATTAGAAGGTCAGGGCGGCCACCTGCCCGGCCAGTATTATTTTTAATATATTGCACATTATAATACTATATAATGTAATAACTAAATTAAGTTTTGTTTTTTTAACTAGGTTTTGATTTCAGTTATTAAAATATTAACGGACGGCGAAATGGCGACGGCAAAATGTTTTCGACCGTCTATCAGCATTATCATTTTCGAATTTGATGTATTTTATTTCCCACGGTTAAAAAACGGTCTTTTTTATGATCTTTACTAATTATAATTTTTATAATCTTTTGTTTAGCAATTAAAAAAAAGTTCAAAATTCAAAATTTCAAATTTTTTAAATTTTTTTAGAAGATCTAGAATTATATGCAGAAACTTGTGGCCTAGACCCATTTTAGTTTTATTAGAAGGATGAGTTAATAATTTTAGATTGCATAAGCTACACAATTGAATCATATAAATTCTCTAATTTTTTTTTTTCAAAAAACTCAAATTATACAAATATTTATTAGCCTGCTTGTAATGAAAATTGCATTTTGAACTTTTCAGATAGTAAACTGAAACAGTTAAATCATAAAAAAGATTAATTATTTTATGACCGTATAAACATTTAAAGTGTAATATAAATGTACTACAATTTAACATTGAAAGTCGGATTGACTGACATGATTTGACGTAAATAGCGCGCAGTGAAGCAATTTAATACAACAAAATGATGGAGTAGTATACAAATTTATTCGCAAATTACGTGTAATAGTAACACCTACAACATTTAATTAAAATATGTCTAAAGCAGTTGTAAAGATGTTGAGAAAAATATAACTTTAATTTTTTTATTGCCGCTTTTTCTAAATGAGTTTATTCTAATTTTATTATACTTTAATTATTTAATTGAATAAATTTAGTGTAATTAAAACCAACAGATACAAACAGTAAATATCTCGAAGTGTAATCAAGTTGTTTATACAAAACCACATTAAAAAGTAATTTGAACAGAAGCAACGGAAGCTTTCTTGACGCCACCCCGTATAACACCGGTACAAAGTAAATCGTGGTTTAGTAATTACACTTCATTTACATTACATCATTTGCATTACTTTGGTAACAAATTTGCAAACATTTCTTCTAAAAAAGAAATTAAAATTCACAGAAAGTAAGAATTTCAATGAAATGTGAACCAGAAAGGCAATTGTTTGTCTAAAAAAAAACGTATTATAATCTAACGTGTGTGAATGTAATGCAAGTAATCACCTAAATTTAATTATGTACATAGTAGTTACATAAGCATGTATCTTCAAGATGTAAAACAAAATAAATCTTGTAAAACGCGAAGATACATTTTACACGCCTACCTTTGCGTTATGAAAGATCGTGTAAGGTCCGGGCCGAAAAATTCCAAAAAAACTGATCTATTTTTTAATTACTCAGCTAGTGAACGCAATTTAGATTAGTTTTGTTTTTTAAATATCAACCCTTATTTTTTTAACAAAAAAAATTATTATTTTTCAAAAAATTTAAAAAGTTTTAATGGGAATTTAATGGCCAGTTGGAAACTGAATTGCTTATATATTTTGGCGTATGAACAGTCTATCTGAATTGAAGCTCAACAAATTTTTAAACAATTTTAAAAATGAATTATTACAGCTAAGATGTTATGAACAGGAAAATAGAATTAATTAAATGGTTTTGTTTGTACGAAGTTGAATTTATTCTTGATTAAGTTTCTCAAGAGGACAATAAAAGAATAAGAAATAAAAAATTGTTATAGACTCCAAATAATATCATTAAACACAGTTCGTTTTTTTTTTCGGTACTTCGTTATCGCCACTTTTACGCCACCGTTTCACCGTCGGCCGTTCTATTTCAGTGTACCATTTCTGAGTTATGGTAATTTAAAAAAAAACTCGGTGAAATTCAAAAAATATTGTGATGACATGTACATATCTCAGAAACGGTACAACGAAAGAGAAAAATGAATAGGCATTTTTTCTTGTAAATTTAATTATCTACATTTATGTTTAAATACATTTTTCTATTTTGGGCACTGTTTCTGAAATACAGATAATAATATTTTTTGTATTTTACAGATCGTTTTTTAAGTCGCTGTAACTTGGAATCTGGTGACGAAATAGAAAAAGAAATAGAAACAAAAATAAAGGGAATGAAATTTGCAAGACAAAATGTCTAATAACTATTGCCGTAAGAGCGGTTTCTATGTGCTCAGAAATGCCTTCAAGTCATTGTCGACATAGGACTGTACCATCAATTTTGTGAGCCAGTGTCAATTAATTAATTAAAAACTTAATCGCTCCAGATCATTTCCCTTTCGTTATTATACAATTTTTGCTCGAAAGAATTTTTCATCTGGCCTTTAACTTTTTTTTCAAATGAACACCCGGTATACCATGTTTGATTTATTCATAAACACGTTGAACTTTTTTATAGATGCACTCAATTATTTATAGATTACTTTTTAAATAATGAATAAAATCACACGGCACTTAGAGAAAGCTCAGCATAGGTATAATTTTTTGTAATTAGAAAAAAACGGTTTTATAACGTGTAACGTGTGGATTAAATTATAACATAATTTATTGTTAAGTAAGTAATTTAAAAATATCTTGAGAATAAAACAGGCTTATCGAGTTAATATTGATATAACGCAGACAAAGCCTTGCGTTCTGCATTCTTTCACTCCGTAATAAAAAATTCCTGCCATAAACGGAAAATAATGATCATCCTTATAACATCTCATTTACAGTGTAATAAATATGTCTATCATATTATTTTAAAACAAACACTTTAACTGGATCACTGTCGAAATAAATGCCAAGGTAAAACTGTTAAAGATTTTCAAAAGTTAAAATAGATGTCAATCTAAAGAAACGATACATAAAATAAACATTACTTTCCATTAAATTAACATCAAATAAACATGCATTTGCGTATGATTAGAGCAAAATTGCGTTCAAGTTGTCCAAAATTTTGAAATGTTATTGCAAGAGCAGCACTTTGCCTTTGGATTACCAAATCTAATCAAATTTTATTGAGTAATTACTTCACTATCGATGCCGATTACATCGTCAATTAAAATCGTTTATATCGGCAATGTGTAACTTAAGGCCCGTGCGATACAATTTATGCGGTCCGTCTCTGCATATATAAATAATTATTTTGAATCTAATAATAGAACCAGTAAAATTGCCAGGTCGCAATGATATGTTAAGTGTATTTTACGTATGTAAAAAAAATTGTTACAAAATTTACGTCGCGTGCTCTTTCAATGTCTCTCTTGGGAAAATTAATCAAGATAGAGCAAATCTGCAAGTAGACAATTTTATAAAAAATAAAAATAGATTCAAATTGCAAGTTTTAAATGCAGTCCAATTAAACACATAATATAAACGTTAATTTAACGTCAAAATATCGTTAAATTAACGTTGACGTTAAATAAATAAATTAATTTAAATCGTTCTGATTTTTTGTTATGTTGAAATGGTTTGCTTTGAAAATTTATTTTAATTTTTAAATAAAAGAAGCCAAACGAAACAATTATTATCCAAGTTAATACATTGTGTAAATAGAAGTTAAATTTAAGATAAACTTATAGTGGCAGTATTCAGTGAGCCTTAAAATGAATTGTCCCTTAATATTATTAGATCGGCTTTAGATGTTAACTTAATTGCATTTAGAGAAACTTTTATAAATAAATTCTGTAGTTTCTGCCACCTGAATTTTTTATTAGAAATTCCGGTATAGCAAGAAGTAAAATAGTAGTTTACGTTATCAAAGAGGAAAGTCATGTAGTCTTGCGTTTGAAACGGAAGATCATACTAAAACAATAAATAAAAATCAAGGTTTCTAAGACATTTGATAATTTTCAGTTTAGTTATTAGTTTAAAAAATCAAGGTTCCATTCTTCGATTGATATATTTTAACATTTTAATGTATTTATTATTGTGCGTGCGATTCTTTTGGTATTTTGTATTGTATTGTCGTATTGCATTGTATAATGAACAATTAAATAATGATAGTGCAATATGTCTTGATTTCTTATAAATTTCCAGGAGTGGAATAGGCAGCTAATTTTGCAAAGCAGATTTATTACCCTTGAAATTTAGAGAATGTTATAACGAAAATAGTCCACTTATTTGATACTTTATATGTGGAAATAACTAGGAAATAAAATTCAAATTTTAGAAGTTCACAAATTCAAAAAAAAAAAAATTCGCCAAGAAAAGTCCCATAAATTACAAAACTGTAAATTGTCTGATTCCTGTACATCCCATATTCATAATAGGGGAGTATCCCTATCCCCTAGAGAGATTTATAAAACTGGAATTTTTCAGTAGCTCGATAAAATTGAAAATATCTCTGAAACGCGGCCGAAGACAAAATTTTCGGATTCAAAAGAATAGAATCATTGTTCTTAACCTACATTTGGCTTTATTCGGCTGTGAGTAGCTCCGCTCACTAAAACACGCCATTTTATCTAGTTACGTTGAAGACACGTACCGTCAACAGAATGAACTGTTCACCGACTTTTATAGGAAAAATCAAAACTTTAAAATCAATTATTTAGGAAACTAAAGAAAAATTTTTTAATTTCTACAGATAGAGCAATGGGGCACCACCGCTTGAGAGACAGAACTGATATTGCCGTCTTGTATTCATGAACAGGCCTGCTATAGCTGTACATTTTTAGTCGCCTGCATTGGGACTATAACTTGCTGTATGCTTAATGGCTATAAATGGCATCAAAAGTATGGCCAATTAGATCTGTTTATCGGTGTGTTAAATATAACATTATTATTGGGGTTAGGTAAACTGGGTCAAAATCATACCTGAAAATGGTTAACTAGGCTAAAGACAAAATTCACTAAAATTTTAAAAATGGTAAACTGGGCCAAAGGCAAATTTTTAAAATGGTAATCTCGGTCAAAGGTAAATTTCACTAAAATTTTAGAAATGGTGAACTGGGCCAAAGACAAAAGACAAAAATTCGTTTAGAAATTATAGTCTGGGAGATCGAGGGAGATCCACCTCCTTCCTGGTAGCACACTTTGCCTGGATGTCCTAGTAGCGAAATGTCCTGGTAGCGAAGTGTCCGGCTAAAAGTAGTAGCGAAATCAGGTAGCGAAATGTTCCCGGGTGCAAAATGTCCGGGTGCGAAATGTCCGGCCACCGATTCGATTATTTAATCCTATGATTTACCAATGAGATTACTGGAATTTAGAGACCGTATTAGCAACAGCTGCTATTTCGAGAATTAATCTTGAATTTCGGATTAATTCGTGGCTATTAATACCGACATTAGTCCATTATTTTTGAGAGAGGTCTAACCTCCCTCCAGCTCACTGTACTTGTGCCTATGCTAAGTGGTCGTTTAAAATGATTTTGTAAATATTGCTTCAACAATGAATTTTCTTCGGTGGCAATCCCAGAAAGCGCCCGTCCAGAACCGATTCTGATGTTCTTCGGCATTCATTAAGAAATCATTAAAAACAATTTTAACCTTTATGTGACTGAGAAAAAAACCCCTTTTAATGACGGCATGGGTACCGGGGTACCTTCACACATTACATGCACCCATCCGCGCCTATGCAAAGTTTATAATTATTTACGATGGTAGTAAGACGAAATTTCCAAACTCAACGACGTTGAACACAACCTATCCAGTCACATAAAGGTTCAATAAAAAATATTTTTCTTCGTTAAAAATGTTATTTTAAAATGAAATGATCAGCAATCCAAAAAGTAGATTTTGCTCACCAAGTGCAGAACCCTTGTTTTCAAAAAACATGAAACCCCATGCTCCCAACCATGGTAAATCATACCTATCTACGTCTACATCTACACTAGATGATCTCTCATCCAAACAAAAGGTGACACCGATCTTTCTTTAAGTACAAGGAACCATTTCACACCATCCAGTCTATTTTGGGTTTAGATTAATGGGTTTTAAACATTAGATATTTATCGAAGTAAATACCATACAACACCAACAAAACTTTAAATTTACTTTATAGCCGCTTCAAAATCACAAAATTGTACGTCAGCACCAAAACGTGAGACCTAATTCCAAAAATTGTCAATTCCGTTCTGAACTCCCAATGTCACGAGGCAAATGTTGTGTACAGTATGCTACACACAAACTGTACCCTACCATTTTCTTTTCATCTTGACTTTCTTTTTTATGTAATTTTCTAATTTTCAATTGTCAAAAGTCAATAATTTGGTTTATAACTATGATTTTAAAAGTGAAAATCTTTACATTTTCCAATATTTTTTTGAATCAAAATTCTAAAATGTAAAAAATTACTGTCAAGCAATAGCTTTGCCGTCAATATATTACGTGAATGAAGAATTTTATCAAATAGTGCTTCAAATAAAAATTATTCCTTATAAAATTCTCTCAAAGAAAGATTCTTATCGATATTTACCTAAACCAACCACTGAGACATAATTAAGGGTTGAAAGTTCTTTTGGTTGTTAGCAAATACATGTAAATATATTTTTTGATTGCATCAGTTTTATATATCACAATTAATGATTTATCAGATATTTAAGTAAAACATTTTATTCACTGTGTTTCCCCAGGGAATGGGGTAAATTTCTTTCCGCGTTTGTAGATATCCAAAATTTGATATATGCTTTTTAATTACCTATTGTTAAAAAATTACACACTAAATTTGTTTACTTTAATCTGTAAAAGTTATTTGTCGTAATTTATATTCCAAAGCATTATAAATTATGGTATTTTATTAAACTATTTTAATATGGGTAACTAATAATCGAAGACATAAAAAGTGTAACAAATTGAAAAAAATTCGTATGAAAATATCCAGAGAAAATTGAAGAAAGTGTAAATATTACCTGACTACAAATTACTTTACACCATTTAATTTCTTAATTAATTTGTGATTTTTAGGAATTTTAATTACTATCTAAACTCCGTTTAAATATTACCCTACATAGCCATAAATAATGTAATCTTCATGAAATTAAACTTACATAATGTAACCTGACAGCGAACAAATTAAATTAGTACAAAATTTAATTAAAGAAGTGCACGTCAATTACTTAAATGGAATAAAAAATAAAGAAGATCAATTAAGTAATTCTTGACACACAATCCAAATTTGTCAGTAAAAATTGGTTTGCTCGTTATTTTTTAATTGGGTTAAATAATTAACTACTCTTTTCTTGATAGAAATTTTGAAATTACAATATAAGTGAATAATACCCACTACACAACAATAGCAGCCTAATTTGCAATTATGCCGACTGCTTATTAGATAAAACATAATTTTAAAACCGAAAGCAATTTTGAGGAATAGGAATTATTTTATTTATATTATTCAAAAGAGCTTAAAGCGTCCTGCCGAAGGACGCCGAATTAGGAAATTTTGTTGGTGAATCTTTTTAATTTAAATTTTAATTCTTGCACTGTAAGTAGGTAATTAATTTACGTAAAAAACAAATCAAATGTAAAACAGAGGTAATTGTTTCTCAAATAATACGTAAGCTCTTCCTATTAATTCGCAAGTACGTTTTGTATTTCAAAACTATTTATTTCTTCACGTTATATTTTATTTCGAATTTTTTTATAAACTGCAGAAGAGAATGCATTGTAATTTTAATAATTTTACGTTACATAAATGCATATTAATCAAATGCGTTTCTGTAACTGCAACTCAATAATTTGCATTACCTAATGAAGTGAAAAAATCGTGCGCAAAGTTTCAAAATAATTTTCACATTTGATCAAATCAAAAATTTAAGTGAATCTGTTTTTAAAAATGTACCATGAAAAACCAACGAATAAAAAGTAAATTTACTAAAAGTATCGACCTACTTTACCCCACTTACATAAATAATAAAGTGCTCGTAATATCGAAGATGAGACTTCTTATTAAATTAATTTAAATAGGCGTAATTGCATCATTGTCCGCACTTAATATTAGCGCTAGATAAGGATGGATTTTTAATAATAAAAAAAAAGGATGCGGGGATATCTTTTGGTGATGGTACATCTAAGCAAGGTTTCTGGTATGAAAGTAAATGAATTTGCGATGATACCACCCACTATAGGATCTTTTTGACTATATAAACAATTCGAACTGATTCTTGTCATCATATTATCTCAGCTATTCACAAATAAAGTACATCTTTATTTATTCGAACAGATTTTCTCAAAGTGACTTGCTCAAGTTTAGTGAAAATGAAGGTAGGATATTTGTGATCGATCAGTGATAGTGGATTTTCAGTGAAAATTTGATAACGTTTCAGGTAACAATTTTATTTTTGACCACTCTGGCTTACACTTTGGCCGAACCCCCAGTAAACAATTACCTGCCTCCTTCTAATCAATATGGTGCTCCATCTCGGCCATCGAACCAGTACGGACTTCCAGGTTCCAACGGCCAAACGACGGCGATAATTAAACCAAACATCCAATACGGTGCACCCAACAAACTTAATCAGCAATATGGAGCTCCAGATTACAACGTAAATTCAGGATACAATGGAAACAATGGTTACCAAGGTGGCCGCAACAATGGTGGTTACGATGATGGTCCTTCGGTAAGTCTTGACATTTTTACTTCCTCTTTTTCTTTTCTTTGCATTGTTTCTTACATTCTTCACTTTCTCAAATTAGGAACCAGCTAACTACAACTTCGAATACCACGTGCAAGACGCTTACTATGGTACCGACTTTGGTCATCAAGAATCTCGTCAAGGAGACGTAGCCCAAGGAAGATACTTCGTCTTACTTCCCGATGGCAGACGTCAAATTGTCGATTATGTTGCCGATCAAGATGGTTACAAACCAAAGATCTCTTACGAAGGTACCGCTCGTGCTGATGCTGGTTATGCTAAAGGCGGAGCTGGAAATGGTGGATACAACAACGGTGGAAACGCTGGATACAACAACGGTGGAAACGGTGGATACTCGAACAACGACAATGCTTACCATAACAACAATGGTGGAAACAGTGGAAATGGTGGCTACCAATACTAATAATTTAAAACAAATTTAGTCTTTCAATTTTAATTCATTACAAAGTCTCACGTTATTGATACTTGATTCACAAGAATAAAAAAAATATAGTACGTTAACGATCTCATCCTCAAGCAAAAAAAATTAAGTGTCAATAACTCAAATAATTAACGATTGAACTGTGCAATATTTAAAAATGTGGAAGACAATGAAATGAATTAGAACGTAAATATTATTTATGCCATACATACCTATTATTTATATTTCTTCGTATAAGTCAAACATATTAAGTATTATTCTCTGTATATATAATATAATATTTGTAAATATAAAAATATTGCAAACTATTTTTTGTTTTGTTATAACATCATACCAGCCTGACAGATCAAGCAATAAACCACCGTAAAATTCGACCCATAACATGTTATCAATATTGTTACTTGTTATATAACAATAAGCATTGTATGGTTAACATGGTTCTAGTTCTTGACTATCGATTATTGATAAAATCCTAAATAAAATTTAAAAAATGTAAAATAAAAACATAAAATCAGAGAAATCTGCTTCAAGAACATCATTTGCTTTGTTTTCCAAGTTGACTGATTGAGGCATCTGGTGTCATGTGTATTTACTTCTCTGTAAGTAACCTAAGACAGCTTAGTAGAACCAGAAAAAGCGACTTTTCTGGACTAAGGCAATCGCGGATGTTCACATGTTTTGCCCTTCAACGGCAAAAGAAAACAAGAAATCCTCAAGCTGAGCAAACCATAGCTCACAGTCCACGGGACACTGCTGCCTAAACAGACCCCTTGAGATTATTGGGATTGTAGAGGATCTCACATGCAGGAAATGTGGGGAAGAGGAAAAAACTCCACACCACATACTATGGGTATGTCCATGAGGATTACCATACTTCGGCTGTCCACATCCGGCAACCAAGGAAATAAACCAAGCACCCATCAGCTGAATACTCAATTTTATTAAGAAAAGAAAACCAGAGCTTCAGTGCAAGTATGGGAATAACACCACAGCCCTACCAGTCGCAACAGGGTATTAAAAATTTAATCAAAATTAATATTTTTTTAAATAACAGTCGGCATACCATCTATCAAGAGTTCCCGGAAACTTTTCCAGCTTTCTCTATATTATTTTTATAATTTCTATCTGTAGAAACTACTTTTATATTAAACATATAATTCCCTGGTGGAAATATTTCTCTGAAAACTCTGAATTAGACTTTTGCAGAGTTTCTCAGAGTTTGTAAGACTTCTGCAGACTTTGTTGTACTTTTTCGGAGAAATATTTTCTCTCTGGAAATTTCACTGAATAGTATACACTGGAGATGTCGTTCATGCGTCATGTCGTTCGTTCATGCGCGTTACACACTTATTAGAGTTGGTTTAGAGTCTTCAATAATTTTTAAAATAAGAATTTTTAAAAGTATCAAGAGGTTTCAGAATCCTGAATTAGATTTCAAATTCAAGTTCTCTGAATAAAGTAACCACTGAATCCCAGAGATAAATATCTCAAAAACTTTGTATGAATCAGTGGAATTTCTTGGTTATCTCTGAAAGTCCTAGGAAACCCCTGGATTTCCTTATAAATCATTGGAATCCCTTTAAATTCTTTAGATTAGAACTTGTTTGGAAATTGTTAGTATTCCTTGAATTTCACTGGAATTTCATGAAAATTTTAGAAAATCAATGAAATTCTTTAGAAATCATGGAATTTTGGGAAATTACTAGAATTATTTATAACTCATTATAATTATTTGGAAATCTCTGGAATATCTCGTAAATCATTGGAATTCTTGGAAATCATTGGAACTTCTTGAAAATTCTAAGAAATGTTTGGAATTCTTTGAAAATCATTGGAATTGATTCACTGAAATAATTTATTTATCATATTGGTGAAGAATCAAAATCCTTTTAAAATTCATTAGATTGGAACTTAAAAATCATTAGTATTCCTTGAAATTCACTAAAATATGTTATGGAAATCTTAGGAAATCATTGGAACTTCTTGGAAATTGTTGACATTTCTGAAAAATGATTGGAATTCTTTGAAAATCATTGGAATTGATACACTGCAGTGTATTAGCACTTCATTACAGCTTGCCACTAGCAAGCCATTTTTAACAGCTATTTAGTGCCTTATTAGCAAGTCATTGCAGCTTGCTGCCAGCAAACTATTTTTAACAGCTATTTAGCGCCATATAAGTGCGTAATTGCAGCTTGCTGCTAGCAAGCAATTGCTAATAGCAAATTAACAGCTATTTTTCGAATTGATCACCGCTGGCAACATAGCATTAAATAGCTCGCTGTCAGCAAGCAGATAATAACCAGCTATTCGAAATTCGCAGCTGTTTTTTTAGCTAGAAATGCTACTTGGGTAAAATAATTGGTTCATCATATTGGTGAAGAATCAAAGTAATCCCTTTAAATTCTTTAGTTTGGAACTTGTTTGAAAATCATAAGTATTCCTTTGTAACTGATCATTAGAATTTTATGGAAATTTTTGGAAATCACTGAAATTCTTTAAAAATCACTAGAATTCTTGGAAATTACTAGTAGACTTACTCATAATTCACTGTAATTCTTTGGAAATCTCATTAAAATCATTATCAAAAATCATTAAAATTCTTTGGAAACACTAATATTATTAAAAATCATTGGAATTCTTGGAAATCATTGGAATTCTTTGGAAATCACTGGTATTCTTGGAAATCATTGGAATTGATACACTGAAAAAATTGGTTCATCATATTGGTGAAGAACGAAAAAAATCACTTTAAATTCTTTAGATTGGAACAACTAGAATTTCATGGAAACCTTTGGAAATAACTGAAATGCTTTGGGAGTCACCGGTATTTTTGGAAACACTTGGAACTTCTTAAAGATTATTAAAATTCCTGAGAAATCGTTGGAATTTTTTGGAAATCATTAAAATGATTAAACACACTAAAAATATTGATGAAGAATAAAAAAAAATTCCTCTAAATTCTTTAAATTGGAACTTGTTTTGCAAATCATTAGTATGCTTTGAAATTCACTGGAATTTAATGAAAATCTTTGGAAATCACTGAAATTCTTTGGAAATCACTAGAATTCTTGGAAATCATGGGAATTTCTTAAAAATTATTGATATTCCTGAGAAATCGTTGGAATTCTTTGAAATTCATTGGAATGATTAAATGCACTAAAAAAATTAATTCATCATATTGGTGAAGAATGAAAAGATTGGAACTTGTTCGGAAATCTTTAGTATTCTTTTAAAATCATTGGAATTTTATGGCAATCTTTTTGAAATCACTGAAATTCATTGGAAATCATTATTAGAATTCTTGGAAATTGTTGGAATATTTTGGAAATCATTGAAATTCATACACTGAAAAAATTGATTTATGGTGAACCATTGTGAACTTGGTGAAAAGTTCATCATTTTTGCACCGTTGAACAAAAGACATCCTAGTGTTAAAAAAATTCATCATATTGATGAGCAAAATTCATTACAATGATTTATTAATCAATATCATGAATTTTGTTTATTTGCGGACAAATGATGCATTTTTTAAGTATTACTTAAATACTTTTTTTTTCGTGTAGGAAATCGTAGGAATTCCTTAGAAATCTTTTGAATAACTGGGTAATCATTGCAATTTCGTGAAAATACTTGGTTTTCTTTGAAAATCACTGAAATTTCGTGGAAATCACCATAATTCCTAAGAAATGCATTAGAAATTCTTAGAATATCTTTTAAATCATTTAAATTTGAACTTGTTTGAAAATCATTGGTATTTCTTGGAAATCACTGGAATTTCATGGATATTTATGAAATTCGTTGGAAATCATTAGAATTTTTGGAACTCTCTGAAATATCTAGGAAATCACTGGAATTCTCTGAAATCATTAAAATTCATTAATATCATTAAAAATTATTTGAAATTCCTTGAAATTCTTTACTGTTTAGTGTCATTATATGTGTAACTATGAATACATAATTTGGCTCATATTCTACAGTGGATAATGGATTCATTATCCACGGCTCCTGTTCATTATCCACGGCTGCTGGCAATTTTTATTTATTTTCTTTATAAATGACAAATGGCAACTTGATTCGATAGTTGAAAATTAATAAACACAATACAATTTTAAACTTAAATAATTAGATAATGCAGTCTTAGTTATTGTTTAACAGTCGTAGATAAAGAATAGTATTCAATTCGTGTATAATGAGCCATATTACACGAGAATAATTACAAAACTCGCTCACTACGTTCGCTCGTGTTCTAAACAATTCTCGTGTAATGTGGCCTTCATTATACACTCATAAAATAATATACTATTATTTTAGTCTATAGTCCGGCAATGGCCCAAATATAAGCAAAAAATTTTCAAGTTTGGTATAAACTATGGTTTTTACACAAATAAAATGTGTAAAGGTTGAATGGCCAAATTAAGTCTTATAACGTTTTTTTTCAAATGAAACCAACCGTGCTCATTAATCTAAAATCTAAATTATAGCTTTTGAAATAGTTACTTATGGAAAATATATCAAAATTTTGGAAATGTGCGAAACAAATTTTTATAGATAATAGGGATAAAGTTAATATATTTTCTCAAAGTACACTATCACAGCTAATACCTTTTTTTTCTTAATATCTAGTTAAATATTATTCTCACCTTTTATTAATTCATGATTACCTCTCCTGGCTATTGAATTTGAATTTCTTTCATTGTTGAATAATCCACCCGCTTTGTAATGAATTGGCAGTCCTTCGTCTCCTAGATGGTGTAAATTGCAAGAATTTTACAAGTTACCTCAAATTATTAATGAAAATAAAATAAAGACGCGGGAGTTTAAATTAAATTAAAGATTAAGGTATAATCTCTAAGAAAAAATTATTCTGTGTCAAGATGCTGAATTAGGCTTAGACCACGTTATGCTTGGCTGTATTTCTCCGTTTAAAACAGTAATGTCATTAAAGAAATGCGTAACGCCATATTCTGTTGCTTTAGTCTGAAAAAAAACTTACAGAACTCGAAAAAATAAATTGTTATCTATTTTACAGGTAAAACCTAAAGCAATATAGGGGAATACCACGAACTTCACATAATTGCTTTCCATTTATTTCACAAAAAGTGCTTCATAATATCAATTGAAGGCATGTAAGTTGCAGTTTTTCATATACCTACATAAAAACGTTATGGCGTTCGGGAAAGTACTTCCTTTTCGTCCTAGGTTGGAAAAATAGATAATTTGATAGATCCTAGGGAGGGGGGGCAGTCACCCCCCCCCCTCTGTCTTCTCTTAATTTTTCCAAGTTTATCTGCCACTTAAAATTTGTACGACAAAATTAGCAATCTCCAGTCTGCATCTAACAGTCTCCAGACTAACTAACAGGTTTAAGAATCATTCCATATTAAGTAGTCCAATCTAAACAGTCGACCATTTAAAAAAAAATTGAATTTTTGTGTATAACTGAAATGGGAAAGGGTAAGCTTTCCCCGACTTTCTCAGGTTTTCCCTGGCTTTTTGAGCATCGATAAAATTCATAAATTGCAATAATTTAGTTTTTAAGAAAAAACGCAATTTTTATAATTTATGTTGTTTGCCATTTATCAAACTTTCAAAAAGTTTTGTCACAAAATCTTAATTTCCCTGACGTTCGCTTAAAAAGACAAAATTTTCCAATAAAATTTGTTTAATTTTGAATTCCCTCACTTTCCCAGGCGAGTGGATACCTAGCTTTAGGATTACTTTTAAGTGGAAATATGTAACGAGCAATTTTGTAGCCGGTAAAAAAATATGGCAATTATTACATGAAACCAGAAGAATATAAAATTTAAATAAGGATCAGTTTGAACTACCAATATGTTAGACTAATTTACACAAAAAACCAATTTTTTTGAAAATGGTCGAGTGACCACCTAAATTGAACCACTTGACATGGAATGACCTTAAAGCATAAAAAATTACATTTCCGAGTTTTTCAACCTAACGACTGGACTATAATTTATTTAAATTTGCCATTTAATGAAACTAAAACAAAATCACAAAATTGATATTATTGTATATAAAATGCAATAAACCTTCAATTAAGTAATAATCTTTTATAACTGCAGGCTATATAAAAGTAAAGTAAAAAAAAATTGTGCACTTATTGTGAAAGATAAACAACAATAAAATCTTTTGCAGTTGTATTAAAGTATAAAAGAACTTGAACCAATTACTGCAGAAGCTAAAGAAGTCTTCACGAAACATTGACCTTAGTTCAATTGAGTCATTGTTTGTGAAATTCCATGACCTATTAACTTGATTTTATTATTCTGTAACAAAAAGAAGATTTTTGATAAAGAACTTTATTACACAATTATTTACAGACAAATAAATTTTAAGTCTTAATTAATTTATCCAATATGCACATAAAAAAGTTTATATTACAACCACGAAAAGCCATGTAAGATAATACCTATTATGGTCAATGTAACAAAAATATTTAACAAATTACTTTATATGCTGGGCGTTTGATTCTCCTAAAAATATACAACAAAACTTTCCAATAAATTAAAATTTTTTCAATTTTAACGAATTCGAGTAATCATAAACGAGTACAAAATTGCAGACACCCTGCATATAATATAAAAATTTAGCTAACGATTCACAGAGGCAAAGAATGGTTTTAAAAAGCGACTATATTACAACCTTTCCTAAAGTTTAGTATTTTTGGTGCTGGAATCCAAACCAAAAGACAACAATCCGGTTATGCAAATACATATAATAAATAAAATAAATTATCACATTAGGTAGTATTGTACTTAAAAATTAACTTACTGTATGTCATTAACTAAAGAAAAAAATTGAGATCAATTTCTCAATTCAATTCAAGATTAACCAAAAAATTCAGTTTGAATTCCATGCAATAAATGGATTAAAAATTGAAATTAATAAATTATTGCACTGGTAACGATTCACAAAAATGGCTCTAAAAAAATAGCACTTATGACCAGTTAATTATAATAAAAAAAAATGTACAACCATTGGGGTTACAAAAATAAATATTTTTAAGTCCTAAAACTTAATAAATTAAAATTTTTAATAAACTAAGTGAGATACATTAAAGCTATGTCTTTTTAATATAATTACTGTATAAAAAATTCATTTTGGTGATACATATACTTAAATAAAGCATTTTTTTTTATTAGTCACATCAAAATCAGAATAAATTAATTTCTTGGTTTAGTAGTTATGATGATGTTTTAGCACTTTTTTTTTATTGTATGACACATTTTTCTTTTCGCTGTAGCTCCATTTGAGATAGATCATGCTCAATTTGATCATCGTCCTCGATTCTATATAAAAATTAATTCAAATGTAAGGTAAAATAATACAATTTTTAGTAGTTTACAATCTAAAATAATTTTTAATTCATTTTAGATAGCTTATATAGAACGATTTAAAAAACGTATTCCCTCAAACATTATTTTATAAAATAAGTAGAAAGATACAAAATTCTGATAATTTTTGTCTAGTTTTTCCAGTCAATAAACACATGTTTAAAAAACCCTTTTTTTTGTTGCGATTTTCAAATCAATATTTTGTAAATCTACTTTTTCAAAAATCCTATTAAAAAGAATAATTTTTCAAGTGGCGTGTAAGTAAGAATAATAAAATGGCGCTTGTAATAAATTGAAGACAAACTTGAATCGACAATCGGCATAAATTTAATAAAAACGCATAATAAGATTAAGCACAAGAAGGAATCAAACCACCAACCTTCTGACTTAAATTTAACAAGATTTCCCCGGATTTCATCATAGATTGCCTTAAAATTTCCTTTAAAAAATGTTGAAAGTATTCTTTCAAGTATAAATTGAAAGCTAGCATTCCTAAGATTTCCTCAACATTTTGCACTTCTTCGGATTTCCTATTTTTTTAAGATTTCCATGGATTTCTTTAATTTATAAGAATTCCTAGGATTTTCGAGACTTCTGCAGATTTCGTATTTTCGAAAATTCCTTGGATTTCCTAAGATGTTTGTGAATTTCCTATTTTCTGAGATTTCAATACATTTGTATAAAAATTGAACAAAAGTTCAAAGGCACACAGTAGCATGGCTCAGGAAATTTGTAGCTCCCACTAAACGTTCTGAACAAGGGGTTAATATCCCTAAATTTTGTGTACCCTCGTTTGGAATTCCTCGGGAATTCTTTGGAAATCACTGGGTTTCTTTAGATCACACTTTAATTTGAACTCATTGAAATTCCTTGGAAATCACTAGAATTCTTTAGATTGCACTTTCATTTGAACTCATTGGAATTCCTTGGAAATCACTGGAAATCTTTGGAATTCCTAGGAAATCGTTGGAATTCCTTGGAAATCATTGGAAGTCTTGGAAATCTTTGGAATTCCTTGGAAATCGTTGGAATTTTTTGGAAATCGTTGGAATTCCTGGAAATCTTTGGAATTCCGATTCTTGTGTACAGAAATTTTACTGGATATTTACCCCTTGGTTCTGAACACTACACCTCACTCTTGTCGGACCATTTCCATACTCCAAAGGTTTTATGTATTGTATGACAATGATCAATAGGTTTACGAGATGGGATGGGGTTGTATCAATACAAAATATTTCAGCAGAAGAAACAGCGCAAACCCTAGTAACATCATGGATATCGAGATTTGGTGTACCAGCGCGCACAACGGATCAAGGTCGTCAATTTACATCCGACATATTACTAAATTTATCAAAATTTTTAGGAACAGAACACATTCAATCGACCTCTTATCATTCGACAAGGGGTAAATATCCAGTAAAATGTCTGTACACAAGATTCAAAATTTCAGAGATTTACAACAATTTCCAAGGAATTCCAATGATTTTTAACGAATTCCATTTATTTCCAAGGAATTCCAAGGATTTAAAAAAAATTCCAAAGATTTCCAAGAATTCTAGGGATTTCCAACGAATTCCCACAGAATTCCAGTGATATCCAAGAAATTCCAGTGATTTCCAAAGAATTCCAGGGACTTACAAGGAATTCCAAACGAATGTACACAAAATTTTCGAGATATTTACCCCTCGTCATTCGATGGCGAATCTTGGCAATTGGCAAACCCAAAATTGAGTGGAAGCATTACCAGTGCTACTGTTAGATCTAAGAACTGCTTTCAAAGAGTCATCTATACTCTCTAGTATTCCCAAGATTTCCTAAGCTTTTCTTGAATTTCCTAAGATCTCCAAGACAACTTCGGATTTAAAAATTTAAATATTTTCAATCGGCACAAATTTAATAAAATATATAATCAAGAAAGATTAAGCACCGGAAAGAAGCAGACTGGCAACCTGCCGACTTATAGATGGGTCATTCAACGCCAAACCAACATGTTACTCAAATTGACCGTCACAGATTTCTTTGGAACTTTGGTTGATTATACTCTTTAACATCCGGAATTCAAATATAATTTTTTTTTAATTCTAGATCTTCTAGTTTTTGAGTTATTTAATTTTAAAAATCGCAAAAACGACACATTTTTCGTTCGCGCTCCACGATACAAAATGTTCTAACTTCCGTTCTATAAGTCCTACATAGTTGTGTAATAACTCATTTTAAAGAGTATTTAAAGGGCTTTAATTTGATACTAATCTTGACCACTTTCTAACAAAAATGAATTTTTTGGAAAACCTCAAAATATTTTTTTGAGAATTTTTTTAAAAATTATAAAAATAAAAATATATTTATAAAGGTGATTTAATGAATACTTCATAAAAATTTCAGAGTGGGACCATGACCAAAATTTTCAAAAACATATTTTGAGGTTTTCCAAAAATTTGATTTTTGTTAAAAAATGGTCAAGATTAGTATCAAATTAAAGCCCTTTAAATACTCTTTAAAACGAGTTATTACACAACAATGTGGGACTTATAGAACGGAAGTTAGAACATTTTGTATCGTTGAGCGCGAACAAAAACAGTGTCGTTTTTGCGATTTTTAAAATTAAATAACTCAAAAAGGTGGAACTCGCTTTTGCGACAGTTCTTAGGCTTCTATACAGTTCTATATATGTAGTTCTTAAATTTGAAACATGCGGACAGACACGGAGCCAGAACATAAGGCTTCTTTCTATACGATGCACAGTGTGATATTTCAGCAATCTAGATGGACAAAAATCTATAAATCACCAAATCGACCAAAAATATTTAATAAACAACGAAAAAAATAGTGATAAGATTTTAAGTACTTAATGGGTGGTTTTTAGAAGGGGGATGAAAAATATATTTTTTCAAAATATTCTGAAACTTTGTTAACATACCAATAATATATCTGTGAAGGCACAAAAATAAGGAAAAAATTCTAAACATTAAGGGGTGGTTTTTAGAAAGGGGATGAAAAATACATTTTTCCCAAAAATTCCGAAACTTTGCTAACATACTAATAATATACCTGCGAAGACATAAAAAATAACGAAAAAATTCTAAACACAAGAGGTGGATTTTAGAAGGCGACTGAAAATATGTTTGTATTATTTTATTTATTATATATTTTTATTTTATGCTGCTATCTAATAAAATACAAAATTGGATAATGAAGAATCTCCTAGTTATTGCAGAATATATGCAAATATAACATCAAATCTCGTAATTTTCGAGTTCACAAACCATATGTCAAAAATCGATTGACGAAAAATTTGCAAAGTCATTCTGAAAGTGAAGAGAAAATTTATGGATATCGCAAACTTTCGCAAAAAAAAATTCAGATTTATGTAGCTGAAGAGTCTATCTTTAATTGAAACATAATAACAATATGGTATAACGTGGTATAATTTATCAAAACTCTAGTTATAATTCAAAAATACCGTTTTTAATTAGCTACCAATTTAAATAGATTTTGTATGGCAATGAAATACTTTATCAGACGATTTCATAAAATAAAACTACAGTAATTAAGAGAAAATAACAATAATACGGCATAAAAAGTTCACTTTAGAGACATAGTTAACGTCGATAGCGTTAGTATGCGATCGATGTCAGACAGCTAATTATGTAGTTGTTAGCATTTGTCAACTGTTTCGGACGCTTTTGTATATTATTTCGCGCGATTTTTGAAAAATTATCGAAGTATGGATGTTTGCCTGTTGATATATAACGCGATTTTAATATTATCGGCAATTAACTAATTTCAATTATGTCCATTTAGATTGCTGAAATATCACACTGTGCGATGTATAGAAGCCTAAAACTATAAGAGCTAGAATTAAAAAAAAATTATATTTCAACTCAGGATGTAAAGAGTATAATTAACCAAAGTTTCAATGCAATCTATGAAGATGAATTTGAAAACTATTTTTTTTTGGTTGATTTCATATGGAATGAGCCAGATTTGACAAGAATTTTCAAAAATTTCCCCTTAGATTACCTTACAAAAAAGTCAAAAAAAAGAAAGAAGTCATCTATAGTATTTATAAGATTTCCTAGGATTTTCTCAATTTCTTCAGATTTCCTTTAAATTCTTGAAATTTCCTAGAATTTACTACACTTCTTTACATTTCCAATTTTCAGTGATTTCTTTGGAGTTCCTACGATTTCCTAAAGTTTCCTCCTATTTCTCGGATATCCTCAGAATTATTTTCACTTGTACACCAGATTTCCCCTGTGATTCCCCCCTCAGTCTAGACTCTAGAGCAATTCCAATTCTGTTACAGTATACTGTTAATTTAGAAATTTTCAAACTCAATTTTCTTGAGTTTGTTTGACCCTATTATCCTGAGATAGTAATATTTGATCTCTTTGACAATATAATATTTGCTTTTGACAAAAAAATTTACAAATAATTGGTAAACTAAGGTAACAACACACAATAAATTGAGATAAAAAAAAAATACTTACGCTCTTTCTTGATTGTCAAGATGATGAACAAGTTCATCTCGCTTATTCACAATTTGGAGTAACTCTTCGAGTAATGAAGCCTCCCGAGTCCTTTGTTCGTCAGTTTTCCTCCATTCTTCAACCGAATATATTGTTTGCAACTCATTATTCAGCAAAGTATATTTCGTTTTTAAATTATGTTCCTTTTCTCTGTTAAATAAAAAAAGAGACTGATTATAATAATATGCCTCCAATTGATATTTAAATCTTACAAAATGTTAAGTTGCATCTGCCTACGTAATAAAGCGTTCTTTTTATTTACAATTGTAAACCATTGCGTCATCAAGCCATCCTCTTCTTCGTTACTGTGAGATGATTCCATTACGGATCTCAATTTTTTCTCTAAAACAACAGCCTGTTCATCAATGGCACTTTGTTCTCTCTCCAAATTTTCAAGTTCGCCCTCAATCCATGCTTGTACATCAATCTGCAATGAATCATAAAAATGTATAATATATTAATTAAAATAAAAAGATTTACCTCTGATAGAGCCTCGTCACTTGGTAACTTATCTGAACAGTTTTCCTTAACACTAAGACTAGATAAATCGGAATTTTCACTTATTAAACTAGAAGTAGGAAACCTTGAAGATGGTAAATTACCATTAGTTTCTGCTTCTAAAAAAAGTAAGTTATACACCAATCAGTTTTGAATAGCTTCAAATTTACCCAAACTATTTTTCTTGTCCAATCTTGCAATATCATTGGATATAATTTGATTAAATCTATCCTCCGTATCGCCTCTAACAAGGTCCGGACTAGGTGCACGAATGATTTCCGTTGTAGGAGTTGAACCCTTCCTAGCTTCAGCGATAAGCTTCCTAGCCCTTTCTCTCAACTGAACTTGTCTTTCTTCTTCAGAAAGAGACTAAAAATAAGAAACCATGATAAAAATGCTGAAATCATATGAATAAACACAAATAAATAACAAAACCTACTCTTACAGGTGATGCTGGTCCTTCACGCTTAACCTGTTCAATCAGCTGACGAGCCCTTTCAATTTGTTCCGAATGCCTCGACAACAGTTGCTGTTTAACACGAGTAAAAAACATTTTAATTCGCACCCAAACCTTCACACAAAATCAAAAATATTAATGAGTTAGGAACAAAAACAAAAGCTTACCCTTAAATATCCGACTCTGAAAAAAGCAAACAAAAAGGCAGAAAGATACGCAAAAAATGTTACTTACAGAATTTGGCATTGTTAACTCGGGCGATTTCATGCAATTATCCGCGCAGTTCTTGTCATCGGGAAAAACGCCATTAACTTCTAAACTTAATTTTTCGATGGGCGACATGATGGGTTCCTCTTCTTCGTCGTCGGAACCAAAAGGATCGCTCCACTCCCGCTTCGTCATCAAAGGTTGCTTTTTGGTTTCAACCTTCTTCGCTTGGTTCTGTTTATCTTTCGAAGGAGATAACACTTTGCCCAAAATAGTTTTAGAACTGTTGAACAAAATATCCTTCATATCTTTGACGGAAGTGGGCGATTTTTCCTTTGGTTCTTTGAAATCTGAAGATTCGTTTGTTATGGTTAATGACAAAGGAAGGCGCAACTTTTCACTGGACATTTTTTGTTCGACGTTTTGATTGTGATTTGTGTGATTTTCCTTGTTTGCCACCTTCGTGTCTTTTAGAGGAGTATTTTCCTTATTGGTCTAGAAAAACAGAATTAAACAGATGTAACGCGAAAGAAAAACGGTTTACTTGTTGCTTAGATTTTCTTAAATTTATAATTTCTTGTCCAAATAATTGCATGGTTACATTAGTGTCGTTATCTGTGTTAAAGTTTCCTATCATGTAACTACTTTCATCTGCCGTTTTTCCAAGTTGTTGTACTTCTAATTGATTGCCAGTAAAATGAGCCCTCAGTTGATATAGGTAAGTCATTACAGCCAATTTATCTGGTACTAAAAAAATGTTTAAAGTCAATAAAACTTATAAAAATTGTAAATTATCTAAATTGTCAGATAAAATAGCAAAAAATTAAATAAAAAACTAGGGTAAACCCCCTCCCTAATATTATTTTATAAACCTTATAAAATTATATATTTTGTGTAATAAAAATGTTAATATTTACCTGCCAACGTATCCATATCCGACGGTTCAATTAAACGCGGTATTCCTAAAGCATCTCCAGCCCCAAACGCAATTTTACAATTTGATTTAATATCGTGTGGTGAAAGTGTGGGAAAATTTCTGAAATATAAAAAAACGTGAAGGAGAGAATCCAGCAAAAGATTAACTTACATTAATTCGGGCTTGAAGTGATGAATGAGGGCACAAAACGCCATACCATTTCTCCAACTGGTCGTTAAATTTGTAATTTTTACACCAGGGTAATCTTTGGTCATTTCCTTACACCACTCCAACAAATCCTGACCTAAATTATTAACTTGAATTGAATTTTAATTTGAAAAGAAAAGAAGGTAATGCGAACCTACCTGGTGTCTTAAGCTTTTGTTGTTGTTTAGGCTCATTAATCTTAAGATCTAAAGGTAATAATTTAACAGGAGTCGGAATTACGATTTTTGTTGGCATCGGACTATCATTTTCACACTCTTCCTCTAAACTGTCTAGCTTTTCCAGTTGTTCAGAACACAAATCTGAATATGGATCACTTTCGGTCGGATTAAAATCTTCTTCGTTTGGTGGAGGAATAGGAAACGATATTTTAGGTTTTTCACAAATGGGCGAGAACGTTTCTACTGTTGGCGTTTTATCGTCTCGTGTTAACGATTGAATGCTATTTACTGAAAAATATTTTTAAAGTGAAAAATAATAAATATTTGGGAGTCTAAAATGGACTTACTACTAATTGGAGTACTGGCAAAATCAGACCCAGATAAACTGTTGGTCATTTGTTGTAAGTGCTGTGTCACCTCATTTATGCTATTTTTCATTGAGTTGTCGCTTAAAGAAAAGTCTTCGTCTTCGAAATCCTCCAATGGAGCAATATCACTATTATTATTAACTGACATAAGTGAAGCCATGGATTGCATATCTTCATCACTGCAAGATAAAATCGAAATAAAAAATTTTTTAATACGAAAACCAATTAATTTTATGAGCTATTGTTGGATGAGATAAATAAAAAGTTTGTTGTTCTTCAATTATTTAAGCTCCACGTTTTGAATACCTGCACTGCATAATTAAATTCTATAAAAACACTGTGGTGTATTTGCGGAAAATAAGCACAAACTGAATTTTAAAAATACATGAAATTAAATTGCAAACTTGATTTGGTTAAATCGTAACTACTATAATGCTAAACTTAAATAATGAGAATTTTTACAATATTATACAAAAAAATAACAATAGAATATCGTAATTAAATACCTGACCTTCAAATTAATAAGAAATTATGCTTGCCGATAACTTACATTTTTAATTAAAACGAATTAATGTTTTGGAGTTAAATAATTTTGTAAGTATTAGATACAGAGATAAAAGGGGCAACAGATAAAAAACAAAAACATTTTGCAAGTTTGGATATACTATTATTTATTATAAACGACGAAGAACAAATTTAAAGTTGAAAAAAAAATATCGTCACTCTCTGCCGCAATACCTCCAATCACCAGCACACCAAATTTTGTCCGGAGATACGATGACATAATGTTCATTTTTGTTTTCTATTGTGGTAGCCTTAACAAAGATATCGGTAGCCCTGGCAAAGATATCTATACATATGTATCACCCCTACCCTAAATCTATCTATAAAAGTTTTTTTAACAAAATCTAAAATGAAAAAAATTTTTTATTTTTGTACGCCACTGAATTTTTTCCAAAATTTTTATATACGTCACATAATACCGTAAGAAGTCACAAATAAAATTTCTCCAAGATTGGTACAACAAATTTTTTCGGTCATCTAGCGGATTTTTCGAAAATAAATTTTTGTAAATTACTGACTGCCGATTTACTGATTCTGAAAACATTTGCGAAAAAATTTAACAAACAGCCTAAACTTGGTCACTACCTAGTGGCAGAACCTTTTACTTATAAAGTAACGTTCCGTCAGTCCGTACGACGATATTATAAAATATTTCCCACCAAACCACCTATTTTTGTATTCTAAAATAAATTGTTAAAAGCCCTAAACTCATCTCTTATGCTGCACTCGGTATACAAATCAACATTAACCTAATTTTGACACATATGTCACAAAATTATGACGTTTATTAAAATTTTGAATATATTGTTTTATTTTTGCCAGCCATCTGACCAATTCTCACAAAAAATATATAAATTAAGATTTCAGTTAATATTTTCTATAATTTTTCTGACCTGCCCCGCCCTGTTACAATTGGCTCGGTTTGTTTTCTCACCAATACTTATACTTTCAGAGCTCCATCGACACACCAAATTTTAGCTGAATCGGTTAAACATTTCCGGAGATACGACGACATTTTAATTTTTTTTTATTTATTTTATTGTGGTTGCCCTGGTGAAGATTTCTCTGGCAAAACCTTATTTTCACCATTCCAGCCCACGAGGCATACGTCCAATAAGTTTGATTGCAATCGACGCAGAAATGCCGGAGAAAATCGATCGACAAAAACTTTTTTCATGTTTTTGCCAAAAAAGTTAATTTTATTTTTTTCATGTTGCATTACTGATTTCTATCGAAGGATTACATATGCTCACATATCCATTAGGATCAATGTACCTACGTACCAAATTTGGGTAAGATCCCTTCAGCATTTCTTGAATTATGCACTCTTAAAGTTTCAACTTTGACAACTTGTGATTTTTGACAGACGACAGATAGAAGATTAATTTTACCTATTCTGGATAAAGCCTTTTAAGGCCTTTAAAATAACATATCGCAAGACAAAATATTTTTTAAAAATCCCGTATTATTTTCTTGTGGTGGCACTCCTGATTGATAGATCGCGACGAAAACCTTATTTTCACCTTTCCACCGTGAACCCTACCACCATACCAAATTTGGTCGTAATTGGTTGGATGGCTCGGAAGCAAATCGATCGACAAAATTTGACGACAGACAGACCGACAGACAGACCGACAGACAGACCGACACAGAAATTTTTATTTTACTTTTTGCAGATCTTTACGTTTCTGAACACGGTGATCTCAAAAATGCAAAAAAAAAAAGTTGAAATTTTTTTTCGATTACCATACCTCCAATTTTTTTTTAAAATTGATTGGAGGTAAAAAGTTGATAAAATTTTCGACAGCAGAAGCTGGAGTTGGGAAATTAATTTGTTTTGCAAACCTAATTCTATATTCATTCTTCGTTTCTTATCTTCATTATTTATAATCAGGGTTCCTACTCAATTCTCAAACCATTTTCAGGGTTGAAAATTTTTCCTAACTTTTCAAAACTTAGAAGATTAACAAAATTGAAATTTTTATATATTTTTTTATTTTTTCAAGTTTAAATGAATTTTCCGTGACCATTTTCTCGATTTCTGCTGAAATATCCATGACTTTCTTTAACCAAATTTGGGAATTCGGGTAAAAATATAATCCAAAAATATTAGGTGTAAATACTCATTTTGACATTCTTGAAAAATTGAGAGAAGGAGTTTTGCATTGGTCAGAAAACCAATTAACCAAAGAGTCTTTTAAAATAAGTTGATAATACAAAGCGTAACAAAATATAATAGAAATCGGTAGACAAATAGTTAGCGTTTTGGACTTATATCAGTGCATTCCAATATTATCCTGTGTACAAGGCTTCAATTAAATCTTGTTTTGGTTGCCCTGCTCTACCACTCAGTTCAGTTTTGTACTTTAGCAGTTTTTGCAAGTTAGCATTTTTTTTCCATTTTTGACCGTTTCCCCTGACTTCAAAATTAATGTTTAAACTTTGTACTAGGAAGGGGGTGGAGAGGATGATATGTTAATTTTTCGAGTGAAGTGTCCGAGAATTTATGTTGTTTAGGGAAGAAGAAACAATTATTATGTTGTTTTTTAAAGGGAACAATAGTTTTTAAAGTAAGGTGCTTTTAAAATTTTTAATTTTTATGTTTTAATAATAATAGCTATTTAGATTTTTAGAACAATGGCTCAAATATCAAAAAAGGTACACACACAGGTACAAACCATTAAAACACTATCTTATAACCAAAATTTAAAATCGGGGGGGGATTTAGCGAAATGTCATTATTAGGAATTTTGAAATATTTCAAAAACAAAACTGGCACAAAAGAAAATAAGGAAAGTACAAACAGGTACAACCGAGGTACAAACGATTTAGACTATTTTGGATCAAAAATTCGCAGAGGGGGGAGTCTGGCAAAATGCCTATTTTAGATATTTCAAAATATCTGAAAAACAAAATGGATACAAACGAAAATAAAAAATAAAGAAGGTACAAACGATTAAGAGTATTTTGGATCTAAAATTCGAAATGGGGGGGGGAAGGACTGATGAAATGCACCTTGTCATTTGGGGAAACAGTCCCAATCGGCGCGGGTCCAGTTTGGCGCAAACGTTTCGACGCGAGTCCGGTTTGGTGCAGTCTCGATTCGTTGTGAGTACTGTTCTTTTCTTTGTTTTCTTTCTATCTAACACTGGTGGTGGATTTTGATAATCGTGATATTATCCACTTTTTACGCGGATTAACGCATAATTTTGCTATGCGCAACTAATTTTTTTTAAGTGGTTGTTTAGGATTACTGTCTTTTTATTTATTTTTTTAATAAAATTTATTTTTTTAAATAATTTTTTTTTAATACAGTAGAGCCTCGATTATCCGGGCCAGCCGAGACCGAGTCTTCGCTGGATAATCGAAAACACGGATAATCCAAAGACCTGATTTTTTTAAAATTTATTCAAAAAACAAACAATAACAGTTTTAATATGTATACATAATATACTGTACGTTGACGAATAATATGTCTGTACTTAAAAAAAATCACTATTTTTTGTTTGTTTTTGGGCTTCGTAACTTCTATATTTTATAATTTCCTTCATTTTTCTAAGCTGAAGCGCATGAATGACATCAGTTCCAGGCTGTTTTTCAAAATATTGGATAAGTACATTACTGCACCCCCTACTTCTCGATGACTTGTTTTAATGACGCAATTATTCTCATCATCATCACTACTTTTATTAGAACTTCCTGCAAGAGGTCTCGTTATCTAAACAATCGTCATCCATAACCTGATAGCCTTTTTTTTTTCGTAATCACATTCTATCCATAACCTGGTGTACTAGTTTCTGAGCCTGCAGCAAGTGCTTTTTACGGCATTGCTTTCCAATAAAGTCCACTTTCGTCTCCATTATACACTTGTTCAGGTTTTAGGTCGTGCTCCTTTATAAGATTTACCAAATCATAGCAAAAATTCTACCATAGCTACATCATCCCCTTGAACAGCTAAATCTCGTATTCCATGACGTTTTTTAGACCTGTAAAGATGCCGAGAAGTTTCCTTTGATTTTCAACTGCTTGTGAAACTTTTGGGCTTGCCTAGCATACATAGGTCCTGATATTGGAATCCCTTTCTTTTCTGCAAGAACCACCTGGTCGTAGCATCATTAAGCTCTCAAAAAGTAGACCTTTTTACTTACTAAGAAATAGTTTTGGAACTGTTGGCTTTAGCTACAAAGCTCTGTAATTCGGCTTTCTTCACAATGTCACGAACCGTTCGTTTTCCAATGTTATATGCTTTAGCCAACACAGCAACATGTCATTTGTGTTATTTTATTTTATTATTAAATTATGTTATTTTTAAATTATTTTAAAATTTCCAGTTTTTATTAGCACCAGTACGCGGCATTTTGTGCGGCCGTTTACGTTTAACTGACGAGTCGGTCGGCTACAAACGGCGTTATTACAAGTGCCCCCCTCTCCCAGAAATGCAATCCTGGCTACAATTATTATAGACGACTCACAAAAAGTACATTTGCTTTGGAAAAGTTCGTGACTTTAAATTTTGCTTTTTCAATTTTTATTCAGGATATATTACAAATTTTCGTCCAAAAAAATTAAACTTTTCCTTCTATAAACACGAAAAAAAAACCAAATATTTTCTTCGGAACTGGTCCAATGAAATTGGCTAAATTGTGTACACCAGGGATTCTCAAAGTGGGGGTTGCGAAAAATATATGGGGGGTCGTAGAAAAATTGATGACGAATCAGTTTTTCAACCAATTTGGATGTTTTTCTACACATACCTCTTGTTCGGGAGGGGGTCCTTTAAAACTTTTTTCCACTACCGTTGATGTAAGTATGCCTTACGCTCATAGTCACAATAGGCGTAAGTTGATCATAACATTTGTTTATTTAAATATGGTTGACGACGGAACTTAATAATCACTTACAATCCTAGGAAAATAATGAAATAATGATAGGAGTAACATTTTAGGACTTGGTATTTACTTGTGAAAATTAAATGTACAATTTAAAAACGAAGAATTTTTTATAATTACTTGTTCGTTTTGGAGCAAATTGGTCTCTTGGTCACTACATGGAACGGCGATACTCTGAGATGTTAAAATTGTTGCCACTTGAGAAGAAGTATAATCTTCATGAATTATTTTTGATGTAGAACTTGGATTATTGGAGTCAAATGTATTGTTGGCATAAAGTATTTTGCTGGCGACATCTAATTTGTTTTTAATCGACTCCGCCACATAGCCTTCTGCTACTGTAGTAGACTTCCACCCACCGTGCCGTTTTAAACTTAATATATCTTCTCCAGAATTTACGAGTAAAGTGGCAGAAGAGCGTCTAAAGCAATGCCCAGTATACAAATGCGCTTCTGGCAAGTTTAAAAATGTTGCAATTATTGTCGGAATTTTCGCAAATGTGTGTTTTCCAACTGGCTGATTAATACACGTCCCGGATCGATATCTCAAGAACAAACGTGAATTATTAGTCACTTTCATGCGAATCGCCAAATACTTTTTAAAAGTTTTCAAATAGTCAATATCTTCTTCAAAATTTTGCAACAATTGAAAAACTGCGAGGAACGTCATTCTTTGTATTAGGAATTTTTATAATTACAAATCTTCCATTATCTGTAACATCTTGTAACTGCATTTTACAGAATTCATCTGTCCGACAAGCTCCAGCAATGCCCATAATCATTACTGTCTAAAAAAATTATTTTAAAATTTAAATGCAGAGAAAATAATGGCAATCTTACCATCATTAATAAGTATGTGTCGTCAGGAGCATTTTTAAAAAAGTTTACGATATCCTCTCTGTTCAGTATTTTGGACTTTTTTGGAATGTGGCCTTTATTCTTGCTTTTGAGGTAACCAATTAACTTCGTGAATTTTGAAATATCAACGTTTACATTGTAGAAAATGGTTGTCTTCAACATGGATTGTTGAACACCATAAGCTGGCTGGTGACTTTAATGTTTCCGATCGTTCAAGCATATATGCAAGCATCACGTTTTCTGATATAATTTCCACATTTTTCTTAATAGACCATTCTTTGAATACATCGCAGGTATATTCATACCTTTTTCTTGATTTAATGGGAAGCAAACTTAAGCAAGCAATATTGGCGGCTTCGTCAATTTCCATATTATTTTATTTACTATCTCAATTATTTGTAATTGTTTGTATATTACTAATGCCCGTACTTATAGTCATGGATTGAACCGAGAATCGAGATCAATTCTCGAAATAACAGCTGTTGCTACGATACGGTCTAAATTCCAGTAATCTCATTGGTAAATTCTAGGATCATTTTGAGTCTCGGATTGATCCGTGACTATAAGTATGGGCATTAGTAACGGTCAAAGCAAACTTAGAATGTAAAAATAATGAAATCAAAATTCGAATTAAAGTTCTGACAATCGATGTCTAATCATCGGTATTGTTTTTAAAATAATTATTATATTAAATGGTAAAAGTTACGGTAGCGGGAAAAATATAATAAGCTACACGGAATGTAGAGACTATTAACACTCCCGGAAGGTAATATTAACCTCGACGTCCGCCTCGGTTTATATAAACCTTCCTTGTATGTTAACAAGGTTCTTACATTTCTAGCAACTTAAATAACTATTAAGTGCAAACGGGGATTGCTAAAGGGTAAATATCCAGTAAAATTCCTGTACACAAGACTTGGAATTTCAAATATTTCCAAGAATTCCAAGGATTTCCAACGAATTCCACATAATTCCAGCGATTTCTAAGGAATTCCAATGAGTTCAAATCAAAGTGCAATCTAAAGAATTGCAGTGATTTCCAAAGAATTCCGATGATTTCCAAGAAAATTCCAAACGAGTGTACACAAAATTGCATTGGGGGTTGCGGACCAAATATTTTGAGAAACATCCCACCGTCATTGGGATAAATGCAGTCATTCATTTATTTTTTGCGCGCAAAGTGCGCGCTATTGATCTAAAATTTTGCATAAGGCTTCCTACAATAAATTGCTAGGGAGGTTGAGTACGAGCAAAGGGGGGGGGTAAATTTTTTGCTCAATTTTTTAATATCTAGCGCCGTTTTCGAGTTATTGCAATTTCAAAATTTCAAATTTAATTATTGATGACACGCATTCTATTAAAGGGGGAAACCCATATAAAAGGTCGAAAATAATGAGGAATTTTTTTCTGAAGCAATTACTTCACCAATTGTTTTCAACTTTGGAAGTTATTTTATTAAACATTCAAAGAATTGAAAAACATTTTTTTTTAATCAAAAATAATCATTATCATCTGACTGCAATCAATTGTTGTTGAACGAATGTTTGCTGTGATGTCAATTTGCGACAGCTGTAGTTTTTTGGTTTTTTATCAGAAACAAAATATTCAAAATCTACTACATTCCTTATGAAAGTACGCTGTCGATGAATCTCCATTATTAATAAAAAAAGGTTTTACAACCATTTTTTGCATAAAAATGTTCGCTGAAAATCCGATCTTTATTTTCTGAGCGCCGCCATTTCTACAATATTCTACTTTTTTAACTTTCTCTTGGTTTATCGACAGCGTACTTTCATAAAGAATGTAATGGATTTTGAATTTTTTGTGTCTGAAAAAAAAACAAAAAAACTACAGCTGCCGCAATTTGACATCGCAGGAAACATACGTTAAACTACAATTGATTCAGATGATAAATAATTATTTTCGATTATAAAAAATGTTTTTCTATTCTTTGAATGTTCAATAAAATAACTTCCAAAGTTGAAAACAATTGGTGAAGTAGTTGCTTCAGAAAAAAATCCCAAAATTCGTCGTCATTTTCGACCGTTTATATGGGTTTTCCCCCTTAAATTGTACTTTCATATATTTTTTATATTTATAAGTGCGGAATTAAACAAAACGCTATATATCCCTTCTATGTAATATACTATTATTCTGTATTCTACTTTATAGTTTCAGTAAAGAATTGAATAAGAATAACATAAGCAAGAATAAATCGCTGATATCATATATTTAGAACTTTGATGAAATTAATCATAAAAATTTGTTATGTAAATTACATTTACTTAATATAATTTGTACTTTACATAAAATACAAATATTTAGATAAGAGAGTAGAATGTTAAAAATGTGACCCCGGAGTCAGTGATAAGTAGAATTATTTTTAACAAAGCAAAAATTGTGTAAGTAAAGTGTATCATTGTAATCGTCAGATTAATTCAATTATTGTCCTTTATTGTTGTTTTCTACTTTATGTATAAATTAAAATATTAATTTAATATTTTTAATCTAACAATTAATTATTTAAAAAATTACAATTTAATTAATCATTCAAAAATAGAACCCACTCCACTCCGTAAACCCAAAATAATTTTACAAACCTTTCAAATTGTTTAAATTTGAAGAGCAGTAGAATTGATTAAAATGTTAACAATAATGACTCACTTCATATATCCGAATTTTAAGCAATTAAATGCCAAATAGAATAAGGAGACAGCTTAATTACGTTTTCTAATAGAAAGTTTAAGTGTCTACCAAATACAGGGTACAAATTAACCCTCTCGAGCTTTCAATTTTGCATTTATTCTCAGCTTGTTACCATGTCAGTGGAACTAAATATTAGCTGATCAGATTAAACATTTCACGAAATAAAGTGAGCTGGTAATTAATTATAATTTCGGCAAACTATTTTTAACATTTTTATTTAAAAAAATTAAAAACACTTACGTAGCTTTTCCCTCCCTTAAAAATACACAGGATAAGGTGCATTCCAATTTAGCAGAGGTTATCTTTTTACTTATGGGTTTAAAGTTCAACTGAAGTTGATGCTGAGTAGATTCGACGCTTGCATATTTTCGCATGTTCACTTGAGCTATGGCCAACTGCCTTCTCTTCCCAGTGGGGGCCACCTAAACAAAAACAATTCCATGTGACAACGATAATAAAAAAAATTCGATTAAAAAGTAAACAGCTTAATATCAGACTTAAACTATGTGAATAAGAAAAGTGCTTTAAACATCACGGACTCTCACTTGAAGTGTAGCATCAAAATCATCACTTTTACAAAACTTCCAAGATGGAAAAGAAAGAAAAACTTACATCCTCGATAATAAAACTCCAGTCTTTATCTTCGAGTTCATTAGTTCGTGGGTCTTTGAATAACGTAACTGAAACTTGATGATTTTCTGGCAAGGGCCAAACCACTAGGCCTTTGTAGGTATTTTGAAGGGTGGGCTCCCATTGCATGGGTGTCGATATAACACGTCTCGATCGTCTCGTCCATACCATAGATAATTTGTGAGGCTCCCTAAAACCACAATTATTTAAGATAAAGGTTCTAACAGTTAGAATAACTTACCATTTTGGAGAAAACTCAAACGACAGCTGATGATACGAAACAGTAAACTGAAACTTGACAGCTAATTTGTTTACCCTTTGCAATCTCTTCCAAACCGATCCCATTTCAATGTTACTGAAACAGCGATACATTTTACAGGTCAAAGTGTATTATTGCAAACAAAACAGGACAAAAAGTGTGAAAACATTGCAGATAATTTAAATATATCCCAACATTGCTGGCTATCATAATTAACAGGAAGTGACTGACAATCTCTTCCTTTATAATGTTGATATAAAAAGTTTCCTAAATTCTCACAAAACAAGTCAGAACATAAACGAATGTGCATCCTATTTTATCTCATTAAACGATAAACATTTTTGTATTGTCAACAAATTAACCTTGTGAGACATGAGGGTCAAAATTTTCGTATTGAACTTAGGCCAAGTATGAATTTACGTCATGTCTATAAAAAAATCAAATTTAATTACTCACCTTTTATGGACATTAATTATCACACATTATGTATTAATTGTAATTGATTAAAATGTATTTGGAATTAATTGAATAATAATAAAAATAAAACCATTACAATTATTGAAAAATGACATTTAACAATTACAGTTTCTAGGTTACTAAGCAGGACGGCAACTTAAACATTTTACATTGCTCTAAAAATGTACGATCAATCGATTGTTTCAATTGGACTACTCGCCAACAGGGGACACTACACAAAATACAAATTATTGATTAACATTTTTCCAGTGCCGTACGAGATTATATTTAAAATATTTGAATATTCTGATAGTTTCTATTGGTTGCCACTCTTCTAGACTTTTTATAATATGCTTCTTTATTTTATTTATTTCGTAAATTACAAAAATAGCAACAATATAATTTCTAAATTAAAATTTTAAATTTAATAAAAATTAAAATTAAATTAAAAAAAAATTTTTTCTTTGTTTTTAGCCATCAGACTTCGGTTTGCCTTTAAAAATAATCTTGATGTTTCTGCCTTCCACAAATGCATAATATACAATTTTTTATTTTATTATCACTAAAGCACTTTAATGCCGCCGCAGTCATTGTTATTCTGTAAAACCAATAGTATTTACAACCAGGGTGGAACTGGGATGACCGAAGTTCTTAGGTTTATATACTGCTACCTTCTTAAACTTGAAAAATTAAGATTAGTATTACGAGTACGGAAATATTTAAAATAAAGTCGATTTTAAGAATATTGGATTACAATATTTATGCAAGAAGAGGTAAAGGCGTAAAGAGATACTTTTAAGAGATGCCTTAAGAGAACGGCCACTGAACGGATAGAGTAGCGAGATACAGCAAGATTAGTCTAAAATTGGTGTGAAAGACTAGGAATCAGTGGAGTATTTAGAAAATACTTTTGGGGGGGGGGGCAGACTAAATATTTTCCTGAATCTCTTTAATCCGTTCATGCGCGTCAGTGGTAAAACTTTTGACAACTTCCAGAAATCAAAGGAATGCAAGCTAAAGCACGAGCTGAAGTATATACAAACAAAATTTTATTAAAGAATAAAACATTATTTTTATCAAAGAGGGCTTCTGGGATACAATTTGAGTCATCCTTGGGGGGGGGGGATTGCCCTGTAAATACGCCACTGACTATTGTTATTAGTTAATGACTGCATTAGGCAGTATCAGCACTATTAGGCATTAATGACATTGTGTAGTAACCCAGATAACACTCAATATCTACTGGATATCCAGTTCCAGTCCAGATAATGTAGCAATATATGTATGCATATCCAGGACTTTATTTGGATATCTATTAGATATACCTATATGATTTGTAATACGGATCATCGTGATACGATGATATCCGGTAGATTTCCACTGAATTTAGCAGTTTTACATATTATATGCTCTGATAGGATAGAATAGGAATAGGAAGATAGGTTTGTGTTGTCTGAGAAGTGGTAATTATACAATATTCAGAGCCTAGGCCTACAAGGCCTCGGCCTAGGGGCCCTGGTGACGGAATTTTTACATAAGCTCATCCGCATACTTAGGACTCTAATTTTTTAGCCTACCCCCTCCACACGAGTTTACTTTCCTGTCTGTAGTCTTCTTGACTATGTTTAGTGTTTATATGTTTATTAATTATTAAAGTCATTAAAGTCGATTAAAAATTATATGTTACTGCGAGATTGCGGGGCGAGGGGGAATGTTAAGTGCCTAGGGGCCCTGGGTCTAACAATATTATGTAGTACACAGTAGTAGAGATATATTCATTGAAGTAAAAGCCAAGTTATTAAAATATACCGAAAATTCAAGCATCGTGTACTTTCAAGAACTGCCTAATCCTGCTTTCAGTTTTTTCTGGTTTTTATCCGTATTCAAATGTTGGGATCTTTCTCTCCCATGTTCAGTAGCGGTCATTGAAATTGCAATGGGAATATATTACATTCTCAATAATCAAGAAATGAAAATAGAACAGAAATGGATAAAAAGTTAAATTTTTGGTTTGAAACTCATAATAGCTCTAAAATAGATTTTATTTTTATTAAGCTAGGTTTTTTAAACCGGGGGGTCTGGGAGGTATTCCCCATCACATCAGGGATTGTGATTAAACAAAGAAAATGTGTTATTGAATTTCAAATAAGAAATCTTAGATTTTATCAATAAGCTTTTAATAACACATTTTTTTTGCGCATAATCTTTGGTGTACAGGAGAGTATTCCATACCCCCAGACCCCCCGGTTTGAAAACCGGGCTTCGTGTGCATATTGTGTGCGGTTATTAAAATTTCATTGGTAATCGATATTTTAATTCGGAAATAATTAACGATGAAATTTCCGTGACTGCTGCTGTATATGATGTACGTGTGAAGTTATATTATACAAATAATTAATAGTCAGAAACACAGAAATAATGTAATACTGCCAGTTACTACGAATACTGACACTTATTGCTAATGCTACTTACCCCTGCGTGGTACTACCTAATATTGTAACTTACTGATGATACTGCCACGTACTGCTGATGTAACTCTGCATTTACTGCCGTTACTATTTGATACGTAGCGGCGGTTTGTCAGAGGAGGCAAAGAAAGCTTAACCTCCTCTGAAACTTGGGACTATTAAAGGGTAACATCACTCTAGCAACAGAAAAAATGGCCTAACTTTGACAATTTATTTTGGAAGTATGAAAAACAGAATGGAATTTCTTTTCAGTGGGTTTCTTTAATAACTCCTATTGAAGTATAAAAAAAATTTTTTTTACCATCATTTTGATACAAAATGACGACGACAAAGTCCATCTTAAAAATCATCTTATTTTAAAACACCTTCCCGGGAGGACGGCTTTCTTGAAAGGTATAAGACTTGGAACAAAAACACAAAGATTTTTTAAATCAATATATTATTGGCTATAGTAGTACGTAGGGCTTTTTTTAAATAAAATTTTGTAAAAATTTTGAAAAAATTAATCGTTTTTTTTTGCCAAAATATAAACAGTAAATTTTTTATAAAAAAAAGGAAAGTTTATATTAAATTATAAAACGGCTACGTACTTCGATAGAAAATGTAATTATGAAGCTACTATCAAAATTTTAAATATATTCATGCAAATGTGTTCAAGTAAATGTGTTCAAGTAATACGTCCTCCCAGTTTGAAAAACGTGGATTCGAGAAAATCGCGTTTCAAGTTTTACGAGGACCTAAATTGTTGAAATTTTATTTTACCTCTAATCTGCGTGCCTGCACTATAAATACATTTGGACCAACTGCACATTGAAAAATGGTTTAAGCAAAAAAATAATTGAATTTTCGAAAATCCTAGAATGATGTTACCCATTAAATAATAATCGATGACTATACATCGACTGAAACCTCCGCATAAATATAATCTGTTATCAATTTTACGCGATATTACGTAGTTGAGCGTTAGTCTCCTTTGTGAATCATGTGCATTGGTATTCTTGGTAAAACAGCATTATTAAAGTAAGTTTTTTTTAATATAAAAAATTGGGGTTGGTGGGATACACTTTACACTGCACTGTATGATCAGCCTTCTATAAAAAAAAAACACGAGCCACCACTGCTGATAGGCGAATCGGTAATAGTTTATACTACTATTAAATATTACTCTGTTCCACATATCAGGTAGTAACTGCCGAAAACTAAATTATTCAATAGCAGTATCAGACAGTATCAGCAGTAAGTAATTTGTGATATTAAGCAGTATTGGCAGTATTAAACAGCATTGGCAATATCAAACAATATTTCTAGTATCAGGCAGTATCAGTATTAGCAGTTAGTAGCAGTAATTTGGGATATTAATCAGTATTGGCGGTATTAAACAGAATTGGCAATATCAAACAGTATTAGCAGTATTAGACAGTATTAACAGTAGCTTGATAGCTACTGTTGATATTAGCTCATATTTTTAGCAGATATTAGATAATACTACTATTAGCAGTAATTTGCGATATTAAGCAGTATTTCCAGTATTAATCAGTATTGGCAATATCAAACAGTATTGGCAGTATCAGACAGTATTAGCATTAACTATCAGTATTAGCAAGAAGTAGCAGTAATTTGCGATATGAAGCAGTATTACCAGTATTAAACAGCACTGGCAATATCAAACAGTATTGATAGTATCAGACAGTATTAAGCAGTAAATGGCAGTAAGTTTCAGTATTTAATTTAACTACATTTAAGCAAAATGAATTTGATAATGGAAAATTTTTTTTCTAATGTTGGCTTTATTGTGATGATCAATCTTTTTTTACAAATTGTAGTTGCTGAAAGCGCGATATAATATGAAAGAAACACCAGCAAACAGGCATTGTTTGGCTTAGCGGGATAGTATTTATAATACCTGATAGTGATAACCTTTCTCCCACAAAAAAAAGTTGCTGTTCCATTTGACAACTGAGATACAGTCAAATTAAACTTAGATAACAAATGGATTTAGCAGGTAGGAATTGAGCAATTCACTTAGAACATCAGAATAAAAAGAGTGAGGTACAATCAACAAAAAATTTTTTTTTGTTATTCCGGACAGTATCCAATGTAAACCAGCTGAGGATTTAGTTAACATGTATAGAAGTTTATTAATTCACTTACCGATTGTTGACCAATCACTTATCGAGAAATAAACACATTAACTTTAGTTAGGGAGAGTAGTAAGTACGTTAAGTGCCCCAGAATTAAAAAAAAAGTTTCTAATGACATTATAGCAGTTGAGGATGTAAATTACTAATAGCAACTTGAAATTTTAAAAATTTAAAAAAACCAAAGTATTTGTAGTACTTGAAAATGCCGTAATATCTAGTTAGGCAGTAAATTTTTAAATTGGAACATTTATTATAAACATCCCTGAAGCGCTTCCTCAACTCAAAACTAGGGATCTAGAAGAACAGGATATTTGAGTACTAAAATCATTGAAACAATCCCTGAAGTGGCCAAAACTAGCAAATTACGGATCTGTAAAGACGAGATCTTTGCTTTTACTATATTTCCAGTAGCGTAACGTAACGTAGCGTAGCGTAATGAAACTATACTTTCTAACTGTACAGCTAGCTTTTCAAAATTTTGGGTTTGAAATAAGTATGTAATCTGGCTAACAATTATAAACAATTATATTGGTTAAATTTTATTTAAAGAACACATAATCTTCACATTAGAAATTTTTTAAAATTGTAATTGCTAACTTAAAAGCTTTAAACAGATCACACCGTACGGTGTAAGCTGTTAGGGTGCGAGTTACAAAACTAAAGTACTTCTCAAAAACATTTTTTTTAAATTGTGGATAATAAATAAAATAATTTTGTTTTACATACATATTATAATAACATTTAAACAGTCTATGTATGCTATTATTTGAAATAATGCAATTCTATCGAAGATATCATTGATATCTTTTTATTATAGAAAATACAGTCTCATAACTCGCACCAAAAACATATGTATATAAATATGTTACCTGAAATTTAGAATAAATAAAACATTAATATTTTTTAACAATACATAAAATTTTTACACATAAAGCACATAATGAAGTAACGTACCATTGATTTTATTTCTTATTGTAACATCACATTTAATTATAATATCAATAATTTATTAATTTATAGATCTATATAGGTAGGTTTCTTCTAAAATTCAATATCTTTTCTATGCTAAGAGTTATCTAATTGGTAAAAATTATAAAGATGACTGGAAATATTTGGTACAATAAAAAAATTCCACATGTCTTCAATGACTGACAAGACGCAAAAAAGTGTTTAGTTTTAAAAACTTATCGAAAGTAGGTAAAACAGTTTACTGTAGAATTTTCAATATATTATTGCTGTTATAATCAACATTGTCATGGAGGCAAACACACAACAGGCAATGCTAGATGTTTCTTTTGAAAAAAAAAATAGTTCATTTGAAACCGAGATGAAACGAAAAGTGCGAAATCAATAACACCGACATCCAACGTGGGGCGGATTATTAATTTCAGTCATATCGAGTTTAATAAAGCAGACGCGTGTGTTTGCCTACTTGTGAAACAGATAGAGCTTAGTAATAAATATAAAACAAAACCGCTATAAAAAATAATTGAGAATTCTACACTAACCAAAAAGAGAAACAACATTTTCGTAATTTATTATACATAATACTAAACAGTATATCTTGGAAGACATGTAAAGAGTTAACGAAATTTTCTTAATATTAGATTGGTAAACTTTCACGAAAGAAAACGAATCAGATTAAATTACAAGTCTAAAATTTTTGGTTAAAAATACGAAGTTGGCTCAAAAAGTAATTTTGATTATATTGATGCAATCACAATTACCTTTCAAACAATGTAAATATTTACACATGAAATAATTTATACTAAAATAATTATTAGTTAAAATTATATTTACAGTTCGGCACGATCTATACTACTGGGTTGAAAATAAACATCGGAAACATTTTTATTAAAATAACAATTGGCTTTAGATAAATTTGTTTTTTTAACAGGAAAAATGTGATTATAATATTGTTCGTTATCACCAACTTGTAACGGCTTAGGTCTTGACTTGGTATCTTTGTTTTTGTGATATTTTTTAGAATTTTGCAACGACGATCGACGGTTATATTTATTATCAACAGGTAAAGATGATCTATGAGATTTGGTTGCGATTGTATGAAAAGTAGTGAAATTTTCTTCGTCGTCCAAGTCAAACGGTTTACCTATCGAGTGGTACTTATTGTAACTGTGACTTTTCCCATTGTTTCCGTAATTTAAACCATTTTCTATTTCGTCTCTATTAAAGTAGTTATCGGGCAAAATTTTAGTTTGATTATGCCGAAGGGTAGAATTAAGGCCAGAGTAGATATTTCCTTCCTTCAGATGATCTTCTATACTACTTCTACCTTTGAATGTGTGTGTTGTAGGCTATATTTACAGCATTATGTTAGCATCGTGTTAGTATGTTGATTTTAATGAAAATTACATAAAAAATACTTTACTTTGGTTTATTTAATTTACAAGTCGGTCGTTAAATTTTTTTTATGTATCTTTCATCTTACTACTAATTTTACAATTACATGAATGAATGAATTTGGATAAAATGGCGACGATCCTCGATGACGACAATCCATACACCACAGGATTAGAATCAAGTAAGGTGGTTTGAAAATGTGCTCAGGACGGGCGTCTGTGTAGAAATACTAGTGTCAGTGATATGTATGTACAGTGTTAGTAAAAATAAAGCCTGTTAAATGGAAAGAAATAAAGTTGTTCGAAACCTTGTGAGCGGTTGCCATTATGCACGTAACGTGAATGTAAATGTATACGTCTTATGGCTCACGAGATTTCGAAGCACCTCCGCAATTTTATTTAAGCTTTATTTTCCTTCTACATCTGTGTTGGTAAATAATAAGTGGTGCAATATAAAAGTGTTCAGTGCTAACGTAGTACATCTGTTAAATTTGAACAGAGAAACTACAATCACAAGCAAGCAAGTGTTAGTACAGTGCAAGTGCCAATACTGGTGCCAGTAAGTGCTTTATTAGTGTTCACTTCGTATTCGACTTATAAAATAAGTAAAAAAATACAAAAAAATAGAGATCAATATTTTTAACATGCACTTAATACATTTGGTAGTTTACAAACTACTTTATTGTCGTCAATTTCAAAAACGCTCAAAATTTCGGTTAACTTCCTACTACAAAATTGCGTTAAGGTCCGCTCACACTTTTTTCGAGTTTGAAAATTTAAAAATTCGACAAAAAGAAAAACTTCTTCTCGGCTGATGAGTGAAAAGGACCTTCAAATTTCAAAAAATACGTTTACGTACATAAGTAAAAAATAATCACAAAAATTTTGCTCCTAAATTTACTTAAACTATCGCTAGCTACAATTTTATAAAAATCAAAGTATAATTGAGTTAATAGCAAAAAAATAACATAAATCTAATATAATCTAATAATTGTGTTTAGCAAAAACAAAATAAACTCACAAAATGTAAGGTTTTAAGCTTTCAGTGCAAAATTTGTGGTCAAACAACATTCAAAATGGCAGTGATATACGTGAAAGCTGTTTTGAAAATTAAATAAAAGTATAAAAGCGTCGTAGCGACTCTGCCACCAAATGCTCTTTAACAAAATTCAATTTTGTTCGCTAAGTTATATTCCATTTATATTTTTATATTTATCACACTGAACTTCGAGGTGAAAAAGTTCAATTTTAAATGGGATAAACATCGAGTCGTTCTGATATCCAAATTTAATAATCATCGAATTATATACACGCAGCAAATCTCGTCTCTTCCTGTTTTGCGGCAAAAAATTAGGAAGAATTAAAAGTGAATTCTCTTGCACCAGAATAAATTAAATTTTGTAAAATTGGTGACAAATTCGATTTTCTGTACAAATTTCTAAACTTTTGTACACTAGCATGTAAAGAATTGAAAATGCCGACATAGCAAAAAACTCGTATCTGTTCAATTGATAATAGTAAGTCTTTTGGCTAATTTCAAAACAGTTAACACTCATATTCGATGACCGTGGCGGGTCGACCGCGCTCCGGCCAGAAGGTGCAGTGCTAAACTCTAGTTGGGGGTTGCAGCACCATGGCGGCGAGACGTACCTTCATGGCTTCCGGACTGTGATGACCACGTCCACCTCGAGGTGTGGTCGTATAAATTGCATCAGCTGGGATACCACCCGGTCCGGTAGAATTTTTTTCTATATCTAATTTTTCGCTAAAAAATCCAAAAACATACAATTAATTAATTACATATTAAATAAATTAAATAAAAAAATTTTAATTTGAATACCGGGCTTTTAATTTAATTTTATTTTTTTGGGAATTTTTTGAGATCGCATATTTTGGGGTAGAATTTGGCTCCGCCATTTTTGATTTTTTTTAAAGTCAAAATTGTACTGGATTCTACCCGACGTGTGCCGTAAATCAAAATATTTAATTTATTAAAATAAAATTTTTTTGGTCTAAAAACCAGTTTATCGATAGATGTTAGCCCCGCCATTTTTAATTTTTTTTTAAATTGTATTGGATTACTTTAGACTTTAGTATTGGATATTTATCAAAATAAAATTTTGTGATTTACGGCATACGTCGAGTAGAATCCAGTACAATTTTGATTTTTAAAGATATCAAAAATGGCGGTGCTGACTTCACGCACATAAATTTTAATTAAAGTAAATTTAATAATAATTAATCCTAACTTTATTCCACAAAAAGTAAAATATATTTTTGTTATTTTCGAGTTTTCCGTGAAATATATAATACATTAGTTTTTTAAAACATAACTAGAAATTTTTATAAAATATTTGTTGAAAGCATACAAATTTTTTATAAAAAAACAACAAAATAATGAATAAGTTTGTTTGGCCGTAATGTTAAAAAGTTCTATAAAAACACAAGTTTTTGTCTTCAAAGATAAAATTTGCTAAAACCGAAAATTTAAAATAAATATCAAACTTCACCAACTAAATTGTATAGTTAATTAGTAATTAAAATAATATGATCCGAGTTTTTCTACGTTCTTTTCAACTAAAAAGCCGTTGATTTTGGCTGAAATTTAGTTTGAAAATAATTTTACTCTTGATAAAATTTTTTCTGTTAAAAATTTCCAACTTTCGGATAGGCTGATTATTATCTATTGTTGGATATAAATTATTTTTCAGTCAACAAAAATGAGAAAAAGTTTTTACACACATTGGGAACATTTGTGATTATGTTAATTAGTGTAAAAGCTGTGGCTATGAAAGTATTTACGCCCCCCCCCCCAGAGTCTGCCATTAGGCTGTAGAAAGAAATTAAATTCCTAATTCCAAATAAAGAAAGTTATAAAAGCGTACAATAAACCATCCGATTATTGGTAATACTATCCAAAGTACCATTCATCTGTGACTACTGAATCTACCAGGCTCGTAGCCAGGGGGGCACGTGCCCTCTCTTATGTTTATAAAAAAAACATTTTTTGTTCGTAATAATAAAAATTCCCGGAAGGGGAACCCTCGAAAATGCTACTTTTTACAAAAAGCATTTTATTAGCCCCCCCCCGAAATGAAATCCTGGCTACGGGCCTAGAATCTACTACCAATAAAAAGCTGGCATTTTTGATATTCAGGAGTAAAGAAACCACATTATAAATTATGGAAGTTTATAGCGTAAATTATAAATATAAATATTAAAATATCATGGATTAGGAGAAAAGGTCCAAAATTGTAAATTTAAAATACATCTAGTATATTGGCTGTGTATTAGGCCCCGCCCATTGAGTTGCTAAGTTTTACTTGCGATTTTGACATTTTTAACGTTTAAAGATATATTAAAATTACATTTCTCATTATTTTTAAACGACAGATTTAAGTAAATAACAAAATTTGAAGCGAATTGGTATTTGGGCCCAATTATTTTGGTAAAAATATTCCCCAAGTCGCTCGAACTCAAAAATTATACACCTAAAAAGACGGAATCTCTTAAAAACATGCACTTTTTAAAAACATTTTTAAATCGTAAATTACGAATCTAGAAAGAAAATATCTCACGAGCCTATGCATTTTAAAAAATATCCCTGAAACCGCCCAAACTTGAAAATCACGGATTTACTGAATCAACTGAATCAAACATTTCTTAGATTATGGAGTACTACTATAGGTGAAGTTCAGAGAGGACATGTCTTCATTTACCTTGGAATTTATTTCTCTATTATTTTTGGTATCTTGCTATCGGTAGGGCCTTTTAGCCATTCGTTGCTACGCGATCTTTGTTTCTAGATTTCACTTTTTGGGTCGGTCGTTGGTATTCCTGCCTTTGGTTCTGACATTCAATATAATTCCCACTTTTTAAGCTTTTGTTTTCTTCCATCATTTTGCGCCCATTTCCGAGTTGACGCCTTTGTCGGCATGGGCTTCCATGTTTCTCCTTCTGCTGTTTCATCAGGTTTCGCGCCATTTGGGTCATCCTGTTTTGCGGTTGCCTAAAAGATTTTTACTCCTTTATGCTACGGGGCTTTTCTTTTTACTTTAGACTTGAAAGTTCCTGCGTGGAAAGGCCTGATTGAAGTTTCTTGATTTGCAGAAAGTACCTGTGTGTCGGAAGACCAAAAGGTTCGGTATCCGTTGTACATACAGGGTTTCTAAGGGGTGTTCGGTCGCTTGGGTGTAGTTTTGGGAATTATGAGTTTATGGCACAAGACAATTTCAGATAAGCGCGCTTTCTGTGACCGCAGGAGCGCGAATCTGCCCGATGCTAAAACGCTGGCACCTTATCTTCGAAGCGAAATGTAAGAAAGAATTAATCGAAAAACTACTGGTGCAAATAAATTTGAAGAATGGTGCAAAGAAGTCAAACTACAACTATCGAGTAAAAAAAAACAAAATAGCGTTCCAATATCCGGAAAGGAGGAGTAATTCGAGCGTCTAGGTACCTTTATCCGGGAAACAAAAAAATCAAACTTGTGGAGCAACAAAAATATCCAGAAATGATCTTCGACGGTAAATTAACAATGCAGCCTTACATTAACTACGTCTGCAAAAGAGCAACAACTCTGATGAATGATCTGCGGAGGTGAGCAAAATCAAGCTGGGAAGTGGACTTGACCACCTCCATGACCCTTATCTCCCAGGGTGCTCGTGCCCATCGTGGCTTACGGAAGCGAGATATGGGAATGGAGGATGGAAGAAAGGCAAATCAAAGCCTGCTGCGGGTGGAGCCGGACAATTGAAAAAACGCAAGAAATTAGATGCAATTGGACCCGCCCCTTATTATGTTTAAATATAATGAGCGATTGTAGACTGCACCCATTGTCAAAGGATCTTATAATCCGGTTTTCAAAGGTTATATTTATTATTATATTTTTGTAATTCTACTTTTTTCGGTTTTAAAATTCTTTTGCATCATTTTTGCATCAATTTCTGATCTGAAATTGCATCTAATTTTCATCAAACCTCAAACGTTTCCGCGTTTAAACAGTAGCGTTCAAATGTCCTAAACCGTACTACGGGACCTACTGTAGTGTTATTGCTATTCCACGCCCTCCTGGAAATATTCAATCGGTGCTTGGCGGAGGGCAGAGACTACGGAACGGCAGTAAGCCCCTGCACCTTCCGAGCTCGTACAGACCAATCTGTCTCTTGAACCATGTCGACAAGTTGTTCGAGCGCCTCATCCTGAATAGACTATAGCAAGAAATTGACAATAATAGAGGCCTAGCGGATAGACAGTATGGGTTCCGGAAGGGAAAATTCACCGTTGACGCAGTCGATGGCATGGTCCGACAAATTTCGCCGGCAGGAGGAGCAGACGTTTTGTGGCCCTGATCACGCTAGATGTCAGGAAAGCATTTAATTCCGTGAGATGGTTGCTGATGATGTCAGAACTGGAGAGCAGAGGAATGTCACCTTACTTCCTTAAGTGGAGGTTACTTCTACTTAAGAGCGAGCTGCTTCCACGGAAAACAGTTGCTAGTCGAAGAAAACCTCTGGCAGCACATTTTTATTGTTATGTTATGACGGCGTCCTCAGGCTCCCCACGCCACCTGGGGTGAGCATCACGGGATACGCGGACGACATAAATATTGTGGCCGAGGCCCACACGGAGAAAGAGCTGGAGGATCTGGTCAACTGCCCTATTGAGGACATATGCGACTGGATGCGCGGCAGGGGCTTACAGATCGCCCCAGAGAAGACTGAAGCGGTGGTTGTTTCGCGAAGAATAAGTATAAGACTCGTTCACTTCCTAACGCATGGGCAGATTATCTTGACGAGTAATCAGGCTAGAGTCATGGGAATTGACACAGAAAGCTGCCTTTCCTTCAAGCCCCACATCTTTCGAGTCACCAAGAATGCAGCATCACTAATGGAAACTCTACAAAAGATCATTCCGAACTAGAGAGGCTCTAAAGAGGCCAAGAGGAGGCTTCTTGGCACAGTAGCCGAATCTATTATGTTGTGCGCCGCCCCAGTATGGGTGTCTGCCATACAGAAGAAAGCCAATCAACAAAAGCTCGAGTTCGTCCAGAGAAGAAGCGCCCTGCGGATATGTAGTGCATACAGAACCGTATCCACAGACGCAGTCCTAGTGCTTGCAAAGACCCGAAAAGACCAACCAAGCAAAGACCCGAAAGGGCGGAACCATGAAGGAGTCAGAAGATTGTACGGACAATATTCCCGCAACTTCAAGGAGTAGGGTTTTAGTCGGTAAAAATCAGACACTACCACCCAAAGCATCTGGGTGGTGACTTTTGAAGATTTCCTCACTCCCAACGCACCCAAAAAATAGGGTATTGCTAAAAGATACAGAAAAATGTCGTCGATAGCTGTTGAAGTCCTTGCCGGAATACCACCAATAGATATGAAGATCAGAAAACGACATGCATGAAAAAAAAATCGAAAAAGGCCTATCAATAAGTTTCATGGGGCAAGAAATAGTGGCAAGATACTTTAAAAATTAAGTAGAAATGAAAAGAAAACTATACATTCAATCACCGTAACGCATTGGTAAGATTTCTCAAATAACTTCGATAATGGAAGAATCACGTACGCATTCATTCCCGAAGTTGACGAACACGACCTCAAAACAAACAGTTTCTAACTGGCCCCAGGGCATTCGAGGAGCACCTTAGGAACTAGGGAAATCCTCAAATGGCTTTTGTCTCAATTGTGAAGAATTGGAAGAGCGGAAAGCGGTGGAAGACTCCCTTTCGGAAGATCCTCTCCCCTTAACCATACATAACTGTATAGGAAAGCAGGTCAACACCTACTGTATGGGTTCTCGGAAATTAAAACAGTACAATTAAACAATACGGAACATAATAACAGGCGCTAGCCGAATTGGCTATGATATGAAAAAGAACAACAACCTTACAACACCGGAAACACATTAAGAAACAAACAAAAAAAGATAAAATGCCTAAATTTGAGCAAATCTGTCAATAACACTATCAAAATTGATTTTTTGACCCCCCCTCTCTTAGGTCGCCACTGCACATTGCTGCACCTACTTACGTAGAGCATACGTACCGTTAGCATAATAGGCAAAACCGGTGCTCGTTTCTAACAAATGCATGTTTCTTATGGGAAAAGTTGAAATTATGACGTTATTTTTTTACGTTAATTAGTTTAACGTTAATTTTAAAGTTAACGTATTAAAACCTCGACACTTCTTTTTCATTTGAGTATTTGACAAAATCGACATTTTCAATTTTTTGTTTCTTTATCACTGTATTAAACTTTCCACGGATTCCAATTCGGTTTATTGTGGTATAATACGAAGTCAAAATTCGCATACGCAAATACGTCACTTTTGCATAATATACTAAATGAAGTATTCACACTGTGATTGGTTGAAATATATAATGACTTGTATACATATTATACAAATACCCAATAAGAAATTTTCATTTTACTAAATAAAAAAAATTTTTTTTTGGGAGATAGTTTTCTGTGCTTAAATTTTTTTTAAGTTATGTACTCGATGTAAACAGATGGATAATGACTATACCGGTAATTTGGCTTTCAGGAATCTTAATTCCTCCTGGCAAATTTACTCCCAATAATGTTTCAAATAAAAATAATTTGAATATTTAAGCAAAATTATTTTGCTATCTGAAAATATCTAAATATAGCAAAATAACGTTGCCGAAGGCTCAGTTATAAATAAAACAAATTTTGATTATTATTCATTTAACTTTAATAAAAACCAAGTCTACCTGACTTTTGCAATCTTATCTCTCTCATGAGGTGCAGGAACCTGCAGCGGTCTTCCATATAATATAATTTTATTCGATTTTATTTGTAACATACTGTACTCAGCGTTCACTTGTCAAACAAGATCTCATTTTAATTTATTTCCTATGTGGTTGAAGTAACGTACGTTTAATTTTGGAAGCGACGATACGTAAATTTGAAGTTTTGTTGGCGTAGTAAGGTATTTATTACTGTAAATATTTTAGTGATCTGCTAATATTTTTGTTTCAATATTTTTATTATACGTAATGCTCTTTATTGAGCTGTAATTTATTTATAAATTGCTCTGTAAAAATTTTAACATTTTTTTTAGTAGTTTTGTATTAAATTTTTTATAATCAGATGTTTTTTAAAGCAATTTTGACGGTAATAACATTATAAATTGAGATCGATTTGAATTGTATTTTGATTGTTTTTTTGTACAATTAATAGAAGTTCCGAAACATATTTTTATATCCATATTATTGTTATAGCTTAGCATATACTTCCTAGTAACAAATCAATAAAACCGTTCCTTTATGAAAATTGCAAATAAAAAGGAAGCAAATCCGAAGGGCATTAAACGATTTGTATTATATGGTGTCGAAATTGGTTTTTCTACCTGGTTTATGCATGAGAGCAATTTAATGTCCGCGAGAATTTTTTACATAAAGCTGTATTATAAAAAAAAAATGAGGAAAGCTTTCGGAAAATTCAAGTGAAATGTCTTAAATATACTGCGTACCGACGTAATCGTTAAGTGGTATTCTCATCCAATTAACCCTACGTAAATTAAGTATAATGAAACTTATATGTACATAATTTCTTAATTATGTTGTGCTAATTTACGTAGCGTTAATTGGATGAGAATGGCAATAAAAAACATAATATTGAAAATGCAACGTCAATTGAGAGAAAACTTAAAAATAAAAGGAAGTTTTGTTTACAACTTGAAAAAATCTATTTTTTATTAACAGCCTTTCACCTTATCCTAAAGACAAAAATTAAGCCGACAGATTTTATATAACGGGAGCTTCTTAAATCGCACTTTATTTTGACGTATCTTCGACAAAAATAAATAAAAACCAAACTGACTTCTATTGTGTTTTAATAAAAAAAAAACTTTATAAAGTATAATCTTAAGGTCTAAAATTGTTTAACGTCAATATATGTTCGGATGGAAAATATTCGCTGTGCTTTCTTATCAAAATAGCTATGATAAGGCAGCTTTGCCAATATAAACATGCCGCAAGCTTTTATGTTCGTTCATGGCACATAAATAAATAAATTTTTTAATATAAAAAAAAGTTCATGTAGAACTTAGTACTTATTTAGCATAATCAAATTATGCATCGATAATATCAAAATATCAATTTAGATAATCGAAAAACGTGGTCGATTATACGTTTTTATCCAATAAACATAAATTAGGTATTTGGAAATCCTAAAAGGCACATAAAAATGGAATAAAGACAAACGTTTTAACAGATTGGGTCATAAAATAAAAACCCCTGGTTAACTATGGCATGTATTTTATGTATTACTTAAGTTTTCAAAAATTTAACACTTCGCTTCAAAACTTTTATCCAACAAATTAAATACATCCTGCTAGGATTAAACAGATCTAAATGCCAACGAATGTAAACCTTTTTATTTTCAATTGCAGCTATGAAAAGTGTTTTTAATCAAAATTGATCAAACGTTTTGTGCTATTATTCAACAAACAAAGCTTTTCGTTCCATAATAACATTATTATTTATAATAAATTATAAACCTTGAAAGCCCCGGGGTGTAGTTTTCATACAAAAAATTTAATTTAATATTTTGTTATAAATTGTTCTATTTATAATATATAAGTACTTTCATTCCAAAACTAGTCACTTTTAATAACTATATTTTCATTCTCGGTTTTCCAACTCTAAGCTATAAAAAAAATTAAGTGATTTTTTTATATTTTTACAAAAATATATCAGGACTATTTGCTGAAAATTAAAATTTACTCATATTTCTCTAGAAAAGCTGTAATAATTTTAATTAACTTTTTAAGTACTGTAATTAAAAATTTTTGAAAAATAGACCATAGTATGCACATTACAGCGTTTACATTGTTGTGTAATTATTATTAGAATTTCTGCAACGCGTTAAGTTGCAACTTGATTAATATTGTTGGCTTTGGAATTTCTCAAAACCGATAATAATTTAATATAATATCCACGAAGATCATACAATTTTCAAATCGATAAAATATTAAATTTTAACAATATAAGTAAAATTATTGTGTCAAGGTGTGAATATAACGAATAGGTACAACAAATCGTTATAAAATTGACCTACTTGATGAAGTAAATTGCATGTCGAGGAAACATAAATATTGGCAGTATCGGAAGTAATTAGTAAATCATCACAATATAAACCCACTAATTACTATCGAACTCCTTTTAAACACATATTCTAATGGCAAATTACATGAATCTGTAATACTTACTTATCTAAATCGGATGGTTTGAAGTCGCCTTTACCTGAAAAAAAAAATGAATAATAAATGCCACTTTATATTCAAATCTGATTGTGCGTAATATATTGCTTCTTGTGTTGCTTTGTCATTTTTTAATGCAGTTCAGAAAAAATAATAAATAAGCGATACATTATTGTATGTATTATTATACTACACATAATATAATACCATTGTATACATGATATTTTTTCGTTTAAATACTGACTGACCTACTAAAAACACATGTCTTTAAAAGTTGGTGACTCCGACCGAAGAAACAATGTTCTTTAACAACGGAAGGCGGTACTCTAAAATAACACGTTTTCAGAAAAAATAAAATGTTTTATTCGGAGCAACATGTACTTTTTGTGACTCATACACATATTACTAAATAGTCCATTCACTCTCTTGCCATATAGTGCACTGAAAAAACTCGAGCAGAAATTATCAGGAATAATGTTATGATTAAAAACGAGTATGGGGATTGTGGTTTTCTCGACTCAATCCATTTGGGCGGTGAAACCACTCGTAACTGTGTGGGTAGTGCATATTTGCACTCTCTCTCGTCATCATCATCATCGTCACCATCGGGAATCTTTTATGGATACCACGGGCTTGACCCAATACTCCAAATCTTGTATGGGGACTTAGTGGGCGTTTTTTATGGGATCGTACCCTGTTGTGACTTGAAAGCTTGTCTATAAGGACCGTTTGGTTACCCCCTTAATGGAATGCTGCGCTTGGCCCACAGATTATAGAGATGTTGAGAGAAATGTTATATTTTGTTTTTCTGTTATGTTCTTATTTGTTATGTTATTTTCTGTTATGTTTTTAAAAATGTTATTTTTTGATATATTTGTAAAAGTTATTGTTATTATGAATGTGTTATAATAAATAAATTAATGATAAACAATGTTTTTAGTTTTTCAATATATTACTATTTTAAATATTGGTGAAAAAATAAAATATTATGTAATATTTAAATTCCCGCCGATTTTATTGCGCGATTACAGCGCTGTTGATGGTATTGGTATGAACTATTACTTGGTCACAAAAATAGGTGGGGAGTTGAACATCTATAGTAATCTCTATAATCTGTGGCTTGGCCAATTATTTAGGTTTCACCCGGGCATTTTGCCATGCGAGCACTCTTTGGGGGGGAGGGGTATGCTAAGTCGCATCTCCTGTTTTGGTATTCGTGAAAGGAGCCTTAGCCCTGACATGGACGCCGTACTTAGGATTCGCGACTTGTTACGGTTTTCTTTATAAACCAGAATAGCGCCCTTCCGGGATCGCTTTCGCCAGTTGGAGCGTCTCTTCTTGGCTTATTCATCATTCATCGTAGAGGAGAAAATCGTTGTGGGAATTTGGTTGGATTTGATTTACGACATGTGGGAATTCTCTCTTGTCTGCTTATTACCCTCTATGATATTGACCCTTGCGAATGGGTGTGGCTTTCGTGCTTAACCTTGGCAAGTGGGCGCTACGGCTGACCTTGATCCGACTTTGCTCTATTCAAGATGGCCGCCCCGGCAATCTTATACTGCTAGAGTCTAGATAAAGTACCAGTGGCGTAGCGTAGAGGGGCAAGGAGCGACATTGACGAATGTATTCAAGAGTTTGCATTATACAAATCACGCAGAATAAAATTGCAATTTAATTATTTTAATTTTAATAAATTAATATCAATTAATAAATTGACTTAAAAAAAACTTTTTATGCGAAAATTGGGGAGCGGCAAATTTAAGGTTCGCCCCGGGTACTATAAATCCACGCTACGCCACTGCCAAGTACAAGTCGTTGTCAACGTCTGACTGTTACAGCCTGATCCCTGGGTTTTTGTACTCGTTTTTTCCCCAGAAAATTCATACTTTTATTTACCACTCAAACTGTATTCACCTTCATTTTTGTCTGATAAATTGTAAATTAGAAGCAATAGGCACTGACATATGTAAAACCTCATATATCCAAATTGTTAAATGACATGTAAAAACACTATGACAATATAGAGATTATTGATTGATTGATTGATTGATTACAGCCTGATCCATATGATTTACCTTCCGTAATTTTAAACAATTATATAGTGTCGCTTGCATTTCTTATCTGACTTCATTTCAACAAGTTGCTAGCTTCCAAAGCATTTCCTGCAATATGTAATGAGGTTCTTTGGAATTCTGCCAACAGAAAATACGCCAACGTGATTTATGCCAAGTGAAAACGACGACGTAAAAACGCCGACAGGTAAGTATGCAGACAATAAGCAAATACCCCCAAATATAAGCAGTATGCATGGCGTAAAGCCTACACCGGACGACTGGGAAGCGGGTAACCACTATTCAAATCTTGGTCAAGTTGAATACACTGCTGTGATCTAAAGCCCAAGATAGATCTGTGAACTATGATGGAGATGGCAAGGGAAAATCATCCCATTAATTACATTTATTTGATTAGTCATCTTGGCTTCAGCCAAGAAATTGCCTACCCACTGCATAGTGTTAGGCACTTAAAGAAAATGAAATGAGGTTCCATATAATTTTGCTGACAGAAAATACGCCGACGTGATTTACGCCGAGTAAAAACGACGACGTAAATACGCCGACAGGTAAGTATACAGACAAGTAATAGCGTAAAGCCTACACCGGCCGACTGTGAAGCAAGTAACCGCTATTCAAATCCTGGTCAAGTTGAATACACTGCTGCGATCTAAAGTCCAAGATAGATCTGTGGGCTTTGGGGAAGGCAACGGAAAATCATTTCATTAAATAAATTTTTTAGTATGGGGCTGTCCATTAATTACGTAAGGGTTTAGGGGGAGGGGGAGTATGTGGGGGGGTAGGGGGTCCGACGCAGTCCTTATAACAAAAATTCTTGTCACTGACGTTGGTGATATGGTCTCTGTTTTCCGCATGTACAATCCATATCGGAATGGCTATCTCCCACATGGACTACAACTAACCTTTAATTTTTTTTTTCAAATTTTTGTATTAACCTTTATATGTAAATAATTATATTTATTAATTTTTAAATATATATATAAATAAAATTTAACTTACGTTTTTGTATTAATACATAATATAATATTTTATTATTTATATTTCATAAATATAAGGGGGGGGGGTCAACGCAATTGTTTTTAAATAATGTAACGTAAGATGTGGGGGGGGGGATTCTGATATTTTTAAATAATTTTTCATTAGATACTTAAAATTTAAAAGATTGATTTTAAATTTAAAACAATTTAAATCAAATAAACATTTTCATTTAGGAAACTAAAAAACCTCAACAAAATTTTTATTGGGGTTAACAACAGTTTGAATCAACCAAATTTGCTTGAATCAAACAAACATGTTTAACTGTGTACTGAATTGCAAGAAATTCTCGTAATATTTTAGACAGGCCCGTAGCCAGGGGGGGCACCTGGGGCACGTGCCCCCCCCCCCCTAAATATTAAAGAAAACAACAATTGTTTGTAATAATAAAAATTCCCGGAAGGGAATCCGCCGATAATGTTACTTTTTACGAAAGGCTTCTATGAGTGCCCCCCCCCCGAAATGAAATCTTGGCTACGAGCCTGATTTTAGAAAACGCAGTTATTCCCAAAAAAATTTCAGGAATTTCAGATATTTTATAAATCATTCGGAATCCCTGGAATTCTAAACAAGTATACGCAAAATTTCCATTATACGTCAGGCCCGTAGCCAGGGGGGGGACCGTGCCCCTGAAATGAAATCCTGGCTGCAGGTCTGCAATACTTGCTCCTTGCCACACATTCATTAAAAACATCACCAAAACTGTCAGAAGACATAAATTAAGCAGATAAAAAGACGGAATCTTTAAGTTTATGCACTGATTAATCATCCTTGAAGTCGCAGGAAGTCGAAAACTGCGGAGCTAGAAAGAAGGGATTTTTTAAAACAAGATTGAAGCCACCAGAAATTGAAAGATGTAAATCTAGAATATGAGGAACTTGTTTTTCAATTAAATTCGGTTACAATTAACAAATTTCAATTTAAAATAATTTTTCTATATGATGATAACTGTTGCACTACTAAAAGGCAACTGTGGCCATTTGCACCTATTAAAATATCCAGCGGCAATAATTTTCAAACATATCATCATTATTTTTTTGTTTTTGTAATGCTTTTAAAAATAAAATGTTATTCTTATTATAAAAGGCCAAGCCTGTCCAATTCATAATTAGGGGGATATTGAGACCAAAAATTGCAATTATCGCCTTGTAAGATAATTGTAAAGGTATGTGACCATTGGAGATGGTCTTGCATTTTTTGCTAACATTACAACTTACATAACTTATGTATAGTTTGCTGCAAAATAGTACATCATTCTGTTAGGAATTTCGAATTTGTTTAATTGCTTTTCGGGTTTGTTTACATAATATAGTAGGCTTGCCTGAGGAGAATCCGAAATTCGAAACACTATAATCGACGACTGTGTAGCAAACTATACACATTCAATTACATAGTTTTTATTTAATTATAATTTTTTATAATTTAACTTTTCATATTGCCTCCCTTTGTTAATTTATTTTAAAATTAGCTAAATATTAATTGGCAATGCTATTACCTGTCGGCATAATTACATATTATCGGCGTAATTACTTGTCAATTACTCAATTGCCATTGATCAAGTTTTCTATATGCAGGAAAACTGAAGATCTTTCAAGTATTATTATATGCAGGATTAAAAAAAAAGAAATATACCTGCCACTTTCAGTTTATTCTGATGTTTATTTAATTTCACTTGGCGCCCATTAAAACCAGTATTTTATGTTCCACAGTTAGTTGAAAGTCATAAAATAACCACCTGAGTAAAGAAACTTTCGAGATCCTGACTCTCGACGCTAGTAAAGTTTAGCTTCATACGTCGTTACATTATTATTTAATCAGTTAGCAATGAAAAATTTTGCATTTATTTTATCCAAATAAAATAAAAATTAATGAAATGTTTGTAGTTGATGTTTTTTTAATTTGTAGTTGGACTATCAGGTATCAATTACTAATACCGAAGTACTCAGTTTGAATTCGGGAAGAGACTATCTTATGAGTATCTTCGTGTTTTGGAGAGCATGTGAAACTGTCCGAATTAAAAATAGCATATTATGCATCAAGGGACTACAGTTGCACTTTTAATTCTAAGAGTACGAGTATAATTTTAAAATAATAAAATAATAGTGAACTGTTTATTAATAGGAACAAAAAGTATATTTGCTTCGAATAAAATATTAGTTCTATTTAAATTACAGAATTACAATAATTTAACAAAAAAAAATGAATTTTCGTTGTTTTCAATTAAAGTTACTTGAACATTCAAGATAAATTTTTGGAAAACAATAATAGCTAAGCTAATTCGCAGCTCTGATTGAGCATAATTGAAAATAACTGTAGAGTTATATAATCAAGATTAATTTTTATTTCTGCATTGCAATGAAAAATGATTCTGATGCTCACCAACTTTGGAATAAATATTGAACTCTGTTTGACAAAGCAAAGCTGCAATGGCGAATAATAAAATCCACAAATAATAAGCCGATTTTGTCCACGTAGTAAAAACAACAATATTTTGCTGAACACAAAGTTTATATAGAATTAATAAATAAAATGAATTTTTTTAATAAATACGCTGCTAAATACAAGCACGAAAATTGGTTGGTAATTACTAATTTCAGAGGAATAAAATAAAAAATTTATTAAGCAGATTGTATAGACAGGTTAACGAGAGTCGATAAGAAAATTGGAGTAAAATCCACTGATTTTGACAATGACAGCAAAAGATAAAAGAAATGCTGTAATATAAAACAAACAGCACCTTTGCTCGAGACAGACTGCACCAAATCGGCTATTATGGCAGTAAAGGGCCATCAAAAATGGATATCTCCATTTTGCTTTTAATTTACCATAAGTTATGAATTTTATAATAAAAACGTGAAATTGTTTGCTTATACGTCAGGAGGTCAGGTGTTTTTTTATAAATTGTACATATTTACGTACGATTAAAAAATTATTTTAACTTCATAAGTTACGTTATTATGACGTGAAATAATTTTTCAACTAATATGTAAAACTTGATGCTTCTTATGAATAATACGAAACTTTCGCAAAAATTATTGGAAGTTATCGTTTTAATGAAAATAAATTTAAAATTAATTACCTGTCAAGTCATGCCAGAGTAAATTTAAAATAAATAATAATAAAACTTACGAGAAAAACAGCATTTTTCCGCTTTAATGGCGTAGATGCAAATGCATATTAAAAGGAAAAAAATGACTAGAGCTCCTCCTGCCAGGCTCACTAGCGTGCTAAGCTGCATGGGTTCTGAAAAATATAAGGAAGCTCTTAAAAACATGCTAAATCGATAAACACATATTATTTTATTCATGACAGAGTCACAAAAAATCTCAAAATGTTCAAACTGCATTTGCATTGTAAATTCAAATTTTCCTACCCGTATCGAATCACCGCGAAGTTGACATTAAATTCATAATTCATGCTTTTTAGTAAATTTTTATTGAACACTTCAACGGATACTTAAATAAATCTTTCAGAATAACTAAAATCCGATTTTATCGGTTTAAAAATTGAATTCTATTTAACCACCCTTTACTTTAATTTTATTCTTTTATCTTAATTAGCTTTCACGAATTGTATATCCAAATTTATAAAGTTTACTCTGCCACTGTGTAGTATGCGTAGTACGCCACTGGCTGGATAAAAAAATGCGTACAAATTAAAACCGTTTTTTTGGAGTTTGTGCTTGAAAAAGTCGATTGTACCGCGAAATTGTTTAATTTTAATTCTAATGGAAACTGAATATTTCATGAAAGTAAGTTATCCCAATTAACGAAGTTCATTAGTTTTGTTTCGAAATTATTTTATTAATGGGTTTTAAATTTTAAAATTTGATGCACTCGGCCGTTTACGTCGAGCATTTATATTATACATAGAAAATATAAGTAGGACCTTATTCGGTCTTCGTGTGCTTTTATTTTATTTCTTTGTCTAAAATTTCTATCTCTTTAGTTTTTATCAAAAAATCAACATTTTTTCAAAACCGACCGGTTTGTCCGACTGAAAATAATAGAACGAGTGACAAATTGACCTGAATTTCATATAATCCTTTTTCATTCAAAAAGAGTAAATTTTATCCAGGATTTTATTTTCACCTGAAATACTTTTTGTAATTTTTAAGAAATTGTAAAAACAGTTTTGAACAAAATTTTATTTCATGAATGAAATCAACCGTAACATAATTTGAATGTGGGATCTGAAAAACTAATATGGCTCTATGTAAGATGGAATTTTATGACATATTTTCTATTTCCAATTCATCGCAGATATTAAAAAAACATCGTGGACATTTAAATTGTGTATTATATAACGGAGTTCTCCGAAAGCTGCCAACTTTGATAAAACTAGGACATTCTAACTTATCTCTGACTTTTTCGTTAAACTTTTCATGCAAAAATTATTTATCTACGTTTCTGATTATTACAGTATCCAATATTTAAAAGAAAATTAAATTTCTGAAATTTCAGTTCTTTGTTGTTAATTTAAAATGTAATCTGTATACTGTAAAATGCTGTTGTTAAAATGTAAGATACAATTGTTGCTTTAAATGAAAGATGGTAAAGATATAAGAGTAGGTATTACTGTAGATTCAACAAGTACAATGAAACAGCTCATATCCACAATTCCAAAATAATTAATTAAATTTAATGTTAAATTTTATTTTCAATAACCGAACTTCATACTTTCTCTCAATGCTCTAACTAACTTTAAAACCAAAATTTTTCTTTTTCTAATTATTATTATTAAATTTTACTTAACACTGAAATGTAATCAATAATAAATTATTTGCAATTAATTAACTTTTTAAATTCATTTTCTAAATATATTAAAATATCCTGATGACTTAAAGTAAAAAAAAAGAAAATCAAATATTTGCAAAAGAAATCAGATTTGGTACACGTGAAATCAGATTTGGTACACACAAATCAGATTTAGACCTAACGAAAACAGATTTGGTACGCACAAAAACAGATTTGGTACACACGAAATTAGATTTGGTGCACACAAAATCAGATTTGGTGCACACAAAATCAGATTTGGTAGAAATGAAATCAGATTTAGTAGAAACGAAAACAGACTTGTCTTAAATGGAAAAAACATTCCCGCCAATTTAAGCAGATTATGTTAACAATGAAAATTTTCGGTTTTGAAGCCGTTTTTTGGCATATAAAGCAAAACTTATTAAACGTTTTTTGTAGTAAATTTCATTGCTTTCAGTTTTGAAAGACTGATAGCGGCTTAAACAAGACTCGGTAAAATACAAAAAATATTGTCATATATATCTCGGAAACGGTGCTACAAAATAAAAAGTGAATAGGCATATTTTTCTTGAAAATTTTATTCTCTATAAAATTCTCTATACATTTTTCTAGTTGGTTGTACCGTTTCCGAGATATATAGTAGATGACAATATTTTCGTATTTTACCGAGTCTTGTTTAAGCCGCTGTCAGTAAGAAACGGCGCAACAAAATAAAAAAATGTATATAAACAAAATTCAAGGCAATAAAATTTTCAACAAAAAATCTCAAAATCAAATTCAAAAATTTAAATGGATTAAACCAAAAATCTACTTTGGTTAGTAAATAAGCTGCTTAAATTTACTTCAAATCTGTCTTAGTTTGTACCAAATCTGATTTTGTTTGTACCACATCGGTTTAAGTTTTTACCAAATCCGCTTTTGTTTGTACCAAAATTGATTTTTTTGTACCAAATCTGATTTTATTTTAAGCAAATCTGATTTTGTTCTAAGCAAATCTGATTTCGTGTGTACCAAATCTGATTTCGTTTGTACCAAATTTGTTTTCGTTTGTACCAATTCTGAATTCCTATGTACCAAATCTGTTTTTAACCCTTCGTTACATGATGAAACGAATTTAAAAAAAAAATATTTTATTGGTTACTTATTGTGCTGTAGTTAATGGGAAAAATAAAGAAAAAATTCCTATTTGACAAATCATTGCATTATTTAAAAAAAAGTGGGTATGGCCCAATATGGCACACACCGTTTCACTAGGTTGTTTGGTTAACAATACTTAAAAAATTTAAACTATTGTGTTAAACTATGTTTTATTATTACTATTTTACTATTATACTTCACCAATTTCATAATTTTCCTTTGAAAAATTTGAAACTTCATTGACGTGAAAAATTCAGGTCGCACTGAAGATTAACCAATTGTAAAAAATGTTGATTATTCTTATGTTTAATCAATACTGTTGTGCCCTAGCAAAATTATTTTCACTTTTATCTATTCTTAGGTATTCTACGAATAGGCTACAGTAGTTGAAATTGGGCATTAACTTTAATCGTAAGAAATATAATCAAAACTTCGGTATGTGCCAAATCTGGCACACCATGAAACGAAGGGTTAAATCTTCCAAATCATACTGAACACAACGAAAACATCTGAGGCAAGGGATACAAAATCATATTCAAAAAATCCGGTAGAAAAGCTGCACCGAATCTTTGGAATTACAGGAACTACAGGAATTAAGAGAAGAGTTTTTGCATCCATGGCAGATTCACTCCAAATCCAGAAATATGCAGCATACCTGGCAAAAGTCGAAAGGAATATGGCACTTCGTATTATAAGCGGTTATAGAACCACCTCAACAGAGGCAGCAAATGTACTGGCCTTACCATTGCCGATAGATCTAAGAGCCCAAGAGAGGAAACACAGTTTTCAACGCCCACTAGAGAGAAAACAGGACACCCAAGAACGGACAATCGAAATCTGACAGAGAAGATAGGATTCCAGCAATGGAGGCAGATGGACGCACCACCTCATACTTAATCCAATTCTTATCAGGGCATGGATGCTTTGAGACCTATTTGCTTTAAGACATCCAACGGCAAAAAATGCCCCTATGTTTTAAAACATTTTTTTTTATTTAAACAAAATATAAACTGTTTAACAACATTTTTAAAAGCAAAAATTTAATTTTATCAACTTTTACATTTTGTCGTTTCCAACGTTGTTCGCGCGAGGCATTAGATTTTTAAACTGACTTAAAATTTATTTGTAATTGTAAATATTTTGAATTTTGTACCATTTGTACCATTTACACTTTGATTTGGAACATTTAAAATCAGATTTGGCACACAGGAATTCAGATTTGGTACAATTGAAATAGCTTTGGTACAAATGAAAACAGTTTTGGTACAACTAAAACCGATTTGGTACACACCAAAACAGATTTGGTACGCACGAAATCAGATTTGCCAAATGAAAAAAATTGCTGCAAATTTAAGCCGATTATCAGCTAAACTAGATTTTCGGATTAATGCACTTAATTTTTACTTATAAATATTTATATAGAAAAGAATTTCGTTAATAAAAATGTAACCACCATTTGTTATTACAAATTAAATGAATTAATCCTAAAATCTACTTTAGTCAGTAGATAATCTGCTCAAATTTGCTTTAAATCTGTTTTAGTTTGTACCAAATCTGATTTTGTTTGTTTGATACACAAGAATTTGGATTTGGTACAAACGAAGACAGTTTTGGTACACACAAAACAAATTTGGTACACACAAAAACAGATTTGGCACACACGAAATCAGATTTAGTACAAACTAAATCAGATTTGGTGTAAAGAAAATCAGATTTTGTACTAACAAAAACAGATTTGCATCAATGAACAAAACTTGAAGCACATTATCTGCTATCTAAAGTAGATTTTCTACTTAAATTTGCTTCAAATCTCTTTTTGTTTGCACCAAATCTGTTTTTAAATAGGGAAACCAGAATTTTTGCCAAAACTGGTTTCCAGGGGTGGTTAAGGAAGAGTTTGCTTTTTTGTATTACTTTTGCGATTTTGCTTCAAGATTTTTTCTTTAAAAATAAAATGAGTTGATTTTGGCCGAGTAAGTTTTTTAATTAATATTTTGGATTGAAAATTATCGCAATTTTGGATGCGATTATTAAATAATTGGATAATTGAAGATCTTTTATTATATAAGAAAATTGAAAAATGAAATGGAAAACTGTAAATTTTAAACGGTAAATTTATAATATTTGTCTTGCTTGATTTGATTTCCTTTTAACATTTAGAAATTTGTTTAAATTGAAATTTTGGAGTTTTTTATTATTAAAAATTATTGTTACTCTAAAAATGAGCTTAAACGCCTCTGAGGCATTGCCAAATAATAGACTTATAATCGCAATGCCTGAACAGTTGGCTTCATCGTGGATTTATATAATCAATAAGGGTGTAAGCCACAATTATCGCATAAAAACGGTAGCGATTTCGTTTATGTACTTTGGGTTTTTACATTTAATGTTCATCATTTCGTTATGTTTTACTGTTTGATTTTAGTGTTTATTTTCCGATAGCCGCTGGTTCCCGGGTCAACCAATTGTAAGGAGATAATTCCTGTTCAACAATGTCCGGTAGGACTACAAAATTTTGCTTTTTATTTTTCAGCTTCAATTTAGTTTTCTTAAACCAATTGTTGTACTTTTTCGTTAAAAGGCTTGTTTCTTTAGATTTCAATCTCAATCAATCAGAAAGCCATAAAAAAATTGACTTTCGAATTATTTATCGAAAAATTTGAATTTTGGAATGAGAGATTAGAAGCTAGAGGTAGAACTGTCTCTGAAATCACAAATGCGGCGCAACCTTACACTGAAAACGCTACGAAGATGGTAGAAAATACGGAAAAAATAAAAACACTTTGCAAAAAATTAATAGTAAAACAAGAAAGATTTGAATTTTAAACGGAAGAAAAAAATTAATTAATATTGAAATGCATTAGCTTAGAAGAATGAGTTCAATCCTATTAGATTCTTCTCAAGCAAGCGTAATCAAGGACTTAATAATTAAAGCACTATTTATAAATTCAGCTTTGTTTATAAAGTTTATCAAGTAAGCTAGTGTTTTTCAATTTTAATTAAGTACTAAGTTAAAAAAAAAAATAAAAAAAAATAGCCGATATGCTAACAGTGTTTGGCATTTCTAAATGATAGTGTACTCGAGTTTGGAAGTCTGTCCGTGTAACACGACTGAATATTTTATGATTTTCTGTTCAACAACAAAAAATGGCATTTCTCGCTTGAAAAATTACATTACTCTACAGCATTATATTAAATTATTTGTAATTATTTAAAATTATTTAGAAGTAAAATACGATATTCGATTGCGGTTTTATCGTTCAGAGAAGTAAAAATAAAAAAGATTTATTCAAGAAGAGTTTATCAAAAATGTAAGACATAAATAATTAATGTCCGAGTTTTATCAAAGCTGGCAGTCTTTAGAGAATTTCCTCATTAAAATAGTTAATGAACTAAGAACAGGTTACGATGGAGTTTAAAAAAATCAATTTTCCGTTATTAGAGCTATACTTAGTTACTTAGTTAAATTTTTATTTTGAGAAATTAATTTAAATTCATAATGTGGCGAAGAGCATGGAAAACTAAATTTTGAGGTAATACTTATTTATTTTATGTAAAGTTGGAGTATGCTTGATATTCAAAAATTAATAAAAGCATTTATAAAGGTAGATATAATAATAAGCTTTACAAACCATTTACATATAGGAATACGGCATGTTTATCTTTTCCTTTGTCATTTTCAACAGCCAAATAATAAGCTCTTGAATCTACCGAATTTGCGTCGGAAATATGTAAAGCTGCCGAATAACAATCTTCTCTGTCTTCCTCCGTCACTTCTTCCACCCTATATCTACCTGAAAAAATAACAACGAAATATACAACTTGCAGTAATCGAACTATAAGATAAAGTTTATGTGAATGTGCGTATCAGACGAGTTCTAAAATCTTGGAAATATACGGAAATCCGACACATGCTTTTACAACTTTACTCGTAAAGTGGCCACAAATATGGATAGAACCACAAATTTTATACTCAAGTAGCTTTTATCTGATTTTAGTACAAGATTTTCCAACTTTTCCGGAAGTAAACACGAATATTATTCTCCTATATACTTAATATATTTAACACGTGAATTAAAGGTGTAAAAGCTCGTAAGCACTTCTCGAAACCATTCCTTAGAACTTCAATTTCCAAGCTTAAAAACTTTTAAATAAATCGTATAAATCCGTCTGGAAGTTTTTCTAATTCAAACTTGGGGAAAACATTACCTAAAGAAAATTTCAATAGCTTAACAAGAAGTAATGAATATTTAAATGTATCATCTCCTCCTTAAATTCTTTTCCACGCACTTTAAATATTTGCCAAGTCCTAATAATATTTAAGTATTGGCATATATTATTTAATAAATTTCAATTAGGATTTTAATTAAATGTAAATAAAACTTTATAAGTATACGGTTTACCTTTAGTGGTTCCAGCTTCCATTCTAACCGATCCCCATTCCCAAGCCATGTATCCTGGTCTGGGGTCAGCACAAACGACTACCCTCAGAACTGCGTTTTCACCTTTTTCAACCCTAATTTCTGGTTTTATTGAATGCCTCAGCACTTGAGGAGCTCCTGCAAAAAATATACAAAATGATTAATTGTTCCACGCTTTTTTATATAAATCAATCTTGAAAATACTTTGCTTTTTGAAAAATTACACGATATTTTATTGTTTGAAAATTAATATTAATTATTAAAATTCTGCTTTATTATTAATTACTTTTTTAATAATTTAGTCGCATGTAAATATAAAATTACATTTTTCTTCATTATATAAATACAATTTTCTTTTGTACAAATAAAAAATTTAGTTGATTACATTCTCACCATTTTAATCATTCCAGAATTTGTAATTTACGCAAAATATAACATGATTGATTAGGTCTATCAAGATTTTCAAAGCAAAAACTCAAACTTTAGAATACTAAGTAAGATTTCAACATGGAGGCAAACCGGTACTAATACATCGACTTGTCATTTTCTAGGTCAGGCGGCCATACGACCGTCTCCTATAGCAATGTATTTTTCTGTTTTCCAAAATTTTTGAATTTGATTTTTAAGGTTTCTAACTTGCACAAAAAACAATCCAATTGCCGTATATTTTGTACTGTAATAACTTTATTACGATTGTAAGATTTGTAAATATTTCGAATTTTATGGTTTTCTCGTCAACCAGTTGATATAGCAACAAATAATTGGGGAAACCGGGTTTCACGTCGCCAAGTTAGCCGCATGAGAAGTCCAGACCAAGTTTTTTCTCTGAGTTTCAATTGCGATTTTTATATTTAAGTTTCATTATTTTGTTAATAAAAGTGTTTTATTTTTGCGTAAGTGAGTTTTATTATTTTGGTTTTGAATTTGGAAATTGAAAAATAAGTTTCAATTTGGAAAATTGGAATATAATAATTGATTTGGAAATTACGAAATTTGTGACAGTCGATTTATCTTTGAACTTTGCGTTCTTAAATTATATTGGTTGTTTTATTTAAAATTAATTTTAATTTGATTTGTTTCCATAAAAAGGAAAATAAACGGAAATATAATTTTAAAATTTGGCTTTCCCAAAATCCAATATACTCCCAAAATAAAAAAGGAAAAAATTTCCTTTTGAGAGAAGATCAAAATTCGAATGTGTCAGTCGGAAAATTTTTTAAATCATTTATTTTTACTGTATTCCATTTCCCTTTCTTTTTCGTAATTTGTAATTTACCATAAGTTTTCATCGTATAATAATTCTGTTTAACAGTATTTCAACTACATATCTTTAATATAATTTTTTTCAATCATTTGCATTTTTACTTCCGGTATGGGTTAGCAATGTTTTCATATTTTTTTTTATTCTTCGTGTAAATCATTCAGCTTCCTCTTCTTCTTCAAGTTAGTTCAGTTTACACTAGGTTACTCGTGGTTCCGTGAGCACTTCAAAATTATTATAGTAGGGTGGTAATCTCACTAAATGTAGAGTCTATAAATCGAACTTGGACTTTAGATCACAGCAGTGTAGTTGGCTCGAGCAGGCACTGAATTCTAGTTTCCCGCTTCGTAGCCATTCAATTCAAGCTTTATGGTCATTTAAAACAATTTAAGTAAGCTTGTCTTTCAAGTTTTAATAACATTTTTGTTTTGATTTTAGTTTAGGTAAAGATTTTCAGTGAAGCTTTAGAAAAAAATCCACAAAGATCAGCATACGATCATTTGAAGTACCGTCAAGGTACTCCCTTTAAGCACCAAAACCATTTACAGGCATTTTAAAGCAGGCGGATACACTATAAAGCTGGATATTTGGGTGCCATACGAGTTTTCCACAAAATACTGGATCGCATTTTTCATTTCATCTCACCTATGATAATCCTATTATCGATCGTGATCGATCCACTATGAGCTACTCACAGCGGGCCAAGCACTTAATTCCGAGCGGTATCGAAGAACTGGACCGTTTGAAGCAGTCAAGGACAGTTGAACGCGGTCGTTTGAACGCAGGGACGCTTGAACGCAAGAAACTAGAAGCGATTGTACCCCCGCCCCCCTTATTATATATAAATATAATAATAATGTTGTTGCACGACTGTTTAACATGGATTAATATGAAATGTTTCAACAGCTTAGTAAGTGCAATATTTCTCTATTACCCCTGAGTTCTGACCTCAAAATGAATACTTAAAATTTGTTATTGGGAAGGAGGGGGCAAAACTACAAACTAGTTTGGTACGGGAGCGTACATAAATTACGTAAGAACCATTTTTGTAATTTTTTACTCTCTTTTCTCCCACGTAAGGGTCCTTGAGATAACTGATATATGTCTAGATTTTAGTGTAAATCCCAGATTTGCCGTGGTTGCATTTGTCAAAACCGACTCTGCGTACCTTCCGCTCTGGACGCTCCGGGCCGTTTTGACAAACGCCACAATCGCTAAAAGTATCCCTCTAGTCCGGTCTTACTCATCAAAGTGTGTTACCAACAAAAGGGTGGATTTTCTTTGATGTGAACCAAAAGAATATAACTTAGAGTAAGTACCTTACTTACTAACCATCGGTGCAGTCTACAACCTTCTATTATATTTAAACATAATAGGTGGGGGGTGCAATTGCTTCTAATTTCAGCGTTCAAACGTTCCTGCGTTCAAACATCCCTACGTTTAAACGTCTTTTTCCGCGTTCAACCGGCTGCGTTTGATTGTCCGGCTCCGATTTGAAGGAAGCGTCCCAGTCGGGCGGCTGCCAGGGACCCAACCATCAGGGGGAAGTACTTTACAAACCCACAGCCTGCGGACCGCTGGTGTCCTCGCTTATTTACCTAAAAACCAAGTCTTGGGGAGCGCAAAATACAAAGCTTGCCAGGGGCGCTCATGACCCTAGCTACGAGGGGATGGGACAATTTGGTGTGGCCGACTCGTTGCGGGCCTTTCTCGCAGCAAGCCAACTCGCAGCCGTCAATTGAAACCCGTTTGTATTTTGTGTTGCAAATTTTGATTTTGAGCTCAAAATCAAGAGAATAACAGCTTACCATATAAAAGTAACAAATTAGTTTTTGTAGATATCGTATTCTTACATAATAAAACACTGTTATAGTATACTGTTACTTAAACACTGTTACATAATAAAGCACTGTTATATTATGTAATAGTTATTTTTATCATTAGGCTAGAAACTGAATTTTTCCGAGTAGGAGCTTTTTACAGGCCGAAGCGGATTAGCTGATTTTTTATGCCGACTTCTATAATTTGTTACATAAAATTTAATTATTTTTTGAAATAATTGGTATTAGGGAATTTTTTGTTGTTGGTAGAAACACATTTGAATTAATTCAAAATTTGACGTTTAAATTTAATTATTTTGTATTGTGTATGTGGTAGTGGATACACCAGCACACAAAGGCATTAAAAAGTGCCTTTTATCCCAAAAATTTGTAATATTTATTTAATTTAATTCAATTACACGTACAAAATACAACCAAGCATACCAGCTTCTTATGAAATAATCACTGTTTTATTCACACTCTAGGCGAGGAAACCAGCTTTTCATGCCGCATTTGAAATATGCAGTTGAACACTTGCCTGATGGAGGCGTAATAAATATTTTATTTCTTTGCTTCCAATGTGGAATTCGGTAATATTCGCGCATTTCTTATTCATCAGTCTTCGACTATTATCGTAGCCTCTTTCAATCATTGTGATTCAGAAGCAAAGAAAAACAAAAGAAAAATATAAGTATATATCTTCAAGGTGTCCCAAAAGTAGCGCCTATAGATGGAAAATGGAATTCTAAGATAAAAAGTCCTTTGCCATTTTTCTACGTGATGCACCGTTAATTAGTTATTAATTTATAAAAACAACCAATCCGAAGTGCGCTTCAGCAAACTAAAAAAAGTCAAACTCTCCCAAATCACACCCTAACACTCTCTACCATAAAACATGATATATAGCAAATTCTGTTTAATTGCAGGCGGCGAATTGGCCGACGGCAAAATGGGCTCGCGGCAAGTCGGTTCGCGGCGAGTCGGTCCGCGACGAGTCGGTTGCGGCGAGTTGTCTTAGACCTAGCTATGAAGCTGATTACCATCTCTTTTTGGTTATACAAAATACATAAATTCAAGCGAAAACTGTGAAAAGACAACATAAGGACAAGAGATGCATAATGAATTACGTTCTAAATAGCACTAAATTATTGATCCAAACGGGTCATATATGACTCAATTCTGTTAACCCTATGTATATTAAAAAAATCATTAAAAATCATATAAAAACCGGGAAATCATTACCAAACAACCTTTTAATTTATATATTGCAGTGTTATTTAATTTCTCTTGATGTGAGTTGTTTGAAATTTAAAATTTCCAACTGCTATCTCCCGAGGTTAATCAGGGAATCGCCTTCAACCTACGCTTATACTTGCGACATGCAAAGATAAAGATGTCCCACATTAAATTAAATTTTTGTTAAAATAAAAGATGTTACTGCCGCAGCAATATAAAGTACTGCCGCAGATGCCCAGAGTTTTATCAGGGAGGTGAGAAATGTGTAGCATTGATTCTTATGAAGCACCGCACATGACTGTTAAAAAGGCGAAACTTATTCTCGAAAAGAATGAATGCTAGCACATTTCTTACCAACAGGAACAACTGTGACTTCGCCGACAAAAAATTTGTCGTCTGCGAGCGCTGCAAAGATTTTACTGTGGAGCAGTTTGGAAACGAATTATTTAAAAAATCAATGAAACTAATTTTTAATAAGGAGATATTTAATTCCGGAGTCAGATAAGTCAGATAAGTACAGTAATACTCAAGGTTTTTGATTATTTGATTCAATTAATTTTATTTTAAATTATTTAATTTGGATTGCTTAAATGTGTCGATTACTATGTATACAGAGATCCCTAGTTCGAGCCAGAGTAGATACAGATTACACAAATTACACAATTAAGTATTTTGTTTGCACAATTGTGTGGAATAGTACGCCCAATTGTGTCCACACAATTGTGCACAAAAATTACACAATTAAGTATATTTCTTGCACAATTGTGTGAATTAATACGTCCAATTGTGTCCACACAGTTGTGCAGAAAAATTACACAATTATGTATTTTTTTTGTACAATTGTGTGAATTAGTACATCCAATTGTGTCCACACAATTGTGCAGAAAAATTACACAATCACGTACTCATTTTGCTGCCGTAACCTAGGTTACGATTAACCAAAATTTATAATTATATTTTTTAAAATTAATAAAATATTGGTTAAAAGATGTTGACAAAAGCAAAGAAGGTAAAAGAAAATTAAAATTATTATACAAATATCTGGAATAGACGAGTAGTATATAGATGATCGTAAATATAAAAAATCTGAAATTGAGCTAGAACAATCTCAAGAGACTTTTCCCTTTATATATTCGATACTTACTAATTACCTTTTCGAGAACTTAATAATTAAATTCGCAATAACTTTTCAAATTTAATGGATTTTAAGTTCTTTTTTCAAGTTTAAATGCTTGTTAAATTATATAAATGTAGACATTAGTTACATAGAAATAACCAGGAACGTGCAGTTAGTGGTGAAATTAAGTTATTCTGTGTCGGAACAATTCATAGTATGTAACAAACACATACAAATAGAAAATATATTAAGTTGTTTCTAACTTATCTGAAACTTACAAATTGTTTGTATTCCCATTACTGATAAAATAATGGAATAAACACATACAATTGTTACCCCAACATACAACAAATAAACTATTAACTTTCCAGACGGTATACGTACGTTGCAATTTAATAACTACGGTATTTTGGTGTTTATCTGTCTTGAAAATAAATTAATATAATAGCAACTTCACATTTTTCTAAATGAAGATAATTAAACTTTTATTTCACGTAAGTACGTTTCTGAAAAGTATTTTTAATTTTTTTTTATATTTAGTTGGTAAATAAAATAATATTTAGTCGGTAGTGTAGTAAATTTTTGTTGTTCTCCCTAAAACTTGAATTTTAAGTAAAGACATTTAGTTTCTTATCCCGGGCAGTAATAAAGTTTTTTCCACCTTGAAATATAATATACTATTAGAATAAAATAAATTCCTATTTTACGTAATTTATTTCTATAAAATTAATAATTAGGTGAAATTTAAAAAATTTTGATTGTAGAAAAAAGATAATATGATACATTATGATACATAAGCTCTGTTTTGCAACCCCATTAGCCCTGCAGGTTGCATAATACTTGCAGTTACCGCACTGCGTGAGATAAGATGTACATAAATAATGTGTTACCTTATAATTTGCTGTTATGAAATGTTACCTTATAAGTTGCTGAGTTGACTTACAACCTTTTATTTATTATTTCTACTTATTTATTGCTACTGAAAATATCAGTTATTACTTAATAAAAAAATAAATAAATCTAAAAAAATATTATTATTTACATAATATTTTCTTTCAGTTTAAAATATACTTTTTTAAATTTGTTTTTATGGTCGTCAATCTTAAAAGGAGTAGAGAGAAGGCGTTCCCTAAGCAGTCACCCATCTAAGTACGAACCGCAGTGATCTAACATCTGGTTATTTTCATTGCAAAACAAAAAATTTCCCCCGCAAACTATTCTTTTAAATAATCTTAAAAACTTTGAAATTAGTTACCAAGTTTCTTCCTGATGCAATATAGAATTTTCATTAAAGCAGGTGATGCCACTTTCAGAGTTGAAATTTCGATTTGTTTTGCATTTTCTTATTTAGGTTCTACATCAAATAAAACAAAATTCCAAAACTTTGCAGTTTATACCTGTAGCGGTTAATGATCGTTCCATCACACGCACGCCCATACACAATTTGGCTTGCATGCATTGCAGTTTAATTTAATGTCAGTTATCAAGTTAGGAAGGCAGAGTAACAAAAAGTGCATCGTTTGCTTGATGATGTTAAATCGAAGCAAATCTCACAAGACCATAGCAGCGAAAATATTATACTTTTATTGAAAATGATACAGTGCTTTTTTTAAAAGCGTGAAATTACCTTCAAATCAGATTACCATTTTCTATTGTCTAAAATGAACGGTTATTGAGTTATAGATTAAATTGTTGAAAATGATAACAAATCGAGGAGCTTCTCATTAATGGTAATACGGTAATTGTAATAATAAGTGGCATTGCAGAGCAATAATAGCACTCTTTGCCTCGGTTTCGCCTTTCCTATAGGAATGAACGCTCCTGTATGCTTACCTCATGTTACACAGTAGATGACAAAAGTACCTATAAACGGAGAGCTAGCAACAGATGAGAGCTTTTACTTCATAACTTGCATTTTCTATATATAGGAATATCTAATTTCTAATCGCTTTGTTCAGAAACCAGGGATTTGTTGTTTTACCCCAAAAATGAGGTAAAACAATTGTGAAAGTAAAGGATAGTGTAAACCTCAATTTCTTCATTAACATGAAAAGTATAATTATTTATATTACAAAAGTGGGGAAAGTAAAAAATTACTGCGGATTATTCATTAGTTTTCGAGAAAACGGTATTTAAAAACCAAAATTTTTAAATTTTTTTATTCACCATTTTCATCGAGGTATTTTGTTACCGGTCCGTGTGCTCAGATATACTCTTAGTGATAGTGGTCAGATGCAATTGTTACTCTGTCGGATGCACATCGTGCGTAACCGTAAGAGGCGGAACCTCTTCTGCAGAAACCAGTTCTGCGTTTGTTTAAATAAAAAATGTTCAGAAATACCAGTTCAATTGTAAATGCTAAGAGTATATCTGAGCACACTTGCCGGTAACAGAATACCAGTACAGTTTCTCGAAAATTAACGGATAATCCACAATAATTTTTTTTATCTCAGAAAATTGTTCTCTTATCAGAGAAGACTTTAGGAAAAAGTTAAATTTGTGGTATCGATTGACTCGAGAAAGAATTTTGTGAACAACAAAAATTATTTTATTATTAAAACTTAATTTGTTATTAATATCACGAAAACGTAGTCTGCTCGTAAATCTCTCTAATGCCCGTACTAATAGTCACGGATTAATCCGAGATTCAAGATAATTCTAGGATTTATCAATGAGATTTCTGGAATTTAAACCGTATCGTAGCAATAGTTGCTATTTCGAGAATTAATCTTGAATCTCGGATTAATCCGTACTAATATTAGTACGGGCATAAGTATAGTCTATATCACTTTATAAAAGGAGCAAATTTGTCAAGACATACCGAAAATTACAAAATCCATTTAAGAATAATTGACCTTGGCACGTGAAATTAGCCTCACCAAACTATACTTAAATTTTAAATAAAGAAAAATCTTACTGCTTTTATTATTTCATGAAAAATAGCCATTCAACAACGCCACTTTTTTAAATTTATATAAAAATTGAGTAATTTTTAGTTTTCTAGATAGACTTTGCTTTTATTCTGCAAGAATGTTCAGCAATTCCCAAGATCTCTATTGAAATTTCCAAAATATTTTTAGGAATTATCAAAATTTCTTTATCAATCCTCAAAAATTCTTCAAGAATTCTCAAAAATTCCTTAGGAATTTTCAAATTTTGTTTAGAAATTCTCAACAATTCATTAGATATATTTTAATATAAGAATTACTTCTGAAGATACCAAATTTTGGAAATATTTTTTTGGTTTTTGTCTTTATTGCATTATTTTATTTTTCAAAATTTACTTCATCACACCACAAAAACGTACTTTTATAAGATTTAAAGCAAAAAAATATTTATGAAAATTTGCGCAAAATTGAGTAGTAATTAATTGTGCAGTATTGGGTTTTCCATATTTTAAATTATCAAAGATTTCCATATAATGACTTTATAGAAAACTACACAAAAGATTGAATTTTACAATTAATTAAAATTATTGAATGAAAATTGGGTAAAATTTATAATTTTGATCTTTATACTTTAGGTGGCAGTAGGACGTTAACCTGATCCACAAAATGAAATTATGTGGTGCTTTAGATTGTGAATTCAGGTAGAAAACACCTAAAAATTTAATGCGGTGTTTTAGTACTTTTAGGCATCAAGAATACTGAGACAGTGAATCTTTGAGTTACTCCATTTACCGACCTAAGGACTTTTTGCGAACCCAAAGCTATCCTGTAGTCCTCCTCCCAAACGCAGTCATTAGGGGAGGGGACCACCTCCCATACTAATAAATCGTTGTTTTTGTTTTTAGGGGAAAATAAAGCACTTCAGACAAAAATGGTAAATAAGAGGAATATCTGAAATGCCTCCCTGGTTTCTTCTGTAGCAAATCGGTAGCCAAACCGTGGCATCCTGATTCTGGTCCAGATGATGATGAGTTGCTTCATTCATTAAATAAATCCCTGACCTTTATTTTTAAATTAAATGCGGCTATATAATTAACGAAATCCTATTGTAAATACATTTTAAAAAGTTGACTGCAGCTAGCTCCGCCCACTAAGACATGTGACTCCACCTATTTTTATCGAGAACACGTACCGCCAACAGAATGAGCAAATCAACTACTTTTATAAAAAAGAACCGAAATTTTAAATCGATTATTTAAATAATTTAGTGATTTCTGAAATGCTGGACTAGTTTATGTGCATTTTTTACTCCAGATGATAAATTTTGAAAGCTGATAGTTAAACCAATTCCAAAAATTGCTATATGTAATAGCGACGGTAAGACAAATGATAGTTGTGGTAAAACTAGAGCTGTTTTTGCTATTTGAAATAATTAATAATCTCGGGAGAGGTCGTTTCGGCTCGACCGATACGGTACAAAGATACTTCGGTGTATCTAATCATAGTTAGAATCATATAAGATAATTATTTTTAAGATAACTTGAAGAATACTAGACAGACATTTTTTTTTACAGTTTTAGAAGTCCGCTGCTAAGTTAACAATCAATATTAAAATACATCTCAAACGACGTGAAATAACACGCCCAATTATATTTACTTTGCGAGTCAATTAAGTGGAATAACAAAGCAGCAAATTTCGTTTAAAAATTTATACTTTTCACACGGAATAAGAACGTAACGTTTTTCTGAAAGAAATACTGAAAATAATTTAAGTAAATATACGGTTTTCTAATAATATAAATAAATATATTATTTATAAAATATAAATATAAAACGTAACGTTTTTCTGAAAGAAATACTGAAAATAATTTAAGTAAATATACGGTTTTCTAATAATATAAATAAATATATTATTATGGTAGTAAATAATTTATTGTGAATTACTGCACACATAACGAAATCTAGTATACCATCATCCTAATTAAATTTTAGTGAATATTGTTTGGGAAGAGCAATAGTGCAGTGGCAATTCTTGTCATTAATTTTCATTTAGCTTCTAATGTCTAACAGTAAATATTAAGAATTAATACCAGGGAAGATAATAATAGCAAATATGTACAATTTTCAATGCAAAATACCTTTTATGAGCCTACATTACTATACAAAGGAATTACTTGATTAACTTTGTAGAATCGTGCCTATCGTTGTGTAATTATGTTTAATTTGTTTCATTTCGTAAAGACAACATCCCTTTATTAGAATTATTATACGTGAAATGGAAATTTCCTATCTATAAAAGATTAACAAGAACAATAGAATCGACATTACTTCAGCTTAAAATCATAAATAAATGAACAGTGTACCTATCTTTTTATTTTATATTATGCATCTTGTATCTGAGTTTCCTTTGTTGTTGTGTTCTATTTACATAACATTTATCTTCAATTAACTTATTCGTATGCTTTCAGTTTTGACGATAGAAATCTATTTTGTAGCATTCATGTGGTGAAAATCTTGATTGGGTAACTGATTATTATTTTATAAACGCCTGTCAAGATATGCTGCATTGTTGACTCAACACTTTTAGAACTTCACAATAGAAAATCGACCATTATGTTCCCCTAATCAAGATTACACGTTATTTCTCAAGTTAAAGCGCTTCCATATTATTTCAATAAAAAACCCAGTAACTTATAGAAAATTTACATGGTCGCCTAACCTACATAATATGATAATATTACAGTAATATTTAAAAAGTAAAAAAATTAAAAGAATTTATTTTCTTTTAAATTTTTGTTTTTAAGTTAAATAACAATAGTACGGCTAGTAGTTAACTAAAGCACTCCCTGCCACTAAAACAAGTGCTGCAAGTAATTAATTTATTGACACGTATGTGAAAAATCGATATTTAAAATGCGATTGTTTCGAAATTTAAAGAAAATTTTGCGGTAGATCCTTTATTAAATTTTTTTATTTTAATGTCACCTCTCAAATTCTACAACAATTTGGGTAGTAGTTATAAAAATCTGTATAGGCATTTATCATCCTACACCCCTACATTGAAGAGCGATTTGTTTAATATTACAATTTTGATGTTTTATTTAAATTTTTTATTGATTTTTGAGTTTAGAGAGTATCGCTACTAATATATTTGTTTCAATAAAAAATAAAAATTGAAGTTGTTTTTAAAATACACTTACCAACAACTTGTAAAGCAATCGATTCACTTTGAACTGACCTCTCCATACCACCGATAATATTGGTAACTTTGCATACATATTCGCCTTGATACTCATACGTAACATTTGGAATATGAAGTTTTGCTTCCCGTCCTCGTTCTATAATCAAGTCAGACGGAGTTGGATATCTCTGTAACCATTGATAAGTAGGTTGAGGATTTCCTTCTGCTATGCATTCAAACGTTGTCGACGTAAATAACGGAGCGGTGGTTAATCGATCCGGTCCCACGCTTAGAATCTTAGGCGGATCTGAAATATAAATGTACACACTAAAACTTTTACTTTGTAAAACTTTTCAGAAGTAAAATTCAAAAGTTATGTAAATTATAAGGACACGGTGAATTACTTAATCTAAGCCGCCAATTCATAAGTGAAAGTTATTTAAATGTAAAATATTTTAATCAAAATATCCGACTAGTTTTGGTTATCGCTGTACGCATTCTGCACAATAACAGCTTACCAGATCTTTATCCTTCAATCTCTATGCTTCCCTGAAGCTCTACGAAAAGCATATTGTGTGCAAAACTTTCCGATCTTTAGTAGTTCCCTATGCAAACATCAGCGGTAAAGCAAGAGTGAAAATTTAGACCGATTATGAGATTGAAGCTAAAACCTAAGCCAACATGGCGCGTCCAGTTATCAAATTAGCTACCCTAATTAACGAACAAATTACATCTAAACTAGAGATTTACTAATTCCAAAACTTTCTCAAATAGCAATATAATTGATATAAGATTATGCACGTTACTAACATTATGAGTTTACTGTGACAACTTTAAACTATACAAATTTATAACTAAATCTTTAATAACGACTATGTTTGCTCTTAAAATTAAACGCAGGAACTTAATTTGAATAAGAATTTAATTAAATAAAACTTGAAGTTATGTTTGTAATAATCAAGAAATTTCTTATGTGTTTATAAAACCGAAATTTTCATTCAAGGAAACTTCTAATGTAAGTAAGAAGCTCAAATTTAATTGAATAATGCAGTAAGATTTGCAGAATTTATACTACGTCGATGTACTTTTAAACCCCACGTTAGGAGTCAATTTATTGTGATAGCTATTCATTTAGAAATTTTATAAAAAATTGAGTTAGTTAGTGAAAAGTTACCTCGTTAACTGTCAGTTTTTATTTTTACAGCTCAATTAGTTGGAGCTCAACTACGCTCTATATTACCTATAAATGTATATTTTAAACATTTACATGTTTTTCTATTTTTAAAAGCACAGTTCTAGTTTTTTAATTGCAAATTTGCTTTTTTAAATTGTTTTTAAATAAATTTTAATTTTAATTAGTTTTTAGTTTTGGGCGACTGTAGGATAATAGCGAGTGCAAGTTTTAAAACATTTTAATTATGAAATATTTATACGGAGTGCTCTAAACATGATGATCCATGCAAAAAATCAATTTATTCGGAAAACTCTTGCAGGATTAAGGATGAACCGCAGACACCTGTTTCTGACTCATTAATCTTATACAATGTCATGTCGAATGCAAACCACATTATCACACAAACACTCGACAATGTCAATGTGCTTGCGAGCTATCCGATCTATCGAAAAATCGACAAGTTCGACATAATCAGTTTCTCAAATTCCCGAATTTAAAATGTGAGCTGGGGTTACTCCAGTCTTGGCAGTGCGTTATAATCAACCTAATCAACAGCAGTATTCCATTTACAGGAAATTTTTGCCATACTTCAAGACTGAATTATTTTGAATCGATAATAACCGACAGGTAACAATAAATTTAAATTGCTGCAGTAGGATTTAGACAAAACAGCAACGTTGTTATAAATAATGGAATAAATAGACAATGAAAATAGAAATTTCTAGACAGAATTATTATAAGACGAATGCGTTAAATCATAAAGTTTAGATTTAGAAAATAAAATATTAACCAGATACCCAATTTACCAAATTATATCCTAAAAGTTATGCTTTTGCACCCAATTATTCCAGTAATTACATATACATGCTTACAGCAAACGGAGTACATTCATATAAATTATTAACAGTAATAATGTTGTTATACGTAAGCACAATAAGCAGCTTTCCAGATGTCTATATCAGCAAAAGCACCGATATTATTTAACATTTCATTGCATTATTAAGAGCATTGACTAATTCACGAATATTAGGTTTTGCAAAAATGGCAGCTTGACATCACATATTCTACATGTAGGTGTTGCATTCTTTATATCGCGAGTAAAGATATTTTAAAAATTAATAATTTTCCTGTTTTATTGCAGGTAAACCATTTCTATTTTTAATTTTAACACTCATTTTCAATTTGGTGAATCATTAAATCGTAGGCAAGCCGTTAGAATTAGCGCTAACTCAATTATAACAAGGTTTTAATGGCATAAAAACAATTAAAATGTAGGCTACATACAAACGTAACAAAATTAATAATTAATAGCTAATTACATAACCGGTGAGAAAGTGTATCTTTACTGAGCGAGTGCAAAAATTCCAGGACATCCTGTATACCTTGTTAAAGTAATCATTTCATGGAGGTTAAAATGATTTGAATTTACAGGCAACATTTAAAGTAATGAAGCAAATTAATTAGAATTTTGAAAGTAAAATCATTATGTTAATTTTGAAACCGATTTGTAATATTAAAAACTTTCTTAAATGATATTTAAGTATTTCACCTGCATAATTGTCTTCTGAAAGCATTTTCAGAACACGTGTATCTAATTACTTTTGTGTTTATGGTGGGTCATTTTCCATTCCCAAATACCCTTCGTGAGCATTTAGTGTGCATGACAGGAATGTAAACAGAAAATATTACGTCTATTAATTGATAACCGTAACAACAATATAGTACTAACAAAATTGTTTGGTTTAGCATGAAAAGCAACTTCAGATATAATTCAATAAGTCGTAGCTCCGTTCACGCAGACTTATACGTGTACATTCCCTGATACGAGATCTGAAATTTTAATGAAATGTTAAATGCATATCGTATTTTCAAAATAACGTGTGAATTTGAGAATTAGGATATTTGAAATTTGATTTAAATTTTAGATTTCGTCGCTTCTTGATCCAGAAGGTGGGTTTTGTAATTCTATAAGACGTCACACAGTGCATCCAAATTAGCATTAATATCCTAGCGCATACACTAAAGTGCTTCATTTAATATATTCAAAAAGGAAGCCTAAGTGCACTCCAGGTGCTTGTTAAAAAACACAACTCAAACTTCTGGTCTCAATTGTGAATAATAACGTAATGCCGTAACTTCGTAACGTAACCTATGCCGTAACGTAACACCTTTTAAAATAAAATATTAGTGAGTTAAAAATTAATAACCGGAATTAACAAATAACAGAAAACAACAATTCATGAAAACTAAATGTTCCTATTAAATATGTCATGAGATATATAATATATGCAAATTAAATTTTATGTAGGTGAACTTGTGAGGGAAAGTATATTATGCGGAAAATATTCCAACCTATTAATTTTCAGTCATTTAAGAAAATTGTAAGACGGAAAATCCTGATTCTTTTAAACCTTAGGAAGCGAGCATTATTAAATACGTGATCTATTATCCTCTAATTTTGTTTTGATAGGTCTGAAATAACTTTTGGTAGATAACTTTGAGGAATATTACAAATTTACATACAAATATCTAATAATAACACACGAAATCTGAAATTTAATGTAATTTGAAAGTTAAATTACTTTAAAATTATTTTAGTTTGAGTCTAGTTAATAAGCTCGACGTAGCCTTCAGTTGTAGTAGTTGTTCTATACAATTTTATTACATTATCCATGAGCTATTCTACATATAGAGCCATTGAGTATTAAATTTTATAGAGATCGCAACAGTGTAAAATAAACTCCCGTCACTTAAACAGTTCCCGAGATTATCGACCTGATAGTAATTTTTATTAGCTTCTTTATGGTACCAATAAACTACCACAGCTCTTTATTTCTATTTTTAGGTATACAGAATGTGACAAAGTTTCGACAAAAACGGTTACGTAACATCGTAATACTTTAATATATGCTGCTTCATTTTCACGTAAAGAAAACATTCATTCTACAAGTTATAGTAAGTTTAGTGTTCGCAAATCTGCCAAAGATGTTAAAACGAAGCTCGCAAGGAATTAGATTTAGTAAGCAATTTTATTTGAAATTTCACAAATTACAATTTCGTATTCAAAACAAAACTTTTTTAATGAAAAAAAAATTAAAATTTGGGAGTGTGAAGTTCAATCAAGTTCAATAGGCGGCGATATCGGAAAAGCCAATCACAGTAGCCAATTATCCAATTGCAATATTATCAGTTACCAGGTGTACAAAATTAAAATTCCACCTGCATAACTATAACAAAAACAAACATCACAATATGACATGGAACATTATGTAAACAGCAACAAAAGAATACAATCTAACCAGAGAATTACATATCTACCGTAGTAAATGCCTTGCTACACCAACAAAACTTTAAGTTTAGTTATCACCGATTTAAAATTGCAAAATTAACATTATTTTTAATTAACTCGATTAGTTAGAAACTAGATTCATGTACAACTCGACTGATGTGCAGCTCGATTGGTTGGAAACTCGATTAGTTACCTATTAGTGCCAGACCATCGGTTATCGATCTGGTTTTCGCATTGATTTCCACTTCCAGACATTTCGAAAAATTTTGAATTGAATTTGCGATTGAATTTGAATTATTTGAATTTAGATTTATTTGTTTTGGTTAACAGAATTTTTATAATTGAAGAGTCTCATTCTTCGACGAGTAGAAATTTGGACCGGGATTGGTAGGAATTTTAGATAAAAAATCTCCCTCTTTCCAAAATTACACGACAGCATATTTTGGTGGCTAAAAAAGTCGATCAATCAGAGCAACTATTTTTCCATGATCTCATGATTAATTTACGATAATATCGGTACGAAACCGATACCGACCCAGAATTGGCTATTTATTGTGTGTCAAAGTTTAAACTGATCAGCGGCAAAGCAACGGCAAACAACATTGGTCCTAGGTTAGTTCAAACACCGGACGTCAATGATTGACAGCAAAAACGATACCGACCCATCATTGACCATTTATTGTAAGTAAAAGTTTAAACTGATAACCGGCGAAGTAACGGCAAAATTACCTCACACAACACCTGGATTCAATGCGAGTGCTGAAAAACCAAGACGAACTAGAAAGACTAGTCGAAAGTTTCGAGGCATAGGTTGTTGAGGCAATCGACAAAGCCACGACCAACGTCCAAACCCGCAATCCCAGAGACCGTATCCCACCTCACGTTAAAAAGCTAATTAGAGCTAAAAACAACCCGAAACATTGTAGGGCTTACAGAGCTACTCGCCGAAGTAAGAAGAGCAATTAGGTGTTTTACACAAAATTAATGGGATGTCTAGCTAGAGACACTTACATTGCAAAACCCATCTGCTTGGAAATTAATCAAAAATATTTCAGGGAAGGCAAAAAGAGTTAAAATCCCGAAAGTCCAAATGGTGTGACCCTCAGTGTCCTGGAAAAGACGGATGTATTAGCCGAGAGTCTGGAGACACAATTCAGCTTAATACTGATCCTACAGACTTGGTGCACATCAGGAGGATAGACAAGGAAGTCACGCGGATTTTAACCACTTTCAGGAGAAATATCGAAAACGAAGAGCCAATCTCAGAAATCCAAGAGCCTACATAGGTCTATCAGCTTACTGCCCTGCGTAGGCAAGCTGGTAGAAAAGATAATAGCTAATAGGCTAGACCTAGAAACGGCAGAAAAGAAGATAATACAAAACGAGCAATTTGGCTTCAGGCCAGGCCTCTCAACGGTCTACCAATTCCTAAGAGTGGTCGAACAGATACAGAAAAATTGGGCACACAAGAAATCGACAGGGGCAATCTTTCTGGATATAGCCAAAGCACAAATCGCCTTCAGCGACACTTGAACCCACTTGGCCAATGGTTCCGCATCTGGTGCATAGAAGTAAATCCCAGCAAAAGTACGGCAACCTTCTTTACACGCAGTAGGAAGGTAAGGTTGAAGACAGTGGACTGAAATGGGGCCAGACACATCAACCAGACACATGTAATAAAGCTAAAGGGGCACTAGCAAATCTTCAATCAAAGAGGGTTTTGCAAGACGAACTTTCTTGTTGTCACTGATCGATGTCAATAAATTCGCAGCTCGTACACCGACCTATCCACCAGGGCAAAGGGCGGTGGGTCGGCGCTGTGATACAGGGAAACCTATGCTACATCGCCCCCCCCCTCCCAAATTCCGGTAGTTAATCTACGGTCGTCGTGTGCTTCACCATCAATTTTGAAGGAAGTGTGGACTCTGCTCGGTAACCCAGTAAAGTCACTCACAATTTGATTCAACGGCAAACGACATTCTCCCAGGGTCGGTTCAAACACCGGACGTCAATAATTAACTGCCGATCATTGTATGGCAAATCATAAAGTAATAACCGGCAAAACAACGGCAAACAGCATTAGCCTAAGGTCTGTTCAACCAACAGACACCAATAATTGGTTGCCGGTACGAAACCGATATTGGCCCAGCAGCGGCCATTCAATGAATGCCAAAGTTTAAACTGATCGCTGGCAAAGTAACGGCAAGCAGTATTGGCTCAAGGTTGGTTCAAACACATGGAGCCAATGATTAACTGCTGGTACGAAACCGATGCTGGGCCAGCATTGGCCCAAGGTCTGTTCAAACACCAGACGCCAATGAATGGTTGCTGGTACGAAATCGATAATATCCCAGCACTGGTCATTCATTGTAAGCGAATACTTAGACTAAACATGAGCCAAGCACTGGCAAATGGCATTGGGTCCAATGTTGGCACCAACGTTGTATACCAACGGTCGGTTTTGGAAATAGTTATAAACACACTTATTTTAATGCTTTTGTGATGAAATTCACATCATCATCGAAAGTGTGATGAAAACAAATATAGGAACTCAGTTGTTCAGATTTCATCGGATTGGGTTTTCCCTTATTATGTTAACAATAATCACAATTAAACTAAATCAATTGATTATTCAGTGCGTAATTTTAAAAAATAATGGTTATTTAACACCAAATAAAAATAAAATATTATTTTTACCATAAGAAATTTTACCATGCTTTTTAATGAATCATAAATTAATTTAATTGAAACCAATTAAGGTAACAATTTACATGCTGTCGTATTTCCCTTTCCCCTGCTAGAAGGATGTGAAAATTATGACAAGCTTATAACCTGAGGAGAAATTAGAAATTTCAATGTAAGGTAATTGCGTAACAACTTTATTGTTTATAGAACCTGTGTTTATACTCGACGTATGGGCTTCAAATTTAAAATTGAAAAATTTTTTTAAATCAACGTAATTTCTATTTATTTTTACTTTTAGAATGTTTACCCCAGGCCCTTGTTTAAAAAATTGCTTCTTTGTTCACCCCACTCACTATTATCTTTGACGATGTCTGCCCACTTCCTAAAATAGCCTTACGCCGCCACTTTCAATTTGCTGTCCATATTTATTTTCAATAATAAACAAAATTTTATGATTTTCTTTGTTTTTGTTTCTTGACATTCTTACATCTTACACGTTTTATATTTTCTAAATAATAATTTATGTACTTTGTATAAATAATTAAAGGCTTATATTTTTCAAGTTTCAGTGCGACTACGTAGCTTTAAGAGTTAGTTATGTTTGTTTGGTTATTTGTAAATTAAAATTTTGCAACTGGCTAATACTTTATAAACTTTTAGAAATAATGGGTACAGCAAATAGGGATCTTTTCTGGGCGGTGATACTGTAAATTTTGTAGACAACAACTGTTAAATTAAAATAAACAAAAAAGTTTTGCTTGAAAATATTGCTGTTTGTTTTGTTTTCTTAGTGACCATAGCTGGACACATTACCTAACCAAACCTAATTTAACCTAACCCGACGTCGTAAAGTCAGCCGCCCGATATAAACTGATTTTCATTATCAAAGCTAAAGATAATACAAATATTACATAATTGAAATAAAATAAAAGATATAATTATATTTGTAAGACTACGCACTTTTCGAAAAGTTCCTAATAATTACACCAGATTGTATAAAGAGCTCTTGAACGTTTTCGATATCGCAAAACTCAATCTGTGTTATCGTCTACATCTTCACATATCCGAATGAAGTAGTTGCTGGAAAATACGAAAATATTTTCCAAGATAAAATTTTACGAACGACACGCATGTGAACTAAATTATTTCACGGTTTTATCTCAAATTATTTTCTTTAATGGAATCGAAAAAATGTAGAGTATGCTGTAAGATTGTGGATTACCGGTAATTTATGTATGTACCAACAAACTTTTCGAGAACAATACATCAACTCGGATTTAAGCAGATATCGAGAATTCATGCAAATAAATAGCAAAAAGTTATTGTAACGATAATTTGAGTTTTTTAAATTCACCCAAGTTCAGTTTTTCTTCTTTCTCCATAAATTTCGTTAAAGTATCTCATGACGTGCGTGTAAGTAATCAAGCGACTACGTTATTGTCACAGAGATAAACAGTAATCTTTAGCAACAGGAAATGTAGTGCTAAGGTTCGGGTTTTTTCCTTTAACATTTAGCTAAGATGATGTTCACACCAATAACGTCATGTCATTCGGAACTCAAATTTTAATCTATAAATTGATCTTAAATCTACATTCGTAACCGTAAAAATGTTTTGTAAAGTTAATGTAAATGGTAATGTAAAAAAATGTATGAGGTAATTCGCTCCGACTTTAAAAAGTTGTTTGTTTGTCACCGAAAGATTTTTCTGTTTAGTTTAACTGGGAATTATTGCTCATCCGTTCACATAGTTTACGGAAAGTTCCCGTCTAGCGGAGGTACAAGATTCGAACTAAAATTTCCGTTCAGCAGCTCAACAAGCTAACGCCGTAAATTATTCATAATTTTGTTCATTCTGTTAAGTAATTCTCTTTATGAGATATGGCTTGAATTTACCTACTAAGCAAGTGTTAAATGTTGTCTTAATAAAATTATGGAAATTAACAAATTCAATCTCGGACACTTTGAAGTGGCGGACGGATGTATGGGAACTAATTTCGTTGGTTTGCTTTATAGCATTGATAATGTTTGCACTTTTAGTATATTAAGTAGACAACTAAACTGCTTGACACGGCATAAATTTATATTCAAGGAAAATAAAAATAAAATGTTTATATTTGTTACATATAAATACGCAAACTAAATAATATAGTCTCTTGAAATACATAAATTTAGTGTCTAGCACAATTTATTCGAGCACATCTTTGTAATATTTAACCATTCCTTTTACCCATTTTCTTAAAGAAATATGAATTGCAAATGTAAAAGTACTTTCGTATGCCAGTTTTTATTTTTAAATAAAAATGTTGATGCTTAATTTGATATTTCACGTTGTTTCACGAAAAGAATGGAAATTATAAAGGGTTAGAAAAACAATGGAAAATGTCTTCTCTTATTGAGACCCATAGAAAGTATAAAATAAATGGTTAAAAATAGAGATTTAGGAAGATTAAGAGAGGCGCCTAAAAAGCTTATATTTTGTCGCCAGTCTTATTGAATATTTATAGAAAATCGTTAGGGAATTAAAAGGAAAACGAGATCCCACATAATCGATGTAAACTGGGAAACAGATGATGAAATTCTCATAGAAGAGAATTTTTTATTAAATTGTCGAGTAACACGTGGGTTTTAATATATTTAACTTATCGAAAATCCGATGTGCTGATATTAGCAAATATCGATGACTGAATATGTAATATAAAAATTAAATTTAACATCGTGAACAAACACAATAAAATTCAACTTATTGTTCCCTAAGCTTTCAGCAATATTTCTTCTTCAGATGTTTCTATTATATTATTGGTAAAAGCTTATAAATTAATTTTAATTCGTGAAATATCGTAAATGCGAATTTTACCTATTTATTTAACTTATCGACGTTTGATTCAAACTAAAATCATCGCTTTCTCAAGGAATGGCAGGAATTTGACTGGTTCTAATCCATAAACAATGGATTAACTAATCTCCTCTTCTTAAAAACTCTTCTTGGCAGGAGGTCTATATCCAGCAGTGGATAGAAAAAAAAAGAAGAAAGAACAGAACTCCAAGTGCAGGAATAGCGGAGAATTAAATATAAATATCTAACCGACGGTTTTATACCGCCCGAGACGAGACGAAAAACAGCGGAATTTACAAAATGTGAGTGTAAATGAATTTTCGCTCGTAAAAATCTATCATGAAAGATAGATACTCCCGAATCCGAATCCCAAATCAAAAACATACATTCGGATAGTTTTGGCCAGCAAAGTTCGAGATTGATTTCTCTTCATCAGGTATAAGTTAACCCAAAAGAGCTAATGAATGCACTGAAACCTCTGCATGAATGCATGCAATTCAAACTTTCTAAACTAACTAACTGCATCTTGGAGCGCTTGTGAAAGCTTAGCGAGAGTTCTTTTTACAGGCATCTGTAATAATTGCATGTAGAGAATTCTCTCGCAATCTATTAACACCACTAAGCTTTTAAATGAAAACAATATCTTAAAATAAGAAAATTAAACTTTGACATTTTAACTTCTTTTTAATTCTGCGACGGTTAACTCTACGACCAACAACTCGGCGACTTTTTCTTATCTCTTTTTCTTTTTCTTACGCGTTTCACTGCAATTTCGTTTCGTTCACTGCGAGTTCACTGTCGCCGAATTAACCTGTCGCTGAGTTAACCGTCGCAGAGTTAACCGGTCCCGAGTTGTCCGTCGCCGAGTTGACTGTAGCAGAATGGTAATCGCCGAGTTGCCCATGTTTGCTATAGAACTACACATTTTGCACTTGTAATTTAGATTTGTCACTTGATATTCATAATCATCAAATGATATTTAAAAACCGTCAAACGATATTCAGAAACTGTCAAAAGAAAATTAAAAAGCGCCAAATACATCATTTGACAATTTCTGAATATCAATTAACAAATCTGAATTACAATTGAGAATTCCAGAATATAAATTGAAAATTTTGAATTACAATTAACGCTTTCTGAATATCATTTGACTCTTTCTGATTTTCATTTGCCACTTTCTAAATTTTATTTGACGGTTTGTGAATTTCATTTGACGATATCTGAATATCAATTGACCGTTTCTAAAGTACAATAATTGACAATTTCTAAATATCAATTGACAAATTTGAATTATAATTGACGATTTCTGAATATCAGTTTACAATTATTGTAAATTATAGGGTTAATTCTTAAGGAAGGTCAAATCCCTTCGGTTAAGCATTGACTGCAGGGAGATAAACAGGAAAACTCCTAAAGATTTGTATCCGCTAAACAGCTTAAGTGGCTAACTGGTTGCATAACGTCAGGATTTGTATTTCAGTATATTAGACGCGAAAGAAAGGTTTTACGAAATAGATATAGAAACAAGATCAAAACGAAAGTAAATTTTTTTTTTCTTTTTTGACCTTCACATTCTGTCAATTGGTTAAAAAATCCAAGTGCAGGCAGCAATAAAATGATAAAGTGTGGCTGTAACGTAAGATTGTATGTATCTATAACAATTATATAATCTAGGTTTTGCGGCCCATAGCCGCACCACAGATGACTTCAGAAAAAAGTTATGAAAAAATAAAATTTAATTAACTATGCAAATATTAAAAATGAAAAATCTAAAATGTTTTTAATTGACAATTAATTAAAAATCAGGTGGGTACACCCAGAAAAATTAAAAAAATTAAAGATATTCTTATTCAAAGACACATTTATTACCCCAATTTTGACGAAAACACCATAGCATTATATTATACTTCTATCCATTTAATTTGATACTTCGAGATATGAAGGATAAGAGGAATATTTCGTAATAATAAATAATAAAATATTTTGAGTTTTGTCGTTCGATTTGCGTTGTAATTTTTAAATTTAAATTTAATATTTATTATGTTATGGTTCACCAAGTAAAAAAAAGGTAATTTCCGATGAAAAATTGCAATATTTAAAACAAGAATATGCCGTGGCTTTAAAATAGAAACATGAACTGATTTAATGGATTATCATTTTCATTATAAAGGAAAGTTTAAAACACAATATGTAGTGAAAAAGTAGTTTTCAATAATTGATTACTGCAATATTACTGATTGGGCTCACCAGTACAAAGGTTTATTGTACAAAGTATTTTATTCATAATGCAAAGCAGAGATTAAATTTATATTATTATGTAATTTGCTTTTTTTTCTGGTAAAACAGAAAATCAAATGCAATTACATATTTTCGAGCCTAAATAATTAATTTGATTTACATCCACACTACTTAACGTCTTATGTAGAACATTAATTTTCAAATTTTCAAATTCGATTAAATTCAATCAGAGGTAGATTTAACTCGGTCTGAGGGGGTGTACAAAATACCACCTTTATACGTTTTCTTAAAAAAAATATGTTTAAAGGAAAATAGGTCATACACCTGATCCTTTTCTTGTAAAAAAAATACATCACGGTTGCCTGTACAGGATTGGGGAGTTGTGTATGTTTGGCTAAGCTATAAAATTTTTATGACCCGAAGATTCTTGCTGGTGTAGTTTATTTGTAAGGTAATTTTTAACTGTTAATTTAAATTAAACATACCAAGTAAAAGTTCCAGTGTCGGTGTCCGGAATTCGCTGATATACTACACTGTTTCTTAGCGTTTAAATTCGAATTGAGCTAAACTAAAATCTTTTAAGTCAGGCGGACACAGGTTGCAAGTTTGGCGAAGTAAATCTCTTGCTTCATTTAAGTACATGTTACAAAATAAATCTTAGCTTAGCTTAGCAACTGGTGTCCGCTCGGCTTAATGGTATGGGTTCCATCCATCACCAAAACAATAAAGTTGGATTAATAATTTATTTTAAAATAACTGGTCGTGTACATTTTGCTTTTTGTTGTAGCTTCGTAAGTAGTAAATTAGAAAACGAGATCGTAAGATCCTGAAGCTTAACTTAATTAATTGTTAATGTAGAGAAAATTAAATTTTTTACAAAATTAAAATAGCACACGCTATTTCAAATTTATTAAAGTATTACATCACATTTTCCATTTAAATTTTCTATTACAAATGTGCCTGGGTTGTAATTTCATGTGTAATTTGTAAATAGAATTGTTATTTACACCACCAACTATTAAAGTTGTAATTTTCCCTGGAAGCGTTCAAAATAATGAAAGTTGAATCAATTGGTAATTGTTTCATTACTTGCACAAAAGCAATAATTTAACGTTTTTCAATTTTATAAATTGATATCTTGATTAAATACCACTACAAAAGATTTTTCCTATACAACAAATTTTCATCCAATTTCTTTGAGAAATATTGGATTAAAAAAAGGAATATAGAAATTTTAAAATATAAATTATTAATATAGTACATGTAATAAAATATAGAGTATCTACTGTTATTAAAAATTAAAAAAAATTTACCAGAAAAAAACCTATTCGGGATCGGTATTTGTAAAACCAGTAAAGTATTGAAAGCGAACAACTGAAGTCATCCGAGTTCCAGCAACACTGGTAGCCTAGTAAAATGAGTATTGGGCTTATACATGAGTGCTAAAGATTGGGCTAATTAATATTTTTATACATTAATGATAATCTCCTTTAGTCTTTCTAAAGGACTGTGTAAGCGTAAATTGGACCGTCATACAACGACTTAAGGTATCCGATGATACGTCCGGAATCACTTCAAGGATGAATTCGTAGGTGATTCTTCCACATTGAACCATTCTTCGTTTATGATGTTCGGTATTTCTCATTTTCGGGAAGGAAGTCTGGTCTATAGAAGATCACAGGTTGTTTCTTCTTTACTTTTTTCCACATGTGTAACCTTCTAAAGTCAATGCCTAGTGGGTGGATACCGGCTATAACACCGGCTGCAACGGCCAAGATCGTTCTGTATCCCTTGCAGATTAGTCATCAAAAGAGTTTATAATAGTCCAGGAACCTTGCTTTGGTCTGGCGTTCATCCATCCTCCATGCCCAGATCTCGCTTCCATAAGCCACGAAGCCCCTTTATAGATTCGGGACATGGATTCTTTCAGGTTCATCTCCCAGCTGGCTTCTGCCTTTCTTTGGAGTCTGGTTCTGGTCTTCGTTGCCGTGATACTGATCTTTACGCTTACACCACAGGAGGAATTTGTTCACGGCATCTTGAAGTTTCGTAACGAGTTCCTTTCTGCTTATGGTCTTGATGATCTTACCAATGTCATCGACATAGGCTTGCGTGGTGTAGATAATTATCTAGCAGTACAAGCAGTACTCCACTTTTGTCAGGTTTGATGAAATGGTGACATGCTCCTCCTCAAGTAATATCTCAGTATCCCTAGGATCTCCGGGGATGTTCCCCTCTTACACAGAACGTGAAAAAGCGCTGGCCAACAGAGGTTGTCAAAGATTAGTACCCTTTCTCGTTTTAATCGATTTTGACAGTCTCAACTAATTCTTGGTTTGCCTTTACGGTTGATCTCCCTGCTACAAAGTTGAATTGCTTTGAGAAGTGGAAGGGTAGTCTTGATTACATGAGCCGATTCTTGATGGTCTTTTCAAAGATCTTCCCGAAGACCAAAAGGAGCGTGATCGGTCAGTAGTTCTTTACTGACCCATGGTTCCCTGTAGGATTCTTTAAAATGACACAGAGTACACCTTTTTGCTACAGGTAGGAGAAGTGGGCCAGTTTTAACCAAGAGTTCATGATTTTTAGTAGTGTCATCTGGATTACCCCGTGCATCTTTTTCAGAAATGAGGCTTGGTTCATATCGAAACCTGGTGCCTTTCTTGCTTAGGTATTGTTAACAAGTTCATTTTTTGTTATTTCCCGTGAATTCATGTGTTCCCCTGCCACCATCAGATTGCCAAAATCGGCCCTGGGGGTTTGGTAATCCACCATAAGAAGTTACAACACGACAAGAGTAGGAAAATGGCAACTGAAGATAATTGTCCGAGGTTGAATCGTCCTAAAATTGTGCCTCCAATGTGAAAATCTGACAAAAATTGTTAACCGGAAAAGGCAAACATTTTGCTAAACATCTAACGGGCAGTTGTATAACAGAAGATCATCGTGGGTTTAGAGTTAACCCATGGAATTTTCAGAGTTAAACTTTAGCTTTGACCACTCCGATTAAATATAATGTTTCCCTGTTGCGGTCGTTGCTTGCTCAATTTTCGGCCGATTTTCAAATTGGAGGCACAAAGAGAGTTTATTGCTGTAGCTTTCCATAGTAAATAATCGTCCGCTTAGGTGGCGATCCATGCCTGAAGTAGTGCCTGTAATGCTCTATCTACTTGGATGATTAGATGGTCTTAATTTTGAAAGTGATTTATTTTGAGTTTTGGATATTATTTTGAGAATAAAGCTAACTTGATTTTGATTCATTAATTCTGATTATTTTTTGATTTTGAGTTGTTTCATATTTTGAACAAAGTTGGATATTTTTTTAAAATAATTTGGTTTAGATTGAGATCTTGAAGATATAAGAGATAAGTTAAATTTGGAATATTAATTACTGCTAATTACGATAATTAAAATTGGTTATAAGACTATTGGCCCTCGACAACTGGCACTTGACAGCTGGTCTTATTGATCTTTGCAAAAATTAGCTTCGAAACAATAAATTGACTTTTGACCTTTCAGGTTTTAAAATAACTAACCCTGGAGACGAAACAATTATTGATCTCGCGACTGTTGACTGTTGTTGACTATTGAGTAATTGGTCTTCACGACAATATTTGATCTTTGCGACTAATGACCTCACAGTTGTGATCTTGGAAATTTTCGTTCCAATTTTGAAATTATGAATGAAATTGATGTCAATCGATAGACCTTCGTTTGAGCCTGAATGAGCTGAAATATGGATATATGAAGATATTTCCATATATAATATGGATAAATAGAAATATAAGAATAATAAGAATAAATAAGAGAAATATGGATAGTTTGTCTACAGCCCCCCAGTAGTTTTTTGCGAATAACTTCGCGACCTTTGAGGCTCAAACGAAAATAATGGAAGCTCATTGAGGGTCAAACGATGCTCTAATGTACGACATAAAATTCATATACAAATTTGAAACGGGGGGGGGGGGGGGGCATAATATCTACAGCCCCCCAGTTGTATTTTGAGAATAACTTCGCGAATTTTGAGGCTCAAACAAAAATAATGGATGCTCATTGAGGCTGAAACGATGCTCTAACACTTGACACCAAACTCATCCAAAAATTCGAAACTGGGGGGGGGGAGGCGCTGACATGCACCTATGGAAATTGCATTGGGAATTATTCCTGAATTAAAAATATACAGTTGCTCCAACAATTATCAATACACCCCTATGTTAACCATGTAAATTGCACATTTTGAAACCGTTTTTTGACATATGAAACTCGCTTTTACAGCAAAACTTTTCAGATATTTTTTATTGCAAATTTTAATCTCTTCAGTTTTGTGTCTATACATTTTTTTATTTTCTTTCGCCGTTGACGAGTTACAGCGACTTGAAGAAAACTCTGTAAAAAACCCCCATAAGAGCAATGTTAATTTTATTAACTTTTTTACTTAGTTTTCTTTAAGTCGCTGTAACTCGTAAACGGAGAAAGAAAATAAAAAAATGTATAGAAACAAAACTAAAGAGATTAAAATTTTCAATAAAAAATATTTGAAAAGTTTTGTTGTAAAGCGAGTTTCATATGTCAAAAAACGGTTTCAAAATGTGCAATTTACATGGTTAACATAGGGGTGTATTAATAATTGTTGGAGCCACTGTAGATGTTTATATTATATTCTTTCAGGAATTAAATGTATAGATTTTTATATTATATTCTTAATAATGAAGAATAGAAAATAGAACAGATATAGAAAAAAAATTCAAATTTTGGTTTGAAAGTCATAAGTTCAAGAATATATTTTTTTAAACGCAATCACAAAGCCAGGTTTATTAAACCGGGGGGTCTGGGGGGTATGGAATACCCCTCAGCACATCAGTGATTGTGTTCAAAAATAAAAAATGTGGTATTGAATTTCAAACCAGAAATCTTAGATTTTAGATTTTTAGAAATTTGATTTCTGGTTTGAAACCCATAAGCCCAATAACACCATTTTTTGGGCACAATCTCTGGTGTACTAGAGGGTACTCAATATCCCCCAGACCCCTCGGTTTGAAAACCTAACTAGATACATTTGCGGTGGAGGGGGGGTTCGTAAAATACGTTCGCAAACACGGAGGAGGGAGGGCGGTTAAGCAATAGCTTAACGTGACAATATATAAAAAGGGGGGAGTTTATCAAATTTTTTTCATTAATTTTTTTTTAAATTAATTTATATGCTATTTTTAATCAGAACAAATTGCTTATAAGGGGGATCTAGCTTATGTGACGTTATATTTGCTGGAGGCTTCCAGAAAATGTACCAAAGGGGGGAGGAATCCGGCAACATTTTGCATGACAAACTGCTCAGGAGCCGTTCATAAAGCAATGATTACAAACGTTCATTAGCGTTATGTTGTAAGGTATTCGTTGGTTGTTTAGCTTTAGTGAGTGTGAGCAAAACAGAATGAGTCAAATACAAGTTTAGGTGATTTTTCACCATGTAAAGTAAAAATGTTCAATACGCGAAGAAAATCTACCGCAAACTAGATCAAGCCCGTTCAAACCAAAATTCTGAATCCGCCATTGAGTAATTCGGTAGTTGTATAAAATTGTTCTTGGATGTTAAATAGCCTCAAGCTTTAATCTGTTCAAGGAGCTTTGTTTGTTCTTATTTAAAATTATGTTAAATTTTAATGAACTTTCAAATGAGCTTTCAAATTTAGGAGTTGTGAAAATTAACTGATTAAAAAATTGTCCTCGTGATATTAGTTTTAAAATTCGTTGGAGTATTTTCGGTTTTGAAAATAGCCTTTATTAAACGGATTAAATATTTACCTATTAACCCCTTCGTATAATTGGTACACCACCTGCTCATGTCAATGAAAATATTAGTCAAGAGTTGGAGGAACACGACACCGAAATTCTGCAGTACACGAGTGCACGCGTAAGATTAGCAAGTAAGCCATTTATTTTTAATTAGGATACGCGTGCCACTCTTTACAGATTTAGAATAATTTAATAATTCATTTCAATTGATACTTTAATTTTTAATTTTTGCAATACAATTAATTTGCTTAAATTTAGTGCTGTTGTGGTATTTATAGTTTGTTGCATGTTTAATTTGGGCAAACAGCGCCAAAAATCCTTGATCTTTCTATCCTTTGCACTTATACTCTGTTCCATCAGTTTTGCATGATTTTCATTGATTCTTACTATAATTTACTTTCCAAAATAGTTCTATAGGTTGTCAGTTTGGTAATTCTGATTTTGGTCATGGTACATGAGTTTAGCACAAAGTATCGTATAATTGAACAAATATTTGATAGAATATCAAATTAAGTCCATTCCATTATTGAGAATAAAAAGAAAATTTGAGTATTAGGATTCTAGCAAATTTGATATGAAACATTTCATGATAGCAGCTCTACAAGCAGTTGCACTTTAGAAATTAATGATATATAACCTACCGAGTCGCATGTAAATTTGACCAAAATGTCAAGTTATTATTATTTTACTGTTATTAATTAATTATGTTATTTGTTGCAGAAGAGGACCGGAGTGTTGTGCCGTCGTTCCTGGCACTGCCCACGACAATTCAGCTTCAAGAAGTTTCCAATTTATTTTATAAATAGTTTTTCTCATTAAAGCTTAAATAATTAATATTTTATAAATACACCGTGTAGGAAGCATTGCAGTAGTCCCAGTTACTTGGCAATTGATTATTCATCCCGCTATTGCTTTGTTAAATGAAGTGAATAAATATACAAGACTTTCGATTTGTTTAAATTAAAATATTATGTTTAAATCAACAACAAGCAAATAGCAGTATATTCTGATAATATTTATTCGGAAATACAAAAAAAATCCTTACAATTTTTATTGTCTCTCTGTTAGTTTCAATTTAAAAACGTCATATAATTTATTAATTTTAGTTTATTCTCACTTTATTATTTAAGAAAAATAAAACAAACAAACGTAAACGAGTTACCGCTATATTCGTCGAGCAAACAATACTGCTGAGAAGAAGATATGCATAATTAACTGATATGTGTGAAAGCAGAGCTGAATAGTAAAATAAGAATAATATAATTGTTATGAAATGTACACAGATGGTTATATGAAAACGATGTGATATGTTGGTCGTTGGAGGTTATGCAGAATTTGATAAATGTGCTCTTGGGTCTTCATTCGGGATTAAATAAATGTATATTTCAGTGCGTAAAATGTGCATTATAAAACGACCCCTTACGCTTAGATTATATTCTACGGTATAATTAATACTTGGATGTTCTGGCACATTGAAAATTTTAAAATGAACTGAAATGCTGTAAATAATATGTATTTCGTGCACTTTAAAATTGAATTTTTTTGTAACAGCGTAGGGAGGAATAGAAACATTCGATGTCCTTAAGAGCATATTTGGAAAAACCTATGTAAATAATGAATTAAAATGTACTACTTACATTTAATATTTAAGTGAAATCTCAAGGGTTGCGATTCTCCAGCCACATTTTTTGCATGACAGGTGTAAAGTCCTGCGTGCTGTCTTACAACAGGACTAAATTGCAAAAGCTCTTGAAAGCTCGCAGCTACACTTTGTCCTTCTCTTCGCCACGTTACAGACGCTCGGGGGTTTCCATTTACAATACATCTCACTGCCACCGAATCCTTTAGTTCTTCGACATCTGTTGTAGGAATTCCCACTAAACGTGTCTCGGGAACAACTGAAACGGAAAACATTTTAAGTAATTAAAGAAACGTAAAAGTTAGTTAAGTGAATTATTTCTCAATAGAAAATTCGATCAATCACATCCGATATTATTTTTGATATATAGATAATTTCAAGTTTTACAGCGTTAACTCCAATTAAAGCATTTGTAACAATAGCAATTATTATTAAACTTTTTTAATATTTATTACTTCAAAGTAACTTTTGCAATTTAGGCTCACTTTTGCACTTTACAGTAAATAAATTTGAATTCTCCTTTCATTAATTCTCAATGGAAGATACATGTTGGATACCCAGTTGCTCTTATGGGATATAAAAGCGACAATAATTTATTATTACGCAACTATTTGCCATTAAATAATGATAAAAGTAATGTCAATTTAAACCCAATTTTCCGGCCGTTAAAAAATCACGCAGTTATATCTATTATTATAGAAATATGTTAGATATAGTTTTAATACCATATATTGGCACAATTCAATTTTATTAAAACATTGCGGTTCATTGGCATAAACAAGCGCTTAAGTCTAATACTTTGTAGTATCCATTGTGTTTTGTACTCTGAATTTTCACAACAAAATGAAAACAAAAGCATATTTATTGATTATAATGATATCGACACTATAAAATGGTATATTGGTATTTAAGGATATAAATCAGGATAAGCGTCCCCTTTTTACTAAATTTAATTTAACTGCTTTGTTCGGATGATCAGCTTGCATTTGTGAATTAATCTTAATCAAACTTTGCTAAATCTTGCAATGAACCATGTAATTTACTGGTTTAATAATTGGTTCAGTACAATTAAAATAATTAAATATAAATAATGAATAATCATATCGTGCGAGGCTACTATATCCTCTCTTGAACGGATTTTAGTTATCGTGTTGACCGGTGATTGCATTACGGTTAAGGTTGCTTGGAAGCTCGGTTTAAATTTTCGAAAGTTTTACATTCACCAAAGTAACATAACCATGGGCAAACCTACCGTACAGGAAAAGGGGTGCCACAAATGTTTTGCGTATTTTTATAGTTGGTTAGGAATATGTTACATCTCCGCAAAGCAGACGTAAGAATTAAGTCGATCAATGGATGCTAGGACTTTCATGGCCCTGCAAATTGTGCAGAGGGTCCTGAAAGCCGGAAGACAAGCTTCCACGCAAATTATAACTTCTCTTTTTAAATTATAACAAATTATGAAACACCAAAACTTAACGGCATGACCAAGAAGCATAATCTACCAAAAATCAAAATCATTTAAAACCGTTTAGCAGTCCTGGAGGAGTTTTAAGAAACCACATTTGTTATGAGTATGACAAGGAATTACTACTTAATTATTGAATTATCACCACAATTTAGAAATTAAAGAGAAACATTTTAAGCCACAAAATTAACATTCAAAGATGGTGTTGAGGAAAATTGCGAATGAATCTGAAGACTTTAAAAGGTGCATGTCCAAGCAAAGTAAAAGATGGCTATACTTAAAATTAAAAACAAAAAAAAATAAAAAAAAAATATAAGGATTATGTGTTAATCAATTAAAATTTAATCAACATTGATTACAAATCCTGCCAAATTTTATGTAAAATGGCCTCCTGAATCCGAATATGACCCCCGTTTTCCCCCATTTCCCACCGTTTTTGCGGGACGCTCCCCCACCTATTTTTATCACTTTTCGATAATTTGGAGGGACGAAAAGAATTATTTTAAGTTTTACAAAAGCTAGAGGAGAGCCTGAGGGGCTCGAGAAGTGAAAATTTTTTTTAAAATAAACATTTGTTGCAAGAAGATAGATTTAAGAGAGGGGGGATTTGCCTTCTTAAATTGTAAAAATTTCATTAAAAATGATCGATGTTGTCCCATTTTTTTCAAAATTTTTGTACTTTATTCCTAGATATTCCAGCTTGCAGTCCCATTCACCCTCTCCCAAACTCTTTCAAATTATAAAAATATATAGCACCGAACGAAGGGGTAATGGTACTTTACGGCGCCGCTGGTTCTGGGCAGCCAGTTAGACGCAGCCGGTTTGGCGTAAGCAGTCTAACGCAATCCAGTCCAGTCCAGTCCGGCGCAGGTTGATTTCGGAGAAAGGACGAATTTGGTGCAGAAACTTTTCAGCGTCGCCGGTTCGGCCCAACCAGTTAGACGCTAGGACCAGATAAACCTTGTGGTTTGAATTCCTTATAACTTTTTTATCATCATCATCATTAAGCTTCCTGGATTAGGCTAAAGCTTGTTGTTTTAAAATTCTCTGTTCTTACAAAATAAAAAGAATTGTTTTGTCCCGAATCGTCTTCGCGCCGAATCATTGAACTATCAATCAGGGTGTCTACGCCGAAAAGTCTATGCCGAAAAGTCTTAGACCCAAACGATGGTACCTATGTATTTAATATATCTATATATATGGTGATGGTTTAATTATGGAAGTGGAAAATCCGCGCACATACACTTTCTGAGCTGGTCGAAGATCAAATCCAGCATAACCAGTCGTTTCGTTGACCTATCAAAAATATTTTTATTGTGTTTCTATTGTTTAAATCTTGATAACAAAAATTTTGGAAATATTGACCGTGGGATCGGACCATTAGGTAAATAATAATTTTTAAATTTTCACATTTAGAGTAGCATATATTGCTAGGATATTGAATCGGTGATTACTTCCGATTTAAAATAAAAATTCCCAATAAAATTTCAATAACCGCACACAATATAATCACAATAAGCACACGAAGTTAGGTTTTTCTAACCGGGGGTCTCCTACCCAGTGCACCAAAGATTTGGTGCAAAAGAAAAACAGTGCTATAGAGCTTAAATCTAACTTCTAAAAATCTAAAATAAAAGATTTCGGACACATATTAGTGTCCGAAACGTCGACGCAAAGATAGTTTTGTTTGATTGCTGCCCATTCCAACCCAATATTTCTTATCCATTACCATTAGCCTTAGGAGAGATACTGCTTCACATAAAAGATTTCTGATTTGAAATTCAATAACACATTTTCTGTGCTGGGGGGTATTACTTCTCAAAATCTTAATCCAACACATTTTATGTTTTAAATAAAAAACTTAGCTTTGTGATTGTGTTCAAAAATGAAAATGTAATTTTGAGATTATGAGTTTCAAACCAAAAATTACGAAACTTAACTCAAGAAATTGTTCTTAATTTTCTCAAAGAGCTAAGATAGTTAAGTTTTTTTGTTCGGTGAAGTTGCACTAAACTTGCCATAACTTTGGTTGTACTAAAGATATTTTCAAAATCAAAAAAGGTTTTTCATACGCATTGTCAAGAGCACACAGTGGCCAAATTTCAGCCAATTTTTCACAGAAGGAATAACTCAAACCGTAAAGTTGCCCAAAACTTTCCAAAACTTTGGTTTTACTTAAGATATATTCAAAATCAAAGAAGCCTTTTAAAGGGTATCGTCAGAAGCCCGTCCTGTCCAAATTTCAGTTGAAGCTTATCATCAAATTTTTTTTGAATTTTGGTAAAAAGTTAAGTTTTCCTGCTTGGTAAAGTTCATTAACTTAGGTTGTACTCAATATATTTTCAAAACCAAAATAGCCTTCTAATGCCTATAAAATTTCACCCAAAGCGCAGTGTTTAATTTTTTTGAAAGAGAGAAATAGCTCAAACCGTGAAGTTGCAGAGAACTTGCGATAACTTTGGTTCTGCTCAAGATATATTGAAAAGCAAAGAAGGCCTTTAATGAGTACTGTCAGAAGCACGTCCTGTCGAAATATCAGCTGAAGTGAATTTTTCTTGAGAGAGAGAAATGGCTCAAACCATTTTGGTAAAAATTTAAGATTTTCTGCTAGTAGCACTAAACAGGCCGTAACTTTGGTTGTGCTCAAGATATTTTCAAAACCAAATAGCCTTTTAATACCTATTCCTAGGAGCACGTAGTGCTCAAATTTCAGCCAAAGAGTATTGTTTAATTTTTTTTGACAGAGAGAAATAACTCAAACGGTAAAGTTCCTCAAAACTTGATGGTGTGTGAACCTGGCACCTCGCTTTTTCAAATCGACCATTTAAGGTCAGTTCCATTAGCACCCAAGAAAGTTCTACAGTTCCTGATGATCTAAAAAAAGAGTTCCGGTATTGGCACTTGGAAATTGAATTTGAAAAATATGCGGTGCTACCGGCAGTTAGCACCGAAAAGTCGTAAAACAAATATTTTTCTGACAGCTTTCGAAAGTTCTCGAAGAGTTCTATAGTTCTAGATGAAATTTAAAAAACATTCCGAGTTGGAAATATTTTCTTCGAATTTTTGAAAATTAGGAACCAGCACCGCATCTCCGGAAAACTCGGGGTGCTGACTTAAAACCTGGGATTTTCGACAGTTCTGACATAGTTTTACCCTCTATGACTCGATTCGAACAAAGTTCTAGAACCGTGCTATCTTTCGATAGCTCTGCAAAATCGCAAAAGAATATGTTGCCGGCGGCTTTCGAAAGTTTTCGAAGAGTTCTATAGCTCTAGATGGGTTTCAAAAATAGTTCCGAGTCGGAAATAGATTCAGAGATTCCGAATCAGTTAATTAAATATTATATTTTAACATTGTCGCGGCAACTACAAATTCTACGCAGTAGATTCTCATATTCATGTCCTTCGCCTTTAGCATTACCGGAGACCAACGACGTAGACATAGCGAGATGTTGTGGCACCTTTTATTTTTTTTCCCGTACCCATGGGTTTTTGCGGTCGCCGAATTTGAATTATAAGTTAGATTTTCGAAATTCAAAATGGCAGATCCAATATGGCGGATAAAAATGCTTAAGTTAATTTATTTGATCGATATCTCGTACTCAAGGGTTTTTGGGGTGGCTGAATCGGAATTGGATATGAGATTTTCAAAATACTAATGGCGAATCCCATAAGGCAAATAGAGAAAGCAAAATGTTGTTCTATTTGGACGGAACCTCGCACTGGAAAGTTTTTAGAGTCAAAATTTTACAAATATGCCAACAACTTTCGAATACAAGAAAAAAAATTCACATTAGTCGCATTAGAGAGTGTGGACTATATCAGAACTATCGAAAAAACTAGGTTTGCAGTCAGCACCCAGAGTGTCTGGAATGCGGTGCTGGTTTGAAGTTTTCAGAAATTCAAAATAAATACTGGCCAGAACTATTATCGAGTTGCATTAGAGAGTGTAGAACTATATCAGAACTATCGAAAAAACTAGGGTCGCAGCCGGCACATGGAGTTTCCGGAATGCAGTGCTTAATAACTCTCCAGAATGTAGAATTATATCAGAACTATCGACAAAAACTATGTTAGCAGTCAGAACCCGGAGTTTCCGAAAATGGGATGCTCGTTTCAAGTTTTCATAAATTAAAAAATGTACTTACTGGCCAGAACTATTTTGGAATCGAGTTATAGTAGATAAAACAATGTTAGAACTCTCTAGGACTGTCGAAAATCCCTGGTTCGAAGTCAGCACCCCGAGTTTTCCGGAGATGCGGTGCTGATTTCAATCAAAATTTGGAAAAAAATATTTCCAACTCGGAACTATTTTTGAAACCTATCTACAAGTATAGAACTCTTCGAAAACTTTCAAAAGCCGTCGTCAATATATTCTTTTGCGATTTTGCAGTGCTATCGAAAGGTACTCCGGTTCTAGAAATTATTTCGAATCGAGTCATAGGGGGTAAAACTATGTCAGAACTGTCGAAAATCCCAGGTTTTAAGTCAGCACCCCGAGTTTTCCGGAGATGCGGAGCTGGTTCCTAATTTTCAAAAATTCGAAAAAAATATTTCCGACTCGGAACTTCTTTTAAATTTTATCTAGAACTATAGAACTCTTCGAGAACTTTCGAAAGCCGTCAGAAAAATATTTGTTTTACGATTTTGCGGTGCTAACTGCCGGTAGTACCGCATATTTTTAAAAATCAATTTCCAGGTGACCGGTACCGGAACTTTTTTCTTTAAATTATCAGGTACTATAGAACATTCTTGGGTACTAATGGAACTGACCTTAAAATGGTCGATTTAAAAAAGTGAGGTGCCAGGTTCACACACATTAAAACTTGCCATAACTTTAGTTCTACTCAAGATACATTCAAAATCAAAAAATCCCATTAATGCATATTGCAAGGAGCATGTAGTGTCCAAATTTCAGCTAAATTGCATTGTCTAATTTGTTTTGACATAAGGAAATAGCTCAATTGAGGCAGTTGCACAAAACCTGCCATAACTTTGGTTCTATTCAAGATACTTTCAAAATCAAAAAATCTCTTTAAAGCATATTACAAGCAGCAGGAAGTGGCCAAATTTCAGCTGAATGGCATTGTCTAATTTGTTTTGACAGAGCCAAATAGCTCAATCGAGGAAGTTGCACAAAACTTGCCATAACTTAGGTTGTACTCAAGATATTTTCAAAAACAAAAAAGCTTCTTAATGCGTATTGCCAAGAGCATGTAGTGGCCAAATTTCGGCCGAAGCATATCATCGAATATTTTTGACAGAGAGAAATAGCTCAAACGGTGAAGTTGCCCAAAACTTTCCATAATTTTGGTTCTACCCAAACTAAACTTAAGTACAAAAAAAGCTCTTTAATGAGTATCGCCAAGAGCACATCCTGTCCAAATATTAGCTAATGCACATTGTCCAATTTTTTTTGACAGGGGGAAATAGCTCAACCATTTTGGAAAAAAGTTAAGTTTTTGCTAGGTGAAGTTGCACTGAACTTTGCTTCTACTCAAGGTTCCACCTTGTTTTGAATTTATAATTGGTACAAACTAGCTACCTTAAGACATTAAAGAAATTCCAGCTTCACACGAAGTCAGTGTATAATATATTTTTCGTTTTAAATTAACTGCAATTACAGCAGAATTAACAATTATATTAATGGCCAATTCATATTTATATTTTTCTTATAATATGAACAATAATTGAAGAATGAATAAAAATAAAATAATTGAAATAAAGAATTGTTAGAAAATAAAAAAATAATAAAACTTTAGTTTTGTATAAATAGGAAAATCACTGAATGAAACAATAAGTATTAACGACGTCTTTTATTTTTTGGTCTTTCAAAATGTCTTTTGTTTAATTACTCCGACCGACAATTAACTTTTTAATTAATTAACTTTTTAACAGCAGTTGACGGAAATATCGCACAAGCTCTTAACTATGGGGGGTAACTCCGTGATTGCCTGTAATGGCGTGTCTCGCTTGTACCGATTTTGACAATATGAGTTCCAAGTGGATAAATTTTACACATGCAGCCTCATTAAATTAGTTTGGGATAGCTTATTTCTGTTCCAGACTTTCAATTTTGAAGTTTGAACCACATCTCCCGGCATCTCCTCGGCAGACAGTCGGAAACCTATTTGTACCATTTGCACATCATTTATATAACTATGCAATGGTTTTTACATATTACGATGAATTTTGGGTGAAAAAGGAAAATAAAAAAAATTTGTTCTAAACTTCTGAATCTAAATTATAAATATACCAAAATTGTACTCCAGTGCTCACGGGGCCATTTTGCCCGGAAAGACCTACCTAGCTGTTGCCAACAGAACTAATTGGCGCGAAAACCAAAAATTTTAAAAATAGTTACAAATCAAAATCTTTCAAAACAAAAATATGAAAGTTTCCATTTAAAATAATTTTTCTACAACAAAATGCGAATAACAGTAGATTTTTATTTTAAATTAGGCTGATATGATGCAAATAAATGTCCGAAAATGTTACAAATGATTTTATTATCATCTTTACGGTTCGCGAACAATACAACAATTTATATAGATGAAAGTAAACGAGTAGGTATAACAAAATCAGAAACAACATTTTACCTCAAACCGTCAGATTGAGTTATTTAATGAAACAAACAGAAAATATCGAAGCATCATCGCCGGTTATCACTTAACGTCTGTCATTATCATTTATTAGATAATTCGTTCTACTCTTGGAAATTTATTTGATTGAATCAAAAATAAAATGTAACAGCGGAGGTCGAGCTTGAAATTTGAAAAATTAATTATATAACTCTAGAAAAATGTTAAATATTGCTCTCAGAGAAGTGACTACGCAAAACGGCGTAAGTCGTATAAATCGTAATTAATAAAATTTATTTTATTATTAATTTTCCAGCGGAGCGCACGGGCGTATGCCAGATTTTTTTTTTACAAGAGCCGACATAATTTTTTTACACTGAGCGCCTTTGCCAGATATACTTTTTAAAATTTAATAAGACCGAAGAATGCAGCGCTACAATTTTTATTCTTTGACTGATTAATCTGCGTTGCAGTCTTATAATTTGATTTAATAAGGAGTAATTAAAAAATTGAAATTCGCCTTGAAAGAGAGAGGTTTTAAAAGCTTTTGAAGTAATCATAATATAGCAAATGTAGTAGAGCTAATAATACAAAAAATAAAACTTTGTTGACTGAAATCAATAATGTGTATAAAGTTACACAATAGACTTCAGTAAGTTACATCACTTTTGTATCACATTGATATGCCATTAAGCTACAACAAACATTTTTGAACAAAACTTTTCTGGTGTTAACGGAACAAACAAATTACAAAAACTCCTCGCTAAATTTCTAACCGAAAGCTTTATCAATATTATAATTAATTAAATTTTAGATTAAATTACGCAGAATATTGACGCGAGTTTACTTAAAATTATTAAACTTAAAAATCCCATTTTTATATTTTGTGCATAGCTCCCATTATCTTAAAATAACAAAACAAATATCTGTACAAAATTGTTCCCCGTTTAATTTGAGCTAAATATTTTCTTCTTAATTAAAATTTAAATTTACTTTAAAACACGATTAACACTTCTTCAAATGAGTTCATTATTTTATCATCAGAATCGCTTTGAAAACAACAAAAGTTTCAGTTTAAGTTCGGTCGTGTAAGGTTAAGTGCAGGGGTTGTATTGGTAATTAACAAGCAATTAAAAGACTTAAATATTCATTAATGTAAGAACTTTTTTAAAGGTTAATTAATATCTACTTTGATTTTAAATATTTTAATGACTTTATAGGTCGAATAAAGTTATTCAATTTATTCACACCCCTTACGCTTAACGAATTAAAAATATCGTAACCATGGAAGCTAAATATGGGTTGGCGATGAAAATTTTCAATAAAAATTTCTTTTTTTGCAAATTACTGTTTGCAAGTGAATGGGTGGCCGCTATGAGAACACCACATGACACTGTCCTCTCTATTTGGTAGGTCCTCTAAATTGGGTAGGGGAAATAGCTGTTTACATATGAGCGATAGAAAGTAAGCCATATCAGTTTTAGCAATATATCAGAACGAGCTATAATAGCGAGTTCTGATAGCTAAATCTGATATGGCCTACTTTTTACGCGAATGCTGTTATGCATTTTTCACCCAACACGGGTTCTTTCCAAAATAAAAATATAAAGTGATAAGTAACAAAAAAACCACTTTTAAAATAAACAGTAACTTATTAAAGCATGTGACATCATTATATAAAGATAAAGCAAGATAAAGTCGGCAGAATTGTAATCTAATCAGCTAAATACTTCATCAGACTGCCGAAGCTAGGCGTATGCAATAAAAGTAACATCAAAGCGAAAGGTAAATTTACATAAGCAAATAATAGCAACACGGCGAAAATACACATGTACGTTGTTATGACTAGTGATATCGTGGTTACTTAAAACCGCACCGCCAATTGCACATTTTCTCTATCTAGAATTTACCGTATATGCTATACTTTCGATATTGTTGGATGAAAAATTATTTTATTATTTCATATTAAATTATACTGGTGGTCATGAAAATCGGCATTGACACCATTTCTGCAAAATTACATCCTGAAACCGAATATGACCCCCGTTTTCCCCTAAATTATTAAAAGTTAACATTTTTAAGAAGAAGTGGGTTTGGAAGATAACTGTCCCCCTTAAATTGTAAAAAAATTCATTAAATTTTTTTACTTATTTTCTACATATTCCAGCTTCCTGCCCCCTTATCCTTTCCCAAATAATAAAAAAATATAGAAACAAGGTTTACCTAATGTAGTACCGAATGAAGGTACTTATCTTATTTATTTATTTATTTATTTATTTATTGTAATTATTATAATTTTATTCAATAACGCCCGGTTTCTCCATCGTATCTTTGCTGTTGCCTGGCTAAGGTCTAACCGCGTCTAAGCTCTACCTAAAGCCTGAGTCGAGTTGCACCAAAATATTATGGCGTCGCCTTATCTGAGCAATTGCTTAGCTGAGATTCAATTTGGAAACAGCCTAAAATCTGTCACATTGCAAGTGACAGTCGCAACTTAAGCTGCAGCTTAGCTGTAGTTAGGACTTAAGACGCGATGGAGAAACCGGACATTAGACATGTTCCTTCACTCGGTGTTGTATATTTTTGCTATATATTTTTATTATTTGGGGGTGTTAGGAGAGAATGACGGGGCTGGAAGCTGGAATATGTAGGAAAAAAGTGAAAAAATTCCGGAAAACTCAAAAAAATTTATAATTTTTGACGAACTTTTTACAATTTAAGGGTAAAATCCTCCCCCAAATCTATTTCTTTGTTGAAAATTTTTTATATTTTAAAACTTTTCACTTTTCTAGCCTCTCAGGCTCTCTCCTAGCCTCTGTAAAGGTTAAAATAATCCTTTTCATCCCTGCAAATGATCGAAAAGTGTTAAAAATAGGTGGGCGTGGGATCTGCTAGGACAAAACGGGTATCATAATATTTGGACTCGAAAGGTCAGTTTACACAAGAATCAGCAGAAATGTTGTCGAGACTCAAAACAAGTTTTTTTTTTAAATAGAGAGAGCACGATAACACTATCCCGGAATTTAAATTTTGGTATATTTTGCTTAAGAAGACTCAAAAACCGGAAGAATTAGCCAAGGCCGGCGTTACCATATATGTGCAAACTGCCCATATGAGGCAGACTTTTTGGGCGGCAAAGTTTTCGTTTTTTCGAATGTGAAATTTTGGATATTTTTATTAAATGTCATTTTTTTTATACTAGCAGAAAGCCCGTCCACGGACGGGCATTTAGACCCGATTGGTTGGAAACTCGATTGATGTGCAATTCGTCTCAGGGGGAGTACTGTCGTCGGTACTTTAATATATTTTTCGGTTGGTAAAAAAATTCGACCAATCAGATTGTTTCTTTTTTCACCAAAAAATGACACGCTGGAGCAGGAGCCGGAGCCGGAGCAGCAGAGTGCTGGGATTTTATGTATTAAGATCTTTGTTGATTTTGTTTATTCGTACGCTTCGTTTGTTTTTCTATCATTTTGCCAACAGTTTAGTAATTCACTAAACTTCATATGAAAGCCTTGAAATGACGGCCACGCCCTTTAAAAAAAATTTCTGTACGGCTTCTGAGATTTTCCAGTTACCTCGCCCGTTAAAGACGGCATAGTCTTAAACTTGCACAGGGCGGAAAATTGCCTAGAGCCGGCCCTGGTAATAGCAGTATGAAGTCAAGTCTACACCGGTTGGCTGACTGGGAAGTGAGTAACATTGGTTCAAATCCTGGCCGCATCAAATGCACTGTCTTAATATATAAAATCCCAGCACGCTGGTGGAGAAAAGGAAACACTCTGATTGGTCGAATATTTTTACCAACCGAAAAATATATTAAACCACCGCCGGTACTCCCCCTGAGACGAGTTGCACATCAATCGAGTTTCCAACCAATCGGGTCTAGTTAGTTGTAATATAAAAGCCCAAGCTTGGTGCGGCGCTGGAAAACCTACCGTTGGCATACAATGTTGGTGCCAACCTTGGGCCAATGCCATTTGCCAGTGCCTAGAATATGCTCAGTTTAAACTTCGGCTTACAATGAAAGACCAGTGCTGGGCCAGTATCGGTTTCGTAGCGACATTGGCGTCCGGTGTTTAAACGGACTTTGCGTCAATGCTGCATGCTGTTGCTTTACTGCCGATTATGAAAGTATGATAAGTACAGAATGCTGAATCAAACAATAAAGATGCGACTGATGTGCCTGTAGCATAGAACGCGAGGTATGTAGGTTACGTTATTGTTGTTAATACCCGATTTCATTTTTCTTTGGTTTTCGATGTTTTGGAAGTAAAGTGGACTGAAAACAAAATGAAAACATGCAAATTATAACACATACTAGTCGCTGGCTATTAACCATAGGACCGAGGTTGTTATTTTGTGTGTGCTACAGTGCTCCAGTGCTACTACCAATATTTAGCTAAGCGTCAAATATCGTCAGGCCAATACTGAGACAAGTACTGGACCAGTACTGGTCGCCAAATGGTAGGACCAAAGTTATCATTGCAGCGTTGAGCCAATGTGGTCCCAGTAGTAATGCCAATTAGATGCTGGGTCGATGCTGGGCCAGTTGTAAATTTTAGCACAGTACCAGTACTGAAAACCAACATTGCACCGATACTGGTTGCCAACCCTAGAAGCGAGGTTATCATTACAGCGTTAGGCCAATGTTTTCCGAGTAATACTGCCAATAGTTGGCTAAATATTCTAAATTGCCTAGTTGTACATATTTTCGTGGGAGATACATAGATCTCTAGGCTATGGAAAGGGCAACAGAAAATCATCCCATTAATTAAATTCCTTAGTACGTCATCTTGGCTTAAATAGCCAGAACGATAATAGCCAAAATCCATTTTCTTATTTGTGTTTTTTTATGTTATACAAGTAGTTTTCTGACATGAAGTTCTTGTTTTACATTATATTAATTAAACATAAATATATTTAAATAAGATCTTTTATTATTTTTAATAATAAAAGGCGTCGCTCATCTGACCCCTGAGTGCATTTATTTTAGTCTCCCACTAAAATATTATATTTATGAATGTATTAATTAAAATACAATTAATTAAAGTAAATTAAATTACAAATAATTAAAATTAATTAAAACCCATACGGATCTATAAAACCAAGGGCATTTGGTAAAAACATCGCTAAAGGCGGCCGTAGTCAAAAGACCCGGATCTAGAATAAAAAGGAATCTGATTTTAAGTTAAATTCGGTTATAATACTAATAATAGTTGCATTCCGTAACTTTAACTGAGGCCGTATCTGCTGCATTCAAATTTTTTTAAATATCTATAATACCTGCAGGATCGGGCTTATCTTTCTTTTTGATGGACTGAACCATCGAAACCTTCAGTCCTTACAAATCGCCGGGGTTGGATGGACTCTTTCCGGCCCTACTTCAATGGGGCCTGGATTACTTGCTCTAGTCCCTGTTGAAGGTGTATAGGGAATGAATTTCGCATGGCTATACACCCAGAGAGTGGCGGAAGGTTAAAGTCGTTTTCATACCTAAGCTAAGGCAGGCTGACTACTCATTGGCTAAATATTTTGGGCCAATAAGTCTTAAACCTCGTTCTTTTTAAAGACACTGGAAAGACTGATGACGTGATGCCGTGTTGGTGCATATTAAACCACTACATCCAAATCAGTATGCAAACACTCCAGGGAGATCTACAGAGTCTGCGCTGCATAATATGGTGGAATGTATCGAGAAGTCGTTATATTTTCAGAAATATACCCTAGAAGCGTTTGTAGATATCGAAGGGGTTTTTGATAAGGTCACTTTTGAGAGCATTACGAATTCCCTACAAGGTCACGGCATCCCTTTTACCACCGTAAGATTGGATCAGCTCTATGTTGGGCAGCAGGGCGGTTATGATCGAAGTGGGAGATGCGAACATAAAAGTCGTTGTCACCAAAAACTGTCCGCAAAGAGGTGTACTCTCCCCACCGCAAACGATATAGCCACATTTCTGATTTCTGATTTACTAAGGTACAAGCCTTAAACTTGTAAACAATATTGTCGAAAAATTTAATATAACTTATAATTATTGTCTGTACTAAAAGTGCGCACAGAAACTTTACAACAATTTTATGTGAAACCTTGCTGGGTTTAAATAATGCAAGTTAAAGTAGTATCTGGTTTAAATTCGGCAAGAACCTAAACCTTTGATTGTCTCTGGGCGTTGGGGTGTAAAACCGTTGGTCCCTTTAGATTGATGATTGCTGTCTTCAATTATTAATCAGGTTTATAGGCAAATTCCCAAGTCTGGTTTGAGCAGCCGGGAGATAAAACCTTTTTTTCATAGAACAAACATGAAATTTGAATAGGAGATATAGACATTACATTAGATCAAATATTTATATTCAGTTAATACCGAGCTTAATTTTACAATTATTATGTTTGAAAGTGTAATTTCATTATAATATGAGATCAAATGATTGTGAATGAACTTTTTCGATCAGAGTAAATTTCAATATTCCTACATAATATTATATTTATTTAACCAAGTGCTGCTGTTTTTAACAAGCTTTTATCGTTTTTCAGGTATTTAATTAATGATTTTTAAATATCCATCAAGTGTATTATTGAGCACTCAAAGTTTTCTGTCGTATAAGGAAAATAAAATTTTTGATACGCCAAGTTGATTATTGCCATTATTAACAGTAAAACATGGTCACGGGCACATCCAAAGGCAGCTTAGTAAGGTATCTCAGGTGTAAAAGAATTAATATGCTCAGCATTATAATAATACATTTGCTTAAATTAATGGTTATCTTTTTGAACGTTGAATATTTTATTACCATGAACCTAACTGAGAAACATGAAATTAAAATTCTGTTTTGCCTGATTTACGTAGTACTGGAAGATTAATGCAATTTAATGTTCGTTAATAGTTAATTAAATAGTAGTTAATAGTTATAACGAAACTGCTCATATCTTTCTATCTTAGATCACGCAAAAGATTTTGATATACCGCCCGATTTTGTTAAAAAGTTAAGTTTGCAATTTAGTAAAATTGCTAATTATAGTTCAAAACTAAAATTTAAATTATTTCCCAAATTAAATTAAGTTTACATTAAATTTTGTTATGCAAAATTATTACATTAGCTAAAACAGAAAGTTGACTTACTCGTATCAAAAATTATATATCATTAACTAGAACTTTGCCTGCCTGATATTCTGCAATCATTAATCTTAATTATTTATTACAAAATTAGTTATTAGTCACAGATTTGCACCGCAAAATCCCTGTTCACATGTTTCGGGAAAGCAACAAAATAAATTTGTGTGTTGTTAGGAAATCCACTTTATATTGATTTTTTTATTTAAGAGAACACTAATAATTATCTTAATGGAATACCTACTCCGAAGAGATTAATTCTAAAGCAAAAATATGTTTTTAAATTTGCATTTCATGATACACACGAAACTTTTAGTGAGTACTTACAATAATTAAAATTGTGGCGATAAAGCGGAGATAGCAATAAAAATTAATAATACTTACACATTACATCTAATCGAACTTCGATACTACTGGATTTGGTGGAATAAGATTCGTGCACTGCCACGCATCTAAGTGTTCTTCCGTGATTTTCTTTAGATATCGTTAATTCGAGAATCGAAATTGCCATCCAGGTTCTAGGATTATCCAGTTCGGTTGAATTGGTTTGTCTTCTAGATGGAGTTACTTCGTTTTGATCTGAAAAAATAATTTAATTAAAATCGAATTGATTAATCTGCAAACTTTATATGGTTAAAATTATGGAGCTTTCAAGTTTTAATTAAAAACCTTAATTATTATTCTAGGTAAAATAGCGCGTAGACGGTCGACATAATTACACCAAAAAATAACTCTTATGCCAACAGTTACGTTCATATGAAAATTAAAATTATTTTATGTTAAATAACTCAAAGAAATTATATGCCATTTATTTCGTCTACCTATGTACATAATATACAAAACTTGCAGATAAAAAGAGTTCAAAAGGTTCCAAAGGCTTTAAAAGGTTTTATTTTAGAGATGTCACCGAAATTCTTGTACAATTTAAAAGTTGATATTAAAATCAATTTTTCCACTAAATTTTGAAATATTCGAATTTGAAATATAGATTTTTTCATATAAAAGTCGGTGAATTGTTCATTCTGCTGACGGTGCGTGAACTTGACGGAAATATACACTTGTTTTAGTGATCGGGGGTTGAGTGCTAGTCGTGCAAAATATTATAAATTTATTAATAGTTAATTAGAGTCGAATTTAACTTAAAAATATAGATCCCGTTTGTCTAAGGATGGGGAGACATCTCCATCTCAAGGCTTACATACAGGGTCCATTATGAAAGTAATGCGCATTTTCTGGGAAAAATATATTTATTGATCCTATCGGTACAAATGCTTAAAATTATTCCAAATAGTCCCCTCCTGCATCAATGCACTTGCGGAGACGTGTCTGCCACGCCTGGAAGGCACCCTGAAACTCATCCACAGAAATGCCTTTCAAGAACGTTGTAACATACGTTTGGATGTTTTCCACGGACTCCCAATGCTTTCCTTTCAGCTCTCTCTTCAGTCGGTTGAACAAATAAAAGTCCCAGGAAGCTAAATCGAAACTGCAAGGGGGCTGGGGAACCACTGGGGTACTGATTCGGGCAAGGAAGTTAGTACCTTCGGCACAAGCTTCGCACAGACCCTTCGCATTTCCAGATCCTCAGTCACAAACCCATGTTCCGCAAATGTGGACAAGTTTAGGGTGTCAGCAATTTGTTTGCAAATTGTTTGCAAATAAGTCAGCAATCTTGATGCTCAATCGACGGTAAGAACTCAAAACTTTACGTCAACGACCTTCTCCCGGCCCTCCTTGAACGCCTTGTGCCACCCCCGGATTGTGATCTTTAAATGCAGTCGTCCTTAAAGGCCCCTTGAAGCATCTGGAATGTTTTGGTAACATTCTTTCCGTCCATCACACCGTGATACAAAGACAAAAAACACACTTTACGCAAAGACACGTCTTTCCGCTCTCACTACTCGGAGTGAATAAATTGATACCGGGATCGCGGTTGAACGGGCAGACCTCACACCACATTTTCCGACCGGTACAAGCGATGGATAGTCGCGTCACAATCAAATCATGCGCATTACTTTCATAATGTACCATGTACACGATCCCCACAGCGCAGCTCATAGGAGTGCTTGGCGCATAGGGGTCAATTCTAGTAAAAACACGACAACGCACTTTACCCGGTCAACGGCAAACAGTTTTGACCGCAAGGTCCCACAAAATAAACTCAAGATGTTTGCAACCGAAATTCCCTGGAACGACATCTTCGAATACTTCGTGGTGACCCTCTTAATAGGGGAGTTGGCCAGCCTGGCCAGCTTGAAAGTTGCCACATGGGAACCAGATCAAGAAGCTCCAGGTGGTGAAGAACATTGTAATGAGACGTCCAAGCAGCATTTTGAAGCTGAAAAACAGCAACTTGCTGGCTGTAAGCTTTGTTTCGCAGCTGGTACCGCTGGGGCAGCTAGCCAAATAGCGCTTAAAATGCTGCATATTTGCAGCATATTGACTAAAATGGCCCACTATTTTTCAGCAGAAAGCTAGCTATTTTTAATGCTGACAGCGAGCTGCGCCAGCTGTCTGACAGCCAGCAGTTTGCTTGCTAAAAGCGAGATATTTTTAAGCTAATAGCGCGCTTTGACAGCTAGCTGACAGCCTACAATTAGCTTGCTGAAAGCGAGATATTTTTAAGCTAATAGCGCGCTTTCCCAGCTAGCTGACAGTCAGCAATTGGCTTGCTAAGAACGAAATATTTTTAAGCTAATAGCGCGCTTCGACAGCTAGCTGACAGTCAGCAATTACCTTGCTAAAATTGCTAAAATTTTGCTAGTTATTTATAGCAGCCGTAATTTATTTAAAATTTTGTAAATAAATCGAATTTAAAAAAAAAATTATGAATAAATGAAAAATTTTATTTTACAGCTTTATTTCTATATATAATTTAAATTCTTGATGATAGTTTTTTTATTCGTAGTAATCTGTAATTTTAAATACAATTTTGTAAATTAATCCTTTTTTTATTTACCCATGTGATTGATGTTTCGGCTTTTATTTATATTAAATCCACAATTTTTGTAAATTAATCCTCTATTACTTACCTTATATGATGGTGGTTGAAAATCTATAATATTAAATTTAGTTTTGAAAATAAATTTTATTTTTACTTACCCTGACTGGGATTTGAACTCCTTACCTTTACACTGTGAAGCCACTACTTACCGTGCACAGCTACGGGGGTTATACGTTGTATTGTTGATTTCAGGTATATTTATAAACTTTTTGACAACTCTGTATACTACGGATTAATTACACGCTTTAATTATTGCCATTTGTATAATAATTTTTTAGTTGGTACAATATTAAAATATTATTTTACAATAAATAGGTATAAATATATGCATTTCAAGATTAAGAGTACTGATTTTTTATTAACGATTAACGATTTGAGCTAAAAGGTAAGGTACGGTAGATACTATTTTCTTTCCGTTTTCGTAGGTTTGCACTACCTTGTAGGGCATTGTGAAAAATCTTCGATCAAATAAACACTCAAAATTAACTATATAATCAAATAACCACATTGACACGTGTTACAATAATGTTAGGTAGTTAACCGTTTCTTAAGATACATAACCCGTTATGCGGGGTTAAAACACAAGTGCCAACTTTATAAAAGCAAGAACAACAAATTTAAAAAAAAATTTTAATTAATTTTTAAACTTTAATTAATAGCATTTTGCAAAAAACAGAAAACGCTATAATTATATTAATTGTAGTTATTACCAATTCTCACTTCTAACTAAAATTCGAATTACATATATAACAGTTTGACTCAGTAGCGGATTTAAGCAATTATTACAGGGGGGTAACAAAATAAAGATTAGGTAACTTCTGGATGTTCAGATTTAAAATCTTTGAAGTGCAAACTGTGGTTTCTGCGTAAATATAAATGTGTAAAAATTAAATAAAAATACTGTTTAGTTATATAATAGTTATTATGTAAGGTTACCAATTGAAACATCTTGTTTAAAATGTATTTATTTTCAATGGGGGGGGGTACCCCTATTTCCCTCACGCTGGTTCTAGTTTGATGACGGTTTACTTTGTTAATTTACCTTAGTTAATTTAGAATCTTTCCCTTATATAAAAAGACGTGTAGCTAAATAATCAAAAATGGCGTTCTTTAATAGGTAGCAAAAGACATAAACAAATTTTTTTTTAATTGTGGCACCTCCTGTATTTGTATTTTTATTACTGTAATAAATAAATTAATGAGTTTAAAATATCTTAAAAATTCCCAAAATAGTTTTAGAAATTTCAAGCGCGTCATAATTGATAAAAAATTGAAGTTTATATATTTTCGGTTGAGGGGGGGGGGTATCTCATCCATTTCCCTTACCCTGGATCCGCCACTGGTTTGTTTCGGGTTTATTAACAAAATTAAATTTTATATTATAGATTTTCAACCACCATCATATAAAGTAAGTAAAAGAAGATTAATTTACAAAAATTGTGGAGTTAATATAAATAAAAGCCGAAACATCAATCACATGGGTAAATAAAAAAAAGGATTAATTTACAAAATTGTATTTAAAATTACAGATTACTACGAATAAAAAAACTATCATTAAGAATTTAAATTATATATAAAAGTAAAACTGTAAAATAAAATTTTTCATTTAAAAAATAATTTTTTTTAAAATTCGATTTATTTACAAAATTTTAAATAAATTACGGCTGCTATAAATAGCAATTATTACAGGGAGGTAACAAAATAAAGATTAGGCAACTTCTGAATGTTCAGATTTAAAATCTTTGAAGTGCAAACTGTGGTTTCTGCCTAAATATAAATGTGTAAAAATTAAATAAAAATACTGTTTAGTTATATAATAGTTATTATGTAAGGTCACCAATTGAAACATCTTGTTTAAAATGTATTTATTTTCAATGGGGGGGGGGTACCCTTACTTCCCTCACGCTGGTTCTAGTTTGATGACTACTTACTTTGTTAATTTACCTTAGATAATTTAGAATCTTTATCCCTGATATAAAAAGACGTGTAACTTAGCTAAATAATCAAAAATGGCCTTCTTTAATAGGTAGCAAAAGACATAAACAAATTTTTTTTTTAATTGTGGCACCTCCTGTATTTGTATTTTTATTACTGTAATAAATTAATTAATGAGTTTAAAATATCTTAAAAATTCCCAAAATAGTTTTAGAAATTTCAAGCGCGTCATAATTGATAAAAATTGAAGTTTATATATTTTCGATTAAGGGGGGGGGATCTCATCCATTTCCCTTACCCTGGATCCGCCACTGGTTTGTTTCGGGTTTATTAACAAAATTAAATTTTATATTATAGATTTTCAACCATCATCATATAAGGTAAGTAAAAGAGGATTAATTTATAAAAATTGTGGAATTAATATAAATAAAAGCCGAAACATCAATCACATGGATAAATAAAAAAAAGGATTAATTTACAAAATTGTATTTAAAATTATAGAATACTACGAATAAAAAAACTATCATCAAGAATTTAAATTATATATAAAAATAAAGCTGTAAAATAAAATTTGTCATTTAAAAAATAATTTTTTTTAAATTCGATTTATTTACAAAATTTTAAATAAATTACGGCTGCTATAAATAGCTAGCAAAATTTTAGCAATTTTAGCAAGGTATGCTGACTGTCAGCTAGCTGCCGAAGCGCGCTATTAGCTTAAAAATATCTCGCTTTTAGCAAGCAAATTTCTGGCTGTCAGACAGCTGGCGCAGCTCGCTGTCAGCATTAAAAATATCTGGCTTTCTGCTAAAAAAAAGTGGGCCATTTTAGCCAATATGCTGCAAATATGCAGCATTTTAAGCGCTATTTGGCTAATTGCCGCAGCTGTGCGGAAACCAAGCTTAAGCTTTATTAATAATAAAGCTTAATAATCATTACAGCCAGCAATTTGCTGTTTTTCAACTTCAAAACGTTTACTTATTGGGACTTTGGGACTTGTCCCAAATTAACCATAGGTTAATTTAGAATCTTTTAATTTAGAATATTTAGAATAATTTAGAATATTATTATTAATATTAATATTAATATTAATAATAATATTAATTACAAAAAATAATTTTTGTTTAAATTCGATTTATTTACAAAATTTTAAATAAATTACGGCTACTATAAATAGCTAGCAAAATTTTAGCAATTTTAGCAAGGTATGCTGACTGTCAGCTAGCTGCCGAAGCGCGCTATTAGCTTAAAAATATCTCGCTTTTAGCAAGCAAATTGCTGGCTGTCAGACAGCTGGCGCAGCTCGCTGTCAGCATTAAAAATATCTGGCTTTCTGCTAAAAAAAAGTGGGCCATTTTAGCCAATATGCTGCAAATATGCAGCATTTTAAGCGCTATGTGGCTAATTGCCGCAGCTGTGCGGAAACAAAGCTTAAGCTTTATTAATAATTATTACAGCAAGCAATTTGCTGTTTTTCAACTTCAAAACGTTTACTTATTGGGACTTTGGGACTTGTCCCAAATTAACCATAGGTTAATTTAGAATCTTTTAATTTAGAATATTATTATTAATTAATCGTGTAGGACCAATACTTGCCTTGGTAACACCTGAAATTTGTCATACTTATACTTATCTAAGTTTTGCCTTAAACTTGATTTTTTAATGTCGATTATTAGTAGCCAAACCTCGGCAATTTTTAAGAGCTATTTCAGCTTTTGCTGCCAGCAAGCTATTTTTTAGAGCTATTAGCGCGCCTACAGCGACCCATTTCAGCTTGCTGCTAACAAGCTATTTTTGCGAGCTATTAGCTCGCTTTCAGCGCGCCATTTCAGCTTGCTGCTAACAAGCTATTTTTGCGAGCTATTAGCGCGCTTTCAGCGCACCATTTCAGCTTGCTACCATCAAGCTATTTTTTAGAGCTATTAGCGCGCCTTCAGCGTGCCATTTCAGCTTGCTATCAGCAAGCTATTTTTTAGAGCTATTAGCGCGCTTTCAGTGCGTCATTTTAGCTTGCTGCCAGCAAGCTATTTTTAAGAGCTATTATATAGCTGATTAGCAGCTACTTTGCTAAATTGATCACCGCTGGAAAAATAGCAATGAATTGCTTGCTTCCAGCAAGCAAATAATTAGCTATTGAATTTCGCAGCAGCTTTTCAGCTAGAAATGCTGCTTGGGGTGTCATGATAGCCCAATAACACGTCTCAAGCAGACGTGTGCAGGAGAACACAAATCTGAAGACCATCGAAAAGTTCATTCGAAATGCGACGGAAAAGTTTTGTACAGTCTCCGGGATCTCTAAAATCCCTCTGGTCCAAGAACTTGGAAACTACCGACTAGAAGACTATCTGAGGTATAAGAAACCAAAACCACTCTTGCAGCTTCTAACCCCTACAACAAGCCAAAACTTACAGGTTCTTTTAGCTCCAGGTAAGTAAGTGGGTTTGTTAACTCAGAACCCTCAAATAGAGGCGTTCGGCCGGTTAAGCCAGCAGTCGTACCAATGGACACAGTAGAACATTGACTACCCAACTAAATTTGCCATTTATTTATTTTATTTTATTTATTTTTAATTTTTTAGTTAAAAGTTTAAAAAGAAAAAATTTATTTAATATTTTTTTATTTTTTTTTTTTTTTTGGATTATATAGAGATTGTTTAATTCTAAAATTATGTAATACGTAAAATTATGGAGGGAAAATAATTTAAATATTTTTGATTGCTAGAGTGATGTTCTAGGCAACTAGAGCATAAAAATGAAAAATATTTTATTACTGATAAATTATACAGGTGTGCTTGAGTTGCAGGCGGAGTTTAGCCCGCTACAATTAAAATAAATTAAATAACCAAAATGTGCACAAAACGCGTTGTAAGCATATTACAAAATCCACAATGCGTTGTAGGTATAAGTTCCTTCCAGTTTTTGCTAATATTCTGTTGAGTTAACAAAACCTTTGTCAAACCGGTATTATCATTATGCTGCAGGAAGTGCTAAACCTTATAATACTAGAAACTAGATAATTAAGATATTTAGCGAAACTGAATACAAAATTAAGAGCAAACAGTGAAGTATTAAAAATGAAAAAAAAATTGGATTTTGAACTTTTGATAATATTTTATGAATAAAATTAAAATTTTGATTGTAAAAATAATGGAAAATTATTTTTTATTACTAATAATTATTATTGAAACCTCTCCGTCTTAAGGACATCTTTTGATGAAACTTGCTCTCGATCCTTCTCTGTTTATTACTCTTGTCGGTAAAATGCAAAAAGGAAGGTTGAGTATTAGAAAATTTCTACACCTGCAGAGCGGTCAAAATAGACTGCGTGAAACTTTGTGTATAAACGAGACCGGCTGTCGACTGAAGACCCTTTTACCCTTTCGAAACAATAAGTAAAACGAACATATTTAATTTTGTTGAAAATTTATTGATGATTGGATTTTGAATATTGACTTTATTAATTGAGAACTTAAATTTTTCAAACAGAATGGCACCCAATGTGTGGCTTTTTAAAAATTTGTTTCAAGAGAGTTTAAATAACTCATGATAATAATGTATTCTCTAATAGAAAAAATGTTGTTCAATGGGGACTTGAAAATACATCCTGGACATTTTAAAGGCAGCTTATGAATATCTATATCTGAAGTTTTGTATCTGCTTCAATTGGCAAATATGCATCATACCAGAAAATCTTTGTACTCTGCATCTTATATTTGTCGTGACCTATTTAGCAAATAATACTTCATGTATTGATTTACAACATATTTTTAAAATGGAAAATAAAATCAAAATACTAAGCAGACGATTAGAATTCATTAAGAACTCCTAAGCTTCGCTTCACCTTGGGATTTGCTAAGCTGAATTCGGAATTTCTTGACACCACATTTTGTTAGGTATAAATGACGGAAATTCATTTGAGTTTACTTCGTCTAATTTGAGTTTTGCTACAAAAATACTGTATTTTAAATTGAAATTATTTTTAAAAAGTTTTGAAAAAGAGCAATCGTAAATTTTATATGTAATTTAGAAAAACGTGGAAAAGTACAAGTTTCATAACTCATCGCTTTTCAAGAAAATCCCTGATAGATCTAATGTTCTATTACGCTTAATTGCTTTCACTTCTTTAAGACTTGGCTACACATACATCAGCATTAGTTAGTTTGAAAAATACTAATTGAGTTTTGTTACCGCAATATACAACTAAATTTTGTGGCAGTTTAAACTTTTGTTTTATCTAAACACTAAAACAAATCGTAAAATTTGATTACTTACCCAAAAACCACTTAAGCATTGGAGGTGGATTTCCATAATGAGAAATACATTTAACAGTGCCTACTTCCCCATGAAGAACTGTTAAATTGTGTCCCGGTAAAACTTGTGACGCATTAAATTCAATTCTTGGTCGTTGGGGCGAAACTGAAACAAAATTAACACATTATTTTACATTCAAACAATTAAATCTCGAGTTATGTAAAGTTTTGTTTAAATAATCTTTCCTTGAAGCTATTGAAGAAGATGTAAATCGTGTAAGTCATAACTTTGTCAATTTCCTCATTATTATGTCGTAACAACTCAACTGAATGTTGATATAACTATTTTCTATATAACTTGAATATACGTCGACGAAGCGCATTTAAGTGCCTCTTTATATAAACTTCTAGGTACCAATGCATTGTTAGTTTACACTCAAATGGGTAATAATGTCACATTATTTGACGTACTTTGTTTTAAATTTAAAAATGCAACTGCACAATATACACTTGAAAGATAACTTATAAAATTGTTACATTCACATGTTTCTCTTTTATTTAACTTTGCCAAGTGGGTTTAATATCGGATAAATATTTACGATTAGCGTAGTGTTAAAAGCTCAAAAAACCAAACTTAATGTAAAGGTAACGGTAATATCTGCAATATTTAGATTTATTATGTAGTAATCTAATCCCACCGCTGCTACCTACTACAATATCGTTTGTACATGTCTGCAACCTTTAAATAAAGGTACAATAATCATAGACCGACTATTGTTTTAAGGTTTGCAGTGTTTTTAACGCTAATTTTCGTTTTGTTAAATATTTTTGTGATTTAACTCCCACAATAATAATTTTACGTTCAAGACTATGGAAAGTATAGTATATTAGGCAGTTTTAATCCCTGGAAAATGATACTTTGCAGTACTGTTTGTTATAAACTTGCAAATAAGCGGTATTATGATAGTGTATATAAGCGTTACGTGATATTGCATATAAAGGGAAAGCACCGCTTTCTCACTATATACAATAAAATAATTTATACGTATCGTGACCTGCTATCTTGCTACGGCGGATGTTGATAAGATAAGATAAGATGCTGGGATTTATATTATATTTCAACCCGTTCTATAAAAGTTAATGTCTATTTTAAAAGTGTAATTTCTGTTATCAGTTTATGTTTTTATTTTGGAAAGGACCTGTCTTGAACGTAAAGATAGATACGGTAACTTGCTCGGAAAGTAACATTTTGGGTTCGTAAGCTATCAAAACGAGCGTTTAGCTCGTTCTGATATATTACTTACTCACCCGCAATGTATAACTTTCTCGAGCACGACCGTAAATAGCTATGTATATTGTAATTATGGTAATAATTTACTTCTTTGTAAAAATGTGAAATTCGATTTTACTAAGTTTTACAGTAAAGAAATAAAAATTATGTAATGTTTTTAACTTCTATTATCTAAAGTAACCGATTAAGAAAACTCTTTATAAAATTCCATTTAAGAAAATTAATTTTTCATTCAATTTTCGATCAAGAAATACCAACCTGGTAATATTAGTTTTTTAACTATGTTTTTTGCATGTTGAGTGCTAAAAGAGCTCGAGTACTAATTAATTATTGTAGTGTAGTGCTAGCAATAGGATAATTCAACTAAAGGTAACAATTTAAATTTGAAATGAAACATATTATTGGTTTTTGATAATTTTCCGATTAAATGCCTTTGTAGATTTTTGTTCTTTTAATGTAATTTTGCATTACTTTTCCGCATAAATCCTATGGTAGTTCATAAATATCGCGTCGAATCCTGTTCCTCTGCTGGATGAACAAACAGGCAGCGACAATCGTTATATCCGGTTCAAAGTCGCTTCCACGGCCGAGAGGTTACAACCCAAGATCAGATGGGCCTGGAAGAAGATGAGCGAAGAGAGGCTCACCGAATTTTTTTGTCAAAATCAGCCTCCAGAGGTTTCGACTGCGGCGCTAGATGAGCTTTTGAGGATAGTGCCTGTAATAATTACTGCATGCCAAAAACTCCCGGAAACTACCATCAGTCTGCTGGTGGACACACAAGATAGCTCCCTTCAGAAAAAGCTTTACCGTAGCTAGAAGAGCGTATTGGTAAATAGGTAGACAAGGAAGTGGAACTTGTCGGTTTTGCCGATGATCTCATAGTGGTGACAATCGCGAAAATAGAAGATGAACCGATGAAAAATACCAATGAAGTCATATCAAACATCTATACGTGGTTAAGACACATGGGACTAGATGTAGTTCCCGCGAAGACGGCGGCTGTCCTGGTCTGCAGAAGAAGACAACACTCGCCAATTAACATCTAAGTGGACAAAAACAACATCAATCCTACCGAAGCACTACAAATACTGAGCATTGTCCATATTGACCGCAGCTTGACGTTTGAAAAGCATATTCGTATCTGGTTAAAAAAGCTCTAAAAGCGGCTACCGCCATCTCCAGGCTCTTAACTAACATAATCGGTCCGTCTGAGCCGAAAAGGAAAGTCCTGGCTTCAGTGGCGGAGTCCATTCTTCTCTACTGTGCCCTAATATGGGCAAACGAGCTTCTTAAATACCTACAGAACAGTACAAAGCCCACAAGACAAGGTCCACCGACGCTCTGCTATTGCTCTAGTCGATGGTCCCCGTCGACTTGCTGACCTTGGAGCGCAAAGCAAAATTCAATAAAGCTTCAGATTCCAATGCAGAGCTTTGCATTGCGGCGCTGCGCACATGGCAAACAAAATACTCAAACTGGAGGTGTGGTATAACAGAATCACGGCGATATCTCGTACGAAGCTTTCCAGCTAATAACGGCGCATGTATGCTGCCGCGAATACCTGCATCGCTTCAAAAGGGCAGAGTCTAGCAGCTGCCCATATTGCGAAGAGGAAGATACCAGAGGACTACAGCTCTGGAGATTTGCAGTTTTATATTGCAATAATGTGTATTTGTTATCATTCTGTTTGGCCTTTATGAGTTATCCATATCAATATTTAAAAAAAATATCGAGTTACACTACTTAAACCACATATCAATCGATTATGAGTTATAGTCTACTCTGTACTATCAAAGGCCAATAAGACGCTTAAATGAATTTTACCAGTCAAGTGGTACTCTAAGATCGGAGAGAGGCTTTGATAGGGTAAAAAGTACTCAAATTTAGCTAACATCTGGGTTTTTAAAGTTCTGGAAGCAATTGTTTCGGAAAAAATAGCATTTAAAAGTTTGAATACAATACTTCAGCTAGTTTTTACAACAAAAATCCCTAATCTTTTTGATTTTATTTTTCGTTTTTAAAATCCGTTTTTCAACGATAATTTTAAAAGTCAACTTTTACTATTTGTAAACATGGAAAATTTTTTTGAGTTTCGCGAAGACAATAGTTTTTGGAAATTTGGTACAATTTCTTTTAATTCAAAAGAGACTCTGACGTCAGGTAGTTGAAACACCATTTAAGGCTTTTTACACAAAATACCCAAACCGAGGTTACTAGGTTTAGAAACGTTTCTTTTTCATCAGGTAAGGCAAAATTCTATTCTTTTTCAACTTATCAAAGCTTTCCGGATCTCAAAGTTACCTTTAAAGGTTTTTCTTTTGTTCGAACTTTCGTAAAAATGTAAAGTGCAAGTATTTATATTATTGTATTGACAACATCTTAACTTTCCACACATTGAAAGACACATACAGCTTATCATAGATGTTTAAAGATGTTGTCAGCACCTTGCGAGTGAGATAGGGTCGGAAAACTTGAATTATCAGTCTATAACCGCTCTTAATTTGTGTTAATGCACAATGTAGTAAATACTCGAATTTTATAACAATAATATACTAATTATTCACCCTTTATGCATTGTCGTCGTCAATTAGCTACCTTTTCACGAACGTAAAAAGTTAAGTGCAAATCCCATATCTGGCTTTTCCTAGTTTATATTATACTGGTCTATAATTACGGTATTATTTACCGGTCTATAATTAAGAAGGAATTATTGTTGGGGTTTAGTTTAGAAGACAATCAATATTTTTAATTGTCCGACCTTTCGGGTCGTTCATTATAGGGTCACACTCAATGCTTTTGTGGAGACAAATTCAAGTTTGTGAATATCTTTCTTTAAACTCAATTTAATATTTGATTAGCCAATATTACATGCATAATACATCATGTAATAAACTTGTCAAAGTTTTGATGATGTAAAATGTAATTTATTTTGCTAAAGGAAAATTCGAGTAAACCATCTGAAACTAGTTTAGTTAGGCAATATTTAAAAAAAGTTCAAACTCATAGCTGATCTTAGTTCTGGTGTGCATTATAAACTTCAGTTTTATCGGCAGATGAAGATGTAATGCTGCTAATTAGTTTAACGAAAAATAGAAATGGCAACTTGCAGATCTGTTACAGCTTAACATAAATCCTATTATGCATTGATGATAAAGTTCAGTACAATCTAGGAAATATATTTATACCTTTTCGAGGAGATTAATCATTTTCACTTAAAATTAGAGTATAAAATTCTAAAATTAATTCCCCAAAGGTTTTCATTTAATACAAAATTAAACAACCCTTGTTCGTGCTTATCGTAAAATGGTCATGCACATTTAGAAATTTATTTCGCTAAAACAAAACAATTTTCTTAGTACGTGGTTAAATTATCCTAAAATAATGTATACTTTTTTAAATTGAATTTTAAACACGAAGATGTAAAATATAGCGAGTCTAGCAATTAACCAGAATTCCTCTAAATTATTAAAAAACATAAATTTCCTCTTTCCGTACTCAAACCCAACGGGACAGTCTAATTTTTTATCGACAATTTCCTTGTCGCTCTGTGCCATTACGACATATAAAAATTACATTTAATTAAAGTCAAAAAGAGTACTCAGGTTCTATTAATAACAAAATTTTTAAACTGAAATTTTAAAATTAAACGTATAATATTTAATATAATATAAATACAGTGGTGAACAGAGGAACATTATCGTTTTAACTGGTCCGGTCGTTTGGAATGTTTAGTGTCAGAATGGGTGACCCTTCGAAGAACATGAAAAGCAATAGCTGTGGTCGAATTCCAGCTTAACTTATAAATTTTTTTACAGCATCTTTTATGATAATGCAGTTGAATTAAAGCCTGGTGTCGCTTGTCTCTTCCCACTACGGTACGTTACACTACGCTAAGTACTAACGAGATTCTAAGTTGTAATTTACATAGAATCATCACATTTTTTAATCTGTGTTATTTAAAAATAAATAAAAAACCTTTGTAACCTTTTACGATAAATGGGAAAAGGTTGCAATTTTGCAGGTGGATGAATGAGTAAAAAAAATTAACTGTAAAAAATGAAATGAAATGAATGAGTATGGAGATGAATCTTATATTCCAATAAATAATTTTTGATCTACTGCTTCAATAATTTGCAACGAATAGAATGAATTGACATTTGTCCCCTATAACCCAAAGATTGGATGCAGATGAATTGCGGTAATGAAATTAATTGTAGTTGTGGTAAAAAAACATGGAGAAGAAAAACGAGATAAATTACGCAATATGAAGGAATTTAATCTTTTGTAAACGCAATTCTAGTATTTCTTTTTGAAAATTGTTGTTTATGTAGAGAATAATATATTTTTTATATTAAAAATTCTTCGAACGCGTATTGGAGTCTTTGAGTTTTTTTTTTGAAAATTTAATTAAAAATAAAGAATTGTAGAAAATGTAAAATCACATAAAATATGTTTCAGTTTCTTAAAGATCATTAATCATTGTAAGTAATTATGTGACATTACATTAATTAATATTGAAGTGTGATTAATTGATTTAGTTAATTTATGATTGCAAACTGCGTTACTAACTTTGAACGTAAATCTAAAACTTAGAAAGATTTTATTAACTGACAATGTATAACGTTTAGATTTACAGAAAAGTTTTATCAAAGTTTAATTAATAATTTTAATTAATGAAATGCATTTTAATTAAAAGCAGCATAAATTAAGAAAAATAATAAAATAAAATAATAAAGTATAATGGGATCATCAATCAATTTTGGAAATAAAGTAATCGTTACTGATAGTAAAAAATTTACTACCCTTTTAATGGTCAATTTTCGTAGATTTCTTATTCGAAAGCAAAAACAATCGGTGGTCAAAGCACGTAGTGTACTATGACTTCCTGCTGGGCTACTTGATCCATTAGGCAACTCCATTCCCATCACGCCCTTGTTTTTTGCTTCTAGGACTCATTATCCTTTTTAATCTGTTTGTGTTATTTTCTCACGTAAATTTCCTTGCTCTTTATTAGTCAGTATATTTTAGTAAATTTTATTAATTACGTGAGGAAATTTTTGTTGCAACTTCATTAAACATTTTTCGAAAAAAAAATTTTAATGAAACGTTTACGCTTGATTTTATAAGTTGAGATAATTAAGAGTAAACGATGTTAGTTTTTGTTTTCGGCTGTGTTTACATCGTCATTTCCAAAGCTTTTTCGTTAAAATTAAAGACATATCAAAAGTTTTCAATGGGTCTTAATTACAAAATCGATTTTAACCTACATAATATTGCGTTAACTTACGCAAAAAATTCTAAAATTTATTTAAAATTTATAATCAGATAACGTACTTTAAATGCATGTAACATTACAAGCTCGGCCACCAAACTTAATTGAGTTAAGAGGGCACCGTACCATACCCGCTTATAAACATGTATTTACAATTCTTAAGATTTTCTTAGATAGAATTAAAATAAGACAATTAAAGTGTGGAGTGAACTTCAAAATTTGTTTAGTTTTAGAAGTAATCAATATCACAATTCCAAATCCAGTCAAAATCTAACAAAAAATGAATGCATTCCGCTGACGGTACGTATAAAAATGATTTTGTTTTTTGGTTATTTGTTATGAAACGATTATTTTATTAAAAAATATAAATTAAAAAAATATACCTATTTTTTTCGAATTACTGAACAGCTTGCACATGCAGGTGTTTCGTCCTCTTCTATGTCCCTTGCTAGTGTCTTATAGCAATAATTAAAGACATCTGCAACCTACAGTTTAACGTGGGTTTCGAATTGCGACAGCGAATAATTAAAAGAATAATTAACCTAGCCCAAGTTTGATTTATAATTTAACAAGAATAGTAAAATTTTATCAATTTGGTAATACAAAAAACCGCCATTAAAAATGAGGTCCTACATAAAATAAAAACATAAAAATAAAAAACAAACATAAAATTTGAGGAATATATCCTCCTGGTATTTTAAAGGCATAATCAGAAATATTTTTTCAAAATGCAATCCTAAGAAAGCAAATAGGATAAAAAAAAATTGTTTATGGTGACGTGCATGAATAGATTAACGAGATTTACACTGACTACCTGAAATCGATTTGATTAAAATCATTTTTCACCGATCAAATACAGTTTCAGAAATAAATAACAAAACCCCTTTGTAGCATTTAGATGGATTTTTCAGAAGTTCATTCTTAAAGGGGTTAAAGTGACTGTGCTAGAGCTTAAGTTATTTTTTTAGCAAAATTGAGATTAGAAAAAAAAGTTTTGTCTAAATCTGTTCTGAAGATTTCCATGCAGCTCATGAGGTGGAAACAGCTCTGGAAGTTTCCACAACATGTGGAATGCAACTTCTAGCAAAACTACACAAAATAAAGGGCGGTCCTGATGCTTCACTGACTTTGAAACCGTTGCGTTAGGATGTCCTAGACCAATAAATATCAAAGTCTTGACTGACTGACTGACTAACTGACTGATATCTTTCCCATAATTTAAACGTAGAATCAGAAATATTATTTTAAAATGAAATGCCTAGAAAGCAAAATAGACTTAAAAAAAAGTGTTTATGGCGACGCGCATGAATATATTAACGAGATTCATACTGACTACCTAAAAATTTATTTCGCGATTTTGATCAAATTTTTTTTAAAGGACCGAATCCAGTTTCAGAAGCAAGTAACAAAACCGTTTCCGACGTTGAGATGAGTTGTTGAGAATTTCACCCTTAAAGGGGTTAAAGTAGGGTTGAAGTGAAATCGCGTATTTTTAAGGGCCTGATGCAAGAACGAACTATGTGCATGAGGCATACTTACACACATATCCGCCTATTTCAACTATACTAATTATTACGAAATCCTATTAATTTTGCAGATTATTGGTAGCAAAACACGGTTACGTACACGAATTTTCAAGATACATAAACTGGTTTAGTACCAAACGATGGAGAATATGTTTTTGAACGAGAAAAATAATATAACTCGTATTCGAAAAAATTGGCGTTTAGACGGTTATTGCACCGAGCCCTTCGTTAGTGCAAGAACAGGTCCGTTCTAGAGCTTAAGTAATTTTCTTAGCAAAATTGTCATTAAACAAAAGGTTTTGTCTAAAAATGATAAGCTACTCGCCATTGCACATGTGGAATGCAATTTCTAAACAAAAATACCCAAAATAATGGACAGCCCTGGTGCTTTACCGGCTTTAAAACAAAGGCGTCAAGATGTTCTGGACCAATAAATATCAATCTTGACTGCCTGACTAACTGACTGATTGACTGACTCATCAACGCTCAACTGAAACCACTATTATACCTAAGAACATGAGATTTAAAGAGTGTATTCTTCCAATATTTTAAAAGTAGAATCAGAAATATATTTTCAAAATGCAATCACTAAGAGCCAAAAAAAAACTAAAAAAAAGTGTTTATGTTAACGCGCATGAATGGATTAACGAGATTCGCACTAACTGGTAAAACCTTATTACATTCAGTTGTCAAGTATCGAGTACAGTTTCAGAAACAAATAACAGAACTCTTGGCAGCGTTTATGTGAGTTGTTCAAAATTTCATTCTTAAAGGAGTTAAAGTAAAATCGCGTATTTTTAAACGTGGTCATTGAGAGCTCCTACGCAAAGTTCTAAATTTCAAATTTCACGAAAATTGGTTACGAAATGACGAATAGAGAACTGCCTTGGGCCTTTATACAAAAAGGCTTCGTATAAGTCAACCTACATTTGCACATATGGAATACAACTAACTAACGTGGTGACGTGCATGAAGGGATTAACGAGATTCAAACTGACCATCTGAAAACTTATTTCAGGAATTTGATTAAATTTATTTTTAAAGCATCGAATACAATTTCAGAAACAAGTAACAAAACCCTTTTGCAGCGTTAAGATAGGTTATACAAAATTTCATTCTTAATGGGGTTAAAGTAGGGTTAAAGTGAAATCGCGTATTTTAAAGCATGGTCATTAAGAGCTCCTACCGTCTTATCCAAAGTTCTAAATTTAAAATTTCATGAAAATTGTTACAAAATTACGACGAGTTCTAAATTTGTAAAATGTAAAAATATTATGTTTTTGTGCAAGGACAGGTCTGTTCTAGAGCTTAAATCAATATTTTAGCATAGTTATCCCTGAAAAAAGAAGATTTTGTCTAAAAGCAGGCCCGTAGCCAGGGGGGCAGGCTCTCTTACGGTAACTGTACGATTTCTAACATAAAAAAACAAACTGACATTTTTAGTCTAGTTTTATTTATTTTTTGTAACTTACACATTGTTTAAACATTTTGTTTCGCCTTTATGAAAAAAAGTAATGCAATTTATTCAATTAATTTAATATTTCAATAATTAAATCTCATCAATTATAAATATTTACCAATTTTAATTGCAACATAAACTTGGTGTTTTCCGGCGATAAAAATTTATTTTAGGGTTTCTTTTCGCTCATGAAGAACAATAATGAACTAAACAACATTTCTCATTAAAAAATTATCAAAAAAACAAACTTTTAAACGTTTTCTATTACAAATAAAGTTGAAGAATTAACATTAATGCCCGCTTTAACAGTCAGTACAATATCGGAGGTTTTAGTTAGATTGGTGGGCGCTTGGTGGCGTATCTCTTATATTCTCTTACCTACTATACCGCGAAGATATTCAATAACATTATTAGAATTATAATTGGTTATCTTCGCCAAAATTCGAGAATCAGCCGCTTCGTATCGCGGCTTCTTTTTAGGAGGTGCATGTCCGGCTAGAATACGTTCGTATTCTGTGCCGAAACTTTTTGAATACGTTTTAATTTATCCAAAAAGGTCCACAACGTTTTATGAAATATACCTACCACTTACCTATGCCACTACCAAAACCTACAGTTGTATTTTTCGATGACAAACACAAGTTCGAAAAAAGCCATAAGCGTCCGTATTAAGGTTTTTTGTTTTTTTTACATTAAGATTTTAAATTTAAAAAATAAATTGAATAAACTGAAAGTATACTTCCCGTCGCCGAATTTTCTGTCGCCGAAATGCCGGTGCCGAATTGGAATTGCCGAAACTGGCATAGCCGAATTTCGGGTCGCCGAATTGACTGTCGTCGTATCGGAATCGCCGAAATGACGGTGTCCGTCTTCAATTTTTAGGAGATCTTTCTCCAAATTGACGTCTAAGTTGACGTCAAGCTAGCACCCCCACTTCAAAAAATGATTTTTTTTTTTTAAATCAAGTAAACTATAATTTATGGACTAATTATGAATTTATTTTGGACATTTATTTATTAAATAATTAGAATTATTAATATATTTCATTTCTTGAAAAAAAGAACAATATATGTATTCTCGAAAGCTTGAAAAATAGTGTTTTATTGTTTAACCTTAGCTCAATATCGATAATTTTATTTATATACATTTATTTATTATTTAATAATTTAATTTATTTATTATTTTGGAATTAAGATATTTCATTATTGTGAAAAGAAAAATAGTACAAAGTCTATATTCCATATCATGCACTCCCCCCCCCCCCCCGGACAACCATTTCGGGAACCTCTTTGCGACATCTTAGACTAACACGATGGGAATCAAACGTCATTCATGTTCAAACATAAATTTATTAATTTCAGCTAAATATTCCACTTTGTAGAGAAAATCGTGCGTAAAACCAATATTTTGACATAACAAGTCTACGAATAACTCAATATCTAATACATATATATCTAATATAATATCTAATAATATATCTAATATATCCCCTATAAGGGATTTTACACTACCAATGGTGGCGCTAGTGTAACTTCAATATGTCTGTTATATCAAGTATAGCTCATTGTCAGTAGAATTTTAATTTGTTTATACTGGTTTTTACAGAAATTTTTGGTTTTTTGTTTATTTGTGTCCAAATTAATTTAAAAAAACACTATAAACATTCGTTAAAAGACACTTTGCTATACTCAAGTATACTTGATGGAGTAGTTACAATTGCTGTCGTATGGTGGCGTTTGGTTAATGTTAAATCCCATATTGGGATTTAATATAATTTAAAATATAAAATAACTTTTAAATTTTAACTTAATTATAAAATAAAAAAGTTTAAAAAAACCGATTTAAAAAAAATCCTCTCGCTATCGTCAGGTAAGATGAAAATAATAGAAATAATAAAATTTTGGGACATTTATATAGTAAATATTCTTGAACTAAATAAGATTGATGCTTAGGATCATTGTCCTAGTAATATTTAAAACTCTTTTCAATGCCCATTCGGCATTTTCTACTATATTTCCCACCCCCCATGGTCGAAATACACCCCCAAACAAACAGATTTCCACTACCGTGTTTAACAGTTCCATGTAAATTTTGTAAATAGAGCTCTGTATTTGGTCTGCGCCACACCATGATTCGACTATCAGAGCCAAAAATGTTATATTTACTCTCATCCTCAAATATAACATTGTTTCACCACGATACGTATTTGTTTTGAAAGTCTTTGGCGTATCGAATACGTTTTAACCTGTTAACTTGACTAATAAACGGCTTTTTTCTAGCCACTCGGCCGTTATAACCGTTTCTTTTTAAAACCCTTCGGATTGTGGCAGAATGGACATTCTTTCCTAGTTCATGTAGCACTCAGTTTGAAATTTTGGTGCACTAATTCTAGTTTTTTTTTTAACTTGACTCACAATATAGTTTTCTTCTCGTTTATTTAATTTACGTGGACGGTCGGCCCCCCTCGGGGCCCCCTCCCCGAAATGTTAAAAAAACAACAATTGTTTGTAATAATAAAAATTCCCAGAAGGGGATCCGCCGAAAATGTTACTTTTTACGAAAGCTTTTTATGAGTGCCTCCCCCCCCACCGAAATAAAATCCTGGCTACGGGCCTGTCTAAAAGTGAATGTTCTGAATATTTTGGTGCAGCTTAGATCGACTGGTTTGGGGTGAAAAATAACTCTGAGGCTTTACACGTAAATGATTTTTTGTATAAGCCACTTCATTGTACATATAGAGTGCTACTTTTAGGAAAAAGTACTTAAAATGGAGAGCAGTCCTGGCGCTTTACCAACTTTAAAATGGCTGCGTCAAGATGTTTTAGACCAATAACTATCAAAATTCTGACTGACTGACTAATTGACTGACTTATCAACGCTTAGCTGAACATAAAATTTGGAAAGTATATATCCTTCCTGTAGTTTAAATACAGAATCAGGAATATTTTTTCAAAATGCAATCCCAATAAGAAAACAGAAAGAACTAAAAACAAGAAGGGTTTATTTTGACGCGCATGATAAGATTAACGAGATTCACACTGAATACCTGCAAAATTATTTCAGGATTTTGATTAAATTTATTTTTAAAAGTACAATATCAGTTTCAGAAACAAATAAATAAACCCTTTGCAGCGTTTAGACGAAATTTTCAAAATTTCACTCTTAAAAGGGTGTAAGTAGGGTTGAAGTGAAATCGTATATTTATAAGCAACGTATTTTTAAGTCATTGAGAATAATATTTGTAGAAGGACAGATCTGTTCTAGAGTTTCAGTTATATTTTTAACAAAATTGTCATTAATAAAAACAAGGTTTTGTTTAAAAAAATATTCTGAAAATTTTGATGCAGTTCAGATCGATAGGTATAAGGTAGAAAGTAGCCCTGGGACATTACCCATAAAGGATTTGTATAAGGCAGTCCATATTGTACATGTGGACGCAACTTTAGCCAAAGAGCTTAAAATAGAGGGTAGCCATGGTGCTTCACTGACTTTAAAATGACTGCGTTAAGATGTTCCTTATCTTCCTTATCTTAAATATCAAAATCTTGACTGACTGACTAACTGACTGATTGACTCATCAACGCTTAGCTGACACCACTATACCTAAGAACATAAAATTTGGGGAGTATAACCTTCCCGTAGGTTAAACGTAGAATCCAAAACATTTTTTCAAAATACAATCCCTAAGAAACCAAAAGGCGTAAAAAAAAGAGTGTGTTTATGGTGACGCGCATGAATGGATGAACGAGATTCACACTGACCGCCTGAAAACTTATATCAGGATTTTCATTAAGTCCATTTATTGAGGATCACATACAATGTCAGAAGCATTGAAGTCATTGAGAGCTCCTACCTCAAGTTCTAAATTTTAAATTTCATGAAAATTGCTTGCGATATTACGACGAGTTATTATTACGTAAAACGTAAAAATGATATTTTTATCCAATTTTGAGCTCTAAATAACGTTTAGTTCGTATTTTTATAATTTAAATATAATATGAAAAGCTCATCGAAATCTTCCGAACAAAAATTTCTAGCGAATTTAAATTTTAACTTTAAGCTATGCTGAAAATATTTTCAACATTCCACGTCATTCTTTTCACGACGTGGCTTCTGAAAATTATGGTGTATAAATCATTGATTTACATTTAAAACTATAAAAGTAACACCGCGGCTGAAAGGCCTCCTGCCCTGTTGGTCGTCAATTATTTTGGATATTTCGTACAAAAAAATGCAATTTTGAATTAAATAAGAATCAAATAGTACATTTTGTTCATGCAAAATGTTTTTGCTCATTTTGTCGACGGTACGTGTATTGTAGCAGGAATGTGTTTTAACGAAAGGAGCCGGCCGCAGTTGACTTCCAGCTGTGCAGCAGTTATTCAATTTTGATTTCGTTAATTATAGCAGAATTTAACTTAAAAGAAGATTTCTGTCATTTTCATGTTCGAGCTGCTTCAGAACTGTTTTTAAAAATTGTGTGAGATTCCGTTTTTCTAAATCTATAGTTTTCGATTACGAGAGGCTTTCAGAGAGGTTTTATCTCAATAAAGGCACTTTTATTATTGAAAGACACGCCAATATCTTCGGGTTTTAGACCTTTTCAGCGAAATTTTGAGATGAATAAAATACAACGTTAAACAGTTGTATTATTTTTTGTGATTCAAAAATCAAGAATGGCGTTTCAAACGAAGCTCTAGTTCTGTTCTATGAGAACTTTTAAGCTAGCTGACAATACCTATATAATTTTCAATTAATAATTATTAATTATTTTTTAATGCTGGATTTAAACTTTTTTACATTTTATTTGGAAACATTTTAATTTGGATTGTTCTACCATAGTTTAATTATTTATTTTTAAATTTTAAGTCAGTAGAAACCTGCACAGAGCAGCACGTAACTCTGCAAGTAAACAAATTTCATTATTCATAAACAGATAAAATTAATATTTGCTAATTTGGGAAAAAAATTGCCTGGTGCTTTGCTTAATTTTGTAATTAATCCCGTGCGATTAGCAATTTTTAAAATAGAGCCTGATTATTGAGGTAGATTCCATTTAATTGTACACTGATTTTCCTGGCATGAGGTTAAAAATTTGTATGCTTAAATTTCAGAAATCCAAAAATTTAATTACAATAAACTCAAAGTTTTCTCAATACATTCCATAATTATTGTTGTTTATGTTGTGAAACTTGCCCAACTAAAGCTTTACCAAAGCGTAAGGTAGGTCAGCCGTAAACAGTTAACTTTCAGAAATTATTTTCGACATAAAGTTGAATTTACGGAAACATAATGTAAATACACAGAAGTTTATGTAAAGTTTACAGTCGATGGCAAGTTGAACATATTCGTAGATTTACTTTAAACTTCAGTTAATCACACTGAGTGCATTCAATGGTTTTAAAAATAAAATTATTTAAAATGAAGGTATACGTGTGAATATTTTCAACAAAACCTGAATGTGGATTTTGATATCGAGAAACTTGAATGATTGGATTGGATTAGATTTACTCAAGCAAGTAAATCAAAGTAAATTATATTTACTTTTGCCATTCAAATAATGTGTTTATCTATTTCCATATCCAGCGTAAAAAACCTAATTACGTTGTACTCGGGATAGTTTGAAATTACAAATAGAAAACATTACAGGGCATTTCAGTAAATTAAGCCCGTGCTTTTACGGTTATCGATTCACAATTAACACAAATCTTCAAATTTACCATTGTACTCGAAATTTAATCTTGATATTTACTGTACTGACGATGACATAATGTCGAAACCGGTTCGTTAACCAAAATTCATATCAAATATTTAAAATGAAACGAGAACCGACGAATTAATAAAATTAGTTACTTGACGTGTAAAGACCAATCAGAGGTCAAACTAATTCGAAATTAAATAGTTTCCATAATATAGTTTGGGGCCTCAAAATCTTCAAAGCAAAATTATTTGTGACTTCCGGACGTAAAACCGCAACTACTGAAAGCTTGCGTAAGACTCCCTTAACTAATTGGCCCTGCCTAATTAGCCAACCTAGTGAATTTGAGCTACTTACACTTTTTTTGAAAACATATCTTGTATACGAGTAGAAAAGCTTTAAATGTATACTCGTATTTCAAATTTGTACTAAATTTTGGATTTTAGTTACAGTGCAACATAATTTACGAACCAATAGGGTAACAATTTTATTTTTTAGGCGTTAAAAATGAGTAATTATCATGCACCGATACATAAAAGCATTAAAAAATTCCCAGTTCTTCGTGGTATACGGAAATGCCTCTTCAAGAAGGGGGTTTGCAATTTACTTTTTATGATTCTTATAATTCCAGTGAAAGAATTATTTTTTCACCAAATTCCGTACTATGCAATTGCTTTATTTAATTTCATTTGTTAATTTAATTTATTTTATTTGTATAATATTTTACTTATTACCTACAAACTAATCTTGTTTAAGTGGGATTATTATTTGGTATTTCAAAAACATTGGGGTAGATTTATCCATCCCCAAATTAGAGATTAGAGTTTATACTTTTATGATAATACGAAAATAATACCTACTTATAACTTAATAATAACATCAACGAAGAAATTTCCAATTCTAAATCCAAACTAATAATAAGTTTTGGTATAAAACCAGGAAATTTTCTTTTGAATGTATATGGATTTATGATAATTAGAGGAATAAAATCTTAACTAAAAAATATAGCAAAAAATATGAAAATATAAAATTACATTTTTCTACAAGTTTCTGTCGAGGCGAATAATTTCCGTTTCTTTAAATTCGGAGCTTCCGCAACTTGAAAATTTACATATTTCTCTAGAAAATTTAAATATCTAAAGATACTAATCAGTTTGTAAAGTTTTTAATGCGAAGATAAATTTTTTTAATAACATAATTACAAAATTATTATAAATTAAATTATATCGCACAATATCCCAATTTGAAAAAAATCAATATTTTGCAATGAAAGTTTCGTTGATATGCTAACTTTAAGTAGGCGTCTATATTTGATTAATGTTCCAAAATCAATTAAATTTAGTAATCGTGACTAAAATTGCTGTTATAGCAGAGCGTAGATCTTTGCAATAATTGGATTAATTTTGCTAAAACAAATCAAAATGCTTCGTTTGGCACCTGTCTGAGTTAAAATAAAATCTCGTTTCTTCCATAGTAATTAAAAATCATTATTGGCCGTATATTTTGTTTGATTAATTAACTTTGTCGAAATTTATGATATTTTTATTTCACATGTCAAACTAAACTCGGAAAATTTAGGATCACAATTTATAGGACAGAAAACACACTAAGAATTTTTATTGTCCTTTTAGCATAGTTCTCCATTTTATTGTTTATGACCTTCGTGATGAATACGATGTGATGATTAATTTTTTTATGTGGATCTACCCCGTAGATTAAAATTTTATGTAGGTTTAACCATGACGAAGATCATCATCTTATAAAAAGAAAACTTAAATGATTTTATTTAAATTCCCAAGTAACATTAAAATCGTTTTATCACGATTGCTAAAAATGCACATTTTTTAAGTTTGAACATTAAAGTGTAATCTACTACAGAAGAAAGCATACAAGTGGAAAGGCTTGTTCGAAGTAAAGTGTACCCTTGTAAATGACTTTTAAACTACGCAAAACAGCAAATGCTTCAAGAAATAATAGACGCGTTCAATCGACAAAGTTACAAAAAATTTAATTTAGCTTTTATAGGAAGTTTCAAGATCGAAGAATAATATGCGAAATTAAAACAAAAAGTCCTGAAATAAAAACTTATTTTGACATTTTAGTTTAACAAATTTAATTTGCTTTTAAATATAAAGTACAAAAATATGTAACATTTAAATATTAATGTAATGGCATACAAAAAATTGGCAAGCACTTAGATTAGTTTTCATTGAGAGGCCGAAAAAATCTAAAAGCTTTAATTTTCACTCGGCAGAAAATAATAGACGATTTTCGAATTTTATTATGATACACTCTGTCTGCTACTATTTATGGTTCACTACTACAACTAATACTTAGCTTATTTTCCCCCCTACCTGTTAATTTTACCTTACAGGAAAAATTGGGATCTCTCTTCTTTTTTGAATTCTATGGAAAATTATTGAAAAAGCTTTGATATTAAATAATTTGTTGTTGTGGCGCAGTGTATGGCGTGTACTTATAAACTTTAAAACAGGATTAAATAAAAATGAAGCAATAATGAAAACAGTTAAAATCGTGTGAAATTTCAAGTTTCAGTATCCCTGATTTAGCAGATTTCTTTCTTCCCATTAGTCGATAGAACTTTCCAAATTGATCATAAATTGTGCTACCTGTCAGCTTGGACAGATTTTCGATATTTTATAGATTTGAAGTTTGGAAAGAAGAATTTTGTAGATACAGATTTCGACAAGCCCCTTTTTGAAACTATTATGAGACAATCTTTCGGAACTTATTCTTGATACAAAAACTTGTATATTTTCTTCATCAGGCAAACCCTGGCTTGCTGAAAGTGTGATAAGGTTATTTTTTGATTGAAAATTTGAATTTAAATTTCTATTTTTGCAGCAAAGTAATATTCAGAAAAAATAAAGTAAAAAAATTTAATTATTATAAACAAATTAAGTGTAAGTAATTATTTCATAACACGAAAATAGAAACAGTAACCGATAATTATTTATAAAAAACAAAATTAAGAAATTAAAAAAAAAATTCATTGAGTAATGTGAGAAAATTTTTACGATAATATACTATTAGGTAATTCAATAATTAAAAAATAACGACGAAAGTTTGAAACGTGAAGGGAATTACTTGGACACAGTCGAACGAGGCTTTCACGTTGTTGTATATAATTTTAAATAAGTTATTTTATACAATATAATATAACTTATATAAATTGTAATGTACTATTTACCTTTTTGCACTGTTAAGACAGTTTCTAGTTTCTCCATGCAAAGCAAATACAAAAGATACACAGCAGTCTTACAGTTTAACCCTGAATTTCACATTAAGGCCACTAGGCCAGGCGAAAAGTTATTGTTTATTTGTGGATGGTAATCGATAGGAATTAAATCTGCAAATATTGTCATAAAAAGCTAAAATTGGTAAGGGGACACATCCATTAATTACTTAAAAGTTGGGGGGGGGGGTTTGAAATAATTATTTAAATTAAAATATAAAATTTAATTGATTGTCTTTCTACAGCACAGGTAACAACTATTCAAAATTGTACCAAAAATATAATAATTATAACTTTTTTTTACTTTATTTAAATTAATAATAATATTAATAATAAAAAAATATTCAATTTTTTTTAATTCTAAAGTTATAAATCGTAGTAGAATTTAAAAAAATAATCCTTACAAATAATATGAGAGAGTGTCACCCCTTAGGTACTTTTACATGGTAGAGGGAGCGTCAAAAATTACAAAAATCGTCCTTACGTAATTAACGGACACTCCCTAAAGGTTCCTTTACGCGGAATGTATGCGGACATTGTCCTGCACTAAGTTTTACTTTTTTTTAATGTAGAATTTCACACAAAACAAACCTGCACCGACAAATGCAAACTTAACACCGGTTTATGTATAATCATCAGAAAAAATAATATAATACACTCAATTGCGAGTCTGCCCACATCCGTCTGTGCGAGTGCCTGCTTTGGGTAAACACCAACAGCGGCTCGTCAGAGGGGGCAAGAGAGGTGTAGCCTCCCCTGAAATTCTTGACTAATAATTAAATTCCCAAAATATTTCAATAAGGAAAAAAGTAGATTTTTGAGTGTAAGAAACAAAAAAAGATAGACATACTTCTTCCATAATACTTATTCAAACAGTAAAGTGAGACAACCGCAGAAGCAAAACCTTTACTTATAAGAGGCCTAGACCCTAGAACATACAGTAGCGGTCATGGAAATTGCATTGGGAATTATTTCAGAATTAAAATAATAAATTTCACAGTATACGAGTAATACCTATATTTTTAATAATAAAGAATAGAAATAGATAAAAAGTTAAATTTTTGATTTGAAACTCATAAGTTCAAAAATACATGTTATGTTTTGAACACAATCACAAAGTTAAGGTTTTTAACCGGGGGGTCGTCAGTGATTGTGTTCAAAGAAAGAAAATGTGTTATTGAATTTCAATTAAGAAATCAGAATCTTTGGTGTACTGGTGGGTATTCCATACCATAACCATGACCGTAAACCATAAAATTTTATGGTTTACGGCACACAACGGCACACGTTGAGCAGAATCCAATACAATTTCGATTTAAAAAAAAATCAAAAATGGCGGGGCTAACTTCTACCCAAAAAAAGCAATCTTTATAAAATCCAAAATAAAAAAAATATTAATCTCGGATGTACTGGAGGGTATTCCATACCCCCCAGACCCTCCGGTTTGAGAAACCTAGCCTTGTGTGCGTATTGTGTTTATATTGTACGGTTATTGAAATTTCATTGGGAATTGTATTTCCGATGGAATTTCCATGACTGCTACTGTACATGTACAGTAGTTGTAGTTATCACATGTAGTTATCACATGAACCGCAAAGTGTAACTATACTAGTGATCAGTACCGAAATTAGACGATGTTACGCCCGGTACAAACGTGAAATTTTACGCCTCTCCCCCTACGTAACATTTTTGGTGAACATTAAATAAAGTGCACTCATTTTTGTGTGACTATTTTTTAGCTTTCTTGTCACTAAAAACAGCGGCGTTCACTGTTTTTCGCCTTCTTTGAGCTCCCTTTTGTGGGCCCCTCTGCGTAGTCGTAGTGCGCAATAGCCTCTTTTGTAAAAAATGCGGTTTGGTATAAATCTACATATAGTATATAGCTTCATTAGAGTTAATTTTGCTTTTAAATTAAAAAAATTGAGATGGGACCGAGGGGAGAATCGCTCAAAAAATCTGATATACTAGTGAAAGAAAGTCTGATAAAGTTCAAGAAAATTCTAGAAAATTTTTGGAAATACAAGAAAATGTTGAGAAATCCTTAATCTTAATCTTAAAGAAATCAGCCGTGGCTGTTTCGCAGTGGCCGTTTCGACATTTTTTTTCTTTAATCTATAACTCAAATGTTATAAAAAAAAACTATAACATTTTGACTGCAAAAATTAATATTTTCGGGGATATGGAAAATTAGAAGTTAGAAAAGCCAAAATAAAAAAAAACTTCGAGGGTTTGAATTTAGAAAACAAAATTCCTTAAATAGTTTTCTTAGAAAAGTGTGACACTCTGTATATAAGCTATAGAATCAATCAATTAAATTATTATTGATTGGGAATGTTAAAGTAATCTATAGCTCAAAAGTTATAAAAAACTATAATAACATTTTGACTGCAAAAATTAATATTTTCGGGGCTATGGAAAATTAGAAATTAAAAAAGCAGAAATAAAATACCCACGATATTTTTTATATTTTTTTATTTAATTTGTATTCTTATTATTTTTTTAAATTAAATTTTATAAATAATTTAATGAAACTTTAATTGTAACTTTTGATTTATATTTTTAAATTAACGACGGTGAAATGGGCGACGACGAAACGGAGACGGCGAAATGGGCGACGGCAAAACGGCCACGGCGAAATGGCCACGGTGAAACGGCCACGGCGAGACGTCCCATTCCGGGCTAATGACCGTCTCTTAATTTCTTAATCTCTTATGCCCGTACTAATAGTTACGAATCAATCCGAGACTCAAAATAATCTTAGAATTTACCAATGAGATTACAGGAATTTATACCGTATCGTAGCAACAGCTGTTATTTCGAGCTGTTATTTCGAGATCTCGATACTCGGATTAATCAATGACTATTAATACGGGAATAAATCTCTAAAACTTAATAAATTCTAAGAAATCAAAAGGAGTCTTGAGATCTCTATATTTTATTAATAGCCTCCACAAATGATAAAGCCACAAGCCGCCGTCACTGGTTCAAACCTACATAAGAATCAAGTTAAACGTTAAAATTTAAATTCCAGTTCGTCTGCATCTGCTCTACGCGAAAAGGCCCTAATTCACATGAAAACACCTGTATGAAGAAAAGTATATCGTTACAACCATTAATTTGACCATTAGTATAATGGATGGTTTTCATTTGTAATTTGTACCATTACTTAGAATTACGTTACGTTAATTAATAATCTACGATACCGTAAATCAAGGAATCTTAAAAAACGATAAGAAATTTGAGGAGAGCAGAAGAATTTTTAGGATACCGAAAACTCGAGGAAATCTAGAAAATCCGAAGCAATGTTGAAAATTCTAGGAAATCTTAGGCGACTTCAGGAAATTTAGAAATTTTAGAAAATCTTACTAAATTCCTGATCAAAATTATTGCGCTAAGAAATGAGGCTATTAATTCTTGTTTTCATGATTCCAAAAAAACTTCCAGTGTTTTATTAAATCCACTTTCTTTTCTAATTTTTGCCTAAAATTGGGAAAATTGGGAAAGCTAATTTTAAAAAACAGCTTCAAATTATTAATAGGTAAACCAATTGAATATTTTCCAAACTTTAAACCAATTTTGTCAAAAGTATGAGACAATTTTTAATCCAAATAATTAAAAGGCATAAATTTTATTCTCAAAATATAGAATCCTAATCACATTCGCAAGATAAAATTTAAAGACAAAATTTTGTCTCGACTACTAATGCAGCCATCTTGGCGTCAAAGAACTTGGGTTCCCACCTAATTATTCAAACTCCAATTAGTCGGCGGGAAAAGTAGAAAATTTAAAATTATTATCAAAATTTTACAATGTTCAAATAATTAGCATTTTCTAAAATATTTTAGAAATATTTAAACTAAAAAGCAAAGTTTACGGCTATTTAACTATCACAAAATTTCATTTAAATAAGATAACTGCATGTTAATGCTCAGTGGAACACCCTGTACAATCAAAAGTGTAAAATATCTTTACAAACTTGCTATTTGCTGAGTTTTATTTATTAAAACAAAGAGATCTAGTAACTTTAAATTTAAATTGGTCTCCGCTATACAGATGTATTAAATAATTATTCTGAATGCATAATTAAATTTTCTTTGACAATAAATGACAATATGATTGCAGAATTGAAACTGCAGTTAGAATGAAAAAGAAAATATTAAAATTTTATGATTAAACTTAAATTTCGAACAAAACGAACTCTTTGTAGGATAATAACAAATTATATGTTTAAAAGTACCCTACCTACCTTACGTAAGCCAGTATATTGTCTAAGAATATAATTTTCTTCTCATAAATAATTAAACTACTTAAAAGTTGGAACATAAAGTAATAATCTATTCTTTCTACGCTTCAAGTTTACATCATTTTATTATAAAAAGACTCTTTTGGTATACAGAAAACTTGTTAAAGTTGCACAATGCATATCAAATATAAATCATACCTACAAACAGCAAAACACAATGAAACACAATTGAAATTTTATAGAATTGCCCTCAAAACTTTATAACAATCTTATTATAGAAACTCAAAATTTTCTAAGGGTTTTCTGAAATTTACTATGTATAACTTAAATAAACTTTATTCTCGTGTGTATGATTCCCAAAAACTTTCTGTTTTAAATATGTTACAGAAGTATCAGTAAATTTTAATTTTAACACAAATTCAAACTGTAAGTCAAGGAGAGTCATATGGATTTTTATTTTTCAAGTTTTAATTTAATTCAAGCAGGTAAGAAATATAAATATGATACGTGCACTCTAAGGGGCTTACCACCATTAATTTGTCAGTTTAGACACACTGAAAAGTTAGTGTAGTAACTGGAAAAATTAAATTTTTTATTCTTAATATATTATATTTCGGCCTGGTTTAGAAAAGAAACAAGAATAAAAATTTAAGCAGCTTTCCATTGCATATTATATTAATTCACATAGGATGAGTGGAAAGTGATGAAGTAGCTCAGCATTAAGGCAGCAAGCTTAAGATTTTAGCTTTTATACGGCTTTTTAGCGTACGAAAAAGGTTAATGTACTTTTAATACAATGTGTTCCATAATAAATTGTCAAGTTCGATAAGGTGGAAAGCATCAGCTGATAACATTTATTTTACGTTCTTTTTCTACTGCTGTTTGAAAAAGTTCAACTTTTCGATATTTGTTTGAATAAGGTAATATAATCTTTTCCGTACTAGTGCGGAAAAGTAATTTTATTAACGCACAAGTGCATTCTGCTTTATACACATGCGAAAATCCTAGAAATTATTACAAATATTCACGTCGCCGACCTATTACAGGTAAGACAGCTGTCTACTCTAGTAACGGCATTTAATTGTAATAATATTAAAAACCATCCTGTAGATATAAATTAATCAACTCAACAAGTAGTAATTTATACATTTAAAGGCAAACCAGTTTAATATAAACTGAATTTGGAAAGCCGCATGCGTATTCCAGTTTTAAATAAATGATCTACTCACAAATCTTACGCATGCAACTCATGTGGAATAATTTATTATAAATAAGAAGTCAGTAATTTCAATGGAGTTTAGATGCTCTTTAAAGATAACAACAGAAGAAAGCAGATCTGGAGAGAACAAAGACAGATAAGGGACAAGTATCCCTGAAGAAAGTTCAGTGCGCAAAGTGCAGTTTTATCATAAGAGCGGTGAAGTAAAAATCAATCAATCTCAAGCAAAATTTCTAACATTAAATTTTTAAGTTATGTGGTAATCACTAAAAGTCCTTCTGTTTAATTAGAAAATCATTATTACAATTCGTAAAAAAATTATAAAATTTGCAATTATATTGAAAGTCACATTTCTTGCGATGTAATTTGCCGGGCGTGAGATTGCTGAAAAAAAAGTTTCTTTATAAAATCCTAAATTACCTGGAGTAAAATTACAAGGATTTAATTCACCTAGTACCTATCCATTCTGTAGAAAAAGTCATTGCATTATGTAATAAATTGTAAATTTAAATATTCAAGCATTAATGATAATATACCTAGAGTGTAGTGCAGACTATAAAATGCAAATAAGCACTTTAAGTTTTAAAATATGAAAAAAAATGCTATAAGGCAGCATAAAATTTTTAAATTATTAATCAACGCATCTGCATCATTCTGTCTTACCAAAAGCGGTTTCTTCGTTGTCACATCCGCTTTTCGTTGAGTTTGGGTAACCTCCTCTTTAACATACATTTTAAACGACTAATGTCGGAAAAGCGAATCTCTGAGAAAATTCATTAGTAAGCTGACTTTAACTTTTATAAAATCAAAATAATCATAAAACCGTCGTTTTAATTCTTCTTTTGATTTATTAATCTCATCTGGCGCTCACAAAAACCAGCAATTGTTTCCATGGTAAGCTAAGAAGGAAACCCCTAAGGAAATTAGGTGTACAAGTAAAGAGAAATCTCTGGAAATCTTAAAAAAAATTAGGAGATCTTTGGAAGTCTAAGAAATCTTAGGAAACCTAGGAAATCTTAGGAAACCTAGGAAATCCTAAGAACCCTAGGAAGTCTTAGGAAGTCCGGCACAATCTTAGAAAATGTAGGAAATGTTGAAAATATTCCAGACAACCTTTTTTTTTACTTTTTCAAATTTTTCTGGAAGAAATCTTGAAGCCATCCAAGAAAATTTAAGGAAATTCGAGTCAAACTTAGGAAATCTTAGAAATATTTCAGAGAACTTCTGTTTTACTTTCTGTAAAGGAAATTAGAAAAATTCCATAAATTCCACATTCCTTTTGGTGAGCGGAGTGACTATCATCTAGAAAAACACACAGGTAACTTTAAGTTGAAAACTTAATACTAATCTGTTTTCCATGATAATCCAAGTGGAAAACCACTAAGGAAGTTTAGTGTAACAGAAAAGAGATATATGAGGAAATCCAAAGAATTCTTAGGAAATCCGGGAAAATCTTATAAAATGTAGGAACTGTCGGAAATATTTCAGACAACTTTTTCTTTAAATTTTTTCAAATTTTTCCGGAAGAAATCTTTACGCAACCCAAGAAAATCTAAGGAAATTTTAGGAAATCTTAGGAAGTCTAGAAAATCTTAGAAATAATCGAGACAACTTTTTTTTTTACAGTTCCTAAAGCAAATCTGAGAAAATCCGTGGAAATCCAAGGAAATCTCATAAACAAAAATTTAGTATACAGAAATTAGGTCTTCGGTCCCTTATGTGGTGAGCTAGAGTGACAATCATCATTGCTCTTGAAGTTAATTTTAGGATCCGAAGCTCTTACTTTGAAGTTATGAACTCTAAGTTACCATAAGAAAATAATAATATTAAAATAAATACCTTTAAGATCCGAAGTAATCGAATTGAACATAAAAATAATTTTAACTAAATTGTGGGGGTGTGTTTTTACAGGGTAGGACTTGGAATATATATTTTCGAGATTTAAATTTATATTTAAGATCTGAAGCAGTTGTTTTAAAATTATATACTTTTCAAATGATATATTTCAGTTTTTCAAAACTTGAATTGTAAGTGGATTAAGGAGCTTTTACATGTAAAATAAAAAAAAAGTTTAACATACATTTTATGTTACGGTGGTATACCTAGTGGTTAATTATTATCTTATCGGTTTTAATCTTGCATACGCAAATAACCTACAATTATTTATAACGTAGCAAACAAAATAGTGAGGTTGGCTCGTGGTTTTCGCTGATCCAACTAAAGTCTCATGACTGCTATATATCACTGCTGAATACAATAATATGAACAGCATGATATAGTGCCACGAAGAACGCTTTATAAAATAAAATATACAACCTGGAAAATGCAATTGTAGGAGGCCTATTATAAACTGCACGCTACAGTGCTTAGGTCAAATAAACTGTTCTTTTTATCAAAACTGACAGCCTAAGAATAAAATTGAATAACATGATAAGTCTTTTATCATATAATGTCATAAGCACTATGGAAAAATATTATTTTACCTTTAGTTTGGTAGCACGAACCGTTTCCAGAAAATTTAATAAAATGTGAAAAATTAGGTCAGATTATGTCTAATTTAGCTTTATTTGTGTTAATAAATCAAAATTAGATATTGTTGTTTTTCGCATTTGCTTTAACTGGGAAAAATTCAATCAGTGTAAACTGGTGTAAACCCGCAGAAAATTTAACCTAAGCTTAAGATGACGAAAACGAAGAAGTTAACTTTCAAATTATTCTTTTTTTCGTTTCATCGGGGAATACAAGCTAAATAAAATATTTTAAATTGATATACTAGCGACGAAATAACATTAATTAGGGAAAATTTAGTTACAAAGTGCGAAACTTTTGTAAATTAAAAGCTGAAGAAATTAAAAAAGTTACGCAAAATTATCATTTTTTGTTTTTAATTGAGTTAATAAGTATGAACAAATTAACAGTTATTTATTCATGAAAATGAATATAATTTGATCACAAGTTTGGGTAATTAAATTATGAGTTGTTGCTTAGTTTATAAAATGTACACTCTTAAGATAGCTTTTTAATTAAAATAGTATTCGGCAGTGTATTAGATAACAATAAAGCGATTTAAATATTCATAAGCGATTAAAGTATAGAAATTTAATTACGATTTTAGTATTCAATTAAACTACACAATACGAGCATAATTAACAATGATTTGTATTCCAAGTTAAGGTTATTGCGTGACTATAAATTTATCAATTATCTGTTTTCCAAAACTTGACAATGTTTTTAGAATTCCGCCTAATAAAAATTTAAATTTTATTGTAATTAATTACCCAATTAATAATTCATCCTAATTTGCCTTCATCTTCTTCTTGAAATAACAACAAAACCAATAAAAATTTGGTTTTTTTATTATAAATTCAGGAAACACCTGAAATGTTATCCTAAAACGCAACAGTGTTGCTGCTTCACTTCACTTTACTAGAATTTAAATTTGCATTTGATTGTCACGGAGAAACGACCTTAATTTAATAAATTCCAAATATTTATAATATTTTTTCGCAATTTACCAAAACTCTCTATTAGACGGATAGAATAACGGACATGTGATTGGACAAATGAATCCGGGTCTCGGTGAACTCGTTTTTAGCAGTTGTTGTTGCCTACTTAAACATTTGAATTCTGTTACACAACTTGTGTTACCCAATTTAATTGCGCTAAAACACCCCCAGATGTCGCTTTATTTTTGTTTTTTATAAATTGGAAAAATTGACAAATTTTTAAGATTCCTTGATGTAAAAGATAAATTTAAGTTAGTGGATAATTGTTGAGGAAGCGGTCATAAAAACAAATAAATTTTCCGACGTTTCGGGTTCTTTATTGACCCATTTTCAATGCTACATAAAAGGAAGAGAAAAATATAATAAATAAAATGTAAAAACAGTAAAAACAAAATTTGAAAAAAAAAAAAACTACAATGATAACAGAATGACTAAAAATTACAAAGAACTAAGAGATTGCAAAAATTCACAAAAATTATAACAAAAAATGAGTAAAATAAAATAAGATTGAAAAACCTATAGATGGAATACTAACCTAAATGGAGAAAAGTGGAGGTTAAAGAGCCACCATATTTCAAACTACCCTCCTCCTGGCCAATCTCACTGCCACGTGGTGTCTAAAGAAACACTCGACCACCTCAAACAAGTCGTCATTTAAGAATGAAAAAAAAATTTTTTTTCAACCTAAGTTAACTATATACTTTCTTGAGGTTGGTACCAGTTAAAATTTAAATTGAAAAATCCAAAGCTAAAAACACCCAATGGAAATGAAAATGGACAAAAAGAGAGGAATTCAGGTTAATATTCCATCTAAAGACCAAAAATTATACCGGATTCAACATATCCATACCCATTCCATGGGGGGTATTCCATACCCCCCAGACCCCCCGGTTTGAAAAACCTAGCTTTATGTTCGTATTGTGTGCGGTTATTGAAATTTTATTGGGGATTGTTATTTTCATTCGGAAGTAATCACCGATGTAATTTCCATGACTGCTACTGTATATCAAAACCCACGATTTACAAAAGAGGCTGAAGCTCAACTACATCATTTAAGATCAACGTTGGATACACAACCAGGAAGGTATTCATCTTATGTACTAACCTAGATATATTGTAATTTATAAAAACTTCGAAGTAATCTTGAAATCATCAGTGTAAGTGCCATAACTGGGGCGACTGATGCAGTTGCCCTGGCAGCAAAGCAGAAAGAGACGCAAACGAGAGCCCAAAGCAGTAAATGCTGCTGATTTTGTAGATAAAAAAGCAGAAAACAAACAGTCTCACAAAAATGTCAAAAATTTAAGTTGGGGAGGACGTAAACTGTTACGTATGCACCGGGCGTATCATTGCCTAGTTACGGTACTGATCAGTATTACCGTTAAATTTTGGGGTCCATGTGGTGGCTACATCATCTATAGGCCGTTTTGATAGTTCTTACAATCAAAAATCTACTTTTTTACTCTTTTGAAAAATTTGATAGATTAATTAATTGCCCAGAATTTTAGAAGAAGCTAAGCCTTCCTTGCCTACTTCTGGGAGTCCGCCACTGTCCTACATTATTCCATTGAAACCATCCCATGACTACCCTATGACCTCCAACGTAAATAAAAGATGCCATCAATTGAAACTCTTCCAAGTACCACAAAGTATATTATACAACATTCAGCATCAATTCGGATGAGCCAACAATCAACAAATCCTCACATGGAACCGGATATGCCGACAATGAATTGCATACCCCATGGACGCATTCAATCAACCCATATATACGATTTTGGAAAAATGAGTAATAAAAACCAACTATCCACAGAATATTTTCAGTTATCAACTTTACAAAATCAACACGCCCAAAAACCCAAATGCGTCTAACCATAACAACAACAGGTGTTTGCAAAAACCCCACCTGACAAACTGTTAACAATAGCAAACGTCAGCAAGATCACTCCAGGGGAATACCCCCCCCCCAGAACATCAGCGATTGTGTTCAAAATAGGAAAATGTGTTATTGAATTTCAAATCAAAAATCTTAAATTTTTAGAAATTAGATTTCCGGTTTAAAAATTATAAGTAGTTCAGTCAATGAGGGTATTTGGGTCCGAATTCTGTCCTAAAGCATCGATTTACTTGAAATTTTTACAGTAGGTAGGAAATAGCTCACAATGCAATGTCTACCCTATGCGAAAGTATACTTTTATCTTGGGGACGGTTCCCACCTCTTCACGGGGGTGGAAAATTTTATTGTCAAAATAACTACGGGAGTCGATAAAGGATCTAATTTTAAGCAAAAAATGTTCTATAAAGTTTTTTCTTAAACTCAATACTGTTTAAATTATTCAAGATTGAAACCTTGCCATTTTTATTGAAAAAGTACACCTTTTTGAACGGTTTTTTTGGAATAACTCAAAAAATATGCGTCTAATAAGAAAAAGTGTTAAAAATATAATTGTAGCTTATCAAAAAACAAAGATATTCGTTTTTTTAGAAATATCCTAGATATAATACAAAGCGAGATATAGTTGACGAAAGAAGATTTTGTTCTTTGGAAATGCTCAAATCGATGCATTCAACTTAAAATAACGAAAAACGACCAATTTTACCGGTACAATGCTAAGAACAGTTTTTGTAGTACTTGAAAAAACCTTTAAAATGAGCATTATTAAAAGTCGATTGCGTTTAAATTGAGAGAAATACAATTCAAAAAAGACTGACCTCTCAAATTTTTAAAGAAAAAATGAGCAGTATAATTAACCCCACGTTCACCATAATTGAAGTACATCGTTTTCCTTTTACAGTACCTTTTATTTTAGTGTTATGTATATGCTGAAAAAGTTTGACTGGTTTAAAATGCATACTTTTTGAAAAAAATACGATCAAAGTGTAGAGCGCATTTTTCGATTTTCTGAAAAGAGATACGTAAAAAATTATTTAGTACAAAAATGTTGTGTTTTCTTTAACAAATATTTTGTTTTTTTTTTATTTTTGTAGCATAAAAACTGATGGAGATATCGACACTTTTAGTTGGGTAGATAGCGCGAGTACCACCTTTCTTGCGCTCTTTAACCCTTTACTTTTTAAAATCTGAAGGTTCTCAAATAATATAATAACATGATTTTGTATCCTTTGAAATTTTCTTTACAATGGTTTTTGAATGGATACGGTATCTTTAAAATGAAGGAAGCTATTGTAAAAATAAGAAACCAAACAACCATGTATAATATAAACCATGTGTATATGATCTCCGTATACCGACTATATATGCACTCTTTCTCTTTCTCTCTCTCTGTCCCCCCCTTCATATCTCTGCAGTTGTTGGTGAAAGGTGGAATTTATATACATATACATGCGTGCACGCATGCGTGTGTGGGGTGTTAGCATGTGTACAATTCCTGTTGTAAAATTCACGTGTCGTGCTTCGTTTCTTTTATACATGAATTCATGAGTATTTGTACGTAAATTGTTACGTAACAAATAACAACAATAAGGGTAGTTTTAAGCAGTGAGATATTAACAAAAATATTTTTATTATAAATGACAAAAACATATCAATTTCATGTAAATAAAATGATTAATGGGATGCTGTTAAATGTCGAAAAATTGAAAAAAAAAATTATAATGTAGACCCAAAATACAGTTACAAGAATTATTTGAAAATATTAATAAATTACTTTTTTTACATCTTTTTTTATAAAAGGGGGTGGTTTATAAAGGTTGAAGATGTTTTTAAGGGTTGAAAAATAGGAAAAAATAATAATAATGTTGACCCAAACAACAGATATAAAATTAATTTAAATTAGATTAATAAATATTAATAAAGCACGTTTTTTACACATTTTATTATAAAAGGGGTTGGTTTATAAGGGTTAAATTATTCAGCCATCCAATAATAATGCCTTAAAGTATAGGAAGACCTTTATTTAACGTAATTAAAGGTTATTAAAGCCTAAATTCAATTTTGACAATAAGAGGTAGTTTTCACCCCTAAAAAACAATAAACATATATCGGCATAAGGTAGACTTTGAAGTGGGAGGTAAGTAGAGCCTATTCCCAAAATTTCAACAAAATTGATGCTTTAGGAAAGAATTCGGAGGAAATACCCTATTTTTGCCCTCATTGACTGGACTAAAGTTCAATAACACTTTTTTGGGCATAATCTCTGGTGTACTGGAGGGTATTGCATATTCCCCAGACCCCCGGTTTGAAAACCTAAAGAAGCTTTGTGTGCCTATTGAAAGAAAAAAAAAGTTAATAAAATTAACATTGCTCTTATGGGAGTTTTTTTTCTTCAAGTCGGTGTAACTCATAAACGGCGAAAGAAAATAAAAAAATTTATAGAAACAAAACTGAAGAGAATAAAATTTGCAATAAAAAATATTTGAAAAGTTTTGCTGTAAAAGCGAGTTTCATATGTCAAAAAACGGTTTCAAAATGTGCAATTTACATGGTTAATATAGGGGTGTATTAATAAGTGTTGGAGCCACTGTATCTAAAATGGGCATTTAATAATAATGCCAAATTTAAAAATTAAAAAAAAAAGCCAGGGGGTGCCCCGTGAAATGTTCAAAAAATATTTTTTTAAATATTGAAAACATTTGTTTGTAACAATAAAAAAGTTCCCGGAAGGGAAAGCCCGAAAATGTTACTTTTTACGTGTGCCCTCCTCCCCGCGGAAGTGAAATCCTGGCTACGGGCCTGTTGTGGGTAGAATAAAACTAAGGTCAAAATTCAGTTTTAAACTATATATTTTTATTCATCAAACGCTAGTATTTTATTTACAATTATTGCTGCACGCGTATAAAGTTTAAGAGTGGATCATTTATTTAAAATTCGATGCGCATGCGACTTTACTTTAGCTTACAGTAAAATTGTTTACCTTTAAATAAATCAAACCTTATCTATTTACGAGATGGTTTTTGCAATAATTTTTACCCATGTTTTACTTCTTTAAATACTCGCATTGTCTTGGGCATGATAAAACTTGTCATTTAAATTTTTTAATTTTATTACGTAGTTTCTGTTACATTTGCGAATTTGATTTTATTTAAATGTAATTTTTTGTGGTGTATTCTAAGCTTTGATGTCTGTTTGCAGGCATTGAAAGCAATCTGGTTGAAAGAAACTGACTTTTGTCAATACTGGTACTTTAACTGTAGGTTAATCAAACATCAACAAACCAAAATTACATGCAATACAAAAGTATCAGGTCAACTGAAGGGGTGACTTTGAACGGATCGAATATGCAGTCAGAGGTAACAACGTTTACTCAATGGCAATGTAAGCAAACACTAAAGTGTTAAAAAATAATTTATTAATCAATAAAATTACTGTGAAATTCCCCTGCTATAAATAAAAATAATTTTTTCTGCGATTGGTGTTTCAATAAAAATTCAATAGCTACCCAATTTGATTATATTTTTTCAAGAATGTTAACTGTGAAATATGGCGTAAAATACACGAAAACTTTTTATGCCAATTCGTGATATATTTATGATCGCTGGTAAATACAGAAAAAACTCAATTTTGTCTAGTTTACGTCTTGTTCCTTTTATTCTGTTTAGAAACTCAATTTGCGTATCTGTAGTCCTCGAGCTGATGGATTCCTGATGATCCTTTTCTTAGCGGCTTTCGGATGGCTGCAAACATTGGGGATTTATTGGAGGATTACTATAAATTCTAATTTACACGTCGCTTCGGCTGAAAGTCGCTACGTTCAAAATGGAGGAAGGGCGTATAAAGCTCGCTGTACTTGTAGAGTAGTGCCTGGCAATTTGTAATTTGGTTTGGATTGGATCGGTAGGATGGCGGTTTATTTAATTACATGGATAATGTGGTATAATATAACCTTTAAACCGATGTGCACATAATTTTAGAAGGAACTCTAATTCTCCTCTAAAAAATACGGATTTGGTTTTTTTTACACTTATTACGTAATTACCATTACCTACACCAACATTAAGTCGCTTCAACTTTAATCGGATTGCCAAAATGTATACCTTGCATTCAAGTTTTTGTTAAATTATTTTCTAATTAAACTTTTGAGAAGAAACTCGATTTTTAAAATTATCCAATACTAATTTACGTTACTTCAAAGCTTTCATTTCTCTTATAATTACTCTTTTATTTCCTTTTAATCATAGAAGTTATGAAATTTTATAGTGAACAAAAATAAAATGAAGCGAGAATTTATCATTTAAACTCCTTTTAACAATAAAGCGAAATTTTACGTGATATTTGCAGTATAGCAATTTTAAAGTACTCATTACTTAATGTCCACTGTCACTGTCAATATAGCATTAGAAGATTTGTTGTTCCCCCCTCCCTTCGAAGTGTAATTGTTAATAAAAGTGGTGTTATCGTTGCAGTAGTTTCCGTTTCGTGTGTGATTCTATTACCCTAATTGCCGGCGTCGTTTTGCACGATTACAATAAAATAATCATCTCATTGTGTGATTTTGCAGGTAAAAATAGTTTGTTTTCATTTCATTTTAGCCTCCAAGTGTTATTCCCCCAACAGGTCCGTGCCAAAAGTTGTGGTTGTTTTCGACATTAAAAAATTTAAAAAATCTATTTGACCCCTCGCCGACAGACAATGAAACGTTGAAAATGTACGTCGAAACGCATAAAATTAACTAAAAACGCATTTAAATTCTAAAATGTACATAAATTTTGGCTGGGGATTAAACCAAAATTTTAGAGTTTTTATTTAAATTAGACAAAAGCAGAACAAGTTTATAGGGTGCACTCGAGATTTGCCTAAAACGAACAAGAAAATATCCCCCTACCTGCTGCAATTCGGTAAAGTGTGCGATTACTAGCAAGTAGTTTTTCAGGTAAAATGTACACACGTACCGGTAACAGAATACCCGTATAAAAACGCACCAGACCTTTTTTAAATTTTTCTCTTTTTTAAAGTATCCAATAGTCTATAGGAAAAAGTTCAATTCGTGAGATCAGTTAAGTACCTAATAGTAACCGTATTACTTTTGTAAATACCCTGTAAATTGGTTTCATAGGTTTCAGTCTTAATGAGCTTTTGTAACACAATACGTACACAAAACTAGGTTTTTTAAACCAGGAGGTCGGGGGGGTATGGAATACCCTCCAAAACACAGTACAGTAAAAGTTTTATTGAGCTTTTAAGTTTCAAACCGGTAATCTAATTTCTAAAAATCTATAAATGATTTCTGATTTGAAATTCAATAACACAATTTTTTTAACACAATCACCGATGTGCTGGGGGTATTCCATACCCCCCAGACCCCCCGGTTTAAAAAACCTAGCTTTGTGATTATGTTTAAAAAAGAATATGTATTTTTGAGCTTATTATAGTTTCAAACTAAAAATGTAACTTTTAATCTACATATTTCTATTTTATTACAATTTAATGCAATTTCCATGGCTGCTTCTGTATTTGCGAACATTTTAGGGTTAAATTGGAGTCAAACGCTGAGCTTTGTTCGAGTCCAAGTAGCATTTAAAAATCGGATAGCAATTAAAAATCAATTAACGTTCACTAAATAGCTGTATGTGGTAGCATAACATGATGCTGCAGCCAATAAAATAGCGTTCAAATGTCTTTCATATTGTAGCAATATTGCTAAAATTGCCTACTATTTTTAAGCAAAAAGCCAGCTATTTCAAAGCAATTTGTTTGCTGCCAAACAGCTCATAGCGCACTTTTGAATAGCTAAATAGCATGTTTTAGCTAGCTAAAAGCACATTTTCAAAATGTTTACTCCTCCCCCCAAACGTTTCGTGAATGACTTAGGAGGGCCAACATGTCTACAGCCCCCCCCCCAAATTTCGCAAATAACTTCGCAACCGTTTTGCGAATAGTATTTCGACGGTTGAGGCTCAAACGAAGTTCAAACGTTTGACATAAATTTTACGGCTAAATTCGCCTTAGGGGACCAACATGTCTACAGTAGCTTTTCCCAAAAGTTTTCGTAAATAGCTCCGGTTGAAGCTCCGGTTGAAGCTCCGGTTGAAGCTGAAACGACAGGAATTGAAGCTTATTGAGGCTCACACGAAGCTCAAATGTTTGATATAAATTTTACCGCGGAATTCTACCAATTGGGGCTTACATGTCTGCAACCCCTCCTCCCCACTAAATTTTTGGCATAATTTCGCAACGGTTGAAGCTCAAACGACGAGAATGGAAGCTCATTGATGCTCAAACAAAGTTCAAACGTTTGATATAAATTTTACCAGGAAATTCCACTTGGAGAGCGAACATGTCTACAGCCCCCCAAATATTTTCACGAATAACTCCGCAAGGGTTGCGGCTCAAACGACAGGAATGGAAGCTCATTAAGGCTCAAATAAAGCTCAAACGTTTGACATAAATTTTACGGCAAAATTAGATTTGGGTGGGGGGCAGCGACAAGTAGTAAGTTTACTTAAACTTAAACGACGGAAATCAAACTTCATTAATGAGCAAACAATGCTTAAACGTCTGTTATTTATGTTACCCAAAGTTTAACTTGGTGAGTTTAGACAATAGATATCTGAAATAACTCCTGGAGAGCTTCAGTTTAATTGGTGAAGGTAGAAGCTCATTGAAACTTCAATGAAGCTGTATAGAAATATTAAGTAAAAAGAAAAAGAAAAAAACATTTTCATGCTACTTTGTTGTATTCCTCTTCCCATTTCCACAAGAAAAATAATTTTGAATAACCCCCCCCCCCCAAGAAACAAAATAGCTTGAATAATGAGAATTACAGCTCATTAAAGCTAGAATGAACTATAATAATTTGCATCAAATTCATACGAAAATGTGGATGGAATGGAAAGAAAAAATATGAAAATTTGACTACAGCCACCCTCTCTTCGCTTTGACGAATAATTTTGACGTTGCTTCAAACAACCTAGTTGACTTGTTTAAATTTTATATTACCTTTTTAATTTTAGTTTAAATTTATTAAATTCAAATGCAGATTTCAGCAGTTTAAAACCAAAAAATGTTGAGTTTTATTTTATTTCAGGAAAACTCCAGCTCCCCCCCCCCCCCCCGTGACGGTTGGAAATTAAAGGATGAATTTTAATCAAAACTTAAAATTTTACCAGAAAATGTGACCGGGGGGAAGGAGTCAACGTGTCTACATATAGGTCTCCAAAAGTTTTCACAAATAGATCCGCCACGGTTGAGACTTATTGCCGGAAATAGAAGCTCCTCAAGGCTCAAACAAAGCTCAAACGTTTGATACCAATGTCTTTATTCGTTTTGTGATATTATAAAAGAATTTTATGAAATAAATAGTGAAAATAGTTAAAATATTGTTTAATCTGGGTTTACGATCGTTATCCCGGATTTTATTATAAAAACACCCAAATCAAATTAAAAAAATTGTTAGTCCTCTCTTGTGAAAGTAAAAAATATTTGCGACTAGAAACCTCCTGACTCTTGCCCGCATATTACGCCAAGCCACGGCAAAGAGTAATTCATTACACTATTGACCGTTTAGGGATCCGTTTTAATATTGAAGATAAAACATAATAATTTTCCGAGCAAAACTGCAAAATTGAGTATTTTATGTTTACATAACTAAAAAGTAAGGTAAACATTTTTTACGTAATCGTAATTTCCATAAAAACCTGAATATATCTAAAATAAAACTTTAAAAGGTTTTCGACTTTTGTAAATACCACATCGTGTGTGCTCAAAACTTTGTTCATAATATGCATAAATTTATCAACATCCACAAACTGAAATAATAAAGCTCAATTATTTTAAATTGAAAATTTAGTAAATGTAACTAAAATATGTATTCTATAAATTAACTTCAAACAACATCAGTTATGCGATATATCAAATTACCAGCATACGCGATATAATTTTCAGCACAACGCGCCGCGCCATGCACTTCCTTAAATTAAATTTTGACGTATACCCGTCATGGATTGATTGGTGTTGATGTCGTGTAAATATTAAAATGAAAACTCACAAAGAAATAACTCAAAATATTATCAAAGAAAGCAGTACTTGTTGAAACAACTTTATGTTAAAGTTGTTTTAAAACATATTGTAGCCTTAAATAATAAATCCTGAAAATTATTAATAAATCAAATTTATAATACACCACGAGGGCAGCGAAGGAAGGAGACAAATTTAATTGTTCCGGTTGCAAGAGACCTGGAAAATGTTAAACAACCTTCCCACTAGACCTTTGTTTTCTTGCACGTTCTTATGTCGAGGTGACAGTTTTCCTAATGAGTTTTCTAACAATTATGAAAATTCTGCGGTATGTTTTCAATTTTCATTAATTTTTTAATCCAATTCAATTTGTGAAAAACTAACATCCAAAAAATTCTCCCTTATTTATTTTATAATACACAAAGCATGCATATACCCAAGATATTTTATAGTGCACTTAAAAAAATTGATTGTTGCCATAAAAAAAAATTGGGAGTCAAGAGGTTACAAGAATAACAAAAAAATCTCTAGTACATAAAACTTAGTAACATATTTTGGCGTAAAGCCATCAGAAAAAGTTTTCAACTTGAAAGTTATTTCAATTCGACAACAACTCAAGTGGAAATTCCTAAATAACTGAGAAAAATAATACGACAAGTAAAATGTGACCTGCAGTTTTGTTGAGCATCAATGCGATTTATTGTTTTGTATGCCCAATTTAAGTTATCGGCGATATTTTTGTCATAACTCCATAGGAAAATTTTACAATTTCCTTAAATATTTCAAGAAAATGCCGCACGGTTAAATAAAATACAATATAAATTTAATTCTTTTTCAATTTATTTTCAATATCAAACTTAAATTTCGAATAGAAACTTTCTCTTTGAACTGATTATTATTTGTAAAATTTGTAACAACTATTTATATTATTCAGATTAAATTACAGCACGAGTTTACCTAAAGCCTTCTTTTCTTTATCTTATCTTGAAATTTTAATATCGGTTCAAAAATTCTTTTCTAAATAAATTTTCGAATTATACGACGCAACCCTATTGGTTGCTTTGTGGTAGCTTTGAATTGATTTTAATTATTTTCAAATCATTTTATAAAAACTCGATTATTGCCATTGTATGGTCCACGGTTGAGAACTTGTTAGAAACAGTTATTAAATATCAAAAATTTAGTCTTTCCACTTTCTTAAATCTTTCATAATTATTATTGTAATTTCCCAAGATAAGGTGTTTCCATATTTTAAATATTTATTTTACCACACATCTTATACCGATGTTGAGAGACTGTAATTTCTGATCTAACAGTTTATTTTGTTGTTTTGTGATGTAAATAGCTGAAAATTGGTGTTATTCCGACTCATTTGTTTTTGTAAACAATGTTTGTTTTTTGTTTGAAAACAAGCTTTAATTAACAAAACTGAAAACGGTATAAAATAACACGAAATTAAGAAAATTATTCGAAGAGAAAATATTAATTGCGGAAAAACGTAACATTTAAAAAAAACAACGTTGACTTGTTGCAGGATTCTCTAAGAACATTCCTCTAAAACATTTTATCGAATTTGTTCTGTACTTACGAGCTCACTGTATTATTTCCAAAAATATTTTATTTCAAAAGAATTTCGATTTCTTTATCACAGCCGTTAGGCTCAGTATTGTGACTGGGTTGAATAGTTTAATCCTTTTATATATGTATATTTTTCACCCTCTTTATTTGCTATTGTATAATATGATATTCGGGCGGTTAATCTGTTAGTAAAATTTATTGATATTTTTAAATACTACATATTGAGATTTCCTTTCGCTTTTAATCGTTAATTTTGCAGTAAAAACTCTTCATCAAACTTTTTCCGTTTTTATTAGCATGAAACTATTTAATTATTTTATATCGAAATCCAATTAATTAAAACAAATTTCAAATTTTTTTAAAATATTTCGAAAATTTCTGCAGTACCTGTTTATTTGTGTCAAGATGTACCCATTTAGCACACAATAGTATCGCGCAATATTGCCAAAACAATATGGGCCTAATATTGTTTTTCAATATTGCACCGATATCTAGGAAATCCATATTGGGCCAATATTGGTTGAAATTTGGTGTAATATTGGGCTAATATTGGCAACTCCAGGTTTCCAAATATATTGTCGTGTTTTAAAACTCTGCATTGAATTATAATTTTTAGTTTCACTAAATTAATATATTTTTGAAAAAATTATTATTTTAAATTTTGTAAATATTTGCTGGTTTACCCGCCAACAAGTTGCGGGTGGTGAAAACAGCCTGAAAATTGAATGTTATGACGAAATTTAATTTTGGATGATAGATAGAATAATAATTGAAAATAAAGAAACAGAAAGGGTAATTTGGATGTATAATATTGTAATTAATTGAATTTAAAACTTTGTGGTATTGAAACTGCTATTGTCGTGTGTACAGCGAGTTAAGCCGTTAATTTTCTGTTTCTATTTTATATTGAAAGTTCGTGTTTGAATGATAATTTTTGAACTTTGACCAAATGGTCTCCCAGTTGTACTGCAAATAGTTGGTCAAGCGTCAAGCACCGACGGGTCAATGCTGGGTCAAGGGTCAAGCACTGGACCAGTACTGGAAGCCCAACATTGCACCAACGCTGGTTGCTAACTGTAGGACCGAAGTTATCATCACAGCTTTGGCTCAACGGTATCCCACTTGTACTGCCAATAGTTGGCCAAGGGTCAAGCGCCGACGGGCTAATGCTGGGCCAATATATATTTTAATGGATATTGATTGGGGTTTGGCTAGATGTATCCTTGGTAAATTGTGAGATTCGGAGTCTTTACTTTAAATAACCTGCGAGGGAGAAGATCAAATTACAGATGGTGACAGAAGAAAAACTAGAAAAAGCCCCCATGAGACCAACAGAGTTAGACCTTTCAGCATAGAAGAGGTTGAAAGTGTAAAAACTAAAAATCCGCCATTACCCCTATAACTGGATAATATGATGAAATAAGAATTTGATGACCAAAAATAGGCAAAGAGCCAAAAAAGAAGTAAAATGAAGCCTTTAAAAATAAATCTGATCCGGAGTATATGTAACTTTTAGGTTTTCTAGCTCTGCAAACTCTGTAAAGCCAATAAAAACGTTCTTAATCAGTTGAACAAAATTCAACAAGAGAGGTGATATAATATTGGTGCAATATTAAAAATTAATATCGGTCCAATATTTAAATGTGAACATTTTGTGATCTTGTCGTAATATTCCAAAACAATATTGGTCCAATATTCAAATGTGAACATTTTGAAATATTGGAGCAATACTTAAAAACAACATTGGATCAATATTAAAATTAATATTGGCGCAATATTTAAATCAATATTGGTCCAATATTTAAAAATAATGTTGGTCCAATATTTAATAATAATATTGGTCCAATATTTAATAATAATGTTGGTCCAATATTAAAAAACAATATTGATCCAATATTGAAAAGTAATACTGGTCCAATACTGAAAATCAATATCGGAGCAATATTCAAATTTGAACATTTGGCAATATTGAAAAACAATATTCGTCCAATATTCAAATGTGAATATTTTGCAATATTGGTTCAATATTGATTTTGATAAATATCATTCCCTAGAGAATCGAAAAAAAGATTTTTGTGCAAATTACCGATTATACAATATTGTATGTAGCTCCACAATGAGAAGGAATATTAGGGATTCAAAAATATTTTTTTTGATATCTTTAAATCAAAATTGTATTGGATTCTACTCGATGTGTGCCGTTGTGTGCTGTAAAGCATGACGTTTTATTATGCTTTACATATCTCTATAAAATCCAAAATAAATAAAATAAAATTTAAAAAAATTCGGCACAACGTGGTACACATCGGGCACCGCTCGGCACAAATAATCAGTTTTTAAATTTTCAAAATGAATAAACAATGGTATCGAAACAAATTAGGTCTTCAAATAAAAACTTAAAAATGGTAATCCAATTTATTTTGCCGCCTTATTTACAAAATTTAAAATTACGGTATATTTTAAATTTAATTATTTTTTTTATTTTATTTTAAATTTCGAATATCAGCTGTTCGCATTGAAAAATATAATTTTTTTATATATTTTAAAAATATTTTTACAACTTTACCTAAACTAATTGTCCATATTTATCAATTGTTGTAAGCTTCGTTTTCCAATTTTCATAACTCAAACTTTACATCTTTTTCATTTATATTTTCAATTTCAATTTTCAATATTCCCGAATGCCTCAAATTGTGTTACTTTTATAAATTATGTTATTTAAATTATGTTTCAAATATTACATTTACATACATTAACAATAAAGTTTTGTAAAAAAAAGTACATTATTTATTGTGTTTTTTAAAATTTGAAATTATGTTTATATAAAAATAACATTCATTATAAAAGCATTAATAGTCAAAATTCGCTATCTAATTACCGAATTTTGTATTAAAAAACGCTGTTTATGTAATAATTTCGGTTTCCGCCAATTAATGGACGATAGCTAATAACACAAAAATAAACTCAACTGAGTTGTTTTTAAATTATCCTAATGAAAACATCAATTCTTTTTAAAGGTTTTCTATGTACACCAATTTCTTCTTTAACGACCCCTGAGAGAGTACTTGCAGTTAATAAAGAAAGGTAATTGTTTAACTTGCTTATTGAGATTTGTTAATTTATTTTGTTTAAAGTGGCAAAGTTTATACTACATTGAAGAAAATTCCTATTTGTAATTGCGACCGGATAATTTATTATTACAAAGAGAATTTTAATTTTGCCATTTAATTTTAATTTCATCAACTTAAAAAAGTTAATGCGATAAAATTAACTAAGCTTAAAAAACTCGTTTTTAGTGAGTTCTATCGTGCGTATCTTAGGGTCTACATTTGTAAAAACTGGAAGGAATACAAAACATTTAAGAAAAGGAACGAAAGGAATGTTCTCATGAATCAGGTGGTCGCAAAGGGAGCATCCATCTTCGGTGTCTGCGTTGAGTTCTTTAGTTTACGGAAAAATCGAACTTCCGTAATATCACAAAATTGGTTTATTAATTCAGTTTATTTAGTAAAAATCATTTGGTTGTAGTCATAATAAACTACAACAACATATTTTAGACAATTTATTTCCTTCGAAAATTTTCCTTTGTTATACTCAAAAGTGCATATTAGCGATAAAACCTTTTTCGTGTTTAAATTTTGGTTTAAAAATTCATTTGTCGGTTAAACTTTTTCTTAAATAATTAAGTTGAAAAATTCTCTGTTTAATTAAATTTTTATAAATATAAGCAAAAAAGTTAATTTAATTTTTATTTAAGATTGCAAATTAAATGATCCCAGTTTTTTACTTATTACCTTTTATAGAGGAAGCTTGTCAATAAGCGGTTTACTTCCGGAGCGGTGAAATAAAATTATAATCAATGTATTTTCTTCAAGAAAATATTCAATTAAGTTATAATAATTTTTAAAAAAAGCTAATTTAAAATACATCATGGTTTTGAATACAGACTTACATGGTATTATAGCTTCGAGATAATGCAACCAGACATGATTTTATAAATAGAGCTAAACATAGATTTTAGTTTGTACGGTTATAAACGCCTCAGTGAGTTTTGATTTACTGAGGAAACTTATCAAGTTGTGAATTGAATTATTATCTACGTATTACTTAATATTTACTGATGATTAATGTTAGGTAGTAATCACATTGTCGTTAATGTAGAAGTTAACTTTACAAATTTACATTTTAGTTTTAAATGAATTCTAACCTAACTTTTTTTAAATTTTTATCTAACCGAACAGAGCCGCACCACAATATTTTTCTGCTCTAGGGTTAAGATATTATGTTCTTCACATAGCGTAACCACGAACATAATTCGATAATTGCATAATCGTAAAAAGTATATTAATTTATCAATTATGCGAACAACTGTCTAGAGTACGTGCCAAATAGAAATAGAACCATCAGTCTTCGCGAGCCACACCCTCAAGATATCTCTAACCAGTTCAGTTCAGTTCAGTAGCGCACCATAGTTTTCTTGCAATACATATGTTAATTTAAAATTGTTTTAGTTTTGCATTTTCTTTCAAATCTACAAGTCGTAAAAATTGTTTCACATTTGTTATTTGACATCGGTTTGTTAGTTGGTTATAGTTTGTTGGATTGTTATATTGTTATAAATTTTACTACGCCAATGATGTAATTTTAAAACATTTAAAACATATACGTATCACATATTTGCGACTAACGAACCGGTCGACTTTATGGGTGGTTCTTTGCATACTTCGCACCCTGGTATTTTAAGCGGAAATGCAACTCTCTCGCTTACTTATGTATGCATTCAGAGAAATGCCTATCTCACTTTTTAAAAATAACGTTACCAACTATTATGATTGACGGTTCTATTTCTATTTGGCACGAACTCTAGTGAATAATTTTCCGGCGAAATCCTTCTTATTTACAAAGACATTTATAAAGGAACAGGAATCAGGTTGAGACGTCCCATGAGCTTATACATATATTATCTGGCTAAAGAAATTTTTGATTTACATTTTTGTAGCGGTCCTATTTCAAGTTAAATACTCAACAGATAAGTCAAATTAGTACATATATACATACTAGTTCGTCCTCAGTGGCTGTTTGGTATTATATGCACAAAGCACCATTACACATTATCCTAGAAATTTTAGATTCCTACCTTGACAATTAAAATTGTATTGGTTTTCAGAACGAAAAGTTTTTCATTGAGAGATTGATACCAAATTTCATTTGTTTCATCAATATTTAATAGTATAACTACAATTTTATACATCAGCTGTTTTGGAATTCTGGGAATACAATTTTGTTTTGTTTAAACTTGCATGCGGAACTACAAACTATACTACTGATTTCGAACGCAGGTAAAGAAAAAAGGAAATTACCGAACTGTATAATAGCTATGGCCAAATCTTTATGAGTTATAACAGAGATTGTACATAAAATAACTAATGTCTATTTTTTAACAGTTTTAATTCTTATAGTTATTAGTTATCCAGAGTTTTTCATTAGGTCATTAGGCGTACAGTTAATTTTTTATCTGTACCAAAGTGCTTTCGTGTTTTATTCCTGATATTTTAGAAGCACCATTTACTTGGTTTTTTATTCTTGACTAGTAAATGGGGACCCTGTGCGGTCCCCAGCAAATTAGTGATTTTGCTCAACAAATAAAAATTTTAAATCAGAAGTTTTAGATTTTTAAAAATTAGATTTCTTCTTTTCTTCTTCCACTTTAAAGCTAGGATTGCTCCTGTTTACTTGACTTAGGGGTTCGAAGAGAAGCCGAAGCCACTATTATTATGTGAGCATATTAATTGTTTTACATCTGAGGTAGCTTGCTGGGCTCGTCTCAGATGTGCCCGTAACCCTGGAGTTTTGTTGCTGTGGGCAAATCATCGACCCAGGCGGACCGCCAGTTTTACGTACCCTCCGAATCACGGAGACGATCATATAAAGCGTCAGACTCTTTCCGGATATAAACCGGGTACCTTAGTGTTGGCAGTTATTCAGCTTACATAGATTTGCGGTTTCTTAGGTTTCCTAGTTAACTTAGGCGAGAGGGAAGTGTATTATAAAAATGACCTCATCGTTTTAAGCAATTCGTCGTTTAAATGCGACAAGATATTACAATATATTTTCCAATTGTTTACAATATTTACTTCAATTGATTTAAATTTTTCACTTAATTTGTTGTCCAATTTTTGGATTATCTATTTATAGTTTAATACTTTTAATCTGTGGATTTGAGATTTCACTTAAAAAATTTACAAGTATGAATAATAAATAACATATAATAAATAATAATATGCATAATAAATAATAATAGTAGCTAAATCAGGTAGCGAAATGTCCAGGTGTGAAATGTCCAGTAGCGAAGTGTCTGGTCACCGCAAGCAGAAGTGATCTCTAGAGATCTAAAGCTTGATTTTGGATCCTCTTACCAAGAAGCTTGTATTGGCCAAATCTCTACAAAAATCGATAAAACGAAACCTTGTAAGCCCCAAACTGAAAAGAATAAAGCGGATTATTGTGGCTACGAAATTGTAGCATCGCAATCAGAGGCAGGGCCGTATTTCGAACTTTAATTCGGTGTGGACCCCCCAAGAGATTGCGCCGCAGGCAAAATTTTTTGAAATTTTCAAGGACAATCACTCTACTGTAAAGTTAGAAATGCCAATTTTCAGGTTTTGATGGATTCTTATTTATTTTTTAAAGCTCTTTTTAGTGAAACAATGTCGTAACTTCCATCGCTTATCATTTAAGGGCTATTTAGCCAACAACAGTTCTACAGGACATTCTTCATAAGAATGTACAGCTTTGCAAATTAAAATGCAATTATCTCAAAACATGCTTTTGAAAGTTACGACAGTTGTCGTCTCAGGGTGCGATATTCTAGGATTTTATCTCGCGCTTTATTTGGGGGGGGGGTTAAACCCCCAAAACCCTCTCTCAAATACGGGCCTGATCAGAGGCAACGAAACTGTTTTCACCAGATATAGAAAAATCTAGTGGCTTTGAAGAAATCTAAAGGAGTATGGAGGTCACCCGAAAAAAGAGAAAGTATGGAAATTTAGGAAAGAGGAACGGAGTGAGACGTAAGAAAAGATGTTAGAAAAGATAATTAAGAAAAAAACAGACGAGCATTCCACCTCACTAAAGAGTGAATGTTTATTTAAACGTAAACCTTTCAACCTTCTCAGTGACGACCATAGGCGATCCAAATAGTAGTTTGCGTTGAAAAATGTGAAACCTCAAGCCTATCCATGGCTATGCTCCGACTGCAAGGGCGGTATGTATACCCAATAAATAAACCCAAACAATAATGCAGACTGGAAAACAAGCTCCCAATTTGCGTCGACCAAAACTTGACATAAATAAATGAGTAAGCAACGACATTGCTTCATCCAACCAATTGAACCCACGATTCTGAGATTAAGAGTCTTTGTAACTGAAACAGCCACTATAATCTGCTGTTATGGTGGTTCTATTTATTAAATACTTTACTTAACATGGTAGGAGCTAAGATTTGACCTTGCAACCATTGGGCTTACATTTCAACGGTTTTGCTTCACCATACTGCAGATTGCATACAATCAACCAAAACCACCCATTTAAATCACATTAAAATTGCTGCAAAAAAGAACACATCCACGGTAGGCCCGATTCGACCTCCTTTAAGCACCACGAACCATTTCTCACCATCCAATCCATTTCGGATAAGCCAAATTCTCCTTTCACCGTTAATCGGATATGCCAACGATGAATGGCATGCCCCATGAACGCCTTCAATCTCTCATCAACTCGTTTCCACGGACAACCACCCACATCAATGTTTCATCATAGCAACAGGTATTTCTAAAAATCCCATTTTCATAACTGATAACAAAAACATACTCTCAAGGCCACTTAATAAAAAACTAAAAGCGTCAAAGTCTTACAAGAATAAAAAAAGTCTTACAAGAATATTAAATATTTACCGTAGTAAATACCTTACTGCACCAACAAAACTTTAAATTCACTCATCGCTGCTATAAAATTACAAAATTAACATAATTTCAGTCACAAAAAACGACTGAAAATGTGACTTAGTTATTATTTACATAAGGATCTTGCTCTAGAACTCCGTTTTCAATTTTCAGGTAACTTTATCGATTAGATAAGTAACTAATCAGGCCGAACCTTTCATATGCTGTTTTTAGAATATTGTGTGTATTATATATAATTTTATAGCTATATAATAATTTTATAATAATTCCGGCTAAGCAAATTTGCTTGATTTACATATTATAATTTTTGAACAAATTATTTTTAATAAAAATGTAGTCGGTTTTTTGTAAAATTAATTCAGAAATTTTATATGATAAGAATAATTATTATCAATGAATGCTTTGGCACGGCGAAACAAAAATAGAATTCTGATTTGCATAAACCTTAAAGAAAGTGATCGATAACACAACTAAAGAAAATTTACTACTTAATTTAACCGAAAGTCCAAAACGCCAAGAAAGACATATAGTTTCCGGATTTTGTGTAAAGAAATATTTTCCGAGCTATAAAATTTTCAACAAAGCCATTTTCTCTCTTAATATAGTCTTATTGTCTACCCCCAATAGTCAGATGCTGATAACCTTTTATTTATTTGCTGCAAGTTAAAAGTATTTTCGTCAATTTGGGACAAATTAAGAAACATAGCATGAGATAAACGCCACGACTAAATGTACCATAAATTTAGGCTAACGTGAGATGCTCTAAAATTATATGTCAATGTGCGTTCTAAGATGCTTTTAATGTAATATTAAATGCTAATAAATATTATTACACTCAACGTCAAACCAAGATAAAGTTAGATACATCGTCTCAAAGTAATATTAATAAACTTGAACATTTTTTCCTTTTCGCTCTATAATAGCATACTAAAAATATTAATTAGTCGTTAAAGCGTTGTGCGCATTGGGCACATAAAAAAATAAATTGCAAACAAGTAAATTTTTCATTCGAAATATTTTATGAATCACGCAGGTATTAAATTGATTAAATATTATTGGTTTTAATCTACTTTTACTCGGTATAATTAAAAAAAAAAAATACAGGAAATTAAACAACGAGAACGTTGTAACTTAGTGTAATTAAGACTACCCTTAAATCCAAAACATTTTTTATAAGATTTACTTTGAAACTTAGAAAAAATTTTCTACGATTTTCATTATCATTTTCTTGACAAGTACTAATAATGTAATCTTAAAATGATTTAAAAAGGGCTGTTAAAAATCAGGTTCACGTGTCGAACATATTTTCATTGCATATTATCTGACAGCTTATATTTACACGGGGAATAACACTGTGTCTACCGGATGCTGTTAAAGGTATCGAGTGTTGAAGCTTAGTCTCCCAAAAATTGGTTGTCTGGAAATTGTAATTTTCTAAATTTGTTAACCAAGTGTGCAGCAACAATAGCAAAAATTAGACAACCGTTAATTCTCCGGAAAAGTTTTGTTTTACAAAGGAAATTCTATGGACAACAAAGCAAAGAAATCGGTGACTTGGTTAACGTTTGGGTAAAAGATCGAAAGTTTTCACAATTCGAAAATGCTCATCAATATGAATTCAAATGTCGGAGTCTTTTCCTTATGTTTTTGAAAAATTTACGGTTTTTTAAGTGAAAAGAAACCTAAGGCACAACAATTATTGCAAAATCAAAGATTAACCTTGCGGATTGTTATTATTGGTTGTAAAGTTTCCATTAAGAATAAATATTACAAGAGCAATATAAACCTTTAGATTGTATTTAGAGATTTAGAAGAAAAAATTTAAAAGTGGATAATTGAAATTATAAATTAATATTGATTTTGATTGCAAATTAAAAGTTTAAATTAAAGGTACCTATCCTGAAATTAAATTCGATTTTTTACGAAATTTTTACGATTTTTTACGAAATACAACGAAATTTTAGACCAAATTTCGTAGCAATTCAATAAATATACAAAATAAGCTTTCTTAGGCATCTTTTTCAAAACATCAAAATGACTTAAAGCGTGGGGCTATTAATTCTAGTTAAAAGTTTTTGAAAAATTTTATTGTTTTAATTTAAAAATTGATCTATTTATTGTTTGATTAATAGCCCCACACTTTAAATCATTTTGATATATTCTTTTTTTTAAATATTTATTGTTATTTAGTGGAGGGGATTTTGTAGTTGATATTTTGTTTTGATTGAAGCTACGAATAGGACGAGTAAGTAGTGGAAGGTATAAAAGAGAGAGTCCAGCGAGTGAAGAAACTAATACACTAGCATAGAAATTAGGCTGCGGCTTCAAAAATTAAACAAAGCCGAAAAATTTGATGTTAACAGAAATTCTATAGTTCTACCGCGTCAATAAAGTGAAGGTATGCGTCCATAATACAGCTTTACCATGTAGTTTAATAAGTATCCGGTAAAAATAAACAAAAAATAAACTAGTTCGTTCCTAAAGGATTGTGAGTCTCGAGGGGTCGACCAGACAAACAGTCCCTACGGTAAGCTTGTAAAAACATACAAAAAAGGCAGTGACTATAACAAGAGCTGTTCGTACTGGCGAAAAACCTATCACGACATCGTCACGACTTTGAAAAATTTCTGTACAGGATCATAGCAGACAGCCGAAGTATTCATATCATTAGTAACAAAGACCAAACGACACAATTATTGAATCTCATAACGGTGAAAAACCATATAAGTGGAAAAATTAAAAGAGGATTCAGTATAATAACACAGGATCTTAAAGCGAAAAAATCTGGCAGAGCCAGTAATGACTCAATAACAGAAGATAACAGCCGAAAAAGACTGGGCTCTTACGATATATTCAGAAGAAGCAAAAAAATCGGCAGATCACCAAATATAAATAAGTCTGATAATGAAAGAACTCAAAACAAAACCGAAGAACTACCTAAAAAAGGAAAACCAACAGAAAACAACGTGAGAATGGAAAATAAAATAAACCGCCTTATGGAAATGATGACAAACTTTATGCCGGATATAAAATTAAGTCATCCGGGAGACCAAGCAGGACGTTGCCAAGCTAAAGACTGAATTGACCGATGATAAAGTGGAGAAGCTTATAACCACACTAAAGGAAAGGGAAGAAACCTGGAAAATTGAAAGATATCGGGGAAAATACTTATTTTATGGGTAAACTCATAGAGAAAGATGTGGTAGAAAATGTAATTTTATTAGCTTTAATTTAAGCACAGAACGACGTCTGTAGTCTGTAGCCATATAGTTTACTCACATAATATCTTAAAAATCTAAAAAATGAGAAAACTGCATTTTTCGCAAATTTGCTCTGTTTAGTTCTCACGATGGTTTGAGGGTAGTTTGAGTGGAAAAACTATATATAGTAGCGGTCATAGAAACTGCATTGGGAATTATTCCCGAATTACACAAATATGTAGATCTCTAAGTAATTACCTATATTCTTAATAATTAAGAATAGAAAATAGAATTCAAATAGATAAAAAGTTAAATTTTTGCTTTGAAACTCATAAGCTCAAAAATACATATTCTTTTTTGAACACAATCGCAAAGCTAGGGTTTTCAAACCGGGAGTGTGGGGAGTATGTAATACCCCCCAGCACATAAATGATTGTGTTCAAAAGAAAATGTGTTATTCATTTTAAAATCAGAAATCTTAGATTTTTAGAAATTAGATTTCTGGTTTGAAACTTATAAGCTCAATAACAGTTTGTTTGTTAGTGCTGCTTACTGGTGATATGTACACGAAATGTCACAAATTGTTCCCAGGCTCTCGTAAATATTGAGCAAGAACACGATTCCTCTAATCCAACGTGAAAGAACGCTACTTGATATCTCCCGACCATGGGTCAATCCTCCCTGGCTTTTCATCGACCTCATTAATACTTGTTCTGTGGTTAAATCTGACCATAATCCCGACCAAAATTTTTCTGATCGGCCAATCGTAAAGGCTTCTTTTCTGAGCATGCTTTTGGGTCCATCCTCTCTTTTGAACCTTCCATATCTTGTACTTGTAGGTACAGCCTAGTACGTTTTGCGTAAAAATAGTGATCTGCTGAATTGAAAATAGGTAGCATTTTTCTAACTGTGGTGAGGTGGAGCTCCCAATCGCCATCCTTTCCGCTTTGATGAATTTTTTTATTATCGCGGTCATCCAGAAATACTGCACCCACAGTTTTGAGGTTGGCCCACTTGGTTCCATTTTATGCAGGACTGTTTTAAATTTGCTACATTCTTCCCTATGATTTTACCCGTAAAATGAGTATTTTCCCTGATATCGAGGTCGAAAATTGGCCAAATCTTAAAATTTCATTTTTTTGGAAAAAATTGTCAATTTTTGAAGGGCTGTATCTCGGTGAGTATTGAACCTACAGAGCTGGTTCTGATCTCAAATTATAGCAATTTTAATCTGGTTTAAAAACGTTTAGAAAATATGTTTTTTAGAACGCCGTTGTTTAGGACTTATATTAAAAAAAACAAAAACAGTGCGAAAATTTTGCGGGTTTTCGAGTGATGCAAAGTTAACACAAGTGTTTCGAAGCTGCAAACTTAGATATGTACTACTAACAACATTAAAACCTAACAACAACAATATTTTGTTACCCAACAACATATTAAAAAATCCGAACTAGCCGTTAGTTTACGATTTTAGCGATTTCTAGTGTTAGATATGACTGGTCTAACATACGGTACGCGACAACTCGGCTCTGGTCAACTCGGCACCGGACAACTCGGCACCGGACAACTCGGCACCGGACAACTCGGCACCGGGAAAACTCGGCACCGGGACAACTCGGCACCGGACAATTCGGCACCGGACAACTCGGCACCGGACAACTCGGCACCGGACAATTCGGCACCGGACAACTCGGCACCGGGAAAACTCGGCACTGAACAACTCGGCACTGGACAACTCGGCACCGGAAAAACTCGGCACCGGGCCAACTCGGCACCGAAACTAGCGTGTTCCGTCTTACGAAACTTTTCCACTCTTTCATTACGTATCCATGACACCTTTAACTATCCATCATCCACCATGACACCATCCATGACACCATGACACGAAAACGAAAACGTTATGAAGACGCAGATGACCGTATCCTTAACAAAGTTTCGAACTATGAGCCAGCAAATATGTGGGAGTATTTGCGTGGTTTATCCCACAATTATGTTATGGATTAATTAATAAATATGTAATTTTTTTAAATAAAGACTTAATTTTTTTGATTTAAAATTTTTTGTGATAGTTATAAACATGAAAGGTGGTAGGTTTTCCAAAAATGTGACGGAACCTTTGCTACCTTTAAAAATCGACGTAAAATAATAACAATTATTGATAATGATTAAAATATTAATCCCAAATAAACTTGGATGAAATATAACACAATTTTCACAAAAAAATTGATAAACTAAAACGTCTAAATATAAATAAAAAATTTGTAAGTTTTCTGAAGATCGCTAATTCAATAATGTATAATGTGCATGTTATCATTGTTGATAATAATTCTTGTTGAAATTTAAAATTTTTAAAGTGAATTAACATGCCACCTTTCGAAAATTATTACAAAACATTTTAAATCCCATTATAGCATAATTGAACCGTAACACCCTAGTCTCGGTGCCGAGATGTCAGGTGCCGAGTTGTCCAGTGCCGAGTTTTCCCGGTGCCGAGTTGTCCGGTGCCGAATTATCCGGTGCCGAGTTGTCCGGTGCCGAGTTGTCCGGTGCCGAATTGTCCGGTGCCGAGTTGTCCCGGTGCCGAGTTTTCCCGGTGCCGAGTTGTCCGGTGCCGAGTTGTCCGGTGCCGAGTTGTCCGGTGCCGAGTTGTCCAGAGCCGAGTTGTCCGTGTCCGTCTAACATAACATATTTCACTTTTAATCCGTTTTAATTTTCTTTATCGTTGTAGCGTTTACTGCTTCGTATGTGTTATGGCAACTCTAATTACTTCCCTCCAGTATCTTCTATGTTGAGCCTTTATCCACTACTCACTGATCTCGATCGCTCTCAGGTCGCTCGTCATTTTCGTAGCTTGGGTAGGTTTTGGACAGTCCTGCTTTCCTTCTACTAGTTTTATTATCTATCCATCCTTTCGATCTCTGTTTTATCTTTTAAGGCTCTTCCCTTTCTTTATCTGTTTCCTTGCAACTGCTCTTACCTTTTTTGTATCTGTAATTTCTTCCTGGTCAAATCGCTGTCTCTTCCTATCTCAAGGGCATCCACTGGCCCAACTTCCACACCCAGCTTATTTTTCAGGAGGGAGTTTACTGTTTGTTTCAGATTGGACTCGTTTGTGATCTGTATTCCGTTTATTATTATGTTGTTGCGTTTTCTGGATCTTCCCTGAGTCTCATTGTTTTTTTTCATTTCTACTATTCTCTTCTCCAGCAGCTCTCTTTCAATTTTCCAGGTTTCTTCCCTTTCCTTTTAATGTTCGATATGATTGGCCTATATGGGGGCTAATCCTCCCTTTTATAAGGATTTGTAAATTTTAGAAATAGGAAAGCAATATTCACTGAGAATGTAATGCTTTAAATAATAAAAGAAATAATAAATATATAAATTTTCTTAACTTGTGAAATATAATAAATTAAAACTCCAATATAACAAGTTAATTAAGCGTTAATTGAAATATGTATATAAAACGAATAAATTTTCTCACGATAGCGATAACCTGAAGCCTGAGGCAACTAGAATGTAATGCTTTAAATAATAAAATAAATAATAAATATATAAATTTTTAACTTGTGAAATATAATAAATTAAAACTTCAATATAACAAGTTAATTAAGCATTTATTGAAATATGTATATAAAACGAATAACCTTAGGCGAAAGCTGAAAGTTAATATAATATTGATTTTTATCAATGCTTATGTTTTTACCAATATTTTTATTTATTTTTATTTTCAACTTATTTTTACAAAATTTCTCTGGTAGATTAATTAAATTTTTTTTTTTTTAATTAAGTAGGTAGATTTATTTTGTATTATTTTTTTATTGTGCATTTTTTGTTTTGTTTTTTAAGTAAAGCAGAGCTTTTGTACCTAGCAGTCAGATATTTTGGCGACAGTAATTTGAAGTTAGTGTACACTTAAGACTTCTTTAAAACCATAGTTAACAAGATCTAATTTTATAAGTTTAGAACGAGATAGGAATCGCTGAGAAAATCTGGTATACAAGTGAAGGGATATCATGCGAAATTTGGGACCTCTGAAGAAACCTTAAGATATCTGAAATCTTTTCTTTTTGTTATTTTTTAAAGGAAACTTTAAGGCGAGCTAGGTGGAAATCTAGAGAAATCTTGCTAAAGAAAATTTAGTATACAAAAATTTGACTGATGACCTGCCTCTCGGTTTAGAATTATAATTTAAAAATTTTTTTTGGGGATTATTATAAGTTTATTGGTTTATTTTCGTTTTAATCATACCAAAATCCACATAGAGTAAATTAAATTAAATTAATAATTAATTAATTAATTAGAACTTAATTTAATCAAAATTAGTAATGCAGCTCAACCTTAAATGAACAACCCTGAGTGAACCGTACAGATTACCTTTTACATCTGTAAATAATAAAAGATAAATATAATATTATGCTATTGATAATTATTTTAAAAGGAAATTTAATTTTCTAAAATTGCTAATTTACAATTTTGTCGTAGTACTAACCATATTCTCCGCTTTATCGCTTAAATCTTTTTTTTTTATAATAATTTTTTTCAAATTTAAAATATAAATGACTTAATTAAACATATCGCACCAGAAAGAACTTCTTCTTCTACTTAGATTGCTCCTGTTTGCCTTGACTTTAGGCTGGAAGAGCCGAAGTCACTATTATTCTGTGAGCATATTAATTTATTTATTGTTTTACGTATTTTCCATTAATATTTTCCAGTTCCACTCACACCGTTCATGCTGAAATAAATAGAAGGATTTCCTAGAAAAAAAGGAAGAAATTGGTTTTTGAGATAATTTATAACCAATTATTAATTTTAGAAAACAATAGTATATTGTAGTTATAGTATTAAAGTTGAACTTTGTTTGTTAAGAAATTTTTGATGTGAAGCTGAAAGAAACTTTTTTTAAATTTACAACCTTTCAGTAATTCAAACAGTTAATTTAAAATTAATTTTAACATTTCGGTTAAGTAATTTTTGTAAGTTTTTAAAATATCTCGCATTGCTGTCTTTTTTAAGGAAAGCTCTATAAATTTTACTTTTCGTTCAACCCATTACTCCGGTATTCATAAATATGTTGACAATTTAAAAATTTATGGAACAAGTGTCAGCGTTTTTCAGATCGAACAGCAATTAACCTAAAATACGCATGTTGAAATGTCAATTACTTTTGAAAAACCCTATACAGATTAAAGGTGCACATAACATGTTGTAGGTATCAGCAAACGACGACGTGTTTAACGTAGTCAGACCGTGAGGAGATTGATTGTATTCTATTGTACAACATGCAATATGCCACCGGGTATTATCGCCCTCATATACTTTTAGAAAAATTAATTTCGAAAATCATTTTTTTTCAAATATAAAGAGAAAATAAATCGAGTTATATTTTGTCGTTTACGTTTATCCAAAATAAGATTGGAGCTCTATACAAATATGTCACATGTCGAATTCAAGATATAGAACCATTTTTTATGATGATTAATTATAAACATACGTAAGAGCGACATTTAGAATTTATCCTTCATAATAGGAAAAATCAAAAAGTAAACTTAGGAAATTCAAACACAATTTTTAACGTTCACATCCAAAACCGTTAGTGACAGACGCATAAATCGTTTTTGTTTTGAGGAAGGTAGAGCGTTGTATTATCTTCACGATTTGGCGCATTTTGTTTTTGCATTATTTTAGCAAGTGCCGTTAGTGTCGACCACAGGAACTTCCCGTGACGTCATATATCTTTACGTCATATAAATCACAGCTTCCGGATCCGAGCCGTGCTTTGGATCAATCCATTTTGTTGTTATTGTCCTTGTTGTTGCAAATTTGTGTGCTATTGGCATTATCTGCTCAAATGTAGAATAATTGATGATTTAATGTGAATTTACTTTACACCCTAATGAGCAGTCATGCAGTAATCACATTTTTACATCGCAGATATTATAATTTATGACGAACATTAAAAATACTCGGTGCGTCACATTTAACGCAAAATAAAATACTTTTTTTCGTATTTTGTATGTATGTACCTAATTAAAAATTTCGTGGTTGTGTATATTTCTTACTTTATAAATATAAACTTTTTGATATCAAATATCCAAGTTTTTTAGTAATTTTTTAGTAATCAAATTTTGAAATTACCCATTTGAATATAATACATACATTATTTTTTATAAGCACAATAAAATATACCACATAATGAAACCTAATGATGTTATAGTTAAACATGACATGATATATTTTAAAATACCTTTGTTTCAAAAGACCACGTATTAAAAATGTATATTATAAAAAATAAAATTACAAAAAGGGTAAAATTTGTAAAACCGGTAGATGTTGCGATATTTTATGATTTTGTTTTTTTATTTCAATAAATATTGGCTTTCGTTTCCTATCATGTACTTAGGTGACATTTACTCTGTTTACTTCGAGTTCTCTAACTTATTATATTATTTGTCTACAAGACTACACTGAAAAAAATACTGTGAATTTTACGTTAAAATGATAAATATTTTATATACCTTTTTTTTAGTGCAGTCCACTCTCATGGCGTGTTTTAATTTTATACAAGTAATTGTGAGCAAAAATTGCACTCTAAAATTACAGATCTAACTGGGAGGTCTGAGTAGCTCAAGAAAATTAAAAACATCCATGTAGAGTCTCTGACTCACAAATTTCTGATCTAGCAAAATAGGATAATTTTTTTTTACCATAAATTCGGTTGTAACCTAGCGTAGTTTTCATGGTTTCCAGATTACCGGGTTTCCATTTCCACTCAGCGACGGTTAACTTAGAGATTACTCAAAAATACAGATGTTAGTTAATATCAATTTACAGTCCATTTTTCAGAATTTTCAAAAGTTTATTATATATTTCCTATTTAAAGAAAATTATAATATTATTAGTTTATTAGCTCTTGAAATAATATATAATTAAATGATCAATATAGAAGCTAAAATAATAAATTAAATAATATAATTCGAGCTTTCGGGAATATGAGTGTTCCCTTTTTCAAGAAATATAATTAATGTTATAATATATAGGTACTGCATGTGTTCATTTAAAATTATTAAAACTTTATTATTATTGTTATTGATCTAAATTACTAAAATAAAAATGTAATCCATATTATAATTGTTGCACAAGGGTTGATTTATTGGAATCTCGTTAATCCATTCATGCGCGTCACTTAAGTTTCCTGATTTTATGAAATTCTCTTTCTTCTCAAATTTTTAGAATATATTTTGCACAAAAACCTAATCCTAGTATTACTGGAATTATTGTATATTAATCGAATTCGGCACAAGTCATAAGGGTTCGAAAGTTTTCTTTATGTAGTCAACAAAACTGTTGTCGCGCCACCTGTTAACAATATTGTGCTTATAATTTGTCCCTAACTTGTCAGATCTTGCTCGTTTCTCAATCTTTGTTTGTTTTTGAATAAAAACCTAATCGAAATCCTACTGAGTAAGTGTGTAAAGCTTGGTTGAAATCAGAAACTAACCGGTGGCGTCGCCAAGTTGACTGACGCCGAGTTAACCTGTCACCGAGTTGTCCGTCGCCAAGTTAAATTATGATGTTGATGTTTGATTATGGGGGTTAGAATTGACGGGGTTGTTTGTCCATGAGAAGTAGGTTGCTGTACTTTTAGAAAGATTAATCTATATCGGCCATATTCAGAAACACTTGTCTGCTATAAACAGTTAAGATTGACAGCAAAAAATCTGCTGTAGTAAGCCGTGTCATCGGTACAAGATCCCCCGTTTTGTTTGCCTTTCGCAGGAGATTGAAAATACTGAATAAAGCCGGAGCAAGGATTGATTCTTGGAGAGTCCCCGCAGGCATTATCTTTGATTTAAATTTTATTAAAGAAAAGAAATGTTTATTTCTTGAAATCGTCGCCAATGACCAGTCGCCAAGTTGACCGATCGCCGAGACGACCATCGTCGAGTTAACCGATCGCCGAAATGACCGTCACCGAGTTGACATCGGCGAGTTGGCCGTTGCCAAATTGACGTCGCCAAGTTGACCGGGTCCGTCCTTGTGTCAGATCTAGTATCTTCAATTTTTACCGTAAAGCGACGATCTGTAGGTAAGATGAAAGAAACAATCTGATTCATTGGCATTGAGTTCAGTGATATGTTCCATGAGGTGGACTATCTGGTGTATAGTGGAGTGACCTGGTCGAAATACAAACTGTTCCTGTGGAATGATTTGGGATTTGACCAGGTCTGTTGTCAGTTGAGCCAGGATGTTTTTCCGAGAGAGGGGCGGAGGCTGACGGGACGGTAGGAAGAGGGATTTGGAAATTGATTTTCGTGGAATTTTCTTATTATGATGACGATAGCCACATTCCGTTGGTTTAGAAAGTGCTTACAAAAGAATTTGGCGTTCGTGATGCAGACAATTGCCACTATTTCCTTTTTTAGAAATTTCTTTGTCGCTTGATTCATGATATTATCAGAACCTGGAGCTTTTCTTCTACTGAGTTTTCTCATCACTGAGAGGATCTCGTGTTAGAAGGTGAGTGGAATTGGTGGAAAGGTTTAGGAGAGAGGTGGATCCTATTTGTGAAGTTGGAGTCTGTATTTCTGGTGTTAGAACTGAATTTTATCTCACAGTCTTCGGAAAATACCTCGGCTTTCTTCATGTTGCTGACGGCCGCACAGCTTCGTTGACAGATAGCCTGTTTGATATTTAACCTCTGTTAGGAGGAAAATTGTCATTGGGGTGACAATTTTTTTGTCCGAACGACGGTCTCGAAGGTCTGGTTTTAAGGCTGGTTTGGTGGCTTTGCTCACTTTTCTTTCGAAGACGCCTACGTATCTTTTGATATCAGCAGCGTCATTTCAGGATGGGGATTGGGTGAAGGTTGATTAAAATGGTAATTTTTGAAAAAGAACCAGGATACGAGGAAGTGGCATTGTCAAATTTATTTATTTGAATTAATTTAAAAATATGACAAAAAAACGTTGAAAATTAAAAATTTTACAACATTCAGGTCTATTATGTATCACAACCTTTAAAAATAACGGTCAACCTTTATGTTATAATCAAGTTTCAAAATAACGTAAAGCGAGAAACATTATTATGGCTAACATGTGTCAGAAGGAGAAAGTAATATTTCTATTTTCGGATCAAAACGCGGTTATTCAATTTTTTATTTCATAACTGTCACTGTTATAATAACGTTTGTGATACATAATAGGCCTGATTGCTTCTAAAATTTCCAGTTCACCTTGTTTGTTTGTTTAATTTTATGCAATTTGTTGTTTGTTGTCAGAAAAATATTAAAAATAATAGATTTGGCATGAATATTACCTACTTGTAAAAATATCGAAACGTGTCGCCAAAAGTAATTACTAAAGGAAAATATAAATTTAGTGCAGCTCAATAAGTATCCTAATGATATATTATAATGCTTAACTTGTAAAATGTAATAAAATTAAGAAATCCAACTTCTAAAAATCTAAAATTTAAAATTTTTGATATGAAAGTCAATAACACATTTTCTATTTTTTTGAACACTATATCACTGATGTTCTGGGGGGTATTCCATACCCCCAGACCCCCCGGTTTGAAAAACCGGGCTTTGTGATTATGTTCAAAAAGGAAATAATACGTATAAATCTATTTTGTTAATTCGGGAATAATTCCCAATGCAATTTCCATGACCGCTACTGTATGATGGCACGGAGCTGATAATACATAGACTAATGTACTTAAATTTAATAAACAAATTTTGACATTGTTGGCGACGATTTCTTTCATTTTGAACTTGGCTCTATTACGCTCTAATCTAACTGACCTGTTTTGACATTTTATCTCCTCATTTAAATTGCATAATTTTTTTTCTCGTGACCTCACATAGCATATGACCTTATCTGACAGATTTGATAAAATTATTATGTTAAAATATAAAAATATTAATTTTAATATAAAAATTATGCTAATGGTCACCTTGGTGAATAGAGGGTTAGAGAATTGTTTTTTTCAAAGTACGATGATTTTGAAAAATTTTGAAAAAATCAAAAGAAATGTTACATATTAATTATATATGGTACATGTAAATAAAATAATCATCGTGAGTGCATATTTGTCCTTTATATGTGGCAACATTTCTTATATCAAACTAGGATAAAATTTTAAAAAAATTGACCTCAATATCTCGATAAATAAATTAATCAGATAAAAATTTTATTTTTGTTATAGACCAAACAATCTCAATATAACAAATGAAATCGTGAATAAGGTTCAAACAGTTGTGAGTTGATGAGTTGTTATATTTTAATTGTTGTTAATTCTAAACTGGGATCTTGAATTCGTTCTAAGATAGCGTAACATAGCGTAGCGCAACGTAGCGTAGCGTAAAATATTTGTTTTGGTATTCCAAACTATTTTAAGCCATAGCCATTGGAAAATATTCGTTATTTAATATTTAATTTAAGAACACTAAGTGACAATAATAAATTTGTTTTTGTTTTGAGAACAGTTAATTTGTTAAATTCTGCGTGTACAATGTAAAAAGATATATTCAAAATCTCAAAAATTATTAAGTACTAATTTAAACATTCAAAATATTAAAATTATTACTAATTTAAAAATTCATGATATTATAATTTGGTAAAATAAAAGCGATTGAGAAAAAAATTCCCTTCTGAATACTTACGGAAATGGAACACATTAAAAAATTCATTCAATATTTATAACTTAAAAGTTCAATATACCAAACACTGAAAAAAGTTATGTTTGCTAAGCGATTACATTAATTCGATGTTATAAATGTTTGATCCAGTTCAGTAGAAAATTTGCGCAAATAAATCTAAATAAATATCCGTAAATCAAATTAATTTTTTTACCAGATGGTCAATTGTAAGTCAAGAATATACGAGGTCATGGCTTTACAATAGTAATTTTTTTATGAAAAAAGTTTATTTGCATACATTTGCAAATATATTTTTATTTCTTTATTAAAGAAAACATTAACAGTATCGTCAAGGTTCCTTAGAAAAATCAAGCTGTACATTTAAAACAAATAGTTAAATGAGACCCGTACAAGACAAAGTCTGCTTACGCTACGACTCAATTAATGTAATTAGAGAAGAAATATTTGAATTAGAAAATCTACGTATTTGCGAAAGTACTTGCGTCGATAGTGTTTCCGTAATGTAAACAGGTTTTCAGTAAGGAAATGCTTGATTAAAGTAAATTATAAATATTAAATATTATTGTAATTAATATTGGAGTGCGAAGAACCCATATGCATTAACAAACTGGAATAAAAATTCATCTTAATATGCACTAGAAAGAACAATAACAAGATTGCCGACCAACTCACAAGAACAAACATTAATTACGTTACTTAAAAAGAATTATTGATGACCTCTAATCTGAGCATTTATAATTTTTTAAAAGATGACAAAGTATTAAGTTTTCGCCGAATTGTTTCTCAAGTATAAAAATGCGTCATCGTCAAAAAAAAATTTTTGCAAATAGAACCATGAAAATACTAGATGACCTTAAAAAAATCAAGATAAAACTTTAAAATGCACTCATACTAAAACAAAAAAATAATTTATATGTATTTCCCATGGTATCGTTGACATAAAATGAATAAATTGGTGTAATGAAGTCAATCATTAATTTAATTAGCTGTTGGATAAAAATATTAATAACAAAATAAAAATGAAATTTTCAAAATTTAATTCAAAAAATTATTTTCGATAATTTATTGTTAGTTAGGAATCAGATTATTCGATTATTTTTTGTACTATTAAATTATAAAAATAATTGTTTTTAGTACATGTACCTACGCCAATTGGATTCTCCTTGATATGGATACTTCAAAACTGATCCAATTAATTTATCAAATAAAGTGATTATTAAATGTTTTAGAGACCCAGATAACATTTACTATATTTTGAATGTAACAATATTCAAATAATAATGTTTACTATGCAGATATATACAGGGTGTCCCCGGAATCAATTTATATAACTTAGGTGATTTTTTTCTTGTTCCAAGTCTCGAGAATTAGGCCTTTTTAAAGCAGTTTTGCCAATAGCCGCAAAATTATTAACTTATCCGTAAATGAATCAAAGCTTTTTTAAAGAACGTGAAATAATCTACAAATTAGATTCAAACTTTTTATTGTCTAAAATCAATGGCTTTCGAGTTATGAATTAAACTAAGTAAAAAAATGTTAAAAATTTCAAGCTTCTTGTTTTGGCTATTTCAAAATCTTGTGTCATTTGACCTAAACATTTTACAAAATATCTGACTCTCATTTGGGATAGAAAATTTAACGGACTACAACTTTTGTATAGTAAAATTTTTTGAAAAACCAATCCATTTCTCAGAAAATCAGAAAATAATGAATAAAGGCAGCTACGAAACATAAAAAATTTTAAAATATTGATCTCAAGTTAGGTAGAGTAAAAATCTAAGCAAATTTTAATACTTGATAACATTATAAATTAATTTATTTTTTAATCTGTAATCTGTCACATTATATCTTTTAATCTGAAAATGGTTATAGAAAATATAGCAACGTCGTATAGCAAGAATTGAAACTAATTAAATTTAAAAACTAACTTTTTTGTAAAAATAATCAAATGTATGAACTTCAATACACTGAACAGGAAACTGTAATTACTATATAATGGAATTTTCTATTGAATAAATAAAATCTCACTAATGAGCAGAAATTCAAGTAGCGGTAATCAAACATTTTATTGTTTCATAAATATGAAAAAGTCTTATTGACTTTTTTGCTTAATTTTTATTAAAATATTTTTATTTAAATAAATTTTTTTTAAAAAGTTTGAAAATAAGTTATTCAGTTACATATTTTTTTAAATTAATGATTAATTGATAGTTATAAATATATCAATAAATTATTGATTTTCCTATAAACATTGTCAGTCTAGTACACAATTTAGTGCAGTATTTTTAATTAAAAATTGAAGTTAGAAATATTATTTAAATTTTTTTTTTGTAATTTTCAAAAAACTCAAGGTTTGAATTTAAACAAAAGCTTTAATTAAACTGTTTTGTACGTAATTATAATTTTTAATAGTTTACAACTGCGATATTACTGTTCAACACATAATTAAACATTTTATGATACCAAAAAACTTTTCCATCTTAAAAATTTTGTCAAAATTATCAATTACATAATTTATTTATTTTCTTATTATTTTAAAAAAACCCAGAGTTTGAATTTCGAGAAAAATTGCAATTGAAATGAGTTGTTCGTGATTGTAATTGTTAATAATTTACAACTACTAAAGAAGGAATTAAAAAATTAATTTTATAGTTAAATACGATCGAAGATTGAAAATAATCTTAAAATATAAGCTTAATTTTGTAGAATTTTCGTTATAATACGTAATATTTGATTATTTGTTTTTCAAGTATTCTTATTAGTTGTAACCTGTCAATAGGTGGTAATTAAGGTTTTTTTTAGTGATTTTTAATAATATATTTTCTACGTTAAAATTCTATAATTTCAACATTTTGTTAAATTCTGTTAAATATCATGTTTTACAAATAGTACATACGAAATACCACACATTTTACTTGAAATTCTTATTTGGGTTTATATTTAAGAATTTTATTGTTCTTACAAATTAACCACATTGTTTACTTATTATTTTCCATTTACAACTTTTCTTTTGAAGTTTCAAAAATTTCAGTTTGTGTCTGTGATTCTGTGATTCTAACATGAAAAAATACTCGATACTCAACCAGTGATCACACCAAACCACTACTGTGTATTAACCTGAAGTTAATGAAGAGAAAATAGATAACAACATTTAAACTTAAGCTGGTCAACTGTGCGTTAATTTTCAAATCGTAAACCTATCCGGGTGAACAATCACTTCAAAAGTAATTTTTAGATCGGGAATATTCCCATGGGAAAAATTTTTTTCGTAACTCGAAATGCACAAAAGAGAGAAATTGTTTTTTTGAATTTTTGACGCATTTCTAATACGTATATAAGATACAATCAGCATAAAAATAATTAATCTTCCAAATAATGCAGGATGTATGACCACTTTTTTTTGTCTATTTATTTCACTGTGCGTCTTTGAACGCTTGACGACCTTGTGATGAATAAACCAATATTAGATTATTGCTTCGTTTTCTCTGAGTGTTTTTATAAATTCAATAGATTTATTCTAATAAATCATATTATTTTTATTCAAAGCATTTGTGTCTACATAAACTTTCAATTCCTACTATTTACATATCAATCAAACAACGTATGTAATTATTTGGATTGATTTACTTCGGTTTGATGTTAAATAAGCAGATATTTGTATGAAAATTTCTGAAATGAAAATAATAATGTATTGTTTATTTTCTGTTATTACTAAGGGAGAATCACACGTATGATGTTATTCAAAATATTGGGAGTTTAAAATTTTGGTTTTATATGAATTTAAAAAATATTTAATGACACCCAACGCCCAGACAAAAATTCGAATCAATTCAAGGATTGGGGAAGATCAAAATATCAAAATATTTATAATCTGATTTAGGAATATATAGCTTACTAGGAATTGGCTTTGAATTATAATTGATCCGCTCAGATAGCGTTTATTCGTTTATTCGCGTTCTTCAGAAAAGAAGTTAATTAATGTCATATTAATTATATTTGCCTTGATTTTTTTATGAAAAAATTTTTTTCATTTTCATTTCATTACTACATAGAAATTACATTATATTACTTATCAAAATTATTACTACATTCAGAAAAATAAATTTTTAAATACTCATAACATTTTTACTACAGCATCGGTTATTATTTAGCTATATATAGGTATAATAACTTTTACTCTTATTAAATGATACTACCTATTTTAAACGATTTAGAAAGTATCGATAAAAATAAACATAAAATTTATAAATTACTAAATAAATAGTTATTAAATAAAAACCTCAGCAAAAAGCTTATTAATTCAATTTAATTATTTTATCAGAATTTAATATTACTAACTTAGTTTAAATTTATAATTTAACCAAAAATTTTACTCTATCACTAAAGTCATAGGTATAAATCGGGTATACCTGGCCGGTAAAGCTTATACCGGCCTTGTAAAACTACGTCAAGATACTAAGATCACAATCCGAAATATTTTAAAACAGTTTAGTTCAATTTAAATAAAGTTAAGTCCACTCGTTCAGTAAAATGTGATGTTTGCTACTCATGACGTAAAATACTATTATAAAGTTACGTCTACATGGTGGCACCGACTTGAACACAAAGTCTACTTTGCTAATCAAAAAACCTTATCCAACAACCAGCATTACTTGGAAGCGATTAGAAATATTGCAATCGCGTAAATAACAAACGGAAACTGATAATTGATTTTTGTTGTTTTCTGTTCTTTGCTAATCTGTCGTGTAACTTGTAGCAATTACACTTGTTTGAATTTTATGCAACTTTACTATTGTGCAAATTATTTTCTTGCTATGGAACTTTTCTGTTGAAAATAATTATGATTGCTATTATTATAAATGATCACGTATTATGAAAACTTGACATATAAAAATTAAATTTAAAGAATAAATTAATAGTCTAGATTACAAAAAAAAATTGACCATTAATGTTTGATGAACATGATAGAAGTTTTTAATCTGATCATTAAAAGTTCCATGAAAGGATGAAAGGAAGAATGCAACACAGTGTACCTGTAACACTCAGAATAATCCAATTCAATTGTAGCTATTAATTTTATCAGTCAGCTGTTGTTCAGTAGATACTACAATTTACTGCATAATACTGCCGGTAATGGCCGATACAGCATAACAAAAAATATTGCTAATATAATTAAGTTATTATTAATTGTAATTAGCGTTGCTGTGCGTTCTGTGTCTTAGACTTTTATTCTGAATTATCTTAGGTTTAATCGATAAATTGATTGTACTGAATTTTATGGAATCAAATGAAGAAAGAGTAATTACCGAATGGTGTGAATAACTTGAATGTTGTAAAATGTTGGCGAATCAGTATTTTAGGGATGACCTACATTTATTTCCAAAGATATTTCCTGTCAGATTAATTTGCTTTTTTTGAATTTCTGATTTCACACCGCCATAGCTCCGATATTAATGATTTTGTAAGCTTAATAAATTAGAACTTTTTTAAAGATCATTCTATCATCTACAAATTAGGTCATAACTTTTTATCGTCTAGAATCAACGGATTTCTAGTTATTAATTAAATTAAGGGAAAACATGTTAAAAAAATTCAGATGTTAATTTTTTAACTTTTCTTGCAAACCCCGTTCTCTCTTAAACAAAACATCTTAGAAAAAATTGATAGCCCAAACCGGATAGGCAATTTAATTGGCTACAACTTTGATCAAATATTTTTTTTTGGGAAACCAACCTTTTATCACAGAAATTCTGTAAATAGTAAACAATATGTAGGTAAAAAAAATAAATGAATGAAAAAAATACAGATAGGTGTGACAGAACTTAACGAAAAAAGCGCCATTATAAATAATATACTGTGCAACATCTATTATTGAAAAGATCACGCCTGTGTGCTGAAAATAATGGAGGCGACTTTAAAAATTTATGAAAATAAATTTTGTGAATTTCTGAATTTTCAGAATTTCTGCGAAAACGGTTGGGTTCCCAAAAAATTTATTTGACCAAAGTTATAGCCCAGCGGTTCTCAACCTTTTCACGACGCAACCTCAAAATTTGTTTGCTTATTTTCTGCGACCCAACAATGTCAGTAATCAAAGATAGTCATTAATTACTTTGTTTAAAATTTATATTGAAAAAAGATTCATAATATATATATCAATATATACATAAAATCCGTTAAATTAAAAAGCGATGGAAACATAATCAGTTCCTTCTTCTCTACGTGTGCTATCCAAAAATGTATCTGTTTTTAAAAAGCTTCTATTTTCATTTTTAACGAAAATAAATTGTTTTCAAACCCTTGCATGTTTAGAATTAAATCATTGATGCCCATACTAATAGTCACGGATCAATCCGAGAATCAAAATTATCTTAGAATTTTCCAATGAGATTACTGGAATTTAGACCATATCGTAGCAACAGCTGTTATTTCGAGAATTGTTCTCGATACTCGGATCAATCTATGACTATAATTATTATAGTCACGTATCAATCCGAGACTCAAAATAATCCTAGAATTGACCAATGAGATTACTGGAATTTAGAGCGTATTGTAGCAACAGCTGTTATTTCGAGAATTGATCTCAATACTCCGGATCAATCCATGACTATTATTACGGGCATAATAGTCATGAATTGATCCGAGATTCAAGATAAATTCTCGAAATAGCAGCTGTTGCTACGATACGGTCTAAATTACAGTAATTTCATTGGTAAATTCTAGGATTATCTTGAGTCTTGGATTAATCCGTGACTATTATGCCCGTACTAATAGCCATGGATCAATCCGAGACTCAAGCTAATTCTAGAATTTACCATCGTAGCAACAGCTGCTATTTCGAGAATAGATCTTGAGGCTCGGATCAATCCAGGACTATTAGTACGGGCATTAGTACGGGCATGAGTAGTCCAAATTTATCGACAAAGATACGCCACTTTTTCCACCCACCCAAAAAATTTCAATTTCAATTTTTAGTTCAATTAATCTGGAAAGCACTTTTTCTCGAGAAAGCTCCTGTATGGGAAGCCAACGTACATTTGAATGTAACAATAAATGAGTATGAGCAGCACCCATCTCACTAAAAAACAGAAAAGGTCGAGGGTGAAGACCACTTGCAGAAGTATAGTTAATGACTTTCACACACTGCTCTAAAATTTCCATCAAATTCTCGTCCATATCTTTAGCAGCAAGTTGTTGTCGATGGATGAAACAGTGATTTGATTATGTTTTCATTGGTGATTTTTTATTAAACGGCTCACAAGTCCATTGTGACTTCCCGTCATAGCAGCGGCACAATTTTTCCAGCAAAAACGCTTTTTCCACAAAGTAATTATTTAATGCCAGTAAAAATTTCTTCCACTGTAGTTCGTGTTTCTAATAGCAAACAACAAAGTAACTCTTTGCTAACGGTTTTCAGGTTATAGTGGACATTATCTAACATAAATCAAAAGAGTGGGGCCGTCTGCAGTTTCACTAACTTTGTTTAATTTAAGTATTTTAATTCGGGTTACTAATTTCCAATTCTAATTCAAAACTAATTTTGGAAAGAAATTGCTAATTTTTCTGCGATCCTTTAAAATAGATCCGCGACCCCTTAAAGGGTCGCGACCCCCGGGTTGAGAATCGGTGATAGCCCATTAAATTCCCTATCCGGTTTAGGCCGTCAGTTTTTTAAAAGAAATTTTGTTTAAGAGATACACGGGGATCGCAAGATAAGTAAAAAAAATAAAACTTGAATTTTTTTAACATTTTTTTATTTAATTTAATTTATAACTCGAAAACCGCTGATTCTATACGATAAGGAATTATAACCTAATTTGTAGATAAGCAAATGATCTTTAAGAAGTTCTAATTCATTAAGCTTAAAAAATCAATAATATTAGAGCTATGGCCGTTTGAAATCAGAAATTCAAAAAATTGCTTTAAACTGAGGTACCCTCCAGGGTGCGGACGTGGACAAAAGTTTTATTTGAAAATTTGTCTTGGAAAAGTGTCTATTATCACCAACTCAAAGGTTCTCCACGGTCACGGCGATACCCTGTATGTAACCCTTGGCCTTGACGCTTTTACGCCAAAAACATTGGTTATTCTTGACATGCCATCTGGAATCCTACAGAACGGTTTGGTGAAACCAGTGACTCTAAGTGATAGTAAATAAATAAATAAAACAAATAATAAATAAAAACGTGACAGTGATGTGCCACAACAGTACGAGAAGTTTTATAACGAAATAACTTATAAAATAGAAGAGAAACATCTTCTGACCTTGCCAGAGACTTTTCGGAAGCAGGAGGGATTTTAATCTCAGGAGAACAGTTCGAAAAAGACTAAACGAAGTTGGTCTTCGAGGTTGTAAGTGGACAAACGTGGACAAAGAAACACTGGTCAAAAATTGTGTGGTATGACGAGTCGAATTTTGAGATAAAGCGCAATACATCTTTTTTAATACAAATATAATTCAAAACTTTTAAATTCAAATTCAAAAAAAAATTAATTTAAAAATATCAGTTTTTGGTTTAGATTTTCGGAACTCCTGGAGCCGTTTCTGTAAGACGACGGGGAGGGGTAGAGTTTTGAGAAGATTATGTGGTGCCTACTGTAAAACGTGGTGGTGGTAGGGTGATGATTTGGGGTTGTATGGCAGCAGCAGGGGTAGGGAATATGATTGTTTGCCAAGGTCACTTATGCGTTTGTTGCTTTGGGGCAATTTTCCCTCCTCTTCGAGTGGGGAAAATTGCAAAAACAACAAACGCATTCGTGAGCTCAAAAAAATTGTCGACAATTTGAATGCACTTAGGATATTGCATAATATGATAATTTGAATTTTAATTGCTAAATTTTAATATGTATTTACATAATATATTGTACAATATAATATAAAAAAATTATAAGTTTGTTTCTCATTTCTTAAAATAGAGTTGCAAATTAAATATTAAATTTCCAACGCCGCGCCGATACGCCGGCAGTGAAGTGGTTAACGACAAATCGGTTTTGCACAATTTTGCTCTACAAGACATCAAAAAAGTAAGTGATCATTTGAAAAAAACTAACATTTTTTATAAAATGGATCTGAAAATTGGCATATAAAAATAAATTTCACTCAATAATAGCATAAGAAAAATATTTAAAATTAAAAAAAGTTTAATTTAGGTAACAATTTAATGAAATAAAAAATTAAAATGATGCAAATGAAAAGATTGAGAACTCGGAAGATTAAGAAGGAATATAAAGAATTAGTAAAATTTAGTTACAAAGAATTAAAAGAAAATGTGGCTATGAAGTCAAACCGAGCGAAAGAATAAAGATAGAATTAATTAAATTTAAAAACCTATTAAGAAAAAAATGCGTAGAAATAAAATAAAAAATCAATAAAAATGTAAAACAAAAATTTTATTAGAAATTCTAAAATCTAAAAATAGAAAACAAATTTTGAAATAATGGAAATGGATTTTATCAAACAAGGAAAATCGTGAAATGATCCAGCTGATTACCGTGGAAATAGGTGAAGTTACAATCAGAAATCAAGAGAAAAATCTTTTTTTAATTTGATAATCGTGATTCTAAATTTGAACAAAATGAATTTAGGCAGGAAATTTGAATTTTACTGTGAATTCGATGTTGTTATTGTGTACATTTGAAATAAACTAAGGTAAGCATTCTCTGAGATTATCTATGGTAGATTAAACAGATATAATTTAAATTGAAAATTTCAAGTTTACAATTTTAATTTTTCTTTATCTACTATTTTCAAGTCTTTTGATGAGAGATCTGTTATTGACTTGTTTAAGTTTTATTCATTTATTTATTTACAGTATATTTGTTATGATAATTTAATAAATAAATAAAATAAGAAGTTGAAATATAAAAATTATTTTATATTTATTTTTAAAAAAATAATAAAACCAAATAAAAATTGATAAAATGTTATTATTAAATTAAAATAAACAAATAGCTTCGCATTAAATAGACTCGAAATTTTACACCGGAAAACCAGATATAATAAAAATATGTAAAAAATATAAACAAAATTTAAATGGACTTTTTAAAGTTATGTTATAATTGTTATAAAAACCTAGTTGTCCTAGTTTAACAGGACAAATGTCCTATTTTTTTGTAAAAATCATTTATTAAATTACTTATGGTAATTTGGACAATGAAATCGTTAAGGTCGAATGGGTAATTTTGAAGCCTAACAACTAAATTAAGTGAAACTGCATTGCAATAATGAAATTTGAAGAAATTAGCCGAATTATCAGCGACAGTCACACGCAAGTGAATTGCTTGATTTCAAAAGCAAATTAAAAATTTCTGCAATGTGCAAAACGAAAGCGTAAAAAGTGCCCAAAAATTGGTGTTTCCCCATTTGTTGCAAATATTATTGGAGTTTAAACAATAACAATCCTAATTTGTTATCTATATACACATGAACTACTATGAAGTCGTTTACCCAAGCCAAGGTTGAAAGCGAAATGTTGCGGTTTTGTTCAGAATTGTACACAGTCAACAACAATCCTCGAACATTGCATAAAGTGAATGTCAGTTAGACAATATTTGTTTTTGTTAGTGTTGCTATTAGATTCAAAACCAAAATGACTAATGATTTAGTAAAATTCGAAATGGATACAGCCCAGCCAAATGATGAATTAATGGATTATGCCATACAAAATATTAATGAAAATCCAGACACAAGATTACAAACGCTCGCTGAATTTAGAGATTTACTTTTCGGTAAGCAACTTTATTTGTTTTTCACCACAAACTGAATCATCATGAATTCTGAACTTGTCTCCAATTTATTGAAACATTTTTTCTCATACTTTTTAATCTAAAATATTTTCGAATTATCCCGACAGTTTATTGTCAAACACTATAATTTTCAACACGACATCGTAATTTTCCAATTAACTTGCACAACTAAACCAATCAAATTAAATATCAATTGATGCGCTCTCAAAATTACAAAAATAAGATTTTATGTGCATGTTAGGTAATAAAAAATTACTACGCCTCTGTATTAATTATACGGTAATATAAGAAATCGTCAAGGACTTGGGCATAAAAAATATTTTTGTAATATAAATTTATAAAATTAAGATTAATTTTGGAGTTTTAAGATAACGCAATCCATTATTTTGCGATAAAAAATATTTTCTTTGTTCAAATTTACCGATAAATTTTTCACTAATGATTCATCAATTCATCAAACAAAGTACGAGATTCGTCATCTACGATATTTACATAATATGGGTCCCATGGGTACTACGCGAACTGTTCAGTAAAATAAACATTGTAGAGTACTTCCAGAAATTTGCATTTATTTTTTTACAAAATATTCAATTTTTTAAGTGACTGTCAATCGGAACACAAGTGAAAATCATTTAGGCTGGTTGGAGGTTAACAAGTAATTAAATTTTTCTTATATGCACACTGAAGCTGCTTGGATGATATTATTAAATTTGTAATTTCAAGATTGCTCTATAATAGATTCAGCCTTTTGAAAATCCAGAATATCTACAATTCAATTATACTAATTTGAACGAAAACCAGTAGTAAATCGGATTAGCCTTGCATTAATTATAATGTGATAAATAAAATTTATTGTATTATCTAATCTAATTTTCATATTTTTGATGCGTTACTAGAGAGAATAAATAGGTACATTAGAAACGGAACCTTGCCTGGTTAAATTGAAAAAGGATAAATTTAAATTATAATTTAAAAAATTTTTTAAATGCGTCATTAGCTAAGAATAGTGTGAATTTATGATTTGATACCATTGTTTCATTGAACGAATTCCTACAGCGACCATGACCGCCATTTTGCATTCACCATGACAATTATCTCAAATTTTATTAATAAATGATTTAAATCACCTACCAACGCTGTTTCCTAAAATTATAATCTGTTGAATAGATAAATTATGTGATTTTTGTAATTGACATTGACGAGGTTCTTTGGTTAACTCAGAATTTCCGCTCTGTAACTCAATCAACAATCACATCAAGCCACTGCTGAAAATCACTGCAATACTGTTATTCTATAATAAAACGTTCAAGTTCAAAGAAACCATAAATTTTACGGTCATAACTTTAAATATTATTGCGGAAGTTTAAAAAAATCATAATTTTTATGACAATTTTTTCTAGCTTTTTAAGATAATTTACATTTGGTTAAGTATTAAGAGAATTTCTAATTAACCAATCAAAATAGATATTTTAAAATAACAAAATATGAAGTTACTCTATTTATAAAGATATAGAAACTTTCTAAACTAATTTTTATAGTTCGGATTAGATCAGTGCTCGAAACATCGAAACATCAAGAAACATCAAGATCGAAACATGTAATTATAAGACTTTTTTTTTCTTCTCCATCTTTGACACTTAAGAAATACAGTAGCGGTCATGAAAATTGCATTGGGAATTAATTATTCCTGAATTAACAAATAGATTTCTATATTATCTTCTTAATAATAAAATATAGAAAATTGAACAGAAATAGATAAAAGGTTAAATTTTTGGTTTGAAATTTATAAGCTCAAAAATACATATTCTTAGCTTTTTTAGCTAAGTTTTTCAAACCGGGAGCTCTCTGGAGGTATAATATATGTAATAAAAAACCCCTCCCTCCGCAAAATAAAGACAATGTGTTATTGAATCTCAAATTAAAAATTTTAGTTTCTAGATTTTCAGAAGTTACATTTCTGGTTTGATAAACTCAATTACTAACGGTTATTGATATTTCATTGGGAATTGTTTTTTTGATGATTTTTGATGATTTTGATTTTTTGATGATTTTGATGATTTCATCATCACAAATTGAATTGAATTGAATTTCAATGTAAAATTCCTATTTCAAATCAGAAATTGTAGTTTTTTAGAAATTAGATTTGCGGTTTACTACTTATAAGTTCCATAACACGTGTTTGGTTACAGTGTCTGGTGTACTGGAGAGTATTCCATACCCCCCAGACCCCCCGGTTTGACAATCCTAGCTTATTAGTATGCGAATTGTGTGTATATTGTGAACGGTTATTGAAATTTCATTGGGAAATTCATAGGCTCAAAAATACATTTTCTTTTTTGAACGCAATCACAAAGCTAGGTTTTTTAAACCGGGGGGTCTGGGGGGTATGGAATACCCTCCAGCACATCACTGTTTGTATGTATTCAAAAAAAAGAAAATGTGTTATTGAATTTCAAATCAGAAATCTTAGATTTTTAGAAATTAAATTTGTGGTTTGAAACTTATAAGTTCAATAACACGATTTTGAACACTGAATGAAGACCTAATTGTTGCATCTTCAACTATTTTGCGGCAAAACCAGAAAATTAACAAACTTAAATAATCAAAAATCGATGTTGGATTTTGGGACACGACAATATAATATCTACTGCTATTAAAGAGAGCAAATTAATAGATAATAATTAATTTGCATATTAATTAAATCAATAAATCAAAGCAGATTTAAGTCTAAGCTAATGGATGAACTTTATATTGTTATTTACGCAGTAATTTCTAGGATTTTCATTTTTCATAATGAAGACTAATAAAAAGTCTGTTCAGAAAAACTTGTTGCATTTCCGTAAGGAAATGAGCAAAAGAAACTCAGCAATAAATGAGCCGAACAGCAGACAATGTTTTTGAGAAAGGTGAACAGTGAATGCAGTGAACAGCATTAAAATTCTGCATAAATGTAAAAATATGTTTAATTCAAAAATTTATAAAATGTAAAATAGCACACTTGCGTCAATTCTAAGTAGGTCAATGCATTTTTTTAAAGATCTGTCGGAAATGTAAATTATTTTTAAATTTTCAAACTTGGTTTGTAGTTTTGTAGTTCAGAAATATTTTCTTCATTTTTGCTTTTTGCTTTTAAAAAATAAATAAAATTTTTCGTCAATATTATTGGCTGTATAATGTATTGGTAGTTGCTAAGACACAATGAAGTATTAGATTCTTTTTACATTAAGTTTAGTTGACGACGTGTAAACACCTGATTATGTCAACTAAAACTTACCAAAATTCTGTTCTATTCATTCTATTCATCCGAATTTGAATATCTTATAAGCGGCACCTTCATGTTGACTGATTCAATACAAAGCGATCTCTGTAAGCCTTTATATTAAAATTTAAAATTAATTTAAAAAATACAAGTACGAACGCGTAGCGAGAATTTTGAAAAATTTAACATAAGTAAAATTAAAAATAAAATAAAATAAAATGAAATGAAATGAAAAGTGCACGTGCGAAGTTGCTGGAATCCTGGTAAGAAACTGGTAGCTTTAACAATCTTGTTATACAACAAAGGTGAAATCGGAATCGCACCAAATATGTATGTACTACGATACATACAGACACAGACATACAATACTTTCTTATAATAATATATGTAAAATATAGGATTTATATTAATCAATATTTTAGTCCTCTTAAATCTCAATTGTAGTGCAGTACACTCAGACCGGCAGTATAAGCAGTATTAACAGGCGGTATCGGCAGTACTGGATAATATTATTTTAGGTAGTAACTAAATTATTAAAACACACAAAAATTTTAATAATCTTAATAAAAATGTCTTTTACTGCCTAATACTGTCCCTTACTGCTGATCCTATCTAATACTGCTGCTGACTGCCACTTCAGTTGATATTGCTTAACATGATATTTATAATTTATTACTCATTTAAAAATACAAAATTTAATTTATCAAATTTTTAAAATCCTGGGCTTTCAGCGCTGGCGCTGTATCATTAACTGAAATAAATTCCGAGGACATTGTTTTGTTATTTATTTATTGCAATTGTTATTGTAATTAATGATGCGAATATTGTAGCAGTTTATTTTGATTTAGTTTTCAAGGACTGAATAGACATGTTGAACTAATGATGTTGAATTTTGAATTCGTATATATCTGAGATAAACAAGATCATGACAACGATAGCAACCGGGATTTCTTATCTAAGCCAAATATTATTGTGTCTTGTCGGCGCAAAAATTCTGAGCTTCATCTGAAAGTTTAGTTATCTTGAGCTTTTCAATTTTATTCCTTTCATTACGTTTTTTTTTTAATTCTGCTTTGTTTCGATCATTCTGCATATCTATGATTTAGAAAGTATCCATTGCCGTTTGAGTCGTGTTTTGTGATGAACGCTGTGTTGAAGCAGGATAATCATATAAGTAATTTTTGATATCTGCATATTCTGAAAAATTATGAAGCTGTCAAGTGAGCTTTAACCTTTCAATGTGGTTTGTTTATTTAATTCTCGAATTATTAATTGCATACATCTCAAAACTTTCCTTTATATATTTATAAAATTGTCAAATGTTTTAAGGTAAAAAACTTCAATATATTTCAATAAAATTCAACAAAAACTAATAACATTCGTGTTTAACTTTTGACATTTCTTGACGTGGGTTGATTTTTAATAACATTTATTTTTTTTGTTATGTTTCAGAACGTGGAGAATGTTCTCCACAACGACTGGATGATGAATTTTTATTGCGATTTCTTCGAGCAAGAGACTTCGTTGTACGACACGCCCATAAGCTCGTAAGCAAAATATCTATATTTAATATTATGTACATAACAAAAATTTTTATATTTCAGTTGATCAATTATTACGAATTCAGAGAAAAGCATCCCGAGTATTTCAAGAGCGCCACTTTCGAACGCTTAACTGCAATAGGAGATGCAAAGCTTATAAGCACCCAACCGTTTTTTGACAAAGATGGCAGACGAATTTTATTTTTTCGCCTAGGTTTGTTATTGAAATTTCAACATAAATTCAATTTTATTAACTCCCGTCATTTTAGGATTGTGGGATCCTAAGACAGTAACTGTGGTTGAATTATTTCAAGCCACTCTATTAGCTTTAGAATTAGGAGCGTTGGAACCAAGATCGCAAATTTTAGGTGGAATTTGCATTTTTGATATGGAAGGGATTAATTTAACCCATTTAAGACACTTAACAACCAAAATTGCTTCACAAATTGTTAATATTATAGTGGTAAGTATAAAAATAGTTTCGTTTTTAATTTCGAGTTATAACATTAATAAATTCTTTTTTATGTCAAGCTGTTCCATCTTAAATTTCCGTTATTAGCTTTTGATTGCCTTATTTTTTTGATTCATTCATTTGTTTCCTTTTTCCGAGCAGTTGCTCTTTTAGTAATCACATTTACAATTAAATACAGGGTGAACCTTTAGGGTAAAATTCTACTCATCTGAATATAATATTATAATTTGTTGCCAAATCAGAATCATAAAACTTTCACATTTTTGTAAGTACCTTTTAATAGTTTAAAAAAGTAATGGTACCGTTTATGTAATAGACCAAAGAGCAAAAAATTTAACCATGACCTAAAGCAACGTTGGTAATAACTAATAATAGTAATTTTTATTTTAAAGTCATTGTACGTCTGACATAAATGCCGAATTTAGCTGATATTTTTATTGTAACTTTTTGTGTTACCTTATACGGAGCAGATCTTTAATTAATATTTTTGCATAAAATTTTTAAATTTGAATTTTTAGCAGACGTAATTTATGTAAAGCTTATATTATTTGGTATGGCAAACTTCTACTGGGAAAATTTTCATTTCATGAAAATTATAAATTCATATTTTCCTAATTTTATAAATTTTTTTCAGTCGATTTATCCTTTGCGCACTCACGCAGTTCACGTGGTCAACCAATCGCCGATATTTAAAACAGGATATTCCATGATTAAACCGTTTTTAAATAAAGAAGTGAAGAAACGGATTTTCATTCATGGTTCCGACAAGGATGCTTTATATCAGCACATTTTACCCAAACATTTGCCAAAAACGTTAGGTGGAGTTCATCCCGATTATGGATACAGAGAATGGGTTGAACATATCAAAGAAAATGAACATGTGAAAAATGAATTGAATGACGTTGGCTACAGTTTAGTAGAGCAAGTACTTGGAAAAAAATAAATTCTACAGTTTAAAATAACCAAGTTTGTTAAAAAAATTTTATATTTATTATATCTACCTAATAATTTTACCAAAATTAAAGAACTATTTTCTCATTATCTATTTTTCATCGATCATATAATCGATACGAAAGGCTAAATTAGACAATTATCTGTTGCAATAGAAAAGTAAAAATATCCACTCGTTTACGTTTGTATAACCGGTAATGTCAGTGCATTGATCACATACACGTCTACAATTGTTCTTGATTTAATCCAAAAATAATTTTTGATATAAAAAAACGAAAAAATCTGGAAAACCTTCAAGACGGTTCTAAGCTTCTCCTAAAATTTTGACATCATGCTGTTATGCAACGATCAAATTTGGGTCCCCAAAGTTATCTTGTGTATTTAAAAATTAATTTTTAATCAGAATATTGATTGAATAATATTTAACGTCTATAAATACCTAATTACGATTAACGTGAATTAGTGCACAATTTCAAGACACAAGATCAATTTATGTTGGTATTTTTGAGGTACGATGTATTACCATTCATTATCAACTTCAACTGTTCGGTTGCCGACCATAAGAGATCAAATAAGTAGATTCCGTTTACCAAATGTAGAAGCACTTGTTTTCAAAAATGTGTAACCCCATGCCCATCCGTGGCTCAGCTCCAAAGCGGAAGCTTTGCAAATCATTCCTAACACCCAATAAATAAAACTAAAAAAAAATTCAAGTCCCCAACTCAACGTTTCTCATTTACCGAAACGGGATAGGTGCATCAATCTGCCCTGATCAAAAGTTGGCATAGTAGATCAGAAAGTGACTACATCAGTGGCGGCTCGTGCCTTCATTATTTGAGGAGGCTATTTATAAAATATAGATTTTTCAAGATTTCTTTGAATTTCCTTCAATTTCGTAAGATTTTTAAAATTTCCCAACATTTCCTGGGATTTCCTAAGATTTTTTCAAATTTTCCCGGATTTCCTTTTACTTGCATAAATAGTTAAATTTTTGGTTTCAAATTCATAAACTCAAAATTACATTTTCTTTTTTGACCACAATCACAAAGCTAGGTTTCTCAAACCGGGATGTCTGGGGGTATGGATTACCTCCCAGCACATCAGTGATTGTATTTAAAAAAAAATGTGTTATTGAATTTCAAATTAGTAATCTTATATTTTAGATATTTAAAAATTAAATTAATAATAAATTAGATAAGAAATCTAACTTCTAAAATTTTAAATTCTAAGATTTCTTATTTGAAATTCAATAACACATTTTCATTTTTTGAACACAATCACTAATGTGCTGTGCTGGTTTGAACCCCCCGGTTTAAAGAACCTAGCTTTGTGATAGTGTTCAAAAAAAACAAAATGGAATTTTGAGCTTATGAGTTTGAACACAATCAGAAAGGTAGGTGTTTCATATCGGGGGGTCTGGGGAATATGAAATACCCCCAGCACAGCACATCATTGATTGTGTTCAAAAAATGAAAATGTGTTATTGAATTTCAAATCTGAAATTGTATTTTATTGTAAATTTGAAAAAAATGTTTACATATAAGTACAAAATTTATTTTTGAAAACAAAACAGTATTGGACTGAAAAACTGAAAAACCCAGTACATAAGTGGTTGTATTCAAAAAAATAAAATGTGTTATTGAATTTAAAATCAGAAATTTTTGATTTCACATTTTCAGAAGTTGGATTTCTGGTTCGAAACGCTTAAGTTCAATAACACTTTTTTGCGCATAATCTTCGGTGTACTGGAGGGTATTCCATACCCCCCGGTTTGAAAATCCCAGCTTTGTGTTTATTGTGTTTATATCGTGTACAGATATTTTAGATTTTAGATTTTCAGAAGTTAGATTTTTGATTTGAAACGCTTAAGCTCAATAACAAAAGAGACTGACGCTCAACTACGTCATTTAAGAGCTACGTTGGATACACAACTAGAAAGGTATTTATTTTATGTCCTAGCCTAAATATATTGTATACCACATTAAGTCAATTAATAGCGACATATACTATTGTAATTTTTAATTATTTCGGAGTAATCCTCGGAGTAATCTTAAAATCACCACTGTCAGTGCCGTAGCTGGGACGACTTATGCGGTTGCCCTGGGAGCAAGGCAGAAGTAGACCCAAAAATGAGTGCAAAGCAGTGAACGCCGCTGATTTTGTAGACTAAAACGGCAGAGAACAAAAAGTCTCACGAAAATAAGGGTAGCCTCATTTAATTATAGTTAAAAATTTAAGATGGGAGAGCGTAAAATGTTACGTTTGCATCGGGCGTATTTTGCCTATTTAATTGCCTAGTTACGGTACTGATTAGTACTACAGTTACATTTTGCGGTCCATGTAATGGCTAAATCATCTATAGGCCGTTTTGACAGTTCAAAAAAAAACTACTGTTTTACATTTTTGAAAAATTTGATAGTTTAAATAATTGCCCAGAATTTAAGGGGAAGCTAAGCCTTCTTTGCCGCTTCCGGCGAGCTGCCACTAGACTAAATTATTCCTTTCAACCATCCCATGACCACCTTATGACCTCCAACGCAAATAAAAGATGACGTACATTGAACCTGCTCCAAGTACGACAAAGTATCAAGCCCGTAGACAGGATTTCAGTTCTAAATAGTAACATTTTCGGCGGTTCTCCTTTCTGGAATTTTTACTATTACAAACAAATGTTGTGTTGTTCGAAAATTTCGGGAGAAGGCACGTGCCCCCAGGTGCCGCTTGCCTATAGATAAACAATGGTATTACTCACCATTCAACACCAGGTTGGTTGAGCCAATGTTCAACAAATCCCCTCACATGGAACCGGATATATCGATAATGTATCACATATCCCACGGACGCCTTCAATCTCCCATCAACTCGTTTGCACGGACAACCACCGATAAATGTGATGTCGGAAAAACGAGTAACAAAAACCTATTATTATCCACAAAATATTTTCAGTTATCAGGTGTAAAAAAGCGAAACGTCCAAAAACCCAAATGTGTTTAACCATACACCTGTTCCACAACAACAACATATGTTTACAAAAACCCCACCTGACAAACTAATAAAAATAACAAACGAAAATAACATAAATTCTGTTAAATTACCACAACTTACAAAATAAAAATCTTGCCGGGGCATTAAAATGTTTTATCTCAGCCGACTGACATAATAGAGAAATTAACACGTATTGTGCATTCGGTCTAAGTTGACAATAATATTCCTAGTTTTTATAATTTCATGTTTCTTCCTTTGAGATATATACACCCACGCAACGTAAACATTAAAATACGTCTAGCAAGGTTTATGCACTTTTATTAACATAAAATTGCGTCACCTGTTGCCGTCGCCTCGTCTGCGCCTCGTGATATGCGATCCACCTCGCATTTAATATGCCGTTTAAACTCCTCGTTAAATAATATACTATACCGTAATACCTTACTATACCAACAAAATTTATATATTTTTTTATATTAGATTATATTACCATCTTTTTAAATCTTAATATATAAAACTCAAAGTTAGTATGTACATATATATGTCCGTTCTATCAAAATCTCCCTAACGAAAAATTATTAAATTAAATTATTTCAAATTCAAATCCTGTGCAAAAAGAAGTTTCCAGGTTATTCAAATATTTGGAGGTCATGGCGGCCGGCAGGCCGCCTAACCTGCTAGTAAGATAATAAATATTACTGTCTCAGATATTAACAGAAAAGAGACCCTGCCAACGTTCAACGCTATTGTACAGTTAGTTATTTCATCACTTAGGGTCTCTCCACACAGAAATAAATTAACTGGGGTAACTCATACGTGGAAAATGTAATGTGATATTATTTCCACTTCACTTTCACGGCATCAACAAGTGCATGCAGCAAACTTATTATATGGAATTACAATATTCTAACAATACTATTTTTCACTATTTAACATTATTTAAATTAATCTAAGATTAATTTGAAACATTGTCAAAGCAAAGTTTGTTTGTACATTTTATACTAATATGTTTTCGTTTCCTGACTAAATGAATAAATCATATTCTAAATATACGATTCTATAATCGTCTTTTACTGCTAACATGACTACTAATCAAGCGAAAAATTGTAAAATTAACTTCAAATGGCATTGATTGGCTAACACGTTCGTTATTAGCGTGTGTCTCAGCATGTTTATCGCTAGCGATTATTATAATACATGAATATGCAACAACAAAACAAATAAAGTGTGGAAAGTAAAATAATTATTTAATATTATGTTGACAATACGTCTTCAATTGCAACAAAATGATACGTAATTGACTTGAAAAGTAAAATAATATTGATGCTCTATATACATTTGAACAATGCAACCAACGGTGAATTAAAATAATTTGCAGTTGAATAAATGAAACACGTGTCGAGCGTTTATCTTTGATTGAATAATGACTTTTAAATTAAATTGCATAAATGTACCAAGTGCTGTTGAAACAAATATTTATTCAAATTTTTAATAAATTTAAATAAATCTCAAGTTTTAAGTTTGCGATTCAAGATGTTTACATTTCCCGCGCAACATACACGATTGCCAACCGTATATACACGCGAAAGTGGGCTGCAACCAGGCAAACACGCCAGCTCAAGAGTATAAAAAACAGTATACCATTCACTCAAGATTAAATTACACATTACTGGCCATAAATTGAAAGTTACATTCACGATTCACGTAGTATAATTCAGTATTTTACTGGGGTAATTTTTTTTTCGTTAAACCCAACAGTTTTCGTCGAACAAAGCTTTTGTGTAATAATGGAATTAAAAATGATATTTGTTTAATTACTTTATAAGGAAGTATTGACTTCAGGAACCGATAATTTCACAAATTTTGGATTTCCTAGAAAAATTAATATTTATATGTTAATTTAAGCCGAATCTTTTAGGATTGGTCAGTTATTTCATTTGTATTTACAATTTCAATTTATATTTTCATGTTTAAATCTTGTAACCTTTGTTACTAAATATTTCAGATTAAACAAATTCTTTAAAAGTTTAAAAAAAAATTCGATTCAACCACACTGAAAATAAAAGAATAAAGTTTCAGCCGCAACACATTTTAAAATTGAGTTCCCATAAGTTGTAAAACTTCCTCGAGCATTTAAGTAAAACAGTGAAGTTAGAAAATTTAATTGTTAAGTGAAACTGTAACTATTATATTGCTACACGATAATTGAAAATGCTTTAGTAATGACTATGTAGTGTAATTAAAACTTAAGCAACTTACCCCTCACCACCAATCGAATAGGTAAACTAGTTAAAGCGTCTTGTGTATGAAATTCGCTGGCTGTTACTTGGCATTCCCAAGTACCATCATCGAATTCTAATTGGGCTTCTCTTATCCTTATCGAGCAATCGCCCATCTCTCTGGATCCTGCCCATTCGTATTTATTTGCGTACATTCCAACTGGCTGCAAAAATAACATTAGATTAGAGATTAAAAAGACCTCCTGTGCATGTGAAGCAATAGAGATAAAATATCGATCGTAAATTTTGAAACTTGGTAATTAATTTTCAAGTCTGGATAATCATAAGTTACGAAACAATATTAGATTAAGTTATAAAATACCTATTTAAGTTATCAAAAAGCTAGCAAGTTGAATGTAATATTTTTAATAAAAAGTTAATTCCTCTGAAAATTAATATTTCAGCAATACTAATAATAATTAATATTTTCAGAAAAATATATTTAATAATTTGTATTTCCTTTTCGTCATGCAATAGCTCTGGGGCAAATAATAATCCGGATTACAAAGCTTTAACTGGGGAGTACAATAATGTTAGTATTGCTAGTTTTGTTTGTATTGGTTGCAGTAAATTTTATTTGCGCCAACAGGACTTTGTTTGTTTCCGCATTAGCGTAGTTCAGTATTTAAAATATTCAGTGCAATTAACAATGCAAAGATTTAATTGAGGCTCTACATCCAAGATTAGGAAAATTTTTCAAAATAGAAACTTCCCATTTTTTATAGTATAAAATGAGATTATTACTCTAAATAAATTAGTTTTGCAATTTTCTTTCAGTTGATTAAAATTTTTATTTTAATAATCAAAAAGTACATTAGCTCCGAATAAAACAAGTTACTTGTATGTAAAACTTTTACTTCCATTTATTTTTTTAAAATTATTAGATATTTATAAAACAAATTAAATTATTAAATGACAATGTGTTGAGTGGTTTTGAGTATTGCAATAATAAAACCGAAAATATAAATGACAGCGTAACATCATATCAATTTAATACCAAATTGATATGGCTAGGGAGCTTTTAAAAAATTAACGCACTTCTTGAAAAATTTTTTACTGAGGTATTAAAAAATGTAAATAGGTATGAAGCTGAAATTTAGGTTTAGTGTGGTTTAAAATTTGATAAGAGTTACGATGGTATTAAAAGAAATTTCAATATGTACTAAAGAAATATTGCTTTTCATGCCAAGTCGCGTTTACAGTGTATAAAATATAGGGAGAATAAATTATACTGAGCAATCGGATAACTTAAACTGCCAATAAATAATAGCTTTTAAAAAATTACGGTGCTGAAACCTATCCGGATGAATTATTTATAAGTCCCTTGAGACACCTACCAGGTCACCGGTCACAAACGTGTCAAATACTTTCATAATCTGTCATATTATATAAAAAAAGTTCTTATTCTTAATTTATTACCCAAAATGTTTTATGATACACTCTCAAAATCACCAAATTTGATTTATCGAATGTAAAACCGGAAAATGTAAAAAGCTTTAACTTAAACCCTTATTAACTTTTTTTAACCGTTTGTTATTACGTTGTTTGTAGTGGTGTCTTCTTTCGGTTCCGCTAAAGTATTAAATCCCATACCTGAACTATACAACTAATAAATAACTCCGAGCTGTGGTTTATTGTTTGTTTTGTGCTAATTTCTAGTTACTGCCGTTTTTATCACTTCTGTGATTCTCTAACTTCGTGGTATTCAGACACTTATCGGATATTAGGTAGCTACTTACGTCATTGTTATGGGATTTTCATAAAAATGCAGTTATATAAAGAAACTACAGCTTGCAATTCCAGAACCTTATTATCCAGAGATATTATTTTCTATTTTCCTTTGTTCCCGCAAATTAATTTCTCGTTAAATATTTTCTTGTTGGAAGATACGGAAAAGACATTTGCCATTAAACTAATCGCCACTGTGCTTAATTGTCACTCGACTAGCGTCTCGTGACACAATTTAAACATTGCACTTGTTCAACAGAAGGTTCATCATTAAAAATTAAAAAATTTAAAATTTGAAACAAAAGCCCAATGTATAGTTGTTCCATTCTGTTAACTGTACATGTACGTACCTGACGACTACAGTTGTCGTTTAGTTGTGCAACTGTTAACATCATATTAATTTATTTAACTTTCCAGACCAGATAAATTTAAAAAAATCTGTTTGAGATTTGTTGTATATCTTTCAAGAATGTAAAAAAGACATTTTAATATCATATTTTTAAAAATAAATAAACTTCATTCGTCTGCTACTGTAACCGTCTGTTGAAAACTGAAAATTGAATTTTTCGCTTGGAAATAATATTTTTAATAAATTTGAAATACATTTTTTTGTAACAAAGAATAATAATATACGTTTTTCAACATGGTTTTCCACTTTGGAAAATTATTTTAATAAGAAATCAGTTCCTAATATTATTGTGCCCCGCAGATATCTCTTTTTAAGCAAAAATTATTGCTACTATAACTAACAAAAGCAAATTTAAAATTTTTTTAAAATTTTTTAAAATTTCATATGCATACTTTGACCCTCCGCAACTGTAGCCATAAATAATCTAATCAAATTTAATAATAATTAATTAATCTTGATACTTTTGTACACCAGGGCAAATATTAGTCCTATCATATGCCAAATCTAGTGGGTAATCTTTGGGGGTAATTTTTGACGGGATTACTACCCTAACGTGCCTTGCAGTTATTTTTAGTTAGTTAGAAAATCTGGGGACAGCTGTACTTGGCCAATTTTTTGGGGTCCGCACAAGTATTTTGGCCATCCAGGATAGGAGCCTTGGCCTGGATAAACCTGGATGCCGTACTTGGAAGCCAGTGCGGCGCGCTTCCGTCTTATTGTTTTCACGAGTAGGGACAGCCTCGCTTTGCCCTTTATTTGTAAATGCGAAAGCTTTGTTGGATATATCATATTTAGGGTTTATCTGTCGACCCAAGTCGAGCTGAAACTCTTCGTGTTTTTCACGTTTTTCGTCAGATTTGGCTTGGGCTGAGAGAGCTGAGCATCTTTTACAACGCTAAGTCTTGTCTACCTTTGCTACAGGACATTTCGCTCCCGGACATTTTGCTTTTACCACTTTTAGCATATTATTTATCATTTGAATTATTTTTATTATTTAAAATATTTTCATTTCTTCAATTTAGCCACTCCTTGCTAGTTGCAAATATTCGAGTTCTGGGTTAACATTTATTAAAAAATAATGAATAATAATATGGTAAAAGTGGTATCAAAAACGGGACGATGTGAACTGCGCAAATTCGGAAGGTACAACAAAACAAAACGTAAATTGCACCCCGAGCAAAGAGTTCGACAGTAATCTGAAATTTAAATTGCACAAATGTAGGTACGGTATTACGATAAGTACGGTATTAATTTTTAATAATATGCTAAAAGTGGTAGCAGAATGTTCCCGGGAGCGAAATGTCCGGAAGCGAAATGTCCTAGTAGCGAAATGTCCCGGTAGTGAAATGTCCCGGTAGCGAAATGTCCTATAGTACGAAATGTTCAGGTGCGAAATGTCCGGGTGCGAAATGTCCAATAGCAAAGTATTCGGTCACCTATCCAGAGCGCCTCGGACCTCGCATAGAAAACCATTTATTTAAAACCACATAGGCAATTCAAAATATTTTACAACAAATTATGTTTTATAAAAAATGAGTGATGATTTCACTCTTCTTTAGTTGGGGCTCATTCCCTGGCTCCTTATGTCTTCACTTTTGCCTGTATTCTGTCTGTTTCTGAAGTAGTGGTTTCTTCTTTTTTTGCTTCTTAAAATTGAAGTTAGTTGATTTGACCCGTTGGAGGAGGGTTTGTCCCTTGGAGGCATGACTGTCTTTGACATCTTGTACCTCAGGAAGTCCTCGAGCTGGTAATTAACAAGTTTTTGGGCTAACGGGTATTTTGAGGCCGCGTTTTCGTCAAGTTTCTCAGCTTCGCTTTGAATAAACTCATTAATGGCCTTTATTTCGGAGTCCTCCTGCAGCCATTGGCTTGAGACATGCCACTGAGTCTTCATGACACGTCTCATTGCGGTGTTTTCCACCACCTGGAGCTCCATGATCTGATTAGCAGATGTAGCAGTTTAGCAGACCTTGCTTTAGTGGTGATTTCTTCGACGTGGGACCCCCACCGAAGTTCCATGTTAAAGGTCATATCCAGCTACTTGGAAATGTCGTTCCAAGGGATCTTGGTGCCAAGGATCTTTAACTTGGTTTTCTTATTAAAGATTTAAAAATGTTTTCAACAACAAGCGCTCGAATATCTGCACAGCTTTGAAGATACACATAACTACCGCCATCCCCGTTCTGGGCAGTTCCGCAATGGTCCTGTTCGTAATATATATGTGTTCCATCATACTGAGTGCTACTGTCAATAATTGTGTCGTCATGTCCTGTCCCCCCTTATCCTTTCCTCAACCTCTGCTTTTATCTTAGCAATGTGGCCGGGAACGTAGAATGTAGACAGACGATAATATTAGGTTTGCATTACGCCTCAAAACTGACTTTTTTTTAGAGAGTTGAGGGCTATGCCATGCAGTGCGTTAAGGGAGAAATACTTGTTTCTTCTTTCGGAGTCCCTGCACCAACCCACATGCCGGGAGATCTTGACGGTCTGTCACATCTTCGTGAGAAATGTGGTGAATTCGGCTAGCGCCTCTGTGACCTAAACTCGAAGGTTTTAACGTACTTGATGCCCTCCCTAGTCTAAATCCCCGGGGGGCAAGATTTTGTGAAAATAACTACTTAAAGTTCACCCATTTCGGTGGAGAACCTGATTGTCGTCACTCGGCTGTAAGAGCACTGGGTAATAGTCTGAATGAAGTTCATTCAGCCAGGTCAGTTTGTTCAAGAATTATAACTGTTTGAAAAATGCTATATCGAGAATGTCGTGGCGGGAATTTGTAGAATACCTCCTGTTTAATGGGTCGTAGTCATCAACCCTGGTATCAAACTAAAAGTAGCTGTATTCCACGGGAGCATTCACCAGAAAACTGTGTCAGATAGGGCTTCCACGCTGTATGTTTAACGTTTAGGTTTGCAGGTCATTGTTTCCTAGTAGTATAACTATATCTGCCTTCAGGAGTAGCCTATAAAAGGTGACTTGTATACAGAGGTCAGTTGCAACCACCCATTTTTGTCTGTAAAGATTTTGATGGAAGTTGTCTCTTGCAGCGTCTCCCAGAAGGTTTTTAGTGATGCTATGTGCAGATTTTAAAGTAGATGACGATGTCCCCACTGCGACCATCATTTTTATCGTTCCTATGTAGAACGTACGTAAAATCGATAAAATAAACATTAGAATTGAATTTGCATATAAAATTTATTTATTTTGGTTCCCTCAAAAATCTAGTTTCTTTATATCTTTTTACTGGTTTTAATGTTAATAAAGCTAGGTTTTTAAGCCGGGGGGTCGGGGGGGGGGGAATTTTATTTTTCATTTTCGCAAAAGTAATTAAATTTTGATGAAATTTTGTGAAAGTGTGTCTCTTTATGTCTTAAATAAGCACAATTTTTTTTATACAAATATATATGAAAAGTTTTTGAGAATTTTATTTTAAAAGAGAAACAGTTTTAGACTGAAAAACTGAATATCTCAAAAGTTTTTAAATTGTTTTATGTAAAAATATGTGTACTTATTTAAGACATAAGTAAGCATATTTTCACAAAATTTCATCAAAATTGAATTAGTTTTGCAAAACTGAACAAGAAAAAACAAAAAAATCGTTTTTTCGCACTTTTCACATTTTTCACGGAAATTTTGAGGTCATAGTGAAAAGTGGCTTTAATGAAAGTTGTAGATTTTTTCCAGCCAATCTTCACTATACTTTATTTATTGTTTTGTATTAAATTTGACGCCAAACTCTCGCTAACATTTATTTTTTACCTTGGTTAATTTTTTATTGTAAAATTCATAATGCTAATTCAGTAATTTAATTTTAATTTTAACTTTCGGTAATATTGGTAATATCTATACCGATTAATATCAAAATATAAATTATTAATAATACGAAAAAAGTTTGTATAATCATTTTAGTTTTTCAAAATAGTGAGCTTTATTCCTATGTTTATACAAAAATAATCACAATTGTTCAAAAAACATTAATTAACCTTTAGAATATTGTTTTTGTTTAAATAATTTTAAATTGTAAAAGCATGAACCAAAACAATTGTTGATTTAATGAAGCAGTTTAAATGCTAAAAATTAATATCAATATTTGAACAAAAATCAATGATTAGGTAGAATAATTAATAAAAATCATTTTCGTGGTCTCATTAAAAATTTGATGTAAATGGAAACACTTAACAGCATAATGAACAGCACTTAAATATAAAAATAAGAATAAAATGAAACGAACTAAATTTAGAACGATCGACGGCTAAGAAAACTAAATGTCGAGCTCTTTTCCTAATTCCTACCAGTCGGTAACACCAATCTGAACTTTAGCGTTACATTTGGGTAGTCGACAAAAATTTACGCATTTTTTCAAAACAAACGATATTCATCTTGATGATACCGAGTTCAAGAAAGGGTAAATAAAAGGTTGATAAAAATTTACCAGCGAACAATCTGCGGTTTGGATTGTTATACTTTTTCAGCGAGCAAATGCTTCATTGTTGGTAGTTAGTTGGAAATTACCGTCCGCTTCGTAGACTGCAATTATTTAAGTTTCGCAATTTGGTCAAATGTAAATTTTTTCACTTTTTTCACGTGACCAGTCTATTCCGGTAATTGAGAGAAAAACCTTTACCGAAAAAACCAAATAAAATCCAATAAATTGTATAAAAACTATCTGTGAATTTATCGCATTATTTAATTCCCAGTGAAGACATTATTAAATTACTGTTACTGTTATAAAATTTAAACTTAATATCTAGATTATTTATGCATATAATACAATGTAATCTATTATAATATAAAATATTATTCAAATAAATTAAATTTAATCAACTTAACATGGTAGATGCCACGAATATTGAACAGATTACTTGTATGCTATTCAGAATTCTGATTGCATAAGTAACAATATGCATGCTCCTTTATTTGTCAAGTAGAGTTTGATTAATTTGCACAAATAATAATTACTTATTAGTTTCAAACAATTGGACGATAGAATAGACAATAGTAACAGCTTGAACAACTAAAACTTATTTGTTTTGGAAAATCAGTTCTGACAGAAGATAATCTCCATTAAGAATAAACTGTACAAATTTATTCAAATGCAGAGTAAATTGAAAATTATTAAGTCTTTGATTTATGTTAACTGGTGAGGATGGGAAAATAGATAGAAACATGCAGTTTGGTAATAAAAATTGCTACGTTATTACTTTAATTCCGTCGCAGTGCGGTGACCAAAAAAACATTTACCAATATTTTCTTATGAATTTCGTCCCTTATCCATGGTTGCTACATACAAAAATAGCATACGTCTATTGCAACCGTTATTGCTCGAGAGCAGTGCAGCCACAGGCTTATTGTTTGTCGAGTAAATATAAAAATCCAGTTGAGATCTAAAATGTTTTCTTACTTTCCTGTTGTTGGTTAATGTAAATGTTAATTAATAACGTAAAGTATTCTTCTTTGTATTTTATTTTGAATCTAAAGTATTGCTTAGCATTGACTCCCGGGGATCTGTCAGAGAACTGCCCGCACGAATTGGGCCTCGACACCTACACTATAAGAAAGAGGACAATTTTCTGTGTATAATAAAAAAAGAAATTTTGCGGATTATCCATTAGTTTTCGAGAAAACGGCTTTTGAAAATCAAAATTTTACATGCATTTTAGATAGGGAAATTCATTAACATAAAAGTTCTATTGACGGTGCGTGCGTTCTGATATAGTCTTAATGTTCGCAGGCAGACGCGATTGTGACATACCCGGGTGTACATCGGGTGTATTACGCAACATTATGCAATAATTTAAAAAATAAACGCAGAACTCGTTTTTAGGTTAGAATCTCGAGTGCCTTGGTTGCGTTCGTCAAAAACGACGCTCCGCTACCTTACGCTCCGGTCCCCTCCGCTCCGGGCGCTACGCCCCGTTTTGACGAACGCTGACTCGCTAAAAACATCCCTCTAGGTCGCACCACCTCGCCAAAGGTGCAACTCGAAAGGGGTGAAACTCGTAAGGTGTGAAACTCTTTAGCAACGGTCGGTGTGCTCCCGGCCGGTGGTCGACAACAACTGAATACAAGTGCCCCGCCCATCATTAAGACTATATCAGAACGCACGCACCGTCACTAAAACACGGGAGCGGATCAATTCCCTATGTAAAATGCATGTAAAATTTTGATTTTCAAATGCCGTTTTCTCGAAAACTACTGGATAATCCGCATCGAAGTGCGGTCTCAAAATGCTCAGAAAATTGTCCTCTTTCTAATAGAAAAAAAATCAAAGCCCAATTCGTGTGGGCAGTTAACTGACAGTAACCCAAAAATAGATAGCGTTAAATTTTGACGTTGACGTCAAAATTTTGACAAAATGTTGACAAAATGTTGACGTCAATGGCCAGTTAGCGGTGGACAATGATGTACCTAAATATTTTCAACTAAGTGTAATATTTACGTCTTTGGCCGGTCAATAATGTTATTGACCAAAAGGAATTGAATATTGATAATTTATAGAATAAATACTATAAAGGAACTAAGGAACAGCAAAATGGCGATTTGAATTAAGTAGTCAACTAACAAGTGACATTTACGTGTGTTGCATGCATTGTATTATGAATTATAAACATTTATTAAAAAAGGGTAATAAAAATTAACAAAAATTTTAAAAATAATTTTAAAATAAAAAACAATTAAATTTAAGTTTTTAAATTAATCCTCACTATTATTCTGCCATGAGAGTGATCCATGGCATGTCGAATTATAAATTTGTTTGCTGGCAAACGACACGTTTGCTAACACGCACATTTAGAAAGGAGTAGTTTCATCATCGCCCACTCTGTATTGGGCAATGACGTCATTGCCCGGACAATGATGTGAAAACCACATATGAAATTTTAAATGTCAATATCGCCCAAAATGCACGGTAAGTGACGTTATTGGCCGGGCGTTAACATAAATGCCCAGTTAAGTAGAGCATTGACGTCAATGTCCGGCCATTGACGTTAATGGCCGAGTTGTCATCATTGACCGTAACATGTATATTATTGAAATTTCATTGGGAAACTTATACCCTTAAAAATACATTTCTCTTTGAACACAATCACAAATCTAAATTTTCCAAACCGGGGGGTCTGGAAGGTATGGAATACCCCCCAGAACATTAGTGACTGTACAAAAAAAAGAAAACCTGTTGTTGAATTTCAAATCATGAATTTTAGATTTTTAAAAATTTGATTTGAGGATTGAAACTTATAGGTTTATTAACACGTTTTTGCCTACAATCTCTGGTGTACTGGAGGGTATTCCATATCCCCCGTTTTTTGGGGCCCCGCGTATTGTGTTTATATTATGTACGGTTATTGAAATTTCATTGGAAAACTCATAGGTTCAAAAATACATTTTCTGTAAGTGTAAATTAAAATTTGGGTTTTTAGACAATAGGCAAGCATGCTAACACTAGCTCGACCCAACATAACCACCGAAAGGTTAGATTAAGAAATTCCGTCAAGCCTGAGATTCGAAGCTAGAATTTCCGATCTGTAACTCAAGCAGCGACCACATCAATCTACTGCTGAAATTCTCCGATAGTCTATCTATTAAATTACAGTAGCTATAAACTAATAAGCTCATAAATACATTTTTTTGAGCACAATTACATAGCTAGATTTTTCAAACCGGGAGGTCTGGGGGGTATGAAACACCCTCCAGCACATTAGTGATTGTGTTCAAAAAAGAAAATCTGTTGTTGAATTTCAAATCGGAAATCTTAGATTTTTAAAATTTAGATTTGGGATTTTGAAACTTACTAAGACTAAGTTCACTAAGACTTTTTTTGCGTACAATAATCTCTGGTGTACTGGAAGGTATTCCATAACTCCAGACCCCCCGGTTTGAAAAACCTAGCTTTGTGTGCATGTTGTGTTTATATTGTGTACGGTTATTGAAATTTCATTTCGAATTATTATTTAAATTTGGAAATATTCTTATAGTCATGGATTGAACCGAAAATCGAAAGCAATTCTCGAAATAACCGCTGTTGCTACGATACGGTCTAAATTCCAGTAATCTCATTGGTAAATTCTAGGATCATTTTCAGACTCGGATTGATCCGTGACTATAAGTACGAGCATAAGACTCTTTTTGCGTACAATAATCTCTGGTGTACTGGAGAGCATTCCATACCCCCCAGACCCCCCCGGTTAGAAAAAACTGGCTTTGTGTGTGTATTGTGTTTATATTGTGTACGGTTATTGAAATTTTATTGGGAATTGTTATTTTAATTCGGAATTTCCATGACTGTTACTGCATATCTACTTTTTAGGGTGACCCGTCAAAATTTTCAAAATTTTGTCATTGGGCTATTTTGTCGGGGCTATTTTGACCGGGGCTATTTTGTCGAGGTACCACTTTTTAGATTAAAATGACCCCTATCTTAACCAAAATTTCTTAATTTCTACACTGTCTTATTATAAACTTAATTAGGAAATTTCCAATAAATGATGCATGATTATAGTTTTTATTAAAATCAAATTAAATCAATTTATTTTGTATTTTTTTGTGTAATTCTAAACCAAAATCACCGTACAATCAAAGAACCTAGTAAGTGGAGTTACTAAAGATTGAAAACGGATGATTCGGGTTACACACTCAAAATGTATCTGTGGTTTGAACTAAGACGAGAAACTTCAAAATATCCAAGCAATTTGGGATCACCCCATTTCGCCGCCTATAAAATCCACCGTATCTCGTTTTGCCACGACATTTTTTTCCGATTTTTTCCGATTTAATTTTAATTTGATTTATTTAAAATAATAAATTTACAATTTACTTATAGTAAAATTAAAATGTCCATTTATATGACTAAACCGTCTAAATATTCAATCCACTGAATTTCGTTATTCAACACAAGTTCTTGCAAGTTCTTGATGCGTTCATTGTTGCGAATATATTCTGGTCGCTTACATGGTTTTGGTATACCATTGGCAATTGCAGTCAACTGCCCTCCAAACTACCTAAGGCTTAATTTATTGATCTCATAAATCTCGGACACTAATACCAATTAAATATAAAGATTTTATTCATATATAAGTGTTGAGCCACATCGAGGGAGATCCACTCCATTCCTGGTAGCACACTTTGCCAAGCAGACCGGTCTAGAGGGATATTTTTAGCAAGTACGGCATTTGCCAAAACAGCCCGAAGCGTCCGGAGCGGATTTCGGATTGTCGGTTTTGACAAATGCAACCATGGAAAATGTCGGATCCATCCTAAAATCTAGATATCTAACAAAATGAGAAAGCGGTGAAATGAGAAAGCGGCAAAATGAGAAGCGGCGATATGGGAAACGGCGAAATATAAGGCGGCGAAATTGGAATATATTCAATAAATTTACTCTAAATTCTGTATGCAAACTTCTAAATTCTAAATTAAAATTTAATATTAAATAAAATTACCAACATAAAATTGGATCTTACAATCCAACAGATAAATCACCTATCTGTTGCCATATCACAATTACTTTTCGATGATGCTTTAAAATTTAATTTAAAATTTTATAAATTTTATCGAATAACTTATAATTATTATAATCTTCCAAATTCCCCAATTTACCATTTGTTATATCTTTTGAAACTAAATTAATGTATTAATAATACAAAATATATTTTGTGTGTTCAATTTGATTAAAAAAATACAAATTTCGTCCAGAATATGAGACAACTATAAAATCAAAAAATAATATTAAAGTCACTTGCGCAAAAATTAAATTACACTTTATTTCCAAAATATCAAACACTCAACGAAGACCTGGTTTTCCTACCTAGTTGTTGCAGCTTCAACTAATTTACAGCAAAACCAGAAAATTCATAAACTTAAATAATTAAAAATCGACAGTGGATTTTGGGACTCCACAATATATGCTATTAAGCGGAGCAAATTAATAGATAATAATTATTTTGTATTTTAATTAAGTCATAAAGCTAGATATTTCAATCCGGGGGGTTTGGGGGGTATGGAATACCCCCCAGCACAATAGTGATTGTGTTCAAAAAAACGAAAATGTATTATTGAATTTCATATCATAAATCTCAGACTTTAAATGTTTAGAAATTTGAGTTGCGGTTTTAAACTTATACGTAAATTCAATAACACTTTTAGGGTACAATTTTTGATGTACTGGAGCGTATTCCATACCCCCCAGACCCCCCGGTTTGAAAAACCTAGCTTTGCATACGTATTGCGTGTATATTGTGTAGGGTTGTAAAAAGTTTATTGGGATTTGTTATATTTTAATTCGAAAATATTCAGCGATGCATTTTCCATGACTGCTACTGTATTAAAATATGTCAAGTTTATTTTTTTCCTCTTAAAAAATTCTAAAATAATGCTCATATTGACATTAAAAAATTAACAGCTGTATTCATAAAAATATTGTAAAACGCTCTCTAAACCTATTTTAGTTAGAACGTGTTTTAAGACTTGGAGAGCGTTTTAACTTTTGTTTATTCATAAACGGTTTCTAAACCTATTTTAACTAGAATGGTGTTAAAATACCGATTCTACTGAATTTGGTGTAATTGAGTTGGTGTCTTCGAATTATATGAACTACTAACTAAATAAGTGAACAAAAGTATAACATAAAAGTTGTTTTATTGTATGTATAGCACGGGTATTCAACTCCTGTATAAAATTTATGGCAACGCGCCACCTGGTGTTACATTTTGTGTAATTGAATATTTTGAATATTTCTATTTAGAAGGTTGAAGCAACAACTAAATGTGTCTTCATTTTTTATATAGAGTGTCAATTTTCCTTAAAATAGAAGGAAAAAAGAAGGCACCATCCGTTTTTAAATAATGTCAAGTTAAAATACTGTTAGCGAAGGTTTGTTAAACTAAAATACGTTTATGAATAGTGTTTTTTGACGTTTACGCTAAAATAGGTTTAGAGAGTGTTTTAAGTCTATTTTAAATTTTTATGAATACAGCTGTTAGTATCTACTACTAAATTTTAAATTATCAAATTACAGTCGAATTTTTATATATTAAATTATGAATATTCAAATTTTAACGTCAACTTTAAATTAATAATTTACTAAAGCTAAAAACGTAGTTAGCGAAGTGGTGGCGATAAAATGTTATTAACCCTTCAATGGACGGGACCATGCAGTATACAAATTGCTCTATAAATTAAAAAAAAAAATTTGTTTAGAAAACTAGAAAAACTAATCATAGTTTTTTGTGCTAAAAAGACAAATGAGCATATAATGTTCAAAATGGCCATTTTGCAGAAGCATCGAAAAACTGTTTTGATGGATATTGCAATAATATTGACTATAATTCAGGCGTTACAAATAATTCTATTATCTCTCTAAATGTAGTAATTATCTGAAAATAATTTATTACTGGACATGGTAATGTATGTTTTTATTGTTTTTATTGCTTTAGCGGAAGGATTACATAATATGTTGTTTATTATAATATTATATTAAACATATTCAATTAAGCTGTTGTATTATTTATGTAATAGAATTAATTATATTTAAAAGTAATAATTTATTAGCACATTTGAATAGCTTTAACCACCATTAGCACACCATAAATAACAAATCAACTATGTTGAAGTCTTAAAATACCGAGCCAGCTCTGTAGTTGTGCGGAAAATTAAGAATATCTAAAAAAAATATGCCAATTATTTTACAGAAAATGAGCGAAATTCGTCAGAAATAAAATTATATTTAAAATCGCGACCCACCTTGTAAGTAGGTATTAGGTGATACTTAATGAAATAACTTGTAAATATATTGAAAGTTTTCACGATCCATTTACGAAACAATAATTCTTATATATGTTGAACTTGGAAAAGTTAAAAATAAAAGTTTACAAACAAAAGAATGATGCACATAAAGATTCCTCTTTAGAACCGACAACTAGCAACTCAAGCACGAAAAGTTAGCCATTTAAAAAAAGCTCTTTGTTCTTACTCTTCTATCAAAATATTTCCGCTGTGTCAAGATGCTTTTCATTCATTTCGTGAGTGGAATCAACAGAAATGGACACGCTTTACGGTTCGATGAATAAAAGCAATATGCAGTTTATAAAATGTTGTACTCAAAACTTCACAAGTGCAATAACAATTAAAAGTATTTGAAAAATTAAATTTTACGCTTTATTGGAAAGAGATTTTCTTGTGAAGAAAAAAGTTCGTAATTTTGAAGTTGTATTCTCGTAATGTTTTTAAAATAATTTGCGATTGTCAGCAATTAAATGCTAAACATGCACGGGGTTTATTAATTGCAGGCTCAAGGGTATGATTAATTACGGATAAATGACTGACACTAGTGGTATATTGCGTTCTAGATTTCAACCCCCGAAGTTATCGTAGCAGATATTATTCAACAATGAAATACGATATCAAAAACATTAGGATCAGCATATCTCAAAAAACGCTGAAATTTATTAAATGATTGCAATTTTGTAGGATCAAAATAACAAGGATTGTGAAAGCGCGTATCTAGATAACAAAAAATAACAGATAAGAGATTGAATTCGGTGAGATCTACTGTTATTTTAGGGTCAACTGATTTTCAAGCTACATTTGATTTCCTCGATTTCAACTGATTCATGTAGGAAATTTTAATGTACAACCGTACAACCTAAACGAGAAAACATAAAACTTTCAAGTCGGCTTTCGATCGAAAAACATTAATTTTACATAGTAATCTACGAAACACAATTAACGAATCACAAATAAATAAAGATACCCTTGTTAATTGCATGTTTAAATAAAACAAAACGTTTTTTGGCTTAAAAAAATGTTCCAAGTTGAATCGTTAAGTTAATATTTAATGGGTATAATTTGTATAGTAGTTAGGCACAAAAAGTTGGACAGAAAAACTTTATGTATTTATACTAAATCGTAGATTTCAAGAGGATTTGGTATGTAAAATTATATGAATATTTCTTGTCTGATGACAATTTTTTGCTCTTCTACACATAGAACCAACTGACGAGATAAAATTATTCAATTAAATTTTAAGCCTATATCACGTTTTTACCGAGATAACTTTTCTGGCAATATTATTCTTAACGATTCGCGGTTTGCATCTGGAAAGGTGACCGCTTCAAGAACAACCACTTAAAATTACGTTTTAAATGGTTTTAAATATTTTTTAAATTTATTTTTTCATAATCTAAAAATATATCGTTGATTGAGCAAACTCTTTGATTGGTGTAATGTGATTTGTCTGCTCTGAGTAAGTTTGGGCATTGAACCGGAACATGTCCAAATAGTGTATCGGATTAATTTGTTTTCGGTCTAGGCTTTTAACCTAATGTATCACTAAAGTAATAAGAAACTTTAAATGTAGTACAGTTCTGGTTTGCTCACGTTTCTTTAAGAATGATTTGTCCACTCGAAACGTTTACACTAATGGCTTGCAATTTTTAACCCTTGCACAATACAAATTTCTTTTTGGAGAAAATAATGCAATAAGCAGCATATAAATTACAAAAAAATTGAAAAAAGTATCTTTTATTACATCATTCGAGTAGATATCCTCTCGAAAAGTATAAAAAATTATTCGTCAAAAAACGCTAGAAAAGCTTTAAGTAGTTACTTACAGATGGAAGAATGCATAAAAGCTGAATACTTTTAACTTTAGTGCTTACTATAATACAGTACATTTAGTAAGGGGTAAGATTATTAATGCCGGTATCCAATATGTGAAGTTGAGATGTTTGGGGTTGATCGCAAAAACCAGAATTGCTTAACCGATATCAGAAAAGGAATTTATAGCTTGTATGGCAGATGTAGTTTTCAAAACCCACTTCAATTTATATTGCTTCGATCTTAAGTGTTCCTAATTTAGGAATTACAAAATTTTATTTTTCATTTTCAATATTTATTTTAAATTACTTCTGATTACATTCGCACTTTAATATTATCTATTATTTTGACAAATTAAATTTTAAAAATATTAGTTTAATAAATTTTGTTTCATTTGAGATTGCAAAACTGTTGCTGGGTGTTAATCTCACAGATTACAATCAGGAATTCGATTCAATTGAAACCTGGGCAATCTTTAACGAACTAAGCAACAGGCAGGCGTATGGATTACAGATACAAAATATCTATAAAAAAGTACCATCGCAAGTTTTTATATTTACATGAAAACGTAAAATAGATAAAACACCTCTTCTTCACTCTTGTTCTGGCAAATAAAATGGTAACTTACGGTATGTGCATCAGAACTTTTCATCAAATTATTTTTTTATTATTTTAAACTTACAGTATCAGTCATGGAAATTGCATCGCTTAATATTTCCGAATTAAAATAACAATTTCAAATGAAATTTCAATAACCGTACACAATATAAATACAATACAAACATAAAGCTATGTTTTTCAAACCGGCGGGTCTGAGGGGTATTCCCAGCACATCAGTGATTGTATGCAAAAAAAAGAAAATGTGTTATTGAATTTCAAATCCGAAATTTTAGATTTTCAGAAATTAGATTTCTGGTTTGAAACGCATAGGCTCAATAACACTTTTTTTGCGCACAATCTTCGGTGCACTGGAGGGTATTCCATACCCCCCAGACCCCCCGGTTTGAAACACTTAAATTTATGTAAACATGTATTAAAAATGGAAAATCCATTTTTGATATTATGAGTTTTAAATCAAAAATGTAACTTTTCAGCTATTTTATCTATTTTTTGTACCGCTACTGTATACGGTACAACAGCTGCTATTTCGAAAATTAATCTTGAATCTCGAATTAATCCGTGACTATTAGTACGGGCAGTAAAAAATGGTAAAATGGCTTATAAAGAATGAAATAAAATAATAATGCAAGCTCTGGGGGTATAGCTTAATTAGGTGGGGTTGAAAGGGTGTGAAAAATATATTATTGCGTTTTTCAGAGAAACTTGACCTTCTACCAAGTAATGTCCTAAAAAAAAGAAAAAAAAAACTTTCGTAAAAGTCGCTTTTTAAATGACCTCAAAATATTCGTGAAAAATGTGAAAATACAACGTTTTTGTTTTTTATTTTTCATTTTCGCAAAAATAATTAAATTTTTATGAAATTTTGTGATAGTATGTTTCTTTATGTCTTAAATAAGCACAAATTTTTTTACATAAAAAAAAATAAAAAAATTGTGAGATATTCAATTTTTCAGTCTAAAACTGTTTCATTTTTTTTAAATAAATTCTGTATCTGCAAAAATATTTTCAAATTTACAGTAAAATAAAATTTGAATTCCAAATTAAGAAAAAGATTTTAGAACCCGAAAATAATAACCTCTACAAAAGTTGTAGATCTTTTCATAATCTACAAGTTTTGTATTAAATACTTTTTGATTATAAGGCAAAAAATGATTATTTTGCTTACTTATGTGAAGCTTTATTATTTTAATTTAATGTTTATGACACTACAGTAAAAATTTCGTAAAAAAGACAGTAAAAAAAAAAAAATTTCGGGTCAATCAATTTATTACAGACAGTTTCTTTTGTATATTTTCCGTATAATTCAATGGTGTAATGGTGTAAAATGGTGTAATAACAGTAGCAGTCATGAAAATTGCATCACTGAATATTTCGGAATTAAATTAACAGTTCCCAATGAACTTTCAATAATATAATAACAATAAGCACACAAAGCTAGGTTTTTCAAACCGGGGGGTCTGGGGGGTATGGAACACCCTCCAGTGCACCAGAGCTTGTAAGGAAAAAAGTGTTATTGAGCGTTTTTTCAAACCGGAAATTTAATTTCCAAAAATCTAAAATCTAAGATTTCTGATAAATTCACATTTTCTGTTTTTTGCTGGAGGGTATTCTATAGCCCCAAATCCCCCGGTTTGCAAAACCTAGCTTTGTGATTGTGTTCAAAAAAGAAAATGTATTTTTGAGCTTATGAGTTTAAACCAAATTTTAACTTTTTATCTATTAAGTAATTATATATTACTAAAAAATCTATTTTTTAATTCGGAAATAATTCCCTATGCAATTTCTATGACCGCTACTGTCATTATAATTAGGTTTTAATGGATTAATTAAACGATTAAATTAGAATTATTTTTATTTTTCGTCTAGAATAAGTCTACTTACGTTTTACAATCAAGAATTTATGTTTCTTTTAAAGCCCCTTACCTGCTAAGTGCAGGTGACCACAAAATTTCAGTAAAAAATTTTAAAAATACGAAAATATGATTTTTTGTGTTTTTTATTTTTAATTTTCGCAAAAATAATTAAATTTTGTTGAAATTTTGTGAAAGGATGTCTCTCTATGTCTTAAATAAGGACAATTTTTTTTACATAAAAAAACGAGATTTTTTTGAGATATTCAGTATTTTCAGTACAAAACTGTTATTTTTTTAAAAATAAATTTGTATTTGTAAAAAATAAAAAAAAATAATTTTGGAACACGAAAATATAGTAGTAACCTCTACAAAAGTTGCAGATTTTTTTCATAATCTACAACTTTTGTATTGAATACTTTCTGATTATAAAACAAAAACGTAAAAAATGATTATTTTGCTTATTTGGAAGCTTATTATTCTAATTTAATGTTTATAATATTGCTACTGTAAAAAAATTAAATTTTTAACAAAGCTTTTAACAAAATTTTTTTTAAATTAACATAGCAAAATTTTTCAACCGGGGGGTTTTGGGGTATGGAAAACCCTCCAGTACACCAGAAATTGTGCGCAAAAAAGTGTTACTAAGCTTATAAGTTTCAAACCTATAAGTTTCACACAATTACTGATGTACTTGTACATGTACCCCCCTAGACCACCCGGTTTGACAAACCTAGCTTTGTGATTGTGTTCAAAATAGAAAATATATTTTGAGCTTTTGAGTTTTAAACCAAACATCTAACTTTTTATCCATTTCTATTTTTTATTATTAAGAATGTAGGTAATAATATATACTAAAGTAATCCATTTTTTTAATTCGGGATGCAATTTCCATGGCCGCTACTGTATATCTAATTATTTTAAATTTAATTTATTGTTAACTTTTACTCAGACTTCAACTTCATCGGTTAAATTTTGGGTACCGTTTTTAATGATGTCATTTAATTATATTAATAGTGGCGCCATCCGTAAGCATAAACCCTTTATTACCGACTACACAACGGCCTCTATAGAAAAATTTAAGTCCAGTATACTCAACTTTACTAAACTATCAGAACAAGTACGGTAATAATTCTAAAGAAACATACGGTTTGACGTTAAATAAAAAAAATGTATAAATGAATAAAAATTTAACTTTCTAAATCTTTCACGAGCTTTTGTCCGCTGAAAAAAAATGTAGAATTAAAGGAAAGCTCAGTAAAAGTATCTTTAACTTGGTAAGTTAAGTTAGGTTAACTATTTAACCTTTATTTAATTGGAACAAAAACTATGAAATGATCTACGAGATGATGCGAGCAAAGAAAGATGAAGAGAAGAGAATACACTGAAGATATGATTGCTTTAAGAAAATTCCGATTGCACCACGAAGAATTGCGTGAGTTATTTCTGGGATCATTTACAGTAGCAGTCATGGAAATTGCATCGTTAATTATTTCCGAATTAAAATAAAAATTCGTTATGAAAATACAATAACCGCACACAACATAAATACAATACACATACACAGCTAGACTTTTAAACCGGGGGGTCTGGGGGGTATGGAATATCCTCCAGTACACTAGAGATTGTGCGCAAAAGAAATGTGTTAATAAAGTTATGGGTTTCAAAGCAGAAATCTTACTTCTAAAATCTAAGATTTCTGATTTGAAATTCAATAACACATTTTCTGTACTGGGGATATTCCTTACCCCCCAGACCTCCCCTGGATTGAAAAACCTAGCTTATGAGCTTCAAACTAAAAATGTAACTTTTTAACTATTTCTTTTCCATTTTCCATTTTATCTAATATAACATACTTGGATATTTATTTTTTAATTTGGGAATAATTCCCAATGTTATTTCCATGACTGCTACTGTATATTCGAAAGTGATGTATCTGCGTGTGCGAGTCGAGTTGTGTGAGTTCAAGGATATGACCAGGGCCGTGGCGAGGCACGGATCAAAGGAGCGATAGCTCCAGGGCGCCATTCAAACTTGCAAGTTGCAAACTAAATTTGGAGGGCGCTAAATTTAGGAACCGCCCCGGGCGCCAAAACCCCTCGCCACGCCGCTGGATATGACCTTTGCTTTTTCATTTTTCAAACCCAGAATTTCCGCACTGTAACTCAACCAGCGATCACAGCAATCCACTGTTGTGATAAGCCCGTAGGACATCGGGGTGGTTCTTATACAAGGTTTTTACCCCTCCCAACCACACACACACACACAAATCACAAAAAAAAACCATTTAAATTACAAAGTCAATCTAGTATTTAAATTTTAAGTAGGTATATCGAAGCTATAAATCTGGAAATAAGTCTCGGTATCTTTGATATCGGATAGGTATGCCATGCTTAGGTTAATCATCCGTGGAGAGCTTTGAAGTTTTCGTTAAAAGCGACCTTACCTACCCCAATGAACTAGTGGTAGTGTGTCCTGCTGAGTTTATAATTATTATTTATTCAATTAAAATTAGTAATTAAAATTTATTATTATTATTTCACGCACGGTTTAAATTCTAAATAGCTTTTGCGATGCCGACCATTAGTGTGCTAACAACTTAGATTGGCTTTACTCGATTAATTCAGTCTTTTGTGATAAACATAATTAAAAGTGATTTAATAGACGTAGTACTTTGATGAAATACTACAAAAATAATAAATTATGATATTATGTTGTTTCTAATGATAGTCCGATAAAATGGCTTAGAGAGAACGCTTTTTGAATCTTATCACTTTGTAATCAAACACAATTTAAAAGATGTAATGGCCCGTATAGTCATGTGAGTAATATATTACCGAGCATTCGGTACAAGTAAAATCATCTAATCTTTATCAAAATCGTAAGATTGATTTCAAAAATAAATTAATGTAAGTACTATGGATTTTCAAACAAAATTTTTATATCTGCAACTCAATTAATAGTATGTAAAAGTATAGAACTTTTCTCTATTTAATTTGTCTATTTATAACTACAGATATAAGTTTAGGTAAATACATAGTCGTGTAAGGTGTACGTACTGTCAACAGAATGGAATGAGCTCCTTACTTACGCTTACAACAAGTAGGCGTTTCTTGTATAAAAAATTAAAACAAAAAAATTAAATTAAATTTTGGTTTCATCACTGCATATTAATTTTATCTACCAAATTCTGCAACAGTCAAGATCTATACACTCCGTGAGTCCGGATAACATGCTAATCCCCTTTTGAAAAGGTTAGAACAGCGGCGACTGGTACAAAGAAGGCGACAAAATGCAGCTTTTATAAATAAGATATTAAATTTAGTTTAATAGTAATATTAATAACATATCATTTTACCAGGGAGAAACCGGCGAAATAATTATGGTATATCAGATTTCCGTTTATGAGATTTCCCGGGATATTCTAAAATTTCCTCAGATTTTCTTAGATTGCCTCATTTTTTTTTAGAAAAAGTTGAAAAAGTAAAAAAAGGTTGTCTGGAAAATTCCTAAAATTTCCTAATTTCCTAAAATTTGTGAAGAATTCCTAGATTTCCTTAGATTTCCCTTCACTTGTATACCAAATTTCCCCAATGATTTCCACTTTTATAATTAATAATAATAATGAATAATCTATATATATAAAAATGGATGTATGTATGTATGTATGTATGTATGTTCCTTATAGACTCCTAGACCGCTTGACCAATCTTTATGAAATTTGGTGTATAAGCTAATTACGATGCTGCGAAGAAGATAGGCTACTTTAGAACGGCTTTCAACAAACTTTAATAAAATATGTGGCAAATGTTCCTTATAGACTCCTATGTTCCTTATAGACTCCTATGTTCCTTATAGACTCCTAGACCGCTTGACCAATCTTTATGAAATTTGGTGTATAAGCTAATTACGATGCTGCGAAGAAGATAGGCTACTTTAGAACGGCTTTCAACAAACTTTAATAAAATATGTGGCAAATAGTGCCTATTCATCGGATCAACAGATCGACGGATCAACGGATAATTGGATTAATTTCCCTATATAGGACATTACCCTTTCAGTACAAATGTAAAAGTTTCTGTGAACATAGAGACTACTTTGTTAGATTGTTAAACTCATCTTAGATAAAATACATTCAATGCCACCAAAAAAAGCAGCTGTTGGAAATAAATCATCAAAGGCTAAGAAACTCAGGGAAAAAAGAGCTGCTGAAACGGAGGAAGAACGTGAAGCTCGGCTTTCACAAAACCGCAATAGAGCTTCAACGTCTAGAGCTGCTGAAATGGAGGAAGAACGTGAAGTATATAAAAGAGCTTGTGTGTATGTTTGTTCGCTATACACTTCTAGACCCTTCGACCGATTTCAACCAAATTTGGAACACATACTCAGTAGGACTTGAAAAATGTTTTAGTGCAAGAAAATGTTAAAAAAGTTGAAGGAAAAGTGACCGATTAACGAGATTCCCGTAATTTCCCCCCCCCCCCAAAAAGGTGCATTTCGCCAGTCTACCCCCAAATTTCGAATTTTGGATCCAAAATAGTCTAAATCGTTTGTACCTGTTTGTACCTTCATTATTTTTGTTTGTACCCATTTTGTTTTTCAGACAAATATTTTTGTTTTATTTCAATTTAAAAAAGAATGTCATTATTAGAAAATTTGAAATATTTCAAAATCAAAACTGGTACAAACGAAAATAAGGAAGGTACAAACGATTTAGACTATTTTGGATCCAAAATTCGAAATGGGGGGGGGGCGAAATGCACCTAAAAAGGTATTTTGAGCTTCACAAATAAATCAGCAGCGGAAAGCAAGACTGGAAATCATTGGAGTACTCAGACTAAAGCAAAGCATTATATTTATAATGAGACCCCGGGCGAAGCCGGGTATCCAGCTATAATTTATATGGCAGAACGTTCGCCGAGTCACTTGGTATATTAATTCTGAGGCGGTACGATGTTCTAGAATTTTACAAATAATTTATATGGTTCAAGTTCTGAGGCGATACGAAGTTCGCCGGGTCAGCTAGTTAATAAATAAAACATAAATAATAAATTAATATTATAAATTTTAAGAAAACCGTCATGTAAAGTCAAAAATAAAAGTTTATAATAAATCTCGGGTAACGTCGGGTAGTAGGCCCCTTGAGTAAAGCTGAAGCCTAACGAGTAAAGTAACCATTTTAAATGTTTGTTTAACTCTTCACAATTTATTCCTGCTTTCATTATACTTCTCTTTATCCTGTTATTTATTTCTTTATTTTTATTTTAAAACACACAAGTAGTAATGCAAATTATTCTGTGCCACAAAGTTAACACGGTATATTTTCAACAAAACGTACATAAAATATCAAGTTGGTAACTTCGTATTTCACGTTTTACCCTAAACCGGAAAAACAAAAGGTTAAGTTTATTTTATGATATTAACAAATAATATTAAAACAGGATGTCTTCTATTTCGAGTAAAAACTGCTATGTGCGTTTAGCCTTTTTTCTTTGAAATATTCAGGGACTGCAAACTATAAATACGATTCAAACCTTACGTATGTAATCCAGCTTTTTACGATCGGGTTTTGCTCGACTATAAGGGAAATTGACGAGAAAATGTACACTCGTCACAAACTGCCACCAAAAATATGTTACCAACGTCCGTTTTCATATTTTCAGATATTAAGTTTTAGATTGTTGCCACGTACTCGATATCAGCCGGACGTTCACTTACAAAAGTTGTAAAAGAAACATAAAATAAAAATTCCTTATTTTCTAATAGAAACAAAATTTAAAATCTAACTTGAAAGCAAAAATTTAATAAAAATAAAGTTATAAACTTTAAAGATATTCTTGTATTTGCCGTTTACAATATTCACTTTATATTAAGAATGTAAAATTCGTTTAAATCAAATTCACATTCAGTAAATATTTATAACGAGGAATACGCGCATTGTCATTTCAGCACAAAAAATTGTTAAAAAATCTAGAAAATATATTGCCAGAGTACTGGATGGCCTTAAAGCGTAATTTTCCTTTTGGAAATTTTCATAAGCTTTTCTTAAAATAAAAAACCGCACAAGTGGAATCGGAATTAGCTTTGGAAGCTTGGAAGAGCACTAAAATTAAGCTCATACCTGCTGTTGTTTTAAGTGCAGTACTTCAGCTAGTTTATGAAATGGAAATCCCAATGTCTTCAAACTGTTATTATAACGCGTCCACAAGTAGAATAGAATCTCACAACACCGGAAAACGTTAAAAACCGCTGCGATGCCCTTGCACTCAATGTAATATTGAGTTATTTTGTCAAAATCGTAAATTATTAAATTTAGCAGATATCAGGTCGTACTCAAGTTTTATTTGAGTTTTACTTTCTTGAGTGCTGTTTATCTCACATTTAACGCTGTATAAGATTTGAAGATGGCATAAAATGTAAACGATATGCGTTGCTTGAACCGCAGTTTGTTTGTACATAGTACTATGTATGGAAAAGAAATTTTTGAGATTTGGTTTTACTTTTTAGAAAATCAGAAAATATTCATAAAAATCTAAAAAAAGACGGAATAGTATTTAGTAAAATTTTTATAAGTCAAAAAGAACAACAGATACGCCATTAACTTTTGTTTCATTACTTTTGTATTGTCCTTACAAAAGAAAATAAATGAGTTTGCAATTTACATGCCTCTTTCATGCATCACAATGTAACCTCGTTTTGATTTCAGGTTAATTACGTACACACAATATTCTTTATTTTTTTCAATAAAATTAAAATACCGAAATATTACATCGCTGGTAAAATAATTTCGTTTTATTAAAATTTTATAGCTCTTAAGGTGATTTTCCTATTCGAGTTTTCTAGCTCGAAATAATAAGTTTCCAGATAATGGTACCGTTTAGAGGGGATACTTAAGTTGATGAACTAGAACCCTAAGATTTACAGACAATGGATAGATTAGAGAATAAATTTAGTGCAATTTCGGGGTAGCTAATTACGGTAATTAGTGAAAAATATTGCCCATACGATCCTATATATTTTCTTGTTAAACATACTTACTTCTTATTTCATTACCTACAGACTCTTGATTAATTAAATTATTTTTTGAAAATTACAGAGAAGGCAAACTCTGTGCCAGCTAGAAAACAGTAATTCGTCAATTTTATATTATGCAGATATATTATATAATATAATATATAAAATAGCAGAAGTACTGGAGCTTTACACATTACCGTTCTCAGGGTATCTCATTCATATTCATCGTAAACGGTCTCTCGCATATCATAAAAATAATAAAATGTAAATTATAGTGTAGAATTTATTACAGCTTCTTCTTAGCATTTTCTCGATTTTTATTTTTAATATTGTGAATAATTGAGAACAGTAGGTACTTGAAGTGGAAACTATGGTATTTAATATGCAAGCAGTCGTTTTTATATTCCGGACTGACCAGTTTAAAATTGAGATACAATTTTTCTTTCAAGTTATTTGCAGAGCCATTGCAAAATTATTAATTACATTAATTGGCAGTTGAAGTTGTGAGCAATGTTAGCTTAATAAAATAAGGACACAAGATTTAAAAAATCGCAATTAGCAGCTTTATTTGATGTTGTAGTAGAATATTTACTTGATACGTACGCAACATCTGTACATCAAACAGCATCACGATTTACACACCAGGTTACTTCTTCTTTATTTGTTCGGCATCCTTCTTCGTGTACATTTGTCGAGCTACGCTTGTTGTATCACAAAAAAATTGGAGCAAACGGTGGATTTAATTATGGAACAATTTTTAATATTTTTGTTCTGGCGTTCATTTGTGTGTCAAGTTTTTATTTGAACCAACCTCGTATATTTTATCTTTTTTCAGTACTTCACTTTACAGCTTTATCCTAGTTCATCTGGAACAAAGTCTTGTTGACTTCAGTTTTAAGTCAGCCGTCATGTAGTGTTTTTAGCTTCGGGAGGCTTTGATTTCAGGGTATTAAACTAATTCACGAGTAAGGACTCCTGAATGTGAGTTTCCTTTAAATTGCAGTGAATTCTTGATTTTGGTTATAGTTAGCTTAAAAATTGAAATTCATTTGTGGGGTTTGCTTGGTTGACAAATTTTGGAAAGGTTAATTTTACCTAAGGAAAAAAGATCCTTCCAACGTAACAATACTAGTTGCTTCATCATTCAGGGCTTCTCACGCGATTTTCATAAATTGAAACCATGAGTAGTACTGTAAAACCTTACATATTTTCGTTTTCATCTTTAGTAAGTACTGGAATATAAGAAATCGCCCTTGTATTTAAAGAAAATCGACAAATTGATAAAGTGAAAAGACTTGGATCGAATACTGCAACAATTTATTATTGCTATATCGTAATCTATAATGATTTGTTGCTTCTGTTACTGAATATTTTGGTTTTTATAATAAATTGCATTGCTTTACAGTGGACCAACTTTAGAATAAAAAAATAATTGGTATTATGCATCAGCGACCAAAAGCCTCTACTGAGCGAGATTGATTATATACCAAATAACCAAGTTCGGTTACGCTAATAGTATATTACGTAGCAAGGACCGAAAGTATTATCCTTGGCGTCAAGTATTATAAAATTGTTGGTGGAAATTCAGCTGGACTGTTTATAATTAAATGAAATTTAAAATATAAATAGCAATAATTTTTCAAAATATTACACCACTATAAGTGGAAACGTCACGGCATCGTTCAAACCTCATTAACAAAATTGAATTTATTTTATTTCGCGTGAACATAACAAGAGTTCGTAACATATCATTTGAAGTTATATCTATAAAAGCCCTGGATGGAGGCATTGAAAATGATTATGGTAACATTAAAATCTAAACGTGTTTTGAAAGGAATAGCAAAAATTTGTAATATTTCATTTTATAAAAATCGACATATGCGAGTAAATAAATCTATTATGTCATCCAAAATGACAATCAATAAAAGAGTATTATTATTTTTTGGAACAAATTACATTTCAGATATGTGCTTCTTTCGCTGACCTTTTCGAATTTTTTCAAACATAATATCCAGTAAGAAAAATTATATTCTTGTTGAAAACCTAGGCGAAAAATAATGAAAAACTTTATAAGAATTCTTTTTGATATGTTAGATATGATATTTTTACTTGTTCAATTTAAACCTTTGAAAAATAACTATGTTGTATAAATGAAAGCAAATTTATTGTATGAAATATGATCCTGATGATTTATGGATTATTAATACATTATTTGGTTAAGCATAATATACGGATTTTTGATTGATGATATGAAAAATTTTAGTTTTCCAGCAAACTTTTCAATTATTTATTGTGATGTGTGCGCCACCGACCACACCAGGCTTTACACGTTGAAGATGAAAATCTAATTAGTATTTACCTTACGTAAAAACTCAAACTAGGAAGGTTCGAGGAAAACAAGTACATTAATATTAAATAAAAGAAAAACATGACAAATTATAATATTGGAAATAAAAAACACATTAAAAAGTAATTTATTATTTTTTTTTATTTTAAAAATACATTTATATAAATTTGTTTTGCTTAAAAATTACTTCCAAGCCGACGAAAGGGTATCGGTGGTGGAAATGAAATTATGAGTCATTCGAAATTTTTTTTCCACGTTTGCCTATGCAAATTGTACGAGTACTTTTAACAACAGTAGCGGCGCATCAAAATTCTTGAGTAAACTTAACTGAAAGAGACTATAATACTAATGGTAAAAGCGCTGAGAAATCTAAAAAAAACGAAAAAGTATTCATGTGAAATCATCAAGAGGTTGGTTTTCTGCGAGGATTTGCTATCCTGTCAAGGAATACTAATGTAGAGTTGAGCGATGAGATGCAAGTTGTACAAAGAATACTTGATGCTGCCAATAAACATTGTTGTAAACTTGTTGTTTATCTTCATAATGGATTTCAAAATCAATAAATTTATTTGATAAATTGAATTTTATTTCAGCAATTTGTTACCTTCACCTTTATTGAACTTAAATATTTTTAGAAATTTTTTATAATCGCCACTATTATTATTCTGGCTCACCGGCAATTACCCCAAAATTTTATGTTTATAAAAAATTTGAATACAAAAATGAATTACTGTGTTATTATATTATACCTACCTACATAAAATAATAGAAAAGAATAATTGAATTTACCTCAGAACTGTAATTATTCGTAATAAAAGAGCGAAGTAAAAAGTATTTATTTTAATCAAAAGCAAAAAAGTGGATCCTTAAAAAATTAGCAACAATATTTTTTAGTTCTCTATACAAAATTTATTTTTTTCAAAAAGTACTCAATTTTTATATCTACGTATTTCAATGTAACTTGTTTATGACTCCTCTTATGGATCGAGATCCACGTGAACGTAAAAAAAATACAAGCCCAGGGCGGATTAGAGTTAATTTGGGGGGAGGGAGTTGAAAGGCTGAGCAAAATGTATTATTGAGCTTTTCGGCGAAACTCGATGTTCTATCGCAAAATATCTACAGAATAGATCATAAAACAATCTACAACTATTAATTGTTGAGTCACTTTTCAAAATAACTTCAAAATTTCCGTGAAAAATGTGAAAAATGAGAAAATACGATTTTTTTTGTTTTTTATTTTTCATTTTCGCAAAAATTATTCAATTTTTATGAAATTTTGTGAAAGTATGTCTTTTGATGTATTAAATAAGCACAAATTTTTTTACATAAAAATATCTAGAACTTTTTGAGATATTCAGTTTTTCAGTCCAAAACTGTTTTTCTTTTCACTTGTAGGTACTTGAACGATCGCAAGTTCACTCTTTACTATAGTGCAAGAAAATTAGCTGATTTAGAAGCCAAAACCATTATTAATTGAAGACAGCCTTTTTATCATTGGAAATGGTAAAAGGGCTTATAATGAACGAAGAAAAAGAAAATGTAAGCTCGGGGGTGGTATATCCATGCAAAATATATTATTGCGTTTTCCGACGAAACCTGATATTATATAAAAAAATTTTTACAGAAAAATTGAAGATCATAAAAAAATGTACAACTTTTGTAAGGGTCACTTTTCAAAATGACCTCAAAATTTCCGCGAAAAATGTAAAAAATGCGAAAATACAATTTTTTTTTGTTTTTTATTTTGCATTTTCGCAATAATAATTTAATTTTGATGAAATTTTGTAAAAGTATGTCTCTTTATGTTTTCAATAAGCACAAATTTTTTTACCTAAAAAAATTGAGAACATTTTGAGCTATTCAGTTTTTTCAATCCAAAACTGTTTTTTTTTTCAAAAATAAATTCTGTTCAAGTTCACTTAAGTATTGTTTTTTTAAAAATATGTTTTTGTAATATTAACAGGTAAAACTTTGCAAAATTGGATTGTCTTAGTGAACTACCTGCAAACCAGTTATAATGGTTAGAATGCCCGAATGAGTTAGTTATCAAACCAGCTTTCGAGACTTGTGTCTTAAAGTAGCCAAAGTTAGCTGATCTTTAATTTGATAAAATATAGTAAAACTAAAGTAAATAACTATACGTGATCAATGGAAAATATTGAAAAGAAAATTTTATATGTATTTTTAAAAGGCATTGGAAAATCAATAGTTTTAATGTATTAGCCATTATTTTATTCGTGATATAGCAACCCAAAAAGTTTGTCTCAAGAGAATTGACAACATTGTATTCAAATAAATTTGTAATATTGTACATAACTGTTAGAGGTGAGTTAGGATTAATTAAATATGAATTTGTGGTTACAACATTGAAATATTGAAGCTTTTATGCTATGCAACTGAATATCATACCACCTATACTACTTGTGGAATTCCACTTGCATTTGTGGCAATGGTAAGTCGCAAGTTGATCTCCTCATAAAACAAGTTATGCAATCGAGTCACGTGGTTTTATCATTAGCGTTAAATTTATCGTAAAACTCGGCTACTATCAGTAAATCTCTAATATGAAGTTATATCAAAAATAATAGAGATGAGATATCCATAATTCTCTTGATCCTCACGATTAAGGAGCGGTGGTAGTTATATTAATTCATAGAATCTAGAATTCATCAGTAAAGGGACTGCCAGAGTTCTGGGACACTTTTCCAATTCTAAGTCCAAATTTAATTATTATTGTAATTATTATAATTAAATTATAATAATTGTAAATTATAATAATGTAAGTTAATATAATTTTAAGTTATTATAAAAAAATTATGAAATTATGAGATTATGAAATAATGAAAAAATTGTTATGGTATGCGAGTGCATGGGGCGTGTACTTAAGACTACAATCTCTAACTGCTCCAAAAAATTAAATTTGAATATAAGATAAAAACTGAAAATTATAACATGGTTGAAATAAATAAAAGAACAAAAAATAGTTAAGGTCCTTTGGTTTCGATTCATGGGCTTGTCTTCGTACCGGTCACCTGGTGGATTGGTTAACCCAAGCACAAACATTTCCGGTTCCGGATTTTCCGGACCGATCGTGTTGAGATTTCTATGTAAACTGCCTGGAGGCCGTTCTTATTTTTGATAACTATGGAATTTAATTTTATTTTTATAAAATGGTAAAATTGGGTAAAATATTAAATGATTTACAAAGGAACATAAAATTGGTGTTAAACTTTTTGAAGCTTGTCTTCACCTTCCAGGACCCTCTGCATAGTTTGCAGTGCTGTGGGTGCAGTGCAACTCGTTACAGAGACAAAAAATTTTACCGTTGATTGTTCGATATATTTTTTCTTCGCTCGGTTACCTTTTTAACAACCAAAAAATAGATCACACGATGTTTTTTAAATTTTACTTTTGCACCTCCTTCCAAAGGAAATTTTGAGGCAATCCAAGAGGAAATTTGAGAAATTTCAAAAATCTTTTGCAACTTTGTGCTACTGTGTAATAGGTTACAATGCACTCTTGATTGAAAATGAAAAGTTCAATTTACTTTAATATTAGAAGGAATTCGTAACTTTGACCATATTTTACAAATTTACAAATTTGAAATCGGCTTATTTTAGATAAGCACAATATTTAATATCAGTAAATAACAAATATTAGAAATATATCCATTTAGGAGATATTATTTATTTATTATTCTGTAATGATATATAGTTTATAATTTATAAACCATTATAATAATAAATTTGTTTGACCCATACAATAAAACTAATGTTCTGCAATAAATTATAATATGACCCGTAATTGCGTTTATTCCATAAATCATTTTTTTATTCTCGCGACAAATCAATGTAGGTATACAACGTTTTAATTCCAAATAAACCCGTTTCAATAATTTTTTTGTTAAATCTTCTGTGTTAAAATTTGAAAGTTGTTCTGAATACAAATATTATCGCGTATCAAAATTATTAATTAAAAATTTAAATTTTTTGCAGATATTTATAATATTTGATAGCTTTTGGAATGACCGACAGAATAGATTTTTGAATAATGTGGTAAATTGAAGTGATCTTTTTGATCAATTATTTGATTTAAATGTTGAATCTAAAATTGGTAATTTACGAAAGAATTTAGTGATTTAAGAGATTAAAGTGCTGATTGGTAAAGATTATAGTGGAAGATAAAAGTAGAAATTAAAGATAGATGATTTACGGTCAAATTTTCCATTTAAATTTCAAGATACAATTAATTAAATTTGATATTAACAGGGCACCTGGGTAAAGGTATCTGATTGATTTGAATTTATTCTGTATAAAATTTATTATGAATCAAAAATTCAAAGTTAGCCGAGCAATTATTTCGAAAAGATTGTATTTTTTGGGAAACTCCGGTTTTCGATATTATTGGTAATTGGAAAAATTTTGTTCAATAATATGTAATTTTATAAAGAGCGACAATAATAATTAAATCTTTTTTCTAGTACCAACTATGTATTTACAGGCAAATTTACGTTTAATTTCCATCAATCGATAGTCAATATATAGTTAATTTACTTGGAATAAAAGAAGTCTTAAACTTCACTATTTATGGTAAGAGTTCAAATTTAGATATAATAAAAGTAAAACTAACGACAAATGCTTACACAATTAAAACATAGATTAATCGCCTGTTAAACTTGGATAATTCGACGTGAGCGATTCAGTCCCCAAGTCTTGCACCAAATCGCTCGCGCCGAATTGACCGGCACCCGTTAATCTGATACATCTTTAAATTACCAGCTGGAATTGATTAAAAACGTAATATTTCAACTGCAATATTAAATTTAAAAAAAAGCGTTTTTTAAACTATTATAATTATGTAGCAGTGGCAGCTCGTCAGAGGAGGCAAGGGAGGCTTAGTCTTCTCTAAAATTCTGAATTATTAAACAATTACAATTTAGTAAAAAATAAATTTTTGATCTATCAAATGATAGATACTTCTTCTACAATACATATCCAAGAAGTAATGTAAGGCTACCCTAGAAGCAGAATCCTCAGCATTTTAACTAAACTACTATGATAGTTTCAGAATTGCAGCTTTTTGTTGAATACCGAAAGTAGATTTTTAATAAAGCAGTTTTGAGTCAGCATGTAGCACGTAACATAGTTAGGATGTTGCGGTGGGGTTATATTGTTACACTATACTTGATGACCAGTTTCCTCGTATGTGAGATCATCAAAGTTGATATAAAATTTTAAGAAAAGTGCCTGAATGCAACACTGTCGTTCGGAAACATAAATAAAATAACTGTTATCAACGACATGTAAAATTAATCCCGATCGAATGCAATGCAGGTGTAAAAATTAATGTTCAAATTCAAAATAAATACTGAAATAATACGAGTCTACTTCGTTTCGATAAGATCGTTTGGACGCAGTAGTTACGACGCGTCACGTTTCAGCACGGGACTATTTGGGGACAGTTCGGTGCAATTTTTGACGCAAAAACTTGAAATATACGGATTAAAACATTTCTGAAGCTGTCAGAACTCCAAAATTAGGAAAACAAATGTTTTCAACCTAAGCCTAAGCCATTAAAAACGTTACCGAAGCCTCCAATAGTCAAAAATTATGTAACTAAGAAAATGGGATCTTTGAGCTATTACGAACTTATTAAAAACATTTTTGTAGACGCTAGAAGCCGAAAGGTGTAAGTCTAATAGTATGACAGGAATCGTTTAAAGATAAATTCGGCTGTAAACTGGCATAAAATTGGCTTCGTAAGTCATTTGAAGTCGGCCTGAACAAATTTCAATAAAAAGACTCGAATTTAAGTTATAAATTGATTAATTAATTTTTGGAAACAATAAGTGAACTGATTTTAAGGAAACTATCAAAAAAGAAACTAAAATTTAATTAGATTTGCGCTCAAAAAATAAAAAATTTGTAAAAAACCTAGCTTAGATCTTTTCAGGCTTATGAGGCGATGATGGACGTTTGATCCTTTTAAGTTATTTCAATTTTCGATCCTTCTTGTGGTGTATCTATTAGTGACTTCTTGGAGTTCGTAGCCATAAATTTGGAAGACAGGTCAATACTGGTATGGACGATTACGATGATGAAGCAACAAGAAGTTATGGGGATTACGGCAGTTATAAGTTTGATGATGATTACAATGAAGGCAAAGGGAACGATGATGAGGAAGACGAAGAAGAAACTACCGAAGAAGATGAGAAGTAAGAATATTTAAGTAAATTAAAATTTATATACCCACATTTGAAGTTAATAAATCAAATTTTTACACTGAATATACATAAAATGTATATTTCACCATGTTGAGGCACTTCGTGTAAATCACCAAAATTGCATCCGTATAGATTTTGGGATCCGTTTTAACAACTTCACCACAACTTAGGTGCATTTCGCCAGCCCCCCCCCCCTTTTCGAATTTTGGATCCAAAATAGTCTAAATCGTTTGTACCTCGTTTGTACCTTCCTTATTTTCGTTTGTACCCATTTTGGTTTTTAGATATTTTGAAATATCTAAAATGGGCATTTCCCTAGCCCCCCCAATTTTAATTTTGAATCAAAACTAGTCTAAATCGTTTGTACCTCGTTTGTACCTGTTTGTACCTTCCTTATTTTCGTTTGTACCAGTTTTGTTTTTTGAAATATTTTAAATTTTCTAATAATAACATTCTGCTAACCCCCCCCCCCGAATTTTTAATTTTGGTTATAAGATAGTTTTAATGGGCTTAAAGAAGAGAATAATCTTTTTTCACTTAATCCCTTAATCTCAAAATAAACAAATTTAATTTTGGGTTGGGTACAACTCGCCGCGCACGATTCGCCGCGCACGATTCGCCGAGAGCTTCTAGCACCACATATCAATAATCTAATTACTCGATTTGTTGACCTTTCACAAGTCACCGGCCAATTAATATGGTTCAAATTTTATCTGTAATGAAAAAAATTATTTTTTACGGTGGATCCGTGTATTGCCTTGGTTGTCTTTGTCAAATTCGACTATTTCAATAAATCTTCATCCGCTAAGTAGGCGCTTTTCTTAATCAAACTTTTGCAAAACTAAGTAAAAATATCTTTTAATTTTAAGTAAAACCTCCATCTTCTGAACCTGTGGAGAATACTATTTGGTCTGTCGGATTTTCTTTTCTTATTTTTTTAAAGTTTTTCAACTTTTTTAAATCGGCACCATGTACATTGCAGTAACTCCGAACTATGGGATATATAATATCCCCAAGTTTTTTATTGCTTCATCATCGGTCGTCTTGAACATTGTATTTAAAACTGGCTACGTTATTCCATGTCCCTTCTAAAGGGACTTTTTTAAAGGCTTTTTCTCAAAAACTAATGGATAATCAAATTTAAATAATTTAAAAATAAAAAATATTTAAAATTGTATAGCAGAAGAATAAATTGCATTATTTTGAATAATTGGCTGTCTGGATTATTGAGACAATTGAACTCGATTGGTGTGTGCACCTCGATTGGTGTCCAAAAGAAGTTGACTAACTACAACAACCACTAACAACACCAAAACGGCTGGTTGAAGGCGAAACATAAAATTCAAAAAGTATCACTTTGGAACTTCTGATTTGCTCTTTAAATCGACTTGTTTCTAGTTATAATAAAATTTACTCAGCAGCAAAACTTGAGACTGGATACTTTTGAAATGAAAACTTTATAATAAATTTTGCTCTACTTGAACAATAAAGAAACCAAAGAAAGATTTTCTGTTTTAAATTTTCATTGAAATTGAAATATTTTCAAAATTAGAAAAAAGAACAGTTAATTAATATTTGTATTACATTTTAATTGAAATATTTTAGCCAAACAAATCTCATTTAAACAATAAAAATAAATTTTATATGAACAGTGTATTACGCTAATTAAATTGTGGCATGTTTTTTTATTGCCGAAACAAAATTTTTGAATTAATATATAAATCTGAGACATACCTTATTATCCTTTTGCCAAGAGCAGAAACCTTTTTTGTTGAGTACTTTGCACGCTAGTAGCGCATTTTGACCCGGATTTACTTCCGTATAGGCGGGTTGCTGTTCAAAACGTTGAACGAGTAACGCTCCTGCAACAAAAGCGAAAATTATGTAAATGTACGTTTACTTAGCCTACAACGTCATAACCCAAAATTTTCTACAAAGTTGTAAAAACTTTAAATGGCAATATTGTGTAGTTATTTGTTGATACCTAATAAATCATGCCCCTGAGTAATTAGTCTATGAAAACTATTCCATAATGCACTAGTAATTTAGCACACAACAATAGCTCCAAGTTAAATTTTAAAATACTACGTGACTCGAATATTTATAATGAGTTTTCCACTTTATTTTGCAACAAAACAGGTACATTATTGCATTTTAAAAAAGTTACTTTTTCGTTTTTTCGCAAATTGAAATTTTGGTTTTATTATTGATTTGGCACCAAATCAATTAATTAATACATGGGTCATCTGTTCCATTAATTGCTCTATGGTTTATGTACTTGCAGAAATGCTCTTTCCTGTGAAAATAATTAATTTTGGCTGCATCAGTCAGGAATAAAAATGTTTTTAATTTTTTTTGTAACGCCCAAAACGCAAATAGGAAAGCGAAATAAAAAACGATTTCCATATCTAAAATAAACCACATGATACGGTTAATTTTAGTGTACATTTTAAAATTTCAAATGTGGAAGTTATTTAAATTCGCATAATATTGCAATTAAAAAGTGTTTTAATTTTAGTATTACAACCCGATAACTGCCTGTAGCACGTTTGTACTCGCAGTTTATTCTCGTGGGTTTAAATTACGATAAAATAGACAAATTGTAGGGAAATGTCTGATAACAAGCCGTAATTAATGCTTTGTTATATAAATTAAGTAGATCTACCGATAACTTCATTTAATTCACCTAAGCAAGTTAATTAACCATAAATACATTTTTGATTGGTTGCACCCAGAAATTTTGATGATTAAGGGTGGAATTCGTATATTTTGCCCCACAACAGTTTCAAATGGATCCCGTGAGTTCTCATTTAAAATATACTACATTTGCCTAACCGGATTGAATTATTTTTGATAATTAAAAAAATCAGACTTTTTTCAAACCAATTATACTTTTACATATGAGCTCACTGCTTAGTGAGCTTAGCTTAGATCAGAAACTGAGAATCTAAGAAATTTAAACCTCATAAAGAAAGAGTTTTTCATGCCTAAATCAAAAAGCATCAAACAACAAGAAACAAGAAAAAAAGAATCCGACCTTGAAACACCGCGGCTAGTCGTCTATTGCAGCACGCACTACTTCAAACGGTATCGATGCCGCTGCCTTGATATATCTTGCTTTAGAAGCTCGATATTTCTATGGGGTACATTATAAGCTTGTTCCTCAAGATTCGATCACAATTTGTAGTCCAATGGGTTAGACCAATGGGGTTAGAGCAATAAAATCAAGTAAATTTGTCTGAAGCCATCGTTGCGTCGCTTATTTATGCGCTAGTGCCGAGTCTTGTTGAAATGTCCAAAGCTGTTCATTGAATAGGGTAGTACTTAGTGGCTTAGCAACTTCTTCACTGGGGCACATGTTTTTACACCCTTTCCACAAAAATTAAGCTTTGTTACCCCTTCATACGATTCACCTCACCTAAATATGACTGATGCTGGAAAATGACCTCTTTCTACCCAAGAAATTTTTTCAGACGCTTTTACACGATCAATTTGCTTGTAAAATTTTTTTCATCGGTAAACAAGATGTTTTGATGATCGTCTTTGGCGTGCCAACGATCATTGATCTTTCGCATCTAATGTTTTTCAACGCCACTTTCTTGTTACTCTTCGATAACCGCCAAAATGTAGGTCATGCTCCTTTTGGAAATTTGAAGTTCCTTAGCCATGATTTTCTGTTTTCTCAAGGGATTTCTTCAAATTCGTTCACTAACTGCTTTTATCAATTTAGATGTCCTTGCGGTTCGTAGGCGACCACTTTTGTTTCTGTCCGCTACCTCAGACGTCTCATTATACCGATTGATTTTACAAACAATAAAAGGTAAAAAAAGGATAACAAAAATAATAAACAATTTGTTTGACTAACAGTTATTGGTATGAAGCCGCCCTGATGCTATAAATAGAAATATTTTTTCTACTGTTTTCTAAATATTTTACCATATATTACCTTAATTGACACTTACAATTGTCAATTAGTCTAGTTGATACTTATAATTGCCAATTATCTAGACTAATTGACAATTGTAAGAGCTAATTACGTCATAATTAGTAACTGTAAGTGTCAATTAGACTAATTGACAATTGCACCTGTCAATTAGGTCATATTTGCCAACTGTAAGTGTCAATTAGGCCATAATTACCAACTGTAAGAGTCCATTTAGGTAATTTATTATAATTGTAAGTGTAAATTGCGACTTGTAAGAATTCCGAAATTGCGAACCAGACTAATTGACAATTGTGAGTGTCAATTACGTCATAATTGCTAATTGCAAGTGTCAACTAGACTGATTGACAATTGTAAGTGTCAATTAGGCCATGATTGCCAACTGTAAGTGTCAATTAAGGTAATTATCAATGTAAGTGTCAATTACGTCATAATTGCTAATTGTAAGTGTCAACTAAACTAATTGACAATTCTGAGTGTGAATTACGTCCTAATTGCTAATTGTAAGTGGGAACCGACTAATTTCCAACTGTAAGTGTCAATTAGGCCGTAATTACCAACTGTAAGAGTCAGTTTAGATAATTGACAATTGTAAGTGTAAATTGCGACTTGTACGAATTCCGAAATTGCAAACTAGACTGATTGACAGTTGTAAGTATCAATTAAGGCATGATTGCTAACTGTAAGTATCAATTAAGGTAATTGACAATTGCAAGTGTCAATTACGTCATAATTGGGAATTGTAAGTGTCAACTAGATTAATTGACAATTCTAAGTGTCAATTAAGGTAAAAACTGTTATTTTATGTAAATTTTATAAATTTTTTAATTTTTTGTTTTACCTCGAACTAGTAGACATAGCGGGCTTTTTGGCCAAATTGCGACACGATGAGATTTTGGTTAAATTTTAAAATATAAAAAACTTTATTGGGAGGATTGAAATATTAATTTAAATAAAATTTATAATTTGAAGGAACGAGAAATCAAATTTGATACTAGTACAGATGGGCAAGATATCGAAAATTTAATAAAACGTGAGGTTTTTCTTTTTTTGAGAAATTAAGAAAAATTTTGGAATGAATTAGAAAATAAATTAAAAATCTCATTGCTCCAGTACAGTACCAATTCGCAATGTATAATTTTATTGCTGATGACATGCACGCGTAAGATTAATAAGTTGGTTATATTATATTTAAAATTGGAATACGCGTGGGGCTCTTTCAAATTTGATTTATTTAAATTTTCTGTTCTAATGAAAAAAAGAAAATAAACAGCTGCTAGTGTTTTATTTACAAATTCAGCACTTCGATGACTTATTAATTAGTGCAGCATAGTGCATTAGTTGCATGAAACTATCGATTGATTGACGACTCAGGTTTAGTATAATATTTATTTTCGGCAATATTTTATCACTTGCATAATACATATTTAATCCGATTAAATTGTAAAATGTTGTTATGATAAGTAACTATCATTAAAATTATTTCATTTCATCGAATAAAAGAAACCTATTTGTAAAATTGATTTAATGCAGACTTAATCAGCATAGCAATTAGAAAATAAAGATCGTAGATATCTGCGTTTGAAAAGATGTGTATATTTGATTGAAGAGACCAGCAGTTGAAGTCAATATTTGAAAATACCATTAAGACGAAAATATCGAAAAACACTTAAATTAAAAATTTAATTTTATACTGCACGTATATTGCAATTTGAGAGCCAAGTACCTGCTAGTAATTTAATTCATCGCTCGGCAGTAATTGTGAAACTACAAGATGCAAATTAAATGTTTATTATGTAGATACAACATAAAATTGAGCTTTCAGTTTCATGAAACATTTGTACATTTCAGTTACATTTAATTTTAAGACTAAAAATAATTATTAATATTTTGGGGAATTTTTGAATTATCCTGACGAATAGAAGGCTAACATATTATTATATATTTTCGACAAATTCAAGACACGTTTTCAAATTTTTGCTTGCTTCTCCTCGCAGACAAGAAAAATTGCTAGAGAAAATCTCGCGTTATTTCTCCAAACGATGTAAAACGAGTACAATAAAATGATAACACGGTGTACAACCTCGGCATTTTTTCACTTTTTCAGACTGAAAACAAAATGTAGATATTGTTTTACATCAGTAACTTTTATTATTAAAATGTGTTTGAATTTTAATGATTGAATATTAAAAATTTAACGCGTAGAGTATGGCGTACTTAAAAGGTAATCGGGTGTAGCCCTTTAAATATTTGAGATTTCATTAAAAGTACCAAACAGGCGTTCACAATAACGTCAAAAACAAAAATATCTATATTGGCTGAATAAATGCGCGCAGTTAGTAACAGCGAGAGGATGAATCCTTTTGAAGCGTACATTAAAAAGCCTAGGGGATTTGAACGGGACGATCAAGCTTTTAGCAGTTCACCCTTATTTGCAAAGCGTGTTCTCATTTGAACCTAAAGCACATACATTCTGCGTGTGTTGACAAAAGGATATTTAATACCAACACATTAATAACCATGCAGTTAACATATTTCGCGCTTGTTATCACATTTTTGTTTTAATTATCGGGACTATTTTGCATTGTTCGATTTTTAAATTTTATTTTCACTTATCTTGTTGTGTAAGAGAAACTAATATCCTTTGATCTCAATTCTCCGTTTTCAATTTATGCATAGCACATTTAATATGCTTTTAAGGTTGAAATTCAAATTTGCTCTCAACACTTTTTAAAAAAATCGTCATAGAATTCCCTTTACTGAAGAGATAATCAAATCATATTTCCTAAATAATATTTGCGAATAGATAAATTCGTTTCTGCATTATTACTATTCTATGGTACAAAAAAGTATGATGATTTGATTAAACCCTAAATTATCGCATTAATACACTACACGTACTTTCAGTCTAGGATCAAACAAACTATGCGGCTTCAACTCAGAAATGTTTCGAATCCAAATTATCCAATAAAATGAAAAATAGTACATTGTCTTATTCGGATTAAAAGTGAAACTTTGTTTGACAAGCAATTTTTGCATTTGCAAGGCGGAGCGCTAGCGGAGCCGAGCGAATGCAATAATTGCACGTCAAACAAAGACACTTTTAATCCAAATGAGACATATTACTTTTTCTCCAACCAAAAATTAAATAAAATTTAAAATATAAATACTTAATTTTAAAACATTATTTGATGTAATATCAGAAAAGTCACTTTGACATTTTAAAATTGTATAATTTCGAAGAGTGCTTTTTCTATATTGTTTGAATTAGCAATAACTCGAGAACGGCGCTAGATATCAAAAAACTGAGCAAAAAATTCTCCCCCCTCGTCACAGATACACCCCCGTGAATTATCAGTAGGAAGGCATATGCAAAAATTTAGATCAATCGCGCACAAAAATAGTAAAAAATAAAATCACTTTTAAGTCATGCACAAAAAAGTTTTTTTAGTCCACGTAAAAAAAGGGTTGCTTAGCAATTTTCGCATTTTTATATTAATAACGAAAACGTCAACTTTTAGTAGAGGTAATGCTACTAAAAATGTACTGCTTTTAATACGGTTGGAGAAAAAATATATTTTATTGCAACTTTGCGTATGCTACTACGTAATTTTACATTATAATGAGTTACTACGACAATAAGTAATATATTATGCAATAATACACAACATTAAATTATTACTTAATATATTGTCGTGTTTCAAAATCCTCCATCGATTTTTGACAATAAATGTGATATTTAATTTGTAAATTTTATATTTTGTTTGGTCAAAAACTATGGAGATGGCAACAACGGGGGGGGGGGGGGAGAACAACCAGGCATTTGCCAAAAAGCCGTAGAGGCAAAGTTCTGTCTCTGATTTTATATTACGATTAATTTTTGAAAAAAAATTTGAGATTTGTCAACACAATGAAGTTTGATTTTTTTACCCAAGTGAGATTTATTATTTTGGATTTTTAAATTTTGGATTTAATGGATTTAATTTGGAAAATTTGAAGCAATGATTATAAGTTGGTTTGAATGGCAAATTTTATAAAATTGAAAATTTAATTTTAAGGTAAAAATAGAATGAATCCGATACTGCGACAGATGGTTGAATTATCTTTTAAATTGCGTTTCCATTTACATTTAAAATTTTATTTTTTTTTGTTTGGTTTTAAAATTTTAGTTTGAAATATAAGAGAACATTCTTAGATTCAACAAGTCTTCAGATTCAAAACACTCAAGAATTAAGAATTAAGTAAAATAATTAATTTAGAAAGTTAAAATCAAATATTTTAGAAACAAACGGATAATTGGATAAAGTTGGACATAATTATTAAAAATGAGAATTAGGTGAGATGGCAGTTGCAAATGTGCGTCAAGTTAGCACGGCTATTTTTGAAAATTTAAAAACTGAATATTGTGCCGAGCCGTGCCCGATGTGTGCCATGTTGTTCCGTATTTTTTATTTATTATCAAATCGGGCGCGCAACTCAAGTGGCTTGTGGCTGGTAATACGTTTTTAAAAAAGTGATCTGCGCAATTTAAAATCAACTTTTTGGACCCTGAGAAACAGACAAAAATGTATAACATAGAAAATGACACATAATATAATATAATCATGCAGATTTTGAAAAAAGGAAATGGAAGATAATTTAAAGTAAAACAATCAAGAATTAAGACTAAATGTAAAGAAAACTGATTTAGAAAGTTAAAACAAAAAATCTAGAAACAAACGAAAGATTGGATGAATTTGGACACCATTAATGAAAATGAAAACGAGGTGAGATCGAAGTTGGTAATGTGCGCGAAAATTCAAAAAAAAAAAAAAAAATGAAAATTCAAAAACTCTTTGCCACGTTTTCCGGTATTTTTTTTTTGAATTTTTTCGAGATTGCTTATTTTGAGGTTAGCCCAGCCATTTTTTATTTTTTTTAAATCGAAATTGTATTTAATTCTACTGGACGTGTGCCGTTATGTGCCGTAAATCCCAACAATTTTATTTTGATCAATACATTTTTTTAGGCGAGGAACTATTTTATCCATAGAAGTTAGCCCCGCAATTTTTGATTTTTTTTTACGTCAAAATCTTATTAGATTTTACACGATGTGTGCCGTTGTGTACCGTATATCATGAAATAAAATAAATAATAAACTAAAAGAGAGTTTACATACGTCAATATTACGGTGTCTTTCATCTCAATTAATTACAGGGAAAAACTGTGTGTATTAATTTTTCAGTATAAAATTTAATGGGTTACGACACGCTTTGAGAACAATCTAATACAATTTTGATTGGACAACATTAAATTAAAAATTAAAATTTTATTTTGATAAATAAAAATTTTTTGGGTCAAAAACCATTTTACTGATAAAAGTTAGCCCAGCTATTTTTTATTTTTTTTTAATATCAAAATTATATTGAATTCTACTCAATGTGCGCCGTTGTGTGCCGTAAACCATAAAATTAAATAAATAGTAAAATAACAGGGATTTGACATAAAATACATCAATATTACCGTGTTTTTCATCTCAATTAATTATAGTGGACAACTGTGTTAATTTTTCAGCATAAAATTTAATGGATTACGGCACACATCGGCACACGTCGTTTAAAATCCAGTACAATTTTGATTTTAGCAAAAATTAAAAATGGCGGGCTAACTTCTACTCCAAAATAAGCAATTTCTATATAATCAGAAAAACAAAAATTAAAAAAAAATACGGCGCAACGTGGCTCATATCGGGCACAGCCCGGCACAATATTCAGTTTTAAAATTTTCAAAAATGCCAGTGCTAACTTCACGCACAAAAGTTGATAGCACAGAGGAAACTATTATTAAATATAAAAATAGTCATGGTCCAAATAAAAAAATTAATGATGTGTCTGGTCAGAAATAGAGTAATTTATTTTGAATAAAAAAAAACAAAATGGCGGGCTAACTTCCATCAATAAAATAGTTTATGGCCCAAAAAATTTTTATTTGTTAAAATAAACTTTTATGATTTACGGCACACAACGGCACATGTCGAGTAGAATCCAATATAATTTTTATAAAAAAAATAAGCAAAAATGGCGGAGCTTCTATCGATAAAATAGTTTTCGGCCCAAAAATATTTTATTTTAATTTACTTTATCAAATTCAACAAATCAAATCAAAAAATCAAAAACATATTTTATTTTAATTTATTTCATCACAATAAAATTTTTAGATTTGCGGCACACAACAGCACACGTTGAGCAGAATTCAGTACAATTAAAAAAAAAAATGGCGATGCTAACTTTTACCTCCCCCCCCCCCCCCACGCCCCAAAATAAGCAATCTCTATAAAATCAAATAAAAAATAATATAAAATAAAAGAAATACGGCACAATGTAGCACAGCCCTGCACAATATTCAGTTTTAAAATTTTAAAAAATGGCAGGGCTAACTTCACGCACATAAGTAACTAGCAAAGAGAGAACAATTATTAGAGATAAATATAGTCATGGCCCAAATAAAATAATTAATAATGTTTCTGGTTGGAAGTATACTCAAGTATAGTGCCAGTTTCAAATTATGAATTTTGTACAAATTTTGTTTATTTTAAAATTTGTAAACAAGTAGGTGGGGAAACTAGGCTTTTTGCGGTTGAGAAAGCCGCTACAACGGTGTAAACCAAGCTTTATCTTTGAAATTTTACGAATTTATTTTGGGTTTTAATATAATTTTGTCAATGAAAGTTTTAAGATTTTGCATAATTTATTTTAATTTATTTTTGAAGTTAGAATTAAGCCATAATTATATTAATTGATTTATAAATTTATATAAAAGAATGAATATTAACTTGAAGTAATGCATTACCTTTTCATACTAATTAAAATTTCAGATAGGTCTGTATGATCTATATACATACCTCCATGAATCGGTAACATACCTTAAAATTTAAATTTATACTCACTTAATATTTAAATTTATTTACTTTAGTAATATAAAATTGTTTTGTATAGAATCAGGAATTTTAAAATTTTAAATATTGAGTATTTTTTATCCAATTTTACGGTTCGTTAAGAAATTATGTGAAATACCTCTTATATGTTCTATTAACCGTTCATAAAACAAAGTCCTGCCTGGTATGTAAATTTGAAAATTAATTACCCACCTCATTTGAAACTGCTATAACATGGCTTATTTTCTAGAACTATGCTGTGTACAAGTGACTGACAAAATTTTCAATATTTTAATTAATAATGCAATAAATAATATTGTTACTTCTGAGTTTGTCTTTCTTTAGGAAAGTCTATTTTTACCTAGAGAAAGTGGCCTTTTTTATCGCTAACCTCAATAGATCCACTAGTTGTTATATCATTTAGGGCTTTCCACACGAAAAAAAAAGCTGAGTATCATCAGCGTCTGGAAAACTTATCCAAAATAGGAAAATTTTAAAATTTTAAGAGTTTCCTACCTTTAATTAATTAAACTAATTTCAAAATCTTATAATTATTTATTTAATTCTAAAATAATTATTTATTTAATAATTTATTTAATTTATTAATTAGTTTAGTACTGCATCTTGCCCCAAGTACTTAGTTTCACAACTTCCCTTATCAAGGGACTGACAAACCATACATTTTCCAAGTCAAATTAAAATACAAATTTAAAATTTTACACAATAATAATTAATATTCAACAATCTATAAAAGTTTGATTTGCTACTGCATGGCTCTCAAATTATTTTTGTCCTTGTGGGAATTATGTTCAACTATTGACTCTACTCTATAATGCTCAAGTCGGTAAGTAAACCTAGTGATTTGTAAATCTGTCTTTGGAGGGTTATTCGAAAATTTTCACAAACTGTGACAGATTCCACATGTATTTTGAATAAGCTGTTCGGAGTTTATGTTGATTACAGTAGTGAGACTACAATATTTACATTTAGTTGTCGTGCTCAAAGGATTACAAATTGTAGTTGTCATTTTATCGATTTATCAAAATTTTTTTGTTTATTTAATAAAATAAACAAAATAATAATTATATAGTTATTATCCATCCTCTTTCTGTGTAGATTATACTAAGTGATGATGTATCAATGCAAGGTGAACGACGGATCAATGTTTTCACAAAGAACTCTGGTAAAAGGTGCGATGGATTAAAATATTTAGGACGTAGGTTTTGAGAAGATATATAGAAGGTCGCGCACTAACAGGACAAATATTAATTTGTCTCCATGTAACGTCACATGCGAAAAAAAACTGAATATATTATCAGGTTACACAAAATTTGCTATCCTTTTTTTGATTTATTTGCTTTATTAAGTCCGATAAAATTATTGGTAGAAAAAAACGGCAAAATAAATACTCAAGCATTTAACTGTAATTGGTTGTTACAAGTGGAAGAATGTAATCCACAAGAAATAAAAGCAGAACCAGACAAACAATAATATTTGTTATGAAAAGAGATTCAATAAATTTTTATTAAATATTCTTATATGAGAAAATTTTCGTTGTTTCCTTAGATATTTAATAACCGCAAGTCGCATTTTAAGTTAATTTTATTTATATTAGGTTGTGTAGTCCACGGCCAAACGAACAAAACCTTTAATTTATAAATAATTCTATGTTCGGCTACAAAATTAAAAATTAATTTGAGATTCAAAGATTAGTAAAGTGATTTTAGTCATTTAAGTAAATCTTATGTATTTAATTAGTCCAAACTAATCAATTAAAATAAAAAATTCTATGTCGGCTTTGATTTTACGATAAAACTGTTGATTACACAAAACAAGGTGTATCAACAAACAATTAATCTAAGGAGGTTTGTGGAAATTGACCACAAGATTTAGAAAGCTGTAATAGAGGTGCATTTAAAACCCTGTGTTAATGCGGAGTTCTTGAAATTTCCATATTGCAATTTTGATGTTTTTCAATGAATAAAATTAGGAAAATTAATAAAATTAGGAAAATAGCTGTCATCTAATTATGATAACAAAGTATCATTTTGTATGACTTTTTGACGTCATAACGTTGAACTTTTTTGTTACATATTTTATGTTATGCATTATTTTAAATTTTATAAGGTTTCCAACCTTCCTTACAGACGGTGTTGGGTTTTCTTTAGATTGTCAGGTTTTTTAGATTATTGGTTAACAATTTAATACCAATCTGAAATTCAGTACTAAATGGACCAATCAAGTTGCTTATATTATTAATCAAAAAACCGGAATTTTAAATTGGTAACCATTGCCCAATGCAAATCTGCTAAAGTCTATCAGCTCCGGATGAAGGTTGGAAACCTGCTTTAAAAAATGTTTTCTTTTATTTATTGTTACAATTTAAAATGTTAGTTGAGTTTTACAGTAGCTATCAGCAAACCGGGGAGTCTGGGGGGTGTGGAATACCCTCCAGTCCACCGTTTGCTCTTTTTAAATATTTATTACTACAATTTAAAATGTTAGTTAAGTTTTAATGTAGCTATTGGGAAACCGAGGGGTCTGGGGAGTATGGAATACCCTTGTCTTCTACTGTCTTCTACCGTCTTCTGTCTTCTACGATACACATCCAAAGCCTAAACGTGAAGCTACTGCTGAATCAGTTTTTTCAATTTGAAAACATACTGCATGCATATGGCAAGAAAATCACATGGACTTATTGGCTTTCAGTGCTACCAGATTTGAGATTACTCCGAAGAGATTTTTCGTATTCTCCAAATTCTTACTCAGCCATAATTTTATATTAAAAAATTGTTCCCAAAATTATTATCCCTATTTTTGCAGTTTTCTGGAAGCAACAGCTTTTTTTCCATTAATTTTATTAATTCATATTTTTGTATGCCAAGATTCCGTTTTATCAATTATTTTTTAATACTAAATGTAAATGCCTCAAAAATATAAGTTTTTCAAAAAAAATATATAAGAAAATTTAGGGAAATTAAGCAGTTTGAATAAATTTGAATTTTTGGAAAAATGGACTAATATTTGGTCCGATTATATGACTATATTTGGATTGGACGAACCTATCAAAAAATTAATTATGATGCAACTAATTTATTTAAAACTTTTTCTACTTATTTCTCGGTCGAATTTCAAATTGTTAATAAATTTTTTCATAGTGAATTATGGTTTTGATCCATTTGTACATAAGAAAATTTTGTTCAGAAAAGTATTGCTTAATATAAATTTAAAGGCATAATTTTTCTTTAATTCCTTTCAGTTTATTAAAGTAATTTTTAAAACAAAATAATATTTCTAATAGCAATTTTACAAACATTTTGAGAAATTTAGAAAAAATTCGATAGGAAAACTCCAAACCAAATTTTTTTTCACCAAATTTTCTTTTATGAGATTTTCTTGGATTTTGCCGGATTTCCTAACATTTCCCCACTTTTCCTATATTTTCTAAGATTTTCTAAGATTTAAGATTTAATTAATTAATAAGATTCCTAAGGGAATTATGATTTCTTTAGATTTTCTCAGATTACCTTGGATTTTCTCGAGATTTCTTTTAGAAAAAGTTGAAAAAAAAAGTTGTCTGAAATATTCTTCAAATTTCCTGCTTTTATAAAATTTTCCGTGTTTTCCAAAAATTTCAAAGATTTCCTAAAAATTTTCTATGGATTTCCTCAAGTTACCTTGGATTTCCTTGGATTGGGCTTCAAGATTTCTGTTAGAAAAAGTTGAAAAAATGGTTGCCTGGAATATTTGTCAAATTTCTTTTCTAAAATTTTTAGTGTTCTCCTAAAATTTTTAGTGTTTTCCTAAAATTTTCTAGATTTCCTAAAATTTCCTATGAACTTCCTCAGGTTATCTTGGATTTCCTTGGATTACCACAAGATATCTTTTAGAAAAAGTTAAAAAACCGGTTGTCTGGAATATTCTTCTTATTTCCTGATTTTCATTTTCTATCAGGAAAATCATGAATTTCTGATTGCTCAGAAAAGTATTGGTTAAAATAAAACTAAATACTATAATATGTAAGAGCCAATCTTAATACATAAAATCCCAGCCCGCTGCTGCTCCTGCTCCAGCGTGTCATTTTTTACCAACCAAAAAATATTAAAGTACCGACGGCAGTACTCCCCCTGGGACGAGTTGCACATCAATCGAGTTTCCAACCAATCGGGTCTAGAGGCCCGTCCGTGGACGGGCTTTCCAGCTAGTTTCATAATAAAAGTTAGAGGGCTTTAAAATTTATAAGGCGACTTAAGACAAAACAGACCCTGTTGTTAATGCCCTGTTAACTTTTATTATGAAATTGGCCCTAATTGTTTTAGTTTATTAAAATAAACTAAGTTTTTTTCAATAAATTTTTTTTTATGAGATTTCCACGGATTTCCCAGAATTTCATAAAATTTCCTTAAATTATTTATTAAAATTTCGGAGATTTTCTCAGATTTCCTTGGATTGCCTCGAAATTTCTTTTAGAAAAAGTTGAAAAACAAGGTTGTCTGGAATATATTCTTCAAATTTTCTGATTTTCTAAAATTTTCTGTACTTTCCTAAACGTTCCTAGATTGCCTAAAATTTTCTATGGATTTCCTCAGGTTACTTTGGATTTCCTTAGATTGACTCAAGTGTTCTTTTAGAAAAAGTGGAATAAAAAGGTTGTCTAGACTCTAGAATATTCTTCACTTTTCCTGATTTTCTAAAATATTCTGTATTTTCCTAAAATTTCCTATTGATTTCCTCAGATTTCACTTTACTTGCACACCGCACTTCTTCAGCGGTTTCTCCCTCGAAATAATGAAAATATTTAGAAAATAAACTCAAAAAGAATTTCAAGTAGATTTTGTGGTATATTAGTATGTATTTGTAAAATGCAAGATTTAACAGAACTAAACAAAACGTTAAAATAATAAATTTTAACAGTAAAGTAAAGAAATACAATACGTAGAAAAATCGTTACTATAAAAACCAAAAAGACATTAATTATCACTTGACAAGATTAAAAAAAAAAAATTTAAAAATGAAATATTTCCGTAAAAAGATTAAACATTAAAAATAAATGAGTAATACGATATAAGGCCTTATTTCACTGTTTTTGCAGATCTTCAGTCGTACCTAACTCGAAATTGAATGAAAAATTTAAAAAAATATTTTTTAAAATTTATTATTTTAACGTTTTGTTTAGTTCTGTTAAATCTTGAAAATATTTAGGTTTAATGCTGTTGTGTGGATTTTAAATAGCGTAGACGCAGATAAGGCAAGTGCACATCAGGACCCCGATGTTCCGCCACTGAGTATCTTTCATAATAAAGTTGCTAACTTTAAATCTAGAAAAGTTGTAAATTTTCTTTGATCATTAGAGTAAACAAAGTATCAATAATAAGTCAATCACGCGATTTGGTAGTATTCATGATCTCTGACTTCAAAAGTTATTCTTTTGAACAGAATCATTAAATTAATGGGGAACCCCCTGGCTTCAGAAAATAAACTTTTGTGTTCATGATATTATGTGATCGACTTTATTTAATAAAAATTTTTCACACAACTGTAACTGTACTGCAGTAACTGTAATACAAAAACTGTATGTGTTAATTTTTCTGTATTAAATTTAATGGTTTATGACACACCTCGAGTACAATCCACTCCAATATTGATTAAAAGAAAATAAAAAATTATAGGGCTAACTTTTATCGATAAAATAGTTTTTGGCCCAAAATTTAAAAAAATATAAAAATTTTTTGATTAAGGGGTTCTATGGGTTTCACGGCTTAAAAGATCGAATTTTTTTATTGTCTTATTAATTAACACTGCAGCTGCAGCAGGTTCTTTACTTTATGGCCCTGGATCGACGATTCAATGCAAGTTAAAAAAATAATTTTTTTTCCAGTTTATTGACACTCAATACTTTAAACGCGCTAATATCGAAACCGTGCTTTTAAAGTCGGTTGTCAAGATTTCTCGAGAACTACTCAACCGAGTTTGATGAAATTTTACACAGGTCTTCGCGATACAATTCACAAGGACTTGGACGAAGGACTTTTCTTTTCAATTATTGCAACTATTTAAAAAAATCAAAATGTAAAGCAAATTTTACCGAAATTTGCATGTCTTTGTAAAATGGTTTACCACAACTCCAATTTTCACTTTTTCTTTTCTTTCGTCCAAGTTCTAGTTTATAGGCTTAACTAAAACACCTATTTTTTTTCACTTGAGATGATCCTGTCATGAATTCTGCTGTCAACGCGGACCCAATTTTTTTCCGAAGGGTCACCAAAAATGACGTCGCAATGGCGGAGTTTTAAATATCTTTCTACGAAAATTTCAGAAATTCTTTGTCAAATGTGTATGTTTAAGGCTATAAAAAGTTTGAATAAAATATTTTATTTTTTATGTGGAAAAAAATTGTTGAAAATAGGCCGTTTTTTCCCCATTAAACCTATGTTCAGGCACACAAAATAATAGTTAGTAGAACAATTTTTATTTTTAAAAAATCAAAAATTGTATGTAAAATTCTATTAATAAAATAGTTTTTGGTCCAAAAAAATTAAAGAAATAAAAATAAAAATTTTTGATTAAGGCACATAAAGAAGTAGTAGTAGTAAAAATTTGATTTATAAAAAAATCAAAAATGGCAGTCCAATTTCTACTACCAATTAAGCAATATCTATAAAATCAAAAAAAAATTTAGAAATGGCACAACATGGGACCGCCCGGCACAATTTTTATATTTTCAAAAATTTCGGATTAACTGCACGCACATTTTTCAGTACCTCTTGAATTTTATGGAGTATCCTTTAAAGTGGGAAGATACAGATTAAAATTATTACTTTTTGCAATAATAATATACAAGAATATTAAACATTAATATCGAAAGTTAAACAATGAAACAAAGATTTTATGCAGCACATTTTAATAATTGTTTCTTTCAGATTAAAAAATAATTTTTTTTTAGAATACAAACTATGATTAGTTTTTCTGAATATCAATAATTCTATTTGAATAGAAAAACAAATTTACTTAGCTCTTAGTCAATAAAAATACCGCTGTTTTAAAAATAATATATTGTTTATTAAAAACTCCTTACAAAAATAAACTAAAACATATAGAATCAAATTTTTATTATTTTCTTGCAGTAAACAAACTACAAATTCTATCACAAAAATAAAAAAATTATTTTATAAATAAAATTAAAGCTGATTTATCAGGTTAACAACATTACGAATCTTACTATTTACAACGGTTGCAACCCTCCGAGATGTTTAAATTTCTCTTTAGAAATGGCAAGGAAAAGTCAAAATAATAGCAAATTTTCAGTTATAGATGCTTTTTTAAATACCCGAAAGAAAATTTTTTATAATATTTTATATAAACTTAAAACACTGTGACTGATAGACACATCAGGAAGTCGTCGGAATGGATCACATTCTGTTACAAGAAAAAATGGATAAAATTTATATATTGACAGTTATTTTTACTCCATTTAATTTATGGGAGCTTTTTTAGGTTATTGGCATAAAGCCACTTTGTGTTCTAATGCATGCAATAATAAAAAGCTTTTTGCTTAATGGCGAAAATGCAATAATAAGGATAAAAACGAAAGGAGTGATATCGTTAATATTTCTACGTGTTTTTATAGGTGGCACTCGTCTCGGCGAAAATCTGAAAATGTAATATCGACATATTATAAATAATTTAGGAACTTGAAGAATAATAGAGGCAACATAACGAATTTAATATTATATCAAGATAATCCCTGCATTAATAATATATCGCCGCTGATGCTGAAACAAAAAAACTGCTGAGTTAACGCTGCATGGTTTCTTCCGACTACAAGATGTTTTGATCATTTCCCAATTTAGTGATAACAAAAATTTTTACAGCTCTATTGCCTTAAAATTCTGAAACTTCTATCGTTAAACAAAAGTATTCAAATGTTTTATTCGGTAATTCAAAATAAAAAAAGGGGTCAATAATCCACCGGACTTTTATAGCAAGCGATATTTTAGTTTAACAAAAATGTTCGCTGATACAATCATAAAAAATGTTGAACATACTCGTATGTGTGATTAAATATTTATGTACCATGTAAATTAACTAATTGTTTTTTATTAGGTAATCTGGTAATCACGAAACTGGTAATTCATCATTTTGTACTACACTTGTACAAGAAACTACATGAAGGTCCACGGGGATTGCATTACTAATGATACAGTTTTTAATTTAAAATGCTCTTTACTTACACGAAAAGAGTTTTCCACATAAAAATAAAGTTTAATGATAGAGAAAATAAATTATTCTGCGAGAGTTACATTTACTTTTTTAAGTTTAGGTTTATCTTTTTGGTATGTTATAATTTCGCAGCCCTCACAAAGCGCAAGCAAATATTCCCAGATATAATATACATTTTTAAATTTGTGAAGGTAGTACCTCCCTTATTTAAGTAAACGATAGACAAAATATTTTTTCTTTTTGTACATGTCGACTGTGCTTTATCTTTGTGTACATCATTATACACAATTCCCTTCAGTAGTTGTTATCTTCTTATTCTTATCTTATGCAAGGAAATAAAAATGCATAAAAATTTTAATAGTTACACCCTTGAACAAAAAATGTAAAGAAGCTTTTTAAATTTCATTCTACTACTGAAAATGTAGAAATAATATTTGCTTAAAATTAAATGCTTTGTAAATTTTATTCGACATAATTTATTTTAAATTACTGAAACTCGAAACGCAATTAAAAAGTCATTAAATTTTAGCCAAAGTACTTCAACAATAAAAATGTAAATACTAAATTTTATATTTGCATAATGCAAATAATTCTGACAATGTTCTTCAATAATTGAAAAATTGAATCCCAATTTACTTTTGTTAGGTATACAAACATCGCTAAACATAACAATAATTTTTTGTTGATATTATTTCAATTTCGTCCTACTACTTATACTAAACATTAATATGTTCCTCGATCTAGATTCGAACGTCGTAAACGAAATAAAGACTACCGCCCCGGGCTGATGAGAGAAAATTCAGCAGTTATTCTGTTGACATCTTGCTCAGCTCTGATTGAGCTGTTAAAGATGGACAGTTAGAAAGAAATTATAGCCGCCATTTATAAAAGAAAAGATTCTGTCTAAGAGTTACCAATTTAGCCTGATAATGTTCTGATAAATCTGCGAACAAGTATTTTAAATTTGCCTTTCAACCGGTTTTCGGTTTCATCATAATACAATTTTTGAAATTAATACTGACAATAATTTTGTTTTTGAAAATTTGAAAATTCAAATTTTATTACAAAACATGGCAATATATTATTATATAATTATAAATTTTTCTTTCTCATTGCAACAGCATTTAAGTTCTTTTGGAGAAAATTTACAGTCTAAATAAGGCGGTTAGAATAATAAATTATATATCGGTGTATTTATTCTCTTTGTTGTTTAATTGTTTCATTTGTCTGTGGAATCCGAGTTAGATTATCTATCACTACATTATACAAGTACTTAGCTAATCAGACACATATTGGCTTAGATGAATTGAATTGCTCCCCAAGTTGACCTAAATTTTGTAACATTGTTTTTAGTTTTCGTTTTCAAATTGTATTTTGTTTTTTTTGATTTTTTAGGTGGGGACACCAAGCCTTTTGGCAATCATGGTCATAACTCATGAGAAAGTTTGATTTATTTTGAATTGCGATTGTTTAATTAGATAACACAGGGCAACAAAAAAAATAAAGTTGTTTGTTTCCTGTAATTTTTTTTTTGTTTCTATCTCAAACTGATGCGTATTTTTTAAATTCCGCAACACTTTTGCTCTAACAGCTTTTGTTTTTGAGTTATAGCTAAATGTACGTTTCAATTTTCTTTCACGCAAGTTTCCAGGATTAAGTACAGAAAAACTGAAAGCTGGTATTTTTGATGGGCCACAAATTAGGCAACTCGTGAAAGATCCTAATTTTGTGAAATCAATGACTAAAGTCGAATCCAAAGCGTGGAATTCATTTATTTTGGTTATGAGTAATTTCCTAGGCAACAAGAAATCTGACGACCATGTCGAGCTTGTTAAGTGCATGTTATCGAACTTTCAGGAGCTAGGGTGCAACATGAGCATAAAAATCCACTTCCTGCACTCGCATTTAAACCGATTTCCACAAAATTTGGGCGATTTTAATGGGGAGCAGGGTGAAAGATTTCATCAAGATCTTCGGACAATGGAAGAGCGTTATAGGGGAAGGTGGGACTCACATATGATGGCAGACTACTGCTGGAGTTTGCAACGAGATCTACTTAACCTCGTTCATTCAAGGAAATCTTATAAAAGATCATTTGATAGTGTACAATAGAAATTTTGTTAACATTTTCTTGCATTTTTAGGTCAAAATAATAAAATTGTATATTTCAAAAAGTAAAGCTGTTAGCAATCTCGCAGTATTTTTTTCATAGTCAGGGCTAGAAACACCCAATAACAGAAAAAAAATTGGAGGAAACAAAACTTGTGTTGACCAGTGTAATTTATGAATTTTTGGATTGATAAAAATTAAGAAAGATAACAATAATTGGATTTTTAGTTAAGTAGGTACCTAGTTAACTGGTAAAAGTGTAAAATCAGAATTAAAATTTTAAAAATATCATAAAGTAAAGTTTACATCCTACGTATGGTCGAGTAATCTCGAGACAATTTGCTTAATTCTAATTATATTGGAATAAAATTTAATATTTTTAGTTATGCATTTGAATTCCTGACTTGTAAAAAGTTAATAATATTAAAGCTTCAATACAACAAGATAATTAAACTAATAAAAATCAATATTATTTTTAAGCTTTCAGCGAACGGTTTCGATTTCATCAGAAAATTTATTTATAAAGAAGTGGAAACCGAAATAAACATATTGCCATTTCGCTGAAAGCTTAAAAATAATATTGACTTTTATTAGTTTAATTAGATAGTTGCATTGAAGTTTCAATATTAAAAATTCTTTTAAGTTCGGCTAAAAAATTCGTTTAGAAGAAAAAAATGTTTTTGTTAATAAAATTCAATTTAATTATTTAATTATCCAAAGTTGCCTTCGAGGGCGATCCACAGATTATAGCGATCTTCCAACTTTTCGATACCATTTTTGTAGTACGATATGTCTTTAGCCTTAAAATAGGCCTCTGTTTCGGGGATTACTTCTTCAGTGGTTCTAAATTTTTTTCCAGCGAACATTTTATTGAGGTCTCCAAACAGGAAATAGTCGCTGGGGGCCAAATCTAGAAAATATCCTGGGTGGGGAAGCAATAATTCATAGCCCAATTCATTGAAGTTGACCATCATTTTTATCGACTTGCATTGTCATGATGAAACAAAATTTTTTTCTTGAAATAATTCCGTTTTTTCCCAATTTCATCCTTTAAACACTCTAACAATTCTATATAATAGTCGCTGTTGATTTTTTTCTCCTTTTCAAGATAATCGATGAAAATATATACAGACGTCATAACTTTGCCTGCCGACTGTTGTGTTTTTCTTTGGATTGGGTTCTTTGGGTGCAGTCCACTCAGCTCACTGCGGATTAGACTCTGGAGTGTGGTGATGAAGCCATGTTTCATCCATTGTTACATATCGACGAAAAAATTTGGTTTTATTGCGGTTGAACTTCTCCAAGCACTGCTCCGAATCATCAATATGTTATTGCTTTTGATTGACATTGAGCTCACGCGGCAACCACTTTGCACAGAGTCATACAAAATTATTTGGTAGATTGTTTTGATATTTTCGTCTGTAAGAGCCTCTTTTGGACGTCCACTGCGCTCATCATCGATGCTCATATGACCTATACGGAATTTAGCAAACCACTTACTAATAGTTGCTTCCGCTGGAGCAGAGTCTGCATAACACTTATCAAGCCAAGATTCTGTTCCAGCACATTTTTCCCATTAAAAATCAGTGTTTCATTAACACACGAAATTCCTTTTTATCCATTTTTTTTCCAATAACAAAAGTTGTTTACTCAAAATTCTAAATGCTATAATGCCTCTCTTGGAAACAATACGAACTTTTCAGCCGACCTAATAATATTAACTCCCACCCGAAATTTTATGGCAATAAAATGCAGTATAACCGAAATAAGTATAATTACAAACATAGCTAACTCAAGTTTAAGAACGGTCTGAAGCTAGTCAAAACCACCATCAGGCCCAAGTTTCGCTTCTGCGAATCAGACGAAAAAGCTCCAAGTAGTGCAAAAACTCATCGAATAAAAGTCTACAGGAGGACTCCAAGCTATAGAGTATATCAAGGAGTTTCTTCAGTGGCGTATCTAGAGCTTTTGCCGCCTGGGGCGGTCCGATATTTTGCCGCCCCCTACCAAAAGATTTCTACTTAAATTTAAAAAAAAGGGTCATCGAGGTGTTCGTAATCAAACATTTAACATGCTCTAGCAGTATTTTTCAAAGCCAAAATTTTTAATAGCAAAAAAAAAGGTCATCGAGATGTTCGTAAACAAACATTCGACATCCTCTAGCTTTTTTCAAACCCACAATTTTTGTGGGATTGCGGGATGGGTAAATTACCGGGGAGATTTGGTGGATATTGGGCAAGAAATGTGTTAGAGACGTGAGGAGGTGTGATGAGATGTAAATAGATGCAAGGGAGATGTACATAGAAGACTTCCACATCAGGGAGGTGGAAGTGAGATGTCGGGAAGATGTGGATAAGGAGTAAAATATTGAAAGATATCGGAAATTTTTGAAAAATATGAAAATAATGTAGAACAATTAGTTGTGGTCACAAGGGAAGCATTATAACAAAGTTAATTAACTAACTGTCTATGTGTGCGCACCAGTAGAAGTCTTAACGCACAAGCAGTTAAGAACCAAACAAAGAATAACAAGAAAACGATTTAAAACAAAATAATAAATAAAATAAATTGTTCTGTTTAAAAGCTATTAATTTAAATTTGAAAAATATTTTGTAAATATTTAAATTCTATGGGTTTTCCGCCAACAAAGTTGTGGTGGTAGCAGTGAGAGGTGAAAATTACAGTGACTTTATAGAGTCACTGTAGTGGAAATGTGGCCTTTTTGCCAATATGGTCACTGGAGGTAGAAAGTGAAGTGCATATTATTTTTTACAATGATATTTAAATTGTTTTTAAATGATTGCAAGAAGTTGCAGCAAAACCGGGGGCCCTTGTGCGACGCATCCGCCGCACCTCATAGTAGTTCCGTCCCTGGCGTGTACGTGTTGTTTATGCTTTCACCTAATTGCTTGTTAGCAGTGGCGTATTTAGAAATTCCTTAGTGGTGGGGGACCGATTATTTTTCTGATTCTGGTTAATCCATTCATATACGTAAGTGGTAAAGTGATAACAAAATTTTAATTTTTAAACCTAAAGTTACAAATTATTTTTATCGGTGAAGGCTTCAGGAATACAATCCAAGTCATCCTTGGGGGGGATTGTTCACTCCTAAATACGCCACTATTTTTTATTATTAATTAATAAACTGTCGAATAAAATGGACGATGCATATGACGGTGCATATACTCTGCATCCAGAAAATGTAATTCTTTTTGCAAAGTTTCAGATAGTGGTCACTTTTAGTGCAGCGAATTTCTGTTTTATAAATCGGGGATTGAGGTGGTTGTCCGCATTTTGGAAGTACTTAATTTTTCTCTTCTTCTCTAATTTCTCGCTTGTTTCTAATTTTTTCTAGCGAGTTCCCTCGACCGGAGAGTCTGGAAGGTATGGATTACCACTCTGCATTTAAAACTGAACAGTTCCTAAAAAACAAGGGTGCACTGCACCATACCCCCCGGATTTACATCACCGTTTCCTTAACAGTATGCATCAGAGAATGGAGAGTTATGTAGATCTAACATAAATCTAAGTCATTTACTGATTAGTAAATCTCATTGCTCAAAGTTCAAGAAAAATTAAATAAATAAGGAAATTTCGGGAGGTTTTCAAGAAAAGTAGATATGATGTACGTATTTTGATTAGAAGATTTGCCTTTCAAAGTTGCATAAAACAAGTGTTACTATAAAAACGCCTCCCCCCCCCACTGTGCAACAAGCTGTATGTATTGCGAAATTCGGATCAGCTGGGTAACCATTAGAACACGACTTGGTACAAAATCATAACACCCACAAACTACAAACATGGACTCACTAAAATAAACTCCCACAAAGCTTTTTTTGCTTTCCTCTTCAAAGAATAAACCATGTGCGGCCATCCCAACATGCAAAAGCAAAAGGCAAGGCACACGCTGCTCTGGTCTCCACCGTTGCCTGTGGAACCCAAGTCCACGTCAGGGCTACTGCTCCTTTCCAGTACACTTGCGAAAAGATTCTGATCCAGAAAGAACGAACTGACCTAGCTCAACGATTCTGAGAACCGCTACAGCAGTACAGCAGTAAATATAGCCGATAAGGGATATAGAACAATCACAAAGTTCCCCTTTCGAGACCAAGAGTAAATGGCAAAACCATGGAATCCTTATATTAAGTAGTTACTATATTAGATTAAAATAAGTGTAATTACTTATAATTACTTATAGTTACTTTTGTTTGCACTAAATTTTTTTAAATATCAAAACTCAAAAAAAAATTCTACAGCTATTTTAGAGGCTCTTAAAATTCCACAATTTGATTATACTTAAAATTCTTTAACTTACGAATAATTAAAAATAAAATTACCTTGATTGTCGATATTCTTACTTTAAATTTACAATTACATATAATTTTCTTTTATTGCATTTTCGTGCCTTTCAACTTTAGAATTCTATTTGATCCTAATAGTTTATCACACCACTTTTATTTCCAAAATCTTACTTTTACGTCACAATAAATGTAAATTAAATACATTTTTTTCTCATATTTTTTCTCAAATTTGCGGATCTTTCAAATGTTAGGGTAAAAAGTCCTAAAAACGTAATGCGAGTATTTATAAGGATATATCCATTAGGTTAGCTTTGCCCACGGTGCGGCGTGACATTATGTTATACAAGTAATTTTTGGCATAAATTTCCAATCTGTATCTGGGAGAATCTGGCGTGCAAGTAAAGGGAAATCTGAGGAATTTAAAGTAGATCCAGGAAAATTTGAGAAAATCTTAAAATATCCAAGAAAACCATAAGTAATCTTAGAAAATAGGAAGATAGGAAACCCCGAGGACGGTTAGGGTCTGATGCTTATATGCTTCGATTACTAAGCAGAGAATCCTGGTTCGAGCCTGAGTAAAGTAAGAATTTTATTCTAACTGTCTTTCCTCGGCGGACAATGGCAAACCACCGAGGTAGCCTGCCTTGAAAACCCTTCATAAAATGAATTGATTTGCCAAAACCCACCCTGGGTTGCCACAGTAGCAGCGCTATTGAGCAAAATTTAAATAAATATTTTAATATTCGTTACAATGTTTTGGTAGAAATCTTTAGTAGTATAACGAAAAACTGTTTTGAAAATTTCGCCAAAGAAAATCACTGGTGTAGGAGGGCGAAATCCGTTTCCACGTAAAAATTTGTCTGTAACTAATGAAAGATAATTAGAAATAAATTTACTACGTCAAGCTCTGCCCATTAAAAATCTTTTCTGTAACTATTTACGTCGAGTACACGTACCGTCCATAAAATAAAGCTCGTTTCAAACAACTGAATGCATCTTAAATGCAAAATGAAAACTTGAAAGCGATTATTTTCTTAATTAATTGATATTATATTAGGCCAGGAACCAACTGGGAAGTGGATAGCCGCGGTTCAAATAAACTGCTAGGATCTGAGGGTTATGGGGATTGTAATGGGAAACCAGCCCATTAATTGAATTTCCTAGTACGTCATCTTGGCTTCAATCAAGTGGCACTTCAAGAAGAATCGCTTTAATTTAATGTGATCAATCAAATTATACAACGAGTAGCTAATGAGTTTTGAGTAAAAAAATTATAATAAAATTTTTACAGACAAAGAATTTTACGATGTCACAAAGTAATATGCAAGTGACTGTATGTTGGTAAGGTCAATTCTAAGATATACAAGAAGGATTGTGTCATGATTTTTTAAATACCATAAATTGTTGTGTTTTAAAATAGAAAAATTTTATTTTTAATGAAGAGAGGCTCCAACCCTTAATTAGTATTTATTGCTGTTGTTTGCCACTTTGAAAAGTGGATCGCTTGAATTCTTAACATGGAGATTGCATAAAATGCAATTTATAATAATTTATTTATTTTAGGTAGAGCATAATTATTTTGGTTCAAAAATAAAACAAAACGATAAATTCCAATTAATCCAACAACTGATTATACTAAAACAAAACACTCTTCTTCACGAATAAGGTTATGTAAATTAATTTGAGTAAAGTAAATAATACCTTGAATATAACGAAAATTGTACAAAAGTAACATTTATTTGCACGAAATACCGCAACCTTTAATAATTAAAGTTTACACGCTACTAATACTAAAATTTTATTTCAATTTCCCCAAAAATTACTAACACTTAAAACGTAACTAATAATTTGCAATATTAACTTTTCACATTTACACGCCGGAATTTTGAGAAAATTCGGTAACAAAATTTATAATTTCCTATAACCGTATTATGTGAATGAAGTATCGAACTAACGTTTAATATTGTGTAAACACGCAGCATAAACAGAGAGTTTCATTAAAAATACTCCTTGTTAGTGTGTATTAGGATTATTAAAAAAAATACACGCAAATTTTCACAAACCATTGCCGTGGCTCGATTTTCCCTTACATATAATTCTCGAGAAAGTTATTCAAATTTACCAACCAACCGTATTTATACTGCATCAGTTTTTTATAGTATGTCATTAGGTCCTCAAACGGTTAAAATATTGAAATTCCATAATTTGGTAATATGATAAATTTTCAACGTTTTTTATTTTCATTTTCACTCAGAACATTTTCAACCTTCATTTCGCTTAAGTTTTAGCTTAATATCCAATTTAATTTATTTAATGTTTTTCTTAGGTTTGTTATTTCCATTAATTTGTTTTATTAATCTTGTCTGGTGCTCGACATTAACAAAATTATTTTTTCTTTCGACGCTAGAAACCACTTTTAGCATAATATAACGGCAGAGAAGTTAATAATATACAATTATACTGTTTTGGCGGACAAAATAAGGTTTATTTCAGTTTTTTTTTGTACTGGGAGTTCACAGGAAAACTTTTTGACAATTGTAATATTTTTCTGTGTATTCTTGAAAAATTTGATAAAATCATTCTAAATTTTATTAATTTTGAATATTTTTTCAGTAACCTGTGAAGTAATACTTACGGTCCTTAGCTCACCGCAAAGTGTTAGTTGCTATTAAGATCGAATTCTGACGTGCTTTTTTAAGACAGCTAACCGTATTTTTGATTTTTTAACAACTTTTGGATTAAGATTAGAAGGTAATATTTTTAATTGCGGTTGCTGTATATCATTTTATATTAATGAGCTTCATCTATTTTTGAAGCTATTATTGACCGATTTAATCTGTCTTCTTTACAGTAGAAGACGGTGTAAGCAAGTGATCGTAAGAAAATTTAAAGATTATTAAAGACCGAAGAAAGTAATAATGTGACTTTACCAACAAAATAAATTAAATACAAAGCCAAATACAAGTTTTGAATAAAACTTAAATGAGAAAAAAACAGAGAAATTAAATAATTTTGTTAAAGTTTATTTAAGATTCTGTAAATATTTTTGAATTTCCTGGTTTTCCAGCCAACTAGTTGAGGTGGCAACAACTAAGTAGGAAAACCACCATTCGTCAAGATATTGCCAAAAAGAAGACCTATCCAAAGGTGTCTCAAGTGTGGTGAAGGGAGACATTTGGCGAAAGGTTGCAAGAGAGAAAAGCCCTTCTACATCATGTCTAAGGCGAATGGCCACGGAACCACCAGCTCCACGTGCTCAACAGTGAAAACAAGAGCAAAACGCTGCTATAACGACTCAACAAATGAACAACTCCTGCTGTGTTTAATTTGTGGGATCAGTCGCTCATCAATGTGACACTCGCATCGACAGACATCGTCAACAGAATTCTAAATTGGAAAGTCCTTGAAGACGAGACTGAAAGTGATCACAAATATATTTGCTTCGAGATTGGTGACCCAATTCCGAGGATGGAACACAAGTAAATTCAACAAACACAGTGCCAGCCTAGCAATCGAGAAGGCCAGCAATAAAAATGTCAAAACTGCAGAAGATCTGGTAGAGCTACTGATTGATATAAGTGACGTCGCTATGCTACGCAAGAGAAAAACCGGAAAAAAAGGGACTTACTGGTGAAACAAAGAAATTGCAAAATTCAGAGCAGTAACTAAATAATTAGAAAAAGAATCCAACTATGCAAAAGATTAAACTACACAGAGGAACTTGATAGGTAGAAAATCCTATTAAGAACCGAACAAAACAATATGGCAAGAGCTATAAACACAAGTAAAAAGGACGGCAGGAGAAACACTCTGAGATAATTGGACTACGACGTATGAAGCCTTAGATACCGTATAGTAACCAAGAAAATCCAGAGACATCCAATTCCCGGTAAGACACCGGAGCAAGTAGAAGCAATTACTACAACATTGTTTCCTACCCTTGATATCATCAATTGGTCGGATACCCCAACGCAAGACTTTGTCCAATTGACGGGAGAGAAATTAGTTAGACGCAGGCGGTTTAGCGTAACCAGTCCAGTGCAAAGGCAATTCAGCGCAAGGTAAATTCGGTGCAAGGACGATTTGACGTAACCCAATTCGGCGCAGAAACTTTTCGGCGCAGATAATTGTGAGAATTCGGGCGTCAGCATCAGTTGTGGTTTGAATTCCTTATAACTTTTTAATTTAAGCAATAATAATTATTTCATTTTTTTAATTAAATTTTAAAATTGTATGTTTTTACAAAATAAAAAGAATTGTTTTGCGGGCGAATCGTCTTCGCGCCGAATCGTCTTTGCGTCGAAACGTCTTTGCATCGAAACGTCTTTGCACCAAAATGGAATACGGAAAATCGTCCTTGCGCCGAAACTGGCTACGCCGAAAAGTCTTAGATCGGACGCAATACCAAAGGAAACCATGGCAACCTTGATAACCATGGCAGCCTTGGTAACCATGGCAACCTTGATGAAATAAACCCACGGGTGGTACTAGAAATACCGAATGACTACGCATCGCGAGGAGAATTCCCGACCATCTTGAAGCGCGTGATGCAGGTACTACTACCGAAGGGAAGCAAATCAATAAAGCTGACAAATTCCTACAGACCCATCTACAGACAATTAAATAAAAATAATAAAATCTTACCTAACACAGAAAAGCCCGTAGAAGAGCAATTTTATCAGCAAACGGTTAACGTTACCAGTGGCTCGGTTGTGGCGTCCATGCTATGGAAAGTCCAATATGATAGCGGGCTACGAGCGCCAATGTCAGTGGACGTCGAACTAGCGGGGTTTGAGGGGGAAAGTTATAAGGGAAAAACTTACGGAAAAGTCAACTGGCCTATAAGAAGATTAGTAGAATGGACAACCGGAATAGGACTTGAAATGGTGTCGGATAAAACAGAGGCGGCTCTTCTGAACGGGAAGGGATGAATCGGACCAGTGTCCTTTGAAATGGAGACTTATAACATAATTCTCAAAAGCGACGTTACCGTGCTGGGAATCAAGATCGACAAAATGTTGTTCTTTGCTCCCCATCTGAGGGCGGCCGCCAAGAGCTGTACAGCTCTTACAATACTGATGCCCAACATAGATGATTCTCGATCACCAAAGAGAAGAGTCATTATATGCGGCACCAGTATGGGCGCAAGTGCTAAAATTTTAAAAAATACTGATGACAGCTGAGCACTATCCAGAGAAAAGCTGTGCTACGAGTATGTAGTGCATAATCGATGGTTTCCGGTTTCCATTTATCGGTTTGATGTGAAGAAGCACCGAAAGAAGGAGAACAATTGCAAAATGGCCAACCAGATGGCAAAACATCCAGAAGGAGGATGGACCAGACTCATTATCTTGCGAATACAGATGTGACTGAAAAAATAGCCACGGGGAGATTGGTTATCACCTGACATAGACACTAAGTGGACATGGTTGCTTCAACAGCTATCTTCACAGAATAGGAAAGAGGATCAGCCCGGAGTGCAGGTCTGTCCAGAAGGGGACACAGCAGAGCATATACTGTTCATATGTAGAAAATGAATGGAGTGCAGAAGAAAGTACGAGGTAGTTGATATGGTCCCACCCAGACTTACGAGTATACCTAAAATGATGAAATCAGAAGATAGCTGGAACGAGATGGTACAAATAATTACCATGATAATGAAAACTAAAGGAAAGCACGAAAAAGAGAAACAAAGACCGGAAAACCTGGTTCTTCCGGAAGAAATACTTCGGTAACTCCCAGAAAGCCAGTTGCTTAAAAGGAGAGGTTTTTAGTTGGTAACATGCCTATGAGTGCCACACTGAGTGCCGCCCTTTTCCAAGGTCGGAGTAGGTACATAAAGTGTTTTCCTCTACTTCAACGCACACAAATAAAAATTTGGGAATTCAAGCTTTTGTTGGTAAGAAAGCTGTTCTAGCCGTCGACAACTTTGTTTCTCAAATTTTGATCTGAGATTTTAATATGAGCTTATTATATTCAGCGAAATATACTAAATATACTAAATTTTTAATTGGATTTGAAATTTGAATCAAGAGTCTCATTGTTCGAGAGTGCGGTAATTTGGTTTCGGAAGTTAGGTAACTTTTACTGTAGTCCTCCCGCCCTCCAAATTTCCCGACAACATATGAGATAGAAAAGGCATTGTCATGAAGATGAAAAACATAAAGATTAAACTTACAAAAAACTGATGCAGTTGAAGAGAGGAGCAGCTGGATATTAGATGTTTCAGAAAGACAGGAATATCTGGATGACTTTAGAAAGATACGAATGGAAGTTTATAAAGTATACAAGCAAAAGAATAATGAATGAATTAATGTATATAAAAAAAACAAGAAAAACCTGCATAGTAAGAAGCACAGAATTGAAGAATGAATACAGAATATTAGAAAATGGAAAATAAAAAGTTAAGAAAATTTAGGAGAATGCAAAAAATAAAAAAACAAAGAAATAGAACAAAATCGGATAGAAAGAAGATTAAAAATAAAATGGATGAGGCAAGAAGCGAAGAAATCATGAATTCAAATACTTAGTGCAGATGAAATTACAGCGAAAACAACTGTAACTAGGAAGGAAAGATAATATTAGGTTTCAAGGGAATAAATGAAGAATACCGAAATAAAAAATATACAGAACTTCCTGAAAAAATTGACGGGTAAGGTATTAAGTATATCGAGGCCCAAAAAATAAGATGGTAAGGACACATAATAACAGCCAATAACGAAAAAATCAATAAACTCAATAAAAAATTATTCAGAAAGGGGTCAATTGTGAGATGTTCAATAGGATGCCAGTTGACCTTAAGAAAATGTGAAAGAAACGGGAGGCAAAAAATGATGATTTTCATAGCTTGGAGAGAAATTATTAGAGATGCTAAAGCACACCGGGATCTTAAAAGGACAACTCAATTACGGAATGTGATGCTACTAATGATTTTAGAAAATATTCATCGACAACATCCTTAACAAATACTATGCTAATATTGTGTATGCTTGGTAGCTATATAATAGCTTTCTTATTTTTAGCGATCACAATAGCTAACTATATTACTTTTATCAGTTCGATATATTTGTTAACAAAACGTTTGTGAGGAAGTTCGTTGTGTAAGGAGTAAGTAATCATCTTAAAATGTAAGAAAGAATGAAATAAGAAAATTTTATACAAAGAATGCAAAATCAATAACGACACGAAATGATAAAACATCTTTTAAAATGATTTATACCTTAAATTGTATAGTGAGTTTATATTAATATTCAAACCACGAAGCACTTTGTATAAAATGCTATGCTAATGCAGAAAATACATCTCGAGCTGCTTATAAGCAAGGTAGTAAGGTGTAATGTATAGCAAGCGCCGTGCTCTCTTTAATAAAATATAGTTTGCTATGACTACAAATTTAAGATTTACAAAATTTACTGTAATAACATTAAAATTCAGATAAGAAGCAATTTTCGTAAGTTCAAGTTATATCTCGGGAAGGAAGATCCATCCCAAATTTTCCGGCTTTAAATTTACCCAATAACCGCGCAAACCTTAGCTGCGATGGAAGATATCACCTAAGTCGATTTCAAAATTTTTGAAACAATTAAAATACTTTATTCTCTATAGGTAATAAATTTCAAGTTTTAGCACGCCATTTATACAGTGAGCTAATAAAAACGGAAATGGTAATGGTTTGGCTAACGTATGATAATATTTTGTGTTTTAACTGGAATGTGCAGTAGGAACCAGACAGAAGGAAGTTACAACTTTTATGAAAAGTGTTTCAAAATTTTTGCCATTGTTACATAAGATTTTAAACGTTGTTGTTTACTAAGCATATTATTTTGAAAGTGAAATACGATGTACCATTGCTTTTGATATAGTCGAAAACTTTATATTACCCTCATAATTTTCTTGTTTATGTTTGGCATAAAAAGCAAATTGGATTTCTTCGTACATCCAAACCAGTTATTTCTATTTTCCTGGTCTCAGGTGTAATGAAATTTATTTTTATTGATATTTTTACAATGAACCAACGACTTTAATAAAACAATTTAACCAAAACATAATAATATTTTTATTGCTATCATACACTTTCTGCAATAAAGAAAATCAGCAGCAAAAACACGAAAATCTCACTTTCCAGTCACATAAAATTTACTAAACGTACAAATTGCGTTCCTTGGACAGTTTATATCTCAGCGCAAAATTAAATTTGGTATTTAAATGATTATTCATTCTCACGACGCACACTCCCCGCATACAAACACTTATTTGGTTAGTTACTTGAAAGTGCACCCAATTCTCTTTTCACATCTGCTAACATGCAGCATAAAATGAGAGTTTCGTGAGAGAGTATTTAGGATTTTTCTGCAAACAGTTTCGTCGACTCATGGTCACAGGAAGCTTAACGTATGACTTCTTCCGTACCTTGGTGTTCCTTAAACTAACAGAAGAAATTTTCATTTCGATTGCAGTTCAGAGTTCAGTGTCTGGAGGTAGTTGAGTACCTGTACCAGACTACCTGTTGATACCGAAATATCTACTTCCGGATGCATTTTCTTTGGACCGCACAATTGGATATATTTTTTTAATCCTTATACCACTATTCGGTCCATTCTACGTCGTCGGTTTGCCCTGCTTATTCAGTAATTAGTTTACAACACATTAAACTTTTACAGCTTTTACAAACTGAAATCTTACTTTGCACTAATCTGTAAGTTTTTTTTGAGTAAACAAAGAGTGTCCCATTACGGCCGTTGATTTTGAAATTTCAAATTTTTGATGACATTGTGTAATAGTGCCGGCTTAATTTCATTTATGCCACTTAGAATCTCGTCTTTCAGTTCAGTAATAGTTCTTGGGTTATTGGTATACACCTTTTCTTTCAAAAAACAAAAAGAAAGAAATCTAACGGCGCCAAACCGCATAATCTTGGTTGCCAATTTACATCACCGCGGCGTCAGATGACTCGCCCTTCAAATTTCGTCTTCAAGATCCGTTTTAAAAATTTGAGGTAAGAAGCAGTATTACCAACCACATTCTCGAAGAAAACCGGTCCAATCACTCCGTCAGCCCAAAATGCGTACCAAACAATGGCTCGTGGTAGATGCATGGGACGTTCAAGGATCACTCTTGGATTCTCAGCTCCCCAAATGCCACAATTCCGTTTGTTGACATGGCCATCAAGTTCGAAATCGCCTCATCAGAGAAAATGATTTTCTTCAAAGAATCACCATTCATTTTATATTGCTTTAAAATCTTTCTTGCAAACGTTCGACGCTACCCCATGATCTCCTGGCTTATTCAAATGTTGTGTCTACTGAATTTTATAAACATGCAAGTGCAGATTTTTAATCAAAATTCGCTGTAAACTGCTTCGCGAAAGTCTCGATTGCTAAGAACAATGACGAATAGAGGTGGGAGGATTCTGGTCAACACTCTCCCCACCTGCTGCAATATTTTTATTTACCGAGCTGCACGAATACGGACAGGTCTCTTCTGGGTTTGAGGTGACCCAATCGCTTCAAATTTCTTGATTGGCGAAAAGGTGCGCTATCGTGACCGAAACATCGATTTTCACAATTTTTGAAAAATATAAATAAAAAAAAAATAACATTTTCGGGGGTTTCCCTTCCGGAAATTTTTATTTTTACAAGCAAATATTTTTAATATGTTTTTAAAAGTTTTTGTAAGATTAAATCATTATTTATTTATTATTAATTTATTTAATTTATTAAAATTAAATCATTATTTATTTATTATTTAATTTATTTTTATTGAAAACAAACATTACATAAAAAAATTATACGTTCGCCACTTTTCTTTATAATTTAAACTCTAAGCGTCATTATTTCCTATTCGCAAAAGTATTTGTTTTAATAAATTTTAAAGATATTAATTAATTCCATGACTTTCAGGTAAAAAGGAGTAAGTAGGATCGACATATAAGCCGACGAGGTATTTAACAGTAAATTGCGGAAAATAAATTTGAAAAAAAACGTTTTCCCGCTTTAAAATGTAATTATCTAGATATCAATTTTATTTTCAATATTCAAATTTACTTTCAAATTTTTTTTAATATGTCGGTGGAGCGGGCACGTGCCTCCAGGTATTACCCCCCCCCTTGTTATGGGCCTGCTTTGCGCTGTGCGTAAGTGTAATTTATTCTCCATGACTAAACCTTAATATCACCCATGACAACTGTTACAGTTACTTTATAGAGACGGTGGCGACAAACGATGTCCAACTTTTGATTGGCTACAATGTTTTTGCTTATATATTGTGGTGATTCAAAATCAAATTTTAAATATTTTAATTTCCTTTTGTGATGATTTTGTTTATTTTTAATTAACTCATTTGTTTTTGTAAATTTGTAAATAATTTAATTTGAATTTGGTTATTTGAGCGCCAATATTTTGTAGGTTGGCGACAGTTTGTAGAAGCTAGGGGCTTTTTGCCAAAGTGGCGGACGAGAGCGGACGTAGTTGAACGTCGTATATGTATATGAACGTACGTACGTACGTACGTACGTACGTACGTACGAACGTATATGAAACTCATATTATTTTGAGTTTTTGCGTAATAACGCCAAATTTTGGCGATTTGGTGAATTAATTTGGATTTGTGCGAATTGTTTTGTGATTAAAGCAAATAAAGAGTAATTTTGGGTGAGATTGGATATTTTTTTGATTTTATTGCGCAGTAAATTGCGAGTTGTAAGAATTTTGGTTGTTTGGAAGATTAAAATAATTATAATTGGATTTTTGCTTAATTATTTTATTAAATTGGATTTGGATTTGTTATAATTGGATTTGTTAATGAAAATTGGAATTTGGAATTTTATTGTTAAATTAAAGTTAAAGGCAAAGGAACGGTGCGATACCAAGGTCTGGCGGCTTATCGCCACATGCGAATTTATTTAGCGTGCCCCAATGTTTTTACATTCATGTTGTAAAACAATGAGCGCTGTGCTCGCGATTGCACGTTGGCAAGGTCGGGTATGTGTTAGTGACGTTCGTATTAGAATTCCGGCATGTTCTTCTGACCACAGCTATTTAAATGCACACAATTAAGTGTTTTTCAACAAAGTATGCGGCACTGATGACGACTAATGAGTCAGAAACACATACGTGTTATGATGGCTTGATAGTCGATGAAGCAGTGTGTGTCTGCCGCTCTTACTTAATTGTGTTTAATTTTTAAATTTTATATTATTTACCATATTTTCCCGCACCCATTTAGTGTTACCGCCCCCCCGCCCCAAAAGAGCAACCCCCATGGGGTTATAAAATATTTATAAAATAAATACTGATAAACAATCAATTCCTTTGAAAACTGCCACTTTTTCTAAAATCATACTGAATATTTTCAATTAAAAAAAAAACAAATCACTTACGCAAAATTATTATAAGATTGCCCCGAAAAAAATTATTCCTGAAAAAGTAATCATTTTTTTTGTGTCCAATGAAATCCTCATGAAAAAATTTGTTTCTAGCAGTTTCGCGGCCATCTTAGCGGCTAATGACCAACTTGTTGCAACCTGAACTACATAGTTGGCGGGAAAACAAAAAATTCAAAATATTTACAAAATCAATACTAAAAATTCAAAATAGAAATGAAGGATTTTAAAACACGACTACACTTTCATCGTCAAAAAATGTAGAATTGACGAATTAATATGAAGGTAAATAATTTTTAATTATTGTATGGAAATCCTGAAATTTATACAGCATTTGCGTAAAAAAAAAAATTAAAAGTTCGAAAATTGGCTTAAATGATCTTCAAGCATTGCTGAACAACATACTAAAATTCCCAAAACCATAACCGTCGGCGTCAATGTTGTTTGATAGTAATAAAGGCGTAAGTATATTGACAAAATTTTATTAAAACTTAGCTCAAAAAATATTATCAGCTGAAATACATCAAAGGTTTGCTGAATTATAAATTTTGTTTAATTTAGTTAAAACAGGGATTTATGTTTTGCGATTTGTAAAATTAAATTTCAAAGCGCATTTTTTGCGATATGTTCGAAATGCAAGAGTTTTACAAAAAATGGAAAATAGCAATATGAATGATAATTTAATTCTCCGTAATTTGTTGTTTCTTTATTCTTCCGCCGTAAAAATTTATATCGGATGTAGGTTGGTTTTTGAATTATATTATTGTCCTTGAAAATTTTCAGTTATCCAACTTTGGATACCCTTAATAATTTTCGATTGTACAATTTGTTTTTTAATTAATTAGATATCCAAGATATAAATTAGATATTATGGTTGAATAAGTAAAATTGTTGAAAAAATGCGTCTTTCTAGATCAGTAATTTTCGAGTTGGGGCTTCTTTAGGGATATTTTTAATTTTTTAAGCTACTCAGGGTTCTGTGAATTTTATCTACAAAAATACTTGGATAAGATAAAAATATGCCATGATTAATCTATGGACTACCTTATCTACTACATTAAATTAAAATTTTTTTAAAAATAGTGGTATCATAATCAAGTCGCTTTCTTACTCTTTTTTGGTTTTTGTATTTTTACCTGGCGCCCAGTACAACAGTAATTTGGTTTCGCAAGAAACCATAGTTTGCAGGTAACATATTTTAAATAAATAATTTAGTAGTTAAATTGAGTTAAATTAAACTGGAGGTACGCGCGCCCAAGCATCTTCACGTGGAAACCGGTTGAAAGCAGAATAATAATTTGAATATACAGAACTGTATAGTATTATAAATGATCTTATTAACGAAGTAAGCCTGTTACTATTTTTTCCATTTGATAAATGTTGTGTTGTAATTAAATGCCCAAAATTCAAGTCCTTTAGTTTGACGCTGTTCGGTTATAAAACTTATCCCAGTTTTTTAACTCCCATAAGATTCAGAGGGATTAATTTGGCTTAAAGTTAATGACTTAGAAGTTTATAGTAGACAAATAACTGAAGAAATACATTTTCTTTTTACATTATAGCCTCAAGAAAATTAATTTCTGAGCGATTTTATGAAATCAGTATGTGGTTAGTGAAAAAAATTAATATGAAATTTGTGTAGTTCTTATTACCCCAAAGTAAGCGATTTGCATGTTATTATTTTATCACATAAAATTTAATTGAGTTCTAGATTGGCACTTGGGCTAATTTGCGTTTCCTTTGCATTGAATTTTAAATAGAGTGCAAGACTATGTAAACAAATGTAAAATATTCAAATTTACTAAAAGCATTACTTAAAGTAACAATCTTAAAATGAGATTTTCCTCAAGAATTTAAATAGAAAACAAGTATCTAGGAAAGAAATATTTTGTCACTTTAAAACTCAATTTTATATTTTAACATTCTCAAAACGTAAACTATTTTAACTCAAAGTGCGTACGTATATTGACATGCTTTGAAAACCAAGTGTCGTTTCGACTAGATTAAATCTAACCGAAAGATAAGTTATTGGCATTGAGCTTTATCAATCTGCCAAATGAGGTTTCATTCAAGCTTTTCTTATACTCAAAATTTGCATCATATATTATTTTTTAAACGAAATTTTCTTTCAGTTTTGTTTTTAAAACAGTACCATGGGATTCCCGCACAAAAAATTAATTATAAAACAGTTATAAAATTGTTTATAATCAAATTAAGGAGGTATTCTAGTCTAGAAATTTGAAAACATCGATATTTTTTTTATATTTCCGAAGTTTAGACATTCAAGAATATGCCTTTAAAAGGATTTTTCAAAATTACGATTATTTATCGAGTTATAGCCAATTTAGTGACCCGTCATCTAATGGAAGGAATTCCCTCATAAAACCTTATTATACATTTCAAGTTAGTTTCGAGTCAGTCTGCTCGTCTTCACGAAAGAAGAAGACTAGAATGCTTCTAGACTAGAATACCCCCTTAAATAGCTAATCTAACAGGATTTAATTTGTTCGATTAAATAATTTAAAGTCAACTTTAAATTTTATTAAATAAACGGATTACATCGTCCGGTGTCGAAAAACATAAAAAGCAGCGACTGACGTCGTATAAGCGGATCAAATAATTTTTCTTTTACCTAAAAGTCATTATTAATTTGAAAACTCTTTGCTGTACAAAACAGAACTACATATGTCGACGGAAAGCATTTATTATATGCGCGCCAAAGCATTATAGTTTAGATAAAAAAGGATAAAACGCCAATTATTGGTTTTTAAAAGACAAATTATAAGAAGTCATTATTTTGTTTTATCATAAAATTTAAATAACGGCCTTTTAAGAATTAATTTATAGTTTTATGAATGCATTAATTAAAAATGAAATACTGAAAATCTGATAGTAATTCTAATTAAAATAATTTTAAACCTTAAATCAAAATTTTCCTGTTGCAAAATAAAATAAAATTTGTCGTTTCAACTGACTTTTATGAATAATATGTAGCACTCGGACCAATTTTAGTAGATATAAATTGTAGGTACTGTTTTATATAATTTAAATAACATGCAATTAAAAGTTAATTAAATTTTAAACGAAAATTATTTTTAAAAATAGAATTTAAATAATTACACACAAAGTAACTTTTGAATTACAAACCACATTTTTTTCATATCGTAATGACAATAAAGAGAGATTAGGCGCATGAATAGATTAACGAGACAGCAACAAACATAAAAAAATTGTTAATTTTTATGTGATATCTTGTGTAATAGGAGGGCAATCAAAGTGTGTTAATTCAATTTTATATGAAATCGATATGAAATTACCCCGTAGTTATATGTTACAGCTTATACCAATACAAAATAAAATTAATTAAAATTGTGTTATTTTTTTAATTAAAATTTCATTTCTGCTTTTAATGGCCTGTTACATAGATTTAAACATTATTTCACCTTTGATACATTCATTGTTAATAAAAGTTTAGAATAACAATCATTGGTTACGTGCCGATATGAATTGTAGTAAAAAATTTCATTTGAAATGTTAAATTTGTTTATTTGTCGGAAAATATTATTTCAAATTCATTTACCACTGAGGCGTATCTTTGTAATTTCTGTTTTAAAACTCCGTTTTAGTGTAGTCCAAAATTCAATAGGTACCTGAAACAATAAAAAAGTTTCAATAAAAAATTATCACAGACAACACAACTGCAAAATTTTTAAATTAATTAAATGTCCAGATGGATTTATCACAATATTAAAATATAAATCATAGAAGATATTTATTTAATTTTATCAATTTATTTTTTAGTGCTTGTATTCAAAAACAAAAAGCATCCATATTTCAAGTAAAATGGTACTAAAAGCAAAGTTGAAAACGGATTCAGATTTTGTAAATAACGATACAGAAAGAATAATACCCGGGCGACTATAAATCATATAATGACGTTTTTCCATACTATATGCATACACATAATTTCATTATATCATTTCTATATTTGCCAGTACATGTCAAACTAACTTTTCATGCAAAATTTTGATCCTAATGTATTAGTATCGCTTGAATACCTTTATTATTAAATTTATTTTCAATTATTTATGTTTGTTCTGCTTCATTTAACTGTTTAAAAATTTATTTTTAACGGATTATCTGAACTTGATTGATTCAGTAGTTCAATTTCATAGTTCTTCAATTACGCGGTCCTTATTTACTACTTCCAAGTTAAACATGGGGAAAAATTACAACACTTAAACTGCATTAAAGGTAAGTCAAATGTAAAATGGATAAGTAATAATTTAAATATTCAAAGGTAAACCATTTGTAAAGTCGCATGCGTATTCTAATTTCTGACCCACTCACAAATCTTATACGCGTGCAACTAACTCATCAGTACTAATCGTAAATAAAAAGTCAGAATTTGTTCAATAAAATTATTAGTCTAAAATTAAACTTCGACTTCAGTTTTATTCTACCACCGAGGTGATTTATGAGATCCAATAGGGTCGGTCTAGGATATTTCGCTGTCGCCACTTCGCCATTGCTGTTACTCTATTACTTGTTTTTTGACATGATCAGTGTTTCCAGTGCTTCAGTAGAATATTCCTAAACAATTTTGCCAGAATTCCTCAACTTCATTTAAATTTACTCAAATTTTCTAACTCTCTTCTCTCTCTAAAACTCAAAAGATTATTGTAACCCATAGGCGTCTTTTTATAGTGGCCTCTAACAGTGGAAGTACTGTTAATGCTTTGATTTCACACCCGAAAGACATTCGAAAACGATAATTTCTTCTGTTTTCCGATAAAATTGAATTACGAATGTTGGGATTGAAAAAATTAAGTAACGAAATGTTCTAGTTTGGCGATATATATAATTCAAAACAACAACAAATAAAGCAGGTGGAAGGCTTTCAAAGGTACAGTAGCAGTCATGGAAATTGTATCAATGAATATTTCCGAATTAAAATAACAATTCCCAATGAAATATTAATAACCGTACACAATATAAACACAATATGAGCACAAAGCTAGGCTTTTCAAACCGGGGGGTCTGGGGGGATATGGAATACCCTCCAGTACATTAAAGATTGTGCGCAACAAGTGTTATTGAACTTATAAGTATCAAACCGGAAATCTAATCTCGAAAAATCTGAGAATTCTGATTTGAAATTCAACAACACATTTTCCTTTTTTGAACACAATCACTAATCTGCGGGGCATATTCCATACCCTCCAGATCCCCCGGTTTGAAAAACCTAGCTTAGTGATTTTGATCAAAAAAGAAAATGTATTTTTGAAATGTGTTATTAAATTTCCAATCGAAAATCTTAGATTTTTCGAAATTGCATTTCCGGTTTGAAACTTATAATTTTAATAACACTATTCTGCACACAATCCCTGGTGTACTGGAGGGTATTCCATACCCCTCAGACCCCCCGGTTTGAAAAACCTATCTTTGTGATTGTGATCAAAAAAGAAAATATATTTTTGAGTTTTAAGCCAAAAATCTAACTTTTTATCTATTTCTATTCTATTATTGTTCTTCATTATTAATAATAGGCCCGTAGCAAAAGATGTGCACCTGGAGGCACGTGCCCCCCGAAACGTTAGAAAAGCGAAATTTGTTAGTAATAATAAAAATTCCCGGAAGGGGGTCCCCCGTAAATGTTACTTTTTACAAAAGGCTTTTTATGGGTGCCCCCCGAAATGAGATCCTGGCTACGAGCCTGATTAAGAATATAGGCAATATACTTAGAAATATATTGATTTAATTCAAGAATAATTCCCAATGGCGCTTTCCATGACCCCTACTGTACATAGTCTTATTTGAAATCCTAATTTTATTGCTAAATCCGTTAATTATAGAATTTTAATATAATTGTAAATGTGCTGTAAATTAAAAAGAATTTACAATTTTCTCTCCCCCTCTTAAAAAAAACTTTTGAACGCTTGCAACGGGCTTAAACGGTCGCTTAAACCCGGTTCACTAAAATGGCTTGTAGGCAAAGGTCAATAGCGGTGAATAAGCTATCAGCTCGGAGAACAGCACTGCCGCCGGATCAGTCGCGAAGGTCGCAGGTAAAAAACAAGGAAATCCTGACTCCGAGCTTCAATCAAAACAAAGTCCTTTCGGAAATATCGAAATCTAGAGGGCGCCACTCGAGATCAAGTCAATCGAAGACCTACCATTTGCTATCTTTTTTACCCAACATGCAGAGAGCAACCAAAATCGAGTCTTCAGATAAAGTAACGTGGTTGGGTGGAGACCAAAGACCAAGAGACCGAGAAACCAAAGTTTTTAAGAAAATAACCTACTAAAAAGTTAGAGCACAATTTGTCAAGTTACGAAAACAGTAAATGAACAGAGTTCTTAATCTGAGATTGGTTGTAAAAAATATAAATATCCTTCGAGTTTGTTTGAATGAAAAATTTGGTATAGGAAACTCTTCACCAGAAAACATCGGGCGGATCGAAATGGATTTCATCGAAATTCTGATGTGTCTTAATGGTAAGGGTGGGTTGTATACTAGATAAGCGAAGTTTGTTGTAATAAATAAGTAGAGAGGTGGTTGACATTACAACAATTAAATAACGAAATACAAAATTGGCTAAATGGCAACGGTGAATTGTTGTAAATGGCCGCTGTTGAAGTATAGATATCGTACAATATATACAATAGATAATATTTTAATTTAAATTGCAATTCCAAACCTTTAATGTAAAATTTTCATAATTTCCATATCAATTTGTTTATATCAAAGTAATATCAACTTTGATGTTTTATTAATGAATCTTTATTTTCACTTAAGCAATTAATTGGAGAATTATCTATTTGATTTGAAATTTTGTATCAGAATATTTTCACTTCGATGTTTTATTAGGGAATATTTTATTCCGTTAATTATTAACATGAAAGCTCAATGGATCACCACAGCAAAGCTCCATTATGTACTTCATTAAACTATTACTACTATGTTATAACTATTAATTAAATAGTTTCAAAATTGTTTAAATTAAAAAAAAATATATTAAAAAGAGGTCAAGTAAATAAGAGAACAAAGATATATTATCCTGGGTCTTACACATACGTTATTACTTTGACTTACCATTGCTTATTCAGAAGATTATACGTTTTAATTTATTTAAAAGCAGATTTCATGTAATTACACAAGTAGGTATATTATTATTAAAGAAAATAAAATGAAAAAATACAATTACTTCACAAAAATAATTGAAAGTTTTTTGTATTAATTAAATATATAAAAAAAATTAATTATTTTGAATTTTGTTTATATCACAATTTTAAGATTTAAATTGAAACTAAAGAAATTTCAATGTTTTTTTTTTAATTTTCATGAAGCATTGTCATTGATTGGTGATGCCATAAATTTTTTAAACTCATGAAACTCAATTTAAGATAAGACATCATAACAAGGCACAATTTAGCCGCTTCGTACAGTTTATTTGGGGGTAATAAAAAAAACCGTTAAAGCAATAATCGGTACAATAGTTCTAGAAATAAGTACGTCACTGATATTAAAACCAAGAATAACTTACAAGTTGTAAATATATTTGTACAATTATGGTGTTTAGTGTAAATCTAAGCTAAATCAGCTAAACAACTGAAAATAATCTGCGAGAAATTTTCAATGGCGTATTATTCCTTGTTCTGAATCTTTCAATTACAATAAAATATACAGATCAGTTGACGGAACATCCAAAAAATAAATCGGTCTGCAAAAACATTCATCAAGCTATTGGAGAGAAGACATGATCATCTGATTGTGTAACATTTAGGGGAAGGTTTATAATTAACTGAATTAATGAAGTTACAGTTAGCTAGGTCTGGTAAATAAATGGGTCACCTAACAATCGCCTTTAAGAAATTGCATTTACTCATGAACAAGTCGGTGGCAGCAATATACTTGTCTGTTCATTAATTTTCGTCTGCTATTTTGTCTTTATTGTTTAAGGAAACGGTTTGTTGACCGATGGACATTGACAAAAAATTTATATGAAATTTTTTTGTTCCGAAGTCAAATTTAAGACATAAATTTATAAAATAGCAAAATGAATGGCTTAAATAGTTCCGAAGTTTGTTACCAATCTGTTACAACAGAAACTTTTGACTTACGATAGAAAATGCTTAAAAATTGGATTTTGAATGCCAACTTTATAATTTCTAGACAACATAATTAAATGGTTTACATAATATAAACTTACAAAAATATAAAAGAAGAACTTAATTTCAAAGTTTAAATTGAATTTCTCACAGCAACGCCACTGCTAAACAATAATCAGGTAACCATAAACAGGTCTTATTTACTCATTAAGCTGTACCTTTTTTTAGCAGAATTTTCAGTAACCGCCACAAAAAAAGCATTTTGTATAAAAATTACCTTTCTTATACAAAAGAGGTAAAATATTACGATGAAATCATAAAAATACACGGTGAAGATATTTAATTACTTTTTGAAAAAAAAACGTAATTTATTGTTTAATTACTGTAAAAGTTTCATATACGATGCTTCAAGCATTGGATTGTTTAAACAAAGCAAGATTTCGTTTTTAACGTCTAACGGCTGTATTGTTTACATTCACTTAAAATATCGTTAAAACTTATAATTAAACCTACGTAAGAATTTTAGCCAAATTTAAACAAATGTATTTCATTCTATCGTTGTTACGTCACGATAAGTAGATGTATGTACCTATTTTAAATTTATTACAATAATATATTATTAAAACTTGCAGTATAATTAATATTTAAATATTATAAATCAAGAAAAACCGTGGTTCTCGTACGTAGAAGTAGAACAAACAGTACAAAGCAATATTTCATGGAACCGACATCAAGTAATAATAATATATTATTTATTATAAAAATTTTTCATCATTAGTTGGTTCGAGAACAGCATGAATAAATTTGAATTTCAAATTTTGGTGAAACACAAGTAAGTTATTATAGTTTGTATAGTTGAAGCGACAGTTTTTCTACTACTTCTATATAACTAAAAATCAATACAATGTTAAACGTCAAATTAACACAAAAGGGTCTGTTGATTTTAATATATCAAAAATAAATTCTTAAGACACTCATGTCAACTAAAAACATCAAAGCTTTTGCGTCTTTTATACAATGCTCTCCAACAATTTGAAAATCGTGAATTATTCGCAGATAAATTAAAAATAGCTTTTTACATACTGCAATGATAAATATTTTGCTTTGCTATATTCAAGTGAATTGAAAACGTTTTTTATTTGTAATCAGAAGCGAATACAGTTTTTCAGAGGGTTTGAAGCCGAAGATACCGTAGGGCCACTAAACGAGAATTTAATATAATTAAATCAATCTCTACTTAATCAATCGACCCTCAATAAATTAGTCCCAACTAGCACAATTAGTCGCCGGCACGTAGCGGCGACTTCTATAGGTAACCGCCAAGTCGTCACTACTAGAGGCGGGCACGTAATAGGGACGTAGCCATTACGTTCCTGTTACCAAGATGGGGAACACTTTTTTGGTAACGACGACGTTCCGGGCACGTTCCGGCGACTTACACCGCTACGTCGCCGCCACTACCCGGGGTGGTAACTACGACCTTTACAGGTCACCTTGGTTAGGTACCTGCTTAGTTTCATTGTAATGAAACTTCTTTTGTAACATTTTTATTTCATACTTTAACAATCCTTGTCTATTTCTTAACTTAGAAACAAGATGGAATATTTAACAACTACCTAAATATAGGGTAATGTCTTGCAGGTTGCCACCCCATAGCCTTTTTGATCATAACTCGTAATACAATCAACGCATTGTTGATATAATCACATATACAGGAAAGGGGAAGTGTAAAGGCACTATCCTGAGCTAGAAATCATTTAAATTTTCAAAAACTAAAACTTTACAGCAAATTTTCAAAAACATCTAAAATCGACACTTTGAAATTTTGTCTTGCAGGTTGCCACCCCATGAAAAACTGTTAAAAATGTAGAAAAAACCAAGTAAAAACATATGATTTATATTTATTTATTTATATTTACACTTAGTGGCCATGAAAAAAACATTAATGTAAATTGATATGAAAAAAATTATTTTTTAAAATTTTATAAAAAATTCGAAAAAAATTGTTTTTATTTTTTTTTCTGTAAATTATATTGTAAAGTCAATAAAAAAATTGAGACAAAAGTTTAATACGTTCTTATTTATTTAAAATGAATTTAGGTGAAAGGTGGCAACCTGCACTTTTACACCACTTGAGATTATACGTGAAAAAAAAACTGCCAATTCATGATATGTTTAGAAATTTTTAAGGAATATGAAAATTGAATGTAAAAGCAACACAGCAAAAATATTTACCTTAAATTGTCGACGAAAAAGTTCAATTTACGGACACACAAAAAAAACACAATTTTAATTTTTCAATTTTAAAAAAATAATATTTCACACTTTTATCCAAAAACACCCTGTTATTATGTCGGTACGCACCAAAATAGGTTTAAAAGTGACAACTACTCGTTTAACATCGATGGCCGTCGGAATTTAAGGGTTGACCCACCTAGAATGTAGAAATTCGGCTGTGGTGGCAACCTGCAAGAAGTGGCAACCTGCAAGACATGACCCTATTATATATTTTATACTGTTTGAGAATATAAATTTGCATTATTTTTCGATGGTTTGGGTAAAAAAATTAAATCGAATGCAAGTTTATTGTAAAACATATTAATGCTACATCGAAATTTGACTCTGCCATATCAAAATTTGCATTTTTTGTATTAAAATATTTTATTTCAGATATTTCCCACTTAAGAATCTGACACCGGCATAGATTTTATGCATTACTTTATTTTGTTTGTTATATTAATGTGAGGTTCATATTTTGCAATAATGGCCGCCATTAATTTTGTATAAAAATGGCGTGTTACCGAAAAAATAACTTTAAAGTCGTCATCACCCAAAATTGTCACTTTAATGTAGTGACTACTTTGAGCTAGTTGCGGGGTGGTGGTAAACACCTTAATATGTCACATTAAAGTAGTCACTACTTTGACGCTAGTGACGGAGTGGTCACCGCATTGCAAAAATGTAACTTTAAAGTTATTGTTACTACAAGGTTTAGAAAGCGACTTTGAACTACTCGACGCAATGTTGGCGAGGTTAGCTTTACTATTCAAATAAAACACTACTATACTGATGCGACTGTACTAAAATTTTTTTTAAACTTTTTTTAAAAACGAACATTAGTACCAATCGACGTATTCGAATTTTCTATCGCCGAATGGCCGAATGGTTGAAATGCCGGTGCCGAATTGCAATCGCCGAAACTAGCGCATTACCAGATTCGGGTCGCCGAATTGACCGTCGCCGTAACGACGTGTACCGAATACTAGCAACCGACTAATTGGTTAGTTTAAAAATTTTTGGTTTACAAAACATTTATAAAAATTCCTGAAATCGGGTCTTCTTTTGATTTTTCGTCACGTTTTCTGAGGTTTCCATCTGTTTTGATGAGGGCTTTTCACAATTTTTTGGTACTTAATATTTACTTATACATTTATAATTAACCAGTATTATATAATAATACTGATACTTTTGGTGGACAATTTTCCTCGAGTCGGCCTTTAGCTTTTATTTTGATTTGTTTCTTCTGAATTTCATTTCTCCATTTTTGCCTTGATCAAGCATCAAGGCACAACCAAGATGTAACTTGAAAGTAACTAAATTTAGTTTATTTGCCGGGACTACAAAGTAAAATTTGCTTATTGGTAAATTTAAAAGGTGATATTCACTTTGTAGTAGCCATTCGTGGGAAGCGGGAATGTATTAAGACTAAGAAATGTTACTTATAAGTTCCACGACTTTAAAGAAAAGGTCAAGGTTCCTATAACGTCGCAGCGACTACCAATGTTACTTAGAAGTGATAGAAACTTTGAAGTAGCATTTTAGTAATCTAAGCTAGTCACTGTTACTACCATTTACCACCGCTAAGTTTAAGATAAAAATCTAAAACGTTTGGAAAAAAATAAAATTCAAATTAATGACAATTAATAATCTAACTCCAAAATTTTAATCCAAATAAAAAATCAAGTATGTTAGTAATCAACGCAGAAAACTAAAAGCTTAGAGCTGTCGCGTTGAAATATACTTTGAATTGTTCCAATAAGTATAAGTTAAAAATATCAGGAAATCAATGTAGGTATCACATTATATATAACACTGCAATTTTATCGATTTAGTCTGTGAGAAATTAGAGAAGTCTAAGGTAAAAAGTGAGAGCCTCGTTTCAGAATGCGAACTAAATAATTAATTGAGGTAAATTGGCTAAAGACTTAGCGCTCATTATAAACTTAAACGTATAAAATCAATAGTTAACGAATGCTGATTTTAAGTTAAGCCTTTAGTAACAAATTTTCTAAAAAAAATCAATAGTATTTTAACGCACGTAAAACAAATAGCTCATAATAAATTAACCACTAGCGAACAAGGGAGGATGAGTGTGTAACCTCAAACTTCACGCTGTGGAGTGGCTCTATTAGGAATTCTGGAAATACTAATTTCCAGTACCATTGTGTTTTAAATGTGTTTTGAATTTTGTAATTAACCTAGAACTTCGTGAAAATTTCTAGAACTTGCAATAAAACTGGTAATTGCTTTCATAAACCATTCGTTTAGCAAAGTTTATATTATCTCCTTTTTATATGATGTAAAATATAAGTTAGTTTAAATTTTGAATTTATCTTAAATTACTTACATACTTGAACAGACTTTATTGGTAATTACGATGTTTTATGTTTTCACGAGTTCATAAAACTCAAGTAACTTCCATTTAATTAATTGCAATACTCATTTTATACTTGACCATTAAAAATGAAGATATTATGACTCGTTTTCGTGAAAATCAATAGTTTAGACAGCAGTGTCGTCAGTGTACATAAAACATTTATTCGCACACATTATTTGAACTTAGGGGATTTGGGAAATTTAAAAGTTCATCTAGTACTTGTCAACAACTACCCCAAGTTCTTAGACCTCGTTCCCGAACAAACATAATCGTGTTTTAATGAGGGATGAACTATATCTCCATTTAGTCGGCTTTGTTAACAAGCAAAATTACCGTTATTGGGTTACAGAAATTCATTGGAAATCGCGTGATCCCTTCAAGGAGAGTTTACAACAACTTAGCAGAAAACGGAAGTCAGCTTGAACAAGTAACTTTTAAATAATAGGGTTGTTGATATAGTTTTGTCAAACAGTCGTGTAAAAATCATAAGAATATTTTCGAATCAGGACGGAGCAAAACCTAAAAAAAATTTTTTTATTTAACCCGCCACTAACCTGGCGACTAACCTCAACTCTGTTTAGTCAATTTTGAAAATGAGCATAATGAATCATCCCTTAAAAACAAATTCTAAAAATAACTTACACAAATAATATCATTTTCGTCAAACTGTTGCCGATTGCAAATACTCAAGAGTTCAATGCACTATAGTTCGGTTAAGGGATGTAGAATTTTAAAACATTTTCTTTATTAGCTTTAGAATTATTAATTAGCCGCAACTGAGATATTTCACAAAATTAAACATGAATAATAAAATGAATAAAACAAATATTGAAATTTGAAAAAGTATAAAAGTTTTTTAAAAATTATTTAACTACAGCTAACAATTACTTTAGTTTTGGGTAAAATATATAATTTATATTATTTTTATATGTCGGATATAACACGTATTCAACAGATTCGCACTATAAACATTTCGGATGAAAACAGAAATAATATGAAGTTTTAAAATTTTGAATGACAATGTATTTGTCATTATATTGTAATATACAGTAACATTATTTTAGCACTCCGGTATTGTACATAAATTATATAGTGAATTTTACGTATTATTGAAGAGCTCAGGCTTTTTATTTCCGACCGACCGAATAAAAAGTTGGTCGTTTTCAAGTTATTAAAGTGAAATGGTAAAATAAAATGAAAATGTTAATGAAATATTTAAGAAAAGTTTAGTTATTTGTTTTCTTTTGCGTACGTTGTCCAAGAATGTGCGTCTCTATAATACTCGATCTGACAGAAAATGTTGTATTTATTTCTTTCAATAATATATCAAAGTCGATAGACTAAAAGAAAGTCGATGCTTGTAATAAATTATATTACATTCGCAAATTAGACTATAAAAAAAAAGAATAAAATATTTTCATTGGGAACATAAATTACTCTTACATTTTTTCATTAATAGTCGCAACTTGGACTTTATGCTAAAATAAGCAATGTGATTATATAGAAACTAGGGCCTTCGTGGACAAGATGGCCACTGGAACGGTCAAAGTCGCGGATTTTGTCTCCTTTAAATTTTTTTATTTTGCGATTTTGATATTTTACAAATGATTGTAAATTTGTAAGGTCGCATAGGTATTTAAATTTCTGACCCACTCGGTAAAAATTTTATACGCGTGCGACTCATCAGTAATAATCGCAAATAAAACGTCAGAACTCGATCAATAAAAATTTTGTTTAAAACTGAACTTCGACTTCAGTTTTATTCTACCAATAAGGTGACTTTTGAGATCCAAGCTTAAAAACTCATTAGTGAGACAGATAACACTCAGAAAAACACTACAACCCAGTGTCGGTTTTCGCTAACCACTTAATTCTTATGAAGGGTTTTCAATGCAGATTACCCCGGTGGTTTGCTATTTCCCGCCAAAGGAGGACAGGAGGAACAAAGTTCTTTCTTCACTCGGGCTCGAACCAGGGTTCTCTGCTTAGTAGTCGGTGCACTTTATACATCAAACCGTAACAGTCTTCTGAACGTGGAACAAATCAGTTTAAATAAAGCATAGCATAGACCATAGAGAAAGAACAACATTAAATAATTGAGTCAGTCTAGGATATTTCGCCGTCGCCACTTCGCCTTTGCTGTTACGCTAAATTTTGTACCAATGCTTCAGTAGAATATTCCTCAGCAACATTGCCAAAATTCCACAACTTTACTTAAAGTTACCCAAATTTTACGCAAAATAAATAAAAACAATTTAATTCTTAAGATAAATTCATAAAATAAGGTATAAAACATTGTTTATTTTGCTTTTTTATTTATTTTATAGACAATCTTGTACATAGTTTGCTGTCAACACATCAAAATATCACAATATATTTAAAATTTATAATTCAAATATTTTTACTTTTCCTGAAAATTACTCACTACTCTGAATTATCTACTCACAAAAGAGAGAAATGTAAGAATACACTGGGGGGTAGTACATACCCTCAAACTCCCGGTTTACATCCACTGATATATCTATATGTATTTAAAATTTAAATCAAAATTTAACTTGAACTAACAGGGGGTTATAAGCCGAAAGGACATATAATACAGCATTATGACTACTGAGTAATTTGCAAAAAAAAATGGAAAAGTACACTTGGGGGTATTCCATACCCCTCGGAACCCCCGGTTTACATGCACTGTTATATTTAAGATAAACTAAGATAATTAAGATAATTATCTAATATAAATAATAAAGATATTATCTAATAATAAAGATAATTTAAGATAAACGGTACCTTTTCGTAATAAAAAGGTGTACTGTAATACAACTAGTTTGCCCAAAGATGAAATAAATTTCAAAAATAGTTGCTTTACAGTAAACCGTTTTATTACGAAAAAGTACGATATGACATACCCTACAGCATTATGGCTACTGAGTAATTTGGGAGGGAAATGAAAGAGTACTCTGGTGGGTATTTCATACCTTTCAAACCTCCCCGATTTACATTCACTGTTATATGTATTTAAAACCTAAATTAAAATTCAACCTGAACTAATAGCTAATGAGATATTTGCGTAACAAATGGAAGAAATGGAAACCGGGGGTGTACTTTACTATTTCTTTCTCAAATTACTCAGTATTAGTCTTAATGCTTTAGGGTATATCATATCGGTCTATGACCCCCTGTTAGTTCAGGTTGAATTTTGTTTTAAGTTTTAAATACATATAATAGTTGATGTAAACCGAGGGGTCTGGGGGGTATGGAATACCCCCAGTTCACTTTTCCTTTAGTTTCTCAAATTACCCAGTTGCTAAAATGCTGTCGAGTACGTCATATCATACTCAGACCCCCTGTTAGCTCAGGTATAATTTTGATTTAAATTATAAAAACATATAACAGTTTTTTCATTATTCACTCATTACCAACACTGTACAAGAATGTAGCGAGTATTGAAATCGCTGTGATTGAAGTAATGCGGCGTTGCCGTGCGACTGCTTCCTTTGCAAGCGACCTTCGCGTTGTGTCAAAATTTGAATAATTTTGTAACCTAAAAAATTGTATTCGCCGAAACCGAATTTTTTAGTTTGTAAAATAAAATAAATTTGTTATTTAATGAATTAAAAAAAATATTACATTTTTAATTCAAATGAAAACGAGATTAAGAAAAAGGTTAAGAAGAAACGCGCTGCGTTGCGAAATTAAAGCGATGCGCGCGCATGTTACTTTAATCACAGCGATTTCAATACTCGCAAGAATGTAAGCTTAATGTAACCCATAGGCGTCCTTTTGTTGTGGCCGGCAGGGGGAAGCTTCAATCCTTGCCTAAACCCGCTACGCTCAGGGTAAAGGTAAGAGTAACGGTAAGATACGCATCCAACCTAAAGCCTAGTGTCCACTTGAGACAGAGTCTCGAGGCTTTCCGTCTCAAGTGGACATTAGCCTTTAAATACACGCTAACTCGTTTGGGTATTACAATAATAAAAAACCTTAATTTTATATTTTATAATAATTTTAAGGAATGGGCGGAGCCAACTTTATGAAGGTAGCCAATCAAATAGCTGGTTCCAGTTTTTCCTTAATTTTGGCCGTATATATTAGACTGATTCATAAAATTAAATTTTTATATTTGCAATTTACACTCTAAACCTTCATAATGTCATTCGGAAATTTTTAAAATCGTGGGCCCGGTTAGGGTACTATTCCCTATTGTAATTGTGCTGTATATTGAAAGGAATTTACAATTTTTGATTAGTTTTATAATTTTTATTTTGTTTTAAATTTGTAAATATTTTGAATTTTTTTAGCTTTCCCTCCAACTAGTTAAGTTTTCATCAGCTAGATAGTGAAACCAGGGCTCTTGCCGCCAAAATGGCTACTGGAACGGTCAAAGTCCAATTTTGCTTCCTTTAAATTCAATTATTTTGAGTTTTGATATTTTACAAAAAAAGTGGATTTTATCTTCATAAGCTGTTTTAATATTTTTGGAATTTAAATCGTCCCAATTTTAGACTTCTTCTTAAAGTGCCATCTTCTATTGTCGGTTGGCAATAGCGAAGCTGTTCGGAGATGTTCTTGATATTGAATCTGATCGATATCTAATGTCTTAAACCAGAAACGTTGTCTTTCACCCAATCCTCTTCGGCCAACTATCTTTTCCTCCATTTCTAGTTTGAGTACTAATTGTACTTAATTTTAATCAGTAATTCTCGTTTTCTTCTGATTCTTCGCAGCACCTCGCCGTTTGTCATATGCACTATCAGAGCTGATGTCTAAAGCACTTTGTGAAAGTAATTCAAGTAGCAATACCAAGTACTTCAAGTATCAAGTACTATACTTTCTTAAAAGTACTTGAAGCATCAACTACTCAAATACTTTACTAAGAAAAAGTATTTCAATGACCAAATACTTATCTGTAGTAATTCAAAAATTTCAAAATTTGCCAAAAGTCATTCAAGTACCATCAAATTACTCGAAGTATTTCCATTACCCCATTAAAGTACTTCAATTACTTAAATAAGTAGGTACTTCAATAATTCAAAGTACTTCAATTACCTAAAGTAATTCAATTACCGAGAATATTATTTCAAATGTATTTAAAATACGTACTTAAAATACAAAATGCAATTAAAAGTACTAGTAAAGTTCAAAGAGTAAAATACAAAATGTAATTTGTATTTTTACAGTTTCTAAAAGTATTTTTGTAATAACGAATTTTGTAGTTATAATACATTATTCAATTACATTTTGCTGCCATTTACACTCGTATCTCTCTATAATCGATCTCCCTATAATCACTATCGCTTTATAATCACGACCAGTATCTCGTTTTAGTAACGCGAGTCACTTCTCCTCCACTCCTTCCACTGAATTGTTAACTGGCGCCGAATTTGAATTAAGAATGAGTACTACTTACAATTCCTGCGCGCGTGTTCTAATACGCCCATAAAAACATAACCTAATTAAAATTACCGGCAAATAATATGAACGAGTGGGGATAGTGCCTTACCCCGCCCGTCGTTACTATAGAGAGAAGGTTAAGTCCCGACTTCGTGATTATAGAGAGATACGAGTGTATTTGGTAAATTCGAAATATTTTAAATAGAAGAAGTCTCATGCTCAATACTTCATTTTTACTTTACGTTTTGCATTTTCGGGATTTTGGAGTAGACTATGTAAATCTGTAATTATTTTAATAATTAATTCTTGTAAGCTGTTTTTTGCCAATTCCTTTTCGCATGCTTGTTATTGTACGCATGCGCACAGGATTAAAACGAAATTAATACTAAAACAACTGGAATACAGATTTCAATTAAGTATTTAACAGTAATTGCTGTAAATAATGTTTTTAGTTGACCTTTATTTAAATTTTATTTTTAAAATGATGAAGTATTAGATATAACATGTATATATGAATAATTTTGATTTTATCCAACGTTTAGTCACAATACAAATACAATTGGACAAAAAAATTACTTTTTTCAGAATAATGCACATGCGTAAGAGTTTGGTATAATCGGCCTTATAGCTTTAGTATTTTCTGTGAAAATTCTGATAAAACCTGATCAAATTTAATTTTTGTTTTATTCTTATGCAATTTAACAAAAAAAAATTTAAGTGAAACATAGATTAGCCGACTCAAACTTGATTAGAGCATTGAATGTTCAAACAGACTGATTGATTTGTTCTTTCGGTTACAACTTAATGACGTCAATCATAAATTTATCGGATTGACTGCGAAAGTCGTTAAATATTCAAAACCAAGCGTTATTTATTTATATGAAAGCATTAAACGTTCTGTTATTGTTCTACATACAAACAGGGAGGATTGGCGCTATTTGACTAATGCGAAGTCGGGAAAACTAACACCATCGCCTTGTTTGAGGTTAAAGTTCGCAAAAATATTACTTTAAAAAAGTTGCTGCAAGTGAAGTTCCAAGTAAATAAATTTACGTTGTAACATAAATTTTTATTAATCTGGTTGTGTGTTAAAAAGAAATGCAAATAACTTTTTCGAAAGTTAATTAAACAATAATAACGTTTCTGTTTGCAGCAAGACTGATTACAATAAGAAAACAAATTTTTCTTAATTAACCCAACGTGTTATTTCTAATTAATGAGTTAATTTAACATAAAAATCAAGACAAGAGCTCCAACAATACCTTACTACACTTTAAGTAATTGGACACGAACAAAACCCAACTTAGAATTTTAGATAAGGTTTACCGACATCGAATTCCTTTTTAAATCGTGATTAAGCCAAAAATTCGAGAACACTTGTCTTAATATGCACATAATTAATCAGAGGCAAAATTGGAAAGCTTTCAAAACTTTATGTTTGAGGATTGTCAAGCATTTTCTGCTTTATTAAATTTTTAAAATATTCTGTAAAGAACTGGAAGTACACACAAAAATGTATTTTATTTGCTGTGAGTGTTAAAATTTTCGCTTGGGGAAAATCCTATTTATTAGCGCTACTTCTCCAACTATGTCATTGTTTAACCTATTTTTAAAGCAATATTTCTTGTTTCCAGTAAATTCCTACGTGTCCCAAATTGTAAAATAGCAGACGAGGTTAAGAGAATCCATCACAGTGACGTATGTTATACCTGTATACAAGCGCTATCTTTGTCTGAGTTTAGCTTTAATGCATCATCCTGTCTTTTCTACCAGAAAGCATTTATCTTCCTGTTGACTGACATTGTGCAGTCGTTTCGGAAAAGATTTCTTTGTTCCTTGTCTTATATTGTACAAGTGATATAAAGCTATTTTTAAGATTATAGTTTAATTGATGGTCATTCCTGGCCGATGATGATGAAGTCCAAGAATGAGCTGGAACATTTTGCATATTCCAGGATTTAATCTTAAAATTGGACAAATCTAACCATGTTGAATTATTTGTACTAATAAAATGTAATAGCCGTGAAATACGAGATTTGTAAAACTAATTTAGTTTTCCTTTTGCGGTTTTCAGCCAAATGTGTTTTAATTTAATTGTAGTAAATTTTAAACAGGATTAGTAATTTATACAACTCGAATATTTGGTAGTGGAAAATTAAATTATTTATTTTGTTTGCCCAGAAGAAGCTCACTAAAATCTATAGTAACGTGAACCGTAAAGTATATACGCGCGCGTCAGAATCGATTAACGAGCTCGATAAAGTGCGTGTTGGTTTTTGGCAGTAATAATAATAATAATAATAAAAGTTTTCAAATGAAAATTAAGGTAATATTTAAGTTAAGTGCAATTGTGTTCTTTATTAATATCGGGAACTTAAGGGGAAACTAAACTCACAAAAGAAATTCATTTATCACTTTTACCACTAAAGCTCAATAAAGAGATATACAATAAAAAGTTTTCTTAAAAGAGTAGAGCTAACCCTAATAAATAAGAAAAAAATAGCAAATTTCCATTAGAGTTTCCTTCTAAACCTTATTATTTTATTTGTATCACCTAACTCTCAATGGATGTAGTAACTAACATGAAAACGAACGGAAAAACAACTCTTAACAGTCGCGAAGTCAAAAACACAATAACAATGAAACATTTTTATTGAATAGTAATTTGAAAACGAAACCCCAACATCCTACTACCAGAATTTAGTATATATATTAATCAATTCATCAGTTTGTTGTAAAGTTACAAGATAGTTTTACACAAAAGGGGGCGGGATGTATGCTCATTAATTAAGAGGTATATGTTGTCATCTGTTCTCACGTCAAGTACGTGTTACCATTTAATATCTTCTCTATTGTTTCTCCTGTTCCGTTGTTCTGCTTTATGCTCGTATTAATTTGTTTGCCTTATACCTGCCACTGTAATGCGTCTCTTATTACTACGTCACATAAACTTTGCCCCATATAGTACCTACAAACATTCGCGGTAAACTAAAATAAAACTTAAATTGACTTTTAAATTATTCTTTGAAAAGTTATTTTCTTATATCTTAAACTAAAAACAAACAAAACAAATTTAAAACATAAATTCGGTGTCAATTTAACCTACTGCTTATTTATATTTTCAAATCATAATTTTTAAATTACGAAAGTGAATTTTTGAAAATAAAATACTCCAAAACTATACGGCCAAAAGGTATGTTTTTAACCGATGTATAAATATAAATCCTGGATTTGTCACATGCTTTAAATTATTGTAAAGAGGGAAAATGCTATAATCTGGAAGCTTAACTTAAGGCTAAAACAATTTTCGCATTTCAATTTATTTAATATGTTTTTTGAGCTTTTGATATAAAAGAATGTTCTTATTATGCTTGATACACATGACTAGCATCTCATTTGTCTCGCTTTTTGTAATGTAAAACCATAAATATAAATTTACGCCAGATAAAGCATGTTTTCTCACTCTGCTTATTTACATCCAATTTCCGGCAAAATCTTCGGCATTGACATAATACAGATTTGAAAATCTCAGCTATAGCTAAACGACAGCTATCAAACTATTGGTGAAACTACATTCAATACGCGGAGGTACACCTTGACTTTTAAAGCCTACTATGTGAAATATGAAATATAAATGCCACAACAATATCGCATAAAATATCGACATTTTTTGACAATTTATTCGATCTTATTTCGATAACTACAATTCAAGTACTAAGAGGTCAAAGCGGGGCAACAACACCTGACCTGCCAGTTTATTACAAACCGAAATTTGAATTCTTAATTTTTTTTAAATGTAAAATTCTGTACAAGGAAGCACTAAATATTATTTGAATTCTAGCCGAAAGTCTTCACCTATCTGTGATCATTAAATTCGTCACGTCGTAACTTGACGCTATCTCCAGAAAATTATTTAAAGCTTTGTATCACTTCATTTCGCAAAATCTATTTCATGTATATGCTGATTAATATAATTCAGTCTGTAGGTGATTCGCAACAAAAACAAACGAAAAACATGTCACCGAAATTTTATAGTGATTTTAGAACAGTATCATAAATTTACTTAAAAATTGGATCGGAACGAAACTAGTGGGAAAAATATTAGTAAGAGTAGTAACAGTAACACTAACAGTAAGAGCAACAGTAAGAGCAACAGTAACAGTAACAGTGACAGTAACAGTGACAACAACACCAACATTAACAGTAACAGTGACAATCACAGTAACAGTATCTTATCATTACTGCTGTGGTTTTCTGCATGTGCAAACTTTCAAAAACGTGTTTTAAAAATTAAAGTTTCAAAAAACCAAATTGAACTTTAAATTTCAAATGCAAATCACCGATAATTTTATTAATTAATTGTATTGGTAATTCCACATAATAATATTTGAGTATTATTGTTTAACTGTCAGTTCATACATAAACACGAAATTTATCGAAATTTTTCAAGTTAAATTCATTGTTTATCTAAAATAAACTATTTTCGATTAATGATAAAAAATGACTGCTACTGTAGTAGCTGTCGTTAATGTTACCATTCTGGATTATTATAAACCGATGATTTGTTTTGTACCTGCTCTAGTTGCCGTTTCTGTTCTCGTTACTGTTACAGATGCACTCAAACTGATAGTAACGATAACGGCAGCGGCAGCGACAACGGCCACTGCAATGGTAACGGTAACGGTAACGGTAACGGTAACGGTAACGGTAACGGTAACGGTAACGGTAACGGTAACGGTAACAGTAACACTAAAACACCAACAGCAACAGTAACGAGAATTTTTTTACTAAATTCAAATCATCAAGAGTTAGGCCTCTTTAAAGTATTTTTTAAATTTTCACCTTCACATGCCCATAGCAGCGAAAATATTGTTTTTTCAGTAGAAATGGTTTAGTGCTTTTTTTAAGAGCGTAAAATAATCTACAAACTTGTTTTAAACCTTTTATTGTTTAAAATCAACTGTTGTCGAATTCTGAATGAAAGTAAGTAGACAACCCATCTTTTCTTTGTTTTTAAACCCTGTATCTTTTAAACGAAATATTTTACAACAGCTTTCATCTGATTGGTTGTCAGATTTTTTTGTATTGCTTCAAGATTTATTTTATAAAAAACTGAAAAAGTAAACAATTGATTGTATGTAATATTCCTAAATTTCCTGCTTTTCTAAATATTCCTAAGGTTTCCTAAAATTTTTTATGATTTCCTTGGATTTTATAGGATTTCCGGGATTTCTTCAGTTAGTCTCAATATTTTTTTTCAAGAAAAAGTTGAAAAAGTAAAATAAAGTGGTCTGGATTTTTCCAAAAATTTCCTGATTTTCTGAAATTTCTTAAAATATCCTACATTTTGTTAAATTATTCTAAGGTTTCCTAAATTTTCCGAGATTTCCTCAGATTTATTTGCATTGCGTCAAGATATCTGTTTAGAAAACATTAAACAAAAAAAAAACAGATTGTCTGGAATATTCCTAAAATTTCCTGGTTTTCTGAATAATATTCTTGAGATTTTCTAAAATTTTGTAAAATATCCTAGATTCTTTGGATTTTTTAAGATTTCCGGAAATTTTTCAGTATGTCTTGAATTTCCGCGGATTGAGCGAATATTTTTTTTTTTAAGTTGATAAAGTAAAATAACCGGTTGAAAGTTTTATTCTTAAATTTTCTGATTTTTTGAAATTTCCTGATTTACTAATAATTTCATCCTTTGCCTAAAATTTCATTTGATTGCCTAACATTTATTTTATCAGATTTTGTAGTAATATCTCACGAGTTTTTTCAGAAAAAATTAAAAAGTGAAAATATTAAATATTTCTAAAATTTCATTCAAGATTTCATTCAATCTTGATTTCATCAAGATTTCAATTTAGAAAAGTTTAACAAAAAGCAAAACAGGTTGTCTGAAATATTCTTAAAATTTCCAGGTTTCCTAAATATTTCTGAGGTTTCGTAATATTATATCTAAGATTTCCTTGGATTTTTTAAAATATCCGGGATTTCCGCAGTTTGCTTTGAATTTCCTTGGATTGTCTCAATATTTTACGTTTAGAATAAGTTGAACAAGTAAAAAAAGTGATTGTCTGGAATATTCCTAAAACTTCATCTGATTGCCTAAAATTTATATTTTCAGAATTTCTTGTATTACCTCTTGCGGAAAATAATTGAAAAATGAAAAAAAAAGTGGTATTCCTAAAATTTGTTGATTTCTTACAATTTCTAAAATATCCCATATTTTCTTAAAATTTCTTAAAATTCTTGGATTGTGTCAAGATTAATTTTTAGAAAAAGTTGAGCACAAAACAAAGAATTTGTCTGTTATATTCCTAAAATTTCTTGGTTTCCTAAATATTCATGAGATTTCCTAAAATTTTCTAAAATTTTCTAAGATTTCCTAGACTTTTAAGATTTCCGAGATTTTCTCCGATTGTCTTGAAATGTCTTGGATTGTCTGAACATGTTACTTTTAGAAAAAGTTGAAACAGTAAAACAAAATAGTTGTCTGGAATTTTCCTAAAATTTTCTGATTTCCTAAAATATCCAGATTTTCTATAATTTCCTAAAATTTCATCCGATTGCCTAAAATTTAATTTCTCAGATTTTTTTGTATGAGGTACCTCAAGATTTCTCTCATAAAATAATGAAAGAGTAATAAAAAGGTTGTATGAAGTATTCCTAAAATTTCCTTGAATTGTGTCAAGATTTCTTTTAACAGCAAAAGCAACAGCAACACTAACGGTGACAGTGCTGACAGTAACAGTAATACTAGCACTTTCACTAACACTAACATTATCAGTGGCAGCAACAAGAAATTTTTTTACTAACTTCAAAATTCGACATAGGTCTCATTAAATAATATTTTTTTAATTTCCACCTTCACATGGCCGTAGCCCCTAAAATATTGAATTTTCAGTAAATATGGTTTTATGGTTCAACTGGTGCTGATGTCTAAATTTGGTGTGAGTAGAAGAGAAGATGTAGCTGATCAGAGTAGCTTGCTCAGAAGGATGCTTTTGTTTTCGCAGGGCGTGCTTCGCTTTTTTGAAGGTCACCAATTTAACAGTTATAAGGGCGTCATCTGTTGTGTAAGAGACTAAAGGGGCGCCATCTGTTGCGACTTCTCTGACTTAAGGAGCTGACCAACATCAGAATCAATCACGCCTAGAAGTATGCTTCGGTAACCTGCGACTGGACAAATGAATCCGAGTCTCCTTAAAATTCAAATTAAGAATTGGTTAAAACTGCAGTGAGAACTTGTATTTATACTTTCCCTGGCACCTAACTCTTAAAAATTCCTACTCTAACAGCATATTAGCTTTCTGCTCGAAGACCTAAGGATGAAATCTACTGTTTTAGGCTTCTATACAAAATATAGCAAGAAGCCTTTTATGTTCAGGTACCGTGTCCGTCCTTGTATAAACTAAACTGTAAACTATAAAAACTATACTGGAATACTCACAAAGTTGAGCTTATCAAACCGGGGGGCTGGGAAGTATAAAATACCCTCCAGTACATCAGAGATTGTGTGCAAAAAAGTGTTATGGAACTTATAAGTTTCAAACCGGAAGTCTAATTTCAAAAAATTTACAAAATATTTCTGATTTGAAGTAATTTTCTTTTTTTAAACATAATCACTGATGTGATCTGTATAGGAAGTAGTTGTATAGAAGCTTTAGAACAGCGGTAATCGGAGTTCCATCTTGTTTTGATTAAACTACAAAACTGAAATGCTTACAATCTGCACTACTCTGTGTAGTAAGTTGCCTAACTAAATGTTAAAATGCAGCAAGATTGAATCCAGCAAGAAAATTTCTTAGGTCATAATGTGATTACTTCACGACCAGTAGGTAAGAAAAGCAATTTCACTGATTGTATATAAAATCAATTATCAATATGGAATCAATTATTATTTGTGCTAAATAAAACTCCAATTTGTTGTTCTAAGCAGAAGAGTGTTATTAATAGTATAAGTGGTAATGGAAATTTCAGGAAAATAGCAGGTAAGTTGTTAACAAATTGACAAACTTGACACAACAGAGACACTTACAAAGATAAAGAATTGCGACAAAGTCAAGCAGCCAGAAAAAGTAATGGTAATATTAAAAATTATTATTACTTTTGGTTTCAATATTAAAATAAAATTCTTAGATGCGAATTTCATTTAAACGTTAATAAAAAAAATGTAATAAAGTTCGTATTAGAATGCTGAATTACATATAAAAAAATAGTCAAATAATTGTTCGGCTGCTTTTCGTTTCCAATTGCTTACCATATTTATATGAATTTCAAGTTTGAAACTGCAATTTTTTGCTTGGTAGGAGCATTTAGCACCTTTTCAATAACATACGTAATATTATGTAGTACTACTCCGTACCTCAATTCCCCAGAGAAACTTCCGAGCAAAGTTTAAAGAGCTTTTAGAAATTTTTGATATTTTTTAGCGTCACCATTAAGCACGCAATGGAGCAATATTCCTAGAAGTAGAACAAATTTGTACGAGCATTGACTTTTCTTTTTGCCCTAAAATTTAATATTTGCAACATTAACGTCGAATGCAATTTTATCATCAAAGTCAAAGTAGGGTTCCCACAAATTTCTTATTTTATATTTTATCTGATCTTCGTGTAGTTCAAAACGTCAATATTTTTGTTATAACGGCTTATCTGTTTGGCAAGTCGTAACTTTTTATATCAAAAATTTATCCTTAAAATTGTTCAAATTTACGATCAACCATAACCGTCTACAATCCTCAGGGTTGCTTCATCTAAACGCAATATTTTGCTTGCATCGTAACGTACACGCGGATAAGGGAGGTAATGAGAAACTACGCGAAAGGTTGATCCGAACCAGATACGTAACTACAGAAATTTACCCCAAGACAAGAGAATAACGTGATAAATTCAACAAGATTGAGAAATTATAGTCTTAGTTGAGCGTATACTGCAAGAAAAACGCTTTAGTAGTTCGGAACAATTTATATTGTACCAAAAATTAGTGACTTGTACAGAACACACGTCGCTTTAGTGTTCCTACACATTTAGGCTTCTGAAAATTTAAATTTTTATGTCAACACGAAATTTACTTTCATCTTAAAATAACATTTAATTTTATAATAGGCAGGTACTTAAAGTAACTTGAAGAAGATCTACGGTGCGGTAATCAAATCAAGCGATGTACGGTTGTTGATATTTGAATTTTAGTTATTGTTTCTACTTAGAAATGAATATTTAATGCAAAGTTTCGTATTACTTCCAAAAGCTTACATTTTAGATAAATCAAAAATTATGTAAATAGCTTGCAAACACATCAACGTTTTACCATACAACTTAATCAAATTTCAATTTTCAACACAATTTGAACATTTCTTCGCCAAGTGTGTTCGCAAGTCGATTTAATTGAAGCAAACAATTTATTATATTATCTATATACCGACCTTATAGCGAGGTTTATCAAATTTTTGTCGTCTTATTGTTGCGCGAAATCGCTATTATATACACATGAGTTGGCCGACTTAAAGAACTTTATGTGAACTTCTTTTAACCTGTGTACATAATAGTAAAAATTATTTTTATATTAAATTATAGTATATTGATATGACTTTGTGGAACGGTTATTTTAAAAAGTTTAAAAGAACACAAATAATATACACTTGACGTGACGATTTAAAAAAAAATCAAAATTGAATATTATTAAATTTATGAATATGATTTTTCTACTTTTTTATTATACAATTTAATTGAGTGATTATAATAATTAGTTATTAATCAAAAATACCAATTAACATAAAACTACGAGTAAGTCGTACAACTTAATATGTGTAAACCCGGGTTCAAGATTTAATTGCTCTCCGGAAGTTATATGATTTAATGTTATTGTTGTGAATTACTTTTTATTGAATTTTTTTAAAGTACTTAAAGATATCATTCTCAGTTTAAGATGCGGGCCAAGATTGGACCGTAAATTTTAGCTAACTTTGCTTAACTTTACTAATGGGGATATATCGGTGGCTTTTATTTCGGGCGCCACTTATCCTTAATTGACAGACAGAATAACGGACATGTATACACAAATTTAAGAAAATAGAGTTAATGGTTTCCCTATTTATTATTTAATCATATTATGTACAAGATAACAAAATAGGAACTTTGAATTATTTAAATTATTTAAATTGGTTAACTATATATGGTTAACCTATTTATATAGCTTTGTTCAACCGCTTATACAGACCCGAAATGCCATATACAACCGACGTTCCCAAGCCAAAAGAGACGTTGTCAGACCCGGTCGTGGGTCTGGTAGCGTTTATGATGCTTTTTGGGTTCCCTATGCGTTCAGGAGCTCCCTGGCTCATTTTGAGCTGGGTCTGGGAACGACGGTTCAACATGCAATTATATATTAATTCAGTTCATCATTTTGCTCCCAGAGAGCGCGTCGAAAGAACGGTATATAAAAAATACAACGACGTGAGACGTGATACACCTTTTCGACGTTATCGGTCCCTACATTTTACAACATCGCTTCGGCGGTAATCTATTATTTAGACCTTGGTAATTGTAACTAAACAGTCATCGCAAAGCAAAAAATAGCTGAATGTAGTATTGCTATTTTATTTATATTATACTCATCGATTTTGTAAATTTTATCTTTTCCGTAAATTTAATTTATTTTGTCTTTTGTATTTTATCTACTAATATAATAAATTACTATTTTCAAGTTTTATTGATTAATGTAGCTCATTTACAATTAATTACAACAAATTTGAATAAAACAATTTTTTTGTAATTTTAAATACTAGTTAACCAGTACTTCTAACCTAACGACTCTTCATTACATGTTATTTCTTAAAATCCGTATTAAAAATAACAATTCTTTTTAATAAATTAAACTTAAGTGCTTTGAATTTCATACTATAAAGTACTTTACGAAAAAAACGCGGGAAGATATAAGAATATTGGTAACACAGCAAAATGACATTGAGTGAAGTCGACTGTTCGCAATAGAAAAAGTAGGATAAAATATTTTACGCAAAATACTTAGCGCAAAAAAATTGTTTAAACTAAAATTTCAAAAAATTAGTTTTCACGGGTTCTTTGTACAGAATAAATTCTCTCGTTAATTGCATTTATTAAAATTAGCATTATGAAAATGTCTGCAAAATTTGCAACTTCTATGTAGTAAGTTATTCGGAGCTTCCTAAATTTTAAAAGCCCAAAAATAGATTTTATTACTTAACGAATTATGGGAAGGTTTTTTTTATTTTTAGCCTTTGTGATACGATGGTGATTGTTTTATAATAAGTGGGGCAACTAAAGTAGATTATTCTTCCAAATAATAAAATAAATTTAATGTTATGAAATTTCTGACCACCAAACAGCTGATCGGTAGCCATCTTGGGGTGGAGAATGGAAATGATCTATTTAAATTTATTAAGTACCTTAATCCTCAAATGAGATAATCGGTCGGTCACTACTCAAATATTAAGATTACCTACTAACTTCCGGTGCAGTCTATATAAATGACTCCTAAGTGAACCCGGTGCAATCTATGCAGTACATTATGCCAGTGTACCACCCTTCTATCATCAGTTTAGTCTACAATCGCCCTGAAGATTTAATCTTGAGAAAATAATAAACACTTAAGGATTATGTAATTTATTTAATAATACATACCATAATGAACAAAATTACAAATTATTACCTTACATAAAAATACTAACTCATAGAAATTAAACTCGCAAAACTAAATTTGACAAAATAATGGTGAAATAAACTTTAAAATTAAACTTTCGGTGACTTAAGGGGGTATATATACCTGGAAATGCAAAAAGAAAGGTAATTTTCGAGATTTTTTTTCAGGGAAACTATTGGAATTATCGGAACGGAGTTTTCTCTAGTTAAAAATAAATGTTTATAATTGACAAAGTCACATAGAATCGACTTTGTGAAGCCCGGAATTAGTCAGTAACCTTTCCAAAGGCGTGTTGCTTGGAGCATAATAAAATTATAAACTCAAAATAGTACGGAATTATTAGCGTGAGTAATTACAATCATTAATGATATTAATAATAATTAATAATATAACACGATGTTATCAATTTTGCTAATTAATTAAATAATGCATAATTATTTTTATCGCCTTTTTAAAATAAACTCTCAGTTTTGAAATTCGTGATAATTCTAAAATGTTGTATAGATCTGTGTTGGGCAAATTGTCTTATATTGCTCTATTTCAAATATTTTTTTAGCTGTTAGGCAAGAACAGTAAATACTTAATTGTACATTGCATGGTGATTTTCGTCAAAATTTATAAATTTTGATTAATTGGGTAGTGGGTATTTAACTTTATCAATATTTTGTCACATTAACAGCTAAAATTCCGCCTTTTTGATTTTCCGCTTCGGACAAATTTCCGGTTTTTCCGCCCCCTAGAGCGTGCTCTACAGATGACACTAAATATTTCCACAAATATTTTAAAATATAAATCAAGTTTGCAGTTTTGTCAATTCGTCTCGAACTTACCGCTTACTTAAAAATATTTTTTAATGAGTAGTTTTTATTCGTTCATAAATTTTTTAAAGTTTTAAAAACTGAAAAATAAAAATAATTTTTTTAAGTAAGTGAGGAGCATTGGTGCAAAACCCGATAAATCCACTTTTTAAATTATGTCGCAAATTGACAAAAACGTATGGCCTCAATATTTTGAAATGTTTTTTTTTAAACAATGCATAAGGTCACACGACCTAATTCTAACGTTTTGATAAAATTGAAACTCTCAAACAATAGAAAAAAAATAAAATAGTTTGGATTTATCGGTTTTTGCTTAAAACTTAGATATTTGTAATGTAATTAATTCATTTCGGTAATACAATCAGTACCATTAAATATTTAAAACAAAGAAAACTTTTAATATTAAAAATTTAAATTTGGATAACAGTTTTCTCTTCAAGACAATCACATAGTAGATGTTGCGAATTTTTCGGATTTTGAATAAATTCTTAAGTTTGGACGAGATTTTACATGGTAAATATCGATTTTTTCCCAAATCTGACTTCTTAAATGTGTAGAGGGGTATTGAATTAGTACTAATTGATATATAACTCATTTTCAGTTAAAAATGGATTTATCGGCTTTTGCACGAATGCTCCTCAATTGTTGAAAACTGCATTATAGTAGAGTGCTCGAACCGCAATAAAACGCTTTAAAATGATTTCTGTGAAAAATGAAGGGTTAGATGACATATATTCATAATCTGGAGGTAGTCAAAATTTAGAACGCGCAAAAGGGCGCTATTTAAAAAAAAGAGATAACAGTTTTAATTCTTTATATATTTTTTATTTCGCTGTGCTTAAAGTTAGAACCGCTAAGCGCTAGGTTTAAACAAGTGTGAAAGAGACATGTACAATAGATTTTATGGTGGGGACGCCCTGGTCACGCAATGAAAGCAGCGAGCGCTGTAAAATTTCAAACTTTAAGATGTTACTAATTATTTAATATCGTGTTTAATATTAAACCAAAAATTATGATTTTTAAACCTATCCCTTCTTCAAGTGTACGCTCAACTATTTTCAAGGGTAAAAAATTTTGATTAAGGCTTTCGTTTGGCAAATAGAATAGTATATAAATAAAAAATGTAAAATTATATTAAATTTTTGCGAAGTTCGAACCGAGATAATTGCCGTTCAAGATTTGATTCTCCATAAGCGACCTTTTGCGTGTTCTAAATTTTGACTACCTCCGGATTATGAATACAGTAGTGTGCAATGAAATCCGAACACTAAAAATTGATACCTGAAAGTAACAAAATTTAGTTTACCTGAAATTATTTTTGGTTTTTCCAAGTAGGGGGAACTAAAGTTTGAAAGTTTCAGCCTTTAACCCTGAGGTGCCCACAGAAGTCAAAATAATTGCAAGAAAGCACTCTACTATTATCATTATCAAAGCCGTTTATATTTTTATTTTATAAGAAACAGACATGCTGCACTAGCAATATTACGCGCCTTTTATGGGATGTAGGCGGGAGTGTACAATTGCACTAAGTATGACGATTCTTTGCAATCTTTCAAAGATTATAATATCCAGTAAATAATTATTTTTTTTATTAACAATTCAAAGAATTAACGAATTTTAGTGCTCTGGTACGAATTTATAGTTCTTAATATAATTTTGAAATTTTAATTATTAAATTACGGTCGTAATATTTTTTACATTTAAAATTCACATAACCCTAATCGTGTAGTAAAATAAAAATAGATAAACATTAACTTTAGTAAAGACAGACCAGTAAAGACCATAATTACTTCAACGCCACTAGTTCGGAGCTAGTGGCATTTATTTGCGTTTAATTATTGAGCCAGCAAATCGATTTTTACTTTAAAACTGACTTAAAGTATTTTTTTTATGCTTTAAGTTAAAAACCGTAAACATATCAAATAATTTTATGTATTTGCAATCTAGACTTATACGGTTCTTTGAAAACGGTTTTAAATTAATTCTTAAAAATTTTAGCAGTTCACTACTAGAGTTCGGGGCAAGTAACACTCTAGCTTTTACGTCGCCTCAGACAAGAAGACAAACTTCCGTCATGTTACAAATAATTATTTGGCTGTTAGGCAAAATATTAATTGCATGGTGATTTTTGAAATAAAACATTATAAATTTCGATTAATTGAGTATTTAACTTACTATATTACATTTGTCACATTAATAGCCAAAATTCCGCCCTTTTGATTAGCCGCTCTGGACGAAAGTCTGGGTAAACCCTCCTAGAGCGAGCACTGCTGATGCAGTTACAAATCTGTCAAACCAAGATTTGTGAAAACGTACTTTAATTTTTTATCGTTATCAGTGATTGTTCAATTTTCTACGCGTATTATCATTTTTCTTGTAATTAAAATAAAAACCGACTTTTAATCTGTTTCAGATGATGACTTATTTCAATAAAGAAAGTAAATACAATTTTCAAGTTCAATTAATAAAATTTGTAATGTTTTTATTCATAGCTATTTTTAGATAAGAAATATAACATACGTCCTTAATGCTTGACGTTGCAAAATGCTAAATGCTAAAAATAACTTTAATATATTAGATATTATTAAATGTGGCACGGGCGTAGCCAGGGGGAGGGTTTTGGGGGTTCAAACCCCCCCCGAAAAGTTCCATTCCAGAAGTTTTCTCTGAATCTGTTTATTACATATTAAATATTGTTCTTATGAATAAACGGCTATTTTATGTATTTTTATTCGTTTTATTTTCTTGAACCCCCCCCGATTCTAAAACCTGGCTACGCCCGTGAAATGTGGTGATGTTAATTTAACTTAGTCAATCCCTTAGAATTGGCAACGTCGTTAGGATTGACAACGTTGATTCATTATGTAAAATTTTATACACCGGGTCTGAAGTGACGGTACGATGTATCGGGATTGTTAACGACAATCCAATATAGTAAAAAATAATTTTTTAAAACTTATTTCCCCTCAACAGTTGCTCATGGAGTTATATGCGATTTATTTAATATTTCATAATGTATACTCCCCTCAACTAAGTAATTCTGGTGGGTCTGAGGTTGCCTGTTTAACGTAGCGGGTCTGGTAACGGCCAATGAATCAATATATATACATATGTATATTTATACGTCTGAAATAATGATTATGCTCTATATTCAACGTCGGTTACCAGCATAAATAATGAAAAGACAAAAAAGTGCATACTATTTTTTTATAGAAAATTTTATTATCTTTCCTTTTTTATATGAAACTATACTTGCTAAAACGGACGGTTACCGAGATATTGGTGAAAAAGTGATTTGGGGTACTCTTTTTCCAAGATGGCGTGACGGCTCGAACCCAAGAAGTTACGGCCCCAACTTCTAGTATGCTTAAATATAAACCCTAATGTACCTCTACTATAATTTCCAGCTTTCTCTCGGTTACTTCCGCTATTCGTGAAAATCTGATCTAATTTTACTGGACTACTACGTCTATTTACTTTTTAATGTACAAACTGTCTTGGCAGCTGTTCTGCTTCAACTTGACTTACCTTTAATTTCCATTTATTATAACTTTAACGGATTCGGAAAATGGGAAAATTCCGACAATCTTAAAAAATAGATATTTAGAAAATTTAGGAAAGGAAATAAAGGAAGTTCATTAATGTTTTTAGACTCTGATAGAGGTTGAAACCGGTTTACAAGCTTTTTATAGCATTTTTATTACGAAGACCCAAAAAACCCAATACCTATTCCATCTGGCAGTTATATAATAGGCAATCTTAAAAAATTTTAGAAAACAGGAATATTTAGGAAACCAGGAACTTTTAGGAATATTTCAGACAACCTGTTTGCTTTTTGTTTAACTTTTCCCAAAAGGAAATCTCGAGGAAATCCAAAGCAATCTAAGGATATCTCGTAAATTTTAGGAAATCTCAGAAAATTTTAATAAATTTTAGGATATTTTAGGAAATTTTAGACAAATAGGAAATTTTTGGAATATTTCATGAAATTTTGCTCCTTCTTAATTTTTTTCTAAAAGAAATCTAGAGGTAATACAAAAAAATCTGAGAAAATAAATATTTGAAAATTATTTATTTAAAGTTTTTTAAATATTTCTAGAAGAAAAATATCGAGACAATCCAATCAATTCAAGACAATTTGAGGAAATCCCGGAAATTTTTTGTAATTCAAGGAAATCTAGGAAATCTTAAAAAAAACAAGGAAATTTTAGGAATATTCCAGACAACTTGTTTGTTTTTTATATAACTTTTTCTAAAACGAAACTTGAAACTATACAAGGAAATCTGAGGAAATCCCGGAAATTTTAGTAAATTTCAGGAAATTTTAGAAAATCAGCATATTTTAAGATCATTAATTTCATACAATCCTTTTTTTTTAACTTTTTCATTATTTTCTGAAAGAAATCTTGAGACAATACCGGAAAATCAGCGAAAATATACTTTAGGCATTCGGATGAAAATTTAGAAAATCAGAAAATTTTCGGAATATTCCAAACAACCGGTATTTTCACTTTTTCAACATTTCCTAAAAGTAAAATATTGAGGTAATCCAAGAAAATTCAAGACAATCTGAGCATATCCCGGAAATCTCAAGAAATCCAAGGGAATCTGGAAAATCTTAGAAAATTTTAGAAAACCTCAGAAATATTTAGGAAACCAGGAAATTTTAAGAATATTACAGACGACCTCTTTGTTTTCAGTTTAATTTTTTCTAAAAGGAACTCTTGAGTCAATCCAAATATATCTGAAAAAATGTCTGAAATATTAGGAAATATCAGAAAATTTTAAGAAATTTTAGTGTATGTATTTTAGGAAATCAGGAAATTTTAGGAATGTTTCATACAACCTTCTGTTTTTTATTTTTTTTTTCTGCAAGAAATCATGACTTAATGCAAAAATATATGAAAACATAATATTTAGGCCAAATATGATGATACTTTAGGAAATTTTGGGATATTAAAAAATTTCAGAAATATTCCTGACAACCGGTTTTTTATATTTTCAACTGTTTCTAAAAGAAAAATGTTGAGACAATCTATCCAAGGATATTTAAAAATTCCAAGAAAATCTAGGAAATTTTAGATAATTTTAAGAAATCTCATAAACATTTAGGAAACCAGGAAATTTTAGGAATATTCCAGACAATCTGTTTTCTTTAGATTTTAACTTTGTCTAAAGGGAAATCTTGATGCAATCCAAACAAATCTTAGGAAATTTCGGAAATTTCAGGAATATTTCAAACTACCTTTTCTTCACTTTTTCAAAATTTTCTGGAAGAAATCCTGAGGCAATAATACAAGAAAATTTGACAAAAGAACTTTTAGGCAATGGAAAAATATGCAAATATTCCAGACAACCGGCCCTTTTACCTTTTCAACTTTTTCTGAAAGAAAAATATTGAGACAATATGCAAAGAAATTCTATACAATCTGAGGAAATCTCGGAAATCTTAAAAAATCCAAGGAATCTAGAAAATCTTAGAATTTTAAGAAACCAGAGGAATATTTAGAAAACCAGAAAATATTAGAAAATATTAAAAAATTAAAATATTAGAAAATATTAAATCTAAGAAAATCTCGGAAAGTTTACGAAGTCACAGAACATTTTAAGAAATTTTAGGAAATTTTGATATATTAGAAAATTATAGGAAGTCGGGACATGTTAGGAATATATTTTCATTCAATCTTTTTTTAAATTTTTATTTTTTTTCTGAAAGAAATCGTGAGATAATACCAGAAAATCTGAAAAAATATATTTTATTCAATCGGATGACATTTTAGGCAATCAAATCAAATTTTAGACAATCGGATAAAATTTTAGAAAATCAGGAAATTTTAGAAAATCAGAAAATTTTAGGAATATTCCAGACAACCGGATTTTTTACTTTTTCAACATATTCTAAAAGTAAAATATTGAGACAATCCATCAAGGAAATTCAAGACAATCTGCGGAAATCCCGGATATCTTAAATAATTCAAGAAAATCTAGGAAATCTTACAAAATTTTGGAAAATCGCAAAAATATTTAGAAAACCGGGAAATTTTAGGATTATTCCAAAAAATCTACTTGTTCTTGTTCAACTTCTTCTAAATGGAAATCTTTAGCAATCCAAGCAAACCTCTGAAGAAATCTCAAAAATTTTAGGAATATTTCAAACTATATTTTTTTTACTTTTTCAACTTTTTCTGAAAGAAAAATATCGAAACAATTCAACGAAATTAAAGACAATTTGAGAAAATCTCGGAAATCTTAAAAAATCCAAGAAAATCTAGAAAATCTTCAAAAATCACAGAAATATGAAAGAAATCAAAAAATTTTAGGAATTTTTCAAGACAGCCTGTTTGTTTTTTGTTCAACTTTTTCTAAAAGAACATCTTTAATTTTTACTTTTTCATTTTTTCTGAAAGAAATCTTGAGGCAATACAAGAAAATCTGAGAAAATAAAATTCAAAACAATCTGAGGATATCCCGGAAATCTTAAAAAATCCAAGGAAATGTAAGAAATCATAGAAAATTTTAGGAAATCTCAGGAATTTTAGGAAACCAAGAAATTATAAGAATATTACAGACAACCTGTTTTTGGTAAAATTTTTCTAAAGGAAACCTCGAGGAAATTCCAGGAAATATAAGGAAATTTCGGAAATTTTAGGAAATTTACTTTTAAGGAATTTTAGGAAATCCAAGAAAATCTCATAATAGGAAATGTGGTTTACAAATATTAGGTCTGCGGTTTCCCCCTCGGCAAGTTTCATCGAATTTCTAATAGGAAATTATTATATTATTATTATTACTATTATCAAAATCAAACTGGCTTATAACTAACTACCCTTTTTACGGTCATACAATATAATTATACTACGTTCAGAAAATTAAAATTAAACCGAAACATTAAAAATCGACGGAAAAATAAAGAATGGGTCAACAAAAATTACAGTAGAAGATACTGCAGAGTTCCGAAGTGCTAGTATATGAAAAGTAGTTGGTGCAATAGACCCCTGGAGGATAATGCGGTATCTTGGTAGTATTTTACAATTTTGTGATAGATAAACAAAATTTATGTCAGAACTGGTAAGAATTAACTGGCGTTGTTGATATGGATATACCACACAATGCAATTTTACATTATATCCTGTATAGTATTATGTCTTAACGTTAACTCTGTCGGTTATCGCAAGAAATCATGGAAAACATCCGAAATTCAAAATTGTTATAAAACTATGCAACAAAATGTGAAAATATTCCAAGTTAGGTATGCTTCTGGAAACCGAGTTTAACATCCCAGACCACAAAATGAAAACTTAGAAAAACTTGACAGTGATAGTTTTAATAAAAGTTGTCAAGAATACCTTACCTGAGGGAAACTAGATTTTAAATTTTCCATAAAAATAGTGGTTTATTATTTTTATTATCATAAAAAACATTATAAAATGAAGAATAGGGTCACGGTGTCTGAAATACTACCTGACCTCTACTTTAATGCTTTATCTGTAATACTGAAAACTGTTTGAATAAACTCAAATTAATGTTTAACGAACAAAAATTTCAAAATATAATAAACCCCACTTTGTGAAAGTAAAAGCGAAACAAATATGAAAATTATTCAACATTCAAGCTCAGGTGTTTCCTTTGAAAATATTAGTTTTAATCGAAAATTTTATGAAGGATTAAAGCTTTTAAGCAACAATTACATTGTTACATTAAGACCTTACATTACCAATTCAAACATAACGACTTGCCGTATTACTATTGATAATCACAACATGATATTGATGTTTTGTTACGCAAATAATATATAAACAGATACCAGATAAATTCATCTGTATGCGGATCATGTTCACACGAAATATGATAATGACAAACAATTTGGAAATAGAGCTAAAGAAATGTAGAAATGAAATACAAATTTTATAATTTAGGTCATGTTTGGGATAAATCCAATCTGTGATACCTATTGTTTTCAATCAGAATTCAAATGTTATAAAATTTGATAATAAATAAAACCACAGTAATTTATTTCATCGAATGACCGACAATTATATATAATGGAAAATTAGATTGGGAAAATCAAAAAAAAAGTGGAAGAAAAACAGAAATTTCGAGTTTGGGAGCTGCAAAACCAATTTTATTTTTCAAATAATTTTCGATTTAAGGGAAATTACAAAGCAGATTACCCAGTAATTGGGTAATAAGTATTATAAAACCGCAAAATTTATTTTTATTTCATATTGCTTTTGAATATTTAATAAAAGTAATTTATTTAAGTAGGTACCTAGACTCTCAGGTGCATTATATCATATTTTTAAATAATCCGAAAAGTTTTAATTGTTGATAAAATTGTAAACTTTATTAAACTATAATTAAGGTAATCGGAATTTTTTGTAAAAAAATATTAGCTGAGAGTCTACTGGTTTCGGTTTAGTAAACCATCATTACGACACCATTTTTAAACATCAAAATATTCAACAAAATTATTTTCCTCCTTAATTATTGCACCAAGTGATTACAAAGATTTGTAAATAAAGAGAGTTTGTATAAAAAAATAAAACAGCTATGGTTAAGGGTGGTCGATAATTAGGACATGTCATTTGTTCCTTACTAATCGAAATCGATACCACCTGCAAGCTTTTCATTTTATCTGCAATATTTTGAATAAAAGTGTATTTGTTTAGATTTAGCTTGAAAACGATTCCTGCTTGAATAATAATGTTATCAATACAAATCGTAACTGCACAAATCTCTACGATTTATTTTACTTTAGTATTCAATAGAAAATCGTGTAAGGAGTTTTTCATCAAATTGGCAATTCAATACTTCTAGGATTATTAATAATATTTTTAATTTAATGTTTAATTAAAGACATATTTATTGAACTGATGATATTATCCCATTATCCCATAATCAGAAAATGTTAAAAACTTCTAGAAAGCAGAATATTTATTTTCAAAAATGGTAGCATTCATTGCAAAGCATGAATTAAAATTTTTTGTATATTGGCGAAGCTCAGATTAATGACCAATGAAACTGAACTCAGAGATTTGCATTGCTATAACGTGCAGATAAAACTGTTGGTGAAAATAAACTTTCCAAATTCCATTTTATAAAAGGAAAAAACAATGATTTCAAAGCACATCTGTTCCTTTGTTTAGAGAATAAAAATTAAATACAAAGTTTTGAAATAAAATAAATAAATTTTGCGTTATTACCAAAATTAATTAGAAAACGATTCAGCAAAATTAAGTAATCTTGAACGCATAAAGTTGATATTATAACATAAAAACAACACAAAAGCTTAGTTGGGCTTTGATGAACGTTATGCAAAAACTTGATAATAACTTTTTAAGCTTTTCTAAAGTTTCTAAACCGTAAGTCACCTGCTACTAGCATTACATTTTATTTAAAAAATTTAAGTAATTTAAATACAGATTTAAATGTTTAAATCTTTCTGGTTCATTCGTCAAGTCTTCTAGCCTTTGAAAATTACTTCAATGGGATTATTTATTAAAAGAATAAATTGCTTGCATAAGAACAGCTATAAAATTCTTATTTTGTGTGCTAACCCAAGACTTAACAAAATTGTGTACAAACCACTCGGCTTTCGAGAGCAAAGAAGTCAAAAACAAATAAATTTAAAATAAATTCCGTTTTAATTAAATATTTCTAATTGCAGATTAAAAATTAATATAAACAGGTAATGCCGGACTTTCAAAAGTTCGTTATAACAATTTGAAATTAAATTCTTTAATAACACAGAATAAACTACAGGCACACAAAAGTAAAAATAAAATTTAAAATAGTTCTTGAATTGCTAACCAGATTAATAGATAAAATCCAGACTATGCTGACTTAATACCTAATTTATAATAAAATTTGTTACGGCACAATAGAGCTTTAATGAGCTTATATTAGCAAGAATCAATAACATATTTTTTTTTATAATATTAATAAGTACTTAACACCATTGCTCCTTTATGCCTTTAATAATTCTTTACTTTAATTTATTTCCTCAATTTATTGTTCTTTCAACATTTTAATTCTCAATGTTCTTAAACTACATTATCTTTATTCCTTCCTTATTTTTACTTTTGTTTCTCACAATACAATATCCTATTTTTATACTAACATTTAAAAAAAATATACATTGCAAAAAGTGGATTTGTAGATATTGAATTTTTAAACCATCCAATGAAATATTAAATAAAATATTTTATATGATCCAATCATACCATTTTTTTATTAATTTAAATTTCAATACTTGAATATTAAATTATTTCCGCTTCGTCAATTTTATAACATTTTATAAAATCGTGTATAAGCTCAAAATTACAAAAATAAAAAAAAACATTTGAGGGAATCTCATTTTCAACGTTTAATGCGGGAACGAGAAAAACTATTTTATATTAAATGCAAATTTGATTTTCCGATAGATAACATTTCGTCGTATAAATAATTTTTCTTATGTTTTTACAGTAAGAATCTTGTGCTTAAAATTTTCCAATTTAGCTAGTTTATTAGGCAGACCGACATTAAAAGCAACGTATACGTGCACTACCTAGCTAACACATCATAGACGTAACAACTTGAAACATTTTAATTTAGTTCTTGAACAACCTCGTATATTAAACTTAATTCCAGAAACCAACAATTTGCAAACTCGTATAAATTTTCCACTTTTAAAATTATTTTTTTTAATTATTTCGAACATAAATAATCTTCATTACAAAAATATTAAAAATGGAATCTCTTTAATCATACCCCAAAAGCTCTTCATCAAGAAAAGTCTTTAATACAATGTGATGCTGAAATTGAATTTGGAACACCTGAACTTATTTATGACATCGTTGTGAGTGAAAACTTGAATCATTTAATAACTAAACGGTGATGGTTCTATGGTACTTAGGGTAATGCAGTTGTTGAAGTTATAAGAGGTTCCCAAAATGGTAGGTAATTAACTTTAATCGCTCTTACTTTAACTAGTAATTTAAAATAAATGATATGGCTTGAAGTTTAGAAACTTGTAATAATCTTGTAAAACATTTTTAAGTTCCAATGCATGAATGCAAACAAATTTATATGAAATTATAGGTCTAATGTTTTGACTGTAGAAAATCTCTTTTTAATTATTATATCACTTTTATAACCAATGTGTATCAATAATCAAGTGCAATTGTGGAAAATAATTTAGAACACAATAATAATAATAATAATAATAATAAAAATCAATGAATATAAATGAGAGACACAAAAACTCAGTGTTACACTTTTTTATATCTTCTTAATTTTCTGCACATATACAGGGCAGGCTCAATATTTTCAGGCTTCAATGGACGTTCGTCAAGGGGAGAACACCCAAAACGTAGCGTTAAGAAATCTCATGATATGTTTGTTTGCCAAACGGTTACCTGAATTTACCAATCCGCAGTTCGGATTAGGAATCAACTTGTGAATAGCAAGTGATGGATGCACAGTAAGCGCTGACTTAAAAGCGATTTAAAACTGAAGTCAAACCATATTTATATTATTGAAACTGAACTATAAACATCTTAAAATAAGAAACTTTGAAAAGTTTTTCAAGAATAATTTAAATGTACGAGGTTGGTTCAAATAAAATTAAAAAACTGAATTTCAGAAAATTTTTAAAGAAACATTACATCTATTACCTTTATGCTGTTTTTTGAAGTTTTTTGAAATTTTGAATTTTATGAAAAATGGTTTTCTTTGAATAACTCGGCCATTTTCAATTTTAATGAAAAATCGTCAAGACAAAAGTTGTAGGAAATTCAATTTCTACCAGTAAAATAAGATGAGATAAAGATAAGAAAATGACTGAAAAAGGCCCGGTTTACGCCGAATTTCTTAAATCGCCAATAACCCGTACCATCGGCCGATCGGAGCGGGCTTTGAAGTTTCTTGTAGCATTTTTGACGGCCTAACTGATTCTGGCATACCCAACCCGCTAACGCATCCCGTTAAAAAGTTGCCCTACTTATCTCAAAAACGGCAGAAAAAGACCCGGTTTACGCCGAATTTCTTAAATTGCGAATAACTCCGTAGCGGATCGGCCAATCGGGGCAGGCACTGAAGTTTCTTGTAGCAGTTTCAAAATCCGATTCGATTCTGACATACCCATCTCGCTTACGGGTTTCGTTAAAAAGTTGCCTCACTTATCTTAAAAACGGCTGAAAAGAGTCCGATTTATGTCGAATTTCTTAAATCACCAATAACTCCGTAACGGATCGTCCGATTGGGGCGGGTATTGAAGTTTCTTGTAGCATTTTTTACGGCCAATCTGATCATAACATACCCAACCCGCTAAGGCGTCCCGTTAAATAGTTGCCTCACTTATCTCGCAAAGGGTTGAAAAAGGCCCGGTTTACATCGAATTTCTTAAATTGCTAATAATGCCGTAACGGATCGACTGATCGATCGGGGTGGACATTGAAATATCTTGTAGCATTTTTTACGGCCTATCCGATTCAAGCATATCCAACTCGCTAATGCGTCCCGTTCAAATGTTGTCCCACTTTTCTTGAAAACGGCCGAAAAAGACTCGGTTTACGTCAAATCCGATCGGTGCGAAATTTAAGTTATTTGTAGCCCTTTTGACGGCCGATTCGATTCTGGCATACGCAACCATGCAAACTTCAATTACCCACTAGTAAATTTCCGAACTTTTTTCTGAAATGGATATTTTTCAAATTAAATCTGAAAAAAGGGACGAATGAAGGCTCTTCCATTATCTCATTTATTTTTAACTTTAGGGAATAAATGAACATAAACAAACTTATAGGAAATTAAATTTTAAACAATTTTGGTCTTTACATTTTTTTCCTACAATCAAGATTTAAGGTCCTATGCCAATTGCTAAGAAAAAGAGAACTGCCAAAATTTTGTTTATGTGGGTTATTTATGAAGTGTTTTGTTTTTGTTTTGTTAGGATTGCAGTACTGTATGTATCTAGTGACTTTTAACGCGCCGGCGGTTACGGAGTACATAATACTGCAAAAAAATGTTGAACTGTTCTATTCGTCAAGAAGCTACAAAAGAAAGTAATGTTGCAGCAGTGAAAAAAATTTGGTGTTCAGATACGTTTGCTCGCATTGCTCGTGGTGATAGAGAACACGAACAAATGCTTCGAGCTGTTGACAGCGTTGTCATGCACGTGGCATGTCGAAAGAGTTAAGCGAATAAATAACTGGCGGAAATTTGCCGCTTTTTCAGGTTAAATTTAAAAAATATTAATTTCAGAAAAAAAAAATTTGGGAACCAAAGTACAATGAAAGAAAATTTGAAAAAAGAAAATTGAATTTCCTACAACTGTCGTCTTCATGATTTTTTGTTAAAATTGGAAATGGCCGAGTTATTCAAGAAAAAACATTTTTCATAAAACTCAAAATAGTGCCTTTTTTCAAGTATAATTTGAAAAATATTGATTTCAAAAAAGCAATACGAAAAATTCAATTTCCTACAATTTTGGTCTTCACTATTTTTCGTTAAAATTGAATATGGCCAGTGGCGGATCCAGGGGGAGGGTCATGGGGGTCATGACCCCCCCCTTGAATCCATAATTGTGGCTAAATAAAAGCTTATCTAAAGTGTAAAAAGTATTTATATTATTTAATTTAATATTGAAATTAAGAAAAAACTAATAATATCCATGAAAATCGTAACTTTTCACATAAAATGTGCTTCTAGGGCAATAAAAAAAAATCGCCTGCGGCGCATTTCGCTCGCGCGGTCTCATGACCGCGCATTTTTATTCAAGCCTAATTAATATGAACTACCTGTGACCCCCATGTTGCCAAATGTCTAGATCCGCGCCTGAATATGGCCGAGTTATTTAAGAAACACCATTTTTCCTAAAATTTAAAATGCCGTCGCATTATCAGCTTTAATTTGAAAACTATCAATTTTAGAAAAAAAATTCAGTATCCAAAATTGTAGAAAATTCAATTTCCTACAACTGTTGTCTTCGCGATTTTTCGTTAACATTTGAAAATGGCCGAGTTATTCAGGACAGACCATTTTCCATAAAATTTTAAATAGCGCCACTTTTTTCAGGTTTAATTTGAAAAATATCGATTTCAGAAAAAAAAGATTGCGGGAACCGAAGTTTTAGAAAATTCAATTTCCTAGATAATTCAATTTCCTACAACTTTTGTTTTCATGATTTTTCGTGAAAATTTAAAATCGCCGTGTTATTCAAGAAAAGTAATTTTTTGCAAAATCCAAAATGGTGTAGCTTTCTTGTTTAATTTGAAAAATATTTATATCAGAAAAAAAATGCTGAAACCAAAGTTGCAGAAAATTAAATTTCCTAGAACTTTTGTATTCACGATTTTTCGTTAAAATTTAAAATAGCCGAGTTATTCAAGAAAAATAACTCTTACATAAAAAATTTAAAATGGCGCCGCTTTTTTCATGTTTAATTTGAAAAATATCGATTTCAGAAAAAAAATACAGCAACCAAAATTGTATGAAATTGAATTTCCTACCTAAATTGAAGTTCTTACAACTTTGTGTTTATGATTTCTCGTTAAGATTGAAAATGGCCGAATTATTAAAAAAAACCGCATTTTTCATAAAATTTAAAATGGCGGACATGCCATCCTGCATATGCAGGATTTAGTCGACTTTTTGAATGAAGGCTACCAGTGACCAAGTTGTCCACTAAACAATTTATACATCACTTATTTCATTTTAAACTTGACATTATTTTAATATAAAAATATATTTGTAAGATCTATATACGAAGTGGTTAGTGTAACTAAACGTAAATAGAAACTTTTGTGAAAATATTTTCTTTTGATCCATTTCGGCTCCGTCATTAAATTTGAAATGTAGAAAACGCTTTATATACCTACCTACCTACCTACCATGATTAAACAAAACCACAGCTTTGAGAAAACACAAATAACGTTTAAGCAGGTTTATTTGTGTGCTTGTGTTGAGGTTTCTAATATATTTTGTTCAAACTTATAAATATTGCAAACAATTTCCTTGTGTTCTCTTGGCAATATTTAAAAAAAAAATATGTAAAATACGTAAACCAGTTCAAAAGATAAAATACACCTACCTAAATTTTAACAACCAAGCAAACAAACCACTTTTGTTGTTGGTTTAGTATGTACAACATGGTATTTAATTTGATATGGAAAGATAGTCTTTACATTTTATTGTTTATATAAAAATTTATAGTTTAATTACTTTGTATCCCTTTAAAGCACTACCAATGCTGGGAATGCAAGTAAATAAAAGGAACTGAATTTAAATAAATTATTTGTATAGGAATCCAACCAATCTTTGTTTTACTTTGTCTTAATCACTAGTGCCTGTATAAATAATCCAGTGAATTATCGCTGGATGACTTGACTTCCTTAAATTTTCATTTCGTTTGATGCTTTCAACCTGCTACCTACAACATAGTGCAAAAAAAAGTATTGGTTTTTAATAATAAAGTGCCACATAACCGAGAAGCAATTAGGTCTATTACAATATAAAAATTATTTGGGTTCTTCGGTGGTAGGTAGAAAAGTTTTATTAAATTGAAAATTGAAGCAAATGTAGATAATTCGACCCTATAAACTTACGGTTCATTACCTTTCAGAGGAGAATGTTTTATGCCGACCTAAGTGAATTTTCTTTGCTTGGAAACTAAAAGCTTTTAAGTAGAAGATATCTAACATTAAGAATTGTCCCCATTTAGTATTTAATTTTCATAATTAAAATTTTACACTTCACCAAAACACTTCATTATATTAATGTCTACTATAACAATGTAATTTAAATTTCAAACGATTTTACAAAGTATTTTATTAAAGTGTTAATGTGAAAATTAACTAAATTGCAGTAATTATGGCACTATAAAGAAACAGTTTTGTATCAACACTTAAACTCAAATGAGTTTGTGAGATATACACAATATAGAGGACACTTTCGGTACTTTGTACCATGTATTCTGCTTGTGGGTTGTTTAAATACAAGAGAGCCCTTACTGCTGGCTGAAATACAACCCTTGCCTTGTAATTTATATGTTTACATTTGCGTTTCTACTTTATTATGAATGCAAGCAGCAAATATTTTGCTTTATTACAATAAAGCTTCGACTTGTAAGTCAGAGTTTAAATTGTATTTTGCTTCTTATTTGAACTACAAAATTATAAATTCTTAATTGCAACTGTCATCTTCAAAAGGCAGACTACTAAACACATTCTATGAATGATGCTGTAAAAAAGTATCTTCTATATGGTTATTTATAAAATGGGTAATTGTTAAGGAATGTTACAAATTAATATTTAAAATATTATTGCGATGTACCACTTTACCAGTACCAACTGTCAATTTTTTTAATTTCTCATTTCAAACGGTTATAGCTCCGATATTATTGATTTTTTAAGTTTAATAGATTAGAACTTTTTTAAAGATCATTTCCTTATTTACATATTATGTTATAACCCTTTATCGTTTAGAATCAACGGATTTCGAGTTATAAATTAAATTAAGGGAAAAAATGTTTAAAAAATTCAAGTTTTATTTTTTTTACTTTTCTTACGATTCCCGTATCTCTTGAAGGAAATTTTTTAGAAGAAAACTGACAACCGAAACCGGATAGGAAATTTTACGGGCTACAACTTTGGTTAAACAATTTTCCTTGTGAATCTAACCGTTTTCTCAGAAATTCTTAAAATAATGCACAAGGTGTAGGTAAGAGGAAAATGACCAACCAACGGAAACAGTTTTTTCGTTAATTTAATTAATAACTCGAAATCTGTTGATTCTAGACGATAAAGGGTTATAACTTAATTTGTAGACGAGCGAATGATCTTTAAAAAAGTTCTAATTCATTAAACTTAAAAAATCAATAATATCGGAGTTATGGCGGTTTGAAATCAGAAATTCAAAAAATTGCTTTAAAGGGAGGGAGGTACAAACCCCCCCAAGGGTTTGTACTTGGACAAAAAAAATTTTAATTTGTCTTAAAAAAGGTGTCTTTTTTCAGCACCTCAAAGGTTCTCTACGGTCACGGGGATACCCTGTATATTTATTGGAATAAACCATGTAGATTGGTATAAAAACTGACGCTTCTGTATTAATAAACTACCCATGATTATTACACCTGCATCAATGTGTGTTTTCTTTTTTTTTAAGATGACTTTAATAAATTTAAAATTTTTTTTATGTTAATCAAATCAAGTAACATTCCAGTTCAATATGTCTCACTATAAAATTAAATACTGTCGTTACCCAGCGAGGCTAATAATTATTATAACTTAATATTCTGTACCGTCTGCTGCATAAATGAAATTATGTAATTATTCTAAATTCTAATACGAAATCCCAAAGCTAATATTCCGTTGATGATGTTTTAGCAGTACAGGTCCGTATTTAAGCACGTAGCGAATGATGACAGGCCGATAATTAAATCTTAAAACTAATTACAAAGTATTTGTGTACGTGTACTTTCTCCTCTCGACATGGCCCCTAAACTATGTGTCTTGTGGCTCAAGTCTATTAGTTAACTGTTGCTATTACGTTAATATTTGTTCTGGAAAGTTTAGTTATTGCGGTGTTATAGGAAACTTATCTCCGGAACCTTCTCGACTTGCTAATATATCATCCAAATCAAACAGTTATTGACTAAAACTCAAACTTCAACTTATAATCACTTGAATATTAAAAATTCTTACCAAGATATTAAATTTCTTATTCTTAACAAGAAATATATCGGTGTTTCACAAAGCGAATTTTTTTCTGATGTAAAAGACTTTAAAACTTCGTAATATTCTCTACCTACAGTTTTTTTTGTGCATTTTTACAAATGCCATATTATCAGCTAGAAAATAATATATTACAAAAAAAGACCTCACAGAAGTTTCATAAAATTTTCATTGTATCGAAAATTGCACGATGCTGCAAAATTGTATAAAATTTCAGTGTGTTACATATTTACATAAAAAATTGGTAGTATTTTACATAAATTATTATATTATTCAGATTATTATGTTTTTATGTAATTTTACACGATTTTGTGTAATTTCTTACAAAAATTATTTTTAAAAGTTTGTTAGATTTAAAGAAAATGAGCTATTCAGCTTTACACATTTTTTTCTAATCAAAGTGGAATATTGCCTTAAGTTTTACACAATAAATTAACACGAATTTACTAAGCTAAATTTACATAATATCGAGTATTTCGTTTACATATTGACATTTGTAGCAGTGTAAATGGTAAATCAAAAGAACCATTCAGTCGTAACAATTTCGACACGTAAACTTGGCAAAATTATCATAACCAATTAAGGACAACGTTTAGATCTTTGCATTTGATGATTTATTACCGCAACATCTAATAAACATATAAACCTTTCAAATTCCTCTTATCACAAATTATGATACAATTAGCTAACTTACCCTTGATATTAATTAATAATCTAAAATTTAAATAGTTTACCGGTTATGTTTTTACACAACCAATTTATATAACTATGTAATTATATTTTTGGTTCAGCATGATTTAAAGATATGTTGCTGTTTTTTGGTATAAAGACAGGTTTATGGCCGATGTGGCTTTACTTTCAGCAGATATAAAATATAAATATACAGTAGCGGTCATGGAAATTGCATTGGGAATTATTCCCGATTTAAAAAAATTAAAAAAATTTTTTTCTTAATAATATTAAAGAATAGAAAATAGAATACAAATAGATAAAAAGTTAAATTTTTGGTTTGAAACTTATACACTACAAATTTTATTTTCATTTTTGAACACAATTACAAATTCAGTTTCAGGACCGCTTTTATCAATTTTATTTTGTAATCCTAAGTAATTAATGCAAAACCAAATCGCGATTAACCGAATAATGAAACTATACATTAATAACTTTTGTTTGCCTAAACTTTGAAGTTATTATACAATAAATTAATCTATAACTTTCTATACTAATTATTAAGTATATTAATCTATGTAGATTATAAATAAATTTTGCAGCTGATTTCCATTATATCAAATAATTTTTGATTATGTGAATTTCTATCATCGCACTCGCCATCCGACCATTATTTTCATTACTCTGCATTTTCGTCAAACTTAGTCAAACTTTAGATTATTAGTTAATCCTTTAAAGTTGATTCGTATTTCTACAACGGAATATAAAACCCTATACTACGGTGTCAAGTTATTGTCCACTGAATAAATTTTCAAATATTAATTATTAAAGCGCGCTTGGATTAACCTAATTATTTTTAAAAAGAATTCAAATAACCTTAATAAAAATTAAGTGATATGTGACGATGTAATGGTTCAGGCTCTTAGCTGGAACTGGAAATTTATAAAATAAAAATTATTTATTATATTACCTAAATTATCCAAAAATAAAAATGGCTATTATATATAATTCCAGCTCTCACAACTGTGACTTAAATAGACAAAGTTAGTTTTTATTAATAATAAAAGCTACTAGAAAAGTATTTATTTAAACATTTGCTTTAAAATAAAGAAGTTTTATGAAAGTACAGTAGCAGTTATGGAAATTGCATTAGTGTTTACTTCTAAATTAAAATAATAATTCCCAATGAAATTTCAATAACCGCACACAATATAAACTCAATACCCACACAAAACTGGGTTTTTGAAACCGAGGGGTCTGGGGGGTATGGAATAGTCTCCAGTACACCAAAGATTCTGAATTCTCTGATTTCTGAAAGATTTCTTATTTAAAATTTAACAACATATTTTCTTTCTTCTAGACCTCCTAGGCCTAAGACCTTATAGCAGACCTAGAGCTGTTCAGAATTTAGGCGTTAAATACCACAAGAATGTTATTGGTCGGAATCTTGCGAAGAAGATACGATCGCGAAGGCTAGGTGCACTTGGTCGGGAATCAAACCAATAACTACGACATAATAATCCAGTATATCTACTAACGGTCTACAACAGCGTTTCCAGCTGATCATGGAACCCCGATTTCAGGTGCAATGTTAACATTATCTTAAGTATAGAAAATGCTTTTGTATTTTAAACAGAAAGCTGGTGCTACTTATTTAATGTTAACAAAACTTTGTATTGGATAGTGAAGGTAGTATCTATATTACGGTTAATAATGTAAATCGGGCGTTGCCGTCAATGGCCGGACAATGACGTTAATGCCCATTTATGTTGGCCTTTAACGTCATTGTCCGGCCATTGACGTGATTGCCAGTTAGCGGTGGACAATGATGTAAATATTTTCATCTGATTGTAATATTTACTTCTTTGACTGGTCAATGACGTTATTCTATTCTAATGTATTATAATCATTTACTTGTTTTAACAAAAATAATAAAAATTAACAAAAATTAAAAAAATAATTGAATTGAAATTTTAAAATTAATCATTTTTATTCTGGCATGAGAGTGATCCATGGCATTTCGAATTGTAAATTTGTTTTCTGGCGCAACACGCATATTTAAAAAAGAGTAGTTTCATCATCGCCTACTCTGTATTGGGCAATGACGTCATTGCCCGGACAATAATGTAAAAACCATATTATATGAAATAAAGATAAAAGGTTTAACGCAATCTTGCCAGTTAAGAACGTTAAGATCAATCTCCAGTGGGGATGGGACATCTCGCCGCCGGCCAGCTGTTAGCGGCCGATTTCCCCACCATCAATAAAAATGGTTTTTGCATTTTTAATATTTTAGTAACAAAAATAAATTATTTTATAAATTATTATTTTCAAATTATTACGTGTATACTTGCCGGGTTAAAAGGGGTTTTTGCTTTTAAATACTACATAGGTACCTTAAATTTAAGTACGGCTCAATTAAATAACAATTCACCGATAAATAAATAAAAATAAACGAGTTTCACCTTTTTCGAGTTCCACTTTTGGCGAGTTCTTTCGGTTTTCAGGGATATTTTTAATTAGATAAGTCTTTGTCAAAATGGCTCGAAACGCCGAGAGCGTAGGGTAGCTCAGGGTCGAATTTGACAAAGACAACTATGGCAATGCACGGATCCACCCTAGAAAACACGTGTTTTTTTATGAAAAAAAACACATTTTCATTTGTTTGTTTAAAGATTAATAATTTAGGAGATTAATAATTTAGGACATCTGGTGAGAACATCGGCCGGCTGGGAGTTGACCCGGCGGCGAGTCGGCCGCGGCGAGTTGGCCGCGGTGAGCTGTCCTAGACCCATCTCCAGTAAAGCAGGGCATTAACAACATTGTCCGGTCATTGACGTTAATGGCTGAGTTGACATTGTTGACCGTAATATCTATATAAAGTAATATATCACGCGACTAATGCCACCTGCACGTTTTATAACGACGTTTTATGCTATAATAAGATAAAACTTTAAAATATAGAACAAGTTAAATAAACTGCAATAATTGATATTAAACTAATAAACACTAATAAACATTTCTGACGAAGGCGATTACCATCGCTGAAAGCTCAAATTGAAATATCAATTATTGCAGTTTATTTAACTTGTTCTATATTTTAAAGTTTTATCTTATTATTGTTCTCACAAGTTAATAATTTATATTTAAAGTGTTTTATGATATATTTAAATTATTTAAATTTGTAACATTTAGATGTTAATAAACAGTGAATAGCTGGCTATGAGTTCTATTTGATAGCTGCACTAGCTGTGTAGCTAGCAAACTAATTCTTAAAATGCACTAATGTTGAAGCAGTATTGCTAAAATGGTATACATTAGCAAATAGTTAGCTATTTAAAATGGTATAGGTCGCTGCCAAAAATCTGCCACATCGCGTAACTAACTAGCTAAATACGCGCTGCAGTAGCTATCTATTAAGTAGCTCTATTGCAGACGTATGTGGTGCTACCAGCTAGCTGCAATACTGAACTAATTATTAATTACACTTAACATATTATGTAGCTTACTTTTAGCTAAAATCAAATGAATCATTTAAGCCGTATTGCTGAAAATGAGACTGCTTTAAAATATAAATTATTGGTTACCGCAGCTAATGTAACTGTCAAGTTTACTTGCATTTTATTAGTAGTTTCGATTATTGCCGATGTTCCCACAATAATTGCCGATTTTTTAGTCCTTAAAGTTATTTAACAATTTATTTTTAGGTTTTCTATTTTAAAATATTAGTGGAAATTGCACCGGTAATTACTTCCAAATTAAAATTATAATTCCTAATTAAATTCCCAATGAAAGCTAGGTTTTTCAAACCGGGGGTCTGGGGGGTATGGAAAACCCTCCAGTACACCGAAGATGGTGCGCAAAACAAATGTTATTTAGCTTAAGCTTTTCAGACCAGAAATCTAACTTCTAAAAATCTAATATAAATGATTTGTGATTTGAAATTTAATAACACATTTTCTTTTTGTTTGACCGCAATCATACCCCCCAGACCCCCCGGTTTAATTTACTTAGAATCAATTTTTTAAATTCAATTTATTTAATTTAATTTTATTTATGCAGAAGTAAATGGAGATGTTATGAAAAAAGGTAGTGAAATCTAGATAAATTAAAAGATAATTTAAAAGAAGGAAGAAAGAATGAAATAATAAATTATTTAGTTGTTTATATTAATGTAGGTGGCTTCTACAACAGTTTACAAAATACCTAAGAATTTTTACTATATCCGGTATATCGAGGTTAGTATTGGTTTTAGAAGGAAAGAAAATATTTTTATGCTTAATCTTACCAATAATATAAAATAAACATCAAATCCCAAAATATTTACACAAAGCGTCGGTAATCAATAATCGAGCTTTGGCGAACTATAAAGGAAAACAAACGTAATTTTCGCTGATTGCATCATATAAATTCGACCAGATGAAATTATTAATAAATTAAATAAAAGCGGTCTATCCGAAGCTAATTCATTATACCGACGGAATCTTGAAATTCTTACATATGAACTATACATACATCGAGTTTTTCATTTAATCGTTTAAAACAAACATTTGCTTTGGGAATGCTATATATGGAAAAAGTTTACAAATTTGTTTTTGTTTCATTAACCACACATATTGGAAAAGTTGTAATTGCACCAAAGCAAAATTGGCAAAAAATATTTATACACAACGTGGGTAGTTCTTACTTACGCTTTGTTTAAATTTTCAAGAGAAGTTACTGTAAATATTATATTATTATAGTTGTAGGAAAAGTGCCTCGTAATCCAGCTAGACATGTTTATGTGCTAGCCATAGTTAAAACCGCAAACCTTACTCTCTTATTGTATTCCTAATTTATAGCGCTATATTTGACTAAAAAACATTGAAAAAGCTCCAGCACCAAACAAAATAAAATATTTAAAATGGAAGTATCGCCAAGCATTAAGTCAATAATTGAAGATTTATGCAACTTCAATTGAAAATAATGAAAATGGAAGTATTGATCTTCGGGGTTTAAATATAAAAAAATTAAAAAAACTATTAACTTTCAGGAATTAAATTATGTAGCTCCGTGTGGAGAAGTGACTTATTGACTTTTGTAATAAAAGAAAAATTCGACATTGTGATAACCTGTGTCAATTACAGAAGCAAGCCATGGGGGAGTAATGTTGTATTTATAATAGATTTTCTACTGGCGCAGTCGGTCGGTAAAACTACAATAACAAAGTAACCATTTGATTTTGATGCAAATTGATGCGGTTTCATTAAGCCTGCTCTGATCATTAGATAAAATTTATATCTAAATGTGATTATAAGTAAAAAGTTCAATTCAAAATCAATTTGCATAATAATGAAACTTGAATAAAGTTTTATTTTAATATTTTAATTTTCTAGCGGTTTAATTTTACACCACTCGACCAGAAATTATTGTTTGCTTTATTTAATTGACGATTCGGTTTATTAAATTCAAAATATCTCGACATGATAATTACAATTTTAACTTAAGGCCTTCGTGAATAATTGAATAATCTAAGAAAATTAAAATCTTGCCCCACGTTAAGCGCCACATTGTGACTCGGACTGCTAAATCTCTAATCAAACTTTGTGTGCACTACACCAGACTACCCGTACGTGTGTATGTTATACAAAATGATGCACAAGGAGTTGACTAGGTTTAGAAAGTTACTCTTAAGACACTTTTCACTCAAATTACTTCTACACACAAACTGCTAAAGTTTAGTCTGGATATTACATATTGTCTTTTATTTGTCGCCAACTCGAACATTCTTGTATCTAACACTACGATACATTTTATTATTCATACAACATGATTTATAGATACTTTTTTTTCTATAGAAAGTACAAAAAAAGTCGAACATTGAAAATTAATTGTCTTTACCAAAGTGTGCTGCTACTTGTTATAACTGAAACGCTAATGTTATTTTAATTTCGTAAGTATGATATTCTTACATAATTAATCTACTAAAATGAATTAGCTACTATGATAATTAGCACTCAAAATAATTTGTACATAATTTTACGTAAAGCTATTGCGTTTATGAGATGACAGTGTTCACATCTAAGTGTAAAAATTTATTAAAACATAATATTCACTTTTCTTCTAATTAAATATTTATTCTGAGTTAAATGTTAAGAAAACAAGGTGGAACTCGGATGGCAACAGCTATAAGACTTCTTTTCAACTACCCTTCTAGCATAGAAGTAATAACAGCAATTGTGATTGAACTACATCCAACTTTGTGAACATGAAGCTATTGCATACAAAGTTCACATCATGAAATAATCAACATTTTTCAAAATACAAGTTCACAAGTTTATTATTAACCCTATACTATATTGTATTATTATTATCATGCAGAAAATTTAAATTAATTATTGAAATCTATGATAGCAGTAAACAATGATAAAATTTAATTATTTGATTGTGTAATAATTGCTTGGAATATTATAATTGCAATTAATACTTTCATTGATACCCCGTTGTTAAACTCAATTAACCACTTGAAAGCTTACAAAACCCATTGTACGTAATTTAAATAATCACGCTATTTTTTCTCAAACGTGAAAAATTATTATTAGTATTTAATAGGTATTAATAATTCAATACAATAAAAACAAAAGAACAAACACGCGTTTATTTCAAACAAAAAAATATGTAAAATATTCCATTTGTTGTACATCGATCAATTTTCAAAGAGTTTTCCGGATTTCCTCCTGGGTTGTCTCAAGATTTTCTTTAGAAAAAGGTTGTCTATTGCATTCCCAAGATTTCTGATTTCCCGTCGTTTGTACACCAGATATCCACAACGCTCTTCCCTTGATTACGCTTAAATCAACGTTTCATGAAGCTAGAAATCGAGGTTTAATGCTAAGCTGCGCCGGTTAAACGTGTGAATTGTTTAAGTATTCATATAAACATGGATGTCAAGTGTAAACTTGATGCAGTAATAGGAATAAAATAACGAAGAGCAAAATTAAAGCCTACACATTTTACCTTAAAATATATAATACAAAATATTTCCAAAAACTTAAAAACGGATTTTACGTGTGGAGGCTTCATGGATGATTCCAACTGCTTGATCTGTAAAAATCATAGGTGAAAATCAGCCTAACTCTTTTTAGCGCTGACCCTTATACGCCAAGCACGACACCATACCTCAAGTTCGTTTAGAACTGATTGGAGTTTCGCTATAACAAACTTGGGTCATGTGCGTAGGCCGTAGGATGGGGATGTTTTGTGCATAAAATGCGTAAAAGATGAGGAATAAGATGAATCCTTGAGTATTTCCTGTCCTAATGGATCTCTCGCTCGATCTTGTACCTTCCACCGTTATCCTCAACTTCCGGTCCGACAGATCGGACGCTATCAGGCGGAGAAGAGCTGAGTCAATGTCGTCGTGTATGAGTTTATAAAGTAAACCGACATTTTATAAAATGCTTTGGAAACATCGATGAATATTGCTACCGTTGCTTGGTTTTTATTACATTGTAACGTAATGTGTTTCACTAGCCTCGGCACTTGGTTGCATAGTGGAGTGCCCTGTGGATAGTGCATAGTGGAGTGAAACCAAACTGTTTATCGGGAATAGAATGGTTTTCCGACAGGGCATTATTAAATCTTGTGCCGAAAGAGAGGAACAGGCCGATAGGTCCAGGAGCTTTCCTTTTCTGATAGCCCGATAGCCTGATAACAGGGTGTCTCGGATTATGCCCTGGTTTGCGTAGTATGATAATCTCGGTCACTTTGTAATTATCTGTAAGGTGCTCGAGATTCAGTACTGTATTGAAAATGCCCGTGACTTCCGCCATCCTCGACCTAAGGAGTTCTGACCCTGTTGACCCTGGAGACTCTGTTGTAATTCCGTTGAGTCTGGAAGATTTCCTTTCCTGATAATTTGATAACAGGGTGTCCCGAATTATGCCTAAGTTTGCGTACCATGATGAGGTCGGCCACTTTTTAACGATCTGGAAAGTGCTCAAGATGGGGTACGGTATTGAAGATACTCGTGACTGCCGCTATCCCTGACCTGAGCAGTTCTGACCCTGATGACCCGGGAGCTTTCTTTTTCTTCAAGGTCTTGACGATATGACGTACCTCTTAAAGGGAGGTACTTTCTCCCTCCCCTAGCCATTTCTCGACTTTAGTTTAGATCCTTCCTGTGATAGAATTTTCACCTCCATACTGAAGCGAGAGAGCCAAGGACTATGCCATGCAGTCTGTCAAAGAGGGAATGCTTTCATTTTTGTTTCGGAGACTTTTGACTGACCCCCATATGCTGAAGGATTCTCGAAAGACAGATCTCTAAGCATGTTCTTCCAGTTGGTCTTTTCGTAATCCAAAATTGCAACCCTGATTTGTTGTTCGCGGGAGCTGTATTCATGACGGTCCGCGGGTAGCATGTGCGCGTACGACGCCTTACCCGGTATTGTCTCGAATCAGCCCCCTGATGTCTGGTGGAAGACCGTATTGATGATTACGCGTCGTGACGGTCTGTGCCTGTAAAGCTTGTCCTCGAAAGCTTCTACATAGCTTGAAGGATGGGAAAGCACAGTCATTTTGTTGACGATTCGTATATTAGACGTAAATAGGTGCAGCAGTACCGAACAGTTAACTATAGGCAGCCTCGCCCACTAAAACAAGTGCTGCACCGATTTACGTCAAGCACACGCACGGTCAACAAAATGACGGTGCCTTCCCATCCTTCAAGCTATGTAGATGCTTTTGAAGGCAAGGTTTGGAGGCTGTGGCTGAAGCCACAGAAACCGTCACAACACACGATCCAGTATGTGACAACTCGGTAACGGTCTACTCGGCAACCGGTCAACTCGGCAATTAAGCAATAAAAAAATTACTAATTTAAGTGGGTTACTGCCAGTTAATTGATACCACGAATCGAGCCTCGACTTTTGCACTATTGGAAAGAGGACAATTTTCTAAGCATTTTCAGATATTACATTGATATGGATTATCCATTAGTTTTCGAGGAAACGGCATTTGAAAATCACAATTTTACATGTATTTCTCCATAAGGATTGCGCACACGAGTGTTCTATTGCCCGTACGTGCGTTCTGGTCGGTTTTGACAAACGCAACCAAGGCAATCGAGAATCCACTCTAAAACGGTGATCGACAACTGCATCCACATTTAGAGATTTGTTTGCTTTGGAGTTTTAGAGTAGATACCAAAAGAACATTTTTGGCAGTCCTTTTTAAATTTTTTTACTTATGTTAATGTATAACTCAAAAACATTGAAAAATCAACAGCTTCGGTGTTATGACTATTTAAAATTAGAAATTTAAAAAAATTAATAACTCCCCCCCCCCCTGCCCGGTGGCATGTTAAGTAATGTGGAAGCCACTATGCTACATTGTCCGCCTAATTTTTATTTATATTTTAAATTAATTACGAGAGAGTTACCTAAATCATAAATTTAGTGAACTACGAAGTAATCGATAAAAAGTTATTATAATTTGTGCTATTATTTGTTTGACTTTTATGATAAATGAAATAATTAAATAGGGAAAATAAATACATTAATCATCAATATCAGTGTTTCTCTTAATTCATGTATAATTTAATTATGTTTGCATTTGTAGTGTTGAACATTCCACAATTAAATACCAATAAAGCTGATAAAATTAATGTCGATACCATCCAATTAAACAAAATGAACATTTGTAATAATTAAAAAAGTTACTGAATGATATAATATACATAATAGTAATTATCAATGACAATCAATAAATCAATATTACGAAATTAACTTAAATATGATAATAATTCATTTTTAGGCTCACTAAACATAATTTTTTGTTCTTAAATAATAAATGAAACAAGAAATTATGACTCGCTCGGATAATAAAAGCAAAGTTTAGGAACTAATGAATCTAATGCTATAAAGAAGCTCAATAATTGCAAATTAAATAATTATTAAAAAATAAATTATTTTACATAAACTAGCGGTTAAAGTGTAAAAAAATACTTTCCGAACGACTCTCGTAGAATAGAAATAAAAGTTATATGAATCCCAAGTGATATTAACTACAACATAATATTGAACAGATTTATTGAAGTTATATTTCGTAATTTTCTTTTAATTCTTTTAATTCTTCTAATAATCCCCCCGTTTCTAAGTTGGTCGTTTGAATTTATCCATATCCTTAAATTTTTAGAAAATTTGTGCAAAAAATCAAGTTGTGATTGAAAATTCATATTATATTATTTATACTGCAAACTTTATAAATAAATTACATATTCATATGTGAACTTTATCGAAAGTACGAAAAAATTTTGCGCAAAATATTAAAACTGGTTGGTAAGCAAATCATCTTGAAAATAAACTTTACAACTTGAAAGTTTTCAGAGTTAACCAGAAAACTTTTCAAACCACGTGATAGATTACATCGCGTAAGAGGCGAAAAATATTCGCATCTGTATACATTTTTCATGTCAAATTTTAAACTTGAGGCAACGCAGATAGCAAATAGTTTCTCTTTAAAAATTGAAAAAAAGAAACTTTGGACTACAGAAAAGTTCAAGAGAATTTTTACGATTCATTACTCAAGCAGAATTAATACTATGGTTTGGCGTTTTGTTCGAACTTCTCTTCCAGTCATTTCGCTCTTGACTAAACCTTTTTCCGATTGAAAAAGAAAACCTTCTGTAATTATTTTAAATAAACTTTAATTCGCCAAGTAAAATTTAAATTCAACTTTGGAAGTTAACCAATTGAATTTGCGGTGTGCTTCCTCTGTAATACTTTTTAATTAAGGAAACAGTAAGAGAAGCAATCAAAATAAATATTGAATTATAATATAAAATAAACCATTGCTGTTTTTGCTACACTCACGGCTTTTCAGTTTTTCAGGATGTGTGTTTGAACCAGATTAAATGGTTCTATTTGGATATCTGTATTTACTTGGTATTCTAATAAATATTTTAGGTGTCCTTTGAAATTAGTTACATTGCCATTGTCTGTACAAAAATAATATTACGCTTCTGAAGAGCGCAGGTACAAACTTTGCTTTCCCTTATATATTATGTATGAAAAAAGAACAAAAAGGGTAATAAAGGATTTCGTACAAATCGAAAAATTTTTTAAATCAATAAGTAAATTTAATAATTTTTAATATAAATATAGGTACATTGTAGTACTACAATATGTCAGTTATCACTGACATATAATCAAAGATAAAAAAATAAATAAATCGTAAATGAATTGTGGTGGCGTGCGAGGTTGCTATATCCCCTTGACCGAACATGTCATTAGGTGAGTCAATTAAATTATACAAAATTTTACCTACGAATACACCGAGACTACTGGGGAGAGACGTGAAGATTATCAAGTAACCCTTACGTAACATAGGTGGAGAGATATAGAAAGTTGCTTACGATAAGCGTATGAAGCTCTCCATTACATTGGAGATTACTAGCGATTACGTAATATTACAGAACAATATAAAAAAATACCGAAAATTATAGGTGATTACAAGGATTATAAATGATTATAAAGATTACAAGTGATTACCATGATTATTAAAAAGAAATAAACCATTCTTAAAATTGAACTTCTGGCGTTCGTACCGTCTCCGACTTCTTTCAAAACTTTAAAACTTAGTACACAAATTCAAAGTAGTAGAAGTGTGATATGAAATTAACTTTAGAAACTGCAACCGTGATACTTGACCCGTCTTGTAAGTTTTTAAAAGGTGTACTAAAGCTGTTTTCTGTTTGTCCAGCTGAAGCTGGACACTTTTCAGAGTATCATCTCCACTTTTCTTCACCATTTTGCAGCAGACGCTTAAAGTAAATTTTATACTGATCATAAATCACCAATTTGTTACCACGCTGACCCGTAGTTACCTGTATAATATTGTTTGACATCTTAAAACATATAGTGCCTGATATAAGCCCTTAGATAAAATAGGGGGGGGGGTAGACTCCCCCTAAAATAAAGATTTGTAAAGTTTTAAAATTTTCTGTATTTTTACAACGAATTAATTCTTGTAATGAGGAAATACTAAACGGAAGAAAACCCGGGGGAGGAGTCAAATCCCCAAAACCTTCCCTTAAATACGACCCTGGTGAGGAATCATGTAAACCGGTGAACAAATTACAATATTCTGAAGGTAAACTGCAATATGAACAAAAGTAACAAATAATCAAACCAGATTTTGGGTGGATCCGAGATTTGCCGTAGTTACATTTGTCAAAACGGCCCGGAGCGGAGGGGACCGGAGTAGCCACTTTATAATCCGGTTGAAAATCAGTGGAGTTTACAAAACCCTATCAATTTTTCAAGTAGTCTATCTCTCGATAGCCGCAAGTAAATAGGTTTATAATTAAAGTTATAATGGATTACTCGAGAGTATTTCAAGATTACATTTGAATACAGATAATTGCACTACATAACTACTGGTATAACAGTAGAATACAAAGATAGCTGATAACTACAAAATAATTAAAGCTATTTACACGTGAAAGGTAGAAATGTTTACCAGAAATTATAAAAATTACAAAAGATTGCAAAGATTACAAGTGATTACCATGATTATGAAAAGAAAATAAACCACTTTTAAAATTTAACTTCAGACGGTTATAATCTCAGAAAAATACACAAGAATACCGAGGTGATTAAGGTGATTACAATGACTATGAATAATTACAAGGATTATAAATGATTACAACAAAGATCACTTGTACTAATTACTTGTAATCTTTCTAATCACTAGAAATCACCGGTAAGCCTCTGTATTCTTGTATATCATGTTATCATGTAATCGCTAGTAATCTGTAATCTTTAATGTAATCAGTCTAATCTATGATTAACGTCACGGTAGTATCTGTGGTCTACCTCTCGATAGAGGCAAGTAAATAGGTTTATAATTCAAGTTATAATGGATTACTCGAGATTATTTAAAGATTACAGATAAAGATATTTACACTAAATACTATGGATTACTGCTATAACAGTGGATGATTACAAAATGATATTTATAGTTATTACAGCTATCTACAAGTGGAAGATAGAAATGATTACAAAAGATTATAAATGATTTCATATATTACAAGTGATTACAAAGATTATTAGTGATTACCATGATTATTGAAAGAAAATAAACCATTCTTAAAATTTCACTTTGGGCGTTCGTAACCTCTCGGCTTTTTCTAAAACACAAATAGAGATTTCGGCAGGATTACGTAACATTACAGAAAAATATACAAAAATACCAAAAATTAGGTGCTTATATACAAGGATTATGAATAATTACAAAGATTAAAAATCATTACAAAGATTACAAGTGATTACAAAAATTAATATTGATTACAAACATAACTAGTGATTACTATGAATATTAAAAGGAAAAAAACTTGTAATCCTTGTAAACACTAAGAGTCATCGGTAATTATCTGGTTTTGTGTGTATTTCTTTATAATATGATATAATCTGCAGTAATCTGTAATCTCTAGTAATCTCTAATCTGTAATGTAATCAGTGTAACCTATGATTGAAGTCACGGATGTAATTTTTCAAGGGGTCTACTTCTCGATAGGCGCAAATAAATAGATTTATTATTAAAATTATAATGGATTACTCGAGATTATTTAAAGATTTTTCTTGAATACAGATACATAATTACACTAAATACTAGGAATTACTGATTACTGATGACTACAAAATGATTACCGCTATTTACAAGTGAAAGGTAGAAATGATTACAAGAGTGGTCTACTCCTCCTATGAAACTCTTTTTCTATTTTTGGTCGTATTTCCGCTGTTGAAGCCATGATAGTTTCATGTAAACCTGCGGATTATTTAGTCTGTGTACTTCTTCAAAATCTTAATGATCGATTCTTCGGATTTTTGGTTTACTTTTATTTGTGTTTATAACACAGTCATGGGTTTCCAAAGCAAACTTCTAGTTAAGTGTTCATATTAGAAGCAGTGGCGCCCGAAACGCGTGACGAAGGGTAAATCGATTCAGAATGTTTCTGTTTTACAAAAATCTCATCGGATGGATGTAGTGATCCTTTAACATAAAATTTTTTGGTTTGAAAATAAAATCCGCATTGAAAGAGTTTTATGAAATACTTGCATACTTTTGAAACTTTTGCTTGTAAAACTGATTTTAAAACGTATATGTATAAATTTTGGTTTGCGGAGTGAAGAAAACGAGAAATTATAAATATTTACACAGAATATGAACAATAACATAATAGGGGTTGTGTGGCACATTTACATGTTAGTAAAAAAAACATATTAAAATGCCAGTAAATTAGAAGCAAAGCTCTGTTTTTATTTCCAAATGAAATTATTTAATATTTGTTGCTCCCTAGAAATTTATTAAAACAAATTATAATATTAATTGCGTCTGTTAGTTTACGTAATTACACAAGGTATTGTTGTAATAATCTGTACTATAATAGGTTGAATAATACCGCAATATTATTACTGTCCGAGTCACCAGATGCACAATAATCACGGTGTTTGTACATGATAATAATGTGTTGCGCGTTAATACAACCCCTAATACATTTAACTGCAAACTTAGCACAAACCTAATACATAATTAAGTTTACAATTTAATTAAGCAATTAATATTATTGATTAGTAGAAAAAAGTCAATCGCAATGTTTTCGAGAAAAATCGATCAACAAAATTCTATATAATTTAATTTCAAGTCAACAGAAGCTAGTAGTAAGAAAATTTAGTTAAAGTCGAATAAATGCGTAGGTAAGAGATATTGAAATCAATTCGGAATAAAATAAATGGTTTGTAAGTCGAGTCGCAGATTGCACAAAATGTATGCGCATAATTTGAAGGGCTTGAAATTCAACTTAGTAAATTATTCACGGATAAACCTCAAAATCTAATGTTCAACAAAATAAGCAAATCATTTTATACAGGGTAGTTCTAGTTTGGAACAACATAATAAAGATTACACAGGAGTTGAAAAATCAAAATGAGAGTAAAGCTTCCTTAGCGAAAAGAACAGGATTACGCGCCAGGTAAAATTATTTAAACAAAGCTTTGCTTAGAAAGAAATAAGGATAGCGACAAAACATTTGAAATAAATAAGGTAAAACTGGTGACTATACTGAGGGTGCGGTCCCACAAATATTAACAGTTAAATCCAACAAAAAATTTAATAATTAAATTATTATTTTAATATAATTAAAAGTTAAAACATTTGAAACATGGAGAGTATTATTAAATTAATCTTTAAAATTTATAACATAGCAGGGTTGACGCTTCGCACGTTACGTAAATTCACTTATCAGATATACTTGATTCTCATTATGTGAACGCCGACAAAGGATACCTATTACAATATAATTAATTAACGTTGCCGTTGTTAGTAATGCTAGTCACAAGAGCAAGCGGAATTGAAATATGACAATTAGATCTTTGATATTATAATAAAGATAATTTAAATTTAAAGCGAATTAATATCTTAAGATTAAATGAAGTTCGGTTTAGACGAAGTACCTACTTTAAACGGTATATTAAATGAGGAAATATTTTACAAAAAATGTAAAAAGGATTCTTCTCTTTTCTGCAAAATATAAGTAATTGCTTAAAGAGTACAGTACAGAATAGTAGCGGTCTCAAGCTGTTTAATTTAAATCCCCATGTACATCAGGCATAAATTAAATATTTCTATTTTATTTCAATCCTTCACTGAAGCATTAAAATGCTTCCAGCAATAGAAGTTGTAAGGACAAAACTTTACAGCATATAATTATTTTACTTGATCAACACAGAAATGTGCCTTTGGGATATTTCGTTTGAGGTCCAGATAAACTAAAAGAAAGTTTTTAAAATCTTACATTAGTAGCGAAATTCCAGTTTACAAAGGTAGAAACACAAACTTTCAAAAATTATATATTCCATTAGTTTTATAAAAAACTCAACTTCAGCTTTTAATTTTTTTGCGTAAAGCGAAACCTTTTTTTATTAGTCAATTAAAGTTTAAGTAGGCACTTGAATATTTTCTAATTAATTTGATAGGAAATAGGGTTTTTCCACGAGCTTTACAATAATTCTCGACGTTTAAAACCCTTTAGTCAAGTTCGCTGTTAATTAATCTTAGTATAGAATTGCATTTATTTCTCAAAGGCCATTAAAATTATAGCTATTCAATATAAAGAAGAAATAATAGAGTTAAGGTACACTACACTACGTTAAAGCCATGAACGTCGCTATTTTCCTTGCAGGACACTACTGATCTTTTTTGTAATTATTCTTATTTTTACTAGAACTGACCTGTGAGACCATCAAAATAGTTTGGAACCACATCATTTAAGTCTGAAAAGTTTGTTTCCTTTCACCTACTTACTGAATAGCTTCTATTAAACAATTATCCTTAATGAGGATAATTTTTAACATTAGCATGTAGTGATAGCTTTTATACATTACTAAATGTTCTTGTTTTTTCATGCAAAGTTTCGTTTTATGAAAATTATAGTCATGAAGGAATTGTATATTACTTGAAGAAATATTTTCGTGCCAATAGGTATAAGTATATGCATATCTGTCATTTATGAAAATGGCTACTACAACATATCCAAGTGAAAACTTTTCCGAAAACAAAGAAATAGTAATAAAATTCTAGGAATTTTGTTCGGAATTTGAATAATAAACGCGGTTTATAAAAGTTTAAATTGTATGCAAGCTTATAATTTTAAATCAATACTTGATAGAAGCTATAAATTTCTAAAACTTAAATAAAACAGCATTAATGCATATTATAAACTTGAGTGATTGCAAAATTATACGTTAAAACTTATATTGAAACGATTAAGATCCTACCTTGTCTTCTGTAATAAATAAAGTAAGTCGTTTTTCAGCAATGCATCTGAAGTATGCAATTAATAATTAATCAAAGTGAATAAATTGTTTTGATAATATTTAATTTTATAAATTCACTTCATTTATTTGTCAATTGCAAATAATTTTGTATGCAACAAATTGCGATAACCAGTTTTAAATCAATTATCTCGTCCTTGCTAGTTTATGCACTGTATTATGCTTGCCATTAGGCTCCGAAATCTGCTGTTAACCTTCGAAGTTCGAAATTGACTGATCCTAAAAGATCAAATATCGCATGGAACTGTAAAAACCTCCGAACGATAGCGAGGTGACTGGTCAACGTTTATAATTATATTTGCAACTAAAGTTACGAATTCTCGTCTGTGCCGGCCTGTGCCCGATGTGTGCCACGCTGTGCCGCATTTTTTAAATTTTATTTTATTTATGTTGGATTTTATAGAGATTACTATTTTTGGGTAAAAGTTGGGTAGAAAATTGTACTGGATTCTACTCGACGTGTGCCGTTGTGTGCCGTAAATCATAAAATTATATTTTGATAAATAAAATATTTTTGGACCAAAAACTATTTTATCGATAGAAGTTAGCCCCGCCATTTTTGAATTTTTTTAAAAACAACATTGTATTGTATTCTAATCAACGTGTGCCGTTGGGTGCCGTAAATAAAATTCTTTTAGACCAAAATCTATTTTATCGGTAGAAGTTAGCCCCAACATTTTGAATTTTTTTTAATCAAAATTGCATTGGATTCTACTCGAGATGTGTTGTAGACCATTAAATTTTATGCTGAAAAATGAACCCACACAGTTTTTCACTTCGAAATAATTCATTGAAATGAAATACAAGACGTTTGGTCCCCGGACGATTGATTCAGGAATATTTAATTATTAAATATTAAGAATATTAAATACTAGCTGGAAAGCCCGTCCACGGACGGGCTTCTAGGCCCGATTGGTTGGAAACTCGATTGAGGTGCAACTCGTCCCAGGGGGAGTACCGGCGGTGCTTTAATATATTTTTAGGTTGGTAAAAAATTCGGCCAATCAGAGTATATCCTTTTCTCCAACAATTGACACGCTGGAGCAGCACCGTGCTGGAATTTTATGTATGAAGGTTATTTTTAAATAAATATTAAGGGGAATTATAAATTGCCCTCCAAACTTGATTTTAAAATGTAAACTACCGTCCAAACTACCTGAGGCTTAATTTGTTAATACCAACCCTAATACCAATTAAAAATGAAGATTAAATTCAGAACAGAAGAAAATCACAGCTTTGAGTCCAACATCGAGGGAGATTCACCCTCTTCTTGGTAGCACACTTTGCCGAGTAGGATCGGTCTAGAGGAATATTTTTAGCGAGACTGACCCTCCCGCTCCGGACGCTCCAAGCCGTTTTGGCAAACGCAACCACGGCAAATCTCGGATCCACTTTAAAATCTATACATATTTATATTAGGGTCCAAATCAAACAAAATAAACCCTACTGCAATCAGACAAAAACTGTTATCAGGCATTATGGAACAACGGCAATGGTTGATTCTGACACCTGCGACCGCAATTTTGTTAAGTTGCAAGATATGCCACTCTTATTAATTGGTGTAATTGCACACAACGGCACACGTCGAGTAGAATCCAATGCAATTTTGATTTAACCCTCAGGGTACCAACTATAAAAAAGTCACGTTCAGAATTAACATGGGTTAGCCTAACCCGGCAACTTTGATTGGCTGTATCTTGGGCTGTAGTTGGCCGATTGAGACTTTTTTTTATCGATAGTCCATTCGATTGCCAATACGGGGGTGCTAATAGATTTACCGAATAATTTGTTTAAACAAAGCTACATTCAAAAGTTTAAACATTTTTAAAATTTTTTTTTGAAAAAATCACTTTTTTTTAAATTGCATAACTTTGTGAAAAACAAAGATATCGAATTGTTTCTTGTTGCGTTTTAAAGCTGAAATGCTCCTTTTTAAAGTATCTGAATCAGTTTTTTGATCCATTCCAAAAACTATATTTTTTTTGAACTTTGAAATCACCCGTTTTTTTGGATAGCGATAAAACGTTCTATGATTGATTTATCGTAACAAGGCACAACTGTAATATAAATCGCTGGTTGCCTGGCAAAACCGTTTATCTAATTATTTTGAAATTGTTCAGGAGAGCAGTTTTTAACTTTGCATCATGAATTGCTAGTATATTGTATGGCGTTGGTAGATATGTTTTATTTCATATACTAATAGCATTAAAAATATACGATTTTGCCAGACTGTAGAAATAGCAAAATTACATTATAAAATAAAATAATCCAATTTTTGTCAAAAATCGAGATAAACGGTTTTGCCAGGCAACCAGCAAAATAAATAACAAAATTGATTGTTGAATGAAAGTTTTATTGTTGAAAATATAAAAAAAACAAAATCAAACTGAATTTCCACATTCACAGCATATTTTGGCTACATGCTCTCTGCACATAGCTTTATTACATATTTCAGGCGCTTATAATGTGTCTTGCGGTCCAGAGAACTCGGACACAGGTTACAGCGCTTTTTTTTTAGCCATTTTATTATTAACAAATTCATGCCTTATGTCCATGTCCTCTGGTATATCTTTAGCCTCCAAAACCAAACAATTTTTTTGTCTCCCGAAAATACGGATTTTCGAACGTTTAGTACTAACTGGGTGACAAATAACCGAGCTCAACTTTCTAACTCGTACCACTCGAGTACCAAGCGTAGACTGGCGCTGCCACTCACGACTTACACAGGCACTACCACAAAGATTTTTTACCCCCCCCCCTCCGGACCCCCACCTCTCACTTGTTTTCAAATGGCGCGACTTTCAAAATCTGTCTGGGTTACGCTAACCCAGTTAGTACCCTGAGGGTTAAAAAAAATCAAAAATGGCGGTACTAACTTCTACCCCAAAATAAGCAATTTCTATAAAATCCACAATACATAAAATAAAGTAAAAAAATACCGCACAGCGTGACACACATCGGGCACAGCCCGGTACTATACCTATTTTTTAAATTTTCAAAAATGGCGGGGCTAACTTCACGCACATATTAAATTCACATGAAAGTTTTATATTACAAGTCTTTTACAATTGGCTATGAACCAGTGCAGGACGCACTCTTATCTAAGAAGCTTCCCATCCTTGAGCTTGCAGTAAAGTACAAACTCTATGTATTGTAAAATTCGATAATGGTATTTTGAAAACTTAAGTATCTTGCCACGGGGTAGCTTAGGTAAGTATCCTTTGCCTTTCTTATTAGGGATTTTCTTCTTGGTACGCATCTGACATTTGATCGACAACGTTTGAACGTAGATACATTTAAATGCAGGAAAGTTTCAACGAGAGAAATTAGATACAATTGCCTCCCCCCCTACAACGTAATAAATATCTAAATTTCAGGGTGGATCCGAAATTTTGCCGTGGTTGCATTTATCAAAACCGACCCTCCGCACCCTCTACTCCGGAAACTCTGGGTCGTTTCGACAAACGCCGTACTGAATTTTCCGGCTCCGGTTTTTGCAAGATGTAAGTCACTGCCGACACCAGTGTGTTTGCATCCAGAAAACAAGAGTACTTTATTTTTCTACTTAAAACCAAAAATTGTACTTAAAAGATCTTTTGATGCCCTCATCAAGGAATTCTATCACCACCTATTTCTTCCAATTCAGAACTCCTTGTTTCATCTTCTACTCGGTTGAAAATTTTTTTCCACCCGTGTGAATCTTCAAGGAGGTGAAAAGATGAAAGTCTGTAAGGGCCAACTCAAACGAAGATGTAGAGTGATTCCAAAAGCGTTTTGGTGGCATTGGCCGCATGCGAGCGGTTGGGCGTTGTCATGCAACAAGCACAGTCCCTTTGTCAACATTTTCCTTCCCTTGTTTTGAATTGTTCCCTGAAGCTTTTTAGGGTCGCACAGTATTGTGCACCATGAATCGTCTCCCACTGATGCAGAAATTCGGTAATCATCATAACCATTTAAAGACATTCGTTCCAAACAGTTTTGATTCGTGAAAAAATTTATTTATTATCGTCATATTTCACACAAACGGACACTACAAAACGAGTTTTTGTACTAACGAGGGCCACCGGTGCTCACAGTCGCATCCCAACCAACACTCAGTGTTGCCAACATTTAAAAAAAATTTTACAGCACAAGAAAATTGAATTATACATTTTGATTATTGTATGAACTTTACATATTTGACCGATCACGTGACAAACAATAAACATAGGATAACCTATATTAGCTGTTATTTGTGGTATGTCAGGTAGGTTAGATTGTACACAACGTGGAGGCTTGTATTAGATGATACAATATTTTCCCCTTAAGATGTTTTAGTTAAATTCTGAAGTAGGGAAATATGGGATACTACAACAATTAAATAAGAACATCTATTGGGGCATGCGGGGCAACCGTTATCCTGGACGATATCCCGTCAAAACGTCTCAGATATTTGGCCGTGCGGCATGTGGACACGGATATTTGGACGCATGCAATATTTGGCGTGTCTACGTCTACGTTTGTAGACTGATAACCGATGGTCAACACTTAATCCTTTTTTATTGGGGTTTTGACCAAAGGTCACATGGTCAGATGCAGATTGTAGCGATGTTCACATGCGCATTGTACCACCGATATAATCCCAAGCAGCACTAAACCGTCAAAAACGTACATATACGGTACCGATATTTACATAACGGTACGGCATTGATTTGCCCAATTTTTCGTTACTGTTTTATAGTATTATTAATTTATACAGTATTGTACAGTTGTACAGCATTGATTTACTACCGTTTTTGTCTTTACTGTTTCGATGTATCATTTATGCACATTTACGGCACAGAAATTTTTGTAATGATACGGCATTGATTTGCCCCATTTGCCGTTACTAAATTGGTGAATCATTTGTGTACATATTATGTGTTGATTTTTTTTGAATGGAATATTTAGAAATTTACAGTGTCGTTACGGTACATAAAATTTACGTGCCTAATCGGCACTGATATGTTAAAATTCTGCCAATTTGAAGCCAATCGTCTTTTTTATTTTTATTCTGATATCATTACACAAATTAAAAGTAATATATTACTTAATCTCTTGAAGTGAAAGACTTATCAGTAAGTATTGCATATTAAAATAATTTTGAAAATTAATTCGCTTCACATTCACTAACACATTGATATTACAATAATAATTGTGAAATAATCATTACTCCATAGCCTTGACTTCAAAATTAATACTTAAAATTTGTTATTGGGAGGAAGGAATTCAAACTGCTTTGGTATAGGAGCGTCTATAAATTACGTAAAGACGATTTTTGGAGAATTTTTTAAGAACCACCGACCATCCGCTCCCGTCAAAATTGGTGCTGCTCATCCCAATATCTGGACATTTATTGCAGCTCTTAGGAAAGAAGATAGTACTAATCTATTGAAAATAGTACAATATATCTCAGGAGATATCCCAGTAAGCAAGAAACTGTATAAAGACTCTGCAAAAAGAATAAAAGTAATTGTCAATGATTATGCAAACAGGCTACTTCTGGATTATTTACGAGGAATCTTTAATTATATAACTTCTTAACTTGTATAAATTAATAATATTAAAGCTTCAAAAGGAATCCCGCACAACTTCCAGCTGCAGATTTAAATGCAATATCAATACAAAATATTGATGACTGTATTTCTGATTTACTTCTTTTTTAAATTTTCAATTATTCAACTTCAGTTGAATCACTCATAATCCTCTAATTACTAATAAGTCAGGGTCGTACATCACTAATCATCGCATGCGCCAAATTATCACATACGTCTAAATTTCGCGCGGCCTAATATCTGCGACATATTGACTTGAATCCATCCTGGACACGGCCCTGTTGTATTTGTTTCAAAACTGAGTTGCACGCTCCCGGATTTATAGATCGATACTTCGTATGCAGAATTTGTTATCCATTTTATTGAATAAAAAGAAAAAAGAAAAGAAAATACATGTTAATAATTTACACAACTGTGCAGAAAAATCACACAATTGTGTACTTTTTCTGCACAATTGTGTGGATTAGTAATAGGTATTTCTCTGTGTGTGGAATACTGTTGATTGCGACTTTCGATTTTTAATTTGATTCCGCACTAAAAAATTTCAAAAATTTTTTGCGTTTTAGCCTCAAAGCGTAGCTGAACGACGCCGAGTTGAGCAAATGAAAAGAAAAGAAAACGACCTGGACCAAGATGATGAGATCGACAATATTAACATCAAAAACTACAGAGTGCAGTACAGAGATATAATTGCATGAAAGAAAATTGTGAACTCGGCTGTGAAGCGGAATCAACTTCAAAATTCGGATTAAGTAAACTTCCACAGAAGTAGTTTTATTCCATCGGGATTAATAGCGTAATTCATTTATTCCTTCCTATAAATGTTAGAAAATTTATTAAATATAAATTGCATTGCTTGCAAAAAAAATCGCAGTTATTAAAACAAAATCATCATTTTAAAAAATTACATCAAACTGCGTAATCTAGTTACCGCGCCCTATTTGCAATTGGAGTAATTTTATAATCGCGTATTCAAAACAATGCAATTAAAAATAACTTTGTTATTTCAACAACAAATTTGCTCGTTAGTAAAAATGACGGTAGTTATTTATGAAAAAAGTTATTTATTTTTGTAGCAACTCAATTGAAATTTGCTAAATTACAATTTATTATTATGGACACAACTAAATAAATATATTTTATCGTATACAGGGTAATAAAACAAATGTTGCTAAATTAACAAGAAATTTATTAAATTAAACGAGAATCTTATGTTAACTAGATACCCGGCTTCGCCCGGGTTTTCTATAAAATAAATATAATTAATTAACTTTTAATTACATAAAAAAAATTGCCAATTAATTTTTATATTAAAACGTATTATATAATCTACTATTTAAAAATTTGTCGTGTCAAGAACCTTTAATTTTGAGAACTTCTGCGATATCTCAATTTATTGCGTGGAAAGCTCGTCGAATAATAGCTTTTTACTGACAATGCATTCTTCAACTGTATCTAGATAATTTCTATTATAATTAGCACAAGTAACAAGGGTAGGAAGGTCTTTATTGTATTGTAGTCATAAGTGGTTTTCGTCATATTTAACATATCTTCTCAAATACGTAAGCGTTTAATGTTTAGCAGATTGGGTTAGGTTAAGTGGTTGCCTAGTTGGCATAAATTCCACATGTCCTATGAATACAAATTTTCATTTAAGATATTAAATGTTCCCAAAGTGTGACAGTAATGTAACCAAATTCGTAAGTTTGTTTTAAAGACAATTTTCGATTAGTAAACATTTTAATTAGAAATTAAAAGCCAAGAAAGAATAAAAATGAGCTTAAAATGTTCCCGATTGATAAATAGCCCTGAAAACGACACGGCGAATAAGAAGCAATAATTTATTATTACAGTCACTTTTTAATACCGCAATTTTCGTTGTGCCTCGATTTTAATTCTCTCTCAAAAAAAACAGAAGTAATCGAAAATCGTAAAGGATTGACTAAAATACTGTCAAACAAATGCAGTCGAATAAATGTTGGTCGAACAAATGTTGTCGAACAATATTTTTTTAATCTTTTTTGATAATTTTTTTAAATAATTTGCTAAGCAACGCAGTAAGGTACAACAAAATACGAAATAAAAGTTATAATAAAGTGAATCATTATTTTACGTAAGCAAATTTTTTGTTATCTTATTGCACTATTATTAAAATTTTTGTCCTTACATTTTTATTTAGTTTCGTATCGTTAAGCTGTGCAGGTGTAAAAAATACAAACTACACTTGGAATACAACTTTGTGCAATTTTATTAAAGGATACCTACCAGAGCGTAACAATGTTTTAATAATGAAAAGTTTACTTATTAAAAAACAGTTGACGATGCTTAGTTTTTAATATGAAGCCTATTTTATGCTCAAACAAACTTGAATGTTTTTGTTGTTTCGTCTGAAAGTTGTTCTTTTGTTAAATAATTTGACCAACATTTATCGGTCTGGAGCTTTTCTATATTAAAGTTCACATATTAGTACTTTACAAAAGCGTAACAATAAATAAACATAAAATCTTTTAAAGCATGAGATACATTTTTCCACTTTTTCGAATATCAAAAATGATGATGCTTACCCTCATTGATTAGAGCGAATTGTGCTGCATTTCAATTTTATATTTCATAATACTTCAAATCTCCTCGACTTTTAAAACACAATAACGTTCGTTACAGTCAGAGACGTAATTGTTGTGCTTAAGTGAACAAAGGTAGTAGTTATATTTCGTTCAATTTTTAAAAATAAATTTTCTGTACCTACCCCTAGATCGGAGATTCTAGAAGTTGTGTCTATCAAAATAGTAAATTCTTTAATTAGAAACTGTTTTCTTGACATCGAAATAATTTAATTAAAGTAAATTTAAGTTGGCACTACTTAAGTTGATTTCGGAATTGACAACTTCAATCGTGGCATTTAGTAATTGCCAACTTTTAATTTAATCTAGGGACTTTTATAAAAATACACTTTGCCGTACTACCCTGAGATCGCAGACGTCAGAAGTTGTGTTTATCAAAATAGTAAATTCTTTAATTAGGAACTGTCATCTTGCAGTAAAATTAATTTAATAAAAGTAAATTTAAGTTGGCAATACTTAAGTTGATTTCGGAATTGACATCTGGAATCGTGACATTTAGTACTTGCCAACTTCTAATTAAATCTGGGGACTTTTATAAAAGTAAAGTTGGTAAGATTGAAGTTAAATTTCTGGCTTTCACTCAGTTCGGGCAAAACCATATTAATTTAATAATAAAATGGGCGATGGCTTACCGTTTACACTAAGCGTTTAATCAATCCATTATTTCCAAATACATATTGGAAAAACAAAAAATTTAATTAAAAATACATGCAGATTTTAATTTTAGATTAAAAATCTCCAAATTGAATCAATTTTATATTAAAAGGTGACACATAAATTTCAACTTAGATATCTGTCAGAAAAGTAATTTTGCTTTAATTGCACAGCGCTTCGTCCACAGCACCAAACATAATTATGAATTAGAGTGACACTTTAAACAATGAGTTTTTACTTGGGCGTTTATGAATATTCACTTTTTTAAATTCCTGTAATTTAGTGAGCCTTTCTTTTATAAGTCATTTGGAACACAAAAAAAAATGCAAATAAAAAATTTAAAAGGTCGTTAAGCATTTTGATGTAAATTAAACAAATAAATTATTTTCGCGATACTTTTATGGAACAACGAAAACCAATCTTTGATTTAAAGCTGATTGTAGAATGAAACCAATCAATTTTGTTACATGTAAAAATTGCTCCCAAGAGATTTTTCAGCATTCAAGATAAATATGTCCTGATTTACACAAAAAGCGAAGCTTTCGAGTAGAAATCGCTACCATCACTTACTACTTGATTTTAAGCGATCTATTGTATCTTACTTTTTGCTTTTATATATGATACTTGAAAAGTTTATAGAATTACGTACGGCCAACAAATTCTATATCCAATCAATTTGTAGAATAATGCGATCCAATCCTATTAGACGTTCCGTTTACCCCCATTATTTAAATTAAGAGCGCACCATACGTAGTAATTTTAAAATAACATTTTCAAGCCTTTCGCTAATACTCATCTGCACAGAAACCAAACGTTCTATTGCATTAAACTTTTTGTGATTGTGTTAAGCCATGTAACTCATTTTACTACTTAATTGTAAAACAGATTTTTTGCTGCAGCCATTAAATCCCTTACAAGCAGGTCTGCACCACTTATACCTAATTGTGCACATTAACTTTTACGCGCCATCTACGCGTATAAAGTAACATTAATTTTGCGATTCCGTTTTATTTTTGGTACACTTTGAAGGTGAGTCAAATATGCAGTAGCAGTCATGAAAAATGCATCGGTGATTACTTTCAAATTAAAAATTTTCCCAATGTAATTTCAATAACCGCACACAATATAAACGCAATACGCTCACAAAGCTAGGTTTTTAAACCGGGGGGTCTGGGGGGTATGAAATACCGTCCAGTATACCGAAGGGTGTGCACAAAAAATGTGTTATTGAGCTTATGCGTTTAAAACTAGAAAATTAACTTCCAAAATTTATGATTTCTGATTTAAAATTCAATAATACATTTTCTGTGCTGGGGGTATTCCACACCCCCAGACCCCCCGATTTGAAAAACCTAGCTTTGTGATTGTATTTAAAAAAAATATAATTTTGAACTTTTATTTACCGTTATTTTATAACTGTATGTTTATATATAAAGAGTTGGGGGGAGTAAATCGCCTGGGTGCGGAACTTCTGAGGGGCCAGGATTTCAACTAAAATCCGGGAGAAATTTTATTTTTTTTAAGTTATTATCCCCGGGGCCTCGATTAGTACCTCAAAATTATTCATTTACATTATATGGTTATGTTAATAAAAAAAAAATCGGATGAGGTCATGCTCATAGCTTTATCATACTTTAAAATAAAAATAAATTTTAAAAAAGATTTTTTGTATAAACAATTTTAAAATAATAAGAAAAAAAATTTGTAAAAACTATATTTAAGCAAAAATAGGATATTTACACGATTATTGAATATACATTTTTATTACTATTTTGTAGAAGCATAATATAATGAAAAAGCAAAATTTAAAATATAAGAAAAAAGTTATTTTTTTAAATCATATATATTAGTACCGTGGCTTTCATCTCTATTAATTATAGTGAAAAACTGTGTGTGTTAATTTTCCAGCACCAAATTTAATGGTTTACTTCATTTCAAGACTTAAAAGAAATCAAATATGGCGGGGCTATTTTATTCTATTGATAAATATTTTTTGACCCCAAAAAATTATATTTGCCAAAATTTTGAGTCATTATATTATTTTAATTATTTATTTGTTATATTTCATAATTATTTAATAAATTTCATGATTTATGGCACACAAGGGCACACGTCGAATAGAATCCAATATTATTTTGATTTAAAACATAAATCAAAAATGGCGGAGCTAGCTTCTATCGATAAAGTAGTTTTTGTCTTCAAAAAATTTTATTTGTCAAAATATTGATTTATTATATTTATTAAAATAAAATTTTATGATTTACGGCACACAAGGGCAAACGTCGAGTAGAATCCAATACAATTTTGATTTAAAATTATTTTATCAATAATAAATATCAATAAAATAGGTTTTGGCCCCAAAAAATTTTATTTAACTAATTAATAAAAAAAATAAAATAAAATAAAACAAATAATAGAGACCATTCACCCGACAAAATTATCCAGGGATTTCTGAAAAAATTGGTCTCTTGGTCTAATTTGGTCTAAAATTATCTCTCATCACTGACGCGCATGAATGGATTAACGAGAATCTAAAAAATACTCCAAAACCCCAATAAACATTTTTTTAAAACGCCGACGCTAACAAGAAAACAGGTGAAAGCGTAAACAATATGTGCGCTCCAGGGATGAAACTACTTGAATGCGGTGAGTGGCCCGCATACGGGCTTTCGGATAAATGAGGCCGCGGTTTTGCTGCAACTTCCTCCAATTTAAAAAAAAAATTAAATGCCATTACAAAAAATATTATGTAGATAGTATTTAATTTTTAATATTTACAATAATAATAATAATAGTACATTTTGTATTGTCTTATCCAGATTAAAAATGAAACTTTGTTTGACACAGAATTATTGCATTTGCGAGGCAGAGTGCTAACAGAGTCGATTTGGGCTTTTGTATTGTGTCTACCACCAACTGTTCTGAATCATATTAATATTTCTCTAAAACTTCCGACATCTTCCATTATCTCCCACATCTCAGCCACATCTCCTCTATATAATATCCCACATCTCCTTGAATCTCCTCACATTTCCTCTTAAAATCACCCACACATTTCTTGCCCCGTGTACACCAAATCTCACCGGTAATTTACCCCTCGCTGGGTATTTATATTATTTTGGTATTCAAATCTTCAAGTTATTCAATTATTAAAAATTAAGCCTATGATTGAATAAGCTACTACCCCTTACTACTAGGTGATTTTGTGGTTTAATCACGTGACGACGTGACAATACCTTTATAGATTCTGAAGTACTATTTAAAAAATCCTAAAGAGGAATTGCTAGAAAATTTCGAATCGAATCAAATTTACAGAAATTCCAGAAGAAATTGACAAAATCTTTTTTTTTCTCTTTCTCTTTCTCTTCTGCTTAGTTAGAATTAGAGTCCATTGTACAATTAAAACGAAATAAATAACTTTAGTTTAAAATATTTAAAATAATTATGATTTAAACAATAGTTTCCATTTCTTCTACCTTCTCTTTAACTCTACGCTGCTGTAGGGCAGAATACATGTGTCGCACAAGTAATAGCTTCAAGCAAAAGTTGTAGGAAATTGTATCCTTTATAATATTGAAACTAGATATTTTAACCGTAAGATCCAGAATAAGAAAGATAATCAGGCCTATTATGTATCACAAACGTTGTTATAACAGTGACAGTTATGAAATAAAAAATTGGTGAAAAATTGGTGAATTCTCTTTCTGACACATGTTAGCTATAATAATGTTTCTCGCCTTACGCTATTTTGAAACTTTATTATAACATAAAGGTTGACCGTTATTTTTAAAGGTTGTGATACATAATAGACCTGATTGCAACAAAATAGTTTTAAAACTGTCACGGTTGCCCCTGGACACGGGGTTAGCCAAGGGAGAGCATTAGGAGCACGTACCGTACCAAAACATAGACTGTTGAGTTTTAGAAAATGGAGAAGTGTCCTCCGAAAATAAAACTTAGCTATGGTACTACATCAGTTGAAGTGACTTTTACGTCAAATTTAGAAATTTAAAAATTTCATTCAAAATTGATATTTACTTCAAATTTGGTAATATTTACTTCAGATTTAGTAAAATTTACTTGAAATTTAATAATATTTATTTATTACGTTCTTCTGTGTATCACAAAGCCTAGCATTTCTAAAACATAAATATAATTTCCCTTAACAAAAATATTAACTGGACATTCAATAATTGATAATCGATTCCCATTGGGTTACACATATAATACATCAACTACTTGACATTTGACTTAATACATTCAATGCATACAATCAAGATGGATTTTTTCTTTCAATTTTTTTTCATTATTAATTAAATTTCTACAATACAGCAATTTTTATTTGAATTGCTATTTTACAATTGTTCTCATTGTCATCGTCAACTACTTTCAAACATTTGTCGCGACTGGTCAAGCATTGCAAGCATGCCAACGTATACGACTTCTGTTAATCATTTGTTTGTTGTTTATATATTGCCGCCGTAATACCACCACAAAATAAAGTTTTGTTGGTACTACTTTCAATTTTTATTTGCTAGGTAGAACAACTTGTAGGATACCGGTCATAACGTTAGCTAATTGGTTTAAATATAAATATAAAAATAATTTCAATTATTCTATTATATTACATGCAAAAAATATTAATATTTTAAGTTATTGTATCGAAACAAAAACATGGGGATATTTTTATTTTGAAATTAAACCAGTGTAAATATTAGCTTTCAAAAAACAGCATAACCTCATTTACAGTATGAAAATAAAACTAGGTACACAGGTAGGGGTAGTTGAGCCTTGCATAATTAACAAAAATAAAACGAAAAATGTTCAAGTATAAAATTATGTAAAAACACCAATATTTCACTTAAATTCCATTACACTAGGCGATAAATTTTTATTAAAATTTTTAATTAAAGTTTTTACAAATTTAATGTGTAGTAGACAGAGTAAAAAATGGTTACCTACCCCTTGGTGTAATTGATAATGATAAATCCACTTGGTACTAACCTAGAACAAAAAAAAGTACAATTAATGCGATTAATATCTAAATTTGTAACGACGTTACAAATAATTTACTTTAAAGTAAGATTAAAGTGATTCGTTTAGCACCATTACAATGAATCACTATAAAGATATTATCAAAAGGAAACCTCTAGCTTTATATGCATTACACGTTTCTAGCAATTTACGAACATGACAAATTTAGTCAATTTGTCAACACTACATTCACATTCCACCGTTGGGAATAATAAGTTGTCTCGTAATGTAAATTAATACAAAAACCTGAAAAATAATAGCATAAAAGTTGGTAATTCCTACAACGAAGTGCTAATATTTTTTATTTTCGCACAAAGCACAATTAAAAATGTAAGCAGAGTTAATTTCATTGGGCCTGCATATTGCATCGCCTACCAAATTATTGTGTTTTATCATCCAATTTCATCCAGTCGGAGAGTTGCGTTATAACAGATTAATGTCTCATTACTTTGACGTAGGTCTTCTGTAGTGATATTGAAGTAGGTTTATTGTTATTTACAAGCTACAACAACTTATTAAAATTTAAATTAGGCTAAAATTCAACAATGGAAATATTTAATCTACTTCCAAATTCAAACTTTTAGGAGGAAGCTGAAACTTCACCAACAAACATTTAAACCTCAACTTCCGAAGCACTATTTGTCAGCACTTAATGAATCCTATTAATTTTCCGTTTCATATGGGTACTCATTTTTTCACTTCTATGCTTATAGTGATAGTGAATTTTTAAATTAAGCAGTTTCATGTCGTCGACAGTCTGTTATTATGGTTTTAATTTTCCTGCCCAATTTTCACTTGCTTTTTAATAAAATATTTTATCCGTAAACGTCTGCTATAAGTAAGGTATTTTCCTTGTTATTATAATATTTAGTTTTCTCCCTTATGAACTAATATGCCTACGCAAATGTATACTTATTATATTATACAGGGTGTCTCAATGACCGTAGAGAACCTTTGAGGTGGTGATAAAGGACACTTTATCCCTTGTGGGCACCTCCATTTAATGCAATTTCTTAAATTCCTGATTTCAAACGGCCATAGCTCCGATATTATTGATTTTTTAAGCTTATTGAATTAGAACTTTCTTAAAGATAATTCGTTTATCTACAAATTAGGTTATAACCAGTTATTGCCTATAATCAACGGATTTCGAGTTATAAATTAAATAAAGGAAAGAAATGTTAAAAAATTTAGGTTTTATTTTCTTTACTTTTCTTGCAAACCCCGGATCTCTTAAACGAAACGTCTTAGACAGAAATTGATAGCCCAAACCGGATAGGGAATTTAACGGGCTACAACTTGGGCCAAATAAATTTTTTTGGAAAACTAACCGTTTTTACAGAAATTCTGAAAAAAATGAACAAGGTGTAGGCAATAAAAATAAATTAATGTTCATGTTCAAAATAAATTAATGTTCATTAATTTATTGTTCATTACTTTCAAAATTTCTGCGAAAACGGTTGGTTTCTCAAAAATATCTAATGGACCAAATTTGTAGTTCGTTAAAGTCCCTTTCCGGCTTAGACCATTAGTTTTTTTTTAAGACGTTTCGTTTAAGAGATACGAGGTTCGCAAGAAAAATAAAAAAAATAAAGCCTGAATTTTTTTTAACATTTTTTCCCTTAATTTAATTTATAACTCGAAATCCGTTGATTCTAAACGATAAAGGGTTATAACCTATTTTATAGACAAGTGAATAATCTTTAAAAATGTTTTAATCTATTAAGCTTAAAAAACAAATAATATTGGAGCTATGGCCGTTTGAAATCAGAAATTCAAAAATTTGCTTTAAAGGGAGGTACGTACCCCTTAGGGTTTGGAAAACTATGAAGCTATTTGGGGCAATTTCTCTAGACAAAAACAATTTATTGAATTTATCTAATTTATTAATCCAAGTTTAACTTAAACGTTTTTCCTGGCAGAATCCATCTGGATTGAATGGTAAAATAATTATAATCTATGTATATAACCACTTTAATTAATAATTTTAATATAAGAAAAGTTTTACGATCGAACAATCGACTTTGCGATTAGTTATGAAATTTAGAATTCTGTCAATTGTTGTTCTATACAAAGCACATATATACATATATGTGGTTACTTATGAACACATCAATATTTCAAAGCTTGATTTTCTGAGAATTTACTTCAAAGAGTATTCTGCGACTTGAAACTGGAAACGGGATTACAGGCATACAATATATCACATTATTATTTAAATATAGGTACAATTTATTATTATATAAAGTTTTGTATATGATTGGGATAGCATAATTTTCTACTTTACTCCTTCAGTTCATAATTTAAAGTAAACGGTCCTCTATTATACACATTTACTGATATTCCATGCCCCCCCCCCACAACCCCCGATGACAAAGTATTAAAACCATGTAGTATATAAAAATAATTAAAGATTTTCGAAATTTAGGTCACATTATAACAAACTCTAAAACGTCGTTGAGACGTTATTTGCAATGTTGTAATTGAACTGTGTATTGCAGCTCCAATTAGATATACTGAAAATTTAGAATAAAATATCTCCTCCAGAAAGTCCTAAAGAAGGAAAATAACGAGTAAAGCTTTGTAAGTCATAGAGGAGTGTAATTCATATCCTCAGAGCTATGCTGGCGACAGAAAAAACTTAATCTAACCTACCATTTTAATTTTTCGCTCCGGTTTTTTTAATATTTACGAAGACTTTTCAACGACAGCAATACCAAACAAATCATTGGTAATATGACGAAAATATTAAGCAACGAGAAAAAGAAGAAAATGAAACGGCAATAACGAACTCGTATACAATCATTATTATAACCGGAGTACTAAGTATGTTAGGCCACCCCACAAATTTAAAGTTTTTCTAAAGAAATAATGGTAGCTAAACGGGAAATTTTGAAAAAATTTTTATTTTTTTATTATTATTTTACGGATTACTCAAAAATATATGTAAAAAAATAGCCAAAAACTAAATTTTTTGGCCATTTTCATGTACAGTAGCAATCATGGAAATTGCAACGGTAATTACTTCCGAATGAAAATAATAATTCCAATAAAATTTCAATAATCGCACACAATATAAACACAATACGCACACAAAGGTTGGTTTTCAAACCGGGGGGTCTGGGGGGTATGGAATACCCTCCAGTACACCAGAGATGGTGCGTCAAAAAATATGTTTCAAACCAGAAATCTAACTTCTAAAAATTTAAAATCTAAGATTTCTCTTTGGAAATTCAATAACACATTTTCTTATATAGCTCATAATCTCTGGTGCACTGGAGCGTATTCCATACCCCCCAGACCCCCCGGTTTGAAAAACCCAGCTTTGTAATTGTGTTCTAAAAGGAAAATGTATTATTGAGCTTAGAGTTTCAAATCAAAAATTTAACTTTTCATCTGTTTCTAGTCTACTTTTTATTCTTTATTATTAAAGAACATAATACAGAAATCTCTGTTTTTAATTAGGGAATAATTCCCAATGCAATTTCCATGACCGCCACTGTAGAGTTGCTCCGCCCACGGCTTGCTTTTATTTTATAACCGTATTATCGAAAATAAATTGCACTCAAATTAAATTTAAATTAAAAATATATCTAAAGCGGCTCCAAATCGAAAATTACCGATCTACAAATACTTCAAGTCGCTCTAAATCGAAAATTTCAAATTTAGAAAAATTAGGATGCCTGTTTTTGAGTTTAATTCAGCTACAATTATTATCAAATTCCTATTTTAAATAAATTTAAAAAATCATTTGTTAAGCAGAACCTCGACTAGAAGTCAACTGTGCCTAACACTGCAAATTTTTGATTTTATAGAGACAGTAGCAAAAAGTGACATCTGTTGACTTTGATCGATAAAAATAAGAAATTAATAGTTGAGATAGAAGTCCATGTAATCTACAAAATAGATAAATTTCAAAATACAAAATCGTAGCTGGACAACGGTTGTCAGGACCGTATTAGGAATCAATAACAAATAAAAAAATAGCAAGAAAAAAATTATTAAATTTAAAAAGCCTTAACGAACGACACGTTTCGGACCTATTCGTGGTTCTGAATATAACCCAGTCGTCCGAAACATTTGCCTGGGCAAGTCATCGGGTACTTTTTTCACTCAGCCAAACCGTTATATTTACGCCGAAGCCAACCTGGAGCCTATAGCGAGTTCATCAGAGAGTTAACAAAACAACTTGACTACAAAAGCCCGATGTAGAAAACTTCTTGGTTTACAACACCGAAGATTTTCCACTTCACAGAGACCTCTGAGCATCTCAGCTCCAACAAACCCATAAGTATTGTTTTGTTTTTCAGAAAAATCTTTTACCCCCCCTCCCCTTAGTTACAGGAAACACGGACCAGCCCGCCTCTCGATAATCTCTAAACAACCAGCTCCACCAGGACCTAAATATCATTCATCTTTTAGCGACCCATTCTCATCTCCTTACTATTTTGAGATAAAACATCGAATGGACAAGGTCACTTCACCAAGCCTCTTGACTCTTAAGATGGCTTCCTATCAGGAGAAATGTTAAGATACATAGGTAAATGGAAATGTTTTTTTTGTTGGATTGTACTACTTGGCGACAATGTGGCCTAAGCTCCGCTATTTTTAATTCTAAATTAAATTTAATTCTCTCCTGCGCACGTTGACTGTCGGCAACCTGTTGGATCAAAAGCATTATTATTACTTTTTCAATTTAATTTTCAATTATTTTTCATATTCTTTAATTTTTGAGTCAATTTTTAAGCCAAAATTACAAGTCTGACGGGCGGCATATGTAAGAATCCACCGTTAGGAGTCGTAGAAAGGTGGAAAAAAGTGCTGAAACTAAACAATAGTATAAACTTCCATTTTTTCTTTAATTTGAAAATATAAGTTTTTATGTCAGAAAATGTTAATGCCAGACCCATCATGCGGGTATAACATACTGCCAGTCAACTTTTAAGTATTTCTATAGGGATATGGTAATGGAGAAGACTTGTAACTTGATACTCTTGAGGCTTGATACTCAACTAATCTTTTATTTTTTTCATTTTAATAGATTTAATTGATTTATAATGGTTTAAATTGGAAAGCGGGAATGCCCGCTGCTAAACTTGTGGTTTCAGAACTAAAGGGTTATTCATGAAGAAAAAAAATAAAAGTTATGAATGAGGTAGGCTCATCCGTTGCTAGCTCTTAGACTACAAACCCACTCGTAGCAATAATTTTGTTATATTTTGTAAATACGATAATACCACGGTATTAATAGAAATAAAGCGATGTTAATGGAAATAACTAGGAAATAAATGGGATTAAAGGTAATTAAGATAATATTACTAAGATAGTACTTTATTGCCGACAATTAGCAGTACTGTACCGAGTTTTGCCCGGTAAGAGATCCTTCGGTAATAATATTATTTTTTTTTTAATAACCAGGATGAATTGATACTTAAACCTTAAATCTTGTTTAATTTTAAGTAAAGTTTGCAGTTTAAGCAAACATTAGTGAATATTATTCTCAGGTTAGTAAATTTTGATATTTTAAAGGAAAAACTTAATTAGAGTATAATTGTCATATTAGTTTAAATTTGCTCCACGTTACTTTTTTGGTAGTTAGAAGAACGAAACAAAATGAGACGAATTTTTTCTCGTCATGTAATTCTAAAATAATTAAAGTCTACGTTCCCAAATCTGCATAAGGCGCGAAAAAGTAATTCTCTCGTTCTTTTGCTTAACTTTACTCATAAAGAGGTGAAATGTTTCTTTTTCAGTTTAAATTAAGACTTTTTTTATCATTTTTGTGATTATATTCCTCTTTTATATTTAAATTTTTTTAATAAGAAACATTTCGAGAGTTCCGTTATTTTATTTAGCTTACTCGATTCATTTCCTAAATTCAAATTTTATTTGAACAAGTTTTAGGGTCACTTCGAAACTTGACTAAAATCGATTTGGGTTTAATTACTTTAGTCTGAGTTATATTATAAAGTGTGAAATAAATTTTATTGCTGGATATTAATTACATTTAAAATTTGTCTTGTTTTTGATTGTTATTTTGACACTAAATATTTAAAATTACTACTCTGCCGGGTATCCCATATCATGCATAGTGTGGTTGCGATTAAAGGATTATCCAAGTGTCCAACAATGTATCTATTATGTCAAATTATAGGGTTCTCTAATTCTCTGGTGTAATCAAATGTTTGTTAGCGCTTACTATGTTTTGTTCCTTTACTCAATTTGTATGGAGATTATATAATGTGTATTTTGTAATGTTTACTTTTTCTATTCAAATAATCTGCGATTAATCGTTAATTTCCCGAATTACTACCTAAGAACCGCTGGAGTTGCATAAAATTAAAAGATAGCTAACTTCACTTCGGATACTCTCACTTAAGCTAAGAACCGTGTTTGTCGCTATGTTAACACCCTCAGTAGCTAAGCATTAACCACTTTTCCTGTGCACATGTTGCCTAACCTACCCGTTCGCGAGTTAATATTTAGCTGTTTAATTTAATAAATACAGAAATTCCAGTATAATATTTAAAAGAGTATTTATTTTATTTTCGGGGTCTAATAAAAGCAAGGCAACGACATTAAATATCTTTTTATGTTCGTTTCATTCCATTATGATTTTAAAATATCGCCGTTAACTGCTATTAAAATTTTTAATTAACTTCTACTTTGTTATTTTAAATGTACATTAAGCAACTTTAATTTGTGTTGACATTTGCGTTGACGCAGAAAATAAGATACACAAAGCAATAGGACATTTAACACTCGGCTGTCTAACGGCTTTTGGGGGTGTTTGCGGTGTAAATAGAAATGGTAGCTGTTAGGGAGAAACTGAAATCGAGGGACATTGGGGAATTGGTGAAATTGGAATTGTTCACAGGGAGTTTGACGTCTGGGAATATCTTGTAAGGCAGTCTTTAGCGGCTTATCCCGTGATTTTATTTCTTAAAGGATTGGCTGAACCTTTGTTATACTAGAGATACATTTCAAGTCTTTTAATATTTTGATGTTTTCTGTAATTATCTTTTTTGTAAAACAACAAAACATGTTTATCTTAATTAACTTGCGATTTTACTCTTTTTCGTTTTTATCGCAGCGAAATTAGCTAAATATTTAGTTTACAAAGACACCTAAAACGATTGTCAAGTTGTTTAAAAATACCCTTATCTAATTATGATAACAAAGTATCACTTCGTTATAAGATTTTACCTTACACAACGTTGCACTTTGTGTAAATTGTTGCGCGATATTTTTTATTTCACAATTAGTTATGTACTGTAATTTTAAAATCAACAAATCCTATTGTTTGTGTCAACTGCCCACTTGCGTACAATCTATTTATTAATCTTCTTAGTAATTCCGTTTTATAAGTTATTGGTATTTGTACCGAGCATATTATAGCTAAACCGCAATGTTTGCATTTCGTGAAATCTCATAAGGTCTCAGGGAGTCGTTGTGAAGCAAGGGCGTAATCACTAAATGAAGTCGGTAAAACGAAAATAATAAGTCTGCATAAAGTCTTTCTGAAGTTTCATAAAATCTGTGAAGCACAAAATTCACAGTGATTACCCCCTTATTCTTCTTGTAAAACGTAAAAACATAAAATGTAAAAACAAAAAAATATTTTTGTTTAATTTGTGTGCTTTAGCACACGCTTTGAAAAATATCGGTACACTGTAACTGGGTAACTGAGCGTCGATTTACTTGGCGACTGGTCTACTCGGCTACCGGTCAACTTGGCAACCGGTCAACTTGGCAACCGGTCAACTCGGCATTTAAACAATGAAAAACTAGCTAATTTTAGGCGTAGCTTTAACCAATTAAGAGCGCTAGGCTTTAATTTTGGACTATATGCCTATTAAAAAAGAAAAATGTTTATCTCTTGGAATTTTTGCCGAGTTTGCTGACCAGTCGTCTGAGTTAACCAATCGCCGAGATAATCATCGCTGAGTTAACCGATCGCCGAGTTGTTTGGGTAGTGAAAAATATAATATGACTTATTTCCCTATCGGTTAGATAAATGACGCTTCTATCAGTTTTATTACGTTAGAAATCCCCGAATTAGAAATCTTTAGGAAAATCTAGTGTACAAGTGAAGAAAACTCATTCGGGGAAATGTGAGAAAATCTTAGGAACTGTCAGGCAATCTCAAGAAAACCTTAGGAAAGAAAATCCGAAAAATGTAGATACGCACTGCATGGTGTATGGCAATTGTAGAAGAATTACGCCGTCAGATAATTACCCAGATAAGTCACTACGCCGAGGGTACATACGGCGATGGTAAATTCACCGATAGGAAATTATACGCTAAAAGGTAATCATGCCGAAGACTTCAACGCTGACAGCATTAATGCCGACAAATAATTATGCTGACAATAAATAATTTTTTGCCCCCCCCCCTTCTATTGCAATAGAAAAATCAATTAATTATCCGAGAGCTATCAGTCAATCCTTACCACGGTTAGATGTCTAGATTTTAGGGTAGATCCAAGTGCCGTAGTTGCATTTGTCAAAACTGACCCTCCGCACTCTCCGCTGCGATTCCCTTTACTGCGAGCGCTCCGGGCCGCTTTGACAAACGCTGTATTCATTAAAATTGTTCCTCTAAATCGCTCCTATTTGGCAAAGTTTTCTACCAAAAAGGGGGTGGATCTCCATCCTGTAATATTTACGACTTGATAATTAATTATAAACTTTGGCCCAGTTTACCTTCCCCTTATATTGATAAAATCCGAGTTTTTAGCTTAGTATTAATAGCGGGATTTTTGGGAACTTAACTTAAAAACAATAATCCCATCTTTCTATATCTGTATTAAATTCCGCTTTGGAACTGCTTTGAAAATGCTTTTAATCAATGGATCGACTCAAAGATGCCGTATTTCTAGATCTGTACTTTTTGAATTGAAGCCGTTTCAGATATGTTGTTAATGGGTGAACCCAATGGGCTGAAAGATCCCGTTTTTTTTAGATTAGTTAAGCGGCTGAAAGGTTCCACCTTCTTAGATCCGATTTTTTGAGTTGAGGCCGCTTTGGAGATGTATTTAATAGCAAGAGAGGCTCACAGATTCACTGTCTAAGTAAATCTATCATTTTTAAGTGCAATTTAAGCCTAAAAATGCGTGCACAAAATAAAAACAGGCCACAAGCGGAGCTAACATAAGCGAAGCTAACTTAGCTAACTAACAGTTAGCCAAGCTAACCGATTATGTTTGTATTTTACGCCATAAGTTACAATATTTGCTTCGTAAAATTTTTTAAAGCGTGGAGCCGGTTAAACTACTACCAGAGTAGGTTTAAAGTGCATTTTAGTAAAATAGTCGTTATGTGCGGTTTAACCTTCTCTACCAAGGTCCTTACGAAGACATAGATGTATTCTATAAGTTAAACTGGATTTAAAATATTTTTTAACCTATCGTTAAAATAGGGGTCTATGCGAAAACATATGTAGGATTTTTCAGTTAGTTGTTGTGGGTTGTAAGTTTAAGTAGTATTTTAGTAAAACGGTGGTTAAAAAAGAACTCGGGGAAAGACACAGGTTCGTTCTGCGATCATTTTTGTCCATTTTTGCGTTGGAGGGCTTATTACCGATTTAAATGTTGTCAGAATGCCTACCTTTGCATCGGCGTATTTTCCATCAGCATTATTACCAGTCGGTGTAATTACCAGCGGCGGCTTGTCAGAGGAGGCAAGGGAGGCTTAGCCTCCACTTAAAATTTTCAAACATTTTTAAAAGTAGATTTTTAATTGTAAAAACTATCAAAAGATAGATATCCTTCCACAATACTTTTTCAAAATATAAAATGAGGCTACCGCAAAAGTAGAATCGGTCTAACATAACATTTTACGCCCCTCTCCCTCAGCTTAAATGAAGCTACTCTCATTTTCCTGTGACTGTTTGTTTTCTTTTTGCGGTTTTGTCTATAAATTCAGCGGCGTTCACTGCTTTGTGCCCTTTTTACGTCTGCATTGCTTCCGAAGCAACCGCCATCAGTCACCCCACCCTAGTTACGGTACTGCTACTGATTATTTCAGGATTACTCCGTAGTGACTGTGCATCAACTGAAATTTCCGCATAACAACTCTATCTAAGCTAGGTTATAAGTTCCTAGTTCTTAGTAACCTTACTCTAGTAACCTTCCCTAGTTACTATTATATCCAACATAGCTCTTTAACGAGGTAGTCGAGTTATTTTTTTAATTCAAATAAGTCGGGATGGCACAGAGGAGAAAAAAGTGAAGAGAAAATTCCAAGAAAATTTGAGAAAATCTTAGGAAATCTATAAGGAAATGTTGGGAAATCTTAAAAATCTCACGAAATTCTAGGAAATTCGAAAAAATCTTGAAAAATCCATATTTTATGAATATTCTCCTCAAATGATGATGATGATGATGATGATAATTACTTCTCGGCGTTAAACATATGCAAAACGAAACGAATACAAAAACATAAAAAATATTACTTTTATAGTATTCAGGCAATCTGCAAGTAATTTCGTAGAATTTTAACAGATACTGCAACTAAAATAAAAAAATATAAATACAATGCGATGATTAGGTAGCTCTACTACTTGTGCTGTCACGGCAAAGTCTGGGCCTAGCGTTAACTTAGTGAGCGCAATTTAAGATCGTCGAATTTTTTCTTGGCCCAAAACCGGAGGTTACATAAATAATAGTTCGATTGCTTTCGTATATTTTGTACATCCAGAATTTAGAAGTGGACATCAAAAATTAAATATCTGTTTTTAACTGTTGTAACTCGACCAATTTGCCTTTCCTAAATGGAAAGGTGAAATCGCAGCTACTGGGTAGCTACGGAAGCTTGGGTCCAGGGGTGGACTAACTTGTCGAGTTTTCTTGCTATCACACACTATTCTTTTTATAGAAACCCGGTAGGTGGGCGCCAATTCGAATAAGTCGAATATAATGACTGGAACGGGGGTTAAATAAACAATTGATTCGAAAACAATAACAAAAATATTTATTAATAAAGGAAAAGAAAATATATTTACAAACTTAAAATGAATTATAAAATTAAAACGAAATAGTACTGCGTACGGCACTGGTGGTTTATTTACAACTTAATAAAATGGCGGGTGTGTAGTTGTGTTGATTTTTGTCTTCTGCACTTTAGTTTCAACAGCTACTAGTTTCAATAATGCGAAATTACAGGTAAGTACGGGGAATCTAATTTTAATGTTCTTACTGAAATATCACACTACAAGTTCCTTTCTTAGATGTTGCAAGAACTACTGGTACCTAACTGAATTGCTGGTTAATTTAAAGTTACTACTAAAATATTATTACAGGAGCTGGATTATAAGTATCTAAATTTGAAATGGCGAGTACTACTGGTTTGGTTATCTGGAATCTAACATAAACTACATCCACATCTGATTGTCATGGCTACTGGTAAACTAATATTGACTACTTAGATGGTTTTTCGCCGGTGTGAATATTTTATAACAACAGGAAAGATGACAGGAAGTTTTTATGGGATAAATCTTGTCTCGCCAGGCTATAAACAAGATCTTTCAGGCTGGAGAAGATGAAGTTGTCATGCCAGGCTTTAACAACTTCCGGAAAAATAATCAGGACAGGTATTATGAATTGTTTTTAGGAATCTTGTCTCGCCAGGCTATAAACAAGATATTTTCAGGCTGGAGAAGATGAAGTCGTCACGCCATGCAGCAACGGCTTTCGGAAAACAGGTAAAATGGAAACGATCGCTAGGCAGACACGTTTCCGAAGTATTGAATGCAACACTCTTTGAAATGATCGCTAAGCAGACCTATTTCGGAAGTATCGACAGAACAATACCTTGTCTTGGAAAGGAAAAATTTAGACCAAACCAAACTATTAGATGAAAACTTAACTGGTTAGTTTTTCTAGTAGAATCCTCTATCATTTTTACCAGCAGCTAATGTATTACAGGCAATTGCAAACATGTAACAGGTTTCTTTTAATCCACTCTAAGTTGATAAAACTAATCAGCAACATGGGTTGCCTATCATTGAAATTTTAAATAGTTGTTTCACAATTTTAAATAAAATTTCCTCCAAAAATGGTAGTTTCATTACACTGTTTACAGTTTGAAACCTGCTGCAGAAAACCTCATAATTTTCCGATGCCAAACTGAAAGGTTTCAGTGAAAAATTGCATTTGTGAGTTATTTACTTACATGCTAAGGTAATATAATATTTTTTATAAAAAAACATTAAATTGACTTTTGCTGTTTGAGAAACCATTTCGTATATTGTTTTATTTTTATTTTTAAAAAATTTTTATGGAAGCGATGTAGGTATATTTTTTAAGTTTATTATTTTTGCCACTTAAAAGAAACACTTTGTAAAAAGGAAAAGAGAAACTAAGGGAAAAGTACGGTCGATACGGAAGTTTTAATTTTAAATGTTACATTTTAAAATATTAAATGATATTTTAATATTTATGCATTTAGGCATTTCATATTTGGGAAAGTCCGGAACAGTAGCCACCTGGGTACACTGGTCACTTGCTGATAAGATTTATTTGAAAATAATTAATAAATTAAAATCAGGCGGGAATTATTGCGAAGAAAATTTGTTAAACGTGTTGCCTACCCTGGTAGATAATTTTCATAGATTTTTTTCTTTCACGCTATTTATTTAATTATAATATTTTATAACTTTTATTTATTTACTGTCCTGGTGAAGATCACGTGGTTGAGAGAGGACTGTTTTTATTTAATATTTGACCTAAAAATCGCACGTAAGCAGTCTTTTGGGGGAAAATGCCCAATTATGTCGTTGAGTTTCCATTTTCATTTCATGAAAATAAAATGTGTAGCATTTTCTTCGATATCAGCAAAAATATGGGAAATTTGTATGCATCGATAGTTGCTTTTATTAGAATTATGTGAGTAACATGACGTAAAAATGCGCTCAAAAGATTATTAATTTCTCTAAATCGAAGCTAATTGTATATCAGCAGTATAAATTTGATCGTCGCTAACGACAATTCAATCTTCATCTGTCCGTGATTTCAAATTTCAATTTACTTCTATGTAATTTCCGTAAACTTCATCAATTTAACGTTTCCTCCAATCGTTTTATTTTTTAATGCCATAGAATTTAATTTAATTAAAAGCAGTTCGAGTTTGAAATAAAAATCAATATAGGTTGGTTTTGGTTTCTTTTTAATTGTTAAGCAATACTATAGCTCGTGGCACGGAGTATATACAAAATTATCATCCAATGAAAAGTTTTACCTTTGATTTATGCAATAATTAGAAGAGATGTAAAATAATGACTGAATTGAATTTATAAAGTGCATTAAAATGAACCCCAGACAATAGAAAGCACCTGAAGATAATAGGGGAGAGCTAATAAATTCAGGAAAGCGTAGGACAAAAGATCTAAACAAAAAGTAAAGATTTTCAAATCTCTAAGGATAGTGCTTTGTAAACCTAAATTTTTATTCTACCTTCGAACTTCTACAAAGTTCTAATCCTGTAAACCAAACGTTGTTTATGTATGTACTTATATATTTACTTTAAATCTCGTTGGAATTTCAAATAATGTTCGGAGGTGTTATTTTTTGAATATATTGCACAGGCCCTTTTTGACTTGTAAAAATTGTTTTGTTATGAAGACTACAAAGTGCTAGTTGTTCCCGCTGTTTAACATTTAAATTGTTTCTTGCTATATAAACTGTTTTTACACGTGCAATACATCACAAGAATAAATTGTAAATATTAATAATTTCAAAATTTTAAATTGTTTCAAATATCAGTCTGCGCGCTACGTTAAAAGTTAACGTTAATTATACGAGCGCCACGTAATTCAATTTCGTTTTTTTTAATAATCCTAATTGAGTCATTGCAACAAAATAATGCGTTTAATTAAAGTTGGCCGGAATAAAAAAGCAAACCTAGATTTTCATTAGAGCGTCCAGAGAACAAAAGAAAATTTCGAATCTATTTTACACGATGGTTACTTTCAGGTTTACCTAGTTGTAGTGTTGATGAGCTCGCGAGGGATGCAACCCTGTTAAGTATTTCATTAGGCGGGTAAACACTATGACCTTTACACTACTTCAATTAGGTTTACTTCAATGTACACAGTATATATAATTTATAAAAACTGGAAAATTTATTAACGTTGTCTAGAGTCAAGTTTTTGAATATTGCTCTAACCGAACCAAAATTGTACTTGCAGACATTTTATGCGGATAAAATATTAAATTAAATTAAAATTTTATTATCCGGTGGTATAGTAGGTTTTATATCTTTATCCTTAGTTAAAACTTATATAACATTAAATTTAACGTTCTATTACTTCCTCATATTTATAGCCATCATCTCATTTTGTTATTAACTTTTGAAATTTCAATTATATATAAATAAAAAAATTCAATGTCCCATTTTGCGATACTTCACGCACAACAATGTAAATTTAACGTAAATTACAAATAACTACGCAAATAATACATTTTTTGCTAGCGGCTAGGATTTCATCCATGACTTTAGAAATCGTAATCCAACCACAGGTGGTGTAGTTTTTTCTTCCGAAAGAAAAATGGATTTACGTTATTATTTTTTATTTTAGGTTTAAATAAAGTTAAATATTTGCGCAAAATATCAAACATTTCACCTCGCTGCGATTTGAATACCAATTCGAGATTTTAAAAGTTCTGAAAATATTGTATTAAGAAATCCCAGTAATATTGTATTGCATCACAAATAATGTGATCTTTTGTGATGCAAATCTGATGTTCCGAAGATGCAAATAACTCCCCATGGTGTGTTATACAATTATCACACCGTAGACTTTGATAAAAAAAGTGATTAATTTGAATTAAAAATTGAAGAAAATATTAATGGCTAATTTAGTAATTTTAAGAACCATTAAAATAAAAGTTGTAAATACGTTAAAGATAAGGAAAATTGGAAAAAAAAATGAACAAAAAGTAGAATTTAATTAAAAAATAAGAAGTTTCAAATACTTTAATTTAATTGGATATAATAATAATCAAAGAAGGGGATAATATTGATGCCGGAGCATATACATGCTCTTATAATCCCATTTGAAGTTGAAAGTTTGAAAATTTATTTGGATTTTGAAAACATTACCATATCTAATAAAAATTCATATCAATATAGTGCCCGTGCTCAAGAGTTGACTGTTATACTATCTTTTTCTCTTACGTACTCTCACCGTCTCTACCCAATTACATTTATAGCATATTGGTCCCTAACAACCAGTTGGCGGGTTAAATTTAACCCCAATGATCCGCAAATGAATTTGCATGAATAAATTTAATTTTTAAATTGGAAATCAAAGAACAATCACTCGATCATTTACACTAACAGAGAATTTTGACAAAATATTAACATCAACATGAAATAAAAAAAAGGGATTACAAATACAGGGCAGGCTTTTCCCCGATTTCCTGACTAGTCGGTTTGTGGCTACTGCAACTATCGAACAGTAGGCTTACTTTTTGAAGACTGGCCATCAAATCTTCATCCTGAAACTGATTTTAAATCTCTCTTTTTAGATTTTGATATTTCTTGCAAAAAAATTGTAATTTAAATTTGAGTAAGTGATTTTGATTACTTTTGGGATGAAAATGTTCTCTATTTTGTTTTGCCCTATTGATTTTTGGATTGGTATTTGGATAGATTTTTGATTTGAGAGATTTAATTTGAAAGATTAGAGTTATTATTGTAATTAGTTGGATGCAAAATTTATGATATTAAAAATTATTAATTGAAAGTATCATTGATTAAATTTGATACCGTGGCACATGGTCAAATTATCTAAAACTGCTACTTTTCATTTTATTGCAGTTAAATTAAATTTGAAATTTAAAAATATCCTTAGCTTTGAGTGCCTCTAGTTTTTTAGAATAATGAAAGAAAATTGAGAGTTTCATTGCTTCCGTGCAGTAATTTTGATCTGGAATTTAGAATAAACTGTTATTTTAAATGTCTGACCAAATTACACAGCAAAATATATTAAAAAATATTATGCGGATTATTTATAAACGTGCGGGGCGCTCCATCGGCAAACTAATGTCACGTTAAGGCAATGGTTCCCAACCAGTGGTCCGTGGACCACCAGTGGTCCGCAGAAGCCAAAATATGGTCTGCGAATGCGTTTCTTATTAATTTTAATAATCAACAGGTAATTATCCAGTAAAATTTCTGTACACAAGACTCGGAATTCCAAAGATTTCCAAGAATTCCAATGATTTCCAACGATTTCCAAAGAATTCCAAGGAATTCCAGGGATTTCCAAGGAATTTCAGGGATTTCCAAGAAATTCCAAGGATTTCCAAGGAATTCCAGGCATTTACAAGAAATTCCAGGGATTTCCAAGAAATTCCAGGGATTTCCAAGAAATTCCAGGGATTTCCGAGAAATTCCAGGGATTTCCAAAGAATTCCAAGGATTTCCAAGACTTTAAATGATTTCCAACGATTTCCAAAGAATTCTAAGGAATTCCAAAGACTCCCAAAGAATTCCAACAATTTCCAAGGATTTTAAAAACTTCCAATGATTTTCAAAGAATTCCAACGATTTCCTAGAAATTCCAAAGATTTCCAGTGATTTTCAAGAAATTCCAACGATTTCCAAAGAATTCCAAGAAATTCCAAGGGAATTCCAAGCGAGTGTTCACAAAATTTTCGGGATATTTACCCTTTGTTAATAATTATATTAAATTTCCTATTGAGTTTTTAATTAAAGTTTCAGTTTGATGTTGACAGTATATTTTTGTTATACCTACATAGTGGTCTCTGCTAACAAAAATAATATAAAAGTAATCCATGACCAAGAAAGAGTTGGGAACCCCTGAGTTAAGGCTTTAAGAGTAAGTAGTTATGGAAATTGCATCGATGAATTTTTCCGAATTAAAATAACAATTCCCAACGAATTTTCAATAATTGCACCCGATATAAACACAATACGCACACCAAGCTAGGTTGTTCTATACAGGGGGTCTGGCGGGTATGAAATACCCTCCAGTACACCAGAGATTGTGGGCAAAAAAGTACTTATTAGAAATTAATCACCCCCCAGACCCCCCGGTTTGAGAAAGCTAGCTTTGTGATTTTAATAAAAAGAATGTATTTTTAAGTTTAAGAGTTTCAAACCAAAAATTTTACTTTTCATCTATTTCTATTCTGTATTATTAAGATTTATTAATTTGAGAATAATTCCCAATGCAATTTCCATGACCGCTACTGATGTATACCGTCGCACAGTAAGATAAAATGGGGTTTCTGTGGAAAAACGGTTGCTGAGCCTTCAAATTTAGAGCAAAATATTTTTCAAAAATCTAGAAGATGTTTTACTATGTATATTCTTAATAGAATAGAACAAAAATTGAATTAAAAAAGTAAAGCTTGAATTCAAAAAATAATTTGATTAAAAGATCCTATATTAAGAGACTAAAATGCAGATGCGAAATTCTTTAAAATGCTGTACTCTAATATTATTCCTCTTTCTCTGGATCCAAACTCTGGTGTTCCAACAATTCTGTGGCTTCGGGTGATAGCAACAAATCCATTAAAACATTTTAAAAAAGTTAACATTTAAAAAAAGTCGAATTTTTAACAAATTCGGCTCTACAAACCGTTAAAAAGGAAACGTTTTGTTTTATTTTCGCATTTTTGTCTTAGTAAAGAAATACAGAAATAACATTTCAAGTTGAAAATTGAAAAAAATCAATATATTTCCGTTTTCAGCAAAACTTCAGCAAAAAAGTTTTCAGCAAAATGAAAGTACATAGTATGTTACATCACGATTTTTTGAAATAATAAAGCAACGTCGACTTTTGCCCATTTTTTCGACACTTTCCAGGCCCATTTTTTGTAATTTGTTTTGTGTTCCAAAATCTTTGGGACATTCCTAACAAGAAATTATTATTAAGCAGACCAAATAAATACTTTAAAAATTACCATTTGTCCACCTCTACCACACTGTGGTCGGCGTAAAAACAATTATTATTTAATTTCACTTGAAAAATACTTCAAATTTCAAAAAAATTGTCAAAATAAAGATTAATAAACAACAATAGTTTTACGTGACAAAAAAGTACAAATTAATGTAATCAGTAATAAATTTTCCAAGAATTTTCAAAGAAGAACAAAGAATCTAATTTGATAAGGCGGTATATGGATATGCTTATCTCGAAAATTATTAAAAGTAGGATTTGGATTATTAACTGGATATTAAAATATTGAAATTTGGCTTCATTTTTTTAAATAAAATTTTGTAAATGCCGCAAATTGAGCAAATGAGCAAACTGCTCACTGATTCCTTACCTATTGATCCAAAGTCTTATGACTTTCAATCAAACTCTTTTTAATTAAACAAATACAGTCTTGGTACTTTCCTGGTATAAAAATTTTAAAAATGTGAAAGTAAAGAGAGAAAGGATCAATATTGATAGTGAAAATGCTTGTGTAAACTAACATTAAAGTTCTTTAATCCATAATAATTATGTCAACTGGTGATGCTTGACTGGAAAATAGATGACTGTAGTTAAACTCCTAACCGCTATATTATGGAGTATTAAAGATGAAATAGCAGAGACAAAATGATTTCTCAAACTAAGGCTTTAAAGTTAGGCTTACGCACGGTTATGCTTTGCCATAATGCAAAGTAATGTCTTCGTCTATTTCGTAAATCTTAATATCGTATTTTTAATAACCAAGCAACTACATCTTCATCAGTTATCCATGGAATGTAGGTGGTAAGGGGAGAAGAACATAATTCCCTGCTAACTTGTTGCTGCTATATATTTTCCAAAAAATATAAACCAAATAAGTATTGGACGAACGAAGACGGTCGCACTGTTGCGCTTCTACTTCGCAAATAATAAAAGTTAAAATGAAATCGTAAATCTATTACATGCAGGCTAAGTAGGAAAAAAAAGTTTGAAATTAATTTTTTTGGCAACACACTACTAAGTAAAGAGATAAATTAGTTTATACTAATGAAAATTTGACATTTGAGAACGTTACTTACTAAAAGGGGATGTTAAAACCACTAAAACGACTCAATAAACCATTTACCTCTTAAAACTTTTTAAAAGTTTTCGGTAAGAATATCTGTGGCGCTTTTAAAGTTCTTTTTTCCAACTGGAAGTTTGGAGACAAAATTTAATCTACGACGTAGTTGATTAAACGTTTCAGCTAATTTATGATAGAATCAGCTTTTTTGTTTTACATATTTACGCTTACATGATCACCCTTCTCTTATCTAAGCTCTCAATCATAATATACACCTGTTGTTACGTACATTATTATCTCGAGCACCCTTACGTTTTAATCGCATTAGCTTGATCCGTCAGTTTGGTATTTTGTAATTACAATTTATCTGACCTTACAAGTTTCGTGCTTTAAAATACAATTTACGATAATTATATTCTTATCGGTATGCATTAATAAAACTTAATTTATTTTTCAAATACAGTCCTGCTAAAAAATATATTAATTGCTAAAGCGCTATATTTATCTTGCTAATTATGTTTTTTAATGTCGACAACTCACTTCTCAGATTATTTATTATTCGCTGTAATTAAATTTATGCTACAATGAATTTAATCACACAAAAATAATCACACAAGGAAATATACCCATTTCCTCAAATAAATGAATAATTATTTATGTGATATACCACTTTTTTACCATATTAAATAGGTAATTGTGGCAAACATGCCTGATTCTTTAGAACATACAGTATCGGTCATAGAAATTGCATCGGTGATTACTTCCGAATTAAAATAACAATTCGATATTTTTTTATTACAATATAACAACAACAAAAAATAAACTTTTTCAACCGGGGGGTCTGGAGGGTATGGAATACCCTCCAGTACACCAAAGATTGTGAGAAAAACAAAAGAAAAATCTAAAATCTAATATTTCTGACTAGAATGGATAAAATCGATTTCACAGCGAAACTTTCTAGACGTTTTTTGTTACGAATTTCGTTGACTTCAATTTTGTTTATGTACATTCTTCTATTTTGTCGCACCGTTTCTGACTGGCAGTGACTTAAACAAGGCTTGGTATAAAATACAAAAAGTATTATCGTCTATATCTCGAAAACGGTGCGACTAAATAGAAAAATGTATAAGAACAAAAATATATAGAATAAAATTTACAAGAAAAAATGCCTATTCAGTTTTTGTATTTTGTTGCACCGTTTCCGAGATATAGATGATAATACTGTTTATATTTCACCGAGTCCTGTTTAAGTCGCTGTCAGTCCGAAACGGTGCGACAAATAAAAAAAATGTATATAAACAAAATTAAAGCAATAAAATTTTTAACGGGAAATATCTAAAAAGATTTGTTGTGAAATCGAGTTTTATTTGACAAAAATCGACTTGAAAATGTAAAATTAGTATTGTTAACATATAGGAGTGTACGAATACTTTCTGGATCCACTGTATACCTTACTTACATCATAATTTCATCTTTTATATCGTTTTCACTCTAACTGTTAGAAGTCATATATTATATAATATATTATTATATTATTATTTCCAATATAGTATATTATCAATATGATATATTATTGTGTAGAACTACTGTATAGGTAGGTAATACGTATACTCAATACTCATAATAAATATATCAGATATTATGCTATTTCTCATTACTTACATATACATACGGCATTATTACATTATGGTAATACTACTAGGAGTAACTGTTTAAGACTCGGATGTAATTCAGTTCAATTTGAAGATGACAATGCAGGAGGTAGTAGTCGCAACAATAGTAAAAAAAAACTAATTAAAATAACTAAGAATATAATTTCTTAGCTAGTTATACACAAAATATATTTTTGAACTAACAAATAAATTAGTTGATTAAATAAACTTTTATTTTTAGTTAAAAAAATTTAGCTGCAGCAGCAAAAACAACTTTGTTGGTGTAATTTCTAATAAAAACTTAGTTTTGACCTATTCAAGTATTTGCAAACTACGCCAATGGATCGCCGTAGATTAGGAAATGTGCAGATGTGATGAAATTAGGAACTTTCAGGATAAGATCTCTAGAGCAAATACTACTACATATTTAAATTTTAAATTTAACAAAAATAAAATTTTCTCCTTATAAAAATTGGAAAAACTAAAATTGGCTAAAACGAGCCGCCAATTTGCTGATTTTCAGTTGTTCACTGTAAAATAAATAATATTTTCAAATTTGAAAAGGTTTTTTTAGCAAAGAAAATTTCTACGGGATCATATAACATATTATAACCCCAAACATTTTTTGGTTTGGGATTTTTTTTTTAATTTTATTGTTGAGATTAGAAATGGTTTCAAAAAATACCTCGGAATTAAATTTTTTCTTGCTTAAGCTGACAAAAATATAAATTGTTTTAAAATTAATACCACAGATGGCTTTAGCAGTGATTGTTACAATATTATGTCTCCACTGGTTCATACTGTTTACTGCTTTAGTAATATTTTAATAATGTTGCACTTGAAGCTTTGAGTAGCAATTTATGCAATTTTCGTAGCTGTATTAAATCAAATTAAATGCAAATTAAATTTTATACTGAATTAACTTCAAATTAAATATTGCTTAATCTACAGCTATGAAAATTACACAGGTTGCTACTCAAAGCTTCAAGTGCAATATATTGAAATATTTATTATACAAACAGAAAAACAGGAAAAAAAAGTGGTAATATCGAGACAATCGCTGCCATAGCCATCTGTTGATTTTATTTTAAAAGAATTTATATTTTCGACACCTTAAACTCTTTATTTTAGTATCAAAGAGAAGTTTTCTACAGCATATTCGTACCGGAACAAAGTTAAATTTGCTTTGGGAGACTTTGAAAATCACAAAATCGTATACCAAAAATAGGTAATATTAAAATTTAAGTAGTGACATTCTATGTGAAATTATAAAAAAATTATTGTCTCCCAGATATAGCTCTTCATATATAGAGAAGAGTTGCAGACAATATAGGTCTAGAGCTGATCAGAATTTAGGTGTTCGATACCTGAAGGACGTTGTCGGCATCTTGTTAAGAAGACACAATCGTATAGGTTAGGTGCACTTGGTCGGGAATCAAACCCACAACTACGATGTAATAATTCAGTATACTAAAACCGCGCTCAGATAGATATTCTTGTCTTGCCTGGCTTAGGTAGAAACTAGCAAGAGCCAATCAGATTAAAGTATTTTCTTTTATACTTTAATCTGATAAGCTCTTGCCAATTTCTACCTAAGCAAGGCAAGACAAGAATCTCTATCTGAACGCCGCTTTACAGTCTATAACCGCGCTCCTAGCTCTTAATAGAACCCCGAGTCCCGAGTTTTATCCATTTTTGACCAAAAAATGTTGTTGTCAGTTTTGAATGTAATTTTTTTGCGGTTTATCAGACACGGTGCTGCTTTTGTATCTTAAACAGAAGGCTGGTGGCTACTTATTTAGTGTCAACAAAATTTTGTATTGGATAGTGAAGGTAGTATCTATTTAAAGTAATAGATCATGCGACTGATGCCACTTACACTTTTTTGATTTATCCAAAATACAGTCGGTTCTGCTTTATTGAAATTATTCAAATAAGTAACCTTTTGATGCCAATAAAAACCGAGTCGCTGGTTATTTGCTGTATTTGATAGCTGCACTAGCTGTGTAGCTAGCTAATCATTGATATGCACTAATGTTGAAGCAGTATTGAGACAATGACTTACTTTAGAAAACATTTGGCGATTAAGAACGGTATAGATTTCTGCCAGCGCAGAGATCAGCTGAGAGCTGCCAGCGCAGTTCTTATAAGCTGCTGCAGCGCGTTACTAACTAGCCAAATACGTGATGTGGTAGCTATCTATTAAGTAGCTCTATTGAAACTGTAGATGTTGCTACTAGCTAGCTGCAGGACTGAGCTAATTAATTATACTTAGCATAGCTTGCTTTTAGTTAAAGAAAGAAGACCAATTAAGCAGTATTGCTGGAAATGAGACTGCTCTAAAATCTAAATTGCTAACTACTGCAGCTAATGTAGCTGTAAAATTTAGCTGCATTTTAGTAATAGTTTCGTGTATTGCCGCTATTCTCACAATAATTGCCGATTTTCTAGTTCTTAATGTTTATAACTATTCATTGTTAGGTTTTCTATTTGAAAATATTAGTTATATACAGTAGCAGTCTCGGAAATTGCATCGGTGATTATTTCCGCATTAAAATAACAATTCTTAATAAAATTTCAATAACCGCACACACGCACACAAAGCTAGGTTTTTAAAACCGGGGGTTCTGGGAGATATGGAATACCCTCCAGTACACCGAAGATAGTGCGCAAAAGAGGTATTATTGAGCTTATGTCTAAGATTTCTGATTTGAAATTCAATAACTCATTTTTTTAACAGAATCATTGCTATGCTGGGAGGGGGGTATTCCATGCCCCCCGGTTTGAAAATCCTAGCTTTGGGATGATTGAAATTCAGGTCTCCTCAGAAACACCAAGCCCGCATCACCCCGCACATATAGCGCATAAGAAGCTAAGCTTTTTAAACCGGGCGGTCTGGAGGGTATGGAAGGAGGGTATGGAAGAAGGGATATGTACCCTCCAGTACACCAGAGATAGTACGCCAAAAATATGTTTCAAACCAGAAATCTAACTACCAAAAATCTAAAATCTAAGATTTTTGATTTGAAATTCAATAACACATTTACTTTTATTGAATACAATCACTAGTGTGCTGGGGGGGGGGTTATTCCATACCCCCCAGACCCCCCGGTTTGAAAAACCCAGTTTGGCGATTGTGTTCAAAAACTGAAAATGTAATTTTGAGCTTACGCGCTTAAAAAAATTTTAACTTTTTATCTATTTCTATTCTTTAGAAAACTATTTTTTTAATTCGGGTATAATTTCCAATGCAATTTTCATGACTGCTACTGTATATTAGCAAGCTATTATTAATAACAAATGGACAGCTATTAACTGTCTAATACAGCTTTTTTCCAGCATGCACTGATTAAGAACTATTAGCTATTAACTATTAGCAAATTATTACAGATTGATTCCAGCAGGATCTCATTAAGAGTAATTAGGCCCAGCTATTACTAGGGGCTGTTAGTTAGCTATTAAGCAGCTATCATAGCAAAATTGCTACTGGCTGATAAAATAGCAGTAATAGCTAGCTGCCTGCCCACTAATAAACAGCTATTAAAATTTTCAGTTACTATTCGGCTGACAATATGTTATAATGATTTAAAACTATGCCCTAAATGTAAATATTATTAGTATTGAAAATTTCACTTAAAAGAAAATTAAGCAGTTTAAATTAATCTGTCTGAATTTTATTTTTAATAAAAATCAAAATATTCTGTATTATTATTATTAGGTATATTATCGAACGCAGATTAATTACTTTACCAGTATATTCACCATTTACCACCTGGCGATTGCATATTGTAATCAATGTCTAATTACATTAATTAAATCGGAAATTAATATAGGTAGGTTTAGAATTATCAGCCTAGAATTCTGGTTTTTCTTCTTTCAGTCCGCCCTAACTTGATAAAAGTTATAACAAAAATAAAAAAAAAAGCGAAGAATTAATTAATTTAAGTAATTTAAGTTTACATTACTTTAATAATTAATTAATTGCTACATGGACCTACATGTACATAATAATATAAGTGTATTAAGGCGGAAATTAAGCATCGGAACAATATAAATAATGCAATTTTGTCGTTCACTAAATTTCCCGAGCGTTAAAGAGCATTTTATTTACTTATTTATTTTTTTCGAAAATAAATGACAGACCTTCAAATAAATTTAAAATTCAAACCACCAGATTATTTGTAGTTTCTCTAACTAAATCAATCTTTTTTGTAAGCTGCGAGGATAAAATCCGGAAAGTTTGAAAAACCCATTATTGAAGTTAATTTAACATATCTTAAGATTTTCCTTGATATTTTATAATGAATAAATTCTTAAATTTACATCTTAAATGATCCTTTGGATGTCTTTTTTGATTATATTTTCACTGCTCTTTTTTCTTATTTTTGCATAGTTCCCAAGTATCGATAAAGTCTTATGGATACAACCTTTCAATACTTCCATTGGAAAGTAAAAGTTTATTGGCCTATAATAATTTAAATTTAAATTTTGTACTTTGAATTTTTTAAAGATAAAAAGGCTTAATTCGAAGGGGCGGTTTAAAGTAGTTTTTAATATTATAACCGCGATTGGGTGGTTCGTTATCTCGGGGAAGGAGGAGGTGGATTTAAAATTTTTAAATCACTTTCTTATACTAAAATTAATTTACATTTAAAGTTTTAGAAAATAATCTTGTAGGCTTTAATAATCGTACAGTAAGTATTATAATCAATGCTTTGAGGAAAGCGCTTTCAAATAAATTAATCTTAGGATGAATGAGTATGCAACCAATTCAACGTTAATGAAGATTTTAGTTGGAATTAATTTGCAGCTTATACCAAGCTCTAGTTTTCAAAATAATTTTAATTTGCAATTAATGATATTCGTTCAATAAAAACATCTAAATCAATATTGCGAGTGTGGTTTACCTTTATAATTATCAAAGTAGTTAACAAATTTGCACTCAATTGGAAGTGGAAAATGGTTAATACTTGAAAAAGCAATCAGTTGGGGATATTTGCAATTGCGCGACTACGAAAATTGGATATATGTATTGAACATTTACGAAAGGAAATACAGGAGCTAATCGAGGTTTGCTGAATATTCAATAGGGTAACAACATTTATCCGCTTTCGATAATCCTATTTCCACCTGCGCCCAGTATAGAGAAAATATCAAAGGCAAAAGTCAAAAGGATTTAGATATTTTCACAAGTCTTGTCCATCCGTAGGATTTAGAGAAAAAGTAGAAGCAATCTAAAAGGTTTTCTTAAAAAAAAATCTATAAGACGTTCGCGTATAAGTAATCTTAAATCTACAACTTTAAAGAAAAATTTGAATTTGCCTTCAAAATTAAATTTTTTGTACCTATATCCATTTAAAATATTCATTTTCTATTCATTTGTTCTGCTGTCGTTAAAAGGATGACTTAGTAATAAAATTTTATCTATTCAGAGAGAATAGAACGTAAAATAAAGAAATGCTATTTAGAACCAAATTTCTCGAATATTCAGCTTTATTGTTGAAAATTTTATTGCTATTACGTATACAACTTGTTTACACCTATTTACACTTTCGGAAACTCGGATTAGCATATTATTATTCATTTTTATACATATTCAATATTGTTATGTACAAATATAATATTTGAAAATCTCGCATTTTTATTTTAAGTATCAGAACGCCTGCAACGTTACAAATGCAACTTTTCAGCGTTCCATGTTTATTTTTTACTTCATAGCCATAATAATTATTAAATTAAACATAAAGCCGATAGTTGTTCCATGCCTTTCACACAGAAATAGTTCATGTTGATTGAAATATTTGATGGCAAAGTGGGATTTAATATTAATTTTAATATTATGCTAGTAATTTATTGTTATTACATGAAGTTTTCCTGTACGTGGAAAATTTTTATTAATATTGCAGTACAATTCATAGAATGTACGAGAATTTTAATATTTTTGAAAATATTTCAAGTTGAAAAATTTTGTGTGAATATCTTCAATTTAACCATAGATTGTGCAGTAGACTGCATCAAAGAGAGAGTTGACGTGGGCTATGCTTTTGTTAAGAAAATTTGTATGTTAAAAAAATATTTTTATTTGTTCAATTTTCGCATAATATTACGGAATTTTCAAGAAGCGAACTTCGCCGGTAAATACACATAAAACTGGAAAATTGCATTTGGCTCTGAATAACGTAAAAATATTTCCACTGAAACAATTCTAGAAGTTAATAAAAATTAAGGCGTAATTCAATTCAAATTACAAAAATTAGTATGTGTTTTGGGAATTTCGTAAAAATTTATTTATTTTTTTTTTGTAAAGATTTTTTTTCGAGATTTTTAAAATTTTTGTATTTCCTGATTCTCCCGCAAAATAGTTAAGGTGGTAATGGTGAGCGGTGAAAACCAGGTTTCGCGGACAATGGTCGCCTAAGCGGTTGAGCTGCAGCAGTTTTGTCTCCTAAAGTTTTAAAATTTGATTTGAGTTAGGTTTTTTGGTTTTCGGTTTCAGTGGGTAATTTTTGTTATAATCGTGAAAATTGATCCCCTTTAGGACAAATTGGATAGTTTTGATAAGGTGGCCGGACACTTCGATCCGGGACATTTCGCACCCGGACATTTCGCACCCGGACATTCTGGGTAAACAATCATAAAAAAATAATAAATAATAATACGAAAAAAGTGGTATCTAAAACAACAGCGAATTGTCCGGGTGCGAAATGTCCGGGTGCGAAATGTCCGGGTGCGAAATATCCCGGAGCGAAGTGTCCTAGAATCTTTGATAAAAGTAAAAGTTGGATTATATTTCTATATGGAAAGATTCTGGATTATTGATAATTATAAATTGGTGATAAGCTTGATTATCAGAAAATTAAAATTAATTATTTCAAAAAAATAAATTAAAGTTGAATTTAAGGAATCCGTAGTCAAGTTAGGTTGATATCAGCGACAGATGCACGGTTTTTCTTTTTTTTTATATTTGAAAATTACTTATTTTGGATTTGAATTTTTAAAAGAAGAAAAGTTACAATTAGCATTTTAGAATAGATTTGTGGATTTGGATTTTTTGAATTGGTCCGGCAAAATATATTTTTGCGAATGGTATTTTTCTGGAGTACCGTTTTTTGAAAGGATTTGGGACTCTAAATAAAATATCACTTAAATAGGATTCTATTTAATGTCATCTCATTTTCACTACCAAGAAATTTTACAAAAAACAAAAATTTGTGAGATATTGGAATCTATCTAGCATAACATCGAAGAACCTACACTAGCGGTCATGGAAATTGCATTGGGAATTACTCCCGAATTCCAAAAATAGATTTTTAAGTATATTATATTCTTAATAATAAAGAATAGAAAATAGAATAGAAAAAGATAAAAAGTTAAATTTTTGGTTTGAAACTCAAGCTCCAAAATACATTCGGTCTAGGACATTTCGCCGTCGCCGTTTCGCCGTGACCGTTTCGCCGTCGCCCATTTCGCCGTGGCCGTTTCGCCGCCGCCCATTTCGCCGTCGAATTTAATTATATTTTAAATTTAAAAAAAAATTTTTTTAACTTATAAAAAGAAAACTAACATTTTGACTGCAAAAATTTATATTTTCGGGGCTATGAAAAATTAGAAATTAAAAAAGCAGAAATAAAAATTTTCTTATAAAAGTGTGACACCCTGTATATAAGCTATAGAATCAATCAATTAAATTATTGATTGGTAATGTTAAAGTTGGTAACAAAATAATAGAACAGTACAGTTATAGTATATAAAAGAAAAGCGGGAAGTAACTTATTTTGAATAATTATTTTTAAAAAATTATTTTTTTATATATAATTAAATAAAGCTTTAATTGTAACTTTTGATTTTACTATATTTTTTAATTAACGACGGCGAAATGGGCGACGGCGAAACGGCCACGGCGAAAAAGGCGACGGCGAAACGGCCACGGCGAAATGGGCGACGGCGAAATGGGCGACGGCGAAACGGCCACGGCGAAACGGCCACGGCGAAACGTCCCATTCCGTTTCTGGAATGGTTGGAGAAATCTAGCTTTGTGTGCGTATTGTGTGCGGTTATTGTAATTTCATTGGGAAATATTATTTTAATTCGGAAGGAATCACCGATGCAATTTCCATAACTGCTCCTGTATACAACTAATATTTTAATATAGAAAACGTAAGGACTTTAAGGACAACAAAATTGTCAATTATAGTGAGAATAGGGGCAAAAATCTAAACCACTAATAAAATGCAGCTAAATTTGACATTAACATTAGCTGCAGTCAGTGGCGCACCTAGAATTTTGTTCTGGGGGGGCTAGGGGATGCAAGCTTATTGACTGGCACCTGGCGGCCCGAGGATAAATTAACTAACCTAAATTAACTGACTTAGCTGATTAGCTACCAAAAACAGTACCTAACTACAATCATATCGAAGAGTCGAACACAATAATTTTTTTATTTTAAAACATTTTTCATTGCAAAAAAGGGACTATGATCATTAAAAAAAGATTATAATTGAAAAACGGAAAAGTGTTTGGGAGGGGGGCTACAGCCCTAGTCAATCCCATGATTGACTTGTTGCTGGTATGTCATGGCGTAGAAGAGCAGCTTTGCTAATTTGCTATGCATTTAGAAAGCTGTCAAAAGATGCAGCGCTAGTTCTAGCGGCATTGCCGCCTATTGATCTCATGGCAAAGAAAAAAAACGAATAAAACAGAATTGGAAGAGGTGTGGCAGTCCAGATGATGCAATACCGCTTGCACCACGAAGAAATGCGTGAGCTAGTTCGTGTGCAATCGTAAACCGGTACGAAACACTACCCAGTGAGGGTTTTTTTCAGTGAGTAAGAATCTTATAGTGTCATCCCAGGGGACCCGTACTCGACCTCTCTCTCTTTGATTTGCCTATGGACAGCGGCGTAGAGTTTCGCCGTCCGGGGCGGTCCCTGAATTTGACGCCCTTTTACTTGGCAAAAGTTAATTATTCTACCCTAATTTTGCTCAAAACACATGACCCATTAAATTATTTAGTACAAAAAATAATGAAAAATTCTAATAATATTTTGTTTTATATTTCATTTAATCATATTAATACAAATTAATTATTCTTGCCTTTATTTGTGCAAATCTGTCAATAACACTAGCAAAATTTAATTTTTTTTAATTGCCGCCCCTAGAAAGTGCCCCGGGGACAGATTCTCCCTTTGCTACGCCACTGCATACGGATCATAAAGTTTCGATCTTGCATTCTAAAATTACGTACATATTTGCGTGTGCGAGTTTCAGAATAGAACCATAGGACATCAAAGTAGTCCTTATGTAAGGTTTTTACCCCTCCGAACCGCACAAAAAAAAGGTAATATATAGTGATTCCCAGGAAAGATGACGATTACGACACAACAAAATCGTATGACTTAAGCCAAAACCCATTTGAATTCCTAGTCAAATGAAGTGCATCTTTTTGCGTCAGGGGTTAGTGTTGGCATTCTTGTCTTGCTCTTGTCTTGCTATTTCTTGTTTTTGTCTTGTCTTGTCTAGTAGACAAGACTTGTAGACAAATTGTAGACAAGGTCTTGTCTATTAAATTCTATAATTTAATATAATATAAATATATTGTCTATAAATCTATAAATTCTTGTCTTGCGTGAGCAACAAGACAAGAAGTCTTGCGAGACTTCTTGTGTCTCAGCCATCACTATCAGGGGTTAAAAACAAAGGTAACCAATGTATTCTTATTTTAAATTAAAATACACTTCAATTGACTAGGAATTCTTGGCTTAGTTCATACGATTTTGTTGTATCGTAATCGTCATCTCTCCTGGGAATCACTATACTAATTAATTTTAAATATTATGCAACCAAAATTAACCACCAAATTAATTTTTAGTAACTCTACTTACTAGGTTCTTCGCTTCTTTGTGCCTTATTTTTTTGAAATATTATTATTTTTTTTTTATTTTCATTAGTTATTTTATTATTATAAACTGAAAACAAAATGTTTTTCTGGGTAATTTGGGTAACTTTAATCGGGCAAACTATTGGCATGGATTTGATCGGCGTCAGTGCTGTTGTTTAGAATTGCAATATGTTTATTTATTATGTTTACACTTTTTCAAAATTGCCGCCAACAATTCTTTCCTTTACTTAGTACGCCCCTGTCATATTTGTTCATCCCTGCAATTGTATTGCACGCATGACCACCTCAGTAGTAGCAACCAAGTACTCGAGCAAACATACCGTTCTTCCGTATCGTTAATACTCCCTTTGTAACGAAGCTCAAACCTTCTTATAATTGTAACTGTTATTTGTGTAAAACCCTGCAGTCATTCGAATTACACGTATCGATGACAATAAGATTCAGTGATTGCAGCAATACTAAAACAACCATTCTTTCGGTCAATAAATATAGTGCAAACCATACAAGTGTTTTATTTTAGAGACCACCCCCACATTTCGCCTACACAAAGGTCGTTCAAAGTTGATGGTACGACTACCATTCCAACATTCTAGCCGAGTTGAGTTTCGAAAGCAGCTTTTCGAACTTTCAAACCAACGAAGCTAACATTTGGTCCTTCGAAACGGATTTCCAGCAACCAAGGAAATCAACAGTTCATGGTAATATTCTCGATTACCGAAAAATCAGCATCACAGGTATTTTAATTACGAGATCGAGCAATTAACAAATTGATTCCCAAGTGAACGTTTGTGAAAACGGTCGACTAATTAAAATTAAAAATCCTATTGCCGCCAAAACCATACTGACGCCGCCGCCATTTAAAGCCTCCAAACAGGGTAATATCCACAACGGCAGCCGTCCATTTTGCTAGCCTCTCACAGGGTTCGTACTACAAGCGAAGCCAACGACGGGTAAAAATTGCATCCCTACTTACATTCCTTTACAGGTTCCTGCTTGGTTTAGCAAAGTGCACGCAATTTATCGGCATTACAGTTGCCTTTTATTTTATCGATCTAAAATCAATATTACAGTTTTCTATTTACAAATCAAATTTAAAATACATTGTTTACATTTAAAAATTGACATTTTTCAAGTCAATATTTACATTTATTTACATTATCGATCCAATTATCAATCAGTTTTATAGCCATGGATCAATTAAAGAAAGTCAGAGCTCAATTGAAAAGAGACTTAACTCGATTCGAAACTTTCATAACCAAAAATAAAGATTTAATTGAATCTTCACCTATCGTTCCTAGCCAATTTATCGAGTCATTAAAAATAAGATTAGAAATCATTGTGCCGTTATTAAAAGAATTTAAAATTATTCACTTTCAAATTGTCGAAACGCTGGATGACGAAGATTCATCCGAGGAAGTTCATTTACAAAAATTTGAAGACACTTATTGCGAACAAATTAGCATTGCTAAAGATTTAATTAACATTCATACGCATAAAATTAATATGTCAGGGCGAAGTTCTCCAAATGGTTCCGTCCACAGTTCAGCTCACTCAAATGTAGGTTCGAACCATCACAATTCGATTAATTCAAATGCTTTAACAGTACCGCACTCTAGTGCAATAATTAATCAGTTAAATAATTACAATCAGAATCGATCAAATCAAAATCATAATTTACAAAAATCATTCATAAGTTTACCGAAAATAAACCTAACTAAGTTCAACGGAGAATCACAATCTTGGTTAGAATTCAAAAACATTTTCTTAAGCTTAATTCATGAAAATGATCAATTAAATGAGGTACAAAAACTCCATTACCTCAAAGCGAGTTTAACGGGCGCAGCCACAGATGTGATAACTTCTCTGAGTTTCACGGCCGAAAACTACAGCATAGCTTGGGACACATTGATTGCACGATTTGATCAACCCAGATTAATTATCAAAAATCACTTAAATTCGATTATCGAACTTGAAGTTCAACAGAAAGAATCATCTCGCGATTTAAGAAAAATTAATGATACTTTATCCAAACATGTCTCTGCCCTGAAATCTCTCTCGACTACCGACAAACTTTTCGACACTCTTATTGTGTATCTTATCTCGAACAAATTGCATTTTTCAACAATAAAGCAGTGGGAATACAGCTTAAATAAAAGCACCACAGAAATGCCTACCCTACAAGAGTTTAAAGATTTTCTCACTAATCACTCTAATTTATTAGAAAATATCGAACGAAGGCAAATAGTGAAACCAACTCACGATAAACCTAAATATCACTCAAAATCATTTGTAACTACCAATCCGTCTTGCATACTTTGCAACGGCGAGCATAGTATTAGCCGATGTGAACAATTCACGGACCTCACAGCAGATCAAAGATCTGAAAGGGTAAAAGAACTAAAAGCTTGTTTTAATTGTTTGTCACGTAATCACTTTCAACCGCAGTGTACCTCCAAGTATACATGTAGATTATGCAATTCAAAGCATCACACCTTGCTCCACATATCGTCTCGTAAATTAAATTCTGCCGAACCAGTTACCGCAGTTCCTGCAGTAATTCCAGATCCTCATATCGATGTAATAACGCAAGTTGTATCTGCATTCTGTTCAACAACCACACAAGTTTTGCTACCCACAGCTACCGCGAAGCTACAGGACTCTTTAGGAAATTACCATACTGTGAGAATATTGTTGGATTCCGGCTCACAATCTAATTTCATAAAAACAAATATTTGTAATAGATTCAATTTGAGCACTACAAGTGCTAACGTTTCAGTCTCTGGTTTGAACAGCTCCAATACTCAAATAAAATCCAAATGCGATTTAGAACTGCACGCAAACCATTCAAACTTTAGAATCAAATTATCGTGTCTCGTTTTAGATCAGATAACAGGTAGCGTTCCTAGCTTTAGTATGAAGCTGAACAATTTCGAAATACCGCAAGACATTTATTTATCCGATCCCAACTTTGAGAAATCCGGAGAAATTGACATCCTCATAGGCTCTCCATTATTTTTCGAACTACTTTGTATTGGTCAAATAAAATTAGGTATCGGCTTACCAATTTTACAGAAAACTTATCTTGGTTGGATTATTTCAGGTCCTACCGGCTCGCATTTGAACAATCAAGTTCAATGCCACCTCAGCATTTCCAATGATCTACAAAATCAGTTAACGCGATTTTGGGAAAATGACAATAACCCTACTGAAAAGGTGTTATCGCCAGAAGAAAATGCTTGTGAAGATCATTGCGTTGCTAACACTCGTCGCGACGCCAACGGGCAATTTATTGTATCGATTCCTTTCAAAGAACCTCCAACGGTAATGGAAGATTCATTTTCTACTCCTCAAGTATTAAAAGATCCCGTATTTTGTCCTACCGAACTGCCGACACTTAAAAAAGAATCTCAAACTTTCTCAACTACTGTGCAAAACTTACTTAAATTTGAAAACTATTCCAACTTGACAAATCTCGATAGAATTGTAGCTTATCGTCTGCGATTTAGGAAAAATTGTTCTATGCACAGGGAAGAACGTATTTGCGGTCCTTTAACTACTAAGGAAATTAAAAATTCTTTTTACTCAAAAGATAAAATCCATCTGCTCTTATTATTTGGAAAGCACCAATTATTTAAACTTTTAGTGGCGCGTGAACATCTTAGAATGCTTCACGCAGGTCCTCAACTCTCACTGTCGACCTTACGTGACAGATTTTGGATCACTTCCGGTAGAAACTTAGTGAAACTAACTGTGCATCAATGTGTCACTTGCTTTCGCGTTTCACCTAAGGTAACTCAACCTATTATGGGAAACTTACCTATAGCTCGCATTCAATCTACCCCGATCTTTCACACAGGTATTGACTATGCTGGTCCTATATTTTTTAAGGATCGTAAAGGTCGTGGCTCAAAGATCACCAAATCATATCTTTGTTTCATCTGTTTTGCTACCAAGAATGTGCATCTCAAACTAGTTACCGGTTTGTCAACTGAACTATATATGCTATCGTTAAAACTATTTATCGCTAGACGTGGAAAACCACTACAAATTTACTCCGATAACGGCACAAATTTTGTAGGAGCTAACCATCAGTTGCTCGAACTAGGTAAATTTTTAAAGATAAACGAATCAAATATTTCTGAACTTGTGACTAGCCAAGGAATAAAATGGAACTTCATTCCTGGTATAAAATCTTGTCAGTCACATCTGAAAGTAGTCATTGTTAATCATCTTTTTACATATGAGGAACCTTGTACTTTGCTGTACCAAGTAGAATCCATCCTCAATCATCGTCCTATGTCCCCATTGTCCTCTGATTCCAACGACTTGCAACCGTTAAACCCAGGACACCTTTTGGCTGGACGTTCTCTATCTGCACTTCCGGATCCAGATGTCACGCTCATAGCGGAAAAGCGTTTGGATCAATTTCAGACAATCCAAAGGCACTTACAACATCTATGGAAACGCTGGAGCAAGAAATACATTTTCGAGCTACAGCCACGGGTTAAATGGAAAGCACATCACTCCGACTTAACCCCCGATTCCTTTGTCATCATTATGGAAAACAACTTGCAGCCTCTCAAGTGGAAACTTGGTCGAGTCATCAAGGTACATCCTGGTGTCGATGGCATCAATCGAGTCGCTACACTTCAAACAACTACCGGCATCTTGAAGAGAGCTTTTTCAAAGCTTTGCCCTCTACCTAGTGCGGAAGTGTTGTGAATTTCATAGAGCCTTTTTTTGTGATAAGCTTTCCTAAAAGCTGCAGTGATTGTCATTTTCGTTTTAGAACATTACTTGTTTTACTTTATCGAATTTCTATTTATGTTATATGTTTTTTCTTAGGTCTTAGTTTAGAATTCATATTTATGTTACATGTTTTTTCTTAGGTCTTAGTTTAGAATTCATGTTTTATGTTTCATTTTTTTATAATCTTGTACAATTCTAATTTCTTTGCACTTATTTTGAATCATTTAACCCTTTTGATATTAGTTTTAAGTATTTTTGAAATATGCTATTTCAACCCGCGGGCTATGTTTAGAATTGCAATATGTTTATTTATTATGTTTACACTTTTTCAAAATTGCCGCCAACAATTCTTTCCTTTACTTAGTACGCCCCTGTCATATTTGTTCATCCCTGCAATTGTATTGCACGCATGACCACCTCAGTAGTAGCAACCAAGTACTCGAGCAAACATACCGTTCTTCCGTATCGTTAATACTCCCTTTGTAACGAAGCTCAAACCTTCTTATAATTGTAACTGTTATTTGTGTAAAACCCTGCAGTCATTCGAATTACACGTATCGATGACAATAAGATTCAGTGATTGCAGCAATACTAAAACAACCATTCTTTCGGTCAATAAATATAGTGCAAACCATACAAGTGTTTTATTTTAGAGACCACCCCCACATTTCGCCTACACAAAGGCCTTTCAAAGCAGATTTTTATGACTGGATTTCTGCATTCTAGCCGAGTTGCGTTTCGAAAGCAGCTTTTCGAACTTTCAAACCAACGAAGCTAACAGCTGTACTTCCCCTAAAATTTAAAGTGGCAATTTTTTAATTATATTTTGAAGCCATTCTACTTCGTTTGATGACCTCCTCCCCCAGAAAGAATCTTATCGGCGCTCATGTTAATAATAGTTAGCTCTAACCTTCAGTTTACTTATGATTGGGCACACATTGCAGTTTTCAGGTCATAATTTTTAATAGTAAAAAGTTAGAAACGAGTCGTAATATGAATTTATTTCAATTATATAATAAAAATTTCCTTCTTCTCAAGCATTATAATATTTTACTGGACACTTGAGTTGAGCAGTAAAATTTAATATTAAATTTAAAACGAAAATAAAAGTTTAACAAATTACACCAAAATATTTTCTAATAAATTGCACATTAACTTAAAAATTTAAGAAAAAGTTTTAAAAGGGATTCGTGGTTTAGGTCGAAACTTTTTACTTTTTTCCTTGTAGTAAATATTTTACAGTAGGCAATCATTTTATTACCTTTTATAATGTATCATGCGGAACTTGCACTTCTGGCAAATAAAATAAAAAAAGGAGTAAACATATAATATCAATAAAGTTTGTGCAGTTTCGAACTTCTCTAGATTAGCCCCATCATCAGTTCCCAGATGCTTGAAAATTAACATCGATTAACATACACAAGTATATTAACAAAACAATAACGACAGGCATCTTCCCAAGGATGCTCTTATGCAAAGTGCAGATTTGAAATTGCAATACACTTTGTAATGATCTACATTTTTTACAATTGAAATAGTCACAGATAGTAAATATTAAATTTTACTTAAATATTTTCCAAAATATTTTAGAAAAAACAATGTTTTTGCCCAAATTCAATCTACGAACTAATTGCATTTTGTATGATTAATTCGAAGGTTAACCGCTTAAATCAGTTAAATATGTCTCAATTTCGATTTTAAATAAATTATAGGCTGCCTCAGTTAAAAAATTAACTAACAGTTTTTATGTTAAATTTAAAGGTCGGAATAACCGGAAGCACATTTCTTTAGGTGAGTGGGATCATAATTAATAATGTATTATTATCTTCCGTCATCAAAGTCTATGCCCTCGTAAGCAATAACTGCATTAAATTAAATATTGAAACGTTTTCGGTTACAAAGGCATTTCAACAGAAACAACAAAAGTCTTTGTTTGTGCTAACTAATATCAATCAATTAAAAAAAAAGAAGAATGTTCATCAAAGTGGCAAGAGTTAGAAAATTTAATTTATATACTAAGACGGGAATTTAGCAACCAATAAAAGTCGAACCAAAAATAGTGGACTTTGTCGATTAAACCCCACACACACATATACAGCAACGTTTTTAACCGTGAAAATTACTGTTGCATATATCCTATATCAGTCAGATGCGGTAGACGATACAATAAAACAAAAATTATCCTTATGTAGTCGTGTAATACGGGAAAATGTTACAAAAAGTGCTGATTATACTATATGGTTTTTAATCATTACAATTTACAAAAGTTTACTTGAGTTCAATAAAATAAGAAGTTTTCCATAATAATTCGTACAATTTTCTTATTTGCATAGGTTTCAAATGATCGAAAAGTAAATTACTTCTATGCGTTTGTTAAAATTATAAAAAATTTTCTGTCTCAAATTATTAAAAGAGATTTAAGTTTAAAATGACAATTTTTATTTTATATTAAAGAAATTTATTGCAATTTTATCCTGAAATAAATTGGGTAATAATGGCAGTACCAGTTACCATCATCTTTAAATGCAAAACTTTGGAAAAGATAATAAGATAATAAGAGATATCGTAAACTGCACTTTTAGATTATTTAATTTCAAAGTTATAATTATTATAAAATAGCAATTGCATAACAAAATGTTAAAATATCGGGTAGATAAACATAATATCTATGTGGCATCACCATAAGTTAAAATTTTGTGAAATTCTTCGTTCAAAAACAGTAACATAAATTACGAAAAGGTAAAAACTGAAAAAAATGTTAAAAATAAATCCAGAAAACTATACAAAAAAAAATTAATAATTGTTTAGAGCTATAAGCGTAACAATGACTCAGATGTAACGAGTTTTTATTACAATTCTCTGGATCAATCCCTGGAAAATGGGTCTTGGATAGACCAGAAAATTGAACCCGAGGATTTTTACTTTACTAAATTATTTATTTTAAATAATAGTCCAATCAATAGGTATCTACATTTGCATGGAAATACCCTGGAAATGAAACTTTTGTCCTTAAATCCTTTACTTTAGTATCAGAAAATAGATCTTAAAATCAGATTCAAACCGGAAAAAAAGAAAACTTCCCGAAATCACGAAATTGGCCGATTCCTGTACTTTTTACATAAAAATTAAAATATATCTAATTTTATTTTTAATTTTCAGTTTTAGAAAATCAGTTTTCGAATTTTTCAAAACATACACAACGCCGATTGTTGTCAGTTTTGGTCCAGAAAAATGTTGTTAGAGATAGCTGAAACTACACTCGATTATCTGTACATCTGCAATTATTTTGAACACAATCACAAAGCTAGGTTTATTAAACCGGGGGGGGGGGGGCTCTGGGGGGCATGGAATACCTCCCAGCACATCAGTGATTGTGTTAATAAAAGAAAATGTGTTAGTGAATTTAAAATCAGAAATCATACGCTCAATAACACCATTTTTTGCGCACAATCTCTGGTGTACTGGAGGTATTCCATACCCCCCAGACCCCCCGGTTTGAAAACCTAACTTTGTATGCTTATTGTGTGCGGTTATTGAAATTTCATTGGGAATTGTTATTTTAATTCAGAAACAATTACCGATACAATTTCCATCTCTGCTACTGCTACTCCAAATTAAAAGTGAAACTTTGGTCCCTCAACTGCTTGTTACGCCACTGGTGCGCGCACATGGACAGCCTCTTAACTGACTCGTCACAACGCATTTCGTGTGTCGACCACCAACAACAACTGTCATATATCGTTTTAACATTTCTCGAATATTTCCGATATCTCCCCACCCTTCCGCACATAACATCCATTTAAATCTCCTCCAGCGGCGGCTCGTCAGGAGAGGCAAAGGAGGCTTAGCCTCTCCTGAAATTCAGAACTATTTAATTATTAAAATTTTCAAAAAAATAAAACAGTGAATTTTAAAACATGAGATCTATCAAAAGATGGATACTCCTTCCACAATACTTATCCAAAATGTAGAAGAAGCAGCATCTTTGGTCTAAACTCCAGGACATACATGCAAATAGTTCAGCCATCACATGATAGACTATAGAGCTTTACTGTATTCGAGCGTGCTCCCAAGAAATATGTCATCATCTGATTGATGACTATGCATTGACTGAAACCACCATTGACATAACGTAGTTGAGAGTCAGCCTCGTAATTCATGTGCCTTAGTATAATTGTAAATAGCTCATCTGAATTAATTTATTTTTTATTTCAGGATAAGCTTCCTCAAATAAAAACCCAAGAGCCGCCACTGATCTCCTAGCATCTCCTCGTATATCCTCGCACCTCCTCACATCTCCCACACATTTATTGCTCCATGTACACCAAAACTCACCAGTGAAATACCCCTCGAGATTAATTAACCCTTTCATTCCCTATGTTTTCATTATAAGACCACCTTTTTAATAATTTATATCCTGAAACCTCATGGTAAATCCTTAAAACCACTTACGCAAAAGTATACATGTAACCCTATAATTGTCTAAATTTATGTCTGCGTGTTCGAATTTCATCATAATAAATTTAAAATTAAGTTAATTAAAAAATTTAAATATAATCTGAATTATTCTGACATTTATTGCTTGGCCAGCTTCGGGATAATTGTAACAAGTGCATAGACTTAGGACATCACGCGTGGTACTGGTTTTGTAATTTTCAAGTTTTGGCAACCCTCAGGGGTGATTATACTTCTTCTGTGGGCTCAAAGAATCACCGTCTTTCTAGATATGACTCCCAGAAATGATTCTATCAAAAACCTACATAAACTTCTACGATTGTGTTTTTCAAGTTCGGGCGGCTTTCATGAATTTTTTTTTGTATTTCCGACTAAACCAGTGGTTCATCGTGATCCACACGATGCCAGAAAATTCCATAGAAAATCTATTTTCTAATCTTCTCCATTGGGATAGTCGTCTGTCGACTTCGATTCAGGAAGCACCCTATATTTAAAGTTGCTGTCAAACCATCAGCTCCTAGAACCAAGACTATTAGGGTTCTGCTGGTATTGAAAACTGGTTAACAAGCCATTTCGTCATTTGCGAAATAAATATCTCGATGATGCTGATAAGCAAGTAATTTTTACTTAATTTCAATATTATCTCGTATTTCACTACATTTTACAATAATAATTATTGTAGTGCGACATTTTTTATCGTGGGTTGTGATTCTTAAAATAAAATAAATGTTTCAATTTAATAACTACTCTATTTAATTGATTAGGCAGTACAACAAAATTTACAATAAAAAATTGCCGTTTTAAGCCGGTCTGCGTATTTCGCTTGAGCGTATAAACTGGGTCCTAAATCAAAATGATTTTGATAAAAGCGATTGTTTAATTGAATAAGAAATAAATGGGCAACAACTAAAATAATTAACCATGGAATTTATAATTTGGTACTTAATTTTCTTGTTCATTTAATTATAAAGTTTTGATTAGTTATAAGATGAAATGTGCACGATTGCATAGCTTTGATATTGGTAGATATTTTGTCAAAACAGCAAATTTCGAAGTGTACTTCTCTTAGTAAACCTAATTATTCGTCGGCGTATAGTTAGCAAAATGCATTTACTGTTAATTAGTGTTGACTGGACATTTAAGTGATTATCTAAATGTTGCTAATTCAAAATTAATCAAGAAGTTGTAATCTCGTGACACTTATCAAAGTTCCAAATAAATTTGTTTGAAGTTTAATTTGTTTTAATTTAATTTTGGGGGAAAGTCTTAGTTAATAATTACTTATGCTTCAACACATAATAACTTCTCAATTATTAATTGTTTTATGTGATACAATAACAGCTAAGTAAGTAAAGAATCCGTTCCAACAACATTCGCTTACTGAAAGCAATCACAACTTACATTAAAATAATAATTATAAAACGTAATCGTGCCGTTGTCACAGCAACCCATTACTTCTTCATACCTTCCAGCTTCTGATTTACTTTTGTATGTAAAATACGAAATAAAAACAATAAAACTATTGCATAACTCCTTCGTCTATATCTGCATTTGAAAGAAATATTTTTGAAGAAAAATTTATATAAAAACAATATGCATGTCAAGATAAAGAAAAATGTTTGGAAATATTTTCCAATTGAAAGCATTTTCTTTTCAGAATATGGAACTAAATAATTGGAGCTACGGTTTAAAATTGTGCAGCTCCTTTTATGGTAAGGGTAACAATATCTATGCCCCTAAGTTATTGACGTAATTACAACTTAAATAATATTTAATCGATCCGCAATATCTAAACGCTATTGTTGCCAATATACACAGAACAAAGAAATAAAGAGTTCGTTATAATCAATCAGATAAAAAGTTTTACTTTCGGTAAGTTTGTATTATTCTAAGATTTGACCTATATCGTGACCTAAAGTAGGTCTAGTCATCAACCTTAAGTAGTGAAATATTTAGACCAAATATAATCGTCGCGGCTCCCCCGAAATTAGTTCAAACTATTTCCATACTTCCTTAACTTTTGAATTTAATATTCGTAGTAAATGTGATTTTTCGTTGTTGTTTTTTAGCTATAAAATTGCAGATAATACATATTATGTTGTTATTATGTCTGAAGCGATCATTTCTACGTACCTCTTATGGGATCTATGCCGGTTGAACGGGAATCGGATGGCAAATTAAATTTTGACTATTTATTAATTGTAGACGCGACTTTTTTCATTAAAATTGGTAAAGAAGCGAAAATAATGCCAGCTCGGGGGTGATGTAAGGTTAATTTGGGTGGAGGAGGGGGGGATTAAAGGGTGTGCAAAATATATTATTGCGTTTTTCAGCTAAACTTGAAGTTCTATCATAAATATCCTACAGAAAAGTTGTAGATCATAAAAAATTCTACAAGATTTGTAAGAGTCACTTCTCCACCTGACCACAAATTTTCATTGAAAAATGTGAAAATATGATTTTTTTGTTTTTTATTTTTCATTTTCGCAAAAATACTTAAATTTTTATGAAATTTTGTGAAAGTATGTTTCTTTATGTGTTAAATAAGCACAATTAATTTTACTTAAAAATATTGAGAATATTTTGAGATATTCAGTTTTTTAGTCTAAAATGGTTTTTTTCTCTCAAAAGTAAATTTTTTGGTGAAATATCATGCTACAGTTTCTTCCGGTGCTCATTTGTTTTATTTTTACATGTACTTTTTGATGCAAAACTAAAAAATACTAGTTACTATTTAACAACACGTTGAAAAATTGAAAAACTCTAAAATGACTTTTGAAAAAAAAAAGCTGAATATCTTAAAAATTGTTAGATTTTTTTATGTAATAAAAATTATGCTTATTTAAGACATAAGGAAGTATGCTTTTACAAAATTTCACTAAAATTGAATTAGTTTTGCAAAAATGAAAAATAAAAAACACAAAAAATTGTTATTTCGCACTTTTCACGGAAATTTTCAGGTCGTAGCAAAAAATGACTCTTATGAAAGTTGTAGAGTTTTTTATGTTTCGCCGAAAAACGCAATAATATACTTTGTACACCCTTTCAAACCCCCCCTCCCACATTAACCATATACCACCCCCGAGCTTGCATTTTCTTTTTTTCTACGTTCATTATAAGCCCCTTTACCATTTCCAACAATAAAATTGCTGTCTACAATTAATAATGGTTTTGGGTTCTAAATCAGTTAATTGGCTGCACGGTGGGGGGTAATCAACTGTAGTGTTTTCTTATTAGACTTTTTTAAAACAAATTAAATGTGGTTAATGATTAATTTTGAATTTTCGTTATATTTCCAGCAAATATGCTTTGATCGTTTTATATCGGATGCATATTTATTTTCTAAAAGTGCAATAACAACAATTAATTAAATCGCTGTGAGAGTGAGCGAGAAAGCGCTATCAAAATAAAGCACTACAATAACTTCTAATTAAAGTTTGTTGATAATTTTGTATGTTTAAAATTTATGTTTGTATGTTTTATATATTAGTTTGTACGCGTGGCCGAAGACAAACGGTATGCTTTATGATGAGTTTTATCTACCTATGTTAAGTACTATAAAATTTGTATGAAATTGTATTTAATAGCGTGCGAACGAATATATTATTTAAATCAACTACGAACTGCCAATATATCTCGTGCATCACGTTACTAAAACCGACTGTCAATAATTAAACTCCTCAAGTAAAGTAGAACATACATATTTTCACAAAGCGCAAACGTAATGTAAATGTTTATGCTAATAAAAAATGCATATGATCTACAATCTCTTTAAATATTAAAGTTGTCTTCCGCCACTGTTCTGTCAATATGACATTCAATCCATAAATAGCGTAGCAAAAAAAAACTTAAAAATTAAACAAAAAATTTTCGACGTAATTATTTGTAATAAAATGTAATAAAAATAATATGACGTTGTTTTATAAGAAACTAAAGTGGTACTTTTGTGGGGAGCTTCTAGTGTTGACCAGTACCAGTAATATAAATAAATTTAATAAAAATCTTCCTGCCCCTTTTTAACAAATTATCTTTTTATAACAGTTTTTTAAATGTTTTTCATTTATGATTTCATTAAAGAATTTGCATTTAAACAATTTAAATAAAAGTAGGACAGCTTCGTTTCCGTATAAATTTAAAAATTCAAAAGTAATTTCGTTTGTCAACTTTATTTTTAAAAAATGTAATATTTAATAAACTATGTGTCACCTACTGACGGTAACGATCAGTATAAATATGCAGAAAAATTTTATGTTAATTTCAGTTTTAATATCAGGCAATATAATCTGCCGACATATAATATGTGACAAGCTAGACCAAACTGATGTGTGCAACTGACACTTTGAATTTAAGATAATTTAAAAAATACCTCAAACCAAGTGTACTTGATCGAGGATCGAACCCACGCCACGACTGGGTACGACATATATTTGATAATGCGGCTATACGGCCGATTAGTAAACTTTAGGTGGCATTTTGAGATTTCCAGTTGTAGCTGGGTGAATTACCGTGCAATAACGAGAGCTTAATGGCTGGAGGTATCCTGGTCGCAGTCGAGTGATTCTAAGTAGCAAAACGTTTCAATGCTTTAAAGTAACGTTTCATGTTAAGTGCTAGACCAATTGGAATAAATTGGTTGAGCATAACGCCTTTGTAAACGCAGCTTTGCCAGTTTCTGTAGTTTCTTTAACGTTTGTTTTTGAGTTATGCTGGAAGCGCCATATCTGGTAATTGATGATGAACTGGTGGCTTTAGAGATGTTTTAAAAAGTGCTTAAACTCCAGAAATCCCGTCTGTCAGGATCCATACTTTTCGAGTTCTGGCGGATTCAAGGAAGTTTTTCAAGAATATTTGAGCTTAAATCTTAAACTGCGGGTGAAAAAATCCGTTTTTTAGAGTAAACGTTTGTGCAAAAAAAAAAATATTTATATAGGTTTTGCCAAATTATTCCAAAAAACACTCTATAGGAGGGGCTACCTTATGGGGGGGAGGGGCTACATCCAATCAAATAACCGCATTAGGTTTTTTGATTTTTTATGGTGCAACTTAACTAACTGCCACTTAAATAAATGTAAATATTATTTTAATAATTAGAAAAACGAGATCTTTAAATCGCCTCCCTCATTAAAACTATTCCTAAAGCGACTCCACCTTAAAAATTACAGATCTAGAAATACAGTATCTTTGAGTCTCTCTGCTCCTTAAAACATCCCTAAAGCGGCTCCAAGTCGAAAATTACAGATCTGGAAAGAAGGGTTTTTTGATTTGTTTTTAAATTTCCACTTTAAAAAAATTGGATCACTTTTTGCCCAGAAATTCGAATTTTACTTGTGCATGAAGGAGTTAAAAACATTCCTGCAGCGGTTCCAACCCAAAAATTACAGACTCAAAATTCTCTTTGACGTTGGCCCGGTTTATCTCTTTTAAATATTTTATTGTAAAGAGAAGTGAGCCCTTATTTAATAGAAATCATTCAGGGATATTTCTCAAATAAATCAGTAATCGTCGATGAAGAACTACATAGCCATACTGTAAATATTACCAGCGGTGTACCTCAGGGATCAGTTCTTGCTAATATCTAAGCTGCCATTGCCATTAGACGTGGTGTTGATTGGATATGCTAAGGACTTATCTATGGTGGCATCAGCAAGAACAGTAAAAGAGCTGTATAAAATGGTTAACGATTCCATTGAAACGATTTTTACATTGGTAGATGACAGAGGATTACAACTTGTCACTCAAAAAACAGAAGCTGCATTATACAGAAGCAAACTGGGACATTTAGCTTTTCACATGGAAGCAAATAGAGTTCTGTTGGTTTATGTTAAACGAACCACACGCACTGTGCGCAGACGGCTGAACTTCAAACATTGAATTTTTATAGCAGCGTTTATTTGCGTATTTAACGCAACCGAGTTAAACGTTCCTACAGAAATTCAATATATGAACTTCATCGATCTTCGTGCAGTGCGTGCGTTACGTTTTACATAAACCAACTGTAGCAGTACTGGGTATTAAGCTACACTCCAAACCGAACTTTGCATCACACCTGATATCTACAGCACCTAAAGCAGACTGATGCTGTACAGCACTAGGCAGAATATTGCCAAACATTAAAAGGACCCATAAGCAACAAATCGGGGGTTAAATTTGAATAAACTCCAATTGCTTCTTCGAAGAAGGCCACGCAAAGCACACAGTATTCGTATGCAGAAAATGGATAGATATAAGACGGGACATCGAAGAAAACACCAAAACAACATTGACTTCACGGTAATTCCAATTGTATAACGAAGAAATGCGTGAGCTATTCCATGTGCAATCGTGAAAGGGTGCGAAACAACACCCAGGGAGAGGTTTCCTAGTGAGTAAAATTCTCACATAAATCACACAGGAGACCTGTGCCAAACTCTTTGGACTTGATTCGCATACGAATCATTATGTTTCGACTTTCTATTGGAAAGTGACGTATTTTCGTGTGCGAGTCGGGTCTTGTAAGTTTAACAATAGGACTTTAGGACATCTGTGTAGTCCTTATGCAAGGTTTTTACTCCTCCCAATTGCAGACAAAAAAGGGATCATTTTGTCCAGTTTACCTTATTAGTTTACCAAGAAGAAGGTAGATTAAGGCAAATACCACTGAAGTTTCTGTATACCGCACCGTCGTTTTTGTACCGCTCTATTTTACTCCAGACGGTTCTGCACCGATGTATTCTACAATAATCAATTATACACTGAAAAAAATGGTTCATCATATTTACGAAAAATTCATCATTTTTGCGTCGATGAACAACATTCGTTATATTGATGAAAAATTCGTAGTATTCATGAAAAAAATCATTGTATTTCTAAAGTTGTTCATCAATATAACGAATTTAGTTAATAAAATATTTTGCGTTAATAAAATAAATAATTTTTTCAGTGTACGTTAGCCGGTTTTGCAACAACTGTTTATACAGTTAACACATAATTATATTACATTTTCAAATTCGCAATACCCCTTGGGGGATTAGGGACACCTCAAATATTTTCGAAAATTGGAAGAAGTTGGAAGATTCTACAAAAAAATTGGTAAAGCTATTAGTTATCACAAATCATTTATATTGTAGAAAAGCAATAGCATTTCTTTAAAAAAGAAGCAAAGAATCTAAAAAAAGAGAAAAAACGTTGGCAAATTCAGGACTGCTTTCCTCCTTAAAAGGGTTGCTTTGGTTCATCTCTGTAGATTCGTATAAGCACAATTGTTACAATATTGCAATCTTATACAAATTCAAAAATTATATACAGCAGCGGTCATGGAAATTGCCTTGGGAATTATTAACAGGAAATTGATATAAAGTTTGGTTTTTTTGGTTTAAAACTTTGATAAGTTCAAAAATACATTTTATCATTCGAACACAATCACAAAGCTAGGTTTTTTATTCCGGGGGGTCTGGGGGGTATGGAACACCCTCCAGTACACCAGAAATTGTGTGCATCAAAAATGTGTCATTCAGTTTATTGGTTTTCCAAACCGAAACCAGAAATCTACCTTCTATGATTCTGTTTTGAAATTCAATAACATATTTTCATATTTTTTAACACAATTACTGATGTGTTGGGAGGTATTCCATACCCCTAACATATCCCATACAGCAAATCAGTGATTGTGTTCAAAATAAGAAAATGTGTTATTGAATTTCAAATCAGAAATTTTACATTTCAGAATTCCTGGATTGAAACCCACAAGCTCAATAACAGAAATTTTAGCGCACAATCTCTGGTGTACTGGAGGGTATTCCATACCCCCCAGACCCCCCGGTTTAAAAACAAAGCTTTGTGGGCGTATTGTGTTTATATAGTGTGCGGTTATTGAAATTTCATTGGAAATTCGTATTTTAATTCGGAAGTAATCACCGATACAATTTCCTGCATAGGGACCTTTCACCCCCACTGTTTAGTCCCCGCCGTTTCGCCTCCACCGTTTTGCCCCCGCCGATTTTCCCCTGACCGTTTAGCCTCCCCGCTTCGCCCCCGTTTGCTCCCTGTATGTAAACTGCCCAATATTGATTGATTGAAAATAAGCTTTAAGTTATGATAGGTGTTTTCGAAAATTGATCTGGTAAAAATAAACTTCAAAGTTAAGTATACAATCTGTCTCTGTCAAAACAAGTACAGGTCTCTGTTAAAACAAGTACAGGGTGGACTATAAAGAATTTACTATTTTAAAACGTCGCCCCATTGCGATCTAACGGTATGTCGAAAGGGGGTGCGGGTGGCTGGGAAACTCAGCTACGATGGAACGCTTTACGGGTGAGCAGCGTGAATTTAGTGTAAAACATGTTTTAAAATATTAAATTCTTTATGGCCCATCCTGTACGTTCAGAAATTAATGTAGGTATCTAATCCGGGCGGTTTCCCAATCCGGGTACCTCTCAACAATAACTGTTACTAACCTGCACTAAAGTCGTTTGTTAAGTCATAGATTATTAGGGATTATCAAGAATACTAGAGAGTTCTGGTACCGTTCTGACTACACTTTGTTTTGTCGCAGTTTTGTCGCAGTTTTGTCGCATAATGCATAAAAATCGCATAACGTAAACTCGATTTTACGTAAGTACAATTTTTGTAATATTTTAGCCACTTCCTCCATTATTTACGTAAGAACGATTCTTGTAATTTTTTAGCCCTCCTCCCTTGTGTCGGTACGTAATATTATTGTGTTCCCCCAACATTTTACGTAAGAATTAATTAAAAACGGTGGCGACTAAAAGGTGGGGGCGAAAAGGTCGCCAGCGAAACATCCCGAGGTGAAACATCCCGGGGCGAAACGGTGGGGGCTAAAAGGTCGGGGCGACACGGTCGGGGTGAAACGGTACGGAGGCAAAACATCCCGAGGCGAAGCGGCGGGGCCAAACGTCATATAACCACAATTTCCATTACTGCTGTATATTGCCGTGTAATCTGGTAGGATTTTTCCTGGAAAAACCAAATTACCGCACGTTTTAAGCAATGAGACCCTTTTAAATCAATTAAAACAAAATCCAATATATTTTTAATTTTTTAAACATTAAATTAAAATATTTATATATTTTCTAATTCTCAATTTTTCTTTTTAATCTTCAGCTATTCAAAAATCATAGATCATGCATATTCAATAACTCGCCTCCATAATAATCTAATAATTGTTCAAAATATGACAATTTAAATTTAAAAATAAGCAAAAACTCACTAAAACTCAATTTTATTGACCGCAACTGCTTCCCTCCTAGTTGCGTTGCTACCACCTTAACTAGTTGGCGGGAAAACCAGTGAATTTAAAAATATTTACAAAATTTAAAATAAATAAAATGTTTGCATAAAAACAGAATTACAAAATAAATAATAATAATCTATTGTCCAAAAATTGAACTAACTAATTTAATTCTGATGGTAAATGCAGATTTTTATGTTTAAAGTAAGAAACGTGTATCTTATAATAAATGAATAATAGTACATTGTTTCATAAGGATCAAAAGTAGAGGTTGTTAAGGCGATCTGTAAACTTAACAAATTAAACTTAGCAAATTTTCTTGAAATAAAACACTAAATATTTTGTACTTTCAGTCGCCGGCAGTAAAATAAAAAAATTGTTTTCACAAAAATGTAAATGACAGAAGCTAAATAATAAATAAGAAATGCAAATTTTTCATCAAACGAAAAAAAGAATTAAATATAATATTTAATAAATTAATGAAAACTTCAAAAATCAGTAAAACAATTGCTTTTGTTAAAAATTAAAATGCGGCAGGCGGCACTAAAGCACTATTTTAGTGCCGGCGGAGCTAAAAGTACTTCAGTGCTTAAACAAAAAGTGAAATTTTAAATTTGACAATGGAGTGACGCAATGACACTCTTATAAATTGGCGGTTGTGTCAAGTATTGCGTGAAAATTAATTACAAATTTTTTTTCATCAAATATCACTTTTCACGGATTGCAAATCGAATGCAAAAAGTATTTGCAAGCGCTATAACGATTTATGAACTATTTTTTGTTAGCTGCTTGTTTATTGAGAGTGACAAAAAATATTAATTGAAATAACCACTAATTCTCGTGGCGGGTTTAACAAAAGTGATTTCAAACTTAAAGTAAATAAAATGTAAATTAAATCTGTATATTATACCTCACAGCATTTATAAACCTCTATTTGTTTATTTTAAACAATTTTATAAATTTAAAATTACTATTTATAATAATTTTATGATGTGATAATATTTATAATAAATTTAAATATCACAACTTATATTATTATTAGATCAAAACTATGTAATTAAATTTTTATATATTTTATTGTAATTTCAAAGAACGGAAATTCATGTAAAATTTTTACCCATTCCGATACATCCTCCACATGGTTATAATGGCTGGATTAATACGTCATCGCAAATATAACAAATTTTTTCTCCTAGGATTCCTTCTTGATAGATCCCAAACATAATTCAGAAATTATTTTCACTTACTTGCTTTTCAGAATATTAGAAGCTTCCAGACCAGAAGTTTCAAACTCAAACTTTGTCGAGCGGACCATGTAAGCATTTGCGTAACACTTAACACGTAAATTTCATGTTAGTCAAGGTGGAAATAAAAATTAATTAAAAAAATTATATTTGCAATATCAACGTCCGTTTAGTAGAGAAAAGTCAATTTCAGTTTCAAAATATATGGTGGATAGTTAACTATCTGACCATTCAACCAAGTGAAACGAATTTACATAAACCTCACATATCCCTTCATTCGTTCATTTATTATTTAAATTGTATCTCCTTTACGTATGTATATGTGTCTATAGATCTATGCAAATTATCACCAATACAAGCGTTTAGAGCAATATCCGCTTTAAATTAAGAATTAAGTACTCCAATCCATTTTCTTAATTGTTCGCTTTTTAAATTTTGCACTGCGAATAAATGTGTCTTCATTAATATTTTCCAATAAATGTTGAGAAACAAATAATGTAATTAATATTTTATTCAAAAGTGAAAAATAACTCCAACTGTTGTTTAAATTATTTTGTAATAAAGCTCAAAGTGCAAACAGAAAATAAAATATAACAAAAAAAAACATGAAACAAGTATCTACAAAACGCTACGGAACATTCGTTTCTATTAAACCAAAATATGTAGAACACTCGCAATTTTCATTTTTCATTAATAATTGAAAACTACATTGACTGCAGCAAAAAGTTAGCCAATTACTGAATAAAATGAAAACATGTAAACAATTTTCAGACAATTATGTACCACAAATAAATTTTGAGTGCCTTTCATTGCAACTTGAACTTGTCTGCTACTGTCCTAAAAATAACCAAACGACATGTGTTCTTTAAGTCATCAGAACGCAAGAAGCGGAAATAGCACTCTTTTTGGTTCTGGTTCAGACGCATACGAAATTAAACAAATAAGCCATCTCTAACGCCCTCACTCTATTGTAATCAAACACGTATTTATAAACCGTTTAATATTACGGTATACAAATAATTAGAAACGCCGGGTTTTTAGTGAGCTTTTTTGAAATTTTGAAATACCCACAACTTCAGATTTACGCAAATTTTGCATGGATAATGCAATTAGCGCCAGTTTGTATCCTTTTTAAATTTTACACCAATCATAGTGATAAAAACGGAACTTCAAGACCTACTTGCTTAAGCGATCATACATCCGGAATTCCAAGCCATTATACAACAGTAATTGAATATTTAATTTTCAAGCAATGCATTTATTAATCTTCAGGTTTTGGTAGTTGGGTTATCCAAGTCAAATAAGAAACAAACTTAACAATTTCGGCACGTAATATAAAATTGATAAAAAAACGGGTTGAATCAGTAGTTTCAACTTCTTTGATAGTCGAAATTTTATTCAAATTAAATTTGAATAGGGGTGGATTAAGCACGTATTTGCGAATCATAAAAATTTATCCGCATTCCAGAACGTAAAAAATTGAAATTTTATTTTATTTTTCATGAAAACAAAACAAAATCTGCTGCTTGCAAACTTTTGACCAAAAATTGACCACATCATAAATTTGAAGACATTTAGTTACGGCACTACTTGATATATTTTTAGATCCAATTCCGAAAGGAGAGCTTTTCAACGGAGAGCAGAATGGTCTTTATTTGATCTTGAACCATGGAAGTCAGATATTTTTTGGTCGAAAACAATAGAAAACGATGTTTTCTACTTAGAACTTTTTGATAATGGTCTCAGTGAGGTAAAATAAGTTTTTCTGCACTAGTGCGGAAAATAATTTTTTTTATCGTTTTCTCTCTTGCTTTTGCATCTATGAATCTAAGAATGATAACATAATACATAATACATATACAGAATACATATTAGGGGAGTTATCATATATAATTTCCCATGTGCATAGAATATTATCGATCATTTCGTTCGATTACATATTTTAATATTAGAAATTCCAATGACTATCTCCCGACGATTAATTTGCTTCGTTTTAAATTACATTAATTTGTTTTATATTAATATAAAAAGAGTGTCGGTTATGACTTTGTTTATTAAATCTTACAAATGACTAGTTACCATTCGTTATTATTATAATAGTGTCACGATTATTTTTATTGTAAATAAAGTAAGGATGAAAAATTATCGAAAATGATCGGTAATTCGTGCATATTACTCGTGATTGGTCGATTTCACTAGACAACTTAAATGCTCGCTAAATTGAAATCTCATAGGACTACATTTTTGAAATGAAATCTGGTGATTGGTGAACAGGTTAGTTATGACGTCAGAGGGAGATAGTCTGCAGAATTGTGTTTTGATTTTGCAGATTCTGCATCATAGCACGGAACGGCCGTATTTAATAGAAATGTATAATAAAGAATAGATAAGTATACTCAGCGGCGTAGCTAAGGGTGGCGGGGGAGGCGGTAATTTTTCAAAAATAAATCAATTTTGATAGTTTTATTGACAGATTTGCACAAATGAAGTCAAGAAAAATTAATTTGTAGTAAAATAATTAAATGAAATATCAAACAAATAATTACTTCTTCTTCTTTATTTATTATTAGAATTTCTTATAATTTTTTGTGCTAAATAATTTGATGGAGAATAATTAGGGAGGCGCCAAATGCAGAAACCGCCCCGGGCGGCAAAACCCCTCGCTGCGCCGCTGAGTAAACTGCTACTCATCAAAATTAATATTAAATTTTAAATTAAATTTCTAAACTAAAATTATGAAGTTTTGATTAAAAAATAACAATAATATTGTTCGTTCTAGTTCGGCTGCAAATATAATACAAAACAACACGTAGGTAAAAGGCATTGAAAAAATTGTCAAACATAAAAGAACTTACTCTGGGTGCAATTTCATTAATCAATAAGTTTTAATATATTAATTTAGAATTGGTATTTATTTATTTCGATTTATTAAAATTTTTAATTCAAAAATTATAGGGATAATTTGATTCAGAAAATCCCTAATTAAAGAAGATCAAATCAGAAGTGTAAAATCTTTTGTTCTATGTATAATATCTGCTCAAAGTAAAGCTTAAAATTAAAGCAGAATGTTTACACTTCTATCAATTTTCTGCAAAATTAATATTAAAATTGAAATTTTATAAATTTTTAATTGAAAAAAATATAGAACGCAAGGAATAAATTTTGGTTCTAATGCGGCGGTAAATATAATACAAAACAATATACAGGGTGTCCCCGGATACCCTTTACATAACTTAGGTGGCAATACAGGTCACGGTCACTTTTCTAAGAAACATTTTTAACAAAAAATTTTTTTTTCTAAATTCAAGCCTTCGAGAGTTAGGCCACTTTAAAGAATTTTTTTTAATTTCCACTTTCACGTGGCCCTAGCCCAGAAAATATTGATTTTTCGGTAAAAATGGATTAGTGGTTTTTTAAAGAGCGTGAAATAATCTACAAATTAGATTGAAATCTTTATTGTCTAAAATTGACGGCTTTCGAGTTATAAACTAAAGTAAGTAAAAAAATGTTGAAAAATTCGGGTTTTTTTTACTTTGGTTTAATAAATAAATAAATTTTTAATTAAAATAAAAATTTTGTGAATTTAATATTCGTTTATTTACTTCATAACTCGAAAACCGTTGATTTTAGACAAAAAAATGTTTGAATCTAATTTGTAGATTACTTCACGTCCTTTAAAAATGCACTAATCCATTTTTACTGAAAAATCAATATTTTCCGGGCTATGGCCACGTAAAAGTGGAAATTAAAAAAATTGCTTTAAAGATGCATAACTCTCGATGGCTTCAATTTAGAAAGATGTCCTCGATCACCACCTAAGTTATGCAATGATTCTAAGCTCAAAATTAAAATAACCTGTAGATCTCGTAAATCTTTATTGCGATTCACTACCACATTTGAATTGAATATCTAAAACTAAAAATTAATGAATAAAAAGAATTGGTAGGCAATTTTGGATCCGAAATTCAAAAATAAAGTTATCTGCACCATTTATGCACTTTATGTAGTTAGAAATGAAAACGTTTACACTGTTTTACATTTTTATACATAGGTATCACAAATTTTCACGTCGAGGAAAATGAGAAACGCAATTGTGAGGTTTTCCAAAATTTACATATTTAATTAAACTAACAATAAGTAAATTAACAGAATTAAAATTTTTTTTTAATTAGTCAGTCAGTTGGAAATTAAAATTTAATGATTAGCTGAAATAATGCAAGAAATTTCTGTTGAAATGATCGATTACTATTATTTTTAAGACTTAGTACTAATTGGAGCCTTAAATTTTGTAACGATTAAAACAAAAACTATATAAACTCTTTGAAAACTAACTAATTAACAGTTCAACTTTTGACGATCATCATGAAATTGAATTTAGCTTTTCATCTATAAAATTTGTCGTTTGGACATCGTACTTTGTCCAGGAAATAATTGAGTTAAAATAACCCCACGTTTGTATAAGTCTTTATTTGGCGTTGCTCGTTTTACGTGCGGTGATTTCATTAAATACTGAAAAAATAAGAGTTTTTCAATGAAAAGCACGTAGTTATTATTAACATTACAGTCAATGTACGCTCTGCACAAATAACGTTATATTTAATACTACGAGGAGGTCAAGAGCTTTTAAAATAACCCATCAGAGTATTTTATTTAGAAACCAAACAGTGCCGTATTACGAATATTTTAAATCGGCTTAATGTCAGATTACGTAATGCAATTTATTCTTATAACGAATTTTCGTGTAAAAAGAACTGTTAAAATGGAAAAACAACTTTTGTTAGTAACGAACGACCGAATCATGTGATGAGAACGGCAAAAGGAATTAAATCATTCGCTGCGTTGATTTTTAGTAATTTACTGACGACATAAAATGCCTGAAAATTGTTCAACTAATGCACAATTTGCGAAAATAAATTATAACAATATTGGCTGATGGTGTACGGGAGTTGTTTCACACGCTCGATATATCCTATATATATTTAGGCTACGCACCAATGCAGGGTTAATTATACGGGATGATTGACAAAGTTGCCTACGAGTAACTTTTATTTAGGCAAATTGTTAAACTGTTGGAATTTCAAACGTTTATTTGTTTCGGTCGAATAGTTTTAAATTACGAGAATTATTTAATTTATAATATTTCACCACATTTTTCCTAATTTTCCAATTTATAGTTTTTAATTAAATTAAATTTAAAAAAAAAATCTAACTTTTTGTTTTTTTTTTAAAATATCTCGTAAACTAAGCAATATACGGTAACAAACTATACGTAACTTTTTTGTAGAGCGTAAAATTATCTACAATAATGATTTTGAACATCACTATCGTCAAGTTAGTCGTTTAGCCTGCACGCGTCGCCAAACTCCGGAACTCGCATCCCATAAACAAAGAACTTTGGGAAGACATTCAAAATGAAATTAAATTTATTTTTAATTCCCCATGGTGACAAATTATTAGTTTAAAACTAATCTTAAAACCTGTAAAAGCAACAAAATACTTATATTACTTAAAAAAAGGTAAATTTTATTGTTTACTTTTCCTTTTACTTTTAATGTTAATGTAAGAAAAAAATGTGCGAAGTTATTGATTTTGGAGTTTGACCACACATAAAAGCTAAACGGCTACCTCTTAGTATAACTGTTGTTAAATCATAATTGTAGATAATTTTATGATCTATAAAAAATATTCTTACAGTTTCTTACCGATCTCTTTTAGTTTACGAGATATTCATGAAAAACAAATAAAAATTGTATTTTGCCTTGTCTGTATAATCAATAATAAAATCATACAGATGATTTGTAGCCCTGGATTTGTGTTTTTCATCGAAGCAAATTGTGAATTAAGCCAGATTGTAAACTTTATGTGCCAGCCATAGCTCGGAAACAATCATAAAGATGGTTAGACTCCCCGAGTTCTAACTGGGTAACCATTACCATAATATGAGACAGAAGCTCTTGATTCCAGTTTAAAATCATGTGGTCTTAAAATTTCCAACTCCTCTGCACCAATTTGTTGTATTCCATACAAATAATATGAAATTTAATAATTTTTTTTATAATACAAGTATTAATACTGGGAGGCACCCGCCAGTGCGTATTGTCGCAAAAAAATCTCATTTAATAGTATAAATCACATCTTCGTGTTTTGAAACCGGGGGTCTGGGGGTATAATTAATTATTTAAAATTCAACAATTCTTTTTTTGAAAAGAACAGATGAAAAAAGGTGGAGAAAAGGTGCTTCCAGTTATTTTGTAATCTCTAAAATGACTTTAAATTTTCAGTATAATTATTTTACCGCCAGGCTTCGTCTTTGGTTCATTTATACCTATATTTCTCTATTAATTAAATTAAATATTTTACAAAATTTTACTATTAAATTAAATTCCACTGTAAATGTTTATGCTCTAATAATTATAATCAAATTATTGTTTATTTTATTATGCACTCAAAAGTAATCGCTTTATTTCAAAACCATAATTTCATTTTACAAATTACCCAAATTTGTTAATTAAATTTTACAGATTCACAATTTTACTTGTCCGATACGTCGATCATTTTAAAAAAATTCTGAAAAAAAAATAAAATAAAATTTCTCAAAATTAATTAAGCCGCTCTCTATACAAAAATACATCACGACATTACCCCCCTGAATGGAATTGATAAACCTAGAATTTATAATCACCACTTATCCTTTTCCATTTTTTTGATTTTTATTTAAATATTTCTCTAGAAATGTTCTGTTCTGTGTTCAAAGAAGAAAATGTATAAAAACTTAAAACTCATAAGTTCAAAAATAAATTCCCTTCTTTGGAAGCTAAGTTTTCCAATACGGGGAGTCTGGGGGGTATAGAATAACCCCCAGCAAATCAGTAATTGTGTTTAAAAAAAGAAAATATGTTATTGAATTTCAAATCAGAAATCTTAGAAGTTAGATTTCTGGTTTCCGTTTGAAAAGATTTCGGTTTGAAAAACCAATAAACTGAATGACACATTTTTAATGCAAATAATGTCTGGTATACTGGAGGGTATTCCATACCCCCCAGACCCCCCGGTTTGATAATACTAGCTTTGTTATTGTGTTACAAACAGAAAATGTATTATCGAGTAAACCAAAATTTGAACTTTTTATTTATTTTTATTCTATTTTCCATTCTTTATTAACATAATATATTAATCTAATTCGGGAATAATTTCCATGACTATAAATAAAAGGTCAAATAATTTTCCAAACAGACCTTTCAGTAAAATTACAACTTTTTATATCAAAAGTTTAATTATTCAAATAAGTGACTTTTTGTCTGTCGGCTACTTTAGGTGAAAATTCTCATTTCCATGAGCCAGTTGGCGATATATCAACTAACTCGCGGAAATTATAAAAATTGCAAGAACAAATCAAAATTTAAATTTTTTTAACAAATGAAATGTCAGCAAAAATACCACAAAAATATTAACATATTTTTTTAATTTTATTTTAAGATTTCTAATTAATACAGCGTTTCTCAACCTGGGAGGCGCGCTCCCCTAGGGGGGCGTAATAACACTAAATGCGGGGCGGGAGCATATAAAAACAAATAAAATTATTTAATTTACTGAAAGAAAATCAAAATAAAAAACATTCTGATATGAAAAAATTAAAATACACAAAAATATTTTATGAACATTATAATTGAAATTGGGTTTAAAAATTCTGGAGTAATACTAACGAAAAAAATTTTAAATTATAAGAATTTACTAGCCAATGTTCAATTTAATTTGGTATCTCAATACATGAAGACTGCAATTTAAAAAATCAATTTCAGTTCAATTATTCACCTTTAACTTCCAAGAAACTACCCGATTTATTTACCGTTTTTAAAATGATATTGTTCTGCGTAAATAAATAATTTGTTAAAAGTACTACTGATTTCTGAAAGTTTGCTGTAGTTATCCGATAATTTTATGTAAATTGTAAATAATTTGTGTTGTATTGTTTATAATTTCTTTTTAATGTGTAAATTCGCTTTTGTTGTTTTAGTAGATCTAAATTGTGCCTCTATGATTAATTCAGTTTCTAAGGGTTTAATTTTGCATACGTGGCTATGTATGTATGTACGTTCGTTATCTTGTTGGTTTGATTTCAATACAAATTTCAGTTACCGAAATGCACTTTCCTTGTAATTTACCAATTTGTACAATAATTTTTAAGTTCATTGTTAGTTGTCTAAATTTAACTAAAGAATATTTTTCAATTTTATCTGTCCCACTTTAATTTGACATGATATCACTATTTAAGTTATAATGCAAAACAAATCAAGATTTTTATTTGAATTCTTAATTTAATTTAAATAAAAGGGAAATGTTCATAATAAAAATTATTAACTAAAAATTTTCGGCAGTTACATGGTTATCTTATGGTATTTTATGGTTTTCCAAGGTTTACCATGGACGTTTTACAATGTAAAAATGAATTTTTTTACATAAAAAATTTCATGAAAAATAAAATTGTAGATACATTATTGAGTGGCTGAAGTCAGCATGTTTTTCATTTAAATAAAAAGTGTTTTCGTTCTGTTCTCTCCCCATGTGGCAAGCTATTGATCGATGAATTAGCAGATATTACTGATTTTTTTGTATTAAATACTGACAATACTACTAAAAATTATTTCCTGTGAATGTCATTATTTTGAAAATAGTAGGTTTATGTTACAGAATTATTACACTATCCGATGAGCTTCAATAAAAGCAAAATAACTCGTTATGCAGTGGGAAATATTTCATTGATGTTGGTGTTAATTTTTCAAAATAAATTAGATGATTTTTTTTTAAAGACAAACATTCCTGGATACCTTGCGTTTTAATCAAAACTGGTATGCATTTTAACTTAGGGATAAAATTAATCTGTTTTAACATTCCAGTTAAATTATTTTTGCAAATTTATATTCACAAATGAATCTAAATAAATTCTTTTGAATAATTCGGAAATATTTACAAATGTTTCTGTTTGATAAGATTTAAAAAAAATTTAATGTTTTCACTTTTAATTTTTTAGGTTTCCAGTCAAAAAACTAATATTAAAATAAACAATGTTATTTTGTCTCATTACTCAAAAAGTAATAGTCTGAGGAGGAATGTGCATAACAACTTTTTTATAGAAAATTTAGTAATCTACAATTTCGTATAGAACTATTTTGGGTGTAGGATAAAAACACAAAGAGATATCGCACAGAAACCGGATGTTGGTGCTTAATTTACAAAATTTAATAGGTTGCGTATAAACTCAAAAACCCGACAATTTTATTAAAATTCAGCTTGAATTTTCGTGGAAAAGTTTCGCGTAGTATTTTACAGACGATCTAGCGTTATTATTAATTAAGAAAAATTAATTAATAAAAAGATTTTCTTTGAAATAATTTATTAAAGATTTTGTTAATTTCCGTAACTTCAATATCTCATTAACGTCTGTTTTGAAACTTCTGAAGTTAAAATAATTAAAGAAGAAATTAAATATAAAATGCAACTTATTTTTCAACCCTTCCACAGTTAAAGGTGAAAATTTGATTAAATTTTAATGTTAATCTCTGTAAGAGGACTAGAAATTAAGTTTAAACGTTTTTCTTCGTTTAGCGGAGTAGCAGTTGATTTGTAAATTAAATGTGTAGAAAGTTATATTTAAATAGAGCCTGACAAATTAATTCAAACACGCAATCTTAAAATCAAAACAAAAATTTGTAAATATTTTTAAGTTAAGCCCAATTATTGCACTAAAATATTGACATCAAAGTTTGTTAATGAAACTTGCGTTAAACTTACAATTTAAATTTAATTAATCCAAATTTGATTTTGACCAAACAACTTTATGTATTTAATCATAATTAGTTTATTAGTTAAATTTACAAAACAATGATGTGGGTCTAAATTAGTAAATAACGTAATTATAATTTTATCCAAAATGTCCAAATATTTCAAATTTGCAACTAAATTAAATTAAAAGTTAATTGACTAGGACTTTCGTAATATTTATTTGTTAACATCTCCGATTTTCTTAAAAATTATTGAAAACATAATATTCCCGAATGAAATCTAAAATATTGCCTTTTAATGAAAGCTAATTAAAATTAATAGCGTGTTTGTTATTTAATTACTTTTTAGTATGCACTCAATTTTCAAGCAAACGGCATTTTCTTTAAGAAATATTAATAATGCGAAGAAAAAACATCATCAAATTAATTGGAAGTTAATAAAATTTAGATTTTCCCCCCGAATTTTTTACCAAAGAAAATGCTAAACACGAAGTAACGCAAGTTTTCTTCAAATCTGTAATACATTGTTTTCGAAGCAACGGGGAACATTATTTTAAATTTCATATCCATATTACCGTTATGCAGTTTATATTAAAGTTACTAAATTTTCTTTTTATACAGCCGGAGAATTTTCCACGCGCTTGACATGGCACTCTATTTATTAGGCTACAAATTTCAGGAATTCGCTGAAATTTTCAAGTTATACAGATTTCGAATGCTTTCGAACTCTTTTTTTAATAAAAAGTTAAATTGTTGGGTTAATTAAAATTAAATTTCAAATCTAAATCTACACGCACGTATTTAGCATAAATACCTAAACTTAAACTACATAATTCAAAACTTCTATTTAATTCCTTGCTTAAAAATTGAAGTATAACTTATCCCGAACTTAGTTGATCAAATTGAGGTTTTATGCAAATTTGGACACAACTTTTAGTCAAGAAATTGTTTGTTAGTGTGAAGTTGCATCCACCACAGGGATAATTTAATTAGAGCGATTTAATGCCATTAGACGGAAAGAAAAATTTTGAAACTTACCTTGTAAAGCATTGAAAAAGAACAAAAACGCAAAACCCAATACTGTTTTCATATTGTCCTGATGTTTACAAACAAATTTGAATATCGAACACTTGAGTTTCACACCAACACGAATTCAAATGTTAATGCAAATTTTAAAATTTGCAATAATTCACAATTCGGAAAAAGTTTTCATTCAACAATTCGTAAAGAATTACGCTACGCTCGCAGCAACATTATATTCGCGCACCTAAGCACATAACGCGGCGCGGTCGACTGAGGCTTTATGCGGCGCGGCGCCTTCATTATCATTTCATTGAACTTCGCGTCGTGTCGGTACACGTCGCGGTCGAATTTATTTTGTTTTTAAAAAACCTAAATCTTTTAATCGCCAATTATCCCTTATTTCATTGCACGCTAAAATTCCCTTCTTTGACTATTTAAGGTTTTTTTTGCGCAAAATTATGAAGCTGCTAATTTTAAATAATGGACCGTGGATGTGGCTTCGTGTGATTGCTGGTTGTTGTAGATCAGAAATTCCAGGTTGGAATTACGAACTTCACGGAATCACAAAACCTCAACCATCCCGTGGGACTGTCGTCCACTCTGTGGACACATTTTGTAGTTCCAACTAATTTAGAATGACCTTATTTATCGACGTCGATAATTCAAAAAATAAAATATACACCCAATTAATAACGACGAAGTTTTTTACTTTTTCAAAAAGAAATGATCAAAGCCTCGACGCAAGCTGACACGAATTAATGTCCTCGATGATCTTCCTAAGGGCGACATCGAATTAAAAATCATAAAAAATATTTTAAAAATTCTACGAAAAAGCTCTACAAAAAATCAGAAATGTCAAAAAAATAATTAAAGACTCAAAATTCTAATTCCAAAAATTTCTCTGTATTTCACTTTATTATTTTAATTACTAACAGCTCGGGCTGCCCATCGGATATCCTGACCTACAAATGTAAAAGCTGTTAGGGATAAAATATCCTACCAAATATAAATTCAAAATAAACTGCAATTTTATATTAAGAATTATTGGATTATATGCTTACAATCCGGAAACGGAAGCAAAACGAGAAGACGCGCCAAATATGGCTGTATAAATAAATTGTGTAAATATATCACAGTTACGAAAACTATTTTTATTATAACATATTTATTGCATGACTAGCTAAAATTAATAGGTTATGAGCCCAGGTAAACATATCAAAACAAGAAATCTGTAATCGATACTCTGATTGTACATCTCTTGTGTTCTCAAATGTATCATTTATGCGGGCACCACTATAATCCGCTGGCATTAAGCCTTGACTGTGTAGATTATTTGAAAAGTAAAATTTTGAATCTGCTCGAGAGACATATTCTCAATGTTAATACGCAAAAATTTTATTTTTTAAAATTATTTATTATTACATGGACATTAATACTAAATCGTTAAACCAATACTTAAGCAAAGACAAACAGCAATTAGGGGCAGGTTGAACCTCCCTCTACTGCAGCCGACACCGCACTAAATTGTCAAACTAAATTATGAATTATGTTTATTTTATTTTTTGAAGAAACGTCAACATTGCTTTCTGTAGGAAATTATTTTTCTACTCTTCGTGTAAGCTTACGTTTTCACATTTCATTGATTTGCAAGCTATTCAAAAAGCAAAATTCATTTTTGAGTTTTTTCAATTTTTGAGCTAATTATAAAAATAGGAGCTAATATTTTTTATTATTGCATCCACAAATACAAGTAAAAACAAAAAAAATGAGCACCGAAAGATCGCTGCAAGATGATTTTTCACCACAGAATTTTTTTTTGAAAAAAAAGTAGTTTCAGACTCAAAAACCGAATATCTCAAAATCTTATCAATTTTTTCATGTAAAAAATATTTCTGCTTATTTAATTAAATAAAGAGACATACTACCCCAAAATTTCATCAAAATAGAATTATTTTTTGGAAAATGAAAAATAAATTTCACGGAAATTTCGAGGTCACTTTAAAAAGTTGTTTTTACAAATGTTTTAGATTTTTTTATGGTCTACAACTTTTCAGTAGGACATTTTTTGGTAGAACGTCAAGTTTCACCAAAAAACGCAATAATAAATTTTGCACACCCTTTTAACCCCCCCCCCCATTTTAGCTTATACCACCCCAAGATTGAATTTTTTTTTTAAGTTTATTATAACTTTGACTTCCACTTTCAAATAAAATTAATTTAAAAAAAATATATTTTAGTTTATTCTAAAATTAAATTATTTTAACATTCCACCAAATTGCGGTTGACCGGCAATATCACCGACGGTTTGATTTCTTTATCAAACTTTACTGAAACTTTGACACTGCGTATTTTGAAACAATTTTTTAAAATTAAGCACAATTCAAAATTGCAGCTCACCCTACACTAAATTACACAGCAATATCATCAGGGAATTATACGGAACTATATTGATGTGCGTGAAGTTAGCCCGCCATTTTTAAAATTTTTTAAAATGAAAATTGTGCAGGGTTATGCTCGATGAGGGCCACGTTAAGTTGAATTTTTTTTTTGATGATAGTATAGCGATTGCTTATTTCGGGACATAAGTTAGCTTCACTATTTTTGATTTCTTTTTAAATCATTTCTACTCGACGCGACGTGTGCCGTTGTGAGCCGTAAATCAAAAAATTTTATTTTAAAAAATAAATTTTGCAAATTTAAATTTATTGGGCCAAAACCTATTTCTACCCCAAAATAAGCAATCTCTATAAAATCAAAAAAAAATAAAATAAAACGAAAAAAGGGGCGCACATCGGGCGCAGTCCGGCCCAATATTCAGTTTTTAAATATTGAAAAATGGTGGGCCTAACTTCGCGCACATAATTTATTCTAAAATTAAATTAAATTATCATTCAACCAAATGGCGGCTGACCGGCATTATCACGTCGGCTGGACTTCTTTATCGAAATTTTCTGAAACTTCGACATTGCGCATTTTGAAACATATTTTTAAAATTAAGCGCAATTCAAAATTAAAGCTCACCATACACTAAATTATACAGTAATATTATCATCAGGCAATTAAACTGACACATTTTGAAGAAATGACCATAAGGAAGAGTAAATACAAGTATAATAGGTGAACATATTTCAGAAAGAAAACGATAAAAAATAGTGAAAATAATATTGTAGAATGTAGATAAATAAGAATAGATAAAAGGTCAGGTCAGGCTCAGATCAATTAATTAAAAAAAACACAGCACAAAAAACTCAGTTATAGCACCCACTTTGTATATTCTGTGCTCCAGCGACGGCGACGTAGCTATGCTGCCAAAAATGACTGATGCTGTACGCGAATGACACCACAGACTATGTCAGTCAATCTCCAATCGGTGTCTTGGTGCATCGGAGTTAACTCGAGCAAGTTCAAGTCTTTTTGAGATTAGCCCATCCAGTCTTCAAGACTAAAACGACTTGAAAGTAGAAAACGGCCCCAATCGACGTAGCCGTTTCGGCGCGGGTCCAGTTCGGCGCAACCGTTTTGACGCTAGTCCGGTTTGGCGCAGGCCCGAGTGCTGTTCGGTGCGGGAATAGTTTATCTCTTTCTTTTCATTTCTTTCTATCTAACACTGGTAGAGGATTTTGATAATCGCCATATCATCTATTTTTTACGCGAATTAGCGCATAATTCTGCTATGCGCGACCAATTTTTTTTTAATAGTATTTTTAGGATTATTGATTTTTTTATTAATTTCTTTAATAAAATTTATTTTTTTGAATAATTTTTGTTTAATAATTTTTGATTAATATAATTAGAATTAGAATTAAAACAAGATTAAAAATATAGTAACTGTACCTGCGTCGAACTGGACTCACGCCGAAACGGGTTTGCGCCGAACTGAACTCGCGCCAAATCGGGACTGCGCCGAACAGTACTTTTGCTTCGAAACGGATGCGTCGAAACGGCTGCGGCTGCGCCGAATAATACCCGACCCTTGAAAGTACGACCGTTTATTAAAACTACAGTTAACTGTAATGAAAACTGAAATCCTCTGGAATAAGCTGTCAAAATACTTTGGCGTAATATTAGATAGACAACCTAGGCGAGGTGCCTGCATGCCCCAAACAACAAACAAAGCAAGGGAAACTATAACCGCACGAAGTCCCTTGTTAAACAGACAAAATACTCTATGCGACAAAAACGACCTGTTACTGTGCGAAACAGTAATCAGATCCATCATGAAATACTCTACAGTCTACACCCATCTGGGACTGGGCGGCCCCAATTCCACATAGACAAACTCCAACGGTTGCCGATAAAGCTACCAGACGTTCGCTGATGGCCCCGGAGAGAAAATTGAAACCCAACAACACTGGTCGACATGAAAATCGGCCCCGACACCATTCCTGCTGATTCTTATGTAAAATGACCTCCTGAATCTGAATATGACCCCCGTTTCCCCCCATCACCCAACGTTTACGTTGGACACTCCCGCACCTATTTTTATCACTTAATTTGGAGGGATGAGCTAGGGGACAGCTTGAGGGTCAATAGAGGTGAAAAGTTCTAAATCAAAAACATTTTTAGCAAGAAGGTGGATTGGGGTGAGGGGGGGATTTATCCTCTTAAATTGTAAAATATTCAAAAAATGATCAATTTTTCTGATTTTCTGGCAATTTTTTCATTTATCCTCTACATATTCTCCCAAATTAGGAGGACGAGAGAGGCTGGAAGCTGGAATATATAGAAAATAAGTAAAAATATTGTCAAAAAGACGAAAAAATTGATTATTTTTATTGAATGTTTTAGAATATTAGGGAGCAACCTCTCACCACCAAATCTACCTCCTTGCTACAAATGTTCATATTTTAGAACTTTTTACCTCTGTAGTCTCTCGGGCTCTTCTCTAACCTCTGTAAAGGCTAAAATAATCCTTTTCATCCTTCTAAATTCTCGAAAGGTGATAAAAATAGGTGAAGGAGCGTCCCATGAAAATGGCGAGTAATGAGTGGAAACAGGGTTCATATACGGATTTAGAAGGTCATTTTACATATTATGAATTAAGAAAAATGGTATTCGGACTCAAAAAAAAATTTTGCCGACTGACACCAGTTTGATGACTATTTACGGTACGAAAGACTCAAAGCAATCCCGCAACCTCTTCCACACAAATAAAATAAATGCTTTCGTCTTTTCTTTTTAACCGGAGGACGTAGATGATAAAATTGATGAAATTCAACCAAAAAAAAAAACACATTGTGGCACTCAAATTTTCAGCAAACTGTTATCTTGCAAAAACCGCGAAATGGACAAAACACAACAACAAACGTTCAGTGCTCTCTCTTTTACTCTCATTCTTCTCCTCAAAACTACAACTGCAAAGAACTGCGCTTTCGATCAGGACTTATGTTCCTTACCCGAAAACCTAAAAAGATACATTCGAGGACTACCCTAAACGCCCAAAATCCATCGCTAAGCTCAGACTTTCAGTGAAAGTTGCCATGGTCGCTTATGTCGCTAGGCGTCCAGGGAAGGGCAAAATAATAAAAAATTTTATTATACAAAAAATTAAACACGAAAAATTTTTAATTTTCTTTATTTGCAGAAAAGACAAATTTTAAATTCCGTAGTTCCTTTGCAAACTCAGTATCTAGTAACTTTCTCTACAAAATTTAAACCAATTAAAATTAAATTAAAAAATTTAAGATAAGAACCAGGGGAGGGGCAGCTGACCCCCCCCCCCAACCCCAATGGACGTTCATGCTCAGGATAATACCAGTCGTGATTCTTGAGTATTTTATTTTTCCGTGTATGACAACAAGGCAAACGTAAAGTTTACTGCAAATTCAACTTTTGAGCTTTATTAATGTAGGGGAATTCCTCAGATTACATAACTCAAAATGATTAGTAAACAGTAAAGAATGCGAAAATTTTCTTGAAAAACTGTTAAAAAGCAAATTTATTAAAACTTATCAAACCTTAAAATTCCTTTTGATAGCTTTGGAAGAAAATAACTAAAATCGTTTAATAAATCGAGGCAAATTTCGACAAAAGAAAATGTAAGAACATTGCAAGCTGCACTTTGCACTGCAGCACAAAAGGTTTCGTCTCTCAAAACGTTTTGCACAAAGTTTCATAGAAACTAAAGCAATAATAGTACAAAATTTCGTAAGTTTATTATTAAATATTAGTTTGTTAAATGTCTCCTTTAGTGAGGATATTTTGTTAACACACGATGAGCGCAAAATAACACAACGTGGAATTACTACATGTATCAACTTGCTGACTTAAACTAGTACAATTTGGAAACTTTCTAAACAATATGTCACTTGCATATGCATCCGTTATTGCTGATGCAGTAAATCTATTTATTTCCATTTAAATAAATGAAATAAATATTCATATTAAGAGTAATTGCTACAATAAAAACTCCGATGTGGTCATCAACCTAACTCGACCATATTTAAAAAAAAATTTTGTTAATCCATTTCATCTAAAATCTGATCAGTTTTTAGTGGTCGATGGCATAAATTACAAATTTAAACACAAAAGCTTGCTCAAAAATAATTTAAAAATCGTAAATTTGGATTTCGTCTTCAGTTACTGCATCAGTTGCTTTTCAAATTTTAAAATCACAGAGCTAGAAACACAGGTGACACTAGAGACGCAGGTGTCATTGAGATCTCGCACTTAGTAAACACATCCCTGAAGGAAACCGCAGTCGAAAGAAGTGTAGAATGGCAGAAATCTGTTTTTAAGTAAAATTGTGATATAATGAACTAAATCCAATTTCAAAGTAAGTTAACAGTTAAGCTGGATTTATAGTTTGAGGGACTGCAAGCGTAGACGCACTGGAATATAACAAACGAACTGTAAAATATTGTTACATTTATAAATCGACGAAACGGAACGCTTGAATGACATTTGATATAACCTAAAAATTATATGAATCAGCCATACAAATTATACAAAATGAATTTTGCCACTGACATCACACAGAATTCTTTCTTTGAATGGCTGGACGTAAGAAACGCACTGTAAAGCTGGATTCATAGTTGAACGGACTGTAAACGTAGACGCACTGCTAAAAGATCAACTATAGAATTTATGTACTTTTGTTTATAAATAAACGTAAGCGCAAACGGAAACGGACTGGAACGGAAGGGATGACCAACTTTCATCTTTTACAGTGCGTTTCTTACGTTTCTTACGTCCAGCCAATCAAAAAAAGAATTCAGTGTGATGTCAGTGTCAAAATTTATTTTGTGTAATTTGTATGGCTAATTCATATAATTTGTAGGTTATATCAAATGTCATTCAAAAGTTCCGTTCCGTCGAATTATAAATATAACAATACTTTACAGTACGCTTGTTATATTCCAGTGCGTCTACGTTTGCAGTCCGTCCAACTATAAATCCAGCTTAAAAAATGAAAGTTGGTCATCCCTTCCGTTCCGTTTCCGTTTGCGCTTACGCTTATTTATAAACAAATGTACATACATTTTATAGTTGATTTTTTTGCAGTGCGTCTACGTTTACAGTTCGTCCAACTATAAATCCAGCTTGACACAACTTCAATGTAACTGCGGTCAGTTCCAAGCATTAAAAACTTTGCTTCAACCATTTGCGTCGTATGCACATACCGTTCACAGAATGGAAAACCGTATCAATGTTAGATTTGCAAAGACCAGTGCGTCCTTGTAGTGGTTGGTCAATGCAAAAAAATGTTTAGCAATGAGGCTCACCTTCAATTGATTGGCTACGCCAAGCGTCAGTGGTGTATTTAGAAAATGATGTTGGGGAAGGAAAGGACTCCGTTAGAATCTCGTCATACCATTCATGCGCGTCCGTACTGAAACTACTGAGAAGTTCTGAAATTCAAAAAATTTAAGCTATAAGTATATACAAGCAAAATAGTAATAAATATATCACATTATAAGTATTAATTTTTGTATAATTTCAATTTACAATAGAATATCCAATATTCAGGAGGGCTTCAGGGATATAATCCGAGTCATCCTTAGGGGAGGGGGCAATTGCCTCTTTGCCACTCTCTAAATATGTCACTGCCCAGCGTAACTATAAGAAGGACAGATAACGGGGTAACTACCTTGCCCCCCCCCACCAAGGTACTTATCAGAAATAAAGAAAACCTACATTTTGTTAAAATTTGAAAAATTACCTAATTCTTAAAAAAAATACACATTTACTCCCCCCCCTCCCCCTCATTGCTTTCTCCAGTAACTTTGTCTGGAAAAGGGTTTGGAAAGAGGGTTATTTGAGGTGATGAAAATTCACGGACTTAATTGCTATGGAGAACAGCTGCAGCATTCTCCTTGCAGCAATTAATTTATCTGGCTGTAACTAAAGTGATGCAAACCGCTCCCACTGCGGCGTTGGAGATCCTTTTCTGTCTCCGACCACTTGATCTTCATGTGCAAAAATGGTAAAATCGTTGCTCTCAGACTATGCAACTGGGATCTATAGAATCACAAGACAGGATTGTAGGTCATATGCAGATCATAAAGGCTTGCTCAGAAAGAATACTTTTTCTTCTTCGTCTTCTTCTTTTTCTGTCCACTGCAGGTCAATCGATTTTTTTTCTAAGAAAATAGTTTTACATTTAGACTCCACGGTTGCTTAATCCTCATTGGGAGGTTTTTAACATTTGATAGCGACAAACAACCCGAGGGGAACCGCCGGCTTTACGTGCCCTCCAAAGCACAAAGACGGTCATATCAAATTTTTAGATTTTTCCCGGATTCAAACCGAGTTCTTTAGAGTCATCAATTCTTAAATATCTGTTTTACTGGAAATAAGACAGAACACGAGTAGGAATATTTTCTATCGAAGTTACAATATACAGCTAGGAAATACACATTAGTTTTCCAAACGGAACATAAAGCTACATTTCACTGTGCAAAGACAATTTAGTATAAATGCATCTGCGATGTTAACAATATTCAAATAATTACAGCGGTCCCGTAGCCAGGGGAGCACCTTGGGACACGTGCCCCCCTCCCCCCCGAAATGTAAAAAAACAAACATTTGTTTGTAGCAATAAATATTCCCGGTAGGGAAACCCCCGAAAATGTTGCTTTTTACAGAAAGTTTTTTACAAGTGCTCCCCCCCCCCAAAAATAAAATCCTGGTTACAGGTCTGATTTACGCAGACTCTTCAAAGCACCACTTGTGGCACTCAGATGTCGCAAGGATACCTCTGACTTGGTGCTGGCATCCATTCAGAAATTGAATGAGATTGTGTGCATTATATGTACACTGTACTGTTATTGGGCAGTATTTAATAAAATACTTCAATTTACTGCTTAATACTGCCACTTACTGCTGATACTGTCGGTGACTGTTTAATAATTTACTGACTGTCGTGACTATCTGAAACGGTAATATTTCAGAACAGTACCTAATATTACCGGTTGACCTACCAATCAGTACCGGCAGTAAATAGTACTGTTAGACAATATCGGCGGTAAGTGGTAGTATTATACAGTTATTAGAAGTACTATTTGAATTTTTGGTAATTTTTAATAATCTTCCTCATTGCTCAAGTATTTACTGGATATTTTCGTTTAAAAACAAAATTATCTTGAAGATCCATTACCAGTGCAGTATAATAATTGGGTATATTTTACTATGAAAAAATATATTGAATATCTTGTGTTCGCAGCCACTGCGTTATACAAATATTTTTAAAAATAAAGCAGATGTTTCCCTCTATGAACCAATAGACGACCTCGTTGTAAACCAATTATGACAAGCTAGTAGGTGCCGTTAGATAATTATAACCTCAAATTTTTGACCGAAGTTGCATGTTAATATTATGAAAGTTTTGCAACGACTGAGCACCGCTAGCAAAGTAGGATTAAGTTGGTAAGTTAATTCAAAGTACATAAAAACATTTGTTGATTTTAAAACAATTTGTATTATTTTAGGACTGCACTTGTAACATTGGGAATTTATAGTTTTTATTTATCTAAAGAAAGTGTCACCAGCAGACGTAGGGAGTCTATGAGAGTAAGAGAACGTATGCGCTTGTCTAATACCGGAGAATACCAAACTAGTGTACGTAAATTTATATCCAACGATGGATCAACAGAAGCTGCAATTACTTCAGGAACTGGAAATTGAAGCGATGGCCGATATGTACAACCGTTTGACTGCTGCTTGTCATAAAAAATGTATTCCACCAGTTTACGGCGATTCGGAGATAGCCAAGGGCGAGGCTGTCTGTCTGGACAGGTGTGTGGCTAAATTTTTAGATATTCATGATCGAATAGGTAAGCGATTTGGAGAAATATCCAATCAAGAGCAACAGTCAGCGTTAGGAAATTAAACTGTTTATATATGTTTAAAAATATGTAGCATACTTTAATTAGTTAGACTTTTGTTAATAAGACTATTATAGAATTCACTGTCGATTTATTTTATAATTATTAGTCCTAGCAACCATTTACAGCAGCAGCGATATGCTTGAACCAGTATTCTAGAATTTGAATTTGTATTCAATTATGATTAATTAAATGCTTAATCTGTTGATTTTTAAATCAAAGTATGACACTTGTAAATCGACTAGAAGTTTTGGTTCCTTCTCTTCTCTTGTCATTCTGCCAAAAATTGTCTGCGTTTGCACCCCAGTATGGTTTTACATCGTTGATCACTTTTGTATTATTTTTCGATAAACAAATATGGTTAGTTACTTTTAATAAAACTCGGGACACTTCTATGTTTGCTATGTAGAGGCAACGAAGCTCTAATTTTAACATTTGTGAAAAAAAGATGCACTTTAATAGTGTTTTTTGCATATAACTCGTTATTTTTTAAGTTTCTCAAAAAATAATAGCTATAAAAATTAAAGAGCATTAAATTCTCTACAAAAAATATGCAATTCATTTTTTTTGTAAATCTAACATTTCACGAGGAAATGACTGGCGAATATCAAGCAAATCGATTAACTCTCTCAAAAAGCCTTTATAAGTGCTTACGTAATTTATTACTTTGGTAACTCTATGTAGAGTTTTATTATTAATTTTTTAAAGTAATTTTTATATACTCACACAAGAGTGTAATCAATTAGGTGGCTAAAAATGGTCTTTTCGCATGCCCACATCTTAATATGGATCAAAGAAAATTTCGGCCAACCCAAATCGACAGCACTATTTTAGCGGAGCTTCTAAATACAAAGACCTACACTTTTTGTAGTTGTTGCTAAGGGTTTGATTCACGAACCTAGTGAACTCCTCAACATGCACGAAAGAATTTAATTACCTCGTCATATAAACTACTCCTTAAAATTTCTATAAATTGGCACGAAACTTCAGGAATTCCATTTAATTTCTCGTATAAATACTACCGAAATTCCGATAACATTTAGTTTATTCAGTTTTTACTTTCTACCTTTTCCGATCCTTCCTCAGAAAGACAACAAATGCTTCAGGTGGCTACTTCTTCTGTATCTCGTAAATAATAAAAAAATAGAAAATTATTTTTAAATTTTGTTTTATTAATAACTAGCTGACCCCGCAGACGTCCTGCCTAAAAGATTTTTTTTGTTTTATTGTAATTTAAAATTATTATATAATTTTCATCAGTGAATACAGTGAGTTATTATTTTTTGATACTACAATTATTGATACAGTGAGTTCTAATTTTCTATATTTTAAATGATAATGAGACAATAATAATTAAAAAAAGTGTATAAAAGATTTATTTATATTTCATCGTAATGCTACAGGATACACTATATTTATTTTTTGTAGTTCCGTTCAGTGTATAAATGCATAAATGTTTTGGTGTGCCAACTCAGGAGCAAGCAACATACAATTGGCCGTGTGAAAAACAGGAATTCTTCAAATGCAAGCCAGCAATAGTCAATGATTGCCCTTGTGCTTTGTTGATTGTAATCGCGAAGGCAAGATGCAAAGGGAACTGCAGCCGCTTGAACTCGAATGGTAAATCGTTGGTAATCATCGGTATTCGTGGAATCAGCACATCTTCCCCTTTGAATTTGCTTCAACTCAGTTTACGATATCAGCCTTCAACCTCGATCGTACAACTTCGCCTTGAATGGAAAAATGTTAGTTTTCCTAACTTTTATCGAAAATATCTATTTCCGCACTAGTGCGTAAAAAACTTATTTTACTCTACGCAGTGGCGGTTCGTCAGAGAAGGCAAGGAAAGCTTAGCCTTTGATATATAATAACGATATCTTGGAAAATTTAGGAAAACATTTTTTAGGATATTTCCTTAATAAAAAAAGTTCAAATCAAAGTAATACGTGTCCGTTATGTCGGTAACCGTTTCACGAAATAAGTCTGTTGGACAATGAAGACAAGAAAGACGAAGATAATATTCACGATTATTCCTGTGATACCGGAGATGAGGACGACTATGGTTATGAAGATCCTCAGAGGGGAAGAATTAGAGTAAGATAGAAAGAACTGCCTACTTAATGTTAAGACATTTACTGGATCAGTTTTGCATTGAACACTACTTTTTTTTGCTATACAAGTTTAAATTTGTTTTTTTTTTATAAATTTCTTTTGTACTACCAATCAATAATAAAAGCGTTTAAATTTCAGTCGACGCAAATTCTGCATGTTATACATATTCTTGCATTTTATTTATGTTTTTAATACAAATTATTTAATTTCATATGAATTTAAATCTTTAGTTCTACTTGTTTTCATATGGACGTATTATATAGCAATTTGGAAAATTTAGAAATCATGGGATAAACTGTTTTGTCTGAAAATCTAAAAATTTTGAACACAGTTCTACCGGCGTAAAAAACTGAATACGTATAATGCGCTTAAAAGGATTATCCGATAATCCTTATTTTTTTCTTATATAAGAAAAAACGTGTTATACTTTTCACAACTTTTTTTCCAATAACGCAAATCATAACACCAAACAATCATGACATGTTCTATATGTTTAGGCGAGCTGAATGGAAGCGTGGGTATATTAGCTTGTCACCATAGATTTCATGAAATTTGTATTCGAGAATGGTCAAATGAAAATAATACATGTCCTTTATGTCGGCGACGGTTTCATGAAATAAGTCTGTTGGACAATGAAGACAAGAAAGACAAAGATAAGAATTACGATTATTCTTGTAATACCGACGATGAGGATGACTATGGTTATCATGATGATAGTGATGATGATGATCTGGTTCCTCAGATGGGAAGAATTAGAGTATGATAGCCAAAACATCCTACTTAGTGTTAAGACATTAACTGATAATAAAAAGTAATAAAAAAATAGAAAATTATTTTTAAATTTTGTTTTATTAATAACAAGCTGACCCGGCAGACGTTGTCCTGCCTAAAAGTTTTTTTTGTTTGACAATTTGCAAAACTGTAAGAATTGGGTCCACGAGGCTTGTTCAAACCTATCATAGCTGTCAAATCTATATATTTGCGATTATTGCATTGTATAAATATTTATATTTATAGTGGCCGGTACTGGAGGCCAATAATTTTTGTGGTTAAATTTTCATAGCTTTTATATCGTTTCCCACGACTTTGTATTTAATTTCTTGATTCTTCGTGTTTTTATAGAAATAAGGTTGTTTTTCTATTTTTTGTTTGTTTTTAAACATTTTTTCTATCATTGCTGTGGGATATCCGTTAGATGTTGCCAGTTGTTTTATAATGTTCAGCTCTTTGTCTCTTTCTTTAGGTTGTAGTGGTGTTCTAAACAACCTGGTTAAATAATATTGGAAGGCCGAAGTTTTTTGAGAGAATACGTGAGCTGAATCAGATGGTATAAAGGAGTCGCAGCTAGTGGGCTTTCAGTATATGTGCCAGCTAATGTTACCCTTGTTATCCCATTTTATTGTATATTCGAGAAAATTAATGCTGTTATTATTGGGATTTTCCAGGTTGAAGTTGATATTTTTGTGCACTTCATTAATTAGTTCAAGAACTCAAGAAGAATTTAATATAACAAATTTGTAAGTTTTTACTTCACAGTATTAATATCATAAGTATAGGTACTTCATCTTATAAGTTAGTAAAACATTGGTATTACATTCTATAACATTGGTATTACTTTTCGTTTTTATGCATATTTAAAAAATATCAGCATTGTGGTAACTTAGCAATATTGTTATTTTGCTGCACATTCAATATTCATATATCAAGGAAGCCAACGTGTGATGACCCCTTGGTATGTGATGAATAAGTTGTTAATATTACAATATTATTGTAGTGCTCTTTTGCCTATCTTATAATATGAATCTTATACTCTGAATGTGGGTCGTTGGTTCTCGAATAAAATTGTCGCATTCAAAACAATAAAAAACTGACAAATAGAACAATAATTTATTTGCAACCAGGTTAACAATAAAATAAATAAACAAATGGCAGGACTTACATAAATTCGTCGGCCAAACAAATTATTCTTTAAACACTTTGTACTTGGTCACCTTCTTCAATAATATTCAAATGATTGATTGTTTGTCTAATTTACTTGGTTGGAAAATCTCTTCTATACTTCTTTAAAACTTTTGACTTCTCTCATTAGCTCTCGAATTTCAACTTGTTATTTAAATTTACTTGATTTGTCAGCTCTCCAAAATTTAACTTGTTATTATTTTTCTTACTTAATTTTTCGCTTTCCAAAATTTCCACAACTCTTGTTATTATTTTGCCTTGGTTTCCACACCTTTTATTTTTTTATATAAATCAAATTTGCTGCAGGTCTGCATGTCTGCTTGCTTTGACCGACATCATTTATGTAAGTCCCAAAATATAGCATTAAATAAAAATGGTACAATTAAACTTTCTAAAACCAAACATAACTATTAAAAATACAAACAACTTAAACTAAACAAATCAACAATATAACACATAACGAACAAATAAAATATGGAACAAAATGAATTAAAATGGCAAATTAAATTAAAATGGATTGTAAAGCCCTGCCATTATTGTTCCTCAAGTTGCAAGTCAGTTCTTTAGATCTTTAATTAGCAACCCATCTTTGTCGTATGATATGAACACAACATTATATTAATAAGTAAAATGTAGATTAGTTGATGAGTAGAGGAGTAGTAGTTAGGATGTCGACGAAGTAGGTTAATAATGTAGTTTAAGTGTACATATAATTAAGTGTAAACATTAACACCCGTATTTATAAAAATTTTAGAAAGTTAAAATACCTTTAAAATGCCTGCGTCATAAAACACCAATCACAAACGTTCATTTGTCTACATTGTCAAGTATTCATTGGTTGTTTAACTTTAATGAGCGTTTTAGTTAAAATAGGTTTAAAACACTCTCTAAGTCTTTTTATGAATACAGGGGTAAATATAACTAAATTGAAACAACCCATTTTTAAATTCAAACAACCAGCAGAAACCCATCAATCGATACCAACAAAATGCATAATAATCAACAAACATTTTTTAGATTATTACAGCATTAAAAAAAACAAAAATAAATTGTTTTTTGGGCACTTTTTATATCAATTGCGATTGAAGAGTGTTTCTCAACCGTACCCCCAAAAAGGACCCCTAGTGGATACCTAGGCATAGGTTATTGAGAAACGCTGATCTTGATTATAAACACGCTTTTATGTATAAATGATATTAGAAAAATTAGATCGTGTATTTCTTCCGCAATAGCTTGTAATTAAGAAGTGACCATTGTTCCTCCCATATTGTGAGGTATTTTACTTTATTTTTTAAGTTCATAACGAAATATCCCAATCGTTTATCATTGGATATGAATAAAGAAACGCTTTTAAAATAATTTTTTTTTATTTACCAAGACAAAAAAAACTTGCAAATTAACAAATTTAATTAAACTGAATTTTCTATCTCAGTCCAGTTCTTCCCCACCGAGGGTGTATAAAGTCGTATCCGTCCTCATCTTCATCAGCATCGCTAAAATATAGATCAACATCATCGAAGTTATCCGATGTCTCTTCGTCAGATCCTTCACCAATGTCGTGAAGCACATCGTTAAAAAAGTTATTTCGTCGGACAGGTGGTAATCGCATTTGTCCATTTTCTGGTATTACTTGTTGTTGTGGTTGTTGTTGTTCGCCATCATTTACAAAATTGTTTTGATCTGTACGGAACGTAATAACTCCAATTATCACTTGATCTTTGTTGTTGTGATCGAATAAATTTATTTCGACATAGGATTGACGACATAATGGGGTCCGTTGCTTTGGCCCCCCCCAGTTAATATTTTTGGCCAAAAAGCTAGCTCCCGATTCTACATAGCTAGCACCAGCTAGCACCCAAATATTAGAGCTAGCACCATTACAGTTTTTTCACAAATCCACATTGAAGCTGGGGGGGGCTAACGTAACGCTAGCCCCCCCAGTTAATATTTTGGCTCCGAAAGCTAACTCCCTAATCTATATAGCTAGCACCAGCTAGCACTCAAAAATTAGAGCTAGCACCATTATGGTTTTTTCACAAATTAGTATTTCATAAAAATGTCTAAATGCTTCATTCCACTGCGCATGATCCATGATATATTCCACTCGCTCCGCCCATTCTAAACTTGACTAATAACTTTTTAACAAAGTAGGGCTTAAAAAAATATCAACAAGACAACTTTAAGTCAAAATTAATACACTAAATTCCGATTTTGTCTTACATGCTGTAAATAAAAATATGACACCTGATTATTTGACTTGGCGAAACATCTTCTTTAGTTTTTAACAAGTCATTATAAATTTCTTATTTACCGTTGTGTCGTCACGTATAGGTCAAAATTCTATTATCTAAGGGAGCGTTCATAAACCACGTAGTTTGATTTTGACCTCTTTAGAACCCCTCTCCCTCCCATCATGTAGCTTAACGTAGCTTTTACCATGATAACCCCCCCCCCCTAGATGGAACGTAGTTTTTTTTCCTATAAAGTCCAGAAGACATGTTATGTTTTCTGTTAACAAAACTATTTAAAAATTATTTGGTATAAAAAATGAATAACACCGATATTTGTTTTTAAAACAAATAGCGCACCTATATAAAATATAAATAAAAAAAATCCAAATACGGAAATAAATATCCATATTATGTTGTCGCTTATATTCTGAAAATTGCTTTCATAATAAATGAAGAAAACTACGTAGCTTGACTATAATCCCCCCGTACCCTCACGTAGCCCTGCGTAGCTTTCTACCTAACCCCCCCCCCTTGGCCAAACCACGTTGTTTATGAACGCTCCCTAAGACCCGGTCTATATAGAAATTAATAGCTTTTCTATACTCCAAATTAAAAAAAAGTAAATAAAAAATATATATAATTATTGAGTAACCTCTGTATTTACATTTTTATTTTTTAAAGGGCTTATGCCCGGTTTCTGAAGATCTCTGGTTAACTAATCATATAGGTTAGTTATTTAAAATAAAATGTTTGTTGTAATTGCCCATAGATGGGGATATGGTACACTTAGTTCAAATTAAGCAATAATTTAGTAATTAGACAAACGTAGTTATGTAAAAAATTGTTTTTCTTTGTTATTTACCAGAGATCTTCAGAAACCGGGCATTAATCCTTTAATCTTAAATTTTTAAGTTGGCCAAATCAGCCGAATTAAAATACTATATAAGCCCGCAGTTTGGAAACAAAAAGTAAGACAAAACTTACCAAATAACATAATGGGAAAAAAGCGTTCAGAAATTGAGATTCAATCAATTATAGATGTATTGCAAAGGTTTCCGTTAGAATCGCTATATGATCGAGTCAAAAAATGTTTTGTTTCCAAACACGATACAATTTGGCAAAAAATATCGGAAGATCTTATATTACTTTATAATTTGCACATGTCAAAACTAGGAATTTATACGGCAGTTTCAAAAAATTATTATGATTTATGGAATGTTCTACAAATTTACCCGGACGATGTTAAAGATGTGCAAGCAATATACGAAGAAGTTTCTATCGGTAATATATCATGCAGTACTAACAGTAACAGTAATAGTAGCACTGATATTGAAGAAGACTGTTCTAACGAAATGGAAACTACTTATCAGTTCAACATTGCCTTGACGTGGACTGAATATTTAAGTTTTGATAAAAAACTTGTTATACACAAAAGAAAGGATAAGTCTGTGAAAAAATCAAAGCATGCTGGTGAATCTAGAAGTGCATATGTTTTCGCTAATTCCAATTGGACAAATGTAATACACAAGAAACTAATAGAAAATTCGACACTCACATGTACGTTAAAATTTGACAGACATAAATTTTTTCCGTTTGGTCCACTGTTTTTAAAGATTTGGGCAGTTTGCAAAGAATGTAAATCAAGAATTACATGCGTTTTGATAAACGAACCACAACAAAATGAAATTTTGGAACTGAATTGTACTGTTCGAGGAAATTTCAGCAAGAAGCACACATTAAATTTCAAACGTCCACTTCGGGGTGACCTGCGATCATATTATGTAAATAAAATGGTTCACGAAAAGTATTCATCTAGTAGAATTCAAAGTATTATCGTTAATAATGAATTAGAAACAGGAAAAATGATGCCCGAACTCAGTACGCTTAGAGCTGCAAAATGTAAAGAAAAGAAAAAGAATTACCTCAATGAAAAACCTATCGATTCTCTTCACGAAATGAAAAACATTCAAGAATTTTCTAATGTTATTCGCAATATTGGTCATTCTCCGTTTTTTGTATTTTGGTGGTCAAATTCCCAGCTTCTTGTATATCGACGATATTGTGAAAACAATTACAGTAGAATAGCTATCGATGCCACAGGATCAGTTGTAAAACGAATTATCTACACCGACGGAAGCACATCAAGGCATATCTTTTTATATGATATTGTAATATTGTATCCAAATCGAAAACAATATTCCGTTGGATCAATGCTTAGTGCTTCGCAAAACACAGAAGAAATAACGCATTGGCTATCCGTATGGTTTAGAAGCGCAGGATGTATTCCGTCAGAAGTAGTAACTGATATGTCTCTTGCTTTAATGCATTCGTGTGCAAACACATTTACGCCACATAAGAACCTCAACCAATACATTGAACAATGTTACAAAGTACTATTTAGAAATGAAGATAATATTTCTAAATGTTTTCTTCGTTTTGATGTGGCCCATTTTATAAAGCTCGTTACTAGATGGCCTAGCCTTAGAAATCAGCATAAACTAACCAGAACATTTTATCTTCGATGTATGGGACAAGTTGTGCAATGCAAAGGAATAGAAGATTTGCAGTTATGATTAGATGCTATGTTTATCGTTGCTTATTCCGATACAGAAGGGCACTACAATGGCAACCCTACAATTTGCGAAATTAATAAAAAGTGGCTTATTGATCGTATATCTACAGGAACAGTTGAGCTCAACAAGATTATAGACGAGGAAAATGTTGCAGTAGAAGACGTTATGGGAAAGCTACACGATGAAGAAAAGCAAGAAAAGGAAACCGATAATAATTTTAGAAGTTGGTGCAAGAATATTTCCGAATTCGCAAAAATTAGAGTCAACACACCAGATGAAACAGGTGACCGAGGTAATCAACAGGTTTTACCTTCTTTCGTGGACGATTTTTTAAAGATTTCCAATTTTTTGCCTTTATGGAGCAGTATTATGTGTAAAAATTTTCCATTTTCGCCTAGAATTGCCAGCTCAGCATCGGCTGAAAGTAATTTTAATCAAATCAAGAACAGAATTTTTGCTCACGAAAAACTTCCTCTACGTGTGGATGAGTTTGTTGGCGAATACATCAGGCACTATGAAGGTGCTATGAAGCTGGCTATCGAGTATAATATGATCGCTAATATTCAAGTCGAAACAATTTCTACAAGCCAAGTAGAAAAATCATCGGTACTTCACAATTTCAAAGGTGAAACAAATAATTCACAATCAAGCCATAATCTTCTGTTGCCTGATAATCTGTGCGCTTCTTGTCAATTAGGAATTGGAAGTGCTAATGTTGCATGTAAATTATGCAATTTGTTGTTGCATAACAATGACAACTGTTCTGTCTCATACGAAGATGAGATATATTGTAAAGGATGTTATATTAGAGGTACACAAGATAAAACATTGTCCGAAAGAGTCGCTGAAGAATCATGGATGGGAATGAACGTTCCTCCCAAGAAAAGACCCCGAAAGTCATATTTAGAACCTCATTCAGAAATGGCTGTTGTCGATTGGACGAGAAAAATAAATATAACGACAATTGGACTCCTGCGGAATGGTAATATAGTTCATTTGAAACCACTAAAAATCTTCAAACAATGGGGAAGTTTCCTAAAAAAAAAATGCGATTTTTTTTTTAAATTATAAAAATAAATCAATTTTTAAGGGACCCCTATTCGACGGATTCTTTTATAAATTTGTTAAAGCCCTAAAAAATCGATTTTAAATTCAAAAAAATCCAAGATGGAGTAAAATTGGACGATTTTGAAATGTGGCAACGTCGCGAGTTGAACATTTAAATATATTCAATTTTCGATTCTGCACGTCATACGAACCTTACATGTGCAAGACCGAGTCAAAAATATCTGTTGTGTAGGATAAATGAGATAGAACATTTATTTTAGCAAACGTCAAATCACTAACCTCAAAATGAAACTGTTTTTTTTTGTTAAGTACATGGATTATAATTAGAGCTGGGAATCGAATATATTCGAATATTCAAACTTCCAGTACTGACCGCAACTTGAAAGTTTTTTTACGTTTTAATAATTCCTATTGGAATGTAAGTTTACATTCAGTTTACAGTTATGTCAAGATTTAATTGATAAATCGATGGCGTTTTGGGAACGTTTTGTATTTTCAAAGTTAAATTATGATTAAAAAAAAAATAATAAAAATTTAAAATATTATTCAATTTATTATTTACAATAATATATGTATACAAATATAAACAGTGTCTATCTTAATACATCATTTTTATTAGCTCAGGTTAGTGGTGATTCTGTAAGGAATATGTTAATTTTAACGTGCGTTAAAATATATTACTTTTTAACATAATTTTGCATTCTGTAAAACAGTAGATAACGTATGTGTTAAAATTTTTAAATTTAACATCATGCGTTAAAACGTTCGGTAATATTCGTTAAAAGTAGTTGCAAGTTATCAAATTAGTTCCAATAGCGCTCAAACGAAATTACAAATGTCAAAATATAACCAACATATGGGACATTTATAAAAAATGGCAACAAAAGAAAAGCAGGAAATAGTTGATATCGAATTTGAAATCTTTGATTTAACCATTCCATATTTTATGGCGGATCATTCTGGTGATTACATATTGGTGGGGAAGTAACTGGTGAGTAACAGGAAGAGGAATGTTGTAGGTTCTGCAGATATTGTGCCAAATTGCACCACTATAAATAATTTTTGCAACTCTTAATGGATTGTACTATAAAGCTCTATGGCCATCAAGAGCTCTAAATCTTCTTTTTAATAAACCAATTGTATGTTCCACCACGGACGTATCTAAGAGGGGTGTTTAGGAGGTCTAAATAGGGCGGTAAATAGACCGTGGGATTTTTAATAAAATTACAGAATCACAAAAAGTACAGCGTTAAACCTCCCCCCCTCCTCCAAAATCTATAGCTGTGTTCCACTATAATTCTTTGGTTTGTAAAAGCGAACGTCCACTAGCAAGTTTTCTTCTGCAAGTGCCGTCTGCAAGTCGCTTCCAGAAATTATTGCTTGTAGAAACACAATCTGCAAGCTACTCCACAGTAGTAGAAATACTTCTGCAAGTACTTGCAGACGGCACTTGCAGAAGAAAACTTGCTAGTGGACGTTCGCCTATAAAGCCACATAAAATCTTAATTGATGGCAATTTTCTGCAGCATTTATAAATGGTACCAACAAAAAAAGGTTCTAATGGATACCATTGTTGCCAAGAAAATGGTTAAAAGAGCCGGTATTTAAAATGATTCCATTCTAAAGACGCATCTCCACTTAAGCGGTTTTTACCGGCGGCTGAAGTCGGGCAGCTTTTTATGTATGCTTTAACATTGCCCGCACACCTCCTACTAAAGCCGCCGGCAAAAATTGCCTAAGTACAGACGCGTCTTAGGACTCTTCTTGCAACACACGTCATCCATACAGCAGAATCGTGCACAGAACTGGGGAAACGAGCATTTAAATTTAATATATTTGAAGTTACGAATAAAATCACAAATAATTTGTGCATTAATTGAATAATATCCCTTTCTACAATAATATTAGCATATTATGTTAATTGCCTTTGAATAGTTCGAACTTCTCGTCTAAATTTTAAATATTTTAATAAAATACAACTAAATATTTATATAAACATTACGTGCTGTATTTGTTGTTTATCATGATTATCAACAATCATAATCATCATCAAACTCATCCAGTGCCATATTTTTAACAAAAATTTACAAGATAACGTTAACAACTCTCACAAAACAAGAATGCAAATTATTAACATGTACTACTTGGGTAGGCTTTAAAATCAAACAATAAACACCTTGACATAACGCATTATGTTAAAAATTTAACGGTTCCCGATCTTACAGAATCGGAATTTACGTTAAAATTTTAACTTTACGTTAATTGTTGTTTATAGAATTGGAATTAAAATTAACATCACGTTACAATTTTAACACCCGTTAAAATTTAACATATTCCTTACAGAATGACCACTGTTGTACATTAATAATACCGCAAGCTATGGTAACCGCAGCATTCAACGATCCCAATGAGTGAATATCAACTTGAGCATGGGGACTCAATAATTGAAATTCACGTATCCTACGTGATATGAATACGTATAGCAGAAATGTTTCTGCTTTCTCGAACTTCTCGATCAGATAACTGTAGTTTCTCCGATACACTTGCAGGCCTTATTAATTTTACATTCTCGCTCGATAAAACACTACTTAAATGTTTGAAACCTCTATCAGCTAAGACTGACGTTTGTTGAGGTAATTTCTCTAAATATCCACAATTTTCTACAATAACGAGGTCACTTGCCCTACCTCCAAAACCTACCGATACAAAATTAACAAATCCGTAAGGTGTTGAAGATATTAAATATTTTATCGTGTTGGAATTTTTGTAACTGGACCATGTCATTGCCTGATGAATTGCATTGGAAGGTTTCTCTATACTTATTTCAAAACAATCAATGATGGAGACAACATTGTTATATCTTAGCCTAAAAGATATTGGCATAAATTTTAAAATTGTTTGTTTATCTGGCCAATAAATAAAGTGTCTCATTACATCTTCTAAATGGTAAACAGATTCATTAAAAATTTTGCATATAAATGAAGTAGATATTCCAAAATCTAAACCTAATCGAAGATAAGAATCGTTAAGTCTAATCTTTTTTAGTGTTATTAAAATATCTCTTTCTATTAGGTTTTTAGAAGAGGTAATTAATTTTACCAAGTGATAAACTTCATTCGGTAATCCTAAATAAAATCTTGGATGCATTTGGATAGCAGTCAACTCACGTTGTCTGCTCAACGTCTTAAAATTATTATTATCTTCTATTTCATCTGAACTGATAGATGATGGTTCAAAAGTGGTATCCTTCAATGGTAACAATTCTGAAGAATTTAGCAGAGAAGAACTACCAGTACTACTATTAAGTGCAGGAATAGTCTGATGTTCATTTTGAGTTTCGTCTCGCGCTTCATCTTGAGATTCGTTTCGATCATCATCTTCTGATTCTTCATCTAATTGAGAGGTATCAACTTTATAATTAGGCGATTTAAGAAACAAATGTGGCACAATTTCTTTCTTTAGTTTTATATAACAAGTTTTTTTCGTTTTTCTCATTTCTTTAATATACAAGAAGTTAATGCAATCGTTCTTGATCTGTAAATAAATAAAATAATACTTTAAATATAATAACATGTACATCAGGTTATAAGTGATAGATTACTTACATCAAAATGATCTTCGCAGCAGTACCGGGAAGCTATCGGTACCTTTTGAATATTCACCTTTTCATACCATAAAGATCTTCGTTCCAAATTTCTGGGCACTACTAAAAATGCTTTCTTAGGAGCATTTTCACTGGTATTTTTACATGAAGGGATAAAACAAGTTTTTTTAGCCATGGTAACGCAAAGAATTGTAGTAATTTTAACAAACTGTAAAAATGATAACTAAATTAATGATAGTTGAAAATAGATTTATATAATATATATAGAAATATACCATATTACCAAGTGCAAATAATAACCAACTTAAAAATATTTAAATTTAAATTTAATATAAAATTATAATTCATGTACTCAACTTTAAATTCAACAAAAATAGTTTCATTTTGAGGTTAGTGATTTGACAAACGTCAAATTAATGTTCTATCTCATTTATTCTACACAACAGATGTTTTTGACGCAGTCTTGCACGTGTAATGTTCGTATGACGTGCAGAATCGAAAATTGAATATATTCAAATGTTCAACTCGCGACGTTGCCACATTTCAAAATCGTCCAATTTTACTCCATCTTGGATTTTTTTGAATTTAAAATCGATTTTAGCCACTTTAATGAACGTATTTTAAAAAATGATCAATGAACCACAGGCTCAAATACGTTCATGTTTCATTTTATGAAAAGACCCAAATTGAGGAAACTTCCCCATTGGTAACGTTAAGAAACACTTGCGGACTAGATGCATTAATTCAAATATTTTGTATTGGATATTGTGATTCGTTTGTTATCAAGGAATATATGGAATCAATGAAAGACAGTAATAGGTTCGCAAAATTAGTAGTCCAAGTTGTGAATAAAGGTGTGAACATTCATACCTACAGAACTCGAGCAGAACTACTATACGAACATTTTCCAAAACATACCTTGCCAGAAAAACTTATAGAAATTAACTGTGAAGATAGTATCACCAATATAGCCAAACTAACTTTAGAAAACTTTAGAATAGGAATGCAAAGTGACGAATGCAACAATTGCAAGAATATTCAACACGCTGAACTAAAATGGTTATCGGTAGAACTGAATACTATTGAAGAACTGCAGAGGAAATTAGAGACTCACATATCCGAACATGTATTCAGAAAAACGTGCAATGAATGTGGAAACAATCGGTTCTTGCGAAAGATAACTTTAGATCGAATATTTATTGTAATAGAACCAATTGCAACAAGTAATATGCTTTTAGAATTGACCACAAATTTGGAAGATATACCACCACATTTTTCAATAAATGGCGATAAATATGTACTACGTGGTATAGTAGCATTTCAAGGAACTTCACAACATACACCAAATTGTATGGGACATTTTTTGACATATGGAAGACGACACAATGGTAAATGGGAAATATATAATGACTTGTTAAAAATTAAAGAAGATGTTTCACCAAGTCAAATAGTCAGGTGTCATTTCCTTATTTACAGCATATAAAACAAAATCGTAATGTATTAATGTTCATATTTTTTTAAATAAATTTATTTTATTTTTTATGATTTATTTAATTGGTGTATTATAACTTACAACGTTATTAGTGGAATGCAGCGAAATAGTATCAACGCACAAAATGATATAGTAATATTATGTTAATTAAGGTTGTAGGTGACTTTTTCTTTCTGTTCTTAAATAAATTACATAATGTAGTTAACAATAAGCCCTACTCTGTTTAAAAATTATTAGTCAAGTTTAGAATGGGCGGAGCGAGTGGAATATATCATGGATCATGCGCAGTGGAATGAAGCATTTAGACATTTTTATGAAATACTAATTTGTGAAAAAACCATAATGGTGCTAGCTCTAATTTTTGGGTGCTAGCTATATAGATTAGGGAGTTAGCTTTTTGGCCAAAAATATTAACTGGGGGGGGCTAGCGTTACTTTAGCCCCCCCAGTTTCAATATGGATTTGTGAAAAAACTGTAATGGTGCTAGCTTTCATATTTGGGTGCTAGCCGATGCTAGCTATGTAGAATCGGGAGCTAGCTTTTGGGCCAAAAATTTTAACTGGGGGGGGCCAAAGTAACGGACCCGACATAATGGACAAGTTTTCGTTCGATTGGACCAATTTCTTATACACACTTCGTGAAATGTGTGCTTACAATCTAATACCGCCACAATTCCTTTCAGGTCGTCTAAACAAATCGTACACGTCATTTTAGAACTAATTTAAACTGAGATTCGTGAATATATTCTGTCAATTTCAATTGCTGATTATTTATGGTTTAGGATGTGTATTCCTAGTGTTGTATTTAATGATATTCGCAAAAAGGTTGTGAAAAATTGAGCACGTTTGTTCTTATATAAGAAAGTAAATAAGGATTATTGGATAATCCTTTTAAGTCAATTGTTCGTATTTACCATTTTAATCCGCCCCAATACTGATCAAGATCTTCGGATTATCGGATTACTGTTTGATAAACAAACAAAAGCCAAATTCAGTTAACAGTTTATCCATTGGTTTGTATAAACAATAATAACATAAATATACCCAAAAAATTTACGAAAATATGAAAGCGAGTAGATGTGTGAAATGTATTACTCAAAATGATATAAAGTTAAGTAATTTGATCATTGCGTTAACAAACTAAAAAAATATTTGCAATATTTCCAATTAAAAATTTATGTTAAATACAAAAATATATACAACTTGCAAGATCGGCGTCGACTGAGGGCACATCACGCGAAGCGCTTTATGTGACGCAAAACTCACACGTGCGATTTAAAATATTACCCTTAAAATATTACTCATTGAGTACCTTTATTATCCCCAATAGATCACGTAATGTTTCAAAGCGTAGTTTAGGAAGAACGTTTGTTAATACAGGGTGCGGCATCATAACTTCCTTATTTCAAAACGCAATAAAACCCATTTTATGGATTAGAATTTTTTATTATTTTTTTTAATAATGTAGGTACATATTTAAAATTTTGTTTCACACAGTTTTAAAAATCATGTCCGGTAGATGACGCCCCCCATTGTCAATACACTGAATGAGACGATTTCTAGGGTTTCTAGCATGTCAACTGGTATGTTGGCAATTTCAGCTCGAATATTGGCTTTGAGATCATTTAATGTTCTTAGACGGTTGACTTAACACGGAATTTTAAAAATCCCCACAAAAAAATATCGCAAGGGGCCAAATCCGGGGAGCGATTTTGAAAGGCACGCTGAGTTGCGATCACAGAACGTCCATTCGAAAAGTACGCCTCAACGGCAAATGCACGCTGCTCATTGTTCCAACGCATCGTGGCGACTGACCGGATGAGGAACAAAACTTTAGGTGTACGCCTACCGAATAAGAACAGTCTCCGCCCACTACGATCTTTACAGTCTAAATGGCGCGCATTTCAAAAAAGGAAGTTATGATGCCGCACCCTGTATATCCGCACTTTGTCTTTCACTGGTAATGTACTCTACATTAATCTCACCTTTACTGTACAAATCGCGAATAAAATTATACCTGACATCAATGTGCTTTGAACGTTGGTAAGATTCTGGATAGTGGACACCAATTTTTCACCCAACAATCGATTTAACCAGATAGCTGCCTTTGCTGCCGCCACTTCACTAACAAATTCAGCCTCGGTAATGGACTCAGCAACACATTGCTGTTTTTAACTCTGCCATACGACCGAACCCCCTCCAATTTTACATAAAATTCCAGATGTAGATTTTCTATCTTTCTCGTCGCCAGCAAAATCTGAATCATTGAAGATTTCAAGGTTTCGTTTTTTCTCATAAAGCATGCCAAAATCTTCGGTACCTTTAATATATCGCGTGATACGATATATTAATTTACCTGTAGAGGGAAAACAAAAAATGTATTACGTACCGGTTTTGAAAACTATTGTGGCTTTATTTCAAAACGACACTATTATAACTGTTGGTTAGGGTCAGACCATTAAAGTCGGATTTTTAAAGAAAGTGGTTTACTAACTCATATTACAGATGGAAAGATCTTTAAAAATAATTGTTTCTTTAAAACAAACAAAAATGCATTACGTATTATATTATTTCAAGATGAATTTGAAATATGCAATCTTCTCGGATCCAAGAAACAGAAGTATAAGATACTTGCAGTTTATATGACACTGGCCAAAGTTCCTCCATTTCTTAGATCAAAAGTAGAATTAATTCAGTTAGTTGCTTTGGGAATTGAAAAAGAAGTAAAAGAATATGGAATAACAAATTTTTTCAAGGTTATTGTGGAAGACCTACATTGCTTAGAAACTGAAGGAATAACGGACCAAAGGACTTTGAAAACGATAAAAGGTGCCGTCGTCGCAGTTGTTGGAGATAATTTAGGTTCTCACCAAATAGGCGGTTTTGTCCAGGTTTACCTTCTTGTATTGCTCATGATTTGTTTGAATGTGTTTGTTCCAATGATTTAATGTTAGCTGTTAATTATTGTATAAAACAAAAACATTTTTACACTAGATTTTCTCAATTCTCGTTTAAAAAATGAACTAAGATTCGTAGGAGAAATGAACGTAAAAAACTAAAAGTACATTGCAAAATGTAATATTGCATAAATTAACTGAATTTATAAAACTCCATCATTTACCATGTAAAAATACAATATAAATCTACATAATGTACATTTACACTGATTTTTTACAGTGCACGTTTTAAAACATTTTTTATTGGGGATAATCAAGGCACTCAATGAGTAATATTTTAAGGGAAATATTTTAAATCGCACGTGTGACTTTTGCGTCACATGAAGCGCTTCGCGTGATGTGCCATCAGTCGACGCCGATCTTGCAAGTTGTATATATTTTTGCATTTAACGTAAATTTTTAATTCGAAATATTGCAAATAATATTTTTTTACTTTGTTAACGCAATGATCAAATTACTTAACTTTATATCATTTTGAGTAATACATTTCCCACATCTACTCGTTTTTATATGTTCGTAAATTTTTTGGGTATCTTTATGTTATTATTGTTTATACAAACCAATGGATAAACTGTTAACTGAATTTGGCTTTTGTTTGTTTATCAAACAGTAATCCGATAATCCGAAGATCTTGATCAGTATTGGGGCGGATTAAAATGGTAAATACGAACAATTGACTTAAAAGGATTATCCAATAATCCTTATTTACTTTCTTATATAAGAACAAACGTGCTCAATTTTTCACAACCTTTTTGCGAATATCATTAAATACAACACTAGGAATACACATCCTAAACTATAAATAATCAGCAATTGAAATTGACAGAATATATTCACGAATCTCAGTTTAAATTAGTTCTAAAATGACGTGTACGATTTGTTTAGACGACCTGAAAGGAATTGTGGCGGTATTAGATTGTAAGCACACATTTCACGAAGTGTGTATAAGAAATTGGTCCAATCGAACGAAAACTTGTCCATTATGTCGTCAATCCTATGTCGAAATAAATTTATTCGATCACAACAACAAAGATCAAGTGATAATTGGAGTTATTACGTTCCGTACAGATCAAAACAATTTTGTAAATGATGGCGAACAACAACAACCACAACAACAAGTAATACCAGAAAATGGACAAATGCGATTACCACCTGTCCGACGAAATAACTTTTTTAACGATGTGCTTCACGACATTGGTGAAGGATCTGACGAAGAGACATCGGATAACTTCGATGATGTTGATGTATATTTTAGCGATGCTGATGAAGATGAGGACGGATACGACTTTATACACCCTCGGTGGGGAAGAACTGGACTGAGATAGAAAATTCAGTTTAATTAAATTTGTTAATTTGCAAGTTTTTTTTTGTCTTGGTAAATAAAAAAAATTCTTTTAAAAGCGTTTCTTTATTCATATCCAGTGATAAACGATTGGGATATTTCGTTATGAACTTAAAAAATACAGTAAAATACCTCACAATATGGGAGGAAAGATGGTCACTTATTAATACAAGCTATTGCGGAAGAAGTAGACGATCAAATTTTTATAATATAATTTATATATAAAAGTGTGCTTCTAATCTAGGTGATTTTAGCTTCATAAAAACATTTATAAAACTTTTCATAGTTGGCGGGATTAAGGGGGGATCTCTGCAACTGCGCCCTCTAATGAATATTATTTTACCTCTTTTGTCTACCACGGTCTCGGTACCATGATCTATGATTTTCAGGTTTGGTAGTTGGGAGTTTCAGTTTTTTGAGAGATATTTTGAGCAAGCTGGTGCGTATTTAGAGACCTACTCACTTCGAAAATCTCCCACTTTCAAGTTTTGTGAGGTTCTTAGCTTGCATCTTTCCTTGTCATTCTTTTAAGTAAAATATCTCTTGTTTTTCTATATAGGCGCGTCAGTAACATACACATAAGGAATAAGGTCTGCAATTACATTAGTTAGCATTAGTTTTAAATGTTATAATTTGCCGGTAAAGCCCACGTAAGCAGGTGAATATTTAGTTTATCGAATACAGATAACTCTTTTTTGGTTGGAAACTTGAATCCCAAGTTACTTGGGAATTCTCCGTATGTGCCATATATGTAAATTTGAACACGGTGTAAGTGAGATTATCAACTGCAAGCACAATGTCATGTTCCAAAATTTCTCATTAAATTTGATTTATAATTTGTTAAATTAATTTGTTACTTTTTGTAAAATGTTTTATTGTTGAAATGATAGTGAAGTTTTGTACCCTGGGATTTATTTTGAAATATAAAATTAGATGGTAATATTGTGAACAATAAAATTGATTATGTTTTTGGATAGGTTCTTTTTTATTTGTATAAATAAGAAGAATTGTACTAGTTTTGGATCAAGTTGGATTAATAATTTTGAAATTTAATTTTCGGATGATTGGAGGTGTTTTGAGATTGCAGGATTCGAAATATTTGTGAAAATAGTTGTAATTTTTGTAAATATTAAAATATCTTTTCAAGTTTGCGTTCCATTTTATTCGTGCATTGTGAGTTCCATTTGATATATTTTTAGATTTAAAAGCTTCTAGTTTTCTAGCGGTTCCTGATTTAAAATTTGGGACATAGAAGAAGACACAACGTTATATTGCATAAGCCATTCGAAGAAGTAACGGCAGTGTAAAGGGCGTGTTATTACTGAAGAAAATCAAGTGGTTCGTACGCGAGGATCTCATAACCACGTGGTCAGCGTCGCCCGAATTGAGAAGCCAACCAAGTTGTTGAAAAAATCAAGGAAAATAGTAAAACTGTGGTTGACACGCCGGCTCATATTATCTCGACGTCGATCGATGCTTTGCTCTCAGCCGTGGCCGCGGAACTTCCTTCGATTTGTCTTATAAAGAGAACTGTTCAACGGGCAAGAAGAACAGCCACTGCTCCACTTCTCAATCCGAAGAATGTTACATTTATAAATTACCCAGTAGATAGAATAAATTCAGACTTCCCGGATCTTGCGGGTTTAATGATTCCGCGCAAATTGTCTTTCAAACACTTGGTTGTTTTGAATCACTGTCATTTGGCCGAATTCTATTGGCCGACAGTTTTTGGCCGATAAATCATTTGGTCGACACATCATTTGGCCGACAGTCATTCGGCCGATATATTAATATTTAAATAAATTACCTATATTGCTTTATTTTAATCATACTAAAAATACATTATACTCGTACATAATACGAAATACTCGCAAGCAATACCACAAGAGCTTTGATTTATCGGATAATTTTTAATTTCAACGAATACGTAATAATAATTTAATTAATAATAATTTTTAATTTCAGACAAAATCACTCGAGCAATCTCGCTAACGCTCGATCGCTCTAGTGATTTTAGTCGACCCAGTTTTCTCTCGCTAAATTACTAGTCACGTATTATGTATCAGTAAAATGGTGGTAATAAAGTTGCCTCCATTTAACAGGGGAAATTTACTAAGTTATTAGTAAATATCATTTACAACATTCTTGTGAATATTACCCGGTTTCTAAGGGTGAATTTATCTTAAAAATTGTCGACTATGTTTTGTTCCATTATTTTTAAGGTAAATTCACCCTTATAAAATTACCCCTGGTATGCGAATTTACCTTGACAATAGGAGGTTGCCTCCTTTTTTCTGAGTAATTTTCCCCAATTTTTTTGACGTGAATACGTCTATAAAATCGGTAACACGTTCAAAAATTTAAAACAAATATGTAACGAAAAATGTGTGGGTGTACAAAAAGTACACCCTACATGTTCAAAAATTAAAAAAATATATGTAACAAAAAAAGTGCTACTTACCATTTACTGCTAAATTTTATACAAAATTTCATACAAAATTATACAATAACGATGGATAAAGTTTGGGCAAATTTTTTAGAAAATTTTCGTGTGAAAAATACAAAAAATTAGGCATCGTCTCAAATGGGCTTTATATAGAAGTATTTCCGAATTGGTACACAAACTTATCGGATTATCTTCAGTTATAATTTTAAATTGGTAATCCTTTTCAATCATTTAATCAATTACAGACACAATTACAAAATAGTATTATGCAAACTCAGAAATAGAAATTTCACAAAATATTGGCGTGGCGATAATTTATTATTAAACCTAATAAACTCGTAAATATTAATTTAATAAAATATATTATAAGTAAAAACAAGAAAAAAAGAAAATTTCATTAAAACGTCCCCTCAGTATTAAAATTGTTTTTAAAAATTTCTATTTCTGCAGATTCTTCTTTAAATGCTTTTGCTGCCTCATCATTACAAATATCATCTTCTAACCATTTTAAACATAATTTCACTTCTGCAGCTTCTTTTTTAAATTTTTTTGTTTCTTTAGCGGTCAATTTCTCTTCCGCCTTACACTTATTACTTGCGTACAAGCAGTTTCCCCTCGTGCCCGCTTGTGCGTTAACCATACACAAATCACAAGGTGGAACGTTTGATGAAGTTGTCTTTCACTATGATCGTTCGCAACAGACCCAATTGGTATATGTGCCGATGAGTCGAGCGACATCTTTGCAAGGACTCTACATAACCAACCCTACAGACGATTTCAAGTTCCATCACGGCTATGGTAGTGTAACACCCACTACCAAAGAGATACGAAACGAGTACGCAAGAATGTCCAATCATCGTTTGCAAACTGTTGCTGAACGGGTTAAACGGTTTATAGAAACAGCAGTAACTTCCTATGCCGATAATGATGGTATGGTTGAGATAACCGCGTGCAGTCTCAACACCCAGAGTTTGGTGGCACATTCTCGCGACATAACTTCTGACTCGTTGATCAGTGAATGCGATTACCTAATCTGCAGCGAAACGTGGATGGACGAGTCTCTGCCACCGGTGAACATTAAAGGTTTTCAATGCGAGGTTCACAATAATAACAAACGCTTGTCAATGGCAGACAAATCAATCACCGTACCGCCTACGAAGCGCTAAGCCGGCGGAGACTGCATCTACAAAAATATCCGAAGTTTAACTATTTGTAAAGTCATAACGAGAGTCGATAACAAAGTGCGTAACGACTGGGGAGATGTGGGAGACATTTGCATGGTAAGCGTTGAGTTCAAAAACCAGTTCAAGTTCTTACTTGGTTCTATATATATTCATCCGGGTGTGTCGCAGTCGTCTCTTCAGTACTTTATGTCGATGATGCTCAACCAGTACTCGGACCCAATGAAGAAGCATATCAGGACCACATGCTCCGACACCGAGACACCAATGATGCTATGCGGTGACTTCAACGTGGATGTGACGCAGAACAAAAACTTCTCAGAATTCATGAAACGAGAGTTCAATATGAACTGCGTACAGAACTCTCCAAGTACTCTCGGCAATACTTGCCTTGATATTACATTTACCCGCAATATCAACGTATCCTGTATGCCGTTTGTCACCTATTTCAGTTACCACAGACCTATCATAAATAAAATTGTCTTTGATGTTTAACGACGACGACAACAATAGAGTTGTATTCGTTGTCTCAATGACGAAGACCAGGGATACGCTAAGGGGTTCATTTCGGTTCATTTAGAAAATTTTTACCAATAATATATTGTATTAAAATTAATAATTATAATAATAAATAATAATTGCCAATATTCTGCAAAATCTTCATGTTTTCAAATCGATGTTATCCGATCGGTAGACCTGGGCAAAAGCGGGTATCCATGGACGACGTATTCACGTAAAACCTAACAGCTATATCACCGAGCATAGCCTCGAAGCCTAGGCTTACATTTTTTTGGGTATATTTATGTTATTATTGTGTATACAAACCAATGGATAAACTGTTAAATGAATTTGGCTTTTGTTTGTTTATCAAACAGTAATCCGATAATCCGAAGATCTTGATCAGTATTGGGGCGGATTAAAATGGTAAATACGAACAATTGACTTAAAAGGATTATCCAATAATCCTTATTTACTTTCTTATATAAGAAAAAACGTGCTCAATTTTTCACAACCTTTTTGCGAATATCATCAAATACAACACTAGGAATACACATCCTAAACTATAAATAATCAGCAATTGAAATTAACAGAAAATACTCACGAATCTCAGTTTAAATTAGTTCTAAAATGACGTGTACGATTTGTTTAGACGACCTGAAAGGAATTGTAGCGGTATTAGGTTGTAAGCACACATTTCACGAAGTGTGTATAAGAAATTGGTCCAATCGAACGAAAACTTGTCCATTATGTCGTCAATCCTATGTCGAAATAAATTTATTCGATCACAACAACAAAGATCAAGTGATAATTGGAGTTATTACGTTCCGTACAGATCAAAACAATTGTGTAAATGAAGGCGAACAACAACAACCACAACAACAAATAATACCAGAAAATGGACAAATGCGATTACCACCTGTCCGACGAAATAACTTTTTTAACGATGTGCTTCACGACATTGGTGAAGGATCTGACGAAGAGACATCGGATAACTTCGATGATGTTGATCTATATTTTAGCGATGCTGATGAAGATGAGGACGGATACGACTTTATACACCCTCGGTGGGGAAGAACTGGACTGAGATAGAAAATTCAGTTTAATTAAATTTGTTACTTTGCAAGTTTTTTTTTGTCTTGGTAAATAAAAAAAATTCTTTTAAAAGCGTTTCTTTATTCATATCCAGTGATAAACGATTGGGATATTTCGTTATGAACTTAAAAAATAAAGTAAAATACCTCACAATATGGGAAGAACAATGGTCACTGCTTAATTACAAGCTTTGCGGAAGAAATAAACGATCTAATTTTTATAATATCATTTATACATAAAAACGTGTTTAAAACTAGATCAGCGTTTCTCAACCTATGCCTAGGTATCCACTAGGGGTACTTTTTGGGAGGTACGGTTGAGAAACACTCTTCAATCGCAATTGATATAAAAAGTGCCCAAAAACAATTTATTTTTGTTTTTTTTATGCTGTTATAATCTAAAAAATGTTTGTTGATTATTTTGCATTTTGTTGGTATCGATTGATGGGTTTCTGCTGGTTGTTTGAATTTAAAGATGGGTTGTTTCAATTTAGTTATATTTACCCCTGTATTCATAAAAAGACTTAGAGAGTGTTTTAAACCTATTTTAACTAAAACGCTCATTAAAGTTAAACAACCAATGAATACCTTACAATGTAGACAAATGAACGTTTGTGATTGGTGTTTTATGACGCAGGCATTTTAAAGGTATTTTAACTTTCTAAAATTTTTATAAATACGGGTGTTAATGTTTACACTTAATTATATGTACACTTAAACTAAATTGTTAACCTACTTCATCGACATCCTAACTACTACTCCTCTACTCCTCAACTTATCTACATTTTACTTATTAATATAATGTTGTGTTCATATCATACGACAAAGATGGCTTGCTAATTAAAGATCTAAAGAACTGACTTGCAACCTGAGGAACAATAATGGCAGGGCTTTACAATCCATTTTAATTTAATTTGGCATTTTAATTCATTTTGTTCCATATTTTATTTGTTCGTTATGTGTTATATTGTTGATTTGTTTAGTTTAAGTTGTTTGTATTTTTAATAGTTATGTTTGGTTTTAGAAAGTTTAATTGTACCATTTTTATTTAATGTTATATTTTGGGACTTACATAAATGATGTCGGTCAAAGCAAGCAGACATGCAGACCTGCAGCAAATTTGATTTATATAAAAAAATAAAAGGTGTGCAAACCAAGGCAAAATAATAACAAGAGTTGTGGAAATTTTGGAAAGCGAAAAATTAAGTAAGAAAAATAATAACAAGTTAAATTTTGGAGAGCTGACAAATCAAGTAAATTTAAATAACAAGTTGAAATTCGAGAGCTAACGAGAGAAGTTAAAAGTTTTAAAGAAGTATAGAAGAGATTTTCCAACCAAGTAAATTAGACAAACAATCAATCATTTGAATATTATTGAAGAAGGTGACCAAGTACAAAGTGTTTAAAGAATAATTTGTTTGGCCGACGAATTTATGTAAGTCCTGCCATTTGTTTATTTATTTTATTGTTAAACTGGTTGCAAATAAATTACTGTTCTATTTGTCAGATTTTTATTGTTTTGAATGCGACAATTTTATTCGAGAACCAACGACCCACATTCAGAGTATAAGATTCATATTATAAGATAGGCAAAAGAGCACTACAATAATATTGTAATATTAACAACTTATTCATCACATACCAAGGGGTCATCACACGTTGGCTTCCTTGATATATGAATATTGAATGTGCAGCAAAATAACAATATTGCTACGTTACCACAATGCTGATATTTTTTAAATATAGTTATGTCTAACGAACTCCTAAAAACCGCACTTATAGCTATTAATTATATATTTCTTGTTTATGTTAAAGTCATTAAAATAAGTTTTTAAAAGGTTTTATATGTAAGGGTCGTCTTGAACTTAACTTGTAAGTATTCTAGAAAACCAAGTTCAAAACAACCCACTTGAGAAATGTTTTAATGCTAAATATATTTTTGTATTTTCAAGTCAGTTGTTGGCTTGCATTTAAGTTGAACAGTTGTAGCTTTAATTAATAAATTTTCATTTTTTAAAACGTTTGTTTTAATTGAATAAATATAATTGGCGCAGTCGGTAGGATACCCAAACAATTCTATCGAAGAATTGGCGATTATTAAATCCTAATTGGGTAAAATAATATAAGTGCAACGTCTAAATTGTGCAAATTGGTGCAAGATCCATTGGTACCTACAACCGAGAGACTTCTACCGCAGACGGAGCTCACCCGTAGATCAACCCGGAAACTACACCACCAGCAATTCACCCGCTAGACATCCAACATGTTATTGGCAACCTTAGTTTTGTAAGTACCTTTAATCATTTTCCTTTATCTTAATTTTTGTAACATTGTGTTAAAATCTCAATGAGTATACGTCGCGATAGATCACCATTAAAAATCGAGGAAAATAATTCGAATAATTCTGATTTAAATTTAGAAATTAGTGAAATCATTTTAAGTCAATTAAATAAAATAAATCAATTCGAAATGTCTGTCAATTTTGCAGAAATCAAATTAGCTAAAGAGACTATCCCTCAATATGAAGGAGGTAGCAAAAATTTATCATATTTTATATTACAATGCGAAAAATTCATTAGGGCATACAAAAGTCCAATCGAAGCTAGTTCATTAAATAATTTACTTTTTGAAACTTGTTGCTCAAAATTAACTGGTGTTGCCAGAGATACTTTAGTTACATCAGATTGTTCCACTTGGGAAAAATTAAAAACTTCACTTTTGGATCGTTTCGGAGATCAAAGAAATGAAACTTTGTTATCAAATGATCTTAATACTTGTTATCAATTAGTAAATGAAACTTACGATTCATATTATGAGAGAATCAAATCTAAATTGCAATTGTTATTAGAACACGTTACCATTAGAGAACAAAATGAAGGACTTAAATTATATAAAATTAGTTTGCATAACAAAAGTGCGTTAGATACATTTAAAGCAGGCTTATTAGAACCATATCGAACTCACATATCAAACCAAATTGTAAATTCAATCGAAGATTGCATGCTACAATTAAGAAATTACGACAATTATTATTAACAAGTAGAATTTTTAAATTTCATGCGTAATAAAGCCCCATTAAAACATAATAATACGAATAAAAATATTAATCAAAAAGCGTACTCATACACGCCGCGATTTACCTCGTTCACACCTCAATCGAATAATAATCAATTTTCAATATTTCGATCTTTTAATCAAAATCAAGGACATAGATTTAATAATAATTACAATAACAATAACAATAATCATAACAATTATAATCAAAGTGGATTCCCGCGTGGTCCAGTTAATTATCAAACTAGACCTGTTCAAAATAAATTTTTCACAAATTCTCAAGTATTCGGAAGAAAACCCGAACCAAAACCTACTCCTATGTCCATATCAACGATAAATACGTTTAATTCTTCTCGAAATCAACCAAACGCGTCTCATAATAATTTTCAAGAACCCAGTTGTTCAAGTAATTTTATATCAGAGGAATTGTATAATGTAACAGAAGTACCTGATCAATTGCAATCGGAAAATCAAGAATATTTTGAAGATATAGACGTACCCGCCGGAAATTTTCCAATAAAAGGTTCAGGACCAATTAGCGTCGACTTAAATATATTAACTAGTAGACATAAATTACCATTTATTACTATCCCTAGTTTAAATTTAAAAGTACTTCTTGATAGTGGAGCATCGAATTCCATTATGAACCCAAAAATCGCATATAACAACTTTAAAAATTTTGCATTTAAAAAACACTTTTTAATTAAAAGTATGAATCAAACGGTCTCTAACGATGAGAATATATCTTACTCTATTTTAACAGAATTCGGAATAAATAACGCAATTGATTTTCATGTGATTAACTGGCATGATAAATTTGACGCTTTAATAGGAAGCGAAGATCTATGTAAATTAGGTGCAAATATAAATTATAATAATAAAACATTAGAGATAGGAAATTATAAAATTCTATTTTTTCTGGAACTAAACCAGAACAATTTTAAACCATTTAAGCAAACGGTTAAAACTCATATTAAGATTCCAGTAAATATTGATGAAGGCGAAGTCCTTATACCTGAAATTAATTTTAAGAAATTTTGCATCCCTGAGTCCATTGTCTTTGCAAAGAACGGTTTTTGCGAAGTACCTGTAGAAAGAGAATACAAAATAGATATTAATTTTAACCAACAAATAGAAGTAGAACCAATAACAAATGTAGAAATAAAAAACCCCAAAAATCATTTTTGTAATTTGAATATTCAAAACCTTATACGCACTGAACATCTTAACTTAGAAGAAAAGGCTGAAATTTTAGGTTTGTGTAGAAAATACAAAGATATTTTTTACAATGAAAATCAGAATTTAACATTTACCAACGCCGTAAAACATAAAATTAGAACAGTAGATAACGAACCAGTCTTTTGCAAATCATTTAGATACCCTTATCACTTAAAAACAGAAATTCAAAATCAAATAAAAAAACTACTAGACGATAAAATTATAAAACCCAGTATTTCACCTAGCTCACCAGTTTGGATTGTACCAAAGAAAACTGACGCTAGTGGAAAAAAGAAATTTCGCTTAGTTATTGACTACCGAAAATTAAATGAAAAAACTATTGAAGAAAAATACCCCATTCCCAGAATTGACGAAATTCTAGATAATCTAGGAAAATGTAACTATTTTTCCACATTAGATCTCGCGCAGGGTTTTCACCAAATCGAAATGGACGTTGATTCAATCGAGAAAACCGCTTTCTCAGTAAATAACGGTCATTGGGAATATGTCCGCATGCCATTTGGATTGAAAAACGCCCCTAGTACGTTTCAACGAGTGATGGACAATATTTTACGCGAATTTCTTCACAAGTTTTGTTTTGTCTATATGGACGACATAGTAGTTTATTCAAAATCCCTTCACGAACACTTAGTTCATCTTAAACAAATTTTTAATAAAATTAGAGAGTATAATCTAAAAGTACAACTCGACAAATCCGAGTTTTTGCGCAAGGAAGTTGCTTTCCTTGGCCATGTAATTACACCAGAAGGTATAAAACCAAATCCCCAAAAAGTTATAGCTATTCAAAATTATCCTCTTCCTAAAACCATTAAAGAAATTCGGTCATTTCTTGGTTTAATAGGATATTATAGAAAGTTCATTCAAAATTTTGCAAAAATAGTACAACCCTTCACAAAATGTCTTAAAAAGGGAGCAAAAATCGAAACAAGCAATCCCGATTATTTGCAAGCATTCCAGAAATGCAAAGAATTAATTACAAATGCTCCTATATTAGCTTATCCCGATTTTGAAAAAATCTTTCACGTCACAACTGACGCTTCTAACACAGCTATCGGAGGTGTGTTATCCCAAAATAATAAACCCATTGTATTTTATTCTAGAACTTTAAATAGTGCCGAAAGAAATTATTCAACAATCGAGCGCGAATTACTAGCAATCGTCGAAACGACTAAGCAGTTTAGACTATTTGTTTACGGAAAACAATTTATTATTGAGACTGACCACAAACCGCTGGTCTGGCTATTTTCAATTAAGGACCCTGTTACGCCGATGGTTTTCTGAACCCGAGTGACCGCGCAATCGTCTGCGCACAGCGTGAACGTCCGGGGTAAGCAACGTTTGATTTGACTTTACTTTCTGACGTGCAAGGAAGTAGGTCAATGGCCATGAAGACTGGCTAATTTTGAATGTAAAATTTAGTTTGGGTGAAATTATTGTGGAAAGTTTATGTTTCCTGGTGGAATTATGTAGAAAAGTTTACGTTTTCCTGGTGAAAGTTCTGTTTTCGCGAAAGTATGAATTTTGAAGAAAATTTAGATCATTATTGTTGGCGACGCGCGCCAGGCGATTCTCGACTCTAGTAAACGCGGGAAATGGTTACGGCGTTGCAATTCGCGCATGGAATGTGGCGATCCGACCCCCATGTTGCCGGTATTCTCCCACAAATTTGTTAACGAAATACGACAGTGCGATTTGTTGTCGAAATATTCAAATTATTGACGTTATAATAAAGTGCAAAAATATTGAACTTAAATGGTTGTATAGTACTGCGCGTTTCGAACTTATAATTGATGAAGTTTTAAAGTTTGTTGTCGTAATGCTAAATTGTTGTCATTTGCTGATATTGCGGTTAGTTTTGAACTTTCAAGTTGATGAATTTTCCATTCTGATGGTGATAATTTTTACTGCTAAGTTCTTCGGACTTGTTGTTGCTGTCGACGTAAGATAATTCTTAGACGCCGGGTATTCTCTTGTAATTGGAACTTCGAATTGCACGATGCCGACCTGCTTACTGCAATCATCTCCAGGACATCTGCGTCGCTTGCTGGAAATTATTATGTAACAAGGTATCGTTATTTTGTATGACTTATTTAGTACCTTCGTGGTGCGGTATGCACGTCCGGTGGGCCTTTCAGGTCAGCACCGAAATTATTGTCGTATTGTTGTTTCCGATAAATTAATATTGCTGAGATTTTTCTATAAATTCATGTCTGTCATCATTCGTCGAAGTCAGTGTCATATTGTTGTTTTACGATATATTAATATTGCCGAGATTTTTCTATGTTTTCATGTCGGTCGTCATTCGTCGAAATTTAAACCGAATTAGTGTTACCCTGTTATGGAAATTAATTGTCCTCCTTCAGTGGACAATTACGCCACCGTAATTTTTGTAAAGCTTGGTCAATAGGGGATTTTGCTGCGCCATTGACCCAGCTGTTAACACTTTTGTAAGTGGTCTAGAGGACCTTTTATTACTCCGGTCAGGCTGGAGCCGTACCTGTAGACGTTGATTTGTCATGTTTTACAACTATTAAAGTCAGTGATGTAGTCATCACTAAATTTTACTTGTATTAACTGGCATTGTTGCCAACCATTACCGTTTGTGTTGACTTTATGTTAAGGAAAGTTAAGAAATTTATTGTCTTATTATGAGTTTGTTAATTTTACGTAAACCAAGGGAGAAATTCCGCTGAGCCAGTCGTCGGCAACCAAAAGTTATAGGTAGGTACCAAGTAACAACCCTAATTCTCGCCTTGTTAAATGGCGCTTAAAATTAGAAGAATACGATTATAAAATTCAATATAGAAAAGGCAAAGAAAATCAACTAGCAGATGCATTATCGCGCATAGAAATCAATGTAAATGAAACTTTAGACGAAAATTTAGATTTAATCTCAATGACACCTAATGTCGGTGACGAATTAGAATTGCCAATAGAAAGTCTTGACGACATAATAAACACCCTTGATAAAAATAACGAATTAATTAACACTAAAGATAATAATAATCAAGATAATGAGTCAAATAATACAAGACATACGTCACACGAAAACCCCGTGTTTACTATGCCCATTTCTGACAAACCTGTTAATCAATTCGCAAATCGTATCATCCTGCAATTAGGAGACCAATATAACGTAGATAATAAAAGAATTTTCACTAAAAATAATTATAGAGTCACTATTAGAAGAGGTAATGAACTACAAAATCTCGCACAAATGCTAAAAGAAATTGTTAACCCTGGAACTTTATATGGAATTCATTTCAAAGATAACGAAATAGAACCAATATTCATAAACATAACTCAAAGTCTATTTAATGACCAGGTAAAATTTATAAAAAGTAATATTTTAGCAAAAGATCTGGAAAAATCAGATCAACAAGACGAAGCAATAGAACAATATCATTCAAGTAACCATAACGGCATCACCGAAACTTATAATCATTTAAAATTAAAATATTATTGGCCCGATATGAAAACTAAAATAAATAAATTTATAAATGAATGCGAAACTTGTCTTACTAGTAAATACGAAAGAAATCCTTACAAGATTCAATTTTCAGGACCTCTACTTTCAAAAAGACCTTTTGAAGTTATACACGTAGATACATTCAGTTTTGAAAGTAATAAATTTATAACTATAATCGACTTATTTTCGCGTTACACTCAAGCTTATTTTGTAATAGATATCACCGGTATAACGATATTAAATAAATTACGCCATTACTTTTCTCATCACGGCTATCCAAAGAAAATTGTTTGCGACGAAGGTAAAGAGTTCAAAAACAAAGTTTTTCAAGAATTTTGCGAATTTTTTAAAATAGAATTACAATTTACAACAAATTACAATAGTAGCTCTAATTCACCGATAGAACGAGTGCATTCTACTATTATAGAAAAGCTCAGAATAATTAAAGAACAAGATCCAAACGAAAGTCCTCAACATTTAATGATATCAGCCGTATTAACTTATAATCAATCAATCCATTCCGCGACCGGTTATACCCCTTTTACTTTATTATATGGCCCTTATGAAAACTTAAACGCACACGAATTAGACTTAAGTAAAACGGTTTATGAAATTTATAACGAAAAAAGAAAAGACGAATTATTGCCATTCTATGAACAATTATACTATAAACAACTTGAAAAAGGGCAAATCAATTTGCAAAATCGTAATAAGAATAAAGAACCCACAGTTGTAATCAGTGAACCCATAGTATATTTTACACGACAAAGAATCAGAAAAACTGACCCTTATTATGATAAAGTTAATGTAACGTCAATTGATAAAAATAAAATAATTGGAATACGAGATAAGTCTAAACGACAGGCAAATATACACGTAAGAAAATTAAAAAGGCTTAAAAAGAAATTTCCGTTACAGGATAATGGAATTGACCAGTCAAAACCAGGCCCTTCTGGTAGACAACATTGATACGAACGGATACTTTCCTGAAGACCTAGGTCCAGCAAAGCTCCTCGATCATTATCATAAGTTTTATTTTTATTTTAATATTAGTGATCTAGAAGTAAGTTATTTAAAGTTATTAAGCAGTACTACTATTTTACAATCAAAAACAATCAAGTCAAATCCTCTTACGCAACAATTAGTTAACGTACTAGCAGATAATTGCAATTTGATTGAAACGGACCAAATTGCGTCCACTACGGATGCTGCCAAACTAAAGAAGATCATATCCAAAGACCCAAACCAACAGGTTGGCACGATTCTCCGAGAGGATGGCTCGTATACAGAGAGCCTCGAGGAGACTGCCAAAATACTGTTACAAACACACTTTCCTGATAGCAAAACCGTCCCGGACTATGAGTGGACTGAGCATATTGCTTGGACACCGACGGGGACGGATTGGGAAATTGCAAATCAGATCGTAAATCCGATCAAGGTGGCCTGGGCCATCAAAACCTTCAGTCCTTACAAATCGCCGGGGTTGGATGGAGTGTTTCCGGCCCTACTTCAATTGGGCTTGGACTATTTGCTCTGCCCCCTGGTGAAGGTGTATAAGGCATGCATTGCGCATGGCTACACACCCCAAGAATGGCGGAAGGTTAAAGTCGTTTTTATACCTAAGCCAGGTCGAGCTGATTACTCACTGGCTAAATCTTTTAGGCCAATAAGTCTTACCTCGTTCTTTCTAAAGACACTGGAAAGGCTGTGCGACAGAGGAATTCGTGATGGCGTGTTGGTGCAGAACCCACTACATCCGAACCAGCATGCATACACTCCAGGGAGATCTACTGAGTCCGCGCTTCATAAGGTCGTGGAATGTATCGAGAAATCGCTACATTTTCAGGAATGTACCCTAGGAGCGTTTATAGATATCGAAGGGGCTTTTGATAAGGCCACTTTTGAGAGTATTACGTCATCCTTACAAGATCACGGCGTTCCCTGTACCATCGTAAGATGGATCAGCTCTATGCTGGGTAGCAGGGCGGTTGTGATCGGAGTGGGAAACACGAACATTAAAGGTGTTGTCACTAGAGGCTGTCCACAAGGAGGTGTGCTCTCCCCACTTTTGTGGGACCTTGTAGTAGATAGCCTCCTACGATGCCTTAACAAGAAGGGTTACTATACCATCGGTTACGCGGATGATATAACTATACTGCTTAAAGGAAAGTTTGAGAATATCCTGTGCGATTTGATGCGGGATGCTCTCAGATTATTAGAAAAATGGCGCACGGAGCGGTCTCTCTCGGTTAACCCGACCAAGACGGAGCTTGTTCTGTTCACTAGAAAAAGAAAGCTAAGGAATATGAGAATGCCTAGCTTAAAAGGAACCCCTCTCAAGATGGCATCCGAAGTCAAGTATCTGGGAATTATACTGGACAGGAAGCTGAATTGGGGCAGCCATATTAATGCTAAAATCACCAAGGCTGGCATGGCTTTCTGGCAGTGTCGAAGGGCAATGGGAAGATCGTGGGGTTTTTCTCCGAAGATCGCCCTCTGGCTCTACACGGCCATAATAAGACCTATGCTGTGCTATGGTGCACTCGTTTGGTGGCCCAGAACCAAATTGACAACAACAGCATCCTCTCTATACCGACTGCAGAGATCAGTCTGCTTGGCGGTAACGGGAGTGATGCGAACGACACCCACTGTGGCCTTGGAGACTCTCCTATGCCTTCCTCCGCTGGATCTCTATGTGGAGGAGCAGGCGGTGAAAGCTGCTCTTAGGATGCGAGCATGGGGCCTTTGGACCCATAGGCAGGGAGGAGGTGGGCATGCACGGATCCTTGAGGTCTGCTCGAAAAGAGTGCCTCTTCTAGATTTAGATGCCGACCGAATCTCTCCCAAATATGTGTTTGACAGGAAGTTTAACATCTTGCCAAATGCAACAGGAGCAAACGAACCAGACATAAGTCTGTATACGGATGGTTCCAAAAGTAATACTGGCTCAGGCTCAGGAATTTTCTCTTCCGAGCTACAGCTGGATATAAGTTTAACGCTGGGTAGATATGCTTCCGTCTTCCAAACGGAACTCATGGGTATACTACACTGTGCGGAGATAGTCCAGGAAAAGGATATCCGGGGCAAAACAATTCAAATACTCACAGACAGCAGAGCCGCTCTTATGGCACTTGGTCGTCATAAGATTGTCTCGGGCCTGGTGCTACAATGTATCCGGGCACTTAATGTGATATCAATGCACAATGCTATAACTCTTAGTTGGGTGAAAGGGCACACGGGTAATGAGGGCAACGAGAGGGCTGATGAGCTGGCGAGGCTGGGCTCGGGTAAACCACCTTGTGGTCCTGAGCCCTTCATTACGCCGTCTGTCAGGACCTTGGATGTCACCATAAAGATGGAAACACGGAAATTGCATGCGGAAAGATGGGCAAATGTTACTGGATGCCGACAAGCGCGGGCGACGATACGTTCTCCCTCTGAAAAACATGCAAAATATTACCTACAGTTATCCCGGAATAATCTGCGTATTATTGCTGGATTTCTTACGGGACACTGTAAGCTAAATAAACATCTGAACACAATGGGACTGGTTGACAGTCCAATTTGTCGCGGATGTAATGAAGCAGACGAAACGATGGAGCATGTGCTTTGCAACTGCCCGACGTTAGCATCAAAAAGAGGATCCATGTTAGGGAACTTCTGGCCTGACATGGCCAGTATTAGTGACACACCGCCTTCTAAAATACTCGAGTTTGTTTTAAGTTTGGGATGGCTTGAGGAGTAGAAGGGAAGGTGGCCGCTAAACAACCAGAGGTAGCATAATGGGCCCGATTTGTGGCCTGAGTGCATGCAAGCTTCGGCCTGCCCTCCACTTCCAATCCAGAATCCAGAATCCAGAACCCAAATCGGACTTAATCTATGATTAAATATTTAATCTATGATTAAATGCCTAAATTAACGTTGCTGAAACCGGGCATAAATCAATTATTACTTATGAGGTAAATCGGTACTTAGAAATCATCTGTATAGATTGAAGTTCAATTAGAGTTTAAGCGGCTTCAGTTCCCTTTGCGTCTTACCTTCGCGATTACAATCAACAAAGCACAAGGGCAATCATTGGCTATTGCTGGCTTGCACTTGGAGAATTCGTGATTTTCATACGGCCAATTATTGTATATTGCTTGCTCCCGAGAGTTGGCACACCAAAAAATTTATGCATTTATACACCGAACGGAACTACAAAAATTCTAATGTATCCTTTAGCATTATACACTTTTTTCAATTATTATTGTCTCATTATCATTTAAAATACAGAAAATTAGAACACAAAAAATATAAAAATAGTATCAAAAAATAATAACTCACTGTATTCACTGATGAAAATTATATGATAATTTTAAATTACAATAAAACAAAAAAAAACTTTTAGGCAGGACAACGTCTGCCGGGTCAGCTTGTTATTAATAAAACAAAATTTAAAAATAATTTTCTATTTTTTTATTACTTTTTATTATCAGTTAATGTCTTAACACTAAGTAGGATGTTTTGGCTATCATACTCTAATTCTTCCCATCTGAGGAACCAGATCATCATCATCACTATCATCATGATAACCATAGTCATCCTCATCGTCGGTATTACAAGAATAATCGTAATTCTTATCTTTGTCTTTCTTGTCTTCATTGTCCAACAGACTTATTTCACAAAACCGTCGCCGACATAAAGGACATGTATTATTTTCATTTGACCATTCTCGAATACAAATTTCATGAAATCTATGGTGACAAGCTAATATACCCACGCTTCCATTCAGCTCGCCTAAACATATAGAACACGTCATGATTGTTTGGTGTTATGATTTGCGTTATTGGAAAAAAAGTTGTGAAAAGTATAACACGTTTTTTCTTATATAAGAAAAAAATAAGGATTATCGGATAATCCTTTTAAGCGCATTATACGTATTCAATTTTTTACGCCGGTAGAACTGTGTTCAAAATTTTTAGATTTTCAGACAAAACAGTTTATCCCATGATTTCTAAATTTTCTAAATTGCTATATAATACGCCCATATGAAAACAAGTAGAACTAAAGATTTAAATTCATATGAAATTAAATAATTTGTATTAAAAACATAAATAACAAGGTGGAACTCGCTTTTGCGACAGTTCTTAGGCTTCTATACATCTACTTTTTCGGTAGGTTAAATTATTTGGGCTTTATTTTATTCCAATTTTTAATGCCTTAATCTTTTAATTAGGTAGATTTTTTTACTATATAAGGAAAACGCTAACATTTTAATATTTTTTTTTTATTTCGACCTTTATAGGTAAATATTTGCAATTTACAAACCACAAATAAAACACAATTCTTAATGAAATATTAAAATACCCGAAACACGTACCGAATACCGTATTAGAAACACGTAAAATACCTACTCTAAAAATACAAAATAAGAATATCGGATTAAAAAATATATATGTAAATAATCTGAATAATTAATACCAATCTAAAAATATTCTATATGAAGTAAAATTGTTTTAAGAACGTGCGTTCTGATTGGTTTTGAATTATGCGGACAGACGGACAGACGGACAGACGGACAGACGGACACGGAGCTAGATCATAAGGCTTCTTCCTATACGTTGTATAGAAGCCTAAAATGCAAGAATATGTATAACATGCAGAATTTGCGTCGACTGAAATTTAAACACTTTTATTATTGATTGGTAGTACAAAAGAAATTTATAAGAAAAAACAAATTTAAACTTGTATAGCAAAAAAAAGTAGTGTTCAATGCAAAACTGATCCAGTAAATGTCTTAACATTAAGTAGGCAGTTCTTTCTATCTTACTCTAATTCTTCCTCTCTGAGGATCTTCATAACCATAGTCGTCCTCATCTCCGGTATCACAGGAATAATCGTGAATATTATTTTCGTCTTTCTTGTCTTCATTGTCCAACAGACTTATTTCGTGAAACGGTTACCGACATAACGGACACGTATTACTTTGATTTGAACTTTTTTTATTAAGGAAATATCCTAAAAAATGTTTTCCTAAATTTTCCAAGATATCGTTATTATATATCAAAGGCTAAGCTTTCCTTGCCTTCTCTGACGAACCGCCACTGCGTAGAGTAAAATAAGTTTTTTACGCACTAGTGCGGAAATAGATATTTTCGATAAAAGTTAGGAAAACTAACATTTTTCCATTCAAGGCGAAGTTGTACGATCGAGGTTGAAGGCTGATATCGTAAACCGAGTTGAAGCAAATTCAAAGGGGAAGATGTGCTGATTCCACGAATACCGATGATTACCAACGATTTACCATTCGAGTTCAAGCGGCTGCAGTTCCCTTTGCATCTTGCCTTCGCGATTACAATCAACAAAGCACAAGGGCAATCATTGACTATTGCTGGCTTGCATTTGAAGAATTCCTGTTTTTCACACGGCCAATTGTATGTTGCTTGCTCCTGAGTTGGCACACCAAAACATTTATGCATTTATACACTGAACGGAACAACAAAAAATAAATATAGTGTATCCTGTAGCATTACGATGAAATATAAAGAAATCTTTTATACACTTTTTTTAATTATTATTGTCTCATTATCATTTAAAATATAGAAAATTAGAACTCACTGTATCAATAATTGTAGTATCAAAAAATAATAACTCACTGTATTCACTGATGAAAATTATATAATAATTTTAAATTACAATAAAACAAAAAAAATCTTTTAGGCAGGACAACGTCTGCGGGGTCAGCTAGTTATTAATAAAACAAAATTTAAAAATAATTTTCTATTTTTTTATTATTTACGAGATACAGAAGAAGTAGCCACCTGAAGCATTTGTTGTCTTTCTGAGAAAGGATCGGAAAAGGTAGAAAGTAAAAACTGAATAAATTAAATGTTATCGGAATTTCGGTAGTATTTATACGAGAAATTAAATGGAATTCCTGAAGTTTCGTGCCAATTTATAGAAATTTTAAGGAGTAGTTTATATGACGAGGTAATTAAATTCTTTCGTGCATGTTGAGGAGTTAACTAGGTTCGTGACAACTATAGAGTTGTATTCGTTGTCTCAATGACAAAGACCAGGGATACGCTAAGGGGTTCATTTCGGTTCATTTAGAAAATTTTTACTATATTTTTTTTATAATATATTGTATTAAAATTAATAATTATAATAATAAATAATAATTGCCAATATTCTGCAAAATATTCATGTTTTCAAATCGATGTTATCCGATCGGTATACCTGGGCAAAAGCGGGTATCCATGGACGACGTATTCACGTAAAACCTAACAGCTATGTCACCGAGCATAGCCTCGAAGCCTAGGCTTACATTTTTTTGGGTATATTTATGTTATTATTGTGTATACAAACCAATGGATAAACTGTTAAATGAATTTGGCTTTTGTTTGTTTATCAAACAGTAATCCGATAATCCGAAGATCTTGATCAGTATTGGGGCGGATTAAAATGGTAAATACGAACAATTGACTTAAAAGGATTATCCAATAATCCTTATTTACTTTCTTATATAAGAAAAAACGTGCTCAATTTTTCACAACCTTTTTGCGAATATCATCAAATACAACACTAGGAATACACATCCTAAACCATAAATAATCAGCAATTGAAATTGACAGAATATATTCACGAATCTCAGTTTAAATTAGTTCTAAAATGACGTGTACGATTTGTTTAGACGACCTGAAAGGAATTGTGGCGGTATTAGGTTGTAAGCACACATTTCACGAAGTGTGTATAAGAAATTGGTCCAATCGAACGAAAACTTGTCCATTATGTCGTCAATCCTATGTCGAAATAAATTTATTCGATCACAACAACAAAGATCAAGTGATAATTGGAGTTATTACGTTCCGTACAGATCAAAACAATTATGTAAATGATGGCGAACAACAACAACCACAACAACAAGTAATACCAGAAAATGGACAAATGCGATTACCACCGGTCCGACGAAATAACTTTTTTAACGATGTGCTTCACGACATTGGTGAAGGATCTGACGAAGAGACATGGGATAACTTCGATGATGTTGATCTATATTTTAGCGATGCTGATGAAGATGAGGACGGATACGACTTTATACACCCTCGGTGGGGAAGAACTGGACTGAGATAGAAAATTCAGTTTAATTAAATTTGTTAATTTGCAAGTTTTTTTTGTCTTGGTAAATAAAAAAAATTCTTTTAAAAGCGTTTCTTTATTCATATCCAATGATAAACGATTGGGATATTTCGTTATGAACTTAAAAAATAAAGTAAAATACCTCACAATATGGGAGGAACAATGGTCACTTCTTAATTACAAGCTATTGCGGAAGAAATAAACGATCTAATTTTTCTAATATCATTTATACATAAAAGCGTGTTTATAATCAAGATCAGCGTTTCTCAATAACCTATGCCTAGGTATCCGCTAGGGGTCCTTTTTGGGGGTACGGTTGAGAAACACTGTTCAATCGCAATTGATATAAAAAGTGCCACAAAAAATTGTTCCCCCTTTCAACTATTTATAACTTGCATTCATAACATTATTGAAAACAAAATTCGCAAAGAATAAGAATAAGATTATCGTATTTATCGTAAATTTTTAAATTGGTAATACATTTTTACTACATAACAAAACTGCCTCGCATTTTGTGGGGGTACGCAAAACTTCATAGGAGTACAAAAAAAATGGAAGTCTAGGCTTCGAGGCTATGCTCGGTGACATAGCCGTTAGGTTTTACGTGAATACGTCGTCCATGGATACCCGCTTTTGCCCAGGTCTACCGATCGGATAACATCGATTTAAAAACATGAAAACAACTTCCAAGATTTTAAAGAATATTGGCAATTTATTCAACTGATATCAAGATGACATAATAATGGTTTAATAGTAATATCAAGTTGTTTTCGTAAGTGTTCTCTGTTGCTTTTTGTTCTTATATGTTGTATAAAGTTTATTATATATTGTTGTGTTTCAAAATCCACTTTTTGAATTTTGAATTTTACAGTTATTAATTTTGATTCTCTTGAAAGGCAAGAGTTTGGTTTTAGGAAAAGACGTCATCAAATAAAAAACAAGAAAAATTAAAAAGAAAATCAGAGTTCTCAGAATGAAACAATTTGCTCCTTCTGCCTTGCATTTCGTTGTTAAGAGGATTGGATACAATGTGGAAACTGTAAGAATTGGGTCCACGAGGCTTGTTCAAACCTATCATAGCTGTCAAATCTATATATTTGCGATTGTTGCATTGTATAAATATTTATATTTATAGTGGCCGGTACTGGAGGCCAATATTTTTGTGGTTAAATTTTCATAGCTTTAATATTTTAATCAAATTAAATATTATTATAATCTTGTTAAGTTAAAAATATTGAAAATCTTACTGTTAAAAAGCAACTAAGTTGATAGTCTGCGACATCTAATATATATTATATGTTTCGAATTTATGAATCTCGTCAGGCAGACCTAGAAAATCTAAAATCAAAATCAACCCGGACAGTATGAACTCAATACAAAAAAAGTCAATTTATGTAATTTGACATTTATAATTAAAAATTCCTACTACTTGATACCAAAATTAGTTGAAACAAGGTGGAACTCGCTTTTGCGACAGTTCTTAGGCTTCTATACATCTACTTTTTCGGTAGATTAAATTATTTGGGCTTTATTTTATTCCAATTTTTAATGCCTTAATCTTTTAATTAGGTAGATTTTTTTACTATATAAGGAAAACGCTAACGGAAGAAAATTGAATGTTTTTTTTCAACACAAAAACACAAATATATTGAGCAGCAGGTAAAAAGTTCACAGATACAAAATGGACCAATACAAATTTGCCAAAGAAATTGAAGCAGAAATGAGATTGTTAATAAAAATGACAAAAACAGAAAATTGGCCCAGAAGCTGCTATTTAAGAGAGCTCACGCTCAAATCGTTTAAAGAAACGATGAAGAACTATCGCGAACATCCTATGCGCCAGGTGGAATTGAAGCGTGCCGAGGCATTTAAAAGAAAAGATGCAAGCAAACGTAAGGCGGAAGAGGAATTGTCCGCAAACAGGGCAAAAAAATTTAAGCAAGAAGAAGCTGAAGAAGTAAGAGAAATATTAGATATATTAAAAAAACAAATCGATGACGACCAGACGATTTAAGTGTTGTTATTTTTTATTTAATAAACAATAAAGGATAAAAAATTAAATATTTTTGTATTTAAATTTATGGCTTATTCCAGCCATTAAAGCCACATATAGCTGGAACATTTTTCTTACTTAAGATCGTGCTTTGATACTACTTATTTTTGTGATTTCATGTGTATATTAGAATAAGCTTGTTTTTGCTTTTCAGTTGATATTTTTTGTTTGTAATTTTTTTGGTTTTTAGTTGATTTTTTTACGCAGTCGGGTTTTTTTGTTTTTTTTTTAAATGATTAAATATAATTGTTTAGATTCATATACTAATTTATCGTTATTGCATAATAAGATTTAAAAAATAAAAGTGATTACGTGAATCACTACACGTTGTTTAATTTAAATCAATTCTTGCCCAAAGTGGTTCATGATAAGAAGAAATCGATGTGTACACTCCAGCAGATAATATGTCAAAGTTCGAAAATATTGCGTCGATTTGCGTGCCATTCCGAGTTGTTGGTATTGGTGGCGACCGAATTTGGAGACCTAGTTCACGAAGTGAATGTTGCAGGATATTACTTTTTGTTGTGTTAAAGTTCTCATTAAAATCGCCAGCAACGAAGGTGCGTGACACGTATGAGCGGGACATAACTTTTTTGATTAAGGATATCATCACGTTCGAATTACAGCCTGGTGACTTGTAGACCACAATTATGCGAATGTTCCCAAAAGTAATGGAAGACATACTGCAGGAACCTTGTGTGTCGTATTGAATTTCGGAATTTGCATCTGTTATATGTTCGTGGACTAAAGGACAACAATATACTCGAACCCCAGTCGCTCGGCGCATGTTTTCGTTGTCCACTGATGCGGCAAGGAGATGACTACCTATTGGGAAATCGTCACTTGTAAGCGTCCATGTTTCTGCCATAAGGATAATATCGGAATTTTTGTAAACCTCGTCCGATTTATAGAGATCATAATGCGCATGAAGCGATTGCACATTATGAAAAACTATCTGTATTTTATCATCGGTCCGAATTCGTAAATGATCATATACAGGAATTAGCTTCATCTCCTGATGTCGTTTAAATTCAAGGGATATCGGATCAGTCTCTTTTGGTGTACTGGTTTTCTTAATTTGGCCAATAAGGAATAATCCAGTGGCCTTTGTTGCTCGTGAACACGCAACATATAAAAGGTCACGCTTAATTCCTGGACTAAAGTGGACAACAACGAGCTCGTACGTAGACCCTTGCGCTTTATGTATTGTTTGAGCTTCGGCTGCATTAAGTGGAAATTGAATTCTTGTTATCTTTGATGTTGAATTTGACCGTGGTTGAATGACAACAGTGCATGGTGAGATCGGAGTCCATTCCGAATCAATTTGAAGTTGCCGAATAAGTTCAATATTGCGAGAACGAAGTTTCTCTCCACTTCTAGAATTTTCAAACTTAACCCACAGACGAAGAGGTTTTTGCACAGATAGGTAAATATAGGTAAATATTTGCAATTTACAAACCACAAATAAAACACAATTCATAATGAAATATTAAAATACCCGAAACACGTACCGAATACCGTATTAGAAACACGTAAAATACCTACTCTAAAAATACAAAATAAGAATATCGGATTAAAAAATATATATGTAAATAATCTGAATAATTAATACCAATCTAAAAATATTCTATATGAAGTAAAATTGTTTTAAGAACGTGCGTTCTGATTGGTTTTGAATTATGCGGACAGACGGACAGACGGACAGACGGACAGACGGACAGACGGACACGGAGCTAGATCATAAGGCTTCTTCCTATACGTTGTATAGAAGCCTAAAAATGTAAAAAATATATACATATATTTGTAAGTCGACGTTCTGACCCCATATAAGCATATAAACCGACGTTGTGGCACCTATATTTACGTTGTGGCACCATTTTATGGTGCCGGATGGTTTTACAATTATATATGTCATCTGGAAGGGCCAGTAAGCCTATTAATGAAGTTTGTGAAAGGTGCCAGTTGGACTACATATATACACTGTAAATATAGACGTTTAGTTCCCTCTTATAAAATCATATAAGTTCAGAGGGCGCCATTGTAGTTATGAGTTCGTCGCATCGACTTGAGGTTGACTTATCCACGCGTTTAGGCACCGCATTTTTTGTATACAGTATTTTGACGTTTAGGCACACTGGGCGTTTCATTAGCTATCATTATTATAGTTTATGATATTACAAATGCATAGGTAACTAGTGTTTGCGATTCTAAACTCTAATGACAAAAATCCATTAAAGGCGAGAATAACTTGCATTACCATGCTGTTTTCGCCTTTAATGTAATACGGTTTGTGGACGAATCGATCAAGACTTTCCAGTGCCAGTTATTTTTGGCAATTAAAGTATTTATCGTTGAGGTTAATGCCGAATTTGACGGACTAGTCAACTCGGTAGATTTTTGATCATTTTTGAGAAAATACTGATAATTACCAAGTATTCGTGTTTTTTTCTTTGAATAAAGATTTTATAGTGGTTTTATAATAATTAGCGATTTCAACTTTATTATGAATTCCACTAATTCAAAATATATTTTAAATCATAATTTAAATCATTTTTAAATCATATTATGATTCGCATCCTTTCTCTGACATTGATTAATTACAGAACACTTCTTAAACAATTTTTATGTACTTACTACAAATTATAAATTTTAATTTAGGTCAAATTACCTACTAGTTACTTCTTACTTCTACAAGGGGATTCCCAAAATTTATTTTAAATTGTATACATATCATATTCCCGCAACTGTTTTATTATGTGAAAATATCAGAACTCCTAAACTTCGTCATAACAAAATTAGAGAAGGTTTTTATTGTAAAGCATTTTGTAATCACCGCGTGATTACCTTATGTAACTGCATAATGCATCCCTAAGCATTTGCTATTTCCTTGCAAATACTTGCATCGTAAGTTGCTTAGGTGAATTTTTGTTTGATAACATTTTAATACTTTTTATATTCGTTATTAATTACCAAAAATTAATTTCGCAAAACAATTTGTCCTTATCGAATTTGTCGATAATGAATTTACAAAACCTTACACAAATTACATTTTGCGTAAAATATCGTAAGAAATAATATTTCTGAAACAATAAGAACGCTTTTAAAAAAGGAAGAACAAAATATTATAGCAGTTCAAAAAGATTTAAATTTATAAAATTTTTTGAATTTTAATTTTAATGCTTTTGGTTTTTTGTGGGAAAAGCTAGATTTTGGCAACCGAGATTCTAAAAATTTTATTAATTTAGACCTTTTTTAACTGCTATATTTTGCGGTCTTGTGTGCTGAAGACCTTGTCGAAATTTCAGATTTTTTTTTCAACGAATTATAAAGCAGCGTAAAAAATTGTCATTTCTTTATGAATAAAGATAAGAGGTTGTCTACCAAGTTGCACGTCTATTTGGCGCTTAGTAACCTATACAACGTTACAAGATTTATTCATAGTAGATAAGAATAGTCTACGATTAGATTTTGATAAATTTCGTTTATTATTGTTAAAAATGTTCACAGCAAGTTTACAGACTAACCGCCAGATATCTGATTTTATTTATTTGTTAATTCACCAATATGGGGAATATTTTTTGTTGAAATTGTTCAACCAGCGCGGTATCAATTGCTTGCAACTTATAAAAAACACCACTTTCCAATTTATCTAGTAGGTACTGTGTTGTCCCGGCTAATCTCAAAAACTACTGATCCGAATTTGAAAAAAATTTTATTGATTATTTTTTCAAGTCAATCGAGTAAGAAATTAAATTATTCACTTAAGTTTATTTATACTTCAGTCAACTCTTTTTTTTGTTTACGATACTGTAAATATAATTTTGTACACCACCGAGCAAGTTGCGTATGCGACGTACACCTTACTTTTAATTTTAATTCGTAAAAATTTTAGTTAGAACTTTCAGATCTGATTAGTATTCTAGTCGGTCAAGAAAATAAGAAAGTAATAAATCTGAAAATTGTGTCATAAAGAATATCTAATCAATCTATTGATTATAGCGCAACATAGAGCAGGTACACAGTATAGTTTTCTATCCTATCCCATCCTATTTTTATCTAAAAATATAAACTATGCTTATTACAACAAAATTTGGACTTGCAGAACTAAAAGTGACCCACTTTGGTCTGTATTGAAGTTTTCCTGACAGTTCAAATTTGTGAATAGTTTATCTAAAAAAAATTTGAAAAAAAACCTTACTACGGTTTTTAGTATAGGATACGTTTGACCTTATAAATACTTTGCAAAATTAAAATAGACGTTTCTGGACATAGCGTAGGTGTACAGCAGTTTTCTATTCAGTTGCCAAGACGGTTTCAGTTCACACAAGATATTGTTACGTATCTTTTCATTTCTTCCGTAATGTAAATATAAAAATACGTAACACAAATTACTGTAAACTTAATTATAAATGCTGTAAAATTCTGTAAAATTATACTAGTAAGCACACTTTGTAAGAAATATGTCTTTGTAAAACATGTCACTCACAAAAATGGAGATGCAGCCGTTTGTTAGTAATATAAATTATATTTGAAATTTTATTTCATATAAAAATCATAATAAAATTAACATTATAATTGAATATTTTGAGAATCAAGTAAAAATGTGTCCTAAACAAATGAAATCGAATTATTAAGCAATTAAATTGGTTTAATATTAGGCAGTTTATACTAGAAAACACGTTGTTTAACGTTTAATTTCAAACCAATTTTATTGGTTAATGTTTCGCGGTCATCGGTTTAGTACAAATTTTTACTAAAATAAGTCCCTGTATCTCGAAAACGATGTACAAAATGTAGTACATTATATAAAAAAAATTCATTTTTTTGACCGACTAGAATACAAATCTGATCTGAAAATTTCTTACTGAAATTTTGCATGAAGCAAGCATTCCCACACGCAACTTGCTCGGAGGTGTACAAAATTTTAACCGCTCAAAACTCTGTAAAAAGTTAATGCAACCGAGCATGGTATGAATTAATAAATAAATGAATAAAAAAATGAATAAATAAAATTTAAATTTTAACTTTGTTCTTTTTGAGAGTTGCGCGCTTCCGCTTGACCTAGAGTTTGTTAATAAGAAGTACTTTTTAGCCCCAATAGGGTTTTAAAATTCACAGGAGGCCTGCCTAAAGTTGTCTAGAAACGATTTTTGTTCGCACATCGTAGTTAAAAGCTGGAACCTATTTCAATTTGTTCATTAATCCCTAAATAACAAAATCCTTTTGGTCGTCAAGAATTCGTCCTGTACAGGGGGGTGTAGGGAGAAAATTGTAAAAATGAAAAATTGTACAATGAAAAATTGTACAATGAAAAAAAAACAATAAAAAATTAAATGATCTAATTTATACTTATAGTCGATCGACACCGCAGCGATAACAGGGAAAATTCTTGATTAATATTTTGTCAGTCCGTACGTGGGGTTTCCCCGACGCGACGACTCGACGCTTAGATCAAAATATTACTATACTTATATTAAAATGAAATGGCCAATAAGTATTATTTTTGTACTTTTTAGATGTTTTTTTTTTGTGTAGGGGGTTTTTAAAATTTTTAATTTAAGTTTTATTTCATGCTTTTTAAACTATTTATTATATTTATGTAAGTAAACGTGATAACGGAGCATGGAAGTTAAATAAATCCAATTTTTCTTTTTAAATAGCAAGACCACAATACAAGAACTTCAAATATAATATTTTGTTAGAGAACAATTTTAAATCAAATTTTATATTAGAATTAAAATTATTATGCGAAAGAAAGAAATAACAACATTAAAAGTATAACAACTATAGTCGATGAACTATTTTTATCCGTTTAATGTTGGTGGCGCATCTAATGCAAAACCACATTTAAAATTTTTTTATTAGAATTAAATTTATTATGAGAAAGAAAGGAATACTAGTAAATTCAGTAATTGATTGTAACAATGTAAACAAACACTTGTTAAAGCAACATGTATTGCAGTAGTATCGCCCACATAATGATAATAATGCTGTCATACTTGTAACACGATCTCTCAAGATTATAAATTTTCAAAAATATTTACGATTTTTTTGAATGGCAGAACAGATTTTTGTGCAAAATAGCTAAGAACACTCTCGATCAAGTTATCTTTCAAACAAAAAAAAAACAAAATCAAAATCGGTTCATCCGTTCCGGAGCTATGATGCCACAGACACACATACACACGTTAAATTTATAAGAACACCTCTCTTTTTTGCGTCGGGGTTAAAAAAAAGATTATTTTTGGATTTTTTTGGAAGGGCATGCCAAGTATGGCACTTCACGTGCGACTTGGCTAAGTTGTAATGATTATTTTTTCAAAATAATAAAATATGTTATCAAAATTTTACAAAGCAATTTCTCTCTATATAGCGCTCAAATAACAAAATTACTTCAAACAGTTCTTTAGATTACATCTAATTATTGTCTGTGGGTGCCGTTGGAACCATAAATTGGATTTATTTATTAGTAGAAAAAAAAAACGAATTTCTTTTAACTAAGTTTCGCAATAATATTTTTGTGTTTCTTTGACGTTGAATGTCAACAAATCGCATTTTTGTGTTTTTAAACAAATTTGTGCAATATGAAACGGGAGCTGTTATCAAATTTTCGAATAGGAAAAAGTGCCACATATTAGTAGGTGCATAATTCCCGCGTAAAGTGATAGTGATGTAATTGCGTAAAAATGCTGATCTTCAGCAATTGCAACAATTTATAATCACGTTACATTACAGCATTTGTACTTCAATACCTTACGCAGCTACATAATTTTAATATTAAAAAATTATTAGTAAAAATAATAATTTTACATTATAAAATATAAAGAGTATAAGTATTCTTCCAAAACAATATTAAATTTTAAGAAGAATAAATGTGGCGTTTTTGAGAAAAACCACTTCAACTTTTTTAAGAATAATAGAATGCAATATTTATCTAGTCTTTTTGAAAATTTTATATCAGCAAATTAAAAATGTTAGTTAAAATAAAATATAGGCGTTCGCGTCCCTTATGACGGTCAATATGCTCTAATGGGTAATTAAACAAACTGAATTCTGAAAAAACTTGACCAACCATTAATTTATTGAAAAAATTTTGTTTTATTTTATAATTAATAATTTGGCAATTTTAAATTATACATGATAATAATATAATAACACATGGTTTAATCCAAAATATCCGATATACAATAGTATATTGTTTGGCAAGGGGTGAAACAAAGCGATTTCAGACGAGGGTGAAATTTGCCTGCCCGAGTGAAACGAGGGCTGGCATCACCTTCGTCTGAAATCGCGTTTCACCCCGCGCCACACATACTATTTTTCATATTACCTGCATTGAAACAGAAAATTTTTTTGCATTGAAACTTGTAAAATAAATATTTTAAATTCGAAATTTTTTTGAATCAGCAATAACTCGACAACGGCGCTAGATATCGAAAAACTGAGAAAAAATTTCCCCCCCTCGTCTCGTACTCACCCCCCAGTGAATTATCGGTAGGAAACCATATGCAAAAATTTAGATCGATCGCGCGCAAAAAAAATTACTCATAAACAACAATATCGAATTTGACTTTGACGAATCTGACAGCTGTCATACTAATTAAATTTTATTTGAAGTAATGAAAAATTATTTTAATTCTGACAGGGTTGAAATGAAATCGGAAACAGAGTTGGCGGTAAGAAACTTGAGTGTTTCTGCCCTCGGGCAGAAACATTTTAATGTTTGACCAATATTCGCAGTGGTCTGAAATTGTCGTGGATCGACTGTCTTGACAGCTATTGAAACACACTGTTTCAATGCAGGTAATATGAAAAATATTTTACCTCAACAAAACAAAAATTTACCTAAAATAATTATTTCTATATTTCGAAAACAACGTTACAAGAATTTATTCATAGTAGATAAGAATAGTCTACAATTAGAATTTGATAAATGGATTTTGCGTCGTACAGAACTACATTTTAAAATTTCGTTTATTATTGTTAAAAATGTTCACGGCAAATTTACAGACTAACCGCCGGATATCTGATTTTATTTATTTGTTATTTCACCAATATGTTAAATTTTTGTTATAATTATAAAGATCGTAACTCATATAACAGCACAGCATAGGATCAGCAACTGATCATCAATTTTCTTTACATGTAGTTAAATGCAAACGTCGGGTGTTGTGCTGATGCTGTTAGGTGGGCGCACTTACATTTAAATACACATAAGAAATAAAATTTGCTTGTGATGATCAGTCGCTGTTCCTATGCTGTGACGATATATGAGTTACGACCTTAAATTAGCAACAAAAGTTGCTGAATTGCTGAAGTAAAATAAACTCGAGCGAATAATTTAATTTCTACTTTCTTGTTGTTAGTTTCTTTTTGTTAGTGGATTGATTTTTTAAGAAATAATAGGTAAAAATTTCATTAAAGTAACTCAGTAATTTTGGATTGTATTAGCTAGAAAAACACGGTACAAACGCCATCTTCCAAAATGTGTGTTTTTTATACATAAGATGCAAACAATTGATACTTTTACCTGGTTAAATAATTTCGATAAGAGATATTTAAATTTATTTCCCTATGAATTATAAAAGATATTAGAAGAATAGTTAACGTATTGTGAATAAAGAAAGACTACGTTCTTATTTATTTCCTTTTCCTCTTTAATTTTGTAGATGCAAAGTTGTAATGTATTTATTTCAACAATGAATGCAAACAAGACATTATAAAGGTAAAAAATGCAAACCACATCAAGGTCAAGATGATAACTCGCTAAAAATTAAGTAGGTGCCGAATCGCGTCTTTATGCCATTTTATATATAGCCAAGGTGCCACAACACCTTATATAGCGTTGTATATAATATACGGGGTCTCAAAGGATATTTATACGTATGTGCCTCAACGTCTTTTTAATTTTTGGTGCTTGTTCGTTAATCTACGCGTATATATATTTTGGAAAAATCTAAACAAAGCCAAAAAAAAAACAATTTCATGGCGTAAAAAACCCAATTCCAAAATCTCGGGGATGCGAGCTTAGTTGAAATTTAAAGGCTAATCCACACAATAATTGTTTTAATGAAACCCTACTATTTAATATTATTTCTTGCTGCGGCGAGGTTATGATATCAATTTTAATAACTCTTAAACAATTTAGGTACTACCTCGCTAATAAAACAAATATATACTATTCGCAACCGGTTTCGCAAATTTTATTGCATCTTCATCCTACTATTTAATGCCATAAATAGGTAATTAAAAAAAAATCAACTTAGTTGCTTTTTAACAGTAAGATTTTCAATATTTTTAACTTAACAAGATTATGATAATATTTAATTTGATTATAATTTCACTTGTTAATAACTATACATTACTTTAATATTTTATAAAAAAACTTTGTTTTTTTCTAAAAATATTTATATTTTATTATTCTTAGTTACAGTGCATAAGTTCCTTTACACATTTCAGCAGGTATTAAACATGTAACCTAAGACATTTTCATTTTATTCTAAATAAACCTTAAGGTGTCGGTACTGCAGGACTCTTAATATTCGTTATGAGTTCCATATTATTTATTTTATTTTGCAATTTTTAAGGTTCCGCAAAGAAAGTCTGATCGAACTAATAGAGTATTAGACATAGAATTATATAGAAGAAATTATAAGAAGAAATAATTATGGTTAATATCGAGTTACACTACCTAAACCACGTATCAATCGATTATTATATAGAAGAAGCAGAAATTAATATTCCACTGGCTCAAAACGGACAGAACAATACAAGTACACGTATTGCATTGATCCGCAGTCACTTTTAAGTTGTTTTATAAATAAAAATTTTTTTTTAAATTTATGTTATTTAATGAGCACCCCAAGTACTTTTTGAGGAATTGTTTATGTCAATGCAAATTTCAACATTAATTTATTTTTTTTAAGTAAAATAAAGTTTGATCTTTAAATTCAAGTAATTACTAAAATCCAAATATTGTGCGCTTTGTGCCATTTTATTACGATAAGGGCCGGCATTATAAAAGACAGTTAAATCGTCAGTTACTTACTCTAAAAGTAAATTTACTTGCTAAGTTAAATCTACTGAGTAAATTAAGCAAAACTATAGTCGAGTTAGTTACCTAGCGATTTAATGGTTGATTAGAACTATTAGTTCTAATAAATACATTCGGAAGTGTCAATCCATGCTCGTGCATGATGGATGTAGAGAGAAGAATTCTACAGACGCCGAAAAAGAAGCAACTGTTAAAATTATTTAACAATACGGATGAATTTTAGAATGTAAGAAAACTGCTCTCAAAAGTGTGAAGCAAAAAAGTGATGCGTGGGACAATGTTGCCTTACGTTTTAATGCCACCAGCACCACCGGGCCTAGAAATGGGCAGCACATAAAAATGTTCTTTGAGGGCTTTAAAAGAAAACCAAAAAAGACGTGGGCGACAAAAAAGTAAGTTATAATTCAATTAGTTTTATACCAAACAATTATTACAGTAATACATATTTTATAGAGATCGTTCATCTGGAAAAAGCTCTTTAAGTAATAATAAAAGGAAAAGAGAGACCGTAACATCGAAAGAAAATGAAAAATTAAAGATATTACGCTGTGGAAGAGATAAAGAAGAGATACAAAAAGAATTTTTGTTGCTTCAAAAAGAAGAGCTGCTATTAGATATAGAAATTAAAAAAAAAGTGTAATAGAACTTGCTATTTTAGAAGGTAAATTGCAAGAAAACAATTATTAAAAAATAAAAGAAATGTGTGCCCGATTAATTTTTTTTCTGCTTTACATGACAGGGTTCGCCAAAGGTACTAGCGTAATACCGTTTCGATGTATATGCACTATCACTCAACAAATAACTGGTTCCCTAAATAACAATTTCCAAATTCGTTATTTTCAAATCTTTGTAATCCTTTAGTAAAAAAGTAAAAAAATTCTTTAGTAGTGAGTAATATGCGGCTGTCATGAGCAGAACCTGGCCATCGACACATTACATCTGTAATGTTTAATTTTGCATCGCAATCTACTTGAACATTCAAGATAAAATAGCCAATTTGTCAATTTACACTTAATTTATAGGTTAAATTAATACCACTATTCAACTAATAGCGCAAAAATAACCATCATTCGTCTATTTTGCAAAAATTTACTTGTCAAGTAAATATTTACTCCATAGAAATCGAGAAATTCGTTTAACCATAGATTTAACCTAGAGAGTAAATTTAACTGCCTTTTATAGTGCCCAAATCTACGGGTAAATTTTATTCTCGCGAGTAAATCTACGGTGTAAATTTTATTCTCGCGAGTAAATCGACAGGTTAAATAAAATGATAAATTTAAGTTTATCTGTCTTTTATAGTGCCCAAATCTAACGAGTAAATTTTATTCTCGCGAGTAAATATTTAACTGTGCTTTATAATGCCGGCCCTAAAACAAACAATAACAATGATACTTAGGGCCGGCATTATAAAAGACAGTTAAATCGTCAGTTACTTACTCTAAAAGTAAATTTACTTGCTAAGTTAAATCTACTGAGTAAATTTTGGGCACTATAAAGCAAAACTATAGTCGAGTTAGTTACCTGGCGATTTAATGGTTGATTAGAACTATTAGTTCTAATAAATACATTCGGAAGTGTCAATCCATGCTTGTGCATCATGTATGTAAAAAATATGTAGAGGGAAGAATTATACAGACCCCGAAAAAGAAGCAATTGCTGAAATTATTTAAATACGGATAAATACTGAAATACGGATGAATTTTAGAATGTAAGAAAACTGCCCTCAAAAGTGTGAAGCAAAAAAGTGATGCGTGAGTCAATGTTACCTTACGTTTTAATGCCACCTGCACCACCGGGCCTAGAAATGGGCAGCAAATAAAAATGTTCTTTGAGGGCTTTAAAAGAAAACCAAAAAAGATGTGGGTGACGAAAAAGTAAGTTGTAATTCAATTAGTTTTATTCCAAACAATTATTACAGTAATACACATTTTATAGAGATTGTTCATGCGAAAATGCAGAGATCGAAAATGCTCTTTAAGTAATAATAAAAGGAAAAGAGAAACCGTAACATTGAAATAAAATGAAAAATTAAAGATATTACGCTGTAGAAGAGAAAAAGAAGAGATACAAAAAGAATTTTTGTTGCTTCAAAAAGAAGAGCTGCTATTAGATATAGAAATTTAAAAAAAAGTGTAATAGAACTTGCTATTTTAGAAGGTAAATTGCAAGAAAACAATTATTAAAAAATAAAACAAATGTGTGCCCGATTAATTTTTTTTCTGCTTTACATGACAGGGTTCGCCAGGTACTAGCGTAATACCGTTTCGATGTATATGCACTATCACTCAACAAATAACTGGTTCCCCAAATAACAATTTCCAAATTCGTTATTTTCAAATCTTTGTAATCCTTTAGTAAAAAAGTAAAAAAATTCTTTAGTAGTGAGTAATATGCGGCTGTCATGAGCAGAACCTGGCCACCGACACACTACATCTGTAATTTTTAATTTTGCATCGCAATCTACTTGAACATTCAAGATAAAATAGCCAATTTGTCAATTTACACTTAATTTATAGGTTAAATTAATACCACTATTCAACTAATAGCGCAAAAATAAGCATCATTCGTCTATTTTGCAAAAATTTACTTGTCAAGTAAATATTTACTCCATAGAAATCGAGAAATTCGTTTAACCATAGATTTAACCTAGAGAGTAAATTTAACTGCCTTTTATAGTGCCCAAATCTACGGGTAAATTTTATTCTCGCGAGTAAATCTACGGAGTAAATTTTATTCTCGCGAGTAAATCGACAGGTTAAATAAAATGATAAATTTAAGTTTATCTGTCTTTTATAGTGCCCAAATCTAACGAGTAAATTTTATTCTCGCGAGTAAATATTTAACTGTGCTTTATAATGCCGGCCCTTAACCATATCACTATTTTAGAAAACCTAAAAAATGCACACACACTTTTCAGAACTAAAATGTTTTTAAGTTATCACAATTAAAATACACTGTAAGTATACAATATCGCAAACGTTTTCACCATACTATGGCATCATCAGGCGATGTATGCCTGTAAATTGCAAGATGATGCCTGATGATGCCATAGTATGGTGAAAACGTTTGCGATATTGTATACTTACAGTGTATTTTAATTGTGATAACTTAAAAACATTTTAGTTCTGAAAAGTGTGTGTGCATTTTTTAGGTTTTCTAAAATAGTGATATGGTTAATATCGAGTTACACTACCTAAACCACGTATCAATCGATTAATGATACTTAACCTCACTTATGATAATTTCTGAACTAATTGCCTGCATATGAACTACTATTATAGGAGTACCACCATAACCATATTACACATAATCTGAGATTAACTAATTATAGATTACAAAACGTTGCTGCAACTCATTCAAAATTTAACAAGTGATTAAATTTAACATGTGTTAACTAACACAGGTTAAAGTTAACGTTGCTTAAACCGGGCATTAATCTTTTACTTGTTTAAGTTTCATCAAAAGGACTACAAGATCCAGTTTCAAAGAATTGACTTCGTCTATTATAATAAATCTATTTTCAATATTTTTGAAGTTAAAACCTATAAATACAATAAAACATTTCCAGTTGTCAACGGAACAATGAATTCAAAAATTTCAATTGGCCCCGAAGTGGTGGTAGGAACCTAAATAAAAAAACAAATTTTTATTGTAATATTCTATTGTCATTGTTTAAGGAGGCAGTGCAATTTTACAAATTCCTAAGTAATGAATAACGTCTACTTCATGGAACTAATTTTCAACTAATTTTTTGCAAGGGTCTGAATGAAAATCTTATGGGACTACAAATTTTGTTTAAATGTGGAAGTTTTATTATATTAATGTTTTGTTTAGATCTGTTAAATCTTGCAAGTTTAGTTAGTTACCTTGTTATCTTAAAAAAACAAAAAATTAGAAAAATCGGAGGAATCCCTTCACTCGGTGAAGGGACAGTGGTAGTTGTAGGAAAACGCGGTATTCAGACGCTAATTGCAGTGAGTGAGAAACGTGGACTTGTCGAGAACAAACAATTTATATAATCCAGGGGATTACCACCTAACAAGCAGCAGAGGATGCTGACTGATTAATTGTGCAGACAGCCTTGGAAAAGATAATTTTATATGAAACAGTTTTTATCATTGGATTAATTGGATAAATGGATTGGGCTCCAACCTCAACAATGTGTTCTTCCCAAAGAGTGGCAGCGTTGAGGCTGGTTGTCAACAGTTCACTTCTACGAGTTTCAATAGAATGGGCTTGCCACTCTGCCCTGGCTTTGAAATGTTCCTCCACGCATTTACCGGCTGTGACACCACCTCTTCCCTTTTCCGGCAAAGAAAAATGAAAATGATGGCGGTCTTTCAGAAAAATGAACACCTTCTGGAAGAAGCCCAAAAATTCTGGCAGCCTGACGTCACCCACGAACAAATAGAGTCAGCTGCGAGAAAATGTCTGGTGGTCTTTCGAAGCTACAAACTTAGTTTTACACCACTGGTAAGTACCCTAACAACATACCAAAAAATTATAAGCATGTGAATTATTCCTGTTTGCCCTATTTTTTGTCTGCCGTGTTGTTTCCGCGCGATGTTTAATCTTGCTAATAGTAAGTTATATCTTTCTCAATTTTTTCAGGCACGCTGTCGTATAAATGTTCGTTTAATTTTTTAATTACTTCTTCGCCCCTAGTGTGTAATCGTGCTTTACAGCAACCTTTTTCTTCGCATCGCCAAAATTTTACAGATCCATCTGAATTCATTTTATCAAATACATTATATAAAACCGTCAATTTTTCTTTTCCTTTCTGAGATAAAACTTGGTCTGCCATCATAGTTATCTACTGTTTTCTAAGTACACCAGTAATTAATCAATTTTAAATTTCATATGGTTAAGTTTTATTTACTCTTATAAAATAAAAAAACTTACATATCAATTCAAAGTTTTGTTCAGTTTTATTTAAATTTAGTTTAAACACTTTATAATTAACTTGGCGCCGAATTTCCTGGCACCGAGTTGACCTGGTACCGAATTGGCCAAGCGCCGAGTTGTACCTGACCATTCCAAAATGACGTTCTCTATATTGTCGTGTTCAAAATAGTTAAATAGGAGTTGATAATGATAATTGTTTAACTTTTGCAAATAAATTTTGTGTTGTTAATAGTTTTAATCGTCCGGTATATTTTAAATTGTTAATAAAGTTATGTTGGTAGTATTTTGTTAAGTTTGATAATAATTGTAAAATGTGGATGTATTATGCTTTTTGATGGCCGATAGACAAGAGAGCAGTCCGTTCCGATAAATTGAATAAAGGTTTTGATTTAAGTTTTAAAAATGTGTTAATTTAATTCAAGTTTGATAAATTTAAAAATTATACATAAAATACATCGCAATATGTTTATACGATCTGATGGGAAGCGTCGCGTTTGCTATGCAAAAGTTTAAATTAGTTTTTTTATAAGTTCCTATTGTATCTGCTACTAATAAATAAATATAAAATTATTTTTAAAGTTTATGTTATTATAATAGTAATTATGACGACAGCGGATTAAAATTTCGACACCATTAAATCTGGAGGCGCGAATTTCGGGAGATTTTCCGATCTCTGTAAAAATAAAACAAAGAAAATTTTTACTATCCATATTTTTATCATTTGTTTATTGATACTTCAAGAATTTGTAAAAATTTAAACCAAAATAAAAAATTTAAAATTCCAAAAGTCAAATTCTAAGAAAAGGCAAGATGGGAGGTACAAGAAAAACAAAAGGTACAAAAAAAGGTAAAAAAAAGGTACAGGTAAAAAAAAAGGTACAAGGTTTCAATCCTTCTGGTAATCTGCAACAAAAAATCCAACGGATTCTTAATTAGTACCTAAAGTTGTCGCTATAGTAATTCGACACCCCCAAGGAAGAAGGACGTAACTCATTTTTGCCTATTTTCCAGGAGAGCGATTTGAAAGTTTGAAAAATTCTAGAAGTATTATTTTAAGCGCGAAAAAGTTTTTTTAAATGAGAACACCTTTTAAATTGTTGTCTGCTTTATTTTCTATATTTTTATCTATTTATACAGCCCGAAACTATGATTTCTATGAGTTACGTCCTGGGGTAAAATTTAATAAACCCGTAGAACAAGGTCGTATCTCAGAGATACAACCTTCTTCCTGTCAAAATTATTTAATAATTGTATATTTATAGATGGCAAAAAGACGTAACAAAAATAATAATAACGCTTTTCGGTAGTTTTGTAAAAATAGTATTATATTAAAAAGTTGGAATAATAAAATATACACAATAATATATCAATTACAACAAAATAAAACAAAATATAACTTATTTTTACTCGGTATCCGATGGATTTTCTTCAGTTTCATTTTGCAACACTTTGAGATTTTTATAATACTCATGGTAAATAGTTGGAATAGCTTTAGAACTGCAAAGACTATTTAAGTCTTTATATTTTGCTAATGATATTGGTAACGTGCCATTTTTATAAGCTAATTGTAGATTATAGTATTCATTTGATGTCGAAGCTGGATTGGACGAAACGGAACTTTGATCTTTACCAGAAGTTTTACGTCGGCTCTGCCTTAAAACCACTGGTTTTTTGTCAATGTCTATAAAAACACAGTTTTCACTTATTAAATCATAGTGTATTTGAAGTACATTGGGATTGCTTTTTGATACCCTTAAATGTTTTAGTTTACTCCATTTAACTTTCTTTCGATCATAATCTACTTCAAAATTTAATTGCTTCTTCATTGCTTCTTTGAAATCGAATATCATTTCTTGATGTACTTCTGTTACGTTGTACGGTTTTCCATTTGTTTTAGCGCATCGCACCAAGGTTACCCATTGTTGGGGAACATACATTACTTTATTGCTTTTGCGTCTTTCTATTAAGGCATGCATCGAGTCGCCTTCATTTTGAGTGTGTCCTACTTCAAGGAAAGTATGTGTAATATCGATTTGGAACTTTTTTGCAGCATATGCGTACATAAAAAATACGATTCTGTTTCTATTCTGACCCCCACAATTGTCAGAATAGAACCTAAAGTCATTACAACCTTGATTGACTTTAGATGCAATCATACTATGACCCTTGGACAAGTAAAAAAATTTTTTTAGAAAAATGGCTGCCGTTTAAAAAAATTTATTTTGCAGGTTTTTTATAACGATTTCAAACAATTTTTAAATAGTAAAATTCAAAATTGTAAGTGAACAAAATCTCATCCAATTTGAATATATAAATGAAGAATTTCAGGTATAGTGGAAAAATCAAACAACAGGGATCTGTCGTCGACGTTTCGAGGAATTTATTCCCTCATCCTTAGGACTGAAAACGGAAAGCATATTATATAAGTACATTGTGATGACACTTACAATTCAAGAAACGGACTCACCACACAGATCAATAAGATCTTATTGCTGTAACTTCGCTTTCCAATTTGTAAAGATCAGAAAATTTTCCACCGTGATCGCTGCCACTCTTTTGATTTATGTTACATAATGTCAATTTTAACATGAAAACTGTTAGCGAAGAGTTAATTTGTTGTTTGCTATTAGAAACACGAACTGCAGTGGAATAAATTTTTACTACCATAAATAATTACTTTGTGGAAAAAGCTTTTCTGCTGGAAAAATTGTGTTGGTGTTTGTACCAACTGTTCCGCTGGCTGCTATGACAGGAGGGTACAATGGACTTGTGAGCCGTATAAAAAAAATCTCCAATGAAAACATAATTACAACACACTGTTTCATCCATCGACAACAACTTGCTGCTATAGATAATGAGCGAGAATTTGATGAAAATTTTAGATCAATGTGTGAAAGTCATGAACTATATTTCTGCAAGTGCTCTTCACACTCGATTTTTTTCTGTTTTTTGTAGTGAGGTGGGTGCCGCTTATACTCATTTATTGTTAGTGCTTTCCATTTTAATTGAGCTAAAAACTGAAATTGAAAACTTTTTAAAAGATCAAAATAATTATTTAAATGAAGAACAACAACAGCAACCACAACAACAGCAACAAAGATTACCTGAAGGTAGGCAAGTCCGATTATGCCCTATTCCACGACATAATTTCTTTAATGATGTGCTTGAAGACCTCTGTAAATGGTTTGACGACGAGCCATCAGATAACTTGGATGGTGACTAGACATTGAGCTCCTGGTAATTTTGCACCCGGACATTTCGCACCCGGGGACATTTCGCTACCTGATTTCGCTACTTTGCTTTTTCAACATCCATCATTAGGTTTTCAGGTTGCGCGTCTTCTACCAGTTCTTTGTTTTCGTTAATAGTCTACGATATGTGTTTTGAGTCTTATCGGGAAGCAAAGCAAACAGCCGTGGTACGATAATATTGTACTTTTGAATGTGCAAAGTGTGCATTTGATAATAAATGGTTGGATAACACTTGAAAGTACCGTCACCTGCCCAACCATTTGATTTTTTCAGTTCTTTGATAGCAGCATTTGTTGCAAATATTAAAATTCATTCTGTATCATCTTCTCCGCTATCGTATTGTAAGAACTTCAAACCAGAATCAAGTGTTCGAAATCGATCAGGAATGGAATAACCAATCCGCTTCTGCGGTTAATGCTGGATAACCATTTTCTGGTTGTCTCTAACGCCTTACATTGCGGCTCAAGGAAGAGATCATAGGTAGTTCTGCTTTTGCAGATTCGGTTATAGAGCTAACTTCAGTAGAAAAAATTTCTTGAGTCGATCGTTGAGACGCTAGAGATTTTTGCTTTATATTATGTAATGTAACTTTAGCCTGCAGATACAGACACAGAAGTGCGGATATGTTCATTAACCATTTTCATAATTTCATATTCATCGTTTACGATTTTTGTGTGCACTCGTTTACATAATCGATTTTCGCACACCCAATATTGTTTCGAACCATCTATATTCTCTTTCTGCTTCTCATAGACGTAATTCAAATCGTCTACCAATATCTTTTTACGTTTCGAAGAAGGCTAAATTTAAAAAATGCGAGATGTCCGGTTGCGAAATGTCCTAGTAGCGAAATGTCCCGGAACGAAGTGTCCTAAAATCACTTGGATAATATTCAAGATTATTTTAGTGATATGGAAGATGAGGACGATTTTGATTATGAAGATCCTCAGAGGGGAAAAATTGGTTTAAGATAGGAAAAACTGCCTACTTAATGTAAAACCATTTTTACTGGATCGGTTTTGCATTGAACAGTGTTTGTTTCTGCTATGTAAAACTTTCAGTTAGTTTTTTTTGTAAGATTCTTTTGTACTACTAATAAATAATAAAATAGACAATTATTTTTAAAGTTTTTTTTTATTTTAATAGTAAATACGACGGCAGGGGATTAAAATTTCGACACCATTAAAAGTAATGTGGTTTTTAGTTCAACGTTGTTACTACGTCATTTATACGTTGATAAACTTGGTAAGTATTCACTTTTAACAAGTACGTCAATATGGCATATCCCACTCGCTACATGTGAAATTATTAAAATAAAATATTTAGTTATGAACATTTATTTATTATAATAAATACATTTTTATAAATATTAATACGTTTTATAAAAGTTACTTTAAACAATGGTTTCTGGTTGTTGCCTTCCAAGTAAACAACAGATTAAACCGGTTTTGCAAGTTCCAGTGGGGATGTTTCCAACAACACTACATTCTTCTTGACATATTGTAAGTGGAAGTGGAATGCCTAAAGCTCCCTTGCACATACCACCCTCCTCTGTAAGATATAGTACATTTATTAAAGTTATTTACAAAAATAATATAATAGTATATCCAACAGAAAAATATTGAAATTAATAATTAAATAAAAAATAAAAAAATTAATTTAAAAATTTTTAAATCAAAATTACTTTACCTCCAGCTGCGCCATGTACCACAGCAATGGCAGCCAACACGATAGCAATAGTCACAAGTAATTTCATGTTTGATGAATTATAACTTTTGGTGTATGAAATGCTCTTTTTATATTCAATTTGAAGCACTTAAGTAAATTGGCTGATAATATTGTATCATATTATCAATCACGCTTTTGCACATTTGACCGGTATGGGACGCTTAAAAATAAAATAAAACGAACATAGCAATTTAACATATAAAAATAGCTATTATGCAAATTCGTACTTCCCTAATTATTTTTAGAGAAAAAATGAAAGATACAAAAATAATGCAGAAATATAAACTACGAATGATATGAGTATTAGATTTCTTCTACCTTTTACTTAAAGGCACAAAAAATTCTTTTAAAATTGTTAAAATTTTCATTTATCAGATTGGCCATAAAATAAATTCAATTTAATTTCATTAGATTACTTTGGAAACTGACATATATTTTTGCATTATTTTTGTGTCTTTCATTTTTATTTTCACCTTTTTCATTTTTTTCAGCACCTGGTATAATTTAGTCATTGAGAAAACAAATTGAAACTGCTGAACCCAATTTATTATTTGAGTTGGTGAGAATGGTGAGGCAAAATCCCGCGGCTCATAGTTTTTTATTGGTGAGGCCAAATGTTTTTTTTAATTCTGAAAATTGTTCGGAACGCGGGTTTTGTGCTGAATGAATAGTAATAACTAAAATCCAGATTTATCGTGCCATTTGTTTGTTTTATTTCGTATCACAAGGAACTCGCTTTGCCTGATGATCTGGAGCAGAAATAATTTTATTACACAAAATTATAATACAACGACAAAAAAGGTACATAAAATATTCATCATTTGTTGATGAACAAAATCCATAAGATTAATGAAAAGTTTATAACATTGATGACAAAATCATTGTATTGATTAATTTTTTTCATCGGCACCAAAATAATGAATTTTTTCATTAATATGATGAACCATTTCTTACAGTGTATGCACACCATCACTTTACAAACATCTAAAGAAAAATAATCGCTGGTATATTTGTTTACCCGCAATATCGAAAAAGGTAATGCTAATCTCTAATTTCTAAACTGTGACCTCTAAGTTTTTTCTTTTAAACTCGAAGCTTTGACTTTAATAACCCATAGAGAGCTAACCGTCGACCTCTAAGCTGTAATATCCAACCTAAAGCTGCAATCTCTCAGCTTCAACTTCCATCCTCGAAGCTTAAAGCTCTGATCGCCGACCTCCGAGATTTAAGCTCTGATCTTCAACTGCCAAGCTTTAAGCTCTGATCTACAGCTTGCCAAATGAAAACGTTAAATTGACGAGAAAACTCGACCCAGGTGCCAACTGTATTGAACCTTTTCGTGATACCTTCAAATTAATTTCAAATATAGCAAAATTCTAGACCAAATTGATTTATTAGTGATTTTTCAATATTCAACCTTATCTTCTTATCTTTCTCCAATATTATATCATCGAAATTCTAACTATTAATCTTCTAAAATTTAATCCCATTAAAAGCCAATTCGATTAAAACTTTTGAATACTTTAATAATCAAATCAATAAAAGTTACATACCGAAATTGAATAAATTCATTCTCCAATACAAATATCGAAAATCCAAATTCTTAAAAAAATAGCAAAATATTATGGGTGCCGACTTTCTCCCCAAACGCTTCGAATGGCCATTTTTGCAAAAAGTCTGGTTTTCACCGCTCACTATTATTGCCACCTTAACTATTTGGCGGGAAAACCAACAAATACAAACTTCTTACAAATTTAAAATTAAACTCAATAAAAAATACAAAATTCCCTAATCAAACACTAAAATTTTCAATTTTAATTTTAAATTCAAAAATTTTATTTTATTGCATTTGAATTTTAAGCGTTTTTAATTTAAAGCGTAATTCATAATATGATAAAAAATTATCAACCAATTTACTTAAGTGCATCAAATTGAATATAAAATGAGCATTTCATACACCAAAAGTTATAATTCATCAAACATGAAATTACTTCCCAAGTAACACATTAGAAAAATTTCAGTAAATTTTACCTAAACATGTAATTTTTACGTAAGTTTTACATAATTTTCAGACCTATAAGTAAGTTTTGGTGTTTTTTTAGGTAAACATAACTTGAGAAGTTTATTTGTTTACTAGGTCAATATAAAAGTAAACCGGACGTAATTTTACATTTATTTTTCGACTTCGAAGTCTATTTTATTTTAAGGTAATTCTTGGTTAATTTTGTAGTGAAGATTTACTTAATAATTTACCTAATATGTACCTTCAGGTAAAATTTACGTTTAGGTAAATATGTAGGTAAATTTTACCAATATTTAACCTAAACTCGACATAATAGTAATTTATACCTGTAGATATAAAATAGGTAAAATGCACTGTTGGTCTCCAATTGTTTATTTATTAACTTGCAGGTAAATTAGTGCTTTAGAATCTTATTATAGGTATAATTTACGTCTGTTTTACCAATAAATTTACTTGTAAATAATTTAACCAATTCGTAAGTTAAAATTGCCAATAAATAAACCTTATAAGTCAATTTTACTTTTTTGGTCGTAAAGCGATGAAAAGTTTACTATTTAGTTAATAATTTAAAATCCGCCACTAATTATTTGATAAAAATTCTTTTATCTCATACAAAATATTCAAAAATGGTAAAAATGTTGCTTTTCTAAACGTAAATTGTAAAATGAAATAAAGTAAAATATATATTCAAGTTATTATAAAGAATTATAAAGAATGTATATCTTCAGCGTAACCGAAATTAGAACATTATTTAAAAATAATTAATAATTTTATTCAAAAACTTCATATTTATCGAGGGGCATTCTAATTTTTCGAAGTAAAACTGTTACCTTTATCAGTAAACGTACTTGCGTTTTGAAGTTTCCGCATCCAGTTTGTAATATTACGATTTAAAAATGTAATGTATGTACATAAATATTAATCATTATTTGGTTTGTAGTGGTTGAAAACATAAACTTACTTAGTTGACCATTTTTCAAGTAGAACGGTAGAGAAAGATTATACTTATGAAACAGAGGGAAACGAGATAGAGATACAAAAATTTAACTTGGGAAGTAATTTTACAACTTTTAAGTTCTTCATATTATGAACTATACGAAATGCAGGTAAAATGTTGGTTATTTTTAGTAAGGATTACCTTAACTTTACGTAAAATTTACTTACTGAATGTTATATTAACTAATAGGTTATTTACTTATTGGCCAAATTTACTTAAGATCACCTAAATTCTACCCAAATTTTACGTAAATTTTTTCTCCAATAATTGGTAAATTTTACGTAAAATTCACGTAAACTTTAAGTAAAACAAGTCGCCGACGTTAGGTCAACGACTAATAATTACGAAAAATTTACGTAAAATCTACCTTTTAAAAATAAAGGAAGAGGGTTGAGCGAGGGGCTAACAACCCCTCCTCGGAAAACAAAACATGTTGTGAAGACTTACACAAAGCCTCGGAATTAGATGGAAATACGGAAACGATAGCAATGCAAACGGTTTTTGAATTTGGGAATGTAGTGGAATGTGTGGATCGCGGCAGCAGATAAAATACTTGGCAGAGAAATTAAAAACAAGAGAAAATCCAAAGGATGATGGAATGACAAATGCCGGGAAATTCTGAGAGATCGAGGGACATGCAGAAAGATATTGCTACAAAAAAACACACAAGAAAATATACAAAAATATATAAGTGCTAGAAGAGCGGCAAGAATTTTAATAAAGACTAAGAAAAGAGAATATGAACAGCAAAAAATGGAAGAGATGGAAGAAAGCAGAATCCGAAATTGTCACAAAGCATTTTGTAATAAAAAATTTCTACCTACCCTTTCGGGCAAACAGAATTTTTCTCTACACGCTGGAAGAAGAACCAGCTTTAAAATATTGTGTAGAAGCCCAAGATGTTACGACTAGCTGATTTGTGCCGGTAGCGAGGGGGTGGTTTTAAAGGTATTAATCAACCACTGCAGGAAAAATTCACCAACAAAAGAGGTCCAGCACGTAGATGGAAAAAAAATAAATGGTAGATACTTGTCTCTATATTATCCGTAATGGAGTAACATACAGATAACAAATAGTCTACGCCCAAAGTGTAATTAAAATAAAAAGTAAAAATAATTTACTTTATTAAATTAATTTAAAGAATCACGTTGGAAATGTTTGCCAGCAAGATAAAAATGCTATCGTTGAAGCGCTTGATAATACGGTCAGTCGATGGAAAATAAAATATAATATGCGAATTGAATTATTGCAAATAATTCTTTTTAACTGCTGCGAGTATTTAAAAAGCGAAAATAAATAAGAAAAGATGTCTCCTAAAAATCAGTCCACTGGACCAAAACTCACCCAAAAATTTTCCTTGAGCACAGAAAACACTCACTCCCGTCTTTTTAAGCTCGAGTCCCTAACTCCACTGCCAATTTTCCATACCACCGCGCGCAACGCAGTCTTATCCGCCCAGATAACAGGAGCGCCTCGTTGTGAAAATCAAAAAGAATACATAGGCGTACCTTTAAAAACAAATTCAATAAAATTTGTTACACGGCCCTCCCCTAAAATGTCTGACCGGGGTCAAGACGGCAATCTCGTTCAAATGACAAGTGCAGCTACCTTCAAACAACGGTTACTTCGTTAGAATCATTACCGCCACTACTGTAGATCAAAACCAAAAACTAGTCAAGCTAAAAATGTTATACATAGAAAAACTAAAAAAAAACTAAACATAAAGTGAGTACTTATCTGATTACGACACGTAATCATAAATCCGCCTAAGCGTAAGCCTCAAAATGACTGAGTGCATAGCACTTCCATAGTCACAAAAAAATAATAGTCAATCAAATTACGCCTAAACGCAAAAGATTGAATCCAAGTAAATACAGCACCGCATAGGATCTGTATTAAAAGATACAAAAAAACTCTAATAAACATTAGCCCAAAAAAACAACCTATGGCAACTCTGCTCATAGTATTAGATAAAAATGGACCACATCGGACCCATTTTGCACCGCTCGCAAGTGTATCAAAAACACACCCAGCAATAAATCAGTCTCAGACCAAGGCAATCATTGTCCTTGGAACGTAGAAACATTCAAATTAAACTAAAATTAAATTCATAATCTCGATCGAATAATGATCGACAAATCTATTCTACAGCAGTATTGGCAACAACTCAGTAACAATGAGATCAAATCTCATGATGGCGCAAATTTAGAACTACGGTGTTCTGTTCCAAATTGAAAAAAAACGGTCACAAACAAAAATGAGTCGAGTTAAGGCCGCAACGTAACCAGTCGCTACGCAACCTGACATGCTTACTAGATATTAACAATAAAAGCAAGTGTAATCGTCACAAAAACTAAACACGCGTCAAAAGTTTGGATTTGGTCCTTAACTATGACCGTGCTATCCAGTACCGCAAAAAAATATTCACTAATGTGAACACACAAAAAAATCACTCAATGTGATACCAAAACTAAATCAGTACTGTGATAACAAGATCACGCAAAAATAGGAGACACCCTATACATAGAAAAGTTTCAAGTTGATAAACGAAATCAAACTTAATATTTGATAAACTAAATTTGCAATTTAAATAATTTATTCGCAAAATTACTCGAACAAGTCGCTTCAACTCTTGAAAATTAACTAACAATTCTCCAACAACGCTTCCTCTTGCTGCAAGTAATGACCACACCGGTGTCACACTAATTCCTGCAGGATTTAAGCCAAAATTTGGGCCCCACGTTGGGCGCCAGTGCAATAAAAAATTTCTACCTGCCCTTTCGGGCAAACTGAATTTTTCTCTACACGCTGGAAGAAGAACCAGCTTTAAAATATTGTGTAGAAGCCCAAGATGTTACGACTAGCTGATTTGTGCCGGTAGCGAGGGGGTGGTTTTAAAGGTATTAATCAACCACTGCAGGAAAAATTCACCAACAAAAGAGGTCCAGCACGTAGATGGAAAAAAAATAAATGGTAGATACTTGTCTCTATATTATCCGTAATGGAGTAACATACAGATAACAAATAGTCTACGCCCAAAGTGTAATTAAAATAAAAAGTAAAAATAATTTACTTTATTAAATTAATTTAAAGAATCACGTTGGAAATGTTTGCCAGCAAGATAAAAATGCTATCGTTGAAGCGCTTGATAATACGGTCAGTCGATGGAAAATAAAATATAATATGCGAATTGAATTATTGCAAATAATTCTTTTTAACTGCTGCGAGTATTTAAAAAGCGAAAATAAATAAGAAAAGATGTCTCCTAAAAATCAGTCCACTGGACCAAAACTCACCCAAAAATTTTCCTTGAGCACAGAAAACACTCACTCCCGTCTTTTTAAGCTCGAGTCCCTAACTCCACTGCCAATTTTCCATACCACCGCGCGCAACGCAGTCTTATCCGCCCAGATAACAGGAGCGCCTCGTTGTGAAAATCAAAAAGAATACATAGGCGTACCTTTAAAAACAAATTCAATAAAATTTGTTACAATTTTATGCCGTAATCTCCAACACAAAGTCAGGTTTTAAACCTAGATCGAAAACATCAGACGTGGAAGAAATTTTACAAATATGGAAACGCCATTTTAACGACCTACTAAATGTAGAAAGTCCAGAGCTTTCCGACCCAAAGGTTTACCAAACCGCAGATTGGCCAACAGACGAACCAACACTTCAAGAGGTCATATTAGCAATAAAGACACTAAAAAATTTGAAGACTCCCGGAAGGAACGGAATAACGGCGGAAATAATAAAGCATGGGGGACCAGCCTTGAATAAACGGCTGCAGGATCTAATACTTAATTCCTGGAAAACAGAAAAGATACCAGAAGACTGGAAAGAAAGTATCATAATACCGATTCACAAGAAAGGAGACAGATCAAACTGCGGTAACTATAGAGGAATATCTTTGATCAATACAGCATACAAAATACTCTCAAACATCCTACTAAGTAGAATAACACCACTAGTAGAGAGCAGCATAGGAGAATACCAGGCGGGTTTTAGACCAGGAAAATCAACAACTGACCAGCTGTTTACAATCAGACAACTACTCGAGAAGAGCTGGGAATTTAACAAAATCCTACATCACATGTTTATAGACTTCCTGAAAGCATACGACAGCATTACGCGGACGAAACTTTGGAGCGCCATGTTTGATACCCCATGTTTGATGATTGATTTGGTTCAATACCCCGAAAACTCATCCAGCTCACAAAGATGTGTGTAGTCGGATCAAAAGCGAGGGTGAGAATTGGAAATTCAATCTTTCACAATCGGCAATGGTCTGAAACAAGGAGATGCCCTCTCACCTCTGTTATTTAACATAGTCCTGGAAAAAGCTATAAGACAGACAGCAATAGAGGCACAGCTGTTCACAGGCGATGGACCTAGACTACTACTAGCATATGCAGACGACATAGATGTTATAGGGAATAGCGTGATCAGTGTAAAGGAAACTTTTGGAAAAATAGAAATGGAAACGGTAAAAATTGACTTGATAATAAACGAAGAAAAGACCAAATACATGTGCGTAAATAGTTTACCACGAAGAGACAGAGTGGGACAAAATATCACAATTCATAACTATAATTTTTAAAGAGTCCAACGCTTCAAGTACCTAGAATTTACCTAATACCTAGAACTTATATTCAGAATATAAGTATACGAACTAATGTATAAGGTGCTATTTTGTAACTTTATTTAAATTTAATTGTCATTTAGGACATTTTCTTCCAATCGTTCGATTAATCAAAGTTAGACTATTCTAACAGATTTTTGCAAAATTAACGATTGATACAAATTAGTTTTTTAGTTTTAATATTAAATTGGGCAAAATTAAGAGGAAATTTTTAAATAAATTGCACCACTCGCTTTAAATAAGTAGGTGCAGGTGCTCACTGCGATACGCAAATACAGATGTTCTAATTTAAAAAATTATCTACATACTACAATAAATTGTCGATAAGATGGGTAAGAAGTTGTCTCGATTTAATTGATAATAAGTAAGGATTTCAATCTTCCGAAGGTTAAGTGTATTATAACTAGATGATATCAATACTGCCAAAACTGGCAACACCTGTGTAAACATTCAATCACTTAAGGATTTCATGGTATTTCATAATTTGGAAGCAATTAGTGCGAGAAGTGCTTTCACAATTTAAAAACTTTTTTAATGACATTAGAGTAGATAACAGTGTAAATTACAATAATTATTCAAAGAATTTTTGCGACAAAAATGCAAAGAACTGAAAATGAGTATTCGATTGGTTGATTGGTTTAAAAATTGCATGAATATTTATAGGTATCCATTAACACAGCTTTGATTGGTGTAGTAGATGATAGCCAGCAGATTTATGAATTGTGTTGTAAGAGGTGTTGTTACACTTGGACATTTTGAGTCCTATTTAGAAAAGCGCACTCAGATTGTGATATGGAACGACATGCCATTTGAAGAATCAGAGGTGGATTGTGGAGTTTTTCAGGATTCAATCCTTGGCCTGCTGTTGTTCTTGTTGTACATAAATGATTTACCATACCAATAAGAGACAATGAACACAATACTTGACTGTTCGTTAATAGCTCTCCATTCTTGGAGGTCGCATTGCTGATTTGGATCGCTGAATCGGATCGCTGATTTGTAGCAAACAGGCTAAATACACAGAGACTTAATTTTACTGAGCAGAAACAGTTTGAATCGGCAAAGTATAACAAAAACAAACAAAAAGCTCTCTGCTGCGATAAAAAGTCTCCGACGGCGACGCACAGTGGGACAGATTCACTAATTTTTGCCCAAAATTCTGAAAGTTATACAATAGACTTACAATAAGGTCAGGCCCAAAGAAAATATATTGAAAAAAATTTACATCGTCAAATAGGGTAGTTTTTGGGGGGTTAAAATTAAAATAACTGAGAATAATAATTATAAAATCTTGCATTCCTATAGAAGTAAATCTGAACATTGATGTAAAAATAATTTAATAAATCTTTTTATTAAAATAGGGTAGGTTTTAAGGGGTGAAAATTAAAATACCCAAGAAAAAAAAATAAAATTTTTAATTCCTTTAGAATTAAATCTGATTATTGATGGAAAAATAATTTTAAAAATCTGCTCATTAAAAAAAGGTAGTTTTTAAATAGCGCAATTAAGAATTCGCTGCAAGACCGCTGCAAAATCAATTCGTTATTCACGCACTTCAGGATGTTCAAAAATGAATCACTCGCAAAATGGCACCTCTTCGCAGCTGAATATTACAAAACATCAAAGGCACACTTCATATAATATTTAAAAACTTTGAATTACGTAGGAACCTTGTGGCACTAAAAAGTTATAGAAACATAAAATTAAATTTGTCAAATTTCAATCGTTGAAATCGCTTACTTTATGATTTGCTCTGGTTAAATAAATACATTTAATGCGGAAAAATGATAAAAAGAGGCTTATTCGAAGTATGCTCCATCTTTAGTTAAACATTTTCCCATCCATATTTTATATGTTGGCGGGAATTTGAAATGGGAAGTGATATGCTTTTTGGTTTTATCAATTTTATACAAATTTTTGATATCATACATTTATTAGTTGTTACAAATTCATAATATAATATATATTTTAAATAATTGTTATTTTTTGAGAGATTTATGGTTGTTACAATTGAACATTTTTATTATTTTATTTACCCATGTACGAATGCCGGTATAGCACCATAGTTCCCGATATAGCCCAGAGTTGTGCCAAACCTGGCAACCGACACTCGGCTGGCGATACTGGCCCAGTATTGGAAATTGAACGTATCAGTACCGTGCCAGTCCTGGTTACCAAAATTAGTTAAGTCTCGACTAAAAGTACTGCCCCAACACTGCGAACTGAACATATCAGTACCGTGCCAGTTTTGGCTACCCAGCCTTGGGCGGAGTACTGCCCCAGTATTGGAAACTAAACGTATCAGTATTGTGCCAGTCTTGGCTACCCAGTCTTGGGCAAAGTACTGCCCCAGTACTGGTAAACAATTTTATCTGTACTGTGCTAGTCATGTTTACTAAAGTTGGTTGGGTCTCGGCTGGACGTACTGCCCCAACACTGACAACTAAACATATCAGTACCGTGCCAGTCTAGGCTACCCAGTCTTGGGCAAAGTACTGCCCCAGTAATGGCAACTAAACGTATCAGTACCGTTCCAGTCTTGGCTACCCAGTCTAGGGCAGAGTACTGCCCCAGTAATGGCAACTGAACGTATCGGTAGCGTGTCAGTCTTGGTTATCGGGTCTTGTTCAAAGTATTACCTCATTTACGACTGCCGGGGGTTTTGCAGTATGCATTTTCGCTAAGAAAAATGCCTTTGTGTTGCGTTTTTTGATATTGTGGTGGTTTTTAAGCAGCTAACAGTTGGCAGATATGGGTATTAACCGTTTTATAAAAACTTAGCAGTTTTTATTTGGAACACATGTCTTACTTGTAATCCTCTGGTATACAGTAGAACTACCACCCAAGATGAGTTTTGGCTGACCACTTCATTTATGAAGGGTTTTCAAGGCAGATTACCTCGATGGTTAGAATGAAGTTCATGCTTTACTGGAGTTCGAAGGAAAGATCTCTCTTTACTAAGCATCAGACCGTATCCGTCCTTTTATGTGATATAGAAATTTATTTTGAAGATAAAATAATAATTTTTATTTTTATCAATAATCAATAACTTTATTCATAATTAAATTTTACTTAATAGAGCAGGTACATTTTAACGTTAAATTTGATCACAATTACTTTAAACAATTGTTCTTCGTTCTTGCCTTCCAAGTACACAACAAATTAAACCTGTTTTACAAGTTCCAGAGGGAATGTTTCCAACAACAGCACATTCTTCTTGACATATTGTAAGTGGAAGTGGAATACCTAACGGTCCTTTGCACATCGCACCCTCCTCTGTAACATGCAGTATATTTTAGAATTCACGAAAGCAGAAGGAAAATCAATGAAAATTCAAAATTAAATTAAATAATTATTTTAAAAAAATGTTTACCTCCAGCTGCGCCATACACCACAGCAACGGCAGCCAATACAATAGCAATAGTCACAAGTAATTTCATGTTTGATGAATTAGTATAACTGTTGGAGTATTAAGTGCTCCTTTTATATTAAATTTTGGGTACTTAAAATGCGATTAATAATTTATTATCGTAACTAATATCAAAAACTGCTTGGTATACTTGACCCGGTCAATAATCAAATAAAATAAAATAGTACCACATTTATTAAATTAATTATTGTTCATTATTTTGGATTTTGGAAAAAAATTTTCTAACCAACCAGAATGATTTTTAATAGTCATTGATTTAATATTCAGTTGCAGTAAAGCAACAAAATGAATTAAAACCACGAAAAAAAAAATTTGAAATTTTGGTACAGTAATTTCGGTAATAAATATGGTACAGTACTACCTATACTTTTTAATATAAATCAATGTTTGAGAAAAATGATTTAATGTAGTGTACTGTAAAAACTATACCGCACCAGTTATAGAAACAGGAAATAAAGGATGATTTGACTTAATGCTCTTTTGTCCTGCGTCAATTCATCCTCCTGTTGGTTTTCCTCCAGATTCTTTCTAAATATTCTTTATGCAAGTGTTTTTGAGAAAAAAGACTTTCAATATTTTCAGAAAAATTGTAATATTTTTGGGAATTTTGAAAATGATTTTTGAAAATGAAGTACAATGTACCTCGTAAAAGAGAATTTTTTAACAATCACATAATAATTATTTGGTAATCTTAAAATGCTGCTCTTTCGGGCGTCAAACCGAGTGCTTGGGGTGACAAAAAATACCGGTCTGTCATTTTGTATAAACAACTTATTTCAGCAAAAACGAATTGTGGAAAATTACGTCCTTCCAGCCTGCATGATTTGAAGTGGATTCGGTCATATGTACATTTCAAAGGGGCACTTAAAGTTTTTATCTTTAAAACGACTTTAATCTTTAAGTTATTATCATAGATAGATCATCAGGCACACTTTATTGTTATTTTTAGGTAAACATCGGTTAATATACTAGTAATAATAATTAGAAAATTACAATTCAAATTAATTTATTAAATCGTATCGCAGATAATACTCGGAGAGCCGAGTAGTAAATTCCAAGTTTGATTATATGTCGATGTCGGTCAGAAATACGCAGTTAATGAGTAATTAATGGAAAAGTTTATCAATAAACACTATTAATGGTTTTGGTTATACTCAATTTATTAAAAAAAAAAATTTTTAAATATAAAAAATTCAGAAACTTTTTTGAAAGATTGTATTTTATAGATTTTTGAGTATCATGTCTTTGTAGAGTCCACAGTAATCTGCTATCATGTGACTATACTATCGACCTTGATATCGTTTTCCATCACTCTTAAATATTAGTGAAAGCGTCTCCCTGCTCCTCGCTGTAATCTCCTAAGTTTTCGGGGAAATTGTCAAGATGACAATATTCAGAAAATGAGAACTAACATATTACCGTGTTTCAAACTAATGTCATTACTAAATACATAAATGTTTTTCAAGATCTTGGAAATTTTTTCGGAAATGGCCCTCTCCGAAACTAGAAATATGACCGCCCCTAGTTATGATGCGTTTGAAAAACTTTGGATCTTCAGGAACTTTGGTTAACGATTTTTGAGAGATGATTTTGCAATTCAGTTTTTGTATAAATATAATATGTTTGGTTGCCACTTGTTTCAAATCTAAATTGGCCTTAAAAATTGCATCACATGACCCAATTGAGATACCAACTTCTTTTGCGACCTCTCTAATAGTGCTTCGGCAATTCACAAAAAGAAGTTTCTTTGGTTTTTTAACGTTTTTATCGCTAATTGATGTTTTTGCATGATCATATGCTCAAATCTGCACCGATTTCTTGAAAATGTTTGTAAACTTTTGCATTTTCTGGCCTAGGTTCTACAACAAAGATTTATTCAACATTTCTTATACTTCATTACAGTTTTAAATTAATTTTTAACACAGAATTTAATGCATTTGCAATTTTTAATTCTGAAAATCGCGGATTTTTAAAATTATGCAATAAACAATAATTAGCTAAACACAAACTGTATAACGAATTTGGCTAAAATTTGACATGTCCATTACTCATAGTTGTATCAACTTAGAAAATTTTTTTTATCTTATTTGGTAACTTACACCGTGCCAAATGCAAAAACTTCCAATATATATTGAACATACCTGGTACTATTACAATAACATAAAAACTTATAGCCAATATTCGTTATATTCATAACTTTTATGTTCTTAATCTTCAAAATTCAATGAAAAATCAGGGCAACAAAAAAAAAGCTTTTTTTGTAGACCTGTATTATCATCATTTTTATTTCAAAATCATGCATTGATTTTCGCAATATTCTCGTGAACACTAATTCGCTTGAGAAATTGTGTCTTTAATAAAATTAATGGAAACCAGAAGGCAAAAATCGAATTTAGCTCTGTATTCCTGAAATCATCATTCATTTCCTGTTTTTACAACTGATTCGGTATAGTTTTTGTAGCAGTACATTAAATCATTTTTGGTGGAAACAATTTAATGAAATATTGATTGATATTATAGAATATTTTTTACCAAAATTTATGATTTTTATTCATTATAAAAATAATAATAAATTAATCATCATAAATGGTTAATCATTAAAAATCATTCTGGTTGGTTAGAAAATTTTTTTCCAAAAACCAAAATAATGAACAATAATTAATTTAATAAACGTGGTACTATTTTATTTTAATTGATTATTGACCGGGTCAAGTATACCAAGCTGTTTTTGATATTAGTTACGATAACAAATTATCAATCGCATTTTAAGTACCCAAAATTTAATATAAAAGGAGCATTTAATACACCAACAGTTATACTAATTCATCAAACATGAAATTACTTGTGACTATTGCTATTGTATTGGCTGCCGTTGCTGTGGTGTATGGCGCAGCTGGAGGTAAAGTAATTTTGAAATAATAATTTTCAATTTTTCTTTTCATTTTCATTATTTCCTTCTGCTTTCTTCAAAATTTTAACTGTCAGATCAAAACCATGCAAATTAATTGATTTACATTGCCATACATGATATCATGTGTTTCAAATTTTAGATTCTCATTAGGCAATCCCGGAACATTTAATAAAAGAACTGAATTATTAGATTTATTATAATAATTAAAATTATTCAATGTTAAATTCTAGCAAATTTTCTTAATTATTCTTAGGTATCTTTATTTTACTCAGTTATTACTCTTATGTTACAGAGGAGGGTGCGATGTGCAAGGGACCGTTAGGCATTCCACTTCCACTTACAATATGTCAAGAAGAATGTGCTGTTGTTGGAAACATCCCATCTGGAACATGCAAAACCGGTTTAATTTGTTGTGTACTTGGAAGACAACAACGAAATACAATTGTTTAAAGTAACTTTTTGCTACAATGGGGAAATTTTATTTATAAGTTTTGTTTTTCATATAATATTTGGAAAATTAATGTATTTATTAAAAATATACATAAATGTTTATAACTAAATTTTCTTTATTAATAAGCAAAGGATAGCCGGTGTCCCTCACTTATTTTAATAATCTTTAATTTTTAAATAATCTTATTTTTAATAAAAGACCCCTAATTTTTTTTAGCTGCTAACACGCGGGTTTAATGGGGGTAAGCTCTCTTTAAAAATAGGGTGAAAAATTAATTTTTTAAATTTTTATATAGAAGGGGGTTTAAGATTTGAATGAAACTTAACGGTAAAATACTTTATTGTATATAACTAATTACAAATATAATTTTTTCGAAGCGATCACTTAATATTTTAGTGGACCATCCCCCAAAATTTTAAAGCCTGCATAAAACATCCTTAACGACAGCAAATTTTTTCGAAAAAAATATATGTTATAGTGGAGAGAAAACTGTAAGTTACGTGTTTTTGGATTTTTTCCGAAAATGATATTCAAGGGGGTAACAACCCCTGTCTGAACTTTGCCATGTGCTGTCATTTGACACAATGTCACAATAAATATTTTTTCCCTTTTTTTAATAAGAAAGAACCCCACCTATTTGCAGTTCAAATGCTAGATTTTTCATGCATGTGGAAGGAGTGCTGCGATTTGAATGAAACCAACGCCGAAATACTTATTTGATTTTTTGGCCGCAATCCCTTAATAATTTTGGTGATAAACCGGCAACGTATTTTCGGCGACGGTCAATTCGGCGACCCGAAATTCGGCTATGCTAGTTTCGGCGATTCCAATTCGTCACCGGCATTTCGGCTATTCCCATTCGGTGACAGATAATTCGACTACGTAGATTCGGCGACGGACGGGAAATTTATTTAAGTGTTAAAATTTATTAAAAATATTTTTAAAAAGTACTTTTTATTTTTAAATTAAATATTGATTTACATGCATCACAGGTATCATATTATGCCTACTTTTTAAGCAAAAAAATGTATTTTTTTTTTATTAATATTTATTAATATTTATTTACCCAAAAGTGACTCTTCCACCACCCAAACTCAACTGACTAAAAAACTCAACTCAAAATGCCACCCATGACTCCTCGAAAACCGTTACTAAAAGTGGAGGACTAATTGAAATTTTGGAAAAAATAAGTACTTAAGGAAAACGGTATAATTTAATTGTAATTTCTGAATTGTATTGAAATGGGAGACACCAAGGAAAGATTAATAAAATAAGTATTATTGAAAAGGAGCAAATAACAAAAGAAGGGATCCACTTAAGAGGGGTTGGGAGATAACCAAATTTTAACAACGCGTTTTTAAGTTCAAAAAGCCGTAGGCGTCCGCACTAAGCTTTTTTTGTATATTGAGATTTTAAATTTAGAAGAATGAATAGAATAAACTAACAGTATATCTCCCGTCACCGAATCGATGCAGTCGAACTTACTATCGCCGAATCGGAATCGCCGAAATGCCGGTGCCGAAACATATTTATTTGAATGGTTTCATCTTCAATTAATAATTAAAACCACAGATTTTGAGAAATATCGTACAATCGGTCTCCTAAATACAAAAGCAAACTTTTTCATGTCATATATTTGTTTTTCGTCTAATTACGATCTAAAATATCGAAATTTTATGCTTTAAAGTCAAAGTCAAATTTTGTGTTGACCCGTGTTATTTCAAGTTAACTTAGTGGCTGTTTATTTCACTGGGCAGTTGTCTCTATCGCTTTAAATCTTAGGTTTATTGAATAAACAAGAAGTTAATTTACAAAATTGTATATTTATAAAAAGTTTTAGAAGTGCGTCCACATATAAATAAAAAATTTTGGTAGATATACAGGTTAATATTCACGTATATATTTTATAACAGCCTCGATTACAATCATAATAGTTTTTTAGTTAAGAGCAGCTACAAACCTACAGAGGTACAATGTTTCTAGTCACATGGACGTCTGCAATCACCCTAACCAAACAATCTTGGTCGATATACCCAACCGTAAAAAATTTAAATCGTTGGTGGGCAATTTTAAAATTTTAGCGAATGGTTTACCACCAAAAATTATACAGGTAACGCTAAAAGAAAATCACTTTGTGATTCTTCAAAATAAGTATTTCGGCGTTGGTTTCATTCAAATCGAAGCACTCATTCCACATGCATGGAAAATCCAACATTTGAACTGCAGATAGGTGGGGGTGTATTAATAAAAAGGTAAAAAATTTTATTGTGACATTGTGTCAAATGACAGCACATGGCAAAGTTTAGACAGTGGTTGTTAACACGTAACTTACAGTTTTCTTTCCTCTATAACATACATTTTTTTCGAAAAAATATGCTGACGTTAAGGATGCTTTATGCAGGCTTTAAAATTTTGGAGGATGGTCCACCACCGAAAATATTAAGTGATCGCTTCGAAAAAATTATATTTATTATTAGTTATATAAAATAAAGTATTTTACCGTTAGTTTCATTCAAATTATAAACCCCCTTCTATATAAAAATTTAAAAAATTTATTTTTCATCCTGTTTCTAAAGGGAGCTTACATCCCTTAAACCCGCGTGTTAGCGGCTAAAAATAATTAGGTGTCTCCTGTTAAAAATAAAATTATTTAAAAATTAAAAATTATTAAAATGGGTGAGGGACACCGGCGATCCTTTGCTTGTTAGTAAAGAAAATTTAGTTATAAACATTTATTTACATTTTTAATAAATACATTAATTTTCAAAATATTATATGAAAAACAAAATTTATAAAACAAATTTCCCCATTGTAGCAAAAAGTTACTTTAAACAATTGTATTTCGTTGTTGTCTTCCAAGTACGCAACAAATTAAACCGGTTTTGCATGTTCCAGATGGGATGTTTCCAACAACAGCACATTCTTCTTGACATATTGTAAGTGGAAGTGGAATGCCTAACGGTCCCTTGCACATCGCACCCTCCTCTGTAACATAAGAGTAATAACTGCGTAAAATAAAGATACCTAAGAATAATTAAGAAAATTTGCTAGAATTTAACATTGAATAATTTTAATTATTATAATCAAACTAATAATTCAGTTCTTGTTTTAAATGTTCCGGGTTTGCCCGATGAGAATCTAAAATTCGAAACACATGATGTCCAGTGTAGAAATTTAAATCAATTAATTTGCATGGTTTTGATCTGACAGTTAAAATTTTGAAGAAAGAAGAGGGAAATAATGAAAATGAAAAGAAAAATTAAAAATTATTATTTCAAAATTACTATACCTCCAGCTGCGCCATACACCACAGCAACGGCAGCCAATACAATAGCAATAGTCACAAGTAATTTCATGTTTGATGAATTAGTATAACTGTTGGTGTATTAAATGCTCCATTTATATTAAATTTTGGGTACTTAAAATGCGATTGATAATTTGTTATCGTAACTAATATCAAAAACTGCTTGGTATACTTGACCCGGTCAATAATCAAATAAAATAAAATAGTACCACGTTTATTAAATTAATTATTGTTCAATATTTTGGTTTTTGGAAAAAAATTTTCTAACCAACCAGAATGATTTTTAATGATCAATCATTTATGATGATTAATTTATTATTATTTTTATAATGAATAAAAATCATGAATTTTGTTAAAAAGTATTCTATAATATCAAATTAAATAGTATACTTTCCTCAATTATAAATTTATTAATTATGGACTAGTTTCGACTAATCAGGCTTTTACAACATATTTCCTCAAATAAAATATTACACTCTATACATTGTACATTGAACAATGTATGTTATTAAAATATACCAGGTATGTTCAATACATGATTCAATAACTAGTACCATCAGTTATTTTATCTGTGTTCAATATATATATATTAGAAATTTTTGCATTTCGCACGGTGTAAGTTACCAAATAAGATTAAAAAATTTGTATAGAGTGTAATATTTTATTTGACGGAATATGTTGATAAAGACCGATTAGTCGAAACTAGTCCATAAATAATAAATTTATAATTGAGAAAAGTGTACTATTTAATTTGAATATAGATATTCTCAATATATTCAAATTAAATTCATTAAATTGTTTCCATCAAAAATGATTTAATGTACTGCTACAAAAACTATACCGCATCAGTTGTAGAAACAGGAAATGAATGATGATTTCAGGAATACAGAGCTAAATTCGATTCTCGCCTTCTGGTTTACATTAATTTTACTAAAGACACAATTTCTCCCGTGAATTAGTGTTCACAAGAAAATTGCGAAAATCAATTATGATTTTGAAATAAAAATGATGATAATACAGGTCTACAAAAAAAGCTTTTTTTTGTTGCTCTGATTTTTTCATTGAATTTTGAAGATTAAGAACGTAAAAGTTATGAATATAACGAATATTGGCTATAGTTTTTATGTTATTGTAATATACCAGGTATGTTCAATATAATTATATTGGAAATTTTTGCATTATAAAATTTTTCAAAGTTGATACAACTATGAGTAATGCACATGTCAAATTTTAGCCAAATTCGTTCCACTTGCATGAAAAATCTAACTTTTGAACTGCAGATTGAGATAAGCAACCATCAGAGTGAGTTTCCATGATCAATCATTTATGATGATTGGTTCATTATCATTATTCAGTTGCATTTAAGCAACAACCTAGATAAAAATCATGAAAATGAAACAAAAAAATTAACCTGGGGATGCATTAATTTTGGGCATTTCAATATCAATCTATTTTTCATTATATTCATTTAACTAAAATGGTTTCACGTAAGATTCTATGATTTAACTTGTTGATTTCTATGATTTAAAGGTAACTATGTATATGACTTCTGGAACACAGAGCTTAAATTCGTTTTTCGCCTGCTGGCTTTCATTAAGTTTACTATAGACGCAATTCATCGTGTGAATTAGTAATTACGAGATAATTTTGAAAAAAAAAGAAAAATAATGCATATTCATTGTTTGACAATGTGTTTTTGAATTTTAAGGGAAGCAGCCACCGGAGTAGATAAATTTTGAAAGATAATTCGTTCTATAATACTCCCAAATAATTTAAATAATCCAATTTTAGTCTTATCTGTTGCACTTTGAAGTTGAAGTAAATTAAGATCTTTTTACAACAAATTAAGAAATTCATTATTAACGAAAAAAGTAGAAAAATCAGTAAGAACGCAGAAAACTTTTTTTTTCTATGGAATTTTTTTGTTGTACTATAACTTTTGAATTATCAATCCACAAGTACGTATTGAATTACAATTTTATATTAATAATTAATACTATTAATTGATATATTTGCTAATAATAATATTAAAGTGTGCCTGAAAGATTTATCTAAGATTAAACTCTCGAAATCATTTAAGTGTTCTTTAAAAATGAGCATCAAAGTCTAAATGAACCAAAAAGATTGTAATTCACCATCATGAAATTACTGTTAACTATTGTTATGTTATAACTACTATGTTAAGTTAACAATATTGAACCGATATTGCCGAAGATCAAGTGCGCAATATTGCACGAAGCTTTAGCCAATTTTGGTGCAATATTACTTATTAATATTGGCGCAATATCAAATAACATGATTTACTAATAACAATATTGTTATTTAATATTGCGCTAATGTATTATCTAATGTATTGTCGTGTTCCAAAATAATCTCTTTTAATAATCTCTAATTTTTTTATCTATTTTTGTAATTAAATTTTATTTTATTGTAAATTTGAAAATTTGCTTGTTGTTTTTAAAATGTTAAATTTAATTTGTTGTAAATCGTTTTGTATAAAAATTGTAAATATTTTAAATTTTGTTCGTGCCAATAAATTTTATTATTTTATGTTGGTACGAAAAATGTATTATAACGGGGCGTTTTGGCCAGGTCCGTTAGAGCGGATAGACGCGTTTACGGAGGGTCTCCGTTAAACGTTTTGATTTTGCGTTTCTAATTGAGATTTTTTGATTTTATTTAATGAAAATAAAGTTTGTTGATTGTGCGAGTGAGTTTTTATAACAAATGTGGAAAAAGAGCCTCGTGTTCGGAAAAATGGGGGACCCGCGAAAAAATTAGGTTTTTTATGGAAATTAGTTTATTTAATAAATTTGAGTCGGACGGGTCATCTCAGTATATAATGTTATCGACAATTTGCGAAATCCGGCAATTTGCAGAATTCCTAGGTATTCTACAAACCGACTGAGTCGCAAGCTACTATGTAAATTCACTAGTACTTTAGCCAATCTGCAAAATGGCTATGGTGTTTCAGGCAATTTTCAAGTTGTCTATATTGTTAGTGGAACAGACTTATATTGACTAGGCTACTTGGCAATATAAAGAACGTTATTTTAAATAGATAATTTTAAAAGTAAATAAAAACTATAAACCTACCAAAATTATTAGGCTACTTATTTTTACGTGGATTACACATACCGACAAAATTTCATTTCTTAAAATTTTCCGAAAGTTTTTTTCATTTTCCTTTATATTTCGATAGGGTAAATTTAAATCTACTTTGCGTTTTGATTCATCAGCTTTTGTTTTGCATACACAGCATACACATTTATATATCTATATTATATATCTATTGCATCTCAAAAACTAAAGCTGATGGATGAAAATGGTATTCATTTTCAGAGTCAGGATGTCAAATACCCAGAGAAAAGCTACTTATCCTTCCGGAAAAAAATCTTTGTCGGTATGTGTTATCAAAGTGACTGCGACTATTATACATTACTCTCTATTTTTAAGGCATTTTCATGATTTATTTATGCACTTCTTAGTACAATTAATTACATTTCAACATTCTCTGGCCAACCTGTAGAAGAAACAGTTGCCACCGCCATTCTAAGACTAATTTCGTCTACAGGTACATCTTTTGCACGTATAAAGTTTTGCGTCACCGGCTCAAATTTATGTCAACTGTAGCATTTCCTACATCTTACATATTCTTTGGATCTGTTCGACTTCGACCGCTGTCAAAAGACGGAATGGGTATGATTACATTATCGTCAGTAGTGCAGTCTTTTAATATTTCTTCACTGCATATTTTATTTACATTTTCAAGAAATATCTCGTTCTTTACGATTGCCATATCGCACAATGTCTAGGCAATGTGAGGTATGCGCATACTCAAAAATCACATTAATGAACAATATAGGCAATTTGCAGATTGCCTGAAACACCGTAGCCATTTTGCAGATTGCCTAAAGTACTAGTAAATTTGCATAGTAGCTTACGACTTAGTCGGTTCTAGATTACCTAAGAATTCTGCAAATTGCCGGATTTTGCGCATTGCCGGTAACATATACATTAGTTCCACCCTCGCTGGTGAAATGAGTCATGCGCATGAATTACAAATTCATACTTTAGAGATCGTACTATGATGGTATCGTAGCAACAAGTGCTATTTTGAGAATTAATTTCGAAACTCGAATTAATCCGTGACTATTTGTACGGGCATAAATGTTGTAATAAAAATAATCCCGCAAATAAATAACAACAGTCTCAACAGATGACGCCTCCTTAGATTGTTACGCAACAGATGATCCCCACATATCTTTTATATTGGTGACTCTCAACAAAGCAATAACACGCACAAAGTCAGCAAAGCATCATTTTGATCGAGCTACTCTGATCAACCATACTTCTTCAGTTCTAGTCGAACCTAACCCAAACATCAGCACTAGTTAGCTTGTGATTTGCTATTCGACACACCAGATGCGAGCACACCATCAGATACTATGCCTTAATGTGCATCCCGTTCTGAAATAAAAGGAGAAGTAATGTAACGACCTTACGTTACAAGCAATCGCAAAGGGCAGCAGATAAAGCAAACTAAAAGTAAGGTCAGATGCAGGAGTAAAGCACTGCCCCAGTTGTTTGATTATCGTGTTTATGATTTTAACGTTTTAAATGTTTGCTAGCTACAATAATCTCAATAAAACAATAGTTTTCTAATATTGCCAATTTTAGCTGTTCGTTGATTCGGCTATCGGATTATCCGGTGATCCGGCTACCCGATTATCCGTTTATTCGATTATCCGGTTATACATTAGGACATTGATACATCTTGAATTTTGTATTATACATTATTTTGTCTTCGATTGTTTTTAACAAAAAAAAAAGTTTTTCCATTTCTGTTCTTTGTTTTTCTTCTCAATAATCATGTCTGCGTCTTGGGGTTTTTCTTACCAAAAATTCTACATCTGCGCAAGTAGCTAGCCGCCATCTAGTTAATTCAGGGACCCCTGTTATTCAGTAGGCTATTTGATCCCGTTACACTCTCTCCCAGAGTTCTAACTTTTTAACTTTTAATTTCTATTAATTTGTTATCTGTGAGGGCCATGGAGGTTGATATTAGATTAATGCAACCTAATGGTAGGGTTATGTAAATTTGTTTCTCGACAATTCTGTGGTAATCTAGAAACCGGTGTACCATGGTTTGTGTAGTAGTTGTTCGACGTTTTTTCAAGGTGGAGATTTTGTTAAGAAAATCGGCACTGAGAAAATTGTGTGTGGATGTACTCCATTAGCATTATCCGTATCTCGAGGGCAGTTGCAATTTCAATAGTACTATATATTGCGATGGCCCGTACCTTTAATTTTCAAAAATTATTTTAAATTATCGATCGTCATTATTAATTCTTAAAAATGTATAATTTATTTTATGTGTTGTTTATCGGCTTGGCAAATGTGCTCGATAACATCCATGCGCCTCGCACTTAAATTATTCTTTTAATTTCCAATTTTCGTCCAAAATCAATCAAATCAATAAAATTATTACTCACAGCAAATCAAAAATTTTTATTCTCAAAATATCAAAATAAGTTTTTAACTGACGACTCAAAATTCACAAAATACGGAGACCTTCCGTAAAATCGACCACTCCGGTCGACGCGGTCGGCAAAAAGCAAATTTATCATCAACTTTCGTACCAACTTTTTTTGTTGGCGCGAACAATCAAATTTCAAAATATTTACAATCAGCATAATTAATTATTTACAAAATCAAAATCAGTCAAATCTTAAAAATTAAAAATTCAAAAATATGATTTGGAAACACGACAATATAGTGCGATGTAATGTGAACCGTAATGCAGTAAATATATTGTTGGGCGCCAGACGAAACGTCAATAAAAATCGCATGAATTTATCCTAGATCGAGTTGACTGTAGCGAGTAAGTCGATGTTGTTACCAGCTAGTTACCAGCTAGAAAATACAGTTTCCCGACAGATACAAATCCCAAATCGTACACCCGCTTAACCTTACCTTTGGTGATTTTTCTGGCTTGTTATCAAGTTGGCTGCTGATTTACTAGGACACTGTTATAAACTTTACTTTACCTTATCGTAACTAAATTTGGAAAACACTCTGTAAGACGAATAAATGATTTGATGTGAATTCTTATTAATTGTGGACGGTCCTTTAATCTTCTAATGAATTTTAAACACACGCTTTATTTTGGCAATTTTTAATCACGCAAATTGTTGTGCAAAGATTGTTTATTTTGTATTTAATTAACATAAATGAATTATTTTAAATTGTAATGGTGAAATTGTGTAACGGATAATTTAACTATATTAAGGATGATTTACAAAACAGGTAGGTAATAATAAATTACGATTTATTATATCAATTTTTAATATCACTTCTTTTCTTTTTTATTTTAGATTAAATTAATTGGTACCTTTTTCGCTCGTTTTTCGATATCCTATCGACTTTTACTTATCTTGATGCAGGTAAATATTTCTAGGTTAAGTTACGCCTTCTTCTACTTGAATTAAATTATTTCTTTAAATAATTTCAAACCATTTGCTTTCCTTCCAAATAATTATCTTTCTTATTACAATTTACCATAAACTTGGCAAAATCTCAATGACGTAAACTTCATAAATCCTTTGATAATCACAAAAACATAATACTTCATAAATTAATTAACTTACAACCATAATATTTCATAAATTAAATTAATTTCTGCTGAGACCAACTGCTCGCAATGAAATTTGAAAAAATACTCATGCTGGCAATTCTTGCTACCTCCTTTTATAGGTTTCTCGAAAAACAGCCACCTTCATCCCATTTGCATGGCTCCCTTAATCTGATTCGAAATTTTGACCATCACCAATCTTCTGGAAATTTTCAGAAAACTTCGATCTTGATTCAAACAACATCCACACAAATTATTATTAAAATCGGTTTACTAGAAACCTCTTAGGAAGCAAATTCCTTCTTCGTCGCCATGACAACTGCCAGAAAGTTCAAATGATGATTACTCGCTGGCGCGGGCTTTATTTGGATTTTCGTTGCTCAAAACATGATCTCCAGATCATTCTACTACTAATGGCATAACTTGATCAGTGCAAAAATTGTTATTCACAAAAATACTTGTCATAGAACATCGACGTAAGCAAAAGTTTTCAAAATGTTCAATAATTTCCCTTCTACACTTCCAAATATCACAAAACTTTATCGTTATCACCTATCTACCTCCACGTAACTTATCTACTACTTAATTTAACAACTTTTCATTTTTAGGCAAAGAGTAACCAAAATGACCTTCACAAAACCTCTCTTGTGTCATGATTTGTCGTAGAGGACTACTTGGTGTCCCTTTTGAATAGCACCGATGCCCTGGTCTATTTAGTTAGATGAACTAAATCAAGTATTTAACTACTGCGAATCGTTCAATTGGAATTTGAGAAATCCCAACTAATGTGTGAGATACCTCTTGATTTAAAATATGAATATTATGACTGATGACTTTGACTTTAATGAAACCTCCACAAGTAAGGTAAAGATTTTATGTTTTACGCAACTGTACAAATCTGAATTTTAACTAATTGACCTCAACTTCCAGAATTTGGCAAGAATATAACTACCTCCGACAGTCAAACGTCATACGCCTGGCATTCCGATTTACTAGCTGTTCTCGTGCAAGTACCAAAATGAAAAACAACGTGAATAAAACACAAAAATTACATCATTACCGAAACAATCAATCTACTCGTTACAGTCATTCGACTCAATAATACCTTAATTTAATGATCGTCATAGGTATGACAGATACTAAAACCAGTTATAATTCTATAATTTACTATTTAAGCATATCCAACATGGCAATAGATTTAACCGAAATCAATAGGCCACAAATTTGGTTTAGTTTGCTTTGTGTTACGGTTTGCTTTTTAGAAACCGTCTCTTTCCAACAAACCCCGGCCTTAAGAAAGATAGTTGAAGAATTTGCGGTTGGTTTTCAACTCGCATGTGTAGGGCGATAGCACGACCTTTTTCCTGCAGACGGTTGCAGCTGCATGCATTCCTGTAACGATGGCATGGAAAGGGTAGGCCGGCCAGCGGAAACATTATTAACGTTTAGATTGCCGAACGAAGAGCACACGAGTGCCTTCAATTGTTTTGCCGTTACCGCAATTTATTCCGCTACCGAAATTATATCGAAGTATTCCAGTACCTAGCTTGTAACCATTACCGTAGTGAAATTTATCGAAGTGTTCAAGTACCTAGCTTGTAACCATTACCGTAGTGAAATTTAATTACCGAAAATCTAAATAATAGAAAAGAGATTAACATATTGCGCACGGTCAATTATGCGACAACCGCGAGTTAATTTTGTTACTCCTGCAAAAGTGAATTTAGATTCTTGCTTATCGACACCAAGCTGCCCTGTGCAATCCAAGGTTAAGCTCTAATTGCGATCCTCGAATGCGCGAGTGCGTCACCTTCCCCACTTATTCAACCAGGGTTGGTAATTCCGTAAGAAGCCGCCGGCCAAGGCAGCAAGGATACGTGAAGTCCAGCCGATCGTCATTATCGTGTGCTCCTTCATCTCGCTACCACCATCGCTACAATCTCGCTATCGTCTTAGCAGAAATATCGTCTCCTCAAAGTGAGTACTTCTTTGTAAATTGTTATTAGATTTTATAGTATGACGATTCGTTTACGGCTTGTTGAAGCCAATTCACTGGATGAAGTGAATTTGTACCGTTCATGTTTTTTTTAATATTAGTTGTTTAGATTTAAGTTTATGCATGCCGAGGTCGACCTACGAATTTAAGTTTGGTAAAATTCATCAGATAAAAATATTGTACCGAATTTCGTATACCGAAGTAAAGATATGTCGACCAATTATTTTGCGTATTTCTTGTGTTACTTTTAATTACAGAGGTGAGGATTGTACGACGAAATTGCTGTTAAGACGAGATAAAGATCAACCTCGAGCTATTTCTCGCAGAAATTGCCCGACGTACCGAAATTACTCGAACACGGCCCTGGAGATTTCTCTCCAACTGAGCTACCGGTCTTTGTTTGTAAATAAGCCATATTTAAGATACCTTCAAAGCTTACGTATCATTTGTACACCAAGAACGTGTGATTTGTATATCAATAAATTAGCTTATCATTGCTATGGTACTAATTGGTAGATTTGTTATATCAGTTTTACATAACATTTACATACACAAAGCATATTTGAGCTAGAATATCTGCTTTTTGTAGAATATTGGCATTGCTTCAACGGATAGTCACGAGATTTTGAAACACTAAAGCTCGAGTCTTCAACTTAAATTTTTCATTTCTGTCGTTTTATAATTATTGGAATTTAAACAAAAATGGTTTTGCTTTTTATTTATTTGAATAATATTTTAATATTGAACAAACCACGACTAACGAGCCAGCGCATAGCTGCTGAGGTATAGGCATAGCAGTGGCGGACAGTGACATTGTGCCATCGTATCTGGCACGATTTAATAATATTCCGTAGGAAAATAGGATTTTCCTCAAATATCTTAATAACAATTATTTATATTTTAAACAGATTTATTAGTCCTACTAATTACATTTTTACATATAACAAAATCATCATCAAAATAAATTATGATGTGTGTAAAAGTTTATTTTTAAACTTCTGATGGTTGTTGTCTACCGAGAATACAACAAATGAATCCTTTATTACAAGTTAGGCCGGGAATGTTTCCAACAACTCCACATTCTTCTTGACACACTGAGAGTGGAACTGGAATTCCTAAGGGCCCTTTGCACATCTCCCCATCGCCTGCAATAAAATAAAAAATTATAGTAAAAAATAAATTCAATTTTCATAAAATTCAATATATTTTTGGGTATATATTTTTAATATTAATCAACCAAAGGTTTTACATGAAAATAATTTTAATAGTATGCTAGTCACAAGTGTCGTAATACTAATATTATATTCCGATAATTAATATAAATAAATAAATTAGTAATGGTAAATTGTAATAAAATGAACTATACTTGTATGTTTATTTATATACTTATTGGTGACGCGTTTTGGCGCTGGAGGCCATAATCATACCAAAGTGTCAATCAATAAAGGACGCTGTGATGTCAACTGCATTAATTTCAACGAAATTCAATACAAGAATAATTAAAAAGTCAAAAATTAAAATTAGCATTCCATTCAAAAATCACCACCAATATTAAATATCGTCAATGTTCGTCATGTATCGTCAAAATTTTCGTAATAAAAGAAGAATAAATTATAAATAATTAGATTATTAGCAAATAAACTCATAAAAGAATTGCAAGTAGATTTTGTGGTATATTAGTATGTATTTGTAAAATGCAAGATTTAACAGAACTAAACAAAACGTTAAAATAATAAATTTTAACAGTAAAGTAAAGAAATACAATACGTAGAAAAATCGTTACTATAAAAACCAAAAAGACATTAATTATCACTTGACAGGATTAAAAATATTTAAAAATGAAATATTTCCGTAAAAGGATTAAACATTAAAAAAATAATGAGTAATACGATATAAGGCCTTATTTCACGGTTGTTGCCGATCGTCAGTCGTACCTAACTCTAAATTAATTGAAAAATATAAAAACCAAGAAAATATTTAAACGATCGGCAACAACCGTGAAATAAGGCCTTATATCGTATTACTCATTATTTTTTTTAATGTTTAATCCTTTTACGGAAATATTTCATTATTAAATATTTTTAATCCTGTCAAGTGATAATAATGTCTTTTTGGTTTTTATAGTAACGATTTTTCCACGTATTGTATTTCTTTACTTTACTGTTAAAATTTATTATTTTAACGTTTTGTTTAGTTCTGTTAAATCTTGTAGATTATTAGCTCTTGAAATATATACCTAATATTAATAAAATTATCAAATATGAGTAAATCTATAAATACTTTATATTCAAGCTTTCGCGAGAATTTAATTTTCTCATTTTCAAGTAATGAAGTTAACTTCATATTTGATAATTTTATTAACATAATTAATATAAATAAGAGTAAAATTAATAATATTATTAAACAAATACAAGACTAAATAATAAAGTAATCAAAAAATCTTACCTCCAGCTCTTTCTTCAGTGGTACCATGGACCATGGCAACGGCAACCAAAACAAGAGCAATAGTGATAAGTAACTTCATGATTGATGAATATAAATTTTTTGAATTAAGACGGACTTTTATATAGCATTTTCAAGTAGCACTTTATAAAAATCATGTAATCATTGTGTAGTAATTTTTATCTTATCGTAGATCAATTTTAAATTTACTCATTTAGGTGATAACAATTAATAATACACACATAGTATTATCGTAATTTCACTTAAAAATTAAGAATTTTTTTTTTAATTAAGAATAAGTAAGTTAATTTAAATAAAAAATAAACTGTAATTTTTGCTTTTATTTTGCATTGATAAAATTTTACATCTAATAAGCACATCTTAATATTAAATTTTAGAAAGTATAAATAATAAGTTTAAACTTCTGCAGGTTGTTCCCTTCCAAGTACACAACAAATTAAATCCTTATTACAAGTTAAGCCGGGAATATTTCCAACAACTCCACATTCCGCTTGGCAAACTGTGAGTGGAATTGGAATTCCCAAAGGACCCTTGCATTCTTCACCGTCAGCTATAATAAAATAAAAATATTAATTTTAACTAATCAATAAGGCAACGTAGCAAGGATATAAAGCGTCGTTCTCATTCGATTAACGCTCCGTAAATTAATCGAAAATAATCAAAAAATTAGGCATATCTACTTTAAAATCTGAATTTCGTCGATGTATTTGACCCTAAAGGATTTTTTTTTTATTTTATTAACTAATTTACCTCAAATACATCGACAAAAACGAGGTTTTAAAAATAAATATCTTATTTTTTTTTATTTCTACGTTACGTAGCGTTAATTGGATGAGAACGTAATAATAATGAGAGTAATATCAGATATTTATACTTTAAATTTTTAGTGAATTCAAAAACTTCGTATAATAAAAAAAATTTTAAAAGTAAAACTCTGTTTTCATACCTCCAGCCCCGTATACGAGGGTTAAGGCAGCTAGCACAATAGCAATGGTAACAAGTAATTTCATGATTGATATATAACTTTGTCGTTTTGAATTTGGGTTTTTATACACATTTTGAAGTACCACTTGAAGTTTTTCATAATTTTTATCTTGTGATAGATCATTTAGACACACTTTATTATTATTGTGTTAGTAAATATCAGTTAATACTACTAATAATAATTATAAATGTGCAATGGTATTTCTTCTGTATTCAAGTGTTGCTCTGGCTATAAAGACTATTTATTTGATCTCCAATAATGTCAAATAAATTTATTGAATCCAATAAATGTCATAAAATTAAAACTAACTAATTAAAATTAATAACAGGAATGATAACTAAATCTAAAAAAAAAGTCTTTAATTAAATATTTACCCCAACGACCAATTATACGTATGAAACTGTTAATAACTACTCTTTGGGGTCACTCAATGTTTTGTTGCACAAATTTTTAAGCACGACACTCCGTATTTATAATTATTTCACTGGAAAGGTGATGTTATCCAAAGGATCCCTCAACGTCGGAAAATAAATGTACTAAATTGATTTTGTTGTTTACTAATAATGTGTTAACCACGTAAGTTGTCAGTTTTTTAGACTAACAATGGTTTGTACCAAACCACTTGTCACAATATTGTACTCTGGTAAGGTAATTTGTGTTAAAACCGCTCGTTACCAAAATTGCAACGATCTGACCCCCTCGCCAGGTCGAAAGGGACTCCTTTTTTCAATATCCCATTTACCCAAAGTTCATACATTTTTATGGTCGTTGTCGGCTTTGCTTAAACTAAGGAACTAATAAATAACAATAATTGTCATTTTATGATTAGTTTTCTAACATCAAGTGTGAAAACCAACCAATCAATGTAACCTAATATTATTTACAAATTAACTTCCCACGATTTTGAAAGTGTACACTTTACCGATATTCAAATTAAGTGTGAAGCTAAAATTTGTAATGGAAAATTCCATTACAAATGGCATTCAATTCAATTTATTGCACAAGCAACTGTGCTGCTGCTGATGTCTTTTGATAGGTTTGATAGGTTTTGATAGGGTTTTATAGGTCTAGAAGAGAAGTAGCTAATCAGAGTATAGCTAGTTTGGAAGAATGATTTGCTTGTGCGTTGCGCTGCTTGCTCTGTGCTTATGCCATCAGTCGTATAACAGAATAAAAGGCGGTCATCTCGGTTGAGATTAAAGTGTCCTGTTTGCGGAATTGTTTATTATAACATTTAAACTCAGTGTTACAATAGCTGTATTCTTTTCACCTATTTTATTTCCATCTCAGGTACACAACTGAGACGAAGTGAGCTGAGCCGAACAGGTATTAACTGAGTCAAAGTGAGAAAAACATAAGGTGAAAAGAACAACAAAAGTACACCACCAACCATGATACAAAAATTATTTACCAACCAAATCATATTTACCAATGTTTACTATCAACTTAACCTCAACATAACATAAACGTGACATTGTTTACTATAACCATAACCTCCACAAAAACAATTGAGGCGTTAACCTTTTTAAACCGACCAATCCGGGCTATTTCTCAATTTAGCTCAGTTCGTACTTAGTTGTAACACTTTGAAAAAGCAAGATCAGTTACCAATAAACCAATAAACTCTGGCATAGCGTTATCCCAGGTTAAATAATGCTTAACCGACTACTTATTGACTTAACCGACTTGTTTCACTACCGCTGTTGCTTATAATATAATTTCTTAAAAAATTTAATATTTGAAAATTTGGAAAAGAACGCTACCGCAGACTACAAAAATATAGAAAGAGAGATAAATTGAGAGGACGGAAGAGCGGTGAACTTACAAAATGTTACCAACAAAGTGGCAAACATTATACAGAGCAAGGCTGTGAGTTAACTTCAGTAACAAAAGCTCTCTCAAAGACAAGTATTCTAAACTAATGGACAAAACAAAACCAAAATATAGATCCGGGGTTGATGAACTATTATGCAACGCCTTTAATGGAGCAGAATAAAACAGCAGGATAAAGCAGGGTAAAACGTTGGTCAACTTTAAGGATGTCCATCCGCCGATAAGGAGATTACTAGGAGATTAGATTTTCAGATTACCGGATCAGCAACAATAGTAACTTACGCTAGCGCTCTTCTCAAGTGGATCAGCACGTTTCCAGAAAGTAATTTAATAATTTTGTTCCAAGGATCAAGAAAATTTGTGGAATCGTAAATTTAAGACGGGATGTGGCCAATTTTTACGGAATGGCGCCATCAATTTCCCTCCTCCGTTGCACTCAATTATGACCTATTGTAAATCGGGAATTTCAAATACAAACTAGAAGTCTAAAAGGAATATAAATAAGCAACGGTCAACACGCAAGAAGTACTTTACCTTCCTTGCGGAAAGAAAGCTGGGCTCAAATGCTGACGAGACGTGTAACCACTATCAATAAAACTGTCTTCGACATTAATTAATTTCTTTCTAATCAGTAGCGACTAACACCCATTAACTTATTTCTAATAATTCTATAATTTTACTAAATTTATCTACTAATACTTTTCTTCTCTCTTATTTCTATCTAACCAACTATTCTAATCCTCTCGCTTCGCGCAAGTCCTTCTCAACCAATCTACCGAGTAGTTACAAATAAAAAATGTTACAGTATAATACAGGGTTTACCAATAAGACGTTTGTTTTTCAATAGGGGCATATTCGGATATTTTGACAGTTCTTGCATTTAGTTTTTTGACCTATGTACAGCAGAAGCTGTGCCATTTGTGAAAATGTTTTCAATTTCAATTGAAAATTGTATTAAAATCATTGAAACCTATTACGAAAATAGTCGATGTGTGAAAACCACATTTCGTAAAATTCGCGATATTTTTGGTCGTCATGATCGGTCTTCTGAAACCGCTATCGAGAATTTGGTGGATAAATTTAAGTTTACTGGTTTGGTATATAACATACCAACAACAACACATATTCGTTTGGGTCGTTCAGCGGAAAATATCGCTGCTGTAAGTGAAAGTGTCGAAGAACGTCCAAATTTATCGATTCCACGACATTCTCCACATTTGGGGACATGTTGACAAATTATTTTTGGCCTATTATCGATGATATGGATGTGAGTGATATGTGGTTTTAACAGATGGCGCCACTTGTCACACAGCCAGAGAAACAATGGCTTTATTGCAAAACAAATTTCCAGATCGAATAACTTCGCGTAATTCAGCAATAAATTGCCCCCCAGATCGTGCGATTTTACACCGTTTGACTATTTCTTGTGGGTCTATGTGAAAGATCAAGTCTATGCGGATAATCCACAAGCCATTGAGGGCTTAAAAGTCAACATCGAACGTGTCATTGGAGAGATAGAGCTTCAATTATGCCAAAATATGAATGAAAATTTTGACGAAAGAATCGATGTCTGTAAGCGTGGTCGTGGTGGACATTTGAAAGATTTTATTTTACATTGATAAATGGCAGACCTTCTACTTTACATATCAATAAAAATCCATAGAATTTTCATCCGAAGTATGTGTTGCCTTTAAAATTTAAAAACAAACATCGTATTGGTAAACCCTTTACTATAATAGTACCATGACCACAGGTATCCTGCTAATCATTTATTATATTTTATAAGTATACTGGAATTTTATCTCGCGCTTTATCTCAAGGTTTGAACCCCAAAACTTTCCATCAGATACGTCCCTGCCCACCAGAACCGTAAATCTCGGAGATTTTATTAAAACTGAAAAAATGATGTTTCATAGGATTTTTTTCTTTTTTTGAAATCGTATTGTTAACAACCATTAATAAGATCTTTTGAAATAATTTTTATATTATTATTAATAATTCGCTTTTTAAACATAAAATTGAAATTTTGTAATTAAGCTCCTCGAGGTAATTTATAAATTAGAAAAATGCCTTTTATTTTTTATATATTTTTTAAATTTAATTTTAAAATTGAAAATTTGGCGCCCCCTAACTAGATCCGGCCCTGGTTAGAAGGACTTTTACATTATTTTTAAAGGAATTATCGATTAATTCAATATTAAGTAATGATGGACACCTGCATGTGAACGGTTTATTTGAAATAAAAAAGATTCTGCTAGTAAATGACAATATGCGGTTCTTGAACGAAGGACAATTGTATAAATTTGTGATTTTTAGAAAACGCTAGAAGTTCAAATAAATAATATTTTATAACACCTTTTTTTTTTTGTGTGCGTTGGGAGTGGGGAAATCTTCAAAAGACTCCACCCAGATGGTTTGGGTGGTAGTGTCGGATTTTTACCGACTAAAACCCCACTCTTTTAGAGGTGCCGGGAATCGCCTAGGCATTACTTCCGTACACTCTTGCCGACCATTGTTCACCCTTTCGGGACTTTTTTCTTCAGTGTGGGGATTCATCCTGCAATTTGGCTTTTGCAGAGATGATATCCACCAACATCCTGTCAATAACTTCTCAGTTTTCTTCGCTACCCAGCATCAGCTCCACGATGTTCGATGGGGATAAGTTCTGCCCCAACTGCGTTTGGGCGGTTAGCCTGTGCTCCGTCCATTTGATGCACGAAAAGATGGTGTGCTCTGCATCATCTAACTCTCCACAGAAGAGGCAGTTGGGGGTATCTGCTCTCTTGAAGCGATGTAGATAGCTTCTGAAACAACCGTGTCCACTCAAGGCTTGGGTGGCTTTATACGATAACTCGCCGTGCTTCCTGTTTATCCTGGCGCTATGGCTGGGATCAGGCGATGGGTCCATCTACCCTTTTCCGACGTCGTCCAGGTAGCCTGCCACTTCTCCTGGATTTCCGTACACCTGATGTTAAAGAGGATCTTGCTTCCAGCTCTGTATTTGCCGTCTCTCATCTCCGCCTTAAGGTGGATTGGCAGAAGGGACGCCAACACGAGTACCGCCTCCGTGGATATGGTTCTGTAAGCTCTGCATATCCTTATGGCGCACTTTCTCTGGATTGTTTCCAACAGGCGCCTGTACGTCACCCTTTGGAGGGCCGAGACCCATATCGGGGCGGCGTACAGCATAATGGACTTAGCCACAGCGCTCAGGAGTCTTCTCTTCTGTTGGTCTGGTCCGCCCAAGTTCGGCATGATCCTGCTAAGGGCCCCGGTTTTTGCCTCTGCTCTCGTCGCAACTCTTGAGATGTGGGGTTTGATCGATAGGTACCGGTCCATGTCGACACACAGCACCCTGGCCTGCTCGCACGTTGGAAAGGTTCGGCCGTTTAGTGAAAAGTGGACCGGCCTGATCCACCTTTTTCCTGAGACTACTACTGCTTCCGTCTTCTCCTGTACAAGTTGCAAACCCCTCTCCGTCATCCATGTTGAAATCGTTTCTATGGTAGCGTTGACCACTCGCTCCATTTCTTCCGCCGTCTCGGCCTCCACCACGGCCGTGATGTCTTCCGCAAAACCAGTAATGCTCACCCCGGGTAGAGTGGGGAGCCTGAGGACGCCGTCGTACATCACGTTCCATAGCAGCGGGCCGAGTACCGAGCCTTATGGAACCCCTCTGGACACCGGTAAGGTCTGTTGCCAGAGTTTTTCGTCCACTACCAGTGTTCTGTCTCGGAAGTAGCTTGCCAGGATGTTGAGGAGGTATGGTGGCACCTCCCTCCTTTCGAGCTCGTCCAAGATCGATTGCCAACTCGCAGAATTAAACGCGTTCTTGACGTCTAATGTCACCATGACCGCGTACTTCTTCTTTCTTCTTGTGCCTATTTTTGCCTCCTTTATTCTCCGGACCACGCTGTCTATCGCATCGGTAGTGGATCTGCCTGTTCGGAAGCCGTATTGTCTTTCCGAAAAGCCCTCGGTCTCTTTGATCACCTGTTGCAGCCTGTTCAGGATCAGTCTCTCGAAGAGTTTTTCAACGTGGTCCAGCAAACAAATTGGTCTATAGGAGGTCGGGAGCTCCAGAGGCTTAGCGCCTTTTCTCAGCAGCATCAACCTTGCTCTTTTCCATTCCTCCGGGTACCTGCCCTCCCTCAGGCACCCGTTGTAAACCTCGAGCAGTACATCGGGTCGCGCTTCCGCCAGCTCCTTGATGACTTCAGTCGAGACTCCGTCCGGTCCCGGCGCCTTGTTACTCGGTGTCTTCCTTGCTGCTTTTTTTAGTTCTTCCTCATTGAAAAGCGGGACCTCTCCGTCCACCGGCTTGGTGCGGTAATCCAATTCGGGATGCTCTGGGAAAAGGGTCTGGATAATATCTCTGAGGCGAGCCTCAGTCAGGCACTGAATGATGACCTGCCCAGTTTCTTGGTAACTATTTGGTAAGCTCTTCCCCAAACATCCCTGTTCGCTTCTTCAATGAGCTTCTTCCACTTCTTGTTCTTGCTTGCCTTGATTTCGTGAGCAAGTGTTTCACGAAGTCTCTTCAGCTCTTGCCTTGCCTCTTCGCAGAGGGTCATGAGTGGGTCTCTCGCGCGTCGGAGGGTGGCCTTCCTTAGTCGCAGGTAAACTCTTCTGGCCGTCACGCAACGCTTTCTTGTCTGGGCAATCTCCTCGGTCCACCAGTAAACACCCCTTCTTGTTGTTGGGCCCCTCCTAGGCATCACGGCGTCGCACAGCTTCCTGAGGAACTCCCCCAGTCCGATGTTGCTGATGGTGCGCTGCAGATCCAGGCTGCGCAAGTGGTCTCGAAGATCGGGTTTGTTGATTTTTCTCCAATTCCATCCCGTTGGAGGAGGTCTTTCTGAATTGGAGGTTTGGTCAATCTCGAAGGAGATGTATCTATGATCACTTGCCGTCTCCTCATCCACCACCGCCCAGCCGGTTACCCTATTCGCCAATTCGGACGAGACCGCCGTGACATCCCAGAAGAACTCGCTCCTGTACCTCTCGTAGGTCGGAGTGTTGCCGCTGTTACATATGGAGCAGTCTCACTCTACCAGCACCTCCGCCAGGAGAACTCCCCTGGCGTCGTTTTTCTGGGACCCCCACTCAGTTGCCTTGGCGTTGAAGTCGCCACCCACGACTATGCACCTCTTGATTTGGCGCTCTTCGTGTACGCGGCATGCGTTGATTACTCCAATTCTCATTGTTTTCTTGCCGTCCATAATCTTGATCGCTGCTCCCGTGGCCTTTATCCGTGGCTTTATCCAGAATAGGTAATAAAGAATATTATCGTCGCAAATGAACCAAATCAGTAGATTCCATGGCGTTCTGAAGAATTGGGCACATCTCAGACTACACTTTGACGAATTTTGTAAAAGGATCTTGGTTTTCACCCTTATAAGATCATGTTAAAACAAGAACTAAAGCCACTCGATCATATGAAGCGACGTACGTTCTCGGATTGGGTGCTGGAAATGTTGATTGGGCGTCTAGATCGTGTAATTTAACACCTCTAGACTTTTACCTCCAATCAATTTTTAAAAAAATTGGAGGTATGGTAATCGAAAAAAAATTTCAACTTTTTTTTTTTCATTTTCGAGATCACCGTGTTCAGAAACGTAAAGATCTGCAAAAAGTAAAATAAAAATTTCTGTGTCGGTCTGTCTGTCTGTCGGTCTGTCTGTCTGTCGGTCGTCAAATTTTGTCGATCGATTTGCTTCCGAACCATTCAACCAATTACGACCAAATTTGGTATGGTGGTAGGGTTCACGGTGGAAAGGTGAAAATAAGGTTTTCGTCGCGATCTATCAATCAGGAGTGCCACCACAAGAACATAATACGGGATTTTAAAAAAATATTTTGTCTTGCGATATGTTATTTTAAAGGCCTTAAAAGGCTTTATCCAGAATAGGTAAAATTAATCTTCTATCTATCGTCTGTCAAAAATCACAAGTTGTCAAAGTTGAAATTTTAAGAGTGAATAACTCAAGAAGTGCTGAAGGGATCTTACCCAAATTTGGTACGTAGGTGCATTGATACTAATGGATATGAGAGCATATGTAATCCTTCGATAGAAATCAGTAATGCAACATGAAAAATATAAAATTAACTTTTTTAGCAAAAACATGAAAAAAGTTTTTGTCGATCGATTTTCTTCGGCATGTCTGCGTCGATTGCAATCAAACTTATTGAACGTATGCCTCGTGGGCTGGAATGGTGAAAATAAGGTTTTGCCAGAGAAATCTTCACCAGTGCCACCACAATAAAATAAATTAAAAAAAATGAAAATGTCGTCGTATCTCCGGAAATGTTTAACCCATTCAGCTAAAATTTGGTGTGTCGATGGAGCTTTGAAAGTATAAGTATTGGTGAGAAAACAACCGAGCCAATTATAACAGGGCGGCCAGGTCAGAAAAATTACAAAAAATATTAACTGAAATCTTAATTTATATATTTTTTGTGAGAATTTGTCAGATGGCTTGCAAAAATAAAACAATATATTCAAAATTTTAATAAACGTCATAATTTTGTGACATATGTGTCAAAATTAGGTTAATGTTGATTTGTATACCGAGTGCAGCATAAGAATTGAGTTTATGACTTGTAACAATTTATTTTAGAATACAAAAATAGGCGGTTCGGTGGGAAATATTTTATAATATCGTCGTACGGACTGACGGAACGTTACTTTATAAGTAAAAGGTTCTGCCACTAGGTAGCGACCAAGTTTAGGCTGTTTGTTAAATTTTTTCGAAAATGTTTTCAGAGTCAGTAAATCGACAGTCAGTAATTTACAAAAATTTATTTTCGAAAAATCCGCTAGATGACCGAAAAAATTTGTTGTACCAATCTTGGAGAAATTTTATTTGTGACTTTTTACGGTATTATGTGACGTATATAAAAATTTTGGAAAAAATTCAATGGCGTACAAAAATAAAAAATTTTTTTGATTTTGTTAAAAAAACTTTTAAGGATAGATTTAGGGTAGGGGGTGATACATATAGATATCTTTGGCAGGGCTACCGATATCTTTGTTAAGGCTACCACAATAGAAAACAAAAATGAATATTATGTCATCGTATCTCCGGACAAAATTTGGTGTGCTGGTGATTGGAGGTATTGCGGCAGAAAGTGACGATATTTTTTTTTGTGGGGCTACGTTAAATTATTGGTCTATGCCAACAAGCCGGCGTCGTTAGAGGAGCCGAGCGCCAATATTGAATGACAAGTAGCGGCCGTTTCCGTCGAAATGTGTGACCGAGTCATCAAAAATTGGGTTCAACGAAACGACCGCTGCAAATGTGCCCGTGGTGGACATATGAACGAAATTAAATTCCATACATAAATGTTTTGATTGTACTTCAAGCCAATAATAACATTTTCGAGATATTTCAAATGGTTTGCGCTATATTTAAAAAAAAAAGTTGTCAAGTCCTTATTGGACAACCATTTATTATTTAAATTAAGTCGAAACTAGTTATATAATATTAACAAAAATAATAAGAATATATAAAATCATTTATTAAGAATAGGACAAATGCGAAATAGCTCTCAAGTACGTCAATACTTCAATTAGACCGTATCTTCTAGCTGCGTGCGTTTATAACTTTTTTGTTTAATTCGCGATACCTTCTTACTTGTCGACATTGAGCACCCGCAACTCCTTGCAGAAATGATGCTACGTGCATCTGGCTATCTTTGTAAAGATCTAAAAATTTGCAACAATTTGTAAGATGGCACTGGAATAGTATCTGCAGACCGAAGTGCCATCCTTCAACAATGTTTGTCGTTCGTGCAATTCTGTGAATAGTTGCTTCATGCTGGTTCCACGAATCAATTGAAAAACGCGCATCGGTATGTCGACGTCTACCTCGAGTATACGTATGTTCAAAATATGTCAAGAGTTCATCCATATGCTCGTGAATAGGCATGGATTCGATAAAAATATCGAAAGCAGCAGTAACCTCAAGGGCAGGAACTTAAGCAAGAGTAGCCAGACTTCGAATGCTCTCATGGTAGACGTCGTTAGTGTCATAATCTTCTTTCATTCTAAGTTGCTGAACTTTTCTTATGACGCTTTGCCGTAAATGGAACTAGCAACCAGTAATAATGGCTTCTGGAAAAGCCGCAGCAAAAGCCGCCATTGAAGCAGTTTTAAAATACAGCAAAATTTTTCGCGGATTTGCACCTGGAATAAGAGTTTTAATTTCGTTAAGTAGGCGATTATACGTTGTTCTGCTCTTATTCGTGCGGAGACAATACAAACTCACTGGATTAATACAAGGCGCAAGTTCGAAGTGAATACTATAAAGTTGAAAAAATATTTCCGGTACAACTTTGTTTGTAATAAAGTGTTACAAGAAGCGAAATAATATATTTTCGTGAAAATTTTTAGTTCAAGGGTCAGTTGTCGATAGGACCAGATGTCGCCAAGGTCTCTTGTCACCAAGGCCAGCTGTCGCCAAGGCCAGTTGTCCGAAGCGAGTTGTCGCTGAGCTAACTGAGGGTACACCGCTTGCAGCATTTTTAATGCGCACACTGTGTAAAAGTAGCATAATGCGAGTCACAATTTTGTGAGTTGCAATCGCAGTAAAAAATATTTATTTGGATGAAACTTTTGCAATGGTTGCAAGTGCAGTTTGTGTGTTGACGTTTTAATGTTATACCCATGAAAATATTGCCGACGTTTACAATACGACCAAAACTTAGCACGGCGTTGGCAAACCGACCTTAGGCATATAACGTTGGTACTACCTTAGACCAACGCCATTTACCAGTGCTTAGTCTTAGCTTCGGGTTACACTGAATGGCTAGTACTTGGTCAATGCTGTTTGCAGTTTCTTTGCCGGAGAGCAGCTAAAGCTTTGGCATATAGCTTAAATACTGGTTCAGCTTCGAGATCAGAACTGGGAGTTGATGCCGGTCCAGTTTAAAATCAGTACTAGAAGCCAAGATTGCACCAACGCTGGCCTGGCAACGTAGGACCGAGGTTATTACTTTACTGTTGGGCCAATGGTGTACCAGTGGTATTGCCAATATTTAACCAAGTGTCGAGTACTGCCAGACTAATGCTGGGTCAAGTACTGGACCAGTTCTATTTCACTGTTGGGCCAATGGTGTACCAGTGGTATTAGACATTTTAATACTGATTGAAATAGTGGAGGTCCCAAATTGTCTTTGAAATATCGCGAAAATTGTATCTGAACTGAATATTCCAGCGGAGGAAACTAAGAAAAAAAAAACAATGTGATATTATATAATCAAATACGACAGACAATTTTTACTTCAATTCATACTTCACTAATAATTATTACAGAAGTATAAGCAGCAAAGGTGTCGGCTGCAAGTTGAAGTAAAAGCAACAAAGGTGTTAATGGTTTTGAAAGCTTGCAACTTTTTTAAGCAACATCACTTCAGAAAACTGCGTGTTGCAGCCTACTTTCGGTCTGTGTATGAACGTGACATGCAGCTTATGCAGCGGCAGTAAAAAACTGCGCAGCAAAAGTAACTGCGTCTGACTTAATCTTAAGTACCTAAATAATTTTAAAATGAACCAATAACAATCCGGCAATTTCCCATTTCTCTTTGAACATTAATAAGTTTGTATTTTATTTTGTGTATTTAATATATAAATAAATATACTTCAGTTGACCTTACCTTAGTTGACCATACCTTATACACATTAGTTGCACCCTCGGTATTAAAATGATTCATGCGCATGACGCTTCATATCAGACCCTAGGAGTCGTGATTTCGATCCCCTTAGAGGGCGGAACCTTTTTATATCGCATTGAATAGTATAAAAAGTTTACAAACAACATAACAGATGGCGCCCCCATAGTCTTTTATCCAACAGATGGCGCCCCCTCATTAACTGTTACGATACTATCAAAATTTAATACTAAATACAAATTTTAAGCAATCAAAGTAAAAGTTGAAAAGAAAATTCAAACTGGTAATTCGTTTAAGTGCTTCACTGCACCATGCATATTTCAACCGCAATATTTTCTCTAGGTTGTTATTGTTTAGTTTATCGCTTACCAACTGCTTGTTGTTTTCGAAGTCAATCATGTGACCATTTTATTGCTGGGACGTTTGGCCAGATAATTGAGTATTTAGACTTAAGGTTGTATTCGAGGAACCGTTTTATGCTACTTTCGATTAAAAATTTAATTTTCAAAATTTGAAGATTGTGTAATTTGGGTTGTATAAGTACTGGAGTAAAGCACTGCTCCAATTGTTTGATTGTCGTGTTTATGATTTTAATGTTTTATATGTTGATTATGTAGCTGCAATAATCTAAATAAAAACAAGAGTTTCCTAATATTGCCAATTTTAATTGTTCGTTGATCCGATTATCTGTTGATCCGCTCTCCGATTATCCGTTTATCCGGTTCTACATTAAGATGTTGATACAGCTTCAATTTTGTATCGTACATTTTCTTCGTTTTCGACATATTTTAACAAAAAAAAAATTTTAAGTTTAAAATTTAAAAACAAGTTTAAAAAAAAACTCTTAATTTCTCTTAATTTGGTTTTTGTGGGGAGTCATGGAGGTAGATATTAGATTAATGCAATCGAATGGTGATTAATGGTGGAGTTATGCAATTTTTTTTCTCAACGATTCTGCGGTAATGTGGCAATCGGTGTTCCATGGTTTGAGTAGTAGTTGTTTGACGTTTTTTCAAAGTAGAGATTTTGTTAAAAAAGTCGGTACCGAGAAAACTGTGTGTGGATGGACCCCATTAGTATTATCCATATCTCGAGGGCAGTTGCAATTTCAATAGTATAATGCTCCAAATTACAATTAGTTTTCATTGTAATCTATGATGCTAAATATAGATTTAACCGAAATCAGTGGGTAACAAATTTTGTTTCGTTTGTTTTGTACACCAAAAACGTGAGATTTGTATATCAACAAATTAGCTTATCATTGCTAGGGCTTTAATTGGTAGATTTTTTATATCAGTTTTACATTACATTTACATACACAAAGCTTATTTGAGCTGGAATATCTTCTGTTTTGTAGAATATTGGCACTGCTTCAACGGATAGTAACGAGGTTTTGCAACACTGAAGGTCGAGTCTTCAACTCAAAATTTTTATTTGTCGTTTTATAATTGGAATTTAAACAAAAATAGTTTTGTTTTTTATTTATCTGAATAATAGTATAATATTGAGCAAACCACGACTCAAGTTTACCGCCAGCGCATATCTGTTGAGGTATAGGCATATCAGTGGCGGATTGTGGCATTGTGCCGTCGTGCCCGGCACGATTTAATAATACTCCGCAGGAAAATAGGATTTTCCTCAAATATTTTAATAACAATCACTTATATTTTAATAAGATTTATTACAGGTACTAATTACATTTTTACACATTATAACAAAATCATTATTAAAATAAATTATGAAGTGAGTACAAGTTTGTTTTTAAACTTCTGATGGTTGTTGTCTTCCAAGAATACAACAAATGAATCCTTTATCACAAGTTAAGCCGGGAATGTTTCCAACAACTCCACATTCTTCTTGACATACTGAGAGTGGAATTGGAATTCCTAAGGGCCCTTTGCACATCTCCCCATCGCCTGAAATAAAATTAAAAATTATAGAAAACAATAAATTCGATTTTCAAAAAATTCAATATATTTTTGGGTCCTTAGTAATATTACCGTGGTTATTAGCAACATTAATTTTAATTAACCAAAAGTTTTACATGAAAATAATTTTAATAATATGTTAGTTACAAGTATCGTAATACTAATATTATATTCCCATAATTAATATAAATAGTAGCAAAATTAATAATATTATTAAACAAATATCGTACAAGACATAGAATAAATAATAATAGTAAACCAAAAATCTTACCTCCAGCTCTTTCTTCAGTGGTACCATGAACCATGGCAACGGCAACCAAAACAAGAGCAATAGTGATAAGGAACTTCATGATTGATGAATATAAATTTTTTGAATTAATTCGGATTTTTATATGGTATTTTCAAGTAGCACTTTATAAAAATCATGTAATAATGGTGTAGTCATTTTTATCTTATCGTAGATCAATTTAAAATTTACTCACTTAGGAGATAATAATTAATACACAGAGTGATCGTAATTTTACTTGAAAATTATGAAATTTTCTTTATTTAATTAATTTAAAATTAAAAGAATTGTAATTTTTGCTTTTATTTTTTATTGATAAAATATTACATCTAACAGGTACATCTTAACATTAAATTTCAAAAGAGTATTATGTATAATATGTTTAAACTTCTGCTGGTTGTTCCCTTCCAAGTACACAACAAATTAAATCCTTATTGCAAGTTAAGCCGGGAATATTTCCAACAACTCCACATTCCGCTTGGCAAACTGTGAGTGGAATTGGAATTCCCAAAGGACCCTTGCATTCTTCACCGTCAGCTATAATAAAATAAAAATATTAATTTTAACTAATCAATAAGTACACAAAGATATAAAGTGTCGTTCTTTTTCAATTAATCTTCTTTAAAATCTGATCTTCGTCTATGTATTTGACCCTAAACGAATTTTTATTTGTTTTATTAACTCATTTACGTCAAATAGGTACATCAACAAAAGCGAGGTTTTGAAAAAGATATATCTTATTTTTTTAATTTTTAATTTACGTAGTGTTAATTGGATGAGAACGACCGTTAACGTTAATAATAAATTAATAACAACAGACATTTATTATTTAAATTTTGAGTGAATTTAAAAACATCGCACAATAAAATTTTTTTAAAAATATCGCTCTTTTGTCGTACCTCCAGCCCCGTATACGAGGGTTACTGCAGCTAGCACAATAGCAATGGTAACAAGTAATTTCATGATTGATATATAACTTTGTCGTTTTGAATTTGGGTTTTTATACACATTTTGAAGTACCACTTGAAGTTTTTGATAATTTTTATCTTGTGATAGATCATTTAGACACACTTTATTATTATTGCGTTAGCAAATATCAGTTATTCCTACTAATAATAATTAGAAATGGCATTCAATTCAATTTATTAATTATAAGAATAGTTTTCCCATACAAGGAAAACTCAACTTGGCGTCTGTATCGGCATTTGCCTGTTCCTATTTACAACTTTTGAATAGGGCATGTTTGGTTGTGTCTTTTGCCTCGCAGTTTCTACATGTGGGTGATACTTGTTTGGCGAACTTGTGCAAAACATTTATGACGGGTGAAAGCGTGTGATAGGTGAAAGTTCATCTCACCATGCCCTCTTGCAACCTATGTTTAGATGTAGCTGTGAACTGCTGTGTTCGCGCTCCAGATTCGGCCCATCTACAAAGTTATTTCTTTTTAGTGTTTTCTTTTGCTTCTATCTATCCGGAGGGGGCTGTCTCTCTTTGTCCGGCATGGAGATCCGCTGGTGGTACTAACGATAGTACTAACGCGGCTATGTCAGACACCGTTCCGTATGCGCTTATGGTTTTGAGAGCTGCAAGACTCTGAACCCTCTGGAGTCTCTGCGCATTCCTCAAGACCTCGAGTGCCTTGTGTTAAACGGAGACGGCGCACAAAATAATCAAGGGTACTACCACAGAGAGCACCGTTCCCTTTGTGGCTTTGCGGGTGATTGTGTGTGTGTTCGGAAATATTGAGGCTCCTGTCCAGCCTCACTCCGAGTATCACGAATGAATCTCTGAGGTGAATTGGAGATCTTCTATAAAGATGATTAGCGGTGGCACCTTTCTTCTTCGGGAGATCATTACGGCATCCGATTTTGCCCGAATAAACGCCAGGCCTTTCTCCCATAATAGCGAGGAGCGCGTCATTTATTACATAGCAAAAGAAAAGGGTATTCTGTACCCCCTAGATCCCTCGGTTTAAAAAACTTTTTATATATTTCTATAAAAATATAAATCAATGTTGCATTTGCGCAGGGCTTCCAGGATTCTTCCAGAAGGCAAAAATTCCTTGTTCTGTGGGTTCCACTTTTAGCCTCTTGCACGACACCAACGATCTTCTTAAACGCATCAACGGTGGACCTATCCTCTCTGAAACCCAACCGGTTATTAGATAGGCGCCGTTGTTCTCGATATTCTCGTTTAGAAGTTTGAATATCATCTTCTCGAGAAGTTCTTTTATTTGGCTATCAGAGGAGGGTTTCTTCAAAGGCTTGACGCTTTTTCTTATTAGAACCAGGTCCGCTCTATTCCACATCTCGGGATAAATTTGATCAGAAACCTATGTCCATGTTCTGTAATCAGGGCCTTCAAAGTTATGCCCGGCACGCCGTCTGAGCTTGGCTGCTGGGAGGCTAGATACTGCCTCTCTAAACTCCTACTCTTCAAAGGGGATCTTAGGGGCGTGGAGTAGACAATTTCGGCTAAATTGTCACCCATTGGACTCTTGCCTGTGTGAGTCTTGGAATTGGTGTTGATGAACCACTGATTTCGGGCCGCTATAAAATATTAATAATTTATGATTACATTTACTGTTTGTTTTTTTAAATGTGCTATATATCGCTATGTTTAAATTTTAAGTCATCTTATTAATTTATGCAATAAGAAAATTGCATAAAGGAAAAAGTATTTATTTTATGTTCAATAAACAATTATGTTCAGGGGTACATTCATCATCAAGAATCAAGAAATTGCATGAGAAAATCATAATAATCTTTTATGATTTTAATGTTGTAATGCTTAAAATTTATTATAATAATTAAAAGTAAAATTAATGATAAGATTAGAGAAAATTATAATTTGACAAATTATTATATAGATAACCATTTTTTATAAGTTTAATTTTGGCGGTTTAATGTATATAAAATAGTAAACCTGTAAAGTAATCTATTCCAAAATTTTAGATAAATAAAAATACAATTAAACAATAGATAATTAATTTATCATTAAAATCATGGATGGCCTATCATAATTCACCTATGAAACGAGATAACATTATAGAACATAATAAGTTCTTATCACAAAAAGCAAATTTAAAATGAAAGGCTGATTGCGATTTAAGATGATAAAAGACCAGTTAGTCACTATAAAAACTCCAACCAATCTCCTGATTATAAAAAAAGCCAAGATTCTCTGAAAGAAAATTTTGAAATAAAATTTCTGCAGTACATCGGGAATGGGCATTTCATCGCAGCTGATTCTTCCTATTCGGCTTAAAGCCTTTTCGGTGCAACTAATTACAAACATTTGCGAACCTGCCCGCACCGAATCGTCTTTAAGCTTGCATGTTGTTTTGATGATTTTCTATTAGCCCAAACCCACTATTCTACATTTTGGGGGGGGGGGGTACACCCCCTCTCTGACAATAGAGTCACAACAGGGTATGCAGTATTTTTTTAATAAAAAAATGAGATCCTAATTTTAATTTGTTTTCACTCAATTATGCAGAATTTCTAAAACATATTTAAAGTGGGATTTTTATAGGTGGGGTGACAGTGCAAATAAATACTAGCTCTTCATGGCAGATAAACAGTTCTTAAGTTCAACTCATTTCGAGCCTTGTTAGTATACTCTCGAGAAGATATTGGCTTGAAATTTTGAGTTCACAAATTGATTCTAATGCCCTTACTAGTAGTCATGGATTGAACCGAGTATCGAGTTCAATTCTCGAAATAACAGCTGTTGCTACGATACGGTCTAAATTCCAGTAATCTCATTGGTAAATTCTAGGATTATTTTGAGTCTCGGATTGATCCTTGACTATTAGTATGGGCATAAGTAATTTTAAGTCTAAGTAAAATGGCTTTGGCATGAAAGCTATTAAACAAACTTTTGGGTGTCTTCGTGAATAGGGTTTATAGATATTATTTCGACAACTGTTAAAACGAGTAATTCCGAGGTTTGGATTCATTTGTCCGGTCACGGGTTTGGAAGCCAATTCCTAGGTGTTTAACTTTTCAATATTCTGTAATTGATTGATTCTGTAAGGAATATGTTAATTTTAACGTGCGTTAAAATATATTACTTTTTAACATAATTTTGCATTCTGTAAAACAGTAGATAACGTATGTGTTAAAATTTTTAAATTTAACATCATGCGTTAAAACGTTCGGTAATATTCGTTAAAAGTAGTTGCAAGTTATCAAATTAGTTCCAATAGCGCTCAAACGAAATTACAAATGTCAAAATATAACCGACATATGGGACATTTATAAAAAATGGGAACAAAAAAAAACAGGAAATAGTTGATATCGAATTTGAACTCTTTGATTTAACCATTCCATATTATGGGGTGGATCATTCTGGTGATTACATCTTGGTGGGGAAGTAACTGGTAAGTAACAGGAAGAGGAATGTTGTAGGTTCTGCACATAATGTGCCAAATTGCACCACTATAAAAAAATTTTGCAACTCTTAATGGATTGTACTATAATCCTCTATGGCCATCAAGAGGTCTAAATAATCTTCTTTTTAATAAACCAGTTGTATGTTCCACCACGGACGTATCTAAGAGGGGTGTTTAGGGGGTCTTAGTAGGGCGGTAAATAGACCGTGGGATTTTTAATAAAATTACAGAATCACAAAAAGTTAAGTGTTAACCCCCCCCCCCCCCATCCAAAAGCTCTAGCTGTGTTCCACTATAATTTTTTGGTTTGTAAAGGCGAACGTCCACTAGCAAGTTTTCTTCTGCAAGTGCTGTCTGCAAGTCGCTTCCAGAAGTTATTGCTTGTGGAAACACAATCTGTGAGCTACTCCACAGCAGTAGAAATACTTCTGCAAGTACTTGCAGACGGCACTTGCAGAAGAAAACTTGCTAGTGGACGTTTGCCTATAAAGCAACATAAAATCTTGATTGAGGGCAATTTTCTGCAGCATTTATAAATGGTACCAACAACCAAGGCTCTAATGGATACCATTGTCGCCTAGCAGATGGTTAAAAGAGCCGGTATTTAAAATGATTCCTTTCTAAAGACGCGTCTCCACTTAAGCGGTTTTTACCGGCGGCTGAAGCCGGGCGGTTTTTTATGTATGCTTTAACATTGCCTGCAATGCTCCCACTAAAGCCGCCGGCAAAAATTGCCTAAGTACAGACGCGTCTTAAGACTCTTCTTGCAGCACACGTCATCCATATAGCAGAATCGTGCACAGAACCGGGGAAACGAGCATTTAAATTTAATATATTTGAAGTTACGATTAAAATCACAAATAATTTGTTTATTAATTGAATAATATCCCTTTCTACAATAATACTAGCATATTATGTTAATTGCCTTTGAATAGTTCGAACTTTTCTTAATTCGAACATTTTCTAAATTTTAAATATTTTAATAAAATGCAACTAAATATTTATATAAACATTACGTGCTGTTATTTGTTGTTTATCATGATTATCAACAATCATGAGATGAATTAACTCATCCAGTGCCATATTTTTATCAAAAATTTACAAGATAACGTTAACAACTCTTACAAAACAAAGAATGCAAATTATTAACATGTACTACTTAGGTAGGCTTTAAAATCAAACAATAAACGCCTCGACATAACGCATTATGTTAAAAATTTAACGGTTCCCGATCTTACAGAATCGGAATTTACGTTAAAATTTTAACATTACGTTTATTGTTGTTTATAGAATTGGAATTAAAATTAACATCACGTTACAATTTTAACACCCGTTAAAATTTTTCATATTCCTTACAGAATGAGCACTAATATAAGGCACTAAATGAAATTAGTATTCAGTGGCGTAGCGTGGATATTCAGTACCCGGGGCAAACCCTAAATTTGCCGCCCCCTATTTTCAAAATTGAGCAAAAAAAAAGGTTTTTTTAAATTTAAGTAATTACATTACATGGCAACGCATTTAACCCCCCCCCCATGCTAGAAACATGATCGATTTTAGTAAAACATTTTTAAAACGCAGTTTCAAAATAAGATATTTACCTTGTGGTTGTGAGTCTACATATGTATGTAGTATACTAACCGTGTGCCGTTGCTCTTCTACCATCTGTACAGAAGCAGATACCCTCCTTCAATGCTAGGATTGACGCTCACAAAAGCAATTATGAAAAAGTTTTCTGTATTAATGTGTAGTTACAATTAATTATTTCTGTTACTGTTATTACTGTATTAAATTTTTTATTACATTAATTATTCCACTGGATTTATTACATAACATGACTGAATAATAAAACAGCAATATGTACATTTAAAAAGACGGTTAGCTGGTTAGAAAGATTTATTGTAATTTTATTATTACATTTATTATACTTTTTTATAACATTATAACATTATAATATTTATTAAATTGAGTACAATTATTCCAACTTTTGCTCTTCTTCTGCTTGGTTCCTTCCAAGTATGCAGCAAATTAAACCGACATCACAATTTAAAGTAGGGATGGATCCAACAATTCCACATTTTGTTTGACATATGGATAATGGAACTGGAATTCCTAAGACGCCCCTGCAGGGTTCATCGAGGCCTGAAATAAATAAAAATGTTATAGAAGTTATCGATAACATATTTCATTACTTAATTATTTCCATTCTGAAAAAAAAAGGTAAAAAATAATTTTTTTACTGTGATAATATCTTACTTCCAGCCCCATGTACAATAGAAATAGTTGCTAACACAACAGCAATAGCGATAAATAATTTCATGTTTGCCGATTTATAATTATTTGATAATAAAAAAAAAATAGTCTTTATATTGCATTCTAATCAATTAAATTTATTGATAATTTTTATCTACATAATATATCAGCTTTTGTACACTTATATTATGAGCAAAATATAGTGCGCAGTAATAAAAAGTTATAAAATTTATTAAACATCTGTTTTTGGAATATTGCTCCATGTTGAAGGTGAGGGTAGCGTTATTGTCTTGTAGAAAAGACATTGGTTACGAGGGGCAAGTTACAAGGTAAATTTTTGTAAACTACAATTTTCGCGGATTTCCTTCCAAATTGTTTTAAAATTTTTTTGAAAAAACCCAGAAAATAAAGACTGACATAGAAGTACATGGGCATACAGTAATTAACGTGAGTAACATAAGGAAAGGAATAACTAAAGAACCACTTCCGATGTTCTATATTGATCTGAAGCAGAATGAAAACAACAAAGACATATACAAACTGAAAAAAATTTGAAACAGCTGCGTTGTAATCGAACTACCTCACCAGAAAAGACAGATACCACAATCAGAGGCGGATGGGCAACATCTTAGCGGCCCGGGAAATAATATTTGTCAGCTCTTCTTTAATTTCTGGATATGGCTAAAATATACATTTAGAGGGTGTTACGCATTTTTCCTTTAAAATTAAATAGAGCATATTATGTTGAGTACAAATTTTTAAATTTACATTTACTATCCAAAAAACATTCTTTTATGTTTAGAAATTAATAACCTACAGTGCAGACCCCCCCTTGTTAGACGTACTTTCAGCCACCGGCCCTGCGGACCTCTGAACAACCGGCCCACCGCCGATTCGTCTTATGGCCCATCCGCCCCTGACCACAATGCAGAAAATCTATGGACACACACAAAAACTCTGCTACAGCAGTCCTCGATATGTTAAGTGTGTAGAAGAACACCTCACATCCGCTTGCAGTAAAAAAGAAAGATCAGATCTAGTAAAATGTGTACTATTCGGCGATAAACACCCAGCAAACTATAGGAGATGTGAGGTCTATAAAGAACTTCAAAATAAAAAATACCCACCTCTCACAAGCAAATTCGTTAACACTGCCATACCATTAACCTAACCGGTGCCAAACACAAAATGCAACAAGTCTACCGGTGCAACCAACAATACTAAACATCGCAGAACAAACACAACCACAAAATTCAACAAATATACCAGCGCAATCACCAATACTAAATATCCCAGAACAGCAATAAATAAATAATCAACAAACAAGCGATATGCAAAAATTGAAGAATATGATGAGGGGACTCATGGAACAAATGGGAACTATGTTAAACCTTCTCACAGCCCTGGTCTCCAAAATTGCTTGATGGCCGAGATCGTCAAGATAGCTGTCTGGAACGCCAATGGCCTGGCCCAACACATCAAACACATAAAGGTGTTCTTACTAAAACAAAATATTGATATTATGTTGATTTCAGAAACACACTTCACCAAGAACAGTTTCCTGAACTAAAAATCTAAACAAAGCGCAACAAAGTAACCCACCAATTAGGAAGGAAAAAGGAAAATGGGCAAGAAGTAACGCAGAAAAGGCAAAATTATTCGCAGAACAACTCTCTGAAGTCTTTAGGCCACATAAAACTGAATGTCCCAGCGAAGATGACCTGATAAAACAATCTTTTAAACTCGGCTAACCAACTAGAGATGCCCATTAAAGCATTCAAGAAGAAGGAAATACGGTCCATGACAAATAAGAACTGAAATCCTAAGAAATCACCTGAATATAACATCATAACTTGCCGAATATTTAAGGAATTATCGTATCAAGGCATCAAATACATAACTAAACTGTTCAACGCCATCATAAGATTAGAGTATTTTCCCAAGCAATCGAAAGTATCGGAAACAATTCTTACCCTAAAACCAGGTAAACCAGAAAATGATGTAACCTCCTACAGACCCATTAGTCTTATTCCAATACTGTCTAAATAGCTTGAGAAAATGATACTGAAGAGACTACAACAAGTCATTGAAGGTGAAGGGTAGGGATCAAAGCCCTACTCGCACCTCCTCGTGGTGGTCCCTGGTAACTTGTGGAGGACTCTCTGAGATCGGGTAACCAACCCCGTTGGAGGAGGGAAGTCTGCAAGGCCAACGCGAGATGCCGACATTCCCTGAAAGGCCACGCAAGAGGCAGCGGAAATGTGGAGATTGTGTCGCGAACAACGCCGAGAATACCCCAATCGAGCGCAAGGAATGGGAACCGGCCAGGGGCTCCCGCAGTAGGGCCAAGCTTGCAACTCGCGCCCCTGGTGGACACTGCCGAGATACCCTGCCCGAATGCAAGAGATAGGAACCGGCTGGGAGTCCCGCACAATTCATCCACATACCAGAAGCGGAAACAGCAGATGCATAACCGAGGAGCTTATGTCACGGACCCTGTATGGACACCTGAACTGGCGGATGGAGCATGGGCGTGTCAAGGCCACATATGAGCCGGGATGAGCATGTGGAAACATTTCGGCGCCCATGGAGGCCTGCCGTGCCCTATTCAGATGCCAGGGATGGAAAACCAACTAGGACCAAGGCCACAACTCCCCATCACCAGATGCGAAAATAACGGACGAACAACATCTACAAACGGCGACAGCAGGAACATCATACAGAAGATACCCCCCGCACAACACGAAAGTAATGCCTTACGGCGGATTCTCGTGATCGGTAAGTCGGAGGTAGGGGGGAGGTTTTAGTCAGTGAAAGTCTGACACTAGCATCGTAGATGGCGATGGTGTCTCCTACGAGATTTCCTCCTCCCTGCTTAAGCTAAAACAAAAAAAGTCATTGAAGAGATAAAACTGATACCGAACCATCAGTTTGGCTTTAGACAGCAACACGCAATAACAGAACAAGTTCAACGTGTTGTGGACATAATCTATAAAGCATTCTGCATTTTTGGACGTATCTTAGGCATTTGACAGGGTTTGACATGTTGGTATGTTGCTCAAACTGAAAATGTTCTTACCCCACAATTACTAGAGACTACCAAGATCCTACTTAATTGAAAGAGACAGAGAATATTGAGAATGCAGTTCACTACTTCCAATTGACGCAGGAGTCCCCCAAGGAAGCTTCCTTGAACCAATACTATACATCTTATACGGCAAGCACTACTATCGCCACCTTTGCAGATGACACTGCACTACTGACAATACATCATAATCCAACGATAGCCTCTGGACAAAATACAGAGGTGGCTAAAGCTGTGGCGCATCAAAACAAACGAAGCAAAATCGGTACAAGTAATGTACACCATGGGGAAAAAGACATGCCAACCTGTATTCTTAAATGAAAAACGACTGACACAAAGTGACGACGCAAAATACCTTGGTATACATTTGGATAGACGACTCACATGGGGTAAACCAAAAGAAAACAGCTTGGCTGCAAACTCACCAAAATGTACTGGTTGATGGGACGAAAATCTTTGCTCTCATTCGAAAACAAGCTGTTAATGTACAAATCTATATTGAAACCTATGTGGACGTATGGCATATAGCTTTGGGGTTCAGCATCTCTGACTAACATAGAAATTATTCAAAGGTTTCAATCCAAAGTGCTAAGGATGATTGTCGAAGCAGCGTGGTATGAGCCCAACAATTTGATTCAACATGAACTTACAATAAATTCGGTTCAAGACAAAATCAGAAACTATGATAGTAACTACTTTAAAAGACTTATTATTCACCCTAACAACCTGGCAGTCAAACTATCCAATGACAGTAAAGTGCAAAGACTAAAAAAGTTCAGACAATCAGATTTTCTATCAAGATTTTGAGTTGTATTCATATCCGGTTGTCTGCTATATCCAATTGTATTACCTACTATACTACTATTATGTACGAATTACTAAAACTGTTAAGTCAAAAATATAGAAGTGCATCAGTGGATGCACTTCCACATGTCGTATTCACCTCACTAAATTTATTTATTGTTTTTGAACAGATTATAAATATAAATTGAAGTCAATAATAAAAAAAAAAATTATTGAATGAAAAATTACATGTAGAAACAAAAAAAATGAGCACTGGGAGAACTCGGAACGATGATTTTTCACAACAGCATTAAAAAAAATACAGTTTTAGACTAAAAAACTGAAGATCTTCAAAAATTTCAGATTTTTATATGTAAAAATTTTAGTAATTATTTAAGACATAAAAAGACATACTTTTACAAAATTTCATCAAAATTAAATTATTTTTGCAAAAACGAAACAGAAAAAACCAAAAAATCGTTTTTTCTTACTTTTCACATTTTTAACGGAAATTTTGAAGTCATAGTAGTCTGGCCGTTTTCCTGCTTATAAAACAGTTATGTAAATCCTATTATTAATCTTATGTTTAGGTACTACATTACTGAAAATGAGATGGGTCTCCTCAGCCAATCGTTGGTATAACCACGATAACCAAATCCTGCCAAATTTTCTACTTATATTTTGCATTGCTTAAAACTTCAAGCGGCGATTAGAGCTAATATATTTATCCTCCCTGGTATTACTTAAAAGAAATTAATTTTCTATTTCCTGGAGATTTTCAGCAGTGGTTGGTCGATTAACGAGATTCTCATTATAAAATTATAACATTAGAAAGGTTTACACGCGCTCTTAATTTTGAAACAATAGATTCGTAATTTGAGATAACATTTTGAAATTTTTTTATCTTATTGCCAATAGTAATAAATCTAACATGATAGATTTGTTATTTAATGATTGTTAGTAAATATATAATATTATTGTCAATAACATTCCCGTTCTATATTTATTTAAGTAAGCTGCCTACGATATTAGGTAAAACAAAAGACAGTGGCGTAACTGGCAGGCCTGTAAAACAAGATTCTCAAGAACAGAATTCTAAATAATTATAACGATTCTAGGAAGTTTGTTCGAGTAACAGTTATTCGGCTGCATTATTTTATTCTATAGCCTTTTTTCTTTTTTTATAGTTTTGATACAGGCTGTTCAAATATTTTTACGCATAATTAAGCAAACAAGCTTTCTACAACAGTCCAGCAAATTTCCGGATACACTAGCTCATTGGTTCTTGCTCTAGGGAACATCAATTTTCTCATGGACTTTTGTCTCTTTAATATCTACGTTGCTGTCGATCTGGTTTTGTTTAGTTTTCAACGACCACTCGATAATATTTTCAACTAATAATTCTAATGCAATTAGTACAAAATTGATCTATGATATATTCAATTAGATAAAGATTATTAAAAAGGTTAAGTGCTCTTGAAAATGTACTATAAAAGACTTTGCTGCTATATCAAACAATTATAATTATAAACCATGAAGTTATTAGTTACTATCGCTCTTGTTTTGGCTGCCATTACCCTAGTACATGGGGCTGGAGGTAAATTAATATAGTTTTTTTAAATTTTTATAGAGTAATAATTTATTACCTTACAGTACTGAAAATAAACTTAAGAGTTCTGAAAATTATAATAAATCTAACATATTTATTTAAAACTAATTTAAAATTTGATGTTATATATAACTTTATATTGTATTACAGGTGCCGGTGAACCATGTAAGACAGTTATAGGCGTAGCAGTTCCCGCCTCTGTGTGTAAAGAAAGCTGTGGAGTTGTTGGAGGCCTTCCCTTATTGAAATGTAATTCCGGGTTAAAGTGTTGTGTTCTTGGAAGACAACAACCAGAAACAGTTTAAATAACATAAAATAGTATAAGGAGCAAATGTAGAACTTTTATTGTACCTGTGGAGTTGACAACGAGCTATTTTGGACCATGAAAAAAATGCATTTTTAAACAAAATTTAATTAAAGGTTGGTACTTTAATGCCGGTGGCAAGCTTTTTGTGGTTTACCAGCAATTACATTCAGCCTCGCTCTACTCCTATGTCAACCCTATAAAATCGTCACAAAAGTTCTACTTTTGATCTTCACAATAATCAACACTACTATATCTACAAAATATTTACTATAATATACAAGAAATATCTATTATTAGCACTATTATAAAGATGTATAAATATTTCAATAAACTCTTTGAAATGACACTAGCTTGTTTTGTTGAATGCTATTTACATAATAAGTTATTAATTTTACTTAAGATATTGAATAATTAAATGTAGAAAAAGTCAGGGCTATCCTAATAAATCTAATTGTTTGCCAACTATGGCTCTCATAGCCGCGGCTATGAGAGCCATATGCTGGGTCTATGCTGACCCAATTATAAATATTTTCATAGGTATTTTTCAGGGTTTATCTAATGGAGTAACTGGGAAACGAACTGGTAAAAATGGTGCAATCATAATACATTATTATTTTAATTTCTTTAATAAATAATGCATTTTGTTAATAAAGATAAGTATCTATCTACAATGATAGATCACGTTAGTGCCGCTACTTACACTGTTTAGTTAATTAAAATACAATTGATTTTGACAGATTAAAATATCTAGTGTTAACTTTAATTTCAGGAAAATTATGCTACAGACAAAAACAAAAGAAATCAGACAAAAACACAAACTACAGAGGAAATTACGCAAAAACATAATTAGAGAAAAGAGAGCACACCAAAGATATAGATTAGAAGAAATCGAAGATAAATATATAAATAAAGGAAGTAGAAATTTCTATAAAAAAATAAAAAGAGTGAAGATTGGATAACAGGTGAAACCAATGATGTTTAAGGACATAGAAGGAAACTTAATTGGAAACCATGACGAAGTGTTAGAGAGATGATCAAAATATATCGACGAATTGCTGAACATAAATCAAATATACAAAAAGTACCAGAGAGATATGATATAAAGAATGGTCCACAAGATTTACCACCACCTACATTATATTTATTAAGACACCGAGAAAATAATCCAAAGTTTGAAAAACAATAGAACTGCTGGTGAAGATGAAGTCCATGCCGAAATGATCAAGTATGGTGAAGAAGAGCTGAGTCGAGTAGATTGAAGAAATATGGACCAAGAAAGAAATGTCAAGTTTGTGGAAAGAAAGCAATCATATGCCCATTCCACAAGTAGGGCAAGAAAAAAAATTGTGAAAATTATAGAGGCATAGCACTATAGTGCTATATATGCACCATATAAGCACTATATAGCATTATAAAAGCACTAAAAGATATTAGGGGAGTACCAGAGTGGCTTCTGAAAAACGAGGCCAGCAATAGATCAAATATTTGCTGTCTTCTATCTGCCACCCATGTAGCACACAAAGTTGGCCCAATATTGCAAGATTCAGCCAATATGGGCTCAATAATGTTTTTCAATATTGCGCCGATATAGGAAATCCATATTGGACCAATATTAAAAAATGTTCACATTTAATATTGGCCCAATGTTGATTTCCAATATTAGACATGTCTAATATCATATGTCAGTGTCGTTATAGCATCGTTTGAGCTTTAATGAGCTTCTATTAATTTCGTTTGAGCCTCAAAGGTCTCAAAGTTATTCGCGAAAAATTACTGGGGGGGCTGTAGACATGTTTTGCAATTTTCCTTGCCATTTTGAATTTATATGTGCAATTGATGGCAATCAATAGAGCTACGTTTGAGCCTGAATGAGCTTAAGTGAGAAGGATTTTAAGTTGATTTTTCTTAGAAAGTTATGGATAATTGAAATTTTTGACCGAAATCCATAGGTAATAATTTGTATTAAAGTTTCAACCAATAATCTAAAAAACCCGATGATCTAAAACAAACACCGACACCGTGTGTAGAGAAGATTGAAAACCTTCAAAAAAATTTTTAAATTCAATTTATATTCTATAGGTATAGTTATTATTACAATAAATTTTGTACACTTGAATTAATTGGTTGATAATATTTTTTATCGATCACGATTTAGTACACTCGAAGAAGACGACGAACAAAATAGAATAGTATCGTATTAATCAATCAAGTTTTTAATTTCAAAACATTTTGTAATAACTAAATAACTTTACTTCGATTTAGTATAAAAACAGGGCAAAAGACGAAAACTATACATTTTTTAAATTAAAATTAAAGCTTTAATCAAAGTAACAAAATTATATTTATTAGAGTAGAATATAAACTAAAGCAAAATTTAAAAAAATCAATAATCTATCTATTAATCAAACAAAAATTTATTTAAATAAAAGCAAATAATTTTTAAATTCAAGGAACTCAAATATTTAGTTTTTTTAATAAATTTTCTCTGAACCAAAAATAGTGCATTGTCTTTAGTGTTTTGTTTGAGTAGTAAAGCTAACCCCACCAACATTACGTCGATTTTAGTAGTAACAATATCTCTAAAGTTACATTTTTGCAATACGGTGACCAACCCGTCACTAGCGTCAAAGTAGTGACTACTTTAAAGTAACATTTTAGGATGATGACAACCACCCCGCAACTAGCTCAAAGTAGTCACTACTTCAAAGTGACATTTTTGGGTGATGACGACTTTTAAGTTATTTTTTCGGTAACACGCCATTTTTATACAAAATTGATGGGGGCTATTATTGCAAAATATAAACCTTATATTAAAATAACAAACAAAAATACTAATTTAACATAATTTTTGCATCAATATAATAAAATAATGCATACAAATTTGATTAAAGTCTCAAATAATAATAAAGAAATTGTTAGCATCTAAGCCCGTGTCAGATTAGGAAATATCTGAAATAAAATATTTTAATAAAAAAAAAGCAAATTTCGATGAGGCATAGTCAAATTTCGATGTATCATTAATATTCTTCACAATAAACTTGCATTCGTTTTAATTTTTTTACCCAAACCATTCAAAAATAATGCAACTTAATATTCTCTAATAGTATAAAATATATAATATATTTAGGTAGTTGTTAAATATTCCATCTTGTTTCTAAGTTAAGAAATAGACAAGGATTTCTAAGGTATGAAATATAAATTTTACAAAAGAAGTTTCATTGCAATGGAATTAAGCATCAGGTACCTAACCAAAGTGACCCGTGAAGGTCGTAGTTACCAGCCCGGGTAGTGGTGGCGACGTAGTGGTGTAAGTCGCCAGAAAGTGCCCAGAAACTCGTTTTTACCGAAAAACTGTTCCTCATTTTGGTAGCAGGCACGTAATGGCTACGTCCCTATTACGTGTCCGCCTCTAGCAGTGACGACTTCGCGGTAACCTCTATAAGTCGTCGCTACGTGCCGGCGACTAATTGTGCTTATTGGGATGGGAACTCAATCTTGCACCAATATTGGTTGTAGCTTGGTGCAATTTTGCCCCAATATAGATGAACAATAATGCTTTCCGATATTCTGCCAATATAGATGAACAATATTGCTTTCCGATATTCAGCCAATATAGATGAACAATGTTGCTTTCCGATATTCAGCCAATATTGGTGCTATATTGCGGCAATGGAGGAAATTAATATTACGCCAATATTTGTACTACATGGGAAGTAGCTTTGTCAAGCTAAAATCGGGAATTTTTAAAATAAAAGTTTGTTATCTCATTTTATGTTCTTTTTATAAGTACAATAAATATTACGGGCTTTTGAGTTTTCACAAACACCAAAATAAATTAAAAATTAATTTGAATGGAATGTTCTTTAATTAATTTAAATAATAAAGCTTTTGTTATCTTTGTTCTAGGCTATAGTCAATTGTTATCTTTTAATCCTGTTCTAATAATACCGTGAAGTTCCAAAATTTTTAATTGGAATTTTGGTGTTTAATTTATTTATAATAATATAAATTTGAATTATTATTTGTAAGAATACTATTTATATTTTAAATATTCAAAATATTTCTTCAACCAATCGCTTATAGTAACAACAACAACGTGGAAAAACCACGATTATTGCCTACAATAGCCACTAGAAAGGTTGGAGAAAAATTTTGAAAAAATTTAATTTCCATTTTGTTAAGAGTTTCATATTTTGTGAATATAAAAGTAATTGTTTAAGCGATATAATTTTAGGCTTTTATACAAAGTATAGGAAGAAGCCTTATGTTTTGGTCTCGTATCCGTCCGTCCGTCCGTTCGCATGTTTCAACTTTAAGAACTATTCCAGTATAGTTTTCACAACATCCAAAATAAATTACTAATTAATTTAATTAACCCAATACGATTTAATTTTATTTTTAAGTGTCCTACCCACTCCAATGTGCAAAATTGCAATTGATAATATGATAAAAACTAATCGACCAGTTTACTTAAGTGTATAAAAATGCATATAAAAGGAATGTTTCATGCACGAATACTTATAATTCATCAAACATGAAATTCCTCGTGACTATTGCTATTGTGTTGGCTGCCATTGCTATGGTACATGGTGCAGCTGGAGGTAAAATAATATTAATATAGTAATTTAATAACTTTTTTTGGATTTTCATTCATTTTCTTACTTGCATTAGATACTAAAGTATTTTTAAATTAATTATGTTATACTTAAAATATTTAAAACAATTGATGGTAATTATTAGAATAACAATTTGTTTTAATAAATTAATACAAAAAAAGTAATTAATTGAATTATCATTTTCTTGAAATAACTTAAATATAATTACTCTATGTTACAGATGCTGGTGAGATGTGCAGAGGACTGTTAGGTATTCCACTTCCGCTTACAATATGCCAAGACGAATGTAAAGTTGTTGGAAACATCCCAACTGGAACTTGTAAAGGCGGTTTAACTTGTTGTTTACTTGGAAGGCAACAACCAGAAACCCAAAACATTATTGGTTAAAGTAAATATTAAAAATATCCACAAATTAATATTAAATATGCATATCATGTGATATATAAAACTAAGTATATATTACAAAATAAATAAAAATTTAAATAAAATTTTTACTGATTTTATTTATAAAACCCTAGTAGCTGTATACTAACGACTTTTTTAAGTGATATATGCTACAAGTTGACGTTGAGATAAACGACTTGTTATTCTTAATAGTATCGTATATAAATAGAGTCTCTTTAGGGCAATATTTAACCGATATTTTACGACTACATAAAACCAAATATGTATAACTTTAGTATGAATAACAAAGAAAACAACTGAAATTCCTTTTAAATCTGCTCTTTATCTTTATAAATCTTAAATAAAACTTTTTAAAGTTAAATAATTAAACTTGAGAAACTAATAAAGGTTTCATTTAAATACAATTATTTTTTTAAATTCAAATGCAAATTCTAACCGATACACCCTTTATAATGTTATAAATTAAATCTAATCCTGAAAAGGCCACAATAAAACTAGACGAAATGTTTATCTTCTAAACCAGCCTTTACTTATAACTCCTAGTGTCCAATATCCCAAAAGAATTCTGTCAAATCAAATTTGTTTAATTTAAATTAAATATTTTTGATCAATCAAAAATTGGTAAATAAAATTAATTAACAAAAAAAACAAAATATGCCCTCTCTAATGTACCTGAACCTTGCCGTGGTGAGAGGGCTTGCGTGTTTCAAGTAAGCGACTGGCGCGTACCTGCTAGGAGTTAAACCCCCTTGTGTTTGGTCTGTTTCGGCTCGTTGGGTTTGGAACGAGGTCTAATACCCACCGTGTTCGGACTCTGGGTCAATGAATCGGGATGATGGCCGTCACGTCGTGGAGAATTCAGACTAATACAGGTACCTGCGTGTTTGCCGTGCGCTGTGAGCCGTACGGTGGGATGAATAAGAGGTCCTGGTGGCTGAGTCAGCTCGGGAGTGGTAGTAGTTCTCCTTATTCTGGCAACACTCCACTTTGGCCTGGATTTCAACTCAAACGGGCGGTCAGGACTAGTCCACCCTGACCAATCGCCCGACTAGAAATTGTAGTTAGGCTTTCCGAAAGATCAATTCGGGCCGAATTAGGCATGCCTAACTTAGGCAAACCTAACTCTAACCACGTCAGGGCCACATGAGGCAAAACGAAAAATGGCAAAATGTAATTAGGAAAGTGTTTGGCACTGCCTAACTTCGGCATACCTTTGGAATTCCTAATTTGGGCCTAATCACGGTAGCCAAAGGTTTACCGAAGTTCGGTATTCTAAACTCGGTCTTCATTAGGAAAGTGTTTGGCACTGCCTAACTTCGGCACACCTTTGGAATTCCTAATTTGGGCCTAATCACGGTAGCCAAAGGTTTACCAAAGTTCGGTATTCTAAACTCGGATTTCATTAGGAAAGTGTTTGGCACTGCCTAACTTCGGCACACCTTTGGAATTCCTAATTTGGGCCTAATCACGGTAGCCAAAAGTTTACCGAAGTTCGGTATTCTAAACTCGGATTTCATTAGGAAAGTGTTTGGCACTGCCTAACTTCGGCACACCTTTGGAATTCCTAATTTGGGCCTAATCACGGCAGCCAAAGGTTTACCAAAGTTCGGTATTCTAAACTCGGATTTCATTAGGAAAGTGTTTGGCACTGCCTAACTTCGGCACACCTTTGGAATTCCTAATTTGGGCCTAATCACCGTAGCCAAAGGTTTACCGAAGTTCGGTATTCTAAACTCGGATTTCATTAGGAAAGTGTTTGGCACTGCCTAACTTCGGCACACCTTTGGAATTCCTAATTTGGGCCTAATCACGGCAGCCAAAGGTTTACCGAAGTTCGGTATTCTAAACTCGGATTTCATTAGGAAAGTGTTTGGCACTGCCTAACTTCGGCACACCTTTGGAATTCCTAATTTGGGCCTAATCACGGCAGCCAAAGGTTTACCGAAGTTCGGTATTCTAAACTCGGATTTCATTAGGAAAGTGTTTGGCACTGCCTAACTTCGGCACACCTTTGGAATTCCTAATTTGGGCCTAATCACGGTAGCCAAAGGTTTACCGAAGTTCGGTATTCTAAACTCGGATTTCATTAGGAAAGTGTTTGGCACTGCCTAACTTCGGCACACCTTTGGAATTCCTAATTTGGGCCTAATCACGGCAGCCAAAGGTTTACCAAAGTTCGGTATTCTAAACTCGGATTTCATTAGGAAAGTGTTTGGCACTGCCTAACTTCGGCACACCTTTGGAATTCCTAATTTGGGCCTAATCACCGTAGCCAAAGGTTTACCGAAGTTCGGTATTCTAAACTCGGATTTCATTAGGAAAGTGTTTGGCACTGCCTAACTTCGGCACACCTTTGGAATTCCTAATTTGGGCCTAATCACGGCAGCCAAAGGTTTACCGAAGTTCGGTATTCTAAACTCGGATTTCATTAGGAAAGTGTTTGGCACTGCCTAACTTCGGCACACCTTTGGAATTCCTAATTTGGGCCTAATCACGGTAGCCAAAGGTTTACCGAAGTTCGGTATTCTAAACTCGGTCTTCATTAGGAAAGTGTTTGGCACTGCCTAACTTCGGCACACCTTTGGAATTCCTAATTTGGGCCTAATCACGGTAGCCAAAGGTTTACCGAAGTTCGGTATTCTAAACTCGGATTTCATTAGGAAAGTGTTTGGCACTGCCTAACTTCGGCACACCTTTGGAATTCCTAATTTGGGCCTAATCACGGTAGCCAAAGGTTTACCGAAGTTCGGTATTCTAAACTCGGTCTTCATTAGGAAAGTGTTTGGCACTGCCTAACTTCGGCACACCTTTGGAATTCCTAATTTGGGCCTAATCACGGTAGCCAAAGGTTTACCGAAGTTCGGTATTCTAAACTCGGATTTCATTAGGAAAGTGTTTGGCACTGCCTAACTTTGGCATACCTTTGGAATTCCTGACTACTATCTTGTGACAGTAACTAAGAGCTTGCCGAAGTGAAGAATGATAGCTATAATCTATGGTTGCCAATTGATGCAAATAGAATACTTTATATCTTAATTCATGTTTTTTTACTTCTAATAGATTTTAAAATTTTAATCTAGATTCAAATTCATTTTTACATTTAAAATAATTATTTCATTCGTCAATAGAAAAATAAATTATAAATAAAAAGTGCTAGTGTAGTGTCTGTGTTCTGAGAAATGTTTATATCTTCTCGTATTACATGAACTATTTTGCAACAGTCGAGTCGTTCAGTTGTCCTATATCCATGTGACTTTATTGTTAGTTGCTAACGTCTTTATATCATAGTGAGCGGGTCTCTAGGTTATTATAATTAAAATTATATCAACAATAAATTATATTTGATACCTAATAATTTATTTGTTGTCAAAAATCAACAAAATGTCGGTTGGTTTAATTGAAGCAAAATATCGGTTAGTAACATTTTTAGAAAGTGATTTTTTCGTATTTTTTTCTGAAAATAAATTCCAAAACGAAAATTTTGAGAAAAAGCCGTCGCATTTATTCAATTTTTGAAAAAGTAAGTAAGTGAAATAATAAAAGGTATAAAAATAAATCATAACTTCATAACTAAGCAGCATGAATTATTTTGTAATAAATTTAATAAATATCTTTATATTTCAGGGATATTAATTAAAAGATTTTCAAAATCTGAAGATGATCCGTTGGGTGACAAAGCTGTCAACGATAGTATTTCATCGATACTCAATCATTGTGGTGATTCGAATAGTGGGCTAAATGATAGAAAAAACAAAAATGTACAAAACAAGAATGACAGGAAAGAAATAATGCTAAAGCAGCGTTGACAATTTGCGTGCGTGTTCCACGAATTTACAAATTTTAATTTTCACCATTTGATAATTTTTATATTCGTGGCGAAGGTTTACACGGGTGCGCATATAACAGTTTTAACAGTTAGTGGTGAAAAATTACGATTTATATTTCAGGAATCGTGAAAATTAAAATTTGTAAATTCATGCATCGTGGAACAGGTACGTGATTCACTCACTACCCATGTCAACGCTGCTTAAAATTAAAATTAATTTTAATTTATATTAAACCTTTAATATGGTAAAGTTATTAACATGTGAAATTATTGTAAAAATTATGTATGTTAGAAAAAAGGCGTTAAAACGTTTTTGTATTTACAGTGCGATAATCGATATCCACCCATTTCCCTACTTTTTACGAATTAATTTTAAGAAATTGGAGCTATTGTTGTATTATTGCTATATTTTTTAAGATAATTATTGTATTTATATTTCTGCCAGGTTTTTAAAATAAATATTAAATCTAGCTCGTGCAATATAATATCGTATTTCTGTTTGTCCTAAAAAAAAAAAAATTTTAGATTTAGATTTAGGTGGTCACCTGCAAGTTTGGTTTTCCAAACCACCGCCTAATTAGGAAAGCGAATTCGGGCCACATTAGGTTAAGGTTGTCACCTGCAAGTTTGGTTTTCCAAACCACTGCCTAGTTAGGAAGGCGAACTCGAGCCAGATTAGGTTGAGGTTGTCACCTGCAAGTTTGGTTTTCCAAACCACCGCCTAGTTAGGAAGCCTAATTAGGTAGGGACTCGCAACTGCGTTACGTTCGTAATACGGGCCTAATGCGGCTGCCTCACTTGGCCCGAGTTTGAAATTCGGCATGCCTAGTTCGGGCCTAATCACCACCTAACTACAATTTCTACTCGGGCGGCTATGCTATTCCGTCACAGGTCCAGCAGGACGAGTCCTTAGAAGAGGATGGAGTATGCAAATACTACACCTCTTCGAGGGCTCTATCCCCTGAGTAGCCCTGGCGCCATTTATTGACGTCCCCAACGTTGCGGGTTCAATGGCGGGTGGGGAGCCCTGTGAGATGAAAAACAAATTCTCCTCATGGCAGAACTAACAACCAACAAAAAACTAGCTGAGGAATGAGCAATTAACGAGTCGGGTGCGTCCAAAGATACCCCGACTGCACAAACAGGTGCGTCCAATCAAGGCACACTGCAGGTAGTGCCTCCCGCTGCCACAGACTTACCTCTTAATACCGTAATAACAAAAGAAGCAGGCACCTCATAATAAATTGGTTGCGACTCCAACTCCCATCATCAAACGTGGGGCAGCAGAGCTTGCAACAATCGAGGAAAGTCTCTGTATTAAAATATCTTATCGGTACAAATCTAGTAATACTTAATCGCGGGGATGTACCCACTTTTTATGTGTCACCCCAGCGCAACTCGGTAATTGACATCACCGTGGCTTCATTAAATATTTCAAATTACTTATATGACTGGCAAGTGTCCGACCAGGTGACAATGCCAGATCATAGATGGATTTCCTTTAAATTAAAGGCCAAAACAATGGACCTCAAGGAATCTTGTAGGAAAACCAAAAACAATGTTGGATCAGGAGCAGGACTATTCTCTACTGAACTTGAACTAAACATGAGCATACCGCTGGGCAGGTACACATCAGTTTTTCAAGCGGAACTTATGGGTATACTGCACTGCGCAATAGCAGTTCAAGATAATTGTATCTATGTATATACTGATGAAAAATTTATCATTTTTACATCGATGAACAAAATTCATCATATTGATGAAAGATTCATAGTATTTATGAAAAAAATCATTATATTTATAAATTTTTCATCATTATGATGAATTTGCACAATCAACCTGTGCGATTGATACTTTTTCTTTTGGTACCCCAACCACGCACACACTGACACTCCGATATGCACAAAAATATCTAAATCAAATTTATCCGCTCACACACCCTTATCATTAATGCGATTACCTATATGCTGATGTTATTGAACTACAACTACATAATCAGGTCTATTATGTATCACAACCTTTAAAAATAACAGTCAACCTTTATGTTATAATCAAGTTTCAAAATAGCGTAAAGCGAGTAACATTATTATAGCTAACATGTGTCAGAAAGAGAAAGTAATATTTCTATTTTCGGATCAAAACCCGGTTCATCAATTTTTTATTTCATAATTGTCACTGTTATAATAGCGTTTGTGATACATAATAGGCCTGAATATGTATAATTAGTATTTTGTTTAACGAATACGAGCACAAGTTTCGAAAACTTTAAGGTGCGGTTTTAAAATTTAAAATCTTATTGAAATAGCTTTACAACTATTCTAGATATATAATAAATGTTTTAATTATTTATTAATTAAATTAATAAAAATAAAAATTTTAATTATAAATAAAATATCTACAATAAAAATTAATTTATTTAACAATATTTAATTAATGTATTTGAAAAACAACAACATATTTTTTGTTTGCTAACTGAAATTAAATTATTAAAAAAATGTAGTCTAATTACCTACATATCAATAAATAAGCAAATTTCTATAAAAACCATCCACTCAGTAGCATTTTATTTTAAATATTTAATAATAACACGTCATCCTTTCCATTTATCTTTAACAATAGTATTTGATTATATCGAAAATTATATATAATTTGCAGTATTTCACTGTTATTAGTATTACTTATTACTTGACAAGCAGAACAAAAACACTCATACCTAACAAAATCGAATTCTCAGTAGTTCGATAATAAGAATTATATTAAATAGTTACTATAATTTTAGTTCAGTAATTCGAAACAGTAAGAGTCGGAATGAATCAAAACAGCTTTTTACAGAAGTTAGCAATTTGTGTGACTATTGCACCGCCAATTTATTGTCAATATTCCATTTTGCGTTTTTTGCATAAACTTTACGTTCTTGTGCTTAATATTATATTGTTATCGTACGGACTGTATATTATTGCCTTTAATCATTTTCAACCAATTGTTGATAAAGCATCCACTATCATCGACACGCTTTATTTATGCGTCATACAATTGTATTTTTGGAATTCGATGTTCAAAACTTCGGTATTGAATATTGAATTATATCGAACATTCTTTGAAGATTTTGCAAAAATTGAAAAACATTTAATTCCAGAAAAAAGAATTAAGTTTTGGGATATAAACAAAAAATTGATGTCGCTCAGTTTAAGTATTACCATTCTTGAAATTAGTAGTATTTTCATCACACTACAAGAACAATCTATTGAAATATTGATCTATACATTCATGATTTATATAGAATTTGTTCGTTGCTTAAGCGTAACCATGTTTCTATTAGTTTATGATTTCATACGTGGATTCGAATCTCTCTTCAATCGTTTTAATAAAAATTTAGTAGAAAGTGTAGAAGAGCATCGTGCAGCCACGACAACTGGAATTGTTGATGAATTTCGAAAACTTGGTTGCGTCATGTCCACAACCATCGAAAAGTTTAACATACTTTTCGGATGGCAATTACTATTTGGCTTCTTGCTATTATTGGTAAACTTTCTATACATGCTGAATTTTTTTATCAAGTATTTAATTTCAAAAGAAGGCGTCGAGTTGTACTTCGTAAGTTTTTTTCGTACAATTTTAAACGCAGCGGCGTTAATATGGACAGCTTCTATTTTGGTAAGTCAAATTTAGTAACTTATCCATATAACTAAATCGAAAAATTTGACTTGATTTAGTTCTTCAAATGATAAGTTAGCATTAAAATCACTGTCACTTCTTTATAAGTTTCAGCCATACTAATGTGATTTTGAAACTAATAATTGGGAACCGTTGCACATTATAAGTCGGTACGCGATAACTCGGCGACGTCACATCGGCGACGTCAAATCGGCGACCATCAACTCGGCGACCGGTCAGCTCGGCGACGCGTGAACTCGGCGACGGCCAACTCGGCGACGGTTAACTCGACGACTGGTCAACTTGGCGACTGGTCAACTCGGCGATGGTTCGCCCAAACCTACGTGATAACAAATTAATTCGTAATTTAACCAGGGGATCAGGATTTAATCGATATTACAATGCAGTTATGATTATTTTCAAATCTTACATTTATAATTTATTATATTTTTGAATCACCCTGTACCAAGTACTTTCGAAAATACACAATTGCTTATTACTATTAATATTTATAACAAATATAACTTTGATATAAATTAAAATTAAAATTGTTGTAGATTAAAATTTTAGGATTGTAGTAGTAGTTATAGTGATTCCCACGAAAGATGACGATTACGACACAACAAAATCGTATGAACTAAGCCAAGAATTCCTAGTCAAACGAAGTGCCTTTTTTGTGTCGGGGGTTAAAAACAAAGGTAACCAATGTATGCTTATTTTAAATTAAAATACACTTCATTTGACAAGGAATTTTTGGTTTAGTTCATACGATGGTTTTGTGTCGTAATCGTCATATTTCCTGGGAATTACTATAACAATAGTTTTTGAAATTAAGAGCATACAGTATTTCAAAATAATTCAAAAGAATTTCAAACCTTTTAAAAACAGATTTTAACCAATGAGAATCATCACAAATTTGAACAGGAAAAATTTTGTCAGTTGGTAATGTTTAAAAAAATTTTTTTGTATTGAAGGATGGAGAGGACTACAATAATAAAAAATTTAAAAATAATAGTTAATTGTTTTTAAAAATTTTAATTAATTCACTGTTTAATTTTGTTTATATATACATATTACAAAAAAAAATTTTAAAACATACCTGACAAAATTTTTCCTGTTCAAATTTGTGATGATTCTCATTGGTTAAAATCTGTTTTTAAAAGGTTTGAAATTCTTTTCAATTATTTTGAAATACTGTATGTTCTTAATTTCAAAAAATATTGTTACTATACATTATACAATCCTGAAATTAAAATATTTAGTTATATTTCTTATAACTTATAAATATTAATTATTGTTTATAGTAATAAACAATTGTGTATACAGGGTGATCCAAAAATATAATAAATTATAAATGTAAGATTTGAAAATAATCATAACCGCATTGTAATATCGATTAAATCCAGATTCCCTGGTTAAATTACGAATTAATTTGTTATCAGTGATAACAATAATATAACGTGATAACTTCTCACGTAGGTTTGGGCAAACTATCGCCGAGTCCGTTATAAGTAGTATAACTCAATGAATTCCAGACCATCTTTCCCATAAGCAATACTTGGTGTAATTTAATATTTTAAATATGCTTAAACTAAGAATTTTTAGATAATGACAATCGCAATTGCAGTAGCAAGTGAAAATACTACCAAAGAAGCTAAACGCACAGCAACAGTATGCTACAATTTATTGCTTAGCATGTCCGAGACGAACAATCAAAACTGTGTTTTACGCGAAGAGCTAAAACTATTAGCACACCAAGCAAATAATCACATTCCACGCTTTTCGGCTGCAGGGTTCTTTAACATAGATTATTCCTTACTGTTAGGTCTACTGGGCATACTCACTTCGTATACAGTGGTCCTTATACAAATTCAAAAATAAATAATAAAAACTTTAAATATTATTATTATTTTATTTAAATACATTCGTGTTTATTAATAAACTTTACTTTAAAGTAACTTTAACTTTAAAAAAACTTTAAAGTAATTGATAACTCAGAATTAGCAACATTTACATCCAAAAATATATTTAAATTTCAGAATATGAGGCAATATTAACATCAAACATTCAACAAATAAACAGAGTAAAATGAGTTGAATAAGTTGAATAAGAGTTGAATAAGACTATATTTCCAATTAAAATATAGTATATTGTTTAAGTATCAACAGTAGGATTTGTAGCTTACAGTTTCACCTATAATCTTCTTGTACTGTAATATATTTGAACTTGAAATATAATATTAGTTCTTTCATAATGTATTGTCGAATTATTGTTAAAAATTCAGATGATTATGCCAGTAATAACTTAAACAAATTTTATAACCCCAACTTTTTAATGTAAAACTTTGAAGATGACATTTAAAATAACCTTATTTTGAATATATTCATAGTGACAAACTTGATAATATCGCAGGGGATTCAAAGAAAGCAACTAAAACAGCAATATTTCTTTTATTATTCAAATTTACGCTTTCGGGACGGTTTTATAATAATTAGAATTTAAAATAAATCATTTCTGCATAAAAAATTTATTAAAAAAGTGCGTAACCGAATACTAAGTTTTACCGAAGTTGGCAAGCTGTAGAGAACTCGGTCATTGAATTTTATTTTTAAGTGTCCCGTCCCACTCCAATGTGCAAAATTGCAATTGATAATAAGATAAAAAATAATCGACCAGTTTACGTAAGTGCATAAAATGCATATAAAAGGAACGGTTCATACACGACCGCGGTTATAATTCAACCAACATGAAATTCCTCGTGACTATTGCTATTGTGTTGGCTGCCATTGCTATGGTACATGGTGCAGCTGGAGGTAAAATAATTTTAATATAGTAATTTAATAATTTTTTTTTGATTTTCATTCATTTTCTTACTTGCATTAGATACTAAAGTATTTTTAAATTAATTATGTTATACTTAAAATATTTAAAATAATTGATGGTAATTATTAGAATAATAATTTGCTTTAATAAATTAATACAAAAAAAGTAATTATTTCAATTATCATTTTCTTGAAATAACTTAAATATAATTACTCTATGTTACAGATGCTGGTGAGATGTGCAGAGGACTGTTAGGTATTCCACTTCCGCTCACAATATGCCAAGACGAATGTACAGTTGTTGGAAACATCCCAACTGGAACTTGCAAAGGCGGTTTAACTTGTTGTTTACTTGGAAGGCAACAACCAGAAACCCAAAACATTATTGGTTAAAGTAAATATTAAAAACATCCACAAATTAATATTAAATATGCTTTTAATGTGATATATAAAACTAAGTATATATTACAAAATAAATAAAAATTTAAATAAAATATTTACTGATTTTATTTATAAAACCCTAGTAAGCTAAGTAGCTGTATACTAACGACCTTTTTAAGTGATGTTATACACTACAAATTTACAGACGAAGAAATGACGTAATAATTACGTTGAGATAAACGACTTGTTATTTTTAATAGTATTTAAATAGAATCTCTTTAGGGCAATATTTTACGACTGCATAAGACCAAATATAAGACAATAATTTTATTTCATTTATAATGTTAAATAATTACACTTTAGAAACTAATAAAAGCTTTATTTAAATACAGTTATTATTTTTATTTAAAATTCAAATTTTTGCAGGGAAATTATTAAATATATTATAAATTAAATAACGTTGACCTTCTGAATCAGCCTTTATATATAACTCCTAGCGTCCAGTATTCCAAAACAGTCCTGTCAAATCAACTTGGTTTAATTTAAATAAAATATTTTTGATCAATCAAATGTTGGTTTAATTAAAAAAAAATAACAAAAAGAACAAAATCTGTTAGTTTCGGGTACATTACAACGCAGAGATTACATTGGAGCGATTAATGCTATGAGTTAGTTTGAGCGGAAAACATTATAAATAAAGAGGTCAGAAAGAGAACAAGAGCAATGGGTGGAACACATAGGCAGAGAGAGCTTTAAATGGACTTATGAACTTGCTCACTGGAGACCAACAGCTACCAAATAAGCGTATAAAGACCTCAACAGAGGTGACTAAACAACATGAAGATTGTTAGCGGAAGACACTGGTTTCAGGCTATCCCTTCAAAACGTCGCGGATATCTGGCCGCATGTAACAGTGTTATTGAACTTATAAGTTTTAAACCGCAAATCTAATTTTTAAAAATCTAAGATTTCTGATTTGAAATTCAAAAGCATATTTTATTTTTTTGAACACAATCACTAATGTGATGGGGGGTATTCCATACCCCTCAGACCCCCCGGTTTTATAAACCTAGCTTTGTGATTGTGCTAAAAAAATATATTTTTAGCTTATAAGTTTCAAATCAAAAATTTAACTTTTTATCTATTTCTGTTCTATTTTCTATTTTTTATTATTAAGAATATAATATAGAAATCAATTTTTTAAATTCGGGAATAATTCCCAATGCAATTTCCATAACCGCTACGGTAGTTTTTATTTACGACTTGGTTCAAAAGGTAGCATAAAATATTGCGCAATATTAGAGCAACATTGTGCCAATATTGGAAAATTACGCAATATTGGCAATTTCCAGTCAACATTGGTACAAGATTGCGTACCAATATACATTTTGCATATAAATAAAATTAAATCAGCAAATTTGTAAATTAAAATATAATTACCAAATTTTTTAAATTTTTTTATGGCCTTTGCGTGCTACCTGGAATATTCTCCATGAGTTTTTTGTAAACGTAATCAACTTGAATAATGCAATACGATGTAATATTAGTTTTAAGTGTCTCGTCCCTGTCAAGTGTGCAGAAATGTAATTGATAATCTGATAAAAAATTATCAACCACTTACTAAATGAAGTTCTTTAAATTGCATATAAAAGGAGAATTCCATGCACTAAAAGTTCATCAATCAAAAATTCATTAAACATGAAATTCCTCGTGACTATTGCTCTTGTGTTGGCCGCCATTGCTATGGTTCATAGCAAAGCTGGAGGTAAAATAATTTTGATATAATAATTTTTAAACTTTTTTTGCATTTTTAATAATTTTCTTACTGCTTTTAATAATAATGTACTTTTTCATTTGTTAAGTTGTAATAATTGTTGTTTAATTGTTAATTAATTAATGTGCATAACTTAAATAAATATATTTTCTCTATGTTACAGAGGCCGGTGGTATGTGCAAAGGAGCTTTAGGTATCCCACTTCCACTTACAGTATGTCAAGAAGAATGTAGCGTTGTTGGAAACATCCCCACTGGAACTTGTCAAGTTGGTTTAATCTGTTGTTTACTTGGAAGGCAACAACCAGAAATAATTGGATAGAGTAAATTTTATTAAATATATAGTAATGCAATTTAGTAATTAATATATTTATCATGTGATATATTAATATGTATTTATTATAATAAGTAAATAAATGTTTTGCAACTAAAATTTTTTAATAATTACATTATATAAAGTGCTAGGTATAGCTAAGTAACTATATATATAGACGTCATTTTTAAATTAGACTACTTGACTAATAATAGTGATGTAAATATGACATGAAAATAAAAAATACGCTATTCTACAGGAAAATGTCACAGGATATTACTTATAGTAATCATTAGTAGTAGTTCTTAAATTGCAGCGAGTATAACTCGTATTAACTAGGCAGTACTATAACTGAATGAAAATAAAATATCCAAATTATTGTTTCATATAAATATATGAGGTGAGCAATTAAATATCTATCAATCAGAAAGCAAATCATTTAATGTAATTTAAGTAATTTAAAAAATATATTAATAGCTAAAAATTGAAAAGTCATGTAGATAGAAAAGATTTAAAATTCCTTAAAAGAGTAAAAAGTAAAAGCGTTTTATTTTGAAACAAAAACATTTTATTTGAATAATCTTTGATAAAGCAAACAAATTATGTTTAATTTAAATAAAATATTTTTAGTTGCTAGAATCCCCGTTATCTGCTTCTTTAGCCTATCCCCGTCTCCTCTTGAACGTAAATCTCTCCAATTTCTTTTTACATTCTGCTTTGAGTAGACTCACTCCAGTGAGCTAGTTCCTAAGTCCATTTAAGTGGGCTCTGTCTGCCTGCATGTGCCACCCATGGCATTTCAGCTTTGTTGCCCGCATTTTTATGTCCGCCACATTTGTTCTCTTTCTTATTTCTATATTTCTGATCTTTTCCCACAAACTAACTCCTAGCATCAAAAAAGTGCTATTTAGATAGTATTAAGAATAACACGTAGTTTATCTCAATGTCATTATTACGTCATTTATACGTCTATAAATTTAAAATTTATAATGTCACTTGAAAACGTCGTCTGTATACAGCTGCTTACCTTCCTAGAGTTTTATAAATAAAATCAGTAAAATATTTTAGTTAAAACATTTATTTATTATATATTTAAATAATTAAAATTATTGGTATTATATATAACATTATTAATGTTCCCTTTTACAAGAAAGTTTATTATTTATAATTATTATTAATATTAAAACTATGTTTTGCGACTTATGTTCTTATTCCCTCCGGCCAAACTTTTTGTTTGGCCTTGTTTGGTAAAAAAAATACTGTTTTGTGATTTTAGCACCTATGACAGTTAGTTATTCATGTTTCAAATCTAATAGGAAAAACACTTAGTAAGTCAAAAACGAACACAATCGTTTGTTACACCACGAAAACATAAACACTTTGTTGATAAAATTAGCCATTAATACACAGCGGTTGTTTAGGTGTAAAACCGCCTAAGCTGTTACAATGGTAAAAATTTCTTTATTACAATAATTACCAAGTTATATGTCTTATGAAAAACATATTGAATATTATATTCTGGATATTGTTGCCCTTCAAGTAAACAACAAGTTAAACCGCCTTGACAAGTTCCAGTAGGGAATTTTCCAACAACTTTACATTCTTCTTGGCACACTGTAAACGGAAGTGGAATACCTAAAGCTCCCTTGCACAGGGCACCGGCATCTGTAACATAGACTAAATTAATTTTAAGAGGTGCACCATGTACCATAGCAATGGCAGCCAACACAATAGCAATAGTCACAAAGAATTTCATGTTTGATGAAATACAACTGTTCGTGTATGAAACGTTACTTTATATGCATTTTTATGCACTTAAATAAACTGGTCGATTATTTTGTGTCACATCATTATCAATTGCAATTTTAATGGAACACTTAAAAATAAAATTAAATCGTATTGTGTTAATTACATTAATTTGTAATATAGGGATAACAAATTATCACAGTTTCGTTAAATTTAAATTTAGAAAGAGCGATAAGATATCGCTCTTACCTTAATTGTATTTTTAATTATTAATTTGTAATGTATTGCGGATGTTGTGAAAACATAAAGAACTTATAATTTTTATTGAAATTCTAAACATTAAGTTTATTTTAATAAAAAAAAATGTAATATTATCCATATTATAGGTACTTCTAGGAATTTTTCTAGCCTACTAAAATCTTAAAACCAAACACAAATCTTTAAAATGTTTGTCCCCGCCCAAATTTATAAAAATTCAAATGAAAAATACCAAAACTCCAAATGTAAATAAATGAATGAATAAATTTATGTGCCATTCCTGACGGAATATAACCACTTCTTGAAGTTTTCCAAATCCAGTTTTGAGGTAGATTAGTCCTCATTTCTCCTCGCTACGAAAGTGCCCCGTGTGTCTTTACTGTATTAACCAACTTCTTTCACACGTTTCTGTTGCTACACTTCGCGTCCATTCTTGTCAGGTTCTCTTCCACTTCATCCCGCCAACTCAACCTCGATAGTCCTCTTCTTATCATCTCGTCCTTACTTCTTCTCTTTATATGACCCATCCATCTTATTCTCTGTTCCTTAATACATATTACAATATCTTCGTTCTTCATTATTTGCATAATTTCGACATTTGTTTTCATCCTCAACTTATCTGCACTTATCTTTACTGGTCCAACAATCTTTCTTATAACCTTTCACTCAAAAATCCTTATTCTTTCATTTTCGGCATCTGTACAGCATAAAGTTTCGGCTACATAGATGAGTACTGGTGTAATCAAGCTTGCATAAATTCTTAGGCTTATATTCATGTTGCCCAATAGTTGCTTATTAGCATAATAAGCCTTATTTCCTGCTATAATTCTTTCCTTTATCTCTTCGCCTCACTTGTTATTGTTATTTATATTTACATCAAGGTACTTAAAAATTTCCACTTGTTCGAACTCATGATTGATAGACTTTAGATTCCATAATACGGTTTGGTCGATTCCGTTGAAATCCGTTCCGTTCCGTTCCGTTGATTTAGTTTTCTTATAGTTTATAGATCATCCTAGCTCTGATGCTTCCGTGTCTATCTTTCCAAGAATTTCCATCAATTTTCTTTTTGTTCTCGCAATTACGACCATATCGTCCAAAACTTGAGCTTTAGTGTGTCTGCCTGCTTGACACCCGAGTTGATAGTACCAAAAATGTCTGACTCTCTGTTCAGCGTTCTGACAGTTGCCTTCATACGTATTTGTTAGTGTCATTTTAATGACATTTCTCAACTTACGCGGTACTTTCATTTCTTTCAATATTAAAAGCAATTTATTTCTGTTTATTGAGTCGAACGCCTGTCTGAAATCTAATAAACAACATTATATAGTCAGGGACAAAATTAAGTAGACACAAATTATATTTATAAATTTCCATTAATTTCTAGAACTAATAAGCAATTCTTAAATGTTTTTTTACTCTGGATGGCACACATTTTTGTCCTTCATGAATTGATAAGCGTAATATCGGCGTAAGTGTCAAAAACCGTATTTTGTTTTCAGATAGCTGCCGTTTGGCGAAATATTTTTTTTCAGTTTACTTTTAGGTAGTGGCTATAACGACAGTCTTACTAATAATGAATCTTTTTTGTAATTTTGTTTCGGATGACCAGAAGGGGCGCAATCGTGTCAACCTGCACACCCCACTTTTATTTTATACTCAACTCTACTAGCTGATTAGCAAAATATCAATAAATATGTTGTAAATTAATGAATTGTAAAAATATTGTTTGTTTCTTTTTTATCGAGCTTGAAGAAACACCTAAAATTTATGACTCTAGACTAGAACACTATACCTTAAATCACAGAGAGTATAACTCGTACTATACTAGGCGCAATACACATACTGCCTGTAATCCTAAATGAAAGTAAAATATTTAAATTATTGCTTTATCTGAATAGACAAAGTGAGGGTCGTTCCATATGAAGTGCCCACACTCAAAACCCTCACTTTCTCAGAAGGAGACGAAAATTGCAGGAGGTCTAGAATACAGGAAATAAGAGCACCCCTATTTAAGGTTTTTGCCATTCGCCCAACGGCTTGGCCGTAGCGGGGCACGGAAAAACCCAGTATTTTATATTTTGCCCCGCACGGCGAATCACTGTTTTCACTCTATCGTCTGAACAAACTGACTTAGAGCGATGGGACTTGTTCTAAAATGACATACTTGCTTTGACAAACAAGTTAAAGAAAAAAATGTGAAACTTATCAAATTTAAGGGTGAAAAAAAAAGCATCCCTAAATTTCCACCCTTAATAACTCTGAAAATAATCTCTTCTTTTCCACCATATTTTTTTTCGAGCATCTCTTGTTCATTGTCTACTTAGAAAAAAATTTTAAATCGTGGACGGTCATGGGATCTAAAGATATGAATTTTTTAAGTTTATATGCTTGCGCATTTAGTTGTGGGTTTGTACCTATAGTCCAGTCAAGATAGGATTTTACCCGGAAAAAATTCCCGGCAGCGATTTTTTTATTTTAAACTTATGAGGGGGTGTTTGGTAGTGTAAATCTCGATTTTCGGGAAAATCCGCCCATTGCGTTTGCCGCAATCTCGATTTAAAGGGTGAAATTTTGTTTTCTAAATTAGTCGCTTATTTTCAACTTTAGAGTGAAAATGATAATTACCAAAGTTGTGGCAAATTTAATTTAATAATAATTATTTTTATTTTGTATTAATTTGTTAAAGCAAATTATTATTACTCTAATAATAATTACTATCAATTATTTTAACATAACCAATTTAAAAATATTTTACTATCAAATGCAAGTAAGAAAATTAATGAAAATGCTAAAATAAAGTTTTTAAATTACTATATTAAAATTATGTTACCTCCAGCTGCACCATGTACCATAGCAATGGCAGCGAACACAATAGCAATAGTTACGAGGAATTTCATGTTGATTGAATTATAACTGGTAGTGTATGAAACGTTCCTTTTATATGCAATTTTATACACTTAAGTAAACGGGTCGATTATTTTTTATCATATTATCAATTGCAATTTTGCACACTTGAGTGGGATATGACACTTAAAAATAAAATTAAATGTTATTGTGTTAATTAAATTAATCAGTAATTTATTTTGAATGTTTTGAAAGCTTATTCATTTATTGTAATTCTAAACATAAAGTTTATTTTAATAAAATAAATTAGTAATACCCACATATTGATATGAATTGTTCTAGCTTTCAAAAATCTCTGATCTACACACAAATCTTTAAAACCTTTGCCCGGCTAAATTTAAAAAAATCCAAATGAAAAATACCAACCCTCCAAATGTTAATGGGAATGTTAAAAAATCTGCATGCTTCTATGCTTCTATGCTTCTATGCTTCTTTCAAAATTCTAAATTAAAAATCTAAATAATTTTAACTGTTATTAAAATTCCAATGTTAAATGACAAAGTATTCCTATTTCTATTTTAAAATTAATAATAATCAAAGCAGTTTATTCCTGACGTAATATTTGCTGTTTCGGAGATATCATTCTATTTGCCCCTGTTTTGACTATTGCTTTTTTCTGGAAGGGTATAGTTCGTCGCAGCCTTTCCGACGCCGCCGTTTTGGAGCACCAATGTCGACGCAAACCCAATTTAGTTCGAGTACAGTTCTTCGTGAATACAGTTTAAAGCAACCGTTTGATGCGAGAATAAGTACAGCTAAATTAAGCGAGTACAGTTTGTAGAGCTTTTTTCGTTCATTTTTTCTATTTTATTTTTGCCAAATCTGAATATTTAATTTAATTTTTTATTTTTTTAGGGATTTTTAGGGATCTGTCTTAAAATCCTTTAATCGAATGCTCATGAGACACTTTCTGGGTACCCAGTCATTTTACAGAAATATTTTAGCCGACAATCATTTGGTCGATAGCTTTTGGCCGACAATTCATGTGGATTAGTAGATTGCAATTATTGAAATTGTTGTAATAATTAATTATATTATTAATAAAACTATTCAATATAAACTTATTACACAAAGACATTTATTTATCTATTTAGAAAATATTCAAATTTACCATAATTTATTAATATATTTATACAATTAAAATAATTATAAAAATATTTATTATTTTATAACTACATGGTTCTAAAAACCGCTGGGTTTGTACTGAAGGTTATGAACAATGCCGGTGAAGAGGTCCTTATAGAGTTTTTTTGGAAAAATGCTCTATGAGTTGCTTGAGTCGGATCGCCAGCTTGGCGTACCTGGTATTAGTGCAACATTTCTTTGCTAATACATTTCAAGATGGTGAGGTGGTTACTCTACCTCTCAATTGAATTTTTGGTTTGCGGAAGATCTCAGGCGTTGGAGACCCGAAATTTATTTGTACCTGATTATTTCTGCTTTTAATCCCGCTAATCTAAGTATTTTCGAAGTAGTGAATCGGTAGCTTCAACATTTTTTCATGTTCGGAGTAGAACTCACTTTGCATGAGCTCTTCGTACATAGCTTCTACATTTTCTTCGGGGGCAAAGGCCAAAGCCGTCAATTTCATTAAATATTCAAATAATTTTTAATACTCTGGTATAGGTATTCTCATTTTTGTTTCTGAAGAACAGCGATGGAGCAGACTTGAACGTCCCATATGCTGAAAATAAGGATGCGGTTCTTGTTGGGTCCACTATTTTAAAGAAATAAAGTCTCTCCTTTTTCTGTCTTGGCGTAATCTCCGTCAATCACTAAATCGTGAGACTGGTGGAAGATGTAGAAACTACAGGTCCAGTAATGTTGTGAGTACTTTGAACTACTAGTACTAGTGAGTACTATTTTTGGTTGAGCCTCAAAGGTCGCGAAGTTATTCGCAAAAAACTACTGAGAGGAGGGGGCTGTAGACATGTTTTGCAATTTTCGTTCCCATTTTGAATTTATGTATGAAATTGATGTCAATCGATAAAGCTTCGCATGAGCCTGAATGAGCTTCGGCAAGCAAGATTTTAAGTTAATTTTTTACCAAGTTTTGGATAATTGAAATTTTCGACAAAACTCCGAGCAACACGCGTAAAATGTTAAGTTTTTTAAATCTGTTAATCTTTAATTTAAAATTTTTGTATTGTATTGTAGAACAATATTGTTATAAAAAAGTATTTAAAAAATGTAACTTTTGTACAATTAATTTTTTGTTTTAATTAATAATTATTAAATAACATGTTGAAATTTGAATTACTGTTTGTTTACAATAAATAAAACATTTTATTAATAAAAGTAGCACTTTTCTAAGTGCTTGTTCACAATGTACATAAGACATAAGAAATACATAAAACGTTAGAATTATAAATTCAAATAAGGCCTTAATCGCATATAGAATAATATTTGAGTTGTTTTATTATATGAAGAAAAACATTCTACATAATGTAGTTTAAGATTTTAATGTTATTCGGTACTCTATTAAGACTTTTTTGTATTTATATTTTTATTTGTATTTATATGTATATATATTTATAATCTTACGTACATTGTGAACAAGCACTAAGTCATTTCGTAAAATGCATTCGACGAGAACCCAGAGTACACTATAGTGTACCTACCTGTATTTTCGTGATTAAAAATCAGAAAATTATGAAACTCGCCAAAAACACTTTTTAGAGCACAGTAATACGAAATTCAAAAAAAAATAATTTTTTTTTACAACTCGCCGCGCACGATTCGCCGAGAGCTTCTAGCGACATATATCAATAATCTAATTACTCGATTTGTTGACTTTTTGTATTTACATGAGAACACAGGTCAATTAATATGGTTCAAATTTTATCTCTAATAAAAAAAATTATTTTTTACGGTGGATCCGAGTATTGCCATGATTGTCTTTGTCAAATTCGTGTCTGGGCTACCCTGCGCTCCGGTCCCCTTCGCTCGGGGCGCTCCGAACCGTTTTGACAAAGACTAAACTAATTATACATATCCCTGAAGACCGAAAGAACTCGGAAAAGGTAGAACTCGAAAAAGGTGAAATTCGTTGAAAACGTGAATATCGCTTTGTAACAGTTTAATTTATTTAATTTATTTTTATAGGTTAAAAATCTATCAAAGATTATCTATAGATGGGATCACTGAATGGATAAAAATAGATAAAAATAAAAAATTGCGGCGAATTGTGCCGCGGCGAATCGTACGGTTTCCTAGCAATATTCACGAGGAATTTGATGTTTGATGAATTACAACTGTTCGTGTATGAAACGTTACTTTATATGCATTTTAATGCGCTTAAGTAAACTGGTCAATTATTGTGTGTGATATCGTCGTTGATACTGCAATAGGACCTATGTGAATAAGCAATGCTATTTGAAATTAAGATGGCAAAGTATCCAAATTATATCAAAAAAGAAACCAGTTCATCAGTTTTTCAGCTAAATCATCAGTTAAATCATTAGTATCAACATTGCTTCTGCACTGCGGGTTTTCCCTCCCCTGAAAATTCAACGTTTTTGACTTAGCTCCTATTGCAGTATCAACGACGATATTATTATCAACTGCAATTTTGCACATTGGAGTGGGATAGGACACTTAAAAATAAAATTAAATCGTATTTGTTAATTAAATTAATTTGTAATAAATTATCACAGTTTCGTTAAATTTACATTTAATAATTAAAACAAAATTAAGGAAACAGAGATATCTCATCTTAATTGTTCGTTAACTAATTGTGGTTTTAATCAGTAATTTGTAATTTATTGTGGATGTTGTGAAAGCATAAAGAACTTATGTTATTTATTGTAATTCTCAACATAGTTTATTTTAATAAAAAAATGTAATACCCATATATTTTCAGGAATTTTTCTAGCCTACAAAATACTCAAATCCAAACACAAATCTTTAAAATGCTTGTTTTTAAATTTAATTTAAAAAAATTTCTTGAAGTTTTCTTCATTTCTCTTCGCTACTACAGTGCCCCGTGTGTCTTTGCTGTATTAACGATCTTCTCTCACACGTTTCTGTTGTTACAGTTCGCTCTCCAGTTTTCAATGTCCATTCTTGTCAGGTTCTCCTCCACTTCATCCCGCCACCTCAACTCGGTCTTCCTCTTCTCCTTTCGTTCGTTGGTGCCCACTCCGTCATCTTCCTTATCATCTTATCCTTACTTCTTCTCTTTATATGACCCATCCATCTCATTCTCTGTGCCTTGATACATTTTACTATATCTTTGTTTTTCATTATTTGCATAATTTCGACATTTGTTTTCATAATCAATTTATTTGCACTTATCTTTACTGGTCCAATAATCGCTCAAAAATCCTTAATCTTTCATTTTCAGCCTCTGTACAGCATAAAGTTTCGACTGCATACATGAATACTGGTCTAATCAAGCATTTATAAATTTTTTAATTTATATTCCTGTTGCCCAATTGTTGCTTATTAACATAATAAGCTTTGTTTCCTGCTATAATTTTTTTCTTTATCTCTTCGCCTCGCTTGTTCTTGTTATTTATATTTACATCAAGGTACTTAAACTTTTCCACTTGTTCCAACTAATGATTGGCTGACTTTAGATTCGATAATACGTTTTGTTTGCTTCCGTTGAAAAGGATGTATTTAGTTTTCTTATAGTTTATAGATAATATTGAATAATGTCCATGTCGTCCGCATATTATAAATCTTGAACATAAGTGTGTCTCCCTGCTTGACACCCGAGTTGATACCAAAAATGTCTGTCTCTCCGTTCGGCGTTCTGACAGTTGCCTTCATATTTGTTAGTGTCATATTAATGAGATTTCTCAACTTACGCGGTACTTTCACTTCTTTAAATATTAAAAGCAATTTATTTCTGGTTATTGAGTCGAACGCCTGCATGAAATCTATAAACAACATAATATGTAGTTTCATGTTGTGTTCATAAAACCGTTCAGTCATATGTTTAACAATGTGTATTGCATCTATTATCGACTTCCCTGCTCTAAATTCATATTGGTATTCTCCAATTGCATTTTCGGCATATTCTTGTAATTTTCCCAGTATCAATGAAGAGAGAATCTTATACACCACCGATGGCAACGCTATGCCTCTGTAGTTATTACATTCATCTATTTTGTCTTTCTTAAATATTGATACTATTTTTCCAATTTTTCACTCCTGGGGCATTTTTTCTTTCATCCATATCTCCTTCATTAATTCGTATATCTCCGCCCTTTTTCAACATTTCCACGACCAAACCGTCGCCTCCCGGCGTCTTTCCATTCTTCATCTTTTTCATCACCTTTATCATTTCTTCATATGTGGGGGGTTCAACCACGATGTTTTATTCTTCCATATTATCGGTAAACTGTATCGTTTGTCTCCCCACGTCTTTATTTAGTAATGTTTCGAAATGTCTCTTCCATTTTTATTTAACTTTTTCAACAGTTCTTTAACTGGAACTTTAACATTCCAGTTTTTCATCAAAGTTCCTCATTTCTCTTGTAATTTAAAAGTTCTCTTTTGGTCCTTTACTTGCATATAGAACTTTCTTGTCTTGTGCATGTTACAGCTATCTTCGAGTTCTTCCATTTTCTCTATCATCCATACATTTTTCTTTTGCTTATCAGTATATGGTCAATCTGATTTTCTTTATCATTTTTAGCCCCCGGACTCGTCCAAGTTATCTTTAGTGCTGGTTTATGTGGAGATTTTGTGCTACTAATGATGAGGTTCTGTGCTGCTGCCAAATTTCATAAATGTGTGCCGTTGTCGTTGGTCTCATTGTGTACTATGTGTTTGCCAGCCACCTCGCTTGCAAAATCTTCCGTAATATGGACGTGATTAATGAACATAATATATTTTGAATTAAATTATTTCATTCATTAGTGATTTACTAACATCTCTTATTCGATTCGGTTTCTTTCATTAAGACATCAATTTTTTTAACATCGCACAACACACCTTTTAGGCCATTGACTTCATTTGCTAATATTTTATTTTGCATAATCTGCAATTCAATTCTGTCTTTTTTATCAAAATGTTGATAAAAAATTATCAACCGTTTTAAGTGCGTGCAATTAAATATATAAGGAACCCTTTCATACACCAAACGTTAGAATTGATCAAACATGAAATTACTGGTGACTATTGCCATTGTGTTGGCTGCCATTGCTGTGGTACATGGCGCAGCTGGAGGTAAAATAATTTTCAATTTCCTATACATTTTTATTGAATTTTCTACTGTTTTTGTTAATCTTCTAATTTTTAATTTGTTTATAGTAATTAAAATAATTAAATGTTCAGTTTACATTGTGACACTATTACACATATTACATCAGATATATTACATTATTGTTGTAAATAACTATAATATAAATTTACCCTGTTACAGATGACGGTTCGGTGTGCTTAATTTTAGGTATTCCCATTCCGCTTACAATATGTGAAGCAGCATGTACTGTTGCTATGGCCCCCAGTGGAACCTGTAAAATCGGTTTAACATGTTGTTTACGTCAATGAAAAATGGGAAAAATCAATGAGAAACAATTGTTTACAGTTACTTATATTAAAACTATAATTTCACAACATAGAAATAAATTTGTTTTAATATTTTAAAAAACTATGTATTTATTATAATAAATAAATTTGTTTTACAGTGACGTTAAGCGGCATTTCTTAATAAATTTATCAACGTATAAATGACGACGTTATTACGTCAAAATAAAATAAATAAGTTATTACATTGATAATAGCTTTTCCGTATTACATGTTTTGATCTTATTTGCGGTTTTATCCACAGAAATATATCTACTTTGTAGATTAAAATTACCCCTATCTCAACTATAATTTCATAATTTCATGGCTAGAGATGACGAAATATTTCTACAATTTAAATGTGCACCATGACTACAAGTACATCGGATGTACTTTTAATTTTTGTACATTGGATCGTGGGGTCTCGCGAAACACAATTCAACGATGAATAACTTCAAATAACAAAATGTTATTAAATATAATCCCCTGTAATTTTTGGATTATTATTGACCTTTTATTTTATATTATTTTTAAAATTGTTGAGATGAAGGTCTGTGATCAATAAAATTGACTGACGTTTCGTGTTTTATTAACACATTATCAAAGCTATAATTATTAAATTAAAAATTAGAAATTAAAAGATTTTAAAAAATTTTTACTTACTTTGACAAAATGTCAATGTGATGCTTAAAATTGTTTTAACATTAAAACATTTGAATAAAATGATGAATATATAAAATATTTCTTTAAAATCTTTCAAATTCTAAAAAGTTAAACATAATCAATTTGAACAAAAAACTTAAATATAATTTGACCAAAAGTCATGGCATCGTTTTCATGATATTTAGGATGTGTTTGTATCCACCATGAAAGTATTGAACATCCCTTTTATCATTCATTGCTTTTAGGCTTCTATACAACGTATAGGAAGAAGCCTTATGATCTAGCTCCGTGTCCGTCTGTCCGTCTGTCCGTCTGTCCGTCTGTCCGTCTGTCCGTCTGTCCGCATAATTCAAAACCAATCAGAACGCACGTTCTTAAAACAATTTTACTTCATATAGAATATTTTTAGATTGGTATTAATTATTCAGATTATTTACATATATATTTTTTAATCCGATATTCTTATTTTGTATTTTTAGAGTAGGTATTTTACGTGTTTCTAATACGGTATTCGGTACGTGTTTCGGGTATTTTAATATTTCATTATGAATTGTGTTTTATTTGTGGTTTGTAAATTGCAAATATTTACCTATAAAGGTCGAAATAAAAAAAAAATATTAAAATGTTAGCGTTTTCCTTATATAGTAAAAAAATCTACCTAATTAAAAGATTAAGGCATTAAAAATTGGAATAAAATAAAGCCCAAATAATTTAACCTACCGAAAAAGTAGATGTATAGAAGCCTAAGAACTGTCGCAAAAGCGAGTTCCACCTTGTTAAATATATATTATGGATGTTAATTGACTCTTTTATTTTACGTTTTTTGTACTCCCTGGCCAATACTGTGATATCTTTACGGTTTATGGAATGAGAGTTCTTAGTCATGTGTTTGCACAAAGCGGTGTAAGCGTTCTCATCTTCTTCTCTGAAGAAAACGTGTGCTTTTTTAACGTCTCTAAGATGTTCTTTTAAGCGAACACCTAACTTCCTAGAACTCTCACCTACTTAAACAGAATCACAATCCTGACAAGGGACAAGATAGACTAAACCGCTCTCGTCCTCTATGGGAGTGGGATCTTTAGTTTTAGAAAAGAATTTTAAAGTTTTATTTTAATTTTAAATAATTTTAAACATCACATTGACATTTTGTCAAAGTAATAAGTAAAAATTTTTTTAAATCTTTTTATTTTTAATTTTTAATTTAATAATTATAGCTTTGATAATGTGTTAATAAAACACGAAACGTCAGTCAATTTTATTGACCTTCATATCAACAATTTTAAAAATAATAATCCCCTGTATTCATAAAAATACTTAAAGAGTATTTTAAACCTATTTTAACTAAAACGCTCATTAAAGTTAAACAACCAATGAAAACCTTACAATGTAGACAAATGAACGCTTGTGATTGGTGTTTTATGACGCCTGCATTTTAAAGGTATTTTAAAGCTATTTTAACTTTCTAAAATTTTTATGAATACGGGTGAATAAATATATCAGTTGATCTATAGCAAAACTTTGTTGTAGCAACTAAGTTTTTTTTGTTGAGTTTGTCGAGCATTAAAAAAGTTGTTTTTGTTGCTATGACAAAATTATTTTATACATAAAGTAATTTATTTGTTAGGTTTAATAACATTTTGATATTTGAAATATTTGTTTAAACTTTAATTATTAACAAAGGTTATATTGTGTCAATCTAAATCAACTTTGGATAGATATAAAATAAAGCATCAAAGAAGAAAAGCCAAAACAACATAAACACCCCAAAATGAGTGTCTAACGTTTGAGCTTCAGTGAGCTTTGATTCTCGTCTTTAGAGCATCAACTATATTTTATAGTTTATCTTTCAACATTTGAACCTCATACTTTATTTCTTTACTTTTACAATTTTATAACAAATTAATTTACTCTACACAAAGTAAAATTATGTTCTCTTGTTCGCAGCACAGCGCCAAACCAATAATTTTGGCGCATAAATACAAATAACAAAAATTAAAATACCGCCCAGATTTTATTTAATAGAAATCATGACAATATATATTGTATAGGTGAAGGACTCCTAGTGCAAGGTTGATATATTATTGTAATAAAGGTATTTCCTTGCAATAAAACAAATCTTATTACCAACCGGTATCGATCTTTTATTCGATCATCATCAGGGTAAACTACAAAAGTTTAATATAAAAAACATTTACTCTAATATAATACTACATATTCAAACTTACGTGTCAGCACAAAATGTTTGTAAAGTTACCACTCAAACTCATTCTTAACGCAATCTAGTCAATTTATATATTAGTTATAAAATCTTTTTGAAATCTTAACAAAAACTACCTATATACGAATACAATAAAACAATGAATTAATTCGGTGTTCACGCAAAATTAACAAAATGTGTTAAATTTATTTTGAGATTTAATATCTTTTATTCATTTTATCACTTATAAAAATTAGTTTTGGATCCATAAAGTGGAATTTTGTGAAGAATCGTGAATTTCAGTAAAGAATAGCTGAAAAATATTAAAATTTGAAGACAACGTGGTTGAAAATGTACAAAGGTTAAAAGTTAGAAGAAGACGCCATTTTGAAAAGATTCAAAATTTTTAATGCAAATGAAAATTTACTTACCTACGATAAATTTAAAGTTAGTTAATTTGGATATTAACGAAAGTTGAATCAACGGAATTGAGATTGATAAATTTCAGATGTTCCACAAGAATTTGCTAATCACCGCACATGTCTTACTTGACGCAACGGAAATAAATGATAATTGACCAGGCGACCCGCTTATACGACACCCGAACGAGATTTATACAAGGTATTTCCAAATTAAAAAAGCATCTTATTAAAAACATTTTTATTAATAAAAACAACAAAAATTTGTATCACATTGTAAAAATTATTATTTGCTACACATTTAAACATACCGGCAAATGAGTTTGAAATTTAGAAAAGTTTGTAGTAAAGTATAAATGCAATTTCAAAATCAGTGGTCGAACATTATTACACTTTAAAGCCTAATAGCGAGATTTGTCGCTACAAAAATTTTCTTTTGAATAAACCAACTGTTTTAAGTTATTCAAAAATAAGAGTTTTTATTTTCTCGCAAGACAGACGGGGTAGCCTACAGAAATTTGCTACTGGGTGTTTCATGCTCTACTGAATCCACTAGGCTAGTCGAGGTAAATTTAGCTTGGAAAAGGTTTTTAATAAGAAATACCACCACAATATATATGTTATAGTCAAAGATGACAACTTGGCCATTAACGTCAATGGCCGGACAATAACGTTAATGCTCTGAATAACTGGACATTAACCTTAAAGTCTGACCAATAACGTCACTGACCGTGCATTTTGGGCGATGTTGACATTTAAAATTTTATATGTAAATTTTACATCATTGTCCGGGCCATGACGACATTTCCCAATACAGAGTGGGCGATGATAAAACTACTCTTTTCTAAATGTGCGTGTCGCGCCAGAAAACAAATTTGCAATTCAAAATGCCATGGATCACTCTTATACCAGAATAAACATGATTAATTTAAAAAATTTAATTTGATTATTTTTCAATTTATAATTATTTTTAAAATTTTTGTAAATTTTTATAAATTTTTATTATTTTTGTAAATAAATGATTATAATATATTAGAATGCAATGCATGCAAACCACGTAAATGTCACTTGCAGTTGACTGTCTAATTCAAATCGCAAATTTGCTGTTCCTTATAGTATTTATTCTACAAATCATCATTGTCCGATACGTTTTGGCCAATAACGTCATTGACCGGCCAAAGACGTAAATATTACAATCAGATGAAAATATTTACATCATTGTCCACCGCTAACTGGCAATAACGTTAATTTTGTAATTGACATTAACGCCCGATTTACATCATTGACCGTAACATATAATATTACTATTAAGAATAACTTGGTTTTTATTTCAACGCCATAACTACGTCATTTATACGTCGATACAGTTAGCAACCACAAAAAGACGTTAATATGTAGTTACTTCAGGGCCGCGTCAAGGCAGTGAGTACCCTAGGCATATTTTTTTTTTCGCCCCCTTAAAATTACAATTTGAACCTATTATAATAGCATAATATTTATAAGCAAAATAATAAATTTATTTACTTAAACAGTAGACATTTTTTTGTTCTTAATTTATTTTTATTCTTTACTCTCTTGCATTACTATGAGGCACTTAAAAATTGTTTATGTTTTCTACATAATGCAATACGATTTTTAAATAAGTACAGTTTACAATCAAGTTTCTATTTAATGTTACATTATTTATTAGAATTAATTAGTATTTTTGCCGCCCCCTAAAAAACTGCCGCCCTAGGCAACTGCCTTTTTTGCCTAATGGATAAATCGGCCTTGAGTTACTTTGCTACCTAGGATAATATAACTAAAATTATAAAATTAGTAGTTATTAGTTATAAACATTTATTTATTATTAAAATTACAAAATAAATATTTCATGAAATACACATTTATTAAAACGAGTATTTTTAAATAGAAGTTATATTAAACAAGTTCTCGTTCACTCCTTCCAAGTAAACAACAAATTAAACCGGTTTTACAAGTTCCAGTGGGGATGTTTCCAACAACACTACATTCTGCTTGACATACTGTGAGTGGAAGTGGAATGCCTAAAGCTCCCTTGCACATGCTACCTTCCTCTGTAACATACAATTAATATTATATTTAAATTGTTTACAACAAAAACTTAACATTCAATTATTTTAATTAACACATTACAGACTAGGGATCCCAAACAGTACCACTTATTCTGGTGTTGTAATTTGGCTATTAAATATTAAAAACCTTTTTCTTTAGGATCACTAGTCTGTTGAAAAATCAATAAAAATAATTATAAATTACTATATTAAAATAATTTTACCTCCAGCTGCGCCATGTACCACAGTAATGGCAGCCAACACAATAGCAATAGTCACTAGTAATTTCATGTTTGACGAATTATAATTTTTGGTGTATGAAATGCTCCTTTTATACCCAATTTAAAGCACTTTAGTAAATTGCTTGATAAAATTTTATCATAATTATTATCAATAATTACCGTTTTGCACTTTTGACCGGAATGGCACGTTTTAAGAGAAAATTAAATTTTTTCGCTTTAATAACAATATTTTCTTTTTAACTATAAAAACTCATAATGTGTATCATATTACATAAATTCTGATTATTCTATAATACTATAATATGCGGTTAAAATAGTCTTTCACAACTTAATACTTTTAATACAAAACAAAATACCCATTTCATTATACTGTTTTTAGCTGAAGCCAAGTTGACTTACTAGTAAATTTGCAGCGAATGGGGTAGTTTTCCGTTGCTTTTCTCATAGCCCACAGATTGATATACCCTGGTATATTCAGAGTTTTAATATATGGGTCAAATAGGATTTACAAAGCGATATTAAGCTTGGCTGATACTTTATGTCCTCATTATTGTTTTAAAATAATACTAATGCAAATTTTTTAATTTTTACAAAAACTAACAAAAATCAAAAAAAATTATTATTTTTTACCAATTTATTTTATTTGCTCATCGTACAGGTCAAGTACTATACAAAAGAGTGATTGATAGTGTGATAGGAAATTATCAACCAATTGTAAGTGCTTAAAATTTAGTATAAAAGGAGCACTTTATACACCAATAGTTATAATTGATCAAACATGAAATTACTCGTGACTATTGCTATTGTGTTGGCTGCCATTGCTGTGGTACATGGCGCAGCTGGAGGTAAAATAATTTTGATATAATAATTTTCAAATTTCTTTCATATTTTAGTTTATTTTGTTAATAATGAACTTTTTAAATTATATTAATAATAATTAAAATTACACTTTTAAGTTATATTACTTTATTGTTGCAAAAAACTTAATTAATTTATTTTAATGTTACAGAGGAAGGTGGCATGTGCAAGGGAGCTTTAGGAATTCCACTTCCACTCACAGTATGTCAAGCAGAATGTAGTGTTGTTGGAAACATCCCCACTGGAACTTGTAAAACCGGTTTAATTTGTTGTTTACTTGGAAGGAGTGAACAAGAAACAATTGTTTAAAGTAACTCTTATTAAAAATGTACAAACTTAAATAATAAATGAGTTTTTCATATAATCTGTAAAATGTATTTATTACAATAAATAAATAAATGTTTATAAAAAAATTGTTTTGCTAACTTTACGAGCATAATATTATAAAGCCCTATGAAGTAGTTTAACGATATATTGACATGCTATTGTGTATGTTAATGAGCATTTTATTGTTTATTTAATTTTCTGACGTGTAAATGACGTATAGTTATGCCGCTATTTATAAATTTAAAATATATTTAACATAAATGTTTAAAAACTCGTTTCATTGTTATTTTTATTTATTATTTTTATTATTAAATTAATAAACATAGATTCAATAATTCATTGTTCCAAGGATGCATTTTCTTAAAAATGCCACTACATAAATGAATGAATGACTGAATATCAGTTTCCATTCCTGTCGGAATATAACCACTCCTTCTGGGAGTCTGCACAATCTATTTTTCGAGGTGGATCTTTGCATAACATGGCCCAAGCGTATTCTCTGCGCTTTGATGAACCTCACAATATCCTCATTTTCCAGTTCTTTCTCTATCGTATCGTTCCTTCTAGTTCTCCATCTGTTGTCTTCAGTTCTTTTTGGACCCATAATCAATCGCACAATCTTCCTCTCAAACACCCTCAGACGTTCCTCCTCCCAGTATGTCTTGCAAAGTACCTCGGCTGCATACGTAATCGTTGGTCTTATTAAGCTTTTATAAATTCTCATTTTCGTCTTCTTGCTTATGTTTCTGTTTTGAAAATGCTCCGTTTCCCGCCTGCAACCTCTCTCTTATTTCTTCGTCTCTACCCCCTCTATTATTTACTATCACTCCAAGGTACCTAAACGTATTCACTTCTTCAAAATTCGAATGTCCTATTTTCAGGTTCGTTCTGTTGCTATTTCCCCTTTCATTTCGCATATACTTTGTCTTTTTCTCGTTCACTTGCAAACCTATTTCTGTCGCTTGTCGGTTCATTCTCTCATTAGTTTCTATCAGAATTTTCTCTGTTCTAGAGAGTTTCACGACATCATCCGTATAAGCCATCACCCGTGTCTCTTTGTTGACTATCGTGTCCGAGCAATTCCTTTGTCTGATCATACTCTCTATCATCAGGTTGAACAAAGTTGCCGACAAAGCATCTCCTGGTCTGACTCCTGCATTCACATCAAATTCCTCAGTCTCTCTTTCCCCAACTTGTACGGTACTTTTTGAGTTTTCCAGTGTCATGATTATGTCATCAACAGTCTATGAACATCATGTGCAGCTCCATCCCATATTCATGGAATTTTTCCGTTAGTTGCTTTAGTATATGAACCGCATCTGTCGTTGATCTTCCTTCCCAAAATTCCCATTGGTACTCTCCTAGAACTTTTTCAGTGATTCTTTTTAGTATTAGCGAGGACAGTATTTTATATACCAAAAGGAATAGAGTTATTCCTCTGTAATTATTGCATTCGCTAATGTCACCCTTCTTGTGTATCGGTAATATTCCACCCGTTTGCCAATCATTGAGCATCTTTTCTTCTCTCCATATTTTTTTATGAGTTCATATGTTTTTCGTTGAAGGTATTCACCGCCGTTTTTCACCATTTCCACCTGAACTCCGTTTCTACCTGGTGCCTTACCATTCTTCATTTTGTTAACACATTCTATCATCTCTTTAAATGTTGGTTCTTCTATCTGATTTTCACAGTCTTCTGTGTAAATTATCCTATGATCTCGTTCTTCCGTGTCCACATTTAATAGCTTTTCAAAATGGGTTCTCCATATTTCTTTTATTTTCCCCTCATCGCTCTCTAGACTACCATGTTCATCTTTCATTGATCTTGGTCTTAGGTTATTTCATCTTATGTGTTCATTTATTTTCTTGTAAAAAGCTCTTGTATTATTCCGTTTGCCTTCATGTTCTACTTCACTCATTGTATCTCTTAGGGTGAATGTGAACTGCGCAAATTTGGCAGGTATAAGAAAAAAAAATGTAAATTGCGCTCCGAGCAAAAAGGTCGACAGTAATCTGAAATGTAAATTGCGCAAATCTAGGTAGGGTATTACTATAAGTACGGTATAAATCTGAATAGATTTAAAAAGATTAATATAATAAACTTAATTTAAAAAAAATTGTAGAAAGTTATTAAACACGTAGATAAAATTTACAAGCTTTACAAAAAAAAACAATTAATAAAAAAAATGTATTCTGTAACAAAAAATGCACCGTAAAATGAGACTGAAATATTTGTTTGTTATTGTACTTGAATAATAGTTCGCAAATCTTTTTTTGCTTGTTTTTGGAATTACTATTTTGTGTGGGCGGCTTCGCAGTACTGTTTAAAACAATGTAAACTTTGTTCTGCTCTTGTTGAAGAGCATGTACAAATTCGTATATATTGGGATGAGGACTATTAAAATTAAGTTTAAATGCGGCATGGAATGATTCACAACCGTTAGTTGTATAAATCAAATCCGCCGATGGTTTAGCCCATACTCTCGGAGGAAACACAGCTTGTGTCTACCCACATAATCGCTTTGATTTCAAGTAAATCGTTAAATGTTTCAAAGACATCTTCCGCTTTTAAAAATTTCATACCAAAACAATAACGCAACCATTTTCCCACTTCAGAAAAATGTACATCCGTACAAAAATGTACGGAAGCTAATCCGTTTCTTTAAACAGCACGATACCATGCTTGACCAAGATGAAACCTGCAACCTTCCACCGATGCTGCTGGCCATTGGGTTGCGCATGCATTTCTCATTGCTATTTCAAAATCTGTCACAATTCTATTAATTTGGAATAGTTGTAATTTTTCGCATAAACTGCTATCGACGAAGAAGCTAAAACCAAGAGTGTATATTTCTTTAAAACAATTTTCATAAGTTATTTGGTTTTTTACCGGTAACAAGCAGAAAACGAGTGGTATATAATGACCATTAAAAGGTCCATGTATGGTAAATAATTGCGTGAAATATTTGGTACAGTAGTCAAATGTACCATCCATATAGATTGCTTCCGCTCTTTCCAAAGCACTTAAATTTGTAGCACATGAAAATATTATAAGATGAGAATTGGGATCGTTTGTAATTAGAAAATTTTCATTTCGGCTAGTTTTGATTTCCATATGTGTAATCTTGTCGTGCACTTCTTCGATATTTTTTGGAATAGTACCAATACTTTTACGCCTTTCGCTGTAAGCATTTCGTTTGGCATATCTTAGATCGTCCTTTTGCAAATATAAGGTTGAAGAAGGTTGTTCGTCCAAACATCTTCTTACCATTTCTTCAGGTTTCTCCGATGGTTGTTCTATAACTTTATTTTTCATTTTGACCGTTAACTGCTGTCTTTGTAAAACCCATTCTTTGCATGGATCATGCGTGTGTTCTTCTTGACTAAAAGTAATTACCAAATCAGGGTGTATTCCCAAAACTTTGATGAACGCCTTACATTTCTTGTTACAGCACCGCCATTTTTGTTCGCCTGTTCGCAGCAAGCGCTCCATACGAAATTTATTTTGCTTATAAATTAGAATGGGTTTACCTCGTTCACTAATCGAAGGTGTAAGTTCAGACATTTTGAAGGATCTCGCTATAACTTGAAATAATATTTCCGTGGTTTGCACTGCTACGATGTTTTAAATACAATTTTACTATCTGCTACAGAAGGAAAGGTTCGTTTATATATGAAAAATTTTAAATGCCAACCGAAAATTAATTAAATAAAAAAAAAATTATGTGGTTACAGAGGGTGACAAAAAAGTGTTTTAACCCTGTCCTGTACTATGTCTAATTAAAGACCTAATTTGGTAACATTAACTTAAAATGGACCCGTTACTATTAGTATATTTCTATTTAATAAAGTCGTAGTTAAATTTAAATAACCCTAATCAAAAAAACTGGCTCCGGCTCTGTATTACATCAAATAAAAAACATGTATAATTAAAGACATAATTTGGTAACATGGACGAAAAATGGACCCATTTCTATTAGTATATTGTTAGTTTTTCGATAAAATCGTTTTTAAATTTAAATAACCCTAATCAAAAGGACCGGCGCCGGCCCTGTAGTATGTCTAATAAAGGACATGCCTAATTAATGGCATAATTTAGTAACATTAACGAAAAATGTTCCATTTCTATTAGTATTATTTCTATTTACTGTAATTATTCTTAAATTTAAATAACCTTAATCTCCTCTTAACAACATAAGTAGGTATAAGTAGGTGACCCATTGTTAAATGGTTGGGAGCGCAATTTACATTTTGGATTATGTCAACCTTTTTGCTTGGAGCGCAATTCACATACTTTGGAACGCAATTTACATTACCCCATCTCTTAACCAGAGGTTCTTTCGTTGTTTACATATTTTGTAAGCTTTTCTCATATTTTCTGTGTATATTCTTCTGTCTTCTTCTTTTCCCGTTCTTATAACTATTTCTCTCTCGCTTTCCTCTTCAAATTTACACCTTCTTCACAGATTTCATCCAACCATTGTTTATTCTTGTTCTTCTTTTTATGTCCTATTACTCTTTCTGCCGCTGTCTGCATTATGTTTTTTATTCTCATCCATTTCCTCTTCAATATTGTTACTTTCTGCTCCGGAGTGTATTTGTACGTTTATTTCTTCAATGTATTTGTTTCTCGTGTTTTCACTTTTTAATTTTTCCCTGTTTCATCTTGTTGCTTTTATGTTGTTTGTTTTTGTATTCATCTTTTGCCTTATTGTCGCTACAAACAAATAATGGTCCGAGTCAGCATTTGCACCTCGATATGTTCTTACATCTCTTACTGATGATTCTCTTCTTTTGTCTGTCAGTACATGATCTACCTGGGTTCCATATGCTCTCTTGTTCCCTGGTTTTATCTATATTACTTTGTGCATTGTTTTGTGTTTATATTTTGTGCTGCTAATTGTCATGTTCAATGCGGCTAAAAGTTGGCACATTCTGTTACCGTTGTCGTTCGTATTTTCGTGTATTGTTTGCCTACCGGTCACTTCTCTTACATAATCCTCCCTTCCAACTTTTGCATTAAAATCTCCCATTATTATCAGCATTTCGTGTTTGGGTATCTCTTCTACTATTCTCTCCAATTCGGTATAAAATTTGTCTGTTTCACTTGCATCTTTTTCCTCGATTGGACCGTATATATTTACTATTGCTAGGTCGAAAGGTTTTGAAGTCACTCTTAAATAGGCTATTCTATCATTTATTGCTTTAAACTGCTTTACATTTTGTTCAATTTTCCTCTTTACAAAAGAAAACCACCCCATTCCGGCCTTGTTTGTCTCCCCCTGAATACAGTAGTACATGTCCATCACTGCGTATTTCTCCTTTGCCTTTAAATCTCGTTTCTTGTATCTACAACCTCGATGACTTTTCCTTGCTTCAGCAGTGTCCTAACATTCCAGGTTCCCAGCTTCATGTTTGTCTTGTTCTTTATTTTTTTATTTCTTGTCGAATGTTTTATAACTGTATCATCTCTATGTTCCGTTTCCATTGCTCGATTCGTTTCCGTTTTTCCGTTATAAGCATTTTCCCACGTCCTTAGTTTTTTGAACGTGGGTTTTCTCCTTCTTTTCTCCTTCTTTTCTACTTTTTGTTCTCTCTATCTTGTTCCATTCAAACAAATCTCCATCTATTGTAACTTTTTGATATCCTACTTTAACCCTCCTTCCATTTTCTTTTTCTTTTCTCGTTAATGCTCGTAGTTCAGCTTGTATCTTGCGTTCTTCGATTGTTAAGTCGCTATCTATGTATATTTTTTTACTTCCCAATTTATGTCAATTTTTCATTATCTCGTTTTTCATTTCCCATGTTTCCACTCGTGCCCACACTGTATTCATCTTGTCACCTCTCAGTTTGCGAGCCTCGACCAACTTAACCTTAACTTGCAGTTCTTTCTCTATAAACTTTTCTAGATCTTTTATAATGTTGTTCTCAGCAGTCACTTCTCCTTTCAAAATAATGCTGTTTCTTCTTTGTAGTTTTTTGTTCTTCTCATAATTCTTTTCCAGTGTCTCTATTCTATTAAACAACTCTTTCTTCTCTTCAACCCAATCCATTTTTTTCTTATTGAAGATATCCTTCAGATCTTGCACTTCTCGCTTCAGTTCGATTGTGGTCTTGTTAATATGTATCTTTGATCTCCTGTTGGATTTCTGCAGTACTTCTGTTGGGTTGATTCATAAGTGCAGCAAACATCTCTTTAATTTAATTTGCCTCCATTTCTCATCTACATTACCTCATCTATATTACTACTTATTAATATAATCTACAAACTTTTTTTTATGTAAAACGCAATTAAATAAAAAATGTAATTTTAAGGGCAGGATTTTACCGACAAAACTAGGTATAAAATTTCAATGCTATAGAGAGAGACGAAAGGTGTTACAATTTCTCGATTTGAAGAAGAAGTATTGAACATTCAGGAATAAAAAGAGGAAATATATTAAATAAAATAATTTTTTTATATAAAGGTCAATCTTTCGGGTATAATCAATTTTTGCAAAAATTAAACCTATCTTCATATTTTATACTCCTGTTTAAGTTACTCCTGAATTTCCAAGACTTTTTAATAAAATTCAGAAATTTAATATATTTTGGTCTCTCTCTATTGCATTGAAATATTATATCTCTCTTTGTCGGTAGAAGCCTGCCCCTAAGTTATAAAAATTATATTGAGGGTAAGTTTTGCAACATTCGGATAAACATGATATAACGTTAATCCCAATATAACGATTGTATTTGTAACAATGGTTTTTAGTGTTTTTAGTGATTTTTTTATCTAACTATTGTAAAATCGACTCTAACAGGATTGTAAGTAATCTGGATAAAAGCTAAACTGAAATAATAAAAAAACTTTATATAAGTACTATTTTATAGCATAAAATAACATAAATATTTCGTCATTTAGCCTTGAAATATTGAACAAAAAGGATGAACATTCTTGAAAGTAACGTGATAGTACTTTAACGTCATTACTACGTCATTTATACGTCAATAAATTTATCAAGGAATGTCACTTAACAACCAGATATCCATGCAAATATATCGTTATTTTGCTAAACAAAACTTCATAAATTTGTAAACATAATTAATTAGTTGTAAACATTTATTTATTTTGATGAATTCATTTTTATGTAATATATGAAAAGTGCATTTATTACAAAATTAATTACTGATGTTAATTATAATTTATGAAATTAAAGAATTTGCTTGTACATTTTTATTTATTTTCTAACAGATAATTTTTAATTTTTTAAAATTATTATTTACTGATAACTTTTCCTAATATTTAAAAAATACCCGACGATGATAGAAAATATGGAGGGCATCCTATTCCATCAATGCTTGGAAGTTAATCCCTTACCCCAGAATGATCAAGGTAGATCAGTGGAAGATTCCAACAATGAAGGTCAGGGTCAGCTTATTGAAAATTAGTATGGGGTATTAACAATGGGCAAATCCTTAAGAAAAATGTAAAGTGACTGAAAAAAAATCTGTAATTTAATAATTTATTTATAAAAAACACAATATAATAAAAATCTATAAAAAAATGAAATAAAATACGTTACGTTAACCCCCATCCCTCATTCAATTAAAATTCATCCACATTTATCTCACAGAAGCGGTTAGAAATATGTTAAATATTTACATACACAATAGAATATAATTGCATTTTTTTCCTTTTTCAGTTGTTTACTTGCAGTATCACAAATATTTCCCTGTTTAATTATATAAATACTCTTAAGTTTAATCGATTGATACGTGGTTTAGGTAGTGTAACTCGATATTAACCATATCACTATTTTAGAAAACCTAAAAAATGCACACACACTTTTCAGAACTAAAATGTTTTTAAATGATATACATCGCCTGATGATGCCATAGTATGGTGAAAACGTTTGCGATATTGTATACTTACAGTGTATTTTAATTGTGATAACTTAAAAACTCTTAAGTTTGATATACGTTTCTGCTTGTACATTTTACAGTTTTTCCAAAAACGTATGTAATGGTGGGTGGGCAGTATAAAACTGCGAATGAAACGTATTGTGATAACTGATACCCTATCGATGTCCAGATTTTAGGGTGGATCCGAAATTTACAGTGGTTGTATTTCAAAACTGACCCTCCGCACTCTCTGCTCTGGTCCCCTCCGCGCCAGATACTCCGGGCCGTTGTAACAAACGCCATTATTTAGAGAGAGTATCATACTCACTCTAAATAATATATCTCTCTAAATTATCTCTCTCTAAAATATCTCTCTAGACCGGTACTACTCGGCAAAGTGTGCTACCAAGAAGGGGCACTTCTCTACGATTATATGGCTACATATTGTCGTGTTTCAAAATCCATTTTTTTTTAATTTTGACTGTTTTTATTTTTTTTAGTATCCGATTTTTGATTTTGTGAATATTTTAATTTTATTTTTGGAAATTGAATTTTGATTTTGTAAATAATTTGTTATAATAGTGCGAATATTTTGAATAATTGTTTGCGCCAACAAACTGTAAGTTGGACCGAAAATTTTGATTAAAGAAGCTTTTTGCCGGGTCCGTCAAGGTGATCGGACGTGTTTTGCGGAAGTCGCTCCGCTGATTTTGTTTGAATTTGCGTCCAATTGAAATTATTGATTTGAGATTTTTTAATGTTGTGAATAAATGGTTTTGAAGTTGTGAGTACAATTTAGCTATGAATGAATTGTTCCGGATCATTAAACTCGCTCCGGAGAGGTCTTGCTTCTGACTTGTTAAGCTAGCTGCCGAACCAAAGGCCAAAAAAGAAGTGGGATTTAAAAAATCTAACATTCCACGATAATATGTAGCCATAGGTTTGACGAATTCTGAGTGCCAACACTGTGGCTCTTAAATAGAAAAACCTGGAATGTGCTGTAATCTAACCTGCACTTCCACCGGAGCCTCTTTATATTTAAAAATGTTGCTGCACGAATCTCAACGGCCTCAATCAAAGTACTTTAGACAAAAACAAAGTATTTTACTTTTAGAGAGACTCCATGCGAAACTGGCTATCCAGATTTGGGAAATTTGGAATTTTTCTCAATAAAACTACTGTATGCTCTCTGTTTTCTGCTCAAGATCGTGAGCCTCTTCAGGACTGTTTTTAAAGAACAAAATTATTTTATTAAATAAGAATATTGTGAAACTTTATTTACAATTATTAATTTAATAATAATAATTAATAAATAATGCAATTTCAGTAGGTATTATGGTATAGATGGAATAACTCAAATAGTAAATATTCAGAAAATTTTGTTTGCACTTGTTTGGAATTCTCTTGGTAATCAATGGAATTTTATGGAAATCACTGGAATTTTTGAAACTTATTGGAATTCTTTAGAAATTGCTTGTTTTTATTAAATTTATTAAGTATAATATTTTTGATAAAGATTTTAACTGTGGGACGGGGCTATAATAACCAATTTGAAAACTTCATTAATATCAAACCTATTAGGCTTCGGCTACTCCATTTCAACATACATGCAGATATAGGTATTGTACCTGGGAGCATCTTTTGAGCTAGCTAGCTACTAGTTGATGAATACTTTGGTTTTTGAGACATTGTATATAAAACTGAAACTGGTTTAAATTTTTTTAACATCATTTGGCAGGAAGCAGCCGCATTCATTTGAGCTATGCGAACGTACAAACGAACATAGATCCAGATCTTAAAATTTTCATTAATTTCGTTGGCAATATTTGGAATTCTTGAAAAAATTGCTGGAATTCATTGGAATTCTTAGATATCTTTGGAATTCTTGAGAAATTTATGGAGTTTTTTTAATATCTAGATATTGTTAACATTTTTGGAATTTCAAATTTTACTGGAATTTTTGAAGTTTTAGGCTTCTATACAACGTATAGAAAGAAGCCTTATGATCTGGCTCCGTGTTTGTCTGTCCGCCTGTCTGGCTGTCTGTCCGTCCGCATGTTTCAGTATTCTACTATTCCAGTAATCTTCTAATATGCTAAAATTACATTACCAACTTACAAAATAATTATCGGATAATCCGATATCTTAATGCGTGCTTTATTTCGAATCTGTATCTGTATCTGCCTTATATTCTAATGTATATTTTACAAGTTGAACCAGGAAGATTGCAGTATAGAAGCCCAAGAACTACGGTCATCTGAGTTCCAACTTGTTTGAAATTCTTTGGAATCTTTGAAATTCTTTGGAAATTTTTGAATTCTTTGAATTATTTGGAATTCTTTAGATTTTTTTTAAATCTTTGAAACTCTGAGTTTTACCTACATAACCTTTAATAGGTATTTCCTCTTTGGAATAATTCGTGAAGATGAAAATCAAGAAATTTATTCTTGCATTTCATACTTTCTATTATTATCAATAATTATTTTATAGGTGATTAATATAATTTACACGTAGTTTTATTTACATCAGTTATATCAGACATTAATATCAGTTCACTGACCTCTAAAAACAAAATATTTCGTTTCAGAATAACGTCCATTTTGATACCCAAAACAAAAAGCCAATTTGAAAAAACTCAAATTAGTACTAATATCAGTATGCTCCGTTATAATTGAGAAATTGTTTAGATCTAATGCTCCTTGAAGGCAAAAACAATAAGTGATCACGATCCATTGTTCATAATGATCAATCATCTCCGTACAGATCAAGTATGCGAAGAATGATTGATAGTATGATAAGGAATTATCAACTGTTTTTAAGTGCTTAAAATTAAATATAAAAAGAGCACTTAATGCACTAACAGTTAAAATTCACTAAACATGAAATTACTTGTGACTATAGCTATTGTGTTGGCTGCCATTACTGTGGTACATGGCAAAGCTGGAGGTAAAATAATATTGATATATTAATTTTCAAACAATTTTTACATTTCTGTTGGCTTTCTAATGGTAATGAAATACTAGTATTAAGTTTCGGTAAAATAAATATTTACTTTATGTTATAGAGGAAGGTAGCATGTGCAAAGGACTTTTAGGCATTCCACTTCCGGCTACAGTATGTCAAGCAGAATGTGCCATTGTTGGAAACCTCCCCGGGGCTACTTGTAAAACCGGTTTAATCTGTTGTTTACTTGGAAGACAACAACCAGAAACAATTGTTTAAAGTAATTTTTAATAAAAATATACAAATTTAATAATATATGTATTTTTTATAAAATACAATATAAAAATGTATTATTTGGTTTCAAACCAAATACTTCTTTGAAAACAATCACAAAGCAAGATTTTTCAAACCTGGGGGTCTGGGGGGTATGGAATATCCATAGCACATTAGTGATTGTGTTTAAAAAAGGAAAATGTGATATTGAATTTCAAATGAGAAATCTTACATTTTTATAGAAGTTTGATTTCCGGTTTGAAATTTATAGGCTCAACAAAATTTTTTTCCACACAGTCACCGGTGTACTGGAGGGTATTTCATACCCCCAGACCCCCCGGTTTGAAAAACCTAGCTTTGTGTGCGTATTGTGTTTATATTGTGTGCGATTATTGAATAACCGCAAATAATCGGAAACCGGATATAGTCACCAATGCAATTTCCATGACTGCCACTGTATGATTTTTATTATAATTTATTATTTTGGAAAAATTTGCAGTTATGTCAAAATTTCTTTCGAATTTGTTTAAATTACCAGTGCAAATAAATTTTTTCTCTCCGGATGACTTTCCTTCTACTATATTTACCTCAGTGTTAGTAAAAACAAATACTAAAGTAGAAAATGCAAAAGTACGCCAATATTTTGTTACCTTGCAACACGAGACTTAATGAATTTGTACAATTAGCAAACAAAAATTAATTTTAAAAACATTTATTTATTAATAGATACATTTTTATGTATTACATTAAAAACACATTTATTAGTAAATTGCACATTGATGAATGAAATTTTCTTTAAACAATTGTTTCAGGTTGTTGTCTTCCAAGTAAACAACAAGTTAAACCGGTTTTGCAGGTAGCCCCGGGGATGTTTCCAACAACACTGCATTCTGCTTGGCATACTGTAAGTGGAAGTGGAATACCTAAAGCTCCCTTGCACATACCACCCTCCTCTGTAACATCAAAAAAAAATTTTTTTTAGTTTATTAAAATTTACAACAATAATATAATACATTTTAAAGTAAATAAATATTTTACCAGAAGTTAACGTTAAAAATAAATAATGTAAAAAAAAATTTTAAAATCAGTTTACCTCCGGCTGCGCCATGTACCACGGTAATGGCAGCCAATACAATAGCAATAGTCACAAGTAATTTCATGTTTGATGAATTATAACTATTGGTGTGTAAAGTGCTCCTTTTATATTAATTTTTAACCACTTACACAGGTTGATAATTTTTTATCATATTATCAATCACCCTTTTGTATACTTAATCCGAACAATAACAAATAAAATCAAATAGTACCAAATTAAACAAATTAATTTCGATTTTAACGCTTTTTTTGTAAAAAAAATTTTATTTTAGGACAACATATCGGTAAATTTTTTTCCAAAAAATAAAATTTTCAGCCAAATTTGTACTTTAGTACACCATTATTTGATCTAGATTCTCCAATAAAATAAATAGTTCATTTATATTTAGTTAATTTTAGAAATCATTCAGAATCACATTTCATAATATTATTGTTATTGGTTAAATTAAAACAAATTTTCATTAATAAATTCCAAATTTTTTACCTTTCATGTAATCAGTATTATCAATTTTCTACATTTTTAATTTTTTGTTTTCCAAATTTTTAGAAAATTATTAGCTTTTATCATTTCTAAGTTCAGTTCCGATAATAGGTAATTTTTTCGAAGATATAATTTAATAATAAACCGAACATTGGTTGACGTTAAGGTACCCGGTTTAAATTCGTGGAAAGTCTAAATTCTCTTATGACCGTCTTATGCTTCGGAGAGCACATAAAGTCGCTGATCTGGTGGATGATTGCAACAATCAACTATCAAAACAAGATAACGGGTATTTTACAGTACGGTTTAAGCAGCCATCTTGAAACCTTTTGTTTATAAAGAAAAACGTTAATTATCCCTTGCTTCTCCATAAGATCTTTTTCAGGTAGGGGCAAAATCTAAAAATAATTTTGTTATAAAACAGAATTCATCACTAAAATTTTTTTCTTTATTTGCAGAAAAGACAAATTTCAAATTCGGTGGTTCCTTCGCAAACTCAGTAATAACTTTCTCCACAAAATTTAAATAAATTAGAATTAAATTTAAAATCGCAATTTAAAATTGCCCCCACCCCAAAGGATGCCCATGAATTATCCTGTAGTGAGCAGCAAAGGCTTAATATAGAAATAATAATAAATTTAAACAATAATAGATGCAAACGTTGATATGGCATAAGCAGCGGCGGCTCGTCAGAGGAGGCAAGAGAGGCATTAGCCTCTTCTTAAATTCGGAACCATTAATTAAACTATCAAAATTTTCAAAAATGTAAAAAAGTATAATATAGTGTTTTGATTGTAAGAACAACTGTCAAAAGATAGATACTCCTTCCACAATACTTAATCAAATAATAAAGTGAGGATACCGCAAAAGGAGAACGGCCTATAGATGATGTAGCCATCACATAGACTGCAAAGTGAAAGTGAAAAAAAAGTAATTTTGAAGATTTGTTGATAAATAGATATTTAATTTAAACTCAATGACACCAGGTCCTACGAACATTCAAGATGCGATTTTGACACATATTAATTGTCGAAATAAAAAGTACTGCTTTACGTATGATCGGGTGTTGGTACGTTTACATAATTCAAGCGCTGTGACATTACTGACCTCGTTGGTCTTGTAGCGCAGACAGGGTTCAAACTTCGCTGCGCTCACAATATGCGTGCGTGTATACAAACTAAAATACGCTTCAACAGTGGAAATAAAAAGAAATAAAATGGCAATGTTATCTTTCAAGAAGAACATGATCGGAATAATGAAGTAGAAATGATCACTGGCACGACAGTAAATGCAACAGAAAATCCCGATACTACAATTTTTGAGCAGGTACAAATAGACTTTAATTCAAAAATCACACTTTTTGATGATACTAATCCATTAAAGGGGCCAAAAATTCAAAATTTAAACTTTTCGACATATCACAAAATTAAAGAACTGTTAATCGTTTTAGAAAAAATTATAGAAATTTATTTAAAAAATCTGCACGGTAGTACTGAAAACCTTGTAAGTGTGGATATTTTCCAATTTTCGATGTAACACGATCGAAAATCATTTCTTGCTTTGTTCTCGCGTTGTTCTTGCCTTGTTCTCCGATGCTATTCTTGCCGAGATTCTCGCAAGATTCTCGCAAGATTCTCGCGATAGTCTGGAGCGCCCATAAAGAATAAGGTACTAATATTGCAAGGTAAGTATATTGGTTTTTCATATAAATAGAACGTGACAAAAGAAGCTGACAAATAGTTCTTTCATTAAGATGCAAAGAATAACGTTTCTTGTCTAGCAAATTTTATAGATGCAAGGGAAGTAAAACGGGGAATGGGACTTTTCGGCGCAGCCATTTAGACGCATCTGGTTTGGTATAACCAGTCCGGCGCAAAGGCAAGTCGGTATAACGCAATTCGGTGCGTTTTATTCAAAACTACAAAATTGTATTGGTTGTGCAATAAATAATGTAGTTTATTATTATCATAATCATAATATTAACATCCGGCACCTCATATACCACATATACATATGAAATGATTTAGTTGCAGGTTTAGTTACTATATTCAGATCAATTCTGACAAGATAAAAACTTTAATTGAAGATAATCCGCGATTAACATGAGGAGATATTGCTACTTTAACCATTAGTGCAAGTTCAACGGTTTTTAACCACCTAAACAAAATGGAAAAGGAAAATTTTGAGGAAATATGGGTACTGCATGATTTAAACGATAGGCAGAGAGAGCAATGAGTAATAATCTGCTTTTCGTTATTGAATAGCTAGGCAAAGATCAACGCCTGCTATGAAGAGAATTGTTACAAAGGGCGAATAGTAGGTTCTTTATGCCAATATTACAAAGAAGAAACTGTGGTTATTGGAAAAACAAAAATAACCACTTCTAACGCCTAAACGAGGATTACACTGAAAGAAAGCGTTACTGTGCGTTTGGTGGGATATTCGTGGAGTATCAGATGGAACATCTTCAACGAAAATTGATTGAAAAAAGACCGGCCCTCGTCAATAGGAACTCTGTAATATTACAACACGACAATTCAAGACCACAGCAGTAATCACCGTCCAAAACATTACTGGCTTTGGTTCGGAAATTTAAATCTTAAAAATTAAATCAGTAAATTGCTTAAAAAATTATTAGTAGAAGAACGAGCCACGAAAATCTACATTGACGGATTTCCACCTGTTTAACCACGTTAAACATGCCATTTTTTTGGCTTTACAAAAATTATTAATTTTAATAAAATGTATGAAACTATCCTGTATGTGCAAATATTTGAGATATTAACATAATATAATTTGCAATCCTGCAAATCTTTAATGGATGTTGTATCTATACATAGTTTCCAAATATTTTAAAACCATTGAGAACAGATACGAAGAAGCCATCGAATATTTACAAACGTGCCCAACAGCTGAACAGTTAACAACCAAAAAAAAAAGAGAAAAACGAAATGGAGACGCTCCAAACCCTTCGCCTAAAGAAGCAAAACGTAAAATTAACTCTATTGATAGTCCAGGCGCCAGATGTATTTGCAAAACATAAAATCATAACATTTTTAAATTTTAAATTTTAAATAAATTTTTTAATTCGATTATGTTAGTGGATGGCCTCTAAGTGTAAAACCGGGTTTGAGGCCTCGGATAGCACTCGCGTCAGCCGTCATCTTGATAAACGCGTTTTTATTATTATCTTGTAAACGGTGTGCCGGCCAATAAAAATAATAATAACCCTTTTTGTAGGAAATTACACTTCCTATCATTTTTGTTTGAAGATTTTTTCTTAAAAGTCAATAGTTTTCGAGATATAGTCAGTTGAAAAATTCAAAATGTACTTTTTTCTAATACTATTACTAGTATTTATTTGTCAACCAGAAATTTAAGAAAAAAGTTCGAACTCTGCCAGTTATGAGGACAGCGTAGTATTGTAAATAACAGCATTAATATGTACCAAATCTATGGAAGTAAATATGGAATACTTAAGAGTATTAATAGATTCAGGAAGTCAGGCAGCGGTAATTACGGAAGAGGCTGCTCAACGATTGGGATATCCAAAACAAAAAATACAAGGAGAAATATCAGGAATCAATGATGAAAACCCAAAAATGTCAAAATACAAAATTCAAGCTACCATCAAATCAAGATTCCCTAGCAAATTTTCACTAAACTTCAACTACATAATTTTACCAAAATTAACAAAAAATCATCCAAATCAACAATTGGAAATAGAAATCTCAGATTCATGGAATATGATATTAGCGGTTCCAACGTTTAACCAACCTGGACCAATCGACGCAATTTTGGGTGCAGAAGAATTGGGGAAAATAATCCAACACGGACTTCACAAAATTAACGAAAGAATAATATGTCAAAAAACGAAACTCGGATGGATCTTATCCGGAAGCATGCAACAAACAATCAAAAAACCAATAAAAATAATTAGCATGATTAGTCGATATGAAGAGGATAAAAGTTACAACAATTTTTGGAATTAGAAGAAATTATGATTAGAAAACCAATGTGCGAAGAAAACGGTGAAGATCATTATGACAAGAACACAATGAGATGCGAGGATGGAAGATATACAGTTAAAATATTATTTAAAAATTTCCACCACATTTAGGCGAATCAAAACAACGAGTTCTTGCAGGATTCCATCAATTAGAAAATAAATTGGATAATCCGAAACATAAACTACTTCGTAATCAATAGTTCCTCATTTCAACCAGGGAAAATACTATATTCCTCACCAACCAATCATTCGAGAAGACAGTACAACCATAAAATTAAGAGTAGTATTCGACGCCTCCTCTAAAACAACCAATGGAACAAGTTAAAATGAAACAATGCATACAGGACCTAAACTTCAACAAGAACTTAGGGACATACTGTTAAGATGGAGGAAATATCCAATAGTTTTCATCGTAGATATAGAAAAAATGTACCCCAGCCAATAAAAGGAATATCGTTTAAATACTGTGACATATGGAACATCAGCACCATATCTTGCAATCAAAACTCTTCAGAAATTAGCACAAGATGAGATGGAAAAATTTCTTCATGCAGCCAAAGTAGTTCTACAAGATTTTTACGTTGACGATTTAATGTCAGGTGCAGAAACAATAAACGAGGCTACAAATGTACAATCAGAAATAATAAAATTATTATAATCAGGTGGATTTAATCTTCAAAAATGGGCAACCAAACATTAAACAGTCTTAGATCATTTACCAGAGGAACTAAAAAACCAAAACATTATGAAAATTACACAGGAAGATTTAAAAATGACTTTGGGAGTATACTGGGCACCTTACAATGATACATTTCAATTCAAAACTTAAACTACAAATCTCAAAATAGGAACTGAAAGAACAATATTATCAGAAATCGCCCAATTATTTGATCCATTAGGATGGTTGTCACCGGTGATCATAATCGCAAAATTATTAATTCAAGAATTATGGGTACAAAACTTAGATTGGGATAAATTCGTTCCGCAAAATATTAACGAAAAATGGACTACAATATTATACAACATTGAAAGAGGTTGAATAGGTGAAAATTCCAAGATGGATCAATACCCACATAAAAGATACTATTGAATTACACGAATTTTGTGACGCTTCGGAAAAAGCATATGAGGCTTTATACGTACGAACAAAGAAAAAGGGAGAATTCAAAGGAACACTGTTAATTGCCAAATCAAAAGTAGCACCAGTGAAAACAAAAGCATCAATACCACGTCTAGAACTATGTGCAGCACTATACTTCTTGCAAAATTAATGGACTACACAAATAAGATACTAGAAATTCCGAAAATTCAGCAAACAGCGTGGACCGATTCGAAAATTACATTAGCCTAGATAAAGGGTAATCCGGAAAGGTGGAACACCTTCGTTGCCAATCGAGTAAGTGAGATAAACAACTACTTACCAGCGCAATTTTGGAAATATGTAAAAACATCCGAAAATCCTGCGGATATAATATCAAGAGGCATACAACCGTCAAAAATAAATGAAAATACATTATGGTGGAATGGACCAAAATGGTTACAAGAAGAAATCTTAGAAGAACAAACAAAAGAAAATCCTACTACAAAACTTTAACATAACCATCAAAAGTAACACAAATACAATAATTGAACGATTTTTATCTCTAACAAGAATGTATTATTACTACTATTATTAGTATTATCTTACTGCAACCGATTGTGCAAACGTACATCGAATAAATCAACGCAAGGAAATAAAGTGGCAGAAATTCAATACACTCACTTACAATCATTAAACAAGTTCAACAAGAAACTTTACGAGAAGAAATAGTAGCATTAACAAAGAAAACGGGAATCAATAAGAAAAGCAAAATAATCAGTTTAAATCCATATTTGGACAATAATATACTGCGAGTAGAAGGAAGACTAAAAATTCAATAATACCAGCTGACCAAAAACATCAAATAATACTACCACATCAAAATCATTTCACAACGTCCGTAATCAGAGACGCCTATCACCAAACATTGCATGGAGGTAATCAACAAACATAGGCATACACAAGAAGAAAATATTACAAACAGAAATCAAGAAATGCGTACTACGTAATCGACATAAAACAGAAACAGTAAAACAATTAATGGGAGACTTGCCAGCTGCACGAGTGACACCGGCACCACTATTCCTTCACAGAGGAGTTGATTACGCCGGGCCAGTAATCATGAAAATGTTAAAAGGTCGAGGAAATAAAATAAAGAGATATATAGCAATATATGTGTGCCTAGCAACAAAAGCAATTCATCTAGAAGCAGTAACAGATCTAACAACAGATGCATTTCTAGTAGCATTTCGAAGATTTACATCTCGTTGTGGAAATTGTGAACACATGTATAGCGACAACGGAACGAATTTTGTAAGGGCAAACAATATTATCAAAAAAGAAATAAGATAACTTTTAAGCAATAACGATTTCCAAAACAACCTAGGATCTCAAGGCACGCAATGGCACTTCATTCCCCCAGCCACACCGCAATTCGGAGGACTTTGGGAAGCTGCCGTAAGGTCAATGAAACATCATTTCACACAAATAGTTGGAGAAAACAAACCAACATTCGAAGAAATAAGTACATTATTGTGTCAAATCGAAGCATGTCTAAATTCAAGGCCACTCTGCGCAATAAAAATAATAGTACGGACGATTTAGAAACACTTACGCTAGGGCATTTCTTGATAGGAATAGTAATTTTATCCCCAACGCATCTATCAAACACAGTTGCTACAGTAGCCCACAACTCAAGATGGAAATTAGTACAAAAAATTAAAAAAGACATGTGGAAAGCGTGGTCTATAGATTACTTACAAAAATTACAACAACCATACAAGTGGCAATCGATACAGAAAAATCCAGGAGTAGGCAATGTGGTATTACAAAAAGAAAACGACATAAACCAAGTCAAAGGCCACTAGCAAAAATTTGTAAAACGCATCCAGATCCTGATGGAATATTACGGATTGTAACGGCAAAGAAAGCAAAAGGTCAAACTACAAAGAATAGTATGCATAACCTAATACCATTAATAGAAGAATCAACAAATAATATAGTACAGAAAAAATCCAGCCATGTTCATTCCATGATCACAAGAAAGGTAAAAGTCATACAAAAAGCATTACCAACTAAAATAATAATTTCATTGCTAATATTATCAAATCTAATACAATAACTAAATGAATAACATCATTAAGAATTCGAGCAGCACCAATATTAGCTTCCTATCACAAACACCTACAAATTCACAATAATACGTTGGCAAATCAAGAACCCAACTCAACTCTTAGAACCAGTCATTATTATCATCATCATTGTCATTAAATCATCAGCAATTTATAATTTCAATTGTACAGTCGCACGCATTATTGCAAATTTGGATCTTTTTATATTATACGCGTGCGACTAATCAGCAAATTTGTAAATATAAAAGAGCCTGAAATTGAATGAATAAACGAGTATCACTTCAACTTTGTTTGATTTGACTATTCCCTACGAAGAGATTTAACTGGACGTAGACTACAATTGCCCTTTAACTAGTTGGATAGTCTGCCAACAAAAGCGAAGATCTCTTCATCTTCTAAGAAAAGAGTTTTCTCTTTTTTTTACACCACCGGACTACTTTTCTTGGAATTCCAACACTCTTCCAAAGACTTCTGCTTTCGTCTACCAGCAAACGATAAGAGAAATTGCTTAGGCCTGTTTAGAGATATTTCAATAATATTGAAGTTTAGTAAAATTTTATCCAGCTAATTTTTGGGTAACTGGAATTTTAAGAATTTTTCAATCAGGTTTAAGCAACCGTGGGGTTTAAGTGCATAAATATATCTCTCCAAGAAAGAGGCTGATTGTTCTGCAGTGGACAAAAAAAGCAAAAAATTTTAACAAACGCTTGTTTATTGTGCAGTTTGAATGCAACAACACTGTAAATATAGCTGCTTTTAAGTAGTATTATTTGCAACTCCAAATAAACTGCCACTATCAAACCTTGTCACATTGTCACGTTGAGGAAATTTGTAATTTCATGGGAAGTAAAAGTAAATTGAAATTTTATTTGGTGTTTGGTGTTGTATTTACTTACTAATATGCTGATGTTATATATAGGTAAATTATCTTTTTGCTGCTGGCGATTTTACAAAGTTTTCATTCATTAATTCATTTTTTGTTTGGTATCTTAGTGGTGTTTTGGTCATGTGGCGACCTTGATGTCCGTACTAATAGTCATATGGATTAATCCGAAATTCAAGATTAATTCTCGAAATAACAGCTGTTACTACGATACGGTCTAAATTCCAGTAATCTCATTAGTAAATCCTAGGATTATCTTGAATCTCGGATTAATCCGCGACTATTAGTACGGGCATAAGTGTCGTGAGAGTAAAATATAAAATTTATATAGATTATTAGTAAGTAATAATTTAAACATAATCCAGAAGATAGTAATTATAATGAAGATAATTAAGAAAATAAATAGTAATTATATTTTCAGAAAACCAATCACATTCAATTGTGAAAAAATTTACAAAACTGTGTCGATAATTAAATAATAAAATTTATTTATCTATCAAAATTAATAGACTTACAAAAATAGACGAAAATTATTTTACTTCCAGCTTTGCCGTGGACAAGGGTAACTGCAGCTAACACAACAGCAATAAAATAACAAGTAACTTTATGTGTGATAAATAATGATAAAGGATTGATAATGCAATGGGGTTTTACATAATGCAATTTAAGTACTTAAATTTGTTGAAAGCTTGTTATCTAATTTATTGTAAGTCACCCTTTAGTAAACTTGAACCACGCGATAAGCAATTAAACTAAAATATTACAGAATGAAACAAGTAAGTTTTTCTTATACTATTGCTACCATGAGATACTTTTGTAAATGATAACGTGACGATTACTTGGTTTATCAGGAGACATAGAAGATTTATCCGGGGATTACAAATGTACAAAAAATAATTTGTTATGGCTAAATCAGTAAAATATCAAAAAAGTATAATATTTTCTTAATTTGGTAGCACGAGTATACTTTACAAAGTGTCAGAAGAAGCTGACAATTTATCCATTGACTTTCCCCAAAATACTATTTTGTTGCATTCGTTTTTTAAAATTTAAAATGAAAAAAAATGTTTTATTTATTAAAATAAGGTTTCAAGCATTTCCCAATCCTATTTAAGCGGCAGTGGGTTTAAATGTTGAAACCTTATCTTATATAATTTATTAATAAAAGCCTCAATTTGTATTATGAAGAGCGCAGGCTAAGAAGGGGGATAGTCAAAATTTATAATTTTTCAGGAACGCGATTTTAAAGTAAACCTCATTTGTTGTGCCGGTATAGACAAACTTTAATCTGCAATATCTTTTGCCTAACTTTAATTTTAGCCTATATTACATGTCTATACGATAGAATATTGCATAAGCTATCAATTGCCGCAAAAATTAAAAAATTTCAAAAAAATTTACTACCTCCCTTCTTAGCCTGCGCTCTTCATATGTATGTATGTGTCCCGGATTGAAGTTTTCAAGAGTCAGAAGCGAATCTATGGGAGTTATGAGAAGTAAGCAACGTCATGCAATAATTTAGACAGTTAACAAAATCACTGAAAAGATGGCAAAACCGTCAAAAATTTAAAAGGAAGAATTTGGAAATTGCCTTAGATAAAACTGGATTGGATATTGTTAATTATACGATTTCAAGCCTTTTAACGTAAAAGGGTTTTTATTGAATCCAGGCCCTAGTTAGGCATTTCAAACATTTTTATTATTTCATGGTAATGAACCACATTAGTGGCATAATGAGTGAATTAACGAGATTCCGACTGCAGAATGTTCACCTTTTGTTAATCGAAATAAATATTTTAACTTTAGCTGTAGTTTTGAAAAGCATTTTTAAACCCACACCAAATGAAATGTGTAATTGAAATTCGTTTTTATTTGATAAACCTCTTTATAATTTTTGAAGTGCTCTTATAATTTCAACGCTTTGATAAAATTTTCAAAACTTTTATTTGCGAATTCAGCTACACTTTATATATTTAAATTTACCTAGATAGTATTATAAGTTATTACAGTGTTGTTTTGATTTTTCTATGTAATCAAATAATTGCACAATCTTACACAACTGCACCAAAAGAAAAACATGACATATGTTTTCCTTGAACTTTCTTATATTTAAAAAAGCCATGCCTTTTTTTCGAGCTCGATAAAAAAGAAACAAGCAATATTTATACCATTAATTTTTTTTCAACATATTTATTGATATTTTGACAATCAACAGAAAAAGTTTTGAACAAAAAAAAATTAAAATTAAGGGACTTTTCAACTAATGAAGTTGAGTATAAAATAAAAGTGGGCTGTGCTGGTTAACACGATTGCAACCCTTGTTGTCCTCTGAAACAAAATTACAAAAAGGATTCATTATTAATAAGAATGTCGTTATAGCCCTACCAAAAAGAAAACTGAAAAAAAAATTTTCGCGAAACGGCAGCTGACTGAAAACAAAAAACAGTTGTTGACCCGTTTTTTTTCCATAATTTTTAAATTTTTAAAATAATTAGCAAAATAATTTTGGTACAAAAGTGGTAGGGGCTCTAGCCAGATATAATTATATTGAAGGTTTGTACAAAATTTGAAGTAACTATGTCAAACAAAACTTGAGATATCATGTCAACCAAGTCGAAAAATATAGTTTTGTAATAAACGCGTTTAAAATTTTGAGTAAATATTTCCAATAGTTACAAAAATAATTTTGCTATAAAAGTGGTAGAGGCGATAGATAGACATACACTGAAGGTCGACACCAAATTTGAGGTAAATCGGGTAAATAGAACTTGAGATATCATGTCAACCATATTGAAAATTGTAGTTTTGTAATGAACTTATACGTTACTAATCGTATACTTTTAAAGGCTAGACTGAGCTATAACTGCATAAATTACTGGAATTTTAAAATTTTCTCTCTAGGACATTTTCTTCATTGTCTAAACTTTAAGAATATGCAGAAAACAAAAAATCGATTTTTGCAAAATCTTAGAACACTGCCATAAGTGGAAAGTATTTGTCTTGAAACAATTTTTATCTCTGAAAGTTGCCAATGTTAGCTGAATTCTGTTTACCTATTTTAAGTGAGTTTGTACTGAAATACTCAGATACTCAGTTAAATGGGTGCTTTGTTTAAGTTAGCTGAGTTAAAATTCAACTGTGATTTAACTGAGTTAATCACCTCCCTCGCTAACCCAACTGATCTTGTTTTTTCGAAGTGTTATAACTGAGCACGAACTGAGCTAAATTGAGAAATAGCCCGGATTGGTCGGTTTAAAAAGGTTAACGCCTCATTTTTTGTTGTGGAGGTTATGTTGAAAATTATAATATAATTTGATTGGTAAGTAATTTTTGTATCATGACTTTGGCTCAGTTCACTTCGTCTCAGTTGTGTAACTGAGATGGAAATAAAATCGTCAAAATGAATACAGCTTTATATTTAATACAAAACTACGATCTATAAAAATACTTAATTGTAAATATAAGTAATTAAAGTGAAGTGGTAAATAGTAAAGTGGTAAGCGACACTTTTGGTTATCAAAAATAAGTAATATACCCTATAAATTTAAATATACCTTTAAGCACGTAGTAGGTACTTGAAAAATTATCAATTAAGTATCGAGGTAGTATTTCTAAATTCAATCAATAGATTTATATCTGAAGCACGTACTTAGTACGTTGTATTGTACTAGTTATCAATTCTAAAATTTATTTTTATAATTAAAGAGATAAATATGCATTAAAAGCAATCAGTTTATTCTTGTACGCAATAGTTTACTTTCTACAATGATTTGAGTTACAAAAAGAGATACTTTTGCACATCAGTGCGGAAAGTTTCAAAACTGGTGGAAAAAGTAAATCCTCTATGTTAATATTTTTTTAATTAAAGAACCTAACGTTTATTGACATCAGTTGTCAAATAAAATGTTGACAGTTTACAAATTGTAAACTCTGAGTTCGGATTTCAAATCAAAAATTTTAAGTTTTAGATTTTTAGACGTTAGATTTCTGGTTTCTGGAAAAGCTCACTAGCACATTTTTTGCGCACAATCATCAGTGTACTGGAGGGTATTCTATACCCCCCAGACGCCTCAGTTAGAAAATATATTGCAACGTCAAATCGAATAAAGTACGAATTTATAGAACAAGTATTTATACTTTTGTGACACTGAAAATATTACATGCGCTTGAAAATGACTTACTTTCTACACTGGTCACATAAACTATTATTTTGTTGCTGTGTTAGTATGTTTATGTTAGTACTTTTCATTTAAGTAATTCTCAGAGGGTTGGTATATTTAAAATTTAGTGTACAAAAACCCCTGAAAGCACAATGTTTGGAGTCCACTTCGTTTCGACACGACCACTTCAACGAGGTATATTTTGACACGGAATGTAACAACGCGCGCCGTCACGATAGTACATAGTACGTTTTGACGCGCTACGTTTTGACGTTTTACGACGCCTCGCCTTTACTAAAAATGTCTAAAACCTATTCTATCCTATAGCACAGACCTGTGTCTTCATATGGACAATCTTTTGATGACGATTTTAATAAAATATAACCAATACCTACTCTAATCTGCAGAATCTGCTTAAATCTACAAAATGGTGATGGAAATTGCATTGGGAAGTTTTCCCGAATTAAAAAAATAGAATAAATAGATAAAAAGTTAAATTTTTGGTTTGAAACTTATAAGCTCAAAATTACATTTTCTTTTTTGACCACAGTCATAAAGCTAGGTTTTGCAAACCGGGGGATCTGAGGGGTATGGAATACCCCCCAGCATATCAGTGATTATGTTGTTCAAAAAAGGAAAACCAATTATTGAATTTAAAATCAGAAATATTTGATTTTAGATTTTGAGAAGTTATATTTCTTTTTTTTTGCACACAATCTTCGGTGTACTGGGGGTATGCTGTACTGGGGGGAATAGCCCCAGACCCCTGGATTTGAAAACCTAGCTTTGTGTAAGTACGTATTGTATTTTTCAAGAAAAGAAAATGTATTATTAAATTTAAAATCAAAAATATTAGATTTTAGATTTTGAAAAGTTAAATTTCTTTTTTTTTTGCGCACAACCTGCAGTGTACTGGGTAGTATTCCATACCCCCTAGAACCCCCAGATTTAAAAACCTAGCTTTGTGTGCGTATTGTGTTTATATTGTATGCGGCTATTGAAATTTCATCGAGAATTGTTATTTTAATTCGGAAGTAATCAACGAAGTAATTTCCATGACTGCTGCTGTAAGAGATATTATATTATATCTCCCTTTCCGCACAGATCTTTCTTTTATGAGCACATGGGCTAAAAAGTAACATAAACTAACACTAACCTTATACTCAATCCCATTTTGATTGCTTCTCTTCTAATGCTACTAAATATTTCAATAATCCCATTTTTCGTTCGCGATATGACGACCACATCGTCTGCATATGCCAGCAGTTGACTTTCCTTATTTATTATTGTTGCATCTTTGCATTTGACACTTCTAATTATTTTCTCAAGCACGACATTAAACAGAATCGCTGACAAGCATCACTCTGCTTCACTCCAGCATTCACCTCAAAACTGTCAGTTTCTCCTTCTGGAGTTCTCACAGTAGCTGTTGTTTCCGCTAACGTTGCTGTAATATACCTTATCGGTTTTTTTGGGACTAGAAAATCTTTCATCACTTTTGCCAACTTCCTGCTGTTCACTCCGTCAAAAGCCTGCTTAAAATCGATGAACAACATGTGCATTTTTATATCGTACTGGTGACTTTTTTCAATAATTTGTTTTATTACGTGTACTGCATCCAAGGATGACAGGATTTTGTACCTTGTGTTATGTAATGTTATGCCACAATAATTATTGCAATCCTCTGCATTACCTTTGTTTTTAAGCGGCACTATTACTCCTTCCCTCCATTTTTTTGGCATCTTTTCATGCTTCCAGACCTGTTTTATCAATTCACATAATTCAAGGTGTAGTGCAACCCCTCCGTTCTTTATCATTTCCGCGGTTATTTCATCACTACCCGGCGATTTTCCATTCTTCAACTTTTTTATTGCTCTCAGAATTTCCTCACTTGTCGGTTCTGGAGTTTCGTTGCAGCTTTTCAAAATTTCTTCAATTAACTCCACTTCTTCATTTTGCCGCTTATTCAACAGTTTCTAAAAGTGGTTCACCCATATTTTCTTAACTTTACCTGTACTGTTTTCAAGTTTTCCTTCTTTATTCTGTAGTGCTTTTACTTTTATATTGTGTATTATTCTGTTATTTGTTAGTTGTCTATAAAATATTTTTACGTTATTGGTACTGTTTTCTTCTATTTATTCCATTCTTCTCCCGATCCATTCATTTTTTTCCTTTTATACTTTTTTACACTTTTTACTTTTTTACTTTTTTATACTTTTATATAAATGGCAGAAATGAGAGATAATAAATAATTAGAATTATTAGCTCTTGAAAATTTATATAAATATAATATCAGTAATGAGCTAAAATAAACTATAAATCAATAAACTAATATTTTCGAGCTTTCGAGAGTGGATACTCTCTTTTTCAAAATTTAAAAAAAAAAATTTTTTTTTATTAACTTTATTTTAAATTCTGATCAAGTTATCGGATAAATGTCAATACATCACTTTTGTCGTAACTATGTATAATTTTATTATTAATATATCTTGAAAAAGAGAGTATCCACTCTCGAAAGCTCGAAATTATTAGTTTATTGATTTATAGTTTATTTTAGCTCATTACTGATATTATATTTATATAGAAATGAGAGATATACTGAAATTGCAGAAAAGATACAGGCAAGTAATAGGGCTTATTTCTCAAATAAGAACGTTCGAAGAGACGGAAGAATATCGAAGAAAACAAAGATTAAGATCTATAAGTCATTGATAAGGCAAATGACATATGCGTCTGAGGGCATCTGCATCACGAAGCGAGAGGAAGAACAACTGAGAGTTTTCGAGAGAAATGTACTTAGAACAATAATAATTGGTCCCAAGCATATAAATGGTGAGTGTAAAACCAGAATGAATTTCGAATTACTTGAACAAATGGGAGGCGAGGATGTAGACAAATATATCAAAGCCCAGAGAATAAAATGGCTGGGACACGTATGGAGAGGCGATGAAAAGAAGGTGACGAAAATGATGATGATGTGGAGGCCTAGTGAGAGAAGAGCTAGAGGCAGACCAAAGATGCGATGGTGGGATAAGGTAACTGGTGATTTGGAGATAATGGGAGTGAGGGGAGGGAAACAGTTAATGACAGACAGAAAAACATGGAGAACTACAATAAGTGATGCGAAAACACATAAAGACTTGTGTTACAGTGCACAATATAAGTTAAAAATGTAGATATGAGGCGTAATCCAACTCAAATGCGGATTTTGTAAGTTCCATAGGAACAGTTTTTATTCCTTCCAGGAATGTGAAGCTATAAATATATATATTGTCATGATTTTTATCAGTGAGAGAATTGGCGATATTTTGTTTATTTTTGTAATTTGTATTTGCCCGCCAATTGTTTTGGGGCTGTTGTTGGGAACAATGAAATGGAACTTCGCTTCGCGTGGAATGTTGAAGCCACGAAGTCGAGCGAAAGTCGCTCTAATAATTAGTTAGAAAATTGTAACAAGCTTTAATAATAAACAGTAAATTTTGATAAAAAAGTGTTTTAGTTATTAAGTAAAGCAATTATAAATGGAAATTAAAAATTTAAAATATTAAATAATAAAATTATAAATCAATAATTATACAAGGTTAGCCGCAAAATTTATTTGAAGCGTGAGCGTGGCGTGGATATCTGCGATGCAGAAAAGTTAAATGGACGAGTCCATTTTTAAAAATAAATAAAAATTTTAAAACTGAAAAGATCATAGCAATTATATACCACTAACCTACATGATATACATAAATCAGTTGAAAATTTAAATAAATAAATAAATTATATTGTTAGAAATATTAGCATTTATTTAAAGAATAAGCGGAAAAGCTGAAAAAAAAGCTTATTTGTATGTGGTGAAGAGAAAACAATAGATAAATTCGGGACCGTTTTTTCCTGAAAAGTGTCTCTTCGGTTGATCTCTGGCTCTTTATAGAGTATCCATCCTCAACTCTTTTAGTATTAACCTCAAGTTTTTGCTTTACCATTCCAAAATATAGTGTTTAGTATTATTAAATAATTATGCAATTAATAACAATAAATTATTATTTAATAATAATAAGTAATATAATAGGTATAAAAAATCTGAGTTACAAATCAAATTATTGCTTTTTTCTATCTGCTATAAAACGAAAAATTCTAAATTTTAGAAAAATACTAATTTTAATTGGACCACAACGCGATCTGAGTTGATTGCAACATCCACAAAGCATTAATAGATGAATTTGGTACAATTAATTAGTACAACATAGTATTTTGTTTTACAATAATATTTAATTTATTATTTGTGCAAATTTTTTTTAAATAAAGCTTAAAAATACTAAAATTTGCCTATCGCATATTTAATGATGTTTCGATAAATGATAACATACATGTGACGCCAATTCTTATGCGATGCTTTACTTAAATTTTGATAAGAATCAAAGTGGTTAGTATTTTATTTTTTCCTGGTATACTTAGGAATATTCGGTTATCTGTTTTTAAATTATATAGAACAAGATAAAACAAAAATAGATGACACAGTGCCCCACCAAATAAAAATTTTAATTTATTGAGTTTAATTAAACTTTATGGTTTATCTAACATTTTAGGGTAATAAAGATCTAACAACGATATGCGATATTTTAATTGGTTATTTTCAAATGTTAAGCTCCGCCCATAGCGTGTTTTTATCTTATACAAGTAGGTATTTTGCAAATTTGATAATTTCAATAGAAACCGACTGATGTAGAAATAGCAAGACGCAGATCTCTGAGTAACTTAAAATATATTAAAAATTACTAAAGCAGCCTAAACTCGAAAATTAAGGATTTAGAAAGACGCAGATCTCTGAATAGGTCAAAAATTCAAAAATATCCCACAAGCACCTCTAACTCCTAAATTACGGATCTAGAGAGACGGTGATTTTTACTTTTAAGTTTAAGAAATCCAATTTTTAATGAATTTAACCGTGAAGTTAAGTGAACTGCATAAAATTACCTTGATTACATTTTTACGATTTTTTGTCAAACTAAGTACCTATTTTTTGTAAATTGCTGACCAAAAATTTCTCGTACGGCAAGGTGCACTTGGAATATCAGTTTTGAATTATTTTCAGGCTTAGGGGTCGCCGTTATTTTATCAAACTGAAATTAATTACAATGTCACTCAGATCTTACCCATTGCATTCAAACGATTATGCAATATTCCTGAATTTTCTATAGAATCAAAAATCGTAAAATATAGAATTAATATTTTATTACGATGATATAATCAATAAATACATATTTATACTGAAATGAATGCAAGAACGGCGCAATTAAGTAAAATAATTACTATTATAAAAAGAATGCATAATTGTAATATATAACATTTTCATTAATAATTAAATATTATATCACGTTTTTCTTTGTCTGAGTATTGTTTATATCTAAAGAAAAAAAATGCAATAAAAATATAGGAGGTGCAAATAAGGTAGATGTTAAGGATGGTCTTAATTTGTTTTTTTTTTTGTTAATAATAATTTATAGTTGAAATTGCATTATTGCAGCATTTAACTGGTTTTGAAAATTTTATATATTAATATTATTAAATATTTCATTGCAATGCAGTTTTTGATAATATCTACTAAATTATCTACTAAATTACTTTTACTTATTTATAGTTAATAATAAATTATTATGCAACTTTTGGGAATCCTTTCTAAATTTAGTGTCTTATTTTGCTCTTTTTTATTTCTATTACATAAATATATTATTTATTTTTTTTTTAATTTACAGCATCCTATCATTCTGTAACAATGATTTAATGCATATTTTTGAGTGTCATTTCAGATAAATTTGTAAGAAAATAGAAAATTTCTTCGTTTATACTAGAAATTGCAATTAATAAAAGCAGATGATACACCATTCACATGAATCCCATTGTCTCGATTTCCATAATAAAATTTTTCTTCGACCTCACTTTCACTTTCTTGCTAGGTCAAGCTCATTAACATTTAGATTTTATTACGATCTTATAGATTGCGATCACTAATACAAATTGGATAATTTTTTAAGTGATTCAACTGCACATTGGTAACAATACGAGACAAACAAAAGGATATAATATTTTTTTTTAATTAACTTTCAAATGGCTGCAACGACGACACAGTAATCCATTAAATCAATATTTATGCGGATATAATATTATACTGTGAACTTCCGATTAAATCAATTAAAAAGAAAATCAACTATTTCCACTTGTCAATTGAAAAGAAAAACAAACAATAAAAAGTAATTTCTTACATTGCACTTCATAGTAGTAACAAACGCAACCTTTCACATTTTGTACCAGAATTAGTCAACAATCAATGCTGATTGTATACACCGGAACTTAAACCTTTCACTGACTATTCTAATACGAACATCTAACGAAAACGTAATTATGAATCCGTTAATAATAATTTTAACTCTCTAATTATTACTATTAACCATTAATGTGGTCGAAACTCACATAACGCACAATATTTTGCAGCCGTAAACGTCTTCGATGGGCTAAAAAAAGTAATAGAATTTTTTTTTCATCACTCAAACTGTAATTTTTGAAAATAATTTAAATTAATACTGTAATTTGATACCGTTTGTTCAATAAAAACTTTTTAAAAGTGTTAAGTAAGCAACTACCAATAATAATTGTTACCAAATTGCTATTCGGAGGCTCTTGAGTCAACGAAAGAATATTTATTGAAAATTGCATAATTTTTTTTAAACATACATAGGCGCATTTTGTTACAAATAACCTCAAGCCGATTACCTTGTGCGCAATCTTTACGAAAACATAGTTGCAGTTACTTCATATTTATATAATTCCTGAAAATTTTGTAATGTAAACCTGATGGTAATAGAACATGCTTGACAGTAAGAAGAACACCTTCATAAAATACAGGAACATAAGTCTAGAGACCGGATTTATATGCACTAAAAAAGGTTATTGAAATAGCTGCTAGAATTTTTTCAATTCAATCAATGCAAATCCTAAGCAGGCTTTTGTAAAGCCTACTTAAGTAATGCTTTGTTTACACGTTTTTAGCGCATATAAACACGGTCTCTAAACATAAAATAACATACCTTTTTGAGGATCACGTAAACAACTTTAGTTATCTTGGTGGGGCCTAGTCCTAAACTACTATGGACTTAGGAAAGGCCACTCTACGCCGGGTGCATATTTGTACCCTGGTTACGATAGAAGTAAGACTAGTATTTAATTATGTGAAAACAATACAATTGGGGGGAGGGACAATTTTGAGCACAAAGAAACGTAGAAAAATATAGAGTTACTTTAATAATATAATACCCCAATTCAAAAAAGAGAGATTTCTAGATCTCCCAGATCTCTTGGTAGAAACATCCCTAAATTTTGCCCATACTTGAGGATTCTTCTTTAAGTACCATATACCATGCAGAGCGTAACTGAGCACTTGGCTGAAGCCAATAAGTTGACTTACTGGGGAATTTAATTACTAAGGTGGTTTCAATTAATAGATTACATCAGTGATTTTGACTAGGATTTAAACCGTCATACTACCGGTCTACTTGATGATTACGGATCTAGAAAAGTGGCGCATGGAGTGAGGCACTCATTGAAAACACCTTTGAAGTAGTTCGAATTTGAAAATCACGAGTTTGCTTTTAATTTAATTCGGCTATAATTAACAGTCAACATGGCGACGGTCAACTTGGTAACGGGCCAACTCGGCGACGGACAACTCGGTGGCCGGTCAACTCTGCGACGGTTAACTTAGCAACGCTACAAGTAAGTTTGTTGCTATACACTCCTAGACCCTTCGGCAGATTTCGGCAGTGGAACTTTGATTTGGGCTTTGAGGAGAATATAGAGAGAGAATACCAAGTTTTGGTATTACACCCGTAAAACGAAAGAATCTTCGATCAAGAAAATGCACTACTTTGAGCAGCTCAAAAAATCAAATAAAATCCCTGAAGCGGTTCCGACTCGAATACTACAGACTTAAATAACGCAGATTTTTAATTTTAAGGAAAATTCGGCTATAATTTATTAACGAAATTCAATTAAAAATAAATTTATTAAATCGTGGACCAGCTCCGCTTAATTATAAAATCAAGTAAAATCTTGAACTCATGTGGATACCACGGCTTGGTCGTATCATCTACAGTAGCGGTCATAGAAATTGCATTGGGAATTATTCCCGAATTAAAATAATACATTTTTAAGTATGGAATATTCTTAATAATAAAAAACTAACATTTTTAGATAGAAACTCATAAGCTCAAAAATACATTTTCTTTTTTGAAAGCTAGGTTTTTCAAACCGGGGGGTCTGAGGGGGTATTCCATACCCCCGAAATGAAAAGGTGTTATTGACTTTCAAATCTTATATCAAAACCTATAACTTCAATAAGATAATTTTTTACGCACAATCTCTGGTGTACTGGAGGGTATTCCATACCACTCCCCGACTCCCCGACTCCCAGAATCCCAGACTCTGGGATTGCAGAGATTACAAACTACCGAGGTAATCTGCTTCGAAAACCTGTTATAAAATAAAGTGGTTAATCAAAAGCAGAGTTGTTTTGTTTTAAACATTTTTTTTAAACAAGTGTTTAAAACATGTTTAAAACAAGACGACCTGTTTTAAACGGTTTTGTTTAAAACCAGTTTTTGTGTTTTAAACACAAAAAAAAACGTTTTTTTTGTTTAAAATAAAAAAAACATGTTTTTTAACAACCCTGCTTGTCCATAGTCAACTACGTAATAGATCAGGGACCGATAAACATCAAAACTTGTATCAATTATGAGAGCCCTAAATAATAATTCAACAATTTCGGAGGAAGATGAACTCGAATAGATTTTGAATGTTAATTTTTTATTAATAAAATTAGATTTTTTTCTTTAATTTGTTCTCGGTGTAGATTTTTTAGTTGTTTTTAAACAATAAATTGTGTTTTAAACATGTTTTTTTTTAAATAGAATAAAAAACAGGTTTAAACATAAAAAAAACGTTTTAAACAAAAAAAAAACGATTTTTTTGTTTAAAATAAAAAAAACATGTTTTTTAACAACCCTGATCAAAAGCCACTCTGGTTGTAGCGTACACAAGTGTGTACATTTGTGCAGGTAATATTTTAGAAAAAACTGAATTTTGCTGGTAAATCAATTTTACATAATTTTGGAAACTATTAAAACTCATCTCAATATTATGTAGCCGAAATATTACATTTATTGTGTAAGATGCGAATAAGAAAATGATTTGTTTATTATTATGTTTTAATAGTTACAGGTGCATTTTGAATCTGAATAAATAGCATTTATTTAATTAAAATAATTTTTATTTAGTTCCCACATCAGGGCGGGAGTACTTCCCATGACATAATATGGGCTGTCGCTTTAGGTTGTTATTTTAACGTCAAAATGACTTTAATATTACGTACATCTCACGTATTTATTACCAAAAATTAATATGATTTAGACGCGATCCTGTTACTTTGAGATAATATCGCATAACATGGTAGTTATTAAAATTAAATGGTTTTGTCTAGTTTTGGTCAGTGTGAGAATGATTTGTTTATTATTATGATCTAATGGTTACAGGTGCACTTTTTTTTTAATAAATATTATTTATTAAATTAAAATAAGTTTCATTTAGCTCCCATACCAGGGGAGCACTTCCCACGACATAATATGAGCAGTGGATTTAGGTCGTCATTTTAACATCAAAATAACTTTAATATGACGTACGTACATCTGACGTGTTTACGACCAAAAATTAACGTAAAATTGACGCGATCCTGTTACTTGCGGATAATATCGCTTAACATCTTAGTTATTAAAATTATATAGCAGATAAATAAAATTTAGTACAGGTAATAAGATAAACATAAATAATAAAAGACAAATGTTTCTGCAATGTTTCAAACACTTTTACGAGGCCATTGTTTTAAGAACTTCGCATACGCAATTTTTAACAGCCTTTTGAACCAAATAAATCAGTTTACATTAGAAAATAAAAATACTAATGTAAGAATACCTACATAATATGTACATTAATAACCGGAATAGACGTTTGCTGTACTCTACAGTAGTTATATTTACACTGTAAATATTACTTTTCTTTGAACAGAATTTAAAACTTGAAATGTTTCACTTTTTAAGAGCAACTACCTGTCGTAAAGAGTGGCAATTAAATATTGTCTGACTGGAATAATTTGATGAAGAGTCAAAATTATAACTTTCAAAATATATTTCAGATATAGGTAGGTACTGTATATCACATTACATATATTAAACCATAGTGCCTGAGGGGTTCAATTATAAACTTTCACCTACTAACCATAATATAAAATATATCATCTTCACTACAAAAATACCAGCCGCATCTTCATAAAAAATAACATAATTCATCATGATTATAATATTATATTGTCATAGAAAAAGTTAATAATTTAACAAATCAAATTACAATATTCAGACGTTTATAACGCGAATTATTTATGCAATCGTATTAATGTAAATTAATGCATAAATCTTGTTTCCTTATCTAAAACATACGAAAATTTACATTACAATTTAATTAAAAATTAATTACATTTTGGAATAATATTTTTTTGGTAAATAGTAATTCATACACTTAGTGTGAACTTAGTCATGTCCATGTCACATCACTTTTTTTATTACGAAACCTATAAAAATTCATCAAACCTATCACAAATTCAAAATCAAAAAAATTATATTTTTATTTAATTCATTGCTTAGTAAATTACAGAAGAAAACGCGTACAGAAATTATTTTAATTAAATTAGCAGACTTTGTATTAATATAAAGTAAGAAAATTAATACCAATTTAAAATAATTATGATATTAAACGGATATTTCCGGTAAAATACTTTTTGCTAGTTTGCAAATATTTACGGTCGATCAGTATTTTATACTAGATACAAAAAAATTCCGCTATAATAGGAGATAGTGAAACTTGATTATTAATATATTAAAATTCAGGATGGTGAATTTATAGAAATTTATTTACATCGGTTTTCCAATATCAGATTGGAAAATGAAATGGAAAAAATTTATCGGAAATGTAGTTTTATCCCTTTACTTTATTCCAAAATTTTTCAGAATAACCGTATGAAAATTAGTAAATTACCAACTAAAAAATAGTACCTATTAATTTAATGCAATTAAATGTGCGCAAATTTTCTTTCATTATATTTAATTTCTAACACAATACAACCTCATTATAGTATCTTTTAACATAATACATGCAATTTAATAATTTTAATTGATATTTTGTGTTTTTCAGTTAATGGTTCTTAATGATCATTTGTGTGCATATTTTTTATTTTTGTTGTTAATGTATTCGGTTGGTAAATTAACTAAAACATTTTAATTAAGAAATTTAGCCTTCCAATTTAATAAATAGAATACATTACCAAAACGAAGTATATTGGTTAAGATTTTGGGACTTGTTAGCATTAAAACGGGTATTTTTTCAGCAGTTTTGTAATAATTATAGTAGAATTTTCAAAATGATCAAAAAAAATTTATGAAATTATTACAAGAGGAGTAGCAAAATTTTTTGCTTAAATAAATCCATTGTGTTGCAATTAACCAATTAGGGTTCTACAACAAAAATGATCCTCTCAGTAAATGATACACATAACGAATTATTCAGTGCAAATGATCCTAACCGGTTTAATTTTAAAATTAAAATATACTTCAACCTCCAGAACTGATATACAGTAGTAGTCATGGAAATTGCATCGCTAATTATTTCCGAATTAAAATAACAAATACATCATATAAACACAATACGCACACGAAGCTAGGTTTTCAAACCGGAGAGTCTGGGGGGTGTGGAATACCCTCCAGTACACCAGAGATTGTTCGCAAAATATTTTGTTATTGAGCTTATTATGGTTTCAAACCAGAAATCTAACTTCTATAATTCTAAAATGAAAGATTTCTGATTTGAAATTCAATAACACATTTTCTCTTTTTAAATGCTAATGTGATGGGGGGAAAAACTTTAACTTTTTATCTATTTCTGTTCTATTTTCATTTCTTTATTATTAAATATATAATATATTTAAAAATCTATTTTTGTAATTCGAGAATAATTCCCAATACAATTTCCATGACCGCTACTGTATGCCCCGCTATAATCTCCCTGACAACCGACCGCGGCCACATCAACCCGGCCAAAGTAGTGCCAAAACAACATCTTGCAAACCACAATATTACTGTTACTGTCACGAAAATGGGACCACGAATTCAGCTTTTTCTTATATACTACTATTGGAAGAAGGACAATTTTCTGAGTATTTAAAAAAATAAAATTTTGTGAAATATCCATTAGTTTTCGAGAAAACGGCAGTTAAAAATTTTAATTTTCCATGCATTTTACGCATTTTGGATTTCTACGTACGCGAGTTTTCTATCATCGGTACATGTACCTACTTTAATATGGTCTTAAAGATAGCCGTCACATGTTATTTTTATAAATGTTATTTTTATAATTGTGGAAGTTGTAAATTAGCGACAAAACCACACCTTAGCCCAAGTATAACCTACTGAGTAGATGAACAAATATTTTTATATGTAATCTCCCTGACAACCGAGTGCGGCCACAACAACGCAGCCAACGTAGTGCCAACAAAAATCCCCCAAGCCAAAATATTGCGAATAGTTTTATTCTCATTCGTTAATTTTTTGGAGTTGGAAAATTTGGAAAACTTTTCGATGCAAGAATTACAAATGCGTGGATCTCTTGGTCCATTTTGTTTTTTTTGTAAAAATTGTAAATTTTGGTTTTAACGCAGATTAGTTGAACTGATCGCCAATTAGCGACAAAACCACGCCTCAGACCAAGTATGCTCAATGAGCAGACGGACAAATTTTGTGTATTTGTAATTTTCCTGACAACCGATCGCGGCCACAACAACGCGGTCAAACTAGGGCGGAAACAAAATCTCGCAAAACCAAGTGATTACGAATAGTTTGATTCTCAGTTGTTAATTTTTTAAAGTTGGAAAATTTGGAAAAACTTTTCGATGCAAAAACTAAAAATACGTGGATTTCTAGGTCCATATACTTATTAAACATCCCTGAAGCCATAAGAAGTCAAAATTCAAAGTTAGGAAAACTACACTGTTTCCTCTAATCGGGGGGGGGGGGGGGCATTTTTTTGAGCAAATTGCAAATTTAATTTTTTTAAAATATATTTTATTTTTATTATTGTAAAAGTTGAACTGAGCGCCAATTAGCAACAAAACCACCCTTTTGCCCAATTATGACCTATTGAGCAGACCGACAAATTTTGTGCATACTTGTAATTTCCCTGACAACCGACCGCGGCCACAACAACGCGGCCAAAGTAATGCCGAAACAAAATCCGGCAAGCCAAAATGTTGCGAATAGTTTGATTCTCATTTTTATTAATTTTTGGAAATTGGAAAATTTAGAAAACTTTTTGATGCAAGACCTGGAAATACGTGGATCTCTTGGTCTATGTACTTATTAAAGCATTCCCGAAGTCACAAGAAGTCAAAATTCAGAGTTAGGAAAACTACACTATTTTCCCTTAATTTGGGAGAGGGGGGTATTTTGTGAGAAACTTTCAATTTATATATTTTAAGATATATTTTATTTTTAATACTGTAAATGTTGTAAATTTCTATTTTGCCGCGAATTAGTTGAATTGAACGCCAATTAGCGACAAAACCACGCAGTATGACCTATTGAGCCGACAAACAAATTTTCTATTTTGGTAATTTAAATTTTGATTTATTTTTGAATATTTTGCTATATATAACAGTTTTTTTTATTTGAAAAGTTTATATTTAATTTTCTTAAACATCTTAATACATCTTTGCAGTCATTGGATAAAACTTATAATGGAATTAGAATTACTAATTAATTAATAATTCTCTTAACTAATAATTTTGGGCTATACAAAGTGGAACTGAATTATATTATTATCATCCTCGAAATACACAATTCTCTGAGCTGACGTTGTCATTAGAAACATGTTTGAAGCCTCCAGTTGTTGAAAATTATATAGCTATTGAATTTAAATATAAAAAGAAACAATTAATTAATTAAAAATTAATAAAAATAACTATTATTCATTTTGGGGGTCATATGTCATCTCGGGTCATTCCCCGATTCCAAAAATGTTTTTATTGCCGAAGATTTTTTGACAACGCAACGGGATCATTTGTCAAACACCAAACAAGTACCAGCTACCAAACTTTAAAAATGTTTTCGCAATGTAATATGTAAGACAATATACATAATAGCACAGACCTTAGAAATGGAATACTAACGTTCTCCAACATTAATTTGATTATATTATTTTTTATTAACTGAATTTCATTTTGTCTTAATTTTAAACATAGAGTAATTTCCTTCGTTTTATACTTTTTCTTCTTCAGAATTTCATCTGTTACCGAATATTGAAAATTCGTTTAATACTGTTAAATTAATTTTCTGGGGCAGTTAATCTCAATGTTTACCATATTTACCATGGTATCGAAAAACTTGTAAGTAAAAGAACTAAAATTTAAGTTTAGATTTAAGCGGATTGAAGATTGCTTATTGCCTTTTCGGATTGACCTTTTCCAATCGTCTATTTGTGTAATAGGACTTGAAACATTCTGTAAAGAAACCATAAAATGTCAGATAGATATAAACGACAACTCCCACAATTACACCAATTATTTTGGTTGCAAATCCCAAACAACCAATTACCTTTAAATTGTTTTCTTTGTAACAATTACAATTTTAATCAATTACTCACAAGGTTGGAGTTTCTGATAATTACCACATTATATGCAAACAAATCTCATAATAATTTGTTGTAATTATTTTTAACGCCAGTACAATAAAAATATCAAGATGTACCCACCGGTAGGTAATATTCAAGTGTGTGAATTAATTATAAATTATTAAGTAAGTTAACATAGACAATTTGTATGCAAATAAAACTTTATATTGTATTACATAACTAATTTACCATAAATTTTTTTTATTAAAGTAATTTATAGATGGTAGTCCTTAAATACTTTTACTTCTTAGTTCAATATCAGATTAATGTACCAATTAATTTTTACCATCACTGGTAATTACATGGTTTAATGATTAAAACGAAATTGTTACGTGATCACTTTATTTATGTAGCTACAAAGGATTTTCCAAATTATAATTTTAATTAATATAAAAGTGCGTAAATGTGTTTATTGAAATTGTGAAATTTTCTCTCCTCCGGCTCTGTTTATTGCTTAAAATAATGTTGATTAATTTTTGTTTGATTTTACGAAAATCGAAAATAAATTGTAATCAAATTAGAGAAAAACTTTCTTTTACTACTAAAAATTGCTTAAAGTTACATTTACGAAGGTTTCGGATTCATGAGTAATTACTGTATTTATTACATGCACATCATAATAAATTACCGTTTCCAACTGGATATTATCGAATTCTATAATTATATCCTGTTAGAAATTTATTGAACTTGACTATTTTTAAGAATTACATGGGGATATTTACAATTATTAGGGGTCAAATACACAAAATCAGTAGTTTTATTGGATAATTTTGCTTTTTGAATATTAGTCGAATATTAAAGCTTGAGTGACAATCCACAGTAATCTTTAATAAATTAATAAAAAATAAATATTATTTTGGTTCTTATAAAAATTATTTCGAAAAGTACCCTTGATACCAGTAAAATTTACTCCTTGGTGATTTATATTACTTGGGGAGAAATGTCTGCAATTTAATATTTAATAAATCCAGTGGTGTAACTAGCGGTGTTCCATGTGTTCGATCGAACAAGGGCCCGGTTCTATCACGACCAGAAAAATAAAATATTTTTTTATCATAATTACATAATTTAATGTGGCTGCATGGTTACGCCACTAAAGAAATCAATATTTTTGCAGTTAATATTTTGAGATGTAAACGCCCAGTTTAAATTTAATATCATCGACCCATCTTGCAGTCAAAATGCAAGTCATTTACATAACAAGTAAATTTTGGAATGCACATAAATTAACGTTAAATATCAATATATATTACGAAATAATAAAATTAATCTTTGTTTTATTTAAAAGTTGCAAAACTATTAATGCATTTTGTGTTTTTATGTACTCTTAACATTCACATTAATTTTGTGTTTGACGTCATACGTTGAAAAAATGTGATTGTATTTAGGTCCTTATTACAGCAAGTTTCTTGTTTGGAATGTATGCTATATATAATAAATTGCAATCTACGTATGGAAATGGAAATTTCATATTTGGATATATGATGTTCATCATTTACAAATTTATATTGGCGTTTACAAGTAAAAGCTTATCACTGCAATTGCGAATTTGTACAAAGAAACCATAAATTTTATAGTTTTAAACTTGACATTTAAATTTCATTGTGGAAGCAAAAAAATGTAGAAGCCTGCTACTGTTACCAAAAAAAATTATTTAAATATTTACATCAGTCAGTCTCATAAAAAATTCATCATTGTAAACATTGACATAAAAACTATTTCAAAATCTTGTTTTTACTATTTTTAAATTCATATAAAGGTGATCCTATCATATTTTGAGTTGTTTCAAATATTTAAACAGGCATTGTTGTGCAGGAAACAAATTTGATTTAATCGATTGCAATCTTTGATTGAATCGCTTTTTTTATAATTATTTATGAATATGTGTGTTCTTGGCTTAACTGGGAAGTCTTCGTTTGTTTGCTATTGTGATTCAATCTACACTTTCAATTAAGCTGTCTTAGTGTAAGGTTTCCGTTTGAATTCAATTTTTTTATTTAGAACAAAAGGTCACAAAAAAATTAATCCAAAAAATATTACTACTCAGGATCATTTAGCAGGGTTTTGTATTCCACTCTCTTGAAACACAGGAATAAAGCTAACGATGTTACCTTGAATTTAAAAACAAAAATTTTGAGATTACTTAAAAAATTTGGCCAAAAGTAACTGATTAGATAATAATACTTGGTCAAATTATAAATTAATTTAGATTTTCACAAGGACAAGACAACATTCAAGTGGGCTAAAATTTGGTTATCTAAAATAGCCCTCAAGTTTTTTATCAAAAGTAATTATAGCAAACTTTTGCTTATAATCTGTAATCTCGATTACAATATAATGATGAGTAAAGTGGGTATTTTTGATAGAAAAATGATTAAATAATAATTATAGATGTACAAACCACTTACAAAATTTGATTATTAAATAATTTATAAGATAACCTTCATTAAGGGCCAGACTTCCTGAGTAAAACGACGCAACTTTCAATGCTAAATTTTATTCTCTACGATAAGACCAAGTATGTATTGCAAAATTTCAATAAAAAAAAAATTTGTGGTAATAATTTATTATTAAATTAAATCATCCAGATAGACATGGTTCTCTCTTCGGTAAGTATACTAGGTTATTAGGTAACTCAGTAAAACATAAGCACTTGATACCTTTGGCACTTTCAATTGGACTGTCTATCTGATCGGACAGACAGATTATGTTGAGAAGTTGTAGGATGTAATTAGCAGGCAGACGAAGCTCGTCTCCCACTGATTTTCCTTTAGGATATTTACAGGCTCTCCAATAGCATACTTTTTTTTAGCATTCTAGCTGCTCTAAGATGAACAATTTTTTTTTTAATTTTCATCAGAGTTATTTAAAAAAAGTACAAAGATATTATCAATACTAGTATTGAATTATAAATCCCCGACGAAAGTATCAATTTATTTGACATGTAGTAAAATTAAGTTTTACAATTATTAACTACAACATCTAATAAACATAAGTTCATCACAACCACAAAATAAAGTTTTACTATAACTTCCTCAATAAAATTTAAAAAATATAAGAGTGATATAAATGTAACTTTCCAGTGTGTAATATCTTCAAATGAAGTGAAATCGACCGAGCAATCCGTAAAAACCAAGAGGCCAAACTACTCAAACCGCAGTTGTAAATGTGTCTAAAGTAATCATCTGTAAAATTCACTAAACAAAATCAGTAATATCCACCAACTCAATTTTTAAATTAAAGTTGTTGTTCTACACTGCAGTAGGATAAAATGATAAAATCGTTTAACTCTTATTTTTTAGGTTTTAACAATTTTCCTTCAAGTTATGGTTATCACCAATTACGATCTTGTTCATACAGGAAGTTTAATGTCTCAATATCATTCTCTTATAAAAGCGGTGTTACATCTGAAAAATAATTTGTTAGTAAATGTCAATCATAATAAATAAAATTAATAAGAAAAGAAATAATAAAAAAAATATTAACCTGAAGAAATATGTAATATTCAATGAATAAGAGCGAAAGTTACGATTAACAAGCTGAAGACTTGACACTAAAATTAAAATAACAACTTCAAATTAAATTAAAACCTTTCCTTGAAGAAGAAAGTTCATAAGACAAGTTAATATTAATTAACACTGAAGAGGTCAACTAAGACTGCAATGCTCGATTACGGCGACAATACATCTATAAAGCAAAAAAATTTATTGCATTTGAGCAGAATATTAAACTGACTTTTATACAACCGCAGCTATTATGTCAGATTTGGAAGTAAACCAGTTCTTTTCTCATTTTTTGAGTGCCATGAAGTGCATTAAAAATTACTTAGCCAAAGCCAAGATGATGTACTAGGGAATTTAAAAAATGAGGTGGTTCTCCGTTGCCTTCTCCATAGCCTATACTACCATCTTTGGCGTTAGATCACAGCAGTGTGTTGGACTTCATCAAGTTTTGAACCGCGGTTCTATCTTTAATCAGCAACCAAGTAACAGATGTAGTCACTTCCCATGTAGTACAAATGTTGGTGCAATATTGGTGCAACATTGCAAATCAATGTTGAACCAATATTGGCTGAAGATTGGTGCAATACTGTTCTAATATAAATTACCAATATTACCTTTTAATCTCTATGTAATATTGGTGTGATATTGTTTTTCAATATCTCGCCGATGTAGGAAATCAATATTGCACAAATTTTGGCATACCACGCTACAGCCAATATTTGTGTGCTACATGGGTTAATTCAGAAATATGGTCAATGACCTAAAATTGGAAGTTACCAAACCGGATGACAGTGTGCATGAGCCGATACAGGGTCAATTAGCTTTGATACACTTAATTTCTATTTACTATCAAGCCTGGCAAGTGGTCAACAGACGAGGAAATCGCTGAAGAACAATTTGAGAAAACTCAGGAAAATCTTAGAAATAAAAAACAATAGAGAAATAAATAGAATTCGGGGAAATCTTTAAAAAGGTACAGCCGATATTGGCCCAATATGGATTTCCGATGTCGGTTTAATATTGGAAAATAATATTGGACCAATATTGACTGAAGATCGGCAGGCAATATTGGTTGTCAATATTGGCAAAGTTACAACCAATATTGGTCCAATATGGATTTCCTATATCAGCGCAATATTGAAAAATATTGGTCAAAAATTTCCCCAATATTGTGTGCTACCAATAACGGCACATAAAATTGGTATATGGCTCGATTGCCTTGATATGTATCGTCCCAGTATCTCACTTAGTATATTAAGGCTCTTGGACCTTAAACTGATCAAAATGTCACTGATAAGCATAGTACGAAAATCCACAGTTTCAAATATTAATTATTTATAAAAATAATGTAATTAATTTGTGAGTTCATTTTACAAGTTTTTTTTGCAGATCTGAAGATTATATAAATAGCAAAACCGCTAGAAAATAAATTAAAAATTTACAAGCAAATTCGTTAGTTTCTTTAATTAATTAAAAAATAAACTATATAAATTAATTTGGTACTTTTTGCTGATCAAAACGATGAAAAAGTGAATCGAATCATGTTTTGATGGTCTAGAGTAGGTACTACGGCCTGGCCGTTCACATCCTGCCCTGAATGTTTATTTTGGGCGATTTTTTACAGATCATAATGTGAATTATCCATATCTGGTTGTCATCGTCTTAAGTCTTAACTTTTCATCGTTTTGTGGAGTGGCGGAGTGTCTCCATACCTCCTGCGTTTCATGTGGAACTTTGGCGGTGGGCATTTTGATAGGCGGTGACCTTCGTAAGTTGGCGCAAGGCTTGAGCGGACTGGATTTGGTGATCCTGAAAAAAGAAAACAGGGAAAGCAAACTTTGCGAATGTTTAAATGCTGAGAAACCTGATTCGAAGTCCGGGGGATTGATGTTGACTTGGGTGGTGTTACTACGACAGTTTTGTGGTGCGCAGTAGCTAGTGGCTCTTAAGATGGTGGATAGTGGGAGTGACCTATGTCTGCAATCTAGCAAAAATTCTGAAAGAGAAGAGGTTTTGTGCAGTCTGGTGAGGGGGGTGGATAATTGATAGGAAGTAGAACGTCTCCGGGTTGCGAATTACCTAGATTTTCGCCTAGCTGGAATTTGGAATCTAGCTGGAATCCGACAATTTACGAATGTGCTCGTTGATGAGTTCGAGATCTCCGTCGGCATGAAACAGCGTAGGTCATGGTTGGCCTGACGATGGCCTTGTACTCGTATATGAGAATCTTGTTAGATGTTGACAATTTGCTCCGTCCACCTGTCAGTGGGATGAATCTGGCCAGTAGGCATAGGGACACTTGGGCTGACCTCATTTGACCCCGATACCGTTATATACCGTATTATCTACCGGTAAGTACCGTTATATACCGTATTATCTACCGGTATGTACCGTTATATACAGCATTATATACCGTTATATACCGTTATCGAGGTCAAATGAGGTCAGCCCAAGTGTCCCTATGCCTACTCTGGCCGAAACGGTCTTTGGCCGGTCCGTGATGGTCTTGATGTGATTGGTTCTGGTGAGGCGGCGATCGAAGGTCACCCCTAGATACTTTGATGTCGCGTTCCATGGGATGGGTTCACCGAACACGATGACGTTCTTGCTGTGGAGATTCCGGCGTTTTCTAAACAGGTTGTGCTGCTCTTGCTCGTTGCAAATCATTTTTCTAAATCGTTAACCGCCTCTTGAAGGTGGGTCATGGCAACTTCCATGTGGATTTAGGTGAGGTAGACCGCTGTGTCGTCCGCATAAAGTAAAATTTTTGTCTTTGTGTTTGTTGGGGTTGGAATGTTGTTCATAAAGTTGTTGAATAACGATGAGGACAGAAACAAACCGAGGGAGACTCCTGATTGGATTGGCTGCTCGGAGGAGCGGGTTCCGTTGAGTTTGATGCGTAAACGACGGTTTTTGAGCTAGGAAGCTCTAAGTATAATTAACGCCGGTTGGAACTTGTCGAAACTCGTGAATTTGTCCTTATTGAAACCCAAGACGATGTGTTTGACAAAATGAAGGATTTGCTGTACTGTACTGCTGTGACCCCCACAGAATCCGAATTGTTTATTTTGAAGGACAACGTTGTCCAACATGGCTTGTTTGATCCGAGCCAGGATAATGTTTTCTGCGACTTTCGCAACGGTCGATAAGAGGCTGATGGGGCGGTAGCTTTGCGGGATTTTTAGGTCTTGACCTGGTTTGCGGACAACAACCACGTCTGATAGCTTCCAAACCTGTGGAAAATATCTAAGGTGGGGAGATGCATTAATGATACCTGTGTTACGGTTTGCTTTTCTTTTATTTTCAAATAAAAGTTCGCAAACCTAACAAGTCATAAATTACACCTTTCCTGTCGCTTGCTATCGTTAATGGTCTCAAATTCCAACGGGCGAGATAGCGCGAACCATTTCCAAGCAAGTCTATGCAAGATTCGACAAAATAAATATCGTGGAGAGGGGAATTTAACCAGAGAATTGCTTGAAGCAGCAGAGTCTACGGGAGTCTACCCTGGAGCGCGGGCGGACCAGTGTGGTCGCGTTGGCTCCTGGGATAGAACCTATTGTGACTTTGAGTTACCGTTATGCGTAATTACCGAAATTATGTCTTGTGCCGAGTGACATGCGCCGTTGTCGCATTGTAGTTTAACGCGCAATGTGCGTAAATTACGCAACTATGGAGATTGCGTGGGTGAGGTTTACCTGCGCGACTACCGAATACCGCCTACTGCGCAACATTTTGAATCAAGTGTTACATATGTAAAATACCGCAAATACCGTTAATCCGCCATGAGGCGTGTAATAAAGTGTTTACGAAATAGTTTAAATTTCGTGAATGCGTAATTTGAGAATCACGCAGTGTTGCGTTTAATGACGTATTTAGTGTTACGTTTAGTGACGCAATTTAGGCTTGTGAAGCCAAGTTCGAGTTACGCATAATTTCTTCCCTACGAAAAAAGTGCGAATTATGTTTTCAAATGCTTATTTCCGGTTTTATAAGTGCGCACATTTTATGAGTTCAATTCAAGTCAAAGTATCGCCTTTTCGATTAATGCCGATTCTGCCTACACCTTTGCAATACTTCCGTCTCTAATATCTTATCTGACGAGCATCTTCATCAGAATACCATCAGGTCAAGGTGTTTACAAGCCAGCTAATTAGTGAGTACTGTCTTACCTTTTAAAGTGAATTAGAATTAGTAGTGCGTCAACAGTGCACGCCAAGTTGGTATTTGCCGGATAATTACCATAGTGTCTTTGGGGGCCAGGTGTTATTGTCGGCCACTGATCCATCTATTGATGCTGCAATTCACTAGATGAAGTGAATAATATCTATGTATTTGCCATGCCATTTTGTATCGAAGATTGTCTTAATTTTAAGTAATCATGCATGAACAAGTGTCGACACTATCTCGTAGCCTGTAAGTATTATTACTGTAACTGCCGATTTCGCCGAACATCGAGTCATCATTAAATTTTATATTTTGTTTTACATTGTGTTTAATTGTCTTATGTATTTCTTTTCAGAGGTATTTATTTGTAAAGTGAGCTTACCGACACACTTGACCGTCATATGAGATTGGATTGATACTCGAAGTCATTTATCCAATTACGGTTTAGTTTCCCGCCTCACGACCCTGAGGAAGTTTTGATGCAAGCTGAGCAGCCGGAAATCCCTTTTTTTAAATTCTAGTTTTTTTTAAGCAAATTTTTATTTTTCAATTAATTTTTCATTTAATTTACTTTTCAAGAAAAGACCTACGTATCACCTGTGAGAGCTGCGACTGCTTTCCGGGGTAGTTCTGTGAGGGCGCAGTTTTGGAGGAAGTCCGAGCCCGGAGATTTCTTGTTCTTGAGTTTACGGATTGGGCATACTACATGTCGATGTGCTCTTGCATCGAGCGGTCGGTGTTAGGGTTGCGCTTCGGGGTTGTCGGCAAAGGTTTTCGTCTTTTCCGCGTTGCTCTAGACTTGGATGCCGTCCGTTCGTCTCGTTTTTAGCTTGTTGGAAGGCCTTGGCCATCCTCCAGGCGGAATTGTCTTCGACGTTTAGGGATTCTATTTTGTTGGTTCATTCCTGATTGTGGTGGGTGTTGATTTTGTCCGTGGTTCGGGTTTTTAGGAGTAAGTCGCTCTCTTATCTCGGATATTGGAGTGGTCCTGGTTGCCTGGTCGATGATGCTGAAAATTAAATTATGAAATTTATTGGAGTACCTGTCCAGGTCTTCTGGGGTGTGGATGATGAGGATGGGATCCATGTGATCGTGGAAGTCCTCCCAGAAGGTTTTATAGGTGTAGCAAAATCGGGAAATGGTCGGTTGGTGTTGAAGATTCATGTTCTTCAGGATGGCAACGTCTAGAAAAAAAAAAGAGAATTCCTGGGTGTGAAAATTGAGTGGGTGCGTCTGGAGCGTTGATTGTGAATTGCAGTTTGGTGGCTAGATCAGTCAGGGTGCGTCCTTCCCTATTATTGTGCCTATATCTCCAGGCGTGATGTTTGGCGTTTAAGTCGTCTGCAAAGACTTTAGCGCCGGAGCCATTGAAAATAATGTTTAGGTCTTCTCTTAGAATTTAGAACTTAGAACCATTAGAACCATAATTTTTGGTGTGAATACTAACCGTCGTGGATTCTAGGTGTTGAAGATCCGGTTGGGTACTTAATAATGTTCGATGGACGTATTTACGTAAATGGCGGTACCCTCGCCGCGGGCAGAGCCGCCATTTCTGTAAAAGGTGTAGGCGGGTAGGTTTTGTGGAATCATCGGCTCTCGGAGGTGACTTTTGTTGATAAGAATGATGTCCAAGTCATTCGAATAGGCGAAGTGAAGAAGGAGGTTTTTCTTACTTTGGATGCCGTTTGCGTTCCAAAACGCAATCTGAAGTGAACCTGGTTGTAGGCGCTGTCTAGACATTAGCGGATGTGGTTTGGTTGATAAGGAAACCTGTAACAGATTTTAGATTATATATTACTGTTTTGCTAATATTTGCTGACGGAGAACATGGGTGAACATTATAAATAAGAGAAAAAACTAGGCCCTCGGAGGCATCTGTAGGAGTGACCTCGTTGGGGGTACCGGGCAAACGCTCCTGGTTAAGTGCGTTTATGCAGGTTTATTGCGACGTAGGTCCTTTGTAGTCCGGGGCTTGCTCTAATCGGTGATGGGGCGTTCTTTTGGTACGGGGTTGCACATCGATTGCACGGGGTTATCCCATCCACCTTGGCTTTGGACATTTGGCGCACCCTTTGTAGTTGGCAGTGAGGGTACCTTCGCAGTTTGCACATTTGGCTAGTTCTGTGCGGGGTTTTGTGCATTTGCTTCGGAATTGCCCGGCAGCATCCGACTTCTGTGGGTGGTTGTAGGGTTCCAACTGTGAATCGGAACCCGAAGGTTTCTTTGGTCGTGAAGATTTTCTTGCCCGCTTCCTTGCGTTCGAGTTGAATTAGAAAGAGGGGCGTCGGGTAGCGCTTTCTGCTGCGGGTCAGCTGATGCATTGCCGCTACTGGAAAACCCTGTTCGATTAGGTCTTTTTTTATATCTTCCGGCTTTAAAGTGAATGGAAGTCCTCGAAAGACCACTTTTAGCGGTTTTTCCTGGTGGATGAGGAAAGAGTGACCAAAAACTAGGTGAGCTCTGAGTCTACTCGTCTGTGCTGTATTTTCGGTCGAACACTGTTTGTATTCTACAGTTAATTATTTTATTTAAATATAGAAAAATGGAGTTTGATACGGTAACTATCCGTACTGGCTTTCATAGTTACCACAATAGCTATTTATGCAACCTAGATGTAAAAGTGATACTTTTTATAACTAGGCGTGAAAATTGTCCATCGAGGCGCAGCCGAGATGGACAACGCGCCGTGTTATAAAAAGACACTTTTACGTCGTGTTGCATACAAGATTTTTTCTAATTCTGTGCAAAATGGGCTTTCTTAAAACAAAATTTTTTGAATTAGCAATAACTCGACAACGGAGCTAGATATCGAAAAACTGAGCAAAAAACTTTCCCCCCCTCGCCTCGTACTCACCCCCTTGTGAATTATCGGTTGGAAAGCATATGCAAAAATTCAGATCGATCGCGCGTAAAATTATTTACCCTACTAATAATATCTAGTTTACGTTGATAGTTCAAATACCTGCACAAAATAAATTATATTAATCTAGAAGTTTTAAAACATCAGTTGCTACAACAATATGTATAAACAACAAGCAATTTTTTATTTCGGGTAAATAGTTTTGCACGAGGTAATGGTAATAAAATGAGTGGTTCTGAAGATTCTGATATTGAAAATGATGCCAATTTGCAATTTTAACTTTATTGCCAGACAAATCTAAGCAAGTATACGAATTTGCATATAAACGCTTCAAAACATGGTGTGATTCAAAAAACGTCAAAACAGTAGTGGAAAAGGTACTTCTTGCTTATTTTGCAAACAAAGCAAAGGTTTATAAACCTTCCACTTTGTGGAGTACGTATTCAATGTAATGAAACAAATATTACTAACACTTCGATGCCACCGGCGAATTCCAGAAGAATATCACCCTCGCCATCGATATCTGCGCTGGAAAATAATCATGGAAATATGAAATTTGTAAATTGTGTTGTAAATATTTATAATTAAAAATTCAGTTAACTTATATTGTGATATTATTTTCATTAATGAATTCATGAATTATCGGTAGGAAAGTACGATATATGCAAAAATTCAGATTTATCGCGTCCAAAATTCTTCTGTCAAACTATGTTTTATTAACAGTGACATTACTGTAGTAACCATTTTATCACTAGTTATAAAAAGAACGACTTTTTAAAACTCGAATGACTTTCAAAATGTAGCCATTTTGCAACAGAATTAGAAAAAATTTATTGTTATATAAATTTTGAAGGATGACATTAACATACAGCGATTAAATAAGTGTCCACATTACTTTTTTATTTAAAATATTGATTTCTCACATAAGAGTTGATGAATAGTTGCAGAATTTGTTTTAGTGGGCGGAGCCACTCGCAGTTGATTTCCAACCGTGCCACTACTAATAAAATGTTGTAAATTTATTCCATAGTGAATTTTTGTAATTTTTGAATTTGGGCCGTTTCGGGGATGAAACCAACACAGGGATTTACTGTCTAACTGATTTAAATTATCTATAATGTAATCTTTTCAAGAACATTTTCAAGTTGTGTTGAGAAAAACTTCCGACAACGAAGACAAAGCAGGTTATTAATAAATTGGATAAAGTAATCCTATTATATTTGAATTACGTCGATTCGATTACTTCATGACATAATGGTAATTGATGTTATTGGCCGAAAATTAAGAAATAAATCAACTTGGTGTATTAAAAAAATTTTGAAGAAAATCTAACGGAAATAGTAATTTTCAAATTAGAACTCGGAACTTTAATTTCACTTTTTGATTAAGGAACCAAAATAACTTACGTAATGTTAGCCGAATTAAAAAAGTGCCCTGTTTTTAACATATACAAGAACTAATTTTTATTATGTAATGTAAAAATAACAACAAACAAAATTAAGGTAATAACTACAAGTACATTTGGTATTACACCGGCGGCGACAATATTTACGAACTTGACGTTGTCTCTTGTATATAATTAAAATTCCGATTTTTATGATCCTAACGAACTTTCTTTCCAAGTTTACAAAATATTTCAAGAAATACCTGAGATATTTATGTATGTAGATCAGACATTGAACCTGAAATCGTAGCATTGTTACCCAACAAGTGGTTCGCATTTTATAATAAAGAAGAAATAAATTCAATATTAAGTCTAAAAGTGGCAAAACTGGACCAGAAGGAGCGGTCTTCTTTTAAGCTGAAAACCGGCTTCGTATTCAACTTCCGATTAAAATACCGGAAATTAAATAAACATGTAGGTAGATATACCCACTCTTATAAAAACTATTTTCCTTTCACTTAAACCAACGTGTTAGTATATCTTAATTACTAAATAACTAAAAAGAAAATGATGATGTAATTGTGTAAACTATGCACTTTTAGTTGCCAAAAATATTGTGATGGTCAAAATTAGGTTAAAAGATGCGCAATATTGTAAATTTTATTTAAATTAATATCAAAGTCGATTTTATTCATGATTTTTAGCAAACGTCAACCTGTTTACCTACTTTGACTGTTGCGAGAGCTCATAAAAATCTTTAAAATTTCAAAATGGGTTGATAATAAAATTACTCAATTGCACATTACAAGACCTTAACTACATTTTTACATATCACATCGGAATATTATCAATGAGAAAATTCTTATTGAAACAAGTCAGTTGAGCAATAAATACCTGCCATTGGAAAACCGAGAGATTTCTAAAATGTGTATGTTCGTATTATCAAATTATATAGGTAATAACACAACATATTATTGAGATAATTTATTTCAAAATTGTTATGTAAATTTATGTAAAGCCTAAAAATTAATTGTTTACAAATTTTTTTTTTCGTCAACTTCCAATTAATTAATATTCTATTAAATTCTAATAAATTAGCAATTATTTAAATAATTCAAAATAGCAAGATTCTTATGAAATTCATTTCGTTATAAAGAAAAACAATATAATAATATGTTATTTATAAATAGTAGTTTTTATATTAATAGATTCAATTTGAATGTTAGAGAAAAACTGCAAACTTATGAAATACTAATATTATTGCAACTATAAATTATCCTATAATTTAACTTGCACATCTTTGCTAATTCATTTCCTTGCAAAAATAGTTTTTAGACAACAAAATTTTCGACAAATTTTATTCCAAGTATTTTACTACTTACAAGTCGAAGAGTTACCGAGTTACAGCGCTGTAAAGTAGTTCGCATTACTGAACAGTGCAAAAACGTTTCATTTCAACATTTATTTTTCGTGATTATTCTATTATTGATATATTAATTTATTACAATTTTACTGTTACTATGAGCACACCTTTGAAGTAATACGCCAAACGGTTATCAAGTTGTTAAAATCGTATTATGAAAGTAGTATTATAAGAAACAGAACTTAATTTACAACTTAATTAATATAAATTTAATAAAAGGTGACAAGTCGGGGGCGATTCACCCAAAATCCGGCGTTTCTGAGTTTTTGATAATTTTATCAAAAACAGGGTGGGCTGTAGGCTACTGTCTCCGGGCACCGATTTTCTCTCATCATATCTTAATAAAATCAATTGTAACAATAATGATATTTAATTAAGTAAAATAAATTAATATTGCATATTTGGATATTCGTGATACGAATATCACGTAACAACATTGCTGCACTGTACCGTGTAAACCTAAAGCACAAACCGTGTAAATTTAGGCAGGCGGGGGTGGGGTAAATAAAAATATAAAATTTACAACTTAATAATTAATATAAATTTATTAAAACAGTAGTTGTAGTAGTCGCAGATCGGTTTAGACGTGGTGCCATTTGAACGAAGAAACATAAAAAATGTTCGGCCAGATGAGGAGGGGACGAGTCGGGGGTGATTCACTACAAATCCGTAGTTTTTAGGGGCCCGGATTTCAATCGAAATCCTGAAATTCGGGAAAAGATTTTATATTCTTTATTTTTTTTAGCAAAATTTTTATTACCTGACTCGAAGTAATTACTTTTATCAAAAACAGGGTGGCCCTTAGGTTACTGTTGTCCCCTGATCTCCATTTTCTCTCGACGGTTGACCCTGAAAATTATAATAAAATAAATTGCTACAATAATGATATTTAATAAAGCAATAGTTATTTACCTAAGTCAGGAAAATGATGCATTACTGACGAGGAGCAATGTTGAAATACGAGGCACTCTGTGGTATTAAATTTTACCGAAAATAGTAAAAAATCGAAATTTTAAAACATTAATTGACCAACATTTTTAAAATGAGGAAAATTCAAGTGTGTCAATTTGTTGACTACATAGTTACCTTACATAGTTACTGTAAAAACAATAATAAGTAATAAAGAAAAGAACGACGTTTCTTTTATTTTGTTACAATATTACTAATTATTACCGGACTAGTCATTAAAATCCAATTTCCCTGCGCGTAAATTAGCAAGGAACTATTGATTTGATGACGATTTTCGGTAAAATATAGTTAATTTATAAATATTTAATAAAACTTAATAAAATATTAATAAATCAATATTGTACCAAAATTGCCTAACAGAATTGTTGGAATATTGACCCTTCCCTTGACAAGTTGGGGGTAAATTAAAATATAGAAGTTTCTTCACCTCCAGGATTATTAAATTATAATAAATCCAAATTTTGATTAATTTTAATGTTAAACTAATGTTCCAAAAACAAAAATAAGTACTTCAGAAAATACAGTAGCGGTCATGGAAATTGCATTGGGAATAATTCCTGAATTAAAAAAATAAATTTCTAGGTATATACTAGATAAAAAGTAAAATTTTTGGTTTGAAACTTATAAGCTCAAAATTACATTTTCTTTTTTGAATACAATTACAAAGCAAGGTTTCTCAAACCGGGGGGTCTGGGGGGTATGGAATACCCCCCATGACTTCAGAAATCTTAGATTTTAGATCTTTAGAAGTTAGATTTCTGATTTGAAACGCAAGCTCAATATTACACTTTTTTTTCTCACAATCTTTGGTGTACTGGAGGGTATTCCATACAAAATAATGAAAATGTTTCAAAATAATATTTATTACGCAAACTTGGATACGGAGTCCTTGGACAATAAATGATTCCCAATTTTCTGATTTTATTAAAATTCGAAATGTTAATTTTGAAAGTAATTTTGTTTTTTAAATTTCAATTTTGATGTTTGATCAAGGTTTGAAATACATTTTATTATATGGGGGCGAAGGGTTCACAATTTTCTTATTTTTTCTACAAAGTTTTTTTTTTATTTTTTTTTCTTTGTAATGTTTGACGGGCCCTGTATAACAAAACTACATGAATAACTTGAAATTATAATTAATATAATTGTTAAAAAATTTTTAAATTAGAAAAAATTAAACTGGATTATGACAATGAGCTTATAGCATAAATTAAATTGCATTAAATGAAATGAACTGAAATTCCAACTCGGCGACGGACAACTGGGCGACCGACCCACTCTGCGACAGTTAACTCTGCGACGGTTAACTCGGTAACGGACAAGTCGGCGTTAGGTTAACTCGGCAACAGTCAACTCGGCGACGTCACCGGTTAGTTTGTTAGATTCTTCGGCCGATTTCAGCCAAGCTTTGCACACTTTTACTCAGTGGGACTTCGATTAGGTTTTCGTGCAAAAAAAGAAAAACAGAGAAAAAGTGAGAGGAGAGCGAGATCTGATAAGTTAGGGACAAATGACAAGCAAAATATTGTTAGCAGGCGGGGCGACAATAGGAAAGAAAACTACCAAACATTTTTGAAATGTGACAAATTCGATTAATATACAATAATTCCAATAATATTAAGGTTACCGGTCGCCGAGTTTTTGAGTACTGAAGAAACATCTGTTCGAAAACAGGGTGCCAGAACTAAGAAGGTGCCGCAATAGAGCCTTGAGCTGCTAATCAATTTGTTAAAAAAGAATAGCAAAAATATAGCGTGTAATTAATTATAAAGTGGCCAATATCACAGTGGCGAGTGGACATCGAGGGAGATACACCCCCCTTCTAGTAGCAGACTTTAGGGCGATACTTTTAATGAGTACAGCGTTTGACAAAACGGCCCTGAGAGTCTGAAGTGAAGGATACAGAGCAAGGGTCGGTTTTATCGATCACAAATAGACCAAGTGTGGAGCGAGGCATCGTTAACGCTGCGCGGTGCACGACAACAGATTGTCCCTGAATCGAATCTTGCCACGATTCTTTCCGAATAAAATAAAAACTGATTTCAACTTTAATATTATATTAATTTCGAAGTCAATTATTGTATAATACCTATTAATTTTTTTCAGGTTTCAGGGTAGTTGCTGTGTATTTTGATAAAAACTGGGCTTTAATTTTGTATTTGGATCATTTAGAAATATTCAGAATTTTTGTTTTTAATAATGGGATGTTTTGTTTTGGGAAATTTTGAATCTTGGGAGAAATAATGCCGAAAGACCGCAGTTTTGTTGAATTTTTGATTAAATTTAAAAATAAACTTGAATTTTGTTTTTTGAAAATTAGTTTCATTTAAAGGATAACTCTTAAAGGAAAAACATTTCCTACTAAATTAGGGGGTGAAATTAGACTTCGTAATATTTAATTAACACTTTTTTAACTTAAAAGGTTTAGAAAGTAAACACTCAGAATTGCATAGTCTTTTGTATTCCTAATAATTTATTACTAATTATTTGCATTAATTACTAAGCTATTGGTACTGGAGCAACTGGATAACAATTGAATCAGTTAAACGCCAAAAACTTTTTTGTTATATTTTATTTGTTTCCTTTTTTTCAGATATGTTTATTTCAAAATTAAAAATCAGTTTAAACTTTTAAAAATTTGTTGAAATTCGAAGCTTGTGATATTACCATCAGCAAACTATACTCACTCGATTACATAGTTTTGATCTAATGATAATGCAAATTATGACATTAAAATAATTTTATTTTAATTTGAAAATTTAAACATTTTTCAATTAAAAAATTTTTCAGAAGATTTCCATTTAAATAAAACAATTAAAAAACATAACTTGTAATACTTTGTAAGTTGCTAATTAACGTAGTAACTTAAAAAATGAAATAACGCAACATTTAAATAATGATAACTCAATAGATGCACATGAACAAAAGTAAATGCTGTTTTCTTTATTAATGCATTTTTACTGTGAAACTTGCGGACATTACAATAGCAATTGTAAACTTAAACAATCACAAAGTAATTGCAGTATTAAAAACGGCAGTTCATTCTATTTATTTTACAATTAACACTTGGAAACGCAAATTTATTTAGAACAGAACTTTTAATTTAATGAAACGTTTTAATCTTGGTAAGTAATATGTACATAATTATTATGCGGTACCACCATATTATTTATCTCGCATTTAATGAAAGTTTTATTAAAAATAAGGGTTTTTTTATGGAAAAAATAAGTATATTACATCACATCGGTAATAATTTTTTTTTTTAGTGCACGAATATTTTTCAATTTTTTTTTTCGATATCAGGACAGTCGTACGCCTCTCTTTACTGGCTGATTTAATTATGTTAATACTTTCATAGCAGCGGTTCATTGCTCAAGTGTAACAGCAAAAATTCTTCCATGCTCATCTGATGACACTCAGAAATAATTTTTTTGTTAACATAAACGAAAAAGAATATTTTGTATATTATTCTATTTTAATTTGGTTAAAAAAAATTCGTCGAGTTAAGTTGAACTTAACTATGCTTGAATATCGCAAAATAAGGAATGCATCGTAAAGTTGTAAAGTTCAAATCCACATTAAGAAAATAAAATTAGAAAAGAAAGTGGTAAATTGTAATTTGATGTCGTTTAACGAATTTTTTTGTACAATTATGTAACATTAACTAGTTGCTAAAATATCAACGTATTTAACTAGGTGATAGAAGCAACACGTCGAAACTAACAATGAAATTGTTATACAATAATTATAATTATTACAAAAACTAATTTTGAAAAAATTAAAGTATAGTAATTAGTATTGGGTAAATTTTCAAATTTACAGTGTGAAGGTTGTTTGGAAGTCATTGTTCTTCTAAGGTGATCGGTAATTGCACCTGTATCAATTAGTTATTAACATAACCGAGAGTTAAATTAATTGGAAATTTTAAACTATTAATTATGTGGTCACCAGAAAAATTAAATCGGAATGAAGAGCCAAGAATTTCAACGGTCTATAAACACTTACAAGGCAAGTCGTTACGCTCTGATAAACAAAATGCACACAAATGTAAACAAACAAACCAAATCAGGAAATACTCTAACGGAATTAGCCGGTAACATAAAAAATTATTTGAACGAAACGTAAGAAATTATAAGTACTTTGATAGGAAATGAACCCCACCGCAGCGTAATATCATCTAGTAACGAAAGTTTGGTTGCCCCTCCGGGTCATCCACGACACATTCTCTTCTGCAACATATTGTACTTGGATTCTTCAGCAGGGGAAAGTCATGCAAATGTACGAACGAACGTCTGGTATATAACCAGCCGATTGTAATATTTTATTAGTAGACCGACAGCGTCACAAGCGCACAAGACCCCCAAACGGGGTTGGAATATATCATGATGAAGTGGTTAACATTATTGGTTAGTGTTATTTTTTGTGTTTAAGTGTTTTGTGATTTTGTGTTACAATAATGGAAATTTACATATTAAAATGTTTTACTTTTAGGTATTCATAGGGTGCTCTTTAATAAGCCCGTCGTTTAGTATACCCACAAGTGTATCACGAGTAAAGAGATCCTTCCATCAACCCGAACCCGAAGGGTACTGGACTAAGAAGTTGATATGGAAACCCGATTGGGTTAAAGTATGGAACACTCAGAAGAAATTGGTTTGGAAAACTGAATGGAAGAAACATCAAGTTCCAATTTGGAAGGAAATTCAAGTGCCTATTTGGAAAGAACATCAAGTTCCCGATTGGAAGCTAATAACTAAACCAATTTGGAAAGATACTCAAGTTCCAGCATGGAAAGAAATTCAAGTTCCAATTTGGAAGGAAATTCAAGTACCAGCGTGGAAAGATATCCAAGTACCTGAATGGATAGACACACAAGTACCTGACTGGAAGGAAATTCAAGTACCCGACCAGAAGAAAATTTGGAAACCCATCTGGAAAGAAATTCAAGTACCAATCTGGAAAGAACATCAAGTTCCTGATTGGAAAACAATTTGGGTGCCCGAATGGGTAAAGGAAGGAATTCACGGAGATCACTTTTTGGGTAAAGATCACCACGGCAACGAATATACTGCTCACGATATTTGGAAAAAGAAGTTAATTTGGAAACCAGTTAAAAAACAAATCTGGAGAACAGAAAAGAAACAAATCTGGGTACCAGAGAAAAAGTTGGAATGGGTTCCAGAGTGGAAAACTGTTTGGAGAACTGAAAAGAAACAAATTTGGAGAACAGAAAAGAAACAAATCTGGAAAACTCACCAAAAACAAATTTGGGTTCCCAAAAAGGTCCAAGAGTGGAAAACCGAAAAACAACAAATTTGGGTTCCTAAAAAGGAATTAATTTGGAAACAAGAAAAAGTTCAAATTTGGAGAACAGAAAAGAAACAAATTTGGGTCCCAGATAAGAAACTGGTTTGGAAAGACGAATTGAAACAAATTTCGGTGCCTATTTGGGAAAAAATTCAAGTCCCAGCCTGGAAGAAAATTTGGAAACCTGTTTGGGAAAAATTCTGGGTCAAGGTACATCATCACAGTAACGGATGGGACTAAATTGAAATTCAAAAAAATTATCGGTTAGATAACTATTTCTGTATATAACTCGTCTTTATTTCTTTTTCTAAGAAAAAAATTGTACATATATTTCAAGCACATTTTTATAAACAATTTTTTAATTGTTATATTTATGTATAAGCCAGTTTACAATAAAGCAATTTTTTGTTTTAAGTGAAAATATTTTAATATGTTAATTCAATTGATGGTAACAACACAATAAATTAAAGTAATTATTAGAAGAAGCGCAACGTTACTTTCACTCTTTCAATGGGTATTTTTCGGATTGTCTGGTAATCGAAGATTCCGGTTATTGTGAATATGTATTTATTATAAAAAATAATTTTACTTTCACTTGAATCAAGTTTTCATTACAAAATTACAAACTATCTTCTGGGTACTCGACAGCAAGATCAAGGATGTGTTCTTGAGTCTCTAATTATTTTTATTTCTCATATTAACTTTCTATTGTAAACACTTTATTAATTATCTCAATCCCGATAAGGAATCTTGAACGACGTCTTACGTAAATAAAATTTAAAAATAAACGTCCGCTTAAAACATTCTATGTAAATGACCATTTCTGTTGAACTCATTGCACATCCTCTTATATAAGTCGACAATTTAGACGTTTACGTGCATTGCATGACTACTTTCGTTAATAGTTTTGAAAAAAGTAATGTTCTATTTTTATTTATAAATTTCAAACACGAATTACCTTACATAAAAATAAATGTATGCAACGTTTTCTAATGTTAAAAATAGCTAATTTAATTAATTGAAAATTAATACGATTAAGAAATTGCCGAAGATCATGATGATAATTTATTGTTGTTTTGCAATAACATTGTTAATTTTGGTAAAGAAAAATATGTTTGTCTTAATTTTTCAAATAAAATCTCATAATAAAATTTTATTCAATTTCATATCTTTATCTTCAAAAACGATCTTATTATCCAAAAATTTTAACCTTGTAATTGTCAAAATTTTAATTTAAATTAATTATTTTCTCCAAAACACTAAATTTCACTTTAATTCTTCTAAAATTTCGTTGTCAATTATTTATTGATATAATAAAATTCCAAAATTTATTTTGTAATTTTTTTTCAAAATATAATTTTTCACGGGCAATTGGCAGACTTAGGTATAAAAATTTCTTCCAAAACTTCACCACCGCGCAATTTCAACAATATAAATTGAAATATAAATTGAATAAAAAATATGGTTTACTATAATATATTATTTCGCCGTCGCCGTCGCGTCGACTCATTTCTCCGTCAAAAATCCATTACTTAATTTTTTAATGTTAACATGAGAATCCTTAAAATATGTTTAATTTAATTATTGAGCCTTTTATCTGCTTATTATATTGTTGTTTTGTACTTTATTTTCAGCCGAACGAAAACCAGCAGTTATTTGAAAAAAATTAAGTTTTTTCAATCAAAACTTCATAATTTTAATATTTTAAATTTCGTCTTCTGTTTTAATGCAATGTAAAAACTGCATTCGCATAGGGGATTGTATGTGGATGGTGAAATTCGTAAGAGTTAAAAAGCATTAACTTCGGATACATTATGCTACCTCCGGTGAAACTAAAGACAAAATCGAGAATTTCAGAGGACGGTGTGTCACTAATACTGAAAGTTCCCTAACATGGGTCTTCTTTTTGACACTAAAGTCGGGTAGTTGCAGAGCACACCCTCCATCATTTCGTCTGGTTTGTTACATCCACGACAGATAGGACTGTTAACCAGATCAATTGTATATAGATGCTTATTTAGCTTGCAGTATCCCGTAAGAAACCCAGCAATAATACCCAGATCGTCCCGGGACAACTGCATATAACATCTTTCGGTATGCAATTTTTGTGTTTTCTTCTTTATAGTTTTTTAACATTTAAGGTTTTGACAGACGGCGTACCGAAGGGCTTGGGACCACAAAGTGGGTTACCCGAACCCAGCCCCGCCAGCTCATCGGCCCTCTTCTTGCTGTCATTGCCTTCGTGCCCTTTTACTCAATTAAGAGTAACTCAGACTTAGATCATTGTATGTTGATATCACATTCAGTGCCCGGATACATTGTAGCACCCAGGCCCGAGATGATCTTATGGCGCCTAAGTGCCATAAGAGCAGCCCTCCCCTCCTGCTCCTCCACATAGAGATCCAGCGGAGACACATATTTGATACAGATTCTGTCGGCATCAAAACCCAGAAAAGGTACCCTTTTCAAGCAGTCCGCAAGGATCCGTGCATGCCCACCGACTCCTTGTGTATGGGTCCAAAAACTCCACGCCCGCTTCTTAAGAGCAGCCTTTAACAGCTGTTCTTCCACATAGAGATCGATGGCATAAAAAAGTCCCCAAAGCCACGGTGGCGAGTTCTCTATTGCCCTTCGACGCTGTGAAAAAGCCATGCCAGCCTGGGTGACTTTAGAGTTAATATGGTTGCCCCAATTTAGTTTCCTGTCAAGGATAATTCTCAGATACTTGATTTCGGACGCCATCCTGAGAGAGATTTCTGTTAAGCTAGGCATTCTATATTTTTAATTTCTTGCAGCGTTTCCTCTCGGCACCGCAGAATATTTACATTTTAAAGCGAGACGAACCATTGGCGCTATCAGGCAGAACATCCTTTATGGACGTCCCCGCCTTGCTTCCCAAAGGTATACAACCACGTTAGCCTCTTGGGATGATTTGTATGTTGCTGGTAGGTAGGAAATCAGAATCTGATGTAGGCACCGCAGCGTGTTTGTTCGACAGTGTATCCATGTAAAAAAACAAAGTTTCATCTTTCAGAGCGCCCCACCCACCACAGAGCCTCAAAGAGCTACTCAGCAAATATAACCGAGCCGATCCTCTCAAAAAGAACGGTACAGCCTATTGATCTGGGTGGACTAGTCCAGACAGCCCGTATAAGAAGAAATAGAGGCCAAATAGGAATGTTGGCAAGCCCAGAAGCCCAATTCTAGAAATAACAGTTGTTGCTACGATACGGTTTAAATTCCAGTAATCTCATTGGTAAATTTTCGGATCATTTTGAGTCTCGGATTGATCCGTGACTATTAGTACGGGCATTAGAGACGGATTCTCGGTTGTACAACATAAATGAGAATATTCTGGATGCAAGAATAAAAATAATTCGAATTTTATTGTTTCAGTAATCTGTAATTTTAAATCTTTAAATTTTAATATGTCAGTTTTTTTCAAAGGAAGTTTTGAAAAAGTTCTGAAAAAGTGAAGAGATTTCATAATTTTCTTTTATCAAAAATATTTAAAGTAATACCACTTCCCCCTTTACCCCACCTCAAAGGTTGTTCACGAAACAAGAGACAACGTTGTCCCTACCTAGCTTTGTGATTGTGATCAAAGAAAAAAATGTATTTTGAAGCTTATGAGTTTCAAACCAAAAATCTAACTTTTTATCTATTTCTATTCTATTTTCTATTCTTCATTATTACTTAGAAATCTATTTTTTTTAATTCGGTAATAATTCCCAATGCAATTTCAACGACGAGTCTAATGTTGTTTTAATGTAAGTTTGTAATTTGCTGGTAAAAATTATTTATTTCGATTTCCCCATTTTGATTTTCTTTTCAGCCGACTTTTATCATTTTGTTTTAGTTTGACAATACGTTTTGCATTAATTTTTTTAGCAGATGGAAATATTACGATTGATATCAATTTTCAGATTGATTTCCAGTTGAGCCATTTGTTGCGTTATGCAGCTGAAAGTAATACCTGAAAATGAATAGATATTATGGAATAATGGGTTAGTGTTAGATATTTAAGGATTAGAATAACATGGTTGTCGGCCACAGTCTGATGTCTGATACGGATATCTTTGATTAGTTTCGTGTTTTTTTAAAATTTTTTATTTAAATAATTTTTCAAATTTTCTTTAATTGGATACATGTATTTTTACATTTCTATCTTAAAATTATTAGTAAATAACTAATACAATTTTTGGTTTTTAAATAAAATTTGAGAAAAAAGTATAGAACTCATTTCAGCTGTTTAGTGATGCCATGGCAATTAAGCAAATAACTTTTCCTACAAACGTGAAAATGTTATTTTTTGATTGGTTACGCACTAGTACATATATGTACATATAAGTAAAAGCTTCCATGCATGCAAGTTGGTTATAAAGTTAATGTTATATTTTGAATCCTTTTTTTCCTTTTTGTTCTTTTGTTTAGTTAATTAAACTTTATTCATCCAAATATTTATTTTAATTAAGCATAATAACAAAATGTTGAACACAATTAAAATATAATTTGACCTATATTCAATCATAAAAATTGCAGCAATATAAACTAACAATCACCAGATTAAATTTTGTGTAATGGTAAATAAATGACTATAGTCAGATACCTTTTCTTTACTTTTATTTACTTCGAAGCAGAATGTATTACACGGAATTTGAAATTTAACTTTCACACATTTTGGGAATATTTAACTGCACACATCGCAGAATATGTTATTTTGATTCCTTTGTTTGGTGGAAGTAGTAAACTTAAATATATAACAACTTATTACAATTAAAATAACTATTCCAGATATATTAACATTAATTTTCCCATTTAGGATCCTTAGTTTGAATGTATAATTTTGGATTCACTATACTTACTCCATTATACATCATATTTAAGTCAACCATGTAGCGACCAAAAGGAATATGAGGAGGAAATTTAGAGTAATCCAGAGAAAATTCACAAATTACATAAAGTCCCTAAAAATAAAAACTTTTTTATTTAATTGTAATTAAATACTTTATTAATAAATTACCTTATTGAAAGGACAATCGGTAAAATTTCCACATACCAAAAGTTCTCGAGCACCGAATATATCTTCTTCCAGCGCACGACAAAGGTTTACTGGAAAATTTATTGGAAAGCGCCGATATTCGTTACTCGCAAATTTATATACTTGAACTTTCATCTAAAAATTAATTGTTTTGAAATTTCAATAGGATACAATAAACTGAATGAGATGGCTTAAACATCGTTATTTCACCTTTCCAAGTGAATTTTAGACCAATGCAAATCATTAGGGTAGCTCAGATTTTAGCTCTACCTCCGTCGATAGCTTATTATCCCAAAAAAATGGATGGATGCTATCTGCAAAATACGACTTAAAAAATAAACATTTTGATGCCTCAATACCATACCAACATGTAAAACATAATTTATTAAGGGCTTTGCTCAGATTAAGGTTTAACATAGACTTTTCGTTTATTTACAAGTTTAGTAACTTGGCATGGACGATCATTAATTTGATGATCATCCATGATCCATTATACGATGACAAAAACATTGTAGAAGTCTGGGTTTCAATTTCTTTACCAGTATTTACTAATTTTTACCTCCAATCAATTTAAAAAAAAAATTGGAGGTATGGTAATCGAAAAAAAATTTCAACTTTTTTTTTTTGCATTTTCGAGATCACCGTGTTCAGAAACGTAAAGATCTGCAAAAAGTAAAAAAAAATTTTCTGTGTCGGTCTGTCTGTCGTTGGATTTTCTCGATCGATTTGCTTCCGAACCATCCAACCAATTACGACCAAATTTGGTATGGTGGTAGGGTTCACGGTGGAAAGGTGAAAATAAGGTTTTCGTCGCGATCTATCAATCAGGAGTGCCACCACAAGAAAATAATACGGGATTTTTAAAAAATATTTTGTCTTGCGATATGTTATTTTAAAGGCCTTAAAAGGCTTTATCCAGAATAGGTAAAATTAATCTTCTATCTGTTCACTGTCAAAAATCACAAGTTGTCAAAGTTGAAACTTTAAGAGTGAATAACTCAAGAAATGCTGAAGGGATCTTACCCAAATTTGGTACGTAGGTACATTGATCTTAATGGACATGAGAGCATATGTAATCCTTCGATAGAAATCACTAATGCAACATGAAAAAAATAAAATTAACTTTTTTGGCAAAAACATGAAAAAAGTTTTTGTCGATCGATTTTCTCCGGCATTTCTACGTCGATTGCAATCAAACTTATTGGACGTATGCCTCGTGGGCTGGAATGGTGAAAATAAGGTTTTGCCAGAGAAATCTTCACCAGGGCTACCACAATAAAATAAATAAAAAAAAATGAAAATGTCGTCGTATCTCCGGAAATGTTTAACCGATTCAGCTAAAATTTGGTGTGTCGATGGAGCTTTGAAGTATAAGTATTGGTGAGAAAACAAACCGAGCCAATTGTAACAGGGCGGGGCAGGTCAGAAAAATTATAGAAAATATTAACTGAAATCTTAATTTATATATTTTTTGTGAGAATTTGTCAGATGGCTGGCAAAAATAAAACAATATATTCAAAATTTTAATAAACGTCATAATTTTGTGACATATGTGTCAAAATTAGGTTAATGTTGATTTGTATACCGAGTGCAGCATAAGAGTTGAGTTTAGGGCTTTTAACAATTTATTTTAGAATACAAAAATAGGTGGTTGGGTGGGAAATATTTTATAATATCGTCGTACGGACTGACGGAACGTTACTTTATAAGTAAAAGGTTCTGCCACTAGGTAGCGACCAAGTTTAGGCTGTTTGTTAAATTTTTTCGCAAATGTTTTCAGAATCAGTAAATCGGCAGTCAGTAATTTACAAAAATTTATTCTCGAAAAATCCGCTAGATGACCGAAAAAATTTGTTGTACCAATCTTGGAGAAATTTTATTTGTGACTTCTTACGGTATTATGTGACGTATATAAAAATTTTGGGAAAAATTCAGTGGCGTACAAAAATAAAAAATTTTTTTCAAATTAGATTTTGTTAAAAAAACTTTTATAGATAGATTTACGGTAGGGGTGATACATATGTATAGATATCTTTGACAGGGCTACCGATATCTTTGTTAAGGCTACCACAATAGAAAACAAAAAAGAACATTATGTCATCGTATCTCCGGACAAAATTTGATGTGCTGGTGATTGGAGGTATTGCGGCAGAGAGTGACGATATTTTTTTTATAAACTTGTTTTTAATTTATTTTTATTTCAACTAATTTTAGTATCAAGTAGTAGGAATTTTTAATTATAAATGTCAAATAAATTTGACTTGTATTTTGTATTGAGTTCATACTGTCCGGGTTGATTTTGATTTTGATTTTCTAGGTCTGCCTGACGAGATTCATAAATTCGAAACATATAATATATATTAGATGTCGCAGACTATCAACTTAGTTGCTTTTTAACAGTAAGATTTTCAATATTTTTAACTTAACAAGATTATGATAATATTTCACTTTGATTAACTTCATGGAACTGCAATTAATTTATTTGCCTAAATCATTACGATGGTTTTTACTTTTAGTATAGATTTCCAATTAAGTAATATTATAATGAAACAAAAATGGAAATATTTTAAATAACCTTTTCAGTTTTCCCAAAATGTATTTGTTTAAGAAAATCCCGCAATAATATTTGCAATACAAAAAAGTTAATCGCATAACAAACTATATACTTCTAAAAATAGATTAAATGAAAAGATAATAATTTAAAATCAAGTTTTTCATTATTTACATATTATAAATCTATTAGTGGAAAACAGTTCTTCTATTTAAACGGTTATTTGTTATGTAATAATGCAAATTATCTGTTTTATTACTATAAACATACAAAAAAGAGTTCATAATACTACCAGCAGTTACTAGCAGTGACCGCAGAGCAATCCATAATGAAATTTGTAATTCGTATCCGAGATTTTTTCAACATAGGCTCGGATTCACTCTTCGGTTTTAGAGATCTAACATATATATATATATATGTTATATTTATATTTATATTTATATTTATAATATATTTATTTCTCAATTATTGTGGTGTTACATTTGGGTGGGGAACAATAGCAACCACCTAACATTTTAACTGGGTTAATTTACATTATCGTTATACAGATTGCATAAAATTTGATATAGAAAAAATAAAAAATTATAGTCTGCTAATTTTAATTAAGAATTTTCTAACTATCCGACAGGTTCCCAAAATAGTTGCTCTTTGCATGTTTTCAAATAATTTTGAAGTTAAACACAAATTTAATAAATATTTATTTATATTTAATAAAATTTAATAATTTTCCGTTGAAATTGTATTATAGACAAATAATAACATCAACGATAACTGCATCTTTTTCATTTTATTTATTATGACATTATGACAATTTATTATTATTTATTATGTCAGGTCTATAATGGTTGATGTGTCTATCGTTTAATATCAGTCTGTCCCAATAGAGTAATATTCCCTCATTTTCCAAACAGGCTCCGGTATGTACTTATAAAATAGGTTGACATATATATTTTTTTTATTATTATATTATATTTTATTATTATAACAGTATTGTTAATTAGTATCAATAAAGCATTTCAACAAAATATAACGAAGATTGTAGTAAATTACAAAATATAATAAATTTTTAAAATAGAAAAAGAGCTATAATGGAAACCAATAATTATAAATTTTAAAAAATTTTAGTTTTAAGATACACCTTGCTTATTTGTTTGTTTTACCTCCATCAATTTAAAAAAAAAATTGGAGGTATGGTAATCGAAAAAAAATTTCAACTTCAACTGTGTCGGTCTGTCTGTCGGTCGTCAAATGCGTGGCGAAATTCTGCGTTAACAGGTAGGTGTGTATACGAGTCAGTGATGTCTAGTGACAAAAAAATTTTGCACCTTTCATTTGATTAAACAGGTGCTCAGCTTTTGGGATGGGGTGTTCTTCTATAACCATCCGGGGATTCAATGTGGATTTGTAGTTTCCTGTGATTCGAAGCTTTCCATTTTTTTTGCTACAATATGGGTTGTTGACCCCCATTCGGAGTGTTCGACTCGTTCATAGAATCCAGACTGCATTTTAGCATCAATTTCCTTTGTATGTTTCGCGTAATGCTAAAGGTACCTCACGGACACGGGCGAATACTGATGTTGCGTCTGGCTTTAAATGCACTTCAGCCGGTGGTCCGGTTAGTTTACCGTTTTTTTTGTTTTGTAAACCATCTATCTCTTCTGCGGGTTCCACTTCCCATGTGTTCTGGGTTAATTGTTCGCGTGTTCATCTTCGATCTGCACACTCTTGCAATATGCGACTTTTTTCCACAGTTATGGCATGTAGTGTTTTTAAATGGACATTTGTCACGTACATGTTGTCCTCCACATCCTTGACAGCCTTGCTGTGTTCTTGATTGACTTTGTTGCGTCGCTTCGGTTGTTTGTGCGATCTCGTATGCGGTTATGCGAGTCGGGCCGATTGTTATGAAAAATATGTAATCGCACGAAATGATCGATGATATTCTATGCACATGGGAAATTATATATGATAATTCTCGTGCCATGCATTGGAGGTCATTTTGAACTTTCTCTGCCGCACGCATTAGATTTTCACGGGCCTGGACCTGGACCTTATCGCGAATTACAAATGAATTCAAATGCAAACAGAAATTTTGGAAGGTTTCGATTTTTTGATTGAGAGCTATTATTCTTGGGACATTTGAAGGTGGGACCGTTGACGTGAGTATTAGTAGTAGTAGTAGTACTCAAGTAGTACTGGAGTAGGGTTTATTTGTGTAGGGTTCAAAGGAGTGAGGATTGTAGGGGTGGGGTTCGGAATGTTAGTGACTGTTGGAATGGATTTGTGTTCAGGTAAGGTGGTGGGCTTGGAAGACGTGGTTTTGTTTTTTTTTTGTATTTTTTCTTTTTTTGTTGCTGGAATTTTGTATCTGAGGTTACGGTGGTTTCTTCAATGATTGCGGTTTTTTTTGTGCTGGGTTTCGGACTAGTTGCATGATTTTCTTCGAAGTGAGCCAGTGAGATGAAAATTTAACCTTTCCTGAGGGGAACGGCTAATTTTTCTCTTCACGCTGGAAATAAAACCAGCTTTCTTTTCTTGTGAAGATGCCCGAAGATGGTACACTAGCTGATCAATGCCGGTCAGCGATGGCGTGGTTCTGAATAAAAGAATCCCAAGGCAAGTACAGCTTCCCCGAAATAATACGCAAGATAAAAATAACAAATGATATTTATTGGCTCTAATATCAGAGATCAAATAATTTATATGTATCGCTGTCACACTAGTAGTTATTATCGGTGGTGGAGATGTTAACAAGAGGTTTACAAGATCGATATATACACTCTTTACTTCTACCCAACAGGACCTGCAGTATCCAATAAAACAATTCTGTAATTCTCGCTTCGCTCTTCGGAACAATCGGAGTGGTAACCAGAACGTCCAGGAAATTAAAACGTGGTGTAAAAATTTTACCTATTATCAGAATAAATTCTGATAACCGTTCAAGGCGAATTAAGAGGGAACCGAAATGCGAAAACACATAAACTAAAAACAAATTAACCAAAATTTGTTACACGGCCCCCCCCCTAAAATGTCTGACCGGGGTCAAGACGGCATCTCGACTAAACTATCAGGTTTTAGCTACCTAAAACAAGCGTTACTAAGTCAGTAATCGTTACCGCCACTACTGTAGAAATGAAAAAAATTGAACAAGCCAAAAATCAGGCTTCCAAAAAAACTCAAATAAAAAAACTAAACAAAAGGTGAGTACTCAACTAATTACGACTCGTAATCATATATCAACCTAAGCGTGAGCCTCAAAGTGACTGAGTGCATAGCACTTCTACTAGTCAAAAAAATGAACGATTAAATTGTGTCGACTACGCAAAATAATCGACAAAAAAAGGTGATACAGCACCACATCGGACCTGTATCAAAACTCAAAAAAACCAAGCAAATGAAACACTAGGGTAACCCGCCCATAGTACTAGATAAGAATGGATCGCATGGGACCCATTCTGCACCGCTCGCAAGTGTATCTAACAACACACCCAGCAGTAAATTACTATCTCAGACCAAGGCAATCAGCGTCCTTGGAACGTAGAAACTTTCCTAATTAATTAAACTAAAAAATTGAATTTCAAATAACTCGATCACCTACTGATCAACACATCTACTCTACAGAAATATTGGCAACAATTAAAAGTAAACGAGATCAAATCTCAGATGGCGCAATTTGGAACTACAGTGTTATGTCCTCAAATCGAAAGTCAGATGTTCGACCCATATTTAATCTCTGATCGATGATGTAATTCTACCAGGATGTTACAACAATAACCCAACCTCCGCCCGTTTTGAGTCAGTACCTGATGACTCAAAAAAATTATGTAAGTCAGATAGACGACTTACCCCTTACTAAAGAAATATTTTTACTCATCCCTCACGTCTATCTCATCTAACCTATTCCGAGTATGCTGCTTTAGATCTCTACCACGCTCATTAACTAAACGGTATGTTAAGGGACCGGTCACTTCTCGAACTCTACATTTGATGTATTTAGGCGCTAATTTGCTACTAAAATTATCCACAGCTTTAGATAATACAAAATTCTTACGCCAAACAACGTCTCCCACCTTAAAGCGTATGGTGCGCTTTCTAAGGTTATAATGCTACATCAATATAGAGCTCGTTTAACCTGTTCATATCTTGTGCTAACTTTTCGCGGTTATCAAAAGACAAATCTTCCTTCCCTAAATCCGCGACTCGACCGTAATAATCACCCCTTGCGGGTACCGTACGACCTAGATTTAAAAAGGACGGAGTAAAGCCCGTTACTTCGTGAGTAGCTGAACGTAATGCATGAGCTATCAGGTGTATATGCTCGTCCCAAGTTTGGTGGTTATCCTTTATGTACGATCGATTAGCTGTTCCCAACACGCGATTGTATCTCTCCACAAAATTTACTTGAGGATGGTAGGAAGCGTTATACCATAAGTATAAACTGATAAACTGTGGACCGTTACCCACCATACAAATCTGTGGTACCCCAAATATCAGAAAAACTTATCCTCCAAAAACTCACAGATTTTACGAGACGTGGCCTTACGCAAAGGCTGTACCAGCAGGAACTTAGAGAACCAGTCGCACACCACAAGCAACATAGTGTTCCCGTTAGTTGATCGCGGAAACGGACCCATGAGATCTACAGAGATACTATATTGAGATAGAGATATTATATTGGAATGGGAAACGTACCTTCTTCTCGTTACCCATTAAACCGTAACGTCCGCCCTGAGAGGCTTTGGAAGCCAAACATATCTGGCACCGACGAACATAGCGACCCACATCCGCACGCATCTTAGGCCAATAGTATAACTCGCCGATCTTATTTAAGATTTTCGAAATACCCAAGTGAGCTGACGTCGGATCATCATGACACAGATGAAGAACCTCGTTGCGCCGGGATCTCAGAATCACTTGCTTCCATTCAACCAAATTCGAAGAGATGTCATGTTGGTTGATGATAAGTTTATAAAGATTACCTGATTCTATTCGCCAATCAGGAAATTGAGTAGGATTAAGACTTACTTTAGTAATCATACGCCGATACCAGGCATCAAAATCGGTCTCGGAAAGTTCCAGAGATGACACTTCCAAAGGAGCACGAGATAAGGCGTCAGGTACAACGTTTAAATTTCCCTTCCGATGAATGATGTTAAAATTATGTTGGGAGAGACGAACACTCCACCGAGCCAAATGACCCGTCGGGTCTTTCATACCCATTAGCCATAACAAAGAATGATGATCGGTAATAACAGTAAAATCTGTACCCTCTACGTAGGGTCTAAACCGCTCTATACCAAAAATTACCGCCAAACACTCACGCTCGGTCACCGAATAATTCCGCTCAGCTTTGTTCAAAGTACGTGAAGCATAGGCAATGACATGCTCTTTATCACCCTCGCCCTGTGTCAGAACGCAACCCAGCCCATAGTTTGACGCATCGCACTGAATGTAAAATCGTTGAGCAAAGTCCGGAGCTGCCAAAATTGGAGCTGAAACCAAGAGTTCCTTCAACATGCACGAACGACGCTTCGGCTTCTGGAGTCCACGTAATGGACTGGCGCTTAACCCTACCATTGATCAACTCTGTAATCGGAGCTGAAAGGGACGAAAAATAAGGTACAAACCGTCTGTACCAACTAACCATGCCGATAAAACGTCGAACCCCCGTAACGGTAGTCGGTCGCTCAAGTTTCGCAATAGCTTCTACCTAAGCAGAATCTGTGTGCAATCCGGCTTTGTCAACTACGTGACCTAAAAACGTCAAAGATGGTCTGCAAAATTGACACTTATCCCAATTAATAGTGAGGTTAGCATCTTTTAAACGTGAATAGACCTGGTCGAGTAATCGAAGTTGTTCTTCGAAGGTACTAGCAATGACTATCATATCATCCACGTAGATGAATAAACTTTCCCCTAACAGAGGACCAAACAAAGATTCCATCAGTCGTTGCATAGTACCAGGCGCATTTGAAATGCCAAAAGGCATGACCATAAACTCAAACAAACCTCGACCAGGTACTGTGAAGGCAGTTTTCTCACAAGATTCGGGAGCTAATGGCACTTGGTAAAAGGCTTTAGCAAGTCGATGGAGGTTATGTATCTAGCATCCCGAAGTCTCATCAGAATATCCTCCAAACGAGGAAGTGGAAAAGCGTCTTTTTCACTAATGGCATTAATTTTGCGACCATCAAAACACAGGCGATAAGTGCCGTCAGCCTTCTTGACGAGCAACATAGGAGAGGACCACGGAGACTGGCTCGGCCTAATGATATTTTGTTCCAATAATTTGTCCAGTTCTGCATAAACAATTTTACGCATTGCATGAGTCACACGCTTGGTTTGGTTAATTTTCGCTTTTGTTTGGGAGGCTATTTCTTCTACTTCAGAAGGTGATTCATAGTCTGATGAGGATTCGTCGCTCGATTGGATACTACGAATTTTTATTTTTGTTCGATTCTGTTAAATTTCGCAAAAAACTGTTCGGAATTTTGTTGTTTTCTAAACCGTGTTCTAAAATTTAGAAATACTTTATAATACGTCGTACGGACTGACGGAATGTTACTTTATAAGTAAAAGGTTCTGCCACTAGGTAGCGACCAAGTTAAGGCTCTATGGTATAACGAGGGGTAAAACTCTAAATTATACATGGCCGAATGATTCATAGCTGAATGATTCAAAATAAGATATAAAATAATAAGCATTATTAGTGTAAATGAGGTAAACATTGTTATGTTCTGATCAAATAATGATTTATTATCATATATAATTTCCCATGTGCATAGAATATTATCGATCATTTCGTTCGATTACATATTTTTGATAACAATCTTAATTTTTATTAATTTTATTAATTTTACCTCCAATCAATTTTAAAAAAAAATTGGAGGTATGGTAATCGAAAACAAATTTCAACTTTTTTTTTTTGCATTTTCGATATCACCGTGTTCAGAAACGTAAAGATCTGCAAAAAGTAAAATAAAAATTTCTGTGTCGGTCTGTCTGTCGGTCTGTCTGTCTGTCTGTCGTTGGATTTTATCGATCGATTTGCTTCCGAACCATTCAACCAATTACGACCAAATTTGGTATGGTGGTAGGGTTCACGGTGGAAAGGTGAAAATAAGGTTTTCGTCGCGATCTATCAATCAGGAGTGCCACCACAAGAAAATAATACGGGATTTTTTAAAAATATTTTGTCTTGCGATATGTTATTTTAAAGGCTTTAAAAGGCTTTATCCAGAATAGGTAAAATTAATCTTCTATCTGTCGTCTGTCAAAAATCACAAGTTGTCAAAGTTGAAACTTTAAGAGTGAATAACTCAAGAAATGCTGAAGGGATCTTACCCAAATTTGGTACGTAGGTACATTGATCCTAATGGATATGAGAGCATATGTAATCCTTCGATAGAAATCAGTAATGCAAAATGAAAAAAATAAAATTAACTTTTTTGGCAAAAACATGAAAAAAGTTTTTGTCGATCGATTTTCTCCGGCATTTCTGCGTCGATTGCAATCAAACTTATTGGACGTATGCCTCGTGGGCTGGAATGGTGAAAATAAGGTTTTGCCAGAGAAATCTTCACCAGGGCCACCACAATAAAAAAAATATCGTCACTCTCTGCCGCAATACCTTCAATCACCAGTACACCAAATTTTGTCCGGAGATACGATGACATAATGTTCATTTTTGTTATCTATTGTGGTAGCCTTAAAAAAGAGATCGGTAGCCCTGGCAAAGATATCTATATGTATCACCCCCTACCCTAAATCTATCTATAAAAGTTTTTTTAACAAAATCTAAAATGAAAAAAATTTTTTATTTTTGTACGCCACTGAATTTTTTCCAAAATTTTTATATACGTCACATAATACCGTAAGAAGTCACAAATAAAATTTCTCCAAGATTGGTACAACAAATTTTTTCGGTCATCTAGCGGATTTTTCGAAAATAAATTTTTGTAAATTACTGACTGTCGATTTACTGATTCTGAAAACATTTGCGAAAAAATTTAACAAACAGCCTAAACTTGGTCGCTACCTAGTGGCAGAACCTTTTACTTATAAAGTAACGTTCCGTCAGTCCGTACGACGATATTATAAAATATTTCCCACCGAACCACCTATTTTTGTATTCTAAAATTAATTGTTACAAGCCCTAAACTCAATTCTTATGCTGCACTCGGTATACAAATCAACATTAACCTAATTTTGACACATATGTCACAAAATTATGACGTTTATTAAAATTTTGAATATATTGTTTTATTTTTGCCAGCCATCTGACCAATTCTCACAAAAAATATATAAATTAAGATTTCAGTTAATATTTTCTATAATTTTTCTGACCTGCCCCGCCCTGTTACAATTGGCTCGGTTTGTTTTCTCACCAATACTTATACTTTCAAAGCTCCATCGACACACCAAATTTTAGCTGAATCGGTTAAACATTTCCGGAGATACGACGACATTTTCATCTTTTTTTATTTATTTTATTGTGGTGGCCCTGGTGAAGATTTCTCTGGCAAAACCTTATTTTCACCATTCCAGCCCACGAGGCATACGTCCAATAAGTTTGATTGCAATCGACGCAGAAATGCCGGAGAAAATCGATCGACAAAAACTTTTTTCATGTTTTTGACAAAAAAGTTAATTTTATTTTTTTCATGTTGCATTACTGATTTCTATCGAAGGATTACATATGCTCTCATATCCATTAGGATCAATGTACCTACGTACCAAATTTGGGTAAGATCCCTTCAGCATTTCTTGAGTTATTCACTCTTAAAGTTTCAACTTTGACAACTTGTGATTTTTGACAGACGACAGATAGAAGATTAATTTTACCTATTCTGGATAAAGCCTTTTAAGGCCTTTAAAATAACATATCGCAAGACAAAATATTTTTTAAAAATCCCGTATTATTTTCTTGTGGTGGCACTCCTGATTGATAGATCGCGACGAAAACCTTATTTTCACCTTTCCACCGTGAACCCTACCACCATACCAAATTTGGTCGTAATTGGTTGAATGGTTCGGAAGCAAATCGATCGACAAAATTTGACGACAGACAGACAGACAGACCGACAGACCGACACAGAAATTTTTTTTTACTTTTTACAGATCTTTACGTTTCTGAACACGGTGATCTCGAAAATGCAAAAAAAAAAGTTGAAATTTTTTTTCGATTACCATACCTCCAATTTTTTTTTAAAATTGATTGGAGGTAAAAATAAAAAAAAATGAAAATGTCGTCGTATCTCCGGAAATGTTTAACCGATTCAGCTAAAATTTGGTGTGTCGATGGAGCTTTGAAAGTATAAGTATTGGTGAGAAAACAAACCGAGCCAATTGTAACAGGGCGGGGCAGGTCAGAAAAATTATAGAAAATATTAACTGAAATCTTAATTTATATATTTTTTGTGAGAATTTGTCAGATGGCTGGCAAAAATAAAACAATATATTCAAAATTTTAATAAACGTCATAATTTTGTGACATATGTGTCAAAATTAGGTTAATGTTGATTTGTATACCGAGTGCAGCATAAGAGTTGAGTTTAGGGCTTTTAACAATTTATTTTAGAATACAAAAATAGGTGGTTTGGTGGGAAATATTTTATAATATCGTCGTACGGACTGACGGAACGTTACTTTATAAGTAAAAGGTTCTGCCACTAGGTAGCGACCAAGTTTAGGCTGTTTGTTAAATTTTTTCGCAAATGTTTTCAGAATCAGTAAATCGGCAGTCAGTAATTTACAAAAATTTATTTTCGAAAAATCCGCTAGATGACCGAAAAAATTTGTTGTACCAATCTTGGAGAAATTTTATTTGTGACTTCTTACGGTATTATGTGACGTATATAAAAATTTTGGAAAAAATTCAGTGGCGTACAAAAATAAAAAATTTTTTTCATTTTGGATTTTGTTAAATAAACTTTTATAGGTAGATTTAGGGTAGGGGGTGATACATATAGATATCTTTGCCAGGGCTACCGATATCTTTGTTAAGGCTACCACAATAGAAAACAAAAATGAACATTATGTCATCGTATCTCCGGACAAAATTTGGTGTGCTGGTGATTGGAGGTATTGCGGCAGAGAGTGACGATATTTTTTTTTATTATTTATGCAGTTAGGGAACAGTGAATATTATGTTGAGTTCCCAAATATTGAGGTACCCAATACAAATAGCAAGAGGGGAAAGAGAATGATGCAGTTCTAAAACTGTGTAAGTTGCGCTGTGAAAAGTTTAACAAAATAAGAATACAAATAAAAGTAATGTAGCGAAATAAAAGGTAAAACCTTTAAAATTGCACATAAAGGTAGGCAACACCCCATGTCTCAATCAAGCACCATACGTGAAAATTGAAATTAATATTAATTTAAAGTTTTGTATTATATTGTACTGATATTTCGAAGTTATTAAAAAAGTTGAAAATTTTTCAGAAAAATCCAGTAATACCTAAATATCTCTGTGCGCCCGGTTAACACGAAAATTATATTATGGTAAATGGAAATTTTAAATGTATTTTATAATTAATAAAATTATTTAAAATTTTTAATTATTATAATTTTAAATTTTTAAATTATTATTTCCAGTTATTTTCTTTCTGGATACACAAATTCAAATTTTAATTTTAATAAATTTCCAAAACAAAATAATTTTATGCATAGTTTGTGTGCATCACGTGAAGCAACTCAAAGGGATTTTAATTTTATAATTTACATTTATTTTAAATATTTTTTCAAAAAGGGAATTGGGACATTTTCCTGAAGCACGGAGAAATAGATTTTCAAAATTTTTATATTTAAAAATTATATTAAAAACACTCCGACACACACCATCACTCAAAAAAATCCACCCTTATCAGTTAGAATAACGAACTTTAAGTCAAGAATAAAAGTTCTGGAAATTGACCCAATCATGCCGGGTACTTTGATTTTCTTCCAAATAAATAAAAAGAATTCACTCACCAAAAATCAAAAATTTTATTCACAAAATAAACAACAAAAATAATCTCACAATTTAAATTTTCAATTACGGAGATTCTCCGTCAAAAGCGACCACTCCGGTCAACGCGGCCGGCAATCTCCTCTTACTCTCGTACCAACCCGAAATTGTTGGTACGAATAACAATTCTAAATATTTTCATTATCAAATTTCTCAAAAAATCAAGTTCAAATTCAAAAACAATCCACAATAAAAAATTTAAATTTAATATTACAATAAAATTTCAAAATTAAAATTAAAAGAAATTTTGGAACACAAAAAAAATGAAACATGGCAGTATATTTATACCGGTTATGTATGCTATACCTATTATCAGTTCATCTATATATCTTCATAAACAGGGTGGGATATTTTGAACCCTAAATCGCTAAATACCGCGACTACACCGACAAATTTAATTATATACAGTGTGAGGGATTTTGGATCGACAGTTTTTTAATAAGAACTTTCTGTTTTTATATGGAAAAAATGTTTAAACTTGGTGTCGTAATTATTTTTTTCTGCAAAAACAAAGATGAAGAGTTTTTTCGCCAGAAAAATAAATTATTGTTTCCAATTTTCCTTATCTTATATCATCTTTTTCTATCTATCTATTTTCTTCTTCTATGTAAATAAAAATGAAATGCTGTTCGTAGCTAAGCTCATAACTTTAGAAGGGCTGGACCGATTTGGCCAATTTTCTTTTGAATGTTCGTTAGGGTCCGAGTAATTTTACGAAAAAAAACTTGCAAAAGTTGTCCGGAAAATAGAACAATCAGGGAAAGACTAAACTTACTTCATTTCTATTCCGCTAGACGGCGCCACGTGCGCAAATGTCATTTGACAGCTTACTTCATTTCTGTTACGATAGATGACGCTACGTATGCAAATATCGTTTGACAGCATTTTTAAATTTTGTATTTAATTAGAGAATTAAATAAGTTTATGAAAGAGGCGCTGATTATAGATTTATATTTAGATTTAGGCATTCGCCTAATAATAATAAAAATAATAATTATTATTATAATTAAAATTACGCAGTATTCACATTACGAATTCTTTAAATATTATTAAATCATCGAAATTAATAATAAAAAAAAAGATTAAATAATATGACTGCGTTTGGCTGCACAAAGGCAAATTATTTTATTTTTCGTGAGACCCCGAGCGAAGCCGGGTATCTAGATACTATAAAAATAATTTTCAGTTGTTATCTAATTATCCGGTAATTCTTTTTGCATTTAAAACTAGTTGATCCTATTATTCGTTTAATCACGGATATGATTGTACATAATTGTGATCATGTTTGAGGTAGTAGATTAACGAATCATCATTCTACTAGGCTTCTAGAGAAAAGAAATAAAAATTGCAGCGCCAGTATGGTAAAGAATCGTAACTAAAACCTTCGATATATTTTTTTTTAGAATTTAGAAGAATTTATCGTAAAAATAACGTTAAAACCACGTGATTTGACGTCGAAAACACGTTAAGCAACGTAATTTTGACGAATTCTGACGCAACGATGACAACCGGGATTTTTTTTCTGTCAACAATGTGGTCTACTAGTTCAATTTATCTATTTTATATGAGTATTTTTATAATAATTATCATAATGAAAATATTTATAATTGATGAGCTTTAATAAAAATAATAATAATGCCAAATAAATTGAATAAATTACCTAAATGAGAGTTTTCTAAAATCTTAAATTAAATTGAAATGTCTAGTTTAGTTCGTTTGTGTTTTTATTACATACACATTGTTTAAAAGTTTTGTTGCATTCTTATATGAATAAGTTATGTAATTTATTCAATAATTTAACATGTAAATATTATTAAAGCTAATCAATAGTTTCAATATAAAGTTTGCCGTTTTCAGTATCAGGAAAAGGACAATATTTTATTTTAAGATGTCGTTTCTCTTGTGGAAAACAATGAAAACTGAACAACAGACACTTGACACTTTCAAATTAAAAAAAAAGCAAGGAAAAAGCATACATTTGGTAAGCGGTATCTATTACAAATGAAATCGTGGAATTAACATTAATAGCTGCTTTAGCAACCAGTACAATATAGGAGATTTTAGTTCCGTTGGTGGGTACTTGGTGGCGTATCTCTTATATATTTTTTTTTACCTTGCAGATAAAGGTAAATCACAAAGAGGGAAGAGCCCCTCTTGTGTTGTTGCCAAAGTTGTACCTCCGCTTAAGTCGCACCTCTTAAATATTAGGCGTAATATCACACCAACTGTGTGTGTTCCTGCAAAACAAGTAACTCCCTGGTCAACCACATTGTTTTAGGGTCTAGGACAAGTAACTCGTTTTGCCGGAAGGATCGCAGTTGGTGTGATATTACGCCTAATATTTAAGAGGTACGACTTAAGTGGTGGTACGACTTAGGCAACCTTACCCTAATACGAGAAAATCTTATTAAAAATAAACAAGAGATACATATTATATCTGTTGATGACTGCATAACTGTGCTAATACAAAATTTTGTGATTTGTGGGTTTAATATTAAAGGAACCAAATTTTGTAACAATATAAACGATTCAACGTGAATACAGCACAATACAAAACGAAAAATTGCAATATTTGCAATTGGGGGGGGCGAAAGAGAATGAAATTTAAGATTACCAAATTCTATTCCGTGATTTACTCAGATAATATTAACCTTAAGACTTTACTTTTTAACAATACCAGTATAATACAACAACAAAATTTTAAAACTTTTGAAAAAGGAGAAATGGGGAACTATCAGAAAACTGATCCCACAAATTGAACTTTTTTCTATAGACTGTCGGAAAGGGGACAATTTTCTAAATATTTTTTTTATTTTTATTTAAATTTTACATGAATTTTAGATAGGATATAAACCACGATTTCTACACGGCACGGGTATTCTGTTACCGCGCGGTACGTGTGTGCAGATATACTCTTAGTAAGTATTAGAGGTTGAACAAGTATTTTATGAACATAGTTTTTATTTAGACAAACCCAGAATTATTTTTTAGGGTGGATCCGTGATTTGTCGTGGTTGCTTTTGTCAAAACGGCAAGCGAGGGGTTGCGGAACGCCTGCCCGCTAAAAATACCCCTGAATGTAGCTACAACTCTGCAAACATGCTACTCGAAACTCATTTTAGGGTCCATCCGAGATTTGCTTAAAACTCTCAAAAATTATCTCCCTACCCCGCTGCAACTCGGTGTAAAGTGCGCGGTTACTAGCAAGGGGTTTTTCATGCACGACGTGCACTCGACAGAGTAACAATCCCATTTGGTGGAGATCGTGGTTTAATCCCTATCTGAAATGCATATAAAATTTCGATTTTTAAACACCGTTTCTTCGAAAATTAATGGATAATCTACCAAGCATTTTTTGAATTATACTGAAATACAGAAGAACAGAAATACTGAAATTATTGTATACAGTTTACCTAACCTCATAAAAGTCGCTTTTATGTCAGTACTTCTCAGATATTTTTAATTGCAAATTTTATTTCCTTCATTTTTGTTTATAATTAATATACATTTTTCTATTTTGTCTCACCGTTTCCAAGATACAGCGACTTAAAATAGACTTTGTAAAAGTCATTTTACACTGAACAAAATTTAAATTACTGCATCTTGGAAACAGTGCGCCCGAATAAAAAAATGTATATAACCAAAATTGAAGAGAATGAAATTTTTCACAAAAATTTTTTAATGCGTATTGCTGTAAAATCAATTGTTATATTACAAAATTGTCTTGAAAATGCACAATTGACATTGTTAACACAGGAGCGTCTCGATTTAATTTTCACTTTTAATGTTTTAAAAATAAGGATGCTAAAAATACTGAATTACTTACATCAATGTTAGTTCCCAGATCTTGCATCATTTCCAATGTTATATTAAAAGCAACATCGGTTCTGTTATATTTGTACGAAATTGATTTATGTACAACAACATAATCTTCATTGAAAGTAGTTATATCAATTCTTTCGGTTTTACCAATAAAATCATTTTGTTTATACTGAAATTATGATTAGGATATTAAAAATTTCACATTGCAATTTTTTTGCTGCTATTAGTTAATATTTATTTTCAACCGGCTTCGCTAATATAGTGTAGCATCATCAGAGTTACTCAGCAAGATTGGAAAAACTTCAACATTTCTTGATTTATAAAAATTCTACACATACTACTCGAAAACTATTTTATGACATTTTGCAGATTAATCCTGATGATGTTTCATTTATTTATCAAATAAATTACGTAAGTACATTTTTTATTTGAACACCCAGTATATTCCATATCAGCATTAATACAATACATAATATTATAAACTTAAACATATTTAAAGCACCCGCGGTCAACAATCACTTGGGAGAATTTTGCATTCGCCTGGACAAAATTATTATATATACTCAGTGTTATATTACATTTTCCACTTCACTGCACTAAACAGGAAATTATTTAGGAGATAAATATCAAAATATTGTCATGTAGGTACACCAAATTATGTCAATCCATTTCCAAATTACTATTTCATTTTCAAAAATAAATTATATTACTAGAGGTAATAATATGGTGCATTACAGAATTTCAAGGCAATTATAATATGGCTTTGAAAAATTTGTCTCTTTGTGATTTGATTCGAATTTTTTAACTGTAAGTTTATTAAAAAAAAAGATTATATTAACCTTTTTTTGTTTGATTTCTCTTCAGGTCTTATGGTGTTTTCTGCTTCAAAAATAAATATATCAGATACTTTTTTAATTTATTTAAACCAGATACAAATATTAATAATACACAATAATTGTAATTTAAATATTTTTGGAAAAAATTTAATTTGGATTTTATTTAAACTTAAATATTCTAGGTAATATGGGACCGACACTAATTATCCCACTTAGGATCTTTGAGTGCAATATACAATTTTGGATTGATCACCACAACACCATTATACACCATTTGCAAATCAACCATATAGCGACCAAATGGAATGTGGGGAGGAAATTTAGAGAAATCAATAGCAAATTTACAAATCAAGTAAGTTCCCTTAAAGCAAAATTTAATTAGTTATAAATAAAATATTTTCCTAATAAATTACTTTCTTAAAAGGACAATCCGTAAAATTTCCGCACACCAAAAGTTCTCGAGCCCCAAATATATCTTCTTGGAGCATTCGACAAAGATTTACTGGAAAATTTATTGGAAAACGTCGATATTCGTTACTTGTAAATCTGAATACTTGAACTTTTGCCTAAAATTCAAATTATTCACATTTACTATAACATAATCAAGGAAAATGCAAATTAAAGTAAGACTCAAATATATTTACTTACTTCAATGCTGCTTCCAATTTCTTGCACAATTTCGAGTGTTAGATTATAAGCTACATCGGTTCGGTTATATTTGTACGAAATTGATTTTATCACTTTAACATATTCTTCGTTAGACGTTGTTATATCAATTCTTTCGGTTTTACCAATAAAATCATCTTGCTTGTACTGAAATGTAAAGCTTCAGTTTAAAATTGAAAAAGTAGATAATCAGTACGTTTTTTATTTGAACACCAAATATACTTAATATCAGCATGAATAAGATATACACAAAGGAAAGCATTTTTAAAACACCCGCCGCGATGATCACTTGAAAAAAAAGTTTTAGACAAACTTATATACCCAGTGCAGTTTTCATTTTCCACCTTCCAATGCAAGACAGGATATTATGATGCTGATAGCAATTAAAGTTTTGCCATGTGCATTATTCTGTGTCATTTTTAAAAAATAATTATATTGAAGGGGAATCGGATGGTGCATAATACCAATTCAAGGCAAATTTTAAATTACTTTTAACAAATTTGCCTCTTCGTGTTTTTAATTAAAATTAAACTGCAGATTCCACTTGCATAACAATGTAGCAATTACAGGTTTCTATTGAAATAGTAAGCAAATAAGCTGATTGACTTTCAACAAAAACTATACAATCTTCTTATTTTTAAGGTCCTCTTATGTCTTTTACAGGTCAAGCCGAAGAAAGAATCGCTGAGAAAATCTGGCATACAAGCGGAAAGCAATGGGAAAAAATTTAAATAAAGTTTTTGGAAACTTAAGAAAATGATAGAAAATCGCAAGAAATCTTAGAATATCTCAAAAATCTTAGAAAAGTGAAGGAAAATCTAGAAAATTTTAGAAAAGTTTAAGAAATTCACGGAAATGCAGAAAATTTTAGATATTTAGGAGAACAGAGAAACGCTGTTTTTTCAGAAACCTTCCAAAGCTTTCTTCGATCTTAGAGTTACACCACAGGGGTGCTCCTAATCAGTCGGTTGATCAAAATCAAGATAATGGAGTATGAGATTTATTGGTCATAATAAATAAGTTTTAATTCAAAAACAAGCAAACTGATTATATTATTTTGTGAACCCACTATCAAAAATATTCTTATCTTTAAATTCTTCTTCTTCTATTTTCTTCAGATTTATAATTGAATTGATGCCTATTCAGCATCTTTGCATGAAATTTTATAATACAAAATTTATAGAAAAAAATTTGTTAAATATTTTTGAATCTGCAGCTGTAATCGTAAATAGAGCGACAATAAAAAATGGATTTTAAAGATTTTCATTATAAACAATATGCAATTATTAATTTATTATTTTTAAAATTTTACAAATTATTAATTAATAAATTACAAATAATATTGTTTTTCTCCAACCGTATTAAAAGCAGTACATTTTTAGTAGCATTACCTCAACTAAAAGTTGACGTTTTCGTTATTAATTTAAAAATGCGAAAATTGCTAAGCAACACTTTTTTTTACGTGCACTAAAAAAACTTTTTTGTGCATGACTTAAAAGTGATTTTATTTTTTACTATTTTTGTGCGCGATCGATCTAAATTTTTGCATATGCCTTCCTACCGATAATTCACGGGGGTGTGTCTGTGACGAGGGGGGAGAATTTTTTGCTCAGTTTTTTGATATCTAGCGCCGTTCTCGAGTTATTGCTAATTCAAACAATATAGAAAAAGCACTCTTCGAAATTATACAATATTTAAATGTCAAAGTGACTTTTCTGATATTACATCAAATAATGTTTTAAAATTAAGTAATTATATTTTAAATTTTATTTAATTTTTGGTTGGAGAAAAAGTAATATGTCTCATTTGGATTAAAAGTGTCTTTGTTTGACGTGCAATTATTGCATTCGCTCGGCTCCGCTGGCGCTCCGCCTTGCAAATGCAAAAATTGCTTGTCAAACAAAGTTTCACTTTTAATCCGAATAAGACAATGTACTATTTTATTAAATTTTATCTCATTGAACCTATGTATGTAGTTCAATGGTGTCTATTTGGTATTGATATTTTTTAATTTCGTTAATAGCTTTTTCTAGAGGAAATAATCAAATGATCCAAATCACGCTTTATAAAAATCATATTTTAGATCTCAAATTAAAAAAATAATAATTTATTATATAAATATATAATTATAGTAATTAGAAAGAGTAATGAGAAATTATAATTGAAATTTGATAAAAATCAATAATTTATGTAACTCATTGAATCAGACAGAAATTGTAAAAATTATTTATGTTTTATTATGTGACCTCGACTACTGCCCGATTTCTTCACTTTGAGATATCTATCGGATAACGAATCCGTCCGACAAATTAATCAAGTAACCAATCAGACAACCGCAATTCAAACTCAAAGTAACAAATAAACAAATTTGATTGGTCACTTGATTAATTTGTCGGCCGGATTCATTATTCGATAGATATGTATCTCAAAGTGAAGAAATCGGGCATAAATCTATTAGGTACATGAAGGTAAAATAAAAATATTTTATTTTTTACCAAAGGAATATTTTGAGTGTAACTAAGATTGAAACAAGCTTTGACAGGATGAAAGAACACAAAAATTAAACAAACTTTTCTTGTCACATTTTATGATTCGACCGTGTATCTTTTTTAATTTCTATATAAAATCATTTTCTATAATATTCATATTTTCTTTTTTCAATCTGCTCTTGTTCTCTATTATATTCTTTTGTCGTTAAGATTAGTCAACTTTGCAACTATCACCTCCCTTCCAGGTACTCTGCCTATTTTGAATAGGGAACTGTATTCCCTTGATTACAATGTTGCACCTTCTTCTCTTTTTCTCGTACTTCTCTAGTTCCATTTCAAGTCCCATCATATACTTTTCGTGCCCTCCATTCTACTTTCGAAATCCTTAATTTCACTAATTAGCTTCTGTTTTTCTATCTCTCACTTTTCCTCTACTCTGTCTATTTTTAACTTCAACTCTCCTATTTCCTCTTTGTTACTGTTGAAACCCTCGGTCATCGTTCGCAAACATCATTTCGGCAACAGAAAACGAATAAAAATGTGACTCAGTTAGATTGCAATAGTTTTATTAGGAAGTATAAGTGTCACCAGGTAACAGGTGTGTACAGAGTACTACCCACTACTATTTATTATTAACTTCCTACAGAAGTTCCACATTTAACCTTCTTAAGATTTCGTGTGATGTTATCTCGTATGTTCTGGCATTCAATGTTCGAGAATCTCCCTTTTTTCGCAACTATTTTCTCATTGCACTCTGCTATTACAGCGGCAATGACTTTATTTACTTGGTCGTCTTCTTCATATTGGGTTTTGATCTTTTTCTTTGCAGAGTCGTCATCTTTTCCAGTCGCTTTATGAAGAGACCCGGTCTGGGCATCCAGCAGGGTTCCTAAGTGGTCGCTGGATGACGATCGCGAGGCGCCCACCCTAACGCCGACCGCGACCGGTACTGGGGTATCTCCCCCCCCCCTGCACCGTAAACTTTTCTCTCTGATTCCATATTCATAGAATGCCTGATTAAGTTTTACGTAATAATTATGCACAACCATTTAAATACCATCGCAATATATTATTTTTACGCTTTTTTAACTTCTTATTATAAATTTAATATTTGTCTTTACATTTTTATTAAATTTATTAATATTAAATTGATAAAAAAAATCAATTTTTATCACCGAAACTACTACTAGTAAAATAATATCAGTTCCTAATTTGTAATCAGTGAATATAACAAAATAAAATAGTTAATTAAAAAGTAATTACTTTTTTTTTGTTTTTAATTTTGGTTGGGTAAGATGATCGAATTTGAAACTTTTTAGTGCTATCAATCAAATTAATTACCTCGATGCACAAAATTTACAATTATTTAAATTAAATTTCGATTTTGCTTCTACTCTCTTAGTACTATTTTGTAATTCCTCCAAGTACTTGTTTCATTATGAGCAGCTACAAAATGCATATTCACAAAATTCAAACAATTAATGTTAATCAAGATTTTGTTCCAGTTTATAGAAATCAGAAACAAGTTTTAGCTTTTTCTTCCAGGTGCGTTCTCTATAATTTTTATTGGTCCATACAATACTTTAGAAAGTTTTAGGAAAAACAAATTAAATTCTAAAGGCAAAGCTGTGGGTGGTTATTTCACGACTATAAAAACCTATATTGAAAACTACTTGGAATCAACTTCCTTGCATGGATTAAAATATGCAGGCGATTCTTCAATTTCCTACGGAGAACGGTAAATTTAGTACAATAATTTTATGATTGCAGTTATATATTTCACAAATAAAGTTTTATTAAACTTAGCAAAAAAGTCAAGTTTTTGAATTCATAAGTATTTAAAATACGTAAATTTTTTATTCTGAATTTATATCTCATGTGTAATATGAAGACATTATATTATACTAAGTTTACACTTTGTCTAACGTTGAAATAACGTTATATTTAAAATAACGTTAAATTTACGTTAGATAATGTTTCCACTTTAATATAGCTCTTAACATTGTATTTGCATTTTTTGTAGTTTAATTTTTGAATTTTGTATTTGCGTAAATGTTGTATTTACGGAAAATCAAGATTAATGTTCAATATATTATAGTATACAATATAGATGAACAAACTGTAGATAATGATAATGCATTTAATTATTTTGTAGACTCTTTTGGTTAGTGGCGTTTATCGTTGCAGTGGTTACAGCTGTATATTTCATATTACAAATTTATGATAAGTACGACAAAACGCCCGTCATTATCACTTTGAGTCCCTTACCTGTAGCACCTCATGAGATGCCGTTTCCATCAATTACAATTTGTAACTTAAACAAGGTCCTTATAGATGAAGCTGAAGATATTAACAAAAATGGGTATTTAAAATTTGTATATTAAAGTGGCAAATATGTTAGCCATATGGCAAATATACATATGAAAAAATGCTTGGTCGCATCAACCACACTGCTGTGAGCTAATGTCCATGTTCAATCAATGGGTTATGAAATAATATACACTCGGCTGCACGTGTTAGTGCCAAAATAATATCCACAACTAAATTAACAATGTGAAGACCTTATTATAACAATCACTGCTAGAGCCATCTACTAACATAGTTATGAAACAATTTTTGTATTTGCCATCTTAATAAGCAAAATTGATATTTTAATTCTTCTTTACTTAATTTATAAATCGATGCAGGTCTATAATGGAAAAAAGCTTCCTTGATGATACTTGTGATTTTTCCGAAACTCCAGCTGTTAAAAAATATGATAAAAAAACGGAAAAATTTGAAAATTATTTCCGATTTATAAAGAAGGTATGTTTCAAACAAACCAGAAAGATTATAAACGCGACTTTATTTCTGATAAATTAAAATATATATATTTGCAGGTATTTCCTAAGTGCAATCAAGTTTTAAAAGTTTGCAAGTGGCGCGATGTTGAAGTGAATTGCATGGATATATTTCAAGAAGTTCTAACAGACGAAGGGTTGTGTTGTACTTTCAATCAACTGCCGAGTAATTACATTTTCAAAAATAAGTAAGGTTTCAAACGAAAAGTAAACCGTAAGCGAAAATATATCACAATAATCATTTTTAAATATTTTTTCAAGTACAAGGCAAGAGACTATCACGCCAATCAAAATACATCAGGAAATTGACGATTGGAATCCCGAAGACGGATATGCACCTCGTTCTCCATTGAATGTCTATCCTTACAGATGTATTGGTAAATTTATGTTATATTTGTTACAAGGGATCGATTCCTGAGTTCGTTATATTATAATGCGATTTATTCAGAGATATTTGCGACGGTTGACTGAAGACGAGTACAAAATTGATCTGAAACAATAATAAAAACCAAAACGTTGCCACGGAACAAACGTAGCCAGAAGGGCGTACGCGCAAAACCTGTCTTTTGTATTACCCAAACTAGCTCTTGGAGATGGGTCGCGGGGGTGTATCGGAAGGATACCGCGGAAATACAAAAGATAGGGGGGGTCGAAATACTTGTGGAGTCGTCACAATCAGGAAAGGTCAAGTTTATGGGCGCCACTCGAACTAAATGAGACTTACCACCAATGACAAGCTCCGCTATGCTTGTTCGAGAAATCGTCACGGAACCTTTCTTACGTAGAATCTGCTTGGTGGTCGTAGGAAAGAAAATATTGATTAACAATAAAACACTTAAATAGAAATAAACATATAATACATAAATAATTTGGCCTAAGGTAGGCAACACATCAAACAATATTGATACAATCGAGAAAAGGGAATCTATAAGAGATTCCAAGATCGATACGATCATATATAATAGCTGCGCAACAATCCTAATCAAGAAGTCTTTGAAATGGCCAAGCTGAATAGGTAGATGTACCGAAGGTAACTTCTTGACTTTGATTGAAAGCGACAAAAAGGTTAGTAGCGATAATATATTTAATACTATAATACAAGTAATTGAAATTTGGCTTATTAAGCAAGCCACTATGAATAACTTTATTCCAAAAATACATAAACCAATGGTAACGATGGATTCAATAATCTGTAATACCGGTATGGTGTAAGAGTTTAATAGCATACGATAAGTTAGATGTAGAGTTAAACTTGTTGGTTGCCGATAAATCGTAGACACAAATGCACTCACAGTTAGTTTTAAAAATAGTACAATTGTTTTTACCTTAATGCTGTCCTGCGCCACCAGCTGCATACGAAGAAGGTTTGTAACGAGATCTCGAACAAGGTAGATGTAACAGGTACTCTTTCGACTCGACTTCATAAGACAAACTTCTTGTTGATAAGGAACTGAATTGCGGCACGGGAGGTAATCGTAAGTGGTTTTAATACGATAATTAAAGGTAGTACACAATTGTCTACAGGCATGAACTTCGATACTACTCAAGATGTTTAATCCAGATAATTGAAACTTCACTAAAAGTTTATGGCGCCAAAAGGTAGCATTTAAGGTTAGGTACAAACACTCGAGAAAATAAGTCTTTAACATGAATTTTTGGTAGCCGACACAAGTAGATGTTAAACTCACGAAGTTTCGGTAAGTTTCTTAATGAAACAGAAGCCGTGATTAGTGAAAGTGAAATTCTTAATATGAAATGCACAATGCAGATTGCTATTAATAGCATAAGCGATTTTAGCGACCCGATAAATAATAAATTCGCTAAAGCGACAAAAATACCCATACGGTACGATAATTCAACCAAATTCGGGGCTATATAGCTTTATAAAAAAAGAATTCACTTCACTTCACCCAAAAACTTAAAGCAGTCCGCTCGACGCTACAAAAATTCTCTCTCTCCCCACCGCGCACAATCGCCTTATCTCTCTAACCAAATTCCTAAGTTGCTTTTCAAACGAAACGCTAAGTGACGCCACGTACCGGTATATAAAATTAAAAATAAACTTTAGGTGCGTCTGAACTTAACTACCAAATTAAGATTAAAAGCAAATGTCAAAATGACATCACACGCCCCTTAATTGGAGAGCGATTTCTCAAATCGGTCTTAAGCAAATACTAAACTAATCTATTCTAAACTGAACTAACCTAAACTGAACTAATCAAAAACGAATACCAAATAAATATAGTCCTCACTGTATGAAATAGCAAAATGGTATTACTCCCTCTTTATAACTCAAGGTAAGTAAGGCCCGATAACGTGACCAACACCGTAGAAAATAAATTAACGTCCCAAACGACGGACAGTTTAAAGTCGTGAACGGACGATACAGAAGAAAAACTAAATTAACCCGGCGTAAGTTTAAGATCTTTGGCGTGCCAAACACCCTTAAGATCACCGGAAGCGTCAGACAATTCATAAGTAGCTGAAGAAACTTTCTTCTTAATAAAGAAGGGGCCGACAAATTTAGGTGCTAACTTGGCTGTAAAATAACGAGACGCGTCAGATAAGATATGATTGCGACGCCACACCGAATCACCAACTGCAAAGTTTGCCGGACGACGACGCAAATCGTAAACAGATTTATTTTTTTCATAGGCTGCTCTTAACCTATCAACAATGTCGTCGTATAATTTATGAAGTGCCTTAGGCTTATCTTTAAGGTAGGCTCGGTCGCCAAACGATAACTCAGTATTTTCAGATATTTCGGACGCTCCGTTTTTCGCGCCATCAAGACAAATTTCGCGGCCAAAATTGGCAAAATAGGGTGTAACACCCGTAACCTCGTGAATTGCGGTACGCATAGCGCAAGTCACTCGAGCCAGAAACTTATCCCAAGTACGGTGGTTATCAGCCACATAGGATGCCAACATAGTCTTTAAAACACGATTAACCCTTTCTACGGGATTCGCTTGCGGATGGTAAAGCGCATTGAAGGTCACCTTAACATTATAGGTTGACAACATATTCCGGAATTCGCGACTACGAAACTGAACTCCATTATCGCACAATAAAATTTTAGGAGCACCGTAAACTAAAATAATCTCCTCTTCAATACGTCGCGTAACAGCCGTAGCGGTTGCCGCACGTAATGGAAAACATAAAGAATATTTCGAAAAATAATCTGCAACTACTAAAATTTGAGTATAACCACGAGTAGAACGCGGCAACGGACCTACTAGATCAACCGATATCATCTGCCACGGACGTGTAACAACGGGATGGCCTACCATAAGGCCAGCAGGTTTCTTCTGTTCAGGCTTATGAGCCACACAGGTAGTACAACGATTAACATAACGGGTAACGGAACAACGTAATTTCGGCCAATAATACTGTTGAGCAATACGATCAAAAGTTTTCCTAATGCCTAAATGTCCGGATGTCGGGACATCATGACAAGATCGTAAAATTTCAGAGCGACGATGGTTCGAGATAACTTCTTTCCAATTATCTGCGTCCTCTCTTAAGTCAGGATAATCGGGACTGACATGTTTATATAAAATACCGTTTGTAATTTTCCACTTAGGAAACGCTTGAGGTTTCTTTTCGACACGAGCTAACATAGAGCTATACCAACGATCATTCATTTTCGCCACAGGGGCGTTCGGTTCAGTGGGGATGTCTGCCACAACGATAGGATTATCCGATATAACTTCGATAATGGGAACGGCACGTGAAAGGGCATCCGGGACAACATGATCTTTTCCTTTCCTATGTATAATTTCGAAGTCGTACTGTTGGAGGCGTACAGCCCAACGAGCCAAACGACCGGTAGGCTCCTTCAAATTATTCAACCAAACAAGTGAGTAATGGTCCGTAATGACCTTGAACCTGGTTCCTTCAACATAGGGACGTAACTTTTCGATAGCCCATAACACCGCCAAACATTCGCGCTCAGTCACAGAAAAGTTCTGCTCCTGACGAGTCAACGACCGACTTAAATAACTAATTACGTGTTCGGATCCTTCTATCTCCTGAGTCAAAACGGCGGCAATGCCATACCCAGAAGCATCTGTCTGGATCGTAAAAGGAAGATCGAAATTCGGACACGTCAAAATAGGAGCACTAACAAGATTATTTTTCAAAGTGTCCAACGCAAGTTCGCAAGATGATGACCAATTGAACTTCTGACCACGCTTGAGGAGTGCAGTCATAGGCGCAATGATAGACGAAAAATTCGGAATAAACCGACGGTACCACGACGCCATACCGATAACTCTGCGTACTTCAGAAACAGATTTAGGAGTTGGAATCCTCATAATCGCTTCAACTTTCTGTGGGTCCACCGATAACCCTTGTTCGTTAACAACATAACCGAGATACTTAAGCTCGGACTTCACAAACTGACATTTATCTTTACTTAGGGTTAAACCGGCATTACGAAGACGTTTTAAAACTTCTCTAAGAATTTCCATATGTTTCTCAAATGTTGGCGCACATATGATAACATCATCTAAATAAACAAACACATAAGGTTCGAGCTCGGCACCTAAAACTTTGTCGATAAAGCGCTGCCACGTTGCAGGTGCATTGTGCAGGCCAAATGCCATTCTAGTAAACTGAAAAAGTCCACGTCCAGGAATTGTAAACGCGGTATACTGTTTGGACTCTTTATCTAAAGGAATTTGCCAATAGGCTGACTTAATGTCGAGAGATGATATGAACTTAGCTTCACGCAAACGATCTAAAATCGCCGAAATATACGGTAAAGGGTATGCGTCACGGTCGGAAACTTGGTTAACTTTACGAAAATCTACGCAAAAACGAAAGCTACCATCGCGCTTCTTAACTAACAGTACAGGACTAGACCACGCGCTATTTGATTTTTCAACCACTCCCATGGACAACATTTTCTCTAATTCTTTGTCAATTTGTTTTTGCAAAACAGGCGAAACCGGGTAATAACGCTGCTTAATAGGCGCTGAAGAAGTTGTAATTTTATGCTCTACCGAAGTAGCACAACTTAGAGTATTTCCGGTAACCGGAGGAAACGAAGCTTCAATCAGCTCAGCTAACGTTAATTTTTGTTCGGCAGTTAAAGATAATTCCGGAGTGACCGTAGATTCAGGTTCTAAACTACAAATGTCGTCAGGACGCGAGAACTTCCACTCGCCTCGAAAGACGTCGGGAACGAACCCAATTGATTTCCAAAAATCTATTCCGAGAATCAGCATATGCTTGACTTCAGGGACCACAAGTACATTAATAACGATAATTTTCCCATTTAAATTAATAGGTAAGTCGACATAACCCAAAATGTTAGTAGTGCTGCCGTTGGCTAAGGTGCACTTTGAATTAAACCGGCTATTCAAATGAAAGCCTAATTTGGAAAGGATTGCCCAACCTTCTCCACCAAGAATTGTGCGAGTAGCACCAGAATCTAGTAGGGCAGGAAGTTTCTTCCCCATAATCTCAACTGAAACGTACGGGCGTTCGTCATCACGAGCATGTTCGATAATATAATCTAGAAGGACTTTATTCTTCGTAAAGCGAGAGTCGCGATCATCACGTATTTTATCGAAATAACGGGTGGAATGGAAGACTTGAGAGGCTATAGTTCCACTACCTATTGACCTCTCCGGTAGTTTTCCGAGCTGGAAGAGCATTTAGGGCATGAATTGACAGTAAAATTCGGATTTCCGCATCGATAGCAATATCTGCGCGTCCTAGGCGCTGTACACGCACGCGCCATATGTTGTGCCGAATCACAATTCCAGCACTTATAGCCACCGTCAGTCGATATAACGCGAGAAGGAACCGATACGCGAGCTGAAGTCTCCGCAGTCGCTACTTCCACATGAACATCGAGATAGGCTAGGTCAGGTTCCAAATCTGACTTACGCTTGGATGGCGGTACGTAGTTGTCAATTGCTAACCTCCTCTCTTCGATAGTTTTACCGTAACGAGTCAATTCACGGATGGTCGAGATCTCAACTAAACCTAATTGAGTTTGGTAAAATGGCGTGAGATTACGCCTCAAAATTTTTAATTGCTTCGCTTCAGGAAGCTTTTCCGAAAGTCGAGAGAACATGTTCTTCATTACGGCCACGTAAATACCTAAAGTCTCATTTGCACCTTGAGTGCGTCGCTCAATTTCACGTAATAAGACATCGTCATAATTAGGCGGTAAGTATTCATCGCGTAAGGCATCTGCCAACTCACCCCAGGAACAAAAGTTTTCGCGGTTAGCACGATACCATACTAAGGCTTTGTCCTTGAATAAATCAAAACTTTCTCTAAATAGTTGCTCTTCTGAAACATTCCGCGCTATCTTCAACTCACTCACATGTTCCAAAAATGCGTTAATAGATTGGCTTCTATCGCCAGAAAAAGATATTCCCCATTTTACTACCGGTATGGGTTTAATAAACCCAGTCACTGATGAAGGGTTAACTGACTGACAAGGTACGTTAGGTGAAGTTACAGCAATCGGGTCTGGAGACGATATAACAACAGGGACAACATTTGGAGGGTTTAAAGGGACTGAAGGGACAACAGGAACACTTTTAACATCTTCAACTTTCAAAGATTGAATACCCGATAATAAGCCTGAATCCGCTAGTGAAAACTGAGGAGTCGCAGCAATCGTAGTTTTCCGAGAAATTTCATAGTTAGAAATAATATCCGCTACAGCGTTTCTTAACTCGTCTTTACTCTTAACTCCCTCCTCGCTAAGCGGTAATGAATTCTCAATACGATTTATAATATGAACAATTCTCGTCTCAATGGCCGGCACTGGTGGTGTGATTACACCAGCATTCGCGATAAAATCAATCAAAACTTCGAGAGAATTCTGAATTGCATCTTCGTCTTCATCAAAGGAAAACATATAAGGTGGTCGTGTAAAGGACGATTCGGTAAGTTCATTACTTAAAAGTTTTCTTAAATATTTACGCAGAGTTGCCACATCCGCTTCTACGCGACAACCTCTAACTGCCAATTCGTAAAGTAACTCAACTTTTAGTAAACGGTCAACATTGAATTTATATGCTGCAGCAACAGCTTCTAAATCGCCCTGCATTTTGGAAAATTAAATAAATCCGGAATATAACACAAAAGCTAAAGTAACAAAATCAGGCGCGATACGAAAAATGTCAAAATTATTTTCGATAAAACAATGGCAAAAAAATACAAAATTTGTCGACAATACAACAAGTGCAACAAAAGAAGGCCTAAACAGTTGGGCGCCAAAATTATGCCACGGAACAAACGTAGCCAGAAGGGCGTACGCGCAAAACCTGTCTTTTGTATTACCCAAACTAGCTCTTGGAGATGGGTCGCGGGGGTGTATCGGAAGGATACCGCGGAAATACAAAAGATAGGGGGGGTCGAAATACTTGTGGAGTCGTCACAATCAGGAAAGGTCAAGTTTATGGGCGCCACTCGAACTAAATGAGACTTACCACCAATGACAAGCTCCGCTATGCTTGTTCGAGAAATCGTCACGGAACCTTTCTTACGTAGAATCTGCTTGGTGGTCGTAGGAAAGAAAATATTGATTAACAATAAAACACTTAAATAGAAATAAACATATAATACATAAATAATTTGGCCTAAGGTAGGCAACACATCAAACAATATTGATACAATCGAGAAAAGGGAATCTATAAGAGATTCCAAGATCGATACGATCATATATAATAGCTGCGCAACAATCCTAATCAAGAAGTCTTTGAAATGGCCAAGCTGAATAGGTAGATGTACCGAAGGTAACTTCTTGACTTTGATTGAAAGCGACAAAAAGGTTAGTAGCGATAATATATTTAATACTATAATACAAGTAATTGAAATTTGGCTTATTAAGCAAGCCACTATGAATAACTTTATTCCAAAAATACATAAACCAATGGTAACGATGGATTCAATAATCTGTAATACCGGTATGGTGTAAGAGTTTAATAGCATACGATAAGTTAGATGTAGAGTTAAACTTGTTGGTTGCCGATAAATCGTAGACACAAATGCACTCACAGTTAGTTTTAAAAATAGTACAATTGTTTTTACCTTAATGCTGTCCTGCGCCACCAGCTGCATACGAAGAAGGTTTGTAACGAGATCTCGAACAAGGTAGATGTAACAGGTACTCTTTCGACTCGACTTCATAAGACAAACTTCTTGTTGATAAGGAACTGAATTGCGGCACGGGAGGTAATCGTAAGTGGTTTTAATACGATAATTAAAGGTAGTACACAATTGTCTACAGGCATGAACTTCGATACTACTCAAGATGTTTAATCCAGATAATTGAAACTTCACTAAAAGTTTATGGCGCCAAAAGGTAGCATTTAAGGTTAGGTACAAACACTCGAGAAAATAAGTCTTTAACATGAATTTTTGGTAGCCGACACAAGTAGATGTTAAACTCACGAAGTTTCGGTAAGTTTCTTAATGAAACAGAAGCCGTGATTAGTGAAAGTGAAATTCTTAATATGAAATGCACAATGCAGATTGCTATTAATAGCATAAGCGATTTTAGCGACCCGATAAATAATAAATTCGCTAAAGCGACAAAAATACCCATACGGTACGATAATTCAACCAAATTCGGGGCTATATAGCTTTATAAAAAAAGAATTCACTTCACTTCACCCAAAAACTTAAAGCAGTCCGCTCGACGCTACAAAAATTCTCTCTCTCCCCACCGCGCACAATCGCCTTATCTCTCTAACCAAATTCCTAAGTTGCTTTTCAAACGAAACGCTAAGTGACGCCACGTACCGGTATATAAAATTAAAAATAAACTTTAGGTGCGTCTGAACTTAACTACCAAATTAAGATTAAAAGCAAATGTCAAAATGACATCACAACGTTTAACAAAACAATAAAAATAACAAATAATCCCCAATAAAATGATCACGGCACCAATGATCTCCATAGCAAATGATTCCCATAACAAATAATCCCTAATCAAATGATCCCGGCGCTCATAATCTTAGCGACATATGATCCCCACAAAAAATGATTCCAATAACAAATAATCCCTAAGTAAGTGATCCCCCCAAAGTGAATTTTAAAAACTGCCATTATCATTTAATTTTTTTAAAGTCATTTTTGTCAGACTCCGTATTTACCGTCTTAATCCGTTGCCACAAGAGAGTTTCTTGGGAAAATATGGGTTTGTTCCGTATATCGCTTCGCATGGGGGCGCCGCCGTTCTGATGACCGCCACTACGGCAAATCACAGATTCACCTTTTTTGTCTAATTTAAATAAAATTCTAATCTATTTTATGTGTACTATCGGACTACACGTACGGACAACAGAAAACCCGTAAAGTAGAAATTATAAAGGTTAATAATATGTAGTTAGAAATATTTAATTTGATGATCATTTGATGATCATTTGATGGGACATCAGTTGTTATGGAGATCATTTGTTATGAAGATTATGTTTTGTTGTAGGGGATCATTTGTCGTGGAATCGTTCTGTTAGGAATTAATTGTACACCCACCTTTGGTGTTGTAGTAGTTAGCTAAGAAAATTCACAGAAAAATAGTAACCAGTGACTTAACCAAAGCAAGCTTCTTGAAAGAGACTTAAATTATATATTGTAAAGAGGTACTTATATTTTAATGCCTATTTATCATTTTATCATTTAACATTTGTTTGAGACATTTTCAATGTTTAGTTACGCTACTGGTAATAATACACTGCAAAGTAACAGTTCTAGCCATTTGGCCTTTACATTACAATAAGAAATCGCTCGTACAATTGCAACCATAGTTGATAAGAAGCCAGAAGGCTATATACTAAGCTGTTAATATTATTAACTACTTTTTGTAAAACTTGAAAATAATTATTTATTATTCAGGAGCTGGTGCTCATTTGGGACTGACTGTTGTATTGGATGCCATGATAGATAAATACTTTTGCTCTTCTTTAAACAGCGCTGGTTTTAAGGTAAAAAAATGACTAAGATATTATCAATTTGCTTATTTTTCTACGCTCTTTATTAAAGGTAGCTAATAATTTGAAATTATTGAAATTATTGCCACTTGCTAAGATGAAAGTAAATTACTTGAATAATTGCACAAAATAAAAGTAAAAAAGCACTTACAGTAGCAGTCATGGAAATTGCATTAGTGATTAGCAATTCCCAATAGAATTTCATACAAAGCTAGGTTTTTCAAACCGGGGGTATGGGGGGTATGGAATACCCTCCAGTACACCGAAGATTGTGAGCAAAAAAATGTTATTGAGCTTATGCGTTCGAAACCAGAAATCTAACTTCTAAAAAATTACTTCTGACTTGAAATCCAATAACACACTTTTTTAACACAGTTACTGATGTGCTGAAAGGTATTTTATACCCCCAGACCTCCTGGTTTAAAAAAGTTAGCTTTCTGATTGTGTTTAAAAAAGAAAATGTAATCTATTTCTATTTTTGATTATTAAGAATATAATATACTTAGAAATCAATTTTACCTCCAATCAATTTTAAAAAAAAATTGGAGGTATGGTAATCGAAAAAAAATTTCAACTTTTTTTTTTTGCATTTTCGCGATCACCGTGTTCAGAAACGTAAAGATCTGCAAAAAGTAAAAAAAAAATTTCTGTGTCGGTCTGTCTGTCTGTCTGTCTGTCTGTCGGTCGGTCGGTCGTCAAATTTTGTCGATCGATTTGCTTCCGAACCATTCAACCAATTACGACCAAATTTGGTATGGTGGTAGGGTTCACGGTGGAAAGGTGAAAATAAGGTTTTCGTCGCGATCTATCAATCAGGAGTGCCACCACAAGAAAATAATACGGGATTTTTAAAAAATATTTTGTCTTGCGATATGTTATTTTAAAGGCCTTAAAAGGCTTTGTCCAGAATAGGTAAAATTAATCTTCTATCTGTCGTCTGTCAAAAATCACAAGTTGTCAAAGTTGAAACTTTAAGAGTGAATAACTCAAGAAATGCTGAAGGGATCTTACCCAAATTTGGTACGTAGGTACATTGATCCTAATGGATATGAGAGCATATGTAATCCTTCGATAGAAATCAGTAATGCAACATGAAAAAAATAAAATTAACTTTTTTGGCAAAAACATGAAAAAAGTTTTTGTCGATCGATTTTCTCCGGCATTTCTGCGTCGATTGCAATCAAACTTATTGGACGTATGCCTCGTGGGCTGGAATGGTGAAAATAAGGTTTTGCCAGAGAAATCTTCACCAGGGCCACCACAATAAAATAAATAAAAAAAATGAAAATGTCGTCGTATCTCCGGAAATGTTTAACCGATTCAGCTAAAATTTGGTGTGTCGATGGAGCTTTGAAAGTATAAGTATTGGTGAGAAAACAAACCGAGCCAATTGTAACAGGGCGGGGCAGGTCAGAAAAATTATAGAAAATATTAACTGAAATCTTAATTTATATATTTTTTGTGAGAATTTGTCAGATGGCTGGCAAAAATAAAACAATATATTCAAAATTTTAATAAACGTCATAATTTTGTGACATATGTGTCAAAATTAGGTTAATGTTGATTTGTATACCGAGTGCAGCATAAGAATTGAGTTTAGGGCTTGTAACAATTAATTTTAGAATACAAAAATAGGTGGTTCGGTGGGAAATATTTTATAATATCGTCGTACGGACTGACGGAACGTTACTTTATAAGTAAAAGGTTCTGCCACTAGGTAGCGACCAAGTTTAGGCTGTTTGTTAAATTTTTTCGCAAATGTTTTCAGAATCAGTAAATCGACAGTCAGTAATTTACAAAAATTTATTTTCGAAAAATCCGCTAGATGACCGAAAAAATTTGTTGTACCAATCTTGGAGAAATTTTATTTGTGACTTCTTACGGTATTATGTGACGTATATAAAAATTTTGGAAAAAATTCAGTGGCGTACAAAAATAAAAAATTTTTTTCATTTTGGATTTTGTTAAATAAACTTTTATAGGTAGATTTAGGGTAGGGGGTGATACATATAGATATCTTTGCCAGGGCTACCGATATCTTTGTTAAGGCTACCACAATAGAAAACAAAATTGAATATTATGTCATCGTATCTCCGGACAAAATTTGGTGTGCTGGTGATTGGAGGTATTGCGGCAGAGAGTGACGACATTTTTTAATTCGAGAATAATTATTTCCAATGCAATTTCAATGACCGCTACTGTACGTTGAAAAGAGAGTTCTGGTCATTGTAAAGAGGAGATATCCTGTTTGTTGCACAGCAACGCATTCAGGAGAGTGACCTGTTTCATTATTTGACGCACTTATCTTTTTCTTAATCATTTTGAATTTTATACACGAAATGCACAATTGTTTGCAAAAGCAATTTACCATTAACCCTCTGCCAAACGGGTGAGCACTGTCAGCAATATACAAGTATCGCTCTAAATTAAACCAATTTTTATTTGCTTGTGACTTTCCCGCGAACGACGGGAACGGAAGCTCATTGAAGCTCTAACGAAGCTCAAACGTTTAACACCAATTTTAATAAAAAATTCGATTTGGGGGGGGGGGGGGGGTGAGCAGCGACATGTATCTTAATTATTTTTGTTGAAGGTTATTCTGCATACACCCATTGATATCCCAAAGGCAGCCGATTTTTCATTCCTGATATCACCTGGTCACGACAGCAGAGTTTCTTTTAAGCCAGTTTTGAATGATGCATCAGATATCCGTTCAATTAATATCAAGAAACGTAATTGCTATTTTAATGATGAAAGATTTCTTAGATATTACAGGTAAAAATTTAAATTGCATATCTGAATAATTAAAATTATTTGAAGAAAAAAACGTTTTTTGCGACCTTTCTTGACAAATTTGCGTTTGTTCTGGTTGTTCGAATTTTTTTAAAGCTTTTTTTGTGGTTCATTTGGTAACAGTTTTATTTTTTATAATATTCCATTGATTTAGATCACCAATTCTGTGCTCTAAATTCACACAGAGAAAGCTTGACTACCAGGTGTAACAATTACTAAAATATTATTTTTCAAAAAATTAAAGCTGTTGCAGAACGAACCAAAATAATAATTTACTGTAATTTGTCATTTGATTCCCCGTTAATTACAAAGATAAAATTTTAAACAATTTTATTTTAATTAACAATATTTTAATTAGGACATATACGGAGGTTAACTGTAAAATGGAATGTTTGGCCAACAGAACTATCTCAAAATGTGGATGTGCACCATTTTATTTACCAGGTAAATAGTATAATATGTAGAACATTTTAAGTAATTGATCCCACGAATTGAAGTTTTTCCTGTAGACCAGAGGTGTCCAAACTACTGCCCGCGGGCCAAACCCGGCCCGGCAGGCAATTTTATCCGGCCCGCCAATGATTTTGATTCAATAAAAAATTCAAAAAATTCAAGGAAAATTCAATGCTGCTTTACTTGTAATGAGGTTTTTTAATTCACATATTTACGATGCTTGGCCCTCGCTAATGAATTTAAATACCAAACTGACCCTCGCAGCAAAAAGTTTGGACGCCTCTGCTGTAGACTATTGGAAAGAGGACAATTTTCAAAAAAATTTATTAAAAAATATTCAAATTGGATTATCGATTAGTTTTCGAGAAAATGGCATTTAAAAATTTAAATTTTACATGCATTTTAGATTGGGATTCTGTTACCGGTACGTTGCTAAGATATACTCTTCTGTTGCCCCCCCCCTCCCCCCGGAAAAATCCTGAAAAATATAATTTTTCGTCAGCAAGTGTGTGAGAACGCGCGTGTTCATTAAATCGTGAATTTTTTCGGTTCCACGATAGTTATTGCATTTGTCTGTACTTCCTTTTCTCTTTATCGTCTCAATGACACCTTCCCTCCATTTATCTGGCATGCTTTCTTGCCTCCATATCTGCTTTATTAGTTTGCATATTTCAATCTGCATCTTTTTTCGTCCATTTTTGATCATTTCCGCTGCTATTTAGTCAATACCAGGTGCCTTACAGTTTTTTAATTTCTTGATTGTTTCGATGATTTCCTCATTTTCTGGTGCATTTATTTCACCTTCATTCTGTGTGTCTTCTATTTGTTCTTGTTCTATTACTTCAGTTTGATTGTCATACAGTAGCTTTCTGAAGTGTTTATCCCACATTTCTTTAACTTTTTCAGTGCTGCTCTCAAGTATTCCATCTTCGTTCTTTATTCCTCTACTTTTTATCATGTATTTCCTTTTCGAGTCTTTAATTTTTTTTATGAAAGTCTCTTGCGTTGTTATTCACACCACTTATCTCTATCTCTCCCATTTTTTCGTTGATCCATTCATTTGCTTTGCGTTTGTAGAGTTTATAAGCTTCGTTTAGTTTTCTTCTGTATTTATCCAATTGTTCCTATTGTCACAGAAATACCGATCATACTGTATATAATTGAAATTATAATTAGTAAACAAAATATCTTTGGATATCCGGTGTGATCGATGATTAAACAAAATCAAAAGTAGAACAGTTGGAACGCTGATCGAACACGATTACTAAAAAGATCAAAAGTACAAGAATCGATAAAGAACCAATAGAGGTAATTAATTTGATAATGAAGATTGAGGGGGAGAAATATGATATATGAGGGTGAGAGCACGGAAGCGGCAGTTTCCCGGTAATTACGGTTTGAACAGTGTTGCCGCCGTGATCTATGCCCGTTTGCATCATGATCTCCCATCTATGTGTTTTAGGGTAAGTTAGTTATATTGTAAACCTGTATATAATTTTATTTGATTGAATATATGTGTTAAACTTTTATGGTGTATTAAATCTGAGCTACCCCGTAAACCCCCCACGAAATATTCGTGACATCTGGTGGAGCGTGCCGAGCTTATTTTGGTGGTTGCATCAAGTCTAAATGCACGCATTAAATTCCTGTGATGAGACTGTCATGGGGACCCACTAAAATTAAGTTCAAGGTACCTACAAGAGTGTAACTTATGTGGTGTTATATGTCCCATATAAATATTTGTGTTTAGGAAATTAGCTAAAATTTACGTTTTTGAAATATTGCCAACGCGTTTAAAAATGTTGTTTAAATAAGTTATTAATAAATTTCATTTAAATACTTCTCAAATTCACTTATAATAATTTTTTTTCTCACTATGCAGTTTTATTTAAAAGTATAAACTTTGTACTTACTAGGCAAGTTCATGTAAGGTTAAAGGAAGTTTATGTTAGGTCAAAATTTTTTTTTATTTCCAACTATTGTTATAATTTGTTTGTTAATTTTAAAAGTAAATGGTTAGTTCAATAAATCACTCTATGCTTTCCAAATAAATTTTATTTTTCCTAAAAATTAATTTTAAAACTTTTCAAAATTTTTAATTTTTTTAAAAAATCTTATGTACATTCTTATTTAGATATTTGACTTCACCCAAAAATTGTATTCAATTAGTTTTTCTTCTCCCATTTATGATTTTATTTGGAAAGTATTCTTCTCTTAGTTTTGGAATTTAATTACGCCACACTTGCTAAAAGAAAAGTAAGTGTTAGAAATCAACCTCACTTAGTTTTACGTTTTTTTTTCTCTTTTCATGTACCTATAGTAATTCTAAATTTAGTTGAAATCTAGTTGATTCATTTTTAGATTTATTTTAAAATACAGGCGAATAAATATTATGTTGCAAAAATTGCATTAAATACGTTAATTGTGAAAATCTCATTTAAAAGGAAATTGAAAATTTTATTGGTTTAGGTAATTGTTATCATTTTTCTGATAAATATATTATCAGAAAGAAATATTATAGTATTAGAAATATAATATTATAAATATTAGAAATAGAAATAATAGAATAGAAATATTCGTGACACTATTCATTCGATCTTATCCAATTGTTTCTTGCCTCCTTTTTAACTTTATTCATTTCTTCGCATTCTTCGTCAAACCATGCCTTCCATATTCCTCCTTTTTTGTAACCCAGTACCTCTTTTGTGCTTGTTTTGAGACTTCTTGCAATAGTATTCTATGACTCATTTATATTGTTAATATCTCCTATACTTTCTAGTTCATTTGTCACTCTATCCATATATTCTCTTTTGTTCACTTCATTGCTAAGTTTTTCGGTTGCGATTGGTTTTCTGTTGTCGTGATTTGTATACCCTATCATAATTTTCTGTTTAATTACTTTGACTACCAGGAGATGATCTGTATCAGCGTTGGCACCCCTATACGACCTTATACATCTCTTATTGATGAAGCTCTTCTTCTTGTCACTAGCCCGTGGTCAATTTGATTTCTCTCATCACTTCTGTATCCAGGCCACATCCAGATAACTTTATATATTCTTTTGTGTTCAAATTTTGTGCTACTGATAATCATGTTCAGCGATGTTGCCAGGTTACCCAATCATTGGTTGTCATATGTATTATGTGCTTTCCTGCTACTACCTCTACATGTTTCTCTTTTCCAATATGTGCATTGAAGTCGCCCATTATGATTATAGTATCATACCTCGGTATCTCATTATATAGCTGTTCCAAGTCGTGGTAGAATTGTTCTTTAACATCTTCTTCGCTTTTTATTATTATTGATAAATTGTAGGGTCTTATTTCTATTCTCAAATATGACAATCTTCCTCCTAGAGGTTTGAAGTGCAGTATCTGTTTTCGGAACCTTTTTATAACTATAAAGCCTGTGCCACAGTCCTTTCCTGTTATTTCTCCCACTCCTTTCCAACTTACCTCATGCAGTGCAGCCACTTCTATCCTATATCTTGACATCTCTGTTGCAACCTCATTCAGTTTTCCAGTTTCTAACAATGTGTTTATATTCCATGTTGCTATCCTATTGACTTCATTTTTTCTCGGTTGTCTTCTCTTTCTTTTCTCGCCATTGCTATCGATGTAACTCATGTTTCTTGCCATATGTATATTTCTTCCTCAGCGTTATTTTCCGAAGCAACTGTCTGGAGAGGTCCAGCTGCTTCTCTATTTCCCTTTTGTATCAGTTTTTGAGGGTTGGGGTTGACCACTTTTCAACTTTAAGGCATTATTATTCCTATCCCAAGTGTATACCCTGTTCTGTATTATCATTTTTTGGTATCCTACTCTTATACTGTCTCTTCCTTGTCCATCTCGATTTGTGCCAGGGTCCAAATTTGATTTTGTATATCTTTTTCAATGTTGGTCATGTCACTCTCTATATAAATATTAGTTCCTCGGAGTTTATTTTTGTTTTCCATCATCAGTGTTTTCTGTGTATAATTCTTTAATTTTGCTACAACCTTAAAAGTATCCCGAACCTCTAAATTTTCTCTAAATTTTCTTTTTTCCTTTTCGTTTTTTTTTCAAGTTGTCCCTCCAAGAGAGTTATTCTTTCATCTTGCTTACTTGATTTCCTTTCCAAATTCTCAATCATCTGTTCCATTTCTTGTACCTTGGTATTCCAGTTTGTTTCCATCGTGTTAAACTTTTCCTTAATTTACATGTTTACCTGGTTGCCATCTGTTACCATTTTAGCTAATCCTGCCATCATCTCTTTCAATTCGTCCATGGTATTTCCCCTGCGAACTTCTTTCTCTACTACTTGTTTTGACGATATTGGTGTTTTTTTGCTTTTTCAGAAAACCTCGTCTTCCTTTTAACCTGTACCATTGCTTCTCTAACCCTTTTGATATAATCTTTTATCGATGGAAAACTGTTTGCTCTTTCCCTGTCGGATTTATCGTTACTCATTTGCTTGCACTTAGGCAACCAATGTTGTCCACATAGAAATATTTAAATATAAAGCGAAATGGTGTTTATTTCTTTTTTTATTACTTATTTTCTGTTTCGTATCCAACGTCAGCGTCAGTATAAGAGCTCAGGTCAACCCTTCAATAGCTCCTGTTTCCTCTAATTCTCGTGTTTTGTTTTCATTTACTTCTTCTCGTTTGTATTTGTTGTTATTTCAACACTTTATCGGTTGGTTATCATTATAACTCTCACTCCCTATACTTCATTATGTCTTCAAATCTATCGCTCTATTTTATGCAAGTTTTCAAAAAATAACCTTCTTTAAATCTGTAAACACATTCAGGACCGTACTCATTCAGGAGACTATACAAAACTGGTACCTGAAAATTACACAATTGGGTCCATGTTTTCAACGCAATATTGAGTTTAATGCCAATTTAGACTAAAATTATGCAGAAATATTGGGTACCTAATTGTGTAAATCTAAGACACAATTTTGCAAAATATTTTAGTTTATCCGTTTCTACGGTATACCGACCTGATATAAACGCTTTGTCAACGTCTCGTTTAAGTCTAAATGTAGTTACTTCTCTTACGATGTAATACACATACGCTATTTTTCACATTAAATGCATCTGCCAATGATACTGTAGTATTTAATTCTTTAAATTAATTTTTGGTTATTACTTTATGTTTTAAAACTTAAACCCTTAATTTTCAATGGATAATATATGAACCTACTTATTATTGTTTTAGCAAGTATACAAAGAAAAACGTGTGGAAAATTGCAAGATTCATGTGTAGATGATGTTAAGCGTAAGTTATTCCAGTATGTTTTGAATAAATAATAATTGTTTTCATATTAGAACAAATGGAAACTTCGAATAGTACTGCACTTGGAGAGTATGCTATATTCTAATTTCTCTTTTTATTCATTTTAATTATGTTTTGTTAAGTCGTTGGTGCAATTGCCTCCTTGGATGCTTTGATATCGATTATGACAAAGTAATATCGAGTTCGAAATTCACTGGAAATTTTCGAATTCCAGATGGAATTATAAAAAAAACGTCAAAAAGTTACTTCATGTGAGTAAAATGCCACAGTTTGTCCGATGTAATTTTTTATATTAAAATTTAGGGAGAATATGGCAGTGATTCAATTCTTTTTCACGGTCAGGAATTTTAAAAAATATACCAAAAGTCGATTATTTGACTTTTCCGAATTAGTGTGTAAGATGTACCAGGTTTGATTTGGTCACAATTAAAATAATTAAAATTATTTTAGCCAACACTGGAGGATTACTGGGATTATTTTTAGGTTTTAGTTTACTAAGCCTTATAGAAATTGGTTACTATTTTACATGTAGACTGTTCTGCATGTACATCCGCAGTAGACAAGAAAACAGCTCAAGCAAGAAAATAAGTTTCATCAAATAATATTTTAGTAGTAGTTGTTATAGGATAGATTGTTTGCACTTAAAACTAGTAGGTATACTATATATATTGGAATGATCTACTTAATAATATAATCATGTTTTAATAAATTACAAATATATCACTAAATTGTAAAAAGCGCTTTTAACCGGTCCTTACAAGATACTGCTGTTTCTAATTCTTCAAATATAAACCTGCATTAATTTATTCTATTATTTTGCACGACAACTTGGCGATACACTTTAGTTGCCGTTGCACTTTCCCAATTTTTGATTGAATTTTCCGAAGATACTTTAATAAAAAGAATTTTAGTCGGCGCGGCGGTTAATTTGTTTTTTTTTTATAAATACTTAAGGGTGGTGCCCGATGGGGAGGAGCACAAATTACTTATTACAAAGCTAAACCTAAATTTTCTTTTATTACATTACAGTTTTTTTATTTTCGTTCTTGGGAGAGTTTTTACTCTTAAAATTTTATGAAAAATTTATTTTTATATTTTTGCAATGTTTGAGAGGAATTTTCTCAGATAATCCTGGAATATTAATAATAGACAGCAGAAACTCAGCCTTTACAGTTAACCAACTTCTTGCCCAACAGCACCTGAACCTGCTTCGAAGCCAGAGGTTTTCTAGGCCTGTTAAAAAAATTTATATACTTGGCTGTTATGAATATAGAAAAAAAAACAATTATGATTACTGAAACTGCTACTAATAATGCAATTAGTAAGCATAACAAAATAAAATAGTTAATTAAAAAGTCATTACTTGAACGGTTTTTAATTTTGGTTGGATAAGATCGATCTATTTTAAAAGTTTTTTGTAATATAAATCAAATTAATTACCTTGATGCACAAAGTTTACAATTAGTTAAATTAAATTTCGATTTTGTTCTGTTCTTTTAGTATTTTTTTAGCTTCGGTAAGGTCTTGTCTAATTATGGGTAGCAACAAAATGCATCTTCAGAAAATTCAAACAATTAATATTAATCAAGACTTTGTTCCAGTTTATAGAAATCAAAAAAAATCTGTAGCTATTTCTTCCAGGTGCATAATCTATAATTTTTATTGTTACTTAAAGTACCTAAGAAAGTTTCAGGCAGAACAACAACTTAAATAGTAAAAGAAAAGATTTGGATGGTTATTTCACGACTATTAAAAACTATATTGAAAAATACCTGGAATCATCTTCATTGCATGGATTAAAATATGCAGGAGATTCTTCAATTTCCTACGGAGAACGGTAAATTAAGTACAATTTTATATTTCAATAAATTATGATAGGTATTTAAATATTTCATTAATATTTTTATTAAATCTCGTAATATAATTCAAAGGTCTTCACAATCTAAATGCAGTAAAATCTGGATTATCCGGAAAGCTCGGAAGTCCCACTATTCCACATAATCATATGTTGTGCCGAATAACGCAATGTTGACGGCATTTCTATTACATCAAAAATATTATATTTTTTTGCATGCAAAATTTAAACAATTTAAATTACGAGACGGAGGTTATCTTTACTAAATTACTATTTCAAAAAATGCATTCGTTACTTTCATAAAAATTAAGTTTTACAAAAAATTTTGAAATTAATAATTTATAACCATAAAATAAATTAGGAAGCTTCTAATTTAGGCTTTATATTAGAAATATCTGTTAAGTACAAATAGAAAATAAATCCGGAGCTACGCGGTTTTTATATCTTCTCGTCGATTTGTCTTCTTTAAGATTTTTTAAGTTTTATTTGAGATTTTATTACACATTTTTCTTCTAAATTATTGTTTTCTTTAGTCTCCGGTCAAAATTTAACATAATTTGTATGTATTCGTATACAAGAAATTGTACCTCGACTTACGCGATTTCGACTTACACGGTTATCGCTCGGTCTCACCTTTCGCGTAATTACTGTATTCAAGTTAATTTACTACTAAAAGTAGCAGCAAAATATTATACTAACAAAATGTCCGGGAGGGGAATGTCCTATCACCCCATCAAGTTATATTCACGGTCATATTAATCTTATACCTTTACGTAACGTTAAAATAACGTTATTTTTAAGACAACGTTAAATTTACGTTAGATAATATTTTCACGTTAATTTAATAACCACGTTGTATTGGTATTAAAACAAGACTAGATTCGATATACAGTAGCAGTCATGCAAATTGCAATAAGAATTATTCTCGAAATAAAAAATAGAATTCTAAGCATATTACCTATATTCTGAATAATAAAGAATAAAAAATAAAATAATAGAAATTAAAAAAAACAATTATGCCATATTCTTTCCCCTCGCTATCATACAACTTTTGCCCCAAACATTTTTTCATCTGACTTTTGGTTTTTGAGATATTAATTGCTGGAAGTTTTCAAATGAACACCCGGTATATTAACGAACTGTAGATAAAAATAACGCTTTTTATTATTTTGCAGACTCTTTTGGTTAGTGGCGTTTATACTTGCAGTGGTTTCAGCTGTATATTTCATATTGCAAATTTATGATAAGTACGACAAAACGCCCGTCATTATCACTTTGAATCCCTTACCTGTAATACCTCATGAGATGCCATTTCCAGCAATCACGATTTGTAACTTGAACAAGGTCATTATAGATGAAGCTGAAAATATAAACAAAAATGGGTACTAAAATTTGCATATTAAAGTGGCAAATAGTTATGAATTGTTTCATAACAATTGCTTCGATATATTATTGTCGTAATATAATGCTGATATAATACCAAGAGTATGGTGTTAAACTTATGCTTATGAATAGGCTACAAAACGGTACAACGAGATTCAATATGCCTCACACTGCTGTGAGCTAAAACTTGGCTGCACGATCGGTAAATTTGCCGAAAACGACTTAAAATAAATTGGGGAGGCATATTTTCAACACCGAAAAATAAATTAATATTGAAACTATCTGACATTATTGATTTTGTTATGAAACAATTAATGTATTTGCTATCTTAATAAGCAAAATTGATACTTTAATGCTATTTCTTTATTCAATGCAGGTCTATAATGGAAAAAAACTTCCTTGATGATACTTGTGATTTTTCCGAAACCCCAACTATTAAAAATTATGATAAAAAAACGGAAAAATATAAAAATTATTATAGATTTATAAAAAAGGTAAGTGAAGTACATGACTGCATTTTTGATAAATTAAAATTACTATTTACAGGTGTACCCTAAGTGCAATCAAGTTTTAAAAGTATGCAAGTGGCGCGAAATTGAAATTGGTTGTTCGGATATATTTCAAGAAGTTGTAACAGATGAAGGATTGTGTTGTACTTTCAATCAACTTCCGTATAATTATATTTTCAAAAATAAGTAAGGTTGTATACGAAAAGTAAACCGTAGACGAAAATCATCTCTTGTAATTTCTGCTTGTACAGCAAAATTTCTGTACGGTTTACATTTGGTTCTATATTTATGTATTGCAACGTCTTTTTAATTTTTTTTAAGTACGAAGCAAGAAACTATCAAGCCAATGAATATACATCAGGATATTGACGATTGGAATCCCGAAGACGGATATGCACCTCATTCTCCATTTAATGTCTATCCTTATAGATGTATTGGTAAATTAATTTTATAATTACAATGCCTAAGTCCGTCAGTTTATAGTGGCGGTTCATACAGAGATTACAGTGACGGTTGACTGTAGAGGGGTTTACAATTAATCTGGAACAATAATAAAATATGTAAATAAAACTAAACAATATCCGTCAAAATGTACCGATAAACTTCGTCATCTTGATGACGACGGCCCTCTGCACTTGACGGCATTAGCGCATTCTGTACCGTTTCCACGTTTGTTACTGTTGTTGCGGATCAATTGTACACCCACCGTTACAGATCATTATTCACCAAAAAATAGTAACCAGTGACGTAGCCAGTGCTTTTTCTTGAAATAGACTTAAATTAGTTATTGTACCTATTCTCTTAGACTTCTCATTCCTATTTCACATTTGCGTGGAACTTTTTCAATATTTAAATAATTGGTAATAAAAACTACAGCCCCAATAGCACTTATTGGTTACGCCACTGGTGATAATACACTGCGAAAAATAGGTCTCCAATCTTCAATTTGTAAGAAACCGTCGATTTTTAATTCTGGACTATTGAAATTTTCAAATAAGTAAAAAGTGGATTAGCAAATATGAGATTTGCAAATAAAAGATAGATACTCCTTCCACAAAACATTCAAAAATTAACTTGAGGCTAATAAAAAAGCAGCACCCTCGGTCTAAAACATAATATATTATTTAGAAGCATGGACCGCAAGGTTTTACTGTACTACTGATGGTTTCGATATTACTTGGAAGCGATTTCTGATCATCAGGCACAGATTAACCAGTGTTAGGTTGTCTTCTATTTATCCGTAACACACCTCCGATTAGACAATTCAAAATCAAACGTATGAATGGTCATTTGTTTATCCGTAATGCATCAAATTTTTATAATATTATTAAAATTATTAGCTATATAGTTTTAAACAAATGTAATTATCGAAGATTAGCTAAGAAAACCATCTTAGCTAATCTTCGATAATTACATTTGTACATCAAATTTTTATTACTTTACTAGTTGCGTAATGTAATTTCATGATGTAACAAGTTGTGAAATGAAAGATATGACGCAACACTTTACAAACTTATAGTATTTCTGTAACTGCAGCATTTTTACAAATAATCAGATGTAACTAAAAAGTGCATTTAACGATAAACTTGTATCTGTACTATATAGTTATGATATTGTCACAAGTGGAATTACATTTAATAACAATAAATAAAACCAGCGGCGGCTCGTCAGAGAAGGTAAAGAAGGCTTCGCCTCCCCTGAAATTCAGGACTATTAACTGTTAAAATGTTCAAGAAAGTAGAAAATAGATTTTCGATAGTGAGATATTTTTCCATATTACATAATCAAAATATAATTACCGCAAAAGTAGTATCTTTAGCCTAAAACACATTATATGCAGATGATTTAACCATTACATGAATTACATGGTTTTATAGATCTACTGATAGCTTATTCGAGTTTACTTCAAAGAGATTTATCATGATCAGGTACACATTCATATGTTGCGCGATTTTTCGCAGTATTGCAATGTATCTAGTACGTAGTTATTTAATGACGTAGTTGAGCATCAGACTAAACCTTTGCAAGCCGTTTGTCTTTTTGTGTAGACCTAAATATAGTACTTTATAATTAACCTCCTTTAATGAAAACGCCACGAGCCGCCCTCTGACTACCGGACTAACCGTACTTACTATGATCCCAGAAGCCTTATTGGTTATTATTAGCTAATTTTTTTTCTACACAGAATACTAAAATACTAGTAATAGTAGTCTGCAGAAGCTCAGTTGTATAGACTTTACAGTATAATCAACCAATCGCGCAAACACAACTGTACCTGCTTTGAAGTCAGAGGTTTTCTAAGGTTTTCTAATTCAATAATTATTATCAGCTACTTTTTGCAATATTTTTTTAAAATAATTATTTATATTTCAGGAGCTGGGGCTCATTTAGGACTGACGGTTGTATTGGATACCATGATAGATAAATACTTTTGCTCTTCTTTAAACAGCGCTGGTTTTAAGGTAAAGTAGTTATTGAGGTATTTAATTTACATTTTCTTATGTTTCTAAGCTATTTATTAACCTTACAAGATTGACTTTTATTTTACACAAAATTTGTATATAGAATCAATTAATAACTCACGTAGCGTGCCTGATGTATTGCTGGTCGATATATCAACCATTTCCATCCGGAACGGAAAGTTCTCGGTAAAAAAAACTAGCAATAATTTCAATTTTCGGTCATTTCACTTTGAAGATTTTGGAAGAAAGAAAAATAAACATCTGTGGTTTAGCCCCCCCCCACTCGCAGGATACCGCAATTTTAAAAAATGCACCGTTTACTCTACCTCGTGGTAGTGTGGACATGAGTTGATTTTGAATTTACAAAATTATTGTAGCTAATAAATCGTTACAAACAGAGCTGGGAAAGTTACTTTTGAAAAGTAACTAGTTACAAGTTACTTCATTAATATACCTTTAGTTACTTAAAAAGACAGTTACTTTTGAAGTAAGTAACTTAGTTACAGTTAGTTTAAGTAACTTAGTTACTTGAAACAAGTTACTTATGTAGTTACATTACATTACCCAAACTCTTTTACAATTTTTAATAGTACAACTACAAATAATACAATTAACTATTTTTGATTAAATACGGTAACAGTATAATGTAAAAAATATTACAATTTATTGGCTTTCAACAAAACTAAGTTTTCAAAATTCTTGTTTGACAACGCATGCCGCCTAGGCGAATTGATGAACGTTGCCCCTTCCTTTTTTTTAAATATAATTAAACCTTGGAATCTTAATGTAAATTTACAATTTATTTAAGTTACTGTAAAAGTAACTTAGTTATTTTTAAAATAACTTAATTAATAGAAAGTAACTTAGTTCCAAAAAAACAACTAAGTTACTTATAAAAATAACTTAGTTACAGTTACATTAAAAAAATAACTATAAATCAGTTACAGTTACTTGCAATATTAAAGTAACTAAGTTATAGTAACTAAGTTCCTAGAAGTAACTAAGTTACTGAAAGTAACTTTTCTGTTCAGTTACTTCCCAGCTCTGGTTACAAATGATATCTTAAAATAAGCAAAATGAAGAGTTGGACCATTTTTCGGAAGAATTTTCACGTTTCTGCCACTGTAACTCGTTACACATCAAACTTACAAAAAAAATGTTTCTACAAACAATGTAGAGAATTTAACCTTCTTCAAATTTGTATCAGACACTTTTGTAATAGAATCAACCGTTGAGGAATTACGTTAACCCTTATGGGGCCATACGTAGTACCCGGGTACTATTTTGATTTTAAACCAACATAACTCTTATCCTGTCGCGCCGATTTTTTGAGCTTTGGTGACATCTCTAGGTTCTCTGTGCGCAAAAAACTTTAATTTATAAATATAAAAAATCTTATTCAAACTGTGATCGTCACCTAAATTACATATAAATATATGATAGTACCCGGGTACTACGTATGGCAGATATAAGGTGTTATTTGTATATGATATTTGTATGGCCCCATAAGGGTTAAAAAGTCCAAATGTGAGATTATCTTTCTAAAAATATGAAAGAAACAATTTTTACACGTATTTTAACTATAAGCCTGATAGGCCTCACCCATCCGTTCGTGTAAATTTTTAATCACCCGACCACTGAACGGTTAAAATATTATGTGCTCTTGTTATATTATTATTGATAGTAAAATGTAGTATTATTGGAAAAAATTAGGCGATTTGAGTACGAAAACTATTAAAATGTCGCTTTCGGGCAGGGAAAAATCACTTTCCGCTCTTAATATGCAGTATGCTATTTAGTAGCGAGCATTAATATAAAATCGTAACTATTCTTGTTGAAGGTTATTCTGCATACCCCTATTGATATCCCAAAGGCAGCCGACTTTTCCTTCTTGATATCACCTGGCCACGACAGCAGAGTTTCTTTTAAGCCAGTTTTGAACGATGCATCATTCGATATCCGTTCAATTAAAATCGAGAAACGTAATTGTTATTTTAACGATGAAAGATCTCTGAGATATTACAGGTAAAAATTAAAATTAAAATAAAAATATTGTTACTATTACGAGTACACTCTGATTTATTAAATCGTAACATTATTGCAATAATGCAATTTATTGCAATATATACAATAAATCCGAGATTCAAGATAAATTCTCGAAATATCCGCTGTTGCTACGATACGGTCTAAATTCCAGTAATCTCATTGGTAAATCCTAGAATTTTCTTGAATCTGGGATTAATCCGTGACTATTAGTACGGTTATTAGTAAAGTTTTTTGAAAATCATATCAAGCAATATTTAAATAATTACTTTTTTTAAATTTTTTAAGTGCAGAATTTTATCTACTGAAATTTCTAAAATGATCTATTGTGGTATGTACTCTGCAGAGTCGCTCAATTTCGTTGCCTTTTATGGGGAAATTGGTAATTATTGGAGATATCAAAACATGGATGAAGCATCCTGGATCTCTTATTTTGAAATTGCCAAAACCGGAATTCGCTATCTTTTTTTGTTTTCGAGTTAGAGTCAAATGTTCAATTATTGGACTTTTCGATAAAAAATGTCAATATCTCGGTTGTTTATGAAGTTTCCAAAAAAGTGTTTACACTTTCTTCAGTGCTTTTTTTTCACCATTCGTTATTTTATTTAAATGATGGCATGCAATAGGGCCTTTAACGTATTGCTTAGACAAGGGCTAAATTAATCTTGGTCAGAATTAGGCAAAAAATGTCGAAAAAAAAGTTGATAATCACAAGTTAGGTAACAAACTGAACAAAAATGGCACCAGAGTTGCTTTATTACTTATTAGTACCGCTAGTCCTGGCGGCCGGCGGCTAGCTTGCGCGGAGATAATCGTGAGTAATTTTATAATAATAAAATAATGTAAATAAATAAATTCTTCCCAGTTTTTAAATGCATAAGAGGCATCTAAATTGAGCCACACGGTACAGGAAACGGCCAATTTAAAATTTCAAGATTTTTGCGATCTATCCTGTCAAATTTATAATTTACACGTGTGTTTCGATTGTTTGTATCATTTTAAAACCTTTTTTTGTGATATTTTTGGTAATAGTTTTTTTAAAAAGTTTCTTTGATTTAGATCAACAATCGTGTTTTTATTTGACTAAGTTTACTGTTCAAAATTCAAAATTCAGAATACTAAATTTAATTTTTGTTAGCGATTCTTTTACTCTTCCATCGTTTTATTTGTATTAACTGGCGTCCACATTTAAATCTGCACTATTTACAGTTAGCTGGTCAGTTGGCCAGATCTGCATTTGCACTCAAATTCACTTCGAAAATATTTTTTAGTAAAGTATGTTTTTCAAAAAATTAAAACCGTTACATAATGCACAAAAATGATAATTTATTGTAATTTCTTATTAAATTTGTTTTTACATATGTTATATTCCCAAATTATTTTTTTTTTAATACTTATTTTTTTTTAATTAGAACATATTCAGAGGTCAACTGTAAATTAGAATGTTTAGCCAACAGAACTATTTCAAAATGTGGATGTGCACCTTTTTATTTACCAGGTAAATAGTAGTACATTATTTTTAAGTTTTTTAAATAATGAAGTTATAAAATTATTTATTTTTGCAAAATATTTTAATTTATACAATGAATAAACGCTTCACCAACATTTCGTCTACGATGTAATATAATATGCCTACGCTATTTTCCATATTAAATATCTGCTAGTGACACTGATCATATATCTGCTAGTGACACTAATAACAATTAATTTTTTATTAGAAATGGTACAAAGTTTTTTTGCTACTGCAACTAAATATTTTGTAATACAAAATAAAACGTTGTTTAATCAACTACTTCATGATATGAATGATAAATATTATTTTGCTGTTGATGCCATTTTTTTTCTCAGTATTGTGTCATAAATAGCAAGAACTTTCTTATATTTAATATAAAAACAATCACACTTTCCTCAAGTACTTTTATTAAATCCTACGTACTAGTTTCGGCTAAATGCCTTCATCAGCGTATTCTACAAAAACAATTTTTAATATTCAAACCGTTCGGCTTCCATAAAATATCAACAAAATTCAACTCAAAATTAACATTAAAAATCCCAAACTATACTTTATTTAAACAGTCAAGTGCTAAAAATTGAATGGATATTGAATGAAATTGAATGAAAAATAATAATGAATTATTATTTGCATGCCTCTTAGTACTAATAAAAATTGTTTTTGTAGAATACGCTGATGAAGGCATTTAGCCGAAACTAGTACGTAGGATTTAATAAAATTACTTGAGGAAAGTGTGATTGTTTTTATTTTAAATGATGGCCTCATGGGGTTCTCCATATATTATGATTTCTTATATTAATTTGTTGATTTTATTATTAATTTTTAATATTTATTTGGTTGAATGTTAATTACAAAAAAAACAATAATCTAAATTAAACCTGCAATTGATTTCTTTAGTTTAAAAAGAATTTATTCGTAATAATAATATAGCATATCCCAGCTGACATGGTTACGTCATATTGTCGTCGATAATTGGTCAGTATTAACGTCATATGACCAAAGAAAAGACGTACTAGTGACGTAAAAGTTACATGTTAATATCACAGCCCAGAGACGTCATTTTAGGACGATTATACGACGTCATCATAAATACGTCCCCTGAACGTCTCACAGAACAATTAAGAACATCATGAAGGCCCAGTTTTTCAATCGTTAGTTATTATATTATAAATTAGATAATACCACAAATCACCAGAGAGCAAACTACACCGTGTACGACTTCACGAACGACTGCTGTAATGGCGCATGCTGTAATCCTGTAATCAAAAGTAACAATTCCGACATTCCGAGTCCGACGAGGATAAAATATCTCGTAGTTGCAAAATTATTTTTATTAGCTTGACCTTGAATTAAGAATTCATTTTACCGCGTTAAATATAGACAAAAACTAATTTTATAAAATACTGCACTAAAAACTACTAAAAATTGAACAAATAAATTAAACAATATTAAAATCAATATGTTTTCCAGCTTTCAGAACAACGAACTTGTTCAATTCGAAATTACAAAGAAAAACGACGTCAGAATTACATTGAAATGACGTTACTTTTCTGAGGTCAGAATTAGGTCATAAAACAACGTCACACTCTAACGTCAGTAGTTAGTCATTTGACGTCTTCGACAAAATATGATCAGAAATAAACGTGATTTTGACGTGATTTGACGTAAGCATGTCACGTCGGTATGACATCACCGTACATCTGCAATAAAGTATATTTTTGCAAGTTTCTTTCATAAACATAACTGTTTACTTTTAGAAAAAAGAATTTCAAGTAGATTTTGTGGTATATTAGTATGTATTTGTAAAATGCAAGATTTAACAGAACTAAACAAAACGTTAAAATAATAAATTTTAACAGTAAAGTAAAGAAATACAATACGTAGAAAAATCGTTACTATAAAAACCAAAAAGACATTAATTATCACTTGACAAGATTAAAAAATATTTAAAAATGAAATATTTCCGTAAAAAGATTAAACATTAAATTACATTAATAAAACATTACTCATTATTTTTTAATGTTTAATCTTTTTACGGAAATATTTCATTTTTAAATATTTTTTAATCTTGTCAAGTGATAATTAATGTCTTTTTGGTTTTTATAGTAACGATTTTTCTACGTATTGTATTTCTTTACTTTACTGTTAAAATTTATTATTTTAACGTTTTGTTTAGTTCTGTTAAATCTTGTTTACTTTTAATATAAAAGCTAATTTTTATATTTTCTTGTTATATTTTTCATCTAAATTCATTTAATTCGAAAACTTTTTTGAAAATCTTAATCCTTAATGGATAATATAAACATACAATTAATAGTTTATTTATTATGTTTCTAGCAGGTGTAGAAAGAAGAACGTGTGGAAAATTACAAGATTCATGCGTAGATGATGTTAAGCGTAAGTTAATTCAGTGCGTTTTGAATAAGTAATAATTTTTTGCATTTTAGAAGAAATGGAAACTTCGAATAGCACGCAACTTGGAGAGTATGTTATAAAATTTTTTCGAATTAAGGGGGTATTATAGTCTAGAGGCACGAATTTCGGGCGTTTTTTCGGGTTCTGTAAAAATAAAACAAAGAATATTTTTACTATTCATTTTTTTATTCTTTGTTTATAAGTAGATACTTTAAGAATTCATAAAAATTTAAACAAAAAAAAATTCAAAATTCAAGAAGTTACAAGCTGGCATAGTGGGAGGTCCAAAAAAAGATAATGTCCTAGCGTGCAAGGTTGCAATCTTTCTGGTCATCTGAAACATAAAATCCAGCAGATTCTTAATTAGTAAAGTTGACGCTATGACCCTTGCACAAGTCAAAAGAAGTAAGACAAAATGGAGACCGTATTAAAAAAAATTTTGTGCTAGTTTTTTATAACGATTCCAAATTTATTTTAAATAGTAAAATTCAAAATTTATACTTTAGTTATGTAGGTTCATGTCATAGAGGGATGTATAAAAAATGTTCGCACCAAATTTGAAATAAATCGGTTAAGTAGAACTTGAAATATCGTGCACGCCAGCTTGAAATACTTTTCGAAAAAAAGCGTTTAAAGTTTTGAGTCAAGATACCGGCAATTTTACTCAGAATGGTACGGTATTCTTATATACGCGATTCCTGCTCCAGACAAATCTGAAGTTCTTTCGTGAAGACGACCAGACTGACTCGAAACAAACTTGAAATGTTAAATGAAATGTCTATTGTTCATTTGTTTCGGTCGTATCAGATTAGGTGCCGTATCAACTCGCTAAATAATCGTAACTTTGAAGAATCCTTTTAAGAGCATATTCTTGAATGTCTAATCTTTGGAAATATAAAAAAAAATTCCGATTTTTTAAATTTCTAGACTAGAATACCGCCATAAGTTGATTCTCTCTTTATTCATTTAATTATGTTTTGTTTAGTCGTTGGTGCAATTGCCTCCTTGGATGCTTCGATATAGAATATGACAAAATCATATCCAGTTCGAAATTTACTGAAAATTTTCGAATTTCGGATGGAATTTTAAAAGCAACCTCCAAAAAATATTTTATGTGAGTTGTTTGCTACGTTTTGCCTTATGTCATTTTTTCTATTGACTTTTAGAGAGAATATGGCAGTGGTTCAATTCTTTTTCACGGTCAGAAATTTTAAAAAATATACCAAGAGTCGATTATATGGCTTTTCTGAATTAGTGTGTAAGATGTATCTTCTTTGTTTTAGTCACAATTATTAAACCAATAAAAAATATTTTAGCTAATACTGGAGGATTACTGGGTTTATTTTTAGGATTCAGTATACTTAGCCTTATAGAAATTGGTTATTATTTTACGTGTAGACTGTTCTGTATGTACATCCGCAGTAGACAAAGAAACAGCTCAAGGAAGAAAATTAATTTAATTAAATAATTTGTTAATTTATTATTCTATTAGAATGTGTAGAGGTTGAATTATAATATATTTTTATTTTTAGTTGATTTGTAAACATTATGACTTAATATGTGTAAAAATTTAGGTATAGTAATAGATTAGCGTACTACACTTACTAAATCTAGATAAATATTGCAATAAATAAATTAAAAATAAACACTTTAGTTATCGCTGCACATCACAGAGTTTTAATAATTGAATTTGCTGAAGAAAAAATATGTTTATTTGAATAAAATAGGGATTTTTAGATTCAGTCAACATATGTAGGAAATCGGCCCCATGACAGTTTATGTAAGAGTTCTTTAATTAAAAAATACTTTTATGACCAACAAAAGTTCTACACTGTAATAAATATAAAAATTTATATTTTGCTGTTTAACATTCTACATTTTATTCTGTTTATAATCAATCCAATCGTGTTCCACACCATTCAAACACTTAGAGGTCATGACGGCCGACACGCCACCTGACCTCCTAGTTAATTACATAATCAGTGAAAATAGCAAAATAAAACAGTAAATTAAAAAGTCATTACTTGACCAATTCATAATTTGAATTAGGTAAGATTGATCTAATTTTAAAAATGTTTAGTGTTATAAATCAAATTAATTACAGTGATTATGTAGTATAATGTAATTTCCTATTAATTAAATTACATTTCGATGTTGTTCATTCCTATTAACTATTAGTATTTTGGAGCTTCAGTAAACACTTGCTTAATTATGAGCAGTTATAATAAAATGCAACTCCATGAAATTCGTACAATCAATATCAATCAAGACTTTGCTCCAGTTTATCGGAAGAAACGGTTAACCAGGTTCGTTACCTAAAATTCTACAAATTATATTAATTCTTTGAGTTATCAAGAAAATTGTAGGAAGAATAAATTAAAAAGTAAAAGGAAAGACGTATGTGGTTATTTCACGACTGTAAAAAATTATATTGAAAAATATTTAGAAACAACGTCTTTGCATGGTTTAAAGTATGCAGGGGATCCTTCAATTTCGTACGGGGAACGGTAAGTTACTGCAGTAAATAAAATTTGCAATTATATTGTAAAAAAAATAATAATAATTTTATATGTGAGTGAAGTTAGCCCCGCCATTTTCGAAAATTTAAAAAATTAATATTGTGAATACAATACAATACAATTTTGTTTTTAAAAAATTCAAAAATGGCGTGGCTAACTTCTATCAATAAAATAGTTTATGGCCCAAAAAAATGTTATTTATCAAAATAAAATTTTATGATTTACGGCACATAACGGCACACGTCGAGTAGAATCCAATACAATTTTGATTTTTGAGAAACTTAAAAATGGCGGGCTAAATTATACTCAAAAATAGCAATCTCTATAAAATTCAAAATAAATAAAATAAAAAAAAATACTGCACAGGGTGGCACACATCTGGCACAGCCCGGCACAATATTCATTTTTAAATTTTCAAAAATGGCGGGCTAACTTCACCCACATTAATTTTTTTTGTTTCTTAGTGAGTGCGTTCCTTTCTGTTGCTTGTACGGGTTTCGGGAATTTTGGTGCTACCTGAAGATCTTATGCCTTTTCGGGATTTGGTTCTTCGTCTTTTGTTTCCGGCTTTATCATGATTTTGCGCCTTGCGTTAGTCAATTCCATTGACCGCTATTATCTTTTTCGCAATGGCCTCTACCGCACCCCAATTTTCTTGATTCGGTAGCATCTTCATGAGGTTGTCCGATGTTAGTGTGAAACTTATCCGTGTTTCCGTGAGGAGCCGCTGAATTCTCAAACGACGGCACTTAAAAAAAAGTATGGAAAAGTATGGCACGCTGTGCCTTCTACAGTAGCTGTCATGGAAATTGCATTAGGAATTATTCCCGAATTAAAAAAATAGATTTCTATATAATTATATGAAACTCCTAAGCTCAAATATACATTTTTTTGAACACAATCACGAAGTTTATTTAAAATAAATAAATATTTAAGACCGGGGGGGGGGGTCTATGGGGTATGGAAAACCCCCCAGCATATTAGTGATTGGGTTCAAAAAAAGCAAATATATTATTGGATTTCAAATCGGGAATGTTAGATTTTTATAAGTTAGATTAACGGTTTGAAATTTATATGCTCAATAACACTTTTTTGCACACAATCACCGTATTGGAAGGTATTCCATACCCCCCAGACCCTCCTGTTTGAAAAACCTAGCTTTGTATGCGTATTGTGTTTATATTGTGTGCGGTTATTGAAATTTTCATCTCTGAGGACCATTTGTCTCTGTACACGGATCAATTTTTCTACGAGAACAAACCATGAGGACCATAAAGTCGTCCGTCCATATCGAGGCCCTGTAAAAAAAGATGTAAAGCTGGAAGAGGAAAAAGCCAGAAGCCGCCTCTTCAGCTCAGATGGGCTGCCTATGTAAAGATAGCTGTTGCCGCTTTTAAGGCCCTTTGAACCAAGAGAAGAATATGCTCTCTAAACGACGAGCTGTGGTTAATTTTCTTTATTTTGGCTTATTCTTATTATTCATCTGGATGTTAACTGCAGAGTGCTTTATCCTCTCGCAGAACAGGATCACTTCTGTCTTCTCGGGTACTATTGCCAACCCCTTGTTGTTTAACCACGCAGAGATATTTGCAATGGCTTTGTTGGTTTTCTCCTTTTCCGTTTCCGCGGTCGTCACGACATCATTACGCACTTTGCCTTAGCGGAAACGCACAAAAATGTACGGAACTGTGACAAATTCTTGGGGCTAAAGAAAACGCATTTGCTCACTTAGACGCCAACTAAAATGTTATATATTATACTTAGGGAAAATCTGCTAGCGCCATTCGATTTTTCTCATCAAATTACGTTAAAAACAGTGGAAAAAGCTACTGATTTTAAACTTTTATTTTTTGAGGTCAAAAAGTGGCAAAGAAGCCGTTTTTTTTGCTCTTTAGATTATTTCAAAATTCTTCAAAAAATTCAATGGCTGTTTTATTGCTGATATGGAAGGGCAGAGCTTGGAAAGAGCACTTCGGTCTGCCGAAAACGCACAAAAACATGCAAAAATGACTGCGACTAATTCACAGGGCAAACGAGAATCGCATTTGCTCACTTATGCCCGTACTTATAGTCACGGATCAATCCGAGACTCAAAATGATCTTAGAATTTACCAATGAGATTACTGGAATTTAGACCGTATCGTAGCAACAGCTGTTATTTCGAGAATTGATCTCGATTCTCGGTTCAATCCATGACTATAAGTACGGGCATTAGAGGTCAAATAAAATCTGCCAACACCATTCGATTTTTTAGGTTAAATTACGTTAGAAACCGTGGAAAAACCTACAGATTTACAACTTTCATATTTTTGTTTTATAGTTGTATTGCTTATATAGATGCTTCTGGATGCGTAGAGCTCGGAAAAAGCCAATGGCCTGGGAAAACGCCCAAAAAAGTACAGAAATGTGACAAATTGACAGGTCAAACAAGAATCTCATTTACTCACTTATGCCCGTACTTATAGTCATGGATTGAACCGAGAATCGAGATCAATTCTCGAAATAACAGCTGTTGCTACGATACGGGCTAAATTCCAGTAATCTCATTGGTAAATTCTAGGATCATTTTGAGTCTCGGATTGATCCGTGACTATAAGTACGGGGATAAGAGGTCAAATTCTCGTAGAATTACATTAGAAACCGTGGAAAAAGCTACAGGTTTTTTGACCTTTGAAGCTCAAGAAAAAAATAATGGAAACTTATTGAGGCCCTAACGATGGTCAAACGCTTGACACCAAACTCCTCAAAAAATTTGAAACTATCGGGCCACTGACATATACCTTCTGGTAGCTGCGGGGACCAAATCCTGTTCATGACAATTCTCGACAGCCTACCAGACTTATTGGCGGCAATCGATTGATCTTTGAAGTAAGAGACTATGAGTCTCTGCTGGTATGAATTTGTTTCTCTTTGCAAGCGCCTTAAAGATGTTGTTCTATCCAACTAAATTAAATGCATTTCTGATATCCAAGGCAACCTCAAGTGTGTATTGCCTGGTCTATGTTGTTGTTCTTTTTGATTTGCAAACAATGTCGACTATTTCTTTAAGAGCATGGGTAATAGACCTACCCTTCCGGAAGCCAAAATAATTTTTAAAGAAACCCTCGCTCTTCTCAACCTCGACCTGGAATCTGCTGAGAAGACTCAGGTTTGAGTTTTGACTGGATTGAGGAGGCACAACGGTCTGTAAGACGATGGCTCTCCAATTGGCTTGAAAACCAGCGAGGCCTATTTTCACTCCAGAGAGCATTTGCTGCTCCTTAGAATCGTGTTCAAGGTGCTCTCAGTAGTACATACTTGCGGCTGTAGCTCCCACACCTTCTTGATTAAGGTAAACACGGCTGTCGCTAGCTCCGCATCGGTAAACAGCGGATTTGTCGTACTATTGGATAGTTCCGGACTTTTATCCCGGGATACCACAGGAAAAGAGCCTCCAGGATCGTTTTAAACCTGTCTTCAGCAACTGCGGTGGCTTCCTTTTGCACAAAATGTTTGGTTGCTATTTTGTAACCCTTCCCCAGACATCTTTGTCTACGTCCAGTAGAAGGTTTGCCAGCTGCTGGCAAATGGCAATTTAATTACTTCAATTAATTAAGTAAAAGTGTGGTGGGTGCATTGCAAATTAGTCACTGAATTAATGTAATTCCAAAGATATATTTATTATTTTCGTTTAATATAACTTATAAGCTGTAAAGATGGCGTAAATATGACAAAGTGCATGACCAAATATTGACGTCATTATGACGTCATTTTATAATACGACAATAATAATTTTTATTATTTTGTAGATTCTTCTGGTTAGGGGCGTTTATAGCTTCTATAATTATGGCAGTATATTTTATAATGCAAATTTATGACAAATACGACAAAACTCCAGTTATTATCACTCTAAATCCAATACCTGTAATACCTCACGACATGCCATTTCCAGCAATTACAATTTGTGGTCTAAATAAAGTTATTACAGATGAAGCTGAAAAAGTAAACCAACATGGGTAATTATCTTTTGTACCACCATTTTTCATTGCTTTATTAGAATCTGCGTAAATTCCCATTTTTACAAATTTATTTTATTTTCAATTTTTCCAATAGAATTTTCCTTAATTTTTCCAAAAAATTAATAACTTTTATATTAATTAATAAACTATGTTTACATAGCCGATGCTTAATTTCTGTTGTATAATTTATTTAATTAATAAAAAATAATGCAGGTCTATTGCCGAACACAGCTTCCTTGACGATACTTGTGATTTTTCCGACACTCCACTCAGTAATAGAACTAATCGTCAAACGGAAAAATATGAAAATTTTTACCGATTCATGAAAAAGGCAAGTTTATACTATCATGTAATTTTCACAAATCATGTGATTTTCAATTAAAATTTTTTATTGTAGGTATACCCTTCGTGCAGTCAAATTTTAAAGGTTTGTAGGTGGCAGCAAAATGAAATTGATTGCTTGGATATCTTTCAAGAAATTTTAACAGATGAAGGAGTATGTTGTACTTTCAATCAACTTCCGTATGAATACATTTTCAAAAATATGTAAGATTTTTGATTTTTCTACTTTTTTTGTATTTTTGGTATTTTGCATGTCTGTATATGTGTTACGGTCAATGATGACAACTTGGCCATTGACGTCAATGGCCGGACAATGACGTCCATGCCCTGCTTAACTGGGCATTGACGTCAACGCCCGGCCAATGACGTCACTGACCGTGCATTTTGGGCGATGTTAACATTTAAAATTTCAAAAGTGGTTTTTACATCATTGTCCAGGCAATGACGTCATTGCCCAATACAGAGCGGGCGATGATGAAACTACTCTTTTTTTTTAATTACAGGTTTAACATACACTAATAATTTAATTTCTTAATTATTACGGTAAGGAATGCTGTGTGGCAAAACTGTTATCATTTTAGTTGGCGGTTTGATTTTCTATTCCATCAGAAAGTAACGTATTTAATGCGCTTTTGCAATTAGTACTAGTTATTAAGAGGTTAGTGATAAGAAATTATTAAGAAGTTAATAAAGTTAATTTTGTTGGAAATCATTAGTGATACTACCGATTAATTTAAAAAAATCATAAAAATGATTAATTTAAAAAGTTTAATTTAATTATTTTTCAATTTATAATTATTTTAAAATTTTTGTTAAATTTTATTATTTATTTTAATAAATGATTATGATACATTAAAATACAATGCATGCAACACACGTAAGTGTCACTTGCCAGTTGACTGTCTTGCTGTTCCTTATAGTATTTATTCTATATATCATCATTGTCCAATCCATTTTGGTCAATAACATCATTGACTGGCCAAAGACGTAAATATTACAATCAGATGAAATAATTTACATCATTGTCCACCCCTAACGGGCATAGCCAACATAAATGGGCATTGACGTCATTGTCCGGCCATTGACGTCAACGCCCGATTTACATCATTGACCGTAACATATGTATTTCCAAAAATTTAATTACTTACAGTAGTTTGTTTGTTTTTAAGCACGCGAAAAGAAACTATCGAACCAATGAAGGTGAATCGAGTCATTGACGATTGGAATCCCGAAGACGGATATGCACCTAATTCTTCATTTAAAGTGTATCCGTACAGGTGTATTGGTAAATGTATATTTTGGATATTTTTTGGTTTTGCAAATTTAATGGCAGTATTTGTAATTCCCTAACGGAATACTGAAGTACTAGTAATAATAGCCTCAGTGTTAGCCTTTACAGTATAATCAACCAATCGCGCAAAAGCAACTGTACCTGCTTTGAAGCCAGAGGTTTTCCAAGCACGTAGCGCATAATTATTAACAGCTACTTTTTGCAAAAAATTTTTAATAATTATTTATTTTTCAGGAGCTGGTGCTCATTTAGGACTGACCGTTGTGTTGGATACGATGATAGATAAATACTTTTGTTCGTCTTTAAACAGCGCTGGTTTTAAGGTAACAAATTCAAATTTTTTCTAATTTTTCTGATTTTTCTACCACTTAATATTAAACTGGGCATTTAAAATAAGTAATTAACAGTTGTCAATGAGTTGTAATTCAACTAACCTTACCTTAAACATAAGTAAAATTTAAAGTACCTAAGTTGTGATTCACAATGAAAACAAACGTAGGACATACATAAGAGATACGTAGTATAAATACCAACAAGAGCTTAATCGAGAATTGAATCACGCATCTTAACATTTCGTCATTGCTCGATAATTTATTGACATTCATATTTCTTACGCAATTCTTACGCTTATTATTAGGTTATTCTACACACCCCTAGTGATATTCCAAAGGCAGCCGACTTTTCTTTCCTAATTCCACCTGGTCACGACAGCAGAGTTCGCTTTAAGCCTAGTTTCTACGATGCATCATTTGATATTCGTTCTATTGACATTGAAAAACGTAACTGCTACTTCAATAACGAAAGGTCTCTAAAATATTACAGGTAAAAATGAGGAAAAAAATATATATTATAAAAACTGTTACATTTTTCTTTGGAATTTATATTCCGAAATTATTTTTACAATAATCTTATGACTAAACACAATTGTAATAATATTTTTTTAATTAGGACATATTCAGAGATAAACTGCAAATTAGAATGTTTAGCCAATAGAACCATTATGATATGTGGATGTGCACCATTTTATTTACCAGGTAAATACATTTTAAGTTTTCTAAATGTTTTTATTTTTTTCCTAAATTTTTTATATCAAAACTAATGTTTAAGTTTTATTCACCTTTTAACACTGGGAACCGTCAGCTTTGGAATTTTTTCGAAAAAAGTAAAGAAGCAAAAAACAGCTCACCGATTAAATGAATTTATAAAAATTCATGAAATGAAATTAGTTGTACGAGTTTTTGTCAAGCTGGCGGCCCTCCACGTTAACCCACTGTAAAGTGCAATCTAGTAATGATCATTTTTTCTTTCAGCAAGGGTAGGCGTAAAAACGTGTGGAAAATTACAAGAACGTTGCGTAGATGACGTTAAACGTAAGTTAAGTAATTTAATATTTTTTTAATAAGTAATAATTTTATACCGCGTAGAACAAATGGAAACTCCGGATAGAGGTGAAATTGGAGAGTATGTGTTCATATTATTTTGAGTTTTTATTTAATTAATTACATTCGCTTAGTCGTTGGTGCAACTGCCTTCTTGGGTGCTTTAACATTGAATATGACAAAACCCAATCCAGTTCAAAATTTACAGGCAATTTTAGAATTAAAGATAAAATTCTGAAAAATATTTCAACAAAATATTTCACGTAAGTCTAACGCCAAAATTTTCTCCCCGTACTTTTTTACTATTTTTGCAATATTTAGGGAGAATATGGCGGTGGTTCAATTCTTCTTTACCGTCAGGAATTTTAAAAAATTTACGAAGAGTCGCTTGTATGGGTTTTCTGAATTAGTCTGTAAGGCATGACTTGTTCTTTTTAATCACAATTAAAGCACTTAATATTTTAGCCAATACTGGAGGATTGCTGGGTTTATTTCTGGGATTCAGTTTACTGAGCGTAGTAGAAATTGGTTACCATTTCACATTTAAATTGTTCTGTATGTACACCCGCAAAAAACTAACGAAGAGCTCAAATAAGATAGTCAATTTCACCAAATAAATATTTTATAATAGAATCCAAATTAGCCTTTATTCAGTAGGCCTGAAAAGCTAGGGGAAAATTTGAAGAGATATTGCTAATGATAGAGCATAGCAGCTAGTGAGCATTCAACAAAAATTATTTCGCTTTAATCTGCTTCATTTAATAAAATGAATATTTCCCAATCTGAATGAAGGTAAGGGTTTTAGAACTGTTTTCAGATATTAAATTTGCTGTTTTCCAGACTTGCATAAATATGAACTCGTACGGCGTACGGGTATGTACGTACTTTTCCGTGCTAGGATAGAAAGATAGAGAAGAAGTTTTGAAAAAATTTATCCTACTACGTAGAATATGCATTTAATGTTATGTTATAGACAATAATATAAAAAATATTTAATAAAAAGGATAATAAATAAACCATGAGATATTGATATTAAATAATTAATAAAATTTAAAAACAATTACATAATCTATAACCCCTAAATATGCAACCACCTTAAAGAAAGGCAACAGCAATTAAACCAAAATTTGTGAATATCTCAACACTGAATTTTGTCTTTTGCATTTCACAAAATGTTTTAAGCTTTAATTTTAAGTTTAAAATTCATGGATTAATTTACTAATGAACTTATGGTAGTTGAGGGGGTAAATTACAAATATCAATTTTAAAATAGCTAAATCATCCAAAACTTCGAGTAAAAACTGTCCGAAAACCATAAAATAACAAGCGGCCCTATTATTGCATTGGCTATTTACGTATGGTTTTCTTTTATACCAAATTTACTGTTTTTGAGCATATATTGTACTGGAAAACGAGAATCTAGGTAAACAGTAAAATCCTTAAAAATACTATTAAATCTGCTCCAACTAAAAATTATAGAGCTAGAAACACTATCACCACTATTCAGTTGCGTCAGATCAGGGGTGCACCAAACTGGCTACACCGAATTGGCTACCTGAAGTAGATTGTGAGAATCCTTTTGATACATATCACATTACTGAAGATTTAGGATGCAGTTAAGATGGCAAGATTGTCCATGTGATCTATGGCCTGTTGCTCTCCCTGAGAACCCTTGTCCAAAGCAAGAAGATTGATCACACCGCTCCGGAAGAGCACCCGATGCTTGCCGATCAAACAACATCAATTAGAGTGTAGATGTCAAAGTGACACAAGTAGGGTCCACTATTTGTGTCTTTAAAGTGTAAATAAAGGATTCCCATTTTCACCCGCTTACGAGTGAATCTAATTTTAAGCCGCTTCTGTGCGTTTCCTCTAAACTAAACGTCTTTTGCGTACTCCTTGCATCAAAACACGTCGGTTTAACACATAAAAAGACAATCCAAAAAGTTTTTCGTTAACAATGATACGTAAGCTACCCCCTTTTTGCATAATATTATTTGAACCCAAAATATGAAAGTCTTAAGTCGGAATGTTTCTTATAATTTTCTTATGAAGTTTTACGGAATAAATTGATTGGCACAGTCCGATTTTCCGTAAGATTGATAATTAAAGATCTATAATCTGACGAAGTCCGAACAGATCAAGATTTCACTCAAAGCGCGTCAGTGGTGGCGGTGAGGTGCGGAAATTAATGTTCAAAGCGTATAGTAAAAAAAGAAAATCCTCAAACTCTCCCATACAGGAAAGGGCAGCAGTAGGAGGTCTGTAAACTTCAGCAGGCCATGAACTTTTAACCGAATCCATAGATTGTCCAGGACACTAGCAAAGTGATGACTAAATAGCAACACCTCCCTGAGAGGATTTGTTTTTCAGGTTAACAAAGTGTGACGGAAAATCAGGAGCAAGTCGTGTTTCAGATACAGCAATGATACTGAAGTCACTCTTAGCAACAAAATCAGAAAACATGTGAAAATCATAGAGCAAAGAACGAATGTTTATGTGGGCCACCGAAAACTCACCCGTCCTAATCGGAACAACCGGTTCACAATTGAAAAGATCAAGCGGGTCATCCGAGAGCGAGAAGCTAATGAGGAGATTTTCTAAAAAACTATTCCCACGGTTCCGCAAACCGACAACACCATCAGCGGATTTGCAGAAGTGAAAATCACGGATAGCAGCCTTTCTGGGCCAAACTTGTTCGTTTAAAATTATACTCTTACAGCTCATGTCAGAAATTCCCACTGTATCCCTGACAAGTCTAGGCACTGCCTGAATCGAGATGCCAGCCGCAAAATTATTTTTCCGAAATGGCCAATTTCCCGCCGCACCCCCACAGAAATCATGATTATAAAATAATTAAATGTGGTTTTAACATTGAGATCATTGAACGTTGAACATAGAGATATTTTAAACACAGGGTCAGATTTATCAATAATTCCACCGTTGACCTACGCAAAGAAAAATAAATTCAACGAATTCACCGCCCAAGGGTCAATTATAACAATGTACGGGCAAAATTGGTTAAGACTAAATTTTAAATACTACTTTCCCTTTTATCATAGCGGACGTTTCCAAACCGATAATATTTGGTGCAAAGCTTTTGAATAATTTTGAGTTGCTTGTAGACTTACATAACAAGAAAATCATTGACAATAGCACGAAGTGAAACGTTTTCGGAAGAGTCGAATCGGTAACCAACACAGACGTAAACAACAGCTCCGTCCCAAGCGGTTCCAAATGCGAGCATTTTTTACGTGAAGTTGTGGACCTCACGCAGACCATCCATTTTAATAAACCTGCATATATCACCATATGGAAACTAAAGGTCCATCCATTTTTGCCAAAGCTCCAAGGCTACCACCAGAAAAATTTGAGATCGTAAAGAAATAATTTGATTTCATAATGCAACAAGATATCTACCGCCCTTCGAACTCATCCTGAGCAAGTCCATTACATCTGGTTGCAAAAAAGAACGATGATTGGCGACCATGTGGCGACTATCGACGTTTAATTGCAGTAACGATCCCCGATAGAAACCCGGTCCCACACATCAAGATGCAACCATCAACTTGGCCGAGTCACAGGTATTTTTAAAAATTGAATTAACTCTGGCATACAACCAAATACCAGTAAATCCTGAAAATGTCCCCAAAAACGGCCATTATCACGCCATTCGGACTTCTCAAATTTGTAGTAATGACTTTTGATCTCTGCAATGCCGGTCAGACGTTCCAGAGATTCATCGATCAAGTCTTGAGAGGTTTACCTTTCACGTTTAATTTCATCGATGACTGTAACAATTATTTTTACACCGCCTTGTATATAAATTGTTTTAATAGCTATCTTGGTGTCAATTGAGCAAGCGCGCGACTTAGCGATAGCAGGGAAGTCGTAGACTTCACTTTCCGTCTATTCTTCGTTGAGTTAACCAGCACTAAATTTTGGAAAACTATAGTTAACTTTAAATATATTCCAGAGAACCGAACATCAGGTAATTTATCACTCTGTGCCTTGTTTTGCTGGTTAGTCACTTGCTTCCCTTTCAGGTTCTCGATTGAGTTTTTATTTTATGGAAATGCGAATCATCATTTAGTTATTATATTCAGCTTAATTACATAAAATTGAAGTGGCTCATAACTTGGTGGAAAGTCCTTATTCGTCTTACTTTGGTTTGATGGTTTTTGTTGGAGCAACCATTGATACTTTTGGAGTTACATTATTTTCACAACCAGGTTTCTAAATTGTCAATATTGAAGATCCACAACAGTTCAATTATACCGATTCAAGAATTTTTAACAGGTCGTATACTTGAAATTATTAATTTTACAAGAGAACTAGTTGGTTCCAATACACGTGATTATCAAGTTGTCAGGTCATCTGTAGGAAAAAAAATAGGACAACATAATATTTACTACTCACATAAATCAAAGTTTATACTAAACTGAAATTGTTTTTTTCATCTATAAAATTCGACCTAACTTGCATTTTTGTTTGCCTACATTTAATTTTTTGTGTCAAATGATAAATGAAAACCATAGGCGAATAGCTATTAGCGAATTGGGTAACTTTTGCTGTTATTTTTGATTAGACCAAATTTCTGTTTTTGGCAACCATTTAACCTCTTTTTTTGTTGGAATAAACTTAAATTTTTGTTACTTAATATATGATAAATCCTTTCTGGCTTAAGGACATATTCCATCACTCAGTTTTTTTTGTCAAGTTAAGTCAGTGGCGCCTTAGAAATACAACGACAATAATTTTTTTTTCCTACATTGCTTTATAACTTTAGTAAGAACCTACGACTCGCTCTCCAATTTACCAACAGAGCTACCGGCCGGCATTGGGGTAACCGAAACTTGAGTAAGTTGCGGTTATACAAATGACGCCGCGACGTGGGCCTTTTTTTAAAGTAGTTATTTGATGTAATATCATTCATTTTTTTGTTTTTGATATATTATTGTAGTGATTTTATTAACTTTATAGCATTTGGTGATTTGACAATTTTTTTTGAGTACTACAGTATTAAATTATTTTTTTGTTTGATCATAATTATGATCACGATTCATGTAATTACAAATTTGAGTATATTGACCGAATTAAAATTCATTGCAAGTTGTTTGTATTTTAAGCACAAGTGTTTGATAGTGCATACGCGATAGGAACTTACAATATTGACAAAATTTTATAGTTGGATTGGAAAAGAATTTATTCTAAAATTGATTTCTTTTATTTATCAATTGGCTTCTTTATTCTAGGAGTAATTTCCTGTAATATTTCTATTTGAGGTGCACATTTTTAGTTGCGTAAAATATTTTATTATCCATTTGAGTAGCTGCAATTTTTATTGTATGCTTTGTTTTTGCTACTGTTTCAGAGCAATTGTTGAGTTTTTCTTGTGTGTATGCACCCAGTATTTTTTTGAGTTTAAAACTATTTGAGCTAGCTGCGATTTATTAATTGTATGCTTAATTTATTAGATTATATTAATCTATATTTGATTTCTTTGTTTATTTGTAAAAATATACACGTTGAGTTAGTCACGACAATTGTTGTACTATTTTTTTATTAGTTTTCCTAATTAGTTGATATTTTTTTTGGTTTTTGATCATTTTGATTGATATTTTGAAAATGGAGTCGATGCAACCCATTCATTTAGAAGCTGAAGAGCTAGAATACGAATTAAATATCCGTGAGGTAATATCAGGACGCAAAACTCTAAATTCAAAACGCAAAATTTTGCATAGTTTCCTTCAGAAGGAAAGTCGTGATCCCAAATATAAGATACTTCTTTACGAACAACCGAATTTTGATTTTGAAATTGAGAAAGAAGTTATAAATAAAACGTTAATATCGTTATGTACGCTAATTGTAGAATTTGAGGGAGGTTTACCAAGTGATTCGACTTATAAACGAATTCAATCACGCCTAATACACATTACAAATAGAACAAAGCGGTTATTACTTTATGTAAATGGAAATAACGAAGAAGAAATTAAAGTTTTTAAGAATGAATCGTACGCCACTTGTTTAGAATTGGAGGGAGATTTAGAGGCAAAAATTAAGCGTGAAATTCCATCAATCACCGCTAATGAATCAGTATGTTTAGATCAAAATGCGCCAGTAGCTTCGGTCAATAATGTTATTACAAATTTAAATTCCAAGTGTTATCCGGTGCACAAATGGAACATTAAGTATGACGGCAACCCATCAAATTTATATTCTTTTTTGGAAGAAATTGAGGAATTAAGAATTTCTCGTCGAGTTAGTGAAGCGGAAATGTTCCAATCGGTTCATGAGTTATTCGAAGGTCCGGCAAAGAACTGGGTACGTCAAAATAAAGCAAGTTGCGCGGATTGGGGTTCATTTATTACCTTACTAAAACATTTTTATTTACCTAAAGATCCTAACGAACAATTATGGATCCAAATAAAGGCTCGAATGCAAGGAACACGAGAACCTACTCATGTTTATGTTGCAATAATGGAGACTCTTTTTAGTAGATTATCGATTAATCCTAGCGTGACTACAAAAATTAAACAAATTAGATGTAATCTGCTCGAAAAATATTGGCAACCGTTAGCTTTAGTTGAAGTTGAGACCATTTCTCAGTTACTTGAATATTGTCGTACAATTGATGAAGAGGAAGCAAGACGTAAAAATGCTCGATTAAGGGCAAAATTTGATTGTGTTTCATTAGAGTCTAAATTAGCGTATGTAGAGACGTCTTCAGCAACTTCTTCCTCAGCCGCAAATACTAAAAATTATTTAGACAATAAGCAGCGCAGTAATTTTAATAATAATGCCAGACCAAGTCCAAATATAGCTGTAGGAGATTTAAATAAAGGCCGTATTAATTCTTTAACGTGTTGGAATTGCAAGGGTATTGGACACACATTTCCTAGTTGTTCAAGTAAATTGCGTAAGTTTTGTTTTAAATGCGGAAATCCTAATTATACTTCGAATACTTGCGTTAATTGTTCAAAAAACGGGCAAAGGAAGTGAACTATAGTGGTCGAAGTTCATTTCAGGGGAAATATAAGACCAATAATTCAAAATTATTTTATTCCAGTAGATTTAGAGATGTTTATAATAATAGTAGCGTTAGTCAAAAATTAAATACCAAAATTATAAGGAAACTGGATCCTTTATTAGATAATCAGCCGGAAATTTCGGAGAAAATCACTTTAGACAATATAGGTAATTCGGCTGTGTTTTGCCAAGTTCCTTTAGATAACAGACCCTATATTTCAGTTTCTGTATTAGATCGCGAAATCATAGTTCTTTTAGACTCAGGAGCAAATAAGTCAATCATTGGAAAAGAGGGTTTAGAATTTTTAAGAGAAGTGAACTTTAAAGTTCAAAATTTTGAAGGTAAGCACGTTACTACTGCTGACGGTAAGAAACATTTAGTTAAAGGATCGGTTTGTTTACCGATAAATATTGATGGAATAATGAAGTTATTAGAAGTCTTAGTTGTTCCTTCGTTGGAACATAGTTTTATTTTCGGTTCGGATTTTTGTAATTTGTTTGGTCTTATAGTAGATTTTAGTGCAGACTCATGGCATATCAAAGCAGGTACGAGTACCTCCAATATAAATATTGTTTCGGCTAATGATGTAGGGTGTTTATCACAAAAACAAAATTATAGTCCCGAACAACAAAAACTTATTGATGATATAATATGTGAGTTTCGCGGTTTGAGTGATGAGAAACGCTTAGGTAGAACTAACGTTATGGTTCATCACATAGATACTGGCAATGCGTCTCCTATTAAACAAAAGCAATATCTCATGTCACCATTCATGTTAGGTGAACTCAATAAAGAGCTTGATAAAATGCTTGAGTTAGGCGTTGTGGAACCATCACACAGCGATTGGTGTTCGCCGGTTCTGTTAGTGAAGAAATCGGACGGGCAATACCGTTTTTGCTTTGACGGTCGTGGGTTAAACGCCCTGACAAAGAGCGACTCATATCCTTTAGAACGGGTAGAAAGAATTTTGAATATGTTGCGAGATGGAAAGTTTTTGTCAACTATTGATTTAAAAAGTGCGTTCTGGCAAATAGCATTGGATGAGTTGTCAAAAGAAAAAACCGCTTTCGCCGTACCTGGTAGGGGTTTGTTTCACTTTTGTGTAATGCCTTTTGGTATTAAAAATGCGGCCAAGGCTCAACAGCGCTTAATGGACAAAACGTTAGGTCCAAAGTTAGAACCTTATGTATTTGTGTATTTGGATGACACTATTGTTATAACGAAAACAATTGAGGAGCACATTCAAATTCTTAAGGAAGTACATAAGCGATTTAAAGCGGCCAATTTAACTATAAATTTTGATAAATGCAAGTTTTTTTGCCAATCCTTAACATATTTGGGATATATAGTTGATGGGCAAGGGTTAAGAACTAACCCAAAAAAAGGTAGAAGCTATGGTGAATTATCCGCGTCCCAGTACGTCCACAGAAATTAAAAAATTCTTGGGAATGTGTTCGTGGTATAGAAGGTTTATACCCAATTTTTCAACTTTAGTGTCCCCCCTTAATGATTTGTTAAAAGGTCGGAAGAAAAGGCAATCAGTTAATTGGAGTGACGAAGCAGAAAAATCCTTCATAACGATTAAGCAAGCCTTAGTGTCAGCTCCGATTTTATCTTCTGCAGATTTTAAATTGCCTTTCACAATTCAATGTGACGCTAGCGATACTGGATTAGGTGGTGTGTTGACACAAGTACAGGATGGGGTTGAGAAAGTTATTTCATATGCTAGTCGTAGCATGTTGCGGGCGGAACGTAATTATAGTGTCACTGAGCGCGAATTGTTAGCTTTGATATTTTGTATTGAGAAATTTAGGCCGTACGTAGAAGGCACTAAATTTACCGTGATCACGGATCACTATAGTTTGTTATGGCTTAGAAGTATGAAAGAACCGACTAGTAGGTTATGTAGGTGGAGCTTAAAATTGCAACAATATGATTTTGACTTAGTACACCGAAAGGGCAAACTAAATGTAGTACCGGACGCTCTATCTCGTATGCACCCCGTGATCGACGCGATTGATTTTAATTCGAATAATTTAGAGCCATATTATAAACAGTTGAGGGACGACATACTCAAAAATCCGAAAAGGTACCCTCAATGGAAAGTTGAAGGGGATTATGTATATAAACATGTAGCGAATAAAATTGCATTGCGAACCAACATATCTGAGTGGAAACTGTTAGTGCCTAAAGAGTATCGTGATAAGGTCCTTCAGACGTGTCATGATGACCCAACTTCCGCCCATTTGGGATTTTACAAAACTTTTAAGCGTATTGCGGAAGAATATTATTGGCCAAAAATGCGCCAAGATATAATCAAATATATTAAGCGTTGCGTTGCGTGCAATGAACAAAAAGTTCCAAATCAGCTTTCTTTCGGATTAATGGGCAGTGAGAAAAACGTTCAATTTCCGTGGCAAATAATTTCTACGGATATTATGGGTCCTTTGCCAAGAACAAGCAAAGGAAATTGTTATTTATTAGTGGTTACGGATTGGTTAACTAAGTATGTTGTATTGCATCCTTTAAGACAGGCAACTGCAAATAGTATTGCGAGGTTCATGGAAGAACAAATATTTTTAGTTTATGGAGTGCCGCAATTTGTTATATGTGATAATGGTACACAATTTGCGGGTTCTGTTTTTAAAAAGTTATGTGCCGATTACCGCGTACAGAAAATATGGTTTAACGCACGCTATCATCCGCAGTGCAATTTTACTGAGCGTGTTAATAGAACTATAGGTTCCGCTTTACGTAGTTATGTAACAGATAATCATCGGCAGTGGGATAAAAATATTTATAAGATTGGTTTTGCGCTTAGGACGGCAGTTCATGAAATTACAGGCTACAGTCCCGCATTTCTGAATTTTGCTCGTAAGGTACCGGCCTCTGGAGATTATTATGGTAGAGTTTTGAACACTAAAAATCTTATGCTCAATCCGGTGGGAGCAAAAGAAATAGTTAGTGGGTTTAAAGGTTTTGAGGACATATTCGAAGATGTCAAAAGGCGTATTTCTGCTGCTCACCAACGTAACGCATCGCGTTACAATTTGCGAAGAAGAGAAGTTCAATTTGAGGTTGGTGATCGCGTATGGAAAGTTAATAAGGTGTTGTCGAATGCGGCTAATTATTTTTCGGCAAAACTTGCACCTAAATATGTTTTATGTACAGTAGTAGGAAGGAAAGGTAATTTAGTTTATTCGCTTAACGATAAAAACGGAAATTCTGTAGGAGATTGGCATGTTAGCGATCTCAAACCATATTTGGGTTCTAATTCAGATGTTTCAGTGAGTTAGTTATAACCTTTTGTATTTTTTTTGTATATATTCATTTCTATTCTTAAAGAATAGTTTAGCGTCTTGTAAAGTTTAATCGTCTTGTATATATTTAAATCAATTTTGGTTGATATTTAGTTTAGATACTTTCCTTTTTCCATTTAATTTTTATGACTTTTCGTCAGACGTGACGAGTTGTCTTTAGATGAAACTTCGATTTCTAGAAGTTAAATTTTTGGTTTCATTATAGCTTTTGCTAAAACATTAGAGTTAATTAGTGGCTTCATGGTGGTAGGAGACATTACCTAATATTGACTTTTACCTATTAAATAATTTTTCCAATTTTGACTTGCTTTCAAGCCGTGTTATACGCGTAAGTTATAGCACTACATCATGAACGTCCAATGACCAAATAACTTCTTTTCGTTTTAGACCAATTTTGCTTGGATTTCGTTTTTTTTTATAAATATTACTTTTGGTTAGAAGTAGGTATTTTGGTTGTTTTTCTTTATATTGCCATTACTAGATTTGGTGACAGTAAATAAATTTTCGTCTTTGCCTTCAATTCTTTCAGGAGGAGGGTAGTGTAACAATTATTTTTACACCGCCTTGTATATAAATTGTTTTAATAGCTATCTTGGTGTCAATTGAGCAAGCGCGCGACTTAGCGATAGCAGGGAAGTCGTAGACTTCACTTTCCGTCTATTCTTCGTTGAGTTAACCAGCACTAAATTTTGGAAAACTATAGTTAACTTTAAATATATTCCAGAGAACCGAACATCAGGTAATTTATCACTCTGTGCCTTGTTTTGCTGGTTAGTCACTTGCTTCCCTTTCAGGTTCTCGATTGAGTTTTTATTTTATGGAAATGCGAATCATCATTTAGTTATTATATTCAGCTTAATTACATAAAATTGAAGTGGCTCATAACTTGGTGGAAAGTCCTTATTCGTCTTACTTTGGTTTGATGGTTTTTGTTGGAGCAACCATTGATACTTTTGGAGTTACATTATTTTCACAACCAGGTTTCTAAATTGTCAATATTGAAGATCCACAACAGTTCAATTATACCGATTCAAGAATTTTTAACAGGTCGTATACTTGAAATTATTAATTTTACAAGAGAACTAGTTGGTTCCAATACACGTGATTATCAAGTTGTCAGGTCATCTGTAGGAAAAAAAATAGGACAACATAATATTTACTACTCACATAAATCAAAGTTTATACTAAACTGAAATTGTTTTTTTCATCTATAAAATTCGACCTAACTTGCATTTTTGTTTGCCTACATTTAATTTTTTGTGTCAAATGATAAATGAAAACCATAGGCGAATAGCTATTAGCGAATTGGGTAACTTTTGCTGTTATTTTTGATTAGACCAAATTTCTGTTTTTGGCAACCATTTAACCTCTTTTTTTGTTGGAATAAACTTAAATTTTTGTTACTTAATATATGATAAATCCTTTCTGGCTTAAGGACATATTCCATCACTCAGTTTTTTTTGTCAAGTTAAGTCAGTGGCGCCTTAGAAATACAACGACAATAATTTTTTTTTCCTACATTGCTTTATAACTTTAGTAAGAACCTACGACTCGCTCTCCAATTTACCAACAGAGCTACCGGCCGGCATTGGGGTAACCGAAACTTGAGTAAGTTGCGGTTATATGACATCAGGATAACATAAAAAAATTATGACATTCATACCGAACATCTCCGTGTCGTATTCCAAAGATTTCGAGAACATGGCCTAAAAATCAATACGTCCAAATGTGAGTTTTACCAAGAGAAAATACATTTTTTAGATCACATCTCCGACAAAGACGGTATCTGCGCTTGGCCTTACTAGGCCGAAAACTGCTCCAGATTAGACTGATCGAGCGTCTTCATCGATCAATAATTATCTCCATCAATTGGGCTCATACACTTTTAACGGTCTTAGTCGGTTATTGCACCGTTTTGAAGCAAGACATCCGCATACACCTGCTGAATTTGTTTATGGCACCACACAGACTACCAGGAGAATTTTTAGAGAATACTCGTACTAATCCACCTCAAAGCAAATATGTAAACCACATCAAAAACACTATGCACAATTTGTAACTACCTCCAACTGCAAACGAGCATTTTTTACGTGAAGTTGTGGACATCACGCAGACCATCCATTTTAATAAACCTGCATATATCACCATATGGAAACTAAAGGTCCATCCATTTTTGCCAAAGCTCCAAGGCTACCACCAGAAAAATTTGAGATCGTAAAGAAATAATTTGATTTCATAATGCAACAAGATATCTACCGCCCTTCGAACTCATCCTGAGCAAGTCCATTACATCTGGTTGCAAAAAAGAACGATGATTGGCGACCATGTGGCGACTATCGACGTTTAATTGCAGTAACGATCCCCGATAGAAACCCGGTCCCACACATCAAGATGCAACCATCAACTTGGCCGAGTCACAGGTATTTTTAAAAATTGAATTAACTCTGGCATACAACCAAATACCAGTAAATCCTGAAAATGTCCCCAAAAACGGCCATTATCACGCCATTCGGACTTCTCAAATTTGTAGTAATGACTTTTGATCTCTGCAATGCCGGTCAGACGTTCCAGAGATTCATCGATCAAGTCTTGAGGTTGAGGTTTACCTTTCACGTTTAATTTCATCGATGACATCAGGATAACATAAAAAAATTATGACATTCATACCGAACATCTCCGTGTCGTATTCCAAAGATTTCGAGAACATGGCCTAAAAATCAATACGTCCAAATGTGAGTTTTACCAAGAGAAAATACATTTTTTAGATCACATCTCCGACAAAGACGGTATCTGCGCTTGGCCTTACTAGGCCAAAAACTGCTCCAGATTAGACTGATCGAGCGTCTTCATCGATCAATAATTATCTCCATCAATTGGGCTCATACACTTTTAACGGTCTTAGTCGGTTATTGCACCGTTTTGAAGCAAGACATCCGCATACACCTGCTGAATTTGTTTATGGCACCACACAGACTACCAGGAGAATTTTTAGAGAATACTCGTACTAATCCACCTCAAAGCAAATATGTAAACCACATCAAAAACACTATGCACAATTTGTAACTACCTCCAACTGCAAATCACGCAACACAGAGGACCATTTATTCGTCCGAAAAGATCTAGGTAAATGTAAATTTGTGTTTATCCGAAATGACGCCGTCTCGCCACCTTTAACACCTCCCCACTATGGACCATATCAAGTATCAATTTCCATCAGTAGACTCAAAGATGTTTTTACTGAAGATATGAGCGACGACTACCTGGAAGAAGTTCCACCACCCAGCACACCACCCACACCAGCCCAACCAAAGAAGAAGGTTACATTTCTAGAAAAACCTTTCTTCTCCAATCAAGATCTGGACGCCTTATTTAAGTCATCACGAAATTTACAGATTAATCGTGACCTTGTTACTGGAGAGAAAGTAGTGTGTACTTTCGGGCCTCAGTAGGTTGGCAACTCTTCCTACATGTAACAACGGAGCCACCAGGGACGAAAAATTGACGACTTGGATTTTCACTTGGATTTAGTCAAGTAAAAAGTTTTTTATTGTTCCAAATTGTTCTGGGTTTCTTCTATATTGTTCCTAAACAGTTTTTCAGAAAAAAAAAATTTTATAAATATATTATGGTTTTTTAAGTAAAAGGGTTAATGCAGGACAGCATTAAATTTTAAATCAAGGGATTGATTAAATGAAAGAAAAATATGTTTGAATACAAATTTTATATTGTGAATAATAAAATTTACATAACACCACCCTTTTGTGCGATTTAACAAACAATTATGTATTATTAATTATTAATTATTATTATTATACATAAATATTATGTATTATTTAAAAATTTAGATTTTACCATTATTACACCACTATGCAAAGTTATACGAAAAATTTAATGCTTGATCAATTTGATTACTGCATTAATATTAACTTCTAATCAATATTAGTAAAACACTGAATTTTTCGATTCATAGATAACAATAGTTACCTTAAATATTTCCTTCTGATGGACATTATAACTAATCAAAAAAAAAAGCATAAAAAGCAAACTCAAGGATAAATATTGCAATCACAGTGATAGCAATAAAATTTTGACTTTTAACCAAAAGTTGTCCAGGATCCACATAACTCCTCTACTGGAATCAGTGACTACCTAAATTTAAAGAATTTTCAATTATTTGCATTGTAGTATTTATCTAACTCTTCGGTTAGCACTTCGGATAATCCAGCTTTTAGTGTAATATAAAAAATATTGTACATTTCAATTACAACAAAGTGCAAACCTGAACTAAGGATTGCGGTGCAATAAATTAGTATCTGTAAAAATCAAAACTTTTCAACCAAGTTACACGAAGTGCAAGTTGCCAAAAAGTAAATTTATTTATTTTTGACTCCATATAAGTATTTGAAATTGTATTACAACGACTACATAGGTAAGTACTGTTCCTGATACCTGTAAATGAAATATTAAAATTAAAATATTCGAAAATATATTTTAACTTACAGATCCAATTAATGTGACATCAATGGGAACAATCTCTGGAGCTACGAGAACTGGTTGTAGCATTCTAAAGAAGTTTTTGATTATCTCTAACTAAAATATTGATTATGGAAAATATGGTCACCCAATTATTTGTAATTATTACCTTAAGTGCTTCTGCTTTTGTTAAACTACTGATAGGATATTGGTACAAAAATGTTAAAGTCTCATTTGCCTAAAATATTACGAAGATGATGATAAAAAAATAAATCAGTTGATCAAGTTTTCTGCTTCATAAACCCATTAAACCCATTTCTTTTGAAATGATGGATGAATAATTCTGGGCATCATAAATGATGCCAATGACAAAAATCAGAATTAACAAATTTAAAATGTAATACATTGTATTATCAAAATACAATCAAAATAGTAAAATGTTCTGTTTACAGACACCAACGCAACAAAATTTTATATTGAGATTTTTATAGTGATATAAATTTATAAATTGTTCAGCAAATATTTTTTTACAAGAAACTTTCCACTAAACACAATAATTTTATTTCTGCTTTTATCAATTATTTCAGATCTGTCTAAATGATTATTACGTGTGTGAACCACTTAATTAAATTATAAAAATAACTCCCATAATTTAATACTGAAATGTAATAATTTCAACTGAATTGATCACAAAAATTGTAACCCGTAATATGACTAGCTAATTGGAATAAACAGTAATAAAAAGGTTATTTCAAAATTAACCAGAGTATGTTAAATATAACAGCACAACATACATACCACTGCTACTATACGTGTTGTCAACAGACTGAAATAAAACGTGAAGAAAAGAAAACCTCCCAAATTTAGTAGTATTAGCATTACTCGCTTTGTTAGTGGATTTGTTTCACTTTCTAATAAACACATTATTACCAAAGATGTACTACAAATCAGAAGTATGATGATTGTTACCAACCACATGAGAATTGTTGGATTAACAAATGAGTTGAATAGCAACATAACCCTTTTTAGTTTAATGTGCAACTGGCCGTATGACGTTAACAACTTATTTAAATTTTTATGGACATATAATACTTCAATTAAGTCATTTCTTAAATGTTCCTGATAATTAATATACAAAAATAAATATGTACGACCAAATGTTTCATATAGTGACCCTAACATTAAATTAATATAACTGCAAACAACAGTTCCGATTTTCTCAGTGAATTCCCAATTTGGGTCATTATCGATGTAAAATATAAACACCATTATAGAACATAGAATTATACCAGTCAACGCCAAATTTAGAGTAACTCTGGTTCTTAATTTGAAGGTATCGATTTGCGGTAATAAACTCTTCCACGTCTGTTTGTGCCATTCGGTTACTATATCTTGCACTGTAGTTATAACAACAATTATTTTGTTAACACCTAATATCGAGATTATTAATAACAATGTAGAGCATAGGTAAAACATTAAATCTGAAGTGTAAATCATAGCCATGTAAAATGCGTCATTCCTCTGAAACGCATTTGTTAATTTCATGGCACTTAAACTACACATTCCCATTAACAATAACACAATGCTCAAGCTAGTGCATAAGCAAATTTTAGATCGATAAATAGTTATATTTAAAAATTCATTTGTATGCTGGCAAAAGACTCTTATCCATGGTAGTCCTACAATAGATCCTAATGGTATAGATAGCCCGGCAGCGCAATGTACGCAATTTTGAAACCTCATATTTTGTAAGTCAACCGCAGCTTTGAATCTAACAAATCATAATGTTATGACGGTAGGCGGTGGTAGATTATGGTTATAACATAAAATAACTCAAATCATATTATAATAATAAACGATATACTACAGATATACTCGTATATTGATATATTTAGTATTAACAAATAAAATTAGAATTACATTATAATACAATTAAGTATTATAATATTATATACAACAGATGTGGATACAGGGTGTCCCAGTACTAATTGTCATCTTTTGGAAAGCTGATTGGCCAGATCATGAGTGACTAAAATATCGAATGAATAATATACATGATTTTTAATTTTAGCATGTACCTATTCTACATATCAACATATGTAATGTGTCTTATGCCCGTTTTCACCAACAATTCCTAACGTTAAGAATTCCCTAACTTTGAGATAAGAAACCCTTATGTCAAATTTGGTTTTCACCAAGCGCTAAAAGTTCCTAAAGAGCATTAAGAAATCCCTAACCTTCGGTATCCGATTTACCGACCCCTAACGTGTTAGGGATTCCTTAGCGGTTGTATTACAGGTATAAATTAGTGTTTATTCTTATTTTTCTTTCGCCATGGCTATTGTTAGATTTTTGGATTGTTTAGAGAGATTTGAAAATGAAAATTTTAATGTGGAATTTGTCGTAAGATTTAAAATTGAGGTTTTAAAATTAATAGTAGGATCTCTAGAGTTTATTAATGATAAATAAATATATTATTCATAAATGTGCAAATTATTTATGACAATTATTTTGGATATTATTATTTTAGAAATCAATCAGTATCGCCCATAAATCAATTATTACTGGCATTACGGTTTTATGCTACCGGAATAAATATGTGGTTTTCCAAATGTGTTAGCAACAATTGGCTGTACACACATTAAATTGCAATCTCCAGGTAACTACTTATATTCATTTTAATACAAAATGTTTGTTTGACTGAAGGAAATTTAGTTGATCCAAACAAAATATTCTGTTATATATACGCAACTAAAGTATTTGTTTAACCCTAATAAAAATTTTGTTTGAGGTTTTTTAGTTGCCTAAAAGAAAAATTTTATTTAATTTGATTTTATTTTGATTTAAAATAAATGTTTTATTTAAAGTAATAAACAATTATTAAATTTAAACAGAACAAATTTAAACAATTTGTTTAATCTAAACAAATTTGAAAAAAATATTTTTTTGAAATAACAAATTCAGTTTGTTTGATAGAAATAATTTTGTTTAAATCGAAACAAAATTTCTTTCTATTGAATAAAATAAATTATTCAAACAAAATTATTTATTAAATTCAAACAAAACGTTTTTACTGTGTATAAATTCAAATATGACATTTACAACCCGTATTAGTTCATTTGTCCGCTGTAAAGAATACCTAGCAAGGGAGCTGCTCGTTAAGAAATTCTTATGTTGGTGAAATGCAAATTTTCCTAAGTATTATTTTAGGGAATACCTAGCGTAAAGAATTCTTTGCTAGGGAATTCTTAAATAAATATTGGTGAAGACGGGCATTAATTTTTTAAAATTCGGTTCACAAATAAAGCCAGAAAAAAATATTTAAATTTAAATGAATTTTTGTAGCGCGAAAACGTATTAATAAATATGGCGGGTTTAATGCAAAATCTCCGCATTATGACGTCATTTTAGTAACCAGAATTAGTTCATAGATAAAAGATTTATATTATAGATGCACAACTTTTACTGGCGTTGAATGCAAAATGCTAGATTTTGTAGCATAACTAGAATTACAAATTTCACATAAGTTTGGCATGATGCGCACAATAATAATTAAAGCTTTCAAATTTAATTTGTATTATAAAAAATGTAAATAATCTAATAATTTAACCTAAAATATTTCTGACATTTCGTCTTAATGCAATGTTTACACTGAAATTAAATGGTAACATTAGGGATATAACGCGGGTGTATTGGCATACATGTTAGATGCGTTTTGTATTTGTGACGTCATCAGCTGTTTTCGATCACGTGAATTATTCAAATAAATTCTAATATTTCATAAATTATTTGCGAGCTAACAATACAGAATTTTGAAAAATTACTCAAATATTCTGATTATAGATACATTGAACTATCAATAAATGCGATTTTGAAGTGAATTTGAATTTCATGCAAATTGTCCATTATGGCTTTATGTAGTATAAATTCGTTCATTTTTGAGCTATTAGCATTTTTACGAGTTTCGTATAAAGCAACTTCTAATGACCTAAAATTTGCCTAAATAATACAGAAAAATGAAATAAATAAAATAAAAACTAGACAGGGGTGATTTTAGAAGGTGTTTTTGTATACGACCAGCGAAAAATGTTTTAATTAAAAATATAAAAAAATTTTCTTTTGCATTCATTATTAGAAAAAAATATGAGAAAAGAATAAGTCAAGAAATGATCAAGAAGAAAATAAGCGACGATATCGAACAGGAATGGAACAATCTGTTAACTAGCCTGAATGACAGTGCAAAGAAAGAACTTGGTTATAAACAGAAGAAAAAACACTAAAAATGATTTGACGAAGAATGCATCGCAGTCAGCAACAAAAAGGCAGAGACAAGACTAAACTGGTTAAAAACTGGAAAACAAGAAGATCGAAATATAAATAAAAGAAGGACAAACGAAGCAAACAAACTATATAGGGGAAAGAAGAATCAATGGACAGAAAAAACAATGGAAGAGATAGAAATGAGTAACAATCACAATAAGTCACGAATGTTTTATCAATTAATGAAAACAACAAACCAGCTCACAAGATTAACCAAAGAAGCATAAAAAACGAAGATGGAGTGTTGGAACACAACAAAGAAAGAATTGGACAAGTATGGGTGAGACATTTCAGTTGATTGTTAAATAGAGAATATGAGGATGCTAATGAAGTATTAAATATTGAAGTCGAACAGAAAATAACAAGACCCTCTCGTAACAAAAACTTAAAAGCAATAAATAAAGTAAAAAATGGAAAAGCTTCGGGACCGGATGGAATCTGTATAGAATTGGTGAAGTACGGAGGAGAGTTACTATGGGAAAGAATGTGTGAGCTTATGAATCAGATCTGGGAGCAAGAGAGAATGCCCATGGAATGGTCTGAAGAAGAAATAGAAGAAAAAGGGCAAATCTGACGAATGTAAAAACTACCGAGGCATCACATTGCTCAACGCAGCATATAAGATACTAACAACATTAATTCATAATCAACTAAATGCACATGCTGTGGGGCTGATAGGAGACTACCAATATGGATTTGTTGCGGGACGATCTACGGTTGACGCAATACACATAGTGAAACAAACGACTGAGAAATTTTACGAACACGTTATAACCCTGCACCTGCTTTTTGTGGATTTCCAACAAGGTTTTGATAAGGTAGACAGACAAGAGCTATATAAAGCACTAATCGAAGGCGAGATACTTCCAAAACTGATACGATTGATCAAAATGACAATGAAGAACACAACTGCACGTGTCAGAACGGCGACAGGAACATCCGAAAAATTTGAAACAAACAGCGGAGTAAGACAGGGCGATTCACTGTCGGCGTCACTTTTTTATATAGTCATAAATAAAATAATAAAGAAAGCCAACACCGAAGGGCTAATAACAAACAAGGAAGGACAAATACTGGCATATGCGGACGATGTGGTAATAATGACAAGATCAATTAAAAGATTAAACCAACTATTTTGAGCTATCAGGAGAGCAGCGTGCACGGTGGAACTAGAAGTAAGTGAAGCGAAGACCAAATACATAAAATGTGACAGAAGTGATAACCAAATTGGACAAAATTTTATCATTGATGAATACAGGGTGGAGAGTGTGGAAAGCTTTAATTACCTAGGGGTACTAATACACAGAAAAGGCGAAAGACAGGAGGATATCGGGCAAAGAATAAATGCAGGAAATAGAGCCTACTACGCTAATAAGAACATGTTAATGAGTAAAGAATTAACAAAAAATACCAAGATGAAAATCTACAAAACATTGGTTAGACCTGTGGTATCCTATGCATCGGAAACGCTGTGTATGTCTTCTCATGAGGAAGAACAACTTAGAATCCACGAACGCAGAATTATGAGAAGCATACTAGGACCAAAAAAGGAATGCGATGAAGAACAAAGAGCACTCATAAACCATGAAATCACTAGAATAATGAATGGCGAAGACATTGTCAAGTATATAAAATCACAGCGGTTAAGATGGTTAGGTCACATAATGAGAGCCAACAACTAATCTGCAATCAAGGCAATCACAGTATGGAAGCCCAGTGAGAGAAGACCTCGGGGAAGGCCGAGAATTAGATGGTGGGAACAGGCGGCGAATGATTTAAAAGAAAATGAAGATACCGTTGTAATTCCTAATTTGGACCTAATAACAATAATAAATAATTAGAATTATTAGCTCTTGAAAATTTATATAAATATAATATCAGTAATGAGCTAAGTTAACAATAAATCAAACTAATATTTTCGAGCTTTCGAGAGTGGATACTCTCTTTATCAAGATATATTAATAAAAAAAATTATACATAGTTACGGTAAAAGTGATGTATTGACATTTATCCGACAACTTGATCAGAATTTTAAATAAAGTTAAATGATTAAATAAATATGTTATTAATATATCTTGATAAAGAGAGTATCCACTCTCGAAAGCTCGAAAATATTAGTTTGATTTATTGTTAACTTAGCTCATTACCTAATAACAATAGCCAAAGATTTACCGAAGTTCGGTATTCTAAACTCGGACCTCATTAGGAAAGTGTTTGGCACTGCCTAACTTCGGCAAACCTTTGGAATTCCACATTTGGGCCTAATAACAGTAGCCAAAGATTTACCGAATTTAATTTTTTGGTTCCCGGAAGAGATTTAATGCGTAAGAGAACCCGATGCTTGCCGATCAAACAACATCAATTAGGGTGTTAGATGTCAAAGTGACACAAGTGGGGTCCACTATTTGCGTCTTTAAAGTAAAAAAAATATATTCTCATTTTCACTCTCTTACCAGCGAATCTCATTTTTAGCAGTTTCCGTGCGTTTTCTCTAAACTAAAGCGTCTTTTCCATACTCCTCGCATCAAAACACGTCGGTTTAACACATAAATAGACAATCCAAAATTTTTTCGTTAACAATCACACTTAAGGGGGTAGCTTTCTTTGCATAATATTATTTTAACCTAAAATATGAAAGTCTTAAATCGGAACGTTTCTTATCATCTTTTTATGCAGTTTTATCCAGTAATAAAAGCAAAGATCTATAATCTGACAAAGTCCGAACAGATCAAGTTTCACCCAAAGCGCGTCAGTGGAGGCGGTGAGGTACGAAAATTAATGTTCAAAACGTATAGTATAGAAAGTACCCAAGTAGCATTTTGATGCTAAAAATCAGCTAAAAAACCACTAAAAATAGCTGTTTGCGGCAGCATAATATAGAAAGAAAATCTTCAAACTCTCCCATACAGGAAAGTGCAGCAGTAGGAGGTCTGTAAACCTCATCAGGCAATGGACTTTTAACCGAATCCAAAGGTTCTTCAGGCCACTAGCAAAGTGATGACTAAATAGCAACACCTCCTCCCTGAGAGGTTCTGTCCGCCCTGAAGATTACGTAGTTTTTCAGGTCAACAAGGTATGACGGAAAATCAGAAGCAAGTCGTGTTTCAGATACAGCAATCAACTGAAATCACTCTTAGCAACAAAATTCTTAAAGAATACTCGAACCAATCCACCGCAAAGCAAATATGTAAACCACATCAAAAGCACTATACACAATTTGCAACCAACTCCAACTGCAAATCACTCAACGAAGAGGACCATTTTCGTCCGAAAAGATCCAGGTAAATGTAAATACGTGTTTATCGTGTCTCGCCACCGTTAACACCTCCCTACAATGGATCATATCAATTAATCCAACGTAAGAAAGCCACTTTTATAGTCTACGTAACAAAATGCAACCAAAAAATTTCCATCAGTCGACTCAAAGATGCTTTTACTGAAAATATAGGTGACGATTACCCGGTAGAAGTTGGTGGTGAAGCACACCACCCACACCAGCCCAACCAAAAAGGAAGGTTACATTTCAAGAAAAACCCTCTTAGATTAATCGTCACCTTGTCACTGGAAGTAGTGTGGCGGCCCAGTAAGAATTTTATTTTAAATTCAAATCTAATAGCTTTCGCGCATCACTAGGTTGGCAACCCTTCCTACTTGTAACAACTGAACCACCAGGAACGAAAAAGTCAATTCACCGTCGACTTGGATTTTTACCTGCTGCATGCCTTAAAATAGCGTAAAAATTTTCTTATTGTTCCAGATTGTTCTGGGTTTTTTCTACATTGTTCCAAAACAGTTTTTCAAAATAAGCAATTCAAAACAATATACGTTTTTTTAAGGAAAAGGGTTAATGCAGGACAGCATTAAATTTTAAATCACTGGATTAATTAAATGAAAGAAACAGTATTTTTGAACACAAATTTTATATTGTGACTAATAAAATTTACATAACATCACTCTCTTTACATAACGCGCCTGCTGGAATCAGTGACTACCTAAATTTAAAGGATTTTCAATTATTCGCATTGTAGTATTTATCTAACTCTTCGGTTAGCGCAGTTTGGATAATCCAGCTTTTAGTGTAATATAAAAATATTGAACCTTTAAATTACTACAAAGTGCAAACCTGAACTAAGGATTGCGGTGCAATGAATTAATATCTGTGAAAATCAAAAATTTTCAACCAAGTTACACGCAGTTCAAGTTGCCAAAAAGTAAATTTATTTCTTTATTTTTGACTCCATATAAGTATTTGAAATTGTATTATACTGACTACATAGGTAAGTACTGTTCCTTTTACCTGTAAATAATATTAAAATTAAATATTCGAATATATATTTTTACTTACAGAACCAATTAATGTGACATCAATGGGAATGTTGGGTTTTATAAATAATTACTCAGTAATATCAAAGGTAATTTAATATAATAAAATAACGTATAATACAAATTAAATATTACATTAACATAACATAATGTATTTCGTCTGAGTTTTACTTTTACGAGTGTTTGTTGACGACTGACTAAAAATAATGAAATTGTAACTTATATGGTTTTCTGAAGGAAACATTAAACTATTTTTAAACTATGTCTTAATGTAACCCATTTTACTATTTTACTGTTAACACAATTTAAATCTTTTATTTACTTTCTTAACAGGGAACAATCTCTGAAGCTACGAGAACTGGTTGTAGCCTTGTAAAGAAGTTTTCGATTATTTCCAACTGAAATATTGATTATGGAAAATATGGTCACCCAATTTTAAAACTAACTTGACTGTAATTATTACCTTAAGTGCTTCGGCTTTTGCTAAACTACTGATAGGATATTGGTACAAAAATGTTAAAGTGTCATTTGCCTAAAATATTACGAAGATGATGATAAAAAAATAAATCAGTTGATCAAGTTTTCTGCTTCATAAACCCATTAAGCCCATTTCTTTTGAAATGATGGATGAATAATTTTGGGCATCATAAATGATGCCAATGACAAAAATTAGAATAAAAAATTTTAAATGTAATACATTGTACTATCAAAGGCTGAGTCGGCTCGGGAGCGGTAGTAGTTCTCCTGAGTCTGGCAACATTCCACTTTGGCCTTAATTTGCACTCGAACAGACGGTCAGGTCTAGTCCACCCAGCCAATCGGCTAAGCCCTTCCGTCACAGGTTCAGCAAGATCAGTTTTTAAGGGAATATTACAACTTTTCGGGGCTATATCTCTTGAGTAGTCCAGGCGTCGTTTATCGGCGTCATCAACTTTGCGGGCTCCATGACGGATAAGAAGCAGAGATGAAAACTAAATTCTCCTCATGGCAGATGGCAGAATATACAATAAATAAAACACAAACTGAAAAATCAGCAACCAACCAAGCGGATGCCTCCATGGATACCACGCCTATACAAGCTGGTGCGTCCAATCAGGACATACTGCGGGTATTGATTCCTGTCGCTGCAGACTTACTTCCTAAGACTGCAAGGAAACGTGGAGCAGTGGCAGAACGTCGGAGGAAAGCCCGCCAGGAGGCATTGAAATCATGCGAAATCATCCCGATTAAAAGTACTGCACATGTACTGCTGGTGGTGATAGTACAAACAAGACAAAGCAGCTGAAAACCATAGTTGCTAAAAAAACGACTCACCCTCGAGCAGTCATGGGAAGAGAACAAAGACTACATATCCTGCGAACAAGAGTTCGAACCGAGTGAGTAATGGCACCTACAAAGAGGCTGCTGATAACCACCAAATGACCACCTCCAATTAGCGGTGTTAGACTGCTCAAACCTCCTGTGCAAACTAGACGAGTACTAGACGGTGACAATTAAAAATACTCTCACTGCTGCACTAGATGCTTTTATAGCAGCAGTGGGAAACGAGGCAAAGCCAGCACCCACCTTCGGCGGGCTCCATCACTTAAGGCAGATTGTTCGAATTACCTGCAATGACCATCAGAGCTTGCTGGAATGGTTGCAAATTACAACAACAAACCTGCCGATTTCATGGCAGGGAGCTAATTTTGAATTTGACCTAACCAGGTCACCCTTTACTGGATTGTTATACGGCACCTTTCTGCTCAGAACAGCTATGCTAAACTGAAGGAGAGATGCGTCTTTTAGACACGAACTTGGACAAACCGAAAGGTGAACTCCTTGCCTTTGGCGTCGGACAGGCAGACAGTGCCACCATCAAAACCCGAGTAGAAAGGCTGAACTTCAACTTCACCTCTCTCAGAGTCTGTATCTGAGTTTGCGTCATTCTGCATCTCTACAAGGATGCAGAGACAAGAATAAATATATAGAGAAAGAAAAGAAGTTTGCAAAACCTGCAGAGAAAAGAAATACAAATGGTTACATGACTTGATGAGCGAAATTGAAAATAATCATAGATATAACAATACTAAGAAGTTTTACTAAAGGTTAAACAGCAGAAAACAAATGCAACGTGAAAAGCAGGTCCATGAAAGATAGTAATGGAAAAAATGTGAACAATGTAGAAGAAATAAAGAAAATTTTGAGAAATCATTTTCAGGTATTGCTAAACCAAAATGTAGAAAAACAGGTTACCAAGGAAACTGTAGCAGAAAGAGAGGACGAAGGAAAAGTAGCAGAACCAATATTTTCCGAGGTAAAAACGTTAATTAAAAAATTTTAAAATTGTAAAGCACCAGGTAATGATGAAATACACGGAGAAATGATAAGAAATGCTGGAGAAAGTGTACAAAAAAATATATGACTTGATAGTGGAGATATGGAAAAACGAAGTGATGCCAGATGAATGGAAAATTGGCAAATTAGTCCCAATACACAAGAAAGGAGACCTGGAAGAATGTAGAAATTACAGGGGTATAGCATTACTACAGGTTACATAATATGTATTTCTGACTAATTTATATTATAAATATCGTTGTCGGCACTCATACATAATAGATTAAAAGAAAAACAGAAGGCATAATTGGCGATTACCATCTTGGTTTTAGAAAGGTTTTGTAGAGAGGTTTTAGAGTGGATGCACTACACATAATTAAGCAAATAACAGAGAAGGGAAGTAAATACGGGTATTTATAATATAAGAGCTGCATCTACTGTTCGTTGATTTCTAGCAGGACCTCGATACTATTAAAAGAGAACAAGTATACAAAGGCGGAGGGAGGAACTATAAGAACAAAAGAAGGTCAATTACTTGCATATGCTGACGATCTAGTAATTATTGGCAGATCATTAAGAAAAATGTCAACAATTCTCAAAGAAATAGAAGAGCAAGCAACAATAATGCGACTGAAGATAAACGAAAAGAAGATGAAATACATGAACTTGACTAAAAGAGACAAAAGACATAAGGAATTAAAAGTATACTGGCGAGTGTTCGAAGAAGTATTTATAAAAATTCAAGTATTTGGGAATACAGATAAACAGTACAAACGACAGAGCAGAATAAATAAAAGTGAAAATACAGACTGGATGGAAGGCGGTATATTCAAAAAAGAAGATGCTTAAAAGCAAGAGTATGTCTGTAAGAACAAAAATGAGAATATACAAGACCTTTATTAGACCGACCGGTCGGTGTTAAAATATGCATCAGAAGTGATGATTTTTGACAAAAAGAGAATAAAAGAAGCGAAGAGTCTTTGAAAGAAAGGTCATCAAATTCAAATTAAAAAAAAACAATCTAAATGAAAATTCATATAATACAATAAATACAGTATTAAAATGCAAAATTAAGAAAAGAGGATATTTTGATTTTGAATTTTGTGAATTTTTATGATTTTGTCAATATTTTATTTTACTGATTTGTGAATTTGGTCATTTTCAGACCAACAAGCTAAGGTGACAATAACGAAGTTGGAAAAATGTTGCTATTGCCGGAAATGGCAGACCGAAGCGGTTGAGAAGTAGCAGTCTCCCATATAATTTTGTGTTTATAGTTTGAAAATTTAATTTTGAGATTTAAGTTTAAATTGTATTTTACTTAAATAAAGTGTTAATTTTGAGTGAGTAGTTTTTGATTTATTTGATTTTGGTGGTCTTAAAATTTGGAAAAAATTGAATTTTGATTTTGGTGAAATTCAATGTGAATATGGCCCTGGCTTTATAGGCTCTAATGATCCCATATCGGAGTAATAATGACTGAACCTACTGACTATTGGCGGATACGGCTTTTAGCCTAAGTAATAGCTAAATATTAGAAATCGTCAGCGTCGAACGAAAATTTAGTGAGTAAATATAATAGTTTTACATAATTATTTTAAAAAAATTTTTATTTTATATTTTTTAATAGTATTTCATTATATTATTTTTATTTTATTTTATTTTGTGAATAATGAAAAGTACAGAACAACACTCCCTCTTGCGATTTGACAAGCAATTATATAAATTATTTAAATATTTGGATTTTAAAAGTCAAAAATTTTCAACCAAGTTACACGCAGGGTAAGTTGTTAAAAAGTAAATATATTTCTTCATTTTTGACTCCATTTAAGGATTTGAAATTGTATTGCTACGACCACATAGGTAAGTACTGTTCCTGATACCTGTAAATGAAATATTAAAATTAAATATTCGAAAATATGTTTTAACTTACAGATGCAATTAATGTAATATCAATGGGAACAATCTCTGAAGCTACGAGAACTGGTTGTAGCCTTCTAAAGAAGCATTTGATTATTTCCAACTGAAATATTGATTATGAAAATCTTGGTCACCAAATTTTAAAATTAACTTGTATGTAATTATTACCTTAAGTGCTTCTGAATTTGTTAAACTACTGATAGGATATTGGTACAAAAATGATAAAGTGTCATTCCCCTAAAATATTACGAAGATGATGATAATAACAACAAATAAATCAGTTGATCAGGTTTTCTGCTATTTACATAAACCCATTAACGTTTTTTGTCTAGAATTGGGATATTGCAAATGGTTTGAGGGAAATATTAAAATAATCAATTTTATGAAAATTAATATTTCTTAAAAAATCACTTCATTATAATTTTACTTATACATTTTCGTTACCGTCAAATTAGCTTTCAGTTCGGACTATTCTGCTTAATTGTAGACACTGGCATGGATTCTTTCGGAAATGAATGTTAATAAATGATGCCCATGACAAAAATCAGAATATAAAATTTAAAAATTAATACAATGTATTATGAAAATGCAATCAAAATTGTAATATGTTCTGTTTACGCAACTAAATTTTTTTCCTATAAATATTTTTTTTACTAATTCGCTCCATTGCACTAATGAGAAGTAATATTTCTCAACCTAAGGTAAATAAGAATAATGAAAAAAACCTACGTAAATAATGCACATATTCATAATTTTCTATAATTGGGCGACTATTTATAAGACAAATTTGGTTAAAAACGATTTTGTATAACCACGAGATGCTATTGAATTGCACAAAAAATCGTTATTTTAATAGATTAATTATTTCACTTTTTTTATTATAAAAAAAACTCGATTTAATTATGATAAATCAACTGTCACATCAAAAAAACAAAATAATAATTGGAAATAATAGTATATTGTTTGGCAAGGGGTGAAACAAAGCGATTTCAGACGAGAGTGAAATTTGCCTGCCCGAATGAAGCGAGGGCTGATATTACCCTCATCTGAAATCCCGCTTCACCCTGCGCCACACATACTATTTTTCATATTACCTGCATTAAAACAGAATTTTTTTTTGCATTGAAACTTTTAAAATAAATATTTTAAATTCGAAAATTTTTTTAATTAGCAATAACTCAACAACGGTGCTAGATATCGAAAAACTGAGAAAAGAATTCCGCACCCCCTCGTCTCCGCAGGGTAAGTTGCAAAAATTTATATCGATCGCCCGCAAAAAAAATTACTCATAAAAAACAATTTCGAATTAATCTGACAGCTGTCATATTAATAAAATTTTATTTGAAGTAATGAAAAATTATTTTAATTTTGACAGGGTTGAAATGTAATCGAAAACTGAGTTGGCGGTAAGAAACTTGACTGTTTCTGCCCGAGGGCAGAAACAAATTTTCTGTTTCAATGCAGGTAATATGAACAATAGTATGAGTGGCGCGGGGTTTCACCCCTTGCCAAACAATATACTATTAAATTCAAAAACTTTTTGAATTAGCATTAACTCAAGAACGGCGCTATATATCGAAAAACTGAGCAAAAAATTCTTCCCTCTCGGTCTCGTACTCACTCAATTATTCTCACCTGTGAATTATTGGTAGGAAAGTATATGCAAAAATTTAGATCAATCGCGCGCAAAAAAGCATCTCATAAAAAACAATTCTTAAAAAAAAATGGTAATAGTTCTAGTAGTAGAAAAAATCCTATATACACTTCGGTTGAGAAGGCCATTATTTATTGTTAACCTCGCCCATTATACGCGCCTCTGGATATAAAAATGCTCGGTAAATAATTGCTCCCTTCTCAACCTAAGTGTATAATATACTATTATATTGACATAAATTTATAAATTGTTAAGGATATATTTTTTTACAAGAAGCTGTCCACTAAATATGACAATTTTACTTCTGCTTTTATCAATTATATCAGATCTTTTATAAATTGTTATTACTTGAATGAACCATTTAATTAAAGTAAAAAATAATACCTATAATATACGGTCTAGGACAGTTGAACGCGACCGTTTGAACGCGGCCGGTTGAACGCGGCCGTTTGAACGCAGGGACGTTTGAACGCAGGGACGTTTGAACGCAGAGACGTTTGAACGCAGGGACGTTTGAACGCAGAGACGTTTGAACGCAGAGACGTTTGAACGCAGAGACGTTTGAACGCAGAGACGTTTGGACGCAGGGACGTTTGAACGCGAGAAATTAGATTTCTCAAAATTAATCAATTTAATTAAAAATTTACATAAACTAACACTGACCTACATAACAGACCCATGTCTTCGCACAGATCTACCTTTTTGTGTGGATCTCTGGTTTTACGAACGATTTAACTAAAAAATGACATAAACAAACACTAACCTACATAACAGACCCATGTCTTCGCACAGATCTACCTCTTCGTGTGGATCTCTGATTTTACGAACGATTTAACTAAAAAATGACATAAACTAACACTAACCTACATAGCAGACCCATGTCTTCGCACAGATCTACCTTTTCGTGTGGATCTTTGGTTTTAGGAACGACTTAAATGTAATGTAAAGAAAAAGTTTAATTTATTATTATTTTTTAAATTTATTATTATAAAAAGAATATTCACCAATATTAATAGGGTAAAATAGGGGTGGTGCAATTGCACCTTATTTCTCGCCTTCAAACGTCCCTGCGTTCAAACGGCCGAGTTCAACTGGCTGCGTTCAAACGGCCGCGTTCATCTGTCCGGCTCCGTATAATATAATACTGAAATGTAATAATTTCAACTGAATTGATCACAAAAATTGTAACACATAATATGACTAGATAATTGGAATAAACACTAATAAAAGGGTTATTTTAAAATTTAACAGAATATCTTAAATATAACAGCACAACATACATACCTCTGCTATTATACGTGTTGTCAACAGGGACGGGGGTAAGTTCCACCGATGGTCACACTAAAATCCTTTTTTTTGCTAAGCTCCCAATGGGTAACTGGCAAGTTCCACCGCTGGCAAAAAACGCAACCTGTAAGTTCCACCGATGCAAAATGAAGGCTATTAATGGATTAACTCGCAAAGCCGCTTATAGTATTTATAATAATATTGCAAAGGGAATAGAAAATTTAACGAAAGAAATAACATAAACGTTCAATTTGAAGAAATGCAAGAAATAAGAGTAACCTACCCCACCCCCATTGATTTAAATAAACTTAAGTCAATAAAATGCGATTTTGAGTTATTGGTACCATAATTTTTAAAATTTTGCGTTCTATCGATTGCTATAAAGAACTTATATAAAGCTTGAAAACTAAGAACGAGAAAAATGAAAGTTTTAAAGTTTTTTTTTAATAACAATAACCCTCCCCCCCCCATCTTTAAATGTCACATGGGAGGAATTCTTTTTCAGTAATGTAAGGAACACAATTGGTTTTATATTAGTATTTTATTTATTGAAAAAAATGGATGTATTTGTATATACATTGTTGTATATTCTAATAAATAAATTTAACACTCACCCCCCCCTTTATAATTAAGATTCTTCTTTTTCATCAATTATATCACTGAAACGGTTAGAGATATTTTTTACAAAGTCAAACCTACTAATCTGTTTCATTGAATATAATTCAAGTAAATGCTGCAACCGTTTACGTTTCTTTGCAGTATCACTATTAGGCTCTTTCTGTATGTGAATGCTATTCAGTTTGATGTAGGTTTCTGCTTGCACTTCTTTCAATTTATCTAAAAACGTATATAGTGGTGGGTGGGCAATATAAAACTGAGAATTAAACATATTGTGAAAAGACTCACACGCGTTAGTGGTCCGACACATGCTCGCTGTATTGGCAGCCCAAAGCTGAGGAGGATATGCAGAATCTGCATCTATATACGTGCGAAATAAGTAGTTCGAATATTTCTCCAACCGCGAATCGTCCGTTAATATGGATATTAAATCTTCACTATATACGGCATCAACTTCATCCGGACTTAAATACTGTAAACCAAAACTGTACCGCAGCCAATTACCAATTTGTGATTTAGCATCTTTATATTCTCCAGCTAATCCAAATTTCTTAATATTTCTATACCAAGATTGACCTAAATGAAATCTACAGCCAATTAGAGTAATATCTTTCCAAACATATTTTAAGCCTGCGTGTATTGCATGTTCAAAATCTACAGTGGCAAATTTTGGTTGCAACTTTAAATCGCGTTGTTGACAAATTTCAATTAACTTCAAGAAACAGTTACGGTAGGTATCTTGTGTCTTATTTTTTAAGAGACAAAAAACCAAAGGTATATAATAGCCGTTACTGTACCCATGTATGGTAAATAACTGGGTAAAAAATTTCGTGCAGTAATTAAAAGTTCCATCCATAAATACATTTTCAATGGAACACAAAAACCTCAAGTTGGTTACGCAAGAAAATATAACCAAATTGCTGTTGCTATCGTTCACCATTAAAAAATCTTCTTCAGACCATGTCGTAATCTCGATGGCATCTAATGCGGAATGCACATCTAATATTGATGTCGGCAAAGGTGGTAGTATTTGTCGTCTTGCATTATATGCGTTCCGTTTAATACGCACCATGTCAGGTTCTGTAATGTTAACATCGGGAAAACTTTTTAAAGCTGCATGAAAAACCTGAGAAGGTTTTTCCGATATATTTTCAACTGCCTTTTTCTTTGCAACCCCACTTACCGCTTGACGTAGAAGTTTTTGTTTATCTTCAGTATGATTGTGTTCATCATTTGCTTTCGAAATGACACGATGTTCGCCTTCTCCAACAGTGTATATGTTTGCCGAACATTGCTTGTTGCTACAACGCCACTTCTCAGTTCCATTTAATAAATCCGATTGTTTATAAAATTTAAATCCTTGATACAATAATAGTGTATTACCACGAACGCCCAATATTTCTGAAATTTTATCCATTTCTTGTAGTTTGTAATTTACTAAATAATATAATATAAATTTATGAAGTATTTTTTATTTATATAAAGAATATAAACGTATTTTTTCAGTTGGTATCACCAGTGAAGACAGGGTAAAAACAAGGGGTGAAGAAATTTCTGCAATAATAATATTTTCTTTATTTATCATGTGGCAGAGGTGCGGCTACAGAGGGGGACAATGGTTGAAATCACTGCCCCCCTTATGTCAGTCGGTAGGTACGACCCTGGAATAGACAGATATGTAAAATCTGAAAGAATCAACTTTTCAAAGGCTTAAAATACTTAAAAGATTAATAATACTCCTGACCGCATCGACTTAAAATTTCCCATCAGTGGAACTTACAAGTTGGATAAGAGGGACCCAAAACCAAGCGGTGGAACTTACATGTCAGATTAAAAAAGATTTGACCCATCGGTGGAAGTTACAATCGCCCGTCAACAGATTGAAATAAAATACGAAGAAAAGAAAACCTCCCAGTTTTAGTAGTATTAGCATTACTCGTGGGGTTACTGGATTTGATTCACTTTCTAACATACACATTAATACCAAAGATGTACTACAAATCAGAAGTATGATGATTGCTACCAACCACATGAGAATTGTTGGATTAACAAATGAGTTGAATAGCATCATAACTAGAGTCCGGATTTGTAGCTAAAATGCTTTTCCTGACAATTCGAAGCAGCTCAAAAATTTTAAATAATCTAAGCGATTTATCAAAAAAGGATCCATTTGGCACCATGTTTTATATGCTTTTTTTGCTTTTTTTTTAATTATTATGCTTTTTGTGCTTTTTTTTTGAATTATTATGCTTTTGCGCTTTTTTTATATAATAATATGCTTATATGCTTTTTTAAAGTTCATTCGTTGTTTTGTTTACAAACTTAATCTTTTAATGCTTAATGCAAAATTCAAGTTTACACCAATCACCAGTGTCGATGTAGAACGAAGTTTTTCAGTTTATAAAAATCTTTTGACTGACAGAAGAATGAATTTTACTCAAGAACATTTGGAACAATTATTACTAATAAATTGTTCTAGAAATGAAATTAATGCTTTTGATGACGAATAAAATCTGTGCTTTTTTTATTTAAATTGATTTTTTTGTTAAATTGATGCTTTTTTTAATTAAATTGATGCTTTTTTTTATTAAATTAATGCTTTTTTTTATTAAATTAATGCTTTTTTTGGTAATATTTGATGCTTTTTTAAGCACTTTTTTTTAAAATTTTTATGCTTTTTTATCCGGATTCTAAACATAACCCTTTTTATTTTAATGTGCAACTGGCCGTATGACGTTAACGTGTTATTTAAATTTTTATGAACATATAATACTTTAATTAAGTCATTTCTTAAATGTTGCTGAAAATTCATATACAAAAATAAATATGTACGACCGTAAGTTTCAAATAGTAACCCTATCATTAAATTAACATAACCGCAAACAACAATTCCAATTTTTTCAGTGAATCCCCAATTTGGGTCATTATCGAAGTAAAATAAGTACACTATTAGTGAACATAGAATTACACCAATTAATGCCAAATTGATAGTTATTCTGGTTCTTAATTTTAAGGTATCGATTTGCGGTAATAAATTCTTCAATGTCTGTCTGTGCCATTCGGTTACTATATCTTGCACTGTAGTCATAACAACAATTATTTTGTTATTACCTAACATCGAAATTATCATTAACAATATAGAGCATAGGTAAAACATTAAATCTGAAGTGTAAATCATAGCCATGTAAAATGCGTTATCCTTCTGAAATGCATCTGTTAATTTCATAACACTTAAACTGCACATTACCATTAACAATAACACAATGCTCGAGCTAGTGTATAAGCAAATTTTAGATCGATAAATAGTTATATTTAAGAATTCATTTGTATGCCGGCAAAAGAATCTTATCAATGGTATTCCTACAATAGATCCTAATGGTATAGATCTCCCGACAGCGCAATTTACGCAATTTTGAAACTTCATATTTTGTAAGTCAACCCCAGCTTTGAATCGAACAAATAATAATGTTATGACGGTAGACGGTGGTAGATTTATTGGCTTAAAACATAAAATAATTCAAATTACATTAGAATAATAATCTAGGATATACTACAGATCCATATTATATTGTTTAGTATTAACAAATAAGATTAGAATTACATTATAATGCAATTAACCCGTCGTTATTACACACATGCGAGCGCAGCGCTCACATAAATAGGAATGCGAATGTCAATCGTATAAATAATGATGTCGAATTAATCTGATACTATTAATACCTTCAAATGACATATCTACAAATATATAATAGTATATTATTTAATGAGTGTATAATGAAGGCCATATTACACGAGAATTGTTTAGAACACGAGCGAACGTAGTGAGCGAGTTTTGTAATTATTCTCGTGTAATATGGCTCATTATACACGAATTGAATACTATTCTTTATCTACGACTGTTAAACAATAACTAAGACTGCATTATCTAATTATTTAAGTTTAAAATTGTATTGTGTTTATTAATTTTCAACTATCGAATCAAGTTGCCATTTGTCATTTATAAAGAAAATAAATAAAAATTGCCAGCAGCCGTGGATAATGAACAGGAGCCGTGGATAATGAATCCATTATCCACTGTAGAATATGAGCCAAATTATGTATTCATAGTTGCACATATAATGACACTATTGTTTGACAGTCGTAGATAAACAAATAAATCATAGTGTCTTTTGTCATTTTCGACTAGTTATTGTCTTACAAAGTCGATAATACCGATAAAGTGAGCGTCGCGCTATCATCGCGTCGAGCTATAATAGTAACTAAAGCCCGTGTCTCACTATAAAAATTTCATAAATATTTGTATAAAAGTTTGTATACAAACGATTTGGATAGTGTGACAGAGCACTAATTTTATAAAAACGACAGACGTCAAAATATTTTTATGGTGTTTTTTCACGATGCGAAAAAAAGGTTCTTATACAAAGTAACAGTTGAACAAATTACGCACGTCAAAATTATTCTATGGTGCTTGTAGTTTCACGATGTCATGAAAACGTTTTTATACAAACTAAAAATTTAGAACAGTTTCTATAATTTTTATGAAAGCAGGCATCCCATTGGCTGTTGACACCCCACTCATATTGAATTTAGATTTAAAAAAATTCTAGAATTGGTATCCTGAGCATCTGTAATTTGTTGGTTGGTAATACCCACAATTTATGACAAATAAAAATATTTGAAAGTGAAATACTGGCTCCTAATCAATATTAACATATTTTATAATTATAAAATAATCGTGATCTTAATATTTTTTTGCATCCAAACCTTATTAATTAAATTAAATTATAAATTATTGTTGACCTTTATTAAAATTAAAATTATTAGACTTTATTGTTAAAATAAAGACCTAACCTCAACAAAAGTCTAATTTTAATCTTATTAATTAAACTAAATTAGAATTTTAAATATGTACAGTTACGCCATCTACTCAGATAATTGCTTGTCCAAAAAATAAATCTTGACCTTAACAATAACAATCAATTTGACAGCTGACGGCTGACACTACGATACATAATCGACGTATGTTTCTACAATTTATATTGGCAAAGTTAGAAGACATATTTTTTATATTCGCTCTCTTTTCTATTAGGTTGTTTTTGTAAGTCTGACAAAGACAACCGAATAGTATGCGTTACAAATACAATACAAACCATGTACAACTCGATCCTTACCTTTCACAGCTAATATCTTGTTTTTATAAAAATTTATTTTATAGTGTGACATAGCTTAAATTGTATACAAATTTGTTTACAATACAAATTTTTATAGTGAGACACGGGCTTAAGAAATATAATTATCAAAAATTAGCTAAAGAAAACTATTAAAACGCAAAAATATTTTGAGATTTCAGGAACGGACGTTCCCATTATCAAGAATTTATTTATAAAGTCATTAAATACACATAGTTACAGGAAAGATGCAGTATTGACATTTGTCCGACAGGTTGATTAGAATTTTTTTTGAATTTATATGAAACTTTTTTAAACAATTATAATAAGCTATCGTGAATTGAAAAAAACCAATGGTAAAAAACTTAATCCCAATACTTAGATAAACTTAATTAGGAAGAGGACTATAGATGTTGCTGAGGCCATCGATGTCGGTTTTCTGATTCATGATGTTGTTTTTCTTCTTAATTTCGATCATCTCGTGGAGTAATCTGTCCCTGTAACAGGTAATCGTTTTTATAATTTTGATGTTAGAGAAGTCAATGTTATGTCAACATTATTAAATTAATATACATATTATGGAAGATAGGTGTCCGTTTATTAGTTTTTTCAACCACTGATTGGTGTGGGCAATGTATTGAGATGTTATTTTATTTAAATTTTAAATTTGCCAAATTCCTTTCTTTTTATTTTTTTATTTATTACGCCTCGACTAGCACCAGGGTAGAAGACTCTTACCTCTTTTTATAATCTTTTGTAGTATATTAAAATATAAATCTGACGTAAATTGAATTGATTTATTTTCACAATTTCTATCAATATAAATGCCACACTTCTGGCCAAAGAATCCAATATCAGCTTCACTGAGCAAAAATAAAGCCGCATTTACTACGACACTTTTTGCAGTCTATTAACTAGACTTTATTTTTGCTAAGCTACTAAAAATCAAATGTTTATATAAAATTACAAATTTAAATTTTAAAAACCACCCCGTAATAATTATTCTCTGTTGCACTAATCAAAAACAAGTCATTCGTTGAATTTAACAAAAATGTCTCACTCACCGGCGGCATCCAACAAACTAATCTTTTTGTGCTGCAGGTATCGTTCTAATTTCTAATTCCAAGCTTGATGCATTTAGACAATTACCTACTCTCTGGATACTTTCATTATGGATTCCATATCTTCCAAAGCAATTAAATTAAAATATCCATCTGGCATCGGAAACTCAAATCCAAATCGATCCAAATTATACAACTTTGAACTTTTCTCTCACATCCAAAACTAGTCAAAAATATTCTCAAACACAATTCGGGTAACATCCAAAAATTATTTTATTTTCCAAAAATGTTTACGTTTTTCTTTGATAAGTTCCACCATGTTCTTGATACCAAGCTTATCTTTCCGGTACCAACTATTTCCTTTTTAAAATTTTACCACATCACTGTTTTAAATTTTGCAGCGGCAAATAGCGTCTTTTAAACCAAAATTCACCCGATTCGAATCCCCTCAACCTAAACTTTACAATTCTAAAAAATGGATCTTATTTGATAATTCAAAAAAATTCATCAACAACAAGAAATAACATGACAGTATATTAATGAGCAATCTTTGCATTCAATTTTATAAACTACTCCAGATCTCTTTTCATAAGGTATAGGGTCTTTCAAGTTGGTGAATTTTTGCCCTAAGTTGTTAAGGCTTCTGAAAGTAATTTTTATATTATACGGTTAAAAAAGATACTTTATTTTGTTGCTTAGTCCATATTATATTAAGGTATAACAGCATAAGAAGTGTTTGATTCTATCCTTGATTAATTTTTTTAAAAGAAATTTAGGGTAATTGTTCTTAGTTATCGTTTCTTTAGCAATCTTTAAGGTGTATTTTCTGTAATCTCCATGTGTTAGTTTAATGGCACGATAGATTAATCTAATAGCAGTCCCTATTTTGTGTGTGTTGTGGTGGTAAGAATTGTAGTTAAGATATGTTAGTTAAGATATAAGACCATGTTAGTTTTTGTGTCCATTTGTAATGTAGTGTATTATTATGTCTGATGACTTCAATATCTAAAAATGTTAATTTGTTATTGTTTTCTTTTTCCAAAGTAAATTCAAGTCGAGGGTGAAATCCGTTAAAGTGTTTGATAATGTAGTGTTCTTGGTCCCTTGGAACGGCTGGGAAGATATCATCGACATATCTTTTAAAGAAAGGAATGTAACAAGAAAGAGATGCAATCCGGTCATTTTCTAATATTTCCATAACCAAATTGGAGAGAGTTGCAGAAACAGGGCTTCCCATAGCCGTTCCGAAAATCTGTTGATAGAGTTGTCCGTTGTATTTAAAATGTGTGGTTTCTAAACAAAGTTTAAGTGCGTTAATAAATTTTCATTTTGGTATAATAGTGTATTCCTGTATTAAGTCCCATTTATCTTCAACAGATTGAATAGCAAGTTCAACTGGAATATTTGTAAAAAGGGGTTTTACGTCCAAAGAGATGAGAATTAGGTATGTTAAAAATTTTTAAATCCTCTACGAATGTCCAAGAATCTTTGGTGTGATAATCCGATTTCCCTAAAATGTTGGTGATTATTTTAGATAAATATTTTGAGAGTTTGTAAGTGGGAGAGTTATTGCTGGCAACTATTGGTCTAAGTGGTGTTCCATGTTTGTGTATTATAGGTAGGCCATAAATTCTAGAAGGTACTGCGTTTCCTATTATGAGTGAGAAATGGGCTGTTTTCTCCACATATTCGGGCTTAATCCAATCTGAAATGATACTATTATTTTTGATTTGTACGTTATTTGTAGGATCTTTTTTAAGGATTTTACATGTAGTGTTATCGTTGACTAAGGAGTTTATTTTGTTCTTGTATTCATTTTTATTCATTAGTACAGTGCTGCTTCCTTTGTCTGCTCTGGTGATGTTCTTTGATAAATTTTGTTAATTGAATAGTATCCTTAAAGATGGTAGAATTTTTGTTGTTTTCTGAAATTCTTAATTAGATTAGTAAAATTAATTCTTAGTTGGTTTTTTGTATCCTGGTCTAAATTATGAAGTGCATTTTCTACTCCAACGATTATATCATCAGTAGCAAAATTTTTGTTAGTGTAAGGAATTGCAAATTTTTGACCTAACTTACTGCAGTGTTCTTTTAATTTCATTAGGAATGGGTATATTGGTTAGATTAGTAATCCATTTATCTTCAATGTTGTCCTTATGTATAAGAGTTTTGGAACCATTGATTAAAATAGAAAATTTCTTATATTGTTTCTTATTTGTCCATCATTTTATTATTTATATTGTTTATTCCTGATTTTGTTAAATATGTTGTTATATCTTATTTCTTGATTGTCTAGAAAATTATTATAAACTTGTTAGGGTAACCATTGTGATAACTTCTGTTTCAGGTAAGTCATTTTCCCATGAATATAACAGATATTTTTAATACTGTCAGCTATTTTTTCTTTAAGAATTGATTTATAAAAATTATTAACTATTCTGTCAATTTTCCTAGAATTTCCTAGATTAGTAAGATAATTTTTATTTAGGTTTATAAACTTCCGAGTTATGTTATTTTCCTTGCATCTAATAAGGAAAATTCAACATGTACTATATTTACATTTTAATACTAACTGACGTTGTTAAAGTTGTGTATGCTTCTCGAGCTATAGTTATCACAGATTGTTGTCTCCCAAAATTTTTATGTTTATACATTCTACATCCGGTTACGGAGGTGAGATTTATCTTTTGTTTGTTACCGACGTTTCATGCTCTGTTTTTTCTTTTCTAGTCCTGAAGATGAAGACTTAATAAATACCTTCGAAACGTTGACAAAGTAACCTTTGTAGTTTTTATTTGGAGTCCGCAATACCCAATATAGCCTTTCTTTCGTATATCTAATCATCGGACGAGAATTTTTTACTTCTAAATGTAATATTGTTCAAGTATATCACCTACATTTAATGAGAGATAGAGAGAGAATTACCATAATTATGTACACTGTAAGTAGTTAATTTTTCGTTTAACTGGATTTGGTTAAAATCTGGCATCCCCGATATGGCCCTGGTTCAGTAAGCTCTAGTGATGCCCAATCCGCGGTTTTAATCTGGTGAACCCTATCGGAGCAGTCATGACTAGACCTGACTCTCGTCGGATCCGGCCTTAACATAGAGCCGACCTGACTCCACTAGATCAGCCAGATTTAATTTTTCTAGGGAATCCGGTCTCAAGCCTTATTCCAACTTTAAGAAATTTCTAGTAGAAAATGGGTTGGGGTTAGATTAGTAGTTACTCGAAAAAGTCCTTGAACATGAAATTAAAATTACAATAACTTTCATTCAATTCGATTTTTTGAAAAAAGTTGAGAAGAAAGCAACGGTTTCAACTTATCAGTTGATTAAGGGGGGAAATACATATAGAAGCTTCAAAAAAGTAATTTTTGTTTCTTCTAATAAAATGTTAGTATAACATCTTAAGAATATGTGACCAAATTTTTAAAACTTTATTCGAAGTATTTGATTGGTAAGTATTTGATTAGCGTAATAATTGGCGAGCAATGTAAGTCATACACAGAAGAAATAGATGAACGGAGAGTTACTCGAGAAAATCGGCGCAACTCATAACCGACTAAAAAAACGCGTCAAACACGTAAAGAGGAACTTTTTAAGAAAAATGAGTTGCATAAGGATACAGAAGGACTATTATATGGCGATATAAGTCACCGCAATCATTTAATTTTTATGTACCTAAACTTTAAACGCGTTTTATTCAAAATAACATTTTTCAAATTGGCGTGAGCGATAACTCAAAGAGTTTTTTATCAATTGTACTGAAATTTTGTACAGGTCTTTTCAATGATATTACTTTCTCTATGAACCTACTTGTTTGGAATAACTTGCTGAAGAAACTAGTTTTTTAAGCAAAATAAATTGAAAAATTTGGTTGAAAATTCAAATTTTTTTTTATCAAGTGTTGCAATCCGCGAATTTTTTATTTTTTTCATTTTTTTAGGTTCATCTACAAAATATAACATTAATAAACACTCAGAATTTTTCTGATTCCTTTCAGATCAATATTACAGAAGCTAGAAGTCACGCTAATCAACAACTCCCGTTGCGACCTTCTCCGAAGACTTAACTATCATTCAGCTATTTTGAAATTAATATATAAAACAAAAATTTTTTCTAATGGTCAAATATACAAATAAATCATATGTCATGTTTCAAAAATATCGAACGATTTATTCTTAAAAAAAAAATTGATCAAAATCTAGCAAAATTCACGCGGCTATTATGTATTTCCCCCCTTAAGAATTCTTTAAGGTCCCCAATAAACGCAAAACAAAAAAAGTCTCCGGACACTTTCTATCGTATTATTTTAGCGCATCCTAGAATTGTGCAATAATATTTAAATGTAGTTGGGAAATTAGAAAATTGCTTGAATGAGCAAGAGTATGCACAGTGGTCCCGTGTCATAAGTAAAGCGGTCAAAAGTACCAATGTGGTATAAATGTGAACTTTTGATTATTATATCTAACCAAATGGACTTGAAAAGGTATTTTCAAGTAATCAAAGGCCATATTTAAAAAAAAAATATTTATTCTTGCAAAAATACCGTAAGAATTAATTAATTTAAAAACACCAAATACTACGATCAAGCATTACATGAAAATACTTGGGCTATACTCGTACTATATCAGTCATGATATTGATTACAAATGAAACAACTAATAAACTAATATCTACAAATTAAATAACTAATCTAATAAACTAATTACAAGCTGAGAAAGGACAGTGTTTTTTTTCTTAGGTAATTTTCTGAGACCCGTTATAAATGGATCCGAATGTAAAAGCAAACGATTCAATAAATCTGTGTTTGTCGCAACTCGTGAATGTTTCCGGGTATTATTTAGTCTGAATGCCTTTAAATTTTTATTGCTAGCCTCTGCTGCTTCTTCAGATAGCTCTCCCACAGACAACATCATCTGCTCCATCACCTCAGAGCCATGAATCAGGATTTTGTGAACTGAAGGTGGCATATTAAACCATGGATATTGTTGAACCAGCAGTCGAGCTGTGTCTAAAGCATACACTTTGAATTTTTGGCAGTTTATTGCATATCCAGACGAGAGGCAATTCAAAATTGTTGCACACCTGTCGATGACGTCCTTATTGACTCCGGTTACTTCGGCCGAGATGGCAGAATTCGCAAAAAACTTGCGTGCCGTATTTCCATCATTGGAGGTTCCGCTACCTCCACTACGTGGCTTGTCGACATTTAGTCCTAACTTCTGCTTCAGCTCTCTCTGGATTCGCAGTTTTCTCTGGGCTACCGATTCCTTGTCCTCGCGCAGTCTGGCTTGCCACTTTTTTATATCTAGGCGATATGAAATGTGGATCAAATATTCAAAAAATCTAATCCATGAATGAAGTGGAGACAAGCCAAACTCTATCTTTGTAACGTCGATCTCCTTTTGTAAACATAAATCAATATAATTCATTTCGGATGATCGAGCTCCGCATAAATAGCATTTGGATGTATGTAGGTCACTCAAAGAACTGCAAACTTTGCCATCCACCATCGTAAACTGCAACATGTGATTCACTTTCACTTCTTTATTACTGCTATTTAGTCTATAAGACGTGGGAACCAAGGCATCAATTTTTTCTTTGATGTATGTTTCTTCCAGTTTTGACAGCTCTTTTGTTTCTTTGGCAAACTGAAATCGAACAGGTCGACAGTACCTCGTAGAGGAAGGTCGAGGAGATTTCCACACGATAGTTTCCTCGCCTGTAGTCTCCACCAAAGACACAAGACGCAAAGGCACATATGATGTCACAAACAGACTTCCTTCTACCAGGTCTGGATCTTCATTGGAGAAGTTCTGCTTATACTCACTGTGTCCTGTGCTTCCATCAAATCCCCATTTCCCAATCAAAATTAAACTACCCATAGACTCGTAATCCATACTTTCTAAAACTTCCTTTTGCGACTCCAGTATGCGTGTGGCTGTGTGATCTAGCAAACTTTGTAGTTCCACTTCCGCGGCGTTTTCAGAAATTTTCACGTTGTCTGGGTAACAATGTTTTTTGGCCTCTAATACTTTTTGATACGATGGCAAAATATGTGACTTATGTATGTCGATAAACTGCCTTATCAGCAAATATTGGTGCTTGGTGAGTTTTGCCTCCGTGATAAGAGACAGAACTTCATTTGGGCTAACTTCTCTGTCATCAGTATTAGATTGGCTAGACGTGTTCATTAATGTGGTAACAGCAGTCTCATCGACCTTCGAAAGTTCTGCCAATCTTCTACGTTTAGTACGTATGCTGCAATCTGCGAAATCTCTTTTTGGCCGTCCCGTTTTCAAAGAAACACACTTACTGGATTTCGGCGCCTCACAGGCAGATGATGATAGTTCCTTCTTTTTTATATTGACGGTCTCTTGGCTATTTAACCATTCCGAATGCAGCTTTGTTAGCTTATTGACACCTCTGTTTGCCTTTTTCCAAAATTCCAAAAGCTTCTTGCTTATATAGTAAATGCGTTTATACAAGTCTTCAGTATCAACTTTATCAGAATCTGGTACCATCTCGAGCACTTTTCTCAGAACAAAACCAGCCCTTTCAGTGTCAGACCCACTGGCCATGTGCCAAAGATTAAAAATAGCCATTCTTGAAAACGTGCATTGGTAAAAAGTACCTAAAACGAGAGACAAAATAATTTGAAGTAAAATTGACCATTTTGTAGCAACTGCCTATGAACACGTAACTCCCTCATAAATAAAGATGGAGCAAAAATGAGCAACAGAAGGTTACGGTGTAGTATACTAGACTAATTTAACTTTACTTTGGTATATAAATCATACGGGGGAGATCGAGGGGTCATAGTTAAAACTCTTAGTAAATTCAGAGGACAATGCTTAAGTTTACTTAATTCATAGCACTCAAGTAAATCTATAAAACTAAAATAAAATAATTCTAAACTCAACTTGAAAAGCAAGAACATACCTTTGTCTTCGACATCCATCTTAATGCAACAGGTAACAAACAAATAATTTCAAGAATAATGAGTTCACTAATGAGTCACTGATTACACTAACGATAACGCGTCGTACGATGTGTTCACTTTACAGGTCAAAACAATAATGAATATAGTTAATTATTGTCTAACTATTTATATTTTTATGTAGGCTAGCATAGGGTTGATTAATTAGTAAGTGTTAAAAGTACCTAGTTTGAGGACCAAATTTAATACTTATGGCCTACTGTGGAACCACTGTGGTATGGTGACGGATAGTATTAAACGCTTTGAGAAAAAAGATTGGATCGATTTCAAAGAGAAAAGTGGCCATCCACGTAAATTTACTTATAGAGATGTGAAGATAAAATTAAGCGATAACCTAGCGATGGTTAGATTAAGTAAAAATTGCAAGCTCAAAAATATATAAATAGATTTTTGGACCGGCTACACGCCCTTCGTTATACATATATTGAGATGACCCGTAGCTTTCAAAATATAAAAAAAATAAATTAATACCGATTTTATTAATTTCTTAATATCGGCTCGCCAAATGTGCTTAACAACACCACATGCCTCGTACTTATATTATCCTGCCTTCAAATGATTCACTACTTAACTTCGTTAAAAATCATCCAAATTAATAAAAGATTTACTCACACAAATCAAAAATTGTATGCACAATATAATCAATAAAAAATCCCAACAAGACCCAAATACACTGGTCAACCACCACCACTCCGGTCAACGCGAACGGCAAAAGCCTAGTTACAACCAATTACCATGCCAACATAAAATTTTTTTGATCCGGTCTTAACGTAGAACCTGAATCTACAACAATTCATCCCGTGTGAACAATTCATCACGATTCAAATTTTGATTAGAAACAAATCTAATTTTTTAACTGTAACTGGAACCCAGCAGTAAGTGGCGCCCGTGTTTGTCACGTGCACGTACGTTAAGGGCTTAAATAAAACTAAATAATTTTGCTATTTTATGTGATTTTTTCTTATTTTTACTTTAGTAGATATACTTATTTCAATATTTTCATTAAGTATTTTATTATATTATTTTTATTCTACTTTATTTTCTGAATAATTAAAATTACATAATAACACCACTTCCTTGTGCGATTTATAACAAACAATTATATGTATGTATTATGCAAGAATGTGCATTTTAAAGGTCAAAAATTTTCTACCAAATTACACCAAGAGCAAGTTGCCAAAATGTAAGTTTAATCCTTCATTTGTGACTACTGATAAGTATATGAAATTGTATTGCAACGACTACATAGGTAAGTATAGTTCCTGATACCTGTAAATGAAATATTAAAATTAAATATTCGAAAATATATTTTAACTTACAGATCCAATTAATGAGATATCAATGGGAACAATCTCTGAAGCTACGAGAACTGGTTGTAGCCTTCTAAAGAAGTTTTTTATTATTTCCAACTGAAATATTGATTATGGAAATTATGGTCACCCAATTTCAAAACTATCTTGACTGTGATTATTACCTTAAGTGATTCTGCTTTTGTTAAACTACTGATAGGATATTGGTACAAAAATGTTAAAGTGTCATTCCCCTAAAATATTACGAAGATTATGATAATAAAAATAAATCAGTTGATCAGGTTTTCTGCTTCATAAACCCATTATCCTTTTATGTTTAGAATTAGGAAATTGCAAATGCTTTGACGGAGAAATTAACAAAATAAATATTGTGACAATTAATACCACTTAAAAAGTTCGTTCATGAAATTTGACCTTACAAGAACTTAAAATTTAACTTATAAATTTTCGTTACGGTCAAATTAGCTTTCAGTTCTGTATATTCTGCATAATCGTAGACACCAGCATGGATTCTTTTGGAAATGAATGTTAATAATTGATGTCCCTGACAAAAATCAGGATCTAAAATTTAAAATGTAATACAATGGATCTTTTGAATAAAAATAAGTTTATACTTCGGAGTATAAACTATCATCTATATTATAAATCTATATTATCTATATTATATATCTATATTATCTATATGATCTATAGGTATATATATTATATATATCTATAGTAAAGTATCAACTTCAAAAATTGCAGTATAAACTACATGTTCATTTTTATTCATAAGACCCAATGTATTATCAAAATACCATCAAAACTATAAAATGTTCTGTTTACAGATATCAACACAATAAAATTTTATATTAAGATTTTATATTGGCATTTATAAATTATAAATTGTTCAGCAAATAATTTGTTACAAGAAAGTTTAACCTAAACATAATAACTTTAACTCTGCTTTTATCAATTGAATTGAATTGAATCACTGAATTGAATTGACTCACTGAATTGATCTGAATTCTGAATTGATCACAAGAATTGTAATATGACGAGGTAATGGGAATAAATACTAATAAAAAGTTATTCTAAAATTTAACAGAGTTTGTTATGACAGTACAGCATACATACCACTGTTATTATACGTGTTGTCAACAGACTGAAATAAAACATGAAAAAAAGAACAGCTCCCAGTTTTGCTAGTATTAGCAGTACTCGTTTTGTTACAGGATTTGATTCACTATCTAACAAACTCATTAATACCAAAGATGTACTACAAATCAGAAGTATGATGACTGCTACCAACCACATGAGAATTGTTGGATTAACAAATAAGTTGAATAGCATCATAACTCTTTTTATTTTAATGTGCAACTGGCCGTATGACGTAAACGAGTTATTTAAATTTTTATGGACATATAATATTTCAATTAAGTCATCCTTTAAATGTTCCTGATAATTAATATACACAAACAAATATGCACGACCGAAAGTTTCAAATAGTAACCCCATCATTAAATTAACATAACCGCAAACAACAGTTCCAATTTTTTCAGTGAATCCCCAATTTGGGTCATTATCGAAGTAAAATAAATACACTATTAGTGAACATAGAATTACACCAATTAATGCCAAATATATAGCTATTCTGGTTCTTAAATAGAAGGTATCGATTTGCGGTAATAAATTCTTCAATGTCTGTCTGTGCCATTCGGTTACTATATCTTGCAATGCAGTCACAGCAACAATCATTTTGTTAATACCTAACATCGAAATTAGCATGAACAATATAGAGCATAGGTAAAACATTAAATCTGAAGTGTAAATCATAGCCATATAAAATGCGTTATCATTTTGAAACGCATTTGTTAGTTTCATTACACTTAAACTACACATTATCATTAACAATAGCACAGTGCTCAAGCTAGTGTATAAGCAAATTTTAGATCGATATATAGTTATATTTAAAAATTCATTTGTATGCTGACAAAAGAATCTTATCATTGGTAATCCTACAATAGATCCTAATGGTATAGATCTCCCAACAGCGCAATGTATGCAATTTTGAAACTGCATATTTTGTAAGTCAACCCCAGCTTTGAATCGAACAAATCATGATGTAGTGACGGTAGTCGGTAATACATAGTTACAATTTGAATCACATTATAATAATCAACAATAATTATAATAGATCTATATATTTAGTATAACAAATGTAATTAGAATCACATTATAATATAGTTAAGTATTATAATATTATAATATATAAAGCAGATGTGTATACAGGGTGTCCCAAAACTCAAAATCATCCCTTGGAAGGCTGATTGGCCAGCTTATGAGTGACCAAAATATCAAAATATGGCTTTAGTATAAATTTGTTCGATTTTGAGCTATTAGTCCCTTTATGAGTTGCGTACAAAGTACAAAGAAATCATTTCTTCAAGTGCCACATGAAAATTCAGTATTCTACGATTCTAAGATCATAGATTAAAATAAAATAAATATTGCTATACTTCTAGAATAAAAATTTTTTTTGCATAAGTCATGAGGTAATTTTATTTATATTTCGGTGTATTTAGTCTGTTTAGGCTCGCTGGGCTAGGACCGAAATTTAATATCATGTTACGTTATCCCTAGTAATGTCGAAATTGTAGGTAACGGGTAAAGGTCGAGAAAAATAGATAGCGCTACCCATGTAGCACATATCTTGGTGAAATATTGGTCCAATATTGAAAATAAATATTGGGAATATAAATGTGAACATTTTCCAATAATGGTGCAATATTGCTTTCCAATTTTGGTGCAATATTGCTTTCCAATATTGGTGCAATGTTGCTTTCCAATATTGGTGCAATATTGCTTTCCAATATTGGTATCATATTGCATTCCAATATTGGTGCAATATTGACATACAATACTGTATGTCAGTATGTCAGTATGTGGTTGATAAATAATATCAATCGTACAGGTTGAACCGCCCAACCAAATGTCATGAAATTTGGCATAAACGTGCATCATAACTGAAATGAATTTTTATCTTCACCTAAAAATGGTGAAGATCGGTTGAAAATTACTGAAGTGATAAACAAAATAAAAACAGTTCAAGTGTTTTTTTACTATTTTATTTAATTCTTCTTCTTGTTCGGTACGCCCGAATCCGGGCATCGTGGCAACATTCATGATAAACAATTGTTATATCATATCATATTGCTCTCTTGGGACAAAGTATGGATGCAGTGGGGGTCCCTCTCCCTTCTGCACAGCCCACAGATCTATCTTGGGCCCCAGATCACAGCAGCGTATTCGACTCGACCAGGATTTGAACCGCGGTCACCCGCTTCCCAGTCGGCCGGTGTAGTCTTTACGCCACACTGCTGGTCATTTAATGGTTATTTAATTAGTTTGACATAAATGAAATGTTCAAACGAACGACATTACCCCATTTTTTTGGATTTTGACGAAATAAATGGGAAAAGTTAGGCGATGTTTACATAGCCAATTTTTTATTATACTTTTAACGAGTGTCCTTTGGATGTGCTGTAACACTAAACATTGTATTAACCTGATAATTAAATTTATTTTTTACTTACCGCAGACTACAGGATTCAAACCCACAACCGATTCTTTAAATGTTTGCAAAACCACCCACTTAACCTCTTACCTACGGAGCTTACTTGTTTACCTTGGTAAAGGATACTAGTTATTACACTTGGTGTACCGGTATTACCTCATTTCGCCGCCTGTAAAATCGCCGCTTCTTAGTTCGCCGTCACTTTTTTTTTCCATTTCGCCGCCAATTTAATTTTAATTTGATTTTAATAATTTTGATAATAATCGATTATTATCGATAGTAACTACTATCGAAAGCCATCGATAGTTTTTTGCAGCTATCGATAGTTTTCGATAGTTGTGACACGTGACAGGTGTCTTCAATACCAGCAATTTACCTTTATTACTAACATTACTAACATAACTTTGATTTTTTTGAATAAAAGTGCAACGTTAGTTATTTGAGTATTTTACACTTTCAACAGATGCTAGGTTTTTGCTAAAATTTTTTTTCTTATATTATTTAATATCCACTATCGAAAACTATCGATATTTATTGATGGTCTAAACGTTGCCTATCGATAATTATTGATAGTGCCCCCTATCGATTATTCTCTACCTCTAGTAACGGGCACCAAAATTTTAGGTAGTGCAGATGAGGTATTCCAGCTAGCTCAAGCATGAACCTCTTGTTCTCAGTAGAACTCGAACTGGACAAAATTTGCGAAATGGTTTGCTTTGTAGTTCTTTTTTAGTAAAACACTAAAAACTGAAATGCAAGTCCAACACAGGAAACGAAAAATCGTATAACAGTTTAATTGACGTTGAATAACGTAGTCACTTAAGATACAAAATTAGTAAAGGCGTAGGAATGGCATACCATTCAGTAAGATATTACATATTTTAATCGACATCTTAAAATTATTTATCAGACAAGAATCAATTCATTTAGGTGAACTTAATATACTATTTACAAAGTTATAATAATACATGAACCTCGAAGAAATTAATGTTGGTGATTAAAACTAAAAGGTAATTGCAAGCTGATAAATAGTTAATCGAATGTAGTTGCATGCCGCGTATTGAAGCACTGTACGATAAGATTTTTACGCACAAATAATAACTGTTCAACTTACAAAAAGAAATGAAGATATCGTTGCACTTGAGCGTGTTCTTCGTTCGAAGGTTAGCAGAAAAGTCAAGTCGTCTGATTTCGAGTGCTGGTGTATGTAAGCTGAGCCCGGCTCTATCGCAGCAAAGCCAACTGCGCAGACTCAGTTAGTTCAGAAACCGAGTTCCCACAACAACGGATTTTTAGCAACGCTACGGCTAGCTTTTGAGCAACAAAAAGGGGGCCTGAAAGCACGAAAGCTGAAATAAGAATAAATAAAACGCGCTGTTGGGGTAACGGTAAACAAAAGCTTTAATATCAAAAACAACAAAGCAATGAAAATAAATATTTAGAGCTTTCACAAAAAAAATAATAGTTAGGTCATATGCAATGTCAGTCGCAGCTGAAAATAGTGAGATATTGTCGTCAGATCTGATGGCGCTAACATATAAATATACAAGCACGACCATTAAATCGTACTTCGTGCAAACAAATATAATTATTACGATGAAGAAAAAAAAATAATAAATCTTCTTTAAATGCAGCGAACGAAGACAATTTAGTTGATGTAAATTTACTGCGCACAACACTACCAAGCGCACCGCAATGAATTGCACAAAAGAATATAATAAATGCTTTGGCTCACCCCAAATTGTCTAGACGTTGCCGTTGGTAAGGCACTGGATGGTATGCAGAAATGAGTGCTACTGGTCTCGATGGACGCTGATGTATAAATTCAAAATAATAATTTAACAGTTGACTACCTCGATTCGAATAAATATGATAAGCGGTATCGACGATGAACGGCTATCTGTTTCGTGTATCACAATGATAAAAGATAGTGTTGATGGTAAATGGATCTCCCGGGTGTCTTAAAAAAACAACTTGAGTGATAGTGATGATTAGAAAAAAATCCGGAGATGCGTATCGTGAACTGATTTCCAAAACAACCAAATGTCGGTCTTTGAAATATGTTACCCGATATTAAATCCCGAAATTACGGTGCAAGAAAGTATACAATATTAATTGCTTCCAAATTATCGCAGTAACCACTAAACAAAATCTTACTCAATTTTCCAAAATTCACCCTATCGAATTACTATGGCGTTCGCTTATCGCTCAATATCCTAATCTCCCAGTTTATATTTTAAATGTAATTTAAAATTTATACATTATACAGGATATTGTAGAAAACGCAAAAATATTTAAAATTCAACCAAAAATGCATCCTTGTAAAAAATCGAAGGTTACATGTACTTGGTCATTTCCGTTATCCCGGAAAGGCACATGGTCCTACTTGGATCATCATTTTCTTAGGTAATAATGAAGACAATGGTTGATCATCGAGTCAACTCAGGAATTCCATTAGCAGTTCAAAATGGAAATTAAGAAATTCGGAAATCGATAATTTTGGCAATAGTAAGCTCCAGGCTTTACAACCGTACGTTACGACAAGTTAAAGCAGAGAGAGATTCATATCACCTCTTCTTTTTAACCAAGCCAGTAGCGTTGATAATATGTGCATGTGCATAGTATAAAAGGTTAAAAACTGTTGATGTAATTTTATTTAGTAATAATAATACAGTTAACCATACATGAATAAAGTTATAGTAATCCTATTCTACGCAAGTCAACGTTACCTGTTGACGTTGATTAAGTAACTATCACACTCTTGCATCCGCGCAATGGTCATAATCTTATTACCACCCCTCCCTGCATGCGCATTGCACATTAATTAATTGCTCCTTTTTTTTTTATCAATTATCTCAACACTCTCCCTAAAAACAATGAGCAATCTCATCTACTCTTACAAAGATATTTTAAACATAAAACATTACAAAAAGTTTACATAAACATAAATAGAAAAATTCAAAAAACAGCAACATCATTTTTCCATTAAACCTACTTTAGCTCTCAAAAATTCAAACCTTGGTTTGGCTAAAGGCTTAGTTAGAAAATCAGCTAATTGCATTTCGCTTGACACATAATTTACATTAATTTCACCTTGCTGAAATAAATCGCGTATAAAATTATATCGCACATCAATGTGCTTGGTACGTTGATGAAACTCGCGATTCTTTATTAATCGAATTGCACTTTCGTTATCAACATATAACACATTATCACTTCTTTTATTAAAACAAACACTTACTTCATTCAGTAGTCGCATAATCCATATCAATTCTTTTGTAGCCGTTGCCGCACTAATGAATTCGCTCTCTGTTGTACTTAACGAAATTGAAGTCTGTCTTTGGCTTTTCCAAATTACCGCTGATCCAGCATGTGTACACAAGATTCCGCTTGTCGACTTCCTTGTTGTCTCGTCACCAGCATAATCTGCATCGCTGTAAGTTGCAAGCTTCCCACACGAGTATAAAATTCCAACTTCAATTGTTCCTTTAAGATAACGTATTATTCGCTTAATCAGTTGACAATGTGCCTGTGTTGGCTTTTCCAAACACCTTGAGGCCACATTGACCGCGAATGCAATATCAGGACGTGTTATCGTCTGTAGATATAACAAATTTCCAACCGCCTCTCGATAAGGAAATTTTTCTTCTAAAGGTGAATCGTTTGCATTCCATCCTGTTTCAATTGGTGTTGAAACTGGTTTTGCATTGTCCATTCCAAATCTTGTTATGATTTCACCAATGTATTTTCTCTGATTTATAAAAATTGAACCATCATCACGCTGATCAATTTCAAATCCCAGAAAATTTGTCACTTTTGTGTTTATTGTCGCTTCAAATTTGTCTTTTAACTTGTTTAAAAACACAGTTACACTTTCTTTATTTGTAGCTGCAATAAGTCCGTCGTCAACGTAAAGTAAAATTAATAACTTTTCACCATCGTTGTTCATTATGAATAAACATTCATCTGCAGTGCTCTCCCTCAAACCAAAATCTTTTAAAAATTCTGCAAATTTTTTATTCCAATTTTTGGGAGCCTGACGTAAGCCATAAAGGCTTTTGGTGAGTCTACACACGCGCAAAGTTCCGTCTTCGAACCCAGTTGGTTGCTGCATGTAAATTTCTTCGTTTAAGGACCCATACAAAAACGCAGATTTTATATCGAATTGACACAAACTCAAGTTTTCACTTGCTGCCACACTTAACACGACACGAATTGTATCAAAGCGAACTACGGGGCTAAATGTTTCTTCAAAATCTATACCAGGGCGTTGCGAATAACCTTTAGCCACCAAACGAGCTTTGAACCGATTCACGCTTCCATCAGCATTATTTTTGACACGAAACACCCAACGATTTTCGATCACTTTCTTGTTAGCCGGTTTATCAACTAACACCCACGTTTTATTTTTAGATAAAGCGTCCATTTCTTCCTGCATTGCATCTATCCATTTGTCAGCATTTGACGATTTTATAGCTTCCTCATAATTTGCTGGTTCAAACTGCGCAACCATTGCCAGTTTTTCACCAAAAAAATTCGGACGTTGCAATTTTTGCCTATCTCGCAATTCTCTTGAAGTTGTTTTATTTTCTTCAATTAAAACTTCTTTCTCTTCATCGATTACACATTGCATTTCGTTAATTGTCGCGGATAACTTTTCTTCTTTAAACACAACATCTCGACTTAAGACAACTTTCCGATCCTCGGGTTGCCACACACGATAACCACCATTTTCGAGGTAACCGACAAAATATCCTTTAAAGGCCTTTTTGTCCAATTTTTGCCGCTTTTCTTTTGGTATGTGTACAAAACACTCGGTACCAAAAATCTTTGCATCCTTAACTAGTCCTTTTTTGTTAAACCACAGCTCGAAGGGAGTTTTACCTGTTTCTTTTGTTGGTCCAGTCCTGTTGATAACATAAACCGCAGTATTTATGGCTTCGGCCCATAAATGTTGTGGTAAATTATCCTTGGAATACAACATTGCTCTCGCAGCTTCCACTATAATTCTGTTTTCTCTCTCAGCTGTTCCGTTGTTTTCTGGTGTGTAAGGCACTGTTATTGTATGCTTTATTCCTTTGCTTTTCAATAAAGATGTAACGTCTTTATTGTCGTACTCTTTTCCGCCATCAGTACGAAGTTCCTTTATTTCAGTTCCAAACCGAGTTTTCACTTCCGCACAAAACATTTCTAGTTTATCTTTTACTTCCGACTTTTCGCTCATAAAGTAAACTGCACGAAAGGCACTGAAATCATCTTTGAACACTACGTAGTACCGTTTTTGACCTAACGATTTGACACTCATCGGGCCACACACATCGGAGTGTATAAGTTCTCTAGGTTCAGTAGCACGATTTGTTCTTTCGCCAAAACTTTGTCGATGATGTTTGCCGTACGCACATCCATCACAAAATTCACTTTCTTCTGAAACCTCAATGTCCAAATCTTTTAAAAACGATTTAACATGTCTTTTACTTTGATGTGCCAACCGCTCGTGCCACAACTGAAGAGTGTCCACCGCATTTACAACATAAGCAACACTTGGTTTAATTACTTTAACCAGTAGACCGTATAAATTGTCAACTTGTACACCGATAGCTACAATTTTTCCGTCTCGTGAAAATTCACATTTTCTTCCTTTATTACTTATTTGAAAATCAGCACCCTTTTCCGCGGCTCTTTTTACTGAAAACAAATTTCTTGCAATTTGTGGTATAAATAACACATCGTAAAACTTTCCTGGTGACCATTTACCGTTTGCAAATATTTCTACTTGAATATCGCCTTTACCTACAACATCAAGTTTTTCGCCATTACCGATTTCTAATTTTTGTGGTTTTTCAAACGTTTTAAAGTCTTGAAACCACTCGCGGCGATTAGAAATATGATCAGATGCTCCCGAATCGATAAGCCATTTATCACTTTTCTGGTACATTTCAACGCACCCAATAAACGCTTCACTTGTATTTCGCGCACTTGTGCTCTTGTTCGCTTGAACTTCCTTTTTCGATACATCATTTTTCTTTGTGCAATTCTTTTGCAAATGATATTTTGATCCACATGCATTGCAGCCAGAGCAATCCCTTCTAAAATGATCGTTTTTGCCACAAGTAAAACATCCAGTTTTCTTTGTCTTTAGAGGTACCTTTTTCTTAGATAATAATGCCACCGTTGCATTATCGTCTTCTCTTTTCTGTACTCTATTTTCTTCTAACAATAGACGCGTCGTCAAATTGTCCAAATTTCGTTTTGCTTGGTCAGTTGAATCCCACGCACTATGGAAGTGATTGTATTCAACAGGTAGAGTCGATAAAATTCTAGCCATCAACATAGATTCAGGAATTTCACCACCTAACCTTCGCATCTTGTGAGCCATTTGTTCTAACTTCGATACATGTTCAGCAATACCGCTTGATGGATCCCATTTAAAATCAAAGAACGATTTTTGTACGAACGACAAACCTTCTTCTGATTGAAAATCATACACACTCTGCAGTTTTTGCCACATCTGGTTAGCAGTCTCACAGTTCATCAATAATTGTAAAGGTTTCGATTCAACACTCGTTACAATTAACTTCTTTGCGGCTCTTTCGCGTTTTAACCAAATTTTTAATGATGGATCATCACTAATATTTGGCTTCACTTCTGTGCCATTGCAAACTCCGTAGAGATTATCACTATCTAACAGTGTACGCATTACGAATTGCCATTGCGGCCAATTGTTTGCGTCCCGTAACTTCTCAATTCGAGATTTATCGATTTCCATTGTAAATCGATCCGCGTTAAAAACGACACACACGAAACACTTTCCGTAACTTTTAATTGTCCAAATTTAACCGTCTCGAACCAAAGTTCTACTGTTCTTTATTCACGTCTTAAACAAACTCGCAGTTAACGCGCTGAGCACATAACCTGTTGATGTAATTTTATTTAGTAATAATAATACAGTTAACCATACATGAATAAAGTTATAGTAATCCTATTCTACGCAAGTCAACGTTACCTGTTGACGTTGATTAAGTAACTATCACACTCTTGCATCCGCGCAATGGTCATAATCTTATTACCACCCCTCCCTGCATGCGCATTGCACATTAATTAATTGCTCCTTTTTTTTTTATCAATTATCTCAACAAAAACACCAAGGTAATTTAATCCACGGTACGATCGCGCGAATAATTTAAATTTAAAAGAGCAGATCGTAACAACCACCCGTGTTCGGACTCGGGGTCAATAAATCTGGATGACGGCCATCGCGTCGTCGTGGAGAAACCAGACTAATACAGGTATTCGCGGTGACCCGTACGGTGGGATGAAGGGGTCCTGGTGACTAAATCAGCTCGGAAACGGTAGTAGTTCTCCCGAGTCTGCCAACACTCCACTTTGGCCTGAATTTCCATTCAAACGGGCGATCAGGACTAGTCCACCATGACCAATCGGCTATGCTAGCAGGTCTATACAAGCTATACAAGCAGGTCGGAGGAAAGCCTCTATGGACGGCAAAAGTACTGCACATGAGCAGGCTAGCCTATCCAAGCCGCCTGCCGCATGCCGGTGGTGATAGTACAAACAAGACCAAGCAGCTGCAAACCATAGCTGCTAGAAAACTAGTCCCGTCACAGCATGTTTTGCCTTCACCTTCGAGCAATCAAGGGAAGAAGGCAAAGACTACATATCCTGTAAACATGAATTCGAACCGAGTGAGTAAAATCACCTACAAGGGGCTGCTAAAATCCGCTTCCGAGTAGCGGTGATAGACCGCTCAAACCCCCTGGGCCAACTCGATGAGACCTAGACGGTGGCAATTGAAAATAGCCTCACTGCTGGACTAAATACTTTTATAGCTGCAGTTGGAAACGAGGCATAGCCAACACCCACCTTTCTTGGCAGATTCTTCGAATCGCCTGCAGTGACCAGAGCTTGCTGGAATGGTTGCAAACCACAATAGCAAACCTGCCGCTTTCGTGGCAGGGAGGTAAATTGGATGTAGTCCAGGTGGACGACCTACCAAGACTGAAAGTGTTGCTTTGAATCTCCGGGGAACCGGAGCCCACTAAGGTGGTCACACGACGCCGTGACAGTGTCTTTGGCGTCGGACAGGCAGACAGTGCCACCATCAAATCCAGAGAAGAGAGCCTAAACTTTAAATTTGTCTCTCTCAGGGTCAAGATGGTGAAGTTTGAAGACAATTCTGCATCTAAAATACCAGCCACCTCAACCCTCATGGGACGGACGGATGACAATGCTGAAAGCTTTATAATAAAGCTTAAAACTCTAAAAAGGCCACCGACTGGATAGCGTTTAAAGAGCACCGGTCAGAGTTTAAAAGAGCAACACGAATGATGGAGAGCCTTCAGTAACGATGTCGAAACAATCGCCGCCGCCGCTGCGACTAGACTAAATAAGATCATAGCGAAGGTCCACATCAGCAACCCGGTAGTTTATGTCTAGAGGATGGGGCGTACACAGATATCCTCTCACAACCTGCAGAAGTACTGCTACACAAACAATTTCCCGACAGTAAGATTGTCTCCGATTTGATTAGACTCACACTAAAAGCCAACTTCCGACTGAGACTAATTGGGAAATTGCAACAAAGGTCATGAATAAGACCAAAACGGCATGGGTTATGAAATCCTTTAGCCCCTTTAAATCGGCTGAACCCGACGGGGTGCTTCCGGCTCTGGATGCACACAAAAGGAATGCCGTAAGGTCAAAGTTATTTTCATACTTCAAGCAGGTAGAACTGTTTACTCCCTGGTAAAATCCTACAGACTAATCGGCTTAACTTCGTTTCTCCTCAAAACGTTAGAAAAGCTGTGCGACAGAGAGTTTCGTGATACGGCTCTGATACCTGAAGTGGGGAAGCGTGTCAAAAGATCATTAAGCTACAATGAGTCTACTCTAGGAGCGTTTATTGACATCAAAGGGGCTTTAGATAAAACCACCTTTGAAAGCATAAATGCAGCGTTAAGCTAATCCGAAGTTCCTACGCCCATTGAAAAATGAATCAGTTGTGCGTGTCGGTGTGATAAAGATTGAAGGGTTTGTAATCAAGGGCTGCCTCAGGGAGAATCCTCCCTGAGCAACAAATAATAGCAACAATTATTTTGTTAATACCCAACATCGAGATTATCATTAACAATATAGAGCATAGGTAAAACATTAAATCTGAAATGTAAATCATGGCCATGTAAAATGCGTTATCCTTCTGAAACGCATTTGTTAATTTTATTCCACTTAAACTACACATTCCTAATAACAATAACGCAATACTCAAGCTAGTGCATAAGCAAATTTTGGATCGATAAATAGTTATATTTAAAATTCATTAGTATGCTGGCAAAAGAATCTTATCAATGGTAGTCCTACAATAGATCCTAATGGTATAGATCTCCCGACAGCGCAATTTACGCAATTTTGAAACCTCATATTTTGTAAGTCAATCGTAGCTTTGAATCAAACAAATCATGATGTAGTGACGGTAGTCAGCAGTAGACTTTTTGGCTTAAAACATAAAACAATTCGAAAGACATTATAATAATCTACGATATAACAGATCTAAATATTTAGTATAACAAAATGAAATTATAATCACATTATAATACAATTAAGTATTGTAATATTATAATATATAAAGCAGTTGTGTATACAGAATGTCCCAAAACTCAACGTCATCCCTTGGAAGGCCGATTGGCCAGCTCATGAGTGACCAAAATATCAAAATATGGCTTTAGTATAAATACGTTCGTTTTTGAGCTATTAGCACCTTTACGACTTGCGTACAAAGTACAAAACTTGAAAATGCGAATGGAGAAAGCAGTTAAGTCCGTGGTCGACGATGTTGTTGAAATTATAGTTAAAATAAATAAATTGAATGATTCTCGCGATGAGGGTGAATTGTTATGGATCTTCCTAAGAGGAGAATGTCAAATTCCAATCAATATTGTCCAATATCCAATATTATCCAATATTATCCAATAATTATCCAATATCATTTTCAATAATGCAATGAAAGCGGTTTAATTTTAAAAACTGGTGAACATAACTGGTAAAAATAAAATTAAGTTGATTACGGCAATAAATGAAGAAAAATATTCTCAAAACTTGAACATTAATAAACAAATATGAAACGATTGTTAAAAAAATATTATCAAACAGAAGGATCTTCAAAATAAAAGACGACGGAACATACAAAACAAGAGTTGTTAGGCGAGGTTGCAAACAACAACATGGTGTCGATTACCATACTAATCCGATAAGACTTATCTTTGCTGTTGCAGGAGAACGTAAAGATATAATAGTGAAATTTGATATAAAAACTGCGGAAAACTAAAGGACGAAATATAAAATTTTAAAAGTATTTAAATAAGAAATTTGTAAATTAAATAAATCCCTCTACGGTTTAAAACAGGCACCCATAAATTGGAGTACTGCTAGTTTCTTAATAGGTTTACAGCCTATTAAATCCGAACATTGTAATTTTAAATCAAAGGATTACTGGATATTTAATTATTTATGATAGAGAACTAATCAGCTGGTGTGCACGTAAACAGCGCATAGTGGCTTTGTCAACAACAGAAACAGAGTACATCTCCGCTGCAAATTGTTACAGAGATTTGATTTATATAAAACTCTTAGTGGAGGAACTTAAAGGTGAAAATGCTTAAACGACGTATTTTTTAACTTAACCAACAATATTTGTTGGTCTATCTAATTTTCAACCAAGTTACACGCAGTGCAAGTTGCCAAAAAGTAAGTTTATTTCTTCATTTTCGACTCCATATCAGTATTTGAAATTGTATTACAACAACCACATAAGTAAGTACCGTTCCTGATACCTGTAAAAGTAACATTAAAATTAAATATTTGAAATTATATTTAAACTTACAGATCCAATTAATGTGACATCAATAGGAACAATGTCTGAAGCTACTAGAACTGGTGGTAGCCTTATAAAAAAACTTTTGATAATTTCCAGCTAAAATATTAATTATCGAAAATATGGTCACCAAGTTTTAAAACTAACTTGACTATAATTTTTACCTTAAGTGCTTCTTCATTTGTAAGATTACTGACGGGATATTGGTATACAAAATTTAAGCTGTCTCTTACCTAAAATTATGAAAAGGATAATTAAAATAAAATAATCGATTGAAGAAGTAATCTATTCTTCTATCAACAATCTATGTTGATATAAAATTAGATCTTTATATTGACATAAATTTATAAATTATTTAGCAAATATTTTTTATAAGATACCATACCACTGTTTTTATACGTGTTGTTAACAGACTGAAATATAACATGGCGAAAAAAAACCTCCCATTTCTATTAGTATTATCATTACTCGTCCTGTTACTGGATTTAATTCACTTTCTAATACACACATTAATACCAAAGAGGTACTACAAATCAGAAGTATAATACTTGCTACCAACCACATGATAATTGTTGGATTAAGAAAAGAGTTGAACAAAATTATAAGATTTCTTAGTTTAATGTGCAACTGGCCATATGACGTTAATGAATTATTTAAATTTTTGTAAGCATATAATACTTCAATTAAGTCATTTTTGAAATGTTCCTGATAATTAATATACAAAAATAAATATGCACGACCGAAAGAGTCAAATAGTAACCCCATCATTAAATTAACGTAACTGCAAACAACAGTTCCAATTTTTTCAGTGAATCCCCAATTTGGGTCATTATCGATGTAAAATAAAAGCACTATTTCGACACATAGAATTATCCCAATTAATGCCAAATTTATAGTAATTCTGGTTCTTAATTTAAAGGTATCGATTTGCGGTAACAAATTCTTCAATGTCTGTTTGTGCCATTCGGTTACTATATCTTGTCCAATATTAATAACAGCAATTATTTTGTTAATACCTAACATCGAGATTATCATAAACAACATAGAGCATATATGAAACATCATATCTGATGTATAGACCATAGCCATATAAAATGCTTTATCGTTCTGAAACGCATTTTTTAATTTCATTGCACATAAGCTGCTCACTACCATTAGCGAAATCAAAACACACAAGCTAGAGCATACGCAAATTTTAGATCGATAAATAGTAATATTTAAAAAGTCATTTATATGCTGGCAAGAGTATCTTATTATTGGTAGTCCTACAATGGATCCTAATGGTATTGATCTCCCGATAGCGCATTGTATGCAATTTTGAAATTTCATTTTCCCGAGTTTAACAGCTGCTGTTAATCAAACGAAATGTAACTTTATGAAAATAACCGTTGGTAGACCAGTTGATTTAACAAATAAAATTAGAATTGCATTAAAATGCAATTAAGTTTTATAATAACATATTAAATGCATTATGTAAATATTGTTTAGTATAATAATAACTGCTACTGATGATGTCAATTGCATTTATGCTAATGTTTCAACAATGTAATAGTATTTCTTGTTTTAGATTATTATAATAGATTTGACAGCATAATACATGTATACGACTCACCTTAACTTAAGAGTTTATGAAAAGAGTCTGATGCCTGACATTTTCTAATAAAGTTATTAACCAACGCAACGATCGTTTGTTGGTATAAAATATTTTCTATATTTTTTTAGGTACACTAAAATTGCTACAATTTGAAAACAAAATCAGCTCTGTAGGTTCAATACTTACCGAGATACAGCCGTACAAAAATTAAAAATTTTTTCCTAGAAAGTGAAATTTTTGGATTTATGCTATTTTCGACCTTGATATTGGGGAAAATACCCACTGTACGGGTAAAATCGTAGGCAAAGATGTTTTATCAAATGTAAATAGCTTTAATTTAAGCCCAGAACGACTTTTGTAAGCTATATTATAGCTAACTCACAAATCTTAAAAATCCATAAAATGGAAAAACTGAATTTTTTGTAAATTTGCTCTGTTTGGTTCTCGCGATGGTTTGAGCGTAGTTTGAAAGAAAAAACCATGAAAAACCATGTGGAAAACCACTTCTTAACATGGTGGTAAGTTCGGTAAGCATGCAATGTTGCATCATTTTCCGTTGGAAGCAAAAGGGCGAGGTTAGCCTTAGCAAGAGCGGCTGTTTTTACAAATTTTTTGTAGTGCAGGATGTGGAGAGTATCTTCAGTGTAGTCTCCTCCATACAGAGCTACTAGGTACTTTGCTATGGCATCTGCAATGGCTTGGTAGGCTGAATTGAGTTGAGAGTAAACTTCAGCTGTCGTGATGAATTTAATGTTTTTTTAAATAGCGCTCCACAGTTTGTTATTCCGAAGCGTGAAGATGGAGACATAGAGAAACAACTGAAATCCTGGAAAAACTTCCAAATATCCACGATGGACCGTGGATATTAAACCCCTTTAATATCGAAAGGGGCCAGAGTAATTTCTATCACTTTTCTGGAAATAAAAATTATTCCCGGCCGATTCCAAACCATTCAGAAGTACAGAAAGACAAGAAGGTTCTCATCTTCTTCAATGGTTAGCACTGACCAAGAAGAGATGCTCTGGTCAAGTGCCCCCTTGACGATGTCGTAGTCAGCATCGTCGACTGCCTGAATTTTGTCAATTCCCTGCCTTTGGAATCAGTCTTCGTTTGTTGCTGTCGTTAGCCAATAACTTCTCCTGAACTATTTTTTTTATGGTTGACTGTTCAAGGATGACTTGGTTACATTGCAGAGAACCTTAGCGCCTTACGCGTTCGGCAGGTTATATCAGTCGGGCAGTCGGGAATATTGCCGGTGGCTCTATATTCACACATTTGTCTCCTACTTTGATGAAAGTGCTAATTGATGCCAAAGTTTAAACAAATAAGTTGCCCATTATTTGTTAGTCATCTTCTAGTCTCATTCCTTTATAGTCATGTGACAATTAATCTCAGTGGCCCCAACGGTGCGACTACTGATGGATAGCAGTTTGTTTGTTAGTGGAAATGGAGGGAGAATATCAAATTTGTGCTTCAGTTTCTCCACATCACTAGTGTCTCTTTCTATCTGTGCTGCTCTCATTATATCAACATGCTGCTTATTGATATGTACACGAAATGTCCCAAAATGTCTCCAGGTTCTCGCAAATATTGAGCATGAACACAATGCCTCCAGTCCATTTTGAAAAAACGCTACATAATACCCCCCGATCATGGGTCAACCCTCTCTGACTTTTCACTGACCTCATTAACACTTGTTCTATGGTTAAATCTGACCATAATCCCGACAAAAATATTTCTGAGCGGTGAATTGTAAAGACTTCTTTTGTGAACATGCTCTCATCTTTTCTTTTAAGTCTTCCATATCTTATAGGTACAGCTAACTCTTTTTGCTCAAAAATAGTGACATGCTGAATGAACAAAGAGCTGCATTTTTTTAACTATGCTGAGGTAGAGCTCTTAACCTAAAGTGACCATTTTTAATTTTACTCAAAACGGGACTTGGGAACTTCTTGTTTTTTTTGCAGAAATTATTCAGTCTTAAATTCAATGTCGGGTCAAGTGCTTACTTGAATTTCAGTTTAGCAATTTTAATTTGTTTTTCCAGGTTTTCAATCTGCCAAATGGTAATCTCGATTTCTATATTCAATACCTTCCTCTTGAAATCTTCAGCTACTCTATCTATCACTTTTCCGTAGTAGTGGTGTTCATCTATTAATCATTTCAATTCTCTAAAACTGTTGTTAATATGGGTTGATTTTAATCTATTAGATCTGCACTGTAATAGAAAGATCTTTCTGTTTCTCAACCTTGCCAATCTGCGGTGATCATTAACCAAAACTTTACTGTCACGCCACAACTCCAGCGTGCTCTGCTCCTTGATGTTGTTAAATAATCCCCCATTAAAAGTGTAGCGGTGGCGATGACATCAGTTTATTTATTTGATGTGAATTGAGGAATCGACGAGGTGCATACAGGAATCATAATATCCTTGGCAACACAAGTTGTCAAGGAGTTGTTATTTGATACGGTACACCAATCCTCATCCGCAACTCGCAGATACAACACGTATCTGCGCATTTTATATCAACAACCTAATTAAATATTTTAATTGTATTATTTTAATATTTTAAATAATTATAATTAGAAACAATAAAACGAATTAATCAACAGTCCAGTATCCTGTAGTTTATTCGCCAGTGAACTTTCGAATAAGAACACGTATTACAAAAGCAAGTTACGGAAGGTATGAGAATTTAATAACTTCATACCTACCCCGTACAAAAGTATCAACTTCTAGAGTCGCGTCCATACTGAATGATCAATTAAACAGGATCGTGTGGATGGTGAACAGTCAAATAAAACACAGTTTTTTATCGATCGACGTTTCGAGGTCTTTAATACTTCCTCTTCATCAGGATATGTAATGGAATGATGAAAAAAAATTAAAGACATCAAACGTCGAACTATCGACGTCCAGCTGCTTCAAGAATGGTAACCCTCACACCCAGAAAATTTTTAACTACACTCCAATTTGGATCGTTATCAATCCAAAATACAATTCCTAATAGTAGGGAGGAAGCACGGGAAATGTTATAAAACAAAAAAATCGAAAGTTTATCGAGAAGTGATAATAGTGTCAGATCGAGGTAAATAAAAGCAGACAAGTTAGGCAACCATAACAACACCCAAGAGAAAAGGACTTGAATCTCCAAAGGGTAGGCCCGGATCGTAGCCTCTTGCGCAAGTGAGAAACCATTTCAAAGGAATCAAAACAATTGAATTGATAGTGATCAACGTACACAAACAAATAGGAAAAAACCGCTGATTCTAAAGAAAAAACAGAGGACCTAAGCAACATTTTTCAAATAAGTAAGAAAACAGCACAATCACCGACAAATCAGAAATACGAGAGAAAGGAAACAGTGAATAATTGCAGTATGGAAGAAGTTCAGAAAGCTATCGGAGAGATGAGAGACGGTTTTAGAGAAAATAAAATAATAAAACAAAATAAGGAAAGTGAAAGACGAAGTGAGGGAAATGCAGGAGGACATCGAGAGGGAGGAAGAAAACTGGAAACAGGAAAAGCATTTACTAACAAAAAGTAAAGTTCGATTATAGGCGCGCGCAGCCCCCGCCGAGTTCATTCTTTGATCGTTGTTTTGGCGACAAAGAAACTCAAGATGGCGGTTTTTGTTGATGTTTACAAACTTGACTTCGATCTGAATACTGTGCGACATGGTTTGGCTGGAAGATCTAATTAATGTTTTCTTACTTGTTAATATTATTGCTACAATTTTGGGATCATAGTTGCTGTGATGTTCGTAAATCGTCATGAAATTCAACTAATGTTTGCTGCATTATTTGGTGATGAGTTTAAGTTTGGATTGTTTTGATTTCAATATTGTGATCAATCTGGAATATTTATTGCTGAAAAGAAGTCATATTATGGATTTCAAGTCAAGAAGAGACTACCATAGACCATACAAAGCTCAACGGTCATCTAATGTGAGTAATCTTACTTCTTATTCGTGGGGCCTGTGATCCCCGGTATTTTCACCCCCGGTAATTTCACCTCCTGGATATTTGATCCCCTGGCAAATAGATCACCGGATATTTGACTACCGCTAATTTCGTCCTTGGTATATTCACCCCAGGTAATTTTACCCTTTGGTAATTATATCCCCTGGTAAATTGATCCCCGGCAATTTGACCCCTGGTAATTTCACCGCTCGGTAATTTCACCTCTTGGAAATTAGATTTTACTAAAACTTTTAAAATGGTAAACTGTGTCAAATGCAAATTTGGACTCCGTTTTCGCATGGATCACTCTTTTATGAGCCATCTCGCTAAAATATAACTTAAACTAACACTAACCTACATAACCGACCCATGCCTGCGCACAGATCTACTTTTTCGCATTTCTTACCATAAAAAATAAATAATTTTTTAACTACCAACAAAAAAGATAAATTTCTTTAAATTTAGCTTGCTTGAAAATTCATTTCCAAGATTTTAGTAAAATTTGTTTTTGGCTCAGTTCACCATTTTTAAAGTTTTAGTAAAATTGACCACATTACTTGGAGATGAAATCACCTTGCGATCAAATTACCAGGTAATTTATATAATAACGCCTCAACGCATTGCATTTGAATTTATTAACTAAAACAACTTTCTGCGGTATTTATAGTTATTTATGACTCATTAGAAAAGCGATTTTAAGCAACAGTTTTAAACGCCAATTATAGCGCAAAAGTGGCTTAAGATACATATATATTATAATTTGCGACAGCCAATGAAACTGAATCTAAAATTGCAAACTTCCCCTTAAACTAGGGGGTGCTAATCGTGAAAAACTTAAACTTTTAACATTTGGAACTAAATGATGTGCGGTGCAGATACTCCGAACAAGAGTTTTCTTCTTTATTGTTGATTCCATATTAATATTTGAAACTGTAATGTAACGACAACATAGGTAACTACTGTTCCTGTTACCTAAAAAACAATAGAACCGATTCTTTTCAAATATTTGTAAAAAAAGTTAACATTATGAACTTACAAATCCAAGTAATCTAACATCAATTGGAAAAATTTCTGAAGCTACAATTTCTGGTGGAAGCTTCACAAAATCGGTTTTAAATATCTCGAACTAAAACATGAATTTAATAATTGTTTAACCTATTTAACAATCGGTTTAATCAAGAGAAAGTTGTTGGTATGGATTTTAATGGGTCCGAATGCCACATCCTAGATCTCAAAACTTAATTTCTTATGTAATTTCACAATGCGCGAAGTCAACTGAAGTTAAGAACCGAACATCTTATAAGCGTTAAACATAACGTATTAAATGGCTTGATGCAAAATAGAGCTAAATAGTGAAAATAGCTTTGAAATCGAGTGACATCGTGTCCATTTATAGCTATGCTCCGACAATATGCCATGGCAGAAGTAAGCGTCGTCTAATTTCTCCCCAGAGACACCCAGTACAAATGCTCTATGCACCTGAATGGAGGTTGCGGTGGACACTTTCAAATGCCGTTTTCATATTTTCCTGTTTCATGACAAATCACTCTCACATGGAACCGGATATTTCATATTATGCGACATCAGAAAACCAAACACATAAGCCATTATCAAAACACACCACTTTTCCGGTGATTAGTTTAAGCTTTGGTACATAATCATCGATTAATACTGCACCAGTTCACCAGTAACCAATTAATGGCGTCCTGTGCTTAAACCAATTTTAGGCCATGCCGTTGCTTTGCCGGTGATCAGTTTAAGCTTAGATGTACAATAAATAGCCAACGCTGGACCACTATCGGTTTTGTACCGGCTTCCAACTATTGGCGATTTGTGTTTAAACAGGTCTTGGGCCAATGCTGTTTGTTGTTGCTTTGCCGATGGTAAGTTTTAGCTTTGACATGCTATAAATTGCCCATGCTGGGTCAGTATCGGTTTCGTACCGGCATCCAAGAAGTGATTACGTGTTACCATCTATGGATAGAACGCGCGGTAGGTTACGTTGTTATAGTTAATACTCAATTTCAGGTTTTTTTCTGTTTCAGAGGTTTTAGAAAAAATGAACTGTAACAAATGTTAGTCGCTGGCTTGCGGACTGGTGATCCCGGGGTGGTCTGTGAAAATTTTAATTAATTTATAATTATTATTATAATATTTCCTTTATTTCGGATCTCACATATAGTGGCAATTAGCATAAGATGGGGGATTTAGCTCCAACCATCTTATTCTTTACAGTGTGTTTCACCTAATTACATTATTTTTCGATACATTTTTCACATAGAAGCTAATTTTGAACAATTATTATAAAAGTTACTTAAATCTACTACTAAATAATTAGAATTTTAAATTGTTTACTACATTTTTAATTTTGAGAATTTAAAAATTTTCTGACAATATGGCACGTTTCCAAAATAACTGCTTTTTGAATTTCTGGGTATAATTTTGAAGATAGATCTAACTTTAACAAATGGGTTTTAAACTTGGAAGATACCACACCAGTAGCCGATATCACTATCGGTATTATTACTATTTTATTGAGACCCCATACACTCATCATTTCCATTGCTAGTGCCTCGTACTTATGGATTTTTTCTCCTTCGGTGGTTATGATATTTTTAGACAGAGGCACAGCAATATCAATGATGACTGCATTTTGGTCTCGTTTTCGTATCAAGACAATGTCAGGCCTATTATGACTAATTGTTCGATCCGTTAATATAGTCCTGTCCCAGTAGAGTAGAGAAAAATCGTCTTCAAGTACAGGGTCAGGTACGTAGTCATAATAGGGTTTAAAATTGTCAAGCAAGTTAAGTTTTTTACCAAGCTGCTGGTGTAATATCTTGCAAACTTGGTTGTGTCTTCGGAGATAGTCAGTAGGAGCCAAGAATGAGCATCCTCCTATAATATGCTCTATGGTTTCATTGGGGACACCACACTTTCGGCACCGATCTGCAACATCGAGATTCATTATGTGCTTCTTGTAATTGCTAGTGGCAATTACACCATCTTGAATCGCACACATGAATCCTTCAGTTTCAAAGTGTAGTAATCCCCGCTTCAACCATTCTACTGACATTTCTCTATCAATTCCTTCGGAGTCCAAAATTGTCGGATATTTACCGTGAAGCACCTTATTCTTCCAATTAATTTCTAATTCAAATTTTTCTTCACAATTAAGATTTTGATTTTTTAAATTCAAACCACTAAAATTTTTATCTAAACTTATAATTTCGCGAATTAAAGGAATGTTAATCGAATAAAAATAATCACGCAATAATTTAGTTATAGATTTACAAGAATTAAATAAATTTATTAAACCGCGTCCTCCTTTTTTTCTCTTAATATACAACCTTTCCACTGCAGATTTCGGATGTAAATATCTATATTTATATAAAATTTTTCTTGTTAAGGTGTCCAAAGCATTTAGATCTGTATTCGACCATTTTAGAACTCCGAAAGAATATGATAAGACTGGAACCGCCCAAGAGTTAATAGCCGAGATCATATTCCGAGACGTCAATTTACTTTTCATTAAAATTTTTAATTTTTGCATGTATTTTTGCCTAAAATCTTTTTTTAAAAGTGTATGGTCCAGAACAAAATTTTGCTGCATTCCCAAATATTTATACAACTGATGCGGTAATAGTTTGGGAATTTCGTTTAATACATCAAATTTAGAAATTGGTGTACCCCTATGAATGTCAATTTTTGCACACTTTTCAAATCCAAATTCCATGCAAATGTCAGTACTAAATAATTTTGTAGTTTTTATTAAGTTAAAAAGTTGATCTTCGTTCCTAGAATATAATTTTAAATCGTCCATGTAAAGCAAATGAGTTATCTTGGAATTGTTTTCAAAATTTAAAGTAAATCCTGCTGCGGAATCATTCAATAATGTCGAAAGTGGATTCATTGCTAAACAAAACCAGAGTGGACTCAAGGAATCTCCTTGAAAAATGAAAATGAAAAAAAATGAAAAAAAAATAATATTATTATTATTATTATTACTACAAATAAAGAGCAGAGGCACAATAGTACCTATATTGCTCAAACGCAGTACATAAAAAAAAAACACGATCAGTCCAATCACCTTACAATAAATTCATACAATACAATTTTAACTTATCACATAGTATCACATCAAGTTATATTAAGCAAAACAAAAGTAAATACATTAGACAGATAAACAGCCGCCAGATTACACAACAACACTCGACTACGTTAACAATAAAGCATCCAGTCTAGCCTTAAAAGAATTCACTGATGGAGCTCCAACAACATCGCGAGGTAGTGAGTTCCATACATTAAAAACCCGATTGTTCAAAAAAAATTTTCTAGCTCTCGAACGATAATTCTCATGGACCAGCGTGAACCCGTTTCCGCGTAACCGTTCATCATCTCTAAACCGCAGCAGGTAACTAAGGTCAACAGAGAACAGATTGTGAGCCAAGCGATAAACAATGATTAGATCACCACGAACAAGTCGATCACATTCACTTGAAAGTTCAAAAATGTTAAGGCGATCCAAATAAGCCGGACGTTGCCTGCCATATGGCAATCTAGTAGCAGCACGCTGCACAGATTCCACTAGGATAAAATCTCTAGCCCAAGTCGGACACCAAACACCAAAGCCATATTCCAAGACAAGTCGTATGTATGTCTTATACAGAATGCAACTAGTTCGCACATTCAAATTACTAAAAATTCTCTTAAACAGATGCAATACTTGTTTAGCTTTGTTACACCTGACCGTAATATTGTCGGACCACGTTAAATCGCAATTCACAACAACGCCGAGATCAGTAATCTTAGTAACACTATTGATAGTAACGTTATCAATTTTATAATTAAGGTGCGGATTGTTTTTACCGATACGCAACACGGCACACTTACTAACATTAAGGGGAATCAACCAATCCCGGCACCACCGAACCAAAATGTTTAGGTCATTCTGCAGTGTGCCATGCTGAAGTAGTGGATTTCCATATATCTTGGTATCATCGGCATACTGCGAAAACCAGCTGAGTAGGAAACACCCCAGATCGCACGTGTAAATTAAAAACAGCAATGGGCCGAGCACTGAACCCTGAGGGACTCCACTCACAACCTCTCTAAACTTCGAGAAATCAGTACCCACTCTGACTCGAAACTTTCGACCCGAAAGATAATTCACTATCCACCGCAGCAACCGTCCGCGAATACCAGCACGCTCAAGCTTACAAACTAGACGTCTACCCGGTACCCGGTCAAATGCCTTTGAAAAATCAAGGTAAATCACATCGGTCGGCAGTTTCGCGTCCAAGGACCTAGTCCAATTATTCAGACATGTCAGCAGGTTAGTGGTAGTAGATCGACCGGGAAGGAATCCATGCTGCTGATCGGGTATGACTTTATGTTGAAGCAAGAATGGTACCATGGAGTCAACAATAACTCTTTCCATTACCTTTACCTCCACAGGAGTCAAACTAATCTGACGATAATTTTCAGGATTAAACTTATCACCTTTCTTGTGTATGGCTATTACAGTTGCAGACTTCCAACCGTCAGGGAGAACCGACACGTCCATAGACTTCTGCATGATCATCGATAAAGGAAGACTCAAGGTAAAAGCGCACTGTCTGAGCACCACTGAAGGGAGACCACCCGGTACCGAAGAAGCAGATTTCGGCAATACAGAGAGTTTTTCAAAAACGGCCTCACGCGAAATTACAATATTATCAAGTGAAAATAGGTTAGGTAGAAATCCCGGATCAGAAAACGCGCCATCAGGTTCAACCACGTAGTTAGATTCATAAAATTGTGAAAATATTTCCGCTGTCCTCGAGTCACTATCAGAAAGCAAACCATCACGATCTTTGATCCGCGGGGTATAAACGTTAGACGTCATAGCATTTCTGACATACTTAAACAATTTCTTTTTATTACCCCCGGTAATCAGTCCATTTTCAAAATTAGATTTGGCTTGCATAATTACCTTAGCTAGGTTGTTTGAAAATCGTCTATGCGCGGCATACTCCTGTTCACCTCTGGTACGCTTAAATCTTCTCCATAGCGTCTTTTTATATTTCACGAGTCTCAACACGTGCCCACTAATCCAAGGCCTTAATGGATTATATTTAACAGTAACCATCTCACTACATGCATTAATAGTTCTCTCGACAGTGCTGACAAATAAAAGCCACTGCTCGTTAGGTTTCAGATCACCAATAAGCAGCTCCCAATCTAACATCTGAAGGTTAAAATCGAGCTCTTCAAAGTTTATCCGGCAAAACCGCTCGTTCCGCAATCCCCCGCGCGACCTCACAACCTGCAAGTTACATAACAAAACTTCGTGATCAGATTTACCCACAGGGGGTAAGTGCTTGGGCGGAGTAAGCAGGCGTTGATCAGATACAAATATAAGATCCAATAGAGATGGGTTTACACCGGATCTAAATCTAGTAAACTCACGCAAAATCTGTTTTAGTCCACTAGAGAAAACAAAGTCCAAAAATAATGAACGCGAATCAAAATTAACCGGGTGAGCAATCGGATACACTGGGTCGGGCCAGCAGAGACCAGGAAAATTAAAATCCCCAATGACTATAACATCTTTACGGTTGCGTATAACGGCAGAGATTTCACGAAATAATACCGCGTCACTCTGCACCGAAGAAGACGGAGGCCTATAAACGCAACAAAAAGTCAACAGCTGGTTCATAGCTGTCTTAACACTTAAACACAAAGTTTCACACCCAGGAGTGTTCAAGACCCAAAAGTTCACACTCGCTGGAACAAAATAACTGTCATTTAAGTAAACACACACACCACCCCCTCTACCATTCAATCTGTCCGCACGATATAAGGAGAACCCGCTAATACCCACAACGGAGTCCGGCAGATCCCCAGAAAGCCAGGTTTCACATAAAAACACCAGTGCCGGATCATAACTTTGTACAACTGGCACAAATTCAGAAAACTTGGAAGGCAAAGAAGCAATATTTGTGTAAAGAATAGGCCAGTCTAAAATATGGTCTAGTTTTTTTGACGCATACCGCCAATGATCCGTGGAACACCCCCAATAAAACGGATGGTTAGATCTTTCTCACCCGCATCAATGCGATTTCTAAGGTCATTCTGTACTGATCGCAAAAATTCCAACTGGCGCGGGGTTTTGTCGTCTCGGACTATTACTCTGGAGAAATTACTATTAATGAGGTTTTTCTTGAGTCTGAGTATTCTCCTTGCATCATATTGGTCCGATAGCACTACCTTAATAGGTCTGGGGCGACCCTCACCTGCAACTCTACCAATTCTTGTAACTCGAGCAACGTCGCACCGAACATCTGGAGAAATTACATGCAAGATCTCCTTAACATAATTTTCATCATTCCTTCTTCGATCCTCAAGTTCCCCCATGTGTTCACCAACACCAAAGATGATCAAGTTCCTTGCACGTACCTGCCTTTCATTTACCTCGTTAACCACTTCCTCAAAATCAACCCGAGCGTGGGACACATCACTTTCAGCAAGTCTCTGCTGCAAAGAATCAATCTTGGAGTTGAACTCATCACGAAGAGACGTTATCTGCTGTGCAACACTAGCAGTAAACTCCACCTTCAGATCGTTGATGGAATTTATTATTTTCGCAAATTGATCGAGATTCCGATCACATTTATTACAAAAGATTTTAACTCTTCGTTTGGCACTCCTCGTGACTCGGAGTTCATCATCATTAAGCTTGGAACACGCAGTGTGCAGCATCCCATTGCATCCGTCACAGGACATTGTAGGTTCCGACGGTTTAATTGCAGTATTACAATTTACGCAGGCGTTCATATTTACTATGCTCAAAACTAACCTCAAAAATTATTGCACAACGGAAGTCAGAAATTCACAGCAAAACACGCGAAAAAACAACGAAGGCAACTACCTCAATGATCACCACCACCTTAACAAACCGGCATCAACCAATTTTTACGTAAAACTTTATCTAAAATCGACTATTATGCAGAGAAAAATATAACAAACGTGCGTTCAACTGGACTGATAACTGATATATATAATATAATATATTATAATAATTATATATATATAATTATTTTTAAATAAAAATTGATAAAGATAACAAATTCTTACATTTGTCGTTTATTAACTAAATAAATATAATAAATACAATAAAAAAATATCGTCACTCTCTGCCGCAATACCTCCAATCACCAGCACACCAAATTTTGTCCGGAGATACGATGACATAATGTTCATTTTTGTTTTCTATTGTGGTAGCCTTAACAAAGATATCGGTAGCCCTGGCAAAGATATCTATATGTATCACCCCTACCCTAAATCTATCTATAAAAGTTTTTTTAACAAAATCTAAAATGAAAAAATTTTTTTATTTTTGTACGCCACTGAATTTTTTCCAAAATTTTTATATACGTCACATAATACCGTAAGAAGTCACAAATAAAATTTCTCCAAGATTGGTACAACAAATTTTTTCGGTCATCTAGCGGATTTTTCGAAAATAAATTTTTGTAAATTACTGACTGCCGATTTACTGATTCTGAAAACATTTGCGAAAAAATTTAACAAACAGCCTAAACTTGGTCGCTACCTAGTGGCAGAACCTTTTACTTATAAAGTAACGTTCCGTCAGTCCGTACGACGATATTATAAAATATTTCCCACCAAACCACCTATTTTTGTATTCTAAAATAAATTGTTAAAAGCCCTAAACTCAACTCTTATGCTGCACTCGGTATACAAATCAACATTAACCTAATTTTGACACATATGTCACAAAATTATGACGTTTATTAAAATTTTGAATATATTGTTTTATTTTTACCAGCCATCTGACAAATTCTCACAAAAAATATATAAATTAAGATTTCAGTTAATATTTTCTATAATTTTTCTGACCTGCCCCGCCCTGTTACAATTGGCTCGGTTTGTTTTCTCACCAATACTTATACTTACAAAGCTCCATCGACACACCAAATTTTAGCTGAATCGGTTAAACATTTCCGGAGATACGACGACATTTTCATTTTTTTTTTATTTTTTTTATTGTGGTGGCCCTGGTGAAGATTTCTCTGGCAAAACCTTATTTTCACCATTCCAGCCCACGAGGTATACGTCCAATAAGTTTGATTGCAAGCGACGCGACGTAGAAATGCCGGAGAAAATCGATCGACAAAAACTTTTTTCATGTTTTTGCCAAAAAAGTTAATTTTATTATTTTCATGTTGCATTAGTGATTTCTATCGAAGGATTACATATGCTCTCATATCCATTAGGATCAATGTACCTACGTACCAAATTTGGGTAAGATCCCTTCAGCATTTCTTGAGTTATTCACTCTTAAAGTTTCAACTTTGACAACTTGTGATTTTTGACAGACGACAGATAGAAGATTAATTTTACCTATTCTGGATAAAGCCTTTTAAGGCCTTTAAAATAACATATCGCAAGACAAAATATTTTTTAAAAATCCCGTATTATTTTCTTGTGGTGGCACTCCTGATTGATAGATCGCGACGAAAACCTTATTTTCACCTTTCCACCGTGAACCCTACCACCATACCAAATTTGGTCGTAATTGGTTGGATGGTTCGGAAGCAAATCGATCGACAAAATTTGACGACCGACCGACAGACAGACAGACAGACCGACACAGAAATTTTTATTTTACTTTTTGCAGATCTTTACGTTTCTGAACACGGTGATCTCGAAAATGCAAAAAAAAAAGTTGAAATTTTTTTTCGATTACCATACCTCCAATTTTTTTTTAAAATTGATTGGAGGTAATTAGTGAAAGAATTATAATTATAGTATTATATACTTTAATATTTGTAGTATTTAAATATGTAATATTAGGATCAGCATTGAGATTGGTACTGGGTACTGATACTGGCTCATCTTCGAGATCAGTACTGGGAGTCGATGTCGGCCCAGCTTTGTGTCAGCATTGAATCAAGGTTATTATTTCAGTCTTGAACCAATGGTGCCAAGATTTAGCCAAGTGTTAACTACCACCGGACTAATGCTAGATTAAGTATTGGATCACTACCGGGAGCCAACAATGCACCAATACTGGTTGCCAACCTTAAGATCAAGGTTATCATTACACCATTGGGCCAATTTTGTCTCAGTAGTAATGCCAATACTGGGTCAATGCTGGGCTAGTTGTAAATTTCAGTACTGTGTTACTCTGTACCTACCTGTAACTTATGGTTGCCGACGACTGGCTCAGCGGATCTAAAAATTGGGCGTGGTCTACTCTCGGAAGTCAACACAATTAAAACACAAATATTTAATAAATTATTTAATTTCTCCCTAGGTTTACGTAAAATTAGCAAACTCATTAATAAGACTACAATTCTCTTAACTTTCATTAACATAGAGTCAGCACAACAGTAACGGTGGGCCACAATGCCCAATTATTATAAATAAATTCAGTGATGACTACATCACTACATAACTGACTTTAATAGTTATAAAATATGACCGATCAACATCTACAAGTAAACGGCTCCAGCCTGAACGGAGGCATAAAAAGGTCCTCCAGACCACTTACGAAAAGTGTTAACAGCTGGGTCAATGGCGCAGCATAATCCCCTATTGACCAAGCTTTACAAAAATTACGGGGGCGTAATTGTCCACTGAAGGAGGACAATTAATTCCCATAACAGGGTAACACCAATTCGGTTTAAACTTCAACGAAATGATGACCGACTTGAATTTATAGAAAAATCAGAGCAATATTAATATATCGTAAAACCACAATATGACAATAATTCCGATGCTGACCTGAAAGGTCCACAGGACGTGCACACCGCACCAAGAAGGTACTAAATAAACCATACAAAATTAACGATACCTTGTTACATATTTAATTTCCAGCAATAGACGCAGGTGTCCTTGGAGATGATTGTAGGAAGCAGGTCGGCATCGTGCAATTCGTAGATTCAATTATTACATTGAGAATACCCGACGTCCAAAAAATTATCTTACGTCGACAGCAACACAAGTCCGAAGCACTCAGCAGTATAAATTATTACCATCAGAATGGAAAATTCATCAACTTGAAAGTTCGAAACTAACCGCAATATCAGCAAATGACAATAATTTAGTATTACGACAACAACTTTAAAACTTCATCATATATTAATAAGTTCGAAACGCGCAGTATCAGAAAACCATTTAAGTTTCAATATTTTTGCACTTGATTATAACGTCAACAATTTGAATATTTCGACAACAAATCGCACTGTCGAATTTCGTTAACAACTTTGTGGGAGAATACCGGCAACATGGGGTTCGGATCGCCACATTCCATGCGCGAATTGCAACGCCGTAACCATTTCCCGCGTTTACTAGAGTCGAAAATCGCCTGGCGCGCGTCGCCAACAATAATGATCTAAATTTCTTCAAAATTTATTCTTTCGCGAAAACAGAACTTTCACCAGGAAAACGTAAACTTTTCCACATAATTCCACCAGGAACCGTAAACTTTCCCACATAATTTCACCAAAACTAAATTTTAGATTTAAAATTAGCCAGTCTTATAATGACTCTGACCTACTTCCTTCCACGTCAGAAAGTAAAGTAAAATCAAACGTTGCTTACCCCCGAACGTTCACGCTGTGCGCAGACGATTGCGCGGTCACTCGGGTTCAGAAAACCATCGGCGTAACAACTGAACCAGTACTGGGAGCCAATTTTGCAGCAATACTAGTTGCAAACCGTAAAACCGAGGTTATCATTACAGCGCGCTGTAATGATAACGATGCAGCGTTGGGCCAACGTTGTCCATGTAGTACTACCAATAATTCGCCAAGCATTAAACACCGTCGAACCAATGCTGGGTCAATGTTAGCCCACTTGTAAATATTTTCATGGTCAGGTGTACTGCAAAAACCACCTTGCATAAAATCCAAACGGTGTAACCATACACCAGTTCCATTACGACAACACGTATTTCAAAAAGAACCACCCAATAACTAATTAACAAACACGTCACCCATGACCTTCGCACACTAGCATGTAACGTCAAACAGACAAAATACTGTAACAAAAACATCAGCATATGTAACATACAAGCAGTACCCAAACATCGACAAAACCTTTAATTTAATTACCAAATTCACACCATGACCACCAGGGGCGGTTCTACCATAGGAGCTGCAGAGCTGCAGAACCGCCAAAAATAAGAATGAAGTGTACTATAATTAATTATTACTTATTAAGTTATTAGTATACGTAATCACCACATTTCAGATTATTTCAATAATTGAAGAATAATCAGTTTGGGTTTCAAAGTCAAATAAGTGCTATAATAATTAATACATGTCCGGTACGCTTTTGAAATCACTGTTTAACCACGACAGAGCTGCATATTTTCGTGAACATGAAATCCGTGATGCTATGCACATATTCGTTAGGCTACGGGAGCTATCGGAGAGAATCGTATACCCGGATTCATTTACATTACAAATCGAGCTGTATTTTATGCAGATCTTAGATGCAGATCTACGTTCCGTATTTTGTGATTTACATTTAGAATTTGATTTATGAAAACAATAATTAAGTAAGTTAATTTTTGTTCATTGATTGTTCAACCACAATTAAGCAATAAACTACAATAGTTTAATATTGGTAATATAGTGTAATTTGAAAATTTAGTACAAATTTAAATTTTACTAAGTTTCTTATATAAATAACTATTATCAACATAGAAGTAAAATTATTTTTTGGCAGATCCTATATTAGAAACTCAAATTCAAATTACGTTTAATTATTATTAATATCAGTAAAATTTAAATTTATCTAGTTTTTTTCAACTCGCAATTTATAGATTATAAGATTGTATAATACAACTATGGTACAAATACAACCGTACTGCTCACGATGCAGCGCTGAATACCGACTACTGCCTACTACTCTACTAAAGATAAAATAAATGCTTATGATTATGAATTTACAATAATTATTAAATGAAAAAAAAATAAAGTGGAATATTACTAATATTTTTAACACAACTTCTCTCAAGCCTACTTAATAACATTTTTTGAAAATAAAATTTTTTCGAAAATTATTTAGAATTGCAATTGAAAAAATGTAAAATAATATAAAATTACAGACATACTAGATTAGTGTTGTTCGTTAGATTTTATTAGTAGCAATAATTATAAAAATTAATGTATCGTAGTATACGCATAAATAAAATTTATTGTATTACAAAAATTTCTGCGTTGTTTGATTTATTTCGAACCCATAGAGGTACTAAATTACAAAGTGTTAAGTTTCATTTTTAAAATAACAAATATGCAACAGTGACAGAATTATGATGTGAATAAGCTAAAAGGGCATAATTTTTAGTCGTTCTAATAACTTCTTACAAAGAAGGTCTAATAGTGTTTTTAAAATGGATGCAATTTTTAAATTAAGTGAAAAAAACTTTTCTAAACTGAGTTATCACGAACAATTAGTGGTAAAACAGCAAGGGCGGCCTACACCAGAATTAAACATTGAAATTGATGGCACAAGTCGAGGTAAAACCTATAAAAGACAATTTAATACAAATATTTATTTACGAAACAATTGGATTTGTGGATGTAATCATAAGAACGCTCTGTTCTGTTTTCCGTGTGTGTTATTTTCTAAAGACCGTGGTGATAAACATTGGACGGAAACGGGGGTGAGAGATTTGATACATTTAAGTGAAAAAATTAAAAAACACGAAAACTCGAAAAGCCACATTAATAATGTAATAAAATTTTCTTTATTTGGAAAAATTAATGTACATGCCCAACTTGATTCCGCTTACCAGATAAACATTCAGAAACACAATGACGAAGTGACAAAAAATAGATACATTCTATCCAAAATCATAAACTGTATTAAATTCTGTGGATCATTTGAACTTGCACTTCGCGGACATGATGAATCTGAAACATCTGAAAATCCCGGTATTTTTCGAGGTTTAGTTAATTTTTCGTCAGAACTTGACAAAACCCTTAACGAACATTTAAAACATGCAACCGTTTTTAAAGGAACCTCAAAAATAATACAAAATGAGATTTTAGATTGTATGCTAGTAGTCTGCCATGAAGAAATCCTTAAAGAAATAAATGAAACGCCATTTTAAGCAGTAATGGCGGACGAAACCACAGACGTTTCCGCAAAATTTCAAATGGTAGCTATTCTTCGATATGTAACAAAAGATGGCGATCCAGTTGAACGATTCTGGAATTTTTTGCTTCCGATGAAACATGATGCCGAAACGTTGTCTGAAACTATTTTAAGTGTTATAGATCCGATAGTGAAAAATAACAGTAATAAACTTATTGCACAGAGTTACGACGGTGCCGCGGTAATGAGCGGAGAACATGGTGGAGTTCAAGCGCGAATTAAACAAAAATATAAAAGTGCTCATTTTGTGCATTGTTATGCACATCAATTAAATTTGGTTATGTCAAGAGCATGTTCTATAAACTCTCAGGTGCGAATCTTTTTTTTCCCGGAAATTCCCGGATTTTTTAGTCATTCCCCCCAACGGGTAGCAGTATTGGACAAATTAGTGGGACGAAATGTGCCACGGTCTGTTCCTACGCGCTGGAATTTCAATATTCGCACAGTTAACGTTGTATACGAATATAGGCTCTCCATTATTGAATGCATGGAAGAGCTGGAAGAAGAGTCTAACCAGTTGACTAGCAGGCAAGCTGCAGGTATTAGACGTATTCTAGAAGATGCGAATTTTATTTTTTGGTTGACTTTTTTCCATTATGTAATGCCGCATGTCGACATTTTATATAGTCAACTACAAAAAAAGAGTATGGATCCGACAGAAGCACAGAGGGTTACAAGTGTATTTGAAAAAAGCATTAATGGCATTAGAAATGAAATAGACTTGATCATTAAGGAAGCCTCAAATTTTTACAGTGCTCCCAGCGATACAAGGAGGAAACCTAATAGCAATAAACTAGATCACCGTGTTGCTTGCATAGAGGTATGCGATATAATCATAAATACTGCAAAAGAACGTTTTGAATTCATAGACCATTTAGTAGCCGCATCACTTTTATTTTCTGAAAAATTTGTGGAATACGATAATAAATTTCCCGACGATAAATTAAATTCGGCTTGCATAGCTTATAATGTTTTGAATAAGCAACGCCTGAAAACTGAGCTCTCTGTAGTATATTCTAACCATGAATTCAGGCAATTACATGGAGCAGTAGCTCTTCTTTAATTTATAATTTCAAATAATTTGGATGACACCATGGGGGAAACCAAGAAATTGCTACAAATTCTTGTGACAACTCCAATGACTACCGCCGAAGCGGAGCGGAGTTTTTCCACCTTAAAGCGGATAAAAACATTTTTAAGGAACTCCATGGCTGAAGATCGATTGACAGCTCTTTCAATGTTGTCGATAGAAAAAACATTTACTTCGGGAATATCAAACTTTAACGAAAAAGTTATTGATAAGTTTGCCACAAGCAAGGACCGGCGCACGCCATTAATATTTAAAAACATGCAATAAGTAAGTTTATTTTTTAAGATTGCCATTTTACTAATATCTTGCCTTTTTTATAATGCAGAACACCCAAGAATATATCTCACGAGCCGCCACTGATGACCACAACAGCGAAAACAAACACCAAATTGTCAGTTATTCGGAAGTACCAATATTGCGACTGTGTATTGCGCATAATGTAACATTATTTTGTTACAATTTCTCCACGAACCATTTCTGGGAGTACAAGAAGTGGCTCGATTTTGAATCAAAAATTGATATTTTTTTCAAAATTGAAATTCTACCGGAGTTTATTGGACCACTTCGGAGGAAATGAAAACTATCTTACAGCTTATTGGGTGACGCATAGTTCGGAGGTCTATAGCCCTTCTTGCTTTTGTTGTAAGAGTCAAGAACAAATAAAATATTGGTTTTGTCACAGGAAAGTTGCAGCTAACTTTATTTACCTTCATTGCATCTTTATAAGATAAACTGCTAATAGCAGGATATTGGTACAAAAATTTAAATTGGTTGCGTGCCTAAAATTATTCACAAATTTTAATGGAACGAAGTTAAAAACAAAAAATTCAAGGGCAATGTGTGGTAATGGTATGTATTTGAATTTGAGCACAATACTTCGGTTAGTTTACGCAACCAAAATAAAAATTACAAATGGTTATTTTATTTTACCATGTTTTACATTGATTTTACATTGTAAAATCTATATTTTTTAATAAGTTATTATTTATAGGTACTCTTACCGCTTTTAATAAATTAGTCGCCATTATCATGAGATGAGTAATAATTATGAATATATTTGAACCTATTAGAAATAATATGATAATTATTCTTGTTGTTAATGGGTTTGATTCGCTCTCTAACAAGCACATCAAAACCAAAAAAAAACCACTAATTTAAAGTGATATAGCTGACAAAATAGCCATATGAAGGCTGACGGATTAAGATAGGTGTTGATTATTATTTTAAGTTTTATTAGTTTCACATGCAACTGGCCATATGCTATCAATGTGTTACTTAAACTTAAAATACTTTATACACATAAAATACTTCGGTTAAGTCATCTTAAAAACAATTTTCATATCTTATAAAAAGATAATATAAGTAAATGCTTGTGCTACGAAGTCAATAAACAACTTTTTCAGTTATACTCCAATTTGGATCCTTATCCAGACCAAATATAATCACTATTAGAGTACCTGTAATTACAACTGCTAATAATAGGTGCCTGTTAATTCTGGATCTTAATTTGAAGGTATCAATTTCTGATAATAAAATCTTGGATGTTTGCTCTTGCCATTTGAAAAATATTTCCCGAGCTGTGTTAAGAGCTCTAAGTGTGTTTTTTATGCGTAACATTAATACCATCATTGCCGTTATAGATCCTATATGAAACGTTAAATCAGAAATATGAATCATTGCATTGAAAAATGCGTTATTCTAATTAAGGAATTTTTTTAATTAATTTCAATTAAACCACAAACTCCTATTAACTAAATCAAAGTGCAAAAAGAAATGCATAAGAAAAATTTAGAGATATATGCAGTTACTTACAACTGGTTATTTATATTATGTCGACAACTCATTATTATAGTACATAAAATTCCCAAAGATCGTGTAAATGGTAGTAGTTTCTGCACAGCGCAAGGTATGCAGTTTTCAAATATCATTTTGCTCCCATTAACCCAACTTTAGTATGGCAAGCACACTAACCAATTCTAATGATTTTATTCGTCGATTATTAATAACTAATTGGTTTATAATTATATACCATTAACAGAAAACATACTATTTTTTAGGTAAAATAACATTAGTATAATATATCTACTTATTACATTTTCCACAACTTTGGCTATTATCATTTTCACTCTAAAGTTAAAAATAAGTGAGTGATTCTCTAAAATCGATATTTACACTACCCCCTCCTTAAATTAAAAAAAATCGTATATCAGAAACAGAAGAACTACTTTTTTTCTAAGAACTAAATTTTTCGAATGTTTTGTTTCTGAATCTGTCCACAATTTTGATTGCGTGGAGCATCGGTTGTTGCTGATTCCCCCTCACAACGGGGAAATTCCTTTGTATAAAATGAAAGGTTTAAAATTGGTATACTTGTATTTTTAATTTTCTCACTATTTTAAATTTTCAAATTTTGTATTATTTCTGTTCCTTTTGTAGTTGAATTGTTAGTAGTTATAGTTGATAAGTACGCGAACATTACACTACACCACAACACAAAATAATTTGAGAAAAGTTTGTACTTTATTTATGTCATCGTCAAGTAATTAACGTTCAAAAAATCAAACAAAATTTTTAATATTAATTTATGAACAACAAAATCGGAGTGAGCTAGGCCGTAGCAGTATATTGCAGAATACTTGCCACAGACTGGATGGTTATGCTGATGATATTACAATAATGCTTAATGGTGGGAATATGGCAGAATTAAATGCAGAATGAGATTTTGTTTTAAGCTGATACAGCGTTGGCTTTCCTCAAATTTTATCGTTTGTCAAGACAGAGAAGATCCAGACGGTGGTTTTCGCTTTCACGTTCAGGACATGATGAAGCTTGATGGTAGTGATTATTCAGTGACTTTGGAGGCGAGGTGTCTTGGTTTTTATTTGAATATCTATTTGAGTCGATTAACTCACATAGAACATCTTTGAATCAATTATTATTAAACTTGGATTTGCACTAGCGCTATGGTATCATTTTCTGGAGAACTTTTTTGGAGCTTGACAGTGTTTGTGAGTCAGGAACAGAGGCATGGTTTAATTAAAACATCAATGTAATTTTGAAAATCACTTTTTTATTGCACTCAACCAATTATATTTGAACTAACTAACTATAACAACTTTTAGTGGTATTTATAGTCAGAACAGACATGTCATGTCTTAGCTAAACTAATAGTTCCTATCTACATCATAAATTTGAAAATAAATAGTATTGTGAGTGTTGTAAATAACTACCTGTTTCAAGATAACTTCAATAATTTTAAAACTCGCACCTGGTACAGTACATTGTTTAGCTTTGCGACAACCAATGGAACTGCATCGTACGGTACTGATATACACCGATTGCAGTTAAATTCAAACTATGTCTAGTTACGCCATCTACTCTGGTAATTTCTCTTACAAATGAGAAATCTTGTCCTTGACCACCATATCACCTTTACCACCATAGTTACATTAAAGTAACTAGTATATCTAAAGATTAATTTACAAGGTGCGGAACATCGTGCGTATACATTCCCGGGTTTAAACCCGCGTAAAAACCGCAATAGTAAGCTGTTCTTTTTGTTTTTGCTTTATGATGCTTCACGTTTTTGACGATAAAGTGATAGTTGTGATAACAGTGAAGCACTTAAACTTTCAAATTTTTAAACCAAGCGATGTGCGGTGCAGATAGTCCCAATAAGAATTTGCTTTTTCATTTTTGATTCCATATTAATATTTGAAACTGCAATGCAACGACAACATAGGTAATTACTGTTCCTGTTACCTAAAAAGCAATAAAATAATTTTTTTCAAATATTTCTGAAAAAATTTAAATTCTTACAAATCCAAGTACTCTGATATCAATTGGAAGAATATCTGAAGCTATAATTTCTGGTGGGATCTTCACAAAAACGGTTTTAAATGACTCGAACTAAAATATGTAAACGAAATAATGGGTTTTTACTTATTTAAATATTGTTTTAATTATTAGAAAGATGTTTGTATGGGTTTCAGTGAAGTGAAAGAAATAAGAGCATTTGATTGGGCAAAACGGTATAAAAGGAATAAGACAATCAAATGTGTACTTTATTCAGCTCATTTTTAAAACGAAAGCTTAATACCTTCCAGACACAACCATCGGCAATCTGAAAAGTTGTTTACGCTTTCCAAGTACAGAGTACTTAACACTAATAGCCAATAAATAAACCACAAAAAATGCAAGTTTACAACGGGAAGATACGCTCCCGATCTGCTCTAGGATTACTGGGAAACCACATGATTACACAAACAAAAGAAAATATAAATTAAAATCTCGAATTGAAGACTCGAAACAGCAGACGTTAACACAAATCAAATGCCAAAAACCTCTGAAGGAGAAACCCGGTCCAAATGCTCTCTGCATCTGCATGGAGGTTATACCGGTCACTTCAACGCCACATCATACTAACGGCAAGGCAAAAATTTTAAAAGTAAATCTTTTAATTTAAAAATATAATATCCCTCACTGATGTTAAAGTGGAATGTATGTTTCCCATCTTTTCATTTCATCCAAGATCATCAAATCAAAACAAAACAAAATTAAACAAGGAGTTTGTAGCAAGTCTATATCCACCCCAGGCAATCTCCAACCCACATTATGGATAAAGCCAATTGGAACCCTTTAAATTAGCACAAACCATTACACTCCGTCTAGTACCATTTGGGTAAGCGAACGCTTAACGAATCTCTTACATGGAAACAGAGACCTATGTCGACAATAACCCGTGCACAATCACGGACCCTTCCAATATCCAATTTTTAAATTAAATACAAGGTCAAGAACAAATAATATTTTAATTTCTTAAAGGAAAATGTGGTGACCCTACTTACAACTAACTTGATTCACCTTAATTGCGTCTTTATAAGAGAGACAGTTTATAGCAGGATATTGGTACAAAAATTTCAATTGGTTGCGTGCCTAAAATTATACAGAAATTTTAATGGCATGAACTTAAAAACAAATAAAAGCTCACTTACCGCCTTTAATAAATTTGTCGCCATTATCATGAGATGAGCAATAATCGATATATTTGAGCCTATTACAAATAATACGACAATTATTCTTGTTGTTAATGGATTTGATTCGCTCTCTAATAAGCACATCAATACCAAAAAAAAACCACAAATCATAAGGCCTATTGCTGCCAATAGCCATATTAGGGCTGACGGATTAAGAAAGGTATTGAATATTCTTTTAAGTTTTAATAGTTTTACGTGCAACTGGCCGTATGACGTCAATGTGTTATTTAAATCTTTGTGAACATAAAATACTTCAGTTAATTCATCTTGAAAATAATTTTCATAGCTTATAAATATGTAAGTAAATGCTTTAGTTACAAAGTCAATAAGCATTGTATATACTATATAAGTAACAAGAGTTACGATAGTTGCAATTTTTTCGGTTATACTCCAATTTGGATCCTCATCCAGACAAAACATAATGACTGTTAGTGCACCTGTGCATACACCTAACAATGCTAACTGCTTATTAACTCTGCTTCTTAATTTGAAGGTATCGATTTCAGATAATAGCATCTTAGAAGTATGTTCTTGCCATTTGTCTAATATTCCCTGACCAAAGGTAATACAACTGGTTGCTGTTTTAATGCGTAGCATCGATACCATCATTATCATTATAGATCCTATATGAAACGTTAAATCAGTAATATAAATCATGGCATTGAAAAATGCGTTATCCTTGCGTAAGGAATTTTTTAAATTAATTCCAATCAAACCACACACTGCTATTAACGAAAGCATAACACACAAGGAAATACATAAGTAAGGTTTAAAGGTATAAACACTTATTTGCAGCCGATTATTTGTATGTCGACAGTCAAAGATTGCACAGAAAATTCCAAAGCAACCTGCAAATGGTAGGACTCTCTCGAATGCGCATCGTATGCAATTTTCAAACTTCATTTTGCTTCCGTCAGCCTAAGTTAAGTATGGCAAACACTCAATTCAACTCTAATTTTTTTATTCCCAAGTATATAACTGATGGGTTTATAATATAGGCAATCAATATAAAGAACAGTAATTATTTATTTAGACTTTATTTATACATAATAATAAAAAATAATGTTTTGGTAAATAAAATTAGTAGTATTATTTATGTACAGGGTGTCCGAAATCTCAACGTCGTCCCTTGGATGACTGATATGTCAGCTCATGACTGACCAGAATATTAAAATATGACTTATACAGAATTTGAAGGAACTCCAAACTGTACTGAACTCCAAAGAGCCTTGATAAGAGACAACCATGGTCATAAAAAAATATCAAGGATAAAATACAGTCAATGAGAAAAACGTTGGGAGTTGAGAAATCTTCAAGGCAAGTGCCGTTGGATAGTAGTCTGGGGTTCTTACTCACTAAAGCAGCATTACTTCATCGTCGCTCGGGTTTGACGTATAAGTTCTACAAACAACGTTTCCCGTTTCTCAGTTTCCTTGCTCCTTATAATTTGTATAACTAGTGTTGATACGGTTCCCCACTTTTTCTCGTTTTCAAGCTTGGTTCTGCTTCCATTCTGTCCTTCTCCCACTTGCAGCAGCTAAACATAGCATTTTCTGCTGTCGGCTTTTCAAATCTTGTATAAATAATAATTGAAGCATTCATGCCCAGTCATGATTTGTGTGTAGTGGTCATTGGTCATTAGTCATTAGTAGTGGTCATAGGACAGTAAGTCATTTCGCCGTGGCTTCGGGTCTCCCATGGCTCAATGGATGGTTTGCGAGTCTTCGAGTTCCTGTACCGGTTTCGAATTTGTCCCATCTGAATTTCCAGGCCTTCATCAATCTATTTCTGTTTTCTTTTCGTTCTGCAACGTTCTTGGAGTAGATCTATAAAACGCAGCGCAGTTTTCTCTAAATTTACACGACGATATTGCGATATTTTTGCATACGTACCGCCTGCACCCACACGGAGCCCCATAGAAAATAATTGATTGTTCCACGTGATTTGAGTGTAGTGCGAATAGTAGTGAGTGAAAAATTAAGTAACGGTTATTAACTAGATTTCTACCAAATTAACTAATACGAACAGTCCAAAAACAATAAAATAAACAATGGCAGCCAGAATACTAGAAAATTCACAACTAAAGTCACCCGACATGACAAAGAAGGGACAACAAGAATCAACCAATTTGGAAGACCTTGAAGAAAAAAAATGCAGTTGGAAATAAAGAAACATGAAGAGCATACCAACGCTCTGCATGAAAGAAGGACAGCATTTTTAAAACTTAAAGAAAGTAAAACAGAGAATAAAAAGGGTCTTTTGAAATCGGCCAGTGAGAACGAAGGATCCCACAAAGGGAAGAAACCTAAGAAAGAAAGAGAAAGAAGACTAGAGAGCGAAGAAGAAAAAACCGTTGGAATGAATAGGGCCAAGAAGAGGAAAAGTAAGAAGAAGACTGGAAGTAAGACTGTAAATCAACTTAAATGAAACCACAACTATAGAAACAAATAGCGAATAAGAGGAGAAGAATTGCCACAATACAGTAATTCCATTGAAACCTGATAAGATTTTCTTTCAAAGGTAAGGAAAAAGGGGATAAGGAAGAAACTCGTTCCAAAAGAAGCGGAAAAAGAAGCGCACTTATTTCCTATATTGGCAAAAGAAACCGCAGCTATGAAAGGTCAGAAACCAACAGCCAATCCAAAAAGCCTTTAAGACATAAAAAAAATCATTAAAGCTGCGGTCCCAGAAGCCAAAGCTGAGGAAATGGGAAAACCCCTTCAAGTGAAACCTCAACCTATAGACTTGCCGAGGACAACACATTGAACCCGGAGATGACGTTAAACTTCCTCTTCCACAAGCTGCTACCAGACGACGACCAAAGGACGAACTCAGTGGCGGATCACCAAACCATGAGATCATTTAATTGAAATCAATTAAATAGAATAATTTGCAACACTCATGCAAAAAATGCACTAGGGTTTGATAACATTACGATAGTCAGGGGAGTGCTACGGAAAATATACAATGTGCTCAATATACAATATATATGATAGTGCTCCTCAAAAACCCAAGTCCAAAAAATTATAGACCAGTCACTCTTTTAAGCGTTTTCAGAAAATTTTCAGAAAAATTAATCAAAATTAGAATCGACGAGGCAAGAATTTCCCACATAGGTCGGTAATAATCATCAAAAGTTACTTGATGAAGAGAGAAGTCTCTTATACTTCAAGGGTCACAATTGCTAGGAAAACTTGTTCGAAGGGGTACCCACCCAGGGGATGATCAGAAAGATCATCCAGACTCTTTTCCCGACGCATTCAAAGTTGACCCTCAATATCAGACCGGTAGATGAGGATTTCCCACTATTTCGAGAAGACGAATGGCGAAGAAGATGCCAAACAACAAGGCACCGGGGCCCGACGGTGTGCCATTGGTAATAGTTCGAGAGTTAGCGGAGGCTCGGTCTGAGATACTTCTGAACTTCGGTCTAGAACACTGGTAGTGGACGAGAAACTCTAGCAGCAGAACTTGCCGGTGTCCAGCAGAGTTTTACAAGGTTCGGTGTTTTGCCTATTACGTGATGTCTGACGGCGTCCTCAGGCTCCCCACACTAACCGGGGTGAGCATTACATGTTTCGCGGACGACATCAACGTAGTGATCGAAGCCAAGACGGAAGACGAGTTGGAGAGACTGGTCAACAGTACGGTTACGGACATAAGCGAGTGGATGTCCGTTAAGGGGACTGCAGCTCGTTCCGGAGAAGACGGAGGCGGTCGTGATCGTGAGAAAGCGGTGGATCAGGATAGTGCGGTTTTTGCTGGGAGGGCACATCATTAGTACGTGCGACTAGGTCAGAGTGTTGGGCGTGGATATATGTAGACAGAAGTCTAATATTTAAGCCCCACGTCACGAGAGTGGTAGCCAGGGCAGCCTCAACAACCGAGGCACTTGGCAAAATTATGTCAAACATGTGTGGACCGCGGCAAGAAAAAAGAAGACCCCTATGTTCCGTGGAGAAGTCGGTCATAATGTATGCAGCCCCGATATGGGTTTCGGCTCTGGAAAAGGTTACGTGCAGGCGCCGGCTGGAAACTACCCAGAGGAAGAGTGTTCTTGGATATGTGGGGCATACAGAACGGTATCCACAGATACGATCATGGTTTTGGCGTCCCTTCTGCCAATCCACCTCCAGGCGAAGATGCGAGATGCTAAATACCGTTTGGGAAACAGGACCCTCTACAATATCAGATGAGCGGACATTAAAGAGAGATGGTAAGCATCATGGACGGCATCGAGCAAAAGCAGATGGACTTATCGTCTGATTTCTGATATAGATCCGTGGGTTAATAGGAAGCACTGCAAACTTAAATATGAAACCACCAAGGCCCTAAGCTGCCACGGATGCTCTAGAACCAATCTGCAGCGCTTCAAAACAGTCAATACCTCCAACTGCCTGTTCTGTGGAAAAGAGGAAGATGCAGAACACACCATCTTCTACTGCATCAAGTGAACCGACCATAAAACGCTGTTGGGTCAAGACATGACACCGTCGAACATCGTGCAGCAGATGCTGGTAAGCTAAGACAACTGGCAGGTAATCGAGAAGATGCTGGTGAACATAATCTTTACCAAAGCAAAACTCCAAGACGAAGAGACAAGTCCAAAAAGGGCAGAACAAAGGTTGGACGCAAGAGTGTGTGGGGAAGAAATGCGTTAGCGATTCCCTGCACCTCTAAGGAGTGGGGTTTTAGTCGGTAAAAATCCGACACTACTACCCGTCAGGGTGGTGTCTTTTAAAGATTTCCCCACTCAATAGTAGTAGTACTCAATAGCAAGAGGATACAAGTAGCTGAAGAGTTCAAATACTTATATGTGTATGGGTGGATCGGAGACTGACCCTGCAAAAACACATTAAAAACGTGTGGGACAAAGCTGCAACCTTAGTAAGATCTCTTCAACAATAGGCCAATTCCAGCAGGGACATACTTCACTGAGACTCTGTACCAAGGATCTATCAGGGGGCAGTAGTCCCCATTATGGCTTACCAAAGCCAGATATGGATGCACAAAGTGCGAGAGAGACACGGAAAGGCCAAACTCCTGTCCACCCATGGCTTTTGTAGCCCTCTTATTAGCAAATGCTATAGGACGGTCTCGTCAGAGGCGGCAGAAGTTCTGGCAGGGTTTCACCCACTCGACATTGAGCTCGACAGAAGACATGCTTGGGGAAAATTAAATAAAGATCAGCCTGCACTATTCTTGGGACATCTCTTAGAGACGTATAAAACCCACCTAAAGGAAGCCATACAAGAGAAGATAACAAAAATTTGACAGTATAGATGGGACAACGGACAGTATGCAAGAATAATGCATTCCTTTATACAGAAGGTGGACCATCCAAGTGGTGGACCTGCCAACGGGACTTTCTGTGACCAGAAACTTTTTACAAGGCATGGGGAATTGGGCAGGCATCTCAAACGACTGTACCACGGTTGCTATGACTCTTCTCTGTGCAGTCTTGTGTCAGCTTCTGATCTCTCCAGATGCGGCGCGAAACTTAGCCGGTGATCCAGTACAATGGCCATCAGCACCTTGACATTGTATTATAAATTGCAATATTTCCCCCTCCCCTAATTTGCTGACTAAAGGCATTTTTTATAAATTACCAAAAAAATTTATTGTAACTAGTTATACCTAACGAAATTGACAATAAACAAATTTGTAACTTTATTTACTGTTAAGTTTGGTTAATAACGAAATCCCAAAAAATGGATTTCTGTGCAAAGAAAACCGATATTCCCCTGAGGAAGTAAATCGACTATTTATGAACAATTGCTAACATTAACATTTTCTAAATATTTTTTACAAGTTAAAAGTGGTTACATGTAATAAAGGGCCAATTCAAGATTGGAAGAAGTCATGTGCAGTGCAGATAATCAGAAGATGAGATTCTTTTTTTATTTTCTGTTCCATGTTATTAATTGAAACTGGATTGCAACGACAACATAGGTAAGTACAGTTCCTGATACCTGGAATGCCATGAATATTGTTAAATTGTTTTAATTTTTTTTAGACAATTAGTATCTTAAACTTACTCTTCCAACTAATCTCATATCAACGAAAACCATTTCTGGCATTGTAAGTGTTGATTGCATCTTTATAAAGAGAGTTTTAAGTATTCTGAACTAAAAAATAATCATTTATTAGTATTATTATTAATAGTATTAATATTAAGAAACAAAATATAAAACAAGCCTTGCATTTAAATTATAATAATGAGCCTCAATTTATAACTAAAACATATAATACAGTAGAATTCGAATAGTGCGACTTCGTTGATAACGACCGACAGCTTTTAACGACATAAGTGCAACCTCTAGTTTAATTTTCAAGTAACGTCTTCAAATACAATTTCAATCCGTTTGTGCGTCGTCCGGTTAGTAGGACGCAATATCGCTGGTCCCTTGACCGTCGGCGTCGCTATAACCGCATTCTACTGTACTTTCAAACTTAAAAGCCGGAAAGAATTCTTTGCAGTTTAGAGTAAGGGGGTTAAGTCATAAAACTTACATTTGTGTAAAGCGCAATTTAATTTATTCCTTCAAAATAGATTTGATTTCAGCTCTAAATCAAATTTGCTAATTTCTAATTTAACCGCTTTAAACCGAACTGCAAAGAGTTTATTTTACAGAAAATATGACTCACAAGGTGCAAATCTAAATGCAAATCTAAAAAACAAAAATGTATATTATATAATACAATAAAAATAATACAGGGTTTTCCAATAAGGACTTGACAACTTTGAACTTTAATTGTGAACGCACCCTTAAACCAATAACCAAACTATCAGTGTCAAAACATTTAGAAAAGACTACATTTTCATTATGGTAAAGTACACAAACGAACAACGTTGTGAAATAATTAAAATTTACTGCAAAAAAACCGAGTCGGTGACTGCAACTTCATGAGCGTTAATTTTCATTTTTATTTAATCTTTTTATTTTATTTTTGAATAATTATCGTCTCAATAAACAAATAATTCATAGTCTAGGGAACAAATTTAAGTCTAAATATTCGCTGCTGGATGTTCCCGTGCCAGCAAGACAACGGGTTGGTCGAAGTGCCGAGAATATTGCTGCCGTTCAAGCGTCCGTCGCAAATGAACCAAAACAGTCGATTCCACTGCGTTCTGAAGAATTGGGCATAGCTCAGACCACACTTTGGCGAATTTTGTAAAAGGATCTTGGTTTGCACCCTTATGAGATCAAGTTAAGACAAGAACTAAAGCCACTCGATCATATGAAGCGACGTACGTTTTCGGATAATAAGATCCACTATAAAATAGAGTTCTTTTCAAGGTAAAAAATTAAAATGTAAGAGTTACAGTTTTCCGAAAAGTTACTAATTATGTCTTTATTGATTTTAAGATTTAAATGTTTTTTTTTATTAATTTTAGAACTTTTAGTCTGATTGCTTGTAAAAAAAAGTCTGAACATAACTTTAATTAATTGTTGATTTTATTTGAATATGCACAGTTATCGTTTTGAGAATAATTTGAGAAATTACTCTTCAATGTCCGGGAGTGCACTGTTTTATAAATTCTTAAGAAGTATAACTTACTAATGATAAATTATTATAAAACTATTACTGGTACGTACCACTTTTATTATATTTGTTGCCATCACTACGAGATTAAGTACTATGAACCCAGAAATACATATTATTACCAATATTACAATCATTCTTGTTGGTATTGCATTTAATTTGCCTTCTAAGAAGCACATTAATATCAGAAAGGTACTGCAAATCAGAAGTACTATGCCTGTCATCATCCAAATTAAGCATGACGGATTTAAAAACGTATTAAATAGCTCTGCAAGGCGTTTTAATTGAATATGTAACTGGCAGTACGACACTAACAAGTTATTTAAATTTTTATAAATATAAAATCTTCCAATTAACTCAGCATTAAGCTGGTTTTTATAGCTAACAAATATATACGTATATAGATGCCCTACAACATTAACCAACATTGCAAATGCTAAGTTAGAATAAAGAGCCACAACCGCATCTACTTTTTCAGCTGTACTCCAAGTTGGGTCACTATTCACACTAAATAAAATCACGGTAAGTGTGCCTAAAAATACACCCACTAATACCAAATTTTTTAAAATTCTGGTTCTTAATTTTAATGTATCTGTTTTGGATAATAAAATCTGTAATGTATGTTCTTTCCATTTATCAACTATAACTTGCGCTGTGTTAATAATACCAGTTATACTATTTATACGTAGCATTGATACCGTCATGACTGAAATAGAACCAAACTTTAGCGTAAACTTTGAAATAAGAATCATTGCATGGAAAAATGCGGTCTAGGACAGTTGAACGCGACCGTTTGAACGCGGCCGGTTGAACGCGGCCGTTTGAACGCAGGGACGTTTGAACGCTGGGACGTTTGAACGCAGAGACGTTTGAACGCAGGGACGTACGCAGAGACGTTTGAACGCGAGAAATTAGATTTCTCAAAATTAATCAATTTAACTAAAAATTTACATAAACTAACACTAACCTACATAACAGACCCATGTCTTCGCACAGATCTACCTTTTCGTGTGGATCTCTGGTTTTACGAACGATTGAACCAAAAAATAACATAAACTAACACTAACCTACATAGCAGACCCTTGGCTTCGCACAGATCTACCTTTTCGTGTAGATCTCTGGTTTTACGAACGATTTAACTAAAAAATGACATAAACTAACACTAACCTACATAACATACCCATGTCTTTGCACACATCTACCTTTTCGTGTAGATCTCTGGTTTTACAAGCGATTTAACTAAAAAATGACATAAACTAACATTAACCTACATAATAGGGTGGAGTAAAAAATAAAATTTTGATATTAACTATGGCATACTCAAAAAAAGTTGATTAATAAGCTCAATAAGAAGAAGCTAAGATATTTTTTATATATTTAGAGGTGCCCCGTTAAGACAAAGTTGTTGCTCAACCGCCCCCCCCCGCCCCCAATCAAATGCGTATAAATCTACCATCTCTAGCTCTCGCCTGTGATCGTACTGGAGTTTCTGATAGGTCTGCCGCTATCATAGCTTCTGCTGTCCTGAAAGACGTAGGCATTATTACTTCAAGTGACCACAGTAGTGTGGCAGATTGCTCGAAAGTTTGACGTGAAAGAGCAAAGAAGAGGTCTGCTTTACAAGACTTAAGCCATAATGAACCATTGGTCTTTACTTTGATGGTAGAAAAGACAAGACTTTGGTTTTAGTTAAGCAAAGAGATAAATGGTACAGAAAATGTCAAATAGAAGATCATTACGTCATTGTGTCAGAACCATGAAGTGTTTTCTTTGGCCATATGATGTATCATACAGGCTCGGCTAAGACAATTAGTCTATTAGAACTCGAGTTACAAAAACCGTTACAATGGTTCATATGTGAACTACATTCAAATGAACTAACACTAAGACATTTATTGTTACATTTGGATGGTCAAACTACAGGGCCTCGGTGTTTTTCAGGCCTAATAGGATCTAAATTGCAACAATGTAAAAAAAAGCCAATTGTGAAGTTTTCAGTTATATCCACGATACTTCCAGTTGAAGAGTGCAGGCTAAGAAGGAGGATAGTCAAAATTTATAATTTTTCAGGAACGCGTTTTTAAAGTTTGAAACCTCATATGTTTTGCCGGTATAGACAAACTTTAATCTGCAATATCTTTTGCCTAACTTCAATTTTAGCCTATATTACATTTCTGTAAGATGGAATTTTGCATTAGCTATCAATTGCCGCAAAAATTAAAAAATTTCCAAAAAATGACTACCCCCCTTCTTAGCCTGCGCTCTTCAGATGTAACTTAAGATCTCAGCTCTGATCAAAAATATCTATTTGAGATAATGACTGCAATTAGCTCTGGTACTTTCCCTGCTGATCTGGCAAATAAAGTACCCGGTCCTCTTAATCATTCCAGGTGGCTAACTACTGCGAGCAGAATCTTACGATTATATGTTACAAAAACTGATCCGGAAGAGAATCTGTTAATAATTATTAGCCACTTTCGTAATGCAAGTTTATGGACGAATGTGGTTTCAAATCAAGTGCAATCCGTCGTGTACCAATGCGGCAAAGTACTTGTAGCTAACTATAAATTGTAGTCGCTACTTGAACGATAATCTGAAGAAGGTGATTGATCCAGTCATACAAAGAAATGGATATTTTGGTCATCCTGAGAATATTCTTATAGCGATGCTTGCAGATGACAACAAAGCAGTACGGGAACTAGCATGCAGACGAATTCTCAAAGCAAGATCAATGAAAGTTCCAGAAATCCGAAAGTTTAATATTCCGCCATTTAATTTTGATGCTCTCAATTATATTGACACCTTTAACTAAAAAATTATGTCCGTACTGATGTCCGTACTAATAGTAATAGTCATGGATTGATCCGAGTATCGAGATCAATTCTCAAAATAACAGCTGTTGCTACGATACGGTCTAAATTCCAGTAATCTCATTGGTAAATTCTAGGATCGTTTTGAGTCTCGGATTGATCCGTGACTATTAGTACGGGCATAATAGTCATGGATTGATCCGAGTATCGAGATCAATTGTTGAAATAAGGGCTGTTGCTACGATACAGTCTAAATTCCAATAATCTCATTGGTAAATTCTAGGATTATTTTGAGTCTCGGATTGATCCGTGACTATTAGTACGGGCATCAATGATTTAAATCTGATTGTAAGCATGCAAGGGTTTGAAAGCAATTTATTTTTGTCAAGAAGCAAAACAGAAGCTTTAAAAAAAGATAGATTTTTTAACAATACACGTAGTGAAGAAAAAACTGATTATGTTTCCATCGCTTTTTAATTTATTTTCCACGACTTATTTATGCAAGGCAGGATTTTCAGCTTTCTGCATAACTAAAAACAAGGCAACAAATCGACTTGAGGAGGAACCTGCACTTAGGATTTCCCTTGCTTAAACAATTCAATATACGAATATAGGATTGATAAACTCGTATCTAAACATGAAACTCAAGGAAGTTATCAATAAGTAAAAAAAAGTACAAATTGAGTATTTGTGTTTTTTTTAGATATGTATCTTTTTTTAATATAAATTTTAAACAAAGTAATTGATGACAATATTTTATTACTGACATTGTTGCATTGTTGGGGTCGCAGAAAATTAGCAAGAAAATTTGGAGGTCGCGTCGTAAAAAGGTTGAGAACTGCTGGTTATAGTACATTGTTTAGCTTTGCGACAACCAATGGAACTGCATCGTGCGGTATTGATATACGCCGATTGCAGTAAAATTTAAACTATGAAAAACACTTAAACTTTGAAAATTTTAAACAAAGCGAGGTGCGGTGCAGATAATCTCAATAATAATTTGCTTTTTTATTTTTGATTCCTTATTAATATTTGAAACTGTAATGCAACGACAACATAGGTAATTATAGTCCGAGAGCCCGAGGCACTTTTTAGTGACCAATAGTATCAAAGCTGATTTTCACATATGTATATGTTAGGTCTTGTATGGTACATGATTGAAACGACCTTCAGCTGCCATTCTTCGGGTGGAGGTGAGAGTGACGGAGCTTCTTTTTTTATTTTGACAGTAACTATGTATGGTAACTATGTAGTCAACAAATTGACACACTTGAATTTTGCTCACTTTGAATATGTGTCAAGGTACTTTTTCACCCGGAAGGGGTCAACAATGCAAAAATGCCTGAAGGGCCTTTTTCGCTCCCCATCGTACTGCACTGCCCTAAGCTTCGCTCGAGTAGAGAGGTCGTGGGGGTTGTGCTCTCTAGTACCGCGGAAGTGCAGCATTCTGGGGGGGGGGTCAATAATGGAAGAAGGGCGCCACTCAACGTTTATCGCACAAAACACGAGAATTTCGTATAAGCTGGACCCACCTGAAGCGAAGAGCCACGCTGAGACAACTCCAACTTACAAAAATGTTATAGGTGAATCCTAAAAATAGCTTACACGTCGTAAATAAACATGAACTTAACACAAGAACAAACATATAATTAAAAGAACAACAATACAGCAAACAGTAATCGTGAAACAGAAATACAAAGTGGACGCCAGTCTGCCCAACAGTAAAACTTATTATTCCAAAGTTAACTTCAATAAATTTGTTAGTAAAAATTCTTATCTAAACACAAACCATTAAGTTAAATAAGTGACAACCAGAATGAATTCACAAATATTGACTTAAGAAAAATTCGTAACTAAACTTGATACCTAAATGCATAAATTACGAGGTCGGTAATGAGCAATAAACAACACCGTCAAATTTAAATGTGAGATAACATGAGCGCTAAACATACGAAAGATTCACTGTTCACTAAAATATTGCACATAAAACAAAACGATAACAACAAATACCTTAACATGTTGAAGTCCTCAGTGGCATGCAGCGTAGGTGTTATCTGCTGATACGAAATTCTCGGTAACCATCAAGACGGTAAGCTGACCGCAGGAAATATTTGCAATCGTCAACTTCCAATGACGTAACGTTACAAAGCAACTTCCCCAATGACTTCAAAAATATAATTAATTCGGAAACTACATAATGAGTAGTACAAAAAATATGTAGCCGATACTTGGAATGGGAACGCTTGTGTAGATATTCGTAAATACGTACGATGTAGCTTTAAATTTAACACAAGTCGCTAGCCATCCTTCTGGTGTAGAGGTATGCTGTGCAGCAATTTACTACCCCAAAAAGGCGCCATAAGAGCGTCCACAAAATATTTAACAACTACATCGAGTCTAAGATGATGGATGACTCCGTACTGCACGCCTCAAAGCGCGCAACCCCCACTCAAGCTATGCCAGCATGCGCGGGAATTGAAAACCTAATATCACATATTATGTTGTTTAATTAATATTTTAAAATTTCAAATTTTTACGATTTTTGGTAAAATTTAATACCATACTTGTCAGAAAAATGTATCACTTTACTCGGAGCTTTAAAGTACTCGACCAGAGTGCCTCGTAATTCAATATTGCGCCTCGTCAGTAATGTATCATTTTTCTGACTATAACTATTGTCAACTTACTTTACTTCGGATGTGGATGAATTCACTTGTCTTAATAAAGGTTTTGCTACTCTATATTTCGATGGTAGTGCAGTAAAAACTTGATAGCATTTTGATTGATAATACACTAGTAAAAATCAAGTATAAAATTCCACCACTTTGATTTTGGTAAATGGAATCGTGTAAATTTAAGACACTGTTTGGTGTAAAAACAAAGAATTTCTACCAAAAACTATAGGTGTAAGTTATATCGTTGTCACTTGTCAGTAGTGTTATTGTATAGATGCAGAAAACTAACAACTTTATGGCGTCCTCGGTCGTGGGAAGAATGCTAGATAAACAAATAAAAAACGTATCGGTGGTGTTGATAGTTTTTATGGTAAAATATTTTATCAATACACGATGCTAAATTTTACCAAATTCGTATGTGGTAAATTTTCCACCAAAAAGCGGTGGCCTCAAATAGACACCAAACGGGGTCTATTTGAGGCCACATTTTTACTAGTGTAGCTTTCGCAATTATCTGTTTTTAACGGCACAATTACTTCTCTCGAAGCTAAATTATTGTTCACTCTTATGTCCAAAATTTCTCGACACTTTTTCAAAGTAGATTCAGTAGATACACTACTTAAAATACTTCAATAATTCAAATCTATTTCAAGTTTGGCACTAAAAAATGTTTTACTATGATTTTGGCGGCTGAAGGTGATTTTTCATTTGTTATTGATGCAAATATACTGTACAAAAAATTTCAGCTTTAATACTATTAATTTTTTTTCTGCGGTTTTCAACGCGGGAGAAGCTCCGTTACTCTCACCTCCACCCGAAAAATGGCAGCTGAAGGTCGTTTCAATCATGTACCATACAAGACCTAACATACATGTGAAAATCAGCTTTGATAAAATGACTACCCTCAAAACATCGCGGGCTCTCGGACTATTACTGTCCCTGTTACCTAAAAGACAATAAGAAAATTTTTTTTCAAATATTTCTGAAAAAATTTAAATTATGAACTTACAAATCCAAGTAATCTGACATCAATTGGAAAAATTTCTGAAACCACAATTTCTGGTGGGAACTTCACAAAAATGGTTTTAAATGACTCGAACTAAAATATAAATTAAATATTTAAACGAAATAATGGGTTATTACTTGTTTAAATATTGTTTTAATTACTAGAAAGATGTTTGTATGGGTTTTAGTGAAGTAAAAGAAATAAGAGCATTTGACTGGATAAAGCGGCCTAGAAGGAATAAGACAATCAAATGTGAAATTTATTCAGGTCATTATTAAAACGAAAACCTCACATACCCTCCAGAAACAACCATCGGTAATATGAGAAGTTGTTTACGGTTTCCAAGTGCAGAGTGCTTAACACTAATACTACCCAATAAATAAACTGTAAAAAAATGCAAGTTTACAACTGGAAGATACGTTACTGGAAAACCACACGATTACACAAAGAAAAGCAAATATAAATTAATATCTCGAATTGAAGACTCGAAACAGCAGACGTTAACACAAAACAAATGCCGGAAATCTCTGAAAGAGAAACTCGGTCTAAATGCTCCGTGCATCTGTATGGAGGTTGTAGTGAACACTTCATACTAACAGCAAGACAACAGTAAATCCCTTAATTCAAAAATATAGTATCTCCCAATCATATTAAAGTGGGATTTATGTTTCCCACCTTTTCATTACTGGCTCCTGGCTACTGACAGTGCTCGAAAGAAATCATTAAAGTATTTAAGTAAAACAAATCATAGTCAAACAAAGATCATTAATAATTGTGTTGTAATATATAGATAAACCAAAACCATTCATTCAAATCTAGGATATGGCAAGTCTATATCTACGCTAGGCAATCTCCAATCCAAACAAAGAATGCAGTCAATGGGAATCAGCACAAACATACCGTTACACTTCATCTAGTATCATTTGGGTAAACTAACGATTAACATATCCTTCGCATAGAGCCGGATACTATGTCGACAATATTCCGTGCACCATCACGGACCCTTCCAGTGCACAGTGGTTCCACAGTAGGCCATAAGTATTAAATTTGGTCCTCAAACTAGGTACTTTTAACACTTACTAATTAATCAACCCTATGCTAGCCTACATAAAAATATAAATAGTTAGACAATAATTAACTATATTCATTATTGTTTTGACCTGTAAAGTGAACACATCGTACGACGCGTTATCGTTAGTGTAATCAGTGACTCATTAGTGAACTCATTATTCTTGAAATTATTTGTTTGTTACCTGTTGCATTAAGATGGATGTCGAAGACAAAGGTATGTTCTTGCTTTTCAAGTTGAGTTTAGAATTATTTTATTTTAGTTTTATAGATTTACTTGAGTGCTATGAATTAAGTAAACTTAAGCATTGTCCTCTGAATTTACTAAGAGTTTTAACTATGACCCCTCGATCTCCCCCGTATGATTTATATACCAAAGTAAAGTTAAATTAGTCTAGTATACTACACCGTAACCTTCTGTTGCTCATTTTTGCTCCATCTTTATTTATGAGGGAGTTACGTGTTCATAGGCAGTTGCTACAAAATGGTCAATTTTACTTCAAATTATTTTGTCTCTCGTTTTAGGTACTTTTTACCAATGCACGTTTTCAAGAATGGCTATTTTTAATCTTTGGCACATGGCCAGTGGGTCTGACACTGAAAGGGCTGGTTTTGTTCTGAGAAAAGTGCTCGAGATGGTACCAGATTCTGATAAAGTTGATACTGAAGACTTGTATAAACGCATTTACTATATAAGCAAGAAGCTTTTGGAATTTTGGAAAAAGGCAAACAGAGGTGTCAATAAGCTAACAAAGCTGCATTCGGAATGGTTAAATAGCCAAGAGACCGTCAATATAAAAAAGAAGGAACTATCATCATCTGCCTGTGAGGCGCCGAAATCCAGTAAGTGTGTTTCTTTGAAAACGGGACGGCCAAAAAGAGATTTCGCAGATTGCAGCATACGTACTAAACGTAGAAGATTGGCAGAACTTTCGAAGGTCGATGAGACTGCTGTTACCACATTAATGAACACGTCTAGCCAATCTAATACTGATGACAGAGAAGTTAGCCCAAATGAAGTTCTGTCTCTTATCACGGAGGCAAAACTCACCAAGCACCAATATTTGCTGATAAGGCAGTTTATCGACATACATAAGTCACATATTTTGCCATCGTATCAAAAAGTATTAGAGGCCAAAAAACATTGTTACCCAGACAACGTGAAAATTTCTGAAAACGCCGCGGAAGTGGAACTACAAAGTTTGCTAGATCACACAGCCACACGCATACTGGAGTCGCAAAAGGAAGTTTTAGAAAGTATGGATTACGAGTCTATGGGTAGTTTAATTTTGATTGGGAAATGGGGATTTGATGGAAGCACAGGACACAGTGAGTATAAGCAGAACTTCTCCAATGAAGATCCAGACCTGGTAGAAGGAAGTCTGTTTGTGACATCATATGTGCCTTTGCGTCTTGTGTCTTTGGTGGAGACTACAGGCGAGGAAACTATCGTGTGGAAATCTCCTCGACCTTCCTCTACGAGGTACTGTCGACCTGTTCGATTTCAGTTTGCCAAAGAAACAAAAGAGCTGTCAAAACTGGAAGAAACATACATCAAAGAAAAAATTGATGCCTTGGTTCCCACGTCTTATAGACTAAATAGCAGTAATAAAGAAGTGAAAGTGAATCACATGTTGCAGTTTACGATGGTGGATGGCAAAGTTTGCAGTTCTTTGAGTGACCTACATACATCCAAATGCTATTTATGCGGAGCTCGATCATCCGAAATGAATTATATTGATTTATGTTTACAAAAGGAGATCGACGTTACAAAGATAGAGTTTGGCTTGTCTCCACTTCATTCATGGATTAGATTTTTTGAATATTTGATCCACATTTCATATCGCCTAGATATAAAAAAGTGGCAAGCCAGACTGCGCGAGGACAAGGAATCGGTAGCCCAGAGAAAACTGCGAATCCAGAGAGAGCTGAAGCAGAAGTTAGGACTAAATGTCGACAAGCCACGTAGTGGAGGTAGCGGAACCTCCAATGATGGAAATACGGCACGCAAGTTTTTTGCGAATTCTGCCATCTCGGCCGAAGTAACCGGAGTCAATAAGGACGTCATCGACAGGTGTGCAACAATTTTGAATTGCCTCTCGTCTGGATATGCAATAAACTGCCAAAAATTCAAAGTGTATGCTTTAGACACAGCTCGACTGCTGGTTCAACAATATCCATGGTTTAATATGCCACCTTCAGTTCACAAAATCCTGATTCATGGCTCTGAGGTGATGGAGCAGATGATGTTGTCTGTGGGAGAGCTATCTGAAGAAGCAGCAGAGGCTAGCAATAAAAATTTAAAGGCATTCAGACTAAATAATACCCGGAAACATTCACGAGTTGCGACAAACACAGATTTATTGAATCGTTTGCTTTTACATTCGGATCCATTTATAACGGGTCTCAGAAAATTACCTAAGAAAAAAAACACTGTCCTTTCTCAGCTTGTAATTAGTTTATTAGATTAGTTATTTAATTTGTAGATATTAGTTTATTAGTTGTTTCATTTGTAATCAATATCATGACTGATATAGTACGAGTATAGCCCAAGTATTTTCATGTAATGCTTGATCGTAGTATTTGGTGTTTTTAAATTAATTAATTCTTACGGTATTTTTGCAAGAATAAATATTTTTTTTTTAAATATGGCCTTTGATTACTTGAAAATACCTTTTCAAGTCCATTTGGTTAGATATAATAATCAAAAGTTCACATTTATACCACATTGGTACTTTTGACCGCTTTACTTATGACACGGGACCACTGTGCAGTGGTTTATCGTTAAAATTAAATGAAAGGTCAAGAACAAATAATATTTTGATTTTCCACACAAAATTGTTGTGACCCAACTTAAAACTAACTTTATTCTCCTTAATTGCATCTTCATAAGACAGCCAGCTTATAGCAGGATATCGGTACAAAAATTTCAGATGGTTGCGTGCTTAAAATTATACACAAATTTTAATGGAATGAACTTAAAAACAAAAAATTTCAAGTAAAATGATTGGTTAATATAGTGTACCTCAGCGATAGTGGTCATAAAAAGCAAATAAAATTGTCCAACCTTTCGTATTCTTTATTGTAAAAATTTTCAAAGGTATAAAAGCAATAAAAATAAAGTTAAAATTACAAATTAAAATGACAAAACAAATTAAAGAAAAATGCAAAAGAAAAAACTACAAAAGAAAAACATAAATAAAAGAAAAGCTTGAAAAGATCTTGAACTTTGGCTTCAAGTTTCAAGTGACAACAAAAAGTTTTTTCAATATTTAATTTAATTGTTTTTTTTTTGTACTTTTCTCGTTTTTCTTTAATTTGTTTCGTTATTTAATTTGTTATTTAATTTGTAATTTAAAATTTACTTTTATTGTTTTTATAGCCTTGAAAATGGGACAATAATGAACCCGAAACGTCGGACAATTTTTTTTGTTTTTATGACCGCTAATTCAACCATTCTCCCAGTATTTTAAAATGTATAGTATTTAGTATGATATGTATTTGAGTGTGGGTGAAATATGCTTCGGTTAGTTTATGCCAAAAAAAAGGAAATTACAAAAATGTATAAAATTCTACTATGTATAGGCACACTTACCGCCTTTAATAAATTTGTCACGACTATCATGAGGCATACTATATCAGGCTACCTACTTCCCCGAATGCCGGCAAAAAGGCACTCTTTGGCACCAAGTGCAATGTGGCACTCTTCTAAGAGTGTCAACTCGTGACAATTTGTGGTGACCAGCCCTCTTCGCCGCTTTACGGAGGAAGTGTCTCCCACACAGGTTGCTAATAATCATCAAAAGCTTCTTGATCACAACCACAACGTAAACCTGTTCGAAGGGGTGCCTACAGGGTTCAATCCTACGACCTTCCTGTGTAACACCATTTTGAATAACTACCTCAACTCCCTTCAGGAGGAAGGGATTGAAGTTGACGCATATACCGGAAACATCCGAGCAGTTGTGACTGACAGTAGCAGGAGGGAATCGATTGAAAGACTGTAATTAAACGGCAACAAAATGAAGCAAGAAAGTTAAGGTTTCCCTTCCAGCAACCGAAACTAAAATAATGTGTTTCTAACCTGATAGAGTACACAATTGAGACGTCAGGGTGGTACTCAATGGCAAGAGGATACAAGTAGTTGAAGAGTTCAAATACTTAGGTGTGTGGGTCGATCGGAGACTGACCTCTAAGATCCTTACCCTTAGTAAAATCCCTTTAACAAAAGACCAAAGCCAGCCTGATCTATCAGGGGCAGTAGTCCCGTTTGTGGCTTACAGAAGAGAGAACTGGATGCACAGAATTGTAGAGAAACACGCAAAGGCCAATCTTCTGTCTAGTCATGGCTTTTGTAGCCCTCTTATTGGCAAATGCTCTAGGACGACGGTCTCGTCAGAGGCGGCAGAAGTTCCGGCAGGGTTTCACCCACTCGCCATTGAGTTGAAGAGAATACATGTTTGGGAAAAATTAAAGAGAGGGCAGCCTGCACTATTCTTGAGACATTTTTTATACAGGTATAAGCCCCACCTAAAGGAATCCATACAAAAGAGGATGACCAAAATTTGGTAGGAAAGGTAGGACAACAGACAGTATAGAAGAATAACGCATTCTTTCATATCGAAAGTGAACTATCCCCCACCTGCCAACGGGACCTACTGTACTGTGACGGGCAACTTTTTACAGGGCATGGAGAATTCAGCAGGCATCTCAAACGACTCTACCACGGTTGCTATTATGAGTCTTCTCTTTGTAGTTTTGTATCAGCTGCCGTGTAGCATCTATCCGCTTTGTCGGAAACTGCCGGAGCAGGACTCTTGGGCGCCGCCGATTGGGCGCCGCCTTTTGGGCGCCGCCGATTGGGCGCTGGACGTTTGGGCGCCAGGACATTTGGGCGCCTGGACGTTTGGGCGCTGGACGTTTGGGCGCTGGATGTTTGGGCGCCTGGTCGTTTGGGCGCCCGGACGATTGGGCGCCACCATTTGGGCGCCTGGACGATTGGGCGCCGCCGCCAGAGAAATCCTTTGCTGCAAACATTGTAGACAAATAACAATGACGTTTGCCGTTTGATACTGGCAGGTGTAGTTTTCTTTTAATTAATTTTTAAGGTTTTTGCTATTTGTTGATGTTTTTCTCATAGTCAATTTAGTTTTTGTGCGAAAATCAGACTTTTAACTAATATTGTGTTTTAATTGTTATGTTAGCTTATATTTGATATTTCTGAGTTCGATTCTCCAGCACCAGAGACTTGACAGAATTTCTTAGCTCGGCCTTCCGGTGTGCATCAAAACGTTGTGGCCAGGTGCTAATAACCATAGCTTAGTTGATGCACGTTAATATTAAAATAAAAAAAAAAACTTACATCAAAATTTTAAAAACTTATCTACATCTGATTTGTCGAATTAAAATTAATCAATTTATTTCTCAAATACAAAAAAAATTAAAAAAATTTCCAAAAAAAAAACGGCAAATGTAATTATATTAATTCATTAACACATTATGTGCAATCCCTCTGAGATATTCTAAGATTGTTCTGTTTTCATATGATAAAACAATTCTCTTGATTTTTTGATCTACTGCTTGATATTTCAGTCTTTTAAGCGGAGGGGCTTCACCACGTACGAATTCCTCGTATGATGCGTCTCTTCCTTTCTGGACGCTTCGCAGGCCATCAATAAACTTCCATATGGATGGATGATCCACATCTAACTGGGATTGCAAACTACGATGAGCAGCTTCCGCAAAATTATTAGTACGATCTTCATCATTAAGCACCCGATCATAAACATTCCATATATTTGGAGCAAATAATGGTCTTCGCCTAGATTGATCCCGGTTTAACCTTCCAACATAATTGTCTTCTAGCCAGTTTAAAATTGGTATTAATTCATCTGGAAGATGCCGAGAAAGTTCTTCAATTGCCTGTTCGATATTTGCAATTGGAACGAATGCAATTGCAATTACCATACGGGCTTTTAAAGAAAATTCTACATCGTTTGAATATTCATCAAACAGTCCCCTTTCACGAATTTGCTTTTTGAAATTTTTCACCAAGTGAAATAAGCAACCGTGTAATTGAACTGTCGGAAAAGCTTCAGTAACTGAATTAATTACTGCTAACTCATAATCGATAGAAATCGTTTCTGGTTCAAAAAGCGGCCACATTTCTTTGATTAATGCGAACAACCGAACATATGTTTGACGCTGCTTATTTGGCAGAAGCGCATATAATATTGGTTGAACAAACCCATCCCTATTTGACAAAATTACAAAAATTTGGTAAAATAGGGGAGGAGCTTGCCGAAAGGTCCCATCCATAAAAATACTTTTCATATAAGCGCTCCATCTAATATTGCTTTCCTTTCCAAATATTAATATTCTCTGTGGATCGGGTTCTTCCGACCCAGTATCTGCTAGCAAAAAGTTTTCTGTTTCTCCAGGAGCAGATTGATAAAGCTTGAAACTATCTGGAATTATCAAATCTTCTAAGCTTCTTGGAACTGGAGGAGCAGCAGCGATAACGTTTCGAGTTCGCTGGACAGCTTTTCTAGTGGCATCTTTATTGGATATTCGTCCTAGGATACCTGGTCCAGCATTTTCCAAAACCGCATTCCTAATTTGGGCTGGAGTTTCCACTGTTACGTATCAGCTTCGTTTGCTTTCGATTTGTCTCTGTATTATCCATTACTGTATTTCTTACTTCCTGATTTTCTGTGTTTTATTCTCCAACGTTTCCTTTGATATAGTGTTTCTTAGTATTACGGCACATTACCAACTTAACGCAAACTTAGTAATGTTTTACATACAGGGTGGCTAGAATATATTGTATTAGTCTTCTTCTCAGGTCCGCACTTGGGTGATGTCTCTTTCTATTGGTTGCTAGTTGGTTGAGGGAGTATGTCTAGATTACTCTAGCAGATCCGTACTAAGGGTATGTCTCACTCACTCTAACATCCATAACTTATCAAAATTTGTAAGATAAAATTAGTAAATTTTATCAATAATTATACAATAATACTATGTATTAAGGGAGCCGTCACTAGCGTGGGCGATCACTTCAGACTATACGGTTGACCTTTGATAACGTACATAGTCGTATAATAACGGCCAATCAGCATACCCTTCCCACACGTATATTATCTATGATTCTTATATTACCTGCTAGTATTATGCAATTAGCAAAGTTTAAAACCATTGGTAGCATTTATAATCAGCGCCGTTGCTGAAGAAATAGACAAACTATTACACAATAAAAAAAAATTTTTCTTGTAATACGGCAGATTTCTTGAAATGTTACAAGTAAATTTGCCATAAGAAGAAATATTGTACTATTGATTTATTATACTTTTCTGGTGGAAAATATTTATGTTTTGTCCAAATGGCGGCGCCCAATTGTCCGGGCGCCCAATCGTCCGGGCGCCCAAACGTCAGGCGCCCAAACGTCCAGCGCCCAAGCGTCCGGGCGCCCAAATGTCCGGCGCCCAAATATCCAGCGCCCAAATGTCCGGGCGCCCAAACGTCCAGGCGCCCAAACGTCAGGCGCCCAAACGGCGGCGCCCAATCGGCGGCGCCCAAGCGGCGGCGCCCAAGCGGCGGCGCCCAATTGTCACGTACCGGGGAGGGGGGTATTTTACATTTAACATAAGCATGCACGTATTTCACCCCAAGAAAAACGTAAAGATGCTGCTGGGCATTGTACTGGATCACCACTTGGCAGCAGTTTCCGACAAAGCGGATAGATGCTACACGGCAGCTGATACAAAACTACAAAGAGAAGACTCATAATAGCAACCGTGGTAGAGTCGCGGTACGTGACAATTGGGATCCAGTACAATGCCCAGCAGCATCTTTACGTTTTTCTTGGGGTGAAATACGTGCATGCTTATGTTAAATGTAAAATACCCCCCCCCCATTAGCTGAATAAAAGCATATTTTTATAAATTACTAAAATAAATTTATTGTAACCAGTTACATCTTACGAAATTGACAATAAACAAATTTGTAAATTTATTTACTGCTAACTTTTGTTAATAAAGAAATCCCAAAACGAGGATTTCTGTGCAAAGAAAACCGACTTTCCCTTGAAGAAGTAAATCAACTATTTTTGCATAATTGCTTACAGTAACATTTTTTAAATACTTTTTTACAGTTAAAAGTGGATACATGTAATTCAATTCAAGATTTTCAATCAAGTCATGTGCAGTGCAGATAATCAGAAGATGAGTTTATTTTTTTATTTTTTATTCCATGTTATTAATTGGAACTGGATTGCAACGACAACATAGGTAAGTACAGTGCCTGATACCTGAAAATCCGTGAAAATTATTAAATTGCTTTTAATATTTTTTAGACTATTGGTATCATGAACTTACTATTCCAACTAATTTCATATCAACCAGAACCATTTCTGACATTGTAAGTGTTGGTTGCAGCTTTATAAAAAGAGTTTTAATTATCTCGAACTAAAACATAATATTATATTAGTATGAAAATAATAAAAAACAAAATATAAAACAAGCCTTGAATTTAACTTATACATTATTATCCTCACTTTTATAACTAAAACGTGTACTTTCAAACTTAAAATTCGGAAACAATTCTCTGCAGATTGGTATAAAGGGGTTAAGTCAGAAAACTTACCTTTGTGTAAAGCGCAATTTAATTTATTCTTTCAAAATTAGCCATTTAAAATAGATTTGATTTTAGCAAAAAAACAAATTTGCTAATTTTAACTAAACCCCTTTAAACCAAACCGCAAAGAAACTATTTTACAGAAAATATGACTCAGAAAGTGCAAATATTTTTATAGAGGAATTCATAACGAAATAAAAAATTTTTTTTAAATTTATCTTAAAATATAATATTCACCTTTGCCGCTTCTTCGGATGTTAAATTCGTTATAGGATATCCATACAAAACTTCTAATTGCTCGCGTCCCTAAAAGATTATACAAAACTGTGTCGTTAATTATTATCTAAGGGTTTAAATTTCAGTCGGCGCTGATTTTGCAAGTTGTACACATTTTTACTTTTATATTATATGTTTTTAAAGCAAATTTATACTGTAACTTAATATATAAAAGTCTATTAGAAAATGGAAAAGTAATTAATTTTTTAAATTGCTACATTATACCACCCTAATACAAATTTACTTTGCAACAATTTTCGAACTGGATGTTTCTCTTGAAATCTAGGTCAATACTAAAAAAATAACTATCTTTTGTTCAACCGCCAAATTTTGATTGCAATTTGAATATTTCATCAGAGCTTGTAAGCAAAATAGATAGGACATCAGAATATCGAAATCATTTCAGAATTCCTTACACACAGCGTTCTTCCAAAGGTCAATTTTTATTGGGAAATAATTTGGGAAATTGCTCTTCAATGCATGGGAGTGCACAATTTTATAAATTCTTAAGAAGTCTAACTTACTAATGATTCATTATTATAAAACTATTACTGGTACATACCACTTTTATTATACTTGTTGCCATCACTACGAGATTAAGTAGTATGCACCCAGAAATACATATTATTACTAATATTACAATCATTCTTGTTGGTATTCCATTTGATTTCTCTAAGAAGCACATTAATATCAAAAAGATACTACAAATCAGAAGTATTATGCCTGTCATCAGCCAAATGATACCTGACGGATTTACGAAAGTGTTAAATAGCTTTGCAAGGCTTTTTAATCGAATATGCAACTGGCAGTACGACACCAACAAGTTATTTAAATTTTTATAAATATAAAGTCTTTCATATAACTCAGTATTAAGCTGGTTTGTATAGCTAACAAATATATACATATATAGATGCCCTACAGTGTCAACCAACATTGCAAATGCCAAGTTAGAATAAAGAGCTACAACGGCACTAATTTTTTCAGCGGTACTCCAATTTAGGTCGTTGTTCACACTAAATAAAATTACTGAAAGGGTGCCTATAAATATGCCTACTAAAACCAAATTCTTTAAAATTCTGGTGCTTAATTTGACTGTATCTATTTTTGATAATAAAATCTGTGATGTATGTTCTTTCCATTTATCAACTATAGTTTGCGTTGTATTAATAACACCAGTCATAGTATTTATACGTAACATTGATACCGCCATGACCATAATAGAACCGAACTTTAGTATAAACTCTGAAATATGGATCATTACATTGAAAAATGCGTTATCCTTATGTAATACAATTTTTATATTAATAATATTTAAAACACAAACTCCTATTAAGAAAAACAAAACGCACAAAGAAATAATTAAACGCGATTTAGAGCGGTAAAGAGTTATTTGTGTTCCTGTTCCAGCTACGTGGTTGCAAGCATATTTTACACTTGCCAATCCAAGGAAGGATGCAAATGGTATTCCTATTCCAACAGCGCAGTGTATGCAATTTTCAAATTTCATTTTTATGACGTGACAGCAACTTTCGTATTTGAAGAAACGTAGCTCTATGTTACCGTACATGATTAGTTCCTTTATATATTAAGAGCTAAGCAAATAAAATCGGAAACAGATAAATAGAATTAAAATCACATTATAATGTAATTTGGGGAACCACAACACAACACAACACAAAGTTGTGGCTGGACGTGATTTTAACATCAGTAATAGGCTAGGCATATTAGGATTCTCATAGGAAAGTTTTTTTTCTTTATGTTTTTTTAAGTCGCCGAACACAAATTTGAAGTTTGCAGGCGAAAATTTGGCTTGAAACTTTGTTTTTTTTTTGTACGTTTTGGCCAAATTTTTGTATTTTTCTCAGTTTTTGGCCTATATCTCTGAAAGGAAACCTTTTTTTGACAAGCACACTCGACACAAAATTACAGTAGACAAAATTTTCTACATTTTTCATATATTACTTTTTTTATAAGACTAACCGTTCCGCCGCTAGAGCACGCCAAAAAGCGACATATTCCCGGACACAGTATACCTTACATGAATAATGAATATATAAATTAGTTAATTAAAAACATGGAGACAAACGAATTAAATGCAGTTATTACTCAAGTAGTTACGTACAGTGAATTCTAGTCAGTAGTATAAGTCAGTAGTCATATCATTAAAATGATAAATGTTGCAAATCATAAATGTCGCTGCTGTCATAAAGTAGTAATCTGCAAAAGTTTACTGTTGTACATAATATGGTGTTTAAAAATCATCTAAAAATAAAATTCCAATTTATCACATAATATGCGAATTTATATAAATAAAATTATCAAAATTGAGCTAAGGTAAAACAATAAAACACTGATTGTACAGTGATTTTTATTTTTTTCCAAATTTTCCAAATTTCCAAATTTTTTTCAACTCCCAGCTATTTCTGCACCTGGCGATACGCCCTAAAACTGTGCTGTATTGCTGCAGCTGATAGTGGTAGTACAGTCTTGAAAGCTGCCTCTTTATAATTAATGTACCTCAGATGGTTTATCGACGGTTCAGTTTTTTATGTGTAGTCGTACACGTTGACCAGAAATCTTTATCCTGCTGTTGCAATGATTTATATAGTTGCTTCAGGGTTTCTGAACCCACTTACAACATCGTCAAGGTGGGTGTTTCTGAGGAAGGTTCTTACAAACTTTTTTACAAGTCGTTACTTACTGAAAAACTAAACTCAAATAAAAACAAACTGCTCCGGCTAAACTGATGACTCTCTCGGGCGTGGTTACATAGTGAGGAAAGTCAAAAAAGACAAAATACACATAACAATATTTAATCATTCAAAATCATGTTTACAACCTTTTCCAAAATTACCAAAAATTCTTAACCCATTAAAAATCAAATCACTAACATGATTTCTAACTTGTTGAAATAATGCATACTACTCACATTAATGAAGTATATTATATCATCATATTATTGAACCTCGTACGAACGAACAAGCGGATAATACTTTCGGAATCCTTTTTTCTAACAAAATTCTGATATTCTTGAAATTACGAAATTTGACCAATTGTTAATTACCAAATCAGTACTTCCATTAGCTTAACGAACTCGAATACTCCACCCAATTGCTATCGATTCATCAATAATACTTCATCATTCCAAATTATAATTGATCTCCTGTATTATGATTACGTGACTTAACACCACCATGACACAATTTACTTTTAATAACTCCGCCGCGATTAACAACGCATTATCGGATCTTAAAAACTTTTCCAGATTTGAAATGAATTTAATTCCGGAGTACCGAATCGTCGCGTCCGCCTTATGTGGTGGTTAACTAAGTACTGACTTACTTTTCTTGACCCCCACACCAGTATGTTATCTATCTTACGACCACCTGCACCCGGCCCAGACATGCTGATAGCAACATTTCAGCTTCTGAGAACGGAAATGCTCAAGGTTCCCTCGCGCTACAAATACTTAGTGCTAAATCAGCAATTAATAAACCATAGGCGTAACAACTTCAATTTCTCTTGGTTGTAAGGCGCAGAAGTCGCATGACAGCCATTAATTGCATAAAGAAATATGATCTGTTCTTTAATGGTTTTGTTTTGCAGAACGTGCAAAACAAGTTCTCAGGGGGAGTCTGGGCTGTGAAAAGCTTCAACTTCAAACCTGTAGGAGTTCAACCTCCTGACTGCCTTTAGACTCAAACAGGAGTAGCTTTTCTACGCTAAAGTTATCTAGTGACTACTCACACTCGCTGACGGTAATTAACATATTTTAATTGTTATCTTTACTTATCTTGTCACTGTTCAGCGAGTTATTTGTAATTATAGAACAAATAGTAAAGTGTTTTGCTTATTTGAATTATTTTATAATAAGACCAACAACGCCTTTGCTTCTTGAGTCGAACTCAAAGAAGCGTTTTCACACAGCAGCGCGGTTTTACAGCCGTAACAGTTGGAAGACTACAAAAGCTCAAGCTCTTGCCAGCAAAATAACACTTTGATCCGGCTCGAAGAACCAAAAACTGTTGAAAGTTGCCAAAAATTGTATAATGTTGTAAATTGTTAAGTATCATAACAAAAATAACAGTTAAGTATCATAGCAAGAGTGACTTCTTCAAAAACGGTGAATTTCACTTGATAATAGTGGCGGAACGGTTAGTCTTCCAAAGAAAAATTACTTCTCGGAAATGTAGGAAACTTTATCTACTTTAATTTTATGTAGAATGAGATAGTCAAACAAAATCTTCCTTTTTGAGATATAGGCCAAAACTAAAAGCAGTGTCAAAATTTGTGCAAAAAATGCCAAAAAAACAAAGTTTCGGGCCAAATTCTTGTCTGAAAACTTCAATTTAATGTTCAGACTCAAACCAAATAGCAGATGGGAAAATCAAAACCATAGCAAAACTTTCCCTTGAACTTCTCTCATTATTTTTAATATGCCTGGCCTATTCTAATAAATAAAACCTAATAAAAAACAAGTCGTAGAACCTCTTTCATATAAAGAAATTCAAAATTCCGCACCAACACGATCCGATCCGCTCCGCTCCAAAGGTTCCGGGCCGTTTTAACAAACGCCATAGTGTGCCCCTCCCCAAAAAAAAATTAATAACTGCGGTCAGTTATTTTACCGACAGCTGGAGAATAACTTAGCAATCGGCTCAGGAGATATATTAAAAAAAAGGAGTGGTTGGAATGTGCCTGTACTAAATCAGTTTGAAATCGTCGATTGATCTTTGATCTTATGATCCTTAAAATGAATAAATGATCCTTATCACATGTACAATAATTATAAGACTAGAAGTTTAAAATTCTGATCATTTGAGGTGTGGTAATCATGGGCACCAGTGAGCAAGAGCAAAACTACTAAAAATAAAGTTATTAACAACTGAAAAATTTTTGTAGATTTATTTGCTGCTTAGTTTTGTCAATGAAAAATCAATGAAATATCAATGAAAAATGAGTTTTGTGCAAAAAAAAACGATTTTTTCCTGAAAAAGTGAATCAGTTATTCTCCAATAATAATTGCTACATTAACTTTTTCTAAATATTTCCCAATTTAAAGTGGTTACATGTAATAAAGTGGCAATTTAAGATTTCAAATCAAGTGATATGCGGTGCAGATAATCAGAAGATGAGCTTCCTTCCTTATTTTTGATTCCATATAACTAATTCAAACTGGATTGCAACGACAACATACGTAACTACAGTTCCTGTTACCTGAAAAGCCAGTAATATAAATAGATGTTTTGTAAATACTTTAGAACAATTTAGTATCATGTACTTACTATTCCAACTAATCTCATATCAACAAAAACCATTTCTGACATTGTAATTGTTGATTGCAGTTTTAAAAAAAGAGTTTTAAGTATCTCGAACTAAAATATAATTATTAATTAATGTGAAAACAGTAATAAACAGACACAAAACAAGCTTTGAATTTAAATTAATTCAAACTTTTTTTATAGAAAATTTCATAAAACAATGAAATATGTGCAAAGTTTCCGAGTTTGGTCAAAACTTCACTTGAGTGTAATATTTACCTTAAGCGCTTCTTCAAATGTCAAATGGGTCGTTATAGGATAACTGTACATAAATTCTAATTCGTCTCGTCCCTAAAAAAATTTTGAAGTAAATCTTTCCTTAATAAAGGGTTTTCTATTATTTTATGTTTTTACATTTTCAACTTTTTAGACTAAAGCTATGGTTTGTTAGTCGCAACATAATAGCATTTATTGTCGGTGGTATATTAAAACTCACCTATCCTCTCTAGTCAGTAGCGTAGCAGTGAGAGACTAATGCTAATGCCCTATAAGGGAGGGGTAGGAAACGGCTGATAAAGTAAAATTGCAGTTTAATTATTTTAATTTCAATAAATTGATTTAAGAAAGACTTTTCTTTAGCTTCCACGCCACTGACTTCCGTTGAGGTCTTACATTTAGATCTTGAAAATTGGATCTTTATTACAATTTTCACCGTAATTATTTAAGCGTTTAAATTTCAGTGGACGCCGATTCTGCAAGTTGAATATATTCTTGCATTTTATTTAAGTTTTTAATATAAAATACTGTAACTTTTATAAGAGGCTCTATGCCAAAAAATTGGTGTAAATTAATTTATTCTCAATTTGAAATGGTTGACAGTTTCTTAGAATATCCCTAAAAAATCCCATTATGTTTAAAAAAAGTGTTCTAGTTTTCGGCAAAGTAAGTACTTATTTCTTTAATGATTTTATGATTTTAATTTTTGTTTTCATTAATTTTAGATCTTTTAAGTCTATGTCTCTATAGTAAGTGCCTAAGTAAGTTCCTGTGAAGTAAGTAAACATAACTTTAAAAGTAATTGTTGATTTTCTTTAAATCTGCAGTTATCGTTTTGACAATAATTTGTAAAATTACTCCTAAATGCCGAGGAGTGCTATATAATTATATTTAAAAAAAAACAGAAGATCTTTAACTAACTATACATTATATTATGAAAGTATTACAGATACATACCACCTTTATTATATTTGTTGCCATCACTACGAGATTAAGTACTATGAACCCAGAAATACATATTATTACTAATATTACAATCATTCTTGTTGGTATTGCATTTAATTTGCCCTCTAAGAAGCACATTAATATAAGAAAGGTACTGCAAATCAGCAGTACTATGCCTGTCATCAGCCAAATTAAGCATGACGGATTTAAAAACGTATTAAATAGCTCTGCAAGGCGTTTTAATTGAATATGCAACTGGCAGTACGACACTAACAAGTTATTTAAATTTTTACAAATATAAAATCTTCCAATTAACTCAGTATTAAGCTGGTTTGTATAGCTAACAAATATATACATATATAGATTCCCTACAGCATCAACCAAGATTGCAAATGCTAAGTTGGAATAAATAGCCACAACGGCACCAATTTTTTCAGCTGCAGTCCAAGTTGGATCATTGTTTACACTAAATAAAATCACTGAAAGTGTGCCTGTAAATACACCAACTAATACCAAATGCCTTAAAATTCTGGTTCTTAATTTGACTGTATCTCTTTTTGAGAATAAAATCTTTGATGTATGTTCTTTCCATTTATCAATTATAGTTTGCGCTGTATTAATAACATCAGTTACTGTATTTATACGTAACATTGATACCACCGTGACCGTAATAGTACCAAACTTTAGCGTATACTCTGAAATATGTATCATTGCATTAAAAAATGCGTTATCCTTCTGTAATACAATTTTTATATTAATCAAATTTAAAACGGAAGCTTCTATTAAGAAAAACAAAACACACAAAGAAATACATAAACGCGATTTAGAGTGGTAAAGGGTTATTTGTGCTTTTCTGCCTGCTACGTGGTGGCAATCATATTTTATACTTGCAAATCCAAAGAAGGATGCAAATGGTACTCCTATTCCAACAGCGCAGTGTATGCAGTTTTCAAATTTCATTTTTCTGACGTGGCAGCAACTTTCGTATTAGAAGAGACGTAACTATGTTAGTATACATGATTATTAAACTTACATATGTATATATTAAGAGTTAAACAAATAACATTAAAAACAGATCATAATGTAATTTAGTGAACCATTACAGGTTTTTATAAAAGTTACACAAAAATTTTTCGAATTTGGTAGATGTTATTAACAATGTGCCATTAATCTATGAATGACTTTGAAGTAACTTTTGATTAATATAGGAAATAATCATGATTAAATTTTCAATTTTGCTGTCTAGCAGTGGGTCGAATTAAACTGCATTCTAGTGACGGTATAATATGCATTTACGTAGAGAGTGAAATTTTCGGAACATAACGCATGATAACAATTGAAGGCATATTATGCCTATCAAGTCATGTGCGGGAAGTTAGCCCCGCCATTTTTAAAAATTTTAAAAACTAAATATTGTTTCGGCCTGTGCCCGATGTGTGCCACGTTGTGCTGTATTTTTTTTTTACTTTATATTATTATATTATTTATATTATTTATTTTGGATTTTATAGAGATATCTTATTTTGAGGTAGAAGTTAACCCCGTCAGTTTTGATTTTTTTAAAAATCAAAATTGTATCGGTATTGTGTGCCGTAAATCATAAAATTTTATTTTGATAGATAAAATTTTTTTTCCGAAAGTTATTTTATCGATAGAAATTAGCCACGCCATTTTTGAATTTCTTTAAAAACAAAGTTGTATATTGGATTCCAATCAACGTATGCCGTTGTGTGCCGTAAATCATAATATTTAATTTTGATAAATAAAATTTATTTTTCATTATTTTATTCGTTGTTGAAGTTTTCAAATTTTATATTTTGCTATAGCCGTATTGGCTTTCACATTTCATTTGTTTTACATAGTTTAGAATTAACAGTTGACTACTCAAGTTATATGAGATTCAAATTTCCATTTTTAACGCAGCCGATTGCTACGAAGTTGATGTGCCAGGTTTTTGTTTTTTGCCCGTGTTACGCATTACATCAAACAACTTTCACCTTATGTTGTTTGGGTAAGTGTGAGCTTACCCCATTGGTGCCATGTTTCGTGCCTTGTATTTTATTTTAGTCCTGAAGATAGAGTGAATAAAGTCCTCCGAAACGTCGACCTGGCCACGTCGATCCAAGCCAGATCGACAAACCTATTTAAATACGACTTTATTGAAGGTAAGCTTGACCAATTGTCATCATAATAATATTTTATTACAAACAAACTAATTCTATTTTGAGTTTTAGGTGAAACAAAGTATCCCGAGCTGACAAATATGGTTTTCCTCATCTCGGAATGGTATCTGAATCAATTTCATATACTAAATCATGGCTCAACTATCAACATAAACTAATGTGCAAACAACTTAATGTGGAGTCGAGTCTCCCCTGAGTGTCATGTGTTAATAACACTGCAATATATAAACATAACTACATAAAACTTTATACCAACCGACGAATTGGTCAGTTTGGATAATTCAAATTTTCAAAATGCAAATAATAATCAGGCTTTCTTTTCCATTATGATTTTTGTTTCGGTCATTTTGGGTAAGGGCCTTTCACCCTTTCGTCAGTTTTCGCGATTTTGTGTCTGCAATTTGTCCTCGGGTCGTCCCTTGGCTATCATTGTGATTCGGATTCCGTAAAATTTTCTTCTCCATAACGCGTTGGGTTTCATCGGACTTCAATTTGCTCTTAGTTCTGTTTTCCCCAACCACTTTTCACCAGGTTTCGAGCCCTTGGTTACTTCGTTTCTGGGAAATTTTGTGCTGAAAAGTCCTGAGTGTTGTGCCTGGGTGGAGAGGCTCTTACTAAAGATACCCCTCCCTTTTCGGTTCCCAGAAAAAATTGGGATCTTGATACAGGGTTTTCGGAATAGTTTCAAATCCTATTGTTGCCTGGGTGGAAAGGCGATTCTGAAGAATCCCAAGAAGCATCCGCAAGTAAGGTAGTCAGAAGATTGGAACAGCTTTGTTGCTTTTGGTTGGTTCCTAGGATTTTAAGAGTTTCGAATCTGGTTACAATGCCTGGGTGGAAAGGCAATTCTGGAAGTCTTTTTAGGTTCAGTCGTGGGCAGGGTATTCAAAAGATTTGAACACCTTTATTGCCTTTGGTGGATCCTTATGGAGATTGGAGTGCTCGGTCTTGATTTGGTAGTATTGTCTGTTGTCCTAAGTCAGATGAGAATTCTGGATCAGATTGGAGGGGGCTAGTTCTATAGGTCGTCCAAAAATTGGTTTTTAAGGCCCAACAAACCCGGATTGTCGAGGGATGTGGTCCGGAACTTTTGATTCATGAATTGTAATTTTAATGATTTTTTCTAAGGTTTTTCCAAAAACGCCGATTAAAGTGACTGGTCTATAATTTTTCGGACAGCCTGAATCCCCGTTAGGGTTTTTAAGGAGTACTATTAGCACTCCTTTTTGCCACAATTCGGGGAAATGGCTGTTTTAAGGCATGCATTGTAGATGTGTCGTAACACCCCTTACTGCTGTATATACTTTTTTCAAGAATGACCCCTGAACATTGTCAAACCCTGGAGCTCTTTTCCAGTTCGAGTGGCTCGATTTCCCTGACAGGTGCCGCTTCGCAGACGGCCCCCAGACTTTCGAAGTCTGACTTTATGGTTTGGTGATCCACACATGAATCAGTATTTCGATCGTCGTCTGGAAGCAGTCTGTTCAGGAGGAATTCTAACGTCCTTTCAGGAGTCGTGGCGTTTCCGTCCTCTTCCTTAAGGAGGTTAGAATCGATTTGCTCCTGAATTTTCCAGCGACTAACCCGTAGGTCACTCTCCACGGGTCCCTGGCCAGGTCTTCCTCGACAGGTACTTTCCAGCTTCTTTCTCGTGCCTCCCTTAATAAGGTTTTGAAGGCCGTTTCGGCCGTCATCATTGCCTCATAAAGGGGTTGCCTGCCTTCCGTCCTGCACCGGTTTATTTAAATATTTTATCTTGCTCCTTTCTACATTGTCAGTCCATCAGTCGGGCCTGCCTGAATTTTATTGTAAAGATCTGTTACGATGTTTTCGATGTTTTTAGCAGTGAATGGTGATTTGGAGTGAGGCTCCATCTCTTCTGTACATTGCTCAAACCATCTACTCACTTTTTTCATTGGGATTGTATCCGGATTGCGATATTTTACAACCTGGATTTTTGCTGCCCTTGAGTCGATGTGGAAAGTGATGCTCTGTGGTCTAAATCAGCCACATTGTCCCTCACCTTACAATCGTTTGTGATGTCAACTGTGTTACTAGATCTGCCTAAAGTTCTTTTAAATGTAGGTAGTTGCCCTGGTAGGTTGAAAATAAACTGGTTTTTGAGAACATGACGTCTTCTAGGGTTTGCGCCCTTTCATTGGAATCCACCGTGTCATGCCATGTTTTAGATCGACGATTAAAATCCCCACATATATAAGTTTTGTTGCCGCCTGTTGCTTGAAGAGCTTTACTGAAGTCTGAAAATGGTTTGTCAATACTTTCCTCTGAAGGAGGAAAGTATGCTCCTATGAAGTAAGTCGGATTTTTGGAATTATTGAAGGTTACTGATGTAATTGTAATGCATTCTCTGGAGGCTTGCTTATGGAAGATGAAAGTGAAATCACCTCCCACAGCGTCGTTTATCATGATGCAGGTCATGGAACGACCTCCAGTGAGTGCAGCTGGATTCTGAATTTGCTTGTTTCTGTTTTATAACAGTGGGGTTCCTGAAAAATTAATATGAGAATCTGATTTACTCCGGCATAGCGTTGGGCTTTCGTTGGGCTTCCGTTGTGGCCGCTTCTGAATTTTAGATTAGATTTAGATTTTATTACTTTAAGAAAAAACTTTTTGTACAAGTATTTACAATAGATTTACAAATTATTAAAAGTAGCTTAAACGATATTCATATACACCCTCAAAAATAGCAAAACAAAAACTATAGTCTCACACTAACCTCAAAATGACTCTAAAACATATCTAGATAACTTACATTTAAAAGAATCCAAGTTAGTTTCCTCCTTAATTCTTTTAGGCATTTCATTAAACATAATTACACCCCTATTATTCATAACAGTGTTTTGCGTTTTAACTAGCCTAACTCGATCAACCCTGAAATCATTCATATTTCTCAGGTTAACACTACACACATCTTTTACACAATTTAATTTTTTCGACAAGTATCCTGGCAACAAGTTGTATTTCATTTTAAATATAAAAATCAGAATTTGAAAATTTAGTCTTTGTCTAACACTTAACCACTTCAAACTACTTAGCATAGACTTACTTGACGTAAATCTATTACATCTCAGAATCACTCTCATTGCTCTATTTTGCAACCTTTGCAATCTCTGTATGTCTCCCTCTCTACACATGAACAATATGGTACTACAATAATTAAATAACGGCAATACAACTGTATTATAAACATTTACAATGCACTCGTTTGGTATTTTACATCGTATTCTTGCCAATAAATTAATTTTCATTGAAATTTTAGCACACAACCCGCTAATGTATTTACTGAAATTTAAGTTTTTATCAATGATTACACCTAAATATTTTATTTCATTAAGTTGTTCAATTTTTTGCCCATCAATACATAGATTTAGATTAAAATTGCTATTAATTACCATACATTTCGTCTTCTGCGCGTTTACCTTTAATTGATTCATACTAAACCAATTCTCCAATCTTTTCATATCCTCTGTCATTGCTTTTTCGCATTCATACTTATTTTCGCCTACTATATATATTAATGTATCATCCGCAAAAAGTCTCGTCTCACAGCAACTCAAGACAGCCCCTAAGTCATTAACATACAAAATAAATAGCAACACTCCCAAAATACTACCCTGCGGGACACCATCATCGCAATTTATTTCTTCTGATATTATACCATTAAGTTTTGTTCTTTGTGTGCGATTTTCCAAATAAGTCACAAACCATTTACATTCCAATCCTCCAATACCATAATTTTGCAACTTGGCTATAAGAATTTCCCGATTCAACGTCTCGAAAGCTCTTTTCAGGTCCAGAAATACTGAAAATATAAATCTTTTTTTGTCGATTTCAGATCTCCACTCTGTGATCATCCAGTTTAGTGCCGTCTCACATGAGTGCCCCTTGCGAAAACCAGATTGCTGTTCGGATAACAGATTGCTGTTCGGATAACAGATTGTTTGTCTCAATATAACTTTCCAACTGCAATTGCACCACTTTTTCCAAGATTTTTTCGTATATTGGCAGCATATTAATTGGTCTAAATTCCTCGCATTTATTTGTTCCTTTGATTTTTTCAACTGGTATAACAGTTGTTTCTTTCCAACATTCTGGAAATGTTCCCGTTTTCAACGATTCTTTTATTATTTTGAGCAAAACCGGACCAACTGTAACATAATTATCAACAATCATGCCCGCATTCAAAAAATTTGGGTCATTTTTATTATTAAATCCTTTAACTACCTTTTCCAATTGATCAATATCAATACTTTCAAATTTAAATACCAATAAGTCTGTTGTTTCACCATCATATAAAAAAGGCACAACTGGAATACTATTCACAATCACTTTTATGCTCTCTATGAAGTATTTGTTAAAATTTTCAGCAATTTCCCTATCGGAAGTAACGATTTTCCCATTAAATACTACATCATTTTTTTCTTGTTCATTCTTTTCAAAAACTATCTTATTTAACACTCGCCACATTCCATTTTGGTCGCCTTTTTTTGCATTTATTTTATTTTTTAGATATTCACATTTAGCTGCTTTAATTTTGTTTTTAAATTGATTTCTCATCATACGATATTCATTCCAGTACCTATCGTCCCTTGAAACGGCAGCTCTAGTATATAATTCAATTTTCTTTTTCTTTAAACAGTTCAATTCTTCGTTGTACCACTCATTATTCATTTGATCTGCCGGTATAACTTTAGTCCTGATAAATTTTTTAACAACATTTAACATAAGTTGTTCAAATCTCTTTGCCAGTTCATTGACATCACTTACATCCAACAAATCACTAATGTTCTGATCCCTTACCTTTTTTTCGAACTCACTCCTTACATATTTAACGTATTTAAAAGTCATTACTTGTTTTCTAGTCTTTTTAGCTTTAAACAAGATTTCAAATTCAATGGTTTCGTGATCACTTATATTGAGTTCTTTCTTTATAGAAGCAGCAACATTTCTATTATTTACTATTACATAATCTATCAACGTTGCACTACTCTCCGTAATCCTTGTGGGTTCATTTATTATTTGTTCATATCCGTTATCACTGATTGTATTTAACATACCTTTTTGAATCCAACTATCTTTCAAAAGATCCACATTAAAGTCTCCACATATAATAAAATCGATATTGCTAGGTACAATTTCCCCAAATAGTTCCCCAAGATACTGCAACTGTGATCCCGCACTCACGCTAGGTGATTTGTATACACAACCAATCACTACCATAGAATCTCCTTCCATTATTTTACAAATCAAAACCCAAATAACCTTATTTACAACATTTTCATAAATTATTTCACATTTTTTTTCTTTTTTTATATACATAGAAACGCCACCCGTGTGAGCCGATTCCGATTCCAATTTAATATTTCGATATCCGTTTATTTTTATAGGTTAACCCGTAAAAAGTAAATGATTATTGTTGAGGAAGCGGTCATTAAAACAAATAAATTTGCCGACGTTTCGGGTTCTTTATTGACCCATTTTCAAGGCTAAAAATATAATAAATGTAGAAACAAAAATTTTGAAAAAATTTTGAATTTTGAAATTTTGAAAAATGTTTTTTCAAAATTTTTGTTTCTACATTTATTATATTTTTAGCCTTGAAAATGGGTCAATAAAGAACCCGAAACGTCGGCAAATTTATTTGTTTTAATGACCGCTTCCTCAACAATAATCATTTACTTAATATGGAAGGTCAACTATATTCACACAATTTTAATTCAACGGCTAGAGAGAAAAATGCTGCGGATATCAAGGCTATCGTTAATAAGTTTGGCCACAAAACACTTATGATGAAGTTTTACAATTTGCATGTAAAATGCGCCAAACAGAGAGGTAGATTGGTATTCCTCCTAAAATGCAGATCCAGAAGACTCATTCCTAAATTCATCAAGAATTCAACGAATAATATTTTGAAATCGGTCCTTTTAAAGAAGAATTTCCAACCTAAAGTTTCTATGTTATATGGCAAACTTCACTGTAAATTGTTGAACCTATCCATTAGTGATGCCGTGTCCAGCGTGTCTAGGTTGCGTTTGGCTATCCGTGAGGTAAGAGACACCCTTTTTCATTTTTTGGTCGATCCTGTTTGTAGAATTGAACTTCTCCGGTTATTTAGTTTAATTGAACAGAGGGCGTTTGACCTTAAGAAACCCTATCTCCATAGGAAGTTTTTGGCATTGCTTGGTCACAGAAATGGCCCTTTAATATCATCTCTGGTACAAAACAATGCTAATACTTCGGAACATCCTTCTTCTTTTTCCAAGGTAGTTGGTTCAGATAGAAAATCTTGGTTTACTAATTTTTCCAATTTAACTTTTCCAGATCATATTGCCGATTTTTTATCATTAGGTCCCACCTTCAGTGTGACCCCGTCCAATCCTTCCTCTTATATTCCCAACGTCATTTCAGATTTTGATTTCGTCATTTCCAATAGTTCTCTCGATGATAAGACAGCCATTGGCTTTCGAGCACGTGCTTGCAATATCATCCAAAACCATCTTAATAGTTCAAAATACCCTTCCAATAAGCATGATTTTCAATTTGAACTAGCTACCGTCTCTAGACAAACTGCCTCTTTTCTAAAGAATCACAGGGACGATATAGTTGTTACTAGGGCGGACAAAGGTAATACTACTGTTGTCATAAATAAGTCGGAATATGTTGAAAAACTTGAACAACTTTTTTCTGACTGCAATACGTATGACTTAGTTAAAAAATGTCCCGTGGTTGCTTTGCAAAAGAGTGCTAACGAGATCTTTTCCGATTTAGTTAAAGTTGGTCGTATGAGTAAGTATCAGTCCTGGTACTGGAAGAAGGAGATTGGTGTTCCGCTTAGAGCATACGGGTTACCAAAGATTCATAAAGACGGTCGACCTTTGAGACCTATTGTTTCTGATCTTAATGGTCCTCTTCGCCCTCTCTCTAAATTCATTGCTCCGTATTTAAAGATTTTTCATAAAGACAATTGTTATGATGTCAAAAACGCGTTTCAACTTATGGATATACTCTCTAATTATTCCCTTCAGGATGATGACGTTTTGGTCTCTTTAGATGTGTCATCTTTATTCACCAATGTTCCCGTGAAATTGGTCATCGATTATATTGATAATCAGATCCCTAAGCTACAAAATTGTTTAGACATCCCTGTTGATATCTTAATGAGAGCTTTAAGACTCATCACGGCAAAAAACTATTTTGTAGCAAACGGGAAAACTTATTTACAAAAGAGGGGGGTTCCTATGGGTGGAAGCATATCTGTTGATCTTGCCAACATCTGTATGAACATCCTTCTTGATAACTGTGTTGTGTCTTTTAATCAAAGACACAACAATGGCATAAGACTGATTAAAAAATATGTCGATGATCTTTTTCTCGTGATCAAAGGTGAATACGTTCCCTTTCTTCTGGATCACTTTAATGACTTCCATGTGGATCTTCAATTCACTATGGAACTTGAAAAGAATAAATCCTTACCTTTCCTAGACTTACTCGTCATTAGGGATCCGAGTGGTATACTAATCACTGATTGGTACCACAAAGACACGTATTCAGGAAGACTTTTAAATTATTTTTCAAGTCATCCTAAATACCAAATTCTTAATGTCGGGCGTAACTTCATCCACAAAGTCCTTACCACCTCACACCCATCTTTCCATTCCAAGAACATCCTAAAAATAACCCATATCCTCTCTAGCAATAACTTCCCCAAAAATATCATAAACTCCCTCCTTAATACAGCCCTGACCCAGAAGAAAGGTAACGAAAATAATAAGGAAAGTAGATCCATGAGCTCTGATAGTAAATTTTTTAGCCTCACTTATGTTAGAGGACTTACGGAGCAATTAATTGCTATTTTGAGATCTTCTCCAGAGATTAGATTAGGGTTAAGTTGTCCCAACAAGAACTCTAGGTTTTTCTCAAAAACCAAAGATCCAATTTCTGGGGACCACCATAGTGGTCTTGTTTATAAAATCCCGTGTATGGATTGCGATGCGGTATATGTTGGTGAGACAGGCAGGAAACTATGTGTCCGCATAAAAGAGCACGCGAGGGATTTAAAGAACGCTCGTACCCTCGGATTGGCTGATAGAGAAGGGGGGTGCAAGAGTTCTAAAAAACCTACGGCTTTATGCAGACATATGGTGGATGAGAATCATACCATTGACTATGACAACATTGACATTCTAGACCGGGAGAGGATAGACAAGAAGAGAAAAATTAAGGAGTCGATTCACATCTATACACAGAAATCGTCAATAAATGATAAAAGGGATGTTGAATACTTTGACGGAGGCTATAAACGTATTTTGGACATGTTGAATCCGGTATAATTTTTGGTTCTTAGATGGAATATTTACCTGAATTCATCTCTTTTTGTCCATTTTCATTTCCATTGGGTGTTTTTAACTTTGGGTTTTTTCAATTTAAATTCTAACTGGTACCAACCTCAAAAAAGTAGTTAACTTAGGTTGAAAAAATTTTTTTTTTTTTTTCATTCTTAAATGACGACTCGTTTGAGGTGGTCGAGTGTTTTTTTTTGTTGAAGAATTTTAAATTTGAAGACACCACGTGGCAGTGAGATTGGCCAGGAGGAGGGTAGTCTGAAATATGGTGGCTCTTTAACCTCCATTTTTCTCCATTTAGGTTAGTATTCCATCTATAGGTTTTTCAATCTTATTTTATTCATTCTGTTATTTTTGTAAAAAAAAAAAATTTTTTAAACTTTTAGTAATTTTGTAATTTTTTAGTCATTCTGTTATCATTGTTGTTTTTTCAAAATTTTTGTTTCTACATTTATTATATTTTTAGCCTTGAAAATGGGTCAATAAAGAACCCGAAACGTCGGCAAATTTATTTGTTTTAATGACCGCTTCCTCAACAATAATCATTTACTTAATATGGAAGGTCAACTATATTCACACAATTTTAACCCGTAAAACCTTGGGCGTCCTATCCATCAGTTGGTCCTACATATATTGGTCAGAGTGGTGGAGAGGTTTATAAGCCGTGTCTTATAAACCCTGCATTCATTTGATGCTGAGGAATCGTTCATCACACTGTGTCTTGCCCTGATGCAGTTAACGCATTTATGAGTTTCAGGCTTGTGCTCGAGGCTGCAGTTTTTGGTTGTGTGCTCAGTTGAGGCGCAGTAGGTAGTACATATCTCTTTGGATTTACAGAATTTGGTTGTGTGTCCAAAACGTTGACACTTATAGAACATAATAATGTTTTTCATAAACAAGGTAACTGCGCCAGTTCATGTATATTCTGCTATTTTCAAGAATTGCCTCCCTGACTGCTGGGTGCAGTTCGATTATCCATTTATTGTGAGTTTTTTCCCTCGTGAAAATCGGGTTGATGGAGCGGTACCATTTTTCTGATGAAATTGTTATTGCTTCTGAGAAACTATTTTGAATTTCCCCGGAAGTTCATCTTTAGTGATGTCTTTTTCGACCATTTGGACGCAAATAGACGGCCATACTGAGGATGGTAGACGTGTCTCAAGTTTCTTTCAACAAGCAGCTCCCTATCATTTTTTCAATGTTTCTGACGAGGATTCGATCATTATTCCGTTGTTTTTAATGAGGAAGAATCTGTCAGCTTTAATCCCTAACTGGCTTTGAGGGATTTGAGTGAGAATTTTTTTAGTTTCTTCAAATGAAGATGCTGAGCAGCCTTCCATCGGGTATACCAGGACTTGTGCTGTTTCGTCGGTGTATGGCCCTGTATGGGGTTTGTTTCCCTTGCATTAAGCGCTGCCAGGTAGTCCCGTGGAGGGTTTTGGGTTGCTGGTTGGAATGTAGTTGCTGGGGAATTTCCACGCCAAGATAAAACTTTTGGGGCAAACCATTCAACATACTTATTTATAAATCACAAAATATTTACAAAACCAAATTCAAATTTTAAAAAAAGATCATAATGAAAATGCAAAATTAAGAAAAGAGGATATTTTGATTTTGAGTTTGTAAGAAATTAAGTATTTTAAATATTGGTGTTTGTTTGGTTGCATATACAGATCTCATTTTTAGTTACTTATCTATGATTTCAATCATAATCTATGATTTTTTAAGAGGGGAGATTTTAATGCACTAAAATATAAGAGTACAATGTCAGTGGGAATTCGAATTCGAGATCTCGAGCGCAACAGGTGTCAGAATTTTTAAATATTGTTTTTATTCAGTGTAGTGAACAGTTTATTAATTGAATTTAGGTAAGAGATCTTACATGTAGAAATAGTTTTGTTATTATATATATTTACAAATATACCTATTTGAGTAATGTCAGATAATAATTAGGTAACTTTTGGTAACTTAAATTCGTGTTTTAAACAAAGGGTAACTTTCAAACTTGCTAGTATATTAACGGTTGTTGGTATAAATGTAATAAATAGGTATGGGTGTTTTTGAATTATTTAATATAATTAGATTTTGGTAGAATATTTTTTTGGTAAATGGTAATTATTTGATTTAAAGTAACAGACATAAGTATTTGTAATTTAACAAGCGGTTGGTTTTTTAAATAGTTCGAGGGGTGTGATTTGATACGCAACAACCAAGGGCAGCATTCTTGCTGGCTGAACAGGTTTTTAATTACATTAAACAGGGTGTTCCTTTGTTCGATATTTTTATTTTAACGTAATGGGTTTTGACGCTATGTAGTTGGATGGCAGTTTAGTTACAATGGTATTTCTTTATTATATTAATGATCACAAGTTATATTTTATTTAAAGTCCATTGTAATTGAAATACATACAAATATTGATGATATTAAATCCACTGTGATTGTAATTTCTAATTGAAATGTCAGAATGTGACATGAAAGTGACATGAATGAATCTCGAAAAAAATCTAGAAAAATGGCCCAAATCTCACCCGGCAAGCACTCAGAAGGTGTTATGCCAAATTCAACTTTAATCCGTGATTAGTTCCAATTTGAAATTACGATTATCAGCTTGGTTTGATTGCGTTACAAAAACTCATATAAAACTTTGCAGGTTCTTTTAACTTAAGGGTGGTTTATTACTTTGCCTACAAACTTTATGTAACCTTGACCCTAATCTGCTACAAAACATTCATCTATAATATAAAAACAAACATGTCCTTGACCCAACACCCCACACAACAGTCAATTTTATAATGAACCAAATCTTACCCTGAATTATTATATTTTAGAAATTTACAATATAAAGTTACACCTATCTGTTGCCTGCTCTAATCAACTTCCGTGTTATTTATCTACAGGGTGTTAGAAAATTTACTCTTCGTTTAATCTTTGCTTCAGGATTTACCCTTTAAAACAGAAATAATCTGATAAATAAAGATTTGACATAACCCAAATATATGTGTTTTTATTTTGTTATGAGTTATGATCGTTTCCCTTTTCGGAGCGATTATCTGTTTGTTTCACAAGGAGACTACGGCTACTCGTCATCACCGATTTCGTCCAGGTTCATGGTATATGTAGGGCTTGACTAGAATTGAACGTGACCCAAGTGGGAACTCCAGATGGCCAAGCGTTTAGAAAATTACGATGCTAACACCAAGTTTTATTTCGGTTCATTGTCACGTAAGGATCGTAAAAATTGAAAAAAAAGCAAAAAAATTCTACCCACAGGAGATTCGAACCTGCGACCCTCGGAGTACTAGTCCGACTTCCTACTGCTAAGCTAACTAGTACTTGCAAATTGACCTAACCTAAAAGACTTATGTAGTGTCAGATCTGCGAGAAAAAAATTGATTTTCTAAACGCTTGGCCATCTGGAGTTCCCACTTGGGTCACGTTCAATTCTAGTCAAGCCCTACATATACCATGAACCTGGACGAAATCGGTGATGACGAGTAGCCGTAGTCTCCTTATCAGTAGTGTTTATCAAGTTGTATTTACATCGAAAGAAAGAACTTGTTACTAGATGGCATGCGGTAGGTAATATTACAACGTGGTGGTCCATAGACGATTTTCCGTGTCATCGATGATGAGATGTTGGCGCTAAATTCAAAATTTAAAACCGACATCTTACAAGTTTTGTGAATTTTTATAATTTTGTCAATATTTTATTTTTACTGATTTTTGAATTTATTCATTTTTCCACCATTAAGTTAAGGTGGCTATAACGAGGTGGGGTAAATGTTGCTTTCGCCGAAAATAGCTGCCCGAAGCGGTTGAGGAGAAGTAGTTCGCGTATAATTTTGCGTTTATAGTTTGAAAATTAAGTTTTGCGATTGAAGTTGTATTTTACTTAAATAAAGTGTTAATTTTGAGCGAGAAGTTTTTGATTTATTTGATTTTGGATGGTTTTAAAATTTTGAAGAAATAAGATTTTGATTTTGGTGAAATTGATTGTTGATATGGCCCTGATTCAATAGGCTCTAACACATGATCCCGTTTTGGAGTAGTCATGACTGAACCTACTGACTATATTACCGGATCCGGCCTTAACGTAGAAAGAACCTGATCCCGCCCCACTAAATCATCCGGATGTAGCCTAAGTAATAGCTAACTATTATTAGAAATCGCCAGTGTCGAACGAAAATTTGGTGAGTAAATATAATGGTCGCCCGTGACTCAGCAGTAAGTCGCGCCCATGTTTGTCACGTGCAAGTTCGTTAAGAGCTTAAATAAAATTAAATCATTTTGCTATTTTGTGTAATTAGTTTTTTAATTTTTATTATTTATTTCTATTTTATGTTATTTTGTGAATAATGAAAATTACAGAACACCACTCCCTTGTGCAATTTAACGAACAATTACAAAATTATTTAATATTTGCATTTTAAAAGTAAAAAATTTTCAACCAAGTTACACGCAGTGCAAGTTGAGAAAATGTAAATTTATTTCAACATTTTGGACTCCATTTAAGGATTTGAAATTGTATTGCTACGACTACATAGGTAATTACAGTTCCTGATACCTGTAAATAAAATATTAAAATTAAATATTCGAAAATATATTTTAACTTACAGATGCAATTAATGTGATATCAATAGGAACAATCTCTGAAGCTACGAGAACTGGTTGTAGCCTTCTAAAGAAGCTTTTGATTATTTCCAACTAAAATATTGATTTTAAAAATTATGGTCACCCAATTTTCAAATTAACTTGACTGTAATTATTACCTTAAGTGCTTCTGCTTTTGTTAAACTACTGATGGGATATTGATACAAAAATGTTAAAGTGTCATTCCCCTAAAATATTACGAAGATGATGATAATAAAAATAAATCAGTTGAACATCAGGTTTTCTGCTTTATAAACCCATTAAGGTTTTATATTTAGAATTACGATATTGCAAATGGTTTGACGGAAATATTAAAAAAATTGATTTTATGAAAATGAAATACCACTAAATAAATTTCTTCATGAAATTTGACGTTAGAAAAACTTAAAATTTTACATATAAATTTTCGTTACGGTCAAATTTGCTTTCAGTTCCGACTATTCTGCTTAATCGTAGACACTAGCATGGATTCTTTCGGAAATGAATATAAATAAATCATGCCCATGACAAAAACGAGAATCTAAAATTTTAAATTATTATTTATTTTATAATAATTATCAATTATTTCAGATCTTTCTAAATTATTATTACTTGTATGAACCATTTAATTAAAGTAAAAAAATAATATCCGTAATATAATACTGAAATGTAATAATTTCAACTGAAGTGATCACAAAAATTGTAACACATAATATGACTAGGCAATTGGATTAAACACTAGTAAAAGAGTTATTTTAAAATTTAACAGAATATGTTAAATATAACAGCACAACATACATACCTCTGCTATTATACGTGTTGTCAACAGACTGAAATAAAACACGAAGAAAAGAAAACCTCCCAACTTTAGTAGTATTAGTATTACTCGCTTTGTTACTGGATTTGATTCACTTTCTAACAAACACATTAATACCAAAGATGTACTACAAATCAGAAGTATGATGATTGCTACCAACCACATGAGAATTGTTGGATTAACAAATGAGTTGAATAGCATCATAACCCGTTTTATTTTAATGTGTAACTGACCGTATGACGTTAACGAGTTATTTAAATTTTTATGGACATATAATACTTTAATTAAGTCACTTCTTAAATGTTGCTGATAATTAATATACATAAATAAATATGTACGACCGAAAGTTTCAAATAGTAATCCCATCATTAAATTAACATAACCGCAAACAATAGTTCCAATTTTTTCAGTGAATCCCCAATTTTGGTCATTATCGATGTAAAATACAAACACTATTAGTGAACATAGAATTATGCCAATTAATGCCAAATTTATAGTTATTCTGGTTCTTAATTTAAAGGTATCGATTTGCGGTAATAAATTCTTCAATGTCTGTCTGTGCCATTCGGTTACTATATCTTGCACTGTAGTCATGACAACAATTATTTTGTTAATACCTAACATCGAGATTATCATTAAGAATATAGAGCATAGGTAAAACATTAAATCTGACATGTAAATCATAGCCATGTAAAATGCGTTATGCTTCTGAAACGCATTTGTTAATTTCATTACACTTAAACTACACATTACCATTAACAATAACACAATGCTCAAGCTAGTGCATAAGCAAATTTTAGATTGATAAATAGTTATATTTAAAAATTCATTTGTATGCCGGCAAAAAAATCTTATCCATGGTATTCCTACAATAGATCCTAATGGTATAGATCTCCCGACAGCGCAATGTACGCAATTTTGAAACTTCATATTTTGTAAGTCAACTCCAGCTTTGAATTGAACAAATCATAATGTTATGTCGGTAGACGGTGGTAGATTTATTGGCGTAAAACATGAAATAATTCAAATCACATTATAATAATCTACGATATATTATATACAGATCTATAATATATTAAGTATTAACAAATAAAATTAGAATTACATTATAATACAATTAAGTATTATATAATATATAAAACAGATGTGTATATAGAGTGTCCCAGAACTCAACGTCATTCCTTGGAAAGCTGATTGGCCAGATCATAAGTGACTAAAATATCAAATTATGTAGTTAGCAAAAATTCGTTCGTTTTTGTGATATTAGCACTTTTACGAGTTTCGTACAAAGCCACACTTCCACTTCTTCAAATGCCACAGGCATTGCGACATTCCATATTCTATGATTCTAAGCTAATAGTTTAAAATAAAACCAATATTGGCATACTTTTAGAATAAAAAATATTTTACCTAACTCAGAGTTAATTTTATTTTTATTTTGGTGTATTCGGTCTGTGTTAGCTCGCTGGGCTCGGACCGAGGTCTAATATCCTCCATGTCATACTCTGGGTCAATAAATCGTGATGACGGCCGCCATGGAGAAAGCAGACTAATACAGGTACCCGAATGGTTGCCGCGCCCGTGGCCTGTACGGAAGGCTAAGGTGTCCTGGTGGCTGAGTCATCTCGGGAGCGGCAGTAGTTCTTCTGAGTCTGGCAACATTCCACTTTGGCCTTAATAATTTAAAAGGTTCGCAAGATGAGTCCTTAGGGTAATATTACAACTCTTCGGGGCTATAACTCTTGTGTAGCCCTGGCGTCGTTTATCGGCGTCACCAACTTTGCGGGCTCCATGATGGGTGGGGAGCTCTGAGAGATGAATACTAAATTCTCCTCATGGCAGAATATACAATAAATAAAACAAGTTGAGAAATCAGCAACCATGGATACCTCGCCTATACAAGCGGGTGCGTCCAGTCAGGACACACTGCGCTGCGCAAAAGCAGTTCAGTACAAAAATATTCAGATGCTACGGACAGCAGGGCGGCACTTGTGTCACTCAGGAGTCACAAGGTGATATCGGTTCTGGTGCTTGAATGCATTCAGACACAAAATGTGGTAGCTGTATAATGTAAAAATTAATTAATAGAAAAGGTAAAATAAACCAAAACTGATCAGAATATTACTTTAATAATTTTTTAATTTATCTGCTTCTACTCAAATATGTATTCGTAGGACAAAATTAATAAATTAATAGATGTAAGCATTGACATTGCAAATGCGATTAAATCAAAATTATTATCCAATAATGATTGTATATACAGGTATAACTAAGTAGATCTCAATTGACTCAAACTCTCATTTAGAAACACTTTACGATAATTTTCAAAAAATCTTCAATAAACTCTCATGATTATGTTCTTCAGGCTTTTGTTAATCGGAATATTGGCGTTGATAATTGTGCATTGCAATTAGTGTGTGGGAGTTCTTTTTATGGTCAATCGATGCAGTTCGACTTATTCTCTCACTAACCACCGAAATCAGTGCTTCTCATTTTTCTCTGGTTTTTCTTTTTTTTTTGTATTGATCCATTTACTTTTTCCATAAGTGGTGCATTGGTTTTCACCATTTTCTTGTGGTTAATTTTATAATTCTATTGCCCTGTTCGTCATCTCAGTTCTTGTTGTTTATTAAACCTAGATTTTATATTTTCATTTTTATTGTTTTTGGTATTTTTAGTTTTTATTTTTATTTTTACATTAAAACTTTGTCTTCTTCTGTTTTCTTCATTTCTTTATCCAATCGTATGCTTTTTTTAGTGTTTCTTTTAAATTTTTTCTATATTTTTGTCATCATTATTTTTTATTTCCTTATTTTTTTTTATCTTTCTTAGCTTATTAAACATATCTCTTCTTTACTGATTTGGCAAAATAAAATTTAATAAAACTCAATTTTCAATTTGTAACATACATTTAAGTAAAAACATTTCCCGTCAGGCCCCACATTGAGCGGCAATTTACACGCTACGATTTTCAATTATATTATAACAAGACCTCATTTTTAGATCGATAAGTTGTATTCTAAATACCAAGTCATCGTTGCATAGCAATTGCTTAGTGCAACGATGCCTGAGTAAAACTTACAAGCAACTTATCGATTTAAAAATAATGAGGTCGAATTATATTTATTGAGATAATTACGCGAGCATTTATTTGATATTGACAAACGTCAAAAAAAACGAAGAGGCGTGGCATCAAACCGGATGAGGCACTCTTTCCGCAGGAAGAGACACAATTGCCAGCGTAAGTGTTTGAATTATTTTTGATAATTAAAAATTCAACCATTTAATCTTGTTTTCCTACTAAGGACTACTGTAGTAACGTACAAACTGAAACCCTATCGTGCAGTTGTTGCTTGTGTGTATAAATTTTTTAATGATTCAACATAAAACGACACTCTTAGTGCGATTTAACCATTTCTGATATTTTAAAATTTTCAATCTAACATCAGAACAAAATTGCACGAGAAAGTCAGTGTTCTATAAATATCTTTCGATTGGTGTAATAAAAACTTTAAAATTTATAACGAAGTGCAGTGAAATACAAGTAGTCACAGGAGCAGTTTATTTTCGACTCCACACAAGAATTTCAAATTGGATTGCGATGACAACATAAGCAAGTACTGTTCCTGATATCTGCAAAGCAAATAATATATTTAAAAAAGTATGCTTTTGAATAAATGAATATAAAGTACTTACAGTTCCAAGCAAAGCTATATCAATTAAAACCATATTGGAAGCCACTAAAACTGGTTTTTCCTTTCTCAATATGTTTTTAACTACTTCCAACTAAAACATAAAAAAATCACTTTTTGACATAAAACTAAAAGGTTATTTATTTCTTACACCCGTATTCACAAAACATTTAAATTCAAACAGTTTTTAAAGTAAATTCAAACTTTTAAACAGTTCACAAAACTGTTAAATTTTACGAAGATTTCTATAAGCTTTGGCACTTAAATTAAATATAATCCCGTTTTTTAAATGCTATTAGCGACATATGGTTTAAAAGTTTAAATTCAATACATCAGTTAGTTTATGCTATAAAAATGCGAAAGTCTTCTAATTGACTCAAGTGAATTCGAAAGTCCAGGTTCACTTTTCCGCAGTAATAGTTTTTTTTCTTTAATTATTCCATATTATATGGGTAACAGAATATTGCATGGTCAGTATTGCATTCATAAATATTCCACATAGCTTTTAAAAAATAGCTATTTCTGCGGAGAATTAAACTTGAGACCTTCAGAATTGTGAACGCGTTACCAGCCCATCGGCTAGAAATTCGTTGGGTGATTGTTGCATAAATTAACTAAAATATTGCAAGTAGATCAAAGGGAATAAGGGAAGAATAAAACTTAGGGTGTAATGAGTGTTAATTTTATTTAAAAAGTAAGATGTTTTTAATTTTTCAAATGTCTTGGTTGTGCTATTTAAGAAAATGTGGTTATTCTATTTAAAAACTAACTATTGCAATTTTTACCTGAAGTGCTTCTTCCAGTGTAAATCTGCTTATAGGATATTTGTACAAAAAATTTAAAACGTCGTTTATCTAAAATCATAAAAAAATAATGATCTTGATATTATAGTAACAAGAATCGATTGATCGTCATTCTTTCCTCCTTCGTTAAATGTATAATTTTAAAATACTTAATAAAAACTTAAAGGCGATCGTAAACTCCTGTGACTCAAAAAGAACTTTGAATACATCTGCAATAACTACATCAGTTCTCTTTATGAGACTCATGACTTATGACCCATTATGAGTCACATATAAAAATATGTATATGAACAAAAATGAAGACAATGAAATTTTCAACCAGAAAAGTCTAAAAAGTTTTGCTGTAAAATTGATTTTTATATACCAAAACACGGCTTCAAAACCGGCAATTTGCATTGTTAACATGAGAGCATCCGGATTTCATTCCGGATTTCATTTAATTTATACATATTATGTGGGAAATAGCGTAGACTTATTACATAGTAAGATATGTAAATCAATATTGTCACAACTACGCCATTTATATATTTATTATAAAATATTATAAAGTATTATAAAATACTATATACTACATACCATATTTTTAATACCTGTTGCCATCAGACACAAATGAAGCATTAAGAGCCCAAAGAGGCCAAATATTAATAATATTACTATTATTCGTACAGTTACTGGATTTGATTCTCTCTCTAAGAAACATATTAATACCAAAGAGGTATCACAAATCAGGAGTATTATGCATGCTACCAACCACATGATGAGCGTTGGATTAACGTAGTGATTGAATAGCAATATAAGTTTTTTTAGTTTAATGTGCAGTTGTCCATATGGTATTAAAACGTTACTTAAATTTTTATACCCATAAAGTGCTTCAATCAACTCATATTTGAAATGATTTTGATAATTAGTAGCTATGTATAAATATAGATGTCCTATGCTGTCGAAGAGAAATGCTATCATTAAATTAGCATAAGTAGAAACGATGGTACCAATCTTTTCAGCTAAACTCCACGTTGGGTCGCTATCGATATAAAATAAAATCACTATTAGTCCGCTTATTATTACGCCGACAAATAGCAAATTTCTATAAATTCTAGTTCTTAATTGGAATGTATCGAATCGTGATAATAAAATCTTCAAAGTTAATTCTTGCCATTGGTCTATTATCTTTTGGGCTGTGACAATAACAGCAATTATGCTCTTTATACTAAATATCGATATCGTCATAGCTAACACAGACAAAACATGAAACATTAAATCTGAAGTGTAGATTATAGTGATTGAAAATGAGGTATCCATCTTTAACAGATGTGTTAAACTCATTATACAAAATGCGCACATTCCCATTAACAAAATCAAGACGCATAAGCTAATACATAAACGAAGCTTAGAAGGGTAAAGAGTTATGTATAATTGATTATTTGTGTGTTGGCAACTGTATTTTATAAATGGAAGTCCTACAATGGATCCAAATGGTATTGCTCTCCCAACGGCGCATTGAATGCAGTTTTGATATTTCATTTCTCTCTAGAGAAAGCAAAACTTTGTAGCACACAAACCGAAATTTGATGTAGCTGCAAATGATGTAGCTTCCTCTTTCCAATTGAAGGAGGAAGGTTTATCGATTAAATAAATAAAATTATAAACACATTATAAATCAAACATAATATTAAATATAATATTAAACATAATATTAAACATAATAGTAAACATAATATTGTTCAAGTATATAGAGATAGAGAGAGAATTACCATATGTACATTGTAGGTAGTTAAACTTTTGTTTTTTAGACCAGCAGTGTGGCGTAAAGACTACACCGGCCGACTGGGAAGCGGGTGACCGCGGTTCAAATCCTGGTCGAGTCGAATACGCTGCTGTGATCTGGGGCCCAAGATAGATCTGTGGGCTGTGCAGAAGGGAGGGGGACCCCCACTGCATCCATACTTTGTCCCAAGAGAGCAATATGATATGATATAACAATTGTTTATCATGAATGTTGCCACGATGCCCGGATTCGGGCGTACCGAACAAGAAGAAGAAGAGAAACTTTCGTTTAACTGGATTCAGTTAAAATCTGGCGAGCATTATCCGACATCCCCGATATTGTTTTTGTTCAGTAAGCTCTAGTGATCCCCAATCCGCGGTTTTAATCTGGTGAACTCTATCGGAGCAGTCATGACTGGACCTGACTCTCGTCGGATTTGGCCGACATAGACATAGAGTATATTATGATAATTGTTTAATTTATGTAAATAAATTTTACATTGTTAATTTTTAATCGTCCGGTATATTTAAGTTACTATTTATTATTTTAAGTTGGTAGTATTTTGTTAAGTTTGATTATGGTAAAATGTGTATGGAGGCTTTTTGATGACCGATTGCCTAGAGAACAGACGTTTAATTCGTCCGTTCAAATTTAATTTAATTAAAGTTATGATATTAGGTGTGCTAAAAAGTTCCCGCCCCAATTAGACATTAAATGACGTCAAAGTAGATTATCTCTGAAACTACTTATCAGATCGCATATTCATATTATATGTCGTTGGAAAAATAACACTTTTAGCTAAAACACCAAATGTAAAATCATTCCATTGGGCTCAGACAGTTGTGAAAAATTGCTGTTTAAACATGGAAGTAAATAAAGAAAAAATTCGCTACATTTTACAATTTTTCTTCGATCAAGGAAAAAACGCCACGCAGGCTCGTGAAAAAATTTGTGCTGTTTATGGTCAAAATGCTCTATCTAAAATAGGAGCAAAATAATGGTTAGCGCGGATTCGTTCTTGAAATTTTGATGTCAAAGATGCACCACACTCTGATCGGCCATTCATTGAAAAAGTTGAGGAAATTCTAGAAATTGTGAAACAAAACCGTCATTTAAACACTGTAGAGTTCACCAATAGTCTAAACATCAATCGCTAAACAGTTGCAAACCATTTGAAAAAATCTGAATTTAAAAAAAAGCTCGATATTTGGTTGCCACATGATTTTTTGATGAATAAAAATTTACTCGACCGAGTTTTCATCTGCGAGTCGTTGCTGAAATGTAATGAAATCGAACCATTTTTGAAGCGAATGGTTACTGGAGATGAAAAACACACAACAACTTTGTGCGCAAAAGATCGTGGTCAAAACAAAATGAAGCTTCCCAGACGGTGGCAAAGCCGGAACTTGCCAATCGAAAGGTGATGCTGTCTGTTGGGTGGGATTGGAAAGGTATTCTCTGTTATGAGCTGTTCAAACGATTGATTCTGCTTGGTACTATCTACAATTAACTAGATTACAGGAAGAGATTCAAAAAAAGCGGCCAGAATTTATCAATAGGAAGGGTATTGTGTTCCATCATGACAACGCCAGACCTAAAGTATCTTTGGTGGCCCGACAAAAACTGGAAGAGCTTAGCTGGGAAGTTTTCGTGCATCCATCGTATAGCCCGGACCTTGCACCATCAGATTTTCATTTGTTTCGGTTTCTTCAAAATTCCCTTAATGGTGTAAAGTTGGTTTCAAAAGAAGCCTGTGAAAACCACTTGGTTAAGTTTTTTACCGATAAACCACAGAAGTTTTACAGTGATGGAATAATGGTTTTAACCGAAAAGTGGCAAAAGGTTTCCGAACAAAATGGAGCATATTTGGTTTAAATAAAGAATTTGGAAACATAAAAATTTAATGTATGAAAAACTATCTAATTTGGCCGGGAAGTTTTTAGCACACCTAATATTTAAGTTTTTAAAAAAGTGTTTTATTTAATAAAGTTTAGGAAATTAAAAATTTACGTAAATTACATTGCATTATATTATCCTGCCTTCAAATGATTCACTACATAACTTCGCTTAAAATCATCCTAATTAATAAAAAATTTACTCACAACAAATCAAAAATTGTATGCACAATATCATCAATAAAAAATATCGTCACTCTCTGCCGCAATACCTCCAATCACCAGCACACCAAATTTTGTCCGGAGATACGATGTTCATTTTCATTTTTGTTATCTATTGTGGTAGCCTTAACAAAGATATCGGTAGCCCTGGCAAAGATATCTATATGTATCACCCCCTACCCTAAATCTATCTATAAAATTTTTTTAACAAAATCTAAAATGAAAAAAATTTTTTATTTTTGTACGCCACTGAATTTTTTCCAAAATTTTTATATACGTCACATAATACCGTAAGAAGTCACAAATAAAATTTCTCCAAGATTGGTACAACAAATTTTTTCGGTCATCTAGCGGATTTTTCGAAAATAAATTTTTGTAAATTACTGACTGTCGATTTACTGATTCTGAAAACATTTGCGAAAAAATTTAACAAACAGCCTAAACTTGGTCGCTACCTAGTGGCAGAACCTTTTACTTATAAAGTAACGTTCCGTCAGTCCGTACGACGATATTATAAAATATTTCCCACCGAACCACCTATTTTTGTATTCTAAAATTAATTGTTACAAGCCCTAAACTCAATTCTTATGCTGCACTCGGTATACAAATCAACATTAACCTAATTTTGACACATATGTCACAAAATTATAACGTTTATTAAAATTTTGAATATATTGTTTTATTTTTGCCAGCCATCTGACCAATTCTCACAAAAAAAAATTTTGTCCGGAGATACGATGACATAATGTTCATTTTTGTTTTCTATTGTGGTAGCCTTAACAAAGATATCGGTAGCCCTGGCAAAGATATCTATATGTATCACCCCTACCCTAAATCTATCTATAAAAGTTTTTTTAACAAAATCTAAAATGAAAAAAATTTTTTATTTTTGTACGCCACTGAATTTTTTCCAAAATTTTTATATACGTCACATAATACCGTAAGAAGTCACAAATAAAATTTCTCCAAGATTGGTACAACAAATTTTTTCGGTCATCTAGCGGATTTTTCGAAAATAAATTTTTGTAAATTACTGACTGCCGATTTACTGATTCTGAAAACATTTGCGAAAAAATTTAACAAACAGCCTAAACTTGGTCGCTACCTAGTGGCAGAACCTTTTACTTATAAAGTAACGTTCCGTCAGTCCGTACGACGATATTATAAAATATTTCCCACCAAACCACCTATTTTTGTATTCTAAAATAAATTGTTAAAAGCCCTAAACTCAACTCTTATGCTGCACTCGGTATACAAATCAACATTAACCTAATTTTGACACATATGTCACAAAATTATGACGTTAATTAAAATTTTGAATATATTGTTTTATTTTTGCCAGCCATCTGACAAATTCTCACAAAAAATATATAAATTAAGATTTCAGTTAATATTTTCTATAATTTTTCTGACCTGCCCCGCCCTGTTACAATTGGCTCGGTTTGTTTTCTCACCAATACTTATACTTTCAAAGCTCCACGACACACCAAATTTTAGCTGAATCGGTTAAACATTTCCGGAGATACGACGACATTTTCATTTTTTTTTATTTATTTTATTGTGGTGGCCCTGGTGAAGATTTCTCTGGCAAAACCTTATTTTCACCATTCCAGCCCACGAGGCATACGTCCAATAAGTTTGATTGCAATCGACGTAGAAATGCCGGAGAAAATCGATCGACAAAAACTTTTTTCATGTTTTTGCCAAAAAAGTTAATTTTATTTTTTTCATGTTGCATTAGTGATTTCTATCGAAGGATTACATATGCTCTCATATCCATTAGGATCAATGTACCTACGTACCAAATTTGGGTAAGATCCCTTCAGCATTTCTTGAGTTATTCACTCTTAAAGTTTCAACTTTGACAACTTGTGATTTTTGACAGACGACAGATAGAAGATTAATTTTACCTATTCTGGATAAAGCCTTTTAAGGCCTTTAAAATAACATATCGCAAGACAAAATATTTTTTAAAAATCCCGTATTATTTTCTTGTGGTGGCACTCCTGATTGATAGATCGCGACGAAAGCCTTATTTTCACCTTTCCACCGTGAATCCTACCACCATACCAAATTTGGTCGCAATTGGTTGGATGGTTCGGAAGCAAATCGATCGACAAAATCCAACGACAGACAGACCGACAGACAGACAGACCGACACAGAAATTTTTATTTTACTTTTTGCAGATCTTTACGTTTCTGAACACGGTGATCTCGAAAATGCAAAAAAAAAAGTTGAAATTTTTTTTCGATTACCATACCTCCAATTTTTTTTTAAAATTGATTGGAGGTAATATATAAATTAAGATTTCAGTTAATATTTTCTATAATTTTTCTGACCTGCCCCGCCCTGTTACAATTGGCTCGGTTTGTTTTCTCACCAATACTTATACTTTCAAAGCTCCATCGACACACCAAATTTTAGCTGAATCGGTTAAACATTTCCGGAGATACGACGACATTTTCATTTTTTTTTATTTATTTTATTGTGGTGGCCCTGGTGAAGATTTCTCTGGCAAAACCTTATTTTCACCATTTCAGCCCACGAGGCATACGTCCAATAAGTTTGATTGCAATCGACGCAGAAATGCCGGAGAAAATCGATCGACAAAAACTTTTTTCATGTTTTTGACAAAAAAGTTAATTTTATTTTTTTCATGTTGCATTAGTGATTTCTATCGAAGGATTACATATGCTCTCATATCCATTAGGATCAATGTACCTACGTACCAAATTTGGGTAAGATCCCTTCAGCATTTCTTGAGTTATTCACTCTTAAAGTTTCAACTTTGACAACTTGTGATTTTTGACAGACGACAGATAGAAGATTAATTTTACCTATTCTGGATAAAGCCTTTTAAGGCCTTTAAAATAACATATCGCAAGACAAAATATTTTTTAAAAATCCCGTATTATTTTCTTGTGGTGGCACTCCTGATTGATAGATCGCGACGAAAGCCTTATTTTCACCTTTCCACCGTGAATCCTACCACCATACCAAATTTGGTCGCAATTGGTTGGATGGTTCGGAAGCAAATCGATCGACAAAATCCAACGACAGACAGACCGACAGACAGACAGACCGACACAGAAATTTTTATTTTACTTTTTGCAGATCTTTACGTTTCTGAACACGGTGATCTCGAAAATGCAAAAAAAAAAAGTTGAAATTTTTTTTCGATTACCATACCTCCAATTTTTTTTTAAAATTGATTGGAGGTAATATATAAATTAAGATTTCAGTTAATATTTTCTATAATTTTTCTGACCTGCCCCGCCCTGTTACAATTGGCTCGGTTTGTTTTCTCACCAATACTTATACTTTCAAAGCTCCATCGACACACCAAATTTTAGCTGAATCGGTTAAACATTTCCGGAGATACGACGACATTTTCATTTTTTTTTATTTATTTTATTGTGGTGGCCCTGGTGAAGATTTCTCTGGCAAAACCTTATTTTCACCATTTCAGCCCACGAGGCATACGTCCAATAAGTTTGATTGCAATCGACGCAGAAATGCCGGAGAAAATCGATCGACAAAAACTTTTTTCATGTTTTTGACAAAAAAGTTAATTTTATTTTTTTCATGTTGCATTACTGATTTCTATCGAAGGATTACATATGCTCTCATATCCATTAGGATCAATGTACCTACGTACCAAATTTGGGTAAGATCCCTTCAGCATTTCTTGAGTTATTCACTCTTAAAGTTTCAATTTTGACAACTTGTAATTTTTGACAGACGACAGATAGAAGATTAATTTTACCTATTCTGGATAAAGCCTTTTAAGGCCTTTAAAATAACATATCGCAAGACAAAATATTTTTAAAAAATCCCGTATTATTTTCTTGTGGTGGCACTCCTGATTGATAGATCGCGACGAAAACCTTATTTTCACCTTTCCACCGTGAACCCTACCACCATACCAAATTTGGTCGTAATTGGTTGAATGGTTCGGAAGCAAATCGATCGACAAAATTTGACGACCGACAGACAGACAGACAGACCGACACAGAAATTTTTTTTTTACTTTTTGCAGATCTTTACGTTTCTGAACACGGTGATCTCGAAAATGCAAAAAAAAAAGTTGAAATTTTTTTTCGATTACCATACCTCCAATTTTTTTTTAAAATTGATTGGAGGTAAAAATCCCAACAAGACTCAACTACAAAATTGCCGAACGGCAAAAGCCTAGTTACAACCAATTTCCACGCCAACATGAAACTTTTGGCGCAAACAGCCATTCAAAATATTTACAAACCACAAAATATTTACACAACCAAATTCAAATTTAAAAAACAATCAAAATAAATATTCAAATACAATAAATAAAATATTAAAATTCAAAATTAAGAAAAATGGATTTAGGATTTATTAATAATTATTTTGAATTTAAATTTTGTGAATTTTTAAAATTTTGTCAATAGTTCATTTTTATATACTGATTTTTGAATTTGTTCATTTTCCCACCAACAAATTAAGGTCACAATAACGAGGTGGGGAAAATGTTGCCTTTGCCGAAAATGGCCGCCCAAAGCGGTTGAGAAAAAGTAGTCTCCCATATAATTTTGCGTTCATAGTTTGAAAATTTAATTTTGTGATTTAAGTTTAAGTTGTATTAGTTGTGCTAAAAAGTTCCCGACCAATTTAGATATTTTTTCAAACACAAAATTTTTATGTTCCGAAATTCTTTATTTAAACCAAATATGCTCCATTTTGCTCGGAAACCTTTTGCCACTTTTTGGGCAAAACCATTATTCCATCACTGTAAAACTTCTGTGGTTTATCGGTAAAAAACCTACCGAAGTGGTTTTCACTGGCTTCTTTTGAAGTCAACTTTACACCACCAAAGGAATTCTAAAGAAACCGAAGCAAATGATAATCCGATGGTGCAAGGTCCGGGCTATATGGTGGATGCATCAAAACTTCCCACTCAAGCTCTTCCAGTTTTTCTCCGACCACCAAAGATACGTGAGATCTGGCGTTTTCATGGTGAAACACAATACCTTTCCTATTGATCAATTCTGGCCGCTTTTTTTGAATCTCTTGCTGTAATAATCTAGTTAATTGTTGATAGTAGCGTGCAGAATCAATCATTTGAACAGCTCATAATAGAGAATACCTTCTCCCATTCTACCAATCAGAGAACATCACCTTTCGATTGGTGAGTCCCGGCTTAGACACAGTCTGGGAAGCTTCACCTCGTTTCGACCACAATCTTTTGCTCACAACGCAACGTTGCCGGATGTAATCCATTTTTCATCTCCAGTAACCATTTGCTTCAGAACTGGGTTGATTTCATTACGTTTCAGGAACGATTCGCAGGTGGAAACTTGGTCAAGCAAATTTTTATGCGTTAAATCTTGTGGCTATTCAATATCGAGCTTCTTTTTGAATTCAGAGTTTTTCAAATGCTTTGCAACTGTTTGGCGATTGATGTTTAGACTCTTGGTGATCTCTACAGTGCTTAGACGACAGTTTTGTTTCACAATTTCTAAAATTTTTCCAGAACGAAAACGCGCAAACCGTTATTTTGCTCCTGTTTTCGATAGAGCATTTGGACCATAAACAGCACTAATTTTTTCATGAACCTGTGTGTTGTTTTTTCCTGGATCAAAGCAAAATTGTAAAATATAACAAATTTTTTCTTTATGTACTTCCAACTTTAAACAGCAATTTTTCACAACTGCATGAGCCGAATTGAATGATTTTACGTTTAGTTTTTTAGGTAAGAGTCTCATTTTTTCGATGATATATATGAATATGCGATCAGATAAGTACTTTCAGAGAAAATCTACTTTGACGTCATTTATTGTCTAATTGGGCCGGAAACTTTTTAGCACACATATATTTTATTTAAATAAAGTGATAATTTTGAGCGAGTATGTTTTGATTTATTTGATTTTAGATGATCTTAAAATTTGGAAGAAATTGGATTTTGATTTTGGTGAAATCGAATGTTGATGTAGCCCTGGCTCTATAGGCTCTAATGATCCCGTATCCGAGCAGTCCTGACTAAACCTACTGACTATAGTTCTACTGAAGTAGAACCTAAATCTACAACAAATGTTCGAACGCGACGAATTAAATTTTGATTAGAAACAAATCATATTTTTATAACTGTAACTGGAACCCAGCAGTAAGTGGCGCCCGTGTTTCTCACGGGCACGTACCTAAAGGCTTAAATAAAACTACAAAATTTATTATTTTTGTTTTATTTTTTTTATTTTTGGAATAATGAAAATTACAAAACACCACTCCCTTGTGTGATTTAACAAACAATTATAGGTATGTATATATGTATTATTCAAAAATTTGCATTTTAACAGTCAAAAATTTTCAACCAAGTTACACGCAGTGCAAGTTGCCAAAAAGTAAGTTTATTCCTTCATTTTTGACTCCTGATAAGTATTTGAAATTGTATTGCAACGACTACGTAGGTAAGTATAGTTCCTGATACCTGTAAATGAAATATTAAAATTAAATATTCGAAAATATGCTTTAACTTACAGATCCAATTAATGTGACATCAATGGGAACAATCTCTGAAGCTACGAGAACTGGTTGAAGCCTTCTAAAGAAGCTTTTGATTATTTCTAACTAAAATATTGATTATGGAAAATATGGTCACCCAATTTTAAAACCAACTTGACTGCAATTATTACCTTAAGTGCTTCGGCTTTAGTTAAACTACTGATAGGATATTGATACAAAAATGTTAAAGTGTCATTCCCCTAAAATATTACAAAGATGGTGATAATAAAAATTAATCAGTTGATCAGGTTTTCTACTTTATAAACCCATTAACGTTTTATGTTTTGAATTAGAAAATTGCAAATGGTTTGACGGAAAAATTAAAAAAATAAATATTGTGACAATTAATACCACTTAAAAAATCCCTTCATGAAATTTGACCTTAGAAGAACTTAAAATTTAACTTATAAATTTTCGTTACGGTCAAATTTGCTTACACTTCCGACTATTCTGCTTAATCATAGACACTAGCATGGACTCTTTTGGAAATGAATGATAATAAATGATGCCCATGATAAAACTCAGGACCTAAAATTTAAAAAGTAATATACTGCATTATCAAATTTGAAAATTTTCTGTTTAAAGACATCAACTCAACAACATTTTATATTAAGATTTTTATATTGACATAAATGTATAAATTGTTCAGCAAATATTTCTTTACAAGGAACATTTCACTAAACATAATAATTTTACTTCTGCTTTTATCAATTATTTCAGATCTTTCTAAATTATTATTACTTGTGTGAACTATTTAATTAAATTAAGAAAATAATTCCCTAATTTTAATACTGAAGTGTAATAATTTTAACTAAATTGATCACAAAAATTGTGACTCGCAATATGACTAGCTAATTAAAGTAAACACCAATAAAAGAGTTATTTAAAAATTTAACAGAGTATGTTAAATATAAGAGCACAACATAGTACATACCACTGTTATTATACGTGTTGCCAACAGACTGAAATAAAACATGAAGAAAAGAATACTTCCCAGTTTTACTAGGACTAGCAATACTCGTTTTGTTACTGGATTTGATTCCCAATCTAACAAACTCATTAATACCAAAGATGTACTACAAATCAAAAGTATGATGACTGCTACCAACCACATGAGAATTGTTGGATTAACAAATAAGTTGAACAGCATCATAACTCTTTTTATTTTAATATGCAACTGGCCGTATGACGTTAACGAGTTATTTAAATTTTTATGGACATATAATACTTCAATTAAGTCATTTCTCAAATGTTCCTGATAATTAATATACACAAACAAATATGCACGACCAAAAGTTTCAAATAGTAACCCCATCATTAAATTAACATAACAGCAAACAATAGTTCCAATTTTTTCAGTGATTCCCCAATTTGGGTCGTTATCGATGTAAAATAAAACCACTATTGATGAACCTAGAATTAAACCTATTAATGCCAAATTTATGGTAATTCTGGTTCTTAATTTGAAGGTATCGATTTGCGGAAATAAATTTTTTGTTGTCTGTCTGTGCCATTCGGTTACTATATCTTGCAATGCAGTCACAGCAACAATTATTTTGTTAATACCTAACATCGAAATTAGCATTAACAATATAGAGCATAGGTAAAACATTAAATCTGAAGTGTAAATCATTGCCATATAAAATGCGTTATCATTTTGAAACGCATTTGTTAATTTTATTACACTTAAACTACACATTATCATTAACAATAACACAGTGCTCAAGCTAGTGTATAAACAAATTTTAGATCGATAAATAGTTATATTTAAAAATTCATTTGTATGCCGACAAAAGAATCTTATCATTGGTAACCCTACAATAGATCCTAATGGTATAGATCTCCCGACAGCGCAATGTATGCAATTTTGAAACTTCATATTTTGTAAGTCAACCCCAGCTTTGAATTGAACAAATCATAATGCTATGACGGTAGACAGTAGTAAACTTTTTGGTTTAAAACATAAAATGATTTGAATCACATTATAATAATCTACCATATAACAGATCTATACATTTAGTATAACAAATAAAATTAGAACCACATTAGAAAACAATTAAGTATTATAATATAATAATATATATAAAACAGATTTGTATACAGGGTGTCCCAAAACTCAACATTACCCCTTGGAAGGCTGATTGGCTAGCTTATGAGTGACCAAAATATCAAAATATGGCGTTAGTATAAATTCGCTCGTTTTTGAACTATTAGCACCTTTACGAGTTGCGTATAAAGTACAAAGAAATCACTTCTTCTAATGCCAAAGGAACATTCAATATTTAATAAACCAAAAGGAATAACGGGTTGAATGGGCATGCAAATCAAACCACTATACTATGATTGTCAACGTTTCAGAGTATTTATTACTCCATCTTCAGGACTAGTTGGAGAAAAGGCCTTGTTTGCCTTTGTCGGAGTGCTTGTTCGGTTAGTGCTAGTGAATCTGTGATTATCGAGAAATTTACGAGGTAAAATTAAGCGAAAACCTAGAAAAGCTTGGATCAAATAAATATTGAAAGGTCAAAAATATATAATTGATTTTTGCTATCGTCTACACGCCCTTCGTTATATATTGAGGTCACCCGAAGGTCTCAAAATATAAATGTAGAAAATCGTAGTAGTCCACTTATGTTTTGTATGTCACTTATTAATTATTCACATGTAACAGTTTGTCATAATAAACCTACCAGTATTATTAATCTTAGTATTAAATTCATTATAACAAAAGGATATGGGCCCTCATAGTGGATATATTACTTGGATATAATATTTGGAAGAAACGAGTCGAATTGCACTTAGATGCTATAGATATGTTAACAAAGGTTAATGAAAATATGTCATTAGCGTTGAGTCCAGTAGATCAATTGGCATGGAAAACTCTGGATAAAAAGGCAAAAAATGTAATTGCTGGAGTTGTGCCTGATGAATTTTTCGGTATTATTGACGGAAAATGTACTACTAAGCTCATGTTTGAAGCATTGGAGATTAATTTTAGTGTGAAAAGTGTAACGCAGCAAACATATATCAAGAGAAATATAATGCAGCTATGTCTAAAAGGACAAAGTATGGCAGATCATTTTCTAATTTTTGATGACTTGATAAGAAAGTTGAAAAATTCTGGTGGAACAGTTTCTGATAGTGACGAAATAAGTTATCTTTTTTTAACATTGCCTGAAGAATATGATGCAGTGACTTCTGCATTAGAAAATTTGGAGATTCTAAGTGTGAATATAGCGAAGTCCAGATTGATAGCAGAAGAAACGAAGAAAAAAGGTCGTGAAGTTCTAGTTTCTGAAGGAAATCCTGCTGCTTTCCATGGTCAAAAGAAAAACAAACCTTGGAAAAAGCACGAGGTGGTATGTTATGGTTGCAAATCTAAGGGTCATAAAGTTGCAGATTGTCCGAAGAAAAAAGGAAAAATATCACATAATATAGCAATAAATGAAAATGTAGCTATGATAACAGAAAAGTTTTCTTTGTTGAAAAAGAAAATATAGTTGTGGGAACTGCAAACATTATTAAAAATGAAAATTGCGTCGTATGGTTCCTTGATTCTGGTGCAACAGATCATCTTATTAATGATGTTGATTTGTGTAACTCGATTCAAGATTTGAAAAACCCTGTTAAAATCAATACTACAGATTCAGAAACATCAATTTTTGCTACAAAAAGTCTATTAGTCTATTGTCTATTAGTGAAATTTCATATGTACCAAATCTGTGATGCAATTTATTTTCAATCAAACGATTAACGAAATTGGGTATCACTACTGTGTTTCATGAAAATTATGCAATCATAAAAAAAAATGGTTTCATCATTGGATATGCTCGTGCTAAAGGTGATTTGTATGAGTTTGTTGTTACAATGAAGAAACAAAGTATGTTGAGTAGTTCAGATGAGGAAAATCTTTGGCATCGTCGTTTCGGACATTTGAATATTAATAGTTTGCTGAAGTTGGAAAATAATGAAATGGTAACTGGCATGAAGAAGATTAAAGGTAACACTGGTATTTGCGAATTTTGTCAAAAAGGTAAGCAATTCATTTATTTTTGTTATTAAAAATTTGTGTTCCCATAAACATTCTCTTTGATTTTGTCTAACGACGAGGAAGGACTTATTTAATAGGGGCGGACATAGCAATTTATTATTTAAAAATTTGCATTCAAAATGTCAAAAATTTTCAACCAAGTTACACGAAGTGCAATTTGCTATAAAATAGATTTATTTCTTCAGTTTTGACTCCATATAAGCATTTGAAATTGTATTGCAACGACAACATAGGTAAGTACAGTTCCTGATATCTGTAAATGAGATATTAAAATTAAATATTCAAATAGTTATTAAGAAACTAGTTTTATAAGTGGCGTTTTTAACGCACGCAATCCGTTTAGAGAACGAGCCGCGTAGCGGGGAGCTTTCTAAAGGATAAGTGCGATAAAACCTCTTATAAAACGAGTTTCTTATACTATTTTTTCTATTTTCCGCTTTATATGCCCTAAAAATATTAAAAATGTGCATTTTATTAAATAAAGGGCTTTTCAATAAGGACGGGTCGATGTTAATATGAAATAAAAGAAGCTGTGTTCGAGTTATTATCAAAATTCTTTTTTTAATTGAAAGGCTCATGTATGCCATTATGTATTAAATACCACATTATTTAAATGTCCGCCGCGGCTTCTCATGGTTGCTCGGATCCGAGTGGTCCAATTTTCAACAACTCTGCGGCATAGATCTGGCTGAATTTGGGCAATGGCCTGGGATATGTTGGGCTTAAGGTCATTCATTGGTCGTGTGCGGCCTATTGGCATAGACCTGCGACTTCAGAAAACCCCACAAGAAAAAATTTAGGAGTCAAATCGCAAGATTTTGGCGGCGAATTGACGTCACCTCTGCGAGAGATAACCATACCCACACATCTTTGATGCAGATTGTTCATCGTGTCGTTCGCTGTGTGGCATGATTTTATCATTTGCACGTGCTGCTCAATCGTGTAACTGGTCATGGTAATTTGGCATGAGTTAATAAATAATAAAAAATAGTTTAGAATAGAATTGTCAAAACAACATGGCTGCCACAAGCTGCCAACATCGACCCGTCCCAATTGAAAAACCCTTTAATAGTAAATTTGAATTTTTTTTGTATTTTTGTGAGAGTTGGTAACAAAAAATTTACAGGTTAGGAGATCGCATAAAAGTTTAAATAAACGAAATTATACTTGCAGTTTACAATTTTCTTTATTATTATTAATTATTTTATAGATAATTAACGTTATTTTGCATCAATTTATAGGTTTATAATATTATTTATAGTGACATCATTAGTTTTAATTTTCACTTGACGTTTATAGTTACCAACCTTTTAAAACAAAAAATTGCCTTTCGATATATTGTCCATTTCGATACGCAACTGGGTTTTGAAATAACTTTGTTTTAGACGCAAAATAGAAAAAATATATTATAACTTACAGATCCAATTAAGGTGACATTAATAGGAACAATCTCTGAAGCTACGACAACTGGTTGTAGCCTTCTAAAGAAGCTTTTGATTATTTCCAACTGAAATATTGATATTGGAAAATATGGTCACCCAATTTTAAAACTAACTTGACTGTAATTATTACCTTAAGTGCTTCTGCTTTTGTTAAACTACTGATAGGATATTGGCATAAAAATGTTAAAGTGTCATTCCCCTAAAATATTACGAAGAAGATGATGATAATATAAATAAATCAATTGATCGGGTTTCTGCTTCATAAACTCATTAACGTTTTATGTTTAGAATCAGGAAATTGCAAACGGTTTGACGGAAAAATTAAAAATATAATAATTGTAAAAATTAATACCACTAAAAAAAGCACTTCATGAAAATTAAATTTAGAAAAACCGAAAATTTTACTTATAAATTTTTGTTACGGTCAAATTTGCTGTCACTTCCGACTATTCTGTTTAATCGTAGACACTAGCAATGATTTTTTTGGAAATTAATGTTAATAAATGATGCCCATGACAAAAATCAGAATCTAAAATTTAAAATAATATATTACACGATATTATCAAAATACAATCAAAATTGTAAAATGTTCTGTTTACAGACATCAACTCAACAAAATTTTAATTTAAGATTTTTATATTGACATTTTATAAATTGTTCAGAAAATATTTTTTTACCGGAAACTTTCTACTAAACATAATAATTTTACTTCTGCTCTCACCAATTATATCCGATCTTTCTAAATTATTATCACCTGTGTGAACCATTTAGGTAAATTAAAACAATAATTCTCATAATTTAATACTGCAATGTAATAACATCAACTGAACTGATTACAAACATGTAACACGTAATCTGACTACGTAATTGGAATAAACACTAATAAATGGGTTATTTTAAAATTATTTAACAGAGCTATTTTAAATATAACTGTACAACATACATACCACTGCTATTATACGTGTTGCCAACAGACTGAAATAAATCATGAAGAAAAGAAAACCTCCCAATTTTATTAGTATTAGCACTACCCGTTTTGTTACTGGATTTGATTCACTTTGTAACAAACACATTAATACTAATGATGTACTACAAATCAGAAGTATGACGATTGCTATACTAACCACATGAGCATTGTTAGATTAATGAATGAGTTGAATAGCATTATAACCCTCTTTAGCTTAATGTGCAACTGGGCGTATGACGTTAACGTGTTATTTAAATTTTTATGAACATATAATACTTCAATTAAGTCAGTTTTTAAATGTTCCTGATAATTAATATAAGAACATAAATATGTACGACCAAAAGTTTCAAATAGTAACCCTATCATTAAATTAACATAACCGCAAACAATAGTTCCAATTTTTTCAGTGAATCCCCAATTTGGATCATCATCAATGTAAAATAAAATCACTATTGATGAACATAGAATTATACCAATTAATGTCAAATTTACACTGTTCCATTACAGGTTCAGCAGGACTAGTCCTTAGGGGAAGATAGAGTATGCAAATAATAAACCCCTTCGGGGATATATATCTTGAATAGCCATGGACTCGTTCATATCGGCGACACCAATCTTGCGGGTCCCATGACGGGTGGTGAACTCTGAGATATAAATACTAAACTATCCTCAGTGCAGAATCTATAATACATGGTAACCCCGCCTATACCAGCAGATGCGTCCTATCAGGACACACTGCAGGAAGTGCTTCCTGTCGCTGCAGACCTACCTCACAAGACTGTGATTAAACGAATTTGTGGAGCGGAGGTAAAACGTGGAAGAAAAGCCAGACAAAGCAATACTGGTATCAGAGGAACTCAGAGAGGATGGCTTTTTAACAACACCTGTCAGCAACTGTGGAGACCGAAATGCTAAAGGGACTTTCCAACAAAGTAGAACTAACATCTACTGAGGAAATTGAGATGTATGCTAATAAGCTGCAGAAATCCTTCACAAAAGTATTTGAGCTGTGATGTCCGCTAAGGACGGCTGGACTGTGGATTCAAGCAACGCCCTGGTGGTGTGAAGAACTCAACCAGCTGAAGAAAGCGACAGGAAAGTTCTATAAATAATAAAGCGCAAAACTCTAAAAAGGACACCAACTGGATAGCGTTTGAAGCGCACCGGTCGGAGTTTAAAAGAACAATTCGCCGAAGTAACACGAATCATGGAGAGACTGCGACTAGATTAAATAAGATCATAGCGAAGGATCCACACCAGGAACCCAGTAGCTTATGTCGAGAGGATGGGGGCGTATACAGAAACCCACTCACAAACTGCCGAAGTACTGCTACACATACACGTTCTCGACAATAGGATACGCAGTCTCCAATTTCAATTGGACTGAGGCTAACTGAGAAATCTCAAAGAAGATCTTGAATAAGACAACAACGGCATGGGCTATCAAATCATTCAGCCTCTTCAAATCGCCTGGACCCGACGAGGTGCTTCTTTCGGCTCTACTTCAAATGTGGTTATTTTTTTATAATTTATATATTTAATAGAAAAGGTAATTAATAAACCAAAACTGATCAGGATTATATTTTAATAAATTTTTTAATTTATCTACTTCTACTTTAACCCTTTCGGTCACTGTGTAGTCAATTGACGACATTCATTTTTTTTTCATTTTTTGGCCTTATCTATGCATTAATGAATTTTTTTTACTTTATCATACGAAGTCGGACAAAGTATGTAATCGTGCAGAAAACAAAAGTTAAGATTTTGATGAATTTAGACATTTTGGGCTCCCAGAAGGGGAAAATCATCATTTTCAAAAAATGTCTAAAATTTTGCATGTGGGTTTGTATGTACGTGGGCAACTTTTTTTACTTGTTTAAATTAATTTCATGCATAAACAAAAAGTCGTGACCGAAAGGGTTAAATATGTATTTTGTAGGCCATAATTTAAAAATTAATAGATTCATGCATTGTCGTTGACATTTACATAACCCAGAATCCTTAAATATGACCACATTAATGAATAGCAAATGCAGTTGAACCAAAATGATTATCCAATAATTGTGTATTGCGATGACCCGGCTCTCAAAATTCAAAATAATTAAATTCAACGTCGTCGACAATATTAATTTGTTGACGAAATAATTCTTTAATTCAAGCGTTGTCGGTGCGGCTGGCCAAATGTGCGCGACAACACTACATGCTGCCAGTGCCAGTGCCCAGGGCAAACACATTCAACGAGGTCAACAAATTTTGAATACAAAACTAATAATATAACAGAACATGAAAGGACTTCACATTGTAAGTATAAAACTAGGTAAAAAATATAAATAGCTAATGTACAGCATTAAAATCTTAACAATTAGCATTAAAATGTAACAAATATTCAATCAAAAAACTGTAGATAAATAATCAAACTGAAACAAAACGTGTTTTCCTCTTCATAATCACACGCGCGCAGATAAAATGCAGGCGGGTAGGCAACCCATTGTGTCACAAATTGGGAACCGGCAGACTGGTAGGACGCTATGAAACTAACAGTTGCTCATTAATGGATGCCATGCGAAATTCCAATCCATACAAAAGAGCAAAAAACGCCATCGGACTTGTGAATGTGTACATCTGTAATCCATAACGCCAGTAAAACGCAATACCGTGTGCGGTGTTCCTCTTGGAGCACTTGAGTCTGATGGGCAGGAGCGGTGTGGGGAGATCTCGTCCCGTGCGGGTAAGTACCGAGAACCCAAGTAGAATAATTAAACATCCAAAACTTTATCCACAGAAAGAGCTGCACTATAGCCACCTGGACATCCTACGAAGAGTATTGCGACGGATAAAACCGGCGGCGAAAAATCATCAATGGGGCGACTATCTTAGGTATGTAAGCCATCATCTGGTGTCTTCATATTTACTTTTAAAGTCATTTAGTATGGCCTTGTACATGTCATTGATGTTTCGGAAGTCCGTTTGCTTATTCATGATATCCCAGTACATGTCGGAATTGCACGGTGAGATATCGATCGTTCACTTGTCGATCGACAAAGATATCGATCGATATCTCAATAAAATCCTAGAATCGCACCGCTGATCTTCTATATGTGTCGACATAAAGGGTTCATAAAGACATAAAGGTTCGTTTTTATGTTTTTCAGCTGTTTTTCGTTCGAAATCTTGATAAAAAGTCAGTATCATACCTCCGCGGAACGAAATGAGTCGCTTTACGCTTGAACAACGTTGGGAAATATTGGAAACTTATTTTCAAAGTGAGTGCTGTCTAGCCCAAACAGTGCGTTTATTGAAAAGAAGTTTTGGCCGAAATGAAGCACCCACCGAGCGTGCTGTACGCAAGTTTGTGCAAAAAGTTCGTGAGACTGGCATGCTAGTGGACAACACTCACGGTCCCCGTCGTCGTACGGTGCGCACAGATGAAAATCTGGCTGCTGTAGCCCTAAGTGTGAGACTCAATCCATGAACATCAACACGCCATCGATCTCAACAGTTAAACATTTCATGCACTAGCCTGATATGTTATCCGACTTTTTTTTTACTGAAATTGAAGACATGGATTTGGACGACCTCGGGTTTATGCAGGATGGCGCGCCATGCCATACAGCCCATGCCACAATGATCTTTTACGCACCAAATTCCCAAATCGTGTTATCAGCCGTCTTGGCGATGTTAGTTGGCCGCCTCGGAGCTGCGATTTGACCCCTTTGGATTTTTTTTTGTGGAGAACCGTAAAAGACCGATGTTATGCCAACAATCTTGAAACGATTCAAGCACTTAAGGCCAATATCATCCAAGCAATCAGTGAGCTACAGCCCGAAACCATCAACAGGGTCTTGGAAAATTGGTGTGACAGAATGCGCTACTGCGACATCAGCCGGGGCAGCCACTTGAATGAAGTTGTGTTCCATCATTAATGGGAGCTTACTTACTTTCTAATAAAGCCATAAGACATGGAAAAAGATTTAATTTTGTTCATTTTATTGAATTTTTAAAACGAACTTTTAATTGGCCCACCCTTTATATTGCCGGAATTTGAAACCTATATATCGGACAGAAATTAATAGTCGTTTACATTAGCGACAGTTACTGTCGGACATAAAATTCGTGCAATAAGTTCCAGATCTAAACGTACCTTAAAATAATATCAATAATACATATATTTCGTCGACCCGATATTATTTTGTCGTATATCCGAAAAATCGAGTTTTGGGAAATCGATGTTAAAGATTGGAACGCAATAAAAAAAAATTGGCTCGAAAAACTAGTTTCGATTTTCTGGTCACTTATAGTTCATTTCATTGCGGTTTTTTTGGTACTAAGATATAGAGCTTGTTATAAATAAATTTTTGATTTTAAGGAGTTTTTGTTTAAAAGTATCTTGTCGTATACGCCACTTTTAACGAAATTTTAATCATGCATAGCACTTTCATAGCACATACGACAAAATCATATTCAATAAAATGCATAATTAATAGAGAAAACTTAAAAATAATGTAATTAATTAAATAATCAAATTATATTCTATATTATATTAACAAAAAATAACAAAATTAAAATTTTTGGAAATAAAAATTTTTGATTTTGATTAAGAAAAAATATAGGTAATAAACTAAAATTATGTGTTTCCACTATCTTCCATATTAATTATTTTAATAAACTGTTGTAATATTCAATCAATTTCAGGTATAAAAATATAGAGACTTATAATATCACTTTTTTTCCCACAGGTATTTTTTTCTATTTAATATTTTTAAATTCACCTTGAAAATCATTTTTATATAAATTAATTTCACCAAAAAATATTTTTTGGTGTCGGAAGATCTCCTTTACAATGAACCATAAAATCTATTTGGGCTCCTGACGTCTTAAAATTGATTGTAAAACGATCATCTTGGTAATATTTAATGATTTTAACTTGACAGAATGGAACCGTATTCACCAAACATGAACACATACGACACAATAACAATGTGATGTTCACATACGACAAAATAATTGAGGATAATTTTATTACACAATTTTACACTGATTATATGTCGTATATCCAAAAATTTGGCGTTTGCGACAGTATAATAATTAGGCTACCGCATTTTGTGGCGTATACGACAAAATTGATACCCAATATCTCGAAAACTATATAATTTAGGGTCGTTTTGAAAATACAAATCGATAGAGTAAAAAAAATGAAACAAGATAGCTATCTTAACTCATTTTTTTTGATTTTGTGTTGTACGACAGTATAATTCCGGGTCGACGATTTGTTTGGGAATAACCTGCATTAAATAATAAAATTTGACAAAATAATAATTACAATGTGTGACAAAGTATATTTTTATTTTCAAATTATTTAATAAATAATTTTTAAATATAATATAATATAATATAATTTTTTTTTTATAATAATTATTATATTAAACGGTAAAAATTACGGTAGCGGGAAAAATATAATAAGCTACACGGCATGTAGAGACTATTAACACTCTCGGAAGGTAATATAAACCTTCCTTGTATGTTAATAAGGTCCTTACATTCCTAGCAACTTAAATAGCTATAATTTTTTTACAGCTGCCACAAGTAGCATTTTGATGCTAAAAATCAACAAAAAAGCCGCCGCCAGATAGCTGTTTGCGGTAGCATGACATGCTGCGGCAGCCAGCTTAATAGCGATTAAATTGAATCTTTTTTGCAGCAATATTGCTAAAAATGACCCACTATTATACACAATTGTGTAATCCGAATGCCTCCGAGGGGTTGACCCGCCTGTTTGTATTGATGCACATTAAAATAAAGCAACAGAAAACAAAAAATTAATTATATATTTTTGAGCATTCAGCGAAGGTTATAGCTTCAATGAGCTGCCATTCCAGTTGTTTAAGCGTTAAGCATTGCGGAGTTATTCGTGAAATTGAATATTTTGAATACTATTAAAAAGAGTATGTATTTTGTACATAATTTTAAATTTTCGTTCAAACGATTATAGGATTTTTTTAAAGTGAAAATTTAGTATTACTCGTACAATACAAATATTAGAAATCGCCATTTAAAATTCTGGATTTCTGGACTTTCTGGAGCAAACTACTCTGGATGCCGAATTTTCCCGGAACTAATAATATCACCATTAGATTCGTCATTACGGCTTTTGTAATAAATTTTTTTAGCCCAACTCTCTTTAACTTACCGTTTTTGAAAAAAAGTACTGATACGGGTGGTTTGGGTCACCCTGTATATAAGTGGCTCCAGAAAGTATTCGTACACTCCTATGTTAACAATGTTAATTGTATATTTTGAAGCCTTTTTTTTGTGATATAAAAATCGATTTCACATCAAAACTTGTCGACATATTTTTTAACGTAACGATAAAATAGTGAAATTTGATATAAAAACTGCGAAAAACTAAAAGGCGAAATATAAAATTTTTAAAGTAAAAATAAAATTTGTAAATTAAATAAATCCTTTTACGGTTTAAAACAGGCACCAATCAATTGGAATACTAGTTTCTGAAATTTTCTAAAGGAAATCGGTTTACAATCTATTAAATCCGAACAATGTATTTTTAAATCAAAGGATAACTGGCTATTTAATTATTTATAATAGAGGACCAATCAGCTGGTGTGCACGTAAACAGTGCATAGTGGCTTTGTCAACAACAGAGGCAGAGTACATCTCCGCTGCAGATTGTTGTAGAGATTTAATTTATATAAAAAACTCATTGGAAGAATTTAAAGGTGAAAATGCTTAAACAACGACCAATCTGTTGGTCTATCTAATTTTTAACCAGGTTACACGCAGTGCAAGTTTTCAAAATGTAAGTTTATTTCTTCATTTTCGACTCCATATAAGTATTTGAAATTGTATTACAACGACAACATAAGTAAGTACCGTTCCTGACACCTGTAAAAGAAACATTAAAATTGAATATTTGAAAATATATGTAAACTTATGTACAGATCCAATTAATGTGACATCAATGGGAACAATGTCTGAAGCTACGACAACTGGTGGTAGCCGTATAAAGAAACTTTTGATTATTTCCAACTAAAATATTACTTATCGAAAATATGGTAATCAACTTTTAAAACTAATTTGACTATAATTTTTACCTTAAGTGCTTCTTCATTTGTAAAACTACTGACGGGATATTGGTACACAAAATTTAAGCTGTCTCTCACCTAAAATCATGAAAGGATAATAATAATAAAAATAATCGATTGAACTTCTATTATTCTGTCAACAATTTATGTTGATATAAAATTAGATCTATACATATATTGACATAAATTTATAAATTGTTCAACAAATATTTTTTACAAGATACCATACCACTGTTTTTACACGTGTTGCCAACAGACTAAAATATAACATGGCGAAAACAAAACATCCCAGTTCTATTAGTATTAACATTACTCGTCCTGTTACTGGATTTGATTCACTTTCTAACACACACATTAATACCAAAGAGATACTACAAATCAGAAGTATGATACTTGCTACCAACCACATGAGAATTGTTGGATTAAGAAAAGAGTTGAAAAGAATTATAAGATTTCTTAGTTTAATGTGCAACTGAGCATATGACGTTAACGAGTTATTTAAATTTTTGTAAACATAAAATACTTCAATTAAGTCATTTCTCAAATGTTCCTGATAATTAATATACACAAACAAATATGCACGACCGAAAGTGTCAAATAGTAACCCCATCATCAAATTAACATAACTGCAAACAACAGTTCCAATTTTTTCAGTGAATCCCCAATTTGGGTCATTATCGACGAAAAATAAAAGCACTATTAGAAAACATTCAATTATACCTATTAAAACCAAATTTAGAGTTATTCTGGTTCTTAATTTGAAGGTATCGCTTTGCGGTAACAAATTCTTCAATGTCTGTTTGTGCCATTCGGTTACTATATCTTGTGCAATATTAATAACAGCAATTATTTTGTTAATACCTAACATAGAGATTATCATAAACAACATAGAGCATATATGAAACATCATATCTGATGTATAGATCATAGCCATATAAAATGCTTTATCCTTCTGAAACGCATTTGTTAATTTCATTGCACATAAACTGCTCATTACCATTAACAAAATTAAAACGCACAAGCTAGAGCATAAGCAAATTTTAGACCGATAAAGAGTTATATTTAAAAATTCATTTATATGCCAACAAGAGTATCTTATATATGGTAGTCCTACAATGGATCCTAATGGTATTGATCTCCCGATAGCGCATTGCATGCAATTTTTAAATTTCATTTTTCCCGAGTCTAACACCTGCTGTTAATCAAACGAAACGTAACTTTATGAAGATAAACGGTGGCACAGTAGTTGATTTAACAAATACAATTTAAAATACATTAATATGCAATTAAGTTTTATAATAATATATTAAATGCATTATATAAATATTATTTAGTATAATAGTAACTGCTAATGTTGATGTCAATTGCATTTGTGCTAATGTGTCAACAATGTAATAATATTTTTAGTTTTAGATTATTATAGATTTAAAAGGAATAGAAAAGGGGTAGCATTTTCCGACTGTGATGAGGTGGAGCTCCCAACCCCCATCCTTTCTGCTTCATTAGCGCGGCGATTCAAAAATATACTGCACCCAGACTTTTTAAGTTGACCAATTTTTTTCTGCTTTATCTGGGGCAGTTGTAAATTTGGCACTATAAATTTGAAAAATGTTATGGTCTTTGATGAGTAGAATTGATGACTGCCACTAAAGATGATATTCATTTTAGCTTATTCTTTGTCCATGAACTGAACCTCATCAGTCAAAATCAGGTGAGCAGGTGCTAAATTGGTGAGCAAATGCTAAATTGGTGAGCAGATGAGCTCGCACAGACCAGACTAGGCGTGGATATTAGGGTTCTTATCAACACTATTTTCAGGGTATTCATTTTCATGAAAATTGCATTCAAAATTATTCTCGAATTAATACAATTGATTTCTATATACTTAATATATTCTTAATAATAAAGAATAGAAAACAGAATGGAAATAGTTAAAATTTTGGTTTGAAACTTATAAACTCAAAAATACATTTTCTTTTTTGAACACAATTAAAAAGTTAGGTTTTTCAAACCGGCGGGGTGGGGGATATGAAATTCCCTCCAGTACACTAGAGATTATGAGCAAAATAAGAAAATGTGTTATTGAATTTCATATCAGAAATGTTACATTTTAGAAATGAGATTTTTGGTTTGAAACTTATAAGTTCAATAACACTCTGTTTACGCACAAGCTCTGGTGCACTGGAGGGTATTCCATACCCCCCAGACCCTCTGGTTTGAAAAATCTAGTTTTTATTATAGTTATTATATAGTATTGTGTTTATATTGTATACGGTTATTAAAATTTCATTGAGAATTGTTATTTTAATTCGGAAATATTCAGCTATGCTATTTCCATGACTGCTACTGTATATTGTAGACAGCAATTTCTTTAGGCCACTACCTGCCATTATGGCGCCAATGCTCTCTGTTATGTTTGTGATTAATTAATACACTTTGCAATGTTGAAGCTTTATTTAACTTAATACTAACTACAAGTAGGTGCTATTCGGTTCGCATGGCATCCATGATGTCCGCTTGCCCTGCGAGGGTGCGCGTTCACAATGTCCTAAAGGTGGGCATATACATATAAAGGTAGGCACATACATAAAATATCTCCCCCTTACTTTTTTTTTAACAAACAATGATAACATAAATTACACATAGTCATTTAAATAGTTCGGACGTTTACGAATCCTCACTGTACTACAACTGGGTTGTTTATATTATTGTTTACGCAATTTGGAACAGCTAACAGATCATGTGCTAGATTGTTTGGATTATTAATTAGAAATGTGTAAAGGATCTTCTGTTGGAGGGAATATGCAAGGGGTTCTACTCCAATTTTCTTGGTTGAGGTTGGATGTTGGTTGCTATTTATCACTCTCTCCTCTTTTTTGCTGTAAGTTGATCTTTTTCGCATTTGGTTGGAATGTCTTTTCCAAATTTTGTTATCTTCAAGTTCACAAAAGTACGTAGCTTTTCCGACTTGTTTAATAATTTGAGCATTTATCCATGCTTTCTTGTTGGGGTTACGATAATAGCGTATAATTACATTTTCTTTAATTTCGAAGTTTCGGACGTTGGATATATCTTCATTTTTATTAAGGTTGTATCGGTTTTTGTGAAGTAAATCTAGCCTTATTTTTAATTTTCTATTGAACATAGCTTCTGCTGGAGAAATTTTGGTTGTACATTGTGATGTGTTTCTGTACGTTAGTAAAAATCTGGCTATTAATGTCTATAATGCTAAATTTTTGTTATTTGGATCCAGCATGGCTGACGTTATTTTATTTTTAAACGTTTTGACTGCGTTCTCTGCTAAGCCATTGCTTTGAGGATTGAATGGAGAAAATTACACTTTTAATTATTTTAATGATATTTTTGCACTATTATTTTTGTTGATTTACCTCGTCGCCAATTGCTATGTGTGTGATTAATTAATAAACTCTGCCGCTGCGAGGGTGCGCGTTCACAATGTCCTAAAGGTGGGTATATACATATAAAGGTAGGCACATACATAACACTTACGAAAACAACTTGATATCACTCTTAAACCATTATTATGTCATTTTGATATCAGTTGAATAAATTGCCAATATTCTGCAAAATCTTCAATCTTGGAAGTTGTTTTCATGTTTTTAAATCGATGTTATCCGATCGGTAGACCTGGGCAAAAGCGGGTATCTATGGACGACGTATTCACGAAAACCTAACGGCTATGTCAGCGAGCATAGCTTCGAAGCCTAAACTTCCATTTTTTGTACCCCTATGAAGTTTTGCGCACACCACAAAATGCGAGGCAGTTCTGTTATGTAGTAAAAAAGTATTACCAATTTAAAAATTTACGATAAATACGATAATCTTATTCTTATTCATTGCGAATTTCGTTTTCAATAATGTTATGAATGCAAGTTATAAGTAGTTGAACGGGGGAATAATTTTTGTGGCACTTTTTATATCAATTGCGATTGAAGAGTGTTTCTCAACCGTACTCCCAAAAAGTACCCTTAGTGGATACCTAGGCATAGGTTGAGAAACGCTGATCTAGATTTAAACACGTTTTTATATATAAACGATATTATAAAAATTAGATCGTTTATTTCTTCCGCAATAGCTTGGATTAAGAAGTGACTATTGTTTATCCCATATTGTGAAGTATTTTACTTTATTTTTTAAGTTCATAACGAAATATCCCAATCGTTTATCATTGGATATGAATAAAGAAACAGCGCCTAAAAAAAATTTATTTTTGTTTTTTTTTATGCTGTAATAATCTACAAAATGTTAGTTGATTATTTTGCATTTTGTTGGTATCGATTGATGGGTTTCTGGTGGTTGTTTGAATTTGAAGATGGGTTGTTTCAATTTAGATATATTTACCCCTGTATTCATAAAAATACTTAGAGAGTGTTTTAAACCTATTTTAACTAAAACGCTCATTAAAGTTAAACAACCAATGAAAACCTTACAATGTAGACAAATGAACGTTTGTGATTAGTGAGTTATGACGCATGCATTTTAAAGGTATTTTAACTTTCTAAAATTTTTATAAATACAGGTGTTAATGTTTACACTTAATTATATTATGTACACTTAAACTACATTGTTAACCTACTTCGTCGACATCCCAACTACTTCTCCTCTACTCCTCAACTAATCTACATTTTAGGCTTCTATACAACGTATAGGAAGAAGCCTTATGATCTAGCTCCGTGTCCGTCTGTCCGTCTGTCCGTCTGTCCGTCTGTCCGCATAATTCAAAACCAATCAGAACGCACGTTCTTAAAACAATTTTACTTCATATAGAATATTTTTAGATTGGTATTAATTATTCAGATTATTTACATATATATTTTTTAATCCGATATTCTTATTTTGTATTTTTAGAGTAGGTATTTTACGTGTTTCTAATACGGTATTCGGTACGTGTTTCGGGTATTTTAATATTTCATTATGAATTGTGTTTTATTTGTGGTTTGTAAATTGCAAATATTTACCTATAAAGGTCGAAATAAAAAAAAAATATTAAAATGTTAGCGTTTTCCTTATATAGTAAAAAAATCTACCTAATTAAAAGATTAAGGCATTAAAAATTGGAATAAAATAAAGCCCAAATAATTTAACCTACCGAAAAAGTAGATGTATAGAAGCCTAAGAACTGTCGCAAAAGCGAGTTCCACCTTGTTACTTATTAATATAATATTGTAATATTAACAACTTATTCATCACATACCAAGGGGTCATCACACGTTGTCTTCCTTGATATATGAATATTTAATGTGCAGCAAAATAACAATATTGCTACGTTACCACAATGCTGATATTTTTTAAATATGCATAAAAACAAAAAGTAATACCAATGTTATAGAATTTAATACCAATGTTTTACTAATTTATAAGATGAAGTACCTATACTTATGATATTAATACTGTGTAGTAAAAACTTACAAATTTGTTATATTAAATTCTTCTTGAGTTCTTGAACTAATTAATGAAGTGCACAAAAATATCAATTTCACCCTGGAAAATCCCAATAATAACAGCATTAATTTTCTCGAATATACAATAAAATGGGATAACAAGGGTAACATTAGCTGGCACATATACCGAGAGCCCACTAGCTGCGACTCCTTTATACCATCTGTTTCAGCTCACGTATTATCCCAAAAAACTTCGGCTTTCCAATATTATTTAACCAGGTTGTTTAGAACACCACTACAACCTAAAGAAAGAGACAAAGAGCTGAACATTATAAAACAACTGGCAACATCTAACGGATATCCCACAGCAATGATAGAAAAAATGTTTAAAAACAAACAAAAAATAGAAAGACACCCTTATTTCTATAAAAACACGAAGAAACAAGAAATTAAATACAAAGTTGTAGGATACCAAAATCACTCCAACGCAAAACTAAAAAATCTACTCCACGATAGAGGCATTACACTAGCCACCAGGTCTCGATCAAACCTTTTTAATATCATCTCGAACAACAAACCAAAGACAGACATTAGAAAAAGTAACTAAAGAAAAGATAAAAGAAAATGTAACAAATTAATTTAACAAATTATAAATCAAATTTTATGAGAAATTTTGGAACATGACATTGACATTGTGCTTGCAGTTGGTAATCTCACTTACACCGTCTTCAAATTTACATAAATGGCACATATGGAGCTTTCCCAAGTAACTTGGGATTCAAGTTTCTACGCAAAAAAGAGTTTCCACGTCATTCAAACTCTATGCCACTTTCGGTGTTTTTGTTTTCGGTGTTTGGAATTCGGCGTTTTTACTTTGGTGTTTTGACGTGGAATCACGCGCAACAACTAGAGTGATCTGTATTCGATAAACTAAATATTCACCTACTTACGTGGGCTTTACCGGCAAATTATAACATTTAAAATTAATGCTAACTAATGTAATTGCAGACCTTATTCGTTATGAGTATGTTACTGACGCGCATATATAGAAAAACAAGAGATATTTTACTTAAAAGAATGACAAGGGAAGATGCAAGCTAAGAAACTCACATGACTTTAATTGAGGGATTTTCGAAGTGAGTAGGCCTCTAAATACGCACCCGCTTGCTAAAAATATTTCTCAAAAAACTGAAACTTCCAAGCTACCAAACCTGAAAGTCATAAACCACGGTACTGACACCGTGGTAGACATCCCCTCTTAACCCGTAACTTGGAAACATATCTCACGAGATACATGGTTTAAAGTAATTCCATTTATCGGGTAAGCTTGATGATTCTGGAATGGATGAAATGGAATATTTTTAACCCTTAAATTGGTAACGTATCTCACAACATACATGGTTTAAAAAAAATTCCATTTCATCCATTCCAGAATATTCAAGCCTACTTGATAATGGAATTTTGACGTGAATACGTCTATAAAATTGGCAACATGTTCAAAAATTAAAAAAAAATGGAAAAATGGAAAATTTTACGTGAATACGTCGTCCATGGATACCCGCTTTTGCCCAGGTCTACCGATTGGATAACATCGATTTGAAAACATGAAAACAACTTCTAAGATTTTGCAGAATATTGGCAATTTATTCAATTGATATCAAGATGACATAATAATGGTTTAATAGTGATATCAAGTTGTTTTCGTAAGTGTTCTCTGTTGCTTTTTGTTCTTATATGTATAAAGTTTGTTATATATGTACCTACATATTACTAGAGTATTATTTATTTATTGGTGCTCCATGAGCCCAGAAGAACTAAACCCAGGAATGTCATTCAGAATAGGGATTTGAAGGTGCTTCACGAGTCCAGAAGAACTGAACCCAGGAATATTGTTCAAAATGCTGTTCATCAGGGGACTTCTAATAAAGGCGCATTTACTTTTTCCCAGCGCTTCGACCGAGGCAGAGAAGAATTGGTTTCTTCAAGACCCCTAACTACTGCTGCTAGAGACAGAAGATCGTTGGTTATTGGCAGCAAATCTCAAGCAAGTGGAGTTGTAGAGGCAGCACCACTGCGGGCAGTAGACAGGTGTTAGTGGATATACATTGGTAGGCTCTGCCCTGACACCACTTCAGATGCAATGTTGACGTACGTAAAGGAGGTATTGAAGATCGATGATGTCAAGTGTGAGTTGCTCGTGGCTGCGGATGAGACATGCTCCTTTAAATTGGGCGTACGTGAAAGTGTATTGCCAAACAACAAACCATATGGCCTGTAGGAGTTGCAGTACGTGAGTTTTTGCCCAGGAGACCATCTTTTAGATATCAACCAATTAAAACAAATCCGCAATGATTGAACTTGGATGCACGTAATATGTGTGTATGTAAGTCAGTGTATGTACACTGACTTCCATAATGTTAATAATGTTAATAGTTCTCTTAATTTCAGCAACGTTATCATGTTATACTATTAAAACGTTCGTGGTCTTTGCACAAAGACTACTGAATTATATAATGCTGTTCTTTCCGAAAATTATCAGATTGTTGTATTGACGGAGACATGGCTGAATGATAGATTTTTGAGTTCCGAGTTTTTTGATTGCCGTTATTATGTGTTTCGCGGAGACAGATCTTCGGTGGTCACTCAGAAGTCACGAGGAGGGGGAGTGCTGGTGGCAGTTCACGATTCTTTGAATTCATCTTTAGTTCATGTACACACCTCGATCAGAGAGAAAATTTGGGTAAGCTTGGGTGTCGGATCTTCTCTATTGTTGATATGCGCTGTCTATATTCCACCCAATAGCAGTTCAGCTGTATACGCTGAATTTACTACTTCTGTTAACGAAATATCAGCTAGCAAACCCGATTGCCATGTTTGTATCACTGGAAATTTTAATCTCCCTGGCATAAATTGGTCCGCTGTTGACAACGACTATTGCCTCACACCTTACTGTGAAAGTGAATGTAGCAGTTTATTCTGTGATAATCTCTTTTCTTGTGACTTAATGCAGTATAATTCGATTCCGAATACAAATGGTAACATGCTGGACTTGATTTTTTATAACTCTTCCGATATTACGTTTATAAAATCGTTAGTATGTTTAAAAATTTTATAAAAATAAGCAACGAATAGTAGCTGTGTTGTAAAGTGTAATTTAAAAAGGTCTATAAAAGCGGTAGCATATTTAAAAAAATTTGAAGCCTAGGCTTCGATGCTATGTTCGATGACATACGTCGTCCCATGGATACCCTCTTTCGCCTACGTCTACCGATCGGATAACATCGATTTGATAACATAAAAGCAACTTCCAAGCTTTTGTAGAATATTGGCAATAATTTACCAAGATGACATAATAATGGTTTAATAGTGCTATTTAGTTGTTTTTGAAAGTGTTCTCTGTTGCTTGTTGTTCAAACAGTGTTACCAACCTTAGTATTTATTTTCAATAATCATTAACGGCTAATCATTAACCGTTAATTATAGCGCATTCAACTACCTTAGTACACGGATGTAATAAAGCTTTGTACCGAGTATGATGCGCTTTTATTCACAATCAGTTTGTAAATGACAAATTAATATTTAATAACAAGTAATATTTAATAATTTTACGTACACGACTATAGAAAGGATAGCATATCAGGTAGTTCTTATCGCTCGAAAATGATACTTGGCAGCGGTGTTAGGAAAATTTTTGCACATAAGCAGCAATGGTGGCGTACATAGTGGGTTATAGTTATTGTATGTAGTGAGAATGCTTCGCTTTTAGTTCCTTTCCGCACGCTTAGTACCTTTCCGCACTCATACAATCAAGTAATGCAATACCCTTATAATTAACTCGAATCGTGAATTCCTGGCTACGACGGTTGTTGATAAGCGATAAGGCACACCTGCAAGATTATAAATAGTAAAAGACAGCGGTTGCTTACGTTTTTTTATTGTTTTTAAATTCTAAGGCTACACTTTTAATTATTAAAAAATAAAAATTACAAAGTTTTTAAGCCACTTTAAGTTTTCATTTTTAAAATGTAAAATGTAACTTTTATAATACACTGCTACTCTGTCTGCGTTTTCACTGCCTACTGAAATGCACGTGCAATTTTGCATCACAAGCTAATAGATAAAAGTATTATTTACTTCCGTTATGTCGCGTCTCATTTCTATATACCATTATAAATTATATAAACGTTAATTTTTAAAGCATAATTTATGTTTTTTTTTGGAAAGGACCTGTCTTGAACGTAACGCTAAATACAGTGACTCGCGCAAAAAGTTCCATTGCGGTTGAGTAAGCTATCAGAACTCGCTAAACGCTAGTTACAATAACCTGGCTTAATCTTATGTATATTATAATTGTTTATTACAGCTTTTTAAAAATGCATTATCATATGATAAGAAATGTATTAAATAGAAGTGCATAACTTTGTAAGACGCTTTTTGCTTGGTATTATACTGTAGTGACTATCGTAGTTAGTACACAAAAAGTCCTGTGAAATAAATCTTTTTACTTTTTAAAAAGGCGTTTTTGTCCAAGCATATTGTAATTCGCTCGTTCTGATATATTGCTTACTCAACCGCAATGTTCAACTTTCTGCAACACGACTGTAAATAGCTATTATTCAACTTAATTTTGTTTTATTAAGTAGGTATTATGTATTACATATAGGTTGGAAAGTAAAACAAACAAAAAACCATATGTTATTATTAAATTAAAATTTAATAGTTTTTATTGGTGGTTTTTTGAATTCTTATTACATAATATGTACTTACCTTTTCTCAGCCGTCTTACAAGAGCGCATTTTCTGTATAAGGGTTCTTTTATGGTGTTGTAAATGCATTAGAATCATTTCTTCCGAAAGATCCTCTCCATTCGGATCGACAAATTTTGTTAAGAAATGTTCACCTCGTAATCGGTTCAAAATAATTTGTTTAAGCATCTGCAAAACATGCAGAGCTTTTCGGTAATAAATAACTGTATCATCCTGCGGGAAGCCACTTAACGATGTCTGGATAAAATTTCCAATAAATTCGATATATTTTATAACTTCCACAAAAATGGTTTCCTTATCCGAACCATCTGGTAATCTGCTAATGTAGATCGATTTAATTGGTTTTCGGTCTAGAGGACAAGTGTTTTTTAATTTTGCCCATACCTTTACACATTCCGCACAAAATATATGTGCGCAACAATCCAGGGTACCTCTTACTTCTGCCAAGTCGCCTAAACATATACTGCAAACGGCAGATTCGTCGTTAGAACTTTGGGTGCTAGTGGAATCCATAAGTGGTCTGTCAAGGTTTTTAAATATTTGAATTTGTTATGCTGAAGTTGCTTGCTAAGGATATTTTGTTTTAAATTGTTGTTAAATACTAAATTGACATTTGCTCCTATATAGTAGTTGTATATAATACTTAAAGGATCAACGGATATATGGATCAACGGATGAACAGATATACGGATCAACGGATGACAACAAACAATATTGTTTGTGGTGTAAAACCTGCGCTTTCAAATCCACGAGACCGCAAGTTTCAGAAATTAAATCAAACCGCAAAACAGAGCCCTCAGAGCCTCACAGGTTTATTAAGTATTCAATGCACAATGCACACTGAGAACTTACTTTATTACAATTATAATTATATATACAAAAACAGCTATTACTTGCATGCTCCTTCTTCTGCCATGCTGCCGGCTGGGTCCTTGGTATATTAACCTTTTTCTAATCTATCAGTTTGGTAGCTGGCCAACCTAAGTACTGGTATTTAAATACTAAGTACCTGTTATACAGGTACGGCTTCCATACATTACATTTACTCCCTCTTTAAATGTTGAGTCGTTCAGGAGGTCGTGTTGTTCGACTGGATCTTCTAACCTTGACTTCTGCAGGTGCGCTCCTTGACTTGGCTGGATCCACACACGCTGCTGTTGTAGTGATAAGGTTTCTGTCCTTATCTCATCCTTTCTTTCTATTCTATCATTTCCTGGCTTTGGACCGTCATCAACTTGTCCTGTCTCCTTCGTACGAACTTCTTCCTGTACTACCTCTCTGTTCGGTTGTCTAGTAACGCTATCTTCTCTTTCCTTTGGTAAACTAACATTGTTTTCTATTGGTTGTTGTATCTGATGATCCGAGCTTCTAAAATACCCCGTCGGTGCACTTCTTAGCATGCCCTTGTGAACATGCTTTATGTTTCCATTAACCGATACCAAGTAAGTGTTGAAACTGATAACTCAAACAATTTTTGCTTTCAACCATTTTATACCGGAAAGTTCATTATTGTTCTTCACAAATACCATCTCTCCATTATTATATAGTTTCGACTGTCGTACTTTTCGTACCTTTTCTTTTAGGTCTCTCTTAATAGTTTCTTGAACATTTACTGCTGGTTTGATAAGATCAAACTTGACCCTTGGTTTCTTTCTTAAGAAAACAAGAAATGTGCTAAACGTTCTCTTATTTCGCTTTCTGTCAGACGTTGTACTGATGTTGGAATTGTTTTCTCTAGCGCTCTTTTAACCGTCTGTACTCCCCTTTCTGCTAGTCCGTTCAACTGAGGGTGATATGGCGGTGACTTGACTGGTCGTATGCCATTTGATTGGCAAAATTTTACGAATTTTTGCGCACTGAAGGGAGGGCCATTGTCTGATACTAATTCCACTGGTAACCCTACTACTGAAATAATTTCTTTTAATGCCACTATTACCTCTTTTGCTGATGTTCCCTTGTTCATAAATTTCACTTCTATCCACTTTGACTTGCTATTGACCCAAATCAAAAAGTTGTAACCGAATTTGTGAAATAGATCGATGTGTACCCTTTGAAAATTATTGTTTGCTCTTGGCCATGGCTGCAGCGGTGCATCTGCTCTGAAATTTTGTGCTTCTTGACATCGGCCACATAATGAAATAAACTTTTCAATGTCCTCATTCATCCCTGGCCACCAACAGTATGAACGCATTAACATTTTGGATCTCACAACACCAATGTGCTGGTCATGGAAAAGTTCCAGCACCGACCGACGTATCGCTTCCGGAATGACTACTTTATTGCTCCACATTAAACAATTGGATTCCACAGATAACTCTTGACGATTAAGGAAATATGGCCTAAATCTTTCATCGTTGACCGCATTTGGCCACCCCTTCCAGGTAAGTTCGAATACTTTTGATATTACCTCATCTGCTTTGGACGCCGCTGCGACGTCTATGTGACTGAGAGGCGCGCATTCGACTGAGTTGAAAGAGTACAATGCTTCTGAAATCTTCGTAGTTTCTATTAACGGTAACCTTGATAGTGCATCCGCATTACCGATGTTCTTTCTTTTCCTATATTCAATCGTATATCTATAACCCGATAGGATGGTTGCCCATCTCTGGAGACGATTTGCAGAAGTTATGGGAATTCTTGAATTACTGCCAAATATGTATTGTAGCGGCTGATGATCGGTGATCAATGTGAATTTTCGACCATACACATACTTATGAATTTTTTTTACAGCGAACATTATCTCTAGCGCTTCTCGTTCTATTTGCGAATATCTTTTTTCTGCGTCTGATAGAGTTGAAGACGCAAATATTATCGGTCTATCTTGTCCTTCCAATCGGTGGATTAGGACTGCTCCTACTCCATACGAGCTAGCGTCGCACGTTACGAATAGGGGCGCTTCGGGGTCGAAGTGTGCTAATATTTTATCCGTAATCAGCAGCTCTTTGCTCTCGGTGAAACATCGTTCGCATTCCGCCGACCATACGAATGGCACATCCTTTTTGCACAAGTCGTACAGTGGTTTTAACTTGGATGATAGCATAGGGATAAATTGACCATAATAATTAATTAAGCCTAGATATGATTTTACCTGCGAAACATTTCTTGGGTTTGGTGTACTTCTAATGGCTTCCAACTTGTCTTCACATGGGCTTATACCATCTTATACCATCTTGTCCAAGAAATTTAATCTTTGACTTAAAAAATTCATACTTCTTCCCATTGACCTTAATGTTATATTTTTGTAACCGTTGCAGCACTTTGCATACGTTTTCGTAACATTCCTGTAGCGATCTTCCCGATATTACCACGTCATCCAAATAACATCTGGTTCTGTTTAAACCCGCAAGCAACGAATCCATACACGATTGGAAAATACCAGGCGCCGAACTGACTCCAAATGTTAACCTTAAAAATCGAAACAAACCCAAATGTGTATTTATGGTTAGTAGCTCCCTTGACGCCTCATCTACTTCTAACTGCTGATACGCCCCCTTTTGCTTTTTGTACATATGGCATTTCGTATGCTCTATGGAATACTGGCTTCACATTTTCTTTTAAATGAATGCTTGTTGTGAAACCTTTGATTGGTCGTGACATATCTTCATCGAATATCTCCTTAAACGTATCTGCCAAACTTTTGCTTAACTGTTCACCGTCATCCTTGAAACCCTTCGCTTCTTGAGGTATCTGATTAATTTCACCATCTGCTTCTATCATTTGCTGGCATAGTGTCTGCCATTCTGGTTTAATTACCGATAACCAGTTTCGTCCCAATAAGGGTGCGAATTTGTTCTCGCTTTTGATTATTACTAACGGCAAACCTTTGTACCATGTCTCGTTTATGCAAACGTTCACTTGTGCTTCACCCACGATCCTGAAGTCTGGAGGATAATTACAAAAGAGATTCGAGCCAACAAATCTCCTGGATTTGGCTTAATTACTGGGAAGGTACTGCAAGAATTAATGAATTATGAAAATATGAAAACATTAAGAATAAATGAATTCCCAGAACAATGGAAGTATTCTAAAAAGCACTACTAAAACGCCTAAAACCTATAATAGATAATAAAAATCTACTACCAGGTCACCAATTTGGATTTAGAAACCAACATGGAACAATCGAGCAAGTGCACAGAGTAGTTCAACAAGTAAATCGAGATCCATAAGGTAAACGCTATTGTTCGGCAGCTTTCCTCGACATCAGCCAAGCGTTTGATAAAGTGTGGCACGATGGCCTGCTCTATAAATTACAGAAAAATCTCCCATACCAATTCTAATTAATTCTAAAATCCTACTTAAGTAATAGATATTTTCTCGTCAAGCATCAGAACGAATATACCGATCTACATCCCATCCACTCAGGTGTGCCGCAGGGTAGTGTGTTGGGTTCAATATTATACCTACTGTACACGTATGATCTTCCAACAACAAGACTTACAATAGTCGCCACTTTTGCTGACGATACCGCCATCTTATCATCTCGGAGTGATCCTACATTCGCATCCAGAAATCTCCAAACTCACTTAATACAAATCGAAAACTGGCTCAAAAAGTGGAGAATTAAAGCCAACGAGAACAAATTGGCCCATGTGACGTTTACTTTGAGAAGGAACACTTATCCACCCGTAAAACTGAATGGCTGTCAACTTCCACAGGCAGAAGATGCAAAATACCTTGGGATGCATCTCGACAGACGGCTTACCTGGCGTAAACATATATTCACAAAGCGGAAACAACTTGGCTTGAAATTTAGACAAATGTACTGGCTAATAGGCAGACACTCCCAATTATCCGTTGAAAACAAGGTGCTGCTATACAAAACCATTTTGAAGCCAATTTGGACTTATGGCATACAGCTCTGTATACTAACCTAAAAATCTTGCAAAGATTTCAAAATAAAGTCCTACGTGTAATTGTCGACGCGCCGAGATATATTCCTAACAGCATTATCCAACGTGACATACCACTAAAGGAAGAAATCGAGAAATTCAGTGCAAAATATCGGGAAAGACTTGCAGCCCACCCTAATGCTCTCGCTTCTGAACTATTTACCAATAGCCACAGTGAGTTACGTAGACTTCATAGGTTTATACCGGAAGACTTAGTGAATAGGTTAACCAATTAACTGTATATAAAGAGATTGCTTACTGAAGCAATACTCTGCATGTTTTGAAGTCTTGTTTGTTTGGATTATTGTCAAATGTAAAGCTGATTATCTTGGATAGATTGCTTGTATAGAAAGGGTTAAATAAAAAAAAAATAGGTTTAATGAAAAATTTATTTAAAAAACATATTAATGTACTCAGCAGCAGGTAGTTGATCTACGCGTGGTAAAGGCCACAGATATCCTGCTAATCTCTTATTATATTTTATATTCTAGGATTTTATCTTTGTTTTTAGATTTTATTAAATTTATTTTTAAAATTGAAAATTTGGCGCGCGCTAGTTAAGGGTCCTAATTCCGGCCCTGCCTCCTATTATAACGTAGAAAGTTACTAGTTGCCGTCTTTCCATTTGTTTATATAAACAAAACGTGTTGTCTACTAAACATTAAATTCACAGTAAGCGAAAAGCAGGCAGGGGTAAAAAAGAAATAAATGTAGGTATTAATTTATATATCTACTGCAATTTTTTTTAATTTATCGAAAATGTTCTAAAATAAACACCAAAAAAGCTTAAAACTAAATTTAAGCATAAAAGTATCAAAATAAGCATATAAGCATAAAAAAATTGCGCCAAATGACTTATTTTTATGAGATTCATGGACATAATATTATGTACATATATCAATTATACTTCTGCTATCAATATTTCTGTATAGCAAAATTTCTAGAAATCCGTACTCTAGTTATTATTTATAACATGAAGTATTTTACCGTTGGTATCATTTAAATCTAAAACCTCCTTCTATATAAAAATTCAAAAAATTAATTTCCACCCTATTTTTAAAAGGCGATTGCACCCCTTAAACCTGCGGGTTACCAGCTATAAAAAAATTAGGGGTATCTTATTTTTTTATGCTCTACCACATATTATCCAAAAATTATTTAAATCGGTGAGGGACACCGGGGATCTTCTACTTGTAAGTAATAGCTAAATATTGACCCAGCAGTAAGTCGCGCTTGTGTATGTCACATGCACGTACGTGATGGGCTTAAATAAAACAAAATAATTTTGCTCTTATATGTAATTATGCTTTTATTATTTTTATTCTATTTTATTTTATATTCTGAATAATGAAAATTACATAACACCACTCTCTTGTGCGATTTAACAAACAATTAGATATATTATTTAAAAATTTGCATTCAAAATGTGAAAAATTTTCAACCAAGTTACATGTTACACGCAGTGCAATTTGCTAAAAAATAAATTTATTTCTTCAGTTTTGACTCCATATAAGCATTTGAAATTGGATTGCAACGACAACATAGGTAAGTACAGTTCCTGATATCTGTAAATGAGATATTAAAATTAAATATTCGAAAATATATTATAACTTACAGATCCAATTAAGGTGACATTAATAGGAACAATCTCTGAAGCTACGAAAACTGGTTGTAGCCTTCTAAAGAAGCTTTTGATTATTTCCAACTGAAATATTCATTTCGGAAAATATGGTCACCCAATTTTAAAACTAACTTGACTGTAATTATTACCTTAAGTGCTTCTGCTTTTGTTAAACTACTGATAGGATATTGGTACAAAAATGTCAAAGTGTCATTCCCCTAAAATATTACCAATAAGATTATAATATAAATAAATCAGTTGATCGGGTTTCTGCTTCATAAACTCATTAACGTTTTATGTTTAGAATCAGGAAATTGCAAACGGTTTGACGGAAAAATTAAAAATATAAAAATTGTAAAAATTCATACCACAAATTTAGAAAAACCTAAAATTTTTGTTACGGTCAAATTTGCTGTCACTTCCGACTATTCTGTTTAATCGTAGACACTGGCAATACTTTTTTTTGGAAATTAATGTTAATAAATGATGCCCATGGCAAAAATCAGAATCTAAAATTTAAAATAATAATATTACATGGTATTATCAAAATACAATCAATCAATCTGTTCACAAAACAAAATTTTAATTTAAGATTTTTATATTGACATAAATTTATAACTTGTTCAGCAAATATTTTTTTACAGAAACTTTCTACTAAACAAAATAATTTTACTTCTGCTCCCACCAATTATGTCAGATCTTTCTAAATTATTATTAACTGTGTGAACCATTTAAGCAAATTAAAACAATAATTCCCATAATTTAAAATTGCAATGTAATAATATCAACTGAATTAATTACAAAAATTGTTACACGTAATATGACTAGGTAATTGGAATCAACACTAATAAACGGGTTATTTTAAAATTATTTAACAGAGCTATGTTAAATATAACAGCACAACATACATACCACTGCTATTATACGTGTTGCCAACAGACTGAAATAAAACATGAAGAAAAGAAAACCTCCCAATTTTATAAGTATTAGCACTACCCGTTTTGTTACTGGATTTGACTCACTTTGTAACAAACACATTAATACTAAAGATGAACTACAAATCAAAAGTATGATGATTGCTACCAACCACATGAGCATTGTTGGATTAATGAATGAGTTGAATAGCATTATAACCCTCTTCAGCTTAATGTGCAACTGGGCGTATGACGTTAACGTGTTAATTAAATTTTTATGAACATATAATACTTCAATTAAGTCAGTTTTTAAATGTTCCTGATAATTAATATACAAACATAAATATGTACGACCGAAAGTTTCAAATAGTAACCCTATCATTAAATTAACATAACCGCAAACAATAGTTCCAATTTTTTCAGTGAATCCCCAATTTGGATCAACATCAATGTAAAAGAAAATCACTATTGATGAACATAGAATTATACCAATTAATGCCAAATTTATAGTAATTCTGGTTCTTAATTTGAAAGTGTCGATTTGCGGTAATAAATTTTTCGATGTCTGTTTGTGCCATTTGGTTGCTATATCTTGCAGTGTAGTCATAACAGCAATTATTTTGTTAATACCTAACATCGAGATTATTATTAACAATATAGAGCATAGGTAAAACATTAAATCTGAAGTGTAAATCAAAGCCATGTAAAATGCGTTATCCTTCTGTACCGCATTTGTTAATTTTATTGCAGTTAAACTACACATTACCATTAACAATAACACAATGCTCAAGCTAGTGCATATGCAAATTTTAGATCGATAAATAGTAATATTTAAAAATTCATTTGTATGCCGGCAAAAAAATCTCATCATTGGTATTCCTACAATAGATCCTAATGGTATAGATCTTCCGACAGCGCAAGGTACGCAATTTTGAAACTTCATATTTTGTAAGTCAAGCCCAGCTTTGCATCAAACAAATCATAATGATATGACGGTATAGAGTAGTAGACTATTTGGCTTAAAATATAAAATAATTAGAATCACATTATAATAATCTACGATATCACAGATCTATGTATATATCTAGTATAGCAAATAAAATTAAAATCACATCATAATACAATTAAGTCTTATAATAATGTTATAATAATATATAAAAAAAAGTGTATACAGGGTGTCTCGAAACTCAACGTCATCCCTTGGAAGACTGATTGGCCAGCTTTACAATATCTCTAAATATCCAGTAACTAAAATATCAAAATATAGCTTTAGTAAAATTTCGTTTGTTTTTGAGCTAATATAGCACTTTTACGAGTTTCGAACAAAGCAACGCTTTAAAGCACTTTTTCGAGTGCATCGGGTAGGACATTCCATATTCTAAGGTTCTACGATCAGGGATTAAAATAAAACCAATATTTCCATACCTTTACATTATTTTTGCACAACTGATGAGTTCAATATATTCTTATTTTGGTGTGTTCGGATTCTGGATCAATAAATCGGGATGATAGCCGCTGTATAAAAACCAGACTAATATACTGTCGTGAAACAAAGGTCGATCCTATTTAAAATTAGAACGCGGCCATTTGATTTGTTTATGTGATGCAAATTAGGTAAAATTATTCAAAGGTAAATAACAGCTGATTTTGTATTGTTACTTAAACACATTTTTTTACACAATTTTACCATTTTATTTGTAACCATCAGTGTTTGTTTCGTGCTACGAAGAACTAAAAATAATAACAGTGAATTTCGAAACATCGTGTATGTTTTTAAAGAACGTACGAAAGTTTAGTTTTCTTAAGGTTGAAGCAGGCTCTCTCCGCATACGCCGAGGAGGACAAAGACGTGTTTTACAAGCCGGGCTTTTTGAAGCCACCCTGAGTGCAGTTTTTTTACTAATTTCTGGGTGAAATTGGTGAAACCATCGACGAGTGTGATATTTTTGAGACGACGACCAAATTTGGGGTTGAATGACCTTCCTAGAAAGATACAAGCGTATAATTGTAAAATTTGTCAAAGGACGCCTTGAGGACGCCATTTTGAAAATAACGAGAAATTTTCTAATTCATTTTAATATTACTTACCTCGATGAAATTTGAGGACGAGGAACTTCAAATATTATTAAAGTGCATTAACAACAACCGTTTGAATAATCGTAGCTGCGATTTGGAAAGAGATTTTATGAAAAACCAAGTTTTGTACGGCAGGAACTGTGAACACACGGGAGTACACCTTCGAAATACAGTAGCTTTAGGCAGCTTAGTAACTACTACTGGAGAGGACGATTACGTCATCGACAACAGAGGCGTGCAAGGTAACGTTTACTTAAGATTAAAAGATAGTGAAAATAAAAAACATTTAATTTAATTTTTATGAACATTCAATTTTTATTTTGTATAAAATTAAAACACATAATCACACTAGAGTGGCAAATGATCACAAAATTAAGCGATCCGAAGTTAATAGTAAATGTAATTTTGATATCAATTGCCATCGACACTTTACACCTGATTTTATCTAGCTACGAGTTTGTTCGACATTATTATTTGCCTTTGAATAAACCATTGTTTTCGTTGTCAATAAGAGTTTTACTTACGACTCAGGGGATAAATAAGATCGACAAGAACCTACAAACTGAGAGTCTCATCTCCCGACGAAAATCTGGCAAGCCGGAGCATAATTTAGAGTTTGTATGTGAATTCAACAAAAATACACAACAATACATATACCTGCGTGCTTGCCGTGCGCGGTGACCCTTACGGAGGAATGAAGGGGTTGTGGTAGTAGTTCTCCTGGGTCTGGAAACTCTCCACTTTGGCCTGGATTTCCACTTAAACGGGCGGTCAGGACTAGTCCATCACAAGTTCAGCAGAACTAGTCCTTAGGGGAAGATAGAGTATGCAAATACTAAACCTCTTCGGGGGATACCTATATATATCTTGAGTAGCCATGGACTCGTTTATATCGGCGTCACCAATCTTGCGGGAACCATGACAGATTGGGAGCTCTGAGATATAAATACTAAACTCTCCTCGTTGCAGAAATGCTAAAGGGACTTTCCTACAAAGTAAAACTAACATCTACTGAGGAGATTGAAATGTATGCTAATAAGCTGCAGAACTCCCTCACAAAAGCATTTGAGCTGTTATGTCCGCTAAGGACGGCTGGACTGCGGGTTCACACCACCAATGGTGGTGTGAAGAACTCAACCAGCTGAAGAAAGCGACAGGAAAGTTCTATAAACAATAAAGCGCAAAACTCTAAAAAGGACACCAACTGGATAGCGTTTAAAGCGCACCGGTCGGAGTTTAAAAGAGCAATTCGCCGAAACAACGCGAATCATGAAGAGCCTTCTGCAGAGATGTCAAAACAACCACCGCTGCGACTAGATTAAATAAGATCATAGCGAAGGATCCACACCAGTAACCTGGTAGTTTATGTCGAGAGGATGGGGCGTACACAGAAACCTACTCACAAACTGCCGAAGTACTGCTACACATACACGTTCTCGACAATAAGTTACCTAGTCTCCAATTTCAATTGGACTGAGGCTAATTGAGAAATCTCAAAGAAGGTCGTGACTAAGACAAAAACGCCATGGGCCATCAAATCATTCAGACCGGACGAGTTGCTTCTTCCGGCTCTACTTCGAATGGGGTTATTTTTTTATAATTGATATAATTAATAGAAAAGGTAATTAATAAACCAAAACTGATCAGGATATTATTCTAATAAATTTTTTATTTATCCACTTCTACTTTAAATATGTATTTTGTAGGCCATAATTTAAAAATTAATAGATGCAAGCATTGACGTTGACATGTACATACCTATAATCCTTAAATATGACCACATAAAGAATAGCAAATGCAGTTAAACCAAAATGATTATCCAATGATTGTATATATGTATAACCAAATAGATCCCAACTGTCTCAAAATATCATTTAGAATCACAATACGATAATTTAAAAAAATCTTCAAACGAACTCTCTTGATTAGTTTTTTTACGTTTTATTATTGCAATTGGGGTATAGAGGGGTTTTCTTTATGGTCAATCGAATCAGTCCGAGTTATTCTTGCGCTACCCACTAAAATCACTGCTTCTCATGTTTCTCTGATTTTTCTTCTGGTATTGAAATCGTATCAATCATCCGTCTAATGGTATAGAAAGTCTATCATCGGGACAACCCACATACTGGCCAAGCGATCAAACTAAAACACCTGACACAATCGACTTATACGTGATAAAAGGTATAAATATGAAACAACTCAAAGTGGAATCAACATTGGATCTCAGTTCCGATCATACACCTGTTATCTCGCCTGTTATACTAACAATTCACTCCCAAATCATTTACAAGCAAAAACAACCAACATTATTTAGTAAAAACACTGATTGGGAATTATTTAAACGAAAATTGGACGAGCGAATTAATTTAAATGTCCCACTGAGAACAGAAGAAGAGCTTGACATTGCAGTGGAAAACTTAACTACGGCAATTCAAAATACAGCATGGCAAAGTACACCTGATCGAAATATATCTCACATTGAAGAATCGCGCCCCGCATCAGTATAAAAAAAAATTTCCGAAAAACGAAAACTTCGAAAACAATGGCAAACCTTAAGAACACCTGAGAGCAAAGCAAAATATGACAAAGCTGCTAAACAGCTTAAAATCCTCTTGTCACAATTCAAAAACCAGTCTGTTCAGGACTATCTTAGCAATCTAATCTTGGAAAGCCACAAGAAAACTCAAGCACCCACAAGAGACAATACCACCAGTCAGAGATGATAGGGGTAAGTGGGCTAGAAGCGACAAGGAAAAGGCTCATGCATTTGCCAAGCACCTTTCTAATGTTTTCAAACCATTCTCATCAACATCGACACTAGAGGATAATGACATCTATAAATATCTTGATGCACCCTTTCAGATGGATTTGCCAATAAAGAGTTTTAAACCACAAGATGTCAAACAAACAATCCTACCCTAAATTAATCCCAAAAAGCACCCGGCTTTGACCTGATTACAGGTAGGGTTTTACAAGAAATAACTCCCAAGTGCTTAAGATTGCTTACGTACATCTACAATGCAATATTAAGATTAAAACACTTCCCGCACTTATGGAAAGTTGCACAAATTATCCTAATACAAAAACCAGGAAAGAAACCGGAAGAAATAACGTCCTATAGACCAATAAGTCTGTTACCAGTGCTAGGAAAGATTTTCTAAAACCTTTTTCTAAAACGCCTAAAACCAATATTGGAGAAAGATTCCCTCATAAATAGCGATTAAATTGCATCCTTTTTGCAGCAATATTGCTAAAATGGCCCACTATTACACACATTTGTGTAATACGAATGCCTCCGACTGCCAAAGCTATGCGTATGAAATAAAAGTAACAACGAAGCAAAAGGTAAATTTACATAAGCAAATAATAGCAACACGCCGAAAATGCACATATCCGTTGTTATGACTAGCGATATCGTGGTTACTTAATATCACACCGTCTATCGCACATTTTCTCTATCTAGAATTTACCGTATATGCTATACTTTCGATAGTGTTGGATGAAAAATATTTTCTATACTACTTTTTTAAAGTAGACTAAAATTTCCACAAGTTGAGACCAGAACCAGCTCTGTAGGTTCAATACTTATACCGAGATACCGCCCTCCAAAAATTAAAAAAATTTTCCAAGAAAGTTAAATTTTTAAATTTTGTCTATTGTCGACCCCGATATCGGAAAAAATACTCATTTTACGGGTAAGATCATAGAAAAAGATGTTGTAGAAAATGTAATTAGCTTTAATTTAAGCACACAATGACGTATGTAGGCTATATAGCTTACTCACAAATCTTAAAAATCCAAAAAATGCGTAAACTGAATTTTTAGTAAATTTGCTCATTTTAGTTTTCATGATGGTTTGAGGGTAAGAAAAACCATGTGGAAAACCACTTCTGAACTTGGTGGTAGTAAGTTCGGTAAGGGTGCAATGTTGCACCATCTTCCGTTGGGAGCAAACGGGCGAGGCCAACCTTACCAAAGGCGATTGTTTTCACAAATTTTTTGTAGCGCAGGCGGTGAAGAGTATCTTCAGTGTAGTCTCCTAGATACAGAGCTACTAAGCACTTCGCTCCAGCATCTGCAATTTGGGTTGGAGGAACACTTCAGCTGTGGTAATAAGTTCAACGTTTTTCTAAATGGCACTCCAAAGTTTGTTCTTCCCATGCCAGAAAAGGACAGAGGTTTCGCACACTGTAAAGGCGTGGAGAAACAACTAGAATCCCGGGGAGACTTCGAAATCTTCACGATTGAATGAGGTTGAAAAACATTGTAAGGGGCCAGAGTCACTTCTGCCACTTTTCTGGAAATAAAAATTTTTCACGGCCGATTCCAAATCATGGAAAAGGACAAGGAGGTTCACATCGTCTTCAATAATTAGCACTGACTGAAAAGAGATACTTTTGTCAAGTACCACCTTGACGAATATCGTAGTCACCACTGCCTGCTTTGTATCAATTGTATCAATATCAGAGCAATCAGTCGTCGTTTATTGCTGTCGTTGGCCAATAACTTCTCCTGCACTATTTTTATTATGGTTGACTCTTCACGGATGACTTCGTTACACTGAAGAGAATTATAGCGCTTTACGCGTTCGGCAGTTTATATTTGTCTCTTACTTTGATGGAAAAGACTTTTAAGCGAAAAGACAAAGTGCAAGCTTTGGCATCAATGGTGCTCATTGATGAAACCTTGATGAAACCAGGTAACAGAAGCTTTTCCAAATAAGTTGCCTGTGATTTGTTTCTATTCCCATTTCTATAGCCATGTGGGCATTAACCTTAGGGACCCCAACGTTGCCACTACTAATTGATAACAGTTTGCTTGTTAGTGGAGATGGAGGGTGGATATCAAAGTAGTGCTTCAGTTTCTCAACATCACTAGTGTCTCTTTCAATCTGTGCTGCCCACATATCAGCATGCTGCTTACTAATATGTACACGAAATGCCCCTATATATCCCTAAGCTTTCGAAAATATTGAGCATAAACGCCATGCCTTCAGTCCATCGTGAAAAAACGCTACTTGATATCCTCCAACCATGGGTCAACCCTCCCTGGTTTTTCATTTACCTCATTAACACTTGTTCTGTGGATATATCTGGCCAAAATATCCCGAATAAAATTTTTCTGGGCGGCAAATTGTAAAGACTTCTTTTGTGAACAATACTCTCAGCCTCTTTTATAAATTTTCCATATCTTGTAGGTACAATAGCAATTTTTGCGTAAAAGAAGTGACCTGTTGAATAGAGAAAGGGTAGCATTTTCAAACTGTGATGAGGTGGAGCTCCCAACCCCTATCCTTTCTGCTTCATTAGCGCGGCGATTCAAAAATATACTGCACCCAGATTTTTGAAGTTGATTCATTTTTTTCTGTTTTATCTGGGGCAGTATTGTACATTCGGCACTATAAATTTGAAAATGTAACGGGAGGTCGTCACTTGGGCCTTGTGCTCTCAGGCCGTACTGAAAATTATCGTAACTTGGGGGTGCGCCGTTCTAAGGAATATTTATATTTATTGCTGCCACCACCTTCGAACGAACAAACCACCCTCGATTATTCTCAGTCTTAATTTTGGTAGCGTAGAACTGGTCGAACCACCGGCCTTTCGTTTGTATGGCGTTGGGCCCCCGGCTTAACTTTGGGAATAGAAACCCCGGTTACGGGTATAGACGGCATACAAAAACACTACCCTAAAAAAAATTAATGTGATTTCCTTCAATCGAAGGAAAATAAAACATCGACGTAATTATCTTACTCGATATTTATTTTCAGTAAAATTTAAGTATAAATTAACCCTAGCATAAAAAACAAAATTCTAACTTTACAAAAAGAAAACGAAAAATTTGTTGAAATAATTCTAACACAAAAAAAAAAGAATCCTATATTCCCTAATAATTATGAAGGCCCTTCTTTACAAACAATTATAATAATTTTAATTGTTTCTTTTTCCAAAAGGTAATTATCACTAAGGTTAGTATAACAACATAAACACTTACGAAATAATCCCCAAAAATTAATCCTTATATATCTACGCTCAATCTCGACACCCACAATTGTTTAACAGTTCACGAAACTTTAAAGTAACTATTGCAATTAAAAAAATTGCAACACTTGTAAATGAAACAAAAAGTCAATTTCCAAAATCGCCTTTTTCACCAAAACTCAAAAAACGAAACACTTATCGAACGGAACAAAAGTTGATTTCCAAAATCGACTTTTGCGCCAAAACTCAGAAATACCACGATACGCTGGGACCGACTAAATCGATCTCTCACCGACTAAATCGATCTCTCGAACCGTCGAAATCAATCTCTCGGACCGTCGAAATCAATCTCTCGGACAGTCGAAATCAATCTGCTCTTCTTTGAATATTAACCCCCTTTTATATGAAAGTGCTACCTCTTCTTTCGTGTGCAAAAGATTATAAAACATCCGAGTCCAAAATTACAGTGGAAAGTTACTGGTATTGTACTACGACCCCAAAATGACTACGTGCAAAAAGGTATTGCATCATTTTTGGTCTTTTGTACCTGTAATTGACACGGTTTTTAATCGACTTTCCCTTATCACTTTGAAATACAATATTAAAATCGCGATTAACCCATCCTGTTCAACTCGTCTTTCAAAATTTGTCGGTGTCTGGAGATTGTTACAATCAATACAACTAATATTACATTTCAAACAATTATCGATATCAAAATAATAATTCATTATTTTCGATTTATTCCTTTTAGGATATATAATTATTCTTTTAAATAAGGACCCACTAAATTAATTAATATTAACTACATTAGAATTTAATTTGCTGATCAACAAACTAAATTCTGCTCTGAAAACAATTATGGAAACTATAATAACAAAAATACAAAACTTCAAATTGTTCCCATTTTTGTTACATTACTTCCCCCTTCGAAAAAGATGTGCGCTTGTTCCGCAAGCCACATTCTTTTCAAAGGTTAAACAACCCTTAACTAATTAAACAAAATAAAAAAAAATCCACCTGTATTGGTAGTTGAAAATTACATTGCTTATGAAACATTCAAAAATTTATGATGAACTGCACAATTTTGTTTATGAGTCCTTTTATTCTACACAGATGCGCGAAATACACCAATTGTCTCTTCCGTCCTAAACCTTGAAACCGTATTTGCAAAAGAATTAATAATTGTCTTCGTAACTTGTCGTAAACTTCACTAAACGTTTCATTTTAAGACAAACTCGCGAATTCCCGAACATCTGTAAATTATTACCTCGCACTAAGGCTTTGTCAGTTTATTGATGACGCTGGTGCTGCCGTCTTCTATGTTGGATGGTTTTTGCTCCGTCCAATGTTGAGACTGCGATAAAGATGGATACAGATCTGTAGAAATTATCTGTGGAATTTCCTCCTTATTGTCCTCAGCATTGTCTCTCGCATACTTTTCGGAATCTTTGTTTTCTCGTTGATGGTGCCGATTGATTAGCACCATAGTCAGTGTGTTCCACAAACTGGCTAATAATACCAAACCGCCACCAATTGTTTCGTATAAATGTAGACCATTTATTACTACACTCATACAATATTTAAACATCCGAAAAATTACATAAAATCCTAACAGACCACTAAAGAAAAGTCCGACATCGGTAAACCATCCCCATACTTGTCTCATTGTATTATGAGCCAGTTCTTTCAACTCATGTGAGTCAAACATCTTAAGTGTAGAATAGCCTTGATTTCCAGAATCCAATCCGGCCACTCGACGTGCTATAATGTTTCCTACCGCTTTACGTTCTGTGCCGAAAGTCAACACTCTTTGAACTTTGCTGACTTCGTCTTGCGTATATAATCCATATTGTCCTACTGGTTGAATGGGGCTAAACTCTAGTTTTGGGGTGTCTTCAACTGATAACTCCTTGGGATTACTTTTGATCGTCGGATACGGGTTTAGACCAACCCACTCGTTATCTATATAATATAATGGAGGAGTCAATATGTTACATTCCACTTCTTCTGCATGATGTTGAATAATGTGCGTTATTGGAGCCATATACATAGATCGATTATCAATTTCTATGGGTAACTCATGAAAACATCTTTCCGAGCGTCTAATTTTCACTATTTTTGGTACACATTTCATTACGTACAGTACCTCGCCTAATACTCTGCCTATATAACCTTTATCTAATTTCAAAGTTTGACTAATGGCATGTGGCGCAAATGGTGCCATTAATAATCTGTTCTTGAGCATCTCTCTATGCATCATACATCTTCGATGTATTGTGTCGGTGTACAATCGGTCTATACTCCGTTTGTACCCCTGTTCTATATATAAAAACTTGCTATTTACGTAACTGGTAAGATCCGTGTTATATGGAGTTAGCGGAATCGTTTTTTGAAGATGTATTGGTGTTAAACCTTCCACTATTAAAAGCTTTGGATGCTCGGTTTGCCAAACTTCTTGATGACATAGCATCTTTTTTCTAATTAATGATAGTGCGAATATCTTGGATTCGCCTTCTACCACAATAATCTTTTCATCGCTATGTTTTCTCTTTACTTTGGTTGCCGGTCCTCGATACAATGTACTCAAATCGTTCCCGCATTCATTTTGAGAAGCATCTTCCCACACTGATTCTCCTACTGATATGTCAAAACAGTGGCCCGCCGTGTACGAACAAGTCACTCCACCGGACAAACTCACTTCATTTTGTTCTAATTTCACCTGAGCGAAATAATCCCTTGCAAAAATTTTTATAGTTGCTAAAACGTACACGTTCTCCCAACTCTGACCTTCTTCATGGTATGTTGCCCCTTTGCAATTACCTTCAGCATCGACGTGCCCGATTAAGGTCATTGAAGCCGTGGTGCTTCCATTCATCATTATTTTTCCAATTTGCTGATCATATATCTTCAGCATTTTGGATCGGTGCATCTTGGTACACTCCTCTGGTCCAATTTGAAACACGAAGCTTGACAATCCACCGCTTACAAGAGAACTGTGGCTATGCATTCCACAGTAACTCATGATTCGTGTAACTTCCACTAGGCAAGTCCAAATTTTTTGTTGTCTTACGTCATTCTTCTGGATCACTTGTACATCCATCAAACTACTAATATATTCGGACTCTGGTTCGGGACATTGTGCTACATCACGAATTGAAATAGCTGAGATATCGCTTCCTTTGTCTTCGCAGTCGTAGGCGATGAGGCTCGTTGACTGACGTACCCACTGTGCGATGATTATTATTAATACCCAAAATACTCGCGTGCCGATCATTTTAACAATAGTTTTATCCTTTTAAAGTTCGTCGCACTATTATCGTCGTATTATCGTCGCACTATTATCGTCGCGCTATTATCGTCACTTCGTCACACTTTGTTTATTTAATGTTTTGTATGCACTTACGATTAACCTAAATCAAAACACAAAAAAAAACAAAATTTCATATTTCAAGTTCTTAATCTAGTTATATCATTATAACTATATCAAAATTATATCATTAAAATAATAATAATTCAAATTTATTTCCCGCAAGTAATAAAACAAACCTGCATATTAAATGCCTGCATAAATCCTATGTGCAGCCATTATATCTGCTGATACAAAAGTGTCACTATAACACCAAATAACTTTAAAACACTTATCCTGAGAGTATCAGACCCCGTCTCTCTCTAGGAATCGATTTCAAAAACTTAGTGGACTCTTACCACAAGCCGGAAGGGCTGTAGAGGTATTCTTTTTCCGCCTGCTACACAGAAAACAAAAAAATTCAATTTATTTTTGTTTTTAGTGGACTTTTACCACAAGCCGAAGGGCTGTAGAGGTATTCTTTTTTCCGCCTGCTACACAGAAAACAAAAAAAAATTCAATTTATTTTTGTTTTTAGTGGACTTTTACCACAAGCCGAAGGGCTGTAGAGGTATTCTTTTTTCCGCCTGCTACACAGAAAACAAAAAAAATTCAATTTATTTTTGTTTTTAGTGGACTTTTACCACAAGCCGAAGGGCTGTAGAGGTATTCTTTTTCCGCCTGCTACACAGAAAACAAAAAAATTCAATTTATTTTTGTTTTTAGTGGACTTTTACCACAAGCCGAAGGGCTGTAGAGGTATTCTTTTTTCCGCCTGCTACACAGAAATCAAAAAAAATTCAATTTATTTTTGTTTTTAGTGGACTTTTACCACAAGCCGAAGGGCTGTAGAGGTATTATTTTTTCCGCCTGCTACACAGAAAACAAAAAAATTCAATTTATTTTTGTTTTTAGTGGACTTTTACCACAAGCCGAAGGGCTGTAGAGGTATTCTTTTTTTTCCGCCTGCTACACAGAAAACAAAAAAATTCAATTTATTTTTTATACACCTAACCATCGTGGTGGTCTTCTAGTTCTGGAAGACCTTCGGACCAATACCGGATTTTGGGGAGATTGGAAATATGGCTCATCTTCGCCTTTCTCTTCTTCTTCATCTTCTGACCCACTCTCAATCTCCTCTTCAGCAGTACTTATTCGCGTTGCCGCTGGGCAGTGTTCTAGTCTTTGCCAAAAGGGTGGAGGAACGGTAATATCATACAACCCATTTTCTTCATCTTCCTCTTCACACTCCTTATCGTCGAATTCTTCATCGCGTCTACCTCGTCCGGCTTCGGTCTCAACTTGTTCATCCTCGTTTTCCGAAATATTTTCTGGGGTAGTTTGATAGAAGGGTTTCAATCGGTTTATGTGAACTCCTTGAACTGCTTTATTTCCCAATTTTCTGATTTGGTACGTCACTGGTCCCGAGATTTTAACGACTTCGTGAGGACCTGACCATGGTCGTATTAATTTTTTTGATAACCCTGGTTTAGTTGCCATTTCTTTTAAGTAAACTAGGTCGCCCACCTCAAATCTTCGTTCTTTGGTCTTTTTATTAAATTGTGTTATACGAATTTGCTTCGCTCTTTCCGTGTTCGTATATACTTTGCTATAAATTTTCTGTAATCGCGCGTGTAACTCTGATGCATAATTTTCATCTATATCGTATTTAACACGTTCAGGACGAATAAAATCGTCGATCGGCAAAACTTGTTCCCGACCATGGAGTAAGAAGAAAGGACTATACCCAGTAGTGCTATGCACCGTGCCGCGATATGCCATCATAACTAATGGAATCCAACGATCCCAATCTTGTTGGTCATCTTCTAAATAATGTGACAACATATCTTTCAATACACGATGCATTCTCTCAATTTGACCATTGGTAGTGGGCGCATAGCTAGAAGTGTGCAATTTTCGTATTCCTAAGATTTTACAAACATTTTTAAATAAATTTGACATGAAATTTGCCCCTTGGTCAGTAAGGAGTTTCTTCGGTGCCCCATGTCTGGCGATAATATGATCGACAAACACTCTCGCTATAGTGTCTGCTTTTTGATCCGGGATCGGAATGGCTTCAACATATTTGGTAAAATAGTCCTGAAAAGTAAGTAAATATCGATTTCCGTCTTGCGTATGTACCAACGGTCCCACCACGTCCATTGAAGTTAGTTCCCATGGTTCTGTAGTTGCGGTAAAGTGTTGTAAAGGTGCTTTATTGAAATGGGGTGAAGTTTTTCTTCTGTTACACGAATCACACTCTTTGCAATATTGAATAATGTCGCTTCGCATTCTGGGCCAGTAAAACCTCCTTTTCACGTTATCCGACGTCTTCTGTTGTCCCGAATGACCGTACATCGGTGAATCGTGAGAATCACGCAGTACTCCTTTGACAAAACTCTGTGGTACCACTAATTTGTAGTCACTAGTTTCTTCATCAAATCTAAATAAAGTTCCATTTTTATCTTGTACATACAGGGTGCTTCCTGCTTTCTTGTCTCCCTCTTCCCCAATTTGATTCAGTATTTTTCTGCAAAATTCATCTTTTTGTTGTGCTTCTATTATTGCCTCCTTACTCCATTCCGGTAGAAGCCCTTCTTTAACTGCGTCGACAACATGTATTCTAGTATTTTGTCCACTGTAAACCGTCACCGTTATCCCGGTGTTTTTAAATACACTTTGGATCATCTTTTCCACTTTTTTCCATTCTAATCCATCCAACCCACAAGCAATCTTCGGCATGGCTATCGATAAATCCCCGTTTTGTTGCAAACTTTGTTTTAGACTTACTAGAGCTTTTCCAACAGCCTCATATGTAGGTTTTTCGAAAAACCTTTCTTTTGTTACCATGTAATATAAATTTCGTGTTGGCGAGGTTAATTCGGCCACCTGACCTACTGTTTTCTTTTGCGATTTTAAAATCGCGATTTGACCAAATCTTTCTCTAAACTCTAGAGCAATACCTGCTCCCATTTTCATATCGGCAGATACACAATGAGCTAACGCGTAGCCTTTAGGTGCATCAAACAAATTTTCATTTTGAACGTTATAATTCAAAAGATGATTACGGATTGTCGTAATACCCTCTTCCTCTTTATTGTACATTCTGCTTAAGGCGTCTGCGTTACCATGTAGCCTTCCTTGACGATGAATCACTTTATAATCATATTCTGCTATAGGCCGAGCTCGCGTGAAGAAATCTGAAACAAATTGTAACCAAGTTGTCCAGTCTGTTAGGGTCGTTCCCTTTTCTTCCTCTTTTCCGATGGAAGTAATTCCGTTGAGCATTTTGGGCCGTTTCCCTATTTCCCACTTGGACAACCCAAGATTTTCCTCACACTCCTCCACTGTGAGTAGATCTATTTTCTGCCCCCAAATATACATTACGGGATCTTCCTCATAACTCACAACAGCTTTATGAGCTAGCAAGAAATCTCGACCCAGCATAACCTCTACTTCGACTAACAAGACGTCATCGCATACCGCCATTATCTGGGTGAGGGATTCATCCCCTTCCCTTTCTACGGTAGGGGTTTCTATCATTACCTCTGATGTACCTAATAATGTCAAGTGATGACCGGTAACCCCACTCAATGAAATATCCTTTGTACCCTGAGGGTTAATTGACCTCTCTAACACCAATCGCTTATGGACGAGAGTTACCGCCGCTCCTGAGTCGACCATACAACGGCAAATCCTTCCGTTAACCCGAAGCATAGCGATATATGGTACTTCCATCTTTTCTAATTTATTTGTTTTGAAAACAATCTCTTGATTAGCCGAACTTATTTGTTTAAAAACCTTGCTGTTGTTCGTCTCCTGTCTCTTCTCTGATGCTTGCTTCTTGTTTCTTGTATCACGTGAGGGTCCAGCCTCACTGTCGTAACGTCGATCTGGGTAACCTTGAAAACCCCTGTCTCGTTCGGACCGACTTGTTCGATAATTTTGGCCTCCCTGTTGAAAAGTGACTCTGCGATTCGAACTCGGTTCTTCATTTTGACTTTGATTAAATCGACCCTTACTTGTTTTTGCGCATTCTCTGGCCCAATGTCCCGGTTTATTACACCGAAAACATTTTCCAGGTTCTTTCTTTAATTTACACTCGCGGGCCATGTGCCCAAGCTCTTTACAATTGTAACAAGTTACCACCCTAATATCAACCGTATCGTGTCCCCCTCTACGCCCCTGGAGAATTTCTTGAACCATTTCGTGACGCTCTACAATTTCCTCCGCCTTATCAAGGGTTAATCTACCATCTCCTAATAAAGTAGCGCCGACCAACCTAAATAAGTCCTTCCTGAGTCCAAGCTTGAATTGTCCCACAACTAATTCAAGATTTTTTCTTTTTAAGCCCGCTTCCTCGCCTGGGCTAGCTGTGCGAAGATCCTCCTTCAATACTTGGATACCCAAAGTACGCAGCCGAGTACAAAATTCTTTCACCGATTCACTCGGGTGTTGATAGCATCGATTCAAATTTAATTGATCTTCTCCTGGTTTCTTCCGCGGACTGAATTTTGAAATTAGTTTGTTTTTAAATTCTGAGTATCCTAACAAATCTAGACTCGGTTCAGATTTAAAATATTCATAAGCGCCGGCAGTAAGTTTATACTTCACAATTTTCAACGTGTCTGCCTCACTCCATCCGTCTAGCCTACTTCGCTGTTCCAACTTATCAAAAAATCTTACTACTTCTTTTCCCGAAAAATTTTCGAGAGTAGCAGCTATCATCCCCAAGCTGTATAAGGGACCAACCATCGTCGACATGCCTGGCGTGGAAACGCTAGCTAACGACGGAGGAGGTATTACATTACCTCCCACTTCTTCAGGTGTTATTACCTTTACACCCGCAGTCTCCATTGATCAAAATTAAAAAAAAAAAAAATTTACTTCGAAATAAAAGAAGTTATATTATACCTATTAATAATCAATAAAAGATGAGGTGTTAGTATCTAACTACACAAAATTATTATTACCGGGCGTCTTATCAAAACTAAAAATCAAATCCTAAATAAAAATTATTATTTAGTCAATCAATCACAAAACAATTCAACGTCGATCACCTAACGCGTTAACTAAATTACACCAAGACAAACAAAGTACTTTTATTTATTTATTTGTTTTTTTTTTCAAAAAAAGAAAAAAAAAATCTTCCAACCCTCAAAAAAAAATTCAAAATCCAAAAAAAGATTTTCAAAAAAAAAAAAAAAACTTTTTTTTTTCAAAAAAAAAAAAAAAAACTATAAGTTATTGTTAATTCAAAAACTTTTCAAAAAAACATTTTATTTTGAGTAGTGCCGTTATGCCCAGTGTCTATTAGTATCCCACCGCTGCCGCCATTTTGTAACGGGAGGTCGTCACTTGGGCCTTGTGCTCTCAGGCCGTACTGAAAATTATCGTAACTTGGGGGTGCGCCGTTCTAAGGAATATTTATATTTATTGCTGCCACCACCTTCGAACGAACAAACCACCCTCGATTATTCTCAGTCTTAATTTTGGTAGCGTAGAACTGGTCGAACCACCGGCCTTTCGTTTGTATGGCGTTGGGCCCCCGGCTTAACTTTGGGAATAGAAACCCCGGTTACGGGTATAGACGGCATACAAAAACACTACCCTAAAAAAAATTAATGTGATTTCCTTCAATCGAAGGAAAATAAAACATCGACGTAATTATCTTACTCGATATTTATTTTCAGTAAAATTTAAGTATAAATTAACCCTAGCATAAAAAACAAAATTCTAACTTTACAAAAAGAAAACGAAAAATTTGTTGAAATAATTCTAACACAAAAAAAAAAGAATCCTATATTCCCTAATAATTATGAAGGCCCTTCTTTACAAACAATTATAATAATTTTAATTGTTTCTTTTTCCAAAAGGTAATTATCACTAAGGTTAGTATAACAACATAAACACTTACGAAATAATCCCCAAAAATTAATCCTTATATATCTACGCTCAATCTCGACACCCACAATTGTTTAACAGTTCACGAAACTTTAAAGTAACTATTGCAATTAAAAAAATTGCAACACTTGTAAATGAAACAAAAAGTCAATTTCCAAAATCGCCTTTTTCACCAAAACTCAAAAAACGAAACACTTATCGAACGGAACAAAAGTTGATTTCCAAAATCGACTTTTGCGCCAAAACTCAGAAATACCACGATACGCTGGGACCGACTAAATCGATCTCTCACCGACTAAATCGATCTCTCGAACCGTCGAAATCAATCTCTCGGACCGTCGAAATCAATCTCTCGGACAGTCGAAATCAATCTGCTCTTCTTTGAATATTAACCCCCTTTTATATGAAAGTGCTACCTCTTCTTTCGTGTGCAAAAGATTATAAAACATCCGAGTCCAAAATTACAGTGGAAAGTTACTGGTATTGTACTACGACCCCAAAATGACTACGTGCAAAAAGGTATTGCATCATTTTTGGTCTTTTGTACCTGTAATTGACACGGTTTTTAATCGACTTTCCCTTATCACTTTGAAATACAATATTAAAATCGCGATTAACCCATCCTGTTCAACTCGTCTTTCAAAATTTGTCGGTGTCTGGAGATTGTTACAATCAATACAACTAATATTACATTTCAAACAATTATCGATATCAAAATAATAATTCATTATTTTCGATTTATTCCTTTTAGGATATATAATTATTCTTTTAAATAAGGACCCACTAAATTAATTAATATTAACTACATTAGAATTTAATTTGCTGATCAACAAACTAAATTCTGCTCTGAAAACAATTATGGAAACTATAATAACAAAAATACAAAACTTCAAATTGTTCCCATTTTTGTTACAAAAAATGTCATTGTCTTTGATGAGTAGGATTGATGACTGCCACTAAAGATGATATCCATTTTAGCTTATTCTTTGTACAAAACTGAAACTCAGCAGTCAAAATCAGGAGAGCAAGTGCTAAATTGGTGAGCAGATGAGCTCGTACAGACCAGAATAGGCGTGGACATTAGGGTTCTTATAAACACTATTTTCAGGGTACAGCTGTGTAGCGGTCATGGAAATTGCATTCAAAATTATTCTCGAATTAAAACATAAAAAGCGGTTTCAGTTAGTTCATGGTACAAAAATCGAAAGCTCTTCTAATTGAGATGAAGGTCCAGGTTTACTTCCCCGCAATAATAGTTTTTGTTTATTTAAGTATAGTTTCAATATTAATATATTTATGTATAATTTAAAGAACAAAAACAATCGAAAGAAGAAAGACACAAGATTTTTATTCTTTCATTTCTTCGCAAGGTGCAGGAAACATCTTTGAGTTATTAAATATCTATAAATAAGTGTTAATAATAACAGTTTTTTATGTTTTAATGTTATGATAGGTTACAATAAAGTGATAGTTGTAAGAATGTGATAATCGTGAAAGACTTAAACTTTTAACATTTAGAACCAAATGTTTTTCTTCTTTATTTTTGATTCCATATTAATATTTGAAACTGTAATGCAACGACAACGTATGTAACTACTGTTCCTGTTACCTAAAGGACAATGAAACTAATTATTTTTAAATATTTGTAAAAATAAGTTAAAATTATGAACTTACAAATCCAAGTAATCTTACATCGATTGGAAAAATTTCTGAAGCTACAATTTTTGGTGGGAGCTTCACAAAAACGGTTTTAAATATTTCGAACTGAAACATGAATTAAATATTAACACAAGATAATGGATCTTCACCTATTTAACAATCGTTTTAAGCAAGAGAAAAAAGTCCGAATCCACATCCCGGGTTTCAAACCTTAATTTCTTATGTAAGTTTACAATTCGCGAGGTCAACTGAAGTTAAGAATCGAACGAACATCTTATAAGTTTTAAACATAACGGATTAAATAGCTTCATGAAAATGATGAATGAAAATAGATTTGAAATTGAGTGACCTCGTGCCCATCTATGGCTGTTTTCCGACAATATGCGATGGCAGAAGTAAGCGTCACCAAAATTTTCCAAAGTACCAATACCCAATAAATAAACCTAATTAAAATATACATAAAAATTAAAATATACAACTGCAAGATACGCTCTCAATCGTCCTTGATAAAAGTTGACATAGATCAGTAAGTGATAACATTATTCCATCCAGCCACCCGGCTGTCCCGGAAGTTCAATGAGAACTTTGAGTTGAAAACTCGAATCCCCAGGATATTATTTACAAAATATATTCCAGGAATTTCTGAAAGATATATACTCACAGTACAAATGCTCTATGAATTTGCATGGAGGTTGTAGCAAACACTTTAAAAATCAAATGTCGCTTTTTTAACGAAAATTAAAATTAATTTAAAAAAAATCAATTCATTTAATTTACAATAAAAGTTCTCAACATCAACCTTGCGATATAGCCAGTCCACATTCACACTAGGTAATCTCCTACCCAAAAGAAAAATAAAGCCGATGAGAATACTTTCAAACGCTATGAACCATTAGACATCATCCAGTGGTAAACCGGTAGTAACATCATCGGGTAAACCTATTATGCTTACTAAATCTCCTCACATGGAACCGGATATGTCAATAATAACCCGTACACCATCACGGACGCGTTTAATGTCTCACCGCATGGTTCATCGATAGAAAACTACTTTCATATGTGCCATCAGAAAACCAAATACGGAAGCAATTATCCAAACATACCTTAATCAACATACGAGTACATACATCATATTATGTTGACTAAAGTTTGCTTTGCCGGTGATGAGCTTAACTCTTCCATAGGCGCGTGGATTACATATGTAATCCAGGGTCGGATTTTTCTACGGCATTTTTATTTTGGTACAAATACGTCAACAACCTTTTGAGTACCTTCCTAAAAAACATTAATCTACAAGACCATTTAGTCAAAAAATTTTTTTTATTACCGAGGCACTCACAAAAAAATGTTTAAATGCACTGGATTACACTTGTAATCCACGCGCCCACTCGCGTTACAGTTTTCGCAGTCTAGCCATTTATTTGTCTGTCGCCCTACAGGTGGTCACAAATTCAGGAAATCTAAAAATTGATTTCAATAAGCAAGCTGCTGCAACTCTGCTCATTTTGTGTAATAAAAAATCGTAAATTTCAACCACTTGAGTTTGCCCTTTCTAAAAATGGACATAAAGCAATTGTACTTCATATATTTCCGTTTACTTTAGTTCTTGTGTGTCCGCCATGGTGAAACAACGCCGATTTATTTAGGTTTATTTGCTATATACATTTTCGAATTTGTATTTCGACTTTCGAAGCTAATTCAAAAATATAGTGCTGCAAGAAACACCAAGCGTTGGCATTAACGAATAACGCATTTTTACCATTATTTTGATGTTTTTTTTTAAGAGTAAGCATTATTTTAATTTTTTTTAGGTATACTTGTTTGTAAGCCTCTTAACATTTGTATTTAGAATAAGACAGTAATTAAATTTTAAAGTAAGACTTGTTTATTTTTAATTTACGTTACAACTATATAAATACTGTGTTTTTCGCCAATTAATAATATATATTTTTTATTTCAAGTATGAACTGTTTTGATGACCTAAACTTCTACTTACATGTTTGAGCATGAACTAAAGTACAGTTCAGTAAAAAAAATTTTTAAAAAATTAATTTTACTAATAGAAAACACACTTTGAAAATGGATTACATATGTAATCCACGCGCCCACTGGTGTAACAAAATTGAACGCGTCTATAGAAGGGTTAAGCACGGACATACAATGATCGATCAATGCTGAGCCAGCATTGGTTTCGTACCATCAGTCAATTATTAAAGTTTGGTGTTTGAACTGACTTTGAGCCAATGCTGTTTGTCGTTGCATTGCCGATCATCAGTTTAAGCTATAGCATGAAATGATCGGCCAATGCTGATCCAGTATATCAGTTTTGCACCGGCTATGAATCAATGAAAACTGATCATGAGCCAATGCTTTTTGCAGTTGTTTCGCCGGTAATCAGTTTAAGCTGTGGCATACAATGATCGGCCAATGCTGGGCCAGTATCGGTTTCGTACTGCCAACCAATGTCTGGTGTCCGGTGTTTAAACCGACCTTGGCCAATGCTGTTTGCCGTTGCTTTGCTGGTGATCAGTGTAATCTGTGACATACATTTATAGTGCGATTCTTTAAAAATTATGTTATAGAATGTTACGATAACATAATTAATAGAGAATGTTATGAGTTAGAGAATCGCACTACAAATGTCCAATCCTGGGTCAGTATCGGTTTTGAACCGGTAGCCAATCATTAGCGTCCGGTATTTGAACCGACCTTGGGCCAATTCTGTTTGCCGTTGCTTTGCCGGTTATTAGTTTAAACTTTGCCATACAATGAAAGGCCAATGCTGGTCCAGTATTAGTTATATACCGGCAACCAATCATTAGTATCCGGTGTTTTAACCGACCTTATGCCAATGCTGTTTGCCAATGCTTTGCCGGTGATTAGTTTAAGCTGTGGCATACAATAAATGGCCAATGCAGGGCCGGTATAGGGATCCAACCTTGCACCAATACTGGTTGCCAACCGTATGACTGAGATTATCATTTTGGCGGTGGGCCAATGCTGTCTGAATAGTAATGCCAATTCTGAGTCAATGCTGGGCCAGTTGTAAATTTCAGTACTGGACCAGTACTCTGGGAGTCAATTTTGCTGCAATACTGGTTGCCAACGGTAGGACCAAAGTTATTATTACAGCGTTGGGCCAACGTTGTCCATGTAGTACTACCAATAGTTGGTCAAGCATTTAACACCGTCGAACTAATGCTGGGTCAATTCTGGCCCTGTTGTAAATATTTTTATGGGCAGGTGTACTGTGAAAACCATCTCGCATAAAAACCAAACGGTGTACCCATACACCAGTTCCATTACGACAACAAGTATTTTCTAAAGAATCGCCCGATAACTGATTAACGAACACATCACAAATGACCTTGCACCCAACCATGTGACGTCAAACAGAAAAAATATTTTATAGAAAAATCAGCATATGTAACATACAAACCGTACCCAAAAACTTTCCATTTAGTTAAAGCTGCTTATTGTCAGTGTTCTATTCGGAAGTACCAATATCGCGACAGTGTATTGCACATAATCTAACAATATTTTGTTACAAGGTCTCCATGAACCATTTCTGGGAGTACAAGAAGTGTTTTTTTAATTTTTTTCAAAATTGAAATTCTATCGGAGTTTATTGGAACACTTGGGAGGAAATGCAAACTATCATACAACTTATCGGGTGACGCATTTTGAAGAGGTTCTATAGCCCTTCTTGCTTTCGTCGTGAGAGTCAAGAACAAATAAAATATTGATTTTGTCACAGGAAAATTACAGCTAACTTTATTTACCTTAATTGCATCTTCATAAGATAAACTGCTAACAGCAGGATATCGGTACAAAAATTTCAAGTGGTTGCGTGCCTAAAATTATACCCAAATTTTAATGGAACAAACTTAAGAAGTTACTATTTATAGGTATTCTTACCGCTTTTAATAAATTAGTCGCCATTATCATGAGATGAGTAATTATGAATATATTAGAACCTATTAGAAATAATACAATAATTATTCTTGTTGTTAATGGGTTTGATTCGCTCTCTAACAAACACATTAAAACCAAAAAAACACCACTAATTATAAGTGATATAGCTGACAATAGCCATATGAAGGCTGACGGATTAAGATAGGAGTTGAATATTTCTTTAAGTTTTATTAGTTTCATGTGCAACTGGCCATATGCTATCAACGTGTTACTTAAATCTTTATACACATAAAATACTGCAGTTAAGTCATCTTCAAAACAATTTTCATAGCTTATAAATATATAAGTAAATGTTTGTGCTACGAAGTCAATAAACATTGTAAATATTAAATAAGTAACAAAAGTCACGATGGTTGCAACTTTTTCAGTGATACTCCAATTGGGATTTTTATCCAGACAAATTATAATCACTATTAGTGTACCTGTAATTACAACTGCTAATAATAAATGTCTCTTAATTCTGGATCTTAATTTTAAGGTATCAATTTCTGATAATAAAATCTTGGATGTTTGCTCTTGCCATTTGCAAAACATTTCTTGAACTGTGTTAAGAATACAAAGAATGTTTTTTATGCGTAACATTGATACCATCATTGCCGTTATAGAACCTATATGAAACGTTAAATCAGAAATATGAATCATTGCATTAAAAAATGCGTTATTCTGATGTAACGAATTTTTTATATTAATTCCAATTAAACCACAAACTCCTATTAACCAAATCACAATGCAGACAGAAATGCATAGGGAAATTTTAGATATATAAGCGTTTACTTGCAATTGATTATTTACATGTCGACAACTCATTATTACACATAAAATTCCCAAAGGTCGCGTAAATGGTAGTAGTCCCTGCAGAGCGCAAGATAAGCAGTTTTCAAATATCATTTTGCTCCCGTGAACCCAATTTTAGTATGGTAAGCATACTAACCAATTCTAATGATTTTATTCCTTGATAAATAACTAATTGGTTTATATACCATTAACAGAAAACATATTGTTTAGGTAAATAACATTAGTAGTATTATGATATATATCTACTTATATAGTATTATAATGCAATTAAGGGCAAGATCTCATCGACAAAAGTATGACACTACCTCCCCCTCCTCTTTTAGTTAAAAAAAATAGCTCCTCCTAATTATTTCCAGATGAAAATTTATTTGGATTGGACTAGAGTGACATTTTCCACCTTGTCAAGGTTGATCAATTACATGTCGACTTGACGTAAACCGCACCGTATATCACAGCTCTAAATGCAATTGATGTTATTTGATTTTCACGGTAGTAAATTTATACAAAATCATGAATACTTTTTTAAGTGGTTGTAAGCCCCTGTGCCGCATTTGTTCAAAAAATTTGGCAGCAGACAGATACTGCTGTTCGTGGAATTGGCTGAAGATGTAAACTCTATTTGAACTATGTTCGATTTTCTGCTGGTATATCAGAAATAGAAGAACTACTTTTTTTAAGAACTAATTTTTTCGAATATTTTGTTTCTGGATCTATCTACGGCATTTGATTGCGTGAAACATGGGTTGTTGCTGATGAAGTTTATGGTTGTTTCGAATCTTACCTTACTGATTGGAAACAGTGTGTGGTTGTGTGATAAATTACAAATTCTCTTTTGGGTGTTCCACTTGGCAGGGTACTGGGCCATATACTAACAATAATTTATTAAGTATTTGGAACTAAAAGGACATTTTACGTACGTGGGACTTCCATGGCCCTGCAAATTAAGCAAAGGGTCTTAAAAGCCAAAGAACAATAAGCTTCCAATGAAATAAATTTATTATATTCTTTTAATACTGTAAATAATTTTAAGTTTTTACTCCCTTTTCACAAGGGGACATCAAAGATAATTGATACTTAAAGCATTATGGTGAAAGCGCATCAAAAGTTTTCGAACAACTACCTCCCCCTCACAACAATAGGGAAATTAATTTGTATAAAACCAAACGTTAAAAAGGGTTACATATTTTTAAATTTGTAATTATTTTTATTCTTCAAGTTTTGTATTGTTTCTGTTCCTTTTAGTTAAATTGTTTGTAGTTATAGTTGATAAGTACACGAACATTACACTACACCACAACACAAAATAATTTTAGAAAAGTTTGTATTCAATTTATATTATTTATTACTATTCTATTCATAATATATTATATTACGTTTACTTGCATAATTGTGATGAGTAATGAGTTGAATGGCACTTCAAATTTGTTGATAATAGGAATTTTCAAATATAGTCGGAAAATCATTGGGGTTTGAGGCTGATAACACCCAAAGACAGGCAGCTGTACCAATCATTGCAGACCTGTGGCCTATTACAACTATCAACAGGTGAACCTGCACACTGGCCTACAGATAAAAACAAAATCCCCGACGTAATTAATTTTTGTATTACTAAAGGTATTTCGCATAATTATCTTAAAATTAAAACATGCTTGGAAGTGTCATCTGATCACACTCCTCTTCTCGTCACTATAGATTCAAATGTCTCTAAAATTAATAAACCACCTGCTCTATTTAACAAAATTACAAATTGGGAACTATTTAAAAGCCTCGCACATAAGTTAAATCTTAACATTCCATTGAAAACTGAGTGTGAAATTGATGAATCTGTAGAACAACTAATAGTAGCAATACAACAAGCGTCATGGAGGGCTACCCCACCAGACTCAAATATTGATAAACTTGGCTATTGTCCCGAACATATAAAAAGGAAGATAGCAGAAAAGCGAAAGCTAAAGAAACGATGGGAATTAACTCATGCTCCAAGTGATAAAACCAATTTAAACAAAGGCACGAAACAACTAAAAAAACTTCTTGTTGACAACAAAAATTAAGAAGTGAAAAACTTCCTAAAGAACCTTTCAGCTAATCAAGCAACCGACTACTCCTTGTGGAAAGCCACGTGGAAAATTTAAAAAAAACACAAAAACACAAAAACAAATCAACCCATTAGAAACAATGATGGAAACAGGGCTCGAAATGATCTGGAAAAAGCCAAAACCTTTCCCGAACATCTTGCTAAAGTCTTTCAACCTCTTCCAAGAGAAATTCCTATCGAAGAAGAATACCCTGTCCACCGACTACTGGAAGCCCCGTATCAAATGAATCTGCCAATTGCAAAATTCAAAATGAAGGAAATCAAAAATGTTATCTTTAAAAAGGCTCCTAGATATGACCTAAAAACAGAAAAAATTCTGCAATATCTACCCGAAATTGGGTTTAAATAATTAGAATAATACTTAGAATAATTTTTAATGCAATTCTCCGAAATAGTTTTTTTCCAGCTCCAGTGATCATATGATTCAGAAGTCAGAAAAAGATCCAACCGAGACTCGGGGAGATACTGCTCTGTTGGATTTCTTGACATCTCTCAGGCGTTTGATAAAGTATGACATGATGGATTGATATATAAAATCAAAAAACTTCTACTTCATTTTTACAGGCGTTTGTTGGTATCTTACGTAACCAATAGATATTTTTTAGTCAAATATGGAGAAGCCTATACCAACTTGGAATCCATTTTATAAGGAGTGCCTTTGGGTAGTGTTCTTGGACCTATACTGTATTTATTATTCACATCAAACCTGCCTGCAACTAACAATAAGGTATCAGCTACGTTTGCAAATGATACAGCTGTAATGGCATCTAGTGATGATCCAAATCTTGATTCTTGATTCATGCAATATCACCTAAATAAAATTAAAGAATGGCTCAAGAAATGGCGTATCATAGCAACACCACCAAGTCGGTGCATATCACTTTCACTCTCAGAAAAGGAACTTGTCCAGGTGTAATGATGTACGGTAAAGTCCTCCCGGAACAAGAAACGGTCAAGTACTTGGGTTTTTATCTCGATCGACGACTGACGTAGGCAAAGCACATTTGGTGTAAGCGCTTCCAACTGGGACTCGTATATCGAGGTATGTACTTGCTTTTGGGTCGAAACTCACCTTTATCCATAGAAAATAAAATCTTATTATAGAAAGCAATCTTAAAACCTATATGGACGTATGGTATTCAGCTGTGGGGTTCTGCTAGTGACTCCAATATTGCAAAAATTCAGCGTTTTCAATCCAAAGTTTTGCGTAGTATCTGTGGCGCTCCCTGGTATGTCCCAAATATGTTATTAGTGCTCACCTTCAAATTGATAGTGTAAAGGAAGTAATTTCTTCTATGAGCAAAAAATATCTGTTGAGACTCGCAGGCCATCCCAACCCATTACTGTGTGACCTATTGACTGAACTTCAACTAAAGAGACTGAAGAGGTATGATCCTGTAGACTTGCCCCATCGTGTTTAAGAGTTTAAATTGTCAACTAAATTGTTTATATTTGTTATTTAAAATGTAAAATAATCTAAGAGGAGGCCTACCAATAGATTGGCTCTCCACTGTGTCACTTGTAATATAGTCAAGCAGTGTTACTTAATGTCCTAGGACAGATTGTAATGTATATTTGAAGTAAATAAAAAAAAATTCTTTTTTCAAGTAAATTAACGTTCAAAAATAAAAACTAAATTTTTATTAATTTATAAAAAACAAAATGGGCGTGAGTAGGGTCTGAGCAGTATACTGCAGAATATTTGCCACAGACTGGTTGGCCATGCTGACGATACTAGAATAATGCTTAATATTGGGAATATGGCTGAAATACAGGTAGAAGGAAATTTTGCTTTAAGTTAATTCAGTCTTGGATTTTTTCAAATTATATCGTTTGTAAGAACAGAGAAGACCCATGTGGTGGTTTTCACTTTCACGTTTAAGATATGACGAAGCATGATGGTAGTGATTATACAGTGGCTTTGGAGGCATGTTTTGGATATCAATTTGAGTTGATTAACTTCACTCACGTAGAACATCTTTGAATCAATTATCAAACTTGGAATCGCACTTGCACCATGGTATAATTTTCTGGAAAAATTCTACTGCAAGTGACGGTGCTTGCGAGTCAGAAACAGAATCATGATTTAATTAAAACGTCAATTAAATTTTGAAAACCATTTTTTTTGCACTCAAGCAAATATATTTTAATTTACTAACTATAGCAACTTTTAGTGGTATTTATGATATATCATGTCGTAGCTAAATTAATAGTTCTTATCTACGTTATAAATTTTAAATAGTATTATAAGTGTTGTAAATAACTGGCTGCTTCAATTCTAACTATGTATAGTTACGCCATCTGCTCTGGTAATTTCTCTTACAATTGATAAATCATGACCTTCAAGCTAAGGCAGTTTTAAACCTCTGTTATAAATACCACCAGTTACACTAAAGCAACTAGTATAATATCCCAAGATTAGTTTACAAGGTACGAAAAATCGTGTGTATACATTTCCCGGGTTTGAACCCGCGTTAAACTGTGGGTCTCGTAAATCTAAAAAAAAACTATAACACTTTCACTGCGGTTAGTAAGCAGTTCTTCTTGTTTTTGCTTTATGATGCTCTTCGTTTTTCGTTACGATAAAGTGATGGTTGTGATAATAGAGAAACACTTATGCCCGGTTTCACCAACCTTCGTTAAGGCATTTTGATCAACGTCAAACGGTTTTTCTCTCGTTAACTCATAAAAATCTGATTACCCATGCAAAATATAGTTAACGTTGGCCAAAGTTTCGATCAAATTTGACAACTGAATATTCGTCCGTCAAATATTTAAACGGTTAGTTTAGATTTACTATTGACATTTGTGTTGCATTTTTGCAGTTTTTAAAAGAAAAACTTTACCTTATTTAACTTAAAACTTCTAACTTCTAACTTAAGTTAAAAATGGCTGAAAATTTTGACGATTGATTTTCGACGAAAGATCAATGTTGGCTAAACGACTTAACAAGGCGTCAAAATTTGATCGGCGTCAAAATTTGATAGGCGTCAAAATTTTATCGGCGTCAAAATTTGATCAGCGTCAAAATTTAACGAACGTTGATGAAACCGGGCATTAAACTTTCAAAATTTTAAACCAAGCGATGTACGGTGCAGATAATCTCAATAATAATTTGCTTTTTATTTTTGATTCCATATTAATATTTGAAACTGTAATGCAACGACAACATAGGTAAATTACTGTCCCTGTTACCTAAAAGACAATAAAATTAATTTTTTTTCTGAAAAAATTTAAATTATGAACTTACAAATCCAAGTAATCTGACATCAATTGGAAAAATTTCTGAAGCTACAATTTCTAGTGGGATCTTCACAAAAGCGGTTTTAAATGACTCGAACTAAAATTTAAATTAAATATTTAAACGAAATAATGGGTTTTTACTTATTTAAAAATTTTTTAAATTATTTACTTCCAACATCTAATAAAAGATAGTATTAAAAAACAAATGGAGACTACCTGGAATACCCTGCTACATAACAAGCTAAGAGAAGTTAAAAAACAATACATGGAATGGCAAACTTCAAATAGATCCAAAAGATTAGAAGAGATAATTCTAACTTGACTCAGAACTGGTCACTCCAAAATCACGCATGCATACCTACTAACAAGAGAACAACCCCCGAAATGTGAGATATGCAAAGTAAACTTAACCATAAAGCATCTACTGGAAGAATGTCAACAGTATGAAGAGAAACGAAAACGGGCTGGCCTAGAAAAGAACATTAGTGACATACTAGCAGACAACGAAGAGACAGTAAAAAAATTGATAACATTTATAATGGACTGTGGACTGAATCGACAAATATAAATGACCCTAACGAAAATATAAAAAATAAATAAATTGTAAATATGCGTAATGACCGTTGTAGTTAAAAACGCTTTATTATATTAAAAAAAAAAAAAAAAAAAAAACTTATTTAAATATTGCTTTAATTACTAGAAAGAAGTATGTTTGGCTTTTAAAGAAGTGAAAAAAATAAGAGCATTTGATTGGGTAAAATGGTGTAAAAAAATAAGAAAATCAAACTTAAAATTTATTCCGGTCATTATTAAAACGAAAATCTAACATACCATCCAGAAATGTAACCATCAGCAATCTGAGAAATTACGCTTTCCAAGCACAGAGTACTTAATACTAATACCCAATAAATAAACCGCAAAAAAGGCAAGTTTACAACTGGAAGATACGCTCCCAATCTGCTCTGGGATTACTGGGAAACTACACGATTACACAAACAAAAGAAAATATAAATTAAAATCTGGAATTGAAGACTCGAAATAGCAGACGTTAACATAAAACAAATGCTAGAAATCTCTGAAGGAGAAACCCGGTCCAATGATCTGTGCATATGTATGGAGGTTGTAGCGGACACTTCAACGCTACTTCATACGGACAGCAAGACAACAATTATAAAAGTAAATGCCTTAATTCAAAAATATAATGTGACCCAATGATATTAAAGTGGAATTTACTTTTCGCACTTTTTCATTACTGGCTCCTGGCTACTGAGAGTGCTCGAAAGAGATCATCAAGCATTTAAGCAAAACAAAAGATAATCAAACAAAGATCATTAATAACTATGTTGTAATATATTGATAAACCAAAACCATTCATTCAAATCTTCCGATATGGCAAGTCCATATCCACTTTAGGCAATCTGAAATCCAAGCAAAGAATGCAGCCAATCGGAATTAGCACTAACCGTTACACTCCATCTAGTATCATTTGGGTAAACTTGTGCACACACGTGCATTTTCGTGCACTTCCAATGTCCCATCGAGTGGTTTATCGCTTAAGTTAAATGAAAGATCAAGAACAAATAATATATTGATTTTTCACAGGAAAATGTTGTGACCCAACTTACAACTAACTTTATTCACCTTAATTGCGTCTTCATAAGATAGCCAGCTTATGTCAGGATATCGGTACAAAAAATTTCAATTGATTGCGTGTCTAAAATTATACAGAAATTTTAATGGAATGAACGTAAAAACAAAAAATTTCAAGTAAAATGATTGGTTAATATAGTGTCCCTTAGTGATACCGGTCATACAGAAACAAATAAAATTGTCCAAATGTTCGAGTTCTTTATTGTCCGATTTTCAAGGCTATAAAAACAATAAAAATAAAGTTGAAATTACACATTAAAATGACGAAACAAATTAAAGAAAACACTACAAAAGAAAAGTATAAATAAAAGAAAATATTGAAAAAACCTTGATGTTTGACTTCAAGTTTCAAGTGGCAACAACAAAAAGTTTTTTCAATATTTAATTTAATTGCTTATTTTTGTAGCTTGTTCTTTTGTTTTTCTTTTTGCTTTTGTATTCGTTTTTGATTTTGTATTGCAAATTATAAATTTATTTTTATTGTTTTATAGCCTTGAAAATGGGACAATAAAGAACCCAAAACGTCGGACAATTTTATTTATTTTTTATGACCGCAAATTCAACCATTCACCCAATATTTTAAAATTTATGGTATTTAGTATTACATGTATTTGGACGTGTGTACAGTATACTTCGGTTAGTTTATGCAAAAAAAAATTACAAAAATGTATAGGCACACTTACCGCCTTTAATAAAGTCGCCACTATCATGAGATGAGCAATAATGGATATATTTGAGCCTATTAGAAATAATACAACAATTATTCTTGTTGTTAATGGGTTTGCTTCGCTCTCTAACAAGCACATCAATATCAAAAAAAAACACAAATCATAAGTGCTATTGCTGCCAATAACCATATTAGGGCTGACGGATTCAGAAAGGTATTGAATATTCTTTTAAGTTTTAATAGTTTTACGTGCAGCTTGGCCGTACGACGTCAATGTGCTACTTAAATCTTTATGAACATAAAATACTTCAGTTAATTCATCTTGAAAATAATTTTCATAACTTGTAAACATGTAAGTAAATGTGTTTGCTACAAAGTCAATAAGTATTGTAAATATTATATAAGTAACAAGAGATACGATAGTTGCAATTTTTTCGGTTATACTCCAATTTGGATCCTTATCCAGACAAAATATAATGACTGTTAGGGCACCGGTGCTTACACCTAACAATACTAACTGCTTATTAATTCTGCTTCTTATTTTGAAGGTATCAATTTCAGATAATAGCATTTTAGAAGTGTGTTCTTGCCATTTGTCTAATATTACCTGGCATACGGTAATAACACTCATTATTGTTTTTATGCGTAGCATGGATACCATCATTAACATTATAGAACCTATATGAAACGTTAAATCAGTAATATACATCATAGCATTGAAAAATGCGTTATCCTTATGTAAGGAATTTTTTAAATTAATTCCAATCAAACCACAAACTGATATTAACGAAAGCATGACACAAAGGGAAATGCATAAGAAAGGTTTAAAGATATAAACACTTATTTGCAACCGATTATTTGTATGTCGACAGCCGAAGATACATAAAAATCCTAAACAACTTGCAAAAGGTAGCATTCTCTCCGATGCGCATCGTATACAATTTTCAAACTTCATTTTGCTTCCGTCAGCCCAAGTTAAGTGTGGCAAAGACTCAATTCAACTCTAATTTTTTTATTCCCAAGTATACAACTGATGGGTTTATAATATAAAGTTTGGAATCTGGAATCTAAAGGAACTGGAAGACTGTTGACGCAACCAAAAACTCCAGAAGAGCTACAGCTGATGAATTACATAGTCATATCAGCTATATTAAATGCCTATGATAAAGGCTATCCAACGAGAAAGACTATAGTAAAGAGCGAAGCTCCTTGGTGAAACATCGGGCTTACCTCCATCAGGGCGGGAACTTGTCGACTCTATATAGCCAGTAAAAAAAGACAGACGACTGGGAATCATACAAGGTATTCCGTCAGAAGTACATATTATTCGATCAGAAAAGCAAAAGAAAATGTAATTTGAAGGAACTCCAAACTGTACTGAACTCCAAAGAGCCCTGATAAGGGACAACCATGGTAAGGTTAGCGTCCTAAAAAGATCTCAGGGATGGTGTACCATGATACAATAACTAGTAAAATACGATAACGAGCATCTTAGCTCAAGCTGTGACGTCAGTTGGAGCGGTTACGGCAGAGGTGAGAAGGAGATAGAGATGAGAGAGAGAATATGTGGGTTACGGGTATCATGCTTAACAACCGCTCCAAATGACGTCACTGCGCAAAAAAAACAAAATAAAACTCGTAGTGATCGTATCTTACTAGTTATTGTATCATGATGGTGTACATTCAATGAAAAAAACGTTGGGAGTTGAGAAATCTTCAAGGCATCACCTAAGTGCCGTTAGGTGGTAGTGTGAGGTTCTTACTCACTAAAATCTCACCATGCTTTGTGTAACTGGGTAGTGTAGGACCGCTCAGCAGCATTTTCTGCTGCCGGCTTTTCAAATCTTGTGTAAATACTAATTGAATCATTCTTGCTCAATCATAATCTGCGTCGAGTGGAAGTCATCTTGCCGTGGCTTCGGGTCACCCAAAGAGACCCGAGAGAAGAAAATAAACAAAAGAGAATTAACAGGAGGCTTTTAGGACGTGAGTGAAGACCCTACGAAGGAAAGACACCTAAGAAAGAACTCCCAAAAATGAATAACGATAGCCTATAGATGAACCAGAGAGCGATGAAGAGAAAACCATTATCATCAATGGGGCCAAGAAGAGGAAAAGTAAGAACAAGACTGTGAGTAACGCCGATAACGAATTAACGAACCTAGGATACGAAAATATCCAAACCAGCCAACTAGCTGAAAAACCAACTGAAACTAATATAATACGTTTATGTATTATTAATATGTATTATTGAAACGACTGCTATGAAAACAAACAGCGCATTAGAGGAGAGAATTGCCACAATAGAGCAATTCCATTTAGACCTGACAGGATTTCTTTCCAAAAATATGGAAAAAGGAGATAGAAAGCAACTCATTCTAAAAGAAGCAGCCAAAGCATCGCATTCGTATTCCATCTAAAAGCAAGAAAAACCGCAGCTATGAGAACCTCAAAACAATCATTAAAGCCGCGATCTCAGAGTCCAAGGCTGAGGAAATGGAAAAACCTCTTCAGGTAAAATCCTAACCTCAGCAGTTGGCCCCCGTAACCAACGCCGAAAAATAACAGTACCAGCAACTCAAAATCCTCCAAGGGATTACCTGGCCACAAACCCCATAAAGGGGCCTTCCCCGGCTAAGAAGTACCAAGTCCTGGTTGTCCCTTCGGAAAAAGGTTCTGCTAAAACAGTTGAAAAAACGAAAAATATATTAGTTAAAATCCCAAAAGCATCTTTGGGGATCAAAGCGGACCTCCTATTCCTGGTCATGAATAGCTGAGTTTTAATTGAGTCGTCAGAGCAATCCGTAGAAAAGATCATTGGTAGCCAGCTTCTAGCAAAAAAATTTCTCATCTAATCTCTGTCCATCCACATGGTGGATAAAGGTGTCACCAACGATGACATAATCAATGAGTTCCAAGTGACCTACCCAGAAGCAATAGCAAAGGGGGAGCAGCTGGCTAAGGGCAATTAAACCTATTTCCACCAAAAATATTGCGCATAACAAATGGAGCATAGAGCTTCACCCCATGGTCACCTCATCCTCGCCCCTCCTTTAGAAGAAAACGAACCCTTGGCGGACCTTGACAAGGCTCTTCAAGCAACAGGGGCGAACAGAGTATACATATGTGTGTGGGAACTTCAACTACAGCTCGCGGGACTGGCACAATACGGTAGACTCCAATAAAAGGGCCCAAACCCGCGAGGAATTCATCGTGAAAAGAAACCTACACATGTATAATGAACCAGGGTACCTACCAACCTTTAATGGGACTCTCGGCCTGGAGAGTAACATTGATCTCACTCTGGAATTAATGGATACAATCGCGGATATGACGAAGTGCAGAGGAAACTGAGGGGGGGTTCGGATTGTGAAAGAGTTGAAAGTCAGTAGATGGCTTGAGCAATGGGTAGAGGAAAAGAGATCCTCACTCCGAAACCCTGTCCACTGCTGAAGACATCGAAAGCATGGTTAATGATCTACACAATCAATTTCAAAGTCTTATTAGTGCAAAAGCCAGCTTTAAAAAAACCTACGTTGGAAGACCAGACTGGTGGCCGGACAACGTAGAAAGGCTAAGGAAAAACTACTTAAGGATGAAAAAAGTCTTCTACCGGTGCAGGACGGAAGAGGTTAGGCAGACCTTGTATGAGAAAATGATGAGGCTAAAAGCATATTCAAATTATTACTCAAGGATGTCAGGGAGGAACTTCGTCGAGGACGACTTGACGAGGGACCCTTGAGGAATTACCTATGGTCTTGCCGAAGGCAAGTTTAAAAGTAAAGGAGTTTTGACGTCTTCTAGGTAGAAGTCTGGTAATATCTAAATGAACCCCGAGAGGACGCTGAACTTCCTCCTCAACAAGCTGCTACCAAACGACGACCGAACAAGCTATGAGATTATACTTCTAGAGTCTGCTAGTGGTTTGTAACTCGACTCCATTAAGGAAAGTTTTCGACTAAGGAAAGTTACCATGCTGGAATTAGATAAAAAAATAATCTTCAACACACAGGAATAAATGGCACCGGGGTTTGATAACATTGCGATAGTCAAGGGAGTGCTACGGAATATGTACAATACGTACCTAAGAGTGGCTTACTTCCCCGAATGGTGGCAAACAGGAGTACTGATAGTGCTCTTCTAAAACCCAAGTCTTAAAAATTATAGACCAGTCACTCTTTCAAGCGTTTTCGAAAAACCTTTAGAAATATTAATCAAAATTAGAATCAACGAGGCAAGAATTTTGTTCCACTTTCTCCTCTCTCAAGGGTCTCCCTCACAGGTTGGTAATGATCATCAAAGGTTACTTGAAGAAAAGAGAAATATCTTTTACCTCAAGGATCACAACAGCAAAAAAAACTTGTTCGAAGGGGTGCCCACCCAGGGGTAACATGTAACATAAGATTGTAACATGACAAATCGCATTTTGTCATTTACATTTCTTTTACAAGCTTCCCGACTGAAACGCCACTGTATTTTTTTAGTGTTTGTGTTTGGCAACTCATCGGAGTTATCAATGGGAACGCCATTATGCGGTAGATGTCTTCGGAGATTGACGTATAATCATAGTGAGTCCGAGTTTAGTTCTTTATGTATTTGTTTTAATTTAGTTTTGCCGTATAGCGGGTAAATATAATTTTTCCAACTAATTAATTTGTGTTAACAAATTACTTTTAGCACCCAGGTTACGGTTTAATTCATTTTAATAATAATTATTCGTTTTGGAAATATAAACATGGTCGTCGCACATTGTGAGTTTATCAGAACATATGGTCGTTAATGTTGCGATGGCTTAAGTTTTGAATACCCATCTGTTGGAAGGTGTGAAGTGGATGAAATTATTGGTAGCAATTTCCCGAAGAATGATTTGCTTTGTTGTTTGGTTCCGATGCCGATGGTTATATTTTTGTAAAATTCGTAAGAGGCTTTTCCTTATGAATTCGTTTGCACCTAAGGGGTCGAGATTATGAGATTGAAGAGTCAGACTTCGTGGACTTTGGTTGTTACGTTTCCGTTCGATCCTAGACACGGATTTATGCTTTGTTGGGATGCGAGACTTCGACTTTCAGCAGATGTTTGGTTTATGAAGATGCGATAGTAGAGATTAATTTGAATTTGCAGTCACACTTTCTCGTTTGATGAGTTTTGGAAATGGCACGCATGTTGATTTTTTAATAAGTATTTTGTGTTCTCTATTTTGTAGACTTTTATTCCTGGATGGTGGACCAACGTAATGATGAAGTAAGGATATTGAATTCGAAGGAGAGACACTTGCCTAGTCGTGAAATTGGTAGCATTGCATTCAGGGTAAGTCTCTTAGAGATACATTTACTTATTTATTAATGATGCTGTATCGCAGGTTCTATTTTTAATATCAATTATAACCGAGATAATGAATTCCGGTGTGCAATTAGTTTCTGCTAGAGCACAACTTCGTTTTGTTAATTTATTCTCCTCAGGGATGATCAATTGTATTTTGGCTACATAACTGAATTTACCCCTCAGGTGGATGTCAGTATTTTATATATTTATATATTTGTATATTTTTTATATTTTATTTTGTTTACTGCTATTATAATCTTCAATTATATAACAGCTTATCTTGATCATTATGTGTACGTTCTATGTAAGACTAGTGAATTAATTAAACATTGTCGCCAACATCTTTCTTTCTATTTGTGTTTCTACGATAAGACGACTCTTCGTTTCTTCAGGTTTTATTAGTATTGACTGGCGTCCACATAACATCGAGTTTTTCATTTAGCTGATAAGATATCTGAGTACATGGTTACGAATCCACGAGGTTTTTCGAAACACCACGCTTCTCGAGAGCTGCGTTTTAAGTAACAAGGCTAGCTAATACGTGTAATAACATCTACAATTGAGCAAGTCGCATTGTGGCAATAATTTGAGAGCAATTGTTGTTACAAGATGCCAAACAACAAGGCACCGCACCGGGGTCCGACGGAGTGCCATCGGTGATAGTTCCAGAGTTAGCTGAGGCTCGGCCCGAAATACTTCTGGACGTCTATAACGGATGCCTACGAGTGGGAAAATATCCAGAGAGCTAGAAGAGAGCCAAACTTCTTCTACTAAGGAAGAGCAACAATTCCATATAGCTCCCGAGCTCTTACAGACCCATTTGCCTGAAGGAGCATGCGGGAAAAATTTTTGAAGTATTAATCCTGCGCAGACTGCAGCGGGAGATCAATAGGACTGGGGGCTTTTCGGATAGGCAATTTGACTCCTAAGGAGTAAATCACCGACGCGGTCGATAGCATGGTTCGAAAGATCAGAGCAGCGAGCGAAGAGACTCGATCGAGGCGCTTCGTGGTCCTGGTTACGCTAGACGTCAAGAACGCATTCAACTCCGCGAGATGGGAGGGGATCATGAAAGAGTTAGAAAGGACTCTATCTTAAACATAATGGCGATCTATTTCCACGCTAGAACACTGGTAGTGGACGAGAAACTCTCGCTGCACATCTTACAGTGTCCAGCAGAGTCCCACAGAGGGTTCGGTGCTTGACCCATTACTATGGAACGTAATGCATGACGGCGTCCTCAGGCTCCCCACACTACCCGGGGTGAACATTACAATTTTCGCCGACGACATCAACGTAGTGATCGAGGCCAAGACGGAAGACGAGTTGGACAGACTGGTGAACAGTGCGGTTGCGGACATAAGCGAGTGGATGTCCATTAGGGGACTGCAGCTCGTTCCGGAGAAGACGGAGGCGGTCGTGAACGTGAGGAAGAGGTGGATCAGGACGGTGCGGTTTTTGCTGGGACCAGCTCAGAGTGTTGGGTATGGATATAGACAGAAGTCTAACATTCAAGCCTGTTACGGTGATGTTTTCCGTATAGAAATTTATTATGCTTTGGCGAAGTTTATTGAAACTACCCTGTATGTTTTGTGGTGAATTAGGACATCGGCTTTAGCCGAGCATATAAGCACGTGTTGCGTGAATAGGAGGGAGAGAGCGGAGTACTCTGCCGACTGCCTTAGGATCGACATCGTGTTGTGATGTTTGGTTATGAAATTATAGTTAAACGGTAATTGTTGTGAAAACCGGAATTTTAGTTCGGAAACGGGTGCTAAATATGTTACGCAATATTAATTCGTGCGAGGCAGTAAAATTAGGCCAGTTTTGGGGGTCTAATTAACTCTACAGAAAATTCTGTTCGCGCCGACGCAGTGACGATGGACGCGCAGTTATAGGAAAATAGTCCTTATGTTTGGCGGCAACGTTCAAGGTTGAGAGCAGTTGCGAAGGAACAAGTTTAAGATATAGAGAAGTTGTCAAAAATGCAAAGAACAATTGATACGTTCAAGAGCGGTAAAACGCAATTAAAGTCAAAATAAATTAATACTAGTATGGGTTTTCCTGAGATTTTATCAGAATGTTGGTCATGTTGGAGGCTACGTTCAGGCCGTTGTGAAACTATAAATAAGTTGAACACGTCGAGTTTAGTTTCAAGGAAGTTAAAATAATTTGAAGACGTCGGGTTTAAATTCATGAAAGGGGTAATAATCTGAAGACGACGGGTTTTTATCGAGGCGCTCCGAGATCTTCGTTGCTAGGCGGACAAGTATTCATGCTCCACATGAGACCGGACTAGGCTGTATCCACCTCGAGGACGAAAACGACGAATGTGGGTTATGTTGTTCTATTTACTTGTGTAAACATTATTTGATTCCGTTAGGAATCCTTCCTTTGCCTTATGGCGTTGATATTTGTGTTAACAAGTTACGTCAATTATATGTACTGATGAACTTAAGTAGTATGTGCCATTTGTTATGGACTATTGGTCAAGAAGAATGAGTGTATAATTATGAATGAGAGTATAATTCACTCTGTTGCTATTTTGTCGACGCAGTGCGTCATAAAAGCCCTTGCTGGGTTATTTATTGTAAAACTTGATGACGAAATTTAATATATTTTTATTGTATAATGTGTTGTTTGATTTTGTCTTATTCTCGTCTAGCACCCACGGTCTTGCAGATTCTGAGCCAGCACCCCAAAAGGGGGTAACGGGTAACAAGCCCCACATCACGAGAGTGGCAGCCAGGGCAGCCGCAACGACCAAGGCACTTGGCAAGATTATGCCAGATATGTGTGGACCGCAGCAGGCGAAAAGAAGACTCCTATGTACGGTGGCGGGGTCGGTCATGTTGTATGCAGTCCCGATATGAGTTTTGGTCCTGGAAAAGGTTACGTACAGGCGACTGCTGGAAACTATTCAGAAGAAGAGTGCGATTAGGATATATAGAGCCTACAGAATAATATCTGCAGATGCGATCATGGTGTTAGCGTCCGTTCTACCAATCCACCTCAAGGCAGAGATGCAAGATGCCAAATACCGTTCGGGAAACAGGACCCTCTACAATATCAATAATTAGCGGACATTAAGGAGAGATGGCAAACATCATGGTTGACGCCAAGCAAGGGCAGACAGACTTATCCTCTGATTCATGACATAGATCCGTGGGTTAATAGCAAGCACTGCGAACTTAAATATGAGACCACCTAGGCCCTAAGCGGCCACGGATGCTTTAGAACCTACCTGCATCGCTTCAAGAGAGCCAATATCCCCAATTGCCTCTTCTGTGGAGAAGGGGATGGTGCAGAACACACCTTCTTCTACTGCATCAGGTGGACAGACCTCAGAACAGCCGCCCGAACGTGTAGCGTTTATCCGCTTTATAGGCAACTGCTGCTAGATGCGGCGCGAAACTTTAGCTTTAGCGAAACGAAACGATAGCCATCAGCACCTTTAAGTTTTACTTGCGGTGAATTACGAGCATGCCCATCATATATTGAATGTAATATTTAATTACATCAACCCCCACCCCCCAAATTTCTAAATAAAAGCATTTTTTATAAATTACTAAAATAATTTATTGTATTAAATTATAAATTATTGTTGACCTTTATTAAAATTAAAATTATTAGATTTTTGTTGAGGTTTAGGTCTTTATTTTAACAATCTTAGTTGTCCAACGTTTCGAGTCGTTACTGAAACGTTGGACAACTAAGATTGTTAAAATAAAGACCTAAACCTCAACAAAAATCTAATAATTTTATTTTTAATAATTTATTGTAACTTGTTATACCTAACGAAATTGACAATAAACAAATTTGTAACTTTATTTACTGCTATGATTTGTTAATAAAGAAATCTCAAACATAGGATTTCTGTGCAAAGAAAACCGATCTATCCCTAAAGAAGTAAATCGACTATTTTTGAATAATTGCTAACATTAAGATTCTCTAAATATTTTTTGCAAGTTAAAAGAGGTTTCATGTAATAAAGTGCCAATTTAAGATTGGAAGAAGTCATGTGCTGTGCAGATAATCAGAAGATGAGTTTCCTTTTTTATTTTCTATTCCATGTTATTAATTGAAACTGGATTGCAACGACAACATAGGTAAGTACAGTACCCGATACCTAAAAAGTCATAAATATTATTAATTTGTTTTTAATTGTTTTTAGACAATTAGTATCACGAACTTACTATTCCAACTAATCTCATATCAACCAGAACCATTTCTGACATTGTAAGTGTTGATTGCAGCTTTATAAAAAGAGTTTTAATTATCTCGTACTAAAACAAAATAATTATAAATGATCCCCATTTTATAACTAAAAGGTGTACTTTCAAACTTATAATTCGGAAACAATACTCTGCAGTTTGGTATAAGAGGGTTAAGTCAGTAAACTTATTTTTATATAAAGCGCAATTTAATTTATTCTTTCAAAATTAAGCATTCAAAATTCATTTTGATTTCAGCAATTAAACAAATTTTTGCTTATTTCTAACTTAATTCCTTTAAACCAAACTGCAAAGAATTTATTTTGCAGAAAATATGACTCTAAGATGCAAGTATTTTTTATAGAGGAATTCATAAAGAAATAAAAAAATGTATTATGTAAAATGTCCTAGTTTACCGCCATATTTCCAACATTTATCTAAAAATATAATATTCACCTTGGCCGCTTCTTCGTATGTTAAATTGGTTATTATAGGATATCCATACAAAACTTCTAATTGCTCGCGTCCCTAAAACATTATACAAAACTGTATCGTTAATTGAAGACCTCCCGGAAAAACGTTGCAAACGACAAATTTTCTAAAATTGGTATTTTACGGAAAAACCGTATACTTGAACGTGAAAGCCATCTCTGTTTTATATCACATAACTATTTTCCAAGTTATTAAACTTTAAAATTGTGATTAGTTGAGAAATGTTAGTTAATCGCGATCGATTGTTGTTGTTTCTCAACAATATAGATTTTGTCGCTTGCGACGTTTTTCCGGTGAGGTCTTTAATTATCTAAGGGTTTAAATTTCAGTTGACGGCGATTTTGCAAGTTGTACATATTTTTGCATTTTATTTAAGTTTTTAATGCAAACTTATACTGTAACTCTTATAAAAATCTATTATAAAATGGAAAAAAAGATGATTTTTTAAATTTCTGCATTATTCCAATCAAATACAAATTTATTTTGGAACTGATGGATGTTCCTCTTGGGTTCTAGGCCAATGCTAATAAAATAACTATACTTCGCTCACACGCCAAATTCTGATTACAATTTGAATATTTCAAACAAGCAAAATACATAGGACATCAGAAAATCGAAATCATTTCAGAGTTTTTTACATACAACGTTCTTCTAAAAGTCTATTTACCAATAGAAAAGCAATCAAAAATTATCTTGAAGAGGACGGATTTATGGCTAGCTGTAATGAAGTTACAAAATGATAAATAATAAGATCCACGGAAAATTGAGTTCCTTTTCAGGTAAAAAATTAAAATGTAAGAGTTACAGTTTTTGGAAAAGTTAGTACTTATTTATTCATTGATTTCAAAATTTAAATATTTGTTTTTATTAATTTTAGTCTGAATGTTTGTATAAATGACTGAACATAATATTAATTAATTGTTGATTTTATTTGAATCTGCAGTTATCGTTTTGAGAATAATTTGAGAAATTACTCTTCAATGCACGGGAGTGCACTGTTTTATAAATTCTTTAAAAGTGTAACTTACTAATGATAAACTATTATATAACTATTAGGGCCAGTATTTCGGTGGGCAGTTAAGCTATAGCTTAGCTAATCTCAAGTTTAAGAGAAAGTTTTTGCATTTTTTGAGAATTTCAGTTCTATTTCGCCTACTCAAAAAATACAAAGAAATACTCAAAAAATGCAAAAACTTTCGCTTAAACTTGAGATTAGCTAAACTATAGCTTAACTGCCCACTGAAATACTGGCCCTTACTGGTACATACCACTTTTATTATTTTTGTTGCCATCACTACGAGATTAAGTAGTATGCACCCAGAAACACATATTAATACTAATATTACAATCATTCTTGTTGGTATTCCACTTGATATCTCTAGGAAGCACACTAATATCAAAAAGATACTACAAATCAGAAGTATTATGCCTGTCATTAGCCAAATGATAGCTGACGGATTTACGAAAGTATTAAAAAGCTCTGCAAGGCGTTTTAACTGAATATGCAACTGGTAGTACGACACCAACAAGTTATTTAAATTTTTATAACTATAAAATCTTCCAATTAAATCAGCATTAAGCTGGTTTGAATAGCTAACAAATATATACATATATAGATGCCCTACAACATCAACCAACATTGCAAATGCTAAGTTAGAATAAAGAGCCACAACCGCACCTACTTTTTCAGCTGTACTCCAAGTTGGGTCACTATTAACACTGAATAAAATCACTGTAAGTGTGCCTATAAATACACCTACTAATACCAAATTCCTTAAAATTCTGGTTCTTAATTTGACTGTATCTATTTTTGATAATAAAATCTGCGATGTATGTTCTTTCCATTTATCAACTATAACTTGCGCTGTGTTAATAACACCAGTTATACTATTTATACGTAACATTGATACCGCCATGACCGTAATAGAACCAAACTTTAGCGTAAACTCTGAAATATGGATCATTGCATTGAAAAACGCGTTATCCTTTTTTAATACAATTTTTATATTAAGGAAATTTAAAACACAAACTCCTATTAACAAAAACAAAACACACAAATAAATACTTAAACGCAATTTAGAGCGGTAAATAGTTGTTTGTGTTCCTGTTCCAGCTACGTGATTGCAAGCATATTTTACACTTGCAAATCCAAAGAAGGATACAAATGGTACTAGACTTCCAACAGCGCAGTGTATGCAATTTTCAAATTTCATTTTTCTTGACGTAACAACAACGTTCGTATTAAAAGAATCGTAACTCTATGTTACTGTACATGATTAGTCAGCTTATATATTAAGAGTTAAGCAAATAAAATCGGGTACAGATAAGTAGAATTAAAATCATATTATAATGTAATTTGGGGAACCACAACAGGTTTTTATAGATGATACACAGAAATTTTGTCAAATTAGATAGATGTCATTAAAATTATGCCATTAAACTGTCGATGACCTTTAAATAACTATTGATTAATATTGTAAATAATCGATATTTTTATTCAACTCTTTTCGAATTCAACTCCATTCTCATGACGGTACGTGCATTTACGTCAAAAGTGAAAATTTCGGGAAAAACCGCTTGACAATAATTAGAGGCATAACTATGCCTACCAAGTCAAATTCTGTCGAACTGCTTTTTAGGACTATTAGTCCAAAATAGTTGGTAAATTCTGAGTTATGGTAGTAGGGCCATCTTTGTTAACTTCATCAGAAAAATTGTGGCCGGACGAGATTTTAAAATCAGTAACCTATTACTGATTTCTAATCCTAAGCATATTAGGATTCTCAGAGGAAAGTTTTTTCTCTGTGTTTTTTTGGGTCGCTTAACACGAATTTAAAGTTTTCAGGCAAAAATTTGGCCCGGAACTTTGTTTTTTGGCACTTTTTGCCCAAGTTTTGGCATTTTTCTCAGTTTTTGGGCTATATCTCAGAAAGGAAACCTTTTTGCGACAAGCTCATTCAACACAAAATTAAAGTAGATAAAATTTCCTACGTTTTTTATATGTCACTTTTTTTTTTATAAGACTAACCGTTCCCCCGCCACCGATTGCCACGTTGTTGCACAACCTCTCACAGTTGATGCACGGATTGGTGCAATCGCGACTCTGCTGTTTTACAGCTACATTTTTTGTGCAGGTTTTGACGCATCTGCATGACACCAAACTCAGCAGTTCGGGAGGAACAGAAATTTGTAGAAAGGTAATCGGTTCCAGTCAATGCCTTGCTCGTTTCCAACCCCAATGTTCCGCATTTTTCTCAACCCCCAGCCATTTCTGCACCTAGTGATACACCCTACAACTGTGCTTGGTGGCTGTAGCTGTTGATGTAATGCAGCTAATTTTAATGGGGTCTTAAAAGCTGCCTTCTTATAATTAATGTACCTCAAATGGTTTATCGACGGTTCAGTCTTTCCTATTGTAATGAAACTACCATTTTTGGATGAAATTTTATTTAAAATTGTGAAACAACTATTTAAAATTTCAATGATAGGCAACCCATGTTGCTGATTAGTTTTATCAACATAGAGTGGATTAAAAGAAACCTGTTAGATGTTTGCAATTGCCTGTAATACATTGGCTGCTGGTAAAGATGATAGAGGATTCTACTAGAAAAACTAACCGGTTAAATTTTCATCCAATAGTTTGGTTTGGTCTAAATTTTCCTTTCCAAGACAGATATTGTTCCGTCGATGCTTTCGAAATAGGTCTGCTTGGCGATCATTTCAAAGAGTGTTGCATTCAATACTTCGGAAACGTGTCTGCTTGGCGATCGCTTCTATTTATCCTGTTTTCCAGTGAGTCGTTGCTGCCTGGCGTGACGACATCATCATATACAGCCTGAAAATATCTTGTTTATAGCCTGGCGAGACAAGATTTATCCCATAAAAACTTCCTGTCATCTTTCCTGTTGTTATAAAATATTCACACCGGCGAAAAACCATCTAAGTAGTCATTATTAGTTTACCAGTAGCAATGATAGTCAGATGTGGGTGTAGTTTATGTTAGATCCCAGATAACCAAACCAGTAGTACTCGACATTTCAAATTTAGATACTCGCAATCCAGCTCCTGTAATAGTATTAGTAGTAACTTTGAATTAACCAGCAGTTCAGTTAAGTACCAGTAGTTCTTCTAACATCTAAGAAAGGAACTTGTAGTGTGATATTTCAGTAAGAACATTAAAATTAGATTCCCCGTACTTACCTGTAATTTCGCATTATTGAAACTAGTAGCTGTTGAAACTAAAGTACAGAAGACAAAAATCGACACAACTACACACCCGCCATTTTATTAACTTGTAAATAAACCACCAGTGCCGAACGCAGTACTGTTTCGTCTTAATTTTATAATTCAATTTAAGTTTGTAAATATATATTTTTTTCCTTTATTAATAAATATTTTTGTTACTGTTTTCGAATCAATTGTTTATTTAACCCCCCCCCCCGTTCCAGTCATTATATTCGACTTATTCGAATTGGCGCCCACGTACCGGGTTTCCGTAAAAAGCATAGTGTGTGATAGCAAGAAAACTCGACAAGTTAGTCCACCCCTTGACCCAAGCTTCCAAAGCTACCCAGTAGCTGCGTTTTCAGCTTTCAAGTTAGGAAAGGCAAATTGGTCGAGTTACACTATGTAGGCGTATACGTTGACAAGAAGTCTTTCTCCTGCTGTTGCAATGATTTCTGGAGTTGCAGCATCTGAAAGGTGGATGTTTCTGGGGAAGGCTTTTACAAACTTCAAGTTCCCTTGGTTGTAAGGTGCAGAAGTCGCCTGACAGCAATTAATTGCGTGAAGAAATATGATCTGTTCTTAAATGGTTTTGTTTTGCAGAGCGTGCAAAGTTACTGTAAGTCGTGTTAGTCTTCCAAAACAAAACATTGTTTATCGGAAATCTAGGAAACTTTATCTACTTTAATTTTATATAGAATGAGGTGGTCGAACGAAATCTTCCTTTATGAGATATAGGTCAAAAACTGAAAGCAGTATTAAAATTTGTGTAAAAAATGCCAAAAAGCAAAGTTACGGGCCAAATTTTTGCCTGAAAACTTCAAATTAATGTTCAGACCCAAAAAACATAGCGGATGAGAAAATCAAAACCACAGCAAAACTTTCCTCTAAGCTCTCATTATTTTCGGTATTGAGACAACTCGCCGCCGGCCGGCTGTTGGCGGCCGATTTCGCCGCCATCAATAGAAATGTAATAAAATAAAAATATTATACTACATATAACAAATTATTTCATGAATACTTGCCGGATTAAAAGAGGTGTTATTTAATATTTTATTAATAAATAAAATATACCTATATCAAATTATTACATGTAATTGTGGGGTAATGTAAACTCCACTCCAAACTACCTGGACTTTATTTTTAGCAAATTTATTTTTTAATCCAAATTGTAAACTCTTCTCGGACCCATTTAACAATGGATCACCTACTTTAGAGATTAGGTACTTTAAAATACTAGATTAGGTACGTACCTTAAATTTAAGTACGGCTCAATTAAATAAAAATACACCGATAAATAAAAATAAACGAGTCTCACCTTTTTCGAGTTCCACCTTTGGTGAGTTCTTTCGGTTTTCAAGGGTTATTTTTAATTAGTTTAGTCTTTGACAGTCTAGAATTTGACAAAAACAACCATGGCAATACACTGATCCACCATGAAAAACACGTTTTCATTTATTTCTTTAAAGATTAATAATTTAGGAGCGACATCTGGTGAGTATATCTGCCAGCGGGGAGCTGGCCGGCGCGGCGGTGAGTTGGGACGCGGCGAGTTGCGATGTATGGCCTATAATCGTTTTTGCGGATTTCTTCAGATTAACTAAGGCTGGATTTATAATTTGACGGACTGCAAACGTAGGCTCACTGGATATTAACAAATATTGTTTAATTTATAAATCGACGGAACGAAACTTTTGAATGACATTCGATATAAGCTACAAATTATATGAATCAGTCATACAAATTATACAAAATGAATTTTGACACTGACATCATACAGAATTCTTTCTTTGATTAGCTGGACGTAAGAAACGCTCTGTAAAAGATGAAATTCGGTCATCCCTTCCGTTCCAGTCCGTTTCACTTACGCTGCGTCTTGCTCTTACGTTTCTTTATAAAAAAAAGTACGTAAAATCTATAATGGATGTTTTGCAGTGCGTCTACGTTTACAGTCTGTCCAACTATAAATTCAGCTTAAGAATTGCAGTAAGTAGAATAAAAGAAAAGTCATTGGACCTTTTTCATATAAAGAAATTTAAAATTTCCAAATTTTGTACCCACACCCTCCGCTTCAGTTTTCTCAGCTCTGGACGCTCCGGGCAGTTTTAGCAAAGGCCATCAGGGCCGGATAAACCATGGGTGCAATGGAGCCGCCGCACCCAGCCCCAAAGTTTAGAAGGTGCTAAAATTGATCATTTTATAATTGTACATTTTGATACCAAGGTACTAAATTTTTTCTTTGATTATAATATTCTATATGATATTATTAGTAGTAGGTATTAATGGCGCCATTTACGTAATCTACACCCGGCGCTGAAATAGCTTGATCCGGCCCTGAAAGCCATATTTGCTAAAAATATCGCTCAAAGTGTCAAAAGCTCAGCAAAGTGTGCTACCAGGAACACAGTAGATCTCTCTCAATTTGGACTCAACGCTGTAACTATTTTCTGCTGAACTTTTTCGTTTATATAAATAGAAACTGTAATATAAAATTGGGAGTGCAATTGCATCTCATTTCTTGCATTCAAATGTCCCTTCGTTTAAACGTCCCTGAGTTCAACAGTGGCCAAATTATGCCCATTTCCAAATCATTGATCAAACTATTAATTTTGAATTTAGTAATTATGTTGTATATTTTTTATAAATGAGCCTTATCATATGTACAATTATAAAACTAAAAGTTTAAAATTCTGATCATTTGAGCCATTTGAGGTGTAGTAATCATGGGCACCAGCGAGGAAGAGCAAACATACTAAAAAAAAGTTATTAACTACCAAACAGAAGTAACAACTAAAAGAATTTTGTAAGTTTATTTGCTGCTTAGTTTGTCAATAAAAATCCTAAAACAAGGATTTCTGTGCAAAAAAAACGATTTTCTCCCGAAGAAGTAAATCAGCTATTTTTCAATAATAATTGCTACATTAACTTTTTCTAAATATTTCACAATTTAAATTGGTTATATGTAATTAAAGTGCCAATTCAAGATTTCCAATCAAGTGATGTGCGGTGCAGATAATCAGAAGATGGGTTTCCTTTATTTTTGATTCCATATAACTAATTCAAACTGGATTGCAACGACAACATACGTAACTACAGTTCCTGTTACCTGAAAGGCCATGAATATAAATTGTTTGAAAATATTTTTGAACAAATTAGTGTCATATACTTACTATTCCAATTAATCTCATATCAACGAAAACCATTTCTGACATTGTAATTGTTGCTTGCAGTTTTAAAAAAAGAGTTTTAATTAACTCGAACTAAAATATAAGATAAAACTTTAAAAATATAGAACAAGTTAAATAAACTACAATAATTGATATTTCAATTTGAGCTTTCAGCGGTGGTAATCGCCTTGGTCAGAAATGTTTATTTATTTATTATTTATTATTGTTCTCACAAGTTAATAATTTATATTTGAACTAAAATATAATAATTAATTAGTGTAAAAACAGTAATAAACAAAAATAAGACAAGCTTTGAATTTAAATTATAATTGATTTTAATTCTAAAACAAAAAAGTGAGCTTTTAAACCTGGTTATGGGTAAAGTTTGAAAACAATATATTTTACAGAATCTACGACATAAAGTCAAATTTCAAGCTTTTTTCATAGAGAATTTCATAAAACAATAAAATATGTGCAAAATGTCCTAGTTTGGCGAATATTTTACTAGAGTGTAATATTTACCTTAAGAGCTTCTTCAAATGTTAAATGGGTCGTTATAGGATAACGGTACAAAAATTCTAATTCGTCGCGTGCCTAAAAAAATCTTTAAGTAAATCTTTCCTTAATAAAAGGTTTTCTATTATCTTATATGTTTTTACATTTTCAACTTTTTAGTCTAAAGCTATGGTTTGTTAGTCGCAATACTGCGGTTATTGACGGTGGTATAGTAAAAACTCACCTATCCTCTCTAGTCAGTAGCGTAGCGGAGGGGCTAATGCTCCTGGAGGCACTTCTATTGGAGGGGGGCCAGGAAATGCCAAGAGAGAGAGAGAGCAAAATACTAGTTTAATTATTTAAATTTCAATAAATTGATTTAAGAAAGACTTTTCTTTTGCTTAATTGCGAAAATAAGCAGGGCAATTTTAGTATTTGCCCCAAGTACTAGAAATTCACGCTACGCCACTGACTTCCGTTGAGGTTGTAGCCTTGAAAATTGGATCTTTATTACAACTTTCACCGTAATTATTTAAGCGTTTAAATTTCAATGAACGACGATTCTGCAAGTTGAACAAATTCTTGCATTTCATTTAAGTTTTCAATACAAATTTATACTGTAACTTTTATAAAAGGCACTACTTCAAGAAATTGGTGTAAGTTAATTTATTCTTTTAAATGTGCGAATAAAGTACTGCATAAACAAAAATAAAATTATAGATCTACCTAGTGAATAAAGTTGTAGTCATGTTATTAAATATAATTCGAGTACCTCCGAGGTGTCGAACCGGGTAAACGTATGGACCGCAACACGCTGTAAAACGCACAAAATGCATCATCAACACTTGATGCAGGTAGAGACGTGTATAAGATTCCAATGAGTAATAGATCGAACAGTGTAGGCTCACTGAAGGAATTTCTAGAAAGGCGAAGAGAAGAAACAAGAACAGAAGAAACGAGTGAGACTGGATATATTCCAAAGGAGCAAAAGAACCCTTAAAACACCAACCAAGGTTTACACTGAACAAGAAAGCGGAAGTGAAGTAAAGGGAAACAACATGGAAGAACTAAAAAACATGATATGCGCGCTAACGCTTAGTGTTAATACAGGCTTCTCAGAGAATAGGAGAGAGATTGGAGAATTAAAATTGAAGATTGATGGAGTAGAAGAGCAATGGAAGGCAGAAAGACAGGAACTGAGGAACTAAATCGGAGAACTTGGCGACAGAGTCCATAAGCAGGAAAACATAATAAAGGGCTTTGAAGCGCAACTGGAAAGCTTCGAGAAAAAGAGAAAGAAGCTGAATATTATCATAAAAAGTATGCACTCCAATCAGCAATAAATGAAAAATTTGTCAAGGAACTTATTAAGAAGGAATTGGAGGTACATGTACAGAAGCGCTCATAAGTCTTTTGTGTTTTTGTTTTTGTATTTGTGTTTTCTAAAAGTGGACACTCCAATATGGTTTAGGGAATATATAATTTGCTTAGCAATGACGGGAACATTATATAAAATTTTTATTTTATTTTATTTGGGGATCAAAAGTCATTTGCCACAACTGAAATTATACACCAAGACATCCAGAAACGTTAATTAGTGTACCGTGACCGTGTGAGTAAAGGTTAATAAAAAACAGTTTTAAAGTGGTTGAAGAAAGGAAATTCAATGTGGGCAGCAGAACGCCCGTCTGACATACCACATCAAACAATAAGTGCTTGGTGTCGTAAAATAAAGAAATATGGATCAGCAGACACACGAACAAGAACAGGGCGACCACAAAAAACAACCAAAAGAGAAGATAAAATGATCGTCCGTAAAGCAATGAAAGATCCTCGTCTAACGGCTACTGAAATTGTTTGCGATTTCAACGTAGATCGCGAAGATAAGATCAGTATTTCGACAGTGAAACGTCGACTAAAGTCAACTAGACTATTTGGCAGGCGTCCTTGGCGTCCTTTTGGCAAACAGAAAGAAGCTTACAGGAACATAAATATACTGTAATGATATTTTTTATTTTATTGAGTACCCAACGACAAACAATCACTAATCTCTACGGCTTTACAAGTCGGAGAGCTTAGACTTCTCAGGGTGGATTCAAAGTGGCTTATCTGAACAATTTTGGGATGCAGGTTATACACAAATAAAATACACCAATTCCACAGAGTAAATAAATTTATAAACTTTACTGAATATTGATACTTGTGTTGAGAACAATAATTCTCTAATAAGGCTCTTAGGTGTGTAAAAGTGATGCAACAATTACCAATCAAATTATATTTAATGCAATTCAAAATCCTAATCTGAACTTGATTGATAACTGCGCCGTGTATGAACATGTGAAGCACAAAGAAATTTATTTTTATAAATGTCACAAATAAAGTTTTTATTTTTTAAAACGAAATTTTTGTAATTACCAATTTTAATCAAAGTTTAGTACGCCACTGGATTAGGCCACGTTCGCTGACTCTCGAGATCTTGGTGACAGTCCGACAGATGCCCAACAGTAGTTCATTACACCAGGTTTTCCTCTCACACATGTGTTATCGAATTGATATCAAATAAATGGCATCTACAAATAATATGATTTTAAGAAAAATTATTATTTGATTAGTCCTCAAGTGCATTAATTAGTGATTGTATTCCACATCTGCTTGGATCCACTCTTGATAATTAATTTCTTGAACAGGTAAGTGTAAAATTTTTAATTCTATTCTTCATGCGGTCGTTACCGGTTTTTCATCTGGTAACATCGATCATCCATGTATTCGAACCACAAATCGATTTTAATATTCTTCAATTTCAGATACTTCTAATTTCTAATCTCTTGATAGTTCTTCAAAAATTATGAAGATTAACGCAATATTCAAAGACATAAAATTTTCAAATCGGCATTCGAAACTCGGCGACCATTTCGCTCTCGTCACCTTATACCAACGTACCAACCTTTGCCACTTGAAAAACAAAACTCGTCCCTCGTTTCACTTTTAACCGTTTATATTTTTATACACGATGTATCACAAAATTTAGGCACTCTTAAAATTACTGATTGTTTTGTAAGTAGTATTTATTGTTACATTTGTCTTTTTATCAAAGATCAATATTTCAAACTTTCTCAATAATACAAATAAAAAACACTCTTATGGAATCAGTGCATTTTACGTAAAATAATACAACAATACATAGAAAAGGATCTGTCACGGAAAGACAAAGCGATACAAGATAAAATTGTAGAAAAAGCCAAAGAAGGAGCCCAGAAAGGCAAGAAAACTAAAATAGGATACAGAAAGTTGCACCTTGATGGTAAATTTTTTACATGGTGTGATAAAGAATTAACGCTCACACCAACTGAGTTAATAAACTAATCGAGAAGATCGGAGCGAACGGTACGTCTCAACGGGAAGTTCCAAGCTCACTACAGGTGTGACAATGGCAACAGTAAAGCAAATCAAAAGGAGAAAGAAAAGACACAAACAAGATGTGATAAGAGTGGGAACATGGAATATTAGAACTCTACTAAAACACAAAAAAAAAACAGAAGTGGCGAACGAATTGGCGAGATATAGGTGCAATACAAGAATACAGGTGGAAGGGACAGGGTGAAATTATAAAGAAATACTACACCACGTTCTTCTCAGGTGAGCAAAAGCAGGTAAGGAACGGCACAGGTTTTATAGTGGCAAAAAGATTGATCGAGAACGTACTAGCATTCAAAGCAATTAATGGAAGACTATCATATTAGTGTAAAAACCAAAACAAATTTGTCAATAATAAATGTATATGCGCCAACGGAAGACAGCAGTGAGAGCAAAAAAGAAGAATTCTACCGTGAAGTAGAAGAATTGTGTGACAGCATACCCAAACAGGATCTTATGATAATACTTGGCGATCTTAATGCAAAGATAGGCAAAGAAACATTTGTAAGCTAGGTAGCAGGAAAACATACAGTACAAGAAAAAACAAAAGACAACGGAGAAACACTATGTAACATGGCAGAAGCATTAAATACCGTAATATGCAGCACAAATGAAAAGCGAAAACATATAATAAGAACAAGAAGCATGAAAGACGAAGATGGGAAAGTAGAAAGTGATCCTGAAAAAATTAAACAAATATGGGTAAGACATTTCCAGAAATTATTTAGCACTCAACAACAGATGGAAGAACATGATCATAGAGACACGCATAACGATGAACAACAATTATTAGCACCAACCACTGAAGAGATATTAGAAATGATAACGAAAAAATGAACGGAAAAAATGAAAAACGGAAAATCACCAGGCAGAGACGAAATCGATATGGATCTAATTAGTATGGAGAAAATTAACTACATGCTAGGATATGTAAATTGGTGCAGAAAGTCTGGAAAGAGAAAAGAATGCTTGAAAACTGGAAAGAAAGCGTAATATCATTAAAAAAGAAAGGCGATCCAGAGGAATGTAGGAATTACAGGGGGATAGCCCTGCTTAACTCAACGTATAAAATACTGTCAGGGCTGATTCACAACAAGTTTAAAGAGCACACCAGAAACAAAATAGGCGAATACCAATTTGGTTTTACCGAAGGAAGATCAACGGTGGGGGCAATACACGTACTCAAGCAAACGATCTTTGACTTGCATTTAATGTGGCTGTAGTTACCTGGGAGTGCATGTAGATAGAAATGGAGGCAGGCAGCAGGAAATAAAAAAGAGGATACAAACAGGTAATAGGGCTTTATACGCAAACAAAGTACTCCTGAAAGACAACAATCTGAAAAAATTCACTAAGATGACTATTTATAAAACAGTGATACGACCGGTCGTGATGTACGCGGCGGAGACACTGTGTATGACCAAGACGGAGGCGGAACAGATGAGAGTGTTTAAAAGAAACAACGTCATGAAGACCATCTGGGGTTTCAAAATGACAAAAGTACAGTATCGGGAGATATGGAGAAGTGTAGTAGCAAAGGCCACCACCCATAGTTGTTTATAAGGTTATGAGTATGCATTAGGAGTAGGACACTAAAGCACTGCAATCGAATTATATTATAATATGTGCTATGGGGTATAATCCTCCCTAACAAAGGCAGGGGCGGATGGGCCATAAGACGAACCGGGAAATTTCCCGGTGGGCCGGTTGTTCAGAGGTCCGCAGAGCCGGCGGCTGAAAGTACGTCTGATAAGGAGAGGGTTTGTACTGTGGGTTTTTAATTTCTAAATATAAAATAATGTTTTTTGGATAGTAAATTAATGCCATCTGATTCAAAAATCTGTAATAAACCTATGCTCTATTTAATTTTAAAGGAAAAAAGCGTAACACGCTGTAAATGTATATTTTAGCCATATCCGGAAATTGTCAAGGGCCGTCAAATATTATTTCCCGGGCCGCTAAGATGTATTCCATCCGCCCCTGAACAAAGGGATATGTATAATCCCAGATAGGGATAGCAAAATTTTAAAAGAATATAAAGCTAATTATAATAATAATTTATTCTTGAATTGAAATGATTAAAAGTTTCTTAGAATCCCCCTAAAAAAGTCCCCTTCCTGTTTTCGGCACAGTTAATAAGTTACTTATTTCCTTAATGATTTTAAGAATTTAATTTTTGTTTTCATTAATTTTAGAACTTTTAAGGCTAAATGTTTGTATAAACGGAATCCATGATTCTAAAATTAATTATAATTGATTTCGTTTGAATCTGCAGTTATCGTTTAGATAAACATTTGTGAAAATACTCTTCAATACCCGGAGGCGCTATATAATTATAATAAAAATCAGAAGAACTTTAACTAATGTTTCATTATAATTAACTATCACAGAGATACATACATACCAGGTTTATTATTTTTGATGCCTTCACTATGAGATTAACTACTATGCACCCAGAAATACATATTATTACTAATATTACAATCATTCTTGTTGGTATTGCATTTGATTCTCCCTCTAAGAAGCACATTAATATCAAAACGGTACTGCAAATCAGAAGTATTATGCCTGAAATCAGCCAAATGAAGCATGACGGATTTAAAAATGTATTAAATAACTCTGCAAGGCGTTTTAACTGAATATGCAACTGGCAGTACGACACCATCAAGTTATTAAAGTTTTTATAAATATAAAATCTTCCAATTAACTCAGTATTTAGCTGGTTTCCATAGCTAACAAATATATATATATACAGATGCCCTACAACATCAACCAACATTGCATATGCTAAGTTAGAATAAATAGCCACAAGTGCTCCAATTTTTTCAGCTGTACTCCAAGTTGTGTCATTTTTCACACTAAATACAATCACTGTAAGTGTGCCTATAAATACCCCTACTAATACCAAATTCCTTAAAATTCTGGTTCTTAATTTTAATGTATCTGTTTTGGATAATAATATCTGTGATGTATGTTCTTTCCATTTATCAACTATAACTTGCGCTGTGTTAATAACACCAGTTATACAATTTATACGTAACATTGATACCGTCATGACCGAAATAGAACCAAACTTTAGCGTAAACTCTGAAATATGGATCATTGCATTGAAAAAGGCGTTATCCTTATGTAATGCAATTTTTATGTTAATAAAATTTAAAACGCAAGCTCCTATTAAGAAAAACAAAACACACAAGGAAATACATAAACGCGATTTAGAGCGGTAAATGGTTATTTGTGTTTTTGTGCCTGCTACGTGGTGGCAAGCATATTTTACACTTGCAAATCCAAAGAAAGATACAAACGGTATTCCACTTCCAACAGCGCAGTGTATGCAATTTTCAAATTTCATTTTTTTTGACGTGACAGCAACTTTCGTATTGGAAGAAACGTAACTCTATGTTAGAGTTACGTGATTAGAGTTACGAGTTACTATGATTATTAAACTTATGTTTTTATTAAAAGTTAAGCAAATAAAATTAAAAACACATCATAATGTAATTTAGGGAACCATTACTGGTTTTTATAAAAGTTACACAGAAAATTTTCGAATTTGGTAGATGTCATTAACATTGTGCCGTTAATCTATGAATGACTTTTAAGCAACTTTTGGTTAATATAGGAAATAATCATTATTAAATTTTCAAATTTTTATGCTGGAACCACTTACAGCTGTATTCATAAAAATATTGTAGAACGCTCTCTAAATCTATTTTTGTCAGAACGTGTTTTAAGACTTAGAGAGCGTTTTAACTTTTGTTTATTCAAAAACGGTTTCTAAACCTATTAACTAGAATGGTGTTAAAATACCGATTCTAGTGAATTTGGTGTAATTGAGTTGGTATCTTCGAATTATATGAACTACTAACTGAATAAGTGAACTAAAGTATAACCTAAAAGTTGTTTCATTGTATGTATAGGTATAGCACGGGTAGGCAGCTCCTGTATAAAATTTGTGGCGACACGCCACCTGGTGTTACATTTTTATATTTAAATATTTTGAATATTTCTATATAGAAGGTTGTAGCAAAAACTAAATGTGTCTTTATTTTTTACATCGAGTGTCAACTTTCCTTAAAATAGGTTTAAAATTGGTTTAAAGAAGACACCATCCATTTTTAAATAATGTCAAGTTAAAATACTGTTAGCGAAGGTTTGTTAAGCTAAAATACGTTTATGAATAGTGTTTTTTGACGTTTACGCTAAAATAGGTTTAGAGGGTGTCTTAAGTCTATTCTAAATTTTTATAAATATTGTGCCGGCCTGTGCCCGCTGTGTGCCACGTTGTGCCGTATTTTGTTTATTTTATTTTATTTATTTTGGATTTTAAAAAGATTGCTTATGTTGAGGTAGAAGTTAGCCCCGCAATTTTTGACTTTTTTAAAAATCAAAATTGTATTGGATTCTACTCAACGTGCGCCATTGTGTGCCGTAAATCATAAAATTTTATTTTGATAAATAAAATTTATTTTAGCCAAAATTTATTTTAATGATAGAAGTTAGGCCCGCCACTTTGGATTGGTTTTAAACAAAATTGTATTGGATGGGTCTAGAACAAAAAACAGGCGCCGACCCAATTAGAAGCCAGCCATTTAGGCGCTGAACCATTTAGGCGCCGGTCCATTTGGGGTAAGGTGAACTGGGCTCATCCAAATTGCATCCAAATTGCATGGGGAAATGACCTTTACACCGATTTGGCTCATTTTTTCTTTCTAAAGATTCCTCTCAAAGCAACATTACATTTCCCAAAATATTAGATCCTAAATTTTGATAGTTTTAAATTTATAAAAGATAAATTTAGTAAAGAATCTTTTTCTCAGAAAGTTTTGCAAATTGAATGATATTCGAATATGTTATAGAGATACTTAAGAGCTATAAGTAGTAATTTTTTTGTGGTTTTAGCTCCACATAAAATAGGAAATATACGGGAAAAAAGTTTTCAAAAATTAAAAAAATTAAATTTTGACCGTACTACAATCACCAAATTTTTGTCAAATATTCCTTTTATATGCCCATATAACATAGATTAATTTCAAAATTATGCAAAGGGTATAACATATTGATATTTATAAAAGTTCTTATCTAGATGCACCGGCCTTTCCAAATTTGAATTGAATCTAAAACCGGAGTACCGAATTGTCGCGTGTACCTATCGTGGTTGTTAACGAGGTACTAACTAATTTTCCTTGTTCCCGACGCAAGGATGTTATCCGATCTTCCGACCACCCAGGCGACAGGATATTGAGACAAACGCTGATCGTACCTTTTCAGCTTGTTGCAACGGAATTGCTCAAGGTTCTTTCTATCTAGCTGCAAATACTTATTGCTATCCCAGCAAATAACAAACCATAGGTGTAACAATTGGTATTATTGTTTTTTGATTTATGTGATTACTAAATTTAGACTCAGGTAGTTTGGAAGGCTGTTAAAATGGGCGCATCCAAATTGCTTCCCGTGGTCGCTATTTTTGAAGGTTTTTGAAGTGGTCAAAAAAAGGCACGGGTAAATTGTGGGACGCGTTCCGAATCCTAAGCGGATTCTACGGTAAGTGCGGGATTAATTTTAATCTATGAAAATTGTACAAATTTGTTAAAAAAATTATTATTAAAATTACTATTACTAATTATTATTAAATTACTATTAAAAATTTATAAATTGTACAAAAAGATTTTAGGGTGAATCCGAGATTTGTCGCGGTTGAATTTGTCAAAACTGACCCTCCGCACCCTCTGCTGCGGTCTCACAGTGGGACGAAACCGTGGGAAACAGTGGGACGAGCGTCTCACAGCATAACAGCGCATAACTTGTATAGTTTTCAATAAAATATTACATAACAATTTGTGATGTTAGGGAGCGTTCATAAACTACGTGGTTTGGCTAAGGGGGGCAGGGGTTAGGTAGAAAGCTACGCAGGGCTACGTGAGGGTACGGGGGGGTTATAGTCAAGCTACGTAGTTTTATTCGTTTATTATGAAAGCAATTTGCAGAATATAAACGACAACATAATATGGATATTTATTTCCGTATTTGGATTTTTTTATTTATATTTTATAGGTGCACTATTTAACACTTACACTACCGGATGTGTGTCTGACTTGTAGTCATAATAGTGCTTGGGTGGCATGGGCCTGGCACGGTTCATGGACCACGCCGCGCCGTCCCAGTATCAATGTTTAAAAAACATTATAAAGGGACTTTGTAGTAACACTATACTTTTAATTTTCTTGTACACAGCACTTTTCCTGGTAGCAACAGCCACTACGGTTTTGTATACTATAAAACAAAACTGTCTCATTCGGATCGATTGCGTGTCACTATACGGCTTGGCGAAAAAATAATTTTAATTTTTCCAACGAGTTTTCAAAAGCCAAAATCCAAAATAATGTTAATGAGTTTTGGAAATCTTTTAAATAGGACACAACATGTCTTCTGGACTTTATAGGAAAAAAAAACTACGTTCCATCTAAGGGGGGGGGGTAGGGGTATCATGATAAAAGCTACGTTAAGCTACATGATGGGAGGGAGGGGTTCTAAAGAGGTCAAAATCAAACTACGTGGTTTATGAACGCTCCCTTAGTTGAAACATGTCTTATTATGCGTTAAAAAGCCCAGGCACTGTAGGTTTGTAAGTTATCCCAAAATTAATTCTTAAATATTACTTAAAATAACAAGTTTCTAGACAGTAATACCTCCTTAAGTCTATAAGCTGTTCTAAATCAGACTTTAGCTGTTCTAAATTATTTATAAAAATAAAATTTTTAATTATTACCATTTGCATAATTTTGTAGAAGATATGTAAATCGGCGTTAAAAAACTACATATTTTAAAACCAAGGATCCTTCCGTAGGTATTCACGTTTTCAACGAGTTTACACTTAAGATTAAATTAAGATTTAAACTACAATGTCTGTATATCTTTAGACGAAACATCAGTGCACCTTTTCCTAGAATTTCCAGTGAATTGAAAAATATTTCAGCTTGCTAGAGCGATGTAAACATCGCCTTCCATTAATCGCTAATTTGAGTGACATTTCGCACCGTGCGACAGCAATTTTTAATGATTTATTTATTCATAAATGATTTCATAATCACGCAGTCCAATATTATTTCAAACAAAATGTGCGTGATAACTCTACCACACCTTCCTTATCACTCCAATTTGCTTCGTCTTCCAATTTAAAACTTTATTATTAATTTAGACAATCTATCCAAACATTATAATATTTTAAATCTATCCAAACCAATTATTCTATTTTATTTTACCAATCCAATTAATTTTGCTTTCGTAATTACCATCACCAAAATTTCCAAAAATCTTCCAACAGTCATCCAAAATACGGACGAAAATACTCCAAATGAATAACAAATATGCTACTTACGATTGTAAATTATTTATTTTCAAAAATTTTATTTCTCAAAATTTCCAGGCAAAACACAATATTTGCAAAGACGCGTAAACGCGTCCGTCCGCTCTTATGAACCCGGCAAAAACAAATTAAACAATTCTACCAATTCAATCTTTCAAATAAAATATTGGCGCAAACAATGATTCAAATATTTACATAATATTAAAATTTTTAACCAAAAATAATTCCAAATTAAACAAAATTAAAATTTTAAAATTCAAAATCCAAAATATAAATATGATTTTGAAACACGACATTTTATTTGTGCACCTGGTGATATACCCTAAAACTGACAGTGGTAGTGCAGCTATTTTTGATGAGGTCTTGAAGGCTACCTTTTCTTATAATTAATGTACCACAGATGGTTTATCGACGGGTCAGTCCTTCCTGTGGAAGGACTGTCCTTCCTGTCCTTCCTGTGCAGCCGTACATGTTGACCAGAAAGAAATCTTCCTCCTGCTCTTGCAACGATTTCTGGAGTTGCCTCAGGGTTTCTGAACACACTTACAACCTCTGCAAGGTAAGTGTTTTTAGAGAAGGTTTGCACACACTTCAATTTCCCTTGGTTGTAAGGTGCAGAAGTCGTATCACACCTATTAATTGGATGAAGAAATATGATCTGTTCTTTAATGGTTTTGGTTTACAAGCATTCAAAACAAGTCTGCAGGGTGGTTTGGGCCGTGAAGGGCTTCAACTTTTACCTCAAACGTTTGCTAGGGGTGGATGGTCTACTTTCTGTAGGAAAAAATAAGAGATTCTTCCGTACTTACCGTTGTCCCATCTTCTATCATCTAAAGCTGGTTTCGCGTGGGTCTTATATCTGTATCGCATTCAGTCAAAAGCTTAACCCAAGAATTCTTAAAGAAGAAGTGTTAAAGACGACTTCAAATTAATGTTTAGACCCAAAAAAACATAGCGGATGAGAAAATCAAAACCATATCAAAACTTTCCTCTAAACTCTCATTATTTTCATAATACGCCTAGCCAATAATCGTTTTGCGGATTGCTTCAGATTAACTAAGAATTGCAGTAAGTTCAATAAAAAAAAAGTCATTGGACCTCTTTCATATAAAGAAATTCATAATTTCCAAATTCCGCACCCACACCCTTCGCTCCGCTCTTCTCCACTCCGGACGCTCCGAGCCATATTCGCTAAAAATATTCCTCTAAACTGGCCCTACTCAGCAAAGTGTGCTACCAGGAACACAGTGGATCTTCCTCAATGTGGACTCAACAGTATTAACAACTAAAAAAAGTTTGTAAGTTTATTTGCTGCTTAGTTTTTGTCAATAAAAAAACCCAAAAGAAAGATTTCTGTGCAAAAAAAACAATAAATCATCTATTTTTCAATAATAATTGCTACATTAACTTTTTCTAAATATTTCACAATTTAAAGTGGTTACAACATGTAAAGTGCCAATTCAAGATGTCAAATCAAGTGATGTGCTGTGCAGATAATCAGAAGTAGGGTTTCCTTCTTTATTTTTGATTCCATATAACTAATTCAAACTGGATTGCAACGGCAACATACGTAAGAACAGTTCCTGATACCTGAAAAGCCATTAATATAAATTATTTGTAAATATTTTTGAATTAAATAGTATCATATACTTACTATTCCAACTAATCTCATATCAACGAAAACCATTTCTGACATTGTAATTGTTGATTGCAGTTTTAAAAAAAGAGTTTTAATTACCTCGAACTAAAATATAATAATTAATTAGTGCGAAAACAGTAATAAACAAAATAAAACAAGCTTTGAATTTAAATTATAATTGATTCTCATTTTAACACGATAAAGTGAGCTTTCAAACCTGGTTACGTCTAAAGTTTAGAAACAATTTATTTTACAGAATCTACGATCAAAATCAAAGTCAAAATCCGAACTTTTTTATTGAGAATTTCATAAAGCAATAAAATATGTGCAAAGTGTTCTAATTTGGCCAATACTCCACTTGAGTGTAATATTTACCTTAAGCGCTTCTTCAAATGTTAAATGGGCCGTTATTGGATAACCATACAAAAATTCCAATTCGTCGTGTCCCTAAAAAATTGTTGAAGTAAATCTTGCCTTAATAAAAGGTTTTCTATTATTTTATGTGCTTTTACATTTTCAACTTTTTAGTCTAAAGCTATGGTTTGTTAGTCGCAACATAGCAGTTTGTTACGCCGATGGTTTTCTAAACCCTAGTGACCGCGCAAATCGTCTGCGCACCGCGCATCGGTCGAGGTAAGCTACGTTCGATTTTTACTTACTTTACTTCTGACGTCGAAGGAAGTAAGTCGCTCGCTATGAAGAAAACTAATGTTGAATGTAAAATTTAGATGGGTGAAAGTATTGTAGAAAGTTATGTTTCCTGGTGGAATTATCTAGAAAGTTACGTTTTCCTGGTGGAAATTCTGTTTTCGCGAAAGAGTGAATTTTTTGAAGAAAAATTGAGATCATTATGTATTGACGCGCGCCAGGCGATTCTCGACTCTATTAAACGCGGGTAATGGTTACGGTGTTGCAATTCGCGCATGGAATGTGCTTGAATAACCCATGTTGCCGGTAATTCTAAGAAATTTGTTCAAGGAATATGACAGTGCGATTTGTTGTCGAGATATTCAAATTTATTATTGTCGTTATTTTAAAGTGCAGAAATATTGAACTCTTATGGTTTATTAATACTGCGCGTTACGAACTTAGTAAAATTATGAAGTTTCATAGTTGGTTGTCGCTATGCCAAATTGTTGTCATTTGCTGTTATTGCGGTTAGTTTTGAACTTTCGAGTTAACAACGTTCCATTTTGATGGTCATAATTGTGTTGCTGAGCCCTTCGGACTGATTGCTGTTGGTACGATCAATTGCACGCAGGATAGCTTCTGGTAATTGGAACTTCGAGGTGCCAGATGCCGACCTGATATTTATCCTCTCCAGGACATCTGCATTGTTGGCTGGAATTTATAAATAAAAAAAAAGGTATCGTTATATTTGTAAACCTTAGTTAGTACCTTCTTGGTGCGTTAGGCACGTCCAGTGACTTGTCAAGTCAACTAAAGAAATTTATTGTCGTATTATGTTTATGATATCAAAAACTGCAGAGTTTTTTCAATAAACTCATGTTTGTTATTATTCGCTGATGCTCAATCGAATTGTTTCACCTTGTAAAAGGATTTTATGTCCTCCTTCAGTGGACAATTACGTCACCGTAATCTTGTTAGCTTAGTCAATAGGGGATCTTGCCGCCCCATTGACCCAGCTGTTTACACTTTTTAAGTGGTCCAGAGGGCCTTCAATTATTCCGGTCCGGCTGGAGCCGTACCTGTAGACTTTGTTATGTCATGCGTACAAACCTTAAGTCGGTGTTGTAGTGATGTAGTCATCATTGTAATTATTTGTATTTACGGGCACTGTTGCCAATCATTTACCGTTTGTGTTGACTTATATTTAGGAAAGTAAGCATATTGTTGTTTAATTATGAGTTTGTGGATTTCACGTCAAAAGGGAGAAATTAAATGATTTATTATTTATGTGTGTTTTAATTGTGTTACCATCCCTGAGTAGACCACGCCCTAATATTAGAACCACTGAGCCAGCCGTCGGCAACAGAAAGTTATAGGTAGGTACCCTAGTAACACATGGTGCCTTGAACGTGGGGCAATTTACTACTTAAGGAAGGTGACACAATTAAAAATTTTCAGGTTCGGCAAATTTTGTAGGTGCGTCGTAGTTCCAATTATTTTCTTACTGTGTATTTTTATGTTACGGCGTCAGCAACAAAGTTTGAATCTCATCAAAATGGAACCTAAGCATTTAAGTAGTACGGAATTGCAGTTTGAATTAAATTGCCGCGAAATTATACCGCGAATAACAGAAGTGTCGAGGCGAGTTCAATTACATATAGCTTTAAAGAATCCGAGCGTCAAAATGAGTTTACGTAATGTTGATTGGGATATCGAAGAAAAAGAAATAAATTTATCGTTAATTAGTATTGCTGAAATTTTAGACAGCAAAGGGCAAAATATCGAATTTGAAATACAAGATCAGTTGAGATCAAGGTTTTTGCACTTAGATAATCGTATCTCGTTACTTAAAATTATCGCGGAAAAAGATGATAAATCGCACATTGTTTCAATGCTTGAAGCAGAATTAAAAATTTTAGAAGGAGCGGCGCTCACGGCGTTTGACTCAAATCAAGGTAGTAGTAGATCAATTAGCCCGGTAGCAAGTTTAAATGTTAATAAAGGAAACCGAAGTAAAATTCCTGTTTTTAAGTGGAATTTGAAATTCAACGGTCATGCAGACAAAGTCGGAATTTTAGAATTCCTGGAACAAGTTGAAGAATGTAAAGAATCGAGGGGTGTTTCAGATGATGAATTATTTGTCGGTGCAACAGAACTTATGTCAGGCAGTGCTATTACTTGGTTGCGTAATCAGAAAAATAAAGTAAAAAATTGGGCGGAATTAGTTAAAGCGCTTAAAAAAGAATTTTTGCCGCAAGATTTCGAATATCAATTGCATAAAGAAGTCCAGGACCGTATGCAAGGTTTAAATGAAAACGTCATGTCTTTTATAATGGTTATCGAATCCCTATATTTGAAAATTAATAAGAAAACCTCGGAAAAAATTATTGTCGATCAAATTGTTCGAAATTTGAATCCTTTTTTTTCAATGCATATTGCTTTGGACGACTACGCAAATCTAGAAAAATTAAAAGATCGTTGTAGGCGCGTCCAAGAGTTAAAATTAAAAAATGATAAATATACCCCAGTGGTTCGGCCGGTTAAACGTGCGTTCGCTATTAATAGTGACTCGAGGTCAATAGATAGTGGCACATTGTCAGATGGTTTGCATAGCGAACCAGAATTTTTTGTAGATAGCGTTTCCGGTGTTCGCGCTGCGTCGGTTAATCGTGACATTCCTGTTGACAGTGGCGGGTTACTGTGTTGGAATTGCAACGAAAGGGGTCACCGTTTCATAAATTGTGGAATGGCTAGAAATATTTTTTGTTATGGCTGTGGGACAAAAAATGTATATAAAAATCAATGTTCACGTTGTTCTTCGGCGGTTACGTCTGTTAATAATGTAAGTTCGGAAAACTCGAACGAGGTTGTGTCACCCCGGGGCGCGAGCAACCTCGATGTGTCGAATCGCCCCTTCGAAGCTGCGTTCGGAACAATGAGTCTGAGAGGTCGAAACTTTCTCCGTGGAAGAGGCCGAGGCGCGTACGTTTCGTCTCCGACTCAAAGAAAAAATTAAAGAATTATTTTAGTAAAACCGAATGGGAAGATTGGTTGATAGCAGTTAAAAATTTTTATGCGTCTAAATCTGTTGCGCCTGTTATGACTAAGAAACCTTTTGATAATCGACCTCATTTGGAAATTTGTATACAAAAGCATAAATTTACCGCATTGTTGGATACAGGGGCAATGAGTTCTATATTAGGGGGAAAAGGGTTTGAAGTGTTGCGAAAGGCTGGCGTGGGAAAAATATTGCCGTCTGAGGTTGGGGAAATTCAAGTAGCAAATGGGGCTAGTAGTCCAGTGACTGGTATTATCGCCTTAGAGATTCAGTTGGGGTGTACTGTGAAGACAGTGAAATTTCTTATTGTGCCAGATTTAGCTTATGAATTTTTGTTGGGTGCGGATTTTTGTAAAATATTTCAGTTGTCGCTACATTTTGATCAGTTTTCGTGGCATACCACTGCTCCGCGGGTTGCAGCCTCGGAAGGTATTGTCAATCAAGCATCTTTGACCTTAAGTCAACAAAAACAATTAGATGATGTTATTAAGAAATTTGCTACGTTATCTACTAAAGAATTGGGTCGAGTTAAAGGTGTGAGTCACACCATCGATACCGGAAATGCTCCTCCTGTTAAGACTCGCCAGTATCCGTTGAGTCCGGCGATGCAAGCCAAATTGAGGACAGAGATCTCTCAAATGTTAAAAGATCAAGTGATCCAACCGAGTAATTCTCCTTGGTGTAGTCCCTTGTTAATAATTAAGAAGCGGAATGGGGAGCTTCGTGTGTGTTTTGATGGCCGTTCTCTTAATAAGGTCACTCGTAAAGATGCTTACCCCCTTAAACGGCCCGATTGCATCTTGAATCGTGTTAGACAGGCCAAATTTTTGACGTCAATCGATCTGCGGAAAGCATTCTGGCAGATTCCGTTAGATGAAGCCTCTAGAGAGAAAACCGCTTTTGTGGCCCCAGGGCTTGGCCTTTTTGAATTTTTGGTTATGCCGTTTGGTGTTACAAACGCTCCCAAGACGTTGCAACGTACCATGGAGAAGGTACTTGGTTCCATTTTACACCAAGGTGACGCGCATGTTGATCTTGATGACATGATTGTGGCTTCGTCCACGTTTGAAGACCATATTAGGACGCTCAATCTTATTTTTGAAAAATTAAATGCTGTAGGGTTTAGAATAAATATCGAAAAATGCGAATTTTGTCGTAGCTCGCTTAAGTTTCTAGGCTTCGTGGTTGATGATCAAGGGCTTCGTACCGATCCGGAGAAGGTGGAAGCTATAACTCGGTTTAGGACCCCGACTAATACGACGGAGGTGAAAAGATTAATTGGATTGATCAGTTACTATCGAATTTTCTTACCAAATTTATCGACAATATCGTCTCCGATTACCGCGTTAATAAAAAATAAAAAAAAGGGCCAGACTATAAGTTGGAATTCTGAAGCTGAAGCGGCGTTTTCAGAAATTAAAAAATTAATCACTGTTGCTCCGATCTTAATCAGTCCAAATTTTGATAAACAGTTTTTCATTCAAACTGATGCCTCCTTAGTTGGAGTAGGTGCTGTTCTATTCCAAGAACAAGGTGGGCTTGAGCATCCTATCGCTTATGCGAGCAGAGCCTTGTCCAGCGCGGAACAAAAATATGCCGCTACTGAGCGTGAATTAATTGCGATGATGTTTGCCATTGAAAAATTTAGAGGGTATATTGAAGGGACCGAATTTGTAGTAATTTCGGACTGTTCGGCTTTGCAATTTTTGACGCGTATTCAAAATCCTTCTGGGCGGTTGGCCAGGTGGGCTATGCAATTGGGTCAATATGAGTTTGAAGTACGGCATAGGCCGGGTAAATTAAATATTGTGCCGGATGTCCTTTCTCGCGATATTGCTTCGCTTAATATCGATAAATTAATTCCTGATGAATGGTATCGTGACATGTTAGATAAAATTCGTCGAGATCCGGACGGGTTCCCTCATTTCAAGTCGGTCGAGAACCGTCTGTACAAGTTTTTGCCTTCTTCATTGCCGACAGTTTCTAATATTCCGGATTGGAAATTGGTGGTTCCGACCGCTAACAGGCCGGAAGTATTAAAGATGTGTCATGATGAAGCTACTGCCGGTCATTTTGGGGTTGCAAAAACCACTGCTCGTGTGGTTGAATTATATTATTGGCCGAAGTTGAAAAAAGATATTATTAATTATGTGAGTAATTGTCGTACGTGCGCGGCACACAAAAATTCGACTCAAGCTCGTCCCGGACTCATGGGTCAGTATAAAAAAGTATCGTTTCCGTTTCAATTAATTTCTGTTGATCTGTTAGGACCGTTACCTCGATCAAAAAAAGGTAATCAACACTTACTGGTAGTGACCGATTGGTTCACTAAATTTGTTTTGGTGCAGCCCTTAGCGAAAGCTACAGCTGCGGCGGTGGTGAAATTTATGGAGAACCAAGTTTTTCTTTTGTTCGGAGTTCCACAGATTATAATTTGCGATAATGGAGTTCAGTTTATTTCTAAAGAATTTAAAAAACTTACGGACGACTATCATGTTCAAGGGGTTTGGAAAAACGATAAATTTCATGCTCAAAATAATTTTACAGAAAGGGTAAATAAAACCTTAGTGGCTGCAATTTCTTCCTATGTTAATAAGGAGCATAAAACTTGGGATGAAAATATTTATAAAATTGCGCAAGCAATTAGGACCGCGAAACATGATGTTACCGAGTTTTCGCCAGCTTATCTTATGTTTGGGCGTTATGTGCCGATTGATGGTAGTTTTTTTGGTCCCTTTCCGGATGATAAGAACGTAGTTGAACTTGAAAAAAGAATCCGTTGGGATGCTGATCATGTAGAAATTTCCGATTTGTATCGCAAAGTTCGGGAAAATCTCAAACATTCGTATGATCTTACTAAAAAACGTTACGACTTGCGGAAGCGACCCTTGATGTTTCAAAAAGGAGATAAGGTGTGGAAGAAAAATTATGTTTTGTCGGACGCTTCAAAAAATTTTGCCGCTAAATTAGCCCCAAAGTACGTGTTATGTACTGTTTTGAAAAAGGTCGGAAATTTATCTTATGAGTTAGTTTCAGAAAAAGGAAAAAATGTAGGAATGTGGCACGTGAAGGATTTGAAGCCGTTCCGTGGCACTGTCCCTTCTGCAGATAATTAATTTTGTTGTAGATATTATTTTAGCAAGCGCTAGTATTATAGTTAGTTATCGTGATTAAGTTTCTTTAAGTTTAAGTATTGCTTTGTGCGTTAGGTTACGTTATCAGATGATAAGTCATCGAGCTACAGAAGTTCGAATTTTGTAAGCACAATTTGAAGCCGGCTAGTTGAGCCATCGTTACTGCTACTGATTGTTATTGTCGTTTGGTCATTAGTGAAACCTTCCGGAATTGATGGGTCAATTTTGTAGTTTCAATTTTAGAAATCATGAATCTTTTGTTGAAACGACTTTATTTCTCAGTTAGGACGTTAGGAATCAGCGTTAAAAATTTGAATTTTGTCGAATTAATTCAGGTAGTTTGAGATTGTGAAATTTAGTAGTTATTATGAGAAATTATCAAAGCCGGCTCTGTATCGTAGACATTGTGCATTTTATTGCTCGTCTTATCTTGCATTCCAAGATAAGCACGACGTGTTATGTAGGTCAATACCCTAGGTTATGTAGTAGTAATTTGTTGACCTGAACTTGGTCGATCTTTTATGGAATTTTATTATTTAGATTAATGCAGAATTTAGTTTGCGTATATTGAGATTTTTGTTAAATGCTTAGCATTTAGTTTTTGAATTTAGTTCAATTTAGTTTTGCGATTTGGCAAAAATTGTTAGGAGGTTTAACGTTCCGATTTTGAATTTAGTTCAATTTAGTTTTGCGATTTTGCAAACATTGTTAGGAGGTCTAACGTGTTGTTTTGGAATTCAGTTCCATTTAGTTGCAACTTTCGAGATTGTTGTTCGAAAACTCCGCATGTGCAACACTCATTCTAAATTTGTTGTAACTCCAGTGGCGTATCGTTCGCCGGGCAGTTTTCGAGTTACCTTTCATCACGTCACATTTTAATTGGTTAAGTGATAGTGAAAATTTATTCTTATTTAATTATCTCCTATAATCTTTAGCTTAGGTGTATATTTGATCCATTATCCGTTTTGCGACAAGCTTAGAGGCATTGTGTCGAACTGGCTGTTGATTGACTCGGATATCGATAGACCCGGCTCTCTGTTCTCCTGGTATGTTTGCATATCGGAAACCCTTCCTGTTTACAGTAACGAACCCTCCGTGCATCTCTTAGCCCTCTCGTCCCTGCATTATCAGAAATCCGTTCTGTTTCGGTTGTTTCGCAATTGATTGTTCCCTTGACAATGCATCTGCCCTCCTTCTTCTCTCCTTGTACGCTTTCTGCCGTTTTGTTTTCGTTACTGGCCCTCCCCGGCTTGTAAATATGATTGGCCTTCCATTCTGAATCTTTCTTGTTTTCTGTCGGAATGTTCTTGATAAAAATAAGTGGCGTCCAACAAATTTTTGGCTTTTAGCCTGTTTTTAGTTTTAGTACGCATAGTAGGTTGGGTAGAGTTGGGTAAGTCCATCAGTGGAAATTTTGTCCAGCCTCATGCTTAGGTTAGCTTAGCTTATATTAGTATTGGTTTCTCCCTTTAGAGTAGTAGTGTTCAGCGAATTCTTTCGCTGCCACATTTTTATTGTTATTGCTGTCCTTCTTCTGTCATTTTGTTCCATCATAGCGCAAGCTTTGATCGAATTCAGCCTCCTCTGCAATTTGGTGGTTGCTAGGTGTGCTTTAGTCCCGGTGGCTCTTCTTAAGGAGTACACTTTTTAGTAATGGTTAGGTTGGTCCCGCTGTTCTTTGAAGCTTTCCAAAGAATTTAGGCTTCCATTACGCTACTAGGTCAGTCCAGTGCGGACGCTTGGTATTAGAGTGGGTAATTTGATCGGTCTGGATCCTGGGTTCCCCAGAGACGCGTTTCGCCGCCTACTCGCCCGGTACGCACCAACGTATTGGATTTTCTGGCGAAGAATTAGATTTTCCGTGTAGTAGCTGTAGGCTATGTTAGTTTTGAGTTTTTGTCTTTGGAGTGGTTTAACCCATTTTTTTAAAGTTTTTTTTGACGATCCCCCGTGTGTTACGCCGATGGTTTTCTAAACCCTAGTGACCGCGCAAATCGTCTGCGCACCGCGCATCGGTCGAGGTAAGCTACGTTCGATTTTTACTTACTTTACTTCTGACGTCGAAGGAAGTAAGTCGCTCGCTATGAAGAAAACTAATGTTGAATGTAAAATTTAGATGGGTGAAAGTATTGTAGAAAGTTATGTTTCCTGGTGGAATTATCTAGAAAGTTACGTTTTCCTGGTGGAAATTCTGTTTTCGCGAAAGAGTGAATTTTTTGAAGAAAAATTGAGATCATTATGTATTGACGCGCGCCAGGCGATTCTCGACTCTATTAAACGCGGGTAATGGTTACGGTGTTGCAATTCGCGCATGGAATGTGCTTGAATAACCCATGTTGCCGGTAATTCTAAGAAATTTGTTCAAGGAATATGACAGTGCGATTTGTTGTCGAGATATTCAAATTTATTATTGTCGTTATTTTAAAGTGCAGAAATATTGAACTCTTATGGTTTATTAATACTGCGCGTTACGAACTTAGTAAAATTATGAAGTTTCATAGTTGGTTGTCGCTATGCCAAATTGTTGTCATTTGCTGTTATTGCGGTTAGTTTTGAACTTTCGAGTTAACAACGTTCCATTTTGATGGTCATAATTGTGTTGCTGAGCCCTTCGGACTGATTGCTGTTGGTACGATCAATTGCACGCAGGATAGCTTCTGGTAATTGGAACTTCGAGGTGCCAGATGCCGACCTGATATTTATCCTCTCCAGGACATCTGCATTGTTGGCTGGAATTTATAAATAAAAAAAAGGTATCGTTATATTTGTAAACCTTAGTTAGTACCTTCTTGGTGCGTTAGGCACGTCCAGTGACTTGTCAAGTCAACTAAAGAAATTTATTGTCGTATTATGTTTATGATATCAAAAACTGCAGAGTTTTTTCAATAAACTCATGTTTGTTATTATTCGCTGATGCTCAATCGAATTGTTTCACCTTGTAAAAGGATTTTATGTCCTCCTTCAGTGGACAATTACGTCACCGTAATCTTGTTAGCTTAGTCAATAGGGGATCTTGCCGCCCCATTGACCCAGCTGTTTACACTTTTTAAGTGGTCCAGAGGGCCTTCAATTATTCCGGTCCGGCTGGAGCCGTACCTGTAGACTTTGTTATGTCATGCGTACAAACCTTAAGTCGGTGTTGTAGTGATGTAGTCATCATTGTAATTATTTGTATTTACGGGCACTGTTGCCAATCATTTACCGTTTGTGTTGACTTATATTTAGGAAAGTAAGCATATTGTTGTTTAATTATGAGTTTGTGGATTTCACGTCAAAAGGGAGAAATTAAATGATTTATTATTTATGTGTGTTTTAATTGTGTTACCATCCCTGAGTAGACCACGCCCTAATATTAGAACCACTGAGCCAGCCGTCGGCAACAGAAAGTTATAGGTAGGTACCATAGTAACAAGTTATTGTCGGCTAATGCTCCTGGAGGAACTTCTGCAGGAAGTGAGCCCGGAAACGGCCAGGAGAAAGAGAGAGAGAGTAAAATTGTAGTTTAATTATTTTAATTTCAATAAATTGATTTAAGAAAGACTTTTCTTACTTGTGACTAGACTTGTACTAGAAATTCACGCTACACCACTGACTTCCATTGAGGCTTAGGTCTTGAAAATTGGATCTTTATTACAACTCTCACCGTAATTACGTCAGCGTTTAAATTTCAGTGGGCACCGATTCTGCTAGTTGAACATATTCTTGCGTTTTATTTAAGTTTTTAATACAAATTTATACTGTAACTTTTATAAGAGGCTCTATTTCAAGAAATTGATTTAAGTTAATTTATTCTCGATTTAAAATGATTAAAAGTTTCTTAGAATCTACCTAAAAAAAGTTCCCTTCTTGTTTTCGGCAAAGTTAATAACTAGGTACATGTCAGTGACCCTCCCCCCGTTTCGAATTTTTGGATGAGTTTGGTGTCAAGCGTTAGAGCATAGTTGAGCTTCAATGAGCTTCCATTATTTTCGTTTGAGCTTCAAAGGTCGCAAAGTTATTCACCAAAAGCTACTGGGGGGGGGGGGGGGCTGTAGACATGATGTACGTTGGAGAATTGTTTGAGCCTCAATGAGCTTCCATTATTTTCGTTTAAGCCTCGAAGAACTCCAAGTTATTCGCGAAAAACTACTGGGAGGGCTGTAGACATGTTTTGCAATTTTCCTTCCCAGTTTCAATTTATGTGTGCCATTGATGTCAATCGATAGAGCTTTGTTTGAGCCTGAATGATCTTTAGTGAGAGATTTTAAGTATTAATTTTAGTACTTTTAAGTCTAAATGTTTGTATAAATGGTGAATATAACTTTAAAATTTATTGTTGATTTTTTTTGAATCTGCAGTTATCGATTAAACAATAATTTGTGAAATTACTCTTCAATGCCCGGGAGTGCTATATAAATTGTTATATTTTAAGAAAATCAGAAGAACTTGAAGTAACGATGCATTAGAATTATAAAAGTATTACAGGAATATACATACCACCTTTATTATGTTTGATGCCATCACTACGAGATTAATTACTATGCACCCAGAAATACATATTATTACTAATATTACAATCATTCTTGTTGGTATTGCATTTGATTCGCCCTCTAAGAAGCACATTAATATCAAAACGGAACTGCAAATCAGAAGTATTATGCCTGTCATCAGCCAAATAAAGCATGACGGATTTAAATACGTATTAAATAGCTCTGCAAGGCGTTTTAACTGAATATGCAACTGGCAGTAGGACACCAACAAGTTATTTAAATTTTTATAAATATAAAATTTTGCAATTAACTCAGTATTAAGCTGGTTTCCATAGTTAGCAAATATATACATATATAGATGCCCTACAATATCAACCAACATTGCAAATGCTAAGTTAGTGCAAATAGCCACCAACGCTCCAACTTTTTCAGCTGTATTCCAAGTTGGGTCACTATTCACACTACATAAAATCACTGTAAGTGTGCCTATAAATACCCCTACTAATACCAAATTCTTTAAAATTCTGGTCCTTAATTTTAATGTATCTGTTTTGGATAATAAAATCTGCGATGTGTGTTCTTTCCATTTGTCAACTATAACTTGGGCTGTGTTAATAACACCAGTTATACTATTTATACGAAACATTGATACCGTCATGACCGAAATAGAACCAAACTTTAGCGTAAACTCTGAAATATGGATCATTGCATTGAAAAAGGCGTTATCCTTATGTAATACAGCTTTTATGTTAATGAAATTTAAAACGCAAGCTCTTATTAAGAAAAACAAAACAAACAAGGAAATACATAAACGCGTTTTAGAGCGGTAAAAGGTTATTTGTGTTTTTGTGTCTGCTGCGTGGTGGCAAGCATATTTTATACTTGCAAATCCAAAGAAGGATACAAATGGTACTAGACTTCCAACAGCGCAGTGTATGCAATTTTCAAATTTCATTTTTCTGACGTGACAGCAACTTTCGTATTAGAAGAGACGTAACTCTATGTTAGTGTAGATGATTATTAAGCTAATGTATATATATATATTAAGTGTTAAACAAATAAAATTAAAAACTCATCATAATGTAATTTAGGGAACCATTACAGGTTTTTTTAAAAGTTACACAGAAAATTTGGTAGATGTCATTAACACTTTGCCATAAATCTATGAATGACTTTTAAGTAACTTTTGATTAATATAGGAAATAATCATTATTAAATTTTAAATTTTTCATACTGGAAACACTTACTGTCTAGGAGTGGGTCGAATTAAACTGCATTCTAGTGACGGTATTTGCATTTACGTAGTGAGTTAAAGTTGCGAAAAACAACAGATGACATCAATTGGAGGTTATCAAGTCATGTGCTTGAAGGTAGCCCCGTCGTTTTTAAAAATTTAAAAACTTAATATTGTGTCGGACTGTGCCCGATGTGTGCCACGTTGTTCCGTATTTTCTTTTATTTTATTTATTTTGGATTTTATAAAGATTGCTTATTTTGGGGTAGAAGTTAGCCCAGCCATTTTTGATTTTTTTTTAAATAAAATTGTTTTGTATTCTAATCGACGCGACGCACAGTGGAGTATTTGACCCTAAAAACTGGCCAAGACTCTGAAACTCACCAAATGAGTTCAAAATATGCTTCGGATTTTAGAAAAAATATTGAAAAAAATTACATTGATAAATCGAGGTGGTTTTCTGGGGGTGCAAATCAAAATAACAGAATAAAGTTATAAAACTTTCAATACGGATATTACCGATTATAAGTTTTAATTTAAAATAACGCCAACCTTCATTGGACACACATTTTGGCCACCCCGTTTTTACAAATTTTAAAACTTGTCTCAATATTTTGTCTTTACTTATTTTCTTCTCAATGACTTCACAATTTATATTTAAATGAGTATTTGTGCTTATGTAATTTATATACGAAGTACTATCTTCGTTATAAAATGCTAGTAAGTGGCATCCGTGAAAAACAATCCGCGCTATTGTTTTCGGATTTTACGTAATCGATATCATATTGCAAATTTGCTAATAGCAGTGCCCAACGCTGCAACCTATTTGCTGACAAGGTAGGAATTCCCTATTTGGGGCCAATAATTGAAAGTAATAAAGGCCTATGATCAGTTACTAACGTAAACTTTCAACAACAAATGTACCGATAAAATTTATTTACTCAAAAAATAATTGCTAGCCCTTCCCGCTCTATTTCTGAGTAATTTTTTTGACTCTCGTTTAAGCTTCGAGATGCAAATGCAATGGGTCTATCGTTGCCTGATGAGAACACATGAGATAGCACTGCTCCAATACCATGTGCATATGCATCCACGGTTAACCTCATTCATAAAGGCGTTATCATATTCACAATTCCATTTAAATTCATTATTTTTCTTTAATAAATCGTACAATGGTCGCAATATTGTAGAGCAATTTGGTATAAATTTATTATAATAGTTAACCAGTCCTAGAAATGCCTTCAAGCTAGTTATATCCGTTGGTGGTTTCACGTTACAAATAGCTTCTACCTTTTCTTGTGTGGTATGTAACCCTTCTTTGTCAATGACATGACCTAAATACTGGATTGATTTTTTTAATATCTCACATTTCTCCTTTCTAATTTTTAGTCCACAATCTTACAATTTATTTAATACTTCCCTCAATCTGCGCATATGTTCCTCTTTATTCCTACCTGATACGATAATATCGTCAACAAAACAAGATACCCCCTCGATACCTTCTAAAATTGATTCCATCTTTTTTTGAAATTTTGCTGGTGTCGTTTGTATTCCTATTGCCTATGTATTCCTTTTGCATTTCACAACGAGGCGCTCCTGTTATCTGGGCGGATGAGACTGCGTTGCGCGCGGTGGTATGGTGGAATTTTCAGTCGAGTTAGGGACTCGATCTCGAAAAGACGGAAGTGATTGTGTTTCTGTGTTCAAGAAAATTTTGGGTAAGTGTTGGTCCAGCGGACTGATTTTTAGGAGACATCTTATTTATCTTTTTTGGACTCCTTATTTAGTCATATTTCGCTTTCGTTATTTGCGGCGATTAATGAGAGTTATTTGCAATAATTCAATTCACATTGGTTTTACTTCCATCGACTGACCGTATTATCAGGCGCTTCAAAGATAGCATTTTATCTTGCTTATACCTTTCAACGTGGTCTTTTAAATTAATTTAATAAAGTGAATTATTTTTACTTTTTATTTTAATGTTACTGTGGGCGTAGACTATTTGTTCTCTGTATGTTACTCCATTACTGATAATATAGAGACAAGTATCTACAATTTCTCCTTTACTATCTTCGTGTTGGCCTTCCTTTGTTGGTGAGTTTTTCCTGCAGTGGTTGATTGTTACCTTTAAAACCACCCCCTCGCTACCGGCGCAAATCAGCTAGTCGTAACATCTTGGGCTTCTACACTAAATTTAAAGCTGGTTCTTCTTCCAGCGTGTAGAGGAAAATTCTGTTTGCCCGCAAGGGCAGGTAGCAAATTTTTCATTACAACCTAACAGTGCCATCAACAACCTTTCAGTGCCCTGCCACAAAATCAGGTGCAAACGGTTACGTCACAACAAACTCAAAATAACCTCGAGCAAATGCTGACCAAAATGATGGAGAAGATGGACAAAATGGTTGATCTTCTAATAACCATGATCGGAAAAATGTAATGTGCAACAAAATAAACACTAAACTAAAAATCTCCGTATGGAATGCCAACGGCCTCGTCAACCATGGACTAGAACTAAAATTCTTCATAATAAATCAGAATTTGGATGTCTTGTTTATCTCCGAAACACACATAACAAGCAAAAGTTTCATAAAGATTCCTGACTTTAATATTTACCATATTCAACACCCGAATGGTACAGCAATCGTAATTAAAAAAAATTAAACACCAGGAAATAGCAAAAGTAACCCAAAAAAATATACAAGCCACATCAGTGACAATCGATGATAGACATGGACCACTCACCCTTTCTGCAGTATATTGTCCGCCAAACCTCTCAATCAAAAAAGAACATTTCGAGAAATGTTTCAACTCGCTTGGGAATCTCTTTCTTGTAGGAGGAGACTACAATGCAAAACACACCTATTGGGGTTCGAGACTCATAACACCTAGATATATAGGTAGGCCACTATATCAGTCGTTGCAGAGTTGTTGCCTACTGCAACTATCACGGGGGGGGGGGCTACATACTGGCCTAAGCATCAACACAAGGTTCCGGATGTGATCGACTTCTGTATAACTAAAGATATTATAGATTTATCATCTGATCACACCCCTCTCTTAGTTACCCTCAATAGTGTTATATCAAAAATTACTAAACCACCCTCGCTGTTTAACAAATACACAAATTCAACAAGCCGCGTGGAACGCCACCTCACAAATGTCAAACATCGATAAGCCTGGGTACTGCCCTGAAAACATAAAAAAGGAAATTATCATAAATCGAAAGCTTCGAATACGCTGGCAATCAACTCATGCTCCAAGTGACAAAACGAACTTAAATAATGCCTTAAAAAAAATCAAAAAATTACTTGAAGACCAGAAAAATGTAGGAATAAGAAACTTTCTGGAAAATCTACCAGCCAGTGAAGCTACCGACTACTCTCTGTGTAAGGTCGCAAAAAAAGCAAAGGAACCACAAAAAGTAAACTAGCCGGTTAAAAAAAGCGATGGAACTTGGGCAAGGAATGATGAGGAGAAGGCCGGGGCGTTTGTAGAACATCTCGTCAAGGTGTTTCAACCTCCACCAAGGAAAATTTCCCCCGAAGACGATCATCAAATTCATGAAGACGAATATCAAATTCATCAGCTGCTTGAAGCTCCATACCAAATGAGCCTACCAATAAAAAAATTTAAGATGCATGAAATCAAACATATCATTTTCAAAAAGATCAATGTCAAAAAAGCCCCTGGATATGATCTAATAACCGGAAAAGTTCTTGAAAACCTATCAGACAAGAGTCTTAATCTAATCAGAATAATTTTCATTGCAATCCTTACAAGAGGTTACTTTCTATCTCAGTGGAAATTCGCACAAGTTATCATGATCCAGAAGCCTGGAAAGGACCCAACTGAGGCCTCATCTTATAGACCTATTAGTCTACTGCCCATTCTGTCTAAAACATACGAAAAGCTTTTAGTGAACAGATTGTTAACTATTATTGAGGAAAGAAATTTAATCCCGGATCACCAATTTGGTTTTCGCCAGGTTCATCGGGTTGTGAAGAAAATCAGAACTGCCTTAGAATGTAAAAAATACTGTTCAGCTGCCTTTCTTGATATCTCACAAACCTTCGATAGGGTGTGGTATCTTGGATTGCTATACAAAATTTAAAAAAAAAAACCTTCTCATTCATTCGGTCTTCTATTGGGTTCTTATCTGACAGACAGGTATTTTCTGGTCAAATACGGAGAAACCTATACGACCTTACATCCCATTTTATCTGGGGTTTCGCAAGGTAGCGTTCTTGGACCACTTCTTTATCTTTTATATACATCGGACCTACCGGTAACTGAAAATACTGAATCGGCAACTTATGCAGATGATACAGGCATACTGGCATCCGACGAAGATCCAAATCAAGCATCTCGCATTTTGCAGACCTACTTAAACAAAATTGAAATCTGGTTGAAGACTTGGCGAATTACAGCCAACACCACTAAAGTCTGTACACATTACCTTCACTCTCAGAAGAGGAACCTGCCCAATTGTCACCTTATATGGCAAAACCCTTCCTGTACAGGAATCAGTAAAGTACTTGGGATTTCACTTCGACAGACGATTAACGTGGGCCAAGCATATTTGGAGCAAACGTCTGCAGCTTGGACTAACACATAGAAAGATGTACTGGCTCATGGTTTTCGCCTCTCTCTATTGAAAATAAAGTTTTACTTTATAAAACCATTTTAAAACCCATATGAACAAATGGCATACAGCTGTGGCGTGCTGCCAGCGATTCCAGCTCCAGATCTTTGAGCAAAAAGTACCAACTTAAGACTAAGTGACCATCCCAACGTATTAGTATGCGACCTACTCGTTGGACTCCAGACGAAGAGACTAAAGAGGCACGACCCGACGGACCTGCCCCAAAGAACTTGAGCGTTAACTTTATTATGCAATTTTTAGATTATGTAATAATTTCTAAAAGAGGCTTGCCAGTGGGCTGGCTCTCTACTGGGCCATGTATTTAATCAAGACAAACAATGCAGCTTATCGTCCACGGACGGATTGTAATCACTCATGGTGTCAATAAAAATAATGTTCGAAATAATAAGTCCTTAATTTAATTATATATTAATAAAAATATATAAAAAACTACAAACTACATACAAATACGTTGCAAATTAATATTAGTTTTTAACTTTTGAACCTTTCGACCCGATACTTTTATGTGAACTAATTTTTATAAACTTTAAAACTATTAATCTCTAAAAAAGTGTCGCGTTACGTTTATTCTACCAGTTGATGACATCACCCGAGATTAGCCCGACATTGATACTTCCTGAAGCAATGTGTAGGTCAGTGACGGATACCGTAACTAGGTCATTGCTTCTTATCAAATAACCATACAGGAGCGCAATTGCAAATATTTGTTCTCACCTACCACCTAAATTCAACTACATTTCCAACTATAATTACGCCGCCTAATTTTTTTTTATTGTTGTGTAACTAATCTGGATTCATATTTACCAAATTTGTAATTATAAAAAATCTTAACTAGTTCTATAACACCTTATAAGGGAGCGTTCATAAACTACGTGGTTTGGCCAAGGGGGGGGAGGGGTTAGGTAGAAAGCTACGCAGGGCTACGTGAGGGTACGGGGGGGTTATAGTCAAGCTACGTAGTTTTCTTCATTTATTATGAAAGCAATTTGCAGAATATAAGCGACAACATAATATGAATATTTATTTCCGTATTTGGATTTTTTTAATTTATAATTTATAGAGGTGCGCTTATTTGTTTTTAAAACAAATATCAGTGTTATTCATTATTTATACCAAATAATTTTTAAATAGTTTTGTTAACAGAAAGCATAACATGTCTTCAGGACTTTATAGAAAAAAAAACTACGTTCCATCTAGGGGGGGGGGGGGGTAGGGGTATCATGGTAAAAGCTACGTTAAGCTACATGATGGGAGGGAGGGGTTCTAAAGAGGTCAAAATCAAACTACGTGGTTTATGAACGCTCCCTAAATAGTAACTACGATTACTTAACCGAATAATCACGTCCCTTTCAGGTCCTTACTAAGCCACTTCTCGATTTAGTTTTTCAACCCTAAATTTACTTAACTTACATTTCGTTGTACTGTTTACCTACCCCATAAAAATCAAAATTTAATTCTACTGAATTCACCGAAACCAAAATAGTTAGTGCAGTTTACCGACATGCCTAGGTCGCTAAATTTATGTTTACCTACCCCATCAAAAAATCAAAATCTAATTTCTACTGAATTCACTGACCAAACTAATTAGTGCAATTTACCAACATGCCTAGGTCGCTAAATTTAACCAAATTCAAATTCCCTCGAAATTTTGTTTCCCACTGACTTTATAAATTAATTTAACCTAATTAACTTCCAAATTCTCATTATTTCTAACGTACCCACATTTTTTAAAAATTACGTGTTCTAAAATCAATTAACCTAATTCAAAATCATTTCCCAAAATTCTAATTACCTTACCAGATTCCTAAAATACAAAATTCTAACTGAACCATTAAATTCTACATCCCAAACTATAACCAATAATCATAACCATTATTTCCAAAACCTAAGCTCAAAATCCTTTAAGCGCGCAAATCTTACGCCTTACTCTTAACTGTGCTAATACAGTTTTGATCATGGGAAGCCCGTCAGCTTCCTACAAAAAAATACGTCCGCCACATCAAATCGTAAAATCATATAAACCTGCGCCGCTCCATAAAATTTTAAGCTACGCTACTTAAATTTTGATCTCCCCTGGATATTTTAAATTTCTAAATCCTGCTCAGTCACACCGTCTGCCTCCCAGGCTAGGAATGTTGGACGCCACTCACTTTGTCCTACTGGCCGAATGGAAAAAGCGAGAAACCTTACGACCAGAATCAGACAACTAAAGAAAGCGGGCTCCGAAAATTCGAGTTCCAAAGAAGGGTGCTACTCCCTGCTTCCGAGATCGGCAGGCAATAGTGATCACACAACCAGGACCGTAATCATTACCCTCCTCCTCAACTATCCTAAAGTTTCGGAAGTTAATTCGCAAGATTACATGAACTACAGCATGCGCAAGGCTCCGAGTACCTCGCGTTATGGCCCAGAACACTAACTTAACGAACTTTTTAAACTTGAAGACTAACAAGTCTAAAGGTGGTTACTATTAACCCTTGCTGCGACACATCTCGCAAAAATAGGTGCTGCGATACATCTCGCAAAATAATGCTGCGACAAACCTCGCTAAATACTAATGCTGCGACAAACCTCGCACTTATTGGCCTACCGCCAACGAAAACACTAACGCCCGGATTCATAAACGATGGGTTACTTATACTTAAAACGCTACTTATGAAAGAGTCCCTTAACAAATTTTTGTCAGTGCATTTCATAGTCGCTACTTCGTGAATACTCGGAAAAGTAATACTTTGAGTAGGGATATCTGGTAAATTTTATTATTTCATGTCAATTTTGTATGCAATTGAATAATTGTTAGGTTAGATTTAACGTAAATTGTTAGGTTAAATTCAATTTGAATCTAACAATTTGAATTTAACCTAACAATTTATGTTTTATTAGACCTAACAAGTGTCTAATTGTGTTGCGTTAAAATTTGTGTTACCTTAAAATCATTTGGTAATTGATCTTTTTTTTAATTATCATTTGATAATTGGTATTGATCTGGTAATACCTGTTCTATTACCCTTGATAGATGCAGATTTACCAAAAGATAGTAATCGTGGCTTACCTGTAGAACCACTGCTTCAGTTATTAATGTGTTTGCGTTTTTATGCTAGTGAAAGTTTTCAACGTTTTCAAGTAAGCATAATTGAAAATTAAATTTTTCAATTACAATAATACAAAATATTGCAGAAAGTTCATGCCGATGTACGGGGTTTTATTAAATAAAAATTAAAATTACTTAAATTATTAAACTAAAATAAAAAATACCAAATAGGAACAAGAAATTGAAAGGAAACTAAAAATGTTTATAATTCTAGTAATTTCTTCTTCCAATATTCGGCCTCGCATCTTTTTGCGTCAAGCTCCAATGCTTTCGCATCGCGCTCATATGCTTTGGCATCGCGATCTGCAAAAGCCGCTTCCATCTTCATCTTGTGTAGCTCTCTTTGCTGTTCAATTAAAAAATAACTGTTTCTCTCAGCTGTACAATTTTTTCGGGTTTTCTGCTTTAAATTTTCCCAACATCTTTTTAATTGTTGGTGCATCCTCTTTACGTCGATCTCTGGTTGAGAATAGTAACTGGCTTCAATTCTCAACCAAGCTTCCTTTTTTTTTCATTATCGACGGCATTTGTGCGCTTATTTTCAATAACGTGTTTGAGTTATTCATAATATTAAGAAAAAGATAGTAGCAAATGCTATTATAGTAAGTATTTGTCGCAACCTAAACAGTGGAAATCGTGACAGTGGATTTTTATAATTTCAAATGCTATACTAAATAGCAAAACCAAAAAGTGTCGTTGGCTAGTTTTTCTGTCATACTTTGCTTTTCCATTAGCGTGAAATGCTATTTGATTTTACTGATAAATAGAAGTATTTGCTAATTGAATAGCTAAAAGTGCTATTCTGCCATAGCAGAAGCAATTATAAAGTATTAGAAAAAAAGAAATGCAATGTATGAATATCAGATCAATTACTATGAAAGTTTGCTATACGAATAGTATATTTACTTGATTGAAGATAGCAGTATGTCCTATTTAAAATAAGAAACAGTGCAGCACGTTATACTATATATTTCATAAAATTATATACAAATATTGTTAAAGAATATAGCAATTTTTAATAATAATATAATTAGGCATTATCATTTCTGCAGCAGTAAATGCAATGTAAACTAGCTGCAAAACAAATAATATTTAGCTTTAGTTGCAATGTATTATAGCAGAACTTTATGTTTAATGCTTCCATATTTGCTGCTGAAATATATTGAAAAATAAATATACAGTTACTCTCAAAAGAAGTGGGACACTCCTATGCTAACAATGTAAATTGTGCATTTTGAAGCCTGTTTTTATCTCATAAAAATCAAGTTTACAGCAAAACTTGTTAGACATTTTTTGTTAAAAATTTCATTCCCTTCAATTTTATTTTTATTCATTTTTCTATTTTGTGGCACCGTTTCTGAGTGACAGCGACTTTAAAAAGACTCTGTAAAATTTTTAATGAAACTCTCATAAAAGCAATATTAATTTTATTAAATTTTTACTTTTTTTTAAAGTCTTTTTAAAGTCGCTGTCACTAAGGAACGGTGCGAAAAAATAGAAAAATGTATAGAAACAAAATTAAAGGCATTGAAATTTGCATCAAAAATTGTTTAAAAAGTTTTGTTGTAAACTTGATTTTTATGAGACAAAAAGAGGCTTCAAAATGCACAATTTACATTGTTAGCATAAGAGTGTCCCACTTCTTTTGAGAGTAACTGTATATAATTTTTTGTAATATTATTTTAAATGTATATGGAAAAAAAAGTAATCAAATAATGAACATATTATGTAATTTTATTTTTATATCAAAAATTGTACATTTACATTTCAATTACAAATTTTGTCGACTTAAAATCTATTAAAGAGTAGGTTTTACAAAATTCCATGTTTAAACAAATAAGTTGCTTCTTGCTTAATAATTCAACTACATGACAGAAACGGTGGCTGTCATAATAAAGTGTTTTTAGTAACTGAACTAAAATATGAGTCACATTGCCTTGACCGATACAAATATGCAGAATTTTGCCAAATGTTTCGTACTCATCTTCATCGTCGTCTTCTACAACAATAACCGTTCCAATCTTTAATATCATATTTCTAAAAAAACATAAAAGTTCGTACAATATTCCTTTGGTGTAATCGTGTCTTTATAGTAACTTACATTTGTTTGCAAAAAGCCTAATTTAAATTTCTTCCAGAAAAGCGACCTGACACCTTGCTGAGGTATAAGGCTTGCCACAATTTCGTATTCCAAACTTTCAAATTCGGTTTTCCCAAATCCTTCAACTACACAATAAGAAACAATTAACTTAAAATGATTTACAAAAACACAGTTTAAACAATTATTTTATTATTGAGAGCATACGCGATCTTTCTTAAATGACGACTTTAGCCTTAATGAATAAAATAATAATCGATATTACCCAAATTACCAAATAAAATAGCATTTTCTACTATACTTACTAGCAGTTGAATTCAAATATTATAGCTATTTATTTATATTCACAAAATAATAATTGTAAAAAATATCAATTATATTTACCTTTAAATATTTCTATTAAATTTAGAAGATTCCATTCTTTTAAAATGTTTTGCACAAACTCATCAGCCATTGTCACTAATAACACAATTTACACTTTAACTTACACCACAATATAAAACACAAGAACAAACTGCATTGCGTTTTACAAAAAGTGCTTATGAAGCATTAAAATATAGCAATTCTTACTACTTAAATAACTGCATCTGATTAAAAAACTATCAGACAAAGGTATATACAAATATAAAATCTTTTATGAAGAATAGCAGAATTTGTAAGACATCCAGCACATTTAGCCATATTTTATTTTATTATACAGCTATACTGGATAAAAATAATACAAAATCAAATAGCAATTATAAGTATTTTTGATTGCTATGTTTAAATACCTATGAATGCTATTGCAGATTGTATTGAAAGAAGTGACAGACAGGAGTTTTTATATATTTTTAAGCAGTCATTTGAAATAATATACAAAGCTATTTTTTATAGTAATTTCTAATAAATATTAGGAAAATGTTTTATAATTTCAAGCCCGTGTAGCCATATCAGCTCTGCTATTGTTTATAGCACTTTCGGTACCAGCTATATTTTTCAGTGTAGTTAATAATATCTTTTCTTTGTAAGCCGTACGCATGTTTGCTTTCACCTTCCATTTCAACTTGCAAATATTTCCACAAAAACTCAAATAAATCAAACTAAAAACTCAAAACTCACAATAATATTATTCGCACTTGACACAATATAAAAAATTATCTGTCAATCGCGTACTAAATATTACGTAAGTAACCAAATTTCCTTACTTGGATATTTGAAAATGTTCACGCCCCCTAAGTATTGCTTTTGCGACTATGAAATACAAATTCGACGCTTACTACTCAATACTTGATACTTGTTACTTGTTACTTGACTATGAATCTGGGCGTAAACTGACCTAACTGACCTAAAACACAAAAACGTACAGGGTTGATCTATCATCAACTCACAAAATTGTTTCCAAACCTAGCAATAACTACGTATTCCAAACTAATTCTCCTAATAAGTCACCCTTACACATGACCTCGTCAGCTTACTCGTAACTTCCCCACGTAGCGTGCAGCAAGCTGCAAATCTCAAGGACAGAATACAGATTAGATTCCGCACTTCAACATCAACGCTACTCACCTATACGAACCAACTTGCTGACGGAATTTTTCTGCTAACAACTAACGTGTCTTTACACAAAACGAAACTAAAATCTGCAATTTAGTTGTTACCACAACTAATATCATCCAGATATATGTCCAGAAGGAACATAATATTTACTCAACCTAAATCACTTATGTAAACTTACAATCAACAATGATTTCCTATTTGGAAATTAAATTTCACATGAACCAAATTTGACATGAGACAAAATAAATTCCAACCTCTAACCACCTCCGAACCTATGGGCCGACCTACAACTAAGTTTTTGACTGACATTAATTGACCTTTCCTCTAATTTTTTCTGACCTAATCTTATCAAACTACAACAAAATTCTAACCTCAACAACTAATCAATTTCTTGATACCGTTCAAATCCTTAATCTCAAAACAAATAACTAATCGATTCCTAAAACTTCAACCATTCAACTTAATTTTCATCCCTACAATTTTACCAACTAAAAACTAGTAAACGTACTCGACTAAAATTGATGATTACTAATCTTTCCTAACTGAGCTTCAATCGCTTCTAAAAACTAAGTTCATGATCCAAAGAAATTTTGAAACGTCAAATAGCCCATCAATTCCTGACCAGGTCTCAACAATCGTACTCAACTACGGCTACGCCCTTAATCTGGTATTAATGCCTCTAATAAATTTTTTAACGCCGTCAACAAAAATTAATCCCACAATTTTTAAGCCACCGCAACTTCTCGTCGAAGCAATTCTTTCAACTCATCGAGTCTCGCACCGATTCATGACGCAATTAAATGTCAAGAACCCAAAAAATTATCTGAAGTAACTCAACGGTTAATCTAATGCGGCGAAATCTAAATACCGGCGTACCTTCGAAACCAAAATAACTTAACCTCTCCAACTAGTTAATTTTACAGAACGGAATTCCAATTACCAAAATTCAATAACGTCAATAATGCCTATCGCCTAATTTTTTCAAAATTATCTAATTCATCTAATCATCATTACCGGAAGTGTAACTTTTAACCCAAAAAAATTCAAAACAAATTCCCACAAAATATTCCTCACTAACGTTAACTAAATTAATTTCTTTCGCTTAACAATCAGTAACCTATTTATAATTTTGCCTAACTCCCACGCAAAATCGTGATAACTGCACTTTATTCTCAAGTCGAATAATCTCAAATTATAATTCGACACCCCCAATGAAGAAGGACGTAACTTGAGTTACGGCCAATTTTAGTTACGAGCATTTCTATAATCAGGGAAAAAAGGCCTTTTTTTTGGTAAAAAAAATATGTTTTTACGACCAATAATCTCAGAGATACCTAGTGGAAAATGGTTGTATCTCAACTTTTTTTTCTTATTCAGCTGTAATATTGACGATATTCGAGTTACTGCTTTTTCTAGTTTAGGATTTTGATAATATTGCTCGTAATATAGTGGTAACTTGAGTTACGTCTAAGTTATATTTTGTTTTATTTTGTTGTAATTGATATATTATTCTGTATATTTTATTAATTCCAAATTTTTGAATTTAAAATATTTATTTTACAAGTTTCAATGCAAAAAATTTTTCTGTTTTAATGCAGGTAATATGAAAAATAGTATGTGTGGCGCGGGGTGAAACGCGATTTCAGACTAAGGTGATGCCAGCCCTCGCTTCACTCGGGCAGGCAAATTTCACCCGCATCCTCGTATGAAATCGCTTTGTTTCACCCCTTGCCAAACAATATACTATTGTTACACCATTTTACCATCTATTAATATACAAATATTAATAATTTTAACAGGAAGAAGGCTGTATCTCTGAGATACGACCTTCTTCTACGGGATTATTAGATTAATATTAATAATTTTAACAGGAAGAAGGTTGTATCTCTGAGATACGATGCAGATGCAGCTGCAGCTGCAAATTTCGAAATGTAAGGTAGACTCTTTCACCAATCGCAAGATTTTCAGTATCCCTGTGAAGGTACCTTTCTGGAGAGATGTGATTCTTTTAGAAACCTCGATGTCACCTTCGATTCGCGACTAACCTTCGCTGAACACATCTGTGGTACCTTAACTTCTACCTTACGCATGTACGGTTTCGTTTATCGGAATGCTCATGACCTTCACAACTTGCTTTGTCTAAAACTTCTTTTCTTTAGCTTTGTTCGATCAAGGCTAGAATATGCCGTACTCATCTGCGATCTCTCATCAAGCGGTTTGAGTCGGTTCAGCGCCGATTTTTGATATTCTTGGCATTCCTTCAAGACGGTGTGTACCCGACGTAGGGATTCGATCATCGCGCTCTACTTCAATCGTTTCGATTTAGTGTCGTTTGAAAGCAGGCGTTTTGTGTCATCACTTATATTTCTATGTGAACTTTTAAGAAACTTGATCGATTGCCCTTCTCTATTAGCTGAAATCAACCTCCTCGTACCTAGAGATTGTTCTAGACAACACAACCTCTTCTACTATAAGATCTGCCCAACGAACTTCTTGGCTTCATCTCCTATCTCAATCTCTTGCGGCAACTGGAATCTTATCACCGATGATGCCGACCCCAACCATACGAGTCTTAAGGACGTTGTGGCGATCTGCTTTAGGCGCACCGTTTAGTTTTGCGCAAATATGTATATTTACTTATATAATATATTGTATGTTGCAAATTGTTGTGTTGTTTTATTTTGATAGTACTATGTATAGTATATTGTTTTATGTTTATTATTTTTTATACACACTCCTTTTTGTCTTTTCAGTCTTTACTCTTTGGAGTGCGTCTAAGCCAATAAATAAATAAATTATTTATCGGAAATGTAGGAAATTTTGTCCACTTTAATTTTTACTAAAATGAGCTTGTCGGAAAAACCTTCTTTCTGAGATTTAGGTCAGAAACTGAAAAAAGTGTAAAATTTTGGCAAAAAAAATATCAAAAAACATAGCGGATGAGAAAATCAAAACCATAACAAAGTTTTCCTCTGAATTCCCATTATTTCCCTACTACGCCTTGCCTATAATCGTTTTTGCGGATTATTTCAGATTAACTAAGAATTGCAGCAATTTGAATAAAAACAAGTCATTGGACCTCTTGCAAGCATATTATAAAGAAATTCAGATTTTCCAAGTTTCGCACCCGCACCTTCCGCTGGGTCTTTTACGCTCCGGACGCTCCGGGCCATTTTAACAAACGCCATACTCCCCCAAATTTTCCCTCTAGACCGGTCCTACTCAGCAAAGTATGCTACCAGGAAGAGAGTGGATCTCCCTCAATGTGGACTCAACACTGTAACTTTTTTCTGTTGAACTTTTTCATTTATCTAGAAACTGTAATATGAAAGGGAGAGTGCAGTTGCATATAATTTCGTTTCTGTAAAACGTCTCTGCGTTTAAACTGCGGCGTTCAATTGCCCGGCTCCGAAAACGAAAACAAAAAGTATCGATATTGGGGAAATCCCGGAAAAGACAATATAGCTGTATATTACTGCAATTCAAGTAATGTGTGATTTTGATATGCTTCCATTTGATGCGAAATCATGAAACTCCTAATTAATTTCCTTATTATTTCTAAATAAAAAATAATAATACATAAATAATAAATAATAAACAAATTAATTGGAATCTGTAGATAGCAATAAAAAGTGCTACAAAATTGTAAATTTATTTAATGCTTAGTTTTGTCAATAAAAACATCCCAGAGAAAACATTTCTGAGCAAAGAAAACCGATTTTCCCTGCAGAAGTAAATCAGACATTTTTCAATAATTTCTAACATAGTTACTAACTACTAACTATTTAATGACTAACTAATTACTAACTATTACAATTACTAACTATTTTACAAGAGAAAATTGGCTATATGTAATAAAATTGCCAGTTCAAGATTTCTAATCAAGTGATGTGTGGTGCAGATAATCAGAAGATGAGGTTCCTTTTTTATTTTTTATTCCATATAATTAGTTGAAACTGGATTGCAACGACAACATAGGTAAGTACAGTACCTGATACCTAAAAATGAACATTATTAATTTGTGTTTAATTTTTTTTGCGCCAATTATTATGATAAACTTACTATTCCAACTAATCTCATATCAACGAAAACCATTTCTGACATTGTAAGTGTTGATTGCATCTTTATAAAAAGAGTTTTAAGTATCTCGAACTAAAACATTATAATTTATTATCAGGAAAATTGTAAGAAACAAAATATAAAACAAGCCTTGGATTTTAATTATAAATTATTCTCATTTTATAACTAAAAGGTGTGCTTTCAAACGCGGCTGCTGCTTTTAACTATTACTACTTATGTGAAAGAAATAAAATATATTATACAAAATATCTTAGTTTACCGCCATATTTCCAAAATTTATCTAAAAATATTGAGTGTAATATTCACCTTGACCGCTTCTTCGTTTGTTAAATTGGTTAATACAGGATATGCGTACAAAAGTTCTAATTGGTCACGTCCCTAAAAAATTATACAAAACTATATTTTGATTGTAAGCTTCAATGTAATTATCTAAGCGTTTAAATTTCAGTCTACACCAATTCTGCAAGTTGTACAAATGTTTGCATTTTCTTTAAGTTTTTAATGCAAATTTAGTGCAAAGAAAATTCACCATACAAAAGATTTTTCTCTTAAAGTCTTAATGGATAACCGGATGATCTGATAACCGGATCAACGGATAACCTACTCAAGTAGCTCGAAAGGGACTTACTTAGCCATTGTCGTTCAGATCATAATGGTTCTAATATCGGAATGACCGAGAAGGTTTGTATTTTAGATCCATACCTAGAATCATGGTATGGATATATATATCGTTTATTTTATTCATTGAGAGAAGAAAGCTGGGAAATTCATATTCCTTTTGAAAGAAGACCTACTGAAAGAAATTCAAAATGTGTTTATCGTTCACGGTAAAAAATGTGCGGAATTTGAACTCCCTACTCCCTCGGCCAATTTTTGCATTGATTTTGCAACTCCCTATAATACCCAGCAAGAATTAAAATAAAGTGAAAGAATGAGTCGTGATTTGTTGAATCAGCAACGGTAGGTAGCATACGATAAAATAATTTCTGCTGTTCAAGTTGACGTAAGAGAAAGCGGGTGCTTTTTCCCTGATGGTCCAGGTGTCGGTGCAAATCTCCTTGAGAGTGGCAGGATTTATTCCCATTCCTAATTTAAAATACCCGTTCCTGTATTTGAAAATTTTAATTCGAAAGCCTTTTCCGAAAGCCAAAAGTCAAAATTTTATTCTTGGGCAAAGCTACAAAGGATAACGCACTAAATTGTATCAACAAACTCCTTCATGAGATCTAGAAAAACACGAAAGCTTTGGTAAAGGTAAGGTTGATTCTTGGAGGTGATTTCATACAAACTCTTCCTGTGATACCTCATGAAAAAATGTCAGCAATTATTTATTCATGAATTAAATTTAATGATTTGTGGAGTAAATTTACTCCATTTAATTGATTCGACATTCAGTGATTGGCTAAGAAAGTTGGGCAACTGGTAACTTACAAACGACAAAGATCAATCTGAAAAGATAATTAAAGATTCGGCAGAGTTCTATATATTATGCGAAACTTCCCTTATCCAAGAAATTTTTGAAGAAAGCTTTAATGCTGCTGATGTGAAAATATATTCCAAAATGACAATATTTTGCTCAAAAATATACTGACGTTGACGCTATATAAGCAAACAAATTTTAGACCTTTTATACGGAAGCATTTTTGCTTGTCTTAAGTGGTAATATAGTAACGATAATAACGATAGAGAAAACTATCCGATGGAATTTTTGGATGAACAAACTCTCTCTGGGATGCCAATACACACAATGCAAACTTGAAGGTTGGAAGTGTGATTATGATGATCAGGAATTTAAATACTAAAGGTGGTCTTTGTAATGGGACGCGCTTAACTATAAAATCGTTAAAGCCCAATGTAATCGTCACTGAAGTCTTGGCTGGCACTTCTGAAAAGGACACTATTTTTATTCTGCGCATAGATTTAGCCCCAACAAGTGCAGACTTGCCATTTGTTGCCCTTCTTTCAGACAGCAACAGTTTCCAAATAAACTTTCCTTTTCCATGACGATCAAGAAGGTTCAGGAACAGACGTCAGAAAAAGTGAGAATATATCTGCCTAAAGAAATGTTAAGCCACGGTCGTCACTAACTATCAATGGTACAACTTTATGATTAGCTTTAATAATTAAACAAAGAAGAGAAAATAATGTAAGATGGACGATAAAGTAGAGTTTCATTTTAGGTAATAAATACAAACGTAAGTATTACAGTTTTAGGCAAAGTTAGTACGTACTTCCTTAATGATTTCAAGATTTAAGTTTTTGTTCTAATTAATTTTAGAATTTTTAAATTTTAGTCCGAATATTTGTATATATAGCTGAAAATAACTTTAATTAATTGTTTATTAATTAATTTTCTTTGAATGTGCAGATATCGTTTTGAGAATAAATTGGGAAATTGCTCTTCAATGACCGGGAGTGCACTATAATTATACATTATTATAAAAGTATTACAAGTACATACCACTTTTATTATTTTTGTTGCCATCGCTATGAGATTAATTACTATGCACGCAGAAATACATATTATTACTAATATTACAATCATTCTTGCTGGTATTGCATTTAATTCGCCATCTAAGAAGCACATTAATATCAAAACGGTACTGCAAATCAGAAGTATTATGCCTGTCACCAGCCACATGAGGCACGACGGATTTAAGTAAGTATTAAATAGCTCTGCAATGCGTTTTAATTGAATATGCAACTGGCAGTACGACACCAACAAGTTATTTAAATTTTTATAAATATAAAATCTTCCAATTAACTCAGAATTAAGCTGGTTTCCATAGCTAACATATACAATCATATATATGTGCTCTAGAAAGTCAACCAAGATTGCAAATGCTAAGTTAGTGACAATAGCCACAACCGCGCCAACTTTCTCAACTATACTCCAATTTGGGTCACTATTCACACTAAATAAAATCGCTGTAAATGCACCTATAAATACACCTACTAATACCAAATTCCTTAAAATTCTGGTTCTTAATTTTAATGTATCTATTTTGGATAATAAAATCTGTGATGTATGTTCTTCCCATTTATCAACTATAGTTTGAGCTGAGTTAATAACACCAATTAAAGTATTTATACGTAGCAGTGATACCGTCATGACCATTATAGAACCAAACTGTGCCGTAAACTCTGAAATATAGATCATGGCATTGAAAAATGCGGTATCCTTATGTAATACATTTTTGATATTAATGAAATTTAAAACGCAAGCTCCTATTAAGAAAAACAAAATACCCAAAGAGATACATAAGCGCGATTTAGAGCGGTAAAGAGTTGTTTGTGCTCTTGTCCCTGCTACGTGGCTGCAAGCATATTTTACACTTGCAAATCCAAAGAAGGATACAAATAGTATTCCTCTTCCAAAGGCGCACTGCATGCAATTTTCAAATTTCATTTTTCTGACGTGACAGCAACTTTCGTATTGGAAGAAATGTAACTCTATGTTAGTGTACATGATTATTAAACTTATGTATATATTAAGAGTTAAACAAATAAAATTAAAAATACATCATAATGTTATTTAGGGAACCATTACAGGTTTTAATAGAAGTTACATAGAATTTGGTAGATGTCGTTAAGATTGTGTCTTTAATCTATGAATAACCTTTAAGTAATTTTCGATTAATATAGGAAATAATCGATATTAAATTATCAATTTTTCATATAAAAAACACTTAGTGTCTTACAGTGGGCCGAATTAAACTCTATTCTGGTGACGGTACGTGCATTTACGTCGTAAGTATATTAATTTCACTGAATTTTATTTTTACAATAGGTATAGGTAACACTTGCACGCTTAGTTTGCCTCACACTTAAGATGATCGCCTGAAAATTTCCAATTGCTCATCTATCGGGAGTATAGAGGGTATTCCCGATATAGAATAATTTCAAAAAAATTGTGCAAAATGCCCATTAGATGATATATTTAATCTAAAATAAAACAAAGATTTTGTGGCGGAAAGTCAAATAAATGTATATTATTATACCACAAGTTATACATATTAAATATATGTGCATGTAGAGGTGAGCAACATATTACACCGCATACAAAATATTTGAGCAAAATCTTGATCCAAGACTCATTAACTACTTAAAATTAAGTGTTCTTAACTATAAGAGTTATAAAATAACAAATAGCATAAATAATATAATCAAAAAAAATAGCTAATGCTCTAAGCCAAGATCGCAGTCAAACGCTTAGTGTGCTACTTTTTCAAAGTCTAAATTTTGCAAATAAATGTAACAAATTTGAAATTTATGCTTTGCAAGTGCTTAATACCTAATAATATAATTACGCTTATAACCACTATTAGTTGCTACAACTAAAATGTATTTATGTTTAAATTACTTTTTAATATTTTTAATCTCAGATTAATTTTTAATTGATTGTTTAGGCAGAACTTCCTATGGTTTGCTCTACGTTTCGTATGCTTACAAAAATAGTGTAAAAAAATTAAATTGTAAAATTTTTATATAGAAGCAGGTTCTGGCTTTGAATGTTCTCACGGTAAAATACTTTATTTTACAACTAATAATATATATAATTTTTTCGAAGCCATCACTTAATATTTTCGGTGGTAAGCCATCCTCAAAAATTATAAAATCTGCATAAAGCATTTTTAAAGTCATCAAATGTTTTCAAAAAAATATATGCGATATGTTGTAGGGGACAGAAAACTGTAAGTTAGGTGTTTTACCAGTTTTCGCTAAAATTATATTTAATCCGTAGTAACCATACATTACATATCACACTAGTGCGATTTGAGATTTTGCAGTTTCAAAGTAATTCTCGTATAAGTATTTGTCGAAAAGTATTCGAGAATCAATGCTTATTGCGGGATAAAATTTCACAGAAATCCAATGATAATAATCTCAAATGCGAAAATTTATATTAATTTACTGAAAATACTATAGTCCAGTCACAATAGAATCGTGTGCTTACAAGTAAAAGGCACTAAGTCCAAATTTCATTTTTTTTTGGTGCAGTATATATTTCAATTTTAATGATCTTCCTACTGCAATAACGCAGTAAGTCATATCTGATTCATTTCGTGAAATATAGCAATGTAAAAAGGCACTAAAGCATTGATGCAAATGCAAATGTAAACTTTAAAATGCGGATTACTCAAAACTATTATTTTGGACTTAGTGCCTTTTTCTTGTAAGCCCACGAGATAAAAAAAAACTTTCAAGTTCTCAAAATCTCATATTAAACTGAAAATGGGTACATGCCTTAAATACATAGACCTATAGAATAATAGACCACTGACGGTAGACAAAAAATAGGGCAAACATAGGAATAATTCACATGTTTCTGATTTTTTATTATGTTGTTAGGGTACCTACCAGTAGTGTAAAACCAAGTTTGGAGCTTCGAGAGACATTGTGTTGTGTTAACTTCGTGGTGCTTGAAAAACCTCGCAATTTTTCAACTAATTTCAGTTTTTGACTCGAAACTCGTAAAATAGTGCTCATACAAAAAAAAGTCATTTGATCCTTTTTTGAAGCTGTAAAAATTTCCTACAATTTGAGTTCAACTCTAATTTTGTAGGTCTATATATCCAAAGATACAAGACCTCAAAAATTGGATTTCTTTTACCAGAAAAATTTCAGTTTTGCCATATGTCGAGCTAAATATTAGCTGAAATTCTCATTCTACAAAAAAATTCATTGAATATAAAGTTTTAGAGCAGTTATTTAGTTCTAATTTAAGCCCTGAACGAAGTTTGTAGGCCCAACAGGTACATCGTCATCTTAGAAAAACAAAAATTGGGAAAATAAGGTGAGGGAAAGGAATTATTGTAGAATGACGATTTGCGGAACCAACAGTTGCCATTGCTAACAAGGAGGAAGGCTTAACTAAATCGAAAACACCTTCAATATTTAAAGTGAAACTATATTTTATTTCTAAAATCTTAAGTACATTATAACTTAAATTTTCAAAAACAAATGTGTAAATTAAAAAATGCTAATTACAAAATGAACGTGTTGAGACTTTACAATTCTGCAACTTCTTCTTGTTCAAAACTGGAATCTTCTGGAAAGCTCAGGTTGGTCCTCGTGTGGTGCTGATCCTTAGGATGAGAAGGTGAAGGCTGTCGAGGTCTTCCTCGCAGTCATGCAATCGATTACAACGGGGACAACGTTCATACAAGTCTTACCTCGACAGAACTTACGCAAAGCAGAGCACTTCAGCCTTATTGCTTTCAGGCATGAAAGCTCCTCCCTTGCATCCACTGCTTCTAGAACGTGGGTAAATTGTACTTCTTCCCATGCGCCGTACCCACACCGCACACAACGTAGCGATGCATGTCAATGTGTCGGGATTGACAGAGACAGAAACACATCTTGTTTTGTGACTCTCAGCTGATTCTAATTGTTCGTGGGTGGCGTCAGGCTGTAGGAATTTCTTGGCCTCTTCCACAAAATGTTCACTTTTCTGGAAGACAGTCATCATTTTCATTTTTCCTTGCCGGAAAAGGGCCGAGGTGATGTCACAGCCGGTAAATTCGTGGAAGAACATTTTAAATCCAGGGCAAAGTGACAAGCCTCTTCAATTGAAACTCGTATAAGTGAACTTTAAGTTCAGGACTTAAAGCTAAATAGCTGCTCTAAAACTTCATATTCAATGATTTTTTGCCTAGAATGAGTATTACAGCCAATATTTAGCCGGACACAGATGACAAAATTGAAATTTGGACCTTTTTGGAAAAAAATTCTAATTTATGAAGTCATGTATCTTAGGATCTATTGGACCTAATAAATTAAAATTGAGCTCAAATTATAGGAATTCTTCACAGCTTCATAAGGATGGAATGACCTTTTCCGTTGGATGCACCCTTTTAGGAGGCCTGAAATTGACAACACATGGCAAAATTATGAAAGGGGTTGTTTACCCCTTAAGTAGCATTTTATCAAAAAAATCAAAAAACACGTAACCTACAGTATTTTCTCCCATGCAACATATATATTTTTCAAAAAAATTATTGAACGTTAAAGATGCTTTATGCAGGTTTTAAAATTTTAAGGAATGGCCCACCCCTAAAAATATTAAGTGATCGCTTTAAAAAAATTATATATTATATAGTTATAAAGTGAAGTATTTTACCTTTGGTAACATTCAAATCCTAAACCTGTTTCTATATTATAAAAATTCAAAAATTTCAATTTTTGCCCTATTTTTGAAGGGCGATTACACCCCTCAAACCCGCGTCCTAGCAGCTAAAAAATTAAGGGTTTCTTAGTTTTAGATGTTCTAATACATATCCAAAAATTAATGCAAATCAACGATAAACACCGAAAGTTCCTTTGCTTGTTAGTAAACAGATTTCAGATAAAATTTTGTATGTGCAAATGAACTTCAGTGGTTTCGGTGATTTGCATATACATAATTTTGTAGTTCAACATTACCCACGGATATTTAACTAAGATTTTAACCAAATATTGTACAATTTGTGCAATAATTATTTTAAGTTACAATTATCTAAATCTAAAATTGGTTTAAAAGTAATAATAAGTTAACAAATATTGGAGAAGTTAATATCGAAATCTGTAAGATCCGTGATGAGTAGTGCAAATAATCATAAGATTTCATTTACCAGAATTTATTTTTTACTCCATAAAATAATTTGAAACTGTATTGCAACGACAACATACGTAATTGTTGTTCCTACTACCTAAAAACCCACAAAATAATTTTTTATAATATTTTTAAACAAATTAGTGTAATAAACTTACCAATGCAATTGTTCTTAGATCAACCAAAACCATCTGTGAAGCTACGATTACAGGTTGTAGCTTTATAAAGAAGCTTTGAACTATTTCGAACTAAATCAAAAATTCAAAAAATATATTATTTAGATAATATGTATATAAATTTTTAACTTGTGAAATACAATAAATTAAAATTTCAATATAACTTGTTAATTTAATATTAATAATTTAAACCTTCAACGACGTTGAATAAATTTTCTCCAATTTTAAAATTTCTAGTTTGCATATTTTAGTTGTTTATTTTCATTGTTTAAATTTTCTACTTTCTTTCCTTTTTATTCTCATTTACTACAATGTTGTGGTCTTTGGAGTGTAATAATTTTTTTTTCTACCATCCATTTACCGTCCGTGATCCCATTACCATTATCAAGTTCCATTTCCTTCGCTAGGTTCAGGTTGGCATGACAGTCCTGTTTAGTTTATGTTAGTGTTTTGAGGTTTTTTTCATCTTCCGGTAAGCATTTCAGGGTTTCTCCCATCGAGTTCCATTCATATAGGTTTTATTGCTTATAGTTAATTTTTGGTATTCGACTCTGATTCTCTTTCTGTTCCTCCTCCCACTTTTGAATCTTTGCTACTATTGCTTTTGTGGGTCTTTCCTATTTCAAATACTTCTATCAGGTTTTGCATCTACTTCAAGGTCATTTTTTAGGAAGAATAAGTCATTTTATTACTATTTTATTTCTATCTTTTTTGTTTTCTATCAATTAGTTGTTGTTTTTCACTATTTCAATTCACATAAAAAGTGGTGAAGGTGCTTTTTTCTTGCTCAATTGGAAAATTTCCCCTGGCTCTTGGTCGGCTTCTAATTAAAATATGCTGTTATTTGATTATCTCTAAACGTTATTTTATCCATCTTCTCTCTTTTTGTGCAGCTAAGTTCTGTAACCAGTGACTTTTATTGTTTTTCAGCCACATAGAGCTCTGCAACCCAGGGCGACCCCTTGAAAGTCGTCACTTTCAATTGTTTACTCTTTTTCGTCTCAAAATTCAGCAGCATTTTCCTACCTCATCTACTGAGACATTCATAAAAAAATCTCTGCAAGGGTAGTTTTACCTTGAAACCACTGGCACTCAAGAGGTTAATTAACATGTTATATTGAAGTTTTATTTTATTACAAAAAATTAAATAATAAGCAAATATAAAAAGTAATCAGTAAATTGAGAAGCATTTCGCACATTGTGGAAAAATTCGAAAATTTACAAAATTTTTAGTTTCAATATAAGGAAGTCTGGCCACCCTATTTAAGGGTAATTTATTTTAATATTTACCTTAAGAGCTTCTTCAAATGTTAAAGTGCTTACAGGATATCTGTATAAAAATTCTAAATGGTCTCTTCTCTAAAATCATAAATAACTATTAATTGGTCGTTCTAATTTTTTTTTAACAGTTTTAGATGCTACTTAATTCATTTTATTGAAATCTAAAATATTTAATTGAGTTTAACAAAAATTAAACATGTCTTAAAACCAACAATTATTGTTGCTTTCAATTCTATGGAAATCTAAGAAGATTTCTAAACATCTAAGAAAGCAAAAATCAAGCATAGATTTAGAGTCTATAGATATTTTTTGAGTCTGTGGTTACTGTGCTAATAGCATTTTGGAAATCACTCTTCAAGTGCAGGGAGTGTCATGTGATTTTATTTTTTAAAACCGCGTGAACATCGTATTGAATTTTATAAGTAATTTATGTTTGTATAGATAAAGCAAAAATGTTTAATGGATTCATGATGAAAAATTGAAAACAAACAGGAACATACCGCTGTTGTTATCCTTGATGTCAACAGAACGATATGAATTATTACGAACCCCGAAGCACAAATTATGAATAATATTACAATTATTCTTATTGTTACAGGATTTGATTCACTCTTTACTAAACACATTAATACCAAAAATGTAGTACAAATCAGAAGTATTATGCCAATTATCATCCACAAAAGGGTTGTCGGATCAACAAATTTGTTGAAAAGTACCATAAGCCGTTTTAATTTAATATGCAACTGGCCGTATGACACCAACGAATTACTTAAATTTTTATGAACGTACAATCTTTCAATTAACTCATTTTTAAAATAGTTTTCATAGCTAGAAAATATAAAGGTATATAGATGACCCACGACGTCAACAAAAGCTGTAAACATTAAATTTGTATAAAAAGAGACAATCATTCCAACTTTTTCAGCTGCGTTCCAGTTTGGGTCGCTATCCATAAAAAATAAAGTGACTGTTAGACTAACTATAATTAAACCTATTAATATCAACTGCCTATAAATTCTAGTCCTTAATTTGAAAGTATCAATTTTCGATAACAAAATTTTGGATGTATGTACTTGCCATTTGTCCACTATATCTTGGACTGTGTTAATCACATCAGTTATAATACTTATATGTAACACTGATGCCGATATGACTATTATAGAAGAAACATTCAACGTTAAATCTGACATGTGGATCATTGCGTTAAAGAATGCATTTTCCTTATTAAATGAGTTTAATATTTTAATTCCATTTAAGCAGCAAATTGCTATTAATAAACACAAAATGCCCAAGCTAATGATCAAATGAGGTTTAGAGCGGTAAAGAGTTATTTCCAACTGATTATTTGTGTGTCGGCAACTGTATTTTATAAACGGAAATCCTAGAAAGGATGTGAAAGGTATTCCTCTTCCAACAGCACATTGTATACAGTTTTCAAATTGCATTTTGTTTCCTAATCCAAGTTTTCTATCACAAAAACTGCGACCGTATATGTGTAGCAGAAAATCTAAACGAATAAAATGGCGTCTAGTTAAACAGAATTGGAAATACATTATAATATAATTATAGCAAATAAATACGTATTTTTTATATAAATAAAATAAAAAGTTATAATTGGGCTCCTTTTTTGATGGGATGTATACTAAAAATATTGATATCATTTAATATTTATAGGATAATAATGATATCCCATGATGACAAATTCAATATTTCATTAATTTTTTGTTATAAATTACAAGTAACATAAATTAATTAAAAAAATTTAAATGGCGGTTTCAAGAGAATCTTACATCTGTTCACCCATCGATTTCCGTGAACTTTTTTGTACAGAATAAATAAATAATCCCCAAAATAAAGAAAATCACGATATCTCGGCTTGCGATCTAATAAATCGTATAAACTTAAAATTAAATTAAACTAAATTAAAAAAAATAAACTAGTTTCTTAGTACCTAGCTATAATAAGTTATTATTTTTTTTCGAAAATTTAGTCTTTCTATTTGCACGTATTTTTAAACAAAACAATCGAATCGAAAAGTGGTACACCAATTCAACAATGCTTAGAGAACTAAATCCCAAAAATAATCCTAGCAGTCCTCCCGTACTGGCTGAAATAAAACCCACGTTGAAGTATTTTGTTATTATGCAACGTTATGCTTACAGAGAAATTCTGAAAACCCATATAATTCACTCTTCGAATATTTTGTAAATCTACCAGTTACAAAATAAATTTGAATGACAGCCATATTTTTCCTGTATTTAAAAGAAAACAACAAGTAATATTTTCAGTAGTACTCTGATATTTAGAATAGAGTTGGGGAGAACCGACCAGACAGGTCAAAATAAAATCTGTAATATAACTAGGGAATTGAATATCGTTTATAAGTAAGTTTTTACTTTGGTTTTTTTTCAATTACATAAAATGGTGATCGGCATTCCCCAACTCCGCTCTCAAATGTTTTGCTAATCTTACGTAAAGTATTCCATTGTAACGTTTCCTATTACATCGTCACGAATTTGAAAATTCCCAGTAAATTTACCTTGAGACAATGTACTTTCATAATCGACAACAAAGCACGCAGGTAAACAATCACACCAGTGACTAAAACATAAAAGAAGAAAATAAATAAAATTAACTTTAAAAGTTAATCGATTACTTACTCGTCCTTTCCAGAATCTCCAGAAATTTCCATGGATTCTGTAAAAAACTTCAGATTAAAATACGGATTATTATTTTCTTGCTTTACTTACGTTTAACTTTATCGACGCAGTCATCTTGTAGCTTCCCACAGGTTTTCGTTTCGATATTTCCTGAAATTTCACAAAAGTTTTGTATTAAAAAATATTTAACTGCGGGGAATTACTGGTAACTGATTAATTGTAATTACTGCTGTTAAAGGGTATAAAATTTTACCAACAATTACCCCTTTTCCTGCCTTAATAATTTATTATGCAAAATTGTACTAACCAGGTAAATAAAATGGGATACATTTACATATTTCTATAGTGGTATTTGTTAAGCACTCCATTTTACAATTCACTTCCGTGTATGTCCTATAAAATTTCAAACTTTTTTCGTTATTAAAATAACAATTTCGTTTAGAAATATCTATAGAACGAATACTAAATGCAGCATCGTAAATGATCGGCTTATATACAATTCGGCTATCAAAACCTGGTGGTATTATAAATCCAAAATCTTTCATTTTTGGAATTTCAATCGGAGTATGTAACAAAACCTAAAAAATCACCTGTTATAATTTTATAATGTAAACAACTTAACTTATCCTACTTTAAATCCAGCACTGTTTAATGATGAACAGTAGTAACTATCTATCAGGGTATCCAACACCACCGTAAGGCCCAAGTGTGCTCCAGGTCCTGTAACATCAAGGTAATTAATCTGTATCTCTGTATCTTTGATGAAAATTATTAACATTTTGAGAAACTATAATCAGATTTTAGAAATCGCTCTTCATATAAGGACGGTGTGATGTAATTTATATTTTTGTTCTTCAAAATTTTAATATTCAAGAATAGTAATTACTTTATTACTTAATGCAGAATATAATTTAAAAAATTTAATTTATTTCCGTATGGAGTCATACGGAAATGTGATTCCAAACTGGAGCTATACAACCACTGGTTTTTTATTAAACATTTTTGATATGGCGACTGATGATGTGGCAATAATCTTATTTTTGAAAATTTAATAAAATTTAAAAAATTTACCAATTGATCTAAAAGGATAAATATCATATGGAGCATCTTCGGCATATCCCCGTTCTGGATGCCAATCGTCCACCATAAACTCAAGTTGATTTTCTTCAAAATTAGGTTTCTTCGGTCTAAAATTCCAAATATCGTATAAAATTTTTATAATAATTATTATTTTGTAGCTGTACTAAAATGTAATTAATTCAGTGGCGGCTCGTCATTGAAGGTCATTATTAAAAGTTTCACAAATATTACTGAAAAGAAACTATCCGCATGAGAACTTCATGGTTCAAGAGCTTTCAAACTAGGTTCTTGATTACTGCTACGCAGTTGTTCAGTACACATTGAAGCCTCCACTGAAGAATTTTATTACATACTCTCGATTTAAAATGTATTGTGTGGGAAGTTGATTAAAACTGCAGCACACTCCTTCGTCTGTTAAAACTTCTCGAAATATTTTCAAGCAATCAATGTCCGTGTCGTGCCATTTACATGCTTTCACAACTTGACTACACGAAGGGAAAACCTAAAATTTTACGTATAGTTCATACAAGGAAAACCTTTTTCGTGATCTAACCTTTTTTATAAATTTAAAAAAGTTTGAATATTTCTGAGTTTCTTCGTCGTATGAATTACTTTCCGATGCTTTGTCAAAATCGCATAAATCTTCCAAAAAGTTTTTATCGGCAACGGATCTATATAAGCAAAAAAACAAGGTATGTTTGACTCAACAAGAAAATATTCCAGATCTTTTTAGTTACCCTTCAACTGCGATGCCTTCTGAGATGTTCCGTGTAGCTTGATTCATATTGCAAATTGTAACTGCCGGAAACGGAATATCACTTGGCTGTAGAGGTATGGGATTCATGGTGTAAATGACAGGATTACGGTCATATTTTTTGTATATCAATATAATGAAGTATAAAGCAGCGATAACGGCCAATCCAAATGACAGAAACCAAAAAAATCTGAAAGAAAAAAATTATTGTGGAGTGGAGGGCAAGGATAAGTTTTGTCCGCAAGGTTCTTTATGCGTGAAAACGCAATAATATTTAAATTTGAGAATAATGCAAGTGAAAGTTAATACTGAAGAAATATCGGAATGGAAAAGAATCGTGGAAGCTGTAAAGAATAAATTAATTAAAGAAGCGGAGCATAAAAGGTAAAAATGCAACGACCAAATGGATAAAAATTAAAAAATACTTTAAATAATAATAATTTTGTGAAAGTTCCCGAAAATTATAATTCAAAAAGAAATCATATTTTTTGATGTTAAGTTGATTAGACGCCGATTAGCTAATTTCAATAAATTAATATATTTTACCTTTCACCGTAAGAAATTGTCTTATCTCCAATATATTTTAGCCCATGCAGAGTAGAGATTCCCAGATATTCTTCGATGTTTCTTTTGGTTTTTTTAAAACTTGAAGCTTCCTCCTTAATTTTGTAATTACGGTTGCTAAAAATCACAACCCAAAAAATAGTACAAATATAAGTTCAAACTGAACTTAGATACTTACAGATAATCAGGATGTAACAATATTTTACTACCGACATTATTATAAACAGGAAAAATTTTACGTTTTACCATAAATAGATTTCCGACTTTCATTTCAGAAGGATATTCCATTATTAATTAAATGAAGTGAATTAATTACAACAATTGCTAATTTTATTGCAGCAGAAATTACATAAATTGAACAATGGAATTGATATTATAATTTTGATACTAATCACGTTTGCTTTACTTATTTCTCTATACTAAAAGCAAATATTGAGTGAGGTAAACCTTAATATTTATCATATATATTTAATAGAATTTACATTTCCAACATAGTTTGCTTCAATGAAGCTTGAAATATATTCATTAATCACATTTCCATTAAAATGTCTGCTACGTCTTTGTATCAATGAAATTAAATGTCAAGTTGTCTGTTTTAAAAATATTACAAATATGTATAGTATGTGTACCGTAGCGGAATTAGCTTTTTTGGGTTTTCTCCCATCATTTGGAGGTCATGGGTTCTTCCATATCTGTTTTAAAAAAATATTATAAATAAAATTCAAAAATAATATTACGAAAACCAAGAACACACCAATTATTTTTGTTTTTGGAAATCATAACTATAAGAAACTTCTGAAGATATCAGTTTAAAATTTTTGCAGTAGTATTGTTGAAGTTATTTGGAAACACAATCAAAAATTTACAATAATTTTAGATAAAAATGATACCATGATTTTTGTTATACTTTTAGCATTTTCCGTAGAACTAGTATTTTATTTCATAAACAGTTTCTATTTAGAGAAATGCAGAAACGCAGACAACGTGGTTTGACCTATTTTTTTCGTTCCCCGTTTTCTCGAAAACTAATAGATAATCCTCCTCGAATTCTTTTATTAAATGCTTAGTAAATTGTCTTCTGTCCAATATTAGTCTATACGAAAAAGTTCAATTCGTGAGAACGATGACGTGACAGTAACCATAACAATTTGAAATTTAGTTTAAAATCAAGTGCTAAGTGACAAACAGAAAATTAAATGCTAGTAATTATTGAATCAATTTAATGGGAATTAGATTACATAGTAGGTAATTACTATATCAACATAAAGTTGGACTAACAGATTAAATGATTAATAAACCTATAATTTCGTACTAAGGATGTTAATGTTTGACTCAATAAAATATTTGATTATCATATTTTACATGTTAACACAATGTAACTAATTTTATATCACGGCATAAAAATTATGGGAAGGTAAATATGAAAATAATCGATATTTAAATAATAGAAAAAACAAGTTTTATAATATGTATGTATTACTTAAAAAATTACTAAAACTGTGTAAACTTTTAGCTTACAAAAATATTAACTTTTCATTTACATAATTTATTATTTATTATTACTTATTATATTAATTATTATAATATTATGTGATGATAAAGAACTTTTATATTGCGATGACCCAAACCCAAAAAATTTTAATTTAAAATCGACGATGTTAAATTTTTAAAAATGTCGTTTATTTGCTGTGTTGTTTCTCGACTCGCCAAAATTTGGCGAGTCGAGAAACAACTGTGTGGAATTAATTGCAGAACACATTTAATGTGTTCTGCAATTCCACACGCCTCGTATCTACTTTGTTGCCACCAAATCACCACCATCAAACTTCGTTCAAATTAATCAAATTAATTAAAATTCTTACTTACAGTAAAAAAAACTAAAACATTACTAAATATAAAATCTTTGCAACAAATCAATTTAAAATCCAAAACAACAATCATAATAGAAACTCAAACTTAATACAATAAAACTTTAAAATTAATAATAAAAAAAAGGAATTTTGGAACATGACTTTTTATTTGGTTTGCCGTGTTATTACTTTGTTGTTTCCACAACAATATATTTTTCTTCTACAACTTTTTAATATTTACAATATTGACCTTTTCACTTCTCAGAACCTCCACACCAGGATTACATTTAGATTAATCCACAACAGGATTAGTTTCCATTTCTACTGGATTTTTTCTTTCTATTTATCTTTGTTCTTCACTTTTGCCCTCCAGTTATCGACCTCCTCACTTCTCAGAACCTCCACACTAGGATTATATTTAGATTAATCCACAACAGGATTAATTTTCATTCCTACTAGTTTTTGCTCTCTATTTCTTTTTATTCTTCACTTTTGCCCTCTAGTTATTGACCTCTTCACTTCTCAGAACTTCCACCTCCAGCCGTACCATCTCAAATCTAGTCTTTCTCTCTCTCGATTCACCATTGGGTTCTATTCGGTAATCTTCGTTCTCCGCTTCTCTGTATATTTCGTAATTCATTAAGGTCTGCTTTCTTTTATTCATAAATTCTCTATCATCCTCTCTTATAGAGGAGTTTTCGATAGTTTTTTTTTTATTGTTGCGTAGATGTTTGTTTACCTAGTAACCTCTATTTACTTTTTGCAATCCTTTTTCCTATTTCGTATTTTATTTTATTCCTACGTATGAAGTCAATTACCTTTTCGTGTGTTTTGTCTCTGATTTTCGGTTTACTCCGGTTTTGCATTAATTCTTGTTGACACTTCATATACACATTTAGTTTTCTTTTCGTTTATTTTTAATTCAATTTCTTCCATCATATTTTCTATCCATTTATTTGTCTTTTCTTCCTTTTGTAATATTCTCGACCTTCGTATTTTCCATCTTCTTATAATCTTCACCAAACCTTCCTTTGTGTCTTTTTACTTGATTACATAATATATCCTATCACCTGGTCTACTGTTGTTTGGACGATATTGTTTGCGATATTATCAAATTCCTTGTCTACATCTTTGCTTTTCACTTTTCATTACTAACATTTGCTTCATATTTTAATATTTATTTCGAATTTTCTCATTTTTTAACTTTTCGAAGCAAAGTTTATATTGCTTCTCTATCTTATCCTGATTTTCATTTTTACTTTTATAACTCAAATTCAATTTTATTTCAAACATATTGTTCAATTCGTATATATTAAGGTGAGAAGAACTCCTGGAACTTTCAATAAAGAGGTACAAAGTACAGAGAAGCCGTCTAGGTCCAAAAAGGGTACTCTTTTATAAAGCACAGTTACTCAAATATGGGACTCCAGCTCCTAAGTCAAATGTTTTAACCCAGCTGAAAAGAAGCCCTCTAGGATTAAGGATTTAAAAAAAGAATATTCCCGCATCACAATGGCGGCGTCGAAATGTTCCAGGCTACGATATTTTTGTCTGATGATAGAAACTAATTTCAATATTGGTAAATTTATAATTCTTAATTTATTTAAAATATTTTTTAATTTTAATTGACAATAAATATCAAATCAAGATACGTAGCTAATTGTCGAGTTGGGACCACTTCAGGAACGTTTTTAATGATTAGAGTTACACAAAAATCCTGTTTTTCTAGATATGTAATTTTTGAGCTTGAACCGCTTTAGAGATGTCTTTAATAAGTGGAGCTAATAAAAAATACCATCTTTCTAGATACGTAATTTTATAATTTTAGCTCCTTTAAAAATGATTTTAATGAGTAGAGTTACGCGAAGATCCTGCTTTTCTAAATCTCTAATTTTTGAGTTTGAACCAATTCACAGTCTACTGTGAATGCTCTAGCATTTGACTTTAAAAGCTGGCAACAAATCAAATACAATGGCGAAAAATCTGAAAAAAGTATGAAAGAGTGCTTAGTAATATATCTTTAACAAAAACAATTAGGAAAGCCACTGGAAACTGAAAAGGGACAGTTTTCATTAAAAGATCCTTTTTATTAGAGGAAAATGTCACCAATAGATGGCGCGATGTTGTTTTTCCATTGACACGCTATCTAGTGGCATATATGTTACTATTATATAAATTGTTTCAGAATGAAAAACATAAAGATTGAAAACAGGATTGTTTTTAATGAACGCTAGCGACTCAAACATGCCATCTTTCTAGATCTTGGAATATCAGGGATGGTTTTAATGAGTGGATCGCTTTAAAGATCTAATCTTTCTAGATCTGTCATTTTGACAGATTGCAGCCGCGTCGGCTATGTTTTTAAAAGGAAAATCGGCCTTCAAATATTTACTGTCTAAGTAAAGCTGCCTTTTTTGAGTGCAGTGTAAACCTAAAAATTTTTGAATAAAATAAAAAAGCACCATGGGCAGATAACTTTATTGTTAGAGAAAGTTCAATTTATTTTGTTTAGCTAAATCATCGTTAAAAAAGGTTTCTGCAAGATATATGTACAATATCAGTCATGGAAATTGCATCGCTGAATATTTCTGAATTAAAATAACAATTCTCAATACAATTTAAGTAACCGTATACAGCATAAACACAAAGATAGGTTTTTCAAACCGAGGGGTCTAGGCTCTAGGGGGTATTGAATACCCTCTAGTACACCAGAGATTGTGCGCAAAAGAGTGTTTTATGAGCTTATAAGTTTTAAACCAGAAATCTAATTTCTGAAAAATTTCTGGTTTAAAATTCAGTAACACATTTTCTTTATTTTTTAACACAATCACAAATGTGCTGGGATATACCGTCCCCCCGCCCCCCGCCGCCCCGGTTTAATAAACCAAGCTTTGTGATTGTGTTAAAAAAAATGTATTTTTGAGCTTATGAGTTACAAACCGTCGATAAAAGACAAGAATATCGTACCACTATTGCCAAGCAATATTGATCCACTATTGCTAGGCACTATTGTGCCAATATCGGTGTGCAAAATTGTCGAAATATTGGTACGCAATCTTGTAGCATATTGGATAATTTTACTTAGATGTTACTAATGCATTTTCCAATGATGAAAATAACTAATTACATAACAAAGTTGTTTGGGAAAATATTTTTAATATTGTTTGGCTTTCAATGCAGTTTATAATAATTATTGTCCCAACATAGATAAGCAATATTGCCCCAATATTGGTAAGCAATATTGTACTTACATTGTTATTGCTCTAATATCGCTAGGCAATATTGTGCCAATATCGCTGCGCAAAATTGTTGCAATATTGGTATACAATCTTGTACCAATATTTGATATCAGTAAAATATAAAAATTTTAGTTACATGTTAGCAATGCATTCTCCAATCATGAATATCACTTGTAATATAACTTTGAAGTAATTTTGAGCAAATTTATTAATTATTAAATATTGTTTAGCTATAAATACAGTTTTTCATAATTATTGTCCCAACGTGGATAAACAATATTGCACCAATATTGACTGGACATTGCCAATAGTGCCTATTTTTTTAATATTGGCACAATGTTGCCCCTATATTGCGCAATATTTTATGCTACCTGGGATAAGTAGGTTAGCGTAGGTTTCACATATTTTTTTTTAGTCAAATCGTCTTGAACAATAAAGGCCGTACAAAGATGAATATCTGTTTTGTCATCATTTTGGTCGAATTTTTGCGTCAAAGTGAATTTACCGTTGGCCAATTTTCTGTCGACATAATTACATAGAACCAATTTTTAGCCATTTAATTATTTAAAACTTTACTATTTGGAAAAGTACCACTTTGTAAATAGAAACAGATTAAAACCAAAATTTTCATGAAAATGCTAAAAAATGTAGTTATTTGAAGTTGAATTCATTTTTAAACTTTTTGAAATACTACCTACTATGATTTAATTGGTTCAAACAGCATTTTAAAAACGAGAAATTAATATTTTTTTTTAGTTCACCACAAATGGAATAAGTAATTATTACATCTTTCAGGTATAATTAACTGCCGACATGTAACACCGGATTTACAAAAATGTATAAATACGGGTGAATATAAAATCAAACATATATTTCCAATTGCTTTTTTGTCCAAATTTCCAAACTTATTATCGGAAGAATATGATATTATTTATATAATATTATAATATAAAATTATATAAACGGATACGTTATATTGTCATAAAATTTAAATTTTCCAAAATAACAAGTTTGGGTAAGTCTACATTTCGGAACGCAATAAATGAGGTAAATAAAACGCCCGATGTTGGGTGCCATGGTTACTGTTGCCGTACTTATTTGTTTTTATTATCCGTTATCCCCGAATTCTTTAGTTATACTTCAATTCAATTATTTATCTTCATTTTAGCATACTAAATACTTCAAGGTTTTGGAATAAAAATTTAAAATGTTTTCAAATATTGATTGGAATAAGGGAGACAACGATTCTCATGCAGGCAATATACGACTATTAATTTGACATCAATTTTTGTAACTCACACCACTAAAACTTTTAGAACGTTCCCGCCAAATAAAAAATGATGAAGCCAAATGGTTTTTGCTGCTTCCAAAATTTGCCCTACAGCTGATCAACGTCTGGCCTGAAACTCAAACAACTGTGACAATTACCTTACGATATATTGCATTATTTTCTCTAGTAACGTTGCTCATACTTAACGTGTGGTATTTGTACGACGTTGCTAATGATTTGGCCCAAGCAGCTATTATTTTCACTACGGTAAATGTTGTTGTGCAGGCATTATTGCGCGTTATTACGTTGACAAGGTATCAGAAACAATTTGCTGAAGTACTTACAACAGTTTGGAAGAAATTCTGGCTAACAAATGTTTTACCTGAAAATGAAAGGAGGATCATCAGGAGAACCACAAAACGCTATTTTACAATGATTGTGTTTTATGTGTTTGGATCGGTTGCAACGGCTGCATCCTATAACTTCCAACCGATGATAGCCGGACGGCGAGAATTTGGTGTTATGCCAAAACTTCCCTCTGCATTTTATAATAGTAGTCCTCTATTTGAAATCACTTTTGTGTGCATTTGGTTCATGTGTTATTTTCTCATATGCGCACCATACGCAGCTTTCGATACATTTTATTGTGGTCTTGTTTACAATTGTTCCGTACAATTCAAAATGTTAAGACTACGGTTAAATATTTTAATTAAAGAAGAAGAGGAAACAAAAAACGAAAGTATTGCATTTCAAAAAGAGAAAATGAAACTGTTAATTGAATATATCCATCATCACAAACTAATAATTCGGTTAGTTTTACTCATTTATGCTTTCTATGATGCGGATACGGATACCCCAAATGCAAAAACCAAAGAAAATTGTTTTATTTTTTAACAAACACATTATTTATTATCGTTACATTTGAGACATCCGCAAGCCGCGAGTACCTACCAGACTCCAATTTCCCATTATGAACAGTCAACCATTTAAATGTTCACAGATTAATTTTTTGCTTAAAAATACTTCAAGTAATATTTACAAGATATAACTAACTCATCTTAACACAACACCATTTCGGTAGATGACCTGCACCCATTATTCATGGCTTCTGCTTAACAAAATAAAATTTATAATTAAATTCGTTCAACACATATCTTTTAATTTTTAATTCTTCTTGTATTACTGTAGAACTTGTGATACTTTGAAGAAAATATTTCAACATTTTCTACTGATTCAACTGCTTCAATCTGCTATCGCTATTTGCTTTTGTACATTTGCTGGGGTAAGTGCATATTATATTTAAATTAAATACCTAAATTTTAAAAATATGCATTGTAGATGGTTATACCAGCTGTAATGATACAAATGATGATCTTCAGCAGCACCTCAATACTACAATTGTTCTTATATTGCTGTTTTGGAAATGAATTAACTCATCAGGCAAGTATTTTTAAACCTTTACCGTTATATTAAACATAATCGTAAAAGCTGGATTATCCGGAACTCTAAAAAATAAAAAAACTTCCTTATAAAACAATGTGCCTGATAAAAGAGAGAACTTATATTTTACATAATTATTACAAAAATTAATACAAAATACAGAGATACATAATATATAGTATAGCTTTTACAATCTACATATAATGGGGTACCGGATAAAACAATTTTTACTATACTACTTAAAATTGTAATATTTTTAGAGTCGAACAGTAGCATATGGAGCTTACAGATGTGGATGGCATTTTTTGCACCACAACAAACTATCCAAGTTGCTAATTATGTTAATGCATAAAGCTCAATTGGGAGAAGAACTTAGTGCACTTGGTTTTACCACAGTTAATTACACCAGTTTTATTACGGTAAGAATACCTGATCATCAGTATTTTACTTAAATTTTAACTAAAACATTTATCTTTTGCAGGTACTGAGATCGGCATTCTCGTTTTATACCGTTTTACGTGTTATGCTAGACAAACTAGAAGCATCACATAAGTAGCACTGAAAAAAGTAAAAACTACTGAACACTACAAACTTCATGCACGAGAATATCAGTGGAGATGTCATAACAAATGTATTAAAAACTCGAGTGTAGTCCAGTTTGTTTGAAAGTTATTAGTGAAAACTTGAGTTAGATTATATTCAAGCTCTTGTAGATACGGTGTTATTTAAACAATTGGCATTGATAATGCAAGATTTGCAAGAAATTAATAAAAAATTAAATGTAAAAAAATTCTGCACTTTACATATTTGTTTAAATGCGAGATTTACGTTCTGTAATAAACTTTTATTCATATAAGTAATATAGTATACTTTAAGCCCGTAGTAAGGATTTCATTTCAGGGCGGGGGGGGGGCACTCGTAAAAAGCCATTTGTAAAATAATAAAATTTTCGGAGATTCCCCTTCCGGGAATTTTTATTATTATAAATAAAGGTTTTTTTTACATTTTGGTGGGGGCACGTGCCCCCCTGGCTATGGGCTTTGTATACTTATCGATCCTGACGATTAAAAACAAGCTTTAAAATGTTTTATTTACCAATGTTAATTTATTATAATTAGGTAAATTATAAATTGGTGATTGTAAGAATGAGCGAACAACTACATAAAATGCAATGTATCTTTTATTCTTGGAATGTTGCACTAATTAGTGTTAATCGTAATTAGGTAATAAATAATATTAAAATTATTGAATTTTTCTATTGGAACATTATATTCTGATTCTTAATTCGATTATCATAAAGACACAATAAAATCCTGGTCTGGTGCATTAATTGCTCCAGTCCAAGATGACATTAAAATGAAGCAATGAAACTGATTATCTGCATCAGCCTAGCCGTTGTCATGGCTTATCGGAGGTCCGGGTCTGAGACCAATACCTTTTTCGTTGGTTGGGTTTATTGGACACTTGGATTGGCGTTTGGAAAAGGATAAATCCCCTGTTGGATAAACCAATTGGTTATCGAAAGGAGGTCAGTTTGCGCCGACTCCTGATACCGTGTTAGTCGTGCAACGCTGCTCATACAGATTTTAAAAAATAAACAAAAAAACAAAGAAAACAAATCACAAAATCAGTAACAGCACAGAAGCATTACAACAATTAATTTTCAAATTTGAGCCGCTTTAGGAATGTTTTACATGTGTGGAGGTACTCTAAGATCCCATCCTTCTAGATTTGTAATTTGTGAATTGGAGACCGCTTTAGGAATGTTTTTAATAAATGGAGAAAATAAAAAATACCAACATTCTAGATACGCAATTTTCAAATTTGAGCCGCTTCAGAGATGCTTTCAATGAGTGGAGCTGCGCAAAAATCCTGTTTTTCTAAATCTGCAATTTTTGAGTTTGAACCGCTTCAGAGATGTGTTTAATGAACGAAAGCGGATCAAAGATCCCTTCTTTCTAGATCTGCAATTTGCGAGTTGGAGCTGTATCAAGGATGTTTTTAATGAGTGGATCGCTTTAAAGATCTCGTTTTTAAATATCCCTATTTTTTGAGTTTGAATCGCTTCAGAGATGTTTTTAATGAATGGAGCAACTCAAAGATCCACTCTTAGTAGATCTGCAATTTTCAATTTGGAGCTGTATCGGGGACGTTTTTAATGAGTGGATTGCTTTAAATATTTCGTCTTTCTAGATCTTTAATTTTTGAGTTTGAACCGATTCACGGGGGAGCATTTGACTTTAAAAGCTGGTAACAAATCAAATACAATTGCGAAAAATCTGAAAAAAATATGCAAGAGTAGGTACTTAGTAATATATCTTTACCAAAAAAAATTAGAAAAGCCATTGAAAACTGAAAAGGGACAGTTTTCATTAAAATATTCAGGTTACTGTTACAAAACAATATTCGCGTTTTCAACGAGTTTCACCTTTTTCGAGTTCTACCTTTGACGAGTTCTTTCGTTCTTCAGAGATATTTTTAATTAATTTAGTCTTTGTCAAAACGGCTCGAAGCGCCCGCAGCGGAAGGGACCGGAGCGCAGAGTCGAATTTGATAAAGACAACCATGGCAATACACGGATCCACCATAAAAAATAATTCTGCGGTTTTTAAAATTAAATGCCAAAAGTAAGCTTTTAACTTTTAACTTAGTACTAGTAATTCTCAATAAGCTGACCCCGACCTTCATCGGTGGAATCTACTACTGCTCTACGTTGACCATTTTGGGGTAGGGGGTTAACTTTCAACCATCGGTGGAAACTGATGCCGTCTCGGGGGGTATACCATACCCCCCAGATACCCCGGTTTAATAAACCAAGCTTTGTGATTGTGTTCAAAGGAGGAAATGTATTTTTGAGCTTATGAGTTTCAAACCGTCGATAAAAGAGAGGAATATTGTTCCACTATTGCAAAGCAATAATATGCAAATATCGGTGTGGAAAATTGCCGAAATATTGGTACGCAATCTTGTAGCAATATTGGATATCAATAAAATCTTAAATTTTAGTTACATATTACTAATGCATTTTCCAATGATGAAAATCAATAATATAACAAAATTGTTTGGGAAAATAATTTCTATATTTTTTGGCTTTTAATGCAGTTTATAATAATAATTATTGTCCCAACAAGGATAAATAATATTGACTGGACATTGCCAATATTGTGTAATTTTCCAATATTGGCAAAATGTTGCCCCGATATTGTGCAATAGTTTGTGCTACCTGGAACATGTAGGTTAGCGTAGGTTACAGATATGTTTTTAGTCAAATCGTCTTTAACAATAAAAGCCGTACAAAGACGAATATCTATTTTGTCATCCTATTGGTCGAATTTTTGCGTCAGAGTGTATTTACTGTTGGCCAATTTTCTGTCGAGCTAATTACATAGAACCATTTTTTTTAGCAATTTAATTATATAAAACTTTACTATTTGTAAAAGTACCACTTTGTAAATTGAAACAGATTAAAACCAAAATTTTCATAAAAATGCTTAAAAAATTAACTTATTTGAAGTTGAATTCGTTTTTTATATCAATAAAATATGGAATATTCTCGGATAATTTAATTTAAATGTAATTGCTTTTGCGCCAATAAAATTAAGGTGACAGCACGGACGAGTGAAAACCGGGCTTTTTCGCCAAAATGGCCACGGTAAATGAAAAGTAAAATTTTGTCTCCTGAGTTTTTTGAAAATTTGTTATTTTTTAAAAGTTTTAATGGTAGTAAATAAATTGAATTATAGCTGGAATAAGTGTATTATTACGATTTATGAAGAGTTACTTAAATTGGACGAATATTTGGAAATTTTGTTGAAATTATTTGATTGGGTATTATGGTATTATGGTTTTAACGTCAGATAAGTTTGTTAAAATTTTTCATAAAATTAATTTTTTTAAATTTACTGTAATAAATCAATTCTAAAATAATGAACTTGTAGTAAGATGTTGGATCATCAAAGGCTAGGGGAAGAAAACCTCGACAAAAAATCACCTGGTCCTCCAAGTTGGGGGTTGAGGCGTAGGGCCAGCTCCTCTACACTCGTAAAATATATAAATTGCTAAAAATCCTAATACTAAGCCTCGGAATAAACCGGACGGAAATCAAAATAGACGACAAAAGCAAAGAAATAGGAATATGATAATGGGAACCTGGAATGTTCAGGGTATAAATACAAAACAAATGGAAGTCTTTAGAGAACTCGAAAAATATAGAATAGATATCGGAACCCTCACTGAGGTAAAGAAGAAGGGAACTGGAGTGGAAGAACATGGTGAATATATATTTTTTTATAGCGGAGTCAGTAAAGACTGCAGAGCAAAAGCCGGAGTAGCTATCGTGATAAAAAAAGATCTTAGAAAATATATCCGCAGCTGGACATTTATAAATGAGCGAATTATGGTTTTGGAAATTCAAATATGGGGTCATTCAATAGTAATAATAGCAGCTTATGCTCCTACTGATGATACGAATCAAACCTTAAAAGATGACTTCGATAGAGATCTGTCCTCAGTCTTAAGTTTAATTAGTGGACGAAAAGAAATTATGATAATGGGAGATTATATGCTAGAATTGGATACAAAAAGAATGATCACGTAGTGGGAAATTTTGGAGAAAACAGGGTCAATGACAATGGAAACCGACTTATTGATTTGTGCAGGGTATTTGAATTAAAAATATTAAATGGATTCTTTCAACATAAAGACATACATCGATATACGTGGACACAAACAACTCGAAATTTGAAATCTATAATCGATTATGTAATAAAGGCAAAAATCCAATTTAAAAATCTTAGACGTTGGAGTTGTACGAGGAGCTGAATGTGGTAGTGATCACATGTTGCTTAGAGAACAAATTGTGGTACAATATAAACATCAAACATCTCAGAGCAGAACGAATACGACTGGAGAAAGTTTGAATAACAAAAAATATAACCTGGAACTTTTGAATGAAGACTCGGTAACGTACTTGTATAAATGTAGACTAGCTGAAAAATTAAAAGATCAAAACAGTGGAACAAGTGTAGAGGATAGTTACAGAGAATTAAAGAATACACAAAGCAGCGACGGAAGCTCTAGGAGAGAAGGAAAATAGAACAAAACCTGTATATTGGTGGACTGATGATATCAAGCAACTGATCGATAAAAAAAATTACTTTATTACAAATGGCTTGCGACCCGAGATCCACAAGACAGAAATCAATATTCATGCAAGAGTAGAGAAGTTAAAACAGCAGTTATTAAAGAAAAGAATGAACAGTGGAACAAAAGGTGTGAGGAAGGTACATTAAGGGATCAAGAACAAAAACAGCTTGGAGTATTTTAAAAAGTTTAAGAAAGGAAGATCGAAGCGGTAAACACTTACAAATAATTCAAATAAACGAATGGAAAGAATATTATGAAAACCTGCTGCAAGAAGACAGAGATCAGTACAAAAAAGACATTATAATTACTCGTTGTGAAGATATAATAACGAAATTATTGACAGCATTACTACAAGTGAAATACAAGAATCACTAAAACATTCAAAAAGTGGAAAATCCCCTGGTCCTGGAGATATTCCAATAGAATTACTAAAAAATGCACCCGAGTGTGTAATTGATCAAATAAAATATATCTTTAACCAATATCTAATATATAGTGAAGATGTTCCAGAAGAATGGACAATGGCATATATTAGTTCTATTCACAAAAAAAGAGATAGAAAAAAATGTCAAAATTATAGAGGCATAAGTGTTATATCATCTATTGGGAGATTGTATGGAAGCATACTTAAAAATAGAATAGAAACACAAATTCATATAGGGGAAGAGCAATGCGGTTTCACCATTGGAAGATCATGCACTGATAATATATTTACGTTACGACAACTAACTCAAAAGAGAGCAGCAAGAAATAGAGAAACACATCTGGTATTTGTAGACCTAGAAAAGGCGTATGATACCGTGCCTAGGCAAAAATTATTTGAAGTTTTAAATGAATCTGACATACATCATAACTATATTAACGCCATTAGACATGTGGGTTCTATGATATAATCTTCGTTGGTGGTAGAAGACTAAACGAGAACGCCGAACAATAAACGATAAACAATAAACGAAAAACAATATTTAGTAACAAGTTAACAATATTTATTTGGATAGGTAAATATTACACGACTGCTCACGATTACGATTGAGGTACGAATCTATTGCTGTATATAATAACAAATCTGGGGTTACCAGGGAACACACATTTGGCCTACTCTATATTAGGACTACTCATTACGTCTCGAACTACTGGCAAGTTATCGAACAAATATGGTAGTGCCAATTTGATTTTAATTAAGATGGACGCTACAGACATTTATATACGGCACAAAAAAATGTTATTAAAATTGGCAATAAAGTTTCAGATGGATTTTTAACAACCAAAGGTTTGCGCCAGGGATGCACTTTATCACCATCATTATTCAAAACATATATTAACAGAGTATTTAAAGAGTGGCACGCAAAATGCAAACCAATGTGTGTAGGCATAAATGATGACTGTCTACATATTCTCCTTTTTGCCGATGATCAAGTAGTTATTGCAGAAGATGAGGAAGATATCTCTTACATGATGAGGAAACTAACAGCTATCTATAACAACTGGGGTCTTAAAATAAATATCAATAAAACTAAATATTTAGTTGTAGGAGGTAATGCAAACAATTTGGATGTTGAGGGTGAAACGATTGAAAAGTGTCAAGAATATAAATACCTGGGATCTGTAATATCACAAGAAGCCAACAGTAGAAAAGATATCGAAAATAAAATGGTAAAAGGTCGGCAAGCTGTAAGACAACTAAACGCAATTTGGTGGTCAGAGCAAATTCACAAAAATACAAAAAGGAGAATTTACAAGTCGATAATAAAACCCATTTTGACTTATGGGTCAGAAACGTGAGAAATAACTAAAAAATATAAAAAAAAACTAAAAGTAATTGAAATGGATGCATTGAGAAGAAGCTGTCAAGTGTCAAAATTAGAGCACATACGAAATGAAGAAATTAGACCTAGAATTAATGTCCATGAAACAATAATTGATGATATAGAAAAGAACAGGTAAAGATGGTACGGACATTTGAGGCGTATGCAAGCTCACCGGTGGCCTCTATAGATTTGGCAGTGGATTCCATCACAGAGGAGAAAGAGAGGGCGACCTGCAAGGGAATGGAATGAAGAGGTGCAAGAAACCATGAGAAGAAGAAACTTGAGTGAGAACGAGTGGTTAAATAAAAAAGAATGGAGCTTAGGATGCGACAAACGACCTGAGCTGTAAAAAAATCGCAATATATATATATTGTAATGATATTTTTGACCAGCAGCCGATAATTTTGGAGGAGATTTGTCTTCTTGGTGGTTTTGATTCTGTTGGAGTCACTAATCGATTTGCACCGCGATTAAGAGACTTGTTTTTATGCTCAGCAGGTCGGTCTTTATTATTTAATGCCAATAACAAACAATGACTCAAAATTGTTACACAATTATACTACTATTACACAAATATTATTGTTTTCTGTAATGAACTAAAGGTGTTGTGAAACCAGTGACAAATCTTGCGAACGTGAAGCTAAAATTAAAAAGTGTTTAGAAGAAATATGGTGCATACTGTATAATTTGAGACTTACGAGGGAATTTGTTGTTATAAGGTTGGAAGAAGGTTGGTTCGTTGAGCGGAGGACGTTGCGAGTCCACGTAAAATTTGTGCGTTTCCAATTCTGATATTATAATTTGAGTTAATTTGTCAGCCGATTAACTGATTAAGTCAGGGAGCATATCCTGATGATTGATAGTGTGCGATTGTATAAGAAAATATTGTTTGCGTTTTGTTTCAAGCTGAAATAAAGCAGAAAATTAAAATTTGGTATTTTGATGATAAGAAAATTTAACAACGCCGACCGCCATTTGCATTTATACGACCATTATAATTTTAACAAAATTTACTTACCTCAAATGGAAATTGGATTGCATTTGTATGGAATAGAAGAATACACGTGTGTAATTAAGGCGATTATCGAAGAAATTTCACAAGAACAAAACTATCCGATCAACTCCGATAACAAAAGTTCAGTAGCAGAAACACCTGTTACATCCAGCGTGGTACGGGAGCATTTGACCAACAACAACGAGGAAAGCAGTGGACCTCAAACGTTAATCAAGCTAAGAAATTATTGTTTATTTGAACTATTTTATTTCTCAGAATTCTTATAATTTTCATGTTTTTTTTATTACTAACATTATTACACAAACAGCGAAATTTGGTAAATGAATTTAGAAGTCATATTTGGTATAAAAGTAAATGCAATTCATTTATCAAGTGTCGCTACACGATTACACAAAGAGTCAAGAAACAACATCATTAAGTTTCAAGTTATTGGCAATAAATAAACCCTATTTTGCGATATTATTAAAGATTTTTGTTTTCTTGAATCATACGATTCGTGGGTTTCAAATTGAATTCGCTCCTGAGAGTCAAGTATCTCCGAAATTATCTGAGCTAGCTGGAGAAATAGGTAAGAGTGTGTAGAGCTTTAAAACTTTACATTACAATATATTATGGAAAGATTAAAAATACTTGAAGGCATCTAAAGATAAAGTTGTGTCGTCGCACCTGGGTCAATTTATCAAAGTCAATTTGCGTTCCCAGTTTATATTGGAAGGTTATTTATTTTGGCTTGACATTAATTTAAACATAAATTTTGAATTTGGATTTATTTTGGAATTTGTGGAGGAGACAATTTGGAAGTCATAAAAAAACATGACAATACATATAAAGCCGGAAACCAAGAATTGTATGAAAACTACAGACCGATAAGTATATTGCCAGCATTATCAATAATTTTTGAACTGGCAGTGTGTAAGCAAGTTATGAAATTTTTGGTGAGTAATAATATAATAACAGCTAGCCAACATGGATATCTTAAAGGCAGATCAACACAAACTGCCATTTTTAGTTTTGTCAGTGCAATTATAAATGCTTTGGGAAATGGAGAACTACCTCTGGGAATGTTTTTGGATTTGTCGAAAGCTTATGATTGTCTTAATCATGAAATTTGTTTATGAGATTGAACCAATATGGAATTACAGGAAATGCGCTAAATTGGATTACATCCTATTTGACCATGAGAAGTCAGATAGACTTGATAGTAAAGAATAACAAAGAGGTAAGGTCAACGAGCAGAGAAATGAAAATCGGAGTGCCCCAGGGAAGCAACGCAGGTCCCCTGTTTTTTTTATATGTTAACTATTTAACAAAGATGTAAATGATTAGAAAACATATTAAAACAACTTATGTCGAAGACACAAATGTTCTTCTTTGGGAAGAAACATGGCCGGACGGAATCAGAACAGCTAACGAGCTATTTGAAGAGATAAAAAAAGGCTTAAAAACAACAAAATGGTACTTAACGAGAAGAAATCAAATATAGTGCTATTCAAAACGAGCCATGCAGGTTTTGATATACCAACAAACATTACGATGAACCATGAAGTATATAAAATTGCAGAAAGAACATAGTTTTTGCGGATGACAGTAGATAATCATCTTAATTAGAAAAAACATATAGAAATTATTAGTAAAGCTCTCAATACGAAAGCTTACGAATGTAAGCATTGCTGTGATGAGAACAATTTATTTTGGAAATGTTGAGTCCAAGTTGCGATATGGAATTATTTACTATGGTGCAGGAGATATCAGTCATCTGTTTACAATACAGAAGATAGTAGTAATTAGGACAATTTTGGGAATGAAATTTAAAGAAACATGTAAGAAGTTTAAAGAAAACAAATTTTTAAAATATATATGTAATTTATTTTCAGGAATGGATACTCTTTTTATACAAAAATAAAAATTTCTTTGAAATGTATAATAATAAAAAGCAGTATCATAACACTAGAGGTGCAGATTATAACTTCCCAAAACATAAACTTACGGTAGCCGAAAAAAATTGTTACTATGCTTGTATTCGTTGTTACAATAGTTTACCCTACAGCATAAAATGTATGTATAAGCACTAAGGAAAGGTTTAAAAAAACTGTTTGATATGCTTATTGATAGGGAACCATATTGTATAAAGGATTGTTTTAACAGGATAGATTAGAGATGTTAATTTTTTGCATTTAAGAATTGGAAGATTCCTTTCGAGATTTTTTTTGTTCTATGTATGACCTGTTTTTCATTTTTTATTGTACAAGCATGTGCTGTCGATTTTTTTTGAAAAACTATTATTATAGTATTATTATTTCTAAACCTTTTTAATTAAATACTACCTACTACGATTTAATTGGTTCAAAGAGCATTTTAAGAACGAGAAATTAATAATTTTTTTTAGTTCACCACAAATGGAATAAGTAATTAGTAGATCTTTCAGGTATAATTAACTGCCGACATGTAACACCGGATTTACAAAAATGTATAATTAGGGGTGAATATAAAATCAAACGTATATTTCCAATTGTTTTTTTTTTCAAATTTCCAAACTTATTATCGGAAGAATATGATGGTATTTGTTGTCAATTCAGTTATAATAATTCGCAAACGGACACATTACATTATTGTAAAATTTAAATTTTCCATAATAACAACAAGTTTAAGTAAGTCTACATTTCGGAAAGCAACAAACAAGGTAAATAAAATGCCCCACGTTGGTTGCCATGGTTACTACTGCCCTATTTATGTATTTTTATTATCTATTATCCCCGAATTATTTATTTTCATTTTAGCATACTAAACATTTCAAGGTTTTGGAATAAAAATTTAAATGTTTTCAAATATTGATTGGAGTAAGGGTGACAACGACTCTCATGCAGGTAATATACCACTGTCAATTTGACATAAATTTGAAACTGAAACTTACAGAACGTTCCCGCCAAATAAAAAACGATGAAGTCAAATGGTTTTTGTTGCTTCCAAAATTTGTCCTACAGCTAATCAACGTCTGGCCTGAAACTCAAACAACCGTGTCAATTACCTTACGATATATTGCATTATTTTCTCTAGTAACGTTGCTCATACTCAACGTGTGGTATTTGTGCGACGTTGCTAATGATTTGGCCCAAGCAGCTATTATTTTCACTACGGTGAATGTTGTTGTGCAGGCATTATTGCGCGTTATTACGTTGACAAGGTATCAAAAACAATTTGCTGAAGTACTTACAACAGTTTGGAAGAAATTCTGGCTAACAAATGTATTACCTGAAAATGAAAGGAGGATCATCAGGAGAACCACAAGACGCTATTTTACGATGATTGTGTTTTATGTGTTTGGATCGGTTGCAACAGCTGCATCCTATAACTTCCAACCGATGATAACCGGACGGCGAGAATTTGGTGTTATGCCAAAACTTCCTGCTGCCTTTTATAATAGTAGTCCTCTATTTGAAATCACTTTTGTGTGCATTTGGTTAATGTCGTATTTTCTCATATGCGCACCATATGCAGCTTTCGATACATTTTATTGTGGTCTTGTTTACAATTGTTCCGTACAATTCAAAATGTTAAGGCTACGGTTAAATATTCTTATTAAAGAAGAAGAGGAAACAAACAACGAAAGTATTGAATTTCAGAAAGAAAAAATGAAACTGTTAATTGAGTACATCCATCATCATAAACTAATAATTCGGTTAGTTTTACTCATTTATATTTTCTTTTACGCGTATATGGATACCGTAAATGAAAAATTAAAGTGGATTGTCTTCTTTTCCAACAGACAAATTTGTTATTGTTACATTTGAGGCATCCACAATTCGCGAGTATCGGATTCCAATTTCCCATTATGAAGAATCAACCACTTAAACGTTTACAGCCTAATTTTTTTGCTTAAAAATACTTAAAATAATATTTACAAGGTATAACTAACTCACCCTAACACGACACCATTTCGGTAGATGACGAAAATAACTGATTTATAAGTTAATTCCTTCAACAGATATTTTTTAATTTGTAATTTTTCTTGTATTACTGTAGAACTTGCGACACTTTGAAGAAAATATTTCAACATTTTCTACTAATTCAATTGCTACAATCTGCTATCGCTATTTGCTTTTGTACATTTGCTGGGGTAAGTGCATATTATATTTAAATTAAATACCTAAATTTTAAAATATGTATTGCAGATGGTTATACCAGCTGTAATGATACAAATGATGATCTTCAGCAGCACTTCAATACTACAATTGTTCTTGTATTGCTGTTTTGGAAATGAATTAACTCATCAGGCAAGTATTTTTAATCCTTTGTCGTTATATTGAACATAATTGTATAAGCTGGATTATCCGGAATATTATGGGTTAGAAAACTTCCGTATAAAACAATGTGCCGGGTAAAAGAGAACACATATTTTAGATAATTAATACAAATTAATACAAAATACACAGATATATAGTATAGTTTTTATATTCTATGATGGGGTACCGGATAAAACAAATTTTACTATAAGTACTACTTAAAATTAAAATATTTTTAGAGTCGAACAGTAGCATATGGAGCTTACAGATGTGGATGGCATTTTTTGCACCACAACAAACTATCCAAGTTGCTAAATATGTTAATGCATAAAGCTCAATTGGGAGAAGAACTTAGTGCACTTGGTTTCACCTCAGTTAATTACACCAGTTTTATTACGGTAAGAATACCTCCTGATCATCAGTACTTTACTTAAATCTTAACGAAAAAATTTATCTTTTGCAGGTACTCAGATCAGCATTCTCGTTTTACACTGTTTTACGTGTTATGCTAGACAAGCTAGAAGCATCACATAGTAGCACTAAAGTAAAAACTACTTAACACTACAAACTTCATGCACCAAAATATAAGTGCAGATGTCATAGCATATATATTAAAAAATCGAGTGTAGTCCAGTTTTTCTGAAACTTATTAGTGAAAACTTGAGTTAGATTATATTCAAGCTCTTGTAGATACGGTGTTATTTAAACAATTGACACTGATAATGCAAGATTATAAAGTAACTAATAAAAAATTACCTGTAAAAAAATTGTGCACTTTTACATATTTGTTTAAATGAGAGATTTTCGTTCTGTAATAAACTTTTATTCACACAATATAGTATACTTTAGGCCCGTAGTAAGGATTTCATTTCGGAGGGAAAGGGGCACTCGTAAAAAGTCTTTATTAAAAAAGTAAGATTTTCGTGGATTCCCCTTTCGGGAAATTTTATTATTACAAATAAATGTTCTTTTTACATTTTGGGGTACGTACCCCCAGGTGCAGCCCCCCTGGCTGCAGGCCTGGTATACTTACCGACCCTGACGATTAAAAACAAGTCTTAAAATGTTTTATTTACCAATGCTAATTTATTATAATTAGGTAAATTATAAATTGGTAATTCTAAGAATGAGCTAACAACTAAAATGCAATATATCTTTTAGTCTTGGAATGGTGCACTAATTTGTGCACCTAATTAATTTTGTTGTTACCTAATTACCAAATTAGGTAACAAATAATATTGAAATTATTGATACTTACTATTGGAACATTATATTCTGATTCTTAATTCGATTATAAAGACTCAATAAAATCCTGGTCTGGTGCATTAATTGCTCGAACCTTAGTCGAACCTTTATACCATGGGGTAAATTGCAACGAAAACGTAGCCTCAATAGAAATGGAGGTGGCTCCATTACAGAAGAATCACCACCATTACTCGCAAAGACCACGTCCGACTCAAGCCAAGCTTCAAATTTGTTGGAGGAATAGTCAGCAGCTCTAATAGACTGTCCTCAAAAGCCCACAGCATCAGCAATTCCTCTGTTTCAAGACCATTTACCAGCTTCTAATTTCACAACCTGTACCACGGAAGAAAATATCTTCCATTTTAAAGCGCTCTCCTCATTGGCCAAAAACTTCGTTGCTGATAGCTTTACGGCGTCCAGCAGATGAATCAGCGCCCCCCAAATGAGGCAGAAGTTCCCCTAGCTAGAGCCAATCAGAGAATGAAAAAGAAGGTGAAGAATTTATCTCATAAACCCCCGAGAAAAGCGAAGAGTAGATCCAAAACGACCATCAGAGCCACTGGAAGCCATGGACATCCTATCGCTTCCAGATTAGGCCATAACCCTCCCCCTAAACAAACTCACGTCAACCAATGAAAATTCACCGCTTACCCCCTCCTCTCAGAAGGGCTCCAAGGGAGCAACCCAGCAATTCAAACCCGCCCCCCTCTTAGGTGGGACAGCACAGACAAAGGCGCTTAATTAAGATCACCCCAATAGTTATGGTGGACAAAACAAAATGGGGCGCTCTTTCCAAGGTAGGGGACAATAAAATAATCAACTAAAGAACTCACGTGAGAGGTTAATCATAACTCCTAACTCTCACCAAGACGCGAGGGAACTTGCAAACCGTGAAGAGGTTTGGTTCGGAGGTTTCAATTACTCCACATAGCGGCAGAAGACAAACCTTTGAAGGTGGTGCTCAAAAGTCTGCCAAAAGAATTTAAAGTCGCTGATGTCAAAGCAGGTATAACCAAAAAAAGCTACCATGACGTCCAGCCCATGACACAGGGTGCAGCCAGAAGTCCCTTGCCGTTGATTATGGTATGTCTCTCCAAAACAAACAAAGGTAAGGAGATGTATACAAGCTAAAAGAGATACTTGAACTCACGCATTTTGAGTACCCACACGCAAGAAGCACGCCCATTCAGTGCTTCAAATGCCAACGTTTTGGCCATACTCAGGCCAGTTGCTTGTCAGCAACAAAGTGCCACAGATGTGATGCGAATCACCGAACATCCCAGTGCACTAAGCTCGTATCGGTTCCGGCACAATGTGAAAACTGTGGTGGACCACGCCCCACTAATTTCACGGGTTGCTCTAACAACCTATGGCCGAACAGTCATTTTCGAGTTGGAGCTGCTGTGTTTAATGACAAGAGCTGCTCAAAGATTCACTGTTAAGTAGTAGTTTTTAGTTATTTGTTTTAGAACTATAGCTGGATGATCTGGAGACTTTGATTTTCACATTCTTCTAAGTGCTACTTTAGGTCTTTCTAGTTAAATGCTGATAAACAAAAATCCAAAAAGATTAAATAAATATATTCTATAATAATACAATGTACTGTTATAAAACAGCAAAAGTAAGAAGAAATGAGTCTTACACTTAAGTTAAACCACAAAAGTGCTTTTGCTCCGAATAAAACATGCTATTTTTTTCCAACGTAAAAAATAATATTAATTATTTTGACGAAAAACGGCCCGAGCTCTAACAAAAATTTCAAATTACATAAATTAGATGACAGGCGGCACTAAAGTACATTATTGTTAAAGTACAAACTTATTGTATATTACATTATTTAATTAGTATTGTTAATGGATGCTATGTCATGTTCCACAGTTTTCACAAATTCTGACACAAACTCGCTGAGGGAAGCTAGTTCCCGATGAAGAACTTTTACTTCATTTCGAATGTTCTTCAACTGTTTATTGCAAGTTTCTTCAAAAGTTTTAATTTTGGATATTAATTCTTGGTGTTGAATTTTCTTAGGTTTCTTTTCTTCAATTTTAATTTCAATATCATCAATTGGATTTTGTATTAGCATTGGCAATTTTGGTGGAGTAATTTGGTTATCAACCTTAGCAGAATTTGTTATAATTATTTCGGCATTAGATGTTTCTACCTTACTTGAATCAGCTTCTTTTATATTAACATTTGGTAATTCTATTGGTTTTTTAGAATGTGATTCAATATTTAATTTCTTTGTCATAAATTGTTTACTTGATGTTAACTCAGTAGTGGTAGTAGCAAACTGATGATGCATTTCAGAGATACTACTACTGGTAGTATGTTTGGTGAAATTTGTTTCATTAGTAACCATTTTACTTCTTCCAATTAAATTGTCTTCGATAGTTTTTACAATCTCACTCTTTTTATGAATGTCAGCCGTTTTTTCACCTTTTATTTCATCTTCATTTTTAGATATACTTTTATCTGGCTCAGATTTAGTATAACTCGTAAACTTTCTTGACTCAAATGTGGTAGCCGTACTCTTTCTATTTATATCGTCGTTTCTAACAAATTCTTCTATACTCTTCTTTTCTTCATCTAATAGGGATCGTTTATGTTCTCTTTTTTTACGAAATTCGTTCATCCAAGGAATTTCTTCCTTAATAACTCGTTTAGGCTGTATTATTGTACTTATACTCGTTCTTCTAGTCAAATTAACTTTGCCATCGACAATTGTTTCTTCATCTACTTTCGCTTTGTGTATAACTTCTGTAACTTCATTTTTTAATATTCCATTGTACTCTTCATTCTTCGTCGTGTTTTCCTGCTCCTCCGGTGATAGATCATCACATTCCAATGACATGCATCGTTGAAGAGCATTTTCTTTCAGAAAGTGTTGACTTGGAGGCCTGCCAGTACTTTTTGTCCGTGTACGTCGGACGTCAGAAAGCGGAGTAGTATCTACCACATCTTCAATATTATTATCTTTGCTGTTTTCAACGTTCATCGTCAACTACAAAATAAATTTTTATAATAAAATGGGTGGGTATATCAGTTTAATTTTAAAAGATAAAATATTCCGCCTCGATATATTTTTTTGCATTAACACAGTGGGTTTTGTAATAATCACTAAGCAGCAGTATTGATTTAAAAATAAATTAGAGAAGTTTACATAAAGTAAATATTGGACTTACCAGTTTATTTTAAATTCAATGTAAAACAAGGAAAATTGTACTTCCCGGCCTACCTTACGTACCTAGCAGGTATGCATTAAACCAAAGTATACACAATAGTAGATAAATTTTAGATTACCAGCGCAACTTTTAATAATATCAAGCCCTGATAAGATGATAAGTTCAAGTGGACTATGTTTTCATTTCCCTATTTATTTAATTTTCCTTATTTTAAATTTAATTTTTAGTTGTCGATTTTTACATTGAAAAATTTTTTTGAGTATTTATTACATTTCGGGTTGAAAGCTATAAAAAAAAGAAAAAGCCGAACAGATAAGGAACAAAAAGGAATAAAACAAAAAAAATTTTGAAATTAAAGAATAAACTTGAATAAGAAAGTTAGCTCTTCGAGTTTGAATCATGTAACTTTAGTGTCAGCAATAAATTGATCATACTAACTATCTTGTTAATTTTACATTACAGATACAGTTAATTATAGAAAAATATTTCAAAATTTTATCCGTCAAAATATAATTTAAAAATATTAGTAAAAATTCTCGCAAAGCAAAATCATTTTAAAATTAGTCTGTAACCATAAATTCTACAGCAGCTGACATTAAATAATCGTGACCCTCTTGAAATGCGTCTGCATCTTTAAAAATGATATTAAGATAAGTGCGAAAGAAATAAAATTAAGAAAAAAATATAAAATAAACAAATTTTTTAAATAAACTTGCGAGGCTGCGTCGTGCGGTAGGCCTCGCGAGGCAGCTGAGTGTGAGTGATCAAACTCGAACTACTAATTTCAAGGTTGCCCCGAATGTATTGCCTGCGTTGTGTGGTTGTCTCAATTGTAATGTACAGTGAATAAAGAAATGATCTAGACAATCCTGTTTTCAATTGTTCAGTTTCAAACCTTTGTCAAGCAAACATCAATTTTAAAACAAAACTTTTCAGACATTTTTTGTTGAAAATTTCATTCCCTTCAATTTTGTTCATTTACATTTTTTTATTTTATAGCACCGTTTCTGATTGATAGCGACTTAAACAAGATTCTGTAAAATACAAAAAATATTATCATCTATATCTCGGATACGCTGCGACCAAATAGAAAAATGTATAAGAATAAAATTGTAGACAATGAAACTTACAATAAAAAATTACCTATTCAATTTTTCATTTCGTTGCACCGTTTCCGAGATATAGACAAAAATATGTTTTGTCTTTTACATGTCTTGTTTAAGTCGCTACTAGTCAGTCTCGTTAAAAAATTGCCCCACTTATCACAAAAACGGCCCGCTTTACGCCGAATTTGTTAGATCGCCAATCACTTCATAACGGATCGACCGATTGGGGAGTTCTTTGAAATTTCTTGTAGCATTTGTGACAGCCGATCTGGTACTGGCATAACCCTACTCGCTAACGCGTTCCATTAAAAGGTTGCGCCACTTATCACGAAAACGGCCCATTTTACGTCGAATTTCTTATATGGCCAATAACTCCGTAACGGATGGGCCGATCGGGGCCTTCTTTGAATATTCTTGTAACATTTTTGACGGTCGATCCGATTCTAGCATAGCCCAACCCGCAAACGCGTCCCGTTAAAAATTTGCCCCGCTTATCTCAAAAACGACCTGATTTACGCCGAATTTCTTAGATCGCCTAAAACTCCGTAACGGGTTGGCCGATCGGGGCGTTCTTAAAAATTTGTTGAAGCATTTTTGACAACCGATCCGATTCTGACATAATCCAACCCGCAAACGAGTCCCGTTAAGAAGTTACCCCACGTATCTCGAAAATTCGGCATGTTTTAACCCGATTATCTTAGATTTCCAATAACTCCATAACGGATCGGCCGATTGGGGCGTTATTTGAAGCTTCCCTGTAGCATTCTTGACGAACGATCCGATTCTGACATAACCCAACCGGTAAACGCGTCCCGTTAAAAATTTATCTCACTTATCTCGAAAACGCCGCCAGTTTTACCCCGAATTTCTTAGTTCGTCAATAACTCTGTAACGGAGTGGGCGATCGAGGCGTTGTTTAAAGTTTCTAGTAGCATTTTTGACGGCCGATCCGATTATGACATAACTCAACCTGCAAATGCGTCCCATTAAAAAGTTGCCCCGCGTATCTCAAAAACGGCCTGATTTACGCTGAATTTCTTAGATCGCCAATAACTCCGTAACGGATCGGCCGATCGGGGCGTTATTTGAAATTTCTTATAGCATTTTTGACGGCCGATCCGATTCTGGCATAACCCAACCCGCAAATACGTCCCGTTAAAAAGTTGGCCTACTTATCTCGCAAACGGCCTGTTATACGCCGAATTTCTTAGATCGGCAATAACTCCGTAAAGATTGGCCGATCGGGGTGTTCTTTGAAATTTGTTGTAGCATTTTTGGCCCTAGCCCAACCCGCTAACGCGTCCTGTTAAAAAGTTACAACAAAAAATGTTGCAAAATTACTGTCCTACCGCTGAGGCAGCCTCATGAAGTGTATACGAAACTTTATGCTGCTATTAATGCTTTACACCAGTGATTCCCAAACTGTGTTCCATTGCACCGATTTTCAATCGCACATCATATAAATGTTAATAATAATGCAAAATTTTCCTGTTTGTTTCAAGTTAATACGGCAACGGCTAGAACTTTCTCCGTCTTGACAACCCGCGCCACAGTCTTCCCGGAAGATAGCGCTACAACTCCACTAATAGTTAAAAGTATCAAAAATAATATCGACAGTTTTAAAAACTCTAAACAAATCGTTTCTATTAAAGGAAAATCGTAAAGTTTGACTAATATTCACCAGTCAAAAGGTACTTTCCTCTTTAAAACAGATTCTTAGCATTCTAAATACGTGATTTTCGAGTTCTGGCGGCTTTAGGAATGTTTTAAGCAATGGCGTGTACTCAGAGATCCAAGTTTTCTAGAACCGTAATTTTGGAGTTCGAGCGGCTTCATAGATGTTTTCAAAAAGTGCGTAGGCTCAGAGATCCCGTGTTTTGAATCAAAATTTTTTAGTACAGGCGACCTTCAGGGATATTTTCATCAACCACTGGACTTAGAGATCCATTTTTTCTGTAGCCGTAATTTTCCAGTTCGGGCGACCTTCAGAGATGTTTTTCCCAAAAGTGTAAATCCAGACTCATTCGTTCCAACTTTTGTTATGTTCTTAATTCTGTCTGTGGTTTAGAGCAAAGTTTTGCAAATTAACAATCTGGCTCTAAATTTTTTAATAATTAAAAATCCATTCTGTATCTAAATAATTAGACCATTTGCTAAGCAACAAAGCAGGTCAACCAAATGCTAAATTTAGAAAGACAACATTTTATAAAAAATGTAAATATTTAATTCTGCATTTTTTGTAAAGAACCGCACGCGTATCCCAATTTTAAATATATGACCAACTTATCAACCAATCTTTCGCGTGCGTCTCATCAGCAATAAAATTATAAATTGAAAGCTGTATTGTGTGCATAATGCACGTATAATACGGACATATTTTGCGCAGACAAAAGAACCGCAAGGACACAGACACTCAAAATATGTTTCTGCAGAAAATTGACTTTAAAACTGAACTTCAATAATTTTACAAATTAATATCTTTGAAAGTAATAATTAATCAATATTTACTTTGGAGAGCCAATTCATCAAAAACATTACATTTTTAGAAGAAAAAAAGTGGGGTTTTTAAGAAAAAAGAGTTTGTATAATGTCCCATGTAAGAGAAAAATTCCATCCAAAAGATACAAAATTGGCAGCAAACTTTCATGTGATTTACACTGAATTTTTATTTAAGAATCTTAAAATGCTGCTATCCTGCCGTAGGACTTTTTTTGAGAAGAAAAAAATAGGGGTCTGCTCATTTTGTATAAACAACATATTTCAGAAAAATCTAATTTTGGAATTTGAACTCCAGAGCCTGCACGATTTTAAGTTAAACAATTATTATAAAATTTCAAAAATTAATATCTCCTAAACTAATTATCAACGGATATTGAAAATTTGCAGACATAAGTGTCCAACCAAAAATATATCAAATTTTTAGAAAAAAAAGCAGATATTTTAAGAGAAACAATTTTTCATTTTTTCAGAAAAATTTCTCTATTTTTGATCTTTTGAATTTTAATATATTTTTTGACTAATTTTAGGGTGAGAAGATACGGATTTCTTCAACCACTGATTAATATAAAAAAAAACACAATATTTTACAACACCATTGCCATTATTAACCGTTTTCTTTCAATTTAAATTATTAACTTTTCAGCTAATTTGACGACCGGGGACATTTTTAAAAATTAGTGATTGTTCAGGTACAATTATTGACAAAAATTTAAATTATATTTACAGAAAACCTTTGTACAATATAAAAAATATATTAGTGTTGTTGCCTTCGCATCTTTCTTTCTAATTTTTTTTGTTTCTTTTCATCAACTTCCGGTTGATTGGGAGCTTGCTGTTGAAAGAAGTAAGGCGATAAAATATTTTTCCAAACAATCCAAAATGCCCTACACGGGGCCAACAGCCACAAGAGCCAAAAGTAGTTTGAAATAATGGACGAAAGTGTCTGGCAAGCCGCAGTTAAAATAATAATATCTTTGACATGCCTGAAATTCTTCATTTAGTATATTTTCTAAGATATCATTAACTCACTTACTCGGCAATACCTCCTTCCATGTTTAAATCAACGCCACTGTCCAATAATTGGCCAGTCTCAGAATACTTCGCTTTAGCCATGTAAGCCATGAATTGGTATGAGGCAATATAAATGCCACTTGAAAATAAATATAAAAACTACAAAAAAAAATCGGCATTAACATTTTTGTAACATTTACATTTCTATGTAAATTGTACGTACCACATTGAGGTAAGAATAGTAAAAGACTAATAGCAGGAAAGCTGTCGCACTCGATATAATTGCCATGTATCGATAGAACCTAAGTGTAGCAACATTCTCTTCCACTATTTGCTTGGCTCCTTTCGTGCCTTGTTTTCCCTTCTGCGGTGGCTGAAACAAACTCAATAAATTTCTAATTGAATATTAACTGAAAAACGATAGATCACTTACAGCCATTATGTCACAAATATGTTTTTATTTCATATATGAATTTAAAGTACTTCCACGTTGTAACCTAATTTTAATTGAATGTCACTGTCAAACTTGAATCAGCTTTCAACAGTGATTTCAAACAAGTTTGCTATATTTGCTATGTCATCCAACATTTATCGCAAGTTAGTTTACTGTAATTATTATTGTAGAATATACATTTAGAAATCCATCTTTGGAATTTTGAATAATTATGAGTAAATCAACCTCAAACATTGTAAAAGTAGGGTTCCGGTTTTGTCCTTCAAGGCACTATATTACTATATTACTACTATATATTCTTTATCTATGCTTCAAGGCGCCGACACTGATATGGAAACCTGCCATCTACCTGTATAAATTTGAACAACCCAAGAGTCCTTGGTCCTTACACTTGACAGTTGCGGTGTATTTATCTGTCAAACCAAAGAATTATTTTCAAAAATTATTTACAAGAACTGTTATTAATAAAATGTCGTCGATTATCAACGCTTTGGGTTCCTATGCGTTGCTAGCATAGGAAAATGAATCCATTTTCAAAATGCACCTTTAACTTAAAATTATGCAAACGTCGAAGACCTCCATAAAATTTAAGGATCAAGAGTAATTTATTTGCCATAAAACATGGATTATAGCTACACTCCTTTTCGTAAAGAAATAGACCTGCATAATCGATGTTGTGGCGGAATGGTATGGTGTATACGTGATATATGTGGAATAATATGTGCAATTTTAACTTGGGTTTTAATTTTATATGCCCAGTTTGTTGTGACATTTGTTATTCTGTTTTCCAGTTCTTACACTTTGTATAGCGTTTTTAACTTAGTTTTATTCCAAACATGCGCGTTTTTAGCATTTGCATCACATTTAAAGACGATGTTTACAGATCCGGTAAGTAGTCTATGCTTTCCTAGTTCTTAATTTACCAAAATAATATTTTGTAGGGTGCGGTTCCTAAAGGGAATGCAACTAAAGAAATGATCAAGCAAATGGGATTTAGGGAAGGTCAGGTTATTTTTAAATGTCCAAAGTGTTGCAGCATAAAACCTGAACGAGCACATCACTGTTCGGTATGCCAGAGGTGTATACGTAAAATGGATCATCATTGCCCGTGGGTAAATAACTGCGTAGGCGAGAACAATCAGAAATTTTTTGTACTCTTTACCGTAAGTACTTGACTTTTGTAGATTCTTCCACTTGACTGATTTATCTCGTAGAGGAGGGAGGGGCACGTTGGCATGTTTGGAGCATTTTAATTAATTAAATTTTGAAATGCATTTCTAACAAATTATTTTTTATTTTAGTTTTATATCGCCGTTATTTCACTGCATTCGCTGTTTTTAGCGGTAAACCAATTTTTAAGCTGCATAAAGAGTGAATGGAAGGATTGTTCGGCGTATTCGCCACCTGCGACAGTTGTTCTGTTGCTGTTTTTAATTTTTGAAGCGTTGTTATTTGCAATTTTTACGGCAGTTATGTTGGGAACTCAGGTGCAAGCAATTTGGTACGACGAAACCGGCATTGAACAGTTAAAGAAGGAGGAGGCAAGATGGGTGAAGAAATCGCGCTGGAAAAGCATACAAGCTGTTTTTGGACGATTTTCCATTGGTTGGTTTTCGCCATTTGCTGGACCTAGTCGCAAGACGAAGTACGAAACGTATCTGTATTCAGTGTAATTATAATTTATTAAGTAAAATTTATACTTATTGTATCGGTGATGTAACTAATGAAAGGTTCGGCTGGATACGAATCGACCTACTTGACCTAGAGAAATTTAAACATATTTTTAACCTTTTTAGTGGGGTCTTAATGATTTAGTTACGCCACTGTGAATACATATCTTGACTGTACTTTTTTCAAATTATTATACTTTATTGTGAACTGATGTGCATTAAATATGTACCAAAAAATAAATATCAAAGACACTAATTAAGTATTTATTGTGTTTTTGTAACGAAATAACAGTATCAGATGCATGTATTTTGTAACGACATTATGTTACCCATGCCTGGACCATACAGATTCAGTAGCATTCAAAATCGTTTAACCAATTTAATTGGACATGTTTTTTTAATCGAAAAATGCCAAGAATAAATGTTTCAGGATTCTGGATTGGAAGTGGAGGGCCGGCCGAAGCTTGCATGCACTCAGGCCATATATCGGGCCCATTATGCTACCTTTGGTTGTTTAGCGGCCCACCTTCCTTGTATTCCTTTTGCCATCCCTTAAAACAACTTAAAACAAACTCGAGTATTTTAGAGTGTGTCACTAATACTGGCCATGTCAGGCCAGAAGTTCCCTAATATGGATCCTCTTTTTGACACTAACGTGGGGCAATTGCAGAGTACATGCTCCATCGTTTCGTCTGCTTCATTACATCCGCGACAAATTGGTCTATCAATCAGTCTCATTGTGTTTAGATGTTTATTTAGCTTACAGTGTCCCGTAAGAAATCCAGCAATAATACGCAGATTATTCCGGGATAACTGTAGTAGATAATATTTTGCATGTTTTTTAGAGGAAGAACGTATTGTCGCCCGCGCTTGTCGGCATCTAATCACATTTGCCCATCTTTCCGCATGCAATTTTCGTGTTTTCATTTTTATGAAGCCTCGCCAGCTCATCAGCCCTCTTGTTACCCTTGTGCCCTTTTACCCAACCAAGAGTTAGAGCATTGTGCGTTGATATCACATTTAGTGCCCGGATACATTGTAGCACCAGGCTCGAGACAATCTTGTGGCGACCAAGTGCCACGAGAGCAGCTCTACTATCTGTGAATATTTGAATTTTTTTGCCTCGGATATCCTTTTCTTGGACTATCTCCGCACAGTGTAATATACCCATAAGTTCCGTTTGGAAGACGGAAGCATATCTACCCAGCGTTAAACTTATATCCAGCTGTAGTTCAGAAGAGAAGATACCTGAGCCGGTATTGCTTTTGAAACCATCCGTATACAGACTTGTGTCTGATTCGTCTGCTCCTGTTGCGTTTGGTAAGATGTTAAACTTCCTGTCAAACACATATATGGGAGAGATTCGGTCGGCATCTAGATCCAGAAGAGGCATTCTTTTTGAACAAACCTCAAGGATTCGTGCGTGCTCACCTCCTCCCTGCCTATGGGTCCAAAGCCTCCTGCCCGCATCCTAAGAGCAGCTCTCACCGCCTGCTCCTCTACATAGAGATCCAGCGGAGGAAGGCTTAGGAGAGTCTCCAAGGCCACAGTGGGTGTCGTTTGCATCACACCCGTTACTGCCAAGCAGACTGATATCTGCAGCCGATATAGAGAGGATGCTGTTGTTTGATTCTGGGCCACCAAACGAGTGCACCATAGTATAGCATAGGTCTTATTATGGCCGTGTAGAGCCAGAGGGCGATCATCGGAGAAAAACCCCACGATCTTCCCATTGCCCTTCGACACTGCCAGAAAGCCATGCCAGCTTTGGTCATTTTAGAATTGATATGGCTGCCCCACAGTGGCGGATTTAAGATGTTTACGGCTATAGGGACGGTAGCCCAGGGCCGCAAAATTCAGGGGCGGCAAATTTTTGAAAAAATACCAAAAGCACATGTGAAAAAACCTAATGGATAAGTACTATTTTAATTAATTGATTAAAATAAAATAAATTATTTATAAACGTTTTTTTATTATAAGACTTTTCCATTTTTGTTGTTCTAATCCCAGTTGACATGGTTACGTCAAATCACGGCAATAGTTTTAGTAATATTTCGTCGAGGACGTCAAATGACTAAATACTGACGTTAGTGTAACGTTGTTTGATGACCTATTTTTGACGTCAGAAAAGTAACGTCATTTTCCTTTGTAATTTTCAATCTCATGAAATGAAAAACCTTCACGTCAAATTTTGTATTTTATTTCAGCTAATATTTTGTTATTTAACTTATGAAATTTAATGCAATAAAAATTGAAGAAATTTGTTGTTTTGAAAGCTCAAAATCTTATTGATTTTTAATATTGTTTAATTCATTTGTTCAATTTTTATTTAAATATTAGTTTTTAGTGCAATAACACGTTAGTTGAAAAAACTTTTTTTCTATGTTTAGGTCAAACGAATAAAAACAATTTTGCAACTACGAGATATTTTATCCTCGTCGGTATGCAGTATGCAGATGATTGTAGTCGTTCGTGAAGTCGTACACGGTGTAGTTTGCTATCCAGTGATTTGTGGTACTATCTAATTTATAATCTAATAATTAGGTAAGTTTTTATTTTATACTACTCATCGTTTTCTACAAATATTAACTCATCACTTGAACTTCACAGGGGATCCCCGTTCTTTATTTAGCAAGTTTATTTTTTGTATTATTTTCATCATTCAAGTTTGTTTTTGCTGTTATCTATTATTTAAATAAAAGACTAAATAAATTGGGTGCGCAATATTTTTTTTCTATAGAAATTTTTTCTTCGCCGGAATCAATAAATTCAACTTGGTTTCTACATATGTCAAGTGTATAGAGTAGAGTTTGACTCTGAAGTTGGTGGTAGCATGGCTATTGTTCACAAATTATGGTTAACACCACGAAAAAAGGAATTCCATTGGCATCCTTTTAAAAAGCAAGACTTCTATAATAAAGCTCTAAATCAATAAAGGGTCAATTACCAGAGAAAGATTGGACATTATATGCAATATCTTATATATAGGTGCTTTTTTACAGAATGGTATGTATTATTTATTATTGTGCACAGTGCACGTCTTGTATGAAATTCGTAAGTCACCAATTTTGATGTAGTCAATTTATTTTAATAGGCTTTTATAAATCAAAATTTTTTATTGGAAGCTTCCCTGGTGGAAATATTTTCTGAAAAAACTCTGAATTAGACTTTTGCAGGGTTTCTCAGAGTTTGTAGGACTTCTGAAGACTTTGTTTTACTTTTTCAGAGAAATATTTCCACCAGGGTTTAAAACCAGAAATTCTGCTAATGTAACATTGATGGCTTTTAGACGATTGTTAAGTAATTGGAAATTTTCAACAAATAAAACTAGCGAAAAATACATTAATTTTATAGTAGTAGGTAGTGGCATAATTATTCATTTTCTACACCTTCAGATAATTACTTGTGCATAATCGAAAAGTTAACTACGATCATACCTTTAAATTTTAGATAGCCCGTGGTTTTGCCACCTAAAATTTGAAATTATACTAATAGAACTTTCTAACTATGCATAAAGCTGTGTGATATATATAATACACCACTGGTAAGTATAATAATTTGTCTGCGAGACTTATGAAATTACGTCCTAAGGGCGTATGAAACTCGGTACGCGACAACTGGGCGACGTATAACTGGGCGATTGGTAAACTAGGCGACGGTCAACTGAGCTATATTGGTAAACTGGGCGACGGGTAAACTGGAAACGGTGATTCAGGGCATTCAAAAAAGAAAATGGCTATGATATATTTATGTAACAGGTACTGATAGTTTCCTATAAAACCAATAACAATTTCAAAGATTTTAATTTCTTGTTCTTCAGAAACAATAATAAATAAATAGGAGGGGTGGGGGCGGCAACTTACCAGTAGCCCCTAGGCGGCAAAAGTGTAAATCCGCCACTGATCTCGGAGAATCGTGCCAAGCTGTTGGTTTGGGTTTTTGGATATCGTCCTCTTCAATTTGGCAGCATCCGTAGTGAACGCAATACCACTGCGGAAGTCTCTCGTACTCCAGCTGAAGGGTTTTAAATTCCTCCCAGTCAGACATTCTTCGATTTTTTGACCTCATTACAAAGCCTCGTAACCGCCTTCCGAAGCCGATCTAGTTCGCTGTACCACCAAGGCGTTGCACGCTTCTCTGAGTCAGCCACCGTCAAAGGACATGAGGTTTTGAAGAATTTTGTGAGAGACTTCTGCAGTATGTTGCAGTAGGTCTAAATTGGCCTTCGTGGCAATTGACCTTGGCATATTAGTCTTCAGGATGCCTGACAGGCCGTTCAAAAAGGCTTCTCTGTCGAGCTTTTTAGGATTCCTGGACTGCCTTGGTTTCACTTTAATTGCTTTAATCTTAAAGCATATCCATTTGTGATCTGACATGGTCAGCTGTTTAGACATGCCATTCCATTATTTGTGTAGAAATTTCTAACGTTGCCAAGGTGATGTCAATAACAGAATGGCGTTAAGGCGACACATAGAACGTTGGTGTGTCCCCTCGGTTAAGAATTTCTAAGTTTGTACAGATAAGGTATTCAAATACAGATTTTCCTCTATTGTTAGTGGATTTTAGAGGGCATTAGAGTCGCAGACTACAACGAGGTGTCTTTTATGCTGCTGGCAATAGCTCACCAGGTCCACCATCTTTTGAGAAGGCGGAAGGTCCTGGGAGTCAATTGGAAGATATATAAATGCCAGAATGACATCTTTTGGACCTTTCCCAAAATCACAGCTCAGCCGGACAGGTGTTAGGTCACTGTCGCCGAACTGCGGTAGGGGATTTGCCTGAATATTGCCAGGTATGAAAATACATGTCCTGGGTTTGTTTGAAAGGCTACCTGTAAAAACATTTCCCTTCAGCGCAGAAAGGCCTATAATTCTGCCTTTTGCAATATGTGGCTCTTGTATTAGAGCTATTGCATCCGTACAGCCAACCGTCGCCGCTGTGCTGTGCTGTAGGTTAATTTGGATAAATTTAAATTGACCTTTTTAGTGGGGTGTTAATGATTTAGTTACGCCACTGCGAATACATATCTGACTGTACTTTTTTCAAATTATTATACTTTATTGTGAACTAATGTGCATTAAATACATAATGTACCAAAAAATAAATATCAAAGACATTAATTAAGTATTTACCTATTGTGTTTTTGTAACAAAATAACAGTATCAAATACATATGTTGTATTCTGCACCATACAGATCCAGATGCATTCAAAATCGTTTAACCAATTTAATTGGACATGTTTTTTTTAATCGAAAAATTCCAGGAATAAATGTTTCGTTTTGAAACAAGTTTGCATTAACTAGATGCACTGTATATTTGCGTAGAATTTCAGTAAAAATCATGAACAAACTCATTTTTCCTAAAGCGTCGCCAAAACATTTTCTTTTCCCTGTAAGAAGTGTAATTTTTATCAAATAAAACTTTTGTACTATGTTTACCTAATCCAAATGGAAAAAATCCTTCTGGGAAGGTTAATTTTTCGTTAGAATCTAAAAATCTTTCTGGTTTAAAAATGTTGGGCTGCTCAAAGTATTCCGAGTTTTTATAAATGGAATCGTAACATAAATAGATAGTTGAACCCTGAATATTAAAGAAAGACACGACTTTAGTTGATTTGACAATTAAAAGCAATTAACCTTAGGTAGTTCATAACCATCCAAAACAGCAGTCTTGATTGGAGATCTTGGTGGACCCAGCGGAGTATTTGTATAACATCTATGTATTTCGCATATCACCGCTTCTATATATGGAACTCTGAAATAGAAATTTTTTTATATTGTGATTAGTTATCTCGCGAATCTTACTTCAGCTTATCTTGGTACTCTAATGGCTTACTTGGATCAAATGTTTCATCTAAAATTTTTTGAACTTTAGCTTGCACATCCTGATGAATCGCCATGGCAAAAAATGCAAAATCTATGGCTCCACTTGTAACATTTGTTCCGGCATAAAATATATCTAGGCATACTAATCTCAGCTGTTCATCTAAAAAATTTTTGAACATTGTACTACATACAATTTTGCAATTTTAACTTACATGTAAAAAAAGTATCAGTTCCATCGAATCGTTTCATTTCGGATATATAGGCATAAATTAAATCGTTGTTTGCTTCTTCCGTCCAGGTACGAAAATGTTTTTCAAGTGTATCTTCTAAAAATGCTACTAGTTCTGAATTTATCTCTTGCAATAAAGTATATCCAAATTTTTCAGGTGCAAGAAATCTTAACCAGGGGAAAAAATTTAAAGTGCCTCCAGATGCATCGAACTTAAGTGTTCGCCGATGCATGAGGTCTAAGAGTTTAGCCACTCGTGGATCTTGTTTTAATGTTGAATTTCCATCTACGAAAGTCCATAAAACATTTAAAATACAAGGACAAAGTATTCTTCTGAAATCAATATCAATTGGATTTGAATCTATAATTTCCATTACTTCTTTAATTTCATTTGTAATTTTGATTTCCATTGGTGTTCTTCCATATCCAGCTTTTCTAAGATACTTAGCTACGTATGTTCTTTGGGTTTCCCATAATTTTCCACTGGATAATGTGATACCTAAAATATAACGTAAAATAAATGTTTTAAATTTTCATATTATCAATATTTCGAATACCTTTCAGTGTTCCCAATGCTCGAACTCGGTTGAAATAAATATCTGGTCTTCCTAGATAATTATCATCAAAAGATATGTGTTTAATGAGCTTAGGAGAAAACACCATTATAATATGTTCTGCTCCTAACTTTAATGCAATAATCTTTGATTTATACTGTTCCGAGAAAGCATTAAACGCATACGCCACATCATTTTTGGATTTCAGGACATTTTGGAACTCTAGAAAGCTTCCGACAATTGGGTACCATTTCGGGCCTGTAAGATGAAGAATCTCGATAAAGTTAGCAATCAACTTTGAAGCCGGCGCCGGTATCCTGGCTCTCGATCTTTTTGTTTTTTAAACTAAGCCAAATAGAGTAATTTTCTGATCTAATCCATCTGATTCGGCGAAAGACCTTTACTAGGGTCAATTTATTCATGGCTAATAGCTTTCATTTCCTTTGAAGAAATTAAAAGACTTATGAGGAATTGAAATTAATCTTAATTTACTTGGAGAACTGAGAACATTTGAATCATAGAAGCAATTTCACCTTGATCGACCGAGATATCGTAAAAAGTATTCATTATGAAATAAAATTAACGTTGCTATCGTCACTTTTTACTAAAACAGTGTTTTATAGCATACGTTAATTTTATTTCATAGAAGCAAGCCTTATGATCTGTTTTTGTATTTTAGTATAATTATAAAAAATATATAAATTTTGTATTTGTATATTTTGGCGAGGGGTAGATCACTATTCTAATTTTTTCTAAAAAAATTATCAAAAATAACCAATTTTTCCAAAAACAAATATAACAACCACGCGTGCTTCGCGAATCAACATTAAAATTTATAACCAAACCATTATGGCAATTTTCTTTGAGGTTTACTTCACCAACTTGACATTATTGGAAATAACTGAAAACTTCAAATTTCGCGAAAACTTGGTGTGTGCAACCTGGAGGAAGGAATAATTGAGCGAAACACCTATCATAGTCTTGCGCTTTATTCCTGGTCAACAAGGATGTTGTGCAACTTTTAAAATGGTAAGCAGAACTGAAACACAATTTCACAAAAAATGACCGTCCCGGGTGGCACAATTTTTATTTTTTTATTTTTAAAAAATTTAAATTTTTTTATTTATGTCTAAGAAGTAAAATGGGCAAAGGCCTCTTGAAAGTATTAATATTTATTCAAAAGTATCGGTTGTAAAACTCTGTTCCCAACATTGTAACACATATACTGTTAAGATTTTTTTTAACAATAGTCATCAGTGTGGCTAGTTGTGAACGGAGCTTTTCGAAATTAAAATTAATTAATTTATTAAAAATTATGGTAAAATCTATTTACCTGGAGGATAATTCTTAGGTTTTTGTGTAGAATTGTACAAATGACGTACAATTAAATATATTATAAAACACAATAAAAAATATGTAAGCATACTTTCAGATTTACTAAGTAGATATCTGTTAAATTAATACATCTGGAATGGAATAAAATTACATTATTATTCTAGCGTATTTTTAAATTTATAATTAGTCGCTGACTAGTTTCGTATTTCTTAGAACATCATCAGAGTTATTATACGTATACTTCACGATCGTAGATAGGGGGGATATGGGTGTTCTAGCCCCCCTGAATTATAGTCAGCTAACTAATTAATGAATATTAAAAATCTTTATTAGATTATTAAATTGAAACAATTTTAAAGTAAATTTGTCGAATTTAGTCTGAATGTGCTCTTGGTTTTGCTAGAATTATTCTAGTTTTTAAGAAAATGGAGTAAGAATATTTCAGAAGAATTAAGAGAGTAACTCATAGTTTATGTAATTAAAATCCAGAAGTTTACAACAATTGAAATAATAATAAGAATCACTCTTACAATATAATACACATTAAAATTAGATGGTATGTATATAAATAATTATTATATAAAATAATTTATTCTTCTGTAGGCACCTCAAAATATACGATAGTCATATGAAACATGTCGTGCTAAATAAAACTGAAGAAAAGCAAGTTATCGGATTAATTCAAGTCTATGTAAACCACAAATTTGTTAATCTTTCACTAATGTTATTCCATTTCCTTAAAAACTAGAATAATTCTAGTAAAATCGAAATCATATTCGGATTCAGCACCACAAACTTACCCAAAAATCGTTTCACTTTCTTTTACAGCACAAAAAAATTAGTCTTTATAGTTGGAGTTATTTCTGTGAACTGATTAGATATGTTGTTGAGTTTTATATATTTCCACGTAAATCGTTATAATGCAAATTTCAAAATATTATTTACATTAATCTGCGCAATTCTTAACATATAATTAAGAAACAAAACAGTAAATAATAATCTTATTTATACATTGTATTAATAATCACATAAACATAAACTTTGAAATGCTATAGTTAATTATCACTTTCAACGGTTAAATTTCATTATCAATCATATTGGAAGATATGACTGACCTTTGGTCTACATATTACAATCTCTTTTTAATTACTAACATAAGAATCTATAATTTTACTATCAATCAAATCTGACGTAGTTTAGGCTAGATTTCTCTATGCTAATTATAACTTGTATTTAATAATTTTTTTTAAAAGTATCAATCTTGGTACTAGTTTAACTTGAAGTAAAAAAATAATTTTTCAATAAAAATAAAAATTTTGAGAATTTAAGTTTTTGTTTTGTAGCTTCCTTGTTTATTATTTTCTGATTATCTGTGAAACGGATTGGTTTTTTAAAAAATTTTACTAGAGAGAAGTTGTAGTTTGTTAAATTTCCTATCCGGAATCGGGCGTCAGAATTTTGTAAAATGTTATGTTTAAAAGATCCAGAGTTTTGAAAAAAAAACTCAAATTTTTTAACATTTTTTTGCTTAGGTATTTTAATTCATAACTCGAAAACTGATGATTTTAGATAAAAAATGTTTGAATCTAGTTTGTAGATTACTTCACGCTCTTTAAAAAAGTACTAATGCATTTTTACTAAAAAATCAATATTTTCCGAGCTATGGCTACGTGAAAGTGAAAATTACAAAAATTGCTTTAAAGAGGCCTAACTCTCGAATGTTTGAATTTAGAAAAAAAATTTGTTAAAAATGTTTCTTAAAAAAGTATCCTCCATCACCACCTAAGTTATATAAAATGTAACTCTTGGGAATTACTTGGGAACTTGATTGATGTGAAACTCGATTAGTTGGATATTCGATTGATGGGCTACTCGATGGATAATGTAGCATAAGAGATGTGCAACTTGATTAGTTGGGAACTAGATTGATAATGTAACTCGACTGATGTGGAAGAAAAATTTTTATCATCTACGCGGAAAAAAATGTTTTTTCTGGAGAAGCATTTTTTTTATACGATTTTGATTGAAATCCGGGCCATGGGGGAATCTCCTGACCTCTCTCGTCGGGCCTGCATGGATCTGTTTCCGTTGACGTTTCCGTATCTTCAGGTGAATTTGTTTCATAAGTATTTTGAGCTGTTCTATGAACCTCACTATTTTGCTGCTGTTTCCCCTTCCCCCATAAACTTTAGGATGATTTTGTTGGTAATTAGTATTATCAACCTGACGCGCAAACCCCAAATCAAGACCATCATCACAAACAGAGCAAAGGCCGTTGCGTTCCATTTGGTACCACTGTCAAGTAGCCTTAGCAAATTGTCACTCGTCAAGAAGATCCACATATACAAGGCTATCATCAGGCTAACTATGACCTAAGCCGCTCCCATGTGGGGAACAGCATCCACCCGGCAGATGCACAAGATTCAAATCATCCAAAACAAGATCCTCCGATTCGTTTTTATCGCTCCCTACTGCGTCACTAAACTAAGACTTCACGCAGACGGAAACCTTGAACTTATCAACGAGAACATCCGTAAGTTGTCGGAAAATCTATGTAATAATTGACTTATTTTCAGAGAATCCGTTTATCAGGAATCTAGGGCAATACGAACCAAGAGAAATTCTCGGTCACTCGCGACATTCTTCTGACGACCGATTAACCCACTTCTTTTTCAGAATTTCTTTTCTAGATTGTAGAAATAAGCTACTCCCCCAGATTGTAGACGTAGGCCACTCCCACCTACTACCAACTTAGGAGCCACTCGCTACAACGGACCGCAAAACCGTCGTAGGAACATCACCCGAGTCCAAGAGTACTCCTGCGGATTTCGATTCGGGTATCTTATTATTTTTAAAACCCTCGCAAAAGTTTGCTTTTCTTGTTTTTTCCTTGTTTCAGGATCACAAATGCAGTCCGTTGAAGCCTTGCGCTGAATCCACGGAGGTCATCGCCTCCCAAAATTCCACCGCCAAACAACGCATATGAGACGAAGGAGATATGGGGACACCCCGGCACTCCATTACATGATGAAGACTTAAGACTGACGTTCAAACCAAGATTGTTTTCATAGCCGATTTTAGTTGCTGTTTACGTGTTGCATCACTATACCTACCTTGCACGTCGCTATTTAACTGGCTCTCTCAAGGTGGTGGTGTCAGAATTTGATATATGTACGTCAAAATGACCATTAGATGGTGTACAGGTAAAGTTAAATCTTTAGTGGGATTGTCATAATTAGCAAATATTTTGTAATTCACTATTGCTGCATTATTATCAGAAAGTATTTCATTAGAATTACATGCTTGAGGTGCGTCCCGGTGAAACGGAAATTGAAAGGTCTCTTTGTATTTGATTCAATATAAATATCTACCAATATAATAGTAAGCGACTCAAGCTTAAGTAGCTCAGTACTTATTTAGCTTGATGATCAATCAATTGACATCAATCCTTCAATAATAGTATTAGGTATCTTTCGAATTCGTCACATTTCATCGAAGTGGGAGGCAGTTTTGTTTATAACATTAAAAATGTATAACTATTAATCCATGTTATATTATTTTGCTATTGTTGCGCGGCACTTGTTGATGACATTTTGTGATTTGTATTTTATTACGTAAATTTAATGAGATCTCTTTCTCTCAAATTTTTAAAAATATTTTTGCACAAAAACCTAGCCCGGGTCCTAGTGATCTAGTTTACAAAATTTTGCTTCAAATAAGTCAAAGGGTCTAGGAGAAAGCGAGAAACCAGTCAAACGTTCATTTTTATATACCTATAGAGATAATGCTCTCAAGCTTCCTGTTAGCTAAACAGTTAACACAGATAAAACTATTAATTATGGAAGAATCGCTTACATTAAAACTAGTACTCAGTGTAAGACTTAATCACTAGCAAACAAAGTCAAAGAGAAGAGCAAAATAAATTTGTGTGTACACTGAATTTCAACAGTTGGCAATTATTGATAAAGCATATCACCGATTGTTGATTTCTCCTACTTTGTAGTCGTAAAATTGATTTAGAAAGTGTTACAAACATAGTTGAGGAAATGGAAAATTGAACGCATATTCATCAGAAACTTGACAAAATTAGATAATGTGCTAATAAAATTGATATTTTGATAACATTATTTTGTTTTTGTGATTAATATTAATATTTTCTAGACACAAGAAAATTATTAGTTATTAAGTTTAAAATAAGTTGATTCAATATACTTTATGTGTGAATAACCAACGAAATCTCACGGTTTTTTAATTTTAAAAATAATTTCAAATTATGATTAATATTTTATGCTTTGACCAGTAGCCGTTTGGTGCACACAATTAAGTGTTTTTCAACGAAGTATGCGGCACTGATGACGACTAATGAGTCAGAAACACATACGTGGTATGATGGCTTGATAGTCGAATAAAGCAGTGTGTGTCTGCCGCTCTTTCCTTAATTGTGTTTTAACTTTTAAATTTTGAAATTTATACTAGCAATAGATTGCGAGAACTTTTATCTTTATAATATTTTATAATTTCAAATACAAATAGAACACAAAAAGTGAAAATTTGGGTAAAAAAACGATGTAATTATTTGCACTAATTTAATAGAAATAACATAATTTTATAATTTCAATTCATATTATTAAAAACAAATTTAAAAATTATAAATAAATAGGTAAATTGAATATTTTTAAAACCCTAACTTTGAGATTTAAATTTTTTAATGACTCAACATTCAGATCATCGTGATACTTTTGATGCGGAGCATCACGTAAATTTTAACGAAAACTTATTTTATATATTGTTCAATAATTACTCGATTAGTATCGTATTACAAGTAAGTGGTCATCCAGGTAAATTTTTGAATAATTTGGATTTTATAAAAAAAAAATTTCCGGGCCGGGAATCGGGGGGAAAAAGTGGGCGGTTTGTGAGTTGGGTAGGGCGAGTGTTGTTAAAACTTGTATAATCAGCGACTTTTTTTTATTTTTTATTAAAATAATTCGGGTAGAAAACGAGAGTTGTTGACTTTTGCGAGTCGGCATGTAAGGTGGGGACTTTGCTCGTATTAACAACGGCTTATTCCTGACGTCTTAATAATAATTTAACATTTATATTTTACTTATTAAATTAAGAAATTGCATAATTTTCATTTAGTAATAAACTACTAGTAAAGTAGTGAACACAGGGTAAATATAATACATTTTCATGTAATTTGAAAAAAAAATTTCAGGACCATATATGACAGTAAAATTTGTTTTAATGTAAAATTTTCAGGCGGTATACAAAGCAATATTGTTTATAGACAATCCACTAGAAGTTACAAAGAGTTTCAACAAAATTAATAATATATTGCAATGTTTCTGAGAGCTTACCTTGGCTTAAAGCTTTAAGTTTTCTAATCTAAATGCTCATAAGCATAATTCGTGTACTTTGCTAATTATTTATTGGGCGCCAATATTAATCAATAAAAAAATGTTCATTAAACGTAAATGTCTAAAAAATATCGTCAACTTGGATTAACATTTTAAAATAAAATAAAATAATTATAAATCAGTTTGTTTGGCCGTGATGTCGTAAAAATATCATAATAATAAAATTTGTTGAGTTATATCTCAAAACAATAACAATTTTAAAATTATTTACATTATTATTGTTTAATTATTTAAATTTAGGCGCCTATTATAACATAACAATACATAATAAATTAAAAATATAAAATACTCTCAAAATCTTTTAACCAATTTAATTGGATATTTTTGCTTGGATCGAAAAATGCCAGGCATAAAATTTTCTTGTTCAATTCGACTTGGATCCAAAGGATTTATTTTATAGTTGCGCATAATTTCAGCAAATATTAAAAATAAGCTCATTTTTGCTAATAGATCGCCGAAGCATTTTCTTTTTCCTAAAAAGTATAAATACAAAAATATTATAGTTTTTTATGCTTACTTACCTAGTCCGAACGGAAAAAAATGTTCGTTTGAGGTTAATCGACCGTTAGAATCCAAAAATCTCTCCGGCTGGAAAATTTCCGGTTTGTCAAAGTATTCAGGGTTCTTAAAAATCGATTCGAAAGATACAAAGACGGATGTGCCCTAAATATTTATAACAAAATTTTTAGTTAATATAACAATAATTCGAAATAACCTTAGGTATATCGTAACCATCCAAAATTGCGTTCTCTATCGGCGCCCTCGGCGCAATTACTGGGGTAACTGTATAACATCTTTCTATTTCACATATCACTGCTTCCAGATATGGAACTCTACAATGCATACTTTTTATGTCTACCTTTTCTTGTCAACAATTTTAAGTCATACTTCTTTCTATCACTGTACTCTAAAGGTTTACTTCTGTCAAATGTTGCATCCAAATTTTGTTGGACTTTGGCTTGTACATCTTGGTGAATTGCCATGGCAAAAAATAAAAAATCTATAGCAGCACTTGTAGTAGTTGATCCAGCAAAAAATAAATCACCACATATTATTTGTAGCTGTTCGTCTGAAAAATGATCTTATTTTTATAAAAATTGATTCAGTATCAAACCTTCCAATGATGTATCATATCTCCCATCTGTAATGCCAGGGACATATATGTAAATTAAAGTTGTTTATTATTATAAGGTTTTTATTTTACGTGTCTATTACTAGGCTCTCCCTAGCCTAGTAATAAAACGTTTTAAAAGTTACTCTTACATGTAAAGTCAGTACCAACTGTTTCATTATTGCGTTTAATTTCGGATATGTAAGCATAAATTAGGTCATCGTTTTTTCCTTCTACCCACGTGTGCCAATGTTTTTCAATTGTTTGATTCAAAAATGTTCCCAATTCTAAATTAAGTTCTTTTATTAAATTATATCCAAATTTTTCGGGTGCAAAATATCTTAACCAAGGGAAATAATTCAAAGTGCCTCCCGACATATCAAATGCAAGTGTTCGTTTATGGATAAGATCTAAGAGCTTCTTTACTCTTAAGTCATCTCTGGATATTTTAGTTCCATCCACTAGAGTCCATAATACATTTAAAATGGAAGGACAAAATAATTTTCTAAAATCAACATCGATTGGATTTAAATCAATTATTTTGATTGCTTCTTGTATTTCGTTCCTAAGGTTTGTTTCCATGGTTCTTTTGCCATAGCCGGTTTTTTGTAGATTCTTAATTACAAATTTTTTTTGAGTTGCCCATAGTTTTCCACTTGAAAGTGTAATACCTAAAATTTTCCGAAAATAACCGAGGGGCTTTTAAAATTTTTACATAAACATTTCACGTGCCTTTTAATGTTCCCATTGCACGAATCCGGTTAAAAAAAATATCTGGTTTTGCAAGATAGTTATCATCAAGAAAAATGGTTTTAGCCAGCTTGGAAGAAAACACTATTACAACATTTTCCGATCCTAACTTCAATCCGACAATGTTTGATCGATATTGTTTTGAAAAAGTTTCAAATGTACTTGTTAAATCATTGTGATGTTTTATCACATTTTTAAACTGTGGAAAACTTCCTGCAATTGGATACCATTCTGGACCTAAAAGTTAGAATCTCAATAAATTTTGTTGAAGTGGATTTGTGGGATGGAATTGTAGATATTACAGAAAAAAACAAAAGTTAAATTATTGATGGTTGGCCAGATGAAAATGAATGGCAATCAGTAGATATACTAAGCTGGAACAGGACCATTCTCTTATAAGAAACAGATTTTTCGGTAATACTGCCAGTTTGAAAACTGCCAGAAAAAACACTTTACAAACTAATAAAAATTGCTGCGTTTGGCAAAACTATATAAGATAAGGAAAGGTTTGCGGGGAAAGGGGATGGACGATATAGTGCTAAAGTAATTGTATAGCTGTTTAAATCTATACCAAATTATGCAAACTGGCGGGGTTGTCCAAACCAAGAGATGTTCTGGTGGAAATTGACAAAAATTAAAAAGTTAAGGTAAATTACAAAATAAATTATGATTTTCAATTTTTATTTAATTATATTTTGTAGAAAATAAGATAAATAATTGTAATAAATGCAAACAAACAAAAATTTTAAGACGAAGGGCGGATTAATAACTAATTTAATAAAAATGATTTAATATTGCATTTACCTGGAGGATAATTCCTAGGCTTTTTGGTCGAAATACACATAAAACGCAAAAGATAATATATTACGAAACTCAATAAAATATATATAAGCATATTATTATTTTTATTATACTCGTATACAATATTCAAGTCAAAGTAGTTGAATAACAAGTTGTAGTATTGCTTATTAGTAACTGCTTAAGTATGCATATTATAAACATATTTTTGAGTTGATATTTTTAGGTTTTTTACATTTTATGTATATTTAAACACGCACATATATTATAACTAACATTAATCTTCGAAAATTAAAAATTTCCATTATATAAGCGACGCACAAAAATTACCTAATTTTAATACATATTTAATTCCTAAAGATAATAATAATTAAATAAACTTTAAAATTACTAGGAGATTACGCGCATGAATGGATTAACAAGCGGTAATTCAAAACGTTTCTTTTGCCCACGTAAAAATTAGATCTAAGTCATTTATCTATTAGGAGATCATAGATTTTGTCAAACCCGATAGTCAAACAATGAGTTTATACAAAATATTAACGACGATAACCATAATATCTACTGGTAATCAGATATGCATTAGTTATAAAATTATATAATAATACCAAAACTATTACATAGTATGCACCGGACCACCGCAATGAATAATGCTATTATTATTATTGTGCTGGTGTTATTATGCAAAATATTATTAGGTTCGGCTGTGGTAAGGTGTTTTCATAGTATTAAATTGGAACTTAAAAATTAAAAAAAGGACAATAAAGTTTAAAATTCAAATTTTAATATTAACATTTATGTTTGTAAGTATAACATTTTAATGAAGTAAATTATTTCAGAAAAATTCCTATACAATTAAATTGGAAAATGCTAAACGTACATACGTAAATAATGAATTAATGGAATACAACGTAGAGGCAATTCCATTCAACAAAACTGTCAATTACTTAAATATGACTATGAAATTTAAATTTAAAGTAAAAGAAATCTTTGGGTATGCTCTAAATTGATTAATTACGTTATTTGATTATTTAATTTTGTATTTTATTTTCATTATATTTCTGTACTTAGTAAAAAAGCAAACTCGCATTTCGTAAAAAAAACATAATAAAAATTGGTATTATTCAACATTTAGCGAAATTTGGCAAAATAAGTCGTGGAGCGAAAATAAGTATTATTTGCTGTCTTACCACAGAATTATTATTTAGCCAAACTAAATTCTTTTTCTTTACTTTGTTTTAGTTTAACTCGACTTGTTATAGAATAACTAAAAATAATCGATCTTTTCTGATAATATCTTTGAATAAGATTTGGAAAGATGTACTATCAATGGAACGTTTCGGTGCTGAAGCTTTATGGACAGAGTATACTCGGCCACCATTGTTATGGCCACCACAAGAAAATGTAAATAGCCCTGTTAAAAATACAAACAAAATTTTGAAAAATTATTAATTTTAGGTCAACTATCACACTTTTGGTTGGGTACCTGATAGCAAATTTTCACCTCAAGTTATATCCGGAAAAATTAAAGTGAACATGACTTTGATGCTTTTAAATCATACAAAGCTTTATTCATGCGATTTGACTTTCAATCTTGTTTAAAAATGTAAAAAATACATTAATAAAAAAAATATTATCGTAGATATTTTCTATTAATGAGGGGGTTTAATAAATTAATTTATTAAATTTTCATGACGTCAGATATATCAAAGATAATATATTGTATTCTCATGACATCACACGGAAATATTTTTATAACGACGTAATGAAAACTTTTATTATTATAATTATACATATATCTTAATTAAAAATTTATTAACATTTTAAAATATCAGTGCCGATCGGGCACGTAAATTTTACGTACTGAAGCGACACTGCAAATTTTTAAATATTCCGTTCATAAAAAATCAACACATATGTACATAAATTATTCACCTATTCAGTAATGGCAAAAGCGGTACTAAATCAATGCCGTACCGTTACGAATTATATCTGTACCGTATTATGTACATAAATGATACCTTAAAGCAGTATCGGAAAATTGGGCAAATCAATACCGTACAGTTAGGAAAATTCGTGTACCGTTAATGTACATAAATGATAAATCACAACAGTAACGGCAAAAGCGGTAATAAATCAATGCCGTACCGTTATGTAAATGTTAGTACTGTATAATATGTACATTTTTTACGCCTTTGTGTCGATTGAGTAGTATTTTATTTATTGTGAAATCATTAAGTTACCAACCTCTTAAAACAAAAAGTTTAGGTTAATAAAATTGTCTCTTTTGATACGCGATTAAGTTTCTAAATTATTTTGATTTAGACGCAAAACATAAAAATTATTTTTGAATTTTATATGATTCTATGCACATCATTGTATTATGCAAATTTCAAGACATTGCCATATGTAATGGTACATTATTCAGTATTAATCTACATATCCACTACGTAATTCAAGAAACCTAAAAAATTAATAGAATTAAAAATTCAAATGTATTACGCACGTGTAATAAAATAAGTTACTAAAAATAAGCACTCCTGCTGAACCTACATGGTGACAGCAGAAATCAATCCTCCTTGAATTTGTCATGAACTATACAAAATATCGAAAAACTGTAAAAGATGGTTTTCTAGATAAGAAAAGAGACTAAACTGAATATTTTGCTCCCTTGATCTCAGATACCCCAACTTAAAATTTTTTTTATTTTTATTGAAAAGATTTAAAAGATCGATAATTTAAGGTGACAAAAAGATTATGCTGCCATTTAAATTGTTTTAAGATGGGGTTGCTGAGCCTCAAGGGGTGAGTCTGAACACTACGCAGAGTATCCAGAGTATCCCCCCTTTCCTACCTATAAAAGCTTCTTTTACAATTCTTCAATATTTTGTATGTAGACTTTTTCAAATATGCACTCTGTATATGTATATATTTTTTTAAATTAATTACATAATTAAAATATAATTAATGTTTTAATTCTTTTTTTGTTTTTGTATAAATATTTTTTGGACATAATAAATTATTTATTGTACCTAATTATATTTAAATTAATTATTTATTACGTATTTTAAGAGAACTTGGGTCAAGGTGTTTTATGTTTCAGCTGGTTTCAGCCCACAAAATCTCAGATTTTTGATTTTGAAAACAATTTCAATTTTTCAACTAGAAATTTAATTCGGCATATTATTCTGATATGCTCCAAACCGGATCAGGTTCGAGCATGGCGCGTGCCCTTTTAGGACATTTGTAATCTGGCGACTCCTGACTGAGTAGTCATAGCTGATAAAGATAAAGCAGTTATTTGAAATCCAAGAACAATGCGTGTGTATTTAGTACAAATTTTTGGCCTATTCCCAGATCTCCCTCAACACAAGAATTTAAACCGTCACTGATCTATCTTTCCTGAATACATTCTGGTGCTTTCCCAATGACTTTTCATTATAATAAGTTTTTAATCTATTTTGTATAGAGGTAACCATGATAATTATTATAAAAGGTCAAGTGTGACGTTCTGTCTGTTATTCCGCAACGGATTAAAGGATAAATGGATCAAGTCCAGTATATATTATATATCGGAGTATGGGTCATTCCACCAAATAAAATCATTTTTACGGGGCGACCCTTGCGGATTATGTTCAAAATTTGTTGACATGTTCTCTATAATAAGAAAAAAATTCTCTGAAAGTTTTAGCCCTTAATATGCAGCGGTTTCGGAGTTATGATTTTTTGAAATTTTAGGTTTGACTTTTAGGTTTTCCAGGGAGATGTTCGTCAAGGTTTTCTTAGTGTCGTTCGAATTTTACGTGGCGTCGATGACTTTTGGGTAGACTAGTACTTTGAATTTTTGAGGTTTGGATTGGCTAATTTGTGTAGGTTGACTTAAGACGGCTCGAAGGTAGTCCCGTGGGGGATTTTGCTTCGTTGGTGGAGCTTCGGGAGTGGAATTGGTCACATTTTCAATTCGGATGCCTGGATCTAAACGTGGTTGTTGAGGTATTGGTATGTTCTAAACTTGTTCTTGTTTTTCATCACCTTTGTCCTCTGACCTTGGTCCCTCAACTTCGCCACTACCAACCGGTTTTCAGTACTTTTTCCTATCAATGAACACGAGTAAGGAGGAAGACATGGAGAATTATTTAAGAGTTAAAAAGGAAGCTTACAAGATGTATAAGAAAAAGAAAAACAAGTGGATAGAGGGAATGATGGAGGAAGTAGAAGTAAGCGGGAAGATGAACAATAGTAAACTATTCTACGAGAAATTAAAGAAACAGAAAGTGGGACATAATATTAAGGCAAGAGGAATGCTGGACAAGCAAGGAAGAATAGAAGACGACCCGGAAAGAATTAAAAACATTTGGGTAGAGTATTTCCAGGAACTGTTAAATGATAAACGAATAAATGATGAAGTAGATATAAGTGAAGAAGACAAAGAGACACAATCACCAACATAAGATAGAACAACAGAAGAAGTAGTGCAAGTAATAAAGAACCTCAAAAATGGAAAATCGCCTGGAAAAGACGAAATTAACGCGGAATTGGTAAAATATGGGGGAGAAAAATTGCACAAGGAAATTTATGATCTCATAAAGAGGGTATGGGAGGAAGAAATAATGCCTAATAGATGGAGAGAGGGGGTCATGGTTACAGTAAAGAAAAAAGGAAACCCGGAAAGATGCAAAATTACCGACGAATAACTCTGTTGAATGATACCTACAAGGTATTGTCTACGGTGATTAGTAGTATACCGAAGTATACAGAAGTATACCGAAGTAATTGGGGACTACCAGTGTGGATTTATGAAGGGCAAATCAACAGTGGACGCTATATACGTGATTAAGCAGATCATGGAAAAAAGTCGAGAACATGATATAAACATATATACATATGTTATTTATAGACTTTAAACAAGCTTTTGATTAGATAAGTAGAAGCGAACTGTTTTGGACAATGAGACAATTGAAAGTACCAAATAAGCTTGTGAGATTGACGCAAATGACACTGAAAGGCCCAAGGCATGTGTGAGAACGGCAAACGGTGAGTCAGATGAGTTCATGATTAACAATGGAGTACGACAAGGTGATGCACTGTCTGCGACAATATTCAATATGGTACTGGAGAGAATAGTCAGAGAGACAGAAGTGAATGGAACAATAGTAAACAGAGAGGCACAGGAAATTGCAATCGCGGATGATGTGGTAGTGATAACAAGATCGGTAGAAAAATTGAAGGAGGTAGTAAGTAGAATAAGAAAAGCCGCGAATCCGATGGGACTGAAAATAAACCAGAGTAAGACTAAATACATGAAAGTTCAAAGAAGGAAAGAGATGGGAGGACTAGAAATGGAGATAGAAGGTGAAAAATATGAGGAAGTGGATGAGTTTAGTTATCTGGGAGTACAGCTGAATGGTAGAAATAAGAGAATAAATGAGATTAAAAAAAGAATCCAACAGGGCATGCAATAAGGCATATTATGCAAATAGGAAACTGCTAAAAGATAAAAAAAACTGTCAAGATCAACAAAGTTACGCATATACAAGACGATAATAAGACCAATAATTACGTACGCAGCTGAAACCATGTGTCTCAGTAAAAGCGATGAGGAAGAAATGAGGGTATTCGAGAGAAAGGTCTTACGTTCGATATTGGGAACTATAAGAGTGAACGACCAAGAATACAGAACAAGATGGAACTCTGAGTTGGTGGAATGTATGGATGGAGAGAACGTTGTGAGAACAATCAAGGCAATGAGAATAAGATGGCTGGGTCACGTGATGAGAAGCGATGGAGAGACTGCAATAAGAAAGATCACTGAGTGGAGACCGATGGAGGTGCGACACAGAGGCAGACCGAGTTTGAGATGGCACAACCAAGTGATAGATGACTTAAGGAGGTTGGGAGTGAGAGAGTGGAAAGTGAAAGTGAATAGTAGGCGGGAATGGAGGGAAATAGTGATGAAGGCAAGAAAAGACGATAAATTGTAAATGTAATTTAGACAATGAAAATGGGGACTAATCTAACCCAAAACATGGATCTGTAAAGTCTCGTCAGAGATAGCCATATTCCCTCGGGAATGTACAGCTTGTATTATTATTATTATAAAATTTTTATTTAATTTGATTTTTGAACGAAAATTGGATAATAGTGATTTGAAACAGAAAACTATAAGTACGACGAGGCATGTGGTGTTGTCAAGCACATTTGGCGAGCCGAGATAGATTGCATAGAAAATAAATTATACATTTTTAAAAATTAATATTGACGATTTATAAATTAAAATTATTTTTAAAAATTGAGAGGCTCGGGTCATCGCAATAGATATTATCTTCTTTCTCATTTAAATATTAGGATTACCTAATGTTGGGTTTAGTAACATTTCATTCTTATTGTCGAGAGTCACCAAGGAGGATGTTCATTAAATTTTAAACCATTAATCAGATGAAAATTTTCAAGCAATCAGTTTATTTAATTAATTTAGTAAGTTTACAAAAGTTTCATGGAAACTAAAATTGATTAACATAATTATTTTCAATTTTTAAATATATTTTAATTACAGTAGGTACATCCACCAGACTTATAAAATATTCTTAATGGGTATTTTAATAATAGCAGTTATAATAATAAGTTACTATATTATAAGTAGGTATATTTTTTCACAATATCATTATACTGAACAATTCATCATTTTTTCACCGATTTTTTCATAAATACTATGAATTTTTCATCAATATGATGAATTTTGTTCATTGGCGCAAAAATGATAAATTTTTTATCATCATTTGTCATTAAAATCTTTTAACCAATTTAATTGGACATTTTTGTTTTGATCGAACAATTCCTGGAATAAATGTCTCTTGTTCATTTATGATTGGATTCACTGGGTATACTTTATATTTGCGTATAATTTCAGCAAAAATCGTGAATAAGCTCACTTTTGCTAAAACATTGCCGAAACATTTTCTTTTCCCTATAAAAAGTATAATTTTATCAAATACAATACCGTCGAAAACTTTTCGACTATGTTTACCTAATCCAAATGGAAAAAAGGCTTCGTGGAAGATTAACTCTCCGTTAGAATTTAAAAATCTTTCTGGTTGAAAAATATCGGGCTGATCAAAGCATTCGGCGTTTTTAAAAATGGAATCGAAACACAAAAAGACAGTAGAACCCTAAATATTAACAAAATACATATTTTGTTGACATACATATATATACAGGGTGTCCCCGGATACACTTTACATAACTTATGTGGTGATAGACGACACTTTTCTAAGAAACATTTTTAACAATTTTTTTTATTCTTTAATCTTTAATCTTTTTAAATCTTTTATTGTCTAAAATCAACGGCTGTCGAGTTATAAATCAAAGTAAATAAAAAAATGTTTTGAAAAAAACCGAAATAAAAAAACTCCAAGTTTTCTACTTTTTAGTAGGTTTAATTTAATTCATAATTCGAAAGCCGTTGATTTTAGTCAAAACATGTTTGAATTTAGTTTGTAGATTACTTCAGGCTCTTTATAAAAGCGCTAATGCATTTTTACTAAAAAATCAATATTTTCCGGGCTATGGCCACGTGAAAGTGGAAGTTAAAAAAAGTGCTTTAAAGAGGTCTAATTCGGAGAAAAAAAATTTTTTTAAATGATTTTTTAGAAAACTGTCCTCTATTATCACCTAAGTTATGTAAAGCGTATCCGGGTACACTCTGTATATACAAGCAACAAACCTTAGGTATTTCGTAGCCATCCAGAATTGCGTTTTCAATGGGGGATCTTGGAGGAAGTACTGGGGTATTTGTATAACATCTTTGTATTTCACATATCACTGCTTCTATATATGGAATTCTAAAATAAAAATTTTTTATATTATGATGAGTTATCCAGCGAACAATTTAAAATCTTACTTCAACCTATCTTGGTACTCTATTGGCTTATTTGGATCAAATGTTTCATCTAAAATATTTTGAACTTTCGATTGTACATCCTGATGAATCGCCATGGCAAAAAATAAAAAATCTATGGCTGTATTAATAACTGTTGATCCGGCATAGAATAAATCGATGCATATCATTTGCAACTGTTCATCTAAAATAGTATATTATACATAAAGGGCTAGAACAGTAGTATTATCGTAGAGGTGTAAATTTAAAGCATTCAGAGGGCAAACTTACATGTAAAATAAGTATCTTTAGATCCATCGCATCGTTTAATTTCGGATATGTAGGAATAAATTAGGTCGTTGTTTTTCTCTTCTGTCCAGGTGTATGAATGTTTTTCGATTGTCTCTTTTAAAAATCCTCCAAGTTCTAAATTAATTTTTTTCATTAAATTATATCCAAATTTTTCCGGTGCAAATAATCTTAACCACGGGAAATAATTTAAAGTGCTTCCAGACATATCAAACGTAAGTGTTCGTCGATGCATGAGGTTTAAGAGTTTAGCCACTCTTACATCATTTCTCGACAGTTCAGTTGTTCCATCCACGAAAGTCCATAAAACATTTAAAATAGAAAAACAAGCCAACCTTTTGAAATCAACATCGACTGGATTTAAATCGATAATTTTTATTATTTCTTTAATTTCATTCATAATTTTGGTTTCCATTATTTTTTTTCCATATCCAGCTTTTCTAAGATACTTAGCTACAAATGTTCTTTGGTTTTCCCATAATTTTCCACTGGACAATGTGATACCTGAAATAAAAGATAAACATGAATCTGAATGTTTACAGTTCCATATATCATCATGTTGCATACCTTTCATTGTCCCCATTGTTCGTAGCTGATTAAAAAAAATATCCGGTCTTGCTAGATAATTATCATCCAGATAGATATTTCTAACAAGCTTAGAAGAGGACACTACTACAACATTATCTGATCCTAACTTTAATCCAATAATATTTGATTTATATTGCTTTGAAAAAGTGTTAAACGCATTTGCTAGGTCTTTTGTGGATTTCAGGACATTTTTAAACTGTGGAAAGCTGCCTACCATTGGGTACCATTTCGGACCTGTAAGTAGAAGAATCTCTATCAATTTGAGTTGCTAGTGTTACGCCAATTTAAAGTTTTGTTAATTCTTTCAGAAGAAACCCCGCATATTGGGTATTTGATAGAGTGAAAGGGAGTCCCCACAAGAGATGATCTAATCAATTGATTTCTCAAAGTATTAAATTATGGGGTAATTGGAACTTATTGGAATAGGTTCCAGTTACCCCGGGTGATCATATTGCTTGGAGGAACATTTTTATATACATTCATTCTAACAGAAAAAAAGAAAAGAAAAAAAAGCTAAGGATTCCGGTGGCACTCACCGATTTGAATAATTTTTGGATATGTGCACATATGGTAGAGCATAGAGGTATCATTGTAGAGCATCAAAAAATTAAAGACTTTTAATTTCCAATTAGGTAAACTACCCCTAAAAATTTAAAACTCGCGTAAAGCATCTTTAATACAATGCAATTGTTTCGAAATAAATATATTGAGATGTCCTGAATGCTTCAAAATATAAAACAATTATTAATTAGGAAAAAATTTTTTTTTCCTCGGGGCCATCTATTTTTTTGAACATGAAACTCTTATTTAATATAAATATTAATAATCCAATTTCCAAATTTGACATCCAAAACTGCATTTCACATTTTTAAATTTAAGTTCAAAATTTTCTACGTAACACTAGTATTCGTGACGTACTACCAAACAGGCCCCCAGCCAATTTTTCATTTGGGGGGGGGCAGGGACATTCGTAAAAATCTTTTTGCAAACAAGGATTCTAAACAATTGTTTTCAATATTAAAACCAATAAGTTTTTAATGTTTCGTGGAGCACGTGCTCCCAGGTGTTCCTCTGGCTACGGGACTGCTACCAAAAGTGCGCGATAAGATGAACATACGTTACGCTCTTGTCTTGCTTTCAAATGAACTATATCCAATTTTCAATTTCCAGACGGCAGAAAGAAAATTATTAACAAATTTTCGTGCCAACATATTTGTTGACGCGAACAATATAATCAAAGCAAAATTTGAAATTCAAAAAAACAATAAATTTTAAAATTCAAAATTAAAAGAAGTTATTTTGAAGCACGACAATATGCGTTGTAGGAGAGAGAAAACTGTAAGTTAGCTGTCTTACGACTTTTCCTTAACATTAGATTTAACCCGTAACCACGTCTCGACTTAGGATACAGCAAGCATAACACTCAATATCTACTAGATATTCAGTTGAAGTCCAGATAATGTACTGGACTTTATCTGGATATCTATTAGATACACGTTGGAAACCACCCCCAGCAGTGAATGTACACATCTTTAATTTTTAATCTCTAGTCTTTAATCACTAATCTCAAATCTTGAATTTCTAATTTCTAATCTCTAATCTTGAATCTCGAATTGCTAATCTTGAATCTTGAATCTTGAATCTTTAATCTGTAATTTTTAATCTTTAATCTTGAATCTCTAATCTTTAATCTCTAATATTTAATCTATAATCTCTAATCTTTAATCTTATATCCTAAATTTTTAATCTTTAATCTTAAATCTCTAATCTTTAATCTCTCACCTTTAGTCTCTAATCTTTAATCTTTAATCTCTCATCTCTAATTTTTAATTTTTAATCTTTAATTTTTAATCTTTAATCTCTAATCTTTAATCTTATATGCTAAATCGTTAATCTTAAATCTCTAATCTTGAATCTTTATTCTTTAATCTTTAATCATTAATCTCTAATCTTTCATTTTTAATCTCTATCCTTAAATCTCTAATATCTAATCTTTATTCTTTAATCTTTAATCTTGAATCTTTAATCTCTAGCCTTTAATCCCTAATCTTTAATATTTATTCTTTAATCTTTAATCTCTAATTTCTAATCTCTGAACTTTAAACTTTAATTATTTTTAATATATTTATTTTTCAGTGCGTCAAACCTAAGATGTACAAAAGTATGAAATAATGTATACTAAAGTAAAACAATTATAATATTTTACAAAACCAAACTAGTCCGATTTGGTATTTTGAAGTATCATATAAGTATATAATATATAAAAGTGCTAAAATATAGATAAAAATGTTGTGTTGAATGCTTAGACGTTGAATGTAACGAGTACCGGTCGCCAGGTAAAAGCACGAGGGCGCGTAGCGCCAGAGTGCTTTTAACATCAACAAATCAACAGAAACAAATGTAGCATTACCTTTGCTAATGGCGGCATGCCTCCAACCTATTTTAAGAGAAGGCGCTGACCAAACGTCAATTAATTAATGATTAAAATAATAAAAGAATCGTAAACCTACGCGAACGAGTTGTGGTTGTATTTTTGCAAAATTGTTACCAGAAAAACGTTTTTGATATTGGCTAAAGTCCAATTAGTATTTATATGGAATAGTTGTGAACCATTTGATGATAATAATAATTCTAAAAAGTGGAAAATTACAAAATTATTTATATTTGGAACATTACATTTTTTTATAATGTTGAAGATTTTTTGGAAAAATTATAATATATAAAATTTTGGTTGTCTGGTGCTGGGAAGATTGGTGGTCTAGGTGCGACAGTTTAGTTTGGAGCCCAAGATTTTGTTAAAATCGCAAGAGCCCAAGATTTTTTGTTTTATAAGGTTAACAACAATTCACAAAGCTGCTGCAGTCTGCCTGCAATTTTGTTGCATTTCTATCGTTAGAGACTGGGTAGTAGTTGGTATCCAATTTATCAAGTGTATTTCGGTTTGCTTAATGTTTTCAGATCTCTCCATATAGTTAGCCGCAGAATCGAAAGCACTAAGTCTATCCAAAGGAAATCTGGTAGCTGCTGGTTTACCGGACGAAGGCGTTCTGCGTGTAGATATTGTTGGGTACGATTGTGGAGGGGTAAGTTACGTTATCTTATCGAAATTCCGTTTGATATTTTGTATATTATGAAGTTGCTACTTGCGTATTGAAAAATATTCAAGTAGTACATACCTTTGTGTCTTTCCTTGATTTGCAGCATTTTTGCTGGTAGATTTAGCTATACGGTTTTGTGAATTAAGTTTTTAACCAACTGAGTCTTCAACTCTGTTCTTTATTAGTTTTTTTTGTAGAATCCCCTCAGGGTTTTTGTTTGTTTATTTTTATTTGTTACTGTTATTTTTATACGTTACGTGTTGTTTCTATTTTTTCTATTCTTTCTATGTCAATTAAATAAAATTTCTTTTCTTGTACTCGTTGGGTTTTATTTAGTTGACTGGCGTCCAGCGGCAACTCCATTTTCATTTTCAGGTGGTTGTCATACAGTGGCTCCTAACAATCCACGATACGTGCAAACCTACCCTGCTCTCGATCTGTGGATCGAAAAGATCAAAGTATAGCTGTGGGGTTTACCATCTACCGACGTAAAAGGGCATCTGAGCACCGAAGGGTGTTACACAAATTTAAAATACAAAATTAGTGCACTTTTCAATTAGCAATAATTAATGTATATTAATTGTATATAATTGGTATGATGTAAATTGTAGAAAATAACAAAATCCATTGAAACTATCTTTGCTACGTTTTTAATTTCTGGAAGAGTAGGTACATTGTATCTCTTCTTCGCCTTCTTTATACAATTTTCAAAATTACCTTTTACGCACAAAACACTACTATTGGCATTTTTTATTTTTGATGAAAACAAATTTGTTTCCTTAACAACAATGGCAGCTTGATTAATATCTTAAATAATTAGATAATTTAATTGTAGTTATAGTTTAACAGTCGTAAATAAAGAATATTATTCAATTCATGTATAATGGGCCATATTACACAAGAATAATAATTACTCACTCACTTATTAAGTCACTCCTAGTTAGTACTTCTTTATTTGCCTAGGACAAAAAAAAGATGTTATGGTCCTAGGGTAAAAAAGTGCCACTTGACACCTGTAAATCTGGGTGTACAGTGAGTACTTTAGCCCCGGAATAGCAAAAAATTCATTATGTAATACAGTTTGTAGCTAGAAATAATTTTCGCCAACTTATTTCAATAATATATTTGAAAATTTTTATTAGAAAATGACAACACATGGTAAAGTTAAGAAAGGAATTGTACCCCATTAAATATCATTTTAGGAAAAAATTCAAAAACACATAACTTACAGTTATTTCCCTTGCAACATACTTTTTTCTAAAAAATTTGGTAACGTTAAGTTATCCCATCGAAAAAATTATATGTATTATTGATTACAAATGAAGTTGGTTTCATTTAAATCCAAAATCTCCTCTTATATAAAAATTCAAAAATAAATTTTTTACCCTACTTTTGAAGGGCGATTACACCCTTTTTACTCGCGTCATAGCTCTACCACATATCCTAAAATTATTTAAATCGGTGAGGGACACCGGATACCTTTTGTTTGTCAGTTAAACCTTATTTGTTAATAAAAATATTATAGTATGATATATTTACCTGGTGGATAATTCTTAGGCTTTCGTGTCGAATTGTATAAAAACCGAACAATAATGTGGATTATAAAGCTCAATAAAATATATGTAAGCATATTTTCCAATTTTAAACTGGTTTTGTTTTGCTAAAATATTATTAAATTACTAATATAAATTTTAAATTATTAAAATTTGTGATAGTTTTTGAAAAAACGGTGTAAAAAATATTGAAAACTCGAATAATTCTAGCAAAACGAATTCATATTCGGCTTCAGCACTATACAAACTTACCCAAAAATCGTTTCAATATTTTTTTAATACCTGTATATTATATGCACTTGTAGTTATAGCCGATTAATTAACAAAGTTATTAATTTTTGTAAGTACTTCGAATTGTTTTTGACTAACTGATTCGACAAAATGGTTTTGAGTTTTATATATTTTTACGAACATAATTATATGTAAACTAGAAGGCACTGCAATTAATGCAGGCACATCATTTGCATCAATCTACATAATCTTCAGCATATCCATATAATTAAAATATACCTACTAAATAAATAATATACAGTGGCTCCAAAAAGTATTCGGACACTCTTATGTTAACGATGCTAATTTTACATTTTCAAGTCGTTTTTTGCCATATAAAAATCGATTTTACAGCAAAACTTTTTAGAGATTTTCTATTGAAAATTTTATTGCCTTCAATTTTACTTCTATACATTTTTCTAATTTGTCGTACTGTTTTTGACTGACAGCGACTTAAACAAGATTCTTTAAAATACAGAAAATAGTATCATCTAAATATATGTAGATATCTCGGAAACGGTAAGACAAAATAGAAAAGTGTATATAAACAAAATTGAAGACAACGAAATTTTCAACAAGAAATGTTCAAAAAGTTTTGCTGTAAAATCGATTTTTATATGACAAATTCGGGCTTCAAAATGTAAAATTGGCATTGTTTATATTGGAGTGTACGAATACTTTCTGGAGCCACTGTAATTAAATTTCAGATATATTAGGTAGTTTTAATAACAGTAATTAATATATAATAAGTAAAATTAAACATAACTAAAAAATATGTACAAATACAAAATATTATTTCAATATTATTATGAATTATGATGAAGAATTGCTTTTGTTGCAGATAGTACCCAGTTGACAGGAATTATTTTATTTAATCTTTAAAATTCATTAAATTACCTAACATTGCTTCGATTAATTATTTGGTTCTTATTATTTTTTGGTTTTTTCAGATTATTGAAAAGTCTTAAATTAATGTATTGTTTAATGTTTTTAAATATGTTTTATTTTGTTATTTTTTATTATATTCTTGAATATATATTATATTAAAATACCACACAATTTTTATTTTTTACAATATAATTATTGTTTTAATAATTACATTTGTTTTTGTGATTAATGTTAATACTGTCTAGACGTAAGAAAAGTACTTATTTCGGTTAAAATAATTTTGTTCAATGTACTTTATGTATGAACCAACGCAATCTCACGTTTTTTTTTGGTTTTAAAAATAACTTTAATTTCTTATTATTGTAATTTTTATATTTTATTTAATTTTTTAATTTACAAAAATTTGTAAATATTTTATTTTTTGTGATATATGATTTTTGCATTCTGAGACTAACAAAATCAAACCTAAAACATTTATTCTTATCATGAGAACCAACGCAATCTCACGTTTTTTGGCTTGAAAAATAATTTTAATTTATTATAATTGCAATTTTTTATTTTATTTATATTTTTACTTGACAAATATTGAAAATATTTTTATTTTTGTGATATATGATTTTTACATACTAGGACTAACAAAATCAGATCTAAATCATTTATCTATTAAGGGATCAGGAATTACGTCGAAAAATAATAAGTATTTTTTAACCACAATAACAATAAAACCTAGTATAATCAGAAATACATTAGTTATAAATTTATGTAATAAGTAATACATATACCAAACTGTAGCAAATGTTCCAGATCATTACAATGAATAATGCTGTTATTATTGTGCTGGTGCTAGTATGCAAATTATTATCAGGTTTGGCACTGGTACGATGCCTTTAAAATATTAAATTAAAATTTAAAATTAACAAACTAAGAAAAATAAAATTCTGGTTTTTTCGTTTTAGACTAGGCTGTTTGGCCTATTAATATTAGTAATATTAATTTTTAAATTATTTTAGAAAAATTCCTATACAATTAAATTGGAGAAGGTTAAACGTACATACGTGAATGATAAATTGTTAGAGTACAATGTAGAGGCGATTCCATTCAATAAAACTTACAATTACTTAAATATGACTATGAAATTTAAATTTAGAGTAAAAGAAAATCTTTGGGTAGGCTTTAAATTGATTAATTATTTAATTTACATATATTTACTTCTACATTTTATTATTATACCGGATGTCCCCGGATACACTTTACAAAGCTTTTTGGTGGTGATAGAGGATACTTTTCTAAGAAACATTTCTAACAAAACTTGTTTTCTAAATTCAAGCTCACGAGAGTTCTGCCCCTTTAAAGCACTTTTTTTAATTTCCACTTTCACGTGGCCATAGCCCAGAAAATGTTTATTTTTTAGTAAAAACGGATTAGTTCTTTTTTAAAGAGCGCGAAGTAGTCTACAAATTAGATTAAAACATATTTTGTCTAAAATCAACGGCTTTCGAGTTATGAATTAAAGTAAGTAAAAAAATGTTGAAAAATGGGAGTTTTTTATTTTGGTTTTTTTCAAAACATTTTTTTACTTACTTTAATTTATAACTCGAAATCCGTTGATTTTAGGCAATGAAAGGTTTGAATCTAGTTTGTAGATTATTTCACGCTCTTTAAAACGCTCTAACCCATTTTTACCAAAAAATCAATATTTTCTGGACTATGGCCACGTGAAAGTGGAAATTAAAAACATGCTTTAAAGAGGTTTAATTCTCTAGGGTTTGAATTTACAAAAAAAAATTGTTAAAAATGTTTCTTAGGAAAATGTCCTCTTATCACCACCTAAGTTATCTAATGTGTATCCGGGGACACCCTGTATATCATCTGTAGTAAAACAGCAAAATGGCATTTTTTGAAATAGTGAAAAATATTTTTTATGGAAATTGAAATAATGGATTTTTTCCAAATAATTTCATAAGTAACCATGCATGTATCTATTTGGCATCAATTATACAATTTAATAATTTCGGGAAATAAGTCCTGGAGCAACAAAAAATTGTTTTGTTTTTACTTTGTTTTAGTTTGACTCGTCTTGTTATAGGATAACTAAATATAATCGATCTTTTCTGATAGCATCTTTTAATATGATTTGGAAAGATATACTTACAATGCAACAGTTTGGTACTGAAGCTTTATGGACAGAGTATACTCGGCCACCATTGCTATGGCCACCACAAACAAACGTAAATTACCATATTAAAAATAAAAACGAAATCTTCAAAAATTATTCATTTTAGGTCAACTACCACACTTTTGGTTGGGTACCCGATGTTAGCAAATTTCCACCTCAGGTTATATCCGGGAAAATAAAATTGAACATGACTTTGATGCTTTTAAATCACACCCGACTATATTCAAGCGATTGGACTTTCAATGTTATTTAAAAATGTAATAAATATATTAACAAAATAGAAATACATTGCTGCATCTCTTAAACTTCTTTTTCTTCCTCTAGAGGTGGTTTAGTCTCAATTTTACTTCCTTTAATTCTTTGCGTTACTTTTTTCCTTTCTTTCCTTCTTTTTTTTTTCTGTTAAATCTTATCATTTTCATTTATTATCTCTTGACGTCTGAATTCCAGCTACGAGAGTCCACAGAACGGTTACGATATTTAAACACTTGACACTTGATCATGTCCGATAAAAATTTAAAACAAAACAAAAACCAAATTTAAAAAAAAGGAAAAATCGAATTATTAGTTCTTAGTCCTAATATTGCACATTTGTTTTAAAGATAGACCTCACACAAAATTTAACTACACACAGACAGACATTTTTTGAAAATGCCTATTTTCAACTTCTAGAAACTCAAAATGTCAAAATTCATCAAAATTTCAACTTCTTTTCTTGTGAATTGATTGAAAAATGATTAAAAAATGGATTTACCTGGTGGATAATTATTAGGCATTAATGCATTAAAAATGCATTATTTGACATAAATTAATGAAAAAAATAAAAATTCCCCTCTGATATTAGGAAAAGTATGCAAAAGGAGAGACAACAAATAAACTGATATGAGTATTAGACTTTCTTCCAGTTTTGGGAGGAACAGCACAAAACACCTTTGGATCGCGCACCAGTTAGAGGAAGATACTGGGACAACTGACATTTTGGCATCACAGGAAACATCTACTTTGCGAAGACTTACAGGCTTGACTTGCTACGGAAACGTCTAACGGGTTTAATTGGACCGAAACCCTAGTCTAATATTCGGAATAACAGGCTCAAAGTCGTAGAAGTCGTAGGTCGCTGCAAATCACAGATATCTTAATCCAAAGTTTGTTTAATAAAACAAAATCTGGTCTGTAGATAAGACAATATATACGGCGCCACTTGAGCTAAAATTTTGTTGAATTACCTGTTTGAGATTTGGAAAACAACCTAAATGATAGCTTCAGAATAAAGAGACAGAGGGGTCAACCAATAAAACCCAAATTGAGTGAACTGTATAAAGTAATATTTTGATAACCTAAAATTACAAATTTTATATTCATTATGACACTAGAACTCGTGCTCGAACTAAATTTTGTATTAATAAAGCAGTTGAATGAAATTTAATCAGGAAAAGTACGCCAAAATCAAATTACACGTCCCCTACTTAAAGATGATTTTGTAAATCGGCTTCAGTAATTGCTTAATCGCAAGAATATAAAAGTCTAAGTTAAAAGTAACCAAAAATACAAATGATAAAAAACTAACTTCACCGAAGATAGTCCAAGTAAATCTCAACTTAAGTAAACATCATTACTTAACTGACCAAAAAACGTAAATTACTAAACGTAAACTTTACTTCACTAAAATCTACTTAAGCTGACTGAAACTAACAAAATGGATAAACGAACGAAAAGGAAAACTGTTTTTATTGCCTCTTCGGCCTCATACTCGAAGGGGGGTGAAAGCGAGCAGGATCTTCAAGAAAACAAGAGGAACAACTTGGGAACACGCAAAGGCACTAGCGATAGCATCGGTACTTGTTAAGACGTGACAGGAGAAGTCTTTTCGACAGGCACTTGTTTGGTTTTTAAGGATAGTTTAAAGGAAAATCCAATCGAAGAGCCAATTTAAACCGAAGTAAGATCCTTCAGTAGACGCTCCAAGAAAATCGCGAAGATATGGATGTGCAGAACATCACGAAGATGAGCGACATGAAAATAACGAAAAATAACGAAAGTTAAGGCAAAGCGCAACAGTGCCTTATAAAATGCATTTTAGCTAATGGCTCATTAACCCTTTGGTCTCTCAGACTGGTGTACAGGAGGCACACAGGCGGTAATTTAGTGCAACGCCAAATCAGTTAAAAGGCTTCAGGTGGAAAGCAGGTTGATTTAACTGCCAACAAATTTCGAGGCAAACTTTATGATTTCGAACGATTTTTTACGCCGTTCCGATATGGGTCAAGGAGCTGAAGAGAAAGAATTGCTGCCCGATATTACAATCAGTGCAGAGGAAGAGTGCCCTGAGGATCTGCTGAGCGTATAGGACCATTTCCACCGATGCCGTCCTCGTCATTGCGTCCCAACTGCCACTCCATCTAAAGGCAGAGCTGAAGGGTGAAAAATATCGAGCAAAATCTCAGGATAAATATGATAAGAAGTCTCTCGACATAAGCAAGAAATGGTAGGAGTCATGGGAGGTTTCCAGCAAGGGAAGGTGGACGTTCCGCCTCATCCCTAACATCGAGCGGTGTGTTAACCGAACACATGGCGAAACGTCATACGAGGTGACGATGGCTCTAAATGGCCATGGGTGTTTTAGGAGCTACTTACATCGTTTCCAGCGAGCAAATACCCCCAACTGCTACTTCTGCGGGGAACTAGACGACGCGGAACATACCATCTTTTTCTGCAACAAATGGACTGAAGACAGGCAGATCGCCAAAACGCAGCTGGGGACACATCTTAGTCCAACCAACATAGTGGAGCTGATTTTGGGTAGCGGGAAACACTGGGAAATCATTGAGCACATGCTGGAAAAAATCTTGACCACGGAGGCAAAATTGCAAGACGAAAGGGAAGCCCAAGCAGGAGCCCAAGAAAAACAAAGACCCGAGAGGGCGGAAGCAAGTTAGCAGGAGGATGATTGGAAGAAATGCGTTAGCGATACATAAAATAAATAATATGTTTTACATATAATTTTTTTACATTGTAAGTATTATTAACCAAATTATGCATTTATATTAAATTATATAATTATATTATATAATTTCACAACCTTCAAGGTTAAATTAATAATAATAGCAAACACGTGTTTATTAAATATTAGTTGTCGTCGGTATAACCAATTTTGAAACAATTGGAAAAATTCTCTAAAGTGACAACCGTATGTGTGTATGGTACTGATGATGGCCAACAAGTTAGAAACACGTATCAAATTCATACTACAAAACAATAATTGTATTATTTACATCAGTATCAGTATACAATTACTAAATTTTCTAAAGAATTTTCAGATCGGACTTATATGCATAAATAATTTAATTGTAGAAGGTACCTCATTATTAAGCGTCGTTCTCATCCAATTAACGTTACATACCTTAATCGAAAATAAACAAAAATATATGACATTTCTACTTTAAAACCTCGCTTTAGTCGATGTGTTTGAAGTAAAATTATTAGTAAATAAATTATACAAAAATTCATTTAAAGTCAAAAAGTCACTTCGACGGAAATTAAATTTCAAAGAAGAAATGTCATATTTTTAAAATTATTTTCGTTTAATTTACGTAGCGTTAATTGGATGAGAACGACGCTTAAAAATAAAAAAAAAACAATGTAACCTGAAACTACAAAATTTATATATTTAATTGTATAAATTTTACATAAATATTACATAAATTTAAAAAATTTTACTATACTTCACCAAAAAAAAAAAAAATAAACAAAAATTTCTTACATTTGATTGAAAAATTTATTCATATGGGTATCGACATTACACCAAATAATTTATCTTTTAACCAATCTGATTGGATATTTTCGCTTTGATCGAAATATTCCAGGAACAAATGTTTCTTGTTCGGTTACGACATCGTTCAGTGGATATATATTATAGTTACGTATAATTTCACTAAAAAACATGAATTGACACATTTTTGCTAAAACGTCGCCCAAACACTTTCTTTTCCCTAATCCAAAGGGAAAAAATGCTTCGTGAGAAATTAACTCTCCATTGGAATTTAAAAATCTTTCCGGTCGGAAAATATCTGGTTCGTTAAAATATTCAGGGTTGGTATAAATGGAATTGAAAGATATAAAAACTGAAGTACCCTAAAATGTTAATAAGTTAAAATAGCCGACAAGATAATAATAAGTAACCTTAGGTATATCATATCCATCCAAAACTGCGTCCTCGATTGGAGCTCTTGGTGCAATAACTGGGGTAGTGATATAACATCTGGTTATTTCATTTATTACGGCTTCTACATACGGAACTCTAAAATTAAATGTTTTATAAAATTTGAGAAGTGTTTGTTAGCACAATTTTGTACTTATATCTGTCACTGTATTCTAATGGAATATTTCGATCAAAAGTTTCATCTAAAAGTTTTTGAACTTTGACTTGTACGTCCTGATGTGTCGCCATGGCAAGAAATGCAAAATCCAAAGCTATACTTGTAACAGTTGTTCCGCCAAAAAATAAATCTAAGCAAACAATTTGCAATTCTTCGTCTGAAAATTTTCAAAAAAGAAATGTGAACGAAAAACACTAAACAGTTAACTTACAATTAAAGTAATTTTCGTTTCCATTACTTTTCCTTATTTCGGAGATGTAGGCATAAATTAAATCCTCATTGTTTCCTTCCTTCCACGTAGATATATGTTTTTCAATTGTTTCACTAAAAACGTCTTTCAATTGTAAATTTAATCCTTTAATAAAATTATATCCCAATTTTTCAGGTGCAAAATATCGCAACCATGGGAAATAATTCAGAGTTCCCCCAGTTATATCAAAAGCCGTTGTTCGTTTGTGCATCAGCTCCAATAGCTCCTCTAATTTTTTATTATCTCTTGACATCTGAATTCCACCTACGAGAGTCCACAGAACGTTTAATATAGAGAGGGAAAGTAATTTTCTAAAATCAACATCAATTGGATCTGAATCTATAATTTTCATAACTTCTCCAATTTCGTTCGTAATTTTTATTTCCATTGTTTTCTTGCCATAACCAATTTTGTGCAAATGCTTAACCACAAAATTTCTTTGTGAAGACCATAGTTTTCCACTGGTAGATGTAATTCCTATAAAATAGAGAAATTTTCATGTTTTCATGTCTAAGAATATTTTCTGTTAATTTTGTTAATGCCTTTTATTTTTCCAAATGTACGTAGCCGAAAGAAAAAATTTACTGGCCTTCCTAGGTAATTATTATCCAAAAAAACTTTTTTAACAATTTCGTAGGACGATACAATTACAACATTTTGTGAACCCAATTTCAATCCAATAATATTTGATTTGTATCGCTTTGAAAGTATATCAAAGGTAGTTGCGATGTCTTTTGTAGATTGCATTAATATTTTGAACTGCGGAAAGCTTCCTACAATTGGATACCATTTTGGACCTAAAAGTTAAAATATAAAACACAAATTTAATCAGTTTTTTGGTCTTAATTTTGCACATTCGTTTTAAAGAAAGACCACACACAAAATTTATCTACACACAGACAGACAATTTTGGAAATTATTATTTTCAACTTCTGGAAACCCAAAATTTATAAAAATTTCAACGTTTTTTCTTGTCGATTGATTAAAAAATGATTAAAGCTGTATTTACCGGGTGGATAATTATTAGGCTTCTTCGTCGAATTATAAAAAAACCGTACAACATAACATAATATTCCAAAGCCAAATAAAATAATATTATAATACATTCTAGTATTATGTACGTTTAATACCGAATAAGTAGTAAATCTGCGTTTTATATGCTATTTATTCATTGGTATTTACGCACATTTTTAGTCACGGAAATAAATTACTGTTATATAATTTTATCAGAGATGTCATTCTCATATAATTAACGCTACGTAAATTAGCCGAAAATTAATTTACGAAAATAACATATATTTTTAATCCTTCTTTGCCATCAATCCGTTTGACGTAAATTATTAAAATAAATAAAAATTCACGTTAAGTCAAATACATTAATGAAACCGATGTTTTAACGAAGAAATGTTCATTTTTTATTAATTTACGTAGCGTTAATTGAATCAGAACGACTCTTTAGTCTGTCTAAGTTTTACGTTACGTATTATAACTAAAGCTATTTTTAGCAGCTATTTAGCGGCTTATTAGCGCCTCATTGCAGATTGCTGCTAGCAAGAAATTTTTAAGAGCTAATTAGCAGCAATTTTTCAATTTTTTTCAGTTTCTCTTTCCACCGATGGTCAATGGTTCCTATAATCCCATATGAATATTCCAAACTGCGGTTGGCAGGTAGACTAGTCATAAATTCTTTTTATTGTTAAGTCTATAAGCTCTTCTAAATCGGACTCGTTCTAAATATAGATAAGCCATATACAGAGTGGCGTGTGAATTGTAGAGAGGTGGATCAAAAAGTGGCCACGGATGCTTTAGAACCTACCTGCATCGCTTCATGAAAGCCAATACCCCCAACTGCCTCTTCTGCGGGGAAGAGGGTGATGCAGAACACATCATCTTCTACTGCAAAAAGTGGACGGTCCACAGAACAGCCGCCCGAACGCAGTTGGGTCAAGACCTGACACCGTCGAGCATCGTGGAGCTGATGCTGGTAAGCGAAGAAAACAGGCTGGTGATCGAAAAGATGTCGAGTCGAGTCTTGAAATGGCAGAACAAAGGTCAGACGCATGAGTGTGTGCGGATAAAATGCGTTAGCAATTCCCGGCACCTCTATGGAGTGGGGTTTTAGTTGGTAAAAATCCGACACTAACACACAAACCATCTGGGTGGTGTTTTTTGAAGATTTCCCGACGCTCACAAAAAAAAGATCAAGAAAATAGGAGTAATAACTGGAAAAGACGCAAAGGCACCTGCGTTAGCAGCTGTTAAGGCCTCGCAGGAAAAGCCTTTTCGACATACGCTTGTTCTTTTTAAGGATGGTTTGAAGAAGACCTCAATCGAATCTACAATTTAAACGTGAGTAAAATCCTTCAGAAAATGTTCCAAGAAAATCGCGAAGATGTGGATGTGCGGAAGATCACGCAGGTAAGAGACATGAAAATAGCAGACATCAACAAGGCGCAACAATGCTTTAGAAAATAAATTGCGGCTAATGGCCCATTAACCTTTTGGTTCTTCAGACTGGCGTACGGAGACACACAGGCGGTAATATGGTAAATAAATAAAGGCTTCGGGTGGAAAGCAGGTTGAACGTGAGCTTGACCAGCGTATCCACAGCGGTGAGGTTGTCAGGTGCCTGAAAGGGGTATTACAGTAGCAGTCATGGATATTGCATCGCTGAATATTTTCGAATTAAAATAACAATTCCCAATGAAATTACAATAACCGTACACAACATAAACAACAACAAACCAAAGCTAGGTTTTTCAGACCGGGGGGTCTGGGTGATATGGAATACCCTCCAGTACACCAGAGTTTGTGCGCAAAAAAAGTGTTATTTTTAACTTATAAGTTTCAAACCGGAAGTCTAATTTAAATTAGACTAAAATTTCTGATTTGAATTTCAATAACACATTTTCTTGTTTTGAACACAATGACTAATGTGCTGGGAGGGTACTCCATATCCCCCAAACCCCCAGGTTTAAAAAATAATGATTATTTTTTATAAAATTTGTTGGTACAAGAAAATCAAATATAAATATTTCTATTCTAAAAATGTCTTTCGTCTATTTGAATAGCTAAAACTTGCGTAACTATCTTTTTTGAACTATAAAGTTGCCGGTCACAATTCTGAGAAAGATATACGATGTAATATGGTTATACTCATACATGACAAAAATTATTTAGATATGAAATAAACATTTGGTGACCTTAACAACTTTTATTTATTTTTTACATATAAATGTAAAAAAATTAAGTTTTACATATTTTACATTTTTTTACATTTTATATATTTTCAACCAAGTTATGCATTTATATTTATGCAAAGTTAAATTAAAATAGTTGCATAATCTTCACGGATGAATAATAAATACGTATTTATTACTTATTAGTTGTCATCGGTATCACCAATTTCGAATAATATTTCCAAATAATTGAAAAAATTCTATAAATTGACAATAATTTTATTTGTATATATGGTACTGATGACGACCAATAAGTCATACTCACACGTAACGTAACGTAACGTAGAAAACGAATGTATTTTATTTTTAGAGAGTATGTTAAGGCAGTGTTCTACTCTAGAGCCATAAATTTTAGGTGTTCTTTCGAGCTCGATAAAAAAAGAACCAAACAATATTTTACTATTCATATTTTTACAACATAATATTCAGTCATATTTTGTCAATCTACAAAAAAAATTTTGAACAAAAAAAAATTAAAATTAAGCGACTTATAGGCTAGTAAAGTTGAGTATAAAATAAAAGTGGGGTGTCCTGGTTGATACGATTGCAACCCTTCTGGTCATCTGAAACAAAATTACAAAAAAGATTCGTTATTGGTAAGAATGTTATATTCGTTATAGTCGTTATAGTCTCTACCAAAACTAAAACTGAAAAACATTTTTATGCGAAACGCCTGCTGTCTGAAAACAAAAACAGTTTTTGACCCGTTTTTTTTCCCATAACTTTTAATTTTTTAAAATAGTTAGCAAAATAATTTTGGTACAAAAGTGGTAGGGCGATAGGCAGATATATATATTAAAGGTTGGTACATAATTTGAAGTAACTCGGTCAAACAAAACTTGAGATAATATGTCAACCAGGTCGAAAAATATAGTTTTGTAATAACGCGTTTAGAGTTTTGGGTAAAAGTTTCAAATAGCACAAATAGTTACAAAAATAATTTTGCTATAAAAATGGTAAGGGCAATTGATAATAGATAGACATACACTAAAGGTCGACACCAAATTTGAAATAAATTGGGTGAATAGAACTTGAGATATCATGGCAACCATGTTAAAAAATGTAGTTTTGTAATAAACTTGTACATTAATCCTAGACTTTTAAAAGCTAGACTGAGCTGAAATGAAAAGTAAACACGAAAAAAAAATAAGAAAAATACTTTATTTAAATTTTCTGATTTGTCGGGCGGAAGCTCCCGCTGCAATCAGTCCAAAAATTAGAAACGAACTCTTATTTTTACAAACGCACCTCCTTTTATACGGAATCCGAACCAAATTATTCGTTTTATGGCTGATTGACCAATGTCCATCGATAATGCCATTTACCAATAAAAATCCACTAAATTAAAATTTAGGGTGGTGGATGATCTTCGCATCGACCAATGATAATTCGCGGTTCCATAGGATGCCAAATTTTGCGTTACTGTACTAACTAAAGTACTTAATTTAACTTGGTGTTACCACCAACACAATTTTCTTGAGATTAAAAGTTATCTAAAGTCATTAACTTTTAATCCTTCATCTTTTTGGTATAAATTTTCCTATCCTAAATGTTTCCGGTCGGACTCCAGCTTCAATTAAAAAGTTCAAATTGTCTAGATCCGTCCACATTCTCGGATGGAATCTCTTCTTATACTTTTAAATTTTCATCATCGGATCTTCAAATTGTCCTAAATTAAAGAGAATTTCCTGCTCTTTCCGATGATGTTTTCCATTTCTCGTTAGACTCTTCTTTCGTAAGTCCAAACGACTTTTTGTAAAATTCCAATGCAACCGTTTTTCTTACACGCATTTGCACCACAAAAATCCTAATTTTTCACAAACCCGTGAACACTCGTGAACCTAATCGTCTTTCGTCGCACCTTTATAATATTTTGGTCAAAATAATCGTCCCAAAATGTAACCACTTAAATCTATTCTTAACCTAACAATAATAAACACAAATTTTATACAATTTTCACTCCAGCATGTTTAATATTTTCAATTTTCAGCACAACGATTTTTTTATAGTGGAAACAATCCAACTTTGCAATATTGGAATGTCCAGATTGACTTTAACCATAACAAAACTTGCAATGCCAGACCAAAGGTAGCTAAAGGTTCTCCGATAACAAATATCTGGTACGTTGCCTAAATTTAATTTGTAAATTAATAAACATTTTATTTTCAGTTGAATCTCCCCCAATGTAGACTTGGAAAGAAATTTGCTAAAAATAATTCTAAGATGATTTCCCTATTTAACCCAATGGTTTCGACCAAAGTCGTTGTATATGAATTTTACCCGAACTATGGATAATTCAAGATTTTAGTGTTATGGGCAAGAATAAACATAGCAATATATTGAGATGACCCGCTCCTCAAAATTCTAAATAATTAAGTTTTTATATCACCGATATTAGTTTCTTTAATAAAATAATTTGCATTTAGCGTTGTCAGTATCCGCTGACCAAATGTGCGCGACAATCACATCACATGCCTCGCACTTACACTTTTCCGTCTTCAAATTACCACCATTCAATTTTGTATATAAAAAAATCCAAATTAATAATAAAACTCACTTACAATGAAATCAAAAAAAAACTTTTATTCACACAAAATAATTCTCCAAATTAAAACGTAAAAATACTAATTATGAGAAACATGACAATATATATCTATATCTTTTGTATTTACATGAGGACACAGGTCAATTAATATGGTTCAAATTTTATCTGTAATGAAAAAAATTATATTTTACGGTGGATCCGTGTATTGCCATGGTTGTAGACTAAACTAATTAAAAATATCCTTGAAGACCGAAAGAACTCGGAAAAGGTGAAACTCGTTGAAAACGTGAATATCGTTTTGGAACAATTTAATTTATTTAATTCATTTTTATGGGTTAAAAATCTATCAAAGATTATCGATAGCGGGGGTCACTGAACGGATAAAAATAGATAAAAATAAAAATAAAAAAATCGCGGCGAATCGTGCCACGGCGAATCGTGTCGTGGCGAATCGTGCCGCGGCGAATTGTGCTGCGGCGAATAGTTCCCGGCGAGTCGTGTCGCGGCGAATCGTACCGTTCCTCTAAAATAACTATACTACATAAATTAGTGAAATTTTAAACTTTTCTCTCGAGGATATTATATTCTTCAATGTCTAAAATTTTAAGAATATGCAGAAAACAAGAATCTATTTTTTCAAAATTGTAGACGAGAGCACTGCCTCAATGCATTATCTGTATGAAATTATTAAATTATAAAATAATATTTATAATGGGAATATTAAATGAAGATATTGAACTCAAAAATTTCCATATCGGACTTATATATGCATAAATAATTTAGTTGTAGAATGTGAGGTATATTATTTATTTTCTTTCTTATTGTTTACAATTTTTTAAATAAGACTTAATTTCTCAAAACTATTTATAATTTCTTGAATTTTCATTAACATACATTTGGAAAAATTTAAATGTAATTTACCAGCAAAACTTTCACCATCGAAAAATGAAACAATAAATTCTTTGCCAAGAATTATAAATATTTCATTATTAGGCGTCGTTCTCATCCAATTCACGTTATGTAAATTAATCAAAAATCAACAAATTTATTAGTAAATAAATTAATTGAAAATTCATTTAAAATCAGATAGTTACATCGACGAAAATAAGAATTTAAATAAGAAATATCACATTTTTTTGATTATTTTCGTTTAATTTACGTAGCGTTAATTAAATGAGAACGCCGCTTAAAAATAAAAAAAACAACGTAACCTGACACTACAAAATTTATATTTAATTGTATAAATTATACATATAATTACATAAATTTGGAAAATTTTATTTATTTTTTTTAAATTATATACTAAATTTTATCGTCAAAATTGGCCGTTGGCATTAGCTATGACTGTTTGTTAAAAAAATGACCACAACGGTTGAGATTGGAGAGTTTTAACCAATTTATTTAATTTAATTCATTTAAACCAATTTTTTGGTTCCAGTTTATTCAGCAAAATTCTGACTACGATCATTATTTCAAAATATTCATACTACTCTTATATTGAATAATATAGGAAGAATCAAATCAATAATTTAAATTCTTCAAAATTAATGAAAATAATAATAATAATAATCAATGTTTACTTTTCAATTAATAGCATTATTACTATTATGGAAAGAGGACCAGAATAGAATAGAACCTAGACTCAAACTAAAACTATAGATTAATTTAATATGGGAATTAAAATCTTTTCATTAATTTGACTGGAAACTGCTTCTTCAATTTAACCATACCAGGAATCAACTTTTCTTGTTCAATGACACTTCCATCTGATGGATATATTTTGTAGTTGCGCACAATTTCAGCGAAAAACAAAAATTGACTCATTTTTGCTAAAACATCGCCCAAACACTTTCTTTTGCCTAAAAAAACAAATATTTTAGCTACTTTAATGCCCGTACTAATAGTCACGGATTAATTCGATATTCAAAATTAATTCTCGAAATAGCGCAGCTGTTCTGAGTAATGAGTAATCTTATTGGTAAATCCTAGGATTATCTTGAATTTCGGATTAATCCGTGACTATTAGTAGGTTCCTAAGACACGTGAATTTAATTCGTCCCTACCTAATCCAAACGGAAAAAATGCTTCGCTAGAGATCAGTTCTTCATTAGAATTCAAAAATCTTTCCGGCCGAAAAATATCTGGTTCGTCAAAATATTCCGAATTTCTGAAAATCGAACTGAAAGATAGAAAAATTGAAGTTCCCTAAAAATATTTCGTTGAATCAACTGATAAGACAACAAACACAAATAACCTGAGGTATGTTGTAACCTTCCAAAACTGCATCTTTGATTGAAGCTCTTGGGGCAATAACCGGAGTGGTTAAATAATATCTACCAATTTCACAAATTACAGCTTCCACGTATGGAACTCTAAAGTAAAATGTAATGTAATTTGGACTTAATCAACATTTTCAATTTATACTTATTTCTGTCGCCGTATTCCAAAGGTACAGAGCGATCGAAAGCTTCGTCTAAAACTTTTTGAACCTTGGTTTGTACATCCTGATGAATCGCCATGGCAAAAAATGCTACATCTATATTTGTGCTGGTAACAGTTAATGCGCCAAAAAATAAATCAAGACAGACGATTTCGATCTCTTCGTCTAAAAATTTTGAAAATTACAAAATTGAAAATCAATGCAACAGGTAACTTACAATTAAAATATGAATTATTGGTCCTGCTGTTTTGTTCAATTTCGGATATATAGGCGTAAATTAAGTCGTCATTTCTTCCTTCAGTCCACGTCGCTCTATGGTTTTCAATTGTCTCACTGAAAGTTTCCTGCAATTGCAAATTTAATGTTTTAATCAAATTATATCCCAATTTTTCAGGAGCAAAAAATCTCAGCCATGGAAAATAATTCAAAGTGCCTCCAGACATATCGAAGGACTGTGTTCGTTTATGCATTAGCTCTACAAGTTTTTCAATTTTTATGTCATCTCTCGACATTTTAATTCCAGCTACCAGAGTCCATAAAACATTGACTATGGAGAGAGACAGTAATTGTCTAAAGTTAACTTCCATTGGATTTGAATCTATAAGTTTCATTGCCGATTTAATTTCATTCATAATTTGCAATTCAGTGACTTTCTTTCCATAACCAACTTTGTAAAGATGCTTAAGTACAAAATTTCTTTGCAATGCCCATTGCTTCCCGTTAGTCGAAGTAATACCTGTGAAACAGATGAGAAGGATTTTTGTATAAATATGAAAAAAAAATATTATCTTACCTCTTACGGTTCCAAACGTACGTAGTCGATTAAAAAAGTTTTCTGGTCTTCCCAGATAATTATCATCCAGAAAAATATGTCTAGCAAGGTCAGGGGTAAATACAATTACAATATTTTGCAATCCCAATTTCAACCCAATAATATTCGAATTATATTGATTTGAAAGGATATCAAAGGTAGCTGCGATGTCTTTTGTGGATTGCATTAATTTTTTGAACTGTGGATAGCTTCCTACAATTGGATACCATTTTGGACCTAAAAGTTAAAAAATCAATTATTAATGTGATTATGTAGTCGTTTTCCAATGGAGCAGATAGCCGATAACACCTATATATTGTTTGCATTGCATAATTAAGAGTTATTAATGTGTATGCGGTACTGAGAGTGACAAAAACCCGTCAAAAAAGTAGCACCTTCAAGATGTGAACAATATTTAAATATTTTTGAGTTTATTATTTTTATTTTATTTAAAAAAGTACAATACTTCGTTTAATATTTTCTTTTAATTAGTAAGACGACATGTTTCGAATATAGATATTCATATTCTATATTCGAAACATGTCGTCTTACTAATTAAAAGAAAATATTAAACGAAGTATTGTACTTTTTTAAATAAAATATAAATTAACTTCGATAGACTAATCATAATTATTATTTTTATACGCACAATAAGTATTTTTTTAAATAATTTTTATTAATTACAAGTTTGGTTTTCACACAACCGACCCTATTCTATATATCATTTCATTCAATTCAAATCACAATCTACATAAATCATAACTTACATTAATTTGTAAGAATATTTATATTTTAATATTTAAATTAAATTAAGTTAATTACACGAAAATGGAATTAGTAGTAAACACTATTGTGTATACTATAAAACATTAAAAATGTGTTTGATTTACATTAATTTCGCATTAATATTGAATAGTACCTATAAGAGTGGTACTCACACAAATTGTTACAAATTTACATTAAATAAATTTCTGTGGTCATTACTTATTTACTTGTTATATCCTTATTCTATAATTCCTATATCAATAATAATAATAATACAAATCAGTTTTTAGGTCATTTTTACGATTTCAATTTGCTGTCTGAAACGAATGCCATCCTTTCCCCCAAAAATGTCAGTTAGTAAAAAAGTCAGTTAGTAATCGACCCATTATTCAATTGTAATCGGTTGGGAAATAATTTATTATTTACTTTGCCGTTGGCGGCGCTCTATATCAGCTGATACTAACTATACGTTTTAAATTAACTTGATATTTATCCGCGTGGTGGCACGAAAGTCTTTTGAATAAAATAAAACCAATAATATACTGTGGTGTTCCAAAATCCATATTAGTAGATTTTGAATTTATTTTGTATTTGAATTTATATTTAATTTTGTTGTTTTTAAAATTGAAAATATTTTATTTCCTCGGCTTTTCCGGACCTACTTGTAAGTTTGGTAGAAATGTGAAGAAAAAACGAGACTTTTGTGCCGTTGTTATCCGCCGATGCGGTCGAGGAGCAAATAGTCTCTGTTACTTTTCAGCATTTTTGCGTTTGAGATTTTTGGATAGTTTTTGGACAAGTGATTTTTGGAAACGATTTAATTAGTTTAGGCGATTGATTTTATTTATAGTTAAGGTTCAAGATTTAAAAATCAAAATTGGTTAAATTTCATAATATTTAAATTTAAAAGTTGAAGGCAACGGAAAAGGTTCTATAACCCGACAGGTGATGTTGTTATCCCTACTTATTATTTTAAATTTTATTATAATTAGTAATTTAAAACTGGATTTAAAATTTGAATTTTTAAAATTAACAAGAGCCTCATGTTCATCGAAGATAGATTGCTGGTGGTGAGACATTTCCTTTGAAGATTTTTAAAAAATTTAAAAATTATAGTTCCAGTACATAACATACTTGATAAAAATATTAAGTGTTAAGTATCTTGAAAATCTTTTTAAATTGCAACCTTTTTTATTGTTAACTACCCTATGATTGGGTATAAGGTCTGTCACCCGGTATAATAAAAATGTTGTCTTTGTAATGAGTAGGAATAACCTCTAACACATATAGAATACCGCACTCTTAATAATAAAGAAAAAATTAAATATACTTACCTGGTGGAAAATTATTAGGCTTTTTCGTGGTGAAATACAAAAAAATAAGTAAACATAATATCAAGCTTAGTAAAATATAACATGCAATCATTTTACATAGGTAATACTGGTACCAAGGTACATTTCTTGGTGTTACCTCTGGAAAACTGCCTTACAGAAAATTATTTCTTTGTTATATATACCTTCTATGTACACAAATATTTACTTTAAATGGTAATATTTGTTTTTCTCATTACTTATTTAAATTATGCATGCTTACTTATCAAATAGGTAATTTATAAGTAAAAATTTAAATTTCTAAAGGTAAACAGAAATTATTAGAAAGTTAAAATTTAATTTTTTAAATTTGACTATAATTTAATAAATTAAAAACAATTTTAATAGCTTCAATTAAGTGAAACTTTGGAACTTCTTATTTTTGATTAATATTTACTAATACCTATATGATATAATACCTATATGACCTATATAATATTTTTTTACTTGGTGGAAAATTATTCGGCTTTTTCGTAGAGAAATACAAAAAACTAACTAGGTATAATATCAAGCTTAGTAAAATGTAACATGCAATCATTTTACAGACATACTACATGTACCTAGGCATTACTTCTGAGAAACTGTTTACACCAAATTATTTATTTGTTGTATAATAGGTACCTACGCAATTACTTACTCCAAATGGTAATTGTTGTTCGCATTATTCATTTAAATTACGCATTCCTACTTATAAAATAATTAATATTATATGTAAATATACAAATTTTATACAAAATATACAAAACATGAAAGAAAGGATAATAGAGTTTGACCCAAAGGGAGGAAGACTAGCATATTTAAGGATAAGAGGTGAAAAGGAAAATCTGTCTGTTATAAATGTTTATGCCCCCACAGAAGACGCAGATGAAGAAGAGAAAGAAGACCTGTACGATAAAATTGAAGAGATGTATGAAAGAATACCAAAAACTGACGCAATAATAATGATGGGTGACTTCAATGCACAGGTGGGAAAAGAGGAGTATCTGAGAGACATAGCGGGCAAGCATACGCTACACGAAGCCACAAACAACAACGGAGGATGGCTGTGCAGTTTGGCAACAGTGTGCAACATGAGAATCGTTAGTACTGATTATAAGCACAGAAGAATACACAAAGAAACCTGGATAAAACCCGGCTCCGACAAAGGAAACCAGATCGATCACATACTGGTATCAGCAAGAAAACCCTTCAAAGTATGCGATACAAGATCGTACAGAGGTGCAAGTGTAGACACGGATCATAACCTTGTCGTAATGGAAATAAAAACAGGAAAATTTAACAGAAGGGAAATTAACAAGAAAACACCTCCAATTGAAAGATTTGCAGTAGAAAAATTGAAAAAGGAAAGTAAACAACAGCAATACGCTCAAACAATACGTGAAGTAATCACCCAAGAAGAGAAGAATGAAAGTAACGACGAAGAGTGGAAACACATAAAAACAAGTATAAGGAAAACTGCGGAAATGGTACTGGGACAAAAAGAAAGAAAAAAATTAAACGAATGGTATGATCCGGAATGCGAAAAGATGGTACAGGCAAAGAGAGAAGCAAGAATAAAATGGTTAAGAACGAAAACAATGGAAGATGAAGAACAATACAAGAAGATGAAAAGAGATACTGTAAAAACATGCAAGAGGAAGAAAAAGAATAGCATTGATAGAGAGATTGAAGACATAGAAAGAAATCACAAGAATCCTAGAGAGTTTTACAGAAGGGTACGTAGACAAAATCATAAGAACGCAATAGAACCAAGAGGCATGAAGGATAGAGAAGGAAATATGAAACACAATGAAGAAGAAATAAAAGATATATGGATGAAATATTTCCAAATACTCCTTAACGAGGACACAGAAGAAATAAGATATTATAACAATGAACGAAGAGAACAGGAAAATATAGAAGAAGAAATGGTACAGGAACCGAGCTATGAAGAATTCAAAAAAACAGTAAATAAAATGAAAAATAACAAAACTCCCGGAACCGACAATATAGATAGTGAACTCATAAAGATGGGGGATGAAGTACTATGCGAAAGATTATATGAGTTGATATTAAATGTATGGAGGAAGGAAGAAATGCCAGCAGAGTGGAGTGTGGCAAGCGTGATACCAATCCACAAGAAGGGTTGTATGACGGAGTGTAAAAATTACAGAGGCATAATATCTCTACTAAACGTGTCATATAAAATACTATCAAAATTAATACATTCACGTCTGCAAGAACACACCGAGATATTAATGGGTGATTACCAGCAAGGTTTTAGACCCGGAAGATCGACGATAGACGCTCTGTTTATAGTGACCCAGATATTAGAAAAATCATACGAATATGATATGCGTCTGGAAATGCTTTTTATAGATTTTAAACAGGCTTTCGATAAAATACATAGAAATCAACTACTGAAAGAAATGGAAAATATGAAAATACCAAAGAAATTAATACGATTAACACACATGACACTAAAACAAACTACAGCGGAGATAATAACAAGAAAAGGAAAAACAAAGGAATTTATAATAAAATCGGGAGTGCGACAAGGTGATTCACTGTCGGCGACACTATTCAACATTGTACTGGAAGGAATAGTGAGAAGAACGAACTGCGGAGAAAAGATCACGAATAAGGAAACACAACTAATAGCTTACGCCGATGATGTCGTAATTGTAGCAAGATCACATAACGCTTTAGAGGAAACTTTTAAGAAACTAGAAAACGAAGCTAAGAAGGTTGGACTTGTCATAAACGAAGATAAAACGAAATACATGAAATGTCATAGAAACAAAAACGAACCGATAGCAGAAAAACAACTGGAAGGTTACAAATTTGAAGAAGTTAGAACATTTAAATACCTGGGTTTACAAATGAACAACACAAACGATAGAGAAGATGTTATTAAAGAGAGAATAATCGCTGGGAATAGAGCTTACTATGCAATTCAAAGGCTCCTGAAAAGTCGGTTAATTAGTAGAAATACCAAAGTGAAAATGTACAAAACATTGATAAGACCGGTTGTGGAGTACGGAACAGAAATAATGTGCCTGACAAAAACACAGGAGGAAAAATTAAAAGTCTTCGAGCGAAGAATAATGAGAAGAATACTCGGACTAGTTAAAATCGGAACAGATCAATACAGAAAAAGGACTAACAGAGAAATACAAAACGAATTAACCGAAGAAGATATAGTGAAGCACATTAAGGCGATGAGGATAGGCTGGTTCGGACACGTACAGAGAGCCCACGAAGGCAGAGTGATCGCATGCCTTATGGACTGGAACCCGGATGGTGATAGACCAAGAGGAAGACCGAGGACAAGATGGAAGACCGAAGTACTGAAGGATCTGAAGAACATGGAGATAAATGACTGGAAGGAAAGAGCTCAGAATAGAAAACTGTGGAGAAAAGTGATGGAAGAAGCGAAAACACACGAAAAGCTATAATGGAGAAAAGATAAGAGATTGTGGGGACTAATCCACCCCAAGAAAAACGGATTTATAAGCATCAAACGATGCGGCTATATTCCGCAAGGAATGGAAAGCCCGATGATGATGATGATGACTTATCAAATAGGTAATTTATAAGTAAAAATTTAAATTTCTAAAGGTAAACAGAAATTATTAGAAAGTTAAAATTTAATTTTTTAAATTTGACTATAATTTAATAAATTAAAAACAATTTTAATAGCTTCAATTAAGTGAAACTTTGGAACTTCTTATTTTTGATTAATATTTACTAATACCTATATGATATAATACCTATATGACCATATGACCTATATAATATTTTTTTACTTGGTGGAAAATTATTCGGCTTTTTCGTAGAGAAATACAAAAAACTAACTAGGTATAATATCAAGCTTAGTAAAATGTAACATGCAATCATTTTACAGACATACTACATGTACCTAGGCATTACTTCTGAGAAACTGTTTACACCAAATTATTTATTTGTTGTATAATAGGTACCTACGCAATTACTTACTCCAAATGGTAATTGTTGTTCGCATTATTCATTTAAATTACGCATTCCTACTTATAAAATAATTAATATTATATGTAAATATACAAATTTTTTAGTTTCCAGCCGCTTCCGGTGACCGCTCAAGTTAAGGTAACACATGCATAAATTTTCTTCGGACAAAGTTTCCTAAATTTAAACAGTAAAGTAGGTATATAAATTTTATATGAACAAAAACATTAAATTAAAGAGATAACTTTTCCATATGCACAGGAGCACAGGTAACAAATTTTACTTTACAATACCTTTAGTTATTAATGACATCCTCCCAGAGCCCATTACTCATAAAAAACGCGATTTTCTATTACCTAGGTAGAGGATATTTTTCCCTTATTGTTTTGTCGTTTAATTTCCTATAATCGATTACTAATCGCCATTTCTTTTTTCACGCTTGCGTTGATCTTCTTGTGGATTTATTATCCAATAATTTTTGCATTAGGTAATTAGGTTATTATCTCGAAATATTGATTGCCTGATGAAAGTCAACACGGCTTTAGAAGTCACAAACACACTATAACGGCGATGGTGTAAATGACCGTAGAGTGCTTTCTGTGCTGTTTCTGGTGCTTATGAATGATTTAGCATCAACTTTCTTAAACTCTGATGAGTGTTTCCACGCGGACGAAACCAATTTGTAAGACGGACGTAAATTTGCGATAGGAGGAAACTAAATGGTTTATTTTATAGTGGACTGCTGCTAAGACTCAAAAAAATTACCTTCAGTGCAGCTACCACAACGCCAAAGCAGTTCTTGAAATTTTTGGGCATTAGATAGACGACACAAATCCAATACAGCCGAATATTGTGTAATTTGACATATACAAAGATAGACGTGTCGGAGTTCTATTTTTACAGATGAATCTGCTGTGATATTTTAATGTGCGGAAACAGTACTTCGTCCGTAAGTGTGTTTAAAATTCGGAAAAGAGGTTTAATGCAATTTTGTTAACTTCAAACGACCACAACTCCAAAAATACGGAAAAGACTTCATATATAATTTTACTTGATCCAATTTGAACAAATAAGATTTTATATTATGGAATTTATGCAAATCCTATAATTAAACAATAAAAGCAAAAACAAAATAATATTATTTATTTATGTAAAAAAAACAACATTATACAATTCAATTGTTATTATCTTATTATACCAGTACGCGACAACTCGACGATTCCCACTCGGCGACGGTTAACTCGGCAACTGGTCAACTGAGCAACGATCAACTCGGCGATAGACAACTTGGCGACCGGTAAACTCGGCAACGGTTATACTTTCTTTTTCTTGTTCTGATGATCGGCAACAGCCATTTCCTTTCCTGTCCCATTGAGTAAGTGCGCAAAACTTGGTTGAAATCGGCCGAAAGGTCTATAGGAGTGTATAGCGAGCAAACATCCAAACAAACTAATCGGTGGAGTTGACGAGTTAACTGTCGCAGAGTTGACCAATCTCAAGTTTTCCATCACAAAGTTGGCCAGTCGCCGAGATAACCGTCGCCGAGGTAACTATCGGCGAGTTGCCCGTGTCCGTTCTATTCCTATCTATTATTTCGATAGGAGTCGATTAAGAACAATACTAGTTATCTCTCCGTTTATTACGTCAATGAAAAACATTTTTAATTAAGAATACTTTATATTGAAACTAAATTTTTCTGTTAGTATTGTAATGATACAAACGTAATTTGAAGTTAGCGCTTATATTAGAGAGGTTGAACTATAAATCGCTACAAATTCTTCGTTACATAAACAGACATAGGAAGAACTACCGCGCAGCCCGAAAATGCAAGTTTCGAGAAGGATGACTTCGCAGAAAAGGGGACTCAGCGAGAATACTCTCTATGAATGATGACGCAGAATGATCAAGTGTGCTTGAACTACCAAGCAGGTCTTCTGCTATGAATTTTTATTATAATGTGATATTTTGTGATTACAATCAATTAAATTAATTACTTTGCTTATTAAATGCTGCAGGTGTGTTCGATTGATGAGAGCTAAGTGTGGTGCGATTTTTAATTCAAGTCACTCTTATGACTGTATTAATAGTCACGGATTAATCCCAGATTTAAGATAATCCTAGGATCTACCAATGAGATAACTGGAATTTAAACCGTATCGTAGCAACAGTTGCTATTTCTAAAATTAATCTTGTATCTCGGATTAATCCGTGACTATTAATACGGGCATTAATTAATCACTAATTAATCAATTAATTAATCATATGATGTATTTCGTACTTGATTTATCGACCAGGTCGACGACCACTTGACAAATGAGACAAAATAACCTATTATGTACTACATCATGAAAAATAGCAAAGTTAACTACAATTTTTTTTTACTTGTCAGCTATTATCAGGTTCATTCTTCGATATGAGACAAGTATTACGATTGGGTTGGTAATATCGAAGATAGGGCATTCTGTGCTGTTGGTATTAGATGATATGGTATTTCATCGTGGTTTGGTGGCAACAATTATTTAAGCTTTGATCAAGTTTAGCAGTTTGACAAATATAACCTCACGAGTTAACAAATAATCTTTTTTTTTAATTCACAAAACTGCAAATTATCCTCTTCTAAAAGTTTCCTTTTACTTTATGATTAGATATACTTAAACAATTGGTTATTTGAATACTAATAGGTGTAATAAGTTATTTTAGGAAAATCGTTTAACTAATTGTACCGAATATTTTTGTGGTGTTCTGCTAAGCCCCGGTATCATTTTTTCTTGTTTGATAGTAGTTCCATTTAATGGAAAAATTTTATATTTTCGTAAAATTTCAGCAAAAAATGTGAAAATACAATTTTTTGCCAGGGAGTCGGCCAAACATTTTCTTTTACCTAAAAAATGTAATTCAAATTACGACTTTTTTTTAAATTGAATTTTGAAATTACCAATTGCAAACGGGAAAAATTTATCAGTGGAAAGCAGTTGACCATCGTTGTCTAGAAATCTTTCCGGATAAAAAACTTCTGGGTCTTCAAAATGCTCTGGGTTAGTATAAATAGAATTTACCGATAAAAACATTGTCGTTCCCTACAAAAAAAAATTATAAAAAATTGACCTCATAGCAGTTCGTTTTGATAACAGTAGTGTACAGGAATGTCGGGAGGTTTAAAGGATTAATTATTATGATTAAATAAAAACAGGTTTGATTCAGCTGATAAAGTGCAGTAACGGCGTGAATCAACTGCTGAATCAAGTGCTGCAACGAAGAGAGAAGAGATATTGGAAAAGGAAAGTTAGGAACTTGTGAAAATTTGAAAACTTCAAATAGGGAAATAAAACAGTGAATATATCCGGTTTATACCGCAATACGCGGCTTTCCGCTTCTCAAACGTTCGTCGATTATCTCTGTTAAGAGCATCCCCCTCAACTACATAGTATGTTTCTATTCCCGTCCGTACATCATCATTCCATGATCTTTTTGACCAACTTCTACAGCTTGCCTCCCGAAGGGTTTCCATTTCCAGATCATCTTGAGCCATTTCCATCTTGATATATGTTCCATTCTTGACATTCTAAATCTTCGTCTCATCGTCTATCTAAACAGCTTGAATTTTTTTCCTCATTCTCGTTTCACCCTCCCCAAGAAGAACTTTCCCATTTGGCCGAGATGAAATATGAATATTTAAGAACTATTTTTGTAAGAACCCACGATGTTTTTCGAAATACTCACGAACTCAATTCTAAGACCTGGGTTTTAAATAACAAAGCTATCTAACGCGTAAAGTCCATCTACGGTTAAACAAATGGCAGGTGTAAATAAATTTGAGCAGTTTACGCTACACAATTTCCGCCCAACGAGGGACCCAACTTCGTGAAGCACCTCTTGGTGTACATGGCCCTTTTATCGTCCGTTGCTAATACTCATTGGCAACAAAATAGCAACTAGTAATGATGCAAATCCTGAAGGCGACCAATCTGATCCTGAATGTATCTTCCACGAATTGTTAAATAAAAACGACTTCCCAAAAATTCCAATATGGAAAACCCAGACGTTAGCAAGTAAAATTGCGCACCCATATAAGGCTTCTAAATATATGTCCAAATCAGATTGATCACAGATCTTTTCATAAATAATTCTAAAAAACTGATAAACGGTAGTCGAACGGAAGGTAATTAAAAAACTAATACGGCGTCTGCAAGTAAGACTTCCGTATTAATTCTTCTTATAAGGCCTAGAACGAAAATTGCGACTTCGCTCAATCGATTCTCCCTTAGTATGGGCAGACTCTACTTGATTAGAAAGTAAAAATAAATCAGAGCTTCCGACCACATAAGGCTGCGTTCAACAACTAGTGGCGAAAATAATTGTGACATGCATTTTTTATGTTACAGTTGTAATCAAGGTTGTATTTCCACTGTTATCTTTTCTTTTAATGACTTTTGTTCAATCCTGCTATTGAAACAATCATGTCGTTTCTTACTTGGATACGCAACTAGAAACCCTTTGTTTTACTCAATCAAATTATTTCTAAGGTAACAAGTGGGCGAAAAAATTTTCACCCACTAGTGAGTGAAAAATGCAGTCATTCATTGTATTTGTTTATGCAAACTATAGCAACGCAACCTGACGTGTCTATGTTGATTTGCCTACTTATTTTTATATTTTAAAACCAAAGCAAACTTTTCTCTGAATTATTTTGCGCGCAAAGTGCGCGCTATTGATTTAGAATTTTGCATAAGGCAACCACAAATTGCTAGGGGGGTTGAGTACGAGAAAGAGTTATTACAAATTGAAAATCTCAAATTTAATTATTGATGACACGAATTATAATAAATTATATTTTTATAAATATTTTAGATTTATAAGTGCAGGATTAAACAAAACGCTATACATCACTCGTGGAGAAACCCTTTGCGTCTGCACACTCGCCTAACGGCTCGCGTGCAAAACTCGCAGATGCGTGAGCGAATCATTCGGTTTCTCCAGTAGTAATGCAATATACTATTAAGGATCTCCACACCTCCAACTTTGTTTCTTTGGCTGTTTCGTTTGGTTTCTGTAATGCAAGTCATGTCTATATTATTTAATATAATAATATATAATTTCTTGTTCTTTATTAAAAATTTCTTGAACATTCCACGTACCTATTTTCTATTAACATTCTCTTAGCATAAGTCGTCCGGACACCGTCATTACGGCGATTCCAATTTCGCACCGGCATTTTGCTGATTCCGATTCGGCGATAGTAAATTCGACTACGTCGATTTGGCGACGGAAGATATACTTTTAGTTTATTTTATTTATTCTTCTAAATTCGGCCTAAATTGGAATCACCAAAACTAGCATAGCCGATTTTCGGATCGTCGAATTGACCGTTACCGAATATATGATACCAAATCGCTTTCCCCGAACTACGGTTGCCATAACGACGTGTATCGTAAGTTGTCTATTGTCATTTGGTTTTTAGCATAAAGGGTTTTCCATTAAGAGTTCCCCAACTTTTTTTTTAAATAAAACAAGGATTTTATTAGAAATTCAAGGTGAGATATATTTTTTCAGAAAGTACATTTAATCGATTTAATACCATTAATGACGGAATACAACATCATTTAAGTGCCCTTCACGAAAACGTTTTAATTGCTGAGATCGGCGCGGAATTGAAACATTTGGATCATTTGCAACACTCTCTCGTACAGCAGCAATATTCTCTTCACTTATTGCATTTCTTTGTCTCACTGGCATTTTGGAGAGAAAATGTTGACTTAAATTTTTTCACTAATCTTTCAATTGTCTTTTTGTCAGGACGATTATAACAACCGAAAATTGGTGTTAATTTACGTAAAGTAATCGTAACTGAACAAGAATTTTGGTAATAAATTCTTTTTATTTGCAAGCGTTGTTCCAGCGTGTATCTTTCCATGATGAAATGGTAGACATTAAATAACACAAACGTCAGCAAATCACATTTCGAAAAGTCATTTAAGTGTCCCAAATAGCAATTCGAAATTGGGGCGTCCTTATTGGAAAACCCTATATTATATTTTTTACCCCTGACGAGGAGCTAATCCGACAGAGAACTTCCAACTTGTAAGACCAGTATTTTCTGTTTGTACTGGTTTTAAGGAGCCAGTAATTTGCCCACGTCGACTACAGTTTACGAATACAGTCAGAGGGTTCGTCGTGAAAAATTCTATGACTGGTGATCACATGACAAGCAAAACCGCGACAAGTAAATGCCACGACACCCGAACACATGACAAATGACCACACTCACTAGCAAACACACAGATATGTGAACACCCTGACAAGTGAACACACGGATGTGTAACCACCCTGACAAGTGAACACATTCACAACTGAACCCGGGGGTTCACTGCGACTTAAATGGACCCACAAATTTAAGTTTTTCCTGTAGATCATTAGAAAGAGAACAATTTTCTGAACATTAAAAAAAATTATTGCGGATTATCCATTAGTTTTAAACTTTTAGTTGTCAGGGTGGTCACTTGTCAGCATGGTCACTCGCCAGGTGTTAAGGTGATGTGCGTTGATTTGACGTGGGTTTGCTTGTCATGTGATCACCAGTCATAGAATTTTTCACGGCGTACCCCCTAACTGTAGTTAATGTTGGGAAATTACTGGTGCCTTAAAACCAGTACATTCCGATTAGGAGAATAATCCCTAATAGAAAATACTGGTCTTCCAATTTGGGAGTTCAACTTCCAAGTTGTAGTCACCTGTCCGGTTATCGTCGTGAACATGGGAGAAGGATTTGCTGGTTCAGCTGAACTGTAGCTATTATCCGCATTTAGTAAGAAGTGTTACTTTATCCCTCCCAGACCTTGACCTGCCTTTACCCCTTCCCCCTCCCCTCTGTGTGAGGGTGAACTTAAGAACAAAATTTATTTTTATTACATATTTTATTTTATCTTCTTTTAATTTAAAATGGGGAAATTTAATTAATGGGGAGGTTTCCTGTTGCCTTCTCCACAGCCCACAGACCTATCGTGGGCTTTAGATCACAGCAACCTATTCGACTCTACCAGGATTTGAACCGCGGTCACCCGCTTCCCAGTCTGCCGTTGTAGGCTTTACGCCACACTGCTGGTCTTTATATTATTTAATTTATTTCATCAGAAGTGAGGAAAATCAAGAAAACAAAGATGACCACTCCACTTTCCATGATGTAGATAATCACGGAAAAAAATTAATAAATCAAGAATTAAGCCCAAGTATTGCTCTTCAAAGCAACAAAAAATATACTTCTATTCTTCTTCACTGTTCATTAACAAACAGGACTAAAGAGTCACCAAAAGTGTCAAGAAATTCTTCCAAGGAAGTTATCATTCCTACATTCCTGAACACCTATGAAACATTTTCTGAACATTCCCTTTTTCAACATTTTACTAATAAAATTTCACCTTAGGGATTGTATAACCAGCTAAAGTTCCTTCCTCCTGAGATGATCTTGGACCAATTACAGGTATAATTAGATAATATCTCTCTACTTCCATTATGACGGCTTCTACATATGGAACTCTGAAATGTATAATTTCGTAAAATTATTTAAAAAAATGTTTAATTCTTACTTTTGTCGATCACTATATTCCAAAGGTTTATTTGTATTAAATGCGTCATCTAAACTTTTCTGCACTTTAGTTTGAATATCTGGATGCAATACCATAGCTAAGAAAGAAAATGTTATTGTCGAGCTTGTAGTCGTCGCTCCAGCAATAAATAAATCCAAACAGACTATCAATAGCTGATCATCTAAAAATTAATCTATTCAGTGCAATTTTAATTTCTCTGAAAATTATTTTCTAATTTTTACTCGAAATAAATTAAAGTGAAATGATGTACCTACCAATTTTGAAGTAAATTTTACATCAAATTTGGTAATATTTACTTCAAAATGTAAGTAAATTTTACATCAAATTTACTAATATTTACTTCAAATGTGAGATATTAGAGTTTAGAAAATTTAAAGAAGATAATTTAAATAAACTTACAAGAAAAAATAGTGCTGGCTCCATTGTTTTGTTTGATTTCCGAAATATAAGCGTAAATTAAATCATCGTTTCTTCCCTCCGTCCAAGTATCGATGTGCTCATCAATTGTTTCTTTTAGAAACCTCTTGAGTTCCAAATTGATATTTTTGATCAAATTATACCCCAATTTTTCTGCAGCTACAAACCTCAACCAGGGAAAGTATGTTAAAGTACTCCCAGATATATCGAACGCTTGCGTTCGTTTGTATAGCAGTTTCAAGAGTTCGTTTACTCTTTTATCATCTTTTGAAAGAGGTGTTCCAGCTACCAAAAACCATAAAACGTTCAAAATGGAAGGCGAAAGCAATTCGGAAAAATTAACATTGCTTGGGTTTAATTCGATGGATTTCATCAGTTCTTGAACTTCATTTTGAATTTTGCACTCCATGATTTTTTTACCTAATCCAACATTGCGAAGATGCTTGACAACAAAGTTTCTCTGGGTTATCCATAATTCTCCACTGGCCATTGAAATTCCTGTAATTTACTTTTTTATTATGTTAACTCGGGGATTTTTTCGTTATTGGTATTGCAAAGCTTCTCAAAATTTTAAAAGTTGAGTGACTATAAAAATAAGTAGAAACTAAAATAGGATTTTTGGTCCAAATCAGCAACAAGGAATTTTATGTAAAGTCCTTGAAGAATAAAAAGGAGCAAAGTGCCCAAGACTCCGTAAGTTAAAGTTAAAGATTTTGCTAACCAGAACCTACCTCTTATTTTTCCCATAGATCGCAATCGGCTAAAAAAATTATCTGGTCTTGAAGAGTAATTTCCGTCGAGAAGTACTTCCCTGATTAATTTATACGAGCATACAAGGACTACGTTATGGTTTCCTAATTTTAAACCAACAACATTGGATTTATACTGTTGCGAAAGAGTATCCATTGCAACTGCTACATCTCCACATGATTTGATCACGTTTTTAAATTGTAAAAAGCTTCCCACCACTGGATACCATTTTGGACCTAGAAATCATATTTTGCCTGTTTTATTTTATATTATAATTTTGTATTTAATTTTCATTTGATAATAATTATTATTATTCTTAGTGCAGAAGCAGAAAAGTCACATTATGTTGAATTAATGTTTTTTTTATTATTTATCACCGACCGACGTAATATTACCAATAAATTACGTTATCGCGGCATCATATTTATAAGCAATTAGCGAGGTTATATATTTTTATATATAAGGTTATCTGTACATAAATTTTGTTTTAAAAATAATTAAATTAATAAAAAAAAATCAACTCCACAAGTAGTAATTTATATAATAACTAGCAGAAAGCCCGTCCACGGACGGGCATCTAGACCCGATTGGTTGGAAACTTGATTGATGTGCAACTCGTCCCAAAGGAAGTACCGGGAGTGGTTTAATATATTTTTCGGTTGGTAAAAAAATCGACCAATCAGATTGTTTCTTTTTTCACCAAAAAATAACACGCTGGAGCAGGAGCAGGAGCAGTAGAGTGCTGGGATTTTATGTATTAAGAAGGTAAACAACTTTAATGTAAATTAAATTTATCAAGTGTCGCACACGCATATCAGTTTTAATTAAAAGACCCACTCACAAATCTTTTGCGTGCGACTCATCAGCATAATGATATTATATAATCTAAAATTAAACCCCGATTTGAGTTTTATTGTATCGCCACGTGAACTTCTAGGATTAAAGTCTTAGAATTCGTTATTGAGGCAAACTTGCTATCACCCGGAATTCCACCGCATCTTGTCAATCTCTTATTGAAATCAAAATGTAACTAAAACGTTAATAAGATCGATGGCCCCCATCGATACACACCCTCTTCACATTCATTATTTTTTAAATCAACACACCATCTAACGTCAACTTCAAAAAATAATTTTCAAATTTATAATAATAATTTTCAAATAATACTTTAATTTTGGTACGTTATAACTTTATCTAATACCTAATATATTTGTAACCTAATCTTCTGTAGACTTCCTGATGATGAATATCATATATTCGAAACATGTCGTCTAACTAATAAAAGAAAATATAAAACGAAGTATTGTACATTTTTAAATAAATAATAAAAAGAATAAAATTTAAATACTTAAATATATAAATTCCTAACTTGAGAAATATAATAAATTAAAACTTCAATACAATAAGTTTATTAAACAATAACAAAAATCAATTTTATTTAGCAGCTTTCAGTGAAGGTGGTGCATAATATCGAAATTAGTCTAAATGGTTTGACCTGTATATTCCTTTATTATTTTGTTTGTACTTAATTTTCACTTTCAGAATAATATCGGAGGTTAAAATAATTAACCAGAGGTGGCGTGACTAAATTAGAAGTCCTAAGATCTTCTTTAATTATTGTAAATCTTGGTTTAAGGTTTAAAATTCTAAAGTTATCATTACCAATTTAATATCTTAAAAACAAAATTGGTACAAACAAGGGGAGGGAGTGCAAAATGTCATTATTAAAGATATTAAAATACCTCGAAAACAAAATGGGCGTCCAAAGGATTTAGACTCTTTAAATGCACATCAGCAAAGAAAATGTATGTTTAATTTGTTATATTGAAAGTTTAATTTATTAAAATTTAAATAGCGGTCATTGGAAATGTTTACCAAAAACCAGCTGTGTATATAAAATGTATTTCATGATATCCATGAACTTGATTTATCGGCTGATTGTTAATCTTATCTTCTTAAAACATTCTAGTTTTAAAAATAAGGAAATTATGTTATTTGATACAAAAATGAACCAAAGCTGTTTTTGCGCTTCGTTAATTAAAATCCACAGTGCAGTACTTAAGGCAGTGTTCCAGTCTAGAGCTATAAATTTTAGGTGTTTAACAAGTAACGCGTTTTGATGTTTTTAATAATTCGATGGCTGATAATGTTTCTTTAGACCTGTACCCATAGGAAAAAAAATATGGAGCACCAGGCAACATCAAAAAATCCAAACACTTCAAACATAACAAAAAAATTAAAAATAATATTTTTTTAAATATGTAAGATAAAACAAGATATTGAAGTTCATTGCTTTCTAAACCAATTTGTTTCTAAAAAAAATAAATTATCAGGCACATTTGCAAAAATAATAAACCGTTTGTATTATTTTGGATATCAAAATTATTACTGAAATACTGAAAATAAAGATATAATTTATTATAAAGAAATGTAAAACAGTTAAATAGTTTTCCTTAAAATCACACACACCTCTGCTTTACTGTCGATGACGAACGGCACTAAGGTGCCATATTTTTTTTATATTCATAAAAAATGAGCTTTAACTTTTTGATAAGTGATTGGCTTATTAGTTATTATATTTAACAAAAAAATTTTAAATTTACCTGGTGGAAATTTTTTTGGTTTTCGCATGGAAATGCAACACAACAAACTTATAACACATAATATAATTATTATTAATACAACAAAAGTCGACATTTTTACTAATTGTGAGTATTTTTATTACTTGTTTTTAACCAGCAGATAGGTATATGAATTAACACTGTTGGTGAAATTATAATTATGCTTATAATATTGGTAAAGGTTATCATCCGTATATAATGTCGATTAAAGAAAATCTCTTTTTTTCTATATAATATACCGTCAATTGAAGTGGTACGTTTGTAAAATGCTATTCTAATGCTAATCTTGCTGAAGGCGGGCCGATTTAAAGCTATAAATTTAAATTATTTATTGCAACATATGCAGCGCTATAATTTTTAAGAAATCATTGCCAATTAGTAATGATAAAATGAACAATATTTTAGATTTTATCTCTTTTAGATTTAACTGTTCAATAACTTCCGTGTTAATTTGCAAACTTATGCTGATAGGGCTAATTTTAATTACTTCATTAATTCTTTTGTTTACTTTTTAAAATTTTATTTGTTTGATTAAATTTATTTAATTAATAGAAATTTTTTAATATTATAGACTTCATTCAGAAAAATACGATATAATAATATTTTCATATTACCTGCATTGAAACAGTGTGTTTCAATAGCTGTCAAGACAGTCGAAACACGACAATTTCAGACCACTGCGAATATTGGTCAAACATTAAAATGTTTCTGCCCGAGGGCAGAAACACTCAAGTTTCTTACCGCCAACACTGTTTCCGATTTCATTTCAACCCTGTCAGAATTAAAATAATTTTTCATTACTTCAAATAAAATTTAATTAGTATGACAGCTGTCAGATTCGTCAAAGTCAAATTCGATATTGTGGTTTATGAGTAATTTTTTTTGCGCGCGATCGATCTAAATTTTTGCATATGGTTTCCTACCGATAATTCACCGGGGGGTGAGTACGAGACGAGGGGGGGAAATTTTTTCTCAGTTTTTCGATATCTAGCGCCGTTGTCGAGTTATTGCTGATTCAAAAAAATTTCGAATTTAAAATATTTATTTTACAAGTTTCAATGCAAAAAAATTTTCTGTTTCAATGCAGGTAATATGAAAAATAGTATGTGTGGCGCGGGGTGAAACGCGATTTCAGACGAAGGTGATGCCAGCCCTCGCTTCACTCGGGCAGGCAAATTTCACCCTCGTCTGAAATCGCTTTGTTTCACCCCTTGCCAAACAATATACTATTGTTTTGCTGTTAGCAAATAATTATATTTGTTCCATTTGCAAATAAATTTTTGTTCCAACAAATGGATGTGCTGTAAAAAATATATTCGACAAATTAAAACAAATTATTCGCGCTATACTCCATTTGAAATTTAAAATCTGCTTTAATATCAAGTTATCGTGGTTTGCTTTTGAAATTTCTTTTTATTTTCTATGATTAATAAACAAGCATTTTTCAGAGCTTAAAATTTCAAATTTATTTGCTAATTGAGGTTTATTAAAAAATTAATGGCAAAATAATATTGAAAAACAAATATTATCAAGAAATGGCCTACCTAAATATCAAGTCAAAGACCTAACTTATTAATTATGAATGTCTGCTCCAACGGAAGAAACTGGCTAGAAAGAGGAAAGGGAAATTGTATTGCCAATTGAAGAAAAAAGCTCCCGTTATTAACAGTGGGAGATTTTAACGCTCAGATAGGAAAGGAATATTGTTCTTCTTCCTTCCGAAAAAAAAAAAAAATTGGAATATACACGGTGCATAGTGTTACCAACAGCAATGACATACGTTTATGTAACTTAGCTGCTGCATTGGACCTTAAAATTAGTGGCATAAAATCCATTCACAGTGAAATGCATAACCTAACATGAACAAGACCTGACATAAAGAGTAACAACAAAAAAAAAGGCAATATCACTAGATAAAAAGAGAAACCTGCATGCTGTTTCAACGCTTGGACATATTGAATGCACTGCAATTATTCTTATGAGTGAAGAATTGTAATTCCTAACATCTGACAGCTGTTTATTACGCTTCCCTTCCATCTTTAGATTTCCTGCCTTTCATCTTACTTTAAACTCTCAACTTCTTTATTTTTTGGGTGTTGATGTCGCTGCCGCCTGCATAGACTAAGAAGAGTCTAAGACAAATTCTTCCTAATATTTGTGTATTCACCTGACCTTTTCTTTTCCTGACGACACGAGCCCCTAAATCGGCCAAGGATAATGTTGCGAAATATTCTGATTCAGCCCAGAAAAGTGCAAATTATGCAAAACTTCTGATGAAGCCGTATCAAGAAATACAACCCATAGTAAGGCGTATTTTTTAAATGAAATCGTTGTCTGTTGCTTATGACAATAATTGTTGAATTACCATGTATATCTCGATAAGGTTACTACACCTAGTGGTAACCATAAATATATAGTTAGGTACTGTTGGTAGTATCTTATAATAAACTGAATGTGTCAAATCGTTGTAGGACAGTGTAGGCCTAATAAAAAGTCATTAAACAAGATATAGTTCAGTGTTCTTAATTAACTCGTAATAAAATTACATCTCATCCTTCCAACTTTTCAACAGGTTATGGGCCCAGATAACGTGACGGGAGTTTTTTTTATTAAAAAGTGTGTTTCAAAAGAACAGAACAATCAGTGTTAAAAATGGCAGTAAATTATTTAACAAGTGTGCCAAAACTTCGCACAGTGGAAAACGTGTTTGTTCTAGAAGGCTTAACAAAGTGCATCGACGGTACAGAAACCGATACAGTGATGATTGCAAAAGCAAAGGCAAAATTAATACTAACTGTGAGTCCTACTTTATTTGTACACGTCAGAGAAGCTAAAACGGCTCGTGAGGTGTGGACAACACTAACGAAATTGTATGAAGATTCGGGTCATACGCGTAAAATTAGTTTACTTCGTGCTCTAATATCGATACGGTTAGAAAATTGTGAATCGATGGAATCATACGTTAACCAGGTGGTTGAAACTTCTCAGAAGTTGCGTAGAACAGGTTTTAACATCGACAGCGAGTAGGTTGGATCATTGCTATTGGCGGGACTATCAGAAAGGTACGAACCCATGATATTAGCAATAGAACATTCCGGCATTACCATTGATACAGATTCCATTAAAAGCAAGTTACTGGATATGCATGTAGATGGCGGTAATAGTTCAACAAATGCATTTGCAGTAAAATCCAATAAAGGCAAATGGAACTATAATCGTTATTCGAAAGATGGCAGCACAGGTGACGTAAACAAACAGAAATCGAATGACACAAAGAAAAAAGAAATCATTTGCTTTAAATGTAAACAAGCAGGTCACTTTATGAATAAATGTACGACTATAATAAAAGAAAATGACAAAAATAATGCAAGAAGCGCATTTAGTGCAGTATTTTTATGTAATAAATTTGAGAAAAGTCAGTGGTACGTGGATTCTGGTGCGAGTGTTCATTTGACAGCAAGAAATGATTGGTTACAAAACGAGATACCTTCAGAATTAAAAGAAATAACAGTCGCCAACGAAAAGAAAATTCCAGTGGTTTCAACAGGAAGTATTGAAATAGTTACGAGCGTGAATGAAACAAAATTTGAAATCGTTATAAACAAAGTGCAATATGTGCCAGAACTAACAACAAACCTTTTATCGGTAAGCCAATTAATTAAAAATAATAATCGAGTTGTCTTTAACAAAAAGGGTTGCAAGATCTACAATAGCAATAACATTTTGGTTGCAACAGCAAATCTGGAAGGCAACGTTTATAAATTAAATTTTGAGAAACCGACACACGCAGCGTTAGCAGTAATTTCAAGAGAAGTGTGGCATAGGCGATTTGGTCATTTAAATTATAAAAGTTTGGATCAAATGAAGGATGGCATCGTTAATGGATTGGAATACACACGAATGTCCAACAAAAGTACGATGTGTGAAGTTTGTTGTGAAGGTAAGCAATCTAGATTACCATTTAAAAACAAAGGTACCAGAGCATCATCAGTATTGGAGGTTGTGCATGCAGACTTGTGTGGACCCATGGAAACCACATCATTAGGAGGCTCCAAATATTTTTTATTGTTTGAAGATGATTTTAGTCGCATGATCTTTGTTTACTTCTTAAAAGGTAAAGACGAAACGTTTGAAAAATTTAAAAATTTTAAAAGTTTTGCAGAAAATCAAAGAAATGTAAAGATTAAAGTTTTAAGGTCAGATAATGGGGGAGAATTCTGTGGTTCAAAGTTTGAAAGTTTTTTGAGAATGAACGGAATTGTGCATCAGAAAACAAATTCTTTCACACCTGAACAGAATGGGATGCTCGAACGCATGAACAGGACCATCGTAGAAAAAGCAAGATGCTTACTTTTTGATGCAAAATTAGATAAACGATTCTGGTCTGAGGCAGTCAATACGGCAGTTTATTTGCGGAACAGGTCAATTGTTACAGGATGCAATGTAACTCCTTTTGAAGCATGGTCATCAAGAAAACCAGATGTAAGCAATTTACGTATTTTCGGTAGCGAAGTGATGGTACACATACCAAAAGAAAAACGTAGAAAATGGGACAAAAAGGCAACAAAAATGCGTTTAGTGGGTTACAGTGAAAATGTAAAAGGATACAGGTTGTATGATGAAAATAAAAGAGATGTTATAACTAGTAGAGACATAGTGGTTAATGAAAACATCGAAAGTGATCAAGTAATAGTCATAAGTGATAATCAAGAAGAAGACGAGTTGTTAGATTCAGTGGGGGATAAAAACCCAGAAGACAACGAGATCGATAACAGTGATGCAGAAAATGATAACTTAAATGAAGAACAGAAAACAGAAATTCCTCGAAGGTCAGAAAGACAAAGAATACCGAAGACATTCGATGACTATGTAACATATTTGTCTAAAACTAATTTGGAAAATGTACCGACATCGGTATCGGAAGCTTTGTCGAGACCCGACGGAATGAAGTGGAAAGCAGCAATGATGGAAGAAATTGAATCATTTGAGGAAAACAACACTTGGGAAGTAGTAAATGTCCCTGAAAAGGGAACTGTAGTTGAATGTAAGTGGGTGTTTAAAATGAAGTGCGACAGTGAAAATAAAACCAGTTATCGTGCTAGATTAGTTGCCAAAGGCTTTACACAGAGGGAAGGTATAGATTATACAGAGACTTTTGCACCTGTGGTAAGGCATTCCACATTAAGGCTATTAATGGCATTATCAGTAAAATTAAATTTAGATATTGAACATTTAGATGTTAAGACAGCCTTTTTAAATGGTTTATTGGAAGAAAATGTTTATATGAGACAACCTGAGGGTTTTGTGCTAAAGGACAATGAAGCTAAAGTTTACAAATTATGAAAGGCAGTTTACGGGTTGAAGCAGTCGTCCAGAGCCTGGAATAAAAGGGTAGATGAGGTTTTATTGGAATTAGGTTATTGTAAGTCAAAGTATGAACCTTGTTTATATGTTAAAAAGGTAGATAGTTTGTTGACAATAATTGCATTATATGTAGATGATTTTTTTGTATTTTCAAATGACAAGGTAACCAGTAAATTCTTAAAAGAAAAGTTGAGTTCGAAATTTAAAATTAAGGATTTAGGAGAAGCTAAGCAATGTTTAGGAATAAGGATCACGAGAGATCGAAAAAATAATGTTATTTATTTAGATCAGGAAAACTATGTAAACCAAGTTTTAAAAAGATTTAATATGTTAGAATGTAAGAGCGCTAATACTCCAATGGAAATTGATTTGAAGTTGGACAGTAATTGTAAAACTGATGTAAGTGATAAGATGCCTTATCAGAGACTTATTGGTAGTTTGATGTATTTGGCGGTATTAACTCGACCGGATATAGCTTTTACAATTAGTTATTTAAGTCAATTCAATAATTGTTATTCAGAGCAACATTGGAAACATGCGAAACGAGTGTTACGATATTTGCAAGGCACTAAAAATTATGCACTAAAATTTTATAATGATAATTGCGAACTAGAAGGATATGTTGATTCAGATTGGGCAGGTGACCAAAGAGATAGGAAATCTTATACTGGGTTTGTTTTTAAATTAGCAGGGAGTGCGATTGCATGGGAAAGTACCAAGCAAAAGACGGTTGCACTATCGAGCACTGAAGCTGAGTACATGGCTCTAAGTGAAGCTTCGAAAGAGGCTATTTATTTAAAAAATCTATTAGCTGAGTTGATAGGATGTGAAAACAGTATTGTTTTATTCAACGACAATCAGAGTGCTCAAAAATTGTCAGTGAATCCTGTTTTTCACAAAAGATCAAAGCATATTGATATAAGGCACCATTTTATTAGGGATGCAGTTTCGAATAAGCAGATTGTTATTAAGTTCATATCCACTAATGAAATGACTGCAGATATTTTGACAAAGAGTTTGCCATATGTAAAAAATGTCTATTTTTGTGACAAGATTGGATTGGCAACCTTTTCGAGATAGTGGGGGTGTTGAATTACCATGTATATCTCGATAAGGTTACTACACCTAGTGGTAACCATAAATATATAGTTAGGTACTGTTGGTAGTATCTTATAATAAACTGAATGTGTCAAATCGTTGTAGGACAGTGTAGACCTAATAAAAAGTCATTAAACAAGATATAGTTCAGTGTTCTTAATTAACTCGTAATAAAATTACATCTCATCCTTCCAACTTTTCAACAATAATATGCACAATATGCACTGCACTGTAACAGTTATTAGAGCGTTATCTACTGTGTAAAAGACTAAGGGGGGCGTCATCTGTTGAGATTGTTGTGACCTATTTGCAGGATTGTTTATTATAACAATTAATGTAATATAAAATGATAATGTAAAATATCGACCGGTGTGAGTTTCAAACTTACGATCTCTCAAGTATGAAATAGTTATTCAAGCGCATGACTCGTTTCACTACCAAAGGTCGGACTTGTTACGGTTACGAATTTATATTTTAAATTTCTTTAAATTCCCGCGCCCTACTCAAACTATCGACACGCTCCAACCTTTAAAATGCAGAATGCATCGAGTGCTTTACTCAAGGCCGGGAGATAAGCTTGACCTTTTTGGGTAAGCAAGTCTATGCCTGAACATTCCAGAGCGAACAATTTAAGAGAGGGTAGGACAACTTGTAGTTTTGGGAGGCATTCTAGCCGTGCACGCTGATCGAAACGTTCGAGCGAGCGAATAATTCCGCCGAATAATTTGAATACCGATTCATGCGTATCGTATTGTGAATTACCGTAATTGTGGCTTATTTCCGATTTTTGTGTAGATCACGTGAGTGATTACCGCGCTGCGTATAGTGATTACGCAATTCCGCTTTTTTGTTGTGACTACTTTGGTAGTATAATAAATCCAGGAAGTGATTTAACCCTGGTGCAAGTATAAGTATTTCTTATTGTGGTGACGTGCTGAAATACCGTCATCGTTACCGTAGTGACGTCATAACTTGATGACGCATATTTGTAAGGACGCTTACGTCCATTTTATTTGAATGAGCATCTGCTATACGACGACTGTGCGCAGGGTCGAAACTCCCGCGTTTCTGCAGGACCACATTCCGCTTCCAGCTTTATTTTATTACCGTCTGCCGTTTGAAGAATTGCTTCAGTTGTTCGCTTTTTGCGGTGTCTTGAATCCAACAGACTAATGTGAGTAATTCTTAATTATTAAAGTGCATCGAAACCGTACTTATCGCAATTTTAGGCCGCTGTCTTCGACAGCATCAACCCTCCAGATTGTTGGAGTGGCCAAACTGTATTTTTGTGTATTTGTTTAGCATTAATTCATGCATGCCGAGGTCGACCCCTTTATTAGCTTAAGAAATCTGCGTTGTATGACAACATATTTTCCGACTATTATACGTACCGTTACAAACCCTCACTGGCAGTTTTCTTGTGTACTTCTTTTTCAGGGTAATTTTGTAAGGATTCGAGCTACCAGCAATAAGCAAATAACAACCTGGGCTACATCTCGTAGATGCCCCAGCTGCCGTGATTTTACTAGTACGACCCTGGAGGTCCGACTACGCTACGCCGGGCCACGTAATTTATGTTAAGCTTCCGTATCAGACTAATGTTCATTAGGAGGACGTCAGTTCGCCTTATCTGCTGAGCTTTGCGGTTGCATGTAACGTAAGGCCGCTACAAACTTTCAGACAAAAATCACAATACTCCCTTCTCTTCCTTCACCAGTGCAAGAATATTTTTGTTATATATTGTAACGTTGTTTTTATTTCCAAAATCAAAAAAGTCTAAATTCCAAATTTATGTTTAAATTAATTTTAATCTAAAACAAATCAAACTAAATAACTTTATTGGCCAATTAAATATCTCAAAATCACAGTCTCAAATTAAAAACGCAAAAATATTCAGGAAACAATTTTCTCCTAAACCGCGTATGGCGGCCATTGTCGGCAAGAACCTGGTTTTCTCCCCCACCACTGCCAACTTAAGTAATTGTCGGGAAAATCAGTAAATTTAAAAATATATACAAATTACAATATAAATAATAAATACAAACAAAAACAGAATTAATTTAATAAAATAAATTAAAAATTGAATGAGGTTTTTTGGAACATGACATATATATATGTAAATAGTTTAAGCAAATGGGGTTTTCCTAGGAAAACATTCAGAAAAGTTTTTCTCAATAGTTTTATATGCTTTTTTTGAGCGCTAATCCGATTTTTAACTTCTTTACCTTGCCAGAGATGAGCTTACTTCAGAAATTGCAAAAAACCACAAGATTTTGCATTTGCTTTAGGTTTTCTCTTATAACTCACGAACGATGCATTTTTTATAACGATTATTGTACACAAAATTAAAGTAAACTGAATTTCCTACAATTTGTATATATTGACTTAATTCCAACGATAACGTGTTCCCGACGGAGTCACAATCTCGTCTGACGGCGAACACTAAGACTATATCAGAACGCACGCACCGTCAATAGAACTTACATGCTAATGAATTCCCTATCTAAAATGCATGTAAAATTTTGATTTTCAAATTCCGTTTTCTCGAAAACTAATGGATAATCCGTAGCAATGTGCGGTCTCAAAATGCTCAGAAAATTGTCCTCTTTCTAATAGTAAAAAAATGAAAGCGAAACTCGTGAGGACGATTAACTGACAGTAACCAAAAGTTTTGTGTTGCTTTTCAGACTTTATATGATGTTAACATACTAATCAATCTACTTTTGTGAGTAACTGTACATTTGGAAGGTAATTGTTACTAATAACTTAATTTCTTTTGTAATTTGAATGACTGTACAGCAGAATCAGAAGAATAAACAGAAGAAGATCGTCTGTTTTCAGAAGAGGAACCGAGAGTTGGTAGCCAGGAACACATCTCAGAACTTGCTGCAGAACATTCATTCAAAATCCAGCCCTCTGCGATAACCTTCAGCCTGGTCCATCGGGAAACAAAAAAAGTAAGGCATCGATGTAGAAAAAAAAGAAAAAAGAGAGAAGTGTAGTGAGATTAGGTAATGGGAGGAAATAGTGAAAGGAAATGTGAGGGAAAGAGTGTAGTGGAATGTTGAAATCTATTTTTAGACTAATTAACTTTTGTTTTTTTTTATTACAGTAAAAGTTTGTTCAAAACATTTCATTTTATGTGGGTGCTTATCAGGGACGTGCCCAGCCAACTTTTTTGAGGAGGGAGCAATCTTCAATTTGCCAACTGAATAAATAAAAATTGCCAACTTTTTCAAGGTTTTTTTTTCATTTTATCAAAAAGACTAGCAAAAATCCTGTAATTATTCAAGAAATGTTAAATTCAACGACAAATTTTATTTTCAAAAACGTGGTTTACCGTTGCCCTTGGGGAAAATCTTATCTTGCCTGCTTGCAGATATTCTTATGGATTATTTTTGAATTTTTTTCTTATATTAAAAGTGCCTTCATTAAAAAGTTTTCTATTACTTTAATTGATTTGGCTTGATAAAATTTATTCAAACCTAGTTTTGGTTTATCAGCTTTTGCAGATTTGGCCAACTATATTGAATGATTTTGCCAACTCTCTAAAATATTGAGGGTTGAGGCTTCCCCCCCCCCCTTGTGCACGCCCCTGATGCCTATTCCTTAATCTGTATATCGATGGTGACACTTCAATATGTCGTAAGTCCGATTTTAGCGAAATTAATTTTTTAATATTTTTAAATATCGACGTAAAAAATCTACTATTTTTTTCAATTTTTAAAGAATATTGATTTCATGTTTATATTTTATGATTAAAAATATATTAGCTCCCGCTATTTTGTTTTACTTAAAAAATAAATAGTTGTTTGTGTTTCCTGAATAATGTTAATTTTTGAGTTACGATATATTGAAATGTCACCGTCGATATAGCAAATTACAGCAAGCGAGAAGCGAGGTTCCCCCCAAAATGTTCTCTGACACGGGGCCTGATAAACCATGGGTGCAATGAAGCGCCAAAGTTTAGAAGGCGCCAAAACTGAGCGTGTTTTAATTGTGCATAAATATGCATTTAGATTCCAAGGTACTGCATTTTTTCTTTGATTATAATGTTCTATATTATTACATTAATGTTATATTATTAGTATTAAAGGCGCCATTTAGCTAATTTGCACCCAGCGCTGAAATAACTTGATCCGGCCCTGCTCTGACATATAGTACCTTTACTTTGCTAGTAATCCTTTACTAAAACTTGATGACAGTTTACGAAACTAATGCACTTACTTTTGTGATAATAATTTTAAATTTTAATGATATACTATTTAGTTTTGAATGCATTGATGTTTTGAAGGTTGCATTTCTTGCAGGTTTGCTTTTCATTATAGAAAATGAAAAAATTAATTTTACTTCAGAACAATAGACGTTTTTTAAAAAAATAATTGTATTTTTTTAGGACCTACAAATTTTTTCGCGGAAAATTTTGTGAAGATAAGTGATTACTCCCCTCTTTTGAGGCCACATTAATTCATTTATTTGATTTTTTAATTTATTGTATTGTAAATAATAGTAACTGCCTTTTTTTAATTTTAGGTTGGTAATGGTGCAAAATAATAAATAATTAAATTTTAGTGAATTTAGATGATTTGGAGTTCCAAATCTCAAAATCACGATTTTCAAAAAAATTATTTACATAATGCGGTTTGTGTAAGTAAATTGTTTGAAATTCTAAAACGGTTTATTAATCAAATTTCATAGGAATATTTTTTTATTGATTATTATCGATCAATTTGCTCATTGAATATTGATTTTTTAATTTATTGTATTGTAAATAACTGTTTCTTCTAGTTTTAAGTTGGTAATGGTGCAAAATAAAAAAGATGAAATTTTAATGATTTTATATGATTTGAAGTTCCAAATCTGAAAATCATGATTTCCAAAAAAATATATTTGTATGTTTGTGTAAGTAATTTGCTTGTAATTCTAAAAAGGTTTTTTAATCAAATTTCATATGAATATTTTTTATTGATTATTATTGATCAAGACGCTCATTCGTTGATTTTTTAATTTATTGTTTTGTAAATAACTCTTTCTTTTAGTTTTAGGTTGGTAACGGTGAAAATAAAAATGATGATTTGGAATTCCAAATCAGAAAATCATTATTTCCGAAAACATATATATGCGGGTTTGTGTATATAATTTGTTTAAAATTCTAAAAAGGTTTTTTAACCAAATTTCATAATATGAATTATCAATATTACAAACAATCAATATTATTTCTTAAATTTTTGTTATGAACCTTAATAATATGCAGTAAAATTAAAATCAGTTTGTTTGGAAAATCGCCTCCTCTCGATTGATTCAAACCGTAGTCTGGATCAGCGCTTAATCAAAGGTCACAGTCCAAATTAAAAATATTACAATATTTATCGCTAAAAGCTTAATCAACTTTTACTTTTAATTTTTTGATTAAATAATATAACATTTTCAAACCAATTTTACATGAAAAGAAAATCATACTAAATACTATTACAACTACTAATATGCAAGAACCAATTACGTCTAAAAGGTAATACTGATAAAGTGGAATGTCTAGAGCTGGGCTTCTCAAATGTTTAGCCCCCTTGTGGCGTATCACATATTCAGTCCACCAAACTGCTTTTTCCAAGCCTGTCATTGGTTGATCCACCATTAATTTTCCTAGTTCTATCACGCGATTTCGATACCTAAAACATAACGAACATAAAATCAAGCTGACCTGATAAGATCATAATTTTTACTTGGGATTATCAATCACTTCAATAATTGTGCTTTTCAAATTTTCTAAAGTTATACTGTCATGGTCCAGTGATAAACCCATACCTTTGTGCACTATCAGTCTAACGTTATAAAATTGATCTCCAAACATTGGAATTCCAACTAATGGTACTTTACTCAGAATAGCTTCTTCGGTGGATTGCAAACCACCCTGATAAATAAACAGTTTAGCATTTGGATGTTCTGTAAAAAAATATAATAAATGTAAATTCGACATTCTATTTCTTTAAGTGCATAATGTTTATTAATTTCCACTGGGGGTCGTACTTAAAATTTCCTGCTGCGGAAACCATTTCCTAATTAATACATTATCAGGAACACCAACTAAACCGTCGTTTTCAAATTTCCATAAAACTTTGTAAGGTAATTTAGAAAATGTTTGCAGAAATACTTGCAAAAGTCCTTTTGGAAGATCCTTACTCTTGGCATTCGTTCCCAAGCTAAAATAAATGAATCCTTCCGTTGATTTATCTAAGTAAGTTTGGATATCCTTAAATAAAAATTTCAAAAAATGAAGCAATGAAATTCAGTATTAATACCTGCGGTAGTGCTTTTGATCGTTTTACGTGCATTCCACCACCAATTTCTATAATGTTCGGTGTCAGAGGTCTAGCCGACTGTACAATTGGATTGGTATTAACAAACAACAAATCGATATTTCCCATAGCTTTCACAACATCTAAATTTTCAACATCAAACAATTTTTTTGCGCTCGACTGAATAGTTGGCATCATACTCGCAAAATAATGTGGGGCCAATAAAAAATACAATGAGCTGAAGACTCTCTCAATAAAACTTAATTTTCCCGAAAACGGCAGCTCGGAATCGGGAAAAAGTACTGGATGTGTTGGACTTCCCATTAACTGATAAGTTTCAAAAGATACTCCCAAACTTAGTATGCCGATGGTTGGACAATTAAATTTTTGGGAAAATCCAAACATCGTGGGAAAAAATTGTTCTATTAATATTACATCAAATTGCATAGTATCGCTATTAAGAATTTCTTGTACTGGAGGGTATTTTAACTGGGCCTCGCAGATCTCCGTCATTCCATCAAAAAATGCTTCTATTCCTCCAAATAAACTTTCTGTAAATTTGGGTACCAAAGGTTCCCATAACTCATACGAAAAATGTAAATCGATTTCGGTGAGATTTGTAAGTGAAGGATCGTTGATTGGATCTGTTGTTAAAACTGTAACCTGATGTCCTCTCAGGGACAGTTCTCTCCATAGTTGGTGAAACACTACTTGATGACTGTACGATGGGGTTGGAATTATCCCCAATATTCGACTGCTGCTGGAAAAATGACAATAAATTACTGTTAGCAATAAAAACACTTGAATTTTCATGTTGATATTCACCGACACAAACTGATAAATTAAAAATCATTTTTTAATTCAAGTTATTATTCTTATCTATTTTATCTAATACTAACCAATATCTCTAACCTCGTGAGAGATAACTAGTTAAGCTTGCAATATAAAATATACTTACATCATTATTATTTTTAATTTTTAATTTTTTAAAAGACCACAGCAGTGGATTGGTGTGATCGCTGGTTGAGTTACAGAGCGGAAATTCTGGGTTCGCATCTCGGACTTGACAGAATTTCTTAGCTCGGCCTTCCGGTGTGCATCAACACGTTGTGGATTTAAGAATTGGTTCTATATTTATATACATAAGTCTGACCAATTGACAGAACGTCAAGGTCAAAAATTAAAAAAAAATAAAACTTTTTAAAAGTATAGTTTTCACCATCTGTATTTAAAATTTAGTTGCTTCTTAAATCAGTAAGCGCCACTTGCCCCGTTTGCTCATTGGTTGCAATAAATTTTAAGGAAAGCTTAGGTTTTAAGTATAAGTGATGCAAATAATGCCGGAATTATGAAAAAAGGTGGTAAAATAGAAAAAGTATAGTATTCTTTTTAATCAACCACGTTTTTCCAATAAAAAATTTTTTAACTCGAAAATACCGAATATGGCAGCTAATTTATAAATAATCACAAGTAAAATTCGTCCTTGGAAAATATTCTACGATTTACGATGCATTAAAAGATTGTAATTCTGATAAGCTGAAATTAACAAAAATTATTGAAATGGAAAACGAATAATTAAGCCACGAAATAACCTGATACTATTCGCCGCCAAATATTAATTTGTTAAACAAATTAAAATTAAAAATTATATTAAATAATAGCAAAAAGTTATCTTCCTGCTAATGCATAAATTAGCATTAGTCATGGTTAAGCTTTTACGATACGAAAGTGTTTCGGGAGTCCTGAAATACGTCAAACTGATTTTTTTAAAATAATAGTGAAATTGAGATTAGCAGGTGAATTTCAATATTTATTCTCAAATTCTTTTTTGATTTTTGAAGCTTAGAAACTTAAAAGCTCTAATTTAATTTTTTTTATTTGTTTCTTCTTGAATTTGATATATTTTTAAAATTATAATTTTTAATTCAAGCAACCTTCACCTTAAATTTGCTTGTTTACATATTTCAAGGTGATTTATTATTTTTAAAATAAAAAATTTCTATTAAGCAAATAATTCAACTTCCTGCAAAGAACAATATCAAACGGTCAAACAATGGCTGTACTGTAAATTTTTAAAAATATGTACTATATAAATTACAGCTAGAAACAATATTATTACAATGAAAATAAAATTTTCATTTTATTTAATAAATAAACAAATAATAAATAAAATTATCCGAAATTTAATGAACAAAATAATTTTTTATTATAAGAAATTCCTGAAGCATTCTTAAAAATCTAATATACAAGTAAAAATAAATAATAAACCCATGAACGTTCTTTCACTCTTTAGTTCTTTTGAAAAATTTTCTGGAACGCAAAATATTCTTAATTTTGATTTCCAGGATCTATCTTTTGCATTGAACTTTTGAAATTAAAATTGAAATTGCATCGGTAATTTTTTTCAGAATTAAAATAACAATATTCCCAATGAAATTTCAATAACCGCACGCAATATAAACACAATACGCAAACAAAGCTGGTTTTCAAACCGGGGGGTCTATGGGGTATTTTTGTAATTCAGGAATAATTCCCAATGCAAATTTCTATGACCGCTACCGTATAATCACCAAGTTACTTTGTGAGGTTTTTCCCCATTTCCTCTGCCCGGAAATTTTGCTCATAATAGACACTTAGCTAGTTTTACTCCATAGGTTCTAATAGGTCCTGTGGTTAAAAAAGTAGTTTTTTGGAGCCGGACAAATGGACGCGGCTGAAAGGACGCGACCGAAAGGACGCGAGCGTTGGGATGCAAACCCAAAATGACGCAGACCCAAAAGGACGCAGTTTTTATGAAATTGATTCACACACATGGTACCGTTCACATCGATTGGGCTACCCTGTTGCGGTGGAGCCTCCCAGTCACGGTTGAGTTTCTCAGTCGAGGTAGAGCGATTACAGGGATTTTCTTAGCAAGCGACGAACGTAACCACGGCAAATCACGGATTCACCCTTAAAAATATTTCTGCGCTTGTTTATTATAAAATAGATTATAAAATATAACCATGTTTATTACACGCACCGGCAATAGAATACGCCTGTGTACATTGAATTCCTCTTCTAAAATGCATGTAAAATTGAAATAAAATTGAAAAAGAGCTGCCTAACCTGGTATCAAACATAAAAATAATTTTTTGATTAATTTCATAAAAAATATTTTTTGATTCTTTTTGGGTATGTGTCCATTTGGCCGCGTCCTTATGGGTCTGCGCTCTATTGTGTCTAAGTCCTTTTCGGTCTCTCTGGGTTTTTTTTAGGTCTGCGTCATTTTGGGTTTGCGTCCTAACACTCGCGTCTTTTCGGTCGCATCCTTTCGACCGCGTCCATTTGTCCTAGACCGGTAATTTCTTCTCTTCTTTTTCTATGTTTCATGACTGAAGATTTGTACCTCTTTTCAAGATTTTCTTAGCAAATTGTGTCAGTGATTTGTCAAGTAAATTGCTGTTTCTGCAAGTGATTTACCAGTGGTAAAAGTAATATTTACTATTTTTACTAAATTGCTCACTTTTCAAGAGTCCTTTGGTTTATTCGAGATTATTTTATAAACAAAGTTGAAACGACTGAATAGCGGCAACAAGTCAAATTACAATATAAACAAAAACTGACATTAATTTATTATTAAATTAATCAAATATAAAAAATTTGAATGTTTTATATTATAATTTCACAAGTTAAAAATTTATATATATTTATTAAGTTAATCGGAGCGTCCTTTACATACAAAAAAAGCAGAATATTGTGTCAAATTAAAATCTGACAAAATGATAAAACGGTAAAGGTTAACTTACAATGCAAGTTTTTCATTTATTTCTAAGGTAACGAGTGGGCACAAGAATTTTCACCCACTAGTGAGTGAAAAATGCAGTCGTTCATTGTATTTGTTTATGCAAACTATAGCAACGCAACCTACCGTCTATGTTGATTTGCCTACGTATTTTTATATTTTAAAACCAAAGCAAACTTTTTTCTGAATTATTTTGCGCGCAAAGTGCGCGCTATTGATCTAGAATTTTACATAAGGCATCCTACCACAAACTGCTGGGGGGTGAGTACGAGCAAAGGGGGTAAATTTTTTGCTCAGTTTTTCGATATCTAGCGCCGTTTTCGAGTTATAGCAAATTGAAAATCTCATATTTAATTATTGATGACACGAATTATAATAAATTATATTTTCAAAAATATTTTAGATTTATAAGTGCAGGAATAAACCAAACGCTATACATCACTCGTGGAGAAACCCTTTCGCTCACTTTTTGCGTCTGCACACGCAAACTCGCAAATGCGTGAGCGAATCATTCGGTTTCTCCACTAGTAATGTAATATACTATTATTTTTCCAAAAATTTTACGTTTTACTTTCGCTAAGTTCCACCATATTCTCTCATACCCAGTTTTTCTTCCCGGTACCAATTATTTCTTTTTCAAAATTTTATCGCATCACTAAATTTTTAATTTTGCAGCGGCAAATATCTTCTTTTAAATTAACTCACTTAATTGAAATCCCCTCAACCTAAACTTTACAAATCAAAAAATGGCTCTTATTTAGAGATTGTGAAACAATATTAAAATTTTGAAATTGAAATCAAGGAGTCCAGTTCATAAAAAGAGTTATGCAAATTCGTGATGCTAGTTTATCTTGTATAATCACACACTGGTGATAATTTATAAAAAAAAAAATCCACCAAAAATTAGAAATAACCTGACAGTATATTATTATAAACAAATTAATGAAAGGGGGTTAAACAGCATCTGCTTATTAAACAGCATCTGCTCTTTAACAGATAAACATCTCTATTTATGTATTATCAAGATATTGCTCCGTCTTAGAGGTCGAGAATAATCGATAGGCGGGACTATCGAAAATTATCCATAGGCAACGTTTAGACCATCGATAAAAAATATGGATAGTTTTCGATAGTGGATATTAAATATAGAAAAAAATATTTTTAGCAAAAAACTGGCATCTGTTGAAAGTGCAAAATGCTCAAATAATTAACGTTACATTTTTATTCATAAAAATCAAAGTTATGATGTTAGTAATGGTAAAGGTACATAGATAAAGGTAAATTGCCGGTATTGAAGGCACCTGTTATGTCACACACCTGTGGTCAAGATTATCGAAAACTATCGATAGCTACAGAAAACTATCGATAGCTACAGAAAACTATCGATGGCTTTCGATAGTAGTTACTATCGATAATAATCGATAGCGGTATCGATTGTTCTCCACCTCTACTCCATCTGTAACTAAGGTCATTTATTTTACAGATGCAGCTGCTAGCCAATATAAAAATTTTTTAAATTTTGTTAATTTATGTTACCATGAACGAAATTTTGGCCTTTAAGCAGAGTGGCACTGCTTCGCTTCATGCCACGGAAAAAACACATGCGATGGAATAGGAGAAAGTATAAAAAGAGCAGTAACCAAGAAAAGTTTGCAGATGTCTACTAATAACCATATTTTGACCCCAGAACAATGTTTAACATTTGCGATAAAAACTTTCCTGGAATTAAATACTAGCTTTTATGTAAAAAGATAACTGCTTGCCAGTTCCCAAAACAAGATCATATCATAAATATGTTCCAATGAATAACATAAAGTGTCACCATACCTCACTTTCTGAGGTTTTTGAGGAGGTGCAGCTGTCAAAAGCCTTAAGAAATTCGAGAAATCACTTAGGTTTTTAACATAACAGCTATAGTTGAATATTTGCTTACATTTTACGAATAAATTTCTGCTTTACCTTTCATGTATTTGAGTTTTTGCTCCTATTTATGTGTTTTTATGTTTTATGTAATATTAATTGATTTTATTTGGTATAAAAATTATTAATTTCTTTGCCATTTTGTGATTGTAATATCTCGCTTTGAGGTCAAATCTCAAACTCAATTTTTTTTGTGCGTAATGCCATTATATAGTACTATTATGACATGAAATTTCAGATTTTTATCTTGTCTCCCACCAGAGATATTTAGTACCGAAAATCACCGTTTTGTTAAATTTTCAAACTTGGAAAATTTTTAAAAGAGAAGGGAAGTAAATCTTACGGTTGATATTTGGTGTGTGCATCCATCTAGTTACCATCCCTTTGTAAAAAAAAATTTAACATTGAGATTTTTTACCTTCATGCATAAACTTCCCTTCAAAAAGGGCATTTTCTTAAAAAACCTGATAAGAATTGAGGCTGTAATTTTACCCTTTAGGATTGTTTTTAAGTTAAAATATGTAAAAAGCAATATTGTAGTATGTTTCTTTCTAAACAATTTCATTTTTTTCCCATCCCGATATACCAATAAGAGCTGAAATATTTCAGTTGCCGTAAACGCTTAAAATTGGAAAAAATGCCGCGCATTGCAAAGCAAATATGGCCCTCACACAAAAACAAAAGACAATATCATTGAAATAAAGAAATAATGGTCATTTCGTACTACTAACATGTTAGAATGTTCACAAAAAAAATCAATTATTTTAGAATGGTCGAGCGACAAGATTGGACCACTTGACATGGAATGACCCTAATATCATTATTATATTGAAATCCTAACATTGATCCTTCTTTTGTTTTATCTGATTGAAGATGATCGTTGATTGATAACCCGTCTTTGTGTTGTTGTAGTTTTTTACAAGACACCTCTGCATGAATGATAAATAATATGTAAAATCGAATATTAAATACAAGAAGTGGAACTTGTCAACCTGATAGGTAGGTAGAAGTTGGATGAGAATTCATTTCAAGTTGAAACGTGATAGCGTGATCATTATTCTCTGATGAAGAGCGCGATATCTGCGGTAGCTATATTATTAAAAACAAAATTTTGACTTTATCTACTACATATATATTTACGGAAAAAGTAATAATTATTATTAGTTAAATGTGCGCATAAAGTGTTGGAAGACGTAAGTACACTGATTTTACTAAGATCCATACCTAATAAACCGAAGACCGAATTTATAAGCATTTAAGCATTATATTTTTGGCAATAATTCCGCACAATACAAATTTTGATTTTTTTTTCAAATTTTATTAATAATAATTATTATTGTATCACCAATTCAGTTAAAATATAAAGAACTGGGTTACTTGTTATTAACCTAGATCGCACCTCGAGCGCCACTTACTATGTAATGAGCACTCAAAAATTAATCGGATAACAATTAAATCAGTTTATTAATTTTGTTATCATTATATTGGCATACTTGAAGTTCCTATCAAAATCACAAATAATTACATTTTTGTTTACATTTTTTTTTTTGAAAATGCAGAGTAAGCCGGTATTCCAATTCTCTCCTTGCATTAATTGAATATCTAGGTCACTTTCTTTTACCTTGCATACCTACTTGTTATAAACACTTATAATTAATAGATATTTCATCCACATCGTAATCTTCAAAAAAAAATAAATTACAATGGTAGTTAATTCATGGACGGAGAGTTATGGAGAGGAAATGTTCGGCAATTTTAACATGTCAAGTTTGAAGATCGATGAAGCTTATCTGGACATCGACAATAAATCTTCTCAAGACTATCGCATATACAGCGTATATGATGAATGTTACAAGGTACAGGGTGGTCATATTAAAAATTCAAGAATTTAATTAATATTATTGTAGTGTCCTTTCATAGAAGAGCACCTGAAAACAGGAATAAACGTTGTAAATACTCGTTTTTCAAAACTATATAGAGTTGCATTAGAAAATGAAGCCGAGAGCAAAATTCTCTGCGAGAGTCCAGAGTTTGGAGAGTTTGGTATTTATAGCTTAAACATTACAGATGATGCCTGCACTTTTGAAATTCTCAAGGAACCTGTTAACATTTATTTTCGTAAGTTTTGACCTGTGCAGTCAAATTATCCTAACATAATTATTTAAATAAATAATTTGTATCCAATTAGGATAACAAAGTATCACTTTATTATAACTTTTTACGTTGTACAACGTTGCGCTTATGTGATACATTTCATTACGCAACTAGTGACGTAATAAAATTACTTTATCATCTTGAATGAAGAGAAAGTAAAAATTTAATTTAAATAATAAAAAAATATTATTTGGCCTTTTTTCAGCAATGTTGACAGTCTGTTTAATTTATGCATTAATTTTTACCGTTCTAATCAGCGCAATGCATGTTTTAAAAGTGTACGTAGGCAAACCGGAAAGGCTCACAACCTCAGATGACGCGTTCTTAAGCAAAACTAAGAGTAAAAGATTAAAATCCCTTGATACGGTTAGGGGGTGAGTTTTACCCACTTTTCAGTTTAAATAAAACAAAATTTCACGATTTTTTTTGCAGAATCAGTATCGTAATCATGTTATTTGCAAATTATGGATGTGGGGGATATCAAATTTTAAACCACGCTGTTTGGAATGGTTTACAATTTTCGGATCTGGTATTCCCTTGGTTCATGTGGATAATGGGAGTATGCATTCCGATATCAACCGTTTCGCTAGTGAAAAAAGAAATTCCAATGAAAACTTCTCTTTGGAGCATTTTGAAGGTAAACATATTTTTCGCAAAACAACTAAATAATCTCAATAGACTTACCCCATGCAGCAAAAATAATTTTGTTTTAATAATGTTTCAACTTTCCAGAGATCGTGCACACTCTTCCTGATTGGATTATTTTTGTCCAGTGGTATAAATCTGGATACTTTGAGAATTTTTGGTGTTTTACAAAGATTAGGCATAAGTTACTTAATTGTAGCCTCCTCTTTTGTTATCTTTTCTGCTGGGCTGCAAACTACCGAGGAAAAGGTAAACAATTATTTTTAAATGAATTATTCTTGAGCGAGAGTTACTTTTAGACCGGGATTGCAAATTATTTCATGGACATAATTGCAACAAAATATCAATGGGCGCTTGCTGTGCTGCTAATATTTGTTCATAGCATTCTGACGTTTATGCTTCCTGTTCCGGATTGCCCTCAGTAAGTACATCAGGCAAAATTTTCCTTTCTTTGTTTATTCATATTTTTCTAGAGGTTATCTTGGTCCAGGTGGTTATCACGATAATGGAAAATTTTTTCATTGCACCGGAGGTTCTGCAGGATATATTGATGAAGTAATTTTGGGAAAACATATTTTACGATGGGGTGACATTGGAACGGTTTATAAATCAAAATATTTTGATCCGGAAGGTATCCTTGGTAAGTGATAACCGGAAGAATTCATATTATGTGCTAGATTTTTATTTTGGAATAATTTTAGGTTGCCTACCCTCAATGGTACAAACGTTCATTGGCGCACAAGCAGGAGTAATAATTATATTTTACAAAGAAGATAAATCCAGAATACTGCGATGGTTACTTTGGGCTATTATTTTGGGATTACTAGGTGGCATATTATGCTGTTTTTCAAAGGAGGGTGGTGTGATACCTATGAATAAGAATCTTTGGTAGATAAATTGTTTTTATTACTTAACCAGCTTTAACCGAGATTTCTTGCAGGTCTCTGTCGTTTGTTTTCGTAACGTCGAGTTTTGCATTTATTTTATTATCAATTTGTTATATCGTAATCGATGTTCACGATTACTGGAACGGAAAACCATTTTTATTTGCTGGTATGAACTCAATCATCTTGTACGTTGGCCATTCATTACTTTACAACTATTTTCCCATTCGATGGATTCCAAATCAAGAAATGGGTTTTCAAACTCATTTCCTTCAGCTGATTGAAAATATATGGGCCACCAGCATATGGGTTTTAGTTTCTTATTATTTGTATACCAAAAAATACTTTTTAAGTATTTAAGTTCATGGCCACTTGGGTGCGTGTGCGCAAACAAAAATATATAATTCACAAAACGAGAGAGATGTTGGCGTCCAAAATCTGAAAGGTGGTTGATTATTAGTATTTTTCTATTTTTCCAGGAAAACAATTATTCCTTCTTTTTGGAGCATACTGTACTGTGATATCTGTATTTACAAAATAAATAAATAATAATTATATCTCAATTAAATTTGTAGTTATTATATATTTTAAATACAAGACGAAATAAATTCTTACGTCTATGTGACGTAGAAATTACGTGCGCAAGATGTATGAAACTACGCGTTTACGACGTTTTTAGCTGTTTTATAAGACGGGCAAGGGACGTCCTAAAGTGACGACATTATAATATTTACCTCATCTGTACTTCATTTCTTTAGTCATATGATGTCACTACTGACTGAAAATCACGTGATTTGACGTCAAAAACACATCAACTAACGTGATTTTGACGAATTCTCACGTAACCATGTTAGCCAAAAATCTCAAGTTAGTTCAACAAATCTCTAAGGCTAGTAACATTCATCGGCAATAAAGATCACAAAATTTTTATATTTAATAAATCTTTATTAAGTAAATAGGAAATAACAATTTAAATATTTTCTGCACTTCAAGCAGTCTACATTGTCACTAACAGCTTCAGTTATATTTTATTGATTATCGTAAGTGGTATATTCATAATTTTGAATACAAGTCAAATAAGGTGGTATGCGACACTCGCAGTTAAGCTTCCCTTCTCCATTAGTTCTTGAAAATTTATCTCCAATATTAAGTAAGGTAGTACCAAACTTACATTTATTTTCTAAAATAATTGTAATATAATATCTCAGTTGACCTGGTTACGTCAGTATCCGTCAAAATCACGTTACTTTACATGTTTTCGACGTGAAATCGACGTAATCATGTTAACTGGGATATACTTGTTAATGATAACAAAATTAATTATACTTACCGGAAGTTGTACTAGCTTTCTCAATTTGATCGTCGTCCTTTGCTACAAAAATATAATTTTTTCAATTTATTTAAAGATTCCTAGATTTTTAACTTACGACAAACCCAGCCACGAGGACAACAATCCCCTAATGTGATGTATGTAGGAGCACAAAATCCATAAACTTGCTTTTGGTGAGTAATTTCTTCGATACATTTCAGTTTTTTGCAGGAAGGTTCTTTAAATTCTCCTTTGAAATTTTCGTCACAAATACACTCGGTGCATTTTTCGGTAGGATGATCAAACTTAGTATGCATTGTAAGGGTTTTGCCATTAACTAAGCAAGTAGTATCGGATTTAGCTAAAAAATTGCATTTGACAGTGAAACAATCATAAAAATTATTATGTAAATTTTTAATTTCTTACTGCAAACTTGTCCATCTTGGCAGCATTCTCCCAAATTGTACTTAAAGTAGCATCCTGGTTCTGGATGATATCCCAGCCATTCTGGGCAGTCAAGTACAGCACAAGTAAAATCAGCTCTAAAATATTTTTCATTAACAAACTGTTAGCAGACTGTAAAATTCCAAAGGAAAAGTATGTAACAAATAAGTAGGCCGATAGATCTATCCGATAGATAAAGTCAGTGATAACCAGCGGCGGCTCGTCAGAGAAGGAAGCCTTGCCTCCCCTTAAATTGTGAACTAAATTAAACTATCAAAATTTTCAAAAATGTGAAAAAGTAAATTTTTGATTGTAAGAACTATCAAATGATAGATACTTCTTCCACAATACTTATTCAAAAAATAGAGTAAGGCTACCGCTGAAGCAAAATCGTTGACTAGGCAACCAGGCCTAGGAAACTAGGCACTGATACGCCCGGTGCAAAAGTAACATTTTACGCCCCCCCCCCCCAGAACTTAAATTTTTGGGAAAAATTAAATGAGGCTACCTTCGTTTTCGTGTGACTTTGTGTTTTTATTTTTTTGTCTACAACAATCGCCTAAAATCGCAACTTCGTTTCTCAAAAATCGCCCAAATTGCGGTTTGCGGTTTTTGAAAAAACTTAGGAAAAATTTGAGAAAATCTTAGAAATCAAAGGAATTGTTGGGAAATCTTAAGAAATTCTAAAAAAAATCTGGAAAAACCTATATTTTATGAATAGCCTCCTCCGCAAGCCGCCACTGGTCATAACTGCGGAAGCTAGAATATTTCTAAATAACTCGAAAACGGTACACGATATCAAAAATGTTAACGAGGTCAAAAATGTTTAGAATGAAATAACCAACAATTATTGCTTTTTTTTGATATTTTCCACAGTTTCCGAATTATTAGAGAGAAGCTTTATGGAGTTACAGAGGCAATATAAATTTTTACCATAGCACTTACTTGGCAGAACCGTCCTGTTTAGTTTCACAAAAGCAGCCTACTTTACAGTTTCCATAAGTGTCATTATTGTTTACACTTTCTAGGTTACCATAAGCTACACCTTCAAAATAACATTTATCTGCTCTTGATGCAGCAATTTCTTCAATATTGGAACAATCATACGCCAATGGACAACAATCATCGCTGGATGAAAATACCGGACTACATTGCAACGAATCGTACAATAGTGTGGGTTCTTCACAATTTCCATTGCAAATTCCTAAACAAAATAATTGTTATACCATTTTTTTTTCAAGAAATTACATACGGTGGACCTCGAATGACCTTTATGACGTTACATAAAAACGGTACCTAAAATCGTTACATAATTGAGCTTAATAATTTCTATATTTTTATTATGATATGAAGTGAAATTGGTTTATACATTTAATTATTAATAAAAATAAAGCACCAAAAGGTCAAGGTAGCTGAAAGTTTTCCTGACCTTTTAATCATATCTGAATGGTGTTATGCAAAAAGGATCCAAGTCACATTACAAAAGCTTTAGAAAACAGCAGCGTTTAGGTATATTTTTAAAATTTTTGTTCATAAACTGGCTTTGTTAACAAAAATTAATATTTCAATAATTGGTTTAACATCTAAACGCGCGGACACGGGACCAGGACATAAGGCTTTTTACAATACTTCGTATAGAAGCCTAATGAATTAAACAATATAACTTACCCAACGCACTTCTACAACTAATTAAAACTCCCAAAATTAAAAATTGTAACATTTTAATGTAATTTATTTAATTATATATCACACAACTGAATTATTGAGCTGCTCTTTTAATATTACGGGCTTACAATGTTTTCATTACTAATCTCAAAACAATATCGTTTATTATAATTTTTGAATAATATAAACATTTTTGTTATCAAATTAATTATAATTATATAATCAAAATCAGTCAATTGCAATAATTAGGGGACCTCTAATTTTGTATTTTTTGGGTGTAAAAAAGTGCTACTTTTCCTCCCGAAAAAAAAAAAATTAGGAGGTAATAAAAAATACATTTTTTAAGCGGAATTAACTTATTTCAATTCAATCTACGACGTGACTTATAATATACTAACGTAATAAACTAACTAACTAGAAAAAGATAATTAAAAATTATTATCGAGTTTATATTTAATGATCCGTGTATTATTATTAGTTTATGCTGAATATAAAATTTTATCTTTTATCGAGTAGATTATAATTAATTTTGAAAATAATTACATCAAAACAATTTAATTTTAAAATTAAAACAATCTGATATGGACACCACATGACTTCCTTGTTAAACTGTTAATACTTTTCTTAATAACTAAAATGTAGAATAATTAGTTTCTAGTTAAAATCTCGCTAATCCATTCGCGCGCGTCATGTATCGCTTTACATGTGTAAATGGATTTAAAAATCCATTTTTTGTAATTTTGAATTTCAAAGTTGAGAATTTTGATTATTTTTATTTTTTTTTAGTATATCCGATGTTTGCCTTTGGAAATATTTTAATTTTTTTTTTTATTTTTGTGAATTGAATTTTAATTTTGTAAATAATTTGTAAAATAGTAAATATTTTGAATTGTGTGTGTGCGCGCCAACAAAATTGTAATTTGGTTTCGAGAATTTTGTGTTTGGAAAATATATTTATTTAATTTCAGTATGTGATTTTTATTGATTTGGTCATTGAATTATTCAAAAATTTGAGTGAAATTGGATTTTGATGAGATTGAGTTCTGGAAGATTGATAGTTATAAATTGGATTATATAATTAGAGAAAGATAAGAAGATAGGTTTAAGTATTGAAGGATTAATTGTAAATAACTTTGGACGAAAATTTTATAATAATTTTTGAAATTGATTTGAAGGTATCACAAATGGTTAGATACCGTTGGCACCTAGGTCGAGATATCTCATCAATTTAATTTTTCTATTTCGTTTTAAATGTTATTAAGCTGCAATTTGGATTATAAACTAGCCGGGCAACATTTAAAAGATTATTTTTCTGGAAATGCCATTTGGAAAATTTGGACATAGAAAAAATCACTTCAATACTATCTCATTTCTGGTGAGTGTGACATCCAAGAAGTTGAGTTCATTTTTCATTTCAATCTCGATGGTAAATCGTATGCGTTGGGCAATTACGGGTTACGTAGAATCGTTCTTTTGTGTCATCCCATGCTTCCAATAATTGGTTTGGCACCGATTCGGGTGTGCACCGGTTTGGCGGCGCCGAACAGTCTTTGCGCCGAATTGGGTTACACTGAGTTGTCTATGCGTCGGACTGGTTACGCCAAACTGCCTGCGTCTAATTGAACCGAACCGGCGCGGCGGCGACGAAAAGTCCCATTCTCGTGGGAAAAAATCTTGACAATTCAGCGATTTCATAGTTCTGGTCACTGGCTTCAGAAATTATAGCTTTCATATTTCGAGTTAATCATATTCGATCAGTGCGTGTAGGTATTCCCCAGTTGCCATGGTTACGTCAGAATCCGTCAAAATCACGTTACTTGACGTACTATCGACTAATCGTGATTTTAACGTGATTTTGTATAAAAAGTAAAAATTTATCAATAAAAGGAAAAAACTATCTGTAACACTACCACACTGAGAAAATGAATTTGTCAGATTAGCAATAATTTAGTGGATCTTAACAGTTACGTACCACTGACTCGCATGAATGGATTAACAAAAGATATTTCAATAAAAATAATCCTTTTTTATTCTCCGGAAACATTCCTGAAGCGCGACTAAACTCGAAAATCATAGGGAATCTCTGAGCTCACTTAGCTCAGTAGTAAAAAGTTCAATTATCCTCAAATTACCCAAAGCCAATTACCGAAAAAATATTAAAAACCCTATTACTAAATACTCAAACACTTTATTGATGTATTTCAAATATCAAATCCTTGAGTATAATTTCAAAATGAATTCAATTAAAATAATTCAGTTACTTTTAAGTATTTTTAGATCATTATTATTATTATTTAACGCTTCCCATTTTTCCTCACTCGTGAGCATTTCACTAAGCAAGGTATCCGAATTTGTGTCTTCTATGGTTCTATACCGGCTCTTGGTTCTTACTATTTCTTTCCAACTCGCGTATTACACATAAATTATAAAGCGTGCGTCGTTAACACCTTTCACAACCTGTGGAGGTATTAGTTAAAACAACCGTGACCTGTCAATGCCTGAGTAAGTTCATGGTTAATTTCGCCATTTTTCCTCTCAATCCACGGTAGTATTGATGGTATTAATCTTCTCGTCCATGCTCCTTTTTTAAAGTTAATACGTTTATAACATCGGTAGGATGTTTAAAAATTTTATAAAAATATGCAACGAACAGTGTCTGTGTCTGGGCAAAAACGGGTATCCCGCGACGATGTATTCACGTAAAACCATACGTCCATATCCACGCACATAGCCTCGGATCTTTGGATCTTGTTTTTTTTTCTCTTTTGTCCATTGGTCCTGCCACTTTGCAATCATAGACAGCCTATGTTCCTTCATCTGTGCTCGGGTTTGGCCTTGGTCCCGTAATTTTACGTTCTCTCCATCGCTACCAGGTCAATCTAAGGCATTGCTGCCACCACGGCCACCGCCTTGCCAGATATGGTGCGGTATCCAGATGGAACCCTAAGGACATCTGCCTATAGATGCTATCAAACTGCTAACGATACGATTCCACCTCCATTACTTCGACCGACACTGGGGTCGCATATATGTAACATAATTGAGAGTTTGCTACCGACGCCATGATCCGTTTCTTGAAGTAGCTCGGTCCGCCAAAGTTTGGCGTCAGCCTGGTAAGGGCCGAACTCATCCTGGCTGTTTTCTTTACAATCTCCTTGACATGCACAGTGCTGGGGGTCCAAGATGACCCCCAGCACTGTCGCTGTTTTTCCTACGACCACCGACATCCCTCGAGCCTCCCATCCTCTATGGGAAGTGTTCGAAACCGATCCTTTTTTTATTTGCTTATTTTAATTTGTAACCGTTTCTTAATTATTTATTTATTGTTAAATAATTATTTTTCATGTTTAATCCGAACGTATTGCATTTTAACGCCAGAAGGTGATGTATGAACGCGCACGTTGCTTGACGCACGAGTTCTCCCTACTCTGATGGCTCTAGGCGCTTGGTCGCCAATTAACTTCAGTAATGTTTCAGCTTCACGAACAGCAGTTACTCCCTTGTTCGCAATTGCTATTGGTTCAAGGTATTTACGAAATTATGAACAAAGACTTTGTTTGTAAAACATTTTGACCTTATGCTCAATCAAGAGATATTGTCTTTTACTTCGGATCTACATTTAGATCATTTGTGCATACTTCAATGCGATTATTGTACATAAGCGTTAATAAAGCATTATTAACAACTACGAGTTTTATTTCGACCTACATAACTACAGTCCACTGCAACGAACTTCGGAAGGTAACATTAAGGTCTTCCGAAAAGAAAACTGAGCAACCTTAACAGGAAGATTAACGCATTTCCTCTTCCTTATTAGCAGCACTGCTTCCGTTTTGTCGAGCACAAGCATAAAGCCTTTTCCATCCATTCACTGCTTGAAGAGCAGGGCTTCGGGTGTCTTCGCATACACAAGCAGCGAGAGATCATCAGCAAAACCAATGAGTTGCGCCACCTCCAAGAATACCAGGCGCAAAATTCCGTCATACATTATGTTCCATAGGTGTGGACCCAGAACAGATCCCTGGTTGACCCCATTGGTGATTGTATGCTCTTCCACCAGTGTCTCTTCGTCAATGATTATGGTACGTCCGTTCAGATAGCTCTTCAGGACGTTAAGAAGGTAAGCTGGAGTATTCCTACTCTTTAATTCCTGGGTAATGCATGTCCATCTGGCCGAGTTAAAGGCATTTTTAACATCCAAGGTGATCACAACGTATAGCTTCCTTGTGCGGTGCGTACCACTCTTCACTTTTCTTGCTGCCTCTATAAGTGCCATCAGGGCGTTTAACCTTGATCGCCCCTTCCTGAACCCGAGTTCCAGATGCCCCTGCAGTCTTCCCAGTAGCATCTTTTCATATAGCTTGCTCATTCCGTCTATGAGGCAGATCAGTCTGTACGAATTGGGACTATCCAGAGGTTTGTCCCTCTTTCCCCTCAGCACGAGTTTTGCTTTCTTCCAGATGTTGGGAAAGGATTTATTGGGGAAACATTGGTTTAAAGCATGTAGCACCGGTTGGGAGCTCTCGTCAACAATCATTTTTATGACCTACGCTGGAATGAGATCAGGCCCTGGCACCTTTCAGTTTGCATTAATCTGCAGTACTCTTGTTTTTGCCATTTCTGTCCCTCTGGGTGTTCTTCCTGTATCTGCTTGCCGCGTGCGCCCCTCCACACTCGAAACATTTGGGTTTGCTTGTACATTGGGCAGCCTTGTGGCCATCCTGTCCGCATCTGAGGCAGATTGTGCTTCTTCTTCCATTGCAGGTGGACGCAGAATTTCCAGTCCTCCAGCATCCTGGGCAGAAGCCAAGAAAAAAGGTTTTCCTAACTCTGCACCCGGAGACCATTCCCACAGTCATTTTCCTCTCTTGTATTAGCTTTTTGGCCCCAGCGTTCACAGAGCTAACAACCGCCGTTTGTGTGCCGCCAAATACCAAATACTAAGATATCCCTCTGCACCCACGTATCTTCTAAGGCATTCTATGATTTCCCCTCCGTCAACTAATTCGTCCAAGTCCGTTATTTTTACGTCCGTGTTTTGTCCGTGTTGTGGTAGCTATGGTAGTTATAACAACAAATGTTTTACTTAAAATTGATTCTATAAAGTATTTTTGTTTATATAAAAATAATTAAGTGTCAGAAACAAAAATATTAGTTGGAGCAACACGTTTTGTGTTAGGCCAACAAATAGTTTTTGCTGAGTACGTTTTTGTTGAAAGAACAAATACATTTTTTATAAGAGGTTAAAATTCCCAGAGAAGCTGGATAAGCTCAAATTTAACATCGGTCTGTAAACAAACTATAAACGCACTCAGCAAAAAGTACAATGTTTGCCTAACACAATATAATATTGCTTTAACTAATATTTCTGTTTCCAACACCAACATTTTTTGTTATAATAACAAAAAACTTTTTTGTGGGAATTTTTCAGTAAGTAAGATCACTAATCACTCGGTGAAAGTAATATTAACTATTACCAAATACTTTGTTAATATTAAAAGTGCTTTCAATACCAATTACTAAATTAAATAAAAAAACTCGACTGATGTGCAATTCGATTGGTTGGGAACTCAATTGATGTGATACTCGCTTAGTTGGGAACTTCATTGATGTGTAATTCCAATAGTTGGGAAACTTGATTGATATGCCATTCGATTGATATGGAACTTACTTGATGTGCAACTTGATTGGTTGGAAACTTAATTAATGTAAAACTCGATTAATTAGTCAACAAAATATCAGTTTTTTTTCAGATTAGCATAAAATTCAGTAAAGTGGCCAAAACATCTGAACTATCGTACATATAGTACTATCGCCCTCTGTCTCATTTAGACGCCTTTTTAACCCCCCCCCCCTCTTCCTACTGAAGCACCCAGTACTGCTAGACTACTAGTCCAATCAATGAGGGCAAAAATAGGGTATTACCTCCGAATTATTTCCTAAAGCATCGATTTTGATAAAATTTTGGGAATAATCTCTACTTACATCCCACTTCAAAGTCTACCCTATGCCGATATATGCTTATAGTTTTTTAGGGGTGAAAACTATCCCTTACCTAATTTAAATTAATTTTATAGCTGTATTTTAGGTCAACATTATTATTATTTTTTTCTATTTTTCAACCCTTAAAAACATTTTTAACCCTTATAAATCCCCCTTTTATAAAAAAGGTGCAAAAAAAGTAATTTATAAATATTTTCAAATAATTTAATTTATATTTTAAATTAATTTTGTAGCTGTATTTTGGGTCTACATTATAATTTTTTTCAAATTTTCAACCCTTAAAAGCATCTCATTTATCTCTTTATTTACATGAAACTGATGTTTTTTGTCATTTACAATAAAAAATATTATTTTTAATGTCTCACCCCTTAAAACTACTCCTCATGATAAAAAATATATAAATTGAGAAAAAAATGAATTGCATAAAAAATAAAAATAATACTTATACCAGACTTACCTATAGCAAAATTTTTAGAAATTTAAAGAAAAACATTGGTGTCGCTGTTTGGTTGTTTGGTTTTATTACAAAAACATCCTTCATTTTAAAGATACCGTATCCATTCAAAAATAATTTTAAAGGAAATTTCAAAGGGCTACAAAATCATGTTAATAACATTATTTCAAAACCTTCAATTTTTAAAAGGTAAAGGGTTAAAGGGCTCAAGAAAGGTGGTACTCGCGCTATCTACCCAACTAAAAGTGTCGATATCTCCGTCAGTTTTATACTACAGATAGAAAAAACAACCAAAATTTTTGTTAGAACAAAACACTACATTTTAGTACTGAATAATTTTTTACGTATCTCTATCATTATTGAATTACACGAAGAAAAAGGCAGATTTTTCAGAAAATCGAAAAATGAGCTAGAGCTATACTTTGATCGTATTTTTTTCAAAAAGTATGCATTTGAAACCAGTCAAACTTTTTCAGCATATACATAACATTAAAATAAAAGGCACTATAGAAGGAAAACGATGTATTTCAGTTCTGGTAAACGTGGGGTTAGTTATACTGCTCATTTTTTCTTTAAAAATTTGAGAGGTCAGTCTTCTTTGAATTGTATTTCTCTTATAGTTTAAAAGCAATCGACTTTTAGCAATGCTTATTTTAAAGGTTTTTTTAAGTACTACAAAAAATGTTCTTAGCATTATACCCGTAAAATTGGTCGTTTTTCCGTTATTTTAAGTTGAATGCATAGATTTGAGCAATCACAAAAAACAAAGTCTCCTTTCGTCAACCATATCTCGCTTTATATTGTACCTAGGATATTTCTAAAAAAATGAATCTTTTTATTTTTTTATACTCTACAATTATGTTTCTAACACTTTTTGTCATTAGACGCATAGTTTTTGAGTTATTCGTAAATAACCGTTCAAAAAAGGGTCATTTTTCAATGAAAATTAAAAGTTTTCAATCTTGAATATCTCAAACAGTATTGAGTTTTCAAAAAAACTTTATAGAACATTTTTTGCTTAAAATTAGATCCTTTATCGACTCCCGGGGTTATTTTGGCCAAATAATTTTCCACCCCCAAAAAGGGGTGGGTACCACCCCCAAGATAAAAGCATACTTCCGCATAGGGTAGACTTTGCTTCTTGAGCTATTTCCTGCCTACTGTGATAATTTCAAGTAAATGGATTCTTTAGGATGTGCTTCTAAAATCAGCTTAATTTTGATTTTTGTTTTTACCATGTAAATTTGGCTTCTCCTGTAGATAACAAATAATCCCACTACCGGTTTGGCGAAGGTACATAACGGCTGTAGCAAGTTATTATGGCGAACATTGAGAAATCTTCATCAAGCACAAATATTTGTAATATATATTTTGACCAAAGTAATGTATTAAATTATTAAAAACAATCGAAAAGGAAGAGTTAGAAACATAACCCTACTTTTGAGTCAAACTTTGGTTTTTAAGATCAAATTGGTGAGGAAAATGGAAATGCAAAAATTTGGGCATATATTTGCCGACATCAAGAAGGAATTATGTTACGAAGGTGAGATGATTTAGTAAATTTTTCATTCAGAAATTAGCAAATTTTCATTCTTTTTGTTTCCAAATTTTTATTTTTATTTCCCTGTTCTAAACTGTTTTAAATTGTAGATAACGAATATTTATGTAACTACGACTTGGTGAAACTTGAAAATGACGATTTTGAGTACAACGATTATGATGACTACGAATCATCGGATGAAGTCGACACGAAAGAACATCTGCTGGAGGAGTTCGAGCAGTTCGAAAGTGAAGTTGTGAGTATTTCGAGCGAAGCACCAACGGTTAATAGAAATAGGAGTCGATTATATGGCTGTAAGAGGTGTAATTTAGAATTCGAGAGTGTTAAAGATACTTTTAAACATCGTTCCAAGTTTCACGCAAGAAGAAAACCTTCCATGTGCTTAATATGTAGAATTAAATTCCCTGGTTTAAAGAAATACATCTGCCACATGCAGAAACACACGATCAACAATTACATGTATTGTTCTATGTGCCGAGTAATGTTCGAGAAGAAACGGGATCATTCCACTCACATGTTATCGCACCTGAAGACGGCAACATTTTGTCAAAAGTGTAAAAAATATTTTCGTTTAAAAAGCGATTACAGGCAACATTTGAATAATTTTCGGAAAACATATTTTTGCCACATCTGCAATAATAACTTTTTTTACTTAAAGTGCTATCAGCAGCACATGATTACTCATCTTCGCTACGATAAACTGATGAAAAACCTTCAGCACTATCGTAACGCGGCCAAACGTTGCTTAACAATAAAAAAAAATGAAAAAGAGATTAAAATAAACTTTGTTTCCACTCCTGTTAAATATCGCTTCCATCGAAGCATATACAGGAAGTCCGTGTACCGAAAACTGTACAAATGCTACAAATGTTTAACTACTTATTCCAGTAAAAGCAACTTAAACAAGTATGTCATGCTTTCAACGAGACGGCACTTATTTAAATGCCCGCTATGCAGATATGGTTATTCCAATTTGAAAAGTGTACCCAGTCCTGAGGGTAATCATCTTCATAAGAGATTACTTTCTTGCGAGGTGTGCAATTTAAAATTTTTTGATAAAAAGCAAATGGAAAAACACACCCATGATTTACGATTAACCAAACTAAATCATGATAAAAACGTGGTGCATCAACCTGCACCTGTTAAAAAGTTACTATCGTGCGATATATGTGATTGGAATTTTCCAGATTTAATAGGACTGAAAACTCATGTATATTTTTCTCATTTTTAATTGTATTGTGTTTGATTACTTTAATGTAGGTATTTTTATTTTTTTGTAAATTTGAATTTCTTTGTAATAAAATAAAGCTTCTGATTTGTAGTGAATTTAAATGTCTTCAAGTAAGAAATATAAAATTGTAAAAACAATAAAAAAGACAAATAAACTAGGCAGTTAAGTAACATAATTTAAACTTGCCACCTTGGTTACCTAGTACGTTTCAGTTTACAGGAGAGGGCGCCTCAAATATAGGTGTAATGCGGGTTCGGCGCAAACCCTATTTTGTGCAGTAGTTAACTATAAATTACTGTATCACGGAAGTGACGAGGTAATCGCATTTTTTCTGATAGACCAGGGGATATTTTTGTAATTTTGCGGGAGTTTCGGTCAATGCATGGTAACTTCGGGTTGATGATGATAAAAATCGCGGTCCATATGCGTTTTCTGCATTATGTTCTAGGCAGAGAATTCAGCTTCTGCTGCAGCCTCTTTTCACTTTTTGGATAAGTATTGTGGAAGAAGTATCCATCTCTTCATCAATTTAAAATTCACTTATTAATTTATTTTTCATTTTAATAGTTTAATTAATAACAGCCCAGAATTCCTCCCTTGCCTTCTCTGACGATCCGCCACTGATATATATTTCATTTCACCAGATGTAGAAGATTAATTAAAATATTCGTCCAATTTTGTGCTATATCGACGTCTTTTGGACATTTTAATGTCCAGTAATCGACGTTCACTAGACGCCCTTCGTATAACGTTAAATAGACGTCTTACATTCGTCCAATTGTGTGCCAACTCGAAGTTCATTAGACATTTTAAGGTCCAGTACTCCACGTTCGTATAACGTTAAAATCACGTTACTTTACGTGTTTTTGACGTCAAACTACATGATTTTGACGTGACATAGCGATTTTGACGCCGACAGAGCTGACCGTCGAAACTGAACTAGAGAAAGATTTGGGAATCTTTCATGTTAAGGATTTAAAAGAGCACCCGATGCAGTGGCGTAACTAGCGGTGTTCCATGTGCTCGACCGAACAAGAGCCCGGTTCTATCACGACCAAAAAAATAAAATATTTTATCTACATAATAATTATAATGTTACTAAGTATGAATCTGCTATTTAAAAAAAAATTGTTATTTATATAAATAAGAGTTTTTGATGAACTATGGAGTGATGTTCGAGGACCCTTAAAACTGTATACCAGTTTTATGGCAAAAGTACCCTATTTTGCAAGTGATCAACAACAAGATTGCCATAATTTTTTAAGAAGTTTATGTAATGTCTTTGACGAGGAAAAATTGATTAACGCCGAAATATATCAAGAGAAGTTTAGAATGCCAAACATGTAAAAATGTTTCTATCGCCGATGAATGTTTTTAAGATCTCAGTTAACCGATCACCCAAAAGGATGGTTGCTCGTTAACAGAATGTCTGGATTTTTATCCGAAATAGAGCAGGCGATTTGTGATGCTTGCACAAAATAATGTGGCGATGGTAAATTAGCATTCAGAGATTTTAAAATCGAACGCCAAGTTTCTGAAGCACCTGCTGTACTTCTTCTGTGTTTAAAACGTTATCAATACAGCAATAACTGTATAACTAAGAATAATGCATTTGTAGATTTTGCAAAAAAAAAATAGAACATAGAATAATTGGCAGAAAGAAGAAACTATGGAAGGAAGAAAGAGAAGAAAATTAGACCACCCCTGCCAACGGGACCTTCTGATAGAGTACGCAGAGTTCAGCAGGCATCTGAAAGTTTGAGGTAGAAGTTAAAGTCCTTCAAGACCCCTCCAAACTTGGATGAGTTGTTCCGGAAAATACCTTCAGAACTATTCTGCCCCTTAAAGCTAAATTTCAAAAACCGATAAACCCAGAACTCCCCCTCTCCTCCCAGTCAGAAGTCTATTTCTACTGGAAATTAGAATAGTAACTCCCGTATTTCATAAAAACAGACCTAAACAATTGACAGACCCGACCATCAAGAGAAGATACTTCGAATCGGACTTCCTACTCAGGCAATTTCAGCAACCTTCAGAAGATACAACTCTCATGTAAGCAATCCTGAATCTAAGAAAGATCCTCTACTTCTTGATACCAGGATGGTGAGTTACTAAAAAAAAAGAGGGAGTCTAAAATCTAGGTTTTCCATCCAGGCACACAAGAATAGCAAAATGAGTAGAAGGAGAGAAGTAATTCCCACGTCACGAAATGACGAACAAATGAAGAAAGATCGAAGCAAAAGCTGAAAACCAGAAGTTTAGACCTCCCCTGACAGGGAAGATAAAACTTAGGCAACGAAAAAACGGAACGCCAATGGAAGAACCGAAAAAATACATGGAATATTAGATCGCGTAGCGACAAAAGATTGTAGAGTAGCGACTGACTTTTTGAAGCAAAAATATTTCAGATTCGTAAGTCTCCACTACTTATTTTCATCTGCGTATATATTACAGGAATCGGAATCATGAGTGACAATTTGGTGACAAACTGGTGAAACACATCTGGGATAGCATCGGGTGAGTGTTTTTAGGACTCGACATTCCGCACGTACAGTTGACCTGGGTCATACAGCGAAACTTGGAGTTGATGGGGTTTCGTGCACCCCATCTAAATTGTCGCTGACAATAACACTTGATCTAAAAACATGGCTGGTCATTGAAGGCAGAAGTGTTGCCTTTGGAAGCAGACGGAGAAGTCTTAAAAAAACAAAGGCGTTGGCGAGGCGTTGTTAAAGCAAATGCAAAGTTGAGTCTTCAGTCTTGGAGAATCAATCGCTTTGAGTGAAGGCGACTACGTCGAACGCGCCTGCGACAGCGCTCCCGTTGATCGACTGCCTGGGTATGGGGGGGGGGATATGACATGGGTTGCCCCATGTTACAGCGTTGAACCCCCTTTTACCCTGGTGGATAGTTCCGTGTACGAGCTACAGATTTGCCGGTTTCAATCAGTGACAATAAGGAAGTTTGTCGTCGTGCGTTATCACTCTGCTTTTGGCGTTGTCACTTGGGCGGGGTTATGGTTAGAGTAGTTATCTATAAATTACTATATCACGGAAGTGGCCAGGTAATTGCATTTTTAAAAATTTTCATTCTTACATTACATGAAGGTCGGAGGCCAAATATCAGTATATATTACAGTGGACACCCCATTTATTATTTATGATGGGCTGATGACAACCTATTCAAATTATGAAACCCCCAACTGTGTGATAATCCATCCAATCTCTAATAAAAAAGCAGTCCAAGTCGCCATTTCCAACTCCTGTTGGAAATCCCTCAACTGAAAGTTGCCTTCTCTGAGAGAGCAATGGCAAAACCCTGAGGTAATCTGCCACATACCCTGGTGGAAATATTCCTCTGAAAAAGTAAACAAAGAAGTCTTACAAACTCTGAGAAATCTGCAAAAGTCTAATTCAGAGTTTCCAGAGAAATATTTCCACCAGGGCAAACATTTAAAATCAGAGTCTATATACTATGTACAGTAGCGGTCACAAAAATTGTATTGGGAATTATTCCCGAATTAAAAAATAGATTTATAGGTATATTATATTCTTAATAATAAAGAATAAAAATAGATAAAAAGTTAAAAAAGTTAAATTTTTGGTTTGAAACTCATAAGCTCAAAATTACATTTTCATTTTTGAACACAGACACAAAGATAGGTCTTTTCAAACCGGGGGGGGGGGGGGCGCATATAAGTGATTGTGTTCAGTAAAAAAAATGTGTTATTAAATTTCAAATCAGAAATCTTAAATTTTTATAAGTTAGATTTCTGGTTGGTACAATATAACACTTTTTTGCGCACAATCTTCGGTGTACTGGAGAGTATTCTATACCCCCTAGACCCCCCGCGGGGCCCCGGTTTGAAAAACCTAGATTTGTTATCGAAATTTTATTAAAAATTATTATTTTGATTCGGAAGTAATCACCGATGCAATTTCCATGACTGCAACTGTATGACCGTGTCTGTTCTGTAGGTTTCAGTTATCTTCATTTAGAAAAACCTTCGTTTACAAGAGAAAACGTGAGAAGATTCAGGTTTCTTCTGGAAGTCACAGTAGGTTAATCGCACTGCGTCGAAACGAACTGGACTGACTAATTTAAAACTTTTTAGTAAACCATGACAAATCTGTCAAGTCGAGAAACTTTTTTAGTTGCTCTTACTTTTGTTGTTGTTGCTGCTACAGTTATCTTAGCGTTAAGTATAAGTTTAGTTTTGCCCAACCATATAACATCAAAGCCAAAGGAATATGTTAGCAATATGGAAAATAAATCCGAAGCCGAATTGAAAGATCTATGCGGTTGTACTAAAAACAAGATGTCACAGAAAAAAATAGATTGCAAACCCCGCAAAATTACAAACGAAAGACATAACAGCAATTTAGATTGCAACGCAAAAGAATGGAATTTGCAGAAATCGTATTCCTATCTGGCGTCCGTGACAGAGCCAGCGTACATCGATGACGAAGATGATAGAATATTTGTCTGTGCCTGTGTAATTATTTCTAATCAACATATTTTGGGTGGTAAGTAGGAAATTTATAATTGACGTACTTAAATATCACTGTTTTTTTTCGCCAAGGCATTGCGCATAAAAATGAAGAAGAATTCGAGAAGATGAGAGTGAGAGTTGGTAGTATTTACTGGTCAAAAGGTGGGGTAGAAATCCAAGGATTATCAATTGTAACGGACTATCGTGGTTTACTGGCTTTGAAAATGAACACAAAGTTAATTTTTAATGACCAAATCCGAGCACTGCAACTCCCCGTTCCTGGAACAACTTTGCCAGTAGAGTCGGCTGTAACACTTGATTGGGAAACCAACAAACTACATAATAAATTCATAGTAAAAAATTGGATATCGTATCAGTGTGAATATTTTGATATCACGGGAGAAATTAGGAATGGTGCCGACTTTGAAGGAGACAAATCATTGCTATTAGTAACTGTAAAGAAAATGTTAGTTGGAGTTTTGGGTGATATCACAAATGATGACGACGATCTAACATATGTGTTTGCCGATTTACAATGCGATAGTTATCCTAGTTGGTTGTATTATGCAATCGATAAATACGGTGATAGAACATTGCGACCCATTACAAGTGATTGTGATGAAGACGACCTGATGCTGGTATACCAAGGCGAACATTGTGATGATCCGAAGTCAATTACAACATCAATTGATGACACTTCTACTATAACATCAAATGACGATTTTTCCAATCTAACATTTGATGATGACTCTTCCACTGCATCAACTGATGATGACTCTTCCACTACATCAACTGATGATGACACTTCCACTACATCAACTGATGATGACACTTCCATTACATCAACTTATGATGACACTTCCACTACATCAACTTATGATGACACTTCCACTATATCAACTGATAAGACTAGGAGGGATATATTTAAACCCGTTATTTTTACCACCGATCGATCCTAGCACATAAGTATTATAGTATAATAGATAATTTACAATTAAATGCGCAAAGCTCTGTATTCTACAGAGCAACTATAAAATTTCCTGTGTAAAATAGAAAATTGTATGTAGGTATCGATTTATCGCTTTTTGTACTGTTCCCGTCAATTAATTGTATTTTGAATAATTCAAACAGTTTAAACTTCAATAATAATCGTTCTTGTTTCTTACAATGAATTTAATTGCACCAGTTCCACACAGTTTATAGCTCAACATCCGTTCAGAATTGCATACGTATTTATCTGAATAAATATCAAAATCTAAATAAAAATGAGTGCAACAGTAAATTTTGAGGATTACGATTTAAAATTATCGTACCCACTTCTTTCCGTCTCGTTATTCTTTTTCTTGTTCCTTCTCGTCCTGACTTTATTAAAAGCAATAAAATCGTAACAGCAGTGGGACATTTTGTTCTGTAATCGACAGAACTGTCAACAACGACACGATGACAGCCCTTAATAAAATGGAAAATCCTATTATAGTCCAGCCATTATATCCATAAAAGGCACCTAAACCCTGAAAGAACTCTATAGCGCTGTGTTTTGTTTTATGCTCTCGGGGGGTAACTGGGAAGTGTATCTTTGAAATGGCGACCAAATCGGGCTGTTGCTTGCCATACGACTTTATGCAGGAGAATGACTTCCAGCCGTCTTAGGTCCCAACGGTCCACAACGCAGAAGAGGCTCGAATAAAGCGTAAAGTTCTGCTTTAATGCCCTTCCTCGGTGAACAAAGATTGTGGGTACGGTGGCAGTTCGAAGGCGAGAGAATCCTGTAGATCATTCATCGATTGATTAACAATGTTCATTCGTTGGAATAGCAATAAAGGATTGATAGATACACGAGTGTTGTCAATTACTACGCTGCTGAAGGCTGATGATTTTATTCAACATTTTCGTCCCGATTTCAAAAGCCAGATGGCAAGTTATGTTGTCATTCCCGATAACTCCCGTACTGATGGACATTAAGTCAGCGTTAACTGGGAAAGGATGATGTGCATGAAACACTGATCAATCTTTTCAAAATTCCGAATTGTCTCAGCAAACCCGATTTGGTCTGAAATCGACATGCTGATCGCTCGTTCCACTATTAACATTGCAAAAGTCCTCAATCTGTTCGCAAATACTTTGAAGGTGTATAGAACTCATGGTCCATTTGGCAGCCACGTTCTCACTAGCCCCACGGTGAAACAATCCTCCACGAATTTTTGATTTTTGATGGTTAAGAGTCTGCTCAACCGCTTGGTCAGACAATATCCCAGACCAGAATTTGTCGGAGCGTCTTATCGTGAAGTACCCTTCAGCTGTAAATTTTTCGAACTCGTCTGCTGACATTTTATTTCGTAAATCTGCCATAGCTTGCAGGTATAACTGTGCACTCTTTGCGTACAAGAAATGCCCACTGGCATGGAAAAAGGGCAGCATTTGTTTAATCGTGTCAAGATGAAGTTCCCAATTTCCTGTACGCTCAGCCTCTATAAAATGCTTCAGCAGGGTGACCATTTTGAAGTACTGGATCCATAACTTGACAGTGGGTCCGTTTCTTTCAGATTGATTTACCGCCGCATCGAATTTATCCATAACTTTCTTCACCATAATGTTGTCCTTGACTGTGAAGAGACACTTTGATCCAAGTTCTTCATCTTCATACTCAATCGTATCCATGATGTGCCCGAACTGCTCTTGAGTATCTATGCATGTCCCAACATAATCTTTTCAACGCTATTTTCAGCATAAATGGTTTTTAATGCATTCTCGAGTCCGCTGCTACTCATTATGTGACCTATAGCACCCAGATACGATAGTATGATATGGAATCCTCCAAGGCGAACAATGATGGAACCAATGCCAGACGAGGAATCGGCGCTAGCAACAATGTTGCGGGCTTTCCAGTGCAGCAGTGGCTGATCGAATGTGACAATACAAGATTTGCAGTTAGAAAACTTGCATTTCGTAAGTGCATAGTTGAGCGTCGTGTATATTGCGTCGTAATTAGAATTTAGCATGAATAAACGGCATAAAGACGATCTTCGACCTGGAAAAGGTTCCGTTGGCAGTGGCTTCCTTCATAAATCCATTCCAACCTGGTATCCCACTTCCACAGTCTCCTTCGATCTGTCCATTCAATTCCGTCATCGTGAATTGGCATTCGTCCGAATGGTCCTCAATGTACTGAAAAATGTACTCCATAGCACGGTTTACTTCATCAGAAGGCGGTCTGCCTCCTGTATCCTGTACCAGGTTAAACCGCGAATAAAACCAGCAAGAGGCTCTGCTTCTCGTGCTGAATCTTTGTTGCGCTGAATCAAAGTGTCCAAAACCTTATCCCCAAAGTCACCGTAACTATAATGAATGCGACGTTGCACGCTCTTCGGAAACTTCCTATCCCTCTCTGGATCCGCGTCTTCATTGCAAAAAAAGCAACGTTTTTTAAAATCAAATGTCGGTACCTGCGGTTCCAATGCAGGTGACGTTGATGTTGCTGGCAATTTCGAAGCATCGGTGCGTCGTCTAAGTACTTCCGCAAGTTTTTTATTAGCATAACTCGTTTGGCACGCTATGTGCATTACAACGCTGTCAATTAATAGTATGAAGCATTTGCGCATGTTCTTTGTCACCGCGAGTAATGCTTGCCGATAAAAGTGTCCGAACACCACGTTTCTTCACTGTCACAACATTATCGCCTGTTGTAGCTGCCCCACACACAAAACAAATCGACATTTTCTTTCAATACGTCTACTTCCAAGCGCATCGATCGACGAACTGACTGAACTGAGCCTTATCAGGTTATATAAGAGACACCGTGACCGCCGGCACCTTTTGTTTGCACACCTGCCTATGCTCATTGACATAAAGCCTAGTGTCCACTCAAGTGGACACTAGCCTTAAGCGTCTGGGGCACGCTGGTGAATTCCACGACCTTAACATTGATTCTAGAAAAAAAAAAGGTAGAGACCAAAATTGTTGGAAATTTGATTCTCTACAAGTTTGGTTATCTTCATTATAGCTGAAAAGTTGAAAATCAACGAGATAATTCAATTTTTTGAATTTCTCACGGTTTTTTGAGTGTAATTAAAAACATATCGATTTTAGAAGAAAAATTGTAAGGACTAAACTTGTAGAGGATGAAATTTCCTACAATTTTGGTCGTTACGATTTTTCGATAAAATCAATAATGGCAGAGTTATTCAAGAAAAAGCGGTTTTTACCTAGAAAACCAATTTTCGAACACAAGCAAAAGCCCGATTTGGTCGCTATTTCAAAGGTACACTCCCAGTGACCCCACGTAAAACGAGAGCGTAAAACAATAAAATAGCGTCATAGAGTTTTTTCAGGGTCAAATCCTATAATGACTAGACTCATGGGCGTATCCAGGGGGGGAGCAGCTGCTCCTCCCTGGATCCTACCTAATACCTGTAATAAATGCACGTTTCTATTTATGTTGAATTATTTATCAACAGAAAATTCCGGATTTGCCCCCCTAGGCCAAAAGCTAGGTACGCCCATGACTGGACTTCTAGGAAATCTTACAAAATCCACAAAAACTTGCCATGTGCCTCCCCTCGTACGAAATGAAATGATTACTTTATTTAGTCTGCCTCTTGCAAACTAAAATTGACGTTTGATTGAACTTACAATTATTGTCAGGTATTCACAAATCAAACTCGTAGCCCTATATATTTTGTCACATATTTTTAATAAAACAATAAAATATATAAAACCTCTTTCAACTGCTTACAGAGAGAGAAACGCGCTCGAAGCACTCGAAAATTGTTGCAGAGCTTTTCCTAACTACTTTTCAATTTTATGATTTGATTCAGGACTTTTTTCCACTTTTGCATTGGTTTCTTCACTTTGAACTTCTTCTTCGTTTATACTTAAGCTTTCATTCGAAGTTGAACCTTCCGATTCTTCAACATTATCAATTTTTATGGGCAAACGATCACCCCAAGCTGACATTCTGGCACAGTAATACGTTTTCCTGTTGACATTTACAAGTTAGAAAAATTAAAATAAATAGGTAGGTGCTTTGATGTTCTTACTTTCCATGCTTTTGATTTGTAAATATAATTTCTTGCAGATTTCCCTCACTAGTACACATTCTGCATATAGCATGCTTTGATCTTACCAACGGAGGTCTAACCAATCTTGGCCATTGCAAATCATCCTCGGTTCTCTTACCTACAACAACAAAATTACAATTCAGTCAAACTTTACACAGAATTTTACCTTTCTTCAGAATCACATAACTGTATAAGGCTTTGTTTATTGTAACTGTACCACTAAGCGGAAGTGAGTAATAATGCACTAGAAAATTACACGGAGTGTTATCTTGAACAAACCTCGGACAGATTAAATCATGTGGACACTATTAAAACAGACCTTAAAATTTTGAACCAAACCTTAACAGTTCAACTTACCGGACTGAAAACGTGACCCTCATTTTCGTCATCTTTGATGTTTAAAATAAAATCTCGAGCTTCGTTTATGACCTGAGAAGAAATATTTTATATTTCCGTAAATATAAAAACAATTAACCCACCTTAAAACCTGCATTTGTCCCATGTTCAACTAAAACCAAATACTGAGAAGTTTTATTCCACAAATTTATGATCGTCTGTAAACGATTCCTACATGAAGGTAATTCCAATAAAGTGAAAGCGCTCACAACCAACTCATATGAAAGCTACAAGAAAAAGGGTGTTTTTTTCTTCCTGGTTTTATGCTTAAATAACAGAAACTTACATTTGTTGCGGGTAAAAACTGTCGGTAAAACGTAGATGGAAAATCTGGTCCAAAACCTTTACCACCTTTTAATAACAACAAAGCCAAATCATTCATGTCTCGAGAAGCATCGACATTAAAGTATTCAAAAAAGTATTGTTTCCAGTATAAATTTGCGGCCCTAAAACCCAAAAAAGTAAATAAAAGTATCAACAGCTAAGCCTACTTACCATGTAGCACTGCCGACGCCAGAACCGAAATCAAAAAATCCTCGAGGTTGAAAATCTGGATGTCTCGAGTTTATTTCGCCAAAAATTTTAACCAAAACTGCATAGTCAGCTGGTAAACGTGCAAATAAATATAACATACTATTATACAGATTGTAATCTACGGTTGTCCAATTATATACATTTTGTTTTAATTTCTTGTTAACTTTGGCTGTGATACTCTGTTTAAAACTGTGTTCGTCTTTCATTTTGATGTTCTTAGTTGACTCGACCACCTCCTCCATTACATTCCTTTTAATTTCGCGCAATTCCGACTGTTCGACTGGTGGATGCCGACTAAATAAGTAATTTGCAAACGATACAGCATGTTTCGTCAAAGCCTTCGTGGAGTAATCTTAAATTAAGTACAAAATTACTATAAATAAAGTGTAAAGTACAGATTAACTCACCCTCGCAGGTATTTTCGATACTCTTAATTAATTTGTTTGGTAGGGTAACCGTAGATTGTTTCACTCGACCCGGATGATTTCTGGGTTTATAGACTTCATTATCTATGCTATTACTTACATCATCGTTTAACTGGACTACTGGTTTAGTTTTAGTACAAAATTGTACTGATTTGGTTAAATCACCGATGTTACGCACAATTTTTCGTGTTAACATGTTATCAATTTCTAGGTTACAGATTTGAGGTTATGTGTTTATTATGGTTTAATAATAAACAAAACTCAGTGGTGTGCATGGAGGAAAATAAGTGGGAAATTAAATTTTTTAGCTTAAACCCTTTATTTTAGTATCAGAAAAAAAGCCTTAAGTTGTCTTCAACAGAATTAAATCAGAACAAAGGCAAATTTGTGAAGAAATACCTGTAAAATCACAAAACCTTAGCAGTTTCCTGTACATTTTATACTCAAAATAGGCCTTAATTATCAAAATTAAAGTAGATAAAATTTAGCGTAAAACTGTAAAAAAATTATTGTTTTGGTCTATCTATTTTATGAGATATAGCTATTCTTAGCGTCCTGATTTTTATCGATTTTTGCCCGAAACAGCAGAATAGTATTCTGTTTCCGAAGTTATAACTAAGAATTTGCTAGCTAACATTCACAAAAGGCAATTATACTATAGGTATATGAAATTTTCGAAATTATCGATTTTAAAGTTTAGATTTTTCACATAAAAGTTTGTGTTTTGCTCATTCTGTTGACGGTACGTACGTGTACTCCGCGTAAATACCACCAGTATGAGACCTCTGATTTTACAGTTCTGGTGGCTTCAGAGTTACTTTTTAAAAGGCGTCGACTTCCAAAGATCACGTCTTTCTAGATCCGTCATTTCTAAATTCGGGTGGCTTCAGGAATGCTTTAAAAATTTTGCGTAAACTCAGAAATCTTGTCTTTCTAGATCCGTCATTTTTGAGTACGGGTGACATACTGGGATTTTGAGCTTTTATAACTATAGCCTCAACAGAGCACTCTTTTTGCTGTAACAAATGCTCTACTTAGTGGCGTAGGTAGGGGTGGGCTTTTTAGCGCACTTTTTAAGGGTGGCATTTTTTTTAAAGCAAAATAAATTTTGATAATGTTATTGACAGATTTGCACAAATGAAGGCGAGAGAAATTAATATGTAGTAAAAACTAATTAAATAAAATATAAAACAAATAATTATTATTTTTGCTTTTCCATTATTATTAGAATTTTTCATTGTTTTTTGTACTAAATAATTTGAAGGGTTATGTGCTGCGCGCAAAATTTAGGTAGAATAATTGACTTTCGCCAAGTAGAGGGAGCGCCAATTGAAGAACCGCCCCGGACGGCAAAACCTCACGCTACGCAGCTGGTTCTACTGCCATAGTAAAAATTTTTCTATTCAATACAAAAAAATTTGTTTAATCAACTAACTTTTTTTCTCAATAGAAAACACTTAGTAATGGCAGCAGAAAAAAATTTGTTGTAAGAACAAATAAAACTAGTTGAAGTTGTAGCTACTAAGAGATCTGTTAGGGCAACAAATTCTTTTTCAGAGTGTACCCATCCCTTTAACAAAGATTATTTGCTGCTACAACAAGATTTAAGTTACCATAACAAAGATTTTCAGGAAAAAATATTTTTTGTTGATTCAACTAATTTTTTGTCTTTACCAAAAACACCTTTGTCTGCCGGTACAAAATTTGTTGAATTAGCAAAAAGCTTTGGTCGGACTACAGCTGCTAAAAGTTATAAGTTTTTGGGAAAAATCGATACAAATTAAAGCTGAACTGAGAGAAATTTTGAAAACCAGATAGATAAGAACAATAATTTTTTTATACTTTTACCCAGAATTTTACCCGCTTTAATTTTTGTATAGGGTGTTTTAGGTATAGAATGTACAGGAAACGGATGATTTGCCCCTGTTCCGGATTTAATTTGTTGTGGAAACTTACAACCCCTAAAAAATTTAATTTCCGGGTTATTACCACGCATTTCTTTTCAATTACGTAGTAACTTAGATTAATATTAATAACAATAATAATAATTAAGTTAAGTACAAAACGAGCCGGTCACTCGATTCAAAAATAAAAAAAGTTTTTATAAAACTTCAGTTGAAGTTGTTATTTTTTAAACATTTTTCAATTGTTAAGGGGGACACCATGGTGAAGATCGAAAAAAGGCTATTTTTATAAATTTTTGTAAGGGAAAAACTTAAATTTAACAAAAGTATTTTTGTATTTAAAATACAAGTTTTTGTAGGAAAGACAGTTTTGTTATAAACAGTCTGTCAAAATTTTAAGTCATTTGAGTAAAAATTAGCTGAGATGCAATGTATCCTAGGTACAAAAATGTAGTTTCGAGATAAACCCATTTAAAATTTCCAAATTATACTGTTGCATATCTGCACAATTTTAAGAAAACTGCTGTGACTTTGTTAATATCGCGAAACTTATACATAATATTTCAGAAAATTTGAAAATGTGAGAAAATATGAAAAACCAAAATTTACATTTTTCAAATCGTTACCGTGGGGTCCTTCTTAAACTGCGCTGTAAGTATTATGATGTAAATAAACACAATTATTCTTGTTCTTCTCGTGTCTATATACCTTTTTCATCAGTCGTTCTGAAAACGTCAAGTGTAATTTTTAGATTTGTCAATTGATATTCATAAATCGTCAATTGTAATTCAGAAACTGTCATTTCATATTCAAAAATCGTCAACTGTAATTCAGAAAGCGCCAATTGATACAGAGGAATCGTCAAATAAAATTCAGAAAACGTTAAATGTAATTCGGAAAGCACAATAATAATATAATTCTGATTGCTTATAAATTATACAGGATATAAAAATATAAAAATTAATGTTTGTCTGTTTGTTTGTCCCCCATTTTCTTCTAGACCATTTGACCGATTTGAACCAAATTTTGTACACTACCTCATTAGAACCCGGGTTAGGTTTCTGTACTTACAAAAATATTTTAAAAAATTTGAGAGGAGAAAGAGATTGCAGATCGCAGTAAATTTATAAATAACTAGCTGGATACCCGGCTTCGCCCGGGGTCTCATAAAAAATATAATACTTTGCTTTAGTCTGAGTACTCCAATGCTTTGCAGTCTTACTTTCCGTTGCTGATTTATTTGTGAAGCTCAAAATACCTTTCTTTTGGGAGGGGGGGATTACGGAAATCTCGTTAATCCGTTTATGCGCGTCAGCTAATTTTGTGAGATCTCACTTTCCTTTCAACTTTTTTAACATTTTCTTGCACTAAAGCATTTTCCAAGTCCTACTGAGTATGTGTTTCAAATTTAGTTAAAAAAAGTAAGGTTTTAGCAGATAAATCTTTACCAGGGCTACCACAATAAAATAAATTAAAAAAATAAAAATGTCTTCGTATCTCCAGAAATGTTGAACCGATTGTGATAAAATTTTGTGTGCTGATAGAGTTTTTAAAATACAAGCATTGGTGAGGAAACAATTGAGCCAAATGTAAAAGCAAGAAAATTACAGAAAATATTAACTGAAATCTTATTTTATCTATTTTTTGTAAAAAGTTATTAGGTGGCTTGTCATATTATGACGTGATATTAATTTCGAAAGTTTGAAAACAATAACACAATTATTGTTTTATGATTTTCTATTGAGCACATAAATTTTTAATCGTTCTAAAAAATATTATTGTCAATTACTGATAATTGACATAAATTTGATCACTTTTTTAAATATTCATATAAATGAATATGTCATAGTATCTCCGGATAAAAATTGGTGTGCTGATGATTGGAGGTATTGCGGCAGAAGTGACGATATTTTTTAATAAAATTTAAAAATTAGCGAAGTAATTAAACAATAAAATTAGAATTATTTTTCTTGTTGCACCCAGAATAAGTTACTTATATTGTACAATCGAAAATTAAAATCTCTTTTAAAGCCTTTTAACGAACAGCTTAAGTAAATTAAATATTAAATTTCCAACGGCAAAATTGGTCGATGGCGAAACAGCGACGGCGAAATCATAACGATATTTGCCATTTGCCAATCATTTTCTCGGAAACTAGTTGACGAAATTATTTGAAATTTTAAAATTAAATATAATATTGCACCCAAACGAACATAAAATTTTTTAAAAATATTCGTAAATTTCACGCCTTCCTTTTGTAAAAATTCAAAATTTAATTTAAAAGACCACGTGGTATTATGATAAATGTGAAATGTAGTTATCAAGCGATAAAAACTTTAAGAAAATTTGTATTATAATTTAATTTGTGGACGGTACATGTGCACGGAAAATAATAGACAAAAATAATAAAATAATTCTAGGCGAATTAAAGTGAAGTAAGTGCCTTTCTGACTCCGACAATAATTATTGAATAATTTTTGTTTGTTTTATTTTGTTATCGCAATAATTTTTAGGTAATCTCAATCTAAAATGGAAAACCAAGTTTTGGAAAAATTAAATGTTACAGACGCAACGATGAACGACGTGCATTTAAAAATTCAAAAAATTTACAAACTCTTGAGAAGCGAATTTGGAAAAGAATGCCAATTATCCCAAAACATAAAAAAAGAAATTTTTGAACTTATAAAATTAATCGAAAATATATGTCCGAATAATCCAAATGGTATTGAAAGCTTCTCAAAAATTGACCAATCCAATAATCTATTTTCTAATTACAACGAAATTTGTGTTTCAAATTTAATCAAATTTAAATTTCAAAATTTAATTCGTAGAGGTAACAAAAGAAAATTTATTCCCATTTTGATGTTGCTAAAACGAATTGGAGATATGAACAGCATTTTTAATTTAATGTATCAAATTAACGAAATCAAATGCCTTTCCAAAGCAATAGAAGTTTTGAGTTTGTCAAACCAATCGATTAATTGTTTATCGAAAGCCAAAAATTTATTGCAACTTTTAATTGAGCAACGAGAAAAGCACTTATCCAGAAGGATGAGTTTGATAGCCCAGCAGGAGAAGTACCCACTTGCTAAATTTGTAAGGAAAAAATTCGTCCACCCAAAAAATTTATAATAAATTCCATTTTTAGTTATCCTGTCCAAATATTAATTTATACTTCGAGAACAATGACTGCGAAGAAACGCTGAACAGAACTACATCCACGGTTGTTATGGAAGAAGCGTCTCTAAACACCTCAACGACATCCGTAAATGTGGAATTGGACAATGAAATAAATCATGCTATGGAAAATGCGATACCTAGTCAAATATTAACTACATCCACAAACCCAAAATCGGAAAACGAAATAAATAGTTTGTTAACAAAACTGATTTCTCTAGCAGCATCCCAACAAAATGCAATGCGAGATGTATCCAAAGCCATCATATTCTGCATGTCTGAAGAAAATTTAAATCGGATTCACCTGGAGGCAGAAAGGATTTTGTTAATGCTAAGTAGGTTTCAATGTTGCACTTTTATGCTCGTATTAATCGTCACGGATTAATCCGAGATTTAAGATAATCCTGGGATTTACCAGCTGCTATTTCGAGAATTAATCTTGAATCTCGAATTAATCCGTGACTATTAATAATACGGGCATTAGAATATCACTTTTTAAACCACGAATTTTATTTTCCAGATCTGCATTATTTAGCTTTTGTTGAAGAACTCAAAAACGCGGATTCCATCATGGAATATCGAAACTTAGGTCAATGCAAGATTAAAAATGTCGAATTTTACTTTGATCTAAAACATTTAAATGAGAGTTACAATTATTGGTTTATTATTGTAGTCATTTGTGGTTCGAACGTTTTCGTGAGTGAAATTTTAAGTGCAGACGAAAATGGATGTGTTCAATGCTTTGATCAAATTAACTTGAAAAATTTGAAGGAATCCGACGAAGTTTCCATTGAGCTGTATTCTTGTAAAATCAAGAAAAATAAATTTTGGGTAAGAATTTCTCGTCTTTAAGATATTGAATTTAATTTTATTATGATTTAGCTTGTTAACAAAGTTCACCAAATTTTAAATATTTTGAAACGGAAGGAAACTATTGGCGATGATCATGAATCTATGTTTGGATTATTAGCAAAAGGAGGAATTGCTAATTTGGGAGTTCTAATTGATACTGTCGATCTTGAAAACATACAGGAGTATTTTATTAATGCAGTTAGTAAAAGTATTCCAGATGTGCAATGTTCACTGGTTCTTTCTAATGGGTGAAATTCCATAAAATTTACTTGAATGTAAAATAGATCTTGTTAATTTTTAATAATTAATTGATGTGATCGTTTAATTTTAATAATGGCATAAGGCATAACAAACTTTAAGAGTTTGCAGTTAATTTTAATATTTTTTCGTTGTTCCGCTTATGGAACATCAACTGTTAAATAAATATATTTGTTTGAATGAAGTGAGTGTTTTCTTTATGTCGAAAAATAGTACTAGTAGTAATGTCGAATAAAATTTCAAGTCGAACTTCTTGGAGTTTCGTTTGAGATTTGTTTTTTCATCTTCGCGAATGTTGTCAGACAATATTTGTTGGTATAAAATTATAAGTACTCGTGCACTGATAATATATTCATTTCATTTCTATTATGGGTTATTCGCCAAATCAAAAGTAAAACAACTTATATTTTAATATTCTGTTCCCTAACTGAATTAAAATTGGAAGAATTTCACAATACAACTTACTTTAAAAGCGTCAACACCAAAAAATGTTGTTAATATGCATTATCTTCCCGTTTGCTGGTTTCAGTGAAAGTGTAAATATCTCAAAAAATTTTGCATCGAAATACCTGGGAAATTGTTGGAATTTTTTGAAATTCTTGAAAAGTTTTGAAATTCCTTAGAAATCTTTGGAATTCATTGGATATCTTTAGAATACATCTTGAATCTAGAGAATTTATTAGAATTTCTGCCAAATAGTTGGAATTCTTTGGAAATAATTAGAATATTTCAGAAATCTTTGAAATTATTGAAAATCTTTGGAATTTCATGTAAATCGTTGGATATGTTTAGAATTCATTGGAATTTCTGGGAAACAGTTGGTATTAGAAAATTTTTGAAAATCATAGGAATGTTTTGAAAATCGTTGGAATTATTGGAGTTTATTGGATATCTTTGGAATTCATTAAAATTATTTTGATTGACACTTGTTTGGAAATCATTGGAATATTTGTAAATCTTTAGAATTTATTGGATATCTTTGGATTAATTGAAATTCCTGGGAAACTCATTCAAATTCTTTAAAAATCTTTGAAATTTCTTTGAATTCATTGCAATTCTTTGGACTTCCCCGTCTTGTGTTTAGAAATTTTACTAGATATCTACCCCTTGGTATTTGGTTTTAGTGGTATAACTATTTTAATATAAAGCAACAGTGCCGGATTACTTACTCTCTATAGGTAAAATTTATTAACACGACTTTGCAGAAAATTCTGTGAAGAGACAGTCATAAAGGAAGTTACTTTTTCTTGATTCAAACTGTTGGAGTTTGGTCAGTATTGACCTTCGCCAATTGATCTTTGCAACTGTTGGCCTAAAGCCTTTTAACCTCTATGATAATTAGCTTTTGCGACTATTGACTCTACGGAGATCGCTACTTCGTTTCTTAGACGAAAAAATAAGGACACAAATGTTCTTTCTATTTGCCCTGGCATTACACTGCCCAATTGCGGTTCTGGGGCCAGGCAGGCACGGATACAGAATTTCATTTAGAAAGGAGGCAATTTCTTTTTTATTTTACCTATCTTCCAGATATTTTGTTCTAAAAATAAATTAATAATATTTTAGTTTGTTATCCATTTTTTACTTACATTTAAATTGACATGGGAGAAAGCAATTATGCCCAGCTAGATGTATCCTACTAGACTGAGTGTCCTACTAGCTTGGATAAGATGTTCAGGAAAACCCCACTAGATCTATTCTACCCCTTTCTTGTCAACAAGGCTGAATTTACAAAAATATTAGAAATAGACCCTTCCTCCAAGTTAGAAGCCTCTGCTGACTCAGTATAAGAATAATTCAACTCCTGAAGCAACCCCCAAGTACGCAGTCCAAAAACCTTTGGGGAGTGCCAGGACAACAAAAGGATCCCTATTTTTGGATCCCTATTTTTAAATCCGCAAAATAAGGTATTTCAGAATCAGCCTGCCTATCCAGGCAAATCACAACTTCAGTAAGATTCGAAATCAAGCCGAAACCTAAATCCACAAAGGGATTCAAACTTCAGGAAACTTGGATACAGAGGCACCCAAAACTAAGAAAAGGACAATTCCAAAAAACACAAGAATCTAGAAGCAAATAGCGCAAAACTCGAAATCAGCGCGAAATGATGAATGAGAACATAAGAAAACAGCAACAAAGAAGAAAACTCCCAAAGAAAATATATTGGACCGCCAATGGTAGACCCGAAAAATAACAGAAACTCAGATCGCATAGCGACAAATGGGTGAAAGGCCCACTAAATTGGAAAACAACATAACAAGAAGAACAAACAAGAATGAAAGAAAAGGCAACTCAGCCTATTTCGAAATGGAACTCGACCAATTTGTCGGTTGGCAAAGATTTTTTAAAAATTATCTGTAATTATTTTATTATATAAATAATAACCTGCTTCACCCTCGGTGTGTGCGCCTGCTTCCAAGTTATACAGGGTTCTTACTAATTTTTCAAAATAAATTCTCCGAATTTTCCAAGTTTTCCCTGACTAAAAAAATTGAAGATTTTCCCTGACTTTTGGAACCTCGGTTAATTTCAGAAACTGTAAATTTTTCTAATCAAAAGTTTTAATTTCTTTGACTTTCGCTTAAAATTCAAAAATTTCCTGACTTTTCCTTTGACAAAATTTGTACAACTTTAAATTCCCTGATTTTGGCAGGTATTCTATATGAATGGGAACTTTGTAGGAAACCTTAAGAAACGTATAAAATTCAAAGGAATGTAGAAAATCCATGAAAATCTTGGGAAATCAAAAATTCGAAGAAATCTAGAGAATATTAGGAAATGTAGAATATTCTGGTCCATTACTTGAACTTTTTGGTTGAAAAACTAGCTCCACAATCTATGGAGCTAGCACCCAAATATTAAAGCCAGCACCTTTTACAGTTATTTTCACAAATCCACATTAAAACTGGGGGGGGGCTAAGTAACGCTATTTTCAGTTTTTATTTTAGCTTCAAAAGCTATCTCTTTAATCTATATAGCTAGCACTTCCTACCTAGCACTCAGATATTAGAGCTAAAGACATTGGAAATAGAAAATCCTAATAAATGTAGAATATTCATGAAAATCTTAAAGCTAATGTTCACTTGAGACAGAAAGTCTCGAGACTCGCATATAAACCCATGCTAATACTAGTCTCTGAAACTAGTTTCAGAGACTAGTTTCAGAGACTTAGGTATTAGCATGGTTTATATGGGAAGTCTCGAGACTCTGTCTCAAGTGGACACTAGGCTTTAGAAAATCCAAAGAAATCTTAGGAAAAAAAATCCGAGGAAATGTAGATAATCTTAAGTAATATAAAAAATCAAAGAAAATATCAGAAATCCGAGGATATCCAAAGAAATTTGAAAATATAAGAAATTTGAGGAAATGTAGCAAATCTAAGAAAATTTGAGGAAATCCTTGGAAATTCAAAACAATCCTTGAAAATAGAACAGGGTTACCATTCATTTTTCAACATAAATAATCTGATTTTTCCAAGCTTTCCCTGGCTTTTTGAACCCTAATCTTTTCAAAAAGTGTAAATTTTAATCTATATATATAAAAATGGATGTATGTATGTATGTATGTATGTATGTTCCTTATAGACTCCTAGACCGCTTGACCAATCTTTATGAAATTTGGTGTATAAGCTAATTACGATGCTGCGAAGAAGATAGGCTACTTTAGAACGGCTTTCAACAAACTTTAATAAAATATGTGGCAAATAGTGCCTATTCATCGGATCAACAGATCGACGGATCAACGGATAATTGGATTAATTTCCCTATATAGGACATTACCCTTTCAGTACAAATGTAAAAGTTTCTGTGAACATAGAGACTACTTTGTTAGATTGTTAAACTCATCTTAGATAAAATACATTCAATGCCACCAAAAAAAGCAGCTGTTGGAAATAAATCATCAAAGGCTAAGAAACTCAGGGAAAAAAGAGCTGCTGAAACGGAGGAAAAACGTGAAGCTCGGCTTTCACAAAACCGCAATAGAGCTTCAACGTCTAGAGCTGCTGAAATGGAGGAAGAACGTGAAGTATATAAAAGAGCTTGTGTGTATGTTTGTTCGCTATACACTTCTAGACCCTTCGACCGATTTCAACCAAATTTGGAACACATACTCAGTAGGACTTGGAAAATGTTTTAGTGCAAGAAAATGTTAAAAAAGTTGAAGGAAAAGTGACCGATTAACAAGATTCCCGTAATTTCCCCCCCCCCAAAAAAGGTGTATTTCGCCAGCCTACCCCCAAATTTCGAATTTTGGATCCAAAATAGTCTAAATCGTTTGTACCTGTTTGTACCTTCATTATTTTTGTTTGTACCCATTTTGTTTTTCAGACAAATATTTTTGTTTTATTTCAATTTAAAATCCGGGGGGAGGGGCTAAGGACATTTAGCAGAATGTCATTATTAGAAAATTTGAAATATTTCAAAATCAAAACTGGTACAAACGAAAATAAGGAAGGTACAAACGATTTAGACTATTTTGGATCCAAAATTCGAAATGGGCGGGGGGGGGGGCGAAATGCACCTAAAAAGGTATTTTGAGCTTCACAAATAAATCAGCAGCGGAAAGCAAGACTGGAAATCATTGGAGTACTCAGACTAAAGCAAAGCATTATATTTATAATGAGACCCCGGGCGAAGCCGGGTATCCAGCTATAATTTATATGGCAGAACGTTCGCCGAGTCACTTGGTATATTAATTCTGAGGCGGTACGATGTTCTAGAATTTTACAAATAATTTATATGGTTCAAGTTCTGAGGCGATACGAAGTTCGCCGGGTCAGCTAGTATATACATATATATACGGATTTCTACGGCTGGAGCCGCCTCTCCGTTCCCAGTTTCCATCTCTGTCTATCCCGGCATAACTCCTCTTCTATATTTCTGGAAATCATCGCCAAAAATCCCAGAAGTAAATTTTAATAATTAACGTAAATTATTATAATTTATTTTGATTTTCAAACTTTCAAAAAAGTTTCCTTGACCTAAAACATTAATTTCCCTGACTTTTCCTTAAAAATTTCCTGACTTTTCAAGTATTCTAAATAAATCTTAGAAAATCTAAGAAAATCTTAGAAACCAAGAAATCTAAGAAAATGTAGAAAATCCAAGAAAATTTTAGTAAATCCTAGTAAATTAAAAAAATCTTAGAAAATAGAACAGGATTATCAATCATTTTTCAGCATAAACAATCTGACTTTTCCAAGCTTTTCCTGACCTTTTGAACCGCGATCATTTTCAAAACTTGTAATTTTTATAGTTTACGTAGTTAAAAATTGAAATTTTTATAATTAATTTTGTTCTTCAGACTTTCAAGAAGGTTTCCTTCAGCTAAAATTTTAATTTCCTTGACTTTTCCTTAAAAATTTCTTGACTTTTCCGGATATTCTAAATAAATCTTAGGAAATTCAAAGAAATCTTAGAAAATAAAAAATTTCAAGAATTCTTAGAAAATTATGAAATAGAACAGGATTACCATTTATTTATCAACTTAAATCTCTGACTTTTCCAAGCTTTCCGTGATTTTTTGAACCCCGGTATTTTTCAAAATACGAGTTGGTAAAATTTAAAAATTTACGCAATTGAAAATTGAAAGTTTTATAATTTATTTGATGTTTCAAACTTTCAAGAAATTTTTCTTGACCTAAAACTTTAATTTCCCTGACTTTTCCTTAAAAATGTTCTGATTTTTTTCAGGTATTCTAAATAAATCTCAGGAAATCCAAAGAAATCTTAGAAAATAAGAAATCTGAGGAAATGTAGAATATCTAAGAAAATCTCAAGCAAGTCCAGAAAATCCAAGAAAATTTAAGGACATTCAAAAACATCTTAGAAAATAGAATAGGGTTACCACTTATTTTTCAAAATAAATTCTTTGACTTTTCCAAGTATTCCATAACGGTTTAAAGATCAATTTCAAAAATTGTAAATTATAATAATAATTCATTTAGTTGAAAATCGCAATTTTAATAATTTATTTTGTTTCTCCAGTTTAAAAACAATTTTCTCTGGCTTTAAATAATAATTTTCCCGACTTTTACTTAAAAATCAAAAATTACCAGATTTTCCCTGATACAATTTATAGAATTTTGAATTCTCTTACTTTTACATATATTCTAAATAAATCTTAGGAAATCCAAAGGAATCTTAGGAAATCCCAGGAAATGTATAAAACATTGAAGGAAATTTCATGAATTTCCAGAAAATCTAAGAAATTGTAAAGAATCTAATAATTAATTCCTTAGATAACAGGACATTATTACCACTTATTTTTCAAAATAAATTTTTTTACTTTTTCCATAACTTTCTAAACTTAATTTTAATAGCAATTCACTTAGTTAAAAATCGTAATTTTAGGCTTCTATACAACGTATAGGAAGAAGCCTTATGATCTAGCTCCGTGTCCGTCTGTCCGTCTGTCCGCATAATTCAAAACCAATCAGAACGCACGTTCTTAAAACAATTTTACTTCATATAGAATATTTTTAGATTGGTATTAATTATTCAGATTATTTACATATATATTTTTTAATACTACCGAAAAAGTAGATGTATAGAAGCCTAAGAACTGTCGCAAAAGCGAGTTCCACCTTGTTTCTAATTTATTTTGTTTACCCAGTTTTAAAACATTTTCCCTGACTTAAATTCCCAATTTCTTTAACTTTCCCTGATAAGATTAGTACAATTTAGAATTCCCCTTTATAAAATTATATATTTGCACTTCTTCAGATGAAGAAGTTTTAGAAGAATTATTAAAAAAAAAAATTATTTTAGTAGAATGCTCGACCACCAACAAAATTTTGTTTCGGTGCGCCTCTGCCTTTACTACCCTGTCGTTAACCTAACTTTTTAATATTCATTTGTCACAATCAGACATTGTTATTGTCAACACAAAAATTTACAGTTTAAATCATCTAAATGGAACTGGCTTCGTTATTGGGAGGCCTATCATTGGAAAATAAGCGTGAAAATTGTGAGAAAGTGCTAACGTTTTCTTTTGAGATAGCAGGAACGCATACCGATTTCGTTATTCAAGATTACGAAAATTGTCATGTGGTAATAGTGACACAATACAAGAAAATTGGAGGGCTTATGAAAGTGGACGTCGACACAAGTTCAGCTGAACCCATTTATTCCACCACCAGCAGGTTTGGACCCGATTCTTTAGAGTATCACGTAGCTGCCCGATTCATAGCTGAAATATTGAAAATCCAGAAACAACTTCTTCTGTTTATGTCATTAAAGGATTATTCGAAAGAAGCTCTGGTCCCCATTGCTGAAATATTGTTGTCTAGATTTTAAGAAGGTATGGCGTTGGTGAAACGGGCGAAGGTGGAAAATTATTTCGGTCAAGTTGTGATTGGACCTCCTGCGGCTGGCAAAACTACATACTGTGCAAAAATTCACCAATTATATAAAGAAAAATTAAACAGAAAATGCGAAGTTGTAAATTTAGATCCTGCTAACGAAAATATGACTTACAAAGCAAAAGTCGATATTATGGATTTGGTGACCGTGGAGGATGTCATGGAACACAAAAATATGGGTCCCAATGGGGCTCTTGTGTACTGCATGGAATACTTGGAAAGTAACTTCGATTGGTTTTTGTCTAAATTAGGTGAAATACAAGACAGTTATTTGATTTTCGATATGCCAGGACAAATTGAACTTTACATTCACAATACTTCTATTAAAAACATTTTTGCTAAACTAAACGATGCAGGTTACAATTTATGCGTAGTTCACTTGGTCGATTCACATTATTGTTCTGTACCTACTAAATTTATTTCCACCCTTTTGCTCTCGTTATCCACGATGCTCCACATTGCTTTACCTCACGTTAACGTTTTAAGCAAGGTAAGCTTTCATACATTCAAATATAGGGTTTCTACTAACTGACAATTTTTTCAGGCCGATATTTTTAAAAAACAAGCTCCAAAGTTGGACTTCAATTTAGACTTTTACACCGAAGTTTTGGATTTAACTCACCTTTTGGAAATTCTCGATGAAGGTTCTTTTACTTCCCAATACAAAAATCTTAATGCTGCAATTGTGGACTTGGTACAAGATTATGGGTTAGTTACCTTTATACTGTTAAATGTCTACTCGGATCGGGATCTTCTCAACATTAAATCTGCAGTCGACAAGGTACAATTTATTCTACCCTTAGCTCAGGATTCCTTTCCACAAGTAATGCATTATATATTTTTTGCAGGCAAACGGATATGTTTATGGAAGTGGAGAAGAAAGGAGTATTCAAACTTTGCTGTCATGTGCAGTTGGAGCACGAACAGCCACCGAACAATTCGATACAGATTACATGTAATTTTGAAACTTTATTTAAATAAAAAATATTGAAACACACCACTTCTTATTAAATAAATCAGTTTAACTACTAGGCTTAGCTTTCTGCTTCTCCAATTGTGCCCTAAAATTTTTTTAACAATTAGCAAGTAAAATAAATTAATCGGATCGTGTAAACCTTAATTGTTTGTTGAAATCATCCTCGACGTTATCGTCTTCCCAATTATCTTCCCAAACGCTGATGTCCTGTTCGTCTTTATCCTTTCCAGTCCAATCTAATAAAAAAAAAATTTAACATATCATTCCAACATAACCTCAACAATTTTGATTACCTTCGATGGGAAATTCTTCGAACTCGTCGTCTTCTTCCAGTAAACCAAGATCGAGTTTAGGTTTGTTGTCAGTCATTTTTCCTGTTTTTTTCGAAAATTACCACAGTAAAATATCGTTCAAATTCGTCAACGAAAATGAACAATGCACTTCGTATTTAATTTGCTTGTAATTCTAACAAATAATAAAATGTATGTTGTTACTAGAGGGCGCTAGCCAAATTAGTTATAATATACAGGATGATTGTACAAAACTGTATTAATTTGTTTACATTTTTACAGTGACAGCCCTTAAGGCCAGTACCTTATAATTATTATTGAAAAAAAAAAATGTTTTTTAGCATTGGTCCAAAGAAGAGAAATCTGAGAATATTTAATGTATAAGTAAAGAGAAATCTTAGAAAATCCAAGGAAATTCGGGGCAATCTTAGGAAAGATTAAAAAGAATTTTTACTTTTTCAACTTTTTCTAAAAGAAATATTAAGGCAATCCAAGGAAGTCCTAGTAGAGTGCTAAGCAGGCTAACAAATCCGGTGATTTATAAGATTGGGTGTATGCTTTAAACGATTGCTGATTAACTAAGTTAAGCCGCTGGTCAAATATTATTTTTATTTTCAGCGACTTAACGTCCCAGGACAGCTTGTATAAGTGGGATTAATCTTAAGCGGAGCAATCTCATAAACTCTGCCTGGGGAAATCGGTGAGTGAATTGAGTAGCTCATCAGTTTTTATTGCCGGTCCTAATCCCGTATAAAGAAGAGGTTTTGTCAGAAGTGACATCTTGTACCTGAAAACGTAATAAAACCAGCTAGTTTTGAGTTAATTGCTCGTGGTATAACTATTCCTTCATCAGCACATGCCAATACCGGCCAAACCGGCCAATACAACTACGACGACGGTGACATGTCCACAGACAGTTGCAGCTGTGCCCCCAAGAAAAAAGCCCCCAGCAGTGCTTATAAAAACTACTGAGGCTTCGTCGTACAAAGAGGTTCTAAGTAAACTAAAGGCATATCTCAAGGAAGGGACACCTACAGTCTCCAAGGTAGTTAAGACGAGGTAAGGAGTAGTTCTGATTGAACTCGAGGATAAGGAAGAACTGCTGGGGTGCCTATCGGGATACGTCGGTGAAAGGGGACATCTGAACAAATCAGCAATAATTACTTGAGACGAAGCTGGAGCTGAGAAGCTCCTCAAGTTGTGGAGAGTTTCGGTTTTCATGGTCTCAAGATGTAGAGTGCGAAAGTTTTTTCTTGGATTTTGCCCAGGATGTTCGAGAAGCAGATACCCTGCACAGAGCTGCCGCGGAACCAGGAGCTGCGGTACACCTGGACATAAGATCGCCGAGTCTAAATAGAAATCAAAGTGTCTCGACTGCGGTGACGCTCACCGGACAAACAGTCGGAAATGCGTCCAACTTCCTACAAATTAATCTAAACTGCGTCAAAGCTTTCCAAAATCTGCTGCAAAATACAATGAACAGCGAAAACATCCAAATTGCGCAGCAATAATAATGGGAAGACGGCTATTCTTTATTTGAACGAATATTAGAAGGAGTGGTGCAGGAAGTCTTTTGCTTGAGCCGATCTTAGGAATTACGATGCGTGCTCGTGTTACTTTTTCCCAAACGACGAAGAGAGAAGCATCGAAACCGAGATGGATGCCCTATTCAAGCATGTTAAACAGAGGAGCAGACCTGCGATCATTAGGAGATGAACGTGATATAGAGGTTCCAACGTTCGAGAGAGATATGTCCAAATCACTCCTGGATATCACATTGGTAACGCCTTTAATGGAATGCCTGATAGATAAATGGCGGGTGCTGGATGAAGAAACTGATGGCAGTAACCATCGTTACATCCGGTTCAAAGTCGCTTCCACGCCAGAGAGGTTACAACCCAAGATTGGATGGGCTTGGAAGAAGAAGCTAACTGAATTTCTCTGTGAAAATCAGCATCCGGAGGTTTCGAGTGCGGCGCTGGATGAGCTTCTGAGGAGTTTCTGTAATTATACTGCATGTTAAAAACTTCCGGTAAGCGATCACCAATCCACTGGTGGACACACGAGATAGCTTCTGTCAAAAAAAGCTGTACCGCAGCTAGAAAAGCGTATTACAGAGAAGATGGCAAACACTCTGAAGCGGCAGTACAGCTTCGTAAAAGACTCCGAGAGACGAGGAAGAGACTGACAGCCGAGATTGAACACAGTAAGTGAAAAATGTGGGAAAACCTTCTCTTAGACCTAGAGAGAAACGTATAGGTGAAGGGGATACAAAATAGCTACCAAGCGTTTTCGACAAAGAGGTGACTCCGGAATTGCAAAGGATGAGCTTGAACCTATCTTGAGGGCCCTTTTCTCGTCATATCCCAACCCCAAAAGCCCGGAGATACCAGATGTTACTGTCACTCTCTCGGCAACATTACCATTTTTAAAGGAGGTAGCCAAATTACAGCCGCATTTACTACTGAATACATTTGATTCGATCTTAAAGAGTGGTGAATACCCTCGGAAGTGGAAAGAAGCCATACTGGTCCTCATAAGAAAGAGAAATAAGCCAATCGGGAAGCCATCATCGTACAGAGCTGTTCCTCCTCAACCACATCAGCAAACTTTTTGAGCCGATGCTTCTCAGCAGAATCCAAGCCGACGTTGAGAAAGGGAGGGCTTATCAGAAAATCAATTTGAGTTCCGAAAGTTCGCAAAGCACACAGCGGCATAATATGCATTAAGCGATACGCCTTGTTGGTGGCCTTGTATGTTGGGAACGCTTATAATTCGGTTTGATGGAGGAACATCTTCAAGGAGCTTGAACAAAGAAAAATAAGCTCATATACCTTAGGAGACTCGTAGCCTCCTATTTTGAAAAGCGATGGATTACCGCCAGCACAGCCGGTAAGTTAGCGAGATTCCTCATGAGCTGCGGAGTTTCACGGGGTTATGTCTTTGCACTAACCCTTTGGAATGTAAATTACGATGGGGTTCTGGGGCTGCCCATGCCGTCTGGAGTGGAACTTGTCGGTTTTTCCGACGACCTAACCGTGGTGATGACCATGAAATCTGAAGATGAACTGATGAAGAATACCAATGAAGCCATAGCAAACATCTGTACATGGTTAAGATACATGGGGCTAGATATAATTCCCGAGAAGACGAAGGCTGTCCAGGTCTGCGGAAGGAGAAATCACACGCTAATCCCACCAAATCAGTAAAAATACTGGGCATTCATATTGACCGGAGCCTGATGCGTATCTCGTCCGGAAAAGTCTTAAAAGCGGCTACCGCCATCTCCAGTCGCCTTTCAAACATAGGCCGAAAAGGAGGGTCCACTGTTCTTGACGGGGTTCCAATATGGGCGGACAAACTTCTAAAGTACGCTAGCTACACGGAAAAATATATTCGTGTACAGCAAAAAGATAGTCCTCAAAGTGGCAAGAGCCTGCAGGACAACGTCCACCGACACCCTTCTGGTGCTCTTGTCGATAATCACCGTTGACTTTCTGGCGTTGGAACGTAAAGCAAAATTCAATAAAAATTTAAATTTCAACGCAAAGCTTCGCATCGTGTCGCTGCGCACATGGTAAACAAGATGGTATGCAAGCAAGAAGGGCCGGTGGACCCGGAAGTAAACTGGAGGAGTGGTACCTATAACAGAACCCACGGCGATATCTCGTACGAGCTCTCCCAGGTAATCAAGGGATATGGATGCTTCCGCGAATACCTGAATCGCTTCAAAAAGGTAGAGTCCAGCAGTTGCCTATATTGCGAGGTGAAAGATATCGGAAGATACCTAGAAACTAGAAACCTAGGCTCCAGAACACTCCAGAATTATACCGGACAACTTGGTTGGGGTTAAGCTAGTCAGCCACCATAAGCGTTTTATTCCTAAATCTCTAATACAAAATCTGAAGACATACAAAACAAGTAATCAGTGACCAAGCTCAACTGGCAAAAACATGGATCAGTAGCCAGATAGATCTTGATTTGGTAGCCAAAAAATAAAGTAGTTTCACCAGTGTGGATCTGATGATATAAAATGGTAACTAGGTAACGACAAAATACGTCATCTAATAAAGTATTTCCTAACTTTTTTTGGCTGATATAAACTTACCTTTAGTTAAATAGTGCAACAGTTAAGACAGATTAGTAGATACCTACATATAAATTCGTCCTCGGTGGCTACCATTGGAAACTTATATTATACAGGACGTTTAAAGCGTAATGATAATAAGAACAATTAGGGTTTTATACATTTATTTAAAATACATTGTGGGTAGAAAGGCAACAAATGAAATGTCAAGTAGGTAAATTATTTTAGCATATTGATTTACCTATGTACACGCATTTAGGTACCTAATACTCTTTTATTACTAGAAACGGAAACCTCTGGACTAAGTAGTAAGATTTATAACACAGTTTTAAATTAACACCGATATGATATACAACGAATTATCATCATCAAACATTTTCAAAAATAGGGCTCTGGATTTTAAAAATATTTGACAAATTTAATACATCTTATAGAATTATTGTAAACATTTAAGAACAATAATATTATAACATTTATAATATGTTTAACAAATAATACTTCCATTTCCTTTTTATATTTTTGTAAGCGTCACTGTTACATTTAATGTTATACAAAAGGGACAGTTCTTTTAATAGTTAGTTAACATTAAACAGTCATTTTTTTTTATAAACGAGATGGTGGATTATTTCGAAATAGCGTTCGAAGGAGAAAAAATTTAAAAACTCGAGAAGCACCACGTTTTTCGAAACGCCTTGTACATGAAACATTTATAAAACCGTCTCGTTTGTGCAGGTCCGCGGACCGTTCACCAGAGAATACCTGGACGAGCCGCCATTTCTGTTGCTGACTATGGCCCCCCTAATAAATAACTCTTTAAATGTTTCTCTAAACTGCCTGGACATTCCGCAATATATTGCAAAATTAATAGGGTAACTTAAAATAATAAAGAAATTAGTAAACAATACCAAGACGTTCGCAACGTAGTAATCTAAAAATTCTCTTATCACACTTGACGATAACACGTGTAAAATAGTAACTACTGCTAAAGGTATCTCTACACTTAAAAATACTGTAACAACCACGATAAGCATTAACGTTGTACAATTTGAGTCTCTTAGTTTTTTGCATTCATTTTTTTGATTTTTTTTCGATAATAGTAAATCTCGTCTTTGTTGTGCTTGCCTTAAAGCACGAAATAATAAAAAATTTAATACAACTAGTGCTACACATGGAACTAAATGAACAAAAATTATTCTAAATAAAAAGTAAGTACAATAATAAACATCCTCTGTTATGTAATCCATGATCCAGGATGCCGTTCTAATTGAGCATACGTATTCATTGTTTCCATTCCAAAAAATTTCTTCCTGCAAAAATACAAAATACTATTAGCGAAAAGAATACGTATATTTAAACCTACTTCTCATAGCTCTGATAGTGCGTTAAGTTTAAACCTACGTTAACTGACCGTTTATGTAGAGAACGGCTAGATTTTAAACAGTTCCGAGAGCTCCAAAAAGTAGGCGGTTTTGCTAAGGATACCTTAGCTTTAGCTAAGTATTCAGTTAAATAAGTTCATTTTAGAAATTTTATCTAATACCCTTCTGTTATCCTACCGACTGTGCCAATTATGTTGTTTACTCAAAACTAATTTTAAAAAATATAAAAGTAGGGATGTCTCCTGCAACGATATATTGAGATATAATTTCCCAGATTTAAAATTTACAAAAATTGTTGCCCAGGAAAAATAAAAATCTTCAGAATGTCAACAAAATAGAAAAATGTACATAAACAAAATAGTAGAAAAATTTATAAGAAAAAATGCTTATTGATTTTTTTATTTCGTGGCACCGTTTCCGAGATATAGGTGACAATATTTTTTGCATTTTACCGCGTCTTGTTTACGCCGTTGTCAGTCAAAATTTTGAGTTTATATATTTGCCAAGTGTTTTGATTTTCCGAGTAATACTCACATTTTGGAATTATAAAAATTTTAAGATTAGATTTGGAATAATTTATTGTTTTAAATTTTCGCCGAAACAACAAGTTGTTTATTTTGTTGTTGATAAATGAACGAATTTTAAATTATTAATAAATAAATAATATAGACAATACATTTGAATTATTAATGTAAAATCAAATTAAACCAAATTTAAATATTTTTGTTTGTTGTCTTGCAAACTTTGTCGATTTTGCTGCAAACAGTTCTCTTTCATGTAAATTTTGATGTTTTAATAAGGTGGTAACATTTTCGTAGTAATGAGAGCTTGTTTGCCGTGATCAAACATGCCACTAGCATGTGAGCAATTTACAAGTTATATTAAATATCTTCACGGCACTTTCTCTTATTTTAATTCAATCCAATAGAGCATTATAAACTTTTCGAACATTAAAAGTATCGAATTAAATATTCGATAATATCCTGATAGTGGTATCAAAATAAGTTTGATTGGCAATTGAAATTTTAATTGTTTGAATTTGAAATTGATATGTATTAACGCTGTTTTACTATATTACTGTTGAATAATAAGAGAGTACCATTCACTTAAATCGTAAGAACAAGTTTTAACATCAGGGTAGCCCCACACTTCATAAATGCAAGCCAAGATAACTTGGTACGTGAAAAAATTTGTTTTTTTTCCGAAAGGAAGAAAATCATTCGATAAAGTGAGATTATTGGATCTATTATTGCTAAATATTAATTTTCAAGAGTTGCCAGACTGATAGCTCGCCTGTTAAACGGTTACCTGAGCAATTATGTAGCAATAATCAGGTTTTGGCATCCGATAAGAGTTCATTTGCATCACATCACCTCTGTTTTTCTTAGAATTCATAAAAAATTTTTTTCATAAATTTTCTTGATATCTAGGGTTATGTAGTACGTCTAAATGCACAATTTATGAAATAATAAACCGACAGTTAAATTAATTATACATATTATAAATTGTCATAAAATTTCTGTAGTTCTCGTTACCAACCAAGTTTAGCGAATTCCATTATCTACAGTCAGTTTCTTCAGCACCCCAAACAGCTTTGAAACTATCAGGGGCAACGCAGAATAAACTTCACAAGTTAAAATGGTATTTATAGTTTTAAAATGGTTTGGAAAGTTAAGTATATAAAGTATAACATAACAACTAAAATTTAGAGTTTAACTGTCGATGAAAAAACCAAACTTAAAAGTTAGTACTTAAAGTTGAGAAGCAGAGAATACTTACTTGAGTGTAATCCTGATCAAATAAACGTGTCCCTTGATGTAGGGCTGCTAGTACAAGGATATAAACTAAACACTTGTATACATTGGGCATCGTACAAAATTTTCTAGCCAATGGAGCATGACATACGTAAATATATCGCTGAACAGCAAGTGCCAAAGTTAACCATATGCTAGCCGTATGGAACATATTTGGAATAACCTAAAAAAAAATTTAAATTAATTACCAAATTATTTGTTTTTTTGTTAGTCATAAAAATATCTTATATTTTAGTTTGAAATTGTGTTTCTGCTACTATGGAGTCTTAGTATTTGTTTTATAATATTTTTACCCTGACTGTTTCCTATTACTTCTTGAACTCCTTTCAATTCAATAAATTACAGTCCTTCTTAACTATCGATTGCATCTTTTGACATTTTATGTATTTTATCACTTCTGCTGTTTGCAAGTTTGTAGTCTCCCGATTGTGTATATGACACAGTTTTTAAGATTTAAGATATTTTCAATCTTTCGGTTTTTGTATTGGTTGATAAATTTTCAGTTAATTTCTTTTATTTTTTAACGATTGATATACAACATAAACTTTACAGTTTATCTGCAACATAGTAGTTCTCGATATTTTATAAAAGGAATTAATAAATTATAATCTTTCCCCATATCCCACAAACTTTTGGTCTCTGAAACCAGGGAGTTTCGAAGAACATAATTGCATTAGTAATTAAAAAAAAGACAAAACAAAATAACGAAAAATCATTACTATGTTAGAGAAATTTTCTTATCAAAGTTCAAGGTACACAAACACGACTTAATTGCATAAACTGAAAGAGTAAAGCAATAACTTATGACGCCAAGAGTGCACACAACGAACAAACTATTAGTCAATCCAATTAATATTTTTATTAATACAATTTTCATATAATACGAGTATAACGATTTCATATAATTATGCCAAGAATAAATAAGCCGACGGCAAGTATGCGCGACAACACTTAAATCGGTAGTAAACACTCCGACGCCAGAATCGACAAAAATGATTATAGAACAAACCTATATCTATGCACGGACTCATTTAACAAAAGAATTGCATTTGAACATGGCGGATTTGGTTATACATTAAAAATATCCCTGAAGCTGACCAACTCGAAAATTAAAAATCTAGAAAGATACGAGCTTTGGGTCGCTCACTTATTAAAAACATCCCTGAAGTGACTCAAACTCGAAAATTACGAAAATAAAAAGAAAATTGGAGTCGCTTTACTCATTAAAAAGATCGCTGTGATAGCCAGAACTCGAAAATTATAGATCTTAAATTAAAATAATTATTATCTTCGCCTGCATATACAGGGTGTCCCCGTGACCGTAGAGAACCTCTTAGATAGTGATAGAGGACACTTTTCTAAGACATATTTTTAAATAAAATTTTTGTCCAAGTCCAAACCCTTGGGGGGTACCTCACTTTAAAGCAATTTTTTTTAATTTATGATTGCGGCCATTGCACCGATATTTTTGATTTTTTGGGTTTAACCGATTAGAGCTTTTCTATAGAGCATTTGAATATCTACAAATTATGTTATAACTCCTTATCGCCTAGAATCAACAGATTTCGAGTTATGAATTAAATTAAGGGAAAAAATGTTAAAAAATTCCGAGTTTTATTTCTTTTACTTTTCTTGCCAACCCCGTATCTCTTAAACGAAGTTAGTTGACCTTCTATAATTAAAATATTGGGTGAATTGTTAAGTTTGCGGTCAAAAGAAACATATAAAATTGTTCGACGTTTCGGGATCTTTATTGTCCCATTTTCAAGGCTATAAAAACAAAAAATGAAATTAAAATACAGATTAAAATGACAATACAAAGAAAAGTACAAAGGAAAAAACAGAAAAAGAAAAAGAAAAACAATAAAAGTAAAATTAAAATTACAAGTTAAAATGACAATACAAATTATAGAAATGGGAAAAGAAAAAATAAAAAGGAAAAACGCAAATAAAATTTAAGAAATATTGAAAAAGCTTTAAGACGGAATACTAATCTAAGAGGAACCTTTTGGCTTTCTAACCTCAAGTTTTATCCTGTTTTTTGTTTTTTTTTATTTTCCTTTTGTAGTTTTTATTTTCTACTTTTCTTTGTATTGTCACTTTAATCAGTATTTTAATTTAATTTTTTGTTTTTATAGCCTTGAGATTTTATAGCTAGGCTGCGCCTCGTGATATACGATCCACCTCGCGTTTAATATGCCGTTGAAACTCCTCATTAAATAATATACTATTAATTGCCGGCATAATTATTTGCAGGAATTAATGTTGTCGGCATAGTTACCGTCGGCTTAGGTTACATGATACGCAGTAAAACACTTTACTTCTTGACGACAGCGCACGAGGTGGCCATTTTAAGAACTTTTGATTTACGTTTTTCTGTTTTCTTATTGGTTTGTTTTTGCAGCATGCAGTTAGTATTTTATTACATAGAGGTTATTTTGTTACTACAGTAGCGGTCATGAAAATTGCATTGGGAATTATTCCCGAATTAAAAAAATATATTTCTAAGTATGTATTATGTTATATTCCTAATAATAAAGAATAGTAAATGGAAGAAAAGAAGTTAAATTAAAAAAAAATAAATGTTTTAAAAAGAAAATGTATTTTTGAGCTTATAACAGCTTTATTCGCAACACTAATCTCATCAGAACTAGCAAAATTAGTTTAGAAAGTTTCAAATAAATTTATAAGTAAAGTAAAATATCCGTTTTGATTGGTATATTAGAAATTCTCTTAAACTACTTAACTAAATGTAATTTAACTTAAAAAGCTGGAAAAAAAGCTTTTTTAGAAATTTTAGTTGAGATAGGGGTCATTTTAATCAGTAAAGTAGATACACAATTAATAGCAGTCATGGAAATTGCATTGCTGAATATTTCCGAATTTAAATAACAATTCCTAATGAAATTTCAATAACCGTACATAATATAAACAGAATGCGCACACAAACCTAGGTTTTTAGAATTGGGGGGTCTGGGGGGAATGAAATACCCTCCATTACACCAGATTGCACTTATAAGTTTCAAACTGCAAAATTTAATTTCTGAAAATCTAAGATTTCTGATTTGAAATTCAATAACACATTTTCTTTTTTTGAACACAATTACTAATGTGCTGGGGGATATTCCATACCCCCCAGACTCCCCGATTTGAAAAGCCAAGTTTATGGGGTCTAGGACAAATGGACGTGGCCGAAAGGACGCGACCGAAAATACGCGAGCGTTAGGACGCAGACCCAAAAAGGCGCAGACCCAAATGAACGCGACCCAAAAGGACTTTCTTCCGTAAAAAATTGTCGTGACTCTGCTTTTCCCGAAAAAGAAAAAATAAGATGTCAGCTACCCCCCCTTCTCTTCAAGGCTATTATTATAATCGAGTCATTTTAGGTCTGCGCTTATATGGCCGCGTCTTTTTTGGTTTTTGGGTTTGCGTCCTTTTGTCCGGCTCCCTAGTTTATAATTTTGTTCAAAACAGAAAATGTAGGTAATTAGTAGAAAAGCAAATTATTCCCGAATTAAAAAATAGACTTCTATATTATTATGTTCTTAATAATAAAGAAGGAAATAGTACGCTAACCGGGCCCTCGGTTTTAAAAATTTCTGAATGACTTTGTGGTAGTTTAGGCTGTAAATTACAAATATATACATAAGTTAAATTTTATCATTCATTCATTACAGATTATTCAAAAATTCGTCCAAAATTTACGAAAAACTGGAACCAACTATTCGATTGGCTACTTTCATAAAATTAGCTCCGCCCATTCCTTAGTTTACATATATGACTATATGAGTGTACAGTGGAAATAATTTTCAGTAATAAGTCATAAAAAATGGGCCGGAGCCCGTTTTGACAAACACAAACCTTACTAAAAACATCCACCGGTGCGCAACAGAACTCGAAAATGATGGAACTCGAAAAGTAAAAAATGATTCAACGATATTAATCACCGAGCGGGTGCAAGGCAACTGACGCGAGCCACGCTCCTTACAATTCCCAGTCTCCGTAGACCCACTCGGAACACACGCACCGTCAACAGAAAGCATTGTTAACGTACTTTCTATGCGAAAAATCAAAACTTTAAAATCAATTAATTCCTAAATTAATCGATATTTGGAGTTCATCCATAGTTTAATCGCTTTATTATAATGTTCTCTTCCAAATTACATAAGAATTTTAGTGATATCTATAAAAATCTGTGGGCCCGGTTAGAGTACTATACCCAATAAAGAATATAGAAAGTGTAATAGAATTACATAAAAAGTTAAATTTTTGGTTTGAAACTCATAAGCTTAATAATACATCTTCTTTTTTGATCACAATCACAAAGTTAAGCTTTTCAAACCGGGGGGTCTGGGGGTATGGAATACCCTTCAGGACATCAGTGATTGTGTTAAAAAATGTTAAATCAAAAATATTAGATTTTAGATTTTTACAAATGAGATTTCTGGTTTAAAACCCATAAGTTCAATAATAACACATATATACTGGAGGGTATTCCATACCCCCAGACCCCCCGGTTTGATAAACTAGCTTTCTATGCGTATTGTGTGCGGCTATTGAAATTTATTGGGAATTGGTATTTTAATTCGGAAGTAATCATCGATGCAATTTTTATGACTGCTACTGTATACTTCTGAGTTTGCTGGTGTAAATCAATTTATTTTTGTTCCTTTTTACAAATTGTAGTGTCACTTTTTATATAAAAAATCAAAATATTCTCCGATTTTATATTTAAATTCGCATAATATAATTTTGTGAAAATGCTTTCTGGACGGACAAATTTTTCATTGCAAATTGAACCTATCTTTTAGGTAAATAAAAGTGACACAGATAAAAAATTAAATTTCATGCGAAATAAAAAATAAGTTACATACAAACAAAGTAGTTGGATAAAATTAATTAAGTTCAAATAAAGTTCTTCAATATTTGACCAATCAATAAAACCACTTTTACCTTTTATTGATTAAATTTGATTTGAACGTAATTAGTTATACTCACAGATAAAGCAACTTGATTACACACATATTTCCGACGATTTGAAAAAATATAATTAGCTAAATTTAATATTAGGTAATTAGAAGTAATAATAAATACTCAGATGTAATTATAAGTATATTATTATTCATATTTAATATTATTACTACACCAAATTATTTGTACTTTTAGAATTTTATTTAAAAGCGTTTTTGTATCCCAAGCAGCATTTTCCTAAACACGAAAAACTCGGTTAACTTAAAATTGAATGTTTATTATTTTCACAAATATTTTTTTTTATGCGTTCACTATGAAATAAAAAAATATTGAACCGAAGAGATGAATAATTTAAAACAAACTTGATGGAAGGTTCGGCAAATAATTTAAATGTGAGTGGATGTAGCGTAAGAAAAATTTCTCCTTCTTGTCAATCATATTTTCATCTAAACAATTTTACGAAAGTGTGAATTTTATATTACGTTTGCAGTTAGCATAGTTAAATTTCGAAATTCTAGTTTTTAAATTCTGTGTAATTTTTTTCTATCGGCATAAAAATCCAATAGTTTTAAAATTGTTCAATTTGGTTACCAAGTTTACAACTAACTTAATGTGAATTTTTATAGTCAGTTTTATGCCAGGCATTAATAAAATGGATCGTTATTGTCAATAAAGTTTACTATAAATGACATTAGAAAAATTGTTTTTCTTTCTTTCGCAAGATAGTTTAATATCCAGACTATAATAAAGTAAAATTTAATCAAAATGGTTAATTATTAATGGTTCCATAACAAAAGGGTTTCAAAGACAACTGATGGATTTAAATGGTCCGGGAACACATTATCCTAACTCGTATTGTAAACTACAGGGTGTACATTCAAAACCAATAACTCAGTAGGACTTGGGGAAGGTTTTAGTGCAGGAATAACAATAGCAAAACGTCGTCAACAGGTGGCACGACAATAGAAAAACACTACCTAACTAATACACAGGTACACTATGCAATGCTCATTTTGATGCACTAGCAACGTGCAAGATGGATATAGTGATGCAACACGTAAACAGCAACTAAAATAGGCTATGAAAACAATTTTGGTATGCGCGTCATAATAATGCGAATTGAATATTTAATCAATAAAAATTAATAAAAAATTAATTAAATATTTCATTAATAAAAATTAATAGAAAGTAAAATATATTAATTAAATATAAAAAATTTAAATAATTTAAACGGGAAAACGAAATCGAAGTACTTCATACAAAGGCAAAGTATGTATTTTAATTTTAGTGCGACCCAGACTAATCCTGGTTTATAATAAATGAAAATAAAAAATTTAACGTAGGGTGTTTTAAATACACCCTGTATAACGAAAAACGTTGTGTGATCATTACAGGATCCATTTAGAATTCATTAATTTTCGATACTTCATATAAAATTTGTAATAGGAAAATTTTCAAACTACTACATGTTCATACATAATTCTTATTAAGAATTCAAGAAGCTTACTCATAAAATTTTTAACTACCCTTAAAAATAAATGCATATTAAAACTGCTTTACCCTTTTAAAAAATTAGCATCTGTGCTGTAGTTTGACCTTCATATATTATTTAAACTTGTCGCAATATAAAATGATTTACAGATAAAACCGAAGAGTTTATCGTAAAATTTATTCTTACTTACACTAATTTCATATGATAAACTATATTGTTATAATCTTAAATGGGGAAACCGGAGCTAGTTGGTACGTTTACAGTATTAAATTGTACAGTTAAATGGTAAATTACGATGCAGGCGATTGTTTTCCAGGATTTTTGAGAGATGCTCGCTAGGAGAATCGAACTCACAACTCCTATGCCCTATGCCCGTACTAATTCTCGTACTAATAGTCAAGGATTAATCCGAGATTCAAGATAATCCTAGGATTTACCAATAAGATTACTGGAATTTAGACAGTATCTTAGCAACAGCTACTATTTCGAGAATTAATCTTGAAACTCAGATTAATCCGTGACTATTGATACGGGCACTAGAGTCTGATATGAAACGTCATGCGCATGACTCATTTCACTACCGAGAGTGCTGCGCTTTGCGGTTGCTTGTAACGTAGGGCCGTTACAAAAGCATGGTTTTCATCAGTCCTTTTGTGGGAATTTTGAAGACTGTAATTTCTACAGTTCCTTGTTTTTGAATGCTCCATTTTTTGTATGCAAAAAATGTATGCTCAGCAGTGTCTACCTCTTTACAGTATGAGCATCTATCGTTTATAGTCCTTTTGAATCGATAGAGATGGGCTTGGAAGCATTCGTGGCTCGTGAGAACTTATGAGAGTCTCGCCATAGCAGTTCATGTTGTCACCCCTTGTCTCCAATGTCCCATCTAATAGATTGCATTTCTGCTAGAGATCTTATTCTAAGAAGCCGGAATTTTTCCTTTGGTATAAGGAATGCCAACACCGTCGCCGCATCCGTCGACGTTGCTCTATCTATATGCATGAATGATCCTCGGGGCCATTTTTCTCTACATGTTCTCTAATCTTGCTTTGTTAGATCAGTGTTTTAGGCAGTTGGCCAATGTTGGTGTTCTATACAGCATGATGGAGTGTGTAATGGAAGTAACAACCCTTATATTGGTTTCCTGCAATCCTCCTATATTTGGGAAAATTTTGGCCGTCAATGCCAATGTTAGCCGTCGCCTTTTGTATCTTTTCAACTGCATATCGAATAAGGGGGCCAAATGATAATTTTTTATCTATTATGACCTCCCAGTATCCGAATGGACTCCACTGGTTTGATCTCCAGGTTTCCCATTTGTCTTTTCCCACAGTCTTTTCAGGTACAAAAGTTAATCCTTTAGATTTGTATTTTTCCTTTGGTTTTTCCTGTAACCACTAAGCTAAGATCGTCTGTAAACTCTCCACCCTGGGAGCAAGAGTACTCTGACGTAAAGATTCCATAAGGTAGCGGACAGGACCTATCCTTGTGCTACTCCTTGTGTTATATCGCAATGCGAATTCAGGTCTGTACAGCTTCCTAATCCGGGGAGAGTCTATAACATTCATATGACCGTCATGAGTTGATGATTGCCTCAATCGACTATTAAAAACAGGGTTAAAAGCATTCCCCAATCTGGATTAAGCAATCGTGGGGTCTAAATGCTGAAACCTTTCTCTAAGAGAAAGAAGGTTATATCCGACGATAGATGTTATAGTTCGATGATGATGATAGACCAGCTCCTATGTCTCTCTTCTCCAGATCCCTCAGTAGGTGTTTTCAGCTGCCGGAGTCAAAAGCGTTGTTCACATTTAGTGAAAATCCTATTTTCTGTCTATCCTATCCTGTCTTGCTTGTTGGACCAATTTGGTTATGAGGTCCAAGTACTAGATGGTCCAGCTTTCTTTCGGACAACCGAGCTTGTTTGGAGGTAGACCGCCGTTTATGTCTATTTCTTGTTAGAGTCTGCCTAATATGAGTCTCTCGTATATCTTCCTGATGTGGTTTAGAAGGCAGATTAGTTTACAAGAGGATAGGTTGTTTGGTGGTTTGTCTTCTTTCTTGATCGGCATAAGAGTGGCTATCGCCCATTCTCTAAGGGAAGAGGCAGGTCTGTTTTCTCCCAATCTCTTCTGGTTCGGTCCGGTCCAGGCTCTTTGTGGATTTTGATCTTATCCAGAATGTCTTTTAGTTCTTCTTCCGTAAACGATATTCTGTCTTAGTTGGTTTCCTTCTTATTTCTCACTAAGGGAAAGTGATCGGATGTATACTCTCTCTCTATCTTGTTTTAGTTGTTCTGTTATTTCTTCCATGAGTTTTGGGAGATTCTGTTTTACTCTGTGCAATTTTCTTTTAGTTATGTTGCATGACCGGCTTAGTTCGGGGTTTGCGGATCCTTGGGACACATGCCTCCCTTAGCTCACTTAGGGACATCGTTTAGATGTTTATAATTCGGTTGTTTTGGTGAGTGACAGAGAGAGAAGATGTCGACGTTAATTTTGATCTAATTGCTTTAAGGCCCGCTTAGTTGAAGAGGGGTTTTTTCGTTTGGTTGTGGTAACTTAGAAGAAAAATCCAGCTGGTTGACGCTCTTTGAGTAGCTACAGTGATGTTCACTATTGCAGTGTCGCAATTAATTATGCTGTTCAATGAGCAATCTGCCTCCGCTGTTTTCATCGCCCGAATTCCATATTGTGAACTCTGCATTGAAGTCCTCTCTGATTATTGTCGGTCTCATCCTGGTTTCAATTGCCGAAACCAGTGTTTTGAGATTTTGGGTCAATTCTCGTTCCAATTCCATGTTATATCTTTTTTTTGTTTGTTGGGTATCGGAAGAGGGAAAATTTTAAACAAGACCCCACCAGCTCTTGCTGGGTAGTAGTTTAGAATCAGCCAACTAAATCCCCTTTTCCAATGCTCGCGGGGTTCATCTAACGGTATTCCGTCCGCTTGCATCGGCCTATCCAACATTTCTGCCCTCTCAAGATTTTGTTCTTCAAATCAGAAGATTTTTCTCGCTCGAGAGCATTTCGCTTACCAAGATGTCTGAGTTAAAGCCTTCCATGTTGATTTTAGTTCTAGTTTCACTCCCTCATGTACACACTGAGATAGTATGGTGTGCGTCGTCTACTACCTCATAGCAGTAATCGCATTCAGGCGAATTTACTCTTCGAAACCTGTGGAGATATTGATTGAAGCAGCTATAGCCCAACAATGCGTGGGTAAGCTCGTAGTTGATTTTGACGTGTCTTCTGCCTATCGACGGTAATAGTGTAGGTATCAACCTTCTAGTCCATGCTCCATTTTCTCCCCTTGATGATCGGTCCTTGCCATTTTCCGATCATGGACAGCCTGGTTTCTTTCTTCTGTGCCGGCGTTCTGGCCTTATCATGTAGTTTTGAGCTTTCTCGAACGCTACCAGGCCAATGAGAGGCTCAGATATAGTCCAGATATAGATATAGAATCCAGATGAAACCCTAAGGCACATCTGCCATGGACGCTCTTAAAGTACTGGCGATACCGGGCACACCAACGCTCCAAAATGATCCCCAACGTCATCGGGCATCCTCCGAGCTATATGGAGAGATCTTCGCATTTCCGCTTCCCAATTAGCAGCACTGCCTTCGTGTTGTCGAGCACCAGAGTAAGACCCCTGCCATTCATCCAATGGCAATATCTGCCAAGGTCCTCGCATATACCAGCAAGAAGAGATCAGAAAGCCAATGAGTTCCGCCCCCTCCAGGAAGTCCAGATGCAGAACTCCGTCGTACATTATACTCTACAAGTGGGGACCCAGTTCATTGATTATTATTTTCAGAATTTCTGTGAAAACGCTTGGTTTCCCAAATAAAATTATTTGACCAAAGTTGTATCCCGTTAAATTCCCTATCCGATTTGGGCAGTTAGCTTTTTATAAGACGTTTCGTAAGAGATACGGGTTTTGCAATAAAAGTAAAAAAAGAAAATAAAACCTGAATTTTTTAAACATTTTTTTCCTTAATTTAATATATAACTCGAAATCCGTTGATTCTACACGAAAAGAAGTTATAATCTAATTTGAAGATAAGCGAATGATCTTTAAAAAAGTTCTAATCGATTAAGCTTAAAAAATCAATAATATCGGAGCTATGGCCGTTTGAATTCAGAAATTCAAAAAATTGCTTTAAAGGGAGATATCCCTCAAGAATTTGGACTTAAACAAAAATTTGTATTAGAAAAATGTCATTTATCACCACCCTACTGGTTCTCCACTGGTTTTGTTTCAAATACAACCAATTTAGGAACTGAATATTGTCTGAAAATAAGTTTTCGCAATTGAATAAAGTGAATTTTGGCGATCGTTGAATAATCATGTTATTTATTTAAAAAATATAGTTTTTAACTTACTTCGTGCATGACGGTCCATGCGTAACAAATACTAATCGGCCACAATGGTTTATAATGATTTCCAAAAGTATACATGTAGATAAGCCATGGCGCGGGAAAAAGAAGAGTAAACATATCACAGAGAGCCATCGCCATAAGTACAACATTTGTAGGAGTTCGCATATGTCTTTTGCTAAGCACAACGACGATGAGAGTGTTAGCTATAATGGTAATAAATAATAAAAAAGGCATAATGTACCCATACATGGGTACGGCGTAATTTATGGGTAATTCACAAGTAATGTTGACGTAATTTCTACGTGCATCACAAGAAGTGTTTAATATTGGCTCAGTCTGGTTGTAAGTATTGATTAGCCGAGTGGAAAAATTTAGATAAACACTTGTATTGTTGAATAGATCAGATATGGTCGTGGGTAGAAATTCGTGCTCTTCATCCATTTTTAGTGTATCCGAAGATATTTCGTTGTTTTGTATCCAGTAATTCTCCATGCTGACGGTGCTATTACTTCATTTATTCTGAAGTGAAAGTCATCTGCAACAAAAATAAAAACAATAAGACTCACTTCATAGGAAGAGATTAATTGCAGGAAGGAACGAACAAGAAATTTTTAGATTTTTTGTTAAAAATTGACAGATTGTTCATTCGGCATCTGCCTTAGTGACAAAAAATTACCAATATAAAGCTTTTGCAGTAAAACAGCAACAGATAAAAACGGAAAATACGAGGGTACAATATTTTATGGGCCGATAAAAACAATGACGGCGTAATATCTAAGAAAATCAATAAATTCGGAAATACTTTAATTAAACGCATATCGTTTCGGTTCAACAAATTGAAATTCCCGCAGCTACTTAAATAAGAAAATTAAATTAAACCTACATCATGGTTTCACTCGGTGCAATTAAAGTTTTTCCATCATTGAAATAAATACAAAAACTGAATTGAATAAACAAAAATCGATTTTAAACCCACCATCCTCGTTGCACTGAAAAACTAAAATTCAAATCTTAAATAAACATAAAGGAAAATCCAAGAAAAGCGGCTGTATTGTTTAAACAGGTCAAGTTTTTCTTAACTTCAGTTCGAGATTTGCGAAAAGAGCATCGGAATAATATTTATTTAATTTTTATTGAAAATTTTGTGAAATATGAACGTTAAACCAAAATCAAACAATCCCAAACTTACTTATTATGTAATTATCACTATGTTAAGTCTCGACCACAAAAGTTTAAAGCTTAGATTACATATCGCACAGTACATTATAATCCTAAAATTATGACTAAATCGAATAATACATGAACAGCTTCAATAAGGGAAAAAAAAACTATTCGCATATCTAGATATTAATGTTATCAAGCTTCTGTTCTGCTAAATAAATATTTGCTATAACAAAGTATTAATTCTTTTCCAATTTATCTGGATTTATTTATCGATCAAATAAAATATATTAAATCAAAGCCGTGTTAAAGCTTTTATTAAATTAACCAGTTGTTTGATGTCCTAATAAAAAATATTATCAGTACTCCGTAAATATATTAATGTCACGAATACAACACAGATTGTACATAAAGAGGAAAATTAAAATTTTTTTGATATACGATACACATGATACTATAACTTTAAAAGATATGATACTATTTGTTCTCAAAGTCGTCCGTCTCCGCGCATGACGTCACTGGTCTTTCTCCATAAGAAATACATTATTAATTTCTTAACTAAACTATTCTTAACTAAAACTGCATTTGTTAACGTACCAAAGCAATCCAGTGACGTCACAAATATGGGCGTCTACCTGCGCAATATCATATCTTACAAAGTTATAGTATCATGTACGATACATACCATGTGACCGACCTTACACCCAAATATAGGCAAAAACTTGAAAAAACTTACATTTTTTTGTTTTATCTTTTACGATATCATATACCCACGTATTATGTATAATAGATTTTATGAACAACACGCCAGTATGACATCACTGGCCACAATCTAGACAGCTAGTTTTCTTTAATGAGAACTTTACATCCCTTGTTAAATAATATACTATGAACAGCGGTATTTTTTTAATTTCATAAATAAATCGGCAGCACCCCAGGAGGGCGGGAGCTTGAATAATTAATTTATTAATAAGGAACAACTGAAATAAATAATAAATCAAAAACTAATTAACTTCTCTGATTAAACAATAAAAAGAGATGAAATGTACAAAATTGGAATGAAAGAAGCATTTTCCAATATCTGAGATTAAATAATATAAATGGTTGAGTGTTATGAAGATACACTTCTATCGCGGAATTTAATCCATTCACCATTCCACAGAGATTGTGCAAAATAAATCAATACAACAGGTTACATTAACTGTTAGCGTGTCACATATAAGTCAATTATTGGGTGGAACAATACAATTTCCATAAAAATTTAATAAATGAATTTTAGTTGATGAAGTTTATTTAATTGTTAATCACTAACAGCCTAGGCAGGTATTAAATTGGATTGTAGTATAAAGTAATTTTAGTGTTTGCTGAAAATTTGCAATAAGATAAAGTATGCCACAAACATCTCACTATGACGAAGGTTACATCAAACTTTTATCTTTTCCCTTACAGAGCATTTCAAACATTCTGTTTTTATCTTTATTAAATTTATCTGATAAAATTAAATTTTTGAAGGAAAATAGATGATTTTGACAATATGTGACGTGAACTGTAAAGTAAAGGAAAATTGCGATATTTTTTCTGATAAAATTTTATCATCTCGTTTATTGCTAGAGATCGCTTTGATTTAATTCTGGAATAGGTACCTATTATTTGATTTCGGATAATTTCATTTATTGACAGCGGTTGACTATTGATTTATATTGTATCGGTTTCAAATAAATCAAGTTTAACTTTAATTTGTGTTGCGCACAATTATATAGTTTGTTTTGAAATTCTATACAAAAACGAATTAACCTTTGTTTTATCCAATATTACAGTTTTTCAGACTCTTGCTCTTATATTTATAAATAACGTCGCTGCAATTGCAATTTTCGTATATGGCCGGGTTCCACTCATAATGAAATCCGGACATCTTTCAGCATAGAAAAATCAAATTACAGCAAAACTTCCTAGACATTTTTTGTTGAAAATTTCATTGTCTTTAAATTTGTTTACCTAAATTTTTTTATATTGTCGAGCCGTTTCCGACTGATAGTGGTTTAAACAAGACTCTGTAAAATACGAAAAAATTGCATATTTTATATCTCGGAAACGGTGCGACAAAATTAAAAAATTAAGTGGCAATTTTTCTTGTAAATATTATTCTCTACATTTTTGTTCTTATACATTTTTCTATTTGGTAGCACCGTTTTCGAGATATAAACGATAATATTTTTCGTATTTTACCGAATGTTGTTTAAGATGCTGTTAGTCAGAAACAGCGCTACAAAATAACAAAATTTATGTAAACAAAAAGGAAGGGAATGAAATTTTCAACAAAAAACGCTTAATAAGTTTTACTGTAAAATGGATTTTTATATGCATTTACATTGTTAACGTAGGAACGTCTGGATTTCATTATTAGTCACTGTTAAGCTTGTTGGCCTTCATTATGTTAAATATATCATCGTACCTAAGACCCCATTGTTCTATTGAGTACTTAGTAGTTATGATCACCAACAGAATTTCTGACATTATTAAGAGCATTGATTGAAATAAGCCAATTTAATATCCTATTACACAGATATATAAAAGACTTGGTAAACAAGCTTTAATTAAAGTTTTCAATTTACTCGTCAAATAACTGCTTTTCTTCTGATTTCAGAAGGAGCTATGTGCACAAGAATTGAAAGCCAAGGTAATGCTATATAGATTTTATTGTGCAATTAAGCATGAAATCAATATAATGAACGTGAGAGCTTTGCGCTCAGACTGAAGCACAATACTCTTCTGCAAAATACATTAATGCTAGAGCCCATACTCTTAATGGCAAAGCAAACGTACCAATTAATTCCTGCATAACATTAATTCTGCTTCTCAGTGGACATCTTAAAATAAACTAAATATTTTATAGTACGAAATCCTGACGTGGAACAAAAAACAAACGGTCAGATAGGCAACCATACTGACATTTGGGTATGGCGGTTGCATTATTTCTTTACGTCAAGGCTTACCATTTACACTGTTGCTTCTAATTAATTCATTAATTACCGCCTTCTTTTTTTTTTTCAAAAAATTTTGTTTAATCTAAAATTTTCTGAAGTTTAACTTCCGGGATTGACGAAGAACATTCAGAGCTAACAAAGTAGTAAAAATTTGGTTGTGAAGCATTGTTAAAGAAGTACTTTTTTCGCTTAACGACTCTCTTATAGCTGTCAGTCAACTTCTTAAACTAAGAGGATTTTTGATTTCCGAAAGATTTTTCTTCTCGTTTCCTTATCATTCTCTAAACTCTTTTGTAGTTTGTAAATATTTATAAATTTCACTTATTTTCCTTTAAATAATAAATTGAGAATAAATCAAGATATATTTGATTAAGCACACAACAAGTCTGATATATTCAAATACTTACTACATAAGGGCGGACCGTTAAATTTGAAACAACTCCCAAGAAGTTCTAACTTTTGCGTCCGCCCGCTTTGAATAATTATTATTTTTAAAATTAAAATTGAAACTCGCGGGTAATTGAAATTCAAATATCAATATTACAAACTTACGGAAGTAAAAAAATTACTAATTAAATATTGAAACTTTGAGTTTTTCTTATTTAAACTTAAAAGCACTTTAAAATATAATATTTTATAGCTACGATAGTTTTCTTCAGATTTGTAAAATTCAACGAACTTGAAAATTAATTGAAGTTATATTAGATTGATTGCTGTTGTAACTTGAAGTGCAATGTAAAATCTAAAATTGAAGGAAGTGACTGTAAATCCATGAGAAGTACAAAAAAATAATTAAGATTAGGAACCGATTTAGATAAACTGTAAATTTTACGTAATGTTACTGCATATTTAACGTTGCGCCGAAAACGTTAAAAATACGTTTATTTTTAAGTTTTATATACAGGACCGTGGAGAACCTTTGAGATGGCGATAAAGGACACCTTTTTAAGACAAATTTTCAAATAACTTTTTTATCCAAATCCAAACCCTTGATGGATACCTTTATTTAAAGCAATTTTTTGAATTTCTGATTTCAAACGGCCATATCTCCGATATTATTGATTTTTAGGCTTAATGGTTGAGAACTTTTTTAAAGATCATTCGCTTATCTACAAATTATGTTATAACCCCTTATGGTCTATAATCAACGAATTTTGAGTTATTAATTAAATTAAGAGCAAAAATGATAAAAAATGTCATTTTCTAAAAGTTTGGTTAAATATTTTTTTTGTTTCAGAGAAATTTTGAAAACAATGAATAACGTGTAGTTCACAAAATTGCTAATACTCTTAATTGAAGTTACATTAGATTGATGGCTGTTATATCAAGAATACTTGTACTGTGGAGACACCCAGAGTAGGTATATGTTAAGTGAAATGTCATCCAGGTTCAGTTGCTGTCCCATAACTTCAGCAACGAAGATGTAGAGGATGTTTTCCAAGCCGCTGAAGTATATAAAGAAGACCTTCATTATTTGTTAGCTTTGAAGGGAGAGCTAAAAATTTCGGGGACCGTAAATTGCGCCAGCGGTTGAGGGTTTTTCTAATCCTACCTGTAAATTGCGCCAAAAATTTTTAGGGTTGACCCTAAATTGAGTCAAAAAAAGGTTGTAATATTTTAATCCATTAATTGTTTGTTAATAGGATTAGTATTGCCCAAAAGTATTTTTATTTTTACAGAGGTGCACTTAGCCCAAATTTTCTCATTGTAAAAGTTTCACTAATTTTTAGTTAATTTGGATTATTTTATTTTAAAACTTTTACATGCATTTTAGATTGGGAATTCATTAACACGAAAGTTCTATTGACGGTGCGTGCGTTTTGATATAGTAGTCTTAGTGTTAGCCGTCAGACGCGATTGTGAAACCGTCAGGTACACATCGAGCGTGGCTAACGAGTTTCACCCCTTACGAGTTTCACCCCTTACGAGTTTCACCTCTTTCGAGTAGCACCTTTGGCGAGTTTGTGCTATTTAGGGGGATGTTTTTGGCGAGTCAACCAAGGCAATCGAGAATCCACCCTAAAAACGAGTGCGAATGGATGCGGTTACAAGCAAGGGGTTCAACATGCACGATGTGCACCCGACAATGTCACAATCGCAAAATTTTTCAATTATTTTTTTAAATTGTTTCCCCATCTTTCAATTAATTTGGATTTTGGGATTAGCGCCCAAAAATCTACAAGGGTTACTTAGTTTTCTATATTACATTAGAAATGATGCCAAAAAGGTAGATCTGTACGTAGGTTGTAGGTTACTTTTTTTAAAACAATTTTTAAAACATATTATACCATTCGGTATTTATATGCCCCTTCACAAAACTGCGCCACCACTGTGGGGATTACATGATATTATAATTACCAGTAAATACACCATGCTTTGGGTATTGTATTACAACTTAAGCTACTCTCACCAACCGCTGGCGCAATTTACTACTTGTCCTTAAGCTACCGACCAAGAAAATATTGACCGCTGGTGCAGTTTACATACGTCCAAAAATTTGGCAGCAGATGAGAGAAAATAACCCAGTATCTCCAGCAGATGCCTACAAAAGAGTAACGGTGCTCTTTGTCAATTGCTGTGCACGCTTCTAGTGACTACTAACACTGCCGAGCGATCTTTCTCCACCTTACGCCGATTACTTGGCTTTATTGCATATCCATCAAGACGTTGTGGCAAAAATGGACGCTAATGAAGTGCTGGACATCTTTAGCAGGACGTATAAAAGAAAACTGTCTTTATTAAACATATAATTTTTCTATTGTTTTGACACTTTCATAAACCTTCTTATACATACTTGAACTTGTATTTTATTTGTATTTATTTTTAACAGTTGTCCCCCCCCTCCCAGAAAAAATCCTGAATCCGCCCTTGAAGAATATAATATCAAGATCAAGATAATTGATTGAAGTGATTGTAAATCCATCAGATATACAAAAAGAGGAATCCTCAAAATTAGGAACCGATTTAGATCAACTGTAAATTTTACGTAATTTTAACATATATTTAACGTTGCCCCGACAACGTTAAAAATATGTTTATTTTCAAGTTCTATAATATACAGGATGCCCCCGGGATCGTAGAGAAACTTTGAGGTGGTGATAAAGAACACTTTTCCATGACAAATTTTTAAATAAAATTTTTGTCCAAATCCAAATCCTTGAGGGGTACCTTCCTTTAAAGCAATTTTTTGAATTTCTGTCTTCAAAAGGTCGTAGCTTCAGTAATATTGATTTTTTTTAAGCTTAATAAATTAGAACTTTTTTAAATATCATTCGCTTATCTACAAATTAGGTTCTAACCCCTTATCGTCTAGAATTAAGGGATTTCGAGTTATAAACTAAATTAAGGAAAAATATGTAACCAAAATTTAGGTTTTATTTCTTTTTACTTTTCTTGCAAATCCTGTATCTCTTAAACAAAACGTTGTGGAAAAGAACTGACTGCCCAAGCCGGATAGGGAATTTAACGGGCTACAATTTTAGCCAAATAAATTTTTTTTAGGAAACTAACCGTTTTTACAGAAATTCTGAAAAAAATGAGCAAAGTGTAGGTAACACAAAAAAAGAAATTCACAAAACTGCATAAAATCTCAATCAAAGTTTTTATTAGTTTGATTGCTGTTGAAACTTGAAGTACAATGTCATAAATTTAAGTATCAAGAAAATTAATTAAAGTGATTGTATTCCATGAGAAATGCAAAAAAATAATCAAGATTTGGAACCGATGTGGATCAACTGTAAATTTGACGTAATTTTAACGTATATTTAACGTTACGCTGGAAGCGGTAAAATTTTCAGGTTTTATATACGTAACAATGTAACGTCGTTTTTAACACTGTTTTAAAAATTCGGTTTTACTTTTATTTCATTACTTTTTTACTTTTATTTCATTACACAACCCGAAAAAAATGCGAATATACTGTTATGAAACCTAAAGAATTTAATTTAAGATTTTTTGAAGAAAAAAAGTAATTAAAAAAATAAGTTAAATTAATAGTACATTGTCTTATTCGGATTAAAAGTGAAACTTTGTTTGACAAGCAATTTTTGCATTTGCGAGGCGGAGCGCCAGCGGAGCCGAATCGTGAATTATCGTGAATTATCGGTAGGAAGGCATATGCAAAAATTTAGATCGATCGCGCACAAAAAATACTAAAAAATAAAATCACTTTTAAGTCATGCACAAAAAAGTCTTTTTAGTGCACGTAAAAAAAAGTGTTGCTTAGCAATTTTCGCATTTTTACATTAATAACGAAAACGTCAACTTTTAGTTGAGGTAATGCTACTAAAAATGTACTGCTTTTAATACGGTTGGAGAAAAAATATTTTCTTTACTTTGATATTTGAATTATTGTGCTTTTATTCTAAAATAGCTGAGCTGAAATACATACCTAAACTTTATCAAACAGTTGAGTTACTTATTTACGCTATTTAATAGTTACTGCCAGAATATCTAAATGATGTAAGAGATAAAAAATGTTGTATGCATTTGTGTGTATAAAATTTTAAATTGTAAAAATGGGTTGTCTCTTCTTCAGTTTTATTTAGCCAAGTCATTTTATTATGCCCAACAAAAAACTTCTTAGTATTGTAAACAACAAACTTTAAAATTAATTGAAATTATATTAAATTGATTGCTATTGTAACTTAAAGTACAGTGTCATAAATTTCAAGATCAAGAAAATTGATTGAAGTGATTGTAAATCCATGAGAAATACAACAAAAAGTAATCAAGATTATGAACCGATTTACAGATCTACTGTAAATTTTACTTAATTTTAACGTATATTTAACGTTATGTCGACAACGTTAAAAATACGTTTATTATCAAGTTTTATGTACGTATTGTTATTTCTTCTTTAACTATGTTGTAAAAACTCGTTTTTAATTTTATTTAATTACTTACCCAGCCCGATAAAAATGCGAATATACTGTTATGAAACATAGAAGAAGTTAATTTAAGATTTTTTGATAAGAAAAAAATTAATTACAAAAATTAAGTTAACCTAAAATATTTTTTTTTCTTTGTTATTTGGATTATTGTGCTTTTATTCCAAAATAGCTGAAATACCTAAACTTTATCAAACAGCTTTTATTTTTATTTACCTATTAACCTTACTTAATAGTCAGCGACCAGAACATCTAAATGATGTATGAGATAAATGTTGTACGCTTTTGTCTGTATAAAATTCTAATTTGTAAAGAGAGGTTTTCTATTTTTCAGGTTTAGTTTACCACATCATTTTATTATGCCGAATGAAGTAAACTCAAAACTTGTTAATATCGTAACCAACGAATTTTAAAATTAATTGAACTTATATTATGTATTAAATTGATTGCTGTTGTAACTTGAAGTATTACAATGTAAAAAATATCAAGATCAAAAAAATTAATTGAAGTTGAAGAAATTGAATTAATTAACGTTAATTTGACGTAATTGTGACGTATATTTAACGTAACGCTGGCAACGTTATAAATACGTTTATTTTCAAGTTTGTATTATACGGATCGTTATTTTTCTTTAACAATGTTTTAAAAATTCGGTGTTAATTTTATTTAATTACTTACACAGCCCGACAAAAATGAAAATATATTGTTTTGAAATATAAAAGAATTTAATTAAAGATATTTTGATAAAAAACAAATTAATTACAAAAAATAAGTTCAACTAAAATATTTTTCTTTTTCCTTTGATATTTCAATTTTTGTGCTTTTATTTCAAAATTTACTTATTTGCATTATTTAATAGTCAGCTGCCAGAATATTTAAATGATGTAAGAGATAAATGCTATATGTGTTTATCTGTCTAAAATTCTAACTTTTTAAAAAAGGTTGTCTTTATAAAGTTTTAGTTTACCAAATTATTTTGCTAGATGCAGAACGAAATAAACTTGTTAATATCGTATCCATCGTACTTTAAAATTAATTGAAGTTATATATGTATGTATATTAGATTTATTGCCGTTGTAACTTGAAGTACAATGTAAAACATTTCAAGATCAAGAGAAATTAATTGAAGTGATTGTAAACCCATGAAAAATAAAAAAGTAATCACGATTAGAAACCGATTTAGATCAACTGTAAATTTGATGTAATTTTAACGTACATTTAACGTTAAGCTAGAAACGTTAAAAATACGTTTATTTTCGATAAATGTTGTACGCTTTTGCCTGTACAAAATTATAAATTGTAAAAAAAGGATTTTTTTTCTTCAGTTTTAGTTTACCAAATCATTTTGTTATGTCGAACGAAATAAACCCAAAACTTGTTAATATCGTAACCTGCTTTTCACCAGCGATCTTAACTTCTGCCTTTGTTTATTTCGTTGGAAATTTATCAAACTTCTTATTGAATTTTATTTTGCATCTTTCGTAACTAAAAGCTTCTCTGGAAATTTGTTAATTTTTCAAATATGCAGCATGTTTTAAACACTGGGACGTGAGGGCTTACTCTTTATCAAGTTTAATCTTTTATTCAAAAAGGAAACTTATTAATAATAATTTTTCTCTGAAACTGGCGACGCTTATTGTACAGAAAAAGTGAGAAAATGTAATCATTAGAATATGACGTCGTACAATGAAATTTATGTATTGTTAATTACTCTATTGTTTACCGAGAGCTTACAGAGATATAAAAGGTCATAATTAAAAGCATAATTTGAAACTGCTTTGATTAAAATTCAGTCAAGGATTTTAATTTATCCATTGTTAGACTTAATCGGATTATAAAGTGTTTATACGAGTATATAATAAAATTATTAGTGCAGTATGAGGATAGATTAGTAAAAAAAGCAGTAATTACAAAATTAATTAGTGTGTATTACATTTTGCTGTACCTTCAAGGGAATAGGGATTCCAATTTTACACCTTCTTAGGTTGATGCGAAAGAGAAATTTAGGAAAATTAACTTTTGTTTTTGTTTAATTACGAGCGGTATTATTAGTCTTGTTTTTGACAACTTGCAAAATTTTAATAACTTGTTACCTACTTTGAAATTAAATACGAGTATTTTAAATAACGTAAGAAATAAAAATTCTGCCGGAGGCAGTTTAAATTTACCGATTTATGTTTTAAAAATTTTTCAACTTGTTTTGATTAACAAGAAGCTTCTCAAGAATTTTAAAATCTTATATTGCTATTTTTCAATTTTCCTATGAAGATGGTATCATTTCCAGCTTTTGTTGTTTCCTTGAAACAAAAGAAAACAATTGATGCACAGGAGAGAAAATAAAAATAAAAGAAAAGAAAAATTGAAAGAAAATAATATCTTTACTGGTAAAAGTTAGGTACCTCAACCTAAGCTAATGTAACCTGACCTGTTTGTCGGTGTACTCTGTTCTGATTTTCTAGTGGTAACCAGATGTGTAATCATGAATTATTTTAAAGAAACAAGTCAGTTGAATTGTTCTGAAGCCAAGATATCACTCTATTGAAGTTTATTTCTCTTTAGAAATCTTAAGGCTGCGGCAAAGAAGGTGATATTTTAATTTCAGGAAGTCCTTTAGACATTAGAGCCGTTGAAAGGATTTTTAACTGTTATCCTGAAAAATTATGAAAAATCAGGTAAAATCGACGCTCTCTGTTTCGTCTTTTATTTTGCATTTTATAATTATTTTTTTTTGAAAAGTAATCTACATCTTTGAACCAAAAAAATGTTTTATGAATTAATTTATCTCAACACAAAATATCGCGTTTCGTAATAATCTGATACGGCAATTGACATTTGAGATCTATTTTAATGCGTCTTTGCAGGAACTTTTTTCATCTCTAAATCTCAGAAATTTAATATCAAGGAATTATAATTTATTTAATTTAGAAAAATTTTCTTCTTCCGTTTTACGCATTTCTCTTAAAAATGACATAATATTTCGTATCGATTTTAATTTGGTCTACTTTACAGCACATAATAAGTTTATTAAAGGATTACCTGAAAATTAAGGATTTATAAAAGACAAGAATTCGGAAAATTGGTAATTTTTTATGCCGAAATAATTTAGAAATAAATGTTTAAATAAATTGTACATTTTCAGAAAAAGTGAAAATTTTTTCATCCAAGATGGTTTTTCTTACCAAAACCGATCAAATTACTCAAATTTCATACTCTTAAAAACTTCATCAAAAACTTTTGATTGGCAAAAAAATCTATAGAGATCTGATTGCTTCAATTTACACCAACTTAAGCAAACTTTACTGAAAGAAAATTACAGGACTGCTTTTGTAAGACAGTAAATTAAATTTTGATTTGTAATATCCTATACGGTAAACAACATTTCTATTTTTAAATTTTGAATCAAGAAATTACAAGTTGAAAAGCAGCTGAAAATTATTAATTTAAAATAAATAAACCTGAAAGCGGATTTTTACGAAAACAAGAAGATTGGACTCGACACTCTTATAATCCATAGATTAACAGTTCGATAACGGAGCGTCTTGCAAAAATCAGTATATGCAAGTTCTTAACTCCCAGTTAACTTCTTTTGTTCACAAATACTTTTTTTTTATTTAATAATCTTACATTTTGGCTTTGCTGTTTAATTTAAAATGTTAAACTTGAAGTCGAGCTTCCAGATAGTTTTGTTTGCATTACTGTCACATTTGCATAATATGTGATTCTATACGATTATTCATTATTTCGTGTCAGTTTCCATAGTTAATTCGTGGTTTTGTTGTTGATTTTGTGAAACTGGAGCTGAAAATTGGCTCTTCCAATCAGTAAATACGTAATTTTACAAATGTAGTAGCAAGTTTGCAGTTTCGAAAGACCCGTGCTAACTTCGTGGTGCTCGAAAAACCTTGAAAATTTTCAACTAATTGCAGTTTTTGTCCTGAAACTCCTAAAACAGTGCTCTTACAGAAAAAGTCATTTCATCCTTTTTTGAAGCGGTGAAAATTTCCTACAATTAAGTTTAACCCCAATTTTTAGGTCCAATAAATTCTAAGATATAGGACCTCAAAAATTGAATTTTTTTTCCAAAAAGTTTAAAATTTCAGTTTTGTGATCTGTCGGGCTAAATATATTGGCTGTAATACTCATTCTACAAAAAATATCATCGAATATGAAGTTTTAGAGCAATTATTTAACTTTAATTTAAACCCTGAACGAAGTCTGTAGGCCCAACAGCTAGTTCGTTATCTTAAAAAACCAAAAAATGCATTGCAGGGAGTGAGAAATGTGGGCTTGTCGGCAACAAATAATTTCTGCAATGCAAGGGATTACCACCAATCAAGCAGCAGAAGATGCTGACTGCTTAATTATGTAGACAGCCATGGAAAAGAGAATTTTATATGAAACAGTTTTCATCATTGGAGAAGATGTGGATCTACTGGTTTTCCTAAATGGATTGGTCTCCAACCTTGACAACGTGTTCTTCCAGAAAAGTGGCAGGGGTGAAGCTGGTTGTCAATAGTTTACTTCTACGAGTTTCAATTGTAGGGGATAGTTACTCTGCCCTGGATTTACCGGCTCTCTCTCAAACCTCCACGCATTTACCGGCTGTGACACCACCTCTGCCTTTTTCCAGCAAGGAAAAATGAAAATGATGGCTGCCTTCCAGAAAAATGAACACCTCGTGGAAAAGGCCAAGAAATTTCTGCAGTCTGACGCCGCCCACGAAAAAATAGCGTCAGCTGGGAGAAAATGTCTAGTGGTCCTTTATGAAGGAGATTCTGAAGATAACCTCCACACCCTTCGATATATTTATTTGTAAAAAGTGCAGCCAACGCAAAGGTCCATCTGGCTCGTCTACCCCCAACTAAAGAAGCAGCTGCTCAACATAGCTATCGCACGTACCACCAGGTGCAGAAATGGTTAGGGGTGGATAAGGACCCGTCCAACAAACTTCCTTTACAAAACACTAGAGACCCTGCTCCACAACCTCTCCTCAAATTCCTTTATTGTCAATGCAATGGATGAACTTGCTCATGCCAAAAAGCAGGGCTGAAGTGCTCTGGTTTGTGCAAGTTCTGTTGAGGCAAGACTTGTATAAACGTTGTCCTCGTTGTCAGTGTCAGAGGAAGACCTCGACAGCCCCCCACCTATCACCTTCTCATCCCAAGGATCAGCAGCACACGAGGACCAACCTGGGCCTTCCAAAAGATTCCGGTTTTGAACGAGAAGAAGTTGCGGAATTGTCAAGTCTCAACACGTTCAGTTTGAAATTAACATTTTTTTAAATTACACCTTTGGTTTAGAAAATTTAAGATATGTTATAATGTTTTTCCCAGATGTTATAAAATGTACCTAAGATTTTAGAAATAAAATATGTTTTCACTTTAAAAATTTGAAGGTGTTTTCGATTATGAAGAAACTGGGTATAAGATGACGAGGTACCTATTAGCCAACAGAATTTGTTCAGGGCTTAAATTAAAGCTAAATAACTGCTCTAAAACTTCACATTCAATAAATTTTTTTGTAGAATGAGTATTACAGCCAAAATTTAGCCCGACAGATGACAAAACTGAAATTTTCAACATTTTGGAAAAAAAAGTCCAAATTTTGAGGTCTTATATCTTAGAATCTATTGGACCTAAATAATTGGGTTTGGCCTCAAATTGTAGGAAATTTAAACAGATTCTAAAAACGATGAAGTGACTTTTTCCATAGGAGTACTCCTTTAAGAGTTTCACGCCAAAAACTAATCAATTGAAAAATGTCGAGGTTTTTCGATTACCACGAAGTTAGCACAGGTTTTTCAAAGCTGAAAACTTGGGTTTACACTACTCATAGGTACCCTAACAACATACCAAAAAATCAGAAACATGTGAATTATTCCTATGTTGGCCTATTTTTTGTCTACCGTCGGTAGTAAGTAGTCTTCCTTAAAACATCTTACCATTAATAAATTTTTTTATTTTACAATTTTATAAAATAAATTTAATAATTCTTTTTTTCCCTTTTATTGATTTTATTTCCAATTGGTATTTAAATAAAATTTACTTTAGTAGAAGCTATTTTTAACAGATTAAGGGATTGAAGGAAAGATATTCGGTTTACTTAATTTTATTGCTTTTTATGCAGATACCTTAAAATAAATTATTAACGCAAATTAATTAAATAAATAACGTAAATACGTCTTTTGATGAAAAAAACAACAAAAACTTAAGAATTGAATTCGAAAGCAAAACTTATATGTAAAACAAAATAACTCGTTTTACATAATTTTTTTTGAATAAATTGAATTTGTAATATAGGACGACCAGATATCGATATATTTTTTCAAAACATCAAAATATAACAATAATTTAGTATATCATGGTCCCGGCTTTCCCGCAACTGGTTTTAAGCCTGCCTGGCAGATTTTTACGAGAAACATTTTTTATAATGAATTACATGATCTTTAGCTTCAAATTTTACAACAAATTTAGGGTAAGTACCTAGGATCATGTTAACAAATTTAATTTTGGAAAGTTATTACCTCTTACTTGAGAAAATGTTTACTCTTATTGTACTATCCAGAGCAAAACGATCTTTTGAAATACTTATACAAAAGGAAAAGAATTATTAAATTTTTCTGACAAGGAATTTTTTGTCTTCCATTTTTGTAAAAGACTACAAAATATTTTATAATGCAATTTTTAATTCACTTAAAAATTTGCAAAAGACATTCGAGCGTTCAAAACCATTTTTTATCATAAGAACGGCTTACGTATTTGTATAATCCTCATATTTTAATTATTTTGTATTTATTGTAGCTGCAATGCCGCGAGAATTGTGATTTTCGAGTAATTCTTATTTATGCTTTTCATTGTTTTAATTAGGCTCTTTAATACATATATTATATTAAATTTCCTCGTGAACTTATTTTGGGAACAGAATAATTATAAATTATTAATATTCAAAATATTAATTGAAATAAATCATTGGAAGGTGGGTCGACTGCGCCACTTATTAAATGTTGATAAAATAATCTTATTTGCGATTTCTCATAACATTTTTATATTATTTTATCTTTCACAAAAACAAAATAAATTTTTCCAAAAATATTTATTTATTAAAAATCCTTTTCTGTTACGCGCAGAAAAATACCATTCCGAATTTTTTTATTTGAAAACTAACTCATTATAATTTTAATCAAAAGATCAATACAAGCTTACGTCCAGAAGGGAGTTAAAACAACCCATTCTAATTACATTTTAGCAAAATTTTTCTACGCTTTTGACTGAAATTCACTTGAGAATAAGAAAGTACAATAAATCAAATTTGTCACCAAATCTCTTAACTGTTTATTCTGTAAAAATTTAATTTATCATAGTTTTTCAAGTTATATGAAAGTAGAAAATTACAGGAAATGAAAGAAGAAATTCTGAAATTAATTATAACTTTTATTATAATTAAATCAAAAATTGCTGTATAATAAGTTCATAAGTTCATTTTATTATAATTAAATCAAAAATTGCTGTATAATAAGTTCATAAGATACTGATGTTCCTTATTCACGAAAGAATCTTACTACAAGTATTAAATAACTCATAGGGGAGATACTGTAGGGGTGGAACTGTAATAACATTCCAAGGTAAATTCCCGTTTCATTTAGTTTTTAGTTATAGAAAAGATCATTTCCGTGGAATTCTACTTTGGGGCTGACGAAAATATGCTCCGACGGGTCCCATGAATACAAAAACATTATTTACATAAATGTATGTTTTCAGGTATAGGTAGGTTCTTTTTCTGCACAAAAATGCGAATACTTAAATAGCATTCAAATAAACAGAAAAATGCAGTTGAATAACTGTTAGTCGATCAAAATTAATATTTTGTAAAAATTAAAAAAATTACTGCTGTTATACGTCTGTAGTCACCTTTACGTTCAGGTGAGTGAATAATAAAAAATATTTTGATAGTTTCCGCTGTAAAAAGAAGTTCAATTAAAATTACTCAATTTCTCAAACAGAAGTTAAAAGCTCACGCATTAAACCACATTCTTTGCGATGTTTATTGATGCAAATAACCCCAATTGATGTTACGTTAGGGAAGATGAAAGACATACAAGTGCAGTCAATTTTCAACAAGGAAAAGTTTATCAGTGCGTTGAAATTCAAAGTTATTTGGCAAAGATATATATTTCTTGAAAGAAAACCCATAAAACCTACTTTTACAACTTTTTATTTATTTATTTGTGAATTTGTAATTACCTACAATTAAATGTGAAATATATATTTTACGTAATGAATAAACTAATTAAGTTTAAGCTAATTAAGATTTTTAAAAAAATAAAAAATCGACAGTTAAGTGTCGACTAAACGGCTCAAGGTTCCAACAAATATTAAAAATAATTATCATTTTTGCGATTTTAAATTAAAGATACGATTGTTATCCTTAAGTTTTCTCAGGATAAAATTAATTTTCATAGCTGTAACTGAATTTTTAGTAAAAACTAGCACAGAGGCTGTTTGGATAATAAACAAAAACATAATTAAATTTCTCTGCTGCTTTAAAATCGTTTTGGTTTTACTTCAAGGATCAAACAAAAGGTTTAAGGATAATAGGCTCAAAAGACGAAAAAATGTAAAATTCCTTTTTACAACTGGCGTTATATTCATGACGTTTCGACAAACGGATGAAAGTATCTCATTTTAAAGTAAAAACTCATACTTCTCATTTTAGGCTTCTATACAACGTATAGGAAGAAGCCTTATGATCTAGCTCCGTGTCCGTCTGTCCGTCTGTCCGTCTGTCCGCATAATTCAAAACCAATCAGAACGCACGTTCTTAAAACAATTTTACTTCATATAGAATATTTTTAGATTGGTATTAATTATTCAGATTATTTACATATATATTTTTTAATCCGATATTCTTATTTTGTATTTTTAGAGTAGGTATTTTACGTGTTTCTAATACGGTATTCGGTACGTGTTTTGGGTATTTTAATATTTCATTATGAATTGTGTTTTATTTGTGGTTTGTAAATTGCAAATATTTACCTATAAAGGTCGAAATATAAAAAAAATATTAAAATGTTAGCGTTTTCCTTATATAGTAAAAAAATCTACCTAATTAAAAGATTAAGGCATTAAAAATTGGAATAAAATAAAGCCCAAATAATTTAACCTACCGAAAAAGTAGATGTATAGAAGCCTAAGAACTGTCGCAAAAGCGAGTTCCACCTTGTTATACATTACAATGCAATTAAAACGCATCCTAAGGCGCATGGGCAATGCTTACGTTTCTTTTCGATGATTTCAAGCCGTAGCGCAAATGCAAAACAATTTAGCGATTTTTATGTGTATACGGTACTGATGATGGCTAATAAATAATTGAGCAACATTAGTTTTTTTAATTTAATTTTATTTTACTCGCCAAATTGTTAACTTTGGTTTACAGATTTTATTAATTTTGAAGTAGCCATAACAAATTGTTTTGGTTTAAGAATGTTTTAGATAGATTTACATTGTGCCGTAAAGATCACTCTTCGAAAACGAATTTAAAAAAAGCAAACCTTTTTCAGAAGGTGGTCTTCTCGTCTGTGAAGGAGCTCCCGTTAATCAGCAGCCTGGGTTAGGAGTTAAAAAATGGGTTAAAAAATATAAATCCAAAGTTACAATTAGAGTTTTATTAAATTATATATAAAATTAAATAAAAAAAATTAATAAGGATACAAAGTAAATAAAAAAATATAAAAATATCGAGGGTTTTTTTTATTTCTGCTTTTCTAATTTCTAATTTTCCATAGCCCCGAAAATATTAATTTTTGCAGTCAAAATGTTATAGTTTTTTATAGCTTTTGAGTTATAGATTACTTTAACATGCCCAATCAATAATTTAATTGATTGATTCTATAGCTTATATACAGGGTGTCACACTTTTCTAAGAAAAATATTTAAAGAATTTTTTTTTCTAAATTCAAACCCTCGAGGGTTTTTTTTTTATTTTTGCTTTTCTAACTTCTTATTTTCCATAATTGAAAATATTAAATTTTGCAGTCAAAATGTTATAGTCTTTTTTATAACTTTTGAGTTATAAATTAAAGTAAAAAATGGCGAAATGGGCGACGGCGAAACGGCCACGGCGAAACGGCCACGGCAAAACAGCCACGGCGAAACGGCGACGGCGAAATGTCCTAGACCCCCCTAGCTTTGTTACACGTCTGGATAATCTGCGGGCCCCACCTCAGTCCGCTATCTAGCGTCACCCCCAAATATTTGGAGGTTTTCCTCCAGGGAACCTTGGTGCCAAACATTTTAAGGCTTCCTACTGCACGTGAAGATGGTTGCCGTACTTTTGCTACGATTTACAACTCCTATTAGGCTGCTCCTACTGCAAATACTTGGAAAGTTTTCCAAGTAAGAACATTGAACCGCAACTTATTTTCGCGACGAACCGTTTGACAATAACTGCTTTATATTTTTGTGCCATCTAGCACACTCCATCTCATTTCCCGTCTAGCTCACTCCTCTGTTAATGAAAACCAAAGACCAGTTTTCTGTGAAACTATTTTTTTTAGTGGAAGACCAAAACTATTTGACTCCGTTCCGCTCATTACCCTTTCGGAGAGAAAAGCGGGCATAAAGTTCTGACTTCAAACCTTTAAACTTTAACCTGTTAGCCTTAAAGCCTTAATCATCAGCTTCTAAGCTTTCAGCTTTAAGCAAGCTCTATTCTCCAAGCTTTGACCTCCAACCTTTAAACGTTAATCTCTAAGCTTTAAAGCTCGCACCTCTAAACTTTGACCTCTAACCTCTAAACTTTAAAGCTCCCACCAAAAACCTCTAAGGTTTAACCTCCAAGTTTTAGGCTTTAACCTCCAAGCTTTAAAGTCTAACCTCCAAACTTTAAAGCTCACACCTCTAAGCTTAGACCTCCAACCTCTAAGGTTTAACCTTCAAGCGTTAAAACTCTTACCTCCTAAGCTTTAAGCTCTAACCTGTAAGTTTTAAAGCTTCGACGTCCAACTAAGCTTAAACTAAGCTTTAAAGCGTTAAGCTCTAAACTCAAACTTCTAAGCTTTAAGCTATGACCTCTTACCTCCATGTAATTTTATCTTCACGATAAGAGCCTGCAGTGAATCATTCTTATAGTATCTTACTAGATACAAAAAAAGTTTAAATAGTTTTTTATTCAACTCGAAAATTTCCATCGGAAGCTGAGGAGATAAATTTTTTTAAACTTCAAACTCACCCGGAAGTAAACATATTACAGTTTTTTCTCAAATGGCAAATTCAAATAAAATTTATTATTTGCACAATCTTGCATTTCTCTCGAAAATATTTTTATGTAACCCTATGATAATTCTACACTCATGTATAGAAAAAAAACTACTCATTACGAAAATGCTAAAAAAACGGATTTTGTCATTTGAAAAAAAGATTTATGTTTACTTCCGGTTGAGTTTGAAGTAGCGATTTGGAATACAAATTTTTAAATATTTGATTGAAATAGGTTTGCGACAGTTATTAGTAATAGTAACTTAATTAATAAATAAATAATACATGGAAAAGTTAAAAAAGGGGTTGTTATCAATAAAATATAATTTTAGGAAAAAATCATATAAAACCTAACTTACAGTTTTCGGTATTCCATGACATGATTTTTTCGAAAAACTTAATGGCATTAAACATGCTTAATGTGAGTTTAGGGGGTGGTTTACCACCAAAATTATTAAGGGATCGCGGCAAGAAAATCATTATGTGATTGTTCAAAATAAGTATTTCGGCGTTGGTTTTCTCTTTTCAATAACATATATTTTTTTCGAAAAACTTTGTTGAGGTTAAGGATGCTTTATGCAGGTTTTAAAATTTTGGGGGATGATCCACCCCCAAAAATATTAAGTGATCGCTTAGAACAAATTATATTTGTTATTAGTTATAAAATGAAGTATTTTACCGTTATTCTCATTCAAATCTAAAACCTTCTTCTATATAAAAATTCAAAAAATTTATTTTTCACCCAATTTTTAAAGGGCGATTACACCCCTTAAACCCGCGTGTCAGCAGCAAAAAAAATATTAGGGGTCTCTTATTTTTTGATGCTCTACCACATATCAAGAAATTATTCAAATCAAAGAGGGACACCGGGGATCCTTTCCTTGTAAGAAGAAGAATCATTCCACTGAAGCTAAAATCACTTTTTCAATTTAATTTTATCTTAATTAAATTCGAGTTTTAGTTTAATTTTTTTTGAATATAGGTACCTAAGAGAAGTTTATTTTATTTTGCGTATAAATTTGCAAAAGACATTTTAATTTTATACGAAATGTACACATTTAATGATGTAAGTTGAACAAACACCAATTTAACTAATCCAAGGGTTGGCAATTATTGCCTCATCATAATTCCCTTGCTTTGAATTTACTCCAAAAACATTTGTATAATAAATTGTTTCAAATTTTCCCAATAATAGATAATTGTTAAATACATACATCATTACTGTACGAAGTAGTACGAGGTATGGTTAAAAATTAAATTTACTAAGAGCATCTTCATCAATAAATAATCTCGCTCGTCATATACGAGGGAGTTACCATAGTAATGTAATTTTCGTAACTGAGTATATACCCTTGTACTCACTGTTATAATTGAAAATAGAAAGAAAAAGAAATCGCTTTCTCAGATATCTTTGCGAGGTTATGTTGTACTTTTGCATTTTATAACCCTCATTTATTTTGTGCTGCTAGAACAAGCTGAAAATGTGGGAAAATGTAAGTAACTGAAGAATCATAAAAGTATTGACAAAAATTTTACATGACCGAGTTACGACAAAGTATAAGAATTTTAATTTTTTCTATTTTTTATTTCGTAATAAAAGTAATCTTAATCGACCAAGTAATCGATAGGTAATTAATTTGCAATATAAATTTAATTATCTCTTCGGTTATCATGATTGTGGCGTGTCACAAGAACAGACTTTTTTTCCAGCGAATAAAACGTGAAATATATTGTAGGTTGAAAAGCAAACCATGTATTTGGTGAAAGTCATTCATCACATGTGCTGCGACAACAGGGTATTAGCACAAAATGAAAAATAAAGATGGCTATAAATAATGCTATCGATAAAATACCAATCCGAAACTTTTACAATACTTTTAGTTAAAGATGATAAAAATGAAAAATTGTACGAACAAATAATAGTGGAAATTATTCATCTAACAGTTTTCAACAGAGTCGTGCGCATTTATAACCATAAATTAACAACAAAAATGTTAAAATAAAATTCTCTTAAGCAATTTTTTTAAATAATGCAATGTAATTTTATTTAATAGTAATAATAATATAGTAAACTCTTGATTATAGTACTCTCAATTATAAAGCATCTTTTCCGCGAGTGTAACAAGTAGAAATGCTAAGCGTTTCAATTTTAGTAGATGCTGATTCTGCAAGTTGTACATATTCTTGCATTTTATTTAAGTTTCTGACATCTTTTCATAAGAAAGATGGCATGGAAACCCTGAATCTTGAAAATACCCGAGGATATCTCATAGGCAAGCTGCTACCTAATGACGCGACGCACAGTGTGATATTTCAGCAATCTAGATGGACAAAAATCTATAAATTACCAAATCGACCAAAAATATTTGTTAAACAACGAAAAAAATAGTGAAAAAATTTTAAGTACTAATGGGTGGTTTTTAGAAGGGGGATGAAAAATATATTTTTTCAAAAAATTCTGAAACTTTGTTAACATACCAATAATATATCTGTGAAGGCACAAAAATAAGGAAAAAATTCTAAACATTAAGGGGTGGTTTTTAGAAGGGGGATGAAAAATACATTTTTCCCAAAAATTCCGAAACTTTGCTAACATACTAATAAAATACCTGCGAAGACATAAAAAATAACGAAAAAATTCTAAACACAAGGGGTGGATTTTAGAAGGCGACTGAAAAATATGTTTGTATTATTTTATTTATTATATATTTTTATTTTATGCTGCTATCTAATAAAATACAAAATTTGATAATGAAGAATCTCCTAGTTCTTGCAGAATATATGCAAATATAACATCAAATCTCGTAATTTTCGAGTTCACAAACCATATGTCAAAAATCGATTGACGAAAAATTTGCAGTCATTCTGAAAGTGAAGAGAAAATTTATGGATATCGCAAACTTTCGCAAAAAAAAAATTCAGATTTATGTAGCTGAAGAGTCTATCTTTAATTGAAACATAATAACAATATGGTATAACGTGGTATAATTTATCAAAACTCTAGTTATAATTCAAAAATACCGTTTTTAATTAGCTACCAATTTAAATAGATTTTGTATGGCAATGAAATACTTTATCAGAGGATTTCATAAAATAAAACTACAGTAATTTACCTTTATAAGAGAAAATAACAATAATATGGTATAAAAAGTTCACTTTAGAGACATAGTTAACGTCGATAGCGTTACTATGCGATCGATGTCGGACAGCTAATTATGTAGTTGTTAGCATTAATTTGTCAACTGTTTCGGACGCTTTTGCATATTATTTCGCGCGATTTTTGAAAAATTATCGAAGTATTGATGTTTGCCTATTGATATATAACGCGATTTTAATATTATCGGCAATTAACTATTTTCAATTATGTCCATTTAGATTGCTGAAATATCACACTGTGCGACGGCTGAAATCGTGGATCACCAAGCAGCGAGATCCGACTTTGAGAATCTGGAGGTAATAGAGAAACCTGCGAGTATCCGAGAAGTGCCAGAAGAAGAACTAGAAAAACTCATCAAAACCTTGCAAGCCAAAAAGCCCCGGGTTTTGATTCACATTCAGATCATTTCTAAAAAAGTTTGATAGTCCTATTACGATCTGCTTAAAATTGGTCCATTTCCCCATCATGCGTTAGAAGGAATTGCTTCGGGTAACCCTGAAAGACACTGATAAGGATCTTGGAATTTTTTTAAAAAAATCGTAAATACAAGGAGATGATCAAAACCGTCAAAGAAAGTATTACGGAGAAAAGGTAAACTGCAGCCATTTTCACATCTCAGGTGTCTTTGATAACCTGTGGTGGCCAGCCCTCTTTCATGTACTAAAAGAGGCGCAGCCAGTCGGTTCGGCGTAACCCATGATACAATAAATTTAAAGATATGATACTACGCAGGTTGGGCGCCATATTGAATTTTTTGTGACGTCACTTGGTAAGTAATCGCCGCGCGCCGACAGTTTGTTTTTGTTATTTTCATTTGAATGTTAAACTTGTGGTTAAACGTCAATTTATTGGTGTTTGGTTCAATTTTTTAAATTTTGTTTTAGAATTTAAATTTTTAAATCTGGTTAATTACCAGATTTAATTATAAATTAATTATTTTTAAATCGGTAATAAACTATTATATTAATAAATTATGTCATTATTCTGTTTCTCAATAACAAACTATTCTTAAAAAACGGAACATTTCATATTCCCGAAAGCTTGAGTTTGTGATTTTATTTCGTTCTTTAACGTTCTTAATTATTTAAATATTTAATAAGAATAGCTAATAATGTAATAATACTGATAATTGATATTTTTGGTAAATTAAAATTTCTAAATATTTAGTAAAATTTCAATTTATGTAAATACTTGTTTAAAATTATATTTTAGTTATTTTTCATAATTACTTTTTTAGAATAAATATTCGACTTGATCGTTAATTTATTTATTTATTTATTTAATACACGGATAAATCAATTTGTAAATTCTCAAAATTGAGAAACAAAAATACAAATATAGAGGATATCACTTTATTTCAGACATCCAAATTCCACATCAAATTCCACAATCAGTGCTGTGGAAATATAACATAACGTAAATACTCTTGAACGCTTGTTCTCTTTCTAACTTATAACATCTCTGTATAGCGTTGTCCTTATTTCTAATATTCTATTTGAAAAATATGGGCGTGAACTTACCAAGTGACGTCATGCGCCAAACCGGACGAAAGTGAGACTCGACAATATCATATCTTGTAATTTGTTGTATCATGGGCGTAACCTTATTTTACGCAGAGACTTTTCGGCGCCGTCGCTTCTGCGCAGTTCGCGCTTTGAAGACGGTTCGGTGCAGCAGCCGGCTTCCATTGTATTTACATGCATGCATGCATATAGACATACATTGCATGTTATTTAATTTCCGCTAGTTATGGCTACCTCAATGCTCGCAGATGATGCATATATGCTCTTGAATTCGTTTATCCACTTCACCATTTATTACATGTATACGTCCTTTATCGATATTTTTGCTCACACCGATAAAATTTTGTAATGCCATTTCGACTACAATTTTTTAATTTAAGTTTTAAAGTTCAATGATTTTAGAAAATAAAAAGAATTGTTTTGCCCCGAATCGTTCCAGCGCCGAAAGGGTGGCGTCAGTAAGAGTGTGTGCAAAACGGGTTACGCCGTATCGACTACGCCGGATCTTGGCATTCTGAGTTGTTATTTGAAGAGGAAGCAGGTTACACTTTCTTTTGGGGACACCACAGTAGAGAGAAAACCATCTCCAGTGGGAAGAACTTGAATCTAATGGTGAAACAACTTAGGCATACGCTGAAGATATTGGGAAGACAATCAAATTATAGGTAGTAACTCGCAACGAAAATCCAAAACGCCGTGGACAGACTGGACCTCTGATGTAGGCGCATAAAGCTCAGTATCTCTGTATCGAAGACCAGAATCATGTGTTTCGGCCCAGTAAGGTCCAGTAATGCGGACATGAACATATTCCTAAATGGTGTGAAAATCAAGATCGTGAAAGAAATGAAATACCTAGTTCTGCACGAAAAACTTACATTCCACGCACGCAAGAACATTGTGTATACAAAGGTCACAAATATGATTACTCCACTCTAAAAAATGGCAAGAACCATCAGTGGGAGGTGGATCTAAGAAAATCCATATCAGGAGGCAATCGTCCTAATTGTGGCTTACAAAAGCGAGATCTGGGCTTTTGTCTTATTACAGATACTGCTGCTGGTTAATCTGTAAGAGATACCAAATGGTATATCCTAGGTGAGAAGATTGCATTTAATGGAAAAGGTACAGAGAACAAGACCTTTGATATTCCTCGCTACATTTGGACGCGGTTATTTGGGCAGGCGACAATTGGACGCATACAAAAATTGGACGTGGATATTAGCACGCATGCGATATTTAACGTATGCGATGATTAGTGATGTACGACCTGACTTATTAGTAATTACAGGATTATAAGTAATTCAAAAGAATAATTGAAAAATTAATAAAGAAGTATATTTGAAATAATGTTATCAATTTTTTGTAGTAATGTAGTCAACAATTCTTTTATCAAATTTACAATATTTATTGCATCAGAAAAACAAATCATATTACTGCACTAAGTAAATACTTAAATTTTTTTAGGGAGTTTGGGGTTTGTCAAAACGGCCCGGATCGTCCGGAGCAGAGAGAACTAGGGCGGAGGGTCGGTCGTCCTTAAAAAATCCTCAAAAAATCTTCCTTACGTAATTTATAGACGCTCCCTTGCCAAAGTAGTTCGAATTATCACCCCCCTCCCAATAACAAATTTTAAGGTCAGGACACAGGGCTAATGATTATTTTATTATTTCATAATTTAATTATTCATAATCATTATTGTCACATTAATGTGTGAATTTGAAGCGAATTAATTTTCGAAATTTATTCAATATGCAACAATACTACTTACTACTGGTCAGTATTTCACTGCAAAAGATTAAGTAATTTTATTTTACACATGCGGTATAAGTTGTATGTTAGTGCACGATTTTTTGTTCGTTAAGTTGCCATTTGCCTATTCAACTGTAATTACATAATTTTTATAAATAATTTGCGTGCGGTAATTCTACTTAGTGCACGTAAATTTCACTTAGTGCACGCGAATCGATGCTAAGGCTATCTTTGGATTTTTGTATAAATTAAAAATAAGTAAAAACATAAGAAAATAAGAAACACTCTCAAATCGTTATTTTAAATAATAACAAAGTGACAGTCGCTTTGAGCTATTAAAATTAATTTCGAAGAGTGCTTTTTCTAGATGATTTGAATTAGCAATAACTCGAGAACGGTGCTAGATATCAAAAAACTGAGCCAAAAATTCTCCCCCCTCGCCTCGTACTTACCCCCCGTGAATTATCGGTAAGAAGGCATATGCAAAAATTCAGATCGATCGCGCGCAAAAACAATTGACATTGACTTACATGTTTTATCATCTTATAACCACATTAGTAAAATAAAATAGTATCTGAAATTCGTGCGGTGATGTCAATTGCCCACTCAAGCTAATAAGCGCACTCACTTCGTTCGTGCGCTCAACTTCGCTCTCGTGGGCAATTCACAATTTACCGCACTCGTTGCACAATATACAATCCGCGTGTGACAATCAATGCAATATAACCGAGTCCAAATGGCGCGCTGCCAAATATCCGCGACGTTTTGACAGGATACCCCAGTATGTGATGTTTTGGACGAACTCTTATTGCATAGGGCTTTAGACTGCGTCCTGTGCAGTGTAACCAATCCTACAGTTTTAACTGTAGATTTACAATTTTTTGAAAACCCTCTCAGTATTTAGTTTGGTCCTTCAAATCTACAGTTTTTTATTGAAAATGCTCTTATTTAAAATTTCACGATATAAGGATCGACTTTTTTACAATATTTCTCCAAAAAAATGTTTAAATGCGTTATTTGCATTAGTTTTTCTAATTTTGTTTACGGGCCTGGTTTTGCAGTGATTTCATGTAAAATTTAGTTGCCTAATTGGTATTTGTTTTTACTTTAATCCAAAAACTACAACATACTAACCTAAAATAGCTTTTATTAGTATCTTTTTAATTAGGTACCTTTTTTGAATTTATACAACTTCAAAATTTTATCTCTACTGATAATATCTAAAAAATATTTGTATTCATTGTTCAACATATTATTTTATTTCGTTATTATAATTCCAAGTTTGACAATCACATGATTTGTTTGTTTATAAGTTCTTCGCCATATGTGTTTTATTTATTACTATACGTTTAAATAATACAAAATAAAAAAAAGCTGTATATTTACCGTTTTTAAATTAACTTTTATAGTTTTTTAAGCATGCATGTAGTTTTCCTTTAGGCTGGGGTTGGCAACACTGGTCCTGTATAAGAAATACAGGCGAATAAAAGCGAAAATAATCTAAAAAACAAGTTTTAAAATTTTCAAAACTTTTTTTAAAGTTACCAGCCAATTTACTGGTTTAATTTCATATTACTTCTGCTATATAACAGAAGTAAATAATACTTTAGTTGGCTGTTTAGTTTTTAAAACAAGCATGCATTTTCAAAATAGAAGAATATTTCACTCGGGAAGATTGTATGCGGTCCCGATCATGCTTCAAAATTGAGTTTACTGTTTATCACTTATTCAACATTAGATATTATTTTTTTTTATTTATTTCTTTTAGATTGAGAACTTTTATGATGTATGTAACGGCATTACTATACCAGGAACCTCAAAGCGCAGTGGATAAAGCAAACTAATGTACAGTAGCAGTCAAGTATAAATTGCATCGGCGATTGCTTCCAAAATAAGGAGAAAATAACAATTCCCAATGAAATTTTAATAACTGCACACAATATTACCACAATACGCACACAAAGCTAGGTTTCTCAAGCCGGGGGGGTCTGGGGGGTATGGAATAACCCCCAGTACACCAAAGATTGTGCGCAAAAAATTGTTATTGAAATCTAACTTTTAAAAATCCAAAATCTAAGATTTATGATTTGAAATTCAATAACACAGTCTTAATACAATCACTGATGTGTTGGTGGGGTATGGAATACCCTAGAATATACCCTAGAGAATACTCTAGACCCACCGGTTTGAAGTACCGGTTTGAGCTTATGAGTTTCAAACCAAAAATGCAATTTCCATGACCCCTACTATAAACACATTAGTTCCACCCTCGTTAGTAAAATTAATCATACACATGAATTACAAAGTCACACTTTATAGATCGTGAGTTCGAACCTCACACCGGTCGATCTTATATGGCATTTAATAATATGAAAAGTTCATGAGCAATATAACAGATGGCGCCCTCTTAGTCTGTGACGACAGATGGCGCTCTCTATTTCGTTAAATGTGATTATCTAGTCGTTTTTCGACAAAGCAGATAGCTCAATAGCACGAAAGCATTGTCAACTGTTGTCGAAAAACCGAAATACTATTTTTACTCATACAGGAGTGTCCCCGTGACCGTGGAGAACCTACACCTTCTTCATTATTTTCAGAATTTCTGAAAAAACGGTTAGTTTCCTAAAAAAAACTTATTTAACCAAAGTTATAGTCCGTTAAATTTTCTATCCGGTTTGAGCCGTCAATTTTTCTCTAAGAAATTTCGTTTAAGAGATACGGAGTTCGCAAGAAAAGTAAAAAAAATAAAACCTAAATTTTTTTAACATTTGTTTCTCTAATTTGATATATAACTCGAAATCCATTGATTCTAGACGATAAGGGGTTATAACCTAATTTGTAGATAAGCGAATGATCTTTACAAAAGTTCTAACTCATTAAACTTAAAAAATCAATAATATTAGAGCTATGGCCGTTTGAAATCAGAAATTTAAAAAATATTTTTTACCCATCAAGGGTTTAGACTTGGACAAAAATTTTATTTAAAAATTTGTCTTAGAAAAGTATCCTTTATCAGCACCTCAAAAGTTCTCCACGGTTACGGGCACACCCTGTATGTATAATATGAAGAATTTAGCCGCTAAGTGCAACATTGCATACTTAAGAGTTAATAATGAGTACGTGGTACCGAGGACGACTAATAAGTAATAAAACACGGTATCTATCGCTTATTTCTTAATTATGCAGCAGTTACTGAAATAAGTGCATTAATATAAACGCGAGTACTTTTATGACTTATTCAAAATGACAATAAGTTAATAATAATGTCCTTACGCTGCCTGTTTTTAGTGTGTAATGTATTTTGGTTAAGTTGTTTTTAATAATTTTGGATTTCCTTAAAGATTATTGTGTATTCAAGAGTTTATATTAATTTTTAAATGAACAGTTGTTGTTAGTAGCTGTTAATAAAATTTTAGTCGTGCCACTATTTGTTGTTCTATCCAGATCAAGATTGGAAACAATTTATTTACCAGGCAATTCCTCTGAGCAGTCTTCAGGCTCCGAGAAATGTTTTACAAAAAGTTAAATGTGTACATAAATACAAAATATAAAACTAAACTTTTTTCCGAAAACAATACGGAAAGTTCACTTTATGCTAATCAATTTTCAAAGTATAAATGTAACTTTTTGTTAACACAATGCAACTGTTTTCGAAACAAATATTACGCTATAGCCGACGGCAACGGCACAAAAGTAAAAGGAAATGTAAATTAAATGTAATTATTACTTTATTATTATTTTGTTCACATTTCTAAACTAACAAAACATCACTAACAGAAACAATATACTAGTGACTATTGATTTTATGTCATTCAATTGACAAATTTCAAACTTTTTTTTTTGTTTTACTTTACTACTGGCAAACGGCGACACCAAGTGAATTTAAAACTCAAATTATATTTTCTCTTAAAAAGAGAGCCTTACAGACTCAGAATTGAGTGATTGATAACTAAAAAACCACAAAACTGAATAAATATACACTGGGAGGTTTAGGGGTTATGGAATTCGCCTTTCTCAGGTATCCTCTTTTGCAAGAAGCTCGTAAAATTATTTCCAGATAAGGACGACTTTTTAGATAATCGTCTTCTTGATTTTTCTGTTATCCACTCTACCTTTAATCTTAGATTTCCGGAAATACCGTTTAATACAGTAATATTTGTACCGAACCATAAGGATTTATTCAGAAGCTTAAAATAATATCTATTTTCTAGCTTTCAAGCGAAAATGATCTGGTTTCCAAGTTTATACCAACATGACTCATTGTTTACCGGTGGAACCGAACTGAAGAGCTCTATCAAAAATAAGGAAATTAATCAAACATTTCAAGACGCCTTTAATTTTACTGAACGGCGTTCCGTAAAGTTTAAATCCGTATTTTTGGAAGTTTTGTAAAGATCAACAAATGTTTAGAAGAGAATGTCTGTATTATTGTTATTGTTCAATTCTTGATGAAACCTGCTATACTACGTTAAATTCGATTGTTTTCAAAATGGAATATAATATGAACTTCAGTACCTACTTTACTAACATAAAAGGAGGAAAGGATTTTAATAATTCTAAAAATGAAATCTTTTTGAAGTCTTCATTGTATTGAATCCTTAACCGGTAAGTACCGGAAATGAAAAGTAAATTTAGTTCTATATAATGTAGTGTTTTGTATTACCTATACATTTTGCCAAAAGGGGAATTTTGTAAAAATTTAAAATTTCTTAGGAATTTGTTGAATTATCGATTTGTGCAAATTGAAACGAAGATAAATTTTGAACTTTGATCATTGGGTCGTTTATTACTTTTTCAAAACGAAAAGCGTTCTTACAGTCTGAAGTAGATTAATATGTTGTAGTTTACAGTCTGAAAAATTTTGTAAGTGGTATAAAAGTGACTTGGGTGTTTAAATAACTTGATAGATTATTTTTAAATAAAAATATAACTCAGCTCTTCATAATAAAACAACTTTCTCAATATTGCGCTGTTAAAAGATCCCCTAAATGGATTGTCACGATGATATACGTAAAATTTCTGCCTTAGCAGCTCATTTATTACGACCCTAATGCTTTATTTATAATTCAATACTTCTAAGGTTTAAAGGAGTTGAATAGCAAGGTCTGGGCAATGAATAACAAGGAAAAGAAGCGCAGGTGGTGCATTGTAATGTAACATATAAATAATGCAGGAACAATGCATCATACTTTATATTTTTAATGTAATAAGATAAGTTGGATAGGCTCAACATTTTGCTTTCAAAAGGATTTGCCATAAAATAACTAAGTATTCAATCTCAATACAGTAGCACTGGAATTCATGAAAACACTTAATTAAAAATATTTCGAATTTTCCATGTCAAAAACTTCTTAAAACGAACTTAGTTAATATTCAATTGCTAATTTCACTGAGTTACACAATTAATTTTAATTTTACGGCTGTTAATGTAAGCAATATTGTGAAGCTGTTAACGCATCCGTTGATTTCCTTAATATAAATTGCATTATGTATAAACTGAAATTTAGTCAAAATCGCTAAATCTGCTTAAAATAATTTGTTAGGCTATGCAAATACATAATAAACACAAAATTGTGTTTTTTCAGTAGGTTTTCAGAGCCAAGATTATTTTCAATTCTTTAATTTTTCAAATTTTCAGTTTTTCAGTTCTTTGAAAAATTGAAAAAATTTCTATTTGTTAATATAAATTTTTATTTAGGGCACTAGTGTTTAAGTCTTCAACTTAGCACTACCTTTACTTAAAAGGAATTTTTGAATTTTTAGCTAAAAATGTTTACTGTTTATAAATTTGTAAAAAGAAATAAGATAATACAAAAAAAATATGGCTACACTGTGCACACGACGAGAACTCGAATTATGATCCGAATTAAAATTAAATTAGTTGGAAGGTAAACTTACTAAGTTTAAATTTAATAAAACTGTAGTAATTTAAATAAATATGTAAATCCATTTACTGGTAATTTAAAATAGATAGCATTGTTAAGCAGAAAAGAAGAAGTCTCGGGAGCCACCCCGAAGACAATTATTTGCTGCGGTTAGAAATTAAACTGTTAATTACTTTTGTTTTGATTAATTTTGCGACTGAGCTTTATATTTCAATATTTAACTTTCGTGGAAACGTTTAATATCTAAAGTAGGACGGCGAATATTATTTCCCAAGCCGATTCCACGGGAAGCTGTCTGAGAAATAAATATTTGGAAAAATCCCTAAACACGACTAAATTAAATTTTCACGGCGATTTAGAGTATTATTAAACAAATCTTACTTGTACTGGGCTCAGTTTAACTGGCATTTTCACAGAAAGCCAAAGCTATAGTGAATGAGAGAAAGTTTTAATTAAAACATTTGACTTTTAAATTTCGAATCATGATCAAAGTCGATTTCGAGTACCATCTTTTACTTTGATGAATCCTGCACTAAGTTGATGTAATGGGAATCGGAATAAAAAAAAAACAGATAGGAAATATTCAATGAGTGTAAAATTGAAGGATTCTTCGTGGTCCCAGCAGCTTAAAGATTGATTTAAAAATTTTAATCATAATATTGTTTTTATTTTTACTGCGGTTATTTTTTTATCGAAAATATCGGCAAGAGATTCAAAATACATTAATAAATTTAATTTCCCTCACAATTTCTTTATGATAAATAAAAAAGCTTCGAATGAACTGAAGCTTGTCAAATGAAAACATTGAATGGAAGCGGCAGAATTTTCAATATTTTTCCTTTCTACTCAAGTATAACAAACACATTCTGACTGTCTATTAAAGAAAGTGATTTTGCATAAAATATATATGTATATGGTCAAATTCATTTATATTCAAGAAATTATAATATTTAAATTAAATTGTATTTTGTTCAAAAAGTTGAGGAAATTTTCCAAAAAGTAATGTAGCTTGACATAAAAATTTGAACTTACGCAATTTTAAAATCATTGCAAACCAAATGCAAAATCGAGGTTATTTATTCTGAAATAAAATAAATTTTTATGTAGATGTAGACCAATGATGAAGTTTTATTCAAAGTTCATGGGATTTTACCGTACCATAGTATCATTATAAAGTTAATTAGGTCAGTACTTTAACACAGTAAGGATCTGCTGCATGTCGATGAAGTTTGTTTGAAATAATCGGGATAGTGTAGGTTTGCTGTTAAAACGGGTATCGCAACTGAAGTTTTAAATTTACGTTACGTTTTATGTGAGAAAGAATCTCATATTTTAAGTCGCTATGGGCGGAATCATAGAGAACTCTCTTAAGTCACACCTCTTTACCCCTTTTTGTTTTTATACCATACATAGTTGTTCCCACGAAAGATGAAGCTGACGTCAGAACTATCTGCATGCATTATCGGATGAATGATTGAATTAGCGGTCTTAATAAAAACAAATCAAATTATCCGACTGCTCGGTTTCTTTAATAACCCATTTTATTTGTTTTTATTAAGACTGCTAACTCAACCATTCGCCTAATATTTCATTCAGATAGTTCTGACGTCAGCTTCATCTTTCGTGGGAACAACTATAACTAGATATCCGGCTTTGCACGGAGTTTCACTAAACGTAACATACTTTGCTTTTGTGACAAGCATTTCGAATTGGGCCTTTAAACAGAGGCGTAACAATGGGATGTTATAGGTGTTAAGAAAACATGGGCAACAGAACTACCTACTGGGTTTCGAAAGCCCCCCCCCCCAATATGTGCATAATATGTATTTAATTAAATGCATTTTCAAAGAAAATAATAAAGTCAAATCTGTCTTTTGACATGGTGCACCATAGAATTCTTGTCAAATGATACAATTATTAAATGAACAATAATTTTATATTAAAAATTTTTCAAGGGATTTGGAAAATCCTAATGTGCTTCGTTTATTGCCGTTTTCTTCACCCCGAGATATTTATCGGATACGAATCTATTAGACAAATAAATCAGAATTTGAATTTCTGTTACCTGATTGGTTATTTAATTAATTAAGTAATTGAGATATTTTGCGGTGAAGAAAACGGGCATAAGTCTGGATAACGACAAGAAGCCTTGAATGCACAAATAAAAGCAGCGGTATTTAGTTTAAAAAATAATAGCAAATTTGCGTTTCCGGCTTTAAAACTTTACAATCAAAGTTGTTACGCCACTGTTTTTAAATTTTTTTAACCCTTCCATAGGCGCGTTCGATTTATAATAAATGGCTAGACTGCGAAAACTGTAACGCGAGTGTAACGATTACAAGTGTAATCCAGTGCATTTCAATATTGTTTTGAGTGCCTCGATAATAAAAAATTTTTTTTGACTAAATGGTCATGTAGATTAATGTTTTTTAGGAAGGTACTGAAAAGGTTGTTGACGTATTTGTACCAAAATAAAAACGCCGTAGAGAAAACCGACCCTGGATTATATATGTAATCCACGCGCCTATGGAAGAGTTAAACTAAAAGAGACTCCGGTGGAAATTGGACAGGAAACAATTGCACTTTTTCCCCATTACAGACAGAGGAGTAGCTGGAGAGGGGGCAATCAGCCCCTAACGCGCTTTTTACTGTCGGCGACCAACAATGAGTCATTAAAATTAAGAAATCTTGCGATATTTTCTATCGAACATGAAATTACAAACGAAATAAATTTTGACAGTGTTATCGACAGAATTGAACAAAGGAAGCAAGAAAAATTACTTCTTATTAATATAATTAAATAAAATATAAAACATAATTATTTCTCTTGTTCTATCATTTTTTAAAAATTATCTTTTGTACTTGTTATAGAGATAATCCTTTAATCTATACAGTGGCGGCAATCTAAAATGCCCGGTTGAAAAATTTTAAGTTATTCTTAATTTTTACTTACAAATTTTGTTAACATGGAACTAATTCATATGTTATATAATTGTCTAACTATAAATACATATAAAATTATTAAATTCAATGATAGATAGTATAAATAACTAACAAAAGACTTCATTATAAAATAAAGCATTGTTTTCAGGTATATTTTTGCGCTCGAATTTGATATAAATTTTATAGTAAAATAATTATTTAGTAGATAATTAATGTAGTCAAGTGTTGATTAATAATATATTGGTTAATAAAAAAATTTATTCATATTTAGTTGAACCTCCATTGGGCCTTTATTACATCTTTTAAACGGCGTGGCATTGATTGTTCTAACCGCTGCAAGTAATCGTCGCTTACGATTATCCCTAACAAATTTTATCGCTTTTTTTCAACTCAGGTATACTTTTAGGACTATTGTCAACTACATGCCTCTTCATAACCGCCCAAAAGTTCTCAATGGGGTTTAAGTCGGGACTTAAGTTAGGTCAATCAATTGTATAGATACCGTTATTTACAAAATAATTCGATACCTGTGTAAAATAAAAAGGAATCAATTTCATATTTTTCAATCATTTGTTAGCTAAATGTATTCACAACAATGCCTGATTAATACATTTTGAAAAAAAAAATTATTTACAAAAATATTACGTACCGTTTTCGCGGTATGTCAAGGTGCATTATCTTGCTGAAAAAACCATTCTTTGTTTTCAGCATATAAATTTAAAACCGATGGCTCCAAACTGGGTTTTAAAATTTTAATGTATTTTTTTACATTTACAGACCCTTCTATGATATGTAGCTCACCTAAACCACGTTGAGAAAAGTAACCCCATATCATAATTCCAAATCGACCGCGTGTTGTTTTTATGGTGCATTTATCTGATAGGCGCTCGGTTTGAAATCGCCGCACATATTGCTTTCCATCTGACCCATGGAGTAAAAATTTTGACTCATCTGAGAAGATGACCCTTTTCCAATCACATACCGACCAATTTTGATATTTTTTGGCAAATTGTAACCGTCTTTGTTTCGATTTTTTTGAAAAACGCGGTTTCTTGACAGCAGCCTAAGCGCGTAATCTGAATTCAGCTAAACGATTACGTAAAATTTTTTTGCTAATATTTACGCCAAGGTCATCTTTTAACTGTTTTTTTAATTGTCTTCGAGATTTGAAGCGATCTTTCAATGCCATTTTGCAAAGCTTACGATTTTGTGATTTGGTTGTTTTTCTTTTCGAATTCCCTCTGTCAAGTGGTTTTGTACTGCCCTAATGGCATATTTAAAAAAAAATCTACTTACAGTATGTCTGTCATACCCAACTTTCTCACTAATATAGGTAAAACTCCTATTTTCACCATGTAAAACTAAAATTTTCTGTTTTTCAGTTTCTGTTAAATTCTTTCTACCTACGATTTTTTTTATATTTCTAAGATTTATTAAACTAAATTGATGCATTTTGTACCCAAAATGGTTAAGAAGGGTTACCTCATAATAGTGTATGTCATTGTATTTTACAAAAAATTACCACCCTTAAAATTAAGCCGATTGTAACAGGTATATTGCAAATAAAATGCACCGGGCATTTTAGATTGCCGCCACTGTATATATATATATATTTATCTATATAAGTAAAACAGTACTTAGATTTAAAGAACCAACGTAAAGACTTGGAGACTATAATATAAACAGGACCAACCTAAAGAATTGGATAACCTATTAAAATAAAACATAACATGGTGTCAGAAGAAAACGAAATGGCAATGAACTTAAAACAAGTATTCGGAATATTCGAAGTTCTACACAAAGCGATAGAAATGGCGAAAGAATTGGATTTAGCTAAAGAACAGTTAAGACGGCTAGAAGAAGAAAAAGAATTACAACGATTTCTGGGGATGGTAACATATTTGAGAACATTCATAAAAATAATGTCGTTAGAAACAAGTAACCTAAGAAGTCCACAAAGGAAAGAAATGTATATAGCTGGATCTCGATCACGATCAGCTACAGAAGACGTAAATGTTGAATTAACGGAAATTGATATTGAAAATAAGCTGCATATAAATTTGCAAATTCAGAATTTAGCCGTGTCAGAGCGAAAACTAAAAAAAATTCAAGAAGCTAAACAAAATGACGAATCATTACAAAGGGTTATGGGATACTATGCCAACGGATTGCCAGATCATCAAAGTTTAGGGGACGAAATGGCGAGAAAATATTACAATACCAACATTTTAGACACAGATGAGCAAACCAATTTCGTATCGGAAGGTAACTCAAATAAATCGGCAAAATGCAGAAGTTCGTCGAGGTCTAACAGTAGTAGCAGTCGATATTCTTCAAATACGAATGCCCGTCGTAGCCGTAATCAATCGCAATCTATATCTTACAAATTTCCAACAATGAAGAATATGTTAGAGAAGAAGAAGAGAAAACATAAACGTAAACATAAGAAGAAAGACAGATTTTGTGTTTTTATTATAGACAAAGCCAAGGTAGACGATGAAGCAGACGACGATGATAACTGGGAACAAGTTGGAATTGTTAATAACCAGACCGAAGAATTGGGTCGTCGAGATCAAAGGTCGAATGTGACAAAGTAATGTGTGGAATACCCAAAACGAAGCAGAATGAAAATGTAATAAGAAGAGAATGAAAGCAGGAAGCAGAAAAAATGGAAAAATGAAAATGGAAATGAAAATGGAAATGAAAATGGAAATGAAAATGGAAATGAAAATAAAATGAAATGAAAATGAAAATGAAATGAAAATGAAAATGAAAATGAAAATGAAAATGAAAATGGAAATGAAAATGAAAATGGAAATGAAAATGGAAATGAAAATGAAATGAAATGAAAATGAAATGAAAATGAAATGAAAGTGGAAATGAAAATGAAAATAAAAGAACAATATATGGAAGGCAGATAAAACCGCCTAGACGATTTACTTTCTCGCATTAGGCTTAATGGTAAAAAAGGAAGATGTTATAGAGATAATCCTTTAATCTATATATATATATATATATTTGTAAGTCGACGTTCTGACCCCATATAAGCATATAAACCGACGTTGTGGCACCTATATTTACGTTGTGGCACCATTTTATGGTGCCGGATGGTTTTACAATTATATATGTCATCTGGAAGGGCCAGTAAGCCTATTAATGAAGTTTGTGAAAGGTGCCAGTTGGACTATATACACTGTAAATATAGACGTTTAGTTCCCTCTTATAAAATCATATAAGTTCAGAGGGCGCCATTGTAGTTATGAGTTCGTCGCATCGACTTGAGGTTGACTTATCCACGCGTTTAGGCACCGCATTTTTTGTATACAGTATTTTGACGTTTAGGCACACTGGGCGTTTCATTAGCTATCATTATTATAGTTTATGATATTACAAATGCATAGGTAACTAGTGTTTGCGATTCTAAACTCTAATGACAAAAATCCATTAAAGGCGAGAATAACTTGCATTACCATGCTGTTTTCGCCTTTAATGTAATACGGTTTGTGGACGAATCGATCAAGACTTTCCAGTGCCAGTTATTTTTGGCAATTAAAGTATTTATCGTTGAGGTTAATGCCGAATTTGACGGACTAGTCAACTCGGTAGATTTTTGATCATTTTTGAGAAAATACTGATAATTACCAAGTATTCGTGTTTTTTTCTTTGAATAAAGATTTTATAGTGGTTTTATAATAATTAGCGATTTCAACTTTATTATGAATTCCACTAATTCAAAATATATTTTAAATCATAATTTAAATCATTTTTAAATCATATTATGATTCGCATCCTTTCTCTGACATTGATTAATTACAGAACACTTCTTAAACAATTTTTATGTACTTACTACAAATTATAAATTTTAATTTAGGTCAAATTACCTACTAGTTACTTCTTACTTCTACAAGGGGATTCCCAAAATTTATTTTAAATTGTATACATATCATATTCCCGCAACTGTTTTATTATGTGAAAATATCAGAACTCCTAAACTTCGTCATAACAAAATTAGAGAAGGTTTTTATTGTAAAGCATTTTGTAGGTGTTGTACAGTGGCGGATCCAGGCATTTTTCACCGGTGCACAGTAAATTGATAATAGGGAGTTTTTGTGGTTACTAATAATTACAAATCTGTAGTTAAAAATTTCATAAACAGTATGGCGGGCAAAATATGGCCAACTTATACATAAAAAAGTTTTTAAAAATTACTGCTTACAAATCCGAAGTTAAAATATTTTATAATAAAACGGCTGATCCAATATAACTGACTTAAATGTCAATACGCTGTCGGATTTTACCTGAACTTAATATTCAATAGTTTTTCGCGTCATTAATTTAGAATCCGAAAACAAAATTCTTATAAACAACTTGGCGGACACAATATAGCCGACTTACAAATCAAAAATTTGTCGAATTTGTAGTAAACTTACTTACTTACTTACTTACTTACTTACTTACTTACTTACAATACTGCGTGCGCATTGTAAAAAATAACCATATCTTACTTAAAGCAATTATGAGCAGCTGATTAATTAAAATTTAGTTAGATCATACGGTTTGTGCTAAATAGCTGATCAAAGTTAGCAACGGAATGCTGCAATAATTATTGCTTTTTGTTTAGTTAAAATCTGCAGTTTTTAAAAATTTATTTTTAAAAAAAAATTTTTTCAAACATTTTTTTAGAAAAATTATTTAAAAAAATAAATAAAGTAGGCCAGATTTTAAGTTACCGCAAAATGGAACTTTTTGTCCTGTAGAAGTCCAGAATTCTGTTATAATATTATGAATGCACAGCAAACGCAACCTTGTAAATTAAGTTTTTATTTACACTTCTTATCTTTAATTTCAGCAAATTGAAAAGTTAGTGATAGTTAAAATAAAATATAGGCGTTCTCGTCCCTTATGGCGGTCAATATGTCCTAAAATGGGTAATTATCCAAACTCGGAATTCTGAAAAAAGTTGACCAACCATTTATTGAAAACATTTTGTTTTATTATGCGAAAGAAAGAAATAACAACATTAAAAGTATAACAACTATAGTCGATGAACTATTTTTATCCGTTTAATGTTGGTGGCGCATCTAATGCAAAACCACATTTAAAATTTTTTTATTAGAATTAAATTTATTATGAGAAAGAAAGGAATACTAGTAAATTCAGTAATTGATTGTAACAATGTAAACAAACACTTGTTAAAGCAACATGTATTGCAGTAGTATCGCCCACATAATGATAATAATGCTGTCATACTTGTAACACGATCTCTCAAGATTATAAATTTTCAAAAATATTTACGATTTTTTTGAATGGCTGAACAGATTTTTGTGCAAAATAGCTAAGAACACTCTCGATCAAGTTATCTTTCAAACAAAAAAAAAACAAAATCAAAATCGGTTCATCCGTTCCGGAGCTATGATGCCACAGACACACATACACACGTTAAATTTATAAGAACACCTCTCTTTTTTGCGTCGGGGTTAAAAAAAAGATTATTTTTGGATTTTTTTTGGAAGGGCATGCCAAGTATGGCACTTCACGTGCGACTTGGCTAAGTTGTAATGATTATTTTTTCAAAATAATAAAATATGTTATCAAAATTTTACAAAGCAATTTCTCTCTATATAGCGCTCAAATAACAAAATTACTTCAAACAGTTCTTTAGATTACATCTAATTATTGTCTGTGGGTGCCGTTGGAACCATAAATTGGATTTATTTATTAGTAGAAAAAAAAAACGAATTTCTTTTAACTAAGTTTCGCAATAATATTTTTGTGTTTCTTTGACGTTGAATGTCAACAAATCGCATTTTTGTGTTTTTAAACAAATTTGTGCAATATGAAACGGGAGCTGTTATCAAATTTTCGAATAGGAAAAAGTGCCACATATTAGTAGGTGCATAATTTCCGCGTAAAGTGATAGTGATGTAATTGCGTAAAAATGCTGATCTTCAGCAATTGCAACAATTTATAATCACGTTACATTACAGCATTTGTACTTCAATACCTTACGCAGCTACATAATTTTAATATTAAAAAATTATTAGTAAAAATAATAATTTTACATTATAAAATATAAAGAGTATAAGTATTCTTCCAAAACAATATTAAATTTTAAGAAGAATAAATGTGGCGTTTTTGAGAAAAACCACTTCAACTTTTTTAAGAATAATAGAATGCAATATTTATCTAGTCTTTTTGAAAATTTTATATCAGCAAATTAAAAATGTTAGTTAAAATAAAATATAGGCGTTCGCGTCCCTTATGACGGTCAATATGCTCTAATGGGTAATTAAACAAACTGAATTCTGAAAAAACTTGACCAACCATTAATTTATTGAAAAAATTTTGTTTTATTTTATAATTAATAATTTGGCAATTTTAAATTATACATGATAATAATATAATAACACACGGTTTAATCCAAAATATCCGATATACAAAATATTTTACCTCAACAAAACAAAAATTTACCTAAAATAATTATTTCTATATTTCGAAAACAACCTTACAAGAATTTATTCATAGTAGATAAGAATAGTCTACAATTAGAATTTGATAAATGGATTTTGCGTCGTACAGAACTACATTTTAAAATTTCGTTTATTATTGTTAAAAATGTTCACGGCAAATTTACAGACTAACCGCCGGATATCTGATTTTATTTATTTGTTATTTCACCAATATGGGGAATATTTCTTGATGAAATTGTTCAACCAGCAAGGTATCAATTGTTTGCAACTTATACAAACACCACTTTCCAATTTATCTAGTAGGTACTGTGTTGTCCCGGCTAATCTCAAAAACTACTGATCCGAATTTGAAGAAAATTGTATCGATTATTTCTTCAAATCATTGGAGTATAACAACGGCTAGAAATTAAATTATTCACTTAAGTTTATTTTACTTCAGTCGACTCAGCAACTTTTGTTTACGTTAGTGTAAATATCTTTTTGTACACCACCGAGCAAGTTGCGTATGCGACGTACACCTTACTTTTAATTTTAATTTTAATTCGTAAAAATTTCAGTTAGAATTTTCACTTTATTTAACTAAAATAGTGGCATATCTCTAAAATGAATAGAAATTTTTTTATAATGAAATATGCATATTTTATTGTTTTTAAAATACTACATCACTTTAGCTTTATTATCGGTAATTTAATACTTATTAAATTTTTGACAATACTTTTTTAAAGTTTAGTATAATGTTAAAATGTTTGTACGCTGTTTAGTCGAAATCAGCTATGCTGACTTGTGCCATTATTCCGGCCAACGTGCGAATTGTTCCCACACGCAGCTTGTTCGGAGGTGTAAAAAAATTTTAACCGCTCATAACTTTGTAAAAGTTATAATTATAAAGATCGTAACTCATATAACAGCACAGCATAGGATCAGCAACTGATCATCAATTTTCTTTACATGTAGTTAAATGCAAACGTCGGGTGTTGTGCTGATGCTGTTAGGTGGGCGCACTTACATTTAAATACACATAAGAAATAAAATTTGCTTGTGATGATCAGTCGCTGTTCCTATGCTGTGACGATATATGAGTTACGACCTTAAATTAGCAACAAAAGTTGCTGAATTGCTGAAGTAAAATAAACTCGAGCGAATAATTTAATTTCTACTTTCTTGTTGTTAGTTTCTTTTTGTTAGTGGATTGATTTTTTAAGAAATAATAGGTAAAAATTTCATTAAAGTAACTCAGTAATTTTGGATTGTATTAGCTTGAAAAACACGGTACAAACGCCATCTTCCAAAATGTGTGTTTTTTATACATAAGATGCAAACAATTGATACTTTTACCTGGTTAAATAATTTCGATAAGAGATATTTAAATTTATTTCCCTATGAATTATAAAAGATATTAGAAGAATAGTTAACGTATTGTGAATAAAGAAAGACTACGTTCTTTTTTATTTCCTTTTCCTCTTTAATTTTGTAGATGCAAAGTTGTAATGTATTTATTTCAACAATGAATGCAAACAAGACATTATAAAGGTAAAAAATGCAAACCACATCAAGGTCAAGATGATAACTCACTAAAAATTAAGTAGGTGCCGAATCGCGTCTTTATGCCATTTTATATATAGCCAAGGTGCCACAACACCTTATATAGCGTTGTATATATACGGGGTCTCAAAGGATATTTATACGTATGTGCCTCAACGTCTTTTTAATTTTTGGTGCTTGTTCGTTAATCTACGCGTATATATATTTATCTATATAAGTAAAACAGTACTTAGATTTAAAGAACCAACGTAAAGACTTGGAGACTATAATATAAACAGGACCAACCTAAAGAATTGGATAACCTAATAAAATAAACTAATAAAATATAACAGTACTAAATAATTTGATGGGTCATGTGCTGTTCGAAAAATTTTGGTAGAATAATTGACTTTTGCTCAGTAGGGTGTACCGTCAATTCGTCGCGGCAAATTGGTCGCAGGCGACAATTCGTCGCACGCGACAGTTCGGCGCAAGCGACAATTCGTCGCACGCAACAATTCGTCGCAGTAGAGAATTCGTCGTATGAAACGATTTCATCGCCACTAAATTCGCCAAATGTAACTGAGAGTTTCCAAAATGTCACTTCAATTCGTTATCCTCTGTTTTCTGTTATGCCCGGTGCCCGTTTTTCGAGGTTTAGCATGTGGAGATTTATACCCATTTATTTATAAAATACAAAGAAACTGCCGCACGAATAGCAGTTATGGTTGGAGATTATCAAAACAGACCAATTTTGGATTATCTTTGATGAATTGCGTTTAATTTTAAATTACAAATATAATTTTTATTTTTTATTTTACAGTTTATTGCTGATTATTTTTTCCTTGTTATTTATTGTTTATTAATAAAGTTTTTTACTTTTGTGAACAAAAGGGTAGTGGAAAGTACAATTAATTGCGACGAATTGTCTCATGCGACGAATTGTCCGCGTCGAATTGATGTGGATCCGCCAAGTAGGGGAGCGTCAAATTCAGGAACCGCCCCGGGTGGCGAAACCTCTTGCTACGTTGCTGATTACAGAACATTTCACGCGTTTTGTTTTCTCATTTAAGAGCTCTACAGTATTGCCATATAAAGCTAGATTTTTCAAACCGGGGGGCCTGGGGGGTATGGAATGCCCTCCAGTACACAAGTGATTGCAAGGGGTAAATAGCCCAAAAATTTTGTGTACACTTGTTTAGAATTCCCTTGGAAATCATTAGAATTCCTTGGAAATCCTTGGAATTTCTTGGAAATCCATGGAATTCCTTGGAAATCCTTGAAATTCTTTGGAAATCCTTGGAATTATTTGAAAATCTGTGGAATTCCTTTGAAATCCTTGGAATTATTTGTAAATCTTTGGAAATCATTGAAAATAATTGGAAATCGTTGGAAATCTCTGGAATTCTTGGAAATCGAAGGAATTCTTTGGAAATCGTTGGAATTCTTTGAAATTCCTAGGAAAGTGTTGGAATTCTTTGGAAGTTGTGGAATTTCTTGGAATTCTTTGGAATTCCTTGGAAATCGTTGGAATTCTTGGAAATCTTTGGAATTTCGAGTCTTGTGTATAGCAATTTTACTGGATAATATTTACCCCTCGAGTGATTGTGTGTAAAAAGTATTATTGAGCTTATAAATTTCAAACCGGATATCTAACTTCTAAATATCTAAGATTTCTGATTTGAAATTCAATAACACATTTTTTTAATACAATCAGTAATATGCTGGGGTGTATAGAATCCCCCCAGACCCCCCGGTTTAAAAAACATAGACTTCAATAAACCTATGCTAATACATACCTGGAAAATCGGGTCTCGGGGATAGTCACCTACAAAAAATAAAAACTTTTATCTAGGCCTAGGGGGAATCCCCTGACCTCTCTCATTGGTCCTGCATGGATTTCTTTCTCAAATGCTTTCTACTTTATACTCTATTGCTATACAAATTTTAATTATCTATTGAGATATCTCTAAGTGTATTTGTTTCATAAGGAGTTTGAGCAGCTCTATAAACTTCAGTATTTAGCTGCTGATATTTAGCTACTGCTCCTCTATGAACTTTACGATGATTTCGCTGGTAATTATATTATCAACCTGACGTGCAACCCAAAATTGTTTTCATAGCCGATTTTAGTTGCTGTTTACGTGTTGCATCACTATACCTACCTTGTACATCGGTATTTAACGGGCTCTCGGAAGGTGGTGGTGTCCACCGGTATTTAGCTCAGCTGTAAAACAAAATATCTTGGAAAATGGATATGCGTCAAGTCACCCCCGCCATTTTTGAAAATTTAAAAACTGAATATTGTGCCTGGCTCTGCCCGATATGTGCCACGTTGTGCCGTATTTTTAAAATTTTGTTTTATGTTTTTGGATTTTTTAGAGATTGCTTATTTTGGGGTAGAAGTTAGCCCCGCTTTTTTAGATTTTTAAAAAATCAAAATTGTATTGGATTCGACTTGGCGATTGCCGTTGTGTGCCGTAAATCATAAAATTTTATTTTGATAATTTTTTTATTAATAAAAAAAAACATTATTGTACATTATTTTAGCTTAACTTTTTAAATTTTTTTATGGGATGGATTTAGTGCTATTCTGTAACTAGAAATAACGTTAGCAACATGCTAAACATGAGAAATATTGCTAACTAATTCTATATTATAGATATAGTTCTATAAATTTAATAAATAATAAATAAATATATAATAAATTTTATTTATATTATATATTATATTTCAAGAGCTAATAATTCTAATTACTTGATATAGTTCTATGCTTATTTAGTAATATTGCTCATTTTAGCAAGTGGCTAAATTTATTTTTAGTTACAGAATAGCACTGATTATCTGTAATATATTCATCACTATTTTGTTTAACTGTCAAATTAAAATTACTTCATAGTTATTTACCTAAAAGTCAGGAAAATGATACATTACTGACGAGGAGCAATATTGAAATACGAGGCACTGTGTGCCGAGTATTTTACAGCTCCGAGTAAAGTCAGACATTTTCCTGACGAGTATGGTATTAAATTATACCGAAAATCATAAAAAATTGAAATTTAAAAATATTAATTGAACAACATTTTTAAAATGAGCAAAATTCAAGTGTGTCAATTTATTGACTACACAGTTACCATACATAGTTACTGTCCACACAATAATAAGTAATAAAAAGAAGAGCGACGTCCAGAGATGTTAACCTATAACCTAGATAGCTAACTGTGTATATTTTGTATACCAAAAAGTGAAGCCTGGTCACGTGATCGCCGCCATTTGTAGTTGGGTCAATTCTCTACCTGTTATAGGGTAACATCTCTGGGATCAGATAGAATATTTTCCTTCTCGCAATTTGGTTGGGCCGCTTGACCCAACTAAAAATGGCGACCTGGCTTCATTTTTGAATTCGTAGTTAGCCATCTAGGTTATAGGTTAACATCTCTGGCGACGTCTCTTTTATTTTGTTGCAATTACTAATTATTACCGGACTAGTCATTAAAATCCAATTTCCCTGCGCGTAAATTAGCAGGGAACTGTCGATTTGATGACGATTTTCAGTAAAATAATTTTTTAAAATTTCTTTTACTGACGTATAGTTTTTGTAAGCCACTTTTTTTTACCCCGCTCCCTTTTGTGAGGTTTTAGGCTACCCCACCTTCCTCCTACCAATTTCACGTGTCAAGTTTCAGTGCTGGAGGTGAGAGCTAAATATTGTTGTTATGTTGCTTTTTAGGCAAAAATTTGCATACTCGGGATTACACGTAGTCGCACGACAATATACACGTGATTGCTACTTACAACATCCCCCCCATCGTGATGTTATTCTAACACCCCTCTCTCCTCTCTCTGTTAGAACTTCAGGTGATTACAGCACCCCTAACAATTTTCTATAAACTTTATTACATTTTTAGAATATTTTTTGCCAAAGCTTAAACTGACTGACTGTCATAGCAATATTAAACAGCATTGGCGCAAGGTCTGTTCAAACATCGGACGCCAACAATTGGCTGCCGGTACGAAGCCAATACTGGCCCAGCACTGGGCATACATTGTAAGCCAACAGTCGGTTTGCCAACGTCGGGACAGGCACTGGTCGTATTGTAAACGTCGGCAATATTTTCATGGAATTTTTATTAAAATTATAATATTTTGACAAATAAATTTTTTTTTGTTTAAAAATGTGTGTTAATTTTCAGATTAATATTTAAAGGTTTACCTCACATCTTGAATACAATCCAATACAATTTTAATTTTTAAAAAAATCGAAAATTTTTATTGATAAAATAGTTTTTGGCCCAAAAAAATTTTATTTATCAAAATAAAATCTTATGAATTACAGCACACAACGGTAGGTTTGGTATTTATGGTGCAATAATTTTTATTCACAATCGGTTAGTAATCGATACATTCCTGATTTTTAAGAAGTTGGAAAGCAGTTTATTATTTACTTTCACTTACCAACCAATCAGAGCTATTTTGTTTTACCTCCCAACCTACCTCAGGTCGGGAAGTGATCACTTCCCGACCTGCAAAGTCGCATGTTGGCAAGAAAAGGAACTAACAAATAATATGCGTCAAATTAATTAAGATTATGTCAAATGTCAAGTACAAATTTAGTGCAAGCTAACTATATTCTAATTTTATTTTAGTTACTTTAAAAATGTAAGTTTTATAACAATATTCTTATTTTAGCCAGAATAATTAAAGTACAATTTCAAATATTTACCATAATTTTGTTTGACATAAACAGCATTTTGCTTATTTTTTATACCAACTTGATGAACTATTTTTTATTTTCAAAAATGAAACAAAGTGAAAAGCAGCGAATAATTTAATACAAATTTTAATTATTTGTTATTTACCATCTGATTGTGAATAAAATAGTATACATACCTCGGTGTCAAGCTTCATTCCAGCGTCGCGCTTATAGTTGACTTCGGCGCTTCGCGCCTCAGTCAACTAACTTGGCGCTCGGCTGTAATGAAGCATTTTCCACCTCGGCACGTAATATACTAATTAAACTTTGTAATTGGTCCAAGAGCACTGCGATTTACCAAGAAGTTGGCTTCTCAACGAATAACTATAGCTAACATGACAGCCCAAAAATCAAAAATAGTGGGGCTAACTTCTATCCTAAAACAAACAATCTCTGTAAAATACAAAACAAAAATTTTTTAAATACGGCACAATGAGACACACATCGGGCACAGTCTGGCGCAATATTCAGTTTTTCAAAAATAGCGGCGCTTACTTCACGCACTTGTATTTTCCGGTATATTTTGTTTTATAGCTGAGCTAACTACCGGTGAACTTAATTTCGGCATCTCGAATAATCGGCAGTGGCGCTCTTAATAATTATAAAAAAAGATCGGTTAGTAAACGATTCAATAATTTATCACTTTTTATTACATCTGTAGTGCGGATTCCAGGTTACAAAGTTTAATTTAACTGCATTAATGCAAAACTCGATAACTTTTCTCTCAACTTTTGATGTTTTAATATTAAATCGTTATTTTCATTAAAAAAATTAATTACAATTTAATTTAGTTCCGTTGAGATTTTGTATAAAAAAAGTATGCATAGAGCAAACCAGTGGCGTAACTGAACCTCACGTTGAAAGGAAGAGCTTAAATTATAATATTAAAATAAATATGAAAGCAATTGTTCAGAGCTCTCCAAGTGCATGATTTGACTTTTATAGTTGAAAAGTTCACAAAAACTTCTGCTTTTGGAGTTAAAGGAATCAAACAAATTTATTTAATTAAAATAGATAACTGAAATTACTTTGATTGTTAAAATTGGACATTTCAGTTTACAAATCATCAGAAAACAATCATCATGGTTTTTCGTTTCATTTATCATTTTTGACAACTTACGTACAATTAACTACTGTCTCAAATTGATGAGTTCTTGATGATGACTACTTTATTAAGTTAATCATTAATCAGTATTTTATTCTAAGCAAAAATATGAAAACATATATTTTTTGTATTAAGTGCACTTTACTCTGCTCAAAAAAGTATTTTGAAAAATTCTTTGCGTATAATTGAAATTTCAATTTAAATTATTGTGTTTACTATATATTATCTGTTTTTCTATAAAACATGCAGATTTACCCAACCTGGACAGAGGAGCCCAACCCTAAAAAATTCTGCAGACGCCCATCATGCAACTATGTAATTAAAATAATCTAACATTACATCAAAGTAATTTAAAATAATCTAATCAAACCTTAGCACTTAAGCTACCCAGTTGTAGATTAGCGGCATTTGACGGAAATTATTAGTTGAAACCTTTAACCCTCGGGAGCTAGCTTATAACAGATTATATGACCATCGGAAGAATTTATATACCCCGATCAAAGTATAGAACCTACAAACTTCTCGTTCGAGACGTTAGTATTGTAAACGAAATTGAAAGCACTTTACTTGTATTACATAAATTATATTGAAGGTGGAAAGTATTACATCTAATGGAAGCATTCACACAAGATTAACGCGCTCTGTACCACATATGACGGCTTACGTACGGACTATTGCACTTGTATATACGTTTTACAACCACCAATTACCGACGATGAATACGTCGAATGTAATAATATACTTTTACGATTATTCACAATGTTTTGTAAATATTGAATCAATAACTTTTATGTGTGGCAAGGAAATGCAAATACGCTAATTTACGGAATTTACGTGACAGCTGAAACCTGGCCAAAATTTATGTAAGTTTTCTATTCAACATAACTCCGAACTATAAATTAAACTATTAAATGCGCATAAAATTGATTTACAACAATTTTACTTGTTCCCATGCTGAATTTACAAACGCGTTCTTGGTTACACCGTTCACAAGTATTTTTTGCAATAAATCAGAATAAAATTACAATAATTTTGAAAAAATTCATAAAACAAAATTTTATGAAAATTAATTTAATTTTTCATATTTAGAAGACTTCGTGTTAGAGTCGAAAATTGGGTTAATGTTCAGTTCAAGAATGCCAACAAAAGTACTAGCAGGCTAACTTGAAATGTACAACTTAGTGATCATACCTTCAGAACTTGAACTGCAGAACTTCAAGGTAAGTATCAACTCGTAACTATGTATACTACAAACATCCTTACAGGTATGCGAAGAAGTATATTAGTACCTTTCTGTAGTTTAGTGGTACGGAATTTTGTTTAAGGATTATGTTTTTCGCTAACTTCTTACTTGAAAGTTACAACTTCAAAATAATATCTTCAGAACTTAAATAATCCATTTTCTTAATTTCTAAGTAAATATTTACTGTATAATTTAAAATTTAATTTTCATAATCAGCTTATTAAACTCCACATTTGTACCAGAAGAAAAACAACTCAATAAATTCTATGTTGTGATTATAACTCACAGTTGTTCTTAGTGATAAAACAAAAAACCCTATAGGTATCGTGAGTGTTAAAATTAATTATGAAACTTAAACTATCAATTACTTGGAGTATTTCATCTGCGAACAAAATTACACCTCGCAGGTGGCTTTGATATCTAAAACTTTATTTCTTCGTTTTATTTTCGAAAAATAATATTAAAATTGCAATTTTATTTAACTTTAGCTCTTGCCAAGAAAAATTTGATCAGTTAAGATCACATAAGAATAATATTCCTTTCTCACTAAAAGTTACAACTGAAATTGAAGTAGAATGGTAGATGCTTGTGTTTTACGCACTGAAAGGTTTCAAATTTTAAAGCCATTTGCGAATTGAATTTTTTTTGATCACGTGCTATTAAACACTGTGGAAGGTAAATTTTAGTGAATTGAATATCGAATTATTATGCTATTTAATGTTAAACTGAAACACGAAAATAATAATATAATCAGGCACTGGTGCATTAGTTTCAAAATAAATATTGTTGGCTTTAATTACAAAATATATTAATAGATAAAATTGAATTTTTAATTTTTTGACCTGATGACGTAATTCTACTGAAATCGGAAAGAGCCTAACTAAGAAAGGATAATTGCGGAGTAATTACAGGCTTACAAAATACAGGCTTTCCAACTGTATTTTTCATTAACAGAATTATTTCTATTTTTAGTGTTAATTTTTGTTTACTAGCACTTAAGTCCTTAACTTAACACTAGCTTTAATATTTCATGCTAAGGCTGTATTTTCAGGATATAAATAGAGACAATTTAAACGCTCGGCTGACTTTATATTGAATAAAAAGTAATATTGTTTTTTATAAAAAAAAATGTAAACAAAAATGATTAAGGGTTATTTATAAATAATATATTTTTTTATATTTTCAGGACTATTTTGTCTGAGAAAAACTAAATTTTATACGGTGTTGTAGCAGAACCTTGACAAAGATAAATAAGTTTCAAAATGTAAAAACTTTATAAGAAAATATTCTATAAAAAGTTTCCTCTCAAACACCCTTCTAATGTGTTTACACCGCGGAAAACTTGTTTCAAACTACAAAGCAAAATTAAGTTTATAATTTGGATATAAACAGAGACGAAATAAAATTAAAATTATCCAATAATAATTAAAAATGCAATTTTAAATTTCCACTCCTAAATTAGGATTTACAGACACCGCAGCCGTTGATTAAAGACTTTGCAAAAAATCAGATTTAAGTTAAAATGTGATGCAAAAAAATGTTTAGAAGTTTTTCTAGCAGCTCGAGAACGATTTTGTTATTCAGAACGAGACGTGAAAGAATAGACACTTTAAAACTCAAACTCAGCGAAAAGAAAAGAAAAATTCAACAAAGTGGACAAGAAATTTTCAATTTTGTTCGAAAAAATAACAAATAATAAACAATCTTTCATATTTTAGAAATGTATACCTTTAATAGAGCAACTGGAAAATTATTGCTTTTAGGGTTTACGTTGAAAGGTTTAAAAATGCTCGTAAATTAAACAGCGTTACAGATAATGAAAGAATGCGGGTTAAACGAATGATGCCCTGCAAGATATTTTAAAGGCAGGAATTACTCAAAAAAAGTTTTGCAATATAATTTATCCCAACTTTGCAATTTAAAAAATCGGCAAATAGTTTTAATCGTGCGGCTGCAAGATTTTCGAAGTTCACTCGGATGTGAAGTGGTCTTTTTGTAATTAAAATTATAATTTAAAATTTACTTACGACTTAGATTGTCTAATCAATATTTGGGGGTGAAATTCTTTCTTCATTTATCTGCAAAGAAAAGCATAAAATTAAAATCTGGCGAATAAAAAAATTATAAAGTGTGGACTTGGGAAAGTGCTAAATACATAATTTAGAATTACGAAATAGCAAGGGAACAATAACGCAATAATTTAAAATTTTGGTTTTACATTTGTCACCAACAGAAACATAAAATTTAATCCTTCATTGCATTGCACAGTAAATTACTTATCACCAATGCCCGGATTACGACGAAATTAAAAATTAAAGAAAATTCTCTTAGTTTAATAAAACTAATATTTTTGTTAATAAACCTACTTTAAGATAATATTCAGTTCCTCAGTTGTATAAAAACTAAAACCTATTTTACGATACAACTTACTTGTTTAAGAATTCAATGTCGAGAACTTAATTTTCTATCTAGTTTCTTAGTAAGCGATTGTTCATTGCGTCGCCGGTATGTGTGCTTGACGTAAATAGGTGCAGTAGTGTATTTTAGTGGCCGTTTTTATCACTACTGGATATGACCTCTTTCAATAAGAAGGACTTTTAGTCATACCCTATCACACTGGCCAGTGCGAATTGGTAGGGGAGCAGCGCCTTGCGATGTTCATAAAAAAGTTTGTGTGGGGTCACCCATCTAAGTGAGAAAACTTTCTATATCTGTTATTTTTTTGTTATATTTTTTGTAATTTACGCTATACGCTACCATGGACTTTATTAGAAAATTTTTTTAATCCTGGTAAACGTTATCGCACTATTCCCAAAAATTTATTTGTAAAGCTAATTTTCTATAGCCCCGAAAATATTCATTTTTGCAGTCAAAATGTTAACTTAACTTAACTAGCCAAAATTATAACTTTTAAGTTATAGATTACTTTAACATTCCCAATCAATAATTTAATTGATTGATTTTATAGCTTATATACAGGGTGTCACACTTTTTTAAGAAAGATATTTAAGGAATTTTTTTTTCTAAATTCAAACCCTCAAAGGTTTTTTTTAATTTTTGCTTTTCTAACTTCTAATTTTTCATAGCCCCGAAAATATTAATTTTTGCAGTCAAAATGTTATAGTTTTTTTTATAACTTTTGAGTTATAGATTAAAGTAAAAAAGATGTCGAAACGTCGACGGCGAAACGGCCACGGCAAAACGGCGAAGGTAAAACGGCCACGGCGAAACGGCGACGGTGAATCGGCCACGGCGAAACGGCCACGGCGAAATGTCCTAGACCCAATTGAGCGGTAGCCTAAAACTGTCACAAATGTAAAATAAAAAGAAAAAAATTAAAAACAAATATAAAAGCAATACAAATAATGCAAAAACTTTTGCAGAAGATAAGCGTAGAAAAATTTTATCAAAATTTATACTAAGATTTTAAATTAATCTCCAGCAAACTTAAGATTTAACTTTAATCTTATCAAAGCAAACAAAATTAAATTCAGTTATGACGATAATTTTATTATCTACCCTTTGGGTAATCAATAAACCCAAACAAATATCCGTACCGCTACTGATGCAATGGACAATAATCTAAAATCCCACGTAGGGCCAGTTGAATTTTATTTATAGGTTTTGCAGGTATTTTATGTATGTAATTTCGGATTGGTTCATTTTAAGTTACCAACCTAACAAAATTGGGATATTTATGACCAGTTAGTGCGGCCTTCAGGCTGCACAACCTAAGCAATCTAGTTCTATATATTAAAAAATAGTTTTTGCTTGTTTTCCTTACGTAATGTACCTTTAATTGGTTCATTTTTAAATTACCAACCTAACCAAAATTAGGTATAGGGATGGATCAGTGCGACCATTAGCTAAAATTATTGTGTTGTAGAAAACGAAACTGTTATACGAATCAGGTATACCTTGGTTCTTTCTATTGAAGGCACAAGCACTTTGGAAACAATCTCCAAAGAGATTTTTCTTATTTTGTATATCTGCCCAGCTATAATTTGTCATTGCTACAAGTTATACAGGAGCAGTCATGGAAATTTCATCGGTGATGACTTTTGAATTAAAATCACAATTCTCCATGAAATTTACGCACACAAAGCTAGGTTTCTCAAACCGGGGGGTCTGGGGGGTATGGAATACTCTCCAGTACACTGAAGATTGTGTGCCAAAAAAGTGTTATTGAAATCTAACTTCTAAATATCTAAAATATAAGATTTTTGATTTGAAATTCAATAACACATTTGCTTTTTTGAATACAATCACTGATGTGCTGAGAGGTATTCTATACCCCCCAGAACCCCCGGTTTGAAAACCCTAGTTTTGTGATTTTATTCAAAAAAGGAAATGCAAATTTGAGCTTAAATCAATCGAAGTGCACATCAATCGAATAAAAACTTACTACTGGAAAATAAATGAAATGAAATCATGCTATGACGAATTCTACCCGACCTCCTCCGATGCCTACAGGGTCATGACCAAGAACAGCAAATGGAGGAGGGAACAGAGAAACCTCTCCAAGTGCTCATAAGAGGTATCTACCAAAAACGTAGATATCAGTTTCATCAAATAAAATCTTTCAACCAAGGCCCAAAAACCGAAGGATGCGGACAAGACGATATCTGACGCCAACCTATCGCAAATCAAAAGATACGCAAGAATTATTTGCCAATTGACGCCAAAGACGCCATTCAACCGCAGCCAACCTGATTACAATAGCTATCCACGAGATACCAACACGATCCCTGTAGAAGTCATCGCAACCATTCTGGCACATCTAATGATCTACAATGAAATGTTTGATGTCGCAGATCAGAGTCAAAACAGAATTTTAACCTCCCAGCTGCTCTTCTTCCTCTTCCGCAACAAACCAAGCACAATTCAAGACAACATTGAAACTGTTCTCGGGCAACAACCTGTAAAAGCTAAATAAAACTTCAAGCATCCTATAAAGGAGATATAGGGCCAAGGCTTGGTGCCCTGAAATGTCAATAAAATGATGATTGATGACCACCTTTAGGGTGTCTATGGCCAATTTGTGTTTGTTAGGCTTGAACAAACCTGAATATATGCAGTTTCAATAGGTAAATTTTAAAGTTGTGGACTAGTTGCTAAATAACTATTATACCAATGGGTAAATTACTAGGGAGATTTGGTGTACATGGAGCAAGAAATGTGTGGGAGATTTGAGGAGTTGTGAGGAGCTGTAAGGAGATGTGAGGATATGCGAGGAGATGTAAGAAGATGTGGGGAAATGTGAGAAATATAGAGCTGATGTGAAGAAGATGTAAATGAAGATTGTAACTGATGTGGGATATATTGGCAGATATCGGAAGTACTAGAGAAATATCGCACCAGTGGCGTAACAAACAGTTGAGAGACCCGTGCACCGAAAAAAATCCATTATGAAAATTTCCTACAAAATTGTAGTAAATGTTATGAAGTAATTATTTAGACAATTTGTTGACACTTTTAGAAGACCTTGTAGTAAAATTGTATTAAAATCAGTAGCAATTAAATGTAGCATTCATTACCACAAAATTTAAAATTTGTAGTACAAAAAATAGTAAACACCATCACCCTATACATATTTATTAAAAAATTTACTACAATTTTTACTACAATTTTACTACAATTTACTACAAATTGTATATCTTCTTCTTCTTAATGTGCCATACCTTCAATAGGCGTTGGCGATTATACTTGGCTGAAGCCAAGATGACATACTAGAGAATTTAATTAATAGAGAGCTTTCCCGTTGCCTTCCCCACAGCCCATAGATCTATCTTGGGCTTTAGATCACAGCAGCATATTTGACTCGACCAGGATTTGAACCGCGGTCACCCGCTTTTCAATTGGCCGGCGTAGGCTTTACGCCACACTGCTGGTCCAATTTGTACTATTGTCACTATTTTATTTAAAAATTGTAGTAATTTGTATTACAATATTGAAGTAAAAATTCCTATATGTAAGTACATTTTTTTCAGTGTGTGCGAAGTGGTTAAGGGGGGCTTTGTTTTTGTATTATATAATTGTAATATATAATATCGTGAATATTAAAAATTAAATATCTGTTTTCTTGTTAGCAGTGGTATATTTAGCAAATGCTTATTTGGGGGGGGGCAGATAACTTTTCAGATTCTCGTTAATCTATTCATCCGTGTCAGTTATAAAGAGATAACTGACTACACCTTAATACACACAAAATTTAAATTTCAGAACCTCATGGAACACATTATTTTTATCAGTGAGGGCTTCGGGGGTACAATCCGAGTCATCCTTTGGGGAAGGGGGGATTTTCCCTCTAAACGATTAGTTAGAAGTAGTAATTCTTTTAAATAAATTGAAAAAGAAACGTGGGGCGACCAAAGAAAAGCTGGGCGCACCAAAATAACAGGAGTGGTGTAACGTACTTCATGTCTATGACGTGTTGATGATAAAGATGATGATGATGAAATTGAAAATCATAATTAAGAAATAAAATTTGGAGAGTTTTTATCTCAAAGGGGATATGGGGAAGATGTGAGGAGATATAAGGGAGATGTTAGAAAATGTTGGGAGGTTTTGAGTAATAAGAGATTGGGTTTACGTATTTTTGTCAGAAGATTTACCATGACCTAGAGATTTAAAGAGTTTTTGCGCTAGTCATCACTGGTAAAGATAACTACACTGCACTGTACAGTATCAGTCATGGAAATTTCATTGGTGAATCCTTCTAAATTAAAATGACAATTCCTAATAAATTTTCAATAACCACACACAATATTAACACCATTCGCACACAAAGCTAGGTTTTTGAAAAACCGTTTCTCAAACCGGGGGATCTGGGGGGTAAGAAATACCCTCCAGTACACCGAAGATTTTGCGCAAAAAAGGTGATATTGAAATCTAACTTCTAAAAATCTAAAATCTAAGATTATTAATTAGAAATTGCGTTGGGAATTATACCCGAATTATATTACATTTTCATATTTGAACACAACCACAATGCTAGATTTCTCAAACCGGGGGGTCTGAGGGTGTGGAATACCCCCCAGCACATCAGTGATTGTATTCGAGAAAAGAAAATGTGTTATTGAATTTCCAATTAGAAATCTTAGATTTTAGATTTTTAGAAGTTAGATTTCAATAACACTTTTTTTTGCGCGCAATCTTCGGTGTTCTGAAGAGTATTTCACACCTCCCAGACCTCCCGGTTTGAAAAACCTAGCTTTGTGATTGTGGTCAAAAAAGAAAAAGTAATTTTGAGCGTATAACTTTCAAATCAAAAATTCAAATTTTTATCTACTTCAATTTTATTTTCTATTCTTTATTATTAATCTATTTTTTTAATTTGGGAATAATTCCCAACGCAATTTTTATGACCGCTACTGTAAACACATTAGTTCCACCCTCGGTTTTGAAATGTGTCATGCGCATGAATTACAAAATCATACTTGATGGATCGTGAGTTCGAACCTCATACTGATCGATATTTTATATAGCATTTTCTATAGCATTTAATAATATAAAAAGTTTACAAACAAAATAACAGATGACGTCCTTTTAGTGTGTCACGACAGATGGCGCTCCCTCATATTGTTACATGTTATTATCTAGTCGTTTTTCAATGGAGCAGATAGCTCGGTTAAAAAACCAAAATATTGTGTCTACTCATATGTATAATATGAAGAATTTAACTGCTAATGTTCGTACTAATAGTCACGGATTAATCCGAGATTCAAGATTAATTTTCGAAATAGTAGCTGTTGCTACGATACGGTCTAAATTCCAGAAATCTCACTAGTAAATCCTAGGATTATCTTGAATCTCAACGTTGAAATGCAACGTTGCATAATTAAGAGTTAATAATGCGTATGGGGTACTGAGGCAGTTACTGGAATGAGTGGATTAATATAAATGCAAGAACTTTTATGATTTGATGAAAACTGACAATAAATTAATAATAATGTCTTAATTATATTTCCATGCTTCTTAACTTAATTTGGTGTATAATGATGTTTTGGTTAAGCTTTTTTTAATAATTTTTTGATTTTCTTAAAGATTATTGTATATTCAAAAGTTTATAAAATTAATTTTGATATGAATAGTAGCTGTTAGTAAAATTTTCATTGCTATAAGTTATACAGTAGCAGTCATGGAAATTTCATCGGTGATTATTTCCAAATTAAAATAACAATTCCCAATAAAATTTCAATAACCGCACATAATATGAACGCAATACGCACAGAAAGCCAAGTTTTTCAAACCGGGGGGTCTGGGGGGTATGGTATACCCCAGTATACCGAAGATTGTGCAAAAAAGAGTATTATTGAAATCTAACATCTAAAAATCTGAAAACTTAAGATTTCTGATTGGAAATTTAATAATACATTTTCTATTTTTGAATATAATTACTGATGTGCTGGGGGTATTCCATATCCCTCGCTTTGAAAAACCTAGCTGTGTGATTGTCTGCAAATAAGAAAATGTTATACAATTCGGGAATAATTCCCAATTCAATGTCCATGACCGCTACTGTACTATTTAATTGACATATTAAGTCTTTGGCTATTATACGTTCTCTTTTAATCTAAAATAAATTGGAGAAAATTGCAGTTGATTAGTCCTGTCGAATCGTCAAGACGTACAATTCCTGTTCCATAGTTTATTGAAGGAAATTATCTATAAGTGGTTTTATTCATAGTAGCGTTAAATGCGGACATTTATAATCATTCGGAATACAAACGAGATTCATTCTCTCGGATAGTTTCTTGAGTGCAATATCTCGTGGAGTAAAGTGGTTTTAAAAAAGGCTGTCATTACTTTTTGAGTTTAATTTATTATTTTAATCTTCAACAATTGAATTGTTGAAGTTAAGTCGATGCGTGCTGTCCATTTACGACTAAAAAATCTCTTTTTTTAATTTGAACAATAATTGTCGATATACAAATTTTACTGAAATAAAATCTAATCCACAAATAATCTGAAAATTTTAAAAATGTCTATGCGAAAGTTACTATAACATTTTTGCATCAAATATAACTTAAAACCTGTTGCGTTTACAGTTTAGAAATAGTAAGTCAGAGTAAACAGTTAAAAGTAAAATATTTCTAGGATTATGTTCCCGGGTTAAGGAGTGACTATAATTCAATTTTACTTTTTTTTTCTTTATCTTGATTATTCCTCGAGGCAAATTGTGTAAATCTCGGCATTCCAAATTAAGCAATTAAGTGCGGAACTTGAAAAGTTCATCTGAAATTGAAGTTTATTCTCAAATGTTTTTAAATTCAAAAATTTATGAAAACACAGATAAAAATGTTTATTTATCATATGCTTTATTTTCAAATCAAACTTTTTCTTTGATCATAATCAACCAATTTAACGTTTTTGTACGTTTGTTTTTGTACGCGGCAGAAACGATATGCATGACCACAAAAAATCATAAATGGCAAATTAACATTTAAATAAACTTTTATAAATTAATTAAAACTTGAGCGGAGAAGTAAAAAATAAAATTCAAAAAGGTGTAAATTTTATAAATTTGAAATTCTAATCAAGTTGAAAGTTTGCTCTAATTTTCGGTATAACATTGTAAAGTGGTCAGTAGAGTTGACGTTTAAATGACGTCAAATAAGGAAGTTTTCAACAAAATTAATTGATTCCGGTTGATTTGCTACGAGAAAACATTAACGCTAAGTCGGAATCGCTTCAATTCTGTTCAGCGTTGACATGATAATATTATTCAGATTTGCGGAGTAATTTGTACAAATTAATTTAATATACCAAATTATGCTTTTAGCGAACTTTAACAAAACCCACTAAAATATATAAATTTTAACAGTAAGTACAGATATTATCATAAAAAAACTTTTTTTTAATGATTCATTAAAAAACAAACTAAAATCAGCAGTCAATTGATGAAATAAAAACTTTCCCTCTTAAATAACAAAAAGGCGAAAAAAATATTACATCTTAAATCTATTACAAATTTCAACCTTATACGGTATTTATTATAATCTGCTACTGTAAATAGGATGACTCAGCCTATACATTTTTATTTTTTAATTATTTAATTATTTTTATAATATGAACAAACAACAGGATCGTTCAGACTGTAAACACCTTGTAAATAGAAACAATAAATATATTTAGAGAAAATCGATAGCCTTCAGGTTCATTCGTGAAATACGTCAAACTTCGGTTATCTACTATCATCTGGTTAATTTATGTATTCAATTTGAGTTTGTCACTTGGGAATACCCCCTTGCGGTTTTCAAATTGAATTTAGAAATTTTTGACCAGTTTGAAAGGTATCGGTAAAGTACATTTAATATGTGAGATATTTCAGTATTCCTGAAAAAAAATGCAAATTATGCAACTTTTGAAAATATGTAGTTTGCAGACTCCGCCATTCAAATGATACAATTTAAATTTTATATTTTTCTCCGACATATCAAAATATTCCCCTATGAAACCAAAAAGGAAATTAAAAGTTATAGCGGAAACGACATGACAGGTATCGATTCAAATTTCTACCATTTTCATTTTGTCATTTCACGACGAAAATATGGCCATTGAAAGTATCATATATTACCGGTTCGACGTGTACGCTTTAACTTCGAACTAATAATCTAACAGCTATGTTTGATTTCCATTATAGTTTCCTGCGCCCCTCTATTAAGGAAATTGTCAATTCCTATTAGACTGTTAAAGCTCTAAGTTTCACCTTTCTGGAAAGCGCACTTTAAACCTCACGGAGAAAGAAAGGCGCGATTGAAACGTTTTGTGTAACTTGAAGTTGATGTTTCGTTATCTTTTTCATGTTATAGCTTTAATAAAAAGGGAGGTTATTTCCTGTTTTAGATGCTATCAAAACACACCCGGCAAAATAAACATTTTTTAGTTCATAAAAGATTTCAAATAAATTACCTTCTTATCAAAATATTTCTTTTGACTCTAAAATAACTTGAAGTTCATTTCAAATTTTAGAGACATTAATTTTTCAAATACACTTGACAAATAATATACTTTACATCTTAAGGGTCGTATTATCAATTATTCAATGACGTACTTTCACCCTGCATTCATCAACTAACTGCTCGTTAATAATAAATTATATAAAAGTTTTCTGAAAAATAACTTACCTGAATATTAAAATATACAAAATAAAAAACTCTCGACAACTTCCTTTACAGTTTATCTCAAAAATAATTAGTAGAGCAAATAATTTAGAGTCGAAAATAAGATTACGTAAATAAAAAATAGTGTAGACAATGTGTAAAAATGTCTTCACCTACAAGCATCGATAAAAGGTGAAGCAGCGGACGTAATTGAATCCTTGGAGAGCATCGATGACAGCTACTCAACAGCGTGGGAATTACTCACAAAGAAAATCATTGTTTACTCTCACCCTAACAATATAATATGCTGTTAAATATTATTTACCTTACTTAACACAAGTAGAAAATTGCATATGAAACTTCAAGAACTTTTGGAGCAAAAATAATTAAATAAAAAAAAATTCTAACTTATAACCTACCGTAGATCTCTCTTTTTAAACAAAATTTAACGGTTTGTTAATTTTAGACTGAAAATGCTCTACTAAGAGAATTTAGTGTATTTACGTTACAACTAAATATTTGCGAAATGCAATAAATATAAATTTAGTATTAATATAAGGATGTAATAATTATTCATCATTTTCCCTACGTTATTTGTATTTCTTATGTTTGCATTAATATCTAACTGCATACTAAATCAAACTTCTGTTGGTGAAATCATCCATAAACTTGATAAGAGAAATATAATTCAAATCAAAGTTTGCATACCAGCTTTGCAATGTTCAATGTTCAAAATAAAGATCAATAAGGATTTATAAAGAACAGAGATATGGGGATAAAAAGCTTAAAATAAGTTTTTATTTTACTTTTCTTTTAAAATTACGTATTACGCACTACGCCTATGGTAAAGTCACTAAACACTTAGTATGAAAAAACCATTCCCTTTGATACCAGCTAATTTTTAAGTGCGTGCACTTGTTCCAGCCATGAGTTTTTTAATGCTTTTAAGCTTGCAGGCGGATTTCTGCCTTCCTATTTTCAAAAATTAAAAATTTTTTGAAAATAATCATCCCGGAGATGTTTTACTTGACCGACAGGTTGGCGCCACTTGAGCTACTACGCGTAGCTTCAAGATAAACTATTGTTTACGCTCGAGTTCAATGGAGTAACAATGCAAGCATGGGCCTGTGCTCTAAACGCAAATTGGACCCCCTAATTTGTTTTATAATAGCAGTCGCACACTTAACATTATACTATGTAGATAAAGTACTTCATTTTTTTGGTCGTGATAGAACCGGGCCCCTTAACGCACGGGCCCTTGTTTGATCGAACACACGGAACACCGCTAGTTACGCCACTGCTCGGGTTGGCTTGAGCATCCCAGTTACGTTCAACTTGAAAATTTCAACTTGAAATTGTAGTTTAGTTATTTGGTTGCTATTTGATTGACTTGTGATCGAAATCAAAGCTTAATAAAATATTTTCCTACATGAAATTTAATTGCAATCAAAATGAAAACTATCCAAGTAATAAACTAAATTTTTTTGACCAAATGTGCGATTGAAAGTAGGAAATTCAACATTTAATACCCGTTTTAGACTATATGTATTATACACTACGGAAACCAAAATGTCATCAGTAATAATTTAATATTATTTGTATAATCCGGATATCCCAATGTTATTTATGCAGAAATTATGCAGGACCGGAACAAGTACCGACCGACCTACGCCATTTTGTTGTACACCTAAATTGGCCCTCATTTTATTTATTCCAATTATATTTTTGCATTATTTCTGCTTGAATATTTTCATCAATTTAATAGTAGATATATGTATGTATATTGTTTTATTAGGATGGAAATTTCTCGCCTATAGCGAGTTTTACAGATGCGAGACGAGTGGAAAGTTAAAAACACAAAATTTTTATGTAATTTTATAGGTAATGTAAATGTCAATGTCAATGCTTACATTATTATTTTTAAATTTAAAAATTAAAAATTAAAAATAATATCCAATCTCTTAGTTTATTTTTTACCTTCCGCCGTAAAGTAAAATATGAATATTACTTTACGCCACCTGTTATATTTATGTTGGTACGGAAAACTTTGACTTTTATGCTTAAAATTGGTATACTGAAACAGTTAAGAGAAAAACTATAACGGCCACTTAGTCGAAGCTCATTTTATATTACTGCAATTACATAAAATTATTGAAGTAACAAAAAATAGGACATTTTTAATCTGTTCATGACCGAAACCTTCATTTTTATGTCCGTACAAATATAATCATTGCAGTACAAAAACGATTAATAATTTATTGATTAACCCTTGAAGCATTATTTTGCTTGTTTTTGTACGAACATAAAAATCAAAAGCACGATCGTAAATAAAATGATAACTTGGACAAAAAATATCTTTAAAAGATGACGAGTTTGAAATGACATCATACGATTATTTACAAACAGTTAATATTCCGAAGAAAGGTGAGATATTTTTATTGTAATTTTGTTTAATGAAAGAAAGGCAAAATGAAAAAAAAAATAAAAAAGCGATTCACGCTTTTAAAGGTCCAAGAGCGTGACTTAAAATAAAATTAAATTACAAAAAAGTGACAGGACAGGGAAATGCGGCCTTCAGGCCGCACAATCTGGGCACTCCAGTTATCTTTAATTGCTGCGCAAACAAAATATTTATAAACCAGATTGTCAAGGCTTTAATTTAAATTATTCCAAACCTTTTCCACCAGTATGTCAGAAATCGTCAATTGCAATTCAGATTTGTCAACTGATAGTCATAAATCGTCAATTACAATTCAGATTTGTCAAATGACATTCAGAAACCGTCAAATGATAGTCAGAAACTGTCAATGCCAGTCGGCCGCTACGTTATTTGCTGAAATTTGAATTAACATTTTATTGTTGTGACATAATTTATGCTGTATTTCTAATATGAATAAAGAATTTTAAAAAAATTAAAATGTTGTTTTTCGCTTTTATAAACCCTTTCATTTAAAAAATTAAATTTCATTTAACGGTTTCTGAATTACAATTGACGATTTCTGAATATCAGTGGATAAATTAATCTGAATTACATTTTACGTTTTCTGAGTATCAGTTGATCTTTTCTGAATTACAACTGCAAATGGTGTAGTAATTTCAAAAAAACCCTAATGCTGATCAGCTACAGATTAACGATATATCATTAGGTTAAGCTTTAAGGGTTGACCGAAAAAGAAAAATCCCTGTTAAAATCTGTTATAACCAGAGATGTTATATAACCGGTTATAGGGTAACATCTCTGGTTATAACCCAAAATACAGCAGGTCGACAACCGGTAAGTCACCAACATGGCTGTTGGGCCAACTAGCGGATAGTCGAGAGAGTTTTTGATACCTGAAAGAGGTAAGGCAAAATAAACTCAATAGTAAAAATTTGAAAATTTATAGCGCCACCACAAGATGTCAAGTACGGGTTTTACAGACTGGGTTTTTGTAGAAACCGCAGTGCACAACGCATTTTATACTGTAAGATTTCGATATCATTTTCGTTAAACCGGTTACTAATTTGTCAATTTCGCCATATACTTTTTTTTGAATTTGAATTTTGAGGATCTGACTTCCAATGATTTTACCAATGAAAATTTAATTTACCACGGAACCAACAAGAACAGAGTAATTCAAGGTAAATTCATAATGCAAATTACTCAAGAACAAAGATGCAATAATCTAAATATACGAGGTTGGTCCAAAATTTTTTTTAAACAGTCGTAATTTTATAAATAAATTCCAGAATTTTTTTCTCTTTTATCCTATATCTTACAATAAACGCCAAGTACACACGTAATAAGTATGAGTAATTCCCGTACTCATAGTCAAGGTGCAGAGTAGGTGGGATTTGCGGATGACGTAAATATCACGGTGGCTGCAAGGACCATTGAGAGCCTAGAGACAAAGATTAACATGGTAATTCAAGCCATTAAAAAGTGGATTGAAGAAAAGGGCCTGGCAATAGTCCCTGAGAAATGCAAGACCATCATGGTGGGAGATCATCAAGTGATCCCGAGAAATAACATTGCAATCCTCAGAGTGACGGTCGACAAAAGCCTTATCTTGGCACCCCATATCAACAGGGTGGTGCTAAAGGCGGAGAAAAGCTACACGGCCCTCTCCAGACTTATGCCAAACATCCAAAGCCCAAACACGACCAAGCGCAGGGTACTGTCATCTGCCGTTCACTCCATAATACTCTACGGGGCGCACATATAGTCGGAGGCGACGAGCGTTGTCAGGTATCGCAACGTGCTGCTAAGGGTCCAACGAAAAATGGTCATAAGAATATGTTGCGCCTACCGCTCTGTGTCAGAGAGCGCAGGAAATTCCACTGATCGACCACATAGTGGCAGAAAGGGCAGCCAACTACAATCTGCCGAAAAATCCGCAAATAGAGAAGAGCTACTCCTGCAATGGCAAGAATGATGGGAGGAATCGAGTACCGGTCAATGGACGCATACTTTGATCCCCGACATTGCACAATGGATTCAGAGGAAGCATGGCGAGCTCTGTTACCATTTTACGCAGGCTTTGACGGAGCACGGATGCTTCAACTTCTACCTGCCAAAAATAGGGATATCTGTATCATCCCACTGCATCTACTGCAATCTACAGAACATACCATCTTCTGTCAAAAATCGTCAAATCTGCGAGCGGCTCTTGAGGTGAACGGGACCCTTACTCCACAGAGTGCCGTTACCAGCATGCTTGACTCTGAAAATAGATGGAATGCGGTGCCTTGATTTTGGCAACAAAGGGAAATGTCGGAAGTTATATAGAGAAAGAAGATAAAACAATTTTCGATTCCGGGTGCACAGCGAAGACTGATTCCAAGTGCTCTCGTGAACGGTGCATTGTACCATCCAGGGGGTTTTTTAGTCAGTAGAAGTCTGATATATTCCCAAATGCGGGCCTGGGAAACCAATGAGGAAATTACGCACAAAACAAAACAAAAAAAAGCCTTTTTCTTGTGGGGTTTCATTAAGTCTCAGGTCTATACCAATAAGCCGTACACCACCAATGCCCTCAAAACCAACATCACCCATGCCATCGCCCAAATTCAACCTGATTTGTGCGCATCATACAAATTCGCATTGAAAATTAGACTTCTTTGGTGCGGAACCTAAAGAAACCCTTTAGAATCCAAGGTTGCACCAACGCTTGCCACCAACGGAGGACCGCGATTATTATTTGAGTGTTGGTCCAATGGTGTACCAGTGGTAATATCAATAGTTAGCCAAGTGTCAAGTACCGCCGCGCCGGGCTAATTCTGAGTCAAGTACTGGATCATATCTCAAATCATCTTTAGCTCTCGGAACTGCAGTTCTGAGATCTAAAGTTGCACCAACGCTGGTCGATAGCCGTAGGACCGAGGTTATCATTTATAGTCATTGGTAAAATCTGGTAAAACCAGTGACTATAAATCTAAATCGCGAACTGGACGAAAACGTGCCACAACAGTACAATAAGAACTTTTTTTACAACAAAATAGCTTAAAAAATAAAAGAACAAGATTTTCTGACCTTGCCAGGGACGTTTTGGAAGCAAGAGGGCCTTTAATGTCATCGAGAACAGTGACAAAAAGGCTAAGCGAAGTTGGTCTTCGAGATTGTAAAGACAAGGAAGCACGGTTGCAATAGGCTATTCAACACCGGCAGTGGACAGAAGAAGACTGGTCAAACATTTTAAATTAAAATTAAAAAAAAAAATAATTAAAATTTATATAAATATTTAAAAATATTATTTTTTAGTTTAAGTTTTTGGAACTCCTGGAGTCGTTTATGCCAGACAATGGGTTGGAGTAGAGTTTCAAGATGATTGGCCAGATCTTAACCTATCGAATATTTATGGTCCATTCCTAAAAATCTTGCAAGGGTAAACAAAATTATTTAACAAAAATTAAATAAAATTAAATTTGATGTTAAGAAACAAAAATTACGTTGGAACCGGCTTAGCCCTTTTACTTTATTATATTATGTTTATTTAACATTCAACCCACGATAACTTCAATTATTTAGCTTTGTAGTATATGAACGGACCAATCATAGGTGGGTTTCAGAAACAATAACAGGAGGATGAAGGTTCTTAGTGTTTTACTTAAATTATTAAATTTTTTCGAAGATGAAATATATAAAAAATAATTGAATATATTGCAAAAACATAAAATCGAATTATGAAATTCAATTACGTATTGAATTTTATATTTTCGTCTTTTTGTAATTCTCGACTTTTGTTATATCCTTCTGTACGACAATAATGTTTTGATCCAAGACGTGTTTCAGTTTATCCTGTGTTATCCTTCATTACAGTGATGTTGCACGCACATTTTTGTTTTGTAGCTTTTTCAGATACCTAAATAAATTTTGGACAAATCAAAATTTTATTGATACAAACTTAAATGCCAGTAATAGTATTATTTATTATCCTTGAGTTTGATAAATATAATGATAATGAATTTTATTGTAATTTCCGCAAGTAATTAACATTTCTGTTTAGCATAAAATAATAAACAATTGCTAAACTAGGTTAATCGAAAAATAAATTGCTAGTAGTTTATAGATCGTTTTCGAAATGATTTTAAAATTTTTATTTTGTGTTTTTGTTCAAACTGCAGTTGCTTTGGTGAGTTTTCATTTAGAAAAAGCTCGTAAATTACTTAGAATCCATTTATTTTAGCAACACCAATTTGAAGTCATTTTGGAAGATTTTATGATTGAGTATATCGATAACAAATTGATGGATCTTACAGTCGAGGTGATTCAAGTCGATAAGTTAAAGGGATTAAATTTTTATTTTAAATCTAAAGTAGATATTCCCGCATCCACGACGGTAAATGTTACGAGCTAATGTTTACAAAATTTAGTTTTTAAATTTTAGGCAACGGCAGAAGGATTTAAATGGGTTGGGAACGAATACCGTTTGCCTGTTCTGCAAATAAGAAGGCCTTTAAAGGAAATTCTACAAATGGAATTGTTTGATGCTCAAACTTTGTGGATTCGTATTTGCAGACCGCCTATGGTTTGGCCCATTAAAAAAAATGTAAATAAGGGTGAAAGTGTTTATTTCAAGATGTAACATTTTAATTTTTCTTCGATTTACAAAAAAAATTTTATTTCTATCTTAGGTAACTCATAATATTATTTTCCAGGTGCCCTATCGAATTAACAACTGGATACCTAATAGTACCAATTTTCCACCAAATTTACCGAGCGGAAAATGGAGCGTTCGTATGACACAAAGTTATGCAAATAAAACAAAATTTGTGGTTCTTAACGCCTTTGCCCGTGTGCAATACTTTAAATCCTCGCGAAAATCAAATTAATTTGTGCTGAATAAATAAATAAAATATTGCAATTATAAAATTATTATCCACTGTTTGTTTTTAAATAAATTAAAACTAAAAAAAGTATAATATGATTTTGATTAAAAAAAATTTAAAAAATTTTTTTAAATTAATTTTAATTTTAAAAGATGGAAATTGGAAGGATTCCAACGGGAAAGTTGTATAAAAGAGCGGAAATTCTGGGTTCGAAACTCAGAATTGCTTAGTTTGGCTTTCCGGTGTACATAAACACGTCGGGGATATAAGAATTCAAAATTAAAAATTCTAGGTCAAAAAATAAAAATAAATAATTAAATTTGGCATTAATGCACTACATTTAAATATGAAAATGTTCTAGTAAATTAATGAAAAACTTAATCGTATCTATTTATTAATTTGTTCATTGTACTTACGAATTTATTTATTATTATTATCATCTGAGGTTATACAGCTTGCACTGCTTCCTCGTTCTTCTCTCCTATGTTTGTAGTGAAGACCTCTGTATTTGTTATACTGGGTTTCTAAAATTTGAAAATGATTTTCGCGCCAACTGGTTGAGATGGCAAGATATACCCTGGTTTTCTAGGTAAGAAAACCAGGTTCCTCTCCTGCATTCATTTTTGCTATTTAAAAAATTGAATTGAATTTTGAGTGAGTATTTTGAATGAATAATTATTTTTGAAATATGAAATTGTCCCATATCTGGATGAGATTGGATTATTTTTGAAAAGTGATATAGAAAGTGATATAATTGGAAATTGACTTCAAAGATAAGTTTAGATGTTTTCCCCGCACTTTTTTTTGTCTTCTTCTGTCTACTGCTGAATATTCGAACTAGTTTTCTTTGAAAAATCTTTTAGGCATTTAAACCAAAATACTATTACTTCTACTATTAATGCAGATATTTCGCCTTCGCTGTTTTGCCGTCGCCGTTTTGCCGTCGCCGTTTCGCCGTCGCCGTTGACCCATTTATATTAAAAAACATGCAATGTAAGAAATAAACGTTTTTTAGTTCCAGCTCTAACTTGTATTCTTGGCATCGCTGGCTTCAACCCTAAGGCTTTTCCTTTTTCATTAATTATATTTGTCCTTGATATCATAATTATAATCATACGACAGACATCCTTCCTTTGAGAACATTTTTTCTGTGGTATTATAAAGCCTCTCGGCGCTGACTGTTGGTTATAAATTTGTCATAACCTCTGCACGTACAAAGGATTAATTTTCCTTTCAACTTGTTTAAAGATTAAAGTTTAATTTTTGAAGTTGTATACTTTTATTGTAATTACAATGACATTACTACGAAGGCTTGAGTAAAAAACGTTCTTTATATTGCTTTAAAATTTCATCAACTGCGTGTTTTTGCGACAGTTCTTATTAAGTAAAAAGGATAATTAAAAATCGATTTGTTTTAAACGGTACACAAAGTAAAAGAACAAAATTTTTAATAAAAGAAACTGTAAAAATTATGTTTCCTACTTCCAGTGTCCTTGAACATTATTTGTTTCAGCAGCGATTTCCGTTAACAATTAACTTTATGGTTGTTATATTCCTAACAATTGAATATCACGACTGGGTAATTTTAAGGTTTCCTCATATATTCATTATATAAAGAGCAGAAAATGTTGTTCATCATAATTTTTGTTATAATAATTGCCAATATTGAAACTTACGTGAGTATTTAGCCAATAGAATAAATAATAAAAAATTACATAAATTATCTTTCAGCAAAATCAATACCAGGTGCACGTGGATAATTTTACCATTGATTTCACTGATGGCACCATTATGGATATAAATTGTGAAATGGTGAAAATAAATAATGAAAATGCAATAAATGTTTACTTTAAGCCGAAAATCACTTTTACTGAAAATATAATGGTAATAAATAGTATTAATAAAATTAAATAAAAAAGTTGCAATCATAACTTTTAGGTTACTGCTGTTGGACATAAATTAGTTGGTAAAACTTATAGCATCCAAGTCCTTCAAGTTCGAAAGTCATTAAAAGAAATTATCGAAATGGAACAGTTCGATTTGCAGAATTTATGGATTCAAAAGTGCAGGCCGCCAATGCTTTGGCCAATAAACAAGGACGTAAGTGCCATAGGAAATGGAAATTTTAATTCTTCCTGTTTTTTTTATTAAATTAATTTAGGTTGAATATCGCGTGACTAACTGGATTCCAAATAGTACCAATTTTCCAGCAAATTTGCCAGGTGGAAAATGGAAAATTCATGTGACTCAAACTGGTGCGAATAAAACAATACAATCGGTAGCCAATTTTTACCTTACTTTAGAATATTATCGACGTAAAGGCGGTGCCTAAGAGTTAATTTGATAATAAATATTTTGTAAAATTTACAGAAGGTAATAAAATTATTTACAAAATTTTTTTTTATGAAATTAATTTTGATTAATTGATTTGGCTAATCGCCTGAAGGTCAGTTGAGCAGGAAACCGTTATATTAGTTTTTCATCCACTAAGAAAGAGGAGGAAATTGGAAGGAAGATGATCAGAAATCTAATTGGATAGCAGACGGCGGCTCCAATTTTCCGGAAACTCACTGCCTGGTATTGTAAACTAGAATAAAAAGAAAGGGAATTGCCATAAAGACAAACAAGTAAAATTGAAAAAACATTTTAGTAAATTCGCGTTCATCCGGCATCAAAATTCTACAGCAATGCCTTGCTCCAGATTTGTAAAGACAACATTTTGGCAATTAATTTAAGCGATTAAATCAATTGAATAAACTTTTACCACCTGAGTGACCACATCATTTCTTGTAGATATTTGGCACTGAAAATTACTCTAGCACATCCGGATTTCGCGAGATCTTTAACTTCAAAGTGCCTAACCAGAGCTTTTTCGGAGATAATTTGCCTTTCTCAAGATATACCAATTTTAATCTGCAGTACTTCGATATTACGTTGCAGGCATTTTAATGCCGTTTTCTTCTTCTTTAAAATTTTATTTTATTATTTTTGGAAACTTTCCGTCAAAACAATATTGAAAACAATGTTGGGCCGACAATGGCAGAATATTGGCAAGCAATACTGATTTTTTATATCGGTACAATATTACACCAATATTAACCAAAGACCGACAGGCAATATTGGCCACCAATATTGGCCCAATATTGCACCACGTTACAACCAATATTGCATCAAGTTACAACAAATATTGGACCAAGAATGCACCAAGTTACAATCAATATTACATTAAGTTACAACCAATATTGGCCCAATATGAATTTCCTATATCGGGACAATATTGAAAAACAATATTAAACTGATATTGGCTGAAGATTGATATGCAATGTTGGTTACCAGTATTGGTCAAATATTGGCCCAATATAAATTTACTATATCGGGGCAATATTGAAAAACAATACTAAACCAACACAAAAGATTGGTATGCAATGTTGGTTACCAATATTGTAACAAGTTACGACCAATATTGCACCAAGTTACAACCAATATTAGTTTAATATGAATTTCCTATTTAGTATGCGTTCTTGATAACCAATATTGCATAATAATCTTGAGCCAATATTAGTTGTAACTTGGTGCACATAAACCAATGGTCCAATATGGATTTTCTATATCGGGGCCATATTAATAAGCAATATTAAACTAATATTGGTTAAAGATTGGTATGCAATATTGGTTAAAAAATATTGCCCCAAAAAGTTACAACTAATATTGCACCAAGTTACAACCAATATTAGCCCAATATTTCCTATATCGGGCAATATTGAAAAACAGTATTAAACCAATATTGGCTAAAGATTAGTATGCAATATTAGTTACCAATAATTTTCTTAATATTGCACGAAGTTACAACTCATATTGGTATCCAATAAGATTTTCCTATTCTAATATCTTTATTATCCAATGTCCAATATCCTTCAGTCAATATCGGTCCAAAATTGTTTTTCAATATTGTGCCGATATTGGCTAAAGATTGGTATTCAAAATTGGTTACCCACATAGGTCCAATATTGTACCAATATGGACTTCCTACATCTGTGATATTGTTAGTTTTAATAATTGCTGTTAATTTCCACGGTCGTTGAATTAATATTACGTTGTCAATTGTTTTGTCAATTTGACAAATGTCAAAAATTATATAAAAAAGTGTTTTTAAAATTTTTTATTAATAATTTTCAAAAATCTTTGGTTGAACTTTAAAGGAATTTCAAAAATGTTGACAAAATATTTGAATACTTATTTCTATTATTTTGAAAACCTTCCGTCAAAACAATATTGAAAAACTATATTAGACCGATAACGGATGAATATTGGCAGATAACATTGGTTGTCAATATTGGTCCAATATTACAAAAAGGAACAGCCGATATCGATTTCCTATATCGGTACAATATCGGAAAATGCAGTACAAGGTTTAATACTGACCGAAGATCGGCAGGTAATATTTGCTCAATATGCACCAATTTACCACCAATAAAGGCCCAATATGGATTTTCTATATCGGCGCAATATTAAAAAACAACATTGAACCGATATTGGCTCAAGATATTGGTTACTAATATTGACCCAAGCTACAGACAATGTTGGTCCAATATGGGCTTCCTATATCAGTGAAATTGTTATTTTTAATTGTGTTTTGCCACGGTTGTTGTAATAATGTGACATTGTCAATTAAAAAAAAAATCGCAAACCTTTCGTTGAATTTTTAACGAATTTATAAAATTTAAACAAAATATTTGAAAATTTTTTTTATTATTTTTGTAAATCTTCGGTCAAAACAATATTGAAAAACAATATAATGACTAAATATTGGTAGGCAATATCGGTTGTCAATAGTCACCCAATATTACAAAATGTTACAGCCGTTATTGGTCCAATATTGATTTCCAATATTTTATTGGTACATCATCATATCTGCAGGTTTTAGGACGGTGACACGTTACGTATCTCTAATTGGTCGCTGCATATCTTTATGGGGTAGCTCACATTTCTTTTTCCTCTCGGACTGTATTGAAACATTTGATTTGATCATAAGATCAAATCTATTATCTGAGGCAAAATTTGAGTAAGCGGAATCAATTCATTTCCCTGTACAAGAGACTCTCCTATAGCAGGTTATATCGGTGAGGGATGCCTAACGTGGCCATGCGTCTTGCTTGGAACGGGACGGTTTCTATTTTTGGTACTCTGTCCCGGTGTCCCTGCGGAAAGCTTCCGGATACAGAATTGTCCAGTTTTTAGTTAAAGGTCAACGATAGACTTTTGAATTGATTTTAATGCATGTAAAATTCAAATATTTACGATTTTTTAATATTTTTTTATGTTTAAAAATTATATATAGAAGAATATTAAAGATTAGAGATTGAAGATTAGAGATTGAAGATTAGAGATTGAAGATTGAAGATTAGAGATTGAAGATTAAAGATTGAAGATTGAACATTAAAGATTGAAGATTAGAGATTGGAGATTAAAGATTTGAGTATTAGAAATTAAAGTATTTTTATTTCAATTGACTCCAGTCTTTCCTAATTTTTACCAGATTGAGTCCCGTTTCGAGTAAAAATAAAAATGGTCACGGTAGGGATGCCCTCTCTGAGCTTCCGATACAGCTCCCAGTTCTTCATCTCCAGATGCGGTGGAAGTATTTTTATATATCGGTAGGTAGAATATCGGTACAATATTGGAAAATAATGCCTGCGGATCTTCAGTCAAATTGGTTGCCACTATTGGCCAAATATTTCACCAAGTTACAAGCAACATTGACCCAATATTGTATTTTTTGTGTTTTAATATTGTGTCAGTATTGGTTGAATCCTGCAATATTGCGCCTACATTCAATATTGGTCCAATATTGCCCGAATATGCACAATAGTGTGTTCACATATGACTAATCAAAAACATTTTTTTATTGAAAATCTTTTGATCAAAAGTTGTTACTAAGTAGTATAGGAGTGGCTGATTACAAAATTAACATCGGTTCTTCCAAATTCAAAATGGCAGACTCAATATGGCGCTTGAGAAGTAATATTGAAGTAATATACTGTAGATTAAATTTGGAATATCTTGAGAAAGAAAAATCGTAACAAAGCAAATAAAAATAAATTTTGAAGGGCAAGAGAAGTACTCAATGATATCTTAAGTAGAAATGAGCGTAAAAATCGCTGTCCTGGATATATGAACCTAAATATCTCCAAAAGCCCTATTTTTAGTACTTTGAAGTTAGAATATCTCGAAATCTTGACGTGCTAGGGCAATTCTGCTGCCGGATTTATATTCAGCGTCTAAAAACCTACAAAAAATGATATGTTTAACTCAGGTGGTACAAAAAAAGTAAAATTTTGTATAACTCCGATATCAGCCGAAGCCGATCCTGAAGATTTTGCATAATATATTTTATGTATTTTCTTAGGTTTTTCTACCAAATCTTTGGTAACTTGGTTTGGAGTAAAATGTACTTTAAATATTTTAAATATTATTTAAAAATTGTCAAAAAAAATAATACTAAACTCCATTTTAAATACTTTCCGCACTGTGAATATTAAAATAATACTATGATGTGTTCAAATGAAATTAATATTTTATCAAGGTAATCACGCTTACCTGCATTTCTAGTATAAAAAATGTAATTTAGTCAAATTTTTGAAGCACTGAGAGGTGAGTTATATATTTTTAACTAAGTTTGAATAGTAGTAAGTACTACAGAGCATTTTTTTGTATTTTTAAAATTGAAAGGTGTAATATTCGGTATGTTTAAGTTTTTTTTTATTTTAAAAATGACTTATAAAATCGACATTAAATTTTGAAATCTATTGGTAATAATATACATAATTAGCTTAAAAGTTCTCGATAATATGTTTTGTTTGTATATTTGTATCCATTATATATTTTTTTATAAAATTTATTAAAATTTTCAGGTATTTTTAAAATTGCAATATATTTATTTATTTTTATATTTATTTAAAAAAAAATTAAATCACTTTTTTAGAGTCTACACAAATCACTGTTGTTAACATAATGCTGTGTACTTGGATATTTGCATTTAATTGTATAATTTTCGAATCACATGGCTTGGTAACTATTAAAAAAATTGATTTGTAAATTGTTAATAAAATATTTTCTTCAGGATAGTGGCCTTCGAGTTTCCCTGGAATATTTTCATCTTACCTGCACTAATGACCAATATTTTAAAGGTGATGCTATTACAGTTCCAGTAAGCAACAAAACTAAAAAATTACGAGCAACCGGTTTAATTAGATATAAACCAACTGACGATTTAGAAGTGAGTATTAAAAAGTTTTTTTTTTAACAATTTAAAACAATTTTATTTTCTTAGTTAGATGTGACAGCCTTAAGAGTTCTAAAGAAAAACAAGGAATATTTATTTACTCGTGTAAAAAGACGCATTAAATCCCTTCTATTTTTTACTAGAGTTCCTCAAACTGAAGACCTTCTTGAGCATTTTTTTCCTGCTCTTACTTGGCCACCTCTACCAAACGTAAAAGTTCTTAAAAACATTTTTTAATATCAATATAACCATTTTTCTAGAAGTTACATGTTACAAGTTACAAGTAGTTAATTATTACGCATCTTTTGTTGCTGTTGTCTACTAGTAACTTGAACAAAAATTCTAAAATTAATTTTTTAAACCTAATAATTTTAGGTAACATATGCACTTCGAGACTGGTGGCTTCCCAACTCTCAACTTCCTACCGATATACCGATAGCTCTCCCCACTGGTAGATTTAAAGCGTTAGGAACTATTTTATATCCAAATAAAACCATACTTGCTACTGCCGAAGCTATGGTTAACGTTATTCATTCTTATGAAGATTTCGATTAACAATTAATTGTAAAAATAGGTAGAAGTTTATATAAATAATATAAAACATAATAACAAATAAAATATATTTTTCTAGTGCTATTAAAGATTGGTTACTTACTCTGTACATAATTGTAGAATTTACTTTGCTGTAATACAATATTTTATGGTAAGATTTTTTTAACTTCCTTCTTTAAGTAAGGACGAATAAAAATGATTGCTTTCCACATTTTTATTAATGTGCTAATATCCTTCACATTGGTGCATATATAATTTAAATAATAAAATTTATGCATTAATTGGCATATTAATCAGTGTAAATTTTAATCGGCTACAAAAGTCAATAAAATATTGTTGCCTTGTATATTGTGTTCGATCTTTTGTACTTGGCGATAGAAGGGGTGATGTGAAACAAAACTGTATGAAAATGTTTTAGTTGTGCGTATTGTGATAATAGGTTGACAAGGCCTGACAGGGCAGATGAATGAATGAAAGCGCTACAGTGACTAGAGGAATAATAAATTAATAGATGCTTATTTTGATATTACTGCTTATAATGCATATCATAATAAATTGCTCCAACCTAACAATGCAATGTGAATTTCCAGTGGATAACAATATTTTTCCAATTTAAATTTAAATAAGCACAAACATGATTTCCAACAACAACAACAACAACATATTTCTGTCGATCTTATTAAAATTTCTCGGTAGAGTATGTAAGGAGATTCCTGAAAGCGATTCAGTTCCTATTTCCTTTTATGCAATCTCTACTGTATAAGGATTACCGAATTAACGTATAATCTCATAATAGATCGCCTTAATTCGGTTGATGGACTATTTATGTTTATTCTAAATAATATATAAGTAAACCTGCTCCTAAGATTTATTAAATTTATAGAAAATTTAAGAAGGCAACGCAGGTGTTCGATAGAGAGTTTAGATGTCCATCTTTTCAGTAGAATTTATTTTTATTGAAGTGTTAAACGAGTAACTTTTCAGAACTGGTCAGGAAGGCAGCTGTTCAGCTTTCTCAAACTTTTTTTTTATTTCATTCTTACTTTTCATTGTATATTCAATGTTTCATTGGTACTTTTTTAAATTTTTACTTTTTCAATGTTTGAAATTTATAATCTAAAAATCATAGATCACAATCTATGCTGCGGTTGTGGTGCTGTATATCGGCCACACAGGTGAGGTAGACCGGAAACTGTATAGACGGTGTAAACCCATAATTATTTGACTCTTATTTCATATCACTTTTACAAAACTCTAAATCCTGAATAAATATAATAGAAATAATAATATTATGTACAATATTCTTTCCTATTAATTATTTTTAAATTTGCCCTACATTTTTATTTTTATTTATTTCAAAATGCTATATTTAAGTGAATACTTTAGATAGAGCAGTATAAACATAATAACCAAGTACACTCATCTAATGGATTTCTAATTGTTGAAAATGTTTGATATCAGTACTTTTTAAAATCAGATAAAACAAATTATTATTACAAATATTATAGGATAAATTATTATTAAAATGTCATCTCATTTTACTATATTTTCATTGAAGTTTACTTTCGTACTCTATTACAATTCATAAGTGAAATAATGTCGACGTTTTATAGTGCAAAAGTGTTTTGAATATTTTTTTTTGAAAAAAACAGTTTGATTAATTATATATTTGACACTAACGATTTTTACTGAAATTAACTATTTTCTCTGGGGTATCTCTGCAAATGTAAGTAATTTCTTGCGTTTAAAATAATTATTTTTAAATTTAGAAATCAATTTTTTTTATTTTTTTTTTATTTTATATTTTTTTTGGATCATCCTAATTAAAAACAATTTAAAAAAAATTTCATTACAATTTAATGAAATAAATCGAAGGAAACGTAGAACACAAGATCAGCTTGATAATCGGTGCATTCTTTGAATTGAAAACGCTTTTATTGGATATTACGTGCATTAAATTTCAAAAAAAAAAAACTAATTTTCGAGAGGTGTTTTGTTGAGGAATTTTGGGGTAAATCTTTAGGAATTAAAGGAATTAAGAAAGAATTTAAGGAATTAGAGGAATTAATTGCAAAATTTAGGAAATTAGTAAGAAAATATAGTGAAATTAGTGGGGAATTAAAAAAAATTGAAAGCGAATTAGTAGATCGCGCAATGTCGACTGCACAGTTCTGTGCCATCAAAGAGAAGTGAAAGAACCCGACTAGAAATTTCTTAGGGCGTTCCCTAACGCGTTCTCTGGGCCTGATCTGGTTTTAGAATGGCATGCCTTATTAGAACATTTATTTGGGACCCACATCTGGCTTAAAGCTGAGGAACCTTAACAGGGCAGTCCATGGCTACACCCGATTACTGCCCAATATGGCCCATATCTAGAGAACCTTTATCAGATAGGATCCCCTATCAGGTGTTAATCTGGCAAACCCTATCGGGCAGTCATGGCTACACCTGATTGCTGCCAGATGTGGTGTGCTTGAAGGGATCCTGGTCCCAAGCACCTTTATGATCCCTCAGCTGGTTGTAATCCGGCAACCCTTCTGGAGCAGCTATGGCTACACCTGATTGCTGCCAGATCTCAAACAAAATAACTCAAACAAAATAAATTATTATACTTAAATATTTAAAAATTAAATATTTTAAAAATATAATAGTATATTACTGGCCGAGCATCGAAAATGATTCGTTACTGGGCGTGCAGCTATATTAAAAAGCGAGAGTGAGCGAGCTTTTTAAAGCTGTAAGCCCAGTAGCGAATCATATTTCGAGGTGAGGTGAGTATACCTTTTTATCGGAAAACATAAAATTATCTTTATATCAAATATAAAACATATTGTTAAAATTACATATCGTGACAGATAAGACGAATTAAAACTATGTGGTTAGAGCAACCCTCTATGGCGAAATGTATTAAGTGCTTGAATCTTAATTGCATCGTTTGGAGATCGTGAGTTCGAACCGCAATTCAAATTCAAATTTTTATAATAGCATTTCTTTATAATATAAATGACTTGTCAAGACGAAATAACAGAATCGACCATTGCGTCCCCCTTCATCACCTCATTAATTTTCAAAATATCTTTCTTACAAAAGGATTCAAAAGGAAAAATATGCAATTTCAACAAATTTGGGAATTCGTTCCACTGTGACCCTCCTGCAGAGGTTTTCTTTTAAAAACAGAAGAGAAAATGAAATGTATGACGACCCTGTGTAACTACAGAAATGTATTATTATGTGTACAATAATTTTTAATTTTTACTAGACAAATTATGTTTAGTATTGGAAAATTCGGGGGTGCACTAGAGAGGGATTGTCGGTTAACCCGAAAAAAACCTCCGTTGTAGCCTTTTCCAAACGCAGGAATCTGTAAGACGTATAAGCACTAAAAATGTGGAGAAAAGAACTACATGTAGTAAAAGAAGTCAAAAATCTAGGATTAATTCTAGATAACAAGCTGACTTTTACCTCACAAATACGACACGTACCAAACAAGGCCACGCGGGCCTTATGGGCCTGCAGAGGTATGATTGGTAAAACATGGGACTAATGGGATTTTACCCTACCGATGAGGGTGCCACCGTTTTAGCAAAATGGCTGCGTTAGGCGGTATAGCATGATTTGTTTTCTATTACAAACGGACACATGTTCATGATTATTAAACGATTTTATGATTTGTACGAAATTTTAGGAATTACAGCGGCGATAAGATTAACGCCCACTGCAGCCATGGCTCTCTCGAGCCATGAAGCTCTTCTGGGACTGCATCCACTGCACTTGGTGGTGGAGGCAGAAGCCCTATTAACTAGCAGCATACAGGCTGATAATAATTAATGGACTTGGGCATGTTACCCACACAAAAGGGCATCATCCGAAAACCATTCAGAGTGATATCTGAGGGGCAAGGAGAGTTGGGCAGACGATATAACACCATGTGGTATACAGATGGGTCAAAAACAAAAACAAGTACTGGTGTTGGTGTGTGTGACGAAGGAGCGGAGGATACATTCATCATCAACCTGGGCTGCCACGCTACTGTATTCCAGGCAGAAGTAACTGCTATCTCGGCTTGTGCTTGTGAAATGATACTGAGGGACTACAAAAATATGCGAATCTGTATCATGACAAGCAGCCAAGCTGTTCTAAAAGCCTTGGAAGGGGTAGAAATACAATCCAAGCTTGTAAAACAATGCCTGGATGCACTGGTAGAATTGGCAATCTGCAATAGCATTACACTCATGTGGATACCGGGACACCAGCGCATAAAGAATAATGATGAGGCGCATCGCCTGGTCAGAATGGCTTCTAGTTAAACCCTGATGGGCCCTGAGCCCACTTGCGAAATTGCGTACAAAACCGCGAAAGGGGGTATCAGGAATATGTTAAGGAGAAAACACTTGCTTACTGGGGGGGGGGGGGGCTTCCCGGACTGAAACAGTCGCGGATGTTCATTAAGGATCCTTCAGGTGAGACCAGAAGCAAAGAAATAATTCAGCTGTGAAGAATTAATAGTGGGACTTTTTACAGGACACTGCTGCCTGAACAGACACCTCAGCATTATGGGGATAATTAAAGAAATGAAGGATGTGTGGTGAAGCGGAGGAAACTCTTCACCACATTTTATATTTTACCGCGGACTTCTATACCCGGAAGTAGAGGGGATAGGGAAAGCACCTCTAGGCCGCTTACTCGACTTTGTCGAGGAAACGCGGCTATTGGAGTAAAACAAGGAATGTGGGGCACAATAAGCTTAAACTTCAGTGCGACGAGTGGGCGTAAAACTACAACCGGTTAAATAATAATATTAATGTTTTGTTTTACAATTTAAATTGTACTTTTACTTTTTTTTATAAGTTTTTTTATTTAAAAATAAATTGTTTATTTTATTTATTAGTAGGGAATTACTAAATTATGGGACTTAGTAAGGAATTACTAAATATTTTTTAAAATTAAAAAGAATTATAATATACTAACTGGAAAGCCTGTCCGCGGACGGGCAGCTAAATGGTGGATCTCTATTTTAGCGGTATTAATTAAAAAATTCCTAACACTAACCTAACATCGACCGGTGCATCTTTATTTTAAAGATCTAAATATAAGCAACAGTTTCCAAATTTGCCAATTTTAATTGTTCGTTGATCCGATTATCCAATTATCCGTTGATCCAGCTATCCGATTATCCGTTTATTTTCGGTTATACATTAAGACGTCTTTCTCTTTGGTTTTTCATTTCTTCTCTTTGTTTTTCTTCTCATTAATCATGTCTGCGTTTTGGGGTTTTTCTAACCAAAAATAGGACACGCTGTAGCAGCAGCAGCGTCCTGGCATTTCATATTTAGGATTTCTAAATTTTAATTGTTTTTTTTTGTAACCTAATTATTAAATACTTTCCTTTTCAAATGTTTTTAGTCCTAAGTTCACTTTCATATATTTTTCGGTTGGTAAAAAATCGACAAACCGGAGTTTTCTTTTTTCACCCAAAAAATGACAAGCTGTAACAGGAGCAGCAGGATTTTCTGTATTAAGATAAAGGGAATTGGTAAGGAACTAGGAGAATTAGTAACAATCTTGGGAATTAGTGTACACAGTAGTGTACACAGTACACAGTTTCAGCGGTTTACCTCTCGCTAATTTCTAACGAAAGCTTCCTTACAAGTAATGTTTGAAACAGTATCAATTTGGTACCAACTCTGAGAGATTAATCACAAAGAGGGGAAATTCTTGTGCGCAATTTTTTAGAAATTTTGAAAAACTTGCCTTTATCAAGTTGGCCTCTTTATTTTAGAATTTGAAATATTTTTTGTCATTTGAAAGATTTATTTTTCTAATTGAGCTACTCAAAGACCCTGTTTTTGTAGATCCGAAATTTTTGCGTTGCGGCCGCTTCAGAGATGTTTTTAATGGGTGCCGCGGTTTAATGATTTACTGTTTACTACTGTTTACTTATGAATAATTCATAAAATTAAAAATTTTTTATTTGTGACTAACTGGATACCCGGCTTCGCCCGGAATCTCATGAAAAATAAAATAATTTGCTTTCGTCGAAAATACTTTGATTTAGAGCTTTTGTGTGTGCAGCCAAGAGCAGTCATATTATTTAATCGTAAATTAATAGCGCCATCTATCGGAATAGAAATGAAGTAATTGCTTTTTTCGTAAAAATCTTACTCAGATCCTAACAAACATTAAAAAAAAATTGGCCAAATCGGTTTGATATCCCCTGTTTAATAGAGTACATGAAATAATTAAGAAATTAATAACTTTTAAGTTATGACCTTCTTGTGATACCTGATCAATCTAGCCAAAGGAAATAAAACAATTCGCAACTGTTATTTATGCAAGACTTCGTTCGAGAATCTTTAGTTTTAATGAGAAATTACTGCTGCAAAATATCCTCATTAAATAACTGCATCCAACCGCATATTTACGCCATTATCCTTATTTATTGAAATTAACGATCTCCGCAATTAAACAAAACATTAGCAGCACTCATTCATTTCGTGTACTGCGTATATTACAAGTATTTAGGAAACCTCTCAAAATTCTCGAATATGTTCTGGAGCTCTTTAACTCAATGATTTTTAATCTAATTATCTAATTTAGTGGATATAATTACCGAGTAATTAACCAATTATTTGGAATAACCAGAAAATCGGATTCTGGGCTGTCTCAGTGAGTAGTAGAAAAAAAATGGGGGACAGCCGAGGGGAAACCCCTGGAGAAATTTGGTGTACAAGTAAAGAAAACTCTGAGGAAATGCAAAAAATTTTTAGGATATTTGGAAAATCTTGTGAATTTTGTGGAATAGTGCGAAAAATTTTCATAAGAAATTTAATTTCAATTTTAGGAAATTCTAGAAAATCCAAGGAAATCTTAGGAAATCTAGAAAATCTTAGGAAATTAGGAAATTTTAGTAATATTCTAGATAACCTTTTTTTCACTTTTTCAACTTTTTCTAAATGAAATCTTGAAGCAATCCAAAGAAATCTGAGGAAATCAGGGGAAATCTCATACTTAAACGGAAATCTGGTGTTCAGAAATTAGGTCCGCGGTTTCCCCCTCCAATGACTTTAAATTTTAAAATGAAATTAAAATCCTGCATGAATTTACAGAATTGGGTATCGTAGTTGCCAGCGATTGACTGATGAGGAAACCCATCTTATTTTAATCTCGAGTCTCGATCAAGGTAACATAATTCTTGTCATTGTCGAACGATCTGCTTTTGCATCTTAAACAGAAAGGCTGATGCCTTATTTGGTGTCAATAAAAGCTCTGGATGGATAATAATGAAGGTAATATCTACCTAATATACTTTATGCGACTGATACCACTAAAATCTTAAAAATACAATTAAGCAACTAAATTTAAAAATTAATAACAATTTGTTATTTTTACAAAACATTTCGACATTGACGTCCCTGTAAAGAAAATTTAATGAAAAAATTAAAAACATGTTTTCGGATGAAATAAAATGTTTTTGTACATTTTTTGTTCTAATTCAATTACGGACGTCGTAGAAGGATTCGCCATAAATGGTTATAGTTAAAAACTGTTGAAAGACGTGAACACCCCAAATGTAATAATATAAATTACTGAATCGCAATTAATATATCTCAGCCGTAATTTTTTTTTAAGAAACTAAAATTGCAATACAGCTAATTTGTTTTAAAATTAATTTGTCGTTAATTCCGTTTCCAATGCGAACTGCTAGTTTTTAACTGCAGTGAGATTAAATTGCGGGTAAAAACTAATACTTAAAGTAATATTTCTCTCATGAAATATCCTTCCGGAAAAATTATCGAGGGTTAAAGTATCTTATAAAATGTTCAGACGGACGGGTTAACAGCTGCAGGATAATAAGAAACGGCATAAAATTTTTGTGAATTAATAATAAGTGAAATTCTTGAAGTATCAATTATTATTGTAATTAAAACAATTAATTAGGGTTTACCCAAAAATTAGTAGAAGTTCTCATATAAATTTATGTCACATAAATAGTTTGACGTTTTTATCGTTCGAAGTTCGAAATTATATTAATTAGATCTCGATAGCTCCAAAAACATGTTTTTGCTGAAAATCTCAGTTTTAATGACAGAATAATTCAAGTTTTTTTATGAAACTACGAATAAATAATTTTATTCTCCATACCAAATTTAGAAAAATATTCAGGTTAGGTTGGATTAGGTTGGGTTAGGTTTAGGCACAGCATGTTCAATAAAATTTCGTATGGATACAGGATTTATTAAATAACTTACCTCTTTATTATTTTATTGAAAAGTAAAAGCAATTTATTTTTTTGTCCTCATCAAACGATATTCTAAGAAAATAAACAGCTTAACCAAGTAATTAAAACTGTTGTTTCGAAGCACAGCAGGACACCATCTAAGAGACGGCAACAATGTGGGTTTCTAAGAGTATTTCAAAACATTAAAATAATAAATACTACATAAATAGCAACACATTTAGCCTAAAAAAATCAATTAAAATCGGTAAGCAGTTTTAATAAAGTTGCAGACTTCAAACAATATTTGGGTCCAAAGTTCCTAAACCATGATTATAAACCGGCAAGGACTCTAGCGAGAGTACTTTACATGATATTGTACATAAGTTTTATTACGGCTTAACCGTTTTTTGTTGAAAATAACAAACTTCGTAATAGTTTACAAGAAATTGATACGTAGTTAGCAGGTTCTATCCAATTGCTCACAAAATCTGAACAATGGAATAACGAGGGTTGCTAATACTGTAATCTTATTAATTTATTAAATTAATTTAACTTGGACAACCGTCCAGCGTATTTTACCGTTCTTGTGCTAATCACACTAAAATGTAGGGCGTACAAAACAACAATAAAAAAAATTTGCTTTGTAGACATCGCATAACTTTCCCCATTTTTACATTTTATTTCTTATGAACTTCTTATTCCAAACCATCGACATAAAACTGAACATTTAATTTATCTCAAAAAAATTGAACAAAATGGTGATCTAAAAGTAACTAACATTGAAAAAGTGAAAAATCAAGTTTCACCCGACAGTGCAAATTTAAATTTTGATGATTTTTCTTTTTATTAGGAAACTGGAAGCACTGTCATCCAAAACAATAGCAAAAATGAATCTCTTTATTGTATTGGTACTGTTTTGCAAAATACTTTCAGGTTCGGTATTGGTGTACTATTACTCTCAATGAAAAACAATTACTATATTAGAGCTTCTTTTAGACCAGTACTACAATTAAACTGGAACACCTTATACCAACTTACGTTAATAATAAAATAATTGATTTTGATGTAAATGCAGTTCCATATAATGAAACAATTAATGTACTTAATCAGACCATGAAGTTTAAATTCGATGTAACTGAAAATATTATGCTGGTAAGTTCTCTGATTCAATTTTCTTCTTTTTCTTCTTTAACTTTCTGGAGATCAATGATCTGTTTAATTTTTCCGAAGCTTCCGAATTTTTCAGTTTTAATCGTATTATTTGAATTTTTAAAAATCTTAGTGCGACGTGGCGTCTTATAGAATAACTAAAAGTAATCGTACTTTTCTAATATCGCAAGTTGTTATTCCATTTAAGGAAACTATTACAATGGAACAAACCAACGTGGGAGCTCTATGGAGAGAGTACACGCGGCCACCATTAATTTGGCCACCAAAAAAAAACGTAGGTAGGAATTTTGATTTTTCAAATTAATTACAAATTTGTAATTTTAGATTAAGTATCATACTTTTGGTTGGACACCAGATGGTAGCAAGCTTGCTTTCGCTCTACCATCCGGGGATCTAAAAATTGCGATGACCGTAAGATTTCCAAATCGTACAAGAGTTTATGGAAGTGAGTGGCTTGTTAACATTAAGTTTCATTAATGAATTGTAAATTTCAATATTAAACAATGTTTAATTAAAAAGTATTAAAAAGGAAAAGAATTTTGAAAACTAAAATATCTATTATAGCTAAATATATTATAGTAAAATAATCCTCCCCTTTTTTAGAAATCGGAAAATTTCTTTTTTTTATTTTGCGAAGCATTAAATTAAAAATCGCAAAAACATGTTTTGTTCTGGCCCCCCCTTTCTCGAAACTTTTGAAATTTTATTGTGTATTATGTCGTATTCTTTGTATTGCTAAAAATTTCAGTCCTAAGTTTAATATTAACCGGGTAAAATCGCAGATCAAAATTTCGCGCAGGCCCCCCTTTTCCAAATTAAAAAGTATTTTTACTTTGTATTGCTTTTTCGTGTTGCTATGGTTATGCATAATTACCAACAGATGAAATTTTGTTTAGCAATTCGCGCAGTTAATATTAAATTTTTTACGTAAATTTATGACAGTTCAAACGTTACAAATTGAATACAAAACAAAAAATTTTGAACTTTTGAAAAAAGGGAGGCCAGCGAGAAAATTTTGTTTACCGATTTATGCGGTTAATATTGAGCTTAAAACTTTAATTTTTAACAATAAAAACAATACAATTTGAATACAACTTAATACCACAAAATTTAAAAATTGTTGAAAAGGGGTTTGAAAATTTGAAAATTTACGCGGTTAATATTAAACTTAAAACTTTAAAATTTAACAATACAATAGGTACAATTTGAGTACAATATAATACAATATTTTAAAATTTTTATTTGAAAATTTTGCGCAGGCCTCTCTTTTTCAAATAAAATAATTTTTTTGTTTTGTATTGCATTCACTTTGTATTGTTTTTTGTTTTTTGTTTATTTTTTATTTACGTAACAATCCAATTCAGTGTGAATACAGCACAACTCAAAAAAAGTAACTTTTAGTTTTTAAATGAATAGGGCTGATTGCACACACATCCCTTGGTGACATATACTTTTTAATTTACGCCGCTAGTTGGCGTCAAGTCTCCCAATTCGCACTTAATATACAAATCTTACAATATTATTAATTTAAAATAAATTACAAATTAAACATAATTTAAAGAAATAAACATTTTTAAATTTTATTCATCTCCGCCTCTTTATAAATAATATCACGACAATATAAATTTTTTTTTTTTTGTATTGTGTGTTGCATAGCTGCATTCTCTTGGAATTGGACTGTATCGTAAAAATTCTTTTCATTTCGCAAAGCATTAAATTAAAAATCGAAAAACCCATGTTTTTGCGCTGGTCTCCTCATTTTGTTTTTCGCAAATTTTAATTTTAATTTAAAACTTCGCGGATTGAAAAATATATTTACGAAACAATCTAATACAAAGTGAATATAACACATTACAAAAAAGTAATTTTTAGTTTTCGAACGAAGGGGGCTGACTTCATGCATATTCCTAGCCGAGATACAGTAGCAATTCCTAATGCAATTTCCATGACCGCTATACTGTATATATTTTAATTGATGCCGCTAGTTGGCGTAAAGTCTCCCTATTCGCAGCCTATACAAATCTTACAATATTATTTAAAATTACGAATTAAACATTTTTTAAACAAATGAATCCTTTAAAACTATATGCACCCCCGCCCCCTATCACGACAATATGTTCAAAATAAGCTATTGGTGTGAGAACAGATTTTTATGAGCTTCATTGATTCAATTTGCTTACCGAAAGCAGGATATAATATCTATTGTATAAGATATTGATTGCAAATTACACTGAAGTACTTTGGTAAGTGAAATTTATAATGATATCTCTGTTTATTTGTTATTCACATGAAAGGAACATATTGATCACTAAATGTTGATGTTTATCAATATTTGACAGCTGTATTCAAATTGTACTGAGCGGCGTATGCTTATGAGATGTGATGTGAATTAATAAAATTAAACTTAAATTTAAATTAAAACTTAAAAATATTTTTATCAATATGCATTTATAGTTTCATAAAACTGGCAAGCCGACCGATAGGTTACATTTTCGTAATAAATGTTATTAAGTTAAATAAGTGTTAATTAAAAAAAAAAAATTATAGAAGAGAACCAAGATGTAAATCGGCAGGCAATATTGGTGCAATAACAAATATAATATTTAAAACTCAATAAATAGCAGCTTTACATTTTTTAAGCTAATTAATTTTACATTAATTTTTTTTAAATGATTCATATAATTTATAAAAAATATAAAAATTATAAAGTACAGTTTAATTTGACTATTGTTTTTTCATTTTTTATTAAATAATTACCGGAGCATGTCTAATGAGCCCCCATCAAGTTTTGTTGTACTAGTGCTTTGCTTATATTTTGTTGTCCCTGACAAATGTTTATTATACAAGGGCATCAATTTTTTATTATTATATCTTTTATAAAATAATGAAAAGCACAAATTGCAAATTTTGCTGAATTTTTTTAAATTGCAATTGCAGTTGAAAGCCAAGATTTACTTTCTGACATCCCAAAGATGTTTAACTTAGCCGACAGGGCAGCGCCACTTGAACTACAAACTTGATTTTTTACTCTCGAGTTAGTTCGGACATCCCAGTTCTCAACTTGACAGACTGAGCGTCGCCACTATCGTATTTTTTTAAACTTATTTTTTTCGTTTTACCGGTGAGCCATAAGATTACTTCATGGTAACGAGGTTGTTAAAAACCCAAGAATGACGCATATTATAAAATAATAGGCGGTTTTACGTGGGGCACAGGCTTTAAACTACCTTTGTCAGTTTAATTTAAATTTAAATTTGTAAAATATGAACAATTTTCTATGAGCTCCGTAAAATATTTGCTTGCATAACAACATCAGCAATGCATGCTATAGCGACTTTAAATCTGTCATTGAAATCTGAATATCAAAAATATCACAATATTAAATCAACGAAGGACAAATAAGAGCAGGTAATTAGAAATACATTAGAAAATTTTACATAAATACATGTTAGTAAAACGTGTAACTTGCTTAAATAAAGCATGAATAAATCTATAATTATTTTGTTATGCAGTTGCGGGATTCTTCAATCCTCTGGATTAGTATGTCGACACCTTAATAATTTTTTTAGATTAATCAAATATTTATATGCTTTAGAAAAGCACATTCGTTTTGAAATTGGAAAATACAAAAACAATTTTCGTCAATAAAAATATAATTGACTTTTATTCGGGTGTGGTACCAATCAATGCAACTCTCAACTATTTAAATCAAACAATCAAATTTAAATTTGAAGTGATTGACAATATTTTGGTATGTTTTTATTTGTGGTAAATTATATCAACTGATTAAGTAAATTAAACCTATACGTTTTGATGACTCTATTTTAATTTAATCAACCAAAAAATATCTTGCAATAAATCTGTTATTCAAACTGATAAATTTGAAAAATAAACCATTTTTTATTTTGTACGTCACATATAATTTTAATATTATTTGTTATTGTAGTGCGTTGTGTCAGCTTCTAGAATAACAAAAAATAAAAAAACATTTTCATTAGGACGATTTACTATAAACTGGAGGGAATCAATTTCAATGCAAAAATTTGGGGCTGATTCTATATGGGCAGATTACACTCGTCCACCCCTAATATGGCCACCACTAATAAATGTAAGTTTATAGTATCAGTACTCTCTTGACAGATTTAGAAAGTTTTAAGCACCAGCTCTCAAGTTCTAACGGAATGGCATCTTTAGTAGTCACGTCAATCAACCCCGTCCATTCATTTGATCAAACTAAATTAAATTGAGATCTTAAAAGCCTTAATTTTTAGGTTGCTTACCACACATATGGTTGGGCACCTGATAGTAGCAACTTTCCTCCTAGTTTACCTTCTGGAGAAATTAAGGTTACCACTACCTTAAAGTTCAAAAATAGTACAAAACTTACGATTTTCGATTGGATATTTGATGTTAAATATATAAACAAATGAAAAAGAAACTATTTTAAAAGCACAAAAATCACCTTTAGGTGTTTTTGTAGTTCAATAACCATAAAAACAATAAATAAATATAAAAAATATTTTTATTGAAAATTTTCTACACAGATATCGATGTTCAAACGTAGGACTTATAATACTGTTTAACAGTTCATTATTAGTTTGATTAGAAATTTTAAAAACTGAACAGACTTTCACGGGACGAAACAACAGTAAAATTGAGCAAAGATTTTCGAAAGCCGTTTTCGAAAAATTGAGGATGGAAGTTTTAGCGACTAGCGGTAGTGTAACGGTTGGGGCTTAAGACTCTTTTCTATGCAACTCATTTATCCGGTGTTCAACTTTCACTATAATTCAAATCCTTTTTCTTTCCATACTTTCTTTGATGGTCTTTTGTCATATATTCTCATTAAATGTTCTGTCGATTTAGTTTTCTGAATTTTTAATATACTCACAATACTCTTTTTGTCATATAATTTTTTTATTTGTCTGTTTGTTCTTCTTATCCAGTTGCCTTTAACCTATTTTCCTCCGTATATCTTTACTCAAGAACTTCCACTTCCATATTTCCAGCAACATCTGCTCTTACTTAATTAATCTAACTACATTTAATTCTGATTTTCTGAAGAGAGTGGGTTTCCTGGTCTTAAGCCCATTCTCACACTGAAGGCTCTAGACACCATTCCCTGTGCTCTTACTTTGTTTTGTGTCTATTTCTATTTCTATCAAATTTCTTTCTTTGTTTATGCAAAAATTTGTTTTTGCCCAAAAATTTTGTTTCTGCGCCACCAGTTGTATTACAAAACAGGGTCCCTGTTAACAACTTTGCATGCGGGTTTCTCAACTCCTTGTTGTGCCATCGCCACTGCCTGTTAATGTTGTGTTCACAGTGAAAAAAAGAGGTAAGTCTATGCTAAGTCAATCAATGCGCAAAACCCGCTGAACTAAAAGATGTCAACGATTTGCTAATTTAAGTTTCCCTTAATAAAATCTAAACATACATACAGGAAAATGCATTTTCATTTACACTGAACAGGGAAGTAAATGTCGTGGATGAAGATCAAGAGGAGTACACCGAGAGTTAGTGCAAAAAGTAGGTAAGTCACAAAAATGCTTTTTCGTTTTTCGACATAATTTTTCTATCAAAAATTGTTTTTTAGATATTTCATTCTTTAGGTTCATATCTACTCACACCAAGCAAAGTATATTCTAAAAATTCTTAAAAGTCAGTATTATTGACACATTAATTTCTTAAGCGAAAAACCAAATTTAGATAATATCAAAAGTGTTACTTATGCCCGTATTAATAGTCACGAATTAATCCGAGATTTAAGATAAATTCTTGAAATAGCAGCTGTTACTACGATACGGTCTAAATTTCAGTAATCTCATTGGTAAGTCCTAGGATTATCTTGAATCTCGGATTAATCCGTGACTATTAATACCCACATTAGTAACAATTTTTAGTAACCTTTTCAATTATTAACAAACTGGAAATTTTTTTTTAACCCCCCCCCCCCCCAAAAAATTATTTTGTGTCTCTTCCTGTAGCAATCATACCATAGTACTTTTTGACATAAAATATATACCTATTTACTTAGTTTTTTTTGTCCTGGAATGTTCTTAATGACCGCGTGGGCTTACAAATCTTGTCTTTCTAGCTTCGAGAACAACATCATTGTAAGGGATACAAAAAAACTCGAGTCTTTTCCGGATTCGGAGTGACAATGGGACTAAATAAGATGTTCTTTCTTATCCCAATGAGTAGACTATTAAGACAATTGAATTGAAATTACGATAATGTACAACACTTCTCTCTACTATTATGTAAATTTTACCTGCAAAAAATATGCCGAGAGCTAATTATGCCGAAGACTTTAACTGCGATAGCATCAATGGCGACAATTATTTATGCTGACAATTGATAATAAATATTTAAATTTACATTAAATTAAGAAACAGTAGGTCTTATATAATCGAAATAAACAAAATATTTACTCCATCCGTAATATTCGCGTTCTGATTATTACAGGGATGATTTTAATCATTTAAGTGGCTCAAAGACCCCGTCTTTGAAGATCTTCAATTTTCGAGTTGGAACTGCTTTAGGGATGTTTTAAGTGAGCAAAGTAACTCAAAGATTCTGTCTTTATAGATCTGCAATTTTGGAGTTGGAGCTGTTTTAGAGATGTATTTAATGAGTGAAGCGACAAAAAAATCCTGCCTATATAGATCTGTAATGTTACAGTTAGAGCCGCTTCGTAGACGCTATTATTGAATAGAGCAATTCAAAGATCTCCTCTTCATAGATCCGTAATTTTTCAGTTTGAGCAGCTTCAGGTATGCCTTTAATGAGTAAAGCGATTCAAATATCTTGTGTTGCTAGATTTGGAATTTTCGAAATAGAGTTACACTCTTAATGAGTGTAGTGATTCCAAGATCTCGTCTTTACAGATCGGTAATTTTCCAGTTGAAGGCGTTTCAGAGATGCTTTAAGTGAGTGAAGTGACTCAAAGATTTCGTCTATATAGATCTGTAATGTTTAAGTTGGAGCTGCTTCCGGGATGTTTTAATGAATGAAGCGACTCAAACCCGCTTCTAGATTCGTAATTTTCTAGTTTGAGCCGCTTCAGGAATGCTGTTAATAATTGGAGCAATTAAAAGATCTCATTTTTTACCTCTGTAATTTTTGAGTTGGAGCTACTTCAGGGATGTTTTAATGATGGAACGATTCAAAGATGCAGCCCTTTTAGATCTGTAATTTTGGAGTTATATAGAAACGCTTCAGGATATTTTTAATGAGCGAGGTGACTCAAACATCTTATCTTTATAGATTTGCATTTTTAGAGTTGGAGCCGCTTCGGTGATGTTACTATTTAGTACAGCAATTCAAAGAACCCGTATTTATAGATCTGAAATTTTAGAGTTAGAGCTGCTTCAGGAATGCTTTTAATGAGTAAAGTGACTCAGAAATCCCATCTTTATAGATCTGTAATTTTAGAGTTGGAGCCGCTTTAATGATTGGAGCGATTCTAAGATCTCGTCTTTATAGATCTGTTATTTTCGAGTTTTAGTAACTTCCGGCTATTTTTAATGAGTGAAGTGATTCAAAAATCATAATTATCGTTATATCGATCTACATTTTTTTAATATTCGATCAAATAATAACGTCACGCGATACAAATATTCCGTCTTTCTGCATCTGTAATTTTTGAGTTGGAACCGCTTTATGGGGGCTTTTATTGAGTAGAACAATTCAAAAATCCTGTCTTAATAGATCTGTAATTTTAGAGTTAAATCCGCTTCACGGATGCTTATGAGTGAAGTGACTCAAAGATCCCGTCTTTCTACGTTTTGTATAATTTTTGAGTTGGAGCCGATTTAGGGATGGTTTTATTGAGTAAAACAATTCAAAGATCCCGTGTTTCTAGATCTGTAATTTTGGGATTTTAGTCGCTTCAGCATATTTTAATGAGTGAAGGGACTCAAAGGTCCTATCTTTATAGATCTGCATTTTAAAGTTGGAACCGCTTTGGGGATGCTATTATTGAGTAGAGCAATTCTAAGATCCCGTTTTTATAGATTAGTAATATTTGAGTTGGAACTGCTTCGGGGATGTTTTTAATCAGTAAAGTGACTCAGGTATCCCATTTCAATGAATGAAGCAATCAGATGCATTTGCACAAACCTGCAAATTTTTGAAGCGGCAAATTTTCGTTTTTTGCATGTGAAATTTTGGATATTGTTATTCCATCATCTATCCAACAGTGAAGTAATTCATTAAAATTCCTATGAAATTCATGAAATGATGGCCACGCCCCTTAAAAAAAATTTTTTCGCCTGCGGCGCACAGTAATTTTACATTCAAAAAGTCAAATGCTATTTAGCCGCGAAGGCGAGCTATTCTCGTTATCTCTAAAATAAGCCTTAAACTGGCAAAATAGACTAACGCCGGTGCTGGAAGCACCCGTCTTTCTAGATCTGTAATTTTCGGGTTAGAGCAGCTTCTGAAACTCTCGTAATGAATATAGCGATTCCAAGATATCGTCTTTGTAGAACTGCATTTTTAGAGTTAGAGCCGCTTTGGGGATGCTATTATTGAGTAGAGCAATTCAAAGATCCCATCTTTATAGATTTGTAAAGAGTTGGAGCTACTCAGGGATTTTTTTAATGAATGATGCAATTCCAAGATGCCGTCTTTCAAGATCTGTAATTTTTGAGCTAGATTTACTTCAGGGATGTTTTTAATGAGTGAAGTTACTCAAAGATTCCGTCTTTCTAGATCTGTATTTGTCGAGTTAGAGCCTCTTCAGGGATACTCTTAACAAATGGAGTGATTCCAAGAACTCGGCTTTATAGTTCTGTAATTTTCGAGTTGGAGCTGTTTCAGAGATGCTATTGTTGAGTACATCAGTTCAGCATCTCTGCCAAATCCATTATTCTTATCTCATCAAACTCAAACGAAGGATCTGTGTCTCTGTGGTGGACTATCAACGCTGTTAAATCTTTTTCTTCTATTTCTTTATTACTTTTCGGTGAACTTACATTTTTATCCAATACATCACAATCTGTATTGTTGTGTTGATATAATTGTTGTTTTAGTCTTTGCGTGGTCTGGCCAATATATGATGAATTACAACCAGAACACTTAATTTCAAAAAGCAGTTCTGACATATTTTCTTGTTTTACTTTATCCTTAAGTCCTGATAAATGATCATAATTAGTTTTTATGTTGTCGATGTCTAATCTACAGTAATCTCTCAACATCTTCTGGATCCTCTCAGTCAAACCTCTTATGTAGGGGAATCTAAAATAAACATCCGGCTGGATATTAATGAACCACCTCGGATAACCATTACTGATAAGAATCTGTTCTATTTTTCTATTTTCATTCAGGAAATCAGGAAGCTTCGGGGATGTTTGTAATGAGTGAAGAAACTCATCAAAGATCCCGTTTTTCTAGATCAGTAATTTTCGAGTTATCCTGTCTGTCTTTCTAATTATTAAAAAAGGAATTTAAAACAATTCGGAACGAAGACGTAGGTCTGTTCTGTAAGAAGTAGGATAGGGAAGCTTTAAGCGATATTTTTAACAAAATCATCGTCGAAACATGCCGCAGCAGTTTTTTTGGCAAAAAATATTCAGTGAGCATTAAAAATGCGTTCTAGTAGGGTGCTACCGTAGCTAATAAAATCTATTAATTGAAATTGAGCTTTCAGCATGCAGCATTCTTTTCAGACTCCGCTTTTCAAATATATTCAGTATTTTTATATGTAAAATATGTGAAACGGATACTGACTATAATCAAAATCATCAAAGAAAAGTAAACGGTAAAAACGTTATATAAAATTCATTTCAAACTAACATTTATAGCAAAAATTAAATATTGATTAAAACCTTTATTATAATAAGAACTTTTAAAATTAAATTTCTCTCTTGTCCTTGTCGAATGCTTCCTGATAGAAACGTCGTGACCTAAAGGCTTTCTTGGCAAATTACCTCGGTGGTTTTCCTGTGATTAACTGTCTTTAAATTAAATTTAAATTTGGTATTTAGGAAATTCGTATATTGTTATATTGGAAGTAGACAAAGTCAAAAGCACGAGAGTTTCTGACAATTTTATACCTACTGAAAGCGCTTTGAGAAAATGTTTTTATATCAACACTGCGAACACCGCTGAATATGAGTCGGTGTTCAAATTTCAATTAATAGCTCAAATCAGGACAATAGAAAAGCATCCTTTGTTGTTTGTTTAAACCACAAGGACATATTTTAGTAGTTAAAACTACATAACAAAAATTATTAAAACAGTAGAGTGTAACGCAAGACTTGGTCGGATGTACTTTTAAAAATTATGAAAAACTGTGCATTAATTATTATGCTGTTAATTTTTAAGACTCCTGGAAATTTAGCAACAGTATGCCTGCTAGAAATAATTGATTTCAAATTAAGGGCAATATAAGTTTGTGTTTTAGAAAAATTTGCATACTGTTAAACTAGAGAGCGCTAGGGCGACGTACGTTAATACCGGATTAATTGATTTCGAGACGGGCGTGATTCCATTCAATAAAACACTCAACTACTTAACTCAAAGTTTAAAACTAAAATTTTCGGAAGTTAATAATATTTTTGTAAGTTAAACATTTTTTAAAATAACACGATTTTATCGTTGGAGCTTTTAGAGCGATGTGGCGACTTATCGGATGACAAAGACTAATCGATCATTTTTATTTGGTCAATTTACTCTGAGCTGGAAAAATTCGATGGGAATGGAAAAATTTGGCATTGACTCTTTATGGAGAGATTACACCCACCCTTCTTTAATTTGGCCACCGCGACCAAACGTAAGTAGGAATTTAGAAATTTTTTATTCCTCTAATTAACGAATTGGCTCTATAAATCCGCTAATATTTCAGGTTGTCTATAAAACTTTCGGTTGGGCGCCTGAGAGTAGTCTATTTCCTAATACCATACCTGCCGGAGATATCAAAATTGTATCAGCGTTAATGCTTCAAAACCGCACTATACTTAATAATGTAGAGTGGATATTAAGGATTAGCTATACGGGATCCTGATTGGATATCAAAACAAAAAAGTTTTATAAAATTTAAAATCTATTATTTGCTTGAGAAATTGAGTCTGATGAAAAATCTTAAAATTTATTACTTAGGAATTTTTAATAAAAATTAAATTACAAAGTTATGATAATACTATATATTAATAATAATATTTTGTTAACTATAGAGATTGAGTTTTGATGTACAGGTTATATTAAATATATTTTAAATTAAAATTTTTTCAATAAGCATTTCATCTTTTTAATCCGATGTTATTCTAGTTTCTAGTGAAAAATGTTTAAAAATTGTAATAATTGTGCTGATCTTGTGAACTTTCTCAACAATAAATTTCGATTATTTAGCTGGAGATTTTTACAAATCGTCAGTTGCATATAATCAAAAATTAAAATGAAAATCTCAGAAATACATAATTGCATAATTTTTTATTATGATAAAATGTATACCGTAATATGTACATTCATTTAACATTGCAAACTGAAAATAAATACATACAGTAGTGGTCATGCAAATTTCAATGGGAATTATTCCCAAATTAAGAAAATAGAATAGAAATTAGAAATAGACAAAAAGTTAAATTTTTAGTTTGAAACTCAAAAACTCAAAATTACATTTTATTTTTTGAACACAATCACTAAGCTACCTTTTTCAAACCGGGAGGTCTGGGGAGTATGGAATACCCCCAGCATATCAGTAATTGTATTCAAAATAACACTTTCTTTGCGCACAATCTTCGGTGTACTGGAGGGTATTCCATACCCCCCAGACCCCCGGTTTAAAAAACCTAGCTATTGTGATTATATTGTGTGCGGTTATTGAATTTTATTGGAAATGTTATTTTAATTTGGAAGTAATCACCGATGTAATTTCCATGACTGCTACTGTACATACGAGTACATTAACCAGCAGTATTTTTTACCAGTGATGCCTAGCGCAAAAGCTCTGTAAATCACTAGCTCATGGTAAGGCGAAATACGAAATACGATTTTTCTAACAAAAATACGAACACTACATCTCCTTTTCCTCAAAACCTCCCAACATTTTCTCACATGTCCCTCATGCCTCCTAACATCTTCCCCATATCTCCTTTGAGATAAAAACTTTCAAAATTTGATTTTATAATTATTTTTAAAAATTGAATTGAAAGAATTATTACTTCTAATTCATAGTTTAGAAGGACAACTCCCCTCCCCAGAAGATGACTCGGATTGTATCCCCGAAGCCCTCATCGATAAAAAGAATGTGTATCCTGAGGTTTTAAAATTTATATATTTAAATTATTAGCTTTTAAAAATTATATTAATATAAATCTTGAAATTAAGCTAAATAAACAATAATTATTAGATTAATTTATTAATATTTTTCAAACTTATTTTTATTCATTTTATTTATTAATTTTTCTGATCAAGTTATAGGACAAATGTCAATATTCACTTTTCTCGTAACTATGTTTTTTCATTGACATGAGTATACCTTGAAAAAGATAATATAAATTATCGAAAGCTTGGGAGTATTGTGTATTATTGTTTATTTAGCTTAATTTCAAGATTTATATTAATTTAAAATTTATATTTTGTTGGTATAAACTTGAATTAGGCAGTTACCTCTTTATAACTGACACCTATGAATGGATTAAGGAGAATCCGAAAAATAATATGTTCTCCCTCCCTTCCTCCCACTCTTCAATAAAAATTTGCTAAATACGCCACTGCTAACAAGAAAACAGATAGAAGCGTAAACAATACGTGCGCGCCAGGGGTAGAACTACTGGGGTGCGGTGGGTGCACCGCATATAAGCCCTTGGTTAAAATGGCCAACAGTTTTGCTGCAACTTCCTCAAATCTTTTAAAAATAAATTAAAAGCTATTACAAAAATTAGTATGTAAATAGTATTTAATTTTACGGAATTATTGCATTTACAATTCAGAGTACTAACGGAGCCGATTTGGGCCTATTGCAAAATAGGTGCTTAATGTAATTTTGTTATTTGTTTTTCTCTTGTTTTTGTCTTATTACAAAAACTTCACACACGGGTCCTTCAACTGCTACGCCACTGGTGCACGCATATAAACAGGCAATTAATTGACTCGTTTCAACGCATCCAGTGTGAGAATGGGACTTTCCGGCGCCACTGGTTCGGCGCAGCCAGTTGGACGCAGCCGGTTCGACATAAGCAGTGCGGCGGAAAGGCGATTCGGCGGTCTGCTAACTGTTCTACATCGTTTTAAAATTTCTCTTGTATCTTTCAATCTTTCCCGCACCTCACCCACGTCCCTCACATCTTCTCTATATCTCCCATATCTCAACTATGGTATCAGTCATGGAAATTGCATCGGTGATTACTTCCAAATTAAAATAAAAATTTTTAATGAGATTTCAATATCCGTAAACAATATAAACACGAAACGTACACAAAGCTAGGTATGCCAAAACGGAGGGTCTGGTGGGTATGGAATACCCTCCAGTACATCGAAGTTAATCGAAGTGTTAATGAGCTTATACGTTTCTAAGCAGAAATCTAAAATCTAAGATTTCTGATTTAAAATTCAATAACTCATTTTCTTTTTTTGAATACAATCCAATACAATCCTGAATTTTCAAAAAAGAAAATGTAATTTTGTTTCAACCCAAATTCCTCACATTTCTCCACATCTCCGTATTTCTCCTCACATCTTGTTACATCTCCTCACACCTTCTCAAATCTTTCACATATTTCTTGCCCCATGTACACCACAAAATCTTCCTGGTAATTTACCCCTCAGTGTAATAGTCAGTTGTCAACTAGATAAGAACTTTAAAATTTACCTGTTAAAACTGCATATCCAGGTCTTTTCAAGTCTAGCAAACACCAAATAGCCATAAACTCCCTAGAGTGACTCCATACAACCAACCTGAAGACGGTCATTAATCATAAAAAATTTATTGACATTTCAGATCTGCCTTTATATTTTTTTTTATGCGTTGGTTGAAGCTTTCTTTGGATTTTACAGGTTGTTACCTGAAAACCGTTGCAACATTGTTTTAAATTGTGCTTGGTTCGTAGCGGAAGAGGAAGAAAAAGAGCCTGGAAGCTCAAATTCTGTTTTAACTACAACTATCTTACATCAAACATGTCATTTGGATCAATAAATGTGCCAGAATGGTTGCGATGGTTCCTAGTGAGATCGTTTTGATGTCTCGGGAGGGGGGGGGGGGATTTTGCCTCGATGATCACAAAGGTAGTTATAGTAATCTGGTTGGCCACGGTTGAATGGCGTCTTTGACGTCAATTGGGGCATAATGCTCGCGTATCTTTTGATTTGCAACCATATTTTGGATTATTGCAATATTTGCAATTTTGGATTAAGACGGATAATAGCAAAATGAATAATCAAAATTAAGCTAAATATTCAAAGTACCAGCTTTTCCACTTTTTCCAGAGATTCCATAGATTACCTAAGATTTTCCGTAAAATAAAATTTACAAAATAATTGTTATGTAAAGATAGATTTCACCAGACCACTGATAAATTTAGGGGTAGGGGAGTTATAGTATTCTTAATATTTGTCTTTTTAATAATAATAATAAGTGAACTGCCATGATTTTTACAAAATTTTCAATATTTCTTGATTTAAATAGTATTTTTTTATAATTTGGATTTTAATACTTTTTGCAAAAAGTTTACCTTGCTTTGGTGGCGACTAAGAAGCAACGACTGAATGTTTACTTTGTGCTCACGTATTTAATTAAAAATGTTTTCTGAAAGTTAAATAAATTAAAACTGAAAAATTTATAATTACAAGATAATAGAGTAGCAAGCATATTAGTAAGGTAAAAGAGTTTCTGATATTAAAAAATAAAAAAAATTTAATTAGTAAATGAAGAAGCAAGAAATTAATTTGAATTAAAACAATAACATAAAATTTCGAATTGAATGTATCAAAGTCAAGTTTGATGAATTAGATTGTTGGCCAGATGCGAACAGCTAATGTCAATAGTGAACAATGCGATTTATTTACAAAGCAAAAAGTTTCGCAGTAAATTTGAATAATAAAAATTTTTTTTTGAAAAACAAAAAATGTGTTAAACAAAAAAAAAATTTGGTATCCGTATTTTCCAAATAAAATTGCAATGACCTTTTTATTTTTAAAGCAATGTTAGATTTTAATATTATTTTTATTTTACTATAATTTTTTAAAAATTAATTTAATAAGTAACTGAAAATAAGTGCATTGGAAATTAATTTCCTGTAAAATTAATTAAGTAATGATTTTAATCAATTTAATGGCCATTTAGAAGACTATATTAATTTTATCCTTCAAGTGACGCTATTTATTGCTATATGCAGAAAGCTCAAGTTAATATTCAAAACTAGCTTACTCTTCCTTTCTTTTCCTATCCTGCTTATCCACTCATTATTATTATTATTTCTTAACACGAAGATTTTGTCTATTTTACAGTTGGTAATAAAAGCAAGACTAAAATAATTTTCAAACGAGTAACTTTCCAATTTCTCTTTTAGATTACTGACCTACCAAAGAATATATTGGTTGTCTTATTTTAATTGTTCTGTCGATTAATGCCTCTAATCTGATTTTTTTTCTTCGGGCTGTGCATTTTTTTTTAGTTTTAGGTTTAGTCTTAAAATCAATTTAAGTAGATTAAATGGTCGACAGAAACATAAAGTGACATTTTGTCTATTTGTTGACTACTACTGTTTACTTTCGTTGTTGGTATTTGTATTGGTGAGTATTTATAAATAAAATTTTTGGAAAGTACATAAAAAATAATTTTGTGGTATAGCAGAGATTTGTGAAAAATTCCAAAATCCCGGATGGGGATGTATCGATACATTCCAGAATAAAGCAATTTTTAGCATAATTACGGCATCGGCAGAATTTTTATAAATATTTAAAATATTTTTACATTACTAATTTAAATACTCGAAAAGTTTTAAAAATTCCATCTGAAATATTGAACAATTACACTCATCGATTAATATTTAACGCGATTACACTAAACTTAAATTAAATTTAAACCTTGGTTTAGTTTGAGATTAGGGAATTGTGCATAATATCTACACTGTAATTGATAAACTTTAGAGTATGTAATTAACAGATCTGTGCGGCCTGGGATTACCGCTTCCTTAACAGCATAAGATTTTGGAAAAAATATGGTAAATTAATAAATAAATTTAAAATTAAATGCAGATTCAGTTGGAGTTTGATAAATAAAGAATAAAACTTTTTAGCACAAAAGCACTAAAAATTTGCACAAAATTACATTTTCTCCTTTATTGAAAAATATTAGCGGAATTCGAAAATAACCGTTCGTAGTTATTATCGTTCCATTAGGAAAATCCTTTTAAAGACTTTAAAATTTAAATACGTGCTATTTCCAATAGGTAACGACGGTAAATTTAAAACTAGTTATGTCGCAAATTCAATTTAATCTGGATACTAATCTGGAGGGCAAACATTTGTTCCCGCAGAGCAGCACTGCCCAACTACCATTAAATTGCAGAACAATTTTCTTTTGTAAATTATTAAAGGACCAAAAAAATATTATTATAAAAGACTCAGTTCATAATGGGTCCGAAAACATTTTTATTTATAATCAATTATACCGCGCTTTTCTTTACAACGGATCCATTACAAATATTTGCTGACCAAAGAAAAATAATAGCAAAACATAAATAAAAAAATTTCGAAAAAATGTTTACCTTTACTATACCTTATGATCCTTAATTACAAGTTAATAACAATAATAGACTAACTATGCAGCAGCGGTGGCTCGTCAGAAGAGATATTCAAGAATATTAATTAAACTGTTAAAATTTTCTTAAAATTAAAAACGTGAATTTTTGACTGTAAAAACTATCAAAAGATAGATACTCCTGTCACAATACATATCCACAAAGTAAAGTTAAGCTACCACAAACACAAAATCTTCGACCTAAATCACATATTATGCAGATCAAGTATCCATCATATGAACAGCAAGGTTTAACTGTATACTACTGATGATTTAGAGATTATTTCGAATAAATTACTCCGCACTGACTGTTCATCGACTGAAAGTCCGCATAACTATTGCCACAACATAGATATTGCAATATAATATTGCTCTGATATTTATTTCAGTGGTGTAACAATGCAGCTATGGGCCTATGCTCTAGAGTCAAATTTGGCCCCCAAATTTTTTTTTATAATTGCAGTCGCACACTTAATATTAAATTATGTAGATAAAATACTGTATGTTTTCAGACGGAACCTGGCCTTTTAACGCTCGGGCCCTTGTTCGATCGAACACATGGAACACCAGTAGTTACGCCACTGATTCAATTCTACAAGTTTATTTGCCCAAATATTTTTATTTACAAATTTTTTTTGTGACAACCTCTCCAGCCTGCCTAGATATTTTTATCCTAAAATGTAATATCATATCAATATAGGCACACGAAACACACACTTCCCTATTGTGTATCCCGAGTAGCTTTTTAATGACTCTTTTTTAGAGGCTTTTAGCTTCTTGGTAAGTGTTTTAAAGCCTACTAACCTCTAAAATTCTGTTATGTTGAATTTTAGCCTGAAATTACCTTAGGCAAGTAGAGCTCAAAATTCGGAAAACCGGGCTAAACGGAAGCATACAGAAGCGTGAGAAGATACCAGAAAAGATGGTTAAAAGCAAGAAGAGAAATAAATTATAAAAAAATGCATTCAGAAGTGGATGAATACAGACTAAGAAGAAGAAAGAAGAAGAAAAGCATCATCAAAGTTAATTATTTTTAATTTAAAAAAGTTGGAATGGGACCAAAGGGGTACTGCTGAAAAATGCTGGTGTACAAATGAAAATTTAAGAAAATCTTAGAAAATTCTAGGTAATCTCAGAAGCCTTAGAAAATCCAAGGTTATCTTAAAAGATATGTACTTTATTATTAGCCTCCTCAAAGGAAATCGTCACGAAATGCCACTGCTATACAGTAAGATGGAAAAATTCAGTTTTAAATGCCCCAAGAGTAGAAACTTATGGGTCTAGGACATTTCGCCGTCGCCGTTTCGCCGTGGCCGTTTTGCCGTCGCCGTTTTGCCGTGGTCATTTCGCCGTGGCCGTTTCGTCGTGGTCGGTTCGCCGTCGCCCATTTCGCCGTGGCCGTTTCGCCGTGGCCCATTTCGCCGTCGACGTTTCGACATTTCTTTTTACTTTAATTTATAACTCAAAAGTTATAAAAAAGACTATAACATATTGACTGCAAAAATTAATATTTTCGATTATGGAAAATAAGAAGTTAGAAAAGCAAAAATAAAAAAAACCTTCGAGGGTTTGAATTTAGAAAAAAAAATTCCTTAAATATTTTTTTTAGAAAAGTGTGACACCCTGTATATAAGCTATAGAATCAATCAATTAAATTATTGACTGAGCATGTTAAAGTAATCTATAACTCAAAAATTATAAAAAAACTATAACATTTTGACTGCAATAATTAATATTTTCGAGGCTATGGAAAATTAAAAATTTAAAGCAGAAATAAAAAAAACCTTTTTAATTAAATTTTATTTTAATTAAAAATTTTTTTTTAGCCGGAACCAATCGACTAAAACTCCGTATATATAAGTATGTATGTTCAAGGTACAAATTGACTCCAACTTTAAGACTTACGAAAATCTGCAGAAGGTCTTGGTTTAATTTTTCCTACCTTTTTTACGTATTTCATATTAAATTTTATAGAAAAATTTTCAAACAATTGAAAAGTCTTTTCAGATCTTTAAAAACGAGGAGAAGTCGTCACTCAAAAAAAATTGAAAACGACAGATTTACCATTTACCATTTACCTACAACAGAACCATCCTGTCCAAAGCCCAAACTTTGAAAATAATCAGCGAGTAGTGCACCACATCGGAAAACGCTCTTTTGGACATGGCGGTCATTATGCCTATATACCAGTAGCAGTCATGTAAATTGCATTGCTGAATATTTTCGCATTAAAATAACAATTCCCAATGAACTTTCAATAACCGTACACCATACACAAAGCTAGGATTCTCAAACCGGGGGGTCTGGGGGGTATGGAATACCCTCCAGTACACCAGAAATTGTGCTGAAAAAAGTGCTATTGAGTCAATCTAATTTTTAAAAATCAAAGATTTCTGATTAAAACTTCAATAATAGATTTTCTTTTTTTGAGCACAATCATTAATGTACCGGGGGTCTGGGGGTTATTCTATACCCCCAGACCCGCGGTTTTATAAAACTTGGTTTGTGATTGTGTTCAAAAAAGAAACTGCACCTTTGAGCTTATGAATTCTATTCTATTTTTCATTCTTTATACGCATACAAGCTAAGTATTTCAAACCGGGGGGCCTGGGGAGTATAGAATACCTTCCAGTACACCAGAGATAGTGCGCAAAAAGTGTTATTGAGCTTATAAGTTTCAAACCGGAAATCTGATTTCTAAAAATGTAAGATTTCTGGGATCTGTCACTTAACCGACCACACGAGTTGAGCTTCGACTCTTGCACTATTGGAAAGAGGACAATTTTCTAAGCATTTTTGTAATTTCATTTTTGCGGATTATCCATTAGTTTTCGAGAAAACAGCATTTGACAATCAAAATTTCACATGCATTTTAGATAGGGATTTCACCTACACGAGTGTTCTATTGACGGTACGCGTGGATTAATATACACTTAAGTAGCACTTGTATTCAGTTGTCCACCACCGTTTTTAGGATGGATTCTCGATTGCCTTGGTTGCGTTCGTCAAAACGGCGCGTAGCGCCCGGAGCGGAGGGGACCGGAGCGAAGGGTGCGGAGTAACTCGCTAAAAACATCCCCCCTACAACTCGTCAAAGGTGCTACTTGAAAGGGGTGAAACTCGTTTTTATTTATTAACCTTTTTTTTATTTTTTAATTTGTTGCATAATGTTGCGTAATATAATGAGTACGGTCACAAGCAAGGGATTCAACACGCACGATGTGTACTCTACAGTGGAACAATCGCGTCTGACGGCTAACACTAAGACTATATCAGAACGCACGTACGTGAATTGGTGAATGGTTAAATGGTGAAATCGATGCTGCGATATTTTCGACTTTATAATTTCTTAATTACACTCTATATCAACGATCATTAACTCTTCATCCTAAATAAATTGCGTAATCCCAAAGGATTATTAACTTAGAGTAAGTACCTTTCTTACTGACCATCGGTGCAGTCTACATACGTACCCTAACCGAACCCGGTGCAATCTACATGTCGGATTATGATACCCTTTGACCATCGGTGCAGTCTACAATCGCCCATTCCATACCCCCCAGACCCCCCGGATTAGAACACCTAGCTTTGTGATTGTGTTCAAGTGAGAGTTTTTTGAGATTATGAATAACCGCTACCGTAGATCTCGGTATAATATAAAACGGAGAATATAAAACAGCGGTTGCAAGCGACCTGCTCCAGTATTGACAGCAACCCTCATCCCGACCATTGATGAACGGCTACATAAGAGGCACGGGGAGGTGAATTTCTATCTGACACAGTGCCCTACAGGACACTGTTGTATCAGCGGGTACCTGTACAGAATGGTACAAGGAGAGCTTCCCCTATGTCGATATTGCCAGGAGGATTAATTGAACAAACTTGGCTAAACACTAGAGTGTTCAGAATGATTTCGTCCATAAACAAGATGCAAGCAATTCTGTAAGGGGAAAATCAATGGTCCTCGATAGTCGAGTTCCTCAGGAGTATTATAATGCAGAAAGAGCCCTATGGGAAAAACGAGGAAACTCTATAGTAGATACCGAGAAGAGAAAAGACCCGAAAGAGCGAAAAACATCAAGAAATCAACAGTTTAATGCGTTGAACCTTCAGGAGCGGCAAAGCAATGTCTAACGACGGATACTACGCCCCGGAATCAGCTTACGCGAAGGGAGTTTCATTGGGTAAGAGTCCCGATTCGATTGTTGTCCATGAGGATTTCCCTCTCTCAAACTTATTTACTAAGTTTCCGGTTTATAGTCAACCAAAAGCTGGTTTAACCAGGAACTTTTCGCATGACTGTTATTGTACGCCTGCGCACATAATTTTTCTAGCGTTAAAACATCTAAATAACCAAAACTTTTAATAAATATAATTGACAAATGGCAAATAATTATTTGATATAACAAACTGTACGAATATTTAGAAAGATATACTTAATTATGTATAAAAATATAATACAAAATTGGCCTTAAGATAAAGGTTCATTTAAATTTTAAATTTTTAAACTTACCTAATGCTTCCATTTAGTGTGTAGATTCTATCTAAAACAAAATTTAAATTAATTCCTTATGCAAACCAAACAAAAAAAATTATTCAAAAGAAGCTTGTCAACAGGTACTTAGTGTGCTTTTGTAAATTACATAAATCGGTTATTGCAATGTATTAATGAAGTTTTTGTTAATATTATTTTGTATAATAAGATAATAAGGATAAATAAAAGGTAATAATTAAATGTCTTTCATTGAATAAAAGCGTAAGAAATCGTGACATTCAAAGAAGAATTCCCGACAATTTTAATTATGACTATCCACGTTGAGCGCCATTGTTATCATTAAAATGATATATTTTTTCCGATATCAGTATCTTTTAACACAATTAAACCAAATTAGTTCAAGAATTATTTACTTAAGATTCTTACTACTAATAAATTACACAAAACTAATTTCCTCTGTATGAAATTATAAAAATTAATTTACGGTGGCGTTAATTTTTGGAACTACTGTAACTAGAGCTATTACAACCAAAAACTTGCACTAAACTAACAGTGAAGAACAAAATAAATTAATTGATTGGCAGGAGCCCCACGCGATCGATAATATACCGTTTATTAAAATTATAAGTATAAAGTCAAAACAAAATGGTCAGAACCATTAATTTCAATCGATTGGTGATAGAAGAAAAGTTAATGTATATAAAGTACAAAATAATATATTTTTAAAAAATATACGCTTTTTTGGTTTTCTAATAAATATTTAATTTAAAGTTTATCCATCGCAAACAAATGTATGCAAATCTTAATCTTTGTAATAAAGGAAATGCACAACAAAGAACTCTGCATGCATGTAATTTAAACTATAAAGGTAGTTTTTGTAGAAAGAAGCTAAAGGAACGTCAAAGTTACAGTTTCTATGAGTTGCGATATCTTACTCAATGAAATGTTAGATACAAAGGGTTAAATTTCATAATATATTACATTACAAAGCAAAATTGTGATACAGAAATCTAAGCTTGCAAGCATCCTTAGAACCTATATAAATTCAAGACAAAAACATTAAAAAAAAATTAAGTGTTAATCATCGTCAGGTACATAATATTTCTAAAAATAAATAGAACCAATTAATCCCAAAAATAAATAAACAAACAAACAGGTTCTTAAGTTAAAAAAAATTGTGCCTACCCCAAATCGTAAGAGTAAGTCATAACAATATTTCGAAACTAAATCTTTACGATGGCAATTTTTTGAATTCTACATTTTTGCAATTTTTCCATTGATATTTGGTGGTATCCTTTGGTGTAAAAAGGATCCTGCTTCAAATTATCCTACATTTGGAGAAAAGGTAAATATGCGTCAAGTTTTGCATTGCGAATTGTAACTCATGAATCTTTAATATACCTAATGCAGAACATTCCAGTTTCGAATTTGGTTAATTAACTCGAACATCCGATTTGAAACTAAATTACTAATTACTAAAGCAAATAACTTTTGAAAATTGAACTAAAATCGATTAAAATCGAGAATGTTTAATCAAAATTACTTCTAAAAAATTTAAATTATTTATGTTTTTGCCCAAGGCATGACGATTTGGTGATTGAAAAAATCCTGTAAAACGACCTGTAGCCGTAGTTTAAAATTGTACATATTGCATACACAGGTAACTAATTAATTAATATTTTTTTCAAATTAATATACTTTCCACAAAATTGTTTGAAGTTAACGAATGAATTCGGTCAACCAAAAATTCATTTAGTCGAATTTTATTTTTGGAAATTTAAATACCTTTCAATGTATTGTATCGATACAGGGTGTCCTCGGTTTTCTATTTCTTAACATCAAATTAAGTTATCGACATTTACAAATATTTTAAAAGCAAAAATTTAAATTAACGAACTTATGGCGCATCTCGAATGTTTGTGGAGAATATAATATCGAATATAGAAAATTGTTATGGTTTACAGAATTTCGAGGATATTTGAGAATACCACTGAGAATGCCATTCAAGTAGAATTTTCTTTTGTCACATCAATTATAAAATTTTGCGCGTTTGTTTGTCTTGCGGTTGGAAACTTTAGTCTTTACATTTCTTAGTTAAGATAGATAAGATTCCTTAGGGAGGAAAATAATATGAAAAGTCTCCTTTGGGAGAAGACCCCAAGACTCTGCAGGTCTGAGAGATGTCTATTTATTATGCATCACCCGTGTTCAATATTATGAACGATGGTTATAACCCAATTTTACAATTTTATGTTATAAATCTTCCAATGTTTGCATTAAAATTGCCAATTAATATTGAATTTGTTAACTGTAAATAGTAGCATTTGATTATAAATCTACAATTTTCCAAATGAAAGTTACAGAAAATAATTGAAATTTGTTTTAGGGATTTCGACCAAATATGCCCGATTTTAAATTCATATTTACAAGATCAAACAAAAGTTTGTGTTTTCCAAGATTTATTGATAGCCCTTATACCTCAAAAACTAGTTTAGAAAGTTATCATATAATATATGTTTTTTGTTTCTACAGCTTTTGTTATGCAAAAAAAAATGTTATCAATTTTTAAAAATATTTCTCAATAAATTTATTAATTGCTTTTTTTATTGGAACATCTTCGTAATTTTATAGGTAGGTATATAAATTTGCATACACAAAAATATTTGAAATAAATTTAATTTTTCATATGTCGACGCTGGCGCTGGTTGGAAAGTTTTCCTATAAAATCATGTTACAATATCAAATCAATCCAAAAAAATTCGGTAAAATAAATATTGACTCTCTTAACTGGGTTATAGAAGAAAACCGCACAACGTTTACATAATAAAAAATATTTGTTGTTCAACTACATATTCAGCTAACAATATGTATGTATATTAATCTGATTTTGTAAAACTTTTCTAAATAATTTATTCTGCATGGTAACTCGTATTTATTTATTTGTTGACAATAATTTTCACAGAAACGTAACTTATTTTATAAAAATAATAAACTTAGTACTAAGTAGTACTAACTCTTGATCTGCTTAAATTATTTAAATAGTATATTATGTATCCAGGGCGTAAAGTGCCTGTTTATCGTAAATAATAACCGAGGAAAGTTATTAAAACTAGATTTTCTGATTTTCTCTTAAAATATTCTTTGCAGCACAAAAAAAATTAATTGTATTGCAATGTCAACCCCTATACCTAGCAGTTTCTTGACAAAAGCTTGTATTTATTCTAAAAAAAGTTTTGTCTGGTTTGTTACAAAACCGAGTTACTTAATCACGGTTTTAAATTGACAAATATACAAAAAAGGTTGAAGTAAATCAGATTATTTGATTGTTCTCGGTATATTCTGTTAGTTCTTATGCGTTCTGCATATCTACTCCAAAAGTGATTTATTTCATAAAAGCTTGCTTATTTGAGTAAATTTTCTTACTATCAAAATAAAAGTCCTTTGTTCAACACAAAACTATTAATTGTTTTAAAATTATAATTTGAGTATGTGGTGTATTGATAAAGAATTATTTAATTATTTATTTGGAGATACAACAGAATTCTTAAATAGTATTTAGACACAGAGCAAAATAAAATAATACCATAATATAGAAATAAAAAAGACAAAGTAAATTAAAGGTAACAAGTTAAATAAAAAGAATTCATTAATTTTAACTTTAAAGCTAGAAATAAAAATGAAAAACTTGATAAATTATTTATGACTTAGAATATTCAAAATCGGATAATAAAATGTACAAAACGAAAAGCAATAAAAATAAACGTTTCATTTGTAGCAAAACTAAATAAATATATAAAATTATAAAAATAAGTATGTTTCAAATACATCGCAAGAAAATTAATAAAATTACCTTCATAAGATATTTTCCTGCAAATATAAAAGTCAGTAATTATCAATGTCAAACTTAATTTTTTGAGAAAATAATATTTTGTAAAAGTGAAAGGTTTAATAATATTATATTTTATTTTGAAAAGCCAACGATCTTCTATATCTTATACTGTGCCAAAGTATAAGACATAGAATATCTTATATCTTATACTAAGACATGTCAAAAGTAACTTTTTGCTGCTTATCCCTTCTCTTGCATATTTTTTGCCGTAAAAAATTTCTGACTTTCTGACTTTTTCTGCTTTGCGTGCGTTTTGACTGAAGTTTAATCAGGTTCTTTCTAAAGACCCTGCTGGAAAATTTCCTCGGTGATAGTCATTGCATTCCACATTAATAGTTGTTTTTCCTTGGTCATCATTAGTGGGAAATTTACATAATATGGGTGTTACAGAAATCGAGGTTTTTAATCTTTTAAAAGTTAGTCAGATTTTACTTTGACTAGCTCCGAACTAATTCTACTCTGTATTTGCGTACAAAGCTTTACCTGCTGGTCTAGAGAAGAGTTGTCATTGATAGAAGAGTCGTCTGGATTAATTACCTGTATCTTCTTCATCAGCCTTTCAGTCCACTCCTGGACTATCGGCTTCTTTCTCTTTCAAGAAAGGTTTGCGCATTAAGACTTCACAGCTGCTTAAACCGGGTTAGGGAATGCCTATAACTATGTTTTTATTAGTTGACGGCGGCAATCGAACCCAGGGGGACCGCCGCGCGCCGGCTTTACGTGCCCTCCGAAGCACCGAGACGGTCATATGAAAGTTTTTGACTCTCCCCGGATTCAAACCGAGTACCTGAGAATCAGCAGTTGTTCGGCCAACTTACTTACTTACGAGGCTAATGACCATGTCTCTCTACTACCTGTATAGCCACTGTTTTAATATCCGAAATCGGATATAATAGACTTGGAGGTAGTGATGGACACGAGACGAGAAAAGTCTCGTCTCGAATTTCGAGACGAGACCACTTTTTAACAGCGAGACGAGACTCGAGACGAGACCATGAAAAGTTCGAGACGAGACGAGACTAATAAAAAAAAGTCTCGTCTCGTCTCGAAATTTTATCTGTATTTACTTAGTTTCATATTACGTGAGAGTTTACAGTTAAAGTTAACACATATGTATTACATAGGCATACTAGGCTTGACACTTTTCAACACTGCTCTGTTTATGTCGCGGGTTAAAAATATAATAAGACTACGTCTCCCAGTAATTCCAATCATTTTACATATTGGGAGAGTAGGACATTGTTGTACTAACAACTAACGAAAATATTAATTATTACCTATTAAGATTAATATGTATTTCTTTTGTTAGGCCGTTATGCATGCGTCATAAAAAATATTAGATTTCAGCAGTTTTTCTCAAACTTTCTCAAACGAGACTTTCTCAAACGAGACGAGACTTTTCGAGACGAGACGAGATTCGAGACGAGAACCATCTTGAAACGTTCGAGACGAGACGAGACCGGTCAAGTCCATCATTACTTCCATCACTACTTGAAGGTATTTGCATGTACAGTTCATCGAAGTTCAATTTCGAAAGGATATTGAAGGTAAAATACCAACAACTCGTTTATCTCTCTCCTGTATTGGCTACATTCCAGGATCCTATAAATGGGTTGATAAATAATTTTAAATTCCGAGCACAATCCATCTGAAGACCTTTCTAATCTTTCCTAGCCTGCTATTCATCCACCATGAGTCCTTTCATTGCCTTTTTAATTTCTGTTTTGAACAGAAATGACTAAATTTCTTGCAACGACACCTGCCGCCAAGGCTGATACCGGATAAAAAGTATGTGCATTGGTCAAAATCTACTCTATACAGTAGCGGTCATGGAAATTGCATTGGGAATTATTCCCGAATTAAAAAATAGATTTCTAAGTATTTATGTGATAATCTTAATAATAAAGAATAAAAAAATAGAAAGAAATAGATAAAAAGTTAAATTTTTAGTATGAAATTCATACGCTCAAAAATATATTTTCTTTTTTGAAAGGTAGGTTATGTAAACCGGGAGGTCTGATTCCACACCATTCCATAGGAGTATGGAATACCCCCCAGAACATCCATGATTATTGTGTTCAGAAACAGAAGATGTGATATTGAATTTCAAATTAGAAATCTTTGATTTTTAAATTGTAGAAGAATTTTAGACACTTTTTTTGCGCACAAATTCTGGTGTACTGGAGGGTATTCCATACCCCCCAGGGGTCTACGTATTTCTGGCGCCACCGGTTTGTCGTAGCCGATCCGGCGTAGCCAGTTTGGCGTAGCCAGTTTGGCGTAGCCAGTACGGCGTAGCCAGTACGGCGCACACCCGATCTGACACCGCCCTTTCGGCGCAGGGACAATTCGGCGCAAAGACGTTTTGCCATATCTTAATTCGGCGCAAAATCAATTCGGCGCAAAGGCAATTCGACGCGAAAACGATTCGGCGCAAAGGCAATTCGGCGCGAAATCGTTTTGACGCAAAAGAATTCTTTTTATTTTGTAAGAACAAAGAATTTTAAAACTTAAATTAAAAAAATGTAATACCTAATTACATTTAGGTACGCCACTCTGTATTACTACAAAAGTAAATGAATGCAATACGATTCGGAGCAAAAGAATTCTATTTTGTTTAGAAGAAACATAGAATTTTAAAAATTAAAAAAATAGTTAGAGATTTTCAAAACAAATATCTTATTGATTATTTGCGTGGACTAGCACATTATTTTGAAATGCAAGTGTAAAATTTTCAAGTTACCTTTACCTACAGTGACTTTACACAGTAAAAAATTTATTGTCAATTTAACAACAATTGTTGGATTATACCGGCCACCACATCTAGTGGTTAAAATGATTGTATATTCTAGTAACAATAATCATTGATATCTCAAGTTATGTTGATTCGACCCCAAAGAAAAAAATATTTCAAGTGCTGACTTTTAAAGTTAAGTTCGTTATAAGAAATTGAAATTGAATAACTTAAGTCGAATATAACTTAAATGGGGTGGGAGTAATAAAAATATTGTGTAATTTTCCTACAAAACTTGCTTATTTTTTAAAGAGCTTTCCAACGATACCACTTTCGACATATGGTGCCATTTAAAATTCTGGATTTCTGGACTTTCTGGAGCAAACTACTCTGGATGCCAACTTTTCCAAGAAATAATAATATCACCATTAGATTCGTCATTAGGGCATTTGTAATAAATTCTTTTAGCCCAACTCTCTTTACGACTTACCGTTTTTGAAAAAAAGTACTGATACGGGTGGTCTGGGTCACCCTGTATATGTTTCATATTTACAGATAGATTTCAATAATGTATTTTTTGAGTTTATCTATAAATTTTGTGTGCCCCTCTTCCCAAATTATATTGGGCTCTATTTGTGCCCACCTATTTTTAAATTGCTAGCGCCGTCACTGGACACGATTATTCTGCTTCACCCTGTTACGGAGTTTAACGTTTCACACGTTACCCGTGGTTTTCCTTGTCAAAGTTTCAGCTGATCCTTGAACAGGCATAGTTCACGAGTTTCTGTATAAACAGGTTCTCATCCAGAATTATTCCCAAATATGTCATTTTCATGACTACTTGAATATTCCTACCGTTAAGTTTGATTGTAGTTATGTACCTTGGTTACCTTTTGGAAGTGGGATTTTTCGGTTACGAATGAATGTAACCCGTTTTGGGTTATTCTATTCGATTAGTTAGTCTATTCGATTTCGCCAAATCGGCGCAACCCAATTGGAAGAGTAAAACGACTCAAAAAGACGAAATGTTAACGTTTAAGTAATTAAAACTAGGATTATTAAGCTGAAATGTGTTGATTACGTTAAATAAAACGTTTTGCTTATATGTAGTACATTGTCGCGTTCCAAAATCATATATTTTTATTTTGAATTTTAAAATTTTATTTTTGTTGGATTTGTAATTTTGTTTTAATTGATTTTAAATTTAAATTTAATTTTTTTATAAACATTTATGTATTTTGTAACTATTTAAATTGTTGTTCGCGCCAACTATCTTATGATATTACGAATTTTGTTTATAACTTTGCTTTTGCAGTTTACGTTGACCGGAGTGGTTGTGTTTTCGGGAGATCCCCTAAAACTAATGAACTTGGAATTTGCTTCTCTAATTAGAGATTATTTGAATTTTGTGTAATTAACGTTTATTTGAATTGTAAGTATTTTATATCTACAATTCGAAATCCGAGGGGGGGAACTTAAGCAAATTTTCATTATTAAAAATTTTGAAATATTTTAAAAACAAAATTGGTACAAACGAAAATAAAGCAAGTACAAACAAGGACAAACGATTAAAACTATTACGGATCCCAAATTCTAAGTGAGGGAGGGGGGCAAAATTTCCATTTTAGATATTTGAAAATATCTAAAAACAAAATGGATACAAACAAAAATAAAAAAGTTACAAATGAGGTATTAACGATTTAGACTGTATTTTGAATTCAAAATTCAAAACGGGGGGGGGGAGGGAGGAGCTGCCAAAATGCACCTAAGTACCATTGCTTTATTGAATTTAGAGGTTTTCGTTCCAATTGAACGATATTTGGATATATTTTGGAGAAGTTTTAAAAAAAATGTAAAAAAAACTTTTTTAAAAAGAGAAGTTTTATTCATTGAATAAATTTGGATCAAGTGGATGGATTCAAATTGAGAAAAATTGAGCATAAGCTTTTTACGAAGTTTTCAAAAGGCTGATAAGATGTTAGTAGCCTATAATTTTTAACGTTTTCCGTAACTTTGCGACTTTGGAGAAAACCATGAGGATTCCCTGCAGCCAGTTATGCAGAAATTGTGAATTAAACCGCAATTAAAATTCATAAAAACAACTTAAATTTCAAACGTTCATGCGTAATCCTAGTTGTTTCAACATCAACTAACTGGCGGTATATTCAAAAAATTCAAAAATTTAATATATTATCAAAATTTATAAAAGAATTGCGCAATGGTCGCATATTTCATCGTCATCATATTTTTTTTAAATAGGAAACAGTTATGTATTTAAAAACAGACTAATTTCCCATGATATTCGAGTTTCAAATATGTGACCCATATTCAAGATGCGTGAAATGCAGCCGTCATTCAGCATGTATAAAAATAATTATTTTAAAGAATTGTACATTTTCCACGCATTCAAGAGGCAAATTAAAAATAAACCGACATGGAAAAATTCAGCGGCTAGATGAAATCATGATAAAATAAAAAAACAACTAGCAAAATGTATTTTTAATTTCAAGTCCTGCCTAACTGTAACACCGAGCGAATTCGTCGAGATTTTCCTATTTAAATTTAATTTAATTAAAACTATTTTTTCTCCAACCGTATTAAAAGCAGTACATTTTTAGTAGCATTACCTCAACTAAAAGTTGACGTTTTCGTTATTAATATAAAAATGCGAAAATTGCTAAGCAACACTTTTTTTTACATGCACTAAAAAAACTTTTTGGTGCATGACTTAAAAGTGATTTTATTTTTTACTATTTTTGTGCGCGATCGATCTAAATTTTTGCATATGCCTTCCCACCGATAATTCATGGGGGTGTGTCTGTGACGAGGGGGGAGAATTTTTTGCTCAGTTTTTTGATATTTAGCGCCGTTCTCGAGTTATTGCTAATTCAAACAATATAGAAAAAGCACTCTTCGAAATTATACAATTTTTAAATGTCAAAGTGACTTTTCTGATATTACATCAAATAATGTTTTAAAATTAAGTATTTATATTTTAAATTTTATATAATTTTTGGTTGGAGAAAAAGTAATATGTCTCATTTGGATTAAAAGTGTCTTTGTTTGACGTGCAATTATTGCATTCGCTCGGCTCCGCTGGCGCTCCGCCTTGCAAATGCAAAAATTGCTTGTCAAACAAAGTTTCACTTTTAATCCGAATAAGACAATGTACTATTATCGGACGTTAAAAAACTTTTGCAGAAAACGTTAACTTTCTGACATTTTTATACAAAATTATTTTGCATCACGAAAGCAGACGCATTTTAAATTGTACAATAGAAAATGTCAAGTGGAAAATTTAGAAAATTAGTTTTTCTGAAATAAAGATAACTCCAATTAACTCGTGACAATTTTTTCTTGCATCCATACGTGAGGTGTCTCGAGTTTTTGTATGTATGTACGTATATAAAACGTGAACATCTTTATATTACTTTAAACAGGAAAGTTTTTACCCTCTGCGTCCCTGTGGAATTACTGTCATAAAACTCTATTAACAGTAAATTTAATAAAAAAAAACCGAATTGTTGAAGATATAGAAATATTGTAACAAATTTGTCTGAATTGTGTCAGAAGTTAGTTGATGGTGTGACAAGATTATCTACGTTTTATCTTTATTTGGTAAGAGACGCCTAATTCGACTTGCATGGGGCAGAAGAGGAAACCCGATTAGGGTGCTTAGTACTTCAATTTCGGTAATTGCGAAAACATCTTTTACTTCTACTTTATTTCAAAAAGAAAGCAAAATTAAGAGCAACGTTTGCGAGTTAACTTTTTCGGCAAACACTAACTAACCTCATCTGTTTTCTATGATTTAACAGCAACGTAACGAAGACTTCCGGTTGTAAATCAAGCCGTTCAACCCCAAATAATAATTTTAACCGGAATTTCCCTGTTACAATGTATAATCGTTTCATTCAATTTTAATGTGGATTAACACTTCACTATCGTGAAAAATAATTTTTTTAAATTTTTCAGGAAAAATTATTTTATTTGAACTCCCCCTTTCCTGAATATAAAATGTTTTGCTTTGAATTGTTCATAGTGCAGTTCGTGCGGTAAAAACGTAGCCACTGCAATGAAATATTGAAACAAATGACCTAAAGTCATGTGAGGCAAAATAGAAGAAAGATTTTATGATTTCAGCCGAGATTTTAAAAATAACATTTTTTACGCTTGATAATTTAATAAGTACCTACGCAACGTCCCAGCTCGTTATCAATGTTCAAAAGAATATTATTTACATTTTATTGTTTCGACTTGAACTTTTCCAAGATTTTAAATTTCTATTAACAGGCCATGGTAACATCCTAATTTTATAACACAATGAAAACAGAGAACCGGAAATAATTTGAATACAAAAGAAAAAATGTTCAAGGGTAGAAAATAATTGTCGATTTTAATAAAATTTCGTCAAAATTTTGAATTGAAAATTTTTAACAAGCAACAACTTGAAATTAAAAGAAATTACCTTTAGGTTTATATTTTCTCGAATTTAATATTGTTTTTTCCTGCAACTCGATTGAATTTTATTCAAATATGCTTGCATACAGAAAATTGCAAAATTCGATATTTTGAAGCGTCACTTTATAAAACTTCATTTGTGTGAGTGCTAGACGATGTGTTGAAAAAACCTATCACCGAATAGCTTGCGTGCTTTTTTTTATCGCAAACAATCTTTTTTTGATGAGCTTGCTAAAAAGACAATGAGATAACATGATGGAAACATTAAATTTGCATTGCTCTTCGTTTAATTGGGATAAAAGTTAACTGGACATTCGGGTAACGAATGGCTGAGATTATAAAGAACAAAAAAGCAGTTTTAATCAAACAAAACAAAAAATTCATTTTTTTATGCAAGTAAATATTTCGCTTTACTGCCGGCGACGGGCGGCGCTAAAGTACCCGTCTGTCAGTCTTACCGGCCCGGCACAATAATTTCTATTTTGATTTCCGATAAAGCAATATGCTATTAAAATTGCAAAATTAATATTTATGCGTAGATTTAATGTTAGTTCGGAAACTAAGAACAAAATTGAGTCCTGATGCTATAAATGAGCATTAATAATAAATTTGTGTAAGCGTATTAACATTGGGGTATTACGACATTACGTCCACAGAGGTTACCGCATAAATTTGTGGTAAATCGATAGTTTCAACATCTACGTATGGTTAATGACAAATTTGAAGTTAATTCGGTTATCAAAATTAATTTAAAAATTGACAATATTATTTCTGAATAGCATTGCTTGAACAACGAAAAAATACTAAATTTTTAATTATAAGTTGATGGTCCAGAAGATGATGAGGTGTATAAGAAAGTTATTTTGGTTTTAGTTTTAATCAAGTAGATTATGATCAAAAATTTTTCTCAATTCGAAACGAGTTTTTATGTAAAATTATTTCCGCAGTTTACCATTTCTTGCTAAGGCACGACAAGAAAATAGTTCTGGTTCAGTCCGCGTACGAACCGAGAATCTTGGCTTAGCAGTCAACGAAGTTAATTGCCAGACAACAGCTTTTCGATTGAAATCAATTGGTTCAATTTGAATAATTGTTAAGTAATTAAGAGTCTACATAAATATTACTTCGGCTGGTCGAATTCTGTTAAAAAAATTAAAACAAATGAAAAATTTAAAAATTGTTCTACGACCACTTTGAGCGATTAAATTACCAGTAGATTGCTACTGTGAAAATCAAACCCGAGTTAAGATTCATATATATATCAATTCCTGTAATGGGGCAGCTAGAACATCCAATCAGTCATTAAAATTCATTCAGTAGCATTATCACGAGTAGCTAAGTAGTCCAAAAATAGGGTTTTCTTTTTTCAGGGTTTTCAGAATCTTTGACTATTTACAAGTTAAAGTATTGATTTTAAAAAAAAGTTTTAATTTCTGTAAGAAAAAAGAGAGAAGTAGCAGCAGAACAGTAGCAGAAAGCTTGTCGATGTTCACCAGATGCTCGAGATGCTCGATTTTTACCCCATTAATGCTAGACACAACCACAAACGATGAAAATGGTACGTTTCCGGTTTGTCGGTTATTATTAAACATTAAGGCGGTATTCTAGTCTGGAAATTTGAAAAATTTGAAACCTTTTTTTTATATTTCCAAAGTTTATACATTCAAGAATAGCCCTCAAAAGTATTTTTCAAAATTACGATTATTTAACGAGTTATAGCCATTTTAGTGACGCGGCATCTAATTAACATTTCAAGTTAGTTTCGAGTCAGTCTGCTCGTCTTCACGAAAGAACTTCAGAGTTGTATGGAACAGGAATCGCCGATTAAAAATATGTAAGTATACCGTACCATTCTATGAGTAAAATTTCCGGTATCTTGACATTTTATCAACCAATCATTTGGCAAAACAGCGAATGTAATAGGCCAATAGAATTTTTTGTAATAGTTTAAAAAAATATTTTTCACTTGAAATTCTGATTTTTACTGAGAAGTTAAAAATTCAAATCGCTTTACCTCAAAACTACAAATGTGCACTTTGGTAACTTTGATATGGGACCGACGATTTGTAATCAGTTGTAATCACTTGGTAGTCAGCGGTAATCTTTGGTAATCTTACCAATAATTCAGAGAAATTTTCGTAATCATATGTATTCAGTTGTAATCCTTCAAAGGGCTGAACACTTCCTTAATCTTACAAACCTTTCATTTGTTATCAGCTACAATCACTTGGTATTTAAGAGTGATCTTCGTATTCTACTGTAATAAATAAAATAAGCTCAAAACTATATTTTCTGTTTTGAACTCAATCACAAAGCTAGGTTTTTAAAACCGGGAGGTCTGGGGGGTATGGAATACCATCCAGCACATTAGTGATTGAGTTCAAAAGAAGCAAATGTGTTATTGAATTTTAAATCAGAAATCTTAGATATTTAGAAATTGAATTTCCGGTTTGTAACTTATAAACTCAATAACACTTTTTGTGGGTATTTCATACCCTCCAGACCCCTCGGTTTGAGAAACCTAGTTATTGTTATTTTAATTCGAAAATATTCAGCGATGAAATTTCCATGACTGCTACTGTATTTTTAGTAATATTAACACATTCCTGAGGATATTCTGTGTTCTCCCTATTGAACGAATGCTTCTCAATTAAAAACGTTTAAAACATATTTATGTAATATACAAGAGGAAATACTAGATTAGACGGATTAGCATTGTTATATATCTACCCTAATATCGAAGTTTATCTCGAGAAAGTACTAGCGGCGGCTCGTCAGAGGAGGCAAGGAAAGCTTAGCATCCCCTGTAATTCTGCTTCAATATTAAACTATTAAAATTTTCAAAAAGATAGAAATTAGATTTTCGATAAGGAAATCCAACGAAGAAACCCCTGAGTTTGATATGCCGCTATCCATTTAACGCGGTATCGCAATACTTGTAACGCATAAAAGAGAACACATTTCTTTAATTATCCTTCGTAGCTCTTTAATGGCTGCTGGAGTTGAGCCTCAGCTTCCTTTGTAAATCGTGCGTTTTTGTAGATCTGCCTATTTAATGTCATGTTCCAAAATTCCTCATTTATTTTGAATTATATTGTTAAATTAATTTTGTTATTTTTGTGAAAATTAGTTATATTTTTTATTTTCCTAAGAATTTGAATTTGCTGGTTTTCCCGCAAAATAGTTAAGGTGGCAATAGTAAGCTGTGAAAACCAGACATTTTTTGCCAAGATGAAGAAGAATAGTTCCCGATTTCGATCAAGTAAAATTAATCACTTTTTTAATTTAAATTTTTGGATAATTGGAAGTTTTTTTGAGATGGGAAATCAATGTAGATAAGGATTACAAATATTTATGGAAATCGTTGTAAATTTTTGGAAAAATTAGAAATAGAAATAAGTAATACAAGGAAATAGAAATTAAATTTGATATCAGCGACAGATGAACGATTTTTCTTTTAAAGTTTGCGTTCCATTTTATTCCTGATTTTAAATTTTAATATAGTATACTTTATGATTAACCTCCTACAATGAAAAAGCTACGAACCTCCACTGGTTGAATTACAGAAATAAGATGGGAGATTGGATATTATATTGTAAATGTATCAGGCTCGTAGCCAGGATTTCATTTCGGGGGGGGGGCACTCATAAAAATCTTTCGTAAAAAGTAACATTTTCGGCGGATCCTCTTCCGGGAATTTTTATTATTACAAACAATTGTTGTTTTTTTTACATTTCGGGGGGGGGGGGGCACGTGCCCCCAGGTGCCCCCCCTGGCTACGGGCCTGAAATGTATACTACAAATAAATTAATACTTATAATTTAATATATTTATTACTATTTTGTTTGTATATATCTATAGCTTGAACTTTTTGAATTTCGGAAAATTTTCTGGGGGGGGGTGGAGGGATTACCATTGACGCACATGAGTAGATTAACGAGATTCAAGAAAAAATAGATGGTTTGCTTCACCTAAAAGCATTTTCTAAATATGGCACTACCAGTAATATTTGTAAATATCTATATTAAACCCCAAACCCTCAAGTTTACTTGAGGTAATCTCTGATTCTTTTCACATGTAATCAGTTGTAATTTTTTGGTAGCCATCAGTAATCTTGGTATTCGTATTATACTACAATAAATACCAGTAATCCATAGAATTTTGTGTAATCTAGATTTAAAGGTAATTTTTAACTATTCTCGGGTACCTAATTTTGGTAATCACTTGAAATCTTTGAAATTACTTGTAATATTTTGTGTTCACCTGTAATTATGTATAATTTTCGGTAATTTTGTATATTCCTCTGTAATATTACGTAATCGGTAAAAATCTTTAATGTAATCAATGTAATCCATATTTACCGTAAACAGTGTTTTTTCTTAAGGTGGTCTACTTAAGTAGATAGTAGGTCATTTTCAATAATCATTATTGTACTAATATTGGAAAGCAATATTGCACCAATGTTGAAAAAAGTTCACATTTGAATATTGAACCGATATTGATTTTCAATATTGCACCAATATTTGTGCTACATGGGTCTCAGTTTATGCTATTATACTTTATTGCAATTTCGTCAATTTAATTTCAAATTGAAAAAACAATTTAATAATTTTAATTATGCGATTTAGTGAGTTGAACATTTGCTAGACCAACAATATTATACTTTTAATAATAGTAGCTTGCCTAGGCTGTGCGGCCTGAAGGCCCCACTGATCCATCACTAATCTGGTAAAATATTCAACTCTTCGTTTAAAAATTCAAAATTGGTTTAAAAGGTTAACCAAGGTTAACCAATTATTTCCCGAAATAATATATTTCATTCAAAACTAATTTTAAATTTAGTATAAAAATATAGTACCTACGTTTCTATTTATTACTTTCCGAACTCCTTAGTAAGGAAAGTATTGTTATCCGAAATTGAAAAAAAAAATTGACACCCCATTTTTTTATTAAATTTTTGTTTTTTGAGGTTCCCTTAAACCATATCTAAAAGTTTTAAAAAAGTCTGTATGTATGTATGTGTGTATGTGTGTATGTATGTCTGTGAACACGATAGCATCTAAACGAAGTAACAAAATCACTCCAAATTTTAAATTTAAGTCTTGATCTGTTGTGGCACAAAGCCCAGTAAAAATGAATGAAATTGTATGGGAGAAACGGGGGGTTTACTTGAAGATATAAGACATAATTCATCATAACCTCTAAACGCAATGATATAGGTAAAAATTTATTATGACAAAAAATTATCAATATCAAATTACCTACAACTTTTGTTATATACATTTTTTGAAATTCTTAAAAAAAAATTTTTTATTAAAATTTTTTTAACATATTTTTTGACATCCGTAATTCTATAAAACAAAAGCGATTTTTTGGATCAAGTGAGTAAAAGGTGAAAAAAGCATAAAAGGACGGACGGAAAAACAGCAGAAGCAGTCAATAATATTCAAGAGCCATAGTGCATGGTATAGGTTTGTTTAAAAAAATCGCTGGTATTGTTGTTACAGGAATACTTTTAATGTTAGGAACTTCTCATCATCATCAAGGTAGATTCTTGAATTATATTAGTGCAATGACTAAAACAAAAAGTATGAATTTTGACAGGTCTACTTTTTTGGAGTTTAGAGGTTAATTGTTTTTTTTGTAAGCTGTTTAATTTCAAACCTTTAGCGGTCTTCTATTATTGTTTATTGCAGTGTTAATGAAACATTATGCGTTGAACGCTTTAGTATTATAATTTTACAAAAATTTAGTGTAGTAAATTTGAAGTTAATTTTTCGGAAAGTTATGTGATGGCCACATCCGATTTTTCTAAGTTTGAGTTAGCTGCAGAACCCCTTAGTTGTATACCATAGGTCCAGTTGGCTTGAGTATAGTCTTATAAATATATATGTTATCTTATAAATATATAAGACTATGCTAATAAACAATTTGTTTTCTATTGATAATTGGGACCTTCTGCCAATTATCCAGTACAGTTGTCTCAGTTTTAACCCTAGCTGCTTTCGTTTAGTAAATATATGGTTACGCCATGTCAGTCTTCTGTCAAGATGCACCCCAGGTATTTAGCATCCTCTGCCTGTGGTATTTGACCATTCAACTTGTTCAACGGGTGGACAAATGTCTTTTCTCAGGGTAAAGGTCACATGGACTGACTTATCTTCGTTGGCTTTAATACGCCATTTCTTTAGCCAGTTTTCAATTGCTAATAGGCTGATTTGAAGGTTCCTGGAAGCAGTTACGGGATCGACATGCGAAGCCATATGGCGGTGTCATCTGCAAAAGTGGCAACTGTTGTAGACTTTGTTGTTGCTAAGTCATGTGTGTACAATAGATACAAAACTGGTCCCAAGACGCTTCCTTGGGATACTTCTGCGTTGATGGGAACTAGATCGGCGTACTTATTTCCGTGTTTAACTAAAAAGTGTCTATATTACTCAGATATGATTTAAGAAATAAACTAAAACTGGTATGGTAAAGTTTTTTTCATCTTGTAGAATAGTTCTTGATGCCATACCTTGTCAAACGCCTGGCTTATGTCAAGAAAAGCTGCTGAACAGAACCGCTTGTTTTCAAAGTCTTCGTTGATTTTTTTAACCACTCGATGGACCTGCTCGATCGTTCCATGCGAGTTACGGAATCCAAACTGGTGATTAGGTATTATTTTTCGCTGTTCCATTATAGGTTTCAGTCGTTCAAGTAATAGCTTTTGAAATAATTTAGATAGTAAGGGATACTTCCCTTACTACTGGCTAATCGGTCTGTATAATTTGACTTCATCACTTTTCTTGCCTGGTTTTGGAATCATTACAATTTGGGCTATTTTCCACAGGTTGGGAAATTTGTTGGTTCTTAATATAGCGTTGAATATCTGGGTGACAGCTTTGAGGCATTTATGTAAGATTTCTTGAAGCACCCTTTCAGTAATTAAATCAAACCCCAGTGCTTTCGTTGGGTCTAGTTTTTTAATAATTCTTTTGAGATCCTTTATTTTGAAATTTTGAATTGGATGCATTGAATCTGAAAGGGAGCTTCAAGATATTCCCAATTTCGTTTTCTTCTTCAGTTGACGTCGCAGATAAATTGGTTGGTATATTAGCCAGATGTTTTACAAATGTTTCGGCCTTTTCTTTGTCGCTTCTGGCCCATTTATTATTTTCGTCTCTGATGGGTGAAATTTGTTGTTGTGGTCTTTTTAATTTTCGCTATCTTTAGTAGCATTTAAGCTTTTTAGGTAGTCTTGTACACCTTGATTTTTCATTTCCAGCATTTTTTCTTTTAGTCCACCGGCGGCTTTGTTATATTTTGCCTTATCGGCTGGATATCTTGTTTGTTGCCATTTTTTGCTTGAGGACTAGTAGTGTTTTTTCACTAATATCGCAGTTGTGTATATCTGGGGTTGCTCTCCATGTCTCCATGCAGCTTGTTGTATTACTAGTGGTAAGTACATTGACAGCCTCATCTAACTCGCTTTCGTTCTTTAAGGGTCTTTCAAGAGTAATTAGTTTTGTAAAATTTTGTTCGAAAATTACTAATTAGTTTGTTTACTAAAAAGTGAAGGTGTTTTTTCCTTTTTTGTTAATTGCGTAAATATTCCAAGCATGATTCCAGTCCAAGCTCATGTAACACAAAAGTCGATGGCATCTGGTATTTTGCTTGAGTCAGATGGCCAGTAAGTCGGTTCACCAGTAGACAGAGTTTTAAAATTGTTGGTTTGCACTGTTCTGTGCAATTCTCTGCCTTTTGTTGTTAAAAAGTCATTGTTCGTTGTGGTTGTTGAATTGAGATGTCTCTTGTTTGTGATTCAACCTTTCCTCCCTAAGTTAGGGTACATTTTCTGTTGCAATTGTTTGTATACCATACATCCTCGGTAGTTGGCAGGATGCTTGCCATCGCAGTTGATACATTTTACGTTTTCATCATTCGAATACAATTTATGGTTTCGTGGTTTCCTGCACATTTCACCAGTGCACAGTGGGACCAAAACACGAAAAAGTGGCCAAAAATCAGATTTTGACTTTAATGACTTAAAATTGGCATAAATACGGGAAATAATACGGGAAAATTAATAAAAAAATCCAAATTGACAGGGGTGATTAGAGGTGTTTTTTTTTTAAAGTTGTTATTAAATTATGATTTTACTTTTAATGACATGAAATTGGCATAAATAACACGGGAAAATTAATAAAAAAATTCCAAATTGGCAGGGGTGATTTAGAGGGGTGTTTTTTTATAAGAGTTGTTATTAAAATATGATTTTACTTTTAATAACTTAAAATTGGCACAAATAACACGGGAAAATTACTAAAAAATTCCAAATTGTGTTGTTTTAGGTTTAAAGTTTTTTTAACCTTCGAAATAGAATAAAATAGATTTTAGTTGCATTTATAAATTTAAGGGCTGCCATCAGACTGTCTACAGAAACTAATCGCCAACATCAGTGATTATAAAATAATAAAGTTGTGGTTTAAAATTAAGATTAAGTTTTAATACTAAATATAATATAATAAAAATTGAAGCTGATCTAGGAATAATAAAAGGATAAAAAATAATTTAAAAATAAACTATTGTTTCGCATAAAATTAATTTAATTATACCGCTTAAAGTTTGTTGTTAATGTGTGTTGTTAATGTGTTGAGAGATGATAGCTCTTAATTATCATGATCAGTTTGTTGGGAACCTTCTTCTTACACAAGGAATGGAAGAGAGCAGGCCACCATAAATTGTCAAATGCACCCGAGATGTCGAAGAATATCGAGGCTATGTTCCCTTTTTGTTTTTTTCGTATTGTTTCTTGTCTGTTGACCTGGTTAACGTAGTCCCTGAGATTATCCGTAGTGGACTTCCCAGGGATGAAGCCGTATTGCTTGACTGAATGGAATGGGTGTCTAGTTCGTGTGAGTTTGTTTCGGATAATTTTTTCCAGGATTTTGCCGAAAACTGGCAGAAGGGTTATTGGTCGGTAGTTTTTGACATTCCCATGATCTTCTTTAGGGTCCTTGAGTAGAATTTTCAGAATTCCCTTCTGCCATATTTTCGGAAAGTAGGCCTGTTTCAAGCATTCGTTATATATATTAATGAGGACACTGTCATTATTTGTATGTCCAGTTTTTTGAGGAATGATCCTTTGACATTGTCAAATCCGGGGGCCTTTTTCGATTGCGTTGTTCTTACCATTTCGTCCAATTCTTCCTCTGTTACTGGGTCCAGGTTTCCAGAAGATGGTAGTAGTTTCAGATTTTTATAGTCTTCCCTCATAATCGTTTGTTCCGGGGTATCAGAGTCGGGGTTGTCATCTGGTAGTAGGTTGTCCATTAGGTATTGTAGTGTTTCCCTGGGGTTTTTGGTGTTTGTGTGGTCATTTCTGCTGAAGGCTGTCAGTATCGGATGTCTACGGAATTTCTTTGCTGCGAGTGTATATGTGATACCCCAGGGATTTTCTGTTAGGTCTGTTTCAACAAAGTTTTTCCAACTTTGGTCTCTGGCTTTTTTGAGTATATTTTTACCTCCAATCAATTTTTAAAAAAAATTGGAGGTATGGTAATCGAAAAAAAATTTCAACTTTTTTTTTTGCATTTTCGAGATCACCGGGTTCAGAAACGTAAAGATCTGCAAAAAGTAAAATAAAAATTTCTGTGTCGGTCTGTCTGTCTGTCGGTCTGTCGGTCGTCAAATATTGTCGATCGATTTGCTTCCGAACCATCCAACCAATTACGACCAAATTTGGTATGGTGGTAGGGTTCACGGTGGAAAGGTGAAAATAAGGTTTTCGTCGCGATCTATCAATCAGGAGTGCCACCACAAGAAAATAATACGGGATTTTTAAAAAATATTTTGTCTTGCGATATGTTATTTTAAAGGCCTTAAAAGGCTTTATCCAGAATAGGTAAAATTAATCTTCTATCTGTCGTCTGTCAAAAATCACAAGTTGTCAAAGTTGAAACTTTAAGAGTGAATAACTCAAGAAATGCTGAAGGGATCTTACCCAAATTTGGTACGTAGGTACATTGATCCTAATGGATATGAGAGCATATGTAATCCTTCGATAGAAATCACTAATGCAACATGAAAAAAATAAAATTAACTTTTTTGGCAAAAACATGAAAAAAGTTTTTGTCGATCGATTTTCTCCGGCATTTCTACGTCGATTGCAATCAAACTTATTGGACGTATGCCTCGTGGGCTGGAATGGTGAAAATAAGGTTTTGCCAGAGAAATCTTCACCAGGGCCACCACAATAAAATAAATAAAAAAAAATGAAAATGTCGTCGTATCTCCGGAAATGTTTAACCGATTCAGCTAAAATTTGGTGTGTCGATGGAGCTTTGAAAGTATAAGTCTTGGTGAGAAAACAAACCGAGCCAATTGTAACAGGGCGGGGCAGGTCAGAAAACTTATAGAAAATATTAACTGAAATCTTAATTTATATATTTTTTGTGAGAATTTGTCAGATGGCTGGCAAAAATAAAACAATATATTCAAAATTTTAATAAACGTCATAATTTTGTGACATATGTGTCAAAATTAGGTTAATGTTGATTTGTATACCGTGTGCAGCATAAGAGTTGAGTTTAGGGCTTTTAACAATTTATTTTAGAATACAAAATAGGTGGTTTGGTGGGAAATATTTTATAATATCGTCGTACGGACTGACGGAACGTTACTTTATAAGTAAAAGGTTCTGCCACTAGGTAGCGACCAAGTTTAGGCTGTTTGTTAAATTTTTTCGCAAATGTTTTCAGAATCAGTAAATCGGCAGTCAGCAATTTACAAAAATTTATTTTCAAAAAATCCGCTAGATGACCGAAAAAATTTGTTGTACCAATCTTGGAGAAATTTTATTTGTGACTTCTTACGGTATTATGTGACGTATATAAAAATTTTGGAAAAAATTCAGTGGCGTACAAAAATAAAAAATTTTTTTCATTTTAGATTTTGTTAAAAAAAACTTTTATAGATAGATTTAGGGTAGGGGTGATACATATAGATATCTTTGCCAGGGCTACCGATATCTTTGTTAAGGCTACCACAATAGAAAACAAAAATGAACATTATGTCATCGTATCTCCGGACAAAATTTGGTGTGCTGGTGATTGGAGGTATTGCGGCAGAGAGTGACGATATTTTTAAGTTTGTCTTTTTTCTTGTTCATATTTTCATAAAGTTGGTTTCTGTTCGTTTCTATTTTATTCGTGTCAAGTTTCTTTTTTGCTTTTTGGTATTCTATTTTCGCCCTGTTTACATTTCTTGTATTGTGCATGTTTCTCCATTTTGGCGTAATTTTAAGTAATTTGGCGGTAATTTGGCGATTTGGTCGTGCATATTGGTTAGTATTTTTTCGATATCTTGGTTTCTGTTCATTATTGTAGTTCTGTACTTCATGTTAACGGTCCAGGTTTGTAGGAATGTGCTGATGTCTTCTTGTTTTATGGTGTCTGGGTTTTTGTTTTTTTCTATTTTTCTATTTTTGGTGTGGCTTTCTATTTTGTATGTGATGGTTCTATGGTCAGTTGCAGTTATGAGTTCTTTTACGTCCCAGTCGGTGATTGTGTCGATTGTATTGTTTGTGCCAAGGGTTAGGTCGATGTTGCTGTGTCCCCCCTGTCATTAAAATAGGTTGGGAGTTTTCCTGGTTGGTTGTGTATGGTCAGGTTCCTGTTTATAATAAGTTCTTCGAGTTCTTTGGCCCTTTCGTTGGCCGGATTTGCGTCGTACCACATTTGAGATCTGCAATTTAGGTCTCCACCTATGTAGGTGGTAAGGCGTTCACATTGGTTTAGGGTGTTTTCAAGATCGGATAAAGGGATGTCTATAAGTATTGAGGGTGAAAAATATGCTGCAATGAAGAAGGTTTGGGCCTGGTTTTTTAGTTTAGGGAGATGACTGTTTAAAATTCTGTGGATAAGTTTTTATGAAATATATGAGGTTGAGGTCAGTCCTGGTATTTTTGTTTATGACTAGACACGTTTTAAAGCGGTCAGAGGTCTGGTCAATGGTCTGAAGATTGGGGTGGTAGGGTAGCTTATATTCACCATTGCTAGGAAAACAAAGTGGTTCGTTTAGGATGGCCAGTTTGAATTTCTGCGAGTCAACCAGGTGTAGGGCTTCCACCGTTTTTGTCTCGCAATTCCGGAGATTTACTTGTAGGATTTTTATAGACCTATTCATGCCTGGATTGGGTGGTCGCCGTCTGTTGGATTTGTTCTATTAGACGGTTTAGGTATACTCTGCAATTGTTAGATGAGGCCGCGTGGTTGGTGTTGCTGTACTTAGCCCTGGTACAGTTAATGCAACTATGTTTTTCCCTTTCTTCCACTAGTTTGCATTCGATGGAGGCATGTTCCGTAGATTGGCAGTACATACATACTTGGGGTGATTTGCAAAATTTGATAGGGTGCCCGAAACGTTGGCACCTGTAGCATCTTGTGAGGCTTATGTAGTCACTTACCGTGTAACTGCGCAATAGCATTCGTAATTTTTCTTCCTTGGCAAGGTTTTCTGCGATTGCTGGGTGTAGCGTCGCGATCCAATTTGTGGTGGGTCTGTCCTGGGACCTGACAGGGTTCAAGGTTTTGAGCCATCCACTTCCAATTTTTTCTATTATTGCTGGCACGTTTTGTTCGATCCCGGTGATGATTTGCTCCCTAGTTATGTTTTTGTCGAGTCCTTGGATGAAGGACTTGGATGACTTGGATGAAGATAGACGGCCAAATTTCAGAGGGTTCTTTCGCCACAAGGTTCTTGGCTAGTAGGTGCCTGTTCCCAATTAGGTTTTTCACTGTGTTGCTGGTCGATTCCACCACGACGCCATTATTTCTTACATTCATTACCCTGTCAGGTTTGATACGCAGTAGTTCCAGGGGTATATAGTGAGTTGTAATCTGGTTTCCATTGATGATTTTACCACATTTCCTTCAGCTGGGTATATAATTACTCGGTACTTTTTTTCTGGTTCACTATGTGGGTTGTTGATTTTCGGGTTAAGCAGTGCAGTCAGGTAATCAATCCCTTGGTGGGTTCTGTTTCAAGGGTGGTTGGGATTCATTATTTTCCGTTGGTTGTGTTGGCGCCACAGGTGGTTTAATGCTTATTTTCAATGTTCTTGGTTTTGGTATTGGGGCTACTGCTTTCTTTATTTCTTTCAGTTCATTCTCTATTTTTGAGTTGTTTAGGGTTGGTTGCATCGTGGGCCTATCATTTAGTAGGAGGTCGGTTGCGATCTGGTTGCTTCGCATTACATTGCTTTCTAACTCAAATGGCTGTCCATTATTGTGTCTCTAATTTCCAATTTATCCATATTTTTTCCAATTTATTATATTTAATTTATTTATAATTTCCAATTCAATTTCCTATTTATCTCAGGAGGTATTTCCTGACGTTGTGTATCATTAAGTGGTTTCGTTTGGCCATAATTTCAAGTTTGTTTTTTGTCTTCCTGAGTTCGGTTTGGTCTTGATTTTGATTTTGATTTTCTTTTTGTTTCTCGTTTTCGGGTTGGCTGTCAATACATGGGGTTGTGAGTTCGTCCAAAATTTGTCTTTCTTTCTCCCTTTGATGTTTTCTGGGTTTTTGTTTCTTCTTGTTTTCTGTTTTCGTTTCGTTGTCGGAGGGATCGGAGTACCTTTGGTTTGTACCATTCATTCCAAATTCCTGTTCAGATTAGCTATTTATTTCAAAGAAATCCTCTTCCCTTTCGTTGTCTTCTTCACTATGGTCCTATTCCATGAATTCCATGTCTTTCCTAGTGTCACGTTTCTTTCTTTTTAGTTTAGGTGCATCCTCTTCGCTTGTGTTATTATCTTCCATAGTTCTCTTTTTGGTTTGGGACATTGTGTTTTTTGTCGAAGTTCTTGTTGTACGCCTAGTTTTGATAGCCTGGGGTTTACTTGGTCCTGGATCGGGAGGTTTGACTTGTTTGTTTTGCAAAAATTGGAATTTTTTGCTAATTTTATTTTGATCTCCCATGTTAGTTGCAGTGATATGATATATGTTACAAAGGTATGGATTTTCCTTACTAATTGATATAATACTCGGTATTTGCTAAAACGCGTCGTTTTTCTCACTACTGAAGGAATCAATTCACGTACCCGACCTTGCGTCACGTACCGAGGTGGGGTACGTGTTAGTGGCGTTCGTATTAGAAGTCCGGCATGATCTTCAGACCACAGCTATTTAAGTGCAAGTGTTTTTCAACAAAGTATGCGGCACTGACGACGACTTATGAGTCAGAAACACATACGTGGTATGATGGCTTGATAGTCGATGAAGCAGTGTGTGTCTGCCGCTCTTACTTAATTGTGTTTAATTTTTTAAATTTTAATTTATACTGTCAAGATTGCGATAAGCTTTTATTTTCATTATAATTTAATATAAACTTATAATAAATTTCATTAGAAATATTAAAACGATATACTCCCTCTCTGCGATATATGATCAAAATATGATTTTAAATTATGAAAATAATATAGCGTAAGTAGTCGATCGTGCGGTTTGTGAAGAACCGAAAATGTACGAAATCTGTGTAAATGAGGTTTTTCACAAAACAACAGTTTCACATCAGGGATAAGTTACATGTACTTTCTTGTGTTGTGTTGTGGAGCGTACATACTTATGAGTTGTCCCCACAACATATATGTGAGTCACATATGTAACATGCTCCTTTTTACTTTCCGGACTCCTTAGTAAGGAAAGTATTGTTATCCGAAATTGAAAAAAAAAATTGACACCCCATTTTTTTATTAAATTTTTGTTTTTTGAGGTTCCCTTAAACCATATCTAAAAGTTTTAAAAAAGTCTGTATGTATGTATGTATGTATGTATGTGTGTATGCTGCCGTGCTAAAATCAAAGGCGGTATCTACTTGTAGGTCAATATCGAGAAATTAACCATCAAAGTTTTTTTAATATTCCTTCGGAAAATGTTAACTTATTTGTTTAAGAAAGGTGATTTCTGATGTAAATTGATGTCAAAAATTAACTGGACACATTAAATTTTTGAAAAAGTCAATGGATCATACTAAAAAAGCAAACTTAGGAAATGTTGCATTTTTGAAAAGATACGATTTTAATTATGCTATTTTTTAATAAATCTAAAATAGATACAGCCTTTTCCTTCCGAAAACAAATAGAATAATATGCCAGAATACTAAAACCGCAAAAAAACAAAAATCCAATTTTTTGTAGATACCGCCTTTGATTTTAGCACGGCAGTATGTGTGTATGTATGTCTGTGAACACGATAGCATATAAACGAAGTAACAAAATCACTCCAAATTTTAAATTTACGTCTTGATCTGTTGTGGCACAAAGCCCAGTAAAAATGAATGAAATTGTATGGGAGAAACGGGGGGTTTACTTGAAGATATAAGACATAATTCATCATAACCTCTAAACGCAATGATATAGGTAAAAATTTATTATGACAAAAAATTATCAATATCAAATTACCTACAACTTTTGTTATATACATTTTTTGAAATTCTTAAAAAAATTTTTTCGGAAAGTTATGTGATGGCCACATCCGATTTTTTCTTTTTACTTTTGGTTTATGAAAGTCTTAATTTCCCCAAAGCGTTTTTTAAACTGCTGATAAATTAATATGATTCCACTAATTTCAATTTATCACATTTTAATTTTATTTGCTTTACAAAACTTACCATGTAAAGCTGTAACTTTCGTTAAACTTTGAAAACTTGAATGTTTAATAGTTCCAAATAATATTACATTTTAATACGCAATGATGTTCGAAATTATTATGTTTTATTAAGTTATTAATTTTCAAACCAATTGTTAAGTTTTCGAAATTACTCTAAAGTTTTGTATTAAAACCTCGTCAAAGTTCACCGCACTTAACTTTTACATAATTAGAAATATTAAGGGCCAATTTCATAATAAAAGTTAACAAGGCTTTTAAAGTTAAAAGGCGACTTAAAACGAAAATGAATTTCATAATCAATTTTAACGACGACTTAATAGTTAATGGAGCTTCAACTTAAGTCGTCGATTTTGGCGCATTAAATACTTAAGAGGCCTGTTAAACATAACCAACGTTTATTTGAAGTTTGTGTGTTATACTGCGTGTTTTAACCTAAAATGACACAAGCGCATTGATTTTGACGTTATTCCACAGACCTCTTAGTTAATATTTACTCATTCGTTTGTTCATTTAAAGGGTCCATGGGTTACATTTTATAGTTTTTAGTTCAATTATATCATCTGTAGTTCTAACAGCACAATTACTTAACAGTGGTTTTAAAATCATTATGAAATGCAATATTTTAACAGAGATTTTAAGTCTCTCGTTATACAAAGCGATCTTTTAGTTAAGCGGACGTTAACGTTTTTATTATGAAATTGGCCCTAAGTTCTATGCTTTTTACATTGGATACTTAATTAGATTCGAAAATCTTTAATATTTTAAATTTTGTTACAAATTTGAAATGCCATTAACAGCAAAATTTAATTTCTGTATGAAAAATTTACGATAATTACTTTTGCAAAAATAAATTCTGTCAGAAATTAAATAAAAGTGTTTTTCTGTATGTACTCCAGTGTTCTCCTATAAACAGGACTATTATTACTTATTATCATGACCAAGATTGCTAGCTCTTAGCGTTTTGCTTTCTCCATTTGTAAGATGGAAAAAATTTTCACTACGTTAATTTTAATATGACTCGAGCCATTTTTAAATGTACCTACCTAATGGCTACATTCCTGCTAGAAGCAGGAATAGGATTATTGACTACGGACTCGGGTTTCTGTATTTAAAAAGCAGAATAAAAAAAATGTATGTAAAAGTTTGGCGTTTAGCCAAAGATTCTGTGTAATGGCTTGCATTCAAGCTATTCAAGGGTAAAATGTCGTGTTTTTAATGCAACCAAACCCGAAGATGTACAAAGTTTATAAAATGTTTTTTAAATTTCCATTTTAAAAGAAATTTATTACTTTATTATTTTTTTAATTACATTTTGGTCCTTGGGCTTCCGGCGCTAGTAGGTAATATAGCTCGCTCCGGACCTGACAATGGAAAGTTGTGTGTTGAGAAACTTTTGAATTAGTGTTATACGCAATTAACGCCTCAGAGCTTTCAAGCTATCGTTGAGTTAAAACAAATCATCAAGCAACCCCCAGTTGAGAAAATTGTCTTCCCTAGCGGTTCAAGAGTCCTTTATGGATTAGTCGATTCGGTGTACATTTTGCAATCATTCGGTAAATCTGATAAAATAAATTAAGCAACAATAAAAGCAACTGCGACTGTTTTGATAAATTATTCAAATTTTTCAAAATAAAATTAAAATTTTCAAACAATAAATCAGTACTTTGAGCTACTAATTTTGTGTAAGCCCCAAGTTTAAGCTTTTAATTAATATGCCGTCAAGTTTTGAAGTTTTTAGCGTATTTTCAATATACCAATAGACCAAACTATTTAGATAGGTACCTCTTTGTGTTCCAGGCAGGTGCGATTTACTAACATCAAACTCACTTGCAATTAATGATACCCTTTTGTTTCCTTTGTATTTCAATCTTGTTAACAGTTTGGATAGTTTTCCTTCAGGACATATTTTGACTTGATTAAATTACGTTCAATCAATTCCGCAGTAAATTATATTTAATAAAAAAAAATTATTGCTCGAAGTGCGACTCAAAATTAATTATTGTATACTTTCTTATATTATTACACAATGGAAGGGTAGGTTTCGTTTGCTCAAATTTTCTCTCACCAGTTCTTTGTATCAAATATAAGGGGCTACTACATAACAACTGTATATTTGTATACAAAGTAGATTCCATATGTTTATTATAAATAACAGCCATTCACCGAAGCTATAGGAACCTGTTTACAAATTCGATATCTTCCATCAACAAAAATATGTTTGCACGTTTTTGTAAACAATTTCTTCAAATTACTTGTCTTTATTGTTTACTTTCAATATCTGAAATGAAAGCACACAAACATATTTTTAAAAATAAAAGCTCACTTATAAACTACAGGGTATTCGCGTAAATTAGACCTATGAACTCGAATGAACTGATAAAATCTCGACAAAGCTAAGAACTTTTTTTCAGAACTTCTCCGGCACTGAAGTAAATTAATTGTTTTCACAAAATTCTAACAAATAAGTGGACTACATTATTATCAGTACGGACCTGTCTGTAAGTTTATATTAAAGCAAAAGCAATACAAATTAAATAGGATTTACAGTTCTGGCACAAACTGCATTCTGCATCCTTAACTTGCATCTGAATGAAAGACTAAACTTGTTATAAATGATTGGGGGTTTGTAAAACAGATAAATTACATGTTTCTATCTCTTGCCAGCTTTATAATTTGAAAATATCGGCTATTATGCTGGTATTTTATGACAGCGTTATTAAGATGAAATGTTAGAGTACACTAATTAATTTAAAGTACATAGAAGAACTTTAGTCTGGTTTCAATGTTGCACTACAACTACACTTAACCCATTCATAATGCTAGAGGATCTTTATGGTTTTAGTACATATGAATTAAAATCTTTAAAAATAAAAGTAGCGAAATTATGGCTTCTAAGTTTTACGATCATAATAATTAAATTACAAAATTTCCATCCATAAAATTTTGAAAAATATTATTGCAATTGATCCCTAGTTTTTTGATTTAGAATTTAATACTTTTTTAGCATTGATGTTAGATTTTAAAAAGTCGACCGCTAAGAGATTGGAACCATCAATTCCTAGGATATGTTGTAGAGCTCAGTGTTCACAGACCAAATAACCACTGAGGTATGATACGAATGCTCTTTTTCGTCTGGTCTGTAACACTATTAAACTTAAAATAAAGGTTCCTACACACCTATGTTATGAAACGGTCAGAAGGGCTTTACTCTCAACTCTCTCAGTAAAGATAGCCCAGTTTACCACTTTGATAATAATTTTACTTAAAAGTATCTTTGTCCCAGTTTACCATTTTCTAAATTTTGCCAACAAATCCAAAAGTCGTGGTAAGTAAAAAGAGAAAGGATAATACTTTTGGAATTCTTCCAGTACTGAGACGTAAAGCAAAAGGCATCCTTGGCTAACGTCAATTGGCGTGGAAGGCAAGGAAAGTGCCTTTGTTATTGGATGTGACGTTCGTTAACACTCAGACAGTTCAGGAGAGAAATTATACCTAGGAAGAGATTGATAAAGTGGAAATCCACGGGCCTGGTTCAAAGGACCCATGAGACGGAAAGCTTCAGGAAATCTTTAACAGACTGGCAGCGGTTAAGTTGCCGGTTACCAAGCTTGAAGCAAGAGAAGACAAAACCGGCTCTCCTAGCTCATAAAGCGTAAAGAACAGGGCTAAAACTGAGCCTAACCAGTGGCTGCGAAGTCATGAAATTACTTGGGTGCTTCAGATGCTGAGCGGTAGACCACAAAACGCCAAGTTGCAAGAGTGAAAGAACCGCTTCAAGAGTTTTTTCCTGACATTGACACTAAAGAAGCATTCGGTACGGATTGCAAGAGGCCGGGATATACGACTGGACCGGTGCAAGTAGTGTAAAGGTTCCCTGGTCGAAGAAAGACATTAAAACAAGTTAAAAAGATGCATCATAACCTGTTTCTGTTGATGAAAGACCCGACAAAGCATAAACAAGAAGAACACCTGGCGAAACAGATTACGCGAAGAACTGCACAAAATGCAGCTCCCATGTAGTGAACTCTGCAGTGAGGCTGAAGCAGGTAATGAGAAAGGTTTTAGTGAATAAAAGTCTCATAATGCCGACTTCGAAAAATAAAATTTTTATACATTTATTTCCGTTTTCAAAATGTTTTCGGATTTTTTTTGGATTGCCTGAAGATTTTCTTGTTGATTATCAAAAGATGAGAAAGTAAAAACTAAAGGTTGTTTGTAGTATTCCTAAGATTTCCTTGGATTTCCTTAGATTTCTCAAGATTTTCTTCAATTTCCTAAGATTCCTTCAATTTCCTATTATTTTCTAGGGCTTCCTACACCATCTCAAATTTTCTATTTTTTCAGATTTTTTCGGAATTTCTAAGATTTCTTCGGATTTCTTAAGATTTTCTTGGATTTCTTTAGATATCCTAAGAATTCTTCGCATTTTTATACAAAATTTCTCCATAAGCTTCTTCTTTTCGAACATTTCATTTTTCTTAAGGTTTCTTAGAATTTCTTAAGATTTCCTAGGACTTCTTTTCCTCTAATTTTCTCCTGCGCGCTGCGGTTTCTTTAAATCAAAGAAACCTATAATTTTCTAATATTTCCAAAGACTTTCTGCACTATATTTAATAAGAATTCATTGGATTTCCTAAGATTTTCTCAAATTTCTTTTACACCAAATTTCCCCAGGCGCTTCTTCTTTTCGAAGATATTCTATTTTCTAAGGTTTTTCGGATTTCCTAAGATCTACTCGGAATTCTATTATACCAAATATCTAGGACTTTCTACAATATCTCAGTTTTTCTCTTTCAATTTCTTTGAATTCTTTCTTCGGGTTTCTTTTACACCAAATTTCTCCGGCAGTTTCTCCTTTTGGAAAATTTCCAATTTTCTAAGATTTCTTCGAATTTTCTAATGTTACCTAGGACTCTCTACACTATGTCAGTTTTTCTATTTTCTAAAATGTCTTGGAATTTCCTAAGGGTTCCTTGGTTTTCTTTATACCAAATTTCTCTAGCGATGCTTTAATCACTTGGAACTTTACAACCATTTGTAAACCTTTGGTTCTTCGGATTTCCTAAGATTTTCTCGAATTTTTTACCAGATTTCCTATTAAGCTTTATTTTACTATCTTTTTACATCAAATTTCTCGAGCAGTTTCTTCTTTTCGAAGATATTCTATTTCCTAAGATTTCTTAAAATTGTCTAATATTTTACTTTCTACACGACTTTCTAAACTCTCTGATTTTCTATTTTTTAAAACTTCTTGAAATTTCCTAAGATTTACACCATTTATTTTTCAAGATTTACGCGTTTACACCAAATTTCACCAGTGGTTTCTTTTCTTCGAAGGTATTCTATTTCCTAAGATTTCTTTAGATTTTCTAACACATCTTCGGCTTTCCTAAAATTTCCTCGGATTTCTTTTACACCAACTTACTCTGAAAAAATCGCAAATTTTCTAATATTTTTAGGACTTTTTACACTATCTCAGTTTTATATTTTCTAAGATATTTTCGAATTTCCTAAGAGTTCATTGTATTTCCTAAGAATTTCTCAGATTACATGAACACCAAATTTCTCAAGCATTTCTCCTTTTCAAATATTTCCTAAGATTTCTCCGGATTTCCTAAGAATTTCTCAGAGTTCTTACGCACCAAATTTCTCCAGCAGTTTCTTTTTTTCGAAGATTTCCTATTTCCTCAGAATTTCTCCGGATTTCCTACAGTTTTCTCAAATTTCTTTTAGACAAATTTCTCCAGAGATTTCCTCGTTTCGAAGATATTCTATTCCCTAAAATTTCTTTGGATTTCATAAGAATTCCTAAGAATTCTTCGAATTTCCTATGATTTGCTGAAATTTCCTATGATTTCTTTAGATTTACTAAGAATTTTCTAAAAATTTCTCAAATTTCCTTTACACCAAATTTCTCCAGCAGTTTCTTATACTTGAAGATTTCCTATTTCCTAAAATCTTTCTAAAGATTTCTTCGGATTTCTTTTATACCAACTTTCTCTAGCAGTTTCTTCTTTTTGAAGATTTCTTACTTCTTCAATTGTTTTCGGATTTCCTAAGATTTTCTCGGATTTCTTTTAGACTAACGTTATCCCGCGGTTTCTTAGAATTGAAGATTTCTTTTTTTTTTATATTGAAGAATTGAAGATTCTCGGAATCGAAGAATACCGCGATATTTGCTAAGAATTTCTACATTATCTCAGTGTTTCTATTTTCTAAGATGTTTTCTAATGTTTTAAGAGCTCTTCTAACTTATTTTACACCAAATTTCTGCAGAGGTTCCTTCTTTTTGAAGATATTCTATTTTTAAGATTTCTTTGGATTTCCTAAGAATTCTTCGGCTTTCATAAGATTTTGACGGGTTTCTTTTACACTAAATTTTTCCAGCAATTTCTTATTTTCCAAGATTTCCTATTTCCTAAGCTTTTTTCGAATTTCATAACATTTCCTTGGATTTCTTATACATCAATTTTCTCCAGTGGTTTCTTCGAATCGAATTTTCTAATACTTTCTAGAACTTTCTACACTGTCTCAGTTATCATATTTTCTAAGATTTCTTCAAATTCCTAAGAGTTTCTGGCCTCTCTTTTAAACCAAATTTCTCCAGCAGTTTCTTCTTTTCGAATAAACCACAACTTTCCTACATCCCGTTTTACCCTATCTCGGATTTCCTAAGATTTCCTAAGATTTTCTAAGATTTTGTTTAAATGGAAAACAAGCTAACCAGAGTTAAGTCGCTATTTGATGATATTAATGTGATGATGGAAAAAGTTAAACACCCAGAATAGGAAAAGCACCCAGGCACTGCAAAATTGTGCGTTAAGATGTGTTCTTCTGATAACACTAAAGAATCATTCCACGCCAAGCAGGACAAAATAAAGTACTTGAAATTTGAAAATATTCTATCTCTATAATCTCATAAGCCATCTGAACTTTTTTCTTAATTTTTTCTCAACCACTTATCGAGTAACTAATTTATTATTTTTGAAGTTCTTAGTACTAAAAATACTCAAAAACTAGATGTGACGTCAGTATTTTCAGATGTTCAGAATCCATTTAAAGATCAGCCTTTAAAACGGAGATTTGAAGACCTTGACATCGTAGGAAAATACAAATAAATAGTTACGATTAAGCTTAAAAGATCGGCAGCACTTCATAAATTTTGATTGACTCGAGATATATAAAACGAATAAATAAGCAACCTAATAAATTAAAATACAAGTAATTGATATTATTTCTGTTAACTATTTTAATGAAAAAAGCTAAATAAAAACATTTACAAGAAAATTACCAGGCTGCAAATCACAATTTTTTTTTTAATTTTTAATAACGGTTAGTAATTTTTATTCACACCGCCCAATTTCTAACATCTTATAAAGTGTTCTTAGATAATGCAATATTAGCACAGCAAGAATTTCAATTTGCTGCTTCGGTGTGTAATTAAATTGAATTTCCGAATTAGAAAATATTAAGCATAACAAATTAGTTTACGGTCTTAAATTATGCTGTATCTTACATAAAGAAAGCTGATAATGCCGTTTTAAATTTTATTTTATTATTATATGAAAATGTATACTTTAGGATCCATGCAAGTTAGTTTCAAGTAAGATTTAATTAAAATTAAATATTTCAATTTTATTTGATGAATTTTATCCGTAATTTTATTAGCTCATTACAGTTGAGTGCTTTAAACAATTACCTTTGTGAGTGGAAAAATCCTGGTTAACAAGAACACTTGTACATAATTCATTAACAGCAAAGGTATTTCAAATTTGTTAAATCTCGTCAGTCATAAAAATACATATTGCTGATGGTTTGTAGTACTTATTATTTCTCTATGAGAAGTTACATCAAAGGACGAACACGCTCACAAAACGTTTTTACGTGTCAATATTTATAAAAATTTTCGTACGTTCTAGTACACAGAACTCAAACTGAAAGGTTTTTAATTTGTATAGCTAAAATAAAAACTAAAAGAAACCGGGAGGGCAAAGACCAGAATCTACCTATACTACATCAAAAATAATATGTAATAATTACTTAGTTTAAGAATAATATGCAATTAATCCGAAAATGTAAAACCTCGACTTAAACAAATTATGCAACTTCCGTGCACGAATGTTAATTGGGTTGCATAGTCTTAAAGTTGTTTTATCATTAGAACCTTAACTAGAATAAATTAATCATTCAAGTGTTTACAAAAGCAGTAATGCCGTAAATTAATAATCCTTCACTTTACACAGTTGGAAATAACAAGACAGAGTCTTAAATTTAGAGTAAAAAGGAAAGACTGCAGAATATAACTTGGTAAGTTGTTTGTTTCGACGACTTATGAGTAGGCACCTGCTAAAACTTCCTTGCTTGTTATCAGAAAACAATAATTTAAATAATGTGAAATTTCGTAGGATTTGATTTTCAAATAAGCCATCCAAATTTTTTTGTTATATTCAAAATTTTCATGGTACCATCTAAATCTAAAGTACCATTTACAATTCAGTATGTAAGTCAGGTGAAAATATCTCAAGAATTTTATTATTAAAATTATGCCAATTATATTATTTGTGTCTTTTTGAAAATTTTTAAAAAAATATTATTGTAGTGTATGATACAGTCTGAGTGTTAAATGAGAATTTCTTCAAGTTAATTAATTTCATTGCTATGTACATTGAAAAGGTCCTTCTAAATGAATAAACAAGACATTAATAAGCAAACATTCGACAAATACAAATTTAACTAAATTTCCGGATGGCCGATTACAATATTCAGTGTTTGTTGTATAATATATATGTAAAATGTACTATATACATATAATTTCCTTTGTTTTTAATTATTGCGGAAAATTGTTTATTTTATTTTTACTTACATTATACTCGAGTAATATAGGTAATATTTATTATTTTTTTTTATTAATTTGCTTTTGTTTAATTTCAATTTTATTTAGAAACTTTCCCGATTTTTAATTCCGGATAGGAAATGCAACGGTCTACAACTTCTGTCTAATAAAAGTTTTTGAAAAACCAATCCGTTTCACAGAAAATCAGAAAATAATAAACAAGACAAGATTTTGGAAAAACCAAAATAAAAAAGCTTCAATTTTTTAACATATTTTTACCTACTTTAATTCATAACTCGAAAGCCGCTGATTTTAGATAAAAAATTTTTAAATCTAGTTTGTAGATTATTTCACGCTCTTTAAAAAAGCACTCATTCATTTTTACTGAAAAATCAATATCTTCTGAGCTATGGCCACGAGAAAGAGGAAATTTAAAAAAATGCTTTACACAGCAAAATTTAGAAAACAATTGTTGTTAAAAATGTTTCGTAGAAAAGTGTTCTCTATCACCACCGAAGTTACGTAAAGCGTAACCGGGGACACCCTATATATATTACACACCAAGTGATAGAATCTCATTTTTTAATAATGCTAAATCGCGATTGGTTTCTTTAGAAAGTTGTTTGTCTTTAATTATTTGTCTCGATTGGTTTTTAAGCAAAATTGAAAAATTCAACATTTGATAAAATCCTTAAAAAATAATATTGACGTTATTATAACATCAAAATTGAATTTATAAAATAATAATTGACGGAGTTATTCAACTTGATGTAGTTTTTAAAATTAAATTCGTTATAATTCTCAAGTCAATGTTATTTTTAAAAGTTGACAAACTAAAAGATAAGTAATAGTTTTCAACCAACTTCCTTTGCTTTCATATTTCTTAGAAACAATATACATTCAGGACTTTTTAAATTTATTTATTAAAAAGTTTTATTGCTGAAGTAAAATTGTTAACTTGAAAAATAATAATTGTGTATTTTGTAACTAGATAACCAGCTTTATAATAGTATAAATTACAAAGTTAATTTTACTCTAAGCTTCTATTTTAAATCATATGTTACGGTTATAATTAATATCCCTGTAATATCTTACTAGTAAGCGGTAGCGTTATATAGCGGTATGTCACATAGCAGTAAGAATAAATTACCGGAAAGATTTTTTTTTGATTTTTAAATGCAACATTTATTTGAAACAAATTAGAAGCTGTTATTTTGCAAATAATCACTTCTTTGAAGTCAGTTTAATTGTTTCTTTTTAATTAACACTAATTTTGGAACCCTCATTACCATGCTTATTATTAAAAAAAAATTTTTTATTTTAATTGTTACATGGAAATATTATAATATGTCACGTTTTATCAATATCGTAGATCGTGAGGTGTGTTTTCCATACGATGATGTTAATTTCATCAAATGTCGGTAGAATTATAAAGTTTTTAATATAAAAAAAAAATAAATTTTGTGGTGGAACTTGACAAATAGTTTCAGGAGATGGCTCATGAGGCTTACTATCTTATAATCACCACACGTCTAAGCTTGAGATGTTTTTATCGTGATAATAAATTTCGATTAAAGCCATTCATTCGAGAGAAATGTTTCCAAAATTATCGACATGCTTAACACCGAAATCAGTCATTTCAAACCTTCTGCCTGCATATTGGCTGTGCCCGATATATTTCACTTTCTTACAGGGTTTTTATTGCAGTTTGCTTTTCCTCTTCAGGATATTTGGTCCCCTTTTAAAGTTCTGCATTAGCTCCAGTTGATAACAGCTCTTTCTTCATTATCAATCAAGTTTAGCAATGTACAAACATTGCGTTTATAAATTACATTTTTTAATTTTTTTGATATCAATATTCCTTCGACAACTGATATAACGGTTATTTCACCTGCAAAACCATGAGGTTTCCTCTTATCACTGACGCATATGAATTGATTAACGAGAATCTCAAAAATAATCTGTTTCCCTCGTCCCTCCCCCCTCGCAATAAGCATATTATAAATACCTCACTGCTAATAAGAAAACAGGTAAAAGCGTAAACAACACGTGCGCGCCAGGGGTGGAACTACTGGAGTGCGGTGGGTACGCCGCACATGCGCCTCCGGTTAAAAGGGCCAGCAGTTTTTCTACAACTTCCTTCAACCTTTTAAAAGTAAAAGTATTGTGTAAATATAGTATTAATTTGTAATATTTTTTAATATAATTGAAATTTTGTTTGACACGGAATTATTACCTTGGCGATTCAGAGCGGTAACGGAACCGATTTTGGTCTATTGAAAAATCGGCGCTTAATGTAATTTTGTTATTTGTTTTTTTTTTAATTTTGGCAATATGATTTATTAGTTTTTCTTGTTTTATGTTATTACAAAAACGAGGCCCCCCTTAACAACTTCGCACACGGGTCCTTCAACTATTACGCCACTGGTGCACTTATATAAACAGCCACTTAATTGACTCGTTTCAACGCGTCCTGTGTGGAGTATGGGGCTTTTCCCAGTCTGGCGCAAAAGCAATTCGGCAAAAGAACAATTTGTCCTTTTTTTCGACAATTGTCTTTGACCGAATTGCCTTTGTAACGAATTGCCTTGGCGCCGAATAGTCCATGCCCCGAAAGACCTAAGTCAGTTAGAGTGTGCGCCAAATTGGCTGCGCCGAATTGACTGCGTCGGATTGGCTGCTTCAAAAAGTCCTAGACCCAACTTCTAACTTAATCTCTAAGCTACTTTTTTACCTGATCTCTAATCAATAATGTTCAAGGTACCTAACGGAAGAAACACAAAGTTATGTATATTACACTATGCAGTGTGTAGACGATCAGCTTATTACGAAGAAAACCACTCCAGCGTAAAGGTGCATTTCGCCAGCCCACCCCATTTTGAATTTTGAATCAAAAATAGTCTAAATCGTTTGTACCTGTTTGTACCTTCCTTATTTTCGTTTGTACCCATTTTGTTTTTCAAATATTTTAAAATATCTAAAATGGGCATTTCCCCAGCCCCCCCCATTTTGAATTTTTGATCCAAAATAGTCTAAATCGTTTGTACCTCGTTTGTACCTGTTTGTACCTTCCTTATTTTCATTTGTACCAGTTTTGTTTTTGAAATATTTAAAATTTTCTAATAATGGCAATCTGCTAACCCCCCCCCCGAATTTTAAATTTTGGTTATAAGATAGTTTTAATGGGCTTAAATAAGAGAATAATCTTTTTTCACTTAATCCCTTAATCCCAAAACAAACAAATTTAATTTTGGGTTGGCAAATAAATTTATATTATTTTCAACTTCTTACCCCTGACTGTTTTTCAAAAACACAGGGTATATGAAGTTACTATGTAAGGTACATGTCAGCGGCCCCCCAGTTTCGAATTTTCGCGCCTCAAAGGTCGCGAAGTTATTCGCAAAAAACAACTGGGGGGCTGTAGACATGTTTAACAATTTTTGTTCCCGTTTCGAATTTATGTATAAAATTGATGTCAATCGATAGAGCTTCCTTTGAGCCTGAATGAGCTTCAGTCAGCAAGATGTTAAGTTAATTTTTTACCAAGATATGGATAGTTGAAATTTTCGTCCAAACTCCGAGCAATATGCGTTAAATCTTAAGTATTTTAAATCTCTTAATCTTTGATTTAAAATTATTGTATTAACTTTTTTATGTAATAAATTTTCTTTATTAGCTTTTATCTATATAAATAAAATTTAATTTCAATTTTTACGTTTACCTGTAAATATATGTATTATTACTTATTTTTAGGCTTCTATACAACGTATAGGAAGAAGCCTTATGATCTAGCTCCGTGTCCGTCTGTCCGTCTGTCCGCATAATTCAAAACCAATCAGAACGCACGTTCTTAAAACAATTTTACTTCATATAGAATATTTTTAGATTGGTATTAATTATTCAGATTATTTACATATATATTTTTTAATCCGATATTCTTATTTTGTATTTTTAGAGTAGGTATTTTACGTGTTTCTAATACGGTATTCGGTACGTGTTTCGGGTATTTTAATATTTCATTATGAATTGTGTTTTATTTGTGGTTTGTAAATTGCAAATATTTACCTATAAAGGTCGAAATAAAAAAAAATATTAAAATGTTAGCGTTTTCCTTATATAGTAAAAAAATCTACCTAATTAAAAGATTAAGGCATTAAAAATTGGAATAAAATAAAGCCCAAATAATTTAACCTACCGAAAAAGTAGATGTATAGAAGCCTAAGAACTGTCGCAAAAGCGAGTTCCACCTTGTTTAAAAATATAAGGGCCGAGGAGGGGGGGGAAATTAATTTTTTTTTAAATTACGTCTGGTTAGGTAGGGGGGTGGAAAAATCTTACGTACGTTTACTTGGGAGGCAGTCAAAACATGAAATCGTCCTTACGTAATTAATGGAGACTCCCTTGTGAGCTTATTTGAAGTAATTTATGTTTGACAAATATAAGTGCTGGGAGGGGGGGTAAAGTTATGCACTGATGTGGTAAAAAAAACTGTGGCGACATAATCCGACAATTTAATTTTTTTAAATTACATCAGGTTAGGCAAGTTTCCAACTTTCTTTACACACGGCGTGGGGTTATTTTAAGATCCTCAGATTTTTCAGATTATTGGTTGAAAATTTAATACCAATCTAAAATTCAGTACCAAATGGACCAATTAAATTGCATATCTTATTATTAATCAAAAAACCGAAATTTTAAATTGGTAAAAAAAAAAATTGGTGGATCTTAAAAAACCCCACGTGTAAGCTCAAAGATTAATTTCAAAGTTTAAAATTGAATAAAATACGAACGGAAAAGCAGATATTATAAAGTGCCATTCATGTTGGTCTATTTATCCGTACTGGGGGGAATGTAACTAACTGAAATTGGAATTCGGTACTTATGTGGTTGGCCGGCCAGTGGGGTAGAGGGAATGTTTATTTGCAGGGGTCCGATAGACAACAAAACGTATATTCAAGTCCTAGAAACCATCCTAATGCCGTTTTTTCAGAAAATTTTTAGGGAAACAAATCTTCGTGGTGTTAAATTTCAACAAGAGAACGCAGCATGTCATACATCCGCATTTTCCAAGAATTGATCAACTGAAAATGGGATTCCCTTACTCGATTGGCTTACACAGTCTTGAGATCTTAATCCCATAGAGCACTTGGAGGGAATTAAAAAAAAAGATGCGGAAGCTTTCCGTAATTTCTAAAAATGTCTGGAGATTGCCTGAGAGGAACAATACCTTAAAATAACTGCGGAAGAGTGTTCCAAATTAGTGGCAAGTATGCCAAAAAGGGTAGTTGAGGATATAAAATCAAGAAGGGGGGGTCCTACTAAGTATTAAATAAGTAGTAAATAAATTTGTGGGATAAATTACTGACAGCAGTATGTTGCGTATTTAGAAAATGCTTTTCGGAGGGCAGACAAAAAAAAATTAATATTTTTTGGAATCTCGTTAATCTATTCATGCGCGTCATGTCTTATTATTTGTGAAGATATTTTATATTTGCAAATTCATTGATAGCATAAAAAATACAAAAGATTCAGGTAACTCATTACAATTTTTGCAAAATTTGCATATAATTTTTTTCAATCATTTATTATCAGAAAAACTAACTTTCGGTTTGATAAACAGCAAAATCGCCCACGTAGAGACAAATAATAACTTTCAGTTTTCAACTAAAAGCTTGAAAAGCCTACTAACTTTCAAAACATTGTTATAACATATATTATAAACATCATCAGGGGAACAATAATTATCTCATCAACTTAACAGCATTATTTCGAGTAGGTATATTATAACAAAATTTGATATTTTAGTAGTATATTATTCTATTTATCAGAATGCGCTGAAAAGCCGCAGGCTTAGCTAAATATGGCCGAATTTTGAGGTACAGCCAGTTTATATGAAAAATATCTCTATTATGTTTGTATGTTATTATTATAATTTTGTTTAAAAATATTTACTTTTCGGTTTTTATACGCATAACAAAAAAAAACTTGATTTGGCTTCGGGTCCGGACGTCCTGCGGTCTGTCCGTTCGAATAATTCTAAAATAATTTAAATCAATAGCTGTTGTTTAATTAATTAAAATACAGAAAATTTTTTTTCACTAATAAGCTAAAGTTGGTAATTCAGACTTCCTGCAGTACGATAAATTTAATAAAACAAATAATCAAATTTACCTTTCGTTTTAATTAACAAATAAACACACTTTACAAGCAAACAATGAAACAAACTTTGAAAATGCTACAGCAAGAAATTTATAAAATAATTACATTGTGTTTGCTTGAGAATTAAATTTGTTACCAATAAACTTTACATTGAAATACAATATGGTGAAGTTGTAAATAATATCAATTTAATTTTTTCTTTTATATTATTTCAGAAATAGTTATCCGCTGTAATTCAAACCTTTTTCAATTTAAACTTTATAAAAGTTCGAAAACATGCCCTGAGTGTGTACAGATCAAATTTGAATTTTAATCAAGTTTTGATGAACTTTCAAAATTAAACTTTTAAGGATTAATTTTTCCAACTTATCAAACTAATAATTTTTTAATTACAAATTTATTTGCTTTCAATCAAATATTTACTATGATTTTTACTTCATATACTTAACAAACAACAACTCTGGTGCGACGTTCCACAACCTCGTATTTAAAGAGATAAATTTCACTCACCAGATCACGTTTTCACGTTAAAAAAAATTAATTATAAAAAAGAAATTGGAAACTTTTCAAATGGAAATTCTGAAAAAAACAAAAATAATTTTATAAAAAAATTTAATTGGCAGTTAAAAATTGTTAACTGACTTTTTCGACGGATTGATTTTCCGCCTCCTCCAATAGCAATTTAAAAATAAGTGAAAATTTCTTCAAGAACTAATAAAAAGGATTATTGTGGAAAACAGAACCACAATATCGTAAAACATTTTACGTACACGAGAGAATTTAAAAAACAGTCACGTAAAAATTTAAAACTTTAATTATAAAAGCTTTTAGTGGCATTCGTAAATAATGTCCAAGTTTCAGTTAATTTTTTGATCGAAGCAATTAAAATTTAAAAAAGGACGACCCTCGCTTACATTTAATTGGCTACGTCTTCGCTGTTTCAAGTTTTTGTTCTAAGTTTTTCTTATTAAACCGGGGCGTAGCCAAGAATAATATCTAATGTGTAGGTAGAATTTTATTTTTAGTCGGTCGATTTCGCTTAGTCCGACCCTGTGTCATAGTTAATGAAGCTTACATTTATTTCCGCTATTTGGCTATTAATATTCAAATGGTTCAAAGCTACTTTACTGACAGTTACGTCTGTTGAAATTTACTCTAAACATCGTACCGTGAGTAAATTTTGCATAATAATTTAATTATTTGCGAAGTTTTCCGAATTAATATTTCATATTTATTTTAGTAAAATGAGTAGTACTGGTTCTAAACAAGAAATTACGTGGTTTTTCAAAATATTTTATTTAGACCAACCCTCTACATTCAAGATGTAGAGATGATCTACATGCAATTAAAATCTCATTAGTGAAGCACGCGTGGTTGATATACATTGCAGTGCTATTGCGGGAAATTGCTGTTTTATCACATTCTAAATAAGGGATTTTTGAAAATCAATTAATTAGACGGTGGCTTGCAAATGACAATATCAAGAAATTGGTCAATGAATTATCATGGAACATTTGGACTTCACAAGTTTCGTGATATTATCACCGTTTGTATGGTTTTTCGCCAGTACGAAAATAAAATTTTACTTAAATGAGAGGTTGCTTAGCAGGAATTATAATAAGTTTCTTTCATTTAATTATCATTAACGGTAGTCCTAATTGACATTGTAAGTTGACTTTTGATTGTTTTAATTAAAAACTTGTTTGGCATGAATTTTAAATTACTTTTTTCTCGAGTAAAACAACAACATGTTTTCTGCACAGGTTAGCACAAATCGGAAGCCGAATTTTAAAATAAAATAATAAACAACCTGAAAAAGAATATATTTTTGATAACTGAAAATGTATATAATTTTTCATGCCCAAAGGGAATTTTAAATTGATTTAATTTACTTATTTAGAAGTTATATAATGAGATTGTGAATTACAGGATATTAATTTTTAACAAAGTTTGTTGATATTTATTGTTGTTTTAAACTTACCTTCTGCATGGTAAGCTGTTTGTCGAAGAAGTGATTATTCTAATTTGAATGAAAGCTGAAAAGTAAGATTAATTACAGAATTATCAGCACTGTTTTATTTTTTATACAAATTTCTATAATTTGATAAATTTTTCAAGATCGAAAAAATAAAGACGCTTTTTACGCTTTTGCAATATAATCTGCAGTTAATTAAATTTTTTAAAGCTGTTTGCATATCATCAATATCACCACTGCGTAAGGTTAGCCATTTTTCAGACAGCTAATAATGATTAATTTTTGAGAAACGACATTTAAATTATCGCAAACTGTTCGCTCTTCTAGTGTGACATGAAAATTGTCGTACGTATGTAACCCCTTCTGAAAATGTAATGGAATTGTGATTGATTTTACAAACGGTGAAGTACTTTGAAACGGTGAAGAACGCCACTTATGATAAAGCGAGTATTTACAACCTGAAAAACTGACTGGAGTTTTTGAATATAAAACTGATTGTTTTTTAACAAAAAATACGTCTTAAAGCTGAAACTCTCAAGTGATAAATTGCGTAAAGACGTAATCCTACTTCGACATTTAAAAAACTAAAAATGCGAACCGAAAGTTTCAGCTTTTCCGTCCTATATTAAATTTTCTTATATTGACTTTTCAATATTGCACATTATATAAAAAATAATATGAAACTTTCATAAGTTATAACACTTTTCAAGTTTTAAGTTTTTTTTTACACTTTCCATAAGTTGTAACTTCAATAAGCCTGCACCCAATTACAGTTTTGTTTAATCTAAATTAATACCAGAAAGTCTATAAATAAATCCATCCCAGGTGCTTAGGTTAATGTTAAAAAAATTGTTGTTTTTGTGTCGAAAATATACGATGACACATATAATGAAATCCGGACTCTCCTGGGTTAACAATGCAAATTGCCGGTTTTTGACATGCAAAAATTCATTGCCTTTAATTTTGTTCATGTACATTTTTTTATTTGGTTGCGCCGTTTCTAACTGACAGCGGCTTAAACAGGAGTCGGGAAAATATGAAAACTATTCATCTATATCTCGAAAACGGCGCCACCAAATAGAAAACTGTATAGGAATAAAAATGTAGAGAATGAAATTTACAAGAAAAAATATCTATTCATTTTTCTATTTAGTCGCATCGTTTCCGAGATATACGCGATAATATTTTTAGTAATTTACCGAGTAAAGCCTCATTTAGAGTTTTAAGCCGCTGGCAGTCACAAACGGCGCGACAAAGTAAAAAAATTTATATAAACAAAATTGAAGGCAATGAAATTTTCAACAAAAAACGTCTAAAAGGATTAACTGTAAAATCGGTTTTCATATGCCCAAAAACGGCTTCAAAACAGGAAGTTTGCATTATTAACATTGGAGTATCTGGATTTCATTATGAGTCACTGTATGTATGTACATTATCCTCAACATTGTTTATACCTTGAATGCAAGCTTATGACATTTACTTTTATTACAAAAATTTGTTTCCTATCCACATTTCTTTTTCAGAAATGTCCGAATAAAACACCTCAAAGTTTGCTAAGGAAATAAGTGACTGGACAACTGAATCCACGTCTCGGTAAACTCGTTATTGTAAAATCGTATTTTCACAAATGCCATCAAAGCTTTGTTTTACAGCTTTCCAAGTCGTTTGCACATTACATTCAACTTATATCAGTAGCTTTAATTATTGATGGTTTTCGTACATTTTAATTGCCAAGTTTACTTATTTTCTGTTATTGTTTACAAATTAAAGCAGTCTTTACATTCTTTTTATTTTATTTGTGTTTTCAGTTAGCTGAACAAAAATATCTGAATATTATAAGAACCTCATTGTTAAAAGGCTTTGCTTTTTACCTTATTTATTTAAAACTGTTTTGAATAATTTCAATTATTCTATAATTACATTCCATCTCTCATTAGCAATGTTTGTAAAATTTGTTTATTGGTAGGCTAATAACATTGTCTGTAAACAATAAATCAACAACGTTAACGCAACAATTTAATCTTAATTCGATAAGATGAAACTTTTCAGAAAATGTTAACGAAATACAATTTTCCAGTATAATATATTTTAACAATTACATTCAAAGATCGTAGCTATTCTGTCAGAAATAATAAATTATCATATTATGTAATACTCCGCACGTATTACATGATATTACATTATTGGTAATAAACAAAATTAATGGAATTTATTGATAATAATAAATTGTAGCAGGCAAACATTTTTACTGATTGAAATGCAAAAGAGAAATTGACGGTTAATAAAATATTAATAATCCAAAAATTAACTATAATATAGAGAAATTACAATAACTTTGTAATTTGTATGAGATAATTTTGTTACAAATTTTTGTCGGATTTCGGATATTTGTGAGACAACAGGGTATTGTTATTACAAAAAAGTGCCCTCGCCATCATTTGCCTCTGCACAGCAATAAATAAAATTTAAAAAATTTGAATTTTTTAAGTATGCCATTTTTGTATAGGGTGAATTTAAATATATGGAAAGTATTAAATTTTATTTTATTGTTTACATAGTTTGCATATATTTAAAATAAACTTACACAATTAATTTAAAAATATTATTTCTGTATGTTTGTGTGTAAGGGTTGCCACCCGGTATATCCTAAATTATTATCAGGATAGCGAACTAATTTGAAACTTCAAATTTGAATAATGAATGTACAATTTGACTATAGAGCGAATGCATAGAATAGCAAGCGAAATTCAACAAGACGAGATCATTTAGAGATAACACTTTACTGCATTTGAACATATAGCATATATATTTGATAAGGACTAATAAGCGAGTACATAGCAATAACGATAACATCAATAATCATGATATTGTGACCATTATGATATTATACATAATTAATTACACAAAATGCAATATAATTTGCTTTCACAGCATTATAAATTCAGTTTGTTTCTTCAAATTAGCGTACGAGGCGCTAATTAAACATCCCAGAAACGTTTAGCATGGCCGACAGGGCTGCGCCACTTGAGCTGGGTAACTAGCAACTCAAAATTTCAAATTTTATAAATTTTCAAACAAAATTTTTCACTCTCTAACCGGTTACATAAATAACTATTAAAAATGTGGTTACGAGTATATCCTTGGTTGGGTTGACATAAATATTACTTTATGTCAACGACAAGAATTATAAAATATGGAAAATTAAACCAAGTTGACCGGGCAGAATTTGACAACATGAACCTGAACAATATGTTTGTATGGTTGACGTTTTATAAATTAATTTGGCAAGTACTGTCGCTTTATTTAATTACCTATGTCAGTTTAATCAAATTTTGAAAACCATGTTAAATTAGAGCTGAAGTAATCTTTTGGCATTAAATTTCAAAGTTTTGATTTTAAAAAATCATTCAATTTTTTTTGTTAGAAAATTTCCACCGGGAAAACCTGTCAAATTCGAAATTCAAAAATAAATTATGTAATAACAGATAAAGTTAAGCGATGTCTACGTAGCTGAATTAGTTGAGCTAATTTGAGATTAAATGACAGAATATAAAATTTTGAACAGAAAGTTACATTTGGAAAAGGTAGGTAGGTAGATGCGAGTATAATAATTGAGAATTATAAGTTAGAAACTTTTCTATCAAACAACTTTAGGGTATTCGGTTATGTTTCAAAAACTAACTTAATCACAAACGGATTAAAAGTTTTGGTTTTAATAATTTTCCGAAAAATTATTTTCGTTTGTTCTTTATTGTTTGCGCTTAAGGTATCCTGTTCAACTAATAGACCTAGGATTATATATAGATTTTACGTAAAATGTCGGTGCATTTCATTATACGATATCACTTAATTCCTCTATATAACGTTGCCAACGTTTGCCGTTTAAACCCTGGATTTTCTATTGCTACTCTAAAGCTTAAGTAACTAAACCACAATGTTTATGGACAAGCAATAAAATATTTCATCTAAATATTGCTTTAGGTGTGCGCTAAGTTGACATTAAAAGAATATTATTGTTCTTGGAGGTGAAACTTTGCCAATTTCGGCGATGTCAATATTAAACAACGTCACCTGTCAAAGAGGCGCATTACACTTTTAGCTGGAAAAAGCTAACGACCCAACAAAGAACAATTATAATTTTCTTAATTGTGTTCCCGCTTTAATTTAATACATTTACAATTTCATTTATTGTCTAATTCATTTAAAAGCTACCTCCCAAACTGTGAACTAAACCAAAATATTGTGCCGGGCTGTGCCCGATGTATGCCACGTACTTGATTTTTTTGGGATTTTATAGAGATTGTTTTTTTTGGGGTAGAAGTTAGCCCCGACATTTTTGATTTTTCTTTGAAATCAAAATTGTACTGGATTCTACTCGATGTATACCATTGTGTGCCGTACATCAAAAAAATTTATTTTGATAAATATAATTTTTATTTTTGTAAAAAAATAATTTTAATATTGCATTCTACTCGACATGTGCCGTTGTGTGCCGGTGTGAGCGGTTAATTAAAAATAGTTATTTTGAAAAATATAATTTTGTGAGACCAAAAACTATTATGTTTATCTATCTTTATTTTTATAAAAAAATAATTTTAATATTGGATTCTACTCGACGTGTGTCGTTGTGTGCCTTAAATTTAATGTATTAATCCGTACTTAACCCGTTAATTTTTTAATTATTTAAGAGATTATAATCTTTTTTTTTATTATAATATATGGTGTCCCAAATCTTAACGTTATCCCTTGGAGGACTGATAGGCCAGCTCATGACTGACCAGAAAATCTAAATATGATCTAAATCATATTCTACTCGATTTGTGCCGTTGTGTGCCGTAAATCAAAAAAATTAATTTTGATAAATATAATATTGACCGAAAACTATTATGTCGATCTTTATTTTTGTAGAAAAATGATTAATATTGGATTCTACTCGCCGTGTGCCTTTGTGTGCCGAAAATCAAAAATATTTATTTTGATAAATAAAATTTTTTGGTGCCAAAAACTATTTTTTCGATAGAAGTTAGCCCCACCATTTTTGATTTTTGTTTTAAATAAAAATTGTACTGGATTCTACTCATCTACTCGACGTGTGCCGTTGTGTGCCGTAAATTTAATTATAAACTTTATGTTTATTATACTAGATGGTGTCCCTAATCTCAACATCATTCCTTGGAGAACTGATCGGCCAGCTCATGACTGACCAGAAAATTTAAATATGATCTAAATAAGTAAAAAATCGTTAGTTTTCGAGATATTAACACACTTTCATAAATTTCGTTAAAATCGAGACCCTAATCCAGTTTTTCGAGTGCTACATGTACAGTAGCACAGTACAGTTGTAGTACATGTACAGCAGAGTTGAAGTTTACAAATAGAAAAAAATTAATTCATAAGTGGTGAAAAACATTTTGTATTTCTAAAATTTCAGCACTACAAATTTACAAATTTACAAAATAGTTATTTACAAAATAAATTAAATTTAAATTTAACAACAATTAAAACAAAAATTCAAATTGAACAAAATAAAATTTTAGAATTCAAAATTTAAAAAAATAATTTTGGAACACGACAATAATATATTCGAATTTATCCGTTTATCCGTTAATCGTTTGCGAAATAATCGAATTTATCCGTTTATCCGTTGTGGAATGACAGAACCTTTTGGTTTGTTGATCCGTTAATCGGTTTCGATCTTTTAATCAATTGAGCTTTTATAATAATGATTATCAAAATTTATTTACTTATCCAAATCAACAGTATACGTAATTAATATTGCAAATCTAACTTTCAATTTTTTTCGATCTCAAAATCTCGAACCCAAATTTTCCAAAAATGAAATTTTTAGAGTTATTCCAAAAATTAGAATAATTCAATATCAAATTAATTAAATATCACTTCTTTTGACAAAATAATCAAACTCAAAGATATAATTTGCAAAAATCTCAGGAGACAACTTCCTCCTTAACAGCTTCGGGCTTGCATTTTTGGCATAACGCCTAGTTTCCTCACCCAATTGCTGCCATCTAAATTTGTTGGCGGAAAAATCAGAAAATACAAAATATTTACAAATTCAAAATAAATAAAATAATTTTACAATTCCAATATCAAATTAAATAGTTTTTTAATTTATAGAAAAAATTAATATAAATATAAATCTAATAATTTTAATTTAAGTTTTTTAAATAGCAACGTAAATAATTGTAGAAAGGTTTGATAGTAAGCAGAGTTGGGCGTATAGTTGTCTTTTATTTTAATTTTAATTTTAATTTTAATTTTAATTTTAATTTTAATTTTAATTTTAATTTTAAACTTTTGGTTTAACTTAAACCAGATTCCTGACAATTTAGAGCCACATTTTTGACTTTCGGGATGTTTTTAACATGTGCCGCTGTTTTAGAAAAACTTGTTTTTTAGCTCCGTAGTTTTTCAGTTCTTGCGGAACTCGGGGATGTGCTTAACAATTGAAACCATAACTTTCAAGTGTGAGAGGCTTCCAGGGATGATTTTAGGTTCAATGCAATATTGATTATTGCACTGTTTTCGAATTTTACCTAAAATCAATATTTTCTGACCCTTTTTCAAAATTGGCCCTCCCACAGAGATTTATGTTTTTAAGTGGAACGGTTTACGAGTTTTACTAAAAAACAAAGATAATTTCGGTTTCTGTCGCTAGTAAAATCTATAAATTAAATTTGTTTCGATTCAGAAGGTTGATATTTTAAAATTAAGGGGTCTGGCCCACCTGCAGATTTTAAAAAAACGATTTTTTTTTTATTTCATTTTCTGGAAGTTAAACATTTTAAAAATATTCCCTAAAAGTTTTAAGTACTTAACAAATCATAAAATTGACGAAACAAGCAGTTCAAAGTACGCACCGCTCGAACTAATACCGGAAAGGATTTACAGCATCTGGAAATGAGTGCAGAAACCAACTATTCTGAAAAATTTTATTACCTATAGGGCTTTCAATGAATTGTGCGTAATTTTGCTTCAGTATAGTTTCATGTTTCCACTTGATGCTATATACTACTTTAAATTTTTGGTGATTTGTACTATTTTAAATTATAATTTGTGAATTTTATGTGCGGTAGGACAATTATTTCTTTTAGAGCTTAATTTGTCTTAATAACATATCATCGAAGGCATATTTAGACATTTTCGCCGCCTTGGGGATACGAAATGGCCCAAACGCACAGCGATACGTGCAATTGGAGGATTCAATCCGTATTCAGACGGCAGACCGCCGAACGCAGCAAGCCACTCGAGAAGAAAGAATGGTTCGAAAACAGCGTCAAATCGACATTTTGGAGGCTACAACTTCATCTGAAAATGTTCAATATGGGCCTGGAATAGATGACTCGATGTAAGTTGTAAATTAATGTTTAATTTTAGAGTAAATTCATTTTGAAACTAAAAACGCGTTTATCTCGAAATAACATTTTCAACATCGGTGACCACGATATATTGAAAACTACTGCATCGATTTGTTTCAAATTTGGTGGGGTTATTTTAGATATAAGAAACTAGTCCTTGAACGAAGGAATTTACTTTTTGATGTATAGTTTTGTTTTTATTAGCGATAAAGGGGTCATATTTTCATCAAAAATTGAAATTTTTACTTTGAACGTGTGCCATTTTGTCCTAAATTGATATTTTGAAAAACTGTTCGTTCAAGGACTAAATAATTTAATATATTGTATAAATTTTTTTGAATTTTTAATTTCAGATGATCCAGCTTCGAGCAGCAGTGGTCACCGCAAAACATGTTTTTCAAAAAGCCCTTCAGGAGAATGGCCATAAGTTCTTTGTTTGCAAACATATTTTATTAAAAAAAATATATTATTTACGTAAAAACTTTATATTTTTTATGTATACCAAAATACCCTTAAAAAAGCTTTCTGGTTCTTTAAAAAAAATTCTCCAAAATCACGTATTTTTTCGACGTGTAGGTGGGCATGACCCCTTAATAAAGAAACTGCGAGGTTAATGTGCATGATGTAAACTTCATCATCTAAAAAGAAAATGGAAATTAGCTGAAAAAGAGATATTTTAACAACAGGAAGGTTATTATAGTATATTATTATTCATTAAAATCATAAACTTTAAAATATTTTAATTTAAACCATGTAAAATTTCTTGAGAGATTTTTTCAATCATATTCTTATTTAAAAAAACAAAAAAACTTGAAAAAAAAAATATTTTAACGAAAACGAACGTTTTTACTTTGATATAATATGGACATCGAGAAGATCTCGTCACCCAATCTGTACGTCGTACATTGCTATCTAAACGACATGTTTTCAGGAAAATAAAAAGTAGAAAGTTGGACGATTCCACTCCAGTTGAAATTTTTTGAAAAAGAAGATGTGATGAACTCAAGAACAATCAAAAATATAATTTAAAATTAAACACAAAGAATTATTACAGGGGAAACTTGAGCCATGTTTGTTTATTGTCAAGTAGTTAATGGGCAGCACTTAATTTCCACGTTTTCTTTTCTACATTTTAATGGAAAAGTGATACACTTAACAAAAAAGTTATTTAGTTATTTATCAAAAAAATTGTTCAGAAAAAATAAATAAATGTGTGCTGCGGTGTATTTTTTCCAAACAATTATGTACCTGCAATAACAGTAACTTAACTCGATCCCCCCAAAACAAAGCTTTTTATGAATTGAATCGATTGCAATTGTACTTCACCTCTCATAAAAGAAAACATAAAAGAGAAAAGTAGGAAAACTACAAAAGTAAAATTTTTTTTGCAGGAAAATTTCATTTGAACGGAATCCTTAATTGGACGTAGTTATGCAGAAACCTACCAACTCAATATTGCAGTTATTTGCAAAATAAATAGTAGAATATTAGTAATATTAGCCTGCGGGGTTTTGAAAAAAAAGAATATTTTATAGTAAATGCATTTTCGTAATTACTGGTTTATTTTGTAGGTTTTTGCATAACTATGTCCAATTATAAACTGAAGCTAATTGGATTATGATAAGACCATGATAACCTTCCGCTTTTATTGCTATCAATCCTTACGGAGTCATAAAGGAGCAATAAAGTTGTACATTTTCCTCCTAGATTTATATAAAAGTTCAAACTCCCCTAAGTGCAATTTTCTTTGCTTTTGTTTGAAGCTTAAATGCATTAGTGTAATGCACACTTACTTCAGCAAAACGGGAATATTTTCACTGCCTGGTCGTGAAATCAATGATATTATTATGTTTAATCAGATTTGCTAATTTTGAAACCGCATCTTTTGTAACCTTAACCTTAAAGTAATTGTTGTAAGTAACTTACCTTGTTTGATTGAAGTTTCCATTAGGAAAAGCACAAGGGAAGCTTAATCAGAGATCTTTTTACTTTAATCTTGATAATGATTAACGTTGATAGAACGCCGTTGTTAAATGCAAGCCAATTTAACAACTTTCGGTGTTAAGAGCTTTAGTGAAGAGCTTTTTAATTTTTATTCAGTAGAAATCTTTCGCTTAGCAATAATAGTAAAAAGCTTTGCTTGCGCTAAAAATTTTAATTTTAATTAAAGCTTGTAATTTTTTATTACGGTCATTCTATACTTTTTATTTTTTTGATTAAAATCTTAATTAGGTTTTTATGACTAAAATATAAAACCCAGATAATATAACTTAAGAAAATTGTCTCACAACCTTAGTGAATTTTATATTTCCAATTTTACGGTAAAACTTGAATAATTTCTTTTCACGTCTCTAACTATCGCCTTTGACTACTAATTCATGTGTAATTTAATTCCAAATAATTTTAGTAGGCTTTTAATTACTTTCAATAAAATGAAAAAAAAGTGAAACTTTGTTTGGAAATTTTGTTTGTTACAAAATTTGTTTATCAGATTTTTTGTTTACTATTAATTATCTGCTTTTATGCCTTCTTTTTTATTCCATGTACCAAATACTTATGATGCACTTTTGTATAAATTTCCATACCGGAGACATTTGCAATAAAATGTGTGATATTTTAAATTCATCAACTGCAACCGCATAAATTGTATTGTTTGATGTGCGTGAGGTTAGCCCCGCCACTTTTGAAAATTTAAAAACTGAATATTTTGCCGGGCTGTGCCCGATGTGTGCCACGTTGTGCCGTATTTTTTATTTAATGAATTATTTTTGGGATTTTGTAGAGATTGCTTACTTTGGGATAGAAGGATTTTCCCCCATTTTTGATTCCTTTAAAAATCAATAGGGTACTGAATTCTCCTCGACGTGTGCCATTGTGTGCTGTAAATAAAATTTTTTTTTTGATAATTGTGCCGGCATGTGCCTGATATGTGCCACGTTGTGCCGTATTTTTTTATTTTGTTTCCTTAAATGTTTAAAAATAAAATTTTAAATATTACAAAGTTATTTATACGCTGAACGAAACGAGTGCAATGAACGTTGTGAGACAAAATCTTGATTTACCCATATTTGGATTTAAAAAAAATTAAAATCGGGAGTCTCATGTTCACGAAAATGGCTGGCCCGGAGAAAAATTAATATTTTCTATGAAAATTAATTATTTAATAATTTGAGATCCGCGGGTCATTGGTTGTCTTCGGGTATAGTACCCTAACCGGGCCGAGAGGTTTTTATAGACATTAAACTTCTTGCGGAATTTGCAAGAAGTCATTATAATAAAGGGATTCAACTATGACTAAACTCCAAATATCGATTTATTTAGGAATTAATTGATTTTAAAGTTTTGATTTTTGCATAGAAGTACGTTAACAATTCATTCTGTTGACGGTGCGTGTGCTCACCCGCTCGGTGATTAACATCGTTAAATAATTTGTAAGTTTTACAAAATATCCAAATTTTAGACATCCGTTACTCGTGCTTGTTAAATCAGAAAGTCAGAAAACTTTTAAGGAACCGTTAAATTACCAAATGATTTCTGTAGGATTGCTTGTACTAAGCGATAATTTCCATTAGTTTGTTAAATTTAACGGCCCGTTAAAAGTTTTACGGACGTTTGTGAATACGGGCATTAGAGATTCATGTATGTACGTGAATCCTAGGAATCCCAAGTTCAATTCTCCTGGTAGGAGACTTTTTATATCACATCTCTAATTCCCATATTCACAAACGTTCGTAAAGCTTTTAACGGGCCGTTAAATTTAATAAACCAATAGAAATTATCGCTTGGTACAAACAAGCCTATAGAAATCATTCGTTAAATTTAACGGTTCGTTAAAAGCTGTTTTTTTGTTTACTTGTAATTTACGCTTAATGTCATTAGAAAATTTTTTAAATCGTGGGCCCGGTTAGGGTATTATTCCTCCTCTCTTCTTCTTTTTATTGTAGAACATATCCTGTAATAATCCAAATTTCTATACATTTTCTTGGGATTCTGATGTACAACTTTCATACCACCTCTTTGATGGTCGTCCTGGCAGTTTTTTAGGTTCAGGTTTGTATAGTTTTGCTATGTTTGTTAATCGGCCATGGTTCATTCTTTCCACATGGTCCTTCCATAGCCTTAGCAGCTGCTAATTCTAACGGCATAACTATTATGCTTTGTTGGTTGACATTATCGCATTGTATTCATATGCTGTTGTTTTAAACCTCTGCAGCAGGCGCTGTAAGTCAATTTAATCTGTTTTGTGAAAAAAATACACTCTGATTGGTCAATTTTTTTTACCAACCTAAAAATATATCCAACCACTGCATGGTGAGGCAGAGAAACAAAAGCCTGCATTTATGAAAAAAAATAAAATAGAAATGAACCCTGAATAAAATTTAAAGTACATTTGTGGCATTTAGTATGTAGTTACGTTATTCAATTTTAAAATAATAGAATTGTAACAGTAAAGTGAAGAATTCAATATGTAGAAAATTAAAGCGGATTTACAAATCCCTGTAACGACTTGCATATCAGTCGAATTTTATCAATTGAGTTCCTAACTAATCGAGTTGCCAACACTAATCGAGCTACCAACAAAACAAGTTGCCAATACCAATCGAGTTGCACATCAGCCGACTTCCACTGTATTCACAATATTAAAATTTGAAAATAGCAGAAAAAGTGTATGATAAGTTCGAAGCGAGTGAAAATTCAAAGATTATTTAAGTATTTGATTTGAATTTGTTTGAAGCTTTTATTGGATATTTGAAAGAGTCTCAATTCTCGATTTTGCGATGATTGAGTTCCGGAGGTAATAATACAGTCAAATCGTATTCAAAGGAGCCTCTAGCTGGAACGTTTTGGGGTAATTTAGATTTTTTCTATTATCCATCTCTTTTGGTGTGCTGAATCTGAATGTGAGGTTTGCTAACAAAATTTCGCGACGCAACATTGAAAAAAGGCAAAATAGGAAAAAATTGTCATTTTTTGGCGGTTCTTTGCTTATAACTCAAAAACTATCAACTTTTCCGAAATAATCTTTTTACTCAAAATTAAAGTACATAAAATTTCTTACAAATTTTACTAATCAGGTTTTTCTCTCCATAAACCGTTCGGGCTCAAGCGCTAGTTGAAAATTAGCATATTTTGTCTCTTTCCACAAAACCCACTTTTTCCACTCCAAACTCTAATTTATTATTGCGGACTATCCTTTTACTTAATTTTAATGCAAATATAATTCCGTCTTGTATTTTTTACTCCGTTACTCCTTTTTTTTTCTCCATTTGGGGCGCTCGTATGAAATTGACCAACACCATTTTGTACGCTTTAGCTGTAAGATTTTTAATAATTAATAATTCTTGGATTCACTTGGAACCTACGTTCCATACTACCGTTGTTTAAAATTAGAACCATTATTCATCTACATTTAGAATTAAGACTAAATTCTGAGCTGTGTTTCGTATCAATAATTCGTAATTTTGTGACACCCCCGCCCCTATAGTAATTTTGTTACTCGTTGTTATCCTATTGTTAACCGTGGCCTTTTGTATTTTTAATTGCAATTAAATTTGGTTTCTCAGTTCTTTAAGACTTTTGGGTTGTTATTTTCCACCCCCTGTTTTTTCTCCTGCGAAAACTGTGTTTTCGCCCCCCCTTAAGCCCGCTGTCTCCACTGACGCTGGCTGATGGCCAAACTAAGTAGGTAAGTCATGGGAACATTTTTGTCGTGTAACAATTAATGTTCCTGCACGCGATGAGTGGTTGTGACACCACTTCTGCTTTATTTAATCAGGGGAAACTGAAATTTCTCCAAGTCCTGCAGAAGAACAATAACTTGCAGTCAATCATTGATGCTTTCAAAGGCCCTCATGCACATCAAGACGAGATTCTTGAAGCAGGAAACATGTTTCTCATGGCTTCTCAAGGACATGAGAATACCTTGAACGATTTGAGATACAGGCATTATGTATCTTCATGGTACAAAAGCAAAACCAACATTGCCTCATTACCTCACTCCAAATCTGATGCACGACAACTTCCACTGAGAGGTTATTTTCGCGTACAGCAGCGCTTATCCGGTCAAACTCGATACTCCGGCACATTTCTTGTAAATGTAGAAAACTAGCAGGAATTCATTAAATGACAGTCTTTAATAAATAAATTAGAGTTTTATGCCCGTACTAATAGACACGGAATAATCCGAGATGCAAGATTAATTCTCGAAATAGCAGCTGTTGCTACGATACGGTCTGAATTCCAGTAATCTCATTGGTAAATCCTAGGATTATCTTGAATCTCGGATTAATTCGTTACTATTAGTACGGGCATTTAGAGTGAAAAAAGTGGGCTTTTGCGGAGACAGACTAAATACGCCAGAACCGTTCGCAGGAGAAAAAAAATATAGTGTATAAAATTTGTAGGAAATTTTATGTACTTAAATTTTGAATACTAAGGTTATTTACGAAAAGTTGATAGTTTTCGAGTTATAAGCAAACAACCATCAGAAAATGAAATTTTTTACCTTCTTTTGCATTTTTTTAAATGCTGCGTCACGAAATTTTGTTAGCGAACCTCAGATTCAGCACACTAAAAAACATTGAAAAAAATCAAAACTACCCCGAAACTTTCCTGGGAAAAACACATCTTGATTGTATGAAACTTTTTTTATTCAACATATACCGTCAACAGAGTGGAGTTGCTTCGAGCAACTGTGTATTTTTTTTATGCAAAATCAAAATTTTAAAATCATGTAGTTTCTAAATTCAAATTTTTGTTTCACAACTTCATAATATTTTTCTTGTATACAAAATAATACACAATCACTTTTTGTTTATGTCGTAATTATTATTGTTTAAAATGTAATTCACTGGAATTTAAATAGATTTAACAAACTTTTTGTTGATATCGATTATTATTTGCTTGTTGACTCTAATCAGGTAGGAATGTGTATCCAGGAAACTAATTTTAAACCTAACTATAACTATAATCCCAAATTACTATATTGTAAGTTATGTAGAAATGACAAACTAACTACGCCAGTGGAGGTATCGAGATCTTTATCACGATTTCTGTTTGTTCTCTGTTTATCATTTAAATTATTTTTCATAATTTTGTAAATTTGTAAATTTGTAAATTTCTGCAAAAATTAGCTGATTTGAACTACATAAATAGAAGTATCAAACATGTAAAACTTTGAATTCTGCATGTTACAATATTAAGAATAAGACAATTAAAGTAAGTAGCAAATACGATTTAAAAACAGCCAAAATAAATACAAAAAAACTTTTTTGGAAAGGACCCCGCAATTTCCTTATGGAAACTGGCTTTCGGCCAAATTTTTTGTAATTTCAGGAAATAATAGTTCTGAACTAGTAGATCAAAAGTGTTCAGGGGCCCAAAGTCCAAATGTCAATAGTTTCAGAGATACAGCTCTACGAAGTTGAAGTTTTATCTAATCATCGTCGGCTAACAGACATCAAAATAACAGAACCGAATTATTTTTTTATCATCCCGTAATTATTTTTAAACAAATAAGACGTGCTTTATTACAATTACACGAATTTTTTTCTTCAAAACTATATTTTTATCATTTTCATTTTTTTCACAAAACGTCCCTTCAATGGGATGCGTCTTATACACCGGAAAATATGTATATGTGTATATATATATAATAGATATATATATATTTGTAAGTCGACGTTCTGACCCCATATAAGCATATAAACCGACGTTGTGGCACCTATATTTACGTTGTGGCACCATTTTATGGTGCCGGATGGTTTTACAATTATATATGTCATCTGGAAGGGCCAGTAAGCCTATTAATGAAGTTTGTGAAAGGTGCCAGTTGGACTATATACACTGTAAATATAGACGTTTAGTTCCCTCTTATAAAATCATATAAGTTCAGAGGGCGCCATTGTAGTTATGAGTTCGTCGCATCGACTTGAGGTTGACTTATCCACGCGTTTAGGCACCGCATTTTTTGTATACAGTATTTTGACGTTTAGGCACACTGGGCGTTTCATTAGCTATCATTATTATAGTTTATGATATTACAAATGCATAGGTAACTAGTGTTTGCGATTCTAAACTCTAATGACAAAAATCCATTAAAGGCGAGAATAACTTGCATTACCATGCTGTTTTCGCCTTTAATGTAATACGGTTTGTGGACGAATCGATCAAGACTTTCCAGTGCCAGTTATTTTTGGCAATTAAAGTATTTATCGTTGAGGTTAATGCCGAATTTGACGGACTAGTCAACTCGGTAGATTTTTGATCATTTTTGAGAAAATACTGATAATTACCAAGTATTCGTGTTTTTTTCTTTGAATAAAGATTTTATAGTGGTTTTATAATAATTAGCGATTTCAACTTTATTATGAATTCCACTAATTCAAAATATATTTTAAATCATAATTTAAATCATTTTTAAATCATATTATGATTCGCATCCTTTCTCTGACATTGATTAATTACAGAACACTTCTTAAACAATTTTTATGTACTTACTACAAATTATAAATTTTAATTTAGGTCAAATTACCTACTAGTTACTTCTTACTTCTACAAGGGGATTCCCAAAATTTATTTTAAATTGTATACATATCATATTCCCGCAACTGTTTTATTATGTGAAAATATCAGAACTCCTAAACTTCGTCATAACAAAATTAGAGAAGGTTTTTATTGTAAAGCATTTTGTAGGTGTTGTACAGTGGCGGATCCAGGCATTTTTCACCGGTGCACAGTAAATTGATAATAGGGAGTTTTTGTGGTTACTAATAATTACAAATCTGTAGTTAAAAATTTCATAAACAGTATGGCGGGCAAAATATGGCCAACTTATACATAAAAAAGTTTTTAAAAATTACTGCTTACAAATCCGAAGTTAAAATATTTTATAATAAAACGGCTGATCCAATATAACTGACTTAAATGTCAATACGCTGTCGGATTTTACCTGAACTTAATATTCAATAGTTTTTCGCGTCATTAATTAAAAAAAATTTGAAAAAAAACCTTACTACGGTTTTTAGTATAGGATACGTTTGACCTTATAAATACTTTGCAAAATTAAAATAGACGTTTCTGGACATAGCGTAGGTGTACAGCAGTTTTCTATTCAGTTGCCAAGACGGTTTCAGTTCACACAAGATATTGTTACGTATCTTTTCATTTCTTCCGTAATGTAAATATAAAAATACGTAACACAAATTACTGTAAACTTAATTATAAATGCTGTAAAATTCTGTAAAATTATACTAGTAAGCACACTTTGTAAGAAATATGTCTTTGTAAAACATGTCACTCACAAAAATGGACATGCAGCCGTTTGTTAGTAATATAAATTATATTTGAAATTTTATTTCATATAAAAATCATAATAAAATTAACATTATAATTGAATATTTTGAGAATCAAGTAAAAATGTGTCCTAAACAAATGAAATCGAATTATTAAGCAATTAAATTGGTTTAATATTAGGCAGTTTATACTAGAAAACACATTGTTTAACGTTTAATTTCAAACCAATTTTATTGGTTAATGTTTCGCGGTCATCGGTTTAGTACAAATTTTTACTAAAATAAGTCCCTGTATCTCGAAAACGATGTACAAAATGTAGTACATTATATAAAAAAAATTCATTTTTTTGACCGACTAGAATACAAATCTGATCTGAAAATTTCTTACTGAAATTTTGCATGAAGCAAGCATTCCCACACGCAACTTGCTCGGAGGTGTACAAAATTTTAACCGCTCAAAACTCTGTAAAAAGTTAATGCAACCGAGCATGGTATGAATTAATAAATAAATGAATAAAAAAATGAATAAATAAAATTTAAATTTTAACTTTGTTCTTTTTGAGAGTTGCGCGCTTCCGCTTGACCTAGAGTTTGTTAATAAGAAGTACTTTTTAGCCCCAATAGGGTTTTAAAATTCACAGGAGGCCTGCCTAAAGTTGTCTAGAAACGATTTTTGTTCGCACATCGTAGTTAAAAGCTGGAACCTATTTCAATTTGTTCCTTAATCCCTAAATAACAAAATCCTTTTGGTCGTCAAGAATTCGTCCTGTACAGGGGGGTGTAGGGAGAAAATTGTAAAAATGAAAAATTGTACAATGAAAAATTGTACAATGAAAAAAAAACAATAAAAAATTAAATGATCTAATTTATACTTATAGTCGATCGACACCGCAGCGATAACAGGGAAAATTCTTGATTAATATTTTGTCAGTCCGTACGTGGGGTTTCCCCGACGCGACGACTCGACGCTTAGATCAAAATAGTATTACTATACTTATATTAAAATGAAATGGCCAATAAGTATTATTTTTGTACTTTTTAGATGTTTTTTTTTTTGTGTAGGGGGTTTTTAAAATTTTTAATTTAAGTTTTATTTCATGCTTTTTAAACTATTTATTATATTTATGTAAGTAAACGTGATAACGGAGCATGGAAGTTAAATAAATCCAATTTTTCTTTTTAAATAGCAAGACCACAATACAAGAACTTCAAATATAATATTTTGTTAGAGAACAATTTTAAATCAAATTTTATATTAGAATTAAAATTATTATGCGAAAGAAAGAAATAACAACATTAAAAGTATAACAACTATAGTCGATGAACTATTTTTATCCGTTTAATGTTGGTGGCGCATCTAATGCAAAACCACATTTAAAATTTTTTTATTAGAATTAAATTTATTATGAGAAAGAAAGGAATACTAGTAAATTCAGTAATTGATTGTAACAATGTAAACAAACACTTGTTAAAGCAACATGTATTGCAGTAGTATCGCCCACATAATGATAATAATGCTGTCATACTTGTAACACGATCTCTCAAGATTATAAATTTTCAAAAATATTTACGATTTTTTTGAATGGCTGAACAGATTTTTGTGCAAAATAGCTAAGAACACTCTCGATCAAGTTATCTTTCAAACAAAAAAAAAACAAAATCAAAATCGGTTCATCCGTTCCGGAGCTATGATGCCACAGACACACATACACACGTTAAATTTATAAGAACACCTCTCTTTTTTGCGTCGGGGTTAAAAAAAAGATTATTTTTGGATTTTTTTGGAAGGGCATGCCAAGTATGGCACTTCACGTGCGACTTGGCTAAGTTGTAATGATTATTTTTTCAAAATAATAAAATATGTTATCAAAATTTTACAAAGCAATTTCTCTCTATATAGCGCTCAAATAACAAAATTACTTCAAACAGTTCTTTAGATTACATCTAATTATTGTCTGTGGGTGCCGTTGGAACCATAAATTGGATTTATTTATTAGTAGAAAAAAAAAACGAATTTCTTTTAACTAAGTTTCGCAATAATATTTTTGTGTTTCTTTGACGTTGAATGTCAACAAATCGCATTTTTGTGTTTTTAAACAAATTTGTGCAATATGAAACGGGACTTGTTATCAAATTTTCGAATAGGAAAAAGTGCCACATATTAGTAGGAGCATAATTCCCGCGTAAAGTGATAGTGATGTAATTGCGTAAAAATGCTGATCTTCAGCAATTGCAACAATTTATAATCACGTTACATTACAGCATTTGTACTTCAATACCTTACGCAGCTACATAATTTTAATATTAAAAAATTATTAGTAAAAATAATAATTTTACATTATAAAATATAAAGAGTATAAGTATTCTTCCAAAACAATATTAAATTTTAAGAAGAATAAATGTGGCGTTTTTGAGAAAAACCACTTCAACTTTTTTAAGAATAATAGAATGCAATATTTATCTAGTCTTTTTGAAAATTTTATATCAGCAAATTAAAAATGTTAGTTAAAATAAAATATAGGCGTTCGCGTCCTTTATGACGGTCAATATGCTCTAATGGGCAATTAAACAAACTGAATTCTGAAAAAACTTGACCAACCATTAATTTATTGAAAAAATTTTGTTTTATTTTATAATTAATAATTTGGCAATTTTAAATTATACATGATTATTTCTTCAAATCATTGGAGTATAACAACGGCTAGAAATTAAATTATTCACTTAAGTTTATTTTACTTCAGTCGACTCAGCAACTTTTGTTTACGTTAGTGTAAATATCTTTTTGTACACCACCGAGCAAGTTGCGTATGCGACGTACACCTTACTTTTAATTTTAATTTTAATTCGTAAAAATTTCAGTTAGAATTTTCACTTTATTTAACTAAAATAGTGGCATATCTCTAAAATGAATAGAAATTTTTTTATAATGAAATATGCATATTTTATTGTTTTTAAAATACTACATCACTTTAGCTTTATTATCGGTAATTTAATACTTATTAAATTTTTGACAATACTTTTTTAAAGTTTAGTATAATGTTAAAATGTTTGTACGCTGTTTAGTCGAAATCAGCTATGCTGACTTGTGCCATTATTCCGGCCAACGTGCGAATTGTTCCCACACGCAGCTTGTTCGGAGGTGTAAAAAAATTTTAACCGCTCATAACTTTGTAAAAGTTATAATTTAAATTAGCAACAAAAGTTGCTGAATTGCTGAAGTAAAATAAACTCGAGCGAATAATTTAATTTCTACTTTCTTGTTGTTAGTTTCTTTTTGTTAGTGGATTGATTATTTAAGAAATAATAGGTAAAAATTTCATTAAAGTAACTCAGTAATTTTGGATTGTATTAGCTAGAAAAACACGGTACAAACGCCATCTTCCAAAATGTGTGTTTTTTATACATAAGATGCAAACAATTGATACTTTTACCTGGTTAAATAATTTCGATAAGAGATATTTAAATTTATTTCCCTATGAATTATAAAAGATATTAGAAGAATAGTTAACGTATTGTGAATAAAGAAAGACTACGTTCTTATTTATTTCCTTTTCCTCTTTAATTTTGTAGATGCAAAGTTGTAATGTATTTATTTCAACAATGAATGCAAACAAGACATTATAAAGGTAAAAAATGCAAACCACATCAAGGTCAAGATGATAACTCGCTAAAAATTAAGTAGGTGCCGAATCGCGTCTTTATGCCATTTTATATATAGCCAAGGTGCCACAACACCTTATATAGCGTTGTATATATACGGGGTCTCAAAGGATATTTATACGTATGTGCCTCAACGTCTTTTTAATTTTTGGTGCTTGTTCGTTAATCTACGCGTATATATATATATATATATATATGTATGTATGTACGCATGATATACACTACTATATATTCATATATATACATTTATACATGTATGCAGAGCTGTCTTTAACAAGAACATCATAAGTGCATGGGTGCATGGGCATGATAAAACTTCAACTTCGAAGAGCTGTATCTCTTAAACTATTGACATTTGGACTTTGGGTCCATAAACACTTTTGATCGACTAGTTCAGAACTATTATTTCCCGAATTTACAAAAAATTTGGCCGAAAGCCAGTTTCCATAAGGAAATTGCGGGGTCCTTTAATGATGTTATCAAATATTTGTTTGTATATAAATTCTGTGAGTTCAATTATTATTATTGTATTGTTCATTTGTTAGAAGCAGTAAATATCCCTTTTAAATTTGCAGCCAAAATTTATTTATTTTTATTCAATTAGATTTTTTTTAGTTTTTAAACAAAGAATAATATAAACCTTATCCGTAAAGGTATAAGTAGGTAAAATACTATATTAATCGCACCTGGAGTATCCTTTATACGAAGTTCGATTTGGAAAATCCGCTTAAATGAAAAGGAAAACTCGGAATCCCTGTCTTGGAAGAGTTTTATGTGTAATATTATCGAAACCTTTTCAGCATTATTTTTAATGTAAAACTAAAGAGAGTTATAATGTAAGAGAGCACTCAAAGCATAAATCATTGCACATTTGAAACGAACGTAATATTCAAAGCGATGCTAAATCCAGATTATATTACTTTGTAGGAACAGAAGTTTTAAAAGCTTGCAGCTTATCAGAAAATGTGTTAAGGTAATGCACTTCTAACAACCTCGAAATGAATTCACCGTTTCATACCTCAAACTTTCATGCAGCGTTTTAGAAAATATAATTTAATGATCAGTCTAAGCATAATTTAGAGATTATAATTAAGTTTTATAATTTCGTTATAAAGTTAAACAATAATGTTTGGAGATTACTACAATTTATCGTAACATTAAGGTTATGTTATTACATCGAAATTGTATGATGTAAACAGTTTGCTTCACTTCAAAGTAACTTAACCATGTCCTTACAAAATTTACCCAAGTTTCATTATTTATGAGCTTACATTGCACTTACAAACAAAATTGGATGGAGATTTAGTAAGTGTCAATTTAGGGTGGCATAAATTTGTCACAAATTTTCAAAATTGATAACTCAAACATTGAAACGATAATCCCCAACTTTTCCCCCAACCCTAGGGAATTTATCTTTTTAATTATAATATTATTTTAACTCAAATGCATTATGTTTTTTGCGCATACCCCCCATTTTAGTGTCAAAGAAGTTGCCTAACGCGTTTCGATTTATTTCGCCAATTTTATTTATTATTACTTAGTATTCATTTGTATTTACAGCTAAATAAGCTGTAGCAATTTTTTCATGCCTTTGCTCATCAATTATTACTGGGACGAATAAATTGAATGCGATTGAACGGAATTATCCATTTGGTAAAAAATAATTTCGTCGGCTTCCAACTCGAATTATTTGTACGATTTATTAAAATTTCAAAAATATTATTTTATAAACGGTAACATTAATTTAATTTTTGTAATCGCAGCAACAGGTCATTAAGAAGTTAATGCAAATTTATTTCATAAACTTTTTTCGATCGGTTCAGTTTCAACGAAACTTTTAAGTTCTATCCGGAACTGGAATTTATTACTAAAATTTACGTAATTGTTCCGTCATATTTATTTTTGATATTTTTTGCATTTAAAAATGTTCTTGATTAATAACTTTACTTAATTTAATTTATATAGAAAGTTTTGCATTTCAAAAATAGCGTACCTGGGGGTTGTATAAGAACATTTTGGGTTTAGAAATAAGATATTTGCTAATGTTAAATGACGTCATATAGCAGTAATTAGTGTATACTTTACATATTATACTGAACATAAAACTTTGGGTGAATTTCAGTTGTATAATAAAAGCTCTTCGTAACAACCGTCAGTTAGTTATTCGACCTAAAATTAACTTAATCTGAGTTAGTATTCCACACGTAAACTCGACGTAAGAAAGCGAAACTAGGGTGAGCGGCTATATGTTACCAACCCTACATTTTTAAAAGCAACTTTGTTACGTATAAACTTTATAATTAATAGAAATAGTTGGTTGGTAATGATTCTAAACTTTCTAAAAAATAATGTAACTAACAAGAAGTTGTACCTACACAATTGTAAACTAGAATCCTGTACACCAATTTCCAAATCTGCTGAAAATTCTAGTTGAAAGATTTTCAGTACACAGGGCAGGCTTAAGGCTTATTCTTAGTATAAGAATGTCTTTTTTTTATTTGAATGTTGATTTGCAGGAAAATAAGTAGTTAATTTAAATTTAACGGTTGAGTAATCGAAGAAGCCTTGTTATTTAAATAAAGATGTCGATAGTGGAACTGGATATTCAAACTATTCCTCATTATTTCGGTAGGTTTCTTATATTCGTTCCGGGAGAAACAAAAAACTTCCTACTTAATTCGATATCTACATTCGAATTGTATTTCTATTTCAGGCAAAGAAAAACATACTGCATGGCTGGAAAAAAATGTATCTTCCTTTTACTTCTTTTCCGTGTACTCAATTTATTTGTAAAATTACATTTAGAATGTTCGAAACCATACAACATTTATTTACAATTTCAATTTATAAGTACTCTGCGTTATATAAATGTATTTGTTCGTTTTGTAAGGTTCAAACACAACCCTGAAAATATAAAACAACCGTTCCGTTTGAAATACGTTATAGCTATTCAACATTCATATTATTTTACATTCTGCAACAATATTAACAGCGCCATTTATTGTAATGTAAAATTCTCTCCAGCAACAAAGCAAAAAATGCAGCGAAAGCTTACAAAGGCATGCGCAGGTAATGTGGTTTAATACAATGCAAATATACTACTGGTAAAAATAAAAATTTAATTTAAATAATTTATTCAACATAAAAATTGTTGTCAGAATGTCTTTTAATCTATCATTTTGTTCTCGGCAGGGTTAACATCGAAAAGGCGCGTCGCTGTCGGTCCGTCTATACGCAACCCTACGTTAGAATATCTTTTATTACGTGCTTAATAGCACCATCCCTTCTGGTAGTTCACCTTAATTACACATATTATTTTGTTTGGTTAGGCAGCTGTTTGTTCATCTTTTTACATTCTCAAGCTTCGGTCAACATTGCTATATTTTCCAGATAACACACCCAAATTACTTTTTGCATACCAAAAAAATAACAACATAAAACTATCATTTGTCAGGTTTCACCAGAGACTATCTATAAATAAAGATAGTTCTTTTCGTCACTAAATTTTAAAGAAAAGTAAAATTATTAAAAAGTAAAATGGTAAGCATACCAAAGTTAGTAATAAACTAATAAAGTCGGCAAGTAACAATTTAAATGTAAGAATCCACATATAGAGTCGCACGTGTATCTCAATTTGAAATAAATGGCCAACTTACTAATCTTACGCGTGCGACTCATCAGGTATAATTCTAAATGCACCCGATCTCTTCGTAATCTCTACTCTAAATTACACGTGGTCCTTCGAGCCGGATTAAGAAATTAAATACCTGTCGACACTCGCGCTGGAGGTAAGGCTTTAAAAATTTTACTTGAGATTTTTGATATTCTTTCTGTTACATGAGTGTCTCAAGACATATGTTGGTTTAAAAGTACAGAACAAAGTTCAGTTGGCGAATAACTTCTGCTTCGAGTAACATTCATACGAAAGTTGTCGAACTTATTTTATTATATTGCTCCGAGCAACTAACGTAAAACTAAATTTCAAAGTAGATTCATCTCGTTTATAAATTAAATTAGTCTTAGCCGCTAGCCTCGCAGACTAACATCTGGTTAATTAAATATGCTGACTATTAGCTGCTTTAAAATTAAAATAAACCTAACTTAATTATTGGTTCACAAAGTAAAGTAATACAAAATACAAAACTTATTACAAACAAAATATAAATGAAATTTTAGTGGATGGAAGTAATTGGAAAGATGAAACGAATAAGATGATATTATCGTTTCTAAAACTGCATTCTAAAAATATTAATAAAACTAAAAATGGCCTGTTGCTGCTAAGGCCAATTGTCCGAGAACCTATTGTCGCTAGGGCCAATTGTCGTCACAGCCAGTAGTCGTTAGGGCTAGTTGTCGCCAGGGCCAATTGTCCGGAGCGAGTTGTTGCAGGGTCAAGTAGCTCAAGGCAACGTGTCACCAAATCATACAAATAATTACACAAAATTTCTGACGTGCCCTCCACTTTTTTAGATTAACCCTGTATGCGGGTGTCTTCAATTTTTCCACCAGTAATTCAGAAATCATCAATTGTAATTCAGATTTGTCAACTGATATTCAAAAATTGTCAGTTGTAATTCAGATTTGTCAACTGATATCCAGAAATCGTCAATTGTAATTCAGATTTGTCAACTGATATTTAAAAATTGTCAATTATAATTTATATTTGTCAACTGATATTCAGAAAATGTCAAATGTAATTCACAAAGCATTAATTCTGCGAAGGAGCTGCAAGAGGCAGGGGTGGGCAAAATACATGAAAATATGTATTTGAAATACAAAATACAAAATACATTTGTTTTGGGTATTTGAAATACAAAATACAAATACATTTTATTCCGAGTATTTAAAATACAAAATACAAAATACAGTATTTCAAATACAAAATTTATAGTATTTAAAATACAAAATACAAAATACATCATTTCAAATACAGTACATTATTGTTATACCTGGTTGGGAACAAAACCCATAACAATACAATACAATGGCAGGGCCGCATTCAGTAACATCGTCGAATGAAAAAATCGCAAACAAAAATTTTTACGTTACTGTTACAGAATACGACCCTGTCTATTTGATGTTATCAATTTTAAAGTATTTTGTATTTTGTACCGTATTTAGTAATTTGTATCTGAAATACAAAATACAAAATGTATTTCAAATACGTATTTCAAATACAAGTATTTCAAATACTGCCCTGCCCTGGCAAGAGGTTCTAATATTCATTTAATTGGAGCAATTTCTGTGGCTGGCGTTATTGTAGCTATGGAACGTAGGAGAGGTTCGTATACTTCACAATTAGCAAATGATTGGGTATCGACATTACTGCAACGATGGAAAGATATGAAAAATTAACTGTCAGATTTAGTACTTTGTAGATAACTCAACTTGCCATTCAAGACTGGAATTGGTCTTTGAAGAGACGGCAGCAACCCTGTTGCAGCTATGACCTTACCCTCCAATGCTAAATCCCATTGAATACATATATTTGGTCGAAAATCAAAGCAGAATCTAAATGCAATATTTGAGGTTCCAATGTCGCAGGGTCTAATCTAACACTGCACAATACATCAAGCAACAGTTTTAGCAATAAAAGATGTGTCAGTCGGTCGCTAAGTTATTTGCTGAAATTTGAATTAACATATTGTTGTGACATAATTTTTGCTGTATTACTTATTCTTTCTAATAATAAAAATAAAATAAAATATTGCTTTTTTCGCTTTTATGCAGCCCTTTAACTTAAAAAATAAATTTTATTTAACGGTTTCTAAGTTTCATTTAATGATTTCTGAATATCAATTGACAAATCTGAATTACAATTGACGTTTTCTGAATAGCAGTTGTTCTTTTCTGAATTACAACTGCAAGAAGTGTAGAAGATTTGAACCACCTTAGTGCTACAGGGTTTTCCTTTGGAGTTTTGACTGAGTGTGCCTGGGTGGAAAGGCTGGGTTAAATTTATGCCGACTGTATAAATTGCCTGTGTGCAGAATATTCAGAAGATTTGGGTATCTATTGAAGTGTTTTTTAATAATCACCAAAAATTTTCCCGCACTGTTTTAAAAAACCTAAATGAACTCGCCAAGCCACATGTGCAAGCATCTGACGCTCACTCTTCCTAATACCACTTTTAAAATCGTTTTGAAATCCTATCTTGGCCTTATAAGATCCCTATTCACACCTCCTCCAAATAAATTAACAATTTTCTCTTCAATCTCACTTTATTTTAAAAATTAAACAAAATTTTACTGTTCTTACAAAAATAAGCCGCAGGCATCGCCATCGGCAACTCAACTCCCCTCCTTCTATAACAATCGACTCGTCCAGCTACATTTACGCATGCGCGGTGTAACAAGCTTTAAAAAAATAAGAAACTAACTTTTTATTTCTAAATTAAACTTAAAAACACGACACTATTTATTGCATTCAGGATTTTTTAAGGAAGGGTGGTTCGGTTGCTGCGTTTTCAGTTTCTTCAAGAGTTTGAGTTTTTAGTCTGTTTCTGAGTCAGTTTCAGTAGTCAGCCCATCTAAGCTAGTAGAAAATAGTCGATGTCATGAAAGACTTTGATTGCATCCCGCTCGTCCTTGTACAGGTAGCACTCCATGATCTTATGTACCGGTTCGTCCAAGAGCCCACATAGAAGGCACAATCCATTTGCAGATTCTCCCAAACGCTTGAGATGCTTGCCGAATTCTCCATACCCTGTAAGAAGTTGTGCCAAGATTCCATTGGCAGGCGGTGGTTAGTCCACCTTCATTTGGTATGAAAAAGTAAGTGATTCTTCCATCCAAAGCCCAACGTTTCTTCAAGAGTCGTTGAAATCTTGCCGTACTCTTCACTTTCAGCTATAGCTTTGTCAGCCCGCGGGAAATGCAAGACCTGCAAGACGTGCGGGATCCGTGAAACGGGTGGGACTCGCGGGACAGGCTAGAGAAAACAAAACCTTCGAGACAAAACGATACAATAAAGAATAGTCTCATTTTCTTCTTTAATCTATACATTTGAAGTGCGTGAAAGTGATTTTTAGTATACAGTATCTAGTGAAATTCAAGAGGTAAATATCCCGAAAATTTTGTGTACGCTCGTTTGGAATTCCCATGAAAATCATTGAAAATCCTTGGAAATCATTGGAATTCCTTGGAAATCCCTGGAATTCCTTGGAAATCCCTGGAATTCTTTAGATTTCACATTGGTTTGAACTCATAGGGAGTCCTTTAAAGTCTCTGCAATTCTGTGGAATTCTTTGGAAATCCTTGACATTCTTGGAAATCATTGGAATTCGGTGGAAATCTCTGGAATTCTTAGAAATCGTTGGAATTCCTTGGAAACCTTTGGAAATCTCTGAAATTCTTCAGAAATCACTGGAATTCTTGGAAATCAAAGGAATTCCTTGGAAATCTTTGGAATTCCTTTGAAATCAGTGAAATTCTGTGGAATTCTTCGGAAATCTTTATAATTCTTGAAAATCCTTGGAATTCGTTGGTAATTACTGGAAATCATTGGCATTCGTTGGAAATCCCTGGAATTCTTGGGAATCGTTGGAATTCTTTGGAATATCTTGGAAATTATTGGAATTCTTTGGAAAACTTGGAAATCTTTGGAAATCATTGGAAGTTTTGGAAATCTTTGAAATTCCTTAGAAATCGTTGGAATTCTTTGAAAGTCTTTGGAATTCCAAGTCTTGTGTACAGAAATTTTATTGATTATTTACCCCTTGGTAAATCTCTTGGTAATCTCTTGGCAAATCCCTTCCAAAAACGGATGGTTCGGTTTTCTTTAGCCCTTAACTGAAGTACACTTCTCAAATGGTTTTTTTAATGAAAGTATCTGGGGTTTTCCAGGACAGGTACCAAAAAGAGTAGTTACCAACCCCCCACCAAATTTCGGAATGGGACATCTCGCCGTGGCCGTTTCGCCGTGGCCGTTTCGCCGTGGCCGTTTCGCCGTGGCCATTTCGCCGTGGCCGTTTCGCTATCGCCCATTTCGCCGTCGTTAATTAAAAAATATAAATCAAAAGTTACAATTAAAGTTTCATAAAATTATAGTATATACAATTAAATAAAAAAATTAATAACGATATAAATTAAATAAAAAAATATAAAAAATATCGAGGGTTTTTTTTATTTCTGCTTTTCTAATTTTTAATTTTCCATAGCCCCGAAAATATTAATTTTTGCAGTCAAAATGTTATAGTTTTTTTTATAACTTTTGAGTTATAGATTAACGGCGAAATGGGCGACGGCGAAACGGCGATGGCGAAATGTCCTAGACCGCCCAATTTATCTTCAAAAATCAACAAAATTCACTAATTTTGTTAAATATAAAAAATATAATTAAATTAAACCCCCCCCCCGCCGGTAAAAATTAAAAATTAGTTGTATTGGTCACCGTGAAAAGTGTTAAAGACCAAAAATTTAAAAAAATCGTTTGCAGCCCATTTATTCTCTTAATGAACTTTGTGCATTAGTCCATGCTGCTGTTAATCCAAGCACGACTCAGAAGCTTAGTAGCTTTTTTGCTCTTATTTTCTTGATGTCTCCCTCAACCCATTCCCCCCATTCGACAAATATTTCAGCCGTCGAATTACGTTTGCAGAAAAATTCAAGATTGTGCTACGACCACTTTGTGCGATTCAAATATCAGTATGTTGCTGTTGTAGAAAAACAATCTGAGTTGAAATTCACCGATGTATCTGTTACTGGGACAGCTGGAACAACTATTTGATCATGTTTTAAACGGTATTATTCATCGGAGCCGATTCTCATTAACATCATTCGTTCGTCACTACTCTAAGGATAGCAGGGAGCAATACCAATTGTATAAGGTGTTAGTTGTAAATTATTGTAGTAATTTGGTAAGTGAATTTAATATTCATTTTCTGCTTTTTTATTATTTTCATGATTGAGCAATTGTATGTATGGTCAGAGAGAATTAATTTGTAAGCTGTTGGTTTAAAATAATAATTTAAAATTTCTAAATAATTATTTTACTGCAAAAACAAAATTCCGGTAGAAATTAATTTTTCAGAAGTTTAAGCTGTAAATTAATAATATAAACGAACCTAAACTTTAATGGATTTCATCTTTGAAATTATATAATTTATGGATTATCAAAAAGCATACCCTCTTATAAATTACTAATATTCAAACATCTGGTAGGAACCTACGTAAATTTATTAAATTACTACTTTTACATATTATATTAAGTAAAATTGTAACTGTTGTGTTCGTTTAAGTGGAAAGTTAAACAATTATCTATATAAAACTGGAAAATATCTAATATTTAGTTTTGAATTTTTCAAAAACCTACACTTCTGGTTACCACAAATATTTTTTGCTCAAAATGTTAAGCTCAGCTTAGTACAAACAAAAGATTTAAACATTTCAAATTATTAGTCAAGAACCATTTTTGTATATTCAGATTTTTTTTTAATAACCGCAGCGCAGGTGTCACCGTAGTCACTGTCGCGATACGCTCATTTATTTGATACAACAGGAATTGCTCAATTGTTTCACAGAATAATAAAATTGACATTTTAACAAAAATCAATGCTGATGCTTTGTAATAGCCGAAACAAAAAATAATTACTGTAACAGGTTTAATTCGGTTTTAATTAATTTTAAAAACAAGGCAACTCCGATTTGGTTAAAAATAGCGGTCGTAGCTTTTTGATTGTTTATCTTCGGTAAAAAAATTACAAACACTAACCTAAATGGATGCATTGTTTTAGCTCTAAAAAAGGCTTCATTATAGTTTATCTCAAAAATAATTTGGAAAACAAACAATTAAACATTAAAAATTTACCATTGAAATCCCCGTGGTGCTTTAGCCAATTCTACATCCGGTATAAAAGTAGAAAGTTTATGGTAAGTTTGTTCAACCACGAGAAATTTTAGTAGGTATACAATTTCCTTAATTAAACATAAGCAGTATATAGCGTTTTTCAAAAAATCACTTTTAGAACGAAGTTGTTCCATTGCTGAATTTTATTTCAAATATAAATTTAATAAAATGTTAACATGCAAGCTAATAACAAATGCTGTAAACTTTAGATTAACTATCCGTATTGGAAACGTGCAATTTTATTTATTGCTGAGCGGTAACCATTACACTTGATGTATCTAATACATAAATAACATTTAGAAATTTGTTAGATAAACAAGAGCATTTTATTCACCTCCCCTTTCTTAGTTTTATACCCAACGAGGGGTCAAGAATTTTGTTTGATATTTTAAAATTTTTCGGGAAAATCAATAAATTCACAAGAGATTTTTCAAACAAATTAGTGCTAACGCAGGACTATTTGCTTTTGGTTCTTGCTAAACCACAACTGCGAATAAAGTTTAATCCTTATTGGGAGCATAAATCAATATAAGTTAAAAGCAACATCTAAATAATATCCAACAAATGGATTTTCGTAATGGTACTTCATTAAAATGAGAATTAACTGACTAGGGATTTCGTTTAACTAAAATTGTCATATTCAAAATGTACAAGAAAGTTAATAATTGGTATTTTAATTTCATATTAATTAAATTTTGCGTGCTTAACAGAACGGCAATGTTTTAAAAGGTATAAGCGCTTTAAGTTTAAATTTTGCGGTATAACGAACAAAACTACATTATAAATCGCACGCTTAAATTGAAACTAATTTTGTACGGAAATAGAAATGTCACAAAGTAATACTAACATAACAGGTGACAAGTAATAATATGCAATTATACAAATTTATTTTAAATACATAATATTATAATATTTCCATAAAGTAAAAATAGCTTCAACGAGGAAATGTTACTTTAGTTTCGACAAAATAATATGTGTTTTAATGTATTTTATTTTTGAATTACAATTGGACATTAACAAAGCATGTGACACTAAATATTTTTTTTATTATTATAATAGCGGCAGTAGAACCAGGGAACATCCAACTAAAAAACGCTCTGATCCAAGCGAGCATCCAAAGAAGAACATTGGCGGACAAGGTTAAACGAAGGGAGCAGAGAGATACGCATCCCCACCCAGGTATCTAAAAATATTAAGAATAAGAAGACCAAAAGAGACACAAACAGCCGACAAAACCATTGATCCCTCCGACTACCAAGAGCAATTCCCAAGAGACACTGTCGATGCCTTTTCGGGAAATTCTCTACAAGATATCTGCAGAGACTTTGTGAGAAGAGCCAAGAACAGGAACTTTCCTTGACTGACAGATGTCTGCAGATGAAGTCATACACAGAGAAAAATATGTGTTACTAATACACATAATTGTACAAAAAAATTACCAAATTGCGTACATTTTCTGCACAATTGTGTGAATTAGTAATACATATTTTTCGCAGATGCCTCTACAACGGCTACATCATTTTTCGGTTCCTTAGAACGTCTTACTAAAATACTAGAAGATACAAAACCCAGAGTAGGACTGACCAGCGGATCGACAGTTTTGAATTTAACCAAGTGCTTCAGATACTGATTACAGGACCATGAGACCCAAGTGTGCAGGAAGTTTGCAAAAGACAAGACGACAACAAATAAAAGCAGTAAGATCACGATCTGCGAAAGATAAAAGAAAATCCAAAAGGGAATAACATTAAAAGAAAGAAAATCGAGAGACAATAGTGGCTACACTCTTTATGCAACTAGTGCACCTCTGCAAGAAAGAAAGAAACTTAAGAAACTTAAGAAAGTAAATATCTATTAACAACTTCATGATATACGTCAGATCTGAGGAAATGCTCTGCCGAGGGTGAAACCGCAAATCTAATTTTTGATCACCAGATTTCCTTTTATGACATTTCCTCAGATTTCCTTGGATTGCTTAACGATTTCTTTTAAAAAAATAAAAAAGATTATCTGGAATATTTTTAAGATTTTTTAGCTTTCATGAGATTTCCTAAAATATCTTGAGATTTCCCAAGATTGCCCCGGATTTCCTAAAATCTGAAGAAGATTTTTAAATTTTCTTGGATTGCCTCAATATTTCTTTAAAAAAGTTGAAAAGAAAATAGTCCAGAATATTTTTAAAATTTTGTAGATTTCCTAAAGCCGTCTAAGATTTCCCGCATTCCCTAAATTTTTGTAATTTTCCTAGATATCTCAAAATTGCACCAGATTTCCTAAAATTTCCAGGTTATCCGCAGATGACCTTGGATTGCTTCAAGATTTCTTTAGAAGAAGTTGAAAAATAAAACAAAAGTTGTGTGAACTATTTTTAAATTTTTTGTAAATTTCTTGAGATTGTCCCGGATTTCCTAAAATTTGCGGCAGATTTTCAGATTTCCTTGGATTGCCTCAATTTTCCTTGGATTTTCCCGGATTTTCCGGATTTCCTAAATGTTTTTAATTACCCTAGATTTCTTAGATTGCACCGGATTTTCTAAAATTTCCGGGATATCCTCAGATTTCATCCTTGGATTTCCTCAAGTATTTTTTTTTTAAAATTGCAAATAAAAAAGAAGTCTAGAAAATTTTTAAAATATCGTATAGTTCTAAAGATTGTCTCGGATTTTCTATGATTTGCTGCATTTCCTAAGATTTTCTTGGATTTTCTAAAACTTCGTGAGATTTCTTGGTTTTCCTAGCACTTCTTAAGTTTCCTAGATTGCCTAAGATTGCACCGGATTTCCGAAATTTCCGAGATACCAATATTTCTTCAGAAAAAGGTAAATAATAAGAAAAATAGAAGTCCGGAATACTTCGTAGGTTTACTAAGATTTCCCGGATTTTCTACGCTTTCTTACATTTCCCAAAATTTTCTGGCATTTTTTAAAATACCCTAAGATTTCTCGGATTTCCTAAAATTGCACCGGATTTCCTAAAATTTCCAGAATATCATCAGATTTGCTTGGATTGCCTCAATATTTCTTTAGAAAAAGTTGCAAAATAAAAAAAAAGGTAGTTCGGAATATTTTAAAATTTCGTAGATTTCATAAGTTTGACCCGGATTTCCTAAGATTTCCTAAGGTAATGAAAATTCATAAGATTTTCTTGAATTTCCTATAAGATTTCCTAAAACTTTCTAAGATTTGCCGAATTTCCTAAGATTTTGATTTCCTAAGATCTCCCGGATTTCCTAAAATATCTTAAGTTTTCTAGATTTTTCAAGATAGCACCGGATTTGCTAAAATTTCCGGGATAGCTTCAGATTTCATTGGACCGCTTCAAGTTTCTTTAGAAAAAGTTGAAAAGCAGAAAATAGTTGTCTGGAATATTATTAAAATTTCGTAGATTTCCTAAGATTGTCCCGGATTTTCTACGATTTCCGGCAGAACCTCAGATTTCCTTAGATTGCCTCAATATTTCTTTAAAAAAAGGTGAAAATAAAAAAAGTAATCCGGAATAAATTTTAAAATTTAGTAATCTCTTCAAACTGCTTAAGATTACCCGGATTTCCAAAATATTCTTAATTTTCTTATAATAATTTATAATAATAAGATTTCTTTGATTTCCTAAGATTGCACCGATTTTCCTAAAATTTGCGGCATATCCACTGATTTCCTTGGATTGCCTCAATATTTTTTTTTTTTTAAGTTGAAATAAAAGTAGTACGAAGTATTTTTAAAATATAGTAGATTTCCTAAAACTTCCTAAGATTTCCCGGATTTCCTAAGATTTTCCAGATCTTCTAAAAAATTTTAATTTTCCTAAATTTTTCTTAATTGATTTGATCAAGATTGAGATTTCTCAAAATTTCAGGCATATCCGCCAATCTCCTTGGATTGCCTCAAGATTTCTTTAGAAAACGTTGGAAAATAAAAGAAAGACGTCTGGAATATTTTTATAATTTCGTCGAGATCCTAAAATTGCCCCGGATTTCTATATATTTTCTGCATTTCCTAAGTTTTTCTTTGATTTTCTAAAACTCTATAAGATTTCCCGTATTTTCTAAAATATCTTAAGATTTCCTAGATATTCTAAGATTTCACGGGATTTCCTAAAGTTTCCGGCATATTCTCAGACTTCCTTGGATTTCCTCAATATTTCTTTAAAATTTGTAGATTTCCTAAAGCTTCCTAAGATTTCACGGATTTCCTAAGATTTTCAGGATTTTCTAAAATTTTGTGATTTACCTAGATTTGTCAAGATTGTATCGGTTTTCCTAAAATTTCCCGGATATCCGCAGATTTTCTTGGATTGCCTCAAGATTCCTCTAGAAAAAGTTGAAAAATAAAAAAAAGTTTTTTTGAATATTTTTTAAAAACCTTCATAAGATTTTCCAGATTTCCTAAAATACCTTAAGGTTTCCTAGATTTCCTAAGATTGCAGCGGATTTTCTAAAATTTTGCGGCATATTCTCAGAGTTCCTTAGACTGCCTCAATGTTTCTTTCTATCCTAAGATTTCTTACATTTCCTAAAATTTTCTTGGATTTCCTAAACATTCCTAAAACTTCCTAAGATTTGCCTGATTTTTTAAGATTTCTTGGCTTTCCTAAGATTTTCTAAAATAGATTTCAGTTTTCCAAGATTGCACCGGATTTCTAAAAATTTCCAGGATATTTTCGGATTTTATTGGAATATTTCTTTATAAAAAGTTGAAGAAAAAAGAAAAATGGTCTGATATATTTATAAAATTTCATAAATTTCTCCAGATCGCACCGGACTTCCTAAAATTTCCGAGATATCCTCAGATTTCCTTAGATTGTCTCAAGATTTCTTTACAAAAAGTTAAGAAATAAAGAAAAGGTAGTCCGGAATATTTTTAAATATTCGTCGATTTCCTAAAATTGTCCAGATAATCTAATATTTCCTGCATTTCCTAAGATTTTCTTGAATTTTTTAACATTTTCCTAAAATATCTTAAGATTTCCTAAAATTGCACGGGATTTCCTAAAATTTCCGGGATATTCTTAGATTACTTTGGATTGCCTCAAAACTTCTTTAGAAAAAGTTAGGAAATAAATCTGGAATATATGTATGTAAAATTTCGTATATTTCCTAGGATTGCCCCGGATTTACCAAAATTTCCGGGATATCCTCCGATTTTTTTAAATTGCCTCAATATTTCTTTAGAAAAAGTGGAAAAATAAAAAGAGTAGTCCGGAATATTTTTAAAATTTCGTAGATTTCTTAAGATTTCTTGGATTACCTTAATTTTCTAAAATTTCTAAATTTTTCTAGATCTCCCAAGATTGCACCGGATTTCCTAAAATTTCTGGGATATCCTCCGATTTTTATATTTTTCTATGCTACTTCCTAATTTTTTTTCTATACCTTTCTAAATACCATTAATTTGGTTTTGTAAGGCACAAAAGGAGAGGAAGGCCTTCTCCGTTTTTTAAACTTAAAAAAAAGTTTAAATTTAAAGTAAAAGTTTAAATTTTAAAAAAACTCCGTTTTTTTAACTCTCCGTTTTTCTTCTCGTAAACTCGCGAAATAATCGGAAAACAAAAAATTGAATATAAATTGCCAATGGAAAAATTAAGAGCTCCAAATTTTACAAAATTAAGTAACACAGAACAACATCTGATGAATAAATTTTGCAAAGAGAAAATGTGTTGGCCTGGAAATTAAAGTGACAAGTAGGAAAACTGAAAGAACACATTCTTCCAGATATGAATAGTAACAGACAGGATAAATAGTCAGGAAAATCATTAAAGGCATGAAATAAAAATACCTATATAGTAGTGTTTTTTTGGGGAAAAAGGAAAAACCTGCAAAATAAGACAGCTACCAGAGTAGAATTGCACTTGAGAAATATAAATTGTGACGAATAGAAGGAAACAAAGCAATTTAACCCTACGGATGATTAAGTTTACCGAAAAGATAAAAAATAGTGTCATGTTTTTGTATGCCGGGGGGGGGGGGGGGCTTGACAAAATTTGTAAAAATTAAAAAATAAAATAATGAGTTTTTACTCCGAATATTTAATTTTTAATAATAAAATTATTATGTTCTTTTGAATACTATACATACTACATTCTACATTCTGAAATAATAATTGAAAACAAAATGGTTCTGAAATACTGAAATGTTGAGAAACACTGCTTTATAATTATAATAAGAGGACTGCACATAAATGTTGTTAATTGATTTTGATAGCATTTTTAAATCACTTGAAGTGCTGGATAAACAGAAAATTCATTAAGTTAATGAGTTTGGGACAATTTAAATTTTCTTTGTTGTTGGGAAAATTTATAAGACTTCCGGACATTTTAATCCTATGGTAAGGTTTGAACATCCTAATGAAGCACTTGTAATAAGATTGTTGGGACACAGCCAATTGAAGATTATTCTAAATGTGAGTAGTATAACAAAATCAAAATTATTATGAAGAACACGTTTGGTTTTATTATTTGATTAAAATTTGCTGGTAATTTCATAAAAGGGGTTTTGTGTACAATGTAGTCACAGAATGATTATTATTTATTCAACAGCTAATAAAATATGTTAAGTGTCGAAGCCTACAAATTAACTTTGTGAAGTTGCTTTTGATAGCAATTAAAATTTTCGTTTTTGCACAATGTACGAATAGAACGCGTGCTAAACGCCAGTTGTCAGCAAAATTATAATTATACAAGAAATAAGTGTTTCCTTCCTGTGCTAGAGCTTTTAGAGCCTTGTCATAAATTACCAAGTTTATCATTATGTAAAACCGCGCCCTCACTTTTGTGTTTATGCTCTAAACAAGTTAAAATAATATTTTTCACATTAAAGCTTAAGTACGCTTTATGCCGTGTTTTTTCAATTTTGTTGCCTCAAAATTTAATTTTCTTGTTAAAAAATTAATACCCCAATACAATAAAAATTTCGGTGCATAACAGGGTAATAAGCTAATTTACGATGTTAATCTTAACATGCTAATAAAGGAGGGTTGTATTTGCAGAAGCATTAGTTGCAGTTGTGGTCACCCCAACAAAATCAACAAAAAATGCATATCCAGAATCTTACAAATTTATTTCAAAAATATTTTTTGGAAATTATTCTAAAATAATTAATTAAAAAATTCAGATCGAGAAAATGTTCGAAATAATTTCATACATCTATCAAGCCCTACCTACAATTTTTTAAAATGTATGCGTAAGCTTTGCAGTATTATAGAGTTGTATTATATAATTTCTCATAAAAACGCAACCTGCGATTGTATTAGATAAACTTTTTTCTACTTATAAAACTTTTAACGACGGTAATAAATTTTAACTAAGTAAAATAGAAGCTTACAAAATGTTATTCAGTTATTTTCAATTGCTTACAACAAAGATTCCGGTTGTTAAATAAATACAAAATTGCTATGGGCTGCGTTAAGCATATTAACGTCCCCGAAGATAATTATGTTATATTTATATATTTTTTTATTGTTTTAATTTTGCCTCCTTAGCTTAGTTTACTAAAAAAAGTATTAATATTAATTTAATCTTTCAGTATTTAATAAATGGTGTGCGTAAATTACCGTATCATCTGTTTACAATGCCATTTTTGTATTAGGATATATGGGTATGTCGTTGATAAAACGGAATCCCTGCATTTACATTCTTACATGCAAAATTGCGTTGTTAAGTTTCAGCATAAGTGTCGATCTTGTTAGAGAAGTCAAGTGACGCCTGGAATTTCAGCAGTTTTGTCGTACAACCATTTAGTAAGTTGTTGTTTCGACTGAATTTTAAACAGGTAAGAACGGCAAAATTTAAATATATTTCCGACTACAACTCAGATATGTTTTAATTTCAAATTAAATCTTGCTTATTTCACTAAAGTTTTAACTACCTAAACAGTGGAGTTTGTGCCATGATAAATCACACTCCGGAGATAAGTTTTAAAGCTTTTAAATGCGTTCCACGGAAGTGAAGTTTTTACGTTTTCAGCAGTTACTCAAAATCTTTCATATGACTAAGTAGTACCGGTTATAATTAAAAACAGTTATTTTGTGGCGCTCTGATACCAAGAAAAGCCAATCGGAAACCTCGGGAGTAAAATCAACAAGTTAACGTGAAAACACTGCACTCAATGACTTGCCCCAAAAGTGCGACTAAGACTGCGTTCTACGTCGTAGTAATATTAAATTTTTGAGCAAGCAAATTTCAACCTGAAGAAATGTAAGACTCGAGAGACTAAATATAAACTTCATTGAATTAAATTAAATTAAGTTTTACCAAAAATTAATAAAAATTTTGGGAAAATGTAGACTGTTTGTAGACAATGTAGACAACCCGGGAGTAAATGTAACAGAATTGAACTCTGGACCGCTAACCCCTAGACTACACAGTTGTAGGCGCTTCTTTATTTTTTATCTCTATGCGATGCTCTTCGGATTTTTAGATTTTATTATCGCTTCTAATAAACCTCATCAGAGCACACGTCCAGACATAAATTTTTTTATTTTGCTCTACTTTTATTAAACTAAAGTTTACCGAAATCAGCAGGTGATCAGCTTCGAGGTTTTTGGTAGATAAAAATTGGAATAATTTAAGAACTAAATTCAATTATAAACAATTTCAAAACAAATTTATTATTAAATTTTAAAATAAAATAATTTGAATGTTCAGTTTTGTAAATGCTCAATTTATAAAAGCAGAGATCATAGCAATATATTGCAATGTTTTTAAATTTATTAATTGTTAATTGGAAACTTGAAATAATCTACATTTTGTGTTCTTTCATTAGTTAGTTATTTTTCTCATAAATTCGGCCAATCAGAATCAAATTTTTTTCCATCATTAATTCTGGAAAAATTAACTATTATTTAGAAAACGTCGATTATAATTCAGATTTGTCAATTCATATTCAGAAATCGTAATTAGAAAAGCATCAATTCTGTGAATTACAGTTGTTTTCTTGTTAAAATAGTTGAATATTTTGATTTTCAAATTTTATTAAGATAAGTGGGTTACCTACTTGTACAGTACATTAATTTTCAGTTTAGGTATAATTTCTGTATACATAATTTATAAAAATTCCGGATTAAATTATTATGCTTTCGAATTATAATAGACGCTTACTGAATTTCATTTTGCAGTTTCTGAATATTAATTGACAAATTTGAATTTCAATTTCTCAATTCCTGAATAAATAAAAATCTGAATTACAAAAGTGACGATTTCTGAATATCAGTAAAAACGAAACGAATTTTGGCACCACACAACTCTTGACTGAACGCGGCCAATTCAGCAGACACATCAAGAGCTCAGAGATGTCATCAAATGGACTATGTCAAGCCTGCGAAATCATAGATGAGTACCTACATGAGATCCTAGACTTCACCTTATACAGGGAAGAAAGGTTGGCAGTGAAAATTTTCTTTGAAGAAAACGCTGCCCTCGACGAGTTTCATAGAACGAAACTCTTTGGAAGTAGAGAGTGAGCTAAGCGAGTAATAAAAACAAAATAAAAAACAAAAGCGCCCTTTATTGGTGCAGAAAACATTGGAAAACAACATTGAACTAATATTGGATAAAAATCAACAGGCAAAATTGGTTATCATTATTGCTTCAAGCTTCAGCCAAAATTGGCGCGATATTGAAAAATTGAAGAATATAGATTTATAAGTTTTTAAATATGATACTCTTAATAATAAAGAATAGAAAATAGCTCAAAAGGCTATAGCCGGGTAAGCATGGGGAAATGGCCCTTACACCGATTTGGATAATTTTTTTTTTAGATATTCCTTTCAAAGCACTATTAAATTTTCCAAAATATTAGATCCTAAATGTTGATAGTTTCTTAGAAAAAAATTATTTTCGAAATTTAGAAAAGAATTTTTTTCTCAGAAAGTATTATTGCAAATTGAATGATTTTGGAATATGTTATAGAGGTACTTAAGACCTATAAGTGGTAATTTTTTTATGGTATTAGCTCCACATCAAATAGGAAAAAAACGGGAAAAAAGTTTTCAAAAATTAAAAAAATTAAATTTTGGCCGTACAACAATCACCAAATTTTTGTCAAATATTCCTTTTATATGCCCTTACAACATATATTAATTTCAAAATTTTACGAAGGGTATAACATATTGATATTTATAAAAGTTCTTACCTAGATGCACGGGACAGCATCGATTGTCGTAATAATAATTTAATAAAGAAATAGAAAATACCATTTAATTATAATTATATAACTAATTATTTAAGTAACTAATGGTTATCACTATCGCCTTTAATGATTTTCACTGATATGTTTGTATTTTTAAATTAGTTCATTAGGATTTCAGCAGGTTTTATTATTTTTGCACAATATCTTGCATAGCATAAATAATATCAACAATCACCAAATTATGTATGTCCTACAAGTATATAGGAGATACTGTAAAAAGCAATGATATGATTTTCTCGAGATATGCGTGAATTTAATGAAGTTAGTGAATTTGCAAATATTGCCGTTTTTGTAGAAAGGATATTATTACAGCAGTATTTGTATTAATAAATAAAATACAATTTCACAAACGTGCTATTGTGAACTTTTATAAATATCAATGTGTTATTATACTGTTCTTAAAATTTTAAAATAAACTAATATATGGTATATGAGCATATGTAAGGAATATTTGACAAAAATTTGGTGGTTGTTGATATTATTTATGCTATGCAAGATATTGTGCAAAAATAATAGAACCTGCTGAAATCCTAACGGACTAATTTAAAAATTCAAACATATCAGAGAATATCATTAAAGGCGATAGTGATAACCATTAGTTACTTAAATGATTTGTTATATAATTGCAATTAAATGGTATTTTCTATTTCTTTATTATGATTATTACGACAATCGATGCTTGCCGGTGCATCTAGGTAAGAACTTTTATAAATATCAATATGTTATACCCTTCGTAAAATTTTGAAATTAATATATGTTATAAGGGCATATAAAAGGAATATTTGACAAAAATTTGGTGATTGTTGTACGGCCAAAATTTAATTTTTTTAATTTTTGAAAACTTTTTTCCCGTTTTTTTCCCATTTGATGTGGAGCTAATACCACAAAAAAAATACCACTTATAGGTCTTAAGTACCTATATAACATATTCCAAAATCATTCAATTTGCAATAATACTTTCTGAGAAAAAAATTCTTTTCTAAATTTCGAAAATAATTTTTTTCTAAGAAACTATCTACATTTAGGATCTAATATTTTGGGAAATGTAATAGTGCTTTGAAAGGAATATCTAAAAAAAAAATGAGCCAAATCGGTGTAAGGGCCATTTCCCCATGCTTACCCGGCTATAGCCTTTCATTTTCTATTTTGAACACAATCGCAAAGCTAGGTTTTTCAAACCGGAGGGTCTGGGGGGTATGGAATACCCTCCAGAATACCAGAAATTCTATAAAAAAATGTGTTATTGAATTTCAGATCAGAAATCTTATATTTTAGATTTTTAGAAGATGGATTTCTGGTTTGAAAAGTATAAGCGCAATTACATCTTTTGCACTCAAGCTTCGATGTACTGGTGGGTATTCCATACCCCCCAGACCCCCCGGTTTAAAAAACCTAGCTTTATATTTTATACTGTTATTGAAATTTCATTGGAAATTGTTATTTTACTTCAGAAGTAATCACTGAAACAATTTCCTTGACTGCTACTGTATATTGGCAAAATATTGGAAAATAATATTGCACAAAAAATAATGGTTGCAGATCGGCAGACAATATTGGTCGTCATCAATATGGTGTTAATATTAAATTACAATATTGCACCAATATTATTGCTCTATATTAGATTACAATATTCTACTACTAATATGATACTACAATATTAGAATAATACAATAAAAAAATACAAGTTTCAACCAATATCGGTAAAAATATTAATTACCAATATTGGCAGAGTATTGGCAAACAGCATTAAACAAATATCGTATCAAGATCAACTAACAATAACATTGCAATGTAGAATAGCACCAATATTGGTTAAAAATTGGCAAGTTATATTAATCAACAATATTGGCGCAATATTGTCTTAAGTTCAACTAACATTGGTACAATGTTGGTTAAATATATATTAGCCGAATATGAGAAAACCAAATTGAAGAAATGCTGTATGAATATAGGCAGGTAATATTGGTTATGAATATTGGCTTAATATTAGATTACAATATTGCACCAATATTGGTTGAAGATCGCCAGGCAGTATTGGTCATCACTGTTTACCGCAATATTGCACAATGCTTCAGCCTATATAGATGCAATATTGGCAGAATATTGGAAAAGTATATTGCACAAATATTGGTTAAAGATTGGCAATAATTTTGCCAAAATTCAAAATCGTCACTTGTAATATTGGTCGTTAATATGCGGTTAATATTCTAGGTAACAGTATTGCACCAATTTTAGTTGAAGATGCTCAGGCAATATTGATCGGCATTATTGGTGCAATATTCAGCCAATACTGGTGCAATATTGATGACCTATATAGGCGGAATATTGAAAAATAATATTGAATGCGAATCAGCAGGTAATGTTGGTTATCAATATTGTCTTAACATTAGATTACAATATTGCACCAATATTGATTGAAGATCGTCCAGTAATATTGGTCGTCCATATTGCCGCCAAGTTTCATCCAATATTTGTGAAATGTTGGTTATCTATATTAACGGATCATTAGAAAACAATATTGAACAAATGTTGTATCAAGATAAGCAAGCAATATTGGTTATCATGTTATCAATATTTGCTTAATATTAGATTGCAATATTGCACCAATAAAAGTTGAAGATCGCTTGGCAATATTGGTCTTCAGTATTAAGGCAACATTGCACAATCTTTCAGCCAATATTGATGAAATACTGGCAGAATACTGCAAAACTATATTGCACCAATATTGGCTGAAGATCGGAAGGCAATATTGGTCGTCAATATGGAGTTAATATTAGATTACAACATTGCACCAATATTATTGCTCAATATTATATCATAATATTGCACCAATTTTGATTGACGATTGCCAGGAAGTTATTGGCCCAATATTGCATCAAGTTTCAGCCAATACTGCTGCAGGGCCGGATAAACCATGGGTGCAATGGTTTGCACGGTTTGCGGTAATGGTGCCGCACCCAGCACCAAAGTTTAAAAGGCGCCAAAATTGAACGTTTTTTAATTGTGCATTGTGATTCAAAGGTACTGCATTTTTTCTTTGATTATAATATTATATTCAGTGGCGCAGCCAAGGGCTAAGGCCAAGGCCCAGGGGGCTATAGCCCCCCCCCAGACATTTTTCTTTTTTTGTGATAATCTTTTTTAATGATTGTAGTCGCTTTTTTACCGGTGCAATGAAAAATTTTTTAAACAAAACAATTATTGTGTTCGAATTTTTATTTAAGGTAGGTAACAGTGGTAACACAAAAATTATACTCGAAAATAATATGACCACGCCCCTTTTTCAGAAAAATTTTCACCTCGTATCCCTTAGCCCCCCCCCCTATAACAAAATCCTGGCTGCGCTACTGATTATATTAGTATTAAAGGCCATTTACCTAATCTGCACCCGGCGCCGAAATAGCTTGATCCGGTCCTGTACTGGTGCAATATTGATGACCTATATAGGCGGAATAGAACAAAATAATATTGAATGCGAATCAGCAGGAAATATTTATTATGAATATTGGCTTAACATTAGATTACAATATTAGATCAATATTGTTAGTGAACATTAATTTGATTATAATATTACACCAATATTGGTCGACGATCGCTAGGCAATGTTGGTCGCCAGCACTAGCGCAATGTTGCACATTGCTTCAGCCAATATTGGGGCAATATTGATTACCTTCATTGGCAGAATATTGAAAGATAATATTAGATATATATAAAATCAATATCTGTGCAATATTGCACTAAGCTTAAGCCAATATTGGTGCAATGTTGATTATCTATGTACTGTAACAGTCATGGAAATTGCATCGGTGATTACTTCCAAATTAAATTAACAATTCCCAATGATATTTCAATAACTGCACACAATATAAGTACAATACGCACACAAAGCTATGTTGTTCAAACCGGGGGGGGTCTGGGGGGTATGGAATACCCTCCAGTACACCAGAGATTCAAGAACTCTAACTTTTAAAATTTTAAAATCTAAGATTTATTATTATAAATTCAATAACACATTTTCTATTTTGAATACAATCACTGATGTACTGAGAAATTTTATACCTCTTCCAATATGAAATCCGTGTTCAAAGAAGGTTTACAAATCTTTTTCTCTTCCAACTTTTGCTTTGCTATTGTATCGTATTTAGAGTAAATAATTAGTTTATCGGCAATATTTTGAGTATCCCTGTTTTCTAAAGATGTTTAGTATTAACATGGTTTAATTCAATAGCGATTAAATTGAATATCATTATAATATCCTATTCATAAGTTATTATAATCGGTAAAACCAGCTTAAAGTTTCCTATGAAAAAGGTCTAAAGATTAATTTGAAATTTAATTAAACAGAATTGGAAACGAACTTGTATATCGAATTGTTAACAATATATGACTAAAGTTGGCTTTTGATTTACACTAACAAGGAAGGAATAATGAAGAGGTCCTTTATAACAAAACCACAATACACATAGTTGGACACTGATACTGAAGGCCATTGTTGATTAATTTTAATATGAATACATACCACAAATTTAATGATAGTTAATTACACAATACCTATTAGGACGAGTATGCAAATTTAACTGGAATTTTTCTCAAAGTTAGAAGAATTTATCTAAAATAAATTACAAAAAAACCTTCATTTTCCGGGTGGGTCATACTAAGCTCACCCACAGTTACCTATTTAGAAACAACTCACTGTCTAAGAACAGATTTATATGAAAACAAAAAAAAATTAAATTAAATTAAACCTTTGGCGCTGTTTAAAAATTACTATAGTTTTAATAAAATATAGCTGACAAAATATCTTGCAAGAAGAGGACACAAAGCTTTTTCTAACGGCTCTAACATGTTTGATCTTTCTTTCGTGATGAAATCTTCAGCGGAACTCTTTTTTTCATATTCATTTGTGTTACATATTTTTAAAATAAAAAACTACAAGAAAACTCCAACATCAATCGAAAAGCTGTAAAAACTGAAAAGAAATTTTTAGATGACAACCTTCTTTTATGAAAGCAGCAATAAAACAAAAAAAATAAAATTTTATTTCAATAAATCATAAATTCGTTATTTCGTTCTTAATAATATAGAAAGTTCAGATATGAGCGCATTTACTGCGCTTATTGTTTAAGTTATTTGAAATGCATTAGAGACGGAAGCTGTGTCCAGCAGAAGGCAAAGGTTGACTAAAACGATGATGATGAATGGTTAACAGGCATTGTAGTTGGTAGCTAATCTGTTCGTGACAAGCATAAATAGCACAAAGTTCTGTACCTCAAAGTAGTAGAAAAACCAACCTCAGGAAGGCAAAGCATTTGTTATTGTAAATTGTGCAATTTATTATGTACCAGCCAACTTTAGCTGCTTAGCGTTCAGCCTCAGCGGGACAATCGCTTTTTAAAAGCAGCTAATTTTTTTTTGCTTGAATGATTTTACCATTAATTGCTTTTATTTTTAATATTTATTTTCAACAATTAAAATTAAAAAACAGGTTAATATTTCAAAAAGTAAAATATATAAATTTATACAAAAAACAAAATGATAAATTTGCAATGAAGGTAAAATATTGCACAAATTATCCTCACAGCTAATTAAAAACTTTTCATCTATAAAACATGTGCAAACTTTCGCAACTTTGAAAGAAAAGAGTTTTACGTTAATTTTCAAAAGGATTTAAGAAAAGAAATATTGCTTTCAGTGATCGTACTTTAACTATTCGCTTATAGAAACAAATTAAAATCCTTTGTTGCTGGCCTTTATACAATATAGCGATTTAAAATATAATTGTATTTTTCTAGTTTTATAACATTTTTGAGAAATAATAACAGTTTTGTAATTTAGTGTTATCGCCTCGCGCTGCTAAAACTTACTAAAACCGTCCCCCTATAGTTGAGGTGATAGCACCACAATATTTTGCTAAATATTAAAATGAGCGCAAGATATCTGCTAGGTAATTACAAAATTACTAGCCACTGTAGCATTACAAACTGTCAATCAAAACTGTCAGTATGTAAAAATTGTGCTACGACCACTTTGTGCGATTAAGTTACCAGTAGGATGTTAGATTCACCTGTGTATCCATTCCTGGAAGAGCTGTTGGTTCGATTCGGTTATTTATTACTCTACTAAGAAAAAAATTTTGTTTTTTCGATCTTGATGATAATTTATAATATGATAATCAATAAAAAAATTTTGTGTTCTCTGATTTGATAGGATCAAACAAGGAACGAATAATTAAAATTTTTGCAATGATAACATACAAAACTACTTACCAGTACTTCATTCGATATGTGCATTCCATATTTTTGTAACACCTGAAAAAATCACAATATTTTTAAAAAATTTCAATATTGGGAAATTCAAGAATTTTCTTTACATTGAATGAATAACTTCATTTTCGCCTTTCAAGGGTCTAGAAAAGTAAACTCGATTAGACTTAAAATTTTCCTAACTTGAAAAATATTTTGAATCTATTAAAGCTTATCGGTTCACGTTGATGAGTTATCTACATCACAAAAATGTTTTTCGTGCGGCGTATGTTTAACAATATTTCACTTGGGAAATTAAAATGCATAGGTAGCAGCATTTTAATTTGTTAATCTTTAAATATTACAAGTGCAAATGTAAAAAAAGCTAAACAACACAACGTAATAAAACGTAATAAGACCTGGGATTAAAGTAACGCAATCCCATAAGTTTCATATCTCATTTTTTTAAATAAAATAAATGTTGTTACTAAATAAATTTAATGGCAATTTCCTATTTCCCAAGTTGCATGTGCACTCCTTTTTCTCGCATTTTCATTTATTTTATTACATCTTCGTTTCCAGTTTTATTTAGTTAGGTAGTTATTAATATAACTTTTATTTAGGTTTTATTTACATGAAACGAATCTTTCCTTGCATCAACAAATATCTTTTATCATTGGCCGTTAGATTTACACTCTACAAGCGACAATTTTCTTAGTTTGTAAACAATTTTAATGATTGACTGTATTTATCTTCTTTGGAATTTATATTTGTTACAAGAATATTACTGCAAATTTTAGCGATTGTTAAGTTAGACTGTCTTTCAGTGAAATTTTATTTTTCAAAATTAAATTTTACGTAAGCATTCTTAAACAGAATAGAATAGGATGAAAGCTAAAAAATACATTTACTGTATATACAGCATCACTCCTGGAAATTGCATAGGTAATTGTTATTTTCCGAATTAAAATAACAATTCGGAATGAAATTTCAATAACCGCACGCAAAATAGACACAATACACGTACAAAGCTATGCTTTTAAACCGGGGGGTCTGGGGGGTATGGAATGCCCTCAAGTGCACCAGAGATTGTGCGCAAAAAAATGTGTTATTGAACTTATGGGTTTCAAACCAGAAATCTAACTTCTAAAATTAAAAAATCTAAGAGTTCTGATTTAAAATTCAATAACACATTTTCTTTTTTGGAATACAATCGCTGATGTGCTGGGAGGGGGGGGATATTCCCCTATTTTATTCTACCCCCGGGGGTAGACCCCCCGAATTGAAAAACCTGGCTTTCAAAAAAAGAAAATGCATTTTTATTTTTCATTCTTTATTATTACGAATATGACATAATATGTACTTAGAAATCTATTTTTTTAATTTGGGAATAATTCCCAATGCAATTTCCATGACCGCTACTGTAATATGTTACCTAGGAAAATAAGACCGAAGTTAACTACACAGCAACAGAATATTTAGAAACCAAATTAAATTAGAGGTCTCGGTTAGCCCCGACGTTGTATTTTATGAACTTAATTAGAATTAATGGAATTAAAACAGTTACCCCTTTAGATTATGCTTTCGCGTAGGTACCTCAATTTAAGTATTGGATTTTATTTTACTATTACTAGCTAAACAGATTCACAGCGTAATTTATTGTATAGCAAAAAAAATGATTTAATTAAAAAAAAATCTTCGACTTAAAACCTCATTCAAACTGCTTACCTAAATGAAAAACAAACTTTTCGCCAAGAAATCTTTTACAAGAATAATTTGTTGACACCTCATTTGTTTAGAACTCAACAAAAACTTGTAGATATTAAATTTAAACTTGAAGAAAAAAAATTTTGAAACAATACTTTGATAACTAAGTTAAACTTTAACTTAAGCTGCAAAATATTACAGTATAAAATAAAGACAAAATCGTTTGTCTTAATTAAAATTAATTACTCCCGACTCTGTTAAAGTAAGTTTTAAAAAAATTGCGTCAGAGAATTATTTTTGAAAGAAATTCTGTACGAATTACTGACTTGGACTACGGCACTTACCGACAATAATTATTTTAATTGCTTCTTTCTTGTAATAAAAAAAAGATGAACCTGTAATGGAAGGAACAAAGCTAATGTTTTTGGATATGATTTGGAGAATAAAAAGAAATAAAAGCCATTTAATTAGAGCAAATGGAAAAAGATTTTTTTAGAACGCACATTTTTATTGTTGCAAATTTCATTTCAAATTAGGGTTCTAATTTTAGAGAGGGATGCGCTAATTGCAATTTAAAGTATTTTTTATGTGTTGATGCTGATGTGGTATAATATATCATATTATTTAATCTCCGATTGAAAAGATTGCAACGCAGCAAATTATATCGTTGATAATTTACGAACATTTTCAAATTTTAAACATATATTTATGTTTATCTTGCAGTGTTCTGTATATTAAAATGAATTTCCGTTGGCACGCTTGACATTACCTATACAGCACAACATTGTAATGTAGAAAAAGCATTGAATCTAGAGGTGTTCTCGATAAATCACATTGTGTTTTGAAATGCTGCAAATGGCAAGTTTATATTTCTCTATACGTCGACTAGTTTTTCTGAAAACTGTTTTTTCTGAAAACAATGCTAACTTTTTTGGTCGTTAATGAATGCTTCGTGTTTTATTTCAAATATATTATTTCCAGTTTTTACCTCCAAAGCAGTTACTTTTGTTCTTAAAGTTCTTTACTTGAAAGACAGATTTAATTTAAGAATGTGACGATCATACCTCTAAAGTAACTACTTCTGATCTTAAAGTTTTTTATTTGATGAACTGATATAATTCAACAACTTGAAGTCTTTAACTTTATAATAACTACTGCTGATCTTAAAGTTTTTTACTTGAAGAAACAGATAATTTAGATTTTCTACCTTCAAAGTAACTACTTACGATTTTTAAGTTTTTTACTTGAAAATTAGATATAATTTAATTACTGCATACCTTTAAAGTAACAACTTCTAATTTAACTTAAAAAGCAGAGAAGCTTTTTTGCTAGTTAACCCTTGTTTGACTAAAATCTGTTTGTGTTCGATAATAATGATTGCGTTCCGATTATTATCATAATTTTATTAGCAGACATATTGGTTACTTCATGTACAATGAATCATTACTACTATGATAGCAATGCTAGTTTAATAGCTAATAAATTTAACCTGATATGTTAGAAATTTACAAGAAAATGCATTTATAAAACCACTCTTTATTCAAACTTTATGTATACCAACCCTGTACATTTAAGATATTTTCAAAAGATGTTCAAAATTTATCCTGCATTTGATAATAAAAAATCAGAAAAGTGACCTCGGTTGGGTGGCAGCAAAGTCGACTTTTGGTGTAGGATGCTTCAAGTCAATTGGGAATCTATTGTCAAATGGGAAAGTTTAGAGTCACATTTTGCTTCCACGACCTCAATAGTTAACAAACAAGTTATGGTTTGTAAAGCGAGGGAAGAAGTTGACAAATCAGTTACGGATTAGCATGCGAAGGTAAAAAACTTGTCGACGACAAGTAACTTTCGAAAACTAGAAAAACAAATGCAAAAAAAACAAAACAAAACAAGGTGGAACTCGCTTTTGCGACAGTTCTTAGGCTTCTATACATCTACTTTTTCGGTAGGTTAAATTATTTGGGCTTTATTTTATTCCAATTTTTAATGCCTTAATCTTTTAATTAGGTAGATTTTTTTACTATATAAGGAAAACGCTTGGTTTTGAATTATGCGGACAGACGGACAGACGGACAGACGGACAGACGGACAGACGGACAGACGGACAGACGGACACGGAGCTAGATCATAAGGCTGCTTCCTATACGTTGTATAGAAGCCTAAAATGATAAAAACAAAGACAAAGCCAGTAAAACAGAAGAAACACCAAACCCAGATAAACAAGATAAATACACAGGATCCTGGATTGTGTCTTATACAGGGAAGAACGGTAGGCGGTGGAAACTTTCTTCAACGAAAATCCACCCCTCAACATTACTGAAGTGTATGAGCTCACACCCCGGGCTTTACTGCACGGGTTCTTACCGGTGAAATCAGTAGAAATAAACACCTCTGAAGAAGACATGAGTTTTCTCAAGAGCAATCGCGACAAATCACGGGTCTACCCTAAATACCAGTTCTGAGTTGGTTTAAATAAAAACCGTTAATAAAATACTAGTTCAACGGTCAATCCTAAGAGGACAGTTGCAGTCATGGAAATTGCATCGCAGAATATTTCCGAATTACAATAAAAATTCCAAATGATATTTCAATAACCATGCATAATATAAACACAATACGCTCACAAAGCTAGGGTTTTTAAACATCCTACAATCTCCAGTATACTAGAGATTGTACGCAAATAAGTGTTATTGAAGTTTTAAACAACAAATCTAATTTCTAAAAGTTTAAGATTTCTGATTTGAAATTTAATAACACAATTTCTTTTTTTGAACACAATCACTAATATGCTGGGGGACCCCCCGGTCTGCTAAACCTAGTTTTGTGATTGTGTTCAAAAGAGAAAATGTATTTTTGAGCTGATGAGCTTTAAACCAAAAATTTAACTTTTTATCTATATTTCTATTTTATTCTATTCTATTCTAACTCGCTACTGTATATCTGAGCACACGTACCGGTAACAAAATACCCGCATAGAAATCGTGGCTTAATCCTTATTTAACTCTCTAATCTCTAATCTCTAATATATATAATAGTGCTTGTTTGTATGTTTGTTCGCTATACACTCCTAGACCCCTCAACCGATTTTAACCAAATTTGGAACACATACTCAGTAGGACTTGGAAATTGTTTTAGTGCAGGAAAATGTAAAAAAAGTTGAAAAGAAAGTGAGATCTCACAAAATTTTATTAACGAGATTTCCCTCCCCCCCCCCAAAAAAAGGTACTTTAATCTTCACAAATAAATAAGCAATGAAAAGCAAGACTGGAAAATATTGGAGTAGACAGACTAAGGCAAAGTAAAGGGTTTTCCATTAAGAACGCCTAGATTTTAACAAATCAATGCGGCTATGTTTTTGAAGCTGCATATGTCAAACTTAGTGTTTTTATTCAATGATAATTGACAAATCATCATGCCAAGTTACAGCGTCGAGGAACGCATACAAATCATAAAATTTTATTGTCAAAATAGATGTTTTATTGTGGCAACGATGCGCGCGTTGCGTCCACTTTACGGTGTACACGATCGTCCTTCGCAGTCGGCTATTCAACGTTTGGTGACGAAATTTGAGTCTAGCGGTTCAGTAATCAATCAGCCAACACCCTTACGTCGACGAAACGAAAAATCTGCCGAAAACATCACCGCTGTCCGTGAGGTGTGCAGGAGAACCCTAGGCCCCAGTGTTTCCCAAATTGAGGTCCGCGGACCCCTAGGGGTCCGCGTCATGTTTCTTGGGGATCCGACAACCCACGGCATAAAGAGAAAAATCTTTTTTTTTTCATGTTTTTTAAAAAATTTTGTAAATTTTTTAACTTTTATTTTTGTAACGAAATTTTTTCTGGGGGTCCCCATGATACTATAGTGTCTAATTTTGGATTGCCACCGCCAACTATTAAAATAAAAAAAAAGGTTTACAGGCATTCCCCAATTCGATTTAGGCAGCCGTGGGGTCTTAATGCCCGAACCTTTCTCGAAAGAGAAAGAGGTCGATGTCCAAGAGTGGACGAAAACGGCAAATGAAGAAGAAGAAGAACCGGCACTTCCGCTGATTTTCGAATAAAACTTCTTAAACTTTGAATTAAAGTTGAAAAGACACAAAATAAGGAGCATAAACCGGGGGGTCTAGGGGGTATGGAATACCCTCCAGTGCATTCATCTTTTACGGATCTCATATGTTATCTGTCAAGGAAATCTCCTTATTAAAGATGTGATTCCTTAGCTGCGGCTGGGGCCGTGCGACTACAGTTGCAGTCAGAGCTGAAAGTAATTCAATTAAAAGGCTTGAATAAAGTAATTCAATTACTTAAAAGTAATTCAATTACTTTAATTGAATTACTTTTGAAATGAACCTAAAGTATTTGGTATTTGAATTACTTTAATAAAGGATTTGAGTATTTGGTAATTGGGTTTCAGATCTTTCTTCGGTAATTGAATTACTTTTTCAGTAATTGAATTTCTTTTGAGTAATTGAATTACTTTCTCGGTAATTAAATTACTTTCTTGGTAATTGAATTACTTTCTCAGTAATTGAATTACTTTCTCGGTAATTGAATTCCTTTTGAGTAATTGAATTGCTTTATTCAAGTCTTTTACTTGTCTGTCTGTATATAATATGTATAACATTCGCGACCGAGTGTTTGCATTGTGTAGACGTGCGGACTTGAACTCTGTTATCGACAAACCACAAACGCATCGAATTTATTAATAGTTTTGCTATTTATTAAATTATCGCATTTAAAAACGTTATAATCACTTATCCGGGGTGTTTTTTTTTTCCCCAAAATTTAGCTTATGGCGCACTTTATAGTGTTGCCTTTTAAGCATGGAAAAAGGAAAAACATCAAGCATGGATCTCACTATTGAACATAACATTGAAGACACCGATAGTTCAAACAAACGAAAAAATGAAGATAGATCACCTCAAGCAGATGCTCCACAAAAACGTTATCACTGGACCTCCCAGAAACACCTACTACAACAAAACAAGTACTACCCTTTATCAAACTTAAACGACGAGGTAAGTGACGTCAATTCTTCAACTTCCCAAAACACCACAATTCAACCAACTAAACCCGCAATTAAAATTCCACCAATTTTCCTATCCTCACAAAATAATTGCAACGAAATTGTATCCGATATCAAAAAGATAAGTAAAGGAAGTTTTACAACTACAGCTAGTCAAAATCGAATTCGAGTTAATCTCACTCAAATTGAAGATTACAGAGAACTAACCAAATATTACAAAGAAAACGGAATCCACAATTACACTTATCAGGATCCAACTAACAAGTCTTTATCTGTCGTAATAAAACACATACCTTTATCGCTAACCAACGACGAAATTCACGACTATCTGGAACAACTTCAATACCCCGTCACTAAAACCACCAGACTACTCAATAAATACCGCGAGCCTACACAAACAGTAGCTATCGAATTGATAGATTACGATAAATCAAGAGAAATCTTTAAATTAGAAAAACTAGATTATTCTATTGTAACAGTGGAACCAAGACGAGGTAACCACAACATTCCACAATGCCATCGGTGCCAGAGATACGGCCACACTCACAACTACTGCCAAATGGAGTACAGATGCGTGAAATGTACTGGTAATCATTCTTATAGAGATTGTAAAAAAACAACAGACACTCCACCAACCTGCGTAAACTGCGGTGAACACCATCCAGCAAACTATAGAGGGTGCAAACACCACATTGAAATTCAAAACCAACAACACCGTTCTAAACCCAATAGTGCACCTCCAACAAGAAGTAATAATAGACAATATTCGCAAATACCACCACCAGCTCATCAAAATCTACCGCATACTTATGCCAAAGCAGCAACAAATAACATCCGTCCCAACTCCTCGACATCTCAATCAGCATCATCATCAATAGTCGATTCTATTTTAAGTTTCCTAGCTAATTTAATAACTCCTTTCATAGACCAAATTAAAACGTTCTTCCTTAATCAAATTATTCCTCAACTGTTCCAAGGACAGGACCAAAAATAATCATATTTTTCTCCAAAAATTAACAATACTAAATTGGAACGCAAACGGTATTAAAATCCAGCGATCACAATTAATTGATTTCTTACAGAGGCATAATGTATCAATAGCATGCATCTCGGAGACACACTTAATCGAAAATTTACCATTCTAAATTCCTGGTTACTACATATACAGATCAGATCGTATCACAAATCATGCCTCTGGTGGAGTTGCTATTCTTATAAAATACAACGTCAGTCACTGTGGGCTAATGAAATTTAAATGCACAAATTTGGAAGTAACTGGTGTCCAACTAAAGCTTTCAGATAATAGCTTGCTGAACATAATAAGCGCATATAAACAACCCAACAAAGCTCTTCTTAATCAAGACTTGAGAGAAATTTTTCTTAATAATACCCCAACACTCTTAATCGGAGACTTAAATAGTAAAAACCAAATATGGGGATGCAGAACAAGTAATCCATCGGGAGTTAAATTATACCAAATAACGACAGAAGAAGGAATAGAAGTCTTAGCTCCCGAAGAATACACATACTATCCTTACCGAAACGATCATTTACCCGACACTCTTGATATTGTAATAGCCAAAAACTTCAAGAAAACATTAACACAAACGGTTGTTGCTGAGCTCGATTCCGATCACTTGCCAATCCTACTACATTTTAATAGCACTCCATATTATATACCAAATGCTGAACGTCTAATCAATGGTAAAGTAGACTGGAAAGAATTTCAAAATATTCTTGATAAAGAAATTAAATGCATCAAAATAAACAGCAAAGAAGACATAGACCTTCAAATTAAAAATTACACCGCCAATCTTATTGACTCCGTTAAGAAATCAACAAAACCAAACCCACAGAACAAACGTAATTTAAACGTTATTAAAACACCTAATGACATACTTGACTTAATTAAACAAAAAAGTCGTGCAAGAAGAGAATATATGCGAACCCGTGATGCACAAACTAAAAACGTTCTTAATAGATTAACACATCAAATCAAAAACAAACTGGACAAACTACGACTACAAGTAGTGTTCAACCAGCATATTGAAGAACTTAAGCCCAATGACCCAGGAATGTGGAAAACGACCAAAAGAATTTTAAGGAAAAAAGAAACGATATCCCCAATAACTACAAACAATCATGTGTATTATACAGACTCAGAAAAAAGCGAAATATTCTCAAACCATCTTATGAATGTCTTCACACCACATTTAATACAAAATAATAATACTACTAGTGAAATAACCAATTTAGCAAAAATTCCTCTTTTTCCTGATAAAATTAAACCCACATCTCCTACCGAAATCAAACAAATTATAAAGTCCCTTCCTATAAAGAAATCACCTGATCAAATACCCAACATTGTTCTCAAACACATAACCAAAAAATTCCTCGCATTCTTGACGTCACTTTTTAATGCATGTCTTCAGAAAGGTTACTTTCCCACGAACTGGAAACACGCTGAAATACTCCTATTTCATAAACCAGGAAAAAACAAGACAAATCCTGAAAGTTATCGCCCGATCAGCTTGCTATGTACATTATCCAAGATACTTGAAAAAATAATTCTGTCTCGACTTAATGACGCCTTAAGTGAAACAAATATCATCCCACACTATCAGTTTGGATTTCGAAAAGGCCACAGTGCAAACCAACAACTTGCCAGAATAATAGAATTAATTGAAAGAGGTTATGAATCCAAGCAATATAGCACAGTAGCATTTTTAGATATCGCTCAAGCATTTGACCGTGTATGGCACGACGGATTAAAATACAAGCTTCTCCAACTGGACATTCCTACATACATCAAGACGATATTGTTCTCATTTTTGGAAAATAGAAGTTTCCATGTTAACATAAATAACACCAGATCTTCTCACAAACCTATTGCAGCAGGCGTTCCACAAGGTAGCATCTTGGGTCCAATATTGTTCAACATCTTTATGAGTAACTTACCCGAAATTAATGCTGATCTCGCCATGTTCGCAGATGATACAGCAGTAATAACCCAAGAATGGTCTCTTCTCGAAGCAATCACAAGACTACAATCCGCAATAAACATCTTATACGAGTGGTTCACGCAATGGAACATTAAATTAAACGAAACTAAATGCGAAGTAAAAATATTCACACTAAAACGATTTGACGAATCATCACCCAAAATCAGTATTAACAACAAAACAATCGACTGGAACCCTAAGGATAGAGCAGTGAAATACTTAGGAATTCATCTGGACTATCGATTGACTTGGAAACATCATATTAACACAAAACTACAGCAGACCAATGCAAGACTAGTTCAACTTTATCCAATCCTAAACCGTAGATCACCCTTGCGAATTAAGTGCGCTTTAGTACTTTACAAATCATTATTACGTCCACTTTTGATGTATGGATGTGAAGTATGGGGAAATGCATCCTCAACCAAATTAAAAAAGCTCCAGGTCTTTCAAAATAAAGTTCTTCGAATATCGGTGGGCGCTCCATGGTTTATTCGTAACGATCAATTACACGAAGAGCTACAGATGCAGACCATCCATGAGTATATCAGGAAATCAACCACACAATTTTACAACAGAATGAATACGAGCGAAGGAGCCACATACTACAAAATAGGTGACAAAAACATACACATGCGTTTAAAGAGAAAAATGCCAATAGACATTTATTAACAACTAAATTGGTGCTCATGGATGTTAATCTTTTTTCCAATAATATAATGTAAGTTATTAAAATAATACTAACGCTACTGTGAAAAAAAACAAATTGTATTGTTGAACCAGTAATAAAATATTATAAAAAAAAAAAAATATGTATAACAACAAAAATAATAAAAAGGGCATTGAAATTTTAAATGCCAAAAAATTTGGTATTAATAAAAGCTAATTCCAAAAAAGATAATTAACTTTTTTAAATTAGTTTTTTTAATAATTAAATAATTTTTTAATAAATAATATAATAAGTTTTTGATGTTTACCTTAATATAATGTGGATGTTGAAATATTTGAAGTAATTAAATACTTTAAATTACTAATTATTTTGGATGATTGAAGTTCTTTGAGTAATTGAATTACTTTGGGTAATTGAATTACTTTTTTGTTACATTGAATAATTGAATTACTTTTTGGTTACTTTTTAAATATTTCAATTACTTTTACGAAGTATTTGGTAATTGAATTACATTTTCTTAGTAGAGTAATTTAGTAATTGACATGTCAATTACTTTTAAGAAAATTTGGTATTTGGTAAATCAAGCACTTTCAACATCAACAAAGTATTTGGTAATTGGTAATTGAATTACTTTTGCCGAGTGCTTTGTACAGCTCTGATTTTAAGTCGGGCCTACTTGACCGCACCGCAGTTTGAAAAACCCGTAATTACTACATAACTAAATAAGTTTTTATCACTAAATCAGTTAAATGATGAAAAACTGCAAGACAATAAAAACTGTTAAATGATGCTGTAAAACCACTTAGTAACACCTTGTTTGATAGTAACCACCCAACGGTAACAACAAACCACCCAACGGTAGCTGGAAGAAAATTTACCGAATTTTATTCGAATCGAAGATTGGCCATCATGGATCCCCGATTTAAATCCTCTCGATTAAAAATTGTGGTCTGTGTTTGAAGACATGGCTTATAGTAAATCCCACAAAAACATCGGGCCACTAATACGCGATTTAGTGAAAGCAGCAGCATCGATACCTATTGAGACCGTGCGTACCACAATAGATGTGTGAAGTCAAAAGGAGGACATTTTGAGTAAATTTAATTTTAATTTGTTGTTTATGATATAGCTACTTAATAAAATGTGTTGAAAAAATATGGAATTTTGAGACAGAACTTATGGCAGGACTATGTATTTTGTTATAAAAATATCATAAAAATTAATTCAAAATACCGCTACATCTGCCAACAAACTATTAAAGACACAAAAGAATAAATTTTTCACATAAAGTAAAATCAAAATAAAAGGTGAGGCGCAGCTGAATAAATAATGACCACGTCAGATCTACTTTAGATCTACCAAAGATCTTACAATTTGAGTATCTACCCTAATTCCAACAAACAAGATACAAGATAAATAATTTTCATTCTTCTAAATAACCCTGCAGAAAATATAAAATATTTTTAAAGACAAAAATAGTTTTATATTTTCACAATTTCGCTAGACTTTATCACAAAGTGCAAGATAATGCTTCGTAACATCCGGATTGTATATGGGTAAGAGAAGAATGAAATCAATCGTTAAAGTTGATATAAGAATTCTGCAGTTTCTCTAAATTTTTCATCCAACAATGTCATTGTGAAATGCTACTAATTCATCCGGTGTGGTTTGCGAAGGCTAATCTGAAAGTCCTATTATGAAACTGTTTATTTTGTGTTTCCTTTTTATTTTAAAAACGTATCCGTGCGAGTCATTCTTTTCGCTTCTTTACAACAAAAAGTTTTTCAAATTAAGTCTTTATTCAGGTCGAAATGAATAACACAATAAAACTTCTAAATAGAAAAGGATATATTCTTTTAACATAAATTTTCTTTTTGGGAAAATGTTTAATTTTTTACATAATGGTGTTATGTTTGAGATGCTTAATATCTTCTTCTGTAATTTAGTGTCTTTATTTGCGTTAAAGCGCTTACTTTTGGACTAATCTTCATTACTTTTCACGATAATGATGTCATAAATGCAGACTCGAGTTTATTAAATCTTCAATTATTTTAATAAGGAAGGTTTTCGCATAACTTTATATTTTCTCGAAAAGTTATAAAATCCTATTTGGAAAATTTTAAAAACTAATTAACGTAACTTCGATAAATTGATTCGATATTATAAACTTTTATACATATTCCTAGTTAATTTCATCGTTCACGACGTCTAAATCATTTATGTAAGTTCTCATAGTACAGGAAAATCTTATAAATATTCATATCTAAGTTTCTCTTCTTATTGGCTTTTATTAATCCTCCTTGTTGTATTTTCGGCATTCTTACATTCAAATTTCTGTCCCAAAATACTAAATTATATTCATAAATTTATTTTCTCCTTTTCAGAAATTTAATTTCGATGATTGATGTTTATTTTTATTGTGTGAAATACGATAACGTCAGTTACCTCTTCTTTACGGACGATTTTCTTGAAATTTCCACTAAACGATGTAATTATTTTAAATTTGCATTAACGCAGTTCGTGCGGAATGAAAATTGCAACAGATACATTTAAGTGGCGCTATCTGCATAACAACTCGAGGAAAAGTAATAAATCGGAAAAATGAGAAAATGTTTTTCTTTGCCTTTTTGGTCTATTAGCACACAGTAAAATGCTGTTAAGGTTTTCGTGTCGTATTCGTGTCGCACAAATAAAACAAATATTGTTTTGTTTATTTGAAACTGTAAATTAGAGAAAATTAAATAATAAATTGTAATCCGACCTCGTTTTGCATCACAAAACGAACAAAAACCAACTTTCAATTAGTTTTTTTTAATAGTTGGTTAAATAGAATTTTCACGATAAAGGAAATTTAGCCAGTTTAATTTTCAAAACTATATTATACCTTTTACCGTTCCTTATTATGACAATAAATTCCTTATCGATACAAGTTATCCTTTCAATTTATATTGCTTTGAAAAGATTAATTACAAATATTTGACAAAGATTAATTATTGGCAAAGCTTTTAGAGTTAATTAAGAAAAAAAAATTGGTATTATAAAAAGTGGCTTTTCTTAAAACATTTTTAATGTATTTTTAGTTTGTTTTGTAATCTGTAACCTGTGAAGAAGCGGTAACATTTCTTTCAAAGTTTTTTCTTGAGAACCACATTCGGTGTACAACTGACAAATTTTTTTAATAAAAGTTGAAGTGCCTTTGTGAAAAAATATTCAAGAAATGTAACCAAGTTTATATTCAAAGACGTTCTTCTTATGAAGGTTATAAACGATATCGAGGAACGTATCTTACATATTCCAATAATATTATCCTTATCAAGTTCGATATCCAATTTCATTCTAATCATGCATATCACGTTGATCTGGCAACCCTCCTTTGTCTGTTTTTGTAGTTTGTCGTCAAATTGTTAATGGAATATAAAAAATAAAACGAAGATAAATTTTTAAATAAAAATTTAACAGCCTTTCAGGACAATAATTATTTTAATCCTTTTTATAAATTTATAAAATTAAACTGACACTTTCATAACAGCATACTAAAAGTTACAAGTCATCCAGCTTAGGGTAATTTTAGACCTTTATTTAGGCGTCTGAGTGTAGACGAAAAATGAAGTTGTTTATTAATGTATAATAATTGATTGTAGTAGCAGTTAAATATTAAAATAAAAGTTCGTTGATTGGAAAGGGTAGTATTCATTTGAAAAAGAAAAATAATTGAAATAATCAGTAATAGCGGTATTTTCAAGAAATATTTTAATTTTAAGTAACACTGCATGGTCTGCATGAAAATCGAATCTTGCTGATTCTTATATCAAATAACCTCTTGAATCTAAAAGTCACCTCCGTTTTTCCCCACCACTCGCAGATTTCGGAGAAGCCCCCCTCCTAATCTATTTATATTGCCTTACGATAATTTGGAGAGATGAAAAGGATTATTTTAGCCTTTTTAGGCAAGAACCTGACAGGCTAGAGAGGTGAAAAGTTTTAAAACATGAACATGTGTAGCAAGAAAGTCATTTTGTGGCAGGGGGGGAGGAATTTGTTTTCTTAAATTGGAAAAAAAAAAGTTTATTGAAAATTATCGATTTTTCAGTTGTTTTTCTGTGTAGCAATTTTTTCATTTACTTTCTACTTCCTCGAAAACGACAGTTAGAGGGAAAAAACGGGGGTTTTATTCGGATTGAGAAAGTCATTTTCCATTATGGAAATCAGCAGAAATGGTATCAGGTCTAAAACAAATTTTTGCTGACCAGTTAAATGATTAGAATATTAAAAAATTAATTTAAATAAACTTTAAAGAAATTTATTAAAACACCTATTGTGGTTTAAAAACAACTACCAGAAGCTGGCGCTACTATAATAATTTCACGATAAGAAGCCACTAAAAGTGGTCATTAGAGGCATCCACAAATCAATCCACCCGGACTTCATAAAATAAGACATCGAAGGCCACGATATAAAAATTGACCACTTTATACGAATATACCAAGGACCTGATAATAAACTTTTCCTCGTCATGGTAGAGATGCCCAAGGTCGCAGAAAGCACAGCAATTTTCGACGTTAAACAAATTCTTGAGTCAAAATCAAAAATCGAGTCCCCAAACCCGATTTGGCGTCAATTTGGTGGCGTCGAGTCGGCTACCCAAGATTATGCGGTGTTGTTAGTGCAGTTCCTTGCAAAACATACCCTTAATTTTGATTTTTAATCTTTATTTGGCCCAATAATTTTTAAAATTTAATTTAGTAAAACTTATAACCGCCTGATAAAAATATCACCTTTTTGATATATTATTGTCGTCGCTATTGATCTCTCTAGTAAAGCATTACAGTTGGGTAGTAATATTGATTTTTAATTAGTAAACGGTTCGAGTAAAAAATTTTTAGTGTGGAAAAGGCATTAAATTGGTTAGTCTCATTTTGTTATTAACACCGAAATAAAAAATTCACGTATTAAGGTTTTACGAGGTCATTAAAAGCTGAAATTTTGTCGATAAAGTGCAATGTCAGATTGGCATTGGCTATTTTCGAATACCATTAGCAACTGTCGATTGATAAATTAACTTAAATAATTCTGTTACAATTAAGTCAAATTGAATAGCGGGCAGGGGAGACTATAGGTGTGATTGTCACAACTAGTTTTGATAGGATTATGTAATTATACAATTAAATCTAAACATTTAATTGTAATAAAATTGTAAAAAATCGTGTGCTGCTTTTGTACACAAAATATTTTGAATAAAATTTTCAATTTGGAAGAATAAGAAAAAAAAACAAAAAAATCAGCCACACTTTTTATAACTAAAACGTTTTTAATAAGGGTAAGGATGTAAACGAAATAAAGCGCTCTGATAGGTTCAATAAAGGGGGGGGTTGTAATAATTTTTTTTAAATTTATATTATATATTTTTGTGATATAAATATTCTATGAATTTATTGAACATTGAATTGAAAATCATAAAATTTGTATGACGTAATTTATGGATGGCCCCTAACTGAGAACACTATTTGAAGCAAGCTGTAACAATTTTGCGATAAAAAAATGTATTGTACTTTAATTTAAAATTACTTCTATAATTTTTATTATGTTAGTAATTGTTCATAAACAATTAAATTTATTTACAATTAAAAAAATTTGCTTTGCTTAAATTTTTTTTTAACCTTACATGGGTCAACATTTATAATTTTACATTGAAAATATGTACAACTAGCATATGCATTATTTAAGCATATTAGCTGCGAAACAGCTAATAGCGTGCATTTAAAGTGCTAAATAGCTTGTTTTTAGGGAGATTTTAGCTAGCTAAAAGACGCTATTTAGCTAACCAAAAGCGCTATGAGCTGTCTCGCAGTAAGAAAATTGCTTTAAAATAGCTAGCTAATTGCTAAAAAATAGTGGGCCATGTTAGCAATGTTGCTGCAGAAAGAATGCAATTTAATCGCTATTTAGCTGACTGCCGCAGCATGCTTTGGCCGCAAAATACTTGGGTGAGCTTATACATTTCAAACCAGAAATCTAACTTCTAAAAATCTAAAATCTAAGATTTGAAATTTAATTTCACATTTGATTTTTTTTTGAATTGTACCCCCCAGACCCCCCGAAACTAAAAACCTAGCTTTGTGATTGTGTTCAAACTAAAAAATGTATTTTTGAGCTTATCAGTTTCAAACCAAACATTTTTTTTTTTATCTATTTCTGCTCTATTTCTTATTCCTTATTATTACAAAAATATAATATCTATTTTTTTAATTCGGTAATAATTCCCAATACAATTTCCATGACCGCTACTGTATGTATAGGACAGTCCCCATCATATTTCAAAACTTCGATCTAGGTAACCGAGAAGATTCTAAACGCAGCTTTAAGACATTTTATGTTACCCATTTTTATACTGATTGTATTTATTACGTCATCGCCATAGACGTACTGGGGTAATTTTATTTAGGGGTGCATTACAATTTTTTTTTAATTTTTTTTTTTTATTTCAAGTTTATTATTCAGATTAGCATTCACACGTTTTATTGCGAAACCTGATCAGTGTTGTTAATACAACCTATATAAAAAATATTTACTAATTAAATGGTAAGCGGGCACGTATTTCGTTTAAAAGCGTAAACTTTTCATTACAAAATTGTTAATTACAAAAGTATTTAGTTAAATAGTTAATTAAAATGTTAAAATATAGGATACTCGTCTCTCATGTTCACTTATCGTAAAACGTTCAACCTCAACTGCCTCGACCTCTTGCTCGCGCGTCTCGTTTTCACCCTTTATCTAAACTATTCCGACAACAACATGTATTTTTATTGACAAATGCAATCGTATGATGAAGAATATTGGATAATCCGCTGACGTCTAAATATATACACTAAATTTTTATAATAAAGGGAACGTGCAGAAAAAATCCATTACTTAGATGCTTTAGACTTACTATTTTTCGTTTTAGCCAAGAGAAAATCCTATACGTCAACAATAAGAAGGTAGCATGAAGGTATATTCAAATATAATAAATGTTTACCTTTTTAGATTATCAAATACCTTTTCACCTTATATCCGTATTTTCAGTTCAATAACATAGCAAGATAAACAAAAATTTTCACCATGTTCGAAGTGCTTTTAATGCAGATGATAAGCACCACATATTGCATATCGCCGTCAAAATTTTTAACCAACAACCTTATTTACAACGCGAATCAATTTTTATTTTAATTCAAAAATTTTACTTAAAATTTATATTACATTCAAAATCTATTTACGACGCAACGGAAGCGCATAAAGTGAGTGCATGTTGCATGCAATTGCAAGATTAACCGGCGTGGTGATGCGGCAAGTACCTGCAAATTGATGACTTTTCACTAAAGTGGAAGTGATTATGATTGTATATTGTGTCGTGCAAAAGGAAAAATTGAAATCCATTATGTATTTAACGCTCAACTGTTATTAAGTAATAAGTTTATTACTCACGCGATTTCTGTAAAGTAATAGTAGTCGTTAACATTCAACTCAATACCGTGAAGTAATTTAAAAATGAAGTAAACATTTAATGAGCAAACTGATGTTCTGAATACTGTAAATGACTGATGTCGAATGATTGACTGATATTATGTTTTAAAATGGCAAACTGTGTGTATTGTTTATCAATTTATTGCGATTTATTATTAATATTTTAATTAATTTCATAATGAAGATATCTCCTTTGTTATCTTTTAACATTTCACGAAACGACTTAAACACAATTTAGTACAAAAATAGGTTAATCTGCACAACAAGCAATTTATTCTGTCGCCATTTTTTACTAAGCCTCTCTTAAATGGCGCAATTGTTTCCGGGGATTAGTATAATTAAGTTTAGAGATTAAGAAATATTTTGAAACAACGGATGATTAGAAATAAATAACGAGCTTCAATCGGGAGTGTAAATCTTTGTCAACTCCAGTTTTGTTGTTTGCTATTTTTGTTCTTTAAAACAAACTAGCAATTAATTGGAAACAATTGTAACGCAGGTATTGTTCTGATTGTTGATAAAATACATAAAAAACGAGCCAGCAAAAATAACGATGTTGATTATATTGTACTCTGTTGAAAAAATTTGTTTTTTTTATTATAAGTAGTATAAATTACCCAAGTAGACATAACATCACATAAATGCTAGTCATTACTAGCCGGAGTCGTGTAATGTTTACTTTTCAAAATTGTTCGGAACTGACTGCGCATTCTATAAAATTTTTTATTGCTACCTTAACCGCCTAATGCATGTGGTTTAAGGTAATTTTATCAGAAACATGAGTATAATAGGCATCCCAGGCTGGTTTGGTAGATAATCTTGAGACAACAAAAAATGTGTAAATTATTTTAACATAACATAGTACTTCGAAATATTTAACAAAAGACAGTAAAATGTGGAAGTCACGAATGAATGGAATTTCCTTTTAAGAAAACATTCAGTTGAACTGTTCTATTAAGTTGCTATAACAGGATGAGACAACGTTTTAATTTGACGCTCGTCTTTTTACTAATAATTTTAAACTTTAATTTCATACGGTGCCGGTGTCATTCATTCGTAAATGTCGAAATTGGAGTTGTACCAAAGAAAGGCGAAGCTTATTACGATACAATCAACGGGTATGCCGATCCAACAACGGTTCGTCGTAGAGCAAGAATTATTAATTTAAATGTAAGAAGAAAATGTAGAAGACTGAAAATATGGAGCAGAGTAAAATTTAGCTCAATTAACGCAATTGGAATTTTCGAGGTGTTCTATTAATTGAACAGCTCGAAGCTAGAGCATTTAGATGTCTTCCAAGATTGAAAGAAATTGTTTCATATTTTAATACAATTCAAAACGTGCCTGGAGGTGTGTTTCAAAATTTATCCGAATTACGGCTAATTAGGTTAGACGATAATAAAATTAAAAGTATCGGAAATAATTATGCTTTCGTCAACGTTAAAAATTTAAGGAGGCATTTTTGGCAGATAATGAAATTAATAATTGGTTTGAGCTGGAAGAGTTATACTTTTAAAATAATTTAATTTAAAAAGGCCGCAAAATGCTTTTAAAAGTTTAAGAAAATTAAAACAAATAGGTTTTATAATTATTATGAATTAAAAGAAACGGAATCAAGCTTGAAGCTTTTATGACAATCGCAGACTTGATTATCTAAAAGAACTGCATCAGCGAATTTTTACGAATCCAAAATTGATACCAGCTTTTGTCATTAAATCTTTAATAATTTTAGTTCTTTCGGCAGCTAGCTTTTCTCCTCAGTCTTGAGAGTATAGGATAGTTTTAAATAACTTGGTGCTTTCAATTTTTCAGAATTCAATTCATTAAATAAATCACACTTTTTAAGGGAATTTATAAGAATATTTATTTGATAATAATAAAAAATGTTATCTGAATTATATTCAGAAGCTTTTGTTAATTAAAACAATAAACATTGTTCTCCCCTTGTATATAGGTTCAATCTTTCACTTAATTAAACAATGAATTTTTATTATCAACATAACTTTTAATATCTTTCTTTCACTTTCATTATCATTTATTACCCACTTAAATTCACTTTATTTAAATCATTTTATTTTTTACGGTCCTTTCAATAGTATTCCATTCAAAAATTATCGGAGTATAATATCATTATATTGATTATACAATGTGGTTAACCACATAGGAGTAGACAATATTAATTTTATTAATAGAATGATAATAATTGAAAATAAAATTTAAAAAAAAATTGTGCTTTCATTAATAAAATTGATAATATTATATCTGTTTATACGTTTCTTTGCGTAAAAGTTATTATTATTATTATGTATACTGGCAAGTCTTTACCACGGAAATCGAAAACATTCCAACCAAACGCAAATAAATAAATCACTATTTTGTTTAGCAAAGCTAAGATGTACTATGCATGTGGTATAATTTTTGTAAATGACTAATTTCCGCATCCTGCATTTCCCAGTTTCAGTCTTTCCAATTAAACCAAAAAAAACCTTCTTTATAACCGTGATATTTCCAGACCGATTGTAAAATTTATAAATACTTTTTAAAACATCCTGAACATACGAGGATGGATCATACTGAAGTATACTGCTGCTAGCCAATAAAATAAAATTCAAATTTCTTACTAAAATTTATTTTAATTTTTCTACATTTTATGCAGCGCGTTTCGAGTTTTTTGACATCATCAATAATTTTGATTTTTCAAAATAAGCGTTTTTTTCACTAAAAACTTTTTATTTCAGCCAATTCTTTTCTCCAAGCTATTTTTATTAATTTACCCATTGCAATTACACCTTTGTCTTGATGAAAATTAACTTTTTTACAATTCTGGGGGCAAAGTACTCACTTTTCACACCGATTTGCGGGCGTAAAGTGACACTTTTTTGCCTTAGGGCAATAACATTTTTTTTTGTTTTGTCCTAGACAAATAAAGAAGTCTCTAGATGACTAATAAAAATGTCACTAAAAGTAAAAAAACAAGTATAAAACATTTTTAACATTTACATTTATGTGTATCTGGCAGTAATTTGTAATTCTCCAAACATCTTTCCGATATCCGGCAAGTTTTAAAAAAAATATAAGATATTAAGTAAAATAAAATAATTTTTGCTTTGTTTCACGGATTGGAATCATCTTCAATCTATTAAATTGGCTGGTTTTAGACTCCGAATTTCATAAAAAATAAAAAAAAACATTTGAATTTTGCCAAACACTGCTCAGAAACACGAACTCGTTCTGGTTTTTGATAGATCGTCAGTAAACGCGGCCAGTGGCGGATCCAAGGGGAGGGTCATGGGGATCACGATTCCTCCCCTTATTGAATCCATAATTGTGGCTAAATAAAAGCTTCTTTAAAGTGTAAAAAGTGTTTATATTTAATTTAATATTTAAATTTAAAAAAAAACTGATAATATCCATAAAAATCCTAACTTTTCACATAGTGCTTCTAGGACAATAACCCATTTTGCTGACGCGGTCTAGCGATCGCGCATATTTATTTAGGCCTAATGAATATCCACTACCTGTGACCTCCCCGTTGCCAATAGTCTAGATCCGCGCCTGAACGCGGCACCCATCTTGCCGATAAATTTTTCTATTGAACAATGCTGTTGCTAACGTTATTTTTTTGCTTTTTTTTTAAACTTGTTATTTTATGTTTTAAGCTAATTAACAAACGATTTTAGCTTTAATCGGGATTTCCCCTGATTAATTATAACGGCTTCTGTATTTAAGTCGAAAATGCCTTAAGTAGAAAATCGGAGACACTGGAGCCCAAGGTTTGGAAGACTAAGTTCGCCTGGCCAAATCCGGTTCGTCCCCTGTTTATAATATGGTCTGCCGGTGTTGTTGACATGACAAAATTGTCTATTATGTCTGTACATTGCATAATTTTCCTAATTTTTAAATTTTATTTTTTATAAATTTTTAAACGTCAAATATTAACTCTATTGTATCTCTTCCTATTTCAAATGATTGTCATAAAACTGAACATTTAATTTAATTTAATTTAATTAATAAACGAAACTTGAATACTGTAGTTATTTTTGAACTGATTTTAGGTTTAATCGGGGTATCCCTTGAGTGGTTTTGGCGATTTCTGTTACTTTACACCTTAATTTAATTTAATTTAATTTATGTCAAATAAATAATGAAGCAGTAAAAAATGATGATTTAAAATAAATTGACACTGGAACATTTTGATTTTGTTTATTATTTCCGCAATTCTCAACGGATTTTTACAATTTTCAGCTGGTCTTTAAGTTTAGTAATGATTCAGGTTTATTTCAAATTTTACAACATTTAGTCCGGCGGTTCAACCTGTACGATGGATAACTATATCTACTACTATACTATAGCTATAGAGCGCAGCAGCTTAAAGTCATCGATCAACTGTGTTGAAATAATGACATTCAGCTGTTTGAATTTCCCTAAACAGTATGTTACAGCTTAAGTAGCATTTCTAGCTAAAAAACAGCTGGAAATTTCAAATAGCTGTTAATTATAGCTTTCTGGCAGCAAGCTGCAATAATGTGCTAATAAGGTGCTAAATAGCTATTAAAAAGAGCTTGCTAGCAATTAGCTGCAATGAGCATTACCCAAGCAGCATTTTGAAGCTGAAAAACAGCAAATTGCTGGCTGTAAGCTTTGTTTCGGAGCTGGCACAGCTGCGGCAGCTAAACCAAATAGCGCTTAAACTTTTTTTTGAGCTTTTTTGAGCAGAAAACCAGCTATTTTTAATGCTCATAGCAAGCTGCGGCAGCTGTCTGACAGCCAGCAATTAGTTTGCTAAAAGCGAGATATTTTTAAGCCAATAACGTGCTTCGGCAGCCTGCCAACTTCAATACATTATTAGAGATGAGATTTTTAGGTCGTAAAAATTCAAAAAAGGCACCTAGAGAGGTTCTAAAAAAAGTCATTTTAGGTTGGTATTGTAAAAAGCTTTAGATGCTTCGTGTTCAACAAAATGAGATTGTTTTTCACAATTTAAAATTATACCACAAATTTTACAAAACAAACCGTCAAACCAACCATTCTTAGGTTGGTACATCGGACACCAAATTTCAATTTCAATTTAAAAAAAAATGAAAAATATTTTAATTTAAATTGATTTGAATTAATTTTTTTTTTTTTCAGTTAAACTGCAAATTATAAAAAAAGTTTCCAAAATGTTAAAATAGGTCGAAAAAAAAATACATAAAAGGCAAAAAAGGTCAAAACAAATAGGGCTTATAGTTAGTTATAAACGTATAGTTTTCCACGAAACAAGTTTTGGTACTAATATCATAAAAATAGGAGCTAAAATAAAAAAAAACGGTAAAAACTTAAAAATCTCATCTCTATTATACATTATACATGAAATAAAAGTGTGACGTTAAGTTGTGTATGCTGCGAATTTCAAATAGCTGTTTACTTGCTTGCTGGCATCGAGCTATTTAATGGTCTATTGCCAGCGGTAATCAATTTATAAAAATATCTGCTAATTAGCTATCTATTAGCTCTTAAAAATTTCTTGCTGGCAACAAGCTGCAACGTCGCGCTAATTAAGCGCTAAATAGCTGTTAGAATAGCTTTCTGGAAGCAAGCTGCAATAATATGAAAATACGGTGCTAAATAGCTAAAAAAAAAAGGAGTTTTCTGGCAATTAGCTGCAATGAGCAATAGTCAGCAAGTCAACTTAAATACATTAAACGTAAAATAGACGTGTGAGGTTAAGTTGTGTATGTTTTTGGTCCACATTTGTGGTGTTGGACATGGTGGAATGGATGGAGATGATCATGTGTTAAACTCATGATTAGTTTTGTACTACACAGCGTAAAATTTTTGCCCCAAGATATTTACTCAACAGTTGTAAGTAAGCGCTTGGTCATCCAATAGCCTTTAACAAAACCGCTGTAGTCAACTTCTTATCCGCTGACCTTCGCTAAAGGCACCCACTGATTTAGTAATAACATACTAAAATCTTATCAGAGCATGATAAGGAACATTTTAATACTAAAATTTCGGTTTTTGATTTTCGAGTGGTTAACAATATTATGATCGGCGTTGCGTACCAGATAACCAAAAATCTGCTGTAGTTGCAGATGTCTGCAACTACAAAGTTATTCCTCAGCCTCAAAGTTATTCGCGAAAAACTACTAAGGGGGCTGTTGACATGATGCTCCCCCCCCCCCAATTTTGAATTTTGGTATGAATTTGAGGTTGTTAAATGTCGTAAATTGATAACATTGTCAAACTTTAGAGCATCGTTTAAGCATCGAGACTCAAACGATGCTCTAAGTTTGGTGTAAGCATCGAGACTCAAACGATGCTCTAACGTTGAATATCAAATTCATACAAAATTTTGAAACTAGGGGGGCATAATGTTTACACGTACCCCTTATCTAGCCCCCCCCCCGTACCTTTCCGTGAATAAGTTTGCGACCTTTGAGGCTCAAACGAAAATAATGAAAGCTCATTGAGGCTCAAACGATGCTCTAACGCTTGACACTAAACTCCAAAAATCCAAAAATTCACAACTGGGGGGGGGGGCTGACATGTACCTAACCCGACGATGGGTTATGCAATAGAACATCGGTAGACGGCAATAACCGCTCGTTCTTTAGAAATACAGGAAATGTGAATAAAAATAGTATATGGATTCTATGTTAAACAACAAATAGTAAATTAATATACAGGGTGTCCCGGATACACTTTACATAAGGTGGTGATAGAGGACAATTTTCTAAGAAACATTTTTAACAAAACTTTTTTTCTAAATTCAAGCCCTCGAGAGTTGGGTTTTTTTTAATTCCACTTCCATGTGGAAATATACCGGAAAATATTTTTTTTGTTTTAATAAAAATGGATTAGCGATTTTTTTAAAGTTTTAAGTAATCTAAAATCAACGGCTTTCAAGTTATGAGTTAAAGTTATTATAATATAATGTTGAAAAAATGGAGCTTCCTTTTATATCGGTTTTTGCAATTTAATTTTTTGTTTTGTAGCTGCCTTGTTTATTACTTTCTGTGAAAGGGATTGGTTTTTCAAAAAGTTTTACTAAACAGGAGTTGTGGTCCGTTAAATTTCCTATCCGGAATGGAGCGTCAGAATTTTTGCAAAATGTTTCGTTTAAAATATACAGGGCTTTGAAATTTCTAAAATAAGAGAAATCTCCAATATTTCAACATTTTGTTACTTACTTTAATTTATAACTCGAAAACCGTTGATTTTAGACAATAAAAAGTCTAAATCTAGTTTGTAGATTATTTCACGCTCTTTAAAAAAGTACTAATTCATTTTTACCGAAAAATCAATATTTTCTGGATTATAGCCACGTGAAGGTGGAAATTTAAAAAAAATGCTTTAAAGAACCCTAACTCTCAAGGGCTTGAATTTAGAAAAAAAAATTTGTTAAAAGTGTTTCTTAGAAAAGTGCCCTCTATCATCGTAAGTTATGTAAAGTGTATTCGGGGACACCCTCCTCGTAACTAATCAGAAAGCATTAACAAAATTGTCAATAATTGTCCCGAAGACTTTTATGTAAATTAAAAATCATAAATAAGATTCAATTTTTTTAAATAAAACATTATACAAACTTATCGCTATTCTAGAATTTCTAAAGAATGGTAAATTTTATATTACGGTTGATGCATGTTAATTTAATATGTCTGATGGGAAAAAAATTTTTTAATTTTATTTCAAATCAGCTATTATTAAGCAAATGTTTTGCAGCAGTAAAAATCTACTTTGAAAGGTGGGGACGTTACTATTGCGCAGATATTCAGTATAAAATAAGCATTAAAATAAACTCACAACTTAGAATCCAATTTCATTTAAATCCAATTAGTACTTAGCAAATAAGCACAATCAAAAAACAAAAGCAATTCTTATTATTCACGAAAAAAATTTTGCGTCACCATGTATGAGGTAATTAACATTTTTCTTAAAATTTAAATTACGTGAGCTGTTCTACTAATTTGATAATTTTAAAATCATATCAAAAGTAAAACATAATATTATATTAATCATAAATTTTACTTTTTTTTTAATTTACCAAAATATACCTTCACAGGAATTGCTTTATTTTTTTGTCTTTCCGTATATACCATAATAAATCAACCACACTAATTTTCTGCTATATTAGTAGCATAGAATTTTTTTTTCGGAAATTTCGATGATCAAACGTTGAAATCCCGTCGAGATGCAAAAAACCAAACGAAAAGATAATGAAATCTTGTTTTCGTGTAAATGTAAATGAATCGTTAGTTCAATACTATAAGTTAACGAGATAAGTTGTTGTACAGGTCAACCGGTTTTATAAATATTGACTGAAATTACTACAATTTTATCAATCATGATTCAATTTAAAATTAATTTATATTTGTGTGTTGCATTAGTTTTATTAATATATATTTGCGTTGTGAAGTGTTGCAATACTTTTGGAAACGTCAAAGCCCAATTATATCCAAAGACGTTACCTTCATACAATGCTACTATCCGAGGATGCATTGACCCAACTACAATCGACAATCCAGAGAGAACTATCCGAATTCGTAAGGTAATCATTCAAAATGAAAATATACCAACTTTAAAACACGGTACTGTGCAAAATTTGGCCCGTTTGGAAGAAGTTAAGTTTTTTGAATGTTCCATTAAAAATCTGAAAGTTGGGTCGCTCAGACATCTTCCAAGTTTAAAAACAGTCGATTTGGAATCCAATAACATCAGAACGGTTACGAAAATTTTTCACGATTTACCATCGCTTACCAAAATAATTTTGGACAACAATAAAATATCTTCTATTGAAGATGAAGCTTTCGCAAATTTGGAAAATCTGAAAGAAATTTATTTAAGATTTAATAAAATCACCGAGTTGCAGGCAGACTGGTTTTTTAATGTGAAAAATATTAAATCTCTGTATTTAGATTATAATGCAGTCGAAAAGATGCCAGCAGGATTTTTCGAAAATATTGAATCCATCCAAAGAATTCGTTTAAGCTATAATAATATCAGCAGAATTGAAAAAAATGCGTTTAATTACATCGAAAGTCTCACGGATTTGGATTTGAGCTACAATTACATCGACAATGTCGACCAGTTTATTTTTACCGGAAACTTTAATATTACTAATTTATTCCTAAATGCAAATAAATTAAATTTTTTACCATCGACAGTTTTGGATAGATTATATGTGGAAAAGTTTGCCTACGATGGGAACCCATGGTTGTGCTCCTGTTATAATGAACTCATTTCCTGGTTAATAACCAGAAATGTGACTGCAGTAAATTCTTTCTATTGCAATACCAATTTCGTTCCAGTTTGCACCAATCCAAATATTCATTATGATAAGTGTTTAGAAAATTACGACGAAGAAGCTACCCAATTGTATTTTTCGGTTGTGAACGAAACCAATAATAACTTTTTAAATAGGTGCATACACATGGAATAAATAGCGGACCAGAGTTATTTGTTTCAAATAAATTTTTTTTCGGAAAATAAACATTAGTGATTATACAGAATTTGATATGACACGTGATAACCGCGATATTATGTATTTATTTCTAGATAATATCATAGTAATACGTAATGTAGATTAAAAGTTTTCAAAGTTTACCACAAAATAAATTTTTTTTTATTTAAAAATTGGTTTAGAAAGTGAAATATATTTCCTAATCTTAAAACTTGCAATTTGCAATTAAAAATCTTAATCATAATTTTAATAATATTTAAGTTAAGTTGTAAATTATAAAAGTAATAAAATTAAGAGATTGGATCATATTTTTAGAAGTAACTAAAGAAGGGGAATAACGTATTTGCGCCATTATGGCAACACTTGAATAGCCAAAGCCATATCGTTAAGTCTCACAAAATTAAGACATTGGGGCTGTAATAGCGCGTAGTTATCTGAAAGCGAATGTCTATTTTGAGTGCACCTTAAATCTTTTTCAGAAAAAATCGCTCACATAAAATAGCATAGGGTAATTTGTTTGTGCAAAAAAACATATATTTCACGGTACAATGGTTTAAGAGCTATACTAAAACGAAATGTAAAAAAAAATAATCTCGATTTCGCGATATTCAAAAAGATGGAATTACTTTGGTAAGTGGCATACTTTTATTATCATCGCAAGCATAGATTTTGGTTTCAGCCTAAAAACTGGTTTCACAATAGCAGCTTAATTTGAGCTTAATTCCAATCGGTTTTTAGAATAAGAAAAAAATGCACTACACTGCACTTATTTAATAGCATTTATGTCTTGGTATACCTGATCCGCTGTTAAAACTTCTAAAATTCATTTAAAAAGTTCGCTGAGCATCAATTTAGCTAAACCAGCTGAACTCAGCTTAAGCTGCTTTTGTAAAACTGACCTTTAGTAACATGATTAATTTAAAGTGTAAACTTGAAGAAAATATGTAGAGAGAAGTCTAGAATTTTCCAAAACTTATTTTAGAAGTTTTCTTCTAAATTGGATAATTACAAAAAGATGAATTCATTTGGAAACATGACATGTTTTTATATCCTCTGCTCAACTCATTATTCAGTTAGTGCTTAATGTAAAAAGCATATTGGATTATTAGTTATTATATGTCCTGAAAGTGATGCAAATCAAAATCGGTATATAAATAATTAATATTTTTTCTTGAAAATCTTTGACGCTGCGAAAAGCGGATTAATGAGAAACACGACATAATCGTCTTTATTTTCTTAAGACTTTCTACAAAAGCAGCTAAGAATTTTGTAAGCACACAGAAAAAGTTTCTAGTAAAATAGACGTCTATTAAAACGTCTTCGCGCGAGATTGCTTTTGAGTTTTGATAACTATTTTCGTTCAACAGTAAACTAAAGTTCTGAACAACCTCGCAAACAAGAAACGATTTACTTCCCAACTTTTCGAATATTTGCTTAAAAAGATATCAATATTTTCGATTGCGATCCAAATTATCTACTCTGCACTTGAGAAAGCAGAATCAAAAGAAGAAAAGCGACGTATAACTTCCAGATCCACAGTCGGCTTTGTTGAAACTACATGTGACAATTTAAAACGGATAAGTTTTTGTTCAAATTTTGATTTAATTTAATTTTGAAAAAACATTTAAATTTTGTATATTTTTGATTTTACCGCTAATTGGTTGATGTTGCGCTAACTAGCGTGCCGTTGACCGAAATAGCGAATATGAATTTTTGATTCAATTTTTATAACTTTATTATTTTTCAAATAAATTTAAATAAAATTGACGAATTTTGAATTGATTAATTTTGTATAATTCATAGCTTAATTTACTTTTTATTTTAGAAAAAATTAGAAACCAGTAAAAGTCATCTCAATATATATATATATATATATATGTATATATATATATCTATATGTAAATAATCAATACAGTAAAAAAACAGTAGCTTATTAAAAATCAGTTGTGCTTTATCTTTCCCGTGACAAAAATTGCAGTAGCGGTCATAGAAATTGAGGGTATTCCATACCGCCCAGACCCTCCGGTTTGAAAACCTAACTTTGTGTGCGTATTGTGTTTACATTGTATGCGGTTATTGAAATTTCATTTGGAATTGTTACTTTAATTGGGTAATTATTACCTATGCGATTTCTATGACCACTACTGTACATCGAAAGAAAACACGTAGAAACTCGATTTGGAAGAAAGAACTAGTATGCTAAACACTTCACTTTGTGAAACTTCGATTTAGTCTAATGGCTTTCGGCAGTTGTAGAAGTCGAAGAAACTTTCCAAATCTCAATGCAAAAGTGTTAAATTTAAAACTAATTACATAACTGACTGTTTGGCTTGCGTTACAAATTTAGCATAACGTTTGACTGACTTTCTGCTAAGATTTTCTCTTTTCAGGATTTGGTGCCTATTTCAACAAAGTTTAGACGGCTGTGAACTACGTTAGAATTTTTTTTTTAATTTTTGTTTTTTATTCCAAATTTGAAATTCTAAAAAAAACATTTTTTTGCTTAATTTGTTTTACGTTTTTGCATGGAAGATTAATTAATTTTTTAGTGCAGATTTTCTTGTGCTAGAAAGCAATTCTGAATAAAACTAAAAAAAGTGCACTACACCGACCGAAGTCGACCGAAAGTATGCAAATATTATGTCTACATTTTTATTGTTACAATTGTCGATAAGACACATTAATGTCCTAAATTGGAATTATTATTTTTTTCTGATAGATACCCTGTATAAGCAAGAATATCTTGTCAAACTACAGACTTTTGTGTAAAAACAACTGGTACTGCTTCACAGTAAAGACTTCAAAGAGAAACACTATTAATCAAAGAGTGCATCAGTAGGTTGAATAATGTACTACACTGAACTGCAGCTTGGCAGTAATACTGCAACTTACTGTCTAATATTATACTGCTACATAGTTACTACTTAATACTGCCTGGTACTGCCAATACTGCCAATACTGCTTAATACTGCCACTTACTACTGTTAATACTACCACTGGAATGGCAATATTTTATAATAATACAGAATATTACTGGTTTATCGATTAGGTAGTAAAGGCAGTAAATATCAGTGGGTTGTACTATCAGTACTAAGTGGCAGTCTTAAGCAGAATCGGCAGTACCAGATAGTGAAAAGCAGTATTAAGCAATCGGCAGCAGTACTAGACAGTATCAGCAGTAAATGTCAGTATCGGCAGTAAGTGGCAGTATTTTATAAGTAACTGGCAGTATTTGACAGTTATTAGAAGTATTATAAGTATAAAGAAGTAAATATATCCTTACTACTAGAGTACTATCTAATACTGCTTTTAACTGGTAATACTGCCATTTACTGACAAATACTACATTTTACCTATTTTGACCAACTTACGTTACGGAAACATCGACGATGACGTAGAGATTTATGGACAAACTAAGAACGGCTTTAAAGGCCTTGAAACGAGCAATGCTTCAAGTGGCTTTCATGGCCAGAATAAGCAATCACTAATAAGCACTATTAGTAGTTCGGTAACCGAGTAGCCTCGAAATTTTATGAATCATTTATAATTTTTGGTAAAAACCCCAAAATACTTAATGAGATTATTCCAATGGCTGTTTTCACTAATTGTTCTGCATCTACGGCGTGTCTTTATGTAACACAAGTGTTATTTGATATAATTTGGTAATTTTTACATTACCATCAACACTGTTATGGCGGAAATCATATTAAAATTACCATTTTTTTTATTGTTTTTAGAAAGAACATACGCTATACACAACAGATTTACAAAAATAACTCAGGGTTTACTATTTTAGCAATAACTTTCCTAAAAGGTGCCAGGACTAAAAAATAGCAAATCCCAAAATCTACGCACATATTAAAAACATTCCTAAAGCCGCCGGTACTTGAAAAGTACGGATCTAGATAGACAGGTTCAATGTAGAAGCATTAAAAACATCCTTAAAACCGTTTGAACTCGAAAATTACGGATAATAATGGGGGTTCAGAGGAAATTTTTGCTATAGTTTTTTTTTTTCTTACCCTATATATATTTTAAGTCACTAAACATTAATTTTTGAAGTTTGCAGGCAAAAATTTGACCTGAAACTCTGTTTTTTTTGCACTTTTTGCCTAAGTTTTGGCACTTTTTTCAGTTTTTGGCTTATATCTTAGAAGAAAAGCGTTGTTTTAACAAACTCATTCTAAACAAAATTAAAGTAGATAAAATTTTCTACATTTCTGATAGATAACATTTTTGTGGTAGACTAACTGTTCTGCAGCTAGAGCGCCCCAGAAAGACATATTCCCGGACCCGACAGTTAACCTGTCACCGAGTTGTCCCTCGCCGAAACTAATGGGAGTTAAGAAGAAAGTTAAGCTATAATTTTGATTTTTTCACCCTATATCTTTTTGTCACTGAACATTGATTTAAAGTTTGCAGGCAAAAATAAGGCTCGAGAGTTTGTTTTTTTGGCATTTTTTGCCCAAATTTTGGCATTTTTTCAGTTTTTGGCCTGGATCCCAAAAAGGAAGTGTTTTTTCAACAAGCTCATTCTATGCAAAATTAAAGTAGACAAAATTTCCTACATTTCTGATATACAACGTATTTTTGATTGACTAACCATTCTGCTGCTAGCGCGCGCCAAGAGACATATTCCCGGACCCGACAGTTAACCAGTTGCCAAGTTCTCGGCTAATGGAGGACTAATGGGGGGTTCAGAGGAAAGTTTAGCTATAGTTTTGATTTTCTCACCCTCTATGTTTTTTTGGATCATTGAACATTAATTTGAAGTTTTCAGGTAAAAATTTGGCTTGGAACTTTGTTTCTTTGGCACTTTTTGCCCAAAGTTTAATGTTCTGTTTTTAGTTTTTGGTATATATCTCCGAAATTAAGCGTTTTTTCAACAAATCCATTCTATTCAAAATTAAAGCAGACAAAATTTTCTACATATCTGATATATAACGTATTTTTGGTAGACTAATCGTTCTGCCGCTAGAGCACGTCAAAAAGACGTATTCCCGGACCCGACAGTTAACCTGTCGCCGAGTTGTTCGTCGGCGAGTTAATCGCCGCAGAGTTGACCGGTCGCCGAGTTAACCGTCGCAATCATTAAAAATATTCCGATAGAACTCGAAAATTACGGATACTAAGAGATTAATGGGGATTCAGAGGAAAGTTTTACTATAGTTTTGTTTTCCTCGCCCGTCAATAAGTTTGTTAGGTATTGAACATTAATTTGAAGTTTTCAGGTAAAAATTTGGCTTGGAACTTTGTTTTTTAGCACTTTTGTTAGTTTTTGGCTTATATCTCAGAAAGGAAGCGTTTCTTCAACAAATCTATTCTATGCAAAATTAAAGTAGACAAAATTTCCTACATTTCTGGTATATAAAGTTTTTTGGTAGACTAACCGTTCTGCCGCAAAAGCGTTCAAAAACTCATCTTCTCAGACCCGACAAGTTGTCCGTCGTTGAGTGAGAATCGTCGAGTTGCCCATGTCCTTTAAGAGTTAGAGAATACGACCCTTAAACAATTTTATTTTCTTAGTTAGATGTGACGGCCAAAAACAAGGAGTGCTAATTTAGTTGTGTAAAAAGACGAATTAAATCGCTTCTAATTTTTACTGTGTCCTCAAACTGAAGACCCTCTTGAGCATTTTTTGGCTGCACAGCCTTGACCAATTCCATCAAACGTAAAAGTTCTTAAAAACATTATTTAATATCAAATTAACCATTTCTTCAAGTTACATTTTACAAGTTACAAGTAGTTAATTATTATGCATCTACTGATATTCTTGAAAGTCGGAATATTGCCACTATAATATATTCAATTACTTGTAGCTTGTAACTTAAAGAGTAATTCTAAAAGAGAAATTAAGTTAAATTCGGCTATAATTATCAAAATCCGATTTAAAAAAATAATTAAGAACAACTGCGGCTAAAACACGCCACTGCTCGTATTTACATTGAGCACCGTCAACAGTACTGTCAACAGAATGAGCAAAACACCGATTTTTAAATAATATGACTTATTTTTCAGCACAGACGAGTAGATTATCTGGATTTGCTTTGGTTTGTTTAAAAAAATTTTTGTATGGGAATTTGCCACTTTCAATAGGCGAATAGGCGTATTAACGCTACGCAGCCAAAAAACGCTAGTGGGTTTCCATGTAAGGATTCCACAAATTGTTATCAAAAGAGTGGCATGGTTGAAATAGAACTGGGTTGGACACATTACAAGAAAAACCGATCAGCGATGGACCAAGTAAATTGTGCGATGAAGGCCTAGAAACAAAAAATAAACCGGAGAAGACCGCCTGCTGAATAAGGGTTTCTGGAGAAGTGCTGAGAACTGGAAGCAAGTGGCGTCGGATAGAAAAACTTGGAGAACTGATTATGTTGATGATGATAATGATGACTGCATCTTACTGCTTAATACTACCTAACACAAATACTAAAATTTTTAAAAATCGTATTTCTATTACGGCTCTAATCCAGCAACTATGGGAACAGTAAAAAAAATTTTTGTTTGCAAATTTTTAAATTTTAAATCAAAAAATCTGCAGTCTTAAATAAGACAACAACAGTATTTTGTAAAGCCTACACTGACAGGCTTGAAAGCGAGAAATATCGACTGTATTACACTACAGTGATCCTTCCATAAGTAAATTTTATATGTGAATATTCTGTAAATGAAACCTGAGATTTAAAATTCATTACACAAAATTAAAATATTTTTTTCTGTAATTTTTCAAAAATATAATATATGTATATGTGATATAGAAAATTTTAATGTTCTAATATCGTTAGTAAGCAGCTTTTTGGATAAAAGGAAAAGATTTAGTTTTATTTTTACAAACTAATAATGGAATATAAAATTGCTATAAAAAATCTCCTTTACAGAATATAAAAGAAGCTCCAATGTAATCCGTTTAAGTTTATCGGATAACTAAAGAAGGTTCGCACTACACTATCGGATAAATTTTGCCTAAAACCCTTCCGACAGATCTGAATTTAAAGCTTGATTAAAATATTGGGGTAAACTTTACCAAAAATAATGACATTGTTATGTTTACCATCAAAAATTTTTGATTGATATAGCAAATCGCACATCAATCATCATATATTCATTCAAAGCATCCCGTTTAGTGATAAATATTGCATTATTTTGTGACAAAATTGAAAAATAGACACTTTTAGTATGTCGGAGTTAAGCAAAAAGGAAAACTCAAAAACGTTGAACATTTAGAAAAATGAGCTGCTTTATTGTTTTTATTACTTCAGATTGAGTTAAAATACGCAGTCGTTCAAGTAGTACAGCAGCAAAAACAGAAGTATACCTATATAATAGAGGGAAACCGCTTCCGATTCTCGGTGAATACAATTTATTTTATATTTTCAACATTAAATAATAAAAGCAAAGGCCTTTCGAATAGACGCTAATTAGAAATTTAAACCTAATTATGAGGTGTAGCCTTATAGAGATGTAATCACCCTTTATAATAACTGTCGAAATTAAAGCTCACGTGTCGTGGCACGTTTAGAAATTCTATCTAAGGATTTCCTCAGGTGGAACTCGAAACTTTTCTTTTAACCGTTTTTTGCACTTTTTTAACATCTTTTTGTTAAAATATGACATTTTAGCGTTGCAAAAGTTATATACATTCAGCAAAGTCTTTCAAAGGAGAGTCTTTTCAGATTTATTGTATGTACTTAAATTTGAATTATTCAAACTGTATCTTAAAAACGAATTACGTGAGCCGTAACAATCAATCAGACTGCAGTCAACGCAGTCAGTTTTAATCTTTTTAAAAGTTATTATTTTATCGACTTTTTGCGAAAAACTTTCCACTTAGAACCAATCACGTGTAATTATTATTATTATAAAAACACTACACCGACTTTTAGCATCAAATTGATACAAAGATGTAGAAAATTAACTTAGCGAGAGTAAACCGCAATTAAGGATCTTCAATTATAAATCTCCTTAAATAATTGAATTAATACCCACTCAAGTTTATCGTCGACTTATTTTACGAACTTTTCGTAAACGCCATATTTTCTTTACTCTTAATTTACCTCCATAAACTTAATGCGGAAATAACTCAATTTGTAAGCCGAGTTAACAGTAAAAGCTAAAATTTCATTTCTTAAACCAACAAATATTCTCGCAATGCAGGTATTATCACCACAAGTTTAGTGTAACTAGCACCCCATGGAACACCCAACTTGTATTTATCAATCAACTAAGAAAATTAATTACTAAAACAAATAAGTCTTCATTATTTAATGGTAATTTACATAATTTTAATCAATTTTGTGTTGAATTAAACTACTTTTTTTATTAGACTCTGCTGGAAGAAAAACAACAATATAAGCTCCAACATTGTTATTATGTTATTCTTAATTAAAATTTTGACTGCAGATTCTAGATACCAATCTTCTTTAATTAAAACGTATACTACATTAAAATGAAAAAACGAAGAATATCGACAATGCAAATTTCCTCTACTGGCTAAAAACCAGTATATTTTTACCCTATTTAATTTCAAAATTATAAAGATTTCAGGATCTCAGTAAATAACTACTCAAAGTGACTTATTTTCCTGGTATGTTATTAACCGACTGTTTATAGACATAAATAAAAATTGAACCTATCAATTTTTCTGTAACTTCTGCCGTTCGTCGGGTTTTAATTAACAATTGTCACAGTGATAAAAGGGACGGAAGACAGCTAGCTCACGAACATGATGGTCTAATGGAATTTTTACCATTTTTATAAAATATTTTAATTTAAAATACGTTTAATCATCCGTTTAGCTGAGGCGCTTCGCAAAAAAACAATTTTTAACAAAAATAAAAATGAATTTAAAGCATTTTTTGTGAATTCTCTCTTTAAAAAATATATGCATCAAACCGGTATACTGTACTGAAATTATAGTACCGAAGCGGTACAGTTAAACCAGCACCAATATGGTGATTTCAAATATATTGCAGCTAATAAAATTTCAATACGTAAGCACTACAGGTATATTGGCTTCGAAATAACGGTATGAAAATATATACGTCGGAACTATACCCAAAGAGTACAGTGTAAATATGTATTAAAAATTATGCGTCGCTTAGGTACCTTTCTGGTACCTACTTAATTTTCAGGTATGAAAATATACAGGGTGTCCCCGTGACCGTGGAGAACCTTTGAGATGGTAATAAAGGGCACTTTTCTAAGTCAAATCTTCAAATAAAATTTTTATTCAAGTCCGAACCCTTGGGGGGTACCTACCTTTTTTTAAAGATATTATTTGAATTTCTGATTTCAAACGGCCATAGTTCCGATGTTATTGATTTCTTAAGCAAAATTGATTAGAACTTTTTTAAAGATCATTCACTTATCTACAAATTTGGTTATAACCCCTTATCGTCTAGAATCAACTGACTTCGAGTTATAAAGTAAATTAATGGAAAAAATGTTGAAAAAATTCAGGTTTTATTTTCTTTACTTTTTACTGCTTTACGCCACTTTAATTAAAATTGTCTCAAAATCTACTTGCTTACAATCCAGTGTTTAAGGTCGTACATTGCATCTAAAGGTAGATTTGCTATAGATAATATAAGTCAAATAAAATCAAACCGAAGGGTGAAACGAAATTTGATTAAAACAAAATAAAAGATTGGTTTGATCCAAAAATATTTGGCTTAATAACGAAATAATTTTGAAAACTCAAACGACTAAGAAAAATTTGTAATAGCATCAAAATAAAATCATATCTCTAAAACGCAGATGAGATAAAATGGAGATATGAAGGAGGACCGCTAGCTCTAGCCGCGAAGGCGTGATTCGTACCTCGTATATGTAGCTCCTACTTTAAATGATACTTAAAACTTAAGCAAAACATACAATAATTTTTCAAACTCAATAATAAACGATGGTAAAATCAAAATTGTATTGGATATTATACTCGACGTGTGCCGTTGTGTGTCGTAAATCATAAAACTTTAATTTTATAAATAAAATTTTTTTTTGTCCAAAATCTGTTTTATCGATAGAAGTTAGCCCCGCCATTTTAGATTTTTTTTTTAAACAATATTGTATTGGATTCTACTCGACGTGTGCCGTTGTGTGCCGTAAAGCATAAAATTTTATTTTGATAAATAAAATTATTTTTGATTAATTAAAACCAAAACTAAATTAAACTGAACTGAAAAACTGCAATTTAAACCAAACTGAATGAAACGAAACTCGAATGAAACTGTCACTCGGCGACGGTCAACTCGGCGACTGGCTAAGACGGCGACGAACAACTCGGCGACCGGTCAACTCTGCGACAATGGTTAGCTCGGCGAAGGATAACTCGACGACAGGTTAACTCGTCGACAGTCAACTCAAACAAAACTAACTGATATTAAAACAAAAATACGTAGAAATTCAACTGAAAGTCACAAAATCTTTAATTTTATCCCCCATCATTTTGAATTTGGTACGGTTAGTACCTTTTACCGTCTAAGTAACTTTAGCTCCCGTGTGTCGTACAAATTCGTTGTCGGAAGTAAAATAATGTTATTATTTTTTTTTCCGGTATGCGACAATTCGGCTATTCCCACTCGGCAACAGTCAACTCGGAGACGATCAACTCGGTGACGCCACCAGTTAGTTTGTTTCGATGTTTGTTGACAGAAAACAATTGAGAGAAGAGCGATATCTGACAAGTTGCAGACAAATGACGAGCAAAATATTGTTAACTGGTGGCGCGACGATACTTTTGTTTACTATAATATAAAGAAAACTTTCTAACATTTTTGAAATGTGACAAATTCAATTAATATACAATTATTCCAGTAAAGTTAGGATTAGGTTTTTATGCAAACAATTTGAGAGGAGAAAAAATTTCACAAAATCAGGTAAGTATGGTGACGCGCACGAAAGGATTAACGAGATTCCAACAAACAAAAAATTACGGAAATACAAAATTTTGCAACCCCTGTATTTGCAGCTACTGTCAATTTTTAAAAGATGCACTAAAAAATAATTGATGGATTCCTGGTATATGTACAATATAGACTGAAAATTGATATTAAATTCTATATCTGTATTTCTGAATAATCGCCGAGTTAACAGATGTCGTCGCCGAGTGAGAATGGCTGAGTTGTCGCTTGCCGGTTATTACTTCCAAATTTGTTAATTACCCCATGTGGGAGAAGAAGAATACATCCCCAAATGTACCTATATTGCCATATTTTTGTTATCCATTTCAAAAGATATAATATGCAGAATTTAAAAAATTAGAATAAAAATTTTAAGTTTAAATTTCACTTGAATTTTGAAAGTGAAATCTTCCTTGACAGTTGAGTGAGTGATATTGGTAGTTTGTTCAAATTAAAAATGTAAAACTGGTAAAAGTAATACATATATAATTTTGTAATAATTACAGAGGATCTGTAGCTTGTTTATTTATTGATGATTTGTAAACTGAAATGCACAAAATTAAAATTCCAAGTAAAAATGTAAATTTAATCCCAGTGTGAAATTATAACAAAAATTTTAACATATCCTATACAATGAAAAATAAATTAACACTCAATAAATTGCAAGAGGTGCGGATCTTTACAGAAAATTTTGATTTTCAAGAGAAGGAAAAAGTTTTTTTTTGTTTACATCCGTGTTTTAACGAATAGAAGGGCTTAGGAGACAATTCTGATTACTACATTAATAATTAATGTAGCTAATTAATTTTTTGTGCAAAAATTACTCTAAAACTTTGAGAGGAGAAAGAGTTTCTCAAAATCAGAAAAGTTCTGTGATACGCATGAATGGATTAACGAGATTCTTTCCCTCGTGTCGCAGCAATAGAAAAAAAAATTTTAATTCTAGCAACCCTTGTATTTGTATTTTTATTATTTTATTAATCATTTAATCTTACTCTTTTAAGTTGGAACTTGAAAACTCACCGAGTTAATCGTCGCAGAGTTAACCGGTTGCCGAGTTGTCCGTCGTCGAGTGAGAATCGCCGAGTTGTCGCGTACCGAACAAACCTAACTGATACTAAAACAAAAATATTTAACAATTCAACCGAAGGTCACAAGATCTTTAATTTTATCCCTCATTCATCATTTTTCGGTTCGGTTAGTACCTTTTACCGTGTTGATAACTCTAGCTCTCGTGCGTGGTACAAATTCGTTGTCGAAAGAAAAGCAATGTTATTGTTATTGTTTTTTTCTGTTGTTGTGGATTTTCTTCCATGCTCCCGTCGAATCATTTTGTCTTTCCTGGGGAATGACAAAGTTTTTTACACACTGAGTAAACTCAGTTTATTTATTATCGTGTGAAAGGCCCTAAATGATGGAACAACTAACTTCTTTCTTCTTGTCATTAAAATAACCCTCTCGAATCCAGTTATATGGTTTGATGTAAAACTGATATTTATAACTGAATATAACACTGAATTGTTGTTGCTTTTCGAAATAACGGCAACGGCATACAGCAAACTGAGATTAATATAACTGAGTCACAGGCACATTCTCTACTTCAGTACAACTAAAAGTGTCCTATAAAAACTGTAGCCGAGTGTTCAACAGTGAACCAAAAAATATTAAACCAAACAGTGGAATAATATTTCCAAATTTTTTTTTTTAATACAAAAATTTCATCTTTTTATTTGTTTTTAGTTCTATTAATGCGGCTCTGCACAAGCAATTCGCGTTAGTTCAAAAGCGCTTTTCATTTAATTTATAAACTAAATTCCATTAAAACTAAATTTGTTTAGTTTAATTAATTTTCAAATAAAGTATTTACACAATCAAGAATGAACATTAGATTGTAGTCGTCATCAGTACCGTATACACATGAAAGTTTTCGAATTTTTCAGCTGCAGCCTTCGTGATGGTGAAACGTGGGTTTAAATTATGTAAAAAAAAATTGGTATGAAAACATATTTTGCCCTGATATGATGCTTTTACAACGCATTGTGAGCATATTACAAGATCCACACCGCGTTATAGGTATCAATCTCGGTTATTCACCGATTGATGCTTTTACGGCAAAAAGAAAATATTTTAATAATTGAAACAAGGCAAGTCGGGATGTGCCCAGCAGCTACTGACGAACATTGTACAGCCTGTAAAAAAGCCAACTTGAGTCGAGGACTATTAATCTATATTGTAACATATTTTACAAGTAACAATTTTGTTTAATTTTATTACTAACAAGCTATAAAGTTAAGTACGGAATATTTATAATCTGGAGCTGAAAATTTGAAATTTCAAGTTTTTTGCTTGAAGGTAACGCAAAATTAAATCGCTTAACTGTGTAATGAAGGATAAAAACGTAAACGTGGTTTGTGTAAACAACAGTTCTATGCTAAATAATCAAAGGCATAAGAAAATTAATTGCGTATTAAATCAATACACGCTTTTACGCATAATAACAATATTGTTGGAGGATGTCAAGGACGGTTTGAACTTATTGGAGAATGTGAAGTTACTTGAAGGGTAGATTCTTAATAGAAATTTGTACTAAACGTTATTGTTAGCCGAAATATTGATAAAGGGGTAAATCGACATATAATAATAGTATTTAACGCCGACACCATAAGTGTCACCCCTCACCTGGCCCCTATTTATTATAAATTTTTTTTTTTTTTTTCTTAATGATTCGCATGCGAGATTGGCAAAAATTTACATTTTAATTGATAATCCTTAGAAAACAAAACGATTATTGATTAGCTTTCTTTTCTAACAAATAACGCCGAGCTAAATCAAACATTCAAAAGAGTTTCAACTCGACTGACATGATAAATAATTCAACAAAATATGTCACAGTTATTTATTTTCAGAATTTTTATTATTATCTATCAATCTAAGTTTCGTGTAGCTTATGCATAGTTTAGTAATTAATATAAATATATTAGCAACTTGAAAAAATTCCCACTTCATCAATGTCAGAAACGTTTATTGTATATTAGCAAACTTTTCTCAATTAGCATATTTGTAAAATAAATCTACGATCTGCGAATTTTCAAGAATTGTATTGAAACTTTACTGCTTCCACTCTTACTTCTTTAGTACTCTTTAGAAAATTTCAATCTAATTCAGCCATCGAGATCACTAAGAAGTGAACCTCTCCCAATTCAGCTCCAAGCACAACAATGGTATTTTTTATCTAACTTCTCAATCTGTCATAAATTACAAAATCAATCATCCAATCGCCTATTCGTCATGTATAGAAGTGAATTAATTAGTGCTTAAACCGTGCGTTTGACTAACTAACTTTACATTAACTCGTTACCAGTCTCGTTTACTATGTCATCACCAGACCTTTCTAATATTATATCTGAATCGGTTTTTTAGACCCACCACCCACCGCATAATAATTCTTTCACCCTATTCACATGCATCCAAGACTTAATTTGCGTCATTTCCAAACTTTTCTCAAACATCCCTTGGCACGTAAATGTAACGGGGTTTATAACTTGCATGTGATTTATTATACAGTGATATTACAGCAGAAATTTTATTTACTTTACAAAAGAATCACGACAGCGCTATACACGTCTAACAAATGTTTCCGCGGAGTATATCTTTCCAATAGCATAATTAACATACCGCTCCTAGACTAAGTGTAACAAAAATCAAATACTCAGTTATGCAACAAATTTGTTTGCTGTACGTTGGGTTTTATACTCTACAGGCGACATCTTTGTTTATGTTTTGTGGGATTTATGTTTTATATTTAAATATATATTATATCTGGTATTATTTAATTAAACCGCTAATAAACTATTAATCGTAATTTTAATTAAATGTAAACTCACTATAACATTAATGTCGATTAGCCAAGGAAATGCATATGTGGAATGATTATAAACAAATAATAATACATCATACATCAAAAATTGCTTCCGGTAATGCATGTACAAAAGCGACCTACCCTGTGATAATTAAAACCTTGTTAGTATCAATAAAAGCACAAATCGTTATCCTAAATTGAGCGATTAATTTTAAATTAATTGTTATTAATTTTATGTGAATTTTACAGACACATATTGATTTTAACTGCCAGTAAGGAAGAAAACAAAACTAAATTGCATTGCAACAGCAGGAGAGCCTATTAATTCCAACGCTGTTATTACTTACTTATTATTGATGTATATTTAAAGAACAAAGTGTCGATGTTTTAGCCATTAAACAACTAATGTGTTTATTATTGAATTTGATATATTATTATATAACTTTGTTCTCTTAAAGCACAAAAGCTGCTACCCTCGTTCGAGTATTTTCATTTTATTTCTATTTTTAACAGATTTTAACATTTTTTGTTTTAACAATTACGCTGTAATAAGTACATTATGTCGAAATGGAAACCATTTTTTGTAGAAGCATATATTCTGGAAATAATATGCATATTAGTATAAAATTTTTTTTTTAATTAATGAACTAGAAAAAATATGCAAAGAGACAAATCTACAGGATGTCCCAGGATACACTTTACATAACTTAGGTGCGGTGATAGAGTACACTTTTCTAATAAACGTTTTTAACACAAAATGTTTTTTTAATTCGAGCCTTCGAGAGTTAGGCCTCTTTAAAGCATTTTTATTTTTAATTTCCACATTCAGGTGGCCATAGCTCAGAAAATATTGATTTTTTGGTAAAAATAGATTAGTACTATTTTAAAGAGTGTAAAATAATCTACAAACTAGATTTAAACTTTTTATTGTCTAAAATCAACGGCTTTCGAGTTATAAATTAAAGTAAGTAAAAAAAAGTTTAAAACTTTGAGATTTTTTTTTTATTTTGGTCTTTTTGTAAACCCTATATCTTTTAAACGAAACATTTTACAAAAATTCCGACTTTCCATTTCAGATAGAAAAAACGGACTATTTTTTGAATTTTTAAAAAATCAATCCCTTTCACAAAAATCAGAAAATAATAAACAAGGCATCTATAAAACAAAAAATTAAATTCAGGTTTTAAAAAAAAACATTTTTTTACTTATTTTCATTTATAACTCGAAAGCCTTTGATAATAGACAATAAACGGTTTAAATCTAGTTTGTAGATTACTTCACGCTCTTTAAAAAAGCACTAATTTATTTTTACTAAAATATCAATATTTTCCGGGCTATAGCCACGTGAAAGTGGAAATTAAAAAAAAAGTGCTTTCAATAGGCGTGACTCTCGAAGACTTGAATTTTGAAAAAGAATTTTGTTAATAATGTTTCTTAGAAAAGCGTCTATCACTTAAATTTTGTAAAGTACATCCCGACACACCCTGTAGGTATAGGTTTGCCGAATTGAAATAAAATAAAAGGTTACATACTTAGTACATAATAGATGAAGAGTGAAATACAATAAATCTCCAAGAAAAGGTAAGAAAATTTGTTGAAATCAAAATAGTAAAATGTCATTTTCTTGTATACAAAACTCATCAAAATTTTATCTTGAGATTTTGTATTGTGCATAAATATATACATTGTTCAGCAAATGATTATTGCGGACACGAAAAATACAAATCTTCATTAGGCAATTGTAGGGGAATGTTGTCAGGATTGGCCTGTAGTTTAGGTCGGCCCACTGCAATTTTTCCGTTAGACCACTGGTGTCACCTATGTGCGAGGATGGTAAAACTTCCCTACAGACATCAAACTTTTGTACTTTGCACTTGTATGTACTTGTCGTCAAGGTTTGCCTATTTGTGTAGTCAGGGTTGGCTTATCGTGAGTGTGTGCATTAAGGCATTATCTGCTCAATCGAAAAAAAATGTAAGGGTAGCGGCCACTATCATCAGTATCAATATAAGCCGGCATCTACCGATATCGGCCGACGTCAGATTGAATTGTTTTTTCAATCCGGATTATAGCAGCGTCGCGTCAACTTTTGTATTATGAAATGGTAACAAACTAAAATCTTATCAAATAGAGAAGAAATAAAATGAAAAATGATGAACAAGCAAATGACTGATTGGGGAACCTCAAATTGGTAGACGTTGTTCGAGCCATCAGAGCTATCAAGTTGGGGATAGAATCAGTCAGAGCTGTGGCATAGTTGTACAACTTGCAACGAACTACTCTGAGACTATATTTAGAAAAAGTGTCGACCGAATACATGAAAATTTCCACTGTCACTGCCGATAATCTCCAGGAAATCATAAAACAGTTTGTCGTCGAAATGAGAGAGCTGGCATACTAATTTTCCAAGAAAATTCAAGCAAAATATCTTCCAAGCTAGGATGCTTGGTATTGGTATTACGGCTTTATACCGCGCGGCGTTCTAACATCTCATGCTGAGCACACCCGATCAGACGACTTTCCATCGTGTAAATTCGTTTTTTCAAAGAGAATGTGCAGCTGTGTTATCGCAAACTGAATTTGGTTTTGTCGCAGCATCCATTTCGAGCAGTGGATATCTGGAATATGGATGAAACGAGTTTCGCAACGGTGCCAACCAAGGATCTTCGTGGATATGAGAAATTTGGATTTGGATTTGGATTTTTTAACCAAAGTCGGATTTCCCGTTACCGGAATTGCTCCGTACAAGTCGCCGAAGTTGGCGCGTATGGACGATGCGAGGTCCATTGTGACTTCGACATCAACATTTTGTTCGTTAAGCCTTTATTCAATTTTGACCTCAATCGGACTTCTACAGACCGCCACATTGCGTTCTCTCTACATCTCTACATTGCGTTATAAGCAATAACGAAGTTAGCCAATTAAACACCAGCTATTCAATGTCGCCACCCAGAAATGTGCAGAAAAGATCCTCTTCAGATAAAGACTTTCGCATTTTGACTTTTTTTTTAATTCAGTTATTTTTTCATATTTTCTCACTTTGATTAAATTACTACATTTTTACTTTGATTTTTAATTTTGTGCATTTCAATTTATTCATCAATGAATAGTCAAACTGGTTCCTTCTATAATTATTATAAAATTGCCAAAGGTTGACGATCTCAGCCGAGATTTCGTCTATTCACAACAAAATAATCTAATGACCGCAGTTCCAAAGTTTCTATACAGCTATCCTTCCGTTTTAATAAACAGGAGTAGTCATGGAAATTGCATCGGTGACTGTTTCCGAATTAAAATAACAATTTGGCATGAAATTTCAATAATCGCACATAATATCAACACAATACGCACACATAGCTAAGTTTTTTAAACCGGGTGGTCTGGGGGGATGTAATACCTTCCAGTATAGCTTATAAATTTCAAACTGGAAATCTAACTCCTAAAATTGTACGATTTCTGATTTGAAATTCAATAACACCTTTTCTTTTTTGAACCCAATCACTAATGTGCTGAAGGGTACTCTATACCCCCCAGACCCCCCGATTTGAAAAACCCAGTTTTCGGATTGTGTTCAAAAAAGAAAATGTATTTTTGAGCTTATGAGTTTCAAACCAAAAATTTACCGTGGAATTAAAAATATAATATAGAAATCTATTATTTTTTTGGGAATAATTCCCAATGCAATTTCCATGACCGCTACTGTACCTATATATTATAACAAAATTCCCATTTTTTAAATTCTGAATCTTTTAATCGAATAATTTGGTTGTTTTTTACTTCCTTGTAAAATGACGTGTTGTAATCCCGTTTTTTTTTTTTTTCGGTTTTCAGATTTTGACGGAAATATCCGTGTTGACCTTCTCTGAATCCATTGCAACTAGTTTCGTTGTGACTTCTGTTGTGTACGTACGTGCACTGACGCTGTATGTTGTATAACTCAACTACGGTAAGTCATAGGAAGTTAAATTTTTATATTTAAGACTCTTATAGCATCTAGTTATGCACTTCCTATTTTTGGTTGCAATTGTCCCTGCCAAAAGAGCACTTTACTCCAAGAATTAAAAAAAAGTAGTTTACAAGAATAACTCGCAAATCCATTAGAGTAGGCATTTGTGACGTGCATGTGTGGAATAACGAAATTCTAACTGAAAACTACTGTTTCTTGATTTTCTAAAAGCAATAAAAATATATAAAAAAAACAGTTCCTCTTATAAACAATATAAAACAAGAAAGTCATGTGGTGTCCACATCGTATTTTTTTTTATTGATTTTCTATCAACGGAAAATACACTATAATAACATAAGCAAAAATTAATAACAGTAGATTGACGTTACTTTTCCGTAATTTGATTAAATTGTTAACTACACCCATTTAACTTTTACAGGACTGGCTTTTCTGACTGACTGGCTGAGTCATTTCGCTCGAACCGGTATACTTTTTTAGAACTTTTTAATTTTCAGCACAACTAATACAGGGCGGGCCCGATATTTTAAAGCTTTAACCGACCTTGTAACTAACCGCCAACTTGCTAAATTACTAGATTAATTTTATTAATTTTATTAATTAATTTTTACTTGATTACTAGATTAGATTAAAGTTAATTAAAAATAGACAATCGACCTCGCTCTGATACTGAGTATAAATGTTAGCTGCCAGAAAATCGAAATGACATAAAAAGTAAATATATATTGTTTATCACATTTAATTTTATTTACATAACCTTTATCGGTTTATCATTGCACATCCGATATTTAAAGTATGCAAATATTATAAATCCACCAATAAATAAATTTCCATGCGAAAAATAAAAGAATAAAAGTTTCGACAAATTCTTGTGGTACTTTTGTAAATTTTATTTTAAAAATCCATTAAATTTATTTCATGAGCTCGGTTAATTTTGCAAATTAATTACGAAAGCAATTTTGCCACGGTATAAATTATTTAAGCCATTAAATATTTTGACAATTAATTTATACTGCCTCAATAATTTTGATTTATTTTTTAATTTCAAATTATGAATTAAATAATTAAATTAACCGACTTACACACAAGAGAAAAATATGGCAACGCTTACGAGTAATATTAAAATTTCGTTTTTTTGGGTTTTCAATTATATTTTTCCGGTTTGTGACGGATGAAACGGTTTTAAATAATTGAAAAGATTAATGTATTTATAATTGCGGCGCATTTTCAATGGCACGTTCAGGGGTGGAATTATCATTGTCTGACGGTAGGTTAGAGGATTTAGGTTAAATCCTCTTAGGTTTTTGTTATTAAAATTAAGTAGTAAACAAGCTTTGAAAAACCTAGTAAACAAAATAAAAAAACGCAAAAAATTTTGTGCGGTGCTTCGATGATCTCGATAATCCGGCTCGAAAGACCATTGTATGTTTAACGACGTTTATACAAATTTCAAGCTTCTTTATGTAATTCAAAATGGAGTCGCAGTCTTGCTGAAAATACTAATTTGTTTGATTAGTTGCTTATTTCTGAAAAGATCGATAAATTTAAAGCTTCGTTTTATTAAAAATTTATTTTTATTTCTCGATATTCGTAAATCAGCACCTCGATATCTGTTCCTAATGATGCATTCGATAGAATTGAGATATCAAAAGCATATAAATTGTAAAAGCTACTTATTTTATAACACTTAACACAATTTAAAGAACTTCCGCTATTTGAAGTAGAAAATCATTTTTCACAGTTGTACTACATTACAAAAGTTACAAAATATTCATGTCATAATTTTATTTGAGAAGAACAAGGCCAATGCTTCCAACTCAAAAAGCAGAAATTTAATCAATTTTGATTATTCAGAAAAATTAAATTTCCGAGATTTCAGCTGATATTTTTATGAAAAATCTTTTATATGAAAATTCGAGTCCTTATCTTACAATGTAAGGACTTTTATAATGCACTGTCATTTCTTTAACACGATAAACAAGTTGCATCGTTAACTTGACTGTAAATTTAACGATAAATTATATTGTAGAGTGAGCTCTCACTATTTCATATTTATTTATAATTTGCTTGTGTCCAGACGAGGTAAACACTGTCAGTTTGATAAAGTAACGTAAGGACACTTGAATTTTTAAAAGTGTTCCAGATTATGCTAACAATTTTTCCAAGTCGTCTACAGTATTTATTACATAAATAATCCAAGTTTGCAGCACAACGAGCTAAGTACATAAAAAATGCAAATAAACTGGCCGAAAGGATTTATAACCAAAATGGAAAGCACATATCTGATTGGGTATAACAAATTTTGAATTTATTGATTTTTTGCAGTGGAACGATTTTCTTATTTCTCCGGTAAACTATCTACTTACTAATAATTAGCTTTATATGTATTTGTAATCCTCAACATCCGCATAAAATATTAATTCGGGAATCAATTAGTGATTTGTGTAAATCTCGGTCTCTTGACATTTGGAGGCGGATACAATGCAACCTCCAGCGAGAATATCAAATTTGAGTAAATTTCGCTTCGCAGTTAAAATAATCATCTTCCACAAAAAAATTTACAGTTTAATGCTTCAACATATCACGTTTAATTGCGTTTGAAAAACTTACTACTTGGAAAATCTCCAATTATAAAGTGTAAACAAGTAGATGTGATTTCCACCATTATTTTTGTTTTTGGTGCATGTAAGCAGATTGACGTCATTTGGCTGAATGAAAATGCAATTAAAATTTTAATTCAAAACATGCTGGTTTGATTTCAAGAATATACAATAACAAGAAATGCGTTAATTGAATAACTAGATAAATTTTCCACAAAACCATGTAATTAATTTCGTTGTACTGATTCAGGAATAAAACAATGCATTAGTTTCAACTGCTCAGATTTCTATTGAAATATTTTAATTATTTAGATTCCAACATATTTTTAAATTTGAAATTTTTTAATTAGGAAAACAGGTTTTTAATTAATTTTGATTTTACGAGTGCTTATTACGAGAGTGTTATACGTGTTTCCCAATTAATACTAATATTTTTTCATTTGATAATTTAAATGCAATTCCCAATTTTTATTGAAGAAGAGAAAAATTTGATATTTGGAATTGATTATTTTTATTAAAAAAATTTTTTTAATTTTCACTTTCACGTTGCCATAACTCGGAAAATATTGATAAAGAATAAAGTAATCTGCAAACTAGATTCAGATATTTTTTGTTTAAAATCAACGCATTTCGAGTTATGAATTCAAGTAAGTAAAACAATGTTGAAAAATTTGAGCTTTTTTTATTTAGGTATTTCTTCAAAACCCTGTATCTTTTAAACGAAACATTTTACAAAAATTCTGACGCCCCATTCCAGATAGGAAATTTAACGGACTACTACTTCCGTCTAGTAAACATTTTTGAAAAACCAATCTCTTTCAGAGTTAATCAGAAAATAAAAAAAAAGGCAGCTACAAAACAAAAAATTAAATTCACTTTGGATTTTCCGGTTTCCTTTCTTTGGTAATTAATTAGATTTATTTAATTTATTTACAACAAACTGTAATATTAAAAATTGCTTTTGTATTTTATCTGAAATTTCAAAATATATTTCATAAAAATATTTTTTTAAATTAATTTTCATTTTGTTTGCTTTGTGTATTTAAAATATTAATTTTTAGATGATACACAATAATAGCGAATAAACTAAGATTTTTAATTATTACAGCTTAACTTCCCAATAAAAGAGGTAAGCAGGATAATCATGTTTAATGTGTACAGACCTTAATTTAATTACTCATGCTTCCCTTTGAATTAGCTTTTGGTTTACCATTCTAAATTAATTTAATTATTTATTTAAATTTATATGAAGAAGTAATGGCATTAAACAAACAATTTTTTAAAATAAGAAAAGAATTATTAACTCATAAGCACTTTTTCAAAGAAAATGCAGGTTTTCAAACCGAGGGCAAGGGGTCTACGGGGTATATAATATCCCCCCCCCCAGCACATCAGTGATTGTGTTCAAAAAAAGACAATGTGTTATTGAATTTTAGAAGTTATATTTCTGGTTTGAAACCCATAAGTTCAATAACACATTAGTTTTGCGCACAATCTCTGGTGTACTGGAGGGTATTCCATACCCCCCAGGCCCCCGGTTTGAAAATCCAGCTTTGTATGCGTATTGTGTTTATATTGAGTGCGATTATTGATATTTCATTTAGAATTGTTATTTTAATTCGGAAATAATTACCGATGCAATTTTCGTGACTGCTACTAAACTGTACCTATACATACATACAGACATTTTTGGGAAATGATGATTTTTTGCTTTTGAGAATCCAAAATATTTCAATTCATCAAAATCTCTACTTGTTTTTCTGAACGATTTCAATAGCGAAGAAGCTAAAGAAATAAAGCTCATTTGTATGCTGCGAAGAGGACAGAAGTTGGCAAATTCAAGACTGTGATAAGAAATTAGGTTTTAGAAAAATCTCAATTGTTTCACTGTTGATATTTGGCTCTTTTGGCTAATAAGGTTGTCGACCAAATATAAAAATGTTTATTGAAAAGGAATTCCAAATAATTTAATTCGGGTAGGAGTGCAATGATTCGGTATAGGAATTTAAAAATTTTCTAATGAAATTATGTTAGTTGAGGACGTAAGTTACCAATATAAACATAAAATTTTAGAAATTAATTGCAAACTTTTGTCAAAAAAATCCCAAAACCCGTAAAAATTGAATATGTGTACTGTATTGGCTAATATGGTAAGGTTTAGGCTCCGCCCATGTTATACGAGTACAAGTGTTTTTCAAATTGTTGATATTACATCTAAATACGTATTTTGTCGTATTTCAAAATTCTTTTTTGAAATTTTTGGTATTTGTTAATTTCGTATATTTTTGTAAAATTTTTATTTGCTTATAAAATTTGCAAATATTTTGAATTTTTTGGTTTTACTGCTAACTAGTTGAGGTGGCAACAACTTATACAAACTCTTATACAAAAATTTGTTGTTTTATAGCAGCCTTATTTATTATTTTTTTACTTTTTGGGAAAGGGATTGGTTTTTCAAAAATTTTTACTAAACAGAAGTTATAGTCCGTTAAATTTCCTACCCGGAATGGGCGTCAGAATTTTTGTAAAGTGTTTCGTTTAAAATATGCCGAGTTTTGAAATGAAAACAAAATAATAAAAAAATCTCGAAATTTTCAACATGTTTTTACTTAGGACTTTAATTTATAACTCGAAAGCCGTTGATTTTAGGCAATAAAAGGTTTGAACCTAGTTTGTAGATTATTTCACGCTCTTTAAAAAAGCACTAATTCTTTTTTACAGAAAAATCAATATTTTCTGGGTTACGATCACGTGGAAGTAGAAATTAACAAAAATGTTTTAAAGAGGCCTAAATCTCGGGGTCCGTTACTTTGTTCCCCCCCCCCCAAAATTAAAATGTTTGAAAAAACAGTTTTTTCATAAATCCACATTGAAACTGGGGAAGGCTAAAGTAACGTTAGCCCCCTCTTAGTTATTATTTTAGCTCTGAAGCTAGCTTCCTAATTTATTTAGCTAGAACCAGCTAGCATCCAAATGTTAAAGCTAGCACCCTTACAGTTTTTTCACAAATCCACATTTAAACTGGAGGCTAAAGTAACGCCAGCTGCCCCCAGTTAATATTTTGGCTCCCTAACCTATATAGCTATCCCCAGCTAGAACCCAAAGAGTAGAGCTAGTACCATCAGAAAACACTTTTGGAGGGCAGACTAAATGTTTTCCAGAATCTCGTTAAACCATTCGTGCGCGTCAATAGTAAATCCACTAACAAGTTCCAGAAACCATAACATTCAAGCTATATAAGTTTATACAAACAAAATAGTAATAAATATAAAATATAATACATAATAAGTATTAATTTATTATTTGTAATTTTTATTAATAATACAACATCTAATCTCCGATTTTCTTATCAGGGAGGGCTTCAGGAATACAATCCGAGTCATCCTTGAGGGGGGAGCTTTGCTCCTCTCTAAAGACGCCACTGAGCATATTACAGTTTTTTCACAAATTAGTATTTGATAAAAATGTCTAAACGTTTCATTCCACTGCGCATGATCCATGATAATTTTATTCCACACACTCCCCCCGTTCTAAACTTTACTAATAATTTTTTAACAGCAGATTTAAAGCTATTTATTAAACATTTTTACTAAACAAAAGTTGTAGTCCATTAAATTTCCTATCCGGAATGGGGCCTCAGAATTTTTGTGAAGTGTTTCGAGATACCGGATTTTGAAAGAGAAACAAAATAAAAAAATTTCCGATTTTTCAACATTTTTTTACTTATTTTAATTTACAACTCAAAAGCCGTTGATTTTAGACAATATAAGGTTTGAATCTAGTTTGTGGATTATTTCAAGTTCTTTAAAAATGCACCAATCTATTTTTAACGAAAAATCAATATTTTCTGCGCTATGGCCACGTCAAGGTGTAAATTAAAACAAAATGTTGTAAAGAGGCCTAACTCTCGAGGGCTTGAATTTAGAAAAAAATTTTTGTTAAAAATGTTTCTTAGAAAAGTGGGGAACTGTCAGTCAATCATCAACACGAATTGAGCCTCAACAGCTGCACTATAGGAAAGAGGACAATTTTCTGTGTATAATAAAAAAAGAAAAAATGCGGATTATCCATTAGTTTTCGAGAAAACGGCTTTTGAAAATCAAAATTATACATGCATTTTAGATAGGGAAATTCACTAACATAAAAGTTCTATTGACGGTGCGTGCGTTCTGATATAGTCTTAGTGTTGGCGGTAGCACTTGTATTCAGTTGTCGACCACCGTTAGCGATGGCACGTTCTACGCTATATCGATTTTTACGCTTTTACCAGGGTAAATCGTCGAAACGAGTGGAATTTCTGCAAAGCATACGTTTGATAGCGAGGTTAAAAAGGTGTCCTAATCGACGATGCCGCCGACTCTGTGTACTTCAGCGGCGACCGGGGAGGTATCTAAAATAAATCTTCCGTTGCACTAAGTGCCGAGACCGCGAGTACTCGTTGAGTGAGGGCACCTTTTTTGCCCACTGTCGCGTTCGTGCTATTTGGGTGATGGACGCGTTGTACTTCTGGGTTACGGGCAACGGGGCGGCCCAAACCGCTGCCACCGTGGGTATGCCACGGCGCACAACGTACCATTTGTTCCGGATATCCCGTGAGATGTGTATTTGGCAACTTAACCAAGACGCGGAGCTTCTACGCGTTGGTGGCCCTGGTGACGTCGTCCAAATTGACGAGAGCGTTATTACAAAGCGCAAGTGTAATGTGGGGAGGGTAGTTCTTCAAAAGTGGATTTTGGACATGTACAGTATGACTGAGAAGCGTGGGGTTATACTATACATCCCCAATAGAAAAAAAGAAACTCTAGAGGACCTAATCTCCGAGCACGTTAGACCTGGCTCTGAAATTTGGACGGATTGCTGGAGCGGTTATGCAGGCTTATCACGTCTTCACAGAGTATCGCCCTACACCCATTACACCGTGAATCATTCAAGGTATTTTCGAGACCCAGTATCCGGCGTCTGCACCAACGGTGTCGAGAGTTACTGGTCCACTTTGAAGCACTGGCTGCGAAAGCGGGATCTGCTGAAAAGCAGATACCTGCCGGAGCACATACATGTCTTCATGTGGCTGCAGCTCTACGGCCGTACGCAGGAATTAGCTCTCGAAAATATGCTGGACCAGATCGCCACTCGTTTTCCGGTGTAGTCAGACACCGGCCTTTCTCAGGGCCTAAAAACTAAAGAATGAGTTTTTAATTAAATTAAGAAAAACGCAGAACTCGTTTTTAGGGTGGATTCTCAAGTGCCTTGGTTGCGTTGGTGCCTTGTTTGACTCGCTAAAAACATCCCTCTAGATCGCCCAACCTCGCCAAAGGTGCAACTCGAAAGAGGTGAAACTCGTAAGGGGTGAAACTCGTAAGGGGTGAAACTCGTAAGCAACGCTCCTTGTGCACCCGACCGGGTCACAATCGCGTCTGACTGCCAACACTAAGACTATATCAGAACGCACGCACCGTCAATAGAACTCGGGAGTGAATCAATTCCCTATGTAAAATGCATGTAAAATTTTGATTTTCAAATGCCGTTTTCTCGAAAACTACTGGATAATCCGCATCGAAGTGCGGTCTCAAAATGCTCAGAAAATTGTCCTCTTTCTAATAGAAAAAAAATCAAAGCCCAACGAGTGTTGATGATTGACTGACAGTAGCCGAAAAGTGTCCTTTATCACCACCCAAGTTATGCAAAGTGTATTCGGGGACACCCTGTAGATAGAGAATTATCTCTGTTATTTATGGCGTGAGCATACTGAGCCACATTTTCTTCCTAAATTTTCGGTTGAGATTATTTGAATTTGAGTACATTTTTGTCAATAATTTTCAAAAAATGTGTTTTTTGGAATACTGGATTTTTGAATATTTACCCGAGCAACATTAAAGATTTGTTTTTTTTTTCAGAGGGGTCATTTGGAAAATTTAAACTCGGAAAAATAGTATGTTTTCCTCTTAAATGAAAGCATTCTCTGTAAATGACATAAGAGAATAACAATTAGGGCGAATTGTTTAAAACATTTCTGGGGACCGCCTCGTACTCGAAAATTACGGATCTGAGACAGGCGTCTCTAAACCCATATACTTGGTAAAAATTTTCCTAAAGGCGACCGAAACGAAAATAACGGGTTTAGTATGGCAGGAATTTGTTTTTGCGTTAAATTTTGTTATTATTAACGGAATCTGATTTTAAATAAATGTATGGCGTGATACGCACCGTCAGCAGAATAGAGAAAAAAATTGAATCTATAAAATTGATTATTTGATCTATTAGATACTCAAACCTTGGCTGTATGCTGAAGATTTACATAAAATTAAATATAATATATAAGTACTTACATTATACACATAGTATAAGGTTGAAAGATGCAATCGAGATGATAAACGCACAGCACAACGATTTACTAAAAATCCTATAAACAGAAAATATTGTTACTATTTGGAACTCTAGATCTAATTATTAAAATATATTGCAATGATCCACTTTTACACTTGGGGTAATCATTTAAAAATAATTCCAGTTTTAATAATTAAAAATAAATTTATTATTCAATTTATAAATATTTTTTGCTACATTTTTCAGTTCGAGTTAATAATTTATATATTTAAAAGGAATTTACTGTACAGAGACAGACATAGAAACATAAATACCACATTTTAAAAAAGTAAATAGATTGATTCCGTTAATCATGCATATTGTATTAACTCTAAATAGTACGGTGAGCCGCTGAAACCCAGCTGAAAGCCACCTCGAACCGCTGAAATTGTACTTCCAGGCTGCGTTTGACAGCCTGCCTTAGGGTAAATTTTAATTCTTCTTTGGATATAGTTAGCAGCTGTTCATATTAACTTAACTTAAATCTTTAATTTAAAAAGGGATTTTTTTTCTAAATCCCATTACAATAATTGAAACTACTTTCTATTTTTAAATCTGTTGCATCCGGAATATCGCAGTGTACTACGAATTTCATAAGTAAAGGTAATCCTCGATAGATAACAAATTGACTTGAAGTTTCAGTGTGAGTAGTAAATTCGTTTACGGTTAACGCTTTTAAGCTTAAACTTCTTATACCGAGATAAGTCGTTCTTGATTAACTTGAGGTGCATTCCGTTCTTGACGGAAGTTGTGATTTTTATTATAGTTTGTTTTTTAGTTTTCCTTTGAAAATGTGAAATAAGAAAGCGAAAAACTTGATTTGGTTTGCGAGTCGCTGCTTGCTTAGCTGTAAAATCTTCTGCTATTTTCGAATTTCGCTTACGTAGTCTATGATAAATAATTCTTCCAAATTTTCTGCGCTTGGTGCTTCCAACTGTCATGTTGCCGCCAGATCAAAGTAAATATTAAAAGATCTGAATATTGTAAGTTTTTATCCAAACCCCGCAAATCAATAGTTAACCTGTTAAACTTTTTGTTAAAATCGATTAGCATCGAGGACCGTAAGCAAATTTGGATGTTTATCTTAAATTGGTAAACAAAAAATATTTTTAACATGACATTTCTAAAGCTGATCATTAAACCTGAATAAATTTGTCTGCACGAGATAACACTTTATGATTTTTGACGTAAAACGAAATAGTTCGTCGAGCTGTCAGCAGTACCTACATATAAATATAAATTTTGAGCGCGGAGTGCAGACAAAGAGAGATTTCGTATATATGCGTCCAGAGTAACATAAATTTTAACCTAAATTTCGATATTAATGTTCTTCTGAGTCTACTGTGTCAAATAAATCTCAGGTAGGTAAATATGAGAGCAAAATATGATATTCATATAAATTTAATAAACCACGCATGTTTCTCTAAACGGTGTCAAGAGGATACGACATAACTTCAGCTACCTTTTTTTTAAATTTGATAGAAATTTCAGTAGATACTAACTTTCCAAGAAAAAATTTTGATTTCATGTAAATATTAGCCACCAGATATTATTGAATTTATTAAGGTGTATGTACGTTTCGCATTTCAGCTGCGGAGCGGAAAACGACAGTTCAAATCCTGATGGTAACGAAAATATACGAAGTCGAGAAAACTTTTTTTTTGTATGAAGAAACTAGATAATGGTTTTAAATTTTAATAAAGCGATTTATTGTACTGTATAAACCAAAAACGTATAATATGTAATATCCCGAATACCATAAACGAAAAACTTTCAAACGAGAAGTTATTCCTTTTAGAGATAATAATTTTTATGGAATTATTAATATGTAAAAAGCTAAAAGCTCACCTGTTTATTTTCTACCAAATTTGTAAAAGTACTTTTCTATGGATTACCTAATTTTATACTTTTGTTGTATATTCCTGAGTGAGGAAAAGTTCTTTTAGCGAAAGAGCCGTTAAACGAGATAACATTTTTTTAAATATTTTAATTAAAAATTTAATCAAAAATTTTATTCGGTTTGCTAAAATTATACAACATATATAATTTCGACAACATTACATTTAGAATTTGAATATTTAATTAAATAGGGCTATTAAAAAGGAAATTGGAATTTTTTCGGTGTAAGTTTTCGATGCCAAAGCCACATATGGCATCGATTATTCTACAATGATTTTTTCTGCAGTTTCATATTATTTAAAAAAAATTAAATTAAATATTTGTTTGGAATTTTCTAATTCATCATAAATAAATTTGTGTTTAGTTCAATGAACAATCGTTTTTACGTCAAGTTTAACTTTAATTATATGTTCTCCGTTTGTGTTTCAGTATTATAAAAATTTAATTTATTTTTTTTAATTACAATTGTTTATTTGATTTTGAATTAAGGTTGTTTATATTGCACCCTTATATTATAATTTAATACAGTTCCGCTGCTTGATTATTCACAGGAAGGGCGCGCGCTTGGATGTCCTCATAGACAGACCGTGTTAAATTTTAAGCATCATAAAGTTTTATAAGCAGAAGAATATTTAAAATGAGGAAAGAACAGAAAGCTAAAGGTAGGGTAATAAATTGTAATATTGTTCCGCGTGGGATAAACCGTTTGTAGGAAGATATAATTTAATTTAGTTTAACCCAAATACAACTTATAGTTCCTCGATGATCGAATTGTTGCAATAATCTAACAACTTACATTTCTGAAGTTATTTTATATTTATTGCTCTTCCGCATAATTGAAATTGTAAATGTTTCTCTCTCTAAGGTCTACAATGCAATGCGATTAAATGATAAAATACTTTTCTCAGGATTATAGCTAAATCCGGAAACAATCAGGTACAGCTATAACTGCCCGGTGAGGTCTCTAGGTTTAAACCGGATGAATGATCATTAATCTGCTTTAGATCAGATTAGATCAGGTGCAACTATAACTGCCCGGTAGGGCTTTCCCAGATTAACACTGGATGGGGAATCTCTAATCTGTTTAGGATCACAGACAAATCCGGCAGCAATTAGGTACAGCCATGACTGCCCGGCAAGATTCGCTAGATTAAAACCCGAAGAAGGATAATTAATCTGTTCAGGATTATAGTGAGGTAAGGTTTGCCAGATTAAAAGCGGATTAAGGATTATTAATCTAATCATAATTATATCCAAATCCGGCAACATTCAGGTACAACTATAACTGCCCGGTAGGGTTTGCCAGATTAAAATCGGATGGGGAATCATTAATCTGCTCAGGATCACAGCCAGATCCGACAGCAATCAGATGCAGCGGTGGCTGCCCGGTAAGATTTGCAAGATTAAATCCGGATGAAGAATCAGTAATCTGTTCAGCATCACAGCCAGATCCGACAGCAATCAGATGCCGCTATGTCTGCCCGGTAAGGATTGCAAGACTAAAACTTGATGAAAAATTATTAATCTGGTCAGGATTATAGTTAAACTAGCTGGATGACCCGATTGGTTGGAAACTCGTCCCAGGGGGAGTACCGGGAGTGGTTTAATATATTTTTCGGTTGGTAACAAAAATTCGACCAATCGGATTGTTTATTTTTTCACCAAAACATGACACGCTGAAGGAGGAGCAGCAATAGCAGCAGCAGTATGCCGGGATTTTATGTATTAAAATGTGGCAACAATTAGGTGCAATTGAAACTGCAACTGAAACTGCCTGTTAAGGCTTGCTAGATTGAAATCGGATGGGGAATCAGTAATTTGCTTAAAATTATATACAAATCTGACAGCAATCAGGTGTAGCTATGACTTCCCGGTAAGGTTAGCCAGATTACAACCAGATGAAGAATCATTATTCTGTCCAGGATTATATTCAAATCTGGCAACAATCAGGTGCAGCTGTAACTTCCCGTTAAGGCTTGCCAGATTTTAACCGGAGGGGGAATCATTAATCTGCTCAAGATTACTTCCGAATCCGACAATAATGATCAGCAGTGTGGCGTGGCGTAAAGCCTAAATCCGGCAACAATCATTTACAGCTATAACTGCCCCGAAGGGTGTGCCGGATTAAAACCGGATGGGAAATCATTAAATTACTCAGGATCACAGCCAGATCCAGTCGCAATCAGATGCAGTCATGACTGCCCGGTAAGGTTTGCAAGACTGAAAGTTGATAAAATATTATTAATCTTCTCAGGATTACAGTTAAATTAGGTGCATAATTAGGTGCACAATTATATGCAACTGAAACTGCCTGTTAAGGCTTGCTAGATTGAAAGCGGATGGGGAATGAGTAATCTGCTCAAAATTATATACAAATTTGACAACAATCAGGCGTGCTGTGACTTTTCGGTAAGGTTTGCCAGGTTGAAACCGGATGAAGGATCATTATTATGCTCAGGATTATATCCAAATCTGGCAACAATTAGGTGAAGTTGTAACTGCCCGGTAAGGTTTGCCAGATTAAAATCAGATGGGGTATCATTAATCTGCTCAGGATCAGAGCCAGATCCGGCAGCAATTAGGTGCAGCCATGACTGCCCGGTAAGATTTTCCAGATTAAAACCGGATGAAGGATCATTAATCTGCTCAGGGTTATAGCCAGATCCGGCAGCGATCAGATACAGCCATGACTGCCCGGTAAAGCTTGCCAGATTGAAACCGGGTGAGAAATCATTAATCTGCTTAGGTTCAAAACCGAATCCGGCAACAAAAAGATGCAAACATGAACTGCTTAAATAGAACTGACCAGATCTAAACCGAATCAGGACCATATGTAAAAGTCTTAATAGTGCATGCCATGCTGAAACCTGATCCGGCCCGGATTACGTTAGGGAATGCTATTTTTCAACATTTTTTATATTATTTAGAGATTTTCTTTATCAAATTTCTAGTCGAGAGGAATGTTCTTAAAAGAGACCCATATGACAAATTAACGTAAATCTTTAAGCAAATGGAAAGAAGTAGACAGATAAAATAAATAAATTTGACAAATTTATATTTTAATAATTACAAGATTAATATTGTAACTTTTATAGTGCGGCGTTAGTTGCATTGCAATTATTGTTGCAATAGTTGACTTTGAGAGGTTATCTGCGCTGTTGCTTGTATTATATTTTATTTTTTGTTTGTTTCTTTGTTAGAATTTTATTTTTAGCATTGTGAGCTCAAACTTTTGAATCACCTGAATTATGACTTTTGCCGTTAAAAACTTTAGTTTCGCGACGTCTGTCAATGACGTCGATGAACTGCACTAAGAATTTACTTAAATTTTAAAAATTAATGTTGAAAACATTGAACGTCGAAAAAACTGCATATGCATCTACATATTAAAACTTTTAAAATTTCTCGTCGCTTTTGAAGGATATCTAGTAAACTGCAATATTTACTGTTTTAAATCTTGAAAACCCAGATTTTGATTATGAACACGTCGAATTTTATATCACCACTTTAATGCGCCATTGTCATAAACTTTCGAAATATTTCGAGTCAGCTTTATATTTGAAATTCAAGTATCAACCTTGCAGAATGCAATCTGAATTTTAAACACCCAAAAAACACTTAATATCTATGCTTCTATGTGAAAGACAAAGTTGTATACAGCGTAGACTAGTAGATAAAAAGTAATATATTATAATGAAATTACTTAAAATAAAATGTTTTTAATGTTCTCTTGTAAATTTTACAACGACAAGAAACCAACGAACTGAAAATGTGCATTTTCTTTTTGACACTTTATAATGGTCCAATAGAAAATTTCACGCTGAGCTGCTATGGAAAGCTTTGTTCTTTAACACTAGAAAGGCACTTTAACTTTTTAATTCCTAACCATCTTAAACTATTCCAACTTTAGCTATTCTTTTATAAATTATAATTTAAACTTCCTAGCTTGTAAAGACTCCAAAGTTTATTATATTTGTATTTTTTTGTTTATTTAATCAAAAATTTTTATTATGAATTACATTTAATTTCTGCATTTTTGCAACGTCATGTCGTTTAATAATTTTTTTTAATTAAGAATTACTTCGTTAAGATTATAATTTTGTGCATTTATTTTTTCTGTTTTAATTAAGAGTGCTTACACGAATCTTTTCCTGAAAATTTCATTTTCCTGTCATGGAAAACCGTTGGTTGTATTTGTACTTGACAAATTCCAAATTTACATGTTAACAAAGCTTCGTAATCTAAAAATACGCGTTTAAAAAAAAAACGATGAATAACATGTTGTATTTTCCAGATTTTGTTTCAAATGAATGCAAAGCTTTGAAAAGAAAATAATTTGTTTTATTCGGAAGCCTTTTTTTAATGAAATACAAATTTTCAAGCAAATTGCAGGTCAGAAACAATATTGGTTTTTATAGAAATTCTACCTTTCTATATTATAAACATATCAATTATACATTTGTTTCTGATATTTGATCAAGAGACTTTGAAATGCACTGGAGCCAAGCTCTCAGCGCTGTTGATGAATATATAAAGTTAGCTGCTGCATGTATTAACATCTACGTGAAACAATTTTGTTTTATTTAGTCTAGCCACGAATAGCTAAATCGTGAAAAAAATTTTATAATTATATTTGGTAATAGAAATCCAATTTCGTTGTGGTTTTCGATAAAATATTGCAAAATCTCAATTATTTAGATATAGCATTAAAGATAGAAAAGTTTAAGATGCTCATCAAACTTTTAGTCTTCGAAGTAGGCACATTTAAATAACCTCATCATTTAATTACCAAACTTCTTTAATTAACTTGCTTAATCTTTGCTTAGCCATCCATTCGATTAATTTTCATACGTTTTTATAATCAGAATTTTTTTCAAATTTAATTTTAATCCAAGTTTTCGTTATTTATTCTTCGAGGAAGTTTTTTGGAATATTGTTAAATACAGCTCCAAGGCAACAATGCATAAAAATGCAATTTTTTTTCTAATCTAATTTTTGTTGAATATAAATTTGCGATTACCAGGTTCCTTATTGTAGTGGTTTATTGAAGTTGAAACCAATTCATGAGAGAAATAAGTGAAAACCATCTGGATTGCATCATTCGTAGTATATAGAAAAATTGTTTAAAATTTAAGTAAAAGCTAACCGAATTATAAATTCTTTTGACATTCTACATTTTCAATTTACTTCTAGGTCTGGTGGCTCTTAGCTCTTTACGACAAAATAAGAAAAAATAAATTTAATTATTCTGCATTGGTGTATTTAGAGACCAAGTACTCAAGTAATTTTTAATTAATTTCCTGAAATTACAGTTAAACTAAGATTTGCATTAATAATAATTCGCACGTTTTTATTTCTTTGTTAAATTTAAAGATTGCAATTCCCAAAACATTATGAATACATTTATATGCAGATTATTACGATATAACTTGAACGAATCTTGTAAAAAAAAATTTATTCGGAGATTTCAACCATATAGTTTCTGATAGCAGTCCCTTATGATTGCTCCGTTTGTCATTCTATTTTTTTCTTCTTTGTACTGTGTAAAACGTTGCTATCAAAGAAATATTCAAAATAATTATTACAAATTCATCTTATGTTGCAGAGCCATTTAATTATTGTCTTTTCAAGCAACATTTCGATTTCTTTCGATAAAAAACTTTACAAGAATTTGCCAATATTTTGGCAAATTCATTTGGAATTTGACAATCATAAGAAATTTTAAAACTATTAATTACATTATTATTACACTAGATCGCATAAGCATATCAAACGACTAGAAGACTAGTAGAGTGCTCCTTTATATGCGTTTTTATAGTGATCGTGCTGCCACTGGTGGTTGTCATACAGATTTGCTCTTTCATTTCTTGGTTTTCATTCTAGTTTGCCAACGAACGTCGACAATGTCGACGTCGAACGTCGCGTCGATGACACCTACTGCTTATTTGAGAATGCAAATAGTGCTTTTTGGGGGCGAGTGGTGGAACTGCGCTATGCGGAAATTCCGTCGCCTTCAGTGGTAGCGGATAGATGGCGTATCCGCACACACAAACTTTCCGACCTGGCCGAGCATCAAACCCAGCCAGTGCTGGCCACCAGCCTTCCAGTACCCACTAAAACAATAAGTGCTGCAAACATTTACATCAAGTAGACGCGCCGCGCCGTCAATAGAATGAGCTACAGGGATAGTCCCAGAAGTACCCGGACTGATGCATAGATGGCGGTAGTAGTTTGAAACAAGTTACTGTCGTAGGAAGTACCAACGCTCTGTAATAATTTGTAGATATGAAAAAAATTGGTCATCGCTATGTGATACAATACTTTCATTTAAAAGGTCTCAGTCCAACAAATATTAAAGCCGAGCTAGATTCTACTTTGGGGGATTCTGCGCCTTCGTTTACATGAGTAAGACGTTGGGTGACCGAGTTTAAACGAGGTCGTACAAGCTGCCAACATAAACATCGCAGTGGTCGACCAAATGAGGTGACTACTTCAGAAATAGTCAAGAAAATCCACAAAGCAGTATTGGATGACCGTCGATTAAAGGTGCGCAAGTTAGCAGACATTGTGTTTTTTTTAAATTGTGACATGATAAAGCTGTGCGCAAGATGGGTGCCGCGTTTGCTCGATATGGAACAAAAACAGCGACGTGAGGATGTTTCAATCGAGTGTTTGGCAATGTTTCAGAGGAATTCAGCCGAGTTTTTGCGTCGATTTATTACCATCAATCAATGAGTTAAAATTCGAATTGCTTCCACTCGCACCCTATTCACCAGATTTAGCTCCCTCGGATTATTTTCTTTTTTCAAACTTGAAAAAATGGCTCGGTGGTAAACTATTTGCCAAAAACGAAGAGGTAAAGGCTGCGGCTGATAGCTATTTTGAAGAGCTTGACGGTTCTCACTATAAACAGGGTATCGAAGCTTTTAAACATCGCAGGAAAAAATGTATAGAGCTAAAAGGAGATTATGATGACAAATTTTAAAAAAATCCCAAATTTGTTTTGTTTTCTACGTTAGGCCGGATACTTCTGGGACACCCCTTGTATTTGCCGACTTTCGAAATCAATTATTTCGAAATTCAAAAATTAAATTGATGTAGATTCTCTGTTCAATTGATTTATTATAATGTTACCTTTCAAATTCTAGAACAATTTTGGTGTTAGCTATAAAAACAATTAGTGTGGTCTAAAGAAACTGCGGTTCAATGCCCAGTCGCGCTGGCTACACTGCTGTGATGTAAAGTCCAATTTAGATTTACAGACTATGCATCTGGTCAGATTACCACCCTACCAAAATATTATTCAATAGCTCACAGAACCATGAATGCCAAGTATAAACTTGGTAGATTGATGGTATAATAACAGGACAAAAGTCCTAAATTAAGATAAATAAGAAGAACTTTAAAAACCAGTGAGGGCAGTTGACGTATATACGTCAAAGCGTAATATTACGCTTTATAAGATATATAAACCGCAAGGCGGCCTTCAGGCCGCACCGACTTTGGACTCTAGTGTATTAATAATTTACTTACTTGTCATGTTGGAATACTTGGTTACTATTCCAAACAATTATATAAAACTTGCTCAATGAATACTCAAATATCTCCCAGACACTCCGGGAGTTATCGCCGCTACATGTACAGTAGCGGCCATATAAATGTACTCCCTATATAATTTACAATTTGTGAATTGTAATTGATGAAATTAATTTATCGTAAAATATACATACGGCCATTTGGTCTTAGAAACCAGTCTTCTAGTAATTAGAATTATTGTTATGAAAACTTATGAATTTTTTAGTTTGTTTCAAATTTTATTGCTTTATTTATGATAATGATATACTTCTTCTTCTTAATGTGCCATACCCTCAATGGACGTTGGCGATCAACTTGGCTGAACCAAGATGACGTACCAGGGAATTTAATTAATGGGGTGGTTTCCCGTTGCCTTCCCCACAGCCCACAGATCTATCTTGGGCTTTAGATCACAGCAGCGTATTCGACTCGACCAGGATTTGAACCGCGGTCACCCGCTTCCCAGTCGGCCGGTGTAGGCTTTACGCCACACTGCTGGTCTAATGATATACGTATATGATTAATATCGATTGATACTGTTGTCAAGAGAAGACCGGAGTTCGAATGCTCTTCGCATATTGTATGTAGTTAAATTTCTTGAATAGAAAACCTACAAGATAATTAAAAATATAAAACAAAATTATATGGTCAATTTATAACTTTTTGCTTTTTCATCGTGTAAAATCGTCAAAATATGTAAATAGATAATTAACGTCTGAAATGGAAAATAAAATATCTCCCAAACCCTCCGGGGGGTATTACTGCTACAAGTTCAGTAGCGGCCGTATAAATGTGCTCACTATAAAATTTACAATTCAAGAATTGTACTTGAAATTAATTTATTGTAAAATATACATACAACCATTTGGTCTTACAAACCGGGGGGGTCTGGGGGGTATGAAATACCCTCCAGTACACCGAAGATTGTCTATTTTTATTTCTATTTTCTATTTTTTTAATTCGGGAATAATTCTCAATGCAATTACTATGACCGCTACTGTAAATCTCACTGAAGAATGAGGAATAATTTATTTTTGATCCTACCATCTTTCACGGCAGTATATGCAATTAATTAATGAAGATAAAGAAGATACTAGAAGATCGAGGTAGCAAAAAGTTTGCCAGACCTTTCAATTATGGTTATATTCGCTGTAATTTTATAAGTTTACTTTCAATTTTAACATTTTTTGAAAATAAAAATATTTTCCATTTATTTTTATCATTTTGATCCATTATTTCTAATCCGATTATCATATATCTGACTACTCAATCACTTTAAAGGATAAAATAGAACTCAAAAATATGCTAAAAAATAAGGCTTCTCGCTATTATATTGTAATGAATAGAAGCCCAAAAAATTGAATTTTTCATTTAAAGTAAAAAACACATCATTTACGACGATATTTTTAGTTATCTTAGAGGAATCCATCGGTTTTGAAGCACTGCAGCTGTCATAAAATAAAGGATAACTTAAAAAACAGGATTTATATGTAGAGTCTTCTTAGAGTCTAACCTTAACATCAGTGTAGATCGCTCTAACATTGAATTACTACGTCTCTGTCTTCATCTTTCTCTTTCTGTTAATTTTAATATCAACGTCTGCGGTAGTACCTGACATTGGTAAGGTACAAAGCATAAGATTGTGAGCTTTGCCCTCAGGTGAACATCAACATACTGCAGTTTAGCTGCAGCTCGTGGTTAACTACGATAGAGAGGGATAATTGAATACATAGCATCAAAGAGTAATTGATCTAAAGTAAAAATTATTATTCAGAGTTAACAATACAAGATGTGAGATCCTTGACATATTAAATTAAATGTTAGGTATAGAAAATGGAATTAATAAGATCTTAGCGGAAGTAATCCTGACGGAGTTAAGTACTAGATTCTTTGTGTTTTTCTGTTATTTTGTAATTTAAAATAATAATTTACTGTTTTATTCGGTTATCAATAATTTACCGTTTACTTTTCTTATGTTTTAGTAGTTACAACTGGCGCCCATCATAATAAGTATTCGGTTTTCTACTTTTACAAAAAAAAGTATAAGAATTAACTGTCAACGCTGATGGAGATTAGTAGTCCGTTGTCAAGTACAATTTCCTGATCAGTGTTATATTTTAAATTTATTGGAATAGATTTATTTGAAATATAAACATGGCACTTGAATAAATTAATTTATAGCAAAATATACATACGGCCCTTTGGTCTTAGCAACCGGGGGTCTGGGGGGTATGGAATATACCCTAGTGTTACATAGTAATTAGAATATCTGTAATGAAAACTAATACATATTTTTGTTTGTTTTAAATTTAATTGTTTTATTTATCTTAATGATGTATGATTAATATGGATTGATACTGAAGTCAAGTGAGGACCGGAGGTCGAATGCTTTTCACATACTGTTGTTAAATTTCTTCAATGGGAAACCTAGAAGATTATTAGGAATAACAAAAATTACATGGTGAATTTATAACTTTTTGGCCTTTTCATCGCCTAAAGTCGTCGAAATAAGTAAATGGATATTCTAACGTCTGAAATGAAAGCGTAAAGTAGGCACTTTAGCCCCCTAAAGTGTATAAAACTAGAAGCACCGTAATGTTTTGCTTATAAAACAAACAAATTGTTATAACATACTATAATTCGAGCAATTCTAACTTTAACTCTTGCAATAACAATCCAATCGGTGTATGTATATTATGTACATAACAATATAATGTGGGTGTATTGAAATTGCAACTGAATATTCAATTTTACAAGTATCTATTACAAACGAGAATTTCTAGTCGGGAAAACGCAAATCATATGTGAAAATCAATTATATCTTTATCCATATCCCATATTGTGATATTAACAGCTCATGAAAATAATTTGCTCGTGTACGTCCTATCATATCTAACTAAGCTAGAACTTGTTTAGGTTCATAATATTAACTTATAATAAATCAGATAATAATTGATACGGACCTACTGATAATAATACGATCGGTTTGCCATTAAGCTTCTGATAACAAATTTATCCTCTTTTAACTTTCAAGCAAAACGAATAAAATCTTCCACTACTGTTTAAATATTTATTCAAATCAAAATAGTCGATTTTCAATTACAAATTTGCCAATGACCAATGAGAAGACGCACTTAATAAAGCAGTAAAATATTTATTAATGTGTAAACTAAATCTATAAATATAATATAAAGTAAATACTAAACTTTCATCAATACATTAAGCAGAATAAAATTTCGCGGTGCTCGTAATATTTTAATGCAAGGTAAGAAGCTAATTTGATTTTCATAAAAGTGCGTTCAGACTTACAACCTGTACTGCAAGGCTGCACGCTCGGAAAATTAAAAAAAAAATTTTACAGGGCTATTTATATTTAAAAAAAACATTTTATTCAAAAAATGAAATTTCAGATTTATTGAGTATCAAATCAAACATTTGACTGATTGCCTTGGTATGTGTAAACACATCGTAAATATAACAAAAAATTTATTACATTTTTATGATCATAACATATCAACTAATATGGAATCAGATAATGCGAGCGACAAAAGTCACTATCCTAATCCGATTAAAAGGTTTTGATATGATTTCCATTTCCAAAATGAAAATTGCTAGTAACAAAAAGGCAACATGCCTACAATTAGAGTAGTTTTAGTTTTTTGTCAATTAAATTCAACAACGCCACACTAAAAGCATTTCAACATTAACATTGAAATAAAAAGATAGTAAAATTTATTTAGTTATCGCCATATCTCATAGTTAATAAAAATTATCAATTTTTAGTACTGGTTTATTTTAGTGGATTCTTATTTTAGAAATACTAAAAGTATATTTCCTAGACTATATTCGCAATATGCCGCCACAAGCAATAAATATTGCTTTCAAGTTTCAAATTTTCTGTTGCGTATGGAAGAAACGTGGTGCTAACCATTAACATAAAAGTCTCTGGAATTTTAATAAATCCTAATATCAAAAAAGTTTATATTACACAAAGATAAACAATTAAAAACAAAATAGGAAGAAGTAAACAGCAGATTGAATTAGCTAATGAAGATTAAACGAGAACTTTGGGAAATTCTTAGTAGCTCTGCAGCTGGGACACATTTTTTGTTTTTGCATTTTAATGAGTTTTATGATTAGCCTATTTGCAAATTTGATTAACGGTGATTTTTTAATCTCAGCACTACAATTCGCAAGTATCGTTTAAGAATGTTGGGGAGACCTCTCTAAGGACGAGGGTTGAGACAAGAGAAAAGAGAAGTCGTCAAGTCACAACTACATAAAGTGAAATTTCGTGATCAGCATAAATAAGTTACTATATGTACATTGTGCAGAGATATTCAGTTTTATTAATTACATGTAGTACCTGTAGTACCAAAATGTAGTATAAACGGAAACCCAGTTTAACTGAGGCAATTAAAAAAAAAATTATTTTCTACATTCGGCTTATGTATATTAAATTTCAAATAAATCGATCAATTATTATTGAAATTCACCTATAATTCAGATAAAACAATATTATGTGCTTTATCTGAGTTTATCTAAATTTTATTACATATGCCAAGTCACTAGCTTCATTAATTTCAGATTGTAGCGGATTGAACAACGTTGCGTCTATACACATTTTATACATAAACTAGTTAACAAAACACTTTCTTATGTAGTTTCTTAGGTATAATTGTTTTAAAAATCTGAAAAGCAATCCAATATATTAAAATAAAATAAAATATAAGGTAAAAGGTAGGGATATGACGCACCATTCGGAGATTCTCGATTTCTCGGTCACTAATCATGACTTTCTCATGACGATTGAATTTTTAGATATCTAGGACCTTTACCTATCATTAGCCCTAAGTACGGTTAATTCTGATAGTGCTAAGTATTATTAATTTAATTAATTGAAAAGGTCGATATTTTTGCCATATCCCTAACGGGGGTAGGGATATGGCATATTGGTGGTGAGGGATATGGCTTATGGCAATTTACATGTAATTTAATGTAAACAGATAAAAATCAAATTTGTTTAAAAAATTTTAATTAGAACTGAAAAATTACACAACTGTTATTGTGCGGCATATCACTAACATTACGTCATTTTGTATAGAAAATTATAAAATGTAAACAAAGACCAGCATGTGTAAATCTACTGTATATTATTTATTTTAAAATGCACACAACACCGAAAACAAATGAAAATGCATTTTTTCTTGTAAATTTCATTTTCTACATTTTGATTTATATACATTTCTCTATTTTGTTTCACCGTTTCCAAGATATCGATGATAATATTAAATGTACATTTACCGGCAAATGTTTACCTTTACCGGTATACATACTTTTCCCGTAATTTATAAAACAATATAAAACAGAGACAAATTTTAAATAAATATGCGGATATTTCATATTTTGTAGGTTGGTAATACAAAGATTACTATTTGTTATAAAAAATATACGGTGGCTCCAGAAAGTATTCGTACACTCCTATGTTAACAATGTTAATTGTACATTTTGAAACCGTTTTTTGTCATATAAAAATCGACTTTACAGCAAATCTTTTTAGACATTTTTGTTGAAATTTTCATTGCCATTCAATTTTAGTTATATACAAAAAATATTGTCATTCTATATCTCGGAAACGGTGCAATAAAATAGAAAAATGTATATAAATAAAATTGAAGGCAATAAAAATTACAAAAAAAAATGTCAAAAAAGATTTGCTGTATAATCGATTTTTATATTACAAAAAACGGCTTCAAAATTTACAATTAACCATATTAACATAGAAGTGTACGAATACTTTCTGGAACCACTGTATATCGACCAATTTAATGCAGAAACGATTTTTTTATAATATAAGCTTTCAGTACTGGTATGTTGCTATCTTTAAATGTTTATTGATTTTTTCATTTTTTTTAATAACTTATAATTATCATTCTTTTAAGACATTTGTGAAGATCGACTGCTAAACTGAAATCCTTACCCTTTTCGGCCAATGGCAAACCACCGAGGTATCTGCCAAAAGATCGCTTCTAAAGCAGTGGTCACTATGGTTTTATGTAGAATGAAGGGCTTTTAGAGAAAATATTCTTTTATATAAGGAAGCCTCAGTCGGCCAAGTTGAAGAGTTGAACTAATTCGAGCGTAAACAACAGTTTAGTAAACCAGAGAGACATCACTTCATACGCCAATCGGAACTAGGCATGGTAACTGAAGTGGCGCAGCCTTGTCGGCTAAATTAAACGTCCCTGGGATAAAGTCATCAGCCTTTCAGTCCACTCATGGACTATCGACCGCTTTCTTTTTTAAGAAAGGGTCCGGCATTAAGACCCCACGGCTGCTTAAACCGGGTTGGGGCATACCTGTAACCCTGTTTTAATAGTTGACCCAAGAGGACGCCGGCTTTACGTACCCTCCGAAGCACGGAGGTGATGGTCATATGAAAGTTTTAGACTGTCTTCGGATTCGAATCGAGTACCTTAGAGTCAGCATAGGCTAATTTACTAGGCTAATGACTGTCCCTGGGATGCCCCAGCGTAAATCTTAGTTTATTAAAACAATATGTGACCTGGACTATGAAAAGAGACCTTACGTCGGAAAAATCAATTTTCATTTTTTTGGTGATTTTTATAGAAAAAAAAGACGCTCTTTCGAATGGCGCGAACCACAAGTTACTATCTTCATCACTCACTTCACAAAAAATTAATCTCAAAGTTAAACATAAAATCATAAAAACATGAAAAATCATCAAAAAAGTTTTTTTCATTATACTTTAAATGTTTAAACCCGTTTTACCGTGAAATTAGTTTTCCGACGTTAGGTCTCTTTTCGTAGTCCAGGTCACATATAGATGGCGCTTCGTGCGCTTATCCAAGATACGCAATTAGCGTATTGTCGTGTTTCAACATTCTCCTTTGGAATTTTGGGCATTTTTGAGGAGAGATTTGTAAATTTAATAATTTTTCAGGAAAATTTTGTAAATATTTTGCATTTTCTGGTTTTTTCACTAAGCAGTCGAGGTGGCAACAATTAGGTGGGGAAACCAGGTTTTGCAACAAGATGTCCTCGTAAGCAAACCAAATTTCGAAACCAAATTTGGTCTCTGACTTTTGTATTGCGAATTTTATATTTGAGTTTCGTTATTTTGTAGAAATAATTTGATTCATTTTTGAGTAAATGGTATTTATTACTGTAGATTTAAAAATTGAGGATATTTGGAAAATTTTATAAAATTGAAAAGTAAAATTTTAAGACAAACGTAAAATGAATCCGATACTACGCCAGATTGTCGATTTATATTTTGATTTTATTTCCGATTTATCGTATAAGTTTTATAAATATATTTAATAAACGAAAATTTGTACTTGGAAACAAAATTTTGGATTAATTTATTTAAATTTTGGAAATAACATACAGTAGCAATCATGAAAATTGCATCGGTGATTACTTCCGAATTAAACTAATAATTCCCAATGAAATTCCAATAACAGCACAACATATAAAGCTAGGTTTTTCAAACCGGGGGGTCTGGGGGGTATGGAATACCCTCCAGTGCACCAAAAATTGTGCCCAAAAAAATTAGTTTCAAAACCAGAAATCTAACTTCTGAAAATTTAAAATCTAAAGATTTCTAGTTTAAAATTCAATAACACATTTTCGTTTTTTGAATACAATCTTTGATATACTGGAGAGTATTCCATACCCCCTAGACCCCGGTTTGAAAAACCTAGCTTTGTGATTGTGTTCTAAAAAGAAAATGTAACTTTGAGCTTATGAGTTTCAAACAAAATCAAAAATTTGAAATAAAATCATTTGAACAGTTTATCCATTATTTTTAATCCGATTATCATATATCCGACTACTCAATCACTATAAAGAAAGAAATAGAACGCAAAAGTGGGTTCCAGAACCCGAACAGGGGCAGAGCATAAGGCTTCTTACTGTATTATATCGAATAAAAGCCCAAAAAATTGAATTTAGGATTTAAAGCAAAAAACATATAATTTACGACATAAGATACTAGTTTTAGTTATCTTAGAGAAATCCATCGGTTTTAAAGCACTGGAGCTGTCATAAAATAAAGGATCGTCTAAAAATTACTATGTCTCTGTCTTCATCTTTCTCTTCCTGTTAATTTTAATGTCAGCGTCTGCGGTAGTACCTGACATTGGTAAGATACAAAGAGTAAAGCTCTGCCCTCCGGTGAACATCAACATACAAACTGCTGTTTAACAGCAGCTTGTGGTTAACTATGATAGAGAGAGATAATTAAATACGTAGCGTCAAAGTAAAACATATTATTCAGAGTTAACAATATAAGATGTTGTTAGATCTTTGACAGATTAAATTATACGTTAGACTGATAATTTATATCAGTGGTGCAGGATGGAAGTTGGTTGAAATGTTTGTATCTGAAAAAAAAATTAATAAGATCTTTAGGGGAGGTATCATGTCCGATGAAATCCTAAAGAATTTAAGAACTAACGCTTTAAATAAAATCACATGACCTGCCTGGGCGTTATTCTGTTATTTTGTAAATTAAAATAATAATTTGCTGATCCATCCTGTTATCAATAATTTACTGTTTACTCTTCTTATGGTTTAGTAGTTACAACTGGCGCCCATCAAAATGAGAATTCGGTTTTCTACTTTTACAAAAAATTTACGAGAACCAACTTTCAACGCTGAAATTAGTAGTCTTTTGAACACGCTTCAGGCTGTCTAGGATGTCCAGTACAATTTCCCGAAATTTTCAATTTTCATGTGTATTCCATAGTTTATATTTTAAATTCATTGGAATAGATTTATTTGATATATAAACTTTGCTGTGCGAATGTTTCTCGGAGGTATTCGGCTAGTCCGGTCATTCCACTTTTCCACAGGTGGTACTTGTAGCTTGGCTATAAAACCACCCTTGCGCTCCCTTAATTGGCCCTTTTCCATTCAAAATCGTTAACATTTTCAAGTTAAATAATTATAATATGCAAAAGATCCGCAAGATTGAAAGGCATCTTTTTCACAAGCACGTTTCAATATGAAAGAGTTTAAATTAAATATTAAGCAAATTGGTTAGTATTTATGAATTTTTTTGAAAAACTGAAGCTTAAGGTTCAATTTTTATAATTTTAAACATAAAATCGAAGTAGTAATTAAAATCAACCAATAAAATCATTTTTATAAATGCGGCAATGTAATTATAAACAGTAAAAGTAATTTAGGAAAATTCCGTTTATATTTTTTAAACTTTTGTACTTTCCCTTCCTTTTCTTTTCAAAACTCGATTATAACGAAAAACTTAAATTACAGTTAACTCAAATAATGCAAAAATTTTGTTTTATTGAGGTAAGTTATATAAAATAACAAACATAAGTTTTAATAATGTGGTGTACTAAATTTCCTGGTTTCTCTTTCTGAAAACATTTCGAGAAAATAAAGGTTTAATTTGGTATTTCTTTGATTAAATTATAAGTTTGACAAATTTAATGTCACAAAAGATCAAATCGTTCTTTAAACCTCCGAGTTACTACTTGCAATACTACGTAGATATGTATCTGTTCGCGACAGGAATAAATTAAAATTCAAAAGGAAATCCCTTTAGGAAAATTTCACAGCAATTTCTAGCTAACATTTTAATTTAAAAAAATAAAATCTTAAATTTCCTTCTTATCGTAATAAACGAACCACAAAGTTTACCATGCACGTGTCACGCATACATAAAATTTCAAACTTACAGAAATTTTCCAAGTTGGTTGCAAAGAAAATGTCGGAAAAAATAAAGTAATGTTCTAACATTTATGTAACGATTAATTAAACGGAAATAAAAAATGCAGGAAAACTTGGCGGGTTATAACATACGATTTTCTCGACGAAAACGTGACGAAAATTCGAACGCGATTGAACAACTTTGACGGCAACGGAATGGACTAACATTTCTGTCGAGAAAAGCGCTTTTCATATAAGCTGAAAATTGCGCGCGCAATTTTGCAATTTTCAGGGCGGGTCGCTCTTTTATCACTGCACTTTCAACGCATGTACAAAATTTTTCTTTACAAATGTCATCTCGGAAAAAATCTTGTCGAGTCGAAATTAGTGCAATTTAATTTATTCAAGTTTTCGCAGCATGTAAAGCTGAAACATATTTTCAAAGAAAACAAATTTAATTTGTAATTTTATAGTGTAACCGACAGAAATTCTGATAAATTATTATACATTTCTTAGATGTTTTGTATTATGCAGTTCACGATTTCGTTCGCTTGGGTGCAGGATAAAGAAAATTTTATTAAAAAATTTATTTAAATGATATTTAAATTGTATTTTGATTTTTTATCCCAATCTAATTTTCAAACTCCGATTCAAGCTTCTTGTCAGGTTTTTTACGTACTACCTACCAAATTTTGTACGCTGAATTTTAACAATAGCAATTATTCATTTTTTTATAAAAAAAAAAGTAATAAAAATTAATTTATTCCTGAGATTTGCTGCGCTTCGCGTAGTTGTTAAAAAATGATCCACTTTTAATCGATAAGAAATAATATACTATTTTTTTCCAAATTTAACGAACCTGACCGTATTATCAATAATCAAACTTTTAAATTTTCCAGTAATCCATACCTCCCAAACCTCCCAGTTTAGACTAATAATGTCTCTAAATTTTGTATTTCTACTAAATCTTTTGAAATTAACTACACAGAACAAAATATCGTTGTTCGTACATTTTTTTTAATTTTCACCACACCGCTTATATTAGGATGAGAGTATTCCATACCTCCCAAACCTCCCAGTCTGTAACAGTTTAGACTAAATAATCTCTCTAACTTTTGTGTTTCTTCTAGACCTTTTGAAATAAACCTCAAGAAACAAAATATTTTCGTTCGCTCAGCTGTTTTTGATTTTTCTAAAATAAATTTTGTAAATTAAACAATATCACCCGCCAAAAGTTTTTAAAAAGCTTGATAAATTTTGATTCTGTCTAACCAACAATCTGCTTCTGTCAAACTTTGACGCTACACCTCTAACTTCTTCTTCGGCTTCATCAGCCTTTCAGTCTAATTCTGAATCTTTCTCTTTTGAGAAAGATTCGGGCATTAAAACCCCACATGGTTGCTTAAACCGGGTTGGGTAATGCCTGTAACCCTGTTTTTAATAGTTGACGGCGAAAATCGTCAACCCAGGGGGACCGCCGGCTTTAAGTGCCCTCCGAAGCATGGAGGTGGTCATATGAAAGTTTTTAACCGGGTACCCTAGAATCAGCAGTTGTTTGGCTAACTTACTAGGCTAGTGACCTCTCACACCTCAATGGGGGTCGTAAAAAATATTTGCACGAAGTTAGAAATTTGCAGCTACGCCGCTGCTACTGGAAAATCGATATCAATATCAATATTTTCAATTACTTGTACTCAAACTATACTCATCTAAGAAGCTGTAATTACTTTTATGTGTACTTCTGCCTAACTTCTTCTACTTTTTTGCGGCTCTAAGCTCGCATTTATTTGCTGCCTTGAACACAAATTATCCAAAAAAAAGTAATTTTCTGATTTGAAAAGAAAAAGTAACCAAATTATATCATTGTCGCTCTTTTAAAGGTGGCACCAGGGGTGGATGGCCAACATCTTAGCAGCCCGGGAAATAATATTTGTTTTTTAATTTCCGGATATGGCTAAAATATACATTTATAGGGTGTTACGCATTTTTCCTTTAAAATTAAATAGAGCATAGGTTTATTACAGATTTTTAAATAGAATTACATTTACTATCCAAAAAAACATTTTTTTAGTTAAAAATTCCGGACCCCCAGTCAAGTACATAATATGTAGTATATAGAAAAATACAACAAAAATAAAGCTAAAATTTAGCTAAATGTTGCGACGTTTTTTCATTTTGACTGTTATTTTAGCCAACCCTAACGACAAATGAAGAACTTTGTTTAACAAAGAATATTTAACGAAATCTAATTTTAAGTATAAAAAATTCTTTAAGAACCCCAATTTTGTAGTTACGCAATTGAGATAGCTCTTTAATGACGCAATGCGCACAACAGAGCCAACGTGGAACTCTTTATGCCCGTATTAATAGTCACGGATTAATCCGAGATTCAAAATTAATTCTCGAAATAGTAGCTGTTGCTACGATACAGTCTAAATTCCAGTAATCTCATTGGAAATTTCTAGGATTATTTCGAATCTGGGATTAAACCGTGACAATTAATACGGCCATTAGTATCGTATCTTCAAATTATTGTATCGTGGAACTTACTACTCTCTTTTTCAGTCAAAAATTGAATTTGTCCTTCTCATTTCATAAAAACGAATAGTAAGCAATCCAGAGCGTGTGATGCGTGCCTTATCTTAATTACCACAAAATAAACAAAACATAAAAGTTTGAGAATTGTTTATAGGCAGTCGGAAGAAGAAATATAAAAACTAAATTTTTTGCTGATTAATATTATATAGGCAAATAATTGTGTAAAATACAGAAAAAATGTACAAAAATCCTACAAAAATTTATAAGAAAATGAAAAATTCATTCCGGTTCTTTATTTTCGGTAAGTACATGTTTATGGAGATAGGTTGCTAGATCACTTAGATGTACTTTTAGCCACCGGCCCTGCGGGCCTCTGAACAGCCGGTCCACCGAAAAATTTCCCGGTTTGTCTTATGGCCAATCCGCCTCTGGGTGCCACCCTACGCTTCAGCTTAGTAAACCTTTAAGTAAATTTATTTTTACTTGCTTTAAGGGGTGAGTCACACAGCACATTTTGTTACACTAGATTTCCTTTTATGCGATTTTAGGAAGGTATACACGGATTTCCTCCAGGATTTGCTTCAAGATTTTCTTTGAAAAATGTTGGAAAAGTCGAAACAAAGGTTCATCTCATCATTTATTGTCAACGGTACCGTGTGAGAAAGCACATGTTGCTACCAATTATAATAATTACATTTAGTAATGCAAATTATAAAATTCTAAAATTATACAATTTACACTGTAAATTTTTAAATATTTCGTACATAAAAAATCAACACATAATATGTATTATATAAATGATTCACAAATTCAGTAACGGCAAATGGGACAAATCAACGCCGTACCGTTACTAAAGTTCTTGTGCAGTAAATGTGCATAAATGATATATCAAAACAGTAACGGTAAAAGCGGTAGTAAATCAATGCCGCACCGTTTCGAAAATATCTGTACCGTATAATATATTCTGTCGTGTTTCAAAATCCAACATGGAATTTTTATCTGGTAATTTTGAAAATTGTAATTTTTATTGTAAATTTTATTTATGAAAATTTCTTTTTTATTTTGTATTGCTGGTTTTCCCGCCAACGAGTTTGTAGTGGCAGCAATGGGCGGTGAAAACCAGGCTTCTTGCCGATGATAGCCGCCTTACGCAGTTGAGGAGCAAAAAATGGTCTCCTTTATGTTTTGTGATTTTTGATAGTAAAATTTGGATTATTTGCTATAAAGCGTTTGATTTTGGATAATGGTTGTTTTTGAATAATTAAATATTAAATTTAAAGTTAAACATTGAAGGCGGCGTGAATAACTTTTATCAGTGTGTATGGTGCGATTTATCTTTCCGATTGACCGTTCCATTTTATATTCGAAAATTTTAATTTCAATTTTTAAATAGAGCCGGACAAATTTTTAAGGAGTGTATTTTTTTTATGAACCCATTTGGAAAATTTGGACATAGAAAAAATCACTTCAATACATAAATAATGATACATCAAAATAGTAACGGCAAAAGCGGTAGTAAATCATTGCCGTACAGTTACGAAATTATCGGTACCGTATATATTGTAATGTAAAGTTACAAAGCTCTACACACTCTTACCTATTTCTCCAGCTAGCTCAGATAATTTCGGAGATACTTGACTCTCAGGAGCGAGTTCAATTTGAAACCCACGAATCGTATGTTCCCAGAAAAACAAAATTCTTGATATGAACGCAAAATAAGTTTTATTTATTACCAATAACTTGAAACTTATAAATTCGTTTCCTGACTCTAAGTGTGAACGTGTAGCAAGACTTGATAAATGAATTACATTTACTTTAATTCCAAATATGACTTCTAAATTCATTTACCAAATTTAGCTGTTAATGTAATTATGTTAGTATAAAAAATTATGAAAATTATAAAAATTCTGAGAAATAAAAATAGTTCAAATAAACAATAAAATTCTTAGCTTGATTAACGTTTGAGGTCCACTGCTTTTCTCGTTGTAGATTGTCAAATGCTCCCGTATTGTACTGGATGCTACAGGTGTTTTTATTACTAATCTTCGGCTACCGGAGTTGATCAGATAGTTTTGTTCTTGTGAAATTTCTTCGATAATCGCCTTAATTACACACGTGTATTCTTCTATTTCATACAAATTCAATCCAATTTCCATTTGAGGTAAGTAAATTTTGTTAAAATTATAATATTTCGCACAAATGCAAATGGCGGTCGGGTAGCGTTACTAAAATTTTTTTATCTTGAAAATACCAAATTTAATTTTCTGTTTATTTCAGCTTGAAACAAAACGCAAGCAATAATTTCTTATACAATCGCACTATCAACAATCAGGATATGCTTCCTGACTTAATCAGTTTATCGTTTGGCAAAATTAACGCAAATTATCAAATCACAAAAATTGGTAACGCACTGATTTTTACGTGCACTCGGAACAACGTCCTACGCTCAACGAACCTTCCTCCAACCTTACCACAACAAATTCCCTCGTAAGTCTCAAATTATACAGTATGCACCAAATTTCTTCTTAACACACTTAATTTTAGGTTCACGTTCGCAAGATTTGTCACTATTTCACAACACCTTAAGTTTAATTACAGTAGACAATAATATTTGTGTAAAAAGTAGTGTATTGGGTAACAATTTTGAGTCGTTGTTTGTTATTGGCATTAAATAATTAAAAACCGACTTGCCGACATGAAAACAAGTCTTTGAATCGCGGTGCAAATCGATTAGTGACTCCAACCGAATCAAAATTACCAAGAAGACAAAGCTCGTCCAAAAATATCAGCTGCCGGTTAGAAATATCATTACATCTAATATCCCCTTGCTTCAAGTTGATTATTTGATAAGAGATCCAAAATTTCGCAAGCAAATGTTGACTTGAAGCCAATAGCTTCTGTAATGATATAAAAAAATTTTTTATAAAGTCTCCCCAGTGCATCTTTTCTAACTAAATAAAAATCCTCCCCTTGTCAAACTTTCCTCAAACTAAACTAAATCTTTCCACGTACTTCACTAAATAAAAAAATCAAATTCCCTTCAACTAAATAAAACCCTCAAAATAAAATAATTCTATCTAATTAATTAATTATCATCATAATTGGCAATTATTCGCACCTCCTTATCATGTTTATTAAAAATTGTAATTTTTCCTCTTAATTTTCCCGGATCAAACACCACTTTTCTTTCCCTAATCATATTAACAAGCACCTGTTGCAAAAATTCCCAATCCACCTGTCGCAATATTTCTAAATTTTCAAAGTTCTGATTTTCAAATTTTGTTTTTATTTTCATGTGCTGTTCAATTGGTATTAAAATTAATCTTTCCTCCGATGCTAAATTATCAATGCTTGGATTTAAATCGATGAATTTACTTTTAAAACACCTATCACGTTGGAACCGACCATCACCTAATTGTGAAGTTCCTTCGTTAAAATAATGCACTCGATCTATTCTAACTTTTGCATGTTGGTTTTGTTTGTAGTTACCATTTCTCTTATAATTCAAATTTTTAATTTTTTTATTGCGCTTATACTCCCCCGAATCTTTTTTATAACAAATCATTTGCAACCTGTGCATCCCTTCAAAATTTATCTTCTTTATTTTTTGTAAATAAAGAACCACCCCTCTATCTAGCTCCCGCTCGTAAAGTTTACTTTTCCATGTGTGGCTAAACACACCTTCACCCTCTCTCTCATAAAATTTTAATTCATCCCTCCAAATCATCTCCTCATACTTCCGTCTCAAAATTTTAACTTTAATTTTTATCTGCACATAATCCTGTACGTAATTCTCTCCCCTAATTATTATCTCAACCTGTTTAACAAAAATTTTAGCATAATTGGGACTTATCAAAATTTTCTCCTTTATCAACAAATTATTTTCACTGTTAATCTTACTCATTTCCGTTTCATCCCCTGTATCATTATCAATTGTTTTATTTTTTTCAGAGTCATTATTTTCCTCCCCTAAGTTTTTATTAATTTTATCATTTTCTTTTTCTTCAAAAATTTTAATTTTATCAACCCCGTTTTCTAATGTTTTATTTTCCTCCCTTGAAATTACTTTCAATTCACCAATTTCTTCATCCACAAATTCTACCTTTAAATTCGTTATATTTTGTCTTTCTTCCCAATTATTAAATTTTTCCTGAAATTCCTGAAAACCCCTACTCATATCCCCACATATTATTTCCACATTTTGATCTAATTTAACATTTACATTTTTATCTAATTTAATCATATCCCCTCTTAATATTTCTGTATTTTGATCTAATTTATTATCTAATTTAATTATATCCTGTCTATTTTCTTTCAGACATTCTAACATCTTTTTTTCACCTTCCCTTTGACTGTTTATCATCTTTCCCTCACTCTCCTTTTGACTGTTTATCATCTTTCCCTCACTCTCCTTTTGACTGTTTTTTATATCCCCACTTATACTTTCTCTCATTTCGTTCATAATTTGTCTTAATAATTCTATGCTTATTCCCCCCTGATCTATCGAACCCTTTTTTGTACTACTGTGCATTGGCGGTGTTATCGGCGATTCCCATACTTGTACCACCTGTTCCCTAACTTGACCTTCCTCTACCTGTCTTTCTTCCACCTGACTTTCCTCTACTTGACTTTCTTCTACCTGTATTACCCCATCCTCTGATCCTTTTCCTGCCATTTTGATTTATTTAATTTAATCTAGTCTAAACTACCCTATTTCTTATTGAAATCGTGGTTTCGAGCTCCACGTTGCTGCGTCAAAAAGATGTAATGTAACCCCACGTTCTGGTCGTTTTGATAAAAACGCCACCTGACAAAAGCCCTACACGTTGCGGCGCCAAAAAGATGTAATGTAAAGTTTCAAACTCCACACACTCTTACCTATTTCTCCAGCTAGCTCAGATAATTTCGGAGATACTTGACTCTCAGGAGCGAGTTCAATTTGAAACCCACGAATCGTATGTTCCCAGAAAAACAAAATTCTTGATATGAACGCAAAATAAGTTTTATTTATTACCAATAACTTGAAACTTATAAATTCGTTTCCTGACTCTAAGTGTGAACGTGTAGCAAGACTTGATAAATGAATTACATTTACTTTAATTCCAAATATGACTTCTAAATTCATTTACCAAATTTAGCTGTTAATGTAATTATGTTAGTATAAAAAATTATGAAAATTATAAAAATTCTGAGAAATAAAAATAGTTCAAATAAACAATAAAATTCTTAGCTTGATTAACGTTTGAGGTCCACTGCTTTTCTCGTTGTAGATTGTCAAATGCTCCCGTATTGTACTGGATGCTACAGGTGTTTTTATTACTAATCTTCGGCTACCGGAGTTGATCAGATAGTTTTGTTCTTGTGAAATTTCTTCGATAATCGCCTTAATTACACACGTGTATTCTTCTATTTCATACAAATTCAATCCAATTTCCATTTGAGGTAAGTAAATTTTGTTAAAATTATAATATTTCGCACAAATGCAAATGGCGGTCGGGTAGCGTTACTAAAATTTTTTTATCTTGAAAATACCAAATTTAATTTTCTGTTTATTTCAGCTTGAAACAAAACGCAAGCAATAATTTCTTATACAATCGCACTATCAACAATCAGGATATGCTTCCTGACTTAATCAGTTTATCGTTTGGCAAAATTAACGCAAATTATCAAATCACAAAAATTGGTAACGCACTGATTTTTACGTGCACTCGGAACAACGTCCTACGCTCAACGAACCTTCCTCCAACCTTACCACAACAAATTCCCTCGTAAGTCTCAAATTATACAGTATGCACCAAATTTCTTCTTAACACACTTAATTTTAGGTTCACGTTCGCAAGATTTGTCACTATTTCACAACACCTTAAGTTTAATTACAGTAGACAATAATATTTGTGTAAAAAGTAGTGTATTGGGTAACAATTTTGAGTCGTTGTTTGTTATTGGCATTAAATAATTAAAAACCGACTTGCCGACATGAAAACAAGTCTTTGAATCGCGGTGCAAATCGATTAGTGACTCCAACCGAATCAAAATTACCAAGAAGACAAAGCTCGTCCAAAAATATCAGCTGCCGGTTAGAAATATCATTACAATATACATAAATGATACCTTAAAACAGTAACTGAAAATTGAGCAAATCAATACCGTACCGTTACGAAAATTCCTGTACAGTAAATGTATGTACATAAACGATACATCAAAACAGTAATTACAACCTTATAGTTATATAAATATCGGTGCCATATATGTACATTTTTGACGGTATTGTGCTGCTTGAGACGGCTAAGAAGCCAGAAAGAAACTCATATCTTCAACTTATCCTTAAGTTTAAGGTTTTCTAGAAATTTCTTAATTTCCCTTAATATTTTCTTAGCTTAGTTAGGATTTCCTAAGATTTCATAAAATTTCCTAATTTTTTTGCGCTTTCTTTGTATTTTCTCAAATTTCTCTTCACTTGAACATCAGATTTTCGCAGCGATTTCTTCCTCGACTTGAAAAATGTTTCGGCAGTTCCGAATTAGGAAATATTCTTGTGACGGTGGTTAACTGTTAATGGTGGAAATGATCAATACGGAGAGACCGACGGCTTTACGTGCCATCTGATGCACGGAAACTATCATATTCCTTCCCAAGATTTTTCTTCTTTTTTGATTAGTTACAGGATATAGATCCATAATTACTATTAAACTTTATATTCATTTTTGTGCAATTTCAGAAAACAAAATATAACAACTGTTAAGGAAGATGGTGTAACATCTACCCTAGAAACACCACCCTGGATGACAGGAATGCCTTTAACTTCAATGAGTGGAGGTATACAGTCGACGAGCTGGAGATAAGAAAGATAGCTCCGTATCTGATAAATGTCATTAAAGACTACTTCTTCAATAGGACGCTCTTGGTGGTGGAGTGAAGTTTAAGAAAGAGAGTGAAGACCATAAGCGGAGTCCTCCAGCCTCTGTGTTTAGTCCGAAGCTGGGGAACGTCAAGTACTACAGAGTACTGCTGTCGTTGTTTACCCCTCTTGGAGGGCGTTACACTGATCGGCTTTGCGAACAATCTTAGTATGCCCGTGGAAGTGAAGACAGACATCGAGTTCTTGGAAAAGTAACAATGTAAATATACATAAATATATTTTATATGCCTCCGGGAGTAGAATCCATTTTTAAAAATTGAAATAGGTTAATTCACTTTTGAGTTACGAAATTTTAAAATTTACTGTTTTTGCTTTACTTTCTGGCATGACGCGTGTACTCCTACCGAAAGCTGACTTTAAGCTAACATATCGAGTCGGGTATCCAAGGGACAACCCAAACCTTCGAGGTTTGAATGCGCCAATCATTTCTATATCCAACCCAAGGGTCAAAATTCCCTGAATCCAAAATTCATTTTTCCGATTTTTGTCCACGAATTCGAGGTTTCGTCTCACTGTGCGCAGGTAACCTTGATGACCTTGGACAAACGACTGAGCTACGAAAATAGCGGCGAGTGCTGAAAAAATATATACAGCTCTCAGCTGGCTTATGCCAAATGAGGGCGAACCGAACACCGTCAAGAAACAAGTGCTGACGGCGGTGGTACAATCTCTCATGCTCTTCGCTACGCATAAATATGGGTAGAGGCGATCAGAGGTGGAGACCCACCGTCATCACCTCCTGGTGATGGAGCGCAGCCGTAACTACGAGAATAGAGGATAAGGCCAACAAGAAGGCACACAAAGAAAATCTGATGCTGGAGTGGCAGACTCGCTGGTCATCATCTGAAAAGAGAGCATGGACCCGAAAGCTGATCTCCTGCATCTCGAGCGTAAACTCGGCGAGCTGTCATTCAACCTTATACAGGCAATGTTAGGGCATGGGTGCTTCAACAGCTACCTGTTTAAGATCTTTGAGGCTACATCACCATTGCGTAGCTACTGCCCGGAGGTCGACACTCCGGATCACACTCTAATTCTAGACATCTTCGTAGACACGCTTCGTGGAAAAATCTTAATGAAGAAGGAAATAGACGAAAAAACGAGGCAAAGTGAACCGACCGTATAACGGCAACATTAGAATAGAAAAAAATAATAAAAATAAAAATGCGGAAACACTTACCAAACATCGCAAGTCTGGTGCAGGGACTATAATCTCACTAGGCTGGGAAGGGGATTTAGTCAGTAAGAATGTGATGCCATCAGCCACTGACCGTGGCTGGAGTTTCCCCTACCCACGCAAAAAAAAAGGTTTAGCTAATAAATAATTCAACTTTCTTATTAAATGTTATGTAACAAAGAAACGAGATTTGATTTAGACTTTATTCCTGCCGTTGAAAATTGCGATTATATGAAAACGGAACATTTCAGAAAAAACATGAAAAAATCATTTTGAGATCTTAAAAGTAAGAGACAAGCTTTTATATAAATTTAGAGATGGTTTTCAATGAAACATTGCCGTTTCTCAAAAATACTTTTAGGCTTGACGAAATAAGTATGATTCTCAAGTAGCTGTCTTGCAAACCGCTACATAAAATAATTATTTCATGGTTACACTAACTTGATAAGCAAGTGCACTGTTAAAAATGCATATAAGCAAAAACTGCGTAAACCTGAAATGTTTAAACCCTGTAACCTATTTGATAGATTTAATTGATTAATTAATTAAATGTGTTTAATCTGGATTATGTTAAATTTATGATATTATAAAATAGCTTTACTTAGGTGAATATGAAGTTAAAGAAAACAAGAGAAGGTTGCTTTAATGGAAAATGCTTTCCATGTCACAAATTTATTATCAGAATTTTCCGCATATAAACCAAGAAAAGTTTATGTTAATTTTTTAAATTTTTTGTGGCATCTAAACTTAAAACATATTTTTTAGCAAAATAAATTTTTTTGTCGTTTTACAGTGCAGCCGAAAAGACTTTTGATAAATTATTATGTATTTTTTATATTTTTTCAAGGTCGTATCTTTGATTAAGCTAACCTCAAGAGTTTGTTTTTGTTTTAACGAAGTTGTGATAAAGTGTTGTTTAATTTATAAGCGGATTTGTTTTAATCGTGTAACAGAAAAGTGTTTGTGAACTTTTTATATTATTAAATGCCATATAAAATTGTCCCGCCCGCTAGGAGGATCAAACTCACGACTTCTATGCCCGTACGTCACGGATTAATCCGAGATTCAAGATTAATTCTCGAAATAGCAGCTGTTGCTACAATACGGTCTAAATTTTAGTAATCTCATTGGTAAATCCTAGGATTATCTGAAATCTCGGATTAATCCGTGGCTATTAGTACGGGCATTAGTGCGGGCACTAGGGTCTGATATGAAACGTATGCGCATGACTCATTTCAATACTGAGAGTTGTCACTCATGTGACATTAGTTCACTTTATCTGATGCGCTTTAAAATTGCTTGTAACGTAGAGCCGTTTCAATAGAATAAATAAAAATGTAAACGCCGAAACTGAAAGTTAAACAAAAATTACGAAATTTAGTTATATTTTTTTCAGATTTTTGTCAGAGAAAACTATGCAACTGTGCTATAAATGAAACCACTCCGTATCTTATTAGATTTCTGAGGTACTTATAGTGGGGGTTGAAAATTAAGTGTGGTACCCTGTATACTAAAAGTAAACAAAGTATTTTAGATATAATAAATATGAATTTATAAATTTTTAATATTTTTGCTTTTATGATTTAGTTAACCCTAATTGAATTTAATCGAATGGAAAAACAAATTGCAGTTGCAAAGAATTTCAGTGGAACAAGTTTCGTGTATTTTTCGAAGCAATTCCATTATCTCTAATAAAATTGAACTTGGAGATACTTGACCTTTGTTTCAGTACGAGATTGATTTCAAATAAGAAATCTAATTGGGTTTTTTACAACGAAAAGTTATTATTTCATGATCAGGATGTTTTCGAAAAGCAATAAAATATGTTTTGGCAATTACTTATAATATCAACTTTTCTAGTTTTATTTCGAACTGAAGGATTTCATGCATCATATTATTAAAAATTCATATAGTAATGGTTTTGGATAAGTAATAAATTATTAAGTTAAATTTTATGAATCAAAAATAATATAATTTTTAACAAAAAGTTTTCGTTAAATTTTTTTGTATTATATTTTTAAATCCCCTCCCCCTCCGGTTAATTAAAAAATTTTACTTAAACAATTTTATTATTATGTTAAATATTTAAAATGTAATCGTGAAAACTTAGTACGCTTTAATTAACTTCATTAAAATTCATTCAGAAGGAAATTTTCGATAATTTGGTGAAAAATTACTAACTAGTAATTATAACTTTATTTACGACAAGAAATCTACTTGATTCATTAATGAGCTTAATATTTGACATCAATGTTAATACACAGGGGATTAAAAGTGAGTGATAGATGACTTTATTATTATTTTACTTCTCACACGATAAAATTGATGAATATTCTACACATGCAATAAGCACGAAAACGTAGTAATCAATATTAATTTAGTCAGAGTGGGTTTAGGCAAATCAGTACCAGTAATAATATTTTTTCTTTAAAAATCAAATTCTGTTTCATTTTGTTTCCATCTTTAATTTTATTTTGTTGTTATTATGATCTTTATAAAGTTTCAATTTTATTCAAAAAAATTTATGAAATAAAACAGTTTACTAATTTCAAAAGTTAGCATGAAGCGCCGAAGACAATATTTTTAATTTAAAACTATAGAATAAATTTTACGGCTAAGTGCAAATATTAAACCGTGCGGAGCCGGGTACCAATTTTATCGTTTTTCACAATAACAATAGAAAATGCTTTCTTTAAGCTTGAAAATTTTCTAAATTATTTTATTAGACTTATTTCGTTTGTAGCAATCTCTGCTTCCATTCGAAACTATAAGATGTTTTCCGGTAGTTTTACCATTATTATTTAAATGTAGTAAACCCTGTTTTATATGGCATTGGATTAACCGGCACCATGCTAGAGAGACCGGCAGATTGCAATTCAAATGGTAGATTTCGAAAACTATCTAAGAAATATAATATTTTTAAAACATAAAGTGTGTAATGTACGCTCTATTATCCGGAAAATTTTGTTATGCACAGGTTTTTCACCCTCTAGCATACTGGATAAACCATTTTTTATTCAATTGTATAAAATTAACAGGAAATCATTACATATTTAAATAAAAATACAAAATTGTTAAACTTCTTGTTAAACAATATATGTAAAAATTTGTTTAACCATAAGTTTTTATAACTTTTGATTAACTTCATAGTTTTTTTACAACTAAATAATGATTTTCACTTTCAAGTATACAAACGCCTGCCGGCTATGCAACCTAAAGAACACATTAACATGTTATTATTACTAAAATATATTTCTTATTTTATTTGTAACATTTTAAATTGTTTATTTCGGCAGAATACAACAAAAACAATAAATGTTTATGCCTACGGACACTTACTCGTAAGTAAACCAATATCAATTTTATAGCCCAGTGTTGTCGGTTTCAAAATGAACACAATAAAAAATTTTACTCTCGCACGTGATGATAATAAATAATAGATTATTGAATAACAATAAAATTATCAAAAGAAGACCTGAATTTAAAATATCAACTTTTAAGTGTTGCAAATTTTTTAACCTCATCAATATATGGAGCAATGCATGAGAACTATTGGACAAAATTTCTCGACCGTTGCAAAATTATTCTACTAACAAAACCTCACGTAGGTATAATTTTCGTCATGAATACATTAATTTGGCCTATATAATAGAATTTTTGGACAATTACCTTATCAGTTTTACTTCAGCAAGTAACAGCTATCAAAATGTTGAAACTCGGTTTGGTTTTTGGTTGTTTTATTTATTTGTCAAAAAGTGAAGCTCCTTATCCTCCTAGTGGTTACAGGCCTCAAGGTCGACAATTTGAGTTACCTAGAAATCCGGATTTACAAATCCAATCTCAATATGGAACTCCAGATCCACCAACGAATCAATATGTACCAGTAGAACCCTCTCCTGGCAGAAGATTTAATAATCTTGACAGACAGCAAAATAATTTACAACCTCAATCCCAGTATGGAACTCCACAACAAAATCGTCCGAGGTATCCGGCACCCGAAGATAGATTTAACAACTTTGAAGGACAGGATGACCGAAATTTGCAACCACCATTTCCGAATCAAAGACAAATACCAAGTCAATATTTACCCAGCGAACCGCAGGATAGGAGAAATAATTTTGAAAGAAACGAAGAAAATTACAACAAATTGACTAAACCACAAATAAGGAATTTGAATGAAAATAGTGAAAACGAAGTAAAGAGTGGTCGACAAAATTATCTACCACCCAATTCCACGAAACGTACCAGACAACGAGGATATCCAGAACAAACCACAAGAAGACCAAGAAAACAAAACGTGAGTAATTAACAATGTAATAACAACAGGTTTTCAATCCTGTGCTCTCGAACCTGTTATAGCAAATACCAGTTGAGTTAAAAATTATAATTTCAGATACCGAGAGAAGAGGAAGAATCTGGAAATCCAAATGTTGCCATTTCCACTGCAGTTGCAAATGGTCAATATTATTTGATACAGCCCAATAGTGTTTTGCAAAAGGTTTCAACTAAAGAACTTCAAAAACAAGAAGAAGACTTGAAATCCAATGAATTCACGGCAAAATTAATTTATCAAAATGTGAATCCAATTGCGCCTCCGTTTTACACTCCGTTCATTGCAATTTAAATTAATTATTATTAACCATTATTGAATATTTTGATACCTAATACATTTTTTACTTCTAAACTCTTTATTTTTCTTTGGCTTAACGCTACGTTTTGGATTATTTACTGTGCCGACTGCCAAGTACTGTTTTGGTGAAATAGAGGATGTAGGCGACTACTGCGCTTTTCACCTTTTGGTTAGTAGAATTAATATGAAACCCCACCAGAGTCCTTTATTGAAAATATGTTCAAAGGATCTCCGTGCTGATCATCTTTTGGGTTTTCCTTTGTTGGAGTTGGGCTGGGTTGGGTCAGTTGCCCTTGAAACGGGTAGGTTTCCTCGTCTGTATGGTGCACTCGTCTGGTATCCCAGAAACAAACTGGTAACAACAGCGTCCTATGTATATCGGCTATAACAGCATCCATTACGGCCTTAGAGACTCTTCTCTGTCTTTCTCCTCTGCAACTCTATGGGAAGAGAAGGAGATGAGAGCTGCTTTTAGAATGCAGGCATGGAGCCTTTGGACTTATAGTCAGTGGGCATGTGCGAATCTTTGAGAATGTCTCAGAAACAAACTGGTAACAACATAGTCCTCTCTATATCTGCTATAACAGTACCCATTATGGCCTTAGAGACTCTCCGCTGTGAGAAGAAGAAGGTGAAAACTGCTTTTAGAATGCAGGCATGGATTCTATTGACTACTCATAGTCAGTGGGCATTCACGAATCCTTGAGAATTTCCCAGAAACATACTGGTAACAACAGGGTCCTTCCTATATCAGCTATAACAGTACCCATTATGGCCTTAGAGACTTTTTTCTTTTTTTTCTAATCTGGATCACTATTTGAAGAAAAGAAGGTGAGAGCTGCTTTTAGAATGGACTCATAGTCACACACGCGGATCCTTGAGGACTGCTCGAAAACGATACCTCTTTTGTGCTTAGATGCCGGCAGAATTTCTCCCAAATGTGTTTGACAGGAAGTTTGACATCCTGCCAAACGCAACAGAAACTGATGGGAAATTTTTCCTCTGAAGTACAGCTGGATATAAGTCTACCGCTAGATAGATATACCTCCGTCTTCCAAACTGAACTTATGAGTATACTACACTAAGCGGAAATAACCCAGAAAGAGGATATCTGTAGCAAATCGATTCAAATACTTACAGATAGCAAAGCTCCTCTTATGACAGTCATCATAAAATCATCTCGGACCTGATGCTTCAATGTATCCGGGCACTAAATATGATATCAACACCCAATACTATAACTTTTATTTGGATAAAAGGATACAAAGGTAATGACAGAGCTAATGAGCTAGCGAGGTTAGGCTCCGGCAATCCACCTTGTGATCCTGAGCCTTTTATTATGTCGGCTGACCCTAGATGTCATCATAAAAAACCGCGGAAACTATAATTGACCGTGACTCTTTTTATAAGACATACAAAATTCTACCTGCTCCGAGACACTCCCGGGTACTTCATGGAACACTGCAGGCTAAATAAACTGATACGCACATGGAACTGCTTGACAGTCCCAATCTGTCGTAGGTGTAACTAAACAGGCGAAACAACAGAGCATTTGCTTTGCTTCTGCTGTTAGCGTAAAAAAAAAGATCAATAATGGGGAACTTCTAGTTTGACATGGGCAGGGCAGTATTAATGACACACCTCCCTGTAAAATACTTAAATTCGTGGGACGGTTTGATGCATAGGTGCGTCGACTACTAAGCAGAGAACTCTGGTTCGAGCCCGAGTAAAGTAAGATCTTTATTTTAACCGTCCTCCCTCGACGGGTAATGGCTTACCACTGAGGTAATCTGCCTTGAAAACTCTTTATAAAAATGAAGTGGTTAGCCAAAACCCACCTTGGGTTGTAGCGCTACTGTGTGTGTGTGGTGGGCTACTACAACAATCAGAGGTAGCATATTGAGCCCGATATGTAGCTTGAGTGCATGCAAACACTGTTTAGCCCTTCACATCCAATCCAGTAGGTTGCGTGCTTTTAGATGGGTTAACTTCTATTCGCCATATTTGGAAACACTTTTCAGGGCTGTTTGGAATTGGGTTTTTATAGACAGAGAGCGGAAGAAGCTGCTATAGTAAGCAGTCTCGTCGGCGTAAAATTCTCACATTGTTTGGGGTTTGTCGGAAATTAAAAAGTTGTGAATGTAGAAAATGAAGGAAGCAAGAAGCTAGGATTGATCCTTGTGGGGTCTTCTTTTTCTAGATCAGCTTTTCATTCCACTTGTGGACTATCGGCTTCTTATTCTTCCGAGAAAGGCTAGGGCAACCCCACGGGTGCTTAATCCGGGTTTAAGCCTGTTTTTTATAATTGACGGCGGCAATCGTCAACCCACGGAGACCGCCAGCTTTACGTACTCCCCGAAGCACGGAGACGGTCATATGAAAGTTTTTGACTCTCCCCGGATTCGAACCGAGTACCTTAGAATTAGCAGTTCTCCGGTCATCTTGTAGAGTGCCTGCAGTCATTGTCAATTTTGTTTCACCTGCTACTGTCGATTTTAACTAGAAAGCGACAGTTTTTGAGGTAGCATGTAATGAGATATACCAGGGCTTCCTTAATACTAATTTTATACATTTTGGAAAACAGGTCTTGGTGCTGTAATTTATTAACAGCTTTAGGGATATCCAGGTAGAATGCCCCTGTTGCCTGTTTCTTATTCCAATTTTTGAATATTATGTTTGGTTAGTCGAAGAATTTGGTAGATTATCGTCTGAGATTATCTAGAATAGGATGAGGCTGATGGAACGATAAGAAACATGATTTCTGACATTTTGGTTACATTTCCGAATCATGATCACGTGGCCCACTTTCAATAAATGTGAAAAGTACCCCAGAGATAGGATGGTGTTTTTTATGCTAACGATCGCCGTGAGTCCTCTAAAAAGTTCCCTTATTACTTAGTTTATTGATTGTTGGAAACGGGAGCTTTCTTGTTGTTGAGTTTTTATGCCACACAGAAAACCAGGCTGCCAGGATGAAAGATTTTTGAAAGAAAAAGTCTTCAGCCTCTTATTCTAGTTAGTCTATTTCGCTAGGGTTCTGTCAGTAGAGTGATAGGTGTGTTAGGCTCGCCCAATGTTGGAGAGTGACTTCCATATGTTGGAAGAAGCCCATGTACTGTTCTAGGTCGTGGATGTCTTCAGGAAGAAAAATTTAACCAAAGCTGAGTGCAATGTATTTTCTGAAAAAAAAGAACTAAAGCACTTTGGTTTGGGAACAGGGAGAGATATTTGGACTGGCTTCACCTAATTGGAGAAGGACCGGGTTGTAATCTGAGCTTAGGGCTTCGATTCGGGTGAGTCAGTGTAGGAATTTTAGGATTTTGAGTAATAAGTATTGCTCCATGAAAAACGCCGTGGAACGCCGTTGTTTTTGGAAGAATGTTGGATTCTGAAATTTACTGGATATGAATGTAGTCAATGCATTGACCAAGAAGCTGATAGCATCGGCGATCTCTAGTAGGCACGTCCAGCTGAATTAACCTTTTCACTATTAATTCTAAGTCGAGTGTTTTTGTAAATTTTGAATTTTCTGATGTCCAACCAGGATCGGGATTTCACTGGTCATACTATTTTTGTTGTTCGAGCCTTGATATGTTGAAGTGAAGAGCAACTATCCGTTAGTGTCTGTTTGAACTACAACGGAAGTTATTTCTATTAGGGTAAGATTGACGAAGAAACATCTCGTAATGGTCTATATAGGGGAACGGCACTTTTCAGCCAGTTCGTCGTAACTAGTCCGGCTTAAAGGCAATTCGGTGTAACTCAATCCGGTTCAGGGACTATTCGGCGCCGGCCAAACGGCGCCGATTCAACGCGTTTTATTCAAAACAGCAAAATTCTGCCTTCTTCGTTACCCAAGGGTAGAATAGGTATAAAACAATATATGTATTATTATGTATTATATAAAGATAGATTTCCGAATCGTCTTGCATTCATTTTCTTTTGTAGTAATACAGAGCGGCGCAAAATGAACGTTAGGTTTGAATTCCTCGTAACATTCTTATTGAGGCAATAATTATTACATTTTTTTTAATTTAAGTTTTAAAATTCTATGTTATTACGAAATAAAAAAAATTGTTTTGCGCCGAATCATCAGTGCACCGAATCGTCAGTCCGCAGAAAAGTCTTAGACCCCTATTATAGGAGGACTGTCCTACATAGGAAATACATAATTGACAAAATTAATTTAATTTCCTTCTTTGAGGTGGGTTTCCTGGATAATTTATAATCTTTTCAACTTAGCGACGGTCAACTCAGCGACTGGCCAACTCTACAACGGACAACTCGACAACCGGTGAACTACTCGGAGACGCCACCGGTTATTTTGCTTGGATGTTTGTTCGCTATACACTCCTAGACATTTCTACCGATTTTAACCAAGCTTTGCACACTTACTCCATGGAACTTCGATTAGGTTTTTGTCCAAAAAAAAACAGAGAAAAATTGAGAGGAGACCGAGATCTGATAAGTTAAGGACAAATGACGAGCAAAATATTGTTAACAGGCGGCGGGACAATAGTTTTGTTTACTACTTAAAGAAAACTTCCTAACTTTTAAAATGTGATGAATTTGATTAATATACAATAATTCTAGTAATACTAGGATTAGGTTTTTGTGCAAGCAATATTCTAAACATTTGAAAGAGGAGAGAATTTCACAAAATCAGGGAATTATGTGACGCTCATGAATGGATTAACAAAATTTGATTGAAAGCGATATCAATCTTCGATATGAAGATTGGGAAGTAAAATTAAAATTCTTCCGAGCTACTGTAACTTTTAAAAGAGGCACTAGAAGATTTTAGCGGAAATCCCATATGAGTCGTACTGAATTATATAAGCACTGTTAAAAAAATTTGCAGCGAACGCATGCAAAAAAGGTGAGGAAATGGTTGCTGCCAATCAGAACAAGAACAAGAAAAACATATATCTGTATTTCTGAATGATTGCCAAGTTAACCGTTGCCGAGTTAACCAGTCGCCGCCGAGTTATCCCTCGCCGAGTTAACCGTCTTCGCCGAGTGGGAATCGCTGAGTTGTCAAATGCCGCTCTTATTTACCAAAATTTTAGAATAATAATCTTTCAAAAAATTTGTTTGACTATATAATTTACGCTTATTTAGAGAGATATAATTGAGAGAGATCATCTAATAACTAATTTCTAACCAGGGTTCCAAAATGGGGTACACAGAGAAAAATTTGTGTTACTAATCTACATAATTGTGCAGGGAAAGTACCCAATGGTATGTTTTTCAAAAAGATAAATTAAGAATTCAAGTCAATGACGGAAAGTCGCTTAATCGCATATAAAGCGAGCAATAATTATATTTACTTAGTTCAAATATTATTTAATTTCAATAATATAAATTATTAAATTATTATATTACCTTTCGACGATAGCAACAATTTGCATCATAAAATAATTATATTTAAAATTGGATTTCATTAATTACAGTCGAGATTTACTTAAAAACAAAGACTTTTTCACACAAGAAAATTGCAAACTTCACATATTAATTTATAAATATAATGTATGGTATTTACAGAAAAATTGCTTTGAAAAATTTTATTGATATTGTATATTTTTACTTCCAGTTCTCTTGAAAATCAACGATGGAAAATCGATTAATGGTTTATAAAGCGATAAAAAATTATATTTATTTACTGCAAAATAATCGTATTTATTGGAGTTTAGTTGTAGTGAATTTGTCGAAGAACGTGGTTTTAGTGAGATGCCTGTTGGTGCGGTTTTTCCAAACTGCGTGTCCTGTATTTTTAGGCCAATATATTCATTTACGTCTGTATTCGGTTTTCCACCTGCAACACTCCATTGTCACCATTCGAATAATGACTTTTCAGTGGTGTTTTCTAAACGAAACTTACTTTTTGGACTGATGATGCTATTTTACTTTATTTCTATGTTTATCAAAGCTGCTATTAAACTTTATTGTATGGAAGACAATGAAAATCTAATTGAAATGATATTGTTGCTGTTATATCTTATACACAATGCAATAATAATTTTTGGATCAATTCTTACATTGCACAAATTTAAAATACTAAGAGAAGCTTCCGATGAGGTGAAAAAATGTTTTCAAAATTGGAAAAAAGTAACAAATCAACAATTAGTAACCGTTCGCAATATTAAAAGTTTACACACAAAAATTTACGTCGCGGTTTTTGCTTTATTTTGTTATACGAATTTCATACTTTTGATTTTATCTCTGCCTATTGGAGAGTGCACTTTGACCATTAATGAAAAATTTGCTATTTTATTAAATTTTTATGTGGAAATTATTCTGGTAATTGATATAGCAGCAATTATTCAGTTTGGTCAATGTTTATTGCAAAACTACAATTTATATCTGAAAACTGATTTGAAAAAAGAATTTAAAAATACAGCTGTAAGAAAATCGCTCTTGGAAGAAAACCTACGGATTTTGTTTTCCAACTATAGTCAATTGCACGCACAATTAATGAAGTGCATTAAGATGTTTTACACTTTCATGGATCCTTTGTCAACATTTTTCGCAATAAACTTAGTAGCCCTGATGATTTTTAAAATATTTTTATTTATATTGTTTATATTCGAAGAAAAGTCTTTTTATAACATCGAGTTTATTGTTATGATGTTACAAGCAGCCTTTTTTGGTTTTATTATTTTAAATCTATTAATCATTTGTTCTAACTTGGAAGATTTGGTAAAAATTTCTATTTATCTGAAAAAAAAAATTAAATAATTACCAATTTTTTTTATTGCAGAGTGATAAACCGTTATCTTCATTGTATAAATTAAAAAGTAGCAAATTACTATCTGGCGACACTGCATTACAGGTTGGTATTTTAAGTTATACTGAGTATTATTATCGACAATCACAATCATTAATTTATATGTGATTGCATTTATAATTTTAATTAAGGCAGTGTTCTGCTAGTCTAGAGCCATAAATTTTAGGTGTTTTTTGAGCTCGATAAAAAAGAAACAAACAATATTTTTACCATTCCTTTTTCTACAACATATTTATTGATATTTTGACAATTCTCAAAAAAAATTTTGAACCATCAAAATTAAAATTAAGCAACTTATCAGCTAGTAAATTTGGGTAAAAAATTAAAGAGGAGTGTGCTGGTTGACACGATTGTAACCCTTCTGGTCATCTGAAACAAAATTACAAAAAAGATTCACTATTAGTAAGTATGTCGTTATAGCCCCTACCAACAAGAAAACTAAAAAAATTCTTTCGCCAAACGGCAGCTGTCTAAAACAAAAAAAAACAATTTTTGACCCGTTTTTCCATAATTTTTAATTTTTTAAAATAGTTAGCAAAATAATTTTGGTACAAAATTGGTAGGAGCGATAGGCAGATATACACTGATGGTTAGTACAAATTTTGAAGTACTTCGGTTAAACAAAAATTGAGATATCGAGTACGTTCCACTTACAGCCCACAACGACCGCGGCTTGGTCGTGTCATTTAGCGTTCCACCTATACGTTTTCGACCACGGCGACCACGGTCGTTTAGTGTAGTGGAACGGCTTTTGTGATCTTTGTGGGCGCCCTAATGTCATTTTGAATTTTCATATTCAAATTTTAAAATGTAAATCTTGATATTGGTAACCTTACAAGTTTTGCACAAATTATTATGATTAACAGTTAGAACAGAGCAAGTACAAGTTTACTTTTGCATATTACTATGAAAATGAAAACATTTTTATAAAAAAAAAATATTATTTTATAACAAGTTATGGGTTCAAGTTACAAGTTCACAAGTTAACTAAAGAATAATATATTATTATATTTTAATTTGATAAACAATTAATGATAATTAGATAATTTACCTGTTTTTGCACGATTTGCATCAGCTTTAGAAACTACCACTTTGAAAAACTTGTATTATAAAATGCAATTTTTTCGGAATCCATTTTTATACTTTCAAATTTGCGCGCGAAAAAAATTTCACGATTACGGCAACCCACCTTTCACAGTGGGGCGTCGTGGTCGTGGTGGGCTAGCAATCGGTGACGCCCTTGATGACGTTTTGATGTCGACCGCAACGACCGCGGCTTTAGGTGGAACGCTTAAAAGTCGCCCTTGGTCGACCGTGGTCGTCGTGGGCTGTAAGTGGAACGTACCCATCATGTCAACCAGATCGAAAAATGTAGTTTTGTGATAAACGCGTTTAAACTTTTGAGTAAAAGTTTCAAATAGTTACAAAAATAATTTTGTTATAAAAGTGAAGGTCGACACCAAATTTGAAGTAAATCGATTAAATAGAACTTGAGATATCATGTCAACCATATTGAAAAATGTAGTTTTGTAATAAACTTGTACTTTAATTGTAAACTTTTAAAATCTAGACAGAGCTGAAATGAAAAGTAAACACAAAAATATTTACTATTTTAAGTTTTTTGGGTTGACCTATATTTATACATTTATATAATTTATAGCTGTAATATAAAACAAAAAATCAAGTTTTTCAAAATTCTAGACTAGAACACTGCCTTAAGCTTTAGTTGTTGAAAAAAGCATTTATTTACCTTTAAATCTCGCACTTGGGTTCAGAGTTAAAATTGCAATGTTTCTAAAATCAAATGTTTTGTATTTGCTCATTTGAACTTTTATTTGGCGTTTTTCTAACAAAATTTCTAATAATCAAAGAGTTGCAGCTCTCAAAACAACAGCTGCTAGCAAATATAGATTTTATGTATTAGGTGTAAAACTTTGCTTCCACCGTTTTATTCCATAGTTTGAGGTTTTATCCTTAAAAAGTGATTACATATATATTTATGATGCAAAGTAGTGTCCGTCCCTAGCTACTACTTTTGTCTCTATCTTTTTGGCAATTGTTGGATGCCACCCTGAAAAAACGATGTTTCTTTTGAGAAGAACCACGAATTGGTTTATTTTTGGGCTTCTTCCTAAGAGCGGAAATGCTCATCAGCCAGGTCGCGGGCCATCGATATGTAAATAAATGCTAATCGGAAAGAGCAATGTCTAGAGCAGGAGTGGGCAAACTTTTTTCATTAGGTTCCAAAAAAACTTAAAAAATGTGACAGCAATTTTTGCAGTTTTATCTATGTATTTGTTTTACAGCTGCTTGTGCCGACGACGAGGCTATTAAATATATTTGCGAAGGCCATTTAGAATGAACATTAGCGGGTCGGATTAAAACATTTTGGGGCCAGAGATGACCCGCGGGGTCGTACTTCGCCCATCCCTGGTCTAGAAGGTACGGTAGCAGTCATGGAAATTGCATCGCTAAATTTTTCTGAAGTAAAATAACAATTCCCAATTAAATTTCAATAACAGTAGACAATAAAGTCAGGTTTTTCAAACCGGGGGGTCTGGGGGGTATGGAATACCCTCCAGTACACCAGAGATTGTGCGCAAAAAATTTGTTATTAAGCTCAAGGGATTCAAACCAGAAATATAACTTCTAAAATTCTAAACACATTTTCCTACTTTTAACACAATCATTGATGTGCTAGGCGGTATTCCATACCCCAGACCCCCGGTTTAAAAAACCCAGCGTTGTTATTGTGTTAAAAAAATGTATTTTTGAGTTTATGAGTTTTCTCATGAGTTACTCGGCCGTAGTTTTCTTTAAATGAAAGCAGAAGATCAAAACTTCTCGCAAATGATGAGAATTTGGCTCGAAAACTTACATCTTCGATCGAAAACAAATTTATTATACAAACACAAATTCACTAATGTGACCCTGTCAGGATTATGACAGATGTCCAAGCTTACTGTTTAACACTTTTAATCTGCCTATTTCGACCAGCACTTACAGCTGCAGCCACCTGACGAAAGACGGCGGAAGCAAAGTTGTACACCTAATATTTGTCACATTTCCGCGTTACGGTCCCCTATAACTAAAAAATTTTTTAATTAAGTTCCGCCTGTAGTGGCCTTATTTCTAAACAGATTTTTGATTTTCAAAGAATATTTGTTAAGTTAATTTTTTTGCCTACATTAAACAGTAGCGCCGTAAAATGAAAAGTTTGACGTACCCTCCCGGACCCAAACATCCGCTCCATAAAGTAGATTTCGTTTATCAAGTACAGAGCACACTTCTTTTCAAAATCATAAAACCAATATGTCAATCAATGCACTATAACGAACGTTTAGAAAAAACCATATGCGTTTAAATCAAAATCACAGATGGCACTGCAGACTACTATTTTCCAAAAAAAAATTCCACTTGATGATACTGATAACAATTCACGTCGATCAAGGGTCGCCCACAGGATCTGGCACAAAACACAAAATGTTAAAATAATAAAAACTTTGTAAAATCACCAGCAACAAAGAAATCAAAAACTTTACCTGTACATCAACATATTTTAATTAAAATTTTTAATCTACTTTTAGCTGACACTTTTACTTTTAGGTGACACCTCTCGAGCCCGGAGTTTCTGAGGGGGCCCTTATTTCCATCGAAATTCTGAAATCCGAGAAAAACTTTTATTATTTTTTAAAACAAATCATTGTTATCAAATAGAAAGAGGAAGGTACCTGTGTATCAGCATATTTTAATCAAAATTTTTAATCTACTTTTAGCTGCCTTAGATTATTTCTCCCAGGCCCGGAGTTTCTGAGGAGGCCTGAATTTCAATCAAAGTTCTGAAATCCGAAGAAAGTTTTTTTTTGCAGTCAGGGAAAATCTTCAATTTTAGTCAAAGAAAACCTGGAAAAGTATTATAAAATATTGGAACCGGTAATTCTTACAAAACACCCAGTTGCAGCTGGACAAAGCTGGCCGCAGTTATCTTCTAAGAAGCCAACGGTTAACATCAATTCATAAATTTATTTTAAACTAGATTTTGTTAATTAGGGCCGAATTAAACTTTAAAAAAAGAGATGGCGAAGTGACGACGGCGAAATGTCTCTTTTCGTGCTAGTGATGAACAAGATAAGCGTCCTTAATTAGGGGGTCAAGTGGGGTGGGGCGTATTAAAATAACAAAAATAAATCATTTTGGTTACCCTGGTTTCCAACCTTCATCCGGAGCTGTAGACTTCAACAGATTTGCATTGGGCAATGGTTACCAGCAAGTTCCGGTTTTTTAATTAATAAAATATGCAACTTGACTGGTCCATTTGGTACTGAATTTTAAATTGGTATTAAATTTTCAACCAATAATCTAAAAAACCTGACAATTTAAAAAGCCCCGCACTGTGTATAAAGAAGGTTGGAAACCTTCTTTATGTCATTCTAAACTTACGCCTTTCGACTTCTGGCCAATTCAGGGATGTTTTTGATGAGTGCGTGGACTCAATATCCTTCTAGATCTGCAGTATACTACTGGCGGCATTACTGATGATTTTAGTGCGTGAATTTAAATATACGGTCTATCTAGCATCTTAATTTTTGATTCTGGCAGTTTCAGGGATGTTTTTAAGAAGTACGTGGGCTAAAATTCCCGTCTTTTCAGTTTTGTAATTTTTGACTACTGGTGGCTTAAGTGATGTTTTTAGTGAATGTATGAGCTTATAGCTCAATTGTTTCTGTAATTTTATGTATCTATTGATGATTGTCTTTAGTGCTATTAAATTTGTTTCACTTAATTTTTCTTTTCCAGCTTGAAATATTAATTAACACAATTATTAAACAAAAACCAACCTACAAGACATGTGATTTATTGGTGCTGGGAAAGAAATTAATCACTACTGTGAGTTTTAATATAACTAAACTAAATAATATTTACTTACTTCAATTTTTTACAGGTATCGGGCGTAATAGTAGGCTATATTTTCACTTTGGTTCAATTTTATTTGAAGTTTAAAATGCAGGCCTACTCCAAATTAAATTAATGTACGTAAATATACTAGGTGAATTAAATCCTGCAAATTTCACACCGGTAAAAATTAGCTTTTTCACTTTAGAAATGCTGCAATGTGACTTTTGTCATTTTTGGGTTATAATATTTTCTAATTCACGAAGATAAACTGTACGATTATGTAATTTTTAAATTTTTTTGAAAATGTTTAAATGTTTTTAAATCAGCTTCAAAATCTTTTAATTTTTTAAAATAAAATTGTATTTTTCTAATTTTAAAGCTCCAGGGTAAAAATAATTTTTATTTTTTAAATTAAAGTACTGTAGCGGTCATGGAAATTGCATCGCTGATTATTTCCGAATTAAAATAACAATTCCGAATGCTACGTTCTTCAAACCGGGGGGTTTGGGGGGGTACGGAATACCCTCCAGTACAACAGAGTTTATGTGCAAAAAAGTGTTATTGAGCTTATAAGTTTCAAACCGGCAATCGAATTTCTAAAAATCTAAGATTTCTGATTTGAAATTCAATAACACATTTTCTTTTTCTGATCACAAACACTAATGTACTGGGGGGTATTCCATAATTCCCAGACCCCCCCGTTTGAAAAGCTAGCTTTGTGATTGTGTTCAAAAAAGAAAATGTATTTTTGAGCTTATGAGTTTCAAAGCAAAAATCTAACTTTTTATCTATTTCTATTCTATTTCTATTCTTTATTACGGAGCCGGACAATTGAACGCGGCTGTTTGAACGCAGGAATATTTAAACGCCTAGTCGTTTGAATTCAATTGCATCCCGTCCCCGTGAAAAAAATCACAGTTTTGAATCCACATTGAATGAGATCCACCCCCTTCTTGGTAGCACACTTTTTGGAGTAGTACCGGTGTAGAGAGATATTTTTAGCGAGTATTGGGTTTGTCAAAACGGCCCGGAGCAGAGGGTGCGGAGGGTCCGTTTTGACAAATGCAGCCACAGCAAATCTTGGATCCACCCTAAAATCTAGACATCAGTTATCTTACGGACCCTTACGTGGGAGAAGAGGGAGTCAAAAATTACACAAATAGTTCGAATTATAGCCTCCCCCCCACCCCAATAACAAATTTTAAGTATTAATTTTTAGGTAAGGGCTCAGGAATAATGGGGAATTGCTGCACTGACTAACCTATGTTTAAGCAGTCCATATTAATCCATGTTAAATCGACGTGCTACAACATTATTATTTTATTTAAATATAATAAGAGGGGGGGGGAATTGTAGCTAATTTTTACCATTCAAACGTTCCTACGTTCAAACGTCTCTGCGTTCAAATGTCCCTGCGTTCAAATGGCCTAAACCGTTTTTTTTTATTAAGAATATAGGTAAATATACTTAGAAATCTATTTTTTAATTCGGGAATAATTCCCAATACAATTTCCATGATCGCTACTGTATATTCCGTATACCGGGCCTATTTCTTGCAATACCAATAGTATTTTAGGCTATAATAAAATTTATTTTGTAAAATATCCTAATTCAAATGTTAAAAACTCAAGTCTGTCTGTTGTCTGGACTATTTAAATTGTATATGGAAGAAAATTCAGATCAAAATAACTTGTACTAGCGAATATCTGGAATTTATCTGAATTTGCTCTTTTAATATTTCTTTATTTTATCTCCGCCTACTGACATAAAAGTGAAATTAACACAGATTGCGCATACGGTCTAAGTTGACAATAATATTCCTAGTTTTTATAATCTCATGTTTCTTCCTTTGAGAATTAAAACACTCACGCAAAGTAAGCATTAAAATACGTCTAGCAATACATATAAGTGTATTGAATTACTTTGTTACTTGCAAAACTTGCCTATGAACATTTATATATATTTTTAATGTATATTTTTAATTGTTAATTTGTACCACGAATTTTTTTATTATTATCCATTAATTTGTTAATTTCTCTATTGTGTCTGCAGGCGAAGATAAAATAGTATATTAAACTCGAGTTTAAACTGCTTATTAACCGCTCGTGTGGATAGTATGTCGCTCGGCTTAATATGCCGTTTAAACTCCTCGTTAAATAATATACTATTAATGTATATTTTTAACTGTTAATTTGTACCACGAATTTTTTTATTGTTGTCCATTAATTTGTTAATTTCTCTATTATGTCTGCAGACGAAGATAAAATAGTAGGTATATTAAACTAGAGTTTAAACTGCTTATTAACCGCTCATGTGGACAGTATATCACTGGGCTGCGCATCATGATATACGATCCCCCTCGCATGTAATATGCCGTTTAAACTCATCGTTAAATAATATAATATTAATTAAATATAATTATTTGCCACCTTGGCACTGAAATGTTAAATTTGTGACGCATTATACCTACCTATGCAAACTAACTTTTTATATTAGATTTATTAGTACAATGTAACCTCGATAACCTGATAATCCGTAATAAAATATCAAAGCCAATTTATTTTTATTATTTTACGAAAATTAATTCGAAAACTTTAAATTCAGCTTTAAAAAAATTTAATTCGGTTTGAATTACTGGGAGTTCCTAGTACCCCAGGTTCGAATTATCGAGGTTGTACTATAATTTAAAGGTATGATATATTATGAATGTAGACGTGGGTCATTGATCATTATCGTTTCGATATTTTTTGTTGTAGTTACGTCAAATCGTAGTAATATTAGCCTTGAAATTGAATTAGTCATGTATTTTGTAGGTTAGAAAATAAACGATTTTATAATTTATTCTAATCGATGATTTGTGTTATGTGCCGAATATAAAGTTTTAGTAATAAGATGGTTACGAATTAAGTATTGTAAGACAACCTTTGGACAATATACGCACAGGTTATCGAAGTGGCAGGTGTACCTACTTACAATTACACTTTTTCTTGATACTTAATTCCGTGTTTTCGCGTTTGTACTGTGTGGGTAAGTGAAATTTTATTAATAAATTATATATTTTATTAAGAAATTACGTCTTTGTGTTTCGTCAAAAAATTTTCTTGGGTTCAATGGAACATTGGCTTCATTAGTTCTTTTGATAAGATGGGTATCGGTGGCGGTTGCACCGAAAAACCGAACGGATGAGAGTTTGCCTTATTGGTTATTTAGCTATGCAACAGTAACTTTTAAAAAACTTCAATTGTTTTTAGAATATTAACCTCACTTATAACTTTTTTCTGTATGCTTTCCAAATTTCTGCACATTCATGATGGACGGTTTTCAAAACAAAATTATATTTGCATAGAAATTAAATACTAAATATTGTGTCTTTATAAAAAGGACAATAATATATTAAAAATTATCTAACGAAATTCAGTAAAAAATTTTAACTTTCTTTAAAATATTTTAATTTAATTTTCACATTTGTAACTTCTGCAACCTAGTAATTTGTACTGGTAGACTTAAGTAGGACGAAAAACTGTAATTTGAAATATTTTTACTGATCATTTAAATAAAATGACTTTAAAACTTATTAAGTTGTAAATAAAAATTAAATTAAATAAAAAAGGTTGTCCAGAAAATCGCTGCATTTTTTGCCAACCCAAACGGTCAGCGAGAGTAGCGAAACCACCTGGAATGCCAAGGGTGAATTATAAAATACCCTAATTTATTCTCCCTCTGATAGCAATGGATCTGTTAGTCTACGTGTTTTTTACATTGCACAATGTGAGACAACAACAAAAATGACTTGAAATCAAATCATCACAAAATGAATAATTTTTTTAATCCAGTCATATTATGAAGTGATCTAAATCTTCACCTCTTTCGTGATTATACAGCAATTATTTTTTTTTATCTTCCATTTTTCCGGTATTTCTTCTTTTCTTCATCCTTTCACTTTTCTTCACAGCTTCTCCATTGTTAATATTGTTGAGCCCAGTGGTTCTCAACTTTTTTTATCTGGCGGCACACTGAAATTATTAAACAAATTTCACGATACCCCTGATTGATACCCGATACCCATGTGTACTTGGGGCATCAAGTTTGAGAACCACTGGTATGTTTTCTTCGTAACGGTTCCTTGTCAATTTTTAATTGTTTTTTAATCCAGGGGCCGCCACCAGTTTTGAAATTAATTGTACAGATATTTAGAATTTCATCTGAATTATTGCAATTCACATGGACTTACATAAATTGGAATTAATATTAAATTGAAATTAATTGTACAAGTTTTTATCAAGCTGAAGGCCCCTCGAAATTATTGTGATAATTTAGAATTGTTAGAATGAAATAGGAATTATTTTCGAATTATCGGCAGTAATTTCAAATTAACTGGTATAATTGGGAATTTGCGGAATTACTTGGGATTACTGAAATTTTTGGAATCAAACTTTAAGTTGGAATTAAATGCTGACCTGACAGCCTCTCGGAATTAACTTGATAAGTTGATAATTAAATAATTTAAAAATTTTTCTTTACTGAAAATCTTTTTTTTTAATCTCTTCGCTCCATTATTTTCTTATTGTAATCGATTTGTTTCTATTTGTTGCCTACTTTATTTACAGATTTACTTTTCCCGTTTATTTTCAATCTATCACACGTGGTCTGCCAAAACTAGAAACATATTAACAGCTTTTGACTACAAAATTTTACTCTCTTCTAACAGCCATAGCAAAGCCCGACGAGAGGGGTGGGGGGGGGGGGGGGGGCTTGAAGGTGATTCCTCTCGGGTTCAGAGTTTCTAAGGGGGATCGGATTTCAATCGAAATTTTGAAATCTGGAAAAAGGTTTTATTAATTTTTTAGACAAATTTTTAATTGTCTTACACGAAGCAATCACTTTTATCAAACCGAAAGGGGGCCGTAGGAAACAAAATTTTGGTTTATGTCAGCGGCTGATTTTTGTGAAGCCGGAGAAAATTTTGTTCAAGTTATATAAAATAAAGTAAAATTGAGAGTAAATTCTAGATTTATATGGTGGAGGTGTCAACTGAGACTCTATAAGACCAAGGTTGAATTTTGAAAGCATTTTGGGAGTGGAATTAGTGCGGGTAAAATTTGTAGTATAATTATTAAACAACACACCAATATAGTATAACATATTGTGATGATTTTTTCTAAAGTCCCAAACTTTCGAATACAATCTTTAAAAATTGTTTGCCCGGCTATAGTTAAAAATCCAAATTCAAATGGAAAAATTAAATTTTAGAGATAACTCGACCCAGGTGCCAACAGTATCTAACCTTTCCGTGATACCTTTAATTTAATTTGAATTTTTACAAAATTTATGTCCAAAAACAGTTACTGTAATTTATCCAATATCCAATCAAATCCTCTAGAAATCTCCAATCACAATTCTTAAATTTCCAAAACTTGATCTTGAAAACAAAATTCCGGTTCTGGGACAACCCCAATCCAAATTAATCAAAATATCTTACTCGAAATTAAACTTTTTTTTTTGCAATATACAAAATATTTTGAAACCAATCTCAAAATTACTGGAGACGACTTTCTCCTCAACCGCTGCGAGGGGCCATTTTTGGCAAAAGCTTAGTTTTCACTGCCCATTGCTGCCACCACAAACTCGTTGGCGGGAAAACCAACAAATACAAAATAAAAATGAAATTTTCAATAAATAAATTCTACAATAAAATAACAATTTTCTTAATTACTAAATGAAAATTCCAAGTTGGATTTTGAAACACGACTATACATATCTGATGTAATTGGGAAAATTTTTGGAATTAAACTTGAATTGAAATTAAATGTACAAGTTTTTGCCAAGCTGGCAGCCTCTCTAATTATTTAGAATTATCAAATTTGATTTGGAATTATTTCGGAATTAATGGAATTTACTTTGAAATTATCGGAATTAATTTAAAATTATCTATAGATTATTTCTTTATTGATTTAATTAAATAATAAATTATATTGGCTTACCGCACCTTTTTTGGAATTTAACTGGAATTGGAATTAACTGTATAAGTTTTTGTCAAGCTGATAGCTTTTTGGAATTATTTCGGAATCAATGGAATTTGTAGTTCTTACTTTTTGCGTTTATTCTCAATTTATCACACAACTACTAAAACTTGAACCAAATTAACATTTTTCGGCTACAAAATCTTACCCTCTTGTAACATCTATAGCCAGGTCCGACGAGAGGTGGGTTGAGGATGATTCCTCCCGGACCTGCAGTTTCTGAAGGGGTCAGGATTTGAATCGAAATTCTGAAATCCGGGAAAAGTTTTTATTTTATTTTTTATTTTTAATTATCTTACACAAAGTAATCGCTTTTATCAAACAGAAAGGGGGCCTTTGGTTACTACCCTCTGGCCCCGATTTTCTCTCAACGGCCCTGTCCATAATAGTCTTGCAAATTTAAATATTTTTGAATTTTCTAGTTTTTCTGTCACCTAGTAAGGGTGAGGGTGACAACGAGGTGGGAAAACCAGACTCTGTCGCATTGATTTATCTTTTATTTTGCTTTTCAATTTATTTACGTTGAAAGTTTCATTTAGCATTAAAATCAATTTGAATCTGAATTTGATTTATATCGAGAAGAAAGAAACTGGAAATTTAATTTTGAGTTTTTGGCATACCCAGATACCATTTTTTCATATTATACATTTATTTTAATATTGAATTTTTGGAAAATTAGCTGGGCAACTTTTGACGATTTGAGATGGGACTTTTCAATTAGCATCCTCACTACGAAGGGGTTGATTTTGCATTATAGGACCTACTTTTTGACCCCGAGAAAGAGTTTTTTTAATTATTGCATCATGGAAAGTGGGGCATTTAATTAATACAATCATAGAGATATTGAGTGAAATTAGGGAGAATATGAAACAGGGCAATCAGGAATTTTGGAATTCATTAATTCATGACACTTCTTCGATTTCGTTTTTAAAATTTATTAGAAGGCATTGATACATTTATTTAATTCCATATCACTATTTTAGAAAACCTAAAAAATGCACACACACTTTTCAGAACTAAAATGTTTTTAAGTTATCACAATTAAAATACACTGTAAGTATACAATATCGCAAACGTTTTCACCATACTATGGCATCATCAGGCGATGTATAATATATTACATTACACATTACAGTGTATTTTAATTGTGATAACTTAAAAACATTTTAGTTCTGAAAAGTGTGTGTGCATTTTTTAGGTTTTCTAAAATAGTGATATGGTTAATATCGAGTTACACTACCTAAACCACGTATCAATCGATTATTTAATTCAAATTCGTGGGAGAAAATTGAAAATGTGTCTAAATCGGCAGTACCTATGTATTTGTAAACATAGTAAGAAGCTCAAAAAATTCAAATGCATCTTTATATTAGTGGCGCACATGAATAGATTAACGAGATTTTTATGTGAATTTCCTGTTTGTCAAAATTTGCATTTTGAATTTTGATTTAAAGTTTTATGTATTTCTTTTTCCGGAAAAGGCAACGTATCGGAGGGGGATTGTCGGTGAATTAATCTGTGCGAGGCGAGGTTTAAATACAATAGTACGTATACCGGTGTTACCCGCAGTTGACTTGATCGTGAGGCAGTTATAAGGTGAAAAATTAAACTGTTTTAAAACTAGGTACACAAAAATAAATCTTGATTTCTCAGATCATACACAAATTTTTATATACAAATTAATAAAAAATATATACCAATTTAAAATTCTGTTGTAATTGTTTCATTTCAAGTTCATCGGTTGAAAGTTTCGCCAAGCTTGGTTAATCAAACGTGCAAATTAATGTGAGTCTACTAAAAGGGTCAGCCTTTTTGGTGATGGAAAAATGCCATCTTATTGTTATCGTCAAAATTGATAAATATTGCACGTAGAGCACTGATCCTAATTGAAATAATTCAATTAATCTGAGAATTGAATTAATCAATTAGAATAACATTATTTGGAACAATGTAAAAAATGTTTATTTATTAAGTGTAACTACGACACTGCAATTGCATTAAATTTTTGAAAATTTCAACAAATTAGTGCAGTGTCATTCTGTGATTTTAATTATCTTAAATTTATGAGAAAAATTAAAATAATTGCGTTTTTTCTTCAGGAGTTCCATAATTCTAATGGTTTTCTTGTGATATATCCTACCTAAATAAAGCATTATTTGAAAAATGGAAACGTCCGAGGAAAGACGCACATTGGTCGAAAGTTTTGTTTCCAGTTTGTATTTCCTTCTAAGTACTTTCGGTTCATTATTTGCGTTGTATTATTTTAATTGGTAAGTTTAATTTTACGTGTGAGTTTTTCCAAACACTGAAAATTTTTTTTTTCAGCATTTTGCTCTTTAGTCTAAAAGTGTGGACTTGCTTTTTTCTAATTTTATTGGTAATAGGTCCGTTAATTTTTCGATGGACCGATTTTATTCAACGAGGGGTCATATTTGTAAATTTCGGTGAGCTTAAACACGTTTCCTTTCTGGTAAACTAACAAAAGTGATTTTCCAGTGAATTTACCACGCAATCCAAATTTTTCAAATCCCCTGAAGTATGGAATTGATGGAGTATTGAATTTTTACCTCACCAACGGCAACATCAGTTTAGGAGTTTGGCATATTCTGCCGGATGCGTTAAAAAATTCTGCAGATTCAAAAGATGAACAATATTTCAACCGAGCCTTGGACAACGGACAAGATGTGATAATTTATAACCATGGCAATTCGGGTAACCGTATTGCCAGTCATCGTATTGAATTGTACCAAATATTGAGAAAACACTTCCATGTCATTACTTTCGACTATCGAGGTAAATACCATATTCTGTCACTTCATATTTAACATACCATGCTTTGTAGGATATGGAGATTCTTCCAACGTAAATCCATCAGAAGCGGGAGCGGTTAGCGATAGCATGTTCATGTATAAATGGGTAAAAAGCAAAACCAAGGCCAACATTTTCGTGTGGGGACATTCGTTGGGAACGGGAATTTCTTCACATGCTCTTGCGCTATTATCAAACGAGAACGTTTGCCCAAAAGGACTCATATTGGAAAGTCCATTTACCAATCTAAGAGAAGAAATTTTTGAACACCCTATATCTTGGGTAATTTTAAAATTTTGTTTCTTATTATGCCTATAATATCTTCTATTGTAGCCTTTCAGAAATATGCCTTGGTTTACTTACACTGTTTTGGATTCACTAACAGAAAATGGTTTTAAATTTGAAACTAATAAGAATATTACCAAAGTAAATTGTCCTATTTTAATATTGCACGCCAAAGACGATATGGTGGTGCCACATATACTTGGGAAAAGGGTATGTATATCCTTAAATAAAATTAATCAAGTTTTAAAAGTAAAACTTAAAGAGAAATAATAAATATTTTTTTTCTTTCCGCACTAGTGCGGCAAAGTAACTCAAATCAGTGTAGAAAATGAGCTATTACGTAATTGTAATAGACAAACATACTATTTCAACTCGTAAATTCATTACACTTTATATGTAAAAAAAATATTAAAATAAAACTTTACTTTTGGTAGCTTTACGAAATTGCTCGGGAAAAGCGAACGCAAGATCAAGGTGAAGTATATTTCCATGAATTTAGTGGAAAATTAAAACTAGGCCATAAATACATTTGTAGATCGTCAATTATTAGTGAAATTATTAGGTGAGTAAACCAGTAGACACATAATGATTATAGCTAACAGTTTCTATTTTTCAGTGATTTTGTATCGAATTGCGTCCAATCACAGAAGTCTGCTAGTTGATTATTTATTTTTTTCTGTGTTAAAAATTTCTAAATAAAAATATTTTGAATTTTTTGTGAATTTTTCTAAAGATATTGATTTAGCGTGTATTGGATACAATGCGAATTAGGTATAACGGATTTTAGATTTTTTGGGATAATTATATAATATCGAAATTATGAATCATCGAGTGTCAAAAAAGAGCAGCTGAAAGATTAAAAATGTAAACAATCAGGTACAAATTTGCTATACAATAAAAGATTTTAATTATTCACAACTAATATACCTACTTAACTTTCATATAATACATTTTGAAACTGGGATATTTGAAGAACCAGTTAATGAACCTAGATTCTTCTTTAATAACTGTCAATTTTTAATTAAGTTTAATGATCACTTAAACGAACATAACTGGTTTCCACGAATTATGTTAAATGTGCCAAAGAAATTTTACGTTGACAAAAAATATTAGTGCTAAAGAAACTAAGTTGAGATTATGGTGCTTGGAGTGGTAAAATTATTTTTATAAAAAATGGGTAACTCGAGGCCGCTCTGTAACAAAAATGGTGCTCAAAATCCTCTTCTTCCCAGTAGTGGATTAATTCAGGAGAGAAACGAATCAAAAGGATTATTTAAATGCTGCATTGTTACGTTAATTGTCGTGTAAGTTTTAAATCACAGTCAATGTTGTTACTTAATCAACTTGTTTTAGTTTTATTTTGTTACTTCTAACTTTTATTGCTGTTTTTGTGGGAGTACCTTTGGCATTCAAGTATTCCATTGATTTCCAAAGAAGTTTTGTTTATCTAACTTGTAAGTATAAAATTACCATCGTTGTGCCACCTATCTTCCAACACTAGGTACCAAAAATTATCCGCTACAGTAATCTTATATTGATCGTTTTTCTTTCAAAATTTAAATTTTTTTAAATCAAATAAAATTTATTTGAACAATAATAATTAATGTTCTTGCTATTGTTTTTATAAATATTTCGAAAAAATGAAAAAGAAATTTTCATAAAACAAACTGTTTTTAGAATTTCTTAAAATTAATTCATGCGGCAGTCGTGAATATAAACTCGGATACTGGGGGAAAGCAATGGATGCAATTACTCCCCCCCCCTCAACACCCATTAAACAACACCGTAGTACTTTAAACTTAACGAACTAAAATTTAAAAAAAAATTTGTTTGAAACAAATTTTCTGGAAAATAAGTAAAATCTAAGAGAAACTGCACTCTGTGCCTGCGTCAATAAAGTTGTGAAAATCAAAATTCGAAAAAGGGTCCATAAAGGGGTAAATATTTCGAAAAAAATATGTACATAGATTCGGAATTCCAATGATTTCCAAGCTTTCCAGGAATTTCCAAAAATCTCCAAATATTTCTAAACAAGTTCAATTCTAAATAATTGAGAATGAATGATTTCCAAAGAATTCCAATGATTTCCAAACAAGTTGATATCAAAAGGATTTCAATGATTTCCTAGGAATTCCAATCATTTCCAACCAAATTTCTAAAATGTGTACACAATTTTTTTGAGATATTTACCTGATATATATTTCCATCGATTTTCAAGGAATTCCAGTGATTCCCAAACAAGTTTTAATCTAAAGGATTTTATGAATTTTTAAAGAATTCCAATGATTCGCAAACAAGTTTCAATCTAAAGGATTTCAATGATTTCCTAGGAATTCCAATCATATCCAACCGAATTTCCAAAAAGTGTACACAATTCTTTTGAGATATTTATCTGATATATTTATACTATATTCCACAGATTTTCAAGGAATTCCAGTGATTACCCAAACAAGTTTTAATCTAAAGGATTTCAATGATTTTCTATAGAAATTCCAATGATTTCCAAACGAACTTCAAAAAAGTGTACCCAAAATTTTTGAGATATTTACTTGATATAATTTATATTATATTTTATAGATTTTTAAAGAATTTCAGTGATTCCCAAACAAGTTTCAATCTAAAAGATTTCAATGATTTCTTAGGAATTCCAATGATTTCCAAACGAATTCCAAACAGTGTACACACTTTTGAGGTATTTACCTCTTGGGGCCATTGATCTGAACGATTGATAGAATGACAGACTGAAAGAATTCTAAATATTTTAAAGGAATTCCAATGATCTCTAAGAATTCCAGAGGTCTTCAGAGATTGCAAAAGATTTATTGTGGAATTCATCAAATTGATGATTCATGATCAATCATGATTCCATATGATTAAGTTTGTTCGCCGGCGCAAAAATATTTCAAAGGAATTCCAATGATCTCGAAGAATTCCAGAGGTCTTCAGAGATTGCAAAAGATTTATTGTAGAATTCATCAAATTGATGATTCATGATCAATCATGATTCCATATGATTAATTTTGTTCGCCGGGGCAAAAATATTTCAAAGGAATTCCAGTGATCTCGAAGAATTCCAGAGGTCTTCAGAGATTGCAAAAGATTTATTGTAGAATTCATCAAATTGATGATCCATGATTAATCATGATTTGATATGATTAATTTTGTCACCGGCGCAAAAGTGATGAATTTGCAGATTAATTGCAAAATTGATCATATTATTGATGCATGATGAATCATGAAACATGATTCAATATGATTATTTTTTTTCATCGGTGCAAAAATGATGTATTTAAAGATTAATTGCAATATTCATCATATATAATATGAATAATTCGGTCTCTGGCATGAAAATTATGAATTTTCATGAATAATATAAACCATTTCTTCAGTAAAAGAAATTTTAAAGAATTTTCAATAAAATCTATTCCAAATAAATTTCCAGAAAATCTAAAGATTCTCGATGAATTCCAAGGAATTTCAATGATTTCCAAGAATTCTATCAATTTCCAAGGAATTCTATAGGTTTTAAAGATTGCAACCCTGAATAAAAGCTTTATATTTTTTTCACCGATAATTCATCATGTTAATGAAAAATTCAAATTATTGATGAAAAAATTATTGTAGTGATCAAGTACATCTATATCATGAATTTTGTTCGTCGGCACAAAAATTATGAATTCTTTATTAATTTGATGAATCATTTTTGCAGTAAAACAAGTGCAATTTTAAAGAGTTTGTAATAAAATCCAATCCAAATAAATTTTTAGGAAATCCTGAGATTCTCAATAAATTCAACTTAATTCCAAAGATTCTCAATTAATTCCAAGGAATTCCAATGATTTCCAAGAATTCTTGAAATTTCTTTCAAGAAATTCAAAATTTTTGAATTGTTAAAATAAAAAATGCATAAGAAATTCGTGGTTTTTGCACCGATAATTCATCATATTGATGAAAAATTCATGTTATTGATGAAAACATCATTGTAGTGATCAAGTTAATCCATATAATGAGTTTTGTTCATTGACACAAAAATGATGAATATTTTGTCAATTTGGTGCACCAATTTTTTTAGTAAAACAATTTAAAGAATTTTTAATAAAATCAATTCCAAATAAATTTTCAGTAAATCCAAAGATTCTCAATAAATTTCAATGAATTCCAAATTCTATCAATTTTCAATTTTCCAAAGAATTCTATAGATTTTTAAAGATTGCAACTCCTGAATAAAAAATTCATAAGAAATTTGTTGTTTTTGCATCGATAATTCATCTTATAGGTGAAAAACTCATTGTATTGATTGTGAAATCGTTAAGTGAAAAAATTCAAGTGAAATCATCGACACAAAAATGATGAACTTTTTATCAATTTGATGAATCAGTTTTTTCAGTGTAACGAATACGATTCTAAAGAATTCCTAATAAATTCCAACGATTTTCAAGGAATTTATAATATTTTTCTAAAAAATTCCAGGAAATCTTCAAGAAATACCAGTACTTTTCAGGGAATCTAATGAATTTCAATGATATCCAACGAATTCTGGTGATTTCCAAGAAGTTTTAGTAATTTCGTGGGAATTCCAGGGATTTCCTAAATTCAAAATTTTTTCCAGAACTCCCAAAAATTCTCGGTGAATTCCAATAATTTTTCAGAGATTCCAATGATTTTAAAAGGACTCCAATGATTTTCAAACAAGTTACAATCTCAAGAATTGTACTTTCCTAGGATTTCAAAGAAATCTTAGGAATTTCCAATTTCCTATGAATTCTCAGGAAATTTCAAACAATTGTATACTCAATTTTCAAGATATTTACACCTTGCAATTTTAATATCCGCGGTTACAGACACTGTATTTCATCAATGTCTATGCGCTATCGAGCAATCCGCTCCATCGAAAAGCGACTAGATAATCTTATCATGAAAGTTCTCGCATTTATATTAATTTTTAATCAAATAACTAAAATTAACAATATTTATTTTCAGCCGATTCGGATACCTCAATTTCGATACTGCAAAATCCCCAAGATTACATAAAGGGCTCTCAAAATTATTACGTGAAAGTAGACGATGCCGAAAATATAACGTTAGGAGTATGGCACATTTTACCAGATTCCTTCGTCTCCAATCAAACCGACAGTGGATTTAACTTCAGCGCTTCGTTAATCGACTCAGAATATCCAATCATATTATATTTTCATGGAAACGGCGGAGATCGACTGAGTGCATTTCAAATGTATTCCGTATTAAGAAGATTTTTTCATGTTTTTACCTTTGATTATCGAGGTAACCACAATTTTTTTAATCTTCGTGCAAAACTATTATCAGCTTTTTAAGGATATGCCGATTCGTCTCACGTAACACCGACAGAAACAAGTATTGTTCAAGATTCTGTGCAATTATATAAATGGCTGCGCTCCCAAAGTAGCGCAGATATTTATTTTTGGGGACATTCCCTGGGTTCCGCTTTAAGTACCCACACAATTGCCAAATTGTCCGAAGAAAATATTGTTCCTATGGGGTTATTTTTGGAAGCTCCATTTTCAACTCTAAGAGATGCGGTCGTAGAAATTCCGCTTTCAAAAGTAAGTTTTCTCACAATCTTACATTCGTTTACGAAATAAAATTTCTTTCAATTTAGCTTTTTGCATGGATGCCATGGTATAACTCGACCATGCTGGATCCTTTGGATCAAAATGGGTTTTCATTTAAAACCACCGAAAACATCTTAATGGTCGACTGTCCCATTATGATTGTTCACGCCAAGGATGACGAAGTCATTCCGTATTTTTTAGGAGAAAAGGTATCTTTGTCTTACAGAATTTTGGAATTTGCTGTAATTTGGTTCTTTCGTTTTAGGTGTATCAGGTAGCGCAGACGCAGCGAGATCTTACTATAAAAGGAAACGCGACGTTTCATCTTGTTCCTGGGAGTTACCAATGTGGTCATATGGAAATTTGCAAATTTCCAGAATTGCCAAAATATATTAGGTAATTTGATTATTAATAGGCCAATAACAAAATTTTGCTTTTTGTATTTTTTGTTTTAGTGATCATATTAACATTTGCCAAACTTATAATGTAGAAAGAGGATAGAAAAGAGATATTTAACGATAATTTTTTATACGAAAAATTATTTAGAGTGATATTTTGTGTGATTTATAAGCTTTATTCAATTAAAATTTTAAATTATTATATACAGGATGTTCATAACGTGGGAAACATACCTTGTTCAATATTTGCCAAAAATTTGATATTTGATAATCAAAAATTTTACAAATTACAAAATAGAAATTATATAGATTTTTAATCACTTTTGCAAATAGCATTAAAGTTTCCAGCTATGGACGCTCAATTTAAGATGCTGTCTGGCAACTAAATTTTTAAAACGTGAAAAGTATGACGGTTTGGTGAGGTAAACCAAAAATCTTGAGAGGTGGAAATTGCCTACATTAGAGGTGTGACTTGAAGCGAGAATCTCATGAGACATTGACAGATGCAGATAATTATGTATTTTAGAGTTAGCTGAACAATAAGCGAACAAACGCACGCGCTAATGTAACAGTTGATTTCCAAACAAGTTAGCAAGTGCTTCCAAAAATTTGCGTTGTCGAAATGTAAATTATTAATTGTGAAACAATAGAAACACATTTACTACAAAAATTTTTTTAACTAAATAAAGCCTTTGTGGACACCCTATATAATTCATAATTTATTAGTAATTATGTATCCAACCTAAAATGCTTTATTTTTTATACACTGTAATATTTAAAAGAGTATATTATATAAATGATACATATATGTTTTATGTAAAAATTTTATGTTATTTAGTAATGTATTCGTTGTTGTAATTGTAGTAGAATAAAAAATTACAAAGGTTTATTTGCGCATTTTACCTTGTATGGTAATTGTAGCGTGTGTTCAAATTCTTTCAGAAAATATAAAATTATAAGCGAACTAATAATAAATTAAAAAGATCAATTTTACTGCATTTTTCTGGTTTAATTTGAAAAATATCGACTTCAGAAGAAAAGTTTGGAAACCCAAGTTGTAAAAAATTAAATTTCATACAACTTTTGTCTTAACGATTTTTTGTTAAAATTTAAAATGGCCGAGTTATTTAAGAAAAACCATTTTTCATAAAATTTAAAATGGCGGACATAAACAATTGCAGGATTTGGTCCACTTTTTGAATGAAGACTACCAGTGACCCTCTCTAACAGTTAAAACAAGAAAGAGCGAGAACGGTATTTTTGTATGTTCAGCGGGATTATTTGGACATAATGGCCGTACCAGCTTACGGAAACGAGATCTGGGAATGGAGGATTGAAGAACGCTACACCAAAGCTAGCTCTTCTCTTGCTACGGACTGTGCTGCAAGTTAATCTGCGAGTGATACCAAACAGCTTTGGCGATAGCCGCAGGGATTATTGCTGGAACACATCTGCTAGACCTAGAAATATGAAGATTTCAATCAAAAATCTGAAATGCGGAAAAAGTTTTTATTTTTTTTTATATTACAATCTTCGGCTCCCAATTTTTTTCCGACGGCCCTGATGGTGGGATTACTCACCAATTCATTCGTAACGTGCAGCTTAGAATTGAAGTGGAAGTCAACTGCCACACCACACAACTTCTTACTGGAAGTAAGAATGGCGAAGTCTTCATGGCGAGATTGGCAGAGAACTTAAGCGATTAAGGATGTCACCGGATGCACTGTACAGGGTTCTGAACTTCGTTCTATACAGGGAGGAGGTCTACTTAATTTGCGACGCGGTACATTTCGACGCCGGCACAACACGACGCGATACGTTTCGACGTGGAAATAACATAAACTAACACTAACCTACATAACAAACCCATATCTGCGCACAAATTTCTCTTTCTCTCATACTCAAAAGTTACATAAACTTACTATTATTAACAACATAAACGTACCGGTGTCGAAACGTGCAGCGTCCAAACGTACCGGCGCGCGGCGTCGAAACATTTGCCTCAAAATATGCCGCGTCAAATGTTTGCGTCAGAATGTGCCGCGCCGAAACGGTCACGTCGAAACGTTCGCGTGGAAACGGCGACTGATCAGCACCAGTAAATTTTATTTCTTATATGTATTTAAATATAACATTGACGTGCCTTGCAGGTGATGTGCTGATGCTGTAAGGTAGGCGCACTTACATTTAAATACACATATGAAATAATATTTGCTGGCGATGATTAAAATGCAGTGGATGCACTGGAGGGTATTCCATACCCATACCCCCCAGACCCCCCGGTTTGTCAATAATAAATAAATTGGTTTAACTGATTTATGTGATCGATTAACGGCCTTGTACTCCTGGCATGGGAAATTAAAATTATTTAATTAGAAACCACTTCTCCTGGTTTTCGGATAAAATTTCTTAAACTTTGAATTTAAGTTCGAAAGATACAAAACTACGGGCATAAACCGGGGGGGTCTGGGTGGTATGGAATACCCTCCAGTGCATCCGTCTTTCACGAATCTCGTCTGTTCTCATCAGATCTTATCTGTCCACCACTGACGCGCTTGAATGGGTCAATGAGATCTCCGATACTAAGATTTTCGTGTTGGTGCGGCCTTAGAAGCCTTTCTTACTAACGAGAAACCTTCATTTTTGGGGTTAAAAAGTACCAAGTGTTGCGGTTTTTTCAAAAATCGTAAAATATTCACGTGGTCTTTTATTACTTAAATCGACGCATTTCGATGCGGAGTGCTCGAAGAAAACGCTTGGTCCTGTAGAGAGCACTCAAACCGGCTACAAATCTGAAATAAGATGTGGGCAAATTCACCCCAAATATGTCAACTCGTCAACGATGGAAAATGCCATATCTACTAACGAAGAAGAAGAATTTGAAGAAACCCACTTCAAATTCTGTAATCTCTCAGGTTACATGTTACTTACTAAATTTATTAGTTAAAGTATTTCTGGTTAATCCAATCATGCGCATCAGTGGTATACAGATAAGCTGTTTGGATTTACTAATCCTCCCCCGCACCCCGAGGGCAGTTTGGAATATTGTAGAGGCACGTCTTTAAAGAACCTCTCAAGAAGCCGCTTGAAGCCGCGAATCACCTGGTTTGCAAAGATAATCCAGCGGATGTTGAGCTGCCCGCATTCGCTCAGACGTCTGAAGTTTTACTGCTTTCGAAGCAATTTTTATTTACAATTTGATAATGAATAAAGATAAGTTTGACCAAGTTTGGCAAGAGAAGCCCTAGCACAATAACCAATCAAACCAATGAAAACCAGAAGACAATATCGTGAAATACCACCATTGGAAAACCAAAAACTCTAACAAAGATACACCGGTTACACTCTAAAAAATCAAAGCTTTAAAACAACAGAATAGAATATTCAAATGACAATCGCGTTTGAGTTAGAATCTAAATCAATGAATATTTATTTTTGCTAAAAGTGGTATCATCGATTGCATGCAGTGTATACTTATCTAATCCTGGACACCATATACTATTCAAAATAACGATTTACTAGGTTGTTTGATAAGAGATACGATAAGATAAGAATTTAAATAAAGTTTGTCTACAATTCAGTGCGATTGAAATATTTTTTAGGGATTGTGTTATAAATGGCGCGTATTAAAAACAATTCATTTCGGCAATCGTCACCATACAGCACAACAGACTATTACCAAATATATGGTGATCCAAGCCGTTATAACGACATTCCAAGTTCGTCTAAAAGGAAGAAATGTTGCCTTTATGTTCTAATCAGTATAATGTACATATTATTATTGCCATTTTAATATTTTTAAAATTTTAATGGATTTTGTTGTAGTTTAGTGATTCTTCTTATCTTGATATTCGTATTTGTCATTTTGCCCATCATATTTATGAATTCTGTTGATTTTCAACGGAGTCTCGTATTCAGAAAGTGTAAGTATATAATCTAAATTTTACAAATTGTACTGACTTAGAAATAATTAATCACAAATATCAACAATATTTAGCAATAACATTGTATATTTTATAAATAACAATGTTATCTATTCAACCACGTTGTACTTACCTAAACAAGGATAAATAAAAAAATATAATAAAAACAATAGCTAAAATGTAAAATCATGACCATCAATTTTGATGATTGCAACTAATAATTTGTTTATATTTTAAATTAAGATTAAAATTCTTTAATTTATTATTGATTTTCTGAATAAATTTATTTTGTTAAAAATTACAGAACGACTGAAAATTATTTAAAAATTAAAAATTTTTACATGACTTAACAAATTTACCAGAAAACATAAGAATACTATTTTTTCAGTTTGAAAACCGATAATTTAATTATAATTCACAATTTTTAATTATATACTCTAAAAGTTGCCTACATACAGGGTGTCCCCGTGACCGTGGAGAACCTTTAAGGTGATGATAAACAATTTTCAAATAAAATTTTTGTTCAAATCCTTGGGGGGGGGGTCTCTTTAAAGCAATTTTTTGAATTTATGATTTCAAACCGTCAGAGCTCCGATATTATTGATTTTTTAAGCTTAATCAATTAGAACTTTTTTAAAGATCATTCGCTCATCTACAAATTAAGTAATAATCCTTTTTCGTGTAGAATCAACAGATTTCGAGTTATTAATTAAATTAGGGGAAAAACTGTTAAGAAAAATCAGGTTTTATTTTTTTTTATTTTTCTCTTATCTTCTAAACGAAACGTTTTAGAAAAAAACTGATAGCTTAAACCGCATAGGGAATTTAATGGGCTACAACTTTGGTCCAATAAATTTTTTTGGGAAACCAACCGTTTTCTCAAAAATTCTGAAAATAATAAACAAGGTGTAGGTAAAAAAAAAATTAATGGAAAGAATACATATAGATGTGACAGAACTTAACAAAAAAAGCGCCATTATAAGTAATATACCGTGCAACACCTTTTGAAACTAGCAAGCCTGCGCCTGTGTGCTGAAAATGAGGGAAGTCATTTTAAAAATTTATGAAAATAAATTTTGTGAATTTATTTTTCTTCTATCAACACTTATTCATTATTTTCAGAATTTCTGAGGAAACGGTTAATTTCCCAAAATATGTATTTAATAAAAGTTTAGCCCGTTAAATTCTCTATCCGGTTGCGTCATCAGTTTTTCTCTAAAAAATTTCATTTAAGGAATACGGGGTTCGTAAGAAAAGTAAAAAAAATAAAACCTGATTTTTTTTAACATTTTTTGCTTTAATTTATTTTATAACTCGAAATCCGTTGATTCTAGACAATAAGGGGTTATAACCTAATTTGTAGATAAGCGAATGATCTTTAGAAAAGTTTTATTCCGTTAAGCTTATAAAATTAATAATATCCGAGCTATGGCCGTTTAAGAGGAAGTACCTTCCAAGGGTTTCGACTTGGACAAAAATTTGATTTCAAGATTTGTCTTAGAAAAGTGTCTTTTATCACCACCTCAAAAGTTCTCCAGCGTCATGGGGATACCCTGTGCTACATTTTACGCTGTGGTTGAATCAGGGGGGTTACAGACCCTTCTTCATCTTAACTGTCTCTGGTCAGAACCGAATCTTTGTTACCAGTCTCTTTTACTTCAGCTTTCTACCATTCAACCATAATATTTTATTTTAGGGGAAGCCAATAACGAAGTGGAATACACAAATTTCAAGAAATACGGCATTGATGGTGCGAGAAACTTATACGTCGATATAACGACAAGTGAAAATGAAACCATTACTTTGGGATTGTGGCAAATTTTGCCTCTACAAGAGAGTTATGGTTCCCTTGACGACAACCAAATTGATTTCGACTTTGCGTTACAATTCAGTAAAAATCCAATTATTTTAATTTTTCACGACGAAAGTACAAATCGAGCCGATAATGTTAAATTGTATTGGATGCTGCGAAAATATTTTCATATTATAGCGTTTGATTACCGTGGTATGTACTTATTGTTCACACTGTATAGTGCAATTATTTTTTTGATATTTAGGATATGGCGATTCAACACCTGCAAGTTTGACCCAAAGCGGTGTAATTGAAGATTCCGTCCAATTATACAAATGGTTAAAAAGAAAAACACAGTCCGAAATATTTGTTTGGGGTCATTCTCTTGGTGCGAGTATAAGTACGCAAACGATAGCTAAATTGAGAATGGAAGGTGTAGTACCCACCGGTTTGTTTTTATATGCTCCTTTTACAACATTAAGAGAAGATTTGGGAACAAATCATCCATATTTTAAGGTTGGGCGAACATAATTTACAGTGTTCTAGTCTAGATCCATAAATTTATACCATTCACTTTTTCACAACATATTTCTTGATATTTTGACAATCTATAAAAAAAATTTTGAACAAAAAAAATTAAAATTAAGCAAGTGATCAGCTGGTAAAGTTGAGTATAAAATAAAAGTGAGGTGTGCTGGTTGACACGATTGCAACTCTTCTGGTCATCTGAAACAAAATTACAAAAAAGATTCATTATTAATAAGAATGTCGTTATAGCCCCTACGAAAAAGAAAATTGAAAAAAAAATTTTCGCGAAATGGCAGCTGTCTGAAAAGAAAAAACAGTTTTTGACCCTTTTTTTCAAAATTTTTAATTTTTTAAAATAGGTAGCAAAATAATTTTGGTACAAAAGTGGTAGGGGCGATATAGGCAGATATATATTGAAGGTTGGTACAAAATTTGAAGTAACTCGGTCAAACAAAACTTGAGATATTGAGTGAAAACTTGAGTTTTGTAATAAACGCATTTAAAGTTTTGAGTAAAAGTTTCGAAAAGTTACAAAAATTATTTTACAGTAAAAATGGTGAGGCGATAGATAGACATACACTGAAGGTTTACACCATAATTTTAAGTAAATCGGGTAAATAGAACTTGAGATATCATGTCAACCATGTTGAAAGATGTAGTTTTGTAATATGGTTAGACTTTTAAAGGCTAGACTGAGCTGAAATTAAAAGTAAACACGAAAATATTTACGATTTTTAAGTGTTTCGGGTTGACCTATATTTGAGCATTTATATAATTTATAGCTGAAATGGACACCTGTCAGGCATTGTCCATATGCACAGGCTTGAAGGGTTTACAATGCCTCACTAAAATGGTTACAACTACATAAATTACTGGAATTTTAAAATTTTCTATCGAAGATATATTTTTCAAAGTCTAAACTTTAAGAACATGTAAAAAACAAAAAATCGATTTTTTCAAAATTCTAGACTAGAACACTGCCTTAATCTGACAGTATTAATCATTTTCGTTGTTTTAGTACTTCTCATGGCTACCTTGGTTTAATCAAACAGTTTTGGACCCATTAGAAGAGAATGATTTTGAATTCAGAACCATTGAAAGCATACTATCCGTAGACTGCCCTGTTATGATTTTCCATGCAGAAGATGATGGTGTCGTTTCTTACACTTTATCTGAAAAGGTATTTTTCATCAAAACTTTAAAATAATTTTAATGGAATTTTTTGGTTTTAGTTATATCAAATTGCAGCAGATATGCGCGACTATGAGACGAAAGGAAGGATCGTTTTGCATGTTTTTCCATCAAACTTAAAACTAGGACATGACAAAATTTATGGAGATTCCGATGTTACAGATTATATTAAGTATACACATTAATTTTTCCCTTTAATATTAATTTTACTCGTAGTAGGGGTTTGGTTAAGGTTCAGTTTGGAGAAATTTTGTAAGATAGTACAAACAGTAGCGGTCATGGAAATGGCATTGTGAATTATTATTCCTGAATTTTAAAAAATGGGCTTCTAAGATAGGTTCAAGATTTTTCAAACCGGAGGCTAATACCCCCCAGCACATTGGTGATGGTATTCAAAAGATAAATTTTTTTATTGAATTTGAAATCAGAAATCTTAGATTTTTTAAAATTAGATATCCGGTTTGAAACTTATAAGTTCAATAATACTTTTTTGAGCACAATCTCTTTCAAACCTCCGGTTTGAAAAACTTAGCTTTGTGTTTATATTGTGTATTGTTATAGAAATTTTATTGGAAATTATTATCTTAATTCGGAAATATTCATCGATACAATTTCTATGGCTGCTACTGTAGATAGGGCAGGAAATCTAGGTGACCCATCAACCTAAAGGAAATGATCATTAGTCTGTTAGTGATCAACTATAGATGCTATAGAGCCCTGGAAGAGATTGCATAAGAAAGTTTCTTTCTCACGAACACTGAAAAAATCCATTATGACAATTTCCTACAAAATTGTAGTAAAGGTCTTGTAGAAATTATTTAGACAATTTCTTGAAAGTTTTAGAAGACCTTGTAGTAAAATTCTATTAAAATCTGTAGAAATAAAATGTAGCATTTATTACCACAAAATTTGAAATTTGTACTACAAAAAAATAGTAAACGCCATTGCCCTACATATTTATTAGAAAATTTACTACAATCTTGTGGAATTTGGTATCATAAAAATTTACTACAAAATTTCATAGAATATTATACAATTTGTATATGTCACTATTTTATTTAGAAATTGTAGTAATTTGTACTATACAATTGTAGTAAAAATTGCTACCAATTTTTTCAGTAAACTTACTAACCATCTTCTTGCTTCGGAGGGCACGTGATGCTGTCGGGTTGTACTGTATGTGTTAACAGTTTGCATAATATCTTTGTTTTGGTTGAGGTTTCAATCTAGATAGAGTGATCCAGAGACGATCCAGCAACTGTGTGTAACAACTATTTCATTAGTCTTAGTCGGGTGTCAATCATGGGAGCTTCTTAGCTCAGCGCTCCGAAGAATTTCGATCTATCGCACTTGGCTGCGCCTGACACCAGTAGAATGGCTTTCACTCCAAATGGTTAATTTATTTTTATGATGCTTTTGGTCGACTCATTCGGGATAGAAGCCACCAAAAGGTCCCTCACATTCGTTGTAGACGTCTCTACCAGCGGCGGGAAACTAGGAGTTAAAGGTGCATTCCCCTTTGAAAGAGTTGACCGCTATTCCCACAGATGTCACAGCAAGAAATATGCTTTTCTCGGTACGCGACAACTCGGTAACGTCAACTCAGTCATGGTCTACTCGGAGACCGGTCAACTCGGCGACGGTCAACTGGGTCACTTGTCAACTGGCGACTTGGAGCTGACCTGTCGCCAAGTTGACCGATTGCCGAATTGGTTAAAAAGAAGATGTGTTATTGAATTTCAAGTAAAAAATCTTAGATTTTTAGAAATTATTTTTCCGGATTAAAACTTATAAGTTCAACAACACTTTTTTGCGCACAATTTCTAGTGTACTGGAGGGTATTCCAAACCCCCCCCCTAGACCCCCGGTTCGAAAAACCTAGTTTTGTGTGCCGTTTTGTTCTGACGGGTTCGATGTTCGCTGAATGCAATTTTTCATTGCTGAAACTGAAAATTCCGCACACAATATGCACACAAAGCTAGGTTTTTCAAACCTGGGGGTCTGGGGGGTATGGAATACCCCTGGTGGTGTACACCAGAGATTATGTGCGGTCTACTCCACGACGGTCTACTCGGCGACCAATCAACTCGGCGACGCTCAACAGGGCGACTTGTCAACTGGTGACTTGGAGCTGACCGGTCGCCAAGTTAACCGATCACTGAGTTGACGTTGCCGAGTTGTCGCGTACCGGTTCAGAAGAAGAAAATGTGTTATTGAATTTCAAATCAGAAATCTTAGATTTCTCTGGTGTACTGGAGGGTATTCCATACCCCCTTGACCCCTTGGTTTGAAAAACCTAGCTTTGTGTGCGGGTTTGATTTGACGGGGCCGTTATACTATTTTGGATCTTCTTAATTTTCCGCACAACTGCAGTAGTAATGGAAATTGCATCGCTAAATATTTCCAAATTAAAATAATAATTCCCAATGAAATTTCAATAACCGCGCACAATATAAACACAATACGCACACAAGGCTAGGTTTCTCAAAACGGAGAGTCTGGGGGGTATGGAATACCCTCATGTTCTCCTCCTCGAGGAGGTATGGAATACCCTCCAGTACACTAAAGATTGTGTGCAAAAAAGTGAAATGTAATTTCTGAAAATTTAAGATTTCTGATATGAAATTCAATAACAATTTTCTTTGTTTACTTTGCTAAATTTATGATATACATTATGATATACATGATATACATATATATACATAAAGCCTAGTGTCCACCTGAGACAGAAAGTCTCGAGACTCCCATATAAAACCATGCTAATACCTAAGTTTCTGAGACTAATACTGAGACTAGTATTAGCATGGGTTTATAAACGAGTCTCGAGACTTTGTGTCTCAAGTGGACATTAACCTTAACTAAGAAAAAATGATTATTGTGCAGATTGATTGGTGTGGAACTCGATTGGTGTCAGACTCGATCGCCTGCCATTGCCAATCGCACAATAAAATTAATTTTATTGTTATAAACTTCTCAAAGCCTACACCGACCAATTGGGTATAGCCGTGACAGGCTGTCTAAATATAATTAATAATTGATACGAATATCACTCGAACAATCCAAAATATTCAAATAATTTTACGTCTGGAATTGGAAAACTAAGTTAGTATAGAAAGTTTTCTCTCTTTGTAACCGGAAATCTCTCTATTACACCTTCTTCTGTATACTAAAAAGAAATCTCAAATAACAAAATGTTATTAGATCTAACAAATTAATTAGTTGATGTAACAAATCTTTTGTTTTTCTCCACAAACAATCAAATGTTTTGCTACAACGAAGCTTTTCTTTACTTCAACAAATTTATTTGTTAGATTTAATAAAATATTGTTTTTGAGGCAGCCTCGGATTTAGAAAATCTAGAGGTTCGGGCGGCAATTCAAAAGAGTGCCAAATTGATAGGTTTAAAAAATCTTGTTTTGCTAGGTATATATTCCGAAAGGTACTGCGTGTAATGCAGCATAGCTGGGCAACAGCATCAAAATTCCTACCCAGCAATATTTTTGCTTTGTGAGATTTTTGAAATTTTTAAACTCAAATATTGGACGCCAATGTCAAGTTCTTGCTTCGGTTGGGAAAAATCATAGATTCGGGACTAATTTGGGAGTTTTTTGTGTGTATATTATGCCATAAGTTTCTTATAAATAAAAGGAATTGCATCAACGATCTTCCGCAAGATCCCATCATCACTCAAATTCTAATCCCTATTATACCGATTATAATACGTTCTACGCTTTTAATTAAATCTTTTTATTAAACATAATGATTAGTGAGGTATTGAGGGGTATTTCATACCTCCCATACCTCCCGATCTCAGATATTAAATATTTGTGTTCGAATTCCTTGATTAATTTTAATAATTATTATGATGTTGTTATGAAGTCTGACTGAATATTGAAATACCTCAACCAAACCTATCGAGTACAAATCCATTAATCCATTAATTTTATTCTCATTGCCTTTTTTAGAGACCACATTCAGACGTGTCAAAAGTTTCAACTTCAAAAATTACATGGATAATCAGCAAGTACTGCATTGGAGTTAGGAATAACAGATTTAACTGAGTGGAAGAGGATGGTTAATAAAATTGTGAATATTGTTTACTCTGTATATAATTGAAAAATATTTTATTTTATGTAATTATTGTGTCACGGATATATTTTATACTATGAAAAACTAATAAAAAAAATTAATGTTTTTTAAAACTATGCTTTTTATTAGGTAACGCCACTGCTTAATATATAAACTTTACTTAAATTTCGCGCTCTCAGAACAGCCTCTTGCTATTGGTTTGATGTCGGGCTGGTCAAAATCATAAACATGGCGGAAGAAGTGTTGTAGGTTGTCAATGTTAAGTGACGTTTAGTGAAGTTTTGTGTATTATCTGTAGAAAAACCCGTCGCAAAAATATAATTTAAGGCAGCTAAGGAACAACAACAACATTTGGCACCATGTTTCATACATGAATTTGAAAAAATCGATGTGTGTACATTAAAAACATAGCTTTAAACATGAGGTAAGTCCTCCGGCTTATTTTACCCTTTAACTTGACGTTTTAAAAATCCAAACGCTTTTGTGTTTTAACAGTGCCCGTCTTGCTTACAATTTCGACGATTTCGATTTTGTGTGATAAAAATGACGCATACACCGTAAGCCATGTAAAGTTCCAATGTCGCAAATAAACCCGGAGGGTGTATTTTTATTGTTAATTAATTCGGGTGATTGTTGCCGTTTTTGTCAAGGCCGTCTAATTTGTAACCGCGTTTTTCAACATTTTTGTTACTTTTATCGATTTGGTAAAACTATGGGTGTGTTGAACTCATTCTAATGAATTTTATTTTCACCCCTAAGCAGATATTCTTTAAGGGTAAAAGTTGTTTGAAGATCTGTTTTTTTATAAATCATCACTTCGCTTGTTTATTTCGAAATTCATAAACAAAAATTAGTCACACTCGGTATTATAAGCCGTCTTTGTCACATCAACTCTTTTGAATTTTAATACATTTTGCAAGAGGGATCTTTGCACCAGTTGCACCTTTTTTTACCCATTTTTAACGACATATGGTTTTGTGTTTACATTTTCATCTTGTTTTTAAATCTTGTTCGCCAACTATAAATATCCATTTCACTTAGAAAGTTTTTTAATTCTTAATTAATGGACCACACCGCACCATCTTTTGTTTTTTAATTTTTTATTAGCCGCTCCGCAAGTTGAATTTTTAAAAATAGTATAATTTGGAGTTTCCGGTTAATTGACCCAATTTTTTTTTCGCAGACAAAATACGAGGTGCACTCTGAAAATTATCATAACACGGGGAGGGGGAGTAATAAATAATTTTGAAAATTTAAATATTTAATGAAAATATATACAGGGTGTCCCCGTTACCGTGGAGAACCTTTGAGGTGGTGATGAAGGATACTTTTCCAAGACAAATTTTTAAATAAAGTTTTTGTCCAAGTCCAAACCCTTGGGGGTACCTCCCTTTAAAGCAAATTTTTGAATTTCTGATTTCAAACGGCCATAGCTCCGATATTATTGATTTTTTCAGCTTAATGGATTAGAACTTTTTTAAAGATCATTCGCTTATCTACAAATTAGGTTATAACCTCTTGTCGTCTAGAATCAACGAATTTCGAGTTATAAATTAAATTAAGGGAAAAAATGTTAAAAAATTCAGATTTTGTTTTTTTTTACTTTTCTTACAAACCCCGTACTCTTAAACGATACTCTTAAACTTAAAAAAATTGTTCGCCTAAAGCGGATAGGGATAATGGGCTACAACTTTGGTCAAATAAATTTTTTTGGGAAACCAACCGTTTTCACAGAAATTCTGAAAATAGTGAATAAGGTGTAGGTAAAAACAATGCATCGGTAGTAAACTGCTCTGGGAGTAGTACAAAACCCGGCCCATGATTTAAAAAATGTTCTAATGCAATTATGGTAGTCCATACATAGAAATTAGCTGTTTCCGTAAGGTTAGATCCGCCCATCGCGTGTTTTTATTTTAAACACGTATTTTTAGGTGTAAATTGCACTCGAAAATGGTAGAAAATGTAGATCGCGTCTGCTATTAAAAACATCCCCGAAGCAGTTACTCGTTAAAAATATTCCTGAAGCGGCTTTAATTCGAAAATTGCAGATCTAAAACGACGACATCTCTGAGTCACTCCATCCATTAAAAACATCTTGGAAGAGACTCTAACTCGAAAATTACAGATCTAGAAAATTGAACCTTTAAAAACATCCCCGTAATAGCGACAACTCGAAGATTGTGGATCTAGAAAGATGAGATTATTGTTTTTAATTTGCATTCGGCTATAATAAACTATTAAATTAATTCCGCTTTTAATACTAAGCTAACAACGCAGATTTTACCAATACAAGTCTTAGCGTTTCTTCATTTATTACAAAATTAAATAATTATTAATTGTCACATAATTACCTGTCGGCGAATTTACCATCGGCATATGTTATAAATCTATAATATTTCGTTAGCAGCTTCAAGGCTAGAAGTAGACTGCGAATAGCTACTTTTCCTAAAATATACTACTGCACCCTTTTACGTTGAGCACACGTACCGTCAGCAGAATGAGGAGCCATTCTCCAACTTTTCTGTGAATAATCGATATTTCGAAATTTAAAGGAAAAATTGAAGTTGATCCTCAGTTTCATCGCTTCCTTTTAATGTCAATTATCAAATTTGGTCTCTACCGCTTACCTTTCTGGATGAGTATGGTTTGGATCAAGGTTGGATCCAGGGGAGACTTTTGATCCAACTGAAAGAAATCCAAAATATACAAATCCAATTTCAAATAAATATTCCATTCGAAATCTAAATCCTAATTTTAAATAATTCTCCAAGAAAATGGGAACAGTAAAATTCAAGGATAAGCCTACCATGTGCATTCGTAATTTAATCCAATTTCCGAAATCAAAAAAATATATACTTGGTCGAGGATCGAACCTACGACTATCATATGCTAATCTAGAACATTATATTTATTACTCCATTATTGGCAGGATAAGGTGCACTGTGAAAATACCACAAAATGGGGGGGGGGCTTAAATGATTTTGAAAATTTAAATATTAAATAAAAAATTATATAATGGTGGTAGGAGGAGCTCGCAGCCAAAACACTCCAGGGCTCTCTTATAGGGGAGGAGATTAATGTGAAGAAATTTTTGTATATTTAAATTTCGAGTGAGATCCATCGCGTTCTAGATTAAATAATATGGGTTTCCTTGAAAAACGGATCGTCTGCAAATTAAATTTGATGATTTTGATAATTCAAAGCAGTTTGCAAACAATTATTTTTCAAGGCAAATGGTATTGTTTAAAAATCATTTTTAACTTGTAATGTTGAGCTTTTACATTTTTTTTTATTTTATTTATTTATTGACATCTTTCACAACAATTTAATAACAAGTTGAACCTACAGTTCAAATGTTCAAATATCAATCAGAGGAAAAAAACACGTTTTAATCGAAAAAATCAATGCTAATTATCAATTATAAGAAAAAAATTATGAATGATACTAGCACCTTTGTTTCAGTTCGGAGATTCACATAAAGTGAGCTCGTAAAATTTGGAACAAATTTGATACATTTTTTCAGAAAATCCCCGCACACGTCAATGGTTTTTGCCATTGACATTTTTTTTATCGTGTTTTGTTTTTAAGCTGTGACGTCACGTAAATTTTTCTTGAATTTGGAATCATTTTAAGCCTCAAGCTAAAAGATATTGAATATGTAAGCACAAGAATCTCAATTTTATCATGGGAGTGACGCGCTATATAAGCGAATGGCTGAACGAGATTTCTGACGAGGATGCAAAAATCCTCTAATTAACAATGAATATTTTTGAAATAATTTTGCAAAAGGAAATAATTGTAAAAACACTGGCGTCTTCTTCCAGACTGAAGGATAATCCTTGCCAATAAAGCAAAATCATCAGACACCTCCCATAAACCTCCCATAAGAGGAGGTTCAGTAGACCAAAAACTTTTCTTTTCTATTGAACTTTTTCACGGGGGGAGTGGGTAAGCTTGAAATTAAAATTTTAATTAATTGTATTGTTAGATATCTCAAGGTCAACAAATTATATATTTTAACGCCTTAAGGAAAACGGTAAAATATGTGATAATACACTATCAGCTGGGGAAGATAAATTTTTATTATTAAATGATAAGTTATTATTGTTCTAACATATCTCAGATGCACTAGAAATTATCTGATCTGTTTTTATTAAATAGAACACTCAACCGCTGTTGTTTTATATTAAAAAGGGTAATATGAAGGACAATTATTTGATTGGCAATGAAATCTATAAATGATGACACAGAAGCGCCTGAAATATAGACTATACTTGATTCACTTGATTCATATCTATTGCTATGGTCTCCACTTAAAATATTGTCCGTTTGCACCACGCATAATTTTTATAAATTCAAGCACTCCGTAAATTAGTAAGCGCCACTTACTCCAAAAAAATTACTTTTTGTATTTGGAAAAAATTCTAAATAGTGTTCACTTACACTGAGACTTACACTTCCACTAATGCTATTTATTAACTGAGTATTATTTTGTAGTTAAATACTATCGTTACATATTATTACTTTTACCCGGAACTGACTCACCGGTACTACCGGTATACGTAATACTATTTTTTATGTATTTTGTAAATGATATCCATTCACATCTACATTTATTTTCCAAATCTAGTTTTTGTCAGACGTTGCCGCTTCGGAGCAATTACTCAAATCAACAATCCTGGATGCCTCAAAGACATGTCAGTCTTAGTTGTAAAATACTACTGCTGTGTATGTATTTAGCTGCCTAAAGAAATTTTTCTGGTATACTTGAGAGCTTGCTCAAGTAAACAAGTGTGGAAGTAAATCAACATTTTGATGATTGATCAGTCGTCAATCAATGGATTTGTTTGAATAACAATTTTCCGCTTCCTAGTCGATCAGTGTATACTTGACACCAAACTGCCGTTCTCCCATGGTAGAATATATAAATGTGACTCTCCAAAAGGCAGCTTTTACTCACTAGACATATTTTTGTAGTAATCTCGGTAATCCATTCACGACCGCCTCCGACCTAGGGTGAATTTCTTCTCCCCATGGAGTATTTAAATTTTTCACATAATCAAGTGTTTTGAAAGGAAATACTGAAAAGCAGTGGAAATCGATTTGCATTATCTTAAGGAAGCCATTTCTAGCTGATACGACCGGTGTTAAAAATTGTTGGTGGTTTTGCGATAACAACGGAAGAAATAATTAAATTGTGTAGCTGTGTTATCGAATTGCTATATTTGCAATGAAACGGAAAAAAATATCGACTACTTTCAGAATAAAATTGATAACAACTTATTAATATTTATGCGATAACCAAATAATGCATTACTCAGTTTTTATCTCGGGTATGTTTTCAATGCTATTTGGAAAATCCAGTTTTATTGTGAGAGGTGCAGATTAAAAAAAATGTATATTCTAGGATAACTCACTATTTTGGACTTCCGATATGATTCACCTACTGAAAAATTTTAGATCTTTCCGGTCTATTTTTGATCTTTTTCTTTTTGTTTAAATATTCTACATTCTCTCTGTTCATGTATACACGCATATTGGACACAGACAATGTTGCAACAAATCGCTGTCTACGACTGGAACAGCTAATTTTATTTATTGGAGGTTACAAGGGTCGTGCAGCTATCAATACGTAATAAGGGGTGCAGACCCAACAATTCTTCGTTTCGTAGGAAAATATTTGCAATTTAAAAGGCATTACAACATGAAGCAATCGTTACAAATTTGCCCTGAAAATTTCTCGTATCATACTCTTAGCAAGTCGTAATAGGAAAATGAGGGTGTAATTTTAATTTAATGAATGTGGGATGTCAAATTCCCACACAAACAAATAACATTTTTTTAGTCGTTAGATTAAATTTTTAGCGTCAAGTTGAATTTTGCAGAGAGAATGAACTTTTGAAAAGTCGAGTATTCTTCCTGTTTTAATAAACGAATTAATTGTACAACTCGATACCCGGTTGCAACGTTTAGAATAACTTAACCAATTTTGAATTATGGTCGTCGTTCGCTGTTGTGTTTAAACGTGACTTCCTATTCCGAAAATTCTTAATGTATAAATAATTTTCAGTTTTGCCGAAATGAACTCACATCACGAGAATCGCAGAAGGTACATTTTTATGTATTACTTTTTGCACCAATTTTTATTGTTTTGTAATAATAATTGCATGCTTGTGTGCATGTACGCCACTGTGCTTATTAATTTTTAACAACTTTGCAAAAAAATTCTTACCTTATCTAAATAATAAATAAATCGCAGCACATTCCTCAGCGACGCCTAATTGTTTACTTCTGGTTAATTTTTTTTAAATTACATGCAATAATTATAAACGCAAATTTAATGACCGTAACGAATAATGATAATAATTATGTGTTGAAAGGTCCTTTATTTTACACCTTTTCATCCTTAAATATTTCACAAAACAAAAAATTGATTTTCTAAAAAGACACATTTAGGAATATGCTAGTCTGAAATTTAAGCATTTAGGTCAAAATATGTCGAAAGTAATCTTGTAGGCCGTTTCTTTTTGGACAAATTACTTTTTGTCCCATGTGGATAGGTCAAGTAGATCCCGAGATATTTCATTTTCCGCAAAACACAATATAATTCAAATAATGGCCATTGCATTTCAAACATTTTTGAATCGATTGCTTTTTGACATAGATGATAATCTATCTCTACCTCATAGGCTCTTTCGTTAAAGGGGGACTAAGGAAAAACTCAACAAACAAAATTTAAAAATAATAGTAGTGCGGAAGGAATATTTATACCATCAAATAAAAGAAAAACAAAAGCCGGCACAAGCAGTAAAACAAAGCCGAAAGTATCCCACTTTTTTCGTCTTTTTTTGATTGCTTAATTTAATTATAAAATAAAATAAAAACGCGACTTAGAAAATTTTTGAAAACAGTGGGATCGCTCCGACTTTGTTTTACTACTGGCACAAATAAAGTCTCAAAAGCCGTTACGAATTTAAATATCATCTTCATTTTTTTGACCAGAAGTCAATCAATAAAAAAAAAATTGATTCAAAGGTTTGGAGTTAGTTTAGTCGGAGATCTTTGAGTAGCGCCACGCATTTTAATCTCCAACGCGAAACAGACCGATTTGAGCGTCCCACCAAATCAAATTACATAAAAGGTCATCGTGCAATCTAGATGAAAAGTGAATATTAAACAACGCGTATTCAAGATTTAAAATTACAAAATAATCGCTATTTACACTGATAAAGTAATTAAGCGGTTTTATTCTATTGTCATCACGGTGCATTACCGTTTACACGCTGTTCATTAAGTACTTACAACATTGGAATTTTCAACAATTAACTTTAAAATAAAATAAGTGTATCGTGCAAATTGAACTTTAGCCGAATAATATCACAGAAAACTTGGTTTTCATTTTCTAAATTCAATCTGAATAACATAAATCGGAATTAATTTTGATTTCGATTTCGATTACGCAGGTTTAATGCAACTAAACTGCACTGAATATGGCGGAACTCAAACCTGGAGGAAATTACTTAAAACCTCAGATTTATATGTAGTACCTCTGTGCTGTGGTTAGTTTTCAAACCATATAACTAATCAATAAGTAATCTACAGTTAATCATTGTTGCATCAATTTATTTTATTTTAAATATAGCCAGATACAGTCAATAGCTTAGTAAGTTAGCCGAAGAACTACCGTTGTTTAATTTCGGGGAGTCTAAATTTTCTTATGACCGTCTCCGTGCTTCGGAGGGCACGTAAAGCCGTCGGTTTCCCATCAGTATCGATGATTGCCACCATCAACTGTTAAGACGCAGGATTACAGGAATTTCCCAATTCGGATTAACCAATCATGGGTTTCTAAATGGTTAAACCTTGCCCACAAAGGAGGAGGCTGATTGTCCTATAGTAGGCAGAAAGGCAGAAAAATTGGTTTAGTAAGTTAGCTGAATAACTGCTAACTCTAAGGTACTCGGTCCGAATCTGGGGAGTATTTAAAACTTATGTGTGACCGTCTCCGTGCTTCGTGGGGCACATAAAGCCAGCGATCGTACTAAATTGATGCTTGCCGCTATCAACTACTAAAAAGAGGGTTGCGGACATTCCCCAATCCGGATTAAGCAGCCGTGGGGTCTAAATGCTGAAATCTCTCTCAGAGAAAGAAGCCGATTGTTCTGCAGTGGTATTATGGTAATCATAGATTGCATTAGGGATTACAAATGTCTAGCGATTGCATACATAGGAATACACCTGAATTACAGGTGATTACAAAGATTTCTGTAAGAAAATAAGCTGTCCTCAAAACTGAGAGTTAAGGCGTTAGACTGGTTCCCTATAAAACACCAAACTTCTCAAAAACTCTTTTTAGGTTTCGGAATATAGACGTCGGAGATGTTATTAAATCAATGTATAGATAGAGCAATAACGCAGTAATATTATATTATCACGCAATGATGTTCTAAAACAAACTATAATTTCAATTTTATATAACTTATAATTTTCTTCTTCTTCAGACTTTTTCCTTCCAATATTGGACATAGTCCTCCCCTTTATTATGCCATTCTTCGCGGTTACGCGCCGTTCGCATCCATTTTCGTCCTGCTATCTCTCTTATGTCATCTGCCCATCTTTTGGGCGGTCGTCCGACACTTCTTTTACTGCATCTCGGTCTCCAATTTATGATTCTGGTCGACCATCTGCCATCCTCCGCTCTCACAACATGTCCAGTCCAACTCCATTTCTGTTTTGCTACCTTCTGTGTTATGTCCGTGATTCCCGTTTTTTCACGAATCCATTCTTTGCTTTTCCTATCACGTAGAGTTATGCCGAGCATTCTTCTCTCCATTGCTCTTTATGTCACTGCCAGTCTACTTGCAGTCTTATTAGTAATTGTCATAGTCTCCACGTCATAGGTCTGCACTGGTAGTATGCAGGAGTCATATATTTTTACCTTAAGATTTTTGGGAAACTTTTTTGACATCAACACAAAAGACAACCTTCCAAATGCCACCCATCCCAGGCTTATTCTTCTGCTTATTTCTGCGTCCTGGTTGTCTTTTCCAAGCCTGATGGTATGACCTATGTAAGTAAATGTAGTTGTTCACATTTTCTATCTTACTTCCGTCTACGTTAACATCAATTTGAGGACCACCAGACATACTAATTTTTGTTTTTTGTGTGTTCATACGGAGACCTATCTTTCCTGAGTGTTCATGAAGCTGTTGCAGCATTGTTGTAATTTCTGCTTCATTTTTTGCGATCAAAACGATATCATCGGCATAGCGTAGATGGTTCAGTTCTTCGCCATCAATATTAATACCCATACCTGTCCAGTTCAGTTTCTTAAAAACATTTTCCAGTCCTAATGTAAAAGGTTTTGGAGACAAGGTATCTCCTTGCCGTACCCCTCGATTCATTGGAATTCTCTTTGATAGATTATTATTTATTTTTATTGTAAGGGTTGCTTTATCGTAGATTTTTTTGATCAAGTTTGAGTATCGTGTGTCTATTCTGCAATCATCAAGTGCCTTCAGTATTGGTCTTATTTCTATTGTATCATAGGCCTTTTCGTAGTCCACAAATGCCAGCACTAACGGTATGTTATATTCATGGCATTTTTCGATAAGCAATCTAATGCTCTGTAATTTTATATATAACTTAAATTTTAAAGTAGACTTATTTTCTTGTAATAATCTTTATAATCACTAGTAATCTATGTGACCACTGGTAATCTTTGCAATCGCTAGTAATCTCTGTAATCACTAGTAATCTTTGTAATCACTAGTAATCTTCGTAAACACTAGTAATCTATGTGATCACTGGTAATCTTTGCAATCACTAGTAATCATCAATCAGTAGTAATCAATCTCTGTAATCATTAGTAATTTTCGTAATCACTAGTAATCTTTGTAATCACTAGTAATCTTTCTAATCGCTAGTAAGTTTTGTAATCATTATAGTAATGTTTGTAATCATTAGTAATTATTGTAATCTTCGAAATTACTAGTAATCACCGGTAATTTGCCTCTGTAATAGTAATCGTAATCGCTATTGATCTTTAATCTAATGTAATCTATGATTACTGTAAGCAGTCGTACCGTTTCTTAAGTGGTCTTCCCTTCGATATGCCCAAATAAATGGGTTTTTTACTGAAGATTACAATAGATACTCGAGATTACTTAAATATTACGCTGAAATTCAGATGATTACACGAAGTGCTATGAATTGCTGATATTGCAGCAGTGGAATGAAATATTACTGCTAACTACAGTACTACTGTAAAAGATTGCAATTGATTACAAGTGGGAGGTATAAGGGAATTCGCTGGAATACAGATGATTACACGAAATGCTATGAATTACTGTTACTACAGTGGATTGAAATATTACTGCTAACTGCAGTACTGCTTTAAAAGTTACAGTTGATTACAAGAAGAAGGTATAAGGGATTACGCTGGAATACAGATGATTACAAGAAATGCTATAAATTACTGATATTACTGCTAACTACAGTACTAAAGGTATAAGGGATTACGCTGGAATACAGATGATTACACTGATTACTCCGAATTACTAGTTCTACATCAGAATACGAAAATTACTTGTAAAACTACCAACTGATTACAAGTGGAAGGTACGAGAGTGGTCTACTTTTCGGGTTAAACTTTTATTGATAGAATAAATTGTACATATTGTAATGTTACTTTTTCTTACTCTGGGGGGGGGGGGGTGCTTATTTTCAATTAAACAATAAAACCTCGGTAATTTTTATTTCATTACTTTCATATTGCTTTTCTAGACTAATCGTCGCATCCATCCACCAATCGAAATTTTCTTACTTTCAAGTTCCATCAAGAATTTGCTTTCTTGGATAGAGATTGTTAATGACAAGATAAAGTATTCCATAATGGTTTTATTAACGGCGCTTCATTTAGCTCATGGCTGATTGTATCGTCTGTGCATTCTTGCTTTTCATGCAAAACAATTTTAAAACATTTATTTCGTTTTGGATCGTTGAGTTATGGTGCGATAAAATTTAATGAAAACGAATTAAACAATTTTATGGGTTATTCAAGATAAATTTGTTAGGCGTCAATCGCTTGTAGACAATCAATGATTACGAGTCTTCGATTTAATATTCACAATTGAATTAATTATCGCTAGTTTTGCATCTGCATAACAAACATAATATTATTTTTCTCTGACAAGTTTGGTGAAACTCCAATAATTTTTCTCTTCTTTGGATTTGGCAAAAGATCACTTTAATCTTAAGAATTTTAACATTTCTTAAGCAGTTATAATCTTGGTAATGATTTTAAAAATAGATAGTCAAACCCAGTCCATGTGTTAAGCCTCATTTATTTTCTTTGAGCCTGATTTAGTAAAATTCTTTTAATTAAGGTGGCCAAAATAGAAAACGCGATAGAAAGAGCCAAGATGTTGCCACGTTTATTTATAGATTGTTATTTAACATATCGATAATTATAATTTATGAACTTGTATAATTTTTTTACTACTACGTTTAATCAACTTCCTGGGCAGTTGTTTTCTTCCACATCCAAAACATTTGTCTTATCTGGGACTATTAAAAAATTAAAGTTGGTGCTACTTTTTGATAATTACCTTATCAAAGGGAAACAGAAATTTTGTTATCTGTTATCATTGGATTCAGACTGCCATTTCATAATAGTGGCACATGGAAATATCAAGGTTTGCGTTTTATTAATTGGGTTTTTTCATGCGTAAATCAAAATTTTCTTTCTTGCAAAATTAAAAGCGACGATTGGTGACCCTCGGACGGTGTTTTTATTTAACGTCCCTCGTAGTTGCCTTCGTAAGTTATCTTGTAATGCATATCTAAAATAATTTTTTTAAAGAAAGGGTCGATTAGTGGATTATGATTACATTGTATTAACATAAGCAAAAGTTTTCACTTTTAATTAGTTTGAGAAGCAATCATGAAAAGAAACGAACATAATTAATCACGTTTGGAAATGTCGCGTTTCGTTTACGTATCTCGTCATTAAATTTAATGTGAATGTAACACAAAAATGTATTACGTTAAGGTAACTCGAAGTGACGTATTGATTATTTGTATTGTGATTAACAAGAAAAGTGCGATCCCAACTTTTAAACTCTGCTTCGTATAAATATTGAACTTTGCTACCCTACTTCCTGGTTTAATATAATTCATGTCAGTGTGAATTTCAGTTAGTCATATGCTGTGTCCTTTTGTTTAAAGCTTCATTAGCGTGGTCGATTATGAAGACAAGTTAATTTATTGTAGATGTGATTTATTGGCAATTTGTAAAATTAGCCTGTTTATTTAATTTGTTTGTATCGTTCCGCGTGGGACGTTTCTCATTCGCGAGTGTAACGTGGTTTTTCGACATGGAAGAATTGGAGCATTTGTGCCAGGAACTGGAAGAACAGTATAATGTTGAATTGAGAAGAAGCTCTAGTAGTAGTAGTGTGCGAAAATCATGGGAGGATTACTGGGCCTGGTTAGTTTTTCAATTATTTAAATTCGTCTCCTAAATATTCTGTTTGTGGTAAAAATTATTCCTGTTACAGTAAATCTCCTAAAGATGTTTTTACTTCAATAATTCACTTTTCTGAGTGTAAATCTGAGATATAATGGCATTTCACGCTCTAATTTTGCACTTGGACCTCGAAATAGCCTTTGGCGGTACTTTTTAGATTAATCACTGCTATAGTATTTTTTATTACTATAAATACTATACAGGGTGGATCATCGTGCAGTATTCAAAATATTTTTTTAAAAACTTGAATATGGCAACACCGCATTTCACCTAATCACCCAATATTACCGATCATTTTTTTATGATTATCTTCGACTCGTGCCGATTGAAATCACAAAAATGAGTAGTATCATAAAGATAGTTTGACTGGCCGACGTCTTTCCTTCTTTTTTTATAAATGTACGACATTCGGTAAATAAGCAGCTGAAATGTAAAATAAAATTTAAAAAAAAGTGGCATTGAAATCAGTGATGGGGACGTTATAAACTGCTCCACCCCTCAATTGTTTATCAATTTACTTTGAAAAGGGTTTAAAATCAATAAGAACATATACTACGTACTTAACAATTATGGATTTGAGCTCAGCTCGTGCTTACGACCAATTTCGTAATATTAATATTAAATTAAAATTACTTGCACAAACTTTTAATTTAAAATAAAATTTCGGTTTTTATTGTTTATTTAAGCAGCAAACTTTTTAATTTTTACAGTAACTTTAATTCTCTCTTGAGAAATACTTTCTTGAATTTTCACTTGATGTCTGTTCGAAATTAAATTGGCATTTAATCCTGCGGTGACATCAAATCTTACGGACTTTTAATAAACTCGAATATATAAATAAATAATATAATCAATCAATAACATTTCAGTGTTTACAAGATAATATACATAACAAGTTCTTCATTAAAATTTATACATGTAATTTTTTTAATATTGAGTATCACAACGATGCTTTATCATAATTTTTTCAATGTCAACGAAAATGTTAACCAACGACTTCCTCCTTTTCAAAAAAATCGATTTTGTTAGATAATCATCATATATATAAATATCAGGAAGCTGGTACTACAATGTGTCATTTTTTGGTAACCTTGTATAATACCATCGATAAAATCTCTATTTTATATCTCTTGGTAACGAGTTGCACATCAGTTGAGTTCCAAATTAATCGAGTTTCCAACTAATCGTGTTGCACATCAATTTAGTTCTCAACCAATCGAGTTGCACATCAATCGAGTTTTCATATCAATTGGCTTCCCAATTAATCGAGTTGCACGAGTTAGAAGTTCAGCAACACGTTTTTGGTCACAAACTCTGGTGTACTGGAGGGTATTCCATAACCCCCAGACCCCCCGGTTTGAAAACCATAGCTTCGTGTGCGTATTGAATTTATATTGTGTAGGGTTACTGAAATTTCATTGGGAATTGTTATTATAATTAAATTAATTAATCCTGATAAAACGGCATTTAAATTTAAAGGAACAGAAATTCTGGAAGTACTGCAGACTAAATAAAACACAATTTAAATGTGTACTGGGTTTAATTGAAAACGAAATTATAGGCGAGCAGCGCGACCATACTGTTCGCGGAGCGGCCGGACGGTGCTGCCAACATCGCTCCGGCAGGCGGCGCTACACAGCCGCATGCATCAGAACGCGTTATATACAAATATGTACCTGCAATGATCCGAATGCTACCTTTAGGTCATATAATTTTATATATATTTTTTTTAAATATTTTTTTGATTAATGCCACTAAAAAAGAGATTCACCTACCGACGGGCTTTCCAGATAAAAGATATCATTTCGTAGGGAAATACATTTTCTACATAAAAGTTCCCAATAGCATATACATTAGCTGTCGTGGAAATTGCATGAGGAATTATTCCCGAATTTAAAAATAGAACAGAAATATGTAGATAAAATGTTAAATTTTTGGTTTGAAACTCATAAGCTCAAAAATACAATTTCCTTTTTGAACACAATCACAAAGCTAGGTTATTTAAACCTGGGGGTATGGAATACCCCCCAGCGCATCAGTCATTGTGTTCAAAAGAAAAAAATGTGTTATTGAATTTTAAATCAAAAATCTTAGATTTCTGGTTTAAGTTTAATAACACTTTTTTTGCTCACAATCTCTGGTGTACTGGAGGGTATTCCATACCCCCCGGTTTGAAAAGCCTGGCTTTATTGTCGACGGTTCTTGAAATTACATTGGGAATTGTTATTTTACTTCAGAATTATACATTCAAACCGGCGGGTCTTGGGGGTATAATAAAAAAAAACATTTTTCTTTTTGAACACAATCACAAAGCTAGGTTTTCAAACCGGGGGGTTGTGGGGGTATGGAATACCACCCAGCACATTTGTAATTGTGTTCAAACAAATTCATAAACATAAACTCTTTTTGTTTGAGAGATAAAAATTTGTGATCTGTGTGTAAATTAAGTGAATTTTCCCCCTTTCCCCGTTCTGATAGCATTAATATTTTTACTGCTGTTTGAAAAAGTCCAACTTCTTTTTGTCAAAATGTTTGCATTGGCGAGACAGAGCGCCAGCGTAGCCGAGTCGAGTATTTAAAAATTAAATACTGCATCATTATTAATGGGAAATATTTCAAAATGTTGTTTGTTGTAATGAAAATCCAATTGCCTTGATTTTTCTTTTTCTTACGTAAATTTTTTAAGGCTAGCACTAAAAGTGCGGTATTTTAGGGCAGGTACTAAAAGAGTTGCTTAGCAATGTTAATATTTTTACTATACTCTAAGTTTTGGGAATATCTGAAATATTTTTAGTGGAGGTTGTACTGGCGCTGTGACGTTGTCGCATGTAATTCGGGCATTGCAGGTCGCTCTGGTCCAGTACGAGTTAACAGTAACTTTCGCACTTGACGAACTTTTCCGCATCCTAATTCCTATTACTGTCTCCTGTTTCCTTTTAAGTCTTAGTTTACCATATTTTCTACTCGGAGGCAGTATCTAAGTCTATAATTACTTTTTATTGGCTATTTTGTCCAAAACATAATATTTTTTAATTGAAGAAAGGACATCTTTTTCCGTCTAGGTCGGTGTTATAGAGATAATCCTTTAATCTATTTATATATTTATCTATATAATAAACAGGACCAACCTAAAGACTTGGATAACCTAATAAAAATAACTAATAAAACATAACATGGTGTCAGAAGAAAACGAAATGGCAATAAACTTAAAACAAGTATTCGGAATATTCGAAGTTCTACACAAAGCGATAGAAATGGCGAAAGAATTGGATTTAGCTAAAGAACAGTTAAGACTGCTAGAAGAAGAAAAAGAGAATACAATCGCAAGGTTAACAATAAATAAAACAAGTAACCTAAGAAATCCACAAAGGAAAGAAATGTATATAGCTGATACTCGATCACGATCAGCTACAAAAGACATAAATGTCGAATTAACGGAAATTGATATTGAAAATGAGTTGCATATAAATTTACTAATACAGAATTTAGCCGTATCGGATCGAAAACTCAAAAAAATTCAAGAAGCTAAACAAAATGATGAATCATTACAAAGGGTTATGGGATACTATGCCAACGGATTGCCAGATCATCAAAGTTTAGGGGACGAAATGGCGAGAAAATATTACAATACCAACATTTTAGACACAGATGAGCAAACCAATTTCGTATCGGAAGGTAACTCAAATAAATCGGCAAAATGCAGAAGTTCGTCGAGGTCTAACAGTAGTAGCAGTCGATATTCTTCAAATACGAATGCCCGTCGTAGCCGTAATCAATCGCAATCTATATCTTACAAATTTCCAACAATGAAGAATATGTTAGAGAAGAAGAAGAGAAAACATAAACGTAAACATAAGAAGAAAGACAGATTTTGTGTTTTTATTATAGACAAAGGGAAGGTAGACAATGAAGCAGACGACGATGATAACTGGGAAGAAGTTGGAATTGTTAATAACGAGACCGAAGAATTGGGTCGTCGAAATCGAAGGCCGAATGTGACAAAGTAATGTGTGGAATACCCAAAACGAAGCAGAATGAAAATGAAATAAGAAGAGAATGAAATGAAAAGAAAATGAAAAATGGAAATGAAAAGAAAATGAAAAATGAAAATGAAAATGAAAATGAAAATGGAAATGAAAATGGAAATGAAAATGGAAATGAAAATGGAAATGAAAATGGAAATGAAAATGGAAATGAAAATGAAATGAAGATGAAATGAAAATGAAAATGAAAATGAAATGAAAATGAAATGAAAATGAAATAAAAATGAAATAAAAATGAAATGAAAATGAAATGAAAATGAAATGAAAATGAAATAAAAGTGGAAATAAAAAATGAAATAAAAATGAAATGAAAATGAAAATGGAAATGGAAATGAAAATGGAAATGAAAATGGAAATGAAAATGGAAATGAAAATGGAAATGAAAATGGAAATGGAAATGAAAATGGAAATGGAAATGGAAATGAAAATGGAAATGGAAATGGAAATAAAAGAACAATATATGGAAGGCAGATAAAACCGCCTAGACGATTTACTTTCTCGCATTAGGCCTAATGGTAAAAAAGGAAGATGTTATAGAGATAATCCTTTAATCTATTTATATATTTATCTATATAATAAACAGGACCAACCTAAAGACTTGGATAACCTAATAAAAATAACTAATAAAACATAACAGTCGGAAAATGGTATATGATATAGCAATGATTTAGCTACAGTGGCTCTCAATATTATTCATACAGTCCTATGTTAGCAATGTTAATTGTACGTTTTGAAGGCGTGATTTGTTATATAAAAATTCATATCACGGCAATACTTATTTGACATTTTTTGTTGCAAATTTCATTCACTTAATTTTTGTTCCTATACATGTTTTTATTTTGTTGTACTATTTCGGAGTTACAGTGACTTAAGAAAGGCTCTGCAATATACAAAAAAAAAATCTGTATTTCAGAGACGCTGAAGAAATTTATATGAACTAAAATGTTGCAAATAAAATTTTCAAAGAAAATGGTATGCAATTTTCTATTTCGTTGCACCGTTTTCAAGATACAGATCACAATTATTTTTGTATTTTACAGAGTATTTCATAAGGCAATGTAAAATATTGTGAGCCACTGTATTACTTAAAACTGACTACAAAGTTTTTTGCTGTTATAGCAAAACAATTAAGTGCTAGACACACACATTTGTAGTTAACATATTAGTTTTATATTAGGGTAGCAAATTATTTTTTGCTGAGCAGAGGTACGTTTTTGTTGAAAGACTAAAAATATGTTTTCGAGTCAACAGATTTTTTTAAGGCTAAACACCCTCTCGAGCTTTTGAAAAGCTCTAAAATATGTTAAATAATAAAGTTTTTATTCTAATAACAAAAATGTGCCCAGCAAAAGGTATTTTGTTAGGATAACATAAAAGAATAGTTGTGTTAACTAATATTTCTGTTTAATGAAAACAAAAACGCTTTTGATCTTTTCAATATTTTTGATATCTTGCACCGTGTACGAGTTATTAGAGTAGCTTTTATGACTGTTAATTATTATTTTAATTAATATTTAATTAAATATTTAGAGCGCTACGGGGTTATGAAAGAAGTCCGCACTATTGATTGCCTCGATACAATGAAACCAAACAATCTGGTTTTTTTTTCATTTTTCTAATTAAACAAGGTGGAACTCGCTTTTGCGACAGTTCTTAGGCTTCTATACATCTACTTTTTCGGTAGGTTAAATTATTTGGGCTTTATTTTATTCCAATTTTTAATGCCTTAATCTTTTAATTAGGTAGATTTTTTTACTATATAAGGAAAACGCTAACATTTTAATATTTTTTTTTTATTTCGACCTTTATAGGTAAATATTTGCAATTTACAAACCACAAATAAAACACAATTCATAATGAAATATTAAAATACCCGAAACACGTACCGAATACCGTATTAGAAACACGTAAAATACCTACTCTAAAAATACAAAATAAGAATATCGGATTAAAAAATATATATGTAAATAATCTGAATAATTAATACCAATCTAAAAATATTCTATATGAAGTAAAATTGTTTTAAGAACGTGCGTTCTGATTGGTTTTGAATTATGCGGACAGACGGACAGACGGACACGGAGCTAGATCATAAGGCTTCTTCCTATACGTTGTATAGAAGCCTAAAATTAATATTGTCTCGTTCGCCTTCCACGTTTTAAATGACGCAAAGGTAGTTTCTGCTTTTACTCTCAATATCAACTCTTTACTTTCTCAATGCGACACATTCTCCTTTATTTTATAGTATGATCTACTACTTCTAAATCTTGACCGTATTACTCATAGATTTGTTTAGTGAGTCGCTGTAATCAAATAAAAAATTTGATAAGATATGACAGAAAAAAACGTAAATATTACGTCCATTCTTGATTTATATAAAATTCTCATAAACGAAGCCGATGCAATTTATTATATTATTTTTAGAAAAATATTTTTTTTCCAATTAATGTGACCTAGAAATATCATGACTAATAAAAGCGATCACTTTTAATTAATAATTTATTCATTTACGTGCTTGCTAATGTGCAATTACGAAAGGTAAACAAGTTTCGATTATTGATCTAATTTTTTTTATCGCAATTTTAAGCGAAAAAAATTTATTACCGGTTTTTTTATTTTTCCACTTCGACCGCGTTGTAAAAATCTTAATTTTTCTCTTATTCTCTAGCGGCGTAATAATTGCATGTGTTTAAACTAAAATAAATATTATTGGGATCACTTAACTTTAATTGAGCAAAAGAAAATAAACTTAAATGTTTTTGCAACTTGAGATCATTGCAAATCCAGGACTGGTAGAGAACACGAAGTTCTGATCAGAAGATGATTAAATCCACCCGCAATTGCATGTTTGGATGTTCAGTCTGAAATCTTCCCTTAAAACTTCTTTCTAAATGTTTGAAATTAATGTTAAGCATGGCATCTTTATAGAAATCTATGGCTTCGAAGGCTCGCACTGTGATTTAAAATCTCATTCAGTGATTTAAAATCCCGCTCAGCGATTTTAAATCCCGCTCAGCGATTTTTTAAAAATTATGCAACAGGAAATTTTAATCATTGTTCTTCGAAGCTAAGAAACCTGAAATCTGTGTTAATAGTGGATTTTTTTTCAAAATCTTATCAATGAATAGATAAAAATTATTTCTGCAAATATTTCGTGATGTGGCGGAATTTTAAAATTTGCACGATTCGATTGCCTATTAATTTATAAGCATGGCAAAATTGTTGATCTATGTTGGACGTGCGATCGTCACGTTTTTTATTAAAATTTTATTTGTTTTTTCAGCGAACAATCAATAGCTAGCGCCCGTGCTAGCGTTATGGTATATGACGATGTAAATAAAAAATGGGTACCATCTGGTTCGTCATCTGGTTTATCTAAAGTTCACATATATCAGCACACGGTCCAACAAACATTCCGTGTGGTTGGGCGAAAATTACAGGATCATGAGGTAAACAAATATTACCTAATCACAGTTTCTCATTGGCCTTGTTTACTTTAAAGTTACTCATAAGTGGTCTTATTATCAATAATTTTCAACATGCAACGTAAATACATATAATAAAATGGAAAATTTTTCTCACTCAATCATCGGATATACTACAAGTATTTCAAATTTGTAGGTTGTTATAAATTGTGCCATTTTAAAAGGATTAAAATATAATCAAGCGACGGCGACGTTTCATCAGTGGAGAGACAATAAACACGTGTATGGATTAAATTTCAGTTCGAAAGAAGATGCCGATCAATTCGCTAGAGCAATGTTTCATTCTTTAGAGGTAAATACTTGCCGCATTAAGATGTTAAATTACTATTGCCGTTCCGTTTTAGATACTTAGTAACGTAGTTCGTCAGCCTCCACCGTCAACACAATCATATCCTTTACCAGTAACGCAACAACAACAAATGCAACAGCAACAAGTTTACGACGAAGATATGGGTTATCGTACTATGACGCGGGAAGATGTTGCAAATATTCAAGAACGAAGGATATCGACTTCACTGATATCCCCACAGCAGCAAACGTCACCTATGACGCCCCAAAATAATGTGCCTGTAGCACCAGTAATGCCAGTTCCCACTGCCGTAGCTCCTAGTCCTGTCTCGCCGCCTTCCGGTCCTGGTGGACATCAACGCACAGTTAGTGCTCCTCCAGCACCACCTCCGCCTCCAATGGGTGGTCCTGGATTAGTCCCAGTGTGTCCACCAAATACTTTAAGTGGTCCAAGTGGTGGACCTCCGCCTCCTCCACCACCCTTACCAACTAATATGTCCCGATCTCAAAGTAGCGACGGAGGAGAAATCAATTCGTTAGCCGCACAATTACAAAACGCCAGGTTAAAACGCAACACAAAGGTGAGTTTTGCATTCTCAACTTTCCAAAACTAAATTGTACTTTTTTAGAACACTCCTCCACCTACCGAAAATAGTGGTTCATCAACAAGTAGTGGTGGCAGTAATTACGGAACGTTGGGTCGAGGTGCAGGAGGAAGCATGGCTTCCATGATGGACGAGATGGCTAAAACTTTAGCCAGGAGAAGAGCTGTGGTAAGTTAAAATGCAACTTGATTTCTCAATTCCTGTTTTAATTATTAAAAATTCTCAGGTGGAAAAGAAAACTGCCGATATAGAGGAAGACGAAAAGAAGGTTGCAGCTTGGGAAAAAACAAACACTTTACCAAATAATTCCTCGAAATATTCAGAATCGCCGAAAAGTAGTAGAAAGCGGTTTGGTTCTGCTTCCGAAGAGACAATATTAAAAGTTAACGGCCTTTCGGATAGCATGAGTCTCGGACAGACGGAATTAGATGCTCTTAAAAATGAAATAATCAAAGAGGTTAAAAAGGAAATGCACAAAATGAAACAGGATATTATAGACGGTAAGTAATTTTTTGTTGTATACTATCATGCTCGGGGAAATCCTACCGAAAGGATAATTCTAGTCCTGATAGTGATGTTGGCTTAAATATTTTATTATTTAAGGCTTTTAGGGTTGTGGGCCGCACGAACTTCTAGTTAACATTAAACATAATATCGCGGAAAAACAAAATTTTAAAATATACAATATTAATTGATTTTTATTTATTTTCAGCTATAAAATCAGAATTAAACCGAAGGTAATTTCTATCATTTGCACCTAAACTTATGCGCAATATCGTCGTTAATTTTACATGTACCTATAAGTCGACGCCATTAAAAATTGTATTATTTATAATTTCCTAACGTAAAAAGCGTACGTTAAATGTAAAAAAAATATGAATGTTTCCTATTGGCTGTTCTGTATGTAAAATAATGGAAAACTATGCAGTATTGTTTAGTAGAGTAATAATTATTACGGTTGAAAATTTTAAAATTTTATCTGGTTTGTGTTTGTTTTCATTTGAATTTTTGAATTTCTACTAAAACATAAGAATCACAAGTTGGAATAAAAAAAATGTTGATTTTTTATTTTTCACTGTGCGGACTTTAAAACAGACACAGAACAGCTAAATTTTAATATAGTGCTACATAGATGTCGTAAGATAGAGCACACACTCACACACCTACACATAATACACATACACACTGTATATTCATGTTTGACTGTTCATTTCTATAAATTAAATTTTTAAAACATTTAACTTCCTCGTTCGTTTTGTTCTTCCTCTAAGCTAAAATATCATCTTCTTTTAGTATTTAACGTTCAGGGTTGTAAAGGACAATGTTGAATTCCAAATTCAAAAAAAAATGGTTTCATTTGAGGCGTCACACTATCGGAAACAATTAGTTTTTAAATTTACTAGTCCACAATTACGTTTTTGAATCAACCCTGTATTTGATTTTACAGTCAATTGGTTCGTTTCCACAATTTTTTTTGAAAATTGTACATAAAGTAGTATTTTAAAGGACTTCCAAACATTATTTATTATTTAGAATATTCCAAGTACGTTGGGCCAAATGGTTGATTATAAATTTGGGAGAGATAAGTAATATGCGAAATTTTAACAAAATGGACAACTGAGAGCGAAGAAATTTGCTCGCTTATTTTAAAACTCACATCACAATTCAGTTGATCTGCATTCAGTTGGGTCATCTTACGTATCTTTTGCAAGTTTATAGTCATGGTCAAATTTAGGTGAAAAGCAGTGATAATAAAAGGGAGTTAATATTTGGTACAGAACGTTGGGGGACCTTTTTTAAAATTATGTCGAGGTTTGCTACAAATTGAAACCTTTGACGGATTTTTTAAGTTGTTCAGAAGAAGAAATATAGATTCAGAAATTATATTTGTGGTATCAGCATTCAAATGGTACTTAGCTTTTCTATCTGTACCGGATATCGACTCTTCGAGTTCGTGCCAAATAGAAATAGAACCGTCAATCTTTGTGGGCTATGCCTCCAAGATATCTCCAACCAATTAAAGTAAATAAATTTATTTTACTACGCCAATGATGATGTAAACACTTCGTATGTGTTATCTTTTTAAAAACAGTTAAGCATATTACTTTTAAACATCTTTTCATCGCGTATTAGCGACTAATGAAGCGGTTGACTATATGGGGGGTTCTTTGTATACCTTGAACCCTTGTATTTTAAGCGGCAATACAACTCTCGCTTATTTAGGTATTCATTCATAGAAATACATATTTTCACCTTTTAAAAATAATGGTTCTATGTGTATTTGGCACGAACTTTAATATGCACTTTTTTTTCTAATGTGCCTAGACTAGAAGGTGAGTGAGTAACCATTTTTGAATTCATTTTATAACTTCATTTCAATCTTAGAATCTGTATAGCTTTATTTTAAGATGCATATCCAATATCGGTTACTTACTTACATCATTTGGCTATGAACTATTGTAAATATCTTGCATTTCTACTCATTGCACTTGTTGCCTTTAAGTAATTGCATTTGTTAAGACAATATTTGTAAGAGTCGTCATTTAGTTATTGAATGGCGATAATTTGTGCCAATGAAATGTTCATTTAAAGAGAACGATACTCCTCATCGTAGAAATGCATGATATGTGGCCTAAAGAGAAAATAGAGTGGTTAATTTAAAAACAAAGAAACAAACACGCATTTTGTTATTTTGTACTGCAAATACGAGAAAGGAAATGTAAAGAAGAGATGTGTTTAAAAATATAGTAAGTACTATGTCGAGTTTAATAGTTGCTTCAAATAGTTTTAGTATTCGCCCGCCATGTATACATCGAAAATCAAGAACAAATCGATATCGAGGCTTAAAATAGACTGTGTTTTGAGTCTAAGGGTCGCTTTATACTTTTCAAGCCGGTGTTATATCTGCGACTACGGGAAGATCCCAGTGAGTGAAATTGTTTAAATTTAATTAGTCAACCGCCCCAGTTGTAGGTACGCCACTGGCACTGAATGCTCAAAGAAGCTCAAATGCGCAGTTAAGCCACACTGAAAGTGAAAATTGGATATTGAAGTTGAAGGGATCCTTATTGACGATGTGTACTGCGATTAAGTCTATTTTTTGCCTCGATTTATTTGTGAATTTTGTACGAACCATTTTCATTAAAATAAAAAGCAGACATGCGAAGGGAATTTTGCGAAAGTTCCGAAAATTTGTATAACGCTCGTTGTATTTGTAAATGCCTGGTATTGAAAGAAAGTTAATTTTAATATTATAATCATTAACAAATTTTGAAAAACTGCTTTATATAAAAAGCTCTTGATTAGTTTAGTTTACGATGAACGTTTGTGATATTTTATCGGCATTTATTTTATCGAAAAAAAAAAGATGTTTTTATAAAAATACTGTGTGGTTTTTACGTTTTTAATTGATGATAATAATAATTTTGTATTGTGATCTCAAGTCAAAATTTTGCACAATGTTTTTATTATATTTTTTAACATTGTATTTAACATTGTGTTACAGATTTTACTATGTATTTATAATAAATATATTAAAAAATATCTTGTTTTTTTATTTTTTGTATTCTTTGTAGGTTCCTTCATTAGATTTCAGAGTTTGATTGAAGTTTGAACTAAAAATCAAAAATATTATGCTCCTGTTCCACCTAAGGCAGTGTTCTAATCTAGAGCCATAAATTTTAGGTGTTTTTTGGAGCTGGGTAAAAAAGAAACAAACAGTATTTTAACCATTCATTTTTTTACAACATATTTATTGATATTTTGACAAACTACAAATAAATATTTGAACAAAAAAAAATTAAAATTAAGCGACTTATCGGCTAGTAAGGTTAAATATAAAATAAAAATGGGGTGTGCTGAAGAATGTCGTTATAGCCTCTACCAAAAAGAAAACTAAAAAAAAATTTCGCGAAACGGCAGCTGTCTAAAAATAAAAAGCTGTTTTTGACCCGTTTTTTACATTATTTTTAATTTTTTAAAATAGTTAACAAAATAATTTCGGTACAAAAGTGGTAGGGGCGATAGGCAGATATATATTGAAGGTTGGTGCAAAATTTGAAGTAACTCGGTCATACAAAACTTGAGATAACATGTCGACCAGGTCGAAAAATGTAGTTCTGTAATAAACTTATACCTTAATCGTCGACTTTTAAAAGCTAGAATGAGCTGAAATGAAAAGTAAACACGAAAATATTTACGATTTTAAAGTGTTTTGGGTTGACCTATATTTGTACATTTATATAATTTATAGCTGAAATGGTCACCTGTCAGGCATTGCCCTATATGCTCTGGCTTGAAAGGTTTACAGTGCGTCACTGAAATAGCTATAACTGCATTAATTACTGGAATTTTAAAATCTTCTCTCGAAGATATATTCTTCAATGTCTAAACTTTAAGAATATGCAGAAAACAAAAAAGCGATTTTTTCAAAATTCTCGACTAGAACACTGCCTTAAAGAAATCGTATCTCTGGTTCTACTTATCGCACAGGCTACGTTAAAAATTAATTTAAAGCTATTTAACAAGGCTTTCGTTGCATATTCATTAAATTCAACAATAACGAAAAATTCGATTTTATATGTTCCATTTTATTATTTCGGCGTAATTTTAAAAATGAATTTCTCTTTGAAAACTTTCGAAAATATTATGAGCCTATTCTTCACATAATTCTCTATAACACTGTCAACTTTCAGGATGGACAGCGAATGAAAACCCGTACATACAATATTTAAAAAATTAAACACAATCATTGCAAAACAATTTTATTTAGCTACTTTGGATGTACGGTAAGGATATTTCTCGTCTCTCATTAGTGGAGAATAAGACTCGGACTCGATGACGAAGAGACTAAGACTGAAGAACTTAAAAGATACGCCGACTGGACTACAAGTCATCGAAAGTCGTAGAGAATCCTCTACACCACATTTACCCCTCGTTGGCAATGATCCAAAGTTAAACCTCAATTTAAATATATTGCGGTGTCCTTAACTTTTAATTAATAATCTTGTAACGTAATCTTTACTTCAGGCTCGTAGCCAGGATTTCATTTCGGAGGGAAGCACTTATAAAAAGTAACATTTTCTTCCGGGAATTTTTATTATTACAAACAAATGTTTTTTTAACATTTAGGAGGACGCAAGTGCCCCCCCCCCCCCTGGGTACGAACCAGATTTATGTTATTATCAACCGCAAAACACAACAGATAAGGTGAACTAACGCATATATTGTGATGACCCGCTTGTGAAAATTGTAAAATAAATAGAACTTTAAAATAAAACTTAAATCTTCTTCGTCGGGCCACCCATTTTTTTTATCACATGAGACTCTTCTTTAAATAAAACACTCTTTTAAAAACTTAAACTCAAAACTTTAATTAACTTAACTTAAAAACTTAAATTGAATTGGAACGGACAAACACACGTCCGCTCGCTCGGCTGTCCGCCATCCTAAGCTCCTCTACACATTTTTCCTTTTACAAACTTAACAATAAATAATACCAACTTAAAATTATTAACAATAAAAATTATACAGGACGATTAAAATTATTTACAATACAAAATATTTACAAAAATTAAACAATTATTTTTATCAAATTAATTAATCGATTTTGAACATGACAATATATTAATACATTTAGTGCGACCCTTGGTAGTGAAACAAGGCATGCGCATGACGCTTCGTATTAGACCCTGGTCTGAGCGTACCACAGTGGTACCATCCATGATGGCTTCTAGGTTTCTTCTTTAACCGTTTGTCGGCCAACCTTGAACATAGGCTTATTTCTGTTATAAAAAATGCTGGAGCATTTAGACCTCACGGCTTCTTTTACCCGGATTGGAGAATCCTGGTAACCCTGTTTTTAATTATGTTGATGACGGAAATCATCCACCCAGTAACGTAAGACGTTACGTTCCCTCCAAAGCACGGTAGGCTGATAGATTAATTACTTAACAGTGGTGTATATTTACACGACTCCTATTTATAATGGAATGAACTTCACGAGAACCAGTTTTTCAAAGGATCCTCTATTGATTATGATCTGATTGAAGGCTAAACCTTAAGTGATCAGGCGTTCCATTCAATTTATCTGAAGAGACCGAATAGGAAGATGAACAACTGGACAGGTAAAATTCATGACAAGTGAACACACGGATGAGTAACCACTCTGACCAGTAAACACATTCACATCTGACCTCGCGGGAGGGAGCTGTCACTGAAATGGGCCACGAATTTAACTTTTTCCTTGAAACAATTGAAAAAAGGACAATTTTCTCAGCATTAAAAAAATTATTGCGGATTATCAATTAGTTTTCGTGAAAACGGCATTTAAAAATCAAATTTTTTTATGCATTTTTGATAGGGATCTATACGTACACGGGCTTTCTGTTGTCGGTACGTGTACTTTAATATAGACTTAAAGATTACTGTCACATGCGATTGAATACGCCCCGACACACCAGAAACAAGCCGATATCGGAAAACGAAACAAAACCATCACCCCCTCTTTTACTTATCACCCGTTCTTTAACCTCCTCCCCCCTGGTTAAGAACAGAAATCAGCCTACTCAGGTCGACGTGGTAAATGCCAGCATTCCATCACCAGATGAAGAAAACTACGACGCTACATGCAATGTGTTTACTCATCAGAGTGGTCACTCATCCGTGTGTTCACTTGTCAGGGTGATCACTTATCCGTGTGTTTGTTTGTCAGTGGCGTCGTGCGTTCACTTGTCGCGGGTTTGCTTGTCATTTGGTTACCAGTCATAGAATCGATCATGATCTGCTTGAAGGCAAAACCTTAAGTGATCAGGCTTCCCATTCAATTTATCTGAAGAGAGCGAAGAGGAAGATGAACAAGCGATAACCAACACCATCATTTTTAATGTGTTTAGATTCTATAAAATCTAAATATAAAAATCTAGATTCTAAACTTAGGTTCAACCTAGCCTGAACCTAACCTAGGTTCTGCCTAACCTGAACCTAACCTAGGTTTAACCTTTTTTTAGCTTAAGCAGAGAGGAGGATATCTCGTACGAGACACCACCGCCATCTACGATGGTAGTGTCAGACTTTCACTGACTGAAACTTCCCCCTACCCCCGACTTACCGATCACGAGAATCCGCCGTGAGGCATTACTTTCATTTCTCTATAAGGGTCCAGTCTTCGGCGCTTCGTATAGCATTGTGGCAACCATGTTGTCGGGTGTCAGTTGCGTTCTTGTATCCAACTGTACCGCGGTCCTGGCCGGCTCCCACTTCTTGCATTCAAAGAATGTGTGATGGGAAGTGTCCTGTTCCGCGTCTCAGTGGTCACACCGGGGGTCCGGTTTTCTGTTGAAACGATAGAGGTATGCATTAAAACAACCGTGGCCGATGAAGGCTTGAGTGATGTGATAGTTTGCCTCACCGTGGTTTCTGGCGACCCATTTTTGGATGTCGGGTTGTAACATGACAAAATGCATTTTGTCATTTACATTTCTTTTACGAGCTTCCCGACTGAAACGCCACTGTGTTTTTTTTAGTGTTTATGGTTGGTAACTACGGAGTTATCAATGGGAACGCCATTGCGCGTAGATTTCTTGAATGATTTGCGTGCAATCGTTCGAGTTCATTTTAATTTCGTTATGTATGTGTTATAATTTAGTTTTGCCGTTTAGCGGGTAAATATAATTTTTCCGACTAATTAATTTGTAGTAACAAATTATATTTTAGCACCCAGGTTACGGGTTAATTCATTTTAATTATAATTATTCGTTATTGGAAATATAAATATGGTCGTCGCACCTGGTCATGTTATCATAAGTGGAAATCTTTTCTGTATTCGACATTTGTTGGTAATGTTGCGATAGCTGAAGTTTTGAATAACCATCTGTTGGAAGATGTGAAGTGGATGAAATAAGTAGTAGCAATTTCCCGAAGAATGATTAGCTTTATTATTTTGGTTTCGATGCCGATGGTTGGATTTTTGTAAAATTTGTAAGAGGCTTTTCCTTATAAATTCGTTTGCGCCTAAGGATCGAGATTATTGTGAAATTGAAAAGTCAGACTTCGTGGACTTTGGTTGTTGCGTGTACGTTCGATCGATCCTGGACACGGAATTATGTTTTGTTGGGATGCGAGACTTCGACTTTCAGCAGATGTTTGATTTGTGAAGATGCGACAGTGGAAATTAATTTGAATTTGCAGTAACACTTTCTCGATTGATGAGTTTTGAGATGGCAAACATGTTGATTTTATAATAAGTATTTTGTGTGCTCTATTTGTAGATTTTATACCTGGATGATGGACCAACGTAATGATGAAGTAAGGATATTGAATTCGAAGGAAATACACTTGCCTAGTCGTGAAATTGGTAGCGTTGCATTCGGGGTGGGTCTCTTAGAGATGCATTTACTTGTTTATTGGTGATGCTGTATGCCAGGTTCTATTTTGATATCAGTAATAGCCGAGATAATGAATTCCGGTGTGCAATTTAATTTCTGCTAGAGCATAACTTCGTTTTGTTGATTTATCCTCCTCAGGGATGATCAATTGTATTTTTGCTTACTAACTGAATTTACCCCTCAGGTGGATGTCAGTATTTTACCTTGCATTTTATATTTTATTTTGTTTACTGTTATTATAATCTTCAATTATATACCAGCTTATCTTGATCATTATGTGTACGTTTTATGTAAGAGTAGTGATTTAATTAAACATTGTCGCCCACATCTTTCTTTCTATTTGTGTTTCTACGATAAGACGACCCTTCGTTTTTTCATGTTTTATTAGTATTCACTTTAATGACGCCTCAACTTAGGGGCTTGAGGAAATTTTAACTTTCATTAGGACTTTGTTTTTGCGAAGGTATCCGTTGCACCTACCTGGTAACCGACGTAGAAGCTTAGTTCATACTCAGACGAAGTTGCTCTTTTTAACATCTCTCAGCTAAATATTTTTTCTTCTTTTCTAGACATGTTTAGTAATCACTAGTCTGCATATTTTAGTCATTCTGTCTATAATGCGTGCATTGTGGTGACTAACTTTTTTGATGGTCTTCGATTCAAAACCCTCGGTGTGGTTAATTTTTAATGCTTTAGTATTTTGCGAGTCAATTATTAGAGTAGAGTACCAGCTCCCACCAAGTTTGTGGACAAATGGCATTGAAGCATTTGGGCGAACCTTGGATGAGGATAACTTGGCCCTCCCCTCCTAAGTGGCAGATTTGCTGAAGATTTGTCACAAATTATTTTGTAGTAGTAAATTTTGTAGTGGAGTTTGGCGCCGCCAGTGTTGGATTCTGTTGTATATAGTTAGATTTAAGTTTTAGTGGTGTTGAGGAATATGAGAGTTTGCGAGGTTAACTTGGTCCTGTTCTCTTATGTTGCCGAGGCACTAGAGTCCAATGCGTTTAGCCAAATCCACTATGGCGGTTCTGTATTTGGATGTGTTTCCCATTGCAGACTGTGAAAGTCCTTAAGGTATAATTGTGTGCCTACACCTAAGCCTCTCTGTTAGGAACTGGTTTTTTCCTTGGCAAAATTTTAGTGATGTTGAACGCTTCCAGCGGTTTTGAAGATTAATATGTTTCACGTTTTTCTCAACTCACGACCTTTTTTTGCATTTTCATTTTTAGTGATCAAACTGGAAAATGTAAATTTGAATCGAATTTCCTGATTTATGGTGAATCTACACGATTGCATCCGTTGTTGGTTCGAGCTGATTTAACAGACGAATGGTTATCCAATCTGAGTTATGTTTTGCGAGAATTTATAGAATGTCTAAATGTAAATTGTCTTATGAATTTATTTTTTAATTGGGATTTTTCAATGTTTACACTATCGTGGATTTGATCTTATTGGTATGACGAGTGCCGCGAGATCCGCCGTTTGAATCCGAGAGGCGCGTCAGTTATTTTATTGGATGCACGATTTTGTTATAGAGAATGAACTTTGTGAAGTAAAAACATGATTCAAAGTCTTGTTTTTATTCTTTTTACTTGGACTGACTTATGCGTTTTGTTTTCATTAAGGAATTTTTAGGCGTAGTAATCAACGATAGAAAATCTGTGTGTTGTAATTTAAGGAACCGATTCTCTTTTGAAATCCTACTTGCGGATTCTGGATGTTGGGGACTGTCGTTAGTGTGTTGTATAAAGAACCGATTTTCTTTTGAAATCCTACTTGCGGATTCTGGATATTGGAACTTTCGTTTATTTTTTCCATTGTTGCTGGCTCGCTAGAGAATGAACTTTTGAGAATGAGTGTGTATTTCAGCTGCCTAGTTTGTCTTGTTAGGACACTGTTATGTTTAGGGGTTGATTTTCTGTTTGGCTTATGTTTTTTCATAACAGACTGGTCTAAGGCTATACTTCATCTTTAGTTTTTGAAACGCGAAGATAGTACTTGTGATGCAGTTTCTGTCTAGCTAGGATTTTCACCTGTGGACACGATAAGACTTTACTTCTGTCTGATTTTCTTTTAATTTTTCAAAACCGAGGGCGGTTTAGAGTTAAGCAGGGGGGATGTGTAACATGACAAAATGCATTTTGTCATTTACATTTCTTTTACGAGCTTCCCGACTGAAACGCCACTGTGTTTTTTTTAGTGTTTATGGTTGGTAACTACGGAGTTATCAATGGGAACGCCATTGCGCGTAGATTTCTTGAATGATTTGCGTGCAATCGTTCGAGTTCATTTTAATTTCGTTATGTATGTGTTATAATTTAGTTTTGCCGTTTAGCGGGTAAATATAATTTTTCCGACTAATTAATTTGTAGTAACAAATTATATTTTAGCACCCAGGTTACGGGTTAATTCATTTTAATTATAATTATTCGTTATTGGAAATATAAATATGGTCGTCGCACCTGGTCATGTTATCATAAGTGGAAATCTTTTCTGTATTCGACATTTGTTGGTAATGTTGCGATAGCTGAAGTTTTGAATAACCATCTGTTGGAAGATGTGAAGTGGATGAAATAAGTAGTAGCAATTTCCCGAAGAATGATTAGCTTTATTATTTTGGTTTCGATGCCGATGGTTGGATTTTTGTAAAATTTGTAAGAGGCTTTTCCTTATAAATTCGTTTGCGCCTAAGGATCGAGATTATTGTGAAATTGAAAAGTCAGACTTCGTGGACTTTGGTTGTTGCGTGTACGTTCGATCGATCCTGGACACGGAATTATGTTTTGTTGGGATGCGAGACTTCGACTTTCAGCAGATGTTTGATTTGTGAAGATGCGACAGTGGAAATTAATTTGAATTTGCAGTAACACTTTCTCGATTGATGAGTTTTGAGATGGCAAACATGTTGATTTTATAATAAGTATTTTGTGTGCTCTATTTGTAGATTTTATACCTGGATGATGGACCAACGTAATGATGAAGTAAGGATATTGAATTCGAAGGAAATACACTTGCCTAGTCGTGAAATTGGTAGCGTTGCATTCGGGGTGGGTCTCTTAGAGATGCATTTACTTGTTTATTGGTGATGCTGTATGCCAGGTTCTATTTTGATATCAGTAATAGCCGAGATAATGAATTCCGGTGTGCAATTTAATTTCTGCTAGAGCATAACTTCGTTTTGTTGATTTATCCTCCTCAGGGATGATCAATTGTATTTTTGCTTACTAACTGAATTTACCCCTCAGGTGGATGTCAGTATTTTACCTTGCATTTTATATTTTATTTTGTTTACTGTTATTATAATCTTCAATTATATACCAGCTTATCTTGATCATTATGTGTACGTTTTATGTAAGAGTAGTGATTTAATTAAACATTGTCGCCCACATCTTTCTTTCTATTTGTGTTTCTACGATAAGACGACCCTTCGTTTCTTCAGGTTTTATTAGTATTGACTGGCGTCCACATAACATCAGGTTTTTCATTTAGCTGATAAGATATCTGAGTACATAGTTGCGAATCCACGAGGTTTTTCGAAACACCCCGCTTCTCGAGAACTGCGTTTTAAGTAACACAGCTAGCTAACACGTGTAATTACATCTACGGTTAAGCAAGTGGCATTGTGGCAATAATTTGAGAGCAATTGTTGGTACAGGGTATGAGCCGCCTCGTCCACCGTTCAACTTCGGCCTCGTCCCATCTCTTTTGCCAGCTGTCCATAGTAGTGTCGGAGGTGTTCACCTGTCCGGAGTGGGTTCTCGTCCTTTCTCCGGCCTGTAGATCGGCAGGTGGTATGGATGAGATTACCAGCGCTACCTTTCTCGACACTTCTGTACGCGCTGACCACTCGAAGCGTCGCTCTTCGTTGTACCTAAAGGATTCGTTCTCAATTGCGCTGGACCTGGAGGACTTCGTGCTAAACTGGTGCCTCGTACAACATGATGGAGTGCACCACAGTCGCTAGCACTCGGCGTTTAGCGGATTTTGAAGAATATGTTAATATTATTAATGATTCAAAAAAGATGAACAATGAATGAACACTTACTTGTTCATCATATTGATGAATATGATCATCATCGACTGGATATTGATAAAATTTTTATCACTATGAAGGCACTGATTACGTCAAAATACGTTAAAATCACGTGTATTTCTGGTCATATTTCGTCAAATGACCAAATACTGACGTTAGTGTGATGTTGCTTTATGACCTTTTTTCGACATCATTAAATGAACTTTTAACGTGAAATATTCATATTACGTCGGTAATTAATTATTGTTTCGTAAAAATATTTAATTGTTATAATTATAATTATTAAAGTTCAGTCTTATTGGCGATTTACATTAACGTTGGGGGCGCTGTTATCACCAACAACATGGTAGGATTAAAGCGTACACTTCAATGTTTTTATGGTTAAATTTTACCAAAAGTTTAGTGTGTTCTTAAATTTTTTGTCATTTGTTTTGTTAATTAGTGATCTTTCACCTTTATTATGTGTGCTGAACCAGAAAACGCCCTGTATTAGTATTTTAAAAAGATTATTTACATAGATTGCAGTAATTGGTACAAAAACACTACTATATTATATACTACCTATCAATAAATTATTTACCAACTTAATAATTAAAACATAATTCACCAAATTTATTGATAAATACGCGTAAACAAATGCTTTTGACTAAAAAATCACGTAAAATGCAATTGAATCATACGCTTTGACTTAGTTTGAAATTATTCCGCCGAGTGGCGTAAACTTAATGTAACTCACGATTTAAGGTTCAGTTGACATGGTTACGCCAGAACACGTTAAAATCACGTGTATTTCTGGTTGACAAAATTACCAAATATTGACGTTAGTATAACGTTGTTTTATGACCTATTTTTGACGTTAGAAAAGTAACCTATTTTCATTATATAATATTAACGTAGTTTTTTTCTAATTTTCAACATCATTAAATGAAAAAATTTCAACGTCAAATATCCGTATTGCGTCGTTACGCGTTAGTTACATCGGTAATTAGTTATTGCACTCAAACGTAATCTAATAATTATATGCAACTTTTTGTGATATTACTACTCATTGTTTTCTAAAAATATTTCATTGTTACATGAATTACGTGAGAAGAATCCCCGTTTATTAATACAGTTGTAATATTTTTATTATTAAAGTTGTTTGATGTATGTATAATAAACCAAAAGGAATAACGGGTTGAATGGGCATGCAAATCAAACCACTAAACTATGATTGTCGACGTTTCAGAGTATTTATTACTCCATCTTCAAGACGATATCAAAATAAGATGTTAATTGTTTGATGTAAGCATCAAAAAACGAGAACAAGAAAGCAATGGCAATGTGACAGTCACTTTCAAACGAAGTCTTTTCTTCGAAGAAGTTTATTATACATACATACATAGCTTGGGTGAGAATTCTGGTTTATTCTAGTTGTTTGATGTTTAAGAAGTAAATATCTCCAAAATTTTGTGTACGATTGTTTGGAATTCCCAAAAGCAGTCCTGTCTTGTCATGACAATAGTCCTGTCAGGTCTACAAAATCTTTACAGATATTTACTCCTTGTTATTATCTATTTAATCAAAAGACAGAATATATTCGTATGTTTGTAGGAAATTACAAGTAACGTCGCATAGATGTCGAAAATTTGACGTCTCTTTGGGTTGGTATTATTAACCTGTAACCTTGACGTCAACGCGGTACGTCAATTCTTTAATCATATGATTTACATTTACTTACTTACCAATATCGATGGAAATATGACGTGACCATGTCAACTGGGGGGGGGGGGCAAGAATAAAGCAACTTGCTAAAGTTTGGCAGCGTAGTCAAGAATTACCTTTCTCACTAGATTGTTTAAGTAAAGAACAACCACGGATTTATAAATAATTAATTGGATAGCTAATCACTGTATTAGCCCCCCACCCAACAATTTATTCCCAACGTTTCTTGATCGCCATGCTGTTAGTAACTTTTAGTAACTTTAATGCCCTACAGTTGTTGGAGCTATAAAAAATTGTCTGAGCGTCATTTTCTTGCATTATCCATTCCTCTCTTAAGGCCCGTAGCCAGCCAGGGAGGCGTACCTTGGGGGCACATACTCCTCCAGAAATTTAAAAAGAAAACATTTGTTTGTAATAATAAAAATTCCTGGAAGGGGAACCCTCAAAAATGTTAATTTTTACAAAAGGCTTTTTACACGAGTGCCTCTCTCCCAGAAATAAAATAGCTTTGTAGCACAGTATGGCGGCCATTGGTATTGAGACAACTGCGTGGATTATCATTGGCTATCCAGTTAATTATTCATAAATCCGCGAGAAGAACAAACTATTTAAATATTTAATTTTAATTAATTTAAATTTCGTGGAGAAAGTTATTGCAGAGCTCGCAAAGTAACCATTGAAATTTGTCTTTTCTGCAAATAAAGAGAATTAAAAATTTTTAGTGTTGAATATTTTTATAATAAAATTATTTTTGATTTTGCCCCTCACTGAAGAAGATCCTATGGACGCCCATGTCTGGTCCTCGCAAGTTATCGGAAAGTTGCATCCGCTAGGTGGCGTCATCCGGCTCCATCATCGGAAGTAAAATTTAATTTAAAAACTATGCACTTTATATAAACAAATAATTTTTAGTTAAAAACGCTTTATTATATTAAAAAAAAAATAATAATAATTTTATTGTTTTGCAGTCAAAAAGGCTTTATACCGCTATAATTACTCAGCAAATTCTCATTCGACGCGCGCGTTTTCTAGTATTTGAATTAAAATATTAAATTTTAATTTTTGAAAAATTTGATTTTTTGACCCAAAATTTGCATTTGCCTCAGGACTCCAGACGTAACATCGGAAAATAAACAGCATAAAAAAGTAGAGGAGGGGGGGAGAAAATTGAATTTCCAAAAATTTAGAAAAAAATTTTTTTTTTTTTGAACTTATCTGAATTTGATGTTATAAAAATTCATTGAAATAGCTATTTACAGTCGTGTTGCAGAAAGTTGAAGATTGCGGTTGAGTAAGCAATATATCAGAACGAGCGTTTAGCGAGTTCTGATAGCTTACGAAACCGCAATGGAACTTTCTGCACGAGTCACTGTTTTTAGCTTTACGTTCAAGACAGGTCCTTTCCAAAAAAAACATAAATTATGCTTTAAAAAGTAACGTTTATATATAAAGGTTAATAGAAATGAGACGCGATATAACGGAAGTAAATAATACTCTTATCTATTAGCTTGTCATGCAAAATGCACGTGCACTTCAGTAGACAGTGAAAACGCAGACAGAGTAGTAGTGCATTTTAAAGTGTTAGACTATAAAAACAATAAAAAACGTAAACAAGAAACAACCTCCGTCTTTTACTATTTATAATCTTGCAGGTGTGCCTTATCGCTTATCAACATCCGCCGTAGCCAGGAATTCACGATTCGAGTTAATTATAAGGGTATTGCATTTCTTTATTGTATGAGTGCGGAAAGTTAATAAGCGTGCGGAAAGTTAATAAGCGTGCGGAAAGTGCAAAAATTATGCTTATGTGCAAAAATTTTCCGAACACCGCTGCAAAGTATCATTTTCGAGAGATAAAAACTACCTGATATGATATCCTTTCTATAGTCGTGTACGTAAAATAGTTAAATAGGTAAATGGTATGTTGCAACACTGTTGCGGATGCACTGGAATTTCGAATTACTCAATGCTGTTTAAATCGCGCGTTTTGACGATTTTTATTTTATAAGAAAAGTATAAAATCAATATTCTCGCATTTTGGAAACCTCTGGTTTTAAAGAGACTACCTAAAGAGGGGACTAAATACAAAGCAAACCGAACAAAACTATCGACCTCGGTGTGCATTGGGTACATAAAATTGATAAACGCGATGGGCGACCAGTAAGTTCCGTACTTCGTTAACGAATAGCTCGGCCAGTGTTTACAAAATTTCACAAAATAATTTCGTCTTGTATTAGGAAATCAATAAGTCACAGAATAAAGGTGGGTGGTTTCACATTTTAATTTTCTCATTTTCCGGTATTGATTTTAACTCAGGAATAACGAAAAATAAAACTTTTGTTTCTCAAAAATATTAAAAAAATTTTTTAGAACCTCGGTGATACCGAATTTAAATTTTTGAATACTCCAAAATGTAATTTTCGTTTTTTGATTTTAAATCGGGCTTATCGCAAAAAATTGTTTATTTATAATTATGACATAATAATGACTTTTTTTAGGTTTGAATTATTTAAAACCGGTTTTAAATTTTATTTGAGAATCCGTACGAAAATAATTAAGGCGGTTGTAATTTCATACGAAGTTTTAAAAAGTTTTAAAAATAGACCACTCAATTTTGTAACAATAAAGAACTTCAACACTTGGATGAACTTGAAAATTTATAATTAAAATAGTTTGTGTAAATGCGTTTCGGCAGGAAGCAAACATTTTGGATTTTACCGCAAGAGTTTCCATAAATCAAAATCCGAGTTGATATTTTGATCTTTCAATATTTACTTTCTAATTATAAACTCAAGGTGTTTAATTGGGCGAATGCTTCCGGTTAAGCTATGTAACTGTATTATTCAAATTTTCATATTATTATTCATCTCCAAACTTTCATTTTCGCCCGTGAGAAATTATGTTTACGCATCATTTTAATTCATATTCGCACTAAAAGCAAACGTGACCTAATTTCTTACAATTTATTCAAGAAATGCCAAAAATCGGTGTAGAGTCGCAATGGCGCCTTTGACTTTATAGCCCCATAAAAAAAATATTTTTTTAATTCCACTCCCAACATTTGATTGACTTGACATTTTCGGGAAACTTTCTCTTCAGTGTCGTTTTGTATCGATTTTCCCTAATAAATTGAATTATGTTGTGCGCCTAAACTACAGAATACAATTTTCCCGACATTTTATTTCGCTCAAATTAAATTTTTATTTTGCAAATAAATGCAGTGTAATTCTATTCCACATTCTGCAAAATAATAATGTCTCGACCAGTGGTTCTAAAAATTTAACAACTGTCACTTGTTGCGGGACACTAGCATCTACGAAGTAAAATTTTATATGAAAACTTTTTTTTTCCAAAATGAATGTCTAAATGCTTTGGCATTGTTTGAAAATCAAACAATAAATTCCTTCCCGGACAGCGCGGAGGCGCGTGCCAAATCCTCGCTGGGTTACCTCAAACTTGAACCAGGCAACCAGGAATAAAATAAAAAATTTTTTTTTTTTTTAAATTAAAAGTGATTTTGAAAGTAACTTTTTTATAACGAAAAAGCGACCCATATATGAAGCGATGTAGTCATCGTGACATTCGATCAAAGGTTAACGCAATTATGTGATGTGTTGACCAAGTTCCATCATCTGGTTTATTTTTATATATTGAGACATAATTAGATTATTGAAAACTTTTTTATCAATTATTTGGTCCAAAACAAAAGAAATCGCGTTCCCTACTTGCATACCCGAAAATTGGAGCAGAGATGTATTTATAAAGCGAATGATCTGGGAGAACTTATTTTTGGTACACACAGTGTAGTCGAGTTTTAAACAGGAAAACGTTCTAATGTCTTTATCTAACATATGTAATGTTTACAGACAGAGTAAAAAATCGTCAAGTTTTGCCATCAGAGTATGAGGAGGATCGAAGGTAGAATGGCGCTGTCATGGATTTAGCGGAATCTGTTGACGACTTAATTTGTACGTTTGACGGAACAGGTGATACAACAATGGATACCTTAGCCATGTTCGTTTTTGGATGGATCCTGGCCGCTCTGTTTTTATTGTGGTTGGGCAAACTGGTCTATGCCAAATTCGTTTTGAAGGATGCCTCCGCCGATACGAAAACGAAAATCGAAGCCGCCAAAGTGTCAGATAAAAGTGCCGAGAAAACGGGTGTAGATTTAACCGACACCAAGCAGGTGAAAAAAACAAGCAGTGCGCCCAAAAGTGCTAAAAGTGGTTCCGGTTATGTGCCTCCTACACCGCCGGTTCGTAAAAGATTGACGCGACAATCACCAGGACCCGATTTAAAAAAATCCAAATATTTTCCAGCACCGCAGTGTACGGGTGCCGACAATGTCAGTGTTTTGTGGGTTAATGATGTTTTTCAATGGCTCTACAACGATTTAGTTATTGTCAACGAATTGCTTAGTGTTTGGATACAATTTCTCAACGACTACAGCAAAAAATCCGTTACCGAGGTGAGTATTTCCATTTTATTTGCTTGCCAACATTTTTGGGAAATTTTGGGCGTCTGACAAACAATTAATTGTCTTTTGGATGCATTTTCAGACTAAATTGCTATCATTGTTTCTCTAAACGTTTCAATCCCAGCAGGTGTCCAACGATTTTTTTTTTTAGAAAAAAAGGGGGGGTTATTTTTCCTCTATTTTCTTTCCGAAGGTTACAGAAATATTCGTCAAAACAAAATTCTTCAAGTTTCTTGTTGTGAAACGTAATTACTTCTCCCCTTCGCTTCGGTTTTACGTTTGTTTGTTATGAAATCGATATGCCATTGACTTGGTTTGTGGAAGAACCACCAAAGTGTTTCTTAAATATTTAATGATGCCGTCTCTCTCTAAAAATTTAAAAACCAAAATATACCCAAAATCAGGTTTGTCTGCTCGTCCTTCCGCACCTGCTAGCAAATGTGGCATTGATAAATTTGCATTCGATCACAAATTGAGGTTCGGTGGGATGTTGCGGTGCACGAGCTAAATTTAAAGTTGCAATTCCAACGATGACGCAAAGAATGATGTAATCATTGGCACGTTCGGCAATACGTTTTACATTTTTGGATTCGCAGCTAATAATAACAATGGACACGTAATGAGATTGCAATTTATAGACACATAAGACATTATAAACGATATTATTGAACCATCTGGGTCGTTCAACTCAAAAATTATTGACTAGCACGAACCTAGTAACGAATTTTTTCCAAACTATGCTGTTTACTTGGAAAATTTCCAAAAGAGAAATGTATATTATGAATTGATCGTCCGGATGATAATGTAGCAGACTTTTCCATCGCAAATCTGCTCTAAGTGCAGTGACTCATACTGCACGAATGTCTACTGGAAGAACCGAAAAATTTTCCGCATTATTGCTGCAGTAATTAATTTTTTTAATTTTGATTAGTGGAAAGTAGATTTAGAAAGTTAAATTTTCACAAGAAAACGTGGAATAATTTTATAAGTACTGACGATGGCATAAAGTCGAAACCGGTTCAATAATATCGTAAGGAAAGTGTTTGAGGGTATGGAAAGTAGTCGGCTCGTGGAAACGTACAGTGGTGGTGCCAGAATATTTTTCAAGTTCAAGGTCATTGTTGGAGTCTGGCTGAAAATAATTATTCATTCGAAATTTCAGATTTTGTTTTTATTTCAGCCGAATTCAAAAAAGTTAAAGCATATTTATGCTTTTACATCTTCTTTCTTTCTTATCTTTTCAAGAAGAAGTTCTCGATCTTGCGGTATCGACCTTTTAAGAATTATAGTTGTCCATCGCTTATCCGGAAAATTTCGGGATGTAACCTATCAATTAACCGTTAATGCAAAAATTTTCTCTTCCGTTCAACGTTTGATTCGTTTAAATTACTTTCGATGACAATAAAAATCCGAATAACCTATTATTTAATAAAAAATTGTAATAAGTTGATACTATTAATGAATTACGGTGTAAACGTGCAATTTATTTTTATTATATAGTTCAACACAACTTATCAGATTTCAATCGCATTAAACCATAATAGATACAAATACAATTGAAAGTAGTTTTGAAATTGAAAGTTTTTAAAAATTCCACGTATTTAAGTTTAATGAAGTCACATTTGCAACTATGGAGCAATCAAAACAGGCCCGTAGCCAGGGGGCAGCTCCCCCCCCCCCGAAATATGAAAAAACAACAACATTTGTTTGTAATAATAAAAATTCCCGGAAGGGGAACCCCCGAAAATGTTACTTTCTACAAAAGGCTCTTACGAGTGCCCCATTCCCCGGAATGAACTCCTGGTTACGGGTCTGAATCAAAATAAAATATTATTAATTATTGTAGAAAGCATTTTTATCATTGGAAATGGTAAAGGGGCTTATAATGAACGTAAAAAAAGAAAATGCAAGCCCGGGGGTGGTATAGGCTGTGGAAAATATATTATTGCGTTTTTAGGCGAACCTTGATGTTCTATCAAAAACAAAAGTTGTATATAAAAAATCTACAACTTTGTTTTTTTTTTGTTTTTTTTTCAGTTTTCTAATTTTTATTTATTTTTTTAATTAAAAAGGAAAGAAAATATAGTGATATAATTAAATTTTTTGTTTGGGGGGATTTTGGAAATGTAGGTTGGGTAAATTGTAAAAGTAAATAAATAAATTCAGTGATCTTCAGGAAATGTTTCAAGAACAGGTCCGTAGCCAGGGGGCACCTGGGAGCACGTGCCACCCTCCCCCCTTTCACAAAGTGTAAAACACACATTTGTTCGTAATAATAAAAATTCCCGGAAGGGGAACCCCCGAAAGTTACGTTTTACAAAAGACTTTTTACTATTGATACGGACCTATTCAAAAAGATGAAGAAGAAACATTTTGCAAGATTCCAACCAAGCATCGGATGACGATGAAGAGCACGCAAATTTGCCAAAAAGCCAAAGACTGGCATAGTATTATTTATTTTTCATTTTTTTTTGTACATCCGGCATGTATTGTAATAATAGTAGTAATAACAGCTATAATAGGAAGAAGTTAAAATCGTGGTTCCCATTGACTGACAGCAAAGCGCAAAGGGGCAATTGCCCCGGACGGTGGTTGAAAAGGCATGAATGGATTAACAAGATTCTGTTTATAGCATTGCTATAAACAGGCCCGTAGCCAGGGGGACACCTGGGTGCACGTGCGCCGCATAAATGGCGAAAAAAATTTTTTTGAGAAATTTTGATTCTTGCTAAAGAATCCATTAGATGCAATGGTAAAATGTTCTAAAAAAATTTTTCCCAATGTCAGAACTATATTAAATAAATAAAACAAATTAAGTAATATTTATTTATGATAATGAAAATTTCCGGCAAGGGAACCCCCGAAAATATTCTTTTTACAAAAGGCTTTTTACGAGCCCCCCCCCGAAATAAAATCCTGAAATTCGGGTCAAAAAATAAATGACAGTTTCTTTGTATATTTTTTCGTAAAATTGAATGGTGTAATCAGTTTTTCAATTTTCTTAAAAATTCAAACGAATTATGAACAATTACTGAAAAATTCATTGTTGCAAAAGTCGTTTTAGAATTTGTTCAATTTTTGAGCGTGAACTACAATTTTTTATTATTGCATCAAAAAGTACATATAAAAACAAAAAAAATGAGTACCGGAAAAACTTGATAGAATGATTTTTCACCACAGAATTTATTTTTGAAAAAAAAACAGTTTTAAACTGAAAAACTGAATATCTCAAAAACCTCTGGATCTTTTTATGAAAAAAATTTGTGCTTATTTAAGATATAAAGAGATATGCTTTCACAAAATTTTATCAAAATTAAATAATTTTTGCGAAAATGAAAAATAAAAAACAAAAGAAATCGTATTTTTGTATTTTTTACGGTAATAATTTTGAGATCATTTTGAAAAAAAGCTTTTTACGAAAGTTCTACATTTTTTCATGATCTACAATCTGCTATACTTCTGTATGACATTTTTTCATACACTCTTTCAACCCCCCCCCCAAATTAGGCTTATACCACCCCCGAACCAGAATTATTTTTTTACACAAATTTAATTTTATTGCACTAATATCCATTCTATACAACAAAATCAACATATTGTACATAAATAATATTTGTTATATGTATACATAGAAACACTGGGTTTGATTATGTACAACGTACTGCCGTTTAACAGTATTCTATGAAATACTGCTGCTTACTGACGGTACTGCTACTTACTGTCGATGCTACGACAGTACTACAATATGATAATATTGCCATTTATTGCCTAATGCTATTACTAACTGCCTAATACTGTTACTTACTGCCGATACTGTCTCTTACTATTGATAGTGCCTCTTACTGCTAATACTGTCATTATTGTTGAACAGTTGAATAAAAATGAATATTTTAGGAAAAATAAAACCATTATTACTGACTTGGCTTAAAGTAAGCTTAAAGATGCTACGACAGTACTACAATATGATAATATTGCCATTTATTGCCTAATGCTATTACTAACTGCCTAATACTGTTACTTACTGCCGATACTGTCTCTTACTATTGATAGTGCCTCTTACTGCTGATACTGCCATTATTGTTGAACAGTTGAATAAAAATGAATATTTTAGGAAAAATAAAACCATTGTTACTGATTTGGCTTAAAGTAATCTAGTATTTCTTCTACCAAGTACTACATAATACTGCCGATTACTGCATATTTCTGTCAGTTACTGCCGATATTATCATTTACTAAATCCTGCACCTTACTGCTCAATATATGTATAAGTAGAAAAGCACTGCAAGTCTCGTAGGCCCAGGGCTGAGTAGTATTTAGGCATTTAATACCTCAAAGATGTTGTCAACATCTTGTGAGAGACACACAATTCGGGGATCGAACCCACGACTCCCACATAGCAATCCAGCATTTTAACTGCTAACCTACGACCGCTAGAAGGTAGATTATTATAAAATATTTCAATATAATTGATTGCATATTTATGCAGTGAATAAAATCAACCTAAGTTTGATTACAAAATCGAATACCTACTACATAAGTTTTAATTATAAATTAAATATAAATATTGCATCATTGCACAATTTAAGCAACATATTGCTGATGGAAAGGTATATTGAATTTTTATATTTCGTGTGTATGCCCATAGAATAAAATAGGCATATATAGCAATTTTAATTGCTAATAAACGATTTATTATTATCCATTACTAATATAAATAAAATTAATAACAAATACCAAAATAAAATAACTCAATAACTACGTCGATAATGAATTTATAAATTGCCAGCATAATTTAATTGGCATTCCTATTTGTCATCGTAATATTTTAAGACGGTCCTTTACCTAGTAGGTAGAGCGATCAACTACTAACTGGTTTTATTTTGGGTAGAAATTAAGTGTCTTGTGACCGTTTCCGTGATTTGGGGATGGGGGGGGGGAATATTATATTGTATTGCCAAGCTGTCTGTCCTTGTTAAATTTATTCCACTTGAAAAGGTAATCTAAATCTTGACCCCGGCCTTTGCTTTTATCGAAATTATCGCTTCCTTCACTTTATAATTTGTAAATATATTAGCTCATTTTAATATCATTTTATTCATAATAATTAATTTACAACAAGATTAATGAATTTTTTAAATTTTATTTTCACATTTATCATCGAAATTATTCACCAATTGTAATTTTTGTAAATATTAATATTAGTAACTGCAACAAACAATTTTAGTTCTGATTAGTAATATAAATAATTTTGTTAATTTTGTTGTATTAAAGCGGACAATAGAAAACATCCTAGAACATCCCTTTAACTCTTTTCTGATTCTGTCTACCGTTAAAAATAATTCTGAGTTTATTACTTGTTACAACAAATATTTTTGTAACCGCTACAAATTTCTATCAAAATTGATTTGAGCTGTTTAATTTGCATAAGCATGCAAACTTTTTTGCAAGCAATTTTTATTGAAGCCAACTTATATATTCGTCTAATTATTAATTCAAGAAAATCGATATTCTCGTCGCCGTGCATGTTACCTAATTTTCTGCATACAAAAGCACACGCCCTTTTCGGGTAGTACATAATACTTCTTGCAATTTCTTTCCACGTTCCACCCTTCGATATTCTATATTTCATAAAATGTTAAATAAAACATAACAGAATACTTATTTTCGAGTAATTACTGTAATTGAAATAAAACTGTAGCAAAGTTAACTGCATGTTATAACATAAATAGTTTTTTGTAAAACATATTTGGTTTTCTCAAGTAATAATCTTTGCTGGATTAATATTATTTCCAGTTCATTCGGAAAATAATCACAAATGTTGTATTAAATACTTAAAGGATTTAACATTAAAGATGAAAAAATTTTTTCTAAAAAAAAAAGATTAAAAAATCTTGTAATTCTTCCGGAAATATTAAATTATTCATAGCGACATGGCAGACTGAAAATTCGATGTAAATCTTTTCTAGAATATTAATTTTGCCTGATTGAGACGAATTAAAATTCTTTTATGATGCAAAACTGACTCACTAATTAAAATTCGACCAATTTGTAAAGATTAATCTAATTAAATTTGAGGATTTTAACGTTCAAAGGTTTATATTCGAAGATTATAATGAATTACTTAACAACTTTACTAATTATAATCATAAAGGTCGCCCATCAACTGTGACATTTTTATCGAGATTTGGTAATAGCTTTTTATGGCACGTGAAAGGAAAAATTTTTTTATGGCAAAATATTACCTACATAAAATTCAAAAATTGGCGTACCTATACCAGTTACGTTTTGAATGCAACATTTAGCATTAATTACCTCTGTGAAAGTGTGCTAATCCACGTTCCGATTATAAATTTTAATTATTGAATTTCCTAATATTATTTTTCCTATTTGGAAGTTTACAATCAGCTAGCGATACTGATTCTGATGTGGTTAAATTTGTGGATTTCCGGAAATTACTGAAAATATTCCGCCATGTCGCAAAGAAACTATAGTAGATGGAAGGTACGCATCGGCTAGTCTTGACGCACACTAAAGTAAATCTTTGAAACAGGATGAATTGTAGGTGGAGTTCAATTTGTAAATTTAGTAGGAGTACTCGAGCACCATATTTTTGTATTCATGATAATTATAATGCTATTCAAAAAAATTTACATTATCAGTTGCATTTGTAATTATTACTTCAATTTGTGTAAATCGTCAACCTTGCTCGTTGTCCAACTTGAACAAGTATTACATTTACGTAAATGCTACTTACTAGAAGCAGATTATGTGAAATACATAATAGCTATGTCGTGAACATTTAGCATATTCAATAACCTGAATATAATCAATCTATGGCTCCCAAATTGGAAATCAATTTATTACTGATAAAAACTCATAAATAACCAATTAAATGAAATTATGCTTTTTGTTTGGATATTTTCGACAAAAAAATTATTATTAAATAAACATGAATCAATCCAGGGCCATTTCGGCAATTATACAATAAATGTAATTTATTCATTAGCGTTAATGAGATTACGTAATAAAAGTACAATATGTTTAATTGCAAAAAATATAAAAACTTTTTGTGACTATTTCAACTTTGTATAGGGTGATCCACTGATAAAAATAACAGTTTGAGAAAATTAATTAATTATTTTCTTATTTTTATATTTTTTATGTAAAATTTCTTGTTTACTTTCAATTGGTATTCGTACTATTCGATTCGTTGTAACATAATTTTGCGCAATGTATTTTTAGATTAAAAAGAAAGACCAAGATAATAAATTGCACACGAAATGTAAGCTTTCGGTAAATATTGACGAACTGAACAATCCTACAGGAAATACCATTATAAACAGATGTTCCTGTGAAATATTAACTTACTACGCTTCTTTGTCACAATTTGACAAGTATTTATTTATTTCTTATCGGATTTCATCAAAAATCAATATTGACTCATTTAAAACATCCCTGAACTTCAAATACAGGATCTGATAATGTGGTGTTAACTGTTGCACTCTTAGAAGGCAACTTCAGCCGGCTTCGTCCATTAAAGCAGGACAAACAGTTGCAGTCAGAACTGGAAGTTTAAATATTCAAAATCCAATTATTTCAAAATTTCAAGGAAAATTCATGTTGATCATTAGTTTTATCTTTCAAAGTCTACTAAAGTTGTGGTGATAACTATAAAAATTGGGGGGGGGGACAGTCAACATACTACACTCTTAAAATAGCTTACATGAAATTTGTAACACTTGAAATCTTTACAGTAGCTGTCATGGAAATTTCAATAACCGAACACAATACGGACACAAAGCTAGGTTTTTCAAACCGGGGGGTCTGGGGGGTATGGAATACCGCCTTCCAGTACACCAGAGTTTGTGCGCAAAATAGTGTTATTGAGCTTATAAGTTTCAAACCGGAAATCTAATTTCGAAAAATCTAAGATTTCTGATTTGAAATTCAATAGTACCTACATTTTCTCTTTTTGAACACAATCACTAATGTGCTGTGCCAGACCCCCGGGTTTGACAAAAAATGACCCCCGGTCACAATTTGACAAGTATTTATTTATTTCTTATCAGATTTCATCAAAATCAATAGGGAACTAAAAAAACATGATCTGATGATATGATGTTAACTGTTGCACGTTGCACTTTTAGAAGGCAACTGCGGCCGGCTCCGCCCATTAAAACAAGTGCTTCAACTTAAGACTGAGAATTTTCAATATCTAAACGTTCATATTTGTTGCAGTTGCAGTCAGGACTGGAAGTTTAAATATTCAAAATTCCAAGCCCTACTTGAACTATTTACGTCGAGTACACGTACCGTCAACAGACTGAGCAAAACACAGACTTTTATGTGAAAATCGATAGCTTTATCTTTCAAAGTCTACTACAGTTGTAGTGATAACTATAACAATGGGACAGTTAACATACTACACTCTTAAAGTGTAACAGTCATGGAAATTGTATCGCTGAATATTTCCAAATTAAAATAATAATTCCCAATGAACTTTCAATAATTCTACACAATGTAAACAAAATACGCACACAAAGCTAGGTTTATTAAACCGGGGGGTCTGGGGGGTATGGAATACCCCCCAGTACACCAGAGTTTGTGCGCAAAGAAGTGTTATTGAGCTTCTAAGTTTTAAAGCGGAGATCTAATTTCTAAAAATCTAAGATTTCTGATTTGAAAATCAATAGCACATTTTCGTTTTTTGAACACAATCGCTAATGTCGTGGGGGGTATTCCATACCCCCCAGATCTCCCTGTTTGAGTAATCTAGCTTTGTGATCGTGTTCAAAAAAGAAAATGTATTTTTGAGCTTATGATTCCAGCAAATTAAAATTTGTTACACCGTTATTTGGTGTGTTCCGGTTTTTTTCGTCCACTCTGGGGAAGAAACGCGTGCATCGATTGGGAGCTGTTCACAAATTACGTAACGCAATTTTTGACGTTTTTTAACCCTCTCCCCCCCTCATTGTAACAGATCTTAACAAATTGCGTTATGTAACCGTTATGCACCGTAACAAATTGTCGATCCCCTCCCCCCTAAGGCCGTTACGTAATTTGTGAACAGCCCCTTGGCGATTGACTTGAAATTTCACGCAGACTTGATCTTTTTATATTGTTGTAATTGAATAGTATTGACCTTAAAACTTTAAAAACTGTATTTAAATTTTAAAACAATGTGTTGTTAATCCCACTCGATTGTTCCACAATCTGTGTAGTGGAGGTGTACAAGAAAGTAATGGTTTTTAAAATTTGTTTTAATTTGTTGAAGGTGTAATTGTGCAAATAATTCCTTTTTGGTGATTTTAAGAACCTCGATAATAATTACACGTAAACTGTTTCTGTAACTTTCTTTCTGGGAATACTAATAGTTAACCTGCCGACTGTTCACTTTTAATTTCTATGAAACGGCTTTGTATGAAACCCTAAAATTTTAGGGTTCTGATGTTACAATTTGACTATCAAATTTTTTTCATAAAAAATCAAAAAATAAACAGTTCCAACAGCCACCTTTTTTACGAGATGTAAATGCAGATAGTTTGACAAAAACAAGGATTACAGATGTCATCAACTACGATATCAAGTTCAGTCTGTAAAATTCAAAAAATAATATCATCTATATCTCAGAAACGGCGCAACAAAATAGAAAAATTTATATAAACAAAATAGTAGAGAATAAAATTTATAAGAAAAAATGCTTATTAATTCTTTTATTTCGTGGCACCGTTTTTTTCCGAGATGACAATATTTTTTGCATTTTACCGAATCTTGTTTAAGCTGTTGTCATCAGTCAGAAACAGTGCCCCCAAATAAAAAAATGTATAGAAACAAAACTGAAGGCAATGAAATTTTCAACAAAAAATGTCTATAAGGTTTTGCTGTAAAATGGACTTTTATGTGCAAAAAGCGGCTTGAAAACCGGCAATTTACATTGTTAATATAGGAGTGTCCGGATATTTTCGTTATTCACTGTATATACAGTAGCGGTCATGGAAATTGTACTTGTATTCTTCATAATAATGAATAGAAAATATGAAGAATAGAAATTGATAAAAATTTAAATTTTTGGTTTGAAACTCATAAGCTCAAAAATACATTTTCTGTTTTGAACCCAATCACAAAGCTAATGTTCACAAACCGGGGGGTCTGGGGGGTATGGAATATCTCCAGCACGTTAGTGATTGTGTTCAAAAAAAGAAAATGTGTTATTTCACTTCAAATCAGAAATCTTAGATTTTTAAAAATTAGCTTTGCGGGTTGAAACTTATAAGTTCAATAACACTTTTTTGCGTACAATCTCTGGTGTACTGGAGGGTATTCCATACCCCCAGACCCCCCCGGTTTGAGAAACCTAGATTTCTCATCAAATTAATAGAGGACGCGCCACATCTTCTGTTATTACAGTGACTTTATAGTCACTTTAGAGTCACTTTAGAGTCACTTTATAGTCACTTTATAGTCACTGTCCCCCTAAAGTCACTGTATCTGTTATATAATAGATGGCGCTCTCCTCACTATTACAGTACAGTGACTTTATCTGTACTTTATTTATATTTTTAAGTCACTGTATATTACAGACTTTACACACAAACACTTTTTTGATTGATTCATTAGGACCTATTTCTACTATAAAAAATCATATGATTGCTTTTTTGAAAATTCGATTGACATTTTCCGATTTATTTTGATTGTTGCTTAATTTGGTTTTTTGAAGTGGGCGGGAATTTAATTCCAGCTCTAGCTTAAAACACAAAATTTAGACACTTAATGTCTCAAAGATGTTGCCAGCATCTTGTGAGAGAGACATTCTCAAAATAGCCAAACATAGCAATCCAGCATTTTACCTGTTACGAGTAGCGTACGCCCGCGCTCTAACTTTACATGCACACATTTGAAAGCACAGGTTTAATAAGAAATTCTCGTCCTGTTGCTGAAAATCGATCGGTCATAAAGAAGCCACAGTTTTAAATATGCGTGAATTGAGCGTGCATGGTTTATTTACCCCTATAATAGATCTAGGCAGTGTCAGCTTTGATTGAGTAATTAGCGCAATCAACTGCTAACGCTCAAGTGTCCGGTTTGGATTAAGAATAACCTTCTAACTCCTCAAAATAATCTTATTTTCTAGCTATTTTTCAAATATTATAATGAATCTGTTCAACTCCAAACCATAATTCTATCTTTTTGAAAATACTTCCCTCCCAGACCCCCCAGGCTGTAACAATGTAAACTGCGTACTTTCTCGAACTTTCGATTAGTAAGTGGAGATTCCAGCACAATCCCAGATTGGGCAAACTATACCTGGCAAACCACCGAGGTGTAAAAAATGAATTGGTTGCAATGCCTTTGTAAAAGACAAGAAATGTTTAGAGAGAGAGAAAAATAAATTTCATAGAACCTTGGAATAATTTTTATTTCTAAAAAAATTTTTTTTATATTGAAGAACTAACTTGACTTTCTTTTGTTACAGCAAGGAGTTGGCGTTGAATTTGTACGAATTCTTCCTGAAACCAATCCACCTCAGCTTACCAATCTTTTTTGCGAGTGTGATACAAAAGACGACGTGGTGAGTATTTAATTTTTTTAAATTTCATTACTAGTAATTGGGGTGAAAAATAAAATAAAAAATTATTCTAAATCCCAGATCCAATTTTCCGTACGGGAACAATGAGACTCTTCAAAATTTTATTATATTCCAAAAAAAGTAGTTTTTCCCTATAAAAGATTTTGGTTACAAAAATTCGAAATTAATTTCCAAAAAAAGTCTTTTTCTTTTTAAATTTAAATTCAAATTTTATTTTAAATAATTTTTGAAAATAAAAAAAAAGTTTATTAAAAAAAAGGAATTTTTAATTAATTATTCGAAAATATCTAATTTTACTCAAATCATTTTATTCGAAAAATATTAAAATCATAATCAAGAACTTGACTGCAAAAGACCCGGTTTCCCTACCTAGTGGTTGCAATCTCAAGTATTTGGCGGGAAAACGCGAAAATTAAATTTTTTTAAATATTTACAAAATTTACAATAAATAAAAGACAATTTACAATACAAATAGACAATTTACAAAATAATTCGCACAACTGCAACGCAGGATTTTGGAATACAACAATATGGTCTGGTATAGCCGTAATAACTTGAAAACGGTGAAAGATATCAAAAATCTTAAAGACATCAAAAGTGTTAAGCGTGAAAAGATGAGTATTTTCCGTTAAAAACATTTTGATATCTTTTACCGTTTTCGAGTTATATGAAAAAACGTGCGCGAATTACACTCGAGCTGTTGTGATTTTTAATTCCAACTTTTGTTTAGAATTCAACCTACCTTAAAATGCGGGCTTTTAAACGAGCGGTAGAAAATTGTTTACACTTCCATCCCATTCAATTTCGTGATACAATACCAACAGACCATCACTAATTTATTTCAGTCGGATCATGGCGTGCTACGCTGTTTTAAGGAACAAATTAAAACGTTGCTCTGTGAAGAGATTTAAAATTTACTGGAAAAAATTAACCAAAACAACATATTTCAAGCATATCCAAATGGATTTCAAATTTTACACTTGATCTGCGACTGTGAAATTAAAAAGAACGAAAAAATTGCGGTTTTCAATTTATAATTCAACAGTTACATCGGGCGCGGGAGGGGAAATCCAATTTACGTTTACCACAATAATATATTGAAGAGTAAACAAGGACGAAAAGTTATTGTAAATAATTCAAAATGGTGCACTTAATTATACACGCCAGTTGCTAACAATTGACTATAAAAGTTTAACGGTAGTCATTTTTTTCTTTACTTTTTGTTTGTAGTAATTTACTTGTCTCACTAATTAATGTTTTATTGTTTTTTTTTTGGCAAAAAAAGTAGGCAGAGTTATTGATTTATGCGGCATTGCAGTCTTAGTTACAGCAGTGGATTTTGCAGCATGGAAACGATGGGTTTAGGCTTTCTCTTTCCAGTGAACATCTGCACGCGCGGATTTATAAGTTTGAAAGAATTTACAATCATTTTTTCATTTAAATGCAAAAATTCACTTTTGGTTGTAGAAAAACCTTTTACATTAATTTTTTTAAAGTGATTTTGCACATTTTTGTTTTGTAGACTCACAGACCACACCCGCCCGCTGAAGGGTTAACATTAAACTGTAATCGCTAACCCTGTTAAAGATAAACGGCGTAAACCAATAAGATATCAAAAAAGTAAATATTATGTTAAACAAAAATTGTAAAAATCAAAAAGAGTAATAAAAAATACAGCTTTCAGTAATTGTAACTTTTAAGTTTTATAACCGGCTCTAAGGTTACCTTTTTCTCCAAGAAAATTTTTAGTCGATCAGTTCATTGCTTCGAGAGGAATCATATCAAAAAATGAAATAAATATGCTATACGCACAGAGAGAAATAAGTGATACTAATCTACACAATTGCACAATTGTGTGGATTAGTATCACAAATTCTTTTCTGTGCGGTAAATTGGCATTTTCACCATTACAGTATTGAGACCCCGAATGGAGAATACTAAAAGATGTATTATTTTCAGACCATAACATGCGATTGCGAATCAACTCCAGCATTTCAGTTGAAATGTTTTCGCCAAACGGGCGACAAAGTCGAAACATCTCATTACCGTGTCAATGTGAATCGATTCCGGGCACGGTTAAACATTTCATGCATCACCGACAAGCTACTGGCTGATCTAAAGTGCGATGGATGGCCTGAAATTAAAGTGTCTCTTGCAGCCGTCGGTAACATCAAAAATAACCTCGACGAAACGCATCTTCAAGAAGTTATTACGTAGGTGAAATTCATTTTTATCATTTAAAAATAAACGTAAGTTTTATCGAATCCAATAAATTCATTGCAGATTCGGACATTTAATTGTTTAATTTTTCTCATTTGATTTTTTTGCAGGGAGATTATTGTAAATGCCTTGAGAAACACGGAATTGCATTTTAATCTAGCCCAGTATCCAACTTGTCCAAGGCTGGTCCGTCATGTGGCCACTGCTGGCCACACGCTTCCGGTACATTATGACAGTATGGTAGGTCACTTCCTGTTTCCTAATAATTGTAATTAGGATAAATACCGAACAATTGATTTTTAGATAAACGCATTTACATCAACACCAAACCACGCATCTAACCGCAATGCTGGAGGCGATAAGCGTCTTCTGGTAAAAATCATCCGTGCATCTCAACTGGGATCGAATCAAGGATGCAGCGAACCATATTGTGTGGTCGAAATGGACGAGCCCTCGCAGAAAAATCAAACATCGGTCCAGAAAAACACAGATTCTCCATTTTGGGACGAACACTTCCTCTTGTAAATATTTTTAACCGCAGTTCGATATTCCATTATTAACTTTGTTTCGTCTACAGCGATTTATCTCCAAGCACGGCTGAGTTGCTGTTTGAAGTGTACGATCGAACCACAAAACGTTTCTTGGGTTTGGGTATAGTGGGCGTTGAAGAGCTACTGATAAATCCATCACAAAGACAAATTATTACATTACAAAGCCGTCCTTACGAGAGCGATTCTATTTCTGGAACCCTCACAGTCGAAGTACTCTCTCCTTACCCGCAAAACGTTTTCATCTAAATGTTTTTTTTTTTAGTTCCTATTTATTGAAGGAGCAGATATTCCAAATTTAGGCACTAACCAACCTTATAAAATTAAAGAAACATTGCAAGGTGCCCCTCCACACTTAAGTCCTACACAACACGTGTTATTCCAAAACGGTAACTTTTGACCTAAATTGTACTTTTCAGTTTCAATATGATTTATTTCTTTAGATTCCTTGATGAATGGAAACCACACCACTTACGGTGACTTTGACCACAGTAAACAACAACTTAGTCCAAACAAAAATCCCCTGGTCATTCACAGCGTGCAAAGGGTGAGTTATTTCGTTTAAGCAGAAACCTGTTGATTAACCTTAACCGTTCTTGCAGAATCCATCTCAAAGGCTGGTGAAGGTAATATTTTAACCATTTTAATTCTTTAGTAAACTTAAAAACAAAGCTAACTTGATTTTGATTTGATTGTGAAATTTTGTTTGATTTACTAATTACTAACACAGGTTGAGCTAAGTAGTGAAGGCAGTTGGAAGGAAATCGAGCGAGTCGAAAAACAGATTGAACCAGAGTCCGAAATTAGTGAGATTAACGAAGTTAAGGACATTACGAATGGTTCGATTAGTTTGCCAGATACAAACGGCAGTGCGAGTAAAACAGGAACTTTAGATAAGGTAGGCGCAATTTTTGACGCAGACTTTAAGTTTTAATTGTAAGTAAAATAGTTTGCAGTTTGATGACTTTATCTTTCTTTTGGGTACTCAAAAGTGACTTATCTGTTTTATTCTGTAGCAGGGGGATTATTCCTTACCTTCTGGAACCATGCATTCTCCAATAGGGGTACCGCTTGACCCAAATCTCGATTTTCGAGGAAGACCGAGAAAAAGGCGAGACTTCTTCGGGACAATTAAAAGAAGACTTAATAAATCAAAGGCTCGCTCGAAATCTGCGGGACCTGGTGAAAACAACATTGGACGGGACGAATCTCTAAATAGATCCATATCTGCCGACAGAAACCGAACTGATGATGGTGAGTAAATCATTTTCACGCTGGGCTCTTCCTTTCCTTTTTCTTTTTTATAACTTCGATGTTTTGCTATTTCTTGTAATCTTTCTTAATTGGTTTTAAGGCGAAATTTCCCTTTCTCATATAATTTTTAAGTTGTTTGCTGTTCTTGCTTTCCGAAATTAAAATTACCAGGTAAGCTAGTTCGTTCTGTTAATTGAATCAGGGATGTTAAAAATGCTTACAATTTGCTTTCTTCATGACATTTCATATTTGCATTAGGTTTACGGCTACATATTCCAGGAAGAGAAGAAACGTCGAGGAGATCGAGCTTGTCAGAGGCGTCTGGACTTAGCAGCGCATCCACGAGAACTTACATAAACGAAGCCAGTACTTTGGTACTGGAAACATTAGAAAATGGAATTAAAAAGCATTACTTGGTTCCGCTGTCACTTGCCCAAAAATCAAAGTGGAGGAAAAAAGGCACCAAACTTCACATATTTAACGATCACACGTTTATTGCAAAACATATTTCCGGGTATGTTTTTTCAATATTTCAAATATTTTAAAAATACCTTAACCTCACAATTTTTAGTGGCACAATTTGTCAAGTTTGCAGCAAAAGCGTAGCTAGAAGACTTGGAAAGCAAGGTTACGAATGTCGGGATTGTTTTTTGAAATGTCACAAACACTGCCATGTGAAAGTTAACGACAACTGTCCACAATCAACCATCCACAATATAGAATTGTAAGTTTTAACTTTTTTTAAAATTATATTACTAGAATATATTTGGTCGCTATGCGGTGTAGGGTTACTTCAAGACATTCGTTCATACCATGTTTCTGTCAGGTCAGATTACTGATCTAAATTGGGGGCCTTCGCCTAAAAATATGAAGTACATAGATGTATTTTAGGTTACCAGTTTTTTTAGGTTGGTAACTTGAAATCCAATCTGAAATGACAGACATGGCGGTATTTATTATATAAGAAGACTAGCTAAACGATGGATCTCTATTTTAGGGGTATAATTAAAAAATTCCTAACACTAACCTAAGATCGACCGGTGCATCTCTATTTTAAGTTTTTACTGTTCTAATATTGCCAATTTTAATATTTCGTTGATCCGATTATCCGTTGATCCGGCTATCCGATTATCCGGAAATATATTAAGACGTTGATTCATCTTCAATTTTGTAACGTACATTTTCTTTGTCTTCAACTTGTTTTAACCAAAAATATGCTCCCCTTTCAGAGGATTTTGATTTTTGTCGTTCTGCAGTTCATACAGAATGTTACCTTGGTACATCTTTTTGCCAGTTTCAGGATTTTGCTGACCGAACTTCTTGACGCGTTAGTGCTGTGACCATGGGCGTTCATAGGGTTTTTTTCAGAGAGGGGCAAAATAAAAAAAATATTAAACACAAAAATTTTTTAATTTTCTGTATTTGCAGAAAAGAATAAATTTCAAATTCCGTGGTTTCTTCGCGAACTTAATAATAACTTTTTCCTCAAAGTTCAAATTTAAAAAATTTTCCCCCTCCCTGCCAATGGACCCCAATGGCTATGATCTATGGTCCAAAATCTGAAGCATCTTGTAGCACCTATGCACTCTGCCGACGTTCGTCAGGCCTATTTTGAATTTATTGTTTAAATCAAACTTTCATTTCATGCTTTCCATTGAAGAACTGGGTATTCTGTTTGTTCTTTTCATTTTTGATCGCTCGCTTCCGTTCTTCCACGGAGTCTAGCAGCAAAATCCTCGACAATGCTTTTAACGATCTTCCAAAATGGCGACGAAACTACAAGTGGTACCGCAAAGTAATTTCAACTGTGCACTCAAGTTAAACTCAACTTTCATTTTATAGAGATCTCGGATAAACAGATGTTGAAGCCACTGTGTCTCATCCTGGCCTGAGTTAGTTTTTAACCATAGGATCTTAACCACATTTTTGCGTTAGGGATCTTTGAATTCAATTTTCGTGTCCACCCTTTTATGGTGATAACCCATATTGATGATCCATATAACATAGCAGAGTTTACAACTACCGCTAAGGGTCTAGAAATATTTGTCCTAGGGTCTAGGAATCCTCCTTGCACCAAATTGCCTTTTCGCCGAACTGGTTACGCCGAATCGGCTGCGTCTAACTGGCTGCGTCTAACTGGCTGCGTCTAACTGGCTGCGTCTAACTGGCTGCGTCTAACTGGCTGCGCCCAACCGACGGCGCCAAAAGTCCCATTCTCACAGTTAGTACATCGGCCTCCGAATGTTACGCATCAGTCTGTTTAACGCCGAATTAACTAACCAATGTAATACGACGAATAATTTCGTTGCAATTGTTCAAACACAGTAAGAAACATCAGAATGTTCTCTATTGGGTGAACAGGGGACTGCATAATATTCTGCACCTACCTTTTCAATTTTTTTTAACCTAAAGTTTATAATGTCGAATAATTGTAAAATGAGCTTTTCCACCAATAGCCCTAATTTTTAAACTGGACTTAAGCGTGAATAATGATGGCCACCAAACCCCGAAATGCCGTATCGTCTAATACCAGGAACCTTACGTTGTGCACACAACATCCTACCCTTGATATTACCAACCCAGTCGTAGTACTTCCTTCATATCGAAGAATGAACTTAACATTAGCTGATGAGTAAACCAAATGCAAGAGACATACGTAAAACATAATAAGTGAAGCTTTATTAGGCATCTTCTCCGAGTCATAAAGGTCCATTACCATTATGATTTTTGTAAATTTTTCTATGGACACAAATGCGTCGTTAAAGATATCACATTTTAAATTTTATAACAGAAGACTTTTTTTCGCCTCGTCATTCCTAGAAAGCCCCCCCACCCAGATATGCGTGAAGTTAGCCCCACCATTTTTGAAAATTTAAAAACTGAATATTGTGCCGGACTATGTCCGATGTGTGCCAATTTGTGCCGTATTTTGTTATTTTAGTTTTGTTTGTTTGGATTTTATAGATTGCTTTTTTTTGTATTTTTTATTATTAATTTTAGTTTTTTTAAAAAATTTATTTATTTTTTAAAATAACAATTTCCAATGAACTTTCAATAACCGTACGTGATATAAACACAATACGCATACAAAGCTAGGTTTTTCAAACCGGGGGTCTGGGGGGTATGGAATACTCTCCAGTACACCAGAAATTCTGCGCAAAAAAGTATTATTGAGCTTATAAGTTTCAAACCGAAAATCTAATTTCTAAAAATTTAAGATTTCTGATTTGAAATTCAATAACACATTTTATTTTTTTGAACATAATCACTAATGTGCTCAGGGGTATTCCATACCCCCCAGGCCCCACGGTTTGATAAACCTAGCTTTGTGATTGCGTTCAGAAAAGAAAATGTATTTTTGAGCTTATGAGTTTCAAACCAGAAATCTAACTTTTTATCTATTTTTATTCTATTTTGTATTCTCTATTATTAAGAATATAGGTAAATTACTTAGGCCCAGGTTTTCAATCGTAAGTTAACCTTAGGTTAACCCAAATTTAATGGTTAACTTAGATTTCTGACCAATCAGGTAGTCATAAACGTAGGTTAACCCTGAAATTTAGATTAACTTACGATTGAAAACCTGGGCCTTAGAAATCTATTTTTTTAATTTCTCAAAAATGGTATTTATCAAAATAAAATTTTATGATTTACGGCTCTCAACGGCACACGTCGAGTAAAAAAATCAAAAATGGCTTGGCTAACTTCTACCCCAAAAAAATAAGCAATTTCTATAAAATCAAAAAAATGCGGCGCAGCGTAGCATACATCGACCTTCAAAACTGGTGGCTGCATTCGCCACATGTAAATTTAGCGGCAATTTCAAATGATTTAAAATCGTACATCAAGCGCTAAATACAAATTACGTTTGTATCATTACAAGTTTATTTCATAAAACTAGTAAATATAACCTATAATTTCAATCTTTTAACAATATTACCTACTTCCAAGTTGAGTTACAGCAATTTATTAACAATTTATTTTTTCCTATGGGTCTCATCTACCTGTTTTGAGTGAATAATGGGGTAAGCAGAAGCGCTAGTGTATGATAGTGTTGATTTAAAGCATTGCATGACATCACAATTTGTTATAAACCCATCTGTTTTATTTTGAATAATCATCCATCATCAAGGCATTCAACTGAAACAGGATATATTTCCTGACATTGCTTATTTTTTTTATGTTGCCCTGTTTATTGTCATCATAATGTGATGTGGCTTATAAATTAACAGTTTACTTGAAATTGTCGGTACTTCCCCCGGGAAGGGAATTTTTATAACCTTCAAATGCATGCACGTCATCTTAATTAATATTTTGCACACCATTTTTAATTCACTGTGTGCTTATTGTAATTGATTTTTTTAGGTAATTCACCTCCACACACTTATTTATTTCCATTGACCTATTGTTTCCATTATTCCAGCTGTCCACAAAATTCGACAATTTTTGTTTAATTTGACCGTTCCTGTTTCAGATCGTACATCTCCAACCCGTACACGGACAAAAACATCAGGATGTTATAAAAAATGCTAATATTATCATTTTATAGTTCATAATTTTTTAAACGGGTAGAGTAGAAGTTATAAAATTTTAATATCTGCACAACTAGCTTTGTTTGTAATCTATCCACATGAAACAATCATCCACCTTTTAAACGAATCATTGTTTCGTTATATTTACTTTAAGACACTTTTGTAATGTTTGTTTATTTTAATTTATTTGTAAATAATTTTTGTTGTGGTATTTCAAATATTTAATTATTGTTTACCGATTTACGTGTTGGTTGTATTATTTATTTGACTCGGTATATCAAACACGTGCCGGTACGCGAGGAAACTAAAATTACGCCATCTTTGTTTTCTTATTTTAATTATTATAAATCAACTACTACATATTCTCAGGCACCTTAGTTGTGCAGTTCATTGCTTAATTGTGTCACGTTGCGTCGCGTCGTGTCGTTAAGAATCTTATTCTACTTATTGCAAAATGCGCAATTTAGTATTTCAAGAGGATACAGATAGGGTCTGACAGCTTCGTGTGTTAGGCAACTTTTGTGCCTACATACATATTTTTTTGAAAGCAATCTTCAGCGAAAGCAGCCATTGCGTTTGCTTGATCTGTATGTATCTTACAACGCAAGGCCATGGGTGGAAAGGGTTAAGGTAAGGGACGGTTATTACGGTAATTCTAAAGAAGAAAAGGCTTACTGCTAAATGCTTTTCTAAAGACGAAAATTCATGTACTTTAACTCCAATTGTTTAAATTTAAAGAAAAATATTTTTTAATATTGAAATAAAAAAGTAAAATTTATATGTATGTAAAGTGCCTGTAAGTTTTGGTAGCTTTTGTTATTATATTATTTTGTTGTACTTATAAAAAATACTTTTGTTACTTCTTATTATTATTAACTACACGTTAAAATATTGTGCTAATTTTGTTAAATTTATTCACAAAATAAAAAAAAAATAAAATTTTTAAATTGTTTCATTTACTAACAAGTACCTTCTAGGTAAAAGCAAAACTCCTAGAGATGGCTTTTAACTGCAATATCGGGTATTACGCCAATCCTACTGTAGAAGGAAGAAAAATGATGGACCTAGGATAGAGCTCAGAGCAACTCCCTGCGTAATAAAAACAAAATTTTATATTTTATAAATCTTGTGCATATTTGAAATTCTTGAACACAAGGTGGCGTTTAGTTAATGTAAATTCCCAATATCACCGGTGGGAATATACTTGTTTAGTCTTTGTCAAAACGGCTTGGAGCGGAGAGGACCGGAGCGCAGAGTAGCTCAAAACTATTATTATATTATATTATTATCAAAATATTATTATATTTATGTCACTTGGTATATCATTTTTTGAATATATTTCAATAAAAAGTTGCAAAAAGAAAAAACTGGCCAGTTTATGGCATTTGTTTGCATGAAATTTATTTGCATAAAACAAAGCTGATTACTTACCTACGTAGTTTGTAGGCTATAAAATAACACGGCCTTGGTATTTAAAGGTTTAAAAGTTAAAACATGTTCAAAATAATGGGTAAATTAGTAAATAATAAAAATTAAAAACAAGATTTTTAGAGCTTGTTTTATAGACCAAGAGCCCGTGCTACTTAAAATATGGTAATCGGTTTACGCCCATAGACCACCGAAATTAGTATTATCAATTGTTACGTTGCTATAGAGATGCTCGCCATACATGATTTCCGGGGCGAAGTGAGGGTAGGGGTCTTACCAACCTGTTATAAAACATTGAGTGAAAATGATCATAAGTTTATGGCTGAGGATAGTGGGAAAGTAAAGATTTCAGTACAATAATCCGACGCTCACGGTTGTCAGTCGTTTACAAAGTGGCGTTCACCTGCTGTAATCCTTGAAACATGTAAAAAAAACAAACAAAAATAATTACGAGTTTACGACTGAAAATGGGGAGGGGGGGGGATCTTACCATTACCCTTTGCCATGTCGTATATGACTGACGGTTATAGATTCTCGAAGTGTTAAATACAGATAACTTATCGTTAAATTTTTGAATGTAAACTTATCATAAAAAAGTACTTAAAATTTTTTTTACCAAAATCGGCTGGCACGGCGCCCTTCCGCCCCATTGAAAATGACTGACAGGGTGAAGTTTGTGTCGTTTGAAGGGTAATAGTAAGATTCCTCCCATTTTAGTAAGTAAGTCGGGGCTAAAATATTCAAAAAATAAATAGAAATAAATTTGCATTATAATAAAGCGATGATTTTTCAAATGACATGTAAGTAAAATTAACAAACCGTCCGCTCACAATGAATTGGGAACAATGTATGAATTAATATTTGTAAATTATCATAAATTTATTCAAATATAAAAAAAACTGCGGTAGGGAGGCGAACCAGCTACCTTCGGACTCGTAGTCTAGAACTCTGGTCTCTAGCCTACCAGGTTGAAATTTTTAAATTGAAATTTTTAAACTCGATTTTCTTGAGTTTGTCTCGATATCTGGCCCTATTATTTTGCGAGAGTGATATTCAACATCTGACCATATATGTCCTATAAATATAAGAATTCTTTAAATTCCGTCTACCCCGAGTTTCCCTTGTAAGCTTAAAAAATTTTAATTCAAAAAAGGGGGGGCCAACTACACGGATGTTTAACGCTACCTCTGTGGATAGGTTTGTTTACCACTAAGATAAAAATTAAAACTGAAAAATCTATTGCTGTAATTATACGACCAGCACCAAATAAAACGTAAGCAGCAGGATTTCAGAAGAATCCAACATATTATCACCTATTCCGTAAGAAATCAATAATAAATAAAAAATGAATTAATTAATTAAGCAATAAAAAATCTGAAAGTAGCTACAAATAATTAATAAAAATATTTAAAGATAGAAATTTAAATAAATACTCCCCTTTGGAATTTAAGTTCAGAAAAAATGATTTAATTAAAAATATTTGTTAGAATACCCACCCAAGAGAAATAATTATATCTACTGATCGCAAAATTATCAGTGAACTTACAAAGTTAGTAAAAAACTCCGACTATCATTATATAAAGCTTTTCACAAAATATTCACGAATAATTGAATCATTTCTTGCAATTTTTTTAAATTGCAACCTTTGTTTTTTTCACAAGATGTAGTATACGGTAGCAGTTATGGAAATTGCATCGCTGAATATTTCCGAATTAAAATAACAATTTCCAATGAAATTTTAATAATTATGATTTGTCGATCGAAGTTATTTATATTATTTATTTAAAATGTACTATACTTCGTTTTTTATATTTTTTATTTGTTAGACAACATGTTTCGAATATGGAATATTCATCTTCAGGAAGTCTACAGAAGATTATGTTACAAATATATTATTATAAGATAAAGTTATAACGTACCAAAATTAAAATATTGTTTGAAAAATTATTATACTAAATTTGAAAATTGTTTTTTGAAGTTGACGTTAGATGGTGTGTTGATTTAAAAAATAATGAATGTGAAGAGGGTGTGTGTAGTTTTCAAATTGTTAACCTAAAGGTGTGTGTATATAAAAAAACCATTATAGTTTTCGAGAAGAAACCCATGAGCGATAACCTTAGAAAATCATTTCTTAAACTCTAAAAACTCAATCAGTTCACAAAAAGCTATTATAACATCTAAAAACGCTATAACGAAGTCGAAAACCAAACTAGCAGCTAAAGCTGCGTCAAATGATGCCGCTTTACACAAAAGATTAGGAAAAATGTTAGCAAAATCAAATTTACCTACTAGGACGAAGGCACACATAATGGCAGCTCAAACACCAAATCAATCATCCATGTCGGACGCTAACACCCAGGAGGACAGCATGGAAATCAGCAAAACTGCACAAGGATTGGCGGCACTAAAATTCACCCCCACACTGGGCGTATACAACAAATACAGATTACTGGCATCCTTACCAGAAGACTCACAACCATGGACCGAAGTCTAAAGAAAACAGCGTAGCCAACCAGTGATAAAACCACTTGCAGCCAACGTATCGGCGGCTGCAAGAAAACCTATCACGCCCCCCCCCATAATCCTAACCCACCTAATAACCGACATTATTAAATTCCAGGCTTAAATTCCAGGCCCAATGTAAAAAGGTAGCAGCGAACCTCATCCAATTCCAAGCCGTAAGAGGACAAACTTGGATTCCGGCTCTTTTCTTTTACAGTTCAACCCGGACGTCCAAATCCAGGAAATCGTCAAAATAAAGGACGTACAATCGTCAATTGTACATTGGCAACAATATGCCAAAAGAAATACCAGGACCCAATGCCACCGCTGTCAAAACTATGGACACGGTTCCAATAACTGCAAGTAGGCATAGGGGCACTTGGGCTGACCTCATTTGACCCCGATAACGGTATATAATACGGTATATATCGGTACATACCGGTAGATAATACGGTATATAACGGTATCATACCGGTAAATAATACGGTATATAACGGTATCGGGGTCAAATGAGGTCAGCCCAAGTGCCCCTATGCCTACTACTGCAATATGATACCAAAATGCGTTAAGTGCACAGAAAAACACTTAACATCCAAATGCCCAAGGATCAGCAAAGACGAGAACGTTCGATGCTGCAAACAACAGCATTTCACAAACAACGCCGGCCATCAGCCGCAAAACAATTTCAATGTTCAATCACATAACTTTCCTTCTCTACCCACCCGTTCCAGTGCACCTGGACCACCGGTCACCAACGCGCATAACTACACGCGCAACCTAACTCCACCCACCGAACGGCCTATTCCAACTCGCGATTCACCAATAAACGCGACAATAAACCCAAACGCAAATGACCTCAAAACCTTATTCGCGGAAATCCGCGACCTAAACGAGACTTTCAATATTTCGCTTATGATAACGATCGTGCGCGAACTAAAATCTAGGCAAGCGGGAGTCACAGACATGATGTCGAAACTGCAAGTTCTATTAGAAATTGCGGCCAAATATGACCCATAAACCCAAAACCTGCACCAATAAAATCAAAATTTTATCCTGGAACGCGAACGGATTTACACCGAAGTTGCACGAACTTCACCTCTTAGTAGCCCAAACCAATCCCGACATCATCCTAATCCAGGAGACAAAACTCAACAAACGAGCCCCTCCAAAACTCCATACCTACTCCCAAATAAACCAACTCAAATCCTCCTCCGCAGGAGGACTCCTAACCTACGTCGCGAACTCGCTAAATGCATCGATTATGCAAACTAACACCACGGTCGCGGAAACACAAGCAATTCAAATAAAAGACTTTGTAGTCGTAAACTTCTACAATTCACCATCAAAAAAAATCTGCAAAAACAAACTAGATCAACTACTACTTCTCGGAAACAGAGTCATAATTGCTGGAGATTTCTACGCGAAACACCCGGACTGGAACAATACAAACACAAACACAAACGGCCCCACCCTACACGCATACGTAAACGCTCACCCAATTCAACTTTCCTACCCGGAAGATTACACCCATTACCCCTACAACCCGCTCCAACAACCCTCCACACTCGATCTCGTAATTGCCAGTAACGTAATAATTTGCGACATCACCGCGTTAAACAAACTCAGCTCCGATCACACACCCGTTCTAACCGAAGTAGGTAGTCTTCAATTACCATTCTTCCCGCCCAGACCAAAACAAAAAACCGACTGGCAAAAATTTGGCAAACGCGAAAGTAAACTCAAACTCTGACATCGACGACGCGATTGACGCCCTCACTAATAGCATCACGGAAACCTTTTCGCGAAATACAAAACTAAACCCAACTAAGTGCAGCCTCAACCTTCCACCCGAAATTCTACAAAAAATCCAAAATAAAAATAAACTTCGGAAAATTTTCCAACGCACCAAATTCCCTTCCCTCAAAACCCAAATTAACCGCCTAACCAATGATATCAATACCTCAATTCAAAAAATAAAAGACGCCAATTGGAACAAAACTTTCTCCGAAATCACTCCTCAAAACTCCAAAAAACTATGGACCGTCGCGAAAGCATTGAAAAATAAAAACTCCACATCTCCCATCCCACCCCTCCAAACTCCAGGCGGGCTGAAAACCCTAAACCTAGACAAATCAAATGCAATTGTCAGCACATACGAACAAAATCATAATCTCACGGCGCACCTTTCGGACCCTCAAACCAACTCCATGGTCCAACGATCAAACCTTATATTCCAAAACTCCGAATACACAATACTCCACCCGACGCCCTCACCTCACCGTCAGAAGTCAAAGCCATCATCAAGTCACTAAAATCCAACAAAGCTCTTGGCCAAGATAACATTTCAGCAGATATCCTAAAGCGCCTACCCAAAAACCTGATCCTCCAAATATACTACATCCTCAACTAACGCTTAAAAAACCAATACTTCCCATCCGCCTGGAAAAACGCAATTGTCATCCCCATCCCAAAACCAGGAAAACCCAAAAACATCCCATCCAGCTACCGCCCCATCAGCCTCCTCCCCACCCTCTGTAAAGTTCTCGAAAGAATCATCCTAAACCGCCTTCAGCAACACGAACTAAAATTCCCATCCTTTATACCTGAACAATTCGGCTTCAGGGCAAATCATAGCACCACCCTTCAACTCACGAGACTTGCAAACATAATCACGGTGAATTTCAACATAAATAAAACCACTTCAGTAGTCACTCTCGATATCGAAAAAGCCTTCGATACTGTTTGGCACCAAGGCCTCATCCGCAAACTTCTAAAGGCGAAAATCCCCCCCTACCTAATAAAAATCATCGCCAGCTTCCTAAGTAACCGCACATTTCAAGTCAAAGTTGATCACTCTCTCTCGAATCATCACCCCATCCCGGCCGGACTCCCCCAAGGGTCTGTCCTAGCCCCAACCCTATTTTCCTACTACATTAATGATATCCCTGAACATCCCAATAGCAGACTCGCGCTTTTCGCGGATGACACCGCGGTCATCACCGAATCGTTCACTAAAAATCAATCGCTAATATACCTCCAACGGCACCTCGACGCGCTCGAAGAGTATAAATAAATGGAAAATTAAACTAAACGCAAAGAAAACCACGCTCACGCTTTTCTCACACAAACACGATAAACTCACCCGACAAATTAAACAAAACAACGTCAACATCACTCGCACCCCGACCGTTAAATACCTCGGCGTAACGTTAGACGAAAAACTCACCTTCAGAGAGCACTGCATCACAACGACGAGAAAAGCTAACGCGATTTACCACTCGCTATACCCACTCCTCCACCAAAAATCCGAAATCCAAAGCAACATGAAAATCCGTCTGTACAAAACGGTTGTACGTCCCCTACTCCTCTACGCCGCTCCAGTCTGGTGCAAAACGTCCAAATCAAACACCGATCCCATCCAACGCCTCCAAAATAAATTCCTCCGATTAATTACCGGCGCACCGCGACACACAGAAACTTTTGAACTTCACGAACAAGCGCAAACCCTCACAATCCGGGCTAAAATCAACCAAACGGCCGTTAAATTCTACACCGAAACCACCGTGAAAAATCCGTCGACAGCAAACATCACCTTCTTCTGCAAATCCAACACCCCTTTCAAAATCAAACATAAACTAATCCACAACGTCCTCTTCTAAAATACCATAAATCTTTCCTAATCAAAACAACGTTCATTAATTAAATTCAATTCCAAGTAAAATATGTAGCCCGACCACGAAGCCAATCGGGATTTCTGTTTGTTTGTTCGTTTTTTAGTTCTAAGCGTTTTCTTGTTATTACTTAGATTCTTAAACACACCGCTGGGTTTTTGTACTCTTTTTTACCTAGATAATTTCATACTTTTCTTAACAAATCATTAAAATGTAATCAAATCCACTAATAGTCTGATAAATTGTAATAGCAATAGGCACTGACTGAAAATTGCGAAAAACCCGTTTTTGTGACCTTTGACCCCGAGTAAATTTTTTTCTAGGTGTCGGATCGATGAGGACTTTTTACATTTCATTTATAATAATGTTTTGAACAAACCTACCAATTTTCAGCCATGTGTGAATTATTGTAACCTCGCCTCTATTTTTTGGTCTAATTTGACCGGACTAATAGTAGATTTTGTTGTTGGATGGTTAATTGAAGATCTAAAAAGTTGAGTTGGTGGTTTGTTTCAGTTTCTATTGTAAATTTTATGTTCTTATGGATGTTGTTGATTTGATTTAAAAATAGGTTAAGTTGTCAATGTAAATATGTCAATGTCATTGTCAAATACTGACTCACCCAATGATGATTATTTGCCAAGCAAATACCCGAAGAACAGGACCCCACTAATCTTGAAAACATTTGTACAATCATCACAAGATCGGAGAGATGCTGGACCATCAAGAAATAGAGCCAATATTCAAGCTGAAGGTCCACATAAATGCACGTCATGCAAGAGAGATTTTGAAACAAAAAGAGGCCTAAATATACACTCAAGCCGATCCATTATATGCTCGCAAAGCAAGAAGTCAACCTTTTTATCTCTAAATCACCAATCCATCCAAATTCAGCCTCATCCAAGCGAAGATGCCAAATTGAACACAAACTGTGACATTTTGGACAAAATTTGCAAACTGCGCTTCAGAGGCCGTCTTTTACATCGCATCCCAAAAGGAGCCCGAGCACTAGCTGCAGAGAAATATTGTAGCTGCATAGACGATATCTTAAGTAATGACTCCACGTTTTATTGGCTAAATTTTTTTACATTCAGTTACCCCTGCCTCAAAGTTCCTCGTAAGCAAAAAAAATTTGATTCGCTGAGTAAAAATGGTTCCCTTTCAACCAAAATAATTAGGTTGCTACGAAATTTTCCAAAAGAAAAATCATCTTCAACGGCCATTCAAGAATCTTTGAAGGAATCAACATCAAAACGCAAACATACATCATCCAACAAGAATAACGCAGAACAAAAATCGGCCGATATAGCTGCCGCCAAATTATCTGACGGAGACATAAAAGAGGCTCTTCGCATTGCATGTTCAGACAATAAAATCGCCCCGGCAACTGAAGGCAATACCCTCATCATGCGTGAGAAACACCCAAAACGTTACTCAGACTTCCGTGAACCACCAAGTACCACCAACCATAACCCGGTTCAAGTTTCAGAAAATGACGTAGAAAATGCCTTAAACTCTTTTACTAAGGGTACGGCAGCTGGATTAGATGGTCTCCGTCCTCAACACTTACTTGATATGATAGACTCACGCAACGGTGATCATGCCCAAAAGTTATTAAGATCTACCACGGCTTTCATCAACAAAATTCTTGAGGGCAAGATACCTGATTTTATCAAACCTCCGTTGGAGCTATTCTTTGCTCGCTCAAGAAGTAAGACGGCAGCCTCAGACCAATCGCTGTAGGCCTAACGCTTCGTCGCGTCGCCTGGCCTCAAAATGCGCTATAAATAGCATCAAAAATCGTGCTATACCCTACCTCAAGCCGCTACAGCTTGGCTTTGGAATTTCAGGCGGCGCAGAAGCCATCGCACATACTGTTCGTTCAATCATTAACGCCGAACAAGTTATTAACGAACACGATAACATTTTACTCAAAGTAGATTTCAAAAACACATTCAATCTAATTAGACGGGGCACGATGATGGAATTAGTCTCGGCAGACTTTCCGGAAATATAATATTATGTTCATGCGAGTTACAGCAACACGTTTACCCTCCTTTATGGTAACAACATAAGTCCCAAGAAGGAGTTCAACAGGGAGCTCCTCTGGGTCCGTTTTTATTCTGTGTTGCAACCCACCCATTATTTCAAAAACTCAAGTCAAAATTGAACGTATGGTATTTAGATGACGGAACACTTTTGGATACACCCGAAATAGTAGCTGCAGACTATAAAATTATAGACAGCGAGAGCCCAAAATACGGTCTATTCTTGAACAAAGAAAAATGTGAGTTATGCTCTATCTCTACGTCAACATAATTGGAAAATTTTTCGTCAGAATTCATCGGATCTAAAGTCACCATCAAGAACAATCTAAAATTACTAGGAGCTCCCCTTGGTTCTCATGCTGAAAACATTATTTTACAGAAGAAGATTGATTCTTTTACAATCATGTGTAAGCGCTTATCGTTGTTGGAACCACGCCAGGCTTTCTTTCTTTGAAAAACTGCATTGCCCTGCCTCGCCTACAATATCTTTTACGCACTTCACCAATATACAAACACAGTCTTCTTTTAAAATTTGATGATTTACAACGCCATGCAGTCAGTGAAATTTTAAACATTAAATTATCTAATACCGAATGGATGCAAGTCTCTCTTCCCGTGAATTCTGGAGGACTTGGAATCAGATCTGCCGTTGACGTGGCCTTACCAAGTTTTATTTCTTCTTCTACATCCTGTCAAGACCTCTTCAACGTTTTATCTTCAAATTTTTTACAAATCGATATTCATTCAACAGCGGAATCAATAATTATGTGGCAACAAATAACTAGCTCCTCCACTTTACCAACTTCTACAAAGCAACATGACTGGGACGTTCCTATCATTGATGAGGCCAAAAACCGTCTTTTTGAAAACGCCACTGACATGAAGGACCAAACCCGCTTGTCAGCTGTTGCGCAAAAGGAATCCAGCTCCTGGTTACACGCCTTGCCATCGTCCAACATAGGAACACTGCTGAATAGGGACATAATTCGCATATCGGCAGGCCTCAGACTCGGATGCAAAACGGTGGAACCCCACATTTGCCGATGCGGATCACTTGTCAACGCAACCGGAACTCACGGTCTTTCATGTAAATTCAGCAAAGGACGTAGCACCAGACATCAAGAAGCCAACAACATCATCAAGCGAGCACTAACATCAATTGGTCTTCATCCTGTCCTCGAACCACCTGGACTAATGGCTCGCACTGATGGGAAACGTCCTGACGGAATGTCCTTAATTCCACATTCTCGTGGAAAATGTTTAATATGGGACATAACAATTGTCGAGACAGTAGCTCCATCGTATTTACCCTGCACTGCCATCTGCCCTGGTGCAGAAGCCAGAAAAAGAATAAAATACAGCGTTTTGTCAAACGATTACTTATTCATTCCTATCGCGATAGAGACCCTTGGCCCTCAAGGTCCCAGTGCGCGGTCTTTCATCAAAGACATCAGCCAGAAGCTAATCGAAGCCACTGGGAATCCCAAAGAAGGCTCTTGGTTCAAAGAAAGACTCTCAATCGCGATTCAACGGGGAAATACCATCAGTGTGATGGGAACTCAGTGCACTGATGACACTTTCTCGTTGAATTGCGAGAATTAAGCATTCGCATCTGTGTAAACTTAAGTTTTTAATTTTCCTTGTTTGAATCATTTTATGTATTGACCGTTTATTAAAATTTAGTTGAATAAGTGTACCTGTCCATATGGTTAGAATATCATCGACGTATCTATGCCAAGTGAGGCAATATTTGGCAAGTGGAAGTTGGTGAATTTTAGTTTCTATTGAATCCATAAAAATATTTGCAATAAATAGAGAGATTGGTGAACCCATCGGTGTACCGTCTATCATTTGATAATAAGTGTTGTTGAAGATGAAGAAGTTTTGTTGTGTTGTAATTTTGATTAGGTTAAATAAAGCATTAATATCTTCTTTGTCTAGCCAAGTAGTATTTAGGAAATTATTTATTAAAATAAGTGATTCTTCCATAGGGATGCTGGGATAAAGATTACATACATCAAAGGAAACTAGTATAGTATTTAATGGGATTTTTGTATATTTTATTTGTTCTGTTAAGTTATAAGAGTTTTTTTATTGAATATGGTGATTTGTAGTCAAGATGTTTTAATGAAATATAATTTAGTGATTTTGCTAAGTTGTATGATGGTGATTTATAGTTGGTTAAATATTGATTAAAAGCTAGGTTCTTAAACCGGGGGGTCTGGGAGGTATGGAATACCCTCAAGTACACCAGAGATTGTTTGCAAAATAGTGTTATTGTAGGTACTTATAAGTTTCAAACCGAAAATATAACTTCTAAAAATTTAAGATTTCTGATTTGAAATTCAATAACACCTTTCTTTTTTTTAACACAATCAGTGTACAGTACAGTACAGTACAGTGAATTTAGTACATTCAGTTACTATTCAGCTTAAATACATTTTCCATTTCCTTTAATATTTCACTTTGTGAAGGAAGATGTAGTCGCTGGTATCAAGATTCACTAGCAATAAAATACAAGCAATAGAAATCTCCTCTTTAATTATTTATTAATTTTATATTACAAAACTTAATTTCAAAAAAAGAATTGAATTTTATTGATGATTAATTAACTTGCTATATTGAAGTTATAATTATTTTATATCATTATTTTGTACTTGTTTTAACTTTACAACCTTTAAATTACGTAAGTAACTAACCGACTTTGGTTTATGTAAAACAATGGGGTACCCGTGCAGAAAATTATGCGCACAATTTTCTAAACTGCAATTCTCAAAATTTTATTTACTTTATATTTTATTCTATTTTTTACAATTGCTCACCAAAATACATATACATATTTATAATACTAAAAGACTACGAATCTAAAGTAGCGGTCATGGAAATTGCATCAGGATTTATTCCCGAATTTATTTAATTTTTATAATAAAGAATAAAAAATAAAACAAAAATGGTTAAAAAGTTAAATTTTTAGTTTGAAACTCATAAGCTCAATAACACATTTTTTTTTGCGCACAATCTCTAGTATACTAGAGGGTATTCCATACCCCCCAGACCACCCGGTTTGAAAACTAAGCTTTATATGCGTATTGTGTGTTTATATTGTGTGCGGCTATTAAAATTTTATTGCGAATTGTTATTTTAATGCGGAAATAATTATCGATGCAATTTCCATGACGGCTACTGTATATAATAAATTATATCAAATAAAATATAATTCAAGGATTACTGGTCATAATTATGTAATTCAAATAATAATTTGAATTTTTTATCATCCAACCCTAATCGCTCAATTTCTTGTTCAACTAAATTTTTGAAAAAAATGATTTTATTCCTTGTGTATTCCATACTTCCAAATTCTTCCAAAAGTTCTATACATTTCTTTTTCAAATCAATATCATCTGTGCGCATTTTCAAAATACCTACAAATTAAGTTTCATTCTGTTATCTGTTAAAACTTGTCTGTTTTAAAATTTTGTAAAAATGGTTACCCAGTAAACGTTTATCATTCGGACGACTGTTGATTGCATGAACGAATGGAAAAGTACATTTTCCTTCTCTTATATCATCACAGAAGCTTTTGGATTCGTGCATCTGAATAAGAATTTTATTAATTATTACAATATAATATTGGTGGAAATTTAAAATAAAAATTTATTCAAAAAATTAATTTCCAGTATAAATAAGAACATTAACTTTCAAAGATAAGCGCATCCATTAGCACTCGTATCCATGTCAACTTTATACTGCGCTAATTTTAATTTTATAATTTCCACTATCAAAATTAATTATAATTTTGAATCTTTGCCATCTTGGCGACAAGAGAGCTGGTTTTCCCACCTAGTTGGTCTAACTCCAAATATTCAGCAGAAAAACCATTTTACAATAGAAATAAAAATTTACAATAAAATTAAAAAATTCAAGCAAAAAAATTTATGAAAATAATATTACCAAATTTGAAGTTAGCCCTCTGTAGTCGTCAGTAATTTGAGTGTACACACCAAAAATAAGCGTCAGTTTGGTGATATTTAGCTTAGTTTTAGTTAAACTTTGCATGAAACTGCTTATAGCCAACAAACAGTGACCAGTCTCTGAAAAATGTACAAATAAAATAAAAAGAAATAAAATTACAAATGAACAACAAATGGTTGACAACGACCGGTTGTCGTATTCACACTGATCAGTAACCAATATTTTTTATTTTAATTTCTTTAATAACATAAACCTAACACGTAGCGTAAAGTAATATTTGAACTTTACAGCGGAAGATTTTTATTTATTATTTTTCTGTTAAAAAAATTATTGTTATTTATTTTCAATATTATTTTATTTTTTTTATTATTTTTTTCAAGTGCTATGAGCAACCGTTTCTGAGAAAAAGTTGAATACCTTTAACAATACCTTTAACTAGTTTATGCAATAAAAATCTGAAAGTTCTCTAGCTGAGATAATAATTTTTTTAGCTCCTATTTCTATGATATTAGTACCAAAACTTGTTTCATGGAAAACTACGTTATATAAGCCCTATTTGTTTATACTTTTTTTGTCTTTTATGCCTATTTTTAAATTTTACGATCTATTTTAACATTTTGGAAACTTTTTTTTTAATTTTTAGTTGAAATTGAAAAAGAATAATTTTATTCAAATTAATTTAAATTAAATTATTTTTTATTTTTTTTTTAAATTCAAATTCAAATTTGGTGTCCGGTGTACCAACCTAAGAATGGTTGGTTCGACGGTTTGTTTTCTAACATTTGTGGTATAATTTTATATTGTAAAAAACAATCTCATCTTGTTCAACACGAAGCATCTTAAACATTTTACAAAACCAACCTAAAATAGCTTTCTTAGTACCTTTTTAGGTACCTTGTTTTGAATTTTTACGGCCTAAAAATCTCATCTCTGTATATAATACTACAAATTATTACTAACCGTACTTTTGTATGTCATGTATAAGTAATCCTCTTCACTAGGGCATGTAAAATTATCTCTCCAAAAGATTTCAATTGCCTGTCCTTCAATTACATTTCGACCAATATTATGTATCCCCATTTCTAGAAGTTCTGCATTATACGGTTCTTGCAATACCTTGACACGACAATTTTTGGTATCAAATTCAAGATTCACAACTTTACTGTCGGTAAAGTTGGCTCCCACTTTATGATAGATATATAAAATTTTTAAAATGATGCTAATTGTGTAAGAGTTTCTGATTTTTTGCTTGTGAATTAGTTTGTGAATTAAGCCCGGACTAATAGTCACAGATTAATCCGAGATTCAAGATTAATTCTCGAAATAGTAGCTGTTGCTACGATACCATGATTATCTTGAATCTCGGATTAATCCGTGACTATTAGTACGGGCATTAGAGTGAATTTCCATAATTTTTTTGTTTGCAAAAATTTAGTACAACTTCTAAAAATCCAAAAGTGGGAGCCAACTACACAAAGATTCAAAGTTACCTCAGTGAATGGGTTTGATTTCCCAGTGAGATAAAAATTAACAGTAGAAAAATCTATCGCCAGAATTGTACGAGCAACACCATACAATACGTAAGCAGCAGGATTTCCTCTTCTTTGTTCAGAAGCATCTTCTATATCGTCTAATCTGTAAAAAATAAATAATAAATTAAAAAATTTTAAAAATTTCGTTCGTCTTTAATTTGTAAAATTTAAATTTCTATGATCGCTACTGTACATCACTTTGGAAAAACTTTGACTTTCACAATTTTTTTTAAATTGTAACCTTCGTTTTTTTTCACAATGACATAAAGAATAGAGCACATTTTTTTTATTTACAATATATAAATTGTGTGGAACCATTGAAAAAAATCCAAAGTTAATTCAAGTTCAACTTCATCGAGTTTCAGCCAATAGTTGAATACTTGAACGTAACGTTTACGAAAATCGGATCCTTTGTTTCCACTATTAAGATGGCACCAGGGTTCAAGAAATATCTACAAAAAAGTTTATGTCAAAAATATACTACACAAATTTTTTTTCACAAATAAAATAGACTAAGTATAAATTTTTCAAATGTTTTCACGTTTTTACCATACTGTGGCGTGGTTTATTTCGTAAAAAATTTATTTAAATTTTTTATATTATTATTATTATTAATATTTGTAAAATAATTAAAATTTTAATGATTTTACCTCCGCATATTCAGCATCATTTCCAGCAAAATTTTCGTTGGTATTCAACTTAAATAAATTTTCCATATTTTTTCAGTTTATAAAAGATGTAGTTGCTGTGAAAACGTGTAACTAAAATATCGTTTAATTAACTCCGCGAAAGTATTTATAACGGTTTAAAACAGCGGCGTAACAAACCTTTTTAGTTTGGGTGGGCCCAACTTACTTAACCTGAACGTGTCAACCGTATATCCCTCACACATTGCATAAATCTATACTAAACTATAATGTACCATATCCAGCGGTCAGGTTGTGATTATTGGCTACTGATGTCAAATGGCGGTTAACCAATTTTAGGTGCAACCAGATCGACTCAGCCGTACCTCTGGCGTCGTCGCTGGTTTAAAGATTCGGTAGCAATAAAAGAAAGCTGTAAAAATCTTGTTTTAATTTTTTATTATTATTTACTAATTTACCTATTATTTTGAACATGTTTTAACTTTTAAACCTTTAAATACCAAGGTCGTGTTATTTTACAACTTACAAACTACGTAGGTAATAAGTAACCGGCTTTGTTTTATGCAAATAATTTCATGCAAAGAAATGTCATAAACCGTCCAGCTTTTTCATTCTACAACTCTTTATCGAAATATATTCAAGAAATGATTTAACAAGTGACATAAATGGAACGTCGCCGTTGCCTTTTCGGCGTCGATCAGTTCGTCTTCGACAAATATAGTATTTCCTTACTTTCTGATACACAGAGATAAATAATATGCGTATGTGTTATTAATCGACACAATTGTGGGAAAATTACACAATTGTATACTTTTTCTGCACAATTGTGTGGATTTGTAACATACAGTGCAGGATTTACCCTCAGCAGGGGCGTTTCAAAGGCTTGTAAATTTGGGGGGGGGGGGCAAATAAAATTGAAAATCCGACTGCGTAAAAAACTATCGTACCTACACCGTCCCCGGGTGGAGGGGAGCAACTCACTTTCACTATCCGTCGCAGGAAAAAATTTTGAAATTGTCAAGGTCAAGGGCTCAATTTTAATATTAGAAAATTGCGCACAAAAATATTTGCTCAAAAAAATAGATTTATGCCCGTACTTATAGTCATGGATTGAACCGAGAATCGAGATTAATTTTCAAAATAACAGCTGTTGCAACGATACGGTCTAAATTCCAGTAACCTCATTGGTAAATTCTAGGATCATTTTGAGTCTCGGATTGATCCATGACTATAAGTCATGTACTGGTAAACTAATAATGACTACTTAGATGGTTTTTCGCCGGTGTGAATATTTTATAACAGCAGGAAAGATGACAGGAAGTTTTTATGGGATAAATCTTGTCTCGCCAGGGTATAAACAAGATCTTTCAGGCTGGAGAAGATGAAGTTGTCATGCCAGGCTTTAACAACTTCCGGAAAAATAATCAGGACAGGTATTATGAATTGTTTTTAGGAATCTTGTCTTGCCAGGCTATAAACAAGATATTTTCAGGCTGGATATGATGATGTCGTCACGCCATGCAGTAACGGCTTCCGGAAAACAGGTAAAATGGAAACGATCGCTAGGCAGACACGTTTCCGAAGTATTGAACGCAACACTTTTTGAAATGATCGCTAAGCAGACCTATTTCGGAAGTATCGACAGAACAATACCTGTCTTGGAAAGGAAAATTTAGACCAAACCAAACTATTAGATGAAAACTTAACCGGTTAGTTTTTCCAGTAGAATCCTCTATCATCTTTACCAGCAGCCAATGTATTACAGGCAATTGCAAACATCCAACAGGTTTCTTTTAATCCACTCTAAGTTGATAAAACTAATCAGCAACATGGGTTGCCTATCATTGAAATTTTAAATAGTTGTTTCACAATTTTAAATAAAATTTCCTCCAAAAATGGTAGTTTCATTACAAGCTATTATGTTATGCCAGTACTTACAACTTTGGATTGGATCGGTCATAACAGTGGCGCAGCCAGGATTTTGTTATGGGGGGGGCTTAGGGATGCGAGCGTAGCGAGCTACGCCAAAGGCGTGCGCCGCAGGCAAAAATTTTTCGAAGAAAGGGGCGTGGTCATCTTATTTTCGAGTATAATTATTGCGTTACCATTGTTACCTACCTTAAATTGAAGTGAAAATTTTTCATTGCACCGGTAAAAAACCGACTATGATCATTAAAATAAAATTATCATTAAAAAAAAAAAGAGTGTCTGGGCGTCTGGGGGGGGCTATAGCCCCGTAGCCCCCCCCATTGGCTGCGCCACTGGGTCATAATACAGATCCGTTTATTTTCATAAACCCCCCATATAATCTTCTCTGCACAGGTTGTGATTGCAGTTATTTCTGCTTAGAAGACAGTAGCATGGTAGCTCAGGTTTATGTTGAGCACATCCCCTGTTCTACGTTCAGTCGTTCACTGATTCCTCTCCAGCAGCGATGCCAACCGTACTACAATTATTATAGTACGCATACTATATTTTGTACCTTCTGTACTATATACTATAGTTATACCTATAATGTAATACCTATAATACTTTTCTATTATTTGTAAACCCTAGATTTTTTAAAATAATAAATATTTATATAATTAATACGTGATAATCTTCGGTACGTTTTAAGAACATTCGCGCATAGGCGGATTTAATTTTTATTCACGCGTTAATAAGAAAATATTGTCGAACGTTATTTTATCGGACAATGCATTTATATTGATCCGTTGAGTCAATGATCCGTTGGGTAGATGATCCGTTGATTCGATGGGTATCTTCTATATAGGAAATTGCGACTAAATATAATTTAGTTTTTAAACTTTGATCAATTTTGTCGCTCTCATTTTCATACGCTTACATTCGCTTAAAAGCATCATTTATCCATATTTCCCAAAATGTCTCAAAATATTATCACATCGGAAACAATGTTTGCATCTGATTCAAAATGTGCCAGACGATGCTTGGTAAGCAAGCATCCAAAAGTAAATGGTGCCACAACGCACCTTAAAGGTATCGAACCGACATTTGGTTGTCGCCAAAACCTAGTCGTCGATAAGACACATCCTACACCTAATAATATTTCGCAAGCTCCAAAATGTGTCAGACGATTCTTGGTAAGCAAGCATCCGAAAATAAATGGTACCACAACGCAACTTAAAGGTATCGAACCGATATTTGGTTGTCAAAACCAAGCCGTCGATAAGACAATAATTCCCAACACACCAATTGAGATTTCGCAAGATCTACCAGTTGATCCGACTAAAACAATACACTATGTCGCACCGTGCCCAATTACTCCACAAATGTCGTTTGGTTTGAAGAGAGCTGCGGATAGTGCGACGGACGATAAGCGTTCGCGGGGTTGCGAGAAACGCAAACCCGATACGTGGTGCAATATTTCAATCGAAGTTGCACTAAAACTAATCGACGAGTATTCGATAAAATACTACGAAAACGAAGATTTTTATACGAGAATGTTTAGAGTCGAAAGTGCATTTTATCGTTACATAGACGACCACGACGACGCAACAATGCGGCGATGCACTTTGTTCGCTTTCGCTCGGCACATGCACAATATAAAGCCTTCCCTGCGGTCGTACGTTGGCCAATTGGACAGTCGTTACGAAGATTGGACCAAACACAAAAATAGTTTGCCCACCTATGGTGCCGCGATTCTATCGGAAGATGCTTCGCGTGTATTGATGGTACAATCGAGCGTTCACACCGAATCATGGGGATTTCCAAAAGGAAAAATTGACGGACGAGAAGCACCAATTCGTTGTGCCATTCGGGAGGTGTATGAGGAAATCGGTTTCGACATAACCGAACTGATCAAACACGATTATTTTATCGAGTATCGAGACTCAAAATGTAACAAGTTCCTTCGACTTTACATCATCGAAAGCGTTCCGACTAACACCAAATTCACTATCAAGTGCCAACAGGAAATTCGGGCGATCGATTGGAAGCTAATCGATTCGCTCAGTAGCCGTGGAGGCAAAATACGAATCAGCACGCCTTGCAAATTTTTAATTGGCAAATTGAAAGGAGTGAAGGAGAGGGTTGAGTTAAAAAATTTAAATGCAACTTAAACTTCTAATTATTTCTTTCCCCATTGAATGCTCAACTTGGCATTTGTCTAAGCGTTAATAAAGTTGACCACCTATTGGTGGTTGTTATCATTGCAATAAAACAATATTTAAATTGATATTTTGTTTTGTGAGTACCTTATCATTTTATTTGTAAAACTATTGTTAGTCGGTTCGCACTTATACGAGCGGATGGTATAAGTAAACTTTATTTAATTTAATTTAGCTCGAAAGCGGTTTGAAAAATTATAATATCATCTTTATTTTATCGTAGATGATAAGACTATACATACTGTTGTATTATTTTATGTAAAATGCATTGATTCCACAAGAGTTTTTTATTTGTATTATTGTGAAATTTGAAATATTGATATTTGATAAAAAGGCAAATGTAACAATAAATACTACTTACAAGACAATAAGTAATTTTAAGAGTGCATAAATTTTGTGATACGTCGTGTATAAAAATATAAACGGTTAAAAGTGAAACGAGGGACGAGTGTTGGTTTTTGAAGCGGCGAAGGTTGGTACGTTGGTACAAGGTGACGAGAGCGAAATGGTCGCAGAGTTTCGGATGCCGATGTAGAATGTCTTCGAATATTGCGTTAATCTTCATAATCTTTGAAGAACTATCAAGAGATTGGAAATTAGAAGTATCTGAAATTGAAGAATATTAAAATCGATTTGGGGTTTAAATGCATGGATGATCGATGTTACCAGATGAAAAAACCGGTAACGACCGCATGAAGAATAGAATTAAAATTTTGCACTTACCTGTTCAAGAGGTTAATTATCAAGAGTGGATCCAAGCAAATGTGGAATACAATCACTAATTAATGCACTTGAGGAATAATCAAGTATTAATTTTCTTAAAATCGTATTATTTGTAGATGCCTTTTATTTAATATCAATTCAACAGCACATGTGTGAGAGGAAAACCTGGTGTAATGAACTGCTGTTGGGCATCTGTCGGACTGTCGCCAAGATCTCGAGAGTCAGCGAACGTGGCCTAATCCAGTGGCGTACTAAACTTTGCTTAAAATTGGTAATTAGAAAATTTTCGTTTTAAAAAATAAAAACTTTATTTGTGACATTTATAAAATAAATTTCTTTATGCTTCACATGATCATACACGGCGCAGTTATCAATCAAGTTCAGATAAGGATTTTGAATTTCACTAAATATAATTTGATTGGTAATTGTTGCACCACTTTTACACACCTAAGAGCCTTATTACAGAATTATTGTTCTCATCACAAGTATCAATATTTAGTAAAGTTTATAAATTTATTTGCTTTGTGGAATTGGTATATTTTATTTGTGTATAACCTGCATCCCAAAATTGTTCAGATAAGCCACTTTGAATCCACCCTGAGAAGTCGAAGCTCTCCGATTTGTAAAGCCGTAGAGATTAATGATTGTTTGTTGTTGGCTATTCAATAAAATAAAAAAAATATCATTACAATACATACATCTGGTATACCTATTATAGTTCCCTGCTATAGTAAGTACTATAATTTTGAAAATGATACTATAATTTTAAAAGTCGCCGATAAAAAACTAGATACTATAATGCCGGCTAAAGAAGTTGGCAACGCTGCTCTCCAGTAACCCTGAAAGGTGTTTGGAAGTTCCTTGCAGTGCTGGTTCTATCATATTTTAAAACGTCGCGTGACATAATGCATAAATTAATTAATTATATTTTATTTCTTATTAAATAAAAATATTGAATGACAGCACACGCGGCCAATATGTATTACATGAGCGGGAGCGTGTTGCACTTTGTACGACACGATGTTTTTTTTACAAATATTTTTTTATAAATAGTAATAATAAAAGGTATAGATCATAATATTGAAACCTTTTAATTTTATTTTATGTTTATTTAGACGATTTTATTATTTTTAACAAAATTATTATAAAAAACACAACTTTTGTTACTTAAATAAAGTAAACGGCTAGTCAGATAAAATTTCGTCTTTACATGTTTGACATACTATTATTTATTGCATTCCTTATTTCCTGAATGTTTCTTGAAAGTACAAGTGTAAAAAAATGAATACAAAATATAAAAATGCAATAATAATAAATAATACAAGTTTTATCGCAATCTTGCCAGTAAAATTTAAAAATTATTTTTCTTTTAAATTTTTTTTTAATTTTTAAAAAATTAAACACAATTAAGAATCACATACCTGGCGTGATAGCTTGATTGTCGAAGAAGCATTGTGTGTCTGTCGCTCTTACTTAATTATGTTTAATTTAAAAAAGAAATAATAAATAATAATATTATGATATCAGCTACACGTTTATGACGTAAACGGGAGGGCGGACGCCGTCACTGAAATAAATGTTAATAATAATTTGAAAACGAAGCAAAAATAAATTACTTGTAATAGATTAATATCATGTACTGTATCGTCTTGGAATTCCCAAAATCCAAACAATTGCAATTTTGAATCTTCCAAATTAACTCGACCCTCTAATCTCCAAGTTAATCATTCAAAATCAATCATCCAAACAAACCAACTTCTGCCCAAAATATGGGACAATTTATTACCTTCCACAATACAAATTTTGTTATAAAATTTAAGATAACAACTTTATCTTTTGTAAAGTTGTCTCCCACTGTTTATTAAAAATTAAAAAAAAAAAAAAATCAAATATTTCTTTAATGTCCTATTTTAAAAGGATATAATTTTTCCGATTCAATAGATATGCTATAATTATATACCGAAAAAATTGGAATTTTTCAAATATATATAAGATTATCAGTAGGTAAACTATGAGACTCTAATGCCCGTACTTATAGTCACGGATCAATTCGAGACTCAAAATGATCCTAGAATTTACCAATGAAATTACTGGAATTTAAGCCGTATCGTAGCAACAGCTGTTATTTTGAGAATTGATCTCGATTCTCGGTTCAATCCATGACTATAAGTACGGGCATTATTGCCTCAATTTCAAAAATTAATTTTATTAATTTAATTGAATTTGATTAATCGAACCTCATAGTTTATCTACTACTATCAAAATGCTATTCTCGATGGTTTAGCAATCTGTTCACAATTTTAAAACTACGAAAATTAAATGTATAAAATAGTACATTATGCACCAAGGGAATAAAGTGACATTTTTTGTCGTGATGATAAAGTATTGTTTGCACGAGGCGTGAGCCGAGGGCTACAATTACCCGAACGCCAAAAGTCACTTTATTCCCGAAATGCATATACTGTTTTTGTCAATTCCGTGAGGTAAAGTAGGAACTTCGCGAATTATGAAACTTAAAACAAAAATTTACGGCATTTTTCAATAATGCACATATTGCGATGTATTTTTTGTAAATTTTTAAATTAACAACTTTAATTAATTAAAACACTTTTCTCAAACTTAAATCAAAAATTTTATTAAATTAAATCGCACTTTTATTAAATTAATTTTTGAACGGACAAACTCACGTCCGCTCTCTCGCAATCGGCTATCAAAAAGCCTCATTTCACATTTTTTTATAATCAAAACTTAACAAAATATTACCAACTTAACATTACAAACAATAATTTAAATATACCGGACGATTAAAAATCAACAACACAAAACCTACTTACAAAATTAAACAATTATCATAAAATCATAATAAACAAATGTAATTATCGAAGATTAGCTAAGAAAACCATAAAAACAATAAATTATTTTCGAGCTTTCGGGAACGAATGTTCCCTTTGTCAAGAATATTTATTAATGTCATAAAATAAAATACATAGTTACAGGAAAGATGTAGTATTGACATTTGTCCGATAGCTTGATTATAACTTTTTATAAAAATGAATTTTAAAAAAATCATAATAAGCTATCGTGAATTAAGAAAAAACCAATGGTGAAAAACTTAATCCCAATACTAAAAAAGACTTAATTAAGAAGAGGGCTGTAGATGTTGCTGAGGCCGTCGATGTCAGTTTTTCTATTCATGGTGTTATTTCTCTTCTTAATTTCAATCATTTCGTGCAATAATCTGTCCCTGTAACAGGTAATAGTTTTTAAAATTCTGATGTTATTGAAATTCATATTATGTCCATCTTCAAGAACATGTTTTGCAACAGCGGTGGACTCTGGCTTGTTGCATCTTATGGAGGAAATGTGTCCGTTGGTTCTTTTTTTCAGCCATTGGTTAGTTTGGCCAATGTATGAAAGTGGGCAGTCATTACAATCAATTTTGTAAATTACTCCAGATCTTTTCTCATGGGGAATCTTGTCTTTTAGGTTCGTAAATTTTTGCCCTAATTTGTTGAGGGATCTAAAAGTAATTTTTATATTAAAAGGTTTAAAAAGGTGTTTAATTTTGTTGCTAAGTCCATCAACATAAGGTATAACAGCATAGGGAGTGCTTGGTTCTTTGGATTTAGTATGGCCATTGTATAGTATGTTAACCCTGTCCTTAATTAGTTTTTTTATGAGGAATTTAGGGTAGTTGTTTTTAATAAGTGTCTCTTTGGCAATCTTTAAGGTGGATTTCCTGTAATCCCCATGTGTAAGTTTAATGGCACGATCGATTAACCCAATAGCGGTCCCTATTTTGTGTGTGTTGTGGTGGTAGGAATTGTAGTTAAGATAACGTCCGGACCATGTTTGTTTCTGTGTCCATTTGTAATGTAAAGTATTGTTATGTCTGATGACTTCGATATCTAAGAATGTTAGTGTGTTGTTGTTTTCTTTTTCTAAAGTAAATTCAAGTCGAGGGTGAAATCCGTTAAAGTGTTGAATAATATAGTGTTCTTGGTCCCTAGGAATGGCTGTGAAGATATCGTCAACATATCTTTTAAAGAAAGGAATGTGAAAGGGAAGGGATGCAATACGGTCATTTTCTAGAATTTCCATAACTAAATTAGCGAGAGTTGCAGAAATAGGACTTCCCATAGCCGTTCCGAAAATCTGTTGAAATAGTTGACCGTTGTATTTAAAGTATGTGGTTTCTAAACAAAGTTTTAGTGCGTTGATAAATTTAGATTTAGGTATAATGGTGTGTTCCTGTATTAAGTCCCATTTGTCTTCGACAGCTTGAATCGCAAGTTCAATAGGAATGTTTGTAAAAAGGGATTTTACGTCCAAAGAGATGAGTATATAGTCCTTAGGTATATTAAAACTTTTTAAATCCTCTACGAAAGTCCAAGAATCTTTAGTGTGATAAACTGATTTCCCTAGAATGTTGGTGATAATTTTGGATAAATATTTAGAGAGTTTATAAGTGGGAGAATTAATGCTAGCGACAATTGGCCTTAAGTGGTGTTCCTTGTTTGTGTATTTTAGGAAGGCCATAAATTCTAGGAGGTACAGCATTTCCTATTTTCAGTGAGAAGTGGGCTGTTTTCTCTACATATTCGTGTTTGATCCAATCTGAAATAATACTGTTATTTTTTATTTGTATGTTATTTGTAGGATCTTTTTTAAGTATTTTGTATGTTGTGTTGTCATTGACCAAGGTGTCCATTTTGTTTTGGTATTCATTTTTATTCATAAGAACAGTGGTGTTTCCTTTGTCTGCTCTTGTGATTATTATATCTGGATGTTCTTTGATAAATTTGTTTAAATGAATGGTATCTTTAAAAATGGTAGACTTTTTATTATCATCTTGTTTGTTTCTGAAATTTTTAATTAAGTTAGTAAAATTTATTCTTAGTTCGTTTTTTGTATCCTGGTCTAAATCTATTCTTAAAGAAAAAATAGCTGACAGTATTAAGAATATCTGTTATATTAATGGGAAGATGTCTTACTTGAAACAAAAATTATTACAATGGCTACCCCAACATGTGTACAATAATTTTCTTGACATTCAAGAAATACGATTTAACAATATTTTTAACAAAATCAGGAATAAACAATACAATAAATTTTCAATTTTAGTCAATGGTTCCAAAACACCTGTACATAAGGACATCATTGAAGATAAATGGATTACTAATCTTACCAATGTTTCCATTCCTAATGAAATTAAAAGAACACTACAGTTAGGACAAAAATATGCAATTCCCTACACTAACAAGAATTTTCCTACTGATGATATAATCGTTGGAGTAGAAAACGCACTTCATAATTTAGACCAGGATACAAAAAACGAACTAAGAATAAATTTAGAAGAGAAATAACACCATGAATAGAAAAACTGACATCGACGGCCTCAGCAACATCTACAGCCCTCTTCTTAATTAAGTCTTTTTTAGTATTGGGATTAAGTTTTTCACCATTGGTTTTTTCTTAATTCACGATAGCTTATTATGATTTTTTTAAAATTCATTTTTATAAAAAGTTATAATCAAGCTATCGGACAAATGTCAATACTACATCTTTCCTGTAACTATGTATTTTATTTTATGACATTAATAAATATTCTTGACAAAGGGAACATTCGTTCCCGAAAGCTCGAAAATAATTTATTGTTTTTATGGTTTTCTTAGCTAATCTTCGATAATTACATTTGTTTAAAACTATATAGCTAATAATTTTAATAATATTAAAATCATAATAAACTCGTAGGTATTTTTAATTAATTTTGAACATGACATTTTACCCCCGCTAGACTTTAAGATAGAAAAATATAATTTTTCTGATTAAAGTTTACAGTCTTGTTCAAAAAAACCCAAATATATTCTTTCAAATTTTTTTTTATACTCACTACAATGTTTATAACTTTTAAAATAATTAAATCCTCAAATATTTTCAAATAAACACAAATTTTACCAAATTTACTGCATATTCATAAATTACCACAATTTTCAAAAAAAACAATCAATCAAAATAGTTACACAATTAATTACTACATAATTATAATAATTTTCAAATTTTCAGCAATATTTACAATCCTAAATCAAACACCTTAAATAAATTCTAATGTAAAAACTAAAATAAAACATCTTTATCAAAAATGTTAAACCAAATGTTTATCAAAAACCGTATTTCCGCAATTCATCACAAGTAATTCAATTTAATGTTTATTAAATTATTAAAACATACAAAAAAAGCACCTCACCACTTGTATCTCCAGCGGCCCAACTTTCCAATCGCTCTAAGATGCGACCATCTTTGTCCCTCAGCTGCTACTGTAATTTTTTTCCTGCTTCTTCTCACCAGTTTCCCTCTTTCACGTCCGTAGGCCCGTGGTCCAATCAACTTCTTCTTCCAGGAATTTTCTCTACCATGTCCATCCCTTATTTTCCTCGTCACCTGCACATGTCGGTTTATCCCACCTTTCACCAAATTTTTAAATTTAAACTGATTATTTTTATCACTTTTTAGATTTTCATTTTCAGTTGATTTTTTATTTTCAACTTCCAAATTGTTGTTTTCAATTAAATCTTTATTTTCAAAATTAAAATTTTTCTCATCCAAATCCAAATTTACATTTTCAATCAGTTCTTTAATTTTTTCTTTGGCTACCAAATCTTCCGTTAAACCCTGCATCGTGACATCTCTTGTAATTGGAGTTACTATTTTATCTTGTAACTCTGCTTCTGACTTTTTCCATGTATCCTCCATATTATCAATTTTTCTATTTATTTTGTCACAATTTGTTTTTATATCTTTTTTTAAATTCGCCTCCATTTTTGACATTTTTATGTCCATATTTGCCAACACTTTAAGGATATCGTCAAAAGATGTTTCTGATTCCTGCTTTTTTTCTGCCATTTTAATTTTTCTTATTCGTTTTAATTTTTAAAACAAATACAGTTTTAAATTTTTAAATCAAAACACAAATATTATTTTAAACTCGCACTAAAATAAAAATTATTCTTCAAAAGTCTCAACATTTGTTTGATTGAACACATTTGCTTAAGCCACATTTGTTTTTCAATTTTATGCACGTTTTGTCTACAGACATAGTTTAAGGGCAGTTTATTTTTTTTACTTTCAATCCAAATTTATAAACTTAAGTACTTCCTTGTAACATTGGATTGAATTACCAAAAGTTGGTGTTACCTGGCGGCAAACTCGGAATCCCTGGTTTCGTTACCAATAAATGCGATGTATTTTTTGTAAAATTGTTTGTTAAATGAATCCCTGGTTTCGTTACCAATAAATGCGATGTATTTTTTGTAAATTTTTAAATTAACAACTTTAATTAATTAAAACACTTTTCTCAAACTTAAATCAAAAATTTTATTAAATTAAATCGCACTTTTATTAAATTAATTTTTGAACGGACAAACTCACGTCCGCTCTCTCGCAATCGGCTATCAAAAAGCCTCATTTCACATTTTTTTATAATCAAAACTTAACAAAATATTACCAACTTAACATTACAAACAATAATTTAAATATACCGGACGATTAAAAATCAACAACACATAACCTACTTACAAAATTAAACAATTATCATAAAATCATAATAAACTCGTAGGTATTTTTAATTAATTTTGAACATGACAATATAGTACTAGAGAGTATCAGTTGGCACTACTAATATCACCAACTACAATCAAAAAGTACTAGAAGGGTTCATTTAGCAAGACGTATCATGAGTGGGAACCTCGAAATTGCCGAAGCAAAGCAAAGATGGCGTTGGCAAAACTTTCGCCGACAAAATCGGGGAAGCTGTATCAAAAACAGTACAACAATTTTGTGCAGTGGTGCAAGAAAAGTGAATTGGGTGATTTTTTTACCGAAGACGTGTTTTGACGTGAATACGTCTATAAAATCGGTAGCATGTTTAAAAAACCTGAGATCGCTATTCCCGAAATATATTCGGGGACATAGCCGTTAGGCTTTACGTGAATACGTCGTCCAAGGATACTCATTTTCGCCCAGGTCTACAGATCCGATAAAATCGATTTTAAAACATGAAAACAACTTCCAAGCTTTATATTCATACTGTTATTGACTTCTTGATTTGTTCTTCTTTTCATTTTCAAGTTTGAGCTTTTTTTCATTTTCGGCTAGAATTTTCTCCTCCGTTTTCCTTTTTCTTTGCCTGCATGCTTCAGCGTGGTTTTTAGAAAAGATCCGTTCAGTTTGACGCTCGAGACTAATACAATATATGTGTTCACTGCCTCCTGAAATGGCCTAAACCTCAACTGTCTTCAATGCAATTGCGACCGATAGCCATCATTCTTGGGGTCTTTTGACAATCTTATAACCTTATTTAGTTCTTTTTGCATCATTTTTATAAATACATCTACAGTACAGCTCAAAAAGATAAGTACACTTCAGTTTTTATCAATTAATCAAAATGCAAAAGAGAAAATTATTCTAAATTTTGCTTAGTGAGTATAAAGAGTGCCACAAACAAAATAATGTTCCTAAATTTTCCGCTAGGTGGCCTATCCGTGTTTTTTTCTTCATCTAGTTATGTCAAAGTGTTCTATTATACAATTGAAATTTAATCAGTATTTATTAGTGTTTGTTGTTATTTTGAATTTATATTTAGTGATTATTACGTCAAATTGACATCTCCTCGGTATATTTTCTTAATAAAAATATCAGAAAACATTATATTAGTTTGTAGTTTCATAAATACTTTTTGTGAGGTTAAATTTTGGTTAAAACGCTAACATAAAACCTTATGGGACGAAGTAAAACTATTACGCCTACAAAACGTAGTTTTACTGTTCATTTACACAATTCGGGTGATTCAATCAAAAAAAATCGATGTAAAACATGAGTTTCCAAAGGTGCAGTGCAGAACGTCATTAAGATATTTAAAGAAACAAATGACTACAACAGTAGAAAAAGCACTGGAAGACTCCGAGTAACGACTAAACGTGAGGATAATTTAATTGTAAGGCATATCATTCAAAATCGAAGTCAATGAAAATCGTACTAATAATGTGAGTTTGTCAACTGTAAAGAGAAGGCTGCAGGCAACCGGCCTGCGTGGAAGAATTGCTATGCGGAAACCTTTACTAAGACCACAAAACAAAGTTAAAAGACTAGCTTGGGCAAAAACACATGAAAAGTGGCCAAATAGTGAAGTGGAAAAAGGTTCTTTGGTCAGATGAGTCAAAAGGTCTGTTCGTTTGCTTGCACTAACTTGAACCGAGTAAGCAAAGAACCAATCAACGAACGCACGTGCGTTTCTTGATTGGTTTTTATAATTTTATAATTTCCCCTATCAAAATTAATTATAATTTTGAATCTTTGCCATCTTGGCGACAAGAAACGTGGTTTTCCCACCTAGTTGGTCTAACTTCAACAATTCATGAAAAAAATTTCATAATGAAATTAAAAAATTGAAGTAAAAAAATTTATGAAATAGTATATTGTTTGGCAAGCCCTCGCTTCACTCGGGCAGGCAAATTTCACCCTCGTCTGAAATCGCTTTGTTTCACCCCGCGCCACACATAGTATTTTTCATATTACCTGCATTGAAACAGAAAACTTTTTCTGCATTGAAACTTTTAAAATAAATATTTTAAATTTGATAATTTTTTGAATTAGCAATAACTCAACAACGGCGCTAGATATCGAAAAACTGAGAAAAAAATTTCCCCTCCTCGTCTCGTACTCACCTCCCCGTGAATTATCGGTAGGAAACCATATGCAAAAATTTAGATCGATCACGCGCAAAAAAAATTACTCATAAACAACAATTTCGAATTAATCTGACAGCTGTCATATTAATAAAATTTTATTTGAAGTAATGAAAAATTATTTTATCGGAAAACATAACGAAAGCGATGCTTTCTGAGTGTCCACCCGGCAGCCAAAACGAAGCATTCCTAGTCAGCTCACAAATCGACTAATAATGTAAAATTGACCATTAATGTGCTTTTATTAATGGTCGATTCTGTTACTTCTGCAAGTCAATTCATTTATATTATAAAAAAATTCTATTTTTCATATTCATTTTCGATGCTTGGCCAGTAATATACTATTAATTTTGACAGGGTTGAAATGAAATCGGAAACTGAGTTGGCGGTAAGAAACTTGACTGTTTCTGCCCTCGGGCAGAAACAAATTAATTTTTTACCAATGTTCGCAATGGTCTAAAATTGTCGTGTTTCGACTGTCTTGACAGACATTGAAACACACTGTTTCAATGCAGGTAATATGAAAACAATATTACCGGATTTGAAGTTAGCGCTCTGTAGTAGTCTGCAAGTTGAAGATAAATACTTAAAATAAGCGTCAGTTTGGTGATATTTAGCTTAGTTTTAGTGAAAATTTGCATGAAATTGCTTAGGCCCAGTTTTTCAATCGCAAGTTAACCTTAGGTTAACCCAAATTTAAAGGTTATCTTAGATTTCTGACCAATCAGGTAGTCATAAACGTAGGTTAACCCTCAAATTTAGATTAACTTATGATTGAAAAACTGGGCCTTATAGTCAATATACTATATATACCTGCTTTTGAAAAATGTGCAATAAATAAAAATAATTAAAAATAAATAAAATTACAAATGAACAACAAATGGTTAAAAACGACCGGTTGTCGTAGTCACACTGTTCAGTAAAGTAATATTTGAACTTTACTTTACGGCAGAAGTTTTTATTTATTATTTTTGTTATTATTTTTTTATTAAAAACGAACGCACGTGCGTTTGTTAATTGGTTCTTTCTATTATTTATTATTATTGATGATTAATTAACTTGTTATATTGAAGTTGTAATTTATTCAGTGGCGGATTTACACATTTGCCGCCAGTAGGCTATTTAAATTTTGCCGCTCCTACCGACCTCTACAAGTGTCAGTTCCTAGATTATTTTTACAATTCAACGATTTAGTTAAGATTGCTCAAAAAATTGCTTTTAAGTTCAATCATGTATGTACTTCTATAAGCAGTAGCGTAGCTATCATAGAGCAAACTGGGGTTGTGCCCCGGGGTCGCAGAGCTCATAGAGCCCCCGGGACTCGGTCAATACCATGGTACTATTAATTATAGTACGGGTTTTTCAACGATTGAAAACAAAGACCATTGAGGCAATGGAAAACGACATCGTAATACCTGAGGAAGTTCTTTAATACCAAGTTAAAGGAAGAAGTCTACCTTCGAAAACAAAATAAAAAATTTGCAAAAATTGCGCAAAAAAAATTATTTTAATTTAACGGCAATTAATAACTTAATAAAGTTATTTTTATTTTAATGTTTAATTATTTATTTATTTTATTTTAATCTAAATAAATTTTTTGGTTACTGTCAGTTAATTAACAACACGAATCGAGCTTCGATTTTTTTTTATCCAGTACTTTTCGAGAAAACGGCATTTAAAAATCAAAATTTTACATGTATTTTACATAGGAAATTGATTCGCTCCTGAGTTCTATTGACGGTGCGTGCGTTTTGATATAGTCTTAGTGTTGGCAGTAACACGCGATTGTGATACCATAGGGTACACATCGAGCGTTGTTAACGAGTTTCACCCCTTACGAGTTTCACCCCTTTCGATTTGCACCTTTGGTGACTTTGTGCTACCTAGGGGGATGTTTTTAGCGAGTCAGCGTTCGTCAAAACGGCGCGTAGCGCCCGGAGCGGAAGGGACCGGAGCGGAGGGTAGCGGAGCGGAAGGGACCGGAGCGGAGGGTAGCGGAGCGGAGGGTAGCGGAGCGTCGGTTTTGACGAACGCAACCAAGGTAATCGAGATTCTAACCTAAAAAAGAGTTCTGCGTTTATTTTTTAAATTATTGCATAATGTTGCGTAATACACCCGACTATGTCACAATCGCGTCTGCTTGCTAACACTAAAACTATATCAGAACGCACGCACCGTCAATAGAACTTTTGTGTTAATGAATTCCCTATCTAAAATGCATGTAAAATTTGCCGTTTTCTCGTAAATTAATGGATAATCCGCAAAATTACTTTTTTTAATATACTCAAAAAATTGTCCTCTTTCCTATAATAGTGTACAAGTCGAGGCTCGATTCGTGTTGTTAATTCCCTGACAGATCCCAATTTTTTTATGAATTTTCAAAATCTACAGAAGTATCGTTCAAATAACTACATTTACGAGTTTTACAACATTTGAATAGAAGGCGGGATAAATCTAAGATGGCGTCGGTTGGAATAATGCGCAAACGAAACCAAAACTCGTCTACAAAAGGAACATACCTTGTATAATAGTACCATGGTCAATACTAACTATTTGACCACCGATTTAAAAACAGGAAATATACGAGGGTGGTTTGAAAAGTTTCCGACCTCAACATGAAGATGGCAGAACTTGTCAACAAAAGCTAGGGAATATATTTGCGCATCCTTTGACAGGTACTCACCAAAATTTCCGCCATTTTGGACTCGTAGTTTTTATTTGACCATCGCTTGAGTGAGGTGATACGAGTGTTTTTGTGAAAACGGATAAAATCGAGTATCGAGCTGTTATTAAATATTTGGTTTGCCTACGAAAATTAAAGACGAGTTGGACACTGTGTACGGAGATTCTGCACCCTCGTTTACCACTGTGTAATGTTGGGCAGCTGAATTTAAACGTGACCGTACCAGCTTGGGAGACGATGAACGTTCGGAACGTCCGAAATCTCCAACCACTGACGATAACATCGCTCAAATTCATCAAATGGTGCTAGAAAATTGGCGAATTAAAGTTAGAGAGATAGCAGAGGCTTTTAATATTTCCAAAGAACACTATTTGTCACATTTAATACATCGATTTAGGCATTAGAAAGCTGTCTGCGCGTTAGAGGCAGCGTTTACTCACTTTGGACCAAAAACGTGTTCGAATGAACATTTCTACCGCTCTGTTGGCGCAGTGTAGGTACAATAAATCAGAGTTTTGGCGCTGATTAATTACTGTGGATGAAACTTGGATACACCATTATACTCCAGAAACAAAAATTCAATCAAAACAGTGGACTGCGAAGGGGGAATCGGCTTGGGAATCGGAAAAGGCAAAAACTTTTCCTTCGGCTAGGAAGTGATGGCGACTGTTTTTTGGGATAGTCATGGGGTTATCTACATTAATTATCTTCAAAAGGGAACAACTATTACAGGACCATACTACGTAACATTACTTGACAAGCTGAAGGCAGAAATATTGGAAAAACGGCCATATTTGAAAAAAAAATTTTTGTTTCGCCAAGATAATGATCGCCACTTCCAAAATTTCTATGGCTGAAATCCATGAATTAGGATTTGAATTGCTTGACCACCATCCATACTCATCACATCTAGCCCCAAACGACTTTGTTTGTTCCCTAAGCTATAAGTTGCGCTCGGAAGACAAAGATTTTTATCAAATGAGGAGTCTATTGCTTTAGTGTATTCTCTGCCCCGGAGCCCTCTTCCATCTAGCTACGCCACTGCTAATAAAGTGGAGTAATGTATGCTTTAGGTAGATCTTAGATAACTTTTCACTTGTTTTAATCAAAAAAAGCTTATCTCACCCGAGCAATTTGTTACTGGTGTACACAGCTATTCGAACTGTTATATCCAAGTTTAGATAAACATTTTGCAAATTCTGTTTAAATTCAGGTAAAAAATATTACCTCTCACTTTGACATAAAATACATGTTACCTCTCTTTCACATGTATTTAGAATTCACTCTACTGAGGCATTAAAAGTATAACTTCAAATAACTTTGCCCTAAATTTGCCGCCCCTAAAATCTGCCGCCCTTGGCTCAAGCCTACTTAGCCTGCTGGTAAATCCGCCACTGAATTTATTATTATATCCATCATTTTGTACTTGTTTTAACTTTACAACCTTTAAATACGAAGGCCGTATTATTTTACAACTTAAAATTACGTAAGTAACTAACAGGCTTTGGTTTATGTAAAACAATGGGGTACCAGCACAAAAAAATTATGCGCACAATTTGCAATACAGAAATTTTCAAAATTTTATTAACTTTTTATTTTTTTCTATTTTATACAATAGTGCTCACCAAAATACAAGATACATATTTATAATACTAAAAAGACTACGAATCTACAGTGTAGCGGTCTTGGAAATAACATCGAGATTTATTCCCGAATTAATTTTATTCTTATAATTAAGAATAGAAAATAAAACAGAAATTGATAAAAAGTTAAATTTTTAGTTTGAAACTCATAAGCTCAAAAATACATTTTATTTTTTGAAAGCTATAGGTTTTTCAAACCGCGGGGTCTGTGATTGTGTTCAACATAAGGAAATGTGTTATTGAATTTTAAATCAGAAATTTTAAAAGTTAGATTTCTGGTTTGAAACCTATAACCTCACAATACATCAGTTTTTTGCGCATAATCTCTGGTGTACTGGAGGGTGTACCATACCCCCCAGACCCCACGGTTTGAAAACCTAGCTTTGTATGCGTATTGTGTTTATATTGTGGGCTGCTTTTAAAATTTGATTGCGAATTGTCATGTTAATATGGAAATAATTACCGATGCAATTTCCATGACGGCTATTGTGTGTAATAAATTATATCAATTAAAATATAATTCAAGGATTACTCGTCATAATTATGTAATTCAAATAATAATTTGAACTTTTCATCGTCCAACCCTAATCGCTCAATTTCTTGTTCAACTGACTTTTTGAAAAAAATTAATTTATTCTTAGTGTATTCCATACTTCCAAATTCTTCCAAAAGTTCTAAACATTTCTTCTTTAAGTCAATATCATCTGTGCGCATTGTTAAAATACCTACAAATTAAGTTTCATTCTGTTATCTGTTAAAACTTGTCTGCTTTAAAATTATGTAAAAATAGTTACCCAGCACACGTTTATCATTTGGACGACTGTTGATTGCATGAATAAAAGGAAAAGAAAATTTTCCTTCTCTTATATCATCACAGAAACCTTTGGATTCGTGCACCTGAATAAGAATTTTATTAATAATTGCTATATAATTTCGGTGGAAATTTAAAATAATAAATTATTCCAAAAATTAATTTTCAATATAAATAAGAACATTAACTTCAAAAGATAAGCGCATCCATATGCGCTCGTATACATTTCAACTTTATACTGCTCTAATTTTAATTTTATAATTTCCTCTATCAAAATTAATTATAATTTCTTATATAATTATAATTAAATAAATTATAATCAAAATTAATTATAATTTTGAATCTTTGCTATCTTGGCGACAAGAGACCTGGTTTTTCCACCTAGTTGGTCTAACTTCAACAATTCATCAGAAAAAAAATTTTACAATAAAAACAAAAATTCACAATAAAATTAAAAAATTTATGAAAATAATATTACCAGATTTGAAGTTAGCGCTCTGTAGTCGTCTGCAAGTTGAAGGTAAATACCTAAAATAAGCGTCAGTTTGGTGATATTTAGCTGAGTTTTAGTGAAAATTTGCATGAAATTGCTTATAGTCAATATATAGTAACCAGCCTCTGAAAAATGTGCAAATAAATAAAAATAATTAAAAGGAAATAAGATTACAAATGAACAACAAATGGTTGACAACTACGGGTGTCGTAGTAACACTGTTCAGTAAAGTAATATTTGGACTTTACTTTACGGCAGAAGTTTTTATTTATTATTTTTCTTATTATTTTTTATTAAAAAAATTATTATTATTTTTTTGTTATTTATCTTCAATATTATTTTATTTTTTTTATTATTTTTGTTCAAGTGCTATGAGCAACCGTTTCTGAGAAAATAGAGTTTAAAAATTTGAATGCAGTACTTTAACTAGTTTATGCAATTTGCTTCCCTGCCAAATCTAGCTACAGAAATTAAATTAATAAAATTTCTGTGTGACAACGATTCCCGGTCTCCCGTACTATATAATACTACAAATTATTAATAACCGTACTTTTGTATAGCATGCATAAGTAATCTTCTTCACTAGGGCATATAAAATTATCTCTCCAAAAGATTTCAATTGCCAGTCCTTCAATTACATTGCGACCAATATTATGCATCCCCATCATTGGAAGAATTTCTGTATTATACGGTTCTTGCAATATCTTGACACGATCATTTTTGGTATCAAATTCAAAATTTACTATTTTACCGTCCGTAAAGTTGGCTCCCACTTTATAAAATATAAAATTTTAAAAATAATGCTAGCTGTGTTAGGGTTTCTGATTTTGCAAATAATGCCGTACTAATAGTCACGGAATAATCCGAAATTCAAAATAATCCCAGAATTTACCAATAGTATTACTGGAATTTATAGCGTATCGTAGCAACAGCTGCTATTTCGAGAATTAATCTTGAATCTCGAATTAATCCCCGATTATTACTAAGGGCATTAGAGTAAATTTTCATAATTTTTTTGTTTGCGAAAATTTAGTACAACTTCTAAACTTCAAAAAGTGGGAGCCAACTACACAAAGATTCAAAGTTACCTCAGTGAATGGGTTTGATTTCCCAGTAAGATAAAAATTAACAGTAGAAAAATCTATCGACAGAATTGTACGAGCAACACCATACAACACGTAAGCAGCAGGATTTCCTCTTCTTTGTTCAGAAGCATCTTCTATATCGTCTAATCTGTAAGAAATCAGCAATAAATTGAAAATTATAAAATCTCGTTCGTCTTTAATTTTCTATGACCGCTACTGTACTTAAGTTTGGAAAAACTTTGTCTTTCACAATTTTTTTAAAATTGCAACTTTTTTTTTTTTTACAATGACATAGAGAATAGAGCACATTTTTTTATTTACAATATATAAACTGTGTGGAGCCATTGAAATAAATCCAAAGTTAATTCAAGTTCAACTTCATCGAGTTTCATCCAATAGTTCAATACTTGAACATAACGTTTACGAAAATTGGATCCTTTGTTTCCACTATTAAAATGGCACCAGGGTTCAAGTAATATCTACAAAAAAGTTTATGTCAAAAATATACTACACAGATTTTTTTCACAAATAAAATAGACTAAGTATAAATTTTTCAAATGTTTTCACGTTTTACCATACTGTGGCGTGGTTTATTTCGTCAAAAATTTATTTAAATTTTTTATATTATTATTATTATTAATATTTGTAAAATAATTAAAATTTTAATGATTTTACCTCCGCATATTCAGCATCACTTCCAGCAAAATTTTCGTTGGTATTCAACTTAAATAAATTTTCCATATTTTTTTCAATTTATAAAAGATGTAGTTGCTATGAAAACGCGTAACTAAAATATCGTTTAATTAACTCCGCGTAAGTATTTATAAATGTTTAAAACAGCGGCGTAACAAACCTTTCTTAGTTTGGGTGGGCCCAACTTACATAACCTGAACGTTTCAACCGTATATCCCTCACACATTGCATAAATCTATAAACATAAACTATAATGTACCATATCCAGCGGTCAGGTTGTGATTATTGGCTACTGACGTCAAATGGCGGTTAACCAATTTTAGGTACAACCAGATCGACCCAGCCATACCTCTGGCGTCGTCGCTGGTTTAAAGATTCGGTAGCAATAAAAGAAAGCTGTAAAAATCTTGTTTTAATTTTTTATTATTATTTACTAATTTACCTATTATTTTGAACATGTTTTAACTTTTAAACCTTTAAATACCAAGGTCGTGTTATTTTACAACTTACAAACTACGTAGGTAATAAGTAACCGGCTTTGTTTTATGCAAATAATTTCATGCAAAGAAATGTCATAAACCGACCAGTTTTTTCATTCTACAACTCTTTATCGAAATATATTCAAGAAATGATTTAACAAGTGACAGAAATGGAACGTCGCCTTCGCCTTTTCGGCGGCGATCAGTTCGTCTTCGACAAATATAGTATTTCCTTACTTTATGATACACAGAGATAAATAATATGCGTATGTGTTATTAATCGACACAATTGTGGGGAAATATTACACAATTGTATACTTTTTCTGCACAATTGTGTGGATTTGTAACATACAGTGCAGGATTTACCCTCAGCAGGGGCGTTTCAAAGGTTTGTAAATTGGGGGGGGGGCAAATAAAATATAAAATCCGACTGCGTAAAAAACTATCGTACTTACACCGTCTCCGAGGGGGAAGCAACTCACTTTCACTATCCGTCGCAGGAGAAAATTTTGAAATTTTCTAGGTCAAGGGCTCTATTGTAAAGTTAGAAAATTGCGCACAAAAATATTTACTCAAAATAAATAGATTTAATGAAGCAAATTTATTTAAAAAATATATTAAAGGACTAAGCACGCTGCAGCAGGTAATTGATCTACGCGTGGTTAAGGCCACAGGTATCCTGCTAATCATTTATTATAATTTATATTCTAGGATTTTATCTTTCTTTTTTAGATTTTATTAAATTTAATTTTAAGATTTTAATTTTGACGCCCCCGAACTAGCTAGCACCCGTAACGGGCGCGCCTGTCTCGCCACGCTCTAGTTCCGGCCCTGCTTAAAAGAGAAGTGTGCATTTTTTGCCGACTTGACCTAAATTGGCCGAATGTGCCGACTGAGAACTAACGGTGGTATTTATTAAAAAGTTAACTTTTTATTTATTTTTATTCTATTTTCTATTCTTTATTATTAAGAATATAGGTAATATTCCTAGAAATCTATTTTTTAATTCCCAATGCAATTTCCATGATCACTACTGTATTTTTTCTCTCTGTGTACTTCAGAAGCTGAAAACCATCATAGGCTTATGCTATACTTTGGTGTACTAGGCTGTACTAGGTGGTCAGATATGGACAGCCGAGGTAAAGCTGGACATACACATAGTAGGTATAGAGTTTCTTCCAGCTCCCCACACTTCCCGCATATGGGATCTTCGGCAAGTCCAATAATCTTGAGGTGCCTATTTAGACAACAATGTCCTGTAAGTAGTCCTACTGTTTTTCCTAGCTGTAATTTACTCAGCTTGATGATTTCGTGTTTTCTTTCATCATTGAAGGGCCCACCAATAAAGTCCCTCCAGTACGCAAAATGTTTACTTCGTAGTTCCTTTCTACTCCCTTGAGCGGTCAGATATGCTATCCCGCAAGTTGGTTCTAGTCCTACTAAATAGCGTTTTGCAGCTACCTTGGCAAGGTCATCTGCTTTTTTGTTGCCTTTTATTTCAGCGTGTCCCGGCACCACCTCAGCGTGAAGCTATTCCGTTGTGCCAGTACTTACAACTTTGGATTGTGTTTCCACTCCTTCCAAGGTCTTTAGTGCTGCCTGGCTATCGGTCATAATACAGATCCGTTTATTTTCATAAACCCCCCATATAATCTTCTCTGCACAGGCTGTGATTGCAGTAATTTCTGCTTGGAAGACAGTAGCATGGCAGCTCAGGTTTATGCTGAGCACATCTCCTGTTCTACGTTCACTGATTCCTCTCCAGCAGCGATGCCAACCGCACTACAATTATTATAGTACGCATACTATAATTTGTACCTTCTGTACTATATACTATAGTTATACCTATAATATAATACCTATAATACTCTTCTATTATTTGTAAACCCTAGATTTTTTAAAATAAATATTTATATAATTAATACGTGATAATCTTCGGTACGTTTTAAGAACATTCGCGCATAGGCGGATTTAATTTTTATTCACGCGTTAATAAGAAAATATTGTCGAACGTTATTTTATCGGACAATGCATTTATATTGATCCGTTGAGTCAATGATCCGTTAGGTAGATGATCCGTTGATTCGATGGGTATCTTCTATATAGGAAATTGCGACTAAATATAATTTAGTTTTTAAACTTTGATCAATTTTGTCGCTCTCATTTTCATACGCCTACATTCGCTTAAAAGCATCATTTATCTATATTTCCCAAAATGTCTCAAAATATTATCACATCGGAAACAATGTTTGCATCTGATTCAAAATGTGCCAGACGATGCTTGGTAAGCAAGCATCCAAAAGTAAATGGTGCCACAACGCACCTTAAAGGTATCGAACCGACATTTGGTTGTCGCCAAAACCTAGTCGTCGATAAGACACATCCTACACCTAATAATATTTCGCAAGCTCCAAAATGTGTCAGACGATTCTTGGTAAGCAAGCATCCGAAAATAAATGGTACCACAACACAACTTAAAGGTATCGAACCGATATTTGGTTGTCAAAACCAAGCCGTCGATAAGACAACAATTCCCAACACACCAATTGAGATTTCGCAAGATCTACCAGTTGATCCGACTAAAACAATACACTATGTCGCACCGTGCCCAATTACTCCACAAATGTCGTTTGGCTTGAAGAGAGCTGCGGATAGTGCGACGGACGATAAGCGTTCGCGGGGTTGCGAGAAACGCAAACCCGATACGTGGTGCAATATTTCAATCGAAGTTGCACTAAAACTAATCGACGAGTATTCGATAAAATACTACGAAAACGAAGATTTTTATACGAGAATGTTAAGAGTCGAAAGTGCATTTTATCGTTACATAGACGACCACGACGACGCAACAATGCGGCGATGCACTTTGTTCGCTTTCGCTCGGCACATGCACAATATAGAGCCTTCCCTGCGGTCGTATGTTGGCCAATTGGACAGTCGTTACGAAGATTGGACCAAACACAAAAATAGTTTGCCCACCTATGGTGCCGCGATTCTATCGGAAGATGCTTCGCGTGTATTGATGGTACAATCGAGCGTTCACACCGAACCATGGGGATTTCCGAAAGGAAAAATTGACGGACGAGAAGCACCAATTCGTTGTGCCATTCGAGAGGTGTATGAGGAAATCGGTTTCGACATAACCGAACTGATCAAAGACGATTATTTTATCGAGTATCGGGACTCAAAATGTAAAAAGTTCCTTCGACTGTACATCATCGAAGGCGTTCCAACTAACACCAAATTCACTATCAAGTGCCAACAGGAAATTCGGGCGATCGATTGGAAGCTAATCGATTCGCTCAGTAGCCGTGGAGGCAAAATACGAATCAGCACGCCTTGTAAATTTTTAATTGGCAAATTGAAAAGAGTGAAGGAGAGGGTTGAGTTAAAAAATTTAAATGCAGCTTAAACTTCTAATTATTTCTTTCCCCATTGAATGCTCAACTTGGCATTTGTCTAAGCGTTAATAAAGTTGACCACCTATTGGTGGTTGTTATCATTGCAATAAAACAATATTTAAATTGATATTTTGTTTTGTGAGTACCTTATGCTTTGTTTATCATTTTATTTGTAAAACTATTGTTAGTCGGTTCGCACTTATACAAGCGGAATGGTATAAGTAACCGGGGCCGATTTATCCATTAGGCAAGAAAGGCAGCTGCCTAGGGCGGCAAAAATACTAATTAATTCTAATAAAAAATGTAACATAAATAGAAAAACTTGATTGTAAATTGAACTTATTTAAAAATCATATTACATTATGTAGAAAACATAAACAATTTTTAAGTGCCGCATAGTAATGCAAGAAAGTAAAGATTAAAAATAAACGAAGAGCAAAAAACTATCTACTGTTTAAGTAAATAAATTTGTTCTCAGAGTTTATATTTATCTTGCTAATAAATATTATGCTGTTATAATAAGTTCAAATTTTAATTTTAAGGGGGCGGCAAAAAAAATATGCCTAGGGTACTCGCATGCCTTAACGCGGTTCTGGTGCTATCCCACTCTTGGCACCACTCCTTCACGATCATTTGTTGTTAACATGTATGCCGCCAGTAGTACCTCCATTTGCATCACAAGATATAGTAGAGGGGTTTTCCAAACTGCGGCGCGGTCAAGTAGACCCTACTCAAAATGGTTCAAACTGCAGCGTGGTTACTTTAGGTGTGGTTTAGTGGTTTCAGAGATTTAATTAATAAAAAAAAAATTAATTCAAGATTCATTATTACAACAAATAACATTTTGTAGTTTAGTGTAAAATTATATGTAAATATGTAAAACATCAAATAAATTTAATTATTTAAAAATTATAGAGTAAATCTCACGTGAGGTAAAAGGGGGGGGGGGTCCCGCTACATCTTACCAAATTTCACCAAAGGGGGTGGTCAAAATTTTAAGAAAAGCTGCTCACGTATAATTAATGGACGTCCCCTAAGGCTGAAAATGAGATTACTTATTCATATATTATTATGTATTATGGTTCCAAGTCAAAACACCATCCCCAAAGATGCCAAAAAAATTACGCCGTCTTAATAACGCCGTGATGGCTTAATTCTAGATTAAGTATTATATTATGAATAGGGTCTGGATTTATAGGCACTAAAAAACACTGGTATAACCCTATTATAAATAATTCACCAATAAAAACCGTTAATTAAGAGTTAATTTTCTCCTAGTGAGTTTTTCTATTATTGAGGTATTTAGAGCTAAAGAGGTTTTCTCCTAAGTCCGATTTGTTAGTGCCTGTTGATTATTGCTAAATCCAGATTATGGATTAAATGCTTCGTGAAGTTGCGACACTGGGTTGTAAATCCAGTGTAAAATATTGTTGTTATAAAAATTCACTTATAAATGTTAAAATATATATTTATGTTCAAACTACATGTTACAAGCTTGACGCTTGAAAATGAACTCGTACAATATTTTAAATGCATGCGCGTCGTACGAATTGGTGCGCATGGACTGCGTAGTCTCGACCTGATGGTCCTGACTTAGGACGGTGATGTACAACTCGTCAACATGCCGCCCGACGTTGAAAGAAGGTGCTTTCAAAATAATACAATGAATCATAATGAACAATATTGGTTAAATGCATGAAATATCAATATAAAAATATACAGAAAGATAGAAAAAATACACATAATGTAGTAAAATAACACAAAAACAATCGAAATTCGTTCAAACTGTAACAAAATAAAATTCAAAAAATTCCAATAACTATTGCACTTCACTGAGCACTTGGCAACGGACAAGTACGATTTGTAGCACGTTTGATGATGCCATCGGCGGTGCGAATAGTTACTACTCGGATGATTCCATCAACTCCTGGATGGGTAGCTTCAATGCGTCCTACCTTCCATTTAAGTGGAGGAAGGTTGTCGTCACGGATAAGAACCATGTGTCCTACTTGGACATTTGCCGTTGGCAAGTTCCACTTCGCTCTTCTTTGCAGTTCGACTAGATACTCCTTTGACCATCGGTGCCAGAATTGTTGCTGCATTTGTTGTATTTTCTGAAACTTAGATAGCCTATTTTCTGGTACGAGTGTTACATCAGGATCAGCCACCGACATGATCGGTCTTCCAATCAGGAAGTGCGATGGGCACAGAGGTTGCAAGTCGTTTGGATTTGTGGATAAGGGAGTGAGAGGTCGGGAATTTAGAACTCCCTCGATTTGAACCAATAGCGTGCTGAGCTCCTCATACGTTAACAACGAATTATTAATAATAGGTCTCAATAATTTTTTACAAGATTTTACCCCCGCTTCCCAAATTCCACCAAAGTTCGGACTATATGGCGGAATGAATTTCCAATTAATTCCCTCGTTAGCTGATTTTTCAGATATTTGTGAGCTAGATTTGACAAGAAAATTTGCAAGTTCTTTCAGTTCGGATTTTGCTCCGATAAAGTTCTTTCCGTTATCTGATATTATTTCAGAAGGTTTCCCTCTACGTGAAGCAAACCGGCGAAGACATAAAATAAATGATTGAGTTGTCAAGTCACCAACCAGTTCTATATGCACTGCCTTTGTGGTTAAGCATACAAACAGACAGATGTATGATTTGTAAGTTTTACTTCCACGACCCCTTGCGGTTTTTATTATGATAGGGCCCGCGTAATCAACTCCTACCCTAGAGAACGGGGGTGAAGGCGTCACGCGTTCGTACGGTAAATTTCCCATGATTGGATTTACCAATTTTGGTGAAGCCTTAAAACATTTAACGCAATTACGAACAACACGCTTTGTAATATTACGACCCGAAATAACCCAAAATCTTTGTCGGATTGAGGCAAGTAGCATCTGTGGGCCTACGTGAAATAAATTAATGTGTTCTCTTTCGATGAGAAGTTGTGTAAATATGTGCCCCTGCGGAAGCAGAATAGGATGTTTAGCTTCGTAAGGCAACTCGGAGTGTTGGAGACGTCCTCCTACTCGCAATAACCCCCTTTCATCAAGAAACGGATTGAGGTTAAAAACCTTGCTGTGTTTGTTCAATGGGTTTTTATTTTTTAAAAAGTTCAATTCATGAGCAAATGATTCCGCTTGAACTACCTTGACCAAGCAATATAGCGATGCTTGCAATTCAGAACAAGAAAGAAAACCGTGGTTTCTCTCACTTGGAGGTCTACACGCGTTATGCTTAAATCGTAGAATATATGCAACTACTCGCTGTAAATGATTAAATTTAGAAAATTTTGCAAATGGAAAGGTTAAAATTTCACAAATTTGTAACGATAAATTTTCTCTTTTTAGTTCGGGAAGTTCGTGATTTAGTTTATTATTTAAACATGGCCATGCTTCTTGGTTTTCTAACAACCATGAGGGTCCATGCCACCAAAGGGTGTGTTCCTTTAATTTTGAAGGAGACGTTCCTCGTGAAAGGATGTCCGCAGGATTTGAATCCGTAGGAACATGTTTCCAGATTGCATTTGGCATAAGATCGTGTATTTCTGCCACTCGATGATTGACGAATGGTTTAAGTAAGTTTACCGGAGTTTGCAACCAACCCAGTACGATTGTGGAGTCCGTCCACAGAAATACATTATGAAATGTCACGTTCAGTGCCCTTTGTGCCTGAAAGGCTAATTTCGCTAGTACGGCTGCACCGCATAACTCTAAACGCGGTATGGTGACCGGCTTTAATGGTGCAACTCGGTTACGCGAGCACAACAAATTTACATGATAATTGGTATCTTTATCGGAAGATCGAAGATAGATGCAAGCGCCGTAGCCTTGCACAGATGCGTCTGCAAAACCGTGCAACTCGAGTAATTTCGGCTGTTTACAAATAACGTGTCTATTTATTTGAAGATCATTAAGAGAAGGCAAATCTAGCCTTAATTCTTTCCATTGTTTTTCTATCGCGTGAGGTAATGGGTCATCCCACCTTAACTTTTCGAGCCATAATTTTTGTAATAGAAATTTAGCTGGAACCACGCACGGGCTTAAAAGTCCGAGAGGGTCAAAAATTTGCGACACTTCTGAGAGAATTGTTCGCTTTGTAATTTTAGGATTACTTAGCTTTGAAATATTATATTTGAATGTGTCATTACCAAATGACCATACCAGCCCTAACGTTTTAGTCTGCCCTTGAGTAAATTCATGAATATGTTTAGAGTCAATATTTAAATGTTCAACCTGATTAAGAACCTTGGGCTCGTTTGACACCCATTTTCGGAGAGTAAACGCACCTAGCCTTAAGGTATTTGCTAAATTGCCGCAATTATTTTGTAATTCTTCTAGAGAGTTTGAACCTGTCAAAACGTCGTCGACATAGGTATCATTCTTGATTATGTTAGATATATGTGGATGCGACCTTTCGCATTCAATTCCTAATTGAGTTAAGCACCTAATAGCAAGGTACGGTGCCGAAGCTGTGCCGTAAGTAATCGTATTTAACTTATATTCCCTTATGCTTTCAATTGGAGATGATCTCCACAAAATTGTTTGATATCCTCGTTGGCTTGGAGTGACAAGAATCTGTCTATACATTTTTTCTACATCGGCGGTAACCGCGTACGCATATTTACGAAACCGTAATAATATGGAAAAAAGATCTTGTTGTATTGTTGGTCCGACCATTTGTAGGGAATTGTACGAGTAACCTGATGACGATTCACTCGAAGCATCGAAAACCACTCGAAGTTTTGTGCTGACACTTTCCTCCTTGAGAACAGCGTGATGAGGTAAATAATTCAAAGATTGATTTTCATCTGGGTTTGATAGTGACATGTGCCCTAAAGCTTCGTACTCGTTCATAAATGAAATATACCGCTGTTTGATAGTCTCGTTTGATTGCAATCGTCGTTCTAGACTAAGTAACCTGCGCTTTGCGGGTTCAAAAGAGTTCCCTAACTTGTCGGGATTTTCCTTAAATGGAATGGTAACTACGAACCGTCCGTCGCTATTGCGTGAATGCGTTTCGATAAAATGTGACTCACAATAACTTTCTTCAACCGACAGCGGCTTATCCGTAGGACCATTTTCAAGTTCCCAAAATTTTGTTAATTGATTATTCAAAGCTGAATCAATCGCGCTTATATTACACTGAATTATATTTTTTGTCGGAAGTGTCATTGGTCCGGTTATAACCCACCCCAACTGCGTATTTTGTAATAGTGGTAGGTGCACTCCAAGTTTAATTTGTTCCTTGTTTATGATTTCCCAAAACCACTCAGCACCTATTAACAAGTCGATTTGTCCCGGTTTGTCATAATTTGGATCTGCTAATTTTACGTCTTTGGGTATTTTAATTAATGATTTATTTACTACAAAATTTGGTAAGTTTCCTGTAATGTTTTCTATTACTAGACACGAGGTTTCTAATTTGAAAGGTGTACATCGCGAACTTATTTTAATTACACATTTTTGTAAAGTTTGTGCAGCTGACTGGCCTATGCCATTAACTAAAACATCAGCTCTTTGCAAGGTTAAATTTAAAGTTTTACAAATTCGTTTGCTGATAAAAGAGGATTGACTTCCTGCATCTAATACTCCTCGTACGATATGAGGATTGCCACTAGCATCTTCGATTAATACTGCTACTGTTGCTAAAAATACATTATTGTTATGTGAAGCAAGTGCTGAGATTGTGACCACCTGCTCTTCAACTTCGTCCTCTACTTCCTCAATGGTTGTTTGAAGCGCCGTATGTGAATCGCTCACGTTTGATAAGTGTAACATTGTATTGTGCCTTTTTTGGCATGTTTTGCAACTACTCGCTCGACAATTACCAACAAAATGACCTTTTCGGAAGCAGTTTAGACATAACTTCAGCTCCTTTATTTTGTTAATTCGTTCGGAAATATTTAATTTTGTAAAGACAGGACATTCGTTTATATAATGTGCTACGTTGCATATGTCACAATTTGAGGTATTGCTATTGACTAATAACGATCGCGAATGTTTAGTTTGAAATTCTACACGTTTATTTTTATAATCGGTTTTGTACTCAATTGGTGCTTGTTTATTTTCTATGTTTTCGAGTAATTCTGCTTTGTTTTTTAAAAATGATTTCATGTCGTCAAGAGTGGACAATTCATCTCCCGTTTTGTCCTCTTCCCACGCCCGCGCTGTTCTTGAATCTACCTTGGACATGACCAGGTAAATAATTAATTGATCCCATAATAAATTATTTGTAGCTAATGAACTAATTGCTTGCAGGTGCAATGAAACTGCGTCATTTATATCTCTAATTTTTTCCGAAGACTCCTTTGTCATGGAGGGTAAATTGACCAATGATTTTAAATGATTGTGTATTAATACGCGTTTGCTATTATACCTTGCACAAAGACAGTCCCATGCGGGAATATAATTTTGGGCGCAAAAATTGAACGAGCTAATTGCTTCCACGGCCTTCCCAGTTAAAGCACCGCGAAGATAAAAGAATTTGTTAATGTTACTAATTGACTTGTCGCATGTCGTTGTGAATTAATGATAGATAAAGATCTCGAAATTCTAACCAGGATTCTGGCTTTCCATTAAACGTAGGGATTGGAATGGCTGGAAGCTTTACCGAGTGGGAAATTATATTGTTTGAGCCTTGACTAACTACTTGTGAATTGCTAACCGAAATTTGCTCTTCTGAGCGGCAACCTTCGTCATTTGTATTGTTTGCAATTATCATTTTTGCTTGGGAAATCGCTTTATAATATTTATTTTCGAAATTTGATCGTTGATCGCGGTGAACTTGCAAATCGTCTTGTTTATCTGCAATTTCAATATCTAATTGTAATTCATTAAACTTGTCTAATAATGCTCGTGCGATATCCAATCTTTCTTTTAGTTCAATTAATTCGATTTTAATCAATTTTTGCTTTGTTATAAAAATGTCTAAATAATTTGTAAATGTGGTCAACTGACCTTTAATAAATGATCGTCTTTTGATTAATGTATCCATTGTTGTAAATTTTATAAATATATGTTAGACTAAATAATTGAGATATCGTAATAAATTGAGATGATAAAATATTTGCGAATAAATAATAAATTCGATGATTATTTTCAAATGCAAAAAATGTGGAATGTTATCGCTAAATGTGTTCGAGAACCGACACGCTACAAGTTCAAACCAAGTTGATAATAAAAATAGGAAAGAGAAAAAAGATACTTGCAACATCTGCCGAACTCTGCTAACTTGGTGGATCGTTCCCGCTTGAAATAAAACTTGAGATGTGGTACGATTTAAATTGTTGAAAACTTCGAAATTTGATGTTCTTGTGGATTTTCAATTGTTGCTATTATTGTTGTTGATACATTCTGCTCGAAGGACCAAAATATGTTGATTATTGCTAAATCCAGATTATGGATTAAATGCTTCGTGAAGTTGCGACACTGGGTTGTAAATCCAGTGTAAAATATTGTTGTTATAAAAATTCACTTATAAATGTTAAAATATATATTTATGTTCAAACTACATGTTACAAGCTTGACGCTTGAAAATGAACTCGTACAATATTTTAAATGCATGCGCGTCGTACGAATTGGTGCGCATGGACTGCGTAGTCTCGACCTGATGGTCCTGACTTAGGACGGTGATGTACAACTCGTCAACAGTGCCTAACTCCCGGGTAAAGATTTTTAACTTGATTCAATCCGTTTTTCATAAAAATTTTTGCCGTACTAGATCCGCCATTTTGTTTTTTGAAAATTTGACTTCAGATTCGTAATCAGCAACCCCAAAAACCCCCGGGTACAGATTTTCATCTTGATTCAATCCGTTTTTCATTAAACTTTTTGCCGTACTGGATCCGCAATTTTCTTTTTCAAAATTTTGATTTCAGGTTCGTAATCAGCAACCCCAAAAACTCCCGGGTACAGATTCTCATCTTGATTCAATACGTTTTTCATTAAATTTTTTGCCGTACTAGATCCGCCATTTTGTTTTTAGCAATTTTGACTTCAGATTCGTATTCAGCGACCCTAAAAACCCCCGAGTCCGCACTTTCACACGAATTGCAAACTTATCAGACTTTTGGCCGTGAAAGGCACTGATTTCCTTACTTCTCAGAAACGTCATACATCCATCCTACAATGGACAGGTAACCAAACTGGTAACACCAGTGTTTTCCCTATATGATCTGCAGAGATTGATCTACTTGGCTGTAACGGTCACCCACTGTGACCTTGGAGACTCTTCTTTGCCTTTCTCCTAAAGGCTGAATCTCTATGCAGAGACTCATAGGGTAGGAATCAGGAAAATTGGGCTAAAATACCGCATGCGCGGATTGCAAGACGCATGCGCAAGACTACTTGCAGAGGGTGCAATTTTTGGGTCTGGATGCTGATGGAATTTTTTCTGAAATGCGTAAGTTAGACATTCTTCCAAATGTAACAAGAACTGACGGGGCTTATGGTGTATACGGATCATTCCAAAAGCAATATAGGTTCAGATGTGAGTATTAACTAAACGCCACCGTGCGTTTAAAATATTAACTACGTTAGGCGGTATACCTTGCATAAGTTTCTTATGGTAGATACGTGTGTTTCTTAGTTTATTTTGTGATATTGTTACATAAAATCGTTTAATAATCATGAACATGTGTCCGTTTCTAATAGAAAACAAATCATGCTATCCCGCCTAACAAAGTCATTTTGCCAAAACGGTGGCGCCCTCATCGGTAGGGTAAAATCCCATATTGTGATTTTAGTTAGATAGGATATAGAGTATACACTACAACTAAGTACTTTATGTAATATCACAGCTGCTTTATGACTCTGGTGCTGCAATGCATCAGGCACTAAATGTAATGTCACGCAATGTCCTAACTCCAGTTGCGTAATTCTCGTTAATCCACTCATGCGTAAAGAGATAACTAAGAAATTCCAAAAATCAAAAATATAAAAGTAATTCAAAAAAATACAAACTAAGTTTGGGATAAATTCAAAAAATAGAAAAGAAAGTGGGCTCCTACAAAAATCAGAGATAGCATCATAGGCCCGATATGTGACCTGATTGCATGCGAACTTTACACCCGTATTCATAAAAATTTTAGAAAGTTAAAATAGCTTTAAAATACCTTTAAAATGCAGGCGTCATAAAACACCAATCACAAACGTTCATTTGTCTACATTGTAAGGTTTTCATTGGTTGTTTAACTTTAAACCTTTCATCTGTGTTTTATTTATTAGTAGCAGGTCAGGCGGCCTACCGGCCGCCATGACTTCCTAATATTTGAAAAACCTGGAAACTCCTTCTTGCACAGTATTTGAATTTGAATTAATTTTTTTTAACCAATCAGAATTGTTACATCAATACTTCATATCACTTGCTAACAAAATATACTTAACTGAACTTTTCTTCATCAATATTATTTTCAAAATTTGTTAAGCCCAGCATAGCTTACCAAAATAACATTGTAATATAAATATCTTTTTCGTCAAAACATGAAAACACTTGCTTCCTGCGTTATCGATTGTGATTACTAATTATAAAGCCAATAATCGCTTAATCGCGTTTAGGTACCAATTTAAAAAATTTTATTATATAAACGGAATAATAATAATTACTGTAAAATATAATACAGAATCAAAACAACGAAAAAAAAATTAAGATGTCAAACATTGAAAATATTATTGTTAATAATAAGCCATTGCCCCAACGTGTGGTTCTAATGCCAATGGATGGTTCCTGTTTATTCCATTCGTTGTGCTACTTCGTATTTGGACGCAGAGAATTGAGCCGTAGGGTGCGAAAGTTAATTGTGAAATACATAATAAAAAATTGGGAGAAATTTCAACCTTTCACAGACAATGGGTGCGGTGATAGCTTTGACTCCAAAAAAAAATATAAAGAAGAAATGATGAAAACCACGACATATGGAACTACGTGTGAATTGGTTGCAGCTGCCGAAATTTTTAAACTTTGTTTTGAGGTGTACAGAGATTGCAAAATTTATTTTAGCACTGGAACGCCGGGAAGACCCATCAAGAGACTTCAATTTGAAGGTCCACTTAGTTACGGTCATTTCAATGTATATGAACCAGTTTCTACTTATGCGAAAGATTGGGCATCCTTCGCCGAAATCGAAAACTATTATAAAAGCAAAACAAAGAATTCGCACCTTTGGTGGCATTTGCGCTTCTTGAAATTGGAATTTTCGAATAAATTAGCGTTTAAACGGGATGAGAAATGTTCTGGAGATCTCAAATCGATAATTCATTTTATATGTTTTGAAGTTTTCTTATGGACAGCGATAGCTGTAAAATGTTGTATACAAATTTTAGAACTAAGTTTAAAAAATTGAAACTTGCCCTCGAATGTTTTTCAACTTCAACAAATAACTTAAATAAAGTTTAAAATTAATAAATTTTGGCGAACAAATGGTCAGTCGCATCATTGCTAAGTCGAATAAATGCAGTCGAATAACTGTTAGTCATACAAAATTCCTAGATCTTTTCTGGAATATAACAGAAACATCAGATCTGTCCGAGTTTTCAATGTAATTGCTCAACACTGCTGAATCTGGTTCTGGTTTTGAACCGTTCTAACTGATTTTAGAAATTGTATTCGAGTAACAGTTATTCGACTGCAGAAAACAACCTTATAAAACTCATCCATTTTGATATTTGAAAATTTTTGTATGTTATTTAGATCAATAAAAATAATAGAACACAATTATCGGTATAGAATGTAAATTATAACTGCGGGCCAACTTACTGAAACACTTCCTCGTAATTTGCATGAACTTTTTTATGAATTAACTAGGCATGACCTCCTAATATTTGAATGACCTGGAAACTCCTTTTTGCACAGGATCATTTATTATAATTAATTTCTTATTTTATTATTATATAAAATCACAAAATTAGTCATAGCTCTTTGTAATTTTGATAATTATGATTAATTTATCAAAAATTAATATTGATTTTTATTGTTCTTTTAGGCAGACGTAGTTCTGCCTAAAAGTTTTTTTTTGTTTTATTGCAATTTAAAATTATTATATAATTTTCATCATTTTCAACAGATGACAGATAGAAATTTAATTTCACCTATTCTAGATAAAGCTTTTCAAGGTGATTAAAATAACCTATCACAGGACAAAATCGTTTTTAAAAATTTGTGTTATTTTTTTGTAGTAGATTACAACTCTTTTAACTTTTTGAATTGTTATATCTCAAAAACGGTGGCTTTTAGGAAAAAACCTATTTAGACATTTTTTATACCATATATAATTATCTGATCTACAATTTTTGTCTAAGCTAATTTTATGATAAAACTTACCGTTTTGCTGAAAATTGCGAAAAACTCGTTTTTGTGACCTTTGACCCCGAGTAAATTTTTTCCAGTTGTCGGATCGATGAGGACTTTTAAATTTCATTATTTATAAAAGTGTTTTGAACAATCCTACCTATTTTCAGCCATGTGTAAATTTTTGTAACCTTGGATGTCTAAATGGACCGGACTATGTTTGTGTCTATAGTTTATCTTAAGATTTCCTGATTTCCTAAAATTGCCTTAGATTTCCTGAAATTTTTTAAGATTTCCTAAAATGTTCGAAGATTTCCTAGAATTTTCTTAAATTTTCCTTCATTTGCACACCAAATTTTTCCAGCGGTTTTCCCCTCGAAGTAAAAACTATAACAGAGATTTGAATTCTTGATTGTACAACATAAATGCAAACTTATTCTGGGCGAAACAATAAAATTAATTCGAATTTTTAATTTTAATTTTTTTTCTTTTAATTTAATTTTTTAATTTTTATAGGTTACATTATACTGTATTGAAAAAAAATACTTGTTATGCAGATTTTGCAAAATAAATCAACGGCAAAACGGCGACGGCGAAGTGGCGACGGAGAAATGTCTCATCCCCAGAGATGTTACCCTATAACCTAACATCTCTGCTCATCCCCAAGTAAGTATACTATTGGTAAAAGATATATTACCGAAATAAATTATATAAAGCTATAAAGGAATGTGTTATTGTAAAACAAAGTAAATTAAAATAAAACTATTCTGGTTTTACAAAGATCTACATTTTTGGGTGTATGCGGTCCTTTAGAAAATTTTGACATAATAAATCTGACATTTGTTGTTTGAAATGTCAAGCTTGCTGTGATAAATAAAAAGCGTTAATATCGAAGTTAATTTGTCTTAAATTAAAGAAATTTACGAAATACATCTAGAGAATCATGGGGAGAAGATCAATTAATACCACGAAAAGTGGTAAATACATGAATCCAACAGATCAAGCCCGTAAGTAATTTTTAGTTTTGTGGTTATGTTAAAACATAAAAATCTTAATTTTTACATTTTCTTTAAATTGAAGAGACCGAATTGTTAAAATAGATACATTTTATTTTAGGTAAGGAGGCGCGCAAGATGGAATTGAAAAAGAATAAAAAGCAACGTCAAATGGTAAGAGCGGCAGTTCTGAAAGGCAAAGATCCTAATCAAATTTTAGAAGAACTTGAGAAAATAGATCAAATGGGTATATTATTTTATGCTTTTAGCTTTAACGAGTTTCATCTTTTTAACTTGGCTTATTTTTAGAATTTAACGTTCACCAACCGTCGCCTCTAAACGAAAAAGTATTAAAAGATAAAAGAAAAAAATTACGAGACACTTTAGAAAGAGTCTTGAATATGTATGTAAGTTGAATAACAAATGTACTTTTGTTTTATTATAAATCTTATATTCTTTAAATTTTCAGCATAGGGACGACACAGAAAAATGGTCTGATCTAAAACGAAAACAAACAGAATACGAACACAAACGCAATCAAGTTGTTGCATTTTATGAATCGGTAAAAACAGCTCAACAAGTATCGGTTGATGAAATTCCTCTACCACAAATGCCAGAGCAGCCTACAACAACAAGTGCAGCCTCACAAATACCTTTACCTGCCGAAATACAGAAACCTCAACACACAATTTATTCCATTGCAACGGCTTTGAAACTCCAAGCTTTGGTAAGTAATCGAGAAGTTATTTTGGGAGAAGCTTGATTAATACTTTTAGGGGCAACCAATTAGAGAACCACCCGGATGTCCGCCTGGACCTCCTCCGGATATAAATAGCGACGGAGAAGAAGTGGAATATGTCAAAGAATTAGCAAAACCAGAAGAGGCCATGGAAGAAGAAGCAATTCCACAGGAAAGTGCAAACTCGGGTGACGATTCGAGTGATTCAGAAATTGGCCCCTCAAAACCCACATCTCTCCAACAAAAAATGGTGGCTCTGTCTGGTCAAAATATTGACGATTTTATGAAGGAAATGGAATCAGTACATAAAAAGCAGGAAAACGATAAAGACGATGAAAGTCGACCTAAAATGTCATCGGCGAACAACGAACCTATTGCTCCTCCAGGTACAGATTCCGTGCCGACTTTACAATCCACCACTACAATTACACAACAGAAAGTTATACAACCACCAATACAACATAACACAACGGCACCGCCTTTGCTATTTCGTGGAGGTTTACGATTGCCCCCTGGTCCTCCACCGGGACGACCGCTTTTACCACCCGGACCTCCGCCCGGTTTACCACCCAGATTACCAATTAGAATGCCTCCTGCACCTCCACGCATTTTACGACTGCCGGCACCGCCTCCCACTTTGCAAGGGCTACAAAACTTAGGTAACTTGGGTACTCCTAACGTCCTATCGGCTGCACCTCAGCTTTTGGGCAAACAACAAGGCGCAACTATATCTGCAAAACCTCAAATACGTAATTTAAGCGCCGACGTTACTAGGTTTGTGCCGTCTACTTTACGTGTAAAAAGAGAAGATAAAAAGGCCAAGTCGTCAAGTCGAGCGGCTTTAGTAAACGAACTTAAACAAAGGGAAATGATGGCGCACGTTACGATTCCAAAACAACAGACCAAGGACGATGCTTACATGCAATTTATGAAAGAAATGCAAGGATTATTGTAGTAATTATGTTTTGTCATTGGTTGGCAAAATAAACTTCAATGCTTTGAGTTGTAATTAACCAAATTGAATTGTTTATTTCGATTAACTAATAATAAATAAATCGTTTTTAAGAATTACCCCAGTGGTTCAATCCGATCTCTCCATCGTCTAGTATTGTTTTTAAAATTTTATCTGCTACAGGTGTCATATTGTGCTGGTATTTTACTTAAAATATTTGTATATTTTTTTTATGCCAACTTCAATTTCTTTTAATAGGCATTTATCCGATATTTTTTGTCTTCCTTGTTCTGGCTCCACATGTGACGCAATACTTAGAATTTCTTATAACAAAAATCTTAAGAAATCTAGAAAATTTTAGAAATGTTATAGATATTTTCTTTTTCAACTTTTTCGAAAGGAATTGAGAAATAAACTTCAAATCATTTTAATTAGACTTGACCCGATCCATTCCATTCCATCCAAGATTCCATTCCGAACATTTACGTGTCAATCTTCATGGAGTTATTCACGAAATCCTTGGTTGTGGTCATATTCTATAGTAGATTAGGGGTTTGAGTTAAGGGGTAAATATCCAGTAAAGTTTCCAAGGGGTACATATCCCGAAAATTTTGTGTACACTCGTTTGGAAATCAATGGAATTCTTTAGATTGCCTTTTGCTTTGAACTCTTTGCAATTCCTTGGAATTCTTGGAAATCATTCCCAGTAAACACAAAACTCCATGGGATGTTATGTGACTTCCTATTTTGATCCCACATATAACATCTTTTTGTGCCATCTCTAGTTGTTGCATAGCTGTTAATCGCATAACGTCATATCTAAAACTTCTATGAGATGTTAGCAGTATTAGTGGAAGTTCTATGTGACATCTTATACTGCTCCTTAAAAGTTGGACATAAGAGTAGACAGTGACGTCCCAGAGAAGTTAACAGGCACTAGATCAGAACATCACATTTCCCGACGGGTAAACTATGTTACATCTCTATAACAGGTTTGTGTTTACTGGGATTCCATGTTAACACAACTCGTATGTAATACATTTTTCATAATTTTGCTTTACAAAGTAATCGAGGGGGGAATCGCTGATGAAATCGGGTGTACAAGTGTACAAAATCTTAAGAAATCCAAAGCAATCTGAGGTTCTGAGGAGACATAGAAAATTCTAGGAAATGCAAGGATTTTGGAAATCTTAGGAAATACAAGGAAAACTTAGGAAATTCAAGGTAATTTTAAGAAATTCGAGAAAATACAAAAGTTCTTATAGGAAATCACAAAAATCTTAGAAAATGGAAACCCATCTTATTAAGACATTTTAAGGAAACCTCAGGAAATGCAAGCAAATCTGAAGAAATTCAACACAATCTAAGAAAATGTAGTCAATCTAAATATAAAAAACATAAAGAAAATCGCAAGAAATTTTAGAAAATTCTAGGAAACGTAGAAAATACTAATCCGAGGAAATGTAAGAAAATCTTAGGCTATCCAAGTCATTCTTAGGAAATATAGAACATTTTAGGAAATTGAAGGCAATATTAGGACATCTCAGAAAATGCAAGTTAATCCGAGGGGTAAAGACTTCCAATGATTCCCAAAGAATTCCAATGAATTCCAATGAGTTCAAATTAAAGTACAATCTAAAGAATTCCAGTGATTTCCAAAGATTTCTAAGACTTCCAAGAAATTCCAAAGATTCCCAAAGAATTCCAACGATTTTCAAGGAATTTCAAAGATTTCCAAAAGATTACAACGATTTCCTAGGAATTCCAGGGATTTCCAAAGACTTCTAAAGAATTCCAACGATTTCCAAGGAATTCCAACGATTTTCAAGGAATTTCAATGATTTCCAAGAATTCCAACGATTTCCTAGGAATTCAAAGGATTTCCAACGATTTACAAGAATTCCAGGGATTTCCAGAGAATTTCAGGGATTACCAAGGAATTCCAGGGATTTTCAAAGAAATCCGAGAGTTTCCAAGGGATTCCAAACGAGTGTACACAAAATATTCGGGATATTTATCCCTTGAGTTAATCTTGTAAAATTCTGTACATTTTTGTAAAAAAAAGCTTATCTTAGGAAAGTCAAGGCAATCTTAGGAAACAGTAAATACATGAAAATTCGAGGAAATGTAGATAATCCTAAAAAATCCAAGGCAAACCCATGAAATTTAAATAATTTTAAAAAATCCAAGGAAATGAAGATAATCTGAGGAAATATAGAAAATCGTAGGAAATGCAAGCAAATCTTATCTAAGGGTCATTCCATATGAAATCAACCAAAAATAAATAGTTTTCAAATTCATCATCATAGATTTCTTTGAAACTTTGGTTAATTATACTCTTTAACATCCTGAGTTCAAATATCAATTTTTTTAAAATTCTAACTCTTATAATTTTTAAGTTATTTAATTTTAAAAATCGCAAAAACGACACTTTTTTCGTTCGCGCTCAACGATACAAAATTTTCTAACTTCTGTTCTACAAGTCCTACATAGTTGTGTAATAACTCATTTTAAAGAGTATTTAAAGGGCTTTAATTTGATACGGATCTTGACCACTTTCCAACAAAAATTAATTTTTTGGAAAACCTCAAAAAATTTTTTTGGGTTAGTGTTTTTTGCAAATTATAAAAATAAAATATATTTATAATGACGACTTGGTGAATACTTCATAAAAATTTCAGAGTGAGACCATGATGGGATCAGCAGTTATGATAAAAAATGCAACTTAAGGTATTAACTTAATGCAACTTTACGATTTGCGATTTTCAAAATTAAATAACTCAAAAACTATTAGAGCTAGAATTTTTAAAATATTATATTTGAATTCAGGATGTTAAAGAGTATAATTAATCAGCGTTTCAAAAAAATCTGTGATGGTCAATTTGAGTGACTTTTGACATGGAATGACCCCTAAGGAAACCAAGAGAATCTTAGGAAATCGAAAATATCCTTGAAAAATCCTAGAAAATCTATGGAAAAAAGGAAATTTATGGAAAAGTCTCACAAAAGTAAATTGAGTGTACAAACATTGGCCTTGTGATTCGCCGTTCGAAACTACCCATATTATTATTGGTACTTTTGGAAGCGTAATTTAGCAGTTCCCCACCTAAAGTAGTGTTAAAAATTAGTCTCTAAGAAGGTTCAAACAAGTAAAATAGTCAAGATTTGATATTTTATTTTTAAAATATAAAAGAAAGTTATATTAAACTATGGAGAAAACTACCATTGTACTTGAGTATTTAAAAAAATGAAATTTACAATGCCATTTTTAATGTAAGTGTAGATGAGTGTGGGTTTTTTGGTCGTATTTATAATAACTACGAAGACTAGGTAAGATGATAAGTGAGAGGAAATATTACAAGTTTTTTTGGATATGTTTAGCACTACCTTTGCGAAAAGATATTCATCGAATTGGTATTAGTTCGTTTTCGAATCAGACGTACAGACACTAAAACAATTCTAGATGTATTTGCGAATTAAAATATGTAGCCAAATCAAATTACCTGAACTATCTTGTGGTGTTAACGGTCGATCAATCACTTTTTCTAAAACTTGAAGCCATTGATCTCGTTCCAATTCTGAAGCGGCGGACAGATTAAATATTCTATCAGGTGTGTGTAGTGTAAATGAAAATCCTTGATCTTTAACTCCGGCCACTACTCCTATTCGAACGCTATAACCGTCCATCGCATGGCCTACAAGAATGTTTTAAGAAAATAAATAAGAAGATACAAAATTATCCTACCTATAAAAATTTCTCCTTTAGGATGAGGATCGAGAGGTTCGTCGTGATACATCAATTTTCTGTTATCTAAAGTGAACCAGCGCTTTTTAAAGCCGTCGCTAATTCTGGGTCCGGTTTTCCATAGCCAGCCTTCTTTGGCAAAATCTTGTGTGAGAAAATTGATTAAGTCAGATTCAAGTGCCGACGGATAGGCCACTTGCAGTCGATGTAATTTAGCACACCGAATCGCCATGTACCAATTGGTGATGATTTCCGGATCGTCGTGATATAAGTAGATGTGTCTGGTTGTGCCATCTTTTAAAAACGTTAGCTGCAACGAATTAGGATGGTTTATTTTGTCGGGTGCAAAAACCACGTTTAACTCGGACAAGCGTAAAACCGCTTTGGGTTCTTTGTTCTCGCGCACAAAGTATTTAAGTGTATCTTCTGATTCCGACAAAACAACCTTTCGTGGATGATACCGATTGTCCTCTTTACCGCGTTTCATTAAAAAGCCCATCATGTAACCACTCACGTAATTTTGCCGCTCTGGATAACAAAACTCTTCTCTTTGGTATTTAGCCTTGATCCACTGCTCTATTAATACTTGTGGATCGTTCTCCTTTGGACGACGGTAACAGGGGGGCACACGTTCCTCGTATTTCAGTTTAGCCGTTATGTTACCCACTTCTTTCATACGTTCCACTTGCGAATCTTCCCAACGATCCAATTTGAGATGCTTAACTTTGCTTATGTGAACTCCCATGCCCCGATGTATACCCGAGCATCGCGTACACAAAAACACTCCAATGTTGTACGAAGCCCATTCTGGATCTAATTTAAAAAAATAATATCAAATAAGGTCAGCACAAAAATACAAACAAAATCTTAACCCAAATTTAGTCTAACTTATGTAGGTACTAACTTTTGCTGTCGCAATCGACACACGAGCTGTTTCCTGGCAATTTTAGCAATTCCAACAAAACTTTTTCGTTTCTATCGGCCATCACTTAAAGGAACACCATTAAATATTATTAAAATAAGAATTTTATCTGCGACACCAAACAAAACAAAAACAAGCGTCGTCCATTTTTAAAACTTTGTTGTTGTGTCTCGCACAGTGTCTCGTCATGTGTAACGGGCATCATAACTTCGCAACTTTCATAATTTATTATTTACAAAAGTTTTATATTTCCCAAAATTTATGTTTTCGAGCCACCTCAAAAATTAGATTTACACATTTATGTTGCGTTTCTTTCAAACGTTTATCTTTTATCTAAGATTCCAGTGGCGTACCTATAATTTCGAGGTTATTAATTATTATTTATAAAGTAAATGCTAATCGTCAGGCGGTCTATCGGTCGTCTTGACTTTTTAGTGCGTGAACAATGTGGTAACTTGATCGTTGATGACTAGTCATATCGAGGTTCTACTTGAATTTTTGATGTTAGTCCAAGCAATGTCGATATCTTAATTTTTGTGTTCGAAACTAATTAAAAGGTAAACATACTAAAAGTTCCCGAACTTAGAAGGGGCAAAGGAGGCGCTGCATTTTTGTTTTTTGCTTATATCTCGAAAACGGTTAACCGTAGCCAAAAAGTTGTTCGGTATAAAATTGAAGCTGATAAATTTTTCTACAAGAATGTTTATATGTATTTTTGTCGTATCTGTTTTAGTTTTTAAGATATTTTTAAAAAAGATATTTTTTGATAATTGACCTCCGCTTTGAGCGTTAATTGCCTGGACAACTGTTGAATTAAAAAAAAAATTAATTACTACCAGAATACACTGACAAAATCAGTTTGTCACTACCCTGATCCATGATTTTTGAGTTGGGCAGCCTTGGAGATTCCTCGATGCCTTTCTTAGATTTTCAAGTTTAGTTGCTTTTTAGGAATGTTTTACTCATTTTAAAGGGTCTCCGCACATTTACCAGGAATTTAAGAAATTCTCAAGGAATTCCAAAAATATTCTGAAAAGTCTTGTGATTTTCCAGGAATTCTAAAGATTCTCAAAGAATTACAAGAAATTCCAATGATTTGGCGAGAGCCAAGTTTTTCAGTTTTTTAGTTTTCTTTAGTTTTCAGCCCACATAGCTGACTCCCCGTTAATCAAGCTACTGAATCGAATTCTTAGGAACACCATTCATAAACGGATTTATAGTATCGAAAAGGAAAATCTGGTGTACAAAAATTTGTGTTGCAATTTTCTTCTCGCCGCCGCCGGGTACTTCAACCAGTTGGTTTTTATAATAATGACACCCCCTTCTACATCAGGGGGTAGTCAAAACTACTCACTACGATTTTTGGACGTTAAGTTTATTTATGTTGGAAGAGAAATAACTGAGGAAATCTGGTGTGCAAGTGTAAGAAAATCCGAGGAAATATTAAGAAAATTTAAAAAAATTAGGAAATTTTAGGAAAACTACAGATGCGCTTTTATACATTTCCCACTTTTTCGAAAGAAAATCTTGAGGCTGGTGAGGAAAAAATTTGGAAAAACCGTTTAAATATCTTAAAATGAGATCTAATGTAGAATAATTTGCCTTAAATGATTAGAAAATTTCTGATGTAAACTCTAGCGTTCAAAAATATAATTTGCGATTTTCCTGTTGCCCGTGGTTCAAGTTTTGGTTGTAATCATGTTTTTACGTGTGTTATGTACTGTCAATTAAACGGCAAAGAAGTTAAGAAGCAAAAATAATTAACGGTAAATGAAATAAAATTTGTTTATTGTTAACCGTAAAAACTAAAAATAAGAAATTAATAGTTGAGATAGAGGTCATTATAATCTACAAAGTAGATAAATTTCAAAATACAAATTCGTAGTAGGACATCGGTAGTCAGGACCGTATTAGGAATCAATAACGAATGAAAAACAATAGCAAGAAAAAAAATTATTAAATTCAAAACGCTTTAAAAAACGACATGTTTCGGACTTATTCGTGGTTTTACCCAACGAGATTGACCTCATCATGGTTCGTACTGACAATGAAACTTGATCAAAAAAACATAAGGAAAAAATATTTACGAATTTTACGTCCGGGAGGTATGAAATACCCCTATTATTGGCTACTAAGTAACTCTTCGATTTCGTTATGTAAATGGAGAAAAAGGTGCACTGGGAGGTATTAAAAATAATTTGCGGATTTCACGATAGGGAGGTCTGGAGGGTATAAAATACCCCTAACATTGGCTACTAAGCGAGTCCTCGATTTTGGTATATAAACAAAAAGAAAAAAGTGCACTGGAGGGTATTCCATGCTCCCCAGATCCCCCGGTTTTGCTAATAGCTACAATGAAACTCGACCAACATTTGCAGGTGTAATAATGAATAAATCCATTAAACTTTAGCTTCCGAAAAAAAAGGAAAGAAGTTAAGGGACTTGAGATTAAATATAAATCAGATTAGCAGGGGAACGAGTTTCTTCGAGGCTCGAAGCTCTAAATATGAAGTTATCAGGTTACAAAACAATGGGTGTAAACCGGAGGGTCTGGGAGGTATGGAATATTTTTAAAACAAAAGCAATCATATCATTCATTTACAGAGGAAGCATTTCAAAGAAATAAAATTAATAGTGAAAAATATGTAGGTATTTACGGATCGTATCCATTATCTGTTAACTGTACAACTTACGCGCACGAATGCATTAACAAGATTTTCGCTAAATCCAAAAATTCCAAAAGAAGTTTTGGAAATTTCCTGCATTTCTAGATTGCGCTTCGGGAATATTTTTTCCAAGTGAGGAATCTTCGAGACCTACTCACTTTGAAAAATCTCCATTCCAAGTCTTGTTTAGCTCTTAGATTACATCTTATCTATTAATTATTTTATCTATTATTTATTTATGCGCGTCAGTGGTAGATATTATAACGGATTAAGTCCGTATTTAGAAAAAGACATTAGTTTTAAACACTTACGTAATTTGCGGGTGTGGTCCTATTTTTTTTGTTTTGTTTTTGTGAGCGTCAGGAGTGGGGAAATATTCAAAGGACACCACCCAGATGTGTAAATTATCTCCACCAGCATCTTCTCTAGAATTGCCCAATGCTCTTCGTTCACCAGCACTAGCTTCACGATGTTACAGGAAGAGAAGCTCTGCCCCAACTGCGTTTGGGCGGCTAATCTGTGGTCGGTCCATTTGATGCAAGAAAAGATTGTGTGCTCCGCATCGACTATCTCTCCAAAGAAGAGCAGTTGGGAGTATCTGATCTCTTGAAGCGATGCAGGTAGCTTCTGAAGCATCCGTGCCCGCTTAGGGCCTGGGTGGTTTCATATGCGAGCTCGCCTTGCCTCCTGTTTACCATGATTCTATTTCTGGAATCAGGCGATGTATCCATCTACCCTTATCCGACGCTGTCCAGGAGGCCTGCCACCGCTCTTGGATATCCATACACCTACCTTTGAAGAGGGAAGAGGAGACAAGCATCGCCTCTGTGGATACCATTCTATAGGCCCTGCATACCCTTAGGGCGCTCCTCCTCTGGGTTGACTCAAGTAGGCGTCTGTACGTCACTCTTTCAAGGGTCGAGACCCATATCGGGGCGGCGCGGCGTACAGTATGATAGATTCCGTCACGGCACTCAGAATAAGTCTTATCTTTGCTTGGCCAGGCCCCCTCAGGTTTGAAATAATCCTGCTCAATGCCTCAGTTGTTGCCGCAGCTCTGGTTGCAACTCTCGCTATGTGTGGCCTGAACGACAGGTATTGGTCGATGTCCACGCCCAGTATCCTGACTTGATTGCACGCTAAGATGGTGTGACCGCCCAACGAGATCCGGACCGGCCTGATCCATCTTTTCCCCGAGATCACGACCGCCTCCGTCTTATCCGGAACCAGATATATGTCGGCCACTGTGGAGTTGACTAGTTGTTCCATTTCTTCCTCCGTCTCGGCCTCTACCACGACCGTGATGTCGTCCGCGAAGCAAGTGATGCTCACCCCCGGTAGAGTGGGGAGCCTGAGGATACTGTCGTACATCACATTCCATAGCATCGGACCGAGAATTGAGCCGTGTGTAACGCCACTGAGCACCGGTAGGGTCTGCCACCAGAGCTTCTCTTCCACCACCAGTGATCTCCCGTGGAAGTAACTCGCCATGATGTTCAGGAGGTATGTTGGCACCTCTCTTCTTTCAAGTTCGTCCATAATCACCTCCATCTCGCCGAGTTGAAGGTGTTTTTAACGTCGAGCGTTACCAGGACCGCTAAACGCCTCGTCTTTCTTGAACCTTCTTTTGCCACCTTTATACTTCGGACCATGCTGTCGATTGCATCAGTGGTTGATCTGCTACATCTTCGGAAGTCGTACTGCCTATCCGAGAGACCCTCGGTCTTATCGGTCTATATAGGAGTTCGAGAGCTCAAGAGACTTGTCTCCTTTCCTTAACAGCCTGAGCTTAGCTTTTTTCCAGTTTTCCGGGTATCTGCCTTCGCGTAGGTACCCGTTGTAGACATCTAGCAAAATCTCTGATCGAGTCTCTGCCAGCTCTCTGATTATGGCCGACGGGACTCCGTCCGGCCCCAGTGCCTGGTTGTTAGGAATCTTCCTCGCAGCTGTCCTCAATTCGGCCTCTTTAAAGAGTGGGACGGACGTCTCCGTCACAAGCGTCTAGGTACACCGATCTTGATATGATTCGTGTTGTAATGCGCATGCGCGAACTTGTGAATCATTTATTTTACTCAAGTATGTATTTTGACAGGTCTACTTTTTCGAAGTTTTGAGGTTAATTGTTTATTTTGTAAGCTGTTCAAACTTTTAGCAAGCGGTCTTCTATTATTGCTTATTGCAGTGTTTTTTTTACAATTTTTACAAAAATTTAGTATATAAAAGCTAAATTTAATTCGACACATATAATTAAGGAAGAGTATAGTCGACACCGTGGATCTGACTTGGATAGCTATGCCATGGACAAGCCAGAAACACTGTGTCATTGAGTGAAAACAAATCACAAGTTTAGTTTTAGTTTAGTTTGAAATCAAACAAAATAACAATTAACCTCGAAACTTCGAAAAAGTAGACTGTCAAAGTTCAACAAAACTTGAACACAATAAACGATTCACGCATGCGCATCACAACACGAATCATATCAAGATCGGTGTACCTAGGCTTGTAGCAAACGCCTTTTCCGGATGGACTGGGAAAAAGGTCCGGATGATTTCTCTTGGATGAGGTCGTGCTTGTTGATTTTTTTCCAGTTCCATTCTGTCGGGGGAGAAGGTCTGTCTGTAGTGGTGGTTCGGCCGATATCGAACGAGATGTATCTATGATCGCTTGCCGTCTCCTCGTCCATCACCTTCCAGTTGGTAACCCTGCTCGCCAATTCTGAATTCCAAGAAGGACTCAGACTAGCGCCTCTCGAATGTTGGAGTGCTGCCGACTTTGCATAATATAGTGCAATCCAATTCCACAAGAATAACTCCTCTGGCATTCGTCGCCTTGGCGTTGAAGTCTCCACCACAATTACTCATTGCCAAGTCGGCCTGTGTAAGGCTTTACGCCATGCATTTAAATACCTCTATATTTTGACCAAGTCCGTAGCCAGGATTTAATTTGGGGAGGAGGTACTCGTGAAAAGCCTTTTGTAAAAAGTAATATTTTCAGGCGTTCCCCTTCCGGAAATTTTTATTATTACGAACAAATGTTTTTTTTTCTTTGAACATTTCGGGTGCCCCTCCCCCTGGCTACAGGCCTGATTTTAAATTTAAGTTAATGGTTTATATTACTGAAGAAGAACCCGTCTATGAACGGGCGGCACCTAGCCAAGATAAACTTGGCTTGGATTGCACCGACCGCTTCCTTTATATTTCATTCAAGCCAAGTTTTTTTGGCTAGCTAACCGTCCGCGGACGAGCTTTTCTCTAGTTTAATAATATTTTATCTGCAACTTTCCGATTGATCGGTGTTCAATATTCTATTGATGACCAACTTCATTTCAAGAAAAAAAAGAAACGTGAATAAAAATTCAAAGACATACAAACTATAGTATATTATTTAATGAGTGTATAATGAAGGCTATATTACACGAGAATTGTTTACAACACAAGCGAACGCAGTGAGCGAGTTTTGTAATTATTCTCGTGTAATATGGTCCATTATACACGAATTTAATATGATTCTTTATCTACGACTGTTAAACAATAATAATTAAGACTGCATTATATGATTATTTAACTTTAAGTTGTATCGTGTTGATTAATTTTCAACTATCGAATCAAGTTGCCATTTGTCATTTATAAAGAAAACAAATAAAAATTGCCAACAGCCGTGGATAATGAATCCATTATCCACCGTAGAATATGAGCCAAATTATGTATTCATAGTTACACATATAATGACACTATTGTTTGACAGTAGTAGATAAACTAATATAATTAAAAAAATTAAGTTTAGGACGGTGGGCTCCGTTTTCCTTGCATATTACAAAAATAATACATAATTTTATGTAAATAACACAAAAATAAATCATCAAAACAAAAAAATTTATATCTAATCCTGCAAGCCAGAAGGTGGTTACCGTTTCCAATTCCTACATCAAGACAGAGGGGTCTACCAAAAACGCTTACATAGGAAAATTTGAAGTAACAGAAGCATTAGTACATCTCTTTTGATATTCAAGGATAACAGTAAAAAAAAAAAAGAAAAAGGGCCAAATATCTTTTGTTCTCGTTTCGTCTTCTTTAATAAATACAACTTTTATTAACAAGCATAATTGTATAATAAAAACCATTTATCGAATAACAATGCAAAACAAATATACCCATGTACTTATTTGGCATATTTTCTGTCCAAGTTGTTGCAATGATCGATCACATTGTACCTATAGCAACAACTTAATCGACTGTTTTGACCCCAACCTCGCACTTCGTATCGCGCACCACTGGTTAGTAACATGATCTTTATAGAATACAAAATTAAAGCTATTCCAAAATTGGAATAACTCCAAATTTCCACCAAGTCATATTATAATTGCTAAGTAATACACAACTAGAACACAAGTAAAATTATTTATATATACAAAAAGCTAAGAAGTTTTATCTGAAATTGTTTCACATTATTTTTTATCAAGAACCTTGTCTACCCATATTCCTAACTTATCTTCGTCTTGTAAACCAATCAAACGTTCTTCGACTTTTCCATTACGAAAAACTACCAAAGCTGGAATGGTACCCACCTACGACAGAAATAAATATTAGTTACCTATTTCTAAAACCAACGTGATCGTCTAAACTCACTTCGTATTTGGCAGCAATTTCACCAAAAGAATCGATATCAACTTTTGCCAAAGTTATTTTTCCGTGCCGCTTAGCAACAACATTTTCGAGTCGTGGTTCCAATGCCTTACACGGACCACACCACCTGACATTCAAAATGAAATTTATTGTTATCTCCCGATTCACATAATTCTGGATATTTTACTTACGTAGCAAAGAAATCCACTATTACCGGCTCCTTACTGTTTTCCACCTTTTCCAAAAAATCTTTATCATCTTGGACTTTAAAACTACCTCTAACGGTTGCCGACGACGCAATGTTTCGTACCCCAACACTTTTTAAGATGCTTTTGCATAATTCTTTATTTACCAGCTTTAATGATAGCATTTTGAATAATATTTTTATTCGGATTTTTACTTGAATTTAATGTGATGCAATATGATGATCGTTGTAAACGTAAATTGTGAATGACAAGAGACGCCATCTTAAAACACACACATGTCAATATGTAGCCAATCAAATTGCAGTGAAATTCAAACGAGAGCGGGATACACTATTTTTAAACAGAAATTTGTTAAAAACTGGTTTGCGACTTGGTAATTAATTAAAATATCAAAAAACATCGGCTGAGGTAATAATTTATTATTAGTGCCAGATGACCAGCGTCCTCAAGAGTGTTCACCAGTGTTCATTTACCCAGAGTGAGTTTGCGTTTTTTCTTCGAATGTAAATCGGCTAGTGCAGTTCTATAAGCGCTTTTAACACTCAGAGGATTGTGAGCCTTTGTACTTTTAGCTTTTTTTATTTTTAGGGCCGCATACCACCCAGAAGCCACGTAGTAAATTAGCGCGACCACACGTCAAGAATTTTTTTGTTTGGATACTTTGGCTCTCCAATGTTAGGCATCAAGCGGACAATGACAGCCGCTGATGTTTTTGCTTTGGCCCCTGAGTCCCAAATATGCTCCATATAATTGCTTCCGACTTTGCCGGAACTCGTGATGTTGTATAACGTCGGACCGAGGATCATTCCCTGGATGTACCGGTTCATCCAAGAGCCCATATGCAGGGCACATTCCGTCTTCGGCTCTTTCTCTCCGTGCCCTGTCAGAAGTTGTATCATTTCAAAGGTCCCGTTAGCAGGAGGCGGTTAATCAACTTTAGGTATTAAAGCGTAAGTGATTCTTCCGTATTTACCGTTGTCCCACCTTTCTTGCCAAATATCTCTTATCCTGTTTTCCATAGATTTTCTGATGTGGGTCTTATATTTGTACAGAGTTACCCTAACAGAAACGGCCCAGACGGGCCCGTCATACTTTTCTGTTAGGGTAGCTTAAAGGTTTGACCCAAGAATTGCGCAGACTTCCCTTTTTTCAATTGTCCCCAAACTAAGCGTTTTTCAAGTTCGATATCAAATAGGTGAATCCCTGCTCAGAGGAGACACTCCTGTAAGTTTTGCTAATCAGGCAACTGCAGAAGCCATAAGTGGATAGGAGCTTAGACTTTGATTGTCTTTCCTGGCTTCTGTGCAGCCAGATCTCGCTTCTGTAAGCCACTATGGGGACTACTGATCCCTGATAGATCCTTTTTGCACAGATTTGAGTAGTAATCGAGTTCCACAGGAGTGGTCCTAGTACCGACCCCTGAGGGCACCCTTTTGAGTAGGATGTGCTCACAATGGTGACTCCTGAACTAAATGCTACAATTCGGTTTCTGAGGTAACTTTTGTGGGGTAATCCCTTTTTTCCTTTTTCAAGGCTGAAAAGAGGGCTGGCCACCACAGATTGTTAAATAAATGCTCCGAAGGTTGTCGCCCTATGGGTTTCCCTGGATTTATCCCTTTTGAGTTCGTCTAAGTTACGTTGCCTCATTAACTGCTTTAGTGACCTTATTGTTGATTTCCCCTTCACTAAACCGGATTATTTCGGTCAGTGGTAGTAGGTATGGGGGCACTTGAGAGTGGGAACCAAATTGAGTACAGGTCCGGACTAGCGGTATGTACCGTGTTATGTACCGTTATTTACAGTGCCTACTTTCGGTTTTAGTAGGCCCTAGGCCCATATACCTTCTGGGCCCCCTCGTAGGATTAGGAAATTATTATTTTTATTGAAATAGGAAATTAGAAAAATAGCGGCGTAGGCGAAAAACTTGGTGTCACAAATTCCCAAAAATTATAATATTAATTTAACTCGAAATTCATTTATACAGGGTGTCCCCGTGACGGTGGAGAACCTTTGAGGTGGTGATAAAGGACACTTTTCTAAGACAAATTTTAAAATAAATTTTTTGTCTAAGTCCAAACCCTTGGGGGTACCTCACTTTAAAGCAATTTTAGAATTTCCGATTTAAAACGGCCATAGCTCCCATATTATTGATTTTTTAAGTTTAATGAATTAGAAAATTTTTAAAGATCATTCACTTATTTATAAAATAGGTTAGACTCCATACGTCTAGAATCAACGGATTTCGAGTTATAAATTAAATTAAAGGAAAAATTTTTTAAAAATATTCAGGGTTTATTATTTTTACTTTTCTTGCAAACCCCGTATCTCTTAAACAAAACGTTTTAGAAAAAAACTAATGACCCAAACCGGATAGGAAATTTAACGGGCTACAACTTTGGTTAAAACGAAATTTTTTTGGAAACCAACCGTTTTCACAGAAATTTTGAAAATAGTGAACAAGGTGTAGGTGAAAAAATAATAAATTCACAAAATTTATTTTAATAAATTTTCAAAATGGCCTCCCTCATTTTCAACACACAGGCGTGCTCTTTTCAAAAGGCGTTGCACGGTATTATTTATACTGGTACTTCTTTCGGTAAGTTCTGTTACATCTATCTGTATTCTTTCGCATTTAATTTATATTTTTTTTACCTACACTTTGTTCATTATTTTCAGAATTTCTGAGAAAACGCTAGGTCTTCCAAAATAAATTACTTGACCAAAGTTGTAGCCCGTTAAATTTCCTATCCGGTTTACGCCATCAGCTTTGTACTAAGACGTTTTGTTTAAAAGATACGGGGTTTGCAAGAAAAGTAAAAAAAATAAAACCTGAATTTTTTAAGCATTTCTTTCTTTAATTTAATTTATTACTCGAAATCCGTTGATTCTAGGCAATAAGGGGTTATAACCTAGTTTGTAGATAAAGGAATGATCTTTAAACAAGTTCTAATCCATTAAGCTTAAAAAATCAATAATATAGGAGCTATGGCCGTTTGAAATCAGAAATTCAAAAAATTTGCTTTAAAGAGTAAAGGGTTTGGACTTTGAACAAAGTTTCATTAGAAAATTTGTCTTAGAAAAGTGTCCATTATCACTAAAGGGCGGATTTATATGCGCTAAAAACGTGTAAACAAATCATTACTTAATGAGGCTTTACAAAAACCTGCTAGGATTTGCATTGATTGGATTAAAAAAATTCTAGCAGCTTTTTGTCAAGCCCAATTAAGTAAATCTTTGTTTACACGTTTTTAGCGCATATAAATCCGCTCTTTAATTATCACCAACTCAAAGGTTCTCCACGGTCACGGAAACATCCTGTATATCTACTAATTAATTTCAAATTTTCGATATTGGTAAGTGAAAGATATACCATATCCGATAGAATACCGATACCATCTTAATACATAAAATGCCAGCTCGCTGCTGCTCCTGCTGCTACGGCGTGTCATTTTTTACCAACCAAAAAATATTAAAGTACCGACGACGGTACTCCCCCTGGGACGAGTTGCACATCAATCGAGTTTCCAACCAATCGGCTCAAATGCCCGTCCGTGGACGGGCTTTCCAGCTAGTCTTAATACATAAAATCCCAGCACTCTGCTGCTCCGGCTCCAGCGTGTCATTTTTTGGTGAAAAAAGAAACAATCTGATTGGTCGAATGTTTTTACCAACCGAAAAATATATTAAAGTACCGACGACGGTACTCCCCCTGGGACGAGTTGCACATCAATCGAGTTTCCAACCAATCGGCTCAAATGCCCGTCCGTGGACGGGCTTTCCAGCTAGTCTTAATACATAAAATCCCAGCACTCTGCTGCTCCGGCTCCAGCGTGTCATTTTTTGGTGAAAAAAGAAACAATCTGATTGGTCGAATGTTTTTACCAACCGAAAAATATATTAAAGTACTGACCACGGTACTCCCCCTGGGACGAGTTGCACATCAATCGATTTTCCAACCAATCGGGTCTAGATGCCCGTCCGTGGACGGGCTTTCTGCTAGTCATATCATAACATGCTGGAGCGTTCAACTAGAGAGCTTAACTAAGCTAATTTAATTTTAAAATTAAAATTATGTTTAAAAAAATGCTTGTCGCGCTATTTGAGCGTTGGGCCTTGGGCCCTTTACAGTCACGCGGGATCTTCTGCGATGCGGAGTTCTACGCACGCTAGTACCGCCACTGGATATGGGTAAGGCAAAATTGTATTGATGTAACAAATTGAAGATAATAAAAATTATTTTTTCATTCATTAATTAAACAGGGCTGTTACAGGCTGTTAGTGTGTTGTCAGCAGATATTTTTAAATATAATCTTTTAATTGTTATATATAAAACATTAAACTGTTGTTTTAAACAGTTACAGTTGGGTCAAGCAGGGGGCTCCTCTAACTGGGGGGCCCCAGGCCCGGGCCTATGTGGCCTTATGATAAAAAAGGCCCTGGTTATTTACCGTTTATATACCGTTATTTACCGTTATATACCGCTAGTCCGGACCTGTACACAATTTGGTTCCCACCCTCAAGTGCCCCCATACCTACTCAAGTTGAGATGGAACCGAAGGGAAGAATATTGCTGAGGAAATCTGGTATACACGAGAAGAAAAATCTGAGAAAATTTTAGGAAATTCGAGTAAATTCAAATAAATCTCGAAATATCTATATTTTATGAATAGCCTTCTCAAATGATGAAGGCACGAGCCGCCACTACTACATACATCTTTTTAAGGAAAGATTCTTGTATGTTGTCAAACTGTGGTAACGTAACAATATTGTTATTTTGCTGCACATTCAATATTCATATATCAAGGAAGCCAACGTGTGATGACCCCTTGGTATGTGATGATTGATGAATAAGTATAATTAATATTACATTATTAAATTAATAAGTAAAATGTAGATAGTTGAGTTGAGAAGTAGTAGAGTAGTAGTTAGGATGTCGACAGAGTAGGTTTAAAAATGTAGTTTAAGTGTAAATATTATTAAATATTAAATAAAAATCAGTTAAACTCAAACATCTTTAAATTCAAGCAACCACCAGAAACCCATCAATAGATACCAATAAAATGCAAATAATTAACAAACATTTTTAAGAATATTATATTTTTAAGAATATTACAAAACCCTGATGCTTTTTTTGCTTGAGTGTTGTAAATTAGTCGGTTAAGTTCTATTGAATCAATATCTCTAATGTTTGCTGAGTTGTCGACTTGTCCCAAGCTCTTGTAGTCCGATTTCATGGCTTGGTCATCCACACATGAGTTGGTTATTCGTTCGTCACATGATGGTAGTCTGTTGAAAAGGAATTCTAACGTCTCTTCTGGAGTCGTTGTGTAGTTGCCGTACTCGTCCCTGAAGGATGTTAGAACTCCATTACTTCTCAATTTCCCGGATGCTAGTTCGTAGCGAAAAGGGAGAACTTGACGCCGCCGGTTCGGCACCATCGACTGGGCACCAAACCAACTTGACACCAAACCGACAAGGCGCAAGACTGACTCGGCGCCAGGCCAACTCGGAGCCAATTGGCCAGCTCCGAGTCGGCGGCACCGAGTTCCGAGTTGAACCAGACCGAGTTTCTAGGTAGTCCTACTTGGATCTTTAGTAAGATCTTCTGCTACAAATTTTTTCCAACTTCTGCCCCTGGCCTTCCTCAGTGAAGTCTTGAAGATTGCTTTTGCCCCCTTTCACCTCATAGAAAGGTTGCATATTCTCTACTGTTCTGTACCGGTAGATGGCGTTCTTTTTGTACTTTTTCCTATTTCTTTCTATGTTGTGTGACCACCAGTCGGGTCTTCCAACGTAGTTTTTCTTAAAACTCGCTTTTGTTTCAATTAGTTCTTATACCTTATTGTGCATATATCCTTGACCATGTTTTCAATTTCTTACGCCGTGAACAGAGTTGCGGAGTGTGGCTCCTTCTCTGCTGCCCATGACTCAAGAAATTTACTTAGTTCTTTCATTAAAGCACTTGATCCTCCACTTTCCAATTTTTAATGTGGTCAATTGTGTTGAATGCTCACAGAGTGATGTCGATGTTGCTTTTCCGACCAAGAGACCTATTAACAATATAGAGTTTCCCATTTTGTAATATGGCTACACTGACCGCAAGGTGAAGCTCTATTATCCATTTCTTGTGAGATATATTTCCTGGCAAACAGGCCCGTAGCCACGGGCTTGCTGGTAAATGTGGGGTTGATGGTTTGATACCATTTTTTCCCTGCTGTTTTTTATTTCTATAAGGATTTCCTCTTTCAATACTGTTTTATCTACAATATTATATTAATCACGATTTGCCTATGGCATACAGCTGGTATTATATTAATATTAGCTAGAAGGTCCGTCCACGGACTGGTATCTAGACCCGATTGGTTGGATACTCGATTGATGTGCAACTCGTCCCAAGGGGAGTACCGGCTGTGGTTTAATATATTTTTCGGTTGGTAAAAAAATCGATCAATCAGATTGTTTCTTTTTTCACCAAAAGTGAGACTCTGGAGCAGTAGGAGCAGCAGCAGCGTAGTGAGATTTTATGTATTAAGATGGATGGCCAGACCGATGTCGGCAGACGTGCATCAAGCTTATTTTCGGCTAACAATGGGTTTCCTAACAATGTTAAAAGAGTTTGCGCGGACGATTCGATGAGAACTCCGTTGTTTTTAATTAAAAATAGCCTGTCCGCTTTTATTTTCAATGCTGACTGCTGAATTTGGGTTAGGATTTTTTTGTGTCCTCCGAAGAAGTGACGGTGTATCCCTCGGAAGGGAATACTAGAGATTGGTATATCTTGACTGGTGAAGGTCCCTGTACTGGGTTTGTTGCCTTTGCCTTTGGGAGGGTTTTGGTTGGTTGCTTGATTAAGTTTTCCGAGTGCAGTTTCCGAGTGCAGTTTTGACCTGTTCTTGGGATTTAACCTCTGAAACTGTTACTTTTACTATTGACTCCAGATTTAGATTGCTGATGGTTTTAGTACTGGGGTTATTTACATACCTTGAATGCCGTAGTTTCGGTTACTTCCTTTGCCATTTTGTGGAAGATGTGTGATACTTTCGCTCCTGAAGATTCATGAGGATTCATAGCTTCAGATAGAATCTTTCCATTATTTTGATTCTATTTTCTAGCTCCGAGAGGTTTTCTGTCGGTTCTTCTGGTTGCTCTTGGGTTTGCTCCTCATGATTTTGATTTGGTGGTGCTGGGGTTCGGGCAGTGTTATTTGTTTGATTGTCTATTATATATTTTTTCTTTGTCCTTCAGTTTTTTTATCCTTTTAGTGTCTGTCGTTATGTTTCCGGTGCCAGATGTTTCCGACTTCCTGCTTTTGGATCCCGCATTGGCGGTCGTAATATATGTATATGTTTTGCACTTTAGAGCGATAATGGTATATCACCTACCGAATCACAAAATTCCTTATTACAGCCAAATTCTAAGATAATTTACTGAGGCATTGGATTGGTTGAGATTCGATTAGCTGTTGATCCGATTACTGGAGCGTGACAAACTTTTTTAAATTATATAATAATCTGGATACATGAAATATTTCCCTCGAGACTTTTTATAGTACGATTTGGAACATTTGAAAACAAATTTGGTAAAACCCGGATATTATTATCAATTTTTATAACTACTTTTTGATAGTTAATTTTTATATTATTTTTATTTTATGGTTTGGAAATATAGCTTCTATTAAATAAAATTATATTCATTTGTTTCACTACATTAAATAATATCCTACAGTCAATAAAATTATGAATTTATAGAAATTTTTCTATTACACGTCAGCCTGCTGTTTTCGATTGTTGAAAGTTAAAAATGAAGTTTTTAAATTTAATGCTGCTGCTTGTCTTATTTAGTAAAAATATCTTATGTGATGACAGCATCTTGTCTAAGGCGAGTTTTAATTTTTGATCAGTAAAATGGCAAGAGTTTCAAATTCTTTTGTAATAAGAGGTTTGGTTGTAACTTTTGATGGTCTAATGATCGGACAAGATACATAACATAAAATGAAACTCTGTCGTTTCTAATGCAACTTTTGTTTTAGTTTCATCAAAACGGCTACAAAATTAAAGACATTCGAGTAACTTTGATTAATTACAATAAAAAGTATTTCAATTACTTAGACGTTAAATCATTTAAATACAATCGTACCACAACAGCGATAAATTGTACTGGAAATTTCAAAATTGCCGTGGAGGACAAAATCGAAGTAACGTGGTTTTAATGTTTAAATTTATTAGTATTCGTATTTAAAAAAAACTATTTTGGCGCAGCAGCAAATTATTTTTTGCGTTTTTGCATTTTTTTTCCTAGAACCTAATCTGAACACAAAAAAAGCTGCAAATTGTTAATTTTTTAGGTATTGGTGCAAGCTTATAAGTTTTTGAGTAACGAGTATCGACGCATTGCCATCCGTTTTCAAGTTAATCTAAAAAAGGCTTTTGATTCAAACGCAATAGGTATACAAACGATCAGAAATTGTGGTAACCTTACAGATATTAACTTTAAAAAAGTTTGTAAATCACATAGTGTAATTAAATAAGCATATCTAAATTTTTCTACTTTTAGAATGCCTCATATCACTTCTGCAATTATGTTGTTGATGAAACTCATTTACCGCCACTTATTCCTAGTGGCAGATATAAAGTTGATCTGATATATCTGTATTTAAATGAAGAGGTAGCCCTTGTAAGCGGTTTTGGTGAAATATACACTCCAATCGTATATCCAAAATATTAAAAAATTTGCAATAATACTAAAAGTTTACTTGATTTTATTCTGCGTTATCCTTTTAAGATAATAAAATGACTTGCTTTTATCGAGTTTATTTTTTTCTTATCTTTGTTATGCAAACGGTAAATGAAAGAAGGTTAATATCAGTTAATTAAACTTTTTCCCATAGGCTATTGGAAAGAGAAATAGAGACCAAACCACAATTTCTACCCAGACATTCTGTTTCCCGTTGTAACAATTTATTTAAACAATAATGTTTGCTCCGTGCCGCTAATAGAAGGCTCGTTTTGAAGCGCCACTTCTATTGCAGTGGACACTCGCTAGTATTAAACTAGTCTTGGATTGGAGTTGCTAGTGCGTAAGTGTGGATTTGCAAGTCCGTTAAGGGGAGTGCAACTACGCGACCGATTACTTGGTAAGGTAAGCCGTGCCGAGGAATTGGAATCCGGCTAGGATTATTTCGTGATAAACCAGCGTGACCCGAGGCAAGTTTTCTTCAGGTGCCTAATTGGGATTTTTCGACCTGTTTTGCAGTGGGTAAGATATTTTTGTTCTTTTATTTAATTTTGGGAAAATCGACTGCTTGTCTCTATACGTTTCTCCACTAAGGACAATAATGAGACGAGTAGCGGCTGCCTTCTTTTACAACTCCGCTGACGCTGCTAATGTGTTACAATTTCTTGCAGTAATTGTTTTTTTTTGAATTTACGCCTGGGTTTCATCACAGAAATGGTTAATTACCGGAGAAGACCTATTCCAGGTGTGGCGAAAATTGCCATTATTCACCGTAGTGGTAATTTTGGTTACACCGTCCGTGTGCTCAAATATACTTTTAGTGTTAGCGGTTAGATGCGACTGTTGCATCACATCACACTCCGACCGTCGAGCTAGTATCATCATAGTCAAGATGCGCAAGTCCAAGAAACCGAAACCGACACGTGGAATAGTCGACCCAAATCGAGCAATCCAAATTCCACCAAATGGACCTAAAGAAAAACAAGTTGACAAACCAATTGACCGCTCTGAGCAATCTACCCAAGAAGACCGAAACCGAAGTCACTCCAACCCAGGACAACCAACCAACCCTAGATTGCAGACAAAATGCATATCTGAACTCGTTTTTGGCCCTGTATAGCCTTGCGTACTCAGCTGACCGAAACCATGAAGGAACGGCCAACCGCTTCAAACCGATTGACGTATGACGTATCAATAACAAAGCTATGGACTCAGCCGCCGGGCCGCTGATACCTTGACCAAACCGACTCCACCACAGACCCAGGCACGGCCCCAAAAATTATTGAAGGTTCCTCAAATTACAGCGAAGGACCACATCCGAAGACTACAGGCAACTCCTGAAAATGTTAGAAGCCAACCTGCCCGAGAGCAACCCCGGCTTCTTCTTCGCCATTAAAGTGGTCATGAGGGATGCCCATCAATTCTTCGACGCCGAGCTCATAAAGAAAAACTTAGAATCGCAAGGTATTCCGATCGAGCATGTCGCAAGAATGTAGTGTGGACGAGACAAAAAATCCTTACCGCTCTTACCCTTACAGATCATGGACATCGAGGTGAGAATCAAAACACCAAACAAAACGTTTTGAATGGACCAATGTGACAACTTCCAGTCTTTCGGCGACGCCATCAGGACTCTTCCACGATGCGTCAAATGCGCCGGAGCCCATGTCACAATCTCCTGCAGTAAACCGATGAACACCTCTGTCACTTGTTCAAACTACGGAAGCCGAAACCCTGCCAGCTCCAGGGGTAGCCTGAAATTTCTCAAGCTAAGAGAAAACCACCAATCCAATCACCGAGTTAATCGGTGATTAACTCGCCCAAGATCCATCAAAACCAGCAAAACCGGCCAAGTATGAACCATGACATCAGCATATCTCCAGCACACCTAACGATTACCACGGCCCGAATTGAATTGAAAGTCTGAAACAAAATGGGAATTAGATTGCCAACCTTCAACGAAGATGACGCACAAACTAGAATAAACAATCGACACATTGATACAGCCACCTGTTGCTATAGATCCATTACCTGGCCCACCACCATTTCAGATGAAAAAATCAATGGCAGTTAGTATTCATTCAGACGAAGGAGACCCAAAGCAGCACTCAGAAGAAGAAGAAGGAGATGCGATTGTGACTCTGTCGAGTTCATATCGTGCCTTAAGAATCCTTTGTTAGTAACCGCACATTTTACCGACTTGCAGCAGAGTTAGGGAATGTTTTTTGTGCCATTTGGGCATATCTCGAATGCATCCTAAAATGAGTTTCACCTCTTTCGAGTAGCACCTTTGCCGATTCGGAGCTACATTGAGGGTGTTTCTAGTGAATAAGCGTTCGTCAAAACAAATACTAAAAGTATATCTAAGCACATGTCCCGGTAACAGAATACCCGTGTAGAAATCGAGGTTTGTCCCTATGTAAAATGCTAAAAAATTGCCTTTGGTAGGAAATTATTTAAATTGCTAATAAATTCAGTACAATTTGTAATTCATTGTCATATTCTGGCCTATTATGTATCACAAACGCTATTATAACAGTGACAGTTATGAAATAAAAAATTGATGAACCGCGTTTTGATCCGAAAATAGAAATATTACTTTCTCTTTCTGACACATGTTATAATAATGTTTCTCGCTTTACGCTATTTTGAAACTTGATTATAACATAAAGGTTGACTGTTATTTTTAAAGGTTGTGATACATAATAGACCTGATTAACACAAACTAAAATCAAGTAGTATAATTTTAACAAACTGTGCCAACAGCAGATTGATTATTAATTTATTATTATTACAGTTTATTACATAAACAAAAGCAAAAGGCTTATAGAGCTTATACTCGATCTAAGTCCGCAACTGATTATAAATATTACTCATATCTGAGAAGTAATTTCAAAGCCCTTCACTCGATTGCCTACGATATTCACTTACTCAACGTGCAAAATAATTTGAAGTCAAATCCAAAAATGTTGTGGTCATACGTAAATGAGAAGCGGAAAACTGTGGGTATGCCGTCGAAGATGTATTATAACGGGGGTTCCTCATCTGATATAAGCGAGATAGTCGGTTTCTTTCGTTCTTTTTTTGAACATATGTCTGAACATATGTCAGCAGAGTTACCAAAATGTAATTATGTTAACGATGGGTATATTATTGATTCTGTATTCATGGATGAGGGAAGCGTTCTTGAAGCCATACGAAGTGCTAAGCGTGGGTGTGGTTCTGATGGAATTCCGACCAATTTTGTTCAAAGGTTTGGACTGCAATTGGCCTTGCCTCTTGTCTTGTTATTTAATCAGTCAATTCAAACGGGAATATTCCCATCACAATGGAAAGTATGTAGCATAACACCTATCCCTAAACATGGGAAGAGGGAATTTGTTGAGAATTATCGTGGGATCTCGATCCTGTCTGTAATTCCCAAGATTTTTGAGAGCATAGTAGCGAATCAATTGAAATTTAATGCTTTGGCTTCCATCGATGATGGCCAGCATGGTTTTATGGCTCGTAAGTCAACCGTAACTAATCTGATATGTTTCACTAATTTTGTTTCTTATGCTATTGAATCAGGTGAAGTAGATGTAATATACACGGATTTCCGCAAAGCTTTTGATTCGGTACAACACGATATCTTATTATCTAAATTGAGAAGCGCGGGTCTATCTGGCCGCTTGACGAATTGGTTGGAATCCTACCTCAGTGGCAGGACCCAATACATTGAAATAGGAGGAATACGTTCTGAAATCATTGATGTGCTGTCAGGCGTACCGCAGGGAAGTCATCTTGGCCCATTGATTTTTTTAAATATTCGTAAATGATTTGACCTTCTTGATTAAATTTTGCTCATTATTGCTTTTTGCAGATGATCTTAAAATATATGCTATAGTGAAGTCTTTATCAGATACTGCGTTGATCCAGCGCGATCTGGATATGGATTATCGGTGGTGTAGTGATAATAAATTATTTTTGAACGAACAAAAATGTAACATTATGTCGTTCCACCGCAAGCACTTTCCTTTTGTTGAGGAATATTTCATTGACGACTGGAAGTTGGTAAAAGTATTTGAAAAGATTGACTTGGGAGTTACGTTTGTTTCTTCTCTAGAATTCTCACAGCATGTAAATTTGATAGTCACCAGAGCAAGCAGGCTCATGGGTTTCATTAAGCGTATTTGCAGGGAATTCCGTGATCCTGTTGTCCTTGTTCGGTTTTATAACGCATACGTACAATCGGTGTTGGAATATACTTCTCAGGTGTGGTGCCCTTATTATGAGGTTCACTCATTGCGAATTGAACGGGTACAGAAGAGATTTACAAGGTATATGGCAAGGAAGTTCGATAGTGCTAATAATGGTTATATGAGTTATTTTAAAGTTTAATTTTGTTTTTTAAGAACTTTACAATGATTCTGTACCTGCCCATATTATGTATCATGTATAAAGTGCTCTCTTTCTTTTTTTCTGTTTATATTGAGCTTTTTTTTGTTTGTATACTTTGAATTTTGTATATTTTGGTTATCAACATTTGGGACTCATCCCGTAGTTGTAATATTAAACATATTAAACATATTATTAAACATATTAAACAGAATTTTTAATTTGTTGGGTATGCGATGGGAGTGTATACCTCACCAAAACCACTTGAACGAACGAATTCTTTATTTAAATACAGATATATTATATCAAGTTTATACCTGCCACTAGGAATAAGTGGAGGTAAATGAGTTTCATCAACAACAAAATTGCAGGCGTGATATGTGATATCCTAGAAGCGGACAAATTTAGATAGGCATATTTAATTATAGTAACTCTTTTGCAAACCTTTTTAAAGTAGGCTTCTGTAATGTTACCACAATTCTTTAATCTTCCTACACCTATTACGTCTGCATCAACGGCCTTCTTTAGATTAATTTGAAAACGGATTGCAATACGTCGATATTCGTTACTCAAAAACTTATAAGCTTGAATCAATATCTAAAAATTAACAAGTTTATTATCGCAGCTTTTAGTTTTTCAGCGCACCACAACAAGGCTTCCATTTTAAATAATAACAAAGTTGATATAAGATCCAAAAAATTAAAAAAGCATTACTTCGACTTTGTCGTCCACGTCAATTTTTAAATTTCCGGTAACATTTAACGCCGAGGTAGTACGATTGTATTTAAACGATTTAAGTTCTAAATAATTGAAGTACTCTTTATCGAAACTATTCAAAGTTGCTCGAAAATCTTTAATTTTGTAGGCTTTTTGATGAAACTGAAATGTGGTAAAATTAGAAACGACCAAATCTAAATTTTAACATTGAATCAGTCAAATTGTAAAAAGGTTGCAAATTACTTCCAATATTGCAGTATGGCAAGGCATGGGAATAGTGTGAATGGATAAGTAATAGTACTTGTAACTCATTTACTAATTATGAAAGAATATTTCGATATTCAGTTATTGAACATACAATATTTGTTCGACGGGTTTTATTTTACAGTACCATATATTGTATAAATTAAAAGTATTTTTACCATTTAATATATCCACTCCAAAACTTGGGAACTATGGAATTCTTCATCTTCATAATTTTTGAAATTCCATGTTTGGACAATCATTGGCAAGATTCAAGGTTTAGTGTCGTTGTATGTTTCTTATAAAAATATAAATACTTAATTACCTTATAATTTTATACAATGTACGGTATTTATAGCGTAAAAAAAAATTCGAAAAATTGCAGTCGATAACTGTTAGTCTAACAAATGTTGTAGAACAAAATTCTTTCAATTCTTTGATACACGAACATTAAAATTAATTGTAAAACTGTTACACAGGTATGCAGACAAGTAGTTATGCGGTTGCCATAGTACATTTTTTGGAACCAACAATTTTAATTTTACTAATCAAATTTTAAAACTTGCTTTAGATAATAAACTGTCGTTACAAGTGATATCTTGAGCAAATAAAACAAGCAGTTGCTGTAAAATTAAAAACTTCATTTCGAACTTTGAACAATTTTTTACAGCAGGTTGACGTTTACTAAAAAAATTTCTACGAATATGCTTTTTATAGGTTTTTTTATACAGGATATTATATTTTAATGTGGTGAAACAAATGAATGTATCATGTCGTTTTAGTTGACGACAAATGTTTTGGTAAATGAACAATTATTATGAAAACAAACAGAATATTATCCTGTATAATGATGTTACAAAGGTAAATGTGCTATTTTTAATGAAATCTACATTTTTGTAACAATAAATAGAAATAATATTAAAGCACATTTTAATGATAGGCATATTATTTGATTGAATAAAATTTATTGATCAAAATATTTAACAAACATTTATGATTACAATAATAATATAATATTATTTCATATCGTCGTTAACTCGAATATAATTATTTTTCTACGAGATGTTAATTCTTGAATTTAGCATAACAAATAGCAGTATCAATTTTTAAAGTGTATACAGTCTTAGTAACACATTTTGTCGAGGAGGACAATCTAGAGCAGCGGTTCCCAAATGGGGTTAAGGGTTCCCCAAAAAAATGCAAGGGTTCCGCCAAAAACAATTTCAAAATGACGCAAACATAAATTCTGCCGCTTAAAAAATAGTTTTAACTTTTTTAAGATAATTGGGAACAGCTAGTCTTGAGGAATATTTTTAGTGAGTACAGCGTTTCTCATAACGGCCCGGAACGTCCAAAACCAAGGGTTTTTTAGTAAGTAAAAATCTTACGGTATCACCCCAGGGAACCTCAACTCAAAATATCTCGACTTGATTCGAATAAAATCGACATCCTTTTGGTAATAAGCGAAACAAAATTAACTGTGAGTAAAACTATAAAATTTCCAGGATACTCTATACTTCGCAGAATTCGCGATGACTGCGTCTCTGCCTGTGGCGTTGCAGTAATAATTAAAAACAAAATACTACACGTACGGATAGACATTCAAAATTGTAGAATGGAAGTCTTGAATCTCTGCCTGTTTTTTCAAATTGACAACAATTTCGGGAATTTCTTTGCGACAGCTTAAGCTTAAAGGGCCATTTCACGAGGCAAGTTGGTAAGTGATTTAGTTGGTAAGTGAAACATAGACTAGAATCTATTCTACTTGTAACTTACCAACTTAATTGTAACGCGTAAACGGTTTATTAAGTGAAAATTAAGTTGGTAAGTTGGTAAGTAGAATAGAATCTAGTCTATGTTTCACTGGTTCCATTTACCAACTAATTTGGTTACTAAACTAAATCGAAAAATAGACTGCATTCTATTCTACTTGTAACTTAACAACTTAATTTTCACTTAATAAACCGTTTTCACGTTACAATTAAGTTGTCAATTAAGTCAAATTTAACTTAGAATAGAATAGAATCCAGCCTATTTTTCGATTTAGTTAAGTAACTAAATCACTTACCAACTTACCCCGCGTAAACGGCTCTTTACTCGACGGATATCAAACGTAATTCATGCTCAAACATAAATTTATCAATTTCATTAAAAAATTCGACTTCGTAGAGAATATCGTGCGTAAAACCAATATTTTGACAGAAAAGTCTACGACTAACTCTGTATATTATATATTAACTATTTAAAATATAAAATTTAAAAAAGCTAAATTAGCCAAATCCTTTCGCTATCGTCAGGTAAGATTAAAATAATGGAACAGAAGGGCAATGCAGTTAATTTACAGTCGAAATGAATAATTCAACAATCAACTAATTTACAAATAAATTAAATAAGCTCTACACAGTAAAAACGTTTTGTTTAAATTTAATAACCAATTTTGTTTAAATAATTTTGCACAATGGAAACAAATTTTGTTTTGATCTTAACAAACTGAATTTGTTATTTCAAAAAAAATATTTATTTTTAAAATTTCTTTGCCTTAAAAAAATTATGGCTTTATTTTTAATAATTATTGTTTGTTCCTTCAAATAAAAGATTTATTTGAAATTAAAATTAAATCAAATCATTAAAAAGTTGTTTACGAAATTAAAATTAAAGGTTTTCAGGCGCAACTTGCTCGGAGATGCACAAAAGTTAAAACATCAATAACTTTTAAAACAATAACATTATAATGATGAATATAGAAGCTCATTGAAGCTCAAACGAAGCTCTATCGATTGACATCAAAATTACTCAAAAATGTTGAAAAGTACAGAAAATAGAAAAATATGTCCACCCCCCCCCCCAAAGTTTTTGCGAATAACTCCGCGACCGTCGAAGCTCAAACGACGGGAACGGAAGCTCATTGAGGCTCTAACGAAGCACAAACGTTTGACAACAATTGTAATAAAAAATTCGATTTGGAGGGGCCAGCGACATGTACCTTAACATGACAACATGTACCTTAACATGTAAAAAAAATTTTTACAAAAACAGAATTTTATAGACTACAGTATTTAATGTGGTGTAACAAATGAATGTAGTTTTAGGTGATGACAAAAGTATTAGTGAAAGTTCAATTATTGTAATAACAAACGGAACATGATTATATAATGATGTGCAGAAAATGAAGGACATATTTTCATGGAAAGCTAATGCCATTAGAACTACGGATTAACATCAGTGATTGTTTGAATCACAAATACGTAAATATTTTCCTCTTAAATAATTTCATCAAAACACTGCATAAATTAGTATATTATATAACAAGCCCGGAAAGTCACTTGCTTGGTGTAAACTAACCAGTTCAACTGGAAACACTGCATGCAAAGCCCACCTACTAGGAGGTCTAACATTGAACTAAATATAAAAGCTAAAGTCTTAACACATGGAGATAAGAAGATCTTATTAATACATAAAATCCCAGCACGTTGCTCCTACGGCGTGTCATTTTTTAGAGAAAAAGAAACACGAAACAAGAATAAGTGTGCATCTGGGCATACGTACCGGTGACAGAATTATTGTATTGTATAGTAATAATAATAATAATAATTTATTGGGCCATAAAAATCTACAAAAAAAGCAGATAAATACACATAAAAATCAATACAAAAATACAAAAAGCAAAACAGAAGCAGCAGAGAGCCAACTTCAGACAAATTTCTTTTTTTTTGTGATTTTTTCTATTAATATTTCAGTTATTGAAAAAATATTTTGGAACAATATAAAACAAACCCAGAACAACCTGAAACAACTTCTAAAAATTAATTTTTTTAAAAGTGCGGGGCTGGTCACAAATGTTGCTTGCGATCCCACGACTTTATTTTAGAATATATGAAAATGATTTTCTGGAACAATGTAGAACTAACCCAGAACAACCTGGAACAACAAAAAAAAATTAATTTTTTTAAAAGTGCGGAGCTAAGTTCACACACGTATTAAAATCATATTTATGTCTTTACGCTTGTTTTACTACCAAGGCTGTACAGGGTGGCTCAATTTCGATCCCTCTTATGGGGAAATCGGTAACCATTGGAAATATCGAAAAATGGATGGCGCATCCTCGATCTCTTTTTTTGAGAAAAGCCCAATGGACAAAACCGGAGTTGGCTATCTTCTTTTGTTTTCGAGTTATAGCCAAAAATCCGATTATTGGACTTTTTGATAAATGTCGATATCTCGGTTGTTTTTGAAGTTTTCAAAAAAGTGTTAACACTTTCTTCAGGCACTTTTTTAATGACAACAAAATGGGCTAGAGAGATTTTAAATATCTAAGTTAGTTTCCGAGTTATAATATAAAGTTGTGTTTTTTTAAATAGAAACCATAGTTGATTGTGATATTTTTGAATAGCATTTTTTATCCTCTTTTCAATGATGTATAACATGTGGGGTCTATTATTACGGGTTCATCCCATTTTCATAAAAAATATAATAAAAATAAAAAATATCAAAAAATTAAATATGATATTTTCCAAAATTGCTATTTAGTAATTCTTTAACAATTCTGGAATTATGGAGTGGTGCACCATCTTATTGGTAATACAAATATCTTCTTTCCAGCAAGGGTAGATTATCCAAATACTCTTCAACAAAATGTTCGTTTAAGAGTTTATAATATCGTTGGCCATTTAGATTTTCTCTATACGTATAATATACTAAAACATGATTGACAACTACATAGAGCACACCACACACTAAAACACACTTGCATTTGGACGTCAACAGTACGGTGAGGATTAACATCAGGCCAATAGTGTTCGTTATGCCTGTTAAATATACCAGCACTGCTAATGTAAGCTTCATCTGTCCAAATCACACATTTGAAGGAATTTTCATTTTAGCCCATACCAATTACAAAATTCCAACCGTCTCTGAGCATCTCCTGGTTGTATAGGTAATGTTGTTTTCGTATTACATAAGGCCTGAATTTATGTTTTTTTAGTATCTGCAAAGCTTTACTATCTTGAAATTCCTGATTCAGTTTCAATTTGACGACTCGAAACTGAAGGATTTTGAACTACAGCTGCAATTACATTAATGGCAGTTTCTTGAGCATCTTGAATATTATAATTTTCTGATCTAGGCATGTTAAAATTTCTATAATTAGTAAGATTTCCTTTGAATCTATTAAAAATACTGATCTCTGGTTGTCTTATTTCAGGATAACTATTGAAATATGCTGCACTTGCAAGACGAGCATTATTATTAGTTTTAATGTAGCACTCCAACATATCAAATTTTTCAAAGTTTTCATAAGCCATTTTATATTTACGTAAAATGACCAGTAAATAATAATATATTATTATAATTAATAATAATTATTATTATTATTATAAGTAGGTAATAATGATTATTTAATATAACAATGAAACAATGACAGCAATTCCCCAACAATTATACAAACATTAGCCTACTATAAAACATGTGGTGAAAATCTTTTAGGTGCCAATTTGGTAGTGTTTTGTTTTGAAAAGTTATGTATTGAAAACAATAAGATCTTTAGTTTGAATACTTACTTTAATTTTTGTTACGTGCTTCAATTTTTTTAGTGATTTTTTTATTAAAAATGTTATTATCATATTTAATTTTTTGATATTTTTTATTTTTATTATATTTTTTATGAAAATGGGATGAACCCGTAATAATAGACCCCACATGTTATACATCATTGAAAAGAGGATAAAATATGCTATTCAAAAATATCACATTCAACTATGGTTTCTATTTAAAAAAACACAACTTTATATTATAACTCGGAAACTAACTTAGATATTTAAAATCTCTCTAGCCCATTTTGTTGTCATTAAAAAAGTGCCTGAAGAAAGTGTTAACACTTTTTTGAAAACTTCAAAAACAACCGAGATATCGACATTTATGAAAAAGTCCAATAATCGGATTTTTGGCTATAACTCGAAAACAAAAAAAGATAGCCAACTCCGGTTTTGTCCATTGGGCTTTTCTCAAAAAAAGAGATCGAGGATGCGCCATCCATTTTTCGATATTTCCAATGGTTACCGATTTCCCCATAAGAGGGATCGAAATTGAGCCACCCTGTACACCTTGAGTTAGTCACGAGTTTGTCAAAAGAGGACTTCATTCTTTGTTTAAGAAGATTTGTCGCCCGACGTGGCAAACCTTTACATATTCATTCCGACAATGGTAGCAATTTTGTTGGTGCTAACAACGAGTTACGGGAACTAGGTTAATTTTTACACCAACAAGAATCTTCTATTCCGGAGTTGCTTTCATGCGAAGAAATAAACTGGCATTTCATTCCCGAGAATAGTCCCTACTGTTAATGGATAAGAAATATTGGATTGGAATGGGCAGCAATCAAACAAAACTATCTTTGCGTCGACGTTTCGGACACTAATATGTGTCCATTTTCAAGACTGTAATTATGAAAAGGCCTGATAAATACATATTACAAACAAATTACAATCAACCACAACTCACCGAGACAAAAATTCGATGGAAAATGTTTGATATAATTGCTCGGAGAGACAACGGCTCCAGAATAAATGGTTACAACAGACTCAAACAAAGTCAACAATTTAAAATTTTCATAAATAACATACAGTGCAAATGGTCTATAATAATAATTAAAATAAATAAACGCTAACATTTAAAACTCTAAAAATTATTCACAGTAAAGTCATACGCACGAAAAATTCACTTTAATCTTCAAGTGATAACAAACCGGGTAATCTCAAATATTCAAAAACCGCTAGCAATCTCGCCTGTGGAGTATGTAACAAAGCATACCTCCACAAACGGTAAACAAACAAAATATAAAAACGCCTCTTATCTAGATGTTAAGTAGCTGGTAAAAAAGGGTGAAAGTTGAGGTTGAAACCTTTTGTAACTTGTGAAACGGACGCCCAAAAGTGAAGCAATTTAACAAATTTCATAAAAATTTAAATTTAAAACACACAACCGGTTAGAGGAAATATCTTGTATGATACACGTAGGAAAGTATTCATTTCCGCACGCGGCTCTTTTTTACACTCGGCTGCGCTACGCTTCGCCTCGCATAAAAACCTATCGCCTAGTACGGAAATATTCAACTTTCCGTTACTAGTAACATAAATAGCTATTGTAGCTGCTATCTAAGTACTGGCAATCTAATTGTTTATTGCAATTCGATTCTGTGGTGTTGATATAAACTGCTTCTAGGAAATTTCTTTTCGCGTAGTTCTTTTCACTGATTAACACTTTCACATTCTCGAAATCAAACTTATGGTCTGTCTCTATAGTGTGCTCCGACAGTCCTGTCTTAGCCGACCTATGCTCAATGTCCTGGATATGCTGGTGCACTCTAGCCGATAGTCTCTGTTTGGTTTGCCCAATGTAACATCTACCACATTCACATTCTAACTTGTACACAACATTCGCTTGTTCCATTGTCGGGACCCTATCTTTGATTTTGGAAAACAAGATTCTGTTAAGATTCATATTATTGTAAAAGACCAATTTTATTTCACCTCCCTCCATCACTTCATTGAAAGCCTGTTTAATTTTATATTGTAACCAATGATGGTAAGTAATTTTGCTAAATTTAGGTATTATTTCCATGTCTTCTTGGTTTTTAGGTGAGGGAGTAATTGACCTTTTGAACAAGATACGGTCAACCAAACCAGGAGGGTAGTCATTCTTAATCAGCTGTAGTTTTAATTCGTGAAGTCTCATCCCCTTCAAATTTTTGGGTACGTAAGTTTCAATTCTATTTTTAAACGCATTAATTACTCCCAATCTTTGTTTGATAGGGTGACTTGAGTTGTAGTTCAGTACCCTATCCGTTGATGAGGCCCTCCTGTAAACATCGGTGGTAAGTGTTCCATCTGATTTTCTAGTAACCCTTAGATCGAGGAAGGGGATGGAACACTCTGATTCAAGTTCATAGGTGAATGTTAACATTTTGTCATATTCACCGAGTATTTTAACACAGTTTTCCACCTCTGTAGATGGAACCGCAGCAAACATGTCATCAACATATAATAGGAGGATAGGTATCTCAAACAATATGGTCCCAAAAAAGTTATAAATAAGATCATTCATTGTTGATTGTTGATTGTAATTTGTTTGTAATATGTATTTATCAGGCCTTTTCATAATTACAGTCTTGAAAATGGACACATATTAGTGTCCGAAACGTCGACGCAAAGATAGTTTTGTTTGATTGCTGCCCATTCCAATCCAATATTTCTTATCCATTACCATTAGCCTTGGGCGAGATACTGCTTCACATAAGTCCCTACTGTGGTGGCCTATGGGAGGCAGGTGTAAAGTATTGCAAGTTTTACCTAAAACGAGTAATAGGTAATTCTGTTTACAACTATGAGGAACTTTGCACATTACTTGCTCAAGTTGAAGCAATCCTCAATTCTCGTCCTATTGCTCCTCTCTCTTCCGAACCTAATGATCTCCAGCCGCTAACACCTGGACATTTCTTGATTGGAAGACCGCTAACGTCACTTCCTGATCCAGGCTGCACTCATATTTTAGAAAATTAGTTGAAGTACTTCCAAAAAATCCAAGCTATGCACCAACACTTATGGAAGCGATGGAGTAAGGAGTACGTCTCCGAGTTGCAGACCCGTGTAAAGTGGAAAACCCAACAATCCCAGCTGACTGCTGGTTCTCTCGTATTAATCAAGGAGGACAACTTGCCACCATTAAAATGGAAACTTGGTAGAGCTGTAAGCTTACATCCTGGCAACGATTCCATCAACCGAGTTGCAATGCTAAAAATTGCGAGTGGACTTATAACTTATGTTAAAACAATTTTAAAGATCACATTGACATTTTGTCAAACTTTGATAATGTGTTAATAAAACACGAAACGTCAGTCAATTTAATTGATCACAGACCTTCATCTCAACAATTTAAAAAAAAAATTATAAAGCGATCTTTTGCGAAAATTTGTCCACTACCTAGTGCGTGAGTTTCTAGTGTTTCATCTTTGTATTTGTATTTAGAATTAATAGTGTTTTGTTTACTTGTTTCTATATACTAACATTTTTTATGCATTCTTTTTCAGTTACTTAGGTTAAGTTGTTCCAGTTATTTAGTTTAAGTAATATGTAATTTGTTTATTTCGAAAAGCTTAGCCTTTCAACCCAGGGGGCATGTTCAGAATTTGTATAATTTATATTTGTAATTTACGAGCGCTTTTTACTTGTAATGTTTAAGCTCATTTTCTGTGCTCCAACCCTTATGCGCGACCGGTCTCTTGGTCGCCAGTATGCAATTGTGTTCATACAAACACAGTTGCGTCTTGCAAATACTGCTCAATTTCCTCCATAAATAAAACAGTTTTTTCAACCAAGTTGTTTTATTTAAATTACTGAAAATAATACAGTCCACTAGCCAACTTCAAAAAGGATCCTGGGACAGCATCCAACACTAGGTATAATTTAAACAAGCAGTAATAAATGCATGAATAAGTTTCTAACTTAGATGTTACTTTAATATTTTGGATATGCGATTGGAGTGTATGTTTCAAGAAAAATGTTTACAAAGGCTATCTCTTCATTTAAATACAAAAATATCACATCAAGTTTATATCTGCCATTAGGAATAAGTGGAGGTAAACGAGTTTCATCGATAACATAATTGCAGAAATGATATGTTGTAACATGACCAAATGCATTTTGTCATTTACATTTCTATTACAAGCTTCCCGACTGAAACGCCACTGTGTTTTTTTAGTGTTTGTAGTTGGTAACTGTCGAAGTTATCATTAGGAACGCCATTATGCGGTAAATTTCTTTGGAGATTGACGTATAATCGTAGTGAGTTCGATTTTAGTTCATTATGTATGTGTTTTAATTTAGTTTTGCCGTTTAGCGGGTAAATATAATTTTTCCAACTTGTTAATTTGTGTTAACAAATTATTTTTAGCACCCAGATTACGGGTTAATACATTTTAAATTATAATTATTCGTTATTGGAAATATAAATATGGTCGTCGCAGATGTCATGTTATCATAAGTGGAAATCTTTTCTGTATTCGACATTTGTTGTTAAAGTTGCGATGGCTTAAGTTTTGAATAACCATCTGTTGGAAGATGTGAAGTGGATGAAATAAGTAGTAGCAATTTCCCGAGGAATGATTAGCTTTGTTATTTTGGTTTCGATGCCGATGGTTAAATTTTTTTGTAAAATTCGTAAGAGGCTTTTCCTTATGAATTCGTTTGCGCCTAAGGATCGAGATTATTGTGAAATTGAAAAGTCAGACTTCGTGGACTTTGGTAGTTGCGTGTACGTTCGATCCTAGACACGGAATTATGTTTTGTTGGGATGCGAGACTTCGACTTTCAGCAGATGTTTGATTTATGAAGATGCGACAGTAGAAATTAATTTGAATTTGCAGTCACACTTTCTCTGTTGATGAGTTTTGAAATGGCAAACATGTTGATTTTATAATAGGTATTTTGTGGGCTCTATTTGTAGATTTTATACCTGGATGGTGGACCAACGTAATGATGAAGTAAGGATATTGAATTCGAAGGAGATACACTTTGCATAGTCGTGAAATTGGTAGCATTGCATTCAGGGTAAGTCTCTTAGAGATGCATTTACTTATTTATTAATGATGCTGTATGCCAGGTTCTATTTTGATATCAGTAATAGCCGAGATAATGAATTCCGGTGTGCAATTTAATTTCTGCTAGAGCATAACTTCGTTTTGTTGATTTATCCTCCTCAAGGATGATCAATTGTATTTTTTGCAATATAACTGAATTTACCCCTCAGGTGGATGTCAGTATTTTACCTTGCATTTTTTTTTATTTTATTTTGTTTACTGTTATTATAATCTTCAATTATATACCAGCTTATCTTGATCATTATGTGTACGTTTTATGTAAGAGTAGTGAATTAATTAAACATTGTCGCCAACATCTTTCTTTCTATTTGTGTTTCTACGATAAGACGACCCTTCGTTTCTTCAGGTTTTATTAGTATTGACTGGCGTCCACATAACATCAGGTTTTTCATTTAGCTGATAAAATATCTGAGTACATAGTTGCGAATCCACGAGGTTTTTCGAAACACCCCGCTTCTCGAGAACTGCGTTTTAAGTAACACAGCTAGCTAACACGTGTAATTACATCTACGGTTAAGCAAGTGGCATTGTGGCAATAATTAGAGAGCAATTGTTGGTACACTTTAATGACGCCTCAACTTAGGGGCTTGAGGAAATTTTAACTTTCATTAGGACTCTGTTTTTGCGAAGGTATCCGTTGCACCTACCTGGTAACCGACGTAGAAGCTTAGTTCATACTCAGACGAAGTTGCTCTTTTTAACATCTCTCAGCTAAATATTTTTTCTTCTTTTCTAGACATGTTTAGTAATCACTAGTCTGCATATTTTAGTCATTCTGTCTATAATGCGTGCATTGTGGTGACTAACTTTTTTGATGGTCTTCGATTCAAAACCCTCGGTGTGGTTAATTTTTAATGCTTTAGTATTTTGCGAGTCAATTATTAGAGTAGAGTACCAGCTCCCACCAAGTTTGTGGACAAATGGCATTGAAGCATTTGGGCGAACCTTGGATGAGGATAACTTGGCCCTCCCCTCCTAAGTGGCAGATTTGCTGAAGATTTGTCACAAATTATTTTGTAGTAGTAATTTTTGTAGTGGAGTTTGGCGCCGCCAGTGTTGGATTCTGTTGTATATAGTTAGATTTAAGTTTTAGTGGTGTTGAGGAATATGAGAGTTTGCGAGGTTAACTTGGTCCTGTTCTCTTATGTTGCCGAGGCACTAGAGTCCAATGCGTTTAGCCAAATCCACTATGGCGGTTCTGTACTTGGATGTGTTTCCCATTGCAGACTGTGAAAGTCCTTAAGGTATAATTGTGTGCCTACACCTAAGCCTCTCTGTTAGGAACTGGTTTTTTCCTTGGCAAAATTTTAGTGATGTTGAACGCTTCCAGCGGTTTTGAAGATTAATATGTTTCACGTTTTTCTCAACTCACGACCTTTTTTTGCATTTTCATTTTAGTGATCAAACTGGAAAATGTAAATTTGAATCGAATTTCCTGATTTATGGTGAATCTACACGATTGCATCCGTTGTTGGTTCGAGCTGATTTAACAGACGAATGGTTATCCAATCTGAGTTATGTTTTGCGAGAATTTATAGAATGTCTAAATGTAAATTGTCTTATGAATTTATTTTTTTATTGGGATTTTTCAATGTTTACACTATCGTGGATTTGATCTTATTGGTATGACGAGTGCCGCGAGATCCGCCGTTTGAATCCGAGAGGCGCGTCAGTTATTTTATTGGATGCACGATTTTGTTATAGAGAATGAACTTTGCGAAGTAAAAACATGATTCAAAGTCTTGTTTTTTATTCTTTTTACTTGGACTGACTTATGCGTTTTGTTTTCATTAAGGAATTTTTAGGCGTAGTAATCAACTATGGAAAATTGGTGTGTTGTAATTTAAGGAACCGATTTTCTTGAAATCCTACTTGCGGATTCTGGATGTTGGGGACTGTCGTTAGTGTGTTGTATAAGGAACCGATTTTCTTTTGAAATCCTACTTGCGGATTCTAGATATTGGAACTTTCGTTTATTTTTCCATTGTTGCTGGCTCGCTAGAGAATGAACTTTTGAGAATGAGTGTGTATTTCAGCTGCCTAGTTTGTCTTGTTAGGACACTGTTATGTTTAGGGGTTGATTTTCTGTTTGGCTTATGTTTTTTCATAACAGACTGGTCTAAGGCTATACTTCATCTTTAGTTTTTGAAACGCGAAGATAGTACTTGTGATGCAGTTTCTGTCTAGCTAGGATTTTCACCTGTGGACACGATAAGACTTTACTTCTGTCTGATTTTCTTTTAATTTTTCAAAACCGAGGGCGGTTTAGAGTTAAGCAGGGGGGATGTGTAACATGACAAAATGCATTTTGTCATTTACATTTCTATTACAAGCTTCCCGACTGAAACGCCACTGTGTTTTTTTAGTGTTTGTAGTTGGTAACTGTCGAAGTTATCATTAGGAACGCCATTATGCGGTAAATTTCTTTGGAGATTGACGTATAATCGTAGTGAGTTCGATTTTAGTTCATTATGTATGTGTTTTAATTTAGTTTTGCCGTTTAGCGGGTAAATATAATTTTTCCAACTTGTTAATTTGTGTTAACAAATTATTTTTAGCACCCAGATTACGGGTTAATACATTTTAAATTATAATTATTCGTTATTGGAAATATAAATATGGTCGTCGCAGATGTCATGTTATCATAAGTGGAAATCTTTTCTGTATTCGACATTTGTTGTTAAAGTTGCGATGGCTTAAGTTTTGAATAACCATCTGTTGGAAGATGTGAAGTGGATGAAATAAGTAGTAGCAATTTCCCGAGGAATGATTAGCTTTGTTATTTTGGTTTCGATGCCGATGGTTAAATTTTTTTGTAAAATTCGTAAGAGGCTTTTCCTTATGAATTCGTTTGCGCCTAAGGATCGAGATTATTGTGAAATTGAAAAGTCAGACTTCGTGGACTTTGGTAGTTGCGTGTACGTTCGATCCTAGACACGGAATTATGTTTTGTTGGGATGCGAGACTTCGACTTTCAGCAGATGTTTGATTTATGAAGATGCGACAGTAGAAATTAATTTGAATTTGCAGTCACACTTTCTCTGTTGATGAGTTTTGAAATGGCAAACATGTTGATTTTATAATAGGTATTTTGTGGGCTCTATTTGTAGATTTTATACCTGGATGGTGGACCAACGTAATGATGAAGTAAGGATATTGAATTCGAAGGAGATACACTTTGCATAGTCGTGAAATTGGTAGCATTGCATTCAGGGTAAGTCTCTTAGAGATGCATTTACTTATTTATTAATGATGCTGTATGCCAGGTTCTATTTTGATATCAGTAATAGCCGAGATAATGAATTCCGGTGTGCAATTTAATTTCTGCTAGAGCATAACTTCGTTTTGTTGATTTATCCTCCTCAAGGATGATCAATTGTATTTTTTGCAATATAACTGAATTTACCCCTCAGGTGGATGTCAGTATTTTACCTTGCATTTTTTTTTATTTTATTTTGTTTACTGTTATTATAATCTTCAATTATATACCAGCTTATCTTGATCATTATGTGTACGTTTTATGTAAGAGTAGTGAATTAATTAAACATTGTCGCCAACATCTTTCTTTCTATTTGTGTTTCTACGATAAGACGACCCTTCGTTTCTTCAGGTTTTATTAGTATTGACTGGCGTCCACATAACATCAGGTTTTTCATTTAGCTGATAAAATATCTGAGTACATAGTTGCGAATCCACGAGGTTTTTCGAAACACCCCGCTTCTCGAGAACTGCGTTTTAAGTAACACAGCTAGCTAACACGTGTAATTACATCTACGGTTAAGCAAGTGGCATTGTGGCAATAATTAGAGAGCAATTGTTGGTACAATGTGATATTCTAAAAAAAAGATAAAAGGTAACAAAACATATTTAATTATTAGAGTAATGGATTTGCAAACCTGTTTAAAGTTAATATCTGTAATGTTTCCACAACTTGTGATTCTTTTTGCACCCAATGCATTTGCATCAAAAATCTTTTTTAGATTGAGTTGAAAACGGAAGGCAACGCGTCGATACTCGTTACTCAAAAACTTATAAGATTGCACCAATACCTAAAAAATTAACATTTTAGAGTTGTTTTTGTTTACTATTAATAATTTGCTTTCTAATTTTATGTTTAAATTGGCTTCTAGGAAGAGTGTAAAATAAACTACAAAAATCAATTCACATAAAAATAATTTATAAGCAAAAATAATTAGCTGCTACGCCGTGATAGTTTTTAATTTGAGAAACAACAGTGCAGGTAAATTCAAACCTTAAAACCACCTTACTTCGATTTTGTCCCCCATGGCAATTTTCAAATTTATAGTAGCATTTATCGCTGAGGTGGCACGATTGTATTTATATGATATAAAATCAAAGTAATTGATATACTTTTTATTGTAACTCAATGCGTTGGCTCGAACATCTTTAAGTTTGTAGGTATTTTGATGAAACTAAAACAATTTTGAATTATAAATGACAAAATTTAAATTTTAAAATTGTATCAGTCAGATTCAGCATCAGAATATTCAATTATGACGCTTTAATAGTCTGCGCTATTCAATGTAAAAATTACTGAATGTTCTTTACATTAAAATTTTAACTTTTCCGGCCGTTAAATCATCAAAAATCAACCAAAACAGTTATTCGAAAGGAGTCCATTACGCTAACAATTCATAATTAATATATACTTATAAACTTATAAAACATAGCAATATTTTAGAAAACCAACAAACTAGCAACACTAGTATGCATACAAGTAACTGTATAATTCTACTGATTAATAATTAAAACTTGCCTTAGACAAGAGGCTGTCATTACATGAGATATCTGGAGTCAATAAGACAAGCAACAGCATTAAAATTGAAAACTTCATTTTAAACTTACAACAATCTTACACAGCAGACTAATGTGCATTAAAAAAAAATGTTTACAAAATCAGAATTTTATAGACTACAGGATTTAATGTAGTGTAACAAATGAATGCAGCTCTAGTTGATGATAAAAGTTTTGGTGAAGGCACAATTATTGTAATAACAACCGGAACATGACTATTATGATGTGCAGAAAATGAAAAACATATTTTCAAATAAACCTAATACTGTCTGTCTCTATAAACTTACTATCACTCACTTTCTTTAAAGTCACTGACCACGTTTACATGCAGTCGTTAGATCAACCTAAGTCGGCCCGAGTTAGTTATCCGTTAGGTAAGGCGACTTATTATGCCCGTTTTCACCAACAATTCCTAACGTTAAGAATTCCCTAACTTTGAGATAAGAAATTCTTATGCCAAATTTGGTTTTCCCCAAGCACTAAAAGTTCCTAAAGGGCATTAAGAAATCCCTAACCTTAGGTATCCAATTTACCGACCCCTAACGTGTTAGCGATTTCTTAGCGGTTGTATTATAGGTATAAATTAGTGTTTATTCTTATTTTTCTCTCGCCATGGCTGCTGTTAGATGTTTGGATAGCTTAGAGAGATTTAACGATTCATCAGATGATGAAATTGTATACCCCAAAATCATTCAACAGCGGGCAAATTATTTTAAAAGTTTAAATGAAGTGGAATATACTCTTATTCGCGCTGTTGAACTAATATTTTATGAACAGAGTTTTTTATTTAGACAAACGCTAAACTAGTTTTTAAGGTGGATCCGTGATTTGTCTTATGTCCTACGCCATAATAAAAGCCTCTTTAAGCCCCAAATACGTAAATAACTATTATTTTCGTATAATTTTAAATATAAAAATTAATTGGTTGCATTTTAAAATTATTACCTATTAATGAAATAATAAATGAAGTGTTGAGCTGTTGACGTGAAACTTAACCGTCTACTCCAATTACTCCACAGTAGAAGCTGAACGTCCCGAGACCTCTCATAGAGGCCCCCCTAAAGGAGTCAGAGTTCTTTTATTTATTTGTATGTTTTTGTTTCAAAGTTACGACTTTGGCTTTTGTAATTAGTTAAATGTTAAACCTCTTAGTTGGTGGGTTTCGCATGCACAGTTTCCAGTTGAACTGGTTAGTTTACCCAAACATTTGACTTTTCGGGCTTGTTATATAATATACCTACTATTTTATTCCGTAATTTGATGAAATTTTTTAAGAAAAACTTATGTATTTACCTATTTGAGATTCAGACGATAAATTCAGCGTAAATCATAAGCTATTAAGTGTTTAATTAGCATAGATTGCTTAATTAAGACAAAATCCCAACATTCAAAAAATTCCTCATTTTGCTGGGTTTATTATAATATCATCTTTGAGTAATCACAATACTTGCTACGAGAAAACAACGATAAAATTTTTATTCGACCAATTAAATCGTCAAATATTACGAAATATAATGAACCAAAAGAAAACCGGTAATCAAATTGGGTTTTCAATAGGTAAACTTTTATATTTATTAAGAACATTTTAGTGCAATTCCTGTTTCAGAAATAAAGGTTGCTGAGCCTCAGTTTTGACGAAATCAACCACGACAAATCACTGATATTAATAAGTGTACATTCGCCAAAGTTTTTATCATCAACCAAAACTAAAACATTTGTTACACCACATTAAATCCTGTAGTCTATAAAATTTCGTTTTTGTAAATTTTTTTTTTAATACTAATAATAAATGAATCCATTTTAACCTTAATTCAGGATTGTTACGAAAGAAACAGAAAAAAGCTATTTTTTTCACAAAACATTTACTTAGGTTATCGGATTTTACATCTCCGGTAGACCGGAGATGTATGGCAATGGACCTGTGCAGTTTTCTTTACCTGTACAGGCGACCGGAGCAAATTCGAAAAACAATATTTTTGATCGACCTGTATACCTGTGTACCTGTATACCTGTGCGTGTGTGCATGTACTCCGGTCGTTTGCTCAGTTGTTTTCTAGTATTTGTCCTGGACGGTCGTCGCATCATATTGCCACGTTTTTAGCACTTTTTCAACACCCGCAAAAATGGCACCAAAAAAGTTTTGGAAGAAAGAGCTCCGGTACACCGGACGTCCCCATTCACGCTACCGACCTGTTCAGGCAAACCTGTACAGGTAACATCTCCGGTAGACCGTAGCGTGAGTGGCGTACATTATAAAGTTATTATACCATGCGATTGGAGTGTTTATTTCACCAAAGCCGTTTATAATGGCTATCTCTTCATTTAAATACAGAAATATAAGATCAATTTTATATCTGCCACTAGGAACAAGTGGAGGTAAACGAGTTTCATCAATAACATAATTGCAGAAGTGATATGTAATATTCTAAAAATAGATAAAAGGTAATAATAGTTATTTATGTATCTAGGGCATTAAGAAGGTGTTTATGTCGAGGGCAACCAATTTAAAAGGGCGAGGGCCGCCAGGTCCGAGAGTTTTTAAATTGCTCGAGAGCATAAACATCGAGTAATGCTCATGATGCATACAACGTTTTATATTTCACTGAATTTGCATTTGTCAACATTTAAAATTTTTATAAGTTTTGAATTTAATGATTGCTAAATTTAATTATTTTTTAAAAATTTTTAATTATTGTTCAATTAGTGGATCTTCAATTGCAAGTTGTACTTTTAATTTGAAATAAACTTGTAAACAATAATATGGTACATTTTTTGAACTATATTTTATAATTGCGAATGAGAGAGCATAATAAGCGGGCATTCTGATTTATACGTCCTAGGGCATTACAGCCTATTTAATATATCTTCGTTGTCAAGGTATAAAAGACAAATAATGATTCAGTGTAATATAAAGCATATTTATTTAGTAATTATTAAAGTACTGGATTTTCAAACCTTTTTAAAGTTAATATCTGTAATGTTACCACAATTTTTGATTCTTTTTCCACCTAATGCATTTGCATCAAAAACCATTTTTAGATTGAGTTGAAAACGGAGGGCAATGCGTCGATACTCGTTACTCAACAACTTATTACCTTGCACCAACAGCTAAAAAATTAACAGTTTACGGTTGTTTTGGTATACTATTAATAATTTGCTTTCTAATTTTATGTTCAAATTTGCTTCTAGGAAGAGTGTAAAATAAAATACAAAAATCAATTCACATAAAAATAATTTATAAGCAAAAATAATTAGCTGCCACGCCGTGATAGTTTTTAATTTGAGAAACAACAGTGCAGTTTAAATTCCAACCTTAAAACCACCTTACTTCGACTTTGTCCTCCATGGCAATTTTAAAATTTAAGTACAATTTATCGCTGAGGTGGTACGATTGTATTTATATGATATAAAATTGAAGTAATTGATATACTTTTTATTGTAACGCAATGTATTGGCTCGAATATCTTTAACTTTATAGGTATGTTGATGAAACTAAAACGAAGTTGAATTAGAAACGACAAATTTAAATTTTAAAATTGCATCATACGCCATGCGCCAGTCATATCAAACATTAAAATCGCAAACAAACGGCTTGTTCTGATTTTTTAATATGTTGTTAGAACCACTATCAGTAGTGTATATCCAAATTTGCAGATTTGAAAGACCTGTACTAACTTTGCAGCTCTCGAAAAACCGCGAAATTTTTGCACTTTATGTGGTTTTTATTCTTAAATTTTAAGTCTTAAATTATGCGTTTTTTTTAAGAACTATTTTCTATACATTTTAAAAGTAAACTAAAATTGCTACAATTTGAGATTAGAACAAGCTCTGTAGGTTTAATACTTACCGAGATTCAGCCCTCCAAAAATTGAAAATTTTTTCCAAAAAGCAAAATTTTAAGATTTGGTCAATTTTCGACCCCGATATCGGGCAAAATACTCATTTTACGGGTAAAATCATAAGTAAAGATGTTGTAGAACATGTAATTAGCTTTAATTTAAGCACAGAATGACGTCTGTAGGCCATATAGTTTACTCACAAATCTTAAAAATCAAAAAAATGGTTTTGCTGAAGTATACACTCCAATCGCATATCCAAAATATAAAACCATCGTCTAAGTTAGAAACTAAGTGCTTGTTCACAATTACGTACATTGTGAACAAGCACAAGACATAAGACGTACATAAGAATTAAATATATAAATGCAAAAAAAAGGCTTAATAGAGTACCGAATAACATTAAAATCTTAAACTACATTATGTAGAATGTTTTTTTTTTCATATAACAAAACAACTCAAATATTATTAAATATGCGATTAAGGCCTTATTTGAATTTATAATTCTTACGTTTTATGTATTTCTTATGTCTTATGTACATTGTGAACAAGCACTAATTCGTGCTTTTAATACTGCTTGTTAAAATTATATTTGACTTTACTCTGTGTTGCACTCTTAATATAATAAAAATTACTTGCAAATTTTACTCAGATTGTTTAATTCTTACCTTTTGTTATGTAAAAGATATTGGTGCAAGCGTATAAGCTTTTGAGTAACGGATATAGACGCGTTGCAGTACGTTTTCTAGGCAATCTTGAGAAAGGTGCATTTTGCCAGCCCCCCCTCATTTCGAATTTTGAATAATATTCGAAATCGGCACCAAACAAACTTGGCACAAAACCGACACGGCGCAAGACTGACTTTGCGCCAGACCAACTCAGCGCCAGTTGACGGGCTCCAAGTCGGCGGCACCGAGTTGAACCAGACCAAGTTTGTAGGTAGTCCCCTATGGATCTTTAGTAAGATGTACTTCTACAAACTTTTTCTAACTCCTGTCCCTGGCCTTCCCCTGTGAAGTCTTGAAGATTGCTTTCGTTTCCATCACGACCTCATAGAAAGGTTGCATATCCTCTTCTGTTCTGCACCGGTAAAGAGAGTTCTTTTTATACTACTTGGTACTTCTTCCTATGTTGTCTGACACCACCAATCGGGTCTTCCAACGTAATTTTTCTTAAAACTCGCTTTTGTTTCAGTTAGTTCTTATACCTTATTGTGCATATCCTTGACCATGTTTTCAATGTCTTCAGCCGTGGACAGAGTTGCGGAGACAGCTCCGCTGTCCAGGACTCAGGAAATTTACTTATTGTTTCTTCCATTGGGATTATATCCGGGTTGCGACATTTTACAACCCGGATTTCCGTTTCACTTGTGTCAATTTGGAATGTGATGGCCCTGTGGTCTGAATCAGCCACTTGATCATCACCTTCCAATTTTTAAAGTCGTCAATTGTGTTGGATGTTCCCAGAGTGACGTCGATGTTGCTTTTATGATTCAGAGATCCATTAACAATACAGAGTTTCCCAAATAGAGTTTTTCAAATAAAATTCTGGCTACGGGCCTGCTGGTAAAAATGGGGTTGACGACGGTTTGATTTGATTTTTCCTCTGCTGCTTTATTGTCTCGCTGTAGCTGTTTTCTATTTCTTTAAGGATTTCCTCTTTTGATACTGTTTTATCTACCATAATATAGACGTGTACCCATATCAGATGTGCCTGAAGTTTTTTTTTTCGGTTAACAGTGGGTTTCCTACCAATGCTAAAAGAGTTTGCGCGGATAATTCGATAAAAACTCCGTTGTTTTTAATTAAAAGTAGCCTGTCTGCTTTTACTTTGAATGCTAACTGCGGAAATTGTGTTAGAATTTTTCTCGTGTCTTCCGAATAAGTAACCATGCATCCTTCCGAAGGAAATACTATGAATTGGTATAAATTGACTGGTCAAGGTTCCTGTACTGGGTTTCGGTTGATAGCTTGCTTAGGTTTTGCGGGTGCAGCTTCAGTGGTCAAGGTTTGTGGCTGAACCTGGTGTGTACCTGAAGAATTTTGACCTATTCTTGGGCTATTAACCTCTGAAACTGTTGCTTTTACTATTGACTCTACCTTTAGTTTGCTGATGGTTTTAGTACTGGGGTTATTAAATACCTTTAGAGTTTTTCTGATTCCATGGTTTCGGTTACTTCCATTGCCATTTGTAGAAGAATTTTTGCAATACATCCACTCCTATGGTTAGGATTAATTATGTTTTCTCCCCTTCTTCTAGCTTTTAGACATGAAGATTCCTAGTTCCCGATGGAATCTTTCCATTATTTCAATTCTCTTTTCTAGCTCCGAGAAGTTTTTGTCGGTTCTTCTGGTTGCTCTTGGGATTTCTTCTCATGATCATCTTGATTTGGTGGTGCTGGGGTTTGGGCAGTGTTCTTTGTTTGATAGTCTGACGCTGTTTTTCCGGTTTTGCATGCTATTATTTTGTTTCTTTGTCCTTCAGTTTTTTTGCTCATTTTAGTGTCCGTCGTATTGCTTCCGGTGAAAGCTTCTTCCAACTTCCTGCTTTTGGATCCCGCATTGGTGGTCGCAAAGCGACACTTTTTTGTTTAAGAGCAAAAAGTATATGTCTTCCGCTTTAGAACGATAATAGTATATTGTCATGTTCGAAATTAGTTAAATAGGTTGATAATAATAATTGTTTAATTTTTGTAAATAAAATTTGAGTTGTAAATAATTTTAATCGTTCTGTATATTTTGAACCGTTACAAATGTTAAGTTGGTATTATTTTGTTAAGTTTTTAAATTGAAAATATGTGTGTATGCTTTTTGATGGCCGACAGCCAAGAGAACGAACTTAAGTTCGTCCATTCCAATTTAATTTAAGCTTCAAAGTAAATTGAATAAAAGTTTTGATTTATAATAATATAATAAAAAGTGTATAATTAATTAAAGTTTTAAATTATTAAGTTTAAAAAGTGTTTATTAATACAAGATTAAGAGTCTCATGTATAAAAAATGGGTGACTCGGAGAAGATTTGAGTTATTAATTAAAATTTTATTTAATTTACAATTTTCATAATTTGAGACAGCCGGGTCATCACAATATATTACCTATCGAGGTAGAAAATTTGTTATTACAGCCGATTGCTAAGGCACTCGATTGGTTGAGACACCATTAGCTGTTGATTCGATTATCGGAGCGTGAAAAACTCTTTTTAATTATATAATAATGCGGATAAATAAAATACATTCCTCAAGACTTTTTATAGTATGATTTGGAATATTTGAAAACAGATTTGGTAAAAAACGGATATTATTATTATTATTTTTATTATAATCACTTTTTGATAGTTAATTTTTATATTACTTTTATTCTATGGTTTGGAAATATATGTAGCTTCTATTAAATAAAACTATATTCATTTGTTTCACTACATTAAATAATATCCTACAGTCAATAAAATTATGAATTTATAGAAATTTTTCTATTACACGTCAGCCTGCTGTTTTCAATTGTTGAAAGTTAAAAATGAAGTTTTTAAAGTTAATGCTGCTGCTTGTCTTATTTAGTAAAGATATCTTATGTGATGACAGCATCTTGGCTAAGGCGAGTTTTAATTTTTGACCAGTAAATTTTGTATTTTCAACTCAAAAAAATATATGGCAAGAGTTTTGAATTCTTTTGTAACAAGAGTTTCGGTTGTAACGTTTGATGATCTAATGATCGGACAAGTTACATAACATAAAATGAAACTCTGTAGTTTCTAATGCAACTTTGTTTTAGTTTCATCAAAACGGATACAAAATTAAAGACATTCGAGTAACTTTGATTAATTACAATAAAAAGTATTTCAATTACTTAGACGTTAAATCATTTAAATACAATCGTACCACTACAGCGATAAATTGTACTGGAAATTTCAAAATTGCCGTGGAGGACAAAATCGAAGTAACGTGGTTTTAATGTTTAAATTTATCAGCACTGTTATTTAAAAAAAAAACTATTATGGCGCAGCAGCTAATTATTTTTTGCATTTTTGCATTTTTTTCCTAGAACCCAATCTGAACACGAAAAAAGCTGCAATTTGTTAATTTTTTAGGTATTGGTGCAAGCTTATAAGTTTTTGAGTAACGAGTATCGACGCATTGCCATCCGTTTCCAAGTTAATCTAAAAAAGGCTTTTGATTCAAACGCAATAGGTATAAAAACGATCAGAAATTGTGGTAACCTTACAGATATTAACTTTAAAAAAGTTTGTAAATCCAATAGTGTAATTAAATAAGCATATCTAAATTTTTCTACTTTTAGAATGTCTCATATCACTTCTGCAATTATGTTATTGATGAAACTCATTTACCGCCACTTATTCCTAGTGGCAGATATAAAGTTGATTTGATACATCTGTATTTAAATGAAGAGGTAGCCCTTGTAAGCGGTTTTGGTGAAATATACACTCCAATAGTGTATCCAAAATATTAAAAAATTTGCAATAATACTAAAAGTTTGCTTGATTTTATTCTGCGTTATCCTTTTAAGATAATAAAATGACTTGCAAATTTTATCGAGTTTATTTTTTCTTATCTTTGTTATGCAAACGGTAAATGAAAGAAGGGTACTATCAGTTAATTAAACTTTTTCCTATAGGCTATTGGAAAGAGAAATAGAGACCAAACCACAATTTCTACCCAGACATTCTGTTGCCCGTTGTAACAATTTATTTTTAATAATTGTTCGACCATTGCTCCGTGCCGCTAATGGAAGGATCGTTTTGAAGCGCCACTTCTATTGCAGTGGATACTCGCTAGTATTAAACTAGTCTTGAGTTGGAGTTGCTAGTGCGTAGGTGTGGATCTGCAAGTCCGTTAAGGGGAGTGCAACTACACGAGCGATTACTTGTGAAAGTAAGCCGTGTCGAGGAATTGGAATCCAGAGAAGATTATTTTGTGATACACCAGCGTGACCCGAGGCAAGTTTTCTTCAGGTACATAATTGGGATTTTTCGACCTGTTTTGCAGTGGGTGAGATATTTTTGTTAGCATCAATTAGCGATTAGCATTAATAACGAATCCAATAAGGGTTATCGGGATTTGGACTACTGGTAAATCAAACTACCTCTTTAACTATCAGTCAACGTTTCGAGTTTTATTTTTCTCTTCTTCAGGACTACAAAACAAAAAAGAAAATCTGTTACAATCTCCACTCAAACAACAACCACACCCTACCTTCAGCAAATGAGGTTATTCATGATATGAAGTGAACCAGGCATATTTAATAAAAACGTCATCACCAATCCTCTCACATGAATCTCAAATTAAAATTTCAAACTTCCAAAAAACATACAATGCAAATATAAAAACTTTCAAATTCGTCAAAACCATAAAATACAATATAAAACTTAACAATTTGCAACACAATGTATAAATAAAATTGAACCGATATCTAATCTCTCAGCACAGTATCACACAGACTATTTTTGTTATTCTAAATAAATATCTCTTGGCCAAAACGACAGGTTCCCAATCCACATAATTCTACTTAGTGTCGATAATATCACTATAAAAAATACTCAGTTTCTGTGTATCTTCCCTATAATTAATACTGTTTTTGTTAATCTTTATAAAAAACATTTCACTAATATTTCTCTTCAGTAGATTGGGTTCGTTGTCTAATATGTCATAATTGTCAAAGTTGAACAAATGGCCCGTTTCCGTATGATGTTGTACCAATGCCGTGGTACCCCACCCATTCTCCTTTTCTTCTTTATGTTTATCCATGGTTTTTTCCTGTTTCCCTGCTTTTTTGTCGCTCTTGTTACAATCGTATTCGTGTTGCTTCATTCTATTCTCCATCCACTGTTTGGATTGTCCTATGTATGTCCCTCGGCAACCTCCGCAATAAATCTTATACACCACTTCCGATCTTTTTTTATTTTCTATTATCTATAATCCTTCGGTATACTTGGGAAAAGTGAGACTACATCCAAAGACAAAAGTGTGTAGTTACCAGGAATAGGTTTGTTATTAATCCACTCCGCAAATTCCTTCGAGCTCTTAACATTATATTGTGATGTGGTCAATACTTTGGTCAAGATGTTACTTAAGTACTTAGCAATGTTGTAGGATGGGGACTTTATGCAACTTATAACAGGTCTCAACTGTAAATTGTTTTTGTGAGTCTTTCGAAGTCCATAAATTTTAGGTGGTAACGAGTTGTGTCGAATTAGCTTAGAGTACTGGAAATTGTCTATTTCCTCTGCTTCTTTCATCTCTCTCAACATTTTGTTTACCTTATTTTGGAACAATGTTGTAGGATCCTTATTTAATACTTGGAATTTATTCTTATCCGAAAGCATCAACAACATTTCTGCATCGTATTCTTGTTTATACATTAATACCGTACTCCCACCTTTATCTGATTTTGACACAATTATTTCTGGGTGTTTCTTCATCCACCTTTTGGTAAGTATATAAGTAAGTTTGGTAAGTATATAAGTATATAAGTAAGGGGGTTGTTGACACAACTAAAGGACACAATAGAAAATAAAAAAAGATCGGAAGTGGTGTATAAGATTTATTGCGGAGGTTGCCGAGGGACATACATAGGACAATCCAAACAGTGGATGGAGAATAGAATGAAGCAACACGAATACGATTGTAACAAGAGCGACAAAAAAGCAGGGAAACAGGAAAAAACCATGGATAAACATAAAGAAGAAAAGAAGAATGGGTGGGGTACCACGGCATTGGTACAACATCATACGGAAACGGGCCATTTGTTCAACTTTGACAATTATGAAATATTAGACAACGAACCCAATCTACCGAAGAGAAATATTAGTGAAATGTTTTTTATAAAGATTAACAAAAACAGTATTAATTACAGGGAAGATACACAGAAACTGAGTATTTTTTATAGTGATATTATCGACACTAAGTAGAATTATGTGGATTGGGAACCTGTCGTTTTGGCCAAGAGATATTTATTTAGAATAACAAAAATAGTCTGTGTGATACTGTGCTGAGAGATTAGATATCGGTTCAATTTTATTTATACATTGTGTTGCAAATTGTTAAGTTTTATATTGTATTTTATGGTTTTGACGAATTTGAAAGTTTTTATATTTGCATTGTATGTTTTTTGGAAGTTTGAAATTTTAATTTGAGATTCATGTGAGAGGATTGGTGATGACGTTTTTATTAAATATGCCTGGTTCACTTCATATCATGAATAACCTCATTTGCTGATGGTAGGGTGTGGTTGTTGTTTGAGTGGAGATTGTAACAGATTTTCTTTTTTGTTTTGTAGTCCTGAAGAAGAGAAAAATAAAACTCGAAACGTTGACTGATAGTTAAAGAGGTAGTTTGATTTACCAGTAGTCCAAATCCCGATAACCCTTATTGGATTTATTAAACATGGACGATAAAGTAACAATTGATTAATAACGAAGCTATGGACTCAGCCGCCGGGCCGCTGATACCTTGACCAAACACCTCCACCACAGACCCAGGCACGGCCCCAAAAACGATTGAGGGTTCCTCAAATTACAGCGAAGGACCACCTTGGAAGACTACAGGCAACTCCTGAAAATGTTAGAAGCTAACCTGCCCGAGAGCAACTCCGGCTTCTTCTTCGCCATTAAAATGGTCATGAGGGAGTGCCCATCAATTCTTCGACGCCGAGCTCATAAAGAAAAACTTATAATCGCAAGATATTCCGATCGAGCATGTCGCAAGAATGTAGTGTGGACGAGACAGAAAATCCTTACTGCTCTTACCCTTACAGATCATGGACATCGAAGTGAGAATCAAAACTCCAAACAAAACGTTTTGAATGGGCCAATGTGACAACTTCCAGTCTTTCGGCAACGGCTTCAGGACTCTTCCACGATGCGTCAAATGCGCCGAAGCCCATGTCACAATCTCCTCAACTAAACCGATGAACACCTCTGCCTCCTGTTCAAACTACGGAAGCCGAAACCCTGCCAGCTCCAGGGGTTGCCTGAAATTTCTCAAGCTAAGAGAAAACCACCAATCTAATCACCGAGTTAATCAACAGCCCAAGATCCATCAAAACCAGCAAAACCGGCCAAATATGAACCACGACACCAGCATATCTCCAGCACACCTAACGATTACCACGGCCCGAATTGAATTGAAAGTCTGAAACAAAATGGGAATTAGATTGCCAACCTTCAACGAAGATGACGCACAAACTAGAATAATAAACCGACACATTTATACTGCCACCTGTTGCTATCGATCCATTACCTGGCCCACCACCATTTCAGATGAAAAGATCAACGGCAGTTAGTATTCATTCAGACGAAGGAGACCCAAAGCAGCACTCAGAAGAAGAAGAAGAAGAAGAAGAAGAAGAAGAAGAAGAAGAAGAAGATGCGATTGTGACTCTGTCGAGTTCATATCGTGCCTGAAGAATCCTTTGTTAGTAACCGCACACTTTACCGACTTGCAGCAGAGTAAGGGGATGTTTTTTGTGCTATTTGGGCATATCTCGAATGCATCCTAAAATGAGTTTCACCCCTTTCAAGTAGCACCTTTGCCGAGTTGGAGTTACATTGAGGGTGTTTTTAGTGAATAAGCGTTCGTCAAAACAAATATTAAAAGTATATCTAAGCACATGTCCCGGTAACAGAATACCCGTGTAGAAATCGAGGTTTGTCCCTATGTAAAATACTAAAAAATTGCCTTTGGTAGGAAATTATTTAAATTGTTGTCTGTTGTCCTTGTTAGGCTTTATAACGCATACGTACGATCGGTGTTCATATATATGCTTCTCAGGTGTGGTGCCCTTATTATGAGGTTCACTCATTGCGAATTGAACGGGTACAGAAGAGATTTACAAGGTATATGGCAAGGAAGTTCGATAGTGTTAATAATGGTTATATGAGTTATTTTAAAGTTTAATTTTGTTTTTTAAGAACTTTACAATGATTCTGTACCTGCCCATATTATGTATCATGTATAAAGTGCTCTCTTTCTTTTTCTCTGTTTATATTGAGCTTTTTTTTGTTTGTATACTTTGAATTTTGTATATTTTGGTTATCAACATTTGGGACTCATCCCGTAGTTGTAATATTAAACATATTAAACATAAACATTAAATATATTAAACATAAACATATTAAACATATTAAACATTAAACATATTATTAAACATATTAAACAGAATTTTTAATTTGTTGGGTATGCGATGGGAGTGTATACCTCACCAAAACCACTTGTATGAACGAATTCTTTATTTAAATACAGATATATTATATCAACTTTATACCTGCCACTAGGAATAAGTGGAGGTAAATGAGTTTCATCAACAACAAAATTGCAGGCGTGATATGTGATATCCTAGAAGCGGACAAATTTAGATAGGCATATTTAATTATAGTAACTCATTTGCAAACCTTTTTAAAGTAGGCTTCTGTAATGTTACCACAATTCTTTACTCTTCCTACACCTATTACGTCTGCATCAACGGCCTTCTTTAGATTAATTTGAAAACGGATTGCAATACGTCGATATTCGTTACTCAAAAACTTATAAGCTTGAATCAATATCTAAAAATTAACAAGTTTATTATCGCAGCTTTTAGTTTTTCAGCGCACCACAACAAGGCTTCCATTTTAAATAATAACAAAGTTGATATAAGATCCAAAAAATTAAAAAAGCATTACTTCGACTTTGTCGTCCACGTCAATTTTTAAATTTCCGGTAACATTTAACGCCGAGGTAGTACGATTGTATTTAAACGATTTAAGTTCTAAATAATTGAAGTACTCTTTATCGAAACTATTCAAAGTTGCTCGAAAATCTTTAATTTTGTAGGCTTTTTGATGAAACTGAAATGTGGTAAAATTAGAAACGACCAAATCTAAATTTTAACATTGAATCAGTCAAATTGTAAAAAGGTTGCAAATTACTTCCAATATTGCAGTATGGCAAGGCATGGGAATAGTGTGAATGGATAAGTTATAGTAGTACTTATAACTCATTTACTAATTATGAAAGAATATTTCGATATTCAGTTATTGAACATACAATATTTGTTCGACGGGTTTTAAATTACAGTACCATATATTGCATAACTTAAAAGTATTTTTACCATTTAATATATCCACTCCAAAACTTGGGAACTATGGAATTCTTCATCTTCATAATTTTTGAAATTCCATGTTTGGACAATCATTGGTAAGATTCAAGGTTTAGTGTCGTTGTATGTTTCTTATAAAAATATAAAGACTTAATTACCTTATAATTTTATACAATGTACGGTATTTATAGCGTAAAAAAATTCGAAAAATTGCAGTCAAATAACTCTTAGTCTAACAAATGTTGTAGAACAAAATTCTTTCAATTCTTTGATACACGAACAGCAAAATTAATTGTAAAACTGTTACACAGGTATGCAGACAAGTAGTTATGCGGTTGCCATAGTACATTTTTTGGAACCAACAATTTTAATTTTACTAATCAAAATTTAAAACTTGCTTTTGATAATAAACTGTCATTACAAGTGATATCTTGAGCAAATAAAACAAGCAGTTGCTGTAAAATTAAAAACTTCATTTCGAACTTTGAACAATTTTTTACAGCAGGTTGACGTGTACTAAAAAAATTTCTACGAATATGCTTTTTATAGGTTTTGTTATACAGGATATTATATTTTAATGTGGTGAAATAAATGAATGTATCATGTCGTTTTAGTTGACGACAAATGTTTTGGTAAATGAACAATTATTATGAAAACAAACAGAATATTATCCTGAATAATGATGTACAAAGGTAAATGTGCTATTTTTAATAAAATCTACATTTTTGTAACAATAAATAGAAATAATATTAAAGCATATTTTAATGATAGGTATACAAAAATTATTTGATTGAATAAAATTTATTGATCAAAATATTTAACAAACATTTATGATTACAATAAATATAATATTACTTCATATCGTCGTTAACTCGAATATAATTATTTTTCTACGGGATGTTAATTCTTGAATTTGCAATAACAAATAGCAGTATCAATTTTTAAAGTGTATACAGTCTTAGTAACACATTTTGTCGAGGAGGACAATCTAGGGCAGCGGTTCCCAAATGGGGTTAAGGGTTCCCCAAAAAAATGCAAGGGTTCCGCCAAAAGCAATATCAAAATGGCGCAAACATAAATTCTGCCGCTTAAAAAATAGATTTAACTTTTTTAAGATAATTGGGAACCGCTAGTCTTGATGAATGTTTTTAGTGAGTACAGCGTTTCTCATAACGGCCCGGAACGTCCGAAACGAAGGGTTTTTTAGTAAGTAAAAATCTTACGGTATCACCCCAGGGAGCCTCAACTCAAAATCTCTCGACTTGATTCGCATACTAATCATTATGTTTCGACCTTGTTTTCCAAAGTGACGTATTTGCGTGTGGGAGTCGGGAGTCGGGTGTGGGAATCGGGTTTTTGAGTCGATTGAACAGAAAGACGTCACAGAGAGCTAAATCTGGCAAATTCGGTGTCTGTTGAATAGTATTCGTTCTGTTCTTGGCCAAAAAAGCACGAATAACAACGGCAAATTGCGATGGTACATTATCGTGGTTCTTTGCTCACAGTTCTTTGCTCACAAATCCGGTCTGCCAGGTCTCTGGCAGTAAAATTTTCATAAGTCCCTGCACCTGTAAGGTACTTGTAATAGCCTTGCCACAAGCTTGTGACAGGTCAAATAGGCCCACATTACGCCTGTAATCACCCTGTGATAGGTCTTTGCCAAGCCTTGCCAAGTCCCTGCCAGGCAACTGTGACAGGTAACAGGCAGGGGCTTGGCCAGGGTCACAAACTTGTGGCAAGGCTATACAGGTACCTGGCAGTACCTGGAACGGGAGGTCTGATAGGGAAGTATTTCCATGTGCAAAAAAATATTAATTTTAATATATTAAATAGCTATTTACGCATGAGCGGGGGAAAGGAATTCATTTCAGAGTTGGTAATATATATCAGAACGAGCAATAGCGAGTCCTTTCCACACGAATTGCGTCATGCATTTTTCATCCAACACGGGTCCCTTCCGAAATAAAAATATAAAGTGATAAGTAACAAAAATACCACTTTTAAAATAAACAGTAACTTATTAAGTGCATTTCAACGGAAAAGCATGTCACATCATTATATATAGATAAAGCAAGAAAGGCGTCAGCAGACAATTGTAATCTAATCAGCTAATTACGTGACCAGACAAGAAGCACTGCTAAAGCCAGGCGTATGCAATTAAAGTAACATCGAAGCGAAAGTGAAATTAACATAAGCAAATACTACTATATAACAACACGGAGAAAATCCACATGTAGATACGTTGTTATGACTAGCGATATCGTGGTTATTTAACACCAGACCGACGATTCCTCATATTCGCTATCTAGAATTTAAAGAATATGATGTAGTTTCGGTAGTGTTAGATGAAAAATATTTAATTTATTAAAATGAATTTATAGAAAAAATTTAATTTAATTTTTCGTGGTTGATTTTCGAATGCTTTTTTTTTCATTTACATTGGGATTATTTATTTTGTTTTTTATTGTTATTTATATTATACATTATATTTAATATTTATAATTTACATTCCGTAAACCCTATTCTTTCGAGCGTTTCACTCTTTCTTGCGTTACTCTATATATCCATACACTCTTACGTTGTCTAGCCGCTACATATCTGGGAAAATTAATTTTAATTAATGCTGGCCACTCACGCTACGGTTTACCGGAGAGATATCCCTGTGCAGGTTTACCTGTTTTTATTTATGGCAACGGACCTGTGCAGTTTTTTTAACCTGTACAGGCGACCGGAGCAAATTTGAAAATTAATATCTTTTTATTGACACCGTACGGTACAGCTGTACACAGAACGTCCCCATTCACGCTAACGACCTGCCCAGGTAAACCTGCACAGGTAACATCTCCGGTAGACCGTAGCATGTATGCCGTACATAAGTAATACATACAGTTTTTTTTGTACTTACCGGGATTCGAACTGCCAACCGCTTGGTGTGTGTCTGTTGGTAACCTAACGCTTTGACCATTGAGCCACGAGGGTGAACTGCTAGATATTCATATGTATAAATTGTGATTTACAGAAAAGATCATAATATTTAATATATTTTTTAATTATGACCTTTTCATCTCAAAAAAAGTAAAGAGAATACTAAAATTCAAAACTATCGCCTAACAAAAAATAATTGTATCAAAAAATTTAAAGATTCGAAGATTGATGATGCAATACGAAAATTTAAGAAAAGTGGTGCATTCAAATTACGGTTGCTAAGTAATTTATCCCGTGCAAATGTCAATCACTTGTCGCAAAATACTTAATCATTAGACAAATCAATTAAAAATAATACTGTATCGTGTGCTGAAAATGTTTCACAACAATTAATTGCTGCTGTTTTTAATCCTAATGCATCGTTGGCGTAAGGCAAAATACTGGAGGTGCGAAGCACCACCCAGCCAAAAGCACTATAGCTAAAACTTTTTCAAAATTTTAAGGTCAAGCCCTGTAATGTCAAGTTAAAATATCGCGATAAATGTATATATTTATTTATATTTAATACTAGCTGCCCGGCAGACTTTGTCCTGCCTATTCGGATTGGTGGCTTCGCAACCGTAAAACGCAATGCGTACGCCCAAACCCGTATTTGAGGGGGAGGGGGTTGGGGGTTCAAACTCCCCGAAATAAAGCGCGAGATAAAATCTTAGAATATCGCACCCTGAGACGACAACTGTCGTAACCTTCAAAAGCATATTTTGAGATAATTGCATTTTAAAATTTGCAAAGCTGTACATTCTTATGAAGTTTAGAACTGTTGTTGGCTAAATAGCGCTTAAATGACAAGCGATGGAAGTTACGACATTGTTCTACTAAAAAGAGCTTTAAAAAATAAATAAAAATCCATCAAAACCTGAAAATTGATATTTCTAACTTTGCAGTAGAACGATTGCCCTTGAAAATTTCAAAAATTTTCGCCTGCGGCGCAACTTGCTGGGGGGTATTCCATACCCCCCGGTGTTGGGGCTGCAGCAACGCACTTTGATTTATCATGAGAAAACATACAGTGTAAACATATACCTTACCTTATCTCCAATTAGGTTTCTAGGTAGCCTCTATATTTCTTAATCTCGAATTAACCAATTTTAATCTTAAAGGAGGCAAATTAAATGTCACTGTTATGAAAAATTATGTTTATTTAAATTACTGGACCAGTCCTAGCTGTACAGCAATGCCAGGTTAACCCGCGATAGAAGTGGAGCAAGCTCCTAATCTCTATCCATTCTCAAAAATAAGTTTCATATACTGGACCCTCATGCGGGACGTATCAGATATCAAACTGATACTACACTTTGATCTTAGCTGATAAGCCGAGAAGCGATATTTTTGCGTAGCGTAGCGTAGCATGATGGCATGCGAAGCATGATGGCATGCGAAGCATGTGGTGCCTCTGGCATTTTAATCTTCTTCATCTGGTGTTGGAATGTTGGTGTTGATGTTGTAAGTTAATACGCTGTTAATGAAACCCAAGAACAACGGTCAGACGTCCGGGTAGGTTACGTGCACAACCGAAGTGGGTTTCCGGCACTCAAATCAACCCGTAACTTGATTGCGACTCTACTACCCTAAACCAACCCATGGAATTCGCAAAGGAGCCTAAGAAGAAGCCGTACCTTACCAAACCTCAATCAAAACTCTGCGGGCGACTTTGCTAACCTGATGGACGTTACCCAAGAGCTATGTCAAATTGTTGTCAAATTGACAACAATTTCGGGAATATCTTTGCGACAGCTTAAGCTTAAAGGGCTATTTACACGAGGAAAGTTGGTAAGTGATTTAGTTGGTAACTGAAACATAGAATAGACTAGAATCTATTCTACTTGTAACTTACCAACTTAATTTTCACTTAATAAACCGTTTAATACGAATTTCGTGATTAGGTGAGATTGTGATAGTGGAGAATTGTGATAGAATTTTGACGATCGGAAGCGATTTAATAGTTTGGGAACTGGTTGAGGAGACAACCACGAACCGAAAACACCGAGGTTAAGAAGGAAATACGAGAAAATGTGAGGAAGATACAGGAACAGATTTAATTCAGGCAGAAGAAACGGAGAATTTGAGAAAAGAACTGAAACTGACCCAGTCTAAATGGAACCAGAACAAGGAGGCAAATGATATGAAGGTTAAGGAGCTTGAAAGCAAGATATTTACAATTGAACTCAAGATGGAAACACAAGAAAAAGAGAAAAGAAAGAACAGAATGATAATAACGGGAATGAAGATGGAGGAAGACAAAAGTAATACGCTGGAAAATAGAATACAGAACTTTGTGAGGAGTAGCATGGCGGTAGAAGTGAAAATACTACGAGCGTACAAGATTAGAGGAGAGAAGATCCTGATTGAAGTCGATAGCTGGGAATCAAAGATGGAAATGATGAAGAATAAATATAAACTGAACCACCAAAAGGATCACAAGATTTACATAGACAACGACCTGACAATCACAGAGAGAAGGATACAATCAGCAATAAGAAGATAAGCGGAAGAGATGAAAAAGTCTGGGGAGAGAGTAAAGATAGGATATCAAAAACTGATATGCGGGGAAAAAATAATGAAGTGGGAAAGAGAAAATTGATGCCTGTAGGAGGTGTCAAAAAACTAGTAGGGTGTAATGCACAGGCATTACATAACACGAAACGGCGAGAAAATGGAACAAAACAAATGGAAAATTACGAGACAAAAGCAAAGCAAAGGAGGAGAAAAGAGAAGAGGATATGGAGAGTTGGAACATGAAACGTGAGAGCGATGCTGAGAAAAGGAGAAATGTACGAGACTACAAGAGAATTAACGAGATATAAAGTCAATATAGCTGCGGTACAGGAGACGAGATGGGGTGGTAATGGAGAAGTAGATGCAAATGGATACGTCTTCCTGTACTCTGGAGAAGAGAAACAAGGAAGAAGTGGGGTAGGATACTTTGTAAGAAATGACATGAAAGGTGACATAATGCAGTTTAGGCCAATAAACGGAAGAATTTCATATTTGAGAATGAAGTCACACCCGGTAAATGTAAGCAAAATCGGTACATATGCACCTACTGAAGATAAAAGCAGCAGCGAAAAAGATCAATTCTACAATGACCTGGAGGGAATAGCTGAAGAGGTACCCAGACACGACATTCTGATAATCTTGGGAGACTTTAATGCCCAGATCGGTAAGGAAGACTATCTTAGGGAGATTTCTGGTAAGTTTACGATCCATGACAAGACGAATGACAATGGACAGCGATTGTGTAACATGGTAACTGCAATGAATATGGTCATAAGTAGTACGAAGTTCAACCACAGGCCAGCTCACAAAATAACATGGATGAGACCGGGAGCATCCAGAGATGAGGAAGGAAGTCAGATTGATCGTGTGTGCGTGTTGAGAAAAGATACAACAGCCATCAAAGACGTAAGAACATATCGAGGAGCGAATGTGGAATCTGATCATTACCTGGTGGTTGCAAAGGTGGCAAGAATGAGGCTGCACAAGAACAGAAGAGAAGACAGCAAGAGGCTAGCGATCGAAAAGTTTGTAGGCACGAAGGTCAGGATCGAATATGCAGAAGAAACAATTAAAGCAATAGGTAACAAAGAAAAAGAATACGATATAAATAAGGAATGGGATAACATTACAATGGCAATGCAAACTAGTGCTGAAAGAATAATAGGACACAAAAACCGAGCTCAAGTCAAGAAATGGTTTGATGAGGAGTGCGAAGAGATGGCGGAGATCAAGAAAGAGGCAAGATTAACGTGGATGAGAACAAAGAGAGAGGAAGATAGAATTGTATACAAAGAGAAAATGAAGGAAGCATGGAAAAAGTACAAGAGGAAGAAAAATGAATGGTTAAATGACAGCATGAGCAAGATCGAGGAAGAAAGTAAAAGAAATAATGCTAGGAAGTTCTATCTCGAAGTGAAGCAACAGAAAAGAAAGTACAACATAAGGAATAGAACAGTAAAAGATGAGAATGGCCGACGATGCGACGACGAGGAAGAAATAAGAGAAGTCTGGAAAAGTCACTACCAGAAATTATTGAGTCAAGAAGACGAAGATAGCGCTAGCGAGGATGATGAAGAACAACCAACAGAAATTCCAGTGACAGAACCAACATACAGCGAAATAGAAATAGTAATAAGCAGGTTGAGAAACGGAAAGACCCCGGGAAGAGACGGGATAAACGGTGAAATGATAAAGAACGCAGGTGAAGCAATATATCAAAGAATATATGAGCTGATACTCAAGATATGGAGAAGGGAAGAGATGCCAAATGAATGGAAAACTGGAAGAATAGTTCCGATCCATAAGAAGGGTGACATCGAGAATTGCAAGAACTGCAGAGGAATAGCCCTACTGCAGGTGACCTACAAGATCATGTCGACACTCATATACAACAGAGTAAAAGAAGAGATCGAAGATAAAGTTGGGGAATATCAGTACGGGTTCAGGGGGAGTCGATCAACAGTAGACGCTATACATGTACTGAAGCAAATAACCGAGGAAACATACGAATGTAACATAGAGATGCACCTGCTGTTTGTTGACTTCCAGCAGGCTTTTGACTCGATAAGACGCGGAAAACTGTGCGAAGCGATGCGTGAATTACAAATTCCAAAAAAACTGAGAAAACTGATACAGTTAATAATGAGAGGATCGAGCGCAACGGTAAGGATTGGGACAAATGAAACAGAAGAGTTCCCATTCAATGGCGGAGTGAGGCAAGGAGACGCACTGTCGGCAGCTCTATTTATCCTCGCGATTGAGAGCATAATGAGAAAACTGGAGAACAGAGCGACGATTATAACAAAAGAGTGGCAAATATTGGCATATGCGGATGATATCGTCATCATATCCAGATTAAAACAGAAGATGATGCAGATTTTTAATGAAATGGAAAGACATGGACTGGAGTTGGGACTGAAGATAAATGAAGCCAAAACCAAGTACATGAATACTAGGAAAGGAAATTGTACGCGACAAAATGAAGTAAAGATCGGTGGATATGCATTCGAAGAGGTTGAAAGATTTAGATATCTAGGTGTACAAATAAGCAGAGACAACAACAGAGCAACGGAGATCCACGAGAAAATACAGGCAGGGTGGAGGGCTTTTCACACCAATAAGAAGATGTTAAAAAACAAGAACATAACTATTAGAACGAAGTTAAGACTATACAAGACGTTTATAAGGCAGGTGGTCACATATGCGGCAGAGACACTGAACTTAACTAAGCGGGAGGAGGAGAGACTGAGAGTGTTTGAGAGGACGATTCTGAGAGTAATTGTGGGTATGAAGAAGATTGATAGAAACGAATACAGACAGAGAACGAACGTCGAAGAAATGGAAATATACGGATATGGAGACATCGTGAAACATGTGAAAGCCCAGAGAATTAGATGACTCGGACACCTAACAAGAAAGGAACCACGAGACGTTCTAAGACTAATCACGGATTGGAAACCAAGTGAGACGAGAAACAGAGGTAGAATAAGAGATAGATGGATGGACGAAGTGCTAGGCGACCTGAGAGCTATGGAAGTGACGGAATGGAGAGAGAAATGTCAAAACAGAGTGATATGGAGAGAAATAGTGAACGAAGCGAGAACACATGCGAACATCTAGCACAGCAAAGAAGAAGACAGAAGGAGTAATTTACCTTGTATAAAATGAATTGTAACGACTTCTTATGAAGTAGGAATATTCCAAAAGGAATGCAATCCTGATAATAAAAACCGTTTACACGTTACAATTAAGTTATCAATTCAACTTAAAATAGAATAGAATCCAGTCTAATTTTCGATTTAGTTAAATTTAACTTAATTGACAACTTAATTGTAACGAGTAAACGGTTTATTAAGTGAAAATTAAGTTGGTAAGTTGTTAAGTTGGTAAGTAGCAAAGAATCTAGTCTATGTTTCACTGATTCCACTTACCAACTAATTTGGTTACTAAACTAAATCGAAAAATAGACTGGATTCTATTCTACTTGTAACTTACCAACTTAATAAACCGTTTACACGTTACAATTAAGTGGTCACTTAAGTCAAATTTAACTTAGAATAGAATAGAATCTAGTCTATTTTTCGATTTAGTTAAGTAACTAAATCACTTACCAACTTACCCCGTGTAAACGGCTCTTTACTCTACGGATATCAAACGTAATTCATGCTCAAACATAAATTTATCAATTTCATCTAAAAAATTCGACTTTGTAGAGAATATCGTGCGTAAAGCCAATATTTTGACAGAAAATACTAACTAAATTTAAAATATAAAATTTAAAAAAGCTAAATTAGCTAAATCCTTTCGCTATCGTCAGGTAAGATTAAAATAATGGAACAGAAGGGCATTGCAGTTAATTTACAGTCGAAATGAATAATTCAACAATCAACTAATTTACAAATAAATTAAATAAGCTCTACACAGTAAAAACGTTTTGTTTAAATTTAATAAACAATTTTGTTTTGATCTTAACAAACTGAATTTGTTATTTCAAAAAAAAATATTTATTTTTAAAATTTCTTTGCCTTAAAAAAAAATGTCGTCACTCTCTGCCGCAATACCTCCAATCACCAGCACACCAAATTTTGTCCGGAGATACGATGACATAATGTTCATTTTTGTTTTCTATTGTGGTAGCCTTAACAAAGATATCGGTAGCCCTGGCAAAGATATCTATATATATCACCCCCTACCCTAAATCTACCTATAAAAGTTTATTTAACAAAATCCAAAATGAAAAAAAATTTTTATTTTTGTACGCCACTGAATTTTTTCCAAAATTTTTATATACGTCACAAAATACCGTAAGAAGTCACAAATAAAATTTCTCCAAGATTGGTACAACAAATTTTTTCGGTCATCTAGCGGATTTTTCGAAAATAAAGTTTTGTAAATTACTGACTGTCGATTTACTGATTCTGAAAACATTTGTGAAAAAATTTAACAAACAGCCTAAACTTGGTCGCTACCTAGTGGCAGAACCTTTTACTTATAAAGTAACGTTCCGTCAGTCCGTACGACGATATTATAAAATATTTCCCACCGAACTACCTATTTTTGTATTCTAAAATTAATTGTTACAAGCCCTAAACTCAATTCTTATGCTGCACTCGGTATACAAATCAACATTAACCTAATTTTGACACAATGTCACAAAATTATGACGTTTATTAAAATTTTGAATATATTGTTTTATTTTTGCCAGCCATCTGACAAATTCTCACAAAAAATATATAAATTAAGATTTCAGTTAATATTTTCTATAATTTTTCTGACCTGCCACGCCCTGTTACAATTGGCTCGGTTTGTTTTCTCACCAATACTTATACTTTCAAAGCTCCATCGACACACCAAATTTTAGCTGAATCAGTTAAACATTTCCGGAGATACGACGGCATTTTCATTTTTTTTATTTATTTTATTGTGGTGGCCCAGGTGATGATTTCTCTGGCAAAACCTTATTTTCACCATTCCAGCCCACGAGGCATACGTCCAATAAGTTTGATTGCAATCGACGCAGAAATGCCGGAGAAAATCGATCGACAAAAACTTTTTTCATGTTTTTGCCAAAAAAGTTAATTTTATTTTTTTCATGTTGCATTACTGATTTCTATCGAAGGATTACATATGCTCTCATATCCATTAGGATCAATGTACCTACGTACCAAATTTGGGTAAGATCCCTTCAGTATTTCTTGAGTTATTCACTCTTAAAGTTTCAACTTTGACAACTTGTAATTTTTGACAGACGACAGATAGAAGATTAATTTTACCTATTCTGAATAAAGCCTTTTAAGGCCTTTAAAATAACATATCGCAAGACAAAATATTTTTTTAAAATTCCGTATTATTTTCTTGTGGTGGCACTCCTGATTGATAGATCGCGACGAAAACCTTATTTTCACCTTTCCACCGTGAACCCTACCACCATACCAAATTTGGTCGTAATTGGTTGGATGGTTCGGAAGCAAATCGATCGACAAAATTTGACGACCGACAGACCGACAGACAGACCGACACAGAAATTTTTATTTTACTTTTTGCAGATCTTTACGTTTCTGAACACGGTGATCTCGAAAATGCAAAAAAAAAAGTTGAAATTTTTTTTCGATTTTTTTTAAATTGATTGGAGGTAAAAATTATGGCTTTATTTTTAATAATTATTGTTTGTTACTTCAAATAAAAGATTTATTTTAAATTAAAATTAAATCAAATCAATAAAAAGTTGTTTACGAAATTTAAATTAAAGGTTTTCACCCGCAACTTGCTCGGAGATGCACAAAAGTTAAAACATCAATAACTTTGAAAACAATAACATTATAATGATGAATATAGAAGCTCATTGAAGCTCAAACGAAGTTCTCTCGATTGACATCAAAATTACTCAAAAATGTTGAAAAGTACAGAAAATAGAAAAATATGTCCAATATGTCGTGAGTAACTCCGCGAGCGTCGAAGGTCAAACGACGGGAACAGAAGCTCATTGAGGCTCCAACGAAGCTCAAACGTTTGACAACAATTGCAATAAAAAATTCGATTTGGAGAGGCCAACGACATGTACCTTAACATGATGATACCATGATAACATGATAACATGATAACAACATGATACAAAAACAGAATTTTATAGACTACAGGATTTAATGTGGTGTAACAAATGAATGTAGTTTTAGCTGATGACAAAAGTATTAGTGAATGCACAATAATATTATTACAATAACAAGCAGAATATTAAATTATATTGATGTGCAAAAAATTAATGACCACATTTTCATAACAAAAGATAAAAATAATATCATTTAATTCTGAAAAATTTATTGTTTTAATGACAGAGGTACCGAGCAACAAATAAGACCCAGGAAATGCACCTTTTTTGAACAGTTCTCAAAGATCCGCGCATGCCCACCTACTTCCTGTCTATAGGCCCAAAGGCCCCATGCACGCATCCTAAAAGCAGCTTTCACTGCCTGCTCCTCCATATAGAGATGCAGCGGAGGACGGCAAAAGAGAGTCTCCAAGTCCAAGGCCACAGTGGGTGCCATCACAGATGATCCGTAGAATTTGCTTAGCTTAACTACTATAATTACTATTTGTATATTATAGGGGAGGGGGGAAGTGTTGGAACCCCCAAAACCACCCCTTTATATACGACCCTAGTGAGTACTTGCGTATATCTGTGAACGAATTACAACATTCTGAATTAGACTCGGAGCGGATACTGCTATTTGTTATTCTAAATTATAGAATATAATACCCCGTAGAAAAATAATTATATTCGGGTTAACCAATGTTATGATATAATACTATATTTGTTGAAAACATCAAAGTTTGTCAAATATTTTGATCAATAAATTTTACTCGATCAAATAATGATATTTGTATACCTAATATAAAAATAAGTTTTAATATTATTTCTATTTACTGTTACAAAAATGTAGATTTCATTAAACACTACTTTTATTTTTGTACATCATTATACACAATAATATTCTGTTTGCTTTTATAATAATTGTACATTTACCAAAACTTTTGTCGTCAACTAAAACTATACAAACATTCATTTGTTCACCACATTAAATAAATAATGTTCTGTATACTTACATATAAAATTTTGTATTTGTAGAATTTTTTATAGTACACATTTTTTAAAGTTCAAAATGAAGATTTTAATTTTACTGCTACGGCTTTTTTCATTTGCACAAGAAGTCACTTGTAACGACAGCAAAGAAAAGTTTATAAAGTTTTCGAATATTTAAAAATTGCATTTATAAAAATTCTTAAAAGTAAAACTTACAAAAAGTAGGTGTACCTGAATTGTCGATCGTAAAGATCTATCATAAAAGCTAGATACTCTTTTCACAATGTTACCACTGAGTAACTTTGGGATACCGCAAAATTAAATTCTCCAGCCAAAAACACACGTACTACAGATAGTTTATTTATTGTGTCAGAGTGTTTTTACCTCCGATCTAAAATAAAAGTTTTTTGGAAGTAAATATAAGGTAATCGAAAAAAAATTTCAATTTTTTTATTTTGGTTTTCTTTCGGTAAATCAAATAAGTTTTTTTTGACATTCACTCTATCTAAATTCTAAATCTAATATCAAAGTTTTGTAACATATTGTCGTGTTACAAAATTCTTTTAATTTTTGAGAATGATTATTTTAATTTTCAGTTTTCAGAATTTTTATAATTTTGTTATATTTTTTTTACTAATTTTTGAATTTATTCATTTTTACATCAACAAGTTACGGTGGCAATAACGAGTTGGGGAAACAGCTTTTTTGCCAAGATGGCTGCGGGAAGCGGAATATAAAATGTTAAGTCTTTGAGAATTTAATTTAGGAATTTGAGTTTAAGTTGTATATTAATTAAATAAAGTGTTAATGTTGAGAGAGTACATTTTTGATTTGTTTAAAATTTTATTTAAAATAATTATAGAATTGAATTTATTAGAAAGAATATTAAAATTAAAGTAAATAATACTTCAATATGACATATTTATGCTATCCAAAACTGTACAATGTACAGTTTTACATACAGAATGTTATTTGTCATATGTGACCTGGACTACGAAAAGGGACCTAATTAGGGACTAATTTCCCGGTAAAACGCGTTTTAACATTTAAAGTATGTTTTCTTCTTTTTCTCTAAAGGAAACGTTAAAAATGTGAAAACATTTTTTTTAATGATTTCTCATGTTTTCATAATTTTACGTTTACCTTGGAGATTGATTTTTTGTGAAGTGAGTGATGAAGATAGAAACTTGTGGTTAGCGCCATTCGAAAGAGCGTCTTTTTTCCTACAAAAATCACCAAAAAAGTGAAAATTGATTTTTCCGACGTAAGGTCCCTTTTCATAGTCCAGGTCACATAATTATATGGGTTTACATAACAAAGGTAGGATATAAACAAACAGAGTAAAATTTGCAAGTCATTTTTATTATATTATGAGTGCAACACAGAGTAAAATCAAGTATAATTTTAACAAACAGCATCAAAAGCATGAATAAGTTTCTAACTTAGATGCTAGTTTAATATTTTGGATATGCGATTGGAGTGTATACTTCAGCAAACCCGCTCACAAGTGCTATCTCTACATTTAATTCAGATGTATCAGATCAACTTTATATCTGCCGCTAGGAATAAGTGGAGGTAAACAAGTTTCATCAATAACATAATTGCAGAAGTGCAATGTAATATCCTAAAAGTAGAAAATAGTAAAAGAGCGTATTTAATTAGAGTAATGGATTTGCAAACCTTTTTCAAGTTAAGATCTGTAATGTTACCACAATTTCTGATTCTTTTTAAACCTAATGCGTTTGAATTAAAAGCCCTTCTCTGATTGATTTGAAAACGCATTGCAATGCGTCGATACTCGTTACTCAAAAACTTATAAGCTTGCACCAATACCTAAAATATTAACTATTTGCAACTTACTAAAACATAGTTAGCTAATTTACAGAACAAGTAATTTTTTTTGCTTTACTATTAATATTTTACGTTCTAATTTTATGTTCAGATTGGCTCCTCAGAAAAAAGGAAAATATAATACAAAAATCAATTTACATTAAAATAATTAGCTACTGCGTCGTGATTGCTTTTAATGTGAGAAACAACTACAGGGCTACAAACAGAAAAAATAACATTACTTCGATTTTGTCCTTCATGCCAATTCTCAAATTTCCTGTACCATTTATCGCTGTGGTGGTACGATTGTATTTAAATGATATAATATCAATATAATTGAAATACTTTTTATTGTAACTCACTACGTTGGCTCAGAGATCTTGAACTTTATAGGTATTGTCACAAGTGGAAATATATTATAATCTATAAATTATTGTAATTATATGTAATTCCACTTGAAGCTCTCTCGTATAAGTTGACAAAGTGCAATGGTTATAAATAAGTAGATAATGAATATGGAAGGGGAAGCATCAAGCGGTGCAAGAGAATAATTGAGAAATTAACGAGAGTTCGGAGTGTGCACCTCCTGAGGTCAAGATGTGACCACCGTTGATGGCTTAACTACCCCTCGTAGAGTAAGATCTAGTTTAAGATGTTATTTAGTATTTATTTAGGAATTAATAATTAAATTTAATAAATATAGTTTTCATTATAAACACCTGTGTGAGTAATTTCAATTAAAGTACATAAACCTAACTCAAAACGTCTGAGCTACACAATCTCTAAAAATATTCGTGACAGTATTTTGATGAAACTAAAACGAAGAAAAATTACTAAATATTCTTATATATTAAAAATTTAACTTGTCCGGCCGTTAGATCACTAAAAGTCATCCCAAAACTGTTCTTGGAAAGGAGTCCACAAAACTAACAATACATAATTAATGTATGCTTGGTTTAGAGAGTGTAACCCGATATTGACCATAGCAATATTTTATAAAACCCACAAACTAACAACACTGATATACACACAAGTAATTTCATAATTATACTGATCAAGAATTCAAACTCGCCTTAGACAATGTTTTTTGACACAAAATCAAGATTAGAGGCTTTGTTAATCCCCTTATATAATTAATAACTATTAGTTTTTGCCATTGAGGCATTCAGCTCCTTTTTTATAAACAGGAGAATATAGTGTATTGGGGCACTATTTGTTATAATGGCTCTCGCGCACCTTGGAAATAGTGTTACCACAATATCTGCAGTTGGTGCTCCTATATTCCTATCTCATTTCGTGTACCAAATTTTTTGTGACTATTTTATATGCCTTTCTCCATACGTCACTATCCATACGCCACTATATAACGCCAGACTCATGTCATCTATCGGTTTATTATTTGCCAGAAACTCGGCGAGCTTATCCTTCTTGAGCTTTTTCCAAGCCCATCTTGTTCGGGAGATTTTTGTGTTTACATAGTTCGACACGCTGAATTGGATGTATCGATGATCGCTAGAGGATCACAAAACCCTTCACTGGCTAACCCGACACGACATCGCCTGAGTGGCTAGGGCGATATCGAGGATCGACCGAGATCTGCCTCTCTCAAACGTCGGGTGGTGGTCCACGTTTAACACAATCATTTCCAATTCTGCTATAGCTTATATATAAGCTCGGCTAGCAGTGTCCCCGCCTATCCTCTTATATGGGGCCTCCTCTTCGGGTGATTTGGCGTTAAAGTTTCCTCCTATTATTGCAGGTCTTTCCCCTTTCTCGGACTTTGCCAAACAACGCTTGCAGCTTCTCCTCAATTACGTATTTCTCCTCGTTGGGCAAGAATAGACATCATACCCAGATGAAAGTATTTCCTGAGCTTCTGCCGTTTACAACAACGTCTGCGGCTACGACTATGGCTGCCTTACCATTAAAACTGGCTATACGGTTTGCTGCCCAATTTGGTTTGCTGATGATTGCGATTTTTATATACTTGCTGCACATGGTTTCGTAGAGGAGGTCCTGGGCTGCACTTGCGCAGTTTAAGTTAATCTGCAGCGTTTCTATCACTGTTTGGGGCTGCACTTTCCCGGTTGTTTGTCCGGTGAGTCCCCCATAGTCGAGGCACTTTGGCTCCGATTTGCATTCGGCAATAGGATCGGATGCTCCGCAGTTGATGCAGCTCCCGCCTCTAATTCCACGGCAACTCTGTGCAGGGTGTCCGCTTCCCCAGCATCCAAGACAGAACCCGAGAAAAAATTCCCTTACTCTATTCTGAAACCATGCCAGCCGTAATCATCTCCAACTTGAGGAGTTTCTCCGCTCCAGCTTCGCCGCAGCCAATTATTTCCAACTGGTTCGGAAAGGGAAAGAAGGGATCTTAGGTTCCTATACCTTTCCTTTCCAACATATCCCACTAAGCACTCCAGCAGCTCTTCTTCCTCCACTAGTTTATCTATGTCCAGTATCTTGATGTCTCTTTTTACGAGTCAGGTGGTGGACTAGTTTCCCCATCTTCTCACGGAGTCTTGCGTGTAACTGTTTGCAATTCTCTCCGCGCGGCACGATCAGGACATCCCCACCTCTCGTCTTAACTGCCTTTGCAACTGTTTTGCCCTCTTATTTGAGGCATGATCGGCAAGGTTATGACGTTATAACCTTACCTTGAGCGGGAACGCATAAACCAATAAGATTTTAGACTGTTCAACCTTGTTGCCTATGTTCCCTTAATTTAAATATTGATAACGCAAAAAATTATTAATAAGTATGGCGGTCGTGTGTTATTGATATTTGATTACAAATTTTTATTTTATAAACAAAACTAGTATTGCTTTATTGCACTATATTGCAATATATGCATAATATTGCAAATGTCAATAATAATCAAATTAAGAATTGACAATATCGGACGGCCATGTTTAATTCTGATTGGTTAGCTATAGGGGACAGATTAAATACCTTTTTAAAATTTAAAAATTTTACTTTGAGTTTCAAGACCAATCAATTATATTATCATCTCGCAGTATTTTTATTATAGTTTCATGTCAATATGTAATTTCAAAGAAATATTTCCTGGGAAAATTCTGCCATTAAATTATCATGTTTGTTGAATACTTTATATTTTGATTATTGAATAGTAAAGATATAGGGCTTTCTATCTGGCCAGTCAAAAAATAAACAATAGTGCCTATTGATAATTTTGGAAAATTTAGTGTTTTGTGTGGGTATACTATACCTATGTAAAGTAGTAGAAGTGTGGTATGAAATTGCTTTTATAACCTCTAACTCTTGTAAATGTTTAAAAGGTGAACTAAAGCTGTTCTTTACCATTTTGTAGCAGACGTTCAAAATACAATTTATGCTGATCATAATTATTCGTTTTATATTTTATATAGGATTTAAGAATAGGACTTTCGGACATCGGAAGACAGCCCTATGCATGATTTTTGCTTATATTTATTGTATTAAAAATAGTTCATTAATTTTTTGCACATCATTACACAATATAATTTAAATACAATAATATTCTGCTAGTTATTATAATATTTGTGGATACACCAGTAGTTTTGTCATCAACCAAATTTACATTCATTTGTTCCACTGCATTAAATAATATTATGTAGTTTATAAAAATATGTATTTGTACAGAAACTTTTCTGTTACACGTCAGCCTGCTGTTTAAGACTGTTGAAAGTTAAAAATGAAGTTTATAAATTTAATGCTATTGCTTGCCTTATTTACTCAAGATATCTTATGTGATGACAGCATCTTGTCTAAGGCGAGTTTTAATTCTTAATCAGTATAATTATGCAATTACTTGTGTGTATATTAGTGTTGTTAGTTTGTGGGTTTTCTAAAATATTGCTGCAGTTAATATCGAGTTAAACTATCTAATCCAAGTATATATTAATTATTTATTGTTAGCGATATGAATTCCCTTCCAAGAGCAGTAGTTTTAGAATGAGTTTTGATGATTAACGGCCCGATAAGTTAAGCTTTTAATATGGATATAAAAATATTCCGCAATTTTTCTATAGAACAGCGCAAACTATTAAAGTGCCATAATTCAATATTCTGATTCTGAATCTGACTGATTCAATTTTAAAATTTAAATTCTATAATTTCTAATTTAACTTCGTTTTAGTTTCATCAAAATATGTATAAAATTAAAGATCTGCGAGCCAACTCAGTGAGTTACAATAAAAAGTATGTCAATTATTTGGATGTTAGATCATTTAAATACAATCGTACCACTACAGCGATAAATCTTACTGGAAATTTAAAATTTGACATGGACAACAAAATCGAAGTAATATTGTTTTTAAATTTACGAGCACTGTTATTTCTCAAATTAAAATCTAATTATTTTGATGTGAATTGATCCTTGCATTTTATTTTACTTTTTTCCTAGAAGTAAATTTGAACTTAAAGTTAGAAAGAAAATTGTTAATAGTAAACAAAAACAACTACAAATTGTTAATTTTTTAGATATTGGTGCAAGTTTATAAGTTTTTGAGTAATGAGTATCGACGTACTGCAATCCGTTTTCAAGTCAATCAAGAAAGAGCTTTTAATTCAAACGCAATGGGCATAAAAAATGTCATAAATTGTGGTAACATTACAGATCTTAACTTGAAAAAGGTTTGCAAATCCATTACTCTAATAATTAAATATGCCTTTTTACTTTTTTTCTACTTTTAGAATATCACATATCACTTCTGCAATTATCTTATTGATGAAACTCGTTTACCGCCACTTATTCCTAGTGGCAGATATAAAGTTGATATGATTTATTTATATTTAAATGAAGAGGTAGCTATTATAACCGGTTTTGCTGAAGTGTACACTCCAATCTCGTATCCAAAATATTAACCTAACATCTAAGTTAGAAAGTTATTCATAGTTTTGATGCTGTTTGATAAAATTATACTTGATTTTACTCTGTGTTGCACTCTTAATATAATAAAAATAACTTGTAAATTTTACTGAGTTTTTTTCTTTCTTACTTTTGTATGTAAACTGTATGTTATCCAAAACTGTACATATCTTACAAAACTTTGATATTATATTTAAAACTTACAGTAGCGGTCATGGAAATTACATTGGGAATAGTTCCCGAATTAAAAAAATAGTTTTATAAGTATATTATATTCTTAATAATAAAGATTAGAAAAAAATAGAACAGAAATAGATAAAAAGTTAAATTTTTGATTTGAAACTTATAAGCTTAAAATTATATATTCTTTTTTGAACACAATCACTAAGCTAGGTTTTTCAAACCGCCCCCCGGTCTGCAGCATATCCGTGATTGTGTTCAAAGAATAGAAATGTGTTATTAAATGGCATATCAGAAATATTAGATTTTTTTAGCACGTTTTTGCCCGAGTTAAGTTGTTCACCTAAAAATTATTTTAAAAAGATACAAATTCGGATGATTAACAGTTTATTCAGAAAAACATACAGCGATTCTAGTTTACAGAATTAAAATTAACTTCCTACAATATTTCTAGCAGTATGTATTATAAAAAGTGCTTATTCGGTACGTGACATTTGGGCGTCAGCGTTTGGGCCCCGGACTTATTCCTAGTGGCAGATATAAAGTTGATATGATTTATTTATATTTAAATGAAGAGGTAGCTATTATAACCGGTTTTGCTGAAGTGTACACTCCAATCTCGTATCCAAAATATTAACCTAACATCTAAGTTAGAAAGTTATTCATAGTTTTGATGCTGTTTGATAAAATTATACTTGATTTTACTCTGTGTTGCACTCTTAATATAATAAAAATAACTTGTAAATTTTACTGAGTTTTTTTCTTTCTTACTTTTGTATGTAAACTGTATGTTATCCAAAACTGTACATATCTTACAAAACTTTGATATTATATTTAAAACTTACAGTAGCGGTCATGGAAATTACATTGGGAATAGTTCCCAAATTAAAAAAATAGTTTTATAAGTATATTATATTCTTAATAATAAAGATTAGAAAAAAATAGAACAGAAATAGATAAAAAGTTAAATTTTTGATTTGAAACTTATAAGCTTAAAATTATATATTCTTTTTTGAACACAATCACTAAGCTAGGTTTTTCAAACCGCCCCCCGGTCTGCAGCATATCCGTGATTGTGTTCAAAGAATAAAAATGTGTTATTAAATGGCATATCAGAAATATTAGATTTTTTTAGCACATTTTTGCCCGAGTTAAGTTGTTCACCTAAAAATTATTTTAAAAAGATACAAATTCGGATGATTAACAGTTTATTCAGAAAAACCTACAGCGATTCTAGTTTACAGAATTAAACTTAACTTCCTACAATATTTCTAGCAGTATGTATTATAAAAAGTGCTTATTCGGTACGTGACATTTGGGCGTCAGCGTTTGGGCCCCGGACTTTTAGACGTATGTAATGATTTTGTTGACCAATTGAGTGGTTTTTACCGTGAGTTTGCCTTCGTCGATAGTTAGTTTTAATTATAAATTGTTGTTTTTTGTCATCTATCGCTTCCTTAAGAATTGCTATCACTTCTCTTAGTTCGTCGTCTAATCCGGAGTGGATTGTTTGATTTTCGTCTTGAATTACATTATCAGCTGGTTTGTCATCATTTTGATTGCTTCTTGCATTATGACCGAATATTTTCAGGTGTAGATGGAGGTGCTTCTGATGCTTCGAGTTCAGTATAGAGATCAGGCACATTTACGAACATAGATACCCTGTCGCAATCGTTTTCATCCTCTTCCAGTTGCATTAATTTGAATTCGCAATTGTGCATCGGCGTTGGTGTTCAATTTCCCATTCTTGTAAATGATCTTGTAATCGTACTCCTCTAATCGAAGTTTCCATCTGGCCAACTTTCAATTTGGTTCCTTAAAATCATCACGGTGTAAATTGAAAATTTTCTTCCGTATAAATATGGTCGAAAATATTTTGTTGCATAAATAATGCTTAAAAGTTCCTTTTCGATTGTAGAATACTTTTGCTCTGTTTTGCTCAATGTTCGTAAGGTATATGCAATTGGTCGATCACTTCCTACGATGCCTTGCGATAATACAGCTCCAAGTGCTACGTTGGATACGTAGGTGGTCAAAATAAATTCTTTGTCAAAATCTGGATATTGGAGTACTGGGTCTTTTATTAAAATTTGTTTACTGTCCTCAAATGCGTTAAGAAATTCTTGATCGTGTTTAATCCTTGCACCCTTTATCAAACATTTTGTTAATGGTTTAGTAAATTTTGCAAAATCTTTAATAAATTTTCTATAATACCTCAATAGTCCTAAATAGCCTTTAATTTCTTTTGTGGCTTTTGGTAATGGGAAATTCTTTACTGCCTTGACTTTGTCTGGATTTTACTCCGTCCCGTGTAATAACGTGACCTAGATATGACACTTCTTTTTGTAAAAATGAGCATTTTTCTAACTGAACTTTAAAATTTGATTTTCGTAATCGATCGAAGACAGCTTTTAATTTTTCGATGTGTTCTTGTAAGGATATTGAGAATACAATTATGTCATCCAGATAGACCAAGCAAATTTCATTTTGAATTCCTCACATTATGTTGTCCATAATTTAATGTCCATAATGTCCATAATGTCCAAGGTTTGAGGAATTTTGATTTTAACTGTGTAGTTTTGCAAAATTAAATATATCGACTACCTATATTAATATAAAAAGTGATAACAGACAGTGATAATAGTTGCATATAAAATACCCCGGGCAAAGAATTGTTGAGCAGATGTAGCCTAACCTCAAAATGTAGCAATGGTAATAAATCCACATAATATGCAACAAACTCTAGAGGCGGGAACAATGCAGCCAAATTATGAGACAGAAGTGGTGCATCATCATCCACAACGGATGCAAATCCCCGTTCCACACAGCTTAACATACTACAACCAACAAAAATTGGAAAACTCACAAGTAGGTCAACCACAATTTGTTCCATCTTATCAATATGTTCCTACAGGAAATTCCAACTTCCCACCACTACCTATACCGGAGGGAAGTGGTTGGAAAACCGTAGAATATAAGAAACGTATTAGAAGTCCGGAAAAGAATAATATAATCTATAAACAGGCAAAGATGAGTGACTACTGGCTGAACTCAAACCCAACTCAGGTAAAGAACAGATTTCTCCCGCTACCGCGGGATGACGGTACCGACAAGGAAAACACGGAAACAGGTGACCAGAATGTAATGAGCAGCGAACCAAGGCCTCCACCCGTCTTTGTGGAAGGTGTTGGCGACATAAATCCACTTATTGCAGAGCTCGAAAAAGTGGCAAAAGATGGCTATACTCTGAAATCTAACAATAATGACATAGTTAAAATACAGCCAAATAGTGGTCAAAACTATAATGACATCATTAAAGCGCTAAAGGACAAAAAAACTGATTTTCACACATACAAACCCAAACAAGAAAGATGCTTTCGAATTGTGCTGAAGGGTTTACATTCATCGGCAGATACGGAAATTCTTAAGAAGGAGCTCTCTGAATTAGGGCACACGGTCGATAATGTAAGTAACATTAAAAATAGATTTAACAGGAACCCACTGCCAATGTTTTATATCAACATTAAAACAAAAGAGAATAATAAAGAAATATACCAAATCACACGCCTTATGAATTCTATTGTACAATTCGAAGCTCCGCACACTAAGAGAGAGATACCGCAATGTGCAAAATGCCAGAGATTTGGGCACACCAAAAATTATTGTAATAAACCCCCAAGATGTGTTAAATGCACAGGTAATCACTCGACAGACAAATGTGCTAGAAATGTAAAAGACACTGAGGTCAAATGTGTTAATTGTGGAGATGCTCATCCCGCAAACTATAGAGGATGCCTAGTGCACAAACAATTACAGCAGCGATTATATCCTGCCTTGAGAGAAAGAACACACATAAATCAAAATAACACCCAACAACCAATAACTTCTCAAATGGTACAGACAGGAATATCGTATGCGCAACAAACAAGGCAACCCAAACAAGATCAATATACTAATTATTCCAGCCAGATCCAAAAAGAGATCCCAATACAACAATCAAATGACATCACTGAGCTCAAAGCTATGATGAAACAACTAATGGAACAAATGGGAACAATGATGAACCTACTGTCAACCCTGGTCAGTAAAATGGCCTAATGACTGGAACACTCAAGCTAGCAATATGGAACGCAAACGGCTTGTGCCAGCATGCACAAGAAGTTAAGCTATTTCTTGAAACACATAAAGTAGATGCGATGCTAATCTCGGAAAGTCACTTTACATCAAAAAGTCATATAAAAATTCCTAACTATACCCTATATAACACTAACCATCCAGATGGAAAAGCACATGGAGGAGCAGCTATACTAATTAGAAGTAATCTTAAACATTATGAACTAAACAAATTTCAACAAGATTATCTTCAGGCAACTAGCATAGTTGTTGAAGACCGATTAGGAAATATAACTATCTCAGCAATATACTGCCCTCCGAAACATAACAATAAAAGAGAACATTACCAGGCATTCTTCAACACACTTGGAAACAAATTTGTTGCTGGAGGTGACTACAACGCCAAACACCAACATTGGGGCTCAAGACTTACCAACACAAAGGGGAAAGAGCTGTTTTCAACGATGAAAAACAATAATATGACTAGTCTATCGACAGGAAAGCCAACCTACTGGCCAAGTGACTTAAATAAAATCCCAGATGTGATTGATTTTTGTGTTACAAAAGGCATAAACACGAAACAGTTCAAGATTGAATCTACGCTAGACCTGTCATCGGATCATACACCCATATTATTAACATTATATTCTCAAATCATCTACAAACAGAAACAACCCTCACTATATAGCAAAAATACTAACTGGGAAGTCTTCAAAACAGCATTGGATGAACACATACATCTGGATATAGCCCTAAAAACACACGAAAACGTAGAAAATGCAGTCGAACACTTAACAAAAGAAATTCAGAATGCGGCTTGGCTTGCGACCCCTGACTCCAATTCAACTATTATTAATGAATCTATTCCAATAGCAATTAAGCAAAAAATTGCAGAAAAGCGGAAAGCTCGCAAACAATGGCAAATTACTAGATCATTGGAAGACAAGAATAAAAATAATAGAAAAGCTAGGGAACTTAAGGAGTTACTTCTTAGCCACAAAAATAAATCATTTAATGAGTATATTGGTAACTTGTCAGCAACAAAAGCAAACGATTATTCATTGTGGAAAGCTACAAAAAATATCAAACGACCGCAACAATTTGTACCACCTATTAGAAACGAAAATGGAGAATGGGCTAAAAGCGATAAGGATAAAGCTTATGTATTTGCGAAACATCTCTCACAGGTATTCAAACCATTTCCTTCCACTCTTACAACAGAAGAAACTTCTGAAATTCATCAATATTTGGAGGCACCATTCCAAATGGATCTACCTATTCAAGCTTTCAAAGTCAGAGAAGTAAATAGAGTCATTCAAAAAGAAATCGATCCAAAGAAGGCACCTGGGTTTGACCTAATAACCGGTAAGGTATTACAACAACTCACACCTAAATGTATGAAACTCCTAACTTTCATTTATAATGCTGTTTTACGATTAAAATACTTCCCCAACCAATGGAAGGTCGCTCAAGTTATTCTCATCCCAAAGCCAGGTAAGAAGCTGGAAGAAGCATCATCATATCGACCAATTAGTTTATTGCCAATTCTATCAAAAGTGCTCGAGAAGCTTATCATTAAACGCCTTAAACCAATACTTGAAGAAAGAAAACTAATTCCAAACCATCAGTTCGGCTTCAGAGGTCAGCATGCCACTATCGAGCAAGTACACAGAATAACAAAAAAAATCAATGAAGACTTGGAAAATAAAAGATACTGCTCTGCAGCGTTCCTCGACATTAGCCAGGCCTTTGATAAGGTGTGGCATGAAGGACTGTGTTACAAGCTAAAGAAATGTCTACCATATCACTTCTACGAAATCTTAAAATCATACCTAAGCAACAGACATTTTTTAGTGAAATACCAGGAAGAATGCACAGATCTCCATCCAATGGGTTCCGGAGTACCACAGGGCAGTGTATTAGGACCATTGTTATACTTACTGTACACTGCAGATTTACCAACAACAAAACTAACAACAACAGCTACGTTCGCTGATGATACAGCGGTACTCGCATCACACATCGATCCTAGAATTGCTACTAAAAACCTCCAGGACAATTTAAATAAGATACAAGACTGGCTCCGCAAATGGAGAATCAAAGCAAATGAGACCAAATCTATCCATGTGACTTTCACAATGAGAAGGGAGACCTGTCCACAAGTGAAACTGAACGGTTGCACCTTGCCTCAGGCCGATGATGCCAAATATCTCGGTATGCACATCGATCGAAGACTGACATGGAAAAAACATATTTTCATGAAGCGTAAACAACTTGGAATGAAATTAAGCCAAATGTACTGGATGGTGGGTAAAAACTCTCAGCTGTCTCTTGAGAACAAACTTTTAATTTACAAATCTATAATAACACCAATATGGACATATGGTATCCAACTATGGGGCACTGCTAGTACCTCTAACATTGAAATCATTCAAAGATTTCAGAACAAATTTCTGAGAACAATTGTCAATGCTCCATGGTATGTGCCCGGCTATGTAATCCAACAAGATCTGCAAGTAAAATCAGTCCATGAGCAAATTCAATCATTCCATGAGAGATATGCAAATAGATTAGAAATTCATCCCAACAAATTAGCCAGTAAATTGATGGATACTACCAACGAAGTGAGAAGACTATAAAGATTCAAACCTAGTGATCTACTTACCCGATTCACTACACAAATTTAGTATTCGATAAATTGTAAAATATCAGACATAACTACATTGTATATTTATGGAGGAAACATTTAATGAAATGTTTTCAGCATGACATGTAAATTATTCATCACATTTACTTATTGTTCAATTGAACAGATTGTAAATATTAATTGAATTAAAAAAAAAAAAAAAAAAAAAAAAAAATGTTGTCCATGACACGTTGATATGTTGGGGGTGCATTTTTTAACCCAAAACTCATTCTTTTGAATTCGTAATGTCCACGTAGTGTAGGTACTGAAAGCTGTTTTAGTTGTGTCTTGTGGATCCATTTCAATCTGATGGTAACCTGATGCCAAATCTAGTGTGGTAAAATATTGGCTGCGTCCCAGTTTGTCTAAAATGTCGTTGATATTCTCGGTATTGGGTACTTATCGTCGATTGATTTTTCATTCATCTTCCGGTAATCAATAACCATTCTCCATTGCATGTTTCCGTTGGCATCGTTTCTTTTTTGGTACTAAATAAATTGGTAAACTCCATGGTAAACTCCACACTTACAAGAGCAACGATATCGTGTGTTGAAATATGATGTGTTGTTTGAATTTGAAAAGATTCGCCAAATAATTCTGAACAAAAATGTTGTAATGCGTGGTCTCTGTTCAACAAAGATTTTGTCGATCCTGTGTCAACCATGACTTTAAAACTAAAATTTGGAAATTTTATATAAGCTAATTTTGACTGAGATATTGAATTAATTTAATTTTTGTTATATTATTTATGCTTGGTTGTTTGTAATAGAATCCTTGTGAAAATTTTCGGTCTTAGTTTCTGAATTTTCAAATTCTTCAATTGGAAGTTGATTGAATGCGTTCTCTTGAAAATTGTAGTCTTGATTGAGGTCATGCGAATCGAAATTGTCGTAATAATCTTTTTCAATTTGATTTTCATTACACACATCAAAACTATGGTAATTTTCAATATTTTCGTGAGTAGGTATGGGGACACTTGGCCGTGGGCACCAAATTGAGTCCAGGTCCGGACTAGCGGTATAGTAACAGTACATAACACGGTCTATAACGCTATATAACGGTATATACCGCTAGTCCGGACCTGGACTCAATTTGGTTCCCACGGCCAAGTGTCCCCATACCTATACTTTGGTGGTATAATTCTTCTGATGTCCATTTGTGTGCAGGTTGGCTCGTTCTTCTAGTATGCGCTGATGATATATCCATTGGCTCAGCTACTTGACTAGGTCGTTGAAACTGTCATCAGAGGCGGATCAAGGGGGGAAGTTGAACCAAAATTTGCGACCCCTTCGACGGGGGGGGGGGCGGCAAATTATGTGCAGCACATTCTACAAAAAAAATAAGTGGCAGTTCCAGGGTAATAAATTTTAAAATGATAGCAAAGCACACCACGCACAGTGGGGCCAGATCGCAAATCCGCGGCCAAAATATGAAGGACTTCTCTGATTTTTATGAAATTTGGAATACATAGGTTTTCGGGGTCGCTGATTACGAATATCATATCAAAAAATCCAAAAACAAAATGGCGGATCTAATATGGCGGACTTACATATGAAAATGATCTTTAATTTCTGCAGAACTTGGTATACATACGTTTTTGGGGTCGCTGATTACGAATATCATATCAAAAAATCCATAAACAAAATGGCGGATCTAATATGGCGGACTTACATATGAAAATGATCTTTAATTTCTGCAGAACTTGGTATACATACGTTTTTGGGGTCGCTGATTACGAATATCATATCAAAAAATCCAAAACCAAAAAAAGATACTAATTTGTATTTAGTTTTATTTTTGAAAGTAGAGGTGTTAAGAAAGCGTTACTAAACGGAAAAAATTTAACCAATTATAGTTGCCCATCTTTGTTTCTGATTTTTCATTTTTTTGAATTCACTGTATCTTTAATATGCTTGGTACTCAATATCTAGTATCAAATTCATCAGTTTGGAAGGGTATCATTTTGTAATACATTAAAAAAAAATTTTAAACTGAATGATGGTGTAACAACAGAACTGAAACATGTAGTTTCGTTTTTAGTTCTAGTTTGAGTAACTAGCCGTAATATGAATGATCTACTTTTAAATTTTGACGATAAAAGTGGTTAGAATACAAAATACACTTTTTTTTCAGAGCATGTAATTTGATGTATTTCCCAGCCCAGGGCATATTTTATTTTCAGAACCGGATTAAGGGGGCTGCAGCCCAGGGCCTCCAATTTTCTAAAAGCCTCAAAAAAACTGAAGCAACAAAATTTAAATCACCAAAGTTGTAGCTCAGATTAAAATAAATTAATTTATAAAACTATAATAAAATCTGTATAACAATAATTTTTATCTTTTCAAAAATTTTACATTATTTTGATCTAAGCGCAGTTGACCTTTCAAAATAAAAATCTTTTGCCTGCGGCTCATTTTATTAAATATGCAAAGCCAATGGACCTCCAAAAAAGTTAGTCCCGGTCCTTACATATCCTTAATCCGACTCTGCTTATTTGTGTGTAATTTGGTAACTTGATATATCCCTTCGAAACAATAAAATTATTATTGTCGTTTTATTTTAATTAACTTCTTCATGCATTACGAGAATTACATAATATATGCATTATGGCATGTATTATTTTCTCATTTTTAATATTAGTTAATTACGCTTGGGGCACTCCGGGGCAGGATTTTTTTTCAGATTCTATTAAAGACAAGTCTTACCTACAATCTGAAAAAAAAAACTCCGCCCAACAACGTCCGACAGTGTACTTTAATCAACTTTGTTTGTCAATTTTTGTACGTATTTTTTACGTTATTTTGCATTTAAAAAATTGATAAAGATTATATTCATATATTACAATTATATAATTTTCTAAAGTACTAAATAATATACATATTTTCACCTAAAGATTCCATTTTGTAGATTGAAAATCGGACAAAATTTGCGCCTTTGGTCACGCTTTTTCTAGCGCTATGAAAAACTTGCTTCAAAGCTTGTACTACCTGCGCGTTCAAAGGTCGCTGTTCAATTGCTTATTGTGGGCCAGGTATATACATTCGACTCCTTTAAATTATGTCGTTAGACCCTTTGAGTATTACTGTACCTAACTGTATATTTAAATTTCTTAAAAATAACACTTCATTTTTTCTATTTTGGCCGCGAATTTGCGATCTGGCCCCACTGTGCCACGTTTGCTAGAAAAGTTGTGTGTCTGCATATAAATAATAAGCAAATGTAAATAGGAACCATGTGACGTAAATCCAGCAACTTGCGGCGCTTGAAATTCGTGATTAGTCGCGATTGTATTTGTGTCTTGCACAATCTAAAGCTATAGAAGTATGTGTCGGCGCCGGCGGAAAATTACATGTCGACTCGACGTACATAAACCGCTGCGTGTTCATACACACATAGCGCATACTTCAAGTTCTCCGACTTGATGAGATATTTTTAAAATGCAACCTATTTTTGAGATTTTTAGAATTTTATAATATAAAATATCATCAAGTAATTTTAAAAATAATTGTAATAAATTTTGCCCCCCTGTATTTCTGGCGCCCGGAGCGCTAGCTTCTTTCGCTTCTTGGTTAATCCGCCTCTGACTGTCGTCCTCGGAAATCAGAGCTTCGCTGATAAACATTTACACCTTGACTTGCAGGTCGAAAGTGGCGTTAGCCTTATAAAGTTGTTTGATTTAGAAATTGTTTAAATGAAGAAAAATTTTGTTGAGGAAATGGCGTAAAATTTCTATTTGGATTAAACGTAGCTGGTCTAATAAATTGTGGTCTTTAAAAATTTTGAAAATTTGATTTATGCTGATTAGAAACATTTTGATTTTAATAATTTTAGTTTGAATAATTATTTCTAAACATCGTAAGATTCACCACGGATTTATGTGAATTCGCCGGTTGTAAAATGGACTTATCTGTTTATTGCATTGTATGTTGTCAACAATACATCATGATGGAGCAATTGATGAAGCAAATGGGGAGAAGAATTTACCCGAAATTATAAGTTTTTACAATTTTACTAAATGTGGTGTCGATGGGGTAGACGAACTCTCTGCATCGTATAATGTGTCGAGAAATTCATGAAGATGGCCTCTCTCTGTAAGATTGTGTATCAAAACATTGAACTTGAACTAATCCAAGATTATATCACAGCAAGAAAGGATAATCCGATGGTAGATACATAGGAAAATTTGCTAGAAAATTGAAAATTTCGTTCATGATGATTCTACAGATCCATTTTCTAAAATTTTGACGTGGTCATGAAGATGTTCCATATGTCCTAGGAGCCGAGATCTCAAAACCAAGTATTCCTGCATGAATTGCAAGTCGTTATTATTATGTCAGGAACATACCATAATATGTTGCCAAAATTGCCTGAATTCAGACAGCGAATAGTTTTTTTCTGTTTGGTTTACAAGAATCAAATTTTTTCCACACGTTCTTTTGTTATTTGGTTACTGTTTCCGTTCAATGTTTCTACTTTTTTCTTTGTTGTTTTCAAATAATGCAATTCTAATTATTCCTTTGGTGTTTATATCTTTCTTAGGTGATCATAGGGACCATTAAGTAATGAAAAATTAAAAAAAAAGCAGAAAACAAAAAACATCAATTTTTTAGTGATGGGGTATGTCGCACACCACATATCTACCAGTGAAATTTTTTTTCCACAAATGTAACGGCGGGTTAACACGTCAAAATCTGGTGTCCACTATGTCGCTTTTGTGTAAGCTATTACGTGTGCAATCTTGAACCGGTGCAATACACCACATAGGGAGGGTTTTCTTTAGTGAGTAAATATCTCACAGTATCACCCCAGGGAACCAGAGCTTAAAATCTCTCGACTTGATTCGCATACGAATCATTATGTTTCGACCTTGTTCTCCAAGGTCGTATTTGCGTGTGTGAGTCGGATCGTGTGAGTAGTGGGTTTAGGAAAAGGACCCCCTGACATCGGAAGACAGCCCTATGCATTATTTTTACTTATATTTATTGTATTAAAAATAGTTCATTAATTTATTTCACATCATTACAGAATATAATTTAAATACAATAATATTCTGCTAGTTATTGTAATATTTGTGAATGCACCAGTAGTTTTGTCATCAACCAAATTTACATTCATTTGTTCCACTACATTAAATAATATTATGTAGTATTGTAGTATATAAAAATGTGTATTTGTAGAAACTTTTCCAGTACACGTCAGCCTGCTGTTTAAGACTGTTGAAAGTTAAAAATGAAGTTTTTAAAATTAATTCTGCTGCTTGTCTTATTTATTCAAGATATCTTATGCGATGACAGCATCTTGTCTAAGGCGAGTTTTAATTTCTGAACAGTAAAATTTGCATTTTCACTTCAAAAACATGAGAGGAACTGTAAAATTATTTATTTGTTATGGATTCCCGTGTTTTGGAATTTTTGGAATTACTTTTGATGATCTCTCGACAGGACAAGTTAAAATTATTATATAAAAATGTTTAGTAATTATCCATTGAGTAGAAAATGTTTGAAATAATATTTACGTTATATATACGTAAAACCTATGTATAATTTGACTGATTCAATTTTAGAATTTTAATTCTGTCGTTTCTAATTCAACTTTCTTTTAGTTTCATCAAAACGCCTACAAAATTAAAGACATTCGAGCAAATTTAATTAATTACAATAAGAAGTATATCAATTATTTGGACATTAAATCGTTCAAATACAATCGTACTACCACAGCGATTAATTGTACTGTAAATTCAAAAATTACAGTTGAAGACGACATCTACGTAATGTTTTTTACTATTCCATTTTATTGAATTTCATACTAACCTTGCTATTCCTTAAATTAAAAAGTAGATATCATATTTATTAAAAACTAAATGTTTTTGCTCGTAACTTATTTCGATTTGAATTGGCTTTTGTCTCTTATTATACCTTTTTCCCAGAAGCCAATCTGAAGGTGAAATTAGATAAAAAGTTATTAATAGACAATTGAAAAAATTATTGTTTTGTACATTAGCTCAGTTCACGGTTAACGGTGCTAGCATTTTATTAAACTGAAATTTTTAATTTTTCAGCTATTGGTGCAAGCTTATAAGTTTTTGAGTAACGAGTATCGACGCATTGCTGTCCGTTTTCAAGTAAATCTAAAAAAGACTTTTGATTCAAACGCATTAGGTATAAAGAAAATAGCAAATTGTGGTAACATGACAGATAGTTACTTACAAAAGGTTTGCAAATCCATTACTGCCATAAAATATGCCCATCTAAATTTTGCTACTTTTAGAATATCACATTCTTCTTCTGCAATTTTGTTGTTGATGAAACTCATTTACCTCCACTTATTCCTAGTGGCAGATATAAAGTTGATCTGATATATCTGTATTTAAATGAAGAGGTAGCCTTTGTAAGCGGTTTTGGTGAAATATACACTCCAATCGCATATCCAAAATACTAACACATCTGCAATATTTATTTATGATTCAACAATGTATTTATAGTTAGAAACTGATTAATGCTGCTGTTGATACTGTTTGTTAAAATTATATTTGATTTCACACTGTGTTGCACTCTTAATATAATAAATTAATATGCCTTGCAATAAATACTAGTATCATTTAATTCAAATCATACATTACTGTTCTAACCGGAGTGCAGTCTTGGATAGTACAGCGATCTCAGTTTATAATAACATCCCATTAATTTGCGGTCAACATGATAACGAAAATTAAACCCAACTAGCACCAAAGTGACGGCAACTGAGACGGGAACTTTGCATAAGTGACTGTTACGTAACTACCACTAAATCTGCGACTTTGAAGTATTCATAACTTAATTGAGTTATTTCTAGTCGCTGCTACGCATTTGTCACCAATCGTGGTTACTTTGAAGTTACAGTACTACCAAGTAGCTTAACTGGTAGTGGCGACGTCTTAGCTACCTGTGCAACGACCTTTAAGTTTTAGAAACTTAGCGGTGGCAAATGGCAGTAACAGTGACTAGTTTAGATTACTAAAATGCCACTTCAAAGTTTCCACCACTTTTAAGTAGCATTGGTAGTCGCTGCGACGTTGTGGGGACCTTGACCAATCCTTTAAAGTTGTGAAACTTAGAAGTAACATTTATTAGTGTTAATACATTTCCGCTATCCACGAATGGCTACTACAAAGTGAATATCACCTTTTAAATTCACCAATAAGTAAATGTTACTTTGTAGTCCCGGCTAGTCTCAGCTGTTAGTATTGGTAGTGATTAAATAAACTAAATATTGTACCAAAAATTGTAAAAGGCCCTCACCAAAACAGATGGAAACCACAAAATATGTGACGGAAAATCAAAAGAAGACATGATTTTAGAAATTTTTATAAATGTTTTGTAAAACTAAAATTTTTAAGCCAACCAATTAGTCGGTTAATTAAACAATAATTAAATAATTTTAAATTTAAAAAGTTTAAAACTTCTAATGTCCGTTTGCACCACCTATTGTTAAAACTTAAGATTAAGTTCTTTTTGTCCCCCCCCTTTTTAATACTAAGGGAACCATTCCCCCACTGACTGTATCAATTTTAGCAGTTTGTAAAATAAATAAAATTTCTTTATTGTACTACTTATGTACATGTAATTAGGCCTATGTCTGTTGCACGGTTTTTAAAATGATAAAATAAAATAAAATAAAAATGTGACAAGGGGGGGGTCTAAAGAATCGTAAATTTTCCAGCTTATTAATTTTATTCTAATCTTTCAATCTTATCAATCATCACCAATCGTCACTCGAATAGTTAAGTCATCGAGCGCTCTACGTACAAGCAGGGGACTACCCAAAATTATCAGTTCCGATTTTGTCGGATTTAATGTCAGACAGTGGTCTGTGGTAACTAGTCACGATCCAAGGTTACGATTTAACTGAGTTATTGCAGCATCCAAGCTTGAAGGCGGACAGCACGTGCGGATCCGGAAGTCGTCTGCATATATACTGTCGTGAAACGAAGGTCGATCCTATTTAAAATTAGAACGCGGCCATTTGATCTGTTTATGTGATACAAATTAGGTAAAATTATTCAAAGGTAAATAACAGCTGATTTTGTATTGTTACTTAAACACATTTTTCCACACATATTTTACCATTTTATTTGTAACCATCAGTGTTTGTTTCGTGCTACGAAGAACTAAAAATAATAACAGTGAATTTCGAAGCATCGTGTATGTTTTTAAAGAACGTACGAAATTTTGGTTTTCTTAAGGTTGAAGCAGGTTCTCTCCGCATACGCCGAGGAGGACAAAGACGTGTTTTACAAGCCGGGCTTTTTGAAGCCACCCTAAGTGCAGTTTTTCACTAATTTCTGGGTGAAATTGGTGAAACCATCAACGAGTGTGATATTTTTGAGACGACGACCAAATTTGGGGTTGAATGATCTTTCTAGAAAGATACAAGCGTAAAATTGTAAAATTTGTCGAAAGACGCCTTGAGGACGCCATTTTGAGAATAACGAGAAATTTTCTGATTTATTTTAATATTACTTACCTCGATGAAATTTGAGGACGAGGAACTTCAAGTATTGATAAAGTGCATTAACAACAACCGTTTGAAGAATCGTGGCTGCAATTTGGAAGGAGATTTTATGATAAACCAAGTTTTGTACGGCAGGAACTGTGAACACATGCGACTACACCTTCGAAATACAGTAGCTTTAGGCAGCTTAGTAACTACTGGAGGGGACGATTACGTCATCGACAACAGAGGCGAGCAAGGTATCGTTTACTTAAGTTTAAAAGATACTGAAAATAAAAAAAACATTAAATTTAATTTTTATGAGCATTCAATTTTTATTTTGTATAAATTTAAAACACATAATCACACTAGAGTGGCAAATGATCACAAAATTAAGCGATCCGAAGTTAATAGTAAATGTAATTTTGATATCAATTGCCATCGACACTTTACACCTGATTTTATCTAGCTACGAGTTTGTTCGACATTATTATTTGCCTTTGAATAAACCATTGTTTTCGTTGTCAATAAGAGTTTTACTTACAATTCAGGGGATAAATAAGATCGACAAGAACCTACAAACTGAGAGTCTCATCTCCCGACGAAAATCTGACAAGCCGGAGCATAATTTAGAGTTTGTATGTGAATTCAACAAAAATACACAACAATACAGATCCAAAAAGTAGTTTGGATCCACCGCTATCTCCAGATCAGCTGTGTATAATATGTTTAAACAAAATCGGTGCAAGGATACTTTCTTGTGGAACACCTCTAGAAACTACTAACGGCTGGAATATAATCTAAAAGAACCAATATATTGAAATGAAATTTACTGCTTAATTTAATCCAAATTAATTTTAAAATTAAAAACTTCTGCTTTATTGTAATTGCAATAGGAATGCTAAAATGTTGGCGATTACGGACCACACGTTGATATCACAACAATTTTATAGTTTCTTCAAATATTTTATTCCAACTTAACGAATCCAACATCAATACAAAAATATCCAAATTATTAATAAAAAATATCTTACACACTCAAAGTAACTAAAAATTCAATTAATTCTCAAAATTACGGGAGACGACTTTCTCCTCAACCGCTTCAGGCGGCCATTTTTTGCAAAAGCCTCTATCAAATTTTCAGTCGTGCCAACTTACAATTTACTATATAATTTTATGGAGTTCACCAATTTATTTAGTACCAAAAAGGAAAAGACGCCAACGGAAACGTAATAAAAATTAAAAAAAAAACGGGAAATTGCCCGTTTGTTATTGGTCCATTTCTTTTCTTGTTTATTTCAGTTGTTTGTTTAGGTCCGGGTTTGGGGTTTTCGAGTCTTATTTGGGGTGACCCAAATGTTCTCGAATTCCAGCGTAATTCTTCTTACGGTGGGTGCCTTGGTTTGATATTTCCTCATTTCGTGGGGGTGTCGTCAGTCGTTTTGCAGTAATTGTGGTCCTACAGTTGAGCTTGGTTTTTGCTAAAGGACTTGTTGTCATTCGGTTTTCATTGTTTGTTTTCCAATTGTTAAGCTTTTCCGTTTTAAGCTTGTTACATTTTCCCATAAGGCTTTGTCCATGTTTATATGTCTTCGATTGTTTTTATTTCCAAAAAGTTGTACAGCAGGGCCGAATTGGCCCTTTCTAACAATTTTTCCGGATTCAAAAGTCGATTTTTTCTAAAAAATTCGGGAACTGTCAGGCAACTAACAACACGAATCGAGTCACGAATTGTACACTATAGGAAAGAGGACAATTTTCTGAGTATAAAAAAAAAATTTTGCGGATTATTCATTAGTTTTCGAGATAACGGCATTTGAAAAATCAAAAGTTTACATGCATTTTAGATAGGGATATCATTAAGTCGAGAGTTCTATTGACGGTGCGTGCGTTCCGATATAGTCTTACTGTTAGCCGTAGCGCTTGCATTCAGTTGTCGACCGCCGTTTGCGATGGCACGTTCCACGCTTGGTCGATTTATCCCGTTTTTCGAGGGTAAATCGTCTAAACGGGTGAAATTTCTGCAAGATTTACGTTTAATTCGGCAGCAGAAAAGTGTGTTAACCGACGATGTCGTCGACAGTGTGCACTTGTACGGGTTTCCGGGAGGTATTTAAAACATGCCTTTCGTTGCCCTAAGTGCCGGGATCGCGACTACTCGTTGAGGGAAGGCTCACTGTCGCTTTCGAGCAATTTGGGTCATGAACGCGTTGTACTTTTGGGTAATGGGCATCGAGGCGGCCGCAACCGCTGCTGCCGTGGGTATGCCCCGGCGCATAGCGTACAGGTTGTTCCGGATATTCCGCGAGATGTGTTTATGGCAACTTAACCAGGACGCGGAGCTTCTCCGCGTTGGTGGCCCAGGGGACGTCGTCAAAATTGACGAGAGCGTTATTACGAAGCGCAAGTATAACGTGGGGCGGGTAGTTCCTCAAAAGTGGATCTTGGGCATGTATAGTATGACTCAGAAACATGGGGTTGTACTATACATCCCCAATAGAAAAGGTGAAACTTTGGAGGCGCTAATCTCGGAACACGTTAGAACTGGCTCTGAGATTTGGACGGACTGCTGGAGTGGTTATGCTGGCTTATCGCATCTCCGCGGTGTATCGCCCTACACCCATTACACCGTTAATCACTCAAGATATTTTTGCGATCCGATTACCGGCGTCTGCACCAACGGTGTCGAGGGTTACTGGTCCACTTTGAAGCTCTGGCTGCGAAAGCGGGACCTTCTGAAGAGCAGATTCCTGCCGGAGCACCTCCGCGTCTTCATGTGGCTGCAGCTTTACGACCGTACGCCGGAATTGGCTATGGACAATATGCTCGAGCAGATTTCCACCCGTTTTCCGGTGTAGTCAGACATCGGCCCTTTTGAGGGCCCAAAAATTACAGGAAGAGATTTTTATTAAAAACACAGATGTTCAGAAATCTCACCGGCCAGGTGAGCATAAACGCTCTAAAAGCGACAGACACCGCCATAGGTTTTTGGGATTTGAGCGAATTATCGAAAGCTGACAGTTCACATAGCTTGTCCTTTCCCTTTTAACTCTACCCGACAAGTAATTCCTGACATAACGATAGCACTCAAAATGGGCTCTAGTTTAGACCACGAAATACCCGGTAATGTACTTGTACATTACTTGTACATGTACTTTAGTACTTGTACTAAATATCCGGTATACGCATACTGCTGTTACATCTTATCAAGCTCTCTTATTGTCTATGTGGTTCACAGCCTGTCCCCCTCCCAGAGAACGACGAAATGTGTTTTTAAGTTTCGAATAACGAAACCTCTCATATGTGGGTACCATTACCTTCCTTTTCTGAACCACCTAGCTGGTCCTATCAAGGGCTTGGTTGAGATGTGTCTCAATAATATCCTTCTGGGCCTCAGTGAGTTTGCACAGAAGGTTGGAGCGGTCCATCACTGTTACTCGGAGGTGCTTATAGTATCTGCCTACTTGTAGTTGACTAATCCTGATACAGTTGCAGGTGTTTTAGGTACGGTTATCTTAGCATTCTTCTTCTGATTGCTCTAAGGTGATTGATGGGAGTCCTAAATCCTAACCCTCTTATTTGTTTCACCTTTTTGGTGGAATTTATTCTCACCTCTTTTTGGTGGTGCTGGTTTTTCTACCGGTCCCAATCCGGATGGTGTGCTATCCTTACCCTGAGATTTAGACAGCCCAGCCCGTTCGTGCTCGGTTATCTGTTTTTGCAGACCAGCTTCCTCGTCCGCCTTCTGCATTTTTGCTTTCTTATAGCGTTTCCTCTCGGCAGCGCAGAGTCTTTGCCTTTTAGGGAGACCCACAGCGCCTTTATCAGACAGGTCATCCTTTAGGGGTCTAGGGACGTCCTCACTTTGGCCCCGAAGGGTATGACCACGGAGCTTTAAAGAGGACGCCAGGTCTATTCAGAAAATATAGCTCCCGGCAACGTACAGTGTCTGCACACTCGATCCTTGCGTAAGAATTCGATAGAGAACGGCACAGCCGATTAACCTATGTGGACTAGTTCAGGCTGCTCGTTTAAGTAGAAATCGAGGCCAAAGAGGAGTGTTGCCAAGCGCAGAAAAACTACAACCACTTCCGAGCCGACTCACCCCCCTTACGATTTTCCACGCACGGCAAAAACAAGCGGCGATCTGTAATTTCTCTCAATTCTCGACTCGGGGTTGAACGTCCAAAACTCTCCGCACCCTCCGTTCCGGTCCTCACCGCTCAGGACGCTCCGGGTCGTTTTGACAAACGCCATACTAGCTAAAAATATCCCTCTACACCGGTCCACTCGGCGAAGTATGCTACCAAGAAGGGATGGATCTTCCTCGATGTGGACTCAATGCTGTGAATTTTTTCATTTATATCATCATTTATATAAAATACATACATATACATCATTTACTATATAAAAAAAAATAAAAAAGGCTTTAGATTCAAACGGATTAGGTATAAAAAGAATCAAAAATAGTGATAACATGACAGAAAATTATTTAAAAAAGGTTTGCAAATCCATTATCTCAGTTTATAATAATCTCCCATGAATTTGCGGTTAACATGTTGACGAAAATTAAGTTCTCCGTCAAAGTCAAACCCTAGGCTACGGGCGGTATCCATCATCCCAACAATCCCATCACCCATCACTAATTGTCACTCGAAGAGTTGAGTCATCGAGCGCTCTACATACAAGCAAAGGACTACCCAAAATTATCAGTTCTGATTTTGTCGGATTTAACGACTGAAGGTTACGATTCAACCTAGTTATTGCAGCATCCAAGCCCGAAGGGCGACAGAATATGCGGATCCGGAAATCGTCCGCATACAGATCCAAATAGCAGCCTTTGAATCCACCACTTTCTCCAGATCATATGTGTATAATATAAACAATAGCGGTGCAAGGATACTTCCTTGTGAAACACTTCGAGGAACTACTAACGGCTGAGATACATTCCCCATACACTGCATCTCTCACAGCATCCATAGTAATAGGAATTTAGCTAAAAGGCTTTGGTGCACAGTGGAATCCAAAACCCTTGAATAATCGAAAAGAACCAATTTTACTTCCTAACGGTCAATAGCTGATGCGATCAAATAAATTTTTTTAATAATTTTTGTTTGACATTCTCTATATTTAAGTTCTATATCTAATATCAAAGTTTACCATATAAGTATCGGTTTACATAACAAAGGTAAGAAATAAACAAACTCAGTAAAATTTGCAAGTCATTTTTATTTTATTAAGAGTGTAACACACAGTAAAATCAAACATTAGGTATTATTTTAACAAGCAGTACCAAAAGCATGAATAAGTTTCCAACTTAGATGTTACTTTAATATTTTGGATATGCGATTGGAGTGTATATTTTACCAAAAAGGTTTACAAAGACTATCTCTTCATTTAAATACAGAAATATCACATCAGCTTTATATCTGCCACTAGGAATAAGTGGAGGTAAACGAGTTTCATCAATAACATAATTGCAGAAGTAATATGTGATATTCTAAAAGTAGATTAAAAGTAAAAAGGCAAATTTAATTTATTATTAGAGTATTTGCAAACCTTTTTAAAGTTAACATCTGTAATGTTACCACAATTTCTGATTCTTTTTGCACCTAATGCATTTGAATCAAAAGCCTTTTTTACATTGACTTGAAAACGGACGGCTATGCGTCGATACTCGTTACTCAAAAACTTATAAGCTTGCACCAATACCTAAAATATTAACAATTTGTAGTTATTTTTGTTTACTACTAATAATTTGCTTCTTATTTTTAGGTTTAAATTGGCTTCTAGGTAAAAAGTAAAATAAAACATAAAAATCAATTCACATTAAAATAATTTACAAGCAGAAATAATTAGGTGTTGCGCCATGCTACTTTTTAATTTGAGAAATACCAGTGCTCGTAAATTCAAAAATAAAAATTTACTTTTTTACTTACTTCGATTTTGTCCTCCATGGCAATTTTCAAATTTCCAGTACAATTTAATGCTGAGGTGGTACGATTATATTTAAATGATATAAAATCAAAGTAATTGAAATACTTTTTATTGTACCTCAATGTATTGGCTCGAAAATCTTTAAGTTTGTAGGTATTTTGATGAAACTAAAAATTAGAAATAACAAACTTTAAATTATAAAATTGAATCAGTCAGATTCAGAATCAGAATATTGAATTATGGCAGTTTAATAGTTTGCGCTATTCAACGGAAAAATTACAAAATATTCTTTATATTAAAATTTTAATTTGTCCGGCCGTTAGATCATCAAAAGTCATCGAAAAACTGTTCTTGAAAAGCAGTCCATACCGCTAACAATAAGTTGAGCTAAAAAAATTTATTACAAAAGATCTAATGATGAATCTAATGGTGATATTATTATTTCCGGGAAAAGTCGGCATCCAGAGTAGTTTGCTCCAGAAAGTCCAGAAATCCAGAATTTTAAATGGCACCATATGTCGAAATGGGTATCGTTGGAAAGCTCTTTAAAAAATATGCAAGTTTTGTAGGAAAATTTTTTTTATTACTCCCACCCCTTTTAAGTTATATTCGACTTAAGTTATTGTGGCGTGGCCTCCAAGGTTCATATAAGTTGTTTTTTGTATGATATTTTTGAATTAGCTTTCCTTGAAAATATGTCGTTCATTTTCTGCACATCATTATATGGTCATGTTCCGCTTGTTGTTACAATAATTGTGCATTCACCAACCTTATAACAACTTATAAGTCTTTAAGGCTCATAGCTTCGTTTACAATCTTCTTCCATTCTTGTCTATTTCTTGCTTTTCCTTTCTAATTTGTCATGTGCAGGTTTTGTAAATCTTGGTTCACATCGAGCATTCGAGCATGCGTGAGTGAGCTGATTATCGTGTCTCCGTAGCAGCGCTGTATAATTGTAAAATTAGGCATAATTAAATTATTTTTAATGCAATTTGTGTATCACTTCGAGTCATAGAGGTTTTTCTGTAGCGAATTAGAATAGAATCAAGAAGAAGTTACCAGGGCAATTATAGACAAATTTTTAGAAACCATAGTTTTTCGTGAGTAGATAACCATTGTTGTATTCGTAAATATGATAGATGTTGGACGTGATATGATGAAATTGGATTTGTTGAGTGAAAGTTTTAATGGAATTATGAATGGTTTTAAAGAAAAATTAGCAAGTGCTATATCTGCATCTGGAGGGGACAGTAGCACAGTCAAAGGCTTAAAACAAGAGTTTTTGCAATTTAAAAAAGATTTCCTTATTTATTTAAAAAATGTTAAAAAGTAACTATCTGAACTGGCTTCAAGAGCTGATGAATTGGAACAGCGTAGCCGTGGAAATTGTGTTGTTTTTCACGGTATCCGTGAGTCGAATGATGATGATCCTGAGAAGCTTGTGGTTAATATTATTAAGAAGTTAAATATAACTGAATGGAATATCAAACCGTTTTATGATATAGACAGATGTCATCGTATAGGTAGAAGTAACGGCATTGTTGACAAGCCAAAACCAATTATTGTTAAATTTACATCGTACAAATATAAGAATCTTATATGGAAGAAAAAAACTTCTTAAAGGGACTGGGTGTTACGTAACTGAATCTGTATAGATTTTCCATTTTTTTTTTCATTTTTCCATTGCCATTTTCCTGTTACTCAAATTCGCTGCCTGATTGCCAGGTTTTGAGGGTGCATGTGGTATTCACTTGGTACCGCTTGAAGCGTAGTAACGCGAGGAGTGAATTTTTTTTGTCTTCAGATAAGTGCCTTACCTACTCTTGTATTACCGCGAAATTTCCGCAAAATTTCTGTTCGCGAAGTATTCTTCTTTTTAAGGAATACGCGAGTTGTTACCGCGCTGTGAAAAAGCGATTACGCCATTACGTCTCAATTTACTGTGACGAGTTTTAAGATTAGCAATCCAGCAGCAGCGCGATGCGCACTGATAACCACCTACAAGTATATTAATTGTTGTGACGCATTAACGTCTGCCGCCAAGTACTTAAGTACAGACCTGGCAATACAACTGCACGTGCGCGTAGGTCGGTAAATCCCGCGAATCTTGCAGAAATCACCATCTTCCAGCCGACTACAAGCAACGGCATTACCGTTCTGCTGCCTTGACGTAAACATCCCGCCACCTGTGTTGCGATTTGCTGTGCTTCGTGCTCTACCGAATAATGTGAATAACCTTTTTATTGTTATGTGCTCCGAATTACGCTACTACGATCGCATTTTAATTGCCGCGGTTGACGACAGTTATCCAAACTACTGGAGTGGTTATTTCTTGTAATTATCTTTGTAACATTTTAATCTTAAGTTCATGTATGCCGAGGTCGACCCTTTTAACTATTCTTAAGAACCTGCGTTGTAACACACAAAAAGTTATAATATTAAACATACCGTCTCGTGTCAATTTTTGCCGTTTTCTTTGTGTACATTTTCTTCCAGAGTTAATCATTGTGAAAGTTTGAGGCATAAGCAATTGGCAGGACAGTTGCCTGCGTGACTCTCGTAGACGTCACCCAGCAGCCGCGAATTCTCTTGGTACGACCCTGCAAATTCGACTGAGCTACGTGTGGCATTTAAAAGAAAAGTTACAAAATATTCAAAACAATTACCGTATCAAGTTGATACATAGAATCTCGACTGTCTGTTATTTGGGTGTTTATTTGGATTGTCATTTAAGATGGGACTTACATAAATACATAATATCCGGAATACGGCTAGCAAAATTAGAAAGCTTATGTACATATTTGTTCAGTTGAGATGTATTTTTAATGTTAATACCATGAAAATGTTTTATTATGCTTTTCTATAATCTACATTGCAGTACAGAATACTGATGTGGGAAGATGCATTGGATATACATCTTAGACAGCTTGAAGTGGCACAGAAGGCCATAATTATAGTTATGTGTAGCAAGCCTTTTTTGAACCCATCTGCTGTATAGCTGTATATGGAAGCAAGGTTCTTGGATATAAGACAGATGTATTTTCTGAGTGTTGCTAAATATATTTATAAAAATCGTATTGGAGATATGATATATCATTTTCCTACGTGTGGTTATGATACCAAAATAGCTCTGCGTGGTTTGTCTTAGATCTATCCCGTGACGCAATATCGGTAGTGCTTAGAGGTGATTAGCGACTGTGTGGTCTTTCTTTACTTATCGCATTTGTCTTTTTTGAAAAATGTCTTTTGATTTGAAATTTTGGTTAAGTATTTTTTTCTTGTTAGGCTTCTATACATCGTATAGAAAGAAGCCTTATGTTCTGGTTCCGTGTCTGTCCGCATATTTCAAATTTAAGAAAATTCTAGAAAGATGTATAAAAGCCTAAGAACTGTCGCAAAAGCGAGTTCCACCTTGTTTTAAATATCATAGCAGCTCAAAATTGTGTTTTTTTATGGGTCTATGTAATTGTTGTATTATATATTTATGTTCATTGATTTTGTTTTGTTTTTATTACTGGTATTTAATGGCTACCATAGGTTTGTAATATAACCTAGTAGCTTTACTTGTTCGTACTTATATTGTATATTATCACTATTTATGTACTATAATTTATTTGTTAAAATAAACTAATTTGTTAATAAACTTAAACTTAAACTTAAACATCACCTTTCCATTCGAGCAATAATCTTCACCTTCTTCCTTGTCCGTCTATTTGGCTTTTCCACATTTTGGATGCCACTCTTTCTTCCCTCATTCTTGTCAAGTGTTCAAACCATATCAATCTTTGTGCTCTCACTGTCTCCACTATGTTGGATTCTCCATATAGTTATCTTAATTCTTCATTTGTTCGTTTTCTTCATCTCTCTTCTGTTCGGCAATACATATACCCTGTAGTGCGCTGCTATGTTTCTATTTCCTGCAGCTATCCTAGCTCTTATTTCCTCGCTACTACCTGGTTTCCTTGTTATCATTGTACCTAAATAAACAAATGTCTGAACTTTTTTGATCTTCAGGGTTCTACTGTTTTCTGCTTCTACCTGTAATGTTCTATTCTCTTCGTACGTCTGGTCTTGCCATGTCATGTATTTCGTTTTCTCTTCGTTAATCTCTATGCCCATTCTTTTCGCCACCGCTATCATTCTCTCAATCCATTGTTGCAGTTCTTGTTTCGATCTTGCTATCATGGTCACGTCATCTGCGAACGCCAGGCATTGATGGTCGTTACTATACAGGGTGACCCAGACCACCCGTATCAGTACTTTTTTTCAAAAACGGTAAGTCGTAGAGAGTTGGGCTAAAAAAATTTATTACAAAAGCCTTAATGACGAATCTAATGGTGATATTATTATTTCCGGGAAAGGTCGGCATCCAGAGTAGTTTGCTCCAGAAAGTCCAGAAATCCAGAATTTTAAATGGCACCATATGTCGAAAGTGGTATCGTTGGAAAGCTCTTCAAAAAATAAGCAAGTTTTGTAGGAAAATTTTTTTTATTACTCCCACCCCTTTTAAGCTATATTCACTTGAAATTATTAAATTTCAATTTCTTAACTTTAAAAGTCAGCACTTAAAATCCAGCTTCCGCGTTAGAGCAATGTCACAAGTGTTCAAAATGTCTTCCATTTACTTCTAAACACTGTTGAGCTCTTCTGGTTATACTATCAGTGGCTCTAAGTACTTCTTCAGTGCTTAATGATCGACAGGCATTGCAAATTCTGAACTTCATATCATCTCTCGTTGTCGGTTTTTCTGTATAAACAATATCTTTGATCCGACCCCAAAGAAAAAAATCCAGGGGAGTACAATCTGGCGACCTTGGAGGCCACGCCACTGTGCTTCCCCTGCCAATCCATCTATTGGGAAATAGTTGGTTTATTGCATTCCTAGCAACCAATGAAAAATGAGCTGGGCAGCCGTCTTGCTGAAACCACATTATTGCTCGCATTTCCAGAGAAACATTTTCCAATAAATCGATCAAATCATTATTTAAAAACTCGGCATATCGTATCCCATTAAGATTTTCTTCAAAAAAATAAGGACCTATAATTTTTCCTTCAAGCACACCACACCACGTGTTAACGCTCCAAAGATGTTGGTTATCAATAGTTCGCAGCAAATGGGGATTTGTTTGCGACCAGTAATGCGCATTGTGAATATTGACTTCACCAGTGCTTTTAAAAGTAGCCTCGTCAGTCCATAAAACCGTCCCAGGAAAATGGGGGCCTTTGTTAATTAACCAATTACAAAAAATTACTCTACTTGGAAAATCACTCTCATTTAATTCTTGATGCATATGTATGTGGTATGGGTGAAAATTATGATCCTTAAAGACTCTGCATACAGTGGATTAGCTAACTCCAGAATCTCTTTCAAGTCTTCTGGTTGAAATATTCGGATCAACAATTACTGCAGCAAAAATATTAGCTGCTCTTTCATCACGTACATGTCGCATAATCCGATTACCGCGATTGTTTGTTGGTTGCACCTGGCCTCTGGTACAAATACGTGCTGCCAATCTACGAAAAACATTGAAAGATTGACGGGCACGTTGGGGATATCTTTCAGCATAAATACGCTCAGAAGCTCTGTAATTTTGTTCACATTCTCCCAAAATCATTAACATATCGAAAGCTTCTAAATTCGAAAACGGCATAATTTCACTAATTAAACTAATTAATAATATAAATTTTAACTTCAAAACAAACACTGAATATTAATAATAAACAATAAATAATGATTAGTTTGAACAATGGCAAGCAACGGATAATTTTACGACAGAGGGATAAAACAATTGCAATTATTAATTATTGTCTAATCCGATAGCTAGATTTTGAATGCCAATTTTTAAAATAAAGTCAAAATAATCAAAATAATAACTTAATAACTTAAGTCGAATATAACTTAAAAGGGGTGGGAGTAATAAAAAAATTTTTCCTACAAAACTTGCTTATTTTTTGAAGAGCTTTCCAACGATACCACTTTCGACATATGGTGCCATTTAAAATTCTGGATTTCTGGACTTTCTGGAGCAAACTACTCTGGATGCCGACCTTTCCCGGAAATAATAATATCACCATTAGATTCGTCATTAAGGCTTTTGGGGGAACTGTCAGGGAATTACACCCACGAATTGGGCCTCGACACCTACACTATAGGAAAGAGGACAATTTTCTGTGTATAATAAAAAAAGAAATTTGGTGGATTATCCACTAGTTTTCGAGAAAACGGCATTTGAAAATCAAAATTTTACATGCATTTTAGATAGGGAAATTCATTAACATAAAAGTTCTATTGACGGTGCGTGCGTTCTGATATGGTCTTAGTGTTAGCAGTCACACGCGATTGTGACATTGTGGGATGTACATCGGGTGTATTACGCAATATTATGCAATAATTAAAAAAATAAACGTAGAACTCATTTTTAGGTTAGAATCTCGAGTGCCTTGGTTGCGTTCGTCAAAACCGACGCTCCGCTACCCTCCGCTCCGGTCCCCTCCGCTCCGGGCGCTACGCGCCGTTTTGACGAACGCTGACTCGCTAAAAACATCCCTCTAGGTCGCACCATCACGCCAAAGGTGCAACTCGAAAGGGGTGAAACTCGTAAGGTGTGAAACTCGTTAGCAACGGTCGGTGTGCTCCTGACCGGTGGTCGACATCAACTGAATACAAGTGCCCCGCCCATCATTAAGACTATATCAGAACGCACGCACCGTCAGTAGAACTCGGGAGCGGATCAATTCTCTATGTAAAAATGCATGTAAAATTTTGATTTTCAAATGCCGTTTTCTCGAAAACTACTGGATAATCCACATCGAAGTGCGGTCTCAAAATGCTCAGAAAATTGTCCTCTTTCTAATAGAAAAAAAATCAAAGCCCAATTTGTGGGTGTAATTAACTGACAGTAACCGGCTTTTGTAATAAATTTTTTTAGCCCAACTCTCTACGACTTACCGTTTTTGAAAAAAAGTACTGATACGGGTGGTCTGGGTCACCCTGTATATCGTTCCATTTCTGTTTATTTTGCTTTCTCGTATAATATTCTCCAGCACGAGGTTGAACAACATCGCCGACAATGGGTTTCCTTGTCTCAGACCATTCTCCACTCTGAACTTTCTGGATGTCATCATTTTCACTCTTTCCTTATTCTCTGTTTTTCCTAGAGTCATCTTTATTAGTCTGATCAATGTGGGATGTATGTTGAATTCTTCCAATTTCTGATATATCTTATCTCTGTTTATATTGTCCTACACCTGTTTAAAATCTATAAATGCTAGGTGTGCGGGTAGTTGTAATCTATGACTTCTTTCCTGTATCTGTTTATTTAAAAACATCTGGTCTATTACTGATCGTTCTGTTCTAAATCCGCTTTGATACTCGCCGAATATTCTTTCGGCGTATTCTTCGACTTTTCCTTTGATCCATGTGGCAAGTATTATTTACAACACGTTTAATAGAGCTATTCCTCTGTAATTTGCACATTCCTTCTTATCACCTCTTTTGTGCATCGGGCATATCAAGGCTTCGCTCCATATGTTTCAGGCAATCTGTCTTTGTTAAATATTTGACACTATTAACTCATGTATTTGTTTGTGTAGTTCTTCACCTCCTAGTCTGATCATTTCGGCCATTATGCCATCACCCCCTGCGCTCTTGTTGTTCTTTAGTTTACTAATAATATCACTCATTTCCTGGATCTTTGGTGTTTCAATGTTTCCGTTTTCTGTGTTATATTCAATGTTGTCATATATTATTATGTCGCCCCATCTTATCTCTTATTGAATAATTCTTCGAAATATTGTGCCCATCTCCAGGGCCGATTTATCCATTAGGCAAGAAAGGCAGCTGCCTAGGGCGGCAGTCTTTTAGGGGGCGGCAAAAATACTAATTAATTCTAATAAATAGTCTAACATTAAATAGAAACTTGATTGTATACTTATTTAAAAATCATATTGCATTATGTAGAAAACATAAACAATTTTTAAGTACCGCATAGTAATGCAAGAGAGTGAAGAATAAAAATAAAGGAAGAACAAAATAACAAAAAAATGTCTACTGTTTAAGTAAATAAATTTATTATTTTGCTAATAAATATTATGCTATTATAATAGGTTCAAATTTTAATTTTAAGGGGGCAACAAAAAAAATATGCCTAGGATACTAACATGCCTTAATGCGGCCCTGCCCATATCTCCATGATTTCTCTTTCATCTCCTATTAAATTTCCTTCGCTATCTTTACAGATTATTGTGTTTGGTTGGTAGCCCTTCTTTACCTTTTTCAGTCTTTGATAAAAGTTTCTGATTCCTTTGATTTTAAAGTTGTCTTCTATTTTATTAAAAGTAATTATATAATTCATCAATTTATTGATTAATTTTTGGATATGTGGTAGACTTTAGACAAACGCTGAACTAGTTTTTACTTCTTACGCCACAAAGCCTCTTTAAGCCCTAAAAACATAAATAACTATTATTTTAGTAACATTTTAAATAATAAAATTAATTACTTCTATTTTTATAATTATTATTAATGATATAATATATGATATGAAGTGTTTAGCTGTGACGTGAAACTTAACCGTCTACTCTACAGTGACTTTATAGAGACAGTGACGACCGTTTGCGTTTTAAACTAATTTCGGATGCACTCTAAAATGAGTTTCACCCCTTTCGAGTAGCACCTTTGGCGAGTTGGATCTATATGCTTTTAGCGAGTCAGCGTTCGCCAAAACGGCGGGGAGCGCCCCTCGCAGAGCAAGAGGTTGCAATCAAGGCAAATGAAGGATCCACCCTAAAAACAAGTTAAGTAATTAAAAATAAATAAATATTGTTCGTAAAATGTTAGTGCTAATTAACACACGTACGGGTAACAGAAACACCCATATAGAATTCGTGGTGAAATCCTTATGTAAAATGCATGCTTTAAATGCCGTTTTCTCAAAAACTAATGGTTATTCCGCAAAAATTTATTTACATAAAATGCTCCGAAAATTGTCTTCTTTCTAATAGTGCAAATAGTTCGTGGTATCAATTTACTGACAGATCTCAAATATTAGGCTTCCTAGTTGGTGGGTCTTGCATGCTGTGTTTCCAGTTGAACTGGTTAGTTTACTATATAAACTGTGAGTGAGCATGTGAGTTTACCCAAGCATGTGACTTCCGACCTCGTTACATAATATACTATTTGATCCCATGATTTTTTGAAATTGTTTAAGAAGAAAATACTTACGTATTTGTGATTCAGACAATAAATTCAGCGTAAAATATAGACGAGCGGTTCTCAATCTTTTTTTTTGTACCCCTATGGAGTTTTGCGTACCCCCACTAAATGCGAAACAGTTTTGTTATGTAGTATAAAAGTATTACCAATTTAAAAATTTACGATAAATACGATAATCTTATTCTTATTCATTGCGAATTTCGTTTTCAATAATGTTATGAATGTAAGTTATAAATAGTTGAAATGTGGAATAGTTTTTTGTGTCTCATTTAATAAGATTCAACCCCTAATATAAACAAATTTGTAAGTTTTTACTACACAGTATTAATAACATAAGTATAGGTACTTAATCTTATAAGTCAGTAGATCATTCGTATTACTTTGTGTTTTTATGCATAATATTTAAAAAATATCAGCATAAAAAAAACAAAAATAAAAATTTTTTAGGGCACTTTTTATATCAATTGCGATCGAAAAGTGTTTCTCAACCGTACCCCCAAAAAGTACCCCTAGTGGATACCTAGGCATAGGTTGAGAAACGCTGATATAGACTATTAAGTATAGATTGCAAAATCAGATAAATATCCCAATATTTAAAAAATTACTAATTTTGTTGGGTTTATATCATCTTTGTGTAATCACAGTACTTGCTATAAGAAAACAACGGTAACATTTTCATTCGACGAATTAAATCATCAAAAATGGCGAAATATAATAAACCAAAAGAAAAACGGGAATCAAATTGGGTTTTTAATAGGTAAACTTTTATACTTATTAAAGAAATTTTGGTGAAATTCCTGTTGCTAAGCGTCAGTTTTGATAAAAGCAACCACGACAAATCACATATATTAATCCGTATTAATAGTATTAGCTTTCCTTGAAAATATATCCTTCATTTTCTGCACATAATTAAACACTCATGTTCCGCTTGTTATTAAAATAATTATTGTGTATTAACATAAACTTTTATCATCAATCAAAACTGCATTCATTTGTTACACCACATTAAATCCGTACTCTATAAAATTCTGTATTTTTTCTAAAATTTTTTTTTAATGCACGTTAGTCTGCTGTGTAAGTTTGTTGGAAGTTTTAAATGAAGTATTCAATTTTAATGCTGTTGCTTGTCTTATTGACTCAAGATTTCTCATGTAATGACAGCCTCTTGACTAAGGTAGTTTTAATTCTCGATCAGTATAATTACGTAATTACTTGTGTGCATATTGGTGTTGTTAGTTTGCGGGTTTTCCAAAATATTGCTATGGTTAATATCGAGTTAAACTATCAAGTATACATTAATTATGTATTGTTAACGTTATGGACACTGCTTTCCAAGAACAGTTTTGGGATGACTTTTGATGTTCTAACGGCCGGAAAAGTTAAAATTTTAATGTATGGCTCATTCCACCAAATAAAACCATTTTTACGGGGCGAATTTGTGGAGATGTTCTCTATAATAAGAAAAAAATTCTGTGAAAGTTTTAGCCCTTAATATGCAGCGGTTTCGGAGTTATGATTTTTTGAAATTTTGGAAAAAAACTTTTTCAATTTTTTCATCAATATTTTTGGTGAGGAGAACTTTTTTATTTTTTTCTATAGCAGATGTTAAAGTGCCATTTGTCCGAATGAAAATAATTGAAAAAATGATACTTTAACAGCAAGAGTAGATAAAATAGCATATGAGTAGATAAAATAGCATTTTAACAGCAAGGGTAGATAAAATACTTTGTTTTTACTCAAATTAAATTATTAGCTCTTGAAATTATATATTAATAAAATTATTAAAAAAATAAAAAATTTTCAAAAAAAAAGAGAACATTAAATTCTCGAAAGCTTGAATATAAAATTTTAAAAATAAAATAAAAACTGTCAATAATTTAATTTATAAATTTCTTATAAATGTTTTCTTTAACATATGCTATAGAAAAAAATTAAATTCTATACACGACGATAAAATTTCATTATCGACTCGCGAAAAATAATTTACTCGCGACTTCGTCGCTCGTAAATTAACAATTTCCGCTAGTCGATAAAATTCAATTTTATCGTCTTGTATAGAAAATAACTATAAATTAATGTAAAACTGTATCTTGTGGTATAAATTCCCAACTTTCGAATAAAAATATCCATTTTATCGTAAACTCATTAATAGACCCTTAAATATCCAATTAAAGAGGAAAAATCGATTTTTTTCAGTGTGCGACGAGATATATTCTACCATTAAATTAATTACGTAAATTTATAATTTCATAGTAATTCCTAATAACATGTGTGACAATGTGGTGAACTGCAATTTTGCATTTCACACAAGTGTAATATAAAGTTATTTTTCCTGAAATATGAATAATATTTGATAAGAGGTCAAAACAAATAATAAAAGTCAACTCTTCAGAAAGTAGTCTTCTTTTAGCATTCATAGCAGTAGTTAGAATTCATTGTAATCGCGTAGTTTAGTTTAGTTTTAATTGTATTGTTCAGGAATTGCCATTAAAGTTTTGTAATTATTAATACATTTTTGAAATCGTTTTTAAAAAGTTCGTTATTATTGACTTAAACATTACTCGGCGCAAGATACTTCAAATGTGACTTTTTTTTCTTAAAGCCGAGAGTTTTTTCTACAATAGTACATTGTCTTATTCGGATTAAAAGTGAAACTTTGTTTGACAAGCAATTTTTGCATTTGCAAGGCGGAGCGCTAGCGGAGCCGAGCGAATGCAATAATTGCACGTCAAACAAAGACACTTTTAATCCAAATGAGACATATTACTTTTTCTCCAACCAAAAATTAAATAAAATTTAAAATATAAATACTTAATTTTAAAACATTATTTGATGTAATATTAGAAAAGTCACTTTGACATTTAAAAATTGTATAATTTCGAAGAGTGCTTTTTCTATATTGTTTGAATTAGCAATAACTCGAGAACGGCGCTAGATATCAAAAAACTGAGCAAAAAATTCTCCCCCCTCGTCACAGACACACCCCCGTGAATTATCGGTAGGAAGGCATATGCAAAAATTTAGATCGATTGCGCACAAAAATAGTAAAAAATAAAATCACTTTTAAGTCATGCACAAAATAGTATATTAAGAAACTAGTTTTATAAGTGGCGTTTTTAACGCACGCAATCCGTTTAGAAAACGAGCCGCGTAGCGGGGAGTTTTCTAAAGGATAAGTGCGATAAAACGTCTTATAAAACGAGTTTCTTATACTATTTTTTCTATTTTGAACTTTATAAGCCCTAAAAATATTTAAAATGTGCATTTTATTAAATAATAGTAAATTTGAATTTTTTTTGTATTTTTGTGATAGTTGGTAACAAAAAATTTTCAGGTTAGGAGATCGCATAAAAGTTTAAATAAACGAAATTATACTTGCAGTTTACAATTTTCTTTATTACTATTAATTATTTTATTGACAATTAACATTACTTTGCATCAATTTATAGGTTTATAATATTATAATATAGTGACAACATTAGTTTTAATTTTCACTGACGTTTAGTTACCAACCCTTTAAAACAAAAAATTGCGTTTCGAAATATTGTCCATTTCGATACGCGACTGGGTTTCGAAATAACTTTGTTTTAGACGCAAAATAGAAAAAAGTTTTTTTAGTGCACGTAAAAAAAAGTGTTGCTTAGCAATTTTCGCATTTTTATATTAATAACGAAAACGTCAACTTTTAGTTGAGGTAATGCTACTAAAAATGTACTGCTTTTAATACGGTTGGAGAAAAAATATATTTTTTTTGCAATGTGCATATTTTTTTGTTTTATTACAATTAAATTAAACGTAAATTGTTTACAATAAAAATATGTTTATTTTGAAGATATTTTAGATAGTGATACAGTTATATCCAACTTCATTCTTTATTGACAAAAAGGTGTGCAATGACCAGGGGCGGATGGGCCATAAGACGAACCGAGAAATTTCCGGGTGGGCCGGTTGTTCAGAGGCCCGCAGGGCCGGCGGCTGAAAAATGTTTTTTGGATAGTAAATGTAATCTGATTCAAAAATCTGCAATAAATCTATGCTCTATTTAATTTTAAAGGAAAAATGCGGAACACCCTGTAAATATATATTTTATTAGCCATATCCGACAGCCGACAAATATTATTTCCCGGGTCGCTAAGATATTGCGCATCCGCCCCTGGCAATAACTGTGTACCATTAACCATTTTTGATGAAGAATAACGTACGTCTAACACATTTTGTTTGTTCAAATAATCATCATTCGTTATAAAAGTGAAATCAACGCCTGTAAAATTTTTGATTGCCCATGAATCCAAATCTTGTGGAGTCAGTATATTATGCTTTTTATTTTCCATTTGTAATGAAGCTTGTAATGAACCGCAGAAAGACAGCAGTCAACAAATATTCACAAAAAAATAAATAGAGGGAGTTGTAAGCGCCATCTGCATCGTGTTAGCTCACTTTTTTAGCGAGCAGTTTAAAATTTTTAAATATTTTAATTTAAATATTTAATAGAAAATTATTTTACTATTCCGAATAATAGTATAACACTTACCGGATATGATGTTTAATTTAATTGTAATAAAACAAAAAATATGCACATCACGCAAAAGCAATACATTTTGTAGAAAAAACTCTCAGCTTTAAGAAAAAAAAGTTAAATTTGAAATATCTTGCGCCGCATACCGAAAAATATCGATTTTTCCATTTTAATAGGATATTTACGGGTCTATTGATGAGTTTAGGATAAAATGGATATTTTTATTCGAAAGCTGAATATTTTTCCCTTAAGATACAGTTTTACATTAATTTAAATAAAAAGGTTGTCCTCACGAAAAAAATTGATGATAAAATTGAAATAGTATATTATACACTTAGGTTGAGAAGTGAGCCATTATTTACCGAGCAAGTTTATATCCTGAGGCGCGTAGCGCCGAAGAATATAATGTGCGCGGTAAATAATGGCCTTCTCAACCGAAGTGTATATAGGATTTTTTCTACCACTAGAGCTATTACCAATTTTTTCAACAAATTGTTGTTTACAAGTAGAATTTTTTTTGCGCGCTATAGATCTAAATTTTAGGCTTCTATACAACGTATAGGAAGAAGCCTTATGATCTAGCTCCGTGTCCGTCTGTCCGTCTGTCCGTCTGTCCGTCTGTCCGCATAATTCAAAACCAATCAGAACGCACGTTCTTAAAACAATTTTACTTCATATAGAATATTTTTAGATTGGTATTAATTATTCAGATTATTTACATATATATTTTTTAATCCGATATTCTTATTTTGTATTTTTAGAGTAGGTATTTTACGTGTTTCTAATACGGTATTCGGTACGTGTTTCGGGTATTTTAATATTTCATTATGAATTGTGTTTTATTTGTGGTTTGTAAATTGCAAATATTTACCTATAAAGGTCGAAATAAAAAAAAAATATTAAAATGTTAGCGTTTTCCTTATATAGTAAAAAAATCTACCTAATTAAAAGATTAACGCATTAAAAATTGGAATAAAATAAAGCCCAAATAATTTAACCTACCGAAAAAGTAGATGTATAGAAGCCTAAGAACTGTCGCAAAAGCGAGTTCCACCTTGTTTGCATATGCTTTCCTACCGATAATTCCCGGGGGGGGGGTTAGTACGAGACGAGGGGGGAGAATTTTTTTGCTCAGTTTTTCGATATCTAGCGCCGTTCTTGAGTTATTACTAATTCAAAAAAATTTCGAATTTAAAATATTTACCCATTTCAAATGACTCTTGTTTTGTTTTTTTTTATTTGACAGTTGATTTGGTAATTGGCATAATCTTAAAGTGATTTAGTTAAACGTGTTAATAAAATTTGTAAATGGGAGAAAATAGTGACGATTTTGATATGGAAGTGTGTACCCCACCTGAAGTTAGAGAAGCAGCAGCAATTGCGAGTAGTGATTTGTTGCCGGAAAAATCAAAAAGGTTGTACCTCAATGCATACACCGAATTTAAAAAATGGTGTAAAAAAAATAAAGCGGCTAAAATATCGGAAAATGTATTATTAGCATATTTTAAAGAAAACGCTGGATGCAAAAAGGTTTCAACATTGTGGGCAAACTACTCTATGATTAAATCGACTCTTCAAGTAAAAGAAAACATAGACATTTCCAAGTTTTTCAAACTCACTGCATTTCTAAAACAGAAAAACCGTGGCTATAAACCCAAAAAATCCCGTGTATTTACAAAAGAAGAAATAGATAAATTTATAATTGAAGCTCCGGATGATGAATATCTATCAAAAAAGGTAAATACATTTCATTATTATTTTGTGTTTAGTTTTTATAATAAGAACTATATTTTAGGCTATTGTGGTAATTGGGATAGCCGGTGCTTGCAGAACAGACGAACTGTGCAATATGGTTCTTGATGATTTAGATATCCGAGATGATATTATAATATTAAATATTCGTAATTTAAAGAATGGAACATCTAGGAAGTTTGTCATTGTTGAGCGTCAATGGATCAACGTTATTAAAAAATACTTAGCTAACAGACCAACTGATATGAGAAAGCTATTTATTTCATACCGTAGAGGTAAACATGTTAAACAAAATATTGGGCATAATACTATTGGTAAAGTACCCTATGTCATGGCTCAATATCTAAAATTACAAAATTCTGAGTTATATACTGGTCATTCTCTAAGGCGCAGCTCAGCAACGCTCCTGGCAGAAAATAGAGGAGACTTGTTAAGTCTAAAAAGGCACGGTGGGTGGAAGTCGGCTACAGTGGCTGAAGGATATATTGAGGAGTCAATTGCTGACAAAACAAGAATTGCCGAGTTAGTACAAAAACCTCCGTTATCCAAAGAAAATTTAAGTATTCCGTCAACTTCTTTTGCCCTTCCTTCAGAAAACTTCCAGACTACTGAAGATTTAGTGCCAATTGTGAATGAAGGTTCTCAAAATATGGGAGTTATTCATAATACAGAAATTACAATACCTGTTACAAATGTTAGTTCTGTTAATGCAGGAATACACATGATTTGTCATAACTGTACAATTAACTATAATTTTAAATAATTTTTTTTCTATATAATATAATTGTTATCATATAATATAAATTATCATACTGTTAAATGTAACAGTATTTAATTTTCGAGTTTATTTGGTTTTTGCTTAGAATTAAGTTTATAATAAAATTTATATTCCAAATTACTGTTTTGTTTTTTTTTGATTTGACAGTTGATTTGACATAATTAATTCGAGTTTTTTATAATGTTTAAAATGAAATTCATTTATTAAAAAAACGATTTGAATAGTTTAAATGCAATTAAATAGCTTCTCCTGGTTATGCAAAATCGTTTTTAACCAAATTTGTCTTGTAATTAGTTACCAAACTATAGAAAAATATCAATATGCTCATTATTTACCTAGGTATTTTTTTATTATTCTTATTTACCTAGGTTGAGAAATTTTACTTCTCAATAGTGGAATGGGTGGGAAAATGGTGATTTCCCATACTAGTGGTAGAAAAAAATATTTTTCCCAAAATTTCAAAAAATTATAACTCCGAAACCGCTGCATATTAACGGAAAAAACTTTCAGAGAATTTTTTTCTTAATATAGAAATTATTTCCACAAATTTTGAACATAATCCGCGAGAGTCGCACCGTAAAAATGATTTTATTTGGTGGAATGACCTATATCTATAAGAATATTCCGTAATTTTTGTATTGAATGACTGTTCAATTGACTGTCATGTCTAATAATTCTACTTTGTTTTAGTTTCACCAAAATCTGTACAAAATTAAAGATATTCGAGCCAACGTATTGAGTTACAATAAAAATTATGTGAATTACTTGCACGTTATATCATTTAAATACAATCGTACAACCGCAGCGATAAATTGTACTCTAAATTTCAGAATTGACATGGACAACAATACCGAAGTAAAGTTTTTTTAAAGTTTGAATTTACGAGCACTGTTATTTCTCAAATTAAAAGCTAATTATTTTGATGTGAATTGATTTTTGTATTTTATTTTACTTTTGTCGTAGAAGTCAATTTAAACATAAAATTAAAAGCAAATTATTACTAGTAAACAAAAACAACTGCAAATTGTTAATTTTTTTAGATATTGGTGCAAACTTATAAGTTTTTGAGTAACGAGTATCGACGCATTGCAATGCGTTTTCAAATCAATCAGAAAAAGGCTTTTGATTCAAACGCAATGGGTGTAAAAAGAATCAGTAATTGTGGTAACATTACAGATCTTAACTTTAAAAAGGTTTGCAAATCCATTACTCTAATAATAATTAAATATGCCTTTTTACTTTTTTTTCTACTTTTAGAATATCACATATCACTTCTGCAATTATTTGATTGATGAAACTCATTTACCTCCACTTATTCCTAGTGGCAGATATAAAGTTGATGTGATATATCTGTATTTAAATGAAGAGATGGCCATTATAAGCGGCTTTGCTGAAGTATACACTCCAATCGCATATCCAAAATATTAACCTAACACTTAAGCCTGGTTTACACGGGTATAGTACTCAGGAGAGTAGAGTAGCTAGTAGAGTGAACTCTGGTAGCTACTCTACCACTTTTGATTTTTTTTCGGTTACACATAGTGTAGTAGAGTACATTAGTTGTTTACTATTTAAAGTAAAATGGTGTTTAAAAAATTAAAGAAGAATTATTTGCCTAGAGTTTTAATGGCTCTAATAAAAAAATTTGTGGAAGCGATAGATGAAGAAATTAAAAGCGAAGAAGTGTGGGTAAGAGAATGGCTCAAAATAAGAGATTCATGCGGAGCAATATCGCTTCTACTAAAAGAGTTAGCCGAAGAGAATCAGTTTGTTGATGATTTCTTTCTCCGCGGGCAACCTCATGTCCCTGTTTCTATAGTGTATATTGCATAAATTCTAGACACTCTTGTTCAACTAATAAATCAACAAGTTGAATTGTTTCATCCTCCGAAAACTTTACCATTTTTACAATAAATTAAACAAATATTGCTCAACAACTTGTACACTGCAACTAAACTCTACTTGGTACTTGATGTTGTAGGTAGAGAAGATGTTTACACGGGTAGAGTGGAGAGGCTAGTACGGGTAGTAGAGTAGGAGTTGTGGTGGGGGGTAAGTAGAGTAGAGTCCACTTTCCTTCACGCGGTATAGTACTCTACTCTACCAGCTACTCGCTACTCTACTCTACCCGCACAGTTTTTGGGGTTTCTACGTGTATTACTGCTCTATTATACTGATTACTATACCCGTGTAAACCAGGCTTAAGTTAGAAACTTATTCATGCCTTTGATTCTGTTTGTTAAAATTATACTTGATTTTACTTTGTGTTGTGTTTGTGTTTGTGCACTGTTAATATAATAAAAATGATTTGCAAATTTTACTAAGTTTGTTTATTTCTTACCTTTGTTATGTAAAACGGTCTACGAAAAACTGTATGTTATCCAAAACTGTATATACATATTGCGATGAATTTTTATAGCAAAATCTAATTTTTATAAATTTAAAATTAAATTTTATTATCGCAGTTCTACTCATAAATACAAAATGTGCGTGATAATGACCATACGCTTCGCCCACATTTTGCTTTAAAAGTTTCTTTCAATTTTGGCTTTCAATTTAATCAATCTAATGTAATTTTTTTCAAATTTTATAATTCAAATAAATCCCTTTCTCTCAAACCATCTAATTAATTATTAATCCAATTATAACATCCAAAATTACTTATCCAAAACTTTCAAAAACTTGTTCTTCAAAACTCGTCCAATTGGAGACAAAAATAATTCAAATCATCAAATAAAATCCACTTATACATTAAATAAACTTGTTTATTAACCAAAATATCGAAAAATCTCCAACTTGAGATGCAAATTACAAAATCTTTCAGATATCTTCCGTAAATGCGACCACTCCGGTCGACGCACTTGGAAAAAAGCAAATTAATCAAAAACTCTCGTACTAACTTTAAATTTGTTGGCGCGAACAATCAATTTTCAAAATATCTACGATCATAATAAATTATTTACAAAATCAAAACAAAATTTAAAATCAATCAAATATTAAAAATACAAATTTCAAAATATGATTTTGAAACACGACAATGTGTATTGCGATGTCGCGCAAAACCCTTTGACCGCGATTTGTTCAACGAATTTGAAACCCACAAGAGCAACTAAGGTCGTACCGAAATATTATTTTAAACCAAATTAAGCCAGACCCTTATATTTTTATTATTTCTTCGTGTACCAATATATGTTTGGTTTTAATTACATACATTGATATTAGGAATGTTATAAATTGGAATAACAATAACTGCAATATTAAAGTGAACTTAAAATAACAACAACTAATAAAATAATATTAATTAATTCGTTGTATTCTTTTATTTGTATGATTGTTGTGTGCATATTTGTTTTTTTACAATTTTAAGTACACGCACAACCACGTACATTGCCCAACATGTTAATTTGTTTAGAGTTAATACGTTTCGTTTATTTTATTTTGTTCAATAAATTTGTTATTCTCCGTTATTATCCCTTTAATTAAGTTTAACTGCATCAAAATTATTAATTATTTTATATAATTTGGCGCCCAACAAGGAGGAAGATACCCACGAACCTGGGAGAGGTTTGCTACGGTATGGCTAGTAAATTAAAAGGAGGGTCATAGCCTCATAGCAGTATGTTACAAAACTTTGATATTATATTGAGAACTTACAGTAGCGGTCATCGAAATTGCATTGGGAATAGTTCCCGAATTAAAAAAAAGATTTATAAGTATATTATATTCTTAATAATGAAGAATAAAAAATAGAATAAAAATAGATAAAAAATTAATTTTTTTTGAAATTTGAAACTCATAAGTTCAAAAGTGCATTTTCTTTTTTGAACACAATTGCTAAGCTAGGTTTATAAAACCGGGGGGTCTGGGAATACCCCCAGCATATCAGTGATTGTGTTCAAAAAATGAAAATGTGTTATTGAATTGCAAATCAGAAATATTAGATTTTTAGATGTTAAATTTCTGCTTTGAAACGAATAAGCGCAATAACACTTTGTTGGGCGCAATCTTCGGTGTAATGGAGGGTATTCCAAACCCCTCAGACCCTCGGATTGAAAAACCCAGCGTTGTGTGCGTATTATGTTTATATTGTGTGCGGTTATTGAAATTTGATTGGGAATTGCTATTTTACTTCGGAAGTAATCACCGAAGCAAATTCCATGACTGCTACTTTAGATATAGAGAATATCAAAAAAATATTCTTAAAATTATTTAATTTACTGAAAAAAAAACCAAAATAAAAAACGTACTGACACAATAAATTCTGTGTGAATTGATATCTTAATCAAATAATCATATTAAAAAATGTCTTACCTGATTCTATATTAATCATTTCGATTACAAAAAATATTATTATATTATTTTTAGAATGAAAAAAATTCGTAATACAAAATACAAAATTTATATGTAAGAATACAGGATATTATTCATTTAATGTGGTGAAACAAATGAATGTATATAGTTTTAGTTGACGCCAAAGGTTTTGGTAAATGTATAATTATTATAATAATTACACTTACGAAAGGTAAACAAACACTTACGCTGGCAATTGTGTCTCTTCCTGCGGAAAGAGTGCCTCATCCGGTTCGATGCCCACGCCTCTTTGTTTATATAATTTTGACGTTTGTAAATATCAAATAGATGACTGCAATTGCAGTCAAAACAAGTTTTTCGTGCATTGCTATGTAACGATGCCTTCGTATTTACAATACAACTTATCAATCTAAAAATGAGGTCTTGTTATACGAGGGTAGATTGAAAAGTTTCCGGAATTGGCAAGAGATGGCGCGCGTATCGCGAAATTGTTATGAAGGTTGACAAGGTGAACTTATTTTAGGGAAGCTGTCAAATTTTCAGACAAATACGTCGTACAGTTCTTGTTTACTAGACAGTTTTGTGAAGCAAGTCAGGCACTTTTGCAAAAATGGATAAACACGAATTTCGTGCAGTCATCAAACACTTCTGGATGGATGGAAAAACGGCGACGGAGATACGAGATATTTTGCAGAAAGTTCATGGCACCTCCACACCTTCATTTTCGACTATCAGTTTCTGGGTAAGCGAGTTAAAACGTGGCGGTACGAGTGGACGTCCAAAAACGGCTACAAATGAGGAAATGGTCGACAAAGTCCATTATTATTTTAATATCAGGTATACAAAAATTATTTGATTGAGTAAAATTGATTGATCAAAATATTTGACAAACATTTATGTTTACATTAAATAGAGTATTATTTCATAGCATCCGTTAACCGTATATAATTTTCTACAAAGTTTTATATCCTTTAATTTAGCAGAACAAATAGCAGTATCAATTTTTAAAATTTATTCGTTTGCATTGCTACATTCCACAGTACCTTAAAACTCATTCCTTCAAAAATTTCAAATACTGTAAATTTTAATTTTGTTTAAAACTTTACAATCAAAAATGAAACTAAGAATCAAAATAAAAATGACAATATCTTGACTCCAATCGATAATCTTCCTTCGCTTATAACTTTAAAATCGAGATGGGACAAAATCTTGCTGTACGACAATCCCGCCGCATCAAAATCCTGCCGTCACAATTCTCGTTCGACCATACATAGGAACTCAATTTACATTAATTTCTATCGCAAGATTTATTTATTATTATGATAAATATATATTTTTTTTTAAATATTCTTCAAATATTTTCTTTTAAATTCGAGCTATAGAATTTTAAAATTTTTGTCTTAAATTGAAATTAATATACAGTAGAATCCGCTTAATTATATCTCTTAATTATATCACCAGTAGTGTGGCGTAAAGACTACACCGGCCGACTGGGAAGCGGGTGACCGCGGTTCAAATCCTGATCGAGTCGAATACGCTGCTGTGATCTGGGGCCCAAGATAGATATGTGGGCTGTGCAGAAAGGAGGGGGACCCCCACTGCATCCATACTTTGTCCCAAGAGAGCAATATGATATGATATAACAATTGTTTATCATGAATGTTGCCACGATGCCCGGATTCGGGCGTACCGAACAAGAAGAAGAAGAATCCGCTTAATGTGATCACTTTGGGCCAAGAACATTTTGATAATATTAACCGACTGATAACAATAAGGAAATTTTAGAAAAAAACGTATTTTAGAAACGAAAAATTAGAGAATCTTAATTTACAGTGATTTTCGATAATATCCACCTTCTATTTTACCAAGAGATATTTCGCTTTTTCGCCAACATCGTAAGGAAAACCCCTTAAAATATTACCCCCCTCCCCTCTTATATCTGAGAGCTTGTATCGCGCGCTATACTTTGTAAGATGTAGCATCAAATTGGTGATTTATGATCAGCATAAATTTTACTTTGAACGTCTACTACAAAAATGGTGAAGAAAAGTAGATGCTGCACTGAAAAGTGTCTAGCTTGAGCTGGACAAACAGCTTTAGTTCACCTTTTAAGCTCTTACAACACTTACAGTTTTTAAAGATAATTTCATACCACACTTCTACCACTTTACATATTATACCCATATAAAATACTAAATTTTCTAAAATTATCAATGGGCACTATTGTTTATTTTTTGACTGGCCAGATAGAAGCCCTATATCTTTACTATTCAATAATAAAAATATGAAGTATTTATCATATATGATAATTTAATTCCAGTATAAAACTAATAGAAGCTGTATACAGTTATTATACAGTGTAGAGCGGTCTAGGACAAAATCCCGCGGCAGCAATCCCGCAGTCACAATTTCGTCGCCAAGATCCCGCCGGACCATAATTCCGCTGAACCACAATCCCGTCGAATGAAAATCCAGCCGGATCGAAATCCCGCCGGCCATAATTGCCGTGTAAAAGATTTCTTGTGCGAATAATATTCGGTGAGTTTTAAAACTTCACATTTGTTAAGTTTAAAGTTTCGAAAGGGGTATAATATGTAAAGTCCCTTAACGCAGCAGGCACTAAGTTAAAAAAAATGGTAAGCTCCCTTAATTCTAAAGATTAATATAGTAAGCATACACGTCGAGTCCCCTAATGGCAATTATAGTTGCATTTGTAAAAACCGACCGTTTGCACCACCCGCTCCGGTCCCGTTTTAACAAATGCTGTAGTCGCTAAAAATATGTCTTTTAACAGGCCTTACTTGGCAAAGTGTCTCATTAAAACTATAATACTTTGCCTTAGTCTGTGTACTCTAATGTTTTCCCGCTGTGCTTTTCGTTGCTGGTTTGTTTGTGAAGCTCGAAATAAATGAATATGTAAATCTCTTTAATCCATTTATGGGCTGTAACAACTATTTGTTACTACCCGATATAAGGGTTGAGATGGACTTGCCGGAAAGGAGGAGATTAGAAAAGTTTGGTTAGAGAAATACAAAGAAGATAAAGAATTAGTAGAGAATTTTAGTAATTTATATTAATTATTAAAAAACAAATTTTACAAACACAGAATTTTATAGACTGCAGGATTGTAATGTAATGTAATGTAATGTAACAAATGAATTCAGTTTTATTTGATGAAAAAAGTTTTGGTGAATGCACAATTATTATAATAACAAGCGGAACATGACCTTATAATGATGTATAGAATATCAAGGACATCTTTTCCAGGAAAGCTAATAATGTCTGTCCTAGCTCTTTATAAAGTCACTGACCACGTTTACATGCAGTCGTTAGATCGACCTAAGTCGCCCCGAGTTAATTAACCGTTAGGTAGGGCGACTAGCTAAGGCGGTAAAGCTAAAAAAGTGGGCTGGGATGTTAGGCCGATTTTAAATTGGAATATTTACACCTTAGTACGAACTAAGCACAATAGTTGTACCAATCAACTTCGACGTTCGAAGTATTTTGGTTAGAAACTCCGCTTTCAGTTCGAACTAACTAAATAAAACAAAAGCAAAAGCCTCTTTAAACCCTAAAAACATAAATAACTATTATTTTCGTATAATTTTAAATATAAAAGTTAATTACTTCTATGTTTATAATTATTAATGAAATAATAAATTAAGTGCTGAGCTGTGGGCGTGAAACTTAACCGTCTGCTCCAATTACTTCAAAGTAGATGTTGAACGTCCCTAGACCTCTCAGAGAGGCACCCCAAAAGAAGTCAATATTCTTTTATTTATTTCAATTTTCTTGTCTCAAAGTTAAGACTTTAGCTTTTGCATTTAATTAAACGTTAGACCTCCGAGTTGGTGGGATTTGCATGCAGTGTTTCCAGTTGAACTGGTTAGTTTACCCAAGCATGTGACTTTCCGGGCTTGTTATATAATATACTATTTTATCCCGCGATTCGATGGAATTCTTTAAGCAGAAAATATTTACGCATTTGTGATTCAGACAACAAATTCAGCATAAAATATAGGCTATTAAGTATTTAATTAGTATTTTCCTAGTCAAGAAATTATTCCAATATTTAAAAAAATTCCAAAATTTGCTGGGTTTATATCATCTTTGAGTAATCACAGTACTTGCTACAAGAAAACAATGGTAAAACTTGACCAATTAAATCCTCAAAAAAGATGAAATATAATAAACCAAAAGAAAATCGGTAATCAAATTAGATTTTCAAAAGGTACATTTTTATATTATTTACTATTAAGGAAATTTTGATGAAATTCCTGTTTCAGACATAAAGGCTGCTGAGCGTCAGTTTTGACGAAAGTAACCATCACAAATCATGGATATTAATCCGTACTAATAGTATTAGCTTTCCTTGAAAACATGTCCTTCATTTTCTGCACATCATTATACAATCATGTTCCGTTTGTTATTACAATAATTGCACATTCACCAAAACTCTTGTCATCAACTAAAACTGCAGTCATTTGTTACACCACATTAAATCCTTTACTTTATAAAATTCTGTTTTTTTGTAATTTTTTTTTAATACACGTTAGTTTACTGTGTAAGATTGTTGGAAGTTTAAAATGAAGTTTTCACTTTTAATGCTGTTGCTTGTCTTATTGACTCAAGATTTCTCATGTGCTGGTAGCATCTTGTCTAAGGCGAGTTTTAATTCTTGATCAGTATAATTATGCAATTACTTGTGCGTATAACAGTTTTATTAGTTTGTGGGTTTTCTAAAATATTGCTATGGTTAATATCGTGTTAAACTATCTAAACCAAGTATATATTAATTATTATGTATTGTTAGCGTTATAGACTCCTTTTCAAGAACAGTTTTGGGACGATTTTTTATGATCTAACGGCCGGACAAGTTAAAATTTTAATATATATGTTACCGGCAATGCGCAAAATCCGGCAATTTGCAAAATTCCTAGGTAATATGTAAACCGACTAAGTCGTAAGCTACTATGCAAATTCACTAATACTTTAGGCAATCTGCAAAATGGCTACGGTGTTTCAGGCAATTTGCAAATTGTCTATATTGTTAGTTAATGTGCTTTTTGAGTATGTAACAGACTCATATTGACTAGGCAATGTAAAAACGATATTTTAAATAGATAATTTTAAAAGAACCATTTATTAAAACATAGCTCGTTGAACATTTTACATAAGAATAAAAACTATAACCTATAAACATTAGGTTACTTATTTTTACATGGATTAGAGAAGCGACAGCGAAATAAAATGCTTGGAAATTCTGAAACAAGATTAAAAAGCTGCACTACTGACGATAATGTAATCATACCCATTCCGTCTTTCGACAGGGGTCGAACAGATCCAAGGAATATGTTAGGTGTAGTTCTTGGCGAAGAAGAGGGATTTTATAAAATAGGCACTAGAGCAGGAGTTCTTCAGAAATGCTACAATCGAAATGAATTTGAGCCGGTGACGCAAAATTTTATACATGCAGAAAATGTACCTGCAGAAGAAATTAGTCTTCGGGTGGCAGTGACAACTCCTTCTTCTACAGGTGGTCAGAGAATATTGAAATGTAATTGTACAAAGAAGTGCATAAATAAATCATGCAAATGCCTTAAAAATAGAGTAATGTGTAATAGTTGCTATCACTTTTTTAATCCATGTAACAATATGTAACCTAATGTTTATAGGTTATAGTTTTTATTCTTATGTAAAATGTTCAACGAGCTATGTTTTAATAAATGGTTCTTTTAAAATTATCTATTTAAAATATCGTTTTTTACATTGCCTAATCAATATGAGTCTGTTACATACTCAAAAAGCACATTAACTAACAATATAGACAATTTGCAAATTGCCTGAAACACCGTAGCCATTTTGCAGATTACCTAAAGTACTAGTGAATTTGCATAGCAGCTGACGACTCAGTCGGTTTGTAGATTACCTAGAAATTTTGCAAATTGCCGGATTTTGCAAATTGTCGATAACATATGTTTAAGAATATTCTGTAAATTTTTTATTGAATAGCGCAAACTATTCAAGTGACATAATTGAATATTCTGATTCTGAATTTGACTGATTCAATTATTTTCAATTTTAAATTCTGTCATTTCTAATTCAACTTCGTTTTAGTTTCATCAAAATACCTACAAAATTAAAGATATTCGAGCCAACGTAGTGAGCTACAATAAAAAATATGTGAATTACTTGGATGTTAAATCATTTAAATACAATCGTACCACCACAGCAATAAATTGTACTGGAAATTTCAAAATGGACATGGACGACAAAGTCGAAGTAAGGTTGTTTTTATTATTAAAAGCTTTATATTAACTTGCCCGGGTATATATTGTCATGTTCAAAATTAATTAAATATACGAGTTTATTATGATTTTATGATAATTGTTTAATTTTGTAAATAGGTTTTGTGTTGCTGATTTTTAATCGTCCGGTATATTTAAATTATTGTTTGTAATGTTAAGTTGGTAATATTTTGTTAAGTTTGATTATTAAAAAATGTGTAGATAGGCTTTTTGATAGCCGATTACGAGAGAACGGACGTGAGTTTGTCCGTTCAAAAATTAATTTAATAAAAGTGCGATTTAATTTAATAAAATTTTGATTTAAATTTAAGAAAAGTGTTTTAATTAATTAAAGTTGTTAATTTAAAAATTTAACTAAAAATACATTGCAATATTTATATATATATATTGAAGTGATATTTTCTAGGTCCAAATTTTTCAACATTGTTCATCCAAAAAATACACTCCTTAAAATTTTGCACGGCTGTATTTAAAATTTGAAATTAAAATTTCAAATAAAATTTTCCAATATAAAATGGAACGGTCAATCGGAAAGATAAATCGCACCATACACACTGATAAAACTTATTCGTGTTACCTTCAATGTTTAACTTCTAATTTAATATTTAATATTCAAACAAATAAAAATATGATCATCCAAAAAACCATTATCCAAAATCAAACGCTTTATTAGTAAATAATCCAAATTTTAATATCAAAAATCACAAAATTAAAGGAGACCATTTGCTCCTCAACCGCTTAGGCGGCCATCATCGGCAAAAAGCTCGGTTTTCCTCCGCTCACCATTGCCACCCTAACTAGTTGGCGGGAAAACCTACAAATACAAGTTTGATACAAATTTTAAAATGAATAAATTTTTACAAAAACACAAAATTTTCCAAATAAAATATTAAAATTTAATATGAAGGATTTTGGAACATGACATCATATCTATATATATATACTATATATAGAAGGTAAAAATCTTTCGACTGCTTTTTAACTGACTTCTAGCAATCGAATCAAACTGAAATTTTAAACGTCGACTTTTAGCTCTAGACATTTTAATCTATCAAATTTTGAAACCGATGCGATCATCCACCGCAAAATTTGCACATTCTCTGTGCAAATTTTGAAAATTTACGAAATCAAGTAAACGTAATAATATTATATAATATGTCAAAAAAAGTTAGTTTACATTAGTTCAAGTGTCATGTTATTGAAGTATCATGCTATATTTGCTATTTAAAGAATCTTATTATGGAAAAATAGTAGAAAAATGGAATCCAACGTAATATATTTAAAATTAAAAAACTTAAAAAAAAACGGTTGTTTAAGAAAAAATGTGCTGTGTAATATAATTTAATCAATTACACACTAAACTGCTATGGTTGCCATAAAACTTAAAAAGTACAAAATAAAAAAAATAATATAAAAATAAGTTTATAAAAGAAAGCTTTATAAAATGAAGATCAATGAAAATACATTCTTCTATGTGTGCTGTTGCTTAGAAATGGTTAGAGTACCTAGAAGTTTCTTGTAACATAATTTTCTTTTCAAACTTGGAAGCTTTGGTGGTGCTTTACGTATTATATTGTTTGCGATAAAATTGAAAAGATATCTTGACCCACATTCATAGCAGCTTTGGCTGTTGGAAATTCGTGTTGGTCTTACTTTCGTTGAGATCGACATCTACTATGCATTTTTCTTACTTATAGAGAAGTATATGTGGAAGGCACCACCAAAGCTTTAAAGTTTGAAAAGAAAAATTATGTTACAAGAAACTTCTAGGTACTCTAACCATTTCTAAGCAAGAGCACACATAGAAGAATGTATTTTCATTGATCTTCATTTTATAAAGCTTTTTTTTTATAAACTTGTTTTTATTTTATTTTTTTTTATGTTTGAATTTACGAGCACTGTTTAGTTTTAATTAGCAAATTATTTTTGCTTGTAAATTATTTTGATGCGAATTGATTTTTGTATTTTATTTTATCTTTTTCTTAGAAGCCAATTTGAACATAAAATTAGAGAGAAAATTATTAATAGTAAACAAAAAAAACAACTGCAAATTGTTAATTTTTTAGATATTGGTGCAAGCCTATAAGTTTTTGAGTAACGAGTATCGACGCATTGCAATACGTTTTCAAGTCAATCAAGATAAAGCTTTTAATTCAAACGCAATAGGTATAAAAAACATCAGAAATTGTGGTAACATTACAGATCTTAACTTGAACAAGGTTTGCAAATCCATTACTCTAATAATTAAATGCCTTTTTACTTTTTTTCTACTTTTAGAATATCACATATCACTTTTGCAATTATCTTATTGATGACACTCATTTACCTCCACTTATTCCTAGTGGCAGATATAAAGTTGATCTGATTTATTTGTATTTAAATGAAGAGGCAGCCATTATAAGCGGTTTTGCTGAAATATACACTCCAATCGTATATCCAAAATATTAACCTAAAATCTAAGTTGGAAACTTATACATAGTTGTGATACTGTTTCTTAAAATTATACTTGATTTCATTTTGTGTTACACTCTTAATATAATAAAACTAAAAATGACTTGAAAATTTTATTGAGTTTGTTTATTTCTTACCTTTGTTATATAAACCGGTATATGAAAAACTGTATGGTATCCAAAACTGTACATTTATGTTACGAAACTTTGATATTATATTTAGAACTTACAGTAGCGGCCATGGAAATTTCATTGGTAATAGTTCCCGAACTAAAAAATAGATTTATAAATAATATAAATAATATAAATAATAAAAAATAAAATAATAATATAAATATTATAACATTATCTTAATACATAAAATACCAGCACGCTGCTGCTGCTCCTCCAGCGTGTCATTTTTGGAGAAAAGGAAACACTCTGATTGGTCGAATTTTTTTACCAACCAAAAAATATATTAAACCACCGCCGGTGTAGCCGAGAATTTTAACCCCCTTTTATTTTACCGGGGGGTAAAAAAGCTCAAAATATTCTTAGTGAATTTTTACCCCCTTAAGAAATTTTAGAGGTAAATAAGAATTTTTATATTTGTTTATGTATCAAATTCCATAATATTTTACTGCGAAATGCTAAAATATCTTCCTTAGATATTGGAAGAATTAAATAGGATAATTTAAAAGTTTAACATAAAATTTATTTATAACAAATAGTCATAAGTGCTGTGATACTGCTGAAAACTTATTTTTGTTTTTATGTTCCGTAAGCCTGCTCTTCAATTTTCTCCCCGTCTGCCCGATATATTTCGCGTTGCAATCTTCACATTCTATGGTGTATATAGAATTCTATGGTGGTAAAAATAAGTTTTCAGCAGTATCACAGCACTTATTAAACACAGGACACACGATCAGCGAAAGAAACATCCACCTACTACACAACACCAAAAAGGGTAGAAAGCTGGACCTGTTGGAAAGTCTTGAAATAAGAAGAGCACAAAAAAGAATGGATTGTGAAATCTTAAACAAACAAGAAAATTTATGTTACACCCCGGTATTCGATGTCTTTTGATTGGGTTAACGTTGTCGATAGGGTTATCAACACACGCAAGTTAGATTTGTGTTTATTTAAAATTTTAGCACTTGACTGTCTTAATATAATATATTTTAGGATTTTAATATTGCTTTTGAGTTGAATGTTGTTTTATATCTTGTGGAAGCCGACGGTTTGATACTGAATTATTTACAACCCTCTTAGTAGGTACTAATAAAAAGTTTTTTGTAGAATACGCTGATGAAGGCAATTAGCCGAAACTAGTCCGTATGTATGATGTAATAAAATTGCTTGAAGAAAGTGTAATTGTTTTATTTTAAATAATGGCCTCAAGGGGTACTCCATATATGATATTATGTATATTGCAGTGTTCATAAAGGTGGGCAATAAAGCTCACAGTAGTTTTAATTTCATTCTCAAAAAATGTAAGAAAGTTCAGAGAAAGTTAATATTTGATACTCAACAAATTAAGTTCAAATTGAAATAATTTATTATTTAAGTAAACAATTGAAAATTGAACAACGTTGAGTGTAACGACCGATGTGCATCAGTGCGGGTATACGCAAATGAATAATATTTAAATCACATTATCAAAAATAAAATTTGAATGAAAAAAAAAATGAATTGTCTTGGAAACGGATTGATCAGGAGAAAAAGGATAAATAAAGTCAGTTGATGAAAAACGGTGGACCAGTAAGGTCGAGTGGAAATATTCTCTAAGAGAGGAGTGATCCACAAATAAAATTTAATCAACAAAAATCACTTTCGAAACAATAATAACAAATTCAATTTGGACAAATTTAAACAATTAATAGGAAGAATTATTTGGTAAAAGATTTTGGCTTGTGGGATAGAAAATTCTGGAACGAGAGAAAAAGCTGTTCCATTTAACGTGAAAAAGGAGAAGAATAATTCACAACCATTTAAGGACCGAGGATTGCGGGTCGAGTTTATTGAAGAAAGAGACAGGTTTGAACAACCCAGATTATTTTGTGATTACGGGATATTTGCGGAACACCAATTATTATAAAACGAATGCGGTGAAATTTGTGATTCAACAAAGGTTAATTAATTGTAATAAATGTAATTCAATTGTTTATTCAAAAAGAAAATAAATTTTCATATTCAACTAGAATTTTCTAGATTAATTTTAGAACCATTCAAAAGATCGTTTTAACTTTGCTTTGATATTTTTACATGGAACCGGAGGTTGGATAAGTTTGTATTCAATACATAAAACTCAAAGTAAGTATGCATTATTAAAAGATTCTTTCAATTAACAGTGCATATTTAATTGGCGCCCAACGTGCGGGGCTCGACCACGAAACATTGCTCGTGAGAACCCACGACACAAAAATAAAATTTATCAAACGAATCTCTGTAAAAAGAAATAAATTAATAACTTTAAAATTAAAATTAAAATTGTCACATTGAAGTTTAAATTATTATCACTATGGAAACGCGTAGCGGGAAAATCAGTATAGCTGAGAATCCAAGTGACAAGGAAAATATCGCGATAGAAAATAAAACGTCAGAAAATTCTGACATTCAAAAGATGCTCATGCAATTAATGGAAAATGTTAAGGAAAGTAGGGCTGAATCAATAGAAAGTAGGGCAGAATTAATGGAAAAGATGAATGAAAGTAGGTCTGAATTAATACAGAATATGTCTAATTTGAATGCAAAGATGAATGAGAATTCTAGGGAAATGTCAAAGAAAATGCTCAAGATGGAAGAAAATATCAAGGAAAACATGTCCGAATTTAAACAACAAATGGAAGGAAAATTCGATGGAATTTATGGAATGATGGATGAGATGAACCAAAAATGTACACAAGTGGAACAAGAAATTGCCAAAGTCAAGGAAGAAAACGGTAAAGTGGAAAAACAGGTACAGGTAAATAAGAAAAAAATGGAAAAAGCGAGTACGGAGATCAAAGAGACAAATCGACAATTGGAAGAAAAGGTAATTGGTGCAAAGATGGAGGTAGATTCAAGTGTGAATGAAAGAATGGAAGGTATAAACAAAAAGTTAGATAAACGAATTGAAGTTGAGGGCAATAAGTTAAAAGAGGAAATTCAAAGGTTGCAAAGAAAGGTAGATGAAAAGTCACTGGGGGAACTAGGCGAGGTACTTAAATTACACTTAACAAAGGAATTTGATGGGGATAAATGTGGAAGATTTTCAGGGGACGGAAAGGTAAACCCAAAGATATTTATGAAAAATCTTGAACAAAATATAGAAAAAATTAAAGATTTAAGAAGTGTTAAAAACATTATCAGAAAGTTAATGAGAGGGGAAGCCGAAATATGGTTTGCAATGATAGAAAATCGGGTTAACAATTTAGAAGATTTCAAAACTTTGTTCTTTAAAAAATACTGGGGCGAGATAGAGCAAGGTAAGGTACGAGAGGAAATTAACTTTGGCAAGTATCGGGGATATGGAAACACACGGGAAAATTATGCGATTAGATTAATCAATCAAGCCCAACAAGTCGAACCAAAATATTTGGAATCGGAATTAGTCAACGTATTAGGACGACATTTTGAAAGAGATATTAAAGAAAGAATAGGGATTGAGGGGGTAGATAATGTAGACAAATTTCTTGAGGTGCTCAAAAGATTTGATAGGTCGGTTGAATTTAAAAGTGAAAATACCGGAAATTGGAATCGTGTTAGACACGAAAACTATAAAGCGACGGGGGGAAACGAGATACCAAGAGTGTCCCAAGATTGGAGACACACGAGAGCAAGTGAACATGTTGGGGTGTCCAACGATGGTGGAAACCAAACAACGGGTAATGTTAACTTCGCACACCGAGGAGAGTATCGAGGTGGACGTTCAGGGAATCAGTATTATAGGGGCAGAGGCCCAGAGAGAGGAGGTTATCAAGGTAATAGGGAAAGTCGAGAAATAAATAATGTAGCGGAACAAGCAGCAGAAACTGAATCATCTCGACCAGTAGTTGAAAATGAAAGGACCAGTGGGTCAAATTTTGTTTAAGGGACAGCCAAAGGGGAAACTTTAATGTGAATTCATATGAACATCCAAGGGAGTTCATAACGGAACACATTGAACAGAGAGAAGGGGGTGATTTAGCAATTTTACCAAAAATTTTCATATATGTGGGAGATGTACGGGTTTTAGCATTAATTGACACCGGGGCCGAAGTGTCACTTATAAATGAAAAGATTGTGTTACAAAATACGGAAAAATTAAAGAATAAGATTATTCCAATTAAAACGTTAAATTAATTTAGATTGGGGAACAATAAATAAAAAACAGACGAGAAAAGAAATTCGATAAAAAAAGGGCGTTTAATATTTGTTAATTGTTTGTTATGTTAAGTTAGGAAAGGAGAGATTGAAAGAAAGATTGGTAGATGAGGAAAGAACAGAAATTTATCTTTAATTATGTTTAGTTGATAAAATAAAATAAAAGTTATTAATTTATTCGCACAAATGCAGAGATTTATATGATACCGCGGATGTTCGACTTTAACATTAATTGGGAAAAATTCAAATTAAGTCAAAATCGAAAGGGGGTAAATGCAGTGTTCATAAAGGTGGGCAATAAAGCTCACAGTAGTTTTAATTTCATTCTCAAAAAATGTAAGAAAGTTCAGAGAAAGTTAATATTTGATACTCAACAAATTAAGTTCAAATTGAAATAATTTATTATTTAAGTAAACAATTGAAAATTGAACAACGTTGAGTGTAACGACCGATGTGCATCAGTGCGGGTATACGCAAATGAATAATATTTAAATCACATTATCAAAAATAAAATTTGAATGAAAAAAAAAATGAATTGTCTTGGAAACGGATTGATCAGGAGAAAAAGGATAAATAAAGTCAGTTGATGAAAAACGGTGGACCAGTAAGGTCGAGTGGAAATATTCTCTAAGAGAGGAGTGATCCACAAATAAAATTTAATCAACAAAAATCACTTTCGAAACAATAATAACAAATTCAATTTGGACAAATTTAAACAATTAATAGGAAGAATTATTTGGTAAAAGATTTTGGCTTGTGGGATAGAAAATTCTGGAACGAGAGAAAAAGCTGTTCCATTTAACGTGAAAAAGGAGAAGAATAATTCACAACCATTTAAGGACCGAGGATTGCGGGTCGAGTTTATTGAAGAAAGAGACAGGTTTGAACAACCCAGATTATTTTGTGATTACGGGATATTTGCGGAACACCAATTATTATAAAACGAATGCGGTGAAATTTGTGATTCAACAAAGGTTAATTAATTGTAATAAATGTAATTCAATTGTTTATTCAAAAAGAAAATAAATTTTCATATTCAACTAGAATTTTCTAGATTAATTTTAGAACCATTCAAAAGATCGTTTTAACTTTGCTTTGATATTTTTACATGGAACCGGAGGTTGGATAAGTTTGTATTCAATACATAAAACTCAAAGTAAGTATGCATTATTAAAAGATTCTTTCAATTAACAGTGCAATATATTGCGTGCGGTTATTGAAATTTCATTGGGAATTGCTATTTTACTTCGGAAGTTATCACCGATGCAATTTCCGTGACTGAATTTTAACAAAGCATTATTAAAAAAATTATTTAATTAACCGAAAGAAAGCAAAATAAAAAACATTCTGACACAATAAATTCTGATTGAATTGCAATCTTAATCAAATAATCATTCTAAAAAATTTCTGACTTGATTCCATTAATCGTCTCGATTATAATAGTTATTTATGAATGTTGTCCTAAAAGTGCATCTTTTTGGTATAATATGCTCATCGATATCTCGATTCACACCAATAAACATTTTGCTCTGTGGTGATGCTACCGTCCCGTTACATATCGTTACAATTTTGGATCCAAAAACCTAGGCGTTTTTGAGAAAAATCACTTTTAATATTTTCATATTGATTAACGGAAATTTGCCGCCTGGATTGTCGAGTTCCTTGATGCTACGGAAATCTCGCGAGTTGAAGACGAACGGGATTTCCCAATGGCATCAAGGAACGAAACGATCCAGAAGGTAAATTTCCACAGGAAATTTCGTCTTTTGTTTTGTTAAAAAGTCGCGTCATATTTAAGTCACTCTTATTATTATTAGTTTAAAACGCACAATTATTTAAGTTAAGCACAATAATTAACTTGGATGTTCGTTTTAGTGTAAAAGAAGTAATTCGAAACGAATAAATTAACAAAATCGCTCATTTTATCCATGTTTTTCTAACTGAACGAACCGCGATTTGAGACGGACAATTTTATACCGATTTTTAAAAATTTGTGCCAAATGAAGCGCAATCGTGCCGTTCGGAAATCCTCGGAGTATCACTCCGGAAACGGCCTATAGGTGGCTCTTGGTCCATTTGCGTAAATAATAAATTGAATAATTTCAAATTTTAAATCGATATTTTTATAATAATTATGAATGACATTTAAAATCTATTTTTTTCGTAATATTAGCTTAAAATGCCGAATAGATTACAAGAAAAATATATATTTTTTTATTTACAATACTCAAAATAACTAAAAATATTTGCCTTGAAGATTTCTTATAATAATTTCTATTTTGAAATAGAAAAGCATTGAAAATGATTAAATTTAATAAAATTCAACATAACTAACTCATTTAGACCTAATTTATGGATTCGAATGCGATGACGAACTCGCAAATCACTTGACATTTAAGGATCCAATAATAAAGAATAGCATTGCTTCTGTCAAAATTTGAGCGTTTTAAAAGCCACCCGAGCGAGCATCACAGTTGCGTAGTATTTTTTTGTTAGGTTTTCTAATGCTTATTACAGAAAATTTTATATCTTTCTATATTTATATTATTGCGATGAATGATTCTGAAGTGTGCCCTTTGCAGAAAACTTGACGTTAAAACCACCTGTCGCATAAGTCAAATAAGGAGGATGTTACATTATCTAACTTGCTTGTCGTCTTTTACCAATCGCAACTTTTTATCAAACATATACACCCCTATTCTGTAACTCCTTCGTTATCATAACGAATTTCGTAAAGTTTGGTTTCGTTAACAATTTTGCAACGAAATTCGTTGAGAATGGTATTCTGTAACTACACCCTAACGATATCGTATTTGTATCATAATTCGGCTCTGTAAACAGTAAACATATTTGAATTATTTGAATTTTGATATTTTAGCGGCAAATTAATGACAATTATAAATTTTTCAAATTAATTGGAACTTGGTTAGAGTAAAATTCATAGATTTTCTTTTTTTCAAAATTATTCATTATAATTTACGTATTTACCTCAATTTATGTATGCTTAAAATAAAACCAAGTTATAATAAAATGTCCATCAGATGTTTAATTTTTTCGGTAAAATTGCTTTTACAAGCCGACAAAGAAATAAGCAGATTTAAGGGTAATCTTTATTGCCTAGTTCCTCTAGTTATTTAACAACAATTGTTAACAAATGTGTACTTTCATGAGCGGTTTAGTGAACATTTACACTATTTTTACTTTTTATTTCAATTTCAATTTTTTATATTTTTTTGCAATAAGGACCGGGATTGAAAAAAAAAACGTTCTTCATAGGTGACTAATGTGCAGAAAGCATTATACGTGCAATTTATGAGAAATAATGAATCTTTCCGAACAAAAAAAACCAGGCCAAATAATGAAATGGGTTACTTGTATCTCGAAGATGTCGATGATTAATCCTTATATTGTCCCTAAAAATTACAATCTGATTTAGTGGTGGCCTGTCGGGGTAGGCAGAGCCTCATGAAGTCAAGTATCATAGTTCCGCAAAACTATAATTAATATTTTTTAAAAACCTCGAACTTCGGTTTCACAGGCCTGCCTCACCGCCTAAACTTCTCACAAGCCGCCACTATTTACTAAATACGTATTGTACATAAAGGAACATGTACTGTATATTGACATTCTTATATTTTGCAGTTCTTCACCTGCCAGAATAATCTCTAACAATTGTGGATCCATTTGTATATTTTTAAATTGTTTTTGTACAAATATCTGTATTATAAACGTTTTACAATAATTATGTTCAATTAAAATAGAATTAGCAAACCTTAAATTATTAGTTTATTAGCTCTTGAAATAATATTATATAAATAAATTATAAATATAAAGAGCTAAGATAATAATAAAAATAAAATTAATCTTTATTTTAATCTGTCACTAGATAGATTAGCTCTCAACGAATTCGTAAAAATACGCAACGACAGCTTCAGAGCTTTCGTACAAAAATACGGTCATAACGAAAATGGTAACGAAGGCATTTACGAATTTCGAGGTTAGTGAATACCAACTAGGCAACTTAACGAATTTAGGCGTAACGAATCGTAATCTCGTAACGAATGTGTTACAGAATAGGGGTGATTATCATTTTCAGTGATTATACCGTTCAGGATATTAGCGAGTTATCGCCACACCACGGTAAATTTTACGCTAACGCTATTCTAGTTTTAAACTCAAATGAGCATGCGCAGAAATAGCGTAATGCAAATAACGTTACTGGGTCCCGCTATTTCTCATAAATAGCGTAGGTGTTTAACGGTTACGTTATTTATATATTTTAGGGTATTTAGTTACTTAGGTTTTGGTTTAATGAACCAGGGTATCTTCTTATGATTAAGCAAGGTTAAAATTTAGTTTATATTTTCTGTGGTTATATTAAGTAGGTTACAGCAAGTTACAAGCTATGAGTTGTAAAAAAGCACGTTTATGTTTTACACCTGAAGACGATTTAGAGCTAAAGTATAATTTTAATTCTTTGTTTGTCAACCGATCTATATTAAACTATCCAAACACATCGACTGTTCTTCTGGCTGGAGCTAAATTAGTTTGCAGAATATTTTCCAAAATTAAATATTCAATTTCATCATCGCTAACCTCATTTAATACTGCCAATTTATTCAAAAATTTCTTCCATCGTTAACTACAGTTGTTTTTAATGTGTATTTTAACCTGTATTAAAACTTCAAATTTGACGGTGCACCATCTATAGGAATTTACTATAACTATAAAATAACGTCACAAAAATAACGGGATTTGCGATAACTCTAAAACTGTATTCCCGTTATTGTAAAATACCGTGACTTTCACGTGACTTTTAGCGTTAGCGGAGAGTTTATCGTGGTGTGGCGATAACTCCTTATTGTGTCGATTCCATCCTTACCTTATTGGATTTGCTGGTGAAATTTATAAGTTCATAAAGTTTATTCACTTCTGCATGCACATGCATGTTTTGTTCGAGTGGAGGAAGAAATTGTGGTCGGGTGTGGTAGAAATCAACAACATTTATTTAAAACGGCCCTTCTCGGGGCCTTTATATAAATACACTAGATTAGTGGTTCCCAACCTGGGGGTAATTACCCCCGCGGGGGTAAAAGTAAAGATATTTATATTTGCTTGTATGGTTTGTATTAATAATAATATTTAAAGGGGTGGGGGTAGTGGGGGTTATTTCAATTTTCTTAACAGGTCACAGGGGTAACAGTATTGAAAAGGTTGGGAACCACTGCACTAGATGTTGGGTCTCTAATTATTATTTGACAATTCAAGTGTTTAAAATTACAAATTATTTTGTTGTGGTCAAGATAAGATTATATTGTTAATAAGTTTCGTAGGGGTTTCTTGCTGATTCTTTTGTAAAAAATTCCATGTTAGAAAGCTACCGTTATACGTAAGCCAAATTATAGAAAATTGACTGCAGTAATGGACAGGCGTTGCCAGGGCTTGACTGCGAATAATAATAATAATCAGTATACTCGATTTAAGTATATAAGTAACAAGCACCAATCACGTGCTTTTTTAGTTTTTCAACCAATTTTCCTTTCAAAATTGACAGGTTCACGCAGACTGAATCGACTGCACTTACAACTGATTGAGTAAAATTTATTGATCAAAATATTTGATAGACATTTTGTGTAATTAAATTAAACAACTTTTTAAAAAATAATGTTTACATTAAATATAGTATTATTCCATATCATCCGTTAGCTCGAATATGATTATTTTTCTACCCTGTATGAAGTGAACAATAATAATACATTATTGTTATTCGTTAAAATGAAATAAACATCACAACACAGATAATGCAACACTGACGGGATCTCATTAATATTATATCCAGAAGATATTTTACTTAATTTAAATAATCTAAATAAATACGTTTACAGAATACAATAAACATCAATATAAAAAAATAGAATTTGAAGTGACTAGAACACTCCGTTAGTTTCTATAAGTAATAACGTTTTTTTAATATAATTCTTGCCTGCAAGTTTTGTTTGAGTGTTGTTGGAAAAGTATATCCGCCATGATGCCTATTTGCCATCATCAAAAAAATATTTTTTTACACTATTTGCTTTTCTGCAGAAGTTGGATAAAAACCGTCGCTCAACGTGCAGTTTTTTTAAATCAGAGGTGATAGACTACTGTTTACGGCGTTGAATACACTTTACAGTTTGTAATTCTAATAATTATATTATTCAAATAGTACATAGAAGGCGTTGATGTGCTTTAACTACTTATTCATAATATTTATCTAAACAATTACAAAGTTGGTCATTTTATGATGAATTTTATATCATACTTATATGTGTAAACACTGTCTTAATAGGTACATATATAATTAAATATTATAAACAATACCATTGATTTTATACACTTAAAATTCTAAACTTTTGCTTGGTAGATCTTTAAGTATATAAAATCAATGACAAAACACAGAAATCTGAAAATAGTTTTATTACTTATTTCTAAGTAGAAAAAGTATTATTTGTATTATTATCTATATATTTACATGAATCACAATTTATAATTTGCAAAGAAGATTTAATCAATAATGTAAACCAAATATTAAAGTAATTTTTTTTTACTTAGGAACTAAGGTGCCTCATAATGATATCCGGACGCTCAATGCAAATTGCCGCTTTTGGCATATCAAAATCGATTTTATGGCAAAACTTTTTAGACATTTTTTGTTGAAAATTTCATTGCATTAAAATTTGTTTATATACATTTTTTTATTTTGTTGCGCCGTTTCTGACTGACAGCGACCTAAGCAAGACTGAGTAAAATACAAAAAATATTGTCACCTATATATCGGAAACGGTGCTACAAAATAAAAAAAAATGAATAAGAATTTTGTCTTCTAAATTTTATTCTCTACATTTTTGTTCCTATACATTTTTTATTTGGTGGCACCATTTCCGAGATAGAAATGACAATATTTTTTGTATTTTACCGAGTCTTGTTCCAGCCGCTGTCTGTCAAAATCGGCGCGACAAAACAAAAAAATGTATATAAACAAAATTTAAGGCAATAAAATTTTCAACAAAAAAAGTTTAATAAGTTTTGCTGTAAAATGGATTTTTATATGCCAGAAAACGGTTTCAATACCGACAATTTGCATTGTTAACATAGGAGCATCCGGATTTCATTATGAGTCACTGTAAGTAAAGTTTCTTAACTGACTAACCAATACAAATAGTCTTTTAGTAACTACCAATAATTTTAAGTTTTCATGGAAAGTTGCAATCGGTTTCGCCAAGTACCAAAATCGGCTGCATTCAAAAATAATAAAGCACCGGGGAAGTACAGAATTCCAACTCAGTTCTTTATGAAGAACCCTCTAAGAAGGGTAGTCAATTGTTTGCAAAAATATATTATAAAACATAAGAAATAAATGTAGATAGCAGTAGAAAACATGGATCACGTTAGTGTCATTGCATGACCGGTTTCGGGGTTAGCCTAAAGGATTTACCATCTTCAGCTGCACACTGACTACCGATAACTCTAGCAATAGTTAAGCAACAGTTTACATGTAATAAATTTGATAAATTAAAAGACTTTAAACTAACATCATATACTTTTTGTTGAACTTTGTACACGAGGGCAACAAATATTATTGTCAGCAGCAGTAATCTGAAGTCAATGCCAAATAAATATTGCAGAAAATATGGGATTTATCACAAAGTATGCATAGAAAATGTAATTTATTTTCTTGAAAAAATTGAAATGATTTTGAATGCAAAGTATAAAGTTAAAGTTATAATATACGATTTCAAACCGGGTATCTAGGCAACAGGCTTAGTTTTCATGATTCTCATTGATTATGCCTTTGGGAAAGATACGCAACCGCCTTCTTTAACTATGTCAGAATTTATTCAAATAATAAATGGTTTGTATCTCACCGCTGCCACCACCGTATCCCACCGCTGCCACCATGTGATGTTCTGAGTTCATAATTGCGTATTACGGTTACTTGCATTGCAGGATTTTCATTTATTTGGAGATTAAATGTTACATTATAGTTCCACCAACGTTAGAACCGACTTTGGGGGCGTGTCTGGCGCTGATAAAATTAAAAATGTACACTCAGATGAAGAAGTTTCTCTGATAACACATACAACCACGACCAGGCGTGGGCAAAATACATGAAAATATGTATTTGAAATACAAAATACATTTGTTTTGGGTATTTGAAATACAAAATACAAATACATTTTGTTCCGAGTATTTAAAATATAAAATACAGTATTTCAAAGAGGGGCCGTCCATTAATTACGTAAAGACGATTTTTGTAATTTTTGACCCCCTCGCCCCCTTCGTAAGGGCACGTAAGATTGTGGCAACCTCCCCCCTCCCCCCAAATTTTACGTAAGGATTATTTAAAAAAATATATAATTGCTTATATTTATAAAATATAAATAATAAAATATTATATTATGTATTAATACAAAAATGTAAGTTAAATTTTATTTATATTATATATATTTAAAAATTAATAAATTTAATTATTTACATAGAAAGGTTAATACAAAAATTTGAAAAAAAAAATTAAAGGACTACAACTTAACTAGTTGTAGTCCATGTGAGAGCTAGCCATTCCGATATGGATTGTACATGCGGAAAACAGAGACCGTCACCAACATCAGTGACAAGATTTTCCATATTTTCAGCCACTATTTCTACATCAGCTTCGTTTATCCATTCAACGTCTTCTGCTCCCGTTTTTTTTTTTGAATTTTGAGTATTTTTAAATTTTAAATTTAATTTAAGAAAATGGTTTAAAAACCTTACTTAAGGAGTGCGTCGGACCCCCTCCCTCCCCCATATAAGGGTCCGTAAGATTTATTATACCCCCCTCCCCACCCCCTAAACCCTTACGTAATTAATGGACAGCCCCATGCAAAATATAGCATTTAAAATACAAAATACATACTGCAGGTATAACAATTTGTTATACCTGGTTGGGGACGAAACAAACAACAATACAATACAACGGCAGGGCCGTATTCAGTAACATTTCCGAATAAAAAAAATCGCAAACAAAACTTTTTTACGTTACTGTTACTGAATACGGCCCTGTCTATTTGATTTTATCATTTTTAAAGTATTTTGTATTTTGTAGAGTATTTTGTAATTTGTATTTGAAATACAAACTACATTTGTTTTGAGTATTTTAAATAAAAAATACAAATACATTGAAAATATGTGTTGAAATACAAAATACAAAATGTATTTCAAATACAGGGTTGCCCATATTCGACGGACCCATCTGGCAACGCCATAACTTTTGACAGAGATGTCAGATCGCTTAATGACATACCGCGTTTGAAGCGTCAGTCCAAGCAGATTTTTACCATGGAACAATACACGCCACGCGAGCGCTCTGAAATAGTTGAAATTTACATTCAACAGAACAAGTCAATTGTGAAAACTCAACGTGCTTTTAAAAAATTAAAAAATGTGAAAAGTGCGCCTTCTAAGAACACCATTAAGCGTTTATACGAAAAATTTTCGACTGGTGAAGCTCTTTCTAATCCGAAGAGGCCAAATAAAAGTCGACCAAGGCGATCGGCCGAGAATATCGCTGCCGTACGAGCCAGTGTTGAGAGGTCCCCAAGAACATCCCAAAAACGCCGTTCTCAGCAGTTGGGCATGGCTCGGTCCACTTTACAATGGATTATTCGCGTTGATTTGCATTTGTTCCCGTACAAAATTCAATTGACGCCAAGATTGTTGCCTGCGGACAAGCCTGACAAGTGGTGATTTGGACTGGCCACCGCGTTCGCCCGATTTGACGCCGCCTGACTTCTTCTTGTGGGGATATTTGAAGTCAAAGGTTTACGTTAACAAGCCAAGGACCGTAGAAGAGCTCAAGGACAACATTCGTGAAGAAATAGCCGCTATTCCGGCCGAAATGTTGGCGAAAACGATGGAAAATGCTGCAAAAAGGGCACAATACGCCATCAACGCCAGAGGCGGCCATTTGAGAGATATCATATTCAAACAAGGTGGAACTCGCTTTTGCGACAGTTCTTAGGCTTCTATACATCTACTTTTTCGGTAGGTTAAATTATTTGGGCTTTATTTTATTCCAATTTTTAATGCGTTAATCTTTTAATTAGGTAGATTTTTTTACTATATAAGGAAAACGCTAACATTTTAATATTTTTTTTTTATTTCGACCTTTATAGGTAAATATTTGCAATTTACAAACCACAAATAAAACACAATTCATAATGAAATATTAAAATACCCGAAACACGTACCGAATACCGTATTAGAAACACGTAAAATACCTACTCTAAAAATACAAAATAAGAATATCGGATTAAAAAATATATATGTAAATAATCTGAATAATTAATACCAATCTAAAAATGATGTATGTATGAAGTAAAATTGTTTTAAGAACGTGCGTTCTGATTGGTTTTGAATTATGCGGACAGACGGACAGACGGACAGACGGACACGGAGCTAGATCATAAGGCTTCTTCCTATACGTTGTATAGAAGCCTAAAATTGATGTAAACAAATCTACTTGGAACAAATTAAATGATTAAGATTGCCAACCGCCAAATTTTTATTTTTTTCTTTGATTTTTTAAAAAAACATGGGTCCGTCGAATATGGGCAACCCTGTACGTATTTCAAATACAAGTATTTTAAATACTGCCCAGCCCTGACCACGACAAATGTAAACACACGCAATGATTTGTAACTTTTACAACAGAATGTAAGTACTTGAGAAATAACTCGACGTTCATTGGTTCAAATCCATTATTTGTATGATTCTTTCTCACAACTCATCTGCAATATATTTCCCATTCGTAATTTCGAAAGCATATTTTGTATCTTTCCCAAATGTATAATCTAAAGCTCAAGCTAAGAACACGTAAAAGGTCAAATAATTATTGAGATAATCACTGGCGTAGCTAGGGCGGGGGGGTCCGTATTATATCAAAAAAAAATTTTTTTTATAGTGTTATTGACAGATTTGATCAAATGAAGGCAAGAATTAATTAAATAAAAAAATTAATTTATAGTGAACTAATTAAATAAAATATAAAATAAATAATTACTTCTCCTTATTTTTAGCATACTAAATAATTTGATGAGTCAAGTGTGGTGCGCAAAATTTGGATAGAATAATTGACTTTCGCCAAGTAGGGGGCCGTTAAATTCAGGGATCGCCCCGGACGGCAAAATCTCTCGCTACGCCGCTGGAGATAATTGCAAAGGAAACAGTTTTCAATATCTGTAACTCAAGATTTGTATTGTTTGTTTTCTTGCAGTACCTACGAACAGAGCTAACAACAATAAAACAGTAAGTAATTCTACTTATAAAGCTATCTTTGTACAAACAGTGACTTTTGTAGTAATACCCGTTTCTCGAACTGTGGAAAATCCTAAAATATATATATGTACATTGCCGAAAAAGAAATATATATAAATAATCAAACATAAAATGATGTATAGCAAACAGATTATTTCATGTTCATGGGGACGCCATAAAACGTCACGATCGACGGTGTTATAATAAACAGAATATCTCGAAAATGGGACTTTTCGGCGCTGCCGGTTGGGTGCAGTCAGTAATCGTCTTTTATCTATTAATCGTCTTTTAAGCCGAAATGGAATACGACGAATCTATCTTACACCGAATCATTCCTGCGCCGAAAGAGTGGAGTGGTGTGCGCCGAACTGGTTGCGCCAAAAAGCCCTAGACCCGAATATCTCATAGTGTTGACAGTGAATTCTGAACTCATATTCTTGGACTTAACTGTAAAGCTAATAGGAAGTTAAAAATTTAACTAATGATATTTATTGAATAAAGAGGTATATTATACGATCATTGAAGGATATTCTACTCTGTTCAGATAATAAATGCGAGGCCACATCTTAATTCATTTTCCCTACTTTTTCCTTAATCCCAAATTATGGGTTAACAAACAAATCAGACAACAGAATGTATGACTAGAAAATATATTCTTTTAATTTAATAAGGTTTTTTAAAACAACTGCCAGCAAACAATCAACTCGAAAATGATGGAGGATATCAAAAACACTCTTACTAATTATCATACTTAAATACCCAATAACGAGGTAATTCAAGGTAACATTATATGTAAAGACTCTCTGAATAAAAACGAATGTTCCCACTTATAAATTTGATTAACTCGTTTAAAATTTTTGTTGATTGCATTTTAAATTGTTATTTTTCAGTTGTTAGAGAAAACAGAACTAAGTCATACGAGAAGTTTTGAAGTTTGAAAGTTAATCCTAATACATCCCGATGAGGCGAAATGTAGGTATCGGATTTCAATTTTTCCTTGAAACTTGAAACTGTTTCTCGTAATTTCTAATATTTCGACTCTTCAATAGCTGGTATTTGATTAAAATTAATAACTGCTCTGATCTCTTCTTTTATAAAAGTGAAATGAAACTTAAAGATATAGATAATAATGCAAAAATTCAACCTCAGGATCTCTAAAATCAGTCTTATTAATGAAATACAAGATAAAATAAGCAAAACTCTTTAGGATGCAAGTTTTTGTTCTTCGACATTCTTATCGATTTCTTTCCATCTGTTCAAGTTTTGCTGACACATATTTAGCAAAGGTTTAGTTTCTGGGATGAGATTATACAACAAACTGTAACAGGGAGAACAAATGCCCATAAGAAATCCAACTTGAGAAGCTGCTTGCTGATCCGGTTGATTTCTATCCATCATCGGAATTGGCTTACGCCCAACAGAACGTTCGGCATCTCCCTGTTCGTAAAATTCTTCAAATATTACCTTAACCGTTTCTACTTGGATGTCCCACGGCTTGGCGCTAGCGCACAGATCGCTGGCCGTCATAGAAATTGCCTGAATAAGCAATCTGTGCTCTTCAATATTCCAAGAAAACGAATTATCTTGAACTAATTTGGACAGTTTGGTTTTGTTTGGAAAAAATAAAGCCAAATCGGTAGCCAGGATGCAATGCTTGATCAATCCTAACACTTGCTTATAGTCACTGCTCGTCAGCTTGCTGAATATATTGTGACCATCCTGCAAAGTAATTTAAAGAAATATTATTATTCAAAAAATTATTTAAATTACCTGTTGCAAAATAGTGACAGTTTGATTGAAATGATGATGTTCCATGGTCGAAGTGGAATAAATGGCCGCTAACGGAGATTCCGTATCCAGCATAAATTTGTTATTTTTACCCCGATGATCCAAGTCGTGACACAGTGCACCAATGAAAAGCGCTAAACACTAGAAAAATCCAATTAATTGAAAAACAGGTGAAAAATTGAATTTACCAACCTCATTTGGACGGAAAACTTTCCCCGAATGTTTAATGATGCAGTACATGCAATGGGCGACAGAGAATCCATGTGTCCAATTGTGGTACGGCACTCGTCTGTAGTTCTTCCTCACCGTTAACGTGAATCTGAGTAGGCTTTTTCGATCAAATTTGGTCAGGCCAAATAAATCTGTAAACATTGTAATAGCAAATTTGGCTTTTTGGTAATCCTCCCACTCGAAAGGATTAAAATAATAATCGTCTATGTTGACGGACGCCGCTGGCAGTTCGTTAACAACTTTTTTCAGTTCATCCTCGGTACAGCTATTGTGATAACTCAACACTTCCAAAGCCACTCGGTATTTCTGTTCGGAACGTTGTATTTTATCATATAATTTTGCGTGATGCAAAGCCAAACCGCTATACACTGCAAACATTTCAAATGCTTCTTCGTCATCTTTGGTGAAGTACCCCGAATGTTTATTTACCATTTGCACGACCCCTATAATTGAGCCCCGAATAAAAATTGGCATACAGAGGATCGTGTTGGTTTTATATCCCGTTAGTTGATCTACGGTTCTGTTAAACCTCGAGTCTGAATAGGCATCGGAAATATTTAAAATTTCTCCTGTCATAGCAACTTGACCCGCAATCCCCGTCCCGAGAGGAAATCGGATAACTTTTGACGTTTGAACTTTAGAAAGGTCTTCATTTTCTAAAATCGAATTATTATCTATTCCAATATCAAATATAGTGGCATACAATTCTTGGTTCTTCGAGTCAACTAAGAATAATGACGCTCTGTCGGCGTCCACTAATCTTTGCGCAAAATTCATTATTTTGATTACCAGCAAATCCATACTAACCATGTCTTGAAAAATCGATCTGAAAATAAATTACAGCAAAATTATTGACATCACCTTTGTTTAAAAATTCCCAACAAAAATTTTCATATTTCTCGAATTTTCATTAATAAAATGTCGATTAGTGATTTTTATTAAATTCTTTCGGCATTTTTTTATTGCGCAAAGAAAATAAAAGTCATTGATAGAGCTATATAAATATTTTTCAAGATTCAATATTCTCGGAACTTAAGAAACAGGTATCGATTTGCGTCACATCGGCCAATAAACGTAAATGTTATAAAAAATGTTAAATATTCTTATATTTCCCCTTTTTCCAGCTGCATCGATCCGTTAGACATCTACATGTTTTAAACTGACTTTCTCTAATTGTTGAGTGTACAACGGATAATACCAAGTAAGGTGAGATTAGACTGAAAAAGTCAGTGGCGGAACTAGCGTGCGTTTAACCCTCTATTTATATATTTCTATGATGCAACAAGCGGCTCATCCATATGGAACCTGAGAACTGCATGAGAGTCACAGTCATAGGATTTGCAAAGGCGGTCAAACGAGGCCATTGGATACGAGAACGACTCCAACTAGAGAAAGGTGCCGATCATCAGCATCCTCACGGACGGATCCCCCATCCGGCTCAGCAATTCAGTGGTAGCGCTGACCATACCTCGTCTGATGCCGAACATAGGAGGGTCCAAGGCAGCCAAACGGCGAGCGATTGCCACCGTAGTGCACTCTATCATACTCAACGCTGCATCAGTTTAGTACGACGCCTTCCACGTTTAAGTTTAACGCAACCGCGAGAGAATCGTCAGTCAGTCCGCAGACAAGCAGCACTGGTATTATCTTCAATACCACCTGTAGATCTACAGGCCGGAGACATAGCGAGAACCCTCTCCGGACAGGTAAACACCCTCGATACGACGATGAATCTGTGGTAAGCAAGATAAGAAGAGGCCGAGGTTGGACAGAGGACAAGGCGACTGATACCCGACATCAAACAATGGGTTACCAGTAGGCACAATAAGGCAAACTATCGTCCCATGCAAGCCCTCATCGGCCACGGTTGCTTTAACGCATACCTACACAGGTTCGCCAGAAGAAGCCCCCCCTCCAGTGTAGCCACTGTGAAGTGGAAAAGTACACTGCTGAACATACCCTATTCGAATGTCCGAAATGGGAACCAGCTAAGACAGCCGCACTGCATAGTGTCTACAATGTTGCAAAGCCCTGACGACTGGGCAATCGTAGAACGGACCCGGTCAATTCGGCGATCTATCAACTCGGCGATCGGTCAACTGGCGACCGGTCAATTGGCAACCGGTCAGCTCGGCGCTACCCAACTCGACGACGATCAACTCGGCAACGATTCTAAGAGATAAACATTTCTTTTTTTTAATCCGCTTATAATCCATACTTAAAGCCCCATGCTCTTAATTAATTAAGGCGAAAAAAGTTTAGTCATTGTTTAATTGCCGAGTTGACCGGTCGCCGAGTAGACCAGACGCCAAGTAGACCGGTTGCCAAGTAGACCGTCGTCCAGTTGACCGGTCGCCAAGTAGACCGTCGCCGAGTTGATGTCGCCAAGTTGTCGGGTACCGATCATAGAAGTTATGATTTACACGCAAAGAGCAGGACGCTGCAGAACAATACCGATAGAATAAAATAGACGAATCAACACGCAAACGCCGACAGATGCAACAAACAGAAGTAACACCCGCCCAACGCGAAAGTAATACCTAACGGCAAATTCTTGTTATCGAAAAGGCGAGACTAAGTGGGGGGAGGAAGGTTTTAGTCAGTGAAAGTCTGACACTACCGTCGTAGATGGTGTTCGAGATTTTCTCCATCTTGCAAGAATGAAAAAAATGCAACTAGCGTGCGCTAAACCATCTATTGCGGGGAAGCCTATGACCATAAAAGGTCCCAAAAATTTTTGTATTGGTTATTCAAACAATTGTAACAGAAAATGAGGGCACCATCTGGTGTGTAGACTAAGGGGGCGCCATCTGTTGTGATTATTTGCGGGATTGCTTTTGTTATTACATTAAGGGCCAGTTTTACAACAGTTGGATAAACTTGGTATAGTGTTATTCTCAGTATAACGATTGTTGGCAACAATATAAAATATCGACCGGTGACTCACGATCTCTAAAGTATGAATTTGTAATTCATGCGAATGACTCATTTCACTACCGAGGCTGGTGGGGATTACTTTGATTTAGCTGTACGCTTTGCGGTTGATTGTAACTAAGACCGTTACATTATTTCCTTAATTGTTTTTCAGAACTGGATGCACAGCATAGTGCAGTTGCTTGATGGTGTTCTCGTATCTGGTGTGTCAAATAGCGAATCACGGTGGTACGAATGAACAAGTCAATTATGCCCGTACTAATAGTCACGGATTAATCCGAGATTCAAGATTAATTCTTGAAATTGTAGCTATTGCTACGATACAGTCTAAATTCCAGTAATCTCATTAGTAAATTCTAGGATTATCTTGAATCTTGGATTAACCCGTAACTATTAGTACGGGCATTAGTGCTGATGTCTAGCTTTGGTTCAAGTAGAACAGAAGAAGTAGCTTGATCAGAAGGATGCTTTGCTTTGTTTTGTTGAGAGCCACCAATGTTACAGAAAATGAGGGCGTTATCTGTTGTGAAGACTAAGGGAACGCCATCCGTTGAGACCGGTGTGACTTATTTACGGGATTGATCCCACCAGACGAAAATAAAGCAAATTAACGGTGTATTTAAAGGGGGACAAAGAGGCAATTGCCCCCTTAAGGATTCCTCACATTGTATCTTTGAAGCCCTCTCTAATAAAAATAATGTTATTTTCGAAATAAAATTTTGTGTCTATATACTTATAGCTTGAATTTTTTTGATTTCTGGAACTTGTCAAGAGTTTTACTACGGACGCGCATGAATAAATTAACGAAATTTTGAAAAATATTTTGTCTAACCCTCCCCCCGCAAAGCATTTTATAAATACGCCACTGAAACAAGTTTAGCTTAAATTCGATTTATTTTTTTCTGGTGAAACTGAACCTTAATGTAATAATAATATAAAGTGCTATCGACCGGTGTGGGAATTGAACTCACGCTCTCCAAAGTATGAATTTGTAATTCATGCGCATGTCTCATTTCACTACCGAGGGTGGAACTATCGCCTTATCTAACGTAAGGCCGTTACACAATTAATAATTATCTTTAAGATAAGGAGCATTGTATAAGGAAATTTGATTTTGACTTACTTGACAACTGCCAACAAAAACTCGTTGAGTTTCCTTTGTTGATTCATGTTGAAGTATAAGTGGGCATAGTGAAGGGCGATACCTCCCCATACCAGGTAACTGCATCCAATTTCTTCATCTTCTTCGTGAAAAGCCGGTCCATCTTCCTTCCTCCATACTTCTAACACCGCTGCTAGTTGTCCATCTGGATACATTATAGCTTGACATAAAACGTGACCAATTTCATCCTGAAAATAAATCCCAAAAAAAGTTAAGATAGTTTTTCACAACCAAGACGGGTATATTTCTTGGGAACTAAACTTATTAATTTATGTATTTATCAACGACATACCGAACTTCAACAGACAAACAGGTCGCTATACGCAAACGATACCGTAATTTACGCATACTTTTGAGACTGTTGGTGTTAGAAACAAATGGGCTAACACTGATTTAAAAAAAAATTATTTTTCAGAATATTTTCAATGTCATCCAAATGAACCGATAAGAAAATTTTTTTTGCAAAAAAATTGATTATATTTTATTATATTAATATGCAGTCCCTATTGTTTCCAAAAATGACTTCGTGCGATTTATGTTATTTTGCTTTGACATTGTTTGCGGTTGTTTGCTTGTTCATAAATTATATTAAGAGGCTTAATTTAAATCCGATTTTCCATGTTACATAGGTTTCGATTTAAGGTGTACTTATGTACCTACGTCGAGAGGCTGTGTTGTAGTATAATATATTAGCGCGACAATACCGTTTAATTATGGTTTAAATTTATACGCTGCTATAGTTCGGTAATAGTACATCAAAAATTTGTACACGAACGTTATTCCAACATTTAATTATACTTTTCAATGCACAGAACATTAATTTCGACAACTCTTGATTATCAATAAATTATGTTTGTATTAATTATTATTCTGCATAAAGGTAAACGGTGAATCGTTTCAATTAATTAAATAATATTTAGAAATGTTTACATTAATAATTGAAACGTACTTATATACCAGAGCTGTTCGGTTCAAAACTCATTTTTCGAGGAAATATGCTTAACGATTTAGCAGCCATTTAAACTTATTATTTTATTTCATCTAGGAAAATCTCTTTCCGTAGACAAAACTCTGCGTTAAAGTATTTCCACAGCTGCCACCAAAGTACAACAATTGATTTAAAAAGTAAAACTGGATTTCCGAGAATTCGGTTAGACTGAATTGTGTAAACAAATTTGATTACTCAATTTTTTGAAGAGGCACAATATTTTCTTTTCCTTAAGCCGGCACTGGTTTTGATATAAGACAGAAATACATTATACATATTAATTTATTGTTATGCGGGTTAGCTTTTTCCATTTCGATTTTCATTAATGTTGAAAGCATTCATTCGGATTTTCTAGAATTTCAATTTTCATATCTTGGAAATGTCTAATTATGTTTTGATTAAAATTTGCATTTAATAATATTTAGAATGCTATTATTTAAGGTATTTCTATCTTAGTTACTAAGAAACTTGAAAAGAAGCAGCAGCTTCAAAAAACGTAATTAATTGAATTATTTTAATATTTGGAAATAGAAAAGTAAACGATTTTATTAAAGACCATCACAGTTCGTAAGAAAATAAAATTTATATTTTCATTAGGAAAGAATTTTTCAGTTTTATATAAAAAAAAATAAATAAATAACAAAATATGTTTGTATCTTGACAAATACTGAAATTATTTTTTCTCCGCTTTGTTGGCGATACAATCATTTTAAAGATAAATTAAAACATGAACACTGGCTTACCCCGTCAGATATTCCATCCGGAAAACGAGGATCAGTATCACCCCTAGAGAATCTTACTGGTTCGCGTGTCCTGGCAACATAAGTTGGAATACTAACTCCAGATTTTAGCTTCTGTAACTTAGTTTCACCTTCTCTAGATTTACATTCCTCCCCTAAATATTGAACTAAGGAATCTAAGCCATGCGGATCTACAGGATCAGGAAGATATAATCTGAAAAATAATTGAAATGTTTAGTCGAAGAGGTATTTCAAGTCCTTTTATGTTCAAGGCGCTATATCTAAGGAATTTTTGTTAGCACAGAATAATTTTTCTTTGTAATTTCTGATATTAAATTACATTTATGTAGTAAACAAATTTCAAGTGTCTATCAACAGGTAGTATTCATAGCCAGGGATAGTCTTTCTCTCTCTTTCTCAGAGTCCTTAGTCCCACGTAAAGGCATATTATTTAATTCATCAGGAATCGAACCGGGGACTCGGCATACGAAGAATTTTATACATTTTTCCCAAAAAATAAGGTTTTTACGGGGTATTTGAATTAGAGAGACTTTCTAAACAAGGCATCACAAAAAAATTAAGAAAAAATTTTGTTGTTAGTCTTCTCATACATTTACTTTGTTATAGAAATTAAATTTAGCCGGAATGGTTCAGAAAATTGGATTTCTAAGACCTTAGAGATTTTTCAAGAAGCTACCAGCATATACAATAATAACATCATAGAGAGAAACGCAAACAACTATGGCAACCGTCAGTCCTTGCGATATTGAGAACACTTCAAAAGATAACCTGTAAATCCATAAAAGATATCTTTGTTATCGAAAGTGCAAGTACTCTTTCTACCGGGTAATCTAATTTGCAGTATATTTTTCATCTCATTTTTCCCCAGGGAAAAAAATTTAAATAGTAAACCGCTGTGGTCGCTTTCGCAGCTATGGAGCGTGAAAACCTACAACCAATGAGTTGAATGTATAAAAAATAATTGCTCTATACAATTTACGACCACAATTTTTATTAGGTCGACAACTAAGGAGGTTGTATAAAATTGTCATTCTTTTAACGTGAAAAAATAACATCCAATTAGTCTAAGTATACGCAAAATTTAATTTTAACAAATCTGAATTACGCCATAATGTAGTTTAGTTCTAGGTCAATAGTTCTCGCTGGGATCACTAAGAAAATAAACCTAAAACAATAATAACTGTCAACGGCAAAATAAGGAAAATGAATGTGCAATTTTCTAATGCTAAAAAAGTAATTAATATAACAAAAATAAAAAATAAATAATAGTGCTTTACGATGCAAATGTTAAAAGTGTCGTTTTATTTTTCGGTATAAAAAATGTCCAAATACCTGACCTAACTTAATCAAATCTAAGGCAACTTAACTTAATAATAATTTATAATATAAAAACTTCCTGCGCTTCGGAGCTTATATTAAACCACAATGTGCTTTTATGTACTAACCTAAATCCATCCGCGTTAACGGCTGAGCAAATACAATTAGCTAGTTCCCATAATACGTGATTCTTGTTAGGTTTCAATTGTAAACTATGCGTAAGATCCTGCAGCATCTGACGTTTGTCGGCATGGACACAAAATTTCCACCTGGACAAACTAGTTTTTCTACGATTATTAATTGAAGTATCGGTTTTCTTTTTCAGTCTCTGCGATCGTCTGATTATCCAACGTTCCAACTGTTCAAGTTCCACTTCTTCCATTACGAATCGCTCCAAAAAATCTGGACGTGATCGTAAAAAGTCCGATACTTGTTCGGCTACAATAGAAAAATTTAATTAGCAGCTCAATTATTATTCTCTTTGGAAAGTGTGGAGCTTACACTTAAATAATTGGAAACCTTAGACTTACAGTAATTTTGTATGCATATCGAGCAAGCTCCGGTGTCATTTTCCCTTCTGTGGAAACTTAACAAGGGTAATTAAACTCCCCACTAGCATGAAATATATCAAAATATTTATTTCACTATTAATTCGGTAATATTTCATGTTTTAGTGAAATTTAGAGCAGTTTTGATAAAAAAAAGAAGTAAAAATTAAATTTTACTTTCAAATAATAATTTAATTACCTACCAGTGATTTGAGACCCCATTGCCAAAGTAGTAGTATTGGCGGTAGCATCATGTTTAATTATGGAAGAACCTGGAAAAACAATTTAAGCTGCATTAAAAATCTGTTTCGGTGGGAAAAAGGTTTATAATAGAATTACAGAGCTACGCGCAAAATTTATAAAATAGAAGTTTGATTAAATATCCCGGAGTATTTTTTATATGATATGCATTGGCGTCATATAACAATAAATTAAAAGATAGTGCAATAAACTAATGATTCAATTGCAAATAATAATAAAAATTTTCTAATAACTTTTATTCCTGTTTTTGAATTTATTTAAAAAATTTCCTCTTTACTTTTGTATATTTTGATTAATTTATTATTAGCAGCACTGAAATAAAAGTAAAGTAAAAGTAATTTGCTAACAATTTCTATAGCAGGATTTCAGCTTTCCAATTTTTTCAGTATATACGTAATTCAAAACCATGAATCGTATAAAAGTCTTTTAATGTCGTAGACATGTACAGAGATAGATATCGAACCAAACGACGTAAGGGTTGATTAAATAGAACTGGGGAGATTTCATAAAGCTAAAATTCAAATTATACTTGTTTTTATTGTAATACTTATACTGAATTTTCCGGAAGTTGACAGTTAACAGATAATCACGTCATTTTAGTCGAGAAATCTAATGATATCATATTACTTTCATCATTTATTCTCTTGGATATTTTACCAAAAAGTAGATAAACGATAGGGATTCTATTTAAATTTTTTTGAATTTGAATTACGATTTATTATTATTGTTGTATTACACCCAATATTAAAAAACAATATTGCACCAATACAGGATGAAGATCGACAGGCAATATTGGTCATTAATATTGACGCAATATTGGAATATAATATTACAGCAATATTCAATGCTGACCAACAGGCACTATTGGTCGTCAATATTGGTGCAATATTAATTTATTATATTATCGCAATAGTGGAAAATAGTATTGAATCAATCTTGGATAAAGATCAGCAGGCAATACTGGTCATCAATATTGACGCAACATTGGAAAATAATATTGCAGCAATATAGGATGCTGATCAACAGACAATATTGATCATCAATATTGACCCAATATTAGAAAATAATATTGCAGCAATATTGGATGCTGATCAACAGGCAATATTGGTCATCAATATTGGAACAATATTATCGCGATATTGGTTGGAAAACAATATTGCACCAATATTGGTTAATATAATTGTTCATTAGTATTGGCGCAATATAGTACCAAGCTTCAACCTATATTTCCAAGAATTGTACAAAGTGCCATTTTTTTATTTTTCCGCATGCAAATCTTTTTTCTATTTCAAGATCAAATAGATGAATTCCTGTTATTACCCCTGCTGCTTCTGAGGAAACCATCCTATAGCTTTCCAACAGACACTTGGCCAGTTTTCGTTGGAGAGATTTTACCAAGGTCGTCGCTTTATCGCAGAACGCAGACGTATTTAATATGTTTGCCGTTTAATAGGATCCCAATATCGTTATTGTGAACCCTGTCCGGCCAGAAACACATAATTTTTGTTTTTGATTCTGAAAGAGAAAGTTTCATATTTCCACACTAATTATTTATGTTGGCAACGTTTTCCTGAAGTTTTATCTGTAGTTCCCTTCTGCTCCTGGCTGTCACCACTGCTCTGACTTCATCCGCAGTTCAGGTAGTCGTCCAGAAGAGAATTCTATAGAAGTGGTCTTAAGACTGATCCCTGTGGACACCTTTTTGAGCATTGCTTGCTCACAGTGGTGACCCCAGAGCTATTCTATGACATAGAATATAACCGCTTTGAAGATGCTACCCCGATGGGCTCTCATTGGCTTAACTCTTCTTAGTTCTTGAATGTCTAGTTGCTGCATGAAGTGCTGTAGTGATTTAACAGTGGATTTTCCCTCGACGAAACCGGATTGTTTGGGGAGTGATACGTAATTTTGGACTCTAGAATTTTGTTGTTAATGATTTTTTCGAGAATTTTTTTTAGGAAGTTACGGGTCTGTAATTTTTCCGGAAACCTGTGTCCCTTGTTGGGTTTTTGAGAAGTACAATAAGTACCCCGCGTTGCCACAACTCGGAGAAATATGCTGCTCGAAGACACGTGTTGTAAATATTGTGTAGCACTCCCTTGATAACTACATAAGACTCTTTTCAGAAAAGAGGCCTGTATGTTATCAAATCCCGGTGCCATTTTTGCCTGTGTTTGTTGGATTAGTCTGTCAAGCTCTGCAATTTCAACCTTCCTGATTTCCCTTGAATTGCCTGCTCTTCTCAGACTCTCAAAATCCGATCTAATGGTTGGTGGTCCAAGCTTGAGTCGGACATTTGGTCGTCATCTGGGAGTAGTTTGTGGAGGAAGAAGCCCAACGTTTCTTCAGGAGTTGTCGTGATATTACCGCACTCGTCTTTGAAAAATGTTAGAACTTCCTTTTTCCAAAATTTCTCTGCTGCTAGTTCGCATGTAATATCCCAAGGATCTTTGGTTAAGTCCCCCTCTATAAAATTTTTCCAGCTTTTTCCCTGGACCCTTGAGAGAGGCTTTAAAAGTGGCTTTGGCCCTTATCATTGCCACGTAGAGTTCCTGTTTCCCTTCTGCCGTCATGCATCAGTAGACGTCTTTCAGGAACGCTGTTCCTCTCCACAATGACGGACCCCCGCAGTACGGTCACCCTACGTATGTTTCTTTGAAATGTGCCTTTGTTTCGATCAGGTTCTGGAATTTGTAGTGCAATTCCTTCACCATCATTTCGATTTCCTTTTCTTTGGATCGTTTCCCTTTGGAAGTAGGGTCTTCCGCCGCAATCCATTGTTCCAGGCTATTTTTTATTTCTGCAATTGGGATTGTATCAGGGTTGCAACGTTTTACAGCCCGGACTTCCGTTTCCCTACTATTTAGGTTGAAGGTGATGGTCCTGTGGTCTGAGTCGGCCATATGGTCCTCCATTTTCTCCCCTGAAATAAAATTTATTGTAGACATGATCCCCAAAGTTAAGTCTATATTACTCTTTCTCACTAATGCTCCCTTAAAAGTCCAAGGTTGTCCTGGTTAGTTGCAAAAGTGTAGGTTTTTCTGTAGGATAAACTCCTGGAGGGTTTGCGCTCTTTCGTTGGAGTCCATCGCGTCATTCGATAAGCGAGAACGGCAGTTAAAGTCCCCGCATATGTAAGTTTTGTTCCGCCCAGTGATTTAAAACGCTTTTGAGAGATGTGACAGGGGGGTTTGAATATTTCCCTCTGAAGGAGGGAGTACCTGTTTGTGGAAGGTCACAGTGAAGTTACTTCCCACTGCGTTGTTTACCATGATGAAACGACTCTTGGTGATCGCAGCTGTATGGGTATTGGGAAGAAAGGGCAGGAGTAACTTTCCTGTTTTCGGCTTATTGCAGTATGGTTCCTGCATTATTACTAATAGGGTTTCTTGTTCTGCAGCGAGACGTTGGGCTTCCACCGTCCTGCTTTAGAGTTTCTTAGGTTGACTTGTAGTATCCTGGGTGTTTTATCGATTAATTGGTTCTAAATTGGTGAGCGTGGTTGATAAGTTCGTGGATGCTGTGTGGAATATTGGTGCAATATTAATTTATTATATTATCGCAATATTGGAAAATAATATTGCAGCAATATTGGATGCTGATCAACATACAACATTTGCACCAAGCTTCAACTAATATTGGTGCAATGTTAATTTATTATATTATCGCGATATTGGAAAATAATATTGAACCAATATTGGATGCTAATCAACAGGAAATATTTGCATCAAGCTTCAACTAATATTTGTGCAATGTTAATTTATTATATTATCGCAATATTGGAAAATAATATTGAACCAATATTGGATGAAGATCAGCAGGCAATATTGACGCAATATTGCACCAAGCTACAAACAATGGTGGTGCAATATTAAATAGTGATTAAAATCTTCCATCTTAAGCCCGACGACTTTGAATAAAATTATTGCCTGTGAGCCCAATTTCAAGCCCTAACACATACATGCAAGTTTGAGAATCTAGTTTGTTCAAGTCAAGTTTCCGACATATTTGAATGTGTCAGGCTTCAGCACTACTCCTAGTAAACTTTGAAAGTTTAAATAAAATATTAGAAAGCAGAGAAAACTTTTAGAGAATTTTTAGTAAATTAAAATAAAAAATAGAATGAAATATGTGAAAAACGACATTGTGATAAAATGCGCAGAATATTTAATTTATGATTTATTTTTAACGAATAGAAAACTAAATTCAAAGCAGACAATAAATACTATAATAAGCAAATATCTTCGTTATAAAAAAAATTTTAATAAAATGTAAATTTTTGATATGCAGACAGCTTCAAGTGTAAAAAATTTTCTAACACTTAAAGGCGCATTTTATCTTAACAACATTTAATGTTACTTTGATTTAGTATTCTATCAATTTAAAGTTAACGATAACTTGGCAACACAAACAAGAAGATGAGATTAAAATTAAAGTTTCTGTTAGGTACTTTGTAATAACACAAATAACGTCTTATCAATTCAATTATTCTTTTCAGAACCGCTACGCCAAACAGAAGCGTTTATTGTGATTTCAAGTGTAACTCCAAATATAAACCATCGCTTGCAATGATTGAGTGGTTTTATTATATTTTTTTCATTAGAATCCAGTAGAAATGTAGCTTTCATGGCTGACAGAATACCCAACACCAGCTGTATTTTTAATATAAATAAACAGAGGTACAGTAGCAGTCATGGAAATGACTGTATTTCTTTTAATTAAAAATGTATTAAAATTTAAAAAAATTTAAATATCAGTGCCGACTAGGCACGTAAATTTTATGTGTACCGAAACGACACTGTACATTTCTAAATATTATGTTCATAAAAATACAGCACATAATATGTACCTAAATGATGCCTTAATACCGTAACGGCAAAGTGGGCATATCAATGCCGTACCGTTATGAAAATACCTGTACGGTATATGTACCTAAATGAAACTGTAATACCATAAAGGAAAAGTGGGAAAATCAATGCAAGACCGTTATGGAAATATCGGTACCAAATATGTGCATTATTGACGGCCTTGTGCTACTTGGGATATTTTCGAATTAAAATAGCAATTTTCAATGAAATTTCAATAGCCGTGCACAATATAAACACAATACGCACACAAAGCTAGCTTTTTAAACCGGGGGTCTAGATGTTATGGGATACCATCCAGTACACCAGAGATGGCAAGCAATAAAGACCCCCCAGACCCCCAGGTTTGATTTAGTTAGGATTTTGCTTAGGGGAGAGAAATTTATGATCGATTTTACCTATCTTCCAGAAAAATTTAAAAACAAAATTATTAATTGCAATTGGAATACTTAGCTACTTACAGTTAGAAGGTTGATATTTATTTATTTATTTAATAACTGGATGCGAGAGTCCTTTGGCAAAGTTGATTTACATAAGTCCTTATTACATGCCTTTGAAGAATTGCAAAGTTTATTGGTTTAACTATTTGATGCGCTTAGGAATTACTAGGACAAATTTATTTATGAATGCAGTAAGCAATTTCGAAGTTAGTTGCAATATTTGAAAGTTCAACAGAACCTGACCCAAACGAGAATAAAATTGTAATTCTAAACAATTGTAGTCGGGACTGATACTTTCGAGCTGGAATTTTGTGTAAAGAAAAAATTTTAAATTCGAAAGAGAAGATATAGGTTATCGATTTGCGCCCCAGGTGGTTTTTTTTTTCTACAAAATATTACTTTTTTATTATTTTATAATTTGTTTTAGGAAATGTACTACAAACATTTTGATATTATGTAACTCGAGCAGGGTACCGCACTGTCGCTATAAATGATCGTTTCGAACTTTTCCGAAGAAAAAGTTTAGCGCCAAGTCAATTTCCCATTTACGCTTTTATAGGATTACAAAAAGCATTTGAGTATCTGTTGAAGACAAAATTCTCCAATTGCAGAAAAGTTACGATTATAACTTTAATTACTTAATTAACGCTGCATTAGCTATTAAGGTATTAAACTGCAAGACAATCGAAAGCTACTTATATCTCTTTAAAATAGAAAAACTTCCAAGTCATTAATTTCTATAGAATTAACCGCATCAATAGAAAACGGCTAATGCAGCAGATAAAATCAATATTGTGATGTGATTAAATTATCTACGCTGCAATAATAAATTATGAAGTTAATGTAACGATTTTTTTAAACTTTTTAAATAAGGAATTAAAGTTACCTTTAATTAATCGTCTAGAAATAATTAACGGTTTTCGAGATAATAGGAAAAAGCCAACTAAACCTGCAATTTTTCTTTTAATTTAAATAAAATCAAAGTATAAAATGTATTTTAAATTTTTCGAGGCATGAAAAATTTGAAAATGAAGTTTCATTTAGCTTTGTAAAGCATGCACGTAGTCAAGACTGACATGTTCCTAATTTTAGGATTTTATAAAGAAAATTGGCTTAAAAGCGCTAGTAGCTTAGTACTAAAGCTCAAGTGCTAAAGCTTAGCATAATATCTAATTTATTTAAAGTTTTATTATACCGGCAGCATCAAAAAAGTTTCTTCAAAGTTGCACCAGAACACAAAAAATTAATTCAGCTTAAGATGCACCGAAAGTGAACTATTCGCAAAAATGCAATAAAGAACCAAAAAAAAGAAAAAAAAATTTAAAAATATTAAGTTTGAAAGCTTACAGCTAATGACCTAATATAGCTACAAAGTCGGTCTAGAGACAGATTTACAGTTGATTGAGTCTAGTTTTACTTATCTCGAGAAAATTTTTGTGCCAGACGAACAGAAAAAGAACTGTGCAGTGAAAAACGGAAAACAATGTTTTTTTTTGGAAAAAAATAGATAAAAATCAGGGTTATTAGAAGAGCTGTAACTCGGAAACTAGATAAACTAGAAAAATAATTTTTTTACATTTTGATATAACATATTTTCAGTATAAAATGTACAGGAGACGGCCAATTTAAGATTTTGCCATTTTTGGGACTTTTTTGTCAAATTTACCTCTGTTCCGGTTTGAATCTGTGGTAGAAAACTTAGAACCTTTTCTCCGATACTAAAGTAAAGGGTTAATTCAAAAAAATTTAATTACAAGTTATTTCCGGGCCAAATACCTAATAAGTCTTGGTCTAAAAGTAAGCAAAAGCTCTTAGCTGATTGGTTAGCTATTAAAATGGTTTGTCTGAAAAGCACGTAGTGATTTCAAAACTAAATTTAGAATTAATTTTTACATTATAATGCTAATAATAATCTAAGTGAATTTTTTTGTGTTTTTTCAATAAATTCAACCATTTTACGAACTGGTGTTTAAGTCTTCAACTGTTACCAGCTTTAATTGTATTTATACGCCAATTTCCTCACTAGTGAATTTATTAAACATTGACAACGAATAATCTTTTTTAATAATTTTATCTTTCTCATTTAGCTGATTGATTGCAAGAACTTAGAAACGATTAGTAAGCTCTCAGGAACTGTGTACTAAAAAGGCAAAAATTAGCTGCACCGTAAAGTATAATTTTTGATTCTTTGTACGGTTCAGTACATTAACCTTTACCCGAAGATACTTTGGTATCAAAGATACTTTGGAAGAAAAGTTGGTGATTTGCTCATTCTGTTGCCGGTACGTGTGCTCGACGTAAATAAGTGCAGCAATGTATTTTAGTCGGCGAAACCGGTTTTGGTTACATTCGAGCTGTTCTTCTTCTTCAGCCTTTTCTGTCCACTGCAGGACAATTGACCTGTTTTTCTAAGGGAAAGGTTTTCGAGCATTTAGATTGGAGAATGCCTGTAACCCTGATTTTCATCAAACTCCAAAGCACCGAGACGGTCATATGAAAGTTTTAGACTCTCCCGGACTTCGAACCGAGTCAGTAGTTCTTCAGCAAACTTACTAAGGTAACGACTGTTTCCGTTACTGCTTACTAATTTCGTTAATTATAGCCGAATTTAATCTAAATACTAAGATTCGCCTTTTCCTAGATCCATAATTTTTCAGTTGAACTGATTTTGGAAATGTTTTTGAAATTATTATTTTAAGTAAACATGTTCGATAAATTCAAGATAAAAAAGCTATCAGTGTACTTTTTTTATATCAATCGATTCAAAATGGAAATTTTCAAATAGTTTTGCTTTGTGGTACGGATCCATAGGTTGCAAACTAGGTAACCTGCGCGATAATACGTCCCCAAATTTGACTAAAAATAAGCAAAATTGAAAACTTCTGGAAACATTATTTAAAAATGTTCTATTCAAGTGTTGGCAATACTGGTAACCAATGTAAATAGTTACGGAACACTTTCTTAAAGGTTTCATTTATTTGTTCATAAATTTGTTTTATCCGTGACTTTAAATTTCGGTCGCCTTAATATACGCCACATACGCTATGGTCTACCGGAGATGTTACCTGTGCAGGTTTGCCTGCGCAGGTCGGTAGCGTGAATAAGGACATTCGGTGTACCGGAGCGGTCCTCAGTTCTTTTCGCGATGGCATCGATTGAAGAAGATCTAGTACCACAATTTTATATAGTATACATCATCAGCAGATGCCTCAAACTTTAAAGATTTTTCATGTTTCTTCTTTTCATGTCTAACATTGCTTCTCAAATTATTTACTATACTGCTTTGTTCGTATCTGGGTCAATTTCTTTCAATTTTTCTGTAACCAATTTTAAAGCAGCAGTTCTATTATTTCGATAAAATCTTCAGCACTTTTTTAGTTGAATTTGGTGGCGCCATTTTCACGTCTTGATTACAGGTGTACCGTACGATGTCGCCTGTACAAGTTAAAAAAAACTGCACAGGTCCGTTGCCATAAATGCTTTGGTCTACCTGCACAGACAAACCTGCACAGGCAGACCTCTCCGGTAAACAGTAGCGTGAGTGGCCAGCATAAGGAATGGTTTTACTAAATATATATGTGGACACAGAGACGCATTCGATGCAATTTTTTTTATTTTCTTTTAGAGTGACGTAAAGTAAGTAACAAACTATATATTTTAGTCCAGAAAATCACTTTTACAGCAGCGGTCGTGAAAATTGCATTGGGAATTACTCCCGAATTAAAAATATAGATTTCTATTCTTAATAATAAAGAATTGAACACTTTTTTGTTTTCTTTGAATACAATAACAAAGCTAGGTTTTGCAAACCGGGGGGTCTGGGGGTTATAAAATACCCCCCAGCACATTATTGATTGTGTTCAAAAACAGAAAATGTGTTATTGTCTTTCAAATCAGAAATCTTAGATTTTTGTAAATTAGATTTGCGGTTTGGAACTTATACTCGTAAGTTCAATAACACTCTTTTGCGTACCATCTCTAGTGCACTGGAGGGTATTCCATACCCCCCAAACCCCCCGGTTTGAAAAACCTAGTTTGTGTGCGTATTGTGTTTATATTGTGTACGATTATTGAAATTTCCTTAAGAATAAATTGTTAATTTAATACGGAATTATTCAGCGATACAATTTACTTGAGTGCTACTGTATACCATAAAATATCTCAATGAGCAGGACTTACTTTATGAAAACAGCCAATGCAATAGCGTATTTAATTTTCCAGGTTTTTGGGCTTTTTAGCAAAATTTTCCAATGATCCACAAAATGTTTTGTTTATATTAGGGTAAGGTAAACTGGGGCAAAATCATATCTAAAAATAACTGGGTCAAAGCCAAATTTTACCCAAATTTTTTAAAGGTGACGGTAAACTGGGCCAAATTTCAATTTTACTAAAATTTTAAAAATGGTAAACTGAGCCAAATGTCAATTTTACTAATATTTTAAAAATGTTAAACTGGGCAAAATGTCAATTTTACTAAATTTTGACTAATGGTAAACTGGGCCAAACATAAATTTTCCCCAAATTTTTAAAAAAACTGAACCAGTATCCAATGAACCAAATGTTATTTTACTAAAACTTTAAAAATGGTAAACTGAGCCAAATGTCAATTTTAAAAATGGTAAACTGGGCCAAAGCCAAAATTTAGCCAAACATTTAAACGCTGGCGGTAAATTGAGCCAAATGTCAATTTTACTAAAATTTTAAAAATGGTAAATTGAACCAAATGTCAATTTTACTAACATTTTAAAAATGGTAAACTGGGCCACAGGCAAATTTCAGGCTAAAGAAGAAAAGTTAAAGAATTTATGGATGCCGCTACAGCGCAGCGTGTGGTCTACAACAAGTTTCGGCTATGTGCGATCTACCACAAAATTTAACCGCCCATGCAGTGGCAGGGGATTTTTCTGCATTTCTTTAGTTCTGATTGATTTGTGTTGTTAGGGTCTACGGCGGCGGCGTAGACATTTTCCGCTGTAGCGTAGGTTTGATACACGTAAGCGTAGAATCTCGCAAAAAGTAAAAAGGAAATCTCAGAAAATTTTAGGAAATGTGGAAATATCAGAATATTTTAGGAAATCCGAAGAGATCTTAGAAAATAGAAAATCGCGAAATTATAGAACATCTTAGAAAATTTCAGAAAATTTTAGAAAATGTAAGGAGATCTTGGGAAATGTAAGGAGATCTTGGGACATTTCAGAAATACTCTATAGATAAGCTTTTTTTACTTTTTCAGCGTTTACGAAAATAAATCCGGGAAATTCTTTAGAAACCTTGCGGAAGGAAATGTAATGTACAAAAATTTGTCTTATGACTTTAAAAATATCAAAAACTAACTGTAATCTAAATTAATGTAAATTATAATTTTAGTTATTAGAAAAACCGGGATCTTTGAGTCGCTCCACCAATTAAAACATCCCTGAAACGGCTCCAACTTCGAAAATTACAGATCAAGAAACATGTGATCTTTGAGTCGGTCCATTCATTAAAGACATCCCTAAAGCGACTCCAACTCAAAAATGACACATCGAAAATAACTGTTCTTGTCTTTCGCCCAGTTTACCATTTCCAAAATTTTAGTGAAATTTGTCTTTAGTCCAGTTTACTATTTATAAAACTTTAGAAAAATCTGCCTTTGGCCCAGTTTACCAATTTTAAAATTTCAGTGAAATTTTCCTTTGTCTCGGTTTACCACTTTAAGTATTTCTTAGCCCAGTTTACCTCACCCCGTACTGAAGTAGCATTTTTGGGCCGCCGACACTCAAATAAAATAATTTCTTTAAAAAAAGTAGTACATACTTTAATTTGATATTACGTGATTACGACATGTAAGATATTTGAACAAACGATCCTAGTGCAGATCATGAGTCACTTAGATGTTTTCATTGAATAGTTTACTTTCTAACTAAATTTGCCATTTTTGACTGAAATTTATGCCCAAAAATATTTGCATATGGCGATACGGCATGCGAGGAGCTAACTTTATGAAAACAGCCAATGCAGTAGCTTCTTTAATTTTTTTTCTCCCTAAAGTAAAAACCCAGTCTTAAAAAATATCTCTAAAAAAATAAGTAAAGAAAATCAAAATAAAACGGAGGTAAACAATGAAAACCCGAGCTGGCCCTGCCAATAAGGGAAAGCTCGTTTTCAATTTATTGTTAGATTAAAACTCCATTTATTAAAAAAATTGTATTATGTCTGTTGCGAAAAGTTGTTTTAATTAATAATGTAAAAAAATTACAACCCCTGATGAAAAAACGCAGTAAAAATAAATTTCAACGATGTTTTTCAATTATATGCTACCTTTCTAATTAATCACTAATTGGTGATTAATGAATTTTTAAATTCAGCAGGTGAAAGATAAATAATTTTTTACGAAAACATTTATTTTAAAAATCAGTTTTGGAAAAAATAATAAACTTAAAGGATTGAAGAGGTTTTGTAAATTTAATAAGCAAAATTCAAATACCTGCTAAACAACTAAGTAATTAAGAAAAACAAAGGGTTGATTTTGTAAATTATGCATATCAAGAAACAAAGAACTTCGGCAATTTTTTCTTTGACGAAACCCAACTCGCTGAAAGTTATAAATTTAAATTTTTGTTTTGTATTCAAGTACACGAAAGATAACAAATAATATTAAAATGATATTTTTCTTGTTAGTCTGGAAAATTTATTTTTGTTCAGGTAATTTGAGCTTCAAGTTATTTTTTAGCGAATGCTTGTTATTAGAAACAGTAAAATTACAAGATGTTAAGGTTTCTTCTGTAAATGAGAGTAGCTTACTTGCCCTCTGGCGTCCGTATTGAAAACCATTTAAAAATATTATAATCTCTAAAATTTTCAAAATATTTTGATTTATCGATTAATATACTAAAAAACCCCGAAAATTAAGAAATTATTCTCAGTTATTAGTTAATGTTTTATAATTTTATAAAACATATCAACATTGACATTAGATAAGTCATACTTTTCTGTAGTTAAATGAAATGAAATTGGGTAATATTTATTTGTAAATACACAGTATGTTTTCTTTAATTTATAGAAGTGATACCAAATCGATTTGTCGTCGCTCTAAACGATTTACTCGGTTTACTATATAAAGTACACACTATTACTTGTAATAGGTTTTCTCTGATCACAATTTCTATAATCACATAACGACAGCATATAATATTGATCTTAAAATTTTATTACAATATTCCTATCAAAAGTGCAATATATTTATATAGTTCCAATAAAAGTATTAAAAATAAAGTACATAGTATAACGTTAAAGCTTATCCACATAGAAAAAAGTATCAAAGCAAAATTATTATATGCTTATATTTTAGATACCGCAATAAGAGTTTCTTTTATAAACAGTTTATTACTAGAGTATCTATTGCGTACCCCCAAACCTCCCGGATTCCAGTCTTTCAGAAAAAATATCTATGTAATACTCAGCTTAACAAAAACAATATAATATGTAAACTTGCTCATAGCTGTATGTGCGGTTGCATACTTTGCACGAAATTTATTATACTGTTGCGCATCTTTTAAAATGTATAATCAATGACATCACTCGGTAAAATCACATCAAACACTTTGTTATAAAAATTTTTAATTTAAATTCTCCTTTTTTATTTAATTTATGCAGAAAATTTTTTTGCTACTACTGAACTGAAAATACTCAGGACTGTTATTTGGATAATGTCGAGTGTTGACCAACCTGAGGTTAATAAACGAACTAACAAAACAAACGCATTCTTTTGAAAGCCACAAAATTGTCACTTTAATTTTACTGTTAGAATTTTATGTCTGTATTCTTGGGTATCCGCGTACGTACGCATTTAAAATTTAAATATATTAAATGTACATACATAGAACTCAAAAGATTGCAAAGTAACCAATTGACGCTTACTTTGATATGCAAAGTTTTTCATCACGTATCGTATGAATAAATCGCTTGAAGTGTTTCTATGAAAGTTAAATTAATATTAACACCAAAGCAACATATTTACTATTATTATTTTGTCGATTCTGGTATTCTTTTAAATCTTAAAAATTCTAACTGGCAAATGAATATCAACAATTTCATTTTAGCTCCGCCTTAAAAATAAAACTTTGGATTCCCATTGGTTAATTTAAAATTAAAGTTTAAAGGTTGTGACCGCGTCGTAATAAAATAAGTTTTTCCTTTCTGATTGCTTTATTAATTCTACTTGGTTTCCGGCGTCGTTCAAACTGAATCTATAGACTATAACCGCTCTCTTCAGCCACAATACCTACAAAACCATTTGTGCCAAGGGTAGTTTGAAAATCAACATTAAAGTAAAAGTATAATACTTCTGATCAAAAAGCTCACATTTGTTTTGAAAATTTCTAAAGATTTCATAATTTGTTACGAAAATACAACTTTACTTGAAAGAAGGAATCATTACTATTCAGGATGAGGGGCCACTTTGAAACCGCACTTACAAGTTGAATTTATAATTTGCTACGTAATAACTTCCACAAAAAAAATTAGTTTCAGATTCACATTATTTTTTAATTAAAATTTTGTGTTTTGCTACCATTCGGTTAATTTATTAATAAATTTAAATTTAAAATTTTGTTGTTTCCAAAGAGGAACTGAAAGAAAACTTTATGAGGTTTTTAGTTTGATAGATGAAAAGTCGTTTGTATTCCGGCATCAGCTTGATACGACATAAATTGTACGCAAGCAATCTTTTATTTTAAAAAAGTTAGATTTTTTAACCTTGACAATGTCTTGATGGCAATGATGCTGGTGATTTTTCAAAAAATAAAATACTTTTCTTCGCTATTCTCCAACCATAATTGTCGCATTTAGCAAAGTGGTTACGAAAATAAATCAAGTTTATAAATACAATTTTGATTTTCAATAGAATGAAAATAAATTAATTTTCTTTGTATTGGTTAGCGATAATATATGTAAACAAGCCGTATTCGGTTACTTCGTCTGTGGGCTTCGGTGGGCGTTAAATTTGTAAAAAAATTTTTGTTGATTTTCTGTTCATTAAAACGATTTTGTGTGTTGTTAAGGCGGTATTCTAGTGTAGAAGTTTGAAAAAATCGAATTTTATTTTATATTTCCAAAGTTTCGACATTCAATAATATACCCTTAAATGATTTTTCAAAATTACAATTATTTAACGAGTTAAAGCGGCCATCTAATCTGGTAAGACCGAAACAAATGAACAATAGACGCTAGAATTAAAAATATGTACAGTTACTCCCATAAATATTCGGACACTCCTATGTTAACAATGTTAATTTGATGTTTTCAAAACGTTTTTTTTATATAAAAATCGCATTTACAACAAAATTTTGTCGACATTTTTTGTTGCAAAATTTCATTGCCTTAAATTTTGTTTATATTCATTTTTCTACTTTGTTGCACCGTTTCCGACTGACAGCGACTTAAACAAGACTCGTTAAAATCCAAAAAAAATGGTCATCTATATCTCGGAAACGGTGCATCATAATATAAAAATGAATATGCAATTTTTTCTTGTAAATTTCATCCTCTAAAGTTTTGTTCATATACATTTTTCTATTTGGTCGCACTGTTTCCAAGATATAGATGACATTATTTTTTGGATTTTACTGAGTCTTGTTTAAGTCACTGTCAGACAGAAACGGTGCAACAAAATAGAAAAATTTATATAAACAAAATTGAAGACATTGAAATTTTCAACAAAAAATGTCTACAAAATTTTGCTGTAAAAGCGATTTTTATATAAAAAACGTCTCGAAAATGTCAAATTAACATTGTTAACATGAGAGTGTCCGAATATTTATGGGAGTAACTGTAAGTATACCGTACCATTCTATTGGTAAAATTGCCGGTATCTTGACTCAAAACTTTAAACGCGTTTTTTTCAAAACAACGTTTTTCAAACTGGCGTGCACGATATCTCAAGTTCTACTGAACCGATTTATTTCAAATTTGGTGTGAACATTCTTTATACATCTCTCTGTGACATGAACCTAACTGAAGTTGAAAAATTTGAATTTTACTATTTAAAAAATATTTTTTTAAACGGCCGCCATTTTGCCTAAAAAATTTATTTTACTTGTCCAAGGATCATACCATAGTGACAACTTTACTAATTAAGATTCCTTTGGGTTTTTGTTTCAGATGACTAGAAGGATTAAAACCTTGCATGCCAGGACACTTTCTTTTTTGTTCGGTTTTTAAATTTTTATGAATCCTTAAAGTATCAATAAACAAATGGTAAAAAGTGGATAGTAAAAATATTCTTTGTTTTATTCTTACAGAGCTCGAAAAAAAAGCCCGAAAATCGTGGCTTTAGACTAGAATACCCCCTTAATTTAATTTATTAGTTAATTATAACTTTGGTATATTTCTAGTATCAGGAAAATTTTAAACTCGAAGGGGGAGGGTATTGGAAGTGTAAATCTCGATTTTCGGGGATATTCCCTTATTGAGTTTGCTGCCATCTTGATTTAAAAGGTATTTTTAAAAAATTCACCACTAAATTCAGTAAAAGTCTGAAAATATTGATCCTAGGGTAAAAATGGTAATGACCAAAGTTGAAAGATATAAAATTCACCACTTAATTATACTGTTAAATCTAATAATCGAGATAAGTGAGAGAAAACGTTTTTTACTTCTATTTGCAGTCTAACTCTACAAATGTCGATCCTAGGGTAAAAGTTATATAGACCAAACTTGTAGATAATTACATTTCCTACAACTTTTGCTATTCTCATTTTCACTCTAAAGTTGAAAATAAGTGAGTTATTTGAAAAACAAAAGAAATCGGCACTTTGCGCCTCGCACAGGCAACTCCACATCTAGACCCCCGGGTTCTTTCTATTTTAGTCTTCGACTAATGTATTAAACATAGAACATGTTTTTCGGTATCAAACACCTTCCTCAGTCTTTCTAACAGACTTGCGATAGTATTAATGGATCAGCAGATCGACGGATCAACGGATAAAAACAAATAAGGTGGAAATGTTTAGACTTAACTGGACTTAACTGATAAGTATTCATGTTAATCTGAAGAAGTAATAGCTTAGAGCTCCGCTCATGTCCCTTATCTGAGAACATGCTTTACAGCTTTGTACATTATTACAACTCTCGAAACCGAATTTTAAATAAAAATTTTGTCCAAGTCCACACTCTTTGCCCCACACCTCTATTTAAAGCCATTTTTTGAGTTTCTGATTTCAAACGGCCACAGCTCCGATATTACTGATGTTTTAAGCTTAATGGATTAGAACATTTTTAAATATCGTTCGCTTATCTACAAATTAGGTTATATCCTCTTACCGTCTAGAATCAACGAATTTCGAGTTATAAGTTAAATGAAGGGAAAAAATGTTAAAAAATTCAGGTTTTATTTTTTACTTTTCTTGAAAACCTCATATCTCGTAAACGAAACGTCCTACAAAAAAACTGACGGCTCAAACCAGATAGGTAATTTAACGGGCTACAACTTTGGTTAAACACAGTTTTTTGGGAAACCAACCGTTTTCACAGAAATTCTGAAAATAATGAACAACGTGTAGGAAAAAATAAATTAATGGAAAGAATACAGAATAGGTGCGACAAAACTTAACGAAACGAGCGTCATTGTAAATAATACCGTGCAACCCCTTTTAAAAAGAGTACGCTTGTGTGCGCTGAAAACGAGGAAGACTATTTTGAAAATTTATTAAAATAAATTAGGTGAATTTAGATTTTTTTACCTACATGTGTTCATTATTTTCAGAATATCTGTGAAAACAGTTGGTTTCCCAAAAAAATTTATTTGACCAAAGTTGTAGCCCGTTAAATCCCTATTCAGTTTAGGACATCAGTTTTTTTTTAAGACGTTTCGTTTGACAGATACGGGGTTCGCAAGAACAGTAAAAAAAATAAAACTTGAATTTTTTAAAACATTTTTTCCCTTAATTTAATATTTAACTCGAAAGCCGTAGATTCTAGACGATAAGGGATTATAACCTAATTTGTAGTTAAGCAAATGGTCTTTAAAAAAGTTCTAATCCATTAAGCTTAAAAAATCAATAATATCGGAGCTATGGCCGTTTGAAATCACAAATTCAAAAACTTTTATTTACCTTTATTACCTTTAGACCGAATCGTAACAACAGCTGCTATTTCGAGAATTAATCTTGAATCTCGGATTAATCCGTAACTATTAGTACGGGAATTAAAGCATCAAGGCTGTATCCAAAATATCCAAGACAATTTTTGTTTTTAAAAATTTGCCTTGGGATTAAAAAAAATCATTTTAATAGCTATACGGAGTTGTGGTAATTAACACAAAATTTGCAGTAATCACTGGTTTTAATTAGTTTAACGATAAAAATGACGAGTTTTTAGATTAAATTAATTAAGCGAAGAAGTATTTTATTTATTTCATTTTATCAACTCAAGTATATCTAAGCTTCTTTTTAATCTCAACTTGCAAATACCGCCCTGTTCAAAACATCTTTTAGAGCAATTCAGGATAATTATTCATTTGTCGCAAAAGAATAATTTAATAGCACGGTAATCATTTTATCTACCGACAGCAGAAAGTATCTGTTTTGAGTTTAGGGAAAATCGATACAAAGTTACTCTCGCTTACTTTCTTTATACGATTCTTGCCATTATGTGTATTTAAATATTTGACAATTTATTTCTTATTTAAATTTATTTTTGTTGACAGAAAAAGTAATTTTTTTTTTCAAAATTTATAATTTTAATGATATTCATCGCTGACCAAACGCAAAACTTAATAAAAGCGACATAACTGGATTCCTTTAATCCTACATTATAAAAGCTACAAAAAAAATTGCGGAAAATTTTTAAGCCTGCATTAATATTGGGTTTCACAAAAGAGATTTAAAATTTAATCCACGATTATAATTATTGTAAAACAATATAACACAATGCGTTTTAATTGGTGTAACTGTAGTTATAATTTTAATCTTAGCTTAAATTTTAAAATACTGCAGCCAGAGGGATTGAAGGCGATAATTGGTCGACATTTCGCCGTTCCCAGGGGAAACGCAACAATAGTGTTGTAGTGGAAAACTTTAAATTGAGTTTCAAATAAAATATAAAAAATCGAAAAAATTTCATTTTTTATTATCTCTTATTATTAAAATATAATAATTAAAATTTTAATTTATTCTCACTGTGGAAAACAAAAGATTGGCTTGGACGGGCGCCAGTCAAAATAAATAAAATAACTATTTTTAGTGTAAGTGCACAGTGACCGCATATTGTACGAATTTATCAACGGCACAATAGTTCATAAATTATATCAATTTAATCAATTTGGTGTTAGATAATAATGAAATTTTAATATACTTCAACTTATTAATTAAAGATAATACAATTAAAATTTCGATATAAATCTGCGTATACGGATAACCGAAAGATAAGATAAAGTGATTATTTTAGAAACTAAACATTTGACTACCGCACATATGAAACTGAACTGTTAATTAAATAAAACTGTACAACATCAAGTTCATAAATTAAATCCTATTAAATGTCAGCGAGTGCGTATATGCAAAAGATATTGATTTTGGTTTAAATCGCAGTCTGCTATTGCAATAATGCTAGACGAAACAGAAAATTCACTTCTGTTGACTACATTTTCTTCTGGAATGGGTAAGATTAGATTAGCCTATCACAATAATTCCCTTTTATGGGATAACGCCCGCCCGCCATACGGTAACTAATTAAATCATTTGCTTACGCACCACTCTAAATTGTTTTATTTTTAGCACAAAATACTCTTTCTATTCGAGACGTCATCTCCGTCGAAAGGATGAACTCGAAAACGAAATCCGCATCGAAACAATTTAGAATCTGTTACGTCGAACCAAAATCTAAAAACAGGTGCGACTACAAGTTTTGGACTCTAACTCACTCGGATTCAGATGTTGTAACGCTCTGGGTCTCAAGTCTAAACAAATTTTTGCAGTGTAAGTAAGATCGAAATTATCGCGACTTTCTCGAAATGCAAATTTTCAGCGCTTTCTTGCAGACCCAAAAATTTACTCTTGTTCGTGAATCCGTACGGAGGTAAAAAAAACGGAATGTCCGTGTACGAAAAAATTGCAAAACCTCTCTTCAAGCTCGCAAACGTCGACGTTACCGTGATAGTCTCACAAAATCGCAATCAAATTTTTAATGTTTTGCTCAGTTGCAATCTGGATGTTTACGATGCTGTTGGTTGCGTAGGAGGTGATGGTACTTTTTCAGAAGTACTTAACGGCTTGGTGTGGAAGGAATGTAACAAATTAGGTCTCGACCCCAACGACTCGAATATCACTCTGCCGAAACCAAAAATTCCGGTTGGAATCATTCCTGGTAATTAAGAAAGTGTCAGTTGTATTTGGAAATTGTATAAAATTTTCAGGCGGAAGTAGCGACCAAACAGCCTACTGCATTTATGGAACCACCGATCAAAAAACAGCGGTTCTGCAAATTATCCTGGGATACTCCGTAGGATTAGATATACTCTCCGTATACGGCAACGACAATTTGCTAAGTCTGTGCGCTGATGTTTTGAGTTACGGCTATTTGGGTGATATTGCGCATTTTAGTGAACAATTCAGATGGATGGGTCCTACCAGATACCAATATACAGGTGACTATTGTACTTTCCTTTCTGAAACCTAACTTACTTGATTTTCAGGTTTCAAAAAGATAGTACAAAACACTGGATATGACGGCAGTCTCAGTATGCTAGTAGATTTGTCGGAGTATGTTCCTTCTAAATGCTACGAAAATTGCAAAACATGTTCCGAGGTGACAGCAGGATCACCAAGTGGTAATCCAGTTGAGTATACGTGGAAAACCATCTCGGGAAAGTTTTTCATGATAAGTGGAGCAAATATCAGTTGCGCTGGAAAGCACAGTCCGGATGGCATTTCTCCCTATTCTCATTTGGGAGATGGATTCATGTACTTGATTTTGGTCCATCACACGTCGTTCTTTAGAAGCTTAAAAATATTAAATCGAATGACGAGTAGCAATTACGGTCTCGACGATATTCCCGAAGTCAGCGTCTATCGGGCTAAAGAATTTAATTTTATGGCTGAGGATACCGAAAGCAGATGGAACTGCGATGGAGAGGTTATCCATAATTCCAATATTCATTCCAAGTACGTACATATTATGCATCTTTTCGGTGTTTTATGAAAAAATTAAAAAATTAATTTTTTTAGAGTGAACTGCCAGTTACTGACAGTATTTGGTAGAGGGATAAGGAAACCAAAGTAAATGATAAAAACTGATAACAATGTCCACGTCAGTTTGATGTTGTGTTTTTAATTATCAAAATACGTAAAGTTTGCATTGAAATTTCCATTGTGTGGTACATGTTATTAATTAATTTTAGTTTACATAAAATCAATGGTCAATTGCTACAATTTGCTTCACTTAAATAAACAATAATAATTGAGTTTTACATTATGAAAGTATTGACGCATTTACGAAGTGCATTATGCCTGTTTCAGACGTTCTGTATACAAAATAGACTGCATAAATTTAATATTCACGTGGCAGTTGTTATTAACTGCTACACGTCGTCTAGATAATTAAAAAAAATTAAAATTCATATTTAAAATTTTATTAACCCATAAAATGCATAAATACGCCATTCCTTTTCCTTTTCTCCTTAAAATGAATTTTTTTAAGTTCCCCCTACTGAATAATCAGCTTTTTTTTCTGTGAAAACGTCTGCTTAATTAGGATTTGGGAATGAATATAATCCTGTGTTAACATCAACCCGGGGGGGGGCAACGGTTTTGCATACCCTCCGAAGCACGGAGACGGTCATAAGAAGGTTTAGACTCTCTTAGCTTCATCAGTTCTTCAGCAAACTTACTAAGCTTTGGCATTTAATACCTTGTAAAGGAGGCACGGTTAGAAAAATCCGGTGTGGCCAGGAATTAATCCCATACCTACACATAACAATTCAACACTCTAACTTTATCTCGACAAGATAAAAGATAATTTAAAATATAAAGTCAAAAAGATTATAGGAAACCGTGAAGTGTGTGATCTATAGAATTACTTTATTTAATTCTGAGAAATTTTGTGATAGCCGCAAATTAGTTGATTTTGCTCCAACTAAATATGGCCGACTGTACGGACGGACTAATTTGTAGGTCCGTAAATTTAATGAAATTTTGTAGTAATAAGAATAAAAAGAAGTATGTGAAGTTAGCCTCCCCCTTTTTTTCGAAAACTAGAATTTTTTTTATTGTATTCTGTTGTATTCACTTGCATTAGATTGTATTGTAAAAATTTTTCTATTTCGAGAAGCATAAAGTTAAAAATCGCAAAAAACTAGTTTTGCGCTAGCCCCCCTATTTCAAATATGTTGAAGTTTTTTTTGTATTATGTTGTATTCAATTTGTATTGTTTGTATTATTAAAAATTAAAGTTACAAGTTTAATGTTAACTGTGTAAAGCGCGAAACAAAAATTCGCACTGGCCCCCCTTTTTCAAAAATTTCAAAAGCTTTTTCTTTTGTATTGTGTTGCATTCAATTAGCATTGTGTGTATTATTAAAAATTAAAGTCCTAAGTTTAATATCAACCGCGTAAATCGCAAAGCGAAATTTTACTTTAGTCCAAAATTTCAACAGTGAAGTCCCGAATGTAATATTGACATGATGGGGCTGTAGACATGATGCCCCCCCCCCCCCCCAGTTTCAAAGTTTTGTATGAATTTGATGTCGAACTTTAGAGCATCGTTTGAGCTTCAATGAGCTTCCATTATTTTCGTTTGTGCCGCAAGGGTCTCAAAGCTATTCGCAAAAAATTACTGGGGGGAGCAGGGTTGTAGACATGGTTTTACAATTTTCCATCCCATTTTGAATTTATGTGTACAATTGATGTCAATCGATAGAACTTCGTTTGAGCCTGAATGAGCTTCAATGAGAAAGTTAATTCTTCAATTTTAAGTTAATTTTTTACAAAGTTATGGAAAGTTGAAATTTTCGACCAAACTCCGAGCAACACGCGTTAAATCTTAAGTTTTTTAAATTTCTTAATCTTCAATTGTAAATTTTTGCATTAACTGTTTTATATAATTAATTATCTTTATTTGCTTTATTTATCTACATAAATAAAATTTAATTTCAATTTTTACATTTACCTGTAAGTAATATATTGTAAGTTATATTTTACAAATATAAAGGATGAGAAGGGGGGTAAAATTAATTTTAAAATGTTTTTACGTAAACAGATACCTCAGATACTTTGAAGCTCAAACGAAAATAATGGAATCTCGTTGAGGCTCAAACGATCCTTTAACGCTTGACAACAAACTCATCCAAAAATTCAAAATTGGGGGGGGGGAACACTGACATGTACCTGGAGGGAAGAGAAATTTTCGAAATAAAGGTAATATATTTCTTATTTGCTAGCAGCAAATTTCCCAAAAACCAATTTTGATAAGTAGAGTCCTTTGATTTTCTAATTAATTAATTTGAAGTTTGAATTTTTAAAATTTTTATAAAAATTATAATAATAATGATTTAATGCCATGGTCGCTAGATAGTAATCCAACACTCTAACCGGCAGCTTAAGACCGTAAACGAGAAATATCTAAAAAAATTAATTAATTTTTATTTATTAATTGATGTTGAGGCATAAAACGTTTCGCGAATTTCACTATATCTTGGTGTTTATAGGTATTACTAAAATTTACATCAATTCGGTATATTGTAAAAGCACAAGCTTCTTAATAATATGCTTTTTGCAATTAAAAGTTGGTAAGTTTAAATTGGTTTTTAAACCAATTTTTAATTTTTTGAACTTTTAATTGTATAAATCATTGAAGCTTGTGCTTTTACGTATACTAAATTAAAGTAAATGTTGAAAATATAAGTCCGGCAGACTGATAGACATTATTTTAAGTATTTGAATATTAATTCGCTTTAAAAATTCAAATAAAAACTTCTTAATTTCAGTTCTAAAAGAAATTGTTCATTATTTTGATTTTCAAATTATTTTCAAAATTTACCCAGTTTTAAATTTTTATAATATTATAAATTAGAAAAATGCTTCATTGTACAAAAAATATAGTTACGGACTCGTGTGTCAAATTTGTACCAATCTCGGATTAATTTTACCTCGATTTAGCCTCGGTTTCAAAACATTTAAATTTTTAAATTTAATAAATAAGGATATCAAGTGGATAACAAAGTCTATAAAAATGGTGATTTTTAAGAATTTAAAGATTTATTTATTACAAAATAAATAAAGAAAGAAATGCAAAGCACCAAAAGCACCGCGCTAAGGCAGCCTTGCGACGGCCATACTTCTGAGTATTAGTCGGAAAAAGTACTTCGGTAACATTGGCAATAGGCTGTATTGTTGTTGGACTCCAGGACTGAATTTTCATGTAACTTTTGCTTTCTCTATTTATATATAAAAGAGAAAGTTTGTTTGTTTGATTGCTATACACTCCTAGGCCCTTTGACTGATTTGAACCAAATTTTGGACACTTACTCAGTAGGACTATGGCTAGGTTCTTGCGCAAGAAAATGTTAAAAAAATTGAAAGAAGAGTGAGATCTCACAAAACTATCTGACGCGCATAATCGGATTAACGAGATTCGCATAATCAAAGAAAAGGGTATTTCGAGCTACAAACAAACCAGCAACGGAAAGCAAGACTGGAAAACATTAAAGTACACAGACTAAGGAAAAGCATTCTTTGTCGAAAACTTCAGTCAGCCGATTTTTTTTTTGTAAAACCACATTACGAAAATTTGCAAGTAATTAAATCTGCAAAGACAAACCAATAGTACCTATTCTATTTCAACCGATATCTAAGAAACTTTCAGAATTATACTATAACTTGGAGACTTTCCAAGATATCAAGATTCAATAGAAGCCATTGTTTAGATCGTTTAATTATGTACAAATTCTTGCCAATGATGTTTACACGTTCAAAACAATAGTTTTGTGTGCTCACTAATTAATGTATAATTACATTGTAGTAAGTTTTTCTGTACCTGTTACTGAAAGTAGGCTTTACAAGTCGCTACTTGAAAATTAAACAATGTGAAACTGGCGTGACCGCAGTTTGTTCCTACACTTCTGTATACAAAAAGTTAACCATTATTTTTTTATTATCTCCAATTACGTGTACTTAGGTATACGAGTACAAGCTATATTGAATTTTTCAAATAAATCATAATTATTTGAATGCAATTAGAAACATTTTAAAACTGCAGGGATTGAAACGAATATAAATTAAAAGTTTACATTGCGTAAAATCAAAACCCATTCAAGTGTGCACATTTACATTAATTGGCCCTCGAAAATAAAAAGTTTACAGGGTAAATTAATAATGATAATCAAATTTTATAAATTAGTAACAATTCTATGAAATCAGACAAGAGGCTCATAACAATATATAGATCGTCAAACATTATTGGTTTATTTAATGTTTACCAACCTAATTCCTTTTGGTGTAACGAAAAGGTAATGGATGTAAAATTACATTTTGTAAAATAACAGAAAACTGGCAAAACAGCATTAATTTGAAAAATTAATATATATTGCCATGTTTTATTATGTCAATTTTCGGCATCAAAAATTTTTTTAAAAAATAATTTAACATTTTTGTAATATTCCTATAGGAATAAAAACAGTTTTAACAATAGAAGAAATGAAAAAAGAAAAAAATTTTGTTTGAAAATAATTTTTAATTTTGATATTAAAAAAATTAATATTTTATAAATATTTTTATCAAATAAGAACAGTCATATTCATAAAGTAACGTAATTACTAGTTTGTTATGCTTTGCACGAAATTATTTATAAAACAGTAAAGTTATTAATAACAACATAATAAACTTAATATTAACATAATAATCAACAATCTAATTTCAATTAACTATATTACTTTCAAAACGATAACCTTCTTTTATATAACAACGTAATTCCTTTGGATGAGATTTAATAAATGCAAAATTTGTGTTTCAAAAAACGTTTTATTTAACTTTTGAATATGATTTTTCAGCAAAAATAATATTAAATGAAAATTAAGTCGCTAAATAAACAATAAAAATTGAAATTCATTGCAGAAAGGTTATCGAAAAAATTTCGAATTTTATTATTCATTTAGCCAGTTAATTTTTAAAATTTTATTATAATCCCAATTTCAGTGATTATTAATTTATGTAACTTAGAAGTAAAAAAAAATAAAAAACGGAAGCAGAATAAATAAGGTAATAATTGCAAAATTGATATTATTATTGTAATTGACGTTGCGCCATCTAGCGGGTTTTTATTTTATGAATAAAATATTCAGTAATTAGGCAAAATTTTGGATGATTAATAAATTTGAGATATAAAGGAAGATAAATTTAGATATAAAATATTTAAAAAAATTGATTGATTGGTGAAAATTAAATGAACGAATCCTCAAGTTTAATTTAATACCATTGCATATGGTCGATTTATCTTTTAAATTTAATGTTTCCATTTTTGAAAATTTATTTGCTTTAAAAAGAAATTTGAAAGTAAGCACAGCAGAACAGAAAAATTTCAGTACTGGATTTTTACTGAAAAATAGATTTTGGAAAATTATGCATATTTCAGCATATTAGCATATTGCAGCTTCCTGCAGGCCTGCGTCAGTATTTTCTGCGTAAGTATGTGAAAAAGCTAAACAGTTAGCTAACTACTATATTAATTTTCATTTATTTTATTTTTAAAATATTAATTTATATTTTACTTTAAAAAATGTTCCAATATACAGCTAGTCATGGAAATTGCATCGGCGATTACTTCCGAATTAAAATAACAATTCCCAATGAAATTTCAATAACCGCACACAATAAGCACACAAAGCTGTGTTTTTCAAACCGGGGGGTCTGGGGGATATGGAATACTCTCCAGTACCTCAAAGATTGTGCGCGAAAAAGTGCAATAAAAAATATTGAGTTTATGCGTTTCAAACCAGAAATAACTTCTAAAAATCTAAGATTTCTGATTTGAAATTCAATAACACATTTTCTTTTTTTAAACAAAATCACTGATATGCTGTGGGAAGCACTGATGTGCTGATGTCTGTACGACCAAAATTTAAGTTTAGAATTAATTTTAGAATTAAACGTTTATATTTATTTGCTCAAAAAGTCCTTTACGGATGGCAAACGGCCCATCCTCGGGTCTAGTCGCCTCAGGTTGATATCAAAAACTACTATTGGATTAAAACAAAACAACACTGGTTTATTATATTTGATGACTCACGTAAAATGACTCGTACATGACTATTCATAAAGTATAATAACCTTGGTTGCTTGTTATTACAAATCTGCAGACTATACATTGCTGACTTACAGTTTGGAATTTTTTTTAGGTTTCCAGAAAAACCCATTAGAGTAAGTACATGTGTGGGATTTGCTGTAAGTTCACTTCTATCTTTGACTTCTATTAAGTGTTAAGGTAAAAACAAAAACCTGCGTAAATACAGTAGCGGTCATGGAAATAAAATTACAGAAATAGATTTACAAATATAAATTATATTCTTAATAATAAAGAATAGAAAATAGAACAGAAATAGATAAAAAGTTACATTTTTGGTTTGAAACTCATAAGCTCAAAAATACATTTTCATTTTTGAAAGCTAGGTATCTCAAACCGGGGGGTCTGGGGGGTATGGAATACCCTCCAGAACATCAGTGATTGTGTACAAAAAAGGAAAATGTGTTATTGCAATCTTAGATTTTAGAATTTTACAAGTTAGATTTCAATTTCTGGTGTACTGGAGGGTATTCCATACCCCCAGACCCCCCGGTTTGAATAATTTAGCTTTGTAGTTTCATTTTTTTTAAGTCATTAAGCTGGTCCTGCTATTAAAAACGTCACTGAAGCCGCTCCAACTCGAAAATTACGGATCTAGAAAGACGGGATTATCGTTTTTAAGTTAAATTCGGCTAATATGCTGCTTTTAATACTAGTGTCCGTATATTCACAAAACTTTTAACGAGCCGTTAAATTTAACGGATGACTTTTATTGGCTTGCCTGTACCAAGGGATGATTTCCATTGGTTTGTTAAATTTAACGGCCTGTTAATAGTGTTACGGACGTTTGTCAATACGGGAATAAGCTAACAACTCATCTCACTTATAGAAATTTGACCATTTCTTAATTTATTATCAAATTAAGTAAATATTAATATTGCCAGCATCATTATTTGTCAGAATTAAGGCTGTCGGCGAATTTACTATCGCAGTCATGTGGTAAGTATCAGTCTCCCGTTTGGTTTACTTATTAAAAAAATTTAAAAATTATCAATATAATTGGTAATTGGGAAGCGGACCCGGGGGGGGGGGGCTAAAGAGCTCAAGCTCTCCTAAAAGCATCTTTTATTTTATTTGCTAATTTTAGTGTTTATTGTTTACCTTGATAAAGCCTATAGAGGTGGGTCAAGCCCCTTACAAAAAATCCAGGATCCGCCACTGCTAACGATCCGCTAGATGATGTGAAAATACCGGACTTATTCTTATTTTTTGACATTTCAGAAATTATTCTACAATAACAACCACGAAATTTTGGGTGTAGCCGTAGAATTTGATAGTTGACATTAAAACGAAGCAATTAAACTGTAAATGAATTTAAATATTTCCCTTAATTTCAGAATCAATTAAATCTAAAGTTGGTGTTATGCCCATTCTGTTGATGGTACGTGTACTCGACGTAAATGTCGCATTGTGTTTTAATGGGCGGAGTCAGCCGCAGTTATATTTTAGCCGTGCAACTGTTAGCTTAGTAGCGTAAGTAAAAAGTAACAATAAATTTTGGGTGCCAACGTTTGGGTGACGCCGTTTGGGCGCTGGAGCCTTTAAGTACCAGATATCATATTAAAAAATATGCATCATATCAATAACTCCTACAGGTTAAGTAAGGGGAAGTACTTTTTTAAATATTGCAAAAATAGGAGGGTTAATTATTAAAGATGTTCAATAAAGGAGAATTGGTGAGGTTAGATTGACTGTTTAGTAAAGAGGACCAGTATATTATGTTGATTTCCATAGCTTCTAATAATTCTAATTTTTAATTTGTTATTAATTTAAAAAATTTTAGCACCCCCTCTCTCTCCACCTCTTATTTTTATAAAATATGAGTTATAATAATATATAGATAAATAAATAAAACATAAAAAATATTTTAAGGAACTTAAGTAAATACGTCGATTCTCCCCCACCCCACGTAAGGGTGCATAAGATTTTCCATATCTCCCCCTTCTCAAAAACCCTTATGTAATTAATGGACGGCCCCTTAGGCGAGATAAATAACTTTTGTACCGCTAGTTGGTCATTTGTGGTACCCCTCTTAACTAAGGGGTCGTCCGTTAATCACGTGAGGTTTAAACATTAATATTTACCTCCCGCACCACTCTTATTTATATTTATAAAATATGAATGATAATACAGGGTTCCCACTTGTATGGAATACCTGGTAAAGTCAGGGAATTAAAAACTTATTAAGAAAAGTCATGGAAAGTCAGAGAATTTAAAATTTTTAGCGCCAATGTCAGGAAAAAACAAAAATTTTGTCAAGGAAATATTTTTAAATTTGAAATAATATCTTTTACCGGCGCCCAAATGCCGGCACCTAAAAATCTTGGCGCCCAAAAGGCTGCGCCCAAATGTCCTAACCCGAAATTTTTATAAATTGCAATGACTTATTTTCTAATATTTTAAATAATAAATAATAATTAATGATGCGAACAAGAAAAATTTCGTTACATCTGAGAAACAGTAGGTAGTAAAATAACAATAAAAAATCCAGTTCCATTAAAAAAACCTATAATAAACGTAAAAACAATTGCTCTCACAACAATTGGATTATTAAGTTTGTTTATTGAATTACATAAAGTGAAGTTTTCCTATATAGTTTGGTGTCCATATAGGCAACAATTAATATTTCTTCTTTGTTTGGAAAAGTAATTATCGACAAATTACACATAATTTAAATTGAAAATTTACTAATTGTTTTATGTTGATATTTTTTATAATAATGAAAGAGCAAATATCGAGTTTCGTCTCATTTGACTAGAGAAGCCTCGTGTGAAATAGCCGTAAGGGATATCCCCCAGTATATAATATACAATTTTCAAAATCAATTGGTTAAAGATAACTAATTATTGAGAGTGAGCGAAAAAGCGGTCTTTTTAAAAAATCTTGAAGATCGCGCAAACGATAACCGACTGTATCTATTTATTTGTATTAGTTTCGTTCCTAATTGTATTTCATTTTGTTTTAATTATCAAGGCCACTTATTCCTATCTTAGAAGCTATTTATTACATCAATGTTAATAGGATGTTGATAAAAAAAATAATAAACATTAAAAAAAAAGTTAAATAATACTTACGCTTTTGTCGTTTTCCCCGTAAAAAGTTGGCGATTCTATCAGCGATAGCACTCCACATGTCATTGCGAAAATGTGATAACACGGTCTACTACACCCAGAACGACAATATTAGATACTGAACGTGGAAATAGCGAGTTTGAGTTGATAACCGAAAATGCACCGAGATACGTGCGTGCGCTCTTCGTTAGTTTATTTATAAAATTGGAAACCGACAATTTTCTTACCTTTAATAACTAAAGCGACATTTAGTATAAACTATTTATTTATAGTTTAGAAAATTCATTCGACCGTGACCAAAAGTAAACAAACATCGATGTTTTATAATAAAAAAAACTCAAGATTTAATCAACCGTTAACGCTTTTAATGTAAATATAATAATAATTTATGATGGGATAACTTTATAAAACAGGTTATACATTGGAATTATTAATTAATATGACTTCCAAAATTAAATATTTAAATTTGGTTGTAAAATAATTTTATAATAAGTTCTATTATAATTTCACCCCATTTTCTGTATGCATCTGAAGATATACGTACAAAATTCGTATGAAACATGTCGTGTTAAATGAAAATTAAGTGAAAATTAAATTAAGTACAAACTATAATAATGGAAATTTAAAAGAATCAAATCAAATTTAACAACAATCATTTCTAGGCTTTAAACATTTAGATTGCCCAGGTTGTGTGGCCTGCACTTAGAGATTAGATGATTAATCTATGAGATGCGCTATCTCAAGTTAATATCACGCCATTTGTTTTTTACAAATTTAAAACATGATGTCATAAAATGCCAAAAGGCAAAAATCAATTTTCACGTGGTCTAGAAGTGGTCGAACTTTTTAATGCATTCATCGGTGCGCTCAAGCTGCTTTAGCTGGTTTTATACAATGCAACGCCAATGCCGGAAAAACCACAACACATTGTTAAATCTGTGGCACAATAGTGTTCGACGGCGGAAAACGAGATTGAAAACATTGTCAATGTTGTGGTTTTCGCCGTGCATCGTCCTTCTCCACTTATATTGTATAAAGCAGGACTTCCATCAGAAATAAAATTTATATTTATGCAATAATCCATAATTTTCCATAATCCATACTTTCTAAAACGAAATACGTAATGCACATTTATTCAAAATATAAAAAAAATTTTTCTCAAAAAACCTTCCAACAAAAGAGTAAAAATAATTAAAGTGTTTTAAAATTTCAATTTTAAACTAATGATTTTAAAGAAACTCCATTGATTTTAAATGCGTTATATGCTTTTATATGCTTAATATTGTAGACAGGACTTTTATTATTGTAAATGGTAAAGGGGCTTATAATAAACGTAAAAAAAATGTAAGCTCGGTGGAGGTATAGGCTTAATTTTGGGGGGATTGATAGGGTATGAAAATATATTATTGCGTTTTTCGATACATCACAAAATGTCCTACAGAAAAGTTGTAGATCATAAGAAAATATACAACTTTTGTAAGAGCCACTTTTCAAAATGACCTCAATATTTCTGTGAAAATGCAAAAATACGATTTCTTTTGTTTTTTATTTTTCAGTTTAGATAAAATTTTGTGGAAATATGTCTCTTTATGTCTTAAATATCCAAAAAAGTTTTAAATAAAAAACCTAGAAGTTTTTGAGATATTCAGTTTTTCAGTCTGAAACTGTTTTTTTTTAATGAATAAAAATAATAGTATATTATTTAATGAGTGTATAATGAAGGCCATATTACACGAGAATTGTTTACAACACAAGCGAACGCAGTGAGCGAGTTTTTTTTTTGTGGAAATTTAAAGGAAAACATAAAAAAATAGTTTTCGCATTTTTCTTTTTGAAGTTTTTTATGTAAAAGAAATTGTCCTTATTTTAGACATATGGAAGAATGCTTTCACAAAATTTCATCAAAATTGAATTATTTTTGCAAAAATGAAAAAGAAAAAACAAATTTCACATTTTTCACGGAACATTTGAGCGGTCTACGACGTTTCGGCGCGAAGACGTTTCGGCGCGAAATCGTTTCGGCGCGAAGACGTTTCGGCGCGAAGACGTTTCGGCGCGAAGACGGTTCGGCGCAAAGACGGTTCGGCGCAAAGACTTTTCGGCGCGAGAATAAAATATTTTAAAAAGAAATAAAAAGAAATAAAAAGAAAGATAATGTGGAAAAATTTAAACATTAATAGATAAATAATATATGTAATAAATTTATTAAAATTAATACACATGTATAAAAAATAAAAAAATGTTAAGGATTCATTTCGTAATTATACGATAATCCTCGCAGATAGTCGATTATATTATAATATAATAAAACACCTTCACAACAAATTATTTACTTAATACAGTGTTGGGTACAATTATTATAAACCATATTAGATAATATAATTTAAATTAACAAGTTTGCATAGTACAATAAAAAGATACAAAATGTAATAATTTCATTAAATTCCAAATAACTAAATTAGTATTAATTATAATCATTATACAGTATAATCTTATAATTATAATACTGTTGGTGGCGGCACTTGCTCACCACCCTCACCACTGAGTTTGTTGGCTAAGAGGCAGTGGGGTGTTGAAATACCTGATATGGGAGGATAAGCAACAATTTCCTATTGCATTGCGTATCTTTACTATTTATCAATCAACGATATAATGTATTTAATTCTTAAGCGGTACCAACCGAGGAATTTTAAACTGTAATCCTTTGTAAAATGTGTCGTTTAAAAGATACGAGGTTTTCAAAATAATCAAAAAAAAAATCTTGATTTTTTAAATATTTTTTTACTTACTTTAATTCATAACTCAAAGCCAATAAAATTAAATAAAAAGAATTTGGTAACACAGTAGTTACATTAACTTATTTTCTATACATGTATAGTTTTAATATATTTATTATTTATATTACTTATCTATTAATGTATCAATTTAAAGTAGATCAAAAATTTTAAAATATTAATTTTAAAATTTTAAAATATTTCGGCGCTCGCGCCGAAACGTCTTCGCGCCGAAACATCTTCGCGCCGAAACGTCTTCGCGCCGAACCGGCTGCGCCGAAACGTTCCATCCCGACATTTGAGGTCAAAATAAAAGTGGCTCTTATAAAAGTTGAAGATTTTTTATGATATACAACTTTTCTGTAGGTCAGTTTTTGATGGAACATCAAATTTCGCTGGAAAACGCAATAATACATTTTGCAGGGCCTTTTGACCCTTTTTTGTACTATTTTTATTTTTAGATAAAATAAGAAATATAAAATAATATCTAAAAGCACAGGTCTAGAAAGCCAGAAAGCTCTGTTTTTAAGTATTTCGGTACTCAGAAACCATTCAACCAACTATACGTCTCTGAGTTGATAATTAGTCTTCAGTATGGCAATAAAAACTCTGAGTTACGGGCACATGTAGCGACTTTAGAACACACACCGCAGACTTAAAAGGTCAGTCAGGTTTGTTTGTTGTAGACAAACAAAAATGAGTTTACACCAAAATTTTCTTATTTTGAAACAGTTTTAAGATTTTCTTGTAAATGAACTTATCTTGCTTCTAGATGACTTTCTGTTGAACTAAGAATGTAATCTTAGCGATCTTGAAAGAGTCTCAAGACAGGACCGGGTACGTGCAGAATTATTTACATCATTTTTAGAGTAAATAAACTGTAATAAACCGTGTAATTCTTCTGGAAAATAATTTTGGAAAATTTTTAATAGTAGGTATATTGACGTAAGCGAACTTGAAACCCATTGTTTCAAAAAATTAAATTTTTATTGTTTTCGATTGTTGTTGATTTGTTCTCAATTGTTCTGTAAAAATAATAAACTTTCTAAACCTAATAATAACTGCTTTTGCTAACTTTTAGGCTGAGCAACTTCTAATAAAATTGGATTTTTAAACTACTGCACCTGTACACAAAAAGTAAAAACAATAAATAATTGTAAAAACAATAAATAAAATTTTAATTCCAAAAAGGAGGGGGGGCACGAAATTTTATATTTATATAAAAAAATTTGAAAATATTGAGAACTATTAGACAACAATCGAAAAAAACAATCAAAATTTAATTTTTTAATCAAGGAGCTAAGTTCGCGCATGCTATAAATTGCATTTTATTGTATTGTAAGTAATGTAAATGAAAAGTCAATATAAAACCGGAAGGTCGCACATAAAAACAAAATATATTATGTAATTTTAAGTTCTTTTCATCTAAATATCTTCGGTTTATGAAATTTACGGTTTTAACTACTAGTGCTTAAGTCTTCAGCTGATCACTAGTTTTATTTGTGTATTTTACTTCTTGACTGGTGAATTGAATAAGCAATTTCGGCGAACACAATATCTTTGCTATTAATAGAATTATAATAATAATACTACGAAGTTCAATTTTCTGTAGTGTATTATGAATGGTAAGCCAATATTATATTGGAAGATTGCGCCACCAAAACAATTTCAAATTGGAAATTTAATATTCGAAACATGTAAGTATAATAAAATACTAATAACAAATGCAAGAAAATTAAATTTTTAATTAACTGAAAATAAATTAAAAACGTGGTACCCTATTATCTATTTACGTGTTTTAATAAAAACAGATTATAAAATTATGTAATGCAATCTGAAACACAGTAATCAGATTTTTGTTAGTCAATATTTGGTTTCTTCCAGTAAGAAAATTATTTATTTTAACATTATAACTATTGATTATAAATTTTATGAAGATACTCATGGTCAACTTAATTTACATTCAAAATAATAGGTATATTTTTTTCCTACTTTTTTATTAGTTCGTTAGCCGCAAGGATTAAGACGTAGCGAGACTTTAAAATAAATTTATTATTGTAAAGCCATTTCAGTAGACAAAATAGATTAAATTTTTGGTTGAGAATGTTGTGAAATTATTTTCCCCTTTCCGACAATATTTTTTATCAGAAATAGAAAAACAAGTGAATATTTTAAAATTCGAAAAATTGAAAAAAATATGAAAAATTAGGAAAATCTGTGCAAAAAATTCTGTTTAATTTTTTTCTGAATCTGGCAATTCTACTGATCTTGAAAGAAACCAAACGAAGGAAGGGTAGCTACCAACCATATTTAAATTAATAACCTCTTCTAAGCCGGGTCAATTTTCGCAGAAGAAATTCAATAAAGTTTTTATAGTGTACTATGCCAATATCATCCGAAAGATTTCATATAAAAACAAACAATCATTAGAAATTTAATTTTATAATTAACATAGTAGCAACTTATATAATTACAAACACGATAACCTATTACTTGTTTACATGTTTAGAGAAGGACAACATATCATAATATGAAGTCTGTTTAATATTAATTTAACGTTGCTAAAATAGAATTTCAATTAGTTGCTCGTACTTACCTAAAAGACTGGAGTAGTTAAGTAAGTATATTTTACAAATAATTACAACAGGAATTGGAACCTGAGACTTTCTCGTCTTTAGAAAATTTCTATCTTCATAACAACCACATTAAAAACGACATACAAAAGTTTCAAAAATTAAAATTGTCTGGTAAGCAGATGATACTGCAATATACTCACAGGTAACTAAAAATCAAAATTTCTAATTCCTGTCGTCATACTGAGATATGAATTTTGATTTAAAAATTGATGAGAATGTTTGAGAAATTCACAGTATTAAAAACGTTAAAACTACGTTGAAACTACGTCAACTACATTGAAAAATTATAATTTAAATAAAAATATATTGAAAGAACATTTTGAAAATTTATTAATGGAGTTCCCAACTAATTAAGTTGCACATCAATCAATTTTTATCAATAAAGTTGTACATCAATTAAATTCCCAACCAATTGATTTCCACATCAATCGAGTTCTCAACCAATTGAGTTTGATATCAGTCAAGTTCCCAACTAATCGATTTTCTAACCAATCAAGTTACATATCAGTCGAGTTCCATATCAATCGACTTGCACATCAATAATCGGTTTTTAAATCAATGGAGTTGTACATTAGTTGAATTTCCAACTAATCGAGTTTCACATCAATCAAGTTTCCAACTAATCAAGTTGCCCATCAGTTGAGTTTCATATTAATCGATCAATCGAGATACTACCAATTAAATTGTACAGTTTTCAACCAATCGAATTGCACATCAGTCCAGTTACATATCAATTGAGATCTCTGCTGATCAAATTGCACATCGATTGAGTTCCAACCAATCGAGTTACACATCAGTCAAGTTAGAAAATCTAATCGCGAAAGATACAGCTGGACGACATTAGTTACAAAAAATGGTAGAAGTTAAAAAGTTGTGAATAAAAAGCACGCAATAATTGTTCAATATTTCGGCACAAATCATTTCTTATTTCGTAGGATGAAGGAAATGCCAGTCTTATAATAATACTAAAAACCAGCAGTCTCCCTTAAATTCGGCACTATTAATTAAACTATCAAAATTTTTAAAAATGTAGAAAAGTAGATTTTTGATTGTAAGAACTATCAAAAGATAGATACTCATTATTCCACAATACTTATTCAAAAAATAAAGTGAGGCTACTGTAGAAGCAGAATCGTTGGCCCAGAACAGCCCTGTAGATGATGTAGCCATCACATATGGACGACAAGAGGTAACTGTACTACTGATCAGTACCGTAACTAGGCAATGATGCGCCCGGTGGAAACGTAACATTTCACACCTCCCCCAACTTAAATTTTTTGCAATAATTAAAAAATGATGCCACAATCATTTTCGTGTGACTTATTGGTTTTTTGCCTTTTTGTCTACAAAATCGACGGCGTTCCCCGCTTTGCTCCTTCTTTAGCGCCTTCTTGTGTCTTGTTTCCAGAGCAACAGCATTAGCATTATTAGCATTATTAGCTATACATACATCAATTGAAATTTCCGCATAATTACGTATATGCCGCTATCGACTTAAGGAACACATTTTCTTGTTGTGTATCTAACCTTGCTCATTAATGACGTAGTTGAGCGTCAGCCTCTTTTGTAAATCACACGCTTTGATGGTATACTAAAAATAGCATCATTAGAGATATTTTTTTATTTGAATAAGTTGGGAGGAATTGAGGAGAAGAATCACTGAAGAAATCTGGTATACAAGTGAAGGGAAATCTGATAAAATTTGAGAAAATACTGGAAAACTTCAGTAAATTTTATAAAATTACAGCAAATCCAAGGAAATGGAAAATGGAAATTCAAAGAAAATTTTAAAAATCTATATTTTATGAATAGCCTCCTCAAATGATAAAGGTACTGCTAATAATTTATCTAAGAAAAATTAACATTTAATTAACTAAAAATTATAGTAATAACGTGATAACCTCTTATTTATCTATGTGTTTGAATACATACAAATATATAACCGAGTTATCGCAATCAATGTAATCTAAAACTCAGTTCCAATTAGTTTTTGGTTAGCCAAAATTTGGAATTTTTTACCAATCAAATTATTATAAAATTGTAACTGTTGATTATAAATTTTAAAAAGATACGCAACGTTTGGAGCAATTTAATAACCTGTCGTTGCCGAAAATGAGCAAAATTTTTTGGAAAAATTTTGTAATTTAATAATGTACTACTCTGAATAAGTAAAATGAAAAAAAATGGTAACTTATAAAATATAAAATATAGAATATATCTTACGATTTAATAGATCAACATTGTGCAAATTAATTAAAATTGTTAGGGTTAGTTTGATCCTGACGAGGATCCAAAATTAGAAACATATGATATCAGTTAGTTACAAATTAAATCAAAGAAATTCAATCTATTTTTTATAGTGAGATACGTCTTATGTCTTACGTACATTGTGAACAAGCACTTAAACATTCATTAGAAAAATTTTATTACAAAATTTTATTTTATAATCAACATAAAGTAAATTATAAAATTATAGAACTGATAACCTATTACATGTTTAGTATATAGAAAGATACTAGACAACATAATACGCAGCCTGTTTAAAAGTAATATAATAGTTGCCGAAATAAAATTTTAATTAGTTATTCACAGCTAAGATTGGGAATAGTTAAGTAAGTAAATTTGACAAATAATTAGTTACAACTTTTGATTATAAATTTTAGAAAGACATGTAAGTGGGCAAAAGCTTAATATGTCAAAACTTCTAGTATATTTTTCGAAATAAACTATGTGACATAAATTAGTGTACTGTTGCGCATCTTTTTAAAATTTATACTCAATGATTACCATACTGAATTTCAAAGATTTAATATTTTTTGTATAATTTTGTAGGTAATCAATATGAAGAATTATATATTTATAATCTGTGGCCTCTTAATCTTCTTCCTTGGATCAATTAAAGGAGAGGAAGAAAATTATCCATGTCACTTTAAATTATCTGAAGATGGTCTTTTGGTTTGCGAAGAAAGCAAACGTTCAGTGGTGGTAGGCAAGAGTGACCTTCACAATCAAGAAATCGAATTTAAAAACAATAATCCAACGAACCTTTTTCGTAGAAATTCCATTGATGCTGTGATCATAAATAAATGCCAGGTTAGCGGATTCGAAACAAATATCTTGCAAAAATTTCCCCATTTAAGATATTTCAAGATCGCTGAAAGTCCTTTAGAAGAAATACCCGAAAAACTTTTTCTTGGGGTAAACACGCTTACTTTTATCGAAATATATAAAACCAATATTTCAAAATTGGAACCCAACACATTTGAAGGCTTAAATAAACTTCTAAAATTGAAGATTAACCACAACAATAAATTATCTCACATTCCAGAAGACTTATTTAAAGATTTGACTTCGTTACAATCTCTTCGCCTTTCGTTCAACAAACTTGAGGAATTGGAACCTGCGACTTTCTCGTCTTTGCAAGATTTAGAAGATTTGTCTCTTCATAACAATCACATTAAAGTATTGCCTGCAGATATATTTAAACATAACTCAAAACTACAAAATTTAGAACTTCAGAACAATAAATTAACAATAATCGACAGACAGTGGTTTTCTTCGTTGAAAAAATTAGAAAGGTTAAACTTAGGCCGAAATAAAATTGAAGAAATTCCATCCAATATTTTTGAAGGCTTAGAATCGTTGTGGTATTTAGAATTAACCGGGAATCGTATATCCAAAGTTTCAGAAGAAGCATTTGTAGGTTTACCTTCGTTTACTTCTTTAGATATGGGATTTAATAAAATTGAAGAATTACCAGTAAACGTTTTTCAAACTATAAAAACCCTGAGAGTTATAGCGTTGTACGATAATCGATTAACACGGATACCAGTAAATTTATTTAAAAACCTAAAAGATGTAATTTATCTTAGGGTAGAAAGGAATTTGATAGAAGATATTGAAGATAATGCATTCGAAGATCTATCATCTCTAGGTTCTCTGGAAATAAGAGGAAATAAATTAAAGAAAATTGGAAATTTAACGTTGAAAGGTCTGGAAAATGTTAATTCACTATACTTTTCAAGCAATGCCATTGATACGATATCGGCTTCTAGCTTTTCTGAACACACTTACATAATAGATCTGGACTTAGGAGAAAATAAATTAACCAATTTACCTGTAGGAGTGTTCGTAAATTTGCCCCACTTGCGACGTGTATATATCAATAACAACGAACTTACTACTATTACTCCTGGAGCTTTTCCATCAGAAGTCCAATTGTATTCGGTTAATCTGTCTGGAAATAATTTTAATTTAACTACCGAAAATATTTTAAGTTTGATTCCAAACGTTGATTCTGTGCTTTTAAACGATGATTATGAATTGGGCAAAATCATAGAAGTTGACGGTAGAAAATTTAAACGCGAAAGCTACAGCTGGAAATTAGTAACAACTAATTAAAATTGTATGCAGAAAGATTACGCAACGATTGTTCAATATTTCTGCACAATTCTTATCTAAAAATCATCTGTGTAATTTTGTTTGACGTGTGAGGTAGATATATAATCTCTGTTTAATTATTGTGTATATTTTTAGTACAAAGATTGTGCGGATTTTTAAAACAAAAATTGTATGTACATTTTTGTAATAAATTCTAAAAATGATTTCCAAATTAAAGGTATCTACCGTAGCTATCTTTTAATGTTATCCAATGTTTTTTCTGAAATATTTATTAAATAATTAGTTTAAGTAACAGGAAAACTAACGGCTGCTGCAGTTTTCCACCACAATGAATCGATGAGTGGGTTTTAGTATTTCATACCAAAACGATTCAGGATGTTTCGGTTTTCTTTTTTGAAGTATTTGTTACTGCAGTCATATCGCTAACCCATTATTACCGGTAAGTACAAAAATTATGATGGACCGGGGCGTGATGAACCTTGTGGTTTCATCGGCTTACCTTCCATACGACCAACTTTGACCTCCATTTACCGAGGAAATTAAAGACCTAGTAAGGTACTGTGATAGTAAGATAACACAATTTGGTACTCTGCTGCGATGCGAACTAGCATCATATTGTATGGGACAGCTCGGACACAAACAACAGAGAAGATTTCTTATTAGAATACCTTTCCAGGAACAACCTAGAAATTATGAACACGGGTAACGACTCTACCTTTGTCATACTGACGAGAAAGGAAATTATAGTTTGTGTGTGGAGTGATAAAAAAGTGGCACGTCTCCCGAGAGGAGTTACTCTCGGACCACAAATACATATGATTTAATATAGACAATCGACTGGAGGATTATGCGGAGGTGCACAGGAACCCAAGGATCGGCAACTTGAGGCTCTTTAGAGAGACCCTAGGCTAGACACTGGTAGACTGTCCATGCAGACCAAAAACTCTAACGTCATTAGAACTGCTGAACGGTATGATGACATCAGCTATAATAAAATACTTCAAGGCAAGCTGTCCAACGAGGAAGAGGTTAGCAAAAAACGATACCACTTGATGGAATCGTGAGCTCACCTCCCTCAAAGCAGAAACACGTAAACTTTTTAACAAATCTAAAAAGACTGGCGACTGGGCAACATATAAAGAATCCCACCAGAAATACACATATGCCATTAGAAAGGCAAAAGAAATCTCTTGAAAGAAGTGTTGTGAGGAGGAGTTCGAAAGAACTCCACAATGCGCTAAACTCTAAAGAGCATTGATGAGGGGCAACCATGGCAAAGTTGGCTCCCTACAGAAACCTCAAGCAGGGTATACATCAAACGAAGAAGAAACTCTGGAACTTTTACTCCAGACACATTTTCCAGGATGTATACCAACACAAACCTCAGAAGCTCACCACGCGTGCCCAGACATCCAACTTTGTTTGGGTGGAGAGATGAACTGGAAAGCTGCTAACAAACTCGTAAACAAAACGAAACTTACATGGACACTGAAATCTTTCAAACCATCCAAGTCTCCGGGACCTGACGGATATTTCCCGTTCTGGTGCAGCAAAGGAAAGACAAGCTATCCACTCCCTTGTGCGTCATATTCAGGGCGAATATCGCCCTAAATTTCATACCTTATGAGTGGCGAAGAACTCTGAAACGAGTGGAAACACAATCCAAGGTTGAAGTGGGTACCAGGACACACTGGAATAAAAGTCAACAAAGCAGCAGATGCCTTAGCCAAGGCAGCTGCAAACCGACGATTAGTAGAACCAGAACTAACTTGCCGGATAGCTTATCTGAAACCAAAGGGGACTATCAAGGAACTACTAAACAAACAACATCACGCGTATTAGAAAAGCCTTCCGGGACTACGACAATCGCGGATGTTCATTGAGGTTCCCTCCAATGACAAGGTAAATCATGAAATCTTCAAGCTAAGCAGACCGCAGCTGAGAAAGACTGTTTACAAGACATTGCTGTTTAAACAGACACTTCAACAATATTGGGGTTGTAGAAGACTCTACATTTAGAAAATGGGAGGAGGATGAAGAAACTCCACACCACATTCTATGCGTATGTTCTCAGGCTAAGACACCTCGGTTTTCCTTATACGACAATCGAGGTAATAACATACAAATGCCCATCACTAGGATACTCGACTTTATCGATGGGACGAAACTGGTGTAGTAAAACTTGGAACAAGGGGTACAATAAGCCTAGAGCTTCAGTGCAAGTGGGTTCTGAAGCACAACCCGTACAGCGATAATGATCCCTAACCCATGCAACACAATAAATTAGAATGTTGGAGCAATATTGCAAGATTCAGCCAATATCGATCCAATATTATTTTTCAATATTGTCATTAAGTTGGTGCAATATTGCGTCAATATTGATGACTAATATTGCCTTCCGATGTTCAGCCAATATTGGTCCAATATTTTTCTCAATATTGCACTAATATTGGCAGTAGGCAGTAGCAGGACAGAGAAAGTGAAGAGAGAGAAAAATTAGGTCAAAGCAGAAAAAGTTAGAAAATTTAATCACGAAAAATATAGCTGGTCATTATTTGCAAATGCTGTCAGTTAAAAAAATCGTTGAGAAAAATCATGCAGTAATTGTTCAATATTTTCGCCAAATTTATTTCTTCTTTCGTAGCAAAGCGAGAGACCGTGGTTTGTATCTTGGTCATGTTGGATACATCATATTGCTGTGATCTAAAGCCCAATATGGATCTGTGGGCTATGAGAAAGACAATGGAAAACAACTCCATTTATAATTCTCTAGTAAGTCACTTTGGCTTCTACTAAGTTGATTGCCTACGCACTACGTAGTGTATGGAAATCAAAAAAGAAAAATGAACCACCACATAGGAAATACAGTCTTATTATTCTAAGACTAATACTAGTAACCAGCGGTGACTCGTTAGAATAGACAAGAGAAGCTAAGTCTTTCATTAAATGCTACACTATTAATTGTAAGAAAGTAGATTTATGATTGTAAAAACTGTCAAAAGATAGATACTCATTCCACAATACTTACATATTCAAAAAATAAAAGTGAGACAAATCGTTGGCTTTGAACAGCTCTGTAAATAATGTAGACATCATATGGACGGCAAGGGGTAACTGTAGTACTGATCAGTACCGTAACTAGGCAATGGATATTCCCGGTGCAAACGCAATTTTTTGTTTTTTTTGCTTTTTTGTTTACCAAATCAGCGGCGTTTACTGCTGTTTGCACTTTTCTTATCTCCTTCTGCCTTGTTCCTAGGGCAAGTTAGTTACGACACTGCTACTAATTGTTTTAAGATTACTCCGCAGTAGCTATACATCACTTGAAAGCTCCGCATAATTACATATATGCCCTATCAACTTAATGTGATGTTGCAATACATTTAGGCTAAGGTATAACAAGGACACACTTCCTTGTTGTGTATTCAACCTAGCTCTTTAATGACGTAGTTGAGCGTCAGCCTCTTTTGTAAATCACACGCTTTAATGGTATACCTATAAATAGCACCATTAGTTTTTTTTAATTTAACTACGTTGGCATGGAACCAGGGGAAATAATTCCTGAAGAAATCTGGTATACAAGTGAAAGGAAATCTGAGAAAATTTGAGAAAATATTGGGGAAACCTTAGGAAATTTTAGAAAATTATAGGAAATCTAAGGAAACGTCGGAAAATCTTAAAAAATCTTAAGAAATTCTTGAAAATTAGCTTATTAATTAAAATAATTAAAATAGCTTGAAAAATATATATTTTATGAATAGTCTCTCCTCAAATGAAAAAAGGACGAGCCGCCACTGCTAGTAACTTATCAAGAAAATTAACTTTTAATTAACTGAAAATATAGTACATAACCGATTTATCGCAATCAATATAATCTAAAACTTAGTTCCAATTAGTTTTTCGTTAGCCAAATTTTGGAATTTTTAGCTAAGTACATAATTATAAAATTGACACCGTTGATTATAGATTTTAGAAAGATACGCAACGTTATGAGCAATTTAATAACCTGTTATTTCCGAAAATGAAATGCCTGAATACTTACTTGCAGAAAACACTATACAGCTTTAAGTACATTGCGCTGTTTTTATTAAATTAATATTATATTCATAATAATTAGTACTTTTTTATTTGTTTTCTTTGGGTTAAAAATATAAAATTTTATATAATCTACAACCAGTAATTTTCTAATTTTCGCTAGTGGCGCCAACGTGGAGCAGTATTTAAGGCAGTGTGAAGTTTTATTTACCTTAAATAAATAAAAAATTTACCGCAATGATTTTTAAAATAAACAAGTAAATAAACAAACAAAAGTAGAAATAAAAAAATTGAGTTAAAGAATAAGTTTCAACAAAGAATATTTTAGCCAAATTGTGAATAAAATGCAAAATGATGGAAATTTACAAAACACAAAATATTGAATATATCTTACGATTTAATAGATCAAACGTGCGCAAATTAATTAAAATTGTTGGGGTTAGTTTTTTAAATCATTCTGGCTTTGTCTGGCGAAGATCCAAAAGTCGAAACATATGATATCAGCTGTCGCAAATTAAATCAAAGAAATTCAATCTATTTTTTGTAGTAAGATAATATAAAGTTACATTTTAAGATCCATTGGAAAAATTTCAATTTATAATTAACATAAAGTAATTTACAAAATACAGCCTGATAACCTATTACTTGTTTGTACAGGGAGATACAAGATAACACAATACGCAGCCCGTTTATTAATGATATAATAGTTGCCAAAATAAAATTTCAATTAGTTATACGCAACTAAGATTGGGATAGTTAAGTAAGTAAAATTTACAAATAATTACTACTTTTGATTATAAATTATAGAAAGATAAGTGGATGAAGGCTCAATATGCCCAACCTTTCAGTATATTTTTTGAAATAATCCATTTGAGATAAATCACTGTACTCCTGCGCAGCTTTTTAGCATTTATACTCAATGATTACAATACTGAATTTTAAAATGACTTGATATTATTTATATAATTTTGCAGGTAATCAATATGAAAAATTATAGGTTACTGTCAGTTAATCGGTACCACGAATCGGGCCGCGAAAAATATTCTATTGGAAAGAGGACAATTTTCTAAGCAATTTTTGTAATTACATTTTTTTGGATTATCCAGTAGTTTTCGAGAAAACGGCATTTGAAAATCAAAATTTTACATGCATTTTACATAGGGAATTGATCAGCTCCCGAGTTCTATTGACGGTGCGTGCGTTCTGATATAGTCTTAGTGATGGGCGGAGCACTTGTATTCAGTTGTTGTCGACCACCGGTCGGGAGCACACCGACCGTTGCTAACGAGTTTCACACCTTACGAGTTTCACCCCATTCGAGTTGCACCTTTGGCGTGGTGGTGCGACCTAGAGGGATGTTTTTAGCGAGTCAGCTACCCTCCGCTCCGGTCCCCTCCGCTCCGGGCGCTACGCGCCGTTTTGACGAACGCAACCAAGGCACTCGAGATTCTAACGTAAAAATATTTTTTAAATTATTGCATAATGTTGCGTAATACACCCGATGTACATCCCACAATGTCACAATCGCGTCTGACTGGCAACACTAAGACCATATCAAAACGCACGCACCGTCAATAGAACTTTTATGTTAATGATTTCCCTATCTAAAATGCATGTAAAATTTTGATTTTCAAAAGCCGTTTTCTCGAAAACTAATGGATAATCCAACAAATTTCTTTTTTTATTATACACAGAAAATTGTCCTCTTTCCAATAGAATATTTTTCGCGGCCGAATTCGTGGTACCGATTGTCTGACAGATCCCCGTTATATGATAATCAATTAACACGGATACCAGTAAATTTATTTAAAAACTTAAAAGATATAATGTATTTAAAGATACAAAGGAATTTGATAGCAGATATTGAAGATAATGCATTCGAAGATCTATCTATACTTTAAGTGTTCTGGAAATAAGAGGTAATTAATTAAAGAAAATTTGGAAATTTAACGTTGAAAGGACTGGAAAATGTAAATACACTATACTTTTCAGGAAACTCCATTGATACGATATCGGCCTCTAGCTTTTCTGAACACACCAAGATAGTAGAGCTGGACTTAGGGGGAAATAAATTAACCAATATACCAGCAGGAGTATTCGTAAATTTGCCCGACTTGGTTTGTGTATATATCAATAACAACGAACTTACTACTATTACGCCTGGAGCTTTTCTATCAGATGTGCAATTGGATTCGATTCATCTGTCAGGAAATAATTTTAATATAACTACTGAAAATATTTTAAGTTTGATTCTAAATGTTAATACTGTGTTTATAAACGATGATTATGAGTTGAGCAAAATTATAGAAGTTGACGTTAGAAAATTTAAACGGGAAAAACACAGCTGGATATTAGTAACATCAAATTAAAATGGTTGGGGAAAAGAATTACGCAACGATTGTTTAATATTTTTGCACAATTCTTGTCTAGATTTTATATCCAATAATATTAAATAAAATATCATCTGTATACTTTTTATTTGGCGCCTAGGGTAACCACCCTCTGTTTTTGTGTATATTTTTAGTACAAAAATTGTGCGGATTTTTAAATCAAAAACTGTATATTTTTTAAAATAAATTCCAAAAATTACGATTTCAAAATTAAGCAAACCGTAGGTTTCTTTTAATGCTCTCAATTGTTTTTCCTAAAATAAAAAACCAACGGCTACTGCAGTTTTCCACCACAATGAATCGATGAGTGGTTTTGAGTCTTCCCTACCAAAACAATTCACTATGTTCTGGTTTTTTTTTGGTGAACTAGCTACTGCAGTGCTATCCCTAACCCATGTAGCCCAGAGTGTTGGTGCAATATTGTTTTTCAATATTGCTCCGATATTGATAGCCAATATTGCACCAATATTGGCTACTGCCAACTTACTAGTTAGTGCAATGTTGGTGCAATGTTGCGCCAATATTTATATTAATATAAATATAAAGTTTATAAGACATGTTGATAAGTGTTGAATGTTTCTTTTTTGCAGTTATAATCAGCTATAAGATTTTTTCATGAATTTTAAACTCCAACTGATTTATTTCAATTTTTTACTTATGATACTTATAATTTTCATATTATGGAAAGTTTCAGTAAGTAAATTTTGAAAAATCTGTATCTATTGAATATAAATTTAAAAAAAACTTTAACTAGAATTTTTTGAGAAGATTTAAAATTGAGCATTTCTTTTAAGTATATAATCAATTGTTCCCCAAGATCCAAATTAATCGAGTTGCGCATCAATCCAGTTTCCAACCATCGATTTGCACATCAACCGAGTTCCATATCAATCGAGTTGCACATTTTTAATTGTGTGATTTTCCATAATCATATTTACGTCATCTGGACGCCATCGCGACTTACAGTAGTTCTAAGACATTCTACAGAATTTGTCAACTTGCATTTCTGTGAGTGGGATGCCGCAGGAACCTTGACTTCGCTCGAATTATTTATTCAATTGTTAAGTTACAAAACCCCTAACAATAGGCAAATTTTAATCCTTCTTCCTTATTAGCCAATAAAAATGTGTCGTTAAGCTTCAAAACCGTCCCCCCCCCCGACGTTGTGCAATCCGTGTTCTTCAGATTTGGTTCACCCACACGACCTGTAGGTTAATTTGTTTATCTCGCTATGCCCTACGGCGGAATTCAAATTGGTTTTGTTAGTTCTTTTAGGTTTTAATCCAAAATTTCAGTAAATCGGTCACCGCCAAAAATTTCTGGGTTACATTCTGAAGTTCCATTAGTGATTTGTTTGTAACCAGCCCTGCAGTGCAGTTCGCAGGTTGATTGGTAAAAGTTTTGGGTATTTGGAAAATTATTTTGTACTACTTCAAATAAGAGAATCTTGCAACAACCAATTAGGCGCGCCGATCGAAGGTTCGAGACTCATGTAAATGCAATATTAATTTCGGGACGGGCCATGGTAGTCCAGGAACCTCAGAAGCTTCATCACCCCCCCCCCGGTCCGTGTAGTGGAAAGCGACATCAACCACCGCTGTAATTTAACTAAGGTAATGATTTACAATATTTTTCTAAATTGGCTTGAACATTCAAACTTTGCATCCGGCCCAGTGCTGGCGACCGGGTATAAATTTAAGAAATAGTGCCACTCAAAGTAATCATCGCCTCTAACCGTCTGTTTTGTCCCATCAAAAGTGCCTACCCATGTAGCAAAAATCTTGTTTAACCTTTAGTTTAACGTTTAGTTTAAGAAAGTTTAACGAACTTCAAAATTTGAGACAAAATATTTGTAAATTTTTTAAAACTATTTTTGAAAGCTTTTCGTCAAAACCATGTTAGAAAACAATATTGGACCGATAATGGCTGAATATTGGTAGACAATATTGGTCTATTGGTCAATATTGGTCTATTGGTCAATCGAACTCTGGCTGAGTGCGGTCTTGTGTTGTATTTATGAACAGTGAAATAATGATTTGCTTTTTGGAGGTATAATAGGATACTGGAATCAGGAAAAGGACGTGATTAGGAACAGAAGCGGTTGGTAAATTTGTGAAATTGTGGGGAAACCACAAATACAACGGAAAAGAAAGTTTTGATGAAAAACCAAACGGCTTGAGGTATTGTAGGTTAAGTGGTGAAAATTTGTTTTTGGTGTAGTAATAGTAATTCGAGAGTCTCCTAGGGGTTGACCCGGATTTTCGTATTGTCGCTATTATATTGGAAAATCGTAATAAACTAAAATTGGACAGAATAACAGGAATAAACGTAATACAAATCGAAAGCGGGATTGGTTGCCTAAGTGCAACCGCACAAGGGTAAATGAATAAAGGAAAATACAACCGCGACAGATCTAATAGTGTACCATCAATAAGGGATCACTTCAAAAGGAGAAGAGAAGAACTAGATTCGAGTAAAGAGGAAGAGGTGTTCCAAAGAAGTAAGATAACACCCAAATCACCAATTAGAGGAGTCGAAGTAAAAGAAAAAAAAAACGAGAAGAAAACATGGAAGATTTGAAGGAGATGATAACAGGATTGGCAAAAATGGTAAACGATGGTTTCGAGGATAGTAAAAGAGAAAGTAACGAAATAAAAGAAAAACTTGAAACGATCGAAAAAAACTGGAATGACAAAGTACGTGAAATGGAACAAGTTATTGAAGAATTAACAGTGAAGGCTGGTAAGCAAGACGAAAGAATGGCAGCTTTGGAGGATCAATTGGAGAAATATGAAAAAGAAAAAAAGAGAGATAACATAGTTATAAAAAACCTAGCCATTGACGGACAAGTAACCCCTGAAAAGATAGAAAAATTTTTAAATAGTAAAATGCAAACACGGATTGAGGTAGTAGATGCTTTTAAAGTGGGAAGAATAACAGAAAAACAAGTGATCGTTGCAAAACTGAAGGACTTTGGACAAAAGAGAATGATAATGGAAAATAAAAACAAGCTAAAAGGTACAAACACTTACATCGAAAATGACTTGACTAACAAAGAAAAAGCAATACAAAATCAAATATGGGCTATAGCCAAAAATGAAATGAAAAATGGAGATAAGGTAAAGGTGGGATACCAGAAGATGTTTAAGAAAAACAAAATGTATATATGGGACAAAAAAGACAATGCCCTAAGGTTAAGCACTGATCAAGACCTACATCCAAAAAACTAAAGCAGGTGGGGGACGGAGTATCTGAATCTTCCCAGACGGATACACCAGGAAAGATAGCTGGGAGAAAGACACGAATGGGACATGGAACAGGAATAATCGAAACGGATAAGGCGGTTAAAAAAAGACGTAAGATGAAAAAAAAGAAAAGGCATGATAAGAGAAATAAAATAATTAAAATTGCGACATGGAATGTAAGAACACTGCTAAGACCAGGAAAAATGAGAGAAGTAGCGGAGGAATTAATGAGATACAAAGCAGATGTGCACTTCAGGAGATTAGATGGGGGGGACAAGGAGAAGTTGTCAAGGAGAATTTTTCGATGCTATACTCAGGTGAAGAAAAACAAGGAAAAAGAGGCACAGGTTTTGTAGTGTCAGCAAAACTACGTAAAAATATATTACAGTTTAAACCAATTAGTGGAAGATTGGCATACATAAGGATAAAATCAGAACCATCGAACATATCAATTATCAACGCATATGCGCCAACGGAGGATGACAGTGATATAATAAAAGAAGAGTTCTATAGCAAGATAGAAAATATATGCGAAACAACTTCCAAAAGCGACACCTTATTAATATTAGGTGATTTCAATGCGCAAATAGGAAAAGAGGCTCACATCGCGGAAGTAGCAGGAAAACAAACAATACATGAAACAACGAACGATAATGGAAATAGATTATGCAATCTGGCGACAGCGATAGATATGGACATCAGTAGCACTAGATTTATACACAAAAAGATACACAAAATAACTTGGGTGTGGCCGGGCGGAAACAGTGGTGATGGTAATCAAATTGACCATATATTGATCTCGAGAAAGAAGAAATCCTTGGTCAAAGACGTGAGATCGTATAGAGGGGCAAATGCTGACACAGATCATTACTTGGTAATGGGAGAACTTCAGCAAAAGGCAGTAGCAAACAGAAAAAACAACAAGGGAAATAAAAGAATAGCAACAGCAAAACTCTATGATAGCCTAACAAGAAAACATTATGAAGACATGGTAAAGCAAGAAATTGAAAATAAAGAAAGAAGTAGCATCATGGACCAAGAAATTGACATAATTACTTACAGTTTGAAAAAAAGCGCTGAACAAACGATGGGATACGAAGAAAGGAGAACACGATCAGAATGGTTCGATAATAAGTGCGCAGAGGTTAACAGACGCAAGAGAGAAGCAAGACTAAAGTGGATGAGCTCAAATACAAGTGATGACTTAAAAAATTATAAGGAAGAATGCAGCAAAGCAAGTAAAATGTATAAAATGAAAAAGAATTTATGGATAAAAAAAATTATGGCAGAACTGGAAGAAAGTAACAGATATAACAATGTACGACAGTTTTATGAAAGGATAAAAAAACAAAAAATGGGACACGAAGTGAAGACGAGAGGAATAAAGAATGCAGATGGCCAATTAGAAAATGATACAGAAGAGATAAAGAAGATATGGGTAGAGCATTTCCAAAAGTTGCTAAATATACCACACGAAAAAGAAGAACCCCAGGACATAGAGATAACAGAAGAACATCAAGATGGTAAAATGGTTATCAGAAAGATTACTCAACGATTGTTCAATATTTCTGCACAATAAGATCATCTGTGTAATTTTGTATTTGTATTTTTAGTACAAAGATTGTGCGGATTTTTAAAAGAAAAATTGTATTACATTTTTTAAAATAAATTCTAAAAATTTGCGATTTCCAAAGTAAATTTACAGTAGCTTTCTTTTGATGCTATCCGATGTCTTTCCAAATTATTTGTTAAATAACTGGTTTAAGTAACAGAAAAACTAAAGGCTGCTACAGTTTTCCAACAAAATCAATCGATGAGTGGTTTTGAGTCTTTCATACCAAAACGATTCAGGATGTTTCGGTTTTCGTTTTTTAGTTTCGTTAGTTACTGCAGTCCTATCCTTAATCCATTATTATAGTATTATTAGCGGTAAGTACAAAAATTATGATCGACCGGGGCGCGATGATCCTTATGGTATTTTTTTACATGTGCACTGAAATCATTGAAACCATACAAATCTCCGGGACCGGGTTGGGTACTCTTCGGCGCAGCCGTTTCGACGCAACCATTTTGACGCAGCCGCTTTGACGTAAAGCCGCTTTGGCGCAAGTATAGTTCGCCGCAAGTACAATTCAGCGCGAACCCCTTTAGAGCCGAGTTCGGTGCGGGTACAGTTATAATTTTAATCTTGTTATAATTCTAATTCTAATTTTATTAAAAAAGAATGATTTAAAAAATAAATTTTATTAAAAATATAATTAAAATGTAACAATAATCCTAAAAAAACAATTTAAAAAGGAATTAGTCACGCATAGCAAAATTATAAGCTAATCCGCGTAAAAAATCATATCGCGGTTATCAAAATTTTATGCCATTTTTCTCCCATGTTTTTAAAAGCATCTTTCAAAGTTAAATTGAACAATTTCGGAGATATCGTATCTGCTTGTCGAACTCTCTTCCTCAAAAATATCTTACCGGTTTTTCTAATTTCTGATTCTTTTAAATAATTTTTATAATATTAGAGTATGATTAGAGTATCTAGGGTATATTCTGGCTCGATAATATTAGTAGAGCTGTGGTAGTCTACATGGTTCGGTCTACTAAAATTCTTATACACAAAAAGTATACCAATCAATTTGAAACACAAGGTTTATAACTCGGTCATTTTACTGGTGGCACGTATGTTCTACAGACGATAACTATAACAAAAACGGGAAGCAAAAAAAAGCTTGGGACGATCTTAGAGAAGATGGAAAGACAGAGAGAGAGAGAAGGAGAAAATCATGGAAAGAAAACGGAAAGGCTTAAATTCAGAAGTGGAAAATTAGGCCGAAGCAGAAGAAGTTGGAAAATTTAATCATTAGTTGCAAATGGTGCAAGTTAAAAACATTGTTGAGAAAAATTATGCAATAATTGTACAATATTGTTGCACAATTTATTTCTTCTTTCGTAGCAAAGTGAGAGACCGTGGTTTGTATGTTGGTCATACTTCCACTGAACCCTTCATTTATGCAGTGATTTAAAACAAGCGTTTTAAAAACGCGTTTTCGCAAAAAATTCAGTTCGCACACTTTCATAATGACAATTCAAACGAAACTAATCACATTTGACATTAAATAGATAAACGAAGGTACAGTAAAAAAAGCAAGAGGATTGATAGATTATTACTAATGTTTTGATGCGATTGAAATTTGTCCAGCTACTTTCGGCTCCATACGTTAATAAAAAATTAAATATTATATCGAAAAACTATTGTGTACAAAAATTTAAAACTTTTTCTTTTGTAGAAATGTTATGGGCGACAATTTTGAGACTGAAATAGAGATATGACATATTATAAACAAATGTTTTTCTCACTTACGAAATATTGCATTTGTCAATATTTATGCTGAGGTGTACGAAATTTTATCAGACGACGCAGAAGTACCACACAAGTCATTTAAATAAAAAAAATACTTTTTTACAAGATGTGGGTTCCGACCAATAGCAAAATTTACCATCGATAACATTCGACCCGCTTAATAATAATATAATCGTTGCCAAAGTAGGATTTCAATTAGTTATTCGCAGCTAATATTTGGAATAATAAAGTAAGTTCATTTTACAAATATTTATGTACAACTTTTGATTATAAATTTTAAAAGATATGTAACTTGGCGAGAACTTAATATGACGTATTGTTTTTCGACAACTTCCAGTATATTTTTTGTGATAAATTAGGTGACATAAAGTAGTGTTCTGTTGCGCATCTTTTTTAAACTCATACTCAATGATTACAACAATGAATTTCAAAAAATTTTTTTATTATTTTGTAGGTCAACAATATGAAAAATTATATATTTACAATTTGTGGCTTCTTAATCTTTTGGGTTGGATCAATTAAAGGCGAGAAAGAAAATAATCCATGTCACTTTAAATTATCTGAAGATGGTCTTATGGTCTTATGCGAAGATGGTCTTATGCGAAGAAACCAACAATGATATTCATGATCTAGAAACTAAATTTAGAAACAATAATACAACAAAATTTTTTTATAGAAGTTCCGTTGATGCTGTGATCATAAGTAAATGCCACGTTAGCGGATTCGAAAATAATATCTTGCAAAAATTTCCACATTTAAGAAATTTCAAAATTACTGAAAGTCCTTTAAAAGAAATACCCGAAAAACTATTTCGTGGAATACACACGCTCGTCTTCATCGAAATATATAAAACCAATATTTTAAAGTTGGAACCTAATACATTTGAAGGCTTAGATCGACTTCAAAAATTGAAGATTAACCACAACAAAGTATTAGCTGACATTCCATAGGACTTATTTAAAGATTTAACTTCGTTACAATCTCTTCGCCTTTCGTTCAACAAACTTGAAGAATTGGCACCTGAAACTTTCTCGTCTTTGCAAAATTTAGAAGATTTGTATCTCCGTAACAATCACATTAAAGTATTGCCTGCAGATATATTCAAAAATAACTCAAAACTACGCAACTTGGAACTTAACAACAATAAATTATCAATAATCGACGGACAGTGGTTTTCTTCGTTGAAACAATTAAAAAAGTTAACATTAGGCCAAAATAAAATTGAAGAAATTCCATCCAATATTTTTAAAGACCTAGAATTGTTGTGATATTTGGTAACGGGAAATCGTATATCCAAAGTGTCCGAAGAAGCATTTGTAGGTTTAACTTCGATTATTTCTTTACACATGGGAGTTAATAAAATTGCAGAATTACCATTAAACGTTTTTCAAACTGTAAAAACTCTGCAAGGCATAAAGTTGTCCAACAATCGATTAACACGGATACCAGTAAATTTATTTAAAACCCTAAAATATTTAATTTATATCAGTGTAGATAGGAATTTAATAGAAGATATTGAAGATAATGCATTCGAAGATCAATCTTACTTAGATGTTCTAGAAATAAGAGATAATAAATTAAAGAAAATTGGAAATTTAACAATGAAAGGACTGGATAATGTAAGTACACTATTCTTTTCAAGCAATTCCATTGATACGCTATCGGCCTCTAGCTTTTCTGAACAAACCAAAATAGTACATCTGGACTTAGGGGGCAATAAATTAACCAATTTACCTGTAGGAGTGTTTGTAAATTTGCTCAACTTGGAGCAAGTGCTTATCAATAACAATAAACTTACTACTATTACGTCTGGAGCTTTTCCATCAACAGTCCCATTGCATTGGGTTGATCTGTCAGGAAATAATTTTAATATAACTACCGAAAATATTTTAAATTTGATTCCAAATGTTGGTATGGTGTCTTTAAACGGCGATTATGAGAAGGGCGAAATAATAGAAGTCGACGTTAGAAAATTTATAAGCGAAAGAGGCAGCTGGAAATTAGTAGCCACAATTTAAAATCGTTGTGCAGAAAGATTACGCAACGATTATTCAATATTTCTGCATAATTCTTGTTTAGATTTTATATCCAATAATATTAAATAAAAAATCATCTGTATAATTTTTATTTGGCGTATAAGGTATATTAAATCTGTTTAATTTTTGTGCATATTTTTAGTATAAAGATTGTGCAGATTTTTACAGCAAAAATTGTATATTTTTCAAAATAAATTCTAAAAATTACGATTTCATAATTACACGTGCCGTAGGTTTCTTTTGATGCTATCCAAAGTTTTTTCTAAATTATTTGTTAAATAATTGGTTTAAGTAAAGGGAAAACCAGCGATCAATCAATGAGTGGTTTTGACTCTTTCATACCAAAGCGATTAAAGATTTTTGGTGTACTAGTTACTGCAGTGCTGTCTCTAACCCATATATCACACAATGATGACGAAATATTGCAAGATTTAGCCAATATCGGTTCAACTTTGTTTTCCAATAATAATACAGCATATCTTATTCCTGTCGGAATATTTGCTACCCCCGTAGGGATTTTACAAAGCCGTTTATTGGGGTGGCTTAGTCCCCACTTTCTTTACAATTCAATCCAATCTAATATCTGACTTGGTCTCATTTGTTATTCTTCTCCATGTTCCTCTGTTCATTAATTTTATTTTCCAGTCTTCTATTCTCATCCTTTGTATGTCCTCCATTACCTGGTCCCACCAACGAATCTTAGGTCTCCCTCTAGTACGTGCCTCCATTGGTTTCCATTCTGCGATTTTTTTTGTAATTGTCTTTTCGTTGCTTCTCATCACGTGTCCAAGCCATTTTAATCTCATAGATTTTATTATTTTCACTATATCTTCATTTCCCATCTCTTGCATTATTTCAACGTTCATCATAGGTCTGCACTCCTGTTCATTTATCTTTTTTGGTCCCAATATCTTTCTCAATATTTTCCTTTCTAAAACTCGTAAATCTTCTTCTTCTCTCTTCGCTATACATAGAGTCTCTGCCGCATACGTAAGTACCGGTCTTATTAACGTTTTATATATTCTTATCTTAGTTGTTCTTGATAAATTTCTATTGCTTAATAATTGTTTGTTAGCATAGTATGCTTTGTTACCTAGTTGCGTTCTTCTTCTTATTTCTTTTTGTCTTTCATTTGTGTTATTTACTAATACTCCCAGATAATTAAATTCATCCACCTCTTCGTATATATAGTCTTCGATTTGTAATCCGTCTTTTGTATTTTCTTTCGGACATTTCATGTATTTGGTTTTATTTCTGTTGATTAATAATCCCATTGTTCTTGCTGTCTCTTCTATTTTTTTGCAGGTTGTAATTAATTTTCTTTTAGATCTTGATATGACTACTACGTCATCTGCGTATGCAATTATTTGCACTTCCTTATTTATGATTGTTCCTTCAGTTTTAATCTTTCTTGTTATTTTTTCGAGAATCAGATTAAACAATGTTGATGACATTGCATCTCCCTGTCTCACCCCGCTATTTATTGTGAAGTCATTGGTTTCTCCGCTTGAAGTTCTTATGCAGGCTGTGGTTTCTTCCAGAGTTATTCTTGTTAGTCTTGTAAGTTTATTCGGAATCTTAAAACTTTTCATGGTTTCTATTAGTTTGTTTCTTTTTATTTTGTCAAACGCCTGTCTGAAATCTATAAACATCATATACATATTTATGTTGTATTCATAGCTTTTTTCTATTATTTGTTTTAACACATATATAGCATCCACTGTCGATCTTCCCTCTGTAAATCCATACTGATATTCTCCAATTATTTCCTTTGTATAACCTTTCAATCTTTTATTTATCAGCATCGATAATACTTTATACGCGGAGTTCAGTAGGGTGATTCCTCTATAGTTCTCGCACTTTTCCCCATCTCCCTTCTTTTTTATAGTAATTATTATTCCTTCTTTCCATTGTTTGGGCATACTTTCTTTTACCCATACCTGCTTTATGATTTTAAATATTCTTTCGTGTAACACTTCTCCCCCGTACTTCAGCAATTCCGCATTCAAACCATCTCTACCTGGAGACTTTCCATTTTTGAGTCTATTTATTATTTCTATTACTTCCTCGTAAGTTGGTTCATCTACTTGTTGGTCTTCTTCATTTATTACTTCATGCCGTTCACCCTCTTCCACAGTCAGGAGTTTTTGAAAGTGTTCCACCCATATCTGTTTTACTTTATCTATGTCGTCTTCCAATTTTCCTTCACTGTTCTTCATTCCTCTTGTTTTTACTTTATGTCCTGTTTTGTGTCGCTTTAATTTTTCGTAGAATTGACGATTGTTGTTTTGTTTGTTATCTTTCTCTATTTCTTCCATAATTTCATTTATCCATAGGTTTTGTTTTCTTTTATATATTTTACTAGCCTCCTTTCTGATTTCCTTGTAGTTTTCCAAATCATTATTGTTTTTGGTAGTCAACCACTTTATTCTTGTCTCTTTTTTTGCTTTACTCAATTCCCTACACTCATCATCAAACCATTCTCTATCTGTTCTCTTCTCCTTGTAGCCTATTACTTCTTCTGCACTCTTTCTTAAGATGTCTGTGATATTTTCATACTCTTGTTCCACATCATCGCTTCTTTCTTTAGTTGTTATTAGTTTCTTTACCGCATCTTCGTAGCTCTCTTTTACTTTGTCACTAGTGAACTTGTTTACTTCTAAATTTCTATTAATACTTTTCTTTGTCGCACCATGTGTCGTCTTTTGCTTAACTTCTGCCACTACTAGATAGTGGTCAGTATCAGCATTGGCGCCTCTGTATGTTCTTACATCCATGATTGACGTTCTTTTCTTTTTTGATACCATGATGTGATCAATCTGATTTCCTTCTTCGGCTCTTCCGCCCGGCCATACCCAAGTTATCTTGTGTATTTTTTTATGTTTGAATCGTGTACTGCTAATCTCTAGGTTTGTCGCTGCCGCCAAATTGCACATCATATGTCCATTATCGTTAGTTATATCATGAATTGTCTGCTTGCCCGCCACTTCATCAATGTATTTTTCTTTTCCCACTTTAGCATTGAAATCGCCTACAATCATTAACATATCTGTTTTGGCAATCGTATCGCACAATTCCTCTAAATCATTGTAAAATTTTTCTTTTTCTACTTTGTTGCTATCCTCTGTAGGGGCATAAGCGCTGATAATTGACATGTTTATGGGTTTCTTTTTAATTCTAATATATGCCAGTCTTCCATTCACAGGTTTAAACTGTACTACGTCATTATACAATCTGTTTGTACCATAAACCCTGTGCCATTCATTCCCTGTTGTTCTTCTCCAGAGTATAACATTACATATCCAGACTTGGCAATTTCTCCTTGGCCTTTCCATCTAATTTCTTGTAGTGCAGCTACATCTATTTCATACCTTGTTAGTTCGTTGGCAATTTCATTTATTTTTCCCGCTCTTAAGAGAGTTCTAATATTCCATGAAGCTACTCGAATTATTTTTTTTTTCTTTTTTTTCTTTTTGTCTGTATTTTTTCTTTTTTCCTTTATTTTCTGCATTGTTGTCGTTTCTGTTCCAACATTTTCTTTTGGAGCAACTAGTTGGAACGTTCCAGTTGCCCCTTCCTCCTCTTCTGCTAGTTTTTTGATGGTTGTGATGGGTGTCTAGCCAGCTCCAGATTATTCATAGATTTGTTCCATATGTATGTTTTATCTTGTTTGTACATTCTCTGAAAACCAACCTTAATCTTTTCTCCATTCTTAATCTCACTCCTGGCAACTTCCCATATCTTGTTCTGAATTTCTTTTTCTTGGCTGGTTAAATCTTTTTCAATGTAAATATTTCTTCCTCTCAGTTTATTCTTATTTGCCATTACACTGTTCTTTTGGTCTCGATTCTTTAATTTCGCTAACACCACTTCTTTTCCAAGTACTTTGCTTATTTTAAATGCCTCAGTTACCTCTACCCTTACCTTCAGCTCTTTTTCTAGAAAACTTTCAACTTCTTCCCTTGTCGCTATTCCCAGTGGCGGAGAGCTCTTTATAACAATGTTAACCTCTTTTCTGTTCTTTTCATACATTTCAATTTGATTCTCTAGCTTGACGATTCTTTCATCTTGGTTTATGACTTTTTCCCCTAGTTCTTGTATTACTATTTTCATTGCTTGTCTTTCTTCGTTCCATCTCTTCTCTGTATTTTCGAGGTGCTCTTTAATATCTTTTATTTCCTGTTTGGTGCTACTAAAGCCCTTGTCCACCACTGCAGTCAATTTCAGCATCATTTCCTTTAATTCGTCCATTTCTTTCGATGGTTTTGGTTCAGCTATAATTTCTGTATTCTGCTTTTTTGGAGATGCAAGAGTTTTTCTGCTTCTTTGGAATATCTGATTTTGTTTCAGGTAATCACTCGAACCCTCTGCTTCAATTTGTTCCTTTTCTTCTTCTCTTTTTCTTTTTATATAATCCCTAATAGATGGAACGCTATTTGATCTGTTTCTATTCCCCTTATTTGTAATATTCATTTAATTTGACTACAATTTAGTTCTTGGATGGTTTTTCTCCTTTTTCTGTTATTCAATTTTGATTTCTCAACGCCACTCTACAGCTCTGCTTTGTGAAAGTAGCAGTGCCAAAAATCAGACCCGCGAACAACACAAGCACCCGGTTCAACACCTCGGAGAAGCTAGCGTTGTACTAAAATGAAATTCCTTTGTAGATGGTTTCTCGCTCCAGTAACGTAGTGCTTTTTCTCAAAATACTGCTTAGGTTGGCACTATATCTAATCTTCCGAACTGACATGTAAATCTAACCCTGAAATAAATTTGTTTCACTTTCGTTATTCTCACGTATTGAGTCTTTTTGCTTTCCACAAACACTCTCTGAATAACCCTTCACCTTTCTGTGACAGTGTACACCCTCTCCTTTTTACTTTTTCAATAAATTTCACTATATAGCTCAAACTTCACAATACAGTTCAACCAAAACAACTTATTAGCAGGACCGTATTCCGTATTTAGGGGGCAATAAATTAACCAATTTACCTGTAGGAGTGTTTGTAAATTTGCTCAACTTGGAGCAAGTGCTTATCAATAACAATAAACTTACTACTATTACGTCTGGAGCTTTTCCATCAACAGTCCCATTGCATTGGGTTGATCTGTCAGGAAATAATTTTAATATAACTACCGAAAATATTTTAAATTTGATTCCAAATGTTGGTATGGTGTCTTTAAACGGCGATTATGAGAAGGGCGAAATAATAGAAGTCGACGTTAGAAAATTTATAAGCGAAAGAGGCAGCTGGAAATTAGTAGCCACAATTTAAAATCGTTGTGCAGAAAGATTACGCAACGATTATTCAATATTTCTGCATAATTCTTGTTTAGATTTTATATCCAATAATATTAAATAAAAAATCATCTGTATAATTTTTATTTGGCGTATAAGGTATATTAAATCTGTTTAATTTTTGTGCATATTTTTAGTATAAAGATTGTGCAGATTTTTACAGCAAAAATTGTATATTTTTCAAAATAAATTCTAAAAATTACGATTTCATAATTACACGTGCCGTAGGTTTCTTTTGATGCTATCCAAAGTTTTTTCTAAATTATTTGTTAAATAATTGGTTTAAGTAAAGGGAAAACCAGCGATCAATCAATGAGTGGTTTTGACTCTTTCATACCAAAGCGATTAAAGATTTTTGGTGTACTAGTTACTGCAGTGCTGTCTCTAACCCATATATCACACAATGATGACGAAATATTGCAAGATTTAGCCAATATCGGTTCAACTTTGTTTTCCAATATTGCACTAATATTGGCAGTAGGTTGGTGCAATATTGCGGCAAAATTGATGATTTATTTCAATTCTACTGCGACCGGACGATCGCAAAAAAGATGTGTTGAAAATGTAAACTTTAGAAAGTCAATGCTATAATAAATAATAATAACAAATAAATGCATAGTAACTTATGTAAAACCTTTAATTTTATAATAATAAATTAAGATTAAAAATTTTGATGACTTTATTATTTATTTGCGTCTTTTGGAAAGATAGCGCCGGTTAAAATAAATGTAGTGCAAAATTCAGTTTCTATTGGTTACTCGTCGCTAAGGCTCGGAGTTTTTTAGTGGGTAAGGTTTTATTAGCGGTATAAACCATCTGGAAAGTTTCAGTAAGTAAATTTTGAAAAACTTGTATCTATTGATTATAAATTTTAAAGAAAATTTAACTAAAACTTTTTGAGAAGATTTAGAATTACTTATCTCTTTTAAATATATAATCAACTGTTTCCCAAGATCCGGATTAATCGAGTTGCGCATCAATCGTATTCCCAACCAAGAGATTTGCATATCAGCCAATTTCCATATCAACCGAGTTGTACATCAATCACGTTCCCAATTAATCGAGTTGCACATTCTCAATTGTGTGATTTTCCATAATCATATTTACATACGTCATCTAGACTCATAATTTTAGTTTTATCATTTATAAACTTCAATCCCCTACTTTTGAACGCTTGGTTAAGCTGGCGGAGCATTTATTTAAGTTTATTTAGATCACTAGACACAACAACAATATCGTCAGAATAGTATATTCTGAAACAAGTTTGGAATTAGGCATATTCCGCACGAGGGAAAAGTTTGTCACCCGAGCCGACAGGCGAGGGTGACGGTTCACGAGTGCGGAATAGCCATTCCAAACGTGTTTCAGACTATACTTTCTATACGACTATTAAAATAATAAGCTGTATAAGTTTTGACCGTAATTAGAATTTGTAAAAATGAGAAAAATTTTTTGTGCGTGATCGATCTGAATTTTTGCACATGCTTTCCTACCGTTAATTCACAGGGGGGAAGTTGAGGCGAGGAGGGGAGAAGTTTTTGCTCAGTTTTTCGATATCTAACGCCGTTTTCGAGTTATTGCTAATTCAAGTTTGTGTGGCGGAAACGCAGCAATAACTCAAGAACGGCGCTAGATATCGAAAAACTAAGCAAAAAATTGTCCCCCCTCGTACACATCCCTTGTGAATTATCGGTAGGAAAATATGTGAAAAAATTCAGATCGATCGCACGCAAAGAAGTTTACTCATTTGACAAACTTGACTTTTGTTGATGTGTAAATAAATTGAGTTCAAAAATTTGGTAATAGATGTCACTTCAAATAGTAGTCTATTCTTTGCTCTAATTGGTCTAATCTGTGTGAGAATAATTATGCTCGCACCGATATCGGTGTGAGAATAAAAAAAAGAAAGAATGTAGATATTCTGTATTTAAAAATAGAATCAGAATGCCCACATTCTATGATAGTCGTATAGAAAATTATAGATGGTTCAAATACGACCCATCATTTTTTTGCCTTTCTTCTCCCATGCTTTTAAAAGCATCTTCCAAAGTCAAGTTGAACAATTTCAGAGATATCGAGTCTCCTTTTTTTCTATTATTTTTCTATTTTCGCATTCTTATAGATGCTTTTGAAAATATTAGAGTATCTAGTGTCTATTCTGGCTCGATATTATTAGTAGATGTTATGTTATTTCGTTTGTACCTTGTATATTATATTTTGTAAATATTTTTAGTGGATTTATCTTTTTATGTTGGTAACAATATTATTATTGAAAATTACGTTAAAAGACGCACATGTTAAAATACATTATTCTAAATTCATTTTTCAATAAAGAAGTTTATTTTCAAGTGGCTTTAATTTCAAAACCCTCGATACAACAGTAGAGCGATGGAAGTCTACATGGTTCGTTGTATTAAAGTTCTTCTACTAAATAATATACCAACCAATTTGAAACACAAGGTTTATATCATGGGCATTCTACTGATGGTCACGTATACCCTACAGATAATGTCTAGAACAAAAAAGACATCAAATCGCCTGAGAGCGACCCAGCGGGCGATGCAGAGAGCACTGATGGTCATCTCTCTAATAGACAAAATCAGAAACAATGTGATTAGAGCAACGCCTAGAATAAAGGATGTGGCTAGACAAATATCGGAGCTGAAATGGCACTGGGCTGGACTTGTGACACGACAGAAAAGAGATCGATGCACACTGAAGATTGCGCAATAGCGACCAAGGGAAACAAAGAAAAGTTTAGAATGACCTCAGAGAAGAAGGAGAGACAGAGAGAGCTAGTGAATAATGGAAGGAAAACGGAAAGGCCTAAATTTGTGAGTAAAAAACTAAGGACAAAGCAGAAGAAGTTTACACAATCTTTCACAATCACAAAAATTGAACAAATGGTTCAAGTTAAAAAAGTTGTGAAGAAAAATTAAGCAATAATTGTTTAATATTTCTGCACAATTAATTTCTTCTTCCGCAGCGAAGCGAGGGACCGCGGTTTGTATCTTGGTCATGTTGGATACATACTGCAGCTGTTATCTAAGGCCCAATATCGATCTGTGGGTTCTGGGAAAGACAATGGAAAACCACTCCATTTATATTTCCTAGTAAGTCACCTTGGCCTCTACTAAGTGGATTGTCAAAGGAGAAAAAAAAAACCACCACAAAAGAAATACTAGTCATATAATAATAATTCTACACTATTAATTAAACTATCAAAATTTTTAAAAATGTAAAAAAGTAGATTTTGGATTGTATGAACTATCAAAAGATAAATACTCATTCCACAATACTTATTCAAAAAATTAAGTAAGGCATGAAGCTACTGCAGAAGGAGAATCGCTGGCCTAGAACAGCCTTGTAGATGATATAGCCATCACATGGGCGGCAAGGGTAAACTGTACTACTGATCAGTACCGCAACTAGGCCCGCTGTAAACGTAGCATTTTACGCCCACCCCCAACTTAAATTTTTGGCAAAATTTAAATGAGGCTTTCGTGTGATTTATTGTTTTTGTTTGCCCCTTTGTTTACAAAATCAGCGGCGTTCACTGCTTTGAGCTTTTTTTGTCTCGTTCTGCCTATTTCCCGGTGCAACAGCATTAATTGTCCCAATCTAATTACGACACTGCTACTGATGATTTTAAAATTACTCCGCAGTAGCTATACATCAATTGAAATCTCCGCATAATTACATATATGCCGCTATCGACTTAATGTGGTATTGCACGTATCCGGTGATTTAATTCCCAGTAATTTGGTCCTCGGTAATTTAACCTCCGGTAATTTCACTCCTTGCTAATTAGATCCCCTGGCTGGTTTTCTGGCTGCATTTTGGGTGCTTTTTGGCTGCTTTTTGGTTGTAGCTGATATGATACAAAACGATATGTAAGGTTAATGACGCAGTTGCGCATCAGCCTCATTTGTAAATCGTGAACTTTAATGGTATACCTATAAATAGCAGCATTTGAGTTATTTAATTTATTTAACTAAGTTTGGATAGAATCTGGGAAAATAATTGCTGAAGAAATCTGGTACACAAGTGAAGGGAAGTCTAAGAAAATTTGAGAAAATATTGGGAAACCTTAGGAAATTTTAGAAAATCAGAGGAAATCTAAGGATGTGTTGGATAATCTTATAAATCTTATTTAGAAATTGCAAAAAATCTATATTTTATGAATAGCCTCCTCAAATGATGAAGTTACGAGTCGCCGCTGCTAATAACTTATCTAAGAAAAATTAACTTTTAATTAAGTGAATATATAGTACTAGTTATATAACCGATTTATCGCAATCAATGTAATCAAAAACTCATCAGTTACAATTAGTTTTTGGTTAGCCAAAACTTGGAATTTTTAACTACCCAAGTAAAATTATTATAAAATTGTAACTGTTGATTATAAATTTTAGAAAGATACGCAACGTTATGAGCAATTTAATAACCTATTATTTCCGAAAATGACCGAAATGTTTTGGAAAAATTGTGTAATTTAAATGTACTTGGAGATTTTTTGTAATACAGCACAATTATGTTATATTATGGTAACCAACGTAGGGCAGTATTTAAGGTAGTATGAAGTTTGAATAAAAAAATATCGTCATTTCTGCCGCAATACCTTCAATCATCAGTACACCAAATTTTATGGAAACATATCCGTAGATTTGTTTAGTGTGTGCTATATTGGTGGTCACTCAAGAAGTGGCCATGTGGCCAAAAGCTTTTTCCACTCAATTTCTATTGTTAAAGTGCGGTTTATCACCACACACCACAAAAATTTTTATTTTAAAAAAGAGTTTTTAAAAATAAAGAATAAAGCGGGGTTACCCCTGTATTCATAAAAATATTTAAAGAGTGTTTTAAACCTATTTTAACTAAAACGTTCATTAAAGTTAAACAACCAATGAAAACCTTACAACATAGACAAATGAACGTTTGTGATTGGTGTTTTATGACGCTTGCATTTTAAAGGGTTTGTAAAGCTATTTTAACTTTCTAAAATTTTTATGAATACAAGAAAAATATACCTTATTAATTTAAAATTATCATTTTTAATAGAGCACAGTAATTTTCAATCATTCAAAAATAATTAATAAATTGTAAACTGTCAGATTTGACCACTTGACATGTAAATAATAAAAATGATTTTGAAAAAAAACTTGCGAAATTAATGTCATGCCATATGACAAGCCACCTAATAAATTTTGACAAAAAAATAGATAAAGTATAAGATTTCAGTTAATATTTTCTGTAATTTTCTTGCCTTTACATTTGGCTCAATTATTTCCTCGCCAATACTTATTGTATTTTAAAAACTCTCAGCACATATAATTTTATCCCAAGCGGTTCAACATTTCCGGAGAATCGAAGACATTTTGATATTTTTTATTTATTTTATTGTGGTAGCTCTGGCAAAGATTTCTCTGCCTAAACCTTATTTTCACCACTAGAGCCCACCAGACATACGCCCAAAAAGTTTAACTGCCATCGACGCAGAAATGCCGAAGAAAGTTTAAACTTTGCCAACTAATAATTTTTGACAGATGACATATAAAAATTTAATTTTAGCAATTCTGGATAAAGCTTTTCAAAGTCTTTAAATTAAGCTATCACAAGACAAAATAATCGTTTTCAAAAATCTTGTTATTTTCTTGTAGTGGCACTCCTGATTGACAGATCGCGACGAAAACCTTATTTTCATCTTTCTACCATAAACCCTACTACTATACCAAATTTGGCCGTGATTGCTTAGATGGTTCCGGAATAAATAGAGAAACACAATTTGATGACCGACCGACAGACTGATACAGAAATTTTTTTTTATTTTTAGCAGATCTTTACGTTTGTGAACACGGGGATCTCGAAAATGTAAAAAAAAATTTTGAAACTTTTTTTTTCGATTACCTTACCTCCAAAAAAAAATTTTTTTTTGATTGGAAGTAAAACTTAACCCAATGATTTTTAAAATAAACACGCAAACAAACACATAAAAAAGAAAATAAAGTGGAAATAATAAAATTGACTTCAACAATAGAAAAAATTTAATATGCTGGATATGATAATAATCTTTCCGCAGCTTTAACAAAAAAATTTTTAAATAAATTATGAATTAAATACAAAAAAAAAGGTAATTTACAAAATACAAATAATTGAATATATCATAATCTTATATCATAATTGAAATTGTTCCGGTTAGTTTTTTAAATCATTTTGGCTTTGCCTGATGAGGATTCAAAATTCGAAACTTGTGATATCAGCTGTCGCAAACTAAAGCAAAGAAATTGTATCTATTTTTTATAGTGTAATACTACTAAAAAGTTACATTGAATGAATATTTAACCTAAAACAAACATTCATTGGAAAAATTTCATTGCAAAATTTAATTTTATAATTAACATAAAGTAATTTTTAAAATTACAGATCTGATAACCTATTACTTGTTTGTACAGAGAGATACAAGATAGCATAATATTCGGCCCGTTTAATAATAATATAATCGTTGCCCAAGTAGGATTTCAATTAGTTATTTGCAGCTAATATTTAGAATAATAAAGTAAGTACATTTTACAAATAATTATGTACAACTTTTGATTATAAATTTTAAAAAGATATGTAACTTGGCGGGAACTTATAATATGTGACGTAATGTTTTTCGACAACTTCCAGCGTATATTTTGAGATGAATTTGGTGACATAAATTAGTGAACTGTTGCGCATCTTTTTTAAATTTATACTCAATGATTATAATACTGAATTTCAAACATTTTTTTTTATAATTTTGTAGGTAATCAATATGAAGAATTATATATTTATAATCTGTGGCCTCGTAATCTTTTGGGTTGGGTCAATTAAAGGAGAGAAAGAAAATAATCCATGTCACTTTAAATTATCTGAAATTGGTCATATGGTTTGCGAAGAAAGCAACCGTTCAGTGGTAGACGATTACAGTGCTCACCATGATCAAGAAATTAAATTTAGAAACAATAATCCAACGAAAATTTTTTATAGAAGTTCCGTTGATGCTGTGATCATAAGTAAATGCCAGGTTAGCGGATTCGAAAAAAATATTTTGCAAAAATTTCCCCATTTAAGAAATTTCAAGATTACTGAAAATCCTTTAGATGAAATACCGGAAAAACTTTTTCTTGGTGTACACACTCTCGCTTTCATCGAAATATATAAAACTAATATTTCAAAGTTGGAACCTAATACATTTGAAGGCTTAGATCATCTTCTAAAATTGAAGATTAACCACAACAATATATTATCTCACATTCCAGAGGACTTATTTAAAGATTTAACTTCATTACAATCTCTTCGCCTTTCGTTCAACAAACTTGAGGAATTGGAACCTGAGACTTTCTCGTCATTGCAAAATTTAGAAGATTTGTATCTTCATAACAATCACATTAAAGTATTGCCCGCAGATATATTCAAACGTAACTCAAAACTCCAAAATTTGGAACTTAACAACAATAAATTAACAATAATCGACGGACAGTGGTTTTCTTCGTTGAAACAATTAAAAAGGTTAACATTGAGCCGAAATAAAATAGAAGAAATTCCATCCAATAATTTTAAAGGCTTAGAATCGTTGTGGTATTTGGGATTAACGGGAAATCGCATATCCAAAGTTTCCGAAGAAGCTTTTGTGGGTTTAACTTCGATTACTTCTTTAGACATGGGATTTAATAAAATTGAAGAATTACCATTAAACGTTTTTCAATCTGTAAAAACTCTGCAAGGTATAATGTTGTACGATAATCGATTAACACGGATACCAGTAAATTTATTTAAAAACCTAAAAGATGTAATTTATCTCAGGGTAGAAAGGAATTTGATAGAAGATATTGAAGATAATGCATTCGAAGATCTATCTTCTTTAGGTGTTCTGGAAATAAGAGGTAATAAATTAAAGAAAATTGGAAATTTAACATTGAAAGGACTGGAAAATGTAAATACGCTGTACTTTTCAAGAAACTCCATTGAAACGATATCGGCCTCTAGTTTTTCTGAACAAACCAAGATAGTAGATCTGGACTTAGGGGAAAATAAATTAACCAATTTACCTGTAGGAGTGTTCGTAAATTTGCCCGACTTGGACCGCGTATATATCAATAACAACGAACTTACTGCTATTACGCCTGGAGCTTTTCCCTCAGAAGTCCCATTGTATTCGGTTCATCTGTCAGGAAATAATTTTAATATAACTACCGAAAATATTTTAAGTCTCATACCAAATGTTAATATTGTGTTTTTAAACGATGATTATGCGTTGGGCGAAATAATAGAAGTCGACATTAGAAAATTTATACGCGAAAGAGGCAGCTGGAAATTATTAGCAGAAATTTAAAATCTTTGTGCAGAAAGATTACGCAACGATTGTTCAATATTAGTCTTATATCCAATAATATTAAATAAAAAATGATCTGTGTAATTTTTATTTGGCGTGGAAGGTATATAAAATTTCTGTTTAAATTTTGTGCATATTTTTAGTAAGTACAAAAGTTGTGTGAATTTTTTTAAAAAATTGTAAATTTTTCGATATAAATTCTAATATTTACGATATCCAAATTAACCGTACCGTAACTTTCCAATATTTGATGCTATCCAATATTTTTCTAAAATGTTTGGTAAATAATTGGTTTAAGTATCAGGAAAACCAGCAGCGCTGCAGTTTTCCTCCAGAATCAATCGATGAGTGGTTTTAAGTCATGTCAAAACGATTCAGAATGTTTTGCGCCGATATTGAAAATCAATATTGCATCAATATTGGCTGTTGACAAGTGTTTAATTTTTCTTTTTGGCAGTTATAATCCGCTATAAGCTTTTTGCTATAATTTTTAATTTTACACTGATTTATTTCAATTTTCTACAGTGACCGGACGAATGTATTGAAAATGTAATCTTAGAAAGTCAACGCGATAATAAATAATAATAACAAATAAATGCATAATAACTTATGTAACATATTTAATTTTATAATAATAAATTAGATTAAAAACTTGATGACCTTATTTATTTACGTTTTTCAGAAAGTTATCGCCGGTTCAAATAAATGTAGTTCAAAATTCAGTTTCTATTGGATACTTGTAGCTAAGGCTCGGAATTTTGTAGTGGGTAAGGTTTATTAGCTGCATAAACCATCTGGAAAGTATCAGTAAGTAAATTTTAAAAAACTTGTAGCTATTGAATATAAATTTAAAAAATTTTTGAATTTCGAATTGTGTATCTTTCTTAAATTTATAAATAATTGTTATAATATAAAATTAATAATAAATTTGTGAATTTTTTAGGTAATCAACATGAAAAATAATATAATTATTATAACCTGTGGCTTCTTTATTTTGTCCCTTGGGTTAATTAAGGGAGAAGGTCAAAATGACCCATGCTATTTTAAATTATCTGAAGATGACTTATTTATTTGTAAAGAAGACAAACATTCATTGGTGACCAAAAACGACCTTCACGATGAAAACATCCGTGTTGATGGCAATAATCCAAGCCAGTCTTTCTACAGAAGTTCCGTAGATTCTGTGGTAATTAGCAACAGTCTACTATATAGCTTCGAAGAAAATATATTTCGGGAATTCACTCATTTAAGAAATTTCAAAATTATCGAAAGCGCTCTCGAAGAAATACCGGAGAAACTCTTTAATGACACTCATAGTCTCTTCTTCATTCAAATATATAAAACCAAAATTGTAGAATTGTATCCTCAGACATTTTATGGTTTAGCTCAACTGCGAATTTTGAGCATCAACAGCAACAAGTTAGCTCACATCCCGAAAGATTTATTTAAAGATTTAACCAACTTACGATCTCTACGTCTTTCAAATAACGAACTCATGGAATTGGCTCCGGAAACTTTCTCGTCTTTACAAAATTTAGAAGATTTATATCTGGATAACAATTACATTAAAGAACTGCCGGTGGATGTTTTCACAAATACTCAAAATTTAAAAAAATTAGAACTTTTCCATAATAAAATTACAACAATCGACGGCCAATGGTTTACCACGTTGAAACAGTTGAATAGTTTACGATTGGATCGAAATAAAATCAAAGAGATTCCATCCAATTTTTTGGAAAGTTTGGAATCATTAGAGGATTTGAATTTAATGGAAAATTATATATCAGAAGTTTCTGAAAACGCATTTTCCGGCTTAAAATCGCTCAGTTCTTTAGCATTGGGAAACAATAAAATATCTGAATTACCTCTAAATGTTTTTCAAACACTCAAAAGTTTGGATTTTTTAATGCTGAACGACAACCGATTAACGCATATAAAAGCAGATTTGTTCAAAGGTCTGAACAAATTGACTTATCTTAGACTGGATACTAATTTAATTGAAGATATTGAAGATAATTCGTTTCAAGACTTAGCTTCTTTAAAAGTTTTGGATGTAAGATATAATAAACTGCAAGAAATAGGTAGTTTAACTTTGAAAGGACTGGATAACTTAAAGTCATTGCAGCTGAACTCTAATTTAATTAAGACGCTTGCGAGCGATAGCTTTTCAGGACATCTCAATATTGAAACGATCGGCTTAGAGCAAAATCAAATAATCGTCTTACCTGCTGGAGTGTTTGAGAACCTTTCCAAGTTAAGACGGTTATACATTAATAGCAACAAACTCACTACTATTGCTCCTGGAGCCTTCTCAGCATCCCTGCCACTGTTTATAGTTCATTTAGATAACAATTGCTTTACTATGAACACTACAGCCATTTTAAGTTTGATTCCAAATGTTGAGTATGTGGTAATAGAGGATGACGGTGAAGGACAAAAGTTAATAGAAGTTGATGGCCGAAATTTTAGTCGACAGGAAAATATCTGGAGATTGGAGACGAATGATAGTTAAAAACTGAATTGTTGACATTTATTATAATAAAAATTTTAATTTGCTTGTTTTGATTAAAAATCCTAAACATAAATCAAAATTAACACAGAAAGCCAATGGTAGATACCGAAAAAATCGCTAGCGACATGCAATTTACCTCGCGAATATTTAGCTATTTTACGCCTTAGTGATATAATCTACTATTAAATATAAAATTTATATATTATATTGTTTACATCATCCAGAATCGTGACCAGAATTCTTGTTCACAATAACATGATAACCTACTACATATTTTCATTTTAAAATTATGATAAAGATGAATAACATAAACTAGAATTTTCTAAATTGCTTTAGTACGATTCGTAAAACTCTTCCATTAGCAATAAAATGAAAAGTTCCGGAATTGCAATAATATGGACACTTTTAATATTTCTCATCGAACCAACTACCGAAAAACTAGATTTAAGTGTTTCGTGCTACTTGACAATTTCTGCTTCCAAAATTGTGTGCCAAGAAGATAAATTTGTGCGTTAGTTAACAGGAATTATTTAAATAATGACGAAATGGTTGTTTTTGGTGAAACTCCATCGAAACCCTACTATAGACCTTCTGTTGAACAAATAAAAATTACAAACGCAAACTTTTCGACATTCAGAGAAGGCGTTTTTGAAGGTTTTCAAAAATTGAGACATTTTAAGTTACTCGACAGAGTTGTGGATGAAATACCAGAAAATCTATTCAGTACTAATTAAAATTTTAAACAGTAAAAATTCAAAAACCAAGTCCAAAACTATTTCAAGGCTTGGAATATAATTACGCCTTATGTCTCAGCAACGCTGAGTTGTCCAATATTCCAACGGGATTGTTTTATGATTTAACGAAAATGTTGAAACTTCGACTATCGAGTAATTATCTGCAAGACATCGACTCGTAAACTTTTTCGACGATGCCAAATTTGCTCGAATTGTATTTGGACAACAACCGCATCCAGGCGTTACCATCGGATATTTTCAAAAATAATCCAGAAATGCAACAGCTGGATTTATCACACAATTCCATTGTTGCCATTAAAAGAAAGTGGTTTACCACTTTAAAGAAATTGGAAGGACTATCGTTATCCCATAATAAAATCCAAGAAGTTTCTTCTAATTGTTTTCAGAATCAGGAATCGTTTTTGCGTTTGTGCTACAATGAAATATCCAATATATCCGAACACGCATTTTTCCATTTGTCCAGACTGACGTCATTGTCAATTCGCGACAATCAGACATTGGAATTACCTAATAAAGTTTTTTAAATCTCTCAAATTTGATAATATTAGCTTTAAAGCAAAACAAGTTGTCTAGTTTTCCCGTGGGTCCCTTAAGTGGTTTACAAAAATTTCTGTTTCTTAATCTGGAAGATAACGAAATGCATAAAATTGAAGAAAATGCATTCAATGATTTGGTATCTTTACGAGGTCTTTATCTAAGGAATAATAACTTGGAGAAAATTCAAAATAGTAGTACAATTTTTGGACACCTTATAGACCAATTTACCAAATTTGCCGAAATTATTTTTGAATAGCAATAAATTGACCAGCATTACTCCGGGTGCGTTTTTAGAAACTCATCAACTGCAGTTAGTTGATCTGAGGTATAATAATTTCAACATTTCGGTAACAGATGTTTTAAGTTTGATTCCAAACGTTGAAAAGCTCGTATTTGATGCTGAACATCCAAAGGTAATTCAAGTTGGAAACAGAACATATTGTTCACGTTTGGAAAATGAATAAATAAATCTTAGATAAAGCAAAAATAAATTTTTTTTGTAATTGTTTGTTTTATAAATAAATAGGGACTTCCCATCTGGTAATGTTGAATTACAAATCCAAAAATGTTTTATTACAAATAATTAGATTTCACCGTAATATAGAGGAAAACAAAAAACACTGAAGATATAAAAGAAAATTTATTAAATGTTTTGAGTATTACTGATTTTTAATTTTCGGAATAGACCTGGTTTTTCTAATAAGTTTATATATTTTCTTAATAAAAAATACTACTACATATACCATTACTGTTAAAGTGATGATACAAAACCCAATGACGTCCAATAGATAATTCTGATAAAATGGTAAGTCAAGTACTGGCGATCGGAGGTGTTTGGCACCTTTATGTCTTATAACATATTCTGACCACCAAACCGCCTTTTCCAAACCTGTCATAGGCTGATCTCCCACCAAATTGGATACTTCTGTTATTTTATTTTTAAATCTATAAGAATAGCATTCATTAACTTCCCCGATGGTTTGCTCTCTGTCGATATTTACTTAGGATTATTGATTACTTCCAAAATATTTGACTTAAAGGTTTCTTTTTCCAGTGTTTTATGATCCATGCCTAGCCCAATTCCTAATTTTTCCATGTGAACAATGTTGCCTGGCTGATCAGCAAATATTGGAATCCCAACAATGGGAACTTTAAAATGGACTGTTTCGCCAATTGATTGCAGTCCTCCATGCGTAATAAACAGTTTTATGTTGGGATGTCCTTAAAAATTTCAAATATAAAAAGAGTTAATATAAAAACTCAAAGAGTTTTAAATGTTCTCAGAATATTTGGAATACACAGGTTCAAAATGAGACTATTAATGCGAAATACAATTAACAACAAAGGAAGGCGAAATTCATGAAACTAAAGTCAGCACCAATCAGGATAACGCAGTAGCACAAAGAGAGCAAAATCTTTGTATTTCAAAAGATGTCAGTGTAGAATCAAAAACAAAATTTTTACAAAAGAAGAAGGTTCCAACTCCAAGTGATTTTCCACTTGCAAGTAGTTGGAGCTTTAGGTATTTTAATGTGCGGAACCAGCTTCAGTTGCCTTCAGAGATTTTACTTAAAAACAAATGATTCATACTTTTTGACTTCTGATGGCTTTAAAGATTTTTTAATGAGTGTCTAATGTCCGTACTAATAGTCACGGATTAATCCGAGATTCAAGATTAATTCCCGAAATAGCAGCTGTTGCTACGATACGGTCTAAATTCCAGTAATCTCATTGGTAAATCCTAGTATTAGCTTGAATCTCGGATTAATCCCTGACTATGAGTACGGGCATAATTCCAGAGGTTTCAAGTCTTTGCGTCAAAATCTCCCGGCATCGACTATAGTCCTGCGTCGAAACATTTATGCCTCGAAGCCAACTAGATCCTGCAAAAATGAGTCAAATTAATATCTAAAACGAGGGACACGGCAGAACTGAATGCAGAAAGACAAAAGTAAACTGTGGGTTATCGCAGAGAACGCATCGGGAGTCTGTAAATAAATTTAAACAACTCTGTAGTTTTCCACAACATGTTCCTACAGATCTTCGAAAGCAGATATCCCAATATTGCGCAAATATAATAGAATTGCGAAAAATATAGAATATATAGAAATATAGAATGTTGGCGCAATATTGCAAGATTCAGTCAAGATCGGTCCAATGTTGTTTTTCAATATTGCGTCAATATTGCAAAATGTTCACATTTTAATATTGGACCAATATTGATTTTCAATATTGTGTCAATATTGTTTTTAAATATTGCGACAATATTACAAAATGTTCACATTTGAATATTGAACGAATATTGATTTTCAATATTGGCCCAACATTGTTTTTAAATTTAGCAAAATGTTCATATTTGAATATTGGACCAATATTAATTTTCAATATTGCCTCATTATTTTTTTAAATATTGCCCCAATATTGCAAAACTTTCACAGTTGAATATTGTACCAATATTGATTTTCAATATTGCGTCAATATTGTTTTTAAATATTGCGATAATATTGCAAAATGTTCACAGTTGAATATTGGATCAATATTGATTTATTGGTAGAAAAATATCGTCAACTGAAGAAGAATTAAAACGGTGATCATCTGAACTACTGCTGATATCTTCCATTCAGGCATAGGATTTTAAAGAACAAATATTTGGGATAGACAAAAAATTGACTTTTCCAAAATGAAAGAAAAACGAAGAAAAAATCGCCGATGAAATTTGGTGTACAAGTAAAGAAAAGTCTTAGAAAAACCTGTGTTTTTTGTTACTTTTCCAACTTTTTCTAAAAGATATCTTGAGGAAATTTTAGGAAATCTGAGAAAAGCTGGGAAATTTTAGGAAATCAAAAATGTTTAGGAATATTGCAGCCAACCTGTTTTGTTTATTGCTTCATCTTTTTCCAAAAGAAATCTGAGGAAATTTGAGAAAATTCGGGGAAATTCCTGAAAATCTGATGCACAAAAGTTAGATATGTGGTTTCCTCCGCGAAGAATATTACATTAGATTCACGAAATTATGCTGGGACTGAACCTGAGTGCAAATGAAGGAAAATTTAAATCCTAATACGCTGACCATGGATTGTATGTCATCTGCTTAATTTTGAGGAAATTTGGTATGCAATATTTTCCAAGAGAAAATCTTAGCAAATCATGAAATTTTCCGAATATTCGAAACAACCCATGGTTTTTTACTTTTGCACCTTTTTCTAAAAGAAATCTTCTGGCAAACTAGGGAAATCCAAGGTAATCTGAAGGAAATTTCGATAATTTTAGGAAATTTAAAGAAATTTTTGGAAATCCGAAAAATTCTTGGGAAAATTTAGGAAATTAGAAAATTTTAGGAATACTCCAGCCAACCTTTTACTTTCTTCTTTTACTTTTACTTTTGCAACTTTTTGCAAAAAAAAATCTGAGGAAATTCAAAAAAATCAGGGAAATCCATGGAAATCTGGCGTACAAAAATCACGAAGTTGTGCTGGAAGTGAACCCGGATGCAAATAGAGCAAAATTTCAAATCTTAGTATGCTGACCACGGATTGTAAGTCGTCTGCTTATTTTTTAAATTTATAGAATAAGATCTTTGAATTACATCATTTCTGAAAATATGCTAGTTGCGTAGCTGCGATATTCGTACAAGCGCCACCTCTACTGTTTTATTGAACTAAAATTTACATTTGGGCATCCCAAGAACGTTTATCTTGATCGACAGCGTTGCGCCACTTTAGCTACTATTAGCATACAAAGCGCCATCTCTATCGTTTACGCTCAAGTTCTGGGCACCCCAGTTACGTTCAAGTTGTCCGACTGAGCGTCGCCACTTGAGCTAAGATATCTACTTAGTTTCTCATTTCGAAGCAAAATGAATGGTTATAATTTCCAATAGCCACAAGTTTCTCTTTACTTACTTAAAATATCTTGCTGAGGCAGCCATTTCGATATAATAACATTTTCCGGTTTTTCAGCTAAATCTGAATTTTCAAATTTCCATAATATTTGATAAGGCAACTCGGAAAATGTGTCTATCATAGCGCGAAGTGTTTCATTTGACAAATCCTTACTGCGAGCGTTGCTACCCAAACTGAAGTAAATAAATCCATTTTTCGATTCATCAAGGATTTTTTGCAAATCCTAAAAATAATAATTATATTTGCTTGAATTTCTACATTCACCTTTAACCACAGCCAAAGGGGGGAATCCCTGTGGAAATTTGGTGTATAAGTGAAGGAATATCTTGGGAACTTTAAGGAGATATTAGGAAATCTTGAGACAATCCAGAAGGAAACATTTCAAACATTTTAGATTTTCTCTTGTTCTGAAGAAGTCCCAAAGGTCGTAATAAAAACTTATTTTACCTTGGGTAACGGTTTACTTGGTTTAATTGTAGCTCCTCCACCAATTTGTATTACAGCTGGAACTAAAGGCCTTAATGGATGAAGAATCGGATCGGTATTAACAAACAGCAAACTTATTTCGCTTAATAAATCTTGTAACGGCAAGTACTCCTTTCCAAAATGTTTTTCCACAATTTCGTTACAGCCTTCGTATACAAAAGGAGGTACCATTTTCAACATCAATATGTTCCATGTAACAGCTTTCAGTCTTTCAAAAAATGGCATGTGTTCGTGACTTGATGCTTGAATTGCTGGATACAAAATCGGATGAATGGGATTTCCTAAAAAGTGGTAATGGTTTTGATCTATTCTTCCAGCAGACATGACAATGTAAGGACAGCGGAACCGTTTTGAGAATGCATATGCCGCTGGGTGCATATTTTCTACTATGAGAAGATCAAAATGCGCATTCTTATTCTTAATAAGTGCGTGGACATCCGGATGCGATAGTTGTGCATCGAAAAGTTGGTCGAAAATTTTAAAATGTTCTTTTAAATATTGAAACAAACTTTTATCATGTGTATCAATCAACTTTTGCAATTTATCGTGCAATATTCCGTAGGAAAATTTTAAATCTATTTCCGTTATATTTGTTAACGAAGAATTGTTTATTGGATCTGTGGTGAGTATTGTTAACTCATGGCTTTTTAAACTTAACTCTCTCCATAACGGTTGGAACACAATTTGATGACTGTACGATGGGGTTGGTACAACACCTAAAATTTTTGCACTCCACGAATAATTTAATAAAAATACTGAAATTACCAATATCACTAATTTACAACAAAGCATTGTGATTGTATACTATAACTGACGAAATATACATTAAAGCAATTTTATCAATTTTTATTAAATTTCTGACAGATACAATGTATTGAAGTATTTTTGGAAATTATTAATGTGATAACGAAATAGATTGAAGTGTTCGCTTACCTTATCTCTCATATCAGTTGATGGAAGCTTTTTAATTTCAATTTATTAATTTTGTTTTAAAAAAATGTTGGTTTTTAATATTCAATTTAAAATATAAATTTACAGTGTAACTATTAAGGCTGGGAATTTTTACTAATTTCTTACTCGAATATTGAAATTATCCGAAGAATCAAATTATCTGAATAATCAAATTATTTGAATATTGAAGTTTTCGAATTTTTTAATTCTGAAGATCATATTTATGTTGTTCGTGTAATGTATATTCTTAATGAAAGTTCTTCCATTTCGAAGTTTCCAGTTGTTAATGGACTTGAGTGAATTGGTCTGACAAAAACACTTTTGTAGGGTAATTTATACAAAACATAATTTATTTAATTGTTTATTATTGCTTTTTAATTTTTGGAGTAAACCAGATATTTCCAATAAGTCTATACATTTTTTTGATAACCAGTCTCACTAAATACGTCGTTGCTATTAAAATCATAATGCAAAAACCAATGACGTCCAATAGATAATTCTGATAAAATGGTAAGTCAAGTACTGGCGATCGAAGGTGCTTGGCACCTTTATGTCTTATAACATATTCTGACCACCAAACCGCTTTTTCCAAACCCGTCATAGGCTGATCTCTAACCTGGTCAGATAATTCCGTTATTCTGTTTTTAAATCTGAAAGAAGTGCGTTAACTTTTGTGATGTTTTGCTCTGGTCGATATTTACTTAGGATTATTGATTACTTCCAAAATAGTTGACTTAAAGGTTTCCTTTTTCAATGTCTTATGATCCAGGCATTTCCCAGCTCCTAGTTTTATCATCCGACGACAAGTCGATGGCTGATCGGCAAATATTGGGATCCCAACAAAAGGTACTTTGAAATTAATGGTTTCGCTAACTGAATGTAGTCCTGCATGATTAATAAACAGTTTTATGTTGGGATGCCCTTAAACATTTAAAATATTAAAAAATTTGTAGATAAATTAGAAAGGGAAAAATAATTGCTATACAACAGTAAGTTCATCTCAAGAAAACTTCACATAACAAACATGAAAATTCTATCGTCATCAAGCGGCAGCATCGGTATTCAAAAATGTAAAGATGAAAATAAGTTCTATCAAAATATAGATACTTCTTCCACAATATTTATCCCAAAACTAACGCGAATAAGCAGAAGGGTTTACTTTATTACTGATGGTTTCGAGATTATTCTAAAAAAATTTCTCATTATCGTGCGATGACTAAACATTGACTGAAACCTCCGCATAAATACATATATGCTGCTATCCAAAAGGTAAATATTCAGTAATATTTGTGTCTACAAGACTCGGAATTCTCAAGAAATTTCAAGAATCTAGCAATTTGAAAAACTTACAAAGAATTCCAGGGAGTTTCAAAATATACCAATAATTTCCAAGGAATTTACATAATTTCAATGATTTCCAGCAAATTCCAGTGATTTTTACGAAATTCCAGAAAATTACAAAAATTTCTTAAAAATCATATAATTACTTAGTTATTTTCAAAGAATTTTGTGATTTCCAAATAATTCAATAATATTTTCCAGGAAATTCCAAAAATGAATAAAAAAAAATTCAAAGAATTCCAATGATTTCCGGTAACTGTTACGAAAATGGGACCACGAATTCAACTTTCGCCTGTATCGTCGGCATACAAGTAAAAGTAACTGCAAAAATCGAGTTTTACAGGAGAGCAGTTTTTAGCTTAACTTCGCTTATAAAATAACATGAAGTAGTCAATTTTACCATCTCTAAAACTTATTTATTTAATTTTTAATAAATACAGAAATTTTTTCTTGTAACCGCACTGCTTATTCATTGTCAATTATTCAATTATCTCATTTTCGGCATTTCCGCAGTTGGTCACTTTTACTTGTATGCCGACGATATACCATTGCAAAAAGGACAAATTTCTGACTATTTAAAAATAATTTTTTTTACGGCGCATCGTAGCGCCCTGAGCGGAAACGAAGGGTTGCAAAGCGTCGGTTTTGATGAACGCAACCAAGGCAAATCACGGATTATCCCTTAAAACTAACTTGACGTTTGTCTAACTGAAATTGTAATAACACAATAAAAAATAACTAAATTTAAAAATTAATAACATTCTACTTCAACGGCAAATATTGTTACACGTACGGCTAACAGAACACCCGTGTAGAAATTGCAGTTTGATCCTTATGGAAAAATACACGGAAAATTTTGATTTTTAAAATGCCCTTTTCTCGAAAACGAATGGATAATCCTCAAAAAAAAATTTTAATATGCTCAGAAAATTGATCTCTTTCTAATGGTCTATAGGAAAAAGTTAAATTCGTGGTCCCATTTTTATGACACTTCCCTGATTTCCTACGAATTAAAGTAATGCAAGATATTTCCATAATTTCTAAACCAGTTTTAATCTAAAGAATATATGAATAACAGTGATTTCCAAATTTTTTCAATGATTTTTAAAAAATTCCTAAAATTCTCAGAAATTCTCAGAGAGAAGGTATTTAGAAATAACCTCATTGGTGGTATTTCAACGATTTCAATAGTATTCCAATAATTTCAAAGGTATTCCAATGATTTTTAAGAAATTCCAATGATTTCTAAATAAGTTTCAATCTAAAGAATTTCAGCAATTTTAGAGATATTCAATAATTTCCGTGAATTCCAAAAACTTTTAAGAAATTCCATGAAGTTTCAAGAAATCCATAGATTTCTAATGAATTCTATAGATTTACAAAAATTCTGAAAAACTACAAAAAATATTCCAGAGAATTTTGTGAAATATCCATACATTCTAAGGAATCTAAATAATTTCAATGATTTCTTTCAATGATTTCAATGATGATTTATAAGAAATTCAATAATATTTTCCAGAAATTCCACAGATTTACAAAAAAACTCCAGCGATTTCCAATAAATTGCAAAGGTTTTCAAAATTTCGAAAAACTTCTAAAGGACTTTCAGGGTATTTCAATGATTTCCAGCAAATTTCAGTAATTTTTAAGAAATTCTAAATATTCTAATTTTAGAAACTTCTTAAAGGTCATGGATACTTTCAAATAATTGTAATGATTTCCAAGCTATTCAATAATATTTTCCAGTAATTCCAAAGATTAATAAAAAAAAGTCCGAGGAATTCCAATGCTTCCCTACAAATTCAAAAATGATTTCCAAGATATTTCAATGGTTTATAAACAAGCTCAAATCTAAACAACTTAAAGGAGTTCCAATGAATAGATGTGATTTCTAAATATTTCTAAAGATTTCTAAAAAATTCCAAAAATTCTCAAAGATTTCAAAGGTCTCCCAATGATTTCTAAACAAATTGGAATCTAAAGAATTTCATTAATTTATTGATTTCCAATAATAATTTCTCAAAAATTCCAAAGATTTTTAAGAAATTTAAAGAATTTTCAAGAATTCCAGCGATTTCCAATGAATTCCAAAGATTTTCACAAATTATAAAAACTTTCAACGAACTCCAGGGAATTTCAAGAAATACCAATAATTTGCAATGAATTTAAATAATTTTAATAATTTCCAACAAATTCTAGTGATTTTCAAGAAATTCCAGTACTTTCTTATGAATCATAGTTATTTTCAAAGAATTGTAATGATTTCTAAGCAATATTCAATAATATTTTCCAGAAATTCTAAAGATTATTAAAGAATTCTACTGACTTCTAAGACAATCCAATTGTTTCTAAACGAGTCCAAATCTAAAAAATTTCAATGATTTTCAGTGAAAATCAGTGATTTCCAAAAATTTCCATAGATTTCTACAAAAGTTCTAAAAGATATTCCTATGATTTCAAAGGTATTCCAATAATTTCCAAGGAATTCTAATGATATTTAAAAATTGCCTGAGATGTTTAAAAAATTCAAAAAAATCTCAAAGCTTTAAAAAAACTTCAATGATTTCCAGAGGAATTTCAAACGTGTACACAAAATATTTGAGATATTTACCTTTTGCTGCTACTAATTTAAAGCGGTTAATATAATGTATTTAGCTCATAACGTAGTTGAGCCTCAGCTTCTTTTGTAAATGATGTAAATGGTATACTGGTAAGTAGCATCGTCCGAATTAATTTTTTTTATTTAAACAATTAGGGGGAGTGTACTCTTTAGACTATACTGTATGAATAGCCGCCTAGATAAAAAGCCACGAGCCGTCACTGTTGTGAAACTATATGGAACACCAGTGAGTTTACTCTCATCATTCCAAATTACTTTCAAGTTAATTTGAGATGAGAATTTATTTTTACTTACTTAAAATATCTTGCTGGGGTAGCCATTTTGATATAATAACGTTTTCAGATTTTCTAGGTAAATCTGAATTTTCAAATTTCCATAATATTGTATAAGGCAATTCAGAAAATGTGTCTAAGATCGCTTGGATTGTTTTATTCGGAAAATCTGTACTGCGAGCGTTACTACCCAAACTAAAGAATATGAAACCATTTTTTGCTTCATCGGCTATTTTTTGTAAATCCTAAAATTAATATTTCACTTGATGTTACCGTGTATTTTACAATAATTTTTTCTTTTTAACTATTCTACACTTTACTATTCTTTCGTACTCTTTTCATTTCGACTATCTGCTGACCAAGTTTTTTATTTTTCCTCTTTAGCTATGGTTTCTTCGATTTCAAACTAATGCTACAATTATTGCAATAATTTCGGCAGTTCAGTCACAGTTGATCATGATCGAATACTGCAGAATTTTATTTATTCAGCATACCTTAGCCAGATAAAAATAATAAAAAATGTAATTTTTGGAAAATCATTTGTTGTTTCTAAATCTGCTAGTTTGGATTCCAAGAGGCTAACTTTTCTTCAGTACCAATTTAAATTCTAAATGTCAAAAGGTCACAAAAATTGTATTTTACCTTAGGTAACGGTTTACTTGGTTGAATTGTAGCTCCTCCACCTATTTGTATTAAACCTGGAACCAAGGGTCTTCCTGGATGAAGAATTGGATCGGTGTTATCAAATATTAAACTTATTTCGCTAAGTAAATCTTCAAACGGCAAGCATTCTCTACCAAAATGTTTTTCTATTATGCTGACAATTCCATGATTCGCGAAAGAAAGAGCAACTTTCAGCATTATTATGTTCCATACTACAGCTTCTATTCTTTCCAAAAATGACATGTGTTTTTGCACAGATACTTCCGTTGCTGGATACAAAATAGGATGAACAGGATTTCCGATATGATAGTGATGAAATTGATCTAGGGCGCCACTAGACATGACAATGAAAGGACACTTGAATCGTCTTGAGAACGCATATACTGCTGGATGCATAACTTCCACTATGAGAAGATCAAAATGTGCGTCCTTGTTCTGAATAAGTGCGTGGACATCAGGATGAGATAGTTGTGCATCGACCATTTTGTCGAACACTTGGAAATGTTCCCGAAAAACACTAAATATACTTCTATCAGTACTACCTATCAAGTTTTTATGCTTTTCGTGCACTATTTTATAAGAAAATTTTAAATCAATTTCCTTTATATTCGACAAAGAAGAATTATTCATTGGATCTGTTGTGAGTATTGTCAACTGATGGCCCCTTAAACTTAGCTCTCTCCATAACGGATGGAACACAATTTGATGACTGTAGGATGGGGTCGGCACAACCCCTAAAATTCTTGCACTCCACGAAAAATTTAATAAAAATGCAAAAATTGCGAATATAATCAATTTAAAACGCAGCATGACGGTGGCAGTAGTCTGAAATACTCTAACTGTGAAAATGCAAACGAAAGTAATTTTATCATATTTGATAACGAGCGATTACCGTAAAGTGGCGCTTAACGGCAAACACCTTGAAGAGTGAGTCATAGCTAATTTGATGTTTAAGTTATCTGTTAAATATTGTTATTAGTTTATTTTTGTATTAATTAATAATTAATAATAGAAGCACCTTGCTTTAAAAACTACTGTTCCCTTTAAAAATATATAATAATAAAATAATAAAAAAAAAAATAATTTTTTCTTTTTCGCCCCCCCCCTCCCCCAATTCCAAAATTGAAACATTAATTTTGTTTTTTATTAATTTTAATTTAAATTTAATAAAAAAAAAGCATTAATTTAACTAAAAAGTAATGCAGTTAGGAAATCACCACAAGTGATCACTTATGTATCTTATCTCCCACTTATCAGTTGCAATAATTTTCTAAAAGACAAATAACTTTTAAACCAAATTAAATCTTCATGTTATGGATCGGCCTCGTCGGCGATTTAATCAAATCGCACTATTTTAACAATCAATAGCCATAAAATCACTAATTTTTATCTTATGCCCGTATTAATAGTCACGGATTAATCCGAGATTCAAGTTTAATTCTTGAAATAGCAGCTGTTGCTACGATACAGTCTAAATTCCAGTAATCTCATTACTAAATGCTAGGATTATCTTGATTCTCGGATTAATCCGTGACTATTAATATGGGCATTAGAGAAAGAGAGAAAAATCGAAATTTTAGACAATTAAAATGTCATTCAGGTTGAGAATGGAGTGCTTTTTACTCTACATTCTTTTACATTTTTACTCTACGCACTTGAAATTTCAAATCTTAAAGGTCAATAGCCAAAAATTATTTTTCAAGTTGATTCAATCTCATTGAATTGTTCTCATTGCGGATTATGCGGTTATATGCGGTATATTGCGGTTAATTGCCTCATAATCCTTTAAAAAAAATTTAAGTGCGGATGTGTGACGTTATTTGCAACCACAAGTTGATGCGTGCACCAGATTACACCGAGAAAAAAGTTTCGATTATAAAACTCCCATACATAATAAACAAAAATTATTTTTTAAATTTAAATTATTAATAAAATAAAAAATATAAATTTCTTAAATTTATAATGAACGAATTCGTTAGTACAACGAATGTAGTTCATTGCGTAGGTACAATTGAATCTGACACCTTCTGAATAAACCCTGGTTTACTAAAATGGATTGAATTTTATTTTATTTAGTACAAAAAATATAATCATAATATTTGATTTTTTAGTGTAGAATTTGTAAATAGATAAGCATCAGACGAAATTTGAAAATTCCGCATGCCGGGTAGACATGACTCTACAAGTTTAATAATAGTATTTTGAATTTAAATACAATTCATTGATAAAATTTTTGAATGGCAGTGAAGTGCATTGACGATAAGAACATTTTTTTATTTGAAACGACCATGAAACTGATTCGAAAAGTTAAATTTAAAATAATTAAAAAGAAAATTTTTTTTTATTTAAAAAATGCACTCGAGGGCATTTGTAAGGTGGAATCATAGCAATATATTATGTATGAATGCTTCTGATAGCAATTTTATTTATATTGTGGAACCATTTAGTTGCTTGATTCTTGGTCAGTTTAAAATCAGAAGCAGTAACTTTTGTTTAAAGTTTTATGTGATAAATTACAAAATTATTTTAACTTTTGCTTACTAATTAGTAACAATTTTTGCATAAAGCGCTCACCATTAACCTAGATGATGTAAAGGGTTCTATTAATCAGTTTAGCATTTAAATTCAATTCTTTGCAGGTGCATTTAAGAAAAAACTTTAAAATGTTGAATGTCGTTAATTTATTCATGCGCGTCCACTATAAACCCACATTTTAATCATTTTCACCTCCTTAGAGATCAAATTTTGAAAAAAAACTCAATGATTTTATATTTACTCTCCTGGAGGAATATACTTCCCAAATTTTAGCGTAGCGGTCAGGGAAATTGCATTGGTAATTATTCCAGAACTAAAAGAATAAATATTAAAAATTTTAAAAACCCCTGAATGTAAAAAAAAATTTTAAAAATAAAAATTAATAATAAAAGCACCTTACTTTAAAAACTACTTTTTCTGTTAAAAAGAAAACAATAATTCTTTCTTTTTCACCCAACAGTAGAAATTCTCAGACACTTTCCTCGAAATAATTAACTTATTTTCCTGCCCCCCCCCCCCGCTTCAAAATTTAAACATTAATTTTGAATTTTTAATATGGAATGTTTAAACAGGCTTCGCAAGTGGAACAAATTTCCGTGTCCCCTGACTTCAAAATTAATGTTTAAATTTTGTAGCGGGGTGGGGGAGGAGAGGAAAATAAGTTAATTTTTTGATTAAAGTGTCTGAAAATTTATGTTGTTAAGTGAAGAAGAAAAAATGTTGCTTTCTGTTTAAAGAGAACAGTAGTTTTTAAAGTAAGGTGCTTTTATTATTAATTTTTATTTTTAGAATTATTTTTACAGTCAGAGGTTTTCAAAATTTTTAATTTTTATATTATTTCACTCTTTTTTGAGTATATTTTGTCAAAATGTATAGAGAAACCGAATATATTTCGGTTTTTTTTATTTAAATTCGATGATGTATCTATGTTAATGAATGACCCTACATAATCTAACAAATATAGAGATGGTGGGGGGGATAAAGATGGTTTTCTGCGATAGAATTTCTTTTCGTGGGTGAAAATTGTATTTGACCGTTCGAGAGATATGGTGACACAAAGATATATATAAACAAAGATGGTATATAGTAACTTTATATACCCTGTGTTTCAACCATACGTACACTGAAAAAAATAGTTTTTCATCATATTGATGAAAAGTTCATCATTTTACCCCAGACGAACAAAATTCGAAATTAACTTGAATTTTAATTTCATAGATTTCACTACCTAGTAAACCAACTTATAGTAATTTTTTTAAGAACCAAAACCAAAATGGCTGTAACGTCGAATCGTAAAATTAAATTTCCCACCAATTTGACCCAAATTCTCTAAGCCCAAGCATATAGTGGCCACCAAACTCCAAAATACCGTATCGTCTAATATCAGGACCTTTTATTGATTTTTTGAAAATTTCGTTGCATTGAGGAATAAACCTGAGAGTCAGTGGTATATTTAAAAAATGCTTTTGGAGAGGGGCAGAATAAATAATTTACAAATCTCGTTAATCCCATCATGCGCGTCAGTGGTAACAGCCTGGAATTAGAAGTTCCCTACCTGCACTTAACCCTTGTCATTCAAAAACGTTATGTCAATGTGGGATAAAACCTTCAGTCCTGATTTACCATTTTAACTTTCTTTAGATTGTAAATATTGTGTATTTGTCTCATATTCTAGAATTTAAAATACATTTTGTTTTTCTACAAAATATTTTAATATTCCAATTTTACAATTGTCTAAAAAGAAATATTTTACAATTTTAAATTTTATTAATTAAAGTCTTATGCGTTTGTTAAATTGAACAAACAATTACCGTCTTTATTAAATAGTTTGCACGATGTATTTATATTTTCCTACAACAAACTGGGGTAGTTTTTAATTAAAATTTCTTTTCAGATGAAATTCAATTCATTCCATTGAAAACAATTTTCTAATTTTTACTACACTGCTCTGTCGCTTAGAAAGTGAATCTTGAATGTACGTTATAAAAATCACATCTTGAGATTAAGAAAAAAAATTAAATTTTTGCAATATCTAATTAAGTGATGTCTGCAATTAAATAAAAATAGATTTTATATGCTTTAGCTAAATAATAAATTAATATGTTTTTTACGTAATAATTGCAAAAAGACGATTGAGTGTTCCAATTTCTAATCAATTTGCTCCAGTACACCAATATGATCTCTATACCAAAAGCGATAACATTATCATTTTCTTGAACTCTTATTCTTTACAAGTAAATATAAAATTTTCTGTTAGTGTATTGAATGCCATCGATTACGTACTTGAAACGCAAATTATTTAATTTTTTAGATTTTTACGTAAAATGATCTGATAAATTATTATAGACAAAATAATAGTGCAAAAGGTAAGATTATAAATTCTAATAATTAACAATCTGAGCAAACGCAATAAAATACCAAATCGATATTTTTTCTACTTTTCAGGATGTCAGTGCTAAATTTCCCGAAGCTGTTTTTCTGCTTTGCAATTGGAATAATTGTTGTGAATCCAGAAAAGCTATTTAAACCATGCTACTTGCAAATTGTCAACGAAACTTTATCTTGCCATGAAGATGACGTCTCAAAACTGAAACTGGACGGTAATAGTGCAATTCGAGTCCACATAAAGGAGAATTCGTTATCCGTTTTATTTTATAAATCAACAGTGGAAGTTATAGAATTTAAGAAAAGTAGATTTCAAAATTTGGAGGAAAATACCTTTTCTGGATTTTCCAATTTAAAATATTTTAAAATAATTAATTGTAGGATTTCTTCAATTCCCGGAAACATTTTTCAAAATCTAACATCTTTGAATTTTGTACAAATATACAAAACCAAAATTCAAGATCTCAGTAGTGGAATTTTCGACGGATTGGAGAACCTCATCGAGTTGAATTTAAACAACAATAAATTGCACGTCCTCACAAAAGATTTACTGAAAGATTTACAAAATTTAAAAATTTTCGAAATTTCAGCTAACGAAATTTCTGCAATTCCCGAAGAAACGTTTTCGTCATCACCGAACTTGGAAAAGGTGGTTTTGGACCACAACGTAATAGAAGAGTTACCTTTGGGAATTTTCAAAAATAATCCAAAATTAACAGAAATTTACCTTCAGAGTAATAACATCAAAATAATTCAGAATGAATGGTTTGGCGGTTTGCCGAAATTGAGAACAATTTCATTGAGCAACAATAAAATAGAAGAAATTTTATTTCCAACTTTACAGTCCCTTACCAAACTGGAATTGTCTAATAATCGCATAACACAGCTGAGTGAAAATTCCTTCTCGAATTTAAACAAATTAGAAAGTTTGCTTTTATCGTATAACAGACTTTCGATGTTGCCCAATAATTCCTTCCAGAATTTAACGTCCCTCCGGTCACTTTCCCTAAATGGAAATATCATTGGAGAACTTCACCGAGACAACTTGAAAGGTTTACTAAGCCTGGATTATTTACGATTGGATCACAACAAAATTGAACATATCGAAAACGGTAGTTTTCAAGATTTAAGGTCTTTGTCACTTCTCCAACTGAATTTCAATAAATTGAAAAATCTTGACAACCAAACCTTTATTGGACTGAAAAATTTATCTCAACTTTATCTCAAGCAAAATCAAATCATCGAAATATCGAAGACAAATTTTGATGGACTCGAGAACCTTTTTCTCTTAGATTTATCGTGTAACCAAATTACCAGTTTACCTACTGGTGTTTTTGATAAACTTTTGAATCTTCAACGTTTGCGTCTCCAAGAAAACCAGATTAGAAATATTGATTCGGGCGCATTTTCTAAGACCACAAGTATGTTATCTGTTGATTTAAACAAAAATCAGTTCAATCAGACTGTTAGAGAAATTCTAGGCTTCCTACCATATGTTGAATCTGTTCGATTGGAAGATAATTCCAGAAGAAATGGCGATAAAATTGTGGTGGAAGATCGAGTCTTTACCAAAACTTACGACGGGTGGAAATTAAATGCGTAATTAAATTTGGGGCAATTATTTTTTGGATTAATAATTTTTTTTGAGTTCATAAATTTTGAGTTAATATTTAACTTAAAATTAAGTTAATGACTTTCTGATGATAATAATAATAGAAAATAGAAGCATAGTATTAGTTTAATTTTAGAATATTATATTACATTCAGCATGCAAAAATAAAATTATTATATTTTATTAGGACTTTTAATGTTTGAATCTAATATTCTTTAATTGTGTTCGTGTTGCTCAATTCTAGGTTACGCCCTTGTCCTTGATTTTTGAATTACCTATACCTTTAGAGATAATTAACCGTTACGTTTATTACGCCTGTTTATTATTATTAATTAAATTTGATACGGCACTGCATTTTTTTAAATTATTTTAAAACCACATCGCTACACCATCTATAGATTATTTTGTGCATTACAGAAAGTAACCTGTTGTTGGTAAACAAAAGAAAATCGATAACAAGCTGCGATATCCAGTGCTTCCAAACAGTTTTTTTAATACACTTACCCCCACTGATTAAATTTTCATCTTGATTTTTGCTGCAACTTCTGCGGCGAAAGACTTTTTGTGGAACTATTGGCTCTAAATGCATGGACGTTTGACCATGATGGTATTTTGAACGGGATTGGTTAGCCTTTGTAGAATTGAACTTTTTATTTGTCAATTGAAAATCTAAAACAATTACAAAATTTAAGTTAACTCTGCCTATAATTATTTTATATTTAAATTTTGCAATAAAAACTACAAAAGAATTCAAAATAATTTAATAATTTTAGTAATTTGACGCCAAAAAATGATTAAATAATAATTTTTCTTTTTGAAAATTCAATCATCGCTACTCCAAGTGCGTGAAGGAGCCCCTGTTTTCAAAAACTTTCGCGGCCAATATTAAACTTAGAACGTTAATTTTTAATAATACAAACAATACAATTTGAATACAATATAACAGAAAGAAAAAAGAAATTTCAAAATTCTGGAAAAAGGGGGGTGAGCGCAAAATAAGGATTTTCGCGACTCTCAACTTGTATGCATCGCGAAATGAAAAAAAATTTTACAATACAATCCAATACTAGTAAATACAACACAATACAATAAAAAAAATTTCTAGTTTTCAAAAAAGGGGGGGGCTAACTTCACGCACTCCTGGAAATTTAAAATTTTAGAACAAATCTATTTAACAGCTTTAATTTCATCCTGAAATTTAAAATATCACTTTTATCTACATACGACTTAACTGCAAAATGAGACAATTCACCGTTGTCGTTTCGCCGTCGTCATGCACTTATTCTGTACAGTAATAAACATAATTCAAATTTTATCGTTTAATTAGTCTGTTAAATTTTAATATTAATATTCTCTGGAATTAAAGTCGTAAAATCTTTATACAAAACGACACCTCCCCCCCCCCTTTCTGTGACTACTCAATCACCAATTTATAATGGGCCATTTACAAAAAATAACAAAAGTTGTGACAAATCTACAGGTTTACCTTTGACGCGCAATAATGGATTAATGAGATTTCCGTTACCAAAACTTACAATGTTTACTAAAAATTTTTTTTTTTAATCGCAACAGTGGCGAAACAGTAACGACAACTCAATTTTGCCAAAATAACATTATAAGCCGGTAAAGCCAGTAATAATTCTAATTAATAAGTCAAATAAATTAATTTCAAAATTTTTTTCATTTTTGACTCTTTCCTGATATTTTCTCGGTAGCTTTCGGATCCCGGAAGTTTTCAGGGTATGGAATACTCTCAGTATTACCTACTATGTAACTCCTCATTATTGGTTAATGAACAGAAAGCTAACAGTGCACTTGAGGGTATTACATACCCCCCAGACCCCCCGGTTTACCTATAACTCTACACTGAGGTTAAGTCAATATTTCAAGTTATTATAACAAATGAATATGTTTACCATCAAGCCTCGATAAAAACAAAGACAAAAGTGTGAGAATCTTGAAGCTAAGTAATATGAGCTAACTATTTTCTGGGATGAAAAATTCTGTAATCAATTAACGGATTTCTACTCCCCGGGATAGCAAACGTAAAATTATTAATGTGATCAGCAGATAAACCAGTTTTTTCGGGACCCAAAGTTGTAAACATATTAGAGAGGCTCTAAACATTCTGAAATTTTGATTTTCAGATGTGTATGTAAACCAGGGGGTCTGGGGGTTATGGGATACCATCCAGTGCACCATTTCTTTTTATTCGCAAATTACTCAGTCAGCAATGTTGTAGGGCTTTTTTTTGAATATCTGTGCGTACTTAGGGTGAAATAACCAAAATAGTGAAAATTATTGTATAGTTTTTTAAAGATCATAACCAATATCTACATATTTATCACTGAATAGCTTAACGAGATTCCTGGTACCATGATCCATTACTTACAAGTTTGGACAACTTTTAGGAATGTTATTTTGCAGGTGCGTGGGCTCAGAGATTGACTCTCTCAGTCTTGTAGCCTAGGATGCTTTTAGGCTTCCTAGATTTTTTAATTTTTTAATTTAAATATTTCTCGTTATTCCTTTATAGGGGGAGAGAGCGGGGGGGCGGACCGCCTCGGGCGGCACATACATATTTAGGGGGGCGGTAGTTTGCGCTATGTAAAAATTTTGGGTTTGAAAAAAGCTATAGCATGTTAAATGTATGATTACGAATACCTCGATGACCTTTTTCTTGCTCTTTTTTTATTTTTTGGCCATGTTTAAAATTTTAGTAATTTTGAAATTTTAATTTAAATAAAATTTTTTTGGTAGGGGGCGGCAAAAGCTCTAGGTGCGCAATTGGTAGCTTTATCGTCTTAAATTTAATCCCCAGTTACATAAAAATGACTTATGCTCGTATTAATGGTTACGGATTAATCCGAGATTCAAGATAATCCTAGGATTTACCAACGAGATTACTGCAATTTAGACCGTATCATAGCAACAGCTGCTATTTCGAGAATGAATCTTAAATCTCGGATTATTCCGTGACTATTAATACGAGCATTAAAATTTATTCCTTGATTAAAATGAAAATTAATCCATGATTAAATTTTGCAACAGCACTATACGTATTGTTGTAAATTTTTAATTCTAGATTATTTCATCTGACCTTGGTGAGGTTCGGAATAATATAGTGGATGTAATACCATTTTTTAGATAAAAATTTGTTTTCTTTTTCCTTTTTTCATATAAATCTTTAGTTAAATTAGCATTTAAAAAATCTAAGAATACATCACATTTTATGATATTAGTTAATTAAAAAAATATTAATTATCTACCTTGATTTTTATAAACGGAAGGAAGAAATTGGGTTGGCGACATTGCTTTCGGTACTCCACCAGACACTTTAATTTCAGTTTTACCGTTAGAACCTTCCACTGGTGATACTGTTATTTGGATCTGAAAATATCAAATTATATAAATTTTCAATCGCTCTACTTAATCAGTCGACGACATTGTAAACCCTTGGCTAAACAATGAAACCTAGGAGGGTAGATCTCGCGTTTTAAAATTCTCCATTGCATTTTATTTTTTTGTAAATTTCATGATTTTATTAAATATTTTAAATTTCATTGTAAAATCTTATAAGTAATAGAAAAAAATATATTTGAATTTTCTAATTTTCCCACCAATTAGTTGAACTTGCAATAACTAGGTGGAGAAACCGGGAAACCGAAAATTTTGTGATTTTGATATTATGCAAGTAATTTTGATTATTTTTTAACCTGGAAATTGGAAGAAAGCAAATTTAAAATTAAATTTGATACGACTCTGTAGTCGTTCAATAGATAGTTAGTTAGATAGATAGTATACAGATGGGCAATTTATCTATTGAACTGAACGTTTCCGGTTTATCTTGGTAATATTTGTTTAAAATTAATTTCTGATTTGGAAGTGGATTTATAAATTTTTTTTTATCATTTTAGAGTTTCATTATTGCGGCAACTTAAAACCAGGTTTATTCCAAAAATACAATATTACCATATAGTATGTATAATTGCAAAAAATATAAAAACCTGAAATTGGGTTTGATCCAATGTAATATTCGTTTGAAAATCTTCTTCCATGCACGAATGTTCTGAAAAATCGAAACTTCCATTAGGAGACGACATTGCCAAAACCGTTGGCCACCACCGACCGTTCACAGGAAACTATCAAGTTCTGTTTTCCTTTTTTCTTTTAATTTGACAATTAATACAAAGGACGTTCGTGACTAAAACGTTTAGTTAACATTAAGGGATGGAAGTTTTTCTATTATGTTAAGCAACACTTTTTACAAGAACTTAGATGTTCGCCTTAATTAATTTGTATCGTGATGGTATATTCAACGTAAACGATATTCATAATTAAAATTTTATCCATAAAAGTCACATTAACCCAAAAATAGATCATATCAATTTGTGTAATTAATATATTATTGTTTATAATCGCTATTAAATTCGTAATTAGGAATAATAGTAGTAGTACTGTTTATTTACTTTCGTCAGATATCATCAATTATTATTGCACCCCTAATTTAAAAGAAAACATGGTCACTAATTATATTTTAATATTACAAGTGTTAATTAAAGAGACTAATTAAGAAGAATTAATGACGCTCAGGAGAATAATAACGAATGTCTAATCTCCTAACAAAGGAAGATCATATGGAACTAAATAAAGAGAAAATTGACTGCGTAGCCGATTCAAACCATCATGTCGGGAAATGTCGGAAAAGATTAAGAAAAGTGTTCAGAACAACGTGATGGACATAAAGTAGTTCTGCAACTAGCAAATACACGAAACTCTAAAAAAATGGAAAACTCTTGACGTAAACTAATTATGCAACCCCCATACACAAATGTTACATATCTGAACATTTGTTTTCGTTACATTGGTTACACTGGAGGCAACTCAGCTGGATTCTGAATTGGATTCGGAGGAAAAACCTAAGTTTCCCGTTTGTAGTGTCCCGTGAAAAACCTAACAGTATTACGCAGGTTGTCCCGGGACACCTAAAGGTAGTACTTTGCATGTCTTTCAGAGGAATGATGCATTGTCGGCATCCAATCACCTTCCTCTATCTTTCCGCATGGAATTTACGTGCTTCCTTCCTTATGATGACATCTACAGTTTTAACGGTCGGCATAATAAAAGGTTCGGGACTGCAGGGTGGGATACCCGAGCCCAGTCTCGCGAGCTCATCAGCCTTTTCGTTGCTCTCACAATAACTAATGAGGTCCACCATCTTTTGAGAAGGTGGCAGATAGACACATACAGGTGCAAAAACGACATCTTTTGGACCTTCCCCAAAGTTACAGCTCAGTGGGACAGCTGTTAGGTCACAGTCACTGAACTGCGGTAAGGGTTTTCGCGAATATTAACAGATATAATCCTTAATCTCATTATCGTCCATACTCTTAAATATTCACTACTTCTCGGAATTGGACCAATGGTTAAAAATAAAACTACCTTTAACTTATCGTCGACGTTTCGAGACTTTATTTATCTCTTCATCGGGACTACAATAGAGAATAATTACTAAGTATTGATAGGCTACTACAACAAAACAGCCTCACCTCAAGTTTAGGTTACCAAAGTAAAACAAAAAAACATCAGATAGTCTCAACAATCACACGTTCACAGCATGCCTCTTTTGCGCATACAAAAAATTATTTTCTTAAAAGCCAATAAAATAAATAATTTACAATTTAGTCAAAATACAAAATACTTAAAATTAACACAAGCAAATATTAACAGATATAAAAATACATGTCCTGGGTTTATTTGAAAAATAGTGAATTCTAGAAGTGCTAAGAAGCTGCTTCCTTGTAGGTAACTGTACCCGCTGCAAGGTCTCATTTAAGTCCGGACAATTTTAGCTCTCTTCTGCTGATCGCTCTGAGGTGATGGCCAGAAGTCTTGGGACTTAACTCTCCTTTTGGCATCACCTTTTTGGGGGAATCCATTTTCACCTCTTTTTACCGATTTCGATCCAGATGGTGAGCTAATCCTACCTCGAGGTTTGGACAACCTATCCCCAGTCATGTGATTTTGCATGCCACCTTCATCAGCCGTCTTCTGCATCTGAGCTTTTATGCGGTGTTTCATCTCAAACCCCACCATGTTGCCATCCAGCAGGGCATTCCCTAAAGACGTCTCCGCCTTGGCCTCGGAGGGTATGGAAACATTAGCCGTGAGATGCATGGCAACACGTCCCTAGGGGGCGCAGCTGTCTGTTATGTTTTGGCTTGGTTTTCTTACATTTATGTGTGAAACTTATTCTTCATCTTCCATAGCTCCCTTACTACCAAGGAGCTTCAAGGGCACGTCACCAGGGACACCAAGGCTACCTACTTAGAGGATAGAGTTCCCGGAAAAGAAGAGTGTATGCACATTGCGTTCTTACCTAAGAACTCGTTCCGCTGATCCTCTGAAAAAGAAGGACACAGCCGATTGATCTGGGTGGACCAGTCCAGACTGCCCGTTCAAGTAGAAATCAAGGCCAAAACGGAGTGTTTCCAAACCCGGAAGAATTAAATGCTGACCACTTCTAAGTTGAACTCCAAACCTCAGTTTTGTTGCACGTTCGCAACTTGATTTTCAACATACAAAGTAGGCGTCGGAGCTGGGAGAGTAGTTTTTTGGTGACAATGACTTCGCCGACTTTCTGAAACCTTATCTTTGCTTACCAAAGCGTTGATGACTTTTATTCTGCCAGTTATTAAATTCTCGATGTTCTTCTAATTTTATGGTTGGCATATCTTCTCGATAATTTCAGCGTGGACCTTGTAATGATACTAACGTAAATTAAATTTAGCGCTTGATGTAAGATTGTAAATTATTGAAATTACTGCCAAATATATATGTTTATATACCAGCCAAAAGCGCAGGTTCTGAGCAAGAGGACGCGAAGTAAAAAGGGACCTCAACAGAAGCTTTTTAGGATTTATAATGCGGAGCAATCAACTGATATAAAATTTATTAAAATATAATGTCGGTACGCGACAACTGGGCAAGTCTCACTGGATGACATATAACTGGGCAACGTAGTTATAACTGGGCGACGAGTAAACCGGGCGGCGGTTAACCAAGCGACGGACAACTTGGCGATGGATAAATAGGTGCGCCGGGTAAACCCGGCGACAATTGACTGAGCAACTTACAACTGGGTGACAAATAAACTGGGCAACAGACAACTGAGCGACAGACAACTGAATGATGGACAACTGGGCAATAAGTAAACTATGTGCGGGGTGAACCCGACCACCCCTTGACCCGGTTCAGTCATCGTCATCCTATTATCCCACCTTACGTGTTTCTATGCACGGTAAAAACATGTAGGTATCTGTACTTAGTCTGATTTCTCTACCACGACCCTCACCGCGTCGCGTCGTCGCTTCCTTAAAACACTCAAGCCCCGTCACCAAGGCAAAGTTCAGGTACATTAGAGAAGGGGGGGACAACTCAGCTTTTCGATCTTTTATTCTAGAAATCTAGAAAATTGAGAAAAATGGGTTGATGATTGCCGCTATCAACCATTAAAAACGGGGTTACAGGCATTCGCCAATCCAGATTAAGCAACCGTGAGGTCTAAATGTTAAACTTTTCTCCCAGAGAAAGAGGCCGATTGCCCAGCAGTAAACAAAAAATGTTGAAGAAGAAGAGGATTAGACATGAATCACTTAACTTACTTAAAATTTACAATGTTTCCTTTGATTATTATTTATGGTCTTACCTAAGAAATATAATTATCAATAATTAGCTAAGGAAACAATTAAAAACGCAAAAATATTTTCGAGCCGAGGGAACGGATGTTCCCTTTATCAAATTCTTAATTCAAATTCTTGATAAAGGGAACATCCGTTCCCGAAAGCTTGAAATTATTTTTGCGTTTTTAATTGTTTCCTTAGCTAATTATTGATAAAATTATATTTCGTATTAACTATTGTAGCTAATAATTTTAATATTATGTTATTACCTGTAATGATTTCATGTGTTTGTTATTAATTTAGAATTTAGTGCTAATGACTCGCTGTTTATGCACAACACGTCTTGCATTGTTTGTTTGTATAAATAAAAATAACCACAACTTTTATTTATTTTTTAAATAGAAAAATACCGCGTTTCTCAATCTGTGTATTTAATTTACTGAAAGAAAATCGAAATAAAAATCATTCTGATATAATAAAAAAAAACAAAATACGAAAAAATATTGTATGAGAGGGGACCGCGATGAAAATTTCAATTAAAATTATGTTGTAAATATTGAAAGGTTGAGAAATGCTGGTATAATATAAATTAATTTATTGTCGGGGTTTTTAACCAGAAAATTTATTTAAAATTTAACAACAAGCTTTGGTTTTAAATTAAGCTAGTAGTAATTATTATTATATCTCATACCTATTAGATAACATTTGTTAGATAATTATTTGAATGATATTCTTGTTTTATTTTACTACGGTTTAACCTCTTTCGAATGCTGACCGCTAGACCCACCTGTTGTATATCGTCTGCGTATATTTAAAAACTTACACAGCTTAGCATTGGATCTTGAAATTTCATTATTTTCTGAGAAAAGCTGTCATTAAAAAAGAAAAATATTCATTTTTATAAATAAAAAAAAAACTGTAGGGTTCCCTTATTAGACGCTAATCAGCGCACCGAAAAAAATAACTGTTGAAAAATTCATAAATTTTGCACCGATGAATCAATTAAAAAAATCATCGAATTTGTGAATTTGTTCATCAGTATGATGAATTTTGTTCATCGATGTAAAAATGATAAATTTTTATCAATATGACGAACCATTTTTTTCAGTGTATTTTCAATTAATTATATTTTCATTTATATTCAAGTTTATTATATTATGCTGACCTTGATAAAATTATGATATTATACAAGTACACTTTCCTCAAGAAATTTATTTAACGTACTAGTTACAGTAACAGCCTCAAGGGGTACCTTACTAATTGATAAAATTATTTTTAAGGATTTCTTTTAAGTTCAAGTTCTTCCTCTACTTAGCCTCTTTATCCATTGCTGAAGAGGATCGGGCTTGGAACATAAGCCCTTTTTTTATATGCTCGTATGTAATAGTGACGGATTAATCTAAGATTTAAGATAATCCTAGGATTTAAAATGATGCTAAGTGTTGTATTATTAGAAGATACCTGAGTCGGCTCCGCCGATTAAAACGCTTAGCTGCAACTATTTATAGCTGGCTAGAGTGTTTTATCGAATAATCGATAAATATCGATAGTTATAGATAAATCGAAAAACGATATTTAATTTTTTAAATATCGATTAATCGATGTAGCGATATTTAGCAATATTTCAATATTTATCAATATTTCGATAGTTATCAATATTCCGATAGTTATCGATATTTTAATATTTATCGATATTTCATAAATATCGAATATGCCGAACAACTGGTATTTCCGAGTTGCAATATACATTATGTTAAGAAATGGTTTTTATAATTTTGTTAATTTTTTGTAACTTAAATAACTTTTTGTAATTTATTTTAATTATTTTTGTAATTTTAATAGTAATTATTTCTAAAATAAAATTATTATTTTTAATAAGTTATGATTATGACACTACTAACTTATGACTTCAATAGCTCTAAATTATAATAAGACACACTTTTCAGTCATCCAGTTTTCAGTTTCCGAGAAACTGTCAGTTTTCTAAGAAAACGCATATTATTTCGATTATTGACGATACTTCGATAATAATTTATTATCGATATATCAATACTTTGATAGTAATTATCGATATATCGATAAGATATTACGATAATTAACAATAGTATATCAATACTCTGATAGTTATCGACAAATATCGATTGATTGAAGTTATCGATAGTTTTTGACTAAGTACTATATCGAATTCGATATCGAATTTTGAATATCGCCCAGCCCTACACTTGGCAACCCGTCAGAACTTAAAGATATGGGATTATTGTAGATTGCTCATTTGTTAAAAATATCTTCTATAAATGGAAGTAAACAATACTACGTTTATTTTTTAAGTCGAAATGTACCGGCGGCGGCGTCGACAGGTGCACACACACATCAAAACGGCGGCGGCGTTAAAACGATCAGTTTCAGTTTTTCTTTACATCAGCGTTACATCAGCGACTCAATTTCAAACATAATTTTCATGCGATGAAAATCTCTCCCCACCCTTCCTACATTTTTTTTATTTTTGTGTATTTTATATTTTGATTATTCCAGAATATTTTGGTTTACTTTCAGTAAATTAAATAATATTTCTTCCTTACAAGATCCTCACGTCCTTTAGAGGGGCGCGTTCCACATATTAAGAAACGCTGTATTACAGGATTATTTTCAAAATATTTTCAGTTCTATTACCGCCAAGATCACAACTAGAGCTCAAGTCACTTGGATTAGAAATATATAATTTTTAAAAAGTTATAGTCCAAAGCGAGAGGCCTTTTGTACTCTAAATTTGTTTTATAAGAGTTTTAAAAGATTTTCCCGGATTGCCCCAAATTTTTTTTGAGAAAACAGTCAATGAAGGAAGGTGTAAAATGAAACAAATAAAAACATTTAAATATTGGAAATCAATATAGCACCAATATTGTAAAATGTCCCCATTTAAAAAATATTGGTGCAATATTGATTTTCAATATCCTATTTTTATCTTTCTTTCATATTTTATTTATTGATTTTCAATATTGCACCAATATTTGTGCTTCATGCGATAATCATACTTAGGCAGACGAACAGACTAACAAACATATGGGCTAGACTTATAACATCCCTCTTTAAGATCCAGGGTTAAAATTACAAATTGACACATAAAAGAATTTTGATAATCAAAACTCAAAATTTTACCTTTAAAGCCTGTTTTAATTGACCTATAGATAACAAGGAGGGGTCGCTGCCAAAATCTGTTGTTCATGTGAAAGGAAATCTGAGCAAATCTAGAGAAATCCTAGGAAATCAGAGAAAATCTGAGGAAATTCAAGAAAATCTTAGAAAATAAGAACAGTTACTGTCTGAGTCTGATGCTTAAGTGCTTTAATTACTAAGCGGAAATCTATGGTTCGAACCCGAGTGGAGCAAGAATTTTATTCAAAACATTCTTACAATGGCAAACCACCAAGGTAATTTACCTTGAAAATCCTTCATAAATTGAAGTGTTCAGCCAAAACCTATCATGTGTGCAACTTACTCGAAAGGAAATCTTAAAGCATTTCAAGAGGAAATCAGGATATAAAAATTACGTCTTTTTTTCGACCACCACAAAATTCAGATTTAAACTATTCAGTTATTCCGTGCTAAATATAATATAGTGACTCATGATGAAATCCGGACGCTCTAATGTTAAATGCAAATTGCCGGTTTTAAAGCCGTTTCTTGGCGTATATAAAAATCGATTTTACAACAAAACTTTTTAGACATTTATTGTTGCAAATTTCATTGCCCTCAATTTTACTTATATAGATTTTTTTATTTTATCACGCCGTTTCTGACTAAACAAGACTCGGTAAAATACAAAAAGTATTATTACCTATATCTCGGAAACGGTGCGACAAAATAAAAAAATGAATAGACATTTTTTATTGTAAATTGCATTCTCTACATTTTCGTTCATATACATTTTTTCATTTGGACGCACCGTTTCCGAGTTATGACAATATTTTTGGTATTTTACTGAGTCTTGTTTAAGCCGCTGTCAGTCCAAAACGGCGTGACAAAATAAAAAAATGTATATGAATAAAATTGCAGGCAATGAAATTTGCAACAAAAACTGTCGAATAAGTTTTGCTTTAAAATGGATTTTTCTATTTTTTTAATATGAGTTACTGTATACAGATCTTCAGTTATCATTTATCATTATCAGAAGAGGGTCAGACCCTCACAGAGTTTATATGCAGTTGATAATGCAGTAATAGCCTGTTTTTCTGAACATACTTACTTCCTACCCTTGATTCGCAGCATACTATTTTTTCAAGATATAACTTTTATTTGCTTCATTTGTTTGTCAATACAGGAATGAGGAATGGTTAGATATAAGTACGCATTCCATGGTGATATTTCAACAGTATCGCATTCTGCTTCATATACTTCAAAACAAATGATTCAAATTTCAATAACTGCTCTGTGTCACAATTGCCTTTACAATCGTTGTCAGTAATGTAGTTCAATTGTCTCCAAATTTAGATTTAAGTAAGCGAAGCATAATTTTATGAATTTAGAATGAGGCAGTTTAGAAAAGGAAAACTTTAAAATTTCATTTTGAAAGCATGCGTATTTAGGGTTTTCGATTATCTTGACCTCTGCAAGGCTGCAACAAGTGCTATTTGATAAATTTCACTGATTGATCCAATAAGTGAAATTTCGCGTTTATTAGCCAAGATTGAGCATTGAACTTGATGAAGTGTTAAGGAAGGACAATTTATGTTAATCGGTGCAATGACTGGAGAAAGTTTATTTTTGAGTATTTAAGTGGTGACTTATCTTCTATTATGATGGAACTGGGTGTGATTCAATTAATGTTTACTAATTAATGTCCATCAAGGTGTTAAATGGTGACCACGCGAAGAAGATCGATAAGTGCGCGCGCGGTGAGGTGCGGTTCGTAGAAACTCGCGTATTGCCGATAAAACCGCGTGTTCTTTGCGACCTTACATAAGAGCCGGCCTCCGTAGAGTAAATTTAGTTGCTCGCTAAAAATGTTACGTTCGGCTTACGTTGCTGCGACGTATAATTAAAGGGACGTAAAATTAACTCGAATCGTCCGTTTTGCGACTATTGGGACATTTAAAATACCTGGAGGTGGTGCCGCTGGGGATGATGTGCAAGTGTCGGTGTCTTAGTGTGTGACGGAAGGACATGACACTGATGACAACTATTTCCATGCTTTCCTTGCGGCGGCGCAACTGCTTCCTGGTGCTCGCATTCATCATCTTCATACCCTTCTGTGCATTTGTACTTCAATCAGTTCCAGGTAGTGAAGCGATTTCAAAACTTGTTTAACAACTTTTTGTTTTTCATTCAGAAAATTATTTTTTATTTTCCACTTTGCGTTCCTTCCATTGACAACGAACTCACCTTGACTCAATAAAATAATGTTACAATTTTTGGTGCGCTACCAAAACTTGTCCGTCAAAACAAATAATATTTATTTTTTACAACAAGAAAAACTTGTTGAGTAAATAAATTCGTTAAAGCATGTAATTAAATCCACTTTAATGACTGGGTAATTCTCCAAGACCAGAAGTGACCTCGTAACAATTAAACTCAAAATTCAAATCGCTGCCGTTTTATTTGAATAATATGTGGGTTTACGTAACCAGAGATTAACGAATTTAAAGTTATTTTTTATTCGTATGGGAGCATGCTAATTTGTAATAACACACTGCAAATTCAAGTTTAATTTTGTAACGACGGCGACGATGTTGGATGACCCACTCGTGATGTCAATTAAATAGTTGACTGGTTAATGACTCGAACATTAGCAACACAGTATTATTATTGTAATTGACAGAATGCGCTAATTATATTTTGAAATTAAAAGTGTGGCGCCCAGGTTAAAATTTTAATTTGAAAATTGGTGACTCCATATTTTCAAAAAAAAAATTAAATAAAAAAGTTTTGGACTGCCGAGGCAGGTTTACAGTTTTTTGAAAATTATTGTAATTATTTCTGAACTCGAAACCGGGTCAGCAAGAAGTGCACGGCACCTGGGCGGCATGAAATGCTTGAAAGCATAAATGAGCAAGTAATTCATAATGTTGCACTTGGAAGTGTTCTTTTTTTAAATAAACTGATATTATCTGAATGAAAATTTCTTCTGATGTGGAAGTTTTCATATACAGGGTAGATCATTTTAATAGTTTTTTCTCAAATTAAATTAATACCTAATAACTTCAGAAATAATTGAAAATTTTTTGACCTAACGGGGGGAGGGGGGCTAGTTGGTTTTTCTGTTAATCTGTCTAACTTTTCAACGGAAAAATTACAGAACAGTTTATCGAGAAAGTACTTATCTGCCTGTTGTCACGCTAACTCCTTGACTTATTTTCAAAAAATTTAAATAAACCTATTAAATAGTCATCATATTATGCCACAAGAACAATATTGTAGCGAATTAAATATTCTATAAAAAAGTACGGGAGAGCATATATTTATTTTAATTAGTTTACACGCAGGAGGCATTCAAAGTTGCAGATTATCCTTTTAGTAGGTATTAAAAATTATTCCAAAAATTTAATTTAATTTAAAAATTAAATTTAATATTAAAAAATGCACTAACAGCGACTTCTCGGGACACCACCGAGATTGCCATTGGTTAGAGGAAGAAGAAAAATTTAAAAAATTTTCTGCTTAAAAAATAGGTAACAAATAGAAATCCCTATAAAAGGGAAATAATAATTCCACAAATTAGTTTTCTATATTTTAAAACTGAGCTGTTACTTCAAGCCAGTACACATAGTTCTTATATAGATTATAATTGCAGCTCCCCGACTACAATAGTATTTATATGATATAAAGTAAAACTGATAATTGAGTTTGTAGAATTAATTGTTTTTACTATCAGGTTTGATTATTTCTAGAGATCAATTTCATAATAAAACTAAAATTTTAATGGGGAAATAAAAGTCAAACAGATTAAAGGAAACGATCAATAATTTTAACTTGATTTTGTCATTAAATTTTAATACCAGATTAAATTTTATTATGAAATTAACTTATTTAGGTGTATTTAATATTTAATTTAAATTATTTAAGTATTTTATATCAATTTTTTGCATAGAATTACGGTAATAACTCGAAGGTGGGGAGGGGGCCAATTTAAAGGCAGAGGCTTGAAGGACTACGATTATTTTTATTAATTAATTTATTTATATTATTAAAATAAAAAAATTAATAGATAGCACTTATGTTTTTACACAATATTAATATAAAGCTTGTGAGGGGGCTTCGTAAACCTTACGCATCCGTACAAAAGGGGAGACTAATAGTCTTTCTTACGTACAGTTTCACTTGTTTTTAAATTTAGGGTATGTTAAAATTACTTTGAGGTTTCTACCAAAGTGAATGATCCAGAAATAAATTATTTATTATTTTCTTGGGTTAAATTAACATTTAAATTTAGTTCTTTTTTTTATTTTATAAAAAACTTTTTTAGATTTTGAAAACAAATTATGTATTAAAAAGAAACGTTTTATTTAATCAATTTTGAATGCGGGGGGCAATAGAGGGTTATAAAGTCACAATTCTTACATAAGTGCAGAGAGGGGATCGAAAACTGTGCGAATCTTTACAGGGGAGGGGGGGGTTCAAATTAAAAAAATTGTCGTTAACGACATTTTTACAAAATTTAATGGATGACAATAAATTGAAGCGATTAATCACAGAATTATCATAAATTTTTCCTTTGATTTTTGAAGTAATTAAATTTCAAGTTTTGATTTCAAAGAAAATGTTGTAATTTGCTTATTCTTTTTTTTCTTTTATTTTATAACTTTTATTATTTTATTAGGTTTTCAGGGGGCAGGACCGGGGCACTTGTCTTCCCTTGAAGAAATAATGTGAACTTATAATTGAATAAGCTGAATACCCGGCTTCGCCCGGAATCTCACGAAAAATAAAATAATTTGCCATTGTCGGAAATAATTCGATTTTGGCCTCTAAACTTTGTGCAGTCAAGGGCAGTCATATTATTTTATATGATTTCTCCTTTTTATTTTATTACTATATTATTTTTTGTATTCCTTTTTTTTACCTACACCTTGTTCATTATTTTCAAATTTTCTGTGCAAACGGTTGGTTTCTCAAAAAATTTATTTAATCAAAGTTGTAGCCCGTTAAATTACCTATCCGGATTGGGTCGTCAGTTTTTTCCTAAGACGTTCCGTTTGAGAGATACGGGGTTCGCAAGAAAAGTAAAATAAAATAAAACCTGAGTTTTTTAACAGTTTTTCTCTTAATCTAATTAATAACTCGAAATCTGTTGATTCTAGACGATAAAGGGTTATAACCTAATTTGTAGATGAGCGAATGATATTTAAAACAGTTCTAATTGATTAAGCTTAAAAAATTAATAATATCGGAGCTATGGCCGTTTGAAATCAGGGGGGGATTTCAAAGTCACGGCGACACCCTGTATAAATCTATATATATAAAAATGGATGTATGTATGTATGTGTGTATGTATGTTCCTTATAGACTCCTAGACCGCTTGACCAATCTTTATGAAATTTGGTGTATAAGCTAATTACGATGCTGCGAAGAAGATAGGCTACTTTAGAACGGCTTTCAACAAACTTTAATAAAATATGTGGCAAATAGTGCCTATTCATCGGATCAACAGATCGACGGATCAACGGATAATTGGATTAATTTCCCTATATAGGACATTACCCTTTCAGTACAAATGTAAAAGTTTCTGTGAACATAGAGACTACTTTGTTAGATTGTTAAACTCATCTTAGATAAAATACATTCAATGCCACCAAAAAAAGCAGCTGTTGGAAATAAATCATCAAAGGCTAAGAAACTCAGGGAAAAAAGAGCTGCTGAAACGGAGGAAAAACGTGAAGCTCGGCTTTCACAAAACCGCAATAGAGCTTCAACGTCTAGAGCTGCTGAAATGGAGGAAGAACGTGAAGTATATAAAAGAGCTTGTGTGTATGTTTGTTCGCTATACACTTCTAGACCCTTCGACCGATTTCAACCAAATTTGGAACACATACTCAGTAGGACTTGGAAAATGTTTTAGTGCAAGAAAATGTTAAAAAAGTTGAAGGAAAAGTGACCGATTAACGAGATTCCCGTAATTTCCCCCCCCCCCCAAAAAGGTGTATTTCGCCAGCCTACCCCCAAATTTCGAATTTTGGATCCAAAATAGTCTAAATCGTTTGTACCTGTTTGTACCTTCATTATTTTTGTTTGTACCCATTTTGTTTTTCAGACAAATATTTTTGTTTTATTTCAATTTAAAATCCGGGGGGAGGGGCTAAGGACATTTAGCAGAATGTCATTATTAGAAAATTTGAAATATTTCAAAATCAAAACTGGTACAAACGAAAATAAGGAAGGTACAAACGATTTAGACTATTTTGGATCCAAAATTCGAAATGGGGGGGGGGGGCGAAATGCACCTAAAAAGGTATTTTGAGCTTCACAAATAAATCAGCAGCGGAAAGCAAGACTGGAAATCATTGGAGTACTCAGACTAAAGCAAAGCATTATATTTATAATGAGACCCCGGGCGAAGCCGGGTATCCAGCTATAATTTATATGGCAGAACGTTCGCCGAGTCACTTGGTATATTAATTCTGAGGCGGTACGATGTTCTAGAATTTTACAAATAATTTATATGGTTCAAGTTCTGAGGCGATACGAAGTTCGCCGGGTCAGCTAGTAATTCTATAAATTCAACACAAAATTTAAAAATGTTGTCAAATGACATTTGCGCACGTAACGCCATCTATCGAAATAGAATTGAAGTAATTTTACTTTTTCCCAGATTTTCCCGGACAAATTTTCCAAGTTTGTTTTCCGTAAAAACTTTACTGGGACCCTAACGAACATTAAACAAAAATTGACCAAATCGGTTCAGCCGTTCTCAAGTTGTCAGCTTAGCAACGAATTTCACCTATGGGCGTCCATGCGTGTGCTCGAAATAGGCGCAGTTACAGTTGATTTCCACTTTTAAAATTTATTTTAAATTGGATTTCGTTAATTATAGCCGAATGTAACTTAAAAACCAAAATTTCGAGTTCAGACGGCTTCAGGTATTTTTTAATATTTTGCGTGGACTCGGTGATCATCATGTAATTTTCGAGTTTGAACGGCTTCAAGGATGTTTTTAATATTTTGCGAGAATATATAAATCCAGGTCTTTCTATATTCCGTTTCTTTGCAAAACTGTTTCAATAAAATGAAATTAAAAATTCAGGTCGACATCATAAAAGAATTTTAATAACCGAAACTTGAAATCTCAAATTCATAATAAAAAATAAAAAATTTTGATTTTGTTAATTATAACGGAATTGAATTTAAAAACTAAGATTTTCGAGTTCGAGCAGCTTCAGGTAATTATTTTTAAAACTAAGGGATTCGGATTACTTTTCAGAGCATCCATTGCTTCTTATTTTAGAGTTAAAATCGGTGATTTATCTACTTGCCAATGCTGAAGGTTTTCCATACCTCCCAGACCCACCCTTCGCAAAAACGAAATAAAAAAAAAGATTAAAAAATTAAGACCATAAGCAAAAAATTACAAGAAAAAAGAAATATATCTTAATTTTGGAGGTTTTTGGAATCTCGTTAATCCATGCATGCGCCGTTTTCAATAAGTAATTGCATTTTTCACCGAAATAGTATCACATATCGACAAATCTACAGAATTTCATTGTTAAAATATGTATTAGCAAGTTTAAATTTGAAGGCCGAAACTTTGAATCTAATTGAATTACAAGGAGCGCCTACTTTGGTAATTTTCCTAATTATGTGGGCGACACATTTTCGTAGAATCTAAAAGAGATACCGAATTTGTGTATTTAACTAATAAACTAATAGAGTGTTATATACAAAATGACCTACAAAATAAAATGGTTTTAGTTTTTATGAAAATCTAAAGCTCAATTTTGATTTAAATTTCAAAAAGAGCTTTCGAGTTTAAATTAGATAGCGATTTTTGTCTCTTTATGCCTGAGTATTTGCGATCGAGATTTATTCAATATTTAAATATTGAAAATAATGTGAAAAATTATATATTTTTAAAAATTCAAATTTTGCTAAAAAAAAAACCAGCTTACATTGGTGGATGTAGTGGAAATAAATATATTTGTTGTTTATGCGGGTGGGGTGTTTTCTCAAATTTTTGTAAAATAAAATAAGTGGATAATATTTAAACAAAGTAATGATAATTTCTGACTGTTTGAGTTTTCAATGGCAAAGTCATATTTAACTTGTGAAGTTACCACGACGCTAATCGCTAATAAAACTTTAATCACTTGTAGTTACGTAACTCTCATAAATTACAGAGGATTTACGTACATATAAACTTTTTTACTCGATATAACTCTTCCGGAAAGCTTAAAGTTCGTCTTGTTTGTTATGAATTACCTTGTATAATACGAAAAGCTGTAATAATAAAAAAAAACTCGAGCTGGCTCCAATTTTTCATTGGGCAAGTACGGCACTGCGCACTACTTGTTTTTTTTTAACACTGAGAACTGAATATTTATGGATGATTTATTAGTTGCGAATTGTGAAATAAATTTATGTCCTACGCCACTGAAAAATTATGCACAGGAGAACGGGGCATAATTACATAGGATTTACATAAACCGTTAGACCATAAAATATGTATTTCTGTAAATGAATCACCTAAAATCAGGAATAAATTAAAAGTTCACTGCGAGTGTTTATTTATTTTCATTTTTTTATATAAAAAGAGTAAAAGTTCTCAAAACTTGCCGACGCAATTAGTGTGACGTCAGACTGTATTCTAAGATCTCCCGTATTAAAATTTGATTGAACGCCGACTATTTATACTGCAATGCGATTGGATTCTAATTTTAAAAATATTCTATTCTCATTTCGCCTTAGGAGGGGAGGGTGTAGCGTCACATTACAATTTTGTGATTGCGAAAATTCACTCAATGAAGTCTTTCATTCAAATAATGAAAAGCCCTAGTGAGTATACCCAAGAAAACAAAAATTTTACCCAATTTGTCTGGCAGACTAAATTACAAAAGTTTAGTCGTTCGTCATACCTCGACAGTCACTTCCAGTTATTAATTATTCTACCCTTTAATAAACTCGAAGTGTTCTAGATAATTAAATTTTGTTAATGCCTAAAAGGTAATAATTAATTTTGTTTTATTAATTTTAAGAATTTTAATTTAAATACTTGCTATTGTTGATCGGTCAAATTTTGAATTCTTCATCGTTAATTCAGCTTCAATTTGTTAAAGAATTTTAATTACTTATTTCGGGTTCTAATTAGGGATACATTCCGTTTGTTTTATTTATCAGGAACGAAGTTCCAAATTAGGATATAATAATCTCGAAAATTGAAACTTGTGATTATAATTAGATGACGGGGAATGTAGCTTTAGTTCATCGAGATATGTGACTTCTACGCATGAAGAATTGGGAACAACAATGGAATTAACGAATTAACTTGATAATTTTGATAAATTGTGATTTTGACTGCCGAAAATTACATATTACAGAATTAGACATAACTGCTAAAAACCAAACGCAAGCAAAAAAAATTTAGGTTGGACTGCAACCGACTTCCATTCACTGAAGCTGCAAAATTCACCTAAAAATTCAGGAATAAAACGAAAATTTTTTTTAATATTAAATTTCTACTTCAGTTCTTTAGTGTAATTTTTGCATTATTTCACCAAAAAATTTTTTGAATCTATTCGACAAACTTAAATTTCCGGTTGGAGAAGGGAACGAAATCGTTGATCGATTATTTAGCAGCCACTTTATTCCAAATTTACTGTTGATAGTTATTATTTGGTTTTTTGGTAGTATTCCTCTCCAAAACATGGAAAAGCTTCTAAACCACTTCGAAGCATATTTGAATCGATAGACGAAAGCATAATTGCGATTTTATATATATTTTAATAAAAACCGGATAATTTATTTTCTCAAAATTTTAGTGCAATTCACATGCCGAAGCATCAACTTTAAAGTAAATAAAAATACGAAAGCTTTCATAAAATACACTAAAGTTGCAAATTATATTTTATAGCAAAAATTTTGCACTTCATCCAATTGTTCAGCTGAAAATTTGAACAATGTTTTCATCCACAAGCCTAAATCTTAGTTTAATGTCACTTGCACATAATTCTTTTTTGGTTCGGAAAATTAGGCAGCTATTTTTATCTTGTCACTCGCAAGGCTTAATCAACTGTTTATCGTAAGAGAGATTTTTGCAATTTTCTTTTGCTTTAGTTGCAAAACTTCCCGTTCTTTCTCAAGACTTTAACCACTTCAAGATAGGTCAATTAAGTTCAGCCGGTTTCACAACGATAACCACCCTTACAAAGGCACATCTCGATTCAATTTTAAGCGAAAATGCACATTTTTTGCGATAAAAAAATTTAAATAAAAAATAAATTAAACACAGCTTTAATTATCGATTCCCCTGTGGATACACGATACATTAAATCAAGGAGAGCCTGGTGATACAATGCGAAATGCGACTTATCTTTTGACAAATATGTAAAATAACAAATTTTCCGATTATCTTTGTAAAGTACTTCATAAAAGAAAATTTATTTATCAAAAGACTTTTGTTGTGCTATTCAAATCGATTTTATATAGAAACCAAAGGGATGATTTCGTACGTTGATTAATTTGTTGAACTTCTAAAGGGTTTAATCAAAATTCAAATTTAAAGGGGCTGCATTGTATCTTCTGTATTTAGAGAGATAAATTTTATTATGAAGTAAAACTTCAGTTAATGTTGAAGTAAAGCTTAAATTTCTTCTTTGTTTAAGTTAACAATTTTTGTTGTTATAAATTTTCGTCTGTTGGTAACTCAAGCAATTTTTTGCAATTTCAAAAGTTTGCATTTGACTTATTTATAGTTCTGGCATTGAAAGGGCACCTACCTTTCACGGAAATTGGAAGGAATCTGAATAAATTAATGGGAGAAGAGGTCCTGGACTTCCAGTTTACACTTCATCTTCTCGATTGGATCTTTCAAATCATGTTCTAAATTATCTCGTGGCATACAGCATAAATTCTTATTAATTCACATGCTTTAACAGTTTCACACAATGCCCACTTCAGTGTTGCATTATCATTTCGACGGATAATCTCATTAGCTTCGCCTTGTTTGTATTCATCTGGTAATCATATTTACTCACTCGCTGTTTATTATCGGCTTAGAATAAATAATTTTACGGATATGACTACCCGTATAATACATATTTTTGTTTGGGTATCAAATTCTAGGTTTAGAACATTAAAACATTCCATTTTACTGTTATCGCATTGATAACAAATTGTTCAGTAGCTGTTTACCATTCGGAAATAATCTTGGTATGTTGGTAATCGGAGTTCAAAGTGTTGTCACTTATATAGGAGACCTACTGTTTGAAGGGGGGGGGAAGACGACCAGTCAACCAAATTCCTAAAGATCTGCTTCTTATAATTTATTGCTGTTTAACTGTCTTCAAATGATAATATATTAGAGCATAAGGAAGTAGATTGAAAAATTGAAATAGCAAAGTAGTAAGGACGTAGTAATACGAATAAATTAAATAAAAATTAAGAAATGAATGAAAACGAAAATTAAAAAAAAATTCTTCCGCGTAGAAGACTTTCGAAAGGGGGCCGCGGTTAGAGCATTTTTCGATTGAATAGCTAGTCGAATTGGATATAATTGATTAACTTCGTTGTATTCTCGTAAAAACTAGATACAAAAATTATTTTCCTGTGGCCTCGCACGAGCGCATTTCATCGCATGCACGTCTTTGCATTTTGTAACATTGTAACCTTTATTAGAAAAAAATATGTAGATGCATAATAATTTATAATTACGAGTTATTATTGAAATGTCAATAGTATTTTTATTATAAATATCTATAAGGTGACTACACACGGTCAGGAACGGCTTGGGTATTTTTTTCGGTCCGGGCTTGGTTTTGTATCGGCCCCCAAATTTAAAAAGTAAAAGAATTCCTTGTAAAATTAACTCAAAATCGGGAAAGGGAATTGATTGTAGATACACTAAAAAAAAATTCATCAAAAATTCATTTTAATAATGAATGATAAATAAGATTGATGAAAAAAAGCATTGTATTACTGATGAATGATGATTGTGTACCTACAATTATACAGTTTTCATTAAACTCCAAAATTCAAACTTTCCGAAAAGCATGCACAAGAATGCCCTGACAAGCTCAAGCGCGCATTTTTTTTCAAGCGACCTTATTTGTTAATAATTTATTACTGACGCGCGCATGAATGGATTAACAATAAATATTTTAATAAAAATTTATTAGACAAGATGTAGGTACAGATGATAAGACTTGAAGTCGAAAATCTTTGAAATGAGTATGTTTCTAAGCCGTCGCACTTGGTAAAAATATTTTGGAAATGCGACCAAACTCAAAAACCATTATCACTGAAGATGTCGCCTCAACTCGAAAATCATAGATTTAAGGCGGTGTTTTATATCGGATGCTAACGAATTTTATCATAACTTTGGATGGTACTGCGAATTTCCTCAATCCATTTATGTGTATATCCGTATGTATTTAGAAATGGCCACCATTTAAATTAGCAGTATGACCGCCCTTATCTGAGGATAATGGAATATCAATGCACTGAAGGGTATTCCATACCCCCCAGACCCCCTGTTTAAACCCATTATTTTGTATTTTTAAAACTTAAATTCAAAATTTAAGAAGATTTAAGGGATCCACAATAGGTTTACATCTTTGAGCTTCGAATAAAACGGGGCCTGAAAATAGTTTTACTTTTACACGTCCGGGAGTAGAAGTCCCTAGAAGTAGTTAGCTTTATTACGGTTGGTTTATGTTTAGCTTCAAACATCTCTTGATCTTCTGAGATTAAACATATTTATTAATTTTCATAACTGTTGGTTAAAATTATATGTAGCTATAGGCACATCGGGGGGTCTGGGGGGTATGGAATACCCTTCCAAAAACCGAAAAATTAGTTGGTAACCAATGCTGACGGTAATCAATAATATTCGAGTTATCGGGAACAGGAGATAGATTTCTCTTAGATATAGAGAAATATTTTGAAATTAAATTTTGAAAAAAAAATGGGACCCTTATGACCCTTATATTTGATGGTATGATCGTTCTTGATTATTGATTTGCCCTTGGTTAAGTTCGACTAGAGTTTTATATAACTGAACCCTAGTAATAATCACATTCCATCAGCAGTGTCGTGCAAAGCTTACGCCCGCTGAAAGGCTTGTAGCGCCTGATACGATTTGGGGGATATGGAATACTAGTGTACTGGAGGGTATTCCATACCCCCCAGACCCCCGGTTTACACTCAATACTTTATGTTTTATATACTAAAATTTAAAATTTAAGAAGGTTTACGGGTTCAACAATAGAATTACATAGAACTTCAAATGAAACGTTTCCGCTGCTAAGCCTGAAAATAGTTAAATTTTTACACGTCCGGGAGTAGACGTCCCTAGAAGAAGCTAGCTTTATTATGGTTAGTTTATGTTTAGTTTCAATCTTCTCGTGGTCTTCTGAGGTTAAACGTATTTATTTATTATTTCAACTGCTGCTTGAGTTTCAATGTAGTTATTCTCAAACCGGGGGGCCTGGGGGGTATGGAATACCCTCCAGTGCACCTTTTGCTCTTTATCCACGTACCAAATCTGAAGAGTTACTCGGTAGTCAATGTGGGAAAATCTTGCAATAATTCGTTAATTAAGAAAAGATGCACGGGGGGGGGTATGGAAGACCCCCCAGACCCTCCGGTTTACACCCATTGTTTTGTGTTTTTAAAACGTAAGTTTAACTTTGAGGGTAGAAGCTTGACACTTCTCTTGGACTTCTAAAATTAAACATATTTATTATTACAATTTCAAATATTGGTTAAGCTTCAATGTACACTGAAAAAAATGGTTCATCATATTGATGAAAAATTCATCATTATTACACCACCGATGAAAAAAATTCATCATATTGATGAAAGATTCATAGTATTTATGAAAAAAATCATTATATTTATAAATTTTTCATCAAAATGATGAATTTTGTTCATGGGTGTAAAAATGATGAATTTTTCATCAATATGATTAACCATTTTTTTCAGTGTAGCTATTGGCAAACCGGGGGGTCTGGGGGGTATGGAATACCCTCCAGTGCACTGGTATTCCTTATTTCTCAGATGAGCCGGTCATATCACTAATTTATAGAGTTGCCATTTTTAGATTTACGAATCTTAGCCGTTATCTGTCCTACCTCTGATGAGCATGAATGGATTATCCTTTTAATTTCAAATTTTCGGTTAAAAAACTTGATTTTCCATGATTCCATTGATTTTCCATGATTTTCGGGTTCAGCCTTAGAGACTTACTCACTTTGAAAACTTCTCGCTTCAAGTCCTGTAGGGTTCTCTATTTTGCTCGTTTACTTACTAAAACTGAGAAATTACTTAGTAACCATTGCTGGGAATATTCCATAATTTTCCACATCTCCCAAAGAAAAATTTTGAAATTTATTTATTTGACCGGAAACGGACACCCTTGTAAATTAGTGATTTGACCGCCCTTGATCAACGGTTAAAAACATAACCTAAATAAGAATCAAATTTCACCAGCGCGGAGTCTTAAGTTAAATTTAAGTTACGATCGGTCTGTGGAATATGAGCAGTAATTAGCGAAAATTTTGGGGAGGGAGCAAACCTTAGTTTTCCGAACGTTGACCTGTTTTTTTGCTTTTGTTATGTGATTTATGAAAAACATTTAATATTTCGATAGTTTAGTCAAATATTCACAGATTTTGCTAACTGTTTAATATTTTACGGATCCCCCTCAACCCCCTGTAGTTTTTGACAGGAACTAAATATTTATTAAATAGAAGCAGAACGAATACGAGTATACTTACTAAAATCAAAAATATCAGAAGAGTAGAAGAAAAACGTGTGCCCTATTTGAAACACAAACCGACAAACTAAACGAAGTGATAGCTGAAAAGCAAAAATAGTAAGTCGAGGTTATAGGTCAATGAAATGATGATTCGGCTTGTTAAGGAAATAGCATTTTGTTAGGAGGTTGAAATTATTGCGGTAACGTATTAATGAATGTATTTAACTGTTCTTATAGGTAAACTAAAAATGGTTCATTAGTTATGATTGAGAAACGAAGTTTGGTGAGATTTTTGCAGCACGAAATCTAATTTGATGTTTTTTGCAAGTAACTCCATAATTACGTCTTTTAACGGTCTTTAATTTATAACAAGTTTTCTTAGTCGAAACAATGCAGTCTTTATGCTGACACATATCATTACGTAAAAATAGCAAAATTCCGCCTTTTTGTATTACGGTAATAAATCAAAGTGCACATCGATGTAAGTAGAAACTTCCGACTTGAATCATCGCAGTCTTTCAAAAGGTCACGAACTGTCGCTTTGATGCGGCTTTCATTATACACACAGAGAAAGCCTGAAATTTGAAATTATTCCCAACTTTTAATTGAAACCTGCGAAATTGCGAAAATGATGTAAACCCCAATCTTTCAGGTTCAAAATTTATATTTCAGTCGCTTTATTTTATATTTTTCGTCTCATTTCGTTGTCAAAGTGAGAATTTTATTATGAAATTACCAAACTCACCAAAAATAATTAATAATTTTATGAAAAATTAATAACAAGTATTTTTTAATTATTTATAATAGGCAGGGCCGGATCGGAAAATAAATGTTTGAAAAAATTATTTTTTTCCTCTGTTTATATTTCTGTTTCCGATACAAACATTTTTTGTTAGAACACCAAAAAAATTTGTTGAGTTCACGTTAAGTAATAACGCGAATTTGATATGGAATTTTTAATAAAAATGATTATCCTCACACACCGTTACCGTGTTTGACAACGTAAATTTAAACTTTGGAGTAAATTTAAACTACAATGCATGCCGTTGTTCAGATGTGTCGAGGCGAAATTGAAAAATATATTTGTGTTTACCGAAAAGGGTAAAAAGATGTTTGGGGTAATACCACAGATCAGACCGCTAAGAGTAGGTTATTTTTGTAGAATCATGTCCTATGGAAATTTTTGATTTTTATATTTTGGATTTGCGACTTGGTTGATTTCATTATGAACCCTCAGTGATATAATATATGAACTTATTTTTCAACTTTCCGTTTAAGGTCACCCCATCGATTAGATTCACCCCGTTTTGAGGTACTACAATAATTAGTAATATTCTACATGATTTGAAATTCTAGGATTCGTTGGAATGAATCGGGTGCTATTTAATAGTAGCTGGTGTATTATTATCTGGCGTTTTCCTAGTTTGAACATTTGATGATTACATGACGCACAGTTTAGAACAATTAGAATTTGACAATTAGAACGTTACGTTCCATGTTGTTCAGTGGGGTAGCTCTTCCTTTTAGAATATTCATGTGTGGGTAGAGTGTACTTTAATCGAGCTCTTGCTAGTATATTACTTGCTCTCTGTTTACGTCTAGTTTATTTTCCATTATCCAAATATTCTTGGCTCATCCCTGAAAAGAGATAATAATGAATTAAAGGCGGTGTAATATCGTGCGCGCGCCCAATTGTCCTTAAAGACAAACCGTGTATGGCAAGAAGATTCACATTGATGTTTCTGTTAAAAGTAATTAAGATGAATTTTAATTAATTTTTCATACTAAAGCACTCTTGCATACTCAAACATTTTAACTTCAAGAGCGGTCCAGTTTAATTGAAACAGAAATTTTAAATGGATGTACCTCTGTAAAGGGTTTTAGATTACTTTATTATTTTACCCGAAAACTTTATAACTCTCGCATTAATTTTAATTAATGCCAAAAATGAATGAGCGAGAATAGTCGATAAAAGTTTCATCGCGACACTTTGGTGCGGAGCATTTAAGCACTTTTGAAGACAGACATGACCATGTATGGGCCCCTTTAGACGGGAACTTTATTGCATAGAGTTGAATTTAAAAATGCATATCTTCAACTTAGATCTTTATGACTATTAGGTATCCATTGTGCATATTTTCATTTATGTAAAACGCAACGTAATTGAGGTAAATACGCGACCTTTAACTCTTATATCGTGGTCGTGCACGTTATATATTGTAAGTTGATAATTTATAGTTGATATTAGATCATTGATAGTTAGCTCTAGTTTCCTATGTAATAGAGGGGAGTTTTGTTTATATAAAGCCATAAATAAGGGCAAGATTTTATGTCCGGGACTAAATTGTGATAGACTTTAAATTTATATCTTTAGTGCTTTATGTCCAAATTATCCGAGGCCTCTATCGAGGAAGCGCTAGCGACTTCTCATTTTGTTTCGTCTTTATCCATAATAATTGAGATTATTTTTCAGTTAAAAAAATGTCATAAACGATTATATCGGTATACAAATTATTCAACATAATTTCGAAATTTGCAGAAAAACTCAAAGGTACCGTACATCGCGTTAATTATAATGGGGTAATAAATACACTATAATTAAAAATAAAATCGAGAAATACAGGATATACTTGCAAATATACTGAATTGAAATTAAATAAATATAATATTTTATTATAATAACAAGTTGCAACTTTTTGAACGCAGCTGGTTCGTTATTTATTATTGATTATGTTAAATTAAAATCTGGCAAGCCGACTAAACAGTGGCGGTGCAGCCTTAAAAATAAATGAAATAAAATCATAAATTCAAGTTATTCAGTTGAACTGTTTCGTATTTTTAGTTTTAATGATATTCTAGAAAATTCGGCGGAAAAATTCAAGGGACTGACAGGTCAAAGTGACCATCGGCCATTATACAGAGGCTCCAGAAAATATTCGTACACTCCTATGTTAACAATGTAATTGTACATCGAATCTTTTTAGACATTTTTTGTTGCAAATTTCATTGCCTTCAATTTTGTATATATAAATTTTTCTATTTTGTCACACCGTTTCTGACCGATAGCGACATAAACAAGACTCTGTAAAATTCAAAACATAATATCATGCGTATATCTCGGAAACGGTGCAACGAAATTAAAAAAACAAAGAGACATTTTTTCTTGTAAATTTAATTCTATAAATTTTTGTTCATATACATTTTTCTATTTGGTGGCACCGTTTCCGAGATATAAACGACAATATTTTTCGTATTTTACCCAGTCTTGTTGAAGCCGCTGTCGGTCAGAAATGAAGCCTCAAATTAAAAAAATGAATATAAACAAAAATTAAGGTAACGAAATTTCAAACGAAAAACCTTTAATAAGTTTTTCTGTAAAATGGAGTTTTATATGCCAAAAAACGGATTTAAAACCGGCAATTTGAGTAGCTGTAAAAACGCAGTTGAAGCGTTATCCTGAATATCGTAATATCTTGGGGGGGGGGGCACTTCATAACGTTAATATTGACATCTTTCAAGTAATTGGTGACAATTTAGCGTGTATAAGAGCATTGACCTGCTGTAGAATAATTTCTTCACCAATTAGACGTTTTCGTTCTGACTGTACAGTAGCAGTCATGGAAATTGCATCGGAAATTATTTTCGAATTAAAGTAACTATTTGTATAATGAAATTTCAATAAACGCACACAGTATAAACACAATACGCATACAAAGCTAGGTTTTTAAACCGGGGGGGGGGGGTCCGGGATGTGCATTTGAACTCATAAATCTAACTCCTAAAATTCTAAAATCTAAGATTTTTTATTTAAAAATCAATAATACATTTTCTTATTTTGAACACAATCACTGATGTGCTGGGCCCCCCGAGACCCCCCGGTTTGAAAAACCTAGCTATAAAAAAAGAAAATGTATGTATTTTTAATTTAACTTTTTATCTATTTCTGTTCAATCATCCATAGAACATTCTATTTTTCACAGAATAATTTCATTTTTAATTTGGGAATAATTAATTCCCAATGCAATTTTCCATGACCACTACTGTATTTGATATTTTAATTCGCAGTTTATCCGATAATTTTTAGCTTAAGTCATCTTAAGTGGCCACCGCAACCTTGCAGTCTTACTTGACCGTGGGATATCCCCAAATCAGTAATAATAGGACATGCGTCGCTCTTCGCAGAATATTATCCGCTTCCGCTTGCATAAGAACGTACAAATTATTCCCACTTAAGGTCGACAAAAATGAAGATTTACTCTTAATAATAATTTCTTGTTGTTTAATTATGCCTACGTTTCTACACTTTATATGATCTGCATCTTAATGATTTTCTTATGATAGATCTAGAATTTTCTTCTGAGTATTAAGTCGTCTGGCCATAACAGATATCTACAACAAACGTATATCTTATTTAACAAAATTATTTTATGTAATATTTTCCCGAAGGGTATACCGTTCCTCCCAGACCCTCCGGTCAAGGATCCTATGATTGAAATTATTCGGTTAATGTTGATATTAATAAATCTTTGGATTTATGCCAGGGGAATTGCTGTGGAAATCTGCTGAACATGGAAATATTAGGAAATCTCAGGAAATTTTATTATTAAAAATAATTATTTAAATCTAATAAATTACAAAATCAGAGGAAATTAAAGAAAGTTTAGGAAATTAGAAAATTTGAGGAGATTAGGAAATCTTAGGAATACTGAGCTTTGAAATTTAAGTTAACAAAAAAAAGTGAATCTTATATACAGGGTATTTTGTGTCTCCCTAACAGGTGTTGGCAACATCTTTGAGGTATCTAATACCTAAATAAAAACAACACTGAGTTGGCAATAGAATGACACATCAAAGACTAAGGCACTATCAAAGATCAGCTATGGCGTAAAGTTTCGCCATTCGCGTAAAGCGAAGCGAGTAACCACGGTTCAAATTATGCTCGAATCGAATACACTGCTGTGATCTAAAGTCCAAGATAGATCTGTGGGCTGACAGAAAACGATAATTATCAAAAAGCAGCGGCGGGGGGGATTTTGTTCTGGAAATTTTTTTTAAGTTCTACCTTCAAATGGCCTTAACACCGCAACAATTTATTTTTTATAACTATGAGATTTTTAACCGGGAGGTTTGAGGGTATGGAATACCCCCCCAGGGTAGGCAAATATAATAATAGTAAAAAGTTGAATCTACAATATTATTGAGGTAAAATGTGAAAAAATGTATGCTCAGCTTAGAACTTTTGAAATTTGTGAATTGATAATATTAACTGTGTGGATCTGATTGTATGGACGTGGACAGTGTAGATTCCGATTTTAATTTGATCAAAAATCGACAGATTTTGAGTTTTATTTTATATTCCCTCCACCGTTTTTCGGTTTTTGAAATATTTTTGATATAACTTCGAATTTAAATTTGGATTCGTCTTTAGAAATTCTATTCGTTCTAAGCTCTCCAAGGGATATCAGTAGCTGCCACCACTAGTGTAATAGAATTTAAACCGAATAATACTACACCTGCGATCAATGTATACCACGCCCCACGTTGAGCGTCATAATTGTATAATATCATATTGCATTATCTTTTGTGTGCTTTTACTAACAATTAAATAAGCACTTTTACTAATGCGTTTGGGTTCATATTTTAACAATAACAAAATTATTCATGCCTATTTCATTTCATATCACTTAATTACCAGCTAAATAAACTTGTTATTCCTGACCCCCACAGCTATGGGAAGCTTCTTACATTTAAAACAATCCCTACCCGGTATATTAATTTTTTTATACTTCAATAGGAATGACAAATTAAATGATGGCGGGTCAAATTCGTGTTTCTATAAAGATTCTTTGTTCAAACGACCGTTTGTTTTTATTGAACTGACTGATGTTATCTACAGGAAATTATAGATGATTATTGTATTTACAAATAGTTATTCATTTGTTTTTTTTTGTACCGATTTGAAATATTTTGCTTTAATTAAATTCAAATCGATACTATAAATTGAAGAATTACTTTTACAATGTTTTATGTAGAGCGAATTTTAATAGGCTACTTCGGCGTCGTCGTCGTCCTGATGTTTTTCATTTTACATTTAAAAATAAGTACTTATTTTAAAACATTGTTAAGAAGAATATTTATAAGATTAAACTCGATAACTTTAGCTTATACCAATTATACAGAAAATATTATAATTGGTTTGGAGTAGAAAAAATAAAATATTTCGAGCGAGATTCGAAACTAACAGGACTAATCCGCAAAGATCACGGCCAGGTTAAATAGTATTCGTGTTTGAAGCAATGAATAAATGACCAGCATAATATTATAATTTTGTCTTGTTAATTCTGAAAACAAGTTTCTCACGTCAAAGCCATTGTATTTTATCCCATTAATATTTATTAATCTAAAATTAGTGCACTCTATTATCATTTATATGGGATGATTATATAATAATTTAAATAACAACAGCTCCCCTGACCTTCATTTATTTATTTCTCTTAATAAATTGTAATAAACTACTTGAATCGATATTTCATTAGGTTCTGAAAGCTCGATATTGAATATTTATGAGAGCTTTTAAGACAATAACGTTTCATCAGCACAAACCAGTGGCGTAACTAGAATTATTTTAGTGTTTTAGGGGGCGTCCATTAAACTTCCCAACATGAAAACAAATGAGAAAAAACAAAAAAAGGTAATTTTAGTGTTGTAAATCAGTAAAAATGAAAAAATTGATTTAATTTTTTTTCGCATCGATTTATCAAAGCTATTAATACCATTAATAGCTCATGAGTGGAGCTGAATATATTTCGTCATGTTATTGTAATTTAATTACTAGGGAACAGCTTTCCGAATGAATACTAAAATATTTATAATTATTTGGCTGATTTTCAGACCACTTTGAATTAATCGGCAGATCCATATTTTATTTCAGTGTATTGACCTCCTCAATATCAATTACGGGACTATTTTTGTACTGCAAAAACATTCTGGTGGTTTTTATTAATGTGTAACACGTCATAGTTTTAGTATTTTAGTTTTGACACAGTTTTATTTCTATTTTTATTAGAATTTCGATATCGCAATTTGTAAAACACCCAGTTATTAGCATTTCAAAGCTGATTTATTAGCTTCGCAAAGGAACTACTCGTAAATCTTCAGTAATTACGATATTCAATATCGGTAGTATTTTTGTCATTATCTGTAAAAATTGGACTACCTGAAAGTTGTACTGAAAGTTCAAATATTAGTCTAACAAAATAATACTTCATCTTACCAAAAAGATGTTTAATCCCTGCTCTAGATTAGCTGATTCGCTGATTAGATTAGTGAGCGAGAGTTGTTAATGCACTCAGAATATCATACACCGCACATAAAAAAAAATTTTGCAATTAACGTATTTTATGTTAAAATTTAAATGGCAGAAGTTGACGTGAGATTTGCATCCTAAAAGTTAACAATTTGACCATGAAGGGCAACCCAGGGGTAAATACTTTCAACAGGTTCATGGAATGTTTTAGAAATTAATTAAATTCCTAGGAAATTACTGCATAGTATTCATTAGAAATAATAGAAATTGTTTAGATCGGAATCATTGGAATTCCTTAGAAATCTCTGGAATTCTTTGGGAATATTTTGAATTTCTGAGAAATTTTTGGAATCTTTGGAAATATTAGAATTTCTAGGAAATCGCTGCAATTCTTTGGAAATCACCAAAATCATTAAAATTTTCTAGAATTCTTTTGGAAATTTCGGAATTTCTGGAAAATCGTTGGAATTCAATGGAAAGCATTGAAATTCTTAAGAATTGCATTTGTTTGGAAATATTTCACTGAAGAAACTGGTTTATCATATTGACAAAAAATTCATCATTTTTGAGCCGATGAACAAAATTCATCATATTTACGAACAAATTCCTAAATTCAATGATTTTTAATGAATACTAATAATGACTTGACCATGAATTTTTCATCAAAAATTTTTTTCAGTATTGGAAATTTCTGGAATTCTTTGGAATTCTCAGAAAATTCTTTGGAGTTCTAGAAAATTCTTGGAATTCAGTGGAAACCTTTGAAAATTTTTGGAGTTGCATGGAAATCGTTGGGATTCCGAGCCCTATCTAGAAAATATTTTCCAGATATTTACTTCTTAGCTTTCACCTTAACTGCTGTACTGAGCTAATTCTACTGTTTCACCCAACAACAACTTGCTGGCCCCCTTATGTAGACAAGAACTCAACACTATTACCCAGCATGGGTTTGGGGATGTTTTGTCTAAGATATCTCTTCTTCCTACTCCAAAACAGAAAGTTAGATTAGATTGAAATCTGGTATGCACCCTTATCCTCATCAATTAGGCGAAAGGGAATTCTGAGGAAATTTCTTGAGCTCAATTTTGCAATTTCTATTTTTTTTAAAGCAATAGGATTAGGATTAAGGTTAGAAGTGGAAAGCAGGCCGAAGCTTGCTGGCACTCAGGCCACATATCGGGCCCATTATACTACCTTCGATGTTGAGGCCACAACGTGTTCATGCACAGCGGAAGACCGAGCTAAAAAATTTCGAAATTCCAATCCAGAATTTCCGCTCTGTAACTCAACCAGCGATCCCACCAATCCACGGCTGTGGCTTTTTGCATCTAGACACGATTTTTGCATCTAGACCCCGATTGGCGATTGATTGGAAACTCGATTGATGTGCAACTCGTCCCAGGGGAAGTATCGGCGGTGGTTTGATATATTTTTCGGTTGGTAAAATAAGTCGACCAATCAGAGTGCTTTTAGGTTACCAAAAAATGACACGCCGTAGCAGGAGCAGCGTGCTGGGATTTTATTGATAGGCTTTTAAGGCAATTCGGGAGGAAATAATAGAAACTTTTTCAAGAACCGCTTTAAACGAAAATTCAAGTCTACAAAAACTGTAGCCTCTTAATTCGCCTTTTTATTTGCTCTTCAGCCGTTCCTCTATGCAATTTAGTGTCGCAGCCAGCTTTAGTTGTGGATTTGGAGAGCATTTTCATGATTTTCTTTTTTTTTTAAACCGCTTTAACCAGTGGCAGAGGTAAGGGGGCGGAGAGGGGGGATTGCGCCCCTGGTGCACTTTTTAAGGGCGCCATTTTTTTAAATAATTAAACATTGTAGTGTTATTGACAGATTTGCACAAATGAAGGCAAGAAAAATTAATTTGTACCAAAATAATTATATAAAATATAAAACAAGTAATTACCGCCCCGGGCAGAAAACCCCTCGCTAAGCCGCTGGATTTAACCCAACTTTATCTATTAGTTCAGTTTCAGAAAGAAATATTAGAAATAATGGAAATCGTTTAGATTGGAAGTGTACGGAAGTCATTGGAATTCTTTAGAAATCTCTGGAATTATTTGGCACTCTTGAATTTCTGAGAAATTTTTGGAATACTTTAGAACCACTGGAATTTCTATATGAAATCGCTGTAATTCTTTGGAGATTACCAAATTTTGTTGGAAATCATAAAATTTTATTGCTTCCTTGGAAATCACTGGTATTTCTAGGAAATTTCTAGAATTCTTTGGAAATATTTGGAATTTATGATAAATCATCGGATTTCAATGGAAAGCATTGAAACTCTTCAAAATTTCATTTGTTCGGAAATACTTCACTGAAAAAAATATTGACGAAAAGTTCATCGTTTTTGAGCCGATGAACAAAATTTATCGTATTCACGAACATATTAATAAATTCAATGAATTTTTCATGAATTCTAACTAATAACGAATTGACGATGAATTTTTCATCAACTATTGTTTTCTATAAATAAAAATAGGTTCTAAAATTTCTAAAAAAATTAAAATTCTAAAAATAAAGTTAGGTTAGATTGAAGTCGACGGAGGAATCACTGGGGAAATCTGATGTACACCCTTACACACATCAATCAGCTGAAAGGGAATTCTGAGGAAATTTGGAAATCTTAGAAATACTTGAGCTCATTTTTGCAATTTCTACTTTTTTCAAAACATGTTTTAATGCAATTTTGGAGGAAAGCCGAGAAAATTTTTCAAGAACCGCTTTAAACGAAAATTTAAGTCGACAAAAATTTACCTTCTCATTCGCTCTTCAGCCATTCCTAATTTTGACAACCTTTTTTTAACCGATTTAAAGCAACTTTCTGTTTCAGTGCAATAAGGGGTGAATAAAATAATACAATAGAAAGCATTACCCTTTTGTTTTTCGGTTTTCAGATTTCGACTGAAAGAACCGTTTTGACCTTCCCTGAATTCATTGCAACTATAGTTTGGTTGTGATGTCGGTACGTACATACGTGACTTATGCCCGTACTAATAGCCACGGATTAATTCGAGATTCTAGATTAGTTCTCGAAATAGCTGCTGTTGCTGCGATACGGTCTAAATTCCAGTAATCTCATTGGCAAATCCTAGGATTTTCTTGAATCTCGGATTAATCCGTGACTATTAGTACGGGCATTATAGCATTTAGTTGTGCGCCTCCAATTTTAGATTCCGATTGTCCGTGCCCAAAGGGCACTTTACTCTAAGGACTTTTTGGTATTTTTTGCATTAATGAAAAACTTGTTTCTAGGATTATTATAACCTTTAGTTTATAAAAAAGTAGTTAACAAAATATCTCGCAAATCTATTTGAATAGGCGTTTCACGATGCGCATGAATAGATTAACGAGATTTTAATTAAAAAACTACTGTTTTTCCGATTTTCTAAAAGCAATACTTTTTCTTAGAAAGATTTTAAAACAAGGGAGTCATGTGGTGTCCACATCATATTTTTCTTTCTAAGTAGTTGACATCAAAACTAGTCTTGAAAGATACAAAATTTATGCGTAAATCCGGGTGGTCTGGGGGTTATGGAATACCCTCCAGTGCATCTTTTGGTTTTTATTCACAGCGAAGAGTACAGTTGATAATTTCATACCTCTTCGTCGAGAGACAAAATTTAATTTTTTCAAAATTTCAAAATTAAGGCTCATATTTTTAGGACTGGTCGGGCCGCGGAGTCGAAGAGAACTCTATGTTGAAAGTATAGAAATTTTTTTAGCGAGAATACTTTTAATTACAGCCGAGTGAACCGAGAATTTTTACCGAGAGGGAAATAGCTGGGAAATCTGGTGTGCAAAGTGCAGTATAGAATTAATTAATTAGAAAACAATTTTACTGTAAGTGGAAATAGCGAAACTAAATATTCTATTTATCCAACGTTTCTTTAAAGAGGTAATAACTACAAAGCTCTAAATAAAAGAGGAGATTATCATCCTTTTGAAGAGAAATCGATAAAGGACAAAAGGGGTGTGGAATATTTTCACGGTGGTTACAAATACATATGTATGTATGTGGGTGCGTCATATGTACTACTTAGGGTTTGCTAGGAATTTCTATTTTTGAATAAAATAGCATAGATTTTCTGGTTTTGTGAGTAATTTACAGCCAATGCTTTCGACTAAATTAAATACTTAAATATCAATTCCGTTTTTACCCCCCCTTCCCTTAATTTGTAAAAGTTTAATTTTTTACAAAATGATTCGTTCTTTTGTCTGGGTAAATCGGTTTTTAGCGATTAAATTCCCTAATAAACTTAATTATAAACTTGTATAGTTAGTTGCATATTAATATGCACAGTATAATACGACATTATTTTGAAATTTAAATTATACGAATTCTGTAAACTTTAATTGTTCATTAAAAAGTTAGTTCATTGGCCGCTGTGAGAAACGGGAGTATTTTTGCTTTTCGCTATATTAGGAAAAAATTCTAATTAATAAACGTGGCTTATAATTAAAAAGGCTTTATGAACATCAAATATAGTAGTGCGGCATTAAAGTACTTTAGCGCTGCCCATCAATGCTAGTGCATCTCCCAGTATCAGCCGCCACTGGAAAGAAAATTTTTTTGCCGGTTTTGGTTGAATTACCAGACGATTATGATAATTAAAAAAATATTTTATTAAAATTTGCACAAAGCGACAAGAACAATAAAACAGGTAGCAAATGGTGAAACCGTCAGATTGACGGTAACATAATTGCTGTTTTCAATCTTTGAATTTAAAAATATTAATTAAATTTTAAAAATGGAAGAACTGAAAATTAATTAAACTCTTGGCATTTCTACCTAGTTAATTTATCTCTTACCCAAATTAAACAAAGCTGTGTGGTTTTGTTTTATATTTATCAATTTATAAATTTCCAGTTGAACTTATACCCGCAACAATCAAGAATACATATTTTTGAAAATAGTAATTTGTGTACCAAGTCAATCAAGTTAAAATTTGTATTATGTATATAATTTTACTTGAAATTCATACCTTTAAAGTAAATACTTATGATCCTAATGTTCTTTACTGGAAGAATATCGATCGAAATGCTAAAATAAGTTAGGAAACTTAAAATATCAGTTGTGTATTTTATGTTGAAATCAGAAAACCGATTTTGTTATCATTATATTTACTTCTTCTACATCTATTGGGTGGAAAGAGCAAACATCAGGCAATCAATACAGCGAACAAAAAACAACTCAGGTTATTTTTGACACTTTTTTTATGTGATAATTTTGAAAAACAATTTCTTTGTGTATTTTGTAAATTATAGCTCTTCAATCTTGTGCGTCATTTTGTTCCTTTGTGCGAAAGTAAGATTTCTCGCTAACGAATCTTTTCAGCGCTGTTCTTTCTGCTAACTTAAAAAAGCTTATTACAATTTAACTTTTTGACATTGGTACGAACTAATATCTATCAACGAGCAAACTTTTACTTTAATTGTCTACCCAAAGTTATTGAGCTTGAAAGTTTAATTAAAGTTGATGGTTTTTCATTTCCCAAACATTTAAATTTATAATAACTTGGAACACTCCTAAGCAGTGGAATTAAAATCTTTTCAATTAGTCCTTATTTTCGTTACCTATATTTCGAATTCGAAAGATATTTCGTGAGGACGAGATATTATATTTATAGCCCTATTTGTCTTTATTTGTTTCTTTTGGTTGTAAAATGTTGAATCATGAAATATGAGTTTTTTTAGCTTCCGGGGAATCACGTACAGTACATTTTCAATCAAAATTATTTTTACGTGAGTTACCTTAGGGCATAGTTGAACTAAACTGGATCCGTATTTTTTAGTTACCTCACGTAAACCAATTTATAAAAAACATCGATTTATTTACGGCCTCTTCACTTTAATTTTTGTTCTTGTTTACAGTAGGTACTCGTCCGTTTCATTTTCATTAAATCAAAATAAAACCGGTTGGGGGCAATTTCTATACAGCAGATAAATCAGCTCGAGTGGGATCGTTTTTAGAGTTACGGAACGAAATTTATGTTGATTGTGTATATAATCCAAACTACGAGTCTTTTCGTAAACTTTCAAGAAATATCGAAAAGCAATTAGGGATAATAACCTGAGTTAGATGTAAACAGGTAAATTGAAAATTAAGTGGCCCCAATTTAGTTGTTTTCGCCAAACTTTCCTGGTGTACGCGTTGCCTTATTCTCTGGCAACAAAGGAATAGATTTGAAATCTCCGAGCTAAGAAAACCAATTAAAAAAATGGCTTTCATTTCGAAATCGATGCGTCAGTGTAACGATCAATCTCGAACGTGATAGTAAGGAATGAACTTGAGTTTGTTGGAATTTGCTTAGAATTTTTATCACTTGGTATTATGGGAAGATAGGTAATTAGACAAATTGCAGATATCGCAAAAATGTGAATTTGCGGTTTTGAGTTGCGAGATTGCAGATAGGCGTGTAAGTCTATTTCATCACGAATGTGGCTTATGCAATATTATTGGATTTCATCAATTCGATTAAACCTGACATTTCCTGTTTCGGATTATGCAATTAGTTTACGTTTAACGCAACCCCGTTGCAAGCAGAAGTGATTGTCTATCTGTTTAAATTTTATCCGACAGGAACAACATAACTTGTATGTTCTTCTTATTTGCAAGTTAATCATCTGGTAGGTGGTGGCAGATTATCAAATTGTACCGTGGTGATGCCAGAAAATTTTTTTTTTGACTTTCAAGTAACACATATTGCCGTTTCTAGGCGTCCAGTGTAATAGCAGACTGTATTATGAAAAATTTATATAAACAAAACTGAAGGCAATGAAATTTGCAACAAAAAACATTTAATAAGTTTTGCTGTAAAATCGATTTTTATATGGTTAAAAACGGCTTCAAAACGGGCAATTTGCTATGGTAACATAGGAGCGTCCGTTTTTTATTAAGAGTCACTGTATTTGATACTGATAATAATTAGAGCTCGGATTTATATGCTCAAAAATACTTGAAAATATGCGCATATATATGCATCGAATTTCTCTAAAATATGCCCTAAAATTGATAAAATATGCAATGATATGCATAATAACAACTTTTTTTTTGTATTTCTATACATCGATAATTTATTTTAAATAATTAGTACCTAATAGATTATACCTACAGCTGTATTCATACAAATTTAGAATAGACTTAAAACACTTTCTAAACCTATTTTAGCGTAAACGTCAAAACACACTATTCATAAACTTATTTTAGCTTAACAAACCTTTGCTAACAGTATTTTAACTTGACATTATTTAAAAATGGATGGTGCCTTCTTTAAACCAATTTTAACCATTTAGTTGTTGCTGCAACCTTCTAAATAGAAATATTCAAGATATTCAAATATTATACAAAATGTAACACGAGATGGCGTGTCGCCACAAATTTTATACATGAGTTGCCTACCCGTGTTATACATACAATAAAACAACTTTTAGGTTATACTTTATTTCACTTATTCAGTTAGTAGTTCATATAATTCGAAGACACCAACTCAATTATACCAAATTCACTAGAATCGGTATTTTAACACCATTCTAGTTAAAATAGGTTTAGAAACCGTTTATCAATGAACAAAAGTTAAAACGCTCTCTAAGTCTTAAAACACGTTCTAACTAAAATAGGTTTAGAGAGCGTTTTACAATATTTTTATGAATACAGCTGTTATATTTGTAAAGAGTGCATATTATTTCATAATGTGCATTTCTTATTTTCATAAGTAAGTGCATAAGTTATAAACATAAACAGAACGCATGATGTTCTAAAAAATGTATTATTCATTCATATCATACAACGGATATTTCATCTTATAAAACATTTAACTATTTTTTTTTTTCAAAATAATTGCTTAAATTGACATATTTAATAATAAAATTTTCTATTTTCTCTATAAAAATTCTTTAAAACACTCCAAAAGTGGCCTGAATATGCACAAATATGCTCCAAATATTGAAGATATGCTAAATATGCATTTTGAGAAGCGCATTTTCGGATTCGTTTTTTTTCTAATTTGTCCAGATTTCAAAACGACTCTGTTGGCATATCAATATTAAAGAATATGCATATATGCATAAAATCCGAGCTCGACTGATAATACTAGACAATTATTATTCATAATAAAAAAAAATTTAAACGATGTTTACCTTTATAAAATGGCTACTTGACTACAAAAATTAAAAAAGTAAATACTGCAATAACGAAATTCTCAATATTATCTAACTATAAAAGTGTCGGTGAAACTGATGCTTGGAGAATGGAATGGTTATTACTTATTATCCTGTTCGATGTAAATATTTAAATTGAAATTTAACAAGGTAGAGTTCAATCTTTTATTGGACATCAAACGTGAAAGCTGAAATTAATAAGAAATTCAGGAACTGCAGAAATATTTTTCGATTGTTCTGTACTAATTACGTTATAGTAGTCTCCTGGGGTAGTACTTCTTAGTCGAGTCTTCTAATCGAATATTTTTCTTTTGTGATCTAGATTTTGAAAAGCGCCCGTTGTTTTCTAGTATTTAATCTGGTTTGGATAGCCTTCCTTTGCCTTACTTTAGTTTATAAGAAAATTTTGTAAAAATATGGCTTTTCATAGTTTACGCGATAAGTTCATTGTACAGGTATCACCGCTGGTGTTCAGCTAACAACAAAAAATTTTGAGTATTTTTTACACAAAAGTAGTAGTGGTAAAAGTTCGGTAGTAGTCTGAAAATCAACACAAAACTTTTTTTTTTAATTTGCAAGTCATACCTGGAGATATAAAGTAAAATCATAATTTTTGTCGGCGTCAAAACAATCGCATTAATAATGTAATTGATAAATCGCTGGGGAAATCTTAGAAAATCCAAGGAAATGTTAGGAAATTTTAGAAATATTCCCGCCAACCCTTTTTTTACTTTTTCAATTTTCAAATTTTGAAGAAATCCAAAGAAATCTGAGGAAATCCGGCGAAATTTTAGGAAATTTGGGAAAATCTCAGAGGAGGAAATCTGGCCTTGAAAATTAGGTTTGCGGTTTCCCTCTTAGCGATTAGCGATTGCTAATCAAGCAGCTAATTTCGTAACGCAGCTCAATGCAGAAAGTGTAATTTTCCGTACGGCAGCAGATAACTATTTGATTATTTGTAATTTGGTAATTTTGTTAAAATATTCTAATTTAAAGGTTGACAATTTGAATTTCGAGGTGAAGGTTTGTTGCGTCCGACGCTTTGTAATCACGCTTAATCGAGTGCAAACATCAGTTTAAATCGCTCTGATGTTTCGTTATCCAATTGTATAATTGGATTATTTAACTAAAAATAATCATAAAAAAATAATAATTGAAAGATATGTTTAAACGGAATGATAGAGAATGAAATTGCAATGTCTGTTTCAATTATTTAATGGACGTGTTTCAAAGCCAGTAGCTCTTTCGTTTTGTAGTGCTCATTAATTTTTTTTTACAAAGAAAGTTAACTTCTTTTTTAGCGGAAGGTCTGAAACCTGTGTTTTTACCAAGAGAACCTCGGTGGTGTGCAGCCGAAGCTTTATTCCGAGATAGCTTGCTAGGCTACTCTGAGATGTTCCTGTGATCTTGTTTTATTGCCAATGATGGAAATATATCAACTTAGAGGAACTGAAGGCTTTATTGTCTTAAAACGAAACTGCTTTCTTTCTGGATTCCAACGGAATACCTCAGCGTTTACAGTTAATAAGTGAAATCGATGAAACGACGACGAGCATTTTATATTATTAAATTGGGAGATTAATGCTGGAGTTGTCGTGTCTCGAAATTTCAAAATGTAACAAATAGTAAAAACGGAAACTACGTAAAACGTAGCCAAAATTAATGATATGCAACCCTGCTTACATCCGTGTATGGAAGCCACTTTTTTTCTGTCAGAACTTTTATGCAAGCTACAAAGTACAAAAATTGTTACACAGAAAAAACATAGGTCGATCAGCTGTAATTGTTACATTTCAAGTAAAAATAACAAATTTCTACATAAAAATTCTAATTAACAACATATTATTCCACTTTACGGTTAATATTAAAATGTTTTAATGTTTAGTTAATTGCTGGAATACATAGGTATTATATCTAATTACAAGTTTAATTGCTCAAGAATGGCTTGAAATTCTCTTTAAGTATTAAATTTCCTTAACGAATTATATAACATAATAATTATTATTATAGTAATAAATTATTGTAAACATATTATTTCCATTGCAAGAAATTAATTTTGAAATTATTAACAATTAATTCTGTTTCAGGTTAGTTGTTCCCAAAATCTAAAGAAGTATTCTAAATCAGTATTGGTAAGTTGTTCTTTAAAACTTATCCGCAGCAGATAAGACGAACGATACATTCATATTAGTTCGACTCTCGGTGGCTACATGACATTACCATTATTAGATGTTTCGGAAGCGTATAATATAGTATATACCACTCGCAATTAATACCCTTAGTAACTCCCGTGTAACGTAATATACTATTATAGACAGTTTTATTAGTGCTGAAAGAAGTTCAGACAGGAAACGGCAGATGAATTTCGTATTTTCAAGAATAATTCATTTATATTATGTACGTAATCTTATTAGACCTTTCGTTAATAATTTACGTGCTAAAATTTCTAATAAAATTCTTACACAGAATTGGTACCCGCATATTATAGCGGTATACTTCAGGATTGCGTGTTGTCTAAATAAATCACTAAGATTTTCAAGGTCACAAACGGAACGTAAAAGCAGAAACATATTTGTAAAGAAGTTTATTATAATCAAAAGCAACAGATTGGGGGGGGGGGGGAGAGAAACTATAGTAAATTATTTTTATACATAAATAAATTTAAAAAAATAATTATAATTAAAAGTAGCCAACCAAGTAAATTTACTAATTTATTTAACTACATAATATGCGGTTATGATTCCGTAATATATATGAGTTGGCGAGGGGGGATTAAACCACGTAACCGGTGAAGCAGAACAGCGGTTTCGACCCTTTAAATAATTTCTAATTATCTGTTATTTAAATCGCATCTTCTTCGCCAAACGCATTTTCTGAACTTTTCGTATGATAATGAAGCCTTTGTTCGTTTGACGAAGTTCATTTAATTTTAAAAGAGGAAATGAGTTGAATTACTAAAATTTCCTTTTTAAACTCGGAATTCTCGTGAGTTCTTGGGTGAATTATTGAAATTTATAAATCTTCTGTATGTACCTAATTAAATTTTCTTTAAATGCGCAATTGTGCATTAAAGGCTTTGAATATTTAAGCAACATTGTAAACCACATAATTTTTAAGTTTTCCACTTCAATTTTGTGATTGGCTTCTATTTTAAACTGGAAACTGTCAACTTGCTTATGCACTTTTTAAGATGCTATACTTTTGTTGCTTTTCTTGGGTTAAATCTCTTCAACCTTCTCGTGCTACGTTAATCTATACAAAACTCGGTTTCTTAAAATAATTTAGGAAGCTTTATTATGTTAATAATTTTATAATGAACTCAATTTATAAAGTTTGTATCTAACACGAAACCAATTTTAAAAGTTTTAATCTTTAAAACTCTTTATCAGGGCGCCTAACATTTTTATTTATTCTATTTTTGGCTTGCATGTACTTAATCAAACTGTAACAAAATTAATATATTGCCAGCCCCAAGCGTTGGGTGCCATTTGTTTACACCAAAACTTCTATAATTATTATAATAAAAAATTTTGTGTTTAATTTTGAGTGGAAATAAAGTCGATGCCGATGATGTTCTTTGATTTACTGGGTTATACAAGCAAATCAGGAAATTTTCTACGCGAAAATGAAATTCCGCACAATCTTCCGTGTACTGGAGTGTATTCGCAGCTTTGAATACCCAGATTTGTGTGCGGTTATTGAAATTTCATTGAGAATTGCTATTTTAATTCGGAAGTAATGACCGATGCAATTTACATGACTGTTAAAAATGTACATGACAATATTTATTCAAAATATACAAAATAAAAATATGCATATAAGCTCAACATTACATTTCTTTTTAAACATAATCACAAAGCTAAGTTTGTCATACCGGGGGGTCTGGGGGGTATGGAATACCGCCCAATACATCAGGGAATGTGTTAAAAAAATTTGTTATTGAATTTAAAATCAGAAGTTTTAGATTTTAGATTTGTTAGATTGGAAATTACATTTTGTTTTTTAAACACAAATCACAAAGCCAGGTTTTTCAAACCGGAAGTCTGGGTGGTTATCAGTACATCAGTGGTTATCTTGAAGAAATTGTATTATTGAATTTCAAATCAGAAATCTTAGATTTTAGATTTTTAGAAATTTGATTTTTGGTTTGAACCGCATAAGCTCAATAGCACTTTTTTGCGCACAATCTTCGGTGTACTGAGGGGTATTCCGTACCAAAAATTAGTTGTAATTTTCTATTCAAATTTAATCCAAATTAATTTTAAATTTAAAAACCTCTGCAAATTTATTATAATTGCAATGGCAATGTTAAATTGTAGGCGATAACGGACCACACGTTGCTATCAAATGCATTTACCTCGCCTTCAAAAACCTTAACTTTTATAAATTGAACGAATTTTTTACCATATAATTAAAATTTTATTTCTCATTTTATCCAATTTGTCCAAATTTATTTCCAATTAAACAAATTTTTCAAAATTTCAAAAAAAAAGAACAAAAAAAGGAAAAAGGAAAAAGGGAACCAGAAATCTAATTTCTGAAAATCTAAAATCTAAGAGTTCTGATTTGAAATTCTATAATACATTTTTTTCAAGATAACCGCTGATGTATCCCATGCCCCTTATACCCCCCGGTTTGAAAAGTCTAACTAAAAAAAGCCGCTGTCAGTCAGAAACAGCGCGACAAAATGAAAAAATGTATTTATGCTCAAAATTACATTTCCTTTTTTTAAACATAATCACAAAGCTAAGTTTTGCAAATCGGCGGTCTGGGGGGGGGGGGGGGGAGTATGGAACAGTACATCAGTGAATGTGTTAAAAAAAATGTTATATTGAATTTCAAATCAGAAATCTTAGATTTTGGATTTTTAGAAGTTAGACTTCTGGTTTGAACCGCATAAGCTTTTATTTGTGATATTTTCGGCTTGCATATTCTTAATTATAGTGAAACAAAATTAATATATTGTCATCCCCACGCTGAGTGCCATTTTTTTGTATCAATAATTACTAGAATGGAAAATTTTTTGCTTCATTTTGGGTGGAAATAAAGTCGATGTCGATAATGTTCTTTGATTTATTGGGTTACAATCAAATCAGGAAGTTTTCTACGCGCAAATGAAATTCCGCAATAATGGGATTATTTTCGACATCTGTTGATATCGGCCGTATCTACTAAGCTTGCGGGTTTACATTCAACTTAATTTCGATGTAATACCGTTAACGTGATTTAACTCATTTAATTGCAAATTATTCTGAGGGCTTCACAACTATATACACTTTATTAAGCCAATCAGATTCGATTATTACCAACAGAATTGAATCCCGCAAAGGCTTTGATATTCTAATCCCACCGAACGAATTAGAACATCAAAACTCGAAGTAGTTTCCGGGTTTTTTATCCAAGATTTCAGGCTTGATTGACTTGATGATTTCTTTATTATTCGCATAAGTTAGCCTAATTTTTTAACCACATCCTGTTACTCTGCCAACATCTTTTTCATGCCATTAGGCTTCCTCACCCGTGAAGTTGTAAACAATCGAAAAAAAGTTGGAAGAACGAAAAAGTAGGCAATTATGAAGAAAAACAACGAAAGAGAAGGAGACGATTCGTTTGAAGTTATCAATTTTCTTACAATTTGTTTGATCAGAAAATCCCATATTAGTAAATAACTTTTCAAAAACATCTAATAAAGGAACACGCGCAGTGGAGCATGTAATCGTAATTCAATAATACGACTACCAATACAAATGCTATCGTCACATGAATGTACGACATGAATCATTCATATTCTTGATTATTACAAGACCTCCGGATGAAGTCGAATACTGGTTTGTATTTTGCATAACAGTTACACTTGATTGCTGGTTCACACGCACAGTACAAAAAAATTCACTTTTTTTGTATTCTTTGTAATTTTCTTATTAAATCAAAACATGAATTGATTGTGTTTATACTATAATATTCTTATTCAAATTCAAGAGCGCTGAAACACTCACAACATCAGTTACTTGCTGGAGGATTCGAGCAAAGCAATTAGAATATTTGCTTTTCAATTTGAAACTTTTTTCAAAAGTTTTTTTTTTAACTTAAAAAAAAATTTCAATAGCTCCATTATAACGTTTTCTAATTTTTTTAAAGAAATGCGAGTTCACGTTAAACCGAACACAAACAAAAGCCAAATATGGAAATGTGTAGCTTTTTTATTAGCATCACAGTTAAACAGTTAAATAGAGAATATAACTCGCAAGAAATGTCGTTATGGCATTTTTTAACGCAATTAATTTAGATTATGCAAAATTTACAAAATAACTTCCAGTTGCCTCACCTCTTCACAGTTTCATTTAAACGAAAACCAGTCAACTCTTTTACCATTAAAACTATTAGTTTTGTTTCTGCAGCACAACAAACCGTTTTGAAACCGTCACTGCCAGGCGTAAGCGTTACAGCATTAGTAACGCCGTTTTTTGGCATATAAACATCGATTTTACCGCAAAACTTCTTACATGCTTTTTGTTGAAAATTGCATTGCCTTCAATTTTGTTTATATACATTTTTTTATTTTGTCGCGCCGTTTCTGACTGACAGCAGTTTAAACAAGACTCGGTAAAATACGAAAAATATTGTCGTATATATCTTGGAAACGGTGCAACAAAATAAAAATATGAATAGACACTTTTTATTTTAAATTTTATTTTCTATAATTTTTTTTATATACAGTTTTTATTTGGTCGTACCGTTTCCGAGATATAGACGACAATATTTTTTGTAAATAACCGAATCTTGTTTAAGCCGCTTTCATGTCAGTCAGAAACGCGGCAACAAAATATATGTAAAAATATTTATGAACAAAATTAAAGACAATGAAATGTGCAAAATAAAAGTCGAATAAGTTTTGCTGTAAAATGGATTTTTATACTCCATAGAACGGCTTTAAAACCGCCAATTTACATTGTTAACATAGGAGCGTCCGGATTTCAATTTGAGTAATTGTATATTTAATCTATGCAAACACAAATATGGTCCAGGAAATATCTGGAATATTCCAGACAACTTCTTTTATTTTTTCAACATTTTCAAAAAAAAATTTTAGGAAATCCAGGGGAAATCTAGGAAATTTTAGAAATATTCCAGACAACCTTTTTTTTAATTTTTCAACATTTTCTAAGAGGAATCTGAGGAAAACCGGGGGAATTTAAGGGAATCCGGGGAAATCTCATACAAGGAAATCTGGTGTACAAATTAATTTACTCTTTAATAAATTATATTATTTATGTTTTAAGTAATAAATAATTTTTTAGATTTAAAATTACGAAGTTTTTGTCTTAAAAACTAATAAAATATAAGATTAGAACTTTACTCCTTAACATCGGCGACTTTTCGCGGCCATAACTCGGAAACGCTATATTTTACAAAAATATAATTTTAAGATTTTTTCAATTAGATATTTCTGCATTCAAACTTCTGACGTCTGGGTTGGTTAGCTTAGGTTACAGATTAGAGGTACAGTAGCGGTCATGGAAATTCCATTGGGAATTATTCCCGAAATACAAAATAGATTTCTAATGCCCGTACTAATAGTCACGGATTAATCCGAGATTCAAGATAATCCTTAGATTTAACAATGATATTACTGGAATTTAACCGTATCGTAGCAACAGCTGCTATTTCGAGAGTTAATCTTGAATCGCGGATTAATCCGTTGCTATTAGTACGGCCATAAGTATGTTAATATTCTTAATAATAAAGAATGGAAAATAGAACAGAAATAGAATAAAAGTTACATTTTTAGTTTGGAACTCATGATCTTAAAAATACATTTTCCTTTTAGGAAGCTGTTGTTTTTCAAACTGGGTGGTATGGAATACCCCCCACCACATCAGTGATTGTGTTAATTAAATGTGTTATTGCATTTTAGAAGTTAAATATTTGGTTTGAAACCCATAAGTTCAATGACACTTTTTTTTTTGGCGCGCAGTTTATACTGGAGCAGGATTCCATACCCCCTAGACCCCCCGGTCTAAAAGATTTGTGTGCGGATTGTGTTGATATTTTTGTGTGTATTTTTAGTGCTTATTTCGGTAAAAGAATTCCTCAAATTAAAATTATAAACAAAATCGACAAAGTGATTTGATTGTATATTATGCGACACACCTACAACTAAAGAGTTCTAATTAAGCTCTAAAACTCTGACGTCCTGGAAAGGGATTCACCAGAATGCCTTGAAAATATCAGGTCTAAACAGCTTATAAAAATTAAAAAAAAGGATTAAAAACGAAAAGCTTTATATAGCGTAACCACAATTAGAAAAACGATTTAGGAGGCTTAATCTAGTATCTACCACTGACGCACAGGAATGGATTAGCGAGAGATATTTTAATTAAAAAATCACCAGTGTTCAAGCGAGGAGTCTTGGAAGTGAATAAGATCTGGTATTTCGTAAATACATCCTTAAAGGCTTCCCCAACTAGAGAATTTCAAGTGCAACTGTACTATACGCGTTCATATCTAATCTATTAACGATACCTATCTTCCAACCTTTAATTTCGAAATTTTTCCATATAAACCAATTAACCAATGTTTTTAACATCCAAATCAATAATCCAGTATCATAAATCTTCCAACTATAATCATCCAAATACATCAATTTCGTACAAAATAATTCTTATTACTATGTTCAAATTTAGGACATTTCGACGTTAAAAAGTCAAAAATTTTATCATTCAAATTAATTAAATTTATTCGCCAAATACAAAAATCGCTAATTGTACGGGAGACTACTTCTCCTCAAGCCTGGTTTTCACCGATCAAAATCAACTCAACAAAGTTCATTTGATGCTAAAGCAAAACATTTTTGTTGAAAGAACAAAAACATCAGTTAAACAAGTTTAACTCACTGTTTATCTTATTAAAATGGCTTGAAACTAAGTTACTGTGTTAGTCTGTGGACTATGAACAAAAAAAAATATTTATTCTAAAATATATTTTTGTTTTTCTAATAAAAATATATATTGCACTCAACAAAAAGTTTTTTGTTGATCTAACACAAAATTACCTGCTTCAACTAATATTTCTGTTTCGGACATAACATTTTTTGTTTTACCAGCAAAAAACTTTGTTGGGTCGATTTTAAGTAATAATACATTGCCTGCTACATGAACTGTTTCTAACTTGCCGACCCAATCCGGGCCTGGTTGAAGGCACAATGAAAGAGTAGAAAATAAATCATTGTAGACAGCTTCAGGAGATCTCATGGAATTTTTTTTTTTTGAACCTAATAGGCCTCCGTTCGTCTGTTTAGTAAGACCGAAGCGCTGATATTTTATTATTAGACATAAAAGTTGTGGTCTTTCGGACCGCTACTGTTTTATTTAATTTGTATAATTTTCCATATTGTTGTCATATTTTGTCACCGACTTAAACGTTTGGTTAGATTTCTTCAGCAATATCTGAAATACTAAGAATATACATACATATTATATCAAAGTCGTATTAATATGTATGAGACTTTAGAGGAAATTAGTATTGAAATGTATGCTTAGTTACATGCAAATCATTAAAATAGTTTAATTTTATAGTCGGAAATGTATGTCAAATGAGTCGACATAAGAACCTTCAGTTTCACACACTGCTGAATTTCTCATTAAACCTTCGCATCGATGTTATCGTAAAATTTGTATTCATTTCTCTTTGCACTTTACTCCAATAAAAAAATTACGTAGCAACAACTGAATTCTCGCATAATTAACTCCAAACAATAATATTATTATTTGTTAAAACAACAAAACTTGTTATTGTTAAAATATTTGAAGTAATATTATCTATTAATTATAAACCCGGGTGCCTATTGGGTTTAGGTTCGAACTGACCGATGCAAAAAAGTTAGTTGTCTTTATTACTAGTACTTCTCAACTCAACATCTCAAAATCCTTTAAGCAATTTTCCTCCGTTCATACACAGATCTCTAGTTTATTTCGACGATTTACATAAACTACGAAATAACTGAAGCTGTTGAGATAAGCTTCCGATTTGCTTCTGTTTTAAATTTCGTTTAAAAATGCCTAAGAAAAACTTCTGAAAGAATTTAGGTTAGCCCGGCGATTTAGATAAGTCACGGAAGCCAAGATGCAAATTGTTTATCGCTTTCAAATTTTTTGTAATTTAATTTACGATATCAGGATGTACGGCAGACGCTTTAACGGCATTTTTACAGTGACTCAAATTGCCGGTTTTTGGCATATAAAAATCAATTTTACAGCAAAACTTATTAGACGTTTTTTGTTGCAAATTTCGTTGCCTTAAATTTTGTTTCTATACATTCTTTTATTTTCGCCGATGACGATAAGCAATACTTGGCAAAAATACGAAAAATATTGTCGGTTATTTCTCGGAAACGGTACGACCAAATAGAAAAATGTATAGGGATAAAAATGTAAAGAATAAAATTTAGAATAAAAAATGACTATTCACCGTACAAACGCACCGTTCTGAGATATACAGTAGCGGTCATGGAAATTGCATTGGGAATTTTACTCGAATTAAAAAAATAGATTTCTAATTTTTATAAAAATAGAAAATAGAATAGAAATAGGTATTAAGTTAAATTTTTGGTTTGAAACTCATAAGCCCAAAATTACATTTTATTTTTTAAACACAACTACTAATCTAGGTTTTTACAATCCGGGGGGTCTGGGGGTGTGGAATATCTCCCAGTACATCAGTGATTGTGTTAAAAAGATATGTTATTGAATTTCAAGTCAGAAATCTTCGATTTGAGATTTTAAGATTATAAGCTCAATAACACTATTTTGCGCACAATCTTAGGTGTACTGGAGGGTATTCCATACCCCCATATTCCATACCCCGTATTCCATACCCCCCAGCCCCCCCGGATTTGAAAACCTTTTTATTTCATTTTATTTATTTTTATTCTTATTCTAATTTTAATTCGGAAGTAATCGCCGATGCAAAAACCGAGTCTGGTTTAATAATAAAAAAATGTATATTATACACAAAATTGAAGGCAATGTAATTTTCAACAAAAAATGTCTAAAAAGTTTTGATGTAAAATTGATTTTTATATGCCCAAAAACGGCTGTAAAGCTTCAGATTTCATTATCAGTCGCTGTATATTCCGGATCTATTATGGAATGCTTCCAATCGATGGTAATGGTTTAACAGTTGTTAAAATCTCTTACAGCGAGCGGAGCAGTATTTTTTACGTTTGAGCCGCATGCTTACCCTTAGCCTTCTTAGCTTGCCACGCTTATTAATTAACATCAAAGGATTAGGGGATGTAAGCAATTTTGACACCGCAAAAATTGCAGTTGTTATAAACACTTCGTGTATAAAATACGTGTTTGCATTATTTTAGACTTTTTCTTTGTACATTAGACAACTACTCGCGCTATTTGATAGCATCTCCCCTAACGCGGATGTAAATTACCTTATGTTTGACGCACCGTCACCGTGGAATTCTATTATATTTAAATTTTAATGTTTAACGCTTTTCTTCTAAATTTTGACAGTAAAGAGCAAATTTTGCAATTTAATTTATTTAGGTTTTGACATTTTAAGATTAAGTGTTGGTAGGGAAGCGGCAATCAGAAATAAGACTAAACGAAGCGCCTGCCTGTTTTGGAAGGAAAAATGGTTTGGTTATTAAGCGGAATGATTACTAGAGGAAAGAGAAAATTGAACTTGTAATTTTATTTAAAAAACGTAGGCGCTATATAAATCTTCCCTTTGTGTATTTCAAGTATTATGGCCCCAATTATAACAGAACCAAATTTTCTTTTGAAACATCCTTTAGCAGATCCGAACAAAGTAACATGTCTAGACGTATTTTCACAAACACGGATCGCGTTTTCCTTCAATCGCGCAAATACACGAAATAATACAGATTTTTAAGCTGCGTTTGAAGTTTTGTAATACAGAAGCTTTTGAAAGGACGAAAATTGAAAGTATTCCAAATTATTGAAATACTTTTGGGTCTATCGAAATTGAATTTGACGTTTAGCTGGGAACTTTTAAAATACGATTTAATCTGTCAGAAAGAAGTAAGTTTATAGAAAACTCGTTTCGCATTATTCGACTCAAAAGTTTGCCGTGAACGCTATTTCGTCGATGCTCGAGGCTGAATGTAAACTAACTCAAGTTTTGGGGCAGATGAACTGAGAATCGTCGACTTGCTACGTTTATTTTTTTCGAGTATCAATCCAAAACATACAGGGTATGCATTCATTATTGCGCTTTTATTGGTATGCAGTCCCACGAGTTCTTTTTTTTTGCTTTACACTTTAGCTTTGTGTTACTTGCGTATAATCTCTCAAACGACTTTTGTAATACCACGTATAAGCCAATTTTACTTCGTATTAATTTAGTTGGAGTTCATGTTACGAAGGTATAAGTTGCGACAACAAAATTATGTCGTTTTAAACCCACATTTGTAGTCTAATGAATACTAGGGATTATTGTGGTAAGTTTGCGATGTTGGCGTTACAGTTCCAAATGCGGAAATTAACAGGAGCTAAACTGCACATTTGCGAGCTAATCGAGCGTGTGTTTTTAAGTCGGAGGGGAAGTACCTGCTCGATAACAAATTTTCAAGTGGCGGACCCTCGTCATTAAAATTCTGTTTACCAACTTCGCTGTTTTCATCATCACTCTACTGTCATAAACTTATTTTCACCCTTTCAACAAAGTTATTGTATGAAACAACTTATGCCGGGCCAATCTAATATTAGTTTCCACATTTTCAAAGGTTCGTTCCTTTGTAATTAAATAAATTAAAAATACCCTAAAAGCACCCAAAACAAGTTAATATTTTCAGTACCCACTTCAGCACCGCATTATCGCATTACAACTGTCCTTTACCTTTGTTGTTTGGGGCTTTACCAAGCAGTTACTATACAAAGGCAAAATAATTTTCACATTTGCTTTGACATAATATGTAATAAAAAATATTATTGTATTTCAATCGGATACCGAAAAAGCGCGTTTCTATTTCGACGTATAACTTTATGGGCTTTTTTTATGTATTACGGATTTTGTTGAGCTTTAGGTATGGTTAACATCCACTCCTACGTAACTTATTTTATTCTGAACACTCGCCATACAATATTTTTATGCGAGGACGTTTATACTTTTTGATAAAATTATTACATCGCCCATGCAACAATATAAAGAATTTATGCTTGCTTTAAGCTTTTAGCCAAGCTGCTTTATACGGTGCCCATTAATTATTTCTACTAAAATATACCTATTCTCCGTTTTTAAACTTAAACACCAGCCATATTAACTTACAGTCTTTACACAATTACCGTGGAAGTGTTATTAAAACGGCCAGTTTTTTATTTTAATAATCATAAATTGTAGTACGAGATACCGACAGACACTTTTTCTGTATAAAAAAAAAAACAATGTCGGGATGCTTAGATTTATTATTTCATTTTTTTTTTAGTTTTATTTATATTTACTGGCGCCCACCCCAACGTCGAAGAATTTTTTATTAAGCTTACCAACCGCATTTAAGCGTCCAAGTTCTCAGAATTGTCCCCTGGATAGTTAAAGTTAACTTTTACGCATAATCAAATAGTAAATATTATCTTTTTAGGTTCCGTTCTGAGTTACGGTCACGTAATTGAACCCACGAATTGAACTTTTTCCTGTAGGGAAAGAGGACAAGATTTGTAAACATTAAAAAAAAAAATTCAACCTGGATTATCCACTAGTTTTCGAGAAAACGGCATTTAAAAATCGAAAATTTACATGCATTTTAGATAGGGATTAAACAACGATTTTTACACAGGCATTCTGTTGTCGGTCCGTGTTTTTTAAAACATTTTTTTCAAAAATTTTGAATTTAAGATTCCCTTTTCTGGAAAATTAAGGAAAAAGTTCTTTCTGGAAGCAGGTTTGTTGTGTTACATTTTACTTCATATTTAGTTTTGAAAAGAAATGCTCAATTATAAATGCATATATGAATAGCCTTAGGGTATTATAAATACTCGTAATATGCAGTAATTTATATTCTGTGTAATAGCAGGTAAAGTAAGCGAAATTTGAAAACTAAAAAGGCAATGGAAAAGAAAATAGGATAAAATAAATGACCGAAATAAAATATTTAATTACATTGTTAGTTCAGCAGAGCTTTTCTTTAATTAATGTATTTATTAATTTTGTTAAATTTAAATTAATTACTAAAAAATTGAAATTAAAATTGTAAATAAAAAGGTAAAAATTTAAAAAAAATTAAAATAAAAAGGTGGGGAAACCAGGACTTTGCCGCCTGCGCCACAATTTTGTCTCTGACATTATTTTGCGATGTAATTTTTATAGTTTTGTTATTTTTACCAATACAAGTGTATTTTGAGTTTGCGTAAGTGTCTTTTATTATTTTGGATTTTGAAAATTGTTCCGATTTAGGACAAATTTGGAAAATTAGTTTGGATTGATGAGTTTGGAAACCGCAAACCTAATTTTTGTGCACCAAATTTCCTTTTATGAGATTTTCTTAGATTTATCCAAATTTCTTTGGATTTTCCAGGATTTTCTAAAATTTTTCCAGATTTCCTAAAATTTTCGGGATTTCCTCTAATTTTCTTGGATTGGCTCAAGATTTTTTTTAGAAAAAATGGATAAAAAGTAAAAAAAGCAGTTGTTTTGTCTGTATTAATCCTAAAATTTCCTGAGATTTCCTTAGATTTCTCTTTACTTGTACACCAAATTTCTCTAGTGTTTTCCCATTGGGTTTTTCCCTCGAAAGATAATTTTTATTAAAAATTTTGTAATCATAATTAAATTTGGAAATTAAATTTTGCATTAGAATATAAATTTTGAACTTTTAAACTTGAATTCTTGGATTTAAGAATAATTTATAATTTTTTTCAGCCGTTCCACGTTGGGCTTCAAAATTCCGGGTAATTTGGGAACCTGGTTTATTACCTAGCTGTTGTCACTGTTGTTGTTGTTGTTTTTATTGAGACGGTCATTAGCTTAGTAAGTTAGCCGAACAACAGCTAACTCGAAGTTACTCGGTTTGAATTCGGGAAGAGTCTATAACTATCATATTACCGTCTCCCTGCTTCGGAGGGCACGTAAAGCCGTCGGCCCCCCTGAGCTGATGATTGTCGCAATCGACTGTTAAAAACTGGGTTACAGGCATTCCCCAATCCGGATTCAGCAGCCGTGGGATCTAAATACTGAAACTTTTCTCTAAAAAAAGAGACTAAATCCGACGACGGATGTCATAGCTGGATGATGTTGCCACCTCAATTATAGTTGGCGGGAAAACCACAAAATTTGAAAATATTTACAAAATTTAAAATAACAAAATATCTTGACAATAAAACATACAATTTTCGAAATAATCACCAAAATTCAGAATATCGTAATCAAAATACGTCCTCCCATTCGCCCATCTTGTCGGCAAGAGACCTGGTTTTTCACCTAGTTGTTACCACTTCAATTTATTAGCAAGAAAACCTCAAAATTATATTTACAAAATTTAAAATAATAAAAGAATCTTGAGAATAAAGCATAAAATTGACGAAATAATCGCCAAAATTCGAAAAATCTTAAGCAAAAATTCGTCCGTCCATTCGGCCATCTTGTCGGCAAGGGACTTCGTTTCCCACCTAGTTGTTGCCACCTCAACTAGTTGGTGAGAAAACCAGAAAATTTTTAAAAATAATTCTAATAAATAATCTCTGCTGTGTGTAGTCATGCATGTCGATGCCGCTACAAGCTACTCGAAAATCTGTGTGTCTTTCCATCCGCAATTTTTGAGTTGGAGCTGCTTCAGGAATGTTTTTAATTTCATAAACTACTCAAAGATCTGCGGCTTTCTAGATCTGCCATACCTAAACCAACTAAAATAAATGATGTTCTGCGTACATCGTGATGCATGTCGATGCTACTACAACCTACTCATGCCCGTATTAATAGTCACGGATTAATCCGGCATTCAAGATAATCCTAGGACTTACCAATGAGATTACTGGAATTTAGACCGTATCGTAGCAACAGCTGCTATTTCGAGAATTAATCCTGAATCTCGGATTAATCCGTGACTCGGTCCTAATGAATACGGTCATTAGGGATCCGTGTCTTTCTAGATCCATAAATTTTGAGTTAGTGCCGCTTCAGAGATGTTTTTAATTTTTTTAATTATGAAGAGTTGTGCGTTTTTCTAGATCTACCGTTTTTCAGTGAAGTGTTTATCAAAAATAGGCCATGGGTGGGGCTAATCTTATGAAATCGGCCAATACAATAGCCGGTTTTCATTTTTAATGATTTTTGGATTTTTATCACCCGAATTTTTGTAATTTACCCCATGAACTGCCATAATTTTATTAGGAAATTTTAAAAATCTGGGTAGAGGTTGTCTATTGTTGCACTATTTTAATTTTTATTCGTTAATTAATTAGCTAAAATGAGAAAATTTTATAAAATCTTTTATTCAGCCGTGAAATTATATTTTTAGCTTAAATTTCAAAGCAATTTATTATAATTTCCTTTTACTTGAGTAAATACTTCATAACAGCAATAAATTGGTTTTTATTTGTTAGTTTCCATAATATTTCGTATTACTCATACAAAAGTTTAGGTTTAAGTGTAAAATATTTCAAGGATTACACGGTAAGCGCAAGGGACTTAAGTACATATTTAATCTCTAGTTTGATGTTTATTTTTTGCATTGAAGGTTTTTCAGAAGTTACGAAAGCAAACTTTATAATTACATGTAACTCTAGGAATCCTTATAATTTAGTCAAATGACTATTACTGAGAGCAATGATAATGGGCCATATAGTTTTTGCGTAATTTGAGTTTCCAGCGCAAATTAATAAGGTCTTTTGCCAGTGTTAGCCGGATGCACTTCGGTGGGTAAAATTGGATGCAAATGCAGTTTTTTTGCGCAATAATTTTGTCAAGTTTATTATCATCATCAGCATTTATTATTTCGCGCCACCATAAAAAACGTACAAAAAAAGGTTTATTATGTATTTATAATGTGGTAAGTAGTAATTTATGGGCTGTTAATTTACTCTTAAGAAATTACCTACTATAATTTTAGTTCATAAATGTAAATCTTCATTTTGTCCAATTATTCTTTTCTTATTATACAATTTGCGAACAAAAACTTGAGCTGTGGCGATTTTAAATTAAAAATTATGGTTTTACTAACCAGAAAATTATCCTATTTGATTATATTGCTATTTACCTTAATTATACCTAGTTCTCCATTATTTTGCTATTTAACATATTATCAACCTTCCAGATATTCAAGCTTCCCATTAATACACCAGAATCATGCAGCACTAACTTGCCTTAAATAATGAAGGAAATTTAGATCCCCATTTCATAATTATTTCCTGGATAACTCAATTTGTAATTCAAATCATATTTTGTAAACAGGAGGCAATAAATGTTACCATTAAGTTTCATCGGGTATCTGGTTGGATTAGATTTTTTCTAACTCGATTCTACGATTACTTCCGTTAGTCATCTCTCAAAGCTTCTTCTGGCAGTGCAATCACCGAGATGTGATTTTCGAAAAGTTGGTAAAAATGAAAAAAAGGAATATAATTAAGTGTTTTTATCCCGGCGAGAAGTAGCCGAGGAAATTAAACTTTATATTTAAACTTTAAATTACAATCCTGAAGCTTTTCTAATTTATAAGAAAAATGAATGTGCAGCTCGTATTGGCTTACATTAATAATTGACTGTGGTTTATCTGACGGAGCAATTCCGGTTCAAGTAGAAGCAATTTCTAATTCCGTAAACGCGTTATTAAAAATATAGTCATGTTTATTACAGCTTTAATCTTGCACAGCGTGGTACACACAATAATTCATAATTTCAAGAAAAGAAACTTTCCGAAAAATACTGCGATATTGTTTTAAAGGAAAATTTTCGAACCATCAGATCTACTTTATGCAACGTCTGCTAAGTTTTTCTTTAATATTTGATGCTTTCGTGGTTATTTGATTAGATTTTGATCGTGCATGTTTCTGGCTGAATCCTGAAAGCATTTTTCTTCTATTTTTGTTTTCTTACAGTTAAAATCGAACTTTCTTTCAGTAATTTAATATTCATTTTATTGAAAATATATATCGAAATGGGATCCTTTAGGAATGCACGGTCGAAGTTCGCCGTAAGGATTAAGGTGTAACAAAAATTAAAAATCTTACAAACCCTCTGGTTTATCCGACCGATCAATCAATAAATAACTGCAGTTTAAAACCACAGTAAAGGGATTATTTTCGATTGCCGTTAAAAGATTAATGGAGTAAAATAGAAGTTATCCAGCTTTTCGTTGAAAATTTTGCCCACTGTTAACACACAAGGAAAATCGTTGGCTCCATTATTTACATAATGAAATTTTGTTATTTAAGCTGGCAGATTTATGTTTAATCCTGGGTGTTGTATACACATGTTCGGTAAAATTTTGATTCAATGAAGCAATAATTAAACACACAATGAACTTTAAACTTGATAATGGACTGAATAAATCAGTTCTGGTTTCTTGTTTTCTTACGTAGGTACACTGAATGATGGAAAACAATACGACAGCTTCAGGTAATACAAATGGATTTCGTTTTGTGTGCGTCCAACAACACAAAAGGGAGTTTGCATTGAGGCCCAGGAAACATGCAAGCCCGAAATTTGAAGCCTGCGAAAATCCATTATGACAATTTCTTGTATTCAATTTCCAGCTTTTGTAAATTGTTTTTTGCTAATCAACAAAAACACTTAAAAAGAGTCTTCATTACTTACTCCCGATGTTCGGAAAATCTAAAAACGTGAACTATTTTTTGCGCGCTCCATAATTTCAGGGAGTTTTCTCGTGTAGAAACTAAATTGCATCACGCCGAACACATTTCAATAAACTTCTTGTTAAAACAAAAACAACCTTCACGTTTTAGATGTGCATTTGATAGTGGTGACTATTTGCATAGTTTTGCCGTTTCAAACGCCTCTTAAATGGCGAAGAAGCGTGAAAGCGGACCATTGCTTTTGTCAGATCATTTTATTTAAATTCAAAAGTTTATCTACAGCTTTAACCACATTTAAACCACGTTAACTCTTTGTTGCTCTCGAAATTTTCAAAAATTACGATAGACGACATTTTTAATAAATTAGGGAGTTTTGGGATTCTTTTTATTTATGCACTAAACATTTTGTCATTTTTATACAGTTTAAGCTACCGATATTTTTTATTTTTGTAAGCTAAGGCTGTCTCTTGGGGTTGCTACTTTTCTGTAACATTAAATACGGTCGGTTTGTTTTATGTTTCAAGGGATGTTTTACATTATAAATATTAGAATATTGCTTACGAAGGTTCGTATGTTTGTACCGTAGATTTTATAAATTAAAAGATATAGGGTGGTCGGCAGGTAAAATAAAACATTGCTTTCACATAATAAATAAACTCGGAAAAATATTTGCATAAAATATTCTGTTGTAAAATGTAAAATGCAAACATGTAAAATCTCGTTGTAAAGATGATTGTCCTTATTTTCAGGCTTTAAGGGTTGAAGTGATCGAAACTAAATTCAGTTATTATTTTTACAATTATTGACTACATTAAAAAATAAATAGTTAAATTATAAAAATTTGCGGTTTTATGTTTTATAATAATCACAGCTGCACACAAAAAATTTTTTTCTGGCCTGGGGATCGAACCATGTTTACCGAATCGCGACAACTCGGCTCGGCGACCGGCCAACTCGGCGACTAAATTATTTTTAAAATAATAAAAATACAAATACAGGGGTTACTAGAATTTAAAACTTTTGTAAGTTTTTTATTGTTACGCCACAATGGGCGTTTATTCGATGCTCGTTAATACATTCATGCGCATCGCACAACTTCTCCTATTTTGTGAAATTCTCTCTCCTCTCAAATTTTTGAACAAAAACCTAATCCTAGTATTACTGAAATGATTGTATCATTGTAAATCGAATTTGTCCCATTTCAAAAATGTTAAAAAGTTTTCTCTAAGTATTAATGAAAAAAACTATTGTCGCGCCACCTGTTAATATTATTTTGCTCCTTTTGTGTAAACTTGTCAGAACTCGCTTTCCTCTCAACTTTCCTCTGTTCATTTTTGACGAAAACCTAATCGAAGTCGCACTGAGTAAGTGTGCAAAGATTGGTTGAAATCGGCCGAAAGGTCTAGGAGTTTATAGACAACAAACATCCAAACAACTGTCGCCGAGTTGTCCGGTTTTTGCCCTCTCCCCATCATGTCAGGTTTTTGACGTAACCTCAAAAAACCCTATAATGGCTAATGTAGAGTTCGACATTTATGCCCGTACTTACTAATAGTCACGTATTAATCCGAAATTCAAGATAATCCTAGGATTTACCAACGAGATTACTGGAACTATTTCGAGAATTAATCTGGAATCTCGGATTAATCCGTGACTATTAGTATGGGAACTATGCAATCGCGTAACTGAGATATAGGTCATAACGATTTTTGTTATATTTGCTTCAAAATAATGTTTTTTGAGGTTAAGAGATTAAGAGGTTAAGACGTTATAGGGTTAAGAGGGTTACGAGATTAATGGGTTCAATATATGAAGTATAAACAAGCTAATTGGACTTGCATTATAGGTTTTTTTGGGGTTATGTCATTACGTAAGAAGTAAGAAGGTGGATTTTTGGCCATTCTTTTTTTAAATTGACTTACTAGGGGAAAGTCACAAGGTAAATTTTTGTAGACAAGTTTTCCTTTTTTAAGATTTTAGATTCTTGATAGATTCCAGATTTCTATTCGAAAGAGTTAAAAAATAAAAAAATTAAAAAAAAGCTTGCCTATGTAGTATTCTAAAATTTCCTAAAATTTTCTAAAATTTTGTAGGATTTATTGATATTTTCTATGATTTTCTACACTACATCAGATTTCCAATTTCTTAAAATTATTTCGGATTTCCTAATATTGTCTCAGAATTTCTAAAATTTTCGTTCACTTGTATACCAAATTTCCCCAGCGGTTTCTACCTCGACTTACTTAAGTTTAGATTTGATTAGGTTAGGTTGAATTTAGTTAGGCTACGTTTGGTTGCATTTCGGTATGTTGGGTTAGGTTATATTTAGATAGAATAGAACAATTCTCTTGCGATATTATATAAGTCAAGTTTAAAATTGGTAAACAATCATTGCCAATAAAATTGGACATAGCAGGAAAATGAATATTTTGAAAATAAATGTATGAAAACTCTTTTGACTCATCCTAGTTGCAACTCCGGACACGGGAAACTCAGCAATTCCCACTCGGCGACGGCCAACTCGGCGACGGACGACCCGGCGATCGGTCAACTCGACGACAGTCAACTTTTTGTACATTAAATTTCTTTTTCCAAGATTTCTTCCTGGATTGCCTCAAGATATTTTTTCGAAAAAGTTGAAAAATAAAAAAAAATATAAAAATGGTTGCCTATTTAGTATTCTTAAGATTTCCAGATTTCCTAAAATTTTCTAAGCTTTCGTAGGATTTATTGGCATTTGCTAGGATTTTCTACATTACATCAGATATCCAATTTTTTAAAATTACCTCGGATTTCCTAAGATTTTCTCGGATTTTCTAAAGTTTCCCTTCACTTGTATACCAAATTTCCCCAGCGGTTTCCTCCTCGACTTACTTCCCAAGTAACACCAACGTCGATTTTATACCAGGGTACCCTTGAAGTATAACGAATAGGTACATAATATTTTCATACCTAAAAGTTAAGTACCAAAACGATACCTAAGCGGCCCATAATTTTTAATCAATATTTACACTGAACTGTTCAGGTATAGTTTCGATGTATACATTTTTATACCGTTATTCCGAAGCCAATATATGTATTCTGTATGTATTGAAATGTACGGTTTTTACGTCACCGGTTTGTTGATTATAAAATCATTTAAAAATTTATTCTCTAATCTTTAATCTTTAATCACTAATTTTTAATCCTTAATCTCTAATCTTTAATCATAAATCTTTAATCTTTAATCATTTAAAAATTTAATCTCTAATCTTTAATCACTAATCTTTAATCCTTAATCTCTAATCTTTAATCTGTACCCTTTAATCTTAAATCTTTAATCTTTAATCTGTACCTCTAATCTTTAATCTTGAATCGCTGATCTCGAATTGCACCGATTTAATTACTTAATGTCTTAAGTATAATTACTTAATCTCCTACAGGGTCACATTAAGCGTAGAAACGCCTTCGGGTGAATCCGTGATTTGCCGTGGTTCGCAAAAAAATCACTGAAATCGCTCCACCTCGACTGGGAAGCTCCACCGTGACTGGAAGACTCCACCGCGACAGGGTATCCCGATTCAAAAACTATCATTAACACAATCCCAAATAAATTACATAATCCTAAAATATTAACTTATAGTAAGGTAAAGTAGGTACCTTGCTTAATGACTATCGGTGCAGTCTACATACATACCCTAACCGCACCTGGTGCAATCTGCATGTCGGATTATGAGACTCTTTGACTATCAGTGCTGTCTACAATCGTTCGGTTGAACTAACACTAACATGAACTAACACAATTCTGCTCCAAGTAAAGTTTAAAATTGGTAAACAACCATTGCCGGTAAAATTGGACATACAGGAAAATGAATATTTTGGAAATAAATGTATGAAAACTCCTTTGACTCATCCTAGTTGCAACTCCGGACACGGGCAACTCAGCAATTTCCACTCGGCGACGGTCAACTCGGCGACGGACGACCCGGCGATCGGTCAACTCGACGACAGTCAACTTTTTGTACATTAAATTTCCTTTTCCAAGATTTCTTCCTGGATTGCCTCCTTCCACCTTCACATGGCCATAGCTCTGAAAATAGTGATTTTTTTAGTAAAAATGGTTTAGTGATTTTTTAAAGAGCGTGAAATAATCTACAAACTAGATTAAAACCTTTTATTGTCTAAAATCAACGGCTTTCGAGTTATAAATTAAAGTAAGTAAAAATGGTTAAAAACTTCGGGTTTTTTCTATAATATAGTGATTTTGGTTAAAAATAAAATCTTAAGTTGTCAACGTCAATATTTTACAATATTAGAAAATACATATTTGTTGTGGTAGAAAATCTCAAAATAATTTAGAAGAGGTAGAGATATCAAAATTTGTCTAATTAATTAAAATAAGCTCATATTTCCTAGTTCAGTTATTACTAGAGCACGGATTCTAGGCAATTTGCCTTTTTGTCATTTACTTAGGCAATTCAATATTATTTGTATCGAAATGCCGTTCAAGAGATTTTGAACATTTTGAGCCCTAGTTTATTTTGCCTAAATGCCTATTTTCGATGTTAGTGACCTAAAATAGATTTTTAATGCCTAAAACGCCTAAGAAACGATAATAAATTTATTTTCCATGTTGCTAAAAGTAAAAATAATTAGTTTTTATCTCTTTTAAATTTTAATAAAAATTTGGAATAAAAGGCACTGTACTCCCCCCTATATACTATTTACTATAGACTATTATAATACTATTTTATTATAAAATAGTTATAGTTAAAGTTAACTTTACTTTGTGATTGTTTTGTATTTTGAATTTTTAGATTTTTAGATTTTATACCATTTTTAATTTTATTTATTTTAAAACATTGACTGCCGAGATGTAATGTATTTGATTAATTAATTTCTATGTTGGCCCATGTAACTCCTTAAATTCAGACACTTTGATACGATTATGGCCTAATAAGCCGAAACGCGTCATCGATAAGGATCAAATAAAATAGACGAGTATAGTGCCTTTTATTCCAAATTTTTATTAAATATTCAACTCGTAATTAGAGAAAAACATTCGTTTAACTTTTTTATTATTTAAGGTTTGTGCCAAGTCTGTTGAGCTGGCCCAATATTATTTTTGTGTATAAATTGTAAAAACCGATATAACCGGGTGATAAATCAATGCTCATGCACTTTAAGATTTAAAGCAAAAGTATTAAAAAACTGGAAACTTTTGGTATGCAATGGTAAAGCTATCGATTCGGACAAAATCCAGAAATTAGGAGTTCTTCGTTTAAATTTTGTCCTATAACTTCATGTGACGTAGAACGATCACTTTCGGCTTATAAATCCGTACTAACGGAAAAACAAACATGTTTAACTTTAGAACAATATTTAGTTTGCTACGCTAATTCAAAATTTGATGTTTGAGAATTTCTGGTAGATTTTAGTTTTGTAAGTTTTATAATAAAAAATATATAGCCTAAAATGCCAAAATTTTTAATTATTGCGCCTATTTCGATGATTTTTTTAGCCTAAAATTGTGCCTTTTTTATCGTTTTTTACAACCTAAAATCCGTGCTCTAGTTATTACCTTCCGCCGCGCCGTAAGATAAAATGCGAATATTGGTACTGAAACAGCTAACTTCTGTTTAGTTTGGAGAAAACGTCCTTGCCGTCGACGTAACAAGTTCCATTAAATGGAGGGTAGATGTTGACCCTTTAACGTCAATCAAATCAAAACCTCAGCAAACAGTTTTTGAAAGTTTTTCAAGTTAGTAATAAATGTTGGTCTTGGTTATTTCATTTGTTTTTTTCCAAATGGAATTTTTATGTCAGAAATCCTGACAGCTACGCTTGCAGCTCATCTGAAAGCTTACGGAATTAGTAGGGATTTACTACACTGGGAGCTACACTTAAGTTACAGTTATGTGCTATTCAATGTTATTTCTTTTATTTTAAGTTTTTTGTATTTCACAGCGTAATCCTCTTTATTGCCAAATAATGCCAATTTAAGACATAATAAAATTTAATTTTGCTGAAAAATGCGATTGTATTGTTTGCTGACGCTGAGCTTTTTAAGCTTGGCTAATTTACAATCAATCATTCCGTTTTGGATTGATTTAATACAAGTTAATTAGACACACGTAAAATTGAACCTTGAATGTCTATTTTCTTGAGAACGAGAGGTAATTGTTAATTCTTTTCACCTTTCATTGTCCGATTACAAAATAATAATTTGATGATTAATTGGTTTTTTTCCGATCGGTGAAAATCACCTGCGGGTAATAAAGGCAACAGAAACAAAATCACCCCCGCTGATAGGCAATTTTCGTAAATAATTCATTGCGACTCCGAGCGTCATTTTGATTATTCGTTCTTTAGTTACCTACCTAGCTACATTTGGAAATTGAGTCGTAAAAGCGACAGTAAAATCGTGAATATAGACGTTTATTTGAATATTTAAGTGAATGAGTGAGATACCAAATAGCACTAGAAATTTCTCATAATATATCATTCGTGGGTCATCGCAAGGGATGCTGTTCTATATGGCTCAGAGGAAGTACGTGAAATGTGTGCGAGATGTTAAAAGGATATACCTGCCTAGTAAAAGGAACCCAGGGGGCACAACAGACTGTTAATAACAAATATGGTAACGAAACTGGCTTATTTTTATTTGCAAAGCATTTTATGTTTCATGCTTCTCATTAATTTATATTAACGAATTCTGTCGAGCTTAATTATAAATATTAACCACATTATTATAAAAATTAAAATTAATTTAATGTATAGTTTGTGTACGTTTCGAATTTCGGATTCTCTTCAGACAAACCTGAAATTATTTTATTTGTTAATAATAATAACCACGGCAGTGTAGAACAAAAATATTGGGCTCCAGATGTTACATCCAATTTTTGTACTGCTTCGAAAAGCTCCTGAAATATTAAAGGGAAAACTGTTAAAAATTGACGGGGAAAACTGGAACCAATAATGTTTTTTATTTTTACATTTATTACAATTCCCAATTCAAATAAAAGTGGAACATAGACAAATAAAAACAGTTAAATTTTTACAGCCGCTGGCTTTATTTTTGTATTTTAAGAAAATATTAAATTAGGTCTGTACCACTCACTGTTGGCCTAATTGCATTTCGACGAGGAATTTCCTCGATACACTTTATCAAGAAAAACGAGAGATAAAAATTACATTTTCGAGTCTTTCTTACGGATTCATTTTCGTCTTATTATTCATAAACTCTTGTTAAGAGATAGCGGAATGAAATATATTATAATAACCGTCTTTTGTTTCAGCAAAATAATAATTATAAAGCGATGCTGAAAATAACGAGTGTAACAGAAGCAGATGGTAGGGCTGAACAAAAATTCGATGCATTGTACTTTTGTATTCACTTTATCTGTTGAAATATGTTTGCAGCAACATTTTCTGACATTTTTATAACTTTATCTGAAGCAGGAAACAAAAAATCCATAAATAAGTTACATTTTAGAAATACTTGAATACAATTTACATGCCTGCTTAATTTTTGTGTTTTCGTTATTAAAAATAACTGGACCTCACATAACTCTCTCAATAGAAAGGTAGAATTAATTATTATTTAATTAATTACTTTAAATAACAAGTTTTCATCAAATTAATGGGGAAGTTTAACGAAATTTCACTCCGTATGCTCAATTTTGAAATAATCAAATTTAGTACTCCAAAGTCGGATAGTATTTTAATTTAAGACAGATGCTGTTTCATGGAAGGTTATATTACTAATTTATAGGGAACCATTTCTGAAAAATAATCAAAATTGTGAAACATTTTGCAGGATTACCACAGACACGCATGAATGGATTAATGGGATTCCAGTTAAGATAATCCATGATTTTTATTAACATAATTTAGTTATCGTTACTAATATTTACCAAAATAATTTTTTAAAGCAGTAAAATCAGTAATAATGCTAATTAATTGGAATTGATTTCAAAAATTTTCTCTAAATTTTCAGCTTTTAGCTTTTTTCTATTTTTAATCGGTAGCTCTTGCGTTGGGGGGTTTGCAGTGTATGGAATACCCCTAGCAATGGCTATTGGGTAACGTCTTTGTTCTGGTACGTGAACTAAATATAAACGGTGCACTGGAGGCTATTCGATACCCCCAGATCCCCCGGTTTCCCAATAGCTACTTTGAAGTTTAACAAATATTGTAATTGTAATAATAAATTTATTATTACCCATTAATGAGGACATTTAACTCATGCTTTGAAAATAACGTAGTCTGAAAAGCTCGAGTATGAACTTGAATATGAATTAACCATAATAAAAGTAGCTACTTCTATTAAATTGTGGGGCTCCTAAATCTTCTAGAATTTTTAATTTTGGTATTTTAAAGACACTAAAGTAAAGAGTAAATTTCTCAAAAAAGTTTTTATCTCGGACTTTCATGGATTTCGAGCGATTTCTAAAGATTTCCAAGGAATTCTAGATATTTCCACGGAATTCCAGTAATTTTCTAAAATTTTAGGGATTTACAAAGAATTCCAGAGGCATCCATAAATTTCCATGATGAATTTCAATAAATTCCAAAGATTTCGACGGAATTTTAGAAATTTTTAAGAAATTTCAGTGATTACTAAGGAATTTTGGGGAATGCCAAGGAATTTGAAAGATTTTCCAAAAATTTTAATGATTTCCAAACAAGCTCTAATCGAAGAATTCCAATGGTTTCCAGAAAATCCCAAGGATTTCCTGGGAATTGCAATAATTTCTAAAGGAATTCCAAACAAGTATAGAAAAAACTGTCAAGATATTTACTCATTACACAAAACAGTGGGTGTAAACCGGGGGGGGGGGCTAAGGGGTACAGAATACCATCCAGTGCACCATTTCCTTTTATTTGCGAATTGCCCAGTAGCCAGTGTACTAAGGTTTAAATATATCGAAAAAAAATTGTGTTTAGATCTCGGAATTCCAAGGATTTCTAGGGATTTCCAAAGATTTCCATAGAATTCTAGATATTTTCACGCAATTCCAAGAACTTTCTAAGTATTTAGAGATTTCGAAATAATTCAGGATTTTCCAAAGAATTCCAGAGGTTTCCATAAATTTCCAAGATGAATTTCAAAGATTTCCAATGAATTCCAAATATTTTGACAGATTTTCCGAGAATTTCAAGAAATTTTAATGTTTACTAAGGAATTTTTGCGAATTCCAAGAAAATTCCAATGATTTCCAAAGGGATTCCTAACAATAATTGTACACGAAATTGTCAAGATATTTACCCATTGCACAAAAGAGTGGGTGTAAACCGGAGGGTCTGGGGATACAGAATACCATCCTGCTCACCATTTCGTTTTATTCACGTATTGCTCAGTAGCCAAAGCTGTCGGGTGTTTCATACCAATCAGGTTATTTTTGAAAAATAACTAAACCACTGAAAAATATATACCTGTAGATATTTACGGATCTTATTTTTTTTATCTACTACTACGGACGCGCATGAATGGATTAACAAGATTCTAGAAACAAATATTCTACAGGTTGGGATCGCCTTCAGGGATGTTTTTACCAAATACATGGGTCAAGGATCTACTTACTTTGAGTCCTGTGTAGCTTTAAGGTTGCAGGTTTCGTAGTAAATCTATAAATATTGAGGTTCAATATGCGTGTTGTGACGTCAGATGTTGTATAACATTCAATTTTATTTATAGTTACTTTTTAAAATGATTGCAAACATCGGTTTGGATTGGCGTTGAATTTCATATTATAATAATATTATGTTTTCTCTCTCATGAGCTTTGGAGATCAAGTGCAGGATTTAGGTAAACTGGATTCTATTCAATTAAAGTTTAAAATCAGTTTCGACATTGTTTAAAAACATATTTTGTGCAAATAACTTTTTACTAACTGTTACTTTTTGTTTTGGATTTGTAAACCTATCTATGCATATAATTTGAAATTGTTGACTCAAAGTTTATTTACCTGAATATTTAGTTAGCAAATACAGGTTGTTTGCATATATCTTTCAAGTTTAGAAGCAGATTACATTTTCGTTCTTGTTTTCGGTTACTTATATGCTTAAGCTGGTACTTTGGAGGGATCAATGGTTTTAGATTACAAAGAATTATTAATACCGATCTGCTTTATAACTTAGCAAAGAAATAAATTTCAGCAGTTTTTTGATTTTTGAAATCTTGCGACGGCCAAAAAAAAATGTACGTCTCTTTTCACAGAAAATACATATAAACAATAAATATAATTTTACAAAAAATATATTATAAAGGCTTATGTACTAATGTACTGCTGGCATCCGTTGAATAATAAACTGTTGAACCCCCAATGTACGGGGTGTGTGAAATGTACATGTCATGCAGAACGCTACAAGCCAGTACAATAACAACCTTATTTGAAAAATCTTCAACCAAATTTTTTATTGTTAGTATGTAAAGCGGTAAATTATATTATCAAGTAAAAGTGGTAAACGGAAAGTACAATTTTCTTAATGGTAACGATTAGAAGGCATCAATGGGTTTCCTTTTCATTTGTCTTCGATGTTTTTGCAGTAAAAAAAATTGATGTCGCTATCCATCATATTTGTAGAGTTTATGATTGCGTAAAGGCACACGAAGTTGTCGAGATATATTGTTATATAAATCAAGGATAAAGTTTCTGTTTCGGGGAAACTAACAAAGAAATCGTTTTCCGTTCAACTTGAAAAATTTTAAGCGACGCAATTATCGTGTGAAATACAGCATATAGGGTTGATTTTTGTTGCATTTATTCGGTTTCATATCTTAATGTTATGTAAATTTAACATTATGTAAATTTTCTTATATCAACTTGAATAATGTAAGATTGAGTAAATTTACATAAGTTAAGGTTGTCGGGTGTATGAGACGAAACGTGGGACATACATAATATAATATTGTAGGTTTTCACAAATTATTCGCACATGCTATTTGAAATTGAAAATAACTGTGTACATAGCCTTATAAGTTAGCACATAATAACGTCAGCCGTGTTAAGGGTTCAATAGGTCAGATTAAATTTATCATTTCAGAAATAAGAAAGATCGTGACTGGATGAAGTACAAATATGTAAACTTGAGTTCATCGATACATACCAGCGTATGTTTGCAAACCGTAAAATTTATATATGTATATGTATCTTACGCGGCTTCTTAGCTCGACAGAAAGCGTAAAATATAAATACGGTTTAACTTTTACGACTTTGGCTGCAAAGTTCTTGTTTGCACTAAAAGTACTTTCCTGACAATGAAATTGCACATACTTAAGCGGTATTTACAGTTTATATCGATGACATTGACACCGACCGTCAAGTTGAAGTTGCATGCAAAATACTGTTATTTCTACCACCTCTCAGTGCATTTGGGGTGCTTTTTTGAAACCCTAACTCAATAATTATGCTCGCTTGTTTCGTCATGACTGCGTAAAAATTATCATAATAATTAATTTATTATTTACATACAGGGTGTCCTCGTGACCGTGGAGTACCTTAGAGGTGGTGCTAAAGGGGCACTTTTTTACGACAAATTTTCAAAAAAAAGTTTTCTCCAAATCCAAACCCTTGGGGGGTACCACTCTTTAAAGCAATTTTTTTGAATTTATGATTTCAAACGCCCGTATCTCCGATAATATTGATTTTTTAAGCTTAATGCATTAGAACTTTTTAAAGATCATTCGTTTATCTACAAATTAGGTTATCACTCCTTATCGTCTAGAATCAACGGATTTCGAGTTATAAATTAAATTAAATAAAAAAATGTTTTATATTTTTTACTTTTCTTGCGAACCCCGTATCTCTTAAAGGAAACGTCTTAGAAAAAAATTGATGGCCCAAACCGGATAGGGAATTTAATGGGCTACAACTTTGGTCAAATAAATTTTTTTGGGAAATCAACCGTTTTCACAGAAATTCTGAAAATAATGGAACGAAATAAGTGAACGGGGTTTGTAAGAAAAGTAAAAAAAATTAAACCTGATTTTTTTAAACATTTTTTCCCTTAATTTAATTTATAATTCGAAATCCGTTGATTCTAGACGATAAGAGGTTATGACCTAATTTGTAGATAAGCGAATGATCTTTAAAAAAGTTCTAATGCATTAAGATTAAAAAATCGATAATATCGGAGCTATGGCTCTTTGAAATCAGAAATTCAAAAAATTGCTTTAAAGGGAGGTATTATCCCCAAGGGTTTGGACTTGGACAAAAATTTTATTTGAAAATTTACCTCCAAGGTTCTCCACGGTCACGGAGACACCCTGTATATTATACTGGATTACTATGATATTGCTGCAATAATGATGTGCAGTACTGAGAGTATTATTGATCGTGTAAGGTGCTCATAACAAATGAAAAATACTGCAAGCTCGAGAATATTACCAAAATGAAAGCACGTCCGACATGTACGTACCCCAAAAGCTCTCTGAGTGCTTTGCACAACTAGAACTGTAAAATTATTGTCAAGATAGCGCCATGGTCCGGATGGAAGTTAGCTTTATAGTATGTAGTTTTGTTTAATTTATTGTGTCCCTCTGATTTTGTATAAATGGGTGAATAATATGTTTATGTAAAAATTGAAATTTTATTTTAGATTTCGAAAAAGAATATTAAATCATCAAAATGAACCTAAAATGAGGAGCTACTTTGTTTCAATTACAAGCAAACAAAAACTTGAATTCTACACTTATATCATCCACAACAATTTATTATATAAGTTTAGACACTCTCTACTACCCCAGTGTGGCCATTACAGTAATGTGACTACTTTCATCTCAGTTATAACATATTCTTAGTCTTTCTACCACAAAGTTCAATTAGGTTTGAAAAATATATTTGCTTTTATTTAGCTGAATTTTCACTGTTTTACAGTATTTTTGCCACAGGCTGCCTCTCTATATACAAATGTATGCCTTTTGCTGCCAGGCAATTTAATCGGTATGATATGACTTTTAAATAAATTTTATTTAAATGAACTTTAAATTGTATTCGTGCGGTCAGTAGTTAATAATCCTCTACTAATTGACTTACAGAATAAATCGTAATTAATTAGTAACTTTTACAAAAGTCCATTCAGAAAGAACTGTGGAGAAGCTGTTTGTACTTTTATAATTTATCTCAACTAAAGTTTAAACGTTCAAGCTTAATGCCTGCATCGATTACATGATAAAAACTACCATTCCATTTGCTGGCTTCGTAAATGACAAGCTTCAAGTTTTAAGCAGTTAACGCCTGCGTTGCGTTACTTGATAAATTCTGTAGACTTTTTTTTGCAAAAAGTCGTTAATGGAGTACATAAAATTTACATAAACATGATGTAACAAAATTTACATCTGCTCCACGTTGGGCGCCAATAGCGACGATTATAAAAAAAGTTTAATTCTGCTCCGGTACGTTAATGGGTCAATTACAATACTATCGTAATAATGATATTATAATCAATAAAGGAAATTTCAAATTACCAAATGTTGTTTGTGCTCAGATGGCGCAACGCGGAGTTGGGACCAGGCTTCAAAATTACATAATAGACATTGCTTCTTATTTTCCATTGTCATATTTCTGTATATATATTACATGCTCAAGAGATTTAAATTTTGTAATATTATATTTCTATCCAGAATATTTGATTACCATTATATAACTCCTATAATACATCATACACAATAAATACACATTTCAAATATTTACAATTAATATTTTTAATAAAATACAGGAGCGATTGTTTAAAAGTCAATGTTGACGCACGAGATCAAATGTTTAGTTTATTATTTATGCTCACCAAATAGTTCAGCATTTTACGGCTAATATGTTTTGCTTGCTTATCATATTATTATGTATACAATTTCCAATAATTCTGTTAACATTTATTTTATTTACATTTCTATATGTTTTTAATTTTACTGAATTACGTGTGGGACTATGCATAATTTCGATAAATAAACATCTGCTCTTAAATTATTAATTAAAACGTACACTGTACTGATTGGCAAGCATTGATTTCGATTTATCGATCTTCTTCCTAACAGGAAAATGTTATTTAGATTACTTACTACATCCTCCCAATTATTGTAGAAAGGTCGTGACGCCTCGATTTTGAAGTTATGCTTAAATTTTTTAAGTGGTTTTCTGCTAACTCCACGATTTTAGCGCCAATTCTGCCGCTAAAATCTTAAAAAAATATAGGCAGTATCAGTAGTAGGTAGCAGTATTAGGAAGTAATTGACCAATTGAGCAGTAAATAGCAATATGAGTAGTAAATGACAAAACAGGTAGTAAACGACAGTATCGGAGTATTTGGCAGTAAACGTCAGTATTATAAGGCAGTATCGGCAGTAAGCGGCAGTATCAGCAGTAAGTGACAGTATTTAGTAGTATTAGGCAGTAAAAAAAAGGATATTTAATCGGATATTTATTTAATCGCCTCGATTTCAAAGTTCTGCTGGAATTTTTTTATAAGTAGTAATAAACAGCAGTATCGGAGTAATGGGCAGTAAACGTCAGTATAACGCAGTATCGGCTGTAAGTGGGAGTATTAGTCACTATTAGGCAGTAATTAACCAATTGAGTAGTAAATGACAAAACGGGTAGTAAACGGCAGTATTGGAGTATTGGGCACTAAACGCCAGTGAAAGACAGTATCGGCAGTAAGTGGGAGTATTACTGCCTACAACTAGTAGTTGCTAGAAAAGGTGATAATACTCATATTGCTTTAAGCGTAAGTGTAAGTTTTATTTTTTAAATTCAGAATAATTTCACGATTGCAATCTGCTATTATGAATCGATACTAATACTTATGCTGGATCGAAGTTTCAATCCCGGTTTTATTCTTCAAAATTTTCAATTTTGTAAACTCAAAATCTCCATACAAAAATTATTTTTAAAAGCCATTTTTCTCAAAATTCTCAGATTATTTCTAGTAAATAATATTATATCATACTACATATTATTTATTTCAAGATATTATTAATTTAAATAAATATAATTATGAACTGTATAACGCATTTCTGATTGGATAATGTTTTTCCTAACCTAAAAATTTACGTGAACTTATAATTATGGACGGTAGACACGTGCTTCTGGTTTATCATCATGACGTCATATAGTAAGAGATATCTTGCACACTATATATTTCAAACTAATGACACGATTGCAATATCATCATATCTTTAATTTTTTTCGTAATATCCGTGAGTCACTTAGTCAGTGGCGTCACTTAGAAAGGGAGGGAGGTGTGATGAAAGGGGAGGTATCAATAGTTTGTAAACACCAAAAATTTGTAAACATCAGAACAACTTGCCAGTTGACCCATGTTTTTTTTAGGGCCAGGATAAGGGTTTACGTTTTTCTTTTGTTTTATTACTTTTACTTTTGCAAGTGAAAAGAAAAAAAATTATTTTTTAGTTTTACTACTTTCTATTGTCTGTTCACTCTTTTATGATATAACATATAAAGTTGATAAAAATCAACTGGGTCATTTAAAAATCATTCGTGGGTCAGTGTCTGATCCGCGGGTCATAAGATTTGTCAGCACTGCATCGGGGTTTAGGACAGTTCGGCGCGAAGACGATTTGGAGCAAAACAATTATTTTTATTTTATAAGAACATGGAATTTTAAAATTTAAATTAAATTTATATTTTGACGTCGTCCTGTTGTGTCATCCCACACTTCCAATTGGTTTGGCGCCGAACTGGCCGCGTCAAAAAGTCTCTACACCGAATTGGGTTACGCCGAATGTTCTAACACAGAATTCACCCTGAACCGAATTGCATTTGCGCCGGACTGGTTACGCCGAACCGGCTGCGATAATCGAAAAGTCTCATTCCCCTGTTAAAGACCGTTACGCAAATTATTTAAAACTTCTGATTATTTTTTTTTGTATATGGACTTAGTAATCGAAAAGAAGTTTCCAGATAATTCAAATCGGTACGCCACAAAAAAATTTTTTTTGCTGTTATTCTCATTTCAAACAGTAAGAAAACAGAAGTAGTAATTTTTGTTTTATAATATACTTCGTACGATAATTAGATAAATAAGCCAAGATGACGTACTAGGGATTTAAATTAAAATTATCTATGCATAGGCGGCCATTGGGGTGGGGGGGGGGGAAGGGGAGAGGGACGTTGCCCCCTGGTTTTTGCCTTAAATTTTTTAATTAATTTAAATTTTGTGGAGAAAGTTATTACTGATGAGTTCGCGAAGGAACCACGGAATTTGAAATTTGTTTTATGCAAATAAAGAAAATTAAAAATTTTTAGTGCTTAATTTTTTTATAATAAAATATTTTTTTAATTTTCCCCTCCCTGAAAAAGATCCTATGGACGCCTATGTATCTTGGGCTTTACATTACAACAGTGTAATCGACCGCGACCCCCCCCAGGACAGAAAAATGAATTATTTTAATTCACTTATTATTAGAGCAGATTCCTTAGCAGCAACCTCAGTAAAACCTCCTGAACAACAGGAATTACTAGGGAATTTAATTAAAATTATGTTGGGTTTCAGATCACAGCGCTATATTCGATTGCGACTAGAATTTGAACTTGAAAATATTTATCACGTCACCATTCAGATCCGTAACCAGGATTTAATTTCGGAGGGGGCACTCATAAAAAGCCTTTTGTAAAAAGTATCATTTTCGAAAATCCCCTTCCAGGTATTTTTATTTTTTTAAACAAATGTCTTTTTTTAACATTTCGGGGGGGGGGGCACGTGCTCCCAGGTGCCCCTTTGGTTACTGGCCTGTCACCATTGTTCATAGCTCTGTGCGTTACGCTATGTAAATTTTATTTAAATTACTCAAATGGGTTGACGTAAACATAACAACATCGAGACCGGGGGGTCTGGGGGGAATACCCCCCAAGACACAAAAATTAATTACTTTAATTCCTTAAGATCAGCAGATTCCTTAGCAACCTCCGCAGAACTTCCTGAACAACAGGAACACTGCAAATAAGTGTAATAATACTTGGCTTACTGACTTCGTCAGGCACTGCCTTCGCTGTCTACCCGGACAAGCCGCCACTGACGGAAACTTTACCTTTCTTTTGCAATTGCTGCAAAACAACTGCAGAAACCACGCAGTTTCTTTGCATGACCGGTTTCGATGTTACTCTGCGGGATTCCCCATCGATTCCCCATCGATGCACACTGATTTGTGATAATCTAATCAGGCTAAGCCACCAGCCACCGAATGAATTTTCCAATTATTTTAAAAGTTAACTGTGTTTAATGGTTTCCATGCAAAAAATGGAAATCATATAACAGTAGTATATCCATGCAATATTTAAATTTACATTTCATGTTGACATATTTTATCTTGCAAACACATTGCATGCTTTTATTATTTTTACATTTTCATGTAACAGTTTTTCAAGGACGCTTTTTTGCATTTTTAAATCCGCTTTGTTATAGAAAATCGAATTAATGAAGGGGATTATTTTGTTGCAAGGGTCACCAATTTCCATTCTTTCACCTATTACGAACAATTTTAACTGTGGTTAACTCGTTAGCATGACACGCTTGGTTAGGCTAATAAGACTCTTTTATTTATTTACTTTACTATTATTTTGTTATACATGAAAACTATTAAGTATAACATGTGTATCTAGCTGAAGCCGTTTTTGAATAACCATGTGGAACGTGACTTACCATAATTTTTTCATTTAAAAAAGTGGTTATATTTGCTTAATACACTTAACGTTTTTACGGTTATGATTGTGCGGCTTTATTTTCAAAGGTGAAAAGTTATTAAAATAGGTTGAGCAGTGCATTATTTATAACATTTCGTTATCTCGTGCGTGGATTTATTCGATAGCTTGTCCGCTTGTTTACATTGTATTCGATAGTGTTAATTTTACCTTGCAGTAGGTAATGAATATACGTATCAGTCACCATGAAGTATTCATTAATTTACAATGACTTTTAGTTTTTCATCACCCTACATTACTAGCATAAATCAATGGTCAAATAAAGCTGTTTGTTTGGATAAAACTACTGATTGTTAGCTCAACCAAAATAAAAAAATTAACAATTGCAGTATTCTGAAGGGGTAAAACCAACTAAAACTGGAATCCAATACTTCAGTCTTATTTTAAAAATAGCAGGAAACTGAAAGTTGGTAATTTACTGTAGAATTCTAAAATAAAGGAATAATAAATTCGGAATCAGTACACTGGAAGCAACAGTTTGTAATCTTTTTAATCTTAAAATCTGGTTGAAGAGATTAAATTAAGTAAACCTTTGGTACTTGTAATAAAAAATTTAGTAGGATTAAATTAAAAAAAAATTAATTGAAATTTTTTTGTGCTATGTAATTTCCAATATTCGACATAAACAAAATAATTACTATAAATATGCAACAGACGTTTTCGAACAATTTCAATAAAATTTGATTATAATGGAATAGCGATGATGCTGTCAATTTGTCAAAATAATTTAATATCGTAAATTTTCCTTTTCAAAAAGCTTTGTAACGAGGAAATTTTCCGAATAATTATGCACCTTATCGCAAAGTGAAATAAAAACTGTTTTCTAATATTGGAAAACAATTAGTCCTTAATATTTCCTGAGCGAAGCGGAATTGGCTCACAGCTGCACTAAACCAATTAAATTTATTGGGTTTCTTCTTGTCTAGAAAGCTCGAACTTACTTTTCAGACTTTCATAATAAAAATTGCATGGAATAACTTTTCAATTAGGTAAGAAAAGGGAAAGCTGGAAATCGCAAGGAAACTAAGAGTGCTTCCCGATTTTGGTTTTACACTTTTATGTCTTTTAGTTGGGAGTAGTGCAGATCGAATGCCGATAAAAAATTTACGGGAAAAACAAAAAAGAAATTGAATTATGGTTTTTCACGAGCAATCGTCAATTTATCATCAAAACTTGACGTTGCGTTAGAATGATAATTTTATTGACGATTTCCAAGTGGGATTTGGTGAAGGATGTGTGGTGAAATTGACCGGGAATTGTTCGGATATACCCATCACCACGTTATGGGAAACTCTTTCAATTTATAGCTGTGAATCGATAATGTAGCTCCAAGCACATATTTTGCTACTTTGTTTTGTATGCTTTTCTAGTGCAAACTATAATTTTAAACATTTTTACTTCGTGATTGCATTTTCAAGTCGGGGAAATTGGAAATAAGAAAAATTGAAAATTAAATCCAAAACTGACTTTTGAAACAACATCGATTTTAATAAATCAAAGGAGGTATTTAGACTGTCGAAAGTCGAGTTCAACTATACATAGGTAAGTACATACGTGCGTGACCGGCATTTCTAAATTATTGTAGTGCCATGTATATTTCTTAAAAAGAAAACTCGACGAAGTGTGAAGTTTACTTTTCATCTTGAGTATTGATTAATTATTTTATTTTACAAATTAATTTAAACTTTATATAGGGGAGGACGAATTTATTTTAAGTTGAAAAAACTTAGAATATTTAATAATTAAAAATGGTAAAAAAAAATAATGCAAGCTAGGGGGTGGTACAGGCTTAAATTGGGGGGATGAAAGGGTGTTAAAATATATTATTGCGTTTATGTTCTATCGAAAAATGTTCCACAGTCAAGTTGTAGATCATAAAAAAATCTACAACGCGATTAATACGCAAAAAATACGATTTCTTTCGTTTTTTAATTTTCATTTTCACAAAAATTATTCAATTTTGATGAAATTTTGTGAAAATATGTCTCTTTATGTCTTAAATGAGCACACATTTTTTTTACATAAAAAATTGAGGAGTTTTTGAGATCTTCAGTTTTTCAGTCTAAAACTGTTTTTCTTTTCAAAAATAAATTTTGTGTTGAAAAATCATCCTACAGAGTTCTTCCGGTGCTCATTTTTTTGTGCTTTTCATCTACTTTCTGATGTATTATTTTGCATAACGCAATTATTTTCTAGAGGAATTACCAGGTTTATACATTTTATTTACTCAAAAAATGGTGTAAGTAATTCTGCAAGTACTTTTCTTGTCTTAGGGCTCTTGAAAGATCCCTAAGATTACGTTCTTAGTTCAACAGAAAATCTAAAGAAACTAAATTTCTATCCAAATCACATAGAAACAACACAAATTCTTTATCTTCTTCTACCTTCCTTGAACAGCAACTTCGGAGGTGTAAGGGTTAATTTCGGAGAAACTTGATGTTCTCTCAAAAACTTTTCTACAGAAAAGTTGTACTATATTTTAAAAAAATCTAAGAGTCATTTTTTACTGCAACCTCAAAATTTCCGTGAAAAGTGCGAAAAAATAATTTTTTTTGTTTTTTCTTTTTCAATTTGGAAAAAATATTCCAATTCTGATGAAATTTTGTGAAGGCCTTATGTCTTAAATAAGCAAAACAAATTTTTATCAAAAAACCATAAGAGTTTTTGAGATATTCAGTTTTTTTGAAAATGCAAAAAATACTTTTCACCACAGAATTTATTTAAAAAAAAAAACAGTTTTAGACTGGAAAACTGAATATCTGAAAAAATATTAGAGTTTTTTATATAAAAATATTTGTGCTTGTCTAAGACTTATTCTTATGAAAGTTGTAGATATTTTTACGATTTACAACTTTTCTGTATGCCATTTTTTGATAGAACGTGTCAAGTTTTGCCGAAAAATGCAATAATATATTTTTTGCACGAGATTTTCAACCGGCCCCCCAAATTAACCCTTGCATTTTATTTTTTCACGTTTATTATAAGCCCCTAAAAATGCTGGGTACAATTAAAAATGGTTTTGGCTTCTAAATCAGCTATAATTTGCCTTCACCAATATTTACATTAACTACCCACATTTGCAAGTGTTGATATGAAAAGCGTGAGTAGACTTCAAAACAGTTGTGCCGGTTATTATTCATGAATTATAAAAATGTACGAATTTAATTTATCTTTCTTTGTGGAAATATTTAAATCTCAAAGTCCTCGTACCTACGTAAAAATTAGCTTTCTTACCAAAATTATTGTAGGAAATAGTAAACGCGATAGCTAGCTAGCTTGGGTTTTCAAACGCAATTTCTAGAGCGAATTGGTTATGCAACCCCACTGACGTAGAGCAGCGGTCATGAAAATTGCATTGGGAATTATTCCCGAATTAAAAAAATAGATATCTATATTATTTTCTTAATAATAAAGAATAGAAAATAGAACAAAATTAGATAAAAGTAAAATTTTTAGTTTGAAACTTATCAAGTTTACAAATACATTTTTTTAACTCAATCATAAAGCTAGGTTTGTTAAACCGGGGGGTCTGGGGGGTATGGAATACCCTCTAGTATGGAATACTCTCCAGTAGACTGAAGATTGTGAGCAAAAAAGTGTTATTGAATTTCAAATCAGAAATCTTAGATTTTAGATTTTTAGAAGTTAGATTTTTGGTTTGAATAAACACTTTTTGGTGTACTGGAGGATATCCCATACCCCCCAGACCCACCGGTTTGAAAAACCATTTTATTTTATATTATATATTATTTATTTTAACTCGGAAGTAATCACCGACTGCTGCTATTGCACGTTTATGAAGATTGCATTAATTGTTTATCAATGCTAGGTAGAGTAATTATTACAGTGGGGAACAAAAAAATCAATTATTTTATTTTATTTTACTTTCTGGTATTAAATAATTCACAATAATTGGGTATTGTTTATTTATGCAATCTCACGGGAAGTCGGCAATTTCATCCACATACTATAACTTTGTATCGTTATTATTATAAATATTACTATGAACATCAGGCAAAATTGCTTTACAAAACAATGCACTTCAGAATATTTGCTACATACACATAGGTTGAATAACCTGCGGTAAAATTGGAACTAATATTACGCATTAATAAGGGTGAATGAATTTTACATAATATTTTTACATGAAGCACCCACTGGAAATTTTCGACGAAGCTTTTCACCAGAAATGAAAAACTCGAATTGTTTATCTTGGAAATTTGTTATTTCGAGAGAGCAAAAAAAATACATTTTCTCAAAGAAGCAATTAGATTTTGTAACGAATTTGTGCCGCAAGTTGGTATACATATTTCCAATCTAACGTAAATACGCGAACGTGTGATGGTTTATCGCTTAAATACAAATTCAACTCTGAAGCTTAGATGTTCTAGTCGAACTTCGTTAAAAGTTTTCCGTAAACATCAAATATTCAGGTGATTAATTAAAAAGAAAATTTTTGAAGGAAAATACCATTTGCGTATTTTATTGTTAATTTAACCTATGATTTTAAAAAATTTATTTTACGGATTAATAATTATTAATATATTTCAAAATGCGGATATGGAGTTTCATGCTAATACAACGAAAAAAAAACTTTTGTTTTATCTGCTCGGTTACTTAAAAGTTTAAATTTTGAAATAATTTCTTAAAATAACAATTTTACATTAAAATTTAAAGCTCGAATTTATCAAGCGACGGTTGAGTTATTATACAAGGTCTTTTTAAATTTATTTACCGCACTTTAAAAAGTTTTAGGAAAAATTACAGCGATGAGTTATATTTAAATATTTTATACGGGGTTGCGTAAGAAAGTTACGACTGGATTAACTTCGTTAATTTCGTTAAGTTCTTGCCGTGTGTCCTGCCTTTAATATTAATTAGTTTTGTCATTATTTATTGATAAGTTAGTTTAAAGGGTACGCGTAATTTCGTAGGAAAATTAATATCACGAAGAGACATGTTATATAACTTGGGAAATTTAATGGCTCTAGTTTCGTGATAGAACGCTTTGATTATTTAAATTATTTATTAGGGTATTAACTACCTACATGATTCTGTCGAAATATTTCATGTTATTTACTACTCAAAATATTAACGAAGAGTCGAGTAACTTTTAATGGATCAACTTTATTAACAAATTTTCTGCTTCTCCATTAACTTGCTTAATTTTTAAAATTTTCAAAAATAATCCCAATTTTTTTCGAAAGAAAATAATTAGGAGTTTTCCGCAATTGGCTAAACGATGAAAAAATGAACGGACGGAAATAATTACTGCGCTGCACTTTCTAAATCACTTCAAGTGCTTGCTTCTTTCTCATTTATTTTCCATTTTCTCCTGCACAGGATAATGAAGTTTTTCAAGCTAAAATGCGTTAAACTGATCGTGGGAAGGTCGTTATGAATATTTTAACGACGTTAACTCGAATGAATTTAATGCAACCCATTTTATTGCTAAGTGCACATTAATTAAAATTTCACAAATTCTTCAATTTAAAAATATATGGTTTTAATGTACTGTTGTACATATTTTTACTTTGCACACAAGGACGATTAAAAAATAGTTATTTGTGTACTTAGGTAGGAAAATTAAAAAATTTCGGGAATTGTAATTGAAATAAAGATAATTATGAAATTATTTTTCAATTGGGAATGCAATGGAAAATTACTATAATTGATACCTTTAATGGTTTTTGATTACTGTTAATTAAATTTATTTAAATTGTGTGGGCCGACTAGCAATCTAGCTACTACTGCAATTTAGAATAATCGATCCCATTGAATATATTGCTCTCGACTAGCACAAAATTGATTTTCTATAGCATTTCATCAAAGGTGAATGGCAGATTTGTTTTACATGTACAATCAGTGTAAGAAATTATAATTTATGTAATTCATCATATTAAAATGAAAAAATTACTTCGTTACATTCAATTAACTATTTGCTTTTTATTAACGATTTGTAAACTTGAGAGTAAAATTAACGATCCCGTAATTATTTCTAACTTTTTCTTGCTATGCTCTCTCTCGAGAGTTAATTTATTGGTTTGCTTTATTACTTATAATTTTTATTTCAAAATTGTCGTTAGTGGAACTTAAATTACTTGGCTTTTTATTCGTAGAAAGGTTGTCTATTTAATGCTTTATCGATTGTTGTAAAACCAGCGTCGGACTGGCCAAGTGGAAAGTATGAAATATTTCACGGTTTTTAGGTTTGTTAATTTAATTTTGTTAACATTAACAAATTAATTTCATTTTACATAAAATAATGTTAAGCGGCTGGTTGAATATATTTTACAACAGTGTTATCTTTGTTATCTTTCCATCTCAAAGCCTTTGCTTTTAATCATTAAGTGTTAACTTAACTTAACTAAACTTAACTTGTTGAGTTTTGGCTGAACATGGGTATAACAAGTCAGTTGTTTACAAGTGAGAACTACAAATTTTCGGGAACAAATAATAAGATTTTTAGTAAATTAGCCGACATAACCGGGGTGATCTAGAATTGCTTCTACAGAGCGTACGTTACGTACGTTACCACCTTAGGGTCGAAACATAATGACCCGTATTCGAATCAAGTCGAAAGAGTTCGAGTTCAGGTCCCTTGGGGTGGTATTGTGAGATTTTTACTCACTGAAAACCCCTCCCTGGGTGGTGTTTTGCACCGGTTAACGATTGCAAACGGAATCCTATCCTATCATCTTCTCATTTAATGAGTTCTAATTTTGTTCAAAAGGTAGCATAGAGCACATCAGGTGTTAATATTGTTTTGAATTTGCAGCAGATCTTTCAGATAATATTTTACTTTGTTAGAAATATTCTATGACAGTTAGTTATTAAATTTTCTGACTCTGGCGTCGCAGCTTTCCATATAAAACTATAAAAACGTATATCCAAGTTTGTTTCTCACAAACTGCTTTTGCTAATAGTTTTCAGAAGTCAACCGGTTGTTTACAGACCGTTCTGATTTTCTAGTGAGTCCATACAATAGACCTCGATTGATGCGCACTTGGACTGATATGTAACTCGATTAGTTGTCATATTTTTTCAGATTTCTATAAAAGGTTCGGTTAAAACCGTACGCAGCACCTTTAAATTAGTGTTGGCTGTACTGTATCCCACTATCTCGTACTGTGCGGATCTTGACAAAAAAGTAAAAATTATTATTAATTATTAAATTTGCTTTGAAAATGTGAAAAGCTTTTTGAACTTTCTGTTTACCAAACCGGGGGGTCTGGGGGATATGGAATACCCTCCAGTACGTTAAAAATTTTACGTAGCACCCTTAAAGTAGTGGTGGGCAAACTATGGCCCGCTACCTTGTTCTATGCGGCTCTACATAGACAAAAAGAGAAAATTATTATTAATTAAGCAGAAAATCCGTTGCCGCTATGATTGCTTAGACAGCTTTTCTGCTTCTGTTGCATCCTGCGAATCAGTGTAATCAGTTTTTAGCCCCCCCCCCCGTTCCCCGTCCCGATGTGTACTGTCGCGACTTATAGATACATAGATGAATTTGCTTTAAAATTTGAAAACTCTTTAGAACCTTCTGTTTACTAAACCGGGGGGTCTGGGGGATATGGAATACCCTTCAGTATCCTTAAAGCAGTGGTGGACGTACTGTATCCCACTATCTCGTTCTGTGCGGTTCTTGAAAAAAAAACAAAATTTATTATTAATTACTAAATTTGCTCTGAAAATGTGAAAAGCTCTTTGAACTTCAGTTTACCAAACCCAAACCAGCATCGCCTCGATCGTTTGCCATTGCTCCTCGCTGACCAGCATCATCTCCACGATGTTGGTTGGAGTTAGATCTTGCCCCAACTGCCTTTGGGTGGTTGCTTTCTGATCCGTTCATTTGATGCAGAAAAAGATGGTATGTTCTGCATCATCCTCGTCCCCACGGAGAAGAGGCAGTTGGGGGTATTTGCTCTCTGGAAGCGATACAAGTAGCTTCGGAAACAACCATGGTCGCTCAATGCCTAGGTGGTTTCATACTTCAACTCACCTTGCTTCCTGTTCACCCATGGTGCGATGTCTGGAATCGATGTCATCGATCCTGGATGTTCATGCATCGATTTTGGAAGATGATCTTGTTTCCCAAACGGTATTTGGCATCTCTTATCTCTGCTTTGAGATAGATTGGCAGAAGGGATGCCAACACTTGGATCGCGTCTGTAGATACCGTCCGGTAGGCACTGCATATTCTAAGGGCGCTCTTCCTCTGGGTCGTCTCCATCATGCGTCTGTACGTCACCTTTTCAAGGGCTGAGACCTATATCGAGGCGGCGTACAGCATACATGACCGACTCTTGGAGACAGGAGTCAGGAGTCTCCTCTTCGCTTCTTGCGGTCCGCACATATTAGGCATAATCTTGGAAAGATGCTCTAGCTGCAACCCTCTTGATGTGGGGCTTAAAGGATAGACACCGACCCGCCAGTACCTTAAAATTTGTACGCAGGACCCTTAAAGCAGTGGTGGGGAAATTATAGCCCGCTACCTCGTTCTGTACGGCTTTAGACGAAAAGAGAAAATTATTATTAATTAAGGAGAAAATCTGTTGCCGTTGTGATTGCACATCTATAGACAGTTTTTTTTGCATCTGTTGTATCCTGAGGATCAGTGTTACCAGTGTAACCGATTTTTTAGCCCCCGCCTCCCGGTGTGCACTGTCGCGACTTATTATAGATACTCATGTATATTTATTTGCTCTGAAAATTTTAAACCTTCTTCAAACTTTCTGTTTACCAAACCGGGGGGTCTGGGAGGTATGGAATACCCTCCAGTACCTTAACAACTGTGCGCAGCAGCTTTACCCAGTGGTGGGCAAACTGGCCCGCTATGTCGTTCTGTGCGGCTCTTGACAAAAAAGAGAAAATTATTAATAATGACTATAACTTTGTTCTAAAACTGTGAAAAGCTCTTGTGCGGCTCTTGACAAATAAGGGAAACATAGTTATTATTAATTACTAAATTTGATTTAAAAATGTAAAAATTTCTTTGACCTACTGTTTATCAAACCGGGGGGTCTGGGTGGTATGGAATACCCTCCAGTACCTTAACAATCGTACGCAGCATCCTTAAAGCAGTGGTGGGCAAATTATGATCCGCTACCTCGTTCTATGCGGCTCTAGACAAAAAGAGAAAATTATTATTAATTAGGCGGAAATCCGTTGCCGTTGTGATTGCACACATAGATAGCTTTTCTGCATCTTTTGCATCCTGCAGACCAGTGTTACCAATATTTCAGTAGAATATTCCTGAGGAATGTTGCCAAAATTACTCAAATTTCCTTAAATTTACTCATCAGAGTAATTAAAGAGAAAATTTTATTAAAACGTCCGATGCGGAAGAAGAGGGTTTTTTGGCTTTACCACTTTCCTTTTCTTTACATTTTATGCTAACTTAAAAACAACAAAATAAATTTTAAATTTCAACTTTTCTTCAATATTCTTGACTAGCCTGAATTACTCACAATTTCTTACAATTTGGGGAATTATTTACATTGGCAACACTGGGACTGACTGAGATCGAGCATTGTTTCGATTCATGTACTTTCGGTATAACACGAAATTTCGAGACCATTTAATCACTTCTCGGATTCGTCAGACAGGATAGAACAGTCGTAATTTATGCGTCGGAACTTGCGTAGTCGGTAGTTACAGTGACCGCTTGACCTTCTAGTTATGAGGCATTTTTCTAGAACTCGCGGGTCTCCGAACCGCTCGAGCGCCCTGGAGACAGGTCTTGTCGCTTGATAACTAGTTTAAGCGCGATTAAAGCTAAACATCGCTGGTATAACTTCCTGCAGGACACACAAATCCGATGTTTTCTATAGTTGATAATTGCTACCATCAACAACAAAACTGGGTCACAGGCACATCATTGTTATGTTTTATTTTTCTCGGGAAGAAGAAATCTCGTACGAGACACCGGCTTAATCAAAGCCGGTAGTTCGAGAGAATCCCTGAGAGGTTTCAGTGAAACCTCTTTTTAACCTCGTGAAATAGGGAGTCTTCTGCACTCCACGGTGCAGCCAATTGGGCTTTCGCAGTACCAAGCTTTCGGGACATGGTTCTTCTTCTTCTCGTGCATTTAATTCTTTTTATTTACCTTTGATTCAGAGCAATGTCACAAGCTTTCACCTAGGAATCTCTTGGCGCGTTTGCGTTAGTTCTTCTTGGGTAGTACACCCCACCTGAAGTGTGATCACCATCGACCACATCCCACATATGGCCGCCTTCCTCTTCTTCCTTACATTTCAGCTCGGGAACCTCTAATTAAACCGCTGTCAATCATTTTAGGATTTCCTCTAGCTTTTCAACTGGTCGGTGTCTACCTCTTCCTGAGGGCCATCTCTTATCGCGTTTCTGAATCTCTGAAGACGAATCAATAGTTCTTCTTCCACCTCCTTGACCTTTTTCTCTATATCTTTTTTGTCCATGTGTTTATCTTTCTGTTTACAAATCGAATAGTGAGCTCCAAAAAGAATTATAAAACTTCTTTTTAAGAAATAAAATTATTAAAATCAGCAACCAAACACTTAATGATAATAAAGAAGATAATGATAAATTCAGGTTATTTTTTAAGTAATTTTTTGTAATTTTCTTTTCTAAATTTCTATTTACAATTATTTTTTATATAAATATAAGATAACTTTGTATAAACTCTGTATACATGAAGTAATTCTTATTAAATTGAAACAATGAAATGGTTAAATTGATTGTCATGCATTCATTGTGTATTGACTACGTTTTGTGTTCAACGGAGCTTTTCAAATTACATTCAATTCGAAAACGTTATGAAGAGCTGGATATGTGTCACTCGAGTAAATTTAATAATGAAAAAAACAATATCATACAAGAAAACGTATCAACAAGTTGAATATTTCATACAACAAAACCCAGACAATATTTAAAGTATTCTTGCGTATAATTTTCTGAAACGACTTTTTCGTTACAAAGACGAACTTAAATTGGTCTTTTGTAAAATAGAAAATTGTGGTAAAAATGAACAAAACGAAGATTTTCGAGAAACTGATAAAATAAAACGGATGGCCTTCGATTTCGACTTAAAATGGACCACTCGAATAGCAACAATTCTTATCGATTTTATTTTTGTCTTCTTACTTTATATTTTTTCCAACCATGAGCTTTTCATTTCATTTCGTTCAACAATACATTCGTAAATAAATATTTCCTATTTACAAAAATGCAAAAATTGAACGTTGGAATGGAACGCTTTCATCGCTCAAAGCACGTGCAGAATTTTTTGTCAAAAAATTTCATTAATTCGCAAAAAACGTAAATGCGAACAATCATTTCTAAATTGAAACTGTAAAATAACCGTACAAATATTTTATTACAAAAATGCTAAGTTTGCGTGACGAAAAGTACGATTGTAACCATCGATGGTGTAACAGTTACATGCAATGAGAAAAAGTCGACGTTATTGATAAACGATGACAAGATTTTTGTCTATAAAAGAAATCAAACTTTTTATTTCGGTGTTAACGACTCCGGCTTTTGACTTTTTCTTTATCGCAAGAAACTATTGGAAAAGTTGTTTAGTTATGAAACGGGGTTGAAAGTGTTCGATCTATCACTGCTTTCCCTTAAATATTAGTTTAAATTAACTTAGTTTGAAAAAACTTTTTTTGTATTAAATTGTGTGATTTTTATGGCACAACGAACAAAAACTTTTTAAGTTTATTCAGGCGTTTTATTTTACTTGATTATAATGAGGTTTGTTTTTAGATTGTTTTTCCAAAAGTCCTCCCACGTTAAAATGGGGTTCAGTTTACAATATTTTAATATTACGACTGATTCACTGCGAAAAAAAAATCAAAGGGCAGATAAAGGGTTATAATGCAACAATTGCAAACTACGTGGGTGAACTTTTTTTTACACTAAACAATTTCAAATATATGACCCACTTTACTAATCTTACGCGCGAAACTCATCAGCACCGTTTGATAAATAAAAAAATAGTCTAAAAGTGAATTTCGACTTGAATTTTATTCAATCAACCAAGGGAACTTGTGGGATCTAAGCCTAAAATACGTTAGCGAGGCTGCTAACGTCCAGAAGTATATAGAGAAAAAATTTTAATCTAAATCCATCGCGCATCACTTTTGAAGTAAATATTACTGCAGTTCAAGTAAATTTTACCACAAATTTAGTAAAATTTACTTTAGCTGCAGTAATATTTACTTCAAATTCATAAAAAAAAACTACTGCAGTTGAAGTAAATTTAACTTTAAGTAAATTTTACTTCATCTGCAGTAATATTTACTTCAAATTGATATGAGATTGATTTGGACTTCAATTTGACGTAAAAATTACTTCAAAACACCAACAAATTTTCTCTGTGTACACCATCCTCTTCGTAATCTCTGCCTTAACAGATACAATCAACGTTAAAACTGTACAACTACACAGCACAATTTACGTGGTGTTTGGGAGTCTGAAAGCTGAGAGTTAATAATTTGATTTTACTGCTATTTTCAAATAAGTTTCTTAATTAAATGCTGGGTGCTACCCTTACGCTTTGGCGCCAAAAACTGATTTTGTGTAAGTTGTTAGTGTATGTACAGTCGTAGATAAATAAAAGTGTTATGTAAATATGTACACTGTATGAAGCTCTAAAGCACTTTAATCTCTTAATTTCCTGTAAATAACTAACAAACAAATAACGAGCTAAGCTAAAATGAGTTGTCTTTGTATTCTATTATAATTAAGTTTATTTTGTAACACTTAACTCCCCGAGGAAAGTTACAGCGTACAATGCAACATGTACGGGGTCTTTCGGAATTTTATTCAAATTTATGTAAATGTTCCGTAATAAAGTTTCGAATATTTCGCTAATTATTAATATCGCATTGCCAAGCTTTAAGTTTATTTGTGTAGTAGATTTCGCGGTCAGGGTTCATAGAAGGGTTCGCCATAAAAGGCGTTTGGGTCGGAGCCCACCAGATTAAAATTTTATTTTAATTCCTCTTTCCTCTGCATCATCAATTTACTGTTTATAACTTTATCGTAGAAATAGGAATCATAAATCCTGAAACATTATAGTGACAGTCGCGCCGCTGGTAATAGACGATGCAAGTTAATCGCAAGTCAATTTAAATTAATTAACTTGACATTGACCGCTCTGCTACGATTATTAATCGCCGTAACATCTGCTTTCTTAAATCCGTTAGTAGATACCCACAGGTAATTTGCATTGGTACAAATCATTTGCAAATTTATTGCTTGTTTTGGTTTTTGTATTAATTGAAACTTTTTTTTTTCAGATGGAACTTCCGAACAAATGTTGGTGCAGCGTCTGGCCGAACTGCAAGTTAAGCTCCAGTATTTAGATTCGATGTACCGTAACAGACAGGAAGAGCTTTTACAGTTGACCCAACATATCGATCAGATGGGCATTGCTTCCGATAATACTTCAAGTAAATTTATTTTACCGCCGAACGTTTTGAGAACGGAAGTCGCACAGCTATTGAAAAATATGTCCGGCATGCACGCAGCTACTGGAATTAATCCGCCTATCATGCTAAGACTACCCTCGTCTTATCACTTCCTTCCCCATTTACTTGACGACCCATCAAGTTTAAGACTAGGATATTTAATGTCAAAGGGGCGAACTGGTGTTTCTGTGGTTCTTGGAATTCCAACTGTTAGAAGAGAAAAGCAAAGTTATCTCATGGAAACCCTTCAGAATTTAGTTGAAGGCATGAATACCGAGGAGGCCGAAGATGCCATTCTGGTAGTTTTTATTGCCGAAGTAAGTGTTTTTATTATTCCCCATAAACATAAACATAAATTAAAAATTCTAACAATCAGCTTTTATAATATTCAAATGCTTACAGCTAAGCTGCTCTTTCAATTTGAAAGCTTATGATTGTAATACCACACAAAATGTTGCAAAGGCAAATTTTCCAAAGTTAAAAGATTTCAGATTCAGGCAATCGGATTAAAATGCAATAGACCTTTGTTTCAGACCAATGGTTTTATATTCCATAACTGACTCGGGTTTGCTGATTAATGAGCGTAAGCAAGTGAGACTAAACATAAAAATGTACTTGAATGTATGCAGTGGCGTAACCATGCCGTCATGTGCCTATGTCCTGGGCCCGATTACGCCACTGAATATATAAATAATAACTAAATAAACAAATTTTAAACGCTCATATTATGCAGGTACCCTTGTCTACGTCACTAAGATTACTTGTGAATACTTGACAAATACCCCAAGCCTCCATATCAATTTGGATTATTTTTTCTGCCTAGATACTTGTACATATATCAGGTTTATCTTGCATTAGTATTCTTAGGAATATTTTGAGACTCCAAATATTTCATTTTTGATGCACAATTTCACAGGGTATTTCATCCCGGTTCAGAAATATTTATGTGTACAGCTTATCGGTGTAATTTAGTTGATTGTACAGATATTTTTTCTTGAGATTTAAATCTAAATTTATCTGGGTATACGAATGCGGAAATATGCTGGATAACTAATGCATTCGGCCAGCATCTAAACATTTAAAACCACAATGTTACGACGAAGTACCTACCAGATTACTTATTAGTTTTTTATGAACAACATTTTTTTGGGAAAAAACGAACACATTTTCACATTTTCACATTCAATTTTCCTGTACTGTTAAATTGCATTAAGTTTTCTTTTTGAATTGCTTGAATGCTTACGCTTTTCTAAATAATAGAATTTCCTCGTAAGAGAAAATGCAATATAAAGATGAAGCACTTGTTGGATACCGAACCCGAATAGTTTCTTTTGAAAAACTAGTTTTCACATTGAAATGAATTTTACAGACTTGAATTTTGTTTTGATAGAATAAACATTGAAAATGATAAAACTACGTAGCAGGTACTCGTTCATCTTTTCAAGTGACGGAGTGGATATTGAAATACCATGATATATCACTCTACTATTAATTAAATTTGTTTTTGTCTTTCGTTTGTATTCATTGTGGGTCGACATTATTTGATTGAAATAAATTACTTGTTATCGTTCAAGTGCTGCTATAAAAATTTTATTTGGTATTTAATTTTCATTCAATATCACTATTCCTATAATTAACTGCTTGAAAAATTGAAAAAGTTGAATTCTACTCTCTCTTTCTCACTTTCCTCTGACAAAATATATTCATTTCCGTGTCTCTTGAAATTAAATATTTCAAAAGTGATTTTAAAACACGACAATATATTATATATTGTGATGTAATATGGGGGAAAATTTATAATAATAAATTATTTTATTTTCCCGAATCTTTATTTTAGAATATTTTTTATAATTTTATAATATTTTAATATAACATGAGAACGTAAACCGAAAGAGATAAATCGTTCACATGCAATGGTATCAAATTTTACTTTTTAAACCAATTATTTCTTTATTATATAAAAATGAATGTTTGTCTGTTTGTTTGTTCCCCATTTTCTTCTAGACCATTTGACCGCATGGAATCAAATTTTACACACCACCTTACTAGAATTCGGGTTAGGTTTCTGTGAAAAAATATTTTAAAAAAATTGAGAGAGATTGCATTAAATTCGCAAAATAAAATCCAAATCGCAAAATGTCATCAACAAGTGGCGCGACAATAGGAAAATTATATATGAATTAAATTGTAAGTTGCTAATACACTTTTACTAAATAAACAAACAAAAATTATAAACAAAACAAAACATTTCAAAAATAGTCCTCACAGAGCATTAGTTCTGCTGTCATATCAATTATTCTGAAACGACAAGCGATTGGACTATCGAAAAGGCATTAAGAGCTTCACAAACAAACGAGCGACAGCTCATATCTTGATTTATAATTCTGTTTTTTACTTACTTGTACAAAAGGCAGTATTGTAATCCCGATTTTTTTCGGTTTTCAGTTTTTGACGGAAATATCCGTTTTGACCTTCTCTGAATAAAATTTGACTAGTTTTGTCGTGACGTCTGTACGTACGTATGTATGTACGTACGGACGCCTGTATGTCGCATAACTGAAATACGGCAAGTCGTAGAAAGTTGAAAATTTGTATTTGAGACTGAAAAAGGCTGAAAAACGTTTTAGTACGCCTTCGTCGATCCAGACGAACACTACACGCTGATTTCTTAATAAAATGCTCTCGGATAAGGTGTTCAGGGGATTCCCCCCGGGTCCGGAGTGTCAACTCCGGTTTCAATCAAAATCCTGAAATCCGGAAAAAGTTTTTATTTTTCATGGGTTACAATCCCCGGGACCAAATTTTCTTCATCCATATAAGAATAGGTTAAATGAATTTTGATTTAATTAAAACGGCTATTTTCTAGATGGTTTTAAAACCGGAAACGCAAATTTGCTAATATTTTATTAAACTTTTACCTTTGGGGGGAAGATACCGCTACTTTTATTATTGCATCCAAGCCTGCGTGTCGTTATCCAGACTTATGCCTGTTTTCTTCATTTCGAGATATGTATTGGATACGAATCTATTAGACAAATTAATCAAGTAATCAATCAGGCAACAGAAATTCAAATTCTGATTTATTTGTCCAATATATCCGATAGATATCTCGAGGTGAAGAAAACGGGAATTGGCGAAATACAATTAAGATTTTTCAAATCTCTTAAAAACAATTTGTAGTTTAAAATTATTGTTCATTTAAAATTAAAACATTTGACAAGAATTCAATGCTGCACCATGTCAAAATACAGTTTAGTTTAATCATATTTATTGTTTTTACATTTATTTTACATTTATCCTAGTTGGCGTTAAGTCATCTAATTTGCGACTAAACCAAATATTTTTCAAATTTTAACAAAATTTACAAAATCTTCTCAATAAAAAAATATAAAATAAAATTTACCGGTTGCTGTGGCGTCTGTTGGCATGCAGGCAATACACAGTTCGTAACTCAAGTTCGAAGAAATTCTTTCAAAACTGACAGCAGTCAAAACCGGCCTCCACGGTTCATACGCTTGGATGGTGAAGAAGCATAAAATTTCCAAAAAAGGACTCAAGCAGCCCGGAAAAAGTGAAAATAAAACCTCCGAAGTATAGCCAAGTACCAGCGAAGTTCCAACGTTTGCCAACATCAAATTCCGAATTATTTTACGGCTAATCGTTCTTGCACCAAATCGTCTCTGCGCCGGATTGGCTGCCTCGAAAAGTCGTAGCCCCTCTAAACGGCCTCTCCGGCGATGTCTTTGCAAGTACTGGTGAGAGCTTAGATAGTTTAGCTGGTGTATTTATTTTTACTATTTGCCTAGGCACATTTGGACATTGGCAAATGTTGGAACTTCGCGGAAGTTTTTAGACTCCCAAGTAGACCGGAAAAAGTTAATATAAAACCTCCGAAGTAACCAAGTACCTGCGAAGTTCCAACATTTGCCAACGTCAAGATGTGCCTAGGCAAATAGTAGAAATAAGGGTCTAGGACTTTTAGGCGCAGCCGATCTGGCGTAGCCTATTCGCAGTAGGCAGTTTTTAATTGTTATCGATGAATATTTTTTAATTATTTCTTTTAATTAAAAATTTAAAAATTTTAAAATATCAGTGCAGATTAGGCACATAAATTTTATGTACCGAAACGAAACTGTAAATTTATAAATATTCGGTTCATAAAAAATCAACACATAATATGTACATACATGATTCACAAATTTAGTAACCGCAAATGGGGCAAATCAATGCCGTACCGTTACGAAAATTTCTGTGCCGTAAATATACTGAGATGACCCTAGCCACTCAAATTTCAAAAATAATTTTAATTTTATTGACTTAATTAATTTATTAAAAATGTAAAATTTATTTTCTGCTTTCTTTATCGGCTTGCCAAATGTCCGCAATACCACACATGCCTCGTATCAACTTTGTTTCCACCAATTTACCATCATCGAACTTCGTTCAAATTAATAAAATAAAATAAAATTCTTACTCACAGGAAACTAAAACTTTTATTCGCAAAATAATCAAAAAAAAACTCTAACGGCTCAAAATTTACAAAATACGGAGACCCTCCGTCAAAGCGACCACTCCGGTCAACTCGGCCCGCAATAAGCCTAGTTCCAACCAATTTCATCCCAACCCGAGTAGAAATTGTAGTTAGGTGCACGATACACTTACTTACGGTATGCTGATTATGTTTCTCAAACGCGTCCACTACTGCGCATTACGTCACGTGCGAAGCATTTCTCCGTTGACATTTGTGTTTGAATATCTTGATACGTTTGAATTAATTCTACAAGTGGTTTTTTTTCTCATAGAAGTTTTAATAATAATAATTCGTTGATTATTAATATATTATTGTTCGTGAAAATGCCGGGTTGTGCAGTGTTTAAATGTGGTAATTGTAATAAAAAGACAAAAGGAACAGAAATAAAATATTTCAGATTTCCAAAAATTGATGACATTTGTAAAAAATGGATTGTTGCATGCCGTCGTGAGGATAAAATAAACTTAAAAAATGGTATGTTAAATTAAGATTAGTTATGGTATAGTATTAACATGTAAAAATATAATAAAAGTATTATAATTATTATTTACTATATGTTAAAAAAACTTCAATCTTACTGTTTTTAAAATATTTGCGAATCATCTTTTGTTTGCAGATGAGTTTGTTTGATGAGGTTTACTTGGAATAAGTTTTAAACAAAACAAAACAAAAATGATTCCCGAATTTTTTAAAATAGTAAGATTGCATTTTTCTAACAAATAATAATTTATTATACTTTTATTAAATTAATATTATGTGATATTTAAATCTCACTACTATGTTTTCTTATTTTTAGCATGTATTTGTTCTGAACATTTCGAAGGCAGCAGTTTTGAAGTTCCTTTAAGAGAACGACTTCTTAACTACAGTTATAAAAACAGCCGACATTTGAAACCTGAAGCAGTACCGACTTTAAAACTTCCAGGTGATAATGGAAAAGAAAATAAAAGGCAAGCAGAGGAAAGGTCAGATCGTTCAGCAAAAAGAATGCGCAGAGGTGAAGTAAATGATATGTTGAAAAATCATGTATCCAAAGCTTTGCTTATTGATGCAAACCAGAACAATAATTACACAGAAGTACCTGTACCTGTAGAAGTACCTGTACCTGTAGAAGTACCTATGGCATTATTAATGTCCACTACCGTAGACAATGCCGAAACAAATAATGTGCAGGTGAATTTAGCAACCGAGTTAAAAAAGTAAGCATCATTAACCCTATACATATAATTATAAATTTGTTAATGATTTATATCATTTTACCTAACTGTTATATTGTTTTCAGAGCACAAGATGAAATTCAGAAGCTTACAAGTATGCTAAATGCCGCTGAACATAAACAAACGGAGCTATCAAATAAACTTAAACATATGAATGATATCCTGGCCACTGTTTTTACAGAAGGGCAAATTAAAAAACTACTGTGTCAAGATAAATGTAAAAAAGTACATTGGACCCCAGATGATATTGCATCAGCCGTTTCATTAAGAAGTGTAAGTCCAAAGGCATATCGTTATCTGCGAGCACATAACTATCCCTTACCTGCTATGTCCACGTTAAGAAAATGGGTATCAAATTTTGACGTAAATCCCGGAATTTTGAAAAGTGTTCTAATGCTAATGAGTAAGAAGTCATCTGAATTCAGTAATATGGAACGACTCTGTATCATATCATTCGACGAAGTTTATATTTCAAATAAAATAGAGATTGATAAAAAAGAAGAACAAAAAGTTGGCTCACACAAGTCCTGTCAAACTGTTATGCTACGAGGCCTAACTAAACATTGGAAACAACCAATTTTTTACCAGTACGATCAGCCGATGACAAAAAATATCCTTGAAATTATAATATCAGAATTATATAAGTCTAACTTCACTGTTGTTGGAATAGTAAGTGACATGGGTGCTGGTAATGTATCGCTATGGTCTCAATTAAATGTAGGTCATAATAAAAACTGTTTTTTCCTACATCCCGAAAACAATGACTTGAAAGTGTTTGTGTATGCAGACGTACCTCACTTACTAAAACTTGCTAGAAACCACCTTATCGACCAAGGTTTTGTGTTAGAAAACAGTGTAATTAATAAACATTATTTTGAAAGTTTGTTAGATATTTCAATTTCGGAACTGACTTTCGCTTACAAAATAACTCGACAACATCTCGAAGTAAAAGGATCTATGAGGCAAAGGGTTCGCCTCGCTGCTCAATTATTGTCCAACACTGTTGCGAAAGCAATTAAGTACTGTGGGGAACAGGGTTTGATGCCTAAAAATAGTGACTGGAATAAGGCTTTTGAAATTGTTCAATTATTTAACGATTGGTTTGATGTGCTGAACTCAAGATCTAAATACAATAGTAGTTGTCCAAAAAACAACGCATTTGGCACTGATCTTAATAATCAAAAAAATTTGTTGAATAAGATGTCCGAAGTTATAAATGCAATTAGAGTTGGGAAGCATCTAAAACTTCTACCATTCCAGAAAGGAATATTGCTAACCAATAGATCATTGGCAGATATGTTTGATTATTTACAGGAAAAGTACGCTGTCGAATACATTTTGACTACTCGTCTTAATCAAGATGTTTTGGAAAACTTTTTTTCTTATATTCGAGGTATGGGCGGAGCAAATGACCACCCTTCGCCACTTGACTTCAAATATCGACTAAGATGGTTTATATTAGGCAAACATTCAGCAGCAATGTTTACGGAAAATAGAAACACTGAGGAAAATAATGAAGAATGTTTGCTTAACATGACAGAAGAATCTAGTACATTGAAAGATAACACATTAGATGATATTTGTTTAACCCAAAATGTCCTTTCAAATTTTACGGAAGCAACTTTGAATGAGCCGGAACCGGAGCAAGATGATTGTGAAGATGAGATAGTTTTTTCTAATTCTTTTGTTCAACCGCAATATTTAGAAGAAGAAGCTATGAACGAAGAATGTTTGCAACTAGTACAAAATTTTGAAGTCAAACAAAAAGTGAATGATGAGTCTCTCAAATATATAGCAGGATATGTAGCCCATAGGTACAAAAATAAATATTCTTTGGGTGTTCCTACGAATAATTTGCAATCAAATAATAGTATACCTGACTGGCTACAATCAATTTCTAGAGGATTTTTGATGGAGCCAAGTAAAGAGTTACTTGAAGTAGCTCAGAAACTTGATGCTGAGTTCTTTTCGATGCATGGAAATTCATTATCAAATGAAAAACAGATATTCTTAAAATTGGCTCAGAGAACAATGAGCAAATTAGAAGAAACATCAATTCCTTTTGAAGTGATTCTCTGTTTAAGTAGGACCAGAACCTACATCAGGTTACGAGATTTAAATAGAAGAATTAGTTTTCAAAATTGTGAAAAGAAATTAAATAAAAAAATGTCGAAATTTACTAATTATAAAAAATAGTTAACAAGCATTATTAGATTCTCATTTATTGATCTTAATAAGCAACATCTACTGCAGTAGAAAATAATTATATTAGGTATTTCTGAAACATGATTTTTAAAATTTAATATGTAAAAAAATAAATATTTTTCTACCTTCGTTGATCGTTGTCCTTTTAGTTTTGAAATACCTAAAACTCCTTTTTCTCTACTTGTATCAATAATTAGTTATGCTATTAAAGTTCTTTTGCTTTTGATAACTTCGTAAAAAATAAAAACACAATTTAGTATTCATCAATTAATTATTTTTTTTATATTAATAAAAAATTCTTTGCGCAAAACTATTAACTGAATTGCGAAATAATGAAAAAAGATACTATTAGGCCTAAATAGGTGAATAGAGAATATACGTATATATTTCAAAAGCAATAAATAATAATTGGCGTTAAAAAATATTATAAAATTTATGCAAAATAAAGAATTATTTATTAAAATACACGGCATGATTAGGCTGTTGCACTTAAGAAGCGCATTTTGGTTCGCACGTGACGTCACAGACATCGGCGGCGGCCATACCACCTGCGCATCGTCATACCGTAAGTAAGTGTATCGTGGTTAGGTGGTGATTAGGCCCGAACTAGGCATGCCGAATTTCAAACTCGGGCCAAGTGAGGCAGCCGCATTAGGCCCGTATTACGAACGTAACGCAGTTGCGAGTCCCTACCTAATTAGGCTTCCTAACTAGGCGGTGGTTTGGAAAACCAAACTTGCAGGTGACAACCTCAACCTAATCTGGCTCGAGTTCGCCTTCCTAACTAGGCAGTGGTTTGGAAAACCAAACTTGCAGGTGACAACCTTAACCTAATGTGGCCCGAATTCGCTTTCCTAATTAGGCGGTGGTTTGGAAAACCAAACTTGCAGGTGACCACCTAAATCTAAATCTAAAAAAAATTACTTAAAATTAATTAAAAAAAATTAAAAACAGAAATACGATATTATATTGCACGAGCTAGATTTAATATTTATTTTAAAAACCTGGCAGAAATACAAATACAATAATTATCTTAAAAAATATAGCAATAATACAACAATAGCTCCAATTTCTTAAAATTAATTCGTAAAAAGTAGGGAAATGGGTGGATATCGATTATCGCACTGTAAATACAAAAGCGTTTTAACGCCTTTTTTCTAACATACATAATTTTTACAATAATTTCACATGTTAATAACTTTACCATATTAAAGGTTTAATATAAATTAAAATTAATTTTAAGCAGCGTTGACATGGGTACTGAGTGAATCACGTACCTGTTCCACGATGCATGAATTGCAATTTACAAATTTTAATTTTCACCATTTGATAATTTTTATATTCGTGGCGAAGGTTTACACGGGTGCGCATATAACAGTTTTAACAGTTAGTGGTGAAAAATTACGATTTATATTTCAGGAATCGTGAAAATTAAAATTTGTAAATTCGTGGAACACGCACGCAAATTGTCAACGCTGCTTTAGCATTATTTCTTTCCTGTCATTCTTGTTTTGTACATTTTTGTTTTTTCTATCATTTAGCCCACTATTCCATTCACCACAATGATTGAGTATCGATGAAATACTATCGTTGACAGCTTTGTCACCCAACTGATCATCTTCAGATTTTGAAAATCTTTTAATTAATATCCCTGAAATATAAAGATATTTATTAAATTTATTACAAAATAATTCATGCTGCTTAGTTATGAAGTTATGATTTATTTTTATACCTTTTATTATTTTACTTACTTACTTTTTCAAAAATTGAATAAACGCGACGACTTTTTCTCAAAATTTTCGTTTTTGAATTTATTTTCAGAAAAAAATACGAAAAAATCACTTTCTAAAAATGTTACTAACCGATATTTTGCTTCAATTAAACCAACCGACATTTTGTTGATTTTTGACAACAAATAAATTATTAGGTATCAAATATAATTTATTGTTGATATAATTTTAATTATAATAACCTAGAGAACCGCTCACTATGATATAAAGACGTTAGCAACTAACAATAAAGTCACATGGATATAGGACAACTGAACGACTCGACTGTTGTAAAATAGTTCATGTAATACGAGAAGATATAAAAATTTCTCAGAACACAGACACTACACTAGCACTTTTTATTTATAATTTATTTTTCTATTGACGAATGAAATAATTATTTTAAATGTAAAAATGAAATTGAATCTAGATTAAAATTTTAAAATCTATTAGAAATAAAAAAACATGAATTAAGATATAAAGTATTCTATTTGCATCAATTGGCAACCATAGATTATAGCTATCATTCTTCACTTCGGCAAGCTCTTAGTTACTGTCACAAGATAGTAGTCAGGAATTCCAAAGGTATGCCAAAGTTAGGCAGTGCCAAACACTTTCCTAATGAAGTCCGAGTTTAGAATACCGAACTTCGGTAAACCTTTGGCTACCGTGATTAGGCCCAAATTAGGAATTCCAAAAGTGTGCCGAAGTTAGGCAGTGCCAAACACTTTCCTAATGAAATCCGAGTTTAGAATACCGAACTTCGGTAAACCTTTGGCTACCGTGATTAGGCCCAAATTAGGAATTCCAAAGATGTGCCGAAGTTAGGCAGTGCCAAACACTTTCCTAATGAAATCCGAGTTTAGAATACCGAACTTCGGTAAACCTTTGGCTACCGTGATTAGGCCCAAATTAGGAATTCCAAAGGTGTGCCGAAGTTAGGCAGTGCCAAACACTTTCCTAATGAAATCCGAGTTTAGAATACCGAACTTCGGTAAACCTTTGGCTACCGTGATTAGGCCCAAATTAGGAATTCCAAAGGTGTGCCGAAGTTAGGCAGTGCCAAACACTTTCCTAATGAAATCCGAGTTTAGAATACCGAACTTTGGTAAACCTTTGGCTACCGTGATTAGGCCCAAATTAGGAATTCCAAAGGTGTCCCGAAGTTAGGCAGTGCCAAACACTTTCCTAATGAAATCCGAGTTTAGAATACCGAACTTCGGTAAACCTTTGGCTACCGTGATTAGGCCCAAATTAGGAATTCCAAAGGTATGCCGAAGTTAGGCAGTGCCAAACACTTTCCTAATGAAATCCGAGTTTAGAATACCGAACTTCGGTAAACCTTTGGCTACCGTGATTAGGCCCAAATTAGGAATTCCAAAGGTGTGCCGAAGTTAGGCAGTGCCAAACACTTTCCTAATGAAATCCGAGTTTAGAATACCGAACTTCGGTAAACCTTTGGCCACCGTGATTAGGCCCAAATTAGGAATTCCAAAGGTGTGCCGAAGTTAGGCAGTGCCAAACACTTTCCTAATGAAATCCGAGTTTAGAATACCGAACTTCGGTAAACCTTTGGCTACCGTGATTAGGCCCAAATTAGGAATTCCAAAGGTGTGCCGAAGTTAGGCAGTGCCAAACACTTTCCTAATGAAATCCGAGTTTAGAATACCGAACTTCGGTAAACCTTTGGCTACCGTGATTAGGCCCAAATTAGGAATTCCAAAGGTGTGCCGAAGTTAGGCAGTGCCAAACACTTTCCTAATGAAATCCGAGTTTAGAATACCGAACTTCGGTAAACCTTTGGCTACCGTGATTAGGCCCAAATTAGGAATTCCAAAGGTGTGCCGAAGTTAGGCAGTGCCAAACACTTTCCTAATGAAATCCTAGTTTAGAATACCGAACTTCGGTAAACCTTTGGCTACCGTGATTAGGCCCAAATTAGGAATTCCAAAGGTATGCCGAAGTTAGGCAGTGCCAAACACTTTCCTAATTACATTTTGCCATTTTTCGTTTTGCCTCATGTGGCCCTGACGTGGTTAGAGTTAGGTTTGCCTAAGTTAGGCATGCCTAATTCGGCCCGAATTGATCTTTCGGAAAGCCTAACTACAATTTCTAGTCGGGAACATCAAATTTTTGTCACTAACAACCATTCAAAAATTTACAATTTAAAAAATCTATGACACAAAAGACGACTCGGCGCGAAGGCGATTTGGCTTGAAGACAATTCGGCGCGAAGGCAATTCGGAGTGCAAACCACAACGTTCATTTTTTGCCGCTCTGTATTACTATAAAACCAAATGAATGCAAGACGATTCCTTTTATTTTGTAAGAACATGTTGACAAGATTTCAACAGAGTTTCCGAAAACTTCCTCTTATCAGACTAGGGAACTGGAACCGAACGAATGTTAATTTTTGTAAGACAGCGAGGGCTTAATATTTTAAGGGCATTTTTAAATTGGTTTGTGAATGTAACGTTTAAAATCTCTCCACCAATCTTCCAACAAGTCTAAGTGTGATGGCGAAAAGATATGGTGGTGTTCATCTGCTGATATATGCGTTGTTGGTTCATAAACAAACAGATACCGATCCCGAGATCTCAGAGCGGTTTTGGAATTGGAACCGCGAGAACATTTAGAAGCTGCTTTCGATATGTTGCAAACGGAGTTTCACCTTAGGTACGGCTTATTTTAGAGTTGGAGTGCTACACCAAACCGGCTGCACCGAATTGGATTACGGCGAATCGTTCTTGTGCCAAATTCATCCTGTACCGAATTGCCTTTGTGCTGGACTAGTTACGCCAAAACGGTTGCGTCTAACTGGCTGCGCCGAACTTGTTTTAATGAAGGATAGCCTTATAGAGACCCTAATAAGGAGACTCATCAAGACCAGCGATTTGAACGAGAGTAAGACGATCTAAGAAAATTGGATGCGGATATGGGGAACCTCCTGAAAATGACAGATATGAAAATAGAGAATATCGATGCGATGTGCAGCAATGCCTTAGAAAATATATTGCGGTTGCTACCCAGTAACCCTTTGGTCCCTCAAGCTGGCCTACGGACCGATAATCAGATACCACGCCGATTCCGACAGAAGAGCGGAATGCTACGCCTATGCTACCACAGGTTGTTTTTTGTTTGTAATTTACATTAAATTGTAAATTTGTGAAATGTAGCTTTATTTTAAATTAAAACTTGGAAAAATACAGGCGTCTTTTAAATTAATGCTTTCGTTTTACGTTCTTATTTAGATTTATTGTTAAAAAATACTTTTTTTATTTTAAGTGGGCGCCTATATACTTCGTTATTTTCCCCAAGTTATATTTTCACAAAATGTAAATATCAAATTCTGTTTATTTAACTTTTTTTTTGTAAAGAAAAATGCGAAAATAAACAACTTTTTAGTTTTATTTTTTCGAAAGTTTAATTAGCTTTATTTAAAATGCGGCGCCCAATTTTGGACGTAAAATTTTTTTTTACGTTTAGGATGATTTTTTGTTAGATATTCTATTATTTCGGAACAATGAATACAACACAAAGAGAAGCACAACACACGCACAATATTGTAAAGGTAACGAACGATTAATTCGTTTCGTCCTGACAAAGGAAATGTAGACTTCAAACCAAGTAGGTATTGAGCTGTATTGCCGAAAAAGAAAATATGCTCAGGTATGAAAAATTAACATACAGGGGAAATTTGAAACAAATTACAATTGCGATACTGATCAGTTAACTTTGTTTATGTAAGTCACAGTTCCTAGATCCTGCAACAGACGTACATGCTAAGAATTAAGACTTAACTGTTAGATAATTTTCATTTAAAAATTAATTAATTTCTTATTTTCAGACTGACATTGAGTATGTCCTCCAAGTTGCCAAAGAAGTGGAGTTGCGGTAAGTTACCGATATTAAAACTTTGTAAGAGCATTTTATTTGAATTCATGAATTTCTAACTTGTTGAAACGCTTTGTAACTTGAAACTGCCTTTTGTTTTGTGAGGTTTCCCTTATTAACGATTCAAGTTGGAAATGAAACACGAGTTCTTAAATTATAATAATTTTGTTTCAAACAATTTTTTTTACATTTCATGGACCTTGATCGTTTAAAAGAGGATCAAACCATTTAAAAATGTATATACGAAACTGCGGGTAGCATACATAATTTTTTTTTTTGGGGAAACGAAAATACGAAATTAAAAGACAAATACCGGGTGTAGTTTAATTTTATTTATTTTAACCTTGGTTTATAGCGTCTGATTATCTATTCACTTAGATATGATTAATGTTAATACGCTTCAGCTATATTTCAAATAATCGTTAGCTATAATCGCAATCTCTGCTTTACTCTACGGTTATAAACGCACGACGCTTGTATTAATTATCTGAAGTAATATACCTTATAATCATTTCTATGACTATCTCTTCTATTCCATTCATATGTCTTGAATCGTTTAAAATAATGAAAAGATAATTTATGGTCACTTATTTTTAAGTCATCCTGTTATTATTCGCTTAATATACGTACAATCAAATGAATGGTAAAGTCTTGTATCTCAATTGAATCAAACTTGATTTCCGTCCAATAAAATTGTTAAATAACTGAATATTATGGTTTCGGTAATATTAAAATGCTTAGTGGAGCATAAAGATTGATTACTTCAGCGACTCTCAAACGGCGAGGTTTGTCGCTACCTCCGATTCTCCGATTAAAAAAAAATATTGGATAAGTCTCAATGGCAGTTAAGTACTCTGGTGTTTGAAAACGATTTGGGAAATTTACGATTTTCCTTTTAAATTGTCCAATTTTTTTCTTCTAACCTTTCCGTTAGCAATACACAATTTGTTTGGATTGATTTTATTTTACACTTAATTGCTTTTTTCGTTTTCAATTTATGTTCAAACGGTGTTTTCAATACATTTGCATTGCAAATTTTCATATACTAATGCTGTAAACTTTTTTTTAGACGCATTAATTAAAATATATTAATTTATTATTTTTAAGAATAATAATTATGTAAAATATTATTAGTATAATTTAGTAGTTTGAAAAATTTATTGACGCGTCATTTGGATTAACGAGATTATTGATTTTTTTTGAAAGTTTAAACTTTTTGTTTATTTAATATTTTACGCTTTTAAAATTGCTTGGAAAAGTAACTTCGGTGTTATAAGAGAGTATGTGTTGCGTAGGATTACGAATGAATGCATTTGGGTGTTATTGAACTAAACCGGTGCAGTAGTTCATGAAATATATAAAGAAGGAAAACGTTAAAAGGTAGAAATATGAAATGTCCAATCAACTGGAAAATATTGCGGTTCAAGTGTTCAACTTTGTACGAGGAATGACATATATTATATACAATACATATCTCAAGTTTCAATAATTTAAATTGAACTTTTTTCCGCCGATATCTATTTAATGACCTGCATTTGCCTTCAATATTGTATTATTCGAAAAATTTGAAATTAAATATTTTTTTAAATTTTGTGTACTTAACTTGAATTTGTTTTTTTTTTTGAAATATTTCAACCAAACAACGATTTTCTTTTTAATTTCAATTTTCTAACAGAAATACTATTTCCGATATTGAATTACTTGGTCGGCAAGAGCGGTTTCTAAAATTAACCAGAATATTCAAAAATATGCAAATCTCTACGGATCTCATCCGTTATCAGTCTACCACTGACGCGCATGATTGGATTTACCATAATCATGATTTGTCGTAACGACGACTTTTTACAATTTTACTATTGAGCAGGAAGATGTACATTTTAAAAAATGTCAAATATTATTTGGGCTTACAACATTATCTAAATTTATAAACTAAAAAAATGATATTGGAATCTGTCTTGTCGGATATTTTCTTTGAGAGCTTCCAGAGTCTGTTGCTTGTTCACATAGACCCGTGACTTAAAAAAACCCCGAAGAAAAAAGTCTGGAGCGATCAAATCAGGCGATCTTGCCGGCTACTGCAAATCGCCAAAACGAGACATTAGGCGACTCGGAAACGTATCCTTCAAAACGTTCATTGTCGCGCGAGCTGTGTATGCGGTTGCACCGTCCTGTTGGAACCACAAGTCCTCCAGTTTAAATTCATCAATTTGCGGCAACAAAAACTCGTTGATCATGATTTTATATTGCTCACCTGTCCCTGTTTCGGTATCTTCGAGGCAAGCGGCTAAACGTCTTAGCTTTTGAATCTGCGCCGAAATTCACCTTGCATCAAAGTTACTGACGAATTATTCCTTAAAAAAATAGTCACGAGTATTCCGCGATCTTGCGGAGTATACACAGAGAAAATAATTTTAATTCAAATCTAATATTACTGTAAATATTACTGCAGTTGAAGTAATATTTACTTCAAATTGATGTGATATTGATTTGGACTTCAATTTGACGTAAAAAGTACTTCAAAACACCAACAATTTTTCTCTGTAATATAAGATTGCCGGGGCGGCCACCTTGAATTGAGCAAGGTCAGCCACGTTTACTGGCCAAGGTTAAGTATGCAAGGTGCGCCCATTATTCAAGGTCAATACACAGACCACGCCCACTTGCCAAGATTAAGCGCGTAAACCACACCCACTGCTCAAGCACGAAATCCACACCCATTTTCAAGGTCAAATATCCTACTTAGTTGTAAACCATATCCCACTTCTTAAGGTTTCGTCCAAGGTTATTTTCGAGGTCGCTCCCAAGCTAGTTGTTCAAAATTTGAGAGGAAATAAGTGGAGGAGTTGTATTAGACCCTAAGATTCGCGAGTTCAATCCTCCTAGCGGGCGGATTTTGTATATCGCATTTAATAATATAAAAAATCTACAATCAAACTAACAGATGACGCTACATACTTGTTAAATGCAACTAGCGCCATCTGCTACATTACATTGGTTACTCCGATGTGATATTAACACGTAATCAAAAAACAAAGGGAGAATTAGTGATAAGAGAAGATAAGACTACATGGCGCTATATTGTAACAGTAAAGTCACTGTAGTAACAGAAAGTGAAGGCGCCATCTGTTGAATTGTTTGTGAACGAAGCGTCGTTTCATTACCAAAGGTCGAAATGTAAGGAACGCCGTTACATTACTTTTCCTATATGCAAATCTTGACGGAGCTCATCCGTTGTCAGTCTACCAATAATTTATCAGTAAAATAAGTTATTAGTAAACAAATAAGTTAACAGATGACATCACATCTTTATTATACAGATTTATCTAGATGGCGCTAGTAATCTTTTTCACAGATGGTTATGAAATATTTTCAGTTATGGTACGTAAATAAAGAGCGAACGGTGCACTGGCGGGTATTCCATATCCCCCGGACCCCTCGGATTGTCAATAATTAATAAATAAACCTTATACTGCAGCTAGTTACTTGCAGAAGTAAAAATAAAAACAGCACAAAGCTGTAAAAATATTGTAATATCCCTAAACCTTCTTGCATTCTGAATTTAAATTTCGAAGATACAGACAATGAATACAAACCGGGGGTCGGGAGGGGGGGTATGGATACCCTCCAGTGCCCTCTTTCTATTTATTCGTAAATTACTCAGTAACCATTGCTGAAAGATATTTCGTATTCAGTTTCATGATCTTTTGAAGTTTTTGAGTTCTGTTGTTCTTTGGGAATGTTTTTACTACGTAGGTAGGCTCAGAGATGTACTCATTTAAAAGACTCTCCACTTCAAGTCCTATAAGTCTTCTAGGTTACATGTTACCCGATAATTTTTTAATTATAATGTCTTTAAATCTCTAATAATTTTTCGGGAAACCTCCAGAATTGAGATACTTTTTCAGTAATTAAATTATTTTCTCGGTAATTAAATTATATTTTTGGCAACTTGATTACATTTTTATGCAGTTTTAAATGAAATATGCATTCGTACTATTGTGATTCCCTATTAAACGCACCGGATAGGCGAACACCATCAACTTCATGTTGATGAACATCAACTTCACTGTGATGTTCATCCGGTCCTGAAAAACAAAGGAGGAAGTAATGTAACAGCCTTCCGTTACAAGCAACCTCAAAGGGCAGCAGATGAAACGAACTAATGCATAGACATTAGTTTGACCCTTGGTAGTTAAAACAGTCATGCGCATTACACTTCGTATTAGACCCTAGGAATCGCGAGTTCGATCTTCTCTGCGGTTTTTTTTATATAATTTTGATCATATAAAAAGTCCACAAATATGTTAACAGATGACACCACATACACCACGCCACATTTTTAATACAGATTCATCTAGATGGCGCTAGTCATCACTTTAACAGGTGGCTATGAAATACCCCAGCAGTGCATATTAGTAAATCGTCAGATATGATACGTAAATAAAGAGCGAACGCAATGATACGGGCGATAGATAGATATACACTGAAGGTCTACAGCAAATTTGAAGTAAATCGGGTAAATAGATCTTGAGATATCATGTCAACCATGTTGAAAAATGTAGTTTTGTAATAAACTTGTACCTTAATCGTAGACTTTTAAAAGCTAGACTGAGCTGAAATGAAAAGTGAACATGAAAAAATTTACGATTTTTAAGTGTTTTAGGTTGACCTATATTTGTACATTTATATAATTCATAGCTGAAATGGTCACCTGTCAGGCATGGCCCCATGCTCCGGCTTGAAGGGTTTACAGTGCGTCACTAAAATAGTTATAACTACATAAATTACTAGAATTTTAAAATTTTCTCTCGAGGATATATTCTTCAATGTCTAATCTTTAAGAATATGCAGAAAATAAAAAAATCGATTTTTTCAAAATTCTAGACTAGAACACTGCCTTAAATTACCACGGTTTGTCCCTCTCTATCTTTTCAGCCGTTTATATGTCAAATTTATTACAGTTAAAATTTACCGTATTATTTAAATCTCCTGCATCTTCTGTATAAATTATATTTGACAGACTTATGGTAATCTAAATCAACCGAAGCTGACACAACACATTTTTATAACAAAATACATTGACGTTGGTGCAATCGACCCGTAATCTTGATTCGCTACTTTGGAACAAAGATAAAATACTAAAGACAATTATTGGTGTATTATTATTGCATTAGGATAAATAGCCGCTATTAATACAATTTATGGCAAAAACGAAGCAATTTAAAAATTAAAGAACTTTCATACATTTGGTAGTAGAATCAAGTGCCAGAGCATCTTATTCTTAAGGAAAATTTATGCTATCAATTTAAATGTTATGTAAATCTAAGTACTTACTATATAAATCTCTATAATCTTACAATTTAAAGATAAAACGAACGTTAAATTTCAGATTTCCAAGTCAAGTTGAATCGGGCTTGATCGAAGTCGTAGCACCATCGGCTTCCTATTATCCAAATTTGGATAAGCTGCGTATAACGCTGGGAGATCCTAGGGAGCGCGTCAGGTGGAGGTCGAAACAGAACTTGGATTTTGCATTTTTAATGTCGTATTCTCAACCGAAAGGAACATTTTACGTGCAATTGGAAGACGACATTCTCGCAAAACCTTATTATATCACAGAAATGAAAAAGTTTGCTATACAAAAAATAGCCCGGAAGGAACAGTGGTTTGTGTTGGATTTTTGCCAGTTAGGATTTATTGGTAAGTCACTTTTGAAAGATTTATTTTATTAGGTTTAAAATCATCGGACGTTGTTGCAAAGTCTCGAATTTAAAATTAAAACGACCGTTTTAGAAATAGAAAATTCAATACCGGAAAGTAGCCCATTCGAGAAGTATGTAGTTATATGAAATAACATCAAAATAGGTTATCTCATGCTGGTTAACATATTATTATAGTTTCTCCAACCACCGGCACCTTAACATAGAAAATGAAAATGCGTAAATTTAAACTAGCAGCGTTTTCGTGTTAATTGCTTTCATAAATAAAATAGATTTTTAGGAAAAGATAAAACGATCGCTCTGCTAAAATTTCAGGTTTAATGTGACGATTAATTATTGAAAAGTTGTGCAATATGTTACTGTAATTTACGCGAAGTTGGCATAATGGGAAATTGATAAAAATAAATCATGGTTTACGTAAAATAAGGATTTTCGTATTGCTCGCTCGTAGAATGCTGAATAATTTTTTTACGACTTCGCTAAGCATACAATTTATCTTTGCACTGACAACAAGTATTTAATATGACAAAGGTATACCAGGACATGCAGAGGGATTTCCCAATGGTCGTTTTCCTCTAGACATCAACGCTTTCATGTCCGGTAACACCGACGTGTTATCACGTACAACATAGTCTGACGTGCACTAACAATAGAGTTACTTTAATTACATGCGAAAGATAAAACTAAACAAGTAATCGATTCGTTCAACTACTTTCTACTAGTAATATATTAATTAATCACAAAATTACAGGTTTATCTACTACCGTTATGTAATAACGCTCTTTCTGCACTGATTTCAGTTACATATTGGGCCGCTTTCACGCACTAGTGCGGAAAGTAATTTACTTACAACACTGCGGTGTTGATTAGTCTACCGCCGCGACATTAGCGTTTCTATGTTTCTGTTATACATTGTATGTACGTATTACTTTTACGGTTTTACCTAATGGTTTTACATCCTTGCGGTGACCTTCTCTCGGGCTTAAGGTCTCTCGGGATTGGGAGTCACAAGACAAATTTTTGTAAACTAGATTTCATTTTACAACATTTTTGAAAAATTTCCCCGGAGTTCTTGTTGGATTTCCTCAAAATTTCCTTTAGAAAAAGTTCAAAAATTAAAAAAGGGATTATCTGTAGTATTCCTGCGATTTTCTCAATTTTTCTAAAATTTTCCAAGATTTACTACATTTTCTAATAGTTTTCTATTAGAAATAATTTCTAATATACATATATTAGAAATAAAAAAAAAAATAAATAAAAAAAAATAATAAATTCTATAATTTTCTTTTCTTTTTTTTGTTTTCTTGAATTTTGTATTACTTAAGGTTTTGTTGGATTTCTTTAGGTTTCTTAAGATTTTCTTGGATAACCATTCACTTGTACATCAGATTTTCCCAGCCATTCCCTCGTCGGGCTTTGTATAGCCTGTCGCTAAAGCAACGACCCGCTTCCAATATTGACCAATCCAATATTTCTGCCATCTCGGAACTTTGTTCTTTGAGTCTGGAGTTTTATCGTGCCAGCCCTCTTTGTGCTTGGTCGTAAGTATTGCACTAATGCCGTTCTTAATAGCTTCCCACTTTTCCTCGCTCGAGAACATTTTGCTTGCCAAGATGTCTGGGTTAGTCTTCCATGTTGTTCTTAGTTCTTGTTTCATTCTATCTTGGGCACACAAAGATAGTATGGTATGCATTGCCTACTACCCCATCGCAGTTTACCCTTCGAAACCTGTGGAGGTATTGGTTGAAACAGCCATGGCTTGTCAATGCCTGGGTAAACTCGTGATTGATTTCACCGTGTTTCCTGTTTATCCACAGTATCCATGCTATCTTTTCTCCCCTTGACCATCAGTCCCTACCATTTTTCGATCATGGACAGCCTATTTCTGACCTTTTCCTCTCTCTCGAACGCTACAGATCAATCGGAGGCATTACTGCAACTACTGCCACCGCCTCACTAGATATAGTGCGATATCCAGATGAAACCCTAAGGCACATCTACCTATGGACCCTCTTAAAGTGCTTGCGATATGCTGTCACCCTCATTACCTGTTACCAGAATAAGGCCTTTGCCATCCATCCACTCCTTGATCCTTCGAAGGACTTCGTTCAGATGTCTTCGCATATACCAGCAGCTAGCGATCATCGGCAAAGCCAATCGCCCCTCCCCCCTGGAGGTCCAGGCGCAGTACTCCGTCATACATTATATTCCACAAGTGGGGACCCAGAACGGGTTATGCGATGTTCTTCTACCACCATCTTTTCATTGATAATTACGGTGCGCTCATTCAAGTAACTCTTCAAGACGTTGAGGAGGTAGCTCAGAGCGTGCCTCTTCTTTAGTTCTTCGGCGATGCAGGTCCATCTAACCGAGTTAAAAGCATTTTTTACGTTCAAAACGATAAGGATACATACATAGCTTCCTTGTGCGATGCATTCAACTCTTAGCTTTCCTAGCTGTCTCCACCACTGCCTTCAGGGCGTCTAGTGTTGATTACCCCGTTCTGAATCCGAACTGCCTGTCTGACAGTCCGCCATTTTTTTCAAGATGCTCCTGCAGTCTTCCCATTGGCATTATTTCGTATAGCTTGCCCATTCCGTCTATAAGACAGATCGGTCTGTAATAATGAGTAATAATGTAATAATGTAATAATAATGAGTAATAATGAGTCTAACGGTCTGAGTTAGGGTTGTCGAGGGGTTTTTCCCCTTTATAAGAAGCACCAGTTTTGATTTCTTCCATATGATTGGGAAGGTTACACTTGTGAGGCATTGGTTTATTGCATCGAGGAGGCTCTCGGCGACTACAATCTTTATGACCTCTGTTGGAATAAGGTTTGGCCCTGGCGCCTTGCCCTTTGCCAACTCTTCGGCCGCTTTGACCATTTCTTCCATGGTAAAAATGGGCATGTTCGGCGTTTCCTCTTTCCTAAATTTGGTATTTGTCTCAGTCACTGTGGTGTGAGACCAGGTAAGCTGGTTTTCTTCATCTTTTTGGTGACGATTTTATACCCAAGTCCTCAGACATCATGTGTTTTTGTCCTTAAACAGCTCTAGCTACTTCTGTTCTGACTTTGGAGAATGGTCATTCGCAGCTTTTTGGAACTCATGCAGCTTGCAGCTGTTTTGCTGTTCACCCTTATGGTGGTTTGGGGGTCATACGATTTTTTCCGATTTCATATTCGATATACCTGTGATCGCTATGGCTCTCTTTATCCAGTACCCGCCAGTGCATCAAGTGTCTTGTGAGATTTTATGTGCCCAAGGTGACGTTCAGGATGAACTGGAAGTTTCTCTTATTTTCCGTTGCTCTTCTGAAGAATTTTGGTGTGCTCCTTATGTTCCAAATTTCCAACCCGGCCGAGGCTATCTCCTCCGACAATACTCTTCTTCTATCATTCGATTCCTCCGATCCTCATCCTGGACCTATTTATTATGGTTGTGTTGTGTTGTTTTACGCTATTGAATGGTTGGTCAATCAGAAAATAATGATTTTCCATGTCTTGGTTTCGGCCTCTCTTTTGTTTTTTTAGACCTAACCTAATCAAACCCTTTTCCTATGTATGATTCGGGACTTCGCCTTTCCATTTTGTCTTAAACTTAATTATTTCATGTTATTCTATTCCAGTTCTGTGGGCTGTCTAGTATTACTTCCAGTAGGTCGTCGTCTGTCGTCTCAACTTATCGGTTGAGTAAAAGACAGATTCTTGTCCATACTCATTCCCAGAATTTTGATATTATCTGTAGATAACTAACTTACTTTGGATTTGTAGCGATAAGAGCTGTGTGCCATCACTGCCGCAGCCTTCTCGACAACAAGCTCGAGTCCCTTTGTTACCATCTACAGGTGGATTACTCTAAAAGTTTTCTCTGCATTTTGTTTTGCTCTTTGATTTTAGCCACTATCACGGCAATCGTTCATCTGCAAACCTTGTAATTGTAACCCCGGCGGCGTGAGAAGAGCGAGGACCTTATCGTAGTGTAGGATTTATATCGTGGAATCTCATGGGAACTAATATCAAACTATTACCAGTGGAGGTATTGAGGTGAACGCGGTGTTTACCTGACTTCTAGACCAGGTCAACCAATAGCTCTAGAGCAAGTAGCTTTCTCTGCCAGTGCCCAGTATCTCTTGATCTCTTCCTGTAGTTTTCCAAATTTCGGGTGCTCAAATGTCTCACTGATACGGCTCAGCAGAGCATAATGATGATATTTTCAGTTTCTTTTCAGTCCTTTCAGTTTCTGAGAATCTTTAAAAATATGCACCTTTCAAATTAAAATTAATTTTCAAATTATTGCTTTGTAGTTGATTTTAAAAGTTTACTTCAGGATTCGAAATGACTTCGTACTTGAAAGTATAAGTGGAATTTTTCGTGCATAAAAATTTGTTACAACGAAGCACGAATTTATATGGACGCAGTTGCTGACCATACTCGCCCGAGCGTATCGCTCGTCCAGTTCAATTTATCGATTGCTCCCAATTCAATAATTTATTATCACAACAATAAATTACGCACATTTGCAATTTTTGTGTTATCAGATCACATACGATCACTTGAAAATCGTAAGTGCAGAAGCAATGTCCATCTGCTTTGAAAATGGAATAAATAAATTAGGAAATTTCGAAATGAGAAATTAATAAAAATCTTGAGCGGGTTGAACGTTCTAAAAGCTTTTAAACGTAAATTGGAAAGAGGGTAACTGTAGTATGAGTTTTTTTACATTTGACGTGATTTTGTGTCTGTTTTCCTGCTACACGTGAAAGCTCTATGTTTTATTCTATTTGACAGAAGTTTTGACTGCATATTTACAATGCAAATTTTTTCGGCTTTCATATTGTATTCGTTTATGAATATTTCACATTTTTGTTTCATTTTAAGTTGCATGTAATATTTTCAACCTTTGTTTGGTGGTAACCGAAATTAGGAGCATTTGTTTTACTAATTTTTTTTGTAAAAATTAAATTAAATATAAGAGTTTTCGTAACGACTACGACCTTTTCTTGGGTTACAATTAATTGTTGGAAACGTGGAAAGGTCGAAAAAAGTGCAGATGCAGCTTTAGGCTTAATATAAACAAGCACTGCTAATAAACAAGTCGTTGAGTCAAATTAATGTCTACAGTTTAGAGCGAAGAGCTACGATCGAGGAAACCAAAATGAAAAATAAACGGAAAAATGTTTAAAAATGTAAATCCTGTTAATCCTAAACTCATTCAATAATTCTTTCATTCAGGGTTTAGCTGGATAATCTGCCAAAAAAAATTTTTTTTATTTCCTTTCAATTATCAAATAATATAACGATGACGTCCAACGTGGGGCGAAATCTTAAAAAATTGTTTTACTACCTATAAACACTTCCCTTAACTTCGATACCCGCATGTTTTTTGGTAATTTCTTCATAAATTTGAAATATTTATGATTTAGCGATGACCTCTTTGATTATGCTTTTACTGTTATTAAAGAAACATCAGGTGTTTTTTTAAATTATTTTTCCCACGATGATAAAGCATGAACATGTGAATTGGACAGGTTGAGATTCTGAGGGTTTTATACATTCTGACAAATCACTTACAAGAAGCTTTTAGAAGAGAAGGGATTACGTTTTACTTACTTATCATGTCATTTCTATTTTTGTAAATCCAACCTCGATATTTGATAAAATACATTTTTTTGTTTTTACGATGCTACTACGTTTCGTGCCATTTAAATTGATTAAAAATATATGTCGGTTTCAATTTTATATCGGAATAGCTTTTGAAGAAGCTGAAATGTTGCAATATTTATTTGACTTTTTCCAGAATACAATAAGAAATCGAACTCATTTTGTTGTTATCATTATTTTATTCTTTTATTTATATGCGAAAGGCTATGTACCCATAGGTGGTTTTCGATGAATAAAAGCTAATATTTTCTCAAAAGACAAAGTTATAAAATAAAAAAAATATTAAAAGAGAAAGTTTATGATGGAAAAAAATTAATAGAATAAGAAATGAAGGGTAAATAAACGAAGAATTGAAAATTTTAGGTGAATTTCGGGTGTCAAATTGTGATGTGCTTTCCGGTTGGCGTCAAAATTACTTACATGCCCCAATGACTAGATGTTAATTATAAAAGGGAGGGTTGGCTTAGCATGCGGGTTAAGGTCTGAACACTTAACCACTATCGGTCAGTTGAAAAGTTTTATTCGACAGATCATAATATTTACAGGGCAGGGCAATTAAAAAATTTATAAAAATATTATAATTCATATAAAATTTAAATAAACAACTTTGCAGCTTATTTAAATAGTTTACAACGCAACACCTGTTTGATTTCATTGATAGCAAATCTACGATTCATAACAGCTACGTAACTCGTTTTCTTGGATTCTGAAGAGGAAATACCTGATTATTTACTATTCGCAAAATTTGCTGTCTGAAATTTTCATTAATTAGAAATTGCGATTTAGACGAATAGGGGAGCCGGATTCTGGGCTGTCTCCGTGCGTAAAACCTCTCCCAAGGTACAATTCATCGAACAGGACAAAGATCCGAATTATTTATTATATTCGGTCTATACCTCGCGAATTTCAGTAGTTCCGATGAAATTCTGACCTCAAAGCATTTTGAGATAATTCAGTATTTAATACTTTTTAACTTAAAGTAGCTTGTAAAATGTTAAGTTAGTTCGTCCTGCAAGAAAATGTTATTCACAAAAACAATTTTCTCTTGGAATAAAAGAAATGTATAAAAATAAAGTAGAAATATAAATAGAAAATTTAACGAGGAGTATTGTTACACTGAAATATGTTTTGCTATTTATTAAAAAGCGGAGTGATTACAAAACATCTTCAATGAAAGTGTATATGGATAATGAAAAGGGTGGCGACCTAGAAAAGAAAAGCGTGAAAAGATTGTTAAAATTTCTATTTTAAAGGAAATAATTAAATTCTTCTTATTTATTTTTAGTTTTCTGATATAAAATCCACGGTGGATACAATTTTATGATGCAATGATACGAGGCATCGCCAAATAGTTTTGAATTATTATTTACTAATAAAAGTGATAAATATTGAAAAAACTTCGGTGGTTTGCCTTCCGTGGGAGGCAGGAGGAAGGGAGTACGTTCGAATCTGGAGTAAGCACGTGATGTACACGTGATCTGATGTTACAGTATGTAATAAATAATAAACCGGAATTAATAATTACATAAACCATTAAACTCTATTTATTAATCGTAAAGCTAAAGTTCTAAGGCTGTCTCCACACGAGGCTTTTTTAGCAGCGCCACATGATGATTCAATTGGCGGTACTGTTCAAGTCAGCATGATATGAAGTTACAATTTTATTTTAAAGTTAATATTGAACTATAAACTGTGCAGATAGCTTCTAGAAAATAGATAACTCTAAATTATATATCGAGATAACCCGAGAAATTGCATATTTAAGGCTGCCTTCACACGAGGCTTCTTTAGCAGCGCCACATGATTACTCAATTGGTGGTACTGTTCAAGTAGGCATGAAATACAGTTACAATTTTATTTGAAAGTTAATATTAAACTATGAACTATGCCGATAGCTTCTAGAAAATAGATAACTCTAATTATATTTTCGAGATAACTCGACGAAATTGCATATTTAAGGCTGCCTTCACACGAGGCATCTTTAGCAGCGCCACACGATGACTCAATAGGTGGTTCTGCTCAAGTCAGCATGAAATATAGTTATAATTTTATTTGAAAGTTAATTTTAAACTGTAAACTGTGCAGATAGCTTCTAGAAAATAGATAACTCTAATTATATTATCGAGATAACTCGAGAAAATAGCATATTTAAGGCTGCCTTTACACGAGGCTTCTTTTACAGCGCAACATGATGACTCAATAGGTGGTTCTGCTTAAATCAGCATGAAATATAGTTACAATTTTATATTTGAAAGCTTGTATTAAACTGTGAACTATTCAGATAGCTTCTAGAAAATAGATAACTCTAAGTATATTCTCGAGATAACTCGAGGAAATTGCTATTTAGGAGGATGGCATATTTTTAGTATTTAAATTTTTTCACTTCCAGTTAAAGTTTCAGATAAGTTACTAATAACCTGATCAGATCAGGTCTGATGACTGATCTGGTAGATACCTTATCTGGAAGTTACATAAGAAAAATTACAAATTCGTTGGAGTTAATAAACTTAATTAAGTAAAAAGTTTTAAGAGAGTTTTTATAAAAAAAAAAAACCAAAATCTTCTTAAAAGCTCTTAAACGCCTTCGTTTACCTGGAGTAAAGTATTTAATGAAGCGAATTTAAGATCTGATTATTAGGTATCGTTTTTAACAAGGAAAAACTTTTAGTTTGTTTTCAATTTGTGAAGAGCTAAGTTAGAAAAACTAATCACGATTTTCTTTTATCTGATCTGACTCAACTAAGCTGATGTTACGTGAGCTTTCATAAATTACATTTATCTCAAGTTATTCTGAAATAGATAACCGCAAGTTATATTCATTTTTGCTTTTGAAATACTTTTTCTATTTTACGTAGTATAATATTGACAATCAATACAGTAACCCTGTTGAACTGATATTGTTGAAGTTGCGTATGGGGGACTCACGGGTCATCTTAAGGGGAAATACTAGTCGCAAAGGGTTAATTATCGCGAGACCAATAGTCGCAAAGATAAATTGTTGCCAGTTGTCCATCGCAGAGTTGTCCGTCACCGAGTTGGCCGGTCCGCCAACTCCGTCCGTTGTCCGCGTACCGCTGCATTCCATACTATGTCTTAATATTAATATTTTGTCGCCTACTCAGTATTGCTCTGAGTTAAGAAGGAAAAGAGTACTGCAAACTCGCATTTGCAACGTTTCAAATAATTTTAAAATAAATTTGAATATTTCGAGAAAATCATTATTTTACAGTTTCCGTGTGGAAAATGCCAGACGCGACTAATTATATCAATTATTAATTTAATGTAACATATTTTCGACTTACTCAAGTTTGTTCTTGTTAATGACATAACTGTGCATGAAAATTGAATCTATGCAATTATAGTTTCGAACAAACTTAAAACTAAAGTATCTTGACATCTTCAGTTACGTTACTTTATTTTCTAGAACCATAAAGCGCTTAAGTTGCGATTGAAATAGTTTTAGATATTGTAGAAGTCTCTGATGACTACCGAAGAAGAAATACATATGTCTAACCAATCGTACAGTTAAGATCTTTTGAACTTTTCGTTTATCTACTTTCAAGAAATGTTTATTGCATTTAAAATTGCTTTCTATGCAGAATCTAACTATTTATAATATATTTTGTATTGATCTAGGCAAAATGTTCAAAAGCGCAGAACTACCATGGTTAATCCAATTCTTTCAAATGTTTTACAACGACAAACCCGTCGATTGGTTATTAGATCACCTAATTTCAACAAAAATCTGCAACTGGGAAAAAAGTATGGTGAGTTTATTTTTATTTCGTATTTAACTCTTTCCTAACAGATAATTTTCATTATTTTTTAGGACTTCTGTAAAAAGGATAAAGCAAAAATGTGGCTACATTACAAACCTTCCCTTTTTCAGCATATTGGTACGCATTCTTCCCTCAAAGGAAAAGTTCAGAAGCTCAAGGTAAACGAAGTATTTTTATATCAAATTGACGACCCTTATACTAACATTCCAGTGCAAGGGTGTGCTTTTGAAAAATATTTAAATTCAAAAAATTTGAATATTGTGAATACCCAATCCGGTGTTTTTGTTATAAATTCGATACAAACGCGAATCTCACACGTCCTTTTCAATTTAACATTGCTTAACTTCATTTTTGCAATTATACATTTCTGTAATATTTTACATCTTAATCTAAAGCAATTAAACACAACCAGACATTCGTGGAGTAGTTTACGTTCTCTCCGAAGCATTAGCCGATTGCTCCAACTATTAGGCCTAGGCATTGTAATGAAGCGATTAAACTATGGACGAACTCCCAAGAAGTTTTGATTTTTGCATAAAAAGTACCTTAACAATGCATTCTGTAGACGGTACGTGGGACTGGGAATTATACGGGGTGTGGCTCGCGTCAGTTGACCTGCACCCGCTCGGTGATTAACATCGTTGAATAATTTGTAATTTTTCGAGTTCCAGTTTTTAGAGATCAGAGAGGTTAAAATGAGCTGCAGCGCTCTAGCGAAGCGAGGGTAGCGGAGCAAGATACGCAAGATCACGCAATGATCCATAAAATGTAATTTTTATATTTGTAATTTATGCCTTAAACTATACCATAATGTCATTCGGAAATGTTTTAAATTTTTTTCCGCAATAGTTGGTCCTAATTAATTTTACAAAATTAAGCAAATTAAATATTTAAATTATTTTCAAAAACGTAGGCAATGCTTTAGTTAACCTTTGAAAATGTCACAAAGATCTACAATTTGATAATTTCTCTTTTCTGCCATACAAAGAGCTAACTGGCCATTTTAAAAAATTTTAAAACTTTATTCAACAATTTGCACTTCCTTTATGATAAAATTATTCGCCTTTGTCTCTTTTGAATCTTGTTTTTTAAGTGTCGTAATTTTGTGCAACGTAAAAATAAAGAATCTCTCTTATTAAATGCGAGCTTTTTAGAATTAAAGTTCGCTATTATATTGAAAAGCCAGTTTTGTTCATAAATGTAAGTTCAAAGAGATTACCTGCCAAGTACGGGAGAGTGAAGAGGTAACTTAAAAAAATGGAATGTAACTGGTGCTTTTTAGTACTTAAAATTAAATTTTTAATAAAATTTTTGTGTTATAGCGTAGCGAAAGCAATACAGATTTATTGCAAAATTTTAGTGCTTTCTTTTCGTCTTGAAAAAACTTTTTATATGTACTTTCCATTCTTTTATAATCTAAGTTTTTTATTGGCAGATGGATTGGTTTCTTAGGGCGATAATCCATTATTTGTATATCTAATGTTTATGATGGACTGAAACATCCAATTGAAGTGCGTTTTTCCTCTGCGAATAATGGTAGCAGTAATTAATGAATTTACAAAGTTGGATTAAAGCTTGAAACTTTGTTTAATTTTTAAATTTTGAATTTAGGCTGGTAATTATATAACTGGCATATTCATATAAAATGAGATATTAGATTTTGGTATATCAAAACTTTTCTCTACGCATATTTTTTACTTTTTAAAAATTTATTTAGTTCAACCAATCTGAGGAATTATTTATTTATTTATTTAAAAAAATTTATTCTTTTATATGTTATTGTCAACCATTCTCAAATTATGGTGATATATCATCAAAGATGTCTAACAAATAATTAAACAAAACACCGAGTACAAAATAATTACGGAAATAAAATTTATTAAATTATTGAATATTTTTTAATTATTTCTTTTAAGTAAAAATTTATTAAAATTTTAAATTTTAATATATAAGTGCCGATTAGGCACGTAAATTTTATGTACTGAAACGACACTGAAAATTTCTTAATATTTCGTTCATAAAAAAACAACACATAATATGTACATAAATGATTCACCAATTCAGTAACGGCAAATGAGGCAAATCAATGCCGTACCGTTACGAAAATTCCTGTGCCATAAATGTACATAAATGATACATCAAAAGTGTAACGGCAAAAGCGGTAGTAAATCATTGCCGTACCGTTACGAAAATATCTGTACCGTTTATGTACATTTTTTACGGCTTTGTACTGCTTAGGAACTAACTAGAGTAAATAATAATTACTATGTAGAGTAACCTTGTCTAATAGGGAGAGTAGAGAGAGTACAAGGGCTGTTCTATATTATTATATTTTTTATTTGATTTAAATAAAAAAATCTTCTAAACAAAAAATTGGGAAAAATTTTAAGCTCAGCTCAGCTCAACTAAATTAAAACTGTTATTACAAACTACTGACTCTTATAGACATAAAACGCAGATCTACTCTCCCGCTGAGTATTTATTTAATTGGCCCTGCTAGTGCTTAGATCATTTAATAAAATTTGAAGCAGCGGCGGCTCGTGGCTTTTTATTCGAGGAGGCTAATTGTAAACTATTGATTTCTCAAGATTTTCTGAGGTATTCTCAGATTTCTTAGAATTTTCTAAGATTTTTCTTTACTTGTACACCGAGTTTTCTCAGCGATTCTCCCCTCAATACCATCGCAACTTTTTTAAATTGAGAAAACTTTACTTTTTGAATAACTATTGTGGAAGAAGTATCTATCTTTTGACAGTTTCCACTTTTTCACTATTTTTAATATTAATAGTTTGATTTAATACTCCAGAATTTCAGAGGAGGCCAAGCTTCCCTTGCCACCTCTGACGAACCACCACTGATTTGAGGAACACGATAACTTGCAAGGAAAAATTTGAAACATAATTAAAAACTGGAGAGAGAGAGGTTTTCAGAGATATTTAAATTCTTAAGTGCCAATGATTTCGATTGCTCATTGATGCAATTCTATATAATAAGACAACTAAGGTTTACCAACTTAACCGTCGATCACGTGCTCCGGAGTTGATAATCCGTTTTTTTGTGAAATAAAATCTGCTGCTTCTTGGAAAATCAATTCCATTTTTAAATTATTTGGTTGCGTCCTTTATAAACAAATTGGGAGCTTTCGATGTAATCCAATTGAAAATAAGGCCGTTAAAGGCGATAAAGTTGTTTTCAAGGTTGAGCATGCAGGATAGTGCATAATATAAGCACTACAACTTGAAACAAATGAATGTTTAAAGTCTACGATTTCAATTTTTTTTAGGCACTACTACGTCAAACGCCTATGTTCTAGTAGAAAATATTACGTTCTTAGTGCAGGTAGCGCCGGGAAAAATGTATACTACATTTTGCCCAATATCATCTTAGAGATTCCTAAATCGAAAATCATGACTGCAGTTAACTACTCCATTATCATAGGCTGTGGTTTATTAATTCTGCAGTAATGTATTCGCATAACATTTGCATTGTAACATTAATAGATTAGTAAATTAAGCGATATATCAGTGAATTAAGCTTGTTAACCTCAGCATTTGGAGTACTCTCATAGTCTGGTTACAAAATTAAATGTTAGATTTCATCGTCAGAAAGTTCAGTTTGTAATTTCGGTTACCGCAACAAAATTAAATTTTCAATAACTTAAGCAACCATAAAAGTAAATATTTATCGAACGAAAACCATAAAATTATATCGAAGCTTTGACGATAAAAATGTCGATTTAATTTGAAAAATTTTCTAAACCCAGCATTTAATTTTCGACTTCGTGGCGGCGTCAACTAGCGATTTATATTTTATTTATGGCATTCGTGTGCGAGTCATTGTTGCATATTTAATAAAATTGTTGAAACTTACTAAAAAATTTATTATTTCAGGACAAACAATTCGGTAAAGTGGCGCTATATTTTCCGCATAGCAACCCCGACGCGGAAGTTGTTTCGGGCATTAAATGTTACAAACAGTACACTTTGCAGCGAGCTTATTTAGGAGAGACGTTCTTTTGGGGTCTTTTGCCACAACCCGGGGATTTACTCATCTTTAAATTTAGTAATCCCATTGTTATAAAAAGGTAATTTGAGAAAAATTAGACAAGACCCGAATCGCCTTAATATAATTTTTTTTCTTTTCAGGTTCTTTTTTCGAAGCGGAAATGCCGAACATCCTTCCGATAAATTTTACAATGCCACCGTGGAAGTCTTACCGGTGGAAAATAATCAGTACATCGGTACCTTAAATATGACTAGCGATGGATTTATCGTAGTAGGTGAGTTATCGAATTACCTGTTAATTTATTAACCCTTCATTATTATTATGGAGGAGTTGCTAACGTCAAAACATAAAAAAAGTTTAAATAAAAATTTGTGCCAAATAAATACATGGTAAAAAATAAATTTATATAATACCTGTTTTTGTAGCCTGTAGTATATCACACAATCAATTGTTTCGTTTAAGTTTTCAATAGGATTAGTGGAACACAAACTCATACAATTTATTACAAGATTCATTAAGTTTTCAGTTTTGATCCGGAAAAATCGATACTTTATATTTACTTCCCGCCACGTTCTTATTTTCTTATCACTGCAAAATTTATATTACTTTTTAAAGCGGAACTTTTCTTTTATTAAATTCTGCACGCGCGATATTGCTTCTTGTTTTGGTTAATTTAACAAAATTTCGAACTTCGTGCGTTTTGAAAAATTATTTGACCTAAAATTTTTTTTACAGCAATTGCATGTGATTGATTGCTCATTGGTTACGAAATCTAATTAAGTTCAAGGTCGATTAATCATGAAAATTGCTTGTCAGTTTCAATTTTGGTAAAATTTTATAATGCGAGCGCAAATAGTAATTTAACTTAAATATTCACGACTGACAAATTTTCCAAGTTTTTTTTGCTCGCAAACGAAAGACTTGCAGCTTTGTAATCCCCAATTTTTTGTTTCTTCCTAATTAACTTTAATCTACTTAGTGTATTACAACTTGTCACAGTTTAATTTGTAACTTTTTTAAAGTGAAAAATTATTTATTATGCAAGGATCTATTCTTTTGTATGTTATTCCAACATTAAAAAAGTGATACTGGGGACTCACATAAGCCCCAGGGGGCTGGAAAAATGTTCTTGTAGTTATGCAACCAAACTTGCACAAGTTTTTAATTTTGGAGATTTTGTTTTTATTTTTAACATCTAATTTGCTTTCTTGTAAATTACTATAGGTCCTGACTTTTAAATTAATTTAAAATAAAATTTGAATGTACACTCTCTTAATTTTCACACCTGACTTTTGTTTTAATTCGAAAATACTAATTATATTAATAGCGGGACTGGCGTTAACTAATTGATAGCATTGCATTTTTGATGTAATTTCTTTCATTTTATATTTATAACTTCTAGAAAATTCTATTCGAATTCTCTTCGAACTGTTTTGCGCTTGGCTCTCTTTATAAAAAATGAACAAAATTTTTTCTTGTTTCAATTTCGTGCTATCGAATATCAAAACTTTTTAAATATTTCACTGGAATAGAAAAATATACCCACAGTAATATCTACTACGCTTCGTACTTTGATAAAATTGAATAATCTAATGGCATCTCTTTTTCCATTTGGGAAAAATAGTCTTATTTAAGCTTTTAGCTTTTAGGAGAAAATAATGTAATTGAAAATGAAAATATTATCTTATATTTTTTTAATTTTCCGTTCTAAGATATAATTAACTTAATGTCAGTGGCGGCTCGTATACGAAGTTTGACGGGAAGATGCCTCTAAAAAACAAAACAATTTTAATAAAAGTTACTGTTTAGCTAACAAAGCGACCAGATGTGCAATCGTTGGTTACCGATGACAATAATTCAATACAAAGTTTACCAACTTAAACTTGAAATTACCACACTAATTATAACAAAACCACTAGGCGACACTGCTTAATCGACTCTCAACCACAAGCAGATTTTACTCATTCATAACGAGGGTTGCTTTTTAATTGCAAATGGATTCTAATAACATTAAAGGGCAATTTTAATTAATTTGGTTTGTTTGTTTTGTGTTGATTTTCCATTATAGCAACTAAATTCAAACAAACATTTTTCTTCCGAATATGAACCATTTTTTCAAACATCTTAGTTCAATCCTGAAGTTAACTACAAAAGGGTGGGAACTAGGGCGTTACGAGAGAGGCCCCCGCCACGGGCGCGAGCTAGTTAAGGGGCACCAAATTTTCAATTTTAAAACTAAATTTAAAAAATTTATATAAAATAAAAGGAATTTTAGTTTCAAAAAAAGAAAAAAATCCTATGAAACATGATTTTTTCAATTGGAATAAAGTCCCCCCGTGATTTACGGTCCTGGTAGGCAGAGCCGTATCTGAGGAGACGTTTTGAGGGTCCAAACCCCCTCCGAAATAAAGCGTGAGATAAAATCCTAGAACATAAAATAAAATAAAAGTTTAGCAGGATATGTGTGGCCTTTACCATGCGTAGATCAACTACGTGCTGCTGCGTGACTATTTTTTTAAGTAAATTTGCTTCATTAAACCTACTGTTTTGAGAAAATATTTTTGTATCGCGATTTTCTAAATTCACAATAAAGCGCTTGAGTTTGAAACTTTCAAAAATTTTCACCTGCGGCGCTATAATATGCTAGAGATTACCCCCAAACCTTCTGATAAGTCGCCACGGGTGCATCATACCCTAGTTCCGGCTCTGTAAACATCTGTATATAAGCAGATGAAGTGTGTACTATAGACTATAGCACTTCTAATATCTACCCGCCACTGTCAATAAAAACATTACTGAAGCGGCTCCAACTTGAAAATTGCGGATCTACAAACACGGGATTTTTTCTTTCTGATTAAATTCGGCTATAGATAACAAAATCATACTTTAATTAAATTTCTGATAATCCTAAAGCTATGTTTTTCAAACCGGGAGGTCTGGGGGGTATGGAATACCCCCAGCACATTAGTGATTGTGTTCAAAATAATAAAATTGCCTATTGAATTTCAAATCAGAAATCTTAGATTTCTAGAACTTTGATTTGCGGTTTGAAACATATAAGCACAATAACACGTTTTTCGTACAATCTCTGGTGTACTGGAGGGTATTTCATACCCCCCAAACCCCCTGGTTTGAAATACCTAGCTTTCTGTGCGCATTGTATTTATATTGTGTACGGATATTGAAATTTCAGTAGGAATTGTTATTTTAATTCGAAAATATTCAGCGATGTAATTTCCATGACTGCTACTGTATGTTGTTATCGGTACAACACCTAGAAGTCATTCTAGGCTTTATCCAGTGAATCAAATCGTTTACCTTCTGTCGTGCATGAGTACTGTGTAAGCGTTTTTTTTACGGAACCGTACCCTATTATGCCTTGTATAACGGATTAATCCGAGATTCAAGATAATCCTAGGGTTTACAAATGAGATTACTGGAATTTAGACGGTATCGTAGCAATAGCTGCTATTTCGAGAATTAATCTTGAATCTCGGATTAGTCCGTGACTATTAATACAGGTATTATACCAAGCGAACGGTCTTTGGGGATCGCGCTGCCGCCGTGCCTCATTTTTTCGAATATTTTTCTCCTGAATGAAAATTGAAAACTTAAGTGATGTGAAGTCAAAACTAATCGTGTTCTGTAATCCTGCAAAGAGGGCGCTGTGAGCAACACTCTCTCTACGCTATTCCATTCGGAGCATTTTAGTTCGTCTCGCAAGATCAGTGCTTTATCTCCGTTGTGTCACCAGGGATGCAGTGATCAACTGTAATAAAAAGCGAAAAAAAATATCTGGGAGGTTTAGTAGCAGGATTACTTTGGGCCTCTTGTGCTTTAGATAGTGGTTGAGTTGATAGTTACTCGGCTCTCGGAGTAATGGGTTTACAAAGACCGCAGTTTTAAAGAGTTTACTCGCTGCTTTTAGGATGAACTCCTCGATAGGCTCCGGATTGGAGTCTTCCTGCAGCCGTTTCAACCATACAAGTACTGAGTACAGCAGGCCCTGGTACATTCAAGGTCATGTGAAGTTGTGAAAGTAAGCTGGCTGAAAGAAGAGCAGGCAGGAGGGTCTACAGCGCAGGCATAACTAGTGTGTTACGCGGTTCAGCGCTTTCCCGTAGCCACTTCCCAACTTTCGAGGTGTATTCGGGAATGAAGGACATCAATGTTTGGTTTTTCGGTGCGTCTACAGATTGTCGCTGCTTTATCTAGATAGCCGAACTTTACACCGTACAGTAATCGTTCAATTGGGGGATTCTGGATAGTTTATTTTGGAAAGTAAGATTCTCCGCTGTGTTTACCCAGTTGGTATTTTTGAACTCCGAAATAGCTTTGCTGACTTGCTAGAACGCTGTATTGTTTGTTAACGATCAACCGGATACCTTGTGCGCTGGGTACGATACCTTACCCTGTTTTTTCCCTATAAGCTCCCTGATGTCGGAACAATATTAACTGTATTTTTGCTTGCTACATCTGCTAATAACATACATATTGTAGTTTTACACCTAAATTTAAGTTAAAAATCAAAATCCCGTCTTTCTAGATCCATAATTTTCAAGTTGGTCCGCTTCAGGGATGTTTTTAATGATTGAAGCAAGAGACGAAATTCGCTGTCTAGATAAGTAGATCTGCCAGTTTTGGCAATAAAAATATATTTATATAAAATAAAAACACGTCCGGGGGGGGGGGGGGTGCAACTCTTTTGAGAACATCCAATCGAATAACCGCGTTCATATCACTTATTTATAATTTACTTAAAAATAAATAATTTTTTTTTTCAGGAAAATTTGATGTGGTTGGTATAGCTGAAGGGACACCTGACGAAAATATTGGTCGTGTTTCAAGTCTACGTCTACACGTACATTCAGAAAGCGACAATTGGGCCATTCTTAGTGAAGTAAGTTTTATACCTTGGTAGCCCTGGAGGGGAATAAATTTTACTAAAATGAATTGATTTTCAGATTCATATTCAAGATGACGGTACGAGGTGACCACGGACTACCGGTCGAGTATCATTCCCCATTCCTCACATCAGGCATCATTTTATGCTCGACCGCATCTCCCCACACCCTCTGTGATAACCTTTACACCATTTGTTATTAAAGTTGTAGTATAAGTGTAAAATAAACGTGAATTTATAGGTGTCCAAAATTTCCCTAATTTATGGTTTTTTCCAAATTAATCCACTTCCAAAAAGGCCTCATTCAAAAATGATTTTTTACTAAATTTCCAAAAGTTTTCTAGTTTAAAGCCTAAAAAGATAAAAATACATTTTTTATATAATATAAGGGATTATTGATGAATTGTGTTAATTAAACTAAATCTGGAAATTGTGAACACTTGAAATCAGTTATTGATGAGAAGGCCTACTGATTCCCTCATCGTTTCTGTAAAAGTATAAGTGATGACCAATGGTAAAAATAATAAACAATAGCTTTTCTGTTGTTTGAACTTTAAGTTTAATCACCCATGTGTTGGAACTAACCCATGAAAAAATGTAAGTTATTCAAATTGTGTGTTTTCATAATTTTTATTTTTTAATTTTTTTATTGAAATTTAAAAATATTATTGGATTATTTTTTAAATAAATTGTTTTCGGGTTGTCAAGGCTTCCAAGGTAAAGCTTTTCAGCTCGCAATTAATTTAAAATCATAATTAGCATTTCATAAATAGGTATTTTTAAATTTTAATTAAAAAAATTGATGAAAACATCGATGTGTATTATTGTTTACGTTTTATTAATTTATCTGTTGTCTACAAAATCAGAATTTTTGATGAAAATCGAATTGTTTTTGCTGCCTGAACACAACTCAAACTGTTTGATTTTGTCGAAAATTGTGGTAATGTAGAGTGCCATCTGCTAGATGATTTTTTATTTTTGTGATACTAATGATTGTGTGCGTATCCTAAATGTTTAGCTATAATACAGGGTGTTTCTAACAAGACCAACGCCTTTTGTTAACAAGATCGTTGAGTTTGTATTGAAAAATCACCCATTGATGGTAAATATATTAAATTAAATTGTGATACATTCGGTACTAAATTATGTAAATTGAAATTTTATAATATGCGTTATTAATTAATAAATTAATCAAAATTAAAAACTTTTTGATTGAAAATATTTTTGGTAAATTGAAAAAAAATTGTTTTATTAATATAAAAGCAGCTATGTGTAGTTGATTCTAATAGTTTAATCCCAGATAACTCTATAGATAGATTGCACTAATCACATTTTATTTAAGGTCTGAAATATATAATTTATTTCAAAATTAAACCAGCAGATGGCTATAGCAGCGATTGTCTTAAAATTACACTCCTCTGATTTATCCTTTCTTCTTCTTTCTACACGAGCACTGTGTAGTCTGCGCGACTAAGCGCTGAACCATCAGAGCCATCTATTGGTTTAATGTTAAAACAATTTAAATATTTTTGCCTTAAGTTTCACTTTAACCACTATATAGTTTGTAGAAGGTTCTTACTTTTAACCAATAGCTTTAAAGCTAATCTTTTGGATTAATTGTTTGGATTTCTTCCAACTGCACTACAGTTATCTGTGATTTTACTACGAAACCACTTTATTGGTAATACAGGTCCGGACTGGCTTTAATTTTTTTTTATTAGCTTCACTGTATTTGTTCCTGTATAGAATGTGTATTTCATGTTTGGACGTATTAGTAGTTCATTTGTTGTTTAGTAAGTGCCATAAAATGTAAACTACTTCAGTGTAATTATCAGAATCAATAAAATATCAGTGACGTATTTGACAAAGATCAAATAATAGTGGTAGGTGCGTTTCTGATATTTTAAATCGCCTTATTATTTCAAATTAATTATTTAATATTTATTTAGCAGTTTTAATCGTCACGTTAGTTTTGCATTGTGACAGTTAACTTGCAGCCATTAACTTAACTGTCAGTTAAGTTTTGCTTAAAAACTGAGCACGAATCCTAAAAGAACGATTTACAAAGGAAAACGCAAGAAAAAGAGACTGAAAATTACAATAAATAAGTTTAGCTACATTGTTCCCGCCTTTTTATAAAATCAACCAATTGCAAGCGAGCTCGAAATTGCGTAGAACGTAGTGCGCAATGCCACTATGCAACTCTGACGACACGGTTTCAACTATAGAAGTTATTTTACATATCTAAACTTGATTTTAAGAAAACAATTAAGGAATTGAAATTACGCTTTTATAGGTTAGAAGTTTTAAAATTGTTATTTAAAAAATAAATAAAATAATTCATACGCGAAATTGTTTATATTATAGTAATTTATTTGTTATAAGAATTGTTTAACATAAAGAAATGTATAACAAATTTTTTTTTATTGATTATGTACTTATTTGATTTATTAATTTTGTCATTTTAAAAATAAATATTGACATTACATAAGGATATTAATTAAGTGGACCAGCAGCAGCAACGCGGCAGTTTTGGCGCACTGAAAGTTACGCCTTCTATTGTTTAATAGTAGTACTGTTCCAAATTACGGTCGCCTGTTTCAGCTAAGAACAATTTTATGTAGAAGTCGTTGCGTTAAGTTTAATCGCAAGCCCACGTCAATAACTCATTAGCTTAAGGGGTTAGGCCACTTTATCGCCAAAAAAGTAGGCATATTTTGGAAATTTTTTTCAGCGGAATCATAAAATAAATCAAAATTCAGAAAAAAGGGTATTTATTCTACAACTAATAAACTAAAATTTAAATTTCCAAAGCAATACAAAACAAAATTACTAAATGTAAACATTGATTTTAACATTTACATAACAAAAAATCCTTAAATATTACCAACTTAAAATATTATTTTTAATCAAATAGATATAAATTTTGTTTTTCAGCCTAAAAAATGTATTAATGCCCGCACTAATAGTCACGGATTAATCCGAGGTTCAAGATTAATTATCGAAATAGCATCTGCTGCTGCGATACGGTCTAAATTCCAGTAATCTCATTGGTAAATTTTAGAATTATCTTGAATCTCGGATTAATCCGTGACTATTAGTACGAGCATGAATGTTACAATAAATTGAAGTTGACAGTTGCGAATTAAACAAAATTAAAAAAATAGTTGACGGCTTCATGTCACCTAATTTTTGTTCTGCTTTTTCTGTCCCATATTTTGATAATTTATTCATGAAGGTTTAATTAATTGTGTGAATAAATTTAGTAATTTTGAGAATCCCACTGATCCCAAGAATTGAACTTTTTCACTATTAGACAGAAGACAATTTTCTTTATCCATTAGTTAGATTATCCATTAGTTTTCGACAAAACGGCATTTAAAAATTAAAATTTTACATGAACTTTAATTAGGGACTAAACCACGATTTCTATGTACACAGGTATTCTGTTGCCGGTACGTGTGTTCGGATATACTCTTAATATTGGCCATCGAAATAGTATTTAACGAACAGAGTTTTTATTTATTTATTTCTTGTGATTGCGATTGTTTAAACGGCTCGTAGCACCTCGAGTGCAGCGAGTCTGTACTTGCTAAAACATCTCTGAAGGTAGGCCCAACTTGCCAAAGGTGGAAAAGGGTGAAACTCATTTTAAGATGCATCCGAGATTTTCCTATAACGCACAATAAACATCCCCTACCCCGCTGCAACGAGGTAAGGTGTGCGGTTACTATCGAGAGATTTTTACCCACGATGTGCACTCGACAAAGTAACAATCGCATTTAACGGCTATCACTAAGAGTATATCTGACACACGTACCGGCAACAAAATATCCGTGTAGAAATTGTGGTTTTATCTCTATCTAGAATGCATCAGCTCTGGATGCTACGGTTTTACTGTTTACTCCGTAGCCAGTGTAGGGACTTAGGAGGCGTTTCTTTGAAGTGATGTTACCCTATGATTGCCTTTTGGCTGATCTTGGGTGCACCGCTATGGTATGCGTATCTGTATGCAACGTTGCGCTTGGCCAATTGCATGAACTACGCCGAGGAATTTTGCCAAGCGAACGTTCTCATAACTGATCGCTCTCTGCCAGCGATTCCTTTTTAGGCGTTTAGTATAGGAGCTTTGGCCCTGACGTAAACGCCAAACTTTGGAGCCGCACGTAGCGGGGGTACCAGCAGGTTGCGTACCCAAAAGCTACCCTTTACGGAAAAAGGAAGGGAGGGTATTAAGAGTAATGGTGGAGACAGTTTGTCGTGTTCGTGAGGCCGCAAACAGTGCTTCAGAAATTCTCCATTTAAATTACTGATGACCGGTGCGGGGTAAGCTTGGCGAAGGTTGGGAGGGGGGCAGTAATCGCTAATTCACTCTGAACTTTGTTTTGGGCAACAACAAGCAGTGCGCCAGCGGAGTCCGCCTATCGAGCGCATAACCAGGGGGGTATTGTTGGTGTTCCTCTTGTTCACCTTATTATCATGTGTGTATCCCCTAAAAATAGAAACAACAAAAATTTATTACAAGCGGTGGGTCCCGGCGTCCATCCGGCGCGTTCCGGAAAAACTCTTTTATGGTCTCCAGGTTCGAGTCCTCCTGTAGTCGTTTCGTTGAAACGAACTGTTGGGCTTTCATAGCACGTCTCATAGCTAGGTTCTGCACCACCTCAAGTTTGTTTATGCGGCTGAAGGTCCTAAACCCTAAGTTTTGCCGCATATAAGTCAAGATTGATTTGACTATGGTTTTGACCAGAGTCAGACCGTCTTTAATACTTAGTTTGCTCATGGCTCTCCTTGCTTTATCAGAAACTTGTTTGATTTGAGGCCCCCACCAAAGGTCTCCTATCAAGGGTCACCTCCAAGTATTTGGAGGTGCATTGAGCTTGGTTTTTAGGTTTTAGGTGGTCGTTCTTTTGAAGAAGGTGACCGAACTTTTGCCGGCGCCAAATATGGCACCAAACTTTAAGTTTGTCGAGTGCGACTCGTAGTCGCCTAACTATGGCCGTAGGTCGGCATGAGCTTACGTAGCCTGCGGTGTTGTCCGTGTACAACATGAGCTGCATGGGGGATGTGTTAGGGGTGGGGTGGAGACGTCTTTTGCGTAATAGTGCGGATCCTTGGGAGACTCCTGCCTCGATGGCGCGTTCCGTGGGACGGAAGCGCTCCAACTTCACCCTAAATGAGCTTCTCAATAGGAAAAATGCTAACAGCCTTACAAGTGCTGATTCGATGCTGCCGTGGATCAGTTTGTAGATTAACCCTTGGAGACATCGACAAACACCGCCCCGGTTGCCTGTCTACGATTCCAGTGCAACGTGATGTGTTCCACTAAGATCAGCACTTGTAACGTGGTGGAAAGCCCTGGCCGGAAACCAAAGTGTTCATACGGAATTGCGTGGTTTTTTTTCAGGGCCGTGTTGAGTCTGGTGAGTATGATTCTCTCAGCCAGTTTTCCAAGGGCTGGAAGTAGGCTGATAGGTCTGTCCTATGTAGCACAAAATATTGCCCAATATCGGTGCAACATTGTGCCAATATTGGAAAATTGCGTAATATTGACAATCATTATTGCGGCAATACTGGTTAACAATATTGGTGCAATATTGCGTACTAATATTGGGGCAATATTGACTGCAATATTGTGCAACATGGCAATTTGTTCTTATTAGTATATTGCGCTATATTGACATCAATATTACACCAATATTGGACGCGATATTGCCTCCAAATTTGAAGGCAGTACTGCTACCCACGTCAAGCTAGCACAACCACCTTTTCAAAACAAAAAAATTTTTATTCTATAATTATGGACTAATTATGGACTCATTTTGGACAACATTCGCGAATTTTGGACAACAACGGTTTCGCGTAAAAACATAAATCTTTGGTGGCGGTGCTGAGTTGACGTCAAGCTAGCACAACCACCTCGAAAAAACAACTTTTTTTTTTAAATTTAGTATACCATAATTATGGACTAATTATGGACTCATTTTGGACAACATTCGCGAATTTTGGACAACAACGCGTGCTGAGTTGACATGCATTTTTGTAATTAATAAAAACAAATTTCGCTTAATATTTGTTGTTTTACCCTTTAATATGAGCACTTCTCATAAATATTCTTGTTAACACTAGAAGAATTTGGTTTCATCGCATTAATGAATATGTTCATTATAATTGTGTATGAAATCAGCAATATGATGAACGAGTACGTCATAGTAACAATGTTGTTTATCATATTTAAGAATACGTTCATCATGTTTATGTAAGCGGCCATCAATATGATAGGAACATGAACGAGTACGTCATATTTAACCTAGGTCTTAACCTACACTAGGTTAGGCTGAAGTGAACCTAAACTCTTAGGTTACAATTCGCCCTCTATCATGGCATGCCAACACTTTTTCGCGTTGCCATCTCCAACAATGGAAAAGGACGTGTTTTGTTGTGTCAATTTTTGCGCAGTATTATGGGGCTTTGCAGCTTTCCGAAAAAGAAAGGTAGTGATTGACCCGTGTCCGGACAGCGACTGGTGCCGCGTGTAAAATAATCGACTGTGACACCATCGGCACCACTCTTTTTGTCTGTTTGGGGCCTCCTAGGTTGGGTAGCAAGCGGGCAATGGATGTGACTACTGCAGTAGCCTTGGCTGACGCGTACCGGATGTGCTCGGCGATGTTTAAGGATTTGTCAACTTTCATGCCGAGTATGGTTATGAAGTCCTTAGATGGTATGCGGACTCCGTTTAGTCGGACGTCGATCTTTGGTACTCTCCTCCTTCCGCTGAATAGTACCGCCTCCGACTTTTCAGGGACTAAGGCGAGATCTCTGCTACTCACCCATGTAAATATGGCGTCGAGTGTCTCGGCAGTCTCAGACGAAGCACTTTGTCATACATTAGGTTCCAAAAAGTGGGAGCAAGGAGCGAACCCTGAGGGACTCCGCTGGTAGTCTCTATGACTTCGTCATCATCACCTATTAGCAGGCTTCTGTCTTTAAAGTAGCTGACAATTAGATTAAAGATGTCGGAATCTATCGTCAGCTACTTTAGTGCCTCAAGAATGTGCAAAGTTTGCCAATGTGGTCCATAAGGCAAAACGCCAATTAAACCTCGCTAGCGGCAAACCTAACCTAGCCTAAGTTAGATTCAAACTTTTTTTGAAGTTATTGCTTCAATAGTGTTATGAATATTGTGCAACATTGCAAATTGTTCTCATCAGTATATTTCGCTGTATTGACCCCAATATTGTACCAATATTTAAAATGTGAAGGACAATATTGCCTCAATGTATTTCGTGCTACCTGATTGGAAAGACATGGAAAGTTGCCGCCCTGAGCAGTTCTGCAATTATTTTTCTCGTTATTCTATCGGGACCGGAGGCTTTCTTCTTCTTGAGAAGTTTGATTAGTTGAGTCACCTCCTGAAGGGAGTTAACTAGTTGTCAACCTTCTTGGTGTGGTCGGGGAAGGATACTTCGGCGTTCGGCTTGAACTGCGCTTCGAGGCTGTCAGCAAGCGCTTCGGCTTTTTCTTGCGAGCTATGCGCGAGGCCGTTGGTTTCTTCAAGAAAGTGTTCTTCTTTCTCTTTGCAAGAGTTTTTAGGAAAAAGTTCAATTTGTGGGATCAGTTAAGTGATAGCAACTCATTATCGCACAAATGCTGGTTGAAGATCGGCATGGAATGCTGAATGTAAATATTCGCGCTATATCAGAAAACAATTATAGTGAATCAATACTGGACGTAAAACCGCATGCAATATTGAACAACAATATTGGCGCAATATTAAATTAAGTTTCAGCCAATATTGATGTAATATTAATTTGTCACATTGCCGTAATATTGTACCAATATTTGCCGAATAATGTAATATTCCGCCAACATTGTGTGCTCCAGTAGTCAATAATTTGCAAGCCTAATTGGCATCACGTTAATAGTCGTGAAAATCAAAAGTAGTCGCGGGGACCAGTTGTAAAGCCAACTCAAAAGTCAATTCAACTCAAGTGTAATTCTAGGATTTGGACAAATTTTGGCAGTGTGAAAATGCATTAAAATTAAGCAACCACCTGTTTCCTTAAAAAAGAACTAAAAAAGTTTGAATGTAATTCTTCAGTTAGTTTATGCAACAAAAATTCATTTTTTTTTTTAATTATTTCAAATCGAGTCATTTCGCGTATATTTACCGCGGGAATATACTATCAGTTTTCTGTACTAAAAAGTAGTAACAAAACTATGTACATCATCGTTAGCCTAATTTTTTTATTAGTAATAACAGAGAGCCGATGGGGGAAGGCTAGAGGTATACTCATTATTACTAGCAAACTTATTTGTTATAGATAATGGGGCGCGCACTGTTCTTTTTGTAAATATTAATATAATATGTGTTTTTAATCGATTTTGAAGCTTTGCTTAGGAAAAATAAACCTAATTTTATGTACTCAAGCGGTTTAACATCAGGGAAACTAAAACAACTCATAATATACTTTTTTGTCGTTTGGTTACATTATCGGCAAGATGTCGAAACATATTTTCAGGCAAAATTGTGTTTCATGCGTTGTGAGCCTATTAGTTAAATACAATTCGGTTATAGGTTTACCACCTTTTTTAATCAGGTGTAATCATAAGAAAAGTATTATACGCGCAAATACCAGTTCGTCAAAACCTTTTCTATGCTCAGCTTCTCTCGTTGTAATTTTAATAATATCCTCATTAATTAGTTGTGGTCTTAATATTATCAGCGACATTGAAAACTCCAGAAGTATTATTGAAGTTTTATTAAGATTTCCTATCTTTTTCATGTTTTTGGGGTCGATTTTTGTCATATTTAATGGACTTTTGAAGGGGTACCATACTCGTCGTATCTTGGAATTAGTCCAGGATAGTTTGGAAGTATTTCGTGAATCAAAGTTTATTGTCTTGCTGACTCTAAAGGATATCACGCGACTGAGAGTCTACAATTATTTACCATTTTTTGTGATGCTCTTTACGACGACTGCATTGGACGTACTTTTATTCTTTCATATTGAAGAAACACATTTAAATATTTTGGAAGGACTGGGATTTCTAGTCAGTGTTTATGTGGACACCTGTGTATCTTTTCTTATTTATTTTACATACAATATTATTTGTTTTCTTTGTAAAAGTTGTCAGAACCAATTAATATGTCACTTACGCAACAATTTAAAATATCCACATTACCACAACCTAGATAAACGTCTGACGACTGTTAACAACAAAGTTGTCAAATTAAATACATCAGAATCTATTGCCCCATATATTCGACTTCATTCCCAGCTGGTTATTGCTAGTCGATTATTCAATGGATGCCTTAATCCAGCTCTGTTAACTACCGTGGTTCTCTTTATATTGACTGAGGGGACTATTTACCTTCAATATATTTTAAGAGTTTTAGCAAATCAACCGATTCTTTTCTCTTGGCAACTTTCTAATTTACACTTACTGATGATGATGTCAATATTGTGGTGTAGTTATTATATTATCATTATTTGGAAACTAGATAGAATGGTAAGTAAAATTCAAATCTTGCTCTGCTAACCTCGCTTCAGTCGGGCGCTTTGGCCTATTTTGACAAGCACAAACCTTATTTAAAAAATCAACAGAACTCGAAACTGACAGATCTCTAAAAGTTGGAACTCGAAAAATTACAAATTATTCAACGATGTTAATAACCGAACGGATGCAAGTCAACTGGTCCTAGTCTCCGTAGACCCACTCGGAGCACACGCACCGTCAACAGATTAAATTGTTAAACAAAAACTTTAAAATCAATTAATTCCTAAATATTTAAATCGATAATTGGAGTTCATTCAGAGTTTAATCGCTTCGTTATAATATGTATTTGTTAATTTCAGAACAACAACATGGTTTCGTTCTTGTCTAAATATCCTATTAGCTGTCTGTCCCAACAGGATGCAAATCTGGTTAGTTGTTTTACTTCCAGTTTAGTTATATTTACTATGCACATTATGGTTATTTCAGTTGGAGTGCTATATGCACATATTAAAATGCCAAGAAATAGTAATTAACGGATCGGACATTCTTATTTGTAAACTTCCGGTATTTTCAGCTGTAAGTTAGTTTTTCAAATTTTTTCATTTGCTGCAAAATATTTTTTTAGGTATTTGGTGGAATATTGACGGCAATTACTGTAGCAATACAATTTATAGTTTTAAAAATGTAACAAACAATTTTTATCGTGCAACAACGTTTGTATAATGTATTAATGCTTGCACTAAATATCTGTCAGCTAAGTGCTTTTTCTCAGTACACATTGAACCATGGGTTAGATCATGTAGAATAAAAAACTTCATATCTGGAAAACAATATTCCCTAAAGTATATAGTAAATGAATACTTCTGTCACAATACATATCCTAAGTTTTACACAAAGCTATGACAACAGGTATGATTTGATAATGATTATTTAACGGTTTGAGGTAACTTCGAATCCTCGTTTGCTTTGTTACTTTGTCAAACGCTGTATAAAACTTGTAAGTTATCTCTTTACCATTGACACGCATGAATGGATTAACGAGAATCTTAAAAATAATCTGGTTTTTCCCAGCCCTAAATACATTACTGCTAACGATAAAACGGGTCGAAGCGTAAACAATACGATTGTGGGGCTGCGCCGCACACGGGCCTCCGGCTAAAAGGATCCTTGGTTTTGCAGCAACTTCCTTCAATCTTTAAAAAATAATTTAACGCCATTATAAACGATAGTATATTATTGTCTTATCCAGATTAAAACTGAATTTTTGTTTGACACGGAGTTATTGCATTTACGAAGTAAATTTGGCAGAGGCAATTTGAGCCTATTGTAAAATCTATCCTTAATGTGATTTTGTTATTTTTTTTTAAATTTTGGGCAATATATACGTTATTTATTATTTTCTTTTGTTTTTATCGTATTATAAAAACAAGGCGCCCCCCTTTCACTCAACTGGTGCGCTCGTCTCAACGCGTCGTGTGTCCACCACCAACTGTTCTACATCTTATTAACATTTCTCGAATACTTACTAATATCTTCCGGTACTTCCAACATCTTCCCGACATCTCGCCTACAGTAGTTGTCAAACCAGGGGGTTTGTGTTCAAAAAAGAAAATGTGTTATTGCATTTTAAATTCATTCATAATAATATGTTATTCCATACCCCCCAGAGACCCCCCGGTTTGAAAACCTAGCTTTGTATGCATATTGTGTTTATATTGTATGCGGTTATTGAAATTTCCACGACTGCGAATGTATACCTCCCTCACATCTTATCTATATCTCCCACATCTCCAACAAATCTCCTTACACATTTCTTGTCCCTTATACACGATATCACCCCGGTGATTTACCTTTCGCTGTATTATATATGTAATGTGAAAAAAGTATTATTATATCATTTATATTTAAATTATGCAACCGAAGTTATTTGAAAGCGTAAACAATATTTGATAACTTTGCTCGTTAATGAGCAAAGTAGCTTCCATCGCACAAATAGAAGTAGATAGTTGTGTTTTTCAAGGGCGTCCATTGGGTGGGGGCAAATGGGGCAGCTGCCCCCCTGGCTCTTGTCTTAAATTTCTAAATTTAATTTTAATTAATTTAAATTTCGTGGAGAAAGTTATTACTGAGTCCGCGAAAGAACTACGGTATTTAATTTTCCGGAATTTGTCTTATAATAATTTCTTTTTAATTTGCCCCTCCCTGCTAAAGATCTTATGGACGCCAATGGTGTTTTTATCAAAAATTGTATCACTCAATCATAATTATTCAAGCAGCACAATTGCCTTGCACATTGTGAAATTATTGATGTTTTTAAATGAGATGTACTTACAAATTTTAAAATATTACAAATTAAAACACTTGAAATTAAATAAAAAATGTGTTTCAGATTTATTGAGGTTTACCTATCCTGAAATTCTGCTTCGAGATTTATGTGCTCTATTTTGTCATGTCACAAAATTTTCTTTAATTTTGATATATTTTGTTTGTAAAATTTATTATTTTTTTTACATCAATTGTTTGTTTTGAAATTTCTAAATATTTTTGAATTTGTTGGTTTTCCCGCCGACCAGTTAAGGTGGCAGTGGTGAGCGGTAAAAACCGCAAAAAGCCAAAGCACAATTTTCAATTTGGTTTTTCTAAGAATAAAATTGAGCAATTATTAGTGATAAAATTGAAGAGATCCAGTTTATGTATAACATAAAAGATCGAAATTAAGAAGAGATCGTGAAATAAGGTAGAGATACGCTGCATGTGGACGAATTAACTTTTGATTTAAATTCCCACTTTTTATTGAATATTTTGTTACAAAGTTAAATTTAAAATTTAGTTTTTGATTTCGAAATAAACAGCGATTTTGTGAAAATTATGTTTTTGGATTAAAACCGTTACCATTGGTATTTAAGATTTTTTTGATTAGAAAAAAAATTTTTTTTTTGTAAAATTTTTAAAATTAAAAGAAAAAAAATTGTAAAATTAGTCGGGAAAATTTAAAAGATTGTATTTTTCTGGACGTTGTCCGATTTGAAATTTGGGAGCTTGGAAAAAAACATAATATCCATAATATACTACACACAAAGAAAAATGTACTTAAATTCAAAATATTGTGCTTTCAACTGAATTTTAAAAGTATTGTGTTAATAATAAGAAAATTACTTTAAAATTGAAAGAATTGCAGTATTTGTACTTTTAAAAACTGCTTTTCATTTGTATGTGGTAATTTACCATTAAATTCAAAGAAATGTTATTAAAACAATTGCATTTATTTTCGGATAGCAACTCGACTATTTTTCAAATAAAATAATTTTAAAATTAAAGTGGCAGTAAAAAAATATATTTTTAAATTAAAATTATAATGGATTTTTCGTTGTCATCTTAGCATTTGAGATTAAAGTGCAATTAAACCGATGGCGATGGTAAGCTCTTTCATTTACCAACCTACATGTACATTTTGCAAAATTGCAGTTTTTATTTATAATCTATGATGATATAAACCTGGCGACTTTCTTCGTCATATTTTTCTATACGATTCATTTTCATTTTGTTCCCTAATGGGCGCTCCAGACTCTCGCGAGAATCTCGCGAGAACAGCACGAGAACGCGAGAACATCACGAGAAACGAGAGTGTGGAGCCGATTCTCGTGTTCATTTTTAGCTTCTCGCCTTGCAGGCCACTCCAGACTCTCGCGAGAATCTCGCGAGAGCATCGCGAAAAAACGAGGACAACGCGAGAAAAGAGAGAGTGGAGCTGATTCTCGTGTTCCTCATAAGTTCTCGCCTTGTTCTCCACTTAAGTAACTACTTCAGTAGCGCCTGACTCACCGATTTAATAGTAGTATAATTAATTGTGAATTAAAATGAGCGTAAATTGGAAAACGAACAAAAATTGGCATTTATTTGATTGCCTTCAAGCAGAACCAGTATTGTGGAAAACAGGCATTAAAGGCTATAAAAATAAATCGAAAATAATCATGATGCTTGGGTGTGGATTAGCACAATAATGTAAATACCCGTGAATGAATTAAGAAAAAACAAAGATTCCCTGATTGCAAATTATAGAGGTTATAAAAATAGAGTGAAAAAATCAGTGAATTTGGGAGCATGTGCCGACGCCGACGAGGTCTTATAAGTCCTATTGGTTTGCGCTATGGACTCCTTGCTTGGTGACAGTACAAAATATAAAAACACAATTAATAATAAAATAATGAAAACTTGAAGTTTGACGTATTTACGTCGATTTTATACCAAAAAAATTATCTTTTTTTTAACATAATTTTGAAGATTGTTGTTAAATAGATATTTAATTTCAACTCAATGACACCAGGCCCCACGAACATTCAAGATGCGATTTTGACAAATATTAATTGTCGAAATAAAAAGTACTGCTTTTCGTGAGATCGAGTGTTGGTACGTTTACATAATTCAAGCGCTGTGACATTACTGACCTCGTTGGTCTTATAGCGCAGACAGGGTTCAAACTTCGCTGCGCTCACAATATGCGCGCGTGTATACAAACTAAAATACGCTTCAACAGTCGAAATAAAATGGCAATATTATCTTTCAAGAAGAACATTATCGGAATAATGAAGTAGAAATGATCACTGGCACGACAGTAAATGCAACAGAAAATCCTGATAGGTGTAGTACAATTTTTGAGCAGGTACAAATAGACTTTAATTCAAAAATCACACTTTTTTTAAAATTTAAACTTTTCGACATATCACAAAATTATTAAAAATATCAAGAAATTTATTTAAAAAATCTGCACTGTAGTACTGAAAACCTTGTGAGTGTGGATATTTTCCAATTTTCGATGTAACACGATCGAAAATCATTTCTCGCCTTGTTCTCGCGTTGTTCTCGCCTTGTTCTTCGATGCTATTCTCGCCGAGATTCTCGCGAGAACTTCTCGCGAGGTTCTCGCGATAGTCTGGAGCGCCCATAAGAGAAAAGTAAGTTATCTCTCTTTCTAGTGAATTTCATGGCTTTACATTTGTTGATGTTCAATTTCAGACCATTCTTGTTGCACCAGTCGTGCAATCTATCAATATCACCCTGAAGCAGCACGGAGTCGTTATTAGATGAAATCACTTTGAATATTTTCATTTCGTCTGCAAATAGTAGGAATTCTGAATATCTGATAACCGATTGTACGTCATTAATATCTATATATATAAATGAATTGCAAAATATGTATGACTCATCATCACTTGAGAACGGCTTGACGGATTTGGCTGATTTTTTGTCTACATCTTCGAGAAGGTTTGTGTGTAAAAAAAAGTTCAAAATTCGCGTAAAAAATTTTAACATTACCGAGAACAAAGGGTTTATCGGTACTTAAGGATAGCTACTTAAGAATAGCTACTTAGGGCTAGAAGTACTTAAAATTACCTGAAAATATATTAAGGGTAGGTACCAGTGGCGTAGATATGAACACCACCTATTTACTATTTATTTTACACAAATCTACACAGTTAGAAATATTTTGTAAAAATTAACAAAAATGAAGAAGTCACTTTTTTGGAGTGAATAGCAACAACATTTTTTAGTTAACTTTGCATTTCTAAAGATACACATTATTGTTAAATCCATAGAAGTCAATTTGACACAAAATATTGTAAAATGGACATATTTTTAATGTTTATGTTACTTTCTGAGAGTAAACTAATTGAATTTTGCAAAAAAATTTGTCAATTATAAATAATATTAGTAGCGTTATTATTGACTCTATTTGTTGTTGCCGATTTAACAAAAAATAAGAGTGGACCTGTGGGAACTCCGTTTTTTTGTTATTATGACAAAATATTTCTAACAGTGTATGTTTTACAAACCCTTTATAAGTAAAACACCAATCACCACTGGCGTATTTAGAGGGGGGTAAAGGGGCAATTGTCCCCCCCCCCAAGTATGATTCGGAATTAATTAATTTGATTTCTGAAATATTTGTCAGTCGTTTTACAACTGATGCGCACAAATGTATTAACGAGATTAAAAACCATATATGTTCTCTGCCCCCCCCCCAAAAAGCATTTTCTAAATACGCCACTGCCAATTTTAAACGTTCATTAGCCTTATTTGTAAGGTTTTCATTGGTTAGTGAGCGTTTTAGTTGAAATAGGTTTACAATACTTTTTTATATTTATTATAGGGCAGGGGATTATATTAATGTCAAATTATTGCATGCGTCCAATTGTCACGCGTCCAAATTCCCGCGTCGTTTTTAAAAATCTGTAAAAAATGTGAAGCGTCCAAATATCGGTTGGCGTACGCGTAAGCTAGTCTTAGTTTATTTAGTTTATTATCGTCGAGTCAATCACACAGTCCGTAAGGAATTTTTGTTGTAATTTAGTAACTCACAATATAACGGATAGATGGCGCTACTCTATCTATGTACCTAGCAGAGTTATCGCCAGTGGTAATGATAAACCCATCTGCTTGGAGGCTGTTTTGTGAGTGAAAAAGTGAGGATATCCAACTGGATCGACATGACATCACTGCACGAGTATTCAAACAAAAGATCAGAGCACTCATGGATTACATCGTTAAGCAGAAGGTTTTTGACGTACCCCGTTGTTGGATGTATTCGGTTGAATGGCAGAAGCGTGGTTTACCACGCGCACACATTCTGCTTTGGATGTTCGACAAGATCCGACCAGATCATATTGATTCGATCATTTCTGCCGAAATACCAGATCCAGAAATTGATCCGGAGCTGGATTTCGTTGTGACAACAAACATGGTTCATGGCAGTATGAAGATTGGCAAGTAAAATTAGAGTACACCAATATTACCGCACAATGTTTAACAGAAGTACTAAAACAATTTTGCGACAGCGACAATTGCCGTCTTAATCTCAAGGTTGCGAAAAAAAAAGTCGCAGCGCAGCGTATTCGAAGGCGAAAAAGTGATGAGGAATTGGCGTCTGACTGTAATTTTATATAACAAATTTCAAACAAATTTATTCAAATTTGGGCAAGACAACGTCTGCCGGGTCAGCTTTATCATATCGCTCTCTACTGATTTCGATTCCATTCAAATAAATAACATTGAAATTTGAAATAACTGTGTTTTATTATCACTATGGAGTTTATCTAAAGGCGTTAAATTTGGGCGAGACAAAGTTTGCCAGGTCCGCTAATTTATAATTTATACAGGGTGCTACAAAAGACGCAACTTTTATAAATATTCATCAAAGCAAAAACCGAAGGTTACAATTACATTTCTAAATAAATGATTATTATTCAGAATCTGAGGCAGGACAACGTCTGCCGGGTCAGCTAGTATAATATAAATAGTACATGAGCCAAATTGGAACCTTGCCCAACTCCAGAAGTGACATCAAAATCAAAAGATACGTGCCCATTCACCACCACTAGCTGTGAACGCTCATTTAAGAAAGATTTTAACCAGGATAACAATGGATGTAAAACTGAATATAATTTTTCCAACCTCTCTAGTAGAATATTTACGGGAATTTGATCAAATGCCTTAGCTAGATCAGTATAAATGCAGTCAACCCTTTCTCCATCCTCCAAAGCAGACGTAATGAAGCTAGTGAAACTTAACAGATTGGTACATGTGGATCGTCCAGAAACGAATCCATGTTGATTGCTAATCACAGCGTTGTTAGTGTGAAGAACCAAGGCGTCAGTCACAATTGATTCAAAAATCTTAGAAAATGCAGATGTAATACAAATCGCTCGATAATTACTGAGGTCACTTCGATTACCTGCCTTGAATACTGGAATCACTTTAAAGGTCTTCCACTGGTTAGGAAAATGACCGACAGTAAGAGATTTTCTAAAAATAACGGCCAATGGCCAAGCTTGATATGGGCAATTTTTAATAAACACAGAAGAAATCTTATCGAGCCCACAAGAATTTGAGAGTTTAAGGGATTTTATTTTAGACAAAATGTTATCTTCTGTTATTACTATATTTGAAATTAGGTCATTTATAAGACTACCATACATTAAAGGACTATCCTGAGCCTTTTTACATTATACATATTCATTTACATATATATTTATTTATTATACATAAATAAATTATTTATACATATACATTTATATGACTTATGAGCCATCTTTTTTTCAAAAATAAGAGATTTTGTTTTTGAAGAGAACCTAACAGGAAACAGGTTTCTTGATCTAGTGCGAGTTTTTACATGCTTATTTATGATAGAAAACAGTATTTCATAAAATAGATCGACACACTCATCAATAGACTCAATCCTAGTCAACAATGACCAGTCCACTAAGAATAGTTCTGCATTAATTGAGTCGTAATCGCATGATTTGAAACTATAATGAAAATCGTTCCCCCAAGATAGAGTAGTGGGACTGATACCGTGCAGTTCGATCAATAGTGACGGGTGGTGTGAATCACATTTAATTAAGGTAATGTCATTACAGTTGACAATCTCAATATCACTGTGATTTGAAAAGACCAAGTCCAGCATTACTCCGTATATGTTTCTAATGTGATTGTGTTGCATCAAACTGCAGGAGAGAAGATTATCACAAAATAACTGACTACATTCATTTCCAGAGCCTGGCGTTATATCAAGACTATCACCCATCGATAACCACCTTATCTGAGGGAGATTGAAATCTCCAGCGATACAAACAAGAGAATTTGGGCTCTTAGTCATGATCGTGTTGACGGAAGATACAAAGTTAAGATACGACTCGGACTTACTGTTAGGTGGAATATTAACCGCGCAAACCATCAGACGAGAGTCTCCAATACTCAGACTAACCCATATCTCCTCCCTAGTCGATGCATTCACTTGAACCAAAGTGGAAATCAGAGACTTATCAGTTGCAATCAAAACACCGCCACCGCGTGACTTATTGGTATCTACAGAAGATCTATCACATCTGTAAACATTGTAACGATTATCGAAGATTTCTGAATCTGAGAAAGAGTCAGTTAGCCAAGTTTCAGACAGCACAACAACACGATAATTCTCAGCTAAGACAGCTTCGTAAAATTTCTTTGTTTTGGTACGAAGACCTCTGACGTTTTGATAATAAATTGAAATATTACTGTTACATTTATTAGCATTAACCCGGCAGTTGTTGGTGTACTCACAGTTTGAATTTATTATACATTCATTGGGATTCTGTTCCTGCACGAAAGGGACCATATCTTGGAGGCCTCCTGGGAAGAAATTCACGAACCGCAACCCCCTCCGGCCATAACGAGGAACTCAATAGGCTCTTCAAAACGCTCTCACGGACACCCAACTTGTACGAGCATGTATCTTCAGAGGAAACCAGTTGTTCACATTTAACATCTTCAACTTTTAGTGAATCTTTCACGTAGCTTGTTGCAGGAATTTCCTGCAAAAAGTTATTTTAATTTTGTTGATTTGTTTAGTTGGGATTTTTACCGAGTTTTGAAGATTCATTTGTTATTAGTCTGAATTGTGTGGTATTAGATGGCGATGCCAGTATGTTTCATAAAAATTTAATTGTTATCAAAGGAGAAAAATGTGGTGTAATAGGGACAGAAATAGATAGAATTCGAAAATTTTTGAATAAGGAAAACGGAGGTAGCAAAGTGGAAACAGTAGTTTAAGTGGTATTTTCCCGAAGATTTTTTTGAATTTTGATAGCCGTCATGTGACCTGATAATCGCTTCTAGTTATTAAGAAGTTTGCCGTAACGTTTGTTTTGCACCTTTACGGGCACACGGGGAAGATTTCCTGGAAGATATAGTTTATGTTGATTATCGTACGCTTTCCGGATTTGGTTAATCCACCTTTCAATATCAAATTCAACGAGGACTCGATGGGGAACTATCAACCATTGCTGCTATAAGGTCAGACTTTTTTTTCCCTATTACTATCCAACTTTGTATCAAGCCAATTATATCCGTGGCATCCCGTAAAAGATATTGAATCGTCAATCCTGCACATCATTATAATTTTCGACTTAGTTATTTTCTTTGTAAACATTTTTGAATTCGGTAATTAGTTACCGTATGAAGAAAGATTTGGTGAGGTAACAATTATCGTATTATTTTTTTTGGAACGTTACTGTGATTCGTCTTGAACGGTTTTATTGTGGAAGCTTGAAGATTATTAGTTACTACCGTGTTTTAACTTTTATTTGCCGTGTTATTGCGTTTATTATATCTCGACTATTAATTGTTAATTTTGTAAATATTCCAATATTCTGGATTTATACATTTTGTAAATATTCTGGATCAATTTTCTGGTATTATTCAAATTTATGAAGTAATTATTTTTCTATATCAGTACGTACTCCGTGAGCTAAATTTGTGAAGCATTACGCAAAATTTCGGTACTTTAATTTTATCGGTACACACCCAACCGAGGTGTTCAAATCCTTATTTAGCAAGAATTGCAATTCTCCGAGGTAAGGGCGACACATTTGTGAATAACATATCTCTTTCGTTTTTTTTTATATTTTTGAATTTAAAATTTATTAATTATTTCGGATTTTGCGTACAGCCTACAATATCTTTGTGTAAATTTACACACATGGGTACGTCACAATTTTTGTCTGCTTAAAAGCTGGGGATGTTTATAACCTTATATTTTTTTTTGTAATCTTGATCAGATCTCAAATTAAATAATTACTTCTCTCTGTTTAAATTCGGCATTTTAATTTGTTTTTATTTCCCTTTGGGTATTGGTTAGTAATTACCAAAAATTGCTCCTACGAGACCAAAAATAAAATTACTTGGCGCCCACTCAACACCTTCGGTACCAGGAGTAACTGAGCTAGCCCAGGGAGTATTTTTTGTACCCGACTTTTGTTTTTTGTTTACAAAATTCCGCGGACCCTGAGGTTTGTTATTATTTTTATTATTATTATTATAGTTTTTTTATTAGACTCTCGCATATTTGTGGTGTTACAGTTGGGTGGGGGAACAATACCAACCACCTAACAAATAAATTAATGTACATAATTTTTTTTTTAATTTACATAAATAATTTTGAAAATGGTTTAGTAATAAGGGTATAAAATTATTTAATGTTGATTTAAAAATTTTCTAACTATACGACAAGTTGCCAAAACAGTTGCTTTTTGTATATTTTCAAATAATTTTGATGTTAAATCTAAACTTAATAAATGTCTCTCCATATTGCACGATACTACACCAGTAGCAGATATTACTATTGGCACAATTTTGACCTTTTTGAGACTCCATACAGCCGTCATTTCCATTGCCAAATCTTCATATTTACGTATTTTTTCTTTTTCGGTTGATAATACGTTTTTAGACAGGGGCACTGCAACATCAATAAGAATTGCAGATTTGTCATCTTTATTTATAATAACAATGTCAGGCCTATTGTGATTGATATGTCGATCTGTTAAAATTGATCTGTCCCAGTAAAGGTTTAATCCATAATATTGATTTCTCTTTTTCAATGCTAACAGAATTCAAAATTGTAGCATGTTTACCATGTAAAACTTTATTTTTCCAATTTATTTCCAAATTTGAATTTTGTTCACAATTTAATTTTCTATTTTTAAGATCAAGTCCCGTAAAATGTTTGTCTACATTGACTATACTTTTAAAGAAAGGGTTGGTTAACGAATACAAATATTCACGCAATAATTCAGTTTGCCCTTTACACAGATTAAATAGATTTAATAATCCCCGACCTCCTTTTTTTCTTTTTATGTATAAACGTTCTACAGCAGATTTAGGGTGTAGATATCTGTATTTGAACAAAAATTTTCTAGTTAAAGTATCCAGTGCATTCAAATCTGACCATTTAAGAGTACCGAAGGAATAGGTTATGATCGGTATTGCCCATATATTAATTGCCGATATTAAGTTTTTAGCTGTGAGTTTAGACTTGAGGAGTAATTTTAACTTAGTAATATATTTTTGCCGAAATTCATTTTTTGTAAAGTGTCGTTCAAAACAAAATTTTGTTGCATTCCCAAATATTTATAAAATTTATTTGGCACTAATTGGGGAATTTTGTCCAGAATTTCATTATTTGCAATTGGAGTACCATTTACAACGTTAATTTTTGCACATTTTTTAAAACCAAATTTCATTTTAATATCGCGACTAAACAATTTAGTAATTTCTATTAAGTTCTGAAGTTGATCGGTACTTCTAGAATATAATTTCAAATCGTCCATATAAAGCAAATGAGTTATGACATCGTTATTTCGGAAATTGAGTTTAAATCCTGCCGCGGAATCATTCAATAATGCCGAAAGTGGATTCATAGCCAAACAAAACCAGAGTGGACTTAAAGAGTCACCTTTAAAAATTCCACGTTTAATTTTGATTGAATCCAAACTAGTTCCATCATGAGTAATTAAAGTATTCCATTTCGACATTATTGAAGACAAAAGTTTAATAATTTTTGGGTTAATTTTGAAGATCTTTAAGATATCGAGAAGCCAGTCGTGGGGAACTGATTCATAGGCTTTTTTATAGTCTATGTAGCATATATTTAAGTTTCTTTTGTTTTGTTTTGCCAATTTTGTAATTATTGTATCGACGATTAACAATTCTCGACATCCTTGGGAACCTTTGACGCAACCTTTCTTTTCAATGCTCATAATTTCGTTTGCCTTGCAGTGATTTTCAATTTTTGTCGCTAAAATAGATGTATAAATTTTGTAAATAGTTGGCAAGCAGGTAATAGGTCTATAATTTTTAGGTTCGAGTGGGTCTCCGTCTTTAAAGAGCATATATGTAACACCGGTACATGGAAAATCTGGTATGATTGATGGTTCATTTAACGCTTTGTTAAACCAAAAAAGTAATGGTAAATGAGTCGATTTAAATGTTTTCAACCAATAGTTTTCAATGCCATCCAATCCTGGTGATTTCCAATTAGAAGAACGCTTTATTGCCGCGCTAAGTTCTTCTAAAGTTATAAGATCACCTTCTTTCCATTCAAATGCTGCGGAATCATCATTTAATTTTTTTATCCAAAATGCATTCTGGTTATAATTGTACTTTTGAGACCAAACATCTGACCAAAATTGTGACATATTATGACTCTGCGGAAACTTTTGTGTTTTAGGTACAGGTTCTAAACGCCTAAAAAATTTCTTAGGATTTTCTAAATAAAGTTTATTTTCAAATTTTCTTATGGTGCAATTACTGTATCGTTTCAACCTGTGAGCTGTAACTTTTAATTTTTGTTTTAAATAATCTAATTTATCGTTAAATATTATTTCGAAATTGGCATCTTGACTGTTTAACTTATATTTATTATAAATGTCACTTATTTTTCTAGGTGTCACATTTTCAGAATTATTTTTAATAGCTGTTAAAATTCCAATATCTTTTCTTAATTTTATGATTTTCTTATTGAGACGCACTTTCCAAAAAGGTTCAAAAGACGATTTATTTTTAGTATTGCCACATATTAAATGTTGTTCATTTTTCTCGATTATTACTGTCGCAGCACAGTACAATGCCAAATGAATATGGTAGATTGATATTTGATTTTCTAAATATATGTACATTAATTATTTTGTCCAAAATATCGAAAATACCTTTTATTTTATGATAGTTTGTAAACTTTAAATTTGGAATTTTAGGTCTACTTAAAGGATTAGTGTCATCGAATAACTGAATTTTTGATATAAAATCTTCCTGTATTTGATGATAAAGCTCATCATTACCTGTCTCATCTACCTGAACTTGATTTACTTCTTCACTTGGTGTTAATTCCTCGTTAGTTGGTATTTCTTCATTAAAATGTTGACGCTGATAGATGGCGTTTCCAACTTCTTTACGTATTTCAGCAATTTCAGATTCGCTGAGATATTTTTTTTTACAATTACATTTTTCCTGTCAACAACATTTTGTTCTGATAGTAGTAATTCAGGAAATTTTGTTGTAACTGCCAAGTGAAATTTTCTTCTCCATCCAGGCAATGGACTTTCATTGCATTCATTAATTTGTAAGAACGTACGCATTATTTCCATATTCATTAATTTTGTCCATTTTATGCGTTATTTTATTATCATTATTTTTTTTTTGATTCTTATTATTAAGTGTCAATGTAGCGGAGGTTGTTGCAGGGGAAAGTCTACCAACATAAATCCATTGACGTCTGTCGGCAGCTCGCAATGGAGTCACGTCCACACCTTCATCATTCCGAGATCGACTTCCAATAATAACGGATCTTCTACCAATATTGATATTAGCAGACGGTTAGACCCCGTCCGATGCTGACACATTGATATTATGGTTGTTGACTTTTTTCCGTCAACTATTGACTACAGTAAACCCATCCTGATTAGAACTGTTATCTACTTTCACTTCATTCTCTTTCACCGCATTACTTGCAACATATTGGGGTAGCGTACAGACTTTTTCTGAAGATTTACGGATATCCCGTTTAACTATATCTGCAAAGTTTGTTGCACTTGCATTTTCATTAATGGACTGTTTTTTCCAGCAATTTTCATGGACCGTTCGGTTGCTATTAACCTCTCGAGTTTTGTGATTTCCACACTGAGCTTCTCGTTTTCCTTTTGTAAAAAGACGTTATATTCTTGCGCTTTACCTTTATTTAATTGTTCTTCCTTTATCACATCTTCGAGTTCAGTGACCTCTGCTACAAGTTTATTGTTAATCCGCTGAAGCTCTTCTAGTTTTTCCTCGCAACTTGACATTATTGTGGGAAGAAGTTTTATAAACATTTGGGCGCCAGATGAGATGTTATTTTTTAGGATCCCAAATCCTTTCAAAGCCGGGTTTCCCAGAAAAATTCTCTCCCCAAAACAGGTTTTGCTCGGCCAACCTTCAAAATATTCAAATCCACAAATCAATTCAAAAATTTAAATTCAAAATAAATTTAAAACAAATGCGATCGATAAGTCATGCTTCTGTCGCCTATATCAATTTAACTTTACTACGGTCGAAGTAAATGCCGGTATCAATTTTATTTGATTTTCTTGTTGTTTCTTTAACAAATTGTTGGACGGCAATCTAAAGATAAAAAATAAGCATTATTGCATGCGGCGTAGTATAGTGTGCACTATACTTAAAACCCCAACAAAAAATATTATTAGCATTCCATTCTGTGGTAGATTTGCGCTGTAATGAAATCAATTTATTGAGTTTATTTATTTGAATAATAGTTAACTAGCAATTAATAAACATGCCAAACGTTGTTTGATTAAAACTAAACTTTACTTCCTATTCAGTACTTATTCCTTCTTCTACTTAGTACTTCCTGAATAAAGTGATTGAAAAAAAACTGTATTTTTAAGGACACAACTGACTTGATCTTATATTTTATTTTATACATAATTTATATTTGTATTTCGTTTTGTAAGTTCTCAATCATATTTTGTACTCGTATAATATTGAAATCTGTAAACTTTCTAAATAGTCTTAACTTTCTAAAATTTTTTTATGGGTCTCTTTTCATCTTCAATTTGCTTTCTTCCTCACTGGTCGATTTATAATCACCACTTTGTTATTATGTAGATGTCGCCCGATAGTAACATAGAGATAAACTGCTAATCACGTCATCAACTAAATCATAATATATTTTTAATGTGTTCCTATGGTTTACTTAGGAAAATTAGGCATAATTGTACATGCCTAAGTGGTTTATAATAAATATCATCAGGAAATTTTAATATAATTTAGTTGTATGAGTTACATGATCTGCAAGATGTCGAAAAATAATTCCCGACAAAATTGTATTTCTTGCCTTTTCGGACCAATATTTAAATACAGTGTGGCTATGGCTTTACCACCTTTTATAATTACCTGTAATCACAAGAAAAGTATTCTACGGGCAAATATGAGCTCGCCGAAAATTCTTCTATGCTTAGCTTTTCTTATCATGATTTTGATAATATGCTCTATAATTAGCTGTATCCTTAATATTGTCAGCGACATTGCAAATTCTAAAAGTATTACTGAGGTTTTATTCAGATTTTCCATTTTTTTAATTTGTTTATGCACAGTTTTCATCATAGTCCATGAACTTTTCCAAGGCAATAAAATACGCCGTGTATGTGAATTACTCCAAGATAGCTTGGAAATGTTTCGCGAGTCAAAATTTATCGTATTGCTGACAATAAAAGATATCGCGAATTTAAGAATCTACAATTATTTACTAATATCTTCGTTGCTCACTGGGATGACTGTAAGTTTAATAGTGATATTTGTTCATATTGACACAACAAAATTAAATATTTTGGAAAAAATGGGACTACTGGCTGCTATCTATGTTGGTAGCGTTGCAAGTTTTCTGATTTATTATATGTACCATATTATTTGGTTTTTATATACAAGCTGTCAGGACCAACTGATACGTCACTTACGCAACAATTTAAAATTTCCATTTTACAATTTGAAAAAACGTCCAGCAATTGTAAAATCCAAATTTGTCAAGTTAAATACTTCAGAATCTATTGCACCATATATTCGTTTGAATTACCAGCTCTTTGTTGCTAGTCGATTATTCAACTCTTGCCTTAATCCAGCTCTGTTAACTACTATAGCTACCTTTATATTCATGGAAGCTGCTATTTACCTCCAATATATTTTGAGGATTGTAAAAAATGAACCAATTTTCTGTGAATGGACATCTTATCTTTTACATCTACAAGTTATTGCAACATTTTGGTGCTGCACTTACTATATTATTACTATTTCGCATCTAGATACAGCGGTAGGTAATTATAAACTAAACTTAATACAAACTTTTCGATTTATAAGTTTACTTTTTCGCACTAATGCACAGTGTGGAAAAGTTAAGTTTCTCCACGCATGCGCATTACAGGTACGATGGTTGCCTACCTTGGAACGCGTCTATAGCGAAACGCGTGCACGGTGTGGTTTTCCATCTCGGCTAAGTCTCGATAAAAAATCTCATGCTTTTACAATAAATGTCGCTTTTCGTGACTAGTTGCACAAATATATATTACTTTCAGAACAACAACATGATTTCATTCTTGTCTAAATATCCCGTTAGCAGTGTATCCAAACAGGATGCAATGCAGGTTGGTTGCTTACTGCTGTATTAGAAAATTAAGTTATATACTATATTATGTTAATTGTAGTTGGAATGTTATTTGCGAAAATTAAAATACCAAAAAATGATACTGAACGGATCGGATATACTTATTTGTAAATTTCCGATATTTGCATCTGTAAGTAGATTTTCCATTAATTCTCTTGCTTCAAGTATGTTTCTAGGTTTTTAGTGGAATCGTTACGTCAATTTCTATAGCGATGCAATTTATACTTTTAAACATGTAATAATCGATTGGAAGATTTTCATAACTGCACAGTTTTCGAGAGGTCTCACACAACAAAGTTAATATCGATTGGAATAATAATTTGCACTAAATATATGTCTGCAAAGTTTGATCATTTAAAAGATGAAAAATATAGTGTTAGAATTTTAAACATTTATCCAATATAGATACTTCTTTTTCAGTACATATCCAGAGTTCTCAACACGATATGTACTGTAAAAGAAGTAGCAATCACTCTTTGATAGACTCAACTAATGTTCTGTACACTGAAAAAATAGTGTACCACTTAAACCACTTGAAACTCACTCAAAAAGCAATAGGAGACTTTAGAATTGATATTTTTAAGCAATATGCATTATATAATATGTAGTTATGCCACTAATTTCAGTTAGTTAATGTTAGTAAAAGTTGAAGCAAAGTTGAAGCAATAAAGCATTGTGATTCAAAATTAGTGATATTCTATTAGCCTAAACTTTTTTTCTCAGTAATTATCATCTTTACATAGAGAGATATAAAATACTCTACAGCAATACAAGGGTATTTCATACCCCCCATACCTCCCGGATTGCATTCACTTTTTGTGTTAAATTCAAAATTTAAGAAGGTTTATGTGTCACATAATACTCGTATGCTTAGAGCTTAGAACCCCAAAGAACCGGTTTCCTTCCTAAGCCCACAAGTAAATTCATTTTTGCATACTCGAGAATATTCCGATATCGTAATAGAAGTAGCTTTAATATTGTTAGTTCATAATTAGCTTCAAGCTTCTCGGACAACTCTTTTGGGAAGTCTGAGATTACACTTATCTCTATTTATTATTACAATTTAAAATATTGATTAAGTTTCAATGTTGCTACTGGCAAACTGGAGGGTCTGCGGGATATGGAATACTCTCCAGTGCACCGTTTACTCTTTAGGAGAAGTTACTCAGTACCCAATGTTTGGAGAATTCCCAGGTAAAAACCTATGATTGGTTTTTGATTCCGAGCAAACCCGTAGCTAGGATTACACTTGTGGAGGCGGCGAGGGATTTGTAAAAAAATCTTTTGTAAAAAGTTAAATTTTTTTGGGGTTTTCCTTTCGGAATTTTTATTATTACCAGCAAATAATGTTGTTTGTTTAAGCATTTCTGGGGGGGGGGCATTAATCCCATGGCTACGAGCCTGATTTCGAGAAATTTTTTTTCACTTTTCCACCACAAATTATCAAATTTTCCAAATATATCGTACAAGATTACAGCTATAGAACGCTTTTTAGGCTTGGTTTGGAAAGTTAGGTCACAGTCTACATTATGTCGCCAAGGTACTTCTGTAGGGCAGCGACGGTGTACTTACTCGTCCACTGGCTGTGTAGGTATTAAGGATTCTGATGTTGATTAGTCGTTCGAGAATTTTCCCAAAAACTGAAAGGAGTGCATTATAAGCTGGGCGAAATCAAAACTAACGGGTCTACATAAACCCACGTGCCCCTATGATCGAATTGTATTAAATATTATTATCATTAAAAAATATGCAACTGGTGATGTCTCAAAAACCATTTACATGGGAATGCTTGACGTAGAAAAAGCATTCAGAAATTTTGAAAATGATCGTTTGCGTGAAGCAGCAATTGACAGGAACGACAACAACTCGCTGCGATATCTCGAAATTCGAGTGAAGATTTCGATCGAATTTGGAAGAGTGATCCAAAAACATATGAACGATCCAAACAATTTGTTTGTATATTTAGACGAACACGGTAAGATCTTAACCAAAAGAAATGTCATAAAGAAATTTAGAACCTTAAGCGTGACACGCATCAGGTCCTACAAGGCCAAACAAAAGGCAGCTAATGTCTTGCAAAACAACTGAAAATCCTTATATATTTGATGTTGGACATTCAGGCCCAACACAATATTTTTGACTCTCGACCCAGTCATGCTAATTTGCAAATAAATATTTCTTCTCTTAAAAAAGTGTTACTTTACTATCTTTTTGTATAGTATGCTATTTAAAATTTAAAAACAGTAATTATTTTTATACAGAGGAATTAATATTAATTACTTACTTAAATATTAATATTAATATTAAATATTAATATTTTACTTAAACTTAAATATTAATAAAATTGATTTCAATCGGCATATCGCTTTATCGACATATACACTAGTGGCCATGGAAATTGCATTGGGAATTATTCCGGAATTAAAAATCTATATTAATTATATTCTTAATAATAAAGAATAGGAAATAGAATAAAAGTATGTACCCAACTAAATAAATTACCTGAGAATAATAATTAAAATTTAAAAAAAAATAATAATGTGAAAGATATATCAAACCTCAGGGCCCATGGGATATTGCAAAACCAAGATTTGGACATAAAAGTTCCCTGGGCTAGCTCAGCTGGTCTTGTGGTCACCTAGATGGTAAAAGTGTGCCAAGTAATTAATTAAAGAACACAAGAACGATGTATTGTTAATTACTAACCAAAAATGAGGTAGATCAAAAATTTGGTATTTTTTCTTTTTCTTAATAAACCCAAAAAAAAATAGGCAATTTGGTAATAAAGAAATCCACACCAATTCAACGAGCACACGCTAATATTTATTTACAAAAATATAGAATTGTTGTTGTCAAGTAAATCGAACAATGCGCATAAAAAAAAGAAGAATCTGCAGAAATACAGGGTGGGGCATTTATCGTAACCGAAAGTAAAAGGCCGTCAGTTTTGAACGAAAAAGAATTTTTTATTTATATTTGGATCAAAAGTTTATACATTTACTAAATTTTTGTGATCAATTCACTTCTTGAAGATAATGCTGCTGAGATGCTGGCCATTGGCTTGGATGCAAGCTTTGTACCGAATAATCATGTTATTGAAAATTTTAATTAAGATCGACTGCGGAATAGATTGAATTACTCTGGTTATTTCTGCCTTCAGATTTGCAATATTTTATGGGCGGGCTTCGTACATCTTGGCCTTACAATACCCTCACTAAAAGAAGTCCGGTGGCGTCAAGTCTGGTGACCGTCGAGGCCATCTCATGGGGCCGATCGGCTGATGATTTATGCATTAAATTTGCACTTCAAGAAGTCCATGACCATCGTAGCAATATGTGATGGTGCCCCATCTTGTTGAAACCAAGTATCCTTCAATACGATTTGCTTAGTACGCAATTTAGGCAAAACATAATCTCTGAGCATCGCCAAATGCCGCTGACTATTGACGGTCACGGCACGGTCCCGACACTCAAAACAGAAAAGTCCGACAATGGACTTGGACGACATCGCACACCAAACTGCGACACGTTCCGGAAGCAAATTGACTTCCTGGATGGTATACGGGTTCGAGGCAGACCAAATACAACAATTTTGTTTATTCACATTTCCATTCAAGTCGAAATGGGCCTCGTCAGACATGAAGATGTGATTGATAAGTGTTTCATCTGTTTCAAACATTTTAAGCATCTTTATGCAAAATGCCAAGCAAACCAGATAGTCGGAAGGATTCAGTTTGCTTACTAATTGAATTTTATACGGAAATAAATTCAAATCTTCAATAAGTATGCGCCCAACTGATCGTCTACTGATCGACAATTCAGCAGAAAGTTTTCTTGTCGAAGCCGTTGGATTCTGGTTGATCGCCTCAGCCACTGCTGCGATGTTTTCTGCCACTCGCACCGTGTTTTTTGGCTGAGATGTCTTTGGTAACACTGTACCCTCTTTCTCGAAACGCGAATATAGATTACTATCTGTCAAATAAACCCAAGAACTGTCAAAAATTCCGCTTTGGAGAGAAGTTATCGCAGGTTACTTTCGGTTAAGATAAATGCGCCACCCTGTAGAAATTTTTAAAAACGATCTTAATAATGAGGGGAAGTTTTAATGAAATTTTCTCTTTTTCTTGTTTTTACTTATTTTATTAAATTAATATTTACGAGTTTATTAAATTTAATAATAAATTATCGCCACGCCAATATTTTGTGAAATTTCTATTTCTGAGTTTGCATAATACTATTTTGTAATTGTGTCTGTAATTGATTAAATGATTGAAAAGGATTACCAATTTAAAATTATAACTGAAGATAATCCGATAAGTTTGTGTGCCAATTCGGAAATATTTCTATATAAAGCCCATTTGAGGCGATGTCTAATTTTTTGTATTTTTCACACGAAAATTTTATAATATATAACAACGATATAACGTAATAATTTAATTATATTAAATTTAAAAAAACAATTTTCAAATTTAATATAATAATTTTTCAAATAATATTTTAATTTTGACTTCCTGAAGATGAATATTCCATATTCGAAACATGTCGTCTAACAAATAAAAAATATAAAAACGAAGTATAGTACATTTTTAAATAAATAATATAGTTTATCTATTATCTTGAGGTATTTTACTTTTATTTTTTAAGTTTATAACGAAATATCCCAATTGCTTATCATTGGATATGAATGAAGAAAAGCCTTTAAAAGAATATTTTTTATTTACTAGGTCAAAAAACACTTACAAAATAACAAATTTAATTAAACCCTTGCATAGCAAAAGAAAAATTTACTGGTATGCTCCGTACGCATAAATGCAATACTGAATTTTCTATCTCAGTCCAGTTCTTCCCCACCGAGGGTGTATAAAATCGTATTCGTCTTCATCGTCTTCATCTTCAGCATCGCTAAAATAATCACGAACATCATCGAAGTTATCCGATGTCTCTTCGTCAAATCCTTCACCAAGGTCGTTCAGCACATCGTTAAAGAAATTGTTCCGTTGGACAGGTGGCATGGTGGCAATCGCATTTGTCTATCTTCCGGTATTAATTGTTGTTGTGATTTTTGTTGTTCGTCTCCATTTACAAAATTGTTTTGAACTGTACGAAGCGTAATAATTCCATTTCTTACTTGATTTTGGCTGTTATAATCGACTAAACTTATTTCGTTATAGGATTGACGACATAATGGACAAGTTGTCGTTCGATTGGACCAATTTCTTATGCACACTTCATGAAATGTGTGCTTACAACCTAATATCCCCACACTTCCTTTCAGGTCGTCTAAACAAATCGTACACGTCATTTTAGATTTAATTTGAACTGAGATTCGTGAATATATTCTGTCAATTTCAATTTTATTTGATATATTAATATTAATATATTCAATATGCTGATTATTTATAGTTTAGGATGTGTATTCCTAGTGTTGCATTTGATGATATTCGTAAAAAGGTTGTGAAAAATTATCAAGATCTTCGGATTATCGGATTACTGTTTGATAAACAAAAAAAAGCCAAATTCGTTGAACAGTTTATCTATTGGTTTTTATAATCAATAATAACATAAAAATAACCAAAAAATTATTATGGTTATAAAAATTACGGAAATATGAAAACCAGTAGATGTGCTAAATCTATTACTCAAAATGATATGAAGTTAAATAATTTGAACGTTACGTTTACAAATTAAAAAAATAATTGCAATATTTTGAATTAAAAAAATTTAAAAAATTTAAAAAAAATTACGTTAAATGCTAAAATATGTACAACTTGCAGGATCGGCGTCGACTGAGGGCACATCACGCGAAGCGCTTCATGTAACGCAAACATAACACGAGCGATTTAAAATATTTCCCTTAAAATATTACTCATTGAGTGCCTTGATTATCCCCAACTGATCACGTAATGTTTCAAAGCGTGGTTTAGGAAGAGTTTTTGTTAATATATCCGCACTTTATCTTTCCCTGGTAATGTACTTTACATTAATCTCACCTTTACCGTACAAATCGCAAATATTGATACCTGACCTCAATGTGCTTTGAACGTTGGTAAAATTCTGGATAGTGGACACCAATTTCACCCAACAATCGTTTTAACCAGATAGCTTCCTTTGCTGCCGCCGCTAACAAATTCTGTCTCGGTAGTGGACTCACCAACACATTGCTGTTATTTACTCTGCCATACGACCGCTGTAGCGTAAATTGCTCTTAATTTAGCGACATCTGCCACTTGCTTAACCGCAGATAAACTTTACGCGTTAGATAGCCTTGTTTCTCAAAATGCAGTTCTCGAGAGCGTGGAGAAAAGAAAGAAAAGAAAACAGATACGACTAATGTAATGTTAAAAAAATGTACAAAATTTAATGCAAATTCAAACAGTGGGGTTTTCCTATCAATGTACTAGTTCTTCTATCTTTTTTTTCAAGCTTCTGATAAAGCATATCTATGCCAAGAAATTTACCGTTTCTTTGCACAAACGAAACCTGCCCTTAAATTCAGCATCATTGTATTTATGAAATTGGTTTTCTCGTTGACGGAAATTTCTAGGCCGTTCTATTTGTGTAATTAAATGAAAAATTTCTTCATCAGAAGATGATGTAGTACTGGAAAAATCCATTCTAAAATAACATCAAGTTAATCACAATAATAATAAGATTACTTTTTATAGTTTTATAGTTCATACTTTTTATAACTACGTAAGTACCGTCTCCAACTTTCATAATAAATTCGAAAAGAAAATGCGCTTCATTCCAAAAAGTTAACCAGAATATAACTCGTGGGTGGACGGCACCACTTTCCACCGATGGTTGAAAAATACGAAAACTATTGCCGTAGGTCAACTTTGACCAGAGATCTAAGGTTATCTTCCGCTTTAGAAACTCAATATCTGCAGTTATATTATGATTAACCTTAGTATAACTCGAGCTTCAAAAACCACGCATAATCATAATCATTCAAGCTGCACAATTAACTTGCACATTGTGGAATTGATGTTTTTAACGATGTAGATGTAGTTAAAAATTTTAATATATTTCGAATTAAAACACTTGAAATTATATAAAAAAATGTGATTCGAATTTACTGAGGTCCACCTATGCTGAAATTCTGCTTCGAGATTTATATGCTCTATTATGTCTATGTATATTGTCATGTCCCAAAATTTCCTTTAAATTTTTATATTTTTTGTTTGTAAAATTTACCATTTTTTTATATCATTTATTTGTTTTGAAATTTATAAATATTTTTGAATTTGCTCGTTTTCCCGCCGATCAGTTATAAGTTAAGGTGAGTGGCGATTTCACTGGTATTTAGATTTTTTCTTTGATTAAAAAAAATATTTTTGTGAAATTCTTAAAATTAAAAAAAAAGAACAAATTGTAAAATTAGCCGGGCAAATTAAAAAGATTGTGTTTTTCTGGAGGTTGACCGATTTGAAATCTGAGACCCTGGAAAAAAACATATATATTGTCATGATATTTGTATTAGGCGGAAAATTGGGTAATAATTGTTTTTTTAAAGCATTGGTTGAAAAGCAAGCAAGAAATACCAGACTGCAAGCGATAAAGTTAAGTGGCAACGTCGAACATTTTTTATTAAAGTAAAGTCTAATAAAATAAAATAAAGGTTAATTCTTCAGAGTAAAGGTATTTTAATCACTATTGAGAGGAGCGTGTTAGTTTAGAAAGTGAAAGTGAAGTTGTAAATGAAACATTAAATGTAAGGAGACGTTACATCTGCATGGCAGAAAATTTAATTCTGCTCACATAGATTCAATCCAACATAAATAAGAATTAAAATTTTGAATAAATTTAAAATAGTAAAAAAACATAGCATGTTAATTGGCGCCCCTTTGCTGGGCGCCAGATGAAATGTTAGTGTTTAGGATCCCATATTCTTTTAAACCTGGGTTCCCCAGAAAAATTCTCTCACTAAAACATGTTTTGCCCGTCCAACCTTCAAAAAATTCAAATCCGCAAATCAATTCAAAAATACAAATTCAAAATAAATTAATTTCCAAAATAATTTCAGTGCAAAATGGTGTTTGCAAAAAAGCAAATGCAATAGATAAGTCGTGCATCTGTCGCCGATATCAATTTAACTTTACTACGGTTGAAGTAAATGCCGGTATAGTAATTCACAGGAAAGATGACGATTACGACACAACAAAATCGTATAAACTAAGCCAAAAATTCCTAGTCAAATGAAGTGTATTTTAATTTAAAATAAGAATACATTTTGTATCTTTGTTTTAACCCCAGACGCAAAAAGAGGCTTCATTTGACTAGGAATTCTTGGCTTAGTTCATACGATTTTGTTGTGTCGTAATCGTCATCTTTCCTGAGAATCACTATATCAATTTTATTTGGTTTTCCTGTTGTTTCTTCAATAAAATGGTAGGCGGCAATCTAAAGATAAAAATAAGCATTGTTGTATGTGGCTTAGTGTAATGTAACTATACTTAAAATCACAACGAAAAAATTGAAATTATTTATTATTAGCATTTCATTCTGTATTGTAAACAACAACTGTATTTTTAACGACTCTATCTTTCAAATAACTGTCAGTTCTTTAAATGTATATTTTTATTTGGTTTTGTAAGTTCTCAATCATCTTAATTATAGTGGCAGATTATAGTGGAAGATATAGTGAACTTTCGAAGTAGTCTTCAATATTTTTTATTAAAATTAACCTAACTTAACGAAATTTTTTTGTGGGTCTCTTTTCATCTTCTTTTTGCTCTCTTTCTCACAGCTCGATTTTTAATGACCACTTTGTTATTATGTAGATGTCACCCGATAGTAACATAGAGATAGCTGCTAATCACGTCGTCAACTAAATCATAATATATTTTTAATGTATTCCTATGGTTTACTTAGGAATATTAGGCATAATTGTATGTACTTAGGTGGTTTATTATAAATATCATTAGGAAATTTTAATATAATTTAGTTGTATGAGTTACATTATCTGCAAGATGTCGAAACATAATTTCCGACAAAATTGTATTTCTTGCCTTTTGAAACCAATATTTACCGAAACCTCTTCTATGCTTAGCTTTTCTTATTGCGATTTTGATAATATGCTCTATAATTAGCTGTATTCTTAATATTATCAGCGACGTTGCAAACTCTAAAAGTATTACTGAGGTTTTATTTAGATTTTCCATTTTTTTAATTTGTTTGTGCACAGTTTTCATCATAGTCCATGGACTTTTCCAAGGCAATAAAATAAGCCGTGTATGTGAATTACTCCAAAATAGCTTGGAAATTTTTCGCGAGTCAAAATTTATCGTATTGCTAACAATAAAAGATATTGCCCATTTAAGAATCTACAATTATTTACTAATATCTTTGTTGCTCACTGTGACGACTGCAAGTTTAATAGTGATATTTGTTCATATTGACTCAACAAAATTAAGTATTTTGGAAAGAATGGGACTATTGGCTGCTTTTTATGTTGGTACCATGGCAAGTTTTATTATTTATTATATATACAATATTATCTGGTATTTATATACAAGCTGTCAGAACCAATTGATATGTCACTTACGCAACAATTTAAAATATCCATATAACAAATTTGTTAAGATAAATACTTCAGAATCTACTGCACCATTTATTCGTCTGAATTACCAGCTCTTTGTTGCTAGTCGATTATTTAACTCTTGCCTTAATCCAGCTCTGTTAACTACTATAGCTACCTTTATATTCACGGAAGGTGCTATTTACCTCCAATATATTTTGAGGATTGTAAAAAATGAGCCGATTTTCTATGACTGGACACTTTTTCTTCTACATTTACAAGTTATTGTGACATTTTTGTGCTGCACTTACTATATCATTACTATTTCGCATCTAGATACAGCGGTAGGTAATTCTAAACTAAACTTAATAAAAACTTTTCGATTTATAAGTTTACTTTTCGCACTAATGCACAGTGCGGAAAAGTTAACTTTCTCCACGCATGCGCATTACAGGTACGATGGGTGCCTACCTTGGAACGCGTCTATAGCGAAACGCGTGCACGGTGTGGTTTTCCATCTCGGCTAAGTCTCGATAAAAAATCTCATGCGTATTACAACAATTGTCGCCTTTCGTGACTAGTTTCACAAATATATATTACTTTCAGAACAACAACATGATTTCATTCTTGTCTAAATATCCCGTTAGTAGTGTGTCCAAACAGGATGCAATGCAGGTTGGTTGCTTACTGCTGTATTAGAAAATTAAGTTATATACTATATTATGTTAATTGTAGTTGGAATGTTATTTGCGAAAATTAAAATACCAAAAAATGATACTGAACGGATCGGATATACTTATTTGTAAATTTCCGATATTTGCATCTGTAAGTAGATTTTCCATTAATTCTCTTGCTTCAAGTATGTTTCTAGGTTTTTAGTGGAATCGTTACGTCAATTTCTATAGCGATGCAATTTATACTTTTAAACATGTAATAATCGATTGGAAGATTTTCATAACTGCACAGTTTTCGAGAGGTCCCACACAACAAAGTTAATATCGATTGGAATAATAATTTGCACTAAATATATGCCTACAAAGTTTGATCATTTAAAAGATGAAAAATGTAGTGTTAGAATTTGATATATAGACAATTATTTTATAATACATATCCAGAGTGATTGACAAAAGTAGTTTTGGATATGTACTAATATTGATGTTTGCATCCAAAAATGTGCAGTTGTTTTTTATATTAATTATGATTAGATTAGAATCAAATAATTACTTTTCAATCTACCACTTAAACCATTTGAAACTATAAAAGCAATTAATAGAACGCTTTATAATTGATATTTTTAAGCAATAATTATGTCACTAATTTCAGTTAGTTAATATGTTAGTAAAAGTTGAAGCAAGTTAAATAAAGAAATGTGATTCAAAATTAGTGATAATCTATTATCCAGACCTTTTTTTTCAGAAATTACCATCTTTATCTAGAGAGATATAAAATACTCCACAGCAACAAAGGGTTATTTCATAGATCTCGCTTTTGTCTTAATTTTTCTCTATTTTTTTCGGACAAAAGCTTAATCGAAGTCCCACTGAATGAGTGTGCAAAACTTGGTTGAAATCGGCCAAAGGGTCTAGGACTAAATAGCGAACAAACATGCAAACGAACTAACCGGTGGCGTCGCCGAGTTGACCATCGCCGAGTTGCCAGTGTCCGGGATTCCCAGGAAGTTGAATTCCTTTACCACTTGGATGTTTTTCCCATTTTCCTTAATCTTGAGGTCGTTATTATGTACCCTGGTTGGGTAGTGGAATATGATTTTGGAAAAGTTTACTTTCACTTTTCTGGGCTACATTTGCAGGTCCATATTTTTCTTCGTTCTTATTCTTAGTTCTTTTCTAGAGAAAACCGTCACTGTCACCCTAATGTTACCTGCGCTGCGTAGGCATCGATTTGGATGGAAGACTTTCTCTTATCTCTCTTTATTTTGCAGATGATAGGAAGAGTTCAGGAGTTCATTCCACAGAGTAGGCCCAAGGGCCCAAGGGTGGGCATCTATTCGTGCATGTTTTGTTTACGGATATATTTCCCGACTGCTGACTACTACTATGCTACTATTGCTTTCACTGACTAAGGTAGCTTTTTATGAGGATTTTTAATTGGTGAAGTAGTCCCTTTCTGCGAAGGGTGAAACAGTGCAGGCCGCCACAAATTATCAAATGCTCCAATGACGTCGGGCTTGGTTTAGAAAGTTAAGTCAAATTTTGTAGTTTTGTAGAGCCGCGACGGTAGACCTAGTTTTCCAAGGTATCTTCGAGAGTTTTCCCGAAAACTGAGAGGAGTGTGACGAGTCTGTAGTTTTAGATGTTTCCTGGATTCCCATTAGTATTTTTGGAGAGTCATCATCATCATCATCAAGCTATAACATCCATCGTTGGATATAGTCTCTCTTTCTTTTGGAGAAATGTTTCAGCATTTTGTACTTCGGCTGCTTAATCCGGATTGGGGAATGCCTATAACCCTGTTTTTAATAGTTGACGGCGGCAATCGTCAATCGCCAAGGGGGACCGCCGGCTTTGCGTGCCATCCGAAGCACGGAGACGCCCATATGAAAGTTATAGACTCTCCCCAAATTCGAACCGAGTACCTTAGAGTCAGAAGTTGTTCGGCTAACTTACTAGGCTAATGATCGTCTCTTATTATTGGGGAGTACCTTAAGTGTACTCCTTGTTGCCAATTATAGGAAGAAATTATAGAATTATAGAATAAAATTGCACTCAATTTTAATGCATGCATTGTAAATTTTTAGAATAGTGTGGTTTAGGAAATCGTAAATGTTTTTAAATAAAAAGCCTTAGAAGTGGTCAAACCCGAGTGCCTTTCCGGCCTGGGTATTTTTGACAACCTCCGTGCGCTCTTCTATGGTGATTTCTGCAATTTCTCCCATGTTACCCACCCACCGGAGATCGTTGAAGTCCGATTTCACAGCTTGTCAAAGCTTGGGTCAACATCCGGTAGAAAGTTCTTCATCAGTTATTATAGGGTATCTTTAGACTTCGGATTTGAGCGTAGATAGGACTTTTTGGAGGCGAAATTTACCGGTTGCTACTTTTAATATGATTTACCATGGATTTTACGTATGGTCTTGTTGTAAGTTTGATTTTCATATTTTACAAAGGTAGAAGGCACCAAGCAGGAGCTGGGTGCTCTATATGACACCATCTGATACGCAGATGGATCCAAATCGAAAATTATCACAGAAGTGGGGATCAATGAACGTAGAACAGGAGATGCGTTCAGAATAACCTTGGGATGCCACGTTACTATTTTCCAGGCAGAAATAACTGCAATAACAGTGTGTGCATATCACATACTATGGATGGCTTATGCAAATAAGCAAATCTGTATCATGACCGATAGCTCTATAAAGAATGGAAACACAATCCAAGGTTTGATACACTACCTATATGTAGTAGTGGCACTGGCACAACAAAACAGTTTAACGCTGAGGGTGCCGGGACACGCTGGAATAAAAGGCAACAAAAAAGCAGATGCCATTGCCAAGGCATCTGCAAAACGACATCTAGTAGGACCATAATCAACTTGCGGGATAGCCTACCAGACTGGAGGAACGACTATCGAGAGAAACTACTACGTAAAAAGCATCTTGCATACCGGGGTGACCTTCCAAGACTAAGGAATTTGCTGATGTTCATTGAGAGTTCTCCTACGACTAAAAACACGAAATTGTTAACCTGAGTAAACTGTAAAGCTGAGTTGGGGAAGGATATATGACTACTTGCAAGATACCCTGCTATTAAGCAGACACTTGTAGATTATTGGAATTGCAGAAGAACCCAAATATAAAAAGTGTGGAGGGCAGGAAGAAAACCACATTTGAGTATATCCAGCCCTAGCAGTCTCGAAACCGACAATTTTATTCAGCGTACTGATATGGAGCAATAAAATAACTGAAAAATAACAATTCCGTGTAACAATTCCGGGAATTGTTAATAATAACAGTTAAAGATGGAGAGGATCTTTCGGAAGAAATGATTCTAATGCATTTACAACATCATAAAAGAACCCTTATGCAGAAAATGCGCTCTTGTAAAACTGCTAAGAACGGGTAAGTACATTATGTAATAAGGAATTCAAAAAAACCACAAATAAAAACTATCAAATATTAATTTAATAATAATAGCAACTTTCTCAAAAACATATTTATCGCCATAACATATGGGTTTTTTTTTTACTTTCCAACCTGTTGGTCGGGAAGTGACCATTTTTCGACCTGAGATATGTAATACCTACCTACTTAATAAAACAAAAATAAGTTGAATGAAATTATTAAATTTTATTTGTTATTAAATACTTATTTGCCATTTACAAACTGATTGTGAATAAAAGCATCATATCTCGGTATAAAGCTTCATTACATCTGTGTACTAAGACAGTTGAATAGGGCGGTAAACGCACCTGTATATTGATACATATTCTACCTCGGTACATAATATACTATTGCAATGTAAGTAAAATACTAATACGTGGTGCAAAAAAGAAGTAAGATAAGTCCTTATGAATTAATAAATATAACGATATGATAAATCAAACAAATAAGATACAGTAGCCGTCATGGAAATTGTATCGGTAATTATTTCCGAATTAAAATAACAATTTGCAATGAAATTTTAATAACCGCACACAATACAAAGTTAGGTTTTCAAACCGGAGGTCTGGGGGTATGGAATACCCTCCAGTACACTAGAGATTGTGCGGAAAAAAATGTGATATTGAATTTATGGGTTTCAAACCAGAAATCTAACTTTTCAAATTCTAAAATCTAAGATTTCTGAACTAAAATATACAAGACATCCGTGCGACCTATAATGACGTAAGAAATAGAGTCTAGAGCGGACACAACTAACAACAACAACTATTTGTAAGACAAATAGTATGTTATGAACCACCGAGATGAGAACGTCAAAATCGATCGGCAAGTCTCGTAGGGACAGAGTGCGAAATACTGACATAAGGGAGATGTATGGAGGGGAAGATGTCATCAGATGGGGAAGACAACGCACAGTGGAACAAAATTTTAAGTACTTAATCTGAATGAATAAAAATAGATTTTCCTTATATACTTTTTGTTTACGCTTGGTAAATAAAAAACAATTTTTTTCTGAAAAATGCTTAAAAATCAATGTTATACTAGTTTGTTTTAGGTATAAATGCATATTTCTGTTAAACGTGCTTATATTAAAGGCACATCACTGTTTTTGAGAGGTTTATACTACAGAAAATATATAAAATCCTGATTTATAAATTAATCTTTATGTGTACTTTTTTTGAGCTATTTCACAGCGTCGTCAGTGAAATTTGCTGTGGGTAATCTTTAACCACATATCTATGTCCTATAAAAATTTGTCTTCCAAATGTTTGCAACCTTGCGAGATATTAGCATGTAAAAAAATTACATGCAAAAAATTATACGGCGTGTATTAAGGGGGATACCAAATATTTAAACATTCTAGTGTGGATCCAGGGCTCTCGGCTTAGTAGTTGACGCACTTAAGCGCCATACCGCACACCGTGACCGTGTTCTAGACAAAAGATTTATTAATTTTTTAAATTAATGCTTCCTGGAAACAGTTAACTACTAAATGACGCTCTAAATTTCCTTGATATATTCTTCTACAACGGGTTTCACTTTCGGCATTATTGCTTGGCACTTGATTACAAATTTTTTTTTCTACAAATAGTAGAACAATCAGTAGTAAAACAATCAAAATTTGTACAAACGATCAAAATAAAAATAATATAGTTACATAAATACAGTGGCTCCAACAATTATTAATACACCCCTATGTAACCCAGGTAAATTGCACATTTTGAAACCGTTTTTTGACATATAAAACTCGCTTTTACAGCAAAACTTTTCAGATATTTTTTATTGAAAATTTTAATCTCTTCAGTTTTGTTTCTATACATTTTTTCATTTTCTTTTACCGTTTACGAGTTACAGCGACTTGAAGAAAACTCTGTAAAAAACTCCCATAAGAGCAATGTTAATTTTATCAACTTTTTTACTTAGTTTTCTTTAAGTCGCTGTAACTCGTAAACGGCGAAAGAAAATAAAAAAATGTATAGAAACAAAACTGAAGAGATAAAAATTTGCAATAAAAAATATCTGAAAGGTTTTGCTGTAAAAGCGAGTTTTATATGTCAAAAAACGGTTTCAAAATGTGCAATTTACATGGTTAACATAGGGGTGTATTAATAATTGTTGGAGCCACTGTATATAGTACTTACAATAAATTTTATTCTTGCTTTCACCAATTTGGATTTTAAACTGATTTTAGTACCAAAATGCATTAATTCTTTTGCAATAACAAAATTTTTTGCTTAGGTTTGTACCATATAAAAATTTCAAAATTCAATTCAGGTAAAGAATTCAAATTCTGTTCAGGAGCGTCTCGGGCAGTATTGTGAGTGTTGAGAATGACGATATTTGTTCCAAGATAACTTCAGTAATTTAAAAACTAGCACCTTGAACAACCATTACCTCGGTTTGTGATAGTCGACGAAACGGCCGTTTCCGATTCCGGAATCGTACCGATAAACGCCGATTACAATTAAATTTAAAAAAATGAAGTTACGCCATTTATTCAGATAATTCAGCATTCAAATGATAATTATTGTTCTTATTTTATTTATTTAGGCAAGAAACTATTTTAGTTTTAGATATTTTAGTAGAACATATATTTTCTGCATATTTTTGGAAAAAAAATTCTTAAGATTTTCCTTCACTTATATACCAGATTTCCTCAGTGATTCTTTTTCTCGGTTCTATCCCAACTTATTTAAATTGAAAAATAAATAAATAAAAATGATGCTCCGATGATGCTATTTATAGGTACATAGCCACTGTGGAGTAATCTTGAAATCATCAGTAGCAGTGCCGTAACTAAGGTGAGGCAATTGGTGCCGTTGTCCTGGGAGAAATACAGAAAGAGACGCAAAGAGGGTTAAAAGCAGTGAACGCCGCTGATTTTATAGACAACAAAAACAGAAAGGCACACAAAACTTAGGGTAGCTTCGTTTAATTTTTGCCAAAAATTTAAGTTGGGGGGGTGAGCATAAAATGTTATATTTGGACCGGGCGTAACAATTCCCAGTTACAGTACTGATCAGTAGTACAGTTTCACTTTGCGGTCCATCATATGATGGCTACATCATCCATAGGCTAACGATTCTGCTTCTACAGTAGCCTCACTTTCTTTTTTGAATAAGTATTGTGGAAGGAGTATCTATCTTTTGATAGTTCTTACAATCAAAAATCTCATTTTCTATAAATTTGAAAATTTTGATAGTTTAATAGTCCATCAGAGTTTAAGGGGAGGCTAAGCCTCCTTAGCCTCCTCTAAAGTGTGAAGTTACTCACAACCGTAGTCAAGAGTTGGTAGGAAAAGCTAAGTATTGTACTGTCAATGTAATGAGAGGAAACCTTTTGACAATTAAGTGCAACCCCCGGACTAGTAAGGTTTTGGAGGTTAGCCTAAGATTATAAGCCCTGGGTTTGTTACGATTAAAAACTGATTATTAAATTAACCAACCTTCATTGTTCATTCCAAGGCTAGGACTTAATAGTTATTTGACTTAGATTGCTGGGTATGAGGTGTAATAAATAAAACAATAATAAAAAGAGAAAAAGTTTATTTTAATTTCTAAAAAATCAAGAGAAAGACGGCATTAAAATTGTAATCTTTTTTATAATTTTTCTAAGTGTATTGCAAAATTTTACTGATTTTTTGGGTGCAAAACAATTGTTAGTTTATTAAGGTAGGTACTTCATTGGTCGATATATTTCTCCATAGACATTTACTATGGCCAATTCTTCTTCTACGAAAAATAATGTAACTATTGCCATATATTCACCAACTAACATCAGCGGAGGAAACTTGCTATCGTCAATTACAAAATTGTAGGTATGGTAAGTTTCACCCTAAAATTTTCAATTATTTTATGGAAATATTAATTTTTTCTGTTCAATAAAAATAAAATTATTTCAAAAAATACCATTGATACCATGAGATTCGAAAAAAATTCAGATTGAAACTAAGACTTCCTTAGACATAAAAACTGAAAGTTTCCAAAAAAAACCAAGCTGAGTGAAAATTTGTTTCGACTCCACAAAAAGACTACCCTGATAGCAAATATATTGTATTACCTTTTTCCACTCGCACAAACTCATATTTCCACTCTCCTTCAAGGCTTTCAGTCCAGCAATATTTTGGTTAAAAATCTTACAATAATTAACTTGGAAGTGAATCGGAAACAATCTGTATTCGTTACTGGCGCGTTTGTACACTTGTGTTAATACCTAAAAAAATTAGTGCAACAAAATTATCAGAATTGTTATGTTGCTGATGTTACCTCAATTTTATTTCCAGTATCGACTCTGGAGCGCAAAGTGATATTGAATGCCGTCGCTGTACGATTATACTTAAACGTTTTGATTTCAAACTTATCCATTAACCGTTTATTTAAGCGGTGAACGTCACCTCTGCAGTTTCTTATACTGTAATCGGATTGGGTGAACTAAAAAAAAGCACTTAGCTACTGTTAACTCTTGTATAAGGGTATATAGCATAATTTTGTGAACAAGGAAAGATTCTACCTTTGTTAATATTTCATTAGATAAAACTTGGAAGGCCAAAACGCTTATCACCAAAACACATATCACTTTCATGGTTTTTGTTTCTTTGAAAATCGTGGCTGAACATTAATGAAAAAATATCCGCTGGAACACAGTTTATATAAAATATGTGCTATTATCTATATTCGATCTATTTTTTTAATAGTCCAACAGATCATTAAATGATTCCTGATAAATTTATTGTTTTTTTTACAAAACCATTAGTTTAATTATGTCATCCGTATATTCTAAACTATAGAACTGATTTTCTGTCGCAATCCCAAAAAGTATTTTAAAACTGCTGATATAAACGTATTTAAAAAATTTAAAACTCAAATATTAAGAAGTATTTGATAAAACGCTGGAACATGAAATCTCAAAAAAGATTTTAAATTTGATTACCAATACCAATATTCTTAAGCTTGGTTTATGCAAGACGCCGACGCACGCACCGCACGCACTGCACGCAAGCAAATAAAGTTGAAACATTGAATTTCTGTAGTAGCGTTTATGCACGTCGCTGACGCGCGTGACGTGCGTGCATAACCTCGAAATTTATTTCATCTTTGGTTTTCATTCACGGATTTAATAATAGTAACTGGATAGCTAATGCCAATACAAATTATTGTCTCAATACCGGCGGCCGCCATACTGTGTTGTAATGCTATTGGCTGACCGACAGCAAATAATATAAGAGATAATAGTACCGCGCACTTCAAATTACAAAATAGCTCTTTTTTGTACATTGGATTTTTTATTCTCATTAATCAAGAATCGTGATTTCATAGTAATTATTGATGTATAATAATATCAGTTTATTTAAAGCCTTTTGAACTTCTCTAATTTTTTTTATTTTATTAACATAATTAAAATTATTTTAACTTATTCAGGCTGCCATCATACATTTTATATTAATGGTGATTTTATATCGAATAATTGTTAATAATGGATTTAAATCCTAAAATTAAAATAAAAAACAATATAAGTTCAAATAAAGTATTTATTGATGTTTAAACAATATAAGTTTGTTTAAAGTTTTTCGAACTTTTTCGCCAGAAATGGTTTCATTAATATTTCTAGCCAAACTGTTAATTCTTATTCCAGAATAGCTTTTAATAATTTCGTTAATCAAAATTTTCTTGTGGGAAGTTTCTAACACAACTAAATCAAAACAGTGATCATTTAAAATTGGGAACAGGTTGTCATTGGATAATAATTTCGAACTTTCTCTTAACAAAGTGTCGATCAATTATAACCTCACTGTATTTCGAAGATTGAGAACTAAATGACAGGTCAGGGGCGACAATTTCTCGCAATCCAACAACCTAAGACATTAAAGTTACTAAAACATGTCACAGTATGGCGGCCAACAGGTGGTGGGCATTTATTGTGGTGGGAGTACCCAGAGATTGGCTATCCAGTTACTATTATTAAATCCGTGTTTTCATTGCAGCGCGTAACGCTAGGAACTTTTCAAGTTATATTATTGTTGTGGTACAATTTTTTTAAATTTAAAATTACGAAAGTAATTTATTATAAATCTTATTTTTGCAGATGATGTAAAGTAAATTTTTGTTCCTCATTTTATTTTACTAATTTATTTTTCTAAAATTAAAATTATTAGATATTAATAATAAATTAAAAATAAAAATATCAATTATAATTGTTACCTTAGCTTATAATTGATATTTAATTTATTTTTCATTATTGTGATATTTTCTAGAAATAATAATAGCACGATGAAAAATTATCGACTCCAAAGCTTAACTTTCATGCTCACCATATTTTGGGTCGAAAATACCTATAAAAGAAACCAGTCCATCTTTCTGATTTATTAGAAATAATAATTTTTGATTATCTGATTTAAAAAAATTTTAAATAATGAAATAAAATAACATTAGCGCCATCTACCGTAAGGTGAATTTATTCTAATTTGTAACCAGAAAACGCACTAGAACGCGTCAAACGCATTCGAACTGCATAAACCAATATTTTTGTGCGGCGTTTTGTGCTTGGCGTTTCATGCGTGCAGCGCGTGCGGTGCGTGCGTCGGCGTTTTGCATAAACCAACCTTTACTGTAATGCCTCCTTGTTAGTCCGTCTTAGTGCTGCCCTCTGTTACCACCTCACCAAGATTTTTCCTAAATAGCAAACCATTTCCTAAGGAAAAGTTTGTCATCTCGGTGTTCTTAATAAAATTATTCTAGATTCAGCAGTTGAATATGGTCTTAATCGCCCACTGAAATTTTTTGAAAATTAAAAATAGAGTTTATCCAATGGCCGATTTGGAGAATTTCTTCTTGTTATTTCTAAAAATAAAATAGGAAAAGAGACTAAGCAAAAAAATATAAAATTAAGCTTAAGTCACGTCAGTCTTAATTGGCGGAAACTGTAATAATTATCTATAGTTATATTAAAAACCACTTTATTTATATAAAAAAATTATTAGGTATGTACTTGCATTCATATTGTTTAATATTATGGTTACTATTTTTTTTCTATTCGGTTGAATGCGTTAATAGCCTGACGATCGTTAGAACATAATATAAATAACATGATGTGTTGTACGTATTATGGTTTCACCTCTTCAATTTTCTAATCTCTCATCAGAAAACTTTAAACATAAATTTTAAATAATTTTGTGTTGACATGCAAAATTATATAAATAAATTTAAAAATAAATGGTCAATGTGTAACCAAAAGCTGTGTATCAAAAGAGATAGCAAATTAACACCGAATTATTTGCTGCAAAATATTTAAAATAATCAGGATTAAAAGTACGGAAAATATGTAAGTATTATAAATTAAATGAGAAAACCAACATTACAACAGTCAAATGCATTCGATAAATAATATATCCTCTGCCGAATTCTGTTAGTAGAAAAATTTTGAGATTGCGGTACGACCACTATGTGCGATTAAGTTATCGGTAGGTTGCTACTGTGGAAAATAACCGAAGTCAAGATTACCCGTGTACTATCCGTTGAAGGAACATCTGGAGAGCATCTATTCAATCATTTTTAGTATATTCTAATAATAGCAGGGAACATTGATTGTAAATTAATAAATTACTTTGGTAGTCGTATGGGGTGAAGTGAATCAGATGGGGTGAAGCGAACCACAGGCACATTATTTTGAACTTTGCAAGTTGTCATGAAAAGGCATCTCAGGCTAATCTCAAAGCTCTCTCTGGTGTAAATAAATAAATAATAAATTATTTTGTATTATTTGTGAAAACCTTTCATCAAAGCAATATTGGTCCGATAATGGCTGAATATTGGCAGGCAATATTGGTTGTCAAAATTTGCCCAAAATTACAAAAAGGTACAGCCGATATTGGTCTAATATTGATTTCTCATATCGCTACAATATTGGAAAATATGGATTTCCTATATCGGCGCAATTTTGAACTGATATTAGTTAAAGATTGGTGGTATACAATATTGGTTACCAATATTGGCCCAATATTGCACCAAGCTACAGCCAATATTGGTGAAATATTAACTTCCTATATTGGCGTAATATTAAAGAACTATGTTGATCTGATATTGGTTCCAGATTGCACCAAGCTGCAGCCAATCTTGGTGCAATATTGACTTCCTATATTGGCGCAATATTGAAAACCTATATTAATCTGATATTGGCTGTAAATCGTCAGGCAATATTGGCCCAATATTGCACTAAGCCAAAGCCAATATTGATTTACAATATCAGCGCAATATTGGGAAACAATCTTGGACCGATATTGGCTGAATCTTGCAATATTGCACCAACATCACATATTGGCGCAATATTGCTCCAACATTATGTGCTACATGAGTTCAGTCAAAACAATATTGAAAAACAATATTAGACCGATAATGTCAGTCCAATATCGGTACAATATTGAAAACTAGTATTGGACCAATGTTGACTGAAGATTGGCAGGCAATATTGGCGCAATATTGCACTAAGTTATAACCAATATTGGCCTAATGCAATATGAAGCCTACATTTAATATTGATCTAATATTTCCCCAATATTGCTCCAACATTGTGTGCTACATGGGTCAGGTCTTCTTGTTAACTTATCCATGTGCTATAATTTGTCCTTGGTTTGGACTTCATGATTCACAAGTGTTTTAGGGTCACCCTTAGGCTTTTGTTTCCAATTTATTCTTTATTGAATTTAATTCAAAATGTCCCCTTGGTTTGTTCTTTATGCTATGCTATTCTTGCTTCTTCTTTATTTGGTGTTGTGGCTTTTTTTTCCTTTTCCGCCTTTTGCACCTAGGTTACTTCGCTTTGAAAAGGTTCTTGCTGTGAATTAGTTTGCTTAGGTAAGAAGACTTCTCTGAAAGTGTCCCTCTTTTTGTGGTGTCCCCTGTGTTTGGTATCTTTAAGATTTACAGGGTGTCCTTAGATGACGTTGTGAATCTGGTTTAAAGTGTTCTGATTAACCTGGGTGGGAAGGCTGATTCGGAAGTTTTTTCTCAAGGTTTAACCGTAGGACACCTTTTTGTTGCTACGGCATGTCCCGAGAGCTGTTTGATTGCTTGGTGTTTATTGTACCACGGGAGATGATTCTCTGAGGAGACTTCTGACTAGGGGGGTCTTCGTCTTCAATTGGTCTTGCAAAAATAGTTTTTAGGGCCAGGAAGGGGTAGAATAGTACCGGGCGTGTTGTCCTGTATACTTTATCCAAACTTGGAGAGGTATCCTTACCATGAAAGGCATTACCTTCTGATCGCTCGTCCCTATATAGTTCGCATTCCATGATTCTTTGCATCGGTTTATCCATAAGCCCAACAGACAGAGCATATACCATTGGCGGTATTTCCCAATCGTTCGAAATGCCTGCCGAATTCTCCATGCTCTGTTAGAATTTGTGTATCTTTAAAGGTCCCGTTGGCAGGTGCGGACTGGTCCATCTTCGGTATGAAAGAATGAGTTATTCTCCCATACTCTCCGTTGTCTGCTATTTGCTTTCTTTAGCTGGGTCTTATACTTGTACTGGGTTGGGTCAAAGTTTTGACCCAGGAATAGCGTAGGCCGGCCTAAAAAGATTCCATCGAAAGAAAATGGCAGCGCACCGGATTGGTGTGCATCTATTATTGACCTCTTAAATCAATGACTTTCTGCGAATCCTCGTCGGACTGCAGGCAAAAGATTGAATATTGAAGCGGGGAAAAACGTCTCCGGAGCCGATATTCAGAAAATGATCGGGATCTTGGAAAGCAAAGACGATAGCGAATCTGATCCAGAAGAAGAAGAATTCTCAGGAAACGAAAATAAAGAAAATTTGAAATTCATGTAGGGGACCCTGTCCTAGTGACGTTCGAAACTAATCAAAATGACAGTGTTTATTTGAAGGCCATCTCAAGTGTGGTCGGCCAAGAATACCGTGTCAATTTCATTAGGAAGAAACAAAGATTAAAATGAATGTTTTTTTAAAGCTGCAGGTCTGTTCTGCAATCCAATTATGTCGGTAGCACCAAACAGCAAAAACGATTTCAAGGACCAAATCCATTCAAGCGTGCAGGAAGCGCTAAGCTAAATTCTCCACTAGCTGGGTTCAACCATAGCAGATGAAATTCAACTATAATAATTCTAAGGACTTTTGGGAATAATGAGCTTTTAATGATTTAATTGTGTAATTTAACCCCCATTTAATCCTTAAAACTTCTGGTGGCTGTTACTCTGGGTCAGTAGAAAGTCTTACCAATTTTATGAAAGGAAAATGTCACCAAAGGATGCCATTTTACCCTTAATCAAAAGTAGATTCCTAAGCATAGAGAGTTGTAATTGAAAAAAAAACTTTCCAACGTGATTCATTTTACCCCTTAAGTAAATTTCAAAGTGAATTTGAAAATAAAAAAATTACTAAATTAAATACTAAATACTAAATACTAATTACTAAATACTAAATACTAAGTACTAAATACTAAATACTAAATACTAAATACTAAATACTAAATACTAAATACTAAATACTAAATACTAAATACTAAATACTAAATACTAAATACTAAATACTAAATACTAAATACTAAATACTATATACTAAATACTAAATACTAAATACTAAATACTAAATACTAAATACTAAATACTAAATACTAAATACTAAATACTAATTACTAAATACTAAATACTGAATACTAAAAATACTAAATAAATACAAAAACTGGTCTGAAACATTTATTTAGATTTTGCATTTCAATCAGTTAACACTTTTTTGTTTAATAAAATATTTTGGTGCAGATAATTCAAATTAAGATAAACTAATTAATTTATAGGTGTTGGAAGATAAACTTCTCCAAACGCATCAGTTGAAGCTACTTCTGTTTCGAAGTACATCAATTTGGATTCAACTTTATATTCACCTGTTGGAATAACTGGAGGAAATAAAGTGTCATCAATGACAAAATTGCAGACACGATAAACGACGCCCTAGAAATTTTTATTGCGTACTTAGTATATAAAAATAATATATTGATCTGCATACCTTATCCCACATGCAAGATTTCACGTTTCCACATTTTAGTGCATTCATGAGCCCATAGATATTTAGATTGAAAACTTTACAATAGTTAACTTGATAACGAATTGGAAATCTGCGATATTCGTTACTTGTAAATTTATACGCTTGGAATACTATCTAAAAAATTAAAAATGTAACAATTATTTTGAAAATTGGTATGTCTGGCAATAAGTAAAATAAGAGTTAGAGTTGTAAAACAAATTTTCACCTCTAGCTTATCCTTCATATCCACTTTTGCAATGAAAGTAACATTTATGGCAGCTACCGAACGATTATACTTGTAAGTTTTTAACTCAATCTTTTCCATGTAATCTTTATTTACATAGGTTACATCTGCTCGGCAATTTCTAATTTTGTACTCACTTTGATGAAACTAAAAAAATTAAATTTAAATATTAAGAAATTTCTAGCAAAATAATTATTACCTTAGATAAAAAATCACCGCTGTAAATTTCATGCACTGCAATACTAATTATTATTGCAAAAAAAATATTTTTTAATATCATTTTGTCGCTTCCTTCCCTTCGATCTTAATGTTGAGAACAAAATAACTATAAAAACACCAAAAATAGTTAAAAAAGCAATCTCTTCACTTAAATGATAATTGTAGTGTGAAGATATCAATGTCAAAATAATTTTTCTGGTGTACTCGACCATAAACTAATGTATAAAAAATTATTGTTTTCCATATTTATTTTTTTGAAAAACCATTCAATTACAAAGCAATTTTATATGTCGTCAACGAATTAAATATTGTAATTTTCAAGTTCCTAAACAATATATCTATGCAAACATCTATTTAAGTAACTTTAACCTTCTTGGTATTTTTGAATAATAAAAATCTTAATTTACAAACTAAACCAATAGTTTTAACCAATACAAACAGGATAATCACTATAAGTATAGCACAAAACCCAATAATGTCTAAGAAGTAATACTGGTGCACAGGAAGGTCTAAAGCTGGACTTCTTAAATGTTTTGCTCCTTTATGTCTTAGTACGTGCTCTGACCACCAGATTGCTTTTTCCAATCCTGTCATAGGTTGATCTTTAGCTAAACTAGCCAATTCTTTAACTCGATTACGATATCTGAAATTCAAATTGCAAAACTTACTCTAACTATGTAATTGTTGATAGTTACATGGGATTTTTAATAATTTCCAAAATTTTACTAGATAATTCTTCTTCGGTCATAGTTTTATGATCAACCCACAGTCCAATCCCTTTTTGCTCGATTAACTTCGCATTAGAAAGTTGATCTCCAAACATGGGCATTCCAAGTATGGGTACTTCGCTATATAAAGATTCTTCTGTGGACTGCAATCCACATTGCGAGATAAATAATTTTACATTTGGATGCCCTAAAATTGCGCTTCAAATTTTTTTTTCAAAATAAAAGTTTTACTTACTCAAAACGTCCTGCTGTGGAGCCCACTTTGTAATCATGATATTATCCGATTTTCCCGACAAATCATTATCTTCAAATTTCCATAAGACTTTGTACGGAAGTTTACTGAGACTTTGAAGTATAATTTGTAAGGTTTCCTCTGTCAGATCTTTACTTTGAGCGTTACTGCCCAAACTGAAGTATATGACACCTTCGGAAGCATCATTTAAATATTTTTGGATATCCTGCAAAATAATTCCATATTACTTAAACGTTGAGGACCGAACTACCTGATTTAATTACTTTGGGCAGTACTTTTGGTGCTCTCAGGTGCATACCAGTACCAATTTGAACAACTGCAGGTACCAACGGTCTAATCGGATGCAAAATCGAATCTGTATTAATAAACGCCATATCGATTCTTTCTAGAATGTTATCCAAACTGGAAGAGCTACTTCCAAAGTGTTTGTTCAACACCAACTGCATTTCCGGTTTGGTGTATTGGTAGAAAATATCATTAAACAAATTGAACATACAGCTAATCAAACGTTCCATGAAGTTTAATTTTGCGATGAAAGGTAAACCAGCAGAAGGATACAATATTGGATGAGTTGGGTTGCCCATTTGGTCATGAAGTGGATTAGTACCATCTAGAGAAATTACAGCAATGACTGGACAGTCAAATCGTTCTCCAAAAGCGAAAAGGATTGGTGAACCAAATTCCACAAACACCAAATCAAAATTTTGTTTTTTATTTTTGATTAAACTCTTTACTTCTGGATTTTGCAATAGATTGTCACTTATATTTGTCATTAATCGAAACAATATCAGGAACAATTTCCAATTTTTCCGTTTTAGCTCTTCCAACATTTGCGTTTTCATGTCGTTCCATTGGTCATAAATGTAGTGTAAATCGATTTCGGTTAGATTTGTAAGTGCAGGGTCTTTGATTGGATCCGTGGTAATGGTAGTAACCCGATGTCCTCTTAGAGATAATTCCTTCCATATTGGTTGAAACACTACTTGGTGACTGTAGGAAGGACTTGGCACCACAGCTAATATGTTAGCTCCTTTGGCACCAAAAATAATTTGAAATATAACTAATATCACTGCGCTGATAAGCATATTATGAATTTTTTTTTAGAATGAAATGAGTTAGTAGATACCAATTCTATAGTATTACTTCATTATTCTTATCTGTTCGTTATCGATCACTGCGATTTGTGATAAAAAATGATACCAAAATTACGTACTTTAAAAATAAACTTTTAATAAAATTTTATTTAAGCTACTTTAGCCTTATTGCTACTTTTGAATAAAAATCTTAATAATTTACAAGCTAAAGCAATAGTTTTAAATAATATCAACATGATAACCACTGTAATTAAACAACAAAAGCCAATTACATCTAATAAATAATACTGGTATGCCGGAATATCTACAGCTGGACCTCTTAAATGTTTAGCTCCTTTATGTCTTAGTACATATTCTGTCCACCAGACGGCTTTTTCTAATCCTGTCATAGGTTGATCTTTAGCTAAACTAGCTAATTGTTTAACGCGCTTACGATACCTACAATACAGTTTTGAAAAATAATTCTAAACTATTTGCCAGTTAAGAGTTACTTGGGATTTTCAATAATTTCCAAAATTTTTCTAGAAAATTCCTCTTCAGTTATAGTTTTATGGCTAACCGATAGTCCAATTCCTTTCATCTCAATTAGCTTCGCATTAGCTTCCTGATCACCAAACATGGGCATCCCAAGTATTGGCACTCCGCTATATAAAGATTCCTCCGTGGATTGCAATCCACATTGCGAAATAAATAATTTAATATTGGGATGCCCTAAAATAGAGCTGATAACTCTGATTTATGAAAATATTAAATTTATGCCGTATACTAATAGTCACGGATTAATCTGAGATTTAAGATAATCCTAGAATTTACCAATGAGATTACTGGAATTTATACCGTATCGTATCAACAGCTGCTATTTCGAGAATTAATCTTGAATCTCTGATTAATCCATGACTATTAGTACGGGCATAACTCACTTAAAACGTCTTGCTGTGGAGCCCACTTGGTAATCATAACATTATCCGGCTTTGCCGATAAATGATTATCTTCAAATTTCCACAAAATTTTATAAGGAAGTTTTTTGAGACTTTCCAATATGACTCCTAAGGTTTTTTTTGGAAGATCTTTACTTTGAGCGTTACTGCCCAAACTAAAGTATATAACACCTTCAGGAGCATCGTCTAAGTATTTTTGGAGGTTCTGCAAAATAATTACATAATTACACTGTGAGCACTGATTTACTCAATGAAATTACATTTGGTAATGCGTTTGGTGATTTTAGATGAATTCCACCTCCAATTTGAACAACTGCGGGTACCAACGGTCGAATCGGATGCAAAATTGGATTCGTATTAATAAATACCATATCAATCATATCCATTATATTGTCCAAATCGGAAGAGGTTTCCCCGAAGTGTTTGTTCACTACTGCCTGCATTTCCGATTTTTTGTATTGGTAGATTGCATCATTGAGCAGATTAAACATACAACTCATCAGCCGTTCCATGAAGTTTAGTTTTCCTATGAAAGGTGAAGCAGCAGCAGGATATAATACAGGATGCGTCGGATTACCCATTTGAGTGTGAGCTGGATTAAACCCATCTAATGAAATTACAGCAATAACTGGGCACTTAAACCTTTCTGCGAAAGCGAAAAGTACTGGTGAACTATATTCCACCATTACTAAATCAAAATGTTGATTTTTATCTTTGAGTAAATTTTGTACTGCAGGGTTCTGCAACTCAGTATCGCTTATATTTGTCAACATTCGAAACATCATGAGAAATAATTTCCAATGACTCTCTTTTAGTTCTTCCAATATTTGAGTTTTATTTTCTTCCAAATCATCGTAGATATAGTGTAAATCAATTTCTGTAAGATTTGTAAGTGTAGGGTCTTTAATTGGATTCGTAGTGATGGTAGTAACTTGATGTCCCCGTAAGGATAACTCTTTCCATATTGGTTGAAACACTACTTGGTGACTGTACGAAGGAGTTGGTACCACTGCTAAGATATTCGCTCCATTGGAACCAGCTATACTCTGAAATATAAAAATTATTAGTGCACTGATCAGCATGGTATGTTGTACTAAATTATTTCAACAATAAAAATTTATTATTAGATGCTACTGCTTACTACTACAATATTACTAAATTTTTTTTATCAGATAACTGAAATTTGAACTGATAAACTTTTAATTTAACTTAAAACTACTTAACTAAAACTTATTAATTTAGAAATATTAATTATATATAAGTAAATATTTACTATAATTTTGAAAAATAATGTTTTCTTAAAATGAAAACAAAGATTTAACATAAATAGTTTAGGAAATAATCAATTCCAAAGTTTCGATATTTTACATAAAAGTCGGTCAATTGCTCATTCTACTTCACCAGATCAACGGATCAACAGACTGGGGACAAATTCCCCCAAACAAAGCTAAAGATGTTCGGCACCGAGAATCCCTGGAACGACACCTCTAAATATTTAGGTATAACACTCGACCGGGGACTTCGGTGGAGCCTTCATATCAAAGCAATCACGGAGAGACCGCGCTGGGTCGCTTATTAAATAAAAATAGTAAATTAGTAACAAGCCCATCCAAACTTATGCAACATCAGCCTTCAGGTTGTGAAAACATTGCACTGAGTCGTGCCATGAAGACCCAATAGCACATCTCCTCCTGTAACGACTGTAGGAGGACTCCATGAGGTTTTCATGGAGAAAACTCTATGACACCTCAGCGGTATTGGAAATCTCGTTATTCCTAGGACTTAGTAATTATCAGCTCGAGGACTTTCTAAGGTACAAAAAGCCCAAGGCAGTCCTGCAGTCCATTTAATAATTTCTTTAATTTTCAGAAGAATACATTAATCTCCCACAGGACAAATAAATTACAAAACAGCAGATGTCGCATAAATGGAACCAGAAAGGTTCCGTATCGTACCGTACGTACCTTACCATCATTGGCCATTGAAAGAACCAGCTCTTTTTTTTTTTGAAAATTTAACCTAAAATTGGAAAGTTTGAGTTTCTAATAAATTGTCTCCACTGCGAGTGTGACCAAAGTGGTCTGGCCACTATTGCCTTTGATAAGGTAGCAAGGAACGAGTTAATGTCCCATTGGACAATAAAGATTCCGGAACGTCGAACAATTTTATTTCTTCTTTATCAGGAGTTTAGAGAATGGAGTTTAAAGAATGGAGTTCAGAGAATGAAGTTTAGAGAATGAAGTTTAGAAATTAGAGTTTATCGAATGGAGTTTAGAGCTTAGAGTTTAGAGAACAGAATTTAGAGAATAGAGTTTAGAGAATGGAGTTTAAAGATTAGAGTTTAAAGAATGAAGTTTAGAGAATGGAGTTTAGAGAGTAGAGTTTAGAGATTAAAGTTTAGAGAATAGAATTTCGGGAATGGGGTTTAAAGAATGGAGTTTAGAGAATGGAGTTTAGAGTTTAGAGAATAGAGTTTAGAGTTTAGAGTTTAGAAATAGAGTTTATTTAATTTTGTTAAAGAAATATATAAATATTTTACTACAAAGTTTAAACATTAATTTTGAAGTCAGGGGAAACGGAGATTTGTTCCACTTACGAAACCTGTTTATACATTCCAAATTAAAAATTCTCCGTCTCCCCTGACTTCAAAATTAATGTTTAAACTTTGTAATGGGGAAGGAGGGAGAGGATGATAAGTAAAATTTTCAAGTTAAGTGTCCGAAAATTTTTAAAGGGAACAGTATTTCAGTAGTATAGTATGGTGCTTTTATTCTTAATTTTAATTTTTAGAAATATATTTTTAGAAACCGAATATATTGAGATGACCTTACCTCTTAAAACCCAAAATAGTATAAATTTAAAATCAACGATGTTAATTTCTTTAAAATGCAATTTATTTTATGTGATGTATCTCGATGTGATCTGCTATACCACATGACTCTTAGGCTATTTCTAATATTATGCTTTTAATTCCAGCTTCGTCCAAAATCAAACAAATTAATAAAATTCTTACTCACAGTGTAAATCAAAAATTTTATTCACTAAATTATCAAAATTAACTATGAACAAAATTTACAAGTACGGAAACCATCCGTAAAAGCGACCACTCCGGTCGACGCGGACGGCAAAAAACGAAGTTACAATCAATTTCTTGTCAACATAAAAAGTTTTGACGTCAATAATAATAATTATTCAAATACTTACAAATTATAAAATCTTTATACCAAAATAATTTTAAATTCAAAAATAACAATCAAAATAAAACTCAAACAAAATTGATTTTGAAACAAGACAATATGTTTTAAATCACTTCGTGATCCAGTCAGCCGATGTGGTAGCGCGAATAGTTAGTTAATAATATGAATTTGACAACCATAATCTAAATTCCTAAATTCAGGTACCTAAATGCAAAGATGTTAATGAATGACCCTATATAATCTCATAAATATAGAGAAGGGGGGGGGTGGAGAGATGGTTTTCTGCGATAGAATTTCTTTTCGTGGGTGAAAATTGTGTTTGACCAGCCAGGAACGCTCTCCCAAAAAATCACATCGTTACCTAGTATAACCGTGCGGGAAATATGGTGACACAAAGATATATAGATACATATAATATATACCAGTGGCGTATTTAGAAAATGCTTTTGGGGGGGGGGCAGACTAAATATTTTCCGGAATCTTTTTAATCCGTTCGTGCGCGTGCATGGTAAAACTCTTGACAACTTCCAGAAATCAAAAAAAGTATATTCAAACAAAATTTTATTAAAAAATATAACATTATTAAAGAGGGCTTTTGGGATACAATCCGAGTCTTCCTTGGGGGGGGGCAATTTACCCTTTGCCCCCCTCTAAATACGTAAAAATAGAGCAGAAATAGATAAAAAGTTAAATTTTTCATTTGCAACTCATAAGCTCAAAAATACATTTTTTTCTTTGAACACAATCACTAAGCTAGGTTCTTCAAATCGGGTGGTCTGGAAGATTTAATGCTAAAGCTCTAATGAGTGATATGGCTCAAAATTTTTTATTTTTACCCAAAAATACGTGGGGTAAATATTCCGAAAATTTTCTGTACATTCGTTAGGAATTCCCTTGGAAATCATTGGAAATCCTTGGAATTCTTGGAAATAGTTGGAATTCGTTGGAAATCCCTGGAATTCTTTAGAATTAATTTTTTTAAAGGATATCCAGGCAAAAACACGGCTCTGCTCTGTAGGTTTAAGTTACTGCTTTTTAGGAAAAGAGAGGTTCCATGCGAAGATGTATATATTTAATAGGTCAGTTCTGGAAGTCAAAGAATGTTTTCATTGTAGAAATTGAACCGGTTGGAGATAATTTGGTTAGGGGTCATTTGGTTGGGTATTATTTGTTGTGGAAATCATTTGCCATTTGTCGCTAGGAATCATTTGGCATCAGGATCATTTGGATACTCTGGGCTCATTCTCTTAAGAGAAACATCACTAAAAGCCACCAGAACTCAAAAAGCATAGATCTCTAAGCCCAAGCTTTCATTAAAAACACTCCTAAAGGCTAAATTTTGAAATTTCTAGAAAGATGGGATTTTACACCTCATGCAATTGTTTAATATCATTCCTGAAGCCTTTTTAATTAAAAAATCGCAGGTGTACTATGGCAGGAACCATACTCAACCGTGAGCGTCATGGATTTCAAGAATAAATTAGCTCTTTTCACACGGTGAAAATAGAAGGGGGGGACAAATTATGATAATAATTAATTATGAATTTTTCTTTCTGAATTTTCCTAATTTACAATAAATATTAAATAACAATTTGACAATAATTGAAAAGACAGTAATAAAATGATTAAGTAACCTTAGTTTTTTTGGTATTTTTAAATAGGTTTTTCAATTTGCAAACCAAACAAATAATTTTAAAAATTAAAAACGCAATAATCGCTGTAACCAAGAGACAAAACCCAATCACGTCTAATAAATAATACTGATATGCAGGAACATCTAGGGCTGGACTTCTGAAATGTTTCGCTCCCTTGTGCCTTATTACGTACTCTGTCCACCAAACTGCTTTTTCTAATCCTGTCATAGGTTGATCTCGAACTAAATTGGCTAACTGTTTAACTCGATTACGATATCTACAATACAAAATTTTTTAAATTATTCTAACTTTTTTATTTTAAAAATTACTTTGGATTTTTAACAAGTTCCAAAATTTTACTGGAAAATTCCTCTTCAGTTAATGTTTTATGGTTAACCCACAGTCCAAATCCTTTTAGCTCAATCAACTTTGCATTGGCCAATTGATCACCAAACATTGGCGTTCCAAGTACTGGTACTTCCTTATGTAAGGCTTCATCCGTGGATTGTAATCCACATTGGGAAATAAATAATTTAATATTTGGGTGACCTAACAGAGTTTTACATTTTTGTTCTGGTTAACATTAAAGTTGCTTACTCAGTACATCTTGTTGAGGAGCCCACTTTGTAATCATGACATTATCCGGTTTCCCAGCTAAATGATCTTCAAATTTCCATAAAATTTTATAAGGAAGTTTACTCAGACTCTGCAGTATAATTTCTAAAGTCTTCTCTGCGAGATCTCTACTTTGAGCGTTACTGCCCAAGCTGAAGTATATGGCACCTTCGGAAGCACCATCTAAGTAGTTTTGGATATCCTGAAAATTAATTGATTAATTCAATTTTGGTCACTGACTTACCTTATGAAATTACTTTGGGCAATGCTTTTGGAGGTTTTATATGAATTCCACCACCAATTTGAATAACCGCAGGTACTAATGGTCTAATTGGATGTAAAATGGGATCTGTGTTCATAAATGTCATATCAATTATTTTTTCGTCTAAGGCATCCAAACTGGAAGAGTTGCTTCCAAAGTGTTTGTTCACTACTGCCTGCATTTCCGATTTTGTGTAGAGGTAGATTACATCATTGACCAGATTATATATAAAGCTTATCAGACGGTCCGTGAAGGTTACTGTTTCAATAAATGGTAAACCAGTAGCAGGGTACAGTACGGGATGCGTCGGATTGCCCATCCGATTATGAAGTGGATTAAAGGCATCCAGTGAAATTATAGCAATAACTGGGCATTTAAATCTTTCTCCAAAAACCAAAAGCATTGGCAGATGATGTTCCAGCAATACCACATCAAAATGTTGTTTTGGATTTTTGATTAGCTTTTGCACTGCGGAATTCTGCCACTCGGCGTCATTTACATTCGTCATCAATCGATACATCATGAGATACATTCCCCAATAACTATCTTTCAACTCTTTCATAACCGACGTTTTCATATCTTTCACTTCATCGTAGATGTAATGTAAATCTATTTCGGTTAGATTTGTAAGTGTAGGATCCTTAATTGGATCCGTAGTTATGGTAGTAACTTGATGTCCCCTGAGAGATAATTCTCTCCATATTGGTTGAAATACCACTTGGTGACTGTAAGATGGGCTTGGTACCACAGCTAATATATTCGCACCTTTGGAACCAGTAATTATTTGCAACACAACAAATAGGATTGCACTTATGAACATCGTTGGCACTTCGTTTGAAATTATTCTATAAATAAATGCATTATTAGATTCTTACTGCAAGTTTATGTAATTTAAGTTATTTAAAATTTTAATGATAAGCTTATCGCATGTTAATTATGATAACCTTCACAACTCAATTACTCGTTCAAAGGGTCATTATAGTAATTTTGCGATGTAAAATTCTTTTATTGCAGCAGTTTGGACGGTTCAACCCCACGCGCACGCCACTGTAATCATGCAAAGACAAAAGCTGCATCTGCTAATCAGTAGCTGTCAGTGGTTATTTCAAATTCGTGTGAAAGCAATTAATTTATTGTATTTTTAAAAATAAAAAAACAAACTTTTCCTAGTAGAGAAGAGTCAACAAGATGATCGGAGAAGGGATTTAATCTACCAGAAGAGTCTTTTAATAGCCACTGAATTTTTCTGATTTTTTAAACTTTTATTTAAAACTATTCGTGGTCATCTAGAATGTCAAGTTGATTTCTACACGCCGTTCATTCCATTATATTTTATCACAAGATAAGATACTGGGATAATCGTGGAGTAAAAACTAGCAATATACTGACGCTATTTTTGTCTTTACTTACTGCTATAAGTAGCAGCTGCGCGAATTTCATTAATTTATTGATATTATTAAACTAAAATCGCACAGAGGAAAAGTGTTTCCAAAGCAGTCGCGAGAAACAACAAATTTCATGAGACTTAATAAAATAAATAACATAAAAAAAACATTTTTCTGCAAATTTCCACTTCTCGTTAAGAAACTGCCTAAAAATAAGTTTTATAATAATTAGAAAATAAAATATAAAAAAAACACGTTAATGTGTGTATATTGTGATGAATTCATCCAACTTTAATGGTTTTAAATTTCATTTAATGAACTGCAAAAATGGAAATGCAAATGCAATTTTCAACCAAAATTTTTATTTGAAGCTACTCTGCGATTTTGACAAAAGAACATCGTTTTTAAAAAACTTGTATGCAGTTTTTCCAAAATTAAACAAATATCTTTGTGGCAAGCAATGTCTAAAATTCCTGCAACAACCGCTTCTGTACATAAACATTTTACGATACTACCCCCCTAGATTTAATTTCTAAAAAAAAGCTTACAACTTTATCTACAAAATCTGTTATTAAATGTTTCTTTGAAAAGAAAATTTTCACATTTTTTTGTTTTTGAATGTTCGTTAAGGTCCGAGTAAGGTTTCTACGGAAAAAAAACTTGGAAAAGTTATCTGGAAAATAGAAAAATTCGGGAAAAATTAAAATTACTTCATTCCTATTCAGATAGATGGCACTACATGCGCAAATGCCGTTTGACATTAGATGTATAGATTAAATTAAAATTACGCAGTATTCGCATTACGAATTCTTCAAATATTATTACAAAATCGAAATTAAGAATAAAACAAATCAAGAATAAATAATATGACTACCCATGGCTGCACGTAGTTTAAAGACCTATATCGAAGTATTTCCGACAAATGTGCAAATTATTTTATTTTTCGTGAGATCCCGGGCGAAGCCGGGTACCCAGATAGTTTTAAATAATTATGTAGACTTCTAACCCGCCGTTCCAGCAAAACTATTAGTTTGTTGTTAAATACTTCTCGATTCAGGTGCTTCATCTACAGGTGCTACTAGAAAAAAAATGTCTACTAGAAATTAAAAAAACTTTTTTCAAGTCATTTTTCCATTGTATAATTTGTGAATAATTTATTTTACACATTTTTACAATCAACCAATCATCCAATCTGCCTTTATTTTCCAATCTTATCTACTACTAGCTGACCCGGCGAACTTCGTATCGCCTCAGAACTTGAACCATATAAATTATTTGTAAAATTCTAGAACATCGTACCGCCTCAGAATTAATATACCAAGTGACTCGGCGAACGTTCTGCCATATAAATTATAGCTGGATACCCGGCTTCGCCCGGGGTCTCTTTAAAAATAAAATACTTTGCATTAGTCTACGTACTCGAACGTTTTCCAATCTTGCTTTCCGTTACTCGTTTGTTTCATACGAACGGACTTCAGCAATGCGTACACACAACAAAACAGTAATTTTGGTTTTTCTTTTGTCTATCTATATATAGTTATGGATACCCGGCTTCACTCGGGGTGTTATTAAAAATAAAACGCTTTGTTTATGCCTGAAGTATTTTGATGTAGGCTCTTGGACTTCGTGCAGCAACATTCTGAAAAAGAATTAAAACGGGTAGAATGGATGATAAAATTTATTTAAACCAAAGTAACAATATTTAGGTACACTCTGTAGATATATTTATCATAGCTGACCCAACGGACGTTGTCTATTATTATTTTATCGTAATGCTAAAGGATACACAATATTTTTGGTAGTTCCATTCGGTGAATAAATGTACAAATTTTTTGGTGTGCCAACTCGGGAGCAAGCAACATACAATTGGCCGTGTGAAAAACACGAATTCTCCAAATTCAAGCCCGCAATAGTTAATGATTGCCCTTGTGCTTTGTTGATTGTAATCGCGAAGGCAAGACGCAAGGGGAATTGAAGCCGCTTGAACTGGAATGGTAAATCGTTGGTAATCATCGGTATGCGGGGAATCAACACATCTTCCCCTTTGAATTTGCCACTGATGATTGTTGCCTCGATCAAATTTGGTGTCAATTTTTTTATGGCCAGTCTGGTTCCGTTGCACAGTTTTGGCGCGTTCAAGTTTCTAATGAGTATAACCGGTGACCCAACTTTCAATCTCAATGTGTGTGGTGGCATTCCAGGTGGCTCTAGTGAATTTAGAAATTCGGTAGGATAATTGACTGCTTGTTCTTGCTCCATCAGTGTATCTATTGATTTGTATTTGACTGATTGTCCGGGCAATTTCAATTGAATTTGTTCATTCAGCTTGTTCACATCGTCATTTTTGGGGGCTAAAATTGCACGTTCGCACAGCCAATCAGGATTTTTGTAGTTGCTTTTACATTTGGGTAATGTCCTATATAGGGAAATTAATCCAATTATCCGTTGATCCATCGATCCGTTGATCCGTCGATCTGTTGATCCGATGAATAGGCACTATTTGCCACATATTTTATTAAAGTTTGTTGAAAGCCGTTCTAAAGTAGCCTATCTTCTTCGCAGCATCGTAATTAGCTTATACACCAAATTTCATAAAGATTGGTCAAGCGGTCTAGGAGTCTATAAGGAACATACATACATACATACATACATACATACATCCATTTTTATATATATAGATAGATAGATTTCCATCTTAAGTACTTAGCAATATCACCAAATTACCTCAAAATTTTATTTTTCACTTTTTAACTCACATTAAACACTTATCTCTATAAACCTTTCTCTGCAAAGAGCGGAGCCAGACAATAATTGAAGGTGGCCGGTTGAACGCGGCAGTTTTAACTCGGCCGTTTGAACGCAGAGACGTTTGAAAGCAGGGACGCTAGAACGCAGGGATGTTTGAACGCGAGAAATTAGATGCAATTGCATCCCGCCTCCCTGAAGAAAATTACAATTTTGTGTCTACATCAAAGGAGATCCACCCCCTTTCTGGTAGCACACTTTGTAGAGTAGTACCGGTCTAGAGGGAGCAAATCTCGGATTCACCCTAAAATCTAGACATTCATTATAGACTATTAGTTATCTTACGGACCCTTACGTGGGAGAAGAGGGAGTCAAAAATTACTCAAGTAGTTCGAATTATCGTTCCCCCCCCCAATAGCAAATTTTAAGTATTAATTTTGAGGTATGCCTCGAGGGAGGCACGTCCCCCCCCCCCTCGAAATGTTAAAAAAAACAACAATTGTTTGTAATAATAAAAATTCCCGGAAGGGAATCCGCTGAAAATGTTACTTTTTACGAAAGGTTTTTATTAATGCCCCCCCCCCCCCGAAATGAAATCCTGGCTACGGGCCTGTCATGTGCGCAACACACTACACCTACCGAGACACCTACACACATCATGTGCGTACGTAAAATACGGTATCCAGTCATTTGGCCGAATTTTTTTGGCTGACAATCATTTGGCCGACAGTTTATACCAATATTTGATGTACTTAGGGGCCGTTCATGTATTGTGTAAAACATTTTTTTAAGTTTTGGACTTCCTCCATAGTCCATACCATAAAAAGAAAAAATAAGAAAATGTATTCTCCCCCCCCCCCACAATAATCGTACGTAAGATTAATTGTTACCCAATGACGAGCTAGATGGAATCGGGTTAAAAGAATTTTCGATATATACTCGTATTAACGTTAAAAGTAAAATTAAAAAAATTTATTTAAATATTTATTTATTTTCCAAAAAAAAAAATGTCGGCCAAATGATGTGTCGGCCAAATGATTTATCGGCCAAAAACTGTCGGCCAATAGAATTCGGCCAAATAATTTTCGGCAAAATGACAGTGATTCCTAAAATAAGAGGTGCTTGACAATGTACTCATTTACCATTTTTTTCTTTGAAATAATATTGAGTCGCTTGTTCAAAATTTGGCAGCCCACCCCTGCGTGCAACTACATTATTATTTTATTTTAATATAATAAGGGGGGGGTGCAATATTGCATCTAATTTATAGCGTTCAAACGTCTGTGCAAAGAAGGGGGTATAGCTTACATATGATTTTTAACGAAAAAATTATTGATTGTTTATTTATGTGTTAAGCTGACGTGTTTTAATGCAAGGAGTACGGAAAAGACGTTTTAGTTTAGAGGAAACGGCTTAAAATGAGATTCGCTCTCGTAAGCGTGTGAAAATGAGAATCCATTTTTTACATTTCAAAGCCACATAGATCTTTAAATATCCCGATCTTTAAATATCAATTTATCCCGTAAAACTGCATAAGAAAATGATAACAAACGTTCCGATTTAAGACTTTCATATTTTAGGTTCAAATATCTTTTGGGCTCAAGGCGCCAAATTTTAAAATACGTCTCTACCGACAATATTCGATCGAGTGCAGGTAACAGGTTTTTTCTTTTTCTTAAAGGGTTTTTTAAATATACAGTGGAACTAAGTTTATGTGCAACTCAATTGGTTTGAAACGCGATTAATATGGATTTGGACTGATGTGCAAGTCAATTTGTCTAGAACTTGACTGACGTGCAAGTATATTGGTTTAAAACCAATGGCGTAGCGTTGGGGAATGCCCCGGGTGGCAAGGAACGACCGCACTGATGAAGGATAAATGGCGCGAAATAGTTAAAAAAAAAACTGTCATATCATAACTCATAAGTAATACCAATTGCGAGAGAAGCTTCTCTAAATTAAAAATAATTAAAAACTATTAATTTGAGATCTATAATGTCAACGTTAAGATTAACAAATTTAGGTATTTGGGCAATCGAAAATGATATACAAATCAATGTTGACCAATCTATTCAAGAGTTTGCATTAAACAAATCATGCAAAATAAAATTGTAATTTAATTATTTTAATTTTAATAATAAATTAACCCTTATGGGGCCATACCTAGTACCCGGGTACTATTTTGGCTTTAAACCAACATAACTTCTATCCTGTCACGCCGATATTTTTGAGCTTTGGTGACATCTCTACAAAACAGGTTCTCTGTATGCAAAAATATTTAATTTATGAATATAAAAAATCTTGTTTAAACTGTGATCGTTACATGAATTACATATAAATATATGGTAGTACCCGGGTACTACGTATGGCAGATATAAGGTGTAAATTTGTATGGCCAGGGCCGATTTATCCATTAGGCAAGAAAGGCGGCAGTCTTTTGGGGGGCGGCAAAAATACTAATTAATTCTAATAAAAAATGTAACATAAATAGAAACTTGATTGTAAATTGTACTTATTTAAAAATCATTATGTAAAAAACATTATATAAAAAACATAAACAATTTTTAAGTTCCGCATATTAATACAAAAGAGAGTAAAGAATAAAAATGAACGAAGAACAAAAAATTGTCTACTGTTTAAGTAAATAAATTTGTTATTTTGCTAATAAATATTATGCTGTTATAATAAGTTCAAATTTTAATTTTAAGGGGGCGGCAAAACAGAATATGCCTAGGGTACTCACATGCCTTAATGCGGCCCTGTGTATGGCCCCATAAGGGTTAATATCAATTAATAAATTGATTTAAAAAAAACTCTTTTTTTTCTAAAATTGGGGGGCGCCAATTTTTAGTGTTTGCCCCGGGTACCACAAATCCACGCTAAGCCACTGTTTAAAATTTGATTGATGTGCAACTTGATTGATGTGCAATCCCATTAGTTGGGAACACGGTTGATATAAAGGGTTTTCCATAAAGGACGGGTAGAATTTAAAAGTGTTATTTTTATTAGAAAAAAATGGCATTGAATATCCCCGAGAGGCCTAATTTTCGATAACTCTTGTGCACAAATCAGGCTGAATTTGAGCGATGATATGGGTGATGTTGGTTTTGAGAATATGGGTGGTTTACGGCTTAATGGCAGAGACCTGGTACTTAATGAAACCCCACAAGAAAAAGTCTCAAATCGCATGATCTCGGTGGTCAATTCACATCGGCTCTGCGTGAGGTAACCATGTATTAAACCGTAACATCGTCCGTATGACCGTAGCGCTGTCATATTAGAACCACGTGTCGTCCACATCCATATCATCCAATTTGGGCCAAAAGAAATCGGTTATCATCGATCGGTTAGCGCTCTCCGTTGATAGTGATGGCAACGGCATCGTCGTTTTCAAAGGAGTACGGACCGATGATGCCACCGACCGGTCCAAAATCCATACCAGACTACCTAGGGTTTGTAACAATTATTTTTGACTCGCTCGGTAGATAATTATAATTTGACCTTAATAAACTCTGTTTTGAGCAAGCGCATAAACGAGCGATAGCGGGTAGGAAGTAGACTTCACTTTCTGTCAAACTTTTGTAGAGTCAACTTATTCAAAATTTATTGGAAAACTTTAGTTGCCTTAATTTCATTTCCAGAGAACCGAACATCAGGTAATTCAGTTGCTAGTTTTGATAGTTAGTGGTCTACTTCTCAAATTTTTTTAGGTTCTCATTATCTTTCTATCAGAAGTCGTTTTTTTGGTATCACAATATTAATTGATACGTTTTATTTGGTCCGTTCGCCGCATTGTGAATTTGGACCGGGTCATATTTTCGGAGGACAGTTCATCTTAGTTCCCAGTTGCTGCTTGATGCCAATATTGGAGGTTTCCTGCTTGAATCACTTTTTACCAACTCGTCGGCTTGGAGCAAAAACAAGATAACTCCATTTTTGGACAAAATGAGTTATCTACACGATTGGATACGAATCATACTCAACTACGTTCTGGCAAAATCAGATAATTGTACTAACACTAATAAAATTTTTATTAAGATATTTAGTTTTGAATTTGTATACTTTTACATTGTCAACTCAACATTCAAGTCGCATTATCTCAAAACTATCATTTTGGAGTTATCTTGTTTTTGCTCCAAGCCGACGAACTCAAGGAAAACAGAAGGTCGTATACTTAAATTTCGTGCCGTACGCAAGCGATTTGGCTACGGGTTACGTATTTAAATTTATATGTATTGTCAAATCATCTTTAAGAAGAACAAACGCAAATCATTTTTTTGTTACCGGAATAGTTTTGTTTTGAACCGGATTAAGTTCGTTTTAACAGACATAATTTTTATTTCAATTACCGAGTGTTTCTCTTTTAAAACTTTACTTGTACAATATTATTGAAAACCCACAGGTTAATAGCTATTAGACGCGTTGGGTAATAACCGTTTTTGTTATCATTAATACAAGATATAACACTAATTCTCTGTTGGAATAAATTTAATTTTCATGGTCAATCATTATTTTATGTCCTTTCTGACTTAAGGATTTTTATTTTCAGCTTGTTGTTCCGTAATTTTTGTCTGATAAGTCAGTGGCGCCTTATAAATTTTTAAGACAAGTTTTTTTACCAGACTCCAATTCTAGGGGAGCTACGACTCGCTCTCCAAATAAACAGCGGAGCTACCGGCCGGCATTGTGTTAACCGGAGGATTTTTAGAGTTTTTCGGTTATAGGTTCTTCTGCACACTCTCACAAACATCGGCGATGTATTCGGCAGATCTTGCGTTTTGTCGACGTATGGGTGTTGACTAAATGCTTACTGAACCGGTCGACTGAAATTTGGTCACCAAACGTTGAATAGTCGATTGGAAAGAACGACCATGTACAACGGAAAATGGGCGCAAAGCGCGCATCGTTGCCGTAAGAGAACATGCAGTTTGACAATAAAATTTTATCATTTGTTTCTCGACACTGTAACTTGGCATGATGATTTGTCAACTATCACTGAATAAAAATAACAAGTTTGACATATGCAGCCACAAAAACATGGCTGTCATGAAGTGTCAAAATCTACTCGTCCCTATTGGAAAACTTTTTACAACGCAATTGATATTGATCTCGACTGATATGCAACTTGATTGATTGAGAACTCAATTAATGTACAACTTAATTGATAGAGAGCTCGACTGCTGTGCAAGTTTATTAGTTGAGATCTCAATTGATGTACAACTCAATTGATATACTACTCGATTGATATAAAATTTGACTGATGTGCAAGCCATTAGTTGAAAACTGGATTCATGTACAAAACTTGATTTATGTACAACTTGAATAGTTGGGAACTTGATTAAAGCACCTACAACTCGATTGATATAGAACTCGATTCATATACAACTTGATTGGTTGGGAACTCAATAAATTGAAATGCAATTTAATTAATTGGAAACGCAATTGACGTACAACTTGACTGATATGGAATTCGACTGATGTGCAAGTCAATTGATTGATAAACTCGACTGGTTGGGAACTCAATTGAAATGAAATTTGATTAGTTGGAAACGAGATTGATGTACAACTGGAGTGATATGAAACTTGACTGATGTGCAGGTCGATTGGTTGGGAACTCGATTGATGTACATACAACTAGATTAATTTAAATCTCAACTAAACTACAACTCGATTGGTTCAGAACTTGATTGATGTACACCTCGATTAATTGGAAACTCAATTGAGATACCTACAACTCGATTGATATGGAAATCGATTTATGTGCAAATCCTTCCCTTCTATTCCTCGAGCAATCCCAAACTTAAAACAAACTCGAGTATTTTAGAAGGCGGTATGTCACTAATACTGGCCTTGTCAGACCAGAAGTTCCCTAACATGGATCCTCATTTTGACTCTAACGTCGGGCAGTTGCAGACCACATGCTCCATCGTTTCGTCTGTTTCATTACATCCGCGACAAATTGGACTGTCAACCAGTCCCATTGTGTTTAGATGTTTATTTTGCTTGTAGTGTCCTGTAAGAAATCCAGAAATACGCCGATTATTCCGGGATAACTGTAGATAATATTTTGCATGCTTTTCAGAGGGAGAACGTATTGTCGCCCGCGCTTGTCAGCATCCAATCATATTTACCCATCTTTATGGTAAAATCCAAGGTCCCGACAGACGGCGTAATGAAAGGCTCAGGACCACAAGGTGGTTTACCCGAGCCCAGCCTCGCCAGCTGATCAGCCCTCTCGTTGCCCTCATAGCCCGTGTGCCTTTTTACTCAACTAAGAGTTAGAGCATTGTGCATTGATATCACATTCAGTGCCCGGATACATTGTTTCACCAGGCCCGAAACAATCTTATGGCGACCAAGTGCCATAAAAGTTGGGATATCAATGTACTACTCGATTGATACAAAATTCGACTGATGTGTAACTACATTGGTTGAGAACTGAAATGATGTACAACTGGATTAGTTGGGAACTTGATTGATGTACAACTCGACTAGTTGGAAACTCGATTAAAGCACCTACTACTCTATTCATATAGAACTTGACTGATCTGCAACTTGATTGGTTGAGAACTCGATTGATGTACAACTTGATTGGTTGGAAACTCCATTGTTTGTACAACTTGCTACAGGGAGATAGAAAAACAGAGTTGTTTTACCAGTGGATTGTTATATTTTTTGGTTGGTAAAAAGTTACCAATAAATGGCAAAACGTCGCAGCAGTTTTTTGGCATTTTATCTATTAAGATAGTACAAAAACTTTATAATCACAATGCACAGAGTCAATTAAAATTTAAGCTTTGGACTCTTGAGCAGAATCTCTTGCTTGAGATGAGCAAATTGGAAAATTGGAGTGCGTAGAGTAGCAGTGGACTAATTATCTGATAAGGGAAAGATTACAAATGCTGCAAAAAATAATAGATTTTTGGATATGCAACCTCACCGACATTCATGTACAAATATTCAATTTTTTTATCAGGGTTTCTGTTTCCATTTCTGCATTAATTTTAAGTGGGAGATTTTTATATCAGCAATTTCTACACAAAAATGTTACTGTAAGTTTAGCTGATACAGTTGCAGCTGCTGTAACCTTTGCTAGTATTTGAAGATGGGGAATCAGCAATTTCGACAACACCAAAAGCAATTTAATAGAGATTTTTTCTGTTCTGTCCTCATATTACATAACAATACACTTATGAGATAATAAAAATATGATGCTAGAAAAACAGGAAAGAATACTTAAATGTTTCCTAAGTAATTTGCTTACGAATTCATATGCGCAATACTTTTGAAGTGGAAAAACAATTTGGAAACTGTGATTTCACAGTTTTTGTGTACTTGTATACATGAGGAGATTGTTTACTCGAAAAAAATAAGTGATAGTTAATACCCTTCTTATAGATTAAGTTCCAATTACAATACCAAGTCGCAATAAATAGGGATTAGTGAATTCATTGTAAAGGAATTAATTCGGCTGATAGGCAAAGATAACTTTATTGATTTTGTAATTTTCCAATTTTAGCAGTTTGCATTTTAATCAAGCTATATAAATAAGCAGCAGCTATCTTTGAACTAAATAGTTGACAAGTTATTGATCCAACTATTCAGCAAACACCAAGATGAAAATTTGGTTCCTGTTAAGTTGTATTGCGGTGTTATATTTTAACGTAGAAGGAAATGATGCCTTTAGTGCTGTATTAGAAAAAATACCCGAAGATGGTAAGTCAGAATCATTATTTTTTAAGGAGAATTGAAAACCAAAATTTATTTTACAGAAATAAACGATTTTCTCAAGTATCATATCAATTTGGGATACCAGCTGTCCAAAGTAGATATTTCTCGCAACAAGAAAATACCGCAGGTTTGTTTTTCTACTAATATTTTAACAAATACCACTAAACTAACAAAACAATTTATTTTTTCAGGAAATCACCCAATTTCCTCCCGCGTTTTCCATTAGCCTTTATAAGCACTACCATGATCAAAAATTGAAATCTGGAGGACTTGAAGGGCATATTCTAGTATGCATCCCCAATAAAGGATGTCATGAAATCGACGATCCTGGTATTCACCCCTCCAAATAAATTTAATTTGAATTTTAATTATTTTAAATAATTTCAACTTAAAATATAATTAATTATGTTATTATAACTACTGATTTCTTGTGTTACTTTGAAATAATAGTAACTAAAACTTAATAATTAAAATTACTTGTTTTAAACCATTTTATGTTGCAGTTTTATCTGCGCAAATAAAAAATATGTTTTCCTATTATATTATATTGTATAAAAAACTGCAGACTTATTACTTCATGCAGATTACAATGAGATAACGCTAATCGAATACCTTAACGTATAGCTAATCTTTGAATTGTTTAATCAACAAATAGATCTTTAAAATGTACTTAATTGTTTTGAAGTTCGACTTTGAAAAAAATTTAATCTCTTGATCTGTTACATTTATGTCAAGCATCATTTAGTTGATAAAACAGCAAATTTTAAAACTAAAAATGTTTATTCAGTTTTCGATTTTTTAATTAAAACTTTTTGAAGTAATCGCATGGCAATGAACAAAAATACACAATCATATGATTGTGGCTATCCAGATGAATCTTTTCGGCTAGGCTTGTGATGTTAAATTTGTACTGTCGACAATTGGATTATGATTTTTTTCTAAATACCAAACAATGTTTATTCACTTTTCGGTTTCTTAACTAAGACATTTCGGAGTAATTTGCAAAATAATCGTATAACAATGAACCAGAATATGAATACGATTCCTATTACTAAAATACAAAAACCAACCACATCAAGGATAAAATATTCGACAAAGGGTATATTATGTATTGGACGACTTTTTAAATGTTTAGCTCCCTTATTTCGAATTACATATTCGGTCCACCAGATGGCCTTTTCTAATCCATTCATAGGTTGGTCTGCAAGTAATTCAGCAAGCTCTTCCATTCGATTTTTATATCTGAAATTTAAAGTGTGAGAAGTTAGCGATAACAATAAATTAGTTGTACTTTGGATTTTGGATGAGCTCCACAATGGCGTTCGTCAAACTCTCTTTGGTTATACTTTGGGGGTTAATTGATAATCCCATGCCTTTCATAACAATTTGTTGAACGTTTGCACCTTGATCACCAAACATTGGAATACCAAGAATAGGAATTTTGTTTATTAGAGCTTCTTCTGTGGATTGTATTCCACATTGCGAAATAAACAATTTAATATTTGGATGCCCTACAACAAACTATTAAAGCAGATACATTTCCTTTACAAAAGTATTACTCAGAATGTCTTGCTGTGGAAACCATTCAGATATCACAACGTTGTCTGGTTTGTCCAATAGATCCATCTTTTCAAACTTCCATAATACTCCGTAAGGTAATTCGGAAAATGTTTGCAAAATCACTTTTATAGTAGCTTCAGATAAATCCACGCTTTTCGCGTTTGATCCCAAACTGAAATAAATAGCTCCTTCCTTTGCGTTGTCCAGGAATTCTTGTAAATTCTACATTAAAAAAGGAATTCTGCAGTTATAACCTCCACAATGCAATTTCTTACCTTGGGTAATTGCCGAGGTGGTTTTAGGTGGATGCCTCCCCCGATTTGTACTATCGAAGGAACTAATGCTCTCACAGGATGCAAAACTGGATTGGTGTTAACGAACAGCATATCTACGTTTTCTATAAGATTAAGAACATTTGAATTTTGATTAACGAAATGCTTATCAATTACAGACTGCATAAGTGAATTATAATGTAAAAAATATCTAAGCAGAATGCTGTCGGATATTACACTAATCACCCTTTGAATAAAATTTAGCGGTGCTCCAAATGGCAAAACAAAATCTGGATATAGAACAGGATGTGATGGGTTGCCCATGTATTTATAAACTCCAGAAGGTGCGTCCATACTTATCACTCCAATCACTGGACAGTTAAATTTATCCCCGAATGCAAACATGATTGGTAAGAAGAATTCCACCAGAACGACGTCAAAATGTTCACTTTCGTTTCTAATTATATTTTGAACTTCGGGATGTTGTAACTGATGATCAGTTATATTCACCATGGACGTGTAATATATATCAACACCAGCAAAAACACTTTCCTTCAGTTTTTCCACAACTTCTTCCCACATATCATAAGCAAAGTGCAAATCAATTTCGGTTAGATTTGTGAGAGTTGGATCATTTTGCCGATCGGTCGTTAATAGTGTAACCTGATGTCCTCGTAGAGAAAGTTCCTTCCAAATAGGTTGGTAAACTATTTGATGACTGTAAGAAGGTGTTGGTATAATACCCAATATTCTGGCTCCATTAGTAACTGAAAATATTAACACCAAAATTTGACTAAGCATTTGACACGAAGAATACATTGTGTTTAAATTTATGTGTAAGCAGTTTTTCTACCAAACTATCTATATCTATTCTTACAATGAAGTAATCTACGATAAGCGGAATAGTTGAAGTGGTAAAATAATAACTTGAGATTATTACATTAATAATTAACGAAATTACCTTAATTGCATGCTAAACAGTAGTTGTAATTGTAATTTAATAAAATAATATAAGACTTTGGATCACCGGATCAATGGATCAACAGATCAATAGATCAACAGTTCATCTGTTGAGTCGTATGGTATTTAGGTCTAACGTAAAAAATAGTTAATAACAATATCTAATTAATTTCCAACTAGACGCATAATTACATAATTCGATGGATTCTGACAGATTACTTGGTACAAACGAAAATAATACACCACCGGCTTCACAACTTTTTGAAGCTGCCGAAAACGGGGACGGAATACCTACCCAAATAGATTTGAAATGCGGAACCTATATGCTTCGGGTTGTTTCAAATGGGAACAAAAAACAATTTCTGTGCAATCTTCTCAATCGGACCCAAATTGAAGATATGTTAGATGTTATAAAATCCACCGATAAAACCCACAATGTGAACCCTCCCACACAGGTTGCATCGGCACAAAAATTTTCAAAATATAGATACGAGCCGTACACTGCAGATTTAAAAAACAAAAATCAGCAAAACGGTGAAGTAAAGAAAAAATACGTAAGAGGCTCGACGAGGTTCCACACAGCAGAACTGGAAAAAGCATTCCAAACTATGAATTACCTCACTTACCGAACTCAAGAAGACCTGGCATTTCGTCTTGGTTTAGAAATTCCTCAAATTCAAAATTGGTTCTACAATAGAAGGCACAAAGAGAAAATCCGCAAAAGGAAGATGAAACCATAAAATTTCATGCCGGCATCAGTAAACCTCACATGTTTGGAAGTTTTTAGTTTTTTTTTGGAATTTCAATTTTTGTTTATGTACTTCTGTGGTATATATATGTATTATGTGTTGGGAATAATAATAAGATTTAGTTTTGTTTAATTTAAATATAATAATATTAAATCCAATTTAAATCCATACATCAATTTTTAATGCAAACCGATATATACAATTAAATGTTAATCCTAACAAAATTGAAGTGTGGGTAAAGTGAAACAGTTTTGAACGACGCTTAAGAGCTTTGGAAACGGTTTTCATTGGATCTTTTAACAAATAAATTCTGACTCCGGCCACAAAAGTTTGTATATACAAATCCCATTCTATGTTCGACACGTCAAAAGTGTTTGGTTTTTTATCATCCGCATGTTTATTTTTTCCAAAGATTTCAAACATTGTCATTCCGATATCCCAATCATAATGGGGAAATTTAAGTATTAGCTCGTAACAGTGGAACAGTAATTTTACTCTTGCTGCAATGCTAAAATAATTTTGTTATTTTGATTTAGGTTATTTATAAAATTTATAAAATATATTTAAAAATGTAATATTATATGTAAAGATTGGAAGTCATTATATATTTGTCATAAAATATTTGCATGGAAAAAGGCACCCTCTTATAGTAACGCAGAAGCGTAGTTATTCCTTTTCCTAAATAAAATAAATATAAGGTTACTGTAAATTAAATGGGCCACGAGTTTAAATTTTTCTTTGGATCATTGGAAAGAGGACAATTTTCTGAGCATTAAATTTTTTTTTTGAAGATTATCCATTAGTTTTCGAAAAAAACGGCATTTAAAAATCAAAATTTTATATGCGTTTTAGATATGGATTAATTCAAGATTTCTACATGGGGACTCATGCTTCCGGTCGGTGTGCTCAGATATACTCTTAAATCACGGACCAACCCTCAAAACAAATTCTGAGTTTTTCCAAATAAAACACCAATGCCCGCACTAATAGTCACGGATTAATCCGAGATTCAAGATTAATTCTCGAAATAGCAGCTGTTGCTACGATAGTGTCTAAATTCCAGTAATCTTATTGGTAAATCTTAGGATTATCTTGAATCTCGGATTAATCCGTGACTATTTGTACTGGCATTAGAGTATATCTGGGCACACGGAAAATTTGTCCTCTTTCTGTCATCATCCTCTATTGTTGTTTAACTGACAGTTCCCAAATTAAAAATACATTGGCTAATTATCTAAATTAAGTTGTGGCAAAAGTATTTATATACAGTAACAGTCTGGAAATTGCATCGATGAATATTTCCTAATTAAAATAACAATTCCCAATGAAATTTCCATTCAGTACATTGGAATACCATCCAGTACACCAGATATAGTGCGCAGAAAAGTGTTATTAAACTTATAACTTTCAAACCAGAAATGTAATTTCTAAAAATCTAAGATTTATGATTTGAAATTTAATTCTACATTTTCTTTTTTTGAACCCAATTCATTCAATACACATTCCATACCCCCCGGTTTGATAAACCTAGCTTTGTGATTGTGTTAAAAAAAAGAAAATGTATTTTTAAGCTTATGAGTTTCAATCCAAAATTTTAACTTTTTATCTATTTCTACTCTGTTTTTTCCAATTTTTATTCTTTATTATTAAGAATATTCTAAGAATTTCTATGACCGCTACTGTAATTTTTAATAATATTTAGGGTACTTACCATAAGTTAGAGGATTTTAAACAGAACTCCCGCAATCGCAAATTTTAATGGTGGACGGTTGGAGTGTTTGATTGCTGTATCGATTAATTTTAAATAACAAATATTATTAAAATAAACAAAAATTTACCTGGAGATATCCCACGCAGAAGCTAACATGCAATTTGTTACATAATCGGCAGGGATTATGTCTATTGTTACCTTTTCTCATAAAATTACACGAATGATGCCCAGCGCCAAACTTATAAATGCACCAATCGGGCCATATACATTGTCTATCCATCCTGGTACGGGATCACTTAATGTTGGTATTACTGTATAATTATTTAATAATTTTATTCGTAATTGAAAATAACTTACGGTAAACTTACTTAGGGAAGGTGACGACTGCTACTGGCAGACCCTCTCCGACTTTTTTTTATCAATATTTATGCTGCCCATTTCGTTGTAGCATAAATATTTGAATCTTTATCGATTAAACGGAAATGATAAAAATTTCCTGTAAAAATGACAATAAATGAAAATAAAAATTATCACTCTCAAGTGAATACTGTTAAACGAGTAAATAGGCTATTGGCATATAATTCGGAGTTTTCTTAAAAAAACGAATATCGGTGATAAATACATGTAAGGTCAGCTATAGTAACAATCTTACATAACAAAAAAAATTGATATTTACTTACATGGGTTTAAATTTTTTTAAAATTTGATTGCTTACAAAGAGTTTGCAATTTCTCTGGTAATTTATTATTAGTGTCATCAACTTTTTCATAAACTACATCTAAATCTTTATTTCCATAGAAAAAAGCAGTTGATACGTAAACAATAGCCTGACCATATTTATAAAATAAAAATAGATATTTATTACATATTCAACTTATAAACTATATAATTGAAGGGCCTAGTGGAAAAAGTAGATAAGTAACATTTTTTGAAATTTTCAACTGAGCACATAATAAAATTTTATTGTTTGTTTTTTACAAGAAAAGTATGATTGTCATAATGTGAACAAGGTGGAACTCGCTTTTGCGACAGTTCTTAGGCTTCTATACATCTACTTATATATATGTAAATAATCTGAATAATTAATACCAATCTAAAAATATTCTATATGAAGTAAAATTGTTTTAAGAACGTGCGTTCTGATTGGTTTTGAATTATGCGGACAGACGGACACGGAGCTAGATCATAAGGCTTCTTCCTATACGTTGTATAGAAGCCTAAAAGTGAAAAAAATGTTCTCAGTGAAAAAAGTAAGTCCCAAAATTGTTTTATGACTTTTTGACATTATTTATTATCAAAATTATATTTAATAAAAAATTTAATTCTTAAGACCATGTAAAGAATTTCAAATATTCCAAAATAGGAAGTATTATGTACTCTTGAAACTAATGCTCTTGTAAATGTTACATAATATGTAACTTAGTGACTTTCCACTAGGCCCTTCAATTATCTTAATGATTTACAATAAAAACATCAAATAAATAGGTGTATTTCGCTAGCCTCCCCCCCATTTCGAATTTTGGATCCAAATTAGTCTAAATCGTTTGTTCCTGTTTGTACCTTTAAAATTAACAAAATAGTTTTTTCTTCTTCACCCAACAACATAAATTTTCGAACACTTCACTTGAAAAATTAACTTATCATCCTCTCCCACCCTCTTCCCAGTACAAAGTTTAAACATTAATTTTGAAGTCAGGGGAAACGGAGAATTTTTAATATAGAATGTATAAACAGTATCGTAAGTGTAACAAATCTCCGTTTCCCCTGACTTCGAAATTAATGTTTAAACTTTGAAGTGGGAGGGGGGAGAGAGGACAAGATAATTTTTGGAATGAAAGAAAAATTATTCTCTTTTTTAAAACCGTTAAAACTATCTTATAACCAAAATTTATAATCCGGGGGGGGGGGGGATTTATCGAAATGTCATTATTAGAAATTTTGAAATATTTAAAAAAAAATCTGGTACAAACGAAAATATGGAAAGTACAAAGAGGTACAAATGATTAGTAAGGTACCCCTTGAGGCTGTTAATTTATGATATTATAAAAGTACACTTTCCTCAAGAAATTTATTTCTATTTAACGTACTAGTTTCGGCGGTTAGCCTTCCTCAGCGTTATCGTCATACACTTCTACAAAAACTTTCAAACATTTAAACTTTACAATTAAAATAATACATTAATTCAGCTGTCAATAAATAAAACCTAAATTATTTTGTGTGAGCATTAACCTTGTTAATTAAAGCATTAACAAGGTGAGCATTAATGTGAGCAGTTAATGTGAGCATTAACCTTGTTAATTAAAGCATTAACAAGGTTAATGCTCACACAAAATAATTTAGGTTTCATTTATTGACAGCTGAATTAATGTATTATTTTAATTGTAAAGTTTAAATGTTTGAAAGTTTTTGTAGAAGTGTATGACGATAACGCTGAGGAAGGCTAACCGCCGAAACTAGTACGTTAAATAAAAATAAATTTCTTGAGGAAAGTGTACTTTTATAATATCATAAGGTACAAATGAGGTACAAACGATTTAGACTATTTTGAATCAAAATTCGAAATGAGGAGGCGCTGGCAAAATGCCCATTTTAGATATTTCAAAATATCTGAAAAAAAATGGGTATAATCGAAAATAAGGAAGGTGCAAATACGTAAAAACGAGGTAGAAACGATTTATACTATTTTGGATCAAAAATTCGAAATGGGGGGGGGCAAAATGCACCTAATTAAATATTGAAAAACAATATTGAATCAATATTGGATGTAGGCTGGAAGAAATACCGGCGCCCAATATTGCAACAATCGCAGCAAATATTGAGACTATTTTCATTACGGTTATTATTAATTTAAGTTGGAATTGAGTTGGTGCAATATTGAACCAACATTGGGTGAAGGTTAGCAGAAGATATCGGCCATAAATATCGGCTCAATATTACACTAATTTACAGCCAATATTATATTGGCGCAATATTGGATGAAGGTTGGAAGAATATCGGGGCCCAATATTGCACCAATCTACAGCCAATACTGAGGCTATATTCATTATTGTTATTGGCGCAATATTGGACTCCGATATTTCTTGAATGAAGATTGGAAAAAATATCTAATCTATGCCCATATTGCGGCTATATTGATTACTGATTTTGGCACAATATTGGAAAATAATATGAAAGTTATATTGGCTAAATCTTTTAATTTTGCCCCAACATTGTATGCTACACGGGCTTTGTAATTGTATAAATAAATTATAAAAAATAAAAATAAATTGGATAAATCAAATTTTCGTACCTTTAAATTTTGTACTGATTTTGCAATCTTGAATAAATCTCGAACAGCTACAACATTAGTCGCTACAGATATTCTAAATATCTCTTCATAATTAATATTATCTGCGCAGTAGAAAATAGAATTAACCTCTTTCGTAAGCTTTGTTAAATCTGTTTCATTTAATCCTAAATTTGGCTGAGAGCAATCGCCCGATACAATAATAACTTTATTTAAAAACTCGGAATTTTTAACTTTCAGCTTTTCAAAAATCTAAAATTTCTTTTGTTATAATAAAAAAATGTTAATTAATTTTTACTTTCAGGTCTATCGAAAATTTTTCTAAAACGTTCTTCACAGCTGATGCCTTGATGCTGATGATGCTGATGCTGATGAAAATAGGGCTGGCCACCTCAGATTGTCAAATGACTGCCCTGAAGACTGTCGTCTTATTCGTTCACCTGGATTTATTCCTTTTGAGTTCGCCGCAGCGACGGTTCGTCTGAGGTGGCAAGGGAGGCTTAGCCTTCCTTTAAATTCTTGACTATTAATTAAATTCTGACATTAAAATTCTCACAAAATTAGAACATAGCAAGAACGCACTTCCTAGTTGTGTATCCAACGTAGCTCTCTTTAACAGCGTAGTTGATCGTCAGCCTCTTTTGTTAATCGTGCGCTTTCCTATATCTATAAATATTATCATCAGAGTTATTTTTTTAAATTTAAATAAGTTGAAATGGAACCGAGGGGAAGAATTGCTGAGGAAATCTGATATACAAGTGAAGGAAAATCTGAGAAAATTCTGGGAAAATTTGAGAAAATGTTAGAAAATTCCAGGAAATGTTGGGAAATCTTAAGAAATTCTAGAAAATTGAAATAAATTTCGAAATATTTATATTTCATGAATAACCTTCTCGAATGATAAAGGCACGAGTCGCCACTGCTACATAGATCTTTTTAAGAAAAAATCCTTGTATGTATATACTATACTCTGGTGTCCTTTTTGCTTGAGTATTGTAAATTAGTCGGTCAAGTTCTGTTGAATCAATATCCCTGATGTTTGCTGAGTTATCGACTTATGCCAAACTCTCGTAATCCTACCTCATAGTTTGGTGATCCACACATGTTCCGAGTTTGTAGGTAGTCCCTCCGTGACCCTAGTCAAGTCTATCTTCAGGTGCCAATTAAGATTTTTTTTCAAAATATAGATTTTTCAGTAAAAATGGTTTAGTGCTTTTTTAAAAAGCGTGAAATAATATACAACCTAGATTCAAACTTTTTATTATTTAAAATCAGCGGATTTTGAGATATGAATTAAAGTAAGTAAAAAAAATGTTGAAGATTTGAGACTTCTTTTAACGTTTTTGCAAAAATCCTGTATCTTTAAAAAAAATTTTTTTGAAAATCTAACGTCCCATTCCGGATAGGAAATTTAACGGACTACAATACTTTTGTCTAGTAAATTTTTTTGAAAAACCCATCCTTTTCACAGATAATCAGAAAATAATCAAGCAGGCAGCTACAAAACAAAAAATTAAATTCACAATTAAATTCAAAATTTTTTATTACAAAATTAATACAAAGTAATAAAAAACGGAGTCCTGATTCAATGACATTAATGCCCGTACTTATAGTCATGGATCAATCCGAAACTCAAAATGATCCTAGAATTTACCAATGAGATTACTGGAATTTAGACCGTATCATAGCAACAGCTGTTATTTCGAGAATTGATCTCGATTCTCGGTTCAATCCATGACTATAAGTACGGGCATAAGAAATAAATAAAATATGGTACCATTACAATATTAATTTCGTTATTGTTATCAACACAATTATTAGATTAGATATTCAAACATAAATATACAATAAAAAATAAAACAAATAATATTGAAGCGACTGTAAAATAAAATATTATTTTTAATTTTGACCGTCGTTTAAGAGCTCTAGGAACAGTTTCCATTGGATCCTTTAACAAATAAATTCTGACTCCTTCTACGAAAGACTTTAAATACAAATTCCAATTAATTTTTGAAACGTCAAAATTATATATAATTTTATCTTCATCCTTCACATTTTGCCAAAGTGTTTGAAAATTATCGTCCTTAATATTCCAATCACAAAGTGAAAATCTAAATGCTCTCTCGTAATATTTCAACAGTTTATTTATTTTTGTTGTAATTCTGAAATAAAGTTTCATTTCGGTTTTTTAAATTTACAACTTAACTTACTTCATTGGTTTTAACATACAATAGGAGATAAATTCTATTGTATGTGCCGGAATGCTGTATAAAATATATTTTAAAATATAATAAATTTGAAGATTGGAAACAAATACAGGCTTGTCGTATAACATTTGCATGGAACAAGGCATATTCCTATAGTAGTGTTGAAATAAATCCATTGCTTTTCCTATTAACATATACCAATAAAGTTAGATAAACGTTATTTTAACGTGTTTTTGACGTTCTTTTGTTGATATAACGTACATAACCAAAATAGTCGTATGTAACACGTTGTATAAGTAATCAATTTCTATCCGTTTGTATTTCAATCAAAAAACGTTAAAATAACGTTAATTTGACTTATGTGTGCTTACCGGGACATATTCGATTATTTAAAATACTTTTACATACCGTAAGTTATGGGATTTTGGACAGAAGATACACAGTTGTAGATTTTAATGGTAGATGTTTTGGGTTTCAGAAAATCATTGTTGATATTATTGTTAATATTCCACGCCGCGGCAATCATGCAATTTACCACATAATCGGCTGGAATCAGCTCTATTTTATAAGAACTTCTACGAAGCACTACTCGAAACAATCCTAGTGACATATTTGTAAATAATCCGATTGCTGCATAGTAATTGTCTATCCATCCAGGTACGGGGTCACTTAATGTTGGCGTTACTGGAAAATTAAATAATTGCAAGTCGGATTCTGAAAAATTCATGGCGGGCCTTATTTCGCCAACTTACTCAAAGAGGGTCTGATTACAGCTACTGGCAATCCTTCCCCAATTTTGTTTATCAGTATTTCGGCTGCCCATTTAGTTTTTGCATAAATAGTTGTTGTGGGTTTATCAATTAAACTGAAATTTTAAATTTATTTTATCGGGGAATTACTTGAAATTACCGTGCAAAGTATGTGGCCGCATACTTGAAATATTCACATTCTCCATGAGAATATTACAGAATTATTACTGGAGATCTTTCCGGATTACCAAGATTCCCTACTTACATAGTTTTAAACTTTTGTAATTCCTCGTCATTAAAATGATCACAAAGGATTTGTAACTGTTCTGGTAATTTATTATTAGCATCATCAACTTTTTCATACACTACTCCTTTATGGCTTAGACCATAAAAAAAAGCAGTTGATACATAAACAATAGACTAAAACAAAATAATTAAATAAGTAAGGTATTTCGAACAACAGCATGTGACAGTCCAACAGATGTTAAGATGAACTGCTAGCATACTGTTTAGCATACCTCGATGGTTATTTCCCATCCCAGTCTTTCCTGTCTATCCCAGTTTTCTTTGTTTAATTTATTGCTTTTTGTCCACAATGCAAAATTTTGCATAAATGTAAAAAGCTTACCTTTAAATCGTTAGTTGATTTTGCAATATTGAGTAAGTCTCGAACAGCTGTTAGATTAGTAGCAACAGATACTCTAAATTTTTCTTCAAAATTAATATTGGCTGCACAATAAATAATACAGTTAACCTCAGTTATAAGATTTTTTAAATCTTTTTGATTTAATCCTAAGTTTGCCTCAGTGCAATCACCAGAAACCATAATAACTCTATTTAAAATCTCAGGATGTGATAGCTTTAATTTTTCAAAAATCTGAAATTGAATTTCACTTTTCAATAATTTCAGTTAATTTCCTATTAAAAACTTCTATTCGAGAATCAAAAATCGTCAATAAACTATTTTCTCGAAAATATTTTTTTTTCATACTTGTGCTGTAAATACTATTAATTAACATTGCTTACCGGTCTGTCAAAAAAACTTCTAAAACGTTCTTTACTGCTAATGCCTTTTTTACTCCGTAACAAAATGTAAATTTTCTTTAAGTCTTTACATGTTCTTAATAATTTTTCGATCAATAGCGAACCAAGTAATCCAGAAGCACCCACTACAAATATAGTAGAATTTCCAAAATATTTTTGTATCGGAGTTGAAAGAGTTTCCATTTTAATTTATCTGGAATATTAAAAATTTTAAAATTATATAAGAAGTATATTTATAAGGTAACTGTAAAATGTAAAAAATGTATGTCTGCAACATAATAGTTGTTAACACAACAACCTTCAGCGGGACACAATTATTCAATACTCTAATGCAAGTAAATAGTTTTTCTTTAATACTGAAACAATAAAAATTGTAATAGCATTCCCTTTTATTTGCTAATGAAAAAAAGTACCTAATATTTATAATTTTTGAATGACATCTATTAAACGATTAAGTATTGGGTACTAAATACTACAAAGTTTTTCAGGTGTGGAATTAGAAAAAAAAATTTCAGCTCTCTTTAACACAAACATGGTCTTGTACGTAGACGGTGCTGCACTCTACGCACACAATAGAAATAGAAGCCCTAAAATACGGGCACATTACATAATATTGAATTACTTATTTACTTATTATTTATTATTTATTATTTCTTATGATTTCGTAATGGAGAAAATAGTAAACAATAATTATGCAGTAGTAAAAGCACTGTGTTGCACACTTTCCGTGAAATATTACGCACAAATCTGTTTAAACTTAGTAGTTTTTGTTTATCCTTGATCTGAATGACGTTATTTTTTGAATAATTTGTTAAATATATTATCACGGTCACAGCCGGATTTCGATGACTGCAAAAAAGGCACAAAATGCTCATTTAAATACACTAAAATTTGCAAAAATTCTCAATTATTGCAATCCAAATAGAAAATAAATAACAATATACTTCACACTTTCAATTTTTGAAAATAAAAATTTAAAACAAAACAACATAAAATAATAAAACTTACGCTCACCTCACACGACGCTTGTTTTGTTGATTGATTGCTTGCTTGTTTCTCTGCTGGGTTCCTAGCAGCTTGGTGGTGTGATAGCTTCTGTGCGTTGTTCATAGTTTTTCACTCGTTTTTACGAACACAACGCAACATTATCATTGGTTAGCGCTGAAATCCATCACATAAATCATCAACAAAAATAGCACGGAATCTATCACAGATATCCATCAAGGGAACAAGCAAGGTCCATCAGTGACGTCATTTTTTATCCACGCAGCCCGCCACCCAGCGTGGTGTGGGGTGGGCTTTAAATTCAAAATTAAATTTATTACCTACCTCTTCCCACAAATAGTAAGAATTTTATCTTGTGTTGGGGTTTGGGACAGTATCAACGAAAATTTGTTTTTCCGACGAAACATTTAATTTTTAATTTATATTTTTAAAATTTTATTCTAAAAGTATCTACTTCCTAATTAATAATTTTATTTCACTAAAATTTAAAAAAAAACTTCCCAATACATAAAACTGGCAAAAAATTCGCAAAAAAATTATCTTAAAGCAAAAGAATAACCAAAATTGAAAAAACAAGCCAAGCAGCATTTCGGTGTTAAAAAACAACTAATTAGTGGCTATATATAGCTGTATTTAGCAGCATACCAGCTGGATGTAATTGCATCCATATTGCAGCAATATTGCTAAAACGGCCCACTCTTTTTAAACAAACTGCTAGCTATTTGGGGACGGTTACGGTTTGATGCTTAAGTGCGTGTTGACTATTATGCAGAGATCCCTGATTCGAGCCCGAGTGAAGTAAGAACTTTATTCTAACCGTCCTTCCTCGGCGGGAAATGGCATACCACCGAGGTAATCTGACTTGAAAAAAGGCCTTCATAAAAATTAAATGGTTAGCCAAAACCCACCCTGGGTTGTATGTGTGTGCTAGCTATTTAGTAGCAATTTAATAGCGCATTTTTAACTAAATAGCAGTGTTTAGCTGTCTGGTAGCAATTAATTTGCTTTAAAAATAGTGGACCATCGTTTAAATGTTTAAATTGCATTATTTTTTAAATAAATAAAACATAGTAATTATACGCAGTTAAATTTTATTATTCATAGTTGCATGATATACATAGCAATTATTGATATATTTAATAATTCTTAATAATTAGAACCATTCAATACGATTATAGTACGTATTAATGGCACTGCTGTTATCCTTTCCCTTCACCTAATGTTAATTCCTATCTGAAAAGAGCTAAATAGCTATTTGTAATAGATATTTAGTACTTTATTTGGGCGTCAGTGCAGCTTGCTGCTAGAAAGCAATTTTTAGAGCTACTTATTATTGTGCCTTATTATGTGCCTTATTAGCACATCAGTGAAGGTTGCTGCAATGAAAGGTACTTTAATAGGTAAATAGCGCTTTATTTAGGTGTCAGTACAGATTTCTGCCAATAAGATATTTGAAGATCTATTTAAAACCATAGCGCATCTGAAAAGTTTGCTGCTATTAAGCTATTTTTAATAGCTATTTAGCGCCGTACTAGCGTGTTACTGCGGCTTGCTGCCAACAAGCTATTTTAAAAGCTATTTAAGCACGAAATTTTAAGAGCTATTTAGCGTCTTATTAGCCCGTCAGTCCAGCTTGCTGGCAGCAAGTTATTTTAAGAGCTAATTTGCGCCTTATTAGTTTGACATTACAATTTGATTGCATTAAACTATTTCAAGAGCTATTTAACGCCTTATTAGCGCGCCAGTGAAGGTTGCAGCTATCAAGCTAATTTAAGAGCAATTTAGCGTCCTTGTTAGTCCGTTGGTGCAGCTTGCTTACGGCAGGCTATTTTAGGAGCTATTTAGCGTCTCATAACCACTTCAGTGCAGCTTGCTGCCAGGAAGCTATTTTAAAAGCTACTGAGCGTCTTATTAAGGCGTCGTGAAGCTTGCTGCCAGAAAGATATTTTAAGAGCTACTTAGCGTCTTAATAAGCTTCAAATAAGCAAATCCGTAAAGAGCAAGGATTTTATTTTAGGGTCTTTACACAATATTTACTTTAACTTACCTCAGTATTTGGTGATTACTCTTTATTAATTAAAAATAAAATATTTTGAATCAATTAAGACAAAAAGATTTTTGTACGGCTCTCTCGTCATCGAAATCGTCAGATTATAAAAAATTTGAAATAATTTGAAATCATCTCATAATATATTACTCTAGTGTGTTTTGGGCCATAGAAAAAGACAGTTGATAGACTAAAACAAAATAGTCGAATAAAGTGATTGGATCATGTGACCAAAAATAATTATGAAAGTTAGTAACTACAAAATAACATCTTCACATCCTAAAGCTCGAAATTCATAACTTCAAAGTAGCCACATTCAAAGTCTTCCTTCCTTCAAAGTCTTCCTTCCATTGCTTTTCTTGTTATTCTAGATTCCGGAAGTCGAAGTACGTGTCCCAACCATTTCATTCTTTGCGATCGGGCAACATCCGTTATTTGAGGTTCATCAAACAACTCATAAATTTCTGTGTTGGTTCTTCTTTTCCATTCGTCTTCCACTTTCTTCCCTCCGTAAATAATTCTTAGAACCTTTCGTTCCCATATCTCCAAGTTTTCTCTATCTATTTCACTCATTGTCCATGTCTCACTAGCATAAGTTACCACCGGTCGGATAATTGTCTTATATATTTTTATTTTAATATTTCGTGATACGCTCTTGTTTCTTATTACCGACATCAGAGAACCTATGCTTCTGTTTCCAGCTGCTATTCTAGTGCTAATCTCTTTACTGGAATCATTATTTCGCGTCACAACTGTCCCTAGGAAGCAAAACTTGTCTACTTCTTCAAAACTATATTGCTCCCCACTCTCTGTTTCCATTCTAAAACAAGTTCCCAGTTTGACTTCACCTTTTTCCCCCATCCTCATGTATTTGGTCTTATTCTTGTTGATTTTCAAGCCCAGTATTTTAGCCTTTGCCTCTAATTGTAACATAACTTCTATTAAGCTCCTACTAGATCTCGCCAGTACCGTTAGATCATCTGCATACGCTATCACTTGATGTCTTCTACTGTATAGTGTTTCATCGCGTAGGATCCCGGCTCGTCTTATTATCCACTCCACTGCTACTATGAAAAGAATTGCTGATAAGGGATCCCCCTGTCGCAGCCCTTTTCTTACTTTAAATTTCTTTGATAATTTAGCGTTTACCGCGACCTTATTCTCTGTGTCTGCAAGAGTCATTTTGATCAATCTTATCAGCTTTCTTTGTATTCCCAACTTTTCCATCACTTTATACAATTTTTCTCTATCAATGGAGTCGTAAGCCTGCTTGAAATCAACAAATGCCGCATGTATCACTATGTCATGTTCATAGCATTTCTCCTGCACCTGCCTAAGAGTGAATATCTGGTCAATCACCGATCGATTAGGTCTAAAACCACACTGGTACTCTCCTACAGTTTTTTCTACATAAATTTGCATCCTTACTTTAATGAGATTTGCCAATACCTTGTAGACCACATTTAACAGAGCTATGCCTCGATAATTCTCACATCTTGTTCTATCCCCCTTTTTAAAAATTGGGCAAATCATCGCTTGTGACCAATCTTTTGGCATCCTTTCGTCATTCCATACTTTGCTAATCAGTTCATATACCTCTTTTATGATCTGCTCACCTCCATATTTGATCATTTCCGCCTGGATACCCTCCTCTCCTGGACTTTTGTTATTCTTCATCTTTCTTATTATGTTTTCTATTTCGTCCTCCGTTGGTGGTGACATTTTCTCTGTTTCTTCATCCTCCATTTCAGAAGTGACCTCCAATTCCAGTCTGCAGCTATCTTCTTCTTCCTCGTTCAGTATGTCTTCAAAATATTCTGCCCATCTTTCGAGACCTCTCTTTTCATCCATGCACAAGTTTCCATCTTTACTTCTACAATACACCTCTTTTACTCGTTGACCTTGCTTTTTCGTCCTTATTTGTTGGTAAAACCTTCTTACTTCCTTTGCTCTATAGCTCTCCTCCAACTTCTTCACTTCCTCCTCTGCTGCTCTTCTCTTCGCTATTCTACATACGTGTTTAGCCCTACTTCTTTTGATTCTGAATTCTGCTTTAGCCTCTTCAGTTCCTTTATTTATCATTTCTATTCTTGTTCGTTTTCTTTCTGCCACTGCTATCTTGCAATCATCGTTGTACCAGTCTTGTCTTTTGCCTCTCTTATACTTTCCCAAAATTTGATCTGATGATTTCGTTATAGCATTCTTCATTATTTCCCATTTTTCTTCTATTTCCTTTTCTCCTGCCTGTAGATGCTTTTCTATCTCCTTTGCATATTTATCTCTGTTGTCTTCATTCTTCAGTTTTTCGATATCATATCTTTCCATTCTTTCTTGAGTTTTTTGATATGGTTCTGGTATTAGCTGCTTAACAATTACTTTCACCAGGTAATGATCTGAATTGGCATCTGCTCCTCTACAACTTCTGACGTTTGTTATCATTTTCTTATGTTTATCTTCTATCAACACATGATCTATCTGATTCACCGTTTTACCCTTGGGGGATGTCCACGTTCCTTTATATATATCTTTTCGTTGATTGTCAGTACTCACAATTTTCAAATTTCTTTCTGTTGCAAAGCTAATTAACAGTTGTCCATTCTCATTACTTTCGATATGCTTGCTATATTTTCCTATTGTCGATCCATATTCTTCCTCTCTTCCTACCTTTGCATTGCAGTCTCCAATAATAATTTTTAGATCATATCTCGGAATTTTTTGGTAAACCTCTCTTAATCTGTCATAATATGCTTCTTTTTCTTCAATTACTTTTTCCTCAGTTGGAGCATGTATGTTTATTATCGTTATCTTTTGGTATCGTCCTCGAAATCTTATACTGCACAATCTGTCCGTTATCGGTTCGAAATTTATTACTGCATGCCTCCATTTCTTGTTTACCATGAATCCCGTCCCGAATCTTCTGTTTGCTCCGCCGCTATGGTACAGCAAATACTCTCCCACGTCCATAACCTCGTTATCCTTTTGTTTGGTCTCTTGTAACGCTATAATATCCAGTTTATAGTATCCATATATATAGCATATATATGTATATCCATAGCTATAGTATCCAGCAATTATTATTATTTCATTAATAATTACAATAGTTGACCTACTGAAAGATGAAAGTTTCGAGTTATTTGTAGCCATTTATTGAATTTGCAAGTAATTAACATAATATTAAATAATAAATTATAAATAAGTACAGTGTGTTTGTAAATAGGTAATGTGCTACTATAACAATAAGATAATAAATTAAAAATTTTAAAAATGCATTAATCCAACTGATCAGGGGAAAACAAGAATTTCTTTCCTATGGTCATAGACACATTCTCACATTCTTTATTTATGCTTAGCTGATTATTGCTAAATAAGGCTTTAATGATTAGAAATCAATTATTTTAATTTTTTTATTACTTCAAATTAAAAATAAAATATATAAAAATATAATAACAAAAAAACTAAAAAATATCGAAGTGTTTACGACGTAAAATACTTTTCTCAATTTTAACCGTTGCTTAATAGCTTCGGGGACAGTTTTTATGGGATCCTTTAATAAATAAATCCTGACACCTTGCACATATGATTTAATATATAAATTCCAATCTATGTTTTTCACGTCAAAATTGTAAATTATTTTATCTTCATCGTTTAAATTTTGCCAAAGACGTCGAACATTATTGTCGATAATTATCCAATCACAAAGTGCAAATGTAAATACTTTTTCGTAACGCTCCAAGTGCTTTTTTATTTTTGCAGTAAATCTGCAATAAAGTTGTTAATGTGATTTCGTAATTTTCAAAAATTTAACTTACCTAATTGGTTTAAAAATACAATAAGAGATCAATTGTAATATATGTATCGGAATGATATATAAAATGTATTTTAAAATAAAATAAATTTGAACATTGGAAGTAAATAGAACTTTATCGTAAAACATCTGACTTAAAAAAGGCATATCCTTATAGAAATGACGAAATAAGTCCATTGCTTTTCCTAATAAAACATATTTACAATCCAGGTTTTCAACAAAATGTAGCATTACATCACTGGTTAAATAAATAGCTATTACATACCATAAGTTATGGGATTTTGAAAAGAAGATACACAGTTGTAAATTTTAACCGTGGACAATTTAGGTCCTTCAGCTTTCATAAATTCATTGTTGTTTTGCCTAATTTCGTATTACATTATAAAAACAAAGATTGCTTTATAAAAAAATTCACCTGGAAATGTCCCATGCTGAGGCTATCATGCAATTTGTTACATAATCGGCTGGAACTAGATCTATTTTGCAAAAACATTTTTGTAACACTACGCGGAAAATTCCTAGTGACATATTTATAAATAATCCGGTTGGTCCATAGAAATTATCTATCCATCCCGGAACAGGATCACTTAGAGTTGGTGTTACTGTAAAATTAGATAATTTAAAATCAGACTTATAAAAATTTTATTTCGTAAATTTACTCAAAGAAGGTCTGATCACAGCCACGGGTAATTCTTCTCCCATGTTCTTTATCAGTATTTCGGCTGCCCATTTAGTTGTTGCATAAATATTGGTATCATTATCAATCAAACTAAAAAGTTTGAATTATAAGCAAAATTATAATTAATAAACAAGATATATGCAATATCCAGTGTGATGGCTGATCAAAAATGATCAATAACCAATAATACGATTATTATTATGGTCGATGAGAACCAATAGGAATAATGGCAAGTAGAAATTAAAAATTAAGATTAAGACGGAGAAATACCATAAAAGGAGTAGACAATTATTACTAGTCAAGTAAATGGTTTACCGAGTTTTTCAGGATTTCTAATGTTTCCATAGTAACCTATGCCCGACATTAAGGCGATTCTCTCTCTGGTACATCTAGGGTAAGTCTTATGTCTTGTTAAACCAGTATAAAATTTATTATAATTACTAGCAAAAAGCCCGTCTATGGTGCAACTCGTCTCAGGAGGAGTACCGGCGGTGGTTTAATATATTTTTCAGTTGGTAAAAAAAGTCGACCAATCAAAGTGCTTCTAGGTTACCAAAAAATGACACGCTGGAGCAGGAGCAGGAGCAGGAGCCGGAGCCAGAGCCAGAGCAGGAGCAGCAGGGTGCTGGGATTTTATGTATTAAGATATTCATTTCAACAAAATTGAGATCTTTTAAATCTGAATTACACAAAACCCCGCTCACGAAAACATCATCGTGACATGTGGTAGAGAAACACGGACAATAAACACGGTCCATCAGCGACGACATATAAACAATACGGTTCATCAGCGACGATAATTAACAGGTTATCAGTGACTACAAAAAACCAATATTACAAATAATCCGGTTCAAAAACAACGACAAACCAAACGGTCCATCAGCGACGACAAACATTATGGTTCATGAGCAACGACAAATAACACGGTACATCAGCGAGGACAAAAACACCTTCTATCAGCGGCGACAATCAACACGGTCTATCGGCGATGACAAACAAACAATCATAAACAACACAGTCTATCAGTGACGGCAATCAACACGGTTTATCAGCAACGACAATCGATACGGTAAATCATCGACAACAACCAATAAATATTTAAACAACTCGGTCCATCAACGGCGACAAACAATAACGTCCATCAACAACGGCGAACTACACGGTTCAAACGGTGACGAAATTCAACACGGTCCACCAACGACAACAAGCAATCACAAACAACACGGTTCATCAGCGACGACAAACAAATAATCATAAACAACACAATCCATCAGTGAAGATAATCAACACAGTCCATCATCGTCAACAAAAAATTAATATTATAAATAGCACGGTCCATCAGCGACAACAAACAACATGGTGTATCAGAGACGACAAATAACACGGTTCATCAGCGACGACAAATAGCACGGTCCGTTACCAACGACAAACAGCACAGTATCGACAATGACAAACAACATCACCCATCAGTGACCACAAATAGCTCAACATACAATTATACACAACATACAACATGCTTAATCGGAGAGGCGACAAATAACACAGTTCACCAGCGACGACAATCAACACGGTCCATTATTATAATATATAATATTATACACAACATTTGGTCCATCAGTGACGAAAATCAACGCGGTCAACAAAATACAATCATAAACAACACGGTCAACCAATGACGACAATCAACACGGTTTATCAACAACCACAATCAGCACGATCCATCATCGACGACGACAAATAAATATTATAAACAACGTGGTCTATCAGCGACGGCAAACAATACGGGTCATCAGCGAAGACAACAACATAATATTATAAAGAACACGGTACATCATCAACGACGACAAATAAATATTATGAATAATACGATTAATCAACGGCGACAAACTAACAATTATTATAAACAACACGGTACATCATCAATGACGACAAACCACACGGTCCTTCAGCGACGACAAACAATCATAAAGCACGGTCCATCAGCGATGACAATAAGCAAATATTATAAACCACACGGTCCATTAGCAATAGTGAAAATCATGGTCTCTCTTAGCGATGACAATCAATACGCTTTTTCACCGACATAAAACAAATAATAAAAATCATGAATCATATTATCGACGACAAATAAATATTATAAACAACATGATCCATCAGTGACGACAATCAGCACGGTCTCTCTCGACGACAAGGAACAGATAATAAAAATCATATTATTGGTTATTGATCATGTTTGATCAGCAGGGCAATGTCATTTTTACATTTACATAATCATGGATCACACCGGATATTAAATATATTTTGTTTATTAATTATAATGTTTCTGATATACAGTGTGACCAACACTAATGTGACAATAATTTCTATAATACATAATACAAATAATAATATTATAATATATTATATTATATATTATAATTATATATTATATATTATAGTCCGCTTATAAGCGGACTATGCAAGTGAAAATGTGGTAACTAATTGCGCTAGCGGTTCTCATGAGAGGAGAAAAAGATTGTGGATTACTGCGACGTTAGAACTCCAAATATTACTTTGAAAAAAGTGGATTTTCTAAATACTTAAGAATCTTAGTATTTATCGATGTAAATTTTTATGAGTGAGGAAGAAAGCTTCTGGTTGCTTGGCAGAAGGTTTTAGGCTGTGGTAAGCCTGGTGCCTCTAGCATAAATATTAAAGTTGGAAAATTGCTCAACCCACACCAAGAGAAGAGATGCTTTCACTTTGAAGCCATTAGTGGAAATTCCCAGAAGTTGACAGGATGTTTTTCTATCTGTCTGTGTATAAAAATAATATTTAAAATACTCGCATAGTTTTGAATTTTTCTAAATGCTCGTCATCAAAATTATCACAGAGAGTTTGCAATTGCTCTGGTAATTTATTATTGAATGAGTCATCAATTTTTTCATATAATATTTTTTTTTGTTTTAATCCATGGAAGAAAGCAGTTGATACGTAAACGATAGACTGAAACAAAATTATAAAATATTAAGAATATTTACCAACCTAAATGGTTTAAATAAACGACATCACCTTTAAATTATGCATTGAATTTGCAATTTTGAATAAGTCTCGAACAGCTCTAACGTTAGTAATTACAGATGTTCTAAATTTTTCTCCAAAATTAATGTTGGCTGCGCAGTAAAAAATACAATTAACATCATTTTTAAGATTTTTTAAATCGCTGTCACTTAATCCTAAGTTTGGCTGATAGCAATCACCAGAAATCATAATTACTTTATTTAAAATCAAAGGATTTGCAATTTTCACCTTTTCAAAAATCTAAAATTGATTGGTAAAAATGTATGAGATCAGAAATGTTAATAGTACATACATAAATAATAGCAAAAACTACTGGACCAATAACTGTCCTTATAATATAATGCAATGCTATAGTTAAGCGTTGCTTACCAATTTATCAAAAAAAACTTGAAAACGTTCTTCGCTGTTAATGCCTTTTTTACTTCTTAACAAAATGTAAATTTTCTTTAGGTTTGTACATGTTCTTAATAATTTTTCGATCAATAATGATCCCAATAAACCAGAAGCGCCTACTACAAATATAACAGAATTTCCATAATATTCTTGTATTGGTGTCGATAAAGTTTCCATATTTTTGATTATAAATATGATGCTCCCTGTTTACCTGCAAAAATGAGTACGTAATTTAATAAAGTTATTTGCGTTATTTTACTAGGATTAAAATGATAAATCTAAATAGTAACTGGAAATTTAGGCCATAAAGACGCTTTGTTATAACAATGCAATTTAATAAGTAGTGTAAAATACCTGTAATTTTTTTTTAATTTTGCGAGTCAAAGAGTGATAAATTTCATTTTAATAGTAAATCGAATTTAATATTCTAAAGCTGAAAAGAGGACTGGATATTGGAAAGTTGGTATACCAACTATAATAATTTATAACATATAATTTTGTACATCATATTGATGATTTTTTCATCATTATGATGAATTTCACTTGATGAATAGTGTTCATCAATATGACGTACCTTTTTTTTTTCAGTATACTCAAGTCTAGAACATGAATTATATTCTTCTTCGCATATCTACCACAAACAATTAATTATTTTCCTTTCATTTAACTGGTTTCATATGGAGTATTTAAACTTTTAGCGGTCAATCCTTAATTTTAATAATTTTATAAAAATATAGAATAATTTGAATAGAAAAACTAAACAAGATAATAAATAATGTTAATAAAATTGAGTATACTTACAGAATAATTTGGAATTGGTATTATTGATATTATCAGAAAAAAACTACTTATATATATTTTGTATGTAATAAAAATAATAGTTGGGACTAATAAAACCTTATTATTGCAAGTTATAGTCTATTATAAAAGTTAGATATTTCCGTTGCCAATTAAAATACAAAAACGATGTCAATCAATTTTGATCAAAATTGAAAATATTCTTTTAAATGTTGATAAGAAGTTTTGCTCAATAAATATAAGATCCTACTAACTTTTTATACAATTAGATACTTAAATTTTATATCCCATAATTTTAAATTAAAATTATCTTTATTAAAATGTAAATTTTACAATTTAAATAAAATGTCCATCATAAATAATAAATTTTAATTGAGGAAAGTGTATTTTTGAATTTGAATATATCCTCAATGGGTCATAATATTATAATATCTAAGTAGCTTTTATATATTATAATAACCATTCCAGCCAGTATACATATAATATATCGGCTGCTATTTAGATGTATTTCATGTGGAAAATTCTTCAACAGAAAACTTGGGTTTTTTTGGGCAAAAATTGGAGTTTCATCAAGGGCTATATTTTGGAAACTAGATAATTTTTTTATGCATATAAATAGAATTTATAACATATTTTAGGTATAGGATGTACCTACAGAAAATGGCCAACAAATTTGGCACCTTGTTCACAAATTGAAGAATAAGTTTGAATCTTAAAGTTAAAGAAAACTTAGGGACTTTTCTTTTTGTGATTCTACACATTACTCAAAAAATTATAAAATTTTGGATCAAAAAAAATTTCGCTTTGCGATTTTCGCGGTTGATATTCAACTTAGGACTTTAATTTTTAATAATACAAATAATAATTAAATACAACACAACACCAAAAAAAAGTTTTCAAAATTTTGAAAAAAAGGGGCCAGCGTACATTTTTTGTTACGCGATTTACGCAGCTAATATTAAACTCGTAGCTTTAATTTTTAATAATACAAACAATACAAATTGAATACAATATTATAATACAAAAAAAATTTCAAAATTTTTGAGAAAGGGGAGCCAGTGCGAATTTTTGTTTTGCGATTTAATGTTAAACTTTGGACTATAATTTTTAATAATACAAACAAAACAAATTGAATACAACATAATACAAAAAAATTTTTCAAAATTTTTGAAACAGGGGGGCCAGCTAAAAAATGGTTTTTCGCGATTTTCAATTTTATGCTTCGCGAAATAAAAAAAATTTTTACAATACAGCCCAATACAAGTGAATACAACACAATACAATAAAAAAAATTCTAGTTTTCGAAAAAGGGGGGGCTAACTTCCCGGACTTATTTATTTCCCCTAATTTAAATATATTCAGTATTACATCAGACCGTACATGGTCAGTGCTTTGTCTTCTTACAGGAGCATCAAACCTCTGTACCAAAAAACGAGGACGCCATCTGTTGTGTAAAAGGAGACGCCATCTGTTATCTTATTTGTGAACTTTTTGTATATTTAAATGCGACATAAAAAGATCCGCCCGCTAGGAGGATCGAATTCGCGACTACTAAGGTCTGATTTGAAGCATCATGAGTGATTTTACTACCGAGGGTAGAACTAATGTGTATGCATTAGTTTAAATTCAGATTCAATTTTGTTGTCACTATTAATTTATTAATAAACATTTGCTGTAGAATCAACATTTAAGCTACATGAAGCTTTCTAATATTCATAAACAGTTCTTCCTTAAACATCAGTTGAGCACTGGAATCATTATACTGCATTGGAAATTTCGTCTTCAGATTAATAGAAACTCGAAAATCTTTTAATAAAATTGCTATAAAAAGTTTAATTTTCAAAATAGCCAATCGTGAGCCTGAAATCATATAACTCAACTGCTTATAATTTAAAAATTCCTGACTTACCAATGCAGCTTCGTGGTACTTCTCCAAACGGCAAAAAGGCGTAACCAGGTTTTCGCTCTTTATTTTTCGACAAAAATCGATCTGGTTTAAAATTTTCAGGATTCGGATAATATGTGGGATCGTTATGAATATTTATAACCGGAACGATAATGGTAGTTCCTTTCTCAATAACCAAATCATTATCAGGTACTCTGTAATCGGCTGTACATACCCGAGTTATGCCGGAAACTGCTGGATGCTTTCTAAGAGATTCTAAAATAATAAAATTCGAAAAAAAGCTTTCCAAGTGTTAGATACTAAATATTTTTGATAAAATGCAATTGCCGATTAGTAATATACCATATATACAGGATTCCAGGTAAGTCATTTCCATTAACGCTTCGTACGTGATTTCTCCATTGTGTTTTTCCAACACAGCATTAATTTCACTTCTGAGATTTTCTTGAAGGTATCGGGCATACATTATTTCATACAGGACAAATGTTATATTTGTGGATGTAGTTTCATATCCGGCAGCAAAAAAGAGTGTTAGTTGGGCTGCAATTTCTTCACCTGTTTCACCTTCAATGACAGGATAATTTCTAATCTGCATTAGCGAATGTATTAAATTTTGCGTTAAGTTATTAAAAAATGTTTTCATTTTTGTATATTGGAATGGCATCCCAAAGAAGTCTAATACGCCAGGATATAAAAAGGATAAAAACATTTTTAAATTTTGTAGTAAACTGCAACTAAATGTCTTTTTTACGTAATATTCAAAATCCGGACTTAAATTGATTAAAGTATTGCGTTCCTTTCCAAAAATTGTCATTGAAATTACATCCACTACGAACCTTTTGCTTAAGTGCTGAAGGATAACAATATTTGGGGTTTCAGTTGCTCTATTTAAGATATTTTTTAATTGTTCACCAACACTTTTCAACACAAAAGAGTAAGTTTCTAATTTTTTTAGTGTAGAGGCTGTCTCTCTCGTGATAGATGTTAGACTAACACTGAAAGAATCAGGTTTTTCGTTTTCATACAGCGTACGATCTGTGAAATTATTAAAATCCTTTTCCAAAATACACTTTATTAATTCCAAATCTGTCACGACCAATGCAGGTTTATTCAAACAGTAAAATCCTATATATTTGTCTCCATTTAATCTACAAGCATTGTACGATGTCGTCATCATTTCAAATATTGGAATTTTTTTGTATACAACATCCGCTATATTTCCAAAAACTGGATGAACTGGTAAAGTTTTAACTTTTCTATTTGACCAATATTTAAATTTCCAATTAAAATGCAAAGCGGTCAAAACCAGAAGAAAAAATGCAAAAATGATAACTAAGCCTATTAACGGCACCATTTTATTAATTTGGTATCGGCTACAGCCGGTTTACTTATCAGTTAATAAGTTTTACAAAACTTGAATAATTATAAATGCTATTAAATTTTTGATTATTTTAAATAAAGTAATTTAACGTCAAATCGCCCAATAATTCGACTCGACCTTCATGGAATCAATACTACATAACAAATAAAAGCTATGAAGCTAGGCAGCAACAGAGTGATTAAGGTGTAACGGCTAAAGAATTTTTTGATTTTGAGTTTAAGGAAAATCTAAAAACTAAAAAAAAATTTTTTTAAATTTTAGCAATACTGCTAAAGACCAAGGGTGTTCCTTACACCTTTGGTGATACCTATTAGAGAAATTCATAAAAATTCAAAATTCAAAATTCAAAAAAATTTAGAGTCAATTTAATAGTTAGTTCATAAAATATTTATTCCATAAATTTTCATAAATAGTTAATACTTCTCAACCCCAAGCCTACAAATCCCAGGTTTATGTCAAACTGGCGCAAATAATTTCGGTGTCAAATGATCCCCAATCAACTGATCCCGGTGCAAATGATCGCAACCGCAATTAACCGCATAATGATGTTAAGGAGGTACCTACGAAGAGGTACCGTCTTTCTAGATCTTTTATAGTTGTAATTCAACAAAGATCAACTGCTATTAAGAAATCGTCAATTGCAATTCAAATGTGTCAACTGATATTTAGAAATTGTCAATTTATTGTAATTTAAATTTGTCAACTTATATTCAGAAATCGTTAATTATAATTGACATTGATATTCAGAAATTGGCAATTCTGATTCAAAATCCGTCAGTTAATATTCAGAAAACGTTGAATAAAATTTAATTTTTTAAGTGAAGGATCTTCATGAAAACGAAAATAACAATATTTTAATTTTTTTACAATTATTATTATTAGAAATAATAAAAAATACAGCAAAAATTTTTAACAACAATATATTAATTAAAATTTCAGTAAATAACTTAGTGGCCGGATCATTTGTTATTGGGATTATTTGATATGAGGATTATTTGTTGCCGGGGATCATTTTACGCTGAGATCATTTGGTGGTGATCATTTGTCGTGGAATCAACAGTGACGTAGCAATCCAGCAGTCTAACTGCCAGTCTACGACCGCTCGCTTAAAGAAAATTACCTTTCCTACAATTAATTAATTTTCATAATTATACGATCAAAAGACTTCTAAAAAGTTACAACTTTGCATTTTCTGGTATCTGATTATTATCTATTCAAGGTTTGATGCTGTAATTTTACATATTAACTGACATTAAACCTTAAAAGATTAAAAGCGCCATGGATAGTTGGAAATACTAGCATTCGACTTAAATGCAGATTTCCGTTCAGGATTTCAGTTACAAAATTTTAAAAAAGCCTGATTTGGGGAATTTAGAAATTCATTAAAAGACTCCGAATTACGTTGCAAGTCAATATTTTATCGGCCCTAAATGAAGTTTTTTTTCAAAGGGTTTTGTTGAGTGAGTCAGTTAAGACATTGACATTTATATTATAATTACAGAGATTTTACCTGATTATATGTAGTTAATACCCTGCACTCATTCATTATACAATAGCGTAACAGTATGAAATACATAATTATATTATTTTGTTAGCAAAAAGTTGTTTTTATTTTTCTTATTTAATTAATTATGTATGTTGTTTTTATTTACTCCTATATTGTTATTCGTTATTATTAAAGGTGGGATGAATAATGCAATTTAAGAGCAATAAATTTAAACGGTTACAATATTTTGAGATAAGAGATATGAATTTAATAGGAACCACTAACATTTTAATAATATTATTAATTTAATTATGTAAATTTTAATTAAATTACCTAACTACAAAATTAAAAATTATGAAAATAGAAAAAGAAAGGTTCTAGAGGTATCTTACCGGAACCAAACAGATCTGAAGCCAATGTGCCCACGCACCTTTAACAGCTTGTGTCTACTATGCTTTATAAAATTCATTTATTATAAAAAAGAATGATTAAAGGTATTCGAAGTGATGAAGCTCAAATTACATTAAAATATTCAAAAATTTGATAACCAGATACTAAGGATTTAAGGATCTACTTCGCAGTTGCTTAAGTACCCACTTATGCCCGTACTAATGGTCACGGATTAATCCGAAATTCAAGATTAATTCTCGAAATAGCAACTGTTGCTACGGTCTAAATTACAGTAACCTTATTGGTAAATTCTAGGATCATTTTGAATCTCGGATTGATCCGTGACTATAAGTACGAGCATAAATGTTCCTATGATTTTTGCATTTCTCATTGTTGACTTTTTTACTCAAAATTCAGTTATTCGATAGCAAAGAAACAATAAAAATTTTAATGCATAACATGCATTACAACAAAACATGCATAAGAACAAACAGATAACGCGACAAATGGTGAAGTACAGAGAAAATATTAAAAAGAAATGTTAAGAGATGCGTGGGATGTGCGCGCACCAGTGGCGTAACAAACAGTTGAGGGACCCATGCTCAAAGTTGTTAAGAGGGGGGGCTTGTTTTTGTAATAAGACAAAAACAAAAGAAAATAATGAATAACGTATATATGTATTACTCAAAATTAAGAAAACAAATAACAAAATTACATTTTCGCCTCAAATTGCCTCTGCCAAATATGTCTCGCAAATCCAATAACTCCGTGTCAAACAAAGTTCCCTTTTCAATCTTTTTTTTACGATTTGAAGAAGTTGCATCAAAACCGAGGGCCCCATTATCGAAGGCCCGTGTGCTACGCACTCACCGCATCTCAGTAGTTCCTCCCCTGGCGAGCACCGTATTGTTTATGGTTCAACCTATTTTTGCATTAGCAGTGGCGTATTGAGAAAATCCTTATCGGAGGGGTGGAACCAACCAAATTATGTTTCAGATTCTCATTAATCAAAAAATAATAGAAATCAAAAGAAAACTAAAGTGTATACAAACAAACAAATTAAATTATATTGAAGAGCTACTGAAGACATATAAATGGTAATTTGTTGGTAATTCTAACTCAACAAAAAATGGGGAAATAACGGGAAACGTTTTGGTCAACAAGATTATTGCATTTTAATTTTAATTTTATTGACGCTGTATTTTGAATTGCAAATTTTTAACTACTGTTTTTAATATGTTATTGTTAATTATGTTTACAAAGCAATTCTGTTGATATTAAAATTTGTATTTGTTTTTTTATAATACGGAAAATTTTAACGAGTATTGTCCTGTTAATATTAATCTAATATTTTGTTTGTTAGAACAAATTATCATATTATATTATTATCCGCGTAATATAAATGTAATTTTCCACCGTCATTTGTTTTCAAGTAATGCCGTCATTGCCCGTTTTTTTTAAATGACAAATTCCTATTTTTTTCTGTATTTACTGAGATTCACAACTTTTACATAAAAAAGATAAAAAAAAATGTATTCAATTTACTGACAAAACTAAAATAAAAAATATTCCGACATAATAAAAACATAAAATACACTAAAATTCAAAAAATATTGTATGAGGGCGGTGGGCGAGATCAAAATTATGATTATGTAAATTTAAATTAGAAAAACCTATAACGTAATAATTTCAATTGGATAAAAAATTAGGAAATGACGGGAAAAATTTTGGTTAATTCTTGATCGGGAACGTAAACAAAAGTATTGTATATTAATTCCAATTTGATCGACGCTGTGCTTCTAATTATTTTTTTTATATTACTGCTTTTAATGCACTTTACAAACCAATTATTTTTATATTAAAATTTGAGTTTGTTTTTATTTGGAAAATTTTACGACTGTTGTCCTGTTAAAAATGTAATATTTTGCTTTTTAGAACAAATTATCATATATTAGCATCCGCATAATATAAATTTAATTTTCCATCATCATTTTTGTTTTCGAGTGATGCTGTCATTGACCTTTATTTTAACCTGTACTTTGATATATCCTTTAATTGTCCAAATGACTGCATAAAAATTCCAAAACATTACATAAGAAAATCTTCAAAATCTTCAAAATCTTCAAAATCTTCATAGTGCTGGCAATATTAACTCAGAGAGATCATCGATTTGTAAACTGAAATGCACAATATCAAAATATTAGTGAAAATTTAATTTAAAAAATTGTGAAATCATAAATTTCATAATTTTTATGCAATCATTAAAAACAGTAGTAAAAAATTTTCAATTAAAAACAGCGTCGATCAAATTAAAATTAATAATATGCAATCATTTTGTTTACGTTCTCGATCCAGCATGAACAAACCAAAAATTTTCCCGCATTTTCCTATTTTTTTGTCCAATTAAAATTGCCACGTTATAGGATTTTAATAGTTCTCTAACACATATTATATTGCAATATTACTTAATTCTCATCATCGACCTGGAGAAACAAATTTATTTTCAATTCTTGCAAAAAAAATTTCAAAAAACATAAACAGTTATTCTGAAAAAAATCAACTTACTTGCCTAGAACCCTTTTACTTCAATTTGGCGAAGTTATCTAATAAAAAAATACAGTCGTTTAAATTCAAATTTTCATTAAAACAAAATAATATAACACCGTTTCTCAGCCTTTCAGTATTTGCGACCCAGTTTCAATCATAACTTTTCGGTCTAGCACAACTCGCCGCAAACTAACAAAAATATAAATATATATCTACAGGGTTTCAAAAGTAGCGCCCATACTTCTAAACTAATATAAAAGTTCTTTGCCAAATTTGAATTTAAAATTTTTGAATTATATTTTGTCAGAAAAGGTGTTTTATGTTATACCTCAAAATTCGACTCGTCAGACCACACGATTCTTCTTCAGTTTTCTTTGGTCCTCGTTTGGTGTTGAATAGCCCATTGTCTTTAAAACCTTAAAGACCAACTTCGCTTAACCTTCTTCGCACTCCTGTTTCCTAAAAGTCTCTGGCAAAATCAGAAAAGGTTTTTCTTCTATTTTTAAAGCTATGATATTTGGTTGTAAAAAACGGTCTTCTCGTACTGTTATAGCACGTTTTCGTCCAGTTTGTGGTTTAGATTTATAGTCACTAATACCAATCTATCTTCTCTACATGTTGAAGAGCTACCTCGCGAACAGAAATATACAAATCGGCAAGCACAAGGTGACCAGCGGAGTGCCGCAGGGTTCTGTAGTTGTGCCCTGCAGCAAGAAGAAGACTCCGCCAAAAATGTGGGATCCATCAAAGACGTACTTCCTGCAAATAAACCTTAACCATGCAACGGCCGTCCAGGATCTACTGCTGAATAACATCGCAGCAAAAAAAAGTAGACATAACACTAATTAGCGAGCCACATAAAAAATGGATAGCGGCTGGACCCAGACCATCGACGGGAAAGCGGCTATCCTCACGAACGATCGGGTTGCGGTCTTGAGCATTGGAAGAGGCAAGTGTTTCGTATGGGTGGAAACGCCGAGACTGGTGGCCTACTCTTGCTACTTCTCACCTAATGCCGCCTTCAGGGAATTTATGGACAGAGTGCCACTGATAATAGCTCGAGAGTTGGCCAAGGTACGGCCCGAAATACTTCTGGACGTATATAACGGATGCCTACGGGAGGGAAGATATCCCGAGAGCTGGAAGAGAGCCAAACTTCTTCTACCGAGGAAGAGCAGCAGTTCTCTAAGGCTCCGAGCTCTTACAAGCCCATTTGCCTGCTGGACCATGGTTGGAAACTTTGAAAGATTAATTCTTCACAGACTGCAGCAGGAGATTGATAGGACCGGTGGCCTCTCGAATAAACAATTTGGCTTCCAAAGGGGTAGATCCACCACCGACGCGGTCGACAGCATGGTCCAGAAGATCAGAGCAGCGAGAGAGGAGACTCGATGGAGGCGCTTTGTGGTTCTGGTTACGCTAGACACTAGACGGTCGTAATCTTGGGGAAGAGGTGGATCAGGCCTGTGCGGTTTCTGTTGGGAGGGTACACCATGAAATTGTGGGAACAGGTCAAAGTGTTGAGCGTGGATATAGACAGAAGTTTATTATTCAAGCTCCACATCACGAGGGTGGCAGCCAGGCAAGCCGCAACAGCAGAGGCACTTGGCAAAATTATGCCAAACATGTGTGGATCACAGCAGGAGAAAAGAAGACTCGCGGAGTCGGTCAAGCTGTACGCAGCCCCAATATGGGTTTCAGCTCTGGAAAAAGTTTCGTACTCGGAGAGTGCGCTTAGGATATGTAGGGCGTACAGAACGGTATCCACAGATGCGATTCTAGTGCTGGCGTCCCTTCTGCCAGGGAAATCCCCTCAGGGCGGGAATGAGAGACGCCAAATACCGTTAGGGAAACAAAATCCTTTACAATATCAGATGAGCGGACATCCAAGAGAGATGGCATACATCATGGGCAGCGTCGAGCTGGAGCAGATGGACTCACCATCTGATGCAATTTTCAATTCATACATTAATCCGTGGGTTAACTGGAAGCACGGCAAACTTAAATATAAAACCATCCACGTCCTAAGCGGCCACGGATGCTTCAAAACCTACCTGAATCGCGTCAAGTGGTGCAGAGCACATCATCTTCTACTGCATCAAGTGAACGAACCACAGAACAGCCGCCCGAACTCAGTTGAGCCAAGTCATGACTCCGTGGAACATCGTTAAACTGATGCTGGTTAGCAAAAACAACTGACAGGTAATCCTGTAGGATTTAGCTAAAACCGTAGAAGAGTTTTAAACCACGATAGATGAAGCTCTCATACTAATGAGAGAGTGGATGGAGGGCATGGGACTTAGCCTTGTCCAGGAAAAAACAGAAGCCATTTTCGTGTTGGGTAGGAGGAAGTGCGACGTTGCTCGAATCAACATGGATGGCTGCGAAATCCTATCCGTTAAAACCATCCGAATCCTGAGGGTAACATTCGACAAGGACTTATGCTTCAAGCAGCACATGGAGAGTACATCGGAGAAGAGATGAATATTGACATCCTTTTTTATGTGGCACCGGTGTGGAGAAAGGCAATGCTAATGGCAAGCTATAAAAGTTTGTATGAAGGGGACAAAGGAAGATGACCTTAAGGGTGTGTTCGGCGTATAGGACATCATCTACAGAAGCACTATTGGTGCTGGCGGGTATGCTACTGATTGGTATATTGGTGCACGAGAGAGGCAGCAATTGCGAAGGCAAATATTACAAAGCCCAAAGAAGTGAAAAAAGAGAGAAGCTGATGCAGAGGTGGAAAAAAAAATGGGAAACCACTCAGAAAGTCAGTTTGACGCGACTCCTCATCTCACAGATAGCACCGTGAATGTAAAGAAAACTGGGCTACCACCTGACCCATGCTCTTCTGGGCGACGGGTGCTTTAATGCTACCTGTTCCGGTAAAAAAATTGAAATTTTTTCGAAATTTTGAAATTTTATTTTTTAATATTTTCAAAAATCAGCCCTTTCGAAGCCAAAAGATTTTTGCTATGTCTATTTGGAGGGGTTAACTAATAAAAAAGTTTAATAAATTAATATTATTAATAAATAAATTTAAGGATTAACAATTTTTTTAATATCTATATACAGTTCGTCCTTAAGCGTTAGTAGAACACTGGAATCGTTGTTTTCCATTGGAAGTTTCGTCTTACTATTAATAGAAACTGAAAAATCTTTAAATAATGAGGTGAGGAAAAGTTTAATCTCTAAAATAGCCAGTCGTGATCCTGAAAACTTAGCAATTAGAATTTTTGATTTTGAACCACAAGACATACCTATGCAAATCCTTGGTCCTTCTCCAAATGGCAGAAAGGTGTAATTAGATTGTTGGCTTCTGTTTTCCGGTAAAAATCGATCAGGATCAAAAGTTTCGGGATTTAAATGGTAGGTGGGATCGTTATGAATATTTATAATGGGCAGGATGACGCTAGTCCCTTTTTCAATGATTAAATCTTCACCGGGTATTTTGTAATCGGATGCACATATCCTGGTTAACCCATAAATTGCCGGATGCTTCCTAACAGTTTCTAAAATGAAAAAAATAAAAATATATTATGTTTAATTAAATACAATTAGCGATGTGTAATGACCATAAAAAAAAGTTTACTCATTTACCATTTACGCACAACTCCATGTAGGTCATTTCCATTAAAGCTTCGTACGTAATTTTGCCATTGTGTTTTTTCAACACAGCATTAATTTCACATCTAAGTTTTCTTTCAACCTCTTTGTTGCAGAGAATTTCGTAAACAGCAAATGCAATATTGGAAGATGTAGTTTCGTATCCGGCAGCAAAAAATATTGTTAATTGTGCTGCAATTTCCTCGATTGTTAAATTTTTTGACTTGGCAGCACCACAATTTCTCAAAAAGTTGTTGTTATTTTCTCCTTCAATAGCTATATTATTTCTAATTTGTATTAACGAATGCATTAAATCCGGTCGGATTACATTATGATTTTCCCTGTACTCCACCATTTGTCGCGTTATGTCCATAAAAAATTCTATCATTTCTTTGCTATTGAATGGTATTCGAAAAAAGTCCAAAACGTCGGGAAACGAAACTGAGATAAACAGTTTTATATTTTGGCATAAACTACCGCTTAAGGTGTGTTTAGCATGATACTCAAACTCGGGATTTAAGTTTTTCAGAGTATTGCAGTTGTTACCAAAAATCACCATGACTATGACATCCACCACAAACTTATTGCTTAAAGATTGAACGCCAACAACTTCTGAATTTCGTGCTGCTGTATTTAGGACATCCTGTAATTGGTCGCCAACACTTTTCAATACTGGAAAACAGCTTTTCATTTTTTTTGCTGTGAAAGCTGGAGATATCTTTTCTCTCATATTTTTCCATTCTGCACCTTTCATCGTTGCCAGGTTATGACTAAGTGGATCTAATTTTTCGTTACTGTACATCATACGATCGGGAAAACACTTGAAGTCGCTTCTCAAAATATACTTGACCAAGTCTAAGTCTGTCACAACCAATATTGGCTTAGTAAGCAAATAAAATCCTATATATTTATCTCCACTTGATTTGCAAGCTTCGTATGATTTAGTAATCATGTCGTACACTGCAACTTTTTTAAATACAACGTCGGCTAAACTTCCAAATATTGGATGAACTGGCAAAGTTTTAACTTTTCGATTTGACCAATAACTGAATTTCCAATAAAAATATAAAGCCATCAAGCTAACAATTAGAAATGCAGAAATTATAGAAATGTTTACTATTGAAAACATCTTATTTTCTAGTAGCGAATATGTAGATGTGCACTTCAGTAACTGCAAAGTGGTTTCTTAAATCCAAACATATATAGTATCTGGTTATCAAATTTTTGAATATTTTAATGTAATTTGCAGTTTCATCACCTCGAATACTATGACACGGCTTTAAAAGATTTTAATCTTTTCTTTACAAAATATGAATGTTATAAAGCGTAGGAGACACAGGTTACTAAAGATGCGCTACCACACCACTTAAGATCCGTTCCGTTCCGGTAAGGCACCTCTGGAATTTAACCCTTTTTTTAAATTTGTTGTTTGATAATTAATACTATATAACTTTTAAATTAATAATTGTCACAAATTAAATTCGTAAAATAGTTTTTTGATTCAAAATATTGTAACCGTTTAAATTTATTGCTTAATCCCACCTTTAATTATAAAAAAACAGTAATATGGAAATGAATAAAAACAACATACATAATTTATAAATAATAAATTTAAAAACAATTTTTTGTTAACCAAATAATATACTATTATCTGTTACGTCAGCGTTTCTCAACCTCTCAGTATTTACGATTCAATTTTATACATAATTTTCATCGCACCCCCCTTCCCGTACAATTTTCACATTATATTATGTCAAAATGTATTTAATTGTCGTCTTCCTTCAGTAAATTAAATAATTTTGTAATATAATAATTTGGGGAGCGCCCCACAGGTTGAGTAACGCTGTGTTACGTTGTTGTATAATGAATGAATGTAATAGTTTTAACCAGCATCAAGTAAAATCTTTGTAATTATCATATAAATGTCAATGTCCTGGTTGATTCACTGAGTAAAACCGCTATCATGTAATTATGCCGACAGTAAACACGCCGACACAAATACGCCGATAGATAATTACGTTTTTACAAATTTTTTGTTTTTTTTTTCAAATTTTATTATTATGTATTTCTCAACAATTACACAATTATCTCCCATCATCCCGGTCACCCTTTACTGGTCTAATTCTTTAATATGACTTAACTCTTAATCATAGGATAATAATTAACTTCACTAAACGTAATCCTTATTTCAACATGGGATAATAGTTAAATTCCGTGATTCCTCGAGCCCCACGTTGCTGGAATGCCAGTTGCATTGTCGGTTTATAATAACAAAGAATTGTTCTTATTACTTTTTCAAAATATATAATTCTTTAAATTTTGCCCGGCTAAATTGAAAATTTGTTAGTTAGTGTACTTTTGAACATATAATAATTCCGTTGTCGCTCTTTCTTGCTCTAACCGTTGCGTTAGGGCGGGGGGATCTGGTAGTCTTCATTCAAAAAGTCGACCAAATCCTGATTTGCTTAAATGAGATCTTTCTTGAATAACTCGGCCATTTTCTATTTTAACAAAAAATTGTAAAGATAAAAAGTTGTAGGAAATTCAATTTACTGCAACTTTACATACTTTTTTCTGAAATCGATATTTCAAATTAATAAAAATAAATGAGATAATACAAAAGTTCGACTTCAGAAAAAAAATGAGGCAACCAAAGTTGTAGGAAATTCAATTTCCTACAACTTTTGTCTTTACCATTTTTTTCGTTAAAATGGAAATTGGCCGAGTTATTTAAGAAAAATTATTTTTTATAAAATTTAAAACGGCTCCGCTTTTTTCAGGTTTAATTTGAAAAATATCAACTTCAGGAAAACAATGCGAGAACTAAAGTTGTAGGAAATTGAATTTTTTTGTACTTTTTATTTTGAGCATTTTTTATTCAAATTGAAGTTTGCCGAGTTACTTAATAAAAACCATTTTTCATAAAATTTAAAACGTCGCCGCTATGAATGATTGTAAACTGGGCCAATAGTAAACTGGGCCGAATTTAAAAAATGGTAAACTGGGCCAAAGGCATTTTTAAATAAAATTATGAAAGTAGTAAACTGGGCCAAAGACAAATTTAGGGTAAAATGGGGTGCAGGCAGGGTGTGCCGGTATGAATTTTTTTTTATATTATTTCAAAAAATATCAGACTAACTGTAATCTACCGATGGATCTACATCCTCGCGCTCGATCTACCTTTTCGCTCATATTTTTTATAGTGAATCCGTGTATTGCCACGGTTGTCTTTGTCAAATTTAACTCTGCGCTACCCTGCGCTCCGGTCCTCTCCGCTCTGGGAGCTCCGAGCCGTTTTGACAAAGACAAGACCCATTAAAAATATCGCTGAAGGCCGAAAGAACTCGCCAAAAGCGGAACTCGAAAAAGGTGTTGCTAAAGCAATAAACCATGTTCTTTAAATTCTGCTCGCGCCATCTAGTTTGAGGTTGGATTCCTAAAGTTCCTCGAAGACGGTCCTGTTCTGACAATTTGAATTTGTAGTTGGCGGTACCAACAACAAATTTAAAATTCAGGTTGGCAATGCGGGATCGTCTGTCCATGGTATCAAGATTACTGCAATCCTTATACCAGGACCATTACACTAGAAGTCTAACCTCAAACGACACGCGGGCAGGAATTGTAAGTACATTTTGTAATTATCTGTATATATTTCATTTATTTGTTATTTTTGTAGTAATTTTCAACATATAAAACAATAAATAAGTTTACCCAAAAGGTAGCGAGTTCTATTGTATGTTAGAAATATTCCGAGACAACCCGGCAGTGCAAAACTTTTGCAACATTTTGAAAATTAAATTCGCATTACGATTTCCATACGTTTTCGAATAGAATTTGAAGTTAGAATCGTTCCTGCGATAAAAAATGATCCGTACACCACCAAAAGCGAGTTCAAGCTGCAAGACATGCTTAGAAATTGATAACAACGAAATGGTAAGCTGCGATAAATGTGAAGATTGGTACCACTTTAGATGCGTTGGCGTTGACGAATCGGTGGCGGAAGTTCCTTGGTCGTGTGAGCAGTGCAAAGCTACGAACATCACAGCCGCTGAACAATTGCAAAGGCAAATTAACCACCTACAGGAACAACTAGCGGATCTAATGAAAGGAAACCAGAACAACCAGGTCTCACAGAAAACAGAAAACCAAACCAAAAAAAAATCGACATCTAAACAACCATTTCAAGTCAGTAAGAACAAGCAAGAAAAACAAAACATCAAAATTTCACAAAAAACAGAAAATCGAAATCGAATACCAAAGTCGACTTCAAGCAGGTCGTCTCAAAATAAAAAAATCAAGGCACTCGCTCGTCTCGATGAAGAATACAAACTGAAGTTGGAACATCTACAGAAAAAGTTTGATCTCGAAGAGGAATACAGCGAAGCCAGCGAAGACGATTTTAACATCACTGAGGTAAATTCTGTAAATAATAATCGGCATGCTCACTCGGTTAGTTCTTGGGTAAATGGACAACAAGCAATCAACCAAAACCTACCTGATCGTAGGACAAATAACCCAATGCCAATCGTTAACAATAATCATGAAGATGGACATAATTACAACAAAAGAAATGCAAGATCGATGAACCGTAACCAACCAGATGATAACGAATTTGATACCTATGTTACTATGAAACAAATCAGCATGAGACAAGTGATGTCGACAAACATCCCTAAATTTGCAGGTAGTGTTGAAGACTGGCCTATGTTTATCTCGTGGTTTCAACGTTCATCTATCGAGTGTAATTTCACCGACGACGAGAATCTTAACCGCCTTCACCAATGTTTGCAAGGACCTGCTCTCGAGCTAGTCAAAGGTTATCTATTTTGCTCAGGAACGCTTCAGCAGGTGCTGAATGTTCTACGAAACAAGTATGGAAGGCCTGAACAGATCTTACAACATCTAAACGATCGACTTCGAGCCCACTCATTTGTTACTCAAGAACGCATCGAATCTATCCTCGACTTTTCGGTAACCGTTCAACACGTTGTGGCAGCGATGAAAGCATCTGGACTCTCCAATTACATGAACAACCCAATTCTTATGCAAGAAGTAGTGGACAAAATGTCGGGTACCTTAAAGTGGTCTTGGGCAGAATATAAAGAGAAGCATAACGAAGTGACTTGGGCTGGCAATATACAAATTCCAAATCTTTCAACATTTGCCTTATGGCTTTCAGAAGTGGCGAATAAAATTGGAAGCGTTGCTAGCGCAAAACTGCCAACGGCAAGAAGACCCGAAAATAGAAACCGTTCACATCTTCATGCAGCCCACCTAGAACCTAAGGAAGAAGATAACTTGTCTACATCATCAACTACAGCTCAATATCTCTGTGTCTTATGCGACGAAGACGATCATCACCTCAGAGATTGTTCAACATTTTCCCAACTCCCGGGTTATAGGCGAAGAAAACTTGTAAATACACATAAACTCTGTAAGCGATGTCTTGGCACGCACCACACGCTAAAGTGCAAACTCGTTAAAACATGCCGGGTTGATGGTTGTAAGCTCAAACATCATCTATCATTCCATGATCCAACTATTCATGGAGGAGAAAATCTGCCGATCGATACCAAGATAGAAACAAGTTTGATGAGTCATCATGGAGCAGCTACGACCCGGATACTATCTCGAGTAATACCCGTGATTTTGTATGGAAAGAAAGCAACTTATCAAACTTTTGCCTTTGTGGACGAAGGTTCGACAACAACTATGATAGAAGAGAAGGTAGCAAGGATACTTGAGTTGGACGGCCCTAGGATACCACTACGTTTAAAATGGACTGGCGACACAACAAGGGATGAGTTGGAGAGTAGGAGGGTATCTCTTCAAATTTCTGGAATTGAGCGGGAAATGAAGAGGTATGAGATATCAGACGTTCGGACGGTCAAGTCTCTGGACCTGCCAGTTCAAGCTCTTGCTCATGATCCGTCGACGTCCCGGTACAAACACCTACTAACTGTACCGACACTAGATTACAAAAACGCGAAACCACAGATTCTCATTGGGCTGAATAATTACGATCTTTGTTTACCAATGGAAGTTAGAGAAGGACACAGAAATGAGACGATAGCCACAAGAACCAAGTTGGGATGGACTATCTTTGGGAAACTTGAAAGTAATAAGCCACTTAACGATTCGGAACTCCACAACTTTCATACCTGTAGTTGTCTGCCCGATGACAGACCGCACGATCAAATTCAGGAATTCTTCTCAACCGAGAGCTTTGGAGTACAAATACCAGCAACGCCCATGATGTCAAGAGAAGACCATCGAGCCAATGAGATTTTGAAAAATACGACGCAGAGAAGAGGAAACCGTTATGAAACCGGTTTACTTTGGCGATACGACAATGTAGAACTGCCCGATAGTTATGGGATGGCTAAGAAGCGGTTGATATGTCTGGAAAGCAAAATGCGAAAGAATCCAGAACTAGCGAATAATCTGAAGCTGCAAGTTCACGTGGATGATTGGTTAGACAGTTTTTCCACCGAAGGGGAGGCAATTTCAGTAGCTAAAGATGTAGTTAGGATTCATGCGGCAGCGGGATGTGAAATTAGAAACTTTGTATCAAATTCTAGCAAAGTACTTGAAGCATTGGGAATGGGAAAAAACGAGAAACATGAAATAAATTTAAACATCTCCAATGATCCGAATGGGACTAAAGTTCTCGGAATGTGGTGGTCTACCATAGATGATTTGTTTTTCTATGCTACCAACTTTAATAGAATACCAGGGGAAATCTTAGGTGGTCAGCGCCGCCCTACCAAACGAGAAGCTCTACGAACCCTAACAAATTGTTGCCAACAACAAATTTAAAATTCAGGTTGGCAATGCGGGATCGTCTGTCCATGGTATCAGGATTACTGCAATCCTTATACCAGGACCATTACACTAGAAGTCTAACCTCAAACGACACGCGGGCAGGAATTGTAAGTACATTTTGTAATTATCTGTATATATTTCATTTATTTGTTATTTTTGTAGTAATTTTCAACATATAAAACAATAAATAAGTTTACCCAAAAGGTAGCGAGTTCTATTGTATGTTAGAAATATTCCGAGACAACCCGGCAGTGCAAAACTTTTGCAACAAAAGGTGAAACTTGTTTCAGGGTGGATCCGAAAGTGCGGGGTACGAAGGGAATCCACCCTAAAAGCAAGTTTTTCATTTGTAAAATATAATTAGTGTCAAGGATTTGTTGGCATTTAATTGTAAAAACCGCAAAACTATTTTTTATGGTGGATCCGTGTATTGCCATGGTTGTCTTTGTCAAAACTTGAATTTGACAAAGACTAAACAAAAAATAAAAATAAAATTCATATAAATTCGATATCGAATAACGTACAACGATACGCTGACGTGTATTGGTTGTTAATTTTTTGAACCCCATACTACAATTTTTCAATCAATAATTTTTGCTTTTGGCCCAGTTTACCATTTTTAAAATTTTAGTACAACTTGCTTTTGGCCCAGTTTACCTTACCCCGCCGCTATTGTCAGGTTTAATTTGAAAAATATCAACTTCTGGAAAAACATGCGAGAACTGAAATTGTCGGAAATTGAACTTCCTGAAACTTTTGTCTTCACGATTTTTCGTTAAATTTGAAAATGGACGTGTTATTCAAGAAAAACCATTTCTCATAAAATTTAGAATGGCACCGTTTTTTTCAGGTTTAATTTGAAATATATCAACTTCAGGAAAAAAATGCCAGAACTGTGAGAACCATTTTTTATTAAAATTGAAATTTACCGAGTTATTCAAGAGAAACCATTTTACATAAAATTTAAAATGGCGCCGCTTTTTTCAGATTTGATTTGAAAACTATCAACTTCAGAAAATAAATACGGGAACCAAAGTTGTAGAAAATTGAATTTCATTTTCACAAAAGAAGTCTTCACAATTCTTTGTTAAAATTGAAAATGGCGGACATAAGCAAATGCAGGATTTGGTCGATTTTTTTGAATGAAGACTACCAGTGATCCCCCCAACGGGGGTTAAGCCAAAACATAGCGATAACGGCATTATTGTAAGCGGGTTTATTTGGACATAAGGACCGTATTATTTATTTTAACAAATGTTTCTAAAAATGGAAATCTTAAACAAAGAGATAACTTACCCATCTGCACTCGCATCAAATTAAACTTTATTTTTCCTTGAATTTAAATTTACAATTTTTAAATTTTACCATTAAAATACTTTGGATTACTACTCCAAATTTTTATCTAATTTACTTATGTATTTCCAGTTCTGTTTTCAAGTTTCCAAGTTTTTTGGAAAATTTGAAAAACAACAAGTTTTTTGGAATGGTTTTTACAAACACCCTCAGGATAAGATATGCTTCCAACCTAAAATACACGCTAAAAAACACGTTTGAATATTACAATAATAAAAATCTCTAATTTTAACCTTAACTGTATATTTTATAATAATTTTAAGGGATGAGCGGAGTCAACTTTATGAAGGTAGCCAATAGAATAGTTGGTTCCAGTTTTTTGTGAATTTTAGCCGTATTTTTGAATGATCCATAAAATTTCAATCATAAATCTTAATCATAAAACTTGGAACATAAACTTAAACATAAAACAAGTCGGCGATTCCCACTCAGCGACAGTTAACTCGTCGACTGGTGTAGCGAGGGGAGGGAGGGCAAGGGGGGCATCTTACCCAGGGCTCTACTCACAAAGGAGCGCCAAATGGTCCGCAAAGCAAAAAATTGCTGGATAATTTTAATTTTTATTATAATTGATTTCTGCAAAATATATTTTAATTTGGTAATTTTAAAATTAGTATATTTTAAATATAATATATGGTTTTCAAATGGGGGGAATTTCGCTAATAAGGTATTGTGCCCCGGGTGCGAGTTAAGCTCTATACGCCACTGACTCTGCAACGGTTAACTCGGCGACGGACAACTCGGCGACGGACAACTCGGCGACATGTTAACTCGGAAACAGGTTAACTTTGCGATGTTGTCGATCTAAACAAGGACAAGAAAAACATATAACATATGTTAACCGTCGCAGAGTTGACCGGTCGCCGAGTTAACCATCGCAGAGTTGGTCGGTCGCCGAGTTGTCCGTCGTCAATTAACCGTCTTCGTTTTCGTTGTTTAATTTCCGAGTTGACCGGTCGCCGAGTAGACCGGTTGCCGAGTAGACCGGTCGCGTAGTTAATCGGTCGCCGAGTAGACCGTCGTCGAGTTGACATTGCCGAGTTGTCGCCTACCGTGTTCAGATACTAATCAATAACCCTCAGCAACCACCTACAACCCCAAGCAGCATTAAAATAAGCGAATATCACAAAATATACTAAGTACTCAATACAAAATTTGAAAAAATTGCTAGTGTCCGGTTGCACCACCTATACTTAAAACTTAAGCTTCCGTTAAATAGTACTCTAGCAAGTGAGTAAACGAGTAAGTGGCGCTTACTGATTTAAGAAGCACTTAAATCTTAAATATTGGTGGTGCAAACGGGCCCAAATAAAATAAATAAAATAAACTAATGAAAAAATATATTTTAAATTAAAATTAAAATTAAATTTAAAATTAAATTAAATTTAATATGATAAAAATTGAATTAAATTATTCAATCCGATTTTAATTTTAAAAACTTACTGAATGTTTTAAAAATAAATTTAATTAAAACTAATAACATAAATATTACAGCTACTAACACTAATAGGCAAAAACCGATTAGGTCGAGGAATAAATATTGGTACCACGGAATATCTATCGATAAATTTTTTAAGTGTTTTGCTCCTTTATGCCGAATCATATATTCGGTCCACCAAATTGCTTTTTCTAATCCTGCCATGGGTTGATCCAACATCAAATCTGATAATTCTGCTACGCGTTTTCGGTATCTGAAATAAAATTAATTATGTTTATTATTTTTTTTTGCAATGTACCACCTACTTCGGGTTATCGATAAGTTCAGAAATAGTGTTTGTGAGACTGTCTTCCGTAAGGCTATCCTTATTCTGCGATAATCCCATGCCTCTTTCTACAATAATTTTGGCATTGACACTCTGATCAGCTATCATTGGAATTGCAAGCACTGGAACTTTACTAAGCAAAGCTTCTTCGGAAGACTGCCAACCACATTGGAAGATAAATAATTTTATATTTTTATGCCCTAAAAGTTAAATAAAACATATTTATGAACAATTGGATTCTTCAATTCGTCGTCATACTTAGAACGTCTTGTTGAGGAAGCCACTTCGATATCATGACATTCGAAGGCTTTCCAGCCAATTTATCGTCTTCAAATTTCCACAAAACTCTATATGGAAGTTTGGAAAATGTTTGCAAAAAAATATTTAACAATGACTTAGGTAGATCCTTACTCTTGGCATTTGTGCCCAAACTAAAGTAAATGAAACCTTCGCTGGCATTGTCTAAGAAATTTTGTATCTCCTAAAAGTGGAATATTGGAAGAAAAATTTGAATATGTATAAAACAGTTTCTTACCATGGGAAGCGGTTTGACTGAACCGAAGTGACTACCTCCACCTACTTCAATTATGTTTGGAGTTGTTGGTCTAATGTTACTTAATATTGGGTTACTATTTACAAACAACATTTGAATATTTTCCATGGCTTTTTGAAGATCCAAATTTTCTATTCCTAGTTGTCTCCTTGCAACAACTTCCATAATTGGAATATACTCGGTATAAAGATAGGAAATTCGCATTGCATAGATGGTGCTTAATAATCTTTCGTAAAAGTTTAGTTTTCCCGAATATACCGAGCATATTTCTGGATACAACAATGGATGAGTTGGACTTCCGAGCAACTGATAGGCTTTAGATGGTGCCTCCAGGCTTGTTATACCAATTATTGGGCATTTAAATCTCTCACCCAACGAAAAAAATGTGGGAGTTATAAATTCAACTAGCAGGACATCAAAATGTTGGGATTTATCCCGAATAATTTTTTGCAACTGGGGATGTTGTAATTGAGATTCTGTAATATTTACCATTCCTTCGAAATATACGTCTACGCCGTTAAAGTAACTTTGACCAAGTTTATGTAATATTTTACCAAATTGCTCGTAGGTAAAATGTAAATCAATTTCTGTGAGGTTCACAAGTGAGGGATCGTTCATTGGGTCTGTTGTTAAAACTGTGACTTGATGGCCTCTCAGTGAAAGCTCTCTCCATAATGGTTGATAAGCGACCTGATGACTATAAGATGGTGTGGGAATAATTCCCATTATTTTGGCCCCATCACAACACAAAATTATTGCTATTAAAAAACTTAATGCAATTTTCATCTTCAATGTGATCACTTTTCAACGGTCACTTTAATACTAATAATCATATAATATTTTCTGGTAGTCGTAAAATAATAATCAGTTGTTCGAGTAGGTAATTAATTACATCAATGAATGTAGCTGATATTTAAAAGTCACGGGGGTCAAGGACGTAGATTAGTAGTCCATACCAGTTGATTGGTATATAATTGATAAATATATAATTATAATTATATAATTGGTATATATAATTGATAAATTATTTTACTTTTGAACGACTTTTGAATTATGAATTACTTACTTAAATTACTTTGCAATATACCTCATTTGTATGAGTTGCAATGTGTTGTAATGTGTAAAAATTATGTAATGTGTTGTAAAACTGTAGTAACTAACAATAAAAATTCTAACAATTTTTTGTTCTAATTTTTATATTATTTTATTCCATTTCATTAACTATATTGCAAAAGTAGCAATTCTTAACATCGTGGCTCGTGGCATCAAACTCAGAAATTCAAATAATACAGTGGACCAGAAAATTGATTAAAAATATTTTTTTTGCTAATTGCTATTTGCTAATTGCTAATTGGAATTGCTAATTCCGCATTAATTTAATAAACTAAAACGTCATCAACTCTTCAGATCATAATATAACATATGTTTTAGAATCAAAAACATTCGGAGGCTGAGAGGTAACAAAACCGCCACGAAAAGTTTCAAAAATTTGTAACTTTTACCAAACATTTTGTTACACTTTGAAATTAATATCAAACTTTAGCTAAACCCACACCATAAGCATATGCAATACCTCACCAAAAGACTGTTACAGTCGCGGATTGAAAGAGTGAAAGAGCTCTTTTGTCGATTTAAAGTTCCTCTAGAGCTAGACTCCGATCAAGGTCAAAATTTTGAGTCTATTCCAGCTCGAGCTCTATTCCAGATCGTTTGTCGAATGCTTGGCATTAACAAGACCAGAACAACACCTCTTCATCCTCAATCAGATAGATGAACCAAAGGGAAGATATCTTGCTAAGGTAGTCTCAGAACATCAACGGGACTGGGACCAATACTTACATCTGTTCCTGATGAGTTACCGTTGATCCGTTCACGAGGCCACCGAACAAACGCCAGCTACAGTTTGGAAGCAAACTTGGAGACGCCTGGAGATGACTATGTTGGCAAGTTGAAGAAGAAAATGCACAACATCCATGAAAACGTCCAAAATAATATTCAACTGGGCAGCGATTGGATGAAAAGTCACTATGACATAAAGGCAAAATAAGGGGAATTTCAACCTGGTGACTTGGTGTGGCTTTATAATCCACAGAACAATTCTGGTGCACGTCAATAGTTTACCCCCATATGCCGGTGACAACAACAGCGATTCCACAGAAGATGGCTAAGTACGAGTAATGGCTAGTAGACTGGAATCCAATTTCGAAGAGTCATCAAAGCAAGATTTGGAATTACAACTGAAATGCAAACGAATTTTTCTGACATACCAAATAAAAATGTTAGAAGTCATGTTCCAGGAAACGGGAGTTTAAGTGCTGCACTGCAGTTACAGTCCCAAGCAATACATCAAGGGAACAGACAATTATCGACTGTTATTTCTACCGCCAAGAAGTACGTAGTTAAAAATGGTGATAATTGTCGCTACCGCCACGATCCCTTCTATAGCTGAGCCGGACAGAAATGTTTAAACCCAAAGGACGTTTGAACGCGAGAAATTAGATGTAATTGCACCCCGCCTCCCTGAAACAAATCAAAACGTTGAGTTTAGATCGAGTGAAATCCACCCGCTTCCTGGTAGCACACTTTGTCGAGTAGGACCGGTCTATAAGGATATTTTTAGCGAGTATGGCGTTTGTCAAAACGGCCCGGAGGGTCCGGAGCGGACTGATGGGTGCGGAATTAGTTATCTTTAGTTATTTTACGGACCCTTACGTGGGGAGAAGTCAAAAATTACAAAAATCGTTCTTACGTAATTTATAGACGCTACCTTGCCAAAGTAGTTTGAATTATCGCTCCCACCCCCAAACAACAAATTTTAAGTATTAATTTTAAGGTCAGGGTTCTGGGGCAATGGAGAATTGTTGCACTTACTAAGCTGTTTAAACATTCCATTGTACACAGCAGTGTGGTGTAAGACGTAGATCGACGAGCTCCTAAGCGGATAACCGCAGTTCCGTAACCGCTGCACTGCTGTGACCTATCGCACTTTGGTGCCTTACGCATTGTAACTTACACATTGTATGTATTTAATACGTATAGTATGTCATACTTGTATTATGTACGCACTTATATATGTTTTGCATATATTGTCCTAACTACCCACTCTATGTAATTAGTTGTATAAGCTGTTTAGAGTGCGTCTAAGCTGTTAAATAAATAAATAAATAAATATTAATTCATGTTAAACCGTCATGCAACGATTACAGTAGCGGTCATAGAAATTGCATTGAGAAGTATTCCCCAATTTAAAAAAAAGATTTCTAATGCCTGTATTAATAGTTACGAATTAATTCGAGATTCAAAATAATTTTAGGATTTACCAATGCGATTACTGGAATTTAAACCGTATCATAGCAACAGCTGCTATTTTGAGAATCAATCTTGAATCTCGGATTAATCCGTCACTATTAATACGGGCATAAGTATATTGTATTCTTAATAATAAATAGAAAATAGAATAGAAATAGATAAAAAGTTAAATTTTTGGGTTGAAACTCATAAGTTCTTTTTTGAACACAACCACAAAGCTAGGTTTTTCAAACCGGGGAGTCTGGGGGGTATAGAATACCCTCCAGCACATCAGTGATTGTGTTCAAAAAAAGAAAATGTTTTATTGAATTTCAAATCAGAAATCAAACCAGTGTTACTCAACAATAATGGACAGTCGTATTTGATGAACGTCCATGATTCATATTATACAATATGATACATTTGATATATGCAAAATTTGCCTAGAGTGCTGACTTGCAGTCTAGATCTTCCTAAAAGTTGACAGTAGTTTTTCAAAATTTCTAGAAGTATGCATTTAAGTATAAATAGCCGAGTGATTTGCTGTTGGAATCAATTCAATTCATTTTCATCTCTAATTTTCAATATGATACAAAAGATAAATTATGAAAATAAGTCACGTGGTTGGGTTGGGTATTACAATTGTGTGAGATCGGTTAATGGCTACCAGCTGGGTTAGGTAAGTACTTTATTTTTGCTTTAATAATTTATTTTTACTTTTCAGTTTCATTCACAATAATAAAAGTGTAAAAAACGTTATAAAAATTCCTGCAGTTAATGGTTAAGTCGCTAATCTGTTTTCGATTTTGAAAAATTAAATAAATAGATTAATAGATTTCTACATAATTTCAACAAAATAATTAATATAAATATCAAAGTAACAATCACAGCTAGATAAAAACAGATAACATCGAGAAGATAATATTGATAAAATGGAATTTCAAAAGCTGGGTTTCTGAAATGCTTAGTTCCATTGTGTCGTATTACATATTCTGTCCACCAAACCGCTTTTTCCAATGAGGTCATCGGTTGATCCACCAACAAACTTGCTAACTCCTTTACACGATTGCGATATCTAAAAATAAATCTCAAAATTTGCATTATTTAAAAAAAAAGTTTTACTTTGGATTGTTGATAAGTTCCAAAATTGTGCTGTTTAAGTTTTCGGAAGTAATTCCACTGCGATCCAGAGTTAAACCCATGTCTTTCAAAACAACAATTTTTGCATTGAAGTCTTGATCACCCATTATCATTGGTATACACAAAACTGGCACTTTGCCGAACAATGCTTCTTCGGTAGACTGCAAACCGCATTGATAAATAAATAATTTAATATTTGGGTGCCCTAAAAACCAAAGTTACCTGGTATAAAATTAAATAGCTACTCTACTGTACTTAGAACGTCCTGTTGTGGAAGCCATTTGGATATCATAACATTGTTGGGTTTTCCAAGTAAGTTGTCATTTTCATACTTCCACAAAACCTTGTAAGGGAGTTGGGAAAATGTTTCCAAAATCGCATTTAAAATTGATTTCGAAAGATCTTTACTCTTAGCATTGGTACCAAGACTGAAGTATATAAATCCTTCTTTGGCATTATCCAAATACATTTTAAGATCCTTAAACAATATCACACTTATAAAAATGGAAAAACTTGCTTAATACAGTTTCAATACCAATGGCAGTGGTTTTGGAGGTTTCAAGTGCATTCCACCTCCAATTTCCACAATAAGTGGCGTTAGAGGTCGCACTGTATTCATAATGGGATTTCTATTAACAAACAGCATTTCGATGTTATTAGCAGCTTGGTAGAGGTCTAGGTCTTCAATTTCAAAAATTTCTCTTGCCGCCAATTGCATATCAGGTAACATATAGTTCAAAAGTAATGGTAGCAGTATCGAAGTGGAAGCACTAATCACTCTCTCAGAAAAACGTAACTCTCCTACAAAGGATAAGAAATATTCGGGATAGAGTATTGGATGCGCAGGACTTCCCAACAAACTATAAAGTGCATTTGAAGCATCCAAGCTAAGTACGGCAATTGTTGGACATTTTAATTTTTGACCAACTCCAAACCACATCGGATATACCTGCTCGATTAAAGCGACATCAAACTGCTTTTCCTCGTTTTTAAAAATCTCCTGAATCTGAGGATGTTGCATTTGAGCAAGAGTAATATTTTTCATTCCCGTAAAATATGCAACAATCCCATCCAAAATTCCACCCTTAAATTTGCCTATTAAATTTTGCCAGGGTTTATAGGAAAAACTTAAATCGATTTCTGTGAGATTGGTAAGAGAAGGATCGTTAATTGGATCGGTTGTTATGACTGTAACTTGATGCCCTCGCAATGATAACTCTTTCCATAGTGGATGAAATACTATTTGATGACTGTAAGATGGCGTTGCTATAATTCCTAATATTTTGGCACCATTACAAATACAAACACTGATTAGAATATTTACAGACAGTAGTAGAATTTTCATTGCACTTAGAAATCACTATCAACCTGTTGTTGCTCTAAAACGTAATAAGGATGACTTAATAAATATATGTTATTTGTAAACACTTGAACGATAACATTGTAATTGAAATAAATAATATTATTATCAGTGCTATTCATGTAGGTTTTGATAATAAATTATCAATATTGACAATTTGACAGACTTATCAAAAGTCAAGTTTTTCTCTTCTGCAAGGGTTGACAACGGTTAAAAACTTATCCAACTTGACATTGATAATTTTGTCAACTGGCCTTGATCATGGTCAAGCTTGATAGCTTATTCTTTCTCTGTCTGAACCGTAAAAGTTTGACCGTAAAAATACTTCTTACTAATATTGGTTATTTTAAAATTCTCTACAAAATTGATCAATAAGAATCAATAGAAAAAGCGATGGAAACCATCAAGGCTCGTGGTGAAATTATAAAAACTCATCAAATTCAGAACAAAAACTTGATAAACGAAATCAAGAAGACAAGAGCCGAAACAACGCAAAGCAAGGAAGCTGCTAAAGACACTCTCGACAAAATGGGAAAGATCCAGGCTGTGCTACAACATGCAGTCCTAACTGCGAAAGCTAAAACCCCAGAAGTGCCCAAACCTAGAACGGCGCAGGTGGTGAAGACTAGGAACCAGGCATTGGGAAAAATCATGAGCCGATACATGGACGACAGCAGCAATAAACCGGAAGAGAAATTCCAAACTTCAACCTACCGCAAGACAGCTATTAAACAAACAGAAAAAGAGAAGAGTCATGGCCCAAAAACAAGAAGAGAGCTCAGTAGAAGGAATGCAATAATTATCGAAACTTCCCCCGAAAACATCCGAAACAAAATGAGTGAAGTCAAGACTGCACTTAGGGGAGCGGAAGCCCCCTTATATGCGACATACTACAAACCAGAGACATGGGGACATAATAGTGGAAACTAAAAGAGAGCAACCAACTCCACAAATTGAAAAATGTGCTAAAGGACAAAGTCGAAGTAGCAAGAGACCTGATATGGTTAAAGAAGATATTTGCAATCAGAGACATAGAAGAACTAGCCACCATGGAGGAAATAAAAGAGGACCTCTGAAAACAGGCTTCAGAAGAGAACCTGGTACTCCGAGACCTGCGACCATACTACCAAGGCACCCAAATCGCGAGAGTTGAGGCCACGGGCGAAGCGACAAGGCCATGGAAAGCAAGAAAAGCTGAGAACCGAGATAGTCAACACATGCCGCGTGCGCGAAGAGCGGCAAGTCAAGAGGTGCAACTGGTGCTGTTAATCTGGACTGCAACCGAAGACTGCAAGGCAGAAAACAGGACTAAAACATGCCTAAAATGTGGTTAACCAGGCCACTACGCGTACAACTGCACGGAAGCAAAGCTCTTTTGCCTTAGTACATGCAAACAAGAAGGGCACAGAACAACCAGCTACACGTGCCAAGTCACAAGAGAACCTCGCCGAAAAAAAGACGGCATTCCTTTTAGTAAATCTTAATCGTGCCAGGGCCGCCCAGGACCTACTGCTGCACACCATTGCAGCAAACGAAGTGGACGTTTCAATCATTAGCAAGCCACACAGAGCAATGGACAGCTGTTGGACTGAGTCCATCAACGGGAATGCAGCGGTCTTCACACATGATCGAGTGGCGGTCCTGAGTTGTGGTCGAAGCCAGTATTTCGCATGGGTGGAGACGCCAACACTGGCGTATTCCTGCTACATGTCACCCAATTTCACACTCGAGGAATTCGTCGAACAGATCTGGAACCTAAGAGGCGATATAAAATAGCGGTTCAAGCCTATAGTTGTCGGTGGTGACTTTAACGCCAAGGCAACTGAGTGGGGGTCCCAGAAAAATGACGCTAGGGTAGTTCTCTTGGCGGAGGTTCTGAAAGGGCTGGACTGCTCCATATGCAACGATGGCAACACTCCGACTTACGAGAGGTACGAGAGCGAGTCCTTCCTGGATGTCACGGCGGTCTCGTCAGAATTGGCGAGCAGGGTAACCGGCTGGAGAGTGATGCACGAGAAGACGGCAAGTGATCACAGATACATCTCCATTGAGATTGGCCGAACCTCCAACACAGATAGCCCTCCTCCCACGGGATAGCATTGAAGAAGGATCAACAAGCCCGTCCGTCAAGCCCACCTGCACAGGCCGGATCTGCAGCGCACCATCGGCGACATCGGACTGGGGAAGTTGTCCTGTCTAGGAGGGCCCCTCAACGAGACGGGCAGCCTACTGATGGACCGAGGAAGTTGTTCTAGCAAAAAAGCACTGCGTGGTAGCCAGAGGAATCTACCTACGACTGATGAAAATAGGAGGAAAATAGGTCCAAAGAGCTGAGCATTCCATTCCGGGACTGACTGAGGCTCAGAGAAATTATCCAGACCCTCTTCCCGGAATATCCTAAAATGGCATTCCACACGAAGCTGGTGGACCGAGAAGTCCCATTCTTCAATGAAGAAGAACTAAGAGCAGCCGCAAAAAGATGCGGAATAACAAGGCACCGGGACCGGACGGAGTCCTGTCGTCCGTCATTAGAGAGGTTGGTAACCTAATCTTCTAATTAAATACAGGGAGTGCCGATAGTAGCCATCCTATTAATCTCATTGACGGTGGCCCTAAATTGGGAAATAGTAATTTCGTTAAGTCCAATCCTTTAATTCTGTTCAATGTTTAATCCTGCTCAATGTACCTGTTTGTGGTGCCATAAATTAGGCACTAGTAATACCTACTTTAAGCTAGTAATCCTCTAGATTATTATATTTTCCCGAAAATCAAGATTTACACTACCAAACATCTCCTTCTAAGTTTAAGAAATGAAAATCTTATCCTCTAAAGAGTAAAGAGACTGAAGCGGAGGTAGAGTACGGAGGTACAACTGCGGTTACTCTCGGATTTTCCCTAAAATCTAGTCATCTAATGGTGGTAAGGATTGCCTGATAGCTCCCGGGTAATTAATTGAATGAACCAGTAACAAATTAGTTGTAAATTATATTCTTGGTTTAATATTAGCGACGGATTCAAATGGCGTCAGAACAGGGGGTACTGACAACAAAAACTTACTACGATTTATTATAGTCAAAAATTGACAATTGTCACGATCGTCGCGTATAGCACTGAATATTTAGTGACCTATGTAACTGTACACCAAAATTTTTAAATTATACCTTATAATTTTGAAATTACCACTTTTATTTAATTTATTTAAGTAGTAGGGTATGCAACCTCATTAACACACATTTATTAAGGTTTCTTTATTTATTATCACGGTAGATATTAAATAATCTGCTTTATTTCATCAACTTATTTACTTCAATAGTTTCAAAAACAATTGCAAACTTTTCAAAATTATATAAAACGCAGTTAAAATTATAATAATGCAAACACTTATAACATCCAATAGGTAATATTGGTAAGTTGGTATATTCAATGCAGCACTTTTCAAATGTAGCGCTCCTTTATGTCTTAATACATATTCCGTCCACCAGACGGCTTTTTCTAATCCAGTCATTGGTTGATCCATAGCTAATTCTGCTAGCTTTTCAACTTGATTTCGATATCTAAAATATTGTAAATTCAAATAAATTTTTGACATTGGCTTTTCCTTACTTAGAATTTTCAGCAACTTCTAAAATCTTATTGAGTAACTCAAGTTTAGTCAAAGATTTATAATCCATCGATAAACCTAGGCCTTTGTTAACATACAGCTTAATATTGTAAAATTGATCCCCATAAATGGGCATACCAAGTATTGGTACAATATTATACAGGGCTTCTTCTAGAGACTGCCATCCACCCTGTGTGATAAATAACTTTATATTGGGATGTCCTAAAATTAAAAAAATATTACTTAAATTAACCGGTATATTATTTACACACTGAGAATATCCTGCTGTGGAAGCCACTTTGCTATAACAACATTTTCGGGCAGTTCTTTTATATTATCAGCTTCAAATTTCCATAATACTCTGTAAGGAAGACTGGAAAACGTGTCAAGCAATGTTTTCATAGTGTCTTCCGATAAATCAATACTTCTCGCATTAGTTCCAAGACTAAAGTAAATAAATCCATCCTTTGCACCGTCCAAAAACGTTTGTAATTTCTAAGAAACCGCATTACGGACCATTAAAACAGAAAGAGGATCCTAGGCAATTTGTATACATACTTGTGGTAGGGTTTCAGGTTTCCTCAAGTGAATTCCACCTCCAATTTGTATAACTGAAGGGACCAATGGTCTCAACGAATTTATGACTGGATTAGTGTTGATAAAAGCCATACTTATATTTTTTTCAAGCTCAGCAATTGGCGGATACTCAGTTCCAAAATTTTTGTAAACCACATCTTGCCAAGATGATTTATAATAATCAAAGAGAAATGGCCGTACAAACTCATACAACGAACTTGAAAGTCGTTGAATGAAAGTGAGATTTTCAACAAAGGGAAAAATTATTTCTGGGGTTAGTACGGGGTGAGACCAACTTCCAAATATTTCGTACATGTGATTTGATGTTTCTACAGTTGTCATTGCTATTACTGGACAATTAAACCTATGACCAAACGCCGACGTAATGGGGGAACTTCCGGATGTTGCAGTTCTGCGTCGATGAAATTACACATCGAAGATACGAAAAGACCAATTGAATTTAAAATTGATTTTTTCAGTTCATTATGCAATTTCAGTTTTGCAGTTCTCCATACGTCGTACATAAAATGTAAATCTATTTCAGTGAGATTTGTGAGAGTGGAATCGTTCATTGGATCCGTTGTTAGTACAGTTACCTGATGTCCTCGCAAAGATAATTCCCTCCATAACGGATGAAATACTTCTTGGTGACTGTAGGATGGTGTCGTGACGACTCCCAGAATTCGAGCACAATTACAAAAATTTACGAAATTTAATAACATGAAAAAGTTGAACCCAAAAATAATCGGATTCATGCTCGGTTATTACTCGACACTGTTGGTCGATGGATTGCATTGCAATATCAGAACAACCATATCTAATATAATTATGATAAGATTACATTTAATAGATTAAGATGATTAATTAATGTATTAAGTGCACAACGTTTGATGAATGCGAATTAAGAAGTATAAATTTTTTACAATTCACAATTATAATATCTTATATAATTGTTTTATATTCTGCTCTGGTTAATTAAATTGAACAAATGATTTTGATGAATATTTGATGTTGAATATTTTGATAAATTTACCAACCGAGTAATTGGTCGGGTGAAGTTCAGAGAGGACATGCCTTGTTTTACCTTGGTATTTATTTTTACATTTTTTTAGTGTCTTGTTATTGGTAAGGCCTTGCACCCCTTCTTCGCTACGCGATCTTCATTTCTATATTACATTTTTGGATCGGTCGTTGGCATTCCTGATTTTGGTTCTGATTTTTAGTAAAATTCCAACCTCTTAATTTTTTTGCTTTCTTCCATCATTTCGCGCCTGGGGTTGAAAGGCCTGATTGAAGTTTGCTGATTTGAATAAGGTGCATGTGTGCCGGAAGACCAGAAGGTTTGGTATCCGTAGTGCATACAAAGTTTCTAGGGAGCGTACGGTCGCTGGGGTTTAATTTCGGGAATTATGAGTTTTTAGTTATTATCTGAGTCAGTTGTAATTTCTGACTCAGGAGGAGGGTCTATATCTGATTTTGCGAATTCTGTTTTGTGGCTCAGGAAGACAAGTTGACAAGTTCATGAGACGAGCCTTGTAAACATTGCATTAGTCATAGAGTCATTTACTGTACTGCGTTTCGTCCTGACGGCTTTTATTCCTAATCAACTCTGGGATAGTTGTGTCAAAATCTTGCATTGCATCCTTTCGTCAGGAATACCAGGACTTGGTGCTTTTTGACTGGCGCAGGACCCTGTATGGGGTTTGTTTCCCCCTTTTTTCTGTGAGCGTTAGTAGTAGGGAAATCTTTGAAAGACAAAAAGTTTCGGATATTTACCGACTAAAGCCCCACTCCTAAGAGGTCCCGAAAATCGCTAAGCATTTCTTCCGCACACACTCTTGCGTCTAATCTTGTTCTGTCCTTTTGGCATTGGTGTAAATTATGTTCACCAGCATCTTCTCGATTTCTTGCCAGTTGTCTTGGCTAGCCAGCATCAGTTCCACGATGTTCGAAGTAGTCATGTGTTGACCCAGCTGCGTTCGGGCGGCTGTTCTGTGATCCGTCCACTTAATGCAGTAGAAGATGGTGTGTTCTGCATCATTCTCTTCTCCACAGAAGAAGCAGTTGGGGGTATTGGCTCTCTTGAATTGATGCAGTTAGCATGTGAAGCATCCGCAGCGGTTTAGGGTCTGGGTGGCCCTCGACGCTACGCCGTCCATGATGTTTGCCATCTTTCTTGAATGTCCTCGCATCTGATATTGTAGAGGGTCCTGTTTCCCAAACGGTATTTGGCATCTCGCATCTGCCTCGAGGTGTATTGGCAGAAGGGACACCAACACCAGAATCGCATCTGTGGATACCATTCTGTAGGCCTTACGTATCCTAAGCCCACTCTTCCTCTGGGTTGTTTCCAGTAGGCGCCTGTACAAAACCTTTTCCAAGGCCGAAACCCATATCGGGGCTGCGTACAGTATAACCGACCCCCCCCCCCCACAGTACCTAGGAGTGTCTTCTTTTCGCCTGCTGTGGCACATGTTTGGCATAATCTTGCCAAGTGCCTTTATTGTTGCGGCTGCCCTGACTGCCACTCTCGTGAAGTGGACGAGCTGCAATCCCCTAGCGGACATCCACTTGCATATGTTCGCATCGGTACTGTTGACCAGTTTCTCCAACTCGTCTTCCGTCTTGACCTCGATCACTGCGTTGATGTCGTCCGCGAAACATGTAATGCTCACCCCGAATAGTGTGGAGAGCCTGAAAACGCCGTCATATATCACATTTCATAGCAATGAGCCAAGCACTGAACCCTGTGAGACTCCGCTAGACACCGATAAAATGTGCTGCCCGAGTTTCTCGTCTACCACCAGTGTTCTAGCGTGGAAATAGCTCGCCACTATGTTAAGGAAGTATAATGGTACTTCCCTCCTTTCTAATTCTTTCATGTTTACCTTCTATCTCGTACAGTTGAACGCGTTCCTAACGTCTAGCGTAACCAAGACCACAAAACGCTTCGATCGAGTTCCTTCTCTCGCTGCTCTGATCTTCTGGACCATGCTGTCGATCGCGTCGGTGGTGGATCTACACCTTCGGAAGCCGCCAAATTACCTATCCGAGAAACCCCCGGTCCTATCGATCTCCTGCAGGCAAATGGGTCTGTAAGAGCTCGGGAGCTCTAGGGGTTTATTGCCCTTCCTCAGTAAAAGAAGTTTTCTTCTAGCTCTCGGGATGTCTTCCGTCCCGCATGCATCCGTTATAGACTTTCAGAAACATCTCGGGCCGAGCTTCAGTCAACTCTCAAACTATTGGATGGATGCGCTGGGAAAAGAATCTGGATGATTTTTCTGAGGCGATTCTCCGTCAAGCCTGGAGGGGATGGTCTTCCCAGCTTTTTAGTGACAATCTGGTACGCTTTTCCACATACATCTTCGTCCACCTGTTCTATCAGTTTTCACTGATTAGGGTTTGTTTCCCTTTCCTTAAGCGCTGATAGCTAGTCCCGTCGAGGATTTCGAATTGCGGGTTGGGGGTTGAGTTGCTGAGGTGTTGCTGTGGTCAAAGTCTGAGGTTGCGATTTTACCTTAACATCACCATGGGACCTTAATTAGAGACGTAATATTGTTGTTACTTACCTTGTTGTTAGGTTGTTCTGCGTTCGTTTTGGTTGTGCATGGTCTGGTTACTTGGTTTGCTGTGATCTCCCTTCCCATATCTTATTTAAGATATCTTATTTAAGATATGGGAGAGTTCTGCTCCTAAGATCAGAATTGCGCTTTTCTTTTCTCTAGGGTCCTGGCTCTTAGATATGAATAGGGTCAGCTCTAGCTGGAGGTTTTTCATTTTTCCTATTCTGTCTTCGAGTTTTGGTTTTCCTATGATTTCGTAATTTCAATGAATCTCGTAAATCCAATCAATTCACCTCAACCGTGAATACATAGGCGGGGCACCGAAACGAATACTTGAAGGTCACTAAATACCTTTATGAATAAGAAAAAATTGTTATAGTGTGAACCAGCCAATAGCGATTACTATTAATTATTCCTGGCCAAATACGGCATAACGGCTATTATTTGTAAGTTACACAATATTAAGAACAAATGGTATTAGTAACCTCGTGCTATTTTACAATCACAGCATGCAGGGTGTCCCCGTAACCGTGAAGAACCTTTGAGATGGTGATGAAGGACATTTTTCTAAGACAAATGTTCAAATAAAATTTTTGTTCGAATCCAAACTCTTGGATCATATCTGTAATGCAATTTTGTGTATTTCTGATTTCAAACGGATATAGCACCGATATTACTGTACTTATGATTAGCCTTATGATTAGGTTCAGGTTAGGTAGGTTCTTAGTTTTTATTTTACTTATTTATTTTTACTTTCCAGTTTTAAAATTCGGAATAAAATTTCCTGGAGTCTCACATCACATCGATCTATCACCGATTTTTGCCTAGTTAAGTCTCTAATCAATTTTTAATTTTGTAAATTTAAATAAATAGATTAATAGATTTCTACATAGCTTTAACGAAACTCTCGATATAAATATTAAACTGGCAATAACCGCTAGATAAAAACAGATTACATCGAGAAGATAATATTGATAAAATGGAATTTGAAAGGCTGGGTTTCTAATATGCTTAGTTCCATTGTGTCGTAGCACATATTCTGTCCACCAAACTGCTTTTTCCAATGGAGTCATCGGTTGATCCAACAGCAAACCTGCTAACTCCTTCACACGACTTCGATACCTAAAAATATATCACAAAAACTGTTTTATTAAAAAAAAAATTTTTTTTTACTGTGGATTGTTGATAAGTTCCAAAATTGTATTGTTCAAGTTTTCGGAAGTAATTCCACTGCGATCCAGAGCTAAACCCATGCCTTTCAAAACCACAACTTTTGCATTGAACTCTTGATCACCCATAAGCATTGGTATACACAATACTGGCACTTGGCCAAACAAGGCTTCTTCAGTAGATTGCAAACCGCACTGAGAAATAAATAATTTAATATTTGGGTGCCCTAAAAACAAAAGTTACTGGTATAAAATTAAATAGCCACTCTACTGTACTCAGAACGTCCTGCTGTGGAAGCCATTTTGATATCATAACATTGCTGGGTTTTCCAAGTAAGTTATCATTTTCATACTTCCACAAAACCTGGTAAGGGAGTGGAGAAAATGTTTCCAGAAACACATTTAAATTCGTAAGATCTTTACTCTTAGCATTGGTACCAAGACTGAAGTATATAAATCCTTCTTTGGCATTATCCAAATACATTTTAAGATCCTTAAACGATATCACATTTATAAAAATGCTAAAACTTGCTCAATACAGTTTCAATACCAGTGGCAGTGGTTTTGGAGGTTTCAAGTGCATTCCACCTCCAATTTCCACAATAAGTGGCGTTAGAGATCTCACTGTATTCATAATGGGATTTCTGTTAACAAACAGCATTTCGATGTTACTAGCAGCTTTATAAAGATTTAAGTCTTCAAGTTCAAAAATTTCTCTTGCAGTTGATTGAATATCTGTTACAAAATAATTATAAAATAAAGGTAGCAGTATCGAAGTGGAAGTACTGATTATTCTCTCATAAAAATTTAATTCTCCTACGAAAGATAAGAAATATTCGGGATAGAGTACTGGATGTGCAGGACTTCCCAACATGCCATAAAACACATTTGAGGCATCTAAACTAAGTACGCCAATGGTTGGACATTTTAATTTCTGACCAACTCCAAACCAAATTGGAAATAAATTCTCGATTAAAGCCACATCAAACTGTTTGGTTTCATTTTTAAAAATCTCCTGAATTTGAGGATGCTGTATTTGAGCAACAGCCATATGTTGCATTTCAGTAAAATACACTGCAAGTCCATCCAAAATTCCGTTCTTAAATTTACCTAATAAATTTTGCCAGGCTTTGTAGGAAAAACTTAAATCTATTTCTGTAAGATTAGTAAGAGAAGGATCATTAATCGGGTCCGTTGTTAAGACTGTAACCTGATGCCCTCTCAATGATAATTCCTTCCAGAGAGGATGAAAAACTATTTGGTGACTGTAAGATGGCGTTGCTATAATTCCTAATATTCTGGCACCGTTGCAACTAGTATATCCACTTATCACAATAACTAGGAAATGTAGTAGAATTTTCATTTTACTTAGAGAACGTAATCGACCTGTTGGCGCTCTAAAGCGTAACTAGGCATTATTTAATAAATATTCATTATTTTTTATTGGACGATAACAGACTAATTAAAATAATGAAGGTAATATTATTGTAAATTAGGGTAATTGTACACCAAAAAATTAAAATAATTATTATTATTTTGAAATTACCATCTGAAACTTAAAAAAAAAAAAACAACAACAACAACAAAACAGAGTTAATAAAATTATAAAATAATAATATTATTAATATAATAATGTTATTGGAATAATTTCAAGATCTCCAGTAAATAATGTAACAAAATTTTGTTTAAATTGTGGTCGGGGTACAGTTTATGTGCAACATGCCGTACATGGTATCTTTTTCGTGGCATTGTTAATTCTGAATAAACAACTGCTATCGACACTTGTTTCAATTAGTTTTGTATAATTAATGAATGAGCGATAGACACTGTGACTGGCTTATTAGCATAATAAGTATGTATACTACATGTTACATACATATTACATTTTTTTTGTATCTCTTCTCATATCTGGGATATTACACGTTTCTTCTTTTTAGTAACGATATAAATGTAATTTGTATTTATATAAATACTGTCGTGTTTCAAAATCATATTTTTGAATTTTGAATTTTGAAATTTGAAATTTGAAATTTTGTTTAATTTGGAATTTTGTTTGTTTAAAAATTTTAATTTGATTTTAATTTCATGTAAATATTTAAATGGTTGTTCGCGCCAATATTTTATGTGATTGAATTAGTAAAACTGTCAAATTTGCTTTTAGCCGGGTTCGTCAAGGTGGACCGACGCATTTTGCGGAAGTCTCCGCTAATTTTGTTATAGTTTGCGTCTCTGACTTTGAGATATTTTAATTTTTTTGAAAATGAATAATTAAAAACGTTAGTAGTGTTTTATTAAGTAATTTGGAAGTTTTGTCCGCAATTTGGAAGTTTGGTCCGCAATTTGGACGTTTAAGAAGAAAATTTTGGATGTAAAAAGTAATTTGAAATCTATAATTGGATTGATAAGATTAATTTGAATTTTTATATTAAAAATGATTATATTTGGATTAGAAAAGTTAAAAGAATTATATGGTAATTTGAAAAATTATAAAAATTAAGGTTTTGACAGCGACGTGAAGCGGAGCTGATAGCAACGTGTGGTCGAGTTATCTCGCACACTTTGTTCAGCATTAGTTGGACTGCAATATTAAAATTAGTTTTCGATTTTTAAAAATTAGTATTATTCTAAAAATTCATCGCAATATATTATGTAATTTAATTAAATAATTTAAAATTAAATGAAAGAGAAAATGTTATAAATAATACTATACAACATCTTTTAAACCGATCAGGACTGTTTATTTAAAATGGGGGGGGGGGGGGAATTTAGAACATTTACTTAAATAATGCATTAGTTTTACCTTAATTAATGAAATAATTTTTTAATTAAAATAAAAAATTTTTTAATTTAATTTCATGTTTTGTAGCTGCCTTATTTATTATTTTCTGATTTTCTGTGAAATAGATTGGTTTTTCGGAAAACAATACTAAGCAAAAGTTCATTCCTATATGGAATGGAACGTCAGGTTTTTTTGTAAAATGTTTCGTTTGAAAGATGCAGTGTTTTGACAAAAAACACCAAAAAAATTCTTTTGTCATAATATAAAGATAGATTTTACAGCAAAATTTTTCAGACATTTTTTGTTGCAAATTTTATTCCCTTCATTTTTGTTTCTGTAAATGTTTCTATTTTGTCACGCCGGCGCCGTAACGTAGATATGTAAATAATGTAGCAATACTTTTATTATTTTATTAAATTTTTTACCGAGTTCTATTTGAATCACTGCCACTCAAAAACAAATGTGAAACTAGTAAAATTTTCTTTTTAAAATTTTTAAAATCTAGTTTTGTGTGAGAAGATAAGTCTTCTAAAGGTAACATTTACATTACTAACCTAGGAGTGTATTAATAATTTTTGGAGTATACCACATTGGAAATGTTGAAATGTTAAAAAAGAGACCAGAAGGGTGTCTCTCTAGGAATGACGAAGCGAAACGTTCAAGGTGTGTTTGAAGTAGCAAGGGAGTCTAAGGTTATAAAATTAAAATGCGATAAAGAGAATTAAATTAATAATTATTACATCAACCGGAATTCTCGAATATTTAAATTAAAATATTATACAGTGGCTCCAACAATTATTAATACACCCCTATGTTAACCATGTAAATTGCACATTTTGAAACCGTTTTTTGACATATGAAACTCGCTTTTACAGCAAAACTTTTCAGATATTTTTTATTGCAAATTTTAATCCCTTCAGTTTTGTTTCTATACATTTTTTTATTTTCTTTCGCCGTTTACGAGTTACAGCGACTTGAAAAAACTCTGTAAAAAACTCCCATAAGAGCAATGTTAATTTTATTAACTTTTTTACTTAGTTTTCTTTAAGTCGCTGTAACTCATAAACGGCGAAAGAAAATAAAAAAATGTATAGAAACAAAACTGAAGAGATTAAAATTTTCAATAAAAAATATCTGAAAAGTTTTGCTGTAAAAGCGAGTTTCATATGTCAAAAAACGGTTTCAAAATGTGCAATTTACATGGTTAACATAGGGGTGTATTAATAATTGTTGGAGCCACTGTATTTATTAAATGCTTCAGGTGTCATCGGTTGACGAAGGGTAAGTGTAGAGCAACTTTCACTTCAGGCTAGTCTTAATTGATCATAGAATTAATAACAAAGACACATGTGCGTCCATAGGAATTACGCTAAAACAACAATGGCAACAGATTCTTATGACTCATTGAAAATGCTGTAGCATTTTTAGATACTTACAGTAGCAGTTGTGGAAATTGCATCGGTGATTACTTCCGAATAAAAATAACAATTCCCAATGAAATTTCAATAACCGCATACAATATAAATACAATACGCACACATAGCTAGATTTTTCAAACCGGGGGGTCTCGGGGGTATGGAATACCCTCCAGTACATCGAAGATTGTGCGCAAAAAGAGAGTCATTGAGCTTATGCGCTGAAAACCAGACATCTAACTTCTATAAATCTAAAATTTAAGATTTCTGATGTGAAATTCAATACACATTTTCTTTTTTTGAATATAATCACTGATGTGCGGGAGGGTATTCCATATCCCCAGACCCCCCGGTTTGAAAAACCTAGCTTTGTGATTGTGTTCAAAAACAAAAATGTTATTTTGAGCTTATAAATTTCAAACCAAAAATTTAACTTTTTATCTATTTTTATTCTATTTTCTATTATTTATTATTAATTCCCAATGCAATTTCCATGACCTCTACTGTACATGTTAGGGGGACTATTTCCAAAATTCACTGGCGACAAACTACCGGAGGAAGAGGACGTGACAAAATTCCTGTAATCACCGAGACGGAACTAAAAGCAGCTATAAAACAAATGAAAATAGACAAAGAGCCAGACCAAGACGGCATATCGGCAGAACTAGCGAAGAGAGTAAGCGAATTGCGACCGCAAACCTACCTACATAAATAATGCGTTTAACTCCATCCTAACGAGTGAAAAATACCCGGACGAATGGAAAGAAGCTAACCTCGTCGTTAACCCAAAGCTAACCCTGCTGCGTCAAGGAAACAGACCGGCTGGAGAACCGACATCTTGTAGGCCTCTGTGCTTGCTGAACCACGTGGGGAAGCTATTCAAGCGTGCCCTCTTTGGGAGACTCCAAACGAGAGGAGAAGGCAAGTAATCCGACAAGCAATTTGATTTCTGAAGGAGAATTCTAATGCCAATACCATAGAGAGGATAGTAAATATCGCACAAAGGAGGCAAAACAAGTCCCAAAGCACAACAAAAAATTTGCACTGCAAAATTCGCCTTGGATATGAAAAACGCTTTTAACACCGTACGATGGGAAGATGTAATGCAAAAGCTGAAAAGAAGAAAATAAGCCTATATGTACCTCCGAAGACTTGTATCGTCGTACTTCACGAAACGGTAAGATTCATAAGATTCAGAACCGGGAGGGTTCCGCAAGTCTCAGTTCTAGCACTAACCCTGTAGAACATCAGCTAGTCATGGGATACTTCGACTGTAGGGGTAGAGACAATGGCAAAGACCGAGGAGGATCTAATAGCAAACACAGAGACAGCGATCTGCGATACCTGCACCTGGGTGAAAAACAGAGGACTGAAAATTGTCCCCGAAAACGCGGAAGATGTACTTGTGTGGAGGACGAGAAAGCATTCTCCAATTAACATCGAGGTGGGGGAAGTACCATAAGCCCCACCAAGGCTGTAAGAATATTTGGAAACCACTTACAAAGGAACGTAACATTCCTCTAATATATATGAAAGACCGCCGAAAAATCGCTAAGGATCAGGCTCTTCCCGAACATTGGTGGACCAGCTGAGCCGAAAATACGGGTCTTTGCTTTGATAGCGGAATCCATAATGCTCTTGTCTGGGCAAAGGATCTCATAAAGAAAGCATCGTATACGCAGCAAAATACATCTCAAGATAAAGAAGTATGGTATCGAAAGCGGCGAGGGAATACAGGACAACCTCAACAAAGGCTCTGCTCGTGATATCTTCCATGGTCCTGATCGATCTGCTGGCTGAAGAAAGAAAAATCAAATACAACAAATCTCCTCTAAGATATAAGGAGATTCGCAGCAAGACCTTGCGTAGATGGCAGGTCAGATGGGACACTTACGAAAAGGGAAGATGGATCTACAAGCTAATAAACAAGATCGAGTCATGGTATAACAGATCATACGGAGATCTAACGCAAGAGTTGACGCAGGTCCTGGTGGGGCACGGTTATTTCGAGGAATACCTGTTTTGATTCAAGAAAACGAACAGCAGCTGCTGCCCGTAGTGTGGTGAGGTGGACATGCCGCACCATAAGTTCTTTATGTGCTGTCAGTGACAAAACAACCTGACAACCGAGTCGCTGATAGAGATGATGCTGGCCGACGCTGACATCTGGGCAGCGATTGAGACCTTTGCCAAACAAATAATAATACCAAACAAGGAAATGCAAGGTTTCCTGACGCCGACATCCAAATTCAAAAAATGGTTAGGTTTCTTGTGCTTGAGTTTGAGGATTGTTGCGGAGAGTTCTTTTAAAGTGTTCGGGTCAATGTGCGTGGGGTTGTCCGCGAGCAGGTTCTATTGGAAAAAGTTATGTACAATGTCGATGTAATCTTGGATCGGCAAAGGTTTCCGCCTTTTCGTGATGGCGGAGATGCTACGGTTTTGGTTTGTTGACGGGATTTTTCCTATTTCTCCAGGTGAAATAGTCTTAGAAGTTTAGGAATTCCATTTAGTTGGTTCATTTCTGGTTGTGGTGGGCGTTGACTTCGTCCGTGGTTCGGGTTTTTAAGAGGGTAATAGAATTATGAAATTTATTGGCGTACCTGTCCAGTGTCCAGGTCCTCTGGAGTGTGTATAATGGGAACAGAGTCCATGTTGTTGAATAAATGATCGTGGAAGTCCTTCCACGAGATTTTCTGTGGTGAGGGGGTGGTCTCCGCCTTAAAGTTATCCCCCAGGTGTAACAAAACCGGGAACGGTCCATGGTGAGGTCTGGCATCGTTGTTAGTTGATGCTGAAGATTCATGTCTTTCAGGATGGCGACGTCTAGAAAAATGGGAGTTCGTGCGTGTGAAAAGTAGGTTGCTAGCGTCTGCATTCCCAGGGAGTGATGTTTGGCGTTTAAGTCGCCTGCAATGACTTTAGCGCCGGGGCCGTTAAAAAGAATTTTAAAATTTCCCGTCCAGGGCGGTTATAGACTGATGAAACCTGTAACCAACCACAATTTTTGGTGTTGCAGGTCTGGGGCGGTGTAGGCAGGTAGGTTTGCGGAGTCACCGGCTCGGAGGTGGATTTCGATGATAAGGATGATGTCCAAGTCATTCGAATGGGAAAGTGGAGAAGGATGGTTTTCTGACTTTGGATGCCGTTTGCGTTCCAAAACGCAATCTGAAGAAAACACGGCTGTAGACGTTGTCTAGACATTAGCGGGTGTGGTTTGGTTGAGGAGGGAACCTATAGAAGATTTTAGATTATTGATTACCGTTTGCGAACATTGTACAGAGTGAAATAATTAGGCCCTATCTAAAATAAGTACATGTCAGTGGCTCCCCACTTTCGAATTTTTGTATCATGTCTACAACCCCCCCAGTAGCTTCTTTTGCTAACTTTGCTAACAGTAGCAATATATTGGACGCTCATTAAAGCTCTAACGTTTGGCATCAAATTCATACAAAACTTCAAAACTTTGGCCATCATGCCAACAGCCCCCCCCCCAATATCCTTTTGTGAATAACTTCGCGACTTTTAAGGTTCAAACGAAGATAATGAAAGTTCATTGAGGCTCAAACGATGCTATAACGTTTGACACCAAACTCATCCAAAATTTCGAAACTGGGTGGGGGGGGGGCACTGCATGAACCTATTCGAAATGAATGGAAAATTTTGAATTTTAAATGCCGTTTTCTTAAAAACTAATGGATAATTTGCAATAAATTTTTTTAATGCTCAGAAGATTGTCCTCCTTCAGGAAAAAGTTAAATTTATGGGCCCATTTAACTCACAGTAACAAGAAATGGAAGAAGACAGAAGAAACGGCATTAATAACCTAGTGCTGTTTGAGAATCACAAAATGATGTAGACTTTGAATAAACTTAATTTATGATTTAATGTAAAATATACAAACTCAGAATTAATATTTCTCGTTGTTGTTGTGCCGAAAATAAGTTGTTGGTTGTGGAACAATAATTTCAAAATTTATTTTAAAAAAATGGTTTTATTAAAAAATAATTTGTTTTAAATTTACAGAGGCTTAAGTTTTATCTTGATTGCTATTGCAATATTCGTTTGCTTTGCAAGGTGAGGTAATACATATAAATGTTTTTATAAGTTAGGTGATTATAAAGGAAATTACACATCATTATAATATACCAAGTTCTACATGTTATACATTGAATTGTTGTTAATTATTTCCCTAACTTATCAGTCTTTCGATGCGTTTTTTAAATGTTTGTTAATCCCATAAAAATATTTTTTATTATATTATAGGTAATAATTTACCAAAGTTACCTTAATTTGAAGATTAGATGATAATAGAACATCAATAGCCACAATATAATTCTATTTGACTGAGCTGTGAAAATAATAAATTATTGATTGAAGCTTTACGATATGCAATTTATCATATTTATCGTTATTGTTAAAAATAAACATAAAAATGCATCTAGAATAATTTTGTACCATAAAATATTAATGCACAGTAATATTAAATTTTACAAATAGTCTTTGTCGTTAAAAATACATCTGAATCAATTTTATAGTGGCAGCCAATACAGAGAGTCGAGAAATCATGATTGAAGAAAATTGTATATCTTGTGCCATGAAATACGTAATTTGGTTCACTTCATTTTGCGGAATTCCGGGTTTCTATATAGAATGTTCTCATCAAAATGGTGATTCCAAAATTAAAATAATTAAATCGAAAGTGCACATTGGGATCTGGATTTTCATGCTGATATACGCAAGTGCTTTCAGTTCTTACTACGCTGCGTTGGTTATAAATTTTAATGATCCCGATATAGCAGTACTGTTTTTCAATATCGTAACTTTGATGGATTCAGTAAGGTCCTTGATTATCATAACTTTCAGTTTTTATAAATCTAAGCATTTTGAAAATAGCTTAATCATAACGAACACTTACTTACGACGCTGGAAAGTAGCATTCCAAGAACCTCTATTAAAAAGGAAAGACTGCTTTATGAATGTAGCGGCGCTCTTAGTATGCTATATGTGGTTTTTCTTCGCATTATTCGCTCTTACTCTACAAGTGAATTATTCTCTACCATTTTCAAAAAGGTTGGACAAAATGGAAAAAGTGTTGGTACATCCTGAATTAATGGTAGCTGTAATTTTGGTGCTATTATTGAAAATTTATTACAAATTATGTAAAAATTGTCAACAATTTGTTATGACGAAGTTGGATAATCGAAAAACCCAACCAGCTACGAAGTACTACATTGTAAAATTGATGAAACACTATCGACTGATATACATCATGATGCATAAAGTTCTCCGTCAATCAGAAATGTTCTACAATCCAACTTTGGTGATTCACTTTTTGCTGGTCACTTGTCTACCCATAAACAGCACCGTAGCGTTAATTTATGGTTCCGATTCGGATAACTATACCATACGTGAATTGTGGGAAGTACCATTGCAGCTATGCCTGTCTTTCTTGCTAACAACCTTAATTTTTCAACAATACGCTACATTCATAAACTTGGTAAGAACTTTATTCATTAGCCTAACCTAAGCAAAATTATATCGTTTCAGAATAATGATTTTTTAACCTACCTGTATAAATATCCCATAAGTAAATTGCATCGTGAGGAAGCGCAAGAGGTTAATATTATAATTACCTAAACCACGTTTGATTTTTAATATTATTATCACTTTTAGATTGAAACTACAATTGAAATTTTGAATCATAAAAAGCTGGAGATGAAACTTGGAAATATTCTAACTCCAGGATTGCAAATAGTAGCATCTGTAAGTATACAGTAATTTTAGTAGTTATAAAATCTAGATTTGCAGATACTAATTCCTATATCAACCGCATTAGTATTAAGGCAGTGTTTTAGTCTAGAGCCATAAATTTTAGGTGGTTTTTCGAGCTCGATACAAAAGAAACAAACAATATTTTTACCATTCGTTTTTTTACAACATATTTATTGATATTTTGACAATCTACCAAAAAAAATTTTTTTCTTTAAAAAAAGTATCTGATTTTTAATTTTGTAAATAACTATTTTTGTTCAATCCTGCTATTGAAACATGTCGTTTCTTACTTGGATACGCAACTAGAAACCTTTTGTTTTACTCACTCAAATTATTTCTAAGGATACGAGTGGGCAAAAGAATTTTCACCCACTAGTGAGTGAAAAATGCAGTCGTTCATTGTATTTGTTTATGCAAACTATAGCAATGCAACCTACCAGACGGTCTATGTTGATTTGCCTACGTATTTTTATATTTTAAATCCAAAGCTAACTTTTTTCTGAATTATTTTGCGCGCAAAGTACGCGCTATTGATCTAGAATTTTGCATAAGGCTTCCTACCACAAATTGCTGGGGGGTGAGTAAGAGCAAGGGTGGTAAATTTTTTGCTCAGTTTTTCGATATCTAGCGCCGTTTTTGAGTTGAAAAAAATTGAAAATTTCAAATTTAATTATTGATGACACGAATTATAATAAATTATATTTTCATAAATATTTTAGATTTACAAGTGCAGGATTAAACAAAACGCTATACATCACTCGTGGAGAAACTCTTTCGCTCACTTATTTGCGTCTGCACACTCGCCTAACGGCTCGCGTGCAAAACTCGCAAATGCGTGAGCGAATCATTCGGTTTCTCCACTAGTAATGTAATATACTATTATTTTTACTTTTTGTAAATTAAATTTTGATTTTGTAAATAATTTATTATAATAGTGCAAATGTTTTGAATAATTGTTCGCGCCATCAAATTGTAAGTTGGCACGAAAATTTTGATAAAATTTGCTTTTGCCAAGATAGCCGCCTGAAGCGGTTAAGGAGAGAATCGTTTCCCGTAATTTTGAAATTATTAGTTTTGAATTTTGCCAATAAAAAGTTTTTATTGAATGAGGAAGAATTTTTTTTGTTAATAAATATTTTGGATATTTTTGTTCGTATATGGACGAGTATTTGAAGAGACTTCCTTTTTTTGAAATTTTGGAAGTTTATATTTTGGAGGAGAATTTGTTTAATTGGAAATAAATTTTGATCAAATTGGATAAATTGAGAAATGAAATTTTAATTATATGGTAAATTCGTGCAATAATTTATAAAGGTTAAGGCATTTGATAGCAACGTGTGGTCTGTAATCGCCCACATTTTAGCATTGATTGCTATTGCAATTACAATAAATTTGCAGAAATTTTTAAAATTAAAATTAATTTGGATTAAAATTGAATAATAAATATCACTTCAATATATTCTTCAATGTCTAAACTTTAAGAATAATCAAAAAACAAAAGATCGGTCTTTTTAAAATTCTAGACTAGAACATCGCCTTAAGCTATTCAATACTACAATAATTTTAAATATCATATTTTTCAGTACTTTGGAACTATTTTAACTTATGTACTAGTGATAGTGCAGTTTGTTAAAGATTTAAAAGAAAAGCAAATTAAATGAAATTACAAGCTAAGTATCTAGTCTTACAAATAGTTATTTAAAACTTGTAGTTTGCTAATGTTGCACTTGTCGCTTGTAGAGAATTTATTAAACAAAATGGTATTTCCATTATTACTACATAATATTACATACAATAAAGTTAATAAAACTTTGTTTTTTAATTGTACATGTTAAAATAAGCGAGACGTACCTAGGTACGGACCTGTTAGAATAACCCAGACATACACCCTAAACCAGGACCTGCACACACATACATATAAGCTAAGGTATGGAATACCCCTAGCACATCAGTGATTGTGTTCAAAAACAGAAAACGTATTATTGAATTTTAAATCAGAAATCTTCGATTTTAGATGTTTAGAAGTTAGATTACTGGTTTGAAACTCATTGAGCTCAATAACACTTTTTTTTGCGCACAATATTTGGTGTACTGGAGGGTATTCCATACCCCCCAGACCCCCCCAGACCCCCCAGTTTTAAAAACCCAGCATATTTGTGTGCATATTGTTTTTATATTGTGTGTGGTTATTGAAATTTCATTGGGAATTGTTTTTTTAATTCAAAAGTAATCACCGATGCAATTTCCATGACTGCAACTGTATAAGTCAACTACCCCAAGTGAACACGGGACCCCCAATCGACGCCCTTACTCATCAAAACATTGAGCCTATCCAGGGCTGGGCAAAATACATTTTATTTTGTATTTGAAATACAAATACAAAATACTCGAAAGTCGAGTATTTTAAATACAAATACAAAATACATTTGAAAAATGTATCAAAATACATTTGTATTTCAAATACATTAGTATTTAAAATACTTTATTGAAATACATTATGATTATACACAAATTATTTATTTATTTAAAATAATTGTTATTCCCTTTTAAAAAAACCAATCTCTCGAATTGTGTGACGGAAAGTATTTAAAACAACAGACCTGCACCTTGCGCCCTGTTTTCAAATAAATTTTAAAATGTGCACATTCGGCGGTGATTTAAAAAAAAATTATTGTAAAATTTTAAAAATTATTGTATAATTTTAAAAATTATTGTATAATTTTAAAAATTATTGTATAATTTTAAAAATTATTGTATAATTTTAAAAATTAAAAAATGTAATTGACTTAAGTATTTTAAATACAAAATACATTTTTATTGTATTTAAAATACATTTAGAAATTCATCGAAAATACATGTAACGAAATACATTTGAATTTAAAATACGTATTTAAAATACATGTAATTGAAATACTGCCCAGCCCTGAGCCTATCAATACTGCGTCCTCCTCCCCCCAATATAGAAGAACTCATGGACACCACCCAAACCCCATAACAGCCCTCCAAACAAGACTGCCTCCTCCTTTCAATAGGAAACAGTTTAAGAGCTTCCTTCATCCCCCTCTTATCCCAGCCACTTGGCCCAGAAAAACTTTTGAGCCGCAAGCTCGACTTAACAACCTAGCCGCTAGCATTCAAAATTCAAAAGCATTCAAAAGCACTTCAAAATCCCACCAATACTTCTGGTGCAACAAGAAAAATGGCCCTACTTAGTACAAGAAATAAAGTTGAAAAAATTTATATTCTCCAAAGCCAAAAACTCCTCCGAAGGCCTGGCTATCACCCCATGCTCCGCAGAAGATCACAGGGGAGAGTCAAAATCGTGACCAACAACAACTTCAAACACTTAGTTTACCGAATCCCGAAAGATAAATCCATCCACATCCACACCCACATCCAAAAGATCACAAAGGTAGTTCTTTAAGCGGCCGGTCTTCTCGTACTAAAGGTCACCCAATTTCAAGCATAAAAAACCAAAGATTCACTGGAGGCCAAACCTACCGCCTCCCCCTTAACAACCCTGTCAAACCACTTCCCGACGACATTCCAGATCTGATTTGCTTCAAGAACCAGGCAAGAAGAAGAAGTAACCGGATTAGCAACGAGAACAAGGGCGAGACAGATCTTTGCTGAAAGTTTTGAGACCCAATTTAGCCCAAACATTCTCAATACAGATTCCAACCATACTTTTAAAATTAATATTTAAATCCATTACAAACTATCAAATCCCCCCCCAAATATTAAAAATAAATTGATAATTAATCAATTAAAAGAAAGCTCCTGGTCCCGAAAATATTTCAAACCACGCAATAGGGAATCCCGCCGTTGAGAATTATAACGTTGTATCCATCACTAACGCCATCCTTGTCCTTAGGTACTTTTCAAGCTAATAGAAAGTGGCCGACGCCATGTCATAATGATTAAAAAATCCAACCAAAATCCCAAAAGCCGCATAAGGCTCAGTCCTAGTTTCGACCCTATTCAGCTCCTATATTCACAACTTCCCCTCCCCGCAAAAAACAGTCAAAAAGAGGTTTCTACGCGGACGACACCACCTACTTCACCAGCTCATTTCGTTCGACCTTGAGAACCAGTTCCAAACTTTGCAAACAGGGTCAACCTCTCCAAAAGTACAACAATCTACTTCTGAAGGTCCAATCCGCCCCCCTCCCATGTCCAACCGCACCAAACGAATGTCCTTTTTCAAACTTGACAGACTCCCAACCACAAAACTCCAGATCTTCGGAAAGGAGATATCCATGACTGATACTTCCAAATATTTAGAAGTAACATTGGTCAAAGGGCTTCGTTAAGGACCAACTTTGGAGAACCAAGCTCAGAAACGCTCTAGCCGCTCTCTAGTCTCTCCTAGGCCATAGCAGCAACTTGTTCTCTCCCAACCAACTTCTATATAAATCAATAATCTGACCTATCATGACCTACGCCTCAACTGCCAGGGGCTATGCCAACAAGTCACACATAAATTTACTTCAAACCACACGAAATGTAGTTATCAGACGTTCACTAAAAGTCCCATTCTTTGTTACAAACGTCCGGCTGCAGGAAGACTCTAACATCGGGTTTATCAAAGATGGACTGGAATTCTTCGACAACTCACTAATCCACGGGATTGGAAATTACAGAAAAAAAATTACTTCAAAAAAATTTATCGCAGAATCGGCATTGTTTATCTACTTTGTTTCTTTAAAAAATACAAATCGTTACTAATCCGCCCGGTTAATTTAAAAAGTCAATATAAATGCATTTTGAGGAAATCAAAATTTAAAATTATATATCCATTTATTCTTTTTTCCAAATCCGAATTACTTATATGTTTATTCAAAATCTCAAAATCCCCAATTCCAAAACTAATCATTTAAAATATCCAATCTAATCCAAATTGTCATTAAATTTATCCTAAAAAATACAAAAATCTCAATTAAAACCTAATCAAGAAAATTTCGAAGAGAAAATCAGAAAATTTTAAATTTCCAAAAAAATACATTACATATTGTAATATTATGTATAATAAAATATATATAAATAATAAAACATTACAATTCAATCCAAAAAAATATGTAAATACTATGGCATGATTTATATCTATTTGATTGAAAGCTATAAATCAGTTCAAGATCTCTAATATGATATCTAATAGGAGTATAATATAATTTTATGAAAAAAACTAATAGTAAGGATTAGTGCTTGAACATAAAAAAAAAGATTCAAGATAAAATTGTCCGTCTGAATCAATTTTCGACAGACAACCAAGGTATATGGTTTATTTCGAATTCTGAAAATTTAGTAATCATGGTTGAAGAAAACTGTATAGTCTGTGCCTTAAAACACACAATTTGGTTTACTTCATTTAGTGGTATTCCGGCTTTCTTTATACAATGTTCTCACGAAGATGATGAGTCAAGCCTTAAAATAATTAAATCGAAGTTGCACTTTATGACCTGGCTAATCACGCTGACGCTCAGTACTGCTTTGTGGTTTTATTCCGCTAAGTTGGTACTTACCTTTAATGATCCCGACATAGCAGTTTTGTTTTTCACAATTATCAATCTGAGCGATTTAACAACCATCACGTCTATTTTGATTTTCAGCTTTCGAAAGTCTAAACATTTTGAAAACAGCTTAAGAATAACCAATACTTACTTACAGCGCTGGAAATCAGCATTTCGCGAGCCTCTTTTAACAAAGAAAAACTGCTTAGCGGATACAGTAGTGCTGATATTGTGCTATCTGTGGGTAGCGTTAATTTTATCTTCTATTACTTCAACAATAGATTATACTCGACCATCAGTAATGCTGAACAAAATTGCAAAATTATTCACTCATGTTCAAGTAATGATGACGATAAGCTTCAACATTTTATTGAGAACCTACCGCACCATAGGTAAAAATTGTCAACATTTTGTAAAAACAAAATTAGATCAACAAAATGCACACGCGATATTTGGAAATCAAACAAATCTAGTTAGGCAGAGTTATATTGTAAAATTAATGAAGCACTACAGGTTAATCTACGCTATGATTAATAAAGTTGCTCGACAATTCAGCATGTTTTACAATCCAACTTTGATTATTATGTTTTCGGCGATCACATTTAATCCCATCAATAGCACGTTAGTGGTAATTTATGGTTCGTCTTCGGAAAATTACACCATGGATGAAGTGTGGGAAACACCATTACAGCTATTTTTAGTGTGCTTATTAAGCCTAATCAGTCTGAAAGAATACGAGAGCTTCGCAAATATGGTAAATGAATAAATAATCAAAATATTAAATAATAATTGTTATTGTCGTTTCAGCATCATGATTTTTTAAGTTACCTATTTAAATATCCTATTAGTAAACTGCACTATGAAGAAGCACTAGAGGTTTGTATTGTATTAAGTAAACTATACGTATCACATTTAATATAACATTTCTAGATTGAAATTACGATTAAATGTATATATCGACACAAGATAGAAATAAAACTTGCAGAAATCCTCACACCAGGAGCAAAATTGGTGGCACCTGTAAGTACTCAGGTTTTCTCCCTCCTTCCCAAATATCGCATTGCATCACTGGTTAAATAAATAGCTATTATAATTATATTACGAAACTCAATAGCATAAAACTGTTTGTATTTGCAGTCAATATTTAGATAGAAGCTCCGTTTTATAAAATTTTTGAATTTAATGATTTTTATTTTTTCAGTACTTTGGAACCATCTTAACGTATATACTAGTGGTAGTGCAGTTTGTTAAAGCTGATGAGAAAACAATATAATACAATATAATACAACAATATAATAATTGATAAAGTCAATATTAAATTGAAAATAAAAAACTAATTGAATTTATTCACCTGTGAGTGTGTTTTGTGATGCAGATGAATTAATTATTGCATTTGTGTTGTTTGTCTCGTAATAGTTTTATTGAATCAATTAATATTGGCATTAGTATGTTGGATCTCGATAAAAGATAAAAGATAGCAGCCTTACCAACAAGTTCTTACGCTTGGATCCCAGAAGTTACCCGTCTGGTGTAATGTACAATGATTGTCGATGAGTAGCACGCGTAAGATTTGTGAGTGGGTCATCTATTTAAAATAAAGGTACGCGTGCGACACTATTTCTGTCTTATTGCATTTTAATGTTATGCATGCTTGATAAATTGTTGAATTTTTAATTATTATCGTACATTTTATTGTTAGTATAATATATTATTATAGGTTGCTGAAATATTAACTACATTACCTTTATTTTCTAAAACAAATAAACATTATGTAATCGAAAACAATAAATTGTTTAGTGCTGTATAGCATGTTACTAATAAATTACCATAATTTATTGTATAAAAATTTGTTATTGTTAGTGTTTGGACATAATAAAACAATTCATATTGGAATTGTTTTTTTTTTATGGGATTCAAATCGCAGTTGTAGTGGTAAAAATTGGCTAGACAATCTCTGAAGACATTCCTACCTACAGATTAGCCTCGACTAGCTCAACAAAGATACAAGTGGTTTAATATTAGATTCCAATTTGCTGCAATTTTTTCCACCCAGGCAATTATAAGTAAAAGATTTGAAATTTCGAAAGAAAACCCTATATCATGGCTCCAAATTTTCTGGAAACCAGATACAGGGGAGCCAAATGAGGCGAGGGCACTTTTCTAAAAGCGAGCTTTTCCACCCAGTCAAAATTTTCAGAATGAATATCCCCAGAAACAAAGTGGCCAAGAATGAGAAACTTAGTGAAAAGAGGGAGGGGAAAAAATTGCTGTAATATAACAAATCAAGATTGCACCAATAGTGGCTGAAGCTTAATGTAAGAGTGCTCCAATATTGCCTTCCAATCTTCGTTCAACATTGGTTTAATATTATTTCCCAATATTTCTGCAATGTAACAAATCAATATTGAACCAATATTGGCTGTAGCTTGATGCAATTGCGCCAATATTGCCTTCTAATCTTTGTTCAATATTGCTTTAATATTATTTTGCAATATTGCTGCAATGTAACAAATCAAGATTGCACCAATATTGCCTGCCGATCTTCGTTCAACAATGGTTTGTTTTCCAATATTGCTGCAATATAGCAAATCAATATTGGTTGAAGCTTTTGGCCATATCGCAGCAATATTCAACTATGTCTCAATTAACACATAGTTAAGTAAGTGTTTAAACACTGAAAGATATTGCAAATACTAGAATATAACAATAAAATGAAGTAATGGAATTAATATTAAATGCATTTATATAAAATTTTGCTATTTAATCCAGCAAGATTACCAGTTCTAGATTACGTGACTTTTTTCTATATTTTAATTTGATATGATTTGATTAAAACTATAAATCGGTAAGTACTATAATAATATGACAACAATATGTAATCAAAATTAACGAGAAAGTGGATTATTTTTATTATACTCATAGTTTAGACGTTAAAAGCAAATTCATAGTAAAATTGATACAGACGATCAATGTACAGTACGGTTTATTTCCAATATTGAAAATGGTTGAAGAAAATTGTATTGCTTGTGCCTTAAAACAAACAATTTGGTTTACTGCATTTTGTGGAATTCCGGCTTTCTTTATAGATTGCTCGCATAAAGATGGTGATGCAATAATTAAAATAATTAAATCCAGATTTCATTTTATAATCTGGTTTATTATTCTGATTATCACGACTGCTTTGTGCTTTTACTATGCTATATTAGTAATTACAATTAATGATCCGGATGTAGTAGTTTTCATATTCAATATTATCCGCTTGACCGATACTATAACCGTTTTGACCATCTTAACTATCAGTTACTATAAATCTAAGCATTTTAAGAACAGCTTAATCCTGACGAATACTTACTTACGGCGTTGGAAATTAATATTCAACAAACCGCTTTTAACAAAGAAAAACTGCTTAGTAGATATAGTGGTACTGATAATGTGCTATCTATGGGTAGCGTTAATCCTATCTTCTACTACTGCAAATATAAATTCAGCTTTGCCGTTTTCAAAAATTCTAAGCAAAATTACAAGATTACTAACTCACGTTGAAGTAATGATGGCGGTAAGTTTTAACATTTTACTGGAAGTTTACATCAATATAGGTAAAAACTGCCAAAAATTTGTAAAAAGGAAGCTAGATCGTCGAAATGCATACGTGCAAATTGGAAATCACATTGAATTAGCTACTATGCAGTATTATATTGTAAAACTGATGAAACACTACAGACTAATATATATGCTGCTTCATAAAGTCACGCAACAGTTTAATATGTATTACAATCCAACTTTGATTATTATTTTTGTGTTAATCACCTTAAATCCTATAAACACCACGTTAGTAGTCATTTATGGTTCATCTTCGGAAAATTACACCATGGACGAAGTGTGGGAAACACCATTACAACTATTCTTGGTGTGCTTGATAGGACTAATTAGTCTGCAACAATACGAAAAATACTCAAACATAGTAAGGCTTCTTATTTATTATGTAATAATAATTTAAAAAATGGTGATTTCAGCATGGCGATCTCTTAAATTATTTATATAAGTACCCTATAAGTAAGCTGAACAATAAAGAAGCACTAGAGGTTGGTATAACTATTCTACAGGACTTTAACAAATCATTATATTTTCTAGATTGAAATTACAATTAAATTTATACACCGATACAAGCCAGAAATAAACCTTGCAGAAATATTAACACCAGGAGCAAAATTAGTTGCACCTGTAAGTACTCAAGTTTCATCCCTCCCAAACATCGCATTGCATCACTGGTTTAATAAATAGCTATTATAATTATTATTATGAAACTCATAGCATCGCTGCGTAGATGGGTTAAATGTATAGTAGGCAGTTAATTTATTAAAACTGTTTAGTTTTAAGCTTCGGTTTTTTTTTAATTTTTGAATTTGAATTCTGATAATTATCTGCGACCAACCTTAATTTGGTTCACCACATCTCTAATCTTGGATTTCCGCGATATTGCTTTTTACCATTTGTACTACAGTTTTTATGCTTTTGACATCTTAAAAATTAGGTTTATTGAAATTTTTGTTTGCTTTTAGCATTAAACCGTTATACGCTTTTAAAACTACTTAAAACTGCTACAGAAACAAAACTAAAATTGATTAATCAAAACTCTTTAGCTGTAATTTTTGTTTGATTCTAATGGAATTTTATTAATCATTTTTTTTCAGTACTTGGGAACCATTCTAACGTACATACTAGTAATAATGAGTTTTCTTAAAAAACAGGAGAACACGGCATTAATTAGTAACCAGTGTCCAAATGCAACTGGTATTACAATATTATAATACAAAATACATTACCACGATTTTGAGAAAATACAAATCTATGTACTATAAATGGGGGTTCCACTAATAAATTAATTATTGCACCTGTGGTGATTGTTGCACAATATTTTTGTAGTATCAATTATTATCGATATTATTGTTTATATAAGTACAATATAATAAAATTACTAAATCAGTAAAATCAAACGTGTAATTTTTTTCTGTACTTCCCCGTAGTACCTTTTGAGCAATAAGTTTTTATTCAAAGTTAGGTCCAGTAATTTAGGACAGTTAGGTCCAATTAAAAATATGTAATGTCGATTATTATTTAAAATTATTTGATTAGTGTAGGTTTTCTCATAAAACAGGCATCGCAACGGTTCCTAATGATTTCAAGTTTCACGTTCTTACGTGGGGAAATTATCTGACGATATCTGGCTAGTAAATCTACCATGAGTATACCCCACAGTTGAGAAAAATCTAGAAGGTTGCTCATACTCGCAAATTACTGATCCAAAAAATTAGATGAGAACACAAAATTTATAAAAATATTCCTGAAGCTACCTAAATTTGAAACTGATTCTAGAATGGTAGGAATCGAAATTCAATTAAAAATAAATTTACTAGTTGACTAGAAGTCAACCGCAGTCGGCTTCGCCTTTTAAATCACATTCCTGCTTTTATTTAATAATAAAATAATTTATTTTTAGTAAATACTACATAAAAAATTGTTTGGAAAATGGCCCCTACATTTGATCAATCTGTTCGTCCGTCGTCCTCTAAAAAAATCTAGCAAATTTACTTCTGATTACTGATATTATTGCCCAAAGTTTAGTATAATCGTATGCTACAAAACCTGGAAAAATGTTTTTGGTTATCTACCAAGCGCCTCCAAAAATCGGGACATTGTGTCTAAGAGAGTTATGTAAATTATGCCAATTGTCCACAACAAAATTGCGTTTAATACTTAAGTGTCTGTTTTGGTTTTAGGATTTACCGCATATATGCGGTCACTAAGAAAATTTTTAACCAATTTAAAAATATTTTAAGTTACATTTTCCGTGTTTTTATGTTGGTAACGGTATTAAAATTTGCATTCATCGCCAGTAAAAGTTGTGCATCTATACCAATTTTTTATCTATGAACTAATAATTCTGGTTACTAAAATGACGTCATAATGCAAAGATTTTACATTAAGCCCGCCATATTTATTAATACGTTTTCGTGCCACAGAAATACATTTAAATTTAATTATTTTTTTCTGGCTTTATTTGTGCGCCGAATTTTAAAAAATTAAGACACATTACATATATTATTGATATGTAGAAAGTTATATGCTAAAATTAAAAATCATGCAAATTGTCCAGTAAATAGATCCATTTAATTAATTAAAATATTACAGCAATGGCGACCGAAATCTTCTCAATCCAACCAAAAATCAAAAAAACAATATACGGAATTACTATAAAAATGATAGCACTTGCAATTGTGATCAACAGAAACTGCGATAAAATACTCCTGAAACAATCACTGTAATGTAAATTAAATTACCATAAACAATATTGTAACACCATACCTTTTCCTCGCCTGGTGTACAGATGTTTCCTCTGAAAGTTGCTGCATATTTTCCAACCTAAATATGTATTTAACAGTGGCGTAGCTAGAAATAATACTCTGACATCCGCATAAAATATTTCACCTACCAAAGCCTAGTTTTTTCAAAATTGGAAATAAGTAAAATCTTAAGCTCCAAGATCCTAATCCCTGTAAAATCGGAAATAATCGTATAGCTCTGGAGGTCCTTCTGCAGTTTGATAATGAACGGGATCACTCTAAATCCTGGAACTGCATGCCACTGATGTAGCTGTTAATACATATTGGTGAATTACATTTTTTTCAATGATAGGTTCTTGCTAGGTTCTACAATCCATAGAGTATCTCTATCAAATCAAATCATGTTCTTTAAAGAGAACTTGGCCGTATACTCCTGATTTCGTGGGTGGGCTTTTAGGGGGCGTGTTTTGCTACAAGGTTGTATCATGTTGTCCCTTAACGGTTATCTTTAGCAAGACCGCTGTGACGATCCCCTGTTGAACTGAGCTCTGTCCAGATATCTCACAAGGCGAACAGTCTCGGGAGTTGCTTTAGGCCTCAAATCTTTCTTGGGTGTTCAGGGTAGACGCCTTGACTCCATACTGGGGTTTTTGCTAGCATCAAATGGGGACAGTGCAATGCGTGATCGGCTTTTTGCTTTCGCGAGCTTGGACGCTCTGGGGGAAGCTACTTGCAGAGGAGACTTATTAATTTCCAAATTAAAGTTTGCAATAATTTTATAAGTTACAAGTTACAAATTACAAGTTACAAATTTACAACAGGCTCGGTAGGCAATGGCAAACCACAGAGGTAACCTGCCTTGAAAACCCTTTATAAAATGAAGTGGTCAGCCATAAGACCCACTCTGGGTTTTAGTGCTACTGATTTATTTATATAACAGGCTCGCGTGCTGTATTGGCTTGTGTTTTGTCTTTTAATTAACTTTCCAATGGTTTATAGATAAATAGTTTATCTTCTGGGATCAATTACGTGACAGTAACAAAAAATATGTATTGAATTTTCCCTCGCCTGGTGTGGTCGCCTAGTTCGGGTCGCCTAAATGACGGTCCTCCTTCGTCCTCATAATATTGCCAAATACTGCATAATCCAGGTAGTATCAAGCAGTAACGGCAGTAAGAGAAAATATTAGGTATTAAACGGCAGTAACAGGCAGTATCGGCAGTAGATAGGAGTATTAGGCAATATCGTCAGTAAGTGAAGCTATCGTACTGCCGTTTACTTTCCAATTCTCTCACTTACTGACGTTTACTGCCTATATTGCCAATTACGGCTCATATTGTCTGGTTAAAAACTTAAAAAACTTAAAAGTTTATGAAAAAATATCAGCAGAAAGGAAATATCTATCTGTATCCGATATTTCCACGAAAAATTAAGGGATTGGATGATAATAACCATAAAATTAATAAATCATTTTCCTGAATGAGGTCAAAAGAAGAACTTTCAAACTAAACTGCTTGCGGCTAAGAAGACAAGCCTACCTATCATCCCTTTCATCTTTGTTTAATTCGGGTAAAAATTAGATTTAAGTTTGTATAGTACAGCGCTGGTATAGTGTATCCACATTCATCTTAGATTTTTACCCATATTCACAAAACTTTTAACGAGCCGTTAAATTTGGCGGATGATTTCTATTAGCTTCCTAGTACCAAGAGATAATTTCCATAGGTTTGTTAAATTTAACGGCCTGTTAAAAGTTTTACGGACGTTTGTTAATACGGGCATTAATATATCACAAAAGTCCGTTAAACTTTTAACAGGCTGTTAAATTTAACAAACTAATGGAAATTATCTCTTGGTACAAGCAAGCCAATATAAAGCATTCATTAAATTTAACGACTTGTTAAAAGTATTCAAATACCGGCTTAATTACTTTACAGTATTTTATTGCTAAAATAATAAAATAGCTATTTGCGGTCGTGCTCGAGAAAGTTATACATTGCGGTTGAGTAAGCAATATATCAGAACGAGCGATTAGCGAGTTCTAATAGCTTACGAAACCGCAATGTAACTTTCCGAGCGAGTCACCGTATCTAGCTTTACGTTCAAGACAGGTCCTTTCCAAAATAAAAACATAAACTGATAACAAAAATTACACTTTTAAAATAAACATTAACTTTTTTAGAACGGATTGGAATATAATATAAGTCCCAGCATCTTATCTTATCTTATCAACATCCGCAGTAGCAAGATAGTAGGTCACGATTCGTATAAATTGCTTTCCTTTATATGCAATATCACGTAACGTTTATATACACTATCATAACCGCTTATATGCAAGTTTATAACAATCATTGCTGCAAAGTATCATTTTCCAGCGATAAAAACTGCCCAATATGCTATACTTTCCATAGCCTTGTACGTTAAAATATTACTGTGGAATTTCAATATCAAAGCAATAAACAAAACAATATTATAGCTCTAAAGTTATTATGGCATGTAAGCTACGAACCCAAGCGTTAACTACATTTATTTTTATGGCGACAATATTACTATTTACTGATAAAATTGTCAATTACTGCTTAGTACTTCTCCTTACTGCTTAATAACCTGATACTCTGGGAACGCTACGATTCGCTGCGCACGATTCGCCGCGACACGATTTGCCGCGATTTTTTATTTTTATCTATTTTTATCCGTTCAGTGACCCCATCTATCGGTAATCTTTGATATTTTTTTAACCCATAAAAATAAATTAAATAAATTAAACTGTTACAAAGCGATATTCACGTTTTCAACGAGTTTCGCCTATTTCGAGTTCCATCTTTTCCGAGTTCTTTCGGTTTTCAGGGATATTTTCAATTAGTTTAGTCTTTTTCAAAACGGCTCGAAGCGCCCGGAGCGGAGGGGACTGGAGCGCAGGGTAGCGCAGAGTCGAATTTGACAAAAACAACCATGGTAATACACGGATCCACCGTAAAAAATAATTTTTTTTATTAGAGATAAAATTTGAACCATATTAATTGACCTGTGTTCTCATGTAAATACAAAAGGTCAACAAATCGAGTAATTATATTATTGATATATGGCGCTAGAAGCACTCGGCGAATCGTGCCACGGCGAATCGTGCTACGGCGAATCGTGCCGCGGCGAATTGCGCGCGGCCAGCTGTACCCAACCCTGATACTCTTATGTATTTATTTACTTCCACTTATTGCTGATACTGCATATACTGCTGATTCACCCTCTGGAATTTTATTATCAGGAGCGCAATCAGCTTGACTCCAAGTAAACCATGTTCAAGTGCGAGATTCTGCAGTGCCGTTTATGTGAGGTGTTTTTAAAATAACCTTGCATTGTTACAATTATAATTTGCGCCTAAAGTAGAAAATTGGAGACAAGGCAGCAAGTTCTCGTTATATGCTAACTGACTTAAGACTGAGAGGTATAGGTTGGTCCATTGCAATGTACGATGATCGGCTTTGCATTTCAGATTAACAAAGATGAAAAGTAAGATCACGCGAGGTGTGAATAACAAATGTAAAATTCAATTTGCAATGTTATTAATAAAACACAAGAGGCAATTAATTTAAAATTAGAATTGTACTAGATGAACCACACAATGTTGGCGCAATATGGCAACTTTTAATCAATATTGAAGCAATTTTTATCATCAATATTGCACAAATATTACTTAAAACTTGGTGAACCAACGTTGCCTGCCACATTAATCCAATATTGTTTTTCAGAATTGCTCCAACATAAGTAACCAATATTGAGCTATTATTACCTGCCGATCTTTGTTCAATATTGGTTCAATATTATTGTTCAGTATTGCTGAAATAAAGCAAATCAATGTTTCACCAATACGCTTAAGCTTGATGCAAGACTGAGCTAATATTGTCTTCTGATCTTCGTTCAATATTGGTTTAATATTATTTTACAATATCGCTGCAATATAACATATCAATATTGAGTAATATTGGCTTGGAACTTGATGCAATATTACGGCAATATTGCCTGCCGATCTTCGTTCGATATTGGTTTCAATATTAATTTCAAATATTGCTGCAATATAGCATATCAATATTGCACCAATATTGGTTGAATCTTGTTGCAATATTGCACCAAGAAGGGTATTCTAAAAACCCGAATACACAGTAAAATGAAGTAAGGGAATTAATTTTATATTTTATACAAAATTTTGCTGTTTCATTCAGTCAACCTATATAAACATTCAAAATTACGGCTACGGAACCTATTCCTATATTATATTTGATAATAATCAATTTGATTAATTTGATATGATTTGATGAAAACTATAAATCGGTAAGTACTATAATAATATGATAACAATATGTAATCAAAATTAACGAGAGAATAGATTGTTTTTATTATACTCAAAGCTTAAACTAAAAAGCAAAATCATAATAAAATTGATATAGACGACCAATGTATAGTATGGTTTATTTCAAATATTGAAAATGGTCGAAGAAAATTGTATTGCTTGTGCCTTAAAACAAACAATTTGGTTTACTGCATTTTGTGGAATTCCGGCTTTCTTTATAGATTGCTCGCATAAAGACGGTGATTCAATAATTAAAATAATTAAATCCAGGTTTCATTTTATTATCTGGTTTACTATGCTGATTATCACGACTGCTTTGTGCGTTTACTACGCTACATTAGTGATTACATTTAATGATCCAGATATAGTAGTTTTCCTATTCAATATTCTCTGCTTGACCGATACTATAACTGTTTTGACCATCTTAACTATCAGTTACAATAAATCTAAACTTTTTGAGCACAGCTTAATCCTGACGAATACTTACTTACAGCGTTGGAAATTAATATTGCACAAACCGCTTTTAACAAAGAAAAACTGCTTAGTGGATATAGCGGTGCTGATTATGTGCTATCTGTGGGTAGCGTTAATCCTATCGTCTACTACTGCAAAAATACATTCTTCTTTGCCGTTTTCAAAAATTCTAAGCAAGCTTACAAGATTACTAACTCACGTTGAAGTAATGATGGCGGTAAGTTTTAACATTTTACTAGAAGTTTACATCAACATATGTAAAAACTGTCAAAAAATTGTAAAAAGGAAGCTAGATCGTCGAAATGCATACGTGCAGTTTGGAAATCACACTAAACTAGCTCCTATGCAGTATTATATTGTAAAACTGATGAAACACTACAGACTAATATACATGATGCTTCATAAAATCACTCAACAGTTTAACATGTATTACAATCCAACTTTGATGATTATTTTTTTGTTAATCACCTTAAATCCTATAAACACCACGTTACTTCTAATTTATGGTTCATCTTCGAAAAATTACACCATGGACGAAGTGTGGGAAACACCATTACAGCTATTCTTGGTGTGCTTGATAGGATTAATTAGTCTGCAACAATACGAGAACTACTCAAACATAGTAAGGTTTTTCTATTTATTAGATAATACAACAATTTAAAAATTTGTGATTTCAGCATGGCGATCTTTTAAGCTATTTATTTAAGTACCCTATTAGTAAGCTGAACAATAAAGAAGCATTAGAGGTTAGTATAACTCTTCTATATACGGGACTTTAAAATATCTATATTTTTTCTAGATTGAAACTACAATTAAATTTATACATCGGCACAAGCCAAAAATCAATCTTGCAGAAATATTAACACCGGGAGCAAAATTAGTTGCACCTGTAAGTACCCAACTTTCCTCCCTCCCAAATATCGCATTGCATCACTGGTCAAATAAATAGCTATTATAATTATTATTATAAAACTCAATAGCATCGTTGCGTAGATGGGTTAAATGTATAATAGTAGGCAGTTAATTTATTATAACTGTTTAGTTTTAAACATCGTTCTTTCTGATAATTATTATCTGCGACCAACCTTAATTTGGTTCACCACATCTCTACTCTTGGATTTCCGCGATATTGCTTTATACCATTTGTACTACTTTTATGCTTTTGACATCTTATAAATTAGATTTATTGAAATTTTTGTTTGCTTTTAGCGTTAAACCGTTACACGATTTTAAAACTACTTAAAACTGCAGCAGAAACAAAACTAAAATTGATTAATCAAAACTCTTTAACTGTAATTTTTGTTTGATTCTAATGGAATTTTAATAATCATTTTTTTCAGTACTTGGGAACCATTCTAACGTACATACTAGTAATAATGAGTTTTCTTAAAAAGCAAGAGAAAACGGCATTAATTAGTAACCAGTGTCCTAATGCAACTGGTATTACAATATTATAATACAAAATACATTACCACGATTGTGAGAAAATACAAATCTATGTACTATAAATGGGGGTTTCACTAATAAATTAATTATTGCACCTGTGGTGATTGTTGCACAATACTTATGTAGTATCAATTATCATCGATATTATTGTTTATAGAAGTACAATATAATAAAATTGTTAAATCAGTAAAATCAAACGTGTAATTTTTGCTGTACTTCCCCGTAGTACCTTTTGAGCAATAAGTTTTTATTCAAAGTTAGGTCCAGTTATTAATTAGGACAGTTAGGTCCAATTAAAAATAAGTAATGTCGATTATTTAAAATTATTTGATTAGTGTTGGTTTTCTCATAAAACAAGCATCGCAACGGTTCCTAATGATTTCAAGTTTTACGTTTTTACGATACTTCATGCGTGGGGAAATTATCTGGCGATATCTGGCCAGTAAATCTACCATGAGCACCCCACAGTTGAGAAAAATCCAGAAGGCTGCTCATACTCGCAAATTACTGATCCAAAAAATTAGATGAGAACACAAAATTTGGAAAAATATTCCTGAAGCTACCTAAATTTGAAACTGAAACTAGAATGGTCGGAATCGAAATGCAATTAAAAATAAATTTACTTGGCTTCGCCCTTTAAATCACATTCCTGCATTTATCTAAATAATAAAATAATTTATTTTTGGTAAATACTACATAAAAAATTATTTGGAAAATGGTCCCTAAATTTGACCAATCTGTTCGTCTGTCGTCCTCTAAGAAAATCTAGCAAATTTACTTCTGATCACTGATATTATTGCCCAAAGTTTAGTATAAACGTATGCTACAAAACCTGGCAAAAAGTTTTCGGTTATCCACCAGGCGCCTCTAAAAATCGGGACATTGTGTCTAAAAGAGTTACGTAAATTATGCCAACTGTCCACAACAAAATTGCGTTTAATACTTACGTGTCTGTGTTGGTTATAGGATTTACCACATATGCGCTTACCAAGAAAATGGGGAATAAGGTGAAAACTGTTACATGTCTAAAATTTCATTAAACAAATAAAAATTAAAATCGGAATACTAAGAGTCAATTGCACCAATGACATTTTAAAAAAATATTAAATTACCTGTATAACATTTGACTGAATAAGGTTAGCGCCATCCCAAAGCCAATGTAATAAATACAGTTGTCTTCGATTAAGCGCACTTTGTCATGTAAAGGTACTGACATTGCCAACCATTTATATTCAAAACATTGCAAGGAATACAAAAGACTCATATGTATATGATACCAGTAGTAACTCCAGACTTGGTCTGGAACAGTGATGATCCATATATTCGCTTGAAAATAAAATATACTTTGAAATATTATATTAAATATTTCTTCTGTAACAACTGTAGTAATTGTCCGTTTTTCTTTTCTCCGAACGATAAATACGCCAGCAACTTTCTAAAATTTCAAAAATTATATTACAGTATATAAATTTCTAACATTCAATCGAAGAACCTAGCAAGTCTAGTTACTAGATTTCTCTATTGCACTCTAATTATTACTTACTTTACACAAAACAAAGCTAAGAAACTTGAATGCCAAGTATGCCACAATTAAATAGATCCATTTAATTATATAAAATATTACAGCAATGACGACCGAAATCTTCTCAGTCCAACCAAAAAGCAAGAAAGCAATATATGGAATTAGTATAAAAATCACAGCACTTGCAATTGTGATCAACAGAAACTGCGATAAAATACTCCTGAAACAATCACTGTAATGTAAATTAAATTAGCATAAACAATATTGTAACACCATACCTTTTCTTCGCCTGGTGCACAGATGTCCTCTGTGGTGTGTTTAATCTCGCAGCACCGCACGCTGTTTCTTTTGAAAGTTGCTGCATATTTTCCAACCTAAATATGTATTTAACGCCGTTAAAACTATCGAAGATACCCTGAAAGAAATAAGTCAAATTCAAAATTAATGATTTTTGGAAACTCATTTTAATTTGCAATGTTTTTAAACAATTAGTTGTAGTTGATCACATATTTTACAATCACTCTGTTTATATAGTAACTAATAAAAATTTGTAAGGTTGGTAATAAATATTTTTGTTGATTTTAATATCTATGATTTATAGATATTATATAAACAGAGAACATTGTAAAACACTCTGGTATACCAATGAATATCTACTGAGAAATTGTATTTAAAATTGCAATTTTAGTTACTAAAATTGAATACAAAATATTTTAACCCAGTGGCGTAGCTAGAAATCATATTCTCACCCCCGCGTAAAATATTTTACCTACCAAACCTTAGTTTTTTTTTAAATCAGAACTACATGTTCATTACATTTTCTTCAATGATAGGTTCTTGCTAGGTTCTACAATCAAATCATGTTCTTTAAAGAAAACCACCGCTTGGCCGTATACTCCTGATTTCGTGGGCAGGCTTAGGGGGCATGTTTTGCTACAAGGTTGTATCATTTTGTCCCTTACCGGTTATCTTTAGCAATTTATGCATTTTTACCTATTTCCGGAAGTTTTCAGTAATAACAATATTTTGTAAACGCTTCTTTACATAAGTTTATTACTTTTATTAAAATCCGAATTCAGCTAATTCTTGTAAAATTAGAAATGCATTATTTTAAAATGACTGCAATAAAAAAGTTAAATTATTATTTAAATGTATTTATGTGTAGACAGCCTGATGACAGCCCTTAAATTTAAAAATGCAACTATATCTATTTTATTATATTTTGAAGGTTAAAAAAACTTTAAACCAAAAACAACACCAGTTGGAATTTTTTTATTAATTTTTCCGTGTTATTTGTGCCAATTTTAAGTCATTAAAAGTGAAATCATATTTTAATAACAACTCTTATTAAAAAACACCCCTCTAAAACACCCCTGTCAATTTGGAATTTTTTTATTAATTTTCCCGTGTTATTTGTGCCAATTTTAAGTCATTAAAGTCAAAATCTCATTTTTGGTAACTTTTTCGTGCTTTGGTCCCACTGTGCGCTGACGATCCCCTGTTGAACTGAGCTCTGTCTAAAGATCTTACGAGGCGAACAGTCTCGGTAGTTGTTTTGGGCCTCAAATTTCTTTAAGGTGTTCAGGGTAGACGCCTTAACTCCATACTGAAGGTTTGTTGCTAGCAGGGTAGGGGGGACAGTGCAATGTGTACTCGGCTTTTTGCTTTCGCGAGCTTGGACGCTCTGGTAGAAGCTGGGAAAGAAATACCTATCAACTTGGTCCTACTTGCAAAAGAGACATATTAATTTTCAAATTAAAGTTTTCAATAATTTTACAAATTACAAGTTACAAATTACAATTTACAAATTTCCAACAGGCTCGCGTGGTGTATTGGCTTGTGTTCTGGCTTGTGTTTTGGCTTTTAATTAATTTCGTATCCCGAATGTTTGCCGTATGTAAAAAACAAGGTTAGTCGGTTTGGCCCGTAATAGGCATGGGAGAGGCTACAAAATTGTTTTAGGCTTCTTGTACCTCAAGAAGTCGGCAAGCTAGGGTTTTCACGGCTTTTCTGAGGGTACCCTCAGCTTCGTAGAGTTAGGATGAATTCACTCCTCGATGAATTCCATTATTGGGACTTCTTGGGGCGCCTTATAACGATATTGAGCATCATCACCTAAAGTTTTTTGTTATGATGGCCCAGGATGGGTTTTACAATGGTTTTGACCAGCATCAGACCGTTTTCTGCATTTAGTTCTTAAACTTCTTACGCAGGGGACCAAGCGAGACCATCGCTCCCTTTGCGCTTAAACAGTAGTTTGTTTAATGAGGGGGGGGGCCTCACCTGAGTCTCCTGTTCATGGTTAGCCCCCAGATATTTGGAGATATCGTTCGAAAGGATCTCTTTCCCAAACATCTTTCATTTTATTTGGAAGAATTTTCGTCTTGTTCTATTAATTGTAGACCTCATAAAAGCTCATTACCGTACTCTTGCTAGGGTTTACTCCTATGTAAACTTCGAGGGTAGCTTGTAGTGTAGGTCCAATGTGTTTTTTTGTGTGCGTCGAGAGAGGGGAAATCTTCAAAAACCACCACCCAGATGGGTTGAGTGGTAGTGTCGGATTTTTACCGGCTAAAACCCCACTCCGTGGGAGTGTGGTAAACTGCACGAACGACTTCAGGTAACGGTAAAAAAATGGTGAACTGAATGGTGAAAGTGTTTGTTAACCCCAATAAAAATTTTGTTTGAGGTTTTTTAATTGTCTAAAATAAATATTTTATTTGAAGTAATAAGCAATTATTAAATTTAAACAAAATGTGGTTAATCTAATCTAAACAAATGTTGAAAAAAAAAATTTTTTTAATTGCAAATTCAGTTTGAAAGAAATAATTTTGTTTAAATCAAAACAAAATTTGTTGCTATTGAAGAAAATTATTCAAACAAAATTATTTATTAAATTCTAACAAAACGTTTTTACTGTGTACCCTTCCTAAGAAGCAACAACTTGGCTATGTTCCAGTTCTGCGGGTATCTACCCTCCCTCAGGCAGTCGTTGAAAACTTCGACTCCGTCCAGTCCCGTGGGCCTTGTTCATGGATATTTTCTTCACCGCCGCCGCCAATTTCGTCTCACTGAATATTGGGACCTCACAGCCACCGACCTAAGACGCTCTTCGGTTATGCTTGGCATCTTAGATCTTCCCAACCTCTTCATTACAATATGGTAAGCTCTTCCCTGGAGTACTCTGTTTACCTCCTGCATCTAGTTTTGCCAGTGCTTCTTTTGGCTGTCGTTTATGGTTTTCTTCATAGTCTTTCTGTGCTGTGCAAGAGTCAGTCTGGCCTCCTTACATTGTTCAAGTTGTATTGCTCTGCGCAGTTTTATGTATTTTCTCTTGCACTAACGCAGCTCATTCTAGCAAGGGCCACCTGCTCTGACCACCAGTAAAATCTCCTCCTCGAAGCGGAGCCTCTTCTAAGCATAACTTTGTCACACAATCTTATGAGGAACTCATTTAGTCTTTGGTCTTGTATGTCCTTTATTAAGTGAGCACTTATTAATAGCTCTTCCAGTCTGGACTTGTCCAGTTTAGTGTCCAGTCCAGATTCAATGTGTTTTCTCACGTGGTACGCGGTATCGTCCGCGTACAGCATGAGCTGCGCTAATGGAGTAATAGGACTGACATATTGCGCTCACAGTAGGTGTACAGGATAGGGGCTAAGATGGAACCTTGCGAACTCTTGCTTCGATAATAGATTTCTCGGTTAAGAGTGTACCCTCCACTTTTACTATGAATTTTTGGCCCGACAGGAGTCCTTCCGCTCAGCCGCTCCGGACGCTCAGCCGGACAAGTGCTGAGTAGATGCCGTCGTGGATAAGCTTATGGATTAAGCCCTGCAAGGGTTTATGGAAGGCCTTGGCGACATTGAGGAACACTGCTCCTGTTGCCTGGTTTTTATTCGAATGAAGCTTGATTGTTCCACCAGCCTCAGCACTTGTACCGTTGTGCAGTGTACTAAACGGAAACCAAACTGTTCCTCGGGTATGGAGTGGTTTTCCGTCAGGGCCGTTTTTAATCTGGCCGAACTTGCCAAAGGAGTAGAGCAGACCGATAAGGGAGTCTCAGATTATTTCCAAGTTTAAGTAAATAATAAGAGCTTTTAAAAAAAGTCGATAAACATAAATTTACGATATCTTCCTAAATCTTACTTATATTCTCTAAAATAACATTTTTATCACAATTTTTTTTAATTTTCAATTTTACATTCAAAAATTTATTTTCGCATTGTTTCCACCGCAGACCAAATATCACCGGCAAGTAGTGTGGGTTCTTCCAATGCAGCAAAGTGTCCACCTCTTGGAAATTCTGTAGATCGAACCAAGTTGGGAAATCTACTTTTCAGAATGCCATCCGGTTGATAAACAATTTCGTGGGGAAATTTAGCACAAGCACTTGGAACTGTTATTGGAATTCTAAAATAATTATGTAGTTGGGTACTTTAATAATAATTTATTTTAATTTTACTTATTGAGTCCTAAAGCGAGTTGGGCTGGAGCTACTGATTCAGCGTATATCCGCATGGCACTTGTCATTGTTCCGGTAATCCAATATATCATGATATTATCCAGCAAATCATTGTAAGTGTATTTAGCCAATAGACCACCATCTTCTCTATTTTTCCATTCTGGGTTTGTTAAAGTAATAAATTTTTCCAAAATATAAGCAGCTAATCCACATGGAGAATCAGTTAATGCCACCCCTGAAAATATGGTAATAAAATTTATTCAAAATACATTTCCAAAGTAGATCTTACCTATGGTATCTGGTTTTGTTGCTTGAATGTGAAAATATCCTGATTCCATCATAAAGGAAGAAATCTGACTGGATAATGGGTACATTTTAGCTCGGTTTGCTTCCGAAACAACCAATGGTGGGAAGATACTTCCCACAAGTACTTTAAAAATGGCCATATTGGTTTGAGCTACACACAGATTCAAATGCAAACCCAAAACGTTGGTGGGATAAAGAATGGCCATGTAAGAAGCAATACCGGAACCCCAATCACCTCCCTGTATATAATACGAACGATGACCCAAACGCTTCATAAGATTATTAAATATAACAGCCATTTGAGGTGCGCCGCAACCTGGTTTGGAAGGAGCGTCTGAAAATCCAAATCCTGGCAATGATGGAACAATCACTTCAAAGACAAAATTTCTATTTTTCTGCCAAGTTGTCAGCATTGGGATTACTTCATAAAATTCTCGAACGGAACTTGGCCAACCGTGAAGCATGAGTAATGGAACTACTTGAACGTTTGGTCTGAATTTTGGTTTTACGTGAATGAAATGTATTTGTAATCCCTGTACTTGCGTTTTGAATTGTGGATGTTTGTTTAAAAATGTCTCTCTTTCGACCCAGTCATATTCCGTCACCCAATACTCGACAATTTCTTTCACTAAATTTGAATTTATTCCATATTGCTGTTGAATTCCGTTTAAAGGCGGTGTAGGTATTCGTGAAGAATTTAATCTCCGTTTGAGATCCATTATCTCCTAAAATAAATTTTACGGTAAGTTTTTGTGTAAAAGTGCTGTTAAGGAAAAAACTCACCTCAGGAGGCACAGACACTTGGAAAGATCTAACTGCGGTATCATCAACTCCATCTTTTCCTGCTCCCCACCACCGGCTTTCCAGCTGTGGAACTTCGGGATATTCATTAAAAACTCGATGAAACACTAAACCAAAAACTATTATAACGGTACCCAGTATATACTTATGAACTGAAATGATTGGCCACATTATGTAATAAATTTGTTTTACCACAAGAGAAAATTGAACGAACGATAAACACTTGCAAATATTATTATCCTTTACTTGCAGATAACAGCGCACTAATCGCTTTAAACTCGAACAAATAATGTTTATATACAGGACTGCACCTAAGCAGTTGATAATTACAAAACTACAATTACAAAAACGAGAACATTGACCTCTTGGTCAATCAGAACTGCTCTACCTCACTACTGTAAATTTATATAAAATACGATTCGAAATTTTTTAAAAAGATAGTCCAACATAAACAACTTACACTGCGATAAAAAATTAATCTATATTTTGTTAAATAAACGAACTTGAGAGATAACATAATTAATAAGCAAACATACAGGATTCTCGTCGGATTCTGCAATTACCCTTTCTTAGTTTGGTTCTGGATTTTCGTATCAGAAATATTCAGATGCACATTTTCTCTATTTTCCGATGCAGACCTTTAACATGGTCCAATAAGTTTGCAAATTATAAAAAAGAACAAATCTTCAAACTTGAATTAACACGTAACTCAGTGCGGTCCTGGCTTTTATATCCAATAGCCGTTATCAATTTGAATAAATGTTTGGTCTTTGAAAAGTGATATGTGTTCCAAATTCTCGCAAGGTGAGCTTGAAATAATTTAAACAAAATATTTAATAATAAATTATTTTTAGATTTATTCAAACTTGGTTGGAACTGACTTATAAAATAAAAAAATGATGAATATGAGACAAGTGTGCTTTTACTTTTTGGTTGGCGTTGTATTCATGATAGTCGGAAGAATTACTGTTCGGGCAATTCAAGAAATGTTAAAGTATGGAAACTTGTGGTACTTTTTAGTTATAGAAGACACAGTTCCGATGGAAGTTCCAGATGATTCGATTCTTCAACTGAATTGGAATATTTCCACTAATTCCAAGTACAAACTGTAATGCAGATAGTGGTATTTAAAAAAAAATTGTTTTTAAGAAAATGTTTGTTGGATAAATAAATTTATTGTAAATATTAAAAGTAAATTAGGAATTGTCGATGAAAAAAGATTTTTTTTCAATCCAGCGTCGTTTCTTTTATTTCAGTATCTGAAATTCTCAGTTTGATCTTCCAAGAGACCAAGTGATTTTTTTATGTGAAAGCAAGGAAATTTAATTTTGGGAAGCGATAAGACTGAAGATAATTGGAAATTCATTCATTGAGTCAGGATTTCTAGTAATTCCATATAACAAGACAACGTGTAAGAAAGTTCCTGCTCATCCTGGTGTATGGTTATCATCACAATCTTTTTAATGGTTGTATACTTCTATTAAAGAAAAAGTTTTTGAAATGAAAATTAAAATGAGAGATTTTACAGCAATGCAATGCCAGAAAAGGCTACTTTTCCTACCTGAAATTCAATTAAACTGCATTAAATTAAATTATGTGTTTTATTCACTGTAAGCAAAATATATATTTTAAATATGTAGCAACAAACCGCAAGCTATAAATTGCTGTGCTTCAGTTTGAAATGCCTGAATTAACATAATCATTTGAGTTTTACACTTCCTTGGATTTCCTAAGATGTCTTGATATTTTATTGCATTTTCTAAGATTACTTTAGATTTTCCTTCACTTGTACAGCAGATTTCCTCAGCGATTTTTCTTCCGACCTCAACTTAATGCGATACTGTAATGTTCTTATAGCTACTGCTTTATCACTTAAGAATCCAATAAGATTACTTTTCTATGCGGTAGAAAAGAAGATCCGCTCATTAAAATATCGGTCCGAGACATCTGAACGCGGCCGCTTAAACGCGGCCATTTGAACGCAGAGACGTTTAAACGCGAGAAATTAGATGTTACAAAATTATTGATTTAAACAAGTTTCCATGACTGCTACTGTATTTCTTCTGCAACAGTTACACTAACCGTAGGCTCGTCGTGTGTGGATGATTTATTTCTTCATTCGGCCAGATTTGGCTTGGTTATTTTAGATGATCACATATCGAAAAATAATGGCTGGAAGAAGGCACCTTTCCCACCGAGTGGAAAAACGCCAAATTGCTACTCATACGGAAAGGCCAAAAACCCCTGGAGAACCCATCGTCATACCGACCTATATGCCCACTGGACCACGTCGGAAAGATCCTCGAAAAGAGGACATCGAGAAGAAAGGGCCCTGTCCGAGAACCAATTGGAAAAGCAGGTCCACAGTCGACGCACTTCAAAAAATAGTGCGAATTGTGCAGAAGGCAAAGGCAGGTACCCACCGAACAAGAGAATACTACAGTGACATTAGATGTGCTAAACCACATCCAAGCCACATCCTCAAAGCTCTCCGTTGCAGAGGCGTGGACTGGCACATCTACAACATCCTGATCAGCTACCTAAGTGCACGTTCCATAAAACTCAGAAGAGAGGAAGACGCACGAAATGCTGAACGACGTGCTGAAACTCCACCTCCCAAAGAGAGAGAGACACTGGTAGGATTCTCCGACGACCTGATCTTGATAGTTAGCGATCGTGACGCAAATGCGATTGATGCCTAAGCAAACGAGGCCATTGCCATCATCCTGCAGAGGATACGCGAACAAGAACTACAACTGGTCTTAGAAAACGTCAAAAACCTACTCCGAACAGGTAAACACCCTCGACACGACGTTAAATCTGTGGCAAGCAAGATGTGAAGAGCATCGGCCACGGGTGCTTCAACGCAAACTTATACAGGTTCGCCAGAAGAACGACCTACCAGCGTGGCCACTGTGAAGTGGAAGAAGACACTGCTGAGCACACTCTAATTAAATTTAAAAAATATAAATAAATACTCCCGCGATTTACCGTCCTGGTGGGCAGGGCCGTATCTGAGGGAAGGTTTAGGGGGTCCAAACCTCCTCCGAAGTAAAGCGTGGGATAAAATTCTAAAATAAAAAATATAAATAAAAGATTAGCAAAATACCTGTGGCCTTTACCACGCGTAGATCGTAGATCAACTACCTGCTGTTGCGTGCTTAGTCCTTTAATATATTTTTTAAATAAATTTACTTTACTAAACTTTTTTTTGAGAGAATATTTTTGTATTGCAATTTATTAACTTTACAATAGAGCGTTTGAGCTTAAAAATTTCAAAAATTTTTGCCTGCGACGCAATAAGCTGACGGGTACCTCTCAGACACCCCAGTAGAGTAAGTTTCAAGGTCGCCACGGGCGCATCATATCCTAGTTCCAGCTCTGATAAAGGCGCCATTTACCTAATCTGCACCCGGCGCCGAAATAGCTTAATCCGGCCCTGAATGCATATAATAAGAAAACCAGTATTGTATTAAATCGCGAAAGAAGACAGAGTTTCTTGGTCTATTTTCAATTTTTCGCTATAAAAAAAGTTAACTATACAATTTATTTAATAAATAAAATATTTTTTTGCAAAGCCCAGAGTGTGCTTATAAAATGAAACACGTTAATATATTTGAAATGGGCAGTGTCGAGATTTTTGGGAAATTTTTTTTTTTACTTAAAGAAATAATGGCGATCGAACGTGATTTTTGTAAGTTTTGTTTAAATATTGTAATTCGGATGAAAATATTTTAGAAAATTCGGGAAATCTAATATAAAAAAATAAAATAAAATTGGTTTTAAATAAATTTAAATAATTTGAAAAATAATCTTTGGATTCCTCCTTATAATTATTTTGAAATTCCGATTATTTAAAATCAAATTTTGTAAACTGATCAGGCGCTTGGTGAGTAATTTTATAATGTAATGATATAATGCAGTTTAAACCAGTGAATGGAAGGTTGGCATACACATGAGAGTAAAGGCAAAACCGTCAATTATAACAGTTATTAGCGCATATGCGCCTACAGAAGAAGACAGTGATAGAGTAAAAGAAAACTTCTGTGGTAAACTGGAAGATTTATGTGAAGAAATTCCCAGAAGCGACACCTTAATAATACTGAGTAATTTTAATGCGCAAATTGGAAAAGAAGTAGCTGGAAAGCAGACAATACATGACATAACGAACGATAACGGGAAAAAATTATGTAACTTAATGGCAGCGACAGATATGGAGATCAGTAGTACTACATTCGCACATAAGAAGATACATAAAATAACTTGAGTATGGCCAGGAGGAAGCAGCAATGAAGGTAATCAGATTGACCACGTATTGATCTCAAGAAGAAAGAAAATGTCTGTAAGAGATGTATGATTATATAGAGGATCCAAAATCCAATGCGGATACGGATCACTACTTGGTAGTAGCAGACATTAGACAGAAAGTGGAAACAAACAGAAGAAACAATAGAGGAAATGATAGAATAGCAACAGAAAAACTATGAGAAAGTCAAATAAGAAGAAGGTATGAAGACATGGTGAAGGGGGAGATGGAGAAATAAATAGCATTGAAAAGGAGCGCTGAAAAAGTATTGGGATATGAAGAGAAGAGAACGCAATCAGAATGGTTTGATGATGAATGTCTAATAGCAAATGCGGTAAAAAAGTGTAGCAAGACTGAAGTGGCTAAGTACGAAAACAGAAGATGACCTGAGAAGCTACAAGAAGAGTAACGAAGACGCGAAGGAAACGTATAAAAGGAAAAAGAATTTATGGATTAAGAGCATGATGGAGGAAATTGAAAAAAGCAACCGATTTAATAATGCAAGACAGTGTGATGAACAAATTAAGCGACAAAAGAAAGGACACAAAATGAAAGTAAGAGGAATAAAGAATGAAGAAGGAAAGTTAGAGAACGATACGTAAAAAATTAATAAGATATGGGAACAGCACTTCAGTAAGCTGCTAAATATCCAAAAAACAAGCGAAAAGAAAAATGAAATGATAAATACTATCAAAGATACTATATAATATAACTATAAAATATACATGTATATTTATCTTTATATACCGGGTGTTTGTTTTAAAACTTCCAGCAATTAATATCTCAAAAACCAAAAGGCAAATTAAAAAATGTTTCGGACAAAAGTTGTATGATAACAAGGGGGAAAGAATATGGCATAATTGATTTTTTAATTTATTGACTTTTTCAAGATCATTTGAAGGTCAACTTTATTTTTTTAAATGACACCTTATATTTTTTTAGCATATTCATATTTTGCATAAGAAAATAAACAAAAATTTTTTTTATCCGGCTTAAAAATTTTGCTTAAGAAAATTGCAAGTTTTCGGGAAAATGACGGATCAGTGGATCCATTTTAAGGTATTAAGATAAAATAATTCATGGGTTACGGGTAATGGCGGGTTAGCGCTATCTTCAGACTGCACAACCTGGGTAATCGAGTTCTACACCATTCAAACACTAGTGCCCAGTTTCACCAAGGTTAATTAAAATTTAATCTCTGATTAACGATTTTCAACAATATCGCAACAATAAATTTTCATTGTTGAAAACCCTTAATCATAGATTAAATTTTAATTAGCCTTTGGTAAAACCGGGCATAAGAAGTATAGAAAATAAATAATCATAATGAAAGATTTATAAAAGAACAATTTTATGGTTTAACCTGAAGACACTTAAAGGGCTTCGGGCCTGTGTGCGTCCTCATGTGCAGTGGCAGGTCCAAATTCCGCACAAATTTTAAATCACAAAGGTTGCACTCGAGTTTTCCACTTGTGCTGTGGGTTTTCGAATGCCTGAATAAAGAACATTTTTCTGAAAATTTCAAACCACACGTTAATCACGCGAATGCTTTTTCACCAGTGTGAGTTTTTAGATGTCTGGCCAAGTACAATTTTCGTGAAAAATTCAAAAAGCAAGTCTTACATTCGTACATTTTCTCGTCTGTGTGATCTAGAAGATGCAATTTTAGAGACGATTTATTTGCAAAATTTGAATTACACAATTTACATTCGTGTAGTTTTTGACGCGTGTGTGAACTACCAAGTGTCTCGATAAGGTAGAACGTAGAACTATCGGCAAATTTCAAATTAAAAGGTCACTTAAAAGGTCTCTCGCCAGTGTGGGTTCTTACGTGCCTAATCGAATGACGTTTAGCGATGTTCAACCTAACCTTACTCACAAAAAGGAGATTTGGCGGTTATAGTTTTTTTTTTTTTATAAAAAGATATAAGTTTATTTTTAGAGAGCCTAAATTTGGAACGTAGTTGTAACCTTATATTTTTAAGTATTTTTCCCACTCAAAATAATGTGAAGCAGTTGGTAATCGTCGAGCAGAAGAGGAAAAAAATTTTTAACCTCGTGCTTCAACTGTTGTGAAGCATAATATAATAAAAATAGAAATTTTAGAATGAAAAGGTGAGTTTCTTGCATAATTTGACTAACTTTATAAGATAAATAATTTGGATATTTTAGGAACTACAAAGATCAAAATTAAATTAAAGTAGAAAACATCTACAAAAACAAATTAAACTTGCAATCACATTTTTATCAATTGGGAAGGTTTTAAAATAGAAGCTCTTTGTTTGCGTTTTTTTGCAACTACAGAACTTATCATCCATAATATGACGAGTGAAACGGAAGAAAAACCTTTTGAATGTTATATGTGTGGATGCAAATTTTTATATAAAAGTATTCTGGTTCGACATGTCCAAATACACACTGTTAACAAACCGTTTAAGTGTTCGAAGTGCTATTTCTCATTTACACGGAACTATCACTTGATGCGTCACACCAGGTTAGTTCATGTGATCAAGAAAACTCAAAAGAATAAAAATGAAAAAATTACAGTGAAAAATACTGCGAAACGGAAACAGTATTCTTGTCAAATTTGTGATTACGAGTGTTTAGGAAAACATAATTTAACGGTTCATCAAAGAATTCACACCGGTGAAAAACCATTCGAATGTGCTCACTGCTCGTACAAATGTGCGGATAAAAGTAGTTTGCGTCGACATTTAAGTATTCATATGGGACTTAAACCATTTCAATGTAAACTCTGTGAGTATAAAAGTGTAGAGAAAAATAAATTGCAACGTCATCTTAAAACTCATATTCACATGAAAGGCAAACCATTTCCTTGTGAGTTTTGCTCCCATAGATCTACAAGCAAAAGTAGTTTAAGGGTTCATAAATCACGAAAGCACCGAGCCAAGAAAGAATAGAAAGTTACACTTTTCTCAAGCAAATTCATTTCTTTCCATTCGAACTACTACTTACAACTTTCGGTCTTCATGATGAAGATCGACAGACGAAACTACTTCAAATAAAAGAAATAAACTTGCTCGAGGAAAGTGTAATATTAATTAAGGTTTTTTATTAATTTCAATTTAATTTGGTAATTATGGGGGATTAGTACGGCTAATAATCGCGAATCAAATTTATTTTCCTGCCAGCTGTTAAGTTTGATTGCTTTATTATTGGCTAAAAGTTTATTTCAATTGTGAATTAGAATACTTTGTGGTTTTTGGGGGTAGTCCCGATTTACTATTTTTCATGTCATCTGTTTTTAGAAAAAAATCCGCGTTTCCTATTTTACTAGAAAAAAATATAAATGTAAATGATAATAAAAACATTATATTTTTATATATTATATACACAATGTTGAATATTTTAGCGTTTTTAGAAATATCTGTTTTGGTTTTTAATATTAATATTAATATTTTATAATAAATTAATTAATATTTAAGGAGGTTTGAGAGTCGTCTCCAGTGACCGGTTAAGGGGTTATAATTTTTTGGAAAAAATAATTCATTGTAATTATTCCAATAAGAGCGATTTTGTGAAATTCATAGGCATTAATGCAGTTTGTATGAAAAAATAAATTTACAATAAGCAAGTAATTTTTTATTTATTATAAAATTTTATATTTTTTAATTATTATTGTTTTGATAGTAAATTTTGTTTACGGCGTTTGGGTGTTAAGAATGGGCATTTTTTGCTGTCTCTGTAGACGACTCGTCAATTTCGTTAAGAGAATTAATTGTTTGTTAATTTTTATCAGAGAAAATATTTATATTGTAAGGAAATAAGCTGTTAAAGCCTCGAGCGTATTATGTAATAACAATCATTGGATTTTTACTAAGAAAAATATATTTTTACAATTTGATTTAAAATTTTGAGTTCGCCTGTATAAAAAGTTCAAAAAGAAAAAAAACAATATTTTCCCAACTTTCAGACAGAAAAATCAAATTCTTCTGTCTATGGGTCACCGGTATTCTTTAAAAAATTTTGGAAGGATCTACGTTATAATATGTCTACCATCGACGCGCACGAATGAATTAATGATATTCCTACTACCAGCCGCTCACAAGATTAACGAGATTATTTGTGTATGAATGTTGATCATATTATAAAAACTCGTCAAAATATTGGTTGATTTTTTATTAAAAATTTAAAAATAAATACGTATATATGCTTTATTCAAACAAAATTTTATTACAAATTAAAAACCTAATGACTTAAGATAAGTCGTTTTGGTGAAGGCACTAGAAATACTGACGAACTGTTGGCATTTAAAAGTTATGTGTTGAAATTATTGGAGGCTTGGTAGTAAGTGCATGACTGGCAATGCCGTGTATCTGGTTCAACTCCGAATGAAGGTATGAACTTAATTTCCGACTGTCTTCCCTTAGAAGGCAATCGCGAATCGGGATCTGTTACATAATCGTTCCCACGAATTGAAGTTTTTCTTATGCACTATTGGAAGGAGGAAAATTTTTATATTATAGGACAAAATAAGATCTCTATTTTGAACATCTCTAGTATTGTGAGAATTCGGACGTCAACATCTTGAAAAAAATTTAATTTAGGCGGCGGCATGTGTAAAATACAAGACGTTTGTAAAATACATAATTATGTACTTAATTTTCTGAACGTTTTTAATCCATTCATAAATCTTCAAATAGTTAGATGAACGACTCTCAGCTAAATTTGAAGACACTTACTTACGATCAAAATTCATTCGTTAGTAGTTAGTACACATTCCCAGTGGCGGATTTAGGATCGTCTACGCCCTAGACCCTGCCCGATATGGTGCCCTGTTTGGGCACCAAATAGAACATTTACATATTATACAGTAGCAGCAAAGACGGAACTAGGGTCTGATGCGCCCGTGGCGACTTTGAAACTTGCGCCTTTAGGAGGAAGTCTGGAGGTAACTACCAGCATATAGTGCCGCAGGCAAAAATATTAGAAATTTTCAAGGTCAACGCTCTATTGTAAATTTAGAAAATCGCGATACAAAACTATTTTCTCAAAAAAGCGGACACGGACAACTCGGCTCTGGACAACTCGGCACCGGGCAAACTCGGCACCGGACAATTTGGCACCGGACAACTCGGCGCCGGACAATTCGGCACCGGACAACTCGGCACCGAAACTAGCGTGTTCCGTCTTATGAAAATTTTCCACTCTTTCATTACGTATCCATGACATCTTTAACCATCCACCATATGAAACGAAAACGTTATGAGGACGCAGATGACCGTATCTTTAACAAAGTTTCGAACTATGAGCCAGCAAATATGTGGGAGTATTTGCGTGGTTTATCCCACAATTATGTTATGGATTAATTAATGGACGTCCTAATTAATAAATATGTAATTTTTTTAAATAAAGACTTTTTTAATTTAAAATTTTTTGTGATACACAGTAAAAAGCACGGGATGGGACGTTTCGGCGCAACCGGTTCGGCGCGAAGACGTTTTGGCGCGAAGACGTTTCGGCGCGAAGACGGTTCGGCGCGAGCCGATTCGGCGCGAAGACTTTTCGGCGCGAGAATAAAATATTTTAAAATTTTTGATCTACTTTAAATTGATACATTAATACAATAAATAATATAAATAATAAATTTATTAAAACTATAATATACATGTATAGAAAATAGGTTAATGTAACTACTGTGTTACCAATTCATTTTATTTAATTTTATTGGCTTTCGAGTTATGAATTAAAGTAAGTAAAAAAATATTTAAAAAATTGAGATTTTTCTTTTGATCGCAGTCGGCTATCAAAAAGCCTGCATGCACATTTTTCAATAATCAAACTTAACAATAAATAATATCAACTTAAAATTATTAACAATTAAAAATATACAGGACGATTAAAATTTACAACACAAAACCCATTTACAAAATTTAAACAACCATCATTATTATAATTATTTTGAACATGGCAATATATTATTTATCTATTAATGTTTACATTTTTCCACATTATTTTTCTTTTTATTTCTTTTTAAAATATTTTATTCTCGCGCCGAAAAGTCTTTGCGCCGAATCGGCTCGCGCCGAACCGGCTCGCGCCGAACCGTCTTTGCGCCGAACCGTCTTCGCGCCGAAACGTCTTCGCGCCGAAACGTCTTCGCGCCGAAACGTCTTCGCGCCGAACCGGCTGCGCCGAACCGGCTGCGCCGAATCGGCTGCGCCGAAACGTCGTAGACCGTAAAAAACATTTCGTTAAATTAACAAAAAATGTTATCAGAGCAGGTCCACTACAACTTTTTTGTTATATTAACAAATTTTATTATTATAGTAACATAAATACTTACAAAATATAATAATTTGAATCATAATTTGGGGTTTGAAGTTGTTATTCTGCGTAATAAATTTGCTAATATAACAAAAAAGTTGTAGTGGACCTGCTCTGACAACATTTTTTGTTAATTTAACGAAATACTTTTTACTGTGTAACAATAAGGGGTTATCGATACGTAATGGAAGAGTGGGTTACCTTAGTAACGATTTCTGATGAAAGGTGGTAGGTTTTCCAAAAATGTGACGGAACCTTTGCTACCTTTAAAAATTGACGTAAAATAAAAATAATAACAATTATTGATAATGATTAAAATATTAATCCCAAATAAACTTGGATGAAAAGTAACACAATTTTTACAAAAAAATTGATCAACTATAACGTCCAAATATAAATAAAAAATTTGTAAGTTTTCTGAACATCGCTAATTCAATAATGTATAATGTGCATGTTATCATTGTTGATAATAATTCTTGTTGAAATTTAAAATTTTTAAAGTGAATTAACATGCCACCTTTCGAAAATTATTACAAAACAATTTAAATCCCATTATAGCAAAATTGAACCGTAACACCCTAGTCTCGGTGCCGAGATGTCCGGTGCCGAGTTGTCCAGTGCCGATTTGTCCGGTGCCGAGTTTTCCCGGAGCCGAGTTGTCGCGTACCGCAAAAAAGTAGGTATAATGAAGCAAATTTATTAAAAAAATATATTAAAGGACTAAGCACGCAGCAGCATATAGTTGATCTACGCGTGGTAAAGGTCACAGGGATCCTGCTAAACTTTAATTAGACTTCTTATTCTAGGATTTTATCTCACGTTTTATTTTGGAGGAGGTTTGGACCCCAAAATCTCCCCTTAGATACGTCCCTGCCCACCAGGACCATAAATCGCGGGGGAACTTTATTAAAACTGAAAAAAAAGGTTTAAAAGAATTTTTTTTAACTAAAAGGTAAGTAGCTAGAAGATATTTATAAAAAAACACTGAACAAAAAATTTTTTTCTTAGATTAACAAATAAATAAAGTAAATTAGAACCAAATAATAAAAGCTTTTGTAATAATTATTATGTTATTATTAATAATTCGTTTTTTTAAATATAAAATTGAAATTTTGTTATTAAGCCTCTCGAGGTAATTTATAAATTAGAAAAGTGCCTTTTATTTTAAACTTATATTTTTTTTAAATTTAATTTTAAAATTGAAAATTTGGCGCCCCCTGCACCCTCTTGCCACGCCCTAGTTCCGGCCCTGAGTAGCAGTCATGGAAATTGCATCGCTGAATTTTCCGAATTAAAATAACAATTCCCAATGAAATTTTAATAACCGTATACAATATAAACACAACACGCACACGAAGCTAAATTTTTCAAACCAGGGGGTTTGGAGGGTATGGAATACCCCCCAGCACACCAGAGATTGTGTTAGTGTATAAAGTCTATAAACGCAAACTTATAAGTTTCAAACCGGAAACCTAATTTCTAAAATTTAAGATCAATAACACATTTTCTTTTTTTTTAGCACAATCACTTATGTGCTGGGGGGTATTCCAGACCCCCCGGTTTGATAAGCTTTGTGATTGTTTTAAAAAAAAGTGTAATTTCGAGCTTATGAGTTTAAAATCAAAAATTTAACTTTTTATCTATGTATTTCTATTCTATGTTTTATTCTTTATTATTAAGAATATCATGAGTAATATATAGGTAAGTATAAGAATATAAATTCAAAATATACTGAGAAATAGATTTTTTTAATTCGGGAATAATTCCCAATGCAATTTCCATGACCGCTACTGTATACGAATATTAAAAATACGTTGAGTCTCGAAACAGTGAACAGCGAAAATAATGTTTGTTTATTCTTAAATATTAATTCCGAATTTAATTTTTTTTCTCTTTTTATACTATAAAAATCTCTTTCCTTCATTTTTTGTTATGCTATAAAAAAAATAAGATAAAAATACCGATTTAATAATAAAAAAAAAATTTTGAAATTTTTTTTCGATTACCTCACCTCCAAAAAAAAATGTTTTTCTTTTTTATTGGAGGTAAAACAAACATGATTTTTGCTGTTCACTGTTTCGAGACTCTATATACTGTATTTTATTTTGACGTTTATTAACCCAAATATAAATTTCTTTTTAGTAATAATAAATTTCTTAAAACGGATCAATAAATGAATTGTTTATGGCTATAATCAGAAAAATTTTGTTTTTCTTGCCTTTAAGAAATCATCAACCGACTGAAAATGGTGCTAGCTCTAATATTTGGGTGTATATAGATTAGGGAACTAACTTTTGGAGCCAAAATATTAACGGGGGGGGGGGGCTAGCGTTACTTTAGCCCCCCCGCCAGTTTCCAATGTAGATTTGTAAAACAACTGTCAAGGGGGCAATGTAACGGACCCAAAATATCACAATAAATAATATTATTATATTATTGTTGGAACTTGTCAATGTCGATGGAACTTCTCGACTGCAGCGTCAACGGTAGTAGAAATTTGTTCATACAAAACAGCAAAACTAAGCCAAACCAAATTTTAAATTTAAATTTTTCTTTAAATTTAATAGCTTTTAAAAAATTTTCGTCTCTCAAATTTAGGCGCCCCTAGAATATTGCCGCCTTAGGCCCGGGCCTCACGGGCCTAAGCGTAAATCCTGCACTGCACATTCCATATTATATCATAATCGTACAATGCAGGGCGTCTTAGCATTGCATTTGCCACCAAATTCTTATGTTCTTACAAAATACAAAGTTCTTACAAATTTTATAACCTATTGAATATTTTCGGGAACTTTCTTTTCGTCAACGTTTCAAACTTTATTTTGTTCTTCTTCTTGAACTTTTGCTTGAGCCCTGAAAAAGAACAAAATAAAATTCGATACGTCGCCGACGAAAATCGGTAGTTTTATTTAGACCAATCCAAAAATATTCTATATATTGTTTTTACAATTTTTTTGCACCGAATCGTCTTCACGTGGAAACGGGATTCACCGAAGCGACCTTGCCCCGAATGGTCTATACGGGAAAAAGCGGTGTTAGATAGGGTGTGCGCCGTACTGGCAACGCCGAATCTGCTGCGCTGAAAAGTTTTAAACCAATCATGTATTCAAGATAATAGTGAATTCCAGTGTTCATCCAATAATCAGATTTGACAGAAACGAGTCTCCTATATTGATTATCCTTATATTTTAATGAATTAAAGATGTCCAAAAGTGTGTCAATGTTTTTTATGAAATTATCAATATATTATGTAAATTGCATTAACTGGCAATTTATTTAAAGTGACATGACAAAATGCCGGCATGAACCGAATGGCTGAAAACACGAGCTGCTAAACATACCCTCATATTGGGGCAATAGGTAGAGTTAAGCTGAAAATGAGGGGTTAGTCATGCAGATGATGTAAAGGATATATTTGGCAGTTTCAAGTGGTGAAATGTTTGGGATATATTGGTGAATGTCCAAAAATCCTCGGTTTTCTAGATAGATGTTTAGGTAGAGGAGATGTAGCACCAAAGATGATAAGTTGATGATATCTCTCAGATGATAAGTTGTACTTTTCGAACATTGTAAATGTAGATTTTTATTTTACTAGATTATTTTTTAAATATATGCCTATATTTGTGTATTACCGAATTTTTTCGGTTTTTCTCGGAAATTTTTGTATAAAAAACTGAACGAATCTTTCTATAAAAATTAAGTTTAAAATTAGTAATTAATAAAAAAAAATTAGTAAAGTTAAAGTAAATTTAACTTAATTACATTTTTTTGCATTAAAAATGATAAATATAAAATAATCAAAATTTTGCAAATAATATAAAAGTTTGTATCCCTTTCAAATTTGTATATTGCTACGACACTGGTTAAAAATTATTCGCGCCATTTATACGCGTTTTTGAGGTTAGACAAACACAAAACAAGTTGGCGGTTGAAGTTGCTGTTGTGAGACTTTCCTGCTGTTGTAATAAATATTACTAACGTGAGTGTTACAAAAATTTGATAAAAACCTAATAAAGTCGATAACCTTTATATAGATTAGCACTGTCGCGTATAATTTTGCAAATTATATTTGGCTTACTTTTATTTCAGTAAGAAAATGTTTTTTTGTCCCCAACTTGTTCTTCCACAGTTTGGTGGCAAGTTCAATGAAGCTTGGACAGCCGACGTGAGAGGGATCGCGTACGTGAAGAAGAAAGATGCTTTGCGAGTTGACATTCCACAATTGTGGTACGTGGAAAGTTTACCGTTGACATTTTTACGACTAACCTGTTTCTTTTAGTGACGATATGATCGAAATGCTTGATTATCGAGGAAAACGTCCGGAGGAATGTTTATCACTTACGATCGCCTGTCGTTTGGTTCATGGTGTGTTCATTTTGTTCGACAACAGAATTAATATTTTGTTAGGTGAGTTAACTTTTTAAATTGTAGATCACAGTGATCCGTTTAAACTTAAGGAATTAATTTCGAAAAAAAGTATAAATGCGATTTGATTCATTTTTTGATATGTATTAATATAGGAATTGATAAGTAGGTAATACATATTTAAAATTTTATTAAAAAAAATATTTTTGTAACGCCTACATAATTTTGCACACAACTTAGTTTTTCATGTGCTGGCAGATGGTGTACATGATTTAGTTGAGAACAAAAACGTTGACATTTTTTTGGCACGAAAATTTGTATTACTTGGGCTCAGTTTTTCAATTGTAAGTTAACCCAAATTCAGCGGATTTCGAGTTATAAATTAAATTAAAGGAAAAAATGTTTTAAAAAATTCAGGTTTTATTTTTTTTTACTTTTCTTGCGAACCCGTATCTCTTAAACGAAACGTCTTAGAACAAAACTGATGACCCAAACCGGATAGGAAATTTAACGGGCTACAACTTTGGTCAAATAAATTTTTTTGGAAAACCTACAGTTTTCACAGAAATTCTGAAAATATGGAATAAAAATCTGAAAATAAAATCTAATAATATTTCATAATATTATTTTGTTTCTGTTGAAAAATCAAATATGCATTATGTCAAATATTGTTTTTAATATATGTCGAATGTTATACATGTTGTATAAATTGTAAATAGAAATTGAAATAACCATTCGTGTGTGTTTTTCTCTAAGTACAATCCAATTGAATTATAGAATTATATAGCTAATGATTGATGAATTACAACAGTTTCTTGCTAATGTTTCAAGTTGTTGTGATACTTATTATTGCTTATTTTTAGATGACATCGTCAAGTTTTCGTTCAAATGCAGGATTCCCGAACCTCGAAGTGCCATGTAAATATAAATTGAAGAGTTTTCTGTAACCTGAATTGTTTTACTTTTTAGTAAGTCTAAGGAGCAAGGTGATGTGTTAAGAAAACGTAAGCGTAAGGATAAATCAGAAATTAGAGTTACAAGTGACCATGTACAAGTTGATCAGGCAGTACAAGCAGATAGTTTAGCACATTTGGTTCCTTTGCATAGTATTACCCTCAATGAGTTGCCTCTTGAATCGATGACCAGAGTTCAGGATTTCCAATCTGAAGCGGTTTGTACTAAATTTTATTGTTTATGTTGGTGGTGGTGGTTTTTTTTATTTATGGTGGCTTTTGTTTTGCTTGTAGCTGAATTTTGGAGATATCGGGTATTCCGCACATCCTGATCCTATACAATTTGACGATGTGGTATTTCCTTTGTTAGTTGCATTTTTTTTGTTTTGCATGTCGATAATTTTATATTTATAAATTTCTTGATAAATTGTAATTTCCTGCTTTACGGTTGTTCAAATTTTGCTTGGTAGCTGATACGGGGAGCACTAACTTATTGCATGTTAACTTAAAACTTTTAGCATTTGACTTAGAAAAAAGCATTGTAAGTCGAAAAATTAGTTTAAATAATCCTTCATTATTACCGAACATCATACTAACTCCTTAGGCCTCCACTGTCAGTTTTGATCTTAACAAAATTATGCTAAAATCTAACCAAAAATATTGTTAATTGAATTTAGCTTAAATACATTTAAGGCTTGCTGAATATTAAAATTTGTCTATTTAAGGAAAAATTGATGGAGATATGATTTTTTAATGGCGAGTTATTTTTTACCTTTCATTGTCGGAATTATGAATTTATGATTTGTTTTTTCTAAATGCCAATATGCTAAAAAATTTGTATATTTTTTTAAAGTACACTGTAATAATAATTATAACTGGACTATAGAAGTCTTGGAAGATTTAGTTATTCAATAATGTTTGAGGATTATTTAAGCCAATTTTCAGACTTACAATATTATTTTCTAGGTTTGAGCAAAATTTCACCCAAATTAAATTCAATTCTCCAGAAATTTTGAATATTTAATGTAATTTGAGTATTACATCAAAAATATAAACAAAGGTTTAAATTAATCTTTCTACTTTTTTATATACAGTGGTAGCCAGAGAAATAGGCCACCATACCTTTAATAGTATATTATTTAATGAGTGTATAATGAAGACCATATTACACGAGAATTGTTTACAACACGAGCGAACGCAGTGAGCGAGTTTTGTAATTATTCTCGTGTAATATGGCCCATTATACACGAATTTAATACGATTCTTTATCTACGACTGTTAAACAATAATAATTAAGACTGCATTATATAATTATTTAACTTTAAGTTGTATCGTGTTTATTAATTTTCAACTATCGAATCAAGTTGCCATTTGTCATTTATAAGGAAAGCAAATAAAAATTGCCAATAGCCGTGGATAATGAACAGGAGCCGTGGATAATGAATCCATAATCCACTGTAGAATATGAGCTTAGTTATGTATTCGTGGTTACACATACAATGACACTATTGTTTGACAGTCGTAGATAAAATATATTATGCTCACCCATAACATGTTCCTTTATTATATTATTTTTAATTTGGGCTGCATTAGGTACATGTTAGTACTGTATAATATTGCGCATATTATTGATCTCTTAACATTCCTTGGTAAAATTTTATTCTGCTGTTTTTTATCAATCATGCATATTTGCTGGAACAAAGAAATAGGCCACTCTAACAATCTTATTAACGGCCGGATTCATAGACAAGTATTAAGTGCTAAGTAAGACAAATCGGACTGCATTTGTTTTTATTGCAACCTTATTTACTCGGTTGATAAGGATCAATTTTAAAAGGGGCGGTCTAAGTATAAGTAAAGACGCGTTCTCACAGTTCAACTTTAGTTGACCGATTTTAGTTGATCAACTCGATTGAAACAGAGGTTCTCACAACAGTTTTTATTCAATTTTTGTTGATCAATTAAAATCGGTCAACTAAAGTTGAACCGTGAGAACGCGCCTTAAGGCATCGTCTTTGAATCCGGGCGTAAAAGGGGGTAATATCCATGCTGAAAATTGAGTGAAACTTGAAGTGAAATAATTGTTTAGTGATATATTTTTGTAAGTCTATATAATATTTTAAATTTTAATAATGAGAAGAAATAAACATTGCACTCCGGAACTTCGAGAAGTTATTGTGCGAATGTGGCAAAAAATCAATTTCTATAATAGCAAAGGATTTAAAATGCTCTCGTCATATGGTGAGAAATACTATACAACTGGCAAAAAGTTTAAATACAATAGTGAACAAAATTTTACAAAATCCACCAAAAAAACATCTTCTTTAGAAGTTAGAAAAATTGTTCGCTTATCAAAATCAAACCCTTTCCTAACTGTACCCCAAATAAACATGCAATTAAAAGAAGATTGTGGCACAATTGTGTCTAATCGAACAGTGCGACGAAGATTGAATGAATATGGACTGATGAAATAAGACTGTATTGCAAGGCATAAACCATATGTATCCAAAGTAAATAGAATCAAACGTACAGAATTTGCTTCTAAACATATCGAAAAACCAATAAATTATTGGAAAAATATTCTTTGGAGCGATGAATCGAAGTTTAATAGAATGGGATCAGATGGTAAGCAATATGTAAGCAGTTCAAAAAATCAAGAATTCAAACTTAGCTATACTATCAAAACAATCGAGCTTGGTGGAAGAAGTATAATGGTATGGGCGTGTTTTTCTTAGCATGGAGTTGGGCCAATTTATAGGATTCAAGGACGGATGGATCAGTTTATGTATAAAGATAACTTCCAAGATATTATGGAGCCATTTGCAGATTCCTTCCTTCCAGCCTTCCGGTGTGCATCAACACGTTGTGGCCACAACATCGGAGGTAGCATAATGGGCCCGATATGTGGCCTGAGTGCATGCAAGCTTCGGCCTGCCCACCACTTCCAATCCTAATCCTAAATAATCCTACCTCTAAAATAGATATATCAATATGACAATGATCCTAAGCATACTGCTAGATCTATTAAAAAACGGCTTAGTGATAAAAAAATATCAGTTTTAGAGTGGCCACCACAAACAGGGCTGGGCAGTATTTCAATTACATGTATTTTAAATACAAATGTATTTCGTTACATGTATTTTCGATGAATATCTAAATGTATTTTTGTAATTGTATTTAAAATACAATAAAAATGTATTTTGTATTTAATAGTATATTATTTAATGAGTGTATAATGAAGGCCATATTACACGAGCGAACGCAGTGAGCGAGTTTTGTAATTATTCTCGTGTAATATGGCCCATTATACACGAATTTAATACGATTCTTTATCTACGACTGTTAAACAATAATAATTAAGACTGCATTATATAATTATTTAACTCTAAGTTGTATTGTGTTTATTAATTTTCAACTATCGAATCTCCATTATCCACGGCTCCTGTTCATTATCCACGGCTGTTGGCAATTTTTATTTGTTTTCCTTATAAATGACAAATGGCAACTTGATTCGATAGTTGAAAATTAATAAACACGATACAACTTAAAGTTAAAAAAAATTAGATAACGCAGTCTTAGTTTTTGTTTAACAGTCGTAGATAAAGAATAGTATTCAATTCGTGTATAATGAGCCATATTACACAAGAATAATTACAAAACTCGCTCACTACGTTCGCTCGTGTTCTAAACAATTCTCGTGTAATATGGCCTTCATTATACACTCATTAAATAATATACTATTAGTCAATTACATTTTTTAATTTTTTAAATTATACAATAATTTTTTTTTAAATCACCGCCGAATCTGCACATTTTAAAATGTATTTGACAACAGGGCACAGGTCTGTTGTTTTAAGTAGTACTTGCCACCACACAATTCGAGAGATTAGTTTTTTTTAAAGGAAATAACAATTATGATAAATAAATAAAATAGTTATTTATGTTATTTAGGGCATTATGACGATGTTTATGTCAAGGGCCGCTAGGCCCGAGAGTTTTTAAGTTGCTCGAGAGCATAAACATCGAGTAATGCTCGTGATGCATACAACGTTTTATATTTCACTGCATTTGAATTTGTCAATATTTAAAAATTTTATAAATTTTGAATTTGATGATTGCAAAATTCAAAATTTATAAAAATTTTAAATTAAATATTGACAAATTCAAATGCAGTGAAATATAAAACGTTGTATGCATCACGAGCATTACTTGATGTTTATGCTCTCGAGCAACTTAAAAACTCTCGGGCCTGGCGGCCCTCGCTCTTTTAAATTGGTTGCCCTCGACATAAACATCGTCATAATGCCCTAGATACATAAATAACTATTGTGTATAATCATAATGTATTTTAATCAAGTATTTTAAATACAAATGTATTTTGATGCATTTTTCAAATGTATTTTGTATTTGTATTTAAAATACTTGACTTTTGAGTATTTTGTATTTGTATTTCAAATACAAAAAAGAATGTATTTTGCCCAGCCCTGACCACAAAGTCCGGCCTTGAATCTTATTAAAAATTTATGGAATGACGTGGACACAGTAGTAAAGATTAAAAAATCAAAGAATTTAGATGAATTATGGGAATTTGTCGAAAGTGTATGGGCAGGCATTCCTGTAAGACGATGTCGGGTGTTAGTGAAGTCAATACCGAGAAAATTAAAAGAGGTTAAACACTTGCAGAGCTTCGGGTAGCTCTTAAATTAAAATTTAAAATAAAATAATTTAAAATAAATATAATTTAAGGATTCTGTTTCTAGTTAGCATATACGTGTTCTTTATATGACTGGCCTATTTATCTGGCCACCACTGTAATGTTTATATCTATGTATGTAGTATATTATGTTGGGGTGATGGAGCACTTTAAAGTATCAAACATTGAAATTTGAACAGCCTTCAATACTGCATGTCTTCTAAAGATACAATAAATTAATCATTACAAATACTATTCATATAAATAGGAATGGAAAAGTGAAGCCTTGGTAGCCACATACACACATTTGTAGCCAATATGTGTAATTATGTATATTAATAGTATTTGTACCTAACACAAGGAGGAAGTTTTGCTTTAAGAGTAGTTGATAGTTATCTACGCCAAATCGACCTCTGACCATCTCAATTTTTGTGTTTTCTCTTCTAGTAAATTATAGAGTGTATTTTTTTAGGACATTTGTAAATCGGTCTAACACTTCTGGCAGTTATAACAATCAAAAAGACTGATTGCTATTTTCGATCAAACTGGCATAGAGGCAAACTTATCATGAAAGGTCTCAAAAATCACGAAATTTTAAATTATTTTTTTCCTGTACATTCTATAGATACTAAAAATAGGTCATATCAAAATTATCAATTAATATCAAAAAAAAATTACAAAATTACAAAAAAAAAAGGTTAAACTACATTATCTAATAATTTAATTTATATTTATTATTTACAGATATTTTCAATTTATTTCAGTTAGTGCTGTTCTAAAGGATAAGTACAGATATCTGTTATATAATATAAGTAAATATTTTAGAAGTTTCAAAGCTTTATTTTGTACGTACTCATAATACGTACGTATTACGCCAAGATAATAATTATTTAACGCAGTTAATCTTAAAAAATCGCTTTCAAACGTTAGCACAGTTGAGACAGCAACTGGCAGAAATAGAAGGATCAGTATCATCACTAAAAACTATCTAAAAAGGAATAGTTGAACTAGGTTTTGCTTTAAGAAAACCAGCAAAAATACCGATTTTAACTAAACAAATGAAAGAAAATCGATATGAATGGGCAAAATCTAAGAATGATTGAACTGTTGACGTTTGAAAACGAGCGATTTCTTCTGATGAATCGAAATTTAACCTAATAGGAGATTGAAAATTAGGCGACAAAAAAGGAGAAAGATTTTCAGAAGAATGCTTATTACCGACCGCCAAACATAGTCCGTATGTTATGGTTTGGGGGGAAAAGGAATTGGTCGGATTCGGCTTATGGAAGGTACAGTAAATGCCCAAATTTATAAAAAATTATTAGATGAAGAAGTTATTCCGACTATAGTGCTGGATCGGAACTTATTCGAAAATCCATTTTTCAAGAGACAGTGCACCTTGTTACAGAGCTCGTTCTGTAAGTTATGGATAATTTTTTCAAACTAAAAATAATTAAATTTTGCTGTTCGTACACTAGATAACTTAATACTAAGAAGAAATCGAATTTGTTCACTCTCTTGGTTTGGCAATAGCCCAGATTTAAATATTATCGAAAATGTTTGGATGCATTTTAGTAGAATAATCAGGCAAAAATATCCAAAAAGCATGCAAGAATTCAATCAACAATAAAAATAACGTTTGGTTCGAAGAAATAACAGAAAATGTTTTGGAAAAATTTTATTAGTTAATGCCTCATCGTATTAAAAATGTTATAAAACGAAAATGAGGAATTACTAAATACTAAGCTTTGAAACTTCTAAAATATTTACTTATATAATATCAGATATCTGTATTTATCCTTTAGAACGTAGAAAATTAATTTACTAAATGAAATAAATTGAAAATATCTGTAAATAATAAATATAAATTAAATTATTAGTTAATGTAGTTTAACCTCTTTTTTCTATTTTTTAAATTTAAACTATTCTTGCCCTATTACTTTTTCCATAAAACTAAGTAAAAATGATGAGCAGGACATTATTGACTGATAATTACAACAAAATTTAGTAATTGAAGCCTTATTGCCTCTTAAAAATGAAAAAAAGTTATTTTTTCCTAGTGCGGCTATTTATGATGCGCTAAGTGTAATTTCCAAAATAAAACCCTGTTTTATAACTAGATTCAATTATCTATGCCTGTATAAAATAACTTAGTAACTATAATAGGGCTCTAGCTTTCAAACTTTTGAAATTTTTTCATAATTTCATCTATAGTAAAAGATATCGAGTAATAAGTTTAACGTAGAGATACGGCTTTCATAATTATCCTAACTTTTGGAGAAAATACTAAAATTTATTTTTATTTAAATAGTTGTGTTTTGTTAAATATTTTTAGAATCTTTCTTCACAAATTCGTTTCTGTCTTCGTTTGAATCTATTGTAGAAACATTTTTCACTTGAACATTTTCGAATTATTTTCATGTGCAAGTATAATGGTGAGGGTCAGAGTCAGGTCGATTTGACATGGAAATATACATTGCACGATTTAGAAATAGGAATTATTTTTAATGACAGAGTAATATAAATAAGTTGAAGGAAATCGCTAGTATCTCTCGTCAGGCTATCGTTTGGTCATATAACGCTCGCATTGGAGCTTCAAACTACATAGTTTGCAGTCTATTACCCGGTGAAATGATCGATCCTAGAACGAATTTTCTGTCTCATGTCGTCTCACACTCCTAACTTATTTATATTACTCTGTGCTTTTAATATTCAAATATACACATCTAATCTCTTGCTTAAATTTCAATCTGTGTGTCGTTATTAGAATTTTACAAAGTAATTTTAAATATTGAATCACCACAAAGTTTAGCATTTTATTTGGTAAACAGGGTAGAAGTTGAATTGTCAAAAAAGCGTGAACCCAGTGGTGTGCTTACCACGCCCACGAAGAAGCGGGCTGTAGAAAAACCCATATCACAGTTTGACGCCATAGAGATATCTATCTTACAAGTTGAGGACTCAGAAATGCAAATACCTAGGTCCCCTTTTAAGATTGCGGAAAAACCAGTTGCACCACCTCCGGATGTCGAAAAATCAGTCGCTTCACCTCAGGAGCGACAGCCCATTTCTATTGATCTGGTAAATGAAAGACACATTAAAGCGGGAAACAAAAAGAAGAAAAGAACAAACTTGAGTGTGCCTTTCTGCATGAACGAAAAATCGAATACATGCATCGATCGTCGTGTATGTTTTTTTCCTTTTAAAAGAAAGAAAATTAATCTAAATTGTTATCTTTGTAGTTGAACGAAGTTAAAAAACAAGTACTACAAGTACCCGAGTTTAATCTGTTTCGTAAGCACGTTTCAGTGGACGTTCCCAACATAATAGCACTTTTCCTTGACGAAGAGCCGCATATTGATGACCACATTTATCGCAAACCACAGTCGTTGTCCCAAGTTGAGTCTTTCCTCGGACAGAAACTTGCTTCCAAGCACACAACCCTTCAACCTGCAAATTTACCTTCTGTTGTGGAAGCACCAGACGAACAATCCCATCAGTTTTTGGTTCCAGAAGAAGAGCATGCGCCCTTATTTGCCAATCCCAATATTTCAGATTTGGAAGGGTGCGTACACATGTTGTTTTGTAGTTTCAAAACATGATAATTTGTTTTGTAGAAAAGAGTTGCAAGTGGAAGTTCCCCCTGAACGATCACATCAGTTTACGGTTCCTGTGGAAGTACATGCACCCCATTTTCCCGAAACCAATATATCTGCTTTAGATGGGTGAGTAAACAATAAATTGTAATAATTTTGAAATAAAATAATTGCTTTGCAGAAGAGAACAGTTTCAGCCGTTGGCCGAAAGTTCGGCAATCCCGTTACCTACTCAAATGGAATTTGCAGTGTCCGCCACTGAACCCATCGTACTTGAAAAGCCACCTTTTGAAATGTAAACCACGTTTTATTAAAATTCACAAAATCTCTATTTTAGCATTTTACAGAAATTTACCACAAAATGAAGGCATGCGCAAATCGATGCGTCATCAGAGGCAAAAATACATCCGACACACTGTCAAGAATTGGGATTACGAGAAGAATGGTAAACTTACTATAGAAGATGTTTGTCCCAAACCACTAAATCGTTTTAACATCGCTGCCACGTTTGGAGATCTCCTCAGTAAGTCTTTTTAAATTAGAAACCTCAAAAATATATTGGCACCTTTTTAGCTATGAGCAAACGTGATTATGTGGTGTTGAATACCAACGTAGACACAATAGAATTGGAGTCGATCGAAAAAGGACCAAAACTTTTACAATAAAGTTATTTGTTTCTCCCATTTTAATATTTATAGTTTTATCTAAGTTTTTTATTTCAATATTTTTTAGTCGCAAGTTTTCTGTTAAATTCTAACTTGACTTTTAAAATGTCCAAATAGTTCTTGTGGCAGAAATTTTAAATTTTTTCTTTGTAATATTAAGTCTGATCTTTAATGTAAGTAAAATAGAGTTCAAATATCTACTGTTTAACAGTAGAAAAATATATTCAGTAAATTTATGTTTTGTTTATTTATTCGTACAGATGGCTCTAATCTGACGAGGTACTAAAGTGGTTTTCAAACATTTTCAAGTTAGAAAATTTATTAAGAACATTTTAACCCTTTCAGTCACGAATTTTTGTTATTGAAGTTAAAATTTTGAAACTAAGAACAGAGCTTAAATGATTTATTTAAAAAATTTTGAAATACATTTCAAGGTTTTACGGCCCAAACTTTTCGAAAAAAAAAAAATAATGTTCCTCAGAATGAATCAGGGTAAATTAAAAAAAAAAAAAAGTTAAACCAAGAAAAGATTTATTTTGTATGAAAACCTTGAAAACAATTTCGATCATGTGTAATAGACAAATGCACAAAGCAAGTGTCATTTTTACATCTTGTGCCGTCTTTACTTTCATCGAATAAAGGCAAATGATCTGTTTCTTCAATTCGAATTTCATTTATGACCCTTGTTTCCGTTTTTGGTTTTTTTGGGAGACATTTCTATATAGACATATAATTTAATACATGTTCCCTTAGACGATAGTGATGATTAAACCGATTAAAATGTATTTAGTTAATATTGGTAGTTATCAGAAGTTCATGTTTGTTTTAATGACCATGGTGACCGAAAGGGTTAATAAACTGCAGCTGGTTCAAGTTGTTTCGATTAAAGAATAATTATGCAGCCTGTAAATAAAAAGTTTGTACTATTCAAATTTTACTTTATAACAAAACAACGAAAACAACATTCTTTACATTATTTGTAACAAATAAAGCAGTGGTTTACTACAGGTACAACACGAAAACTTGAAGTTATGCGTAGCCATTTCAAAAGGAGTTTCTTACAAGAAAATGTTAAACATATTTTCAGCTCTTATTCATTAACGTGACTTTGGCGTAAATGCCGCTTTAGAGCTTCTTTTCGTTTATACTTTAAATTACATATGGCACATTCGTACGGTTTTTCATTTGTGTGAGTTTTAGAATGGCTGAACAAGTTTCCTTTGATAGAAGTTTTATAATCGCAAACAGTGCATTGGAATGGCTTTTCGCCTGTATGTATACTTTCGTGATAAATCAAGCTTTTAAGAATACCAAATTTTAAATTACACACTTTGCACGAATAAAGCTTTTTTGACTTATGAATTCTTACGTGGCTGTTCAAATCAAATTTCCGTGAAAATTTCAAATCACAAAATTCGCATGGAAATGGTTTCACATCGGAGTGAGTTATTAGATGATTTTTAAAAGTTATTCTTGCGGCACACTTGTAGTCGCATATTACGCATTTAAATCGTTTTTCTCCCGTATGGGTCACCGAGTGAGTTTGCAAGGTTGTCAGCGCTGCAAACTTTAAATCGCACACTTCGCACTGATAGGGTTTTTCACCAGTGTGGGTCCTCAAATGATGCTTTAAATTACCTTTGACCGCGAACTTAAAGTCGCAAACGTTGCACTTGAATGGTTTTTCGCCGGTGTGAACTTTTACGTGATACCTCAAGCTCGCGTTATGACAAAATTTTCGGTTGCATATTTTACATGAAAATCGTTTTTCGCCAGTATGAATTCGTACGTGACAAGTTAAAGAGGACTTACGTGAAAATCGAACGCCACAAGTAGAACACCCGAAGGGTTTTTCGTGTGGAGCGTGAACTATTTTTAGATGCTCTTTTAAACCCTGCGGCCAGGCAAATTTAGAGCCACAAACATGGCAATGGAAAGGTTTTTCTGCCGAATGCGTTTTTAAGTGCTGTTTTAAATGTGTAACTATCAACCCACAAATTTTACATTTCACCACTTTCGTATCGTCGTGCGTTTTATTGTGTTCACTAAAAGCTTCCTTCTTCATAAATTTAAAACCACCATCTTGACATTCGAACGGTTCTAGTTCGTCGTCAAAGGACCCATTTTCCTCTTTAATATAAATTTGATGATATAAATTTATAAATCTTCCGATTTAAATTCTGGTTTTAATATTTTGTCTTTGGTGTCAACCAAACGACAAATGATTTCTGGTTTTGATTCGTAATAATCGGTTTCTTCTTCCTCCGACTCATTTTCTTTCTTAATTTCAATTAAACCATTTAAATTGTCCAATTTACATTCGTATTTTATTTCGGTGGAATTAAAATATTTTATTTTGTGTGAAGACGAAATTTGTTCAATTTCCTCAAATTTACAGTCATTAAATTCCATCATAATTGGAAAATATATTTAATTATTAAATATTTTGGAAATTGTATTAATTAATTGTTAATAAAAAATTTCCAAATTATTGATGTGCCCCAACTTCTTGATTATTACCATATTATCCGATTTATCGCGATTCACGAGTAACAACGAGTGGTGGCGTCGCAAGACAGGGGCGGAGTGCTCTTTAAAATTTTTAAGGGCAATAAAAAAATATATGTGAAGTTGGCATAAGTATGATTTCTTTCTTTTTTCTCTTTTATTTTTGGATGATGCTACAAGCACGAGTTTGGAAGCCGTTAGCCAATTTGTCATCAAGAATACTATCAGAAATGACGTAATTAAAATCAGCAATGACGTTGTAATATAAGAAAAAGGTTTGGAAGAGGTCACACTGAAGACACATTCAGAGACACCCTCACATTTTCTAATTTAACTTTCCCAGATCATATTTCTGAATTTTGATCTTTGGGCCCCACCTACAGTGTGACCTCTAGCAGCTAATTGGAGGCTCCAACGCAGTTCAACATTTATTTCACACAGGTATTCTAAGAGTGGAACTGCATAATAACTGAAAAAGCGTAGTGATGGTCTTCACCTTCCAGAGATTTCGTAAATCTCAAATTTTTTAATTAAAATAAACAATTTATAACGATCTTAGAAGTAAATGTGTTTATTTAAAATGAAAGATCACTCAAAATTTCTATGGCGGGGGGGGGGTGAAATAAAATTTTTTCAAAAAACTTTTTTTTCAAAATTGAAATTTTCGATGACTTGTTTTTTGTGGGCCTGCCTAACTGCCCTGTCAGAACAGTGTTAATGTTAACGAAAGCTCGCATTTGATTGGTAGATCATCGGAAAGATGGCTTTAGATTGGAGCATTTGTTTAACATAAACACTTATTCTGATATAGGGCAGTTACGCTTTTTTAACTCACCCTCTTTCACAAAATTTGGCATATGTAAAAATGAAACTAAAGAATTTATAATCTTAAAAATAAAGGTGTTTATTTAAAATCATACCCTGTACAAAACTTACAGATTGATATAAAAAATAAATACACTTAAATAAAGAATAAAAGTGAAATCGAATAAGGTTATAAACAACAGCGGTTTGAAAAGGACTATTTCGTTGTCACCATCCAGAGATTTTACGTCGATGTTAATCAGGCCACGTTGATCGTACAGCGTGTACTGAGTTTTGCGATTTACGTTGCTGTAAAATTCAACATTGATTACCAATCCAGTTTTTTCAGTCCAATTTAAAGAGACTCCAATTTCTTCTTTCAATTTTGTCAAATCGATACTTTCATTGATGGAATTGAAGCTTCTATTTAATACATTTCCAATATCGGTAGTCATGGCCGACCAACTTGAATTGGAACTGTTATAAAATATTCCTTCACGACAAGTTTCTGCTGATAGTGGACTCAGCGGTATTACGATTAACATCGCACCCAAAGTGCATATAATCGCAGCTAAATAATAAATCTTTTTTTTTAAATCTGAAAATGCATTTGCGTTTTCAATTGATCGACGAAAATATAAATTTTTCATTAAACGAACAATTGCAGATTCTTCGTTCGTTTCAATACTTGGAAACTCATTGCGTCTAAATTCGGAATCCCTATGGTTTACCTCCATCGTTCAATTGTTAATTACTATTAAAAATGATAAATTACAGTAAAAATTTATTGTTTTTCCTTACTTACCAAACACGTGCTGAGTTTAATTCTATGGTTTAATCTTCACTAGAAACTTGACTTTAACATATAAGTGTTTATATCTCTTATATGTGAAAGCAGTTTGATCTGATAAGATTGGTCAGAGGGAGCTAATAAACAGTTAATTGTCTAACTGTTAATGGGGGCGCTATTAGTTAATATTTAAATAAAATAAAAATTAAAAATTTTAAAAACCCCTGACTAAAAAAATTCTAAAATAATTAATAATAAAAGCACCTTACTTTAAAAACTACTGTTCCCTTTAAAAAGAAAAAAATAATTTTTTCTTCTTCATTCAACAACAAATTCTCAGACACTTTACTCGAAAAATTAACTTATCATCATCCCCCCGCCCTCCGCTACAAAATTTAAACATTAATTTTGAAGTCAGGGGAAAAGGAGAATTTTTAATATGGAATGTATAAACAGGTTTCGTAAGTGGAACAAATCTCCGTTTCCCTTAGGTACTTCAAAATTAATGTTTAAATTTTGTACACCACAGTGTTACCAACAATTCTTAAAAAAAGTTTGTACTTAAACCACAAGTATGGTTATAAACAAAATTCGTAAACACATACCAGGGCTGGGCTGTATTTCAATTACATGTATTTTAAATACAAATGTATATCGTTACATGTATTTTCGATGAATTTCTAAATGTATGTTTGTAATTGTATTCAAAATACAATAAAAATGTATTTTCTATTTAAAATACTTGAGTCAATTAAATTTTTAAAATTATAAAATAACTTTTTTTTAAATCACCGCCGAATCTGCACATTTTAAAATGTATTTGAAAACAGGGCGCAGAGCCCTGCAGGGCAGATTGGTTTTTTTAAAAGGGAGTAACAATTATGTTAAATAAATAAAATAAATAATTTGTGTATTGAATCATAATGTATTTTAAATACCAATGTATTTGAAATATTGTGTAATATTGTTTATTTAGCTTAATTACAAGATTTATATTAAAATAATTTTTAAAAGCTAATAATTTAAATATTCAAAAAAAATGAATTTTGCCCAGCCCTGAGCACAACAAACTTAACTTCGTTTTCATTCATTTTTGTAAGTTTTTACCACAAATTATGTGAGGTTATGTTGTTTTATGTCAAACTGACGTATGAGAATACTATGGAGGGTAGAGGTACCTCTACCCTCCATAGAGAATACCATCATCTTCAGAACTAAATTATGTTCCATTTATCGCATTTCACCCAACACACCGTGCTTTACTGTGTGCGCACTGTGACGCACAGTGCGTCTTAATTTGAAAGCAGCCAATATTTTCGGCAACTTTGTTCTGTGCAGTTTTTTATATTTACGATCTTGCATACTAATAGTTAGAGTGTTGTCTAGATTTTACCAAAGTATAGTGTGTTTTCGATAAGTATTTTTTTAGATATGGAAAAAAAAAGAAAATATCGATGTTTTGCGGGGTGACTTTGTGACTTGAAATGAGTGAAAATGAATTAATAATTTACCTAATAAATAATAACATTTGAATTTTAGATCCTGCATTGCTTTAACTTAATCTAAACATGCCTAGGACATACACTAGACCAGTGTTTCCCAAATTGAGGTCCGCGGACCCCTAGGGGTCCGCGGCATGTTTCGTGGGGGTCCGCGAACCCCTATATTTTGTATTCGTTGTATTTTATTTTTAATTTTTTGAAACATTTCATGTTTTTTGAATAATTTTTAAAATTTTTAATTTTTATTTTTGTAACGAAATTCTTTCTGGGGGTCCCCATGATACTAGTGTCTAATTTTGGGGGTCCGCAAGTTCGAGACATTTGGGAAACACTGCACTAGACAACTTAAGTGCCCGGTATTACCGCCAGGGCCGGCGTTACCATATGTACGAACGGTGCCTTGCACAGGGCGGCAAATTTTCGTATTTTCGCATGTGAAATTTTGGATATTATTTTATATCTTTGTTGCTTCTGTTTATTCGGACGACCCTTTTGTTTTACCATCATCTTTCCAACAGTTCCAACATTTTATTCCTATGAAAGCCACGAAATGACGGCCACGCTCCTTAAAAAAATAAAAAATTTATTTAGTCTTCTATTTAAATAATAGATAACACCAAAAACAAACTTGAATGATGAAAATAATACAAAAAATAAACTTGCTAAATTAAAGAACGGGGATCCCCTGTGAAGTTCAAGTGACGAGTTAATATTTGTAAAAAACGATGAGTAGTATAAAATAAAAACTTACCTAATTATTAGATTATAAATTAGATAGTACCACAAATCAATGGATAGCAAACTATACCGTGTACGACTTCAAGAACGACTACAATCATCTGCATGGTGCATGCCGACGAGGATAAAATATCTCGTAGTTGCAAAATTATTTTTATTCGCTTGACCTTGAATTAAGCACATTTTACCGAGTTAAACATAGAAAAAAAGTTTTTTCAATTAACATGTTATTGCACTCAAGACTACTATTTAAATAAAAATCGAACAATTGAATTAATCAATATTAAAAATCAATAAGTTTTTGAGCTTTCAAAACAACGACTTTCTTCAATTTTTAATTTTTATTGCATTTAATGTCATAAGTTAAATTTATATATTTAAATAACAAAATATTAGCTGAAATAAAATACAAAATTTGACGTTAGAGGTTTTAATTTCATGGGATTGGAAATTACAAAGGAAAACGACGTCAAAATTACATTGAAATGACGTTACTTTTCTGACGTCAAAAATAGGTCATAAAACAACGTCAGTATTCAGTCATTTGACGTCCTCGACGAAATATGACCAGAAATATACGTGATTTTGCCGTGATTTGACGTATCCATGTCAACTGGGATTATATGAAAACAAATTGGGGTACCAACATCTATATGTTTAAGAACGCCATTTCTTATTCAACACACTAACTTGTTATTTTAAAAAGGTCAAAGTCCTCGCGGTCGTTTGTTTCCTTTATTGCTGCCTCTGATGAGTCTAGCTTTTCTTTCATTTTAGGCTCGAGCAATGCGTTCCGTAATATCGAAGTTGAAGTTGAATTTTCTTTTCCACTAGGCCTACAGACGATTCGCATTATTACTTTTTTAATATTTTAAAATATACGGTGGTTGTCCGGCGGTCTGCAGGGCTTCTCCCGGTGACATTTATGGCTAGTCCGCCCCTACTAACTTCTGTATCGCTAGATGGCAGAGTAAAGTTAACCTCATTGTTTTTATAATTTTGAATTGTTTATCTTAGTTAAAATCATGGATATCGTTGGAAATTTGCCTATCGAACTTGCACAAGAAATTTTAATTAAGTTATCTCCGGACGATACGTATAATGCTTGGTATGTGTGCATGCAGTGGAGATGTCAAATGGACGATGAAATATTTTGCAAAAAGAAGTGTAAGGTGGACGATTTTAGAGAATTTGATGAAAGTGCGAGATCAGAAACTTATAATAAGTGTATTCAACATTATCCTAATTATTGGATGGTAAGAAGTTGTTTTGTTGCCTAACAGGCGGTGTTAAATTTTTTTTTAGGGGCATTATATGTACTGCCGGGCGTTATATTCTAATTGGAAGAACAACGTGTGTGAAAAAATAACTGTTTTAGGACAGAGATATATTGCGCTTCGATATTTGGATGACGAAATTGCAATCTTAGCAACAATGTATAACAATTTAATAGTTTTGGATTCGAACACCGGAGTGGTAAATAAATTATTATTTAAATAAGTTAATGAAAATAAGATTATGAATATTGGAAAGTATTAGATTCAAAACATGTATGCAGTTGATGAACCCTTCTTATGTGATTTTGAAAAATACGACGACCTGGTAGTAGGTCGTGGTCATCGAAGCCTAAAAGTGTGGAACTTAAAAACCAAAGAGTGTGTGTTCCAATACAGTTCTGAACATGATTTATTAAAGTCGATGACAATTTTCAAAAATTTGTAGGTTCCAAAATATTAACTTGTCTTTCATGAGTAAGAATGTTAATTTTAGTATTGTGCTCGGTGTTGTGACTCGAAATCGTGTAGCTGCTTTATATGTTATTGATATGAAAACTAGTAAAATAATGTATAGAAGAGATGGAGTTGAAAAGGCATGCTTCGATAATGATGTGCTTGCATTAGCTAAGTTGAACGGTGAAATTGAAATTTTTGACTTAAATTTTAGTCTGAGGCATGTGCTAAAAGCAGAGAACGACATTGAACCGCTACAAATAGTGGTAAATATTAAAATTTGTTTGATATGTTGTAAAAGACACAGTTGTTCTAGATTAAAGGCGATTATTTGATTTATTTCACTAGGTACAATTTGGCCAAAAAATCACGTTTTTATTTTGCACTTATTTGGAATGCTAAAAGTGGAAAACTTTTGCGCAAAATTGCACCAATTTTTCATTACAAATCTTGCATCTTTTTACATGAAAATAAACTGATTTATAGCACAGGGGACGATAATGGCAAAGAAGCTTTCAAACTTTGTAATTTTATTACAGGAGAGGTGTTAATCACAATAAGTAAGTTTTTCTGTTTCATCTACTAATAGTGGAAGTTAGCAATGGAAATTAAAATTAACCTGGTTTCTTTTTGCTCGGAAACCTACAATATCACCCCAAAATGCAGCTTGTAATAACGGTTTTTCGTCAACATGAGTTTTAAATTTTCCTTTTTAATCTTTCTAGGAAAAAGATAAGCGGGGACGAGTCCATCGGAAATGTCCTCCACCAAAAGTTAGCAAAACTCTCAGTTGTCACAAATCACTTATATTTTTGAAAATCAATAGCATTTCCTTTAAAAGGTAGCAAAGAAGCTAAAATGTAAAATCTTATTTGTATATGAGCAAGGAGCACAGAAATTTACAGAATTTGGACTGTTACACCCTCAAAAGTCTCAAAAATAATTTGTTTAGAACCGTCAGCGCTGAGAACCGTACCAACTCACACCAAAACAAAAATTATTGGCGCGAAAAAATTTTAAAATTTACATTAAAATAAAATTAAATTCAAATACAAATAAAAATTTGGAATTTGTTACATTAAGAATTTAAGTGTGTTTTAACCAGTTATGTAATTATAACTTATCAAAAGTCGCCTAAAATAATTTTCTGTAATTTAATAAACAATATTGTATTAAAAAAAAAATTCAAAATTAAATGAATTAAATAAAAATATTAAAGATTGTCAATTTTAAAACACCAGAACTGGCAATTTTAATTTCCACAGCTAACATAAGAAATGGTAGGCAGGTACCTGGTATATATCTTTTGCTCGTAGATGCTTCTTCTCCTTTTACGGCGGCAAATAATAAATTCATTTTTATGGAATCAGAGGTTCATGATAGAGCAAATGGATGGTGCTTGAAGACTGGAAATTTAATAATCACAGCCAATATAACAAACTGCTTGGGATTTCAAATGACTGAACGGAAATTCGCGTATTTTGATGATCATACGATGAGTTTACATATTTTGAATTACGAACACGAATTAAAATATTAAATATCAATCAAGTACTTTTTTGTAATTTTGTAATAAAAACCATATGATACGTTAACGTCGATGTTTTGTTTATTTTCAATAATGAAATAGAAGAATAAAAGTCAATAGATTTTTGGTTTATGTAGTAAAACTTGATGTGACTCGCATTAACTGATATTAATTAATATTTTAGAATAATTAAAAAAATGCACTAGATCCTAAAACACTTCTTAGTACTAAAACAGGTAAAATTTTTATAAATAAAATGCAATGCATGTCATTGTTTGATGATGACATCTAAAACATGTCTCTATGGAGGTTTCCTTATTTGTTTTAGTTTAATATCTACGACTTCTAAATTAATCATAGTTATAATCCGCATACAAGATATCGGGGACCAAGTACATGTAATTCCGCGCTCTAATCATAAGTGAGAGAGTAGTAGTGTTAGAAAACTTCTACTAAAACGGTTATGAGTTAATCGTTGATAGCACGCTTGTTCTAGTCCATCTGCATGTTAATTCTTATCTGAGGGTGCTGCTTTTAAGGTTGCCTCATTTTATTTTTTCGATATGTTTTGTGGGAGGAGTAAATACTTAAGACCGACAAACTCTCATTTTGATTTAACTAAATCTTTATATTTCTAAAAAAATTGTTGTGAGGTCATCCAAGCAAAAAAATAACCTGTGGGAAGAACAAAATTTTAATTTAAATAACTAATACAAGTAAAAATTATGTCAAAATTTAAGATCTAGCAAAAGTTGGTTTTTTGATTCAGAAAATAATGAAGTGCGTGAAGTTAGCCCCTCCTTTTTTCGAAAACTAGAAATTTTTTTTTTTGTATTATGTTGTATTCATTTGTATTAGATTGTATGGTGACCGGACAGAACAGAACATGAAAGAACAGCACATGACAGAACAGAAAATGAAAAAACAGAACCATGACAAAAGAGAACTCTGAAAAAACAGAACACTGAAATAAAAGAACATTGACAAAACAGAACTTTGAAAAATGAGAACAATAAATTTATATAAATTTTAAATTTTATTTTAATTCAAATAAAAATAAAACAAAAATAATAACAACAAAACAAACAAAGTCATACACTTGGGATGGCTGCAGTGAAATATGGAATTTAAAGCATTGTGAAAACCTTCACAACAATTTGTTGTTTTGGGGCTATTTTCTCCAGCAGCTTCAAAATGGTTCCACAACGCGATAGGAAATTGCGGTGATCTTCTTGCAACGCCAGCTATGTATGTGGAAAAAAAATACGTCAGCACATCGTTGTAGCGATCATCATCGGGAAATGTCGCAGCTAGATTGTCAAATACGGGCCGCACTTCTTCTGCTGGAATAAACGACAAAGCAGCCAGAGATTTCAGTTTTAACTTTACATCAATGTCAGACTCAAATTATATTTTCAAGCCTGCACTGGTAATTCTTCGTAATAAACTTTGGTTTAAGTGGAAGTAGCAACCTTTGATTTCTGCTTCCGGGAAAGCAATCCGAGCAGCACAAATATTTATTAATAACACAGCCCCCCCCCCAAAGTTTTTGCGAATAACTCCGCGACCGTTGAAGCTCAAACGACGGGAACGGAAGCTCATTGAGGCTCTAAGGGGGGGGGGGGCAGCGACTTGTACCTAAAAATAAGCAAGTTTTGTAGGAAAAATTTTTTTATTACTCCCACCCCTTTTAAGTTATATTCGACTTAAGTTATTAAATTTCAATTTCTTATAACGAACTTAACTTTAAAAGTCAGCACTTGAACTATTTTTTTCTTTGGGGTCGGATCAAAGATATTCTTTATATGGATATATACTTCTTTAGAAAATATAAAAATTCTAAACTAAAATTTAAAAAATGAGGTGTAAATATCAATATTTATTTTCAAAACGAAGCCGTATGTAGACTTTTTTGTATATGACTGTATGTTAACATAAGAACATTTCGTTCTGTATTTTTAATAATAAGATAGATATATAGTAAGAACTTACGTCCACAGATACAAGACTTATATTAATTTACTTATATCTTTTTAATTTTCATTGTTTATATTTCTTTTAGCTGATGCGAAGTTATGAAAGAGATATAAATGTACTTAATTTGTTTGTAGTAAACAATTTTATTCAAGCTCTAGTTGTATATGAACTTACAGTGGCTCCAACAATTATTAATACACCCCTATGTTAACCATGTAAATTGCACATTTTGAAACCGTTTTTTGACATATAAAACTCGCTTTTACAGCAAAACTTTTCAAATATTTTTTATTGCAAATTTTAATCTCTTCAGTTTTGTTTCTATACATTTTTTTATTTTATTTCGCCGTTTACGAGTTACAGCGATTTAAAGAAAACTAAGTAAAAAAGTTAGTAAAATTAACATTGCTCTTATGGGAGTTTTTTACAGAGTTTTCTTCAAGTCGCTGTAACTCATAAACGGCGAAAGAAAATAAAAAAATTTATAGAAACCAAACTGAAGAGAATAAAATTTGCAATAAAAAATATCTGAAAAGTTTTGCTGTAAAAGCGAGTTTCATATGTCAAAAAACGGTTTCAAAATGTGTAATTTACATGGTTAACATAGGGGTGTATTAATAATTGTTGGAGCCACTGTATATCTTTATTAGTGAAAACAAAAATCAGAAATTTAAGTTTAGTTGTGACTTATTAACTAAATATGAAGGAAGGGGTGTAGATATGCTAAAATTCAAACTAACTTTTCTATTCTTTAAAACTTATATGTGCACTTGTATTCGATTTATTAATGAAGATTAATATATTGAGAGTGAGAATATGCAATTATCTCAAAATTGTCATAAATCGACTTATGTCCTTTTAATTATTTGCCACAGAAATGCATCGTAAAACATTCTTGAAACTGATACCGTAAATACTCGATTTTATTTTGTGTTATTAAACAAAATAAAAATATAGAACACAAAACGAAGTACAAATGATTTAGTTTTGGATTATGCAGAAAAACTATGAAACTCGAAGTCCTTACACCAGAATAAAATAAGTTATAAACTACTAACCAGCCTACACCGGTGCACCGGTCGACTGGGAAGCAGGTGACCGCGGTTCAAATCCTGGTCAAGTCAAATACACTGCTGTCATCTAAAGTCCAAGACAGATCTGTGGGCTGTGGAGAAGGCAACAGGAAACCACCTCATTAATTAAATTTCCTAGTACGTCATCTTGGTTCAACCAAGTTTGATCGCCAACGCCCATTGAAGGTATGGCACATTTAAGAATAAGGTAAACTACTAAATTAAAAACATTACATTTATTAAATATTAGTTAATTAATCCAGCAGTGAAAAAACACAGAAAATCTGCAACAAAATCATCAATTATATAAGTTAACTACTATATTATAATATAATTTTTTTGAATATATGATACGAATGAGGACGGTTACGGGTTGATGCTTAAGTGCATCGACTACTAAGCAGAGAACCCTGGTTCGAGCCTGAGTGAAGTAAGAACTTTATTCTAACCGTTCTCTGCGTGAGATCGAGAGCTGTGTTCGTTGAAATTAGTTGCTGCAGTGGAACGATTCCTGTTAGCCAATATCATTAAAGAATGCAATTCTTCAGCACTATTCACATTTTTTATTGTTACATTGGTTACTGTAGTTCCATGTCCTTGATTAAATCTATTGAATTACAGTAGAACCCCTCTAGCTCGACAATTCTGAGAATTTTGCTATGTAGTCGACAGATTGTTGTGTGCCTTATCTCATCGCAACTCGGAGGTGAAACATTATATGCTGATATATTAATTACCTAGTACGTGACCTACGTGATAAAATACTTACATTTTCTGTATACGATCATTAGTGGGGAATTTTGGACCATGGTGTCAATAAAACAATTTGTAATTTGTAATAAAACAATTTGGACTTACATTATATTTACTTAGGTGTAAAATATGGTAGTACTATAATATTTGTAATGCAATAATTAAACATAAATCGTATGTAATTTAAATTTGAAAAAGATTATTCCACTCATAAAATGCATCAAACGCATCACAAAATACAAATTTTTATGGTTAGGGTGGAAATATTTTATTATTATTGTAATGGGCGCTCCAGACTCTCGCGAGAATCTCGCGAGAACAGCACGAGAACGCGAGAACATCACGAGAAACGAGAGTGTGGAGCCGATTCTCGTGTTCATTTTTAGCTTCTCGCCTTGCAGGCCACTCCACACTCTCGCGAGAACATTGCGAAAAAACGAGGACAACGCGAGAAAAGAGAGAGTGGAGCTGATTCTCGTGTTCCTCATAAGTTCTCGCCTTGTTCTCCACTTGTTGTCGGTTTTTTGATGCGAGACAAAGGAGTCGAGATCGCGATAACACTCCCACACCTGCACATTCGCATTCTTCAGTAGCGCCTGACTCACCGATTAAATAGTAGTATAATTAATTGTGAATTAAAATGAGCGTAAATTGGAAAACGAACAAAAATTGGCATTTATTTGATTGCCTTCAAGCAGAACCAGTATTGTGGAAAACAGGCATTAAAGGCTATAAAAATAAATCGAAAATAATCATGATGCTTGGGTGTGGATTAGCACAATAATGTAAATACCCGTCAATGAATTAAGAAAAAACAAAGATTTCCTGATTGCAAATTATAGAGGTTATAAAAATTAGAGTGAAAAAATCAGTGAATTTGGGAGCATGTGCCGACGAGGTCTTATAAGTCCTATTGGTTTGCGCTATGGACTCCTTGCTTGGTGACAGTACAAAATATAAAAACACAATTAATAATAAAATAATGAAAACTTGAAGTTTGACGTATTTACGTCGATTTTATACCAAAAAAATTATTTTTTTTTTAACATAATTTTGAAGATTGTTGTTAAATAGATATTTAATTTAAACTCAATGACACCAGGCCCTACGAACATTCAAGATGCGATTTTGACAAATATTAATTGTCGAAATAAAAAGTACTGCTTTTCGTGAGATCGAGTGTTGGTACGTTTACATAATTCAAGCGCTGTGACATTACTGACTATCTATGTTACTGACCTCGTTGGTCTTATAGCGCAGACAGGGTTCAAACTTCGCTGCGCTCACAATATGCGCGCGTGTATACAAACTAAAATACGCTTCAACAGTCGAAATAAAATGGCAATATTATCTTTCAAGAAGAACATTATCGGAATAATGAAGTAGAAATGATCACTGGCACGACAGTAAATGCAACAGAAAATCCTGATAGGTGTAGTACAATTTTTGAGCAGGTACAAATAGACTTTAATTCAAAAATCACTTTTTTTTAAATTTAAACTTTTCGACATATCACAAAATTATTAAAAATATCAAGAAATTTATTTAAAAAATCTGCACTGTAGTACTGAAAACCTTGTGAGTTTTCGATGTAACACGATCGAAAATCATTTCTCGCCTTGTTCTCCTTCTCGCGTTGTTCTCGCCTTGTTCTCCGATGCTATTCTCGCGAGAACTTCTCGCGAGGTTCTCGCGATAGTCTGGAGTGCCCATAATAAATAAACTCGTATGAATAATTTACGTCAGCAGTTAGGATCCTTTAATGCAAGTCGCATTAATAAAACTCGCATACTGATGTGTTTGATCTGTGTTAGAATGCAAGCAAGTGCAGTATCATATTCCGTGTAATTTAATTTGATAAAAATTGAAATATTAGTTATTTTGGGACTTTTTATTTGTTTTGGTTGTTTTAACTTCTTGTTTAATTAATTACAAATGGAAAGTGGAAAACGTAAATTTTTTCTAAGAAATGTACTTTTTCGTTGATCTAAATATTATCAAGGGGTAAAACAATACGTTTATAAAACTTAATTTGTATTAATCTAATTAAATTTAATTAAAATAAAATTGTATTTTTTAAATTAAACCATCAAGTTTGCTATGGAAAGTACATAGTGCAAATAAATTGATATTAACTTATCATATAATCAAGAGTAACGCGATATGTAAGCAGCTTCAAAGGCACGTAAGCACGTTTTGTTATGAAATTTAAACCGACCCCTTTACCTCGACAGTCCCCTTACCTCGACAGGAAATGGGTCCCGTTTGTGTCGAGTTATAGGGGTTCTACTGTATTCATAAATGATTAGGAACATTTTGAATTGACAAGTTTAATATTAAGAAATAGTTTGTAAAATTATCGTTGCGCATGTCAACTTATAATAAGTAGTAGTCGTAAAGTAGATTACCCAAGCGCATGACGTACTTTAATTATTGTTAACCAACTTTATGTATTCAATCTGTATAGTTATTTAATAAACCTTCTTTATTAATTTGAATCCGCTGCTATTAAACTTAATAAAATCGAATTTCTAAATTCTGTTGATTATTACGATTTAGTAAATCTTTAATAGTTTCATTGTAGATTTCCAAAAAACTTGCTTCAACCGTATAAATCCATCCAAGCTTTTCCAATTTTGATTTCAATTCGAATATCAAATTAACCGTGTTCGAGGTATCATACCATGTACAAGAAGTAGAAGATACAAAGAACAGTGCATCTAATAACGATATAAATCGAGACAAAACGCCAGAAAGAGATCTATCTCTTCCATGAACATCATCCTATCAAGATAGAAGTCGTGATGAAAAAACACCTGAGAAAAGTTTTATTTCGCCCGAAATATTAAACCCCTATCCAAAAGCGTCATCAGTTTCTGTGAAAAAACAAAAACAAAGAAAGAAGAAGGGTACGGAAATTCTTACTAACACGCCAATCTATAAGAGAATTGAAGAGGAATAGTGAATCCAGTGAAAGCAATAGTGATATTGAAATGGCTGACGTTATAGATTCTGATGATATGTCGATGTATTTTCGGATAGTGGTGACGAAGAATTACAAATTATTGGAATAAAAACATTTGTTCTAGTGAAGTTTAACACGAAAAAGACATCCAAATATTACGTTGCAAAAGTAACAGAAGTATTAGCTGATGATGAATACGTGGTAACTTTTTTAAGAAGACGTGGTACGAGTTTCTCATATCCACAAATCCCGGATTGTGCCTCTATTTCAAAGCAGGACGTGATTCTCCACCTCCCTCATCCTAAAACCAGGTGGGACAAATAGAACCGCCAATTTATTAACTTTTAGCATCGATTTGACAGCGTACAATATTTGTTAAAGTAGATACCTAATATTTTATTATGTTTTTTGTCAATATTAATGTAATACGAGCATGGGCGCCCGAAAGGGGGGGGCAGTACGGTCTATTGCCCCCACTGGGAATTTGAATAGAAGAGTAAAAAAGAATTCTTATCGTAAAACAAAACCATTTACATATCCTTTTATAATTAACAATTATAACATTATAAACAAAGACATGAAATTTAATACTCTCACTTTTATTGTTGATAATGAAAATTGACTAAATTAATTATTTATATATTACCTACATTATGTTTTACTTGAATTGTTCAGTTAAAGAAAGTCTTGCAATATATCGAAATTACTTGGTATTAAGTTTAAAGTTTTTTTTTGTATAATTTATTGTGGTAGGTATTGTGTATTAGTATTGGAAATACATATTTTTCTGTTAGTGGTCTTGAAAGACTGCCTAATAAAAACGCTTTTTAAAAATATTAAAAAGTGGTAATAATTACCTACTTCAATAAAATTTACAATTTTTGTTAAAAAATATCATAGGAAACAACATAATTAAATTTGGAAATTGCATATACATATAGTTGACCCCACTGAAATTTATGTCTTCGGGCGCCCATGAATACGAGTACCTATAATAATAAAATGTATTTATAAAATCAAAATTTTGATTTTCATGGTTTTGAGAGCTGCGCGTATTTTGATTAATACCGTGATTTTTGTCAAAAAAACTCCAAATAATAAAGCTCAAATGATCAAATATCGTTTCTACGAAAAAATTTGGTTTTAGAATCTTCGCGTTTTTAACTGTCAACAAAGAGTATGTATATCTATACATACTCTTTGCTGTCAACCAAAAATTTTAGTTTTAAACATCAAGATATTTTTTTGAAAAAAGAAACTTGTTTTGTGAACTTTTCCCCTTTATTTTATGAATGAGATTATTTCAAAAACAAAAATATTTTATTTTGAAAAATATAATAAATTTTATTTAGCGCGTATCTAGCAGTTCGATGGCGCTTCCCAGTTGGCATGCTTATACGTCAAATCACGTTTATTTCTGGTCATATTTCGTCGAGGACGTCAATAAATGACTAAATACTGACGTTAGTGTGGCGTTGTTTTATGACCTCAGTAACGTCAGTATTTAGTCATTTGACATTCTCGACGAAATATGACCAGAAATATACGTGATTTTGACGTAACCATTCCAACTGGGGAGTCTAGCTTTTCTTTTATTTTAGACTCGAACAATGCATTCCGTAATACCGAAATTGAATCCTTGCTTGTTTCAATATTTTCCTCCATTGTCAAATGGCCTAATTTTTATTATTAGAATATAAAGTGGTCAGAATATATATTGCGATGACCCGGACCTCTTAATTTTCAAAAATATTTTAAATGCGACGATTGTTAAATTTTATAAATGTCTATCACTTATTTTATGTATCTCGACTTGCCAAATGTGCAACAATACCACACGCTTCGTATCTACTTATAATTTTCAGCCTTAAAATAACTACCAGCGAACTTCATTCAAAATCAATTAATAATAATTCACTTAAATTAATCAAAACTTTTATTCTTAAAATACCAAAAAAATAATTCAACTAAAGACTCCAAATTAACAAATACGGAGACCCTCCGTAAAACCAACCACTCTGGTCGACGCGGCCGGCAAAAAGCAAATTTTAATCTCAAATTTTCGTACCAACTTGAGTTTTGTTGGCGCGAACAAAGAAAATTCAAAATATTTACAATAATAAAGTATTTACAAAATTAAAACAAAATTTAAAATCAATCAATTATTAAAAACTCAAATGTAATATAATATTATTTCTAAAAAATTGATTTTGGAACACGACATTTTTGCTCCTCTGGCTTTTGATGGTGAAACACGGTGAAGAGCCGGTGGTTTGCCACAAAAGACACAGATAGTGGTCCAAAATCTAAAATAAATTACTTCCATCGGAGGACTTTCCACAGGATAATTTTTTTCTTTGGTAGATGTTTATTGTTGCAAGAATAAATGAAATTAAAAATGTCAAAACAATTTAATTCCATTAATACTGGTTCTGGTGTTAAAATTGCCGGTCCACACGTGATTTTATCCTTCATGATTATAATTTTGTCAATAATTTTGTTGTTCTGCTCTTCATCCCTCTTAATTTCCATTGTCATTTTAGTATGATTTTCCAAATTTCCATTTTCTTTTTTATTTAAATCTTCATTTTCTAAATTTTTATTTTCTAGAGCAATTAATTTATGATTTCCCAATTTTTTCTTTTCTTTCATAACAACCATATCTTTAGTCTTTAAATAATTTAATTTGTTGTTCTCCAAATTTTCCTCTTGGCCAATCGTATTTTCATTTTTCAAAGTTTTAATTTTCAAACCAATCAAGTTTTCACTTTTCTCATCCACTACAACTTCTGTTGTTAATACTCCATCGAATTTTTCATCCAATTCAATTAATCCATCCATTTTATGCTGCGATTCTGCATGCAACTTATCGTACTTTTCATGTGTTGTTTCCATTTTATCCATTTTTCTATCCATCCTATCACAGTTCATATCAATACTTTCTTTTAGATTAGCAATGTCTTCTCTTATTTTTTTAAACTGCCTCATCATTTCTTCCATCATATTTGCACCTGGAATAAATTGCCGACTACAAGTCTCTTCAAAACTTTGCTGCTTCTCCATTATAATATGTTAAATAAATTTTTATACATCTTTAATATTATTGTAAATTTCTCAGGGTTTATTGCGAGTTCAAACGTTAGTTTCGCCCCACGTTGCATGCGACAATAAATGCGATGACCCGGGCTTCTCAATTTTCAAAAATATTTTAAATGCGACGATTGTTAAATTTTATAAATGTCTATCACTTATTTTATGTATCTCGACTTGCCAAATGTGCAACAATACCACACGCTTCGTATCTACTTATAATTTTCAGCCTTAAAATAACTACCAGCGAACTTCATTCAAAATCAATTAATAATAATTCACTTAAATTAATCAAAACTTTTATTCTTAAAATACCAAAAAAATAATTCAACTAAAGACTCCAAATTAACAAATACGGAGACCCTCCGTAAAACCAACCACTCTGGTCGACGCGGCCGGCAAAAAGCAAATTTTAATCTCAAATTTTCGTACCAACTTGAGTTTTGTTGGCGCGAACAAAGAAAATTCAAAATATTTACAATAATAAAGTATTTACAAAATTAAAACAAAATTTAAAATCAATCAATTATTAAAAACTCAAATGTAATATAATATTATTTCTAAAAAATTGATTTTGGAACACGACAATATACATTAATATTCATATATTATAAATAAAAAATTAAATAATTGGCTACAAAAGAAAATTGTATTTTTTGAAAACCGAAGTTAACTTTCAGGAATACACTGAGATTTTTCTTTTCCTCTAAGCCCACAGACGATTGACATTTTTAAAATACGTATATTTAATATATACGCTATACGGTGGTTGTCCTGCCTGCAGGGCCTCTCCCGGTGACATTTATGGCTAGTCCGCCCCTACTAACTTCCGTATCGTTAGATGGCAGAGTGAAATTAACCTCACTGTTTTTATAATTTTGAATTGTTTATCTTAGGTAAAATCATGGATATCGTTGGAAATTTGCCTATCGAGCTTGCACAAAAAATTTTAATTAAGTTATCTCCGGACGATATGTATAATGCTTGGTATGTGTGCATGCAGTGGAGATGTCACATGAACGATGAAATCTTTTGGAAAAAGAAGTGTAAAATGGACGATGTTAGGGAAATTAATGAAAGTGCGACATCAGAAACTTACAATAAGTGTATTCAACATTATCCTAATTATTGGATGGTAAGAAGTTGTTTTGTTGCCTAACAGGCGGTGTTAAATTTTTTTTTAGGGGCATTATATGTACTGCCGGGCGTTATATTCTAATTGGAAGAACAACGTGTATGAAAGAATAACTGTTTATTTATCAAATAGAAATACTGCCCTTCGATATTTGGATGACGAAATTGCAATCTTGGTACCAATGAATAACAATTTAATAGTTTTGAATTCGAACACCGGAGTGGTAAATAAATTATTATTTAAATAAGTTATTAAATGAGATTGAATATTGGAAAGTTTTAGGTTCAAAATATGTATGGAATTGTTCCACACTTTTTCTTAGGTGAAGTTGAAATATACGATAACCTGGTGGTATTTTGTAGTCATCGAAACCTAAAAGTGTGGAACATAAAAAACAAAGAGTGTGTGTTCCAATACAGTTCTGAACATAGTTTAATAAAGTCGATCACAATTTTCAAAAATTTGTAGGTTCCAAAATATTAACTTGTCTTTTATGAGTAAGAATGTTAATTTTAGTATTGTGGCCGGTGTTCCGATTCGAAATCATGTAGCTTCTTTATGTGTTATTGATATGAAAACTAGTAAAATAATGTATAGAAGAGACAGCGTTGAAAAGGTATGCTTCGATAATGATATGCTGGCATTAGCTATGCTGAATGGCGAAATTGAAATTTTCGACTTAAATTTTAGTCTGATGCATGTGCTAAAAGCAGAGAGCGATATCGAACCACTACAAATAGTGGTAAATATTAAAATTTGTTGTATCCGTATAAATAAAACTTAAATACACATTTGTTCTAGATTAAAGGCGATTATTTGATTTATTTCGCTCAATACAATTTGACCAAAACATATTTTGCACTTATTTGGAATGCTAAAACTGGAAAACTTTTGCGCAAAATTGCACACATTTTGTATTACAAATCTTGCATCGTTTTACATGAAGATAAACTGATTTATAGCACAAGGGAAGATAATAACAAAGCTGTCTTCAAACTTTGTAATTTTATTACAGGAGAGGTGTTAATCACAATACGTAAGTTTTTCAGTTTCACCTACTAATAGTAGAAGTTAGCAATGGAAATTAAAATTAATCTGCTCATTTGTATATGAGCAAGGAGCAAGGAAAATTATCTTGTTGGTTGGATTTTAAATATTATTTTATATTTTCATTTTTATATATTATGCATCACAAATTTCAGCATCAAATTTGTAGGATTTGTCAATTTTAAAACACCAGAACCAAAAATTTTAATTTCTGCAGCTAACATAAAAAATAGTAGGTAGTTACCAGGTATATCTTTTGCTTGCAGATGCTTCTTCCATTTTTACAGCGGCAAATAGTCGATTCATGTTTATGGAATCACAGCTTTTTGGTAGAGCATATGGGTGGTGCTTGAAGACTGGAAATTTAATAATCGATGCTCTTACAACAAACTGCTTTGGATATAAGATGACTGAACGGAAATTCGCGTATTTAGAAGATCGTCCGTTGAGTTTACACATTTTGAATTACGAACACGAATTAAAATATTAAATATCAATCGAGTGTTGAATACCTTTTTATAATTTTGTAATAAAAACATTTGTTGGTGTTGGTGGTTGCCGCATGACTGTTAAAAACAGGGTTACAGGCATTCTCCAATTTGGATTAAGCAGCAGTGGGGTCTAAATGCTGAACCTTTCTCTCAGAGAAAGAGGCTATATCCGATGATGGATGTTATAGTTGGATAAAAAAAAGATAGATTTTATTACAGTATAAGGTATAAAAATAAATTATAATTGAGATTGTTTCGCGATGTGTGGACTAAAAATGGTGGCAAATGAAAATGCTCATTGACCTGAACCGTCTTTTCACAGTCACATTTTGGTTGATTTTTACCTGCAACCAAAAAAGGTTGCCCACGCTTGTTCTAGTCCATCTGCATGTTAATTCTAAGCTGAGGGTGCTGCTTCTGAAGTTGCCTCATTTTGTTTTGTGGGAAGCATAAATATTTAAGACCGAAAAACTCTCATTTTGATTTAACTAAGTCTTTAATTTTGTAAAAAAAATTGTTGTGAGGTCATCCAAGCAAAATAACCTGCGAGAAGAACGAAATTTTAATTTAATTATTATAAATGAAAGTTTTGTAAAAATTAAAATGTAAGTACGAAAAAATTCTGTGTTTTTGAAAATTAAACGAAATTAAATTAAATTAATCAATACAAGTAAATTGCTCATCTAACTCATTCAGCACCCGGTATATTATGACTGGTAATATGCATGTGACCAGGGCTGGGCAAAATACATGAAAATATGTATTTGAAATACAAAATACATTTGTTTTGGGTATTTGAAATACAAATACATTTTGTTCCGAGTATTTAAAATACAAAATACAGTATTTCAATTATAGTACATTGTTATACCTGCAGGTTGTAGGAATAACAATTTGTTATACCTGGTTGGGAACAAAGCAAATAACAATACAATACAACGGCAGGGCCGTATTTAGTAACATCGTCGAATGAAAAAAATCGCAAACAAAAATTTTTACGTTACGGTTACTGAATACGGCCCTGTCTATTTGATGTTATCAATTTTAAAGTATTTTGTAATTTGTATTTGAAATACAAAATACATTTGTTTTAGGTATTTGAAATACAAAATACATTGAAAATATATGTTGAAATACAAAATGTATTTCAAATACTGCCCAGCCCTGCATGTGACTTTACGTCCTTATTACTATCGAAAGACAACGTACGGGGTAGGTATGAAATTATTAAATTCTCATACCTTCCGTAACTTGCTTTTGTAATACGTGTTCTTCTTCAAAAGTTCACTGGCGAATAAACTACAGGAGACTGGACTGTTGATTAATTTGTTTCTAATTATAATTATTTAAAATACTAAATTAATACAATTAAAATATTAAATTACGTTGTTGATATAAAATGCGCTGATACGTGTTGTATCTGCGAGTTGCGGATGAGGACTGGTCGTATCGTCCTAAATAACAACTCCTTGACAACTTGTGTTGCCAAGGATATTATGATTCCTGTATGCACCTCGTCGGTTCCTCGATTCACATCAAATAAATAAACTGATGTCATTGCTACCGCTACAACAATGACGCCGATAGTCCGAGTCTTGGGAGTTTCAGTAATGTTTGGGGATTATTTAAAATATTCTTTTAAATAATAATAAGTCTGGGTTACTTATGTTTATATTTGTAATTTAAGTTCTCATTTGCTATAATTTCATTAGTAAAATTTTTAAATTGATAAGTTCGAACATTGTGCTATTCCCTGTTAATGTAATGTAAGAATAAATATATTAAAATTATCAATTTCATAATATAGGAAACCGGCATAACCATTTGAGATTTTCAAATTGAATTATTTGCGTTTATAACCACCAGGGAGAGTACTCAAGTTAACACGGCATTACAATAAATTTAAGAAGCGACTTAAAACAAAATTGATGATTTTTATTGGTCTGTTTTGTCTTAAATCGCCTTTTAAATTTAAATGCCTTGATAACTTTTATTTTGAAATTGGTCCTTAAATTAATAAATTAAATAGAACATTAATTTAGCAAAACAATAGCGCCAAAATGTTCGGCCGATTTCTAGAAAACTGTGAAATTGAAGCAAATTACTCTCGTAGCTGAATAATTCTCCAGAAATCCACTTGCTTGCACTTCTGGATCAACTACAGTGCCACCAAGCTAAGAAAAACTCCGGAAAATATGTCAACTAATTTGATAAAAATTTGAATGAACCAATGAACATCGAGTTATTTCTCAAGTACATTCTGTTGTAAAAGTTACAAATCATTGTGTGTCAATTGTCATTGTGCTGGTTCGTTTTCGTGTTATTCATATTTGAGCTTTATTGCCTACAAAAAAGGGTTCTTTATAAAACAAATCTTCATAACTATATTTAATAAATCAATTTAATTAAACATTATTTGGTAAGTACTTTTTTAGGTTAGAATGCACTTTAATTTTCATTTGAGTGTACATATTTAAATACACCAGCGGCAGCCACGCCCCTTCAGAGCTTTTCTTAGTGTGGTCAAACTGTACACTATTCGATAGATGGAAAACATGAGTTAGAGAATATTTTCATTAGTGTTAATGTTTTGCTAATTTAATGCCCTGCATATAAAATGTATGTAGCATAAATACAAAGAAAAACAAAATTTCGTACAACTTATTTGTACACACTAGAACAAATTATTAATAACACCTAAGACTGACGAAAAAGTTTAATTATTGTAAATTTTTATCCTACGGACGACTACTTCATCTGCCAGTTGATTTTGGCCCGGGTGGGTTTTCAGATGGTTTCGTAGATTAGCTTTCGACGTACATTTGTAATCGCAAACCTCACAAGCATACGGTTTTTCCCCCGTGTGACTTCTCAAGTGGCTCCGTAAGTTGTCTTTAATTGAACATTTATAATCGCACAAATCACAATGATACGGTTTTTCACCAGTATGAGTTCTAATGTGATTCCCAAGCTTTGATTTTTCTGCAAATTTTAAAGAACAGAAGTTACACTCAAAACGTTTATTCCCCGTGTGTGTTATCAAGTGACGCTTGAGTTGACAAATGCGTGGGAACTTTTTCTCGCATAGGTCACACGAAAACGGCTTTTCACCGGTGTGGGTTCTTAAATGTCGCTGCAAAGTTCCCTTTTCGAGGAATTTTAAGCCACATGATTTACATACGTGCGGCTTTTCACCAGTGTGTGTTTTTAAGTGGTTATTCAAGGTGCACTTATGAGAAAATTTGGCCCCGCATATCTCGCAAACGAATGATTTTTCGCCCGTGTGCGTTCTCAAATGACTAGTTAGTTGGCAATTTCGGGGAAATCTCATACCGCACAGTTCACATCCAAACGGTTTTTCGCCAGTATGAGTTCTTATATGTCGGTCCAAGGTGCTCTTCTTTGGAAATTCTATGTTGCAAATTGTACACAAGTGCGTCTTTCCTCCTATCTGGGCTTTCAACCTAGAAAACAAATTAGTTTTGGTTTCTAAGTTACCATTTAGTCGAGGTTCGATAAGAGAACCTCCTTCGTCCAATTGATACTCCGTATCTGGTGTTAGTTCCATTTTAATTTCACATCCTTGATCTACTATTTGCGTATTTGATACGTGAACTCGCAAATGCGTTTGTAAGTAATCTTTACGTAAAAATTTTAAATTACAAATTTCACACGAAAACGGTTTTTCCCCGGTGTGAGTTCTCAAGTGCCGTTGTAGCGTTCCCTTCTCGAGAAATTTAGTACCGCACAATTCGCATTCGTGAGGTTTTTCGCCGGTGTGTGTTCTTATGTGGTTTGTCAACCCGGATTTGTGTGAAAACTTCCAACCACAAATTTCACATACAAACGGTTTTTCCCCCGTGTGCGTCTTGAGATGACTAGACAGCTGGCAATTACGCGGAAACTTTTTCCCACAAACGTCACAAGAAAACGGTTTCTCACCGGTATGTATTCTCATGTGTCTGTCCAAAGTATTCTTTTTCGAAAACTTTGTATTACAAATCGTGCAATGATAACTTTTTACGCCCGATTCTGAAACTTCATACTTGACCGCCTTTTTTATCTTCTCAATTTGCGCACTCGGATCGTCCGAGTCAATTGCGGTTTCAACAGATTTTTCTTGTGAGGTACTCGGCATTTCTTTATCATCCGAGAGTATTTTTTTATCCGAATGAGTTTTTTCGTGGTTCTTCAAACTACACCGATACGAAAATTTCAAATCACAAACTTTACAAACAAACGGTTTTTCGCCGGTGTGGGTTCTTTTATGACTCGTTAGTTGGCAGTTACGAGGAAATTTCTTTTCGCAAAAGTCACAGGCAAACGGTTTTTCACCAGTGTGAGTTCTCATGTGTCTCTCCAAAGTGTTTTTTCTTAGAAAAGTTACATTGCATATGCCACACAAAAATGATTTTTCGCTGGTGGTAGGCACTTTTACCACAGTCGATTTTGAAGGAGGCTGATAATTTGAGTCACTAACATCGATATCTGACGAGGAGTTCCCTTCCCACTCCTCATGACTATTAAAATCAAAAGGTGAATATTCATCTTTAATATCAATTACATCGTGCAATTCCTCGACCTTACAGTCAACCTCCGTATGTACTTCCATTTTGATTTCATGCTCACTGTGTAAATAGAAACTGTTTGCTAGTTTTGAGACGTTCTGATTGTGTTCGTCTTCTAATTCGTCCGCTGGTTCTTCTTTAATCATCTTTAAGCTTTTTCAAATTAATTTTGTCCTATAAAAAATAATGGTAAGGTTATGTTTTTTTAGTAAAACTACTTACCTTATTATTAGGGTTATTAGCCAAAAATACTTGTTCTTCTGTGGAAATCAAAATCAAACTGAATTAAACTAATTGCATAGCTAATATTATGTGATTTACTATAAAATTTGACAACCGATATCAAGAGTAAAACTGTAGTTGCCGCTTAAATACTGTAGATGGTAGCATCGTTTTGTTGGCAGGGGCGGCCGCATAAGCAGGCGAAATAGATTACACACCCGTGGCCAAAACAACAAAACTTTTATAAATATTCTAATTTGTCTGTGTCAGAATGCAATTTGACGTACCATTAATTTCTAGGTTAAATTTTTATTTTAATAATTTAATTTGACTCTTTGAATCGCTGCTGCTCCTAAAAGTAATTTTGTCAGATTTTAATTTGATATAAATTTATATTTTGTACTTTTACTCCAGGTTTTCTGTAATTTCCCACCAATCCTACCAAACTTAATACTCCAATATTGAATATTTAACTTTTTTAAATATAATTTGCACATACCAGGGTTGGTTTATAAAATAAAGCACATCAATATATTATAATAAAATTTATTTTTGCATAATATGAAAGTACCATAACTATAATATCAATATTTTTACAAGTAAACAAACTGTACTCGTTACTGCATTCGTAACGTGCAGAATTCCAACAAAATATTCGGAATTCCGTACCCGCAATGCTGAATACCGAACCACGAGAACTACACGTTCGAGATTCCCTGTAGGTGCTTGTTGTAAGGGATAAACTACGAGCAAAAATGTGTATTCCTTTTTTTTCTTTCCATCTTTTCTTTTTATGGAAGAACTTTTGTTGATTTTTGCATCCGTACTCTTTCATTAGCAAGACTGAGCCATTCAGGGCTACAGAAAGTACCGAGAATCCAGACTTCTTCTCACTTCCCGAAACTAACATCCGCTTCTTTGCCCTATCTTAGAGCCATATACCAGAACTATTCGGATAATTTACTCCTCATGACACTTAAGAGGTAGAAAAAATCGTAAAAAGTCACTAGGTAACATGTAACCAAGAGCCACCCAGAACTTAAAACGGAGGGTTTTTAAAGTGGGTAGGTCTCTGAGCAGATCTCAGAAGTCTCCGAGTAGTAGGTCATAGTATCAAGAATCTCGTTAATCTAGTCATGCGCATCAATGTAAACAAAATAACGGATATCCCTAAAATCTATCCAATTCATAAATTACACGATGGTTCCCAGATTTATTCCTACGTAACTACTTCGGAGGTTATAACCAGACTTACATTTGTATGACTTCCTAAGTGTCTTTGCAAGTGAACTTTTTGTGAAAAATGCTTATTGCAAATATTGCACACAAAAGGTTTTTCCCCTGTATGGTACCGGAAGTGCCGTACGAAATTCGACTTTTTGGAAAACTCTTTACCACAAATTTTGCATACCAGTGGGTCATTCCCCACGTGCGTTATCAAGTGAAGTGGGAAGACTCTTTGTACCGGCGGTTTTTCAGGAATTATTTCTTTAACGGCGTGAGTCATTGAATGCCTCTGTAAATGTGTTTTTCGCGTGAATTTCTTGTGACAAACTTCACACTCGAATGGTTTTTCTCCGGTGTGGGACATCACGTGTCTCTGTAAATACCTCTTCCGTGGAAATTTTTTCTGACAAAAATTGCATGCAAATGGTTTTTCTCCGGTATGAAATCGAAAATGGCGTTCCAGGTTTATTTTCTCAGTGTACCTCATTCCGCATACTTCACATCCGAACGGTTTCTCTCCCGTGTGAGACCTTAAATGTCGTAACATGTCTGCTTTCTGTAAAAACTTTTTTTCGCAAACTATGCAAGAAAATGGTTTTTCGCCACTGTGAATTTTGATATGTCGCTGCAAACTTGTTTTTCTCGAAAATTTCCTGTCGCAAGTGTTACAGGCAAATGGTTTCTCACCGGTGTGATTTCTGAAGTGACGGACCAAATTTCCTTTTTCCGTATATTTTTTGTCACAAATATCACAAGCAAATAATTTTTCTCCGGTGTGAGTTTTTAAATGTCTTTGCATATCTGCTTTTTGTGAAAATCTTTTACCACAAGTTTCACAAGAATACGGTTTCACTCCCAAGTGATTACGAAAATGACGTTGTAAATTCACTTTTTTAGTATAGTTTTTGTTGCAAATTTCACAAACAAACAGTTTTTCGGTACAAAAGCTTTGTGTACTTTCGGAGAGCAACAACTGATTGTCACAAGTTTTAATAGAAAGAGATCGGCCGTTTTCATCATTCCCTGCTTCAAATTTTATAAAAACTTCTTCTTCACCAAGTTTTAATTTATTTCCTGGATGGAAATTACACAAATTTTCTAATTTACATTCAGAACTTTTTATTTCCATTTTAATCTCGTAGTTGTTGTGAATATCATCGCTAACAAACTGGAAGCAGCTTGGAAATTGTTCGTCCTCAATTTCATCCTGAGGTTCCTCTTTAATCGCGATAACAATTTCCTGTTCCTTCTTTCGACAGTTTGACATATTCAGGTTATGTTAATAATTTATTTTAATTTATATTACTTTTGCAGTAATTTTACCGTTGAAATATAAAGAAAGCATAATAGAAATTCGACTGGAATTGTTAACAACTTAAATGTTATTTTAAGTTGAATTTTGACCTGTAAACGTCATAAATCAACACAACTTTTCGAACATTGCAAAAGATGCCGCTAGGTTGAAACCAATAAGGGCAGACGACATCGAACGTCTGCATTCACTAATATTTATGAGATAGTCAAAGCAAATCAAAAAGCGCCTATTTAGACATCGCATAACTTTTCCCATTTTTACATTTTATTTTTTATAAACTTTTACAAATAATAATAAATTGCAAAAAACTGAGACTACAGCGACCTACGGGAGAGTTCAACGAACTAAAAATTTAACGGGCAATTCAAAATACTGCATTTATGCACTTGGAAAGAAATGTAAAATAAAACTTGATTAGTTTAAAAAATTAGGTTTGAAAATTTTAACCAATTTGAATTAAAAGTAAATTAACATTTTAATAAAAAATGAAAATAATCTAGCCTAAATTTTAAAAAATCAATCAAGTTTGAACTTTGAACTTGGATGAACAGCAACACGCGCGACTCGAACAGTGGTTCTTTGAACTATTTAGCAATATTTTTACAAAACATAGTTCTTAAAACTACGTGCGTGTGCGTGCCGCGTTGCTTCTTGAAGATTTCTATAATTTGTGTTTGAGTTTACGCGGTTTCAAGGTGCAGTTTCTGTTATTTAATAATAATTGTATTAAATAAAAATAAGTAATAATTAAAAAATAATTATTATACAGGTAAGTATAAAACTATCTTTTTTATTGCTTAACTTTTTTTTTATTAACTGCATTTTTTCTGGTTGCCCAAACTTTTTTGAAGGGAAAACGTCCGTTAAAAATTTTTTTAAATTTCCGAAAAACATTGTTTACCGTTCTAAATGGTAAGATGCTATAAATGAGGCAAGTGGTATTTCTAAACCTATAAATAAATACTCTCTCACGTGTTTGTGACGATCATTTTTCAAACAAATGCTTCACAAGTACACTGAAAAAAAACCTTTCAGAAAGGTCCCGATATTTTTTCTACAATATTTTTTAATTTATCTACAAGTTTATCTTCAACCATTGCTAGTAAATCGCATTAGTCCTCAATCAATAAGTATTGGCTGTCCAAGTCCTACCGTTCAATTATTTTCTCCCGTTGCCAATATACACCATATTCAAATCTGTCAAGTTCTAACTGTGAATTAGTTTCTCTTATTGCTAATGGGCACGTTCAGCGGGTGCCAACCGTTGAGTTGCTGAGTTAGCGGCCTCGTGTGAACGGTACGCTGGGTAGGTCATATAACCCAGCAGTTGAGTAAACTTCCCAGCAGAAATAAAGTACGCTTGGTTAGTGATTTGTTTGGCAGCGGTTTTTCAAAAGTTTTTTTGGGAGGTTAGAAAATGGAATTTAAAATTACAACGCATTATTTAGTGGTCAGTGGTGATAAAAATTCACCCGTAATCGAGAATAATAATATTTTATTACAATCGCTGGTTTTAATTCAATTAATTAAATTTTTTAATTTTAATAATTTATAAATTAAAATAAAAGAACGTTGTGGAATTTTACATAATAACTCTTTATTATAAATAAATAATCTTTTACCAATAATTGTATATCAATAACTTTCAAAGGACTTTGTGACACCCTGTATTATTACGATACAAAGTGTAACCTTGACAACAAATATACTGTAAGTTGATGACTCTCAACGTACCGTTCAGCCGAATTCTTTCCGCTGTCATAAAGCATACCCAGCTGCTTTACTGATGTTACTCAACGGTTGGCACCCGCTGAACGTGCCCAATATTTCTCCCATTGCTAGTTCATTTCATACAAGTTCTAGTCAGTGGCGTATTTAGGGGGGGGGGCAAAATTATTTTTGTATTGTAATTTTCTAACTTTATATTAAGCGATTGACCTTGAAAATTTAAAAAATTTTTGTCTGCGGCGCTATTACAAGACTCGCTTTGCTCATGCCCCCCTCCCCCGAATTAAATTCCTGGCTACGCCACTGGTTCTAGTTGAATTATTAGTTTCTCTTATCGATAATATTTCTCCCGTTGCTAGTACACCTCATGCAAGTTCTACTGGTGAATTACCCATTTTACTGTGATTGAAGGATATTTATTGTTTTAAATTTAGTCTACGTGACTAAATTTTAAACTTTAAAATTTTGACTTCAAGTGATGTATTAATTTTATATATTACAACTTTTTCTTGCGTGGAGTTAACTCTAAAATGCTACGAACATTTAGTTGCTGTGGTATAGTCAATTTGCGACATTTAGGAGGGGTCTAGGACTTTTCTTCGCGGCCGTTTCGTTGCGGCCGTTTCGCCGCAGCCGTTTCAACGCGCACCCGTTCGGACGCAAGCGTTTCGGCGCAAGGATCATTACGCGCAAGACCTATTAGTCGCGATCCTTTTGACCGCAAGACCAATTAGCCGAGGTCCTTTTGGTCGCAAAACTTACATATCGGATTATCGCATTAACGGCGATATTTTTCTTTAGTTTTTTTTAAATTGGTTCAACACTGATAATATTTTTCTATATAAATAGATTAATTTTACTTTGAAAAATTCATTAAAAATAAAATGGAGCAGTCAATAATAAGTAAACGCGGTAAAGAAAAATTTCGATTATTTACGAGGACTTGCGCATAACTTTGAAATGCGTAATTGAAATCCTACTTTTGTAAAGTTTTGTTTTTAAACTTTTGAATAATAAATTTATTATTAAATAATCTCCTTATTAATTTTTTCAAGTTGTTTTTAAAATTACAAATAATAATATATATTTTATTTTTTGTGCACTTTTATGCAAACGGCCTTGCGGCGAATCGAATTTGCGACAAACAGTCTTGCGGCGAATTGATTTTACGACAAACAGTCTTGCGGCAAATAGTCCATGCGACCAATAAATTTTGCGTCGAAATGGCTTTGCAACGAACTGGCTGCAGCGAATTGGCCGCGTTGAAACGGCCCCGTCGAAACGGCCGCGACGAAACGCTTGCGACGAACTGGCCCATTCCCCAGTAAAGTATATTCAGATTTAGAACAGAATGATATATGATAACCCTGCAGGTTTAGAATTTTTAAAATCTCAATTTCATAATGCTGCCCGTAAAGATCCTAGTTGGAATATTAAAAATAAAATTTTTGCTTTACTTTTTTGGACCGAGAAAGGTCCACGTTATTGTCGATTTCTTAAAAATGATTTAAAATTGATATATGTATCGACAAACGTTTACAAATTTAATTTATTTACTTAATAACAATTATAAATTACAACAAATATTTACTTGCATACTCGATGCCCACAACGAATCTGCAAAACTGTTTCTTATCTAGTTTGGGTCATAACTTTTATTTACAATTTTATTGTTATTACTTGCGCGTACCAACTATTGGTACTACTATTTAAATTTAAATTCAAACGTTACACTCTTCACATCTTAGTCCTTTAGTCGGTCGAATCTCGGTATCGTGCTGGTTTAGTTATGTTTCTTCGAGGGCGGTTAACCATGCCCACTTGTGTAGTTTCTTCCTGTGGTCTTTCTAGTTCTTCCTCCGCTTCGATATTTGTCATCTCAGTTTCTCTCTCTTATATGTCCACCTGTCTTGCTTAAGGAGTGCTTCCTTCTTCCTTTTGTTCTTGTCCATTTTCTCCTTTGCTGCTTTCTGTGACTGCTTCTGTATGTGGACCCAATATTACTTCCTTAATTTCTTCCGTTTGTATTGTCTCTTCTTCTAGAATCTACACTTGGTACTGCCTTAAATATTTGGTCTAGATGTCGTTTCCACCAGGTACCATAGCCCGGTATTTTGCATAGGTATGTTCTTACCCCGCATACCTTTGCGATTGTCGCTCTAATCCAAAATTCCTTATTCCTGTTTCTATAGTCTTTTACGTAACCTTTGTCTTCTTCCTTAAATAACTGATTCCTTCCCCCTCTAATAACTTCTTGGTCTTGCACCCTCTTTTTATTTTGTGGTCCGAGCGCATCAAATCTTGTTCTTATTTCACTACCGAACATTCGATAGGCCGGGGCTGCTTTAATTGTGCAGTGTTCTGTGGAACGATATATTAGTAAGTATCAAGCTAAAATACGGCTTGCTGGTATGTCCGAATTCTTTGGGTCTTCTAAAGCCTTTTGCATTGCCGATTTGACTGATTTGACAGCATTTTCCGCTGCCCCGTTTAAAGCTGGGTGGCATGGAAGGCTGAGACTATGAATAACTCCATTTGCTTTACAAAAACTTTTGAATTCATCTGATGCGAATTGTAGGCCATTATCTGACACTACTTGCTTTGGAATTCGGAATTTTGCGAAAATTTGTCACTTCAGACGCATCGAGCAGTACTAAATACATTTTTCCCTGTACCGGACCGAAGAAAATCTATGTGAACCCTTTCGAACACCGCTTTTGCTTCTTGGAAACGTAGAACTTCTGACTTTGGAGGATTTGCTCTAAATCGGTTGCATATTTTGCACGTTCTTTCCATATTTTTTATTTCTGCATCCATTTTTGGCCACCAGAAATATGATAGCGCTGAGCTTTTCATCTTCACCACTCCACTATGTGCCAAGTGTAATTCTTAGTGATGGCTGAGATAAGACGTCTCGCAAGACTTGCGAAAGTCATGTCTTGTCTTGCTTCAGCAAACTTCACCACTCCACTATGTGCCAAGTTTAATTGCTAATTCTTCTAATAGTTTCTTAAGCCCTTATGCCCCCACATAATTATTCCTTCTTCCAGTGTCAGTTCCTTTTGTCTGCTTAAATAGGGGCTAAAACTTGGATCTTGTTGAATTCTGTAATCTTTCCAACCGTTTAGTATTTCCCTATACACCTTTGCCAATATTTCATCGTCCTTTAAAGATTCCTTTATATTTTTCGCTGAAATCGGTGCTTCAAAATCGTTTTGTATAAAATTGATGTGGTTAAATTCTGCACTTACTTGTGGAGCTTCGTTTAATGGTAATCTTGACAAGCAGTCTGCGTTTGAATTATCTTTTCCTTGCACATATTTAATCTCAAAATCGAAATTGTTTAAATAAATTGCCCATCTGTGCAATCTTTCTGCCGCCATTGTCGGCAATCCCTTTTTGTTTCCGAACAAATAGATTAGCGGCTTATGATCCGTTGTCAAAATAAACCTTTTACTGTAGTAAAAGGTGTAGTAAAAGGGGGCTATTGCCCCCCCCCCTGGATCCGCGCCTGTGTATAATTTCGTATTCAATTTGATCGATCTTGACATTTTCCGGAATATCAATACCAGCTCTAGATGGTTTGAATAATACCACGTTTGTTTTTTCTTTGTTGAGTTTCATGTTGTTTTGGTGAAACCAATCTTCAACCCTCCTAAAAACCAAATTTAAGGATTTTATCACTTCCGGCCAAGTATCCCCACATACATTCGAATCATCAACATAATTTGTGCATTTATGTTTGTGCAATTATGTTTTAGAGTGTAATATTTGCAATCAACGTAAAACTTCACCTCATTTTAAACCTGTCCCTTTGCAAGATTTTCCAAATTTATATGAACCTTTTGAAAGAACCGCGATGGACATTGTAGGTCCTTTTTTCACTTCGGATAACGGAAATAAATATCTATTAACATTTCAAGATCATTTTACCAAGTACGCGGAGGGTCTAGGACATTTCGCCGGCGCCTATTTCGCCGTCGACGTTTCGACATTTTTTTACCTTAATCTACATATAACTCAAAAGTTATAAAAAAAACTATAACATTTTGACTGCAAAAATTAATATTTTCTGGGCTATGAAGAAACGGTCTAAAAGGTTAGAAAAGCAAAAATAAAAAAAAACCTTCGAGGGTTTGAATTTAGAAAAAAAAATTCCTTAAATATTTTTCTTAAAAAAGTGTGACACCCTGTATGTAAGCTATAAAATCAATCAATTAAATTATTGATTGAGAATGTTAAAGTAATCTATAACTTAAAAGTTATAAAAAGAGCTATAACATTTTGACTGCAAAAATAAATATTTTCGGGGCTATGGAAAATTAGAAATTAGAAAAGCAGAAATGAAAAAACCCTCGATATTTTTTATATTTTTTTATTTAATTTGTATCCTTATTAATTTTTTTATTTAATTAAATTAAAGTTTCATTTAAAGTTTCAATTAAAGTTTCATTAAATAATATATAAAATTTTATATATAATTTAATCTTTTAGCTTCTGTTTTATATTTTTTAATTAACGACGGCGAAATGGGCGACGGCGAAACGGCCACGGCGAGACGTCCCATTCCGGTACGCGGAAGCTATACCTTTACCTGATCAAAAAGCCGACACAATCGCGAAGGCTTTCGCCACTCAAATTATTTCGAGACACGGAACTCCTAAAACAACTGATCACAGATCAAGGTGCAAATTTCGTTTCGAAAAATTTTAAAGAAACTTGCACACTACTTCAAATCGAGAAAATTCAAACAACCGCGTATCATCCGCAATCGAACGGAGTAATCGAACGATCACATCGCGTTTTTAAGGACATCTTAAGCTGTTATATTTCGTCAACGCAACGCGATTGGGACGAATGGATACCCTATGTTCTAATGGCATATAGGTCCCACATTCATAGCTCTACCGGTCATTCACCATTTTTCTTATTACACGGACGAGACATGGTATTACCTTAAGTACGACGTCAGCACACATTATCCTTCAGAAATGATGTGCAGGTTAAATAAAGCTTATACGGACGTTAATAAAATAATGACAGAGAGCAGCAAGAGACGCGCGAAGTATTTCAATCGAAAACCAAATTCCGCGAATTTTTAATAGGAGACCTAGTATACCTTCACGAAGAGGCCAATAAAGTAGGTGTATCGAAGAAATTAAACAGACCTTGGATCGGTCCCTACAGAATATTAGAAAGAATTTCCCCAGTCAACTACCGCATCACGAAAGTTGGATCTAGAAAAGATCAGGTGGTACATTTGAATCGATTAAAGCCCTACCGGTGCGGAATAGAAGAAGCAGAAGAAGAAATCAACGACGTGGTTGAACGGAGAAACACTGACCATTCCGAATGGAATTCTGAACCCAATACTGAATCACAAATAAATTTACTACCCTATACATATTTACCCCCTCAACGGAGAACCGTCCGAAGGACGAGGCAGCCAGAACCCGCTCCAACTGAAGAGCATGAATCGCCTGCAGGAAATATTGATGAACAATCTCCAATAGAAGAAAGGACACCCCCAGATTCCCCAGCGAGAGAGGAATCGCCTCAAGAAGAGATCCAATCTCAAGTCCAAAGCACACGTCCTGCACCACGACGATCCGAAAAATTGTTACGCCTATGGTTAATTATTTGCGAAGCTAGCATTAAGCATTTTATATAAGCAAGGGACCTTGAGCATTTCCGTTCGTGGAAAAAACAAATTGGTTACCATCAGCATGTCTACAGGCATGATAGTTAACTTGCGGGGGTGGACCGGGATAGGAAGGCAGTTCTGAATTAATCACGACAGAAGTCGGACGTGACATTTCGGACTCGGAATTAAATTCATTTCAAATCTGGGAATGTTTTTAAGTTTCTACAATGCGTTGTTAGTCGCGGCGGAGTGATAATAATTTGATTGGGTCATGGTGATGTTAAGTCACGTAATCAAAAGACAGGAGATCAAATATAATTGGGAATAATGAAGTATTAGTGATGAATCGAGAGCAATTGGTGCAGTAATCGAGTTTGTTAAGCTAATGGAAGTACTGATTTGGAGATTAACAAAATGGGTCAGATTTCGTAAATTAACGAATATCACAATTTGTTAGGAAAAAGGATTCCGAAAGTATTATCCGCTTGGTCGTTGTACGAGGTTCAATATATGATGGCGACGGGTTCATCTTTAGCGTTTAGGCTGGCAGGCAAATAGTGGTAGCAGTCCCACTCCATTAATGTGAGTAGCACAAGTTAAAATTTATATCAGTGAAGTGCAAATTGGTAGATTGATTATTGGTTAGGTTAACGAATGTTGATGCAATTAGTATTAGTCATTGTAGTGAGACAATGCAGTCATTTGTAAATAACGTAGAATGTTGATAATAATGATTATGACGTAGTAATTTTGTTTGACCTAAATAAGTCACAAAACTGTTTATTCTATTTCACCCGTCAGGTGGAATGGAATTATTTGTATTGTTTAGGATGTAATAATTAAGTAGTAAGTAAAGTTATTAATTCAGGGGATTTTAAAAGGTGTGGTGACGACCACGGCCGAGTAACTTGGGTTTAATTTTGATGTGATAAGTAATTTTAGTTATTGGATTAGATTGTTGATTTTTTATGGTCAAAGAATAATTGGTAAAATTTTAGAAGGTTGTAAACATGATTTTGAATGATTAAATATCGTTATGTGTATTTGGTATTTTTTTGACTTTCCTAACTATTCAACCACGCCCGAGGGAGTCATCAAGAGCCGGGGCAGTTTGTGTTTTTTGGGAGTTTTTTTTTCAGTTCAGAAGCTTGTAACAAAATCAACTCATCCAAATATCCGTCCCGACTTCCATTACTACTAAAGAAAAAAAAATTTTATCAAAACATAGTATTACCTTTTTCAATTCTCCAAGTAACATTTTTCAATAATCCGTAGCAGTACAAGTAGGCCCAATATTCAGTAGCTTGAACTGATAGTACAGTAACAGTAGGAAAATTCAATTAACTATACGTTCACAAATATTTATGATCTATTAACCATAATAGGATGAACAAGACAATTACTAAGTACATCCAGGTCAGCGATAAGGATGGGCAGATCGTCGATAATTTCCCATACGCATACCTTTTCTTGTGGGTGTGCGCATTCTGCAAGGAATCTCATGAATCATTCAAATGCGAGGCTTTCAAGGCGCTTTCGCCAACGGGTAGGTTCCGAGCGGCAACCGATAAAAACTTGTGCGTCAACTGTCTCAACCATGACAAGAAGTACAGGTGTCTGTCGTTAAAGAAATGCAAAGTATGTTTCAAACAGCACCACACCATACTCCACGATTCGTTTAGAGGCAAAGATTATCCATCCATATCTACTGATGATACAGCACCTACCCGTCTCGTCTTTAATGATGCATCACTACACCACGCATCAACGTACCATTACAAACCAACTGGGCTACTATGCCAGGGAAGCCGACTTCCAACAGGAGTTGGTGCAATGTAAGCACTGCTCGGCTTCCACAAAAAGATCCAAAATACCGTCACACATCGCCAGAGTGCACTGCGGCACACCCCAGTACGAGGAACATTGTGCGAAACAGCGAGCGGCAATCCAAGAAAAAGAAAATTTGAGAACCATAGTGGACGAGAGCCTGAGCCGGCGACAGTCTCGGCTACGCGCGGCTAATACGCGAAGTGAAAAATCAAAATAAAACCTCCAGTGAAAAAAAAGCACTAACATTCATTTACAAAGACATTATTTTTTTTGTGTCTCATATTTTTTTGATAATAGTTGACAATTACATGTATATTTTTTTTAGGGAATAATCAGAACAACTGATCTTTTTTTTTGTTTGTAACTAACACCATTTTCTCAGGTATTAATCATTAATTATGTAGACCGATTTAACGATATCGAACCCAGTGTTAAACTCAAAGTCATTAATTTACAAAAAAAGGGGATTTTTTTTTAGTTTTTCTTCTTTAAAAGGAAAACAGGAAGAGTCACGATGTACCACCACCTCTAGAAAATTATCATCCTCATACAGTCACGTCCTTTAAACATCAACGTGTGGATTACCGATCCGGACTCTATGTAGAAAAAGAAGCTGACGTACGCCTAGTAAATTCCTATTGGAAGATACTGAAGTACGTAGATGTAACCGAAATGCAAAAGTTTGGCGGACATAATGAAGATATACTAAAACGTCTGGACCAAACTATACGGTCAAAACCAAGCAACAAATTAAACGGGGAAGCCATCATACCTGCGCTATTAGCGCTAAGCACCAAAACAAAGGGACATTTCTTTATACCTCCACTGCTATCACAAATCACGAATTTGAAAATGTTAAACAACAAGTGTACTTCAATGCTATATGAGTTAACCGAAACAACCATGACGGACAACCAGAAGCAAAAAAGGTATTTACTAAATTTTCTCGGCTCGACCATCAAATTCATCTCAGGAAACCTCGACGCCAAAGATGGGGAACGTTTCGAAGAACACATAAATCAACTCAAGGCGGATCAAAACGTATTAAAGGATCTACTTAAACAACAGGTTTCCATAGTTACCAACACGTGGACACTTTCAACAAAACGATGACCCAACTACAAATTAACGAAGATGAGTTAAAAGCGACGCAAGACAAGATATTAATGGCTATCAACGAAGCCGCCGCTGACCGAGAGCACATTAACAACCAAATAGAAATAATGGATGTCCTAAGTCAACTTCATCAATCTTTCACAACACTCCTACAAGAACTAAACGAACTCACGGAGAGCATAAATTTCGCCAAGATCAATTTACCTCACCCCTCCTTAATCAAACCAGATATATTCCTAGAACAATTACAAACTATTCCACGTCATCTTACGAAATTGAAGTTACCATTAAAACCCATGCGAGAAAACCTACCCTTCTTTTATCAGTTCATACGAACATCAGTTTTTCAATCACGCAACAAAATTATCTTTGCCATCGAGATACCACTAGTCACTTCTACCTATTTTTCATTGTACCATTCTTATGCCTTACCCACAAAAACTACCTTACCATCACTATTTAACTTGATCTTACCAGTATCACCTCAATAGGCTATAGCAGGGGAAAGCAGTCAATACTTCCTTCCATCAGAATGCATCAGTGCGACGCCATCTTTAAAATTATGCAAAACACAAAGCATATCGAGTGTAGACGCAAACTCGCCCTGCGAAGTGCAACAAATCTTACAAACAGGCGATTACGGAATATGCAACGAATCGAGAGCTGTGGTCAAACTACATCAAAACAAGGTGCAAAAGTTATCTCACGGAAATTGGCTGTTACTAATTATATCGCCCACCACTGTTACCGAATCATGTCTGGACGTACTAAACACCTTTACGAAAATTGCTGAGACCACTATATTAACAGTAGACAAAACCTGTTCTTTACGAATCGGCGAAATGAACTTATTAATAGAACGAGAAGATTCAATAGTCGAGATTAACGTGAAAGTTCAACTACCGGAAACAGAAATACCCTGTTGTGACGCCGTCAGTCAAAATCATATCAGAGACATCAAACCGGCTGACCTAAGACACACCAACCTCGACTCCCTCCGGGATATAAAAAGTCATTTAGAGGAAGTTCGGACAACATTGAACAAACCAGAGAAACCTATGGTGGAAGAACATTTATCTTGGATAATCTACTGCATCTTGATCGTATTAGGCGGAATAATATCCTACGTCATCATAAATATTTATAAAGAAATCCCAGAAGAGCGAAAGGTGTTCATAATGAAGATAATACCTGGGTGTAAGAACAACTGCACCAAAAATCGAGAACTTGATCCCGAAGAGGGAACGCAGGTCCCATCACATAACCGCGGTATCCCAAACAATGGACATCGGCCCATAGATGAATCAACTACCTTCGAAATACAAACTGCTCCGGTACATAGTGTAAAAAAAGTGAAAAGTGTTAAAGTTTAAGTCAAATCCTAGTGAAGTGAAAAAAAACGGGGGGGGGGGGAATTCTATCAAAAATTTTTTATTATACATATATATTCTTTTGGGTTACGATATCGGCAAACAACGAAAGTGTAAACATTGTTCAATTTTTTTTTAAGGAAATTCTTAAGTTAATATATGTAAAAAATTCCATGTAGGCGTTTGTTAATACTTATTCTAATTAGGTAAGAAAAGGACCGCGTGCATTTATACACGCGCTCTTTTTCAAAGAAGGGGGAAATGTAACAAACCACCCTCAATATTTTTAATCAAATATTTTATAATAGTAATAATATCTTAGTTGGTAAGAATTGAAATTAACCTCGTATATTTTTAGCACAAAAGTACAGTACCTTTTTTTTATATAACATTGTGGAGGATTTAGAAATCCCAAAAAAATTAAATATTTACGTGTTACACAAACCAAGTGGATACATAAATTTCAAATTTTAGATAGTTATCATTTTTCTTAATTGCAAGGACAATTATCGATTTTGACCCTTAAGGAAAATAACTTCGCTAAAACAAGTACTATCAAAGTCAAATTAAATACATGATAACGCCAGAATTAATTAACATAAATTATATAACTTTAGTTAAAAACTAATAAAGGGTTTTGCTATAATAATTGAAAATAATTTGTAAAATAAAAACACTTCAATTTAACTTAACATGTTTTAAAGTATAAATCACTTATCACACGATAACGTAGTTTGTAAAAGCAAAATACCCCAGGTCAACTTAGCTTGTTTTAAGGGAAAAATCTCCTATGATAATGGACCCCACATATGTTAAAACTTAATTCTACGTGGGAACGGGCACTAAAAATTTTAACTGTATTAAAAAGAGACGAACATACCAAAAACCGTCTCCAAAAATGGGGTGAGATTTTTACATAAATACATGACTCTAAGACAAAATTGCCAGTCTTGAGTCTTCCGCCATTCATTTTGCTAACCACTAAGACGTATGTTAATTAAGAGATAATTCGCGTAAAAATCTCACTCATTTTTTTTTAGTGTTAAAATCATTTCTTTTGTGAAACAACTCTAAGGTAAGATTAAAATTGTTGAATTAAATGTATTTTTTTGTATGTATAATTTTGTATCTTAGAAATAGATAGGTTAACGAGTCGTGCGCTTAACAAATTATAGCTCAACGTAAATTTTGTCTTATTTTGATCAACATAAATTTATTGTTTCATTTTTACTGTGCTCTATGTCATTGTTGTAACTATTTTTTTTTACTTAAACTTTTATCACATGAATGATTAACTTGTAATTCTTTGTAATATTCAAACTTAATTTTTACTTCATTGTTTAATAAATATTAAATTAAAAATCTAGGCTTATTATTTTGTGCAAAGATTGAGTTTCTGTTGGTTTGGTTCCTACGCATCCGTAAGTTTCCACGTTACCATACTACAAGTTTTGTTAATTTCTTGACAATAAAAAATTGACTGGTGGCAGCTACCGAGAAGGAATCGCAGGACTTTACAATCCAGGGTGAGGGTGTTACATAACTTCCTCATAGGTATATGCTTAAAATGTTTAATACAGGTTAAACTTTTATATTAATGGATCAGAGAATAATTGTCACTTTACACGATTTAGTACACCTTCTAAAGAACATCCGAACTGCATTATCCAACTAAGTATGAAAATTTTAAATTAGCAAAATGGAATCACATCAGATAATGTTATGACTTTGATTCCTTAAGAACATTTCAGTGCCTTAGAAAAATTAGCTCTCATTATTTCAATTTAAAAAATTCATCAATTAAAATGAAAGTATCGGTTGCTGCTCGTACTTTAAGTTTCACTGTTGCAGTCGCTTTAGAGACTGCTGTTCAAAGTTCAATGTAGTATGTTGCCTTCCGATGCCATTTATAAATGTTTTTTTTTTGGCTTTCAACTATCAGGGGTGTATTAGAAGTGTGAAAAAAGTTGTCGTGAATCGAGATTCAAATTTATTTAACAACCCCTACTTCAAATCACGACTACTTAAAACATTTATTAAGTGCCATTCGGCAATGTGGAGCAGCTAATACAAATTCATCTAGTTATTAATTTATTTCTACTTGTACTGTAAATAATTTAGTTAGTTTCAAAACCAGAGACACTAATTTGCGAAGCTGACTCCATTGTAGCTTGAGATAATTTAGAGCACTTTTTGACAAATCCTTAAGAAATTCTAGACAAAACTTTTGAAAATAATGAGCTTCACTCTTTAACAATACCACCTGCTCTAAATCATATTGAAAATTTTTCTAGTGAAGTTGTTTCATATGTATGTGGTTTCATAGTTAAAAAACTGATTGTCATCATGTACCAGATCACCAGATGCAAAACGTCTTTTCTTTCTAAAGACGCGTCTCCACTTAACCGGTATGTATGCTTTAACATTGGCCGCACACCTAATTATTTATGATTTATTAGGCCGCCCGGCCTAAGCCGGTTAAGTGGAGACGCGTCTTAACGATTTGCAACCCCATCACTCTTTCACCTCCTTTAAAGAATTTACAGATGACTAGAAACGTTTAAATTATGTAACCTATCCATTTTTAATTTGTCTAATTCATATGCATGATATAATTGTTCTTTGTTTAAAAGATTACGGTTACATTAATCAACAGTGGCGTATTTATGGGGGGGGGGGCAGAGGGCACGGGCCCCCTTTATAGCTAATCAATACCTATATTAAATAACATACAATTATTTGTTATTTGAGTATTTAAAACTTCTGAGCGATTTTTAAATTCTGATTTCTTTTATTATAATTAATTATCATAATTAACAACTACAACAATTAACAACAGTTACTTTTATTAAAAGTATTTATTTTACAATTTACATAATATGTAAGTGCCAGAGTTAGGCTTTTACAATTTATTGAGAAATGTTTCCGGTATCTTCATAGAAACCCATTGACCAACTGATTTTAAACTTTGGAAACAAAAACTAAAATATAAATTAATGTAAGGGTGGCTACAAAACAGGATGCTAAAGAATCGGCATCTCTGAATGCATATGCCTAAAGGTTAATATTTCTAATGGTGTAACTTGACACTTTCGTCAATCGCCACACATAAGCAAGCCGACAAAAGGCAAAATTAAGTTTATAATATTTAAATGAATTTCAAAGAAAAATCGTTTTTAACAACTGTGCTGATTCATCGCTGCACTCAGGGCTGGGCAGTATTTGAAATACTTGTATTTGAAATACAATTTGTATTTTGTATTTCAACACATATTTTCAGTGTATTTGTATTTTGTATTTCAAATACCCAAAACAAATGTATTTTGTATTTCAAATACAAAATACTTTAAAATCGATAAAATCGAATAGGCAGGGCCGTATTCAGTAACAGTAACGTAAAAAATTTTTGTTTGCGATTAATTTCATTTGACAATGTTACTGAATACGGCCCTGCCGTTGTATTGTATTGTTATTTGTTTTGTTCCCAACCAGAGGTATAACAATGTACTGTAATTGAAATGATGTATTTTGTATATAATATATAATTAAATATTATATATAATAAATATAACTCGACCTCATTATTTTTAGATCGATAAGTTGCTTGTAAATTTTACTCAGGCATCGTTGCATTAAGCAATTGCACTCAAAACAAGCTTTTCGTGCATTGCTATGCAACGGTGCCTTCGTATTTACAATACAACTTATCGATCTAAAAATGAGGTCTTGTTATATTACTATTGATAATAATCTAGAAAGTTCCTAATTTTTTGAATTTTTACTTTGTTATTATTATATTAATTTAATCTTTCGTGATTTCTGGTTGCGTTTAATGTTAAATATTTCTAATAAAATACTAACGGAGCTTTTCTGTAAACCATTTGTTATGAGTTTTGTTATTGTTACTCATGTAAGATTGGGTCAACGCAAAATTTAAGTGAAATCGAATTTCCAATCGTTCAAGAATTAAACCTAATTTTTAGGCTTAACTATAGCAAAAACGGTAACAACTGGTTTACAACTGGCCTTGTAAATCTTGGTTAAACATAATAAATTTGTTTTATTTATATTTGCTGGTGTATTTTTGATTTACCCTATTTTTATTGCAGCATAAAGATAATTTTGACTTGATTAATTTTTTAAAAATCAGGTTTGAGAATTCAAATTGGTTAAAATTCTCAAACTTAATATTTTTAAACTAATCAAGTTTTATTCGACATTTCTTTCTAAGTGCATAAATGCAGTAATTTGAATTTCCCGCTAAATTTTTAGTTCGTTGAACTCTCCCGTAGGTCACTGTAGTCGCAGTTTTGTTTCTTTTTCTTCTTTGTTTCGTTTGCTTAAATTACTTCGGAGTACATAATATATCTGTTAAGTAAAATATAGAAATATACCTCTTTGTAATTCCTTTATTCAAACCCGTATATTTTTATTCATTGTTTGGCAGCGTCCAGAGCGCCGGATTCCTTCCCCAAGCGTGGAAGACCACAAAGCTGGTACTCGTCAGCAAGGGCAACAAATCATTGGAACTACCAAACTCCTACCGATCCATATGTCTGATCGACAACTTGGCGAAACTATACGAAAAAATCAGGTTTTTTCTCTGTATACCTGTGCATATTGCCGTGTAATATGGGGGGGGGGTGCTTAATATCTAAATATTTTTCTAATCTCGGACCAAATTACCACACTGAAAGCAATGAGACTCTTTAAAAACAAAAATTTTATACCCAGCATTTTTTTAAATAAAATGGAACGCAAATTGGAAAGACAACTTGTAGCACACGCATTGTTATCTGTAGTTCGATCTGATAAATACCTTTATCGGCAAACATAGCGAAAACGACACCTTCCGAGCGTTCTCTCGGATGAGAAATCGACTAGTAATGTAAAATCAACTTGTAAAGTGTTTTCATTCTTCTGCATGTCACATGTTTGCATGGTTTATTAATCTTTCATAGGAAAATAGAAAATTGTTTTGCCGTTTAAAAAATTTTATACTTTATAAAAGGAAACATAATACAATAAGAAAAATAGAAAATTTCGGTTTGCTAATTAAATTTAATTATTTTGAAATATTAATATTAATCGTACAATTTTATGTAGTTGTTTCCTTTCCACTAAAAATTACTACTATTTCCAATATATTATATATGTTACGGTCAATGATGTAAATCAATGGCCGGTCAATGACGTTATTGACCAAAACAATGATGATTTATAAAATAAATACTATAAGGAACAGCAAATTGGCGATTTGAATTAGACAGTCAATTGGCAAGAGACATTTACGTGTGTTGCATGCATTGCATTATAATCATTTATTAACAAAAATAATAAAAATTAACAAAAATTTAAAAAATAATAAAATTAAATTTTTTACATTAATCATTTTTATTCTGGCACGAGAGTGATCCATGGCATTTCGAATTTAGAAAAGAGTAGTTTCATCATCGCCTACTCTGTATGGGGCAATGACGTCATTGCTCGGACAATGATGTAAAAATCATATATAAAATTTTAAATGTCAACATCGCCCAAAATGCACGGTTAATGACGTTATTGGCCGGACGTTAACGTCAATGTCTAGTTAGCAGGGCATTAACGTCATTGTCCGGCTATTTGCTGGTTTTCCCGCCAACGAGTTAAGGTGGTATGGTGAACGGCGAAAACCAGGCTTTTTTGGCAAGATGGCCGCTTGAAGCGGAAAGTAAAAATTTGTGTCCTGAAAATTGTTTGAAATTATGATTTCAACCTGGTATTTTTGAGAATAAATTGATTAGTTCTGCGTTAGTAATTTTAGTTATTTTGGAAATTAAAATTGGCCCAATTTTTGGACGAACCAGATTATTTTTGGAAGTGATTTTGGATTGATTAGTAATATTGATTGACGATTAGAAGATAAGCTTAAATTGGATGATTTTGTTATTAATTGATTTTATTGTAGTATTTATATAATTTCGAAATTAAATTAAAGGTATCGTCAAGTAGAGTTGATAGTGTCGCATGTGCCTGAGGTTATCTGTTCGATTTACTTTCCCATTTACCATTAGATTTTTATTAACATTTGAAGTTGATTCAATATTGTATATTTATATAAATTGGATTTTCAAGAAAAGTTTTAATTTTTAGTGTATAAAATTATTATATTATATTTGGAATGTTTGGTAATTAGAAAATATCACTGCAATATATTTAAACAAGCTTCACTATTTTTGAGATTTCGTTCAAATAAACACACTTGTGAGTCCGCCACTGTAAGTTAATGAAAAAAATAAGATAAAACAGTTGACTTTTATTCAACTCATTTTTATACATAAAATCGAGGGGTAAATTACGGGGTAAAAATTAGTACACCACATTTCTACAAAAATCCTCGAATTTCTGAAGAAATCTCAACAGATTTTGAGACATACAGTGACTCATAATGAAATTCAGACGCTCCTATGTCAACAATGTAAATTGAATATTTCAAAGACTTTTTTATCATATAAAAATCACTTTTACATCAATATTATTAGAAATAATTTGTTGAAAATTTCATTCCCTTCATTTTGGTTTATATTAATTTTTGTATTTCGCCGCACTGCTTCGCAGTTACAGTGACTTAAAAAAGTTCTTATAAAATACACCAAATAATAAATTGTCATTTGTATTTCAGCAACGATGCGATAAAATAGAAAAATGTATACAGGGTGTTAACTACCCCAACTAGTACAAAACGAAGGAGGTGATTTTACGACTTATTTTAAGAAAAAAAGTTCCTATTAACATGGGTCCGCAAACGCAAAAAAAATGTTTGTTCATTATTGAATCTTGTACGTTTCTGATCATAAAATGCCGTTTTTTGGAAAACGGTGGCTCCTACATCTTTTGACCAAGAGTACCTTTTTTATGTAAAAACCTCTAACGCTTTGGAATTTGCTGTCAAAACGCCAATTTTTCGAGTGACGTAAAAGTTACGGGGGTGAAACCCTTACGCAACCCTACAATCTCCACCACTGGCATATTTGAGAACATTGTTTTAGAGCCTTAAAAGTAGCTATTATTGATGTAAAAATCTGTACAAAAGCTGGAGCCTGTAGCCTTAACGGTTCTTGAGATATCGCAGAAAAGTAAGAGAAAACAATTTCTTTCAACACCCTGTATCTCGAAAAACGGTGCGTAAAAAATAATTTTGTAATTAAACATTAGTTTTTTAATTAAAAAAATTTGCCGAATTTGCTGTCGCCTAATTTGTACCGCCGCGCCGCGCCGCCTAGTTGCGGTCGCCTAATAAGCCCGTCGCCTAAAAACACGGTGTCCAATTGACCATCGCGTAATCGTCGTCGCCTAAATGTGGTGTACCCGTTATAATGAATTAGAAAATACTTTGTAAAATACAAAAAATATTGTCATCTGTATATCCGAAACGGCAGAAGGAAATATAAAAACGAATAAACATTTTTACATTGTTAACATCGGAGCGTCTGAATTTCATTGCGAGTGTCTATCTCGTTCGGAACTCTCAACTATTTCCTTGCATCTCCCCCCCCCGTGACTTACCCCTCGCATAAAACAGTCAACAAGTACAAATTTACATTATAAAATTGCAAATCATAAATGTTGTACAGTAACCATTTCTTTCTTGATTGAGTGGGTCTTCAAATGTTTATTTAGACTTTTCTTCCATGCATACTGAGAACCACAAATTTGGCAGGAAAACTGCTTATCGCCTGTGTGATTTGTCAAATGAAATTGCAAGTCTTCCTTTCGCAGGAATTTCTTCTTGCAAACATCGCACGCGAATGGTTTTTCTCCTGTATGGATACGTAAATGTCTTCGAAGAATTCCCTTGTCCACAAATTTTTTCTCACATAGTTCGCAAGAAAATAAATTTTCTCCTGTATGAATTTTAAAATGGCTTTGTAGGTGTTCCTTTCGCGAAAACTGTTTGTGACAAATTTCACAAACGAACGGTTTTATTCCGGTGTGGTTTCTAAAATGACGCTCCAAGTTGGTTCTTTCCGTGAATTTTTTGAAACAAATCTCACATTCGTAGGGTTTTTCTCCCGTGTGTGTTTTTAAATGTCTCGGTACGTCCGTTCTTCGTAAAAATTTTTTACCACAAATTTCACATGCGAATTGTTTCTCTCCTGTATGGGTTATCAGGTGTTTTTTCAAACGAACCTTCAGTGCAAATGATTTATTGCAAATTTCGCACTCGAATGATTCGTTCGAGTTCACATTCAAAATACTACTTGAATTGCTTACCGGTTCACACTTAACATTGCATTCGTACACAAAAACCGATTCTTTGTTGAACTTGGTTTTATCTTCTTCGACTTCTTTCACTTCCACTTTCACACCAAAGTTGGAATTGGTAGTGCGTTTTATCGCTATTTCTTCTTGAGGTTCCACTTTAACCACGATTTGTGAATCCGCCAAGTCTTCAGTCACCTTTGTTGACATTTTCAGGTTATGCAACCCTTTCTTATTTAAATTATTGCCATTATCGTTTCGATTTCACTTTCCGTGTCATAAAAATGTGTAAAAATTGAATTATGAAATTGTTACCGCATTTTAGAACATAAAACTACATCACGAAGCAATTTTCATGAGACTGCCAGTGACGTCCACCATTTTGTCGAGCTGGCAACGATATTAAAAGTCAAACTTTCAAAACAAATTTTACAAAATTTTAAATAAAAGTGAAAATGTTCTGACTAAAATTAAAATTACTTCTAGGAGTTGGTTGTTGTGTTCATAATTCTAACAAGAAATCCTGCATGTCGTAGATTTGGATTTGTACATAACCACACTTTTTAAATGGAGAAACCAAAAATATTTAAACAAGAACCATCGGAGGAAATTAAAAATGAAAACGAAGCTACTGGTACGTCCGAAGATTTGTCATCTGTGTTGGAGAAAAAAATCGATATTAAACTGGACCTAATAGACGAAATCAAGCAAATTCCTCGACATTCGGTTTACATTAAGGAAGAACCCCACTTTCAGGAGGCAGGAGACGAGTCACAGTTTGAGTGTACGCTGTGCGATTTTAAGTGCGAACAAGAAGGTGACCTGGAAGTTCACGTAAAAACTCACGGTGAGAAGAAACAATTTTCTTGTGGGTTATGCGAGATGAAGTTTCCCCAAAAAATATACTTGCAGAGGCATATAAAAAGTCACCTGGGAGATAAATTGTTGGCATGCCAAATTTGCGGTTTTAAATGCACTAGCAATAGTAACCTAAAGGTTCATATTAGCACACATACGGGAGTAAAACCGTTTGCTTGCCCCCATTGTGAATTTAAATGTTCACATCGGGGCAATTTGAATGTTCATTTACGAACTCACACTGGTGAAAAACCGTTTGCTTGCAGTGTTTGCCCGTTTCAATGTGCACAAAAGAGCGGCTTGCAGTTTCACATAAAAACACATTCTGCGGTTAAACCGTATGCTTGTCATCTTTGTGATTTTAAGTGTGCACATAAGGGGAACCTTAACGTTCATTTGAGAACTCATACCGGTGAGAAGCCGTTTTCGTGTAGTGTTTGTGGTTTTCGCTGTGCACAGAAAAGCAGTTTACAGTATCATTTAAAAACCCACACAAAAGAAAAACCATTTTCGTGCAAGTTCTGTGACTTTAAGTGTGTGCATAAAGGTAATTTGACTGCTCACTTAAGAACTCATAGGAGCGATAAGGGTGATCCTTAACTTTGCAATTTATGACATTGCTATGAAATTCAAGTTATGTTATCTGTTAGGATAGGCAGGTAGAAGGTGTCAGTGGAAAATTGTTTAGTTTGCTTACGTTTGCGTAAGACTCGCAAGATTAGAAGCAGTGGCCAGTGTATGTGTTCGATGTTGGTAGGATATAAGAATTCTGATATTCTGTAGCAGTAAAATTGATGCAATAGTGTATCGGTCAAGTCGAGTTATCGAAGTAAATTTTTGATCTCAACAATTTATTTTTTTGCCAGCCGTTGTAATTTTATTTTTTGTAAATCTATTTAAACTATAATCTATGATATTAACAAAATACAGATACAGGGAAATGGGTTGTCAACCGAGCAAACTTGAAATTTTTGTAACAACAAGATTGCCATAAAAAGCAACAGGTGACTTCCTGAAAAGTTGTTGTTGCATTGATTTGCGATACGCAGTTGTTCCTGTTTTGAACTTGAGAAAAGCAAAATTCTCAGACACTTTAGCGACACAACAGCGCTAACTTTGCAACTTTGACAACTCTTTGACAATTTGTGTACACCTACTTGCAAAAATTCCGTAATTCCACTTTTTGGAACCCTATTTCCAGTCGCTGTTCATCCCTCACACGGAGCAAAACATCAATTTTTTGACAAATACCCAGTTTCTTGGGTAAGATTTCAATCATTTTTATTAAAAAAGTTGAGAAAAAATCCAACTGACTTGATCAGTATTATATTTAATAGAAAAATACATACCAGGAAAAATTTAAAAAAAAACCGATATGATTTAATGTTTTAGTATCCGTTTATGCCCAAATAACTTCAACGATTTTATATTTGTTAGGTTCTGTACCGTATTCTTCAGCTAGAACTTAACAAATACATGTCAAAAACCTGGCACCGTATTTACATTTCATAGATTCATTTATCTACCCTTGTAGCTCATTTTTTAATCCAGTTTGAGAATCTCTGGTCTAAAACCACAACCCCTTTACAGTAGTAATACCAACGTAGATATGAAAAAATCCCTATGTCGTCAACACTTCAAAGATAAACATAAAAATAACTTTTTTTTTTTAAATAACAAGTAACAAATAGAAATAAATTATTAATCAATAATCACGTAAATATGAATGAAAATACTTGTTCAGCATTGTGGTGCACTATATTGCAATGTATTTTTAGGAATCAATCGAACATAACCCCACAAATAACACCTGTCACCTGAAACGATTTTTCAACTTAAACAAATTTGTGAATTGAAAAGAAATTTAACTAATGAACGAGAAAATGATTAAAGTGGAACCTTTGGAAGTGTTTCTGGACAGCGAGGTTTCGAATACTTCACAAATTACACAAAACCCTACTTTCACTTTTAACGTCAAAACTGAAATTAAACAAGAAGATAGTAAGTTTAATTTATTGCAATATTCATTCGATATAAAAGAAGAAAGTTTAGTTCTCGAACATAATGAAGCTGGCAAGATTAAAAAGGAAATATGTAAACCAGAACACATCGACTGTAAAGCTATCGATGCAATATTTTCAGAACAAGGAAGTGATGCAATGTGTTCGAGTATACCAACAGAATACAATTCGTTAGAATGTACAATTTGTGGTGTGAAATTATCTCATAGATCTTCCCTATTACGACATTTACAAAATCACTCGGGCGCCAAACCATTTGAATGTAATGTTTGCAATTTTAAATTTGCACGAAAGGCAACTCTCCAAAAGCATTTACGAACCCATACAGGTGCCAAGCCATTTGAATGTGATATTTGTAGTTCAAAGTTTACAGAAAAGCGCTCGTTGGTGTTACATTTACAAAGACATACAGGTGAAAAACCCGTGCTTAAAAGTGAAAAACGATTTTTTGAGTGTCCACTGTGTGGTTTGAAGGTGACACAGAAATCTTCTTTGGCGTCACATTTAAGGACGCATACAGGTGAGAAACCGTACGAATGCACCGAGTGCGGCCGAAACTTTACTCTTAAATCAACTTTAGCAAAACACGTTAAAACCCACACCGGTGAGAAGTCGTTTTTGTGTGAGTTTTGCGGTTTAAAATTTTTGCTTAAACCAACGCTGAACAACCACTTAAGAATTCATGCAGGTGAAAAATTGTTTGCATGTGAAATATGCGATTATAAGGCGTATCGGAAAGTAAACTTAAAAAAACATATAAGAGTGCATACAGGTGAGAAACCTTACGTATGTGAGGTTTGTAATTTAAAATTTTCCTGTAAAAATACGTTGAAACAGCATTTGAGAATTCATACAGGCGAGAAACCATTTGAGTGCAAAATTTGTGGTTTGAAATTTGCGCAGCGGTCGACTTTGCGAGGACATTTGAAAAGTCATACGCGTGAAAAACCTTTTGCGTGTGAAACGTGTGGTTGTAGATTTGCCTTGAAACGAAGTTTGCCCAGACATTTGAAAAGTCACCGAAATAAAGAAAGTGTTTGAACTTGATATGCCGATACCGCTTACATTAAATCGACATGCTAAAAGTGAGCCGTTTACACTCGTACAAATCAAGATACAGTAATAAACTGTATTATCTAATATTAGATTATCTGATACTTATTGACAGGATTCAAATAGTATTCAAAGAAATACTATGCCCGATTTCATGGAACTTAACAAGCCATTAAAAACTAACCAATGTAGTAACTCATAGTACTAAAATGCCAATAGAAATCATCTGTTTAGTTGAATGGCTTGTTAAAAATCTTCTGAAACCGTGAATAAGCGTTGCATAATCGTATTTTCTTTTAAAGGCCGGCCCTGGGCTATGTATGTAAAATTTGTTGTGAATTGTTACGTTTTAAGAAAATTAATTTATTTGTATTTAAAATTTAAATTTATTTTACGCGACAAATGTTTGATTTACTTCACCAAGAGCGGTCAATAACGCAAGTCTTATTTTCTACAATGATTGATATAAAATATAAAAATATTAATTTACTTAATTCCATAGACGTACCATCCTTACCGCATAATATATGAAACTTATTTTAAAATTTGTTTGTAGCAAATTCGACGAGCAGGTGGTAAATATATACTTGTGTAAATTTATGCAATTGCTTGATTGTTAATCGTTTTCAGAAAACGTTGAACTGTCTGTTGCAACTATTTCAGCTGGGATTTATTCTTCAGCGCGAGTCATGCATGGTATTTTTTTAATGAGTTGCTATTGCGTCTTCTAGGGAAAGCAACCAAGATTCGTTACTGTTAACTCAATGCTTCAATTTAGGTTTTTCATCTGATTTTAATTATTTGTTAAATGTTAAAAACTTTTCTTAATTTTGGAATTTAAAAATACACGCCAACATTTTTAGGAAAAATAAAGTACACTATATGTATGTTGGTTTCTGCTTTTTATTCACTACTAGCTGACCCGGCAAACATTGTTTTGCCCTAAATAAGGGCAAGTTCCATAAAACTGAACTTAAGCTTTAACTTTAAAGGTTTTCTGGTTTAAAGTTTAAACCATAAAGCCGAACTATAACCAATAGAACTTCAGGGAGTTGGTAAATCTTTCCTTATTCGCGAAAAATACAGGGGATGTCAGGATAAATGCAGTTTCAATGCAAAGCTTTCTGGTAAACTACGTTATTCATTTTGTTTTCTGGCGCGTAAATAAATAAAGATTAATTGGGCAAACTTCCAAGGACTATCTTTTGTGATTTGTTGATTGTCATCGAATGGTAAGTCCGTTGGAATCATCGCGATACGTGGAATCAAAGCAATCATGTCCTCTGTACTTTCCCTTGATAATCGTCGCCCCGATGACGTTGCTCATAATCTTTTTCACAGCCAGTCTCGTTCCATTGTATAGTCGAGGTTGATTGATGCTACACAACATGATGATGACTGAGCTTACTTTCAATTGCAAATTGTGAGGTGGTAATCCAGGCAATTCAAAAATTCTGTAGGACAGTTAACTACCTCATCCTGGTTGACAACTGTGTCGAGTGATTTGAAGGAAAGAAACTGTCCCGGAATGAAATTTTGAATGAATATGACTCGTTCGCTTAGCCAATTATGGTTTTCAAAGTTTTGCGCTACGTTCGGAAAAACACGCCGAATGAGCTCCTTCTTTGATTCGGTCAACTGACAGAAATTAATGGGCAATGCAATGAATCCGGTCGAGACGTCAACTGCAATTTTCCCATTACCAATGTCTAATGGAAAACACATCTGCATTTCGATCTTGTTGCAAAACCACTCGCATGTTGTCAATCGGAGTGTTTTCACGTACATACGGCTACAAATTTGATGATTTCAAACACGCGTTTAGTTCGTCAACTACAGTTGATCGTAGAAGAGTCTGACGAAAATCACCAGACAGCAGAATCATGGCTACACCAAATATGTTTTGATTGTCACGAAGATCTTTCAACGTTCTGTCCAGCGCCTCCAGTGAGCTATTGTGGGCCATCGTGCATTCGTCCCAAACGATCAATTTGCATATCTGTAGAATCTTTGCCATTGCGCTGTTTTTGGCGATGTTGCAAGCTGGTGCAAGGTCGTATTTAAGGGGGGGGGGGGGGGGTTAGAACCCCCCCGAAATTATTTATCAATCAAGGGATAACCCTAATATGACATTTTTTAAAAATCGAAAAAATTGTTTTGCTTTAAAAAATTGTTCAGCATCTTAAGAATAATGTGTAAAAATTTCATGCCAATATTCGTAGTATTTTTTTAGTTATAGGGCTTTAATCTGGTCAGGACGTAAGCCATAAATCTTTCGATTGTCGGCAACATTTACATCTGTTGTACATATACCAACGTTCTTACTTAAATTTTATTATTTGTGTTAAACTTTCTATCAACAATATCCTGTAACTCCAATGTTTAGTTAAATTTTATTACTTTTTAAAATTTTGAAAACAAAATTTTTTTAAATCTTTTATTTATGGGTAGGTACATATAATTGCGGGCTCGTTAAAATTGCCAGTTTTCTATTTTATATGGCCTAGTAAACATCTATTTGTGCTAAACTTTTATTTTTTAATATTTTTGAATTACTTTAAAATGCCGTGTGTTGCTCCTGATAAAAAGTAGATTCCAAATTGTGGGTGTTAATTTTTTTATCAGTTTGGGTGATTTGATATCTTTGTTATTATCCTGCTTTTATTTGTTGAAATTTGAGCGTTTTGGAGGTTTTCTTGATGACTTGTGATTTTATTTTTCACTTTTTGTAATGCTGGTGTTTATTTATTTGGTAACCTGGAACTGAAGGCGAGGCGAGCACTTCCTTATAACCAAAGTAGTTTCATTTATGATTTTTCAGCAATAACTCGAAACGTCGACTGAAAGTTTAAGGTTTTGTTTTATTTAAGGGAAAAGTCCACATTCCCGATAAGTTGTATTTATTTTCATATTTTATGTTTGTTTTTTTATTGTAGTTTTTTTTATTTTTTAAATACATAATATAATCAGCCGTGTGTTGTATCATCAACGTTATTTTGTTATTTATAACAGCAACGTTATGATGTTATCTCAAAAAGTTAAGCTATTTAATGTATATCTTTAAATGTTATTAGACAGCATTGAACACAACCTAACAAGAATTATAACATCGTGTTATATGACAGCAGCGTGATGATATGGCACACCAAGTAGCTTAACTTTTTGAAATATTATCATAACGTTGCTGTTATAAATAACGTTGATGATACAGCACACGGCTGATTATGCAGCACTTTATACTTTTATTTTTTATTCTGAATTTTAGTTTTCTTTGTAGTTTCATAAATTAGCTATTTATTTTTTTAATGTTTTAAGACCCCTTCCGAAAATCTAGTCTAAATACGGCCCTGAGCTGGTGTCTTGATGATTTGCATATTCAGTGGCAATTTCAAGGTAGAATGTGCAGTTCGTCCGCTTTCCAACAAAGTTGCTGCTATTCCAACGACATGAAGCCGTTTCAAACCACCACCGCCGGTACTCCCTCTGAGAGGACTTTCCAACCAATCGGGTCTAGATGGCCGTCAGCGGACGGGCTTTCCAGCTAGTATATCATAATCATAATTGTTCAATGCAGGACATATTGCTTGCTCTGGTGGTGGCGCCCATATAATAGTTTATAACCACTCTAAAATAGGCTGTACCCGAGGTGAGAACTCCGTTTACAACCTATCAAAAGCAACTTATAAATGTTCTCTAGGAACAAAGGCTAAACAAGTTACCATACTACACTGAAATGCAATGGATTTCATGTAGTAAACGCTTCTTAAACCGGGAATACTCACTAATTGCTGTTGCATATTTTGGGTTAAACGACAGAAATGAATTGTTCTTGCATAAAATCGTCCCTGCGCCGAAAAGGCGGCGTCAGATGGGATGTGCACCGAAGTGGTCACGCCGAATCAGCTTCGCCGAAAAGTCCCTAGATTCGTTTTTTCTGTGTTAAATTGAAACTTTAATAGTTTTTGAAGTTTAACTCCGCCTGATTTGCTACATATAAGTGTTAACTAGCGTTTTCTGTCACATGTTTTCCAATCAACTCAAACGACCTCAAGACTTTATTCGCGGAAATCCGCGACCGTAACAAAACATTCAATATTTCACTAATGATAACAACTATCGTGCGCGAACTAAAATCAAAGCTTGCGGGAGCCATAGATATGATGTCGATATTACAGGTACTACTTTCAGAAATCGCGGCTAAATATGATCCATAAACCCAAAACCTCTACAAATAAAATCAAAATATTATCCTGGAACGCGAACGGAAGAGCCCCTCCAAAACTATCTACCTACTCCCAAATAAACCAACCCAAACCCACCACAGGAGGGCTTCTAACTTACGTCGCGAACGCGCTTAACGCATCGGTCATGCAAACCAACACCACGGTCGCGGAAACCCAAGCCATCCAAATCAAAGACTTCGTAGTCGTTTACTTTTACAACCCGATCGAACTCGATCAACTTTTACTCCTCGGAAGCAAAGTCATAATCGCGGGAGACTTCAACGCGAAACACCCGGACTGAAACAACACAAACGGCACCACTTTACACGCTTACGTGAACGCACGCCCAATCCAACTCGCCCACCCGGAAGAATACACCCACCATACCTACGTCCGTCCCGAACCATGATACTATAACTTTACAAGATATGATATTGCGCAGGTAGACGCCCATATTTGTGACGTCACTGGTACGTTAACAATGCAGTTTTAGTTAAGAATAGTTTAGTTAAGAAATTAATAATGTATTTCTTATGGAGAAAGACCAGTGACGTCATGCGCGGAGACGGACGACTTTGAGAACAAATAGTATCATATCTTTTTAAAGTTATAGTATCATGGTCCCGAACCATGTCTCATCCACAATCGACCTCGTAATTGCCAGTAACGTCACAATTAGCGACATCACCGCGCTAAACAAGCTCAGTTTCGATCACGTAGTACCCGCTTTAATCGAAGTAGGTAGTCTTCAACTATCAATCTTCCCGCCCCGACCGAAACGAAAAACCGAGCCGAAAATTCCGCTAAACGCCAAAATAAATTCAAACTCCAACATTGACGACGCGATAAATACACTCACTAACATCACGGAAACTTTTTCGCGTAACACTAAATCAAATCCAATTAAATGCAATCTCACCCTCCCACCCGAATTCCTACAAAAAATTCAAAATAAAATTAAACTCCGCCAAATTTTCCAATGCACCAAATTCCTATCCCTCAAAACCCAAATTAACCGCCTAACCAACGAAATCAACTCCTTAATTCAGAAAATAAAAGACGCCTTTTGGAATAAAACCATCTCCAAAATTACCTTCCAAATTTCCAAAAAATTATGGATCATCGCGATGGCGTCCTCTCCAAACCCCAGACGAGCTAAAAACCCTAAACCTGGACAAATCCAACGCAATTGCCAGCACAGAGCAAAATCACAAACTCACGGCGCACCTCTCGAACCCCCAAACCAAATTCATGGTCAAACAATCGCTTCTTATATTTCAAAACTCCGAATATCTCACCCGCTCGACGCCCTCATCTTACCGTCAGAAATCAAAGCCAACAAAGCTCCTGGCCAAGACAAATTTTCATCCTTAACCAATGCCTAAAAAATCAATATTTCCCATCCGCCTGGAAAAATGCAATTGTCATCCCCACCCCAAAACCAGGACACCGCGGTCATCACCGAATCTTACACGAAAAACCAATCGCTAACATACCTTCAACGACCGGAATGGGGACGTCTCGCCGTGGCCGTTTCGCCGTCGCCCATTTCGCCGTCGTTAATTAAAAAATATAAAACAAAAGGTAAAAAATTAAATTATATATAAAATTTTATATATTATTTAATGAAACTTTAATTGAAACTTTAATTTAATTAAATATAAAAAATATCGAGGGTTTTTTCATTTCTGCTTTTCTAATTTCTAATTTTCCATAGCCCCGAAAATATTCATTTTTGCAGTCAAAATGTTATAGCTCTCTTTATAACTTGTAAGTTATAGATTACTTTAACATTCCCAATCAATAATTTAATTGATTGATTTTATAGCTTATATACAGGGTGTCATACTTTTTTAAGAAAAATATTTAAGGAATTTTTTTTTCTAAATTCAAACCCTCGAAGGTTTTTTTTTTATTTTTGCTTTTCTAACTTCTAATTTTTCATAGCCCCGAAAATATTAATTTTTGCAGTCAAAATGTTATGGTTTGTTTTATAACTTTTGAGTTATAGATTAAAGTAAAAAAAATGTCGAAACGTCGACGGTGAAATGGGCGTCGGCGAAACGGCCACGGCGAAATGTCCTAGACCCCCAACGACACCTAAGCGCGCTCGAAGAATACTACTACAACAAATGGAAAATCAAACTAAACGCTAACAAAACCACACTCACGCTCTTTTCTCACAAACTCACCCGACAAATAACACTAAACAACATCAACATCAGGCGTACACCGTCCGTCAAATACCTCGGCGTAACATTAGACGAAAGATTCACCTTCAGAGAGCACTGTACAGCCACAACGCGATCTTTCATTCACTCTACCCGCTCCTCCACCAAAAGTCCAACATACAAACCAAATTGAAAATCTATCTGTACAAAACGGTTGTACGTCCCCTAATCTTCTACGCCGCTCCAGTATGGAGCAAAACTTCCAAATCAAATACTGATCCCATCCAACGCCTCCAAAATAAGTTCTTCAGACTAATCACCGGCGCACCGCGCAAAACGGAAATTTTCAAACTTCATGAACTAGCGGAAACTCACACAATCCGGGCGAAAATCAATCAAACAGCCGTTAAATTTTACTCCAAAACCATCGCGAAAAACCCGACGACTGCGAATATCACCTCCCTCCGCAAATTCAATACCCCTTTCAAAATAAAATACAAAGTAATCCACGTTCTCCTATAGTTAAAACTAAAATCTCATTTTTTATTCTTTCTTTCCATTTCATCTTACCAAAGATCAAATATTTACTTTGTTAAATGACATGTAAAATACTATGATAATATAGAGATTATTAATTGATTGATTGATGTTTTCAAATATCTATATCATCAGGTCTGGGGACAGGATATGTTCTTCAGTCGTAGACTCGTTTAATGTACCTAATTCGAAAATGTGATAATTTTTAATGTAAATCGCAAGATTAAAGGGAAAATAAAAGTTATAAAATATACTTATGCCTATAATAAAGGTATATAAGTAAAGTATGTAATAAATAGTATTAACAGCAAACTTTGATTAAAGGCTAGTTATCATACTGCCAACGGACTTCGGCGATCAATTGTTTTGGAGTCAAATAGTTATTGAGGCCGGTAACAGTTGGCAGGAGCAAACAGTTGTAAGACCAACTACCTTAATTTTCTACGGTAAATCTAAATCATATTATTTACCAAATTACTACAACCTGTCTGTTCCCGTTTGCTCCCGTGAGATCTTAAAAAATGTTTTCTCAAATCTTCGCTTAGTGCGTACCTACTATCACAACTTTCACACGCGAATATTTTCTCGCCCATATGGAGCACCAAGTGTCTTCTCAAATTCGACATTCGCGAAAAGCCCTTTTTGCAAAGTTCACAAACAAACGGTTTCTCCATCGAGTGACATTTTAAATGAACCTCTAAACTTCTTTTACTGATACATTTATACTCGCAAATATCGCATGCAAACGGTTTTTCGCGGGTGTGTATTTTTAAATGTTTACTTAGGTATTCTTTATTCGAACCTTTATAATGACAAATTTCACAGGCAAAAGTTTTTGCACCAGTGTGAACTATCACGTGCCTCGTTAAATGCGATTTTTGTTTAAAACCTTTGCTACAAATCTCGCACATAAATGGCTTTACCCCAGTATGGGTTTTTAAATGTTCCGTCATACTTCTTTTGTACGAGCACCTGTAATTACAAATTTCACATGCGAATGGTTTCTCCCCACTGTGAGTTTTCAAATGGTCTATTAAATGTTCTTTCTGCGAACATTTCTGGTTGCAAATTTCACATACATATGGCTTATAGCCGGTATGAAGCATGAAATGTCTTCGCAAGTGCGTTTGACGCGAGAAAGTTTTGTTACAAATTTTACATGAAAAGGGCTTCTCGCCGGTGTGCATTCTAAAATGCACAGTTAAATAATCCTTGTTTGCGCACTTGAACTCGCAAATATCACATGCAAAGGGTTTCCTACCCGTATGAAGCAACACATGTTTTCTCAAATTTGACTTTCGTGAAAACCTTTTATTACAAATGTCACATAGAAATTGTTTTTTGTTAGCATGGCTTCGTAAGTGCCTAATCAAACTGCATTTTCTTGTACACTTCCAATTACAAATCGCACATATAAATTGATTGAAAACTTGACCACAAATTTTATGTCTGGAATTATTACTTTCGTTACTTTTCCATGCTTCTGACTTTTCTTCAAATTTAACCATCAAGATTGTCGTCTCTTCTTTTATATCAACCGAATGATGCAGATTTTCTAATTTTATTTCGGGATCTTCCAATTGTTCTAATTTGATTTGGTAACCACAATTTGAATCGCACGAAGCCTGAGAGTCATAAATTGGATACTCCGAAATTTGCAATTCGGTTTTAAATATTACTTTATCCATATTGGTGCATTTCTCCATCGTAGGTATTTAAAGTTCGAATTTTTGCGTTTTCAAAACCAATGTCTTCGACGTGTTAGCCAGTGCACATTTTTCATGTCGAGTTTTGTTATTAACCATGAAGGTAGTCTGCATATCTGGTGTAGCATCTAAATGAATTTTCTTTTATTTTCAAAACCACACTAATATATCGTAAAATAATTGAGAAAGTTGTTAGCTTCATATTTGTTCCAGTTGACATAAAATTAATAACCCTCAAAGCAGTGCCGTACCGTCGCAGGGCAAAAGAAGCTATCGCCCCTATCTATTGTTCTTAATGAATATCGTTAAAAAATTACGAGCGGTTTCTGCCATCAGACCTGACATTACACCTTTTACTGGGCATTTACGTGTTCTTCACGTAAATCATTTAAAAAAAAGTAATAAAAATTAACAAAAATTTAAAACATAAAATAAAAAATAATTAAATTTAATTTTTTAAATTAATCATTTTTATTCTGCCATGAGAGTGATCCATGACATTTTAAATGGCAAATTTGTTTGCTGGCGCGACACGCACATTTATAAAGGAGTACTTTCATCATCGCCCACTGTGTATTGGGCAATAACGTCATTGCCCGGACAATGATGTAAAAACCACATAATATTTAGATCCTTCCGCCCAGTGGCGTAGCTAGAGCTTTTGCCGCCCGGGGCGGTCTGATATTTTGCCGCCCCCTACCAAAAGAATTCTACTTAAATTTAAATAGCAAAAAAAAAGGTTATCGAGGTGGTTGGTTTGATTACCAACCAACATTTAACATGCTTTAGTATTATTTTTAAATTTTTAAGAGCAAAAAAAAAGGTCATCGAGATGTTCGTAAACAAACATTCGACATCTTCTAGCTTTTTTTTTCAAACCCACAATTTTTACATACCGCAATATGCCGCCCCCTAAATATGTGCCGCCCGGGGCGATCCGCCCCCCTAGTTAAGCCACTGCGTTCTGCCAGAAAAGTGTATTTAATCTTTGTGTGACCTGATTTTCTTGTGCTATTCTGCTCTCTCTCTCTCTCTTTGGCTGTATTAAAAAGTTCGAATAATTTTTATTAATTTAGAATTTAAAATCCTTACATATTTAGGATATTTTTTTAAATCAAAAATTAATAATGCTTAGCTAATGCCGATGGCGACGCGACGGCGAGATATCCTAGACTGCTGCTATTATTATAAATTTTGAAATATGAAATACCATAACCATCATGAAGTATCTATAAATAATTCTGTAAATATTTATTATTTTATCACAAGGAAATTATGTGAATATTCAAATCAGATTTGTTCTCGAAGACCACGTCACTTGACCGAATGCTGCGTTGTTAGTTATCTTTCTATTAATAAGTTTACATTATTGGTTTATGTATACATTGTATCTCTAACGGAAAATATTTACTATCGTTTTGTTATTTCCCTTTCATGGATCATTGTAGAAACTATTTTTAAAAGTTCGAAGAGATTAAACTTAATCGAATTTCCAAACGAAGCCATACGACATATTGTCTCCCAAAACTTAGCAAAAGGTCGTTAGATTTAGAGGTATTAGCATTTATTGGAATTTCGTGAAAATAATTTATCTAACTGGCAGTTCCGGCGAACATTGCTGGGAGATAGGTCGGCATCACCAGCTAGAGCCTTTGTACCTTTCTCGGTTTGCTTGCATTTTTTGCCTTCTTTTTTTACGAGTAAGATTACAAGTCAGGAAAACTGATCTGTCTTTCCTTTATTTTCAGCTGTGAAACCCATTCAAGCACTGTAGCTCTGGTCAACCTTTACATCCAATGGGATCCTAAGGCCAAATCCGTAGATCTTCTATCTTATTAAGGTTAAACAGTTAAAATTATACCGACAAAATACGGCTCTGCAACAACAAACTATAGTTTTCCTAATCAAACATATAAAAAAAAAATTACAAAAATTAATTTTCCTTCTACATAACAATTCCAAATTAACACATTACTTGAAAAAAGTAAATAGAAATTAATAAAACTGTCCTTATTTGAGTATAAAAATATCATCAAAGGGCACCTCTCGTGCCCTTTGTCGTGCGGAAACAACGTAGCATATATACGACTGACTTAGTAAGTATAGTATGATCTATTAAGCCTATTTTTCGGGGTCACTAACAGAGTTCTTGTAGCTCACTTACCCTGTGGAAGGTCCCCGGATCTGTGGTAGAAAGTACATAGTAGGGTAGAATATCAACCTGTGCATGGCATATCGGTGTCGTTGGTCAAATCACAGTAATATTAGGGTTACGTGGAGTATTTACTCAACGGGGCCTACTCTAATAGATCTTTTTGTTAAAATTTGGTTTTCATTTTTTGCGTCGACGGTCAACTCGGCGATCAGTCAACTTGCCGATGATTCCAAAAAATAAACAATTAAAAAAAAATCAAATTATGGTCTAAAAGCAACGCCCCGCTCTTCTAATTAATTTAAGGCAAATGTTAAAAGAAAGGGTTAACCACAGCAGTGGAGTGGCGCCCAAAAGATAATTTTTAGGGGGGGAGGGGGAATAAAAATGTTTTTAAAATGATAAATAAAATTTAGTGGAGTAATTACTCAGCGGGGCCTTCTTTAATTAGGGTGACTATAATTTTCGTAATAAAAAAGTACAATTAGCGGGCTTGAATGTTTTGCATTTCCGACTTGTCTAAGTCGGCGACGGTCATTTTGGTCAACTCGGTCAGTCAACTGACCGATGATTCCAAGAAATAAACATTTTCATTTATTTTTTTTTCTAAAAAAAATGTGTTTGTTGGTCGAGTAACATGCATCATAACCACAAGATTGGATTTGTGTGATCGCTGGTTGAGTTACAGAGCGGAAATTCTGGGTTCGAATCTCGGACTTGACCGAGTTTCTTAGCTCAGCCTTAAGATTTAAGAATTGGCTCTATATTTACATAAGTCTGATAAATTGACAGAACATCGAGGTCAAAAATGAAAACAGAACATACAAAATATTTCTGTCAACAACAGTTATGGGCTCAAAACCGACCCTACGCTCCGGTCCGTTTTGACAAACGTCATACTCGCTAAAAGTATCCCTCTAGACCGGTCCTACTCGGCAAAGTGAGCTACCAGGAAGGGAATGGATCTCCCTCGATGTTGGACTCAAAGCTGTGATTTTTTTCTGTTCTGAATTAAATCCTTATTTTTATTTGGTATTAGTGTTGGGATTTATGGGATTAATAAATTAAGCTTCAGGTAGTTTGAAGGGCAGTTTACAGTTTATGTCAAGTTTGGAGGGCACTTTACAATTCATCTTAATCTTTATTTAAGAATAATATTTAATAAGTATTCTTAATATTTAATAATTAAATATTTTTGGACCAATCGTCCGGGGACCAAACGTCCGGATAACCGTGTCTTGCATCTCAATGAATTGTAGTGAAAAACTGTATGTGTTAATTTTTCAGCATAAAATTTAATGGTTTACAACACATCTTAAGTAGAATCCAATACAATTTTGATTTCAAAAAAAAATCAAAAATGGCGGGGCTAACTTTTACCCAAAAATAAGTATTCTCTATAAAATCCAAAATAAATAAAATAAAAAAAATACGGAACAACGTGGCACACATCGGGCACAATATTTATTTTTAAATTTAAAAAAATGGCGGAGCTAACTTCACCCACATAGAGAATTTGGATAGTTACCGCTATGTTGTACACCAGTTGCCGGCGTTATCTTCTGATAAAGAAGGAATTATTCGCAAAACTGTAGTTGTGGAGGGAAAACAATTGTTGTCTGACTCTCTGTGAGATATGGAGTTGGATATTATGAACTTTTTATAGAACCCTGGATCCGTAAATATTTCATCTTCTCTAATAATCGCCATCTAAACAACAAAAACCAGAATAACCAAAACTTACGTTAAGTGGGAATTGACAATGAGAAGCGTTATAGGCTTATAGGTTTGGTAAACCTATCTTTTTCACCAAATAAAGAACGAAAAAATGCCAAATTGAATTTTACTTTACTTTATTAAATAAAATAAATGATAATACAGTAGTATAATAGTGTTTTATTGGGTTAGAGGATCCACGTTTCTTGCCAGCAAGTTGTGTAAATGCGAAGCTTGTGGAAAGAACCCGAGCGAATGTAAAACTTTCGGTTTGGTTTAGAAATGAATATAACCAATCTTTTTCAGAAAAACTATTCCCCAGAAACTTCCAAACACAAAATATATTTATTTAAACATTATCACTGTATTTATTAAAAATATGGAAGCATAATAGATATCAAAACTCCAAATTATCGCTGACGATTTTTGTGCGAATTGTAGTCGATTATCCAAAATTTCGCTTATTTCAGATTCCGTAGTAGTTAATGCAATTCGGTTTTCATTGCATTGCTCGTATTCTTCTCCTAAGTTAACCATTAAATTATCATTTTTGAAGTGCTCTTCCATTACTTGTCCCAAAGAGCAAGACAAATTGTTGTAACTTAATTCGATTGTTGACAAACTTGGTAAATATTTGCCTAATAAATCGTAATGTAATTCTTTTAAATTGTTATGCGATAAATCGAGCGTGTGCAAATTATTTATTTTAAAAACTCCTGGTTCGTTTAAATATGAAATCGCATTATGGGACAGGTTCAAAATCTTAATACCTGGAAGGCCGGTATAAATGCCTGGAGTGAAATTTGACAGTGCATTGTACGATAAATCCAAAGTTTTTAAATCCATATTTTGAAATGCACCTTTTGCTAGCTTCTTTATATTGCAATGCCGCAAATCCAAATACTCCAAAGAAAGCAACCCACTGAAGGAAGCAACCCCTATAGCTTCGATTGGATTAGAACTTAAATTGAGCTTTTTTAAGTTTGGGTAATTCCGAAACGTGTAGGGCCTAATATTTTTCAATTTGTTTCCAGATAAATTAAATTCAAACAAATGTAATAATGGAATGGAATCGCTTGGATTGAACTCGATTAACTTATTATTTTCCAATAGAACGGATTTGACGTTGGGAATATCGCTAAATATGTACTTCACTGTTTCGATGTTGTTCCAGCTTAAATCCAAAACTTCCAATAAGTCCAATCCTTGAAAGCATCCTTCTTGAAAGCTCTTGATTACATTGAACTTCAAATTAAGTTTTCTTAGGTTCTCCAAATCTTTGAAACCGTTTGTCACCAGTTTGCTGATTAAGTTTTGCTCCAAATTTAAATCGAGTAATCTTTTAATTCCGGTTAACATTGCAGGACTTACATGGTCAAGGTAATTGTGCGATAACACTAAATTTTGTAAGTAAACTAGTCCGACAAACGCGTTTGGTTTAACGAATGAAATTTGATTTTTGGACAAATCCAACGTTTTTATTTTATTATCGTCCAAGTCAAAACTGTTGCTCTCGATGGTGCTCAAACGGCATCTTACACACCGTACAGTTTCGTCAAAACTGTTAAATTTATATCTTCGTTTGAAATTTTGCGATGAAGACACTTCGTAACACGTCTTAGTTAATGAGCCTCTTAACCCATATGAACAAGACTCCGGTTTCACTTGCAATATTATTATGGTCAGTAGAAAAAATATCACAAAATGTATAAGTTTGGTTAACTGAAACAAACGAAAATTTCAATTAGTAAATTTGACATTATAAAGAAAAAAAAATTACTAACCATTTTAATAATATTTGGTATGTCGAATAACACCACAAACACAAATAACAAAGCGACGGCGGATTAAGGAAATTATCAATATATTGTAGTTTTTATATCAAAAGTGTCGCTTACGTAAACACTTCCCCAGTTAGATCTACAGTGGGTAAAATAACAAGTTGGACACCAAAGAAAATTTTTATAAATCGTTGATGTTTTAACTATAAAATATATCATAACCAGGGCTCGGAACTTCATGCGCTAAAAAACAATGAAATATGTGTATACGTATGCGCTAAAAAATAGAAAAATATGCGGTATAATATGCAGTAAAAATGAGGACATTATGCAAAATTAAAAAAATGTTTTGTTTAATCTTAAAATAACAAATAAAGAAAGTTGTAACTGCTGACATTTATTGAAAAACAAACCAAAAATAAAGAATAATCATTATCATAATCATAATCATAAATTTATCATCGACTAAAAACACATTTTCACCAAACTCCAAAATTAAAGATTTAAGACAAAAGACAACAACTGCTTAACTTCAGGCATTTTCGTTTTAAATTCTTACTAGAACACGAGCGAACTGGTGAGAGATAGAGACTGACTATAAGCGAAATTCAATTAGAGCCACTTTGCTCTAAGCTCCGTGAAAATATCCAAGGGTTCCGCCAAAATAAATTTTCAAAATGGCGTAAAAATAAATTTTGCCGTTTTAATTTTTTTTTATATTTTGAGTACCCTGTCCTAATCCGTAATGCGTTTAATTAAATGGAGAGCAACCTTTAAATGCAAAACTTGATTACCTTTCTTTTTAATAACAATGAAATCCGCTTGGGTTTCCGCCAAACTTTTTGGATCGCCCAAGGGTTCCGTAGCCAAAACTAATTGGGAACCGCTGCGCGCTGCTCTAAGAACATATGCATAAGCACAGCAGGTAAACACCTAATGGTGTTTTTGCATTTACAGAATAATATTCCAGGTAAATAATACTTTGTTAGGTGAACTGCAGTAATTTGTCATTTGTGTTATTATTTATAATTTAATTAATTAATCATATTTTTATATCCTTAAATAACAGTTTCTAGGCTGTTTTTAATTATGTGATGTTCTGTATTATTTTTTTCATTAAATCAATAAACTTATGCAATTATGTGTTCTTAAACCTAAAATATGCGAGTTTGTCCAAAAAGTAACGAAATGTGCAAAATTATGCGACAAAAACTTTTATATTTGACATGTAGGTAATATGAAATGAATTTGTGGCAAACCAGAATTACAATATGCACTTTCCAAACAAATATGCAGAAGCCTAAAGTTGGCGGACACAAAACAAATTTTTTTAAATTGCATATATATGGGATCAGTTACAGGAATTGAATTTAATAGCTCTTTATATGCAAATAAAAAAAAGAGGTGTCGTGGGACACTTGGTTGAAACGAAGTCCTTACGCTATATTATTTTCATAATTTAAAATCATTTTTCGATCATATTTCGAAGAGAGGTGAGTATACTTTTTTATCGGAAAACATAAAATTATATATTATATCAAATATTAAAAATTTTGTTTAAATCACAAATCGTAACAGATAAGACAAATTAAAACAATGTCATTAGAGCAACCCTCTATGGCGAAATGTATTAAGTGCTTGAATTATAATTTTATCGTTTGGGGATCGTGGGTTCGAACCTCACAATAAACAAATATATTATTATCAACATTTTTTCAATGAAAAAATGTCAAGTAAGGATTTTGAGCTATACGAAAAATAGTATATTACTGGCCGAGCATCGAAACGATCCGTTACTGGGCGCGCAGCTATATTACAAAAGGAGCTTAAAAGCGAGCTTTTTAAAGCTGTGAGCCAAGTAGAGGGTCATATTTCGAGGAAAGGTGAGTATACTTTTGTAAAAAACATAAAATTGTGTAATTATGATGTGCGAAGTGCATAATGGCCTTCTCAACCGAAGTATATACCTATACAAAATTTTTTAACTACTAGCACTAATATATTACCATATTTGATTTGATTAGATTTTGATAAATATAGCTTTAGTTGTTGACTACTTATATTTTTTAAATATTTATTTCGAAATATCAAGTAGTGTGGGCGTTCAGTTGTCAAATTATCTAATGCCCGTACTTATAGTCATGGATTGAACCGAGAATCGTGATCAATTCTCGAAATAACAGTTGTTGCTATGATACGCTCTAAATTCCAGTAATCTCATTGGTAAATTCTCGGATCATTTTGAGTCTCGGATTGATCCGTGACTATAAGTACGGGCATAAATGAAACTAATGAAATGCAATTTTAAATGTAATTTTCCACGAAATACAAGTTATGTAAAAGTTTAGGTAAAACGTTTGAATAAAATTTGGAAAATGGGTGAAAATTTTAGTGACAGTGACGGTAAAAATATAGAAAATGTTTTATTATTTACAAGGTGTTTTTTTATTATCATTATTTCATTACCTAGGGTGAGAAATATTACTTCTCATTAACGGAAAGGAGTAAATAATGCTGATTTCCCTTGTTAGTAGTAAAAAAAATTATTTGCGACGGTCCCGTCAGCTGGCACAAAGCCGTTTTGGTTTGGGTGCAGGATCGCGTTTTGTACCAGCCACGTCGTTAGCCTGTATATATTATGTATATGGTCAGATTTAGCACAATTGGTCCCCGATTGTTAAGGTTCTCTTGATCGCCTTTCTTGTGTATGCTGATGATCGTGGTTGATTGCTTCCATTCTGTTTTCCGGTATTGCATGCAAATGTTTATGAGCAGAGAGATTGCCTTGCATTGAGGGTCAGCTTTTCTTCAGTTCTTGTAAGTGATTCCGTCTTGACCAGGTGACGTGTTTTTGAAGCGCTTTGCTCTTAATCTATCCTCTTCGCTTGCTTGCTCCATAAGCCGTGCTGTAATACAGCTGCATCGTTGCGACGTCTACTTGGCAAAACGACGTTTTCTGCTTGTTTATTTCGCTGATCGCTTTCCTTGTGTTTCTGCGGTAGAGTCTTTGTATCCACTTTACCTCCGGGCGTGGGTCTTCTATAGCTTAAGTAATTTGTGGCTTCGGGTTATTAGCGAGTTCCTCTTTAGATTTGATCCCATATTTGGTTTGGATGCTTTTTGTGATGTCCTTATATATTTTCAGAAACGTCTCCTAATTCTCCTCGGACACCGGGCTTTCTAGGACCGTTGCTAGAGGGTCTACAAATACCTCAAGGAGGTATTTGTAGATGTCACTTATATTGTTCACTGTAGTGCTGTGTTGCTTGTTCCCGTCATTAGTTTCTGTGTCTCTATCACTGTCACTATCACTTTTCGCGCTTTCTGATGCTGTGGTTGGTCTTCTTCTATTCCTGGTGTTGTGTTGCGGGAGTTCGTCATTTCTTACTTCCCGTATATTGTGTTTTTTCAAGACGAGCTTCGAGGGGAACGTCATATCGCAGTTTGGGTATTCCCATAGATGTTTTGATTTTGGGAGTGGGTTTGGGCGGGCTCACGGGCAGTCGTGTATTGCTGGTCTGATTCCAAGGTTTTGCTCAGAGTTTCGGCATGTGCTGGATTTTGCGACCATGCTGTGATCTCTCGTTAAGTGACGGAGGAGGGATTGCAACGTGATAGGCCTTGGTTGATCAAGCAAGAGGAAATTAATTATGAAAGCATATTGGAGAAGGCCCGTAACAAATTAATACGATATCGAGATAAATATTTAAGAAAATTCAGCAATGTAAAAAAGAAAACAACGTTCAACATAGGTGACTTGGTGATAGTTAGAAGTTTAATGCCCGGTTTCACCAACGTTCGTTAAATTTTGACGCCTTGTTAAGTCGTTTTACCAACATTGATCTTTCGTCAAAAATCAATCGTCAAAATTTTCAGCCATTTCTAACTTAAGTAAGTTAGAAGTTTTAAGTTAAATAAGGTCAAGTTTTAATACACCTATTCCATCTATAATTAAATTTATTTCCAAATAAACTTTTCAAAAATAACAAATTTAAAAAAACTCAGGACACAAAATTTTACTCTTCACCTACGGTCGCCATTTTGGCAAAAAAGCCTGGTTTTCACTCGTTCGTGCTGCCACCTTAACCTTATTGGCGCCAAAACAATTAAATTCAATATTTTTACAAAATTTTGTTTTTAAATTTAAATTAACAAATTTTAAACAGGCCATTGCCCCTTGTTTTGAATGTTGAAAATTAATCAAATTTTGACATTCAAAATAACAAAATAAATTTTTTAATATGATTTTACCAACAAAAATAAACAACATCATAATATCATGTATAAAAAAAAATCAAATAAACTTCTCTATGCCCCTACCTTCTTTACAAAATTTTATTTTAACAACTAAATTTTCTTATCCAAGTTTCAATTCAATATAACGCTATCCAAAATTATCCAAATAGGCTTTTAACTGCTCATTATAACAGGTGGATGTGTGATTCGAACCCACGAGTTCTTGTTTGCAGTTGCTTGCATTCACCACTAGCCCACTCCTGATCTTACAATTAAAATAATTTTAATTTTCGATACGTCTCCAATACTATCAATAGTGTGTATTAGATTGCTTAAGAATAATTTAGGATTGTGTTTTCTATCTCCAAAGAATCTCAATAATCGATTTGCCTTAGAATATAAAATAAATTCTTGCATTAATCCTTGCATGTAATTTTTTTTTGAATTGTCCTTATTACCGAATTTTGTTACTGGATCAATGATTTTCCAGAACTTATGCGTTCCTTTGATTGCTGATCGACATTTGTTAATTTCTTCTTTATTTTTTTCAATATTTGACCTTAAGTTCCCACAATCTTTGTAAATATTCCCACAGACTCTTTCTAGGTGTATTTTTAAATTTTCATTTAAACTTCTTTCAATTTGTTCTTGTTTCCTTTCTATTGATTCGGTTCTACGTGCATTAGATGCATGTAATTGTTCCCGTTCTTCACTTTTCAATTGTTTTAATTTTTCTTCCATTTTTTTAGACATTTGATCTTCTTGTTCACTCCATGTTTTCTTTATAAATTCATTCGTTTCTTCCTTTTCTAGTATTGATGAATATTCTTTGAAAGTCACGTCCAGGAATTTTTTGTTAATTATTCCAAATTGTAACGAGCAATCCGTTGTAATTGCGTTGATGTGTTCTTCGTTGGCATTGATTTTCCTTTCTAAATTTGTTAACTTAGTAGTCATTTCTTGCATTATCTCTTGATTTTTTGTTTCAATGATACTTGTTAAATTGATATGTTGGTCCTGTATTTTCTTGCTTAATTTTTCATTTTGTTTTTGTATCTCTTCGGTAAGTTCTGTTTTGAAATTTTTTAAATTTTCGTCGAGTGTTTGTTTACTCATTCCTCTTCATTATTTCCTCTTTGTCTATTTTTCTTTCTTCTCGGTTCCTTTCTTCTATTTTTTTCATCATCTCCATAATTGCCTTAATTGTTCATTTTGTTCTCTCTCCAATGGCTTTGATGCACCCATTTCCGTGGTGTCTCTTTTCGTGCTTTCGTATTCTGGATTCCATTGCTCATCCACAATTTCCACCGATCCAGAATCTTGCTGTACTGTTTTATCCATTTTCTTCTCTTTTTATTTTAATAATAATATAATCGATAAAACTTGGTCTCAGGGTTCTAATAGTGAGTTCTAAAATAAATTGTATTAGTAAAATTTTTTACTACTTATTCCCCACGTTGTTTACGACAAATGTCATGTTTTTTTTGACAAAATTTTACTATTTATCTACGGTGGCCATTTTGGCGAAAAAGCCTGGTTTTCACTCGTCCGTGCTGCCACCTTAACTTTATGTCATGTTTTTTTTATAACTTCCAAATTGGCTTTTTTATCAATTCCACAATAAATCCAAATTCAAAATTTATATTTAAATTAATGTCAATCCAAAATAAACCTTCCAATATAAACTGGGAACGCAAATCGTCTTTGATAAATTGCCCCAGGTGCGACGACACAACTTTATCTTTCGATGCTTTCAAATATTTTTAATCTTTCCACAATACCCAATCAAATAATTTCAACAAAATTTCCAAATATTCGTCCAAATTAAGTAATTCTTCATAAATCGTAATTATACACTTATTCCAGCTATAATTTAATTTATTTACTACCAATAAAACTTTTCAAAAATAACATTTTCAAAAAACTCAGGAGACAAAATTTTACTATTCATCTACGGTGGCCATTTGGGCGAAAAAATCCAAGCCCTTCCCGTATATCTCTTCTCGCACCTTGGGACCGGGCATGTAAAGGTGTCACGCGGTGGGTGCAGGACTACGAGCACTTCATTCGATGCCCTAGATGGTCCAGACTCACTTATATCAATAGACTCTTGCAAGTTGCAAATAATCAAATAATAATCATAAAAATATCCCAATATTCAAAAAATTTCTAATTTTGTTGGGTTTATATCATCTTTGAGTAATCACAGTACTTGCTCTAAGAAATCAACGGTAAAATTTTTATTCAACCAATTAACTCCTCAAAAATGACGAAATATAATATACCAAAAAAAAACTGAATTCAAATTGGGTTTTCAATAAATTATTGTTTCAGAAATATAGGTTGCTGAGCGTCAGTTTTGACGAAAGTAACCACGACAAATCACGAATATTCATCCGTACTAATAGTATTAACTTTCATTGAAAATATGTCCTTCATTTTCTGCACATCATTACAGAGTTCTGTTCCGCTTGTTATTACAATAATTGTGGATTCACCAAAATTTTTATCATCAACTAAAACTGGGTTCATTTGTTACACCACATTAAATTCTGTAGTCTATAAAATTCAGTGTTTGTAAATTTTTTTTTAATACACGTTAGTCTGCTGTGTAAGATTGTTAGAAGTTTGAAATGATGTTTTCAATTGTAATGCTGTTACTTGTCTTATTGACTCAAGATTTCTCATGTAACGACAGCCTCATGTCTAAGGCGAGTTTTAATTCTTGATCACTATAATTATACAATTATATGTGTGTATATTAATGTTGTTAGTTTGTGGGTTTTCCAAAATATTGCTATGGTTAATATCGAGTTAAACTATCTAAACCAACTATATATTAATTAAGTATTGTTAGCGTTATGGACTGCTTTCCAAGAACTGTTTTGGGATGACATTTGATGATCTAACGGCCGGAAAAGTTAAAATTTTAATATACATAAAATATAAGAATAATCTTTAATTTTTCTATTGAATGGCGCAGACTATTAAAGTGCCATAATTGAATATTCTGATTCTGAATCTGACTGATTCAATTTTAAAATTTAAATTCTGTCATTTCTAATTCAACTTCGTTTTAGTTTCATCAAAATATGTACAAAATTAAAGATATTCGAGCCAACGTATTGAGTTACGATAAAAAGTACTTCAATTACTTGCATGTTTATCATTTAAATACAATCGTACCACCACAGCGATAAATTGTACTGCAAATTTCAGAATTGATGTGGGCAACAAAATCGAGGTAATGTTGTTTTTTAAGTTTGAATTTACGGGCACTGTTATTTCTCAAATTAAAAGCAAATTATTTTGATGTGAATTGATTTTTGTATTTTATTTTACTTTTTTCCTAAAAGCCAATTTGAACATAAAATTAGAAAGCAAATTATTAATACACACGTATCTCACTATAGTCGATCTCGCTATAATCACTGGTCTATAATCACGACCAGTATCTCGCTTTAGTAACGCTTTAGTGCACTCTCTCCACTGAATTGTTACCGCCGAATTTGAATTAAAAATGAGTACTACTTACAATTCCTGCGCGCGTGTTCTAATACGCACATAAAAACATAACCTAACTAAAATTACTGCAAATTATATGAACGAGTGGGGATAGTGCCTTACCCCGCCCGTCGTTACTATAGCGAGAAGGTCAAGTCCAGATTTAGTAATTATAGAGAGATACGAGTGTAGTAAACAAAAACAACTGCAAATTGTTAATTTTTTAGATATTGCTGCAAACTTATAAGTTTTTGAGTAACGAGTATCGACGCCTAGCAATGGCTTTTCAAGTAAATCAAGAAAAAACTTTTAATTCAAACGCATTAGGTATAAAAAGTATCATAAATTGTGGTAACCTTACAGATGTTAACTTTAAGAAGGTTTGCAAATCCATTACTTTAATAATAATTAAATATGCCTTTTTACTTTTTTTCTACTTTTAGAATATCACATATCACTTCTGTAATTATCTGATTGATGAAACTCATTTACCTCCACTTATTCCTAGTGGCATGTATAAAGTTGATCTGATATATCTGTATTTAAATGAAGAGATAGCCATTATAAGCGGCTGTGCTGAAGTATACACTCCAATCGCATATCCAAAATATTAACCTAACACCAAAGTTAGAAACTTATTCATGCCTTTGATACTGTTTCTTAAAATTATACTTGATTTTACTTTTTTTGCACGCTTAGTATAATAAAAATGACTTGCAAATTTTATTGAGTTTGTTTACTTCTTACCTTTGGTATGTAAATCGATATATGAAAATCTGTAAGTTATCCAAAACTGTAGATACATAAATTATGTATGTTACAAAACTTTGATATAACTTTATGTATTTTCTAAAAATACATGGATATAGCCGGGATGCAGTAACGAGGAAGGCAACCAAATTGACCATGTACTAATAACAAGGGGCCGCCCATTAATTACGTAAGGTCAATTTTTGTAATTTTCGACCCCCTCCCCCCCTTTTGTAAGGGCACGTAAGATTGTGGCAACCTCCCCCCCTCCTCCCCACATCTTACGTAAGGATTATAAAAAAAAATGAATTGACCCCTCTACCCCTATTTATTAGGGTTAGGGGGGGGTCAATTTTTTTTATTAAAAATTATTAATCATTTTTTGTTTAACAAAAAATTTACATCAATTTTTCTAGTATCAATGATAATTTTGTTGAACTCTTCTTTTTTTTCCGCATTATTTTTAAAATAAAAGAATAACGCTAAAAATTCCCAAATTTGTCCACATGCAAGAGAATATTTTATGTCAAAGAAATAAAACATTTTTAGACATACATACATCCACGGCTCTTAACAGTCTTGTACATTTTAATTTAAACCCATCGATATAAACCAAAAATTCTTCAAAACCTTGTCCATCTCGGGATTTCAGCGCTAAGATAAAAAGATGGATGGTTTCTTCAATTGTATTAAGATAATCTAAGTGGTCTTCTATTTCTGAAAGCGTTTCTCCTACAAAGCAAAATGATATTTGGAAATCCTTAACGGTAAACCGTTTAATGGTTTTAGTACCATCTGTACCCTTCTGTGCCACCTTCTTAGTAGGAATTAAATATGCATGAATGCTATTTAGGAAATTTAATATTGAAAAATCTAGAATGCAAAAATTAGCCTTAACCTTTACAGTGTTATAATTTTCTTACCGTTGCGTTGTCGAAATCGCCTGAGTCAATCTTATTAAGCATAGCAACTGTTTTTTTATCTTTTATGCTGCCCTGGAGAAAATTTAAAATTTTTGCAAAAGATTCACTCCAGCCAGCACTTAGAATGCTAGAACTATCCGGATAGAGCACGTTAAAATCTAGATCAATCTAAAAAGCAAAATAGTATTAGCGAATTATCAAAAAAGTTTAGGTGGAGAACATACATATTTACATCAGCTTCTGGACCTGAAAAGGAATACCAAAAGGTAAAAGTTTAATTTACACATTTGGGAAAATAATATAATTAATAATATAATAAATTGTTTAACTGGTGGTACTTCTTCTAGGGAATCCAATTTTCTTTTAATAGTCTCTAGACCTTTAAAAGCTCTTTTATTGTTTCGTGCTGTTGGTAATAAGTCTAATTAATGGGGGAGTTCTCTAGGCTCAATCGCATACCAACTTCGATAAAAGTCGGAATTTTGTCTCTAACCTTTTTTATAAACTTTTTACGTAGAAATGCTTTATTTTTAATTATAATTATTACAAAACTGTCCCGAAGGTGTAAAATTAAATAACAAAAGAAATATTGCTGTTTTAGTGATTTCTTTGAATCCCCCGCGAGATTATCAAATTTGCCACTTCCCTATGAATATATGAAAATTATGATGCACTTGCGATTTGCAATTTGCGGAATGCGATTTTTGTTGTGATTGGTTAAATTTCACCAAATTTCAAATTTACGTTCAATTTTAACCAATCAAAACAAAAATCGCATTCCGCAAATCGCAAATCGTAAGTGTGGTTAACTAGCTTAAGACGAAGAAATTTTATTGGTTTTAAAACTATTTATTGTGCCTTCTAATTTAGCTGCACCATCTATTGATAGTTTCCAATTTTTTTACAGGTGTGGACAAAATATATGACAATAATGTACTTAAAATACAAAATATGTTTGAAATAATCAAAGAATAAGTGCGGTAAATCTATATTTTATTATAGAATATATAAAAACAAAATATATAAACAATAAACACTTATTCATCATTAGTATGAATTTGTTCATCGGCTCAAAGTGATGCTCCAAAATTTGAAAAAAAGAAGAAGTAACATCATATTAATGAAAATGTTCATCATATTGATGAAAAAATTATCAATTTAGTTTTGATGAATACGTTCTTACTAGTGATGAAGAAGACTTCATCAATTTATACATCATTTTTTGTTTCATCTACAATTTAAACGTGTTCATCAATACGATGAACGAGTATATAAAAAATGTTATCATATGGATGAATATGTACATTAATATGATGAACAAAATCATTCAAATGACGTACAGATTTATCCTATTGATGTACTCATACATTTTATTTTCTGTTCATCTGTTTTGCTTTTAGTTAAAAATAAAATTTTAAATCTTAACCTTCCCAATTAGATAATTAAACAAATATTCGATAATACCCAATTGATGATTTTATGCGTCATATCAATGATTGCTTCATCACCTCGATAATAAGAAATTGATTAAACAAAATTCACAATATTGATGAATCATTCATCATTTTCAAACTTTATCAATGACTTGGTACGTCATATTGATAATTATTTCATCCACATAATAAAAATAAATCAATAAAAGAAAATTCACCGTATTGATGAACCATTCATCATTCTTTAAACTTCATCTATGACTTGGTACGTCATATTGATGATTATTTCATCACCATGATAAAGATAAACTGATGCAACCAAATTCATTGTTTTGATGAATCTTTCATCATTCATCAAATTTTATGGATAATTGTGTACATCATATTGATGATTTTTTCATCATTACGATGAATTTCACTTGATGAATAGTGTTCATCAATATGACGTACCTTTTTTTTTCAGTGAAGGGACCGTTAATGGAGACCGGTTAGATTGGGGAGGTCAAGCAGACGAGACGTGTTTACACGCTACCTAAATTTATTTGTTGTACTATTGTGTTATATTATTTTAATTATTGTGATTCGGCAAATCTAGAGGTAAATATTATTGTAATATAATTAAATTCAAAAGGTACGAGTTTCGAGTAATCGAATTAAATGAACACGTGTATTAAAATTTTATGAACTTTAATCGTCATTAGACACACAGGCAATGTTAGAACCACATATAGTAGATAATTATCTTTATCACCTATGACTAACTAAAAGCTGAATACTGATAACACAAGAACTGCAGGTACTCCTAGATTCTATGATTTGAGATTGAAGTTTGGGGTTATTTTGTACGGAGGCCATTTTGTGTAGGTCACTCTCGAGACTCGGATGTTTTGCTTTCTATGTTTGGGAATTGGATTATTATGTTTATACAGTCTATGATGATACTAAATGTGCCAGTTGATTCATATTCTGAATTGCCCTGTATATTTGATATTACGAATCGTATGCATACTATCTTACATGTGAATTGATTAATAACGAATTATGTATTTTGACCATATATGAAAATGACGTATATGTAATTTGCCCGACCACAATTATGAATATTGAAATGACAAACAAAAATGACAAAAGGTAACCACAATGTGTAAACTGAAATTATACGACAATGATTTACAAATTATAAATATTTAAACTGCTCTGCGTTTAATATGTAGTGTTCGCTTTGCGTTTCTCCTGACTCAATTGCTACTGCTAAAGTTCATTCATCATTAGGAAGGAAATACTACGATGTGGGGGTAACGTCTTCGTGGTGTAAGTTACAACGGGGGTCCTAGCATTTTAGACGATACGAAGGTTAAAGTTTGGTTTCGAAGGTAGGGATTCGGTGGGAAATTAGAGTTTACGTTTAGACATTACAATCTCAATGAATTGTAGTGAAAAACTGTGTGTGTTAATTTTTCAGCATAAAATTTAATGGTTTACAACACATCTTGAGTGGAATCCAATACAATTTTGATTTAAAAAAATTCAAAGTATTGGGGCTAACTTCTATCGATAAAATAGATTTTGGCCCAAAAAATGTTTATTTATCAAAATAAAATTTTATGATTTGCGGCACACGTAGATTAGAATCCAATACAATTTTGTTTTTAAAAAAATTCAGAAATGACGGGGCTAACTTCTACCCAAAAATAAGTATTCTCTATAAAATCCAAAATAAATAAAATAAAAAAAAAATACGGAACAACGTGGCACACATCGGCACAATATTTATTTTTTCAATTTAAAAAAATGGCGAGGTACATGTCGCTGCCCCCCCCCCAAATCGAATTTTTTATTAAAATTGGTGTCAAACGTTTGAGCTTCGTTAGAGCCTCAATGAGCTACCGTTCCCGTCGTTTGAGTTTCAACGGTCGCGGAGTTATTCGCAAAAACTTGGAGGGGGGGCTGTGGACATGATCCCCCCCCCCAAGTGGAATTTTTGGCTGAAATTGGTGTCAAACGTTAGAGCTTTTATTTTCGTCGTTTGAGTCTCAACCGTCGCGGAGCTTTACAGTTGAAATGAATAATTCAATAATTTTGCGGCGCCCTACCCAAATTACTAAAATTCAAAATTAAATTTCAAAATTACTAAAATTGTAAATATGGGCAAAATAAAAAAAAATGGAAAAAAAAAGGTCATCGAGGTATTCGTAATCAAATATTTAACATCCTGTAACTTTTTACATACATATACCGCAAAATGCCGCCCCCTAAAAATGTGCCGCCCGGGGCGGTGCGCCCCTCCCTAGGTACGCTAGTGGTCGAGCCGTTCTCAAGTAATGATGATCAGTCATACATTATATTTGGCAATTCATTTTTATATATTAATAGATTTAATGAAGTTATTGTATCATAATATCGAGATGTTATTTTGTAAAATTATAAAATGCAAGATTAAATAAAAACAACTAATCTTGCCAAAATCATCAATCTTATCATTTTTCCTTGCGCCTTGTCTAGCACCAGGGTAGGCAACTCTTACCTCTTACAAGCTTTTGCTGTTGTAATGAAAAAATAAATCTGGTATAAAAATACCAAATTTGTTGTAAAAATGTATTTAAAGACTAGAGCCGTTTAAAGAATTTGCCTGGTAACCAAATTATTACTATTCCAGATCACAATATAACCAATAGAACGTTAAATTCAACATATTTTATTAAATTAAATCAAAAATCAACTACATTAATTTCTAAGACATAATAATTAATTACAATGGTTCAACTTTTCAGCAATTCAAATTTTTCTTTTGCATTCTATGATCATAATTTGTTATTATAGGATACTCAATACATAAAGACTGATAGGCGTAACAAATTCTTGCAAACTCTTCAGTTGTGATTTCAAATGGCCGAGCTTTGAAGTCGGTGTCAGCTAAATAAAACAACTTGGGAGTAAGTTCGTCACGCATTTCTTCTGGAAACAGCGTTTCACCGCCACGCCTCGCAGCCTTCTGTCGCATGTTAAAAATGTGTCGCAACACCTTTTCTACAACTACAAACGGTACTTTTACCAAAGGCTGTTTTAGTGGAACGAAAGTCACCACACCCACATCTACATCGGGCTTCGGCACAAAAGCTCTCCCTGGAATTGTAAATTTATGAGCCACCTCGCACCATAGCTGGCACATGACGGATAAGCGACATCTCTGACTATGCGTAACAGGCGCTACTATACGTTCGGCCACCTCTTTTTGAAAAGTTAACGTCATCGTTGCACGTCCGAACCCCCACACGGAGGTTCGTTCAGATATCGCCTGCAACCAACGGATAATTAAATTAGTTGAAACGTTAAAAGGCAAATTTCCAATTAATTTGATTGGAGGTGATTTGTCCAGCCAATTGTACTTCTCCACATCCTTGCACCCTTCTTCAAAATTATATGCTCGAATGTCGTTTATATCGATAACCATGTCGAGGTTATCTTGACAAGATTCCTGTAATAATTGAAGAGTGGGAATAAAGCGCGGATCCTTTTCGACCACAATTAATTTCCTGGGAGACTTTCGTATGATGGATCTCGTAATTGAACCAGGACCGGGGCCCACCTCACAAACGACATGGTTTTGTATGTTTCCAGCAGCTTTAACTATTTTATCGGTGATACGTTCATCCAAAAGAAAATTTTGCGAAAGTTGGCGTAACGCTTTTAATTTGTACAAATGAATTAAGTCCCTGGTTGTGGGTAGGGGAGGTAATCGTAACGCCTTGATTGCCGAAGAAGTCATTGTAATGAATTATTTGTGCTCGACAGTCTTTTCGGGTTCGTTAAAATCGTCCAAAAATACTTCTTGTTTTATGGAGAGTAAAGTGTACGCGTAGATGCTCAACACTCCCGCACCTAAAAGACACCCAGTGATGATGTTATTTTTACGTATGCGCTTAAGCTTTTGCACGCGTTCTAAATTCTGCTGTTCGATAAATTTCATAAAATCACGATTACCTCGTTGAACACTTTCTACGTCGATTTTTGGCATGCGGTCACTTTCACTCATTGTTTACCGAAAGCTACTAATATTTTAAGAAAATCACAAAACTCCGGTAAACATAACCTAACATAAACGCTGTCAAAAATTATATCAATCGCCATTCGTCAGAGACGGACTGACTCTAACATTTTATTATACAGGGTGAATAATAATAATTATTTTTAATAATATTATAAAGATCGTTTTTAAAATCTTTTGTATTCAAACTATATCAGTCTCACGTTGTCTCATCAATTTAAGTGTATTTTTACTGCCTATGAAATTTCAAAAAAAATTTTTTTATTAGTTTTAATATAAAAAGAATAAAATGAGCACAAAATCTTTACAATCCCCAATTAAATCCCAAATCCAATTACCGATTATCCAAATAATTATTCATCCACATTTAATAACATTGTCCAAAATTTTATTCGCCATTTAAATATCTCAAAATCAAAGTCTCAAATTAGAAACGTAAAAATATTTAGAAGACAACCTTTTCCTCAACCGCGTATGGCAGCCATTCTCAGCGAAAGCCTGGTTTTCACCGCTCACTACTGCTACCTTAACTAATTGGTGGGAAAACCAGCAATTTTCAAAAATATCCACAAATCATAAAATAACTAATTTACACAAAAAACTGAATACATTTAACAAAATAAAGAAATGGGAAAGTTAGGAACATGGCAATATACTATAATGTAATGATACTATTAAAAAAATTATACTAACAAAGTTAGGTTAATTTTTTTGCATCAGTATAAGGTGAACAAAGCAAATGAATATAATATTACTCTGGTATAATTTACTATATTAGTTTACAAGATTTCGACATACAATTATTGATTTATATAATCAAGAACAACAGATTCCATTTCGACAAACCGTTCCACTTTCACAAACTTGGGAAGGGGGCATACCATTGAAAATAATACATCTTCCTCCTAGCGCTAACAAAAAAAAAGTTTGTTAAAGTTTATTTTATTTAATTTTGTGAAGAAATCATGTTAAAATTAGTTTCAGATATTGTTGTATAATGGATACTAGAATATTACTCAACGATTTTTATAACTCATAACGACAACTACTTTCTTACGCAAAATTAAATGATACATTGTACACCACTCGTGAAAAAAGTTACTGAGTTGTGAACTTGCTTAGCAATTTAAATCTGTCTACTCGTTCAGTAATTCGTCTTTTCATCTCTTAGCGTAAAATACTATTTACGTATAACTTACGTATAACAGGAACACATCTGTGACAACAACCACAAAAAGTGGGCACAAGTGCCTCATTTGGAGGACAATACTCTTCGTTTATGCACTTGACTGTGTCGCAGTAATTTGGTTTACAAACAAACAGTTGAGCTGACGATAGCCAGCACATAAAAATTATTATTGCAATTTCATACTTCATAATAAGCATTCTACAACAGTTGTATACGTTCTAGCTATTTCCAATAAACTGAATGTGCTAAGGTACGTCACCATGTAAGTACCTACATATTTATATTCTACAAATATTTGTTTCCTTTCACCTTGAATAACTGATGTGATTATATACAATACAATAATTGCGAATATTTTTTAATCTATGGTACATTTGCAAAAGAATGCTGGTTTCACCATTATTTACTACATTAAACGGTTAGTCTTAATGGCATTTCTAACCGCATTTATCCAAGTATTAGCAAGTCACGTTTACAACATAATGTCAATAGCATAATTTTAATAGCATAGCAAAAAACTAATTAAAATTAAATTAAAAAAAAATTATTATGTATAGGCGCAACTAGGAAGGGGCTGGGATGCTTAGCCCCCCTTCCCCGCTGTAGCCGACTTAAGTCCCTTAAAGTGAAAAAAGAGGAAAAAAAAGGAGGAACGTTATTTCTAATGTTATGACATTTGGTCATAACATGTTATGACATTTGGTGTCATTTAAATTAAACTCTTATTAAATTCTAAATATTTTGGCCCTGAGAAGGAGTTGTAATTCATTTGGTATTCGGCGTGGAATAAAATAAAATAATTTCACGGAGCGCAGGTGAGGGGTTGCGGAGCGTCAGTTTTGACGAAAGTAACTACGACAAATCACGAATCCACCCTAAAAACTAATTCTGCTTTTGTCTAAATAGAAACTCTGTTCAGTAAATCAAATCTTGTATTTTGGATTGGATGGATTGGATAGTATTTAAAATAAAACTCTGCCAATTTAGGTATCACAATCCGGACACCGTCATTACGGCGATTCCAGTTAGGCACCGTCATTTCGGCGATTCTGATTCGGCGACAGTCAATTCGGTGACCCGATATTCGGCTATGGCAGTTTCGGCAATTCCAATTCGACACCGGCATTTCGGCGATTCCGATTCGGCGACTGTAAATTCGCCTACGTCGATTCGGCAACGGGAGATATACTTTTAGTTTTTTCAATTCCTTTTTCTAAAATTAAAATCTAAATGTACGAAAAAATCTTAGTACGGACGCCTATTGCTTTTTGAACTTAAAAACCCGTCGTTAAAAGTTGGTTATCTTCCAACCTCTCTTAAGTGGATCCCTTCATTTGTTATTTGTTCCTTTTCAATAATACTTATTGTATTAATTTTTCCTTGGTTTCCCCATTGCAAAACAATTTAGCCTTTCCAATTAAATAATACCGTTTTCCTTAAGTACTTAGGGGCTGTCCATTAATTACGTAAGGGTTTAGGGGGGGGGGGGGTATAAAAAATCTTACGGACCCTTATGTGGGGGAGGGAGGGGGTCCGACGCAGTCCTTACGTAAGGTTTTTAAGCCATTTTTTTAAATTAAATTTAAAATTTAAAAATATTCAAAATTTAAAAATACCCAAAACTCAAAAAACAGGTTTTTAAATTGTAGATGTACATACCCATAACAAAAATAATTAATAATTTTTAATAAAAAAAATTGACCCCCCCCCTAAGCCTAATAAAAAGGGGTAGGGGGTCAATTCATTTTTTTTATAATCCTTACGTAAGATGTGGGGGGGGGAGGTTGCCACAATCTTACGTGCCCTTACAAAGGGGGGGGAGGGGGTCGAAAATTACAAAAATCGTCCTTACGTAATTAATGGACGGCCCCTTATCCTTTCCAAAATTTCAATTAGTCCTCCACTTTTAGTAACGGTTTTCGAAGAGTCATGGGTGGCATTTTGAGTGAGTTTTTTAGTCAGTTGAGTTTATATTAATATATAAAATAAATTATTATTATTATTATTTATATAAATCTTATTTATAAAAAGAAAAACATTTTTTTTTATTATTAATTTTCTTTGATAAAATCGTGACTTACGACTTCAGAACTAATCTTCTCCCTTTTTTATTCATTTCTTGAAACAAAAAATAATTTTAATTTAAAAAAAAATTTACATTGGGGTAACCCCTTAAAGTTTCATAACGTTTAATTTGTTTTGGACCCGCCACTAATTATCTTAAAACAAAAACAATTTTTAACATAAATTTATGTTTACTACTAGTCCAGTCAACGAAAATCTATAGAGGGAAATGTTGGGAACACAATTTTTGACATCGCAACTTTGTTTGGGCTAGTTAGGAGGTAAACATATCTTAGGAGGTAAACAGAAGGGGAGGGTGGGTTTGAAGGTTCCATTTTTTTGTTTTTTGCTTATATATCGGAAACTATCCGTCCTAGCGACATGACTATTTTATACAAAATTAAAGCTGATTAAATTTGCTACAAGCTTTATTTAATAAAGCTTTTTGATATTTTGTATAGTTTTTGAGATATCTGCTCTTGAAAGTCTGTAATTTTGGAAAAAACATTTTTGCCTCACATTTTTTGCTCTTTTTGACCGGATAACTCATTAACGATGCAATCAAAAAACAAATGCCAACTACTGGGTTTTAGAGCATTAAATTCCCTTTAATAATATATATTACTTTATTATTTTATTTAGTTTCCTTCAAATGTTAAAGCAATTTCAGTGTTGAGCGTGAAATCTAAAGTTTTGCGACAACTCTCAATTCTTACCATTTCCAGTCAACGTATTGGCCGAAATATGCACCATTATGTACACATAGTGCGTACTGGACGTCTAAATAGTACAGATACTCATTTTAGAATATAAACTTGTGGGCCCGCTGACTAGGTCCCTCACACTTAATTAAAGAAGATCTAGACCATTTTAATGGAAAAATATGTCGTTATGACCATGTTTGTGCATATAATATGTGTCTATAAGGCATTGGGATAGTTTTATAAATTACAATCATTAAATGAAAAAGAAGTTTATTGACTTAAAAGGTCATAAAAAAATTAACTTTTTAAATTAAAATTAAGTTATAAAAAATTAACATAAAACGTTACAACAGTAAGTAGGTACCATTGAGTCAATTTCTTGTTCTCTTGGGATGGGAAGGACCTTCATCCTCGTCTTCGTTCTCATCTTCTTTTTCTCTAATATCTTCTCCATCGGACTCCTGTTCTTCTTCATCTTCAGAGTCAACTCAAGGGGCACCATTCAAGCAGTTTCCCTGGCAATTTTGGCATACTGAGAAACATTTGAGACTTGCTTTTTTGCAGTCACACTTTGCGCTGGCACAGTCTTTTCTGCATCGGCAGAAAATCATTTTAAGGATATCCTCCGGTGCAGCTGCTAACTCACTGTGCACTGAGATCTTCCACCCATACATCTGAGGAGGCAGGTTATTTCCTAGCCACAGCTGTACTTGGTGGAATGTTGGAGGGAATGCTGTTTTACTGCTCCCTCGGTGGGTGGAAGACAAGAGATATCAGGCGTGATGGTGCTCACCAATTTCAAGAATGACTTGAATCTGTAGGTATTGAGGGAGACCTCTTTCGATGGAGCCCCATATCACCTTAAGATGCAAGTTTCACCTGCCTTTGGTACCTGGGCGGCGGTGGAGGAAGGGTCTAAAAAGACCACTGCTGCTTTCTGAACCTCTGGCGACTTCAGATACAACTTCGCAAATGCCACCTTGCTTTTTCGAAATGCGGAAGATGTTGTGTCGCATCCAGTAAAGGCGTGCAAAACAGCACGTCTTTGAAACCTTGTTGCTGAAGCTCTTGGGACGAGAAAAAGGCATCCCTTATCTTCCCACATCCAGGCTTGATAAAAATAATGTTTATATGCGCGTCAGCTTTAGCCACCAAGAGGACTATGAGGTCGACATCTTCACATACAATGCCGACAGCTGTTGTTTCCAACATTTCCACAGCCGTATCCACGATCAAAATGTCCGCATCACTTTCTGATTGAAAAATCCTGATCCCATTGTTCTCAAGCTTTACCTTTAAGCATGTTGATAAGCCTGCTTATAGTGAACTTTTTCGACAAAAATCTTCTTGTTCGTCGTTTATCTCGGTGTCCAACAAAAATTCTAAGGAAAATTGATAAAATAGTAAAGTAATATATCCACTCTAATTTCTCCGCACCGAGCGCCTCGGCCGTTTCCAACTTAAAGCGTATTATTATCTAGAAAATTAAAATTAAACTACTAATCCAAAGTACTTTAAAAATAGGTTAAACCTGATAATTAGGGTTGAATTTTTGCGCAATGACCAATGTTTTGCATGTCGATTTTATCGTCGTATCAGACATTGGACCTGTGACATTTTAGATATTCTTAAAGCATTTCTCGTAAGGTGTTTTTTAAATATATTACACAAATGCATTGAAATACTAATAAATAAATTAATACTTCTATTAATACTTCTAAAACTAAACAGGATATCGAAAAATTTGACTGAATAAAGCTTATAGCAAATTTAACCAGCTTTCATTTTGTATAGAATGGTCATGTCGCTAAGACGCATAATTTCCGAGATATAAGCAAAAAACCTAAAAATGGAACCGTCAAACCACCCGAGGGGTGGGAGGGAGATCCCGGCGCAAGGGTTACGGGCGGGGGACTTTTGATATGTTCACCTCCTAACTAGTCCAAACAAAGTTACGAAGTCAAAAATTGTCAAAAATCTCTATACTATTTTTTGAGCATTCGTTGCCTGGACTATATTAAATATATAGGAAATGTTGTATAATATTTATGTAAATATTAAATATTAAAAAAAAGTTACTTTCAGGATTCCACTGAGAATTTTCTTTTATATAAATATCTTAAATATTTTTTATTTATGTGTAAATCTAATAAATTTAAATTGTAATAATAAAATAATAGATAAATTGTATAGCTTATAAAAATTGTATTTGAGAACTAAAACTGTTAATTTGTTATATTAAAACAATTTCGAAAGTAAAATGTGGCAGTTTTTAAAAACATTTGTTTATGAGATCCGTAGAAAATGAGTGTTCAGCATTTCTTGCAATGAAACCTTTTATTGTCTTTTATATATTTAAAAGCAAAATCCTTTAGAATAGTTATTTCAACATTTATTATTAAAACACTTGATATTTCTTCTCACTTCATTTGCTCTTTAAAAAATTATTGTTTAAACACCAAACAGGCTTTAAAAGCTAAAATCTCTTGAAGTATGTTTAATTTCTCTCAGTTTTATGTATTATTATTTAGTAAATGTCAAACAGCAAAAGGTGTTTTTAAATTTAAAAACAACTTCGCGCAAGCGCACTGATGGTTGTCCGGCCTGCAGTGCCTCTCCCGGTGACATTTATGGCTAGTCCGCCCCTACTAACTTCCGTACCGCTAGATGGCAAAATAAAGTTAACCTCTTTGTTTTTATAATTTTGAATTGTTTTCTTAGGTAAAATCATGGATATCGTTGGAAATTTGCCTATCGAACTTGCACAAGAAATTTTAATGAAGTTATCTCCGGACGATGCGTATAATGCTTGGCATGTGTGCATGCAGTGGAGATGTCAAATGGACGATGAAATCTTTTGAAAAAAAAAGTGTAAGGTGGACGATTTTAGGGAATTTGATGAAAGGACGAGATCGGAAACTTATAATAAGTGTATTCAACATTACCGTTATTATTGGATGGTAAGTAGTTCTTTTTGTTGCTTAACAAGGGGTGTTAAATTTTTTTTTAGGGGCATTATATGTACTGCCGGGCGTTATATTCTAATTGGAAGAACAACGTCTTTGAAGAAATAACTGCTTCAGGAAAAGAGTGTTGTTTTGAGCTTCGATATCTAGACGACGAAGTTGCAATTATTTTTGAAAAATTTAAGAATTTAATAGTTTTCGATTCGAACACCGGAGAGGTAAATAAATTATTATTTAAATAAGTTAATGAAAATGAGATTATTAATATTCGAATGTTTTAGGTTCAAGAAAGGTATGCAATAGACGAAACCCTCTTAAGTATTCTTGAAAAATACGATGACCTGCTAGTAGCTGGTGGTTGTTTAAGCGCAAGAGTGTGGAACATGAAAACCAAAAAGTGTGTGTTCCATCACACATATAAAAGTTTTGAACAAGGTTTAATAAAGTCGATCACAATTTTCAAAAATTTGTAAGTTCCAAAATATTAACTTGTCTTTTATGAGTAATAATGTTAATTTTAGTCTTGTGCTCATTGTTAAATTGACTGAAAGTTGTAAATCTTCTTTATGCGTTACTGATATGAAAACTAGTAAGATAATGTACAGAAGAGGCAGAGTTGATTTTTCAACTGCATGCTTCGATAATGATATGCTTGCATTAGCTAAGTTGAATGGCGAAATTGAAATTTTCGACTTAAATTTTAGTTTGATGCATGTGCTAAAAGCAGAGAGCGATGTTAAGCCGCTACAAATAGTGGTAAATATTAAAATTTGTTGTATCCGTATAAATAAAACTAAAAGATACAATTGTTCTAGATTAAAGGCGATTATTTGATTTATTTTGTATATGAGGCCGAAAAATCATTTTTTACTTTTGCACTTATTTGGAATGCTAAAACTGGAAAACTTTTGCGCAAAATTGCACCTCTTGATTACAAATCTTGTATCTTTTTACATGAAGATAAACTGCTTTATTACACAGGGGAAGATGGCAAAGAATTCTTCAAACTTTGTAATTTTATTACAGGAGAGGTGTTAATCACAATAAGTAAGTTTTTCAGTTTCACCTACTAATAGTGGAAGTTAGCAATGGAAATTAAAATTAATCTGTTTTTTTTTGCTCGGAAACTTACAATATCACCCCAAAATTCAGTTTATAATAACGGTTTCTGGCCAGTATGAGTTTTAAATTTTCCTTTTTAATCGACATAGGTAAAGTTCAAGATATAAGATAACCAGGGACGAATCCATAGGAAATAGCTAATATCTTTGGCAATTGATGAAAGTTGATAAACTTGCCAAAAAGTTATTTTTGGAAATGAATAGTATTTCTTTAAACTGGTAGCGAAGAATCTAAAAAGTAAAAACTCATTTTTATATGAACGAAGAGCGCAAAAGTTGGCAGAATTCGGACTGTTACACCCTCAAAAACGTCAAAAATATTTTGTTTAGAAAATTATCATGCTGGTTGGATTTTAAATATTATTTTATATTTTCATTTTTGTAATATATGCATCACAAATTTCAGCATAAAATTTGTCAATTTTAAAACACCAGAATTGACAATTTTAATTTCCGCAGCCAACATAAAAAATACTAGGTAGGTACCCGATATATCTTTTGCTTGTAGATGCCCGTCTTTTTGTTACGGCGAACAGTAAATTCATAGCAAATAGTAGATTCATGTTTATGGAATCAGAGATTTTTGGTAGAATAAATGTGTGGTGCTGAAGACTGGAAATTTATACATCAGACTGCGTGAGATTTCAGATGACTGAACGGAAATTCGCGTATTTTAATAATGTTACGAGGAAGTTACATATTTTGAATTACGAACACGAATTAAAATATTAAATATCAATCAAGTGTTAAATACCTTTTTATAATTTTGTAATAAAAACTTTTTGATACGTTTACGTCAATTTTTTGTTTATTTTCAATAATGAAATTGAAGAATAAAAATCAATAGATTTGTGGTTTATGTAGTAAAACTCAATGTGACTCACATTAACTGATATTAATTAGAATTTTGGAATATTAAAAAATTGCACTAGATCCTAAAAAAGATTTTAATACTAAAATGCTTAAAATTTTTATAAATAAATTGCAATGCATGTCTATGTCTGATGATCAGAGCCGTCCTTAGGGTGGAGCGAGTGGAGAGGCCGCTCCAGGCCTCGCGCTGTAAGGTCTTACTCTCGCTAAAATATAAGTAAAAGTTTTGGTTGAATGAAAATAATATAATAATGTATTAAATATAATAATGTATAAGATATACATGCCTAAAATATCTGTCTGATTACCCGCGCAATATGTATAATTATTGATTAATTAAAAAATCTACGAACGAGATTCTCAATTGTACGAGATAGTCGCGACCGAAAGAATGCAAATGCAAAACATTGTTTGACAGAGCCCGAGCGTCGCGATTGAGATTGTTGACGACATCGCTGGAATGAAAGCGAGAAAAGCACAGTTCACATAAGGAGGTGAGTCTAAGTTGATAATAATTATACTAACCCGATATGGGAGTTTTGCACTTAAACCTCTCTTTTCAGAATGTAAGAGATTAAACTTTTTCTTCGTCAAAGTGCTTAAAATGACGATTTTGCAAGTATAATTTTGTAAAAATTTCCGGGGGAGAGCTCCCGGACTCCCCTCTCCCCCAGGGGGTATCCCATATCCCCGACACCCCCCGTAATCATTATTAAATAAGGCCTCGATGACATCTGAAACATATCTCTATGGAGGTTACCTTAGTGTGGTCGAACTGTTTAATCATACTAACGGAGTTATGCGCCGGTTGGCTACAATAAAATAAACACACAAAAATCAACATACATAATATCAGTTACATATATACACAATCAAAGTTTCAATAGCCCAAAAGTGGGACCCACTGCAGCGGGGACCTGAAATTATTACAAAACTTAAAACTAACAATACATTAATTTGGCGTCCTTTGGTTCTCGGGTCGAACCTTACAATAATTAATACAAATTTTCTGACCTTAAATTGGTTGCCGCCGCACATATTACTGGCTTATCAAAATTACTCGTACTTGGATCTTAACCACTTCACAAATTTAAAGCAAAAAATCGTAATTTCACTAACGCCCGGATTCATAGACGATGCCTTACTTATACTTAGAACGCCCCTTTTAAAATTGATCCTTATCAACCGAGTAAATAAGGTTGTAATAAAAACAAATGTAGTCCGATTTGCCTTACTTAGCACTTAATACTTGTCTATGAATCCGGCCGTAAGGTAAGTTTTTCAAAAATGATTACCGAACAAAACAACACTAACGGAAGATCAACAATTCTTAAAACAATTTCAAATTCTAACTGATTACAGAATCATTTCGCGACCCGACCGTATACTGTTCTGTGATTATTCAGTAATGGCGTTTCTTCCCTCGGTTGTCGCGGACTTGTGTTCCAGAGGGACATCAAGACGCTGAAAATGCACAATTTTTCAAGGCTTTCCAAGTAATCTGACTGACCGGCATCCGTCGGTTACCAAGCGGTCAACGGAGCCGTAACTAGGGGTTGGCGAGTGCGGTTCCCGCCAAAGGCGCAACTGCTAAGGGGGCGCAAAATTGATCATTTTTTTAATAGGAAATTTTGTTAAAAAGATAAATTCCACGTAATTAACACAAAAACGTAAGAGGCTCCAAAATAAACGCCACAAAACATTTTTTATGTAGTTTTATTTTTATAGGTATGGTTAACAAAACAATTATTTTTAACACAAATTTTAGCATTCGACGTAGAAATTAGATTTCGTAACTGTTAAAAATCTTTCAGTTTTTTCTTAAAAATACATTTATGAAAACATTTCAGTTATTTATTTGTTTATCTCTCAACTGTCGCCATAAACAATAAACAGTAGAGCAGGAACGAAGTAATAAAAACTACCCTTAAATCGGCTTGTTCTTATCAGTAGTTTGTCGGTGTACTATGTAAAAATATGTCTTGATTTTCGATAAAGTAGTTTTTCTGGAAAAAATTAGGCAAATCACATTTGGACATTTTATTATGTAATTTGAATTTATTTTAAGCATATTTTGAGGTATATTAGGTACAATGGATAATTTTGAAATTTTATTTTATACAAAAGTTTACTTTCGAATGCTACAGATAGACCTTTAACTTGGTCGTAAGAAGATTTTGGAAAGTGAATTAGTGAACTATTAGTGAATTAGTAAATTAATTAATTTAGTACAATCAACGGTGGCACCTATTTAAAAACTATAATCAGGTAATTAATACATATTTAATTTTATTTTGATTTGGATTTAAATAATTTTTTGTTTTAATAAAGAATTTTAACATAAGTAATTATTCGTCGCGATATTAAAAATTCGTTTTTGCAATTATCGTTTGTCTAATTTACAAAATCATTTGCATCCAAAGTGTGATAAAGAATTTTTATCAATTTTGATTAGTTATTAATTTGCGTTAATTATATTTTAGAGTATCAGAATGGAAAATAAACTAATTGTAAATTAAGCAACACCAGCGGTGCTGCAAAAAGAGATAATTGAAACAAATGTTGACAACAGTTGACATGGTTACGTCAAATCACGTATATTTCTGTTCATATTTCGCCGAGGACGTTAAATTACCAAATACTGACGTTAGTGTGACGTTATTTTATTACCTATTTTTGACGTCAGAAAAGTAACGCTTTTTCAATGTAATTCTGGCGTTGTTTTCTTTGTAATTTCCAATCTCATGAAATGAAAAACCTTAATGTCAAATGAAGATAAAAGGTTATCGCAATCTTGCCAGTATAAATTTAAAATTTAAAAAATAGAACACAATTAAGTAAGAGCGATAGACCACAGCTATTTTAGTGCACACAATTAAGTGTTTTTTCAACAAGTATGCGGTACTGATGACGAATAATGAGTTAGAAACACATACATGGTGTGATGGCGATATTGTTGAAGATGCAGTGTGTGTCTGTCGCTCTTAATGTCAAATTTTGTATTTTATTTTATTTTTTACTAGCTGACCCGGCGAACTTCGTATCGCCTCAGAACTTGAACCATATAAATTATTTGTAAAATTCTAGAACATCGTACCGCCTCAGAATTAATATACCAAGTGACTCGGCGAACGTTCTGCCATATAAATTATAGCTGGATACCCGGCTTCGCCCGGGGTCTCATTATAAATATAATGCTTTGCTTTAGTCTGAGTACTCCAATGATTTCCAGTCTTGCTTTCCGCTGCTGATTTATTTGTGAAGCTCAAAATACCTTTTTAGGTGCATTTCGCCCCCCCCCCATTTCGAATTTTGGATCCAAAATAGTCTAAATCGTTTGTACCTTCCTTATTTTCGTTTGTACCAGTTTTGATTTTGAAATATTTCAAATTTTCTAATAATGACATTCTGCTAAATGTCCTTAGCCCCTCCCCCCGGATTTTAAATTGAAATAAAACAAAAATATTTGTCTGAAAAACAAAATGGGTACAAACAAAAATAATGAAGGTACAAACAGGTACAAACGATTTAGACTATTTTGGATCCAAAATTCGAAATTTGGGGGTAGACTGGCGAAATGCACCTTTTTGGGGGGGGGGAAATTACGGGAATCTCGTTAATCGGTCACTTTTCCTTCAACTTTTTTAACATTTTCTTGCACTAAAACATTTTTCAAGTCCTACTGAGTATGTGTTCCAAATTTGGTTGAAATCGGTCGAAGGGTCTAGAAGTGTATAGCGAACAAACATACACACAAGCTCTTTTATATACTTCACGTTCTTCCTCCATTTCAGCAGCTCTAGACGTTGAAGCTCTATTGCGGTTTTGTGAAAGCCGAGCTTCACGTTCTTCCTCCGTTTCAGCAGCTCTTTTTTCCCTGAGTTTCTTAGCCTTTGATGATTTATTTCCAACAGCTGCTTTTTTTGGTGGCATTGAATGTATTTTATCTAAGATGAGTTTAACAATCTAACAAAGTAGTCTCTATGTTCACAGAAATTTTTACATTTGTACTGAAAGGGTAATGTCCTATATAGGGAAATTAATCCAATTATCCGTTGATCCGTCGATCTGTTGATCCGATGAATAGGCACTATTTGCCACATATTTTATTAAAGTTTGTTGAAAGCCGTTCTAAAGTAGCCTATCTTCTTCGCAGCATCGTAATTAGCTTATACACCAAATTTCATAAAGATTGGTCAAGCGGTCTAGGAGTCTATAAGGAACATAGGAGTCTATAAGGAACATTTGCCACATATTTTATTAAAGTTTGTTGAAAGCCGTTCTAAAGTAGCCTATCTTCTTCGCAGCATCGTAATTAGCTTATACACCAAATTTCATAAAGATTGGTCAAGCGGTCTAGGAGTCTATAAGGAACATAGGAGTCTATAAGGAACATTTGCCACATATTTTATTAAAGTTTGTTGAAAGCCGTTCTAAAGTAGCCTATCTTCTTCGCAGCATCGTAATTAGCTTATACACCAAATTTCATAAAGATTGGTCAAGCGGTCTAGGAGTCTATAAGGAACATACATACATACATACATACATACATCCATTTTTATATATATAGATTTATTGACAAATGTTCAATATTTAAATTTTCCTCTTTTATAGCTTTTCTTTGTATGCCTGGCTTCTTGGAACACTCTATTTACTTAATACATTGATAAAAAATATATACAAGGCGTTTGAATCAAAAATGTGTTGTGTATTATTTTCTAAAACAGTTATCTATATTAAAACTTATTTTAAATTGTGCATACTATCGAAACACTTATGTGAAATATTTCCATAATTTGATTAAAAATAAAGCTGCCGTTCATCTACATCAGAATGTATTGCTACTAATTTGCTTACCCTACTCAGCGTGCTGCTTTTTAAGTTGGTCAACATAAAGCACCTCGCTTATTATGAGAAATAAAGTTTCAGGACAGGCAAAGACATTAACTTATGATTTTTATTGTAAAAGGAATTATTAATTTTTTCATTAAAATATTCATCTCTTAAAATATGCCAGATACCCATGTTGACCCCTTAAAACCAAGAGTTATAATTTTTTTGGTAATACAAAATAATATGCAAATTATTGCACATAGTACTACTTTTAGATGGAAGAAAACCAAATATTGCTACAGGTGCTGTAAAATATAGTACAAAACACAGGGCGCATAAAAAGATGCAACAGTATTTAAAATCAACATTTTAGTTCAGTAGTGGTTTGGTGGTCATAATCATGAGGTGGGTCTTCAAGTCCTAAACATCTATTTCACCAATGCTATAAACTCAAAAGAACAACCTTCGTGATTACGGATTAGAATCATAATGTGGCTTACGTACATACAGGGCCGGATAAACCATGGGTGCAATGGAGCCGCCGCACCCAGTGCCAAAGTTTAGAAGGCGCCAAAATTGAACGTTTTTAATTTTTGTGATTCCAAGGTACCTACTGCATTTTTCTTTGATTATAACATTCTATATGATATTATTAGTATTAAAAGCGCCATTTACTTAATCCGCATCCGGCGCTGAAATAGCTTTTTTAACAGTTTTACCGGTTTAAATCTCGGTTCGCCTTTATCTAGCGTTGGCAGTCCTTCCAGTGTTAACTCCTCCAATCCCCAGTCACCTTACTCGAATTTGGCGGAGACACCGCCACCTGCTTACAGCACAACCGACGAAAGTAATAGTAATAACAATCAGTCAATCGAATCACCGCAGCCTTCTCTTGGTGACCTGCAACCTGTGGCTTACCAGGAACAGCCGTTCTGGGCGTCGATTGCGTATTACGAATTAAACACGCGCGTGGGCGAAGTTTTCCATTGCCAGAACATGTCCGTGACCGTCGATGGTTTTACAAACCCTAGCAACAAAAGCGACCGTTTTTGTTTGGGGCAGTTGAGTAACGTAAATCGAAATTCTACGATAGAAAACACGAGGAGACACATCGTCAGAGGCGTCCACTTGTATTATGTTAACGGCGAAGTATAGGCCGAATGCATTTCCGATTGTGCCATTTTTGTGCTATCACGTAACTGTAATCATCACCACAAATCTTTAACAATGCCGAATTCGCACAATTATTATCGCAGTGTGTGAATCACGGTTTCGAGGCTGTTTTTGAACTCACCAAAATGTGTATTATTCGTATGAGCTTTGTTACCAGCACACCATGCTGGATCGAAATACATTTGCACGGACCTCTCCAATGGCTGGTAATAATGCAGATGGGAGTGCCACGCGATAATATTGGTTCTGTCTCATAATTTTTGCAGGCGCGGATCTAGACTTTTGGCAACGGGGGGGTCACAGGTCACAGGATATTCATTAAGCCTAAATAAACATGCGCGGTCGTTAGACCGCGTCAGCAAAATGCGCCGCAGGCGATTTTTTTTATTGTCCTAGAAGCACATATGTGAAAAGTTAGGATTTTCATGGACATTATCAGTTTTTTTTAAATTTAAATATTAAATTAAATATAAACACTTTTTACACTTTACAGAAGCTTTTATTTAGCCCATGACCCCCATGACCCCCCCCCCCTGGATCCGCCACTGAATTTTTGTGTACGAAACCGTAATTTTATTGGAATTTTTATGTTAAATAATATCAAATTTGTTGCGAGTTTGAGGAAACTTTTGTAAAATTCATATCTTATTGCTTCGTTTATTTGAAGTGGTGCAACTGAAGTGTCTGTTTTAAAGCAGTTGTACAAGTGTTTTCTGTTTTTGTAGTTTGGTTTGAACAAGTGACAGCCACCAGTGCCGGATTAAACATTTGTGGGCCCCTAGGCAGTTAAACTTTCGGGGCCCTCTAGAAAATTTTTACTTGCATAATATATCTTTAATTTCACTACTCAATAATTGAAATAAGCAGTTTCAATATTAACCAACTAATTTTAAATAATAAAACAATGCTTATTAAATTAATTCACTGAAACTCTTAATTCATTTAAACAAAGAAATTAATTAATATTTAAATATTTTTATATTTTCTACTACTTTAAAACACACATTCTGATAAACTATAAAAAGAAAATTAACTTTAAGTAAACTGTAATGTTTTATTTAAAAAAATAACTTTAAATATTAACTCTTCTTAATTTTTTTGAGGTAAACTCTTTAAGAATATCTTTAAAATCAATTTTTTGCAAGACGTCGTTCTCAGTAGTCATAATAGCAAGCGAATTTAGACGCTCTTGCGTCATTGAGGATCGATGACAATTTTTAAACAATTTTAATTTTGAAAAAGTTCTTTCTCCAGTAGCATTTGTGATCATCAAACATCTATAAATTTTTAACGCTGTCATAACATTTGGGAACGTTGGCGTTGATTCTACCATGTTTACACAAATCAATTTATACGATCGCAATGCCGGCACCGCTTCATAAGCTTTAAATTCGTCAAACTGTGATATAAAATACCTAAATTGAACCATTTCATCAATAAACTCGGGCTCTATGTCTTGTGGATAATTCTCTCTAAATTTTTGAGCAGCCTCTTTAATTTCATTGTCTGTCTTCAATGGGAACTCGGTAAGGAATCCAAATAGAGAATAAACATTATTATATGCTTCCATACGACGAAACAGTTCTGCATGTAATGTATCTAGAATTGGTAGGTAAGTTTCAATCTTAAATTTTTCTCTTCCACGAAGCACAACCTCTTCTCCATCACCATCGTCAAAATGTCTTTTTCTTGCACGCACACGACTGCTCTCATCACTATACTGCGCATCTGTTTTCATATTTGCCATTCTTTCGTAATCGTCAAACATTTCTCTTTGTGCTGTTAAAAAGTCAAAGAGTGATTTCAGAAGATTTATGGCTGTCTGAAGTTCGATTGTTTCGTTTTGTAGGGATTTGCTGACCACATTAATACGATCTAAAATTACAGACCAAAATATTGTCATAATGATGTTTTCCTTCTTTGAGAAGCCTTTTATAAGACATCAAAAGGCTTCGTAAATTGTTTCTTTCGTCTGATTTTTATCTTCAGAAATAGCTTGTAGTGCCTTCTGAAAGCTGCTGTAGCTTTGAGATAAAGCCTTAGTCGCATCGGCTCTTGCACTCCAGCGTGTGTCAGTCAATCTTTTTAAAACCAGTTTAGATCCATTTTGATGTTCGTCATCGTTGTTCTGAAGATAGTCGAGCATAAGTGCCCATCGGTGAGTTGATGCTGAAAAAAAATTATATATTTCTTGCACTAACCCGAAGAATGAGATCGCGCCTTCGCAGCTTTTTACGGCATTCACCCCTACTAAATTGAGCGAGTGTGCTGCACATGGAATGTAGTGAGCAAGTTGGTTTATCTTGGTGATATGAGCTTGAAGACGATTGTAACGTCCTGACATGTTTGCCGCATTGTCATAAGACTGTCCTCTTAAATCTTTAATTTCAATTCCACATTGGTTTAAATAGGTCAAGATAGTCTTAGCAAGCTCTTCTCCAGTGTGGCTGATTATTCGAATAAATGTGAGAAAACGTTCTACTACTTCACCGTCTGATACTCTGACATATCTTAATACTATAGTCAGTTGGTCATTGTGGGATATATCTGGCGTTGAATCTACACTTAGAGAAAAGTACTTGGCATCCTGGATTTCTTTAATAATAACTTTCAAAACCTTATTTCCCATTATTTAGATTATTTCTTCGCAAATTGTGGAAGACAAATAAGAGGGTCATCCTCGGCCTTCATTGCCATATTTGGCCAAATGAGACTTTAAAAAAGGGTCATACTCCGCGATTAATTCTAAAATTCCCAAGAAATTACCATTATGTTGAGATCCAAGGAGTTCTGTATCACCACGAAAAGCTAATCCACGTGATGCGAGAAATTTAATTACCGATACCACCCTTTGGAGAACATTAGTCCAGTATTCTTGTTCTTCATTGATTTGAATATCCAAAGCCCTGTTAATTCGACCATGTGTGCGTCGTCTACTGATTAATGTATGTAAACATTTCCTGTGCGTTTCACTATTCTCGTGCATTTTCATTCGATTCGAGGCATTTTTCCAATCACAAAACCCTTCTAAAAATTGAGATTGGACTGTACTATGTGATCAACCAAACAGGATGCACGGGAAACAGTACACATTTCCTGTAGACGGAGAATACATGAGCCGTTCGCTCTTGATTTGTTTACCGCTTACATGTTTTCGAAAAATCATTGAACGAGTACATTTTCTTGCACCCTCCTCATACTGCCTAGTTGAAACTAAAAAGTCGTCACTGTCATCAAAGTGTTGACATTCCACAGGATCTCTATTACACCAAAAATTTTGCACTTCATTGGTGATGTTTCGCCATAACCCAATGTCATTTTGATATTCAGGTTCCAGACTATCTTTGTTTAAATATTCTAAAAGAACATTTGTTTCCGTTTCAGCTGCAATCGGTAATTGAACCGTATCCTCGTTTTCTATTATCTGCTCTGGAAGGTCCAACACCATAACTTCACTAGAGGTACTTGATGAGGGCTCAAGATGGTCTTCTGCTGGCTTACGAGTAAACACAAGTTGATATAGACTAGGCATATTTTTTTTTTCTAAATCAAGTTTCATTAATTTATCTTGCTTTCTTTTTTTTTCTGCGCCGCTTTGGTACCGTTTCATTTTGGGTTTGTAGCTACGTGTGAGTAGTTATTACTAAATATAATATAATCGTTGGCTGTTTGTAATAATGATTTCTCTAATTAGAATTGCTCTTCTGACTATTTCTTATTTAATTATTTCCTTTCTTATATAGAGGAAAATTTTGTTGTTGGTAACAATAAATAATAAAATAATATTAATAAAATCCACAGGGCCGTAATTAAAAAAAAAATTTTCCGTTTTCACGGGGCCCCTAAAACCTGCGGGGCCCCTAGGCAGGTGCCTTTTCTGCCTTATGGTTAATCCGGCACTGACAGCCACACAGGTAATATCGCTAGTTTTGTTTCCAGCTTCTTTTTTTTAAATTTTATTCTAAATAACAGGCCTCCCACTCAGAGACATATTTACCTAAGAGCCATGAGGCCCCTGTACTAATTTAATATACTTGTTGTACTTTATATGCCTTATTTATCCCGCCTAGTAGTTACACTCGGGTATACATAACCTTACATATATTGACATACCTTAAGCAGTGGGTCTAGTACCTGTAGTCACTACAATACTTTATCCTTTTTTTGTTTTGAATACAACATTAAAGTTCATAAAAAAAATAATACATAAACAAATTTAACAATTATTTCAATTCATAGTCATTTAAATATTTGGGAGTTTTCCTCGTTCTTTTTCCGATCTCCATTTTACTTTCATTACCTTTCAAATCACTTTCTTTATTTTCCGTATCACTTTCACAATCTTCATTTATTTCTGGCTCTTGATATTTTTTCACAAAACTAGAATTTCTTTTAAACACTTTCCCTTTTGGCGATTCTAAAGTTATTTCACTTCCTTTCTTTTGTAGCACTTCATATTTCTCATTGCCAAATGTTGTAGATAGCTTATTTTCCGGTGTTTGTTTTACCAATACCATATCTCCCTCTTCGATGTCACTTGGCTTTGCATGTCTTCTTTGATCTGCATAAATTCTTCCTTTTTCTTTTTGTTCAAAATCTCTCTCTCGAATTTCTTTTTTCCAAATTTTTTGGAATTTTTTTTTTCAAAATTTCCAAAGCTTTTCGTTGCTATTTGTGGCAACTTATTTCGTAACATTCTACCAAAAAATAATTCACCTGGCGTTTTATTCGTAGTTGAATGTGGTGTCGTATGGTACATTAGTAAATATGTCTCAAGTTCTTCTTTTAAATTTTTCTTTTGACTTTGTGCAATTTTTAATCGTTTCAAAATTGACCGGTTTTGTCTTTCTATTTCACCGTTAGCTTGAGGCCACAACGGTGTTGTGTGTATTTTACTTATTCCTTTTTCTGCACAATATGCTTCGTATTCGTTACTAATAAATTGTGGTCCATTATCTGAATGTATAAATTCCGGTTAATCAAATTTTGAAATCATTTCTTCAAGTTTTTCTAACATTTTGTTAGTTGTTATGCTCTTCATCAATTCCACAGTCACGTATCTTGAATAATAATCAACTACTACCAAAATATTTTCACCTGATGGTAACGGTCCTTGAAAATCAATTGCTACATACTGCCATGGCTGTTCCGGCAATCTGGTTCGTTTCATTGGTTCCACGGGTCCTGGAGCTGAAACTAATTGACATTCATGACATTTCCTACAAAACTTGTCGATGTGGTCATCCATTTTAGGCCATCACACTTTGGTTCTTAAATTTTTCTTCATTGTTGTCGTTCCTAAGTGTCCTTCGTGTCCCAATTCCAAAATTCTTCTTATCATCGTTTGAGGGATTATAATTCTTGTTCCTCGCAGAATGATTTTGCCTATGACACACAGTTCTTCTTTTATTAGTTTGAATGCTCTTAAGTCCTCACTACAACTCTCCTCCATATTTCAAAGTTTTTCTCACTTCTTTTAATTTTTCATCTTTTGCCGATTCTTCTTCTATTTCTCTCGTCGTTAGCGCTTTCGGTGTTGAAGCGATTGCAACCCACTTAATCCAATCATTGTGATCTTGCTGTTTTTCCACTTTTAATAGTCTAGATAAGGGATCCGCTATGTTGTCTTTTCCTTTCACATATATCACCTTATACTGGAATATTTGCATTCTCAGCACCCATCTCTCAACCCTTGCTGACGGTTTAGACCTTTCTGAAAATATAAACTCTAGCGGTTTATGATCTGTTATTAGATCTAACTCTGCCCCTAACAAATATATTTTGAATCTCTCGCATCCCCACACAATAGCTAATGCTTCCTTTTCGGTTTGTGAGTATCTTCGTTCTACATCTGTGAGACTTCTACTTACACTACATATGCGACAATTTGGTCTCGTTGCATTAAAACTGATCCCAGCCTTACTTGACTAGCGTCTACAATAATTTTGCTCCTGGAGTTCCTGTCACATATTTTTAAAGTTTGACAATTTGAGATTGCACCTTTAAATTTTTCAAATGCTTCTTTTTGTTCTTTTTCCTAAACAAATGGTGTTCTACTTCTTGTTAATCTTCTCAGTGGTTCATTTAGCGTTGCTAAGCGTTTTATATGTCTTGCACTAAAATTGACTAACCCTAGGAAACTCCTTACTTCTTCTGCACTTTTGGGTTCTCGAAATTCCTGTATAACTTCCATATTACTTTTACTTGGTTTTACCCCGTCTGGCGAAATTTCGTTTCCTAAGAACTCAATCTTTTTTTTTGCAAATTCGCACTTTTCTTCGTTCAAAATCAGACCTACTTCTTTTATTTTCTCTAAGAATGATTTTAATCTTTTATTATGTTTTTCTAAAGATTCTGCAAATATAAGTATATCGTCTATAAATGCTATTACTCCTTCACAGTCCATTATTAATTGATTAATTATTCGCTGAAACATTTTTGGAGCACACGATATTCCAAAAAATAATCTCTTATATCTATACAAACCTTTATGTGTACTAAACGTTGTAATGTCTCGTGACTCTTTCTCTAGTTCAATTTGATGATAAGCCATTTTCATATCTATTTTACTAAAAATTTTGGCTGTACCTAATTCTTGAACCATTTCTTCAAATGTGGGTAATTGGTATCTTTCCCTTTGAATAGCTGCATTTGCTCTTCTCATGTCGATACATAATCTGATTTCTTTACCATTGGATTTTGGTACAATTACTACAGGCAATACCCATTGTGTCGGCCCTTCCACTTTTTCAATTATGTCACTTTGTTCTAACTTATCTATTTTTGTGTAATATTGAAAGGTTTTGCAAGCGTCCTAAGTAGGCAACTTTATGAATTACGCAAAACGTAATTCTCTTGCAATAAATAAAGCCCGGCCTTGGCTATTGAATAACAAAAATATATTAAAATTTGGAAAACCAAATTTTAACATTTTATCGACTGCTCTATGATAATAAAGAAGAGAAAAACTAAAAAGCTTTTATAAGCCTTCAGTCGAGATGACCTATCATATTAGATAAGGTACTACCTTTCAAATATCCAGCCACTGTTTTTATTGACGCCAAACAAGTAGCACCAACTTTTGTTTCAAGTTGCAAGAGCAGATTGTTTGACAAAAACATGGACCGCGCCACCTAGGTTGAGACTCGAGTTTCGATCTTACTCTAACGAGATGGATCTCCTCAGTCAACCGCTGATGGACGCAGTACCAAAAACAGTGGCTGGATATTTGAAAGGTAGTACCTTATCTAATATGATAGGTCATCTCGACTGAAGGCTTATAAAAACTTTTTAGTTTTTCTCTTCTTTATTATCATAGAGCAGTCGATAAAATGTTAAAATTTGGTTTTCCAAATTTTAATATATTTTTGTTTAGTCTTTGTCAAAACGACTTGGAACGCCCGGAGCGGAGGAGACCAGAGCTCAGGGTAGCGTAGACTATTTGTTAAGGTAGATCCGTGTATTGCCATGGTTGTCTTTGTCAAATCCGACTGTGCGCTACCCTGCGCTCCGGTCCACTCCGCTCCGAGCCGTTTTGACAAAGACTAGACCCATTAAAAAATCACTGAAGGCCGAAAGAACTCGAAAAAGGTGAAACCTGTTTCAGGGTGGATCCGAAAGTGCGGGGTGTGAAGGGAATCCACCCTAAAAACAAGTTTTGCATTTGTAAAATATAATTAGTGTCAGGGCTTGGTTGGCATTTAATTATAAAAACTGCAGAACTATTTTTTATGGTGGATCCGTGTATTGCCACGGTTGTCTTTGTCAAAACTTGAATTTGACAATAACTAACAAAAAATAAAAATATAATTCATATAAATTCGATATCAAATAAATGTTAAATCGAACAAATGCATTCGAACAACTGCTATTCGAACAAAATTCCGGATACGGTTTTCACTACAAGTAACTTGATTAAGATATGCCTTTAACCCTGATTTTTTTGTCGATGAACACAAATTATCAATCCAGGGGAACCATCGACTTGACGTGCCCTCCGAAGCGCGGAGGTTTCTAAGGTCTCCCACTTGTGGTAAAGAAACGTCATTTTTTCATTTCATTTTTTTTGCACCCAATTTTATTAACTCAAAAAGTTTTATCAAAAAAGATTTGTATATAAACAATAACGAACAACACAAACACAAAGGACCATAAAAAAATAACTCATTGTAATTTGAAAAAGTCAAATGTCGATTCAGTCAATGAAAATAAATATGTAAAATCGGTGAAATTAACGCTGCACAAATCGAGAATAGGATTGTGAGCTGGTGCAATGCTAACTCTTTGGCCAGTTTCTGTACTCCACAGGCATACCATGTTATGGGATTCTTGGTAAGCTGCAGCGTAACTGCAACCGCGATGAGTCAACAAACAAGAACGAGATAAAAATTTTGAAGTTGTACTTCCTTCAAGACAATGAGATACCTTGACAGTTAAATTGTCCTTGCATGCTAAATTGGCAATATGATGTCTGGTACGAGGGAAGGCTGAGGTTGGTCTTGTAGATACTAACATTTGTGATTTGGTGTTATCGTATGTTACACATATAAAAGGAGGGTCGATTGGTAACGAGTGTCGAATGCACTCTTCTTCACTTACTTTGTTGCCGAACGCCCACAACGAGTTCAATTTACACGAAATAATTCCGCCATCCTTGAGGGGGCCTCCAGAACCTGCAGTTATTGATGCTATCGAAACAACTGGAGAATGATCATCGGGGACCACGTAAGTATCTATAGCTTGACTTATTCGACGTGTGTCATACTTTACGACAGTCCCTTGTTCACCCACAAAAAAACAGCTTGTGTTGTTTGTGTCCCAACAACAAGACCACATGGGTAAATTGTTATTGTTTTGTACTGCAATGACCGCACTAGAATTTGTGTCAATGATTTTAAATGTCTTATCTAGCGAAGCACTAAGCAACCAGGGATTTTCCGAATGGAACTGCATGTCACGTATCGCATTCGAATGCAAAGGCATGTACGATGTAGGTTGTAAAGTCGCAAGATCAATTTTTCGTGCGCCATATCCAGGAAAAAGAGGATTTGAAGATTTGGTTGATGCAACAATTAAATTATCGTTTTTGTAATACGAAAGTATTCGACACCCTTTTTCCTTGCACAGTTCCAATGAATTCTCTCTGTACATTTTGACATTGCTTGTTGTATACCTATTTCTCCTTTCGAGGGCGGAATTTAAAAAGTTTATTTTATTTTTCAATTCTTGAACTTCGTTTCCAAATGCACGTTCTCTATACATCGATTTGGTTAATTCAATTTGAACATGGCCCTTTTCTTCTATAGCCTCTTCAAGTTTCAATTCCATTTCCTTGACTTCGCTCGAATCGATAGCAATCAATTTTTTTGAATATATGTTTCTAATTTCTTTTACGGTTGCCTTCTTTTTACATGTGGGACAATTAGTTTCCTTTAGTGTTTTTATCCATCTCGTAATGCAACTTAAACCAAATAAGTGTCCGCATTTTAGAGAACAGATTCTATGTTCGCCTAAATTTGTCCACTCCTCGAGACAAATAGAACAAATCGCACTGCTGTTTTCTTGATGACGTTGATTAGTGTTCGAACACAAAGGCTCCTTAACGGGTGATTTGATAGGAGAGGACCTTGGAGAAGAAATTTTCGGTGTTAAATTTGTTCCAAGTACCGGCGAACTTGCAGGGTTTTGGTCTTCATCTGAATCTGTAACTAAAATTTAATGTTAGTATTGCAAAAACATTTTTAAGATATTAAAATTACTTAATAGTACATCATCAGTATTAACCCCGTCTTCAACTTCCACCTCCATTAATATTTCATAAAATTCAACTAATTTCTTTGATTTATAACATAACCTACAACAATTCAGATTTTAACTATCGTGCATCAGCAGTTCTTAAATTGTGATTCGCGGTCATCAAAAGCCGCCAAATATATTATTTTCGGAGCAGGACCGGCGCTAGAGGCACCACACAAACAAGGAAATATTACTTTCTTTGTAAGGCTGCCCACGGACCTCTTAAATATTATTTTATTAATTGCTATTATTTATTTAAGAGGTCCGCGAGGCAACCTCTTGAATTTTGAATTAAATTAAATTTTAATTTGCGCGCCATCTAGTAAATTTCTAGTGTACTAATAGTTCGGCAGCTTTATTCTAAATTATATAAAAAATTCTTTGTAAATTTTCAAATCCTGCATTTAATTCACACACAATAACAATAATGTTTATATTTTTAGTCCCGATGAAGGGATCCAGTGATAATTTGCCCTAATAACTTGAAAAATCCATAATAGTCTACATAACCTCACACACGTTCTGTCAAACAGTTAATTACCTACACAGAACAAGTTCCAACACCAGAGCTTCAAAATTATGATTAAAGTGGAACCTTGGGATGAATTCGAAGAAAATAAACAAATGTTATGCATTTCCCAAGACGGAAATGACCCCAACTGTAGTATTAACATTAAGACTGAAACAAAAGAAAGTAACGACAGTGGATATTATTCTATCACCATTAAAGAAGAAATTGCACCGCTGGAAGATGAATTTTACAATGAATTGGAAACAGAAATAAAACCAAACATTTTTGCGTGCGCATTAACTGTTCCAAATAACTTACAAACGGAAGCCAATTATACAACTGAAAGATTATTTGCATGTGACTTTTGTAACTCCAGGTTTTCGATTAAATCCCAGTTGGAAAGGCACCTGAGAACCCATACCGGCGAAAAACCTTTCACTTGCGAATTTTGTACATCAAAATTTTCAGAACGCAGAATATTGCAGGAACATTTGAGGACCCATACTGGTGAGAAGCCGTTTTTGTGCAAAGTTTGCGACCTGAAATTTTCCCAAAAAGGCAATTTGCATGCGCATTTAAGAACTCACTCTGGATTGAAACCGTTTGACTGCGATACTTGTGATGCCAAATTTTCGCAAAAAGGAAATTTACAAAGGCACTTAAGGACGCATACAGGTGAGAAACCGTATTCTTGTAAAATCTGTCACCAAACGTTTAGAGAAAACAGAAGTTTGCAAGGCCACTTACGAAGTCACACCGGTGAAAAACCATTCGAATGCGTATTGTGTGACTTTAAATGTTCCTACAAATTAAGCTTGCAGACCCATTTGAGGACGCACACAGGTGAAAAACCACACGCTTGTTCGCTGTGCGATTTTAAGTGTTCACATAAGGTGAGCCTGCGAAGACATATACTAACACACACGGGCGAGAAACCATTTATGTGTGAAGTATGCAAATTGAAATTTTCTCAAAAAGGACACATGCAACGTCATATGAGAACCCACACGGGCGAAAAACTGATCGAGTGCAAATTTTGCAATGCAAAAGTCTTAGACAAAAGAATCATGGAAGAACACATACGAACTCATACGGGGGAAAAACCTTTTTCGTGTGATTTTTGCAACTTCAAGTGCTCGCACAGGCAAAGTATGCGAAGACATCTGAGAACTCATACGGGTGAAAAACCGTTTGCGTGCCGGGTTTGCAATTTCAAATTTTCACAAAAAGATACTTTGCGTGAACATTTGAATATTCATACGGGCGATAAGCCGTACACATGCGGAATTTGTGGCTTTAAGTGCTCACAAAAAAGAAATCTACGAAGACATGTTAGACATCACATGGTGGAAAAGTAATATCACAGTGTTAGATGAAATATAGAAAAACTCGAGGACATAGTGGTCCATAAATATTTATTGAAGTTACCCTTTCCCCTCGGGGCAGTAGCAATGAGCTAGGCATTGAGTAGTTTATAGTATATATATGTTATATATATATTGTTTGCCGCAGTATTGCTGTAGTGTGCTAAAATTTATCACTTGCAGATTTACCTTACCGATATAAGAAGGTTAGATGACTTCTTTATTATTTTGTACTTACGTTGTAATGTTTATGTAAATATAGAGTCAAAAACTCGTGTTGTCTTCTTTGCGGTCAGTTTCCCAGCAAAGAATAAAATTCACAAGAAGACATGAAATCCATCACAGACACTCCCAAAAGCAAAAGTCCATTGTAAAAGTTGACGAAATTTTAATATATTAAGGTAAGTGTGCTAAACTTTCACATAAAATTTGATTAATCAATAATTTCTTACATTTTACCCTTATTTTAATTTCAGTTTCTACATCATATTTACACATCATGTGTTTCTCATGTAGTGTGCACTTGGTTTTTTCTGCTGAAATCTATAGAATTTAAATTAACGAAGAATAAAATGAAGATTGTTTGGTGAGATTCTATAATTGTTAATTTGTGTTAGGATAGCTCAGGAGTTTCTTACTGTGCAATCATAAAGATTGCAAATACTTGGAAATACTTAGTTTGCCATAGATCATGGTACCGAGACCGAGGTAGACAAAAAAGGTAAAATAATATTCATTAGAGGGCGCAGTTGCAGAGATCCCCTCTTAAATTTTTGGGTATCCCGCCAACTATGACAAGTTTTATAAACGTTTTTATGAAACTACATTCATCTAGATTAGAAGCACACTTTTATGTATAAAAGATATTATAAAAATTTGATTGTTTACTTCTTGGGCAATAGCTTGTTTTAAGAAGTGACCATCGTTCCTTCCATATTGCGAGGTATTTTATTTACTTTATTTTCTAAGTTCATAACGAAATATCCCAATCGTTTATCATTGGATATGAATAAAGAAAAGCCTTTAAAAGAATATTTTTTATTTACAAGGACAAAAAAAAAACTTACAAAATAACAAATTTAATTAAACTCTTGCATAGCAAAAAAACTGGTAAGCTCTGTACAGATAAATGCAAAACTGAATTTTCTATCTCAGTCCAGTTCTCATTATCAGCATTGCTAAAATGATCACCAACAGCAATTCTTCACCAAGGTCGTCTAGCACATCGTTAAAAAAATTGTTCCGTCGGACAGGTAGGAATCGCATTTGTCTACCTGCCGGTATTATTTGTTGTTGTGGTTGTTGTTGCTCGTCTTCATTTACAAAATTGTTTTCAACTGTACGGAGCGTAATAACTCCAATTATTACTTGATCCTTGTTGTTATGATCGACTAAACTTATTTCGTTATACGATTGACGACATAATGGACAAGTTGTCGTTCGATTGGACCAATCTCTTATGCACGCTTCATGAAATGTGTGCTTACAACTTAATACTCCCACACTTCCATTCAGGTCTGCTAAACAAATTGTACACGTCATTTTAGAACTAACTTGAACTGAGATTCGTGTTCCTAATGTTGCATTTGATGTTATTCGTTAAATGGTTGTTAAAAATTGAACACGTTTTTTCTTATGTAAGAAAATAAATAAGGATTATCGGATAATCCTTTTAAGCGAATTGTCCGTATTACCATTTTAATCCGCCCCAACTAATAATCAGATGAACAACTTCAGATTATCTAACATTGCGTTAGCATCAATATTATATAACATTGCGTTTACAAATTTAAAAAAATAATTGCAATATTTTGTATTAAAAATTTATGTTAAATGCAAAAATGTGCACAATTTGCAGAATCGGCGTTGACTGAGGGCACATCACTCGAAGCGCTATTCATGTGATGCATAAATCACTTTCAAACGCGTGCTCAAATTATTTAACTCACAATCAGTATCAATTTAAACACCTAACATGATATCGTCGCCGTACAACAAAAACCCATTAACTGACATTTTTGCAAAATTGAGTTCTAAATACAAATGCAATTTCTCAAGATCTATCTTCCGGTATAATCCATTAACTTCTATTAAATTGTTTTCACAAGATTTTGCTTAAAAGTGTATTTTGCTAAGTAGTAACAGTATAATTTCATTTCTAGATAAAACAGTTTAGCGATGTTAATAAAGCTTCTTCCTCAATTGCATGTTTTTCTTTCAGAGAAAAACCTTTAAATTTTTTTATTGGTATTATATTCCCGAAAAGAATTGATTATCTTTGAAATTAAATGTAAGATCTTTAGTGTTCTTGATACAAAACTGCTATATTTTTAATATAATATTATCGTCACTTTAAAAGAAATATATAAAAATTTTCACATCAAAAATATATTGCCATGTATTTTCTAAGCTAATAATTGAAAAACAATTTATTTGTATTAATTTGTAGTTCTATATTAATTTGTATTTTTTAAACACAATGAAAACTTCTCGACCCTAAAGTTAAATTAATAAATCAACAGATGAACTGGATTTTTTCTTCGTGGGTATTTTGGGTCCTTAAATCAAACAACGATAATTTTTGAAAACTCCTCTGCTGTACATAACATGCAACTCTCTCGTTAATTTTTGCTAGTCTTCATAACTCTCACTTTGAGTAACCAAAAAATCAGAAGGATTTAGTATTTCTGATACAAGTAGCAAAATCTCTTTCTTTCCCTGAATCTTGCTGAAATTAAACTGATGGAAAAAATTATTTTACTTTAATCACATTGAATTTAGTATACTACTTACATGTTTTAATCCAGCAAAAGTGTCGTTAATTGCCAAGTTATTTTCTACCAATGCGGTGTTGATACAAATATCGGTGCTTTCGTCGACTAAGGTGACTTCCACAACTCTTTTGTATACAATCAATACGATTAATTTTAACTTTCACTATTTTGTAGTCCCAAACCATCTCTGAAAATTTTTGGATCGATTCCGTAGACCAATTGTCTCCGAGTGAACGGATTCCAGCTAATCTTGCCTCAACAGCCTGTTGGGGAAGATACATAAATTCTCTTAAAAGAAATAGTAGTTCTCTGGAATCGACGGTCGATACCTTGCCGAAATCGATACAGAAAATTTCGGTTTGATGTTCGTGGGTCTTTATATTCCTAATCAAGGCCCTAGTGTATTCGACTTCATACAAGGCAACACAATACATCCCTTCCTTTAATTCTTTTTCTGGAATCTTCATAGATGCACCTTTTTCCGTGTAGGTATAATACAGCTTATCCAATAAAACCGTTAGATCTTTAAATCCATCCTTGGAGATCATATTACATATTTCATATTTACATAGTTACATATTTCGGCCACACAAACTTCCAGTTCGTCCTGCTCTTCCGTGTCATTTGGGATAAACTGCTTACGAATAAATTCGCGTGATTTTACAACATCGAGTTTGCATGGCTTTAAGCCTTCTACCGAGGCATCGTTTGAATCTTTATCAAATTTATTTTTGCTTAAAGCATCACCAATGTTTTTCAGTACCATCGCCTGTCAAAGCCACTCACAAAATTTTGTTGGTGCGATCAATGCGAACAATCCTAGCGGTCAGCTCTTTGAATTCGCTGACCATCATCGAAAAGTTTTGTATTTCTTCACCAGACCAGGTTTCTTCCAGTGGTCGGACATCTGCCAATTTTGCCTTAATTGCTTGTTGGGGCAGGTACGAAAACTTCGCCAACAAGAAGTACACGTTGTTTGAATTAACAAGTGCCACGGTTCCGTAATCTACAAACTCAATTTCGACTTGATGTAATTTTAGGATTACTTTTTTCACTAAGCCACGATTATATTTGCCTTTATAAAGGGCAACGCAGAACATCCCTCGTGTAAGGTCTTCCTCAAAAATTTTCAAGTCTTTGGATTGACCTTTGTCAAAATATACTTCTTGAATGTAGTACATTAAATCGGTAACATCAAGAAGTCCTGATTTCAAGATTACTCAAAATCGAGAGGGATTTCGTAAGTCACTAACATGTATGTACTTTGATTTCGTTCCCTACGCTAATGAACTTCGATACAAACTGTTTTGGAATGGAGCAGCCCAATTGCAGCACATTTGGTGGATAATAAATTTTTGATGATTTTTGAGTTTGCATTGTTATTCGAAATTTTATTATTATTTTTACTGTTACTAAATTATTTGTTTACTTGATGAAGTGATGTGCATTATAATATAGGTATTTAGGTTTCATTGTGGACTACCAACCACATGGTAAAACTACCAAAAATATACAGAGCGTTTCATAAACTGATCAATAAACTTAGTACAGCGCATGGTACTATTATACTAGGTATGTTCGTTTTGTGGACGCGTTTTGGTTCACTTGGCGCATTACGCCGACTGACGCCATCTTAGTTTTATCCCCCGCCTTACAATTCAAATGTTGTGAAAAATGTAAATATAGTTATAAAAATAGTTATATAAATAAAATGAATAAAACTGTACTTGAATAAAAATGAGTAAGGTATAACGAGAATTTAATAAGTCGCGTAAAAATGAAACAAAAATTCATATTTTCATATTTTGAGTTGAGAAAATAAATTCTCTCCTTTTTACCTCCAATCAATTTTAAAAAAAAATTGGAGGTATGGTAATCGAAAAAAAATTTCAACTTTTTTTTTTTGCATTTTCGAGATCACCGTGTTCAGAAACGTAAAGATCTGCAAAAAGTAAAATAAAAATTTCTGTGTCGGTCTGTCTGTCGGTCTGTCTGTCTGTCTGTCGTCAAATTTTGTCGATCGATTTGCTTCCGAGCCATCTAACCAATTACGACCAAATTTGGTATGGTGGTAGGGTTCACGGTGGAAAGGTGAAAATAAGGTTTTCGTCGCGATCTATCAATCAGGAGTGCCACCACAAGAAAATAATACGGGATTTTTAAAAAATATTTTGTCTTGCGATATGTTATTTTAAAGGCCTTAAAAGGCTTTATCCAGAATAGGTAAAATTAATCTTCTATCTGTCGTCTGTCAAAAATCACAAGTTGTCAAAGTTGAAACTTTAAGAGTGAATAACTCAAGAAATGCTGAAGGGATCTTACCCAATTTTGGTACGTAGGTACATTGATCCTAATGGATATGAGAGCATATGTAATCCTTCGATAGAAATCAGTAATGCAACATGAAAAAAATAAAATTAACTTTTTTGGCAAAAACATGAAAAAAGTTTTTGTCGATCGATTTTCTCCGGCATTTCTGCGTCGATTGCAATCAAACTTATTGGACGTATGCCTCGTGGGCTGGAATGGTGAAAATAAGGTTTTGCCAGAGAAATCTTCACCAGGGCCACCATAATAAAATAAATTTAAAAAAATGAAAATGTCGTCGTATCTCCGGAAATGTTTAACCGATTCAGCTAAAATTTGGTGTGTCGATGGAGCTTTGAAAGTATAAGTATTGGTGTGAAAACAAACCGAGCCAATTGTAACAGGGCGGGGCAGGTCAGAAAAATTATAGAAAATATTAACTGAAATCTTAATTTATATATTTTTTGTGAGAATTTGTCAGATGGCTGGCAAAAATAAAACAATATATTCAAAATTTTAATAAACGTCATAATTTTGTGACATATGTGTCAAAATTAGGTTAATGTTGATTTGTATACCGAGTGCAGCATAAGAATTGAGTTTAGGGCTTGTAACAATTAATTTTAGAATACAAAAATAGGTGGTTCGGTGGGAAATATTTTATAATATCGTCGTACGGACTGACGGAACGTTACTTTATAAGTAAAAGGTTCTGCCACTAGGTAGCGACCAAGTTTAGGCTGTTTGTTAAATTTTTTCGCAAATGTTTTCAGAATCAGTAAATCGACAGTCAGTAATTTACAAAAATTTATTTTCGAAAAATCCGCTAGATGACCGAAAAAATTTGTTGTACCAATCTTGGAGAAATTTTATTTGTGACTTCTTACGGTATTATGTGACGTATATAAAAATTTTGGAAAAAATTCAGTGGCGTACAAAAATAAAAATTTTTTTTCATTTTGGATTTTGTTAAATAAACTTTTATAGGTAGATTTAGGGTAGGGGGTGATACATATAGATATCTTTGCCAGGGCTACCGATATCTTTGTTAAGGCTACCACAATAGAAAACAAAAATGAACATTATGTCATCGTATCTCCGGACAAAATTTGGTGTGCTGGTGATTGGAGGTATTGCGGCAGAGAGTGACGACATTTTTTACTCGGTGTTTGCAATCTTGAATAAATGTTGCCATCAGAGAAAACTTGATTAGCCATTGCTGAAATTCAAGAACCACAACCAAGCAACAGCTCGTATCATAACAATTTTTATTTATAAAATTAAAAAATTTTGTAACCACTTTAATTTACTAACCATTTTTTTTTGTGCTACTTTTTCCAATTTTTTGTTTTGTTTGCGAAGGTAAATTTCGTCTTTCAACTTGGCATTAAATCTTCTTATTCTAAACCAAGTCATGCACCTTGCCATGCATAAAATAACTTCTTCGGGTATCATGACGTTATTCCCCATTGCCTGGATAGTCTGTGTTTTCAATCTCTGAAAAACCTGAGGTTTCCTGTCGAAATTGTCGCCATGCATTTTATAAAATTCTTTGAGCATTACTCTTCCGAGAGTATGATATATATGACGGTTAAACCAGTAGCTTGCGTCCACTTTTCTTTAAACAATTCACTTTTAGGAAAACGAAAATAATATATCGTCGAGTTCCCCTTGGTTTTTCGCGAATTGTTCTTGCAAATTTTTACTTGACATGAATTTGACATTTTCCACTTGAATGTAAATATATAGCTATTTATGCAACCTAGATGTAAAAGTGATACTTTTTATAACTAGGCGTGAAAATTGTCCATCGAGGCGCAGCCGAGATGGACAACGCGCCGTGTTATAAAAAGACACTTTTACGTCGTGTTGCATACAAGATTTTTTCTAATTCTGTGCAAAATGGGCTTTCTTAAAACAAAATTTTTTGAATTAGCAATAACTCGACAACGGAGCTAGATATCGAAAAACTGAGCAAAAAACTTCCCCCCCCTCGCTTCGTACTCACCCCCTTGTGAATTATCGGTTGGAAAGCATATGCAAAAATTCAGATCGATCGCGCGTAAAATTATTTACCCTACTAATAATATCAAGTTTACGTTGACAGTTCAAATACCTGCACAAAATAAATTATATTAATCTAGAAGTTTTAAAACATCAGTTGCTACAACAATATGCATAAACAACAAGCAATTTTTTATTTCGGGTAAATAGTTTTGCACGAGGTAATGGTAATAAAATGAGTGGTTCTGAAGATTCTGATATTGAAAATGATGCCAATTTCGCAATTTTAACTTTATTGCCAGACAAATCTAAGCAAGTATACGAATTTGCATAATATAAACGCTTCAAAACATGGTGTGATTCAAAAAACGTCAAAACAGTAGTGGAAAAGGTACTTGCTTATTTTGCAAACAAATCAAAGGTTTATAAACCTTCCACTTTGTGGAGTACGTATTCAATGTTAAGAACGACAATTTCAATGAAAAATAATGTTGATATTAGCAAATTTACAAATCTAATTGCCTTTTTGAAGAGGCAAGCGGAAGGATATCGTCGTAAAAAATCAAAAGTACTGACAAAAGAAGATTTCAATAATTTTTTATTAAATGCCGATAACCAAATATATTTAGCTTTAAAGGTAAGTTTGTTAGTAGCAAGTGTTAAGAATTTATCTTCATAATTTATTTTCTATACGACTATCATAGAATGTGGGCATTCTGATTCTATTTTTAAATACAAAATATATACATTCTTTCTTTTTTTTTATTCTCACACCGATATCGGTGCGAGAATAATTATTCTCACACAGATTAGACCAATTAGAGCAAAGAATAGACTACTATTTGAAGTGACATCTATTACCAAATTTTTGAACTCAATTTATTTACAAATCAACAAAAATAAAGTTTGTCAAATGAGTAAACTTTTTTGCGTGTGATCGATCTGAAATTTTGCACATATTTTCCTACCGACAATTCACAAGGGTGTGTACGAGGGGGGACAATTTTTTGCTCAGTTTTTCGATATCTAGCGCCGTTCTTGAGTTATTGCTGCGTTTCCGCCACACAAACTTGAATTAGCAATAACTCGAAAACGGCGTTAGATATCGAAAAACTGAGCAAAAACTTCTCCCCCCTCGCCTCCATTCCCTTCCTGTGAATTAACGGTAGGAAAGCATGTGCAAAAATTCAGATCGATCGCGCACAAAATTTTTTTCTCATTTTTACAAATTCTAATTACGGTCAAAACTTATACAGCTTATTATTTTAATAGTCGTATAGAAAGTATAGTCTGAAACACGTTTGGAATGGGTATTCCGCACTCGTGAACCGTCACCCTCGCCTCTCGGCTCGGGTGACAAACTTTTCCCTTGTGCGGAATATGCCTAATTCCAAACTTGTTTCAGAATATACTATTTTGTTTATAGGTAGTCTTGATTATTGGATTATCCGGTGGCTGCCGTAAGGACGAACTTGTTAAAATGCTTACAGATCATGTTGTAGATTTTGGCTCGTTTTTCAAAATTTGTATTCCTGATACAAAAACAAAACATCCAAGAACATTCACAATAACAGAAGGCAATATTGACGGGTTAAATTTAGTTGAAATTGTTAGAAAATATGTATCTCTTCGACCGAACCAAGCAAATTCTCGTTTTTTTTTGGGATATAGAAACGGAAAATGTACGAGACAACCTATTGGGATTAACACAATTGGTACTATGCCTAAAAAAATTGCAATTTTTTTAAATTTGCCTAATTCTGACCAATATACTGGTCACTGTTTTCGTCGATCTTCGGCTTCCTTATTGGCTAATTCTGGAGCGGATTTATTAACATTAAAGCGACATGGGGGATGGAAATCTTCTACAGTTGCCGAGGGTTATATTGAAGATTCCATAGAAAACAAGAAACGAATTTCTACTAAAATTTTAGGCGAAAATGTGAAAACAAACAATAACACTTCGATGCAACCGGCGAATTCCAGAAGAATATCACCCTCGCCATTGATATCTGCGATGGAAAATAATGAAACAAATATTACTAACACTTCGATGCCACCGGCGAATTCCAGAAGAATATCATCCTCGCCATCGATATCTGCGCTGGAAAAATAATCATGGAAATATGAAATTTGTAAATTGTGTTGTAAATATTTATAATTAAAAATTCAGTCAACTTATATTGTGATATTATTTTCATTAATGAATTCATGAATTATCGGTAGGAAAGTACGATATATGCAAAAATTCAGATTTATCGCGTCCAAAATTCTTCTGTCAAACTATGTTTTATTAACAGTGACATTACTGTAGTAACCATTTTATCACTAGTTATAAAAAGAACGACTTTTTACAACTCGAATGACTTTCAAAATGTAGCCATTTTGCAACAGAATTAGAAAAAAACTATTTCTAAACTACTGTTCGGTTTATGGTACTATTCAACTATTTATAACCGCAATAGAGGTTGCTAAGTTGGTATAACACATTAAAATTTAAATTTAAACTAAAAACCGCTAAACGCCATCTAAAAATTAAATTATTACAGAGTGGCCATCTGTGGCCACACAACCAATACTGAACCAACATGGCGGCGATCGGCGGATAGTGCGAGGGAGATAACCGAAGCTTGCTATCCTTGTCTGCGCAAGAACATACCTGTATAATAGTACCATGGTACAGCGGAGGTCGGCGAGTTCAACTAAGAATAATTACAGATGGGTACGAATAAAACCAAAGAGTTCTAAATTCCAGAATATGAAACCACACACAACGCATTAACATGCCTGCAACGATTACTAAGCTCGACAAGTTGAAAAGCATCGAGTTTGATGGTTTATTATTGATAGATCATTAAGTAGTCTTGAAAAACGCTCTCAGAATGGAATTTTTATGAAGACGTCACAACGTAAAGTTTTGCGACCCTCCCTACACATGGAGGTAGTCAATTAATTAATTCACTGAAGACAGTGCCGGTGATTTGAAAAAAGAGAAGAAAGTGCAAGAAAAAATTGTGTTTCGTTCAAGGCCGGACCATGTAAGTTTGAAAACAAGACGTAAGAAACTAAAATTAGAAGATCTTTATTTTTAGCCCCCCCCCCAATATTAAACCTATGGCCTTCTGATATTTTAGTATTAACAAAAACTATATACATATATTGATTTAAAATCTTTATATTTTGCACATTTCCTTCAAGTAGAGTAGTTTTACTTTGCACCACCTTGTATTCTCACATTTAAAACTATAAACTTAAAAAAAAGATCTTAATTTGCCTTGAACATGGAACTGCTAGGACATAAAGAATGCCTTCACTGTCTACCTTCAAATGGCTACACAGTACATCGATTTATTTGTAAAATTAATCAATAAATAAATATAAGTAATTAATGCCCGTACTTATAGTCACGGATCAATCCGAGACTCAAAATGATCCTAGAATTTACCAATGAAATTACTGGAATTGAGACCGTATCGTAGCAACAGCTGTTATTTCGAGAATTGATCTCGATTCTCGGTTCAATCCATGACTATAAGTACGGGCATTAGTAATTTAGTAACCCCATCTGTTAAAAATCGTTTGAATCAGGTAAAACAAAACAACAAAGTCACAATTGAAAAGTAGTAAAGCAGTGAGGATGCTGGACAACTTGGGAAAATTATTCTAGGCCGAATTTAATTTTGCATTCGTTTTGAAATTCTTAGATAATATGAAATTAGTTGTTGTGCATCTAACTGGGAAGAATATAATGACATTTCTACGTCTGTGGGCGCTAGGCAAAAATAAAAAAAACAAGGAAAGAATCTTGTTTCATGTCACTAAAATCAATACAAGAAAATTAGAATTAAAGGATTTAATTTCAAAATGGTAAACACACAAATATACAGAGTATCCAAAAACTATGAATACATTTTTAGAAAGTGCACGGAATGATCCATAAATATTATGTGAATTTTAAAAACTGTCAGTTCAATTCTTTGATGAATGAAATTATAAAATTCTTCGTTAGTTTTTATGGCGCTTTTTAAATTTGTCAGCTGCTAAGCAAACATCCCCGGTTCAAACACGGCTGTGGAAAAATTTTTGTTCTAGCCATCTTCCCTAGGCGGACATTGGCAAACCACTGAGGTAGAACTGTTCTACAAAAGGCAAATGACTTGGAAGAAACCTTCTTTTCAAAGTATCACGAGCCGTCTCTGGAAGCCAGTAAACAAATATTTAATCCTGTGGTTGATAACATATACACATTATATTATTTTATTTAGTACTAGCTGGAAAGCCTGTCCACGGACGGGCCTCTAGAACCGATTGGTTGGAAACTCGATTGATGTGCAACTCGTCCCAGGGGGAGTACCGTCGTCGGTACTTTAATATATTTTTTTGTTGGTAAAAAATGACACGCCGGAGCAGCAGCGAGCTGGCATTTTATGTATTAAGATATAAATTGTTAAATGAAGTGAAAAAATATAAATTAAAAAATTAAAAAAAAAAAGTATTATCTAACTGTGTTATTCTACTACAATAATTAATAAAATAGAACAATATCGTTACAACCAACAAAGTTCAAGAAATATTGATAAAACCGACTCTAATGTCAAGTTCAACTACTCCATTCCCCAACAGTTTCTTCCGGATTCAACGAAAAAGGGAGACGAAATTGTGGTTCATGTTGGAGCCGTGCGGAATCCCACTCAATTTTGGGTAATTTTAAAGGAAGGACTTTTAGATGTATCTGACTTGATGTACTACATTTAAGAGGTCTATTTCGATGAAAAGGAATCTCAGAAGTTGAAAATTTTCGAAGAAGATGTTAGCCTAAACATGTTCTGTGTAACTCTATACGATGGGGAATTTAACCGTGCTTTGGTGAGAAGGTTGTACAAAGAACGGAATCAAGTCGAAATTCTCTTCATCGATTGCGGAACGGTATCACTAATCGACTCGAGAAATTTATTTTATTTGTTGGATAAATTTGCGTATTTGCCTCAACAGGCAATTAAGACAAAATTGGCGGGTATTCGATCTATCAAACCGAAATGGTCCCATGAAGCAATCCAAGAATTTTCCACCATGGTCGGTGACTTCAAGGAACTCACCGCAAAGATCGTCAAGATTGATAGAAAGAATAATATTTTGTAGGTTACATTGATCGAAGATCAAAATGATGAAAGCATTGGCGACGCTTTAGTTCGAACGCAATTTGCTCTAGAAGAAAATTCGAGTAGCAAATCATCAAAACATTTAGAGCGTTACGAATCCCAAATACAGTTTCACGATCCGCTCAGTGCAATTGAAACGTCAGAAACTGAAAATCGACCAAATATTGTGAAGTTGGTAATGGACATACCAACACAATTTGAAATAAGCAATTTTAAAGAAAAAGATGAAATTTCACTGCGCGTTTCGGATTTATTTAATCCGTCTAAGCTTTGGGCAACTTTGGACGATTGTCACGAAGATTTGAAAAAATTAACACAAGAATTGCACGAAACCTTCCAAAGATTCCGTTTGAAGAATTAATGGAAGGATTGCCATGTGTGGTTTTAATTGGTTTCAAGTACTGTCGCGCGTTTATTGCAAGAATTGGGATGGAAGAAGGTAAAGTTAACATTTTTTGTTTTGACTATGGCAACTTTTGTTTCGTGGTCCTCAGTTGTACTCAGTTGTTGTACTCAGTTGTCAGTTGTACTCAGTTGTAGTACAACTCAGTTGTACTATATGTACGAGAGATTTGCTGACCTTCCTCAACAAACCATCAGAACAACGCTGGTTGGGATCGCTCCACGTGAACCAAATACACGGTGGTTAAGTGAAGCCATCGACAGGTTTGCCGAAATGGTAAACCAAAAAACGTTATGTGCTAAATTTTTCCAGTTTGAACAAGGAAAAGCAAGTTTTACAAGTTTTATTGATTGACTGCAGCACTGCCAGTAAACTATGCATTAACACTGCTTTAGTTGAAGAACGGTGGGCAAGTGTTAGTGTGTAGATAATAATTTTTGTAATCCTATTTTTTTGTAGTATATAAAACTAATAAATAAATAAAATATGTACTGAAAACAATTTTTGCTTTGCATCTCTTTACAACAGAAATGCCACAAGATGCTGGCACCTTCTTTGAGATATTAAATGCCTAAATACCACTCAGTTTTAGGGGGTTATCGGAAGACGTTGAATGCTCTATTATTAGTAAGATCTGCTCAAAGTGTAAGACTAGAAAGCTGTACAATAATAACGAGAACAGCAACCTATTCAAATATACAAAATAATTTTAATATCGACAAATTATTAATAAGTGCCTTTTAGGATCGATGGGAATTAATACTGTAAGATGTCGGTTTTAAATTTTGAATTTAGCGCCAACATCTCATCATCGATGACACGGAAAATCGTCTATGGACCACCACGTTGTAACATTACCTACCGCATGCCATCTAGTAACAAGTTCTTTCTTCCGATGTAAATACAGATAATCGCTCCTAAAATGGAAACGATCATAACTCACAGCACAAATAAAACACATATATTTTTGTTATGTCAAATCTTTATTATCAGATTATTTCTGTTTTAAAGGAACGAAGAGTAATTTTTCTAACACCCTGTAGATAAATAACACGGAAAATGACTGGAGCGGGCAACCGATTGGTGTAAACTTCATAATGTAAAATTCCTAAAAATATATAATTCATGGTAAGATTTGGTTTATTATAAAACTGACTGTTGTGTGGGGGATTGGGTCAAAGTTACAAGTTCACAGGCAAAGTAATAAACCATCCTTAAGTTAAAATAAACCTGCAAAGTTTTATATTAGTTTTAGTAACGCAATCAAGCCAAGCTGATGATAGTAATTTCAAATTGGAATTAAATTTACGGATTAAAGTTGAATTTGGCATAACGTTTTTTTTTGGACGCCTGCCGGGAGTTGAGCATGCTTCTAAATTTTTCTTCGAGATTCAAACATGTTATACTTTCATACATTTCAGTTAGAAATTACAATCACAGTTGATTTAATATCATCAATGCTTGTATGTATTTCAATTGTAATGGACTTTAAATAAAATATAACTTGTGATCATTAGTATAACAAAGAAATACAATTGCAATTAATTTTCATACAACTAAATATCGTCAAAACTCATTACGTTGATAAAATATCGAACAAAGAAACACCCTGTTTAAATATACAGTAGAATCTATTCGGTGGGAAGGGAATGCAGCCCTCGTCGCCGCGTATCAAATTACACCCTTTGAACTATTCATAAAACTAACCAATTGTAAATTACAAATACTTTATGTATGTTTTTTTAAATCAAATAATTACCATTTACCAAAATATTACTACCAAAAATCTAATTAAATTAATAATTCAAACATAAAAACACCCATACCTATTAATTAAATTTACACCAGCAACCGTTAACATTCAACTAAGCTTGAAAGTTATCATTTGTTTAAAACACAAATTTAAGTGACCAAAACTACCAAATTATTATCTGACATTACTCAAATATACCTAATAACAAAACTATAAATGTAAGATTTCTGACCTAAATTCAATTAATCAACTGTTCTGTTTATCTGTTTGATCTCTCACAGTGAACTTTTATTTCCGCAAGATTTCAGCGGATCGCTTTCATCCACAATGTAGGGATCATTACTTGCACTATCACATTTGGAGTTATTCATTAGACACTTTAAATCAGGATGTCTAAAACACTCAAAATGAGGAAAATATTTTGAAAAAATTCAACAGTGACTTACCTCAAAATCAAATTACCAATAACAAACATACAAATCGTTGCAGTATCTTCGCTAGGTGCCACCAAAGCCAGTCTGGACAAACGCTTTGCAAATGCGGCCACTAAAGTCTCTGGTAAGGAAACGAGCTCAAGAACAAATTCGACAAATAAAACAAAGTAAAATTCCCTCGAAGTGCTAAAGGGCTCACCGGTTCACCTACATATAAAGAATCCATTAAAAATTCAGTCATCAAGACCGGCTTATCCAGATATGATAAAACATTTTTAAGTAAAACTATCAATAGTTGCTTGAGAGTCGCTGGTGAACTCAAATATGTATATACCACTGCTTTTATTTATTCTGGTTCAAACCTAAATATTTTAAAATTATGTTTCCAGGTTTTATAATTCCACAACGATATGTGGTCGGTATCATGGGATTCTTAGCCGTTTTAAACGCTTATTTATTTATTTATTTATTTATTAACTATACAAAACCCATACATTCCCATACAAAAATAAAATATCTACAAATAGTAACAATAAGTTCAGTACAGTTAAATGGGATGCGTCTCAGATTCTGCCATCTGTTCTACCGCACATCCCGAAAATTGTATTTACATTGCTATCTAAACTGCCATCTAAATTAAAATGGTACAACTCAACTCGCAAGCCGCACACATTACAATATTTGTATATAATAACCGCACGCCTCATATAAATACCAATTATGTTAAAGCCATCAACATCATCTAAGAAGCCCACTCACCATTTTTAAGAAGAGACTTAAGTTTTTTTTTGAATAAATAATAACTACAACGTTTGATGCTCTCCGGAATCCGATTTAAGACAAAGGAGACCTGGTAGGAAAATGATCGCTTAAATATCTCAAGTCGGTGCCTCGGTATTGATATTATATTTTTCTTTCTGATGTTTATATTGTGAACATCAGTTCTAAATCTAATTTTATTATATAGGTAGTGTGGTGTTTCAGTGGTAGTTATTTTTACCCCTGACTGTTTTTTTTCCAAAACACAGGGTATATGAAGTTACTGTGTACAATCTGTGTTTATATATTGTAATGATATTTTTTTATCAAGACCCTGTACTATAATTTTTATACCTCGGCTAGCTAGTAGGTTCGGAAGCATGAGTTACACTCTAACAGTAGTCGGCTCCAGTTGAAACAATTCGGTTGGCTTTGTAGCAAATAAAAGCTCTTGCTTTTGTTTTTGAATAACGTGAAATTGAGTTTATTTAAAGAAAAATTTTTATAGCGACAAATTTCGCTGTAAGGCTTTGAAATGTTATAATGTTCGGCCACTGACTTTGAAATTATATTTACTTTATCAAAAACTTCTCTAAATTTCAAACTCATTTGCCGGTGTGTTAAATGTGTAGCAAATAATAATTTTACAGTGTGACATAAATTTTCGCTGTTTTTATTAATAAAAATGTTTTTAATAAGATGCTTTTTAAATTTGGAAATACCTTGTATAAGTCTTGTTCGTGTTACGTAAGTAGTTCGAATGTCCAGTGGATCTTGGGTCCCATTCGTTTTTATAAGTTGACACGTGTGGATGGTATAAGTAAATTTTCTTAACATCTGGTGTACATTTGAATATCCAAAGTGCGTTAGGTTGAAACTTGTTACTGTCCGTAATTACTCGAATAATATTTCCGGCTAGCCTTTCGGAAAACATGACTCTGAAAAAAATATATCGGGTGTGGTATGCAATTGAGAATTCAGAGAAACACATTAGAATAATTTATTAAACACAAAATATAAACAATACACATTAATAAAAATATTACAATCCGCAGCATCTAATCATGATGACTATCCCGAAAGTCTCAAATTATCCTTTCAGGCGTCAGTCAGCGCATTAACTTTCTATTTGACATTCGTTGTGGATCCAACAACTTAGATTTGTCAACTGAATAACTAATTTAAAACAAAACTTCTTTGCCCACAATAACTCATAAACTGAATATTCAGCAGCATCAAAACTTAATTAGCGTTAATCGCCCCAATTAACAACATCAACATATATAACTTCTACATTAATTGCAACAAAAAACATTATTACAGCAACATTGATTTTACCCTAAGTTGTCAACATTTAGAACTGCAATATTAAATCGACATCAAAAGGTCAGCATTATGACCTCAATTATTGTACAGCAACACTCTTAATATATTAAATTTAATTCGCAACAATCCAAATTATTTAAGTTAACGCTGCAGTTGAACCTAATTAATGGCAATGACAATTTGCCCATAATTGAATAGTTCACTTTTTTTTGGATGCACCGAAATCACTAAACGTACATAACTCAAGTAAATTAATTACTTACTTATTGTGTGACACGATCAGCGTTGGCTTTCCTTTCATTGATGCGGGAGCAACCATAAATTTACGGCAGAACCTCATTCGAACAATACCAATAAAAAACCATAAATCGGAAGTTGTTACATCCCAAAATAATTTATCCAATGAACACCATTCCAAAATTTTGAATTACCAAGAAATAACGGCATCGTAAATATTTGCAATATAATTGAAATCCAGATAACCCATTTCGTTCATTGAAACCAGCATAAACTTAAATCGCTCGACACGTGAGAATGCAAAAATGCGCGGCGTTGTCGGATTTCACTAGATTTTACGCGCGAAACGATGTTTACTCATTATCTTGCTTAAATCGAATTACTTGAACGATCACAACAATTTCTCGATTAGCGTTAACATGGCCCGTCATAATTTAGAATTTCACCAATCAATTAACATTGCATTTAAATGCAGCAATACATTCATTATAGAATAGCTCGACTTGGCAATTCTAACCGTTTGACTTGAAGTCTCGACCAAGACTCTACCAAGACTGTCGTTCCGACCATCCAATCCCCACATTACCATTTTCTACCCCCAGTACGCTCGTACTCCTTCCACATGGGAACAACCACGTGACCGCAGAATGCAAGAGTTACGCTCGAAATTCTCCCGCTTAAATTTAACATCGTAACAAACTTATCAATCTTATTTGCGTTGATCCAACTTTAATAAATATCCAAATTAAAACTAACTTTAAATTTATCGCAGGTAAGTGAATTTTTATCTGCATTAAAAATTTTCTTATCTTCCCCAAAATGGCGTCTTCCTCTAATTTTTCACCTTGTAAATTTTCAACCACGTTGTCTATAAATTTTAATATTTTTCAGCTATTCTTTGCTGAACTTCACGATTCTTCACAAAATTCCACTTTATGGATCCAAAAACTAATTTTTACTTTGTTTCAAAGTAAAAATTAAACAAATTCTCAATTTAATAATGCCCAACGTAAATCAAGCGTACCGCTTGGCTCTCAACGCTCATGGAACAGACGACCTGGCCCCAACTTGAAGAAAATTCACACCACGTAAGTCCTTCAACTACGTACAAGATGTTGCACAAATTATTATTATTTTCCTTTATCGTAGGTTGTTTTCGAAGCACATCACCATATCACTCAAATTAATGTTTATAAAATTACAAATAAAAAATATGTGTTCAGTAAGTGTTAAAGTAATAAATTTAGCCTTTTTTTAAATTTTTCTCTGAATAATTATAACTCATTTGCAGGACTTAAAAACAAATAAACTGATCACGATCTTAGCATGTCGAATTATCTCTTCGTGGGAGCCGCTGCCTGATGGAAATTGCATATTATGTAAAATAATACAACAATATATATATCTATATATATATATATATATATATACATATATATTTGTGTCACCATATCTCCCGAACGGTTACAGGTAGCGACGTAAATTTTTGACAGCATGTTTGTAAAGACCAGGGGAGTGTTCCTGGCTGGTCAAATACAATTTTCACTCATGAGAAGAAATTCTATCTCAGAAAACTATCTCTACACTCCCCCCCTCCCCAAACCCCAAAATTTATGCACTCGCCCCTGCACAATCCTCTGTATTAAAACGACTCTACAAATTCCGCCAATCGTTCTGGTGGAACGATTGAATTTGGAAAACCTAACTTAGCCAAATTTGCTGTTGGCTACGACTAGACGGCTTCAGAATGATGATGAAGAAGAAGGAGATGCCGAAGCTTATGATGTGAATGAACCTCCGGTCCGTCGCGAATCATATATAACACTACTGAACGGCACCAAAATGAAACTGCGATCCCGAAAAGCCGTGTTGAGAACTAAATATTACTCACAAACGGCTGATAGAGAAGGTTACTTCTATGGTTACCTGGTTGCACACTTACCCTTCAGGAATGAGCAAGATTTGATCGAAGATTACGACAGTGCTGAAGAAGCGTTTCTTGCTCAACGAAATCGTCTGCGACCTCTGCAACAAGGAGGAAATGTAGAACAGTTCCAACACGTTGAACGAGAGTTGCAACGTGTCATAGCTCAAGTTTTAGCGATGGGAAATGTCGAAAATTTGGGTAATGACAGATGCTTGCCACTACCCGATGCTTGTCGGTGCAATGATCGACGTCTGCGTTCCCGACTTAGTGGACATTGATATCCAAGATACCGGTTTTGAGGATGACAAGGAGCATAATATCTCAGAAGAAGACTTTCTTCAGATTGTCAGAAGTATGATTATGGAACAGAAGCGTTTATTCGATACAATCACTGACCGTATTCGTCAAGAAGTGTATGCCAACGATCAAGGCGTTGACCCTTTGAAGCTCTTCATTACTGGCGGTGCTAGTTGCGGCACGACCTTTTTGCTTAAAACTATTGTACACCAAATGAAGATATATTATGCTCCGACAGTGGATCCGTTGATGAGAGCTTCATTCGTTGAGTTGGTCGTGTTCGTTGAGGGTTCGAGGCTTCATTCATTGAGGGTGTCGAAGCCCGATTAGTTAACGGGCGAACACTTCATAGTGCTTTTTCTCTAGGAATAGAGAAAGGAAAAGCGACAGTTTACAAACAACTGACCGGGGCACGCTTGGAAGATGCGAGACGTAAATGGAGAACTATCAGATGGCTCATAATAGATGAAATTTCTATGGTGCCTTACGAAGTTTTGCGCTTTATCCATCTCCGCTTGCAAGAATTGAAAGATAACAAATCTTTGTTCGGCGGTGTACACGTCCTAGTCTTTGGAAACATATTACAACTGCCGCCTGTTAAAGGAAATTGGTGTTTTAAACAACCCCCACAGTTCCAGGCCAAATCTCACTTATGGTATTATATTGGATAGTGATCATGATCATCCTGATCCAATGATCAGGACTTTGTGGACTTGTTGAACAATTTACGAGTAGGCGAACTGACTATGGAACAATATGAAATGCTGTTGAACAGAACCCGTGTTCCACTGATTGATGGGTTTGCAGACGGAGAAGCCGTTAGAATATATCTTACAATCAAGCTTGTTGATGAGTACAATTGCCGAATGATAGAGACATTAGCCGCATCACAAAGAATGTATGTATACCATACATGCGCGTGACGAATCTAAGGAAGCTGCAGCTTATGGACAGCTACCTAACATAACAGTAGTGCCTACCGATCCCAACAATACCGGAGATATGCTTACTTCAATTAAGCTTGCAATAGGTTGTCGTGTGATGCTTCGAATGAATATAAAGGTTAACAAAGGTCTCGTTAATGGAAGCATGGGTGTCATACGAGGTTTCGAATGGCAAGCTTTACGCAGGGACCAACTTGAAGATGGTGAACTTCCTAGTAAAGTCTTTATTTAGTTTGATGATCCTTCCATTGGTCGAAGCAGCCGCCTACTAAACGGATTTGTTCCTATTTCACCAGCCAGTGTTACGTATCAAGCTAACAAAGGATACGGTAACGTTGAGCGTATAATGTTGCCTCTTATACTCAGCTGGGCTGTCACCGTACATAAATTGCAAGGCACGACCGTTGATAAAGGCGGTAGTGTATTTGGGGAAAACAATGTTTGCAAAACGTGAAGCGTACGTGGCTCTGAGTCGTGTTAGGACTTTAGAAAGCATAGCAATATGCGATTTAGACCAAAGAAAACTATTCAGTCGTCCTCATGAGGCAGTCGCATTGCAAGAATTACAACGCTTGCTAAATAACTAATATTAATATAAGTTTACTACCATTTTGGCTAAAAATTCACTACCATTATAGCTGTTAAATTCATATCATTCGCTAAATATTCGCGCTACCACATCGGCTGACTGGATCACGAAGCGGTTTAAAACATATATTACTTTCTTTATACATTTTGACAAAATATACTTCAAAAAGAGTGAAAAATAAAAATTAATAATAAAACCACCTTACTTTAAAAACGACTGTTCCCTTTAAAAAGAAAAAAATATTTTTTTTTTCATTCAACAACAAATTCTCAGACACTTTACTCGAAAAATTAACTTATTTCCCTCCCCTCCCCGCTACAAAATTTAAACATTAATTTAACAGTATTAAATTGAACAGTATTATTTAATGAAAGATAGACTAATTAACTATCTTATAAACTAATTTTTTGTCAGACATGATCGATAAGTAATTATAGTAGAATTAAATATTAATAAGAAGAACATTTCAATAATAGGTAATATATTCAGTGCTATTCTCGACGGGGTCGATAATTATCAACATTGACAATTTGACGTTTAAATGACATTTGACAGCCTTGTCAAGTCCTAGTCAAGTTTCGCTATTCTGGAAGGGTTGATAACGGTTGATAACTTGTCAAGCTTGACAATTTAGTCAAGTGGCCTTGATAAGCACTTCTTATACTACTTCTGCTTATAAGTTAACTATAACTTATAAGTAGATTTATATGCGCTAAAAACGTGTAAACAAAGCATTACTTAATGAGGCTTTACAAAAACCTGCTAGGATTTGCGTTGATTGGATTGAAAAAATTCTAGCAGCTATTTGTAAAGCTTAATTAAGTAAAGCTTTGTTTATACGTTTTTAGTGGATATAAATCCGCCCTATACTTATAGTTATAACTTATAAGTATATGACATTATTAATTATTATTAATAATTTATTAATAATTAATAATGTTCAAATTATTTAACTTCATATCATTTTAAATATGTATTTCACACATTTACTCATTTTGATATTTTCGACAATTTTTTGAGTATTTTTATGTTATTATTGATTATAAAAACCAATGGATAAACTGTTCAACAAATTTGGCCTTTGTTTGTTTATCAAACAGTAATCCGATAATCCAAAAATCTTGATCACTATTGGTGGGCGGATTAAAATGGTAAATACGAACAATTTGCTTAAAAGGATTATCCTATAATCCTTATTTATTTTCTTATATAAGAAAAATCGTGCTCAATTTTTCACAACCTTTTTACGAATATCATCAAACACAACACTAGGAATACACATCCAAAACTATAAATAATAATCAGCATATTGAATATATTAAATATATATTAAATATATTAATATATTTGCGTTGATTGGATTGAAAAAATAATATTTAATTAATTTATTTATTTATTAATTTAATTATTATATTTAATTAATTTCGGCTTTATCACAATCTAAAATGATAAATAGCTTTGTAAATGATACTACAATTGGTCGAAATAGAATTTCATGTGAATTTAACGAATGTGACGAAACAACTCAAACGGATTCAAAACAACTTAATATAGCGGAGGCCGATGTAGTGGTAGTACACAATCATTCAGTGACGAGCACTTCTGTTGTAAATCAACTTCTTATTGAATTGGAAACTCAAAGAAAAAAAGAGGTTCAAGAAGCTCTTCATTCTAGTATAAACCATATTTGTGAATTTACGAAAACAAACCAACGGCGCCTTTTGCTATTACAACAACAACAACAAGAAAAAGAAGACGTAATATTTAAATCCCTCGAAGAGTATGACAAAGACATGGTAGCTCAACAAAAGCAAATTGCTCAGCACTATCAAGTGCTAGTAGAAAAACGTAAACAAAATACTCTAAAATTAGAAGAATACGAAAGAAGAAAGCAAGTAAAAGCACCAGCTCCAGAACCAACACCTTCACCTACCGTGGTTTACCAGCAGCCGAAACAAGAACAACAATCAAATATAAACAATATTGGGAACATTATTAATAAGTATGCTAGTAATGACTCCTTAAGTTACTACACCGATTTACAAAATTTTGCTGTAAACTGTAAGCATACGGTTAACAGTTTTGTACAAAATGTCGATGCAAAAAAGTTAAGGTTTAATTTTCAAAAAGCTATTAACATTCCTGTCAATGCTATATCGGCAGTGAACGAACATCATTTATTAGACAAGTTTACTCGTTTATCAAATTTATTAAGCGGACAACGTGTAGTGATAGGTAAAACTACCATAACTGTTAGGGATCACCCAGAAGGACTCCTATTTTGCTACTCGTTATTGGCTAAAAGATTTGTTCTGCAAGGAGACTTAATTATTTCTGCCAATCCTAAATCTGCTTTTCATTATGCAGCAGTTGCTATATCACTATGGAATGATTATCCAGATTTTGGAAAGTTATTGCTTGCCGAATTTTATCTGCAGTGCCCATATCTGGTGCCTATTTGTTTTACCCAACCGGTGGGAGAAACTAATCAAGAATTCTATAGTAAATTAGGTTATCGGTATAACGATAATGTTATTGAAAAGCAAGAAAAGTTTTTAAAAAGAGTATCGGGAATTATGAGACTGTACTCGGCCATGATAATTACAAAACCTAAAAGAAGTCAAAGACATCATCATCCTTTAGGTTACATAGAAGGATGGAGGTGGTTATCGGCATTTTTAAATTTAGAACCCAAACCTGATATAACAGCCACATTGTTGCACATATTTTTAGAAAATTGTGGGTTTTTATTGCAAAAAGTTTATGGAAATGCTTTTTGCAAAGTAGTCAAGTTTATTTACCATGTTTATTTGCCTGCTGTCGAAAAAATAGACAATGGTGGGCCTGTGTCGAGATTAAAAACTCTTTTGGAAGACTACAAAAAAATTGGTGTATTTGATAAACCAGATGGTATGTTGCCACATAATTTTTGGTAATAAAATTTAAAATTGTATGAAAATTTCAATACCTACGTGGTATTGTTTTGGTAGAATTAAATTAACTTTTATGTATTGTGAAACAGAATAAAATGTAAATTATATAAATTTCGTTAATAAAACATCGATGCAAAAGTTTTTTCGATAGTATTGTACAAGTTATATTGTTTTTGCTTATTCATAAAATACATTGGTTGTGGGACCCATGCAATAGAAAACAAGGTGGAACTCGCTTTTGCGACAGTTCTTAGGCTTCTATACATCTACTTTTTCGGTAGGTTAAATTATTTGGGCTTTATTTTATTCCAATTTTTAATGCCTTAATCTTTTAATTAGGTAGATTTTTTTACTATATAAGGAAAACGCTAACGGAAGAAAATTGAATGTTTTTTTTCAACACAAAAACACAAATATATTGAGCAGCAGGTAAAAAGTTCACAGATACAAAATGGACCAATACAAATTTGCCAAAGAAATTGAAGCAGAAATGAGATTGTTAATAAAAATGACAAAAACAGAAAATTGGCCCAGAAGCTGCTATTTAAGAGAGCTCACGCTCAAATCGTTTAAAGAAACGATGAAGAACTATCGCGAACATCCTATGCGCCAGGTGGAATTGAAGCGTGCCGAGGCATTTAAAAGAAAAGATGCAAGCAAACGTAAGGCGGAAGAGGAATTGTCCGCAAACAGGGCAAAAAAATTTAAGCAAGAAGAAGCTGAAGAAGTAAGAGAAATATTAGATATATTAAAAAAACAAATCGATGACGACGAGACGATTTAAGTGTTGTTATTTTTTATTTAATAAACAATAAAGGATAAAAAATTAAATATTTTTGTATTTAAATTTATGGCTTATTCCAGCCATTAAAGCCACATATAGCTGGAACATTTTTCTTACTTAAGATCGTGCTTTGATACTACTTATTTTTGTGATTTCATGTGTATATTAGAATAAGCTTGTTTTTTGCTTTTCAGTTGATATTTTTTGTTTGTAATTTTTTTGGTTTTTAGTTGATTTTTTTACGCAGTCGGGTTTTTTTGTTTTTTTTTTAAATGATTAAATATAATTGTTTAGATTCATATACTAATTTATCGTTATTGCATAATAAGATTTAAAAAATAAAAGTGATTACGTGAATCACTACACGTTGTTTAATTTAAATCAATTCTTGCCCAAAGTGGTTCATGATAAGAAGAAATCGATGTGTACACTCCAGCAGATAATATGTCAAAGTTCGAAAATATTGCGTCGATTTGCGTGCCATTCCGAGTTGTTGGTATTGGTGGCGACCGAATTTGGAGACCTAGTTCACGAAGTGAATGTTGCAGGATATTACTTTTTGTTGTGTTAAAGTTCTCATTAAAATTTTTCCTTATATAGTAAAAAAATCTACCTAATTAAAAGATTAACGCATTAAAAATTGGAATAAAATAAAGCCCAGATTAACCGAACATAGGAAAGTAACATGAAAAACTTATTTATGCAAATTCATAACGGCTAATCGTGTCTACGGCTAATTAGATGATCGAACATTCAACGTAATTACGTTCGTGTAGTTTGCTCCATTTTAACGTGTGGTTTTCAATGCGGCGGAGAATACGCGACGGAAATACCGCTCGTGTAGTTTGGCTCTAAGGCGTGACGTTACAAACAGACGCCATAATAACACAAGTAAGCGTTTTGGCGTGAATTTTAGATTTCAAATTAAAATTGTAAATCTTTATTTTCTGCAGAAATTAAAATAATTTTTGGAAATAGTAGGTACTTCCGGAAGTCATAGAACAGTTTTTCAAAATCAGTCATCATACCGATTCAAAGTGAAAAAATAATTTTTCATACGTTATAAATTATAAATAAGAATATCGGATTAAAAAATATATATGTAAATAATCTGAATAATTAATACCAATCTAAAAATATTCTATATGAAGTAAAATTGTTTTAAGAACGTGCGTTCTGATTGGTTTTGAATTATGCGGACAGACGGACAGACGGACAGACGGACAGACGGACAGACGGACAGACGGACACGGAGCTAGATCATAAGGCTTCTTCCTATACGTTGTATAGAAGCCTAATAGACTTTTGATTTATTATCACATTATTGAATACTTTTCAAAATTTGTATGCTATTGTTTTGACAATGTCGTGTGCTTCACTTCCTTCTGCAACATTTTATTTTACAACAAACCTCTTGTTTGTGCAGAAAAAAGTTGAAATTTTGGTAAACTTCGACGTTTTGAGATCTCAGAAGCGTAAAATCATCATTTACCATTGATCAGTGCATTTTAAAAATGTACAAAAGTGTAAGAGTAAAGTAACCCCCCAAGTGAAGTTCAAATTATGCTACATTGTTTACAAGGGGTCCCCTACTTACTTATAAACTCAAAAAAAGTATCTCATAATGAGAAACTTCAGTATGCTACAAGAGTAGCATTATTTCAATTTCCTACTATTTACACTTTTGATTTGTTTACATTGATCTTGAATTTTTTTCTTTTTTTCTCAATATTTTGCACAATCAGTTCTCAATTCTTTGAGTAGTGTTGAATTTTGATCCTGCGAATTTAGTGTTCAACTTCTAAACAGTTTCTTCAATTTCGATGTTTTTGACCAACAATCTTCTGTCGGGTTCATTCCGAAGCTGTAATTCTATTCGAGTTACACTCCATGTATCATCTTCACTTCTCCTGTTTGCCCAAAAGAATAAAATACCTTTATTCTTAGGTCCGTAGACTGGAACCTCGTAGTGAGCAGTTAAAGGTTTTGTATAGTTTTTCTCGTAATCACTAACATCTACTGCACCATCTCGAATTGGCTGACCCATCAAATATTTCACACCATTATTGTTTCGAAAGTCTTTCATTGCTTCTCTGTAGTATTCCGTTTGTGCTATATTGTCGTTGATTTTTCTTCTTAGAGCAAAACCCATAGCTGCTGCAGCAAAACCTCCAATAGCAGCTATTTTAATTAACGTAAAATTACTAATTTTCATTTTTTATAGGTTATTAATGTAAATGCTGGTAAATGGTTAATATTTTATTGAACGATAAAGTTACATTTTTATTAAAATGTCATAAACTTCATAAAAAACAGAAACTACTTGATTAAACTTGACTCTTCAAGTCTTCATTCCAACACCCCCACTAGAGTTGAAGTCCTTTAATCCTAGTTTCTCTCTGCAATCGACAAACTTCTTTCTTGATAGAGGTTTAGTTAAAGCATCTGCCACCATCTCAGTTGGACCAACATGCTTGATTTTCATACAGTTTTCTTGAACCAGATCCCTGCTGAAATGATGTCCGATGTCTATATGTTTAGACCGTCCATGGTACATACTATTATGAGCCAGATCTATTGCACTCCTGTTATCGGAAAACAATGTTATTGGCTCCCCATTTTCACGAAGAAGCTTAGAGTACAATCCTTTTAGCCAAATGATTTCTTGGCAGGCCGCCGACATCGCCAATTATTCAGCCTCCGTAGTTGAGAGTGCTACAGTTGCTTGTCGCTTTGAACTCCAAGTAACACATCCACCTTGAAACATAAAGGCGTATCCAGTCGTAGAACGCCGTTTGTCCAAGTCATTTGCCCAGTCTGCACCAGTGAAACCAGTTATACCACCCTTTTGATTTGTGAACTCTAGTTTGTAGTTCAGAGTTCCTTTTAGGTACCTCATAACTCGTTTGACTGCAGTCCAATGCACTCGTCCAGGATTGTTATTAAACTTTGATAAAGCCCCCACTGCATACGCAATATCTGGTCTGCTTATTTGGGCAGCGTAGAGTAAGCTATCTATGGCTTCTTGATAGGGTATGTCTTTCATTTCAACTTTTTCATCAGCCGTAGTAGGAGAAAATGCATTCGAAAGTTTTTGATTGACGTCAACTGGTACATCCACGCGGTTACAATCTTCCAAGTTAAACCTTTTTAGAATGTCTTGCAAATACCTCTCTTGATCAATCCACAACTTTCCATTCGTCCTATCTCTTGTGATTTTCATTCCCAAAATGAAAGCAGCTTCCCCTAAATCTTTCATCTTGAACGTCTTATTTAAATGAACTTTCAGCTTTTCCGTGAATTTACCATCATTTGAAAAAATCAAAATGTCATCTACGTATATTGCGATGTATGTTCTTCTTTCCCCTTCTACATTGTAATATATGCACGGATCAATTTTTGATTGTCGAAGTCCGAAATTCACCAAAGTGTTGCTTAACTTCTGATTCCAACAACGGCTGGCTTGCTTTAAGCCGTACAATGACTTTTTTAACTTGCATACCTTATTAGGATCACCACCAAAACCCTCAGGATATTCCATGTAGATATCTTCTTTCAACTCACTTTGAAGGAACGCCGTAACCACGTCCATTTGGTCAATATCCAAATCGTACTTTACTGCCGTAGCCAAAAGTAAGCGAATTGACGAATATTGCACCACCGGCGAAAACGTTTCTTCATAGTCGATACCCTTCCTCTGCGAATAACCTTTGATGACAAGACGTGCTTTGAATCGTTCGATGCCACCCTTCGAATCTCTTTTCAACTTGAAACACCATTTATTTTTATGGCCTTTTTCCCTTTAGGTAAAACACAATCAACCCAAGTTTCATTCTCAACCAACGAATCAAACTCTTCTTGCATCGCTTTCTTCCAAAGATGAGATTGTTCTGAGTTTAAGGCTTCATGGACAGTATCTGGTTCTGACAACTCTAAAGGATTACAAATTTCATAACTAATCGCAGCATATTTTTCTACAGCTCTCTTAGTTCTTGATGATCTTCGTAGACCTGTACTATCAGAATTTTCTACAACTCTCTTAGTTCTTGATGATCTTCGTAGGCCTGTACTATCAGAATCTTCAACTTTCACCGAAACTGTACCAAGATCCCCTTCTATTTCTTCATCAGGTGTAGCGTAATCTTCTTCAGATAAAACCCTATCATCAACTAGTTCAACTACATCTTCATCAATAGAAGCATTCAAAGGCAAAGGGTTCTCATTCAGTAACTCAACTTGTGGTTCAGGGAAGACATAAAACATATTTTCATTCACTTCGTCTCCAATGCTACCAAACTGGGTTTCAAGAAATACTACATCTCTACTAGCAGTTACCTTCTTAGTTTTGGGGTCGATGAATCTATATGCTTTCGTTTCCACACAATACCCAATAAAAATGACTTCCTTACCTTTCGGATCGAGTTTCAACCTCTTCTGTTTTGGCACATGAATTACAGCCCTACATCCAAAAACTTTTAGATGCTTCAACGAAGGTTTACGACTTGACCAAACTTGTTCCGGAGTACTTTTCTTCAAGCCTTTGCACGGTAATCTGTTGATAAGATATATGGCCGTGTTAACCGCTTCTGCCCAGTACTTTTTTTCCAAGTTTGAACCAATTAGTAAACATCTGGCTTTCTCGATGATCGTTCTATTCATCCTTTCCACTAAACCATTTTGTTCGGGCGTATATGGAGTTGTGGTCTGATGAATAATGCCGTTGGACTTTGTGAACTGTTCTACTTTTTGATTACAAAATTCTGTTCCGTTGTCTGTTTTTAAGACCTTGATAGTTTTGCCTGTTTGATTTTCGGCAAGCTTTCTGAACTCTTCCAACTTGTCAACAACTAAATTCTTTGTTTTCAAAAAGTAACCAAAGACCTTCCTGGAAAAATTATCAACAATAACCAAAACATACCTGGAACCACTAATCGATGACACCTCCATAGGTCCACACACGTCAGCATGTATGATTTCTAGTAAGTCCTTAGCTCTCCATCCGATGTTTTTGAAAGGCAATCGAGGAATCTTAGCCATCAAACAAACTTCACAATCACTTTTCTTGATGTCAACCTTTTCCAATCCTTTAGTGATGTATTTCAATTTCTTGAAGTTTTCAAAACAATGATGCCCAAGCCGTTTGTGCCACAAGTAGTCCAAATTTTCCTCCGCTTTAGCAACACCAACAAAATTTGAACTCTTCGGTACCCTAGGACTTGATTTTTCTGGCTGATTCATCACAAACAACCCATCAACTAAACTACCAGTTGCAACAACATCTTCTTGTGGATTATCCACTTTGCACCCCGACGAAGTAAATGTGATAGTGTGACCATACTTGACAATGCTCGGAACCGACAAAAGGTTAATGTGTACTTCAGGTAGATACAAGACGTCCTTCAATTCAATGTCCTGAGTTTTATCCTCGTTGAACTTGACTGTCATTTCAATATCACCTTGGCAATCACCCTTCATCACCGAATTGTTGGCAGCACCAATGGAAAATTCAGGAACTTTCTTTAAGCAATTGAATATGGATTTGTGCTTACACAAGTGTGACGTAGCTCCTGAATCAAATATCCATTCATTCCCTGACTGTACCTTCGCCGACAATGCCGCCGAATACATGGTCATCTGTTTCATCTTTTCACTGGCTGGTTTATGTCTGTTGTTTTCTTTCTTCTCATTGCGATTCTTCTTCTTAGGGCAATTACTTTTGATGTGCCCATACTCCTGACACCCATAGCATTTTGGTCCCAATGATTTATGACTTGATTGAGATCTTCCAACAAAAGCCGTTTCTTTACATGATGAATTAGCTCCTACATCTTGCAACAACATAGTCTTCACGTAGTCGCCACTGATAGCCACACCTGAGCTCTCGATTCCCATTATAATTGGCAAAAATCTATCAGGTAATCCTGCTAACATAAGAGTTCCAATCCAAACATCCGAAACCTCCAATCCCACAGAAGTCAATTTGTTTGCTGTCACCATGATGATATTTACAAATTCTTCTATTGAAGCACAATCATCCAAGCGTGTTGATATCAGCTTCCGCAGCAAATTAACCCTTCTCGTCAAACCTGAATGTTGAAATGCCTTTTCTAGATTACTCCACATATCTTTCGCAGTCTTTGAAGTCTGGATATGTACGTACAGCATTGGTTCCACGAGCAATATCAACTTAGATCTCGCCTTCACAAGTTTCTTCTCGTCCTTTTCTGTACCATCAATACATGACCATAAACTTTCCATCTGTAGATATGCTTCAACGACAAATTTCCACTGATCCCAATTTTCACGTCCCTTGAGACGTTCAATTTGTGGTATATTTGAAGACGACATTTTTAGTGTTCAACAAATTACTTGTAATTACTCAGCGATAGAGGCACAAGGGTCCATAACCTAATGTAAATGCTGGTAAATGGTTAATATTTTATTGAACGATAAAGTTACATTTTTATTAAAATGTCATAAACTTCATAAAAAACAGAAACTACTTGATTAAACTTGACTCTTCAAGTCTTCATTCCAACAGTTATATTATTGCAATTGTCACAATCCCACAAATAATGTATTATGAGCTTCTTATCTTTTAACCTTACAATAAATCAATTACGTAAGTTCAATATGGCTTTAACGTGGGGCATCGCTGGGGCAGGCAAAATAAGTACACAATTTGCAAAAGCTGTGTCGAGTTTACCACAAGATGAGCATCAACTGGTAGCAGTTGCTTCACAAAACCAAGAACGGGCTCAAAACTTTGCCAAAGAACTTAATATCCCCAAGGCATACGATAACTATAATTATAACGAAGATAAAGGTTATCGCAATCTTGCCAGTATAAATTAAAATTTAAAAAATTAAACACAATTAAGTAAGAGCGGCAAGATGGCTTGATAGTCGATGAAGCAGTGTGTGTCTGCCGCTCTTACTTAATTGTGTTTAATTTTTTAAATTATAATTATAACTATAACTATAACGATAATTCACTGAGAATTTTACACCCCGTAAAAAATTATTAGGGGGTAAAATTTCACTAGAGAAGTTTTACCGGGGGTACAAAAAGTTCAAAATAACCTCAGTGAATTTTTACCCCCTTAAGAAATTTTATAGGTAAATCAGATTTTTTATTACTGCTTATGAATCAAATTCGATTATATTTTATTCTGACTAGTAGAGGGCACGAGGTCCGCATTTTTGTAAATTTTGCCACTTATCGTGCTGAAAGATGGGTCTAGGACTTTTCGTCGCGAGCGTTTCGTCGCGGCCGTTTCGCCGCAGCCGTTTCGACGCGCACCCGTTCGGACGCAAGCGTTTCGACGCAAAACTTATTAGCCGCGATCTTTTTCGACGCAAGACCTATTAGCCGCGATCTTTTTCGACGCAGGACCTATTAGTTGCGATCTTTTTCGACGCATGACCTATTAGCCGCGGTCATATTAACCGCGATATGTTTCGTTGGTTTTTCAGTTGGTAATTGTACCAATATTGATTAGTACAATATTTTCATATACAGTGGGGTAAAAAACAATAAAGTTCAACGATTTGGGTACGTTGTTTAATTTTTTGTGTACTGTTCCATTATAAATTCCCCCAAGTCTTCTTTACAAAATACAAAAAAGATAATATTAGATAATGTAGATAATGTTACTTTAAATTTGTATTATCAATATTGATTGGTATATTAATATTTTCATATAAGTAGAAAATTGGGCATAACGAGGACTTGCGCATAACTTCGAAATGCGTAATTAAAATCCTGCTTTTGTAAAGTTTTGTTGTTAAAGTTTTAAATTAAAATTTGAATAATAAAATAAAAAAATAAATGTTTTTAAAATTATAAATAATATATGTAAGGTAAAAGTACCAAAAGATGACACCACCAATTTTACAGCCAATAGATGACACCCTATTTAAAACTACTAATATTAAGACTTAGAAACATTTATTACCACATATGAGAGATTGCCATTAGTGTGCAAACTATTCTTGATGACATGTATAGTTTCTAAAGTGACATGCAAGTTATTTATGCAAAAAACAAGTTTTGAAAACAATTTTGTGGTTATAAAGTGTGATTTTGTACCGTGCTTAACACAAACGTTAAGAAAATGTTAAAGCTCGCGACGAAACGCTCGCGACGAACTGGCCCATTCCCGCTGAAAGATGAAAGAAAAGTTATTTTACCATTTGTGCTTATTTAGTTTATTTAGAAATTACAGTACATTTATACAGCGTATAATATTTATATTTTTGTACCAACATTTAATTTATCATAAATCTTGTTAGTCAACAAGCATAACTTTGATCAATTTTACACGTAAAATACGTTGATATGCACGATAAGTGGCAAAATTTACAAAAATGCGGACCTCGTGCCCTCTACTAGTTAGACAAAATTTATAATTTTTCAAGAACGCGATTTTAAAGTTTGAAACCTCATATGTTTTTCCGGTATAAGACAAACTTTAATCTGCAATATCTTTTGCCTAACTTCAATTTTAGCCTATATTACATTTCTATACGATAGAATATTGCATTAGCTATCAATTGCAGTAAAAATTAAAAAATTTCAAAACAATGGCTACCCCCCTTCTTAGCCTGCGCTCTTCATATAAAAATCGCTTTTACAGCAATACTTATTCAACATTTTTTGTTGAAAATTTCATTGCCTTCAATTTTGTTTATACATATTTACTATACATTTTTCTATTTTTGTCGCACCGATGCGGACTTACAGCGACTTATGCAAAAATTCTGAAAAATATAAAAAATAATTTAATCTGTATCTCGGAAGCGGTACAACGCAATAAAAAAATGTATAGGAACAAAAATGTTCTTGGAAAATCAAATTAACAAAATAAATGTACATTCATTTTCTATTTCGTTGTTCCGCTTCCGAGATACAGATAAAAATTTTAAAGCAAAGAAATTTTCAACAAAAAATGTCTAATAAGTATTGCTGCATAAACGATTTTTATATGTTACAAACTGTCTTCAAAACTTGCAATTTACATAGTTAACGGAATGCACAATGGCCACAATGCAATTCCTGAATGCAATTCATGAAAAAAAGTTAGGAATCGACAATCGACCAATTTTTGCAATGCAACGCATATTCTACCGTAATCTATTGTTCTATTTACTTTTCCGGTCCATTTAAATTAAATTGTATATTTTGACACAAAACAAAATAAATAATAAATAGGTCATAAAAATATCTTCCTCTTCTTTCACTTCTTTTTAGGACTTATTTCTGTTATTACCATTAACCCGTTGTTGGTACACATACTTTCTCAAAGTAATTGCTACATTGTGAGCGATGCCCTCACACGTTATTTTCTATATCATTATTAATTGCTCGATCGACTTATAACGTGAACGTCCAATCGTACATAAGAAATAGTATGTATATTTTTACCCTTTATTGAAAATGTAAATTATACTTTGTATGTCACTTGAAATTTTGAAGGTATTAACCCTTGAACTGCACACTGGGGGACTGGGGTCTCAGAAATCCTGAGCGTCATAAAAGTTAATGTCACATGTGCTGGAATGCTTTTTTTAAAATCCATTCTTGTAAATGAAGTTCCAAGTTATTTCAGTATTTTTAGTCATTGAGCGAATTCCAATAATTGAAAATAAAATTTTATGGGTATCTCAGACCCCAGTGTGGGTATAATTTTAAAATTCAATATTAAATTAATTTTGTGTAATTTTAGCGTTATTTGCCGTCAAATAATTACTGATTTATATCAAATTGAAGTTTTCCAATATTTTGACAAATTTTTAATATAAAAGTTTAACAACATTTTTTATTGTTTGGAGCCCAGAGCGAAGCTGGGCTACGAATATCAACAGCAATGTTGAGAAGCTTGGCTAAGAATAGCCAACGCAATTTTTGGCAAATAAAATTTTGTTTGTTAAATATGTTTCTTCTTCATAACCTTAAGCTTATACAATTCATTTAATCTAATTACTTTTTTTATAATAAAATGTTTAGTTTTATTTCACAAAATCTGTCCCATTTTTCAAGTTTTTAATAATAATTTGACCAATAAGAACAAAAATTACTATCTAATGTATCATACGTACTAAGGCAGTATCAGTGAAGAGTATTAATACTAAAAAAAATTTTTGCTTGAATCGATTGACATGATTTTTAAAACTGTATGAAGCAAAACTTTAAATACAGTACCGTGCAATCGAATTAGGGCCACTCTTTAAAAATTAATTTTCTTATATTTACCTTTTCATTTTCGCAATTTCACGATTACTGTAATTTCCAGATCTTAAAAGACCTTCAATTTTAACTTTTTTGTCCCATTTAAGGTCCTTATTTTTACCCATTTCGTAAAAATAATTTTGAAAACTTAAAATTTTATATTAACACTGTAGGTATTGCTCACTATAACGAAATACAAAAAACTAACTTGTTCACAACACTTGTCGGGTAGTATACACTTGTAGGAACCACAATTTAATTCAATCCCTTAAATAATGACCAACAACAGACAAAACTACCCCACTTAAAATACCCAAATTTTTGGATTTTACAAATTTTAAATTGATGTATGACTGTTAGGGTGAAATTTGATACCTGCAATTTTTTGAATGCATTTTTTTGAATGCAATGTATTTTTTGAATGTTTTTGAATAATTATTACTTGATAGAAATTCAAAATTAACCAAATCTAAGCAATTGCATTAAAAAAGTAAAAAATCGTGAGTGGCTCTAATTCGCTTGCACGGTACTGTATATAACCTACATTATTAAAAAAAATAATAAAAACTTCTAATCCATAAAATGGGTTTTATTGCGTTTTGAAATAAGGAAGTTATGATGCCGCACCCTGTATTAACAAACGCTCTTCCTAAACCACGCTTTGAAACATTACGTGATCTATTGGGGATAATAAAGGTACTCAATGAGTAATATTTTAAGGGAAATATTTTAAATCGCACGTGTGACTTTTGCGTCACATGAAGCGCTTCGCGTGATGTGCCCTCAGTCGACGCCGATCTTGCAAGTTGTATATATTTTTGCATTTAACGTAAATTTTTAATTCGAAATATTGCAAATAATATTTTTTTACTTTGTTAACGCAATGATCAAATTACTTAACTTTATATCATTTTGAGTAATACATTTCACACATCTACTCGCTTTCATATGTTCGTAAATTTTTTGGGTATTTTTATGTTATTATTGTTTATACAAACCAATGGAAAAACTGTTAACTGAATTTGGCTTTTGTTGGTTTATCAAACAGTAATCCGATAATCCGAAGATCTTGATCAGTATTGGCGCGGATTAAAATGGTAAATACGAACAATTGACTTAAAAGGATTATCCAATAATCCTTATTTACTTTCTTATATAAGAAAAAACGTGCTCAATTTTTCACAACCTTTTTGCGAATATCATCAAATACAACACTAGGAATACACATCCTAAACTATAAATAATCAGCAATTGAAATTGACAGAATACTCACGAATCTCAGTTTAAATTAGTTCTAAAATGACGTGTACGATTTGTTTAGACGACCTGAAAGGAATTGTGGCGGTATTAGGTTGTAAGCACACATTTCACGAAGTGTGTATAAGAAATTGGTCCAATCGAACGAAAACTTGTCCATTATGTCGTCAATCCTATGTCGAAATAAATTTATTCGATCATAATAACAAAGATCAAGTGATAATTGGAGTTATTACGTTCCGTACAGATGAAAACAATTTTGTAAATGAAGGCGAACAACAACAACCACAACAACAAATAATACCAGAAAATGGACAAATGCGATTACCACCTCTCCGACGAAATAACTTTTTTAACGATGTGCTTCACGACATTGGTGAAGGATCTGACGAAGAGACATCGGATAACTTCGATGATGTTGATGTATATTTTAGCGATGCTGATGAAGATGAGGACGGATACGACTTTATACACCCTCGGTGGGGAAGAACTGGACTGAGATAGAAAATTCAGTTTAATTAAATTTGTTAATTTGCAAATTTTTTTTGTCCTAGTAAATAAAAAATATTCTTTTAAAGACTTTTCTTTATTCATATCCCAACGATTGGGATATTTCGTTATGAACTTAAAAAATACAGTAAAATACCTCACAATATGGGAGGAACAATGGTCACTGCTTAATTACAAGCTATTGCGGAAGAAGTAAACGATCAAATTTTTATAATATCATTTATACATAAAAACGTGTTTAAAACTAGATCAGCGTTTCTCAACCTATGCCTAGGTATCCACTAGGGCTTCAATAGCAATTGATATAAAAAGTGCCACAAAAAATTATTCCCCCTTTCAACTATTTATAACTTGCATTCATAACATTATTGAAAACAAAATTCGCAAAGAATAAGAATCGTATTTATCGTAAATTTTTAAATTGGTAATACTTTTTTACTACATAACAAAGCTGCCTCGCATTTTGTGGGGGTACGCAAAACTTTATAGGGGTACAAAAAAAAAGGAAGTCTAGGCTTCGATGCTATGCTCGGTAACATAGCCGTTAGGTTTTACGTGAATACGTCGTCCATGGATACCCGCTTTTGCCCAGGTCTACCGATCGGATAACATCGATTTAAAAACATGAAAACAACTTCCAAGATTTTGCAGAATATTGGCAATTTATTCAACTGATATCAAGATGACATAATAATTGTTTAATAGTGATATCAAGTTGTTTTCGTAAGTGTTCTCTGTTGCTTTTTGTTCTTATATGTTGTATAAAGTTTATTATATATTGTCGTGTTTCAAAATCCACTTTTTGAATTTTGAATTTACAGTTATTAATTTTGATTAATAATGTTTTTATAGAAATAAGGATGTCTTTCTATTTTTTGTTTGTTTTAAAACATTTTGTCTATCATTGCTGTGGGATATCCGTTAGATGTTGCCGGTTGTTTTATAATGTTCAGCTCTTTGTCTCTTTCTTTAGGTTGTAGTGGTGTTTTAAACAACCTGCTTAAATAATATTGGAAGGCCGAAGTTTTTTGGGAGAATACGTGAGCTGAATCAGATGGTATAAAAGAGTCGCAGCTAGTGGGCTTTCGGTATATGTGCCAGCTAATGTTACCCTTGTTATCCCATTTTATTGTATATTCGAGAAAATTAATGCTGTTATTATTGGGATTTTCCAGGGTGAAGTTGATATTTTTGTGCACTTCATTAATTAGTTCAAGAACTCAAGAAGAACTTAATATAACAAATTTGTAAGTTTTTACTTCACAGTATTAATATCATAAGTATAGGTACTTCATCTTATAAGTTAGTAAAACATTGGTATTACATTCTATAACATTGGTATTACTTTTTGTTTTTATGCATATTTAAAAAATATCAGCATTGTGATAACGTAGCAATATTGTTATTTTGCTGCACATTCAATATTCATATATCAAGGAAGCCAACGTGTGATGACCCCTTGGTATGTGATGAATAAGTTGTTAATATTACAATATTATATTAATAAGTAAAATGTAGATTAGTTGAGGAGTAGAGGAGTAGTAGTTATGATGTCGACGAAGTAGGTTAACAATGTAGTTTAAGTGTATGTTATGTATCAAAATACGGTGCCTATTTACAATATTTATTTACATTAGATTACATACAAGAGTATAATTAAGAACTGACTTTATTTACATTTTTAACCACGGAGGTTAACCATAATTGTTGTGTAGTTGGTACCTCCCGCCAACTTGGTGTATTTTAAATTTAAACTGGTCCATTTCTACTTGAATACATTACAATACCTCCCTTACAAGTTTAAACGCTGGTGAGGCCGGGTATCTCTCTTTGGTCGCTCGACTCTGTCTTCTTGCGTTTTCTCAACTTCCTTATTTTCCTCACTCTCTTCCGTATCCCCTCCTGGTTCATTTTGATTTTCTCCTTCAATTCCTTTCTCCGGTGTTTGGTTTACCGCCTCTGTTCGGGTTTCTTCTTCCCCCGGCTGATCGACCACCGTTCTACTAAACACCCCCTCTTGTGTTACTTCTACTGGGATCGACTGGGCCACCTTTTTCTCACCTTTACTTGCCCCTTTGAGTATCTGGTTTGTGTGTCTCTTCCACACCAGTTCCTCGTCTAGCACCCTGCACAGGTATGTTTGCTCGCCTAGCACTTCCTCCACCACACATTCCTTCCACTGCTTTTTATTTGGATTTCTGTAATCCCTGCAGTACACCCTTTCCTATTCTTCAAACTGTGTGCTTTCCTTTTTCCTCCCCTTCTCTTCTGCCGGCTTCTCTTTCTTGTATTTTAACAAATCCCATCTTGTTTTGGGTTTGAAATTAAATAACAATTGCGACGGTGTCATTCCTGTTGTTGAATGCTCTGCGTTACGATAAACAAACAAATACCGTTGCAGCAATGTTTCCAAAGCCACTCCTTTATTCTTTGGATCGCTTAACGCCTTTCCTATTCCCCTTTTCACCGATTTCACGCAATTCTCAGCGGCCCCGTTTGTTGTGGGATGGAATGGGGGTGATGTAATATGTTTTATATCATTCATACTACAGAACTCGCTAAAAACCTGGGATGTAAATTGTGGTCCATTATCCGTTACGATGCTATTCGGGATACCAAATCTTGCGAAGCACTCCCTAATTTTTTTTACTGTCGACTCTGCCTCCGTGTTATTCATTATAAACACTTCTGGCCATTTAGATTACGCGTCCGTAATCACCAGAATCATCTTCTGCGCGAATGGCCCTAAGAAATCTGCGTGGACCCTCTCGTACGCTTTCCCTGCCTTACTCCATGGTTTTAGCGGTGCCTTCTGCGGTTCGGGCCTACTACATGCACAAATTTTGCAGTTGTGAACATATTCTTCTATGTCCTTATCCAGTTTAGGCCACCAAAAATACGACCGAGCTGTGGATTTCATTTTAGCCATTCCCATATGAGACCCATGCAGCTCCTCTAACAATTTGCACTGAAACTTTGCGGGAATGATTACCCGATACCCCCACATTATCACTCCATCCTCTATGTATAACTCGTCCTTTCTTGACAAGAACGGGGTTAACAGATCATTGTTGGATGAGTTTGGAAATCCATACCTGATGAAATTCATGACTTGTCCTGTAACTGCATCTTTTCGCGTCTGCACCCTCAGTGCATTTAAATTGACTGCTATAGACTCTTCCAAAAATTCAGATGGCAAACTTCTTCCTGTTCCACTTCCTTCACTTGTAGTGGCAATCTTGACAGAGCATCCGCGTGTACGTTTTCTGCACCTTTTACATACTTAATTGTATAATCGAAGTTTGATAAAAACAAAGACCACCTTTGTATTCTTCCTGCTGCCATTTGAGGTAGTGTTTTGTCCTCCCCAAACAATGCCAAAAAGGGTTTATGGTCAGTCATCAACTCAAATTTTTTTCCTGCCAAATACTGATAAAACTTATTCACTCCCCAATAAATTGCTAACGCCTCCTTGTGTATCATTGAATAATTTGATTCTGCTTTTGTCAATATTCGCGAACCATAAGTTATTGGTCTTTCACGTCCGTCAGTTAAAACATGCATAAGTACTGCTCCAATACCCTTCTGCGAGGCGTCGCACACTAACCTGACCTGTTTTTCGGGATCGTAATGTACCAGAACTTCAGATGACGCCAATTTCTCTTTTGCCAGTTTCATCACTGTGATATTGTTTGGCCTCGGTGCATCTGTAATCGCTTTTACCTTGGCTTTATCTCTGCTTAACCCTTCCTTCGATATTGTATGCCCTAGATAGCTTATTCGATCCTGGAAGAAAACACACTTCTTGCGATTCATCCTGAATCCTGCTTCTTGTAATTTTTCCAAAACCTTTTGTAGGTTTTCCATATGCTCTTCATCTGAACGGCCAGTTATCACAATATCGTCCAGAAAATTCACCACCCCTTTTAACCCTAACAAAACTTTTTCGACGGTTGCTTGAAAGATTGAGCAAGCGGGCTTAGTGCCATACGTTAACCTCTTAACAATGTAAATGCCTTTATGCGTGCTCCACGCCAGCATCCTGCTGGTCTCTTCATCCACTGTTAATTGGTTATAAGCATTTGAAAAGTCCAATTTCGAGTACTTTTACAAGTACAAGAGTACACCTCCTTGTAGTGCCGCAAAAATATCCTCTATTCGGGGTAATGGGTGGTTACAATCTTTTAGGAATTTGTTTAACGTAATTTTGTAATTGGCGCACATGTTGTGCACATGTTGTGCCCCAGTCTGCTGATTCCACCTTAACGATAATGCCTTATTCGGCTTCTAGCTTCTCTAATTCCGCTTCAACCTTATTCTTAAATGCATACGGGATAGGTCTCGGTTTATGAAAAATTGGTTTTGTTTCTTCCTTCAACTCCAATCGAATAGGATTTCCCTTGTAAGTTCCCAATTCCGGCTTAAACAGATTTTCAAAGTTACTTAACAATAGTTGTAGCCTATTGTTAATGTCAACTGCTCTACCGCCATGCATTTGGTTTATTACTAACCTTTCTTTGAAACTGCTTGGACCCATCATCCTGAACTTCAAATTAGTAAACAAATCTCGCCCTAATAATAATCGGTTGCCTCCTCGAACAATCATTAATTCGGCCTTCACCTTGTTTCCGTTTACCGTTACGTCTACATTGATCGTACCTAAAGTTGTTATGACCCCATTATTGTACGTCTTTAATCGAACCATTGCAGGAGCCAGTGGAACTTCTTTAAACCTTCCCAAGTACATGTCCTCTGGCATGCACGATACTCCGGCCCCCGTATCTACTTCGAACTTCACCATTCGCCCATTTATCGTGCCTTCGATCCAGATTGGTTCTACGTAATTGCAGTCCGAGGTACCCCGTTCCATGCTAAAAAGTTCTGGTCCCTCTTCTAACTCTAACATATTGTTGTCCTGTTCTTTCTTTGGACACATCACTGCTAAATGACCCTTTACTTTACAGTTTCTACACACGTACCCTTTGTACTTGCACTTCCCAAAAGTATGGTTTCCCCTACCGCAATGAATGCATTTGATGTCCTCCATTTTTGACCTACTGTCGGTTGGTAATCTCTTATTCGTATAACCAATCACTTTATTAATCGTGGGAGTCTCTTGTCTATTTGATGCTTCCCTACTTGAAGCTATTTCTAACAACTGCTCCAGCTTTTGCGTTGGTTTTTCTTCGCATAACCTATCTAATATGTGACCTGGCTTCAATCCTGTTACAAATTTATTTTTCACCCATTCGTCCAACATCGCTCCGAATTCACATTCTTTAGCCACCTTTTTAACTCGAACGAACCAATCATGTACTCCTTCGCTTTCTTGTTCCAACCTTAAAAATTCAATCCGCTTACGAAATGCTGATACCTTTGAAGTAAACTGTCGACCCAATAATACCGATAAACATTCCAGTGATTTCGTTTGTGGTAACTCCGGATCGCACAAATCTCGAAGCGTCGTATGTGCATCGGTCCCGATTAATGTTAGTAGCGATGGCACCCTTCTTGTCTCTGGGACTCCGCTAACCTCGAAATACAGCTGGAGTCTTTCAAAATAAATTCCCCAGTTGTCTCCTAGCTTGTACTCGTCCATTCGCCCTATTGTTCCTACCATAGCCACATTGTCCCCTTCTGCCATTCTAACGAGTTCTTACTACTTGTATGTAAAGAAAATTTTCATCCACGTGATTTTTCCTTTTCGAGTTCTTACTCGTACGTTATTTAGAAATCCTACGATTACGATCGACTTTCCAAAACTTGTACCTTAACCTCTAATTAGCACGTTTTCCACCAAATTTCAATTCAAATCGAGTTTCGGTCTGCAAACCACATTAAGGAATTTCCCTTCTACGTCAAAGAATGATAACGGCACTTAATCGCACAATCTCTTGAAATCCTACGATCAAATCGACATTCAAATAAAACTTGTACGTTACCCCTCAATTCTATTACGTATTACGCTTCCTTTCTTCCCAATTTTTTTTTTAGTCTCGTCGCCAAATGTTATGTATCAAAATACGGAGCCTATTTACAATATTTATTTACAGTGTACATATAATTAAGTGTAAACATTAACACCCGTATTTATAAAAATTTTAGAAAGTTAAAATACCTTTACAATGCATGCGTCATAAAACACCAATCACAAACGTTCATTTGTCTACATTGCAAGGTTTTCATTGGTTGTTTAACTTTAATGAGCGTTTTAGTTAAAACAGGTTTAAAACACTCTCTAAGTATTTTTATGAATACAGGGGTAAATATATCTAAATTGAAAGAACCCATCTTTAAATTCAAACAACCACCAGAAACCCATCAATCGATACCAACAAAATGCAAAATAATCAACAAATATTTTTTAGATTATTACAGCATAAAAAAAACAAAAATAAATTTTTTTTGGGCACTTTTTATATCAATTGGGATTAAAGAGTGTTTCTCAACCGTACCCCCAAAAAGGACCCCTAGTGGATACCTAGGCATAGGTTATTGAGAAACGCTGATCTTGATTATAAACACGCTTTTATGTATAAATTATATTAGAAAAATTAGATCGTTTACTTCTTCCGCAATAGCTTGTAATTAAGCAGTGACCATTGTTCCTCCCATATTGTGTGGTATTTTACTTTATTTTTTAAGTTCATAACGAAATATCCCAATCGTTTATCATTGGATATGAATAAAGAAACGCTTTTAAAAGAATTTTTTTTATTTACCAAGACAAAAAAAAACTTGCAAATTAACAAATTTAATTAAACTGAATTTTCTATCTCAGTCCAGTTCTTCCCCACCGAGGGTGTATAAAGTCGTATCCGTCCTCATCTTCATCAGCATCGCTAAAATATAGATCAACATCATCGAAGTTATCCGATGTCTCTTCGTCAGATCCTTCACCAATGTCGTGAAGCACATCGTTAAAAAAGTTATTTCGTCGGACAGGTGGTAATCGCATTTGTCCATTTTCTGGTAATATTTGTTGTTGTGGTTGTTGTTGTTCGCCTTCATTTACAAAATTGTTTTCATCTGTACGGAACGTAATAACTCCAATTATCACTTGATCTTTGTTGTTGTGATCGAATAAATTTATTTCGACATAGGATTGACGACATAATGGACAAGTTTTCGTTCGATTGGACCAATTTCTTATACACACTTCGTGAAATGTGTGCTTACAACCTAATACCGCCACAATTCCTTTCAGGTCGTCTAAACAAATCGTACACGTCATTTTAGAACTAATTTAAACTGAGATTCGTGAGTATATTCTGTCAATTTCAATTGCTGATTATTTATGGTTTAGGATGTGTATTCCTAGTGTTGTATTTGATGATATTCGCAAAAAGGTTGTGAAAAATTGAGCACGTTTTTTCTTTTATAAGAAAGTAAATAAAGATTATTGGATAATCCTTTTAAGTCAATTGTTCGTATTTACCATTTTAATATACTGAATAAGAATACTGATCAAGATCTTCGAATTATCGGATTACTGTTTGATAAACAAACAAAAGCCAAATTCATTTAACAGTTTATCCATTGGTTTGTATACACAATAATAACATAAATATACCCAAAAAAATGTAAGCCTAGGCTTCGAGGCTATGCTCGGTGACATAGCTGTTAGGTTTTACGTGAATACGTCGTCCATGGATACCCGCTTTTGCCCAGGTCTACCGATCGGATAACATCGATTTGAAAACATGAAGATTTTGCAGAATATTGGCAATTATTATTTATTATTATAATTATTAATTTTAATACAATATATTATTGGTAAAAATTTTCTAAATGAACCGAAATGAACCCCTTAGCGTATCCCTGGTCTTCGTCATTGAGACAACGAATACAACTCTATTGTTGTCGTCGTCGTTAAACATCAAAGACAATTTTATTTATGATAGGTCTGTGGTAACTGAAATAGGTGACAAACGGCATACAGGATACGTTGATATTGCGTGTAAATGTAATATCAAGGCAAGTATTGCCGAGAGTACTTGGAGAGTTCTGTACGCAGTTCATATTGAACTCTCGTTTCATGAATTATGAGAAGTTTTTGTTCTGCGTCACATCCACGTTGAAGTCACCGCATAGCATCATTGGTGTCTCGGTGTCGGAGCATGTGGTCCTGATATGCTTCTTTATTGGGTCCGAGTACTGGTTGAGCATCATCGACATAAAGTACTGAAGAGACGACTGCGACACACCCGGATGAATATATATAGAACCAAGTAAGAACTTGAACTGGTTTTTGAACTCAACGCTTACCATGCAAATGTCTCCCACATCTCCCCAGTCGTTACGCACTTTGTTATCGACTCTCGTTATGACTTTACAATTAGTTAAACTTCGGATATTTTTGTAGATGCAGTCTCCGCCGGCTTTGCGCTTCGTAGGCGGTACGGTGATTGATTTGTCTGCCATTGACAAGCGTTTGTTATTATTGTGAACCTCGCATTGAAAACCTTCAATGTTCACCGGTGGCAGAGACTCGTCCATCCACGTTTCGCTGCAGATCAGGTAATCGCATTCACTGATCAACGAGTCAGAAGTTATGTCGCGAGAATGTGCCACCAAACTCTGGGTGTTGAGACTGCACGCGATTATCTCAACCATACCATCATTATCGGCATAGGAAGTTACTGCTGTTTCTATAAACCGTTTAACCCGTTCAGCAACAGTTTGCAAACGATGATTGGACATTCTTGCGTACTCGTTTCGTATCTCTTTGGTAGTGGGTGTTACACTACCATAGCCGTGATGGAACTTGAAATCGTCTGTAGGGTTGGTTATGTAGAGTCCTTGCAAAGATGTCGCTCGATTCATCGGCACATATACCAATTGGGTCTGTTGCGAACGATCATAGTGAAAGACAACTTCATCAAACGTTCCACCTTGTGATTTGTGTATGGTTAACGCACAAGCGGGCACGAGGGGAAACTGCTTGTACGCAAGTAATAAGCGTAAGGCGGAAGAGAAATTGACCGCTAAAGAAGCAAAAAAATTTTAAAAAGAAGCTGCAGAAGTGAAATTATGCTTAAAATGCTTAGAAGAAGATATTTGTAATGATGAGGCAGCAAAAGCATTTAAAGAAGAATCTGCAGAAATAGAAATTTTTAAAAACGATCTTAATAATGAGGGGACGTTTTAATGAAATTTTCTTTTTTTCTTGTTTTTACTTATAATAAATTTTATTAAATTAATATTTACGAGTTTATTAGATTTAATAATAAATTATCGCCACGCCAATATTTTGTGAAATTTCTATTTCTGAGTTTGCATAATACTATTTTGTAATTGTGTCTGTAATTGATTAAATGATTGAAAAGGATTACCAATTTAAAATTATAACTGAAGATAATCCGATAAGTTTGTGTACCAATTCGGAAATATTTCTATATAAAGCCCATTTGAGACGATGCCTAATTTTTTGTATTTTTCACACGAAAATTTTCTAAAAAATTTGCCCAAACTTTATCCATCGTTATTGTATAAATTTGTATAAAATTTTGTATAAATTTAGCAGTAAATGGTAAGTAGCACTTTTTTTGTTACATATATTTTTTTAATTTTTGAACATGTAGGGTGTACTTTTTGTACACCCACACATTTTTCGTTACATATTTGTTTTAAATTTTTAAACATGTAGGGAATACCTCTTGTACAAACACACATTTTTCGTTACATGTTTTTTTAAATTTTTGAACGTGTTACCGATTTTATAGACGTATTCACGTCAAAAAAATTGGGGAAAATTACCCAGAAAAAAGGAGGCAACTATATTACCTCCTATTGTCAAGGTAAATTCGCATACCAGGGGTAATTTTATAAGAGTGAATTTACCTTAAAAATAATGGAACAAAACATAGTCGACAATTTTTAAGATAAATTCACCCTTAGAAACCGGGTAATATTCACAAGAATGTTGTAAATGATATTTACTAATAACTTAGTAAATTTCCCCTGTTAAATGGAGGCAACTTTATTACCACCATTTTACTGATACATAATACGTGACTAGTAATTTAGCGAGAGAAAACTGGGTCGACTAAAATCACGAAAGCGATCGAGCGTTAGCGAGATTGCTCGAGTGATTTTGTCTGAAATTAAAAATTATTATTAATTAAATTATTATTACGTATTCGTTAAAATTAAAAATTATCCGGATAAATCAAAGCTCTTGTGGTATTGCTTGCGAGTATTTCGTATTATGTACGAGTATAATGTATTTTTAGTATGATTAAAATAAAGCAATATAGGTAATTTATTTAAATATTAATATATCGGCCGAATGACTGTCGGTCTAAAATGTCGGCCAAATGATGTGTCGACCAAATGATTTATCGGCCAAAAACTGTGGGCCAATAGAATTCGGCCAAATGACAGTGATTCAAAACAACCAAGTGTTTGAAAGACAATTTGCGCGGAATCATTAAACCCGCAAGATCCGGGAAGTCTGAATTTATTCTATCTACTGGGTAATTTATAAATGTAACATTCTTCGGATTGAAGAGTGGAGCAGTGGCTGTTCTTCTTGCCCGTTGAACAGTTCTCTTTATAAGACAAATCGAAGGAAGTTCCGCGGCCACGGCTGAGAGCAAAGCATCGATCGACGTGGAGATAATATGAGCCGGCGTGTCAACCACAGTTTTACTATTTTCCTTGATTTTTTCAACAACTTGGTTGGCTTCTCAATTCGGGCGACGCTGACCACGTGGTTATGAGATCTCGCGTACGAATTACTTGATTTTCTTCAGTAATAACACGCCCTTTACACTGCCGTTACTTCTTCGAATGGCTTATGCAATATAACGTTGTGTCTTCTTCTATGTCCCAAATTTTAAATCAGGAATCGCTAGAAAACTAGAAGCTTTTAAATCTAAAAATATATCAAATGGAACTCACAATGCACGAATAAAATGGAACGCAAACTTGAAAAGATTTTTTTTTTTTTTTTTAATATAATAAAGCGTTTTTAACTACAACGGTCATTACGCATATTTACAATTTATTTATTTTTTATATTTTCGTTAGGGTCATTTATATTTGTCGATTCAGTCCACAGTCCATTATAAATGTTATCAATTTTTTTACTGTCTCTTCGTTGTCTGCTAGTATGTCACTAATGTTCTTTTCTAGGCCAGCCCGTTTTCGTTTCTCTTCATACTGTTGACATTCTTCCAGTAGATGCTTTATGGTTAAGTTTACTTTGCATATCTCACATTTCGGGGGTTGTTCTCTTGTTAGTAGGTATGCATGCGTGATTTTGGAGTGACCAGTTCTGAGTCGAGTTAGAATTATCTCTTCTAATCTTTTGGATCTATTTGAAGTTTGCCATTCCATGTATTGTTTTTTAACTTCTCTTAGCTTGTTATGTAGCAGGGTATTCCAGGTAGTCTCCGTTTGTTTTTTAATACTATCTTTTATTAGATGTTGGATATCTCGGCTGGTTGTAGTAAGTATGACTTCATGATTGAGGTGTGCATCTGCTGCAGCAGCATCAGCTTCCTCATTTCCCCGGATTCCCATGTGGGATGGAACCCAAAGAAACTCTACCAAAGTACCTGAATTCTGCAACGTAAAAGTATTTTCTCGAATTTGGTGTATGATGGCCTCATTTGTGTGTGGATTGTCCATTGCTTTCAGAACACTGTACGAGTCGCTAATTATAAGATATTTTAGTTTGCAATCATTATTTTTTTGTAAAATTTCATCTAAAGCTAATTTGATGGCTATAGCTTCTGCACTGAAGATTGAATTCAGTTCAAGTAATTTATATCCTATTGCTTGGGATGTGTTGATTTTTACCGAACAAGATGTGGAGGTTTTGGTTTTTGATCCGTCAGTGTAGATTTGGATGGAGTTTTGATAATTTTTATTGATTATTTCGCAAGTCATTTGATTATAAATAATCGGTATGGTGTTATTTTTCTTAAGCTTGTTTAATTCAAAGTTTATGTTTATTTGTTGTTGAGACCAAAAAGGAGTATTTACGACCTTCGCAGGAACCACGCTATCCAACACTACATGTGGAACATTATAATGCTGCAGGATAGTTTTTATTTTTGCTGCCATTGGTTTAGCTAATCGTGGATTATTTTCATAGAATTGAAGTTGACTGTTATCTGTTATTTTTCTATATACTTGAGTTGTAATTTTTTCCAATGTTTTACTGTAGTATTTTATTGTTAGGAATATTCTTCTGTCATTTAAGGTATGTATTCCAAGTTCGCAATGTAGGCTAGTCACGGGGGTTGTTCTATATGCGCCTGTTATTATGCGTAGGGCATTGTTTTGTATGGGATCAAGAAGTTTTAAATAGTTATGTTTTGCAGAGTTATAGATTATACATCCATAATCTAATTTGCTGCGAACAATTGTGTTGTAGAGTCGATGCATAATAATACGGTTAGGTCCTTCATTTTTGTTGTTGATTATTTTTAAGATGTTTAGGGTATTTATACATTGTGATTTTAATTGCATTATATGATTTTTCCATTTAAGTTTATCATCAAACAGTAGTCCAAGGAATCGATGGGATTCTGTACGTTGTATTAGTTCTGCATTTATTTGTAGGTTTAGTTGGTGCGGTTTTCTTTTATGAAATGAGATGTATTTTGTTTTGGGAATGGAGATCTTCAGTCCATTGTGTTCACACCATTCTTGTAGTTTATAAATGGTGTTTTGAAGACATTTTTGTGAGTATCGTTGACTGGACGACATTATATAAAAAATGAGGTCATCTGCGTATAAATTGTAGTGTATTGGAGCCAGGAAACATTCAGATATGCCACTAATGGCGATGTTAAAAAGCACAGCACTGATAACTGATCCCTGTGGAATTCCATTCTTTTGATTTCGTTTTGTGGAGAATAATTCTTTTATTTTCACATCAAATGTTCTATTAGTTAAAAAATCTTTGATGTATTTTGGAAGGTTTCCGCTTGCTTTCCATTTTTTTAAGTTTGATATGATTTTGTATCGCCATATGGTATCGAATGCCTTTTCAAAGTCAACAAATACCGCATTGGCATTCTGTTTCATTGCAAAGGCATTCTTAATTATAGTATCGAGTATGATTAAGCTATCAATTGCCGAGCGTTTAGGTCTAAATCCATTTTGGTTATCGGTTAATAGTGTATTCGACTCTAAAAACCATATTAATCGGCAAAGTACCATTCGTTCCATTATTTTTCCTAAATGGCTAGTCAAAGATATTGGTCTATAGCTATCAGGTTTTAGTTTGTTTTTTTGTGGTTTTAAAATAGGGATAATATTAGAATGTTTCCATGTTGCAGGGATTTTGTGAGTTTCCCATATATTATTATATATTTCTAGTAAGAATTGAATTGCAGTTTCGTGTAGATTCTTTATCATATTTACATGTACATTGTCTGATCCTGGAGTAGTGTGTTTGGTTTTATTTATAGCTGTTTTTAATTCATTTTCTGTGAATGGTTTATTATACTTTTCTTGGTTACAGGGGTCAAATTGTATGTCATTTTTTTCTTGTTCTTTTTTATATTCTAAAAATTCGGTGTTATAGTGTTCGTCATCGGTAACATGTTCAAAATGATTTGCAAATTCTTCGCATATTTCGTTTTTATTGAACGAAATAGAGTTGTTTATATCTATTGCCTGAATTGTATTATTATTTTGAGGAGATTGGGATCCTTTTATTTTGTTTATGTTTTTCCACATTAATTTGACAGGAGTATTGGGATGTATTGTATTTATGAAATTATTCCAAGAGGTATTTTTTGCTTTTTTTATTTCCAAACGTGCCTTTGCACGATATTTTTTATAAAGGATTAGATCTTCTATATTTCTATATTGTTTGTATTTTTTTATATGTTTCTTCCTAAGTCGTAGGATTTGGGATATTTCAGTATTCCACCACGGAACTTTTTTGGGTTTTTGTTTTATAATTTGTTTTGGAATTGCTTTTTCTCTTGCATTATATATAGTTTGATATAATTTTAATATTATTTTAATATTTACAAAAATTACAACTATTTCCACAAATATTTCGAATCCTGCAATCTCAAAACACCTCCAATCATCCGAAAGTTAAATTTCAAAATTATTAATCCAACTTGATCCAAAACTAGTACAATTCTTCTTATTTATAAAAATAAAAAAGAACCTATCCAAAAACATCATCAATTTTATTGTTCACAATATTAACATCTAATTTTATATTTCAAAATAAATCCCAGGGTACAAAACTTCACTATCATTTCAACAATAAAACATTTTACAAAAAGTAACAAATTAATTTAACAAATTATAAATCAAATTTAATGAGAAATTTTGGAACATGACATTGTGCTTGCAGTTGATAATCTCACTTACACCGTGTTCAAATTTTCATATATGGCACATACGGAGAATTCCCAAGTAACTTGGAATTCAAGTTTCCAAGCAAAAAAGAGTTATCTGTATTCGATAAACTAAATATTCACCTGCTTACGTGGGCTTTACCGGCAAATTATAACATTTAAAACTAATGCTAACTAATGTAATTGCAGACGTTATTCCTTATGTGTATGTTACTGACGCGCATATATAGAAAAACAAGAGATATTTTACTTAAAAGAATGACAAGGAAAGATGCAAGCTAAGAACCTCACAAGACTTGAAAGTGGGAGATTTTCGAAGTGAGTAGGTCTCTAAATACGCACCAGCTTGCTCAAAATATCTCTCAAAAAACTGAAACTCCCAAGTACCAAACCTGAAAATCATAGATCATGGTACCGAGACCGTGGTAGACAAAAGAGGTAAAATAATATTCATTAGAGGGCGCAGTTGCAGAGATCCCCCCTTAATCCCGCCAACTATGAAAAGTTTAATGAATGTTTTTATGAAGCTAGAATCACCTAGATTAGAAGCAAACTTTTATATATAAATTATATTATAAAAATTTGATCGTTTACTTCTTCCGCAATAGCTTGTATTAATAAGTGACCATCTTTCCTCCCATATTGTGAGGTATTTTACTGTATTTTTTAAGTTCATAACGAAATATCCCAATCGTTGGGATATGAATAAAGAAAAGTCTTTAAAAGAATATTTTTTATTTACTAGGACAAAAAAAATTTGCAAATTAACAAATTTAATTAAACTGAATTTTCTATCTCAGTCCAGTTCTTCCCCACCGAGGGTGTATAAAGTCGTATCCGTCCTCATCTTCATCAGCATCGCTAAAATATAGATCAACATCATCGAAGTTATCCGATGTCTCTTCGTCAGATCCTTCACCAATGTCGTGAAGCACATCGTTAAAAAAGTTATTTCGTCGGAGAGGTGGTAATCGCATTTGTCCATTTTCTGGTATTATTTGTTGTTGTGGTTGTTGTTGTTCGCCTTCATTTACAAAATTGTTTTCATCTGTACGGAACGTAATAACTCCAATTATCACTTGATCTTTGTTATTATGATCGAATAAATTTATTTCGACATAGGATTGACGACATAATGGACAAGTTTTCGTTCGATTGGACCAATTTCTTATACACACTTCGTGAAATGTGTGCTTACAACCTAATACCGCCACAATTCCTTTCAGGTCGTCTAAACAAATCGTACACGTCATTTTAGAACTAATTTAAACTGAGATTCGTGAGTATTCTGTCAATTTCAATTGCTGATTATTTATAGTTTAGGATGTGTATTCCTAGTGTTGTATTTGATGATATTCGCAAAAAGGTTGTGAAAAATTGAGCACGTTTTTTCTTATATAAGAAAGTAAATAAGGATTATTGGATAATCCTTTTAAGTCAATTGTTCGTATTTACCATTTTAATCCGCGCCAATACTGATCAAGATCTTCGGATTATCGGATTACTGTTTGATAAACCAACAAAAGCCAAATTCAGTTAACAGTTTTTCCATTGGTTTGTATAAACAATAATAACATAAAAATACCCAAAAAATTTACGAACATATGAAAGCGAGTAGATGTGTGAAATGTATTACTCAAAATGATATAAAGTTAAGTAATTTGATCATTGCGTTAACAAAGTAAAAAAATATTATTTGCAATATTTCGAATTAAAAATTTACGTTAAATGCAAAAATATATACAACTTGCAAGATCGGCGTCGACTGAGGGCACATCACGCGAAGCGCTTCATGTGACGCAAAAGTCACACGTGCGATTTAAAATATTTCCCTTAAAATATTACTCATTGAGTGCCTTGATTATCCCCAATAAATGTTTTAAAACGTGCACTGTAAAAAATCAGTGTAAATGTAAATATGTAGATTTATATTGTATTTTTACATGGTAAATGATGGAGTTTTATAAATTCAGTTAATTTATGCAATATTACATTTTGCAATGTACTTTTAGTTTTTTACGTTCATTTCTCCTACGAATCTTAGTTCATTTTTTAAACGAGAATTGAGAAAATCTAGTGTAAAAATTTTTTTGTTTTATACAATAATTAACAGCTAACATTAAATCATTGGGACAAACACATTCAAACAAATCATGAGCAATACAAGAAGGTAAACCTGGACAAAACCGCCTATTTGGTGAGAACCTAAATTATCTCCAACAACTGCGACGACGGCACCTTTTATCGTTTGCAAAGTCCTTTGGTCCGTTATTCCTTCAGTTTCTAAGCGATGTAGGTCTTCCACAATAACCTTGAAAAAATGTGTTATTCCATATTCTTTTACTTCTTTTTCAATTCCCAAAGCAACTAACTGAATTAATTCTACTTTTGATCTAAGAAATGGAGGAACTTTGGCAAGTGTCATATAAACTGCAAGTATCTTATACTTCTGTTTCTTGGATCCGAGAGGATTGCATATTTCAAATTCATCCTGAAATAATATAATACGTAATGCATTTTTGTTTGTTTTAAAGAAGCAGTTACTTTTAAAAATCTTTCCATCTGTAATATTAGTTAGTAAACCACTTTCTTTAAAAATCTGACTTTAATGGTCTGACCCTAACTAACAGTTATAATAGTGTCGTTTTGAAGTAAAGCTTCAATAGTTTTCAAAACCGGTACGTAATACATTTTTTGTTTTCCCTCTACAGGTAAATTTGGGTTTCCAAATACTGAGTTAATGAAGAACATCCCTTACCGCAAAGTGATTGGAAATCTCATGTATCTTCAGGTAGTCGAGGTGTGATATTTCCTTTGCGGCAGGTGTGACAGCATGAAGTGTAGAAAAACCAACCACTACACACTGGAAATTAGTCAAACGTATCACGCGATATATTAAAGGAACCGAAGATTTTGGCATGCTTTATGAGAAAAAAGGAAACCTTGAAATCTTCAGTGATTCAGATTTTGCTGGCGACGAGAAAGATAGAAAATCTACATCTGGAATTTTATGTAAAATTTGAGGGGGCGCGGTCGTATGGCAGAGTTAAAAACAGCAATGTGTTGCTAAGTCCATTACCGAGGCTGAATTTGTTAGTGAAGTGGTGGCAGCAAAGGAAGCTATCTGGTTAAAACGATTGTTGGGTGAAAAATTTGTGTCCACTATCCAGAATCTTACCAACGTTCAAAGCACATTGATGTCAGGTATAATTTTATTCGCGATTTGTACAGTAAAGGTGAGATTAATGTAGAGTACATTACCAGTGAAGACAAAGTGCGGATATGCAGGGTGCGGCATCATAACTTCCTTTTTTGAAATGCGCGCCATTTAGACTGTAAAGATCGTAGTGGGCGGAGACTGTTCTTATTCGGTAGGCGTACACCTAAAGTATTGTTCCCCATCCGGTCAGTCGCCACGATGCGTTGGAACAGTGAGCAGCGTGCATTTGCCGTTGAGGCGTACTTTTCGAATGGACGTTCTGTGATCGCAACTCAGCGTGCCTTTCGAAATCGCTCCCCGGATTTGGCCCCTTGCGATTTTTTTTGTGGGGATTTTTAAAATTCCGTGTTTATGTCAACCGTCCAAGAACATTAAAAGATCTCAAAGTTAATATTCGGGCTAAAATTGCCAACATACCAGTTGACATGCTGGAAACGCCAGAAATCGACTCATTCAGTGTATTGACAATGGGGGGCGTCATATACCGGACATGATTTTTAAAACTGTATGAAGCAAAACTTTAAATATATATATATATACTTTAGCACTACGGGCCCTGCAGACCCATGGCTTGTTTCGTCACATTGTACCACATCTTCCTATTCATGGCTCTATTTCTCCAATCCATAATATGCAAAAATTCCAAATCTTCCTGTACCTCTTTGTTCCATTTTGTCCTCGGTCTACCTCTTCTTCTTCTCACCTCCCCCATGTTTATTCTTAGCATCATGTTGGGTATTCGTTCTTCGCTCATTCTTATCAAATGCCCCAACCATCTGATTCTTTGCGACTTGACCTTTCCAATAATTGTCGTGTCATTGTACAGCTCATACAGCTCTTGGTTGGTACGCCTCAGCCAAGTCCCATCCGTATACTTCCCACCCATTATCTTCCTTAGGATTTTCCTCTCCCACACGTCCAACATGACCTGCTCCTGCTTTCTCAATGTCCAAACCTCGCTTGCGTAAGTTACGACCGGCCTTATTATCGTTTTGTATACCCTGATTTTTGTTGATCTTGAAAACATTTTGCCTGTTAATATTGACTTTAATGCAAAAGTACATCTGTTCCCCGCCGCAATTCTAGCTCTTATTTCTTCTTCACTTCCAGGTTCTCTCGTCACTAGTGTTCCCAGGTAAGTAAAGGTTTCCACCTCCTCAAATTTGGCCACTGTATCATGCGGTAGCTGAACTTGCAGAAAACCGTTTTTCTGAAATGGTGCCCCATTCCACACCATATACTTCGATTTTGCTTCGTTGACATTGAGACCCATTTTTTGCGCAGCTTTCAAAATGTTTTCGGTGGCCTGTTGTAATTCATATTTTGTTCGTGCTATTATTGTCATGTCGTCCGCGAAGGCCAAGCATTGGTGTTTATTTCGGAATATTGTACTTTTTCTTTTAATCTTGCTGTCTCGTACTACCTTTTCCAACGCGAAATTGAATAATATCGCCGATAGAGGGTCACCCTGTCTCAGTCCGCTGTCAATTTTAAAACTTCTTGATATGCTGCCGTTCATTTTCACTTTGTTTGTTGTATCATTTAACGTCATTCTTACTAGTCTTATCAATTTGTTGGGGATTTCTAGTTCCTTAAGTGCTCGATAGAGTTGTTCTCTCTCAATACTGTCGTACGCTTGTTTGAAGTCGATGAACAGTAGATATGTTGGCAGACTATGTTCGTGACTTATCGCCTGAATCTCCTTAAGGACATAAATTTGGTCTGTCACTGACCTACCTTCTCTGAAACCACTTTGGTACTCGCCTAGTAGTCTTTCTGAATATTGACTCAACCTGTTTTTGATGCATGTAGCTAAGATCTTATATACGACATTCAGCAGCGCTATGCCTCTGTAATTTTCACACCTTGTTTTGTCACCTTTTTTGTGAAGTGGGCATATCACTGCTTCCCTCCATGACTTTGGCATCTCTTCCTTGTCCCATATATCTCCAATTAGTTCGTACACCATTTCTTCGACTGTCTCTCCTCCATATTTTATCATTTCCGCCAGAATTTCGTCATCTCCGGCACTCTTATTGTTTTTTAATTTATGTACTATTTGTTGTATATCTTCCATTGTTGGTTTTTCCACACTTGATTCGTTTGCGCTGTCGTTATATGCTTCGCGATTTTCGTTACTACTTGTTGGTTTGTTTAGAAGGTCTTCAAAATATTCCGCCCATCGCTCTATCACTTCAGCTTGACCGCCTACCAAGTTTCCTTCTTTGTCCTTACATATTGATGTTTTCGGATGGTAGCCTCTTCTAACTCTTTTGATACCCTGGTAAAAATTCCTAATTTCCTTCGATCTATATTTCTCTTCTATCTTCTCCAGGTTTTGTAGCATATGTTTTCTTTTTTTCGCTCTGATTAGTGCTTTACATGTCTTCCTTTGTATTTCGTATTTGTTTTTGTTTTCTACTGTTTTTGATTGTAACATTATCTTTCTAATCTTTTCCCGTTTACTAATTTCTTCTTGACATTCCAGGTCGTACCAATCTTTGTTTTTGTGCTTTTCTGTAGCATTTTGTTTGGATATTGCTTTTTTTATAGTACTTATCAAAAAATCTGCTTTTTCCTCTATACTCGTTGGTTTTATTTCGCTCGCTACTACTTCTTCGATTGTTTTTATGTATTCATCTTGTATTGACTTTCTCTGGAATGCAATTTGTAGGGCCTTGTTTGTTTTTGCACCTTCTACTGATTTATTATTTATAGGTATTATCTGTTTGAACTTGGCTCTTACCATAAAGTGGTCCGAGTCTATGTCAGGTCCCCTATAAGTTCGTACATTTTTTATACTTGTCTCACTTCTCTTTTCTATCAGCATATGGTCTATTTGATTTGTAGTTTTTCTATCCGGCGTTGTCCACGTTCCCTTGTGTATCTCATTGTGTTGGTATTTGGTGCTAACAATTCTCATATTATGCTCCATAGCAAAATCTATTAAAAACCTGCCGTTTTCGTTGGTTTCTTCATGCAAACTATATTTCCCAATGGTTGGTCGATATACCATTTCTTTTCCTATCTTAGCATTGCCATCACCTATAACCATTTTCAAATCGTACCTTGGTAACTTTTCATATATCTTATTTAACGCCTCGTAGAATTCTTCCTTTTGTGTTATTTGTTTTTCTTCGGTTGGTGCATGGAAGTTTATTAAACTTATTTTCCGATATTTACCTTTTAGTCTCAGTGTACATATTCTTTCCGACACAGGTTCGAATTTTATAACCGCAGCCTTTACTCGGTCGCTCACGACCATTCCCACTCCCAATCTTCTGTTAGGCCCGCTACTCATAAAAAACGTATAACCCTCGCAGTCAAATATTCCACTGTTTTTGTGCTTGGTTTCTTGAAGTGTTAAGATATCAACTCTGTACTTTTTTAGGACTTTTATTAATTGTTTTAACATTTCTTCCCCAAATATGCCCCTAACATTCCAACTAGCTACAAACATATCATAATCTCTCCCCTTGTCCTTTTCACCCCTTTGTCTTTCCATTTCGTAACCTAACTCGTTTATTCCGTGTCTTGCCGCTTTTGACATATATTGCTTCTGGTCCTTTTGATTTGCTAATTTTTTGATCCTGCAGGCTTACCCATGCATTTCTCCAACTTCCTCTTCGACGTGTTCCAATCCCAGCGTTCCCCGTTGATAAATATCTTCTTATAGCCAACACTTGCCTTTTTCCCATTGTTTCTCTCTTCCTTTGCCATATTTCTCAGGTTCGCCTGTATTTTCCTTTCCTCCTTTGTCAAATCATCATCAATATAACGATTGGTGCCCTGTAATACTCGTTTAGCCTTCATTACTTCCATCTTATCGACCCATGATTCCATTACAACCACTACGAAGGGGGATATATTCTTTGGTCTTATTAAGTTAGCTCTTTTGATCCTCGAATTGACCTTTAACTCTGTTTTTAAAAACTCTTGTACGTCGTTCCCAAGCTCGTTTTCTCTAAAATTGACTCCTTTTATTACAACATTATTTTTCTTTTCCTTACCTTCCATGCGATCCAATTTTTCCTCGATTGCTGCGATCTTTTCTCTTAAAACAACGTTCTTGTCTCGCAATGTTTTTATTTCATTTTCGTAATTCGATTGGCTTTTTCTTACTTCTTTGATTTCTTTCATCATCTCACCTATCATTTTTTTGATTTCATCCATTTTTTCTGCTTCGCTTCTTACCTTGGGTGGGGTTCTTAAAGTTCTCTTGCTTCGTCTAAAGAGATCAAAATTTGCTGCACGCTTTTTTGTATTACCCTCAGATGCAGATTCCTCGCTATCTATGTTGGATGAAGTTTCCCTCTGATTTGTATCACTCATTAAACCCGCAATAGTTTGTCATGAACCAGGTCAACCCTTCGAAATTCACAACTCGCTTTATTTATTAATTTGTCTTTTGTGTTGCCTATATTTTCTATTCACAACTTTTATCTAGCCTTGCAGCGTAGATTACGATTGCACTAGCAATTATATTTAATTTGTTATATTACCTAATTATTAGGGTACTTCCAGATCAAACCTTAACTGTGCTTCTTCTTAGTGTCTTCAAAACGCTCTTACACCTCTTCAACTTTATTAAACCTCTCTAATATTCGTTAGATACACTGTGAAAACGGAGTCGTTATTTTACGATAATCACGTTGTTCACGTTTCAATATTTATTTAAATATATAACCTACATTATTAAAAAAAATAATAAACACTTCTAATCCATAAAATGGGTTTTATTGCGTTTTGAAATAAGGAAGTTATGATGCCGCACCCTGTATTAACAAACGCTCTTCCTAAACCACGCTTTGAAACATTACGTGATCTATTGGGGATAATAAAGGTACTCAATGAGTAATATTTTAAGAGAAATATTTTAAATCGCACGTGTGAGTTTTGCGTCACATGAAGCGCTTCGCGTGATGTGCCCTCAGTCGACGCCGATCTTGCAAGTTGTATATATTTTTGCATTTAACGTAAATTTTTAATTCGAAATATTGCAATTATTTTATTAGTTTGTTAACGCAATGATCAAATTACTTAACTTTATATCATTTTGAGTAATACATTTCACACATCTACTCGCTTTCATATTTTCGTAAATTTTTTGGGTATATTTATGTTATTATTGTGTATACAAACCAATGGATAAACTGTTAAATGAATTTGGCTTTTGTTTGTTTATCAAACAGTAATCCGATAATTCGAAGATCTTGATCAGTATTGGGGCGGATTAAAATGGTAAATACGAACAATTGACTTAAAAGGATTATCCAATAATCCTTATTTACTTTCTTATAAAAGAAAAAACGTGCTCAATTTTTCACAACCTTTTTGCGAATATCATCAAATACAACACTAGGAATACACATCCTAAACCATAAATAATCAGCAATTGAAATTGACAGAATATACTCACGAATCTCAGTTTAAATTAGTTCTAAAATGACGTGTACGATTTGTTTAGACGACCTGAAAGGAATTGTGGCGGTATTAGGTTGTAAGCACACATTTCACGAAGTGTGTATAAGAAATTGGTCCAATCGAACGAAAACTTGTCCATTATGTCGTCAATCCTATGTCGAAATAAATTTATTCGATCACAACAACAAAGATCAAGTGATAATTGGAGTTATTACGTTCCGTACAGATGAAAACAATTTTGTAAATGAAGGCGAACAACAACAACCACAACAACAAATATTACCAGAAAATGGACAAATGCGATTACCACCTGTCCGACGAAATAACTTTTTTAACGATGTGCTTCACGACATTGGTGAAGGATCTGACGAAGAGACATCGGATAACTTCGATGATGTTGATCTATATTTTAGCGATGCTGATGAAGATGAGGACGGATACGACTTTATACACCCTCGGTGGGGAAGAACTGGACTGAGATAGAAAATTCAGTTTAATTAAATTTGTTAATTTGCAAGTTTTTTTTGTCTTGGTAAATAAAAAAAATTCTTTTAAAAGCGTTTCTTTATTCATATCCAATGATAAACGATTGGGATATTTCGTTATGAACTTAAAAAATAAAGTAAAATACCACACAATATGGGAGGAACAATGATCACTTTTTATTCAAGTAAAACATTAGTTTTCTATGTACTTGCTGCTGAAGTGAAATTTTCTAAAGTCTAAATTTTAAAATCCAACTCCAAAATTAAATTATTTCAATTTTTTAAATTTAAATTTTTTAAATTATTTAAATTTCAATTTAATGTTTGTAAAATTTTCGATTATAATGGAAACGTTAAAACTCTTAATGTAAACTTTCTTATATATTTCTTTGCGATACTTTAATGCACTACACTATTAAAAATCGTTGAAATAGATTCACCAAACTTACCGTGTAAAATTACTTGGTGTTAAATTTTACACTGATATTGGTAAATCTGAGATTTTTCTACCACGAGCGGTTTGGTAAAATTTGCCGTTTATAAATTTACAAAAAGAATCGTAGATATATCAATTTTACGAGTGGTAAATGTTTACCAAACGATGCAGTGGTTAATTTAACACTGAAAAAGGTGGACCTATATAAACACCTGAAAAGGTGAAATTTTACACCGGATTTTTTACCGTGTAGAAATTACCAATAGAAAAAATCTTCAAAAATTGCGGAGACAATTCCGATTAAATTAATAATAATAAACAATAATAATAAATAATAGATTAATAAATATTCTTGACAAAGGGAACATTCGTTCCCGAAAGCTCGAAAATAATTTATTGTTTTTATAGTTTTCTTAGCAAATCTTTGATAATTACATTTGTTTATAACTTAATAGCTAATAATTTTAATAATAGATTAAATTAATAACTAACTACTTTTAGCGATTTTGACTTTTTAAATAATATGAAAATTAACAAGTTAAATTTAGGAGAATTTGTGTTTGATAATTTCAATTTTTAATTTTCATTTTTTTATGATTTTGCATTATTCCAATATAATAAATTATGTTCAACAGTTTTTTATATAATTATGTACTAGCTGGAATTATTATTATTTAATAAATTAAATTATTAATTAAATAAATAGACCTGATTGGTTAGAAACTCGCTTGATGTGCAACTCGTCCCAGGGGGAGTACCGGCGGTGGTTTAATATATTTTTCGGTCGGTAAAAATATTTGACCAATCAGAGTGTTTCTTGTTTCAGTTTATAAGCACCATTTCTATTAAGCCCTGAGGAAAGTTTCTAGGACCGATGAGTATTTTGAAAGATCTTTTTAATTTTTTTTACGATAATAAGTCATAACACTTTTTATTTCTAAACGGATAGACTCTTGAACACATGAATAAGTTTATGATCGAAAATATTCAATTTCGATCTATGGGCTATGCATCTCCATCTAGTCAGATTAGCACCTTACTAGAATATTATTCAGGTGCTCACAGGTTACAGGACCAAGTATAAACTTGGTACAATAACCCGTCGTTCACGGATTTATGAGTCCCCGTTGTTGAGACTCGGAGACGTATTTAGCTAAGGGCCATGGGCCGGAGTGGAAGGCTTTGAGGGGCGGCGCAAGCCGTCTTTCGCGCTCTGCTTGAGGCGTCTTTTATAATCAGAATGAAATAAAAAAATTAATTTTAGCTTTTTTTAAATTAATTTATGGGGCGGCAAACCTCTTGGGCCCAGGGTGCCAAATTTTAAAACAAGTACACACTACACATGTCAGCGCACCGCTCACATAAATCATGTCGAATATTCCTGGAAATGCACACTTATTAGGCTTCTATACAACGTATAAGAAGAAGCCTTTATGATCTGGCCCCGTGTCTGTCCTTTGATACCTTTGTATCCTTTGTGATACCAACGGCAAAAAAATGCCGTTGGTATCTACCTATTTAAAAGATTAGTAATGCATTAAAAATTCTAATAAAGTAAAGCCCAAATAATTTAATTTACCAAATTACCAAAGACCAAAAAATACCAAAGAACTGTCGCAAAGCAAGTTCCATCTTGTTTTTTTGTAACATATCCTGCACACTGGATTTTAGAGACCCCACTATTGTTTTTAAGATATTTTAGTAAACAATCGATTCAAGCAAAAATTTTTTTTAGTATTAATACTCTTCACTGATACTGCCTTAGTACGTATGATACATTAGATAGTAATTTTTGTTCTTATTGGTCAAATTATTATTAAAAACTTGAAAAATGGGACAGATTTTGTGAAATAATAAATAAGCTTAAGGTTATGAAGAAGAAACATATTTAACAAACAAAATTTTATTTGCCAAAAATTGCGTTGGCTATTCTTAGCCAAGCTTCTCAACATTGCTGTTGATATTCGTAGCCCAGCTTCGCTCTGGGCTCCAAACAATAAAAAATGTTGTTAAACTTTTGATATTAAAAATTTGTCAAAATATTGGAAAACTTCAATTTGATATAAATCAGTAATTATTTGACGGCAAATAACGCTAAAATTACACAAAATTAATTTAATATTGAATTTTAAAATTATACCCACACTGGGGTCTGAGATACCCATAAAATTTTATTTTCAATTATTGGAATTCGCTCAATGACTAAAAATACTGAAATAACTTGAAACTTCATTTACAAGAATGGATTTTAAAAAAAGCATTCCAGCACATGTGACATTAACTTTTATGACGCTCAGGATTTCTGAGACCCCAGTCCCCCAGTGTGCAGTTCAAGGGTTAATACCTTCAAAAAGGGTAAAAATATACATACTATTTCTTATGTACGATTGGACGTTCACGTTATAAGTCGATCGAGCAATTAATAATGATATAGAAAATAACGTGTGAGGGCATCGCTCACAGTGTAGCAATTACTTTGAGAAAGTATGTGTACCAACAACGGGTTAATGGTAATAACAGAAATAAGTCCTAAAAAGAAGTGAAAGAAGAGGAAGATATTTTTATGACCTATTTATTATTTATTTTGTTTTGTGTCAAAATATACAATTTAATTTAAATGGACCGGAAAAGTAAATAGAACAATAGATTACGGTAGAATATGCGTTGCATTGCAAAAATTGGTCGATTGTCGATTCCTAACTTTTTTTCATGAATGGAATTGCATTGTGGTCATTGTGCATTCCGTTAACTATGTAAATTGCAAGTTTTGAAGACAGTTTGTAACATATAAAAATCGCTTATGCAGCAATACTTATTAGACATTTTTTGTTGAAAATTTCTTTGCTTTAAAATTTTTATCTGTATCTCGGAAGCGGAACAACGAAATAGAAAATGAATGTACATTTATTTTGTTAATTTGATTTTCCAAGAACATTTTTGTTCCTATACATTTTTTTATTGCGTTGTACCGCTTCCGAGATACAGATTAAATTATTTTTTATATTTTTCAGAATTTTTGTATAAGTCGCTGTAAGTCCGCATCGGTGCGACAAAAATAGAAAAATGTATAGTAAATATGTATAAACAAAATTGAAGGCAATGAAATTTTCAACAAAAAATGTTGAATAAGTATTGCTGTAAAAGCGATTTTTATATGAAGAGCGCAGGCTAAGAAGGGGGGTAGCCATTGTTTTGAAATTTTTTAATTTTTACTGCAATTGATAGCTAATGCAATATTCTATCGTATAGAAATGTAATATATAGGCTAAAATTGAAGTTAGGCAAAAGATATTGCAGATTAAAGTTTGTCTTATACCGGAAAAACATATGAGGTTTCAAACTTTAAAATCGCGTTCTTGAAAAATTATAAATTTTGTCTAACTAGTAGAGGGCACGAGGTCCGCATTTTTGTAAATTTTGCCACTTATCGTGCATATCAACGTATTTTACGTGTAAAATTGATCAAAGTTATGCTTGTTGACTAACAAGATTTATGATAAATTAAATGTTGGTACAAAAATATAAATATTATACGCTGTATAAATGTACTGTAATTTCTAAATAAACTAAATAAGCACAAATGGTAAAATAACGCTGTCACAGCAAAGAACTAAATTAAACTGAAAGAATTTTTCACAAAAATATTAAGGGAATGTATTATTATTTGTAGCATTACATTCTACTATAGAATAGAGCTGTTCTTACGAACTTACAAAATCCATTTATTGAGGTGGATTAATCCTCATAAATACATCTTATTACAGGTCCCGATGCGTTTTAGCTGTGCGTATAATTTCCCTCCATTCCGCTCGGTTCTTCACCTTTTGTGCCCAGTCTCTCACACCCAACTTTTCAAGGTCTCTCTCTACTCCATCACTCCATCTCAATTTTGGCCTACCTCTCGTTCTCTCATTCTCTGGTTTCCATGCCATTATGGCTCTTCCAATTTCCTCATTGTTTGCTCTCATTACATGGCCCCACCATCTTATTCTCTGGGCCTTTATGAATTTCACTATGTCTTCCCCGGCCATTTCTTCGAGTAATTCCGAGTTATTTCTACTTCGATATTGTCCATTTATTCGTTTGTATCCCACTATCGTTCTCAAGATCTTCCTTTCAAATACTCTGAAATATTCTTCCTCTCTTTTTGTTAGGCAAATAACTTCAGCTGCATACGTGAGTACTGGTCTTATTAATGTCTTGTATATTCTTATTTTAGTGCTTTTAGATATATGTCTATTTTTTAATAGTTGCTTATTTGCATGATATGCCCTATTTCCTGCTTGTATCTTAGCTGTGACTTCCATGTTTCTATTGTTTGTATTATTAATTTGTACACCAAGATAGTTGAAGTCCTTTACTTGCTGAAATACGGCACCGTCTATTACTAGTTCATTCACAATGTCTTGATTTTCTCTCGTGCACTTCATATATTTTGTCTTGTCCTGATTAATATTCAATCCCATTTTAATTGCTTCGTTTTTTATTAGCTTTAGTATCTCTATCAGTCCTTTTTTCGTTCTTGATATAATGACCACATCGTCTGCGTATGCTATTATTTGGCTTTCTTTATTTATTATTGTTCCTGTGCAGCCGGTAGTTCGGATTATCTTTTCCAGTACAATGTTGAACAGTGTCGCCGACAATGCGTCACCTTGTTTAACTCCGCTTTCCACCGCAAAGCTGTCTGTGTCACCTTCGGTCGTTCTAACTTTGGCTCTTGCGTCTGCTAGTGTTATCCAGGTCATCCTTATCAATTTAAGTGGAATCCCGAATTCCTTCATAGCATTTATCATTTGGGATCTATTGACTCTGTCGAACGCCTGTTTAAAATCCACAAATAACATATGCATATCCACATCATATTCGTAACATTTTTCTTGAATCTGCTTAATTAAGTGTAATGCATTCACTGTCGACTTTCCCCTCCTGAAGCCGAACTGATAATTTCCAACTATTTCATCGGTGTACGTAGTGATGCGGTTGTGAATGACTGCCGATAGTATCTTGTACGCAGTATTTAATAGAGTAATTCCTCTATAATTGATGCACTCTTCAGCGCTTCCTTTCTTTTTTATTACTATGATTACTCCTTCCTTCCATCTTTGTGGCATCTCTTCTTGCGTCCATATCTGTTTTATCAATTCGCAAATTTCAGTCAGCACCCTTTCTCCTCCATTCTTTATCATTTCTGCCGTAATTTCGTCTGTACCAGGGGTTTTTCGGTTTTTTAACTTCTTAATTGCTTCTATTATTTCCTCTCCAGTCGGTTCATCCATTTCATTTGTATTATGTTCGTCTTCTGTCAAATTTTGTTGCACATCCTCATTTTTCTGTGTGTTCAGTAGCCTTTTGAAATGGTTTTCCCATATTTTTATAATCTTTTCTGATCTATTTTCTAGAACCCCTTCCTCGTTCTTCATTCCTTTGTTTCTTATCTCATAATTCTTTCTCGTATTCTTGATTTGCTTATAAAACTTCCTTACATTATTATTAACACTGCTTATCTCGATTTCCCTCATTCTTCCTTCAATCCATTCATTCTTTTTATGTCTATATAGTCTATTAGCTTCTTTTCTCTTTCTTTTGTATTCATCTAGGTGTTCTCGTTCATTACTTTTTAACCATTTAGCTCTTGCTTCCTTTTTCGTTTTATTTATTTCGTCACATTCTTCGTCAAACCATGCCTTCCATTTTATTTTCTCTTCATAACCTAGCACTTGTGTGGCGCTTGTTTTAATACTATTTTCTATGTTGTCCCATATCATGTTTATGTTATTGTTTTTTTCTTTTTTTTCCATTTCTATATTCACCTTTTCCTCGTATTCATTCCTACATACTTCGTTGTTAAGTTTTTCTGTTGCTATCCGTTTTCGTGTTTGTTGCCTTATATCTGATACCATAGTTTTCTGCTTTACTTCAGCGACTACCAAGAAGTGGTCCGTGTCAGCGTTGGCGCCTCTAAAAGTTCTCACATCTCTTATTGATGTTGCTCGCCTTTTTGTCACTAGTACGTGGTCTATTTGATTTCCTTCATCATTATTGGCGCCAGGCCACATCCATGTAATCTTGTGTAGTTTTTTGTGCTCAAATTTGGTGCTACTAATAACCATATTTAGTGAGGCTGCCAGGCAACATAGTCTGATTCCGTTGTCGTTTGATTTCGTGTGTATTGTATACTTTCCAGCCACATCCTCAATATGTTGCTCTTTGCCGATTTGTGCATTAAAGTCGCCCATTATAATTGTAGTGTCGTGTTTTGGTATCAGATCAAATAACAGTTCCAATTCATAGTAGAACCGTTCCTTCTCCTCTTCTGAGCTCTCTTCTGTTGGTGCATAAACGTTTATTATTGACAGGTTATTTGGCTTCATTCTAATTCTCAGGTATGATAGTCTTCCACCCATTGGTTTAAATTGCAATATTTTCTTTATATACCTCTTCATGACCATAAAACCAGTACCCTTACTTCCTTGTCTATCTTCCCCAGAGTACAGAAATACAAAATTTTCTCCTCTTATTTCACCTTCCTTCTTCCATCTAGTTTCCTGTATTGCTGCCAACTCTATTTTATACTTTTGCATTTCCTTAACAACCTCCTTCATTTTTCCAGGTTTCAAAAGAGTTCTTATATTCCACGTCGCTATTCTAATTGTTTTATTCTCTTTACCATATATTTTTATTCTCTTTGTACGCAATTTTTTATCCGCTTGATCCATTTCGATTCTTACCGTTCCATGCCCCATCCGTGTATCTTCCCCAGCTTTCCCTACTGGAGCATCTGTCTGGGAAGGTCCAGACACTCCTCTCCCCAACAGCGTTAGTTTTTTGCAGGTTTTTCTTGTTCATTTTGCAGTTTCAGAACATTATCGTTTTTGTCCCAAATGTACACTTTGTTCTGTTTGATCATCTTTTGATACCCAACTCTTACTTTCTCGCCCTTTCCCATTTCAATTTTAGCCAAGGACCATATTTTATTTTGTATCTCCTTTTCTTTGCTGGTCATGTCATTTTCAATATAAGTGCGAGTACCTTTAAGTTTACCCTTGCTTTCCATTATCAGTCGCTTCTGTGCATTGTTTTTCAATTTTGCGACAATTACCTGTTTTTCGGTTAATCTTCCTATCTTAAAGGCGTCAATCACCTCAACATGTACCTGCATCCTATTATTCAAGTATTCCTCCACTTTTCCTGGTGTTACAATTCCCTCTATTGGCAAATTTTTTATGATTATGTTCTCTTTTCTTTTCTCCTTTTCATGTTTTTCAAGTTGTTCCTCAAGAAAGGTTATTCTTTCATTCTGTTTACTTGCATTCCTTGCCAGATCTCCAATCACCTGTTCCATTTCTTCAACTTTAGCGTTCCAGTTGGTTTCCATCGTGAAAAGTTTCTCTTTTATTTCCATGTTTACTTTATTACCATCAGTTACCATTTTGGTCAAACCCGCCATCATCTCTTTTAGTTCATCCATGGTTTCTCCCTCTACCACCTTATTTGGTGATTTGGGTGTTTTTTTACTTCGTCGAAAAACCTCTTCCTCCTCCGCGCTTATATCTGCTGTATCCCTTCCCCTTTTGAGGTAATCTTTGATCGATGGTACACTGTTTGCTCTTCCTCTGGTAATTTTGTTATTATTCATTTGCTAATGTTTAATTGAACTTAGGCAACCAAAGTTGCACGTGGAAAACTTTATATCAAATCAATGCAAAATTACCAGCGATTCCTTGAATTATTTAACCACCGTCAGCGTCAGTACGAGAACCCAGGTCAACCCTTCAAAAGAGCTCGCACTACTAACAGAATACAAATTTCTGGTATCCTAACCTCAAATACTCACGATTTGTTTTTAATTACTTCTTTCCTCTTGTGTTTGTTGTCTCCACAATACTTCTCCGTTGTATATAATACAAGGGTTCCTCACACTCCACCCCGTCTTCAAAATTATATCTGTATCTTTTCCAATTTTCTAAAAATAACCAGCTCTAAATCTATATACACCATGCAGGACCGTACTCAACAGCAAGGGAATGTATTATACTACGGCCGTGTTCGAGTTGGACGCTTACACGCTTTTCGTACGAATTGGTACCAACGCTAATAGCACGCAAATTTTGCCGTTCGATTTGGACAATGGGCGCTTATACGCGCTGACGCTATTTTCCAAGTCGAACGATGCGTTAGCACCATGTGCATGCTAGTGCAGAGTAGGGGTAAATACAAAATACAAAATAAGGTCATTTTTTAAATTTATTTAGGTTAAATTATTATTTCGTAAGTTGCAGGTATAAAAACAATATTATCATGAATTTTGAAACTCAAATGGTTATAGTGACGGTAAAAAAAGACAATAAATCGATTAATTCTATCATCTAAAATCTAAAATATGGCCAAATTTTTCTTCCAACACCAACACATTAAAAAAAACTAAAATAATAAAAATAATACACAACAGTAATTTAAATTTAAAAATGTAGGTTTGTTACTATTTATTTTTTTGAAAATACTTTCAAATTTTGCCACTACAGCGCCACGCTTACGCTGCACTACCTAAATGAAATTTGCGTTGTGAGCGTGAAAAATTTGAAATCCGTGACGTCACGCATATCATCTGTGACGTCACAGTTGCATCTGTGAGCGCCAACATTTCCAAATCGAACGCTAAAAGCGTTAGCGTTGGCGCCAATTGGTACCAATAGCGTCCAACTCGAACGCGGCCTAGATAAAGTTCACACCAAAATAGTACATAAAAAACTAATTTATGGGTTTACAATGCGTCACTCAAATTTATTACCTAAGTGTTATTTTTAAGCTAAAGCTGCCCATCGTCATAAAATTTAGAGTAGTTTAAAATTTATACCATATTTATATAAATACCTATTTTATTTATTTCATTTAAATATAATTATTTTGCTTAAAAGTAACATTAATTAATAATAAATAGTAATTAATTAAATGGCAGCAGACTTACACAGTACTGTAAATGACGTGATATGTATTTAAAAAAAATTACAATGAAAAAAAGAAAAGGTTGCCAAAGGTGGGAATCGAACCGCGGACCCATCGTTTAGAATTAGAATTAAATAAGTTTATTCAATTTTCTTTATACAAGTTGTTTCGAGACTTCTTCCTAACGTCGACGCCATAAACCGTCAGTTAACATTTGCGTTACATCTTGTGTTCATAAATCACATAGCAATAGTTCCAAGTCGATTTTCTCGAAAATTTCTGGCCATCTGGTCGAACGGCTTTGGCGAATTGTTATTCGAGGGCTGATCTTTCAGCACGATAAGTGGCAAAATTTACAAAAATGCGGACCTCGTGCCCTCTACTAGTGAGATGCTAAAATATCTTTCCTCAGATTTTGGAAGAATAAAAATAAGTAAAATAGGATAATTTATTAGTTAAATAGTAAAAGTATAGAATATAATAGAAAAATTAAAATTTCGTTTCTGTCCCATAAATAATATTTGGCAAAAAATCTTTTTTCATTATTGGAAGTGAAGATCAGCACAAGGAAGTACGAAAGCTAATTACTGAATTTATGAAAACTCAAAAACAAGAAGTCGATCTGTTTTCTGATGTTAAGAATTACATGAATATCACGAAAATGGACAAAAATGCAATTTTGGCAACATGTAAAATGTTGAGATGCTTTTCATTGCAGCACGCATAGGAGCCGATATAAATATTTGTTTACTCAAATTTCAAAAAATCCTGCATGGATAAGCTTTCCAGGTTCAATATGCACCTTTCCGATAAACCTAATTATAAAATCATTTTAAAGTAGTAGTTTCGGAAAAAAAGAAGTGTATAAGAAAATGTAATTTCTAAATAAATTGTGTGTTAAACTTTTAAATTATCCAATTTAATTTTCAAATATCTCAAGAAGATATTTTAGCATTTCGCAGTAGAATATTATGGAATTTGATACATAAACAGATATATAAATTCTTATTTACCTATAAAATTTCTTAAGGGGGTAAAAATTCACTAAGAATATTTTGAGCTTTTTTACCCCCCGGTAAAAATTCCCTAGTGAAATTTTACCCCCTAATCATTTTTTACTAAGGTTAAAATTTCCCTAGGGAATATTTACCGGGGGTAAAATTTCACTAGATTTTTACCCCCGGGCACAGTGTGGTGAAATGGTGTTTTCGTGGACAAACCGTTGCAGAGCCTTCAATTTTAGAGCAAAAAATCTGAAAAAAATCTGGAAGATGTCTTATTATATCCTTAATGGAATAGAACAAAAAAAATATTAAAAAATAAAGCCAGAATTCAAAAAAAAAAATTTTTATTAAAAAATCCTGTTATAAGAGACTAATTGCAGTCAGCAGATAGCGCGAAATTCTTCAAAATTTGTATCTTCACATTATTCCTCTTCCTCTGGATCCAATTTCTGCTGTTCCAGCAATTCGACAATTCGAATTTTAGTTGCCGTATGTTCCAAAAGAGACTGCAGTTTAACACAAGCACCTTTTTCTGTGACAGTAATATTTTCAGGGTAGCATCTCTTCTTTTCCTCTTGCAATTTCTTATATTGTGGAAATATCTTGTCGGCAAATTTTTTGTAGAATTTCCGTACATAATTTCGTAACATTTCATACTTTTCAACTGCTAATTTCAAGTCTACAAATAAAGCTAAAGCTTCTTTAACTTCATGAGATATTTCATCTGAAGTATTACTGCTCTTGCATTTCTTCATGGATCGTCTTGCTGCATGTTGAATTTGATCCGCTTGATATATCTTTAAAATGTCATCACTCCTTCTGATTTTTGTCTTCTCAGAACAATTTACAAATTCTTTCTTCGGATATTCAGTAGATGTTGCATTTTTATGTCAACTAATGAGCATTATTCTGGTTGAATGCAGTCTTTAGTCTGTGAGCTTCTTTCCACAATTGAGAGTACCGAGTTATAAATTTAAGACTAATTTTACGTTTAATTAGATCTTGCTGCTGTTCAGTAAAATGAGGATTGCTTTTTGCTATTTGCGTAATAATTATCCACAGGTTTGATATGGAAGAAATTGTCTTTTCCCACAGAATATTGCATAAGTCATGATTCGAAATGTTTTAAATTGTTTATAATATCTTTCTGTATCAAATTATTTATATATATAATAATTTTTTTTTATCGATTATTTTCGATAATCCGATTAATTATTCATAGGACAAGTCTCAGTAAAAACGCTAGTGTGGTCGCATCTGCAAGTGTCTGCAGCTGAAATTTGGAGGGCAAGTATTAGAGATATACACGATACCACAATCGGTGATAAGCATGCTTAATTATAGCAACTAAAAGTTTAGAGAAGTTATCATTTAAAAAAAATGAGTTTTTTACAAATTAGGTCCTACAAACCGTTAAAAATGTAATTCTTTGCTTTGTTTTCGCACTTGTGTATTAGTAAAGAGATACAGAAATAACATTTCAACTTGAAAACTTAAAAAATCGATGTATTTCCGTTTTCAGCACAGTTAAAAAGTACCTATGTAGATCACGATGTACGATTTAAATATTTAAATTTTACTCAGGCATCGTTGCATTAAGCAATTGCACTCAAAACAAGTTCTTCGTGCATTGCTATGCAACGATGCCTTCGTATTTACAATACAACTTTTATCGATCTAAAAACGAGGTCTTGTTATATTACTATATTGATAATTGACTAATTTGTAGAGATTTCTCATCCTTCGCTTACGTATTTTGGGCGTCCCGTATTTTCATGTACGCCACGTGTTCATGCACAGGTAGGAAAACAGGTTTTTCTATGTTTTAATCTTTTATTGAATAGTTAGGTACAATTGTTTTGACTCTTTAATATAATATACACCATTTTAAACTCTGCTTTGTATATCTACATAATAATAATTTTCAGCTCTATTTTTATACGACACGGGATTTCGTTCATTTGATTGTCTTTCAACACGTCAAATTAAAATAGGGCCTACTACAATAGTTATTTGTACAAGTACCTATGTAGAAAGTGTAATTTTTCTCTACCAGGCGCAAGTCTCTAAAATAAAATTTAAGAAAAACTGTACTCTTTTCCCATATAATACGAGTAAGTGTATAATACGATAACAGCGCAGTTTTCCGTTTTTCACTATTTTTTTTCAATCTACTAATTATATCTTATAACATTTTTTACGCGCACTAGACAGAAGTTAATGAAAAATTTAGTTAATTGTTAGTTTTCCTTTTATAAGATATTTATTTTTTAAATTTTAATAGCTAAAATTACGGTTTTAAAATTGATGTTTGCATGGACTTACCGCGAGTTTGTCGAAAGAATTAAAAAATTATTTTTTTTTTGCATAAGCAAGAACGAATGATCGATACGTGTTTTCGACTTTTTAGTCCTCATCAGTACCGTACACACACGGAAGCCCTTGAACTCCGCAACTTACTAGTTAGCAACATACTCGAAAGAAGACTTCCAAACAATCACCCAAGAAATGATGGATCCAAAAACCTACACCAATCAAATTACATAGTTTCAATAGAACAACTTCCATAGTGTCAAACCTGAGCCAACCCAGAAAAAAAAATATTTTCAAATATTTTCTGACTCGTTGGTCTCACTCAGTACCGTATAGCTGTACAAGATAAAAGAAACCGTGAATTATGTAAAATTTAAAATTATTATTTATATAAATACATAATAAAATTTTAAAAAATATAGTTTTGACAAAATATCAAGAAGTGGACTTTACCTACACTGCAAAGGTGTATTTTACAACTAAAACGTTCATTGGACAAAGTAGTTATACACCTCCCAGACCTGAGATTCTATTAAAGCTTTTAATTATGTCGCAATAAACTCTTTTGTAGAAAAAACTAATTATCTACAAAAATTTTTATACCATTGACATTTTTATATTTATTATCGTTGGCGCAGCGTTTTGAGTGAAAGGTCGCGGGCAACTTTTTTAATTCAGTTTTTGTTTTTTTAACTCCCATCAAATCCGAATTCCACATTTGTCACTGAGGGGGAGGGAAAGGATCTGAAAAATTCCAAATGCAGCAATTATTTTAAATGACACTTGAATAGCAACCAAGCCTAAGTAATACCTAATGTACCTTATGTACAGCACAGGGCTAGTAAACCGTCTAATTTTAATTATACACAAATTTCATTTTATCTGTACAACTAAATTATACGTTCACATGATTTTCATTCTCGTGAGTTCTCAAATGTTTTTTCATATCAAACTTCCGTGAATACTTTGCACCGCAAATCTCGCAGGGAAATGGTTTTTCACCGGTATGAGTTCTAAAGTGACTTTTTAGGTCGAATTTGTGCGAAAACTTGGTACCGCAAACTTCACACTCGAATGGTTTTTCACCCGTATGTTTTCTTAAGTGTCTCGTCAAATCACAATTTCGCGCAAATTTAAATCCACAAACATCACACACAATGGTTCGCTCACCCGAATGAATTCTCACATGATTGTACAAATTTCCCTTTCTCGAACACTTGAAGTCACAAATATCACACTCAAACGGTTTTTCACCCGTGTGAATCCTAAGGTGACTTTTTAAATCATAATTTCTTTGAAATTTGAAACCACAAACTTCGCACACAAAAGGTTTTTCACCCGAATGTATTTTTAAATGTCTTTGCACCCCTTCTCGATTTGAAAATCCCATGCTACATACTTCGCAAGCATACACTTTCTCATTTGGGGGCGGATTTGACTTTCGAGTTTGACTTACTTTTACCGAAGTTTTGAGATTATTAATTTTATATTCTTCTTTTGATACTTCCGGTTTCAATTCTTTCTTAAATTCGGGTTCTTCTTTGATGTAAACCGCCGGATAAAGATCTTCTAATTTGCATTCCACGTCTGGTGCCACTTCTGTTTTAATATCATAAGTACAAATCGGGTGGATTATTGATTGCGATGTGCTTGGCATGTTGTTCTGGGAATCTTCGTCTGGGGGTTCAATTTTAACCATAGTATTGAATTTGTGTAACAAGTATTTCTGCAAAAAGATTTCTTAATACAAAAGAAATATTTTGAGTAAATTGTTTTAACCTATCAAAATTTTTTTGAGAAGCTGGGATATGTCATTAGTTATGTAAAAATATTAAAATTATGCACGTATCTCACATTTACGTCGAGCAAAACACGGTATATTAAGGCCAGCGAACCCATTAATTAAAATTTTCGAAAAAAGATAGACAGCCATTTGAAGAATGTTACTTAAAATTATCGATAGATGGCGGATATGTTTTTATTTGACTACTACAGTCACTAGATTAGTATCATAGAATACAATCAAAGACAAAAGTATGACTTAACAAAGGATGACGGCGCGGCGGGTGTGATAAAACCGGGGGGTCTGAGAGCACGCTCCTGGGGTGTGACCTCAAATTCCGTGATCTGCCACTGCACTGGTGTTAATCAATAAACAATAACAAAGATGGAGACTCTGTATTTGCCACGAAGAACATGCGCACGTTTTAATTTTTTATATCAAACTTTTGTTTTCATAAACATGATTTAAAAATTGTGAACTTACATTTTTGATGTGGTTCGAAGAGTTTTAACTTCCTTACTAATGGATAATTTGTTGTTTTTGCAGATCGTGCATAATTGCATACAATATTAATGATTCAAGGTAATCGACAACATGTATCAAGAAAGTCGTATGGAGGAAGTGCTGATTAAAGTAGAACATCTTAAAGAAGAGTTTCAGAACGACGAACGAATTCTCAACGTTGATCAAGAAGTAAGAAAAGACTTGGAATATAAGGTAGAAAATTTTCGTGACCTAGTTTTCACCGAAGGAAACAATTACAAAACTACTTCGATACCAAGAAAACGTTTCACATGCAAAGTTTGTAATTTTAAATGTACCGAGAAAGAAATACTGAAAACTCACATAGCAACTCACTCCGAAAAGAAGTCCTTTTCCTGCGAATTCTGCAATTTTAAATGCTCCACGAAAGCCAACCTGCAATCTCACTTAAGAACTCACACCGGAGAGAAACCTTTTTCTTGCCAGTATTGCGACTACAGATGTTCCCAAAAAGGAAACTTGCGAACTCACGAAAAGATTCACACTGGAGAAAAGTTATTTCGGTGTGAATTTTGCGACTATAAGTGTACCCAAAAAGTAAGTTTGCAAAATCATTTGAGAACTCACACTGGTGTAAAATTGTTCAAGTGCGATATTTGCGGTTACAGATGCGCACAGAGAGGATGTTTGCAAACTCACGCTAGAATACATACCGGAGAAAAACCTTTTCAGTGCTCGTTTTGTGACTTCAAGTGTTCGGCAGGAGGAAATTTAAAAATTCATTTGAGAACTCATACCGGTGAACAACCCTTTACTTGTGAATTCTGTGGTTTTAAATGTTCGATAAAGGGAAACTTACAAACCCATTTGAGAACTCACACCGGAGAAAAACTGTTCGAATGCCAATTTTGTGATTATAAATGTGCGCAAAAAGGAAACTTACGGATTCATTTAAGAAAGCATACGGGGGAAAAACCGTATGCCTGTAAATTTTGCCACAATAAGTTTTCTCAAAAAGTGAGCTTAGAAAATCATGTAAGAACTCATACGGGCGAAAAATTATTCGAGTGCAAAGTTTGCGGTTCTAAATTTTCACAGAGAGGAAGTTTACAAATTCATTTTAGAATTCATACTGGCGAAAAACCCTACGAGTGCCGCATATGTAATTTTAAATGTTCGGTAAAAGGAAATTTGCAATCGCATATGAGAACACATAAGAAATCCTCGGTTTGAATGCCAGTGGAAAGTTGCTATTACGTACTTGTTTGTAGTGAGGGGGAAAGCCAGTTATTTATTTATTTTACAATATTGGAATTTTATTATTTTATACATTAGGTATATTGTACACTTAGATATCAATCTAATAATAAACTAAGTTATTAATTTAATTTATAAAATATTTAATTTATTAATATGAGCAGAACTAAGTAAGAGCAATTTATGTTTTCAAAAGTAATTTTTTTTATAAGTAAATATCCCGAAAATTTTGTGTACATTTCGTTTGGAATTCCCTTGGAAAGCATTTGAATTCTTTGGAAATCTCTGGATTCTTTCGAGTCTCGCGTACAGAAATTTTACACCTTGAATAAGAGGTAAATACACCCCACATTTTTCTATGCCGTTGCACCGTTTCCAAGTTACAGTAACGTAAAAAATACTGTAAAATACAAAATATATTGTCATATGTACCTATCTCAGAAACGGTAACACGAAATAGAAAAATGAATTAGCAGTTTTTCTTGTAAATTGTATTCTCTACATTTTTGTTCTTTACAGTCTTTTAAGTTTTAACTCGGAAACGGTGTGACAAAATACAAAATATATATAAACAAAAATGAAGAGAATGAAATTTTCAACAAAAAATGTTTAATAAGTATTGCTGTAAAGCGATATTTATACGACGAAAAGTCTGCAAAACGTACAATTGACATTGTTAGCTATCATTCATTATGTGTCTGATTCATTATGTGACTCCACGTTGGTTTGGTGGTAGCGTGGGGTTAGGAATACACCATCTGATGTTACCCATTAAAGTTTCACTCCATTAATCGCATTACTTTCGTATAGCTTTCAGTTTATTTCCTACTCTGATGCTCTATTCTGGTTTGGCGCTGCCTTTCAAGCTCATCTGCTACCTCCACACAAGTGGATTTGAGTTTCCTAGCGGATGCTTACCTATTTTGCATACGAGAAGATTGCGTACTCGGCGTCATTCACTTCACTGTAGTCGAAGATTGGGGAGTCGGCTCTTTTGAACCTGTGTAGGTATTTATCTCAGTCTATGAGAGACTGGGTAGTCTCGTACTTCACCTGGCTCTGGATTTACAAGAACCACGGCTCTATATGGGTATCAGTCGGTATGGCCACCTTTATTTTATCAATCTGTCTAGCAGAACCTGCCATTTCCAAGACTTCCCCAGTTGTCAAGCAGTCTTGTCGTCGCTCAGTTCCGCTTGTTGATGTAATGGCATCTGTATATGCAGATAGATGCTTTGAAGATCTTTAAAGCGTTTTTATGTTGGACACTTGCTAGTTTCTGCTTGAGGGTATCTTCCTATTTCAACCACTCTGCTATTTACTAGACATAATATTGGTGTTTTGACCCTTTTTTCCGTGACCGCCACTGCCTCAGTTCTTTCCAAAACTTGCCCAAGACTTCTTGTTGCCATCCATGCATAAATGTTAGCTATGGTCGAGTTAATGTTGTTTATTAGTTCGTTTTAATCACAGCCGTGGATTGGTGGGATCGCTGGTTGAGTTACAGAGCGGAAATTCTGGGTTTGAATCTCGGACTTGACATAATTTCTTAGCTCGGCCTTCCGGTGTGCATCAACACGTTGTGGCCTCAACATCGGAGGTAGCATAATGGGCCCGATATGTGGCCTGAGTGCATCCAAGCTTCGGCCTGCCTTCCACTTTAAATCCTAATACTTAGTTCGTTTTCCGTTGTAGTTTCCGCCAAACTGAAAAAAATAGTTAATGAAAAATTAATAAATTTTGTTAATCGGCGCTTCATTCCGATGAGAGCGGGTCCGGAATAGGATTTCGATGACTTCTCAGTCTATCCTTTGTTAATCTCGGATTCGATAACTATCCGATATTTTATGTTACTATGTGGTATGCTTTCCCCCATGTATTAGGTCGGCTGAAAAGTTCGTATCGTTTCTAAGAAAGGGCGCCACTAGATTTTTTTCCATATGATTTTCAGTGAGAAGCAACCTTCAAACGATACGTGTCAAAATTTGACAGCGATTTGTCAATTGGTTCGTGAGTTATAGCATTTTGAGTAAAGCAACTTTTGTTAATGGAAAAAAAATGGATAAAAAAAAATTTTGTGTGTTAATGAAGCACTGTTTTTTAATGGGAAAAAAATAGTGATGGAACAAAAATTTGGCTTGTAAGTATTATCCGGACTCTGCTCCAGCGGAAGCTACCATTCGAAAGTGGTTTGCTAAATTCCGTATAGGCCATATGAGCATCAAAAATGATAAGCGCAGTGGACGTCCAAAAGAGGCTATTAATACAGACGAGAAAATCAAAAAAATCTACCAAATAATTTTGGATAACCGGAAAGTGAAGTTAATCGAGATAACTGAGACTCTAAAGATATCAAAGAAACGTATTGAACATATCGTGCATGAATATTTGGGCATGCGAAAGCTTTGTGCAAAGTGGGTGCCGCGTGAGCTCAATGTCGATCAAAAGCAACAACGTGTTGATGATTCGAAGCAGTGTTTGGAGCTGTTCAACCGCAGTAAAACCAAATTTTTGCGTTGATATGTGACAATGGATGAAACGTGGCTCCATCACCACACTCCAGAATTCAATCGGCAGTCAGCTGAGTGGACTGCACGCAATGAACCCAATCCAAAGCGAGGAAAAGCAGAACAGTCAGCTGGCAAGGTTATAGCTTCTGTATTTTGGGATGCGCATGGTATATTGTTCATCGATTATCTAGAAAAGGGGAAAAAATAAACAGCGACTGTTATATAGCATTGTTAGAGCGTTTGCAGAATGAAATTTGGAAAAAACGGCCCCACTTCAAGAAAAAAAAATTTTTTGTTTCACCAAGACAATGCACCGTGTCACAAGTCGATAAAAACGATGGTCAAACTCAATGAATTGGACTATGAAATGCTTCCCCACCCTGCGCATTTTTCAGATTTGGCCCCCAGCGACTATTTCCTGTTTGAATACCTTAAGAGAATGCTCGCTGAAAAGCAATTTAGAACCAATGAAGAAGTAATCGCCGAAACAGATGCCGATTTTGAAGCTAAAGACATATCGTACTACAAACATGGTATCGAAAAGTTTGAAGATCGTTATAATTGGTGTATCCTAAATTCTACAAATTAATTAAGTAGATCAAAGTGTTAATCAGTTAGGTCAGACCGCAAATCAAGACCGCACCAGGACGTTGAATACCCCCCCCCCCCACTTATTTTCCGCTTATATTTTTTTCTCTAATTGATGAAGAAATTATATAAAATGACTACAACATTAAAATTTTGATTTAAACGAGAAATTGTCTTTTACTTCTGGTTATTATTATGTTTACTTAATAGTTAACAGCAATGATTATTGTATGTCACATTTTTTGCGCTTTCGAATTTATGTGATGGTTCCCTTTTTGCTGTGCAAATGATAGTCATAAGTGAAAGCGACTAAAATTGCACTGTTACGCCACCTGACATAGCATAGGTAGCTAATTTTGCTAATCAAAATTTCAAATAAAATTCTCGATTTGTTGATCATTTGGTATATTTCAAAAGTACTGGCATTAACTTGGTGAGGAATAAAGTCAGGTGCGCACATGCAGTGGTTTTATTATATTGTAAAATTATAAACACTTTGTGTTCAACTAGCGGCTTTCTATGTATGGTATGCGTGACAATTACTTATACTTATCAATCGATTGTTTTACTATTTCTATGCCAAACGTTTGGTAGTCTAGTGTTGTACTGTAATTTAATCAAATATTTTGATAGTTTAGTCGAATCATTAGGTACTTGTGAATGGAAATCTTTTACTTTAGTATCTGAAAGAAACTCTTAAGTTATCTACATCAAGTTCAAACTGAAACAGGTGCAAATTTGTCAAGAAAGGTACCAAAATCCTAAAATCTTAAATTTTCCGTTTCCTGTAAATGCCATGCCTAACATAGGTCTTATCAAATTTCAAGTAGATAGTAAAATTCTGCATACAATATAATACAATCCATGGGGACTTTATATTAGAAGCAAAAAAAGGAACCAAGAACACAAAAAAGTTCAGGGAAAAGGTACAAAAAATCTTAGAAGGCTACGATATCCTAGAACAGCGTTTCTTAAACCCCAGGGTTCCGCGGAGATGACTTAAGGGAACGTACCCATACTACGTGACCCATTTTTTTTGCAATTTTTTACCCCCTTCCCCCCTTCGGTGACCACCTGTAGTATATTTCAAGACCCCCCCTCCTCCCTAGTTTTCATGTAGTCATTCATAAATGATTTTTAATCATTTTTTGCAAAAAGAAAGAAAAAAAAATTATTTGGATTTTATTTGTCTTCAAACATAGTATCAAAAAGAAAAAACTTACAGTGGCTTCAGAAAGTATTCGTAAACGCCTATGTTAACAATGTTAATTGTACATTTTGAAACCGTTTTTTGCCATATAAAAATCAATTTTACAGCAAATCTTTTTAGACATTTTTTGTTGCAAATTTCATTGCCTTCAATTTTGTTTCTATACATTGTTCTATTTTGTTGCACCGCTTCTGACCGACAGAAACGACAGAACAGTCAAAATCGGTGCAACAAAATAGAAAAATGTATCTATATACGTAAAAGCAAAATTGCAGGCAATGAAATTTGCAACAAAAAATGTTTAAAAACTTTTGCTGTAAAATCGATTTTTATATGACAAAAAACGGTTTCAAAATGTACAATTAACATTGTTAACATAGGCGTGTACGAATAATTTCTGGAGCCACTGTATGTAAAAACATTTTGCAAAGTCTCACTTTTTAATCAGTTGACGTCCCGGCATATCGTCGCCTGAGAATCAGAGTATTTTATTACTCTCCACTTGAACATTTTTATAAAACTTCGATTTAAAAAGTTAAATTAATTTTGAAAAAAAAAAAAAGATTTTGGCAATTTGGCCTTACGCTGCAGAGAAATTAACATAGAAAAAAATTGAATAGGTAACTCAATTTATTAAAAAGTATTGACTACGTGATGTAAACCTAACCCCTCCACCGGGGTTACCACGTAGTGGTCCCTGGTAACTTGTGGGGGAATCTCTGAGATCGGGTACCCAACCCCGGTGGATGAGAGAAACCTGCAAGGCTAACGCGAGAGGTAACAGGGTAAGAGGTGACCAAAAATCTCTAAGACAAGCGTGAAATGGACGACGATAAGAAAATTACGACTACGGTGCAGGGGAGTCTCGGAGCCCTAGTATCGGTCGGTGTGTTGGGCGCTGGAGCGGGCCCCCGCCGACCGTCATCAAGCGACTGCTCTGCACCTTCGGTGGCTGACCAGACCGAGATGCAACAAACTACGACTGGCGAAGAAGAAATCCTTCTGAAGTCTGGAGGAAGTTCCAGAAGAAATTCGATATCGGATGACCCTACCGGCGTCGAGATCGAAGATACTATCAAAAAAGTAAATGAAGGACTCAACACGCCCCAGTGCAGGTCAATATACGTGCCTTTCAAGACGCTGTTGCTTAAGCAACTTCAGCTAATCAAGCAAACTCATAGGAGACAGTTCGACAAGCAAGAGTTTCAATCAGCAAGACCGGCTGACCTTAAGCAAGTACTTGACCTGCTCAAACGTCAAAAAGAAAAAGACCCCACAACCGCAGCGATACGCCTGTCGCTTGCGGATTTTGAAGGAATGCAAAGGAAGGTTACAAGGCAACAGGAAACCCTGGACACAGTGATGGAAGTAATCACAAAACAAGCATATATAATAAAAAACCTGCAAAACCAGAACATTCAAATGATGGAAGAAATCATTAAAACGAAGCAAGAAGCCATTCAAAGCAAAGAAGCCGCCAAAACCACGCTCAACAAAATTGGAAAAATGAGAGACACCTATGTACGTCCAAACGGTGGGTAAAACAGTTAAACCAACAATGGCACAGGTGCTGAAGAGCACCAAAAACCAAGCACCGGAGGAATCGAAGAGGCAAGAGTCAAAAAAGCCTCCAGAATCTACGCCGCGAAATCAGACGAACCTAAGAAAGAATTTAATAATTATAGCTTTGATAATAATGTGTTAATAAAACACGAAACGTCAGTCAATTTAATTGATCGCAGACCTTCATCTCAACAATTTAAAAAAAATAAATTAAAAAAATTCTAAGAAAAATAATTTTATTGTATTTCTATTGTTATACATCAACATGTTGATCAAAATTTTGATTTAAAAAATGATAAAGATATTGACCGTGGGAACAGGCCATAAGATTTGTATTTTTTTAGAAGGTCCATTTCTGGTAATTTTGGATTTATAAAAATGGTATGATATTGTAATAACATAATACATATATTGAAAGCGTTCTTTTGAGTTCTTCTTCTACTTTCCCTTCAAAGATGAGTCCATTATTGCACATATTATCGCTGGCTGCTTTGCACACTTGTTTACACGTAAAGCTGAAAAAATGTAAATTAAAATGATTTCCTATCGGAAAGAAGCAATATTCGCACAATTTAATGCATCTATGAAATAACCGACTGGGATTAGGTTATAGTATTTGGTTAGTATTTACGGAATAGCTAGTATTAATTATTGTAGTATTGGAGGTCAGGATGATCTTTGAAACAGCATCTCAAAAAATTGCGAAAGTTTGCGGACAGATTATGCCTAAACTGTGATATTTTCGATAAACCTATCTACAGGATACTGGGAGTGTGAGCTACGAGTATATTATAATGATGAGCAAGCATGGATTCAAGCCTTTCAAAATGAAGATATCTGCTAATTTAAGTAAGTTATACAGTCGGTGACAAAATTAAGTTAACATCAATTATGTTTATAAATTTTTAGTAATTTCTACAAATTAATAATTTGGTCATTTTTTCTTCAATCTGTGCAGTTTTCCAACACTTTTTGATGAGAAACAGCACCACACTAAAACGTTTCCGCCACCATGTTTAACCGCCTTAGGTTTAACTTAGGTTTAACGTAGATAGGTTTAACCTATCTTAACTAAAGAGTCACACCATGTTTCCGCCTCACTCTTTTACGTTTTTTTTGACCTTAATAATTCGAAATCACTTTAATCTGACCATATGTGACCTGTACTATGAAAAGGGACCTTACGTCGGAAAAATCAATTTTCACTTTTTTTGGTGATTTTTATAGGTAAAAAGACGCTCTTTCGAATGGCGCGAAGCACAAGTTTCTATCTTCATCACTCACTTCACAAAAAATCAATCTCAAAGTTAAACATAAAAACATGAAAAATCATCAAAAAATTTTTTTCACTTTTTTTAACGTTTCCTATAGAGAGAAAAAAGAAAACATACTTTAAATGTTTAAACGCGCTTTACAGGAAAATTAGTTTTCCGATGTTAGGTCCCTCTTCGTAGTCCAGGTCACATTATGATGGATTTTCACAACAATATTGGCTTGTTTAAATACTTATTTGCAAATTCAAGCCTCTTTGCTTTATTCTTACCACTAATTAATAGTTTCTTGAACTAAAAAAAAGCTTCCCAAACCAAATTTTTTTTTAGACGTCGCCATCGATTAATAGCAGTCTTTGTATAACATCAATGTTAGTGTTTTCCTTTAACAGTTGTGTCGAAATTAAGCTATTTTTTCTTAATCTATAGGAATAACGTTTGATCGAAGTATTTTTAAATATATATATATATATATATATAAAATAAATATATATTGTAGTGATAAGCCCCTTTTTCGTTGGGTGTCACTTGTAGTGATAATCGTTCCGCTATCAGGACTAAGTCGTGGTTAGTGGTAAGCCACGTTAAATATAATATTGAACGATGATTTATGATTTTTAAGGGAGAAAATGAACATTAATAAATTGCCGGCTTGAGATGTTCTCTCCTTCACCCTGTATATCAGCTTGGACTGTTGAACGCAACCTAAGATTTTGACAGCTGCTTGCTTAAAGACTTGAACAGCTTACTTTTTTGATTCACTTTGAAATTAAATACCAATAAGAAGTAATTGCAATATAAAGGTTTAATTTTGTTAGATTACAACATTGAATTTTATTATATTGTTTGTGACAATCAAAACATAGCATTAAAATATTACGGTGAGTAAACATAACATTCAAATTTATTACAATTTAACCTTTCCTTATTTTAGAATTACGGAAAGAATATTTGTTATGAAATGGGGTGCACCTTTAATTATTATCTCGAGATAAATACCTTTATAATTTAAATCAAATAAGAAAGCTTTAAATTCCAACATCGGTTTGACGTTCTCCAATGTGACAGGAACAACTCGCATCCATTTCAAATAATTGTAGATGATTTTGAAAATTAATCGAATTCCAAATAACATTCGCTTCACAAAACACTTAATCGAAATTAATTTGAAAGTTCAAATTTATTAATGTAAGTTTGAATTTATTTTTCGTTAACCGCACTTTCCCAATTACGAACAATAATATGTTTTCCGATGACAAAATTCTAACCAAATTTCGACGTGGATTTGGTGCCGGTCGAAATTACACTGCCTTTCGCTTTTTTTGCGCTTCTATTTATGCATTTTTCTTAACTGGCAATCTTGATCTTTCAAAAAACATTAAAATGCGACATTTTATAAATTTCATGGAATATTTGATATTTTAAAGGAAATTTTTATCTCTCCGATTTTTTTCAAACTTTCAGGAAAGCTTCCTTATTTTTCCCTTGAATTTATTACAAACTTTCGTAAAATTCTATCCATTAATGTGTGTCCTATGAGCAATTGAAGTTTCAAATGTCACCGTTTCGACCAAACTTTACTTTCTACTTTCTTGTCTAAATTTTCTTTAAAAAGATTTGATTCTTAAATGTACTTCTTCATGAGGTCCTCCTGATCATTTCTATGTCCACTTTTACTGCCAGAAATTGCTTTTCACAAACTTAAGTCCATTTGAAATTTACCTATTTTTGACACTTTACGGAATGTCAACATATGCAGATTTCTCCTGCATTTATGCATCAATTTGTTCGAATTTTTGTCCACACACTTCTTACAAGCTATTACATAATTATATAACAAAAGATTTTTTTAATTTACAAAATTGGTTCTCAAATTCAAAATTGATAGTTAAAGTCCTACATCTTCCACACCTTCACCCAAATCAACAAGTAAAAGCTTTTTAATTTAGGCTATATGCCTGTTTACTAATGTGCATCAATAATTTCTAGTCAAATTTCCAAAAATTGCAATCAAAAAGTGACAACGAGCAATGACACCCGAAATCCCCGATTCTCAATCAAACGAAGCATCACAATCCAAGCCAGATCGACAAACCCATTTAAATATGACTTTATTGAAGGTAAGCTTGACCAATTGTCATCATAATAATATTTTATTACAAACAAACTAATTCTATTTTGAGTTTTAGGTGAAACAAAGTATCCCGAGCTGACAAATATGGTTTTCCTCATTTCGGAATGGTATCTGAATCAATTTCATATAAATCATGGCTCAACTATCAACATAAACTAATGTGCAAACAACTTAATATGGAGTCGAGTCTCCCCTGAGCGTCATGTGTTAATAACACTGCAATATATTAAATAAATATATGGTCCACCCCCGAGAATATTAAGTGATCGCTTCGAAAAAATTATATTTGTTATTAGTTATAAAATGAAGTATTTTACCGTTGGTTTCATTCAAATCTAAAACCTCCAACTTCTATATAAAAATTCAAAAAATTCATTTTTCACACTATTTTTTTTTGAAGGGCGATTACATCCCTTAAAGACGCGTGTTAGCAGTTAAAAAAATTAGGGGTCTCTTATATTTTGATGCTCTGCCACATATCCAAAAATTATTCAAATCGGTGAGGGACACCGGGGATCATTTGCAGTTGTAGACAAGACCACTTGCCGTATAACAAACACAAGGTAAGTTTTTAAAATTTTAGTTTGTGCTTGCTTTTCGGGGCGTCGCGTCGGGGTCTTGTAAATGAAAAATGTATAGACGAAATGTTATAATATAGAGTCTACCAATTAGAACGATAGAACTTGTTTTTTTAATTATAACTCATCCGTGTAAGATACAATGGATTTGTTGGTATTTGTTTGAAGTTCAGTTCATACTATTTATGTTTTGAAAAAAATATTCTTTAAATGTCCACCTTTGGATCGTTTGCACACACGCATTCTATGGGCCCAATTTTTGATGACTTTTCCAAGTAAGGCTGGCTGAATACCAAGAATTACTCGCTCGATGTTGGCTTATTCTTTGCGGTTTATTAGCTTAAACTAACGACTTTACTTAGCCCCAAAGAAAGAAGTCCAGCGGAGTTAAGTCACACGATCGCGGATGCCAGTTGACAATAGTCTAATTTTACGAACTTTTTGAGATGATCGACTCCCCTAACTTTTCTTTCAATAAATCGATTGTTTCGTTCGAAATGTGGCATGTTGCGCTGTCCTGTTGAAACCATATCTCTCCGAGATCCATTTCATCCAATTGGGCCACACAAAGTTTGTTAACATCTGAGAGCTTCTCACTGCTCATTTTTAAAGAAGTAAGGTCCAATGATGTCTCCAGACCACAAATCGCACCTAACAGTAACTGTTTTTGGATGGAAGTCACTCTCATGGACCATCTGTTGATTTGTTTCAGCCCAGTAACAGATATTCTGCTTAATAACGAAGTTTATTAAAATTCGTGTAATGCTCTGAACGTAGCTCGAACAGATCTCCCACTTTGGTAATATAATTTTATGATTTGCAAACGTTCTTGCAGAGTCAGTCTTGCCATGATGAAATGCTGAGCCTTACTGAATAAAATACACTATGATAGACATTAATGTCATTTATAACATGGCGGCAATACCTATCTAAAGTTCTATCACTCTTATTGGTAGACCCTATACTTGTAGTTTATATTATATATTTGTAAAAAAGGCATATCCCTGCAAGCAGGCCCGTATTTGAGGGGGGGTTTTGAGAGTTCAACCCCCCCCCCCCGAAATAAAGCGCGAGATAAAATCCTAGACTATCGCACCCTTAGACGACAACTGTCGTAACTTTCAAAAGCATGTTTTGAGATAATTGCATTTTAAAATTTGCAAAGCTGTACATTCTTATGAAGTTTAGAACTGTTGTTGGCTAAATAGCGCTTAAATGATAAGCAATGGAAGTTACGACATTGTTCTACTAAAAAGAGCTTTAAAAAATAAATAAGAATCCATCAAAACCTGAAAATTTGCATTTCTAACTTTACAGTAGAGCGATTGTCCTTGAAAATTTCAAAAGTTTTTGCCTGCGGCGCAATTTCCTGGGGGTATTCTATACCCTCCACTCCCCCCGGTGTTCGGGCTGACGCAGGCCACTTTTATTTATTATTCAACCCCCCCTGAATTAAAGTTCGAGATACGGCCCTGCCTGCCAACAAACAAATTCTTATTGTCAACCGGTTTCGATCTTTATTTGATCATCCTAAGGATAAAGTGTCTATAAATTATAAATTCGAAATTTTGTAAGTCTTAATTAGAATTTTCGACATAATATTTTAATATTATCTTTTTTAAAATGTTTTTAACAAATAAGAAATATAGTAATACTTATATAAACAATGCAATTCAATACGTATTATCTTCTCTAAATTGTTTTTATAGATACTTTGTCCTGAGGATGATCAAATAAAGATCGAAACCGGTTAACAATAAAAATTTGTTTTAATTGCAAGGATAAATCTTTTTTACAAATATAGAATTTGACCTTACACTATAGGAGTCCTTCATCTTACTTACAGTTTATATTTAAAAGTAATAAACAGGGCCTAATAGTATTTTCAGTAATCTTTTGTTGATTCAAATTTAATTTCAAATGATAAAATTTAATTTATTTAACAAACATTAATATTGGAATAAATGTATCAGACAATAATTATAAATATTATACTTAGTAATGTTTATTTTTATTAATTTTATCTAATTTGCTTAAGCCATAATTAGTTAGATCAAACCGCGGATAAAAATGAAAATCATTATAGCACACCATCAATTTGAGGCCTTTTTTGTCTTATTTTAATTAGATTAATCAAAATTTCAATGAATCTTGTTTTAAAACTTATTAAGTAAATTAAAATTAAATGTTTGAATAGCATGGATCTCAACTCGCAACATGCTAATTTCGTGAAATTGAGAGAAATTAGGCTCCAAAGTAAACAATTACAATTTATGATATGTTGCCTCTGTAGATTAATAATTGTTAAAAATTACATCAGACAGGTTAATTACATTTTCAAAAATTATATACGAATAATAATTATAGAAGACAATTATATAAAAAATAATAAAATTTTTTGATGCTTAATGATGAGACGTAGGATGTGCGGCGATTACCTCGTTCTTTAAATTCTTTAGGAATTTCTAGAATTCTTTGGAAACCTCAGAATTTTTGGAAATCTTGAAATTCGTTGAAAATCCTTGTTTTTGTACATTCAATTAGGACAATAAACATCGGCTAGATTTTCCCTGGGTTTTATTAACCCTTTCAGTCACGAATTTTTGTTATTGAAGTTAAAATTTTGAAACTAAGAACAGAGCTTAAATGATTTATTTAAAAATTTTCGAAATACATTTCAAGGTTTTACGGCCCAAACTTTTCGAAAAAAAAATGTTCCTCAGAATAAATCAGGGTAAATCAGGGTAAATTAAAAAAAAAAAGTTAAACCAAGAAAAGATTTATTTTCTATGAAAAACTTGAAAACAATTTCGATCATGTGTAATACACAAATGCACAAAGCAAGTGTCATTTTTACATCTTGTGCCGTCTTTACTTTCATCGAATAAAGGCAAATGATCTGTTTCTTCAATTCGAATTTCATTTATGACCCTTGTTTCCGTTTTTGGTTTTTTTGGGAGACATTTCTATATAGACATATAATTTAATACATGTTCCCTTAGACGATAGTGATGATTAAACCGATTAAAATGTATTTAGTTAATATTGGTAGTTATCAGAAGTTCATGTTCGTTTTAATGACCATAGTGACCGAAAGGGTTAAATTAATTTTTATAAAGCATAAAATCGTAATAGTACGTTAGCTACAGACAAGAAAAGAAAAATTCAAAAACTTTTTTCTCGAGTACTATTGAAAAGCCTTGAATATCATTGTAGCCCAGTTTATCCCAGGTAATGTAGGGAAGAGGTTCCTCAGATAAGCGAAAACTCGGATAACATGGAAGATATAAGAAATTTAAAAATTTTAATAAACTTATATGTATTTTTTTTCGTTTTTGACCTTGACGTTCTGTCAATTGGCCAGACTTTTGTAAATGTAAAACCACTTCTTAAATCCACACCGTGCTGATGCACACCGGAATGCACACTGCTAAGAAATTCTGTCAAGTCCGAGAATCGAACCCAGAATTTCCGCTCTGTAACTCAACCAGCGATGACACCAATCCACTGCTGTGGTTAATATTTATGTATTTGAAATGGTGGAATGAAAAGTATAGTAGAAAAGTATAATCAAAAAATCTGATGTGAACACCACATGACTTCCTGTTAAACTGTTAATAATTTTCTTATTAATAAAATGTAAAATCATTATTTTGAACTTCGGAAAATTCGCACAATTTTGGTCAAAATTTGAAAACTGAAAGTTTGTGTCCACACCCAACGTAAATTCGAAACCCAACGAAAGTCCTTGATAATTTTAACTAATATAAATTTTAAATTTTGTTTGTTTATTTATCAGTTTTAAACATTAATCAGTTTGTTTATCAAATTGCTAGTTTGACTTGTATGTTAGTTAATTGTTATATTGTTTGTAAATATACATTTTATAAATTTTAAATATTATCTCATACCGTTTTTACTTGTTTAAAATGTTTCTAAGAGAAAGTATTATGTGTTTAGAAAATCGGAAAAACATTAGTTTTTAGTTAGAATCTGGTTAATCTGTTCGTGCGCATCATGAATTGCCTACCCGTATGGATTTGCGAGTTATTTTTGTAAACTACTTTTTTTTATAAACAAGAATTTCCCCCAAAATCTGAAAACCGAAGAATATTGGGATTACAATACTTTCTTTTTACAAGGAAGTAAAAAGTACATACGGTGGCTCCTGAAGCATTTGTACACTCCTATATTGACAGGACCTATATTATATTTCAGACAGTATTTTGTTATAAATTTCATTGCCTTCAATTTTATTTAATAATAATAATAATAAAATAAAATTTACTAGATAAAATGCCTGCCATGTTTTTATTCTATTGCACCGCTTCCGAAATATAGAAGACAATATTTTCTGTATTTTACCTAGTCTTGTTTAAGTCGCTGTCAGTCAGAAACGTTGCGACAAAATAGAAAAATTTATATAAGTAATCAAAATTGAAGACAATGAAATTTTCTACAAAAAACGTCTAAAAAAGATTTGCTATAGAATTGATTATTATATGACAAAAAACGACTTCAAAATTTAACAGCCCAAAAAAAAACATCAAAAATTTAAAAAACGATGCATACACTTACAAGAACTGCAGGAGCTAATTGCAGAAACTGCAATCTACTATATTATATAAAAACTGGTTTATTAATCGACATAAATTGGTTTTTCTAAATTCAATTCTTTGTAATAAATTGTTGCGGAAAATTCCCAGTTCCATATTAATTAGTAAGCAGAACGTTTCATTTCAACGTGTTGTGTTATTGCTTATTGTTAATGGTTCTAGATAATTGCAAGAAAGGAATTTTGTATCGTCCTTGATTATTGTATTAAATTGTTGACATATTTAGAAAATCATATTGTACATTATAATCTAACTTGGCAGGACATTAAAAAAAAAGTTACGCCTGTCTAGAGATTTCTGATTTCTCCGACCTGTAATAGTTTCGTCCGCATGGTTTGAGGGAAAACTAGTGCATTGGATTCGTTACGTTTATCTACAGTGTTTTACAAAATTTGTGGTGTGCAAGTGCATTAACTTACGGTTCCACAATAATTGGACAGATTGAGGTAAGCAATTTATGTTTTTTCGAATTACATAATCTAGTGTTTACTTTCTACACATTTTGTTTTTCTATTACTATATTTAAGGTTTTCTTTTTATTTCTTTTTATATGAAAACTTTATTTTCCAAAATTCAATTTTAACACTTTCTTGTTATCATTTTTTTACACTTATGTACCCACTATATATTATAAGTACACAATTTGCTGTAAAGTTTTTACGACTTTATATAAAGTGGCTACTATAATTTTTAAGGGGCCATTTTGCATTAACGCTCCTGAAATTATGAAGGAATAAAAACACATACAGTTTTTTCAAAACCAAGAATTTTTGATTAATAGAACAGGAAAAACTTTTCTACTTTTTCAATATTTCTGGAAGTACAAAAAAATCGGCCGATGGGAAAAACGCATAAATCATGAATTTTTAAATTGAGCTTTGCAGTTCCACGTGACATCAAATTTGACCCAATTAAGCCTTTTTGCATGTTCGCAAAGGTTAACTAGTTTGTATAATTTTCCTAATTGTGCAACAACTAGGTACAAGGTCGTCAAAATTGAATAGGTAAATCTAAATAATTGTAAACTAAATTATATAAGCAAAATGCTTCGCGGGATGGTTACAAAAATATTTTCATACATTTGACCTTTCGCATTTACATAAATATTTATGAGGTGGTTTTTACAATGAACCAGTTTTGTCCAGAAAAGTTGAAAATAAACAATAAGTGATTGACCGACTAAATTAAAATTTAGCAGGGTAAATCCAGGACTAAATTTTTTAAATTCCAAAAAAATTTTGGAGATTTTTGATTCATTTCTAATTGATCCCAATGAAGTGCGCTTAAGTTTCATTGACCTCAAATATTTACTATAGTTACATCACTAGTGCAATAAAATATTCCTGCAAATAAAAATTATTTTAGTAATAGTTAAGTTCAAAGTTGCTTAGCAATGACAAGAGTCTGTTAACAAACGGAAAAACCGATGCTGTAGCTAGAAAATTTTACTCTATTGTCAATAGACTCAAGTAGCATTGCTTAAAAGCAATATTTAAATTAGCGATAAATAGAATTGTGTAAAAAGCAACGTTGTTTATAGAAAACAAATTCAAGATGATTTGTTTTACAGCGTAAAAATTACAATTACAAATTACAGCGTTAGTTTTCTTGTACCTTGATTTTATCTTTGCACACATATGGCGCTGTTCCATCGAAATTGCAGAGCTCTAACTTTTTATTGCGTTTTACTTGAGAACCAATATAAAGGGGAAAAAATTGTTTAGACCGGTCGTTTGTAGAATTTTCCGCTCTACAATTTTTGTTTAGTAAGTTATTTTTTGTGTTTCGCTCATTTACGAATATATTAAAGTAATACATCATATTTTGCCATTGACTCCTCCTTTTTTGGAACTTACAGAAAGGGTATCTATGTAAACTCTTTTTATTTAAATGCACAATCATTTTTTGGCTTAAATCCAATAATTCACCTGATTTGCAATTTTGAACGTGTTCTGGGTTAAATTCGTCTTCAGTGACTGGAGATTACCGAACTTCTCCTTCAATAAATCATGTGTTTGACCAGCTGTAAGGCATGTGGCACCATCTAGTTGAAACCACATATCACTGATGTCAAGTCAATCCAATTCTGGCCAAAAATAGTTTTCCGACATGGCACGATAGCGAACTCCATTGACAGTAACCTGGAGATCATTTTCAATTTTCATCAACAAAAGCTTGTTGACAAACAATTAAGCCAGAAATGAGCTTCATTGCTAAAGATAATTTTTCAATAAAATTCAGGATTTTCTTCAAACTTTTGCAAAGCCCAAACTCAGAATTTCGGTAGTAATTTTTAAGGACGGCACCCTATTCCACCGATGATTGAAAGTTAATCCCCTACCCCAGAATGGTCAAGGTGGGCTAGCGGTAGATTCCACCGATGAAGGTCAGGGTCAGCTTATTGAGAATTGGAAGGAGTACAATGGAGTATTAAAAATGAGCAAATCCTTAAGAAAAATGTGAAACGACTGAAAAAAATTCTGCAATTTATTAATAATTTATTTATAAAAAACAGAATAAAATTTTAAAAAAACGATAAAAAATTAAACGAAAAAAAAAATAAAAATTAATTAATGAGTAGTATCTAAACATAAATTTAATAACGAAATTAAAAAAATATTATCGTTTTGTAACAGTAACCTACCGACGTATCATTGGTTAAAGAAAACGTAACTTTTTAACGCCGATCTACATTCTACAAAATTACGCAATACATTTTTGCAACAGCATTTTGGGGGTAGAGAGGGGGGTTATTAAACTCTGTTTAATTATATGAATACACGAATTATATGAATTATATGACTTACACACTATCCAAGCTGGAGTACCACAAGGTAGTATACTGGGCCCTATTTTGTATTTACTATACACATCCGATCTACCCACATCAAGTCTCACAACGGTAGCCACATTCGCAGATGATACTGCAATAATGGCATCCCATGAAGATCCAAAAATAGCATCTAGAATTCTGCAATCAAATCTAAACATGATACAAAACTGGCTTGAGAAATGGCGCATCAAGGCTAATGAAACAAAATCAGTTCATGTCACCTTCACTATGAGGAAAGATACTTGCCCGCCTGTCAAACTAAATGGTTGCTTATTGCCACAAGCCTCAGATGCTAAATATCTTGGAATTCATCTTGATAGAAAACTAACATGGCGTAAACATATTTTTACTAAAAGGAAACAACTTGGAATCCAATTCAGCCAAATGTATTGGATTGTTGGTCGAAAGTCACAACTCTCCCTTGAAAACAAGTTACTACTATACAAGGCCATAATCAAGCCAATCTGGACCTACGGCATCCAACTGTGGGGATCTGCTGCTGCATCACATATCGACATTATTCAGCGATTTCAAAACAAAGTACTGCGAGTGATAGTTGATGCGCCCTGGTACGTTCCAAATAGTGTTATACAACATGATATTACTATTGCTTCGGTTAGGGAAGAAATCAAAAGATTTAGTACAAATTATCGCGACAGACTTACAGTGCACCCTAATGTGCTTGCCAATCAACTATTAGTGCCCAGTGAAGAAGTGCGCAGACTTAAAAAATTCAGACCCGCTGATCTTCTTAACAGATTTTAAACTTATCTATTGTAGAAAATGTTATACATATGTACATACTTCATTAACAGAATAAGTTTATAGGTTGATTTGGAATATGCAGAGTGCTCACAGGAGCACTCGGCACATGTCATGTATTTTTATAATTAAGCTTATTATCATTTGTTTGATAGATTGCTGTATCTAAGAGTTAATAAAAAAAAAAAAAAAAAAATTATATGAATGCTGTTAAGTTTAATATACGTTCTTGCTTGTACTTCTTTCAGTTTCTCCAAAAACGTATAATTATAATGGTGGATGGGCAGTATAAAACTGCAAATTAAACATATTGTGAAAAAACTCATGCCCGGTTGCACATAGGCTAATTAACATTTAATCTATGATTAATGATATTCAACATTGTCGCAACAATAAATTTTCATTGTCAAAAACCTTTAAGGTGCTGCTGGATCAATACGAATAGATCATGAACTCTAGCAGATGTCACTAGTTGCTTTATGGCATTTTATTTTATTCAAGATACATACCTTTTTAACAGGTATTATTGTAACATAGACATTCAAAATCTGAAAAATAATTTCAAATAAATTCAAAGATTATACAAACATGAAATTAGATAAATCATTAGAACAAGGTAAAGGATAGCTTATAAATTACGGTAGCTCTGAGCTGTATTTACCAATACAGTAATAGGTGTGTAAGTGTCGACATCTTTTTGAAAATGCTTAAACTGCACGTTTTTTCTGATTGGTTAATGTCATGGCACTAATTTGAAATTTTTTATAGATTATTAGAATTCTCGTGTTAAGTTTGCAAGTCAAACCAAGAAAGTTAATCTTACATTTTTTGTCTAGATTTTAGAGTGGATCCGAGATTTGACGTGGTTTCATTTGTGAAAACCGACCCTCCGCACCCTTCGCTCTGGTCCCCACCGCTTTGGGCCGCTTTCACAAACGTCGTACTCGCTAAAAATATCTCTCTAGACCGGTGTAGCCGGGAATTTTAACCCCCTTTTATTTTAAATAAAATATCCCGGTAAATATTCCTTAGAGAAAATTTACCCCCAATAAAAAATGATTAGGGGGTAAAATTTCACTAGGGAATTTTTACCGGGGGGTAAAAAAGCTTAAAATATTCTTAGTGAATTTTTACCCCCTTAAAAAATTTTATAGGTAAATAAGAATTTTTATATCTGGTTATGTATCAAATTCCATAATATTTTACTGCGAAATGCTAAAATATCTTCCTCAGTTATTGGAAGAATTAAATAGGATAATTTAAAAGTTTAACACAAAATTTATTTAAAACTTACATTTTCTTATACACTTTTTTTTACCGAAACTACTACTTCAAAATTTTTTGAATTTTTATAGTTCAAATATATTGCCAGATTTTTGTAACTATTTTTCTGTTCTTTGAAAAGGAGCATTGAACTGGGAAACCTTTAGCCATGCAGGATTTTTTGACATTTGAGTAAACGAATATATATCGGCTCCTGCAGTGTAAAGCATCTCAACATCTGTATCCCAAATTGCATTTTCGTCTATTTTCGTCATATTCATGTAATTCTTAACGCCAGAAAACAGATCAATTTCTTGTTTTCGAGTTTTCATAAATTCTGTAATTAGCTTTCGTACTTCCTTGTGCTGATCTTCACTTCCAGTAATGCAGAAAGATATGCATCTAAAAAAACAGTTACCGTCTGCCTTGACGTCTATAACTGTGTGAGGCGAATAGAGCGACAAATTTTTTGTTTTCGCAAAGTCGGAATTCTTATGAAATGAAAGTCCAAGCTTCTCACAAAGTCGTTTTTGCCAAAAGTTATTTATGGGATAGAAACGAAATTGTGATTTTTCTGTTATGCAATTAATTTCTTCAACAGATGATTCATGTTTTTCATTTTCGCCATTTTTTTCTTGAGATTCGTTGTCGTGGTAATGTTTTAAATTACTGATAGAATATCTCTTTTTCAAAGATTTTCCCACTTTCGACCGTAAAATGCAGTTGCCATTGCTCAGAATTTTCTCTATGGCGTACGGTCCTGTATAGGGTGCTTTTGTCCAACCACCTTTGAGATCATTTCGTCTGCAATTTCGTACCAGTAGCGATTCTCCAACTTTAAATTTCACTGCATTTTCACGACGCTTGTCATAAGAAGTTTTTTGCTTTTCTTGACTTTCCTTTATATTTTCAGTGGTCTTTTGAAGTACGCACTTTTGAATTTTTAATAAAAGTCTCGAACACAAACGCACCTTGCTTCCCTGACCAGGGGGCATGGTGGCGTTTGAAAACTACATTTTATACACCCTTCCAAACAATACCACCCCGCCGCACAGAGACCCCCATTCCTCCACTGCGATTTTTTGAAATGTGGGAGATTCCCCCGCCACACCATGTATTACTATTACTTTGACAATTTAAATAATAAATTATCCTATTTTATTTATTTTTATTCTTCCAAAATCTGAGGAAGATATTTTAGCATCTCAGAATAAAATATAATCGAATTTGATACATAAACACTAATAAAAATTCTGATTTACCTATAAAATTTATTAAGGGGGTAAAAATTCACTGAGGTTATTTTGAACTTTTTTACCCCCCGGTAAAAATTCTCTAGGGAAATTTTACCTCCAGTCAAAGAGCTCCAGTAAAAAATGATTAGGGGGTAAAATTTTACTAGGGAATTTTTACCGGGGGGTAAAATTTCACTAGGGAATTTTTACCGGGGGTAAAATTTCACTGGGGTAAATATTCCCGGTTACACCGGCCCTACTCGGCAAAGTGTGCTACCAGGAAAGGGTGGATCTCTCTCAATGTGGACTCAACGATCCCTTTTTTTATCCACGTCTCTACGATTCATACGCCACCCCGTATATGGCTTATTTATATTTAGAACGAGTCTGATTTAGAACAGCTTATTGACTTAACAATTAAAAAATTACATTTCTGACCAGTCTACCTGCCAACGGCAGCGGTGGAATAGTCATATGGGATTATTGGAACCCTTGACCATCGGTGGAAAGAGAAACCGTCCATTTTTAATAATTTCCAAACGGGTATGGTGTTTGTCAAAACGGCCCTGGGCGAAGGGTGCAGAGGGTCGGTTTTGATTAATTTAACTACGGAAAATCTCGGATCCACCCTAAAATCGAGACGTCTATAGACTTATCAGCTATCTTACGGACCCTTACGTAGGAGAAGAAGGAGTCAAAAATTACAAAAATCGTCCTTACGTAATTTATGGACGCTCCCCTTTCCAAAATAGTTCCAATGATAATAATAATCAATAACAAATTTTAAATATTAATTGTGAGATCAAGGCTCAGGGGTAATGGAGAATTGTTGCATTTACTCAGGGCCGGCGTTACCATATGTGCGAACGGTGTCTTTGCACAGGGCGGCAGATTTATGGGGCGGCAAATTTTCGTATTTTTGCATGTGAAATTTTGTATATTTTATTAAATATCATTTATTTTTAATAAATATCATTTTATTTTATATCTTTGTGGCTTCTGTTTATTCAGACGTCCAGTTTGTTTTACCATCATCTATCAAGCTCTTAAGTAATTCACTATTCACTATATTCCTATGAAAGCCATGAAGCCATGATTCCTTTAAAAAAATTTAGACCCTAAAAGCTGGCCTAAAGTCAAAAACTCAAATGCTACTTAGCATTGGACGGATTTGTGAACTTGCACAGAACGGAAAATTGGCTAGCGCCGGCCATTATTATATTTAAATATAATGAGAGGGGGGGGCAATTGTATCTAATTCCTAGCGTTTAAACGTCCCTGCGTTCAAACGTCTTTCCGTTCAAACAACCGCGTTCAACCGGCGGCGTTTAAGTGTCCTAGACCGCATTGTTTTGGTGTTTTCTCCTATATTCTTTTATTAACTTTTTTACTTGTTTTCTTTAAGTCGCTGTAACTCGTAAACGGCGAAAGAAAATAAAAAAATGTATAGAAACAAAACTGAAGGGATTAAAATTTGCAATAAAAAATATCTGAAAAGTTTTGTTGTAAAAGCGAGTTTTATATGTCAAAAAACGGTTTCAAAATGTGCAATTTACATGGTTAATATAGGGGTGTATTAATAATTGTTGGAGCCACTGTAGCTATTTCATATGATTATTAGAAATTCAGTATTGAAAAAGAAAACAAACTTTTACTAATCTTGAATTAAATTAGCTAGAAATGAGGATTCAGGTTCACTGTTTAAAAACTAAACAATATCAGTCAATGAAACATACATTACACATACCATTAGTCACCATTGCCATAACAATGAATGAAGAGTTGCAAGGAGAGCGAAGTGTGAGTAATTCTTCAATGAATCTTATTTGCATTATTTAGTAGGTGTAGGTAGACGAGATTGTAATTCAAGACTTTTTAGGTTAATCACAAGTCCAATTTTTAAATTAATCATTAAGTATTTATTGAGTTATCAATAAGCAAAATGGGTTTCAAGTTCATAAATCAAAAATAAATTGTTATTAATTATTATTTTAGTCGTCACTTGAACGAAGTATTCTACCATGTAGTACAATGTCGTTGCGTTGTGCCCTCCCCTCCGTACTCATACTCTTATACTATTTACAGTAATATCACGTGAAAAATATTTTCACTACTACTGTTTTATTTTTATATGCCTACTAAATACTTTTTAATTATGTTTTCGATAATATAAATAAAAATAAAACTTAAATTGTTCCATCAGTCAAATAGATAGTATTGTTTTATAGATTATCTGCACGTAATAACTTAAAAAGTTTGCCGATAAATCCAATAAGTGATCTTTAAATCTCGAGAGCTTCCTGTACTTGAAAGTTTGCTAATATAGATGTTTTAAAAATATTCCCCCCTTGGAAAATTTTGAATTTTGAAGTGTCAATAAATTGTTTAAAATTTAGTTGTTGACGCCATCTATAGGCGAGAGAACAAGGCAATTATCAATTTTTCGATTATTTTGTTGGTGGCGCCACCAAGTTATAAATTGTAAAATGAGAATTTACGATTTAAAAAATTCAAATCGTTAACGCGATTCGTGACTATAAAATTTAATTTCATTCATATGACTAACCCATTTAAGCTGAATAAATTATTTAAATGTTTATCATTCGTTGCCCACGTGAAATATTTTAGCACTCGAAACTCGATAATAATTCATTTCATTAATTTTTCTGAGTCACTTATGTCACCATGGAGTTGTTTTAATATTAAAAAGCGCTAATACACTTATTAAAATTATCGATAAAATGAACAAGTACCCAATTATCAGAACCGACTTTACTTTTTATGATTACGTAAAATTTTATGCGTTACATAAATTACTTAAGTCGACTGTCGCAAAATTTCAATCAGGATTTAGAAATATAGATAGGTAGGTACTCTGATAAAGTGATAAGTACGGTAACGTTTACATAATAAATATGGGTAATAAAATAATTGTCTCGATTAGATAACGTAACTTATTTCCAATGTGTGATCCAAAAATTTGATATTGATAATAGTTTAAACAAATTTTAGGTTTAACCAGTACCGAACTAGGAACCTAGAGCCCCAAGAATGAATTTTTTATTTTTAGTTTTTATTTTTTTAATTTTTATTATTATTAGCTTATAAAAGTTTTATTTAAGTTATTTTTTTGTATACACGGATATCAATGTAACATAATAATAATAAGTATATTAAGGTGGTTGGCGTTGAAAAAATACTAATAAACAGGAAAAAATTAATTACTATAAAGTTTAAATAACAAAACATAATAATTTGCAGTCGATAAGTATAATCGCATATTTAATTTAATTTGTATTTTGAGTAATTGAGCGATAAAAAATAGTATTGCTATATTTATTATAATAGCACTATATTTGACACGCGGTATCAACAATCTGCCACACTTAGCACTCTTTGATTTTTAATTTGTTTATTAATGATTGTCTATTTGATTGGTTTGTATACAAATACAACTATATTTTTGAAGTAAATATAATATAATAATTCAAACTAAATTTTTTGCTGTATCAATTTATTACTAGCAGACAGGTGTGTGCTGTTTTGGCATTTTATTCTTTACGAAATATTTCCACCATGTTTGATAGATGGTCCACCGTGGTATCAAAGTAAGCGGAAGATGGTACCACGTTAGGAGGGGCAGGAAGCCCCAGGCTCTAGCTTCTGCAGACCCGGAATCTCGCAGAGCACATTTGCAGAGGTGTGCACACATGTGTCACGTAATGTAATTAATTAGATTAAGCCGCGGATCACCCCGCTAATTACTCTTATACAACATAATACATAGCATGCCAAACTCGTTTTGTTTAGATTCCGAAACCTTTCGCGGGTCACAAAACTTCCGTTAAAAAAATATTTTTGTAGTTGTAGTTGTTATAAAATGTCGCGTGCCACAATGGAGAACTTTCCTAATATTTTTGAATTTTTTATTTGAAAGTAGAGATCAAACGAAGTCTTTGGTTTTTGTTTCAGATTTTTTTGAGTGCGTTTAGTATAAGAAAAAAATTATTGAAATTTTAAATCGGCAGAGTTATTACGTCATAAACCTACCTTGAGCGGGAACGCATAAACCAATAAGATTTTAGACTATTCAACCTTGTTGCCTATGTTTCTTTCATTTAAATGTTGGTAATGCAGAAAATTATTATATAAGTTTGACGGTCGTGTGTTATTGACATTTGATTGCTTATTTTTATTTTGTGAACGAAGCTAATATTGCATTATATTGCAATATATGCATAATATTGCTACTGCCAATAATAATCCACTTAAGAACTGACAACATCGGACGGCCTTGTTTAATTCTGATTGGTGATCTATGGCGGGCAGATTAAATATTTTTTTTAATTTAAAAATTTGTTTTTAAATTCTACGCCAAATTTTAGGACCAACCAATTATATCATCATGCGGTACCATATTGCACCCCGGCTACTTATAATTTGAAACAAGTGGTTCCGGGCAAATCAGCTTATGGCAAATGACAGCAAGTGCCAGGGTCTACTGTTCACGCTGAGACCCACTCCCTGCGATGCTCAATTGCGAGACAACCAAACAGCCAAGCTCCTGGGAGTAACACTTGATCCCGGGATGACGTGGAAGCACCATGCCACTGCTCTGGCTGGGAAGTTGTGCCAGACCGTATACTTCCTGGGGTTGTTGCGTGAAAGGTTGTCAACAAATTGGTGTACCGTCAATTCGCCGCAGACAATTTGTCGCGGTCAATTTGTCGCGGTCAATTCGTCGCGGACAATTCGGAGCAAGCGACAATTCGTCGCATGTGACAATTTGGCGCAAGCGGCAGTTCGTCGCAGCGGCAATTTGTAGCAGTAAAGACGAAAATTAATGTTTGTCGCAGTAGAGAATTCGTCGTATGAAACGATTTGATCCCCACTAAATTGGCCAAATGTAACTGAGAGTTGCCAAATTGTCAGTTCAATTTGTTATCTTCTGTTTTCTGTTTTCTGTTATACAGGGTGCCTGGTTTTCGAGCTTTTCGAGATTTTATAATATATATTATCTTATTATATTATATTATATTATATTTTATAATAAATTAAAAAAGTTTATTTATTTCAAATTAAAAAACCAATAAAAAAGGAAAAAAACATTTATTATAATAATGTTACGTCTGTCCCGAGATTATTTAAATCTAGTTAGGATTATGTAGTACCAATAACTTACTATTGCTGTTTACTATATAAAGAGTTTACTTTGTAATAACAACATATAGCATAGCTTAAATATACAAGTAGTTGGACAACCTCCGAGTATTTAAAAGTTAGTAAATTTTTGCGTCCATCTAGCGGAGAAATCCAGAACCAATAAATTTAATTATCTCAAATCAAGGTAAGATTGTTCAACTGCTTGAATATTTAAGCCAAAATCTTAGCTTAAGCTCATAGCTTAAATATTCAAACATTTGAACAGCTGCTGAGTATTTAAAAAATAGTGAATTTGCAAATAATGAATGAACAGGGAGTGCATCCATCTAGCGGAGAAATCCAAAAACCAATAAATTTTACTATCCCAAAATCCAGGTAAGGTTGTCCAACTACTTGTATATTTAAACTATGCATATAGTACACAATTCAACCCTTCAATAAATACGATAAATACGTTTTAATATATCTACATCTACACATACACAATGGTGCTTGAATATATCGAAAGTGAGAGAGGCTGCCAGTTATTATTATTTAACGGCTATATTCATAGACGAGAAAGAACTCTTTTCACCGAAAATCTACCCCTAAACCTGACCGAACTTTTTGAGCGTACACCCCGGGACCTATTGCACGGATTCCTACAAGTGAAAACTGAATTGCAAGAACCACATTATGAAGAAAAAATTTAGCAAACAATTACCCAAATATGAAAATACAGAGTTCTCACGAAATTTTAACGTTTGACAAAAATTCCGAAACCAATGAAATGACGTATAATCGCAAAACTAAGATAGTGAGAATTCTAACGCGAATTAGATCGAGCCGCTATTATAGATACACATGAGCATACAAATTGCAGTTAAGAAAATAATTGAACGAATTATTATAATACAGGGAAAGCCCCAAAACCCGAAAAACCAGAAAAATAATACTTACCTTGTAAATCTTTGTAGTTTTATGCCAACCGCACGACCTAACCAATTTGTTAGGTTTTAATATTGGTATTTATTTTGTGTATTAATTTTACTATAAGTAATGACTTAAGTTGATACTTTTCTTACTTCTATTCACTTGGACCGAAATTTGTAGCAGATGGTAACTATAATGCGAAGCATACCAATTGGGGGTCCAGAATAATAACCACAAAAGGAAGAGAATTTCTTAAGCTTATAAATGAAAAAATTACACAATTGTTTCAATAGGTGAACCATCATATTGGCCTACTGATCCTCATAAAATTCCTGATCTCCTCGACTTCTATATAACTAATGGAATTTCACCCAATTTTACTGATATACAATCAAGCTTAGATTTAACATTTGACCATACGCCAGTCATACTTACAATCAGTACAACTATTATTAGAAAACCGCCTAAGCATCGCTTTATAATACAAGGTGGAACTCGCTTTTGCGACAGTTCTTAGGCTTCTATACATCTACTTTTTCGGTAGGTTAAATTATTTGGGCTTTATTTTATTCCAATTTTTAATGCCTTAATCTTTTAATTAGGTAGATTTTTTTACTATATAAGGAAAACGCTAACATTTTAATATTTTTTTTTTATTTCGACCTTTATAGGTAAATATTTGCAATTTACAAACCACAAATAAAACACAATTCATAATGAAATATTAAAATACCCGAAACACGTACCGAATACCGTATTAGAAACACGTAAAATACCTACTCTAAAAATACAAAATAAGAATATCGGATTAAAAAATATATATGTAAATAATCTGAATAATTAATACCAATCTAAAAATATTCTATATGAAGTAAAATTGTTTTAAGAACGTGCGTTCTGATTGGTTTTTGAATTATGCGGACAGACGGACAGACGGACAGACGGACACGGAGCTAGATCATAAGGCTTCTTCCTATACGTTGTATAGAAGCCTAAAACCACAGTGACTTCCAAACGAATCTAAAAGACAAAATAGATATAGGTATGAAGTCTGAAGTAGTTTACAGGATCCCATGTGCTGATTGCCCAAGTACTTTATAGGTCAAACAAAGCTATGGTTAAGCAAGCGCATAGCCCAACACAAAGAAGATTGCAACAGACACGACAAGAAGAAGCTGATGGGTTTAAATACTAAAAAGAAAAAGGAGGAAGACATAGACAAAGAAGAATGGGGAAATACAGCGCTGGTGCAACACCACGAAGTTACAGGACATTCCTTTGACTTCCAAAACGCGGTAATATTAGATAGAGAAAGTAACGGATTGAAAAGAAATATTAGCGAGATGTATTTTATAAAGACGAACAGAGAAAGCATCAATTATAGAGACACACAAAAGCTCATCATCTTCTATGGAGATCTACTGGGTGGGGGTTGAAGTGTTTGTGTTTTATTATTATTGTTTTTATTGTTATTCTTAATTTGGTTTCTTATGTTTTTTATGTTTGATTCTAATTTATTTTGTTTCGTACCAGCAGTTCAAGCACTTTATATTGTGAGATTACTCTATCACAATCGTGGTTTGGTTAAGATAGCGACCAGGCTGGAATTTTAATATTTAATAATTTATTGATTAATTTTATACATTGACTTGAACATAATTTTAGTTGTTAACGTTGTTAATTATTGTGATTTGGATTTTATAGATTGATAGTTTTTTGTATTGTTTTGATTCTGATGACTTTTAATTGTTTTCGATTCCGAGAGAGTAGTTGTGTAACCCCTGGTCGTTATTGACTTAACTCAAGGTAAGTGTTAGAACACATACTATTGCAGGTGATTGATTATGTTTTTGTAGTCCTGAAGAAGAACGAAATAAATGTTCGAAACGTCGACGAAAAGTTAGAGTTTTATTCAGACCAGTCCAAAAATTCCCGAAAATATTTATTTATTGTTATAATTATTCTTCTTTAAAATATCCAAATTAAAAAAAAATTAATATCCAAATTAAATTCAATGCAAAATGGGAAAGCAAATAGGAACGCCGATAGGATCACAACATTATAACAGACGCCTCAAATTCAATTTTAATTTACAAATTTTACCAAATAATTAATTTTAATTTACCAATATTCCAACTTATCTTTCAAATAAGATCAAATCATCTATTATCTAACTTTCAACTAAATTTCTGGAGACAAAACTTTTCTTGCCGCTTCTGGCGGCTATTTTTGGCAAAAGCCTTTATCAAACTTCTAAGTCGTGTCAGCTTAACGATTCGGCGCCCACTTGACAAAATTTAAAAATTTAACAAATATTAAATTATATAAAAAAAATTCCAAAATTTGATTCGGTAACACGACAATGTTATTTTAAAAAAATATTTCTAAGGAAACTCCTCCATTGTTTTTGCCGCTAGCCAATTTTGGGTGGGTTCACAGCCCGCTTGCCACTAATTTTTCCTTGCATCCTTGCAGTCGTGTGATTTTCATGCGAAAGTATTTGTAGATGATTGCTTGAGAATACCAATCTTTCGAGTAAGTTCAATATAACGTTATTCTTAGTACGAGTATAATGATTGTTGGTAACAGTGGTTATACTATTTGTAAAGTTGTAACATTGTATTGTAAAATCGAATATAATATAATTCAATTAAATTAAAAGACTATTTCAATAAAATAAACTACTAATTTATTCAATTAATCAAATTTGGGCAAATTTTACAAAAAGTGGCTTAGGTTCCGTTTAGTCTCTCTACTGGATCAGTCCCCATGCTTTTCCTTCTTTTTTTTTTTTTCATTTCTTTACTGTTTAATTTTCTATAATTTACCATGTGTTTTTGCTTCTTCTATTATGTAGGTATATATAGCTACTCTTTGCAAATTTCCTTTCTGGATTCTTTGTCTTTAATCTTCCACCCCAATAATAGCTATCAGGTCATTTATCACTTCATTCCTCTATTTCTTTCTCGGTCTGCCTATTGGTCTTTCTATATGATGTTTCTATTTCAATATACTACTAAAATCGCTTTTGTCCATTGGGTTCTCAGCACATGGCTCATCCACACGATTTTTATTGAAAAAAATTAAAAACTTTGATTTTTAAATGCCGTTTTCTCGAAAACTAATGGATATTCCTCAAAATTATTTTTTTAAATAGAAAGAAAATTGTGATAACAGCTTCCCATCAACAACATCTGAAATTCCTTGTTTTGGGACCTTTTTTTTGTTACTACTTTATTCTTTCAGTTCATAGTTTAAAATAGACGGGCAGACGGACATTGTAAGATATCCTAAAATTTGTACGCAAATTCTATTACTCTTTGACTCTTTCAGAACAGACAGTGCAAACTCATATTTCCCAGTTTCCCAGTAATTGTGTGGAATATTCTTAGGGTGTGATTTACAAGTAGATTTACATTTTGGCTTCTCTGTGAAAGTTTCTGGATGCCATAATATAATCTATTTTCATTCTTTCCAGTGCAGTGCTATAGAGAAAGCATCTCTAGTGGAATTTTTGCCTAAATCCTCTTTGGCAATCTCACAAACACTGCTCAGTTTATTATAAATGTATCTTATATGTAGGCGCACTTAGGAGTATTCTGTTCCTTCCTCTCTCTACATCACAAGGGCACTTAGCACGGTGCCCTTCGATTATAATTGAGTGAGAAAATTTTTTTTTATTTCTCTGATATGTGATTTTGACTTCTGAAGTTGATCGTTAACACGCTACAAGTGTATGGCACTTGAAGAAGAAGATATAAATTGTAGATGAATTCAGGATTGAAAACTCCCGCTCCGTTCCTCTCAAGACGGGATACCAATGCAATTCTTCGCGCGACGGGCTGTCCTGCGGAAAAAAGTATCAATCTCGATTTTGATTTATTTTATATTGCTCTGATATTAATTTGTTCAAGTTTTAATTGTCCAAATATTTTTATTTAAAATTTATTTTTTACCATACAATAAATTTATTAATTTCAAAATTTAAATTTTTCTTCGTTCGTTGCCAAATTTGTATGTTCAATTTCAGTTGATTTTTAAAAATCCAAATATTCTCATTCAATTCTCTTCACCTTGCACAGGTCTTTGCCACTAATTTTTTTTTTTCTTCTCAATTCCTTCCCCACCTAAACTAATTAAATTCCAAAGGACACACTCTCTCTCTTTTTAGAATTTTTTGATAACCTTGTTATTTTTTATTTTTGTTGTCCCAACAACATCTCCAGCCTTGCCTAGATCTATTGACCCTAAATATATCATCGTAAAGGATGAGATGACGAAAATAAATTTAGTTAGAATGACGATAACAAAAAAATTTATTTCTTTGTGAATTTAAACTGGGTATGTTAGTATTAGCAGTTGATCGTGCTAACTACTAGCCAATGGTTGTATCAGTAAACACAAATACATTTAAACAAACAGATTAACTTTTAATATCTTTTATTCGTACTTGGTTGCACTATCTCACTCTTACAAATTGTAATTATACTTTATCTTTTTTTATAAAATATGTAAATTTAAATTTTATCCTAAAAGTAAATGTGGTAAAATTCATTTTATCAAAAAGAAAAGTATTGTTCGAAACCTATATAGCGCTTTCACATCTGGCTGATAACCAGATGGCTCAACTTTTAATTTTATATTTTCATGTCAATGACAAATTTTTCCATAGTTGCAATAATTTAATTTAACTGCCTCTTATTTCTTCTAATTAATTTTAATAATATAATTTTTATTTTCCTTTATTAGTTTATCAGATTATTTCGTACTTAAAAATTTTCAAACTTCATTATACTATCTTATTACTTAATCTAACAACCTATTAGTAAATCACTAATGTGAACCTATCAGTTTATTTGCAGATCTGGTCTGCAGATCATTTATTTATAGACGACCAAGACCACACATTATCTGAAATTTGCTTATAAGTCTGCAAGTCCGGATCTGCCGGCAATCGGTGGCCTTGGTGGTCTACAGTTTATCTGAAGATATGTAAACTGTTAGGTGAATGGCTACCATAAGAAAGTAAACGTCTTTCAATTTTGAAAATAAAACTAATAGTATCAACGCAGCTGCCCAGCTCAATTTTTGAAATTAAATACAAAATCACAGTAAAGAACTTTGGTGATAAACTCAAAATTAAATAAGCTTTCCTAAAGATATGTACAAATTTTACATTTTCATCAAGTTGGATATGCCCGATAAAGAAAAAAAGAAAATTGCATTTTAACAATAAAATGTATAAGATGTTTCAATATCGCGAAGGAGCCATGTGGAAAGTTTTGCAATACCATTTGTCATAGAATTTATTACGCCACTGGTATTGTGGCAGCAGTGGCAGAACAGATAAGCGCTAGGGCGTCTTTTTATTTATATTAAATTGTTTATATTAGACTATTTATATTGGATTATTTATATTAAGTTTTATCACTTCTTATATTTAATATGATACCATGATAAAAAGTGAAATCTTGATTAGCAACAGTCAATGCGTTAGTTTGGTTTGTTTGTTTGTGTGCTCATGTTCATGCGTTCGTTATGGTTATTTATTACACAATTCATTGCAGATACGCAAATGGCAATCTATTTGTTTCATCAAAAACGTTTTTCGAGTTATATACGTATAATAACTTAATTTGCAGCAATAACAATAAAATTAAAAAATTAACAAGCCAAGTAAACATTATTATAAAATTCCTTTTATTTTATTTCTACGATTGAAATTGAAATTTATTAGGTATTTAGCTTGTTAATTTTCAATTTAATAATTTTCACAAGCAAACAATTCGGGTATTAAAATTAAAAACCCACTATTTTTTTTAAATAACCATTATTACTTGCCCAGTAATATCGTCGGCAAGTAATTAAATAATGGCGTAACAGCTCCCAGACTAAATTTTTTTTTCTAAAATCGAATTTACAGCAAAAGTTTTTATTACGTCCACCTTGTAATCTTTTTAAAAACTCTCCTTACCGTGACAGCGTCCCACGTCGGAATTTTTGCGCCAAAAACGCTTTAGCGCACACCCCAAGGTCGTTTAAATATTTTTAAACAAATCGAAGTCACTAATCTGTTCAAGGGCAACAGAACACATTTAAATTTATGAGATAATGCTGATGTTGCGACTTTGACATTGTTCATTGTAGTATTATAAAATTCAAATTTTGATGTTCTTCTGTCAAACTGTTTGTGTTCGATATTTTGAGTTTGAAAATAGGAAGTTGGCACAATTTTTGATTTTGTTCAATTTCAAAAATAAGTACGCAAAACACTAAAATTGCCAACATGAATTACGATTTACGAAACACATTTCATATCATCTGCCAATATGTGTCAGCAAATCATGTAAACCGAGGATGAAGTTCAAGGGCATCAGGACTAAACTTTTGCGAAGGTCACAACTAAAAATAGTAAAAACAGTACTAACGTCACAAATGCGAATAAAAATTACAATTCATTTTTTGAGCCAACAAACTTATAATGACGAAGCTATTAAATAAATAAAAAGAAAAGATAATATTTATGGGGTTTGACTTTTTCCTTTTGTGGCCTCTCGGAAACCTTTTCGGAAAAAAACGCGCGTCTTACGGGTGGTATTTGTTTAAATATGTAATTTACAGGTTCGTTTTTGGCGTCGTTTATTTACCATTTAAAATAACGTCGATTTAATTTTATTATGTAAATTTGTTATAAAAATAAATATAGAGTTCAAAATTCTGAAAAATAAATATTTATTTTTCGAAAATTTGTTTAGGAAATTAGAAGTTACATAACTGTCAGATTTGACATGCTGGGAGATATTATCAAAAAACTGATCAGATTTCTTTGCTATGGGAACCAAAGCTTTTCGATTTGCCCCGGTATTTTCCATTCGGCTAATTTCTGTTGGGTCAAGTTTTTTTAACAAATTCACTATTATAAATAAATAATTTTATGTATTTAATGATAATTATGGTTAATTAGCTATAAATAAATTACAATGTTGATGTTGTGCAATATTTGGAATAATTACACGACTAATTTCTTATCTTTTCGAATGGTAACGGATTTTACAATATCGAATTTTTAGTTTCATTAATTTTTGTACGTCTTTCGTACGCAATACACAACATAATATTATTATTTATTTTAATTGAAATTTATAATTTAGCAACATCTTTCCTACGAAAAAAAAAAAGAATTATTTGTCCGAATTTATGAATGGGACAATTATGAAATGATTGTGGCGTCATGATATTTCTAAGAATAGGTATACCGGAAGACTCAACAAATACTGTATGGACCTACCAGCGACCTACATTACCATTTCTTGAATAGACTAGGCAGTGGCGTAGCTTTAAATTTTAAGCTTTACCGCGAATATTTTTTGGTACTTCCACCGTATAATATATTGGTCAATTAAGTTATTTTCAAATTTGTGAAAATTTTATTCTGTAAGATTTAGGACGAAAACTTACAGAGCACACACTGTTAACCGCAGGGCGGTCATATTTATAATTTCTGGGTGGGGGAACATTTCTGAAAAATTTTGAAATTATTAAAAAATATATAGGTATTTATATGGAGGGTAGAGGTATTTAGTAAGGACATTGGTTTAAAATACTATAACAAGTTGGTTTGGAGGGGGCATGGCCCCCGTGTCCTTCTTTATGACTGCTCTTGATTTTTCGAATTATTCGCTGCCGGCGATAATGGATAGTAGTGGATCCTATTTACCCACCTGGAGGCAAGACGTGAAAAAAATCCCACCTCAGCTCAGTTGTAAAGATTTAATTTTAGTTGTGATTAGAAAGCAGTGGCGTAACAAGCTTAACTCGCGCCCGGGGCACAATACTTTTTTAGCCCCACCCCCGATTCGAAAACCATATAATATTATATGTAAAATATACTCGCAAATAAAAATTATCCAGCAATTTTTTGTTTTGCAGACCATTTGGGGACCTTTTGTGAGTAGCGCTCGGGGCATGATGACCCCCTTACGCCCCTCACTACGCCACTGTTAAAAAAACTCTTTGTAGCTTTATTTTGTACAACTCTAAAAGGCAAATTCATTTTATTTTCTCCTTAATCCCACTTATTGCCATACCTAGGGCGAAAATAATAGAAAAGGTTAACTAAATCTTGTACATTGTACAATCACAAATAATATAAACAAAATTGGAAATTTATTATTTTCTTGGGAGGCTTTTTAAAGGAATAAAATGAAAAATGAATTAAAAATAAACCGTTAGCAGGCGTAGCACGTTAAAACATAAAAACAAACGCCAAAGTTAAAACACTAAAAACAAAAACTACTAAAAACAAAAATTAAAACACCAAGAATAAAAAAGTCGGTGAACTGTCAACTCGGCGACCAGTCAACTGAACGACGTTCAACTCGGCAACCAGCCAATTCAGCGAAGCCTGAAATACATTCTAATCAAATCCTGATCAAAACGATTGTCACTAACTTATTTCACATGTAAAATTCTATCCTTTTTATACAATTCGTGCTTCTAGATTTGTGATTTTTGATTGTCGGTGTTTTTTATTTATCACTTCTAGTTACTTTCTTTCATTTTCTTTCAGCAACACAACAGTACAGCGGTAAAAAAGTTCCTTCTTCTTTTTCACTATTTTATGTTACAAAAGAAAAATGAACAATACATAAAAACAATGAATTTTTTCATTAATATTATGAAATTTTCTGCAATTTTTGTGCAATTATGACAATAATAATCACCTCCCTCACCGCAGGGTTGTTGTTTTTAAACAAAATTATATTCAAACAAATCACATTATTTAAATTTGATTGGATACTGGTTGTCACGTTGTTGTAATATCTAATCTATTGATTATAACTGTTCGTTTTCTTGTCTACCTTCTAATATGCTACTAATTTATTTGGTAGCCTTACAATATAACACTACGACGAATAAATAATTTTTATATAAAAATCCTGCGTTCGGACCTGCCCTTCACTTCCTACAACGATTTTAATCTGTTCAAATAATTACAGATTGTTGTGATCAATGCCAGACTTGCCTATATAATTTATTCCATTTTTGGAGTTATCATTAAAGATGCAATTTTCTGACCTTAATTTTGCAAAATTTCATTAGTCACTCTTAAGTTTCTTTAATCCAAGGGAAAGTTTCCTGATATTTTAAAATTTATCAGAAATTTTAAAATCGTGTATTTAAATATATCAAATAATATTTAAATTGTTGTCGGTAGCACAATCTAATTATAGACATAAAAATATGCCGATTATAATTTTCTTAAATTTATTTCAATTAAAGTGATCTATACATAGTAGATCGGCAAAAAATTAAAATCAATTACGGACATCTGCTTTAAAAAGTTATTATTATTCGAAGAATTAAAAACAATTGTTATCGTCAAACGGAATGCTTAAACGGCAGTTAATAATTGTCCGATAATTTTAAGTACTGTCCTGGATTTTGACCACCTGGGCGAGCGTTGTCTGCTGACAACCCACGGGTCTTACAACACAAAGCACACAAGTTTTTTAATAATAACCTTACTGGTGCTCGTGCAGTGGAAATTTCCATGCATTTCTTGATGCAGACTTGCAGATTTTACAATAACCAGTGGCGCACGTCTAAAAAAATTAATCGATTTGAAGTGGCCGATTAAATCCAATTAAACTGGTAAAGAGATTGAAATTATTGTATCGAATTTTCAAGGACTCTTTTTTGTTTACATAAAATAAGAAAATATTCAGGTAAGCAATTCCTCCGGAACGCTACCTGAGGCGTTTATGAAATAAGGCCTTGAATGGCATCGAATTAAGAATCCGGCAGGTTTCGACCTGCTGGTCTTCTATAACCCATATTTTAACGGAAATGGTGCACAAAAAATTCTTTCCCATTGAAGATGATTATCAGGTGCGAAATTCAAAAATATTGAAAAAAAATGAAAGCGTTTCTACTTACGGAATTTATTGAATTAAATTAAATGCAATTGCAAAAAAAATTATTATCAATTGGCGTTTCATAAAATAATCAACATTTAAATCAGCTAGAAGTAATAAATGGTGAATTGTATAGTTGGAAGTAAACTTCGTAACAGGAAGTTATTTCATTGCTGCAAGAATTTCCAGCGGCTTACCAAAAAGAAAAAAATGTATTTATTTTTTACATCCGTTTCTTTCGTAATTCTGAAAAAAAGAAAAAAAAATAATTAACTCGGATGTTACTGGTATTAAAGATACATTTTAAAAAATCACAATTATTCTTTTTCTGTTGAGTAGTTGAGTAATATCTTCATTACACAATATGCGTTTTTTGTATTGTGTAAATTCATTACTCCATAATATTAAGTAATGTAGTAACGAATCTTGGAAGCGTCAACAATTTATTGAATTAGTCAACCATTGTAATAAATACAACATAATTGTTTTGAATTATCAGAATACAATCCTGAAACAGATTATGTTTGGTAGATAAATTATAGTATTCAACCCGCTGACTGCTCGTTAAAAACATTTTTGGGAATAACCACACTCATTATTCGTTGAATAATATACTATTAAACAAAATTAAAATAAATAACACTATTTATAATTGGCTTGCTTTATATTTAAATGAAGGTTAATGCAGTTTTTAAAAACAAGTAAAATGTTTTTAACTTCATTAAAAAAAAAAAGAAAATAACTGTTTCAGTTAAAGCATTTTTGCCAAAATATTTCGTTTATTGCATGGCCACGTTTTTATTATTTTAATTAAATTAATAGGTTATTGGTAAATTTTTGCAATTTTTATTTTAAGCTTTCATACTCCCCAGATCCCCCCCCCCCGGTATGTACTGTAAACATATACATAGATGTACTTGTTAGTAGTAGTATCTAGTAACAGTAGAATTAAAATTTAATGGAAGAATTTGCACAAACCAATGAAAAAAAATTAATTTTCTTCTTAAATTCTAATGTCAGAAGTTTTCTTATGAAAACTTTAAAAAAATCAAAGAAAATTATTTAAAACCTAGAAATAAAATGAATTCCAATTAAATATAACTCTGATTTCATCATATTTAAAGAAAAAGAAACTGTAGGGGAGGGTACAGTGAAACTTACAATTCGAAAAAAACAAACTGAAAATTGGGGTTTTCGACTTCATTTAAAATATAATTAATTATTATAATAAATTATAATTAAATTATTTGCTTACATGAATTTAAAAAATTGAAATAAATAAATAATTATTTTTTGAGCGCGATGAAATTTTTTGTGGCAGTATTTTGTGACCAACTTTCCAACTCATAAAAATTGAACAGGTTCCAAGGTTTGAAAAACGAAGAAAAAAGACGGAGTAGTCTCAATAGAAAGAGTTTCGAATTTTTTGCAAGTTTGTAAATCTCTTTCAGTAAAATAAGATGATGCCACTTCATTTTCGTATGGACATTGAAAGTTAATGAATTGACGATTTTGCTTGGATCACGTGCTACCTGAATGTTATATTTATATTTTCTTCGAAAACAAAATTTCCAACTCGAAGTTTTCCTCTTGCAAAGGTCAAATATCGAAAAGTTAACGATTAATGGTCAAATGTTGTGTAGTAGGTCCTTGAAAAACATACCTAAAGACTTGGTCAGTATTACTTGATAGCTAAATATTTTTGTTGAACTTATCGTTAATTATTTTTATTGATAAACAGTTTTGTTTATTTTTTACATATACACAACTGAATCACACTTCTAAAATTCCCACTTGTAGACTATGAACCAAAACACGCGAAATATTTATATCACAAGTATTTTTATTAATTTAGATAAATAAATTCATTCAAACAGGTTTTATTATTTAATTTTTTTCTGCATATTATTCCAATATTTCTACAAAATCAACGAAAACTAAAAAAAGATGTTTCGGTAATAATTACTTTGGCACAGAGAGTTGCGCGTTGGGTAGGATCCTCCATCATAGTTAAATTTAAAAATTTCATGTCTTATAAATTTTAAAATGCTTTTTATAATACCTACGTTTAATGTGTTCATAAATTTTGTTCTATTCTATTCTTGATTCCCAGTAAAATACAGCAGTCGAGTAATGTATACTTAAGCGCGTTCAGCACTTGGATGGGTAACCCTTCGGGGATGCCACAACGGGTTGTCGCTGTTCTTGACATTGCTCATCGCGACTGGTGAAACTATAACAACCTAATTTACCATCCGTTCATCCCAAATGAATAAACAGGAGCCTTTAAAATTTTATTAATTCACAATATATAAATTAAATTAATTTGTTCAAGAAAACTAATAAATTAGACCATTTTAGGTCTAGAGACACCTATTTGCTAACTTTTATGTCTATTTGAATGACTACACTAGGTACAATGGTTGCGTGTGATATACAGAGCCGTATTATCGCATAAGCCCATGAAGCCCGGGCTTGTTGCGCAAAATTTTAGGGGCGCAAAATTTCAGGAGACAGCTTCCTTTTCACTGCTAATAATTTATTCCAATAAAAAAATGGTCAACTGTAAAGTTGAAAAATACGCCTCTGGTGATTTCGGGGGTATTTTAAGGATCAAGAAGCCAGGCGTACAATAAAGAAAAAACATAAGAAAGTGTGACAGTAGTAACAATATTGCGCACGATTAGATTAATGAGATAAAGGGGTAAAAACAGTAGTTATTAACGAATGAGTTTGACTGAAGTGGCAAAATGGAAAGAATAGAATAGCAAAGTAAAATTTTGTTCTGATTAACGAATAAAAATACTGTGTAGTCATAGAAAAAGAAGAAAAAATTAGAAATAGCGTTTCAGAGAGTTATCTCCTAAAAAGGAATCGCATTCTTTCGAAGGGAGTGGCTATAAACACAGAAAGAAGAATTTTCTTTAGCCATACAGGCTCCCAACAGAACTTTCTAGGTGCTTCCCTGTGTGAAGCTATCGCAAAAGCAACGCCCACAGCATAGATATTGTATATGCAGACGATAAGCAGTAAGGGACGCTAATGTCGCCCTGGAAGTTCTAGTGGCAGTGGCGTAACTTCAAAAATTGGGCCCGGGGGCAAGAATTTTTGTAACGCTCCTTTGTGGTCAGTAAATAAAATGTAAATAGTTTAAAGCGTAGTACATAAATAAAAAAACGTTAAACGATTTGTTAAACGATATTCAGACAGAGTGCTCTTCAGATAATTTTTTATGAACTTTAATTTTGAAAAAACGTGCTCTGCATGGGCAACTATTACTGAAAGTGTGAGAAATAATACGTATGCTGCACACATATCCGAAAAATTTGCTACAAGTAGATGATTCTCGATTATTAAAAATTTTGCCAGATCATACACAGATTTAAGTTTGCCTAGTTTATTTTCAAATGCGTTTTTGAAATGAACAACTTGATTAGCAAGATCTATTGACAAATCATCTGTAGATACTTTTGAACTAATTTCAAAGCCGATTTTTCAAGTTCTTGTTTTGTTAGAGTGCTTAAATTTTGAGGAATTATACAAGAAAATAAACTTGCAATTCGATGTAAACTTAGAAAACGTTTTGTAAAAGAATTTTCTAACTTTCTATTAAGCGTTTGATTTTGAAAATTTGAAAAATTTTCTTCTGCGACGCTATTACAAGACTCACTTTGCTCGTGGGCCCCCCGAACTAAATTCCTGGCTACGCCACTGCTGTGTTTCAAAATATTTTCTCGCATTTGATAATCTTTTGTCACAGCTTAATCCGTCTGCAACATTTTGGAACACTTCTTATTCTCCTCTGTTGAGGCCTTTACCTTTACTAATTAAAACATGAAGTTTAGAAAATACATAATACATTTTAAATTCTCAAAATAGTATTTCTGAACTTGTAATGAGTCAGAATTTTTTGTGTAAAAATTGATGTATTTTGAGTTCTAAGAGCTAAGAGGGCCCCCGATTTTTACATTATTTTTTAAGGAATTATCGATTAATTAATTATTAAATAATGATGGATGCCTGCATGTGAACGGTTTATCTGAAATAAAAAATAAAAAAGATTCTGCTAGTAAATGACAATATGCGGTCCTTGAATAAAGGATTGTAAAAATTTGTGATTTTTAGAAAATGATAGCAGTTCAAATAAAAAATATTTTATAACACCCGGACCCGCAAGGGCCCCCTAGGCCCTACGGGCCCGGGGGCGATTGCCCACTCTGATCCCCCGGTAGTTACGCCAATGTCTAGTGGTATATACTTATGCATAAGTTCAGTCGATGCACCGACGATACCACAACAGCAGTGGCGTAACTAGGGGGGTGGGGGGGGGGGGCGGACCGCCCCGGGCGGCACATATTTAGGGGTATTTAGGGGGCGGCAGATTGCGGTATGTAAAAATTGTGGGTGTGTTGAAAAAAGCTAGAGGATGTCGAATGTTTGTTTACGAACATCTCGATGAGTTTATTTAAGTAAAATTCTTTTGGTAGGGGGCGACAAAATATCAGACCGCCCCGGGCGGCAAAAGCTCTAGCTACGCCACTGCACAACAGGCCTAAATAGGTGTACAGATGGTATATATGCGGATGAGGCCTGATAGGCCTCACGCGTCCGACAGACAGTAGTAAGATAACATAGGCCAACAATGAAAAAACTTTTTCAATAATTTTAACTAATTCCTGTGCAATTTGGTGTACTGATTCCGAAAAAGAAAATAAAAGTTGTATCGCCCTCCAATTTTTCACATTTCAATATTAACCCTTCGTTACATGATGAAACGAATTTTGAAAAAAAATATATTTTTGGTTACTTATTATGCTGTAGTTTATGGGAAAAATAAAGAAAAAATTCCAATTTTATTAATTCATTGTAATATTTAAAAAAAAGTGGGTATTGCCCAATATGGCACCCACCGTTTCACCACATTGTTTGGTCAACAATACTTAAAAAATTTAAACTAATGTGTTAAACTATGTTTAAGTTATAGTTTAAGAGAAAATTTTAAATAAATGAAAAGAACTATAAATTTTTAATTTTTATAGATCAATTTTACCCTATTTTTTTAAATAGGGTATTGTGAGAGAATGGTGGGTGATAGAATAAAACTGCTTTCAAATTCGGTTTCAGCATCCAAAAATACATAAGATTCAGATAATTTTTTTAAAAAGTTTTTACAAACCTTTATTTTGTTGGCCTGTGAATTAGACGATTTTTTTCTTTATTGATCAAAATGGATAAAAGTGGTTTAAAAATTTAGCAATTTGATTGGTTCAAAGATGCAATTAAGATTTTTCTTCTTTATGCTTTCCTTCAGTTAAAAAAATGCTGAAACGTTTTAGAGTTTATTTTGAAGCTCTCGCGTTGAGCGAAACTAAGAATGGCTTTGCTGAGGGTTCATTGGGAAATTAAAAAAAAGAACATTATCAGATTGGAGCCAAATCGCATAATTTTTGTGAAAACGACATATTTTTGGCTAACACTGCTCGTAGGGCGATTTATGAGCTGCGTTCGATACTTCGAATGCTTGGCTCATTTTATGTTCAACTTCGGTCGAGCAATCAGCGTGGCGATAAAAAAATAAAGATTGATAGAATTGTAATTGTGCAAATTTATGCTAATCTTTATCGACATCATAACATAACTTTTCGAACGCTGTAGTTTGCATCTTCTTTTACCCACGATGAAACTGTTTGATTTAAATATAAAAGCGTAATGACGTGCTCTACGATGCACTATTTGGCTCGTTGTCAAAACTTTGTTTAGATAAACTATTTCGTATCTATAATGCTCTCGACCACGAAACGTGTTACTCGATCATAGTGTAAAAAATTACACGGTATCCGCGTTACCTGATAATTGATAATGAAAAGGTGATTTATTTTTAAACTTTACCACTTGAGGATTTTTTATTGTGTCACCAAAATGGAAATGAAAATTTTTTATTCGGATGCTAAGGTAGGAATGCTTAAATTTTTGGAAACCGCTTTTTACGCAACCACCAAACTTATTTTTGTAAAATCGAAAATTATAAATACCTAATGCAAATTTTTCATTGTGTTTATACTTTACAAAACGATCGATTACAAGCCTCATTTGGCAGCTTTGCTTACGTAAAATAATTTTTGAGTTTTTCTGCAATTTTAAAATTTTATTTATTTTGTGGTTCATTTTTATTTTAATTCTCTTCTACGCGAAAAGATTACAATTTTACTGAATGAATGGAAAATCTATAAAGGCGGCGACCTTGAGGTACTTCCTATCAATTTTATCTGTTTTCGTATTTTGTGGTAATACACTGCGAATACCAGGAACTTGAAATTCCCGCTTTAAGTCTTAAAAATAATTTCCCGCAAAAATTCGTTGAAACAATTAAATAAATTTATTCAAATTAATTTTCGAAATTAATACATTGCAATTATAAGGAAACGGCTAATTTTCATCTTAACTTTTAAAATGCGAAAATTCCCTCAAACAGTTTTAAATAGTTTTCCAAATAAATTGATTTTATTTGATTTTTTTGTGATAAATTGATATATTAATGCTGTAAATAAATAGTACTAATATTAAATTTACGCGTTAAATTACAAAATATATTTCCCGCCAAAATTTTCCCAAGTTTTTTAAATTTGAAGTCTTTTTAATAAAAACTTTGCAATTGATGCTTTAATAAAATATCTTGCCAAGATTTATCGAAAAATTTATTTTTGGTTTTCGCGGTTTTCTGTAAAATCCTACGAAAACAAGGAAGCCATTATCGGATATGACGATAATTGTGAAACTTCTACATAAGGATTTGAAAATATATTTCCCGCCAAAATTCTTAGAATCAACTTTTGAATATCATTTCAAAACATATCAAAACTTGAATATTATTTTTGGGAAAAATCCAAAAACACGTAACTTACAGTTTTCTCTCCTCTATAACATATATCTTTTTCGACGTTAAGGATGCTTTATGCAGGGTTTAAAATTTTGGGGGATGGTCCACTCCCGAAAATATTAAGTGATCGCTTTTAAAAAATTATATTTGTTATTAGTTATAAAATGAAGTATTTTGCGGTAAGTTTCATTCAAATTTAAAAGGTCCTTCTATATAGAAATTGAAAAAATTCATTTTTCACCTTATTTTGAAAGGGCGATTACACCCCTTAAACCCGCGTGTTAGCAGCTAAACAAAATTAGGAGTCTCTTATTTTTTTACACTCAACCAAATATCAAAAATTATTCAAATCGGTTAGGGACGCCGGGGATTCTTTGCTTGTAAGTATAATTAAATTTATTTACCATCAAACTTTTCAAAAAACAAAATTTTCATAAAAATTAAGAAAACAAAATTTTTATTTTTTACTTCCGGTAGCCATCTTGGCGAAAAGCCTTATTTCCACTTCTCACTGCTGCCACCACAACTTTGTTGGTGCGAAAACCATCCAATTTAAATATTAACAAAATTAAAATTTTTTATTTTAAATTAACAATTTTTAAACAAAATAATATATAAATATAAAATGTACACAAATGTACGGATTCTAAACCCGAGGGTTTGAAATACCCTCTCAGTATTTCACTACCTGTGTTCAAAAAAAAATTCTTAAAGCAATCGAGTAAGTTTTCAGTGACAGCTGCAGAAATACAATTTGTATTTAAAAAAAGTTCATATCGTGGTAGATAACTGCTTACTTTACACCACGAGAGGTAAATCGCCGGGGAGATTTGGTGTACATGAGGCAAGAATTGTGTGGAAGATGTGAAGAGATGTGAGAGAGACATGAGGAGACGTATGGGGGAGATGCGAGGAGATGTGGGGAAACGTAAGGGAAATGTGAGGGAGATGTGGGAGATATAGAGGAGATGTGAGGGAGGTGTAGGTGAGATATTAGGGAGATGTGGGTGAGATGTAAGAGATATCGGAACCACATCAAAAAATGTAAATCAAACAAAATATTAATAAGTAAAAAAAAATTATTTTAAAATATATAATATTTTCTACCTTTTACAACATTATTTTGTTGGAAATATATTATTTTTGATGACATCAACTTAGTAGCTTATCGATTGGAGACAGGCGAGCAAAAGAAGCCACTTGTCAAGTTACTATTCTCGGTTAAAGCCCTCTATGTATAAACAGCATGAGAGTTTATTAGGGGGGTGGGGGCTTAAAGCTGCCCTTCCGGGTTCTTGCTTTAAATTTTTAAATTTAACTTTAATTTTGTAGAGAAAGTCATTACTAAGTTCGCACAAAAACCACGTAATTTGAAATTTGTCTTTTCTGCAAATAAAGAAAATTAAAAAATTTTTAATGAAATTTTTTTATAATAAAAATTGTTTCTATTTTGTCCCTCCCTGAAAAAGATTCTATGGACGCCCATGATAAACAAGAATATAAATTATACAGAAAGCTAGAAATAAGGTATATCATCATTACGGTTGGTACTGCAAATTACAATTAAGAATACTGTACAGGATGTTTCAGATCTCAACTTCATCCCTTGGAGGGTTGATCGGCCAGCTAATGATCGACCAGAATATTAAATATGATCTTAGTAAAAAATCGGTTTTTAAATTTTTACATTTACAATCTGCATTTTTCCTACAATATGAAGAGTGGAAGTTTGCGAATTAAAAAAAAAAATTAATTCATGAGTCAAACTAAAACTATTTCTTTTTCTAAATTATGGCACTAAAAGTTTTATTTTAATCTGTGATCAATAGCAGGCCTATTTAGGGCTTGCTTAACCAAAATTATAATCTTAAAATATGGAATTTAGTACATATGGATTTGGGGTACATGAGGCAAAAAATGTGTGGGAGATGTGAGGATACGTAAGGAGATATGAGGGGAGCTGCGAAGAGATGTAAGGGAGATATAAGGATATGGGAAGATGTGAGGAAATTGTTGGGAGGTTTTGAAGAAAATGAGATGTGGTGTACGTATTTTTGTTAAGAGATTTGCCCCCCGTTACACTATGAACTGAAGGAGTAAAGCAATAACTTATGTCTCAGGAGCATATAAAAAATGTAATTCAGAGTTGATAACATACATAAAACATAGAAACCATTTAAAATTTATTAACCGGCTATTTACCCTTTATCTAAATTATTCATTTAACCTGATTCTTTTTAAAGAATTTGTAATTAAAAATTTAATTCCCAAAGAATACGGTTCGACCTTCACAAAATTCCAAGGTTTTTGATAATAAATTTTAATATTTTAGGATTGCTCACGAAGGATGCGTATCACGGAAAGGTCGAGGGTTTGATCGCTGGGCGAAATTTATGTAAACAGATTTTCATTTACAAGTTTCTGTGAGATCCTCGGGGATTCCCCGAGTAGGTACTTCAATGTTTCATCTGTTTTTTCGAGTTTTCCAGAGCTTCGGAGTTTCTTTAGGATTTATGCTAAATCCTTGGTTTTTCTTCTGTACCTTCAGAGTTTCTCTATGTTCCATTCTTCCGAGTATAAAAGAGAGAGAAACCGGAAGACGTCGAAAATACTACACTATTTACAAAATCTACTATTATTGTATCGAGTTCTCTTAATCTGTGGCTGCATAGCTTCTTCGCACCCATCAGCCCGACGTAAATTTTCATATTTTCCGCTCTATAGTTATTTGATATTACGCCATTAAATTGCAAAACGTTTAATTTATCGTCTTATAGAGCGTCAGATTACAATAAACACAGTATGTTGTATACGTCAACGTTTAAATTTAATATTATAAACAAATTATGTGTAATTTAAACGTGACATATTATTTCATTTTGTTAAGTTGTCTTAATTGATGTAGGTTTTATTGTAATGTTTTTCAATAAAATCATTTGTACTACACATTAACGCACTTACGACATTCGTATTCCGTTTAATTGAAAAATTAATGTAGACGACTGTCAAGGTCGCTGGCTACGTTTTAAGGCTTACGTTTTTCGAAACAAGTAGCGTTCTTGAGAAATAATAAGCGCTATTCGGCAGCGCCCACTCCTTGACCACCGCCCAATAATTCTTTGCTAAAACTGAGATTTAGACTAAATCGTGCGGTCTGGGCTTTATTGAGGTGCTCAACTGTTGTATCTACTTAAAAATTAGGTCTAGAAATTGCACCACGCAGACATGAATGCAAATTGTCTATATTAACGATGTCAACGAATGGGAAAAAACGATTCACAGGTGTGTCTCGTGTAAGTATAGAATTAATTTGCAAAAAAACGGCAATCAGTTTCCAATAACGGTATGTAGACTGATTTTACAAAAACGCTCAAATAAGACAACCTCGCGCATTTCCAGTTCATTGTTTTTGTCGGAAAAGCCTTGAGAGATCAATTTTTCTCTCAATGTGTTCTCTCATTTCCTGGCGTTAAATTCTTAGCAAAATTGCATTAACCGGTTTCGTGATACTATACTGTGTACTGTGTTGCGCTTACTTGCACATTCACTTTAAGAATCCAATTTTTTCTCATTAGAATTGCAAATAAACGTCGCATTATAAATGCAAAGTATAACTGAACCGGATAAAACCGGATTTTTACTTATAAGTTATTCAGGTGCGATTTTGATATCTCGACTAAAAATAATGACACGTACAAAAAATACAGCTTATGCAATATTTATTTACATAAAATATCGTAGACACGATAACCAAAATTTTTCTTCGTGTGCGACTTAATTAAATTAAATGTAGCGGGAAAAGGAGTGCACGCGACCGCTTCCTTCCTAATTATAGTTTTGCATCGATTTTTGATGTTGAAAAGTTTTTGGTGCCAGAATGTCTGACTCCTTTTGTAAATTTTACTCAAACTAGGATTTCTAGCACAAGCTGACGTCACAACAATTGTACACCCACGCAATAACGTCGCGACGCTTAGGTGCTTTCAAAACAAATCGATCGTAGGAGCTTCTGAAGATTGTATAATAGCGGAATTATTTTTAGCCAATTTATTTATATTTTATATCCGTTTTATTCCAATCTTATCGAATATTGACTTTTGTATACCAATGCATGATAAATTTTTTATCACCGAACTGAGGAATTTCTATCGCATATCTCATTCGACACCAAAGTTTAAGAACGTCGGTACTTGGTTTCTAAATATTTGCTTCGGAAAAGTTTAACTTTTCATTCCGATCATTAATTATTTATAACAATTACTATCAATTCCTATTTCTAGCCTTGATGAGAAGTGAGAAATGTGAAAGTAGAAAATTATCATAGACGCCTTGTGGTAGGTTACCTACTCACCAAGTCACCTACGACTTTTAAGGTTGATTAGGTGACCGGTGTTTTTGGTGTGGAAATAAAAATTAATGAATTTGACTAAATTCCATTGTCATCTAGAGTAGGGAGACAATGCGTAAGCCATGAACAGTGCTCCCGACATTAATTTAAGAGAATACATTGGAGGGAGGGGGTGACCTACAAGCCTACAACCCTCATTTTAGCTTAACCTAGCTAAACCTACCCCCTTTTAAACGAACGTACGTCATAAGAAACTGTCGTCATATGAGGCGTTTTTAGCAACGTCACAACAACTGGCAATTGGCCAACGCCACCAATTTGTCAGCGGCGACTCGTAATTTGCTTTAATAGGACAATATGCTATAATTGCTATGATAACTCGACGCAAAAAAGATTCAAGAAGTTCTTGAGGTATTCTTAGTAATTTAGTACCGAGCTATATTATAAAATTGAGTTAGTAAGGCGCTGAGGGGTATTCCATGTACCCCCCGCCCCAGGTGCTCCGGTGCGTACTACCGCGACCTATAGTGCTGTAGTTGCTGAAAGAGTGCAATGTTTTTATTTAATAAAGACGATAACACACAAACCTTCGGTCTCTATAGCCAAGGGGATCTGGGGGTAGGGAATACCCCTCTGTGTCTCAGTAATTGTGTTCAGAAGAACATTTTAATTCCACTAGTAAGTGTTAATAGCTTTTGGTGCCAGCAGTAGCGGCTCGTCAAAGGAGGCAAGGCCGGCTTAGCCTCCTCTGAAATTCTGGGGTAACAAACTACGATACTATTAAAATTTTCGGGATCTGTCAGTCAATTGACCCCAAGAATTTGGCTCCGACACCTACGCCACAGGAAAGAGGACAATTTTCTGAGCATTTTAAGACCGCACTTCGATATGGATTAGGCCTAAGTTTACAATAAAACGGCAATTAAAAATCAAAATTTTACATGCATTTTAGATAGGGAATTCATTAACACGAGAGTTCTATTGACGGTGCAAAACTGCAAAACCTGCAAAACTTCTTTTGAGATTTGAAGAGTACTGTACTAGCATAACAAGAAGTCCGTAGTATCCTTATTTCCGAGAAATTTCCGAAGACCAAATAATCTAGTGCCTTGGGGGGGGGGTTATAGAATACTCTCCAATACACCAGTAATTAGGTTTCAAAGAAAAGTGTTCACGTGATCACTACTAATGCATTATAGTAATTAGAAATAGTCTATTAATTACATAAGGTTTTTTCGAAAAGGGGAGATTTCAAAGTGTTGCATATGTAAAGTTTAAAAAAAGCAAGCTATGAGTTTATAAGAATAGGCGTTGAGAGAACGGAATTCTCTTTGGTTCCCTCCAAACTCTTTTCGGATATCAAAATCGGGGGGAGAGGTAGCGAAGCCCTCTTCCCAGATTGTTTAGGTAAAAAAGGAAAGAAGGAAAGAGATGCAATTCAGCCTCTTTCCAAAGAGAATTTCTGCTTATACTACTGTCGGAGGGCGAAAGGTAAAGTTTTACATATATATTTCGGGTTGGGTATAATTCGCCGCGCACGATTCGCCGCACACGATTCGCCGCGCGCGATTTGCCGCGGCACGATTCGCCGAGAGCTTTTAGCGCCATATATCAATAATGTAATTACTCGATTTGTTGACCTATTGTATTTACATGAGGACACAGGTCAATTAATATTTTTTTTCTCTAAATTTTATTTTATCTCAAATAAAAAAAATTATTTTTTACGGTGGATCCGTGAATTGCCATGGTTGTCTTTGTCAAATTCGACTCCGCTCCGGGCGCTCCAAGCCGTTTTGACAAAGACTAAACTAAATATATAGGTACCTGAAGACCGAAAGAACTCGGAAAAGGTGGAACTCGAAAAAGGTGAAACTCGTTGAAAACGTGAATATCGTTTTGTAACAGTTTAATTTATTTAATTCATTTTTATGGGTTAAAAATCTATCAAGATTATAAATAAAAATATAAAATATAAAAATAAAAAAATCGCGGCGAATCGTGCCGCGGCGAATCGTACCGTTCCCATATATTTCATACACATAAATTTTTCTTACATGGGAAAAGGAAACGCTCTAAACTTATTTAGATCAATAAGATTTAAATTTAAATTAACTTATTTTAATTATATAATTAATAATTAATTAAAGATTTAAATTAACTGATTTAGAACATGCTTCAACAATTTGTTGTCGATTCCTACAAAACAAATAAAAATGATGCATTGTATTTGTTGAATTGCTAGTAGCAGGAAATTCAATATTTGAAATATTGTTCCAAAGTGGGCTGCAGAGTGGAAAAAAAAAGTTTTTTAAATTAAATTTTTAAGGTAGATTACCGCTTACTTATATTATATTTGCCATAGTATATCAAAGTAATTATATATAATGTGAAGTGTCTGCCTTGTCCACGAATCTTGTAATATTACTCATACTGACTATTGACGTCATAAGATTATGTCGATTGGTGATTAACGGTTTCTTACATATTTTTTTATTAATTTTAATCTTATTGATTCTAGGTAGGCCAGACAAATATTAGGTAGGTTAGGGCCTTAGATTATATTATTATATGATATTATGGTCTAAGGTTTGGGCATACTTGGGCTGGTAACGCTAATAACGGAATATTACTTTTCAAGGTAGAAACTGAAAGACAAATTATCTAAACTTTACAATTACTATTGAATCAAAGGCATTGTTAGTTGGGACAATCACAAAACAAAAATTGTGAAGTTTTGGGATGTTCGGGATCAGGCTGACAAAATTTATGTGATTTGATAAAGGTAGGTCTTGAATAGCAGCGGATTGCGGATAAATTCTGATCGGCGAATTTAAATTTTTAAATAATTAGAACTGATACGAACAAAATTAACTTTTAGAGGTTGGCTCGAGGAATTAGTAATAAGCGGCAATTGAAATGTCACACTTTCTTCTACTTAAACTCAAAACCATTCGAGATTTGGATAGAAAACAAAAAAAAAACAAAAAAAAAGCAGATCTTGAACAGCATATTTTATGCCATCTTCTTGTTTCAAAAAATTAAAGATAAATTTCAAATAATTAAAATCAACCCTCAAACGTGACAGTAATAAACTGTCTTTTGACTTCCAATTTAAATCTGAATGCAATACACACAATCTTGAATTTCGGCAATCGCCACACCAATTGAGAATTAAATTTATAATTTTTGTTCTTAGTAAATTTCCATTAGCCGATGACTGATTACCCGAAAATTCGTGGAAGTAAATTTTCAGATGCAATAAAAAAATGGCGCATTAAATTCAAATTAAAGTTGTGTATTATGAATCGACAGTAAAAGGTTGAAATGCTATTGTTATAATAATAACAATAGGTAATTCAGAAAATAATGAAACATGAAATTTGCCAAATCAATGTTCCATACGGATAAATCATCGGATTATAAAAAAGCGGCTTTGGGCTATTACAACACAGCACGCAAAATAAAAATAGCTTCTATTTTTATGATCAAAAGTTGGAGTCGGAGTCTTGTTAAAATTTGTTATTACTAACTGAGAGAATAAGTCTTACGGCCTTATATTCCCAAAAACTTACACCGTTTAATTATTACGTTGATGATATTTTAATTATGTACGATTATATGTTTGAAAAAATCAGAGACGTATTTACGTAAGCAAAGGGGTGGAAGGCTTTGAGGGCGGCGCGGCGTAAGCCGTCCTTCGTGCTCTGCATGGGGCGCCTTTTATAATCAGAATGAATTAAAAAAATTAATTTTAGTTTTTTTAAATTAATTTATGGGGCGGCAAACCTTTTGGACCAGGGCGCCAAATTTTAAAATACGTCTCTGCTAAAAATTACAACTTTTTGATAATTCTCACACAATTTGATCATGGAAATTGTCCATTGATCACAACTTTGACGATGCAATTTTAAAACTATAATGGAATTATACTAATTTCAGCTATCGCTCATATTGTTATTGTTTATTATGTTTTAATTTGCTGCTAACTGCCTGACCCTTTTCACAGGTCAATATAGAATAGTACTATCTTGTTATTTTCTTATTTATGAAAGTTTTTTTTTTGTTAATCAGAAAAACCCAAATTACGTTCGTGAAATTGTTCAGTTATACGGTTCAGGACAATGAAAACAGTATCCAGCAATTATTGCTATATTAAACAAATTATCTATTGAAAGATAAGCAGTAATATTTATGGTAAATTCCAATCACTTTTTTACCAATTTTTCCGAAACTCTGGAAAACTACACAACTTAAATTTTTTTCTTTGTATCGGGATTTGATTTTTCAGCTTTATTGGTTTCTATGCAGATCCACTGCTGTCCATATTGTGCAAATAGTGAACCGAATTTCATAGAAGGAACTTGGTTAATGCATTTTCTTTATTTAAAATATTTTTTTTTAATATTAATTAGACCTAATTAGTGTTAAGCAAAAATTGTACTGCAAGCTGTGTCCAAAATATCTTCATTTTATAAGAACAAGAATTTTGTTGTAGGAAAAGTTTCATTTCTTATTTCATTTTGCTGGTGCTTACTTCCAATGTTTTAAATATTGTCTGTTCAATTTTACACAGTCATCGGCAATCACTAGACTACATTGTTAAAGGTTTAACTACTTTGTTTATTTATTATTGCATGATCAAATATTGAGTTAGTGTATCATGTCTTCCAAACTTGAAACTCGACCTTCGAGTTTGGTGAATTTGCTAATTTGTTTTCAAACACAATTTTTTGCTGCTAATTATTGTAAATTGATCACATGCAACGCTACGTGTCTTCCGTTTCTGAAATGCGACTAATACAAAGATGGTCTGTTTGGAATATTTTTACGCAGTTCTGGAACGTGAAATCAAAGCATAACAATATTGGCTTGACTTTTAGAAGTAATGGTTTTGAATGAATGCACGTTTTCTCTGATAAAAATAATAAACTTTTGCCAAGTTTCAGATTATGATTTTTCAAAAACTGCAAAGCGCCGGCCAAAAAATACTTCTGCGCACTTTTACGTTTATTTTAACTTCGATTTGGTAATAACTAATTTCATGCTTTTTTGCTGTGATCGTTACTTGTCCAATTACGTTACGTAAGAACATTTTATGTTTTGATTAACCTTGCTTCGTATTCGTGAATTCAAAAAAGGATAAATTTCGAAGGAGTCATTGCTAGCTGCGCGTAAATTCGTGATATGTTGCAATAGCTCAATAGATCGATTGACTAAAAATAAAATAAAGTCTAATTATCATCACGCGATTTGGTGATATTACTTTTTCTATTTTTGGGTAACCATCATTTCATTAATAACAAAAGTGCGAGTACAAATTTCGATAGATTAGTTTTGCTTTATCACGTTTACTACATCACATCGCCGTGCCGCCGTTTTATTATCGAATTTTTACTCTTTCAAGTCAAAAAAGTTCATTTCTTTTAAATAATACGTACTTTTACTTCCAAAATATTAGAAAAGCACCAGTCGCCATTTTGGATTTCAATATGCGCCATTACCTTCCGACTCACTGTCATTAAAATGACAGCACCAATAAAAAAATTGTTTATTATGAATTTAAATTGCTAATATCAGTATTATTGAAGACAGGAACCATGGGTAAATATTTGAATGCAGGACTCAATTATTATTACTTTTATTGTGACGTTGATGATATAAAAATAGAACTGCTAAGTTCAATTATAGTCATTTCGCACTTTGACACCGACAAAAATATTAATATCCCCATTGTTACATTGGGTCATCGAATGTTGTTTCTATTAATTTTTATTAGCGAATGATGTCATTTTATCGATTATTTTGGTAGCGCACTTTGGTAATTTAATCAAGCCGAGACAAGTGGAAGGAAGTTCCAAATTTTCATGATTCCAATAAGTTTTCATTTCAATAACATTGAGAATCCCCCAACGCGAAGTTTTGAAATTTTAAGTTGAAATTAAAATGAAACATAAGTAGCGGAAAACTTGGTTTAAATTTCGTGTTCCATGGAAAATTTTAAATATTTTATCGTAGGTACCTAATACGAAACTGACAAGATAACCATACCTGAATGACGCTTTAATTGCGTAATGTTTACTAATGTTGATTAAGTCATGTTTCAGCTTGGCAATACTTCTACGAATTTTCAGGATTGAGTAAGAGTGGAAAGATATGAAAATTAATTAATAAAAATTAATTAATAGTGGTTAAAGTGGTTCAAGTGAAATAAAGTAGAAATAATTTTCAAATGTATAATTGAAGCTCAATCAATAGGGTTTCAAACTTTCAGACTTTTTTCAGGCTTCTAAGCCAGAAGAGGCAAAGGAGGCTTAGCCGTTTCTGAAATTTTTGACTGTTTACTATTAAAATTTTCAAAACAGTAAAAAGTGAAGTTTTGATCGTGAGATCTATTAAAAGAGGGATACTTCTTTCACAATACATATCCGAAAAGTTCTGCTACCCCTGAAGCAGCACTCTTTGCGTTGAACATAATATTATGTATATGCAGACGGTTTATTAGCCCTCACATGCATCGCAAGTTTTTATTGTATATAACAGATGATTTTGAGATTATTCCGAAGAAATTTCTCATCTTCAGGTTCAGATTAACCCGCACTGATTTAATGACGGAGTTAAGCATAGGTTTTGTTTGTAAATCTTGCTCCTTCATAATGTCCAAGTTAATTTTTTAAATGATTGAGTGGGAGTGGGGGTTAAGTTTATACCCTGTACTTTATTATTAGCTTCAAATAAAAAAGTCACGAGCCGCCACTGTTAATGCTTATGAGGCTCAGAGTCTGAGGCTTCCTAAATTATTTTAAGCACTTTTTAGTGAGTTGGGGTGGATATGTTCATGGAAATTATTATAAATCCCAATTGCAAGTTTGAACTATTGACCGTAGGGTTATGGGTTCCATTCGCAGTTGACGACAACTTACTTCAACCGTAGTTATTAAAGACCAACTACTAACCTGTAACTTGGTCTTGTGGGTTTATGCTGATTGTAAAATGGTACATTCGTAAATATCATTGAATTTGAAGTGCATAGTATATTTGAAGTAGCCTTAGTTGAGAAGTAGGTGAAGTATACAAATTACCTAGACTAGAGGATACGTGAAGTAAGTAGCTACTTGAAATACTCATCAAGTCTCCAAAGTATAAATTCTGTGCATAAAAGTTGTACTGTGGGTAAGCCATACGTCGACTTCTGAAACGTCGGGATTACTTCCTTGTACCAGCGTTATCACAAATATCACCAGCAAATATCACAGCGTTGATTTAATCATTACCATTTAATTTACTATAGACTGCACTTTTAAATTATCGGATATTATGTTTTAGTCGGTATATTACAGTTGAGTCCACATCGAGAGAGTTCCACCCCCTTACTGGTAGCACACTTTGTGGAGTGGAAATGGTCTAGAGCAGGGGTTCCAAACTGAAACTTTAATTAAAAATTCGATAGAAAATTACATAAAATGAAATAATAATATTTTTAGGATAAACTTCTGTCTTCGGGGACCATATTTTGGCTTCTGCGGACCACTGGTGGTCCACGTACCATTGGTTGGGAACCATTGGTCTAGAGTCTAGACTCTAGAGGGATATTTTTAGCGAGTATAGCGTTTGTCAAAACGGCCCGGAGCGGAGAGTCGGTTTTGACAAATGCAACCACGGCAAATCTCGGATCCACCCTGAAATCTAGGCATCTATATATTTAAGTATAATAAGGGGGGTGCAATTTATTGTATCTCATTTCTCACGTTCAAACGTCCTTGCGTTCATACGTCATTCAACATTTTAAGTTGATAAGTCAATCAGAGGACATTAGCTAGAACATGATAACCTTTAAACGAAATAGGGGTTTCCCCAACTTTTCACCTTCTGATGAACTTTTTTTTTTAGTTTTTTCCGTTATTCTTTGCCGTATCCTTATTTCCTATTCATTGACTTTTATATTTATTCTATTACTTTTTCATGAAGTGTGGGGACTAGTCCTGACTTCCTCAGATTATTCAAAAATGCCGACAACTACCGAAGACTTTCTCAGACTACAACCTATTAGCCGTCTGATCGAGGCTACATTCCGGATATTACTTTTTCAAATAATTACGAAATGTAAAAAGACATAAGAAAACAATTATGCAAAAGTGTTCATAAGAATAGAAATATTCTTTAATTATAATACATACTCTATTTTTAATTGTTTTTAAAAATCTATTAAACATTTTTTTAATATCCAAACTATAATTTCTATTAGTACATTGATCACGTATATGTATTGGGCTGGGGAGTATTCCAGACCCCCCAGACCTCCGGTCTATAACAGTTTAAATTGAGTACTCTCTCGAACTATTCTATTTTTAGACTCTTTTTAATAAACTTCACAGAACAACATTAACACAAAGTATGTTTTGTTTGATGCAGAATATTAGATACCAACAAACTAATAGACTAGCGAATGGCACTTCTAACATTGTTTACTACTTATATGTATATTTTTAATATAGTGTTTTTTGTGGATTAACAAGATAGACGAGAATAATGTATATTTCACAATTTAGTTTAGATTAGTTTAGATTCTGATTAATTAATAATGTAAAATATAACCTAGATCCTAGACGAATAACTCACATTTTTCATTTTAATTCATTTTGAAATCTCGTTAAGTTAATTCAATCATGCGCGTCAGAAATCAACATTTTATGATTGTTATTTGCAAAATGAAATCAGAAAAATTTTAAATCTTGACCCATCAAGATGATATCTATTTATGTTAAATCGGTAAATACAGAGGATATCTAGTGGACATCTATCCAAGGAATATCTACGTTAAACTGCTAAACATATCAGATATATTATGTATATAGCTATATATAACTGATATAAACTGCATACAAATTATCTGGACTCGAACTGAATATCCAGCAGAATAGTGTCATCTGGGATAGTTCATATTTTAATTTAAATTTACGTTATCTAGCGTTGTTTACTACGCAGTGGCGTAGCAAGGGGGGGCAAGAGGAGGCATCATACCCCGGACGCTACTCACAAAGGGGCGCCAAATTGTCCAAATTACCAAAAAATGATAATTTTTATTTTTATTAAAAATTGATTTCTGGAAAATATTTTTTTAATAAAAATTTTAGCGGGACGCTAAAAAGGTATTGAGCCCCGGGCGCGAGCTAAGCTCGCTACGCCACTGTTACTACGTTATCAACGAATTTACATTATTTCCAAAATTTTTATTCTTTGCAATTATTATATTCTTTCTGTTTATAAAAACAAAAAAAAATTATTTATTACAAACTTTATAAAAAATTTCTTCTAATTTTGAACCAAAATTTTAAAATTGAATCATTGTTATTAAATAGACAAGTTAAAACAGCACCCAGGAACGAAGGTAACGTAATTGTTATATAAATTTCGGAACTTTCTAGAAGGATTCGTCAGGTTTTCTTGCATAAGGAAAAGCAAAGGCCAAAGAACTCAATACTTTGAATTCTTTTCAAAAGCTTACGATAACATTGCTTTACTTTCTTTTGTTATTCGTTCATTATCTTCTAGTCTAGGGGTGTTACATATGTTTGAGCTCCCCGCGAAGTTCCTACCCCAGGTAGTGCGAAATTGACCCTTCAGACATTCAAATTTAATGTTTCACAATTTCAAATTGCGGAGGCTTTCAATAAATTATATTTGCAAATATTTGGATTGATTACATCAGATACATAAAATATTTCGTGATCATTATTTTTTTTCAAAAAAAAAAAGTAAATAAACAGTCCGGAAGTTATATTTAAAATTATTTGTAAACTCAAAGTATGATGACCAATTAGTGCTACTTAAATTTACAAAATTAGTAGATTATGGTTTTGTATTATACGAAATAATTTAATTCGAGATTTTGTCTGTAAGTACGGTCTGAAAAGTAGGGAGTTTAGATTAGGTTTAACAACGTTAACCGTCTACGTTGCAGTCACATTCTAACATTAACCGTCGAAGTAAACGGACGTGTTTGAAAATAATATTTTAATTTTTTGTGAACTTTGCACTCGAATAAAGTTTGATTATGTCTCGAAAACACGACACGGCCCCCTTGCATTCGGGTTTTAAGGTAAGCAATTTTTGAATATTTAAATAATTAAGCGTCCGCTAGATGTAGACGTCCGCTTTTTTTATTTTTATAATTTTTGCCGCAATTTTATTCGGATTTCCTTGCGGTTCTTCCAAATATTTTTATTTACTGAATTTTGGTGAACGGTTTTAAAACTTTATCGTGGTTTCTTCCGGATTTGGTATAATGTTCGACCGATTAACATAAACTTCCGCTCAGATTATTTTTTATACCTTTCAAAATAGTTTCTCGAACCATTCCGCAGGCCGTATTAGCAATTCCGACGCAAGTTTCGAATTCGGTTTTAGAAAAATTTCAAGAAACCCTCGTAAGCATAACACACGCCGAAGACGTGTGACGTCATGGAAAATTTCCGCTCGGCTTGAACAAAATTAGAAACCAAGGTGTGCAGAATTTTAATACAAAAGTCGACGAACGCGCATTTTTTTTTTTGAATTGTTTTTTAAATGGGAATTTAGAACCTCGAACATTTTAATTATCGCAAAAAGTTTAAAAATAAATGTGCCAATTTTTCGCTTCGAAAATAAACGCGGCGCGACGTTGCGCTGAGTTGGCATTTTAAACTTTTATACAAATAATTGTTGCATCATTTTTCTTTTCAAAATTTGTCTAATTTTTGCTTTTCTTACGGCAGTTTTGATGAACAAATGTAAATATTGACTTTGTTCATAGTTGCGTCACGAAATACTGCGACCCCACCTAAAAATTTAAATTTTGCAGGATCGATTAACATAGTTGCTAATTTTAAAGGTTTTTTGCCTAGTTTTTTTAAGCCTTAAAATTCCAGGGGCGTGCCATTTTTAATAATAATGTGGGGCTAATTCAATCGGTTTCCTTTCAAACCACTATTTCGCTTGATTTCTTTAATCTAATGTTTTGAAAATATTTTTAAGAAACTACGGGGAGGGAGGGGGGATTGTCAACTACGAATTATTTGATTTTATTTAATAATATTGCAGGTTAAAAAAACGAGGAAAAAAGTTAACATTAATTTATAAAACAATTCAAGGGTAAATATGATTATCAAGCCATAAAAAGTTTATACCACTTTTTAATTGTCTTTTTTACATTTTAATTTACTTAATTAACCAACATGCGACGTAAATATATTCTACAAATTCCTACAATCTAAATATTTTTGACTACGCAAACGGATCGGAATAATTTAATTTGTTACGATTGTATACATAAAAATATTGTCACAAAATGGGTCATACGGTAGAAAAGTGGCAAAAGAATTGTGACGTCTAAGCAGGACTAAATTATGATTTTTACTTGAATATTATTATTACAATTTTAATACATAATTAATTTTTTTACCTTCACACGACTGACGTGGAGTCTTTGGGTAGTTGGAATTATAATAAAAATGTAAATTTATAACCAACCTTGTCGCAGTAAGTTCACCTCATGGTTATTCTTTTCCTTGAATTTTGTCTCTTATGTAAATTTTACCATTTTTTGTTGTAATCGTAAAATTTGATTAAAACGCTTATCAGGCTTTATCTAAATATTCCGTTTTCTGTTTCCACGATTACGTCGCCTACGTTGTAATTTAGCGATAAGAATTCAATACATACCTGTTGTATATCTAAATAATTTATTTTACTCCCACTTTTCGATCAGAGAACTGCGATGAAACCGTTTGGAATTTAAATTTTTTTGCCAATTTCTCTAACATTTTGAGTGCCACTAGGAACATTTCTCATGCATGCTGAGTTCGTAATATAAATAGAACATTCCGTTGTGTTTTGGCTAACACTCCGCAATAAAAATTTTTTAGTACCTATTTAATTTGTAAATCGTGCCCATAGGGCACGATTACCATAGAAAAACTTTAATTACCGACCTGACCATTTTAATCTTCGCGAGTAGGTAATTTTATTATCAGAAGAAGCATTAAAACTGATAATGGCTATTCGTAACTCAATGGTCTTCAATTTATCGCTATCGATTCATTACTTTCTATTAGTATCAGGACCGTATTGCAAAATAATTTTTTTCCTTCTTTAAATTACCAACTTGAAAGCCGCCACTTGAAAGTTAAACATTGTTTTTATTGTAATCTTGCAAGTTTATAAAACATTAATTAAGTTTAATTGACGATAGCCACCGACCCGTGCTGATAAAGCTACAATTTTTTTTTTAATTATTAAAAAAATTTCCCACTTGTGGTAAAAATAACTTTCAGTTTGTTTGCTTTTGATTAGTTAAGTGGTACTTGGAAGAATAGTATTTTAATCTTGAATAATGATAACCGATAGCAAATTCAGGGCCGAACGTAGGGGGCGCGCGTGCGTTTTTTGACAAAAGCGTGTATTCCGCAAGGCCGGTCATTTTGAATTTTGGTGTTAAAAATTTAAATTTCAAGTTTATTATACAAATTTCACGAGATCACCTTCTCGGTGAAGATCAAGTGAACCCCGAGGTTTTTCCTCTTCCGTAAAGAAGATTATTTAAATTATGTAAATGAATTGGTTTTAGCTGTGCGCAGTTGAACTTGACGAGTTCTCGCAATTGGCATGTGAGGGCAATCTGCATTATTTTATTAGGTAGATAAGAAAATTGATGCATCCTTTCTGTATGCCCATGGCTTTATTAAAATGTACATACTTTAGTTGACGCTTTTATAACGTGTCAATGTCAATTTCTGACCTTTGTCGAGATTAAGAGTCTGGAAGAAAATTTGTACGTAGTTTGAGCTTAACTTTCGGGAGAACAGCGAAGTTCTTATTCTTTAGACATTTACTTCTGTATAAGTATCTATCATTTCCGGTAGTTCATCAACAACCTTTCAGCTGACCTTCTGATGCAAATCTTCGTTTAGATTTATGTTGACTTTTCTACAAGCGGTGTGAAAAGGTAACTTTTTGATTGTCATTCTAGTGCCGAAATTTATAGTTTTATTCTTTATTTTGATTTGAAATATTTGGTTACTAAATTTCTGGTCTTTATTCCAATCTTGTCCTGTTTCGTAATTGTCTATTATACTTAATTCACCTAGATTATTACATAATTCTGCCAAAAATTGGGCGTTTGAAAGTTGCTTATACGACTTTTAGTGACGCTTTTGTAAGTTTGATATTAAATTATATTACGAACTATTCTATAGATTGATTTTCTAAATTTACAACTTGGGAAGGGAAATCCTAGAAAATCTTAGTAATACTATCGATGAGTTTATTCTTGGCTTTCCTACTTTTTTGAAGGAAAATCGTAAAAAATCTGAAGGTAATCCTGGAGGAAATCCGATGAAAAATATCGTAAAAGAAAATTGCACCCTCTTGACCCCTACTACAACATACGAAAATGTTGATCCGAAAAAAACATTTTTTTAACGTAAAAAATACCTATTGTATTATTTAATTAACATTACTTTTACCGCCGGCGACGAGCGGCATTGAAGTAGTACTTGAAACAAGTAAAGAAATAAATAAGTAAAGTACAAAAGTTTTAAGGCAAATCAGTAAATGTAGTTTCTGTTGTAACAAAGAGTGCAAAATTAATTTTGTTTATTGATTTAGATGCTGAATTTTATACATTAAAAGTTATATTTAAAGATTTCTTGTAGAGAATAATAAAGGAGAGATTACAGAAACGTACTTGTTAAAGTACTAGAACTGAGGATCCTAAACGCAGTAATAGTATTGAAAAAAATTTAGTTTGGAGGGCCGACTATGGGGTATTTGTAAAATTAGCATGTCTGGGGTGAAGAAATCTTAGTTCTGTCTTCTGTTACTTCATTACAGCTTGATATAATATTCAATTGCTTCATACCAGGTTTTCAATTAATTTATTTTATTGGACACTTACATCACACTTGATGTAGTCTCACCTGATATCTTAGTCGGTGGTAACGACAGGCACACCACCATCGTAGGCGAACGTCTGACCTAATTATTTCACAAAAAACTAATATTTACAATCGAAAGCCAAAATATTTTTATCCAACCTTGTTCGAAAATATCCTTGATCTACATAAATAATCTTATTAAATTGATTACGCACACGTTAATAAGCAAGTCGCTTCTCTAATATTACTACCAATGAAACAATTTCCTACGAGGGGAACATTTTCCCTAAATAATTGGCTATTTCAATCGTGGCCAAATTATACAATTATATTTGCAGTTTATTATTAGACAAAACGGAAATTGCATTTTGGTCGAAATGTATAATAAACGGAAATTGTTTACAATTTGGCAAGGTTACCATTAAAGTTAGTTCAGTGATCCTTTGTAGTTAATTTTAGCTCTTTTTTTATTGTAGATTACCTTTGGTTTGTTGACTGCGCCAGACCATGACCCATATTGGTTCAAAATAATTTTTATTCGCTCTTTTTGAATGAACTCTTTCAAGGTTTAACGACCTGTTAGGTAATTGTGTAGGTCAGTTTTAGTTTTCATTTATCAATATTTCAAAACGAAATTTTTTTTGGCAAATAAAGTGAATCTTACTTTTTGGCAACTCCCAATGCCAAATATTAATTGTTTGCTAATTGAATCCAAAGGGTTTTATTTTATGTTTCTGGTTAGAATACAATATTACTTTGCCCGGGATCGATCCGGATACTTCGGCATTATTTAAAATTTAAGATTATATTGATTTTAATTAATTTTTTTTCTCTTATTTTTGCAGCAGCCCCCTCAATTAATATCGACATACAACCAGAAAAACGGTGGTGTAAAAACTGATGTAATAATGACTAAGTAAGTACTATGTAACTCCAATTTGATATTACAAAAATTTCATTCATCAAAACAACATAACAACATTCTCAAAGGTATTTGAAATTTTTACTAAATTTTCAATTTGAGAAAATTTTGCCGTAATGGTGATTGGTCTATAAATTATTTAATGATTGTATTTTATTTTTTTCTCAACCATGTATATGGGCACTACAACACAGATAATTTAGGGAGCTTTTACTATCCGCTATGTCTAAATTTATTTGTTTAACATTTTTCTTGCTGTTTGTTTTAATAGTCCCCAGTTATTTGCATAGATCTTAGATTATCCTGCACCTAGGCCACAAAAGGTGAAGCAGTGAGTATTTTAGGGGGCTTTTTTATCTGTTGTTGCTGCGTTTATACATGGTTGTATAAAGTGTTGTTGTGACTACATTTTGTAAGTCTTTCCATAAGCTTATTGGCAAAAAATGGAGCTGCTACACGTGCTGTTTGCGACCACTGCGATGCGCTTCAAGTGCGTTGCGTTGCAAGTTAGTGCTGAAGTGCTGCTGATGTATGCAAGGATGCTCAACGGTACATTTTATGTATTTTCCTTTCACCCAAAATATTGAAAAGTACGTCTCAAAACTGCACACGATTCATTTTTATTTAAAAGAAAATCAATAACTTAATTTTTTGTTTTCAACACTTTCATCATCTGAAAATTGCTCACTTTGTGTTTGATACTCAAGTTTTTCGGAAATCTCAAAATGAGCCAATTTTCTTATTCAATTTCAAGGGCACCTTGTAATCTTTGTCATGTTTCAGTTATAAAAGTGATAAAAATGAAGTCCCAGTTACTCTTGCCAATGGTTCCACCGTGCCGTTGGTCGAAATACCGGCGAAGGATGCGGAAGCTGGAGAAGAGTACGATCCATTCGAACATCGAAAACTCAGTCATCCCACATCGTGAGTTATCATTTTCCAATTTTATCGCCTCCTAGCTAACATATCATTTTTTTTTGCAGTGACTTAGATACTCTCATCCATTTACTAAAAGGAAGTTTAGGAAGTGGAATTTTGGCGATGCCCCTGGCGTTTTCGAACGCTGGCTTGGGTTTTGGATTGTTCGCAACATTTGCAATCGGGATTATTTGCACGTACTGCGTCCACATTTTAGTTAGAAGTGCACACTCGCTATGCAGAAGTAGAAGGGTACCGTCTTTAGGTTACGCCGAAGTGGCCGAAGCCGCATTTCTTTCCGGTCCGACTTATTTACATCAGTGGGCGCCTTTCGCAAAAGCAATGATCAACTTGTTTCTGGTAATCGACCTGCTGGGCTGCTGTTGCGTTTACATAGTATTTGTATCACAAAATGTCAAACAAGTGGTCGATTTCCATACAAGTAGTGAGATTGACGTACGGTACTACATGGCGGCGCTTTTACCACTGTTAATATTGATCAACCTAATCAGAAATTTAAAATATTTAGCCCCACTCTCGATGATTGCTAATATTCTGGTCGCAACAGGAATGAGCATTACCTTTTACTACATCTTCATCGACTTACCTTCACCCTACGAACGCGAGATGGTGGCAGATTGGACCAAATGGCCAATGTTCTTCGGAACTGCCATCTTTGCTTTGGAAGGTATCGGCGTAGTTATGCCTTTGGAAAACAACATGAAAACGCCAACTCATTTTATTGGATGTCCCGGGGTTCTAAACACTGGAATGTTTTTTGTCGTCCTTTTGTACGCTTCCACTGGATTTTTCGGTTTTCTTAAATATGGAGATGCCACCAAAGGAAGCATCAGTTTGAACCTCGATGAAGGCGATATGTAAGTAATGTTTTATTAAAGTTTTTCTTGTAGTTTTGCGATAATTAAGTTCATAATAATTTTAATTTGTTAAATTGCTAGGCAACATGTTTTCATATGCATAACTCCCGAGTAGCATTCAGCTAGAGAATTCCACAAAAAAATAGTTTAATAGAACAATTAACTGCTTTACTACAATTTTCCGTGGGATTATCAGTGTGATATTATCAGAATGGTGTTATTACATATTTTGATTATGTGTCATGATTTCAAAGTAAATTAAAACAATTAATTGCTATCACAAAAAGTGAATTATATAACTGTAAAGAACTTTCTGTACTTTTGTTTTTTTAATATTTTCTCTCATTTACCTAAGTTTTCTCAGTCTTGAGGCGACTTTACATCTTCTTAATGTCTTAAGTTAGCAGAAGTGCAAATTTCCTAATATTCCTTAGTTCTACTTTTGGCCAAGTTATATAATGACCACTGTTTCCTGAAGAGCGCGTTTAGTAGATCTTCATTTTGATTTTGCTTGGACTTTCAATCTATAAAAGGTTATCCACTCATCTGTTTGCCACTTAGGAGGCAGAGTGGACAATCACTCACTGCGCGGTTTCGTTCTCTTTGTATTAAGACTAAAATCATTTCATTTTATTCATCTGGATAAGGGCGGGTGGTAGTTGTCAATATTTTTTTAAATGTACCTATTGACCCGCGAAGATTGGTTCCAGTCATTATTCTTACCCGTGGCAATTCTTCGGTCGAAGAACTCTCTTCCCCCGAATATTTTTATCCAGGTTTTAAGGCCCTTCTCAGGGAGATGAGCCATGTGAAATTAGTGGATGGCGAAGTGGCGACGGCGAAATGTCCTAGACCGCTGCGTAATTCTTGTTTACTGATTTCTGTTTCTTTAGGTTTGTTCCTGTCGGCCCTATTGTAAGCTCTGCATTGTCGATAAAGTTTGTCTTGGTTTTTTTCTCATTTTTGAGAAATTGCTCTCATTCCGTTTTAATTGATGGTTGCTGTTCTGTCAATTTAATCGTGAAAATAATGAGGTTGTTTTTGTTTCTCCGTTTTCCAACAAGGGCCAGGGTGAGGTCAAGGATAAATCTGGAGATGCCTCTTTTGGGTCGACGACCTTCGTTTCTGCAATTTTTTCAACCGGAATTATTTCTCGTCAGTTATTTTATTGGGATCCCTATTTAGGGACTCCACAGCGTTGAGAACTTCCCGTCAGCATTATAGGCAGAATTCCTGATATTTCTTTGATTTGACAAGGTATCCTGTGATTAGGCCATTCGTCTGCTTTTTGTACTAAGCAGATACTGTTCAAGTAAACTTGACTGATTCTTTTTAAGAAGCAAAACATATGTTGGAGTAAATTCTTTGTTCTTTGTTCGTCATTCACGCTTCAAAACAGAGGAGCTCTCAAGTTGTTTGTTTTTATTGCTCTCTGGTATCGAGACGTTTTGTACCCATGCTGTTCGATCCCTTGGGCTTTCGTATTTGATATTTCTTCTAATACTTAATTTTTTCTTGGTTTTATTTAAGCCACTTGTATTAGGGTTTGAAATTCATCCTAACAAAACAAAAATGACCCGCGACACTTTATAACAAAACTGCAAACAACAATTTTACTACTACCACAAAAATAGAATTTTTTTAAACAGAAATACAATTTTTTTTAATAGAAATACAATTTTTTTAACAAAAATAAAAAACAAGTTTTGTGGCCCACGAAAGATATTAGAATTAAATTTTTGACAAAATTAAATCGTATAACGAAACGAGTTTGACATGCCTGGCTTAAACTATGTTTATTTCGTATTTGAAAGATTTTGGAACCTCGTTAATTTATTCATGCGCGTCAGTGTTAGGCGATAGAAAATAAAACCGATTGGTACCACATTTTGTTTTGTTTTTTGCGAATTTAAATTACCATAAATACCATTTGTTATATAAATAATTAAATAGTTATAGGTAGTACCTACCCAATTATTATTAGTAGGTATTCAAATAATATTATATTGTAAAAAATAAATTTAAATAAAATAATAATTATTTATTATTTCAATATTTTAAAATTTATTTTAAATTTAAATTAAGAAGATTAAGAATTCATATTATTTCACGGACAACTTCTCAATAGAAAATGTAGACTTTTTGTATTACTATATAGATAATTCTATTGATTATTATTATTATTACGATACTACTGATAAATTCACATCTGAAGTACCTATCACTTTTTATAAAAATGAACTCGTGATGATGACTTGTTAAATTGCTACGTAACATTGTACTTGAAGTTAAAATAACATTTATCCGACAAAAGAAATCTTACGATATTTTTAATTTGTTTCAGATTGGCTCAATGTGTAAAAATTATGATTGCGGTTGCGATATTCTTCACCTACAGCTTGCAATTTTACGTTCCAATGGAAATAATCTGGAAGAACTTGAAACATTATTGTGGAGCCCGTCGATTGGTGGTGGAATATTCCGTGCGAATTGCAATCGTAATTGGTACCGTCATCATAGCTATTGCCATTCCAAACTTGGGTGGTTTTATCTCCCTGGTGGGTGCAGTTTGTCTGTCAACCTTGGGCTTGATATTCCCTTCGATTATCGATTTGGTGACTATTAACGAAGATCCCGGTTTGGGCCGTTACAATTGGCGTTTGTGGAAGAACACCTTTCTCATTGTGTTTGGTTTGATTGGTTTCACATCCGGCACGTACGTCAGTATACAAGAAATTATAAATTCAGGCGAAACATCATAACTGACAATTTATAAAACGGGCGCCCCTTTTTTGAATGGAAGTGTGAATCTCAAGAATCATTCATTCGCACCCACTTATAAAAAAAATGTAGATATTTAATTTAGCTTGGGTGATAACGTTGAAAGATAGGAAAAATAAACATTACCGTTCACGTAACTAGCTAAAGTTATATTTAGCCAAATTAGATTTTCGACTGCAAGTTCCATCTGTGATTATTTATCATACAGGTAGAACGTAATATAATTTTAGTGCCCAGTAGATTTTTTTTATAGGATTAGTATCAATCACTTGTCGTTTTTCATCTCTAAACACGAATAAGTTATTTATTATCGCGACTATGATTTTTTAAAAGTATTTATTTTAAATGTGATGGTATCATATTTAAGAGGCATAAAATAGACTTGCCTAGATGCTCAATTTAGCAAGATTATTTTGCGTAGCTATGTATAACAGTATTTTGTTCCGTGGCGGAACTGACTTGGTGCCTTAAAATCGTTCAAAAAGACAGAGCGTTGCTACACGGTGTTTCAGACAAACGGAGCACCGTTAGTTACGGCCCGTATTTTTCGAATACCTGCAAGGCGTTAAATAAGAAAATTGCGGTTTTTTTACGTTAACAATTTGTAGACGTTGTTCGTTCTCCAAGACTCTCGAAGGTACATTACAGGGTAAGTTTGTTTTCCATCACACAGGACGACTGCAGAGGACTTGCATTCATTTTTTAATAATATCGACAAATTAAAGCTCTAAGCCAAAAATGTACTCGTTAAGTTCCTTCTAATATTATAAAAAGTTCTTACTAGTCCTGTGTGTGAATTAGTAAAATTTGCCAATTTAGTCATAAGTATTTATTTAATTTGTATTTTGCAATAATTTTGATTGTTACGATACAAATGCTCCGTTCTTACATCTGCGATAGCTTTAGAATAAATATTTATGCGTGACTTTTTAAATTCACGTACCTACAAAACATATTTTCTTATCTATTTTTGTACTTTTTGATACGTTTTATTCTGTTCACTTTGGTTCCAAATTTGTTGAATGCGGTGTGTACGTGAATTTCTAAATTGTCCTTTTCAAAATAGCCGGAATAAAAAAATAAATCCAAATTTTTGACGTGTTATACATGATGTTATATACATAGTGTTGTAATTTACATATATTTAAATAAAAATTGTTTTCTCAATTGTTGTGTTTTTTTAAGAAGTTGTTACATTTTTCCACTACAATGTATTGTATTGTAGAATGAAACAGTTAAGGAAAAGCTGATTTGAGGTAATATTTGGAAAGATCAGTAAAGTAATAAACTATAAATTACAAAAAATTTGTAAAAATAATTACCAAAATATGCTGCAGACATCGGCATCGTTTAAAATTCTAAGCCACCAACTAAATTACGTCAGCTTGTCGTGAGAAGTGTGACAGTGTGTGGCCTACCTTATCAACTTACCTTACGAGTAGGTATCTGTAAAACGGGTAGGCGGCGATGATTTGTTTACATAAAAATGGCGGCATGTAAAGTGTCATTAGTAAAAAATAATTATTTTCAAGAGGTTACATTTTTAAAGTGAAAAGAAAATTCAGCAAAAGTGACTGAAAGTTAACTAAGTTGTGACTTGAAAATTATGTGGTAGTTGACATTACTAATTGTAAATTACATACATTTAAAATATTATATAGGTACGATGCCACTGGATCACAAGGAACATATTATTACTTCTCAAGTTTTGTGGTCAGCATTTAATTCTATATGCTCCGGGCTATGCGCCGCAGCTGCAGGAATGTTTGGGAAGTTATCGGGCTCTGATTTTAGTGTATGGTTTGTTTTTATACTGATATTTCGATTAAAATTAAATGACAAATCGTATAATTACCACGGTTCGTTCTGGTACCGAAATGACATCCTATGAATCCAGACATCTTGCAATTTTTGTTCTTACATTTGTAAATTTAGTTGTGGCTGTTGAAATGTACAACCAAATTTATAATTTGTTCCGATCACATTTCAAATTTGTAGTAGTTTGATGGCACTTTTGCTGTTATAGGAAATTTTAAATTGAATTGAACTATTTTTCAATAGATCGCAAGCAAGGAAAAGCAGACTAATAGTATGCGGTCCAGCCTACTTTGAGCTAAGGCCCAATATTGATCTGTGGGCCCTAGTTGATTGATTACGCATTGCACAGTACAGTAAACTCTCAAATACGGTATTGTTATTACCACCTTCATCGTAATTATTAAAGCGTTTTCAAATATATATTGTAATTTGGGTAGGTAAACATTCGAATAAAGTTTTCCTTCAAAAGCAAACCCGATGTTTAAATTATTTAATTTTGTATTTCGTATCAATTTATACTGTTTTATTTATTTAACATAGGAATTTAACATCTAAAATCTTAATTAAACAAATTCCTGCTTCCCTATTCAATTCAAAGAGTAGGTGCAGAGCAGCTTATTTGTTTAGAATTGAGCCTATTATAGAATTCTAAACGAAAACTTGAAATCTCTTTGTCACTCGGCACTAATCGCATTCCACTGTATCTACTCGATAACAATTATTATTTTTAATTTTCAGAATGATTATCGATTAAGATTAATTTTTTTCGTTCTAATGATTGTCAGTAATGTTGGAGTGTGGAGTTTTTACATAAGGGCTCTACAGACCAATAGGTCAACTATTTCTGTTACAGTGTCTACTGCAGCTTGTAATTATTTGATTTCTGTAAGTAATTTGTATTATTTCTAGTATTTATTATTTTTAATATATTTTGATACTTATAGGCTGCGATAGGCTACATATTGTTTTCTGAAATTGCAACTTATGTCTGGTGGCTTGGTACATTTCTAATTTTACTTGGATTATCTTTTATGGTACACGATGATTACAAAAGTGAAAGTAAGAGTTCCACTAAAATAAATTAACTAGCAAAAAATCCAAGAAATGACAATCCAGGGCAACAATACTGGTTCTTGTTCAATTTCTTTATTAAACTTTAATTAACTTCACTTATTGTGCTTTAATTTGAAACCTAGTAATTTGTGATCAACACGTACAGGTAATTTGGTGTAAAATGGTTATAAGTTTAAATCTCTTCTACTCTCACTGAGTTACATGGAGCTTGTAGTCAGTCATTAGCTATCGGGTAATGTACTGAATTAGTTCTCAAATTACGACAAACTTGAATTGCTGAAGGTAGGATACAGGTTTTCACAAAATTATCACCCTAATCTATTGAGATGATCAGTACCTCTCCAACTTCGTTTTAAAAGTCTTCCAACTAAATAAAAAATATCGTCACTCTCTGCCGCAATACCTCCAATCACCAGCACACCAAATTTTGTCCGGAGATACGATGACATAATGTTCATTTTTGTTTTCTATTGTGGTAGCCTTAACAAAGATATCGGTAGCCCTGGATACATATGTATCACCCCTACCCTAAATCTATCTATAAAAGTTTTTTTAAGAAAATCTAAAATGAAAAAATTTTTTTATTTTTGTACGCCACTGAATTTTTTCCAAAATTTTTATATACGTCACATAATACCGTAAGAAGTCACAAATAAAATTTCTCCAAGATTGGTACAACAAATTTTTTCGGTCATCTAGCGGATTTTTCGAAAATAAATTTTTGTAAATTACTGACTGTCGATTTACTGATTCTGAAAACATTTGCGAAAAAATTTAACAAACAGCCTAAACTTGGTCGCTACCTAGTGGCAGAACCTTTTACTTATAAAGTAACGTTCCGTCAGTCCGTACGACGATATTATAAAATATTTCCCACCAAACCACCTATTTTTGTATTCTAAAATAAATTGTTAAAAGCCCTAAACTCAACTCTTATGCTGCACTCGGTATACAAATCAACATTAACCTAATTTTGACACATATGTCACAAAATTATGACGTTTATTAAAATTTTGAATATATTGTTTTATTATTGCCAGCCATCTGACAAATTCTCACAAAAAATATATAAATTAAGATTTCAGTTAATATTTTCTATAATTTTTCTGACCTGCCCCGCCCTGTTACAATTGGCTCGGTTTGTTTTCTCACCAATACTTATACTTTCAAAGCTCCATCGACACACCAAATTTTAGCTGAATCGGTTAAACATTTCCGGAGATACGACGACATTTTAATTTTTTTTTATTTATTTTATTGTGGTGGCCCTGGTGAAGATTTCTCTGGCAAAACCTTATTTTCACCATTCCAGCCCACGAGGCATACGTCCAATAAGTTTGATTGCAATCGACACAGAAATGCCGGAGAAAATCGATCGACAAAAACTTTTTTCATGTTTTTGCCAAAAAAGTTAATTTTATTTTTTTCATGTTGCATTACTGATTTCTATCGAAGGATTACATATGCTCTCATATCCATTAGGATCAATGTACCTACGTACCAAAATTGGGTAAGATCCCTTCAGCATTTCTTGAGTTATTCACTCTTAAAGTTTCAACTTTGACAACTTGTGATTTTTGACAGACGACAGATAGAAGATTAATTTTACCTATTCTGGATAAAGCCTTTTAAGGCCTTTAAAATAACATATCGCAAGACAAAATATTTTTTAAAAATCCCGTATTATTTTCTTGTGGTGGCACTCCTGATTGATAGATCGCGACGAAAACCTTATTTTCACCTTTCCACCGTGAACCCTACCACCATACCAAATTTGGTCGTAATTGGTTGGATGGCTCGGAAGCAAATCGATCGACAAAATTTGACGACCCACCGACAGACAGACCGACACAGAAATTTTTATTTTGCTTTTTGCAGATCTTTACGTTTCTGAACACGGTGATCTCGAAAATGCAAAAAAAAAAAGTTGAAATTTTTTTTCGATTACCATACCTCCAATTTTTTTTTAAATTGTTTGGAGGTAAAAGTATACTCACCTCGCCTCGAAATATGATCCGTTACTGGGCTTACAGCTTTTTTAATATAGCTGCGCGCCCAGTAACGGATCATTTTCTATCCAAATCTGTATCTGCTTCGAAATTCATCCTCTTGATATTTTTCTAACGGATTTTCCATGTCATGTACATATCTTTTCGACAGTTTTCCAGTAATTACGTCTTCGACATCTACAACATTCACAAATTCTAAAAATTCGCTTCGTCTTGATTCGAATTGAATATTACACTATTTTTATAAATAGTGTAACATTACTACTACCAAAGATTATATCTTTATTTAACAGTAATGAAAAACTTGTATATAATTATGAGCCAAGTACGAAAGATAGGTGTTTAGCTGACTTGGGAAAGACAGCTGTCAAGCACATGCGAAGTATTACTTGGTTGTCAAGTTGCGACTATAGTATGCAATTCCGTGCTTGAGTCGGACTCAAGTCCGAGATCGAGCGAAGTATCGACTATAGGGACGGGCATTAGATTTTAAAAATTTCTCGTTACTGTACGAACAGCTAGATCGCAAGTCCAGCGGTACGGATCTTAGGAGCCGTACAGAGTATAAATATATTTCCGTGTAATAAAAAAAGTTCCTATTAACTCCAAAACCAAATTACCGCACTAGACTCTTCAATTCCATTAATAATAAAAACCAAAATCAATAATTAAAATTTTTACTGGAAACAAATTTTGCAATATAAAATGGGATCACAAATGAAAAAAATAACTCGATCATACGCGTCGCTATCATATTATTTTGTCGTCTCGTATCTTTAATATTTTAAATTTACTCTTCACTTCCAATTCAAATCCAAATTTGGGACAAATCCAAATCTAAAATGTTATTATTTTTAATCTCTAATATACATAAAAGAGCTTGTTTGTATGTTTGTTCGCTATACACTCCTAGACCCTTCTACCGATTTTAACCAAATTTGGAACACATACTCAGTAGGACTTGGAAAATGTTTTAGTGCAAGATAATGTTAAAAAAGTTGAAAGGAAAGTGAGATCTCACAAAATTAGCTGACGCGCATAAACGGATTAACAAGATTCCCGTAATCCCCCCCTCTCCCCATAAAAGGGTATTTTGAGCTTCACAAATAAATAAGCAACGGAAAGCAAGACTGGAAAACATTGGAGTACTCAGACTAAAGCAAAGTATTATATTTTTAATGAGACTCCGGGCAAAACCGGGTATCCAGTTAGTTAATAATAAAGCGTTTTTAACTACATGGTCATTACGCATATTTACATTTTTTATGTTTAAGTATTGTGATAATTTATATTTGCCGATGTAGGCCACTGTCCATTATGAATTTTATTATTTTGTTTGTTGCCTCTTCATTATCTGCCAAGACGTCACCAATTGTGTTTCCAACGCCAATCCGACTTCGCTTCTCATAATATAAAATATCAAAAAAATTTACTCATTCAAAACTCAATATTTAATTTATTCTCAAATACGAAATCAATGGTAAATTTTGGCAAAAACTGCGATTCCACAACTAGCTATCGAAAAATGTTGGTAAAAAGTACAAAAAAATAAGTAAATAACTATCGAAATATGTATGTATTATAAATAGATATTCAATAAATTTTATGAATGAATTAGTTTGAACGTCTTACTCTTGTTTAAAGCAAGACAAACTACCCAATCTGTTCAAGTTGGATGGAAATATCACCCGACAAGCAATGCAATAAAAATGCCATACAATTATCAGGTGAAGCCTCCACACGACCCAACTTACCACCCAATCTGACAAAGAGCACCGAATGTTTCGAGGACACCCAATGCTTCAAGGACACGCAACCTAATTAGATTTCGCGAATAGAACGCTTTACTTTATCTGATCCATCTGATTCCGAAATTGTGGTTTAATCCCCATCCAAAATGCACGTAAAATTTCGATTTTTAAATGCCGTTTTCTTGGAAACTAATGGATAAGTGTTGAATTTTTTTTAAATGCTTAGAAAATTGTTTTTTTCCATTGTCGCCTCGGAAACGGCTAAAAGTGGGGTAGATGGAAGAGGTTATAACCCATATAATCCTTGACGATTGCCACGTGATCGATGTCGATTTTTTCGCCGTTCTTAATAATAAAAGTGCGTCCCACATTGGTTTTAGATTTTGGAATCGTGCATAGTGGCTTGGAAGAATCAACTTCTTTCACATCTGCTATGCATAAATTTACCAATTTCTCGGTCCGGCACGGGGTGACGGTAAACTGCACGAACGACTTCAGGTAGCTGAAAAAAAAAGTGGTGAACTGTACTGTGCACTCCGAGCAAAAATAGAAATTTAAATCCCTATTTAAAGAAGCTTAAGGCAAAAAGTGCTGTAATCTGGTAGCAGACAAATCCAAGTGTATTGCAGTAACAACCACATGACAATGATTCTCCCATCATAAAGTCTCACAAATATTAAGTCTCAGAAACTTGACGCTCCTTACACGGGAGAGCTCCGAATTGGGTACTCGAAGAGGTAAGTCACCGTCAAAGATTCGGCCTGAGCAGAAAATCATAAAGACTGTTTTATCAGAGTTCACATGAAGCCTAGTACAAAACCATTCAAAAAGGGGGTCGAGTACTTGCTCTGCCTGGTTGAGACTGTCACTCAGACTATACTCACCAACGATCGCTGAGGTGTCGTCAGCATACATTGTGAGGTTAACACTAGTTATAAACTTAATCAAATCATTAATGAACAAAATAAAAATATTGGAGCCAATACAAAACCCTGGGGAGCCCCCATGTTAATAGGACTGTCATCCGAATTAACTGTATTATTGCCGTTAACACCCAAGTTGCGAACGACAACGCGCTGGAAGCATTCATCCGGACAGATACGACTTGAACCAATCGAGAACCACTCCCCTCAAGCCATATCTGAACCGTTTGTGCCTCGCAACGGAGGTCTTGAATAGCTGCTTTTGTAATGTTAGCATCGTTAGCAGTATGCGTCTTGCCGGTCGTTTTTCTTGATTGGCCATCATATTGCCCAATCCATTATTCCTGAGTTGATTCATCCCGATCATCACGAATTAAAGCACTTAATCGATCTTAATCAAAGCCGGATGGTGTCTCTGAATGTGGGAAATCATTCATATCAAAACCCCTTTTTGGAAACGAGGAAGCCATTTTCGTGCAGTACTCTCTACGATGGCGGTCTCTCCGTAAACGGCACAAATGGTTCCATCGGCCTCCAATGCCTTAACTCCTTAAAGAGTTATTGAAAAAATGATGAAAATAATATAGCGTAAGGAACTTCGTTCCAACCGAGTTCGATTTTTTGTACTTGACCCTCCATGTTCTTTATTAGCCAACGATTACCTCCAACTTTCGACAAATTGAAAAATTAAAGATGGAATTAAAGAGACATCGATATTTTTCAAACAAAGGATTTACAGTAAGATACTATTGTGACAAACACTAGATAGATACCGGCAGACAAATTCGAGCAAAAACCGTTCAAATTTTACCAATATAATATTAATAATAATGTACTCAAGATAACGATAAAAAGTTACTGTTCAAATCGAAACATGTTTTATGTAGACTTTTTATGTTTAAAATTTGTGCTACTGTATTGGCATATTATTATTACAATTTAATATTATACAATACAATATTACCATGAATTTTCAGGAATGTTCAGTAGGTATTTAAAAGCAAAAATTAATTATTATTGACAATTTATTGCAGTTTAAAAATACGAATAATTTATAGTAATGCTTATATAGGCTCCATTCTATATCGCAGGTACGTAAAGTATGTTTTAATTTTGTTTAAAATAAAAGTAAAATACATTAAGATAACATAAAAATTTATTAGTTATGAGTAAATATGTATATTATATAATCATAATAACACCGATAAATTAAAAAAATTAATATATAGGACTGTATTTCCATAAAATTTTGTAGTGACTGATTATTTCCTACAAACATGAGAGTTATTGTAATTGTTTTATTCTTAAAATATTCCTATATTCTGGGCCAAGAAAATGAAGAGTCAAAATTGATTGATTACTATGAAAATCTCATAACAACAGAAATAAATAAAGCTTTTCATTACAAACTGCCCACAAGTGCTGAAGAGTTTAAACCAAAAAATGACCTCTTGATTGAAGGTAACAGTTTTTCAAAGCATATTAACTTATAAAGTTAACATTTATTTTAATTACAGATTTTGGAGAGTTTGATTTCGTTATTGTGGGTTCTGGTCCTGGTGGATCGGTAGTGGCAAACCGATTGTCGGAAATAAAGAAATGGAATATTTTACTGATCGAAGCCGGAGGTCCGGAAAGCAATTTTTCTGTTATTCCTGGAATGCACGTCTATTTACAGAGTTCGAGGTTTAATTGGAACTACGAAAGCACTCCTCAATCAAAAGCATGTTTAGGTATGGTGATATTAAAATGTAATTCTTAACCAACCATTTCTAATTTGAGGTATGAAAAATAATCGTTGCACCATGCCGAGAGGAAAATGTTTAGGTGGTAGCAGTTCCATAAATGGTTTAGTTTACTCAAGAGGGCATAAATATGATTACGACAGATGGGCTCAAGAAGGAAATCCTGGTTGGTCATACGAAGACGTTCTGCCTTATTTTATTAAATCGGAAAACTCACAAGTTAATGGAGATTCTGGATATCATGGTCAAGATGGTTACTGGAATGTCAAATATCACACACCCAATAGCGAACAAGCAACTGCGTATGTAACAGGAAGCAACATTGCCTACCCTTCTTCAAGTCACGACTACAACGGAAAAGAAGAACTTGGAGCTTTCTATTCCCAGTTAAGTAACATCAAGCAATTCCGACACAGCGCTTCCAAAGCATTTTTGGAACCCGTAATGGATAGACCCAATTTGAAAATTTTAATCCAGAGTTTTGTAACCAAAGTTGTAATAAATCCTGTAACAAAAACTGCAACTGGGGTTCGGTTTACAAGATACGGGAAAACTTATTTTGTAAAAGCAAGGAAAGAAGTTATTGTGTCAGGTGGGACAATAAATTCTCCTCAAATATTAATGTTATCTGGCATTGGACCAAGAAATGTTTTACGCAAAATGAATATTCCCGTTATACAAAACCTCCCAGTTGGAAGAAATTTGCACAATCATGCCGTATTCTTTGGCGGTTACGTTAGTACAAACTCATCTGAACCAGAAAAAAGTTTAAAGGAAAATATCAGGGAATTTCTGCACGATAAAGGAATATTAACAATTGCATTGAATAGTCAAGTTGTTTCATTCTATCAAAGTGAGCTTGAAAGAACACCAAACTATCCGGATATTGAAATAGAAGTAAATCCAGCTGGAGGTCCAACCAACTTTATGCAGCATTCTTTTAGATTTAAAGACGAAATATACGATACTCTTTTAAAGAATATAAATATCCGAACAAGCATAAATGCTTACGTAGTTGTATTACGAAGTCGTTCTTCTGGTAAAATTACACTTCGCTCAAACGATCCGTTTGAGTACCCAGATATTGATTCAAATCTTTTGGACAATGACAATGATGTTGAATTAATGTACAAAGGAATTCAAATACTGAAGAGAATAACGGAAACTGAACCGATGCAAAAAATCAATGCCTCGTTAGTTCTCGCAGACTATCGTCAATGTAGAAGTTTTGAATTGGACAGCAAGGATTACTGGATTTGTGTTATACGATTATTAACGGGAGATCTTTACCATGAAAGTGGCACATGTAGGATGGGCCCTGATCCAAAACATTCAGTTGTAAATGCTAGAGCAAAAGTTCATGGAATTAATAGGTTAAGAGTTGTAGATGCTAGCGTTATGCCGTTCTCATTAGCTGGCCATACGTCTGCACCTACCGCTATGATAGGTGAAAAAGTGTCAGATTACATTAAGCTTGACTATGGATTAAATATTGATCCAATTTCGAATGTTATCGTATAGCATAACAGCAGATAAAATCTACTAAATGTAAAGTTCACCATTACTACTACTTATTAGGGTTGGTTCCTTATAGTTCCCGGTTGATTCCGGCGTTGGAACAGAACCAGCTTTAACTTTTATATTGTTTTATGTTTTATTAATAAAACTTTGTTCTAATAAATATAATAATTTATTAACCACTAAATATAACTTATTTCCTTTTAATGGCTCGTTGATATGATTTTATCCAGCTAACAACAAAAAACCTTAACAACGCTGAGCATTTGTTTTTTGTTGTTGACTGGAAACATTATCCTTGTGTTCCTGGATTTTCATATATAATCTATTAAGTGATGGTTTTGATTTCCGGAAATTTACCGCCTGGATTGTCGAGTTCCTTGATGCTACGGAAATCTCGCGAGTCGAAGACGAGCGGGATTTCCCAATGGCATCAAGGAACGAACTTTATATTTTTTATGTATACCAAAATATCCTTAAAAAAGTTTTCTGGTTTCTTAAAAAAAATTCTCCAAGATCACGTATTTTTTCTACGTTTAACTGGGCATGACCCCTTAACAATAACGAAATGAAAATAGAACAGAAATAGATAAAAAGTTAATCTTTTGGTTTGAAACTCATAAGCTCAAAAATACATTTTCCTTTTTTTTTAAAGCTAGGGTTTTCAAACCAGAAGGTCAGGGGGGGGGCATGAACATCAGTGATCGTGTTAAAAAAAAATGTGTTATTAAATTTCAAATCAGAAATCTTAGAGTTTACAATTTTAGAAGATAGATTTTTGGTTTAAAACCCATAAGCTCAAAACCCATTTTTTACGCACAATTTCTAGTGCGAGAACCTACGCGAGAACGAGAGGTTTGAGAACCTACCTTTGTGTGCGTATTGTGTGCGGTTATTGAAATTTCATTGAGAATTAGTATTTTAATTAGGAAATAATTACCGATGCAATTTCTATGACTTCTACTATATTTCAGACTTAGCAAATTATAGTAACGATTGGCCACTCGATCGGCACTGAGATTGTTACATTGCTATATTATAGTAGTTTGAGTGGAATAATCTGATGATGACCGGATACCCTGATCAACCAATATATGGATAGATAATCTTAGCCTATTTGTTAGCCACGATGGGGTAATTAAAAGACCCGAATAAAAACAAAGGCAGATATGCTGAAAAAACAAGTGAAGAGGACTCAAGCAAATATGAATCTTCTTCAGATATTGAAGAACTCCTGGTCAAGAAAAGGGCCAAAATCGAACCAAGCAAACGTGTTGGACCCGCCTAACTAATATGGAGGAAATACGTTCAAAAACACCCACAAATAAACAGACCACCTAAAAAAGGAACTCCCCGATCGAAATTCAAGATAATGACTCTGCTTCCGAATATGAACTCCAAAACAAAAATAAAAAAACCGTAAGTGACAAATTACAATATCTACTTTTTTTCCAAAATTTTGGAGTAAAGATATAATAATGAAGTACTGCAGTGCATTTTAGTCTAAAAGCGGCTTAGTTCGAGATTGAATTAATTTTATGTAAAAATGCGTAGCGTCAAAGCTTTCGGCAAGAAATATTTGGTAAGAGAAAATAATATGCCGGTCAATCGAGATTTTTGTAATCTCCGACAAAATAGAAATAAAATAAAAATAAAAATAATTTTATAAAAATTACTTTTATTTAAATCAAGAAATAATTTTTTAGTAATCAGGTATATAAATAATTAAAGTAAAAATTACAATTTTGGAGAAGATAATTATTAATTTAAATTAAAATTTTAATATTAAATATTTAATTATTTTAATATCACGGAAATACATACGAAATCGGGAGTTGTACGTACGATAACCAAACCCATGAATTAATAAATTTTTTAATAAACTTCTGATAGTTGAAGGTGTAAATTACAAATATAAGCATTACATTTTATAAATTATTCAACATTTCGGATAAAAAAGAGTCAAAAATAACCTAATGGATTCGATTGGTTACTTCCACGATGTTCCGTATTTTAATGTTATACAATTGCTTTCTGGCTTAATTTAGCAATTTTTTGTTACACCAAAGCTCTGATAGTGTTGTGTATGCTACACTACAGATTAATGGGATTTAAATTTTTTTTAACGAAAAGTAGTTTTAAAATTTATTTTTTTTATTTTTTTTTAATTAAATAAATTTTAAAAATTTAAAATTGGTTTTAAAATAGTAATTGAATGCTAATATTCTCGCATTACTTGGTTGAATTTTTTCATAACTTCAGCACTCTTTTCGTCAGGGAGATTACTTAAAAATTCTGCAACTGACCTGCCAAAAGAAGCAAAATTCTGCTTAGGTGATGCGTTTCCACTATTGATGGTTTGAAATGAATTTTCATTTGATTCTGCTCGCGATACTTCGCTGGATGAAGAAGATTCCTTGTTTATGTCGATAATTTGTATTTGACATCGTGGCCTCCTTAACGGAACGTAATTCAACGGTATTTTAACATTTAGCCAACCTGATGGTGTAGAATTCTCTTCTTGATGCGAACTTTGACTTGTTTCCTTCATATTTGATAATCTGGCAAATTCAGATTCTGTGTATATTTCCTTTCCCTGGCCACTTGATGTCTTGATGATGAAGATGTTTTTCTGTTCGGTCGCTACTAATGGCTCATATACAGGATGGTTACTGCTACCCCAGTTTTCCATTTCATCATTTGGTAGTTGTGGTATTAGAGATGGCGCAGCATTCTCTTCCTGATGCGAATTTTGACTTGATTCTCTTATCTTTGCTAATCTGGCAGATTCAGATTGTCTGTACTTTTTCTTTTCCTGGACACTTAGACCATGACAGTGTGAATCTCTTATGATGTCTTTGTGTGCGGTCGCTACTAATAGCTCATATACAGGATGGTTACTATTATCCCAGTTTTCCATTTCATCAATTGGTAGTTGTGGTATTAGAGATGGCCCTATTTTGGGAAATTTGACATGTTCTTTTATAAGCTTGTCTTTGTGTACATTCGCTCTGTGAATCGACATTCTGGTCCGTCTCACTTTAGAAGGGCAATATTCGCAAGGAATTAACATTTGGTTATAATCTGATCTTTCTCTACTAATATTTGACATTTTGGAAAGTAATTAATTTTTTAGTTTTATATCTTTTATTTTCTTACTTATATAGAAATTATATCCATTGCTTATTCGTGGATTAACGGATTATCATAATTTAAATCCCATTAATCTCATTATTCTAAATTAATCTGTTAGGCGTCAACTAACTACAGTTAGGTAGGTTCTAATTTATATTAAAATTGTATTTTCACGAATTATATTAAAGACATTCCTAAGCCACCCGCACTCAAAAATTACAGATCTTTTCAGTTCATGAAAAATTTGAAAAATTATAGAGAAATAAAAGATCTGGTTTTAATTTAAATTTTGTTTAAATGGGGTTCAGCGGACCCCATACCATGGAACGAAAAAATAACAATGGAAACAAAAAAGGATATATACAAATCAATCGTCGAGAGCATAACAACTTACGGTTCAGAGATATGGATGGTAAATGAGAAGAACGAGAAGAAACTGAGAGCCTTGGAGATAAACTTTTGGAGGCGCAGTTGTGCCGTCTTCAGACTAGAATATGTCCGAAACGAAAATATTCGGCAACGAATAAATGTAGAACATTCAATAATAATTGACACAATCAAGGGAAAAATATTGAGGTGGTTCGGACACATGCAACGAATGAGAGAATTGAGATGGCCAAAGGGAATGCGGAATTGGACACCAAGTTTTAGAAAAAAGTTTGGAAGACCAGCAAAAACGTGGGCCCAACAGATAACAGAGGCAATAGAAGCCAGAAGACTTCAGGACGGGAACTGGACTAATAGAGAGGAGTGGAGAGCAAGATGCGAGAAACGGTTTCAGTCGAAAAACACTCGCCTATAATTATATTTGTTATAATTAACAAATTCAAATTTAAAATAAATTTATTGTAGTTGCCCGGCTAGAAGATAACTGTGACCGACTCCACCCATTAAAGCACACTGCTGCACTTATGACCCTTTCACTCAATAAAACAGTTTGTATTCGTCGAAAAAAAGTTGACAGAAAAAAACTAGAGAAAAGTGAAAAGGAACGCTTCCATCTTTTTCGCGGCTTTGGATAACCTATAAGGAAGACATTGGTCCCAAGCAAATGGTGAAAATAATTAAAACCTGAAGACGAATCTATTGAAACTCTGGACTGGAAAAGAACATACACAGATGATTTGACAAAAGTAATTTAAGCAAACAGCAGGAAAGAACTCTTCCAAAAATTACAAAACGGCGTAAACAAAATTATCCAGTAAGAAGACCAAGATCGTGTACCAATATGCTGAAACAAGAAGTACGTCAGATGTCAAGGTATTTCTGGGAAGGGAAAAGATGAAACTTCTAGTGGAACGGAAATTATCTTCAATAATTTAAAATACTGAATATTGTGCCGGATGGTGCCCGACGTGTGCCTCGTTGTGCCATATTTATTAAATGTATTTAAATTTTACAGATTGCTTATTTTGGGGGTAGAAGTTAGTCGCACCATTTTCGATAATTCTACTCGACTTGTAGAGATGTGTGCCGTAAATCATAAAATTTTAATTTAATTGAAAATAATAATTTTATTATTAATAATACCGGGACCGGAAGAGAGGGGAATTTATATATCAAATAATTTTTTAAAATTTATTTCTTGAGATTGACTACAATCGCAGTATAATATTTTTTGAATGGTGTTTTCCGAAGCAGTGCAATAAAAATCATAAATGCACATCTGCTGATTTAGATAAAAGAAATCAAATTATGACTTTATTTTGATGGGACGGTAGCCTAAAACTCAGAACATAAGCAAAATTCTACATTGTTCTATATTTTTAAGTTTTTTGTTTATCAATAATATAATAAGTATCCATACTAATATTATATAATTTGAAAGTGTTAGATCATCGGATCAACAGCTAATCGAGTTTCAACCAATCGAGTTGCACATTAATCGAGTTTCATTGTATTTACTTTAGATTGAAAAAAATAAAACTATAAAAAAAAATATAAAAATAAACAATATTTTTTCATTGAATTAATATATAGGGAGCAACTAAATATAAAAATTAAAAAATTATAAAAAATATCGTCACTCTCTGCCGCAATACCTCCAATCACCAGCACACCAAATTTTGTCCGGAGATACGATGACATAATGTTCATTTTTGTTTTCTATTGTGGTAGCCTTAACAAAGATATCGGTAGCCCTTGCAAAGATATCTATATGTATCACCCCTACCCTAAATCTATCTATAAAGGTTTTTTTAACAAAATCTAAAATGAAAAAAATTTTTTATTTTTGTACGCCACTGAATTTTTTCCAAAATTTTTATATACGTCACATAATACCGTAAGAAGTCACAAATAAAATTTCTCCAAGATTGGTACAACAAATTTTTTAGATCATCTAGCGGATTTTTCGAAAATAAATTTTTGTAAATTACTGACTGCCGATTTACTGATTCTGAAAACATTTGCAAAAAAATTTAACAAACAGCCTAAACTTGGTCGCTACCTAGTGGCAGAACCTTTAACTTATAAAGTAACGTTCCTTCAGTCCGTACGACGATATTATAAAATATTTCCCACCAAATCACCAATTTTTGTATTCTAAAATAAATTGTTAAAAGCCCTAAACTCAACTCTTATGCTGCACTCGGTATATAAATCAACATTAACCTAATTTTGACACATATGTTACAAAATTATGACGTTTATTAAAATTTTGAATATATTGTTTTATTTTTGCCAGCCATCTGACAAATTCTCACAAAAAATATATAAATTAAGATTTCAGTTAATATTTTCTATAATTTTTCTGACCTGCCCCGCCCTGTTACAATTGGCTCGGTTTGTTTTCTCACCAATACTTATACTTTCAAAGCTCCATCGACACACCAAATTTTAGCTGAATCGGTTAAACATTTCCGGACATACGACGACATTTTCATTTTTTTTTATTTATTTTATTGTGGTGGCCCTGGTGAAGATTTCTCTAGCAAAACCTTATTTTCACCATTCCAGCCCACGAGGCATACGTCCAATAAGTTTGATTGCAATCGACGTAGAAATGCCGGAGAAAATCGATCGACAAAAACTTTTTTCATGTTTTTGCCAAAAAAGTTAATTTTATTTTTTTCATGTTGCATTAGTGATTTCTATCGAAGGATTACATATGCTCTCATATCCATTAGGATCAATGTACCTACGTACCAAATTTGGGTAAGATCCCTTCAGCATTTCTTGAGTTATTCACTCTTAAAGTTTCAACTTTGACAACTTGTGATTTTTGACAGACGACAGATAGAAGATTAATTTTACCTATTCTGGATAAAGCCTTTTAAGGCCTTTAAAATAACATATCGCAAGACAAAATATTTTTTTAAAATCCCGTATTATTTTCTTGTGGTGGCACTCCTGATAGATAGATCGCGACGAAAACCTTATTTTCACCTTTCCACCGTGAGCCCTACCACCATACCAAATTTGGTCGTAATTGGTTGGATGGTTCGGAAGCAAATCGATCGACAAAATTTGACGACCGACCGACAGACAGACAGACAGACCGACACAGAAATTTTTATTTTACTTTTTGCAGATCTTTACGTTTCTGAACACGGTGATCTCGAAAATGCAAAAAAAAAAGTTGAAATTTTTTTTCGATTACCATACCTCCAATTTTTTTTTAAAAATTGATTGGAGGTAAAATCAAAAAATGGACCCTCTCAAACTGAACAACTTACCGAACCAACATACCAAATTACGACCCCCACCCCAAGCATCATCACCAATCAGGACCTACGCATTACAGAATTAGAAAAGAAAATAGAAACATTTGAAAAATTTTGCTTACACATGAACCTCTTCATTAACAGGGACAAAGGACAAGTACAAGCCCGCGAAAATCTAATTCGAGAAGGAGCAAAGGTACAGCACGACCTACAAGCCATGGCCAGGGAACTTACCGTGTTCTACCTAAACAAAAATAATGGACCCACCACCAGTACACTAATAATGACGGACACAAACATCAATCAAATAGTGGAAAAAACAATAACTAGCATTAAAGAAAAGGAAAAACCCAGAACCCTAAATATCAGACCAACAATCCAGACCCCCACAGAACCAGAAATAGACCATCCTCCACAAGAACAGAACCCACCTAGGGACTACCTCGCCGCCATCAAAAAAAATTCCATCATTTCGGACAAAAAGAAGAAATACAAAATAATGGTTTTCCTGATGAAGGAAATAATGTCAATAGTGCCGAAGAAACCAAGAAGTAACTCACGAGCATAGACCTCAAAGACCTCAACATCAAGCCCGATCGTGTTCTCATGATCAAAACCAACGGGGTCATACCGCTGGGTCAAACTAGTGTAGAATCTGTAAATTAAGACTACACGAACAAGCCAATGCCATTATTAATGCCAATCTTGAACATGAATAAGATAAAAATTATGCATGTAAACCTCCGTAACTCCAAAGCGGCCACATCCCATGCCCAACATGTGGTCGATAGCACCCAGACTCTTAAATCTTTTTTCCAAGAACCTTACTGCTATCCGTCCAAAGGGCAATACAGACTCCCTTTTTATTAAAATTCTCGAACCGCCGCTATAACCAGCAATAGATTTCTAACCTGCGTATATTATGTACATTAATGACAAAATTTCAAATAATCTGACTTTTACCGTTATCCGACACTTATCCACCTCAGCTCTCACAGTCATCTCTCTGACTCAATACGTCCCCAATTTCATTATTGGGGTTTGCTTCCCACCTTCTGACGACATTCTCCCACATTTTGACGACCTCAAAATAGCCACTGACGCGGGAGGCGGAAGAAAAACCTACGTTTGTGGGGATTTCAACTGCCGTTTGCGAATGTAGCATGATCCTCCAATCTAATCTCCATATCTTCAACCTCCCAAACGGCATTTTCACTTTTGAAAATTGCAGAGGTAGAATTAATATCGACATTACTCTAGGAACTCTCGACCTTATTGTGAACACTTTTAACTAGGAAGTAAAACTGACCACCGCACTATCACTTTCAAACATAACACTAACATTTCAGGAACCGAAATCAAAAAAATCCGAAACCCCGACACTATACCAATCGAAAAGCTGGAAGAGGTCCTAAAACCGTGAGCAGACAAAGCCGAACAGGACACGGCCTCCCTGCACACGGCTAAGGACGTCGACCAGCTAATAGAAAGGATGCACACCAACATAGACGAAATAATTAATACCCATGCACACTACAAAAAATTGAATCACGCAAACAAGACCTATACATTAAAATGGTAACGACCAGGGAGAGTTTCAAGGATTAGCTTAAAAAATCCAGGGACTCTAGTTGGAACAATTTCGTAAATAACGACCTCACCCAAAACCCTTGGAGTATCAAACAAAAAATAGCCTCAGGAAAACTTCGCAGACAAAATATACCCTCCACTTTTAAAGACCTTTCAGGCACTGACACCCTCACTCCAGACAAGATACTCAACTTTCTCATAAATGGCCTCCTACCAAGTCACTGACTAACAAGTGCACCACCTGACTAGGAGATCAGACTTCAAGGACCTCCGGTGAGTGGACAACTCCGAACCCATTCCCAAAATTACTATTGAAGAACTCAACGAGGTTGTCAAAAACACTCAGGTCCGCAAGACACCTGGCTTTGACAACATCCAATAGTCCTTCAAAAAGCTATACATCTTTATAGATCAACTAATCCTCGGCATTTACAACTCGTGTCTAAAGATTGCTTACTTTCCTCAGAAATGGCAGAAAGGGGTACTTAGAGTACTCCCGAAAGAAAAGAACTCCAGACATATAACTCTTCTTTCTGATTTTGGCAAAATTCTCGAAAGACTTCCGCTCTCTGAGGCAGTACGGCTTCACCGAAGGCAGGTCCATCGTCACGGCCTTGCAAAGCTACCTCCGAGACATCAACCACGAACACAACATCAGGACCAAACTTAAACATACATTCATTAGCCGTCATTTTCTATGATATCTCAGGCGCATCGGACCATCTCTGATGGCCAGCCCTTTTCCATGCCTTGGCTAAGAAAGGGCTCCCACACAGACTGAAACTTATCATAAAAAGCTATCTTAGCAACCGAATAGTGACCCTCAATCCCAGACCCATTTCTGTCCCCAAGGATCCGTCCTCGGGCCAATCCTATGGAATGCACTTCTCGACCATTATCTTCAACATAGTGACCTTCTCCTCATCCCCTTCCATATCATTTCTCTCACTTTCCTTCACTACCAGTTCATTATTTCCATCTGAATCTTCTGTTTCCATATCATTATCCTTACCACTCCAACAAATACCCATCGGACCTCAAAACACTATATCAAACGACCCCCCCCCCTGAACTCTATACGCCTTTCTAACCAAGAAAAATCAACCTACAGATGATAATCCATAAAACCGAAACCAGGCCAACAATTATCCGAAAACAGAAAGTCAATCCGACAATAAGAAATCAAAACAGAATTTACAACCAAAATCCAGTACCCCTGAAGCCAGACCTGACAGTCTCGCAACCAATCCGAACCAAGCAAAATAGAAAATCAATAGTAGCCATTGAACACGCCTAAATTCCCCGAACTGAAACCCCGTATAAAATTGATAAGAATCCGAAACACTTGACAATTTTCAAGTACCCTGTATTAGGAATTTTTATTTTTTTGTTGGCAGTATATTTTGTAATTAATTTTATATAAATAAACTAGCTTCCTCTGATGGCTAACAACAGAGGAGATAACTAAAGTGTTACGTTGTTCAATCTGTGGATCCGGATCGATGACGTGTTTACGTAAAACCTTACGGCTATGTCCCGAACATAGTCGAACATGTTTCCGAAGCGTCAAAGCTTCCGTTTCACTTTTATCTTAAATTTTTGGTTTGTTTAATTCTGTTTATCGGTCACAATGCAAAGTGGCCTACCGATTAACAAAATTATCAACTAGTTCCGATAAAAAATTACTTTTTATTTTTAAAAATAAACATTGTTTTACTTTTCATTTTATTAATTATTTAATTTACTAATTGTTACACTTTTAAAAAATAACATTAGTAATTGGATCAATCTTATATCCATGATCGAGCTTTATGTGATCAGAAATTTTTTCACCAATCATGACGGTCGGTGCAGCAGAATGACCAGCTAACGAAAACGGTATAACACTTGCATCAGCAACTCGTAAGCCTGAAATTCCATGAACTCTTCCTTTGTAATCTACGACTGAATTTATCTTATTAGATCCCATTTTACAAGTTCCACCCAGGTGGTTTCCAGCAGCTGTCAGGAGTCCAAAAGCGCAAGCCCAATAACCTTTACTTCCCATTTTGTGATTCCTACACTGTGGATAATCAATGTGAACTAATGAAGCGTTAATTTTTTTCATCGGTTCCGTTTTCAAAATATCTTCCACAGTTGTAAGTCCTTCATACAAAATCTCAACATCACGCATATCGGCCAAATAGTTTGCATCAATTATTGGATATAGAAACGGATCATTTGAGCGAATGATAATTTCTCCAACCGGGTGAGAACGAAGACTGTATATGGCAGCACTCATTGTTGTTCGAGGTTCTACACGTTCCAAAACAGCTTGATATACTTCATCCGTAATTCTTAAAGTTTGTTTAAGAAAATTTGTGATGCCTCCCGATGGATTAACTTTCAATTCAAAATCGGGACGGTGATTTAGATTTGTGCCAAATTTTTTTTTTAGAATCCAAGCCCTTGACTATTTGAAGAGATAGTAAGAGGTCCGGAATCATCCAGAAATTGTTTAATACTTTCTCTTAGGGATTGTTCAGGTGCGGATGAATTTGTGTTGATGTAACAACCGTAGAACATTTCATGATCGTGCAGATTTTTGCCGACTGGGAGATTTTCTATTACGGAAATATTCATTTTTTCCAAACGATTCTGTGGTCCAATGTCAGATAACATTAAAATTTGAGGAGAATTTATCGCCCCAGCCGATAGTACGACTTCTTTTTGAGCGTTGACGGTATTCGTGGTACCGTTTCTTGTGAACTCAACTCCAATTGCTCTTTTAGTGGCGGGATTTATTAAAATTTTGGTTACATAACTGTACGTTAAAATATGCAAGTTTTCTCTATCCGCAATGGGCTCCAAAAACGCTTTTGAAGTGCTTTGACGAAATTGTTTGATATTATTTATTTGATTGTAAAATGCCCCCAATTCCTCTTTTCCATTATAATCTCCACTTAAGGTGGAGTATCGGACGGATTTGCTGCCTTCTATAAATGCAGACATTTGTTTACTATTAGGCCTATAATACTTGACATTCCAATATCCTCCACGTCCATGGTAGCCAGGATCTCCGTTAATTTCAGAATTTTCCGATTTTATGAAATATGGTAAGACATCTTTGTATGACCATCCCTTGCTGCCCAGTCTTGCCCATCTGTCAAAATCATTTTTATGTCCTCGAGAATAAAGCAAACCGTTTATAGAGCTAGAACCACCTAAAACCTTTCCTCTTGGTATTGGACAAAGCTGGTCGATCATACCTAAAAGCACTAATTATAGTAATCATAATCTTCTTAATGGATACCTTCTTTACCTAGACAGGCTTCCTTCTGCTGAGTGGTATTAAAATTCCAATTCATTCTGGATTTTTGTAAATAATCGGACATTCCTGGAATAACGGAAAAGTTTGTTTCTGGACCTCCAGCTTCAATCAGCAAAACTTTCCGTTCTTTTATTTCGGATAATCGATTTGCCATAACGGATCCACCACAACCGGAGCCAACAACTACGAAATCGTACGTTCCGAAATCTGAAATAAATTCTGGTTAAATTGTTTTTATGTCGCATTTTTACACCTTCAATTAAATCAGTTTTTGGCCTGTAAGCATCTGCACTTGTTGGCAATTCAAATTGAAAAGCTTCATTGATTTCAGTTTTGATAAGATTTTCGTAATAGTCAATTTCATCAGCGCTATAGGATTGTGCACAAAATGTTAAAATGAAGTATAACAAAGCGAAGGCCATGTTACTAAAATGTTTACACACATAAGTATGTTAGTTTTTTTGTGCAGAATAACACATTATTTATTTTCTTTGTATGCGAAAATTATGTCACTTATAATGCCACACTTACATAATATGTACAAATTTAAATAAAAATTGTAAAAGCAGCGATAAAAAATAATTTTTAACGGAAACCTAATTTTATGTCTTCGAGTCAGAATATTGTAAAACTATTTTTGTTGTTGGCGTACAACTCGACCGATAAGCAATGTAATTGGTGAGCCATAGAATATATATAATTTTTTGAGGTTTCTTTTAATATTTATTTATTTATTTTCAGCATTACATTCTATGTAGAATATTACTATCTCTTCCTGAGATTTACAAATTCATTTGTTTTGGTGGATTAATCCCCATTTCACATTACATCATTTTTAACTTTGACCAGGTTTTAATTTTCTTTCTATTCCTTTTCTTCACAGTCCTGAAATTCTTTCATTAATTGGTTTAAATATCATCATGTTACCGATCATTGTCTTCATCACAATAAATTATGTTTCATTTATATCCTGCGTTTTTTCTCCTGCGTAAAACCATCTTATCTCCTGCAGTGCAGCTACTTCCATTGAGTACCTAATCAGCTTTTTTGCCACTTCATTTACTATTTCTGGATGTAGAAGCGTTCTTATATTACATGTGCCAATTCTTACAATGCTTTTCTTTTCTCGTTTTTTCCTTTTTCTCTTTACGAATTCCATATGTATATCGTTAATCAATACATCTTGTCCTTTCTCAATATTTGCTTTCGTTGCATTTGTCGGCATAATGTGACGGTCCGGTTCTCTTTTCACTAGTTTTTGGACTCGCTCGTACCTCATCGCTCACCTGTGAATTCAGGGTTTATTCCATTTCCCAATTTTTCCATTGAAATGTTTAACCATTTACCGCAAACTTTTGGTATCCCACTCTGGCCATTTTTCCTTCCTCATTTTCTTTCTTTTTTAACTGTCTTATCTTACTTTGGATCTGCAACTCTTTTACCTTTATGTCGTTCACAATGTAAATCTTACTTCCTTTTAGTTTACTCTTGTTTTTCATAACTTTTATTTTCTCTTTCCAGCTTTAAACTTTCACCACTACTGCCTTTCTTTGTTCATTCTTTCCTATATCGATTTCCATTAGTTTCACATCTTCCTCCAGTTTATCTCTTAGTAATCCGTTTATATTTTATTATTCCCTTTATTATTATGTTGTTCTTTCTTCTAGCCTTCTCTTTGTTTTCTATGGCATTTTCCATATTGCAGTTCTTTGGATTAACTCCTTTTTTCATTACCCAACTAACACTTTTTAAATCCTTTATATTAGTTTTACCTTTCAGCTTGAATACGGCAAAATTTAGAAAGTCAAAATTGACCCAGTTGGCGCTATCCAATTGAGCTGAAATTTTGCACATCGATTCGTCCCCGATGACAATATAGTTTACCAAAAATTTTTTTCTAAATTTTCACATTTTCCGGGAAAAAAGTGAAAAAATTAAATTTATATGGCTCCTCCCCCACCGAGATTAATAATTTAGGAGCGACATTTGATGAGCACGAATTAATTCAAGTCAAATCTGCAAATGTCAAATAAATTAGGATATAGAAACGCTGAGTTTTGAGTTGAAAAATTAATAAAGAATTTATAGTGAAAAACTTGTTTTTACGGGTTCATTTTTTCTTAACTCTAGTATTCCACTCATTTCTCGTATCATCTTTATTATCTCCTCTTTGTTATCCCTAAAACCCGCTTTCATCCCGTCTCTCATCCCTTCGATGTCTCTCACAATTTTCATTGCTTCCATTTCTGTAAAGTTCACTCTTTCCCCTCCTGCTGCTGTTGGAGATCTCCCAGTTTTCTTGTTCAAATGAAATACTTTCCTCTGTTCTTCGGTTTCTTCCTTCTTATCCGCTTGCCTCTTCCTACTAAAGTAAGAAGTTATTCGACTTTATTTGCTCTATCTCTAACCTCGCTATTGTTTTCTTTGTTCATTTATAATTTTATATCGGATGCTAACAATAGACAACCCAACCTGCACCTTTCAAATGCCGCTCCTATAACTGTAATTCACTAATGTTATTATTTTATACTCAATATAATACGAGCACCCGAATCGATTTCTAGGAAGCAGTCGTATTACTATTATTTTTATTTGATGGAAACTTTACAAGAGCATAATTTCAAAAACATTAACTGATTTCCTTCTATGTATCTCTTCGGACAAAACTGCATCCAAACAACTATCTGCCTATTATACAATCTCCAAATATCACGTCCAAGCCAATTGAATCTCATTAATTTACTCAATATTCAACAATTACCCAGATCAATTTCAGTAGGCACAGTGTACAGGACCGTACTCTGTCTAATACTTTTAATACTTTAATTACCTGGTTTCACAAAGGCTAATTAAAATTTAATCTATGATTAAGGGTTTTCAACAATGAAAATTTATTGTTGCGACATTGTGGAAAATCATTAATCATAGACTGGCGGGGGGGGGGGGGTACATGGGTTTACTCGACGAAAAAGCGGCCTATTTTCAACAATGTTTTTTCCATATAAAAACTAAAATATTTTAGTCAAACTTTTTATTGTCTTAAACATACACATTTGACAAAGAATTTCTGAAATTTTCGTAGAAAAATATTTAAATCTAAGCCACCGCAACGTCATTTCCGGTGACCCTTCGGAAAAATGGTGCGTCCGAGTTGCCAGCAGAACTCACAATAGGATCATATGAAGTGAAAAAATAAAGTGTTTTAGTTCAGACCATAAACTAGAACTTGGGCGAAAGAAAAGAAAAAAAAGTGAAAATTGGATTTTAGGTAAACCTTTTTACAAAAAATGCAAATTTCTTCAAATTGAAAAAAACAAACCTGCGTAAAACCACAAACCTGTGTAAAATTTTATCAAAATCGGTTGAGTAGTTCTCGAGAAATTCTGACAATCGACTTTGAAAACACAGTTTCCAAAAAAACCCGTTTAAAGTTTTGAGTGACAATAAAAGTGGAAAATAAAATTTGTTTTTAACTTCTTCTGGAAGTTAAGTCTTAACTGAAATCGTCGATTCCAGGGCCATAAAGTAAAGAACCTACAGGTACATGTTAGCGCTGCCCCCCCCAGTTTTGAATTTTTGGATCAGTTTGGTGTCAAGCGTTAGAGCATCGTTTGAGCCTCATGAGCTTCCATTATTTTTGTTTGAGCTTCAAAGGTCGCGGAGTTATTCGCAAATAACTACTGGGGAGGGGGGCTGTAAACATGTTTTGCAATTTTCGTTCCCATTTTGAATTTATGTATAAAATTGATGTCAATCGATATAGCTTCATTTGAGCCTGAATGAGCTTCAGTGAGCAAGATTTTAAGTTAATTTTTCACCAAGTTATAGATAGTTGAAATTTTCGCCCAAACTTCGAGCAACATGCATTAAATCTTAAGTTTTTTAAATGTCTTAATCTTTAATTTAAAATTTTTGTATTAACTTTTTTAATTATCTTTATTGGCTTTTATGTATATTATAAATAAAATTTAATTTCATTTTTTACATTTACCTGTAAGCATATTATTAATTTTTTACAAATATAAGAGTTGAGAGGGAGGGGGTGGAAGAAGAAAATTTGGGGTGAACGAAGTCACTAGCAAAAATTAGTTTACCTTTGTCAAGTAGGTACAGTGGCGAACACCCTTCATCCAAAAGCTATAGCTACGTCCGTGAGGACCGGTTTTGACAAATGGAACTAGGACAAGTCTCGGATCCACCCTAAAATCTAGATATCTACAATAGGGTATCAGTTATCTTATGGACCCTTACGACCTTATGAACCCTTACCCTAAACATCCCAGAGTTTAAACGGCCGAGCTCAAATGTTCTAGACCGGAATCAACCATCTGCCCAATACACAAAAAAGGCGATGAGATAAACTGCAACAATTTTAGAAGTAGCCTTAAAGAGTATAGTTTACAAGATTTTAGCCAATTTGATTAAAGAAAAACTATCCCAGTATTCAGAAAAAATTCAGGAAAGGTATCGCTGAATACCAATGCGGATTTAGAAGGAGCAGATCTGTGATAGATCAAGTGTTCACACTTAAGCAAATCCAGGTAAACGTCATCTATTCAAATTGTCTACCCATGTGCTATTAATAGATTTTACACAAGTATATGCAACAATTAACAGAAATAAATTATACGAGGAACTTTATCAGTTAGGAGTACCAACTAAACTGATAAGGCTGATAAAGATGACTATGAGGAGCACAGAAAATAAAGTAAGATTGAACGGCTTGGTATCGAGAACATTTGAAGTAAAAAACGGTCCAAGGCAAAGAGGCTCCATCGCTGCAGCTTTATTTAACCTGGCGTTAGAAAAAGTAATGAGAGGTAGTTGATTGAAGAAAACAGTAACAATATTTAACAACACTCCCAGTGCTCTACGTTTGCAGATAATGTAACAATGATGCACAGTGCGGCCAAACTCTAAAAAGCTGGCCAAAAGTCGAAAATTTAAGTAATAAATTTGAAAATTGGTATCCGGTGGTTTTCGGGGTTGCTGATTACGAATATGCTATCAGAATAATTATTTTCATAATGGCGGATCCAATATGGCGAATAAAATCAAAAATTAAAGTTTAATAAATTTTAAAATTAGTATCAAGAGGTTTTCGGGATCGCTGATTACGAATCTGCTATCAGAATAATTATTTTCATATGAGCGGACATAATACCGAATATAATTCGGAATAATAACTTTTTTTATAAAAACATGAAAAAATTCGATATATGTACTATATCAAAGATACATATGGGGCATTCCACGCCAAATCGACCACTTTTGAACCCGACCCTTTTCGATTTGGCCGAAACTTTTTTCTCGTTTTCTACCCCACTAAATATATTTCTCAGAATTTTTTCAACTTTTTTTACCCAACCCAACAAAAGTTATGAATTTTTCAAAAATTTGGCTATTTATACATATTTAGCTATTTTTTCAAATACCCATAACTTTTTCAAAAATTGACTAAATCAAAGTCAAAATTTTTCAGTTTTGAATGTACTATTCAGATAAAAATATGAAAAAATTTTTCGATGTTAGGTTCCATGAAATTTTTCAGTTTTTTGAGAAAAATCATCAATTTTTCAAATTCCGACACTTTTAATTTTTGATTTTTTTTTCTGAAAAAAACTTCAACTTATTCTGCAGTTAATGCCGCTAAACCCAGAGTGGGCCGACTCTGATTTCTATTTTTTTTTAATTGAAAATTTTTTTTTGTTTATTTTACTACAATCTAACTTTGTTTTTATAATAAATAAAATTTAAATAAATATATCTTACATTTTTTTTTACTTTATTCGTAATCTTAACTAATGATTTATAACTGAAAATAATTTTTTATTTCATTATTCTTGGTCGCCGTTTAAATAATTTATAGACTATGAACTCTTTTGAATTAGATAAATTTCTAACAAATATACATAGACTGCTAAAATCATAACCATTCCTTTTTGCCTGTGCAATTGCTAAGTTTGTTTATTTTACCACTATCCAATAAATAATAAATTAAATTTAAATAAATAAATCTATAGTATGTTATAAATGTACAAATTTTCCTTAATGAGAAGATTTTTGAATAGTTTTAAATTAATTTGATGAGATTTTCGTTAATTTATACTACCACAACAGTGATTTTGGAAAGCCTGCTGAATGGCATTTTTTTGCGATTGCTCATGGAAAAGGTTCGTGTGATGGAATTAGTGGTACGATCAAAAGAGCAGCTGCGAGAACAAGTCTTCAACTAGCAGTTGATAAACAAAAACCACACCTTACGAGCTATATGCATGGGCACCATTCTGCACCGAATAATCTTCCAACTACATATAACGGTAAAGTTTTCGCCAGAAGTGGATTATAATAAAGCTGTAAACAACCTAAATGACCGATTTTAAAAAACGAAAACCATTGCAGAAACTCAGCAATTGCACTTGCACAGTGTGATACCAGACACAGATATATTTCTTTTTATTATTATTTTATAAATTATTTAGATTTTTAGAAATTTTTCTAATTCAGAGGAGTATACAGTCTGCAAATTATTTAATCAATCAATCAATCAAAATCAAAAGCCTCATTTATACCCGAAGGTGTTGAGGTGTCCCTTATCTCTTTTAATATAGTGGCATTTTCATTTATAAATTTCCGCCACTCTCTTCTATCTAGTGCCATTTGTTTTGCCTCGTTCCATGTTTTCCCCATCGCTTTTAGTATCTGTCCAATGTTATCGTCCCATGTTTTTGCAGATCTGCCTCTTGTTCTCTTCCCCGCTGTTTTTGCCTGCCACCTGCCACACATTTCTCACTGGCATATCGCCCTTCAACCTTCATCCGGTTCAGATGTCCGAACCATCTCAGTTGATTGTCGGTTACTTTCCTCATTGCTGGCTCTACTGCTAGTTTATCTCTAATCTCTACGTTCCTTACTCTATCCAAAATTATTTAAACGACCAAGAATAATGAAATAAAAAATTATTTTCAATTATAAATCATTAGTTAAGATTACGAATAAAGTAAAAAAAATGTAAGATATATTTATTTAAATTTTATTTTATAAAAACAAAGTTAGATTGTGGTAAAATAAACAAAAAAAATTTTCAATTGAAAAAAATAGAAAGCAGAGTCGGCCGACTCTGATTTTAGCGGCATTAACTGCAGAATAAGCTGAAGTTTTCTTCAGAAAAAAAAATCAAAAATTAAAAGTGTCGGAATTTGAAAAATTGATGATTTTTCTCAAAAAACTGAAAAATTTCATAGAACCTAACATCGAAAAAGTTTTTCATATTTTTATCTGAATAGTACATTCAAAACTGAAAAATTTAAAAAAAAGAACGTTGGATTTAATCAATTTTTGAAAAAGTTATGGGTATTTGAAAAAATAGCTAAATATAAATAGCCAAATTTTTGAAAAATTCATAACTTTTGTTGGGTTCGGTAAAAAAAGGTGAAAAAATTCTGAGAAATAATATTAGTGGGGTAGAAAACGAGAAAAAAGTTTCGGCCAAATCGAAAGGGGTCGGGTTCAAAAGTGGTCGATTTGGCGTGGAATGCCCCATATATAGAAGTAGATAATTGCATTTATTGCAATTATAAGAGAATTATAAGAACGAAAAAATACAAAGAAAAAACAACATTATTTTGAAAGGAGTAGTGACTGCTGAGATCAACATAATAGGAGATCTAGAAAAGTTTATAGAGAAAGAACTGCAAGTTCAGGTTAAGCTGGTGGAGGTTCGCAAACTGAGAAGTGACAAGATGAATACAGTGTGGGCACGAGTGGAAACATGGGAAATGAAAAGCGAGATAATGAAAAATAGATATAAATTGGGAAGTAAAAAAATTTACATAGATAGCGACTTAAGAGATTATGTTAATTAACAATCGAAGAACGCAAGATACCAGCTGAACTACGAACATTAGCGAGAAAGGAAAATGAAAATGGAAGGAGGGTTAAAGTAAGATATCAGAAAGTTACAATAGATGGAGATTTGTTTGAATGGAACAAGAGAGAGGGAACAATAAGTAGAAAAGAAGGAGAAAACCCACGTCCAAAAAACTAAGGACGTTGGAAAATGCTTATAACGGAAAAACGGAAACGAATCGAGAAATGGAAACGGAACATAGAAATGGTACAGTTATAAAACAGTCGACAAGAAATAAAAGAAAGAAGAACAAGAGAAACATGAAGCTGGGAACCTGAATGTTAGGACACTGCTGAAGCAAGGAAAAGTCATCAAGGTTGCCAGAGAACTGAATAGATACCGTCGGTCCCATGCCTAACTTACCAATGTGTAAATTTGTAGTTTTGCGGTAAAGCGATTTGAATTTTTAATTTCTCAGTAAAAATCAGAGTTTCAAGTTGTGAATACTATTTTTTAAAACTATTCCAAGAAATTCTATTGGGCGATTACATTCGCTGTTTTGCCAAATGATAGATTGCTACAATTTTAGATAGGTGAAATCAATAACTCAAAAATTAAAATTTTGCACAATGGTGATTTTAGCATGGGACCGACGATACGATATAGACATCACAGCTGTACAAGAAACGAGATTTAAAAGAGAAGGAGAAATACGCAGTGATGGACAGGTACTACTGTATTCGGGAAGAGACAAACAAGGCAGAAATGGGGTGGGTTTTTTTGTAAAGAGGAAAATTGAACAAAATGTAAAGCAATTTAAAGCAATAAATGATAGCAGAATAGCCTATTTAAGAGTGTTTTCAAAACCTTTTGACCTAGCAATAGTAATATATACGCACCAACCGTGGAAAAAGATGAAAGTGAAAAAGACAAATTTTATACCGAATTGGAGAGAATAGTAGAAGAGATACCCAAACACGAAATGCTGATGATAATGGGAGATTTTAATGCAAAAGTGGGAAGGGAGGATTATGTAAGAGAAGAGGCCGGTAGGCAAACAATACACGAAATTACGAACGACAACGGTAACAGAATGTGCTAACTTGCAGCCGCATTGAACATGACAATCAGCAGTACAAAATATAAACATAAACAAATGCACAAAGCAACATGGATAAAGCCAGGGAACAAGAGAGAGCATGGAAACCAGATAGATCATGTACTGATAGATAAAAGAAGAGAATCATCAGTAAGAGATGTAAGAACATAACGAGGTGCGAATGCTGACTCGGACCATTATTTGGTTGTGACGACAATAAGGCAAAAGATAAATACAAAAACAAGCTACATAAAAGAAACAAGATGGAACCTGGAAAAACTAAAAGGTGAAATAGCGAGAAACAAATACATTGAAGAAATAAACGTACAAATACACTTCGGAGAAGAAAGTAACAATATTGAAGAGGAATGGATGAGAATAAAAAACATAATACAGACAGCGGCAGGAAGAGTAATAGGACATAAAAAGAAGAACAAGAATAAACAATGGTTTGATGGAATCTTCGAAGAAGGTGTTTTGAAGAGGAAAGCGAGAGAGAAATGGTTAGGAACGGGAAAAGAAGAAGACAGAAGAATATACACAGAAAAAATGAGAAAAGCTTACAAAATATGTAAACGACGAAGGAACCTCTGGTTAAGAGATATAATGAGTGAAATAGAACAGGAAGGCAAACCGAATAATACAAGAGCATTTTACAAGAAAATAAATGAACACAATAGATCCAATAAACTAAGACCAAGATCAATGAAAGATGAACATGGCCACCTAGAGAGCGATGAGGGGAAAATAAGAAAAATATGGAGAACCCATTTTGAAAAGCTATTAAATGTGGACACGGAAGAACGAGATGATAGGACAAGTTATATAGACGACTGTGAAAATGAGATAGAAGAACCGACATTTGAAGAGATGATAGAAAGTGTTAACAGAATGAAGAATGGTAAGGCACCAGGTAGAGACGGAGTTCAGGTGGAAGTGGTGAAAAACGGCGGTGAATACCTTCAATGAAAAACATATGAACTCATAAAAACAATATGGAAAGAAGAAAAGATGCCCAAGGAGTGGCAAACGGGAAGAATAATTCCGATACACAAGAAGGGTGACATTAGCGAATGCAATAACTACAGAGGAATAACTCTAACTATACTCCCTGTGGTATATAAAATACTTCTCTCCCTAATACTAAAAAGATTAAAAATACACACTGAAAAAGTCCTAGGAAAGTACCAATGAGGATTTAGGGAAGGAAGATCAACGATAGATGCGGTTCATATACTAAAGCAACTAACAGAAAAATTCCATGAATATGGGATGGAGCTGCACATGATGTTCATAGATTTCAACAGGCCTTCGATACTGTAGGAAAAGGACATCTGATGAGAATAATGAAAGAACTTGAAATCCCAGAGAAGCTGATAAAATTAGTAATCATGACACTGGAAAACTCAAAAAGTACCGTCCAAGTTGGGGAAGGAGAGACTGAGGAATTTGATGTGAATGGAGGAGTGAGACAAGGAGATGCTTTGTCGGCAACTTTGTCAACCTGATGATAGAGAGAATGATCAGAAAAACGAATTGCTCGGGCACGATAGTCAACAAAGAGACACAGGTGATAGCTTATGCGGACGATGTCGTGATACTCTCTAGAACTGAGAAAAATCTAATAGAAACATATGAGAGAATGAACCGACAAGCGACAGAAATAGGTTTACAAGTGAACGAGAAAAAGACAAAGTATATGCGAAATGGAAGAGGAAATCATAAAAGAACGAACCTGAAAGTAGGACATTCCAGTTTTGAAGAGGTGGATACCTTTAAGTACCTTGGAGTGAGAGTAAACAATAGAGGGGGTAGAGAGGAAGAAATAAGAGAGAGGTTGCAGGCGGAAAACGGAGCATTTTACGCGAATAAGAAAACTTTGCAAAACAGAAACAGAAGCAAGAAGACGAAAATGAGAATCTATAAAAGCTTAATAAGACCAACGATTACGTATGCAGCCGAGGTACTTTGCATGACATGCGGGGAGGACTAACGTCTGAGGGTGTTCGAGAGGAAGATTGTGCAATTAATTATGGGTCCAAAAAGAACCGAAAGCAACAGATGGAGAGCTAGAAAGAATGATGAAATAGAGAAAGAACTGGAAAACGAGGATATTGTGAGGTTCATCAAAGCGCAGAGATTACGGTGGTTGGGCCATGTTATGCGAAGAGAGGTAAAGGACCCAACAAGAGTGGTAATAGAATGGCGACCGGAAAAGGAGAGAAAGAGGGGAAGACCGAGAACGACATGGTGGGACGCAGTGATGAAAGACCTGAGGGATATGGAAATTGAAAATTGGAGAGCAAAGTGTGCAGAAAGAAAATCGTGGAGAATGATATGTGATCAGGCAAAGACACACAAAGAGTTGGTAAAACGGAGGAGTGATCCACCTCGAAAAATGGATTGTGCAGACTCCCAGAAGGAGTGGTTATATTCCGACAGGAATGGAAACCGATATTCATATTCATTCAATTATATATATATTTTGCGATTTTTTTACAGCTCAGGCCGTTTCTCGCATCCTAAGCGCCATTCTTTTTTATTCAACCACTCGTTTTCACTCAAGTTTCTTCTTCTCATGACTTCTTGCACCTCTTCATTCCATTCCCTTGCAGGTCGCCTATCAGCATTAAAAACAATTAAAAATGTTGCCTAGACTCTAGAGCGGTTAAAATACGAGTGAATAAGAAATCTAACTATAGTACGACCAGTTTACATATTATGCAAGTGAACTCAGGACTTTAACAAAGGAAGGTGGGAATGAAAAATACTAAGGAGGATCTATGGTGGAGCACTGGAAGCAACTGGATGGAGAAGGCGTACTAACAATGAGAACCCAGAGCTATACATTGCCTCTAATGCTGTATATTTTATGTAGGTATACATTATAGTGTTCTTTTACAGCCTCCAAGTCCAAATTTTCACATCAACCATAAAAATAGAAATCTCTAAACAACTTTTAAAGTGAATTCCAATAAAATTTCATATATTATAAATGGAAAATTGTTAAATAAATTGATACCGGTTTCCAGGTGTCTGCTTATCAATTTTAATTTGTCATTTCCAATTTCCAAAGAATCCAAATTATTTCCAAAATCATATTATTTGATTACAAATTTAATTAAACAACTTTTATCAAAACAATTTATTATTGTAAGGCATTCGAAAATATTTCTTGTAACAAGTTTTGTAATAAATTTAAATACAATTAAGTACATGTCTTAACGGCAAAGTTTGATAAGTTATTAGTTTATTACCAAGTTATGTATGATATAGCTATCCGCGACTCATTAACAAGTGGGAACCCGACGTGATACGTGATTTGTATAATATTATACTAGTTACAACGTACAATCAATTTTATTAACGGGAACGTATGTGGATTTGATAACTCCTAATCGCGCAGTTTTGTATTTCACATTATGTATTTGATTATTTACATAAGTATCCGAGTTATATGCCATTGACTTTAGTAATTGACTTCAGCATTAGGTAATAAGAAAATTGGGAATTTTTATTTGCCGTTGCTTCCGGATTATTTTTTTGTTATTGTAGATTCATACATTCATTTCAACATTTTTCTACATAAAACATTAGCAAAAATTGTGAGGGTTTCTATGGTAAATTATGGTTCCAAGTCAAGTTTCTCTTAAAAACTTTCACGAACTCGAAAGTTTATCTAAATTTTGTGGGGCAAAATTGTATTCTCTCTACTAGGTACTATCTTTAAAAGTTCTGTATTACACAGACCATGATACAATAACTGGTATATCAACACTGGTGTATAGTGCGGATTAGGCCCCCAATTATCTAATTTTAGGATTCTGGGCCACGTAACAACCACAATTTACTGATTAAAATTGAGTAAAATGAAGAGATTTATAAGCATCCTTGCCGTCATTGAAAAACCGCTCGAGTCATGTTTAGCTGTGTGGGAAAAGGAAGGGTGTTAATTTTCTGATAACCTTTTCCCTGGGAAAAGAAGGGTTTTCATTCCCTGGCATTCTAAAAGTCAGTTGTATAACATTTCAAACAGGAATGAATATTCTTAATGCTTAACTTTTTACTAGCCTGCATTTCTTATTTAAATTTTTATTATATTTTTAAGATTTTTGTCTTTTTCTTATGAAATTTGCAAATGATCTATAAACCGGATATTGTGCTTGTCATTTAAATCAACTTTGAAACAACGTAAAATATTCTCATTTAATAAAATCAATCACAAAAAATGCATCCAAACCTATAGTTTTTTGAACCAGGAGGTTTGGTGGAATATGAAATACCTTTGGATTAATTAATTTGCTTTACTTACTAGGGTACTGGTCTATCTGCTCGTTCCAGATAGCATTATAATTTAAGAAAATTCTAATTTCTTTTTAGTTAGGTGTCAACAGACAGAACAACCCATAAAAGCTAACTGTAGTAGAGGCAATGATAAAAATACAGTAGTTTAGCTTCCCAGCCCGCAGTTAGGTTTCAAATGGCCTGACTACTGAGTAGCTCTTCAGTAGCTACTGCCAGGAAAGAGAAATCATTTTAATTATGATTAGCTGAAGAGAAAAAGAGAACGCCATTTTGGTACAGAGGAGTGAGAGTGAGAAAAATCGTCTTCAAGTTGTATGTCAACAAGTTGGATTTTTAGGTTGCGCTATAAAATCAAGTTTGAGTCTTCAGCGGAGATTAAAGTGGATTTTGTAGCGATGGAACTTGAATCTTCAATATTGGAGTTTTTTGGTTTAATTTGATTTTTGCTTTAATGTTAAACGTTTTCATCGTCTCAAATATTGGAATTTAATTTTATTATTATGTATCACCATAATGAACATTTGTGGAAATGTAATACTTGACAGTGCTTTGCGTGGAGATGTTTCAGGATTCAGGTACGAAATTATTTAGTTATTTAGGATAGCACAAGAGAGCATTTAATATTATTCCAAATTTGGAACATTGTATTTACTTACACTGAATACCTTTTTTTTTTGAATATAAGAAACCAAAGTATGTACATACATTCTTAACTACAATAAATTCTTATGATAAAATAATACGAATTTTTGTGAAACATTTAAATATTTATGATCCCAGTAAGGAGTGATAGTATGCATGTATGTAGTTTAAAATGAGCTATATAAATATACATGGTTGATTTGATAATATACTTATATACTAACGAGAAGCAGTAAAGTAAGTATTGTAAAAAGATAAAGTTACCTAGGTATGACTAAAATAATTTTTTGCTGGGCGCTTTTAACAACATTTTGTGCACGATGCTATTTGGCTGACGAAGTAAGCGAAATTGACTATTACGAAAATCTAATTACGACAGAAATTGAGAAAGCATTCCACTATGTGTTGCCTACTAGTGCCGAATCTCACAGACCACAAAATCCTGAACTTGAAAGTAAGTAAAATATTAAGAATAAAAACACTTTAAGTAAAGTATATTTCAGAATTTGAAACGTACGATTTTATTGTCGTGGGTTCTGGACCTGGTGGATCCGTTGTAGCAAACCGACTGTCAGAAGTTAAAAAATGGAAGATTTTGTTGATTGAAGCTGGAGGCCCAGAAACCAACTTTTCTATTATACCTGGAATGCACGTTTATTTGCAGGGCTCGAGATTTAATTGGAATTTTAATACAACTCGACAATCCAAAGCTTGCTTAGGTAATTTTGAAAATATGTGGAATGGTAACTTAATAGCTTCAAACTTTTTCAGGTATGATTGACGGTATCTGTCCCATGCCAAGAGGAAAATCATTGGGTGGCACAACAGCCATAAACGGACTAGTTTATTGTCGAGGAAATAAAAATGATTTTAACAGATGGGCAGCTCAAGGAAATTATGGATGGTCTTACAAGGACGTTTTACCATATTTTATAAAATCCGAAAATTCCCAAATTAACGGAGATCCTGGCTACCATGGACGTGGAGGATATTGGAACGTTAAGTACCATCGTCCAACTAGCAATCAAATGTTTGCTTTTGTAGAAGGAAGCAATATCGTGCGTAAATCGACAAGTAGAGATTATAACGGTAAAGAGGAATTGGGAGTTTTTTACTCCCAAATAAACAACATAAAGCAATATCGTCAAAGTGCTTCCAAAGCGTTTTTGGAACCCATCATAGACAGATCAAACTTAAAAATACTTACTTATAGTTACGTTACTAAAGTTGTTATAAACCCTGTCACCAAAACAGTGGTGGGAGTAACTTTCACCAATAACGGAACCGCATACTTCGTTAGAGCACGGAAGGAAGTTATAGTATCAGCTGGGACAATAAATTCTCCACAAATTTTGATGCTGTCTGGAATAGGACCAAAAAAACATTTACGTAAAATGAAAATTCCGTTAATACAGGATCTTCCAGTTGGTGAAACTCTTTATGACCACACTCTGTTTTATGGTTCATACATAAGTACAAATTCAAGTTCACCGGAAATAACTTTAAGAAACCAGATAAAGCAATTTTTAGACGATTATGGGCCACTAACGATTGCACTTAACAGTCAAGGTCTGGCATTCTACCAAAGTAAATTTGAAACTAGTTCAAACTATCCAGATTTTGAAATAGAAATAAATCCTTCCAATGGTCCTAACAATTTTTTGCGACAAACTTTAAGAGTCAACGATGAAGTGTATGATGCGCTTTTTAAAAATATGGATTTTCGAACAACCATGAATACCTACGTTTTTGTACTTAATTCTTCCTCGGTTGGAAAAGTACATTTGAGGTCCAACGATCCGTTTGAATATCCAGAGATTAACATAAACTATTTGGAAGATAAAAGTGATATTGATATCATGTACGAAGGGATTAAAATGCTGGAGAAAATTGTTAAGACGGAACCGCTGCAAAAAATTAATGCTTCTTTAGTTTACGCCGACTATCCAAAATGTAGAGATCATAAAATAGGATCCAGAGATTATTGGGTTTGTGCTTTTCACCTTCTGACTGCTTCTGCCTACCATCAAGCTGGTACTTGTAGAATGGGCCCCGATCCAAAAACTTCAGTTGTGAATAATAAAGGACAAGTACATGGGATTCGGGGTTTGAGGGTAGTTGATGCTAGCGTTACGCCTTTACCATTGGCTGGTCATCCAACTGCACCCACCGTTATGATCGGAGAAAAAATTTCGGATTATATAAAACTTGATTATGGTTTAAAAATTGACCCAATTACCAATGTAATTTCTTAGTTTTAATAAATTTATTGTTTTGTTTCAACTTTCCGTTACGATTTTAGTACTACCTACAGTTTCTTTACACAAAACCGGGTGTTGTGTATATACCTTAGTCGAATTGAATTTAATTGTAATCTATTATATAAAATTAAAAGTTTGTTTGTTTGTTTCTTATGCACTCTTGGACCCTTTGACGGATTTCAACCAAACTTTGCACAGTTACTCAGTAGGATTGGGGAAGGTTTTTGTGCAGAAATGTATTTGTGGCGAACATAAATAATTCAAATTTTAAATGAAAATATGACAAAGTCTCCTACCGACACTAAAACTTCATCTTCCAAAGATAAAAGAAACTTATCTACTGAAGAGTCATCGTCTGTATCGACCAGTTCTGATGACTCATCCTCACTTTCAGAAGTATCACTTTCCTTCTCTTTGATTACTTTTCTCTTTGCAGACTTTGGCGACTTTAAATAATGATTGTGTATTGCTTCCCAATTTTTTGGATTTTCCAATTTTTCGTCTCGAATCTTTTCCTCATCTTGCTTGTTTTCCCGTTCTTCTGTTTCTTCAATTTCCCATATTTGTATTCTATCTTGTATGTCCAATAATAATTGTGTTTCCATTTTTATATTTTAACTATTAAAATTAATCTCAGGATAAAAGTAGGTTCAAAAATATCCAGCTTATCGAGCCCCACGTTTTGGGATGCCAGATGAAGTGATATTTTCTAGGTCCAAATTTTCCAATTGGGTTCTTCCAAAAAAATACACTTCTTAAAATCTTGCCCGGCTCTATTTAAAATTTGAAATTAAAATTTTCCAATATAAAATGGAACGATAACGACCAATACGATAATCAGACTCCAGGTCACACTATCGAATATAATTTCAAGGCACCTTGAAATTTAACTTCAAAACTATAATTCTTAAATTACTGAATTAATAAATTTTTATTTTGAATCTTATCAATCGAAGTCAATTAACTCTCTTAAAATCCAAATCTCCAATTTTTCTCAAATAACCATCAAAAAAATATCTTCAAACAACGTCCAAACCAAATCTCAAATAATAACCAAATATCACTTACAGAAGTATAAATTAATTTTATTCCCAAAATTATCAACTCATCTTGAATATAAAAATTAGCAAAACATAAAGGAGACTATTTGCTCCTCAACCGCTTCAGGCGGCCATCATCGGCAAAAAGCCTGCTTTTCACCGCCCTTTGCTTCCACTACAAATCGTTGGCGGGAAAGCCAGCAAATACAAAATAAAAAATAAATTTTCGGGATCTGTCAGGGAACCACAAACAGGAATCGAGCCTCGACAGCTGCACTATAGGAGAGAGGACAATTTTCTGTGTATAATAAAAAAAGAAAATAAGTCGAGAGTTCTATTGACGGTGCGTGCGTTCTGATATAGTCTTACTGTTGGCCGTAGCGCTTGCATTCAATTGTCGACCGCTGTTCGCGATGCGATGGCACGTTCCACGCTAGGTCGATTTATCCGGTTTTTAGAGGGTAAATCGGCGAAACGGGTGAAATTTCTGCAAGATATTCGTTTAATACGGCAGCGGAAAAGGTGTGTTAATCATCGATGTCGGCGATACTGCGCACTTGTGCGGGATCCTCAGAGGTATTTAAAACATGCCTTTCGTTGCCCTAAGTGCCGGGATCGCTATTACTCGTTGACTGAAGGCACTTTTTTTGATCACTGTCGCGTTCGAGCAATTTGGGTGATGAACGCGCTGTACTTTTGGGTAATTAATTATTATTATAATATTCCGCGAAATGTGTTTATGGCAACTTAACCAGGACGCGGAGTAATTTATTAGTTATTACTCACCAAGCGCCTGATCAATTTACAAAATTTCGGTAACGACTATGATAGTTTACTACCCCTGCTTCGATTCTCCAGGAATCCTAGAGAAAAATTTTGCCTGATGCTGTCGGGAACGGACCACTCAGCACTTGAAGGACTGAACAAAAGATGCTGAACAAACGCAGCACACCATGAACACTAGCACTTGGTATACGTCGAAGACGGTAGCAGGACTCAAGAGACAATAACTTGCGATTATTACACTCGCAATTATTGAATTGAATGGTAAAATTCTCGATCGTGTTGATGAAATATTGACTCAATTGAATGACGTAAACAGGTTAAACAAATATCCCCAATTAGGCACCTGTAGTAACTGGTTTCGGGTCATGTTGATAATTCGCATAACAATCCTCTCCGGATTCCAAATTTTCAACTCGGCTTACTTAACAATAATCGCTGTGTAGTTGTATCCCCAAATGGAATTGCAAATTTACAACCGCGCTTTATCAATTTTCACCCAAGACTCGCCTAATTCTGGCGTATCGCCACTGCATATCCGTGGCGCGTCGATCCTTCCATTAGCGGCACGGAGCAAAGGGCAAGAGGGACGCTCGAAAAATTATTAAGAATGAATTGTTACAAGTTAGTGAAACAAAATAGTTGCGATATAATAATTTGAAGCTACCTTTGTTAAACGTTATAGTTTAATAATAATTTTGTTGTACGTGTAAAAATTGCTTTGTTCTATTTCATAAACATTCAAAAATATTTCAATTTAGAATTTCTGAAAAAATAGAATGCATAATACCGGTGTTGGGATGTATTGAATCTAAAAAGAGATGCAAAAATTAGCTAAATTGTGCATGACAAAGATGCAGTAAAAATAATACGTCGTTGATAATTTGTGTCCCAACATTTGGGGTACTTGGTATTTATATAATATATAAATATGAACTAAAGATATTAAAAAGGGGTGGATCTCTCTCCAATTTTATGGTAGACCGCACACCATCTTACCATCTGAATTGATTCGACTTTAGCTAGATTTTTTTAGGATATCTGCTAGCATATCGAATAGCAGAATCAAAAAATTTAACTCAAGAAAAATTGACTCAAGAATATTAAACTATCACAAAATAGGTAAATAATTTTACAAAAAATTGGTGCCTCTGCGAGATGTGATTTGAAAAATTTAATTGAAAAATTTCAAGTTTAATTTTAAAATTTTAGAAATATTAAATCTGAACTCGAAATTTTTCAGAAACATTTTTTTAGGGGGCGCTTGCAAACTTTTGCCTAAGGGCACATACATTGATAATTCGGCCCTGCAATGGAACATAATCTACAAGTGGGTGGAGACTAAGAATTCAGTGTTAATCGTTCTTCTTTGGGAATTATTTGTTGTTTAACGCATTATTTACGAATAAACAAAAATGTTTACGAGATGTGTTGTTGTCAACTTTGATGCTGTTAATCACTCGAGTTTTCAAAGTTAAGATAAATAACTTATTAATTCGTCGAAGAAATCAGCTTAGCAGGTAATTCATCAATACAATCGGAAGAATTTTCCACTATTTTCCTAGATAGAATGTTAGTAATTAATTTGTAGCATTTAATAAACAAATGGACATATTATGTAAGATGTATAAACATTTTTATTAATTGGTAATACAATCTAATAAGTGAATAATATAACAATAAAACATAACAATGTAACAATATAAAATAAACTCAGTGCAGAAGGTTTTTTAACGGAAATGTTTGCATAATACTATTAAAGAATCGTATTGGTTATTGGTTCGATAGGTACTCCGTATTGCATTTTTATAAAATCTGACATTCTTTCACCAATCATAACAGTAGGAGCGGCGGTATGACCAGCTACCAATGTTGGATAAATGCTAGCATCAACAATTCGCAAGTTTCTAAAGCCATGAACTATTCCTCTGCTGTTTACCACAGACGTCTTCTTGTCAACACCCATTCTACAAGTCCCACAATGATGATATGCAGATGCAGACATTTGCCTAAAGGCGCAATACCAATGATCCTTGCTTCCCAATGGGTGCATTCTGCATTTTGGATAATCAACCTCGATTAATTTTGCGTCAATGCTTTTCATTGGTTCGGTATCTAAGATTTGCTGGATTATTTGAATCCCTTGGTACATAATTTCAATGTCATATTTTTCTGCCAAAAAGTTGGAATCGATGTTGGGAAATTGATACGGATCTTTAGATTTGAGCGTTACAGAACCGATCGACTGGGATTTAGTATCATAGGTGAAAGCGTTCAGCACGCTAGCATAACCACTTACACTCTCAGTGATGGCATCGTAGGTTTCGTTCCTAACTCTTAAATCTTTCAATAAAAAGGTATCTAGCGAACCGACTATATTGACTATAATTTCAAGATCTGGGTATGTCGGATTTGTTTCATATTTAGTTGGCAAGAATGCAAGTCCTTGGCTGTTGGACGGAACTGTTAAAATACCATAATCGTTAAAAAAATTTATAATTTGTTCTCTTAAGTCTCCTTGATCCGGTTCAGTGTAATTTGTGCCAATATACGCAGCGTAAAATGTGCTGTGATCGTAGAGGGTTTTTCCTACTGGCAAATCAGCGATCACATTAATACCCATTTTCTTTAGGTGATCGCGAGGTCCAATTCCGGATAACATTAAAATTTGAGGAGTGTTGATTGCCCCAGCTGACAAGATCACTTCCATATTTGCTCTGGCCTTATATTGTTTACCGTCTTTTGAGAATTGAACTCCTAGAGCTTTGTTCCATCCAGGAGCGAAAAGCACTTTGGTGACGTAAGCATTGGTTACAATTTTCAAGTTTTTTCTATCTCTTATGGGTTTTAAAAATGCATTATTTGAACTGTCGCGATATGGTCCGTTGTTATTTAATTGCATTTGGAAGACACCTATTTCATCTCTTCCGTTATAATCTATGCTTGAAAAATTGTGGACCATTCTGCTTCCTTCTATGAAATATTGAAATTGCTGGCTAAGTGGAGTAACATGCTTGACGTGCCAGTAACCGTCTCTTCCGTGGTAACCAGGATCTCCTTCAATTAAGAAGTCTTCCGATTTGATAAAATATGGTAGAATTTCGTTATAGGACCAACCTAAATTTCCTTCTGCAGCCCATCTATCATAATCACCTTTGTTTCCTCTGGAATAAAACTCGTAGTTTACTGCGCTGCTGCCTCCTAAAGCCTTTCCTTTTACCACCGGGCATCGATTTTCATTCATTCCTGTCAAATTTAAAATACATAGTTATGAAACTTACGAATTGAGAATTATTAATTTAGATTTACCCAAACACGAATACTTTTGCTCGGTGGAGTAATATCCCCAATTAAATCTCGATAAGTGTAAGTAGAGATGCATAGCTGGAATAACGGAAAAATTTGTTTCTGGACCTCCAGCTTCGATCAGCAATACTTTCCAATGTTTGACTTCGGATAATCTATTTGCAATGACTGCACCACCACAACCCGCACCCACAACAATGAAATCCCAAAAACCGAATTCTAAAAATTAAATTTTATATTTTAAATAAAATTTGTTTAAATAGTTGTTTATTTAAGGGAAATTTTAATATTAAAATTTTGTTTACCTTCAGTGAAAAAGTCATTCTGTGGTTTGTACTGCTTGTTATCTATGGGTAGCTTATATTTTTCGGCCTCAGCGATTCCATTATTAATGATTGTTTCGTATTCGGAAACCTGATCTGAACTGTTGGCACCCCATGCGAAGTGGAAATACAAGACAACAAAAGCAAATTTCATGTTCAAGTTGTTGCTTTTGTTGTTCAACAGCTTTTAAATTTTCTCTGATCGTATTTAGCTTTTTATAGAACTCTTTTGCATAAGCTATTTAATTTGCATATCTAAAGCACCTCTTTAATTATTTAAATAACTCATAAATACCATGTCATGGGCTTAGTAGTTAGGGTGATCAAGTGTTAACGCTAAGGTACCCAGTTCGAATTCGGGAAGAATCAAACTAAAATTCACGGATATTTTATAATGGAAATAACTCTTAAAGTGTTGTTCTTTTTTCTATTTTAATTTTTTTTAACTTTTGTTTTTTTCGAATCAATATAATTATATCATAAAAGTTATGACGATTATATTAATGCATTCATTACAAACACTTTTGCATAATTCAGGAAAGAATGTTCATTTCTGTAAATCATTGTGATGTAACTACATATCTAGTCTTTTGTGTTAGAGCAAATAGCTCGATAGCACGTAGGTATTGTCGACTGTTGAAGAAAAATAGAAATATTGGGTCTACACATACATAAAGACTGCAGCCCCTGAGTGCATTATTACATAATTAAGAGTTAATAACGGGTGTAGGGCCTAGTATCGTAAACGTCTAGTATCGAACATGGCTAAATCCATTTCTTAAATTTTGAGTATTGATAATAAACTGTTTTGGGTACCTGCTAAGTTGGTTTACTATATATATCAAGTATTACGATATAAGATCAAAACCCCACTTTTCCTAAAAATGGAGTTTCTTCATCAGCCTTTCAGTCTACTCTTGGAGTATTGGCCTCTTTCTCTTTCGAGATAGGCTCGGGCATTAAGACACCACGGTTGCTTAAACCGGGTTGGGGAATGCCTGTAACCCTGTTTTTAATAATTGACCGCGGCAATCGTCAACCCAGGGGGACTGCCCGGTTTACGTGCCTCCGAAGCACGGAGACGGTTATAGGAAAGTTTCTGACTATCCCCGGTATCAAACCGAGTACCTTAGAGTCAGCAGTAGTTGTTCGGCTAAATGACTAGGCTAGAGATTTTGTAATTTATTATTACTTTATATTGTTTACTTATATTATCATTAAAATAAATTTTTAATTTGAAAAGAAGTTATTAAACTTATTGAAATATTCTTTAGATATCATTTTTATCATTTCATTTTTCAGCGATTCGGAAATAATATTATGCAAATTAAATTTACAAAATGTAAATAATGCAGAATGATATGAGTTTGCAAAAATTTCATTTAGTGTAAAATGTGACCTTAATTAAAAGTTGATTGTTGCATGAAACTAAAATGCACATATTTATAGATAAGCACAGAAGTTAACATATAAAAGTAGTTATTTTGATTAAGGTATTTTAATTATTTTGATAAATTTTCCGTGTTTAGGTCACCGACAACACTCAGCCAAGCTACAGAACTAGACGTGATCATCCGTCCATGGTTCATCCAGAGTGTGGAAACGAAAGAAGATATAAACAGTAATCAAAAGCAATAATAGTAATACTAATAATAATAGTAATACTCAACCTTTTGGTGGTGTAGAATGTGAAAACGAGTATAAGTGACAATAATTAAAAGTAATAATTAAAGGTAATTATATTTTCAAAAACTATCTTTTTAACTCAAAAATGTTTTAAATAAAAATTACAGAATATTTATTCCTCTAGATTTTTTGTAACATGTATTTTTTTGTCTAAGACGTTCTGGAATTTGGAAGGACGATATTGTCAGAAAACTTGATTTTGGACGCCCGTCACGGTAGCAAAATTGGGAAATGTAAACTCTTGTACTTTTTTCAGGTAAAACTACCTGTTGCTTGGTCTACATATGCTTTAAAATTAATATAAATTTAACAGCTTTGGTAGCATTTTGTTTAACCACCTTGATTCAAGTTTGCCTTTGCCTCTTTTGACGAGCCCCCGCTGGTGGTAATCAAGAGCGCATGGACCGATATATTTAAAATCTAATGAAAATGGTTACAAAATTGATTTCTAAAAATCATGTTGCTTAATATTATATTATTAAAGGGGTGATTTTCAGATACGTTTCAAAACGTCAGTTACAGCGTAAAATTGCTTCAAGATATCACAACGATTTTATTGTAATGGAAAGAGGATAATGTATTAAGAGAATAATGACATGAGGTAATTTTGAACATGATTTGAAAACAAATAAAATGTCGTGTTCCAAAATTATTTTTTTAATTTTGAAATTAAAATTTAATTTTTGTATTTAAATTTTGCTTTAATTTTGTAAATTTGAAATTTATATTTGATTGTTTTTAAAATTTAATTTAATTTTGATGTAAATATTTTTGTAAATAGATAGTTATTTGAAATTTTGTTCGTGCCAATATTTTATTTTATGTTGGTACGAAAATTTATTATAACTGCGCATTTTGCCAGGTCCGTCAAAGCGGAAAGACGGACAGACGGTCCCCGACGGTTCCGGTTCCCGTCTCAGGTTTGAGATTTTTTTGATTAATTTGTACGAATAAAGTTTGTTCTTTTAAGTGAGTAATTTTTTAATATTGAAATTGGAAGTTTTGAAAAAGTTTAAATTAGTGTTGAGAATTAAAATTTGGATTGGATAATTTGGATTTGGATGATACAAAAGCTGATAAAACAGCTGAATCAAAACGCAAAGTAAGATTTAAATTTACCGTATCGAAATATAAAGGAAAAATGAAAAAATCAATATTCAAAAAAACAGATAAAATTTTAGGTTAAACTATAACATTGAAATTTCGTAACGACAACATATAAATGGTAATCTTATCTGCTAGTGCAAATCAACAAGCTATATTAAACTGTAGAATAATGGTTTGAAACCTAATGTAAGTTGGTCATTTAAAATGAAGTTATCTTCATTGTGTTTGCACTGTTCCTCTACTTCAAAAATATAAATTATAAAATTGGGTCACGCTTTTTCCGTGTTTTTTCGCCAGTAGATGTTGTTAGCAAAGCGAAAGAACTGAAAACAAATAATTGCTATTAATTTAACCATCATCTACTAATCGTAGTATCGTAGCGTGGATTCGTGGTTTATTATAATAGGGAGCGACGACTAAAAATGTGGGGTCAAAGCGATGGTGTACTATAAATATTTTTATCAAGGTGTAAATATCTCGAAAATTTTGTGTACACTCGTTTGGAAATCATTGGAATTCCTTGGAAATTCTTGGAATTCTTTGGAAATTCTTATGGAAATAAATCCCTGGAATTTTTTGGAAATTACTGGAATTCTGTGGAATTCTTTGGAAATCCTTGGAATATTTGGAAATCATTGGAATTCTTGGAATTCCTTGAAAACCTTGGAAAACATTGGAATTCGTACCCGCTCTCTCTAAATGAAATTCTGGCTACAGGCCTGGTGTGGAAAGATTAAAATATTCGTCTGAAGGAGTTTTAGTTTTAATGTACATACATTATCCATATCTTCTTCTTATCTATTTTAGTCTATTTCTAGATATATAAAAAGTTAAGCCAAAATATGCAACCCTTTAATTTCTCATTGTTGGTTGTATCGCTATTTGGCATTGGCTTTTCTTTTTAACCAATAGCCAATGCAATTTCAGAGAGTTTTCCGGATAGAGCACAACAAAACCTTTTCTTCGTATATGTATATTTATTATTTATATTTATTATTATGGTGGTTGGGACCCCGAGAGTTTATCAATAAAGTAGTTTATCAATAATTTTTATCAATTTGACATTCTGTTATTAATTAAACCAAAAACCATTATCAAATAAATTGAAAATAAGCGACAGACGGATCATCGTATTGATGTACCAGCGAATTAACGGATTACAAACATCAGAAAGGATCAACAGATAAACTGCTCACCGGATCAACTACTTAACGGAACACCTACTCAACGGATCAACTGACCAACGGATATGCTGATCAAAGGAACAACGGATCTACTGCTCAAAGGAACAACGGATCTACTGCTCAAAGGAACAACGGATCATCGAATATAGGTTATATAGGTGATGTCATTGTAAATTTAAATTATCGATAAGATATATCTTGTTTTGTTTGCTATATTCTTTATTTACATTTTGTCAAAATGCCAAACATTTATTACATGTTCAAAAGTAGTTTAGTAATAAACACACTAAACTACGACGGTTTGTATATGTCGGTTAAAGACATTAAAATAAAAATAAAGCAAATATACCGTATTACGACATCTGACCTTAATATTATCAATAAGGACACTGATGAAGTTTGCGACAACGATATTCTTATTTCGGAAAATCAACGATTAGTTGTTATTCGAATTCCTTTAGTTGGTACATTGAAAAAAACACAAGAGACTTTTTTTAAATCTTTTGATTCTAAAACTGCTGCCATTGCAGCACCACCTCTTGCCGATGTTTTAGATTTATCTTCTATCGATGCATCCGAAGATGACAAGATTCGTGCAATGATATTTCAGAGTACTGCCATGTATCATCCAACCGCATACGTTAAAGTGCGTGGTTTGAAACCTACAGGCGTGGTACCATCGACATATCGTTGCCGAAAATGTCTTAAAGGCGGTCATTGGATTCAGGATTGTCCTCGTGGAGATAAATCTAAAATTAAAAGAAGCTGCGGTATACCACGCAGTATGCTGACTCCAGTCGAAGGCCCCGATGTAGAAGGGGCTTTAATGAATAATGACGGCACGTATTCTATACCAACGGCGTGGGAAAATCGTAAGGTAGTTCCTACATCTTTGGAAGCTAGATTGAATAAATCTTCTAATTTACCAGAGGAAAATTTTTCTACCGAACTTCCAAACTCTCGGCCAAAACGTGAGCACAAGTTCAGGCAATTTAGGACCACTTTCTATTAAATATTATAGATAAGTCCTTTTTGCGACCACTGTGACTTACTGAAGTAGCAAGCAACTAATTGTTGCTTGCCACTTCACCTCCTCGATGTATCATCACCTTGACGAGGTGAGGAGGCTTGCGTGTCTCAAAGATCCTATTATCATCTATATCCACGGATGTATAAGGAAAGAGACCAGACTAAGAATGATACAAACCAAGGAGTAAAATCCAGTAAAATTTCTGTACACAAAACTCGGAATTCCAAACGATTTCCAAGAAATTCCAAAGACTTTCAAAGAATTCTAACGATTTCCTAGGAATTCCATAGATTTCAAAGGACTTCCAAAGAATTCCAAGAACTTGTTACCAATTCAGAAATTCTTTTATATAAGGAAAATATATTATAGAACAGTAAATTAGAATTTTAGAAACAAAAACAAAATGAATCAATACATAAAGTCGATTCTAACATTGTTTTTATTTATATAATCACAGATAAATTTTCGTGCTGTTGGTAATAAGTCTAATTAATGGGGGAGTTCTCGAGGCATTACCAACTTCGATAAAAAAGGTATTCATTTAAATAAATAAAATATATGCAAAACTCGCAAATGCGTGAGCGAATCATTCGGTTTCTCCACTAGTAATGTAATATACTATTGCGTTTTGATTCATCAGCTTTTGTTTTGCATACACATTTATATACATATATACGAGTATATATTGCTATGTCCTCCCCTATTAAATTAGTCCTTCCTCGTCGTTAGACAAAATCAAAGAGGATGTTTAAGGGAACACAAATTTTTAATAACAAAAATAAATATTGAACGAAAGCAACTTAAACAAATTAACAAATTAACGTGTCGTGTAATGTTCGTGGTCGTGCGTGTACTTAATTCTAGGAATAACACACAACAAGTAAACAAAAACACAACTAATAATAAATAAATTGGGTGAGTCCGGGTTAATAAAACTTTAAAATATTTGTACGACCTTAATTGTTGTTTGTTCGTACTCGGTTTGGGCTTCTCGTCAAGACTCGCTCGAAACTTCCAGGATGATATCCACACAAACACAACTTTATGATTTTCAGAAAAACTCCTTATTAACTCTTGGGTCCTTTTATTATAATAAAGGCTGTATTATAAGAATGGCTGTCTTATTAGGGGGCAATTCGCACTTGCCTAATCTGCTTGCACTATTTCTTTAATTTATATTTTTAAAGAATTTTTCGTCAACCGTTTCGCTCTGTGTATTTTCTCGACTGGCCTTCCTGGCCGTTATTATTCTCTTCATCCCCTTGGAGATGTTTAATTTTGGCACGCTTATTACATTAAAGTTTTTCATAATAATTTTCCAAAACTTTTATCTTTCTTGATCTAGTTTTATTTGTTTGTTTTAAAATATTTAAAAACCCAGAAAAATATGTTAGTCATTAAAAACTTAAATTTAGGAACATGGCAACTTAAATTAATTATACAAAGATTAAAGTTAAGTTAACGATGGTAATTTGTTGCTCGATTCCCAGTATCCTATGAACAAATTGTAGGGTCATGGGAATCCCTCTCACCAAGAACTTTCTTCCTTGACCGCGGTGGACATCGCATAAATATCCCCCTTAATTGAGATAACAAAAAGGAGATTCTAAGTAATAGTTGAGGATTTTTGATATCGAAATTAGCACCCTACTTCGCACCGCTGCTTTGCTTGGCTCATGTGTGTTTAACTAAAATCACCCTCGCTCTCCTTACTAATCCTATATAAATTAATCTTTTTTCCCCCCATTTCCTAATGTAACATTAAGCTAAAACGACCTACCATTAACTAAATTAAAACTAATGAAATTAAATTAAAAACCCCTCTTTGTGTTTTGTTGATGCTCTCGTATGAGGTCTTGATACCACAAACTTGCACCTAACCTTGTTCCTTCGTTAAAACCCTTTATATCGAAAACTATTTACTCCTTCTATCGTGCCAATCAATTTGTCACCCCCTTATCACATTTTACCTCTTGTTTAGCGATGTCAATCTTAATTAATCACCAAATTGTACCTTTTCGCTCTTACTGCTTTGTGCAGTGCACTTCATAACCGTAGTTACCTAAACTAATCTTCAGAAAACTTTTCTGAACCACTTTATTAAATCTTCAGGAGCTATGCCTGAACCACTTTACATCTTTCCTCAAACCACTGAGCGTTAATTTAGTTCATGCTTCGGTCTTTGCCGGAATGAACCACGCCTATTCTCAGTCATTGCTTGAGCTTCTACTATTCCCCATTTTTCGGATTTTAACCGTTAAAAACAATTTCCCCATTTCCCTTAGCCATCAGCTATTCGCTGGAATTAAATTGGTTTGGTACTTTTTGGTGTTTACCTAAAACTTCGTCTTCTATTTTCCCCTTCAACTCTACCTCAACACTACTTTTGACGCGCATTGATTGCACAATTGTTTTCTACTCTATGTCTTCGTTCGAAACATTTGCGTATGGGTAAATTAAATTTATGTGGAACTTTCCACGGATTCGGTCATCATCTAGGTGATGCAACTCGTATGCGTTCTCGTTGCATACTCGTCCGACTTTGTACGGACCCTCATACGGCAACATCAATTTTGCACACCTATCGTGGGCTCTTGACGCAACCCGCAGGCTCTTTACAACAACTAAATCGCCAACATCGAATCTCAACCTCTTCGGTACCCTGCGGTTCATCTTTGTTTTGGTCGACCTTCGTAAAATTTATTCGTCTGTCACTGTCAGTTGAATAATTTTGAATGTCATCTGTCATAATTAATTTCGCAATATTTAAATGTTCGTTAGTCGCCTCTTTTGAGTTTGAAATCCCATTGACGTCCATCATATTACTTGTAAATAAAGTTGATTCAATTTTTTTTTTTTTTTTTTATAAACTGGAGGTTTTTCCCACTCGACCTGTCTTTTGTGAATAACTTTTAATGAATTTCTAACTTGGTTCTAAAATGGATATGTTTTGACTAGTTTGTCTTCCGGTGTTAAGTCGATGTTGTCGCTTGCAATGAACTCCTGCAGGTGTACGTTAGAGTTCACTCTCATTAACCTAGTCATTGCACAAAATTCGCCCCCTGGTTAGGACCTTGCACGGTTGTCGTCGCCTGCTGTGGGGTAGCAGCCCCGACTATCTGGTAGGTCGCTATTGTGCGAGTGTTCGGTTGTCCCGTGTCGTCGCGATTATCGCCCCCATATCGGCCTCTGCCGTTTCCAAAATTTCCCCTGGGATTACCGGTATTTTCGAATCGGTTCCCGTTGCGGTTGTCCTGAGTGGAGTAATGCTCCCCTTGGTGCTCTGGTCGTCTTTGGGGCGGAGCCTGGTGTCCATTGAGAGCCTCGTATTTGAATTCGACGGTTTCGTCGAATCGCTTTAGAAGCTCGAGGAACTCTTCCAACGTCACCACGCGCTCTATCCCAATACGGCTCTTTACCTCCCGCTCGAAGTGTCTGGCCACTGCTTTGATTAACTCGCGTTCTTCGTATTTTGGCTCGACTTGTTGAGCCAGGTTGATGAGTCGGATAGCGTAGTTTTCTCTAGAACGCTCGTATCCCTTGTACCTACCCCAGTTAAGGTTGCCCCGTACCCGGTCTTGCTCGGTCTCGCCCCAATATTTTTTTAAGAACGTGGTCTTAAATTCTTCAAAGGTGGTGACGGTCTCTTCCACCATCGAAAACCACACCTCTGCTTCTCCCTTCATAGTGCCACGGATTATATGTTTTATACGTCGAACTTCTTTAATTTTTCCTATGGTTTGCTCTATATTTTTTATAAAAATTTTTGGATTACTACGATTGTCGCCGTGGAATTTTGGCAGCTTGTCGCTGTCAAAATCTCTTGACAGGTGTAGTTTTAAAACTTCTTCCAAATCATGCACAGGCCTATCTTCGAATTTAGTCTTCAATTCTTTCGCTTCTTCCTTCATGGCTTCGATTGTGGCTTCTAGCTGCCTATCCTTTTCGTCTTTTTCTTTTAATTCATTTCGAACAGTTTTAACATTGTCTTTGACCCGTGATACTTCCCCGGCTACCTTTCCTACTTCTCTTCCGCATTCATCAATCTGCTCTCTTAAGACGTTTGTTCGGGCTTCAGCTTTATCGAATCTGACTTCAATTTTAGCCTCCGCCACTTCCAACCGCTCATTTACAACTCCCATAATCTCCTCTTGCATCCCTTTCATTCCTTCGTTCATTTCACTTCTCACGCAATCAATTTTTTCATTCATTTCTTTCATTTCATCTTTTACACCACTGAACCCCTGACACATTCGTTCATTCAATTCCCTTTGCCCTTGACACATTCGTTCATTTATGGTCCTCAGGAACTCCATCATGGCTTCGTTGCTGCTTGGTGAATGGGTTTGGTGCACGGTTGTTGCCGCCAATTCTTCTTTTTCTAGCACCTCGCTCGCATCGATTGTTTCTTCAACCCGTTGGTCGCTTTCTTCGGCAATCGCCGTCTCTTCCACACGTTTCTTGCCTCGTGTTTCCATTTAAGCAACGTTCTCAAAAAAATATGTAGAGCATGAGACTACTTTTACCCTCAGGAGTCGCGAGTTTGATGAGCGCTGTTTCACCGTTCCAGCCCCTACACGTTGGGATGCCAATTTATATGCTATGTCCTCCCCTATTAAATTAGTCCTTCCTCGTCGTTAGACAAAATCAAAGAGGATGTTTAAGGGAACACAAATTTTTAATAACAAAAATAAATATTGAACGAAAGCAACTTAAACAAATTAACAAATTAACGTGTCGTGTAATGTTCGTGGTCGTGCGTGTACTTAATTCTAGGAATAACACACAACAAGTAAACAAAAACACAACTAATAATAAATAAATTGGGTGAGTCCGGGTTAATAAAACTTTAAAATATTTGTACGACCTTAATTGTTGTTTGTTCGTACTCGGTTTGGGCTTCTCGTCAAGACTCGCTCGAAACTTCCAGGATGATATCCACACAAACACAACTTTATGATTTTCAGAAAAACTCCTTATTAACTCTTGGGTCCTTTTATTATAATAAAGGCTGTATTATAAGAATGGCTGTCTTATTAGGGGGCAATTCGCACTTGCCTAATCTGCTTGCACTATTTCTTTAATTTATATTTTTAACGAATTTTTCGTCAACCGTTTCGCTCTGTGTATTTTCTCGACTGGCCTTCCTGGCCGTTATTATTCTCTTCATCCCCTTGGAGATGTTTAATTTTGGCACGCTTATTACATTAAAGTTTTTCATAATAATTTTCCAAAACTTTTATCTTTCTTGATCTAGTTTTATTTGTTTGTTTTAAAATATTTAAAAACCCAGAAAAATATGTTAGTCATTAAAAACTTAAATTTAGGAACATGGCAACTTAAATTAATTATACAAAGATTAAAGTTAAGTTAACGATGGTAATTTGTTGCTCGATTCCCAGTATCCTATGAACAAATTGTAGGGTCATGGGAATCCCTCTCACCAAGAACTTTCTTCCTTGACCGCGGTGGACATCGCAATATCTATTGCAAATACATTGTGTATGCCATATCTCAAAAACTAAAGCTGATGGATGAAAATGGTTTTCATTTTCAGAATCAGGATGTCAAATAAGAGAAAAGCTACTGAAATGGGATGCACTATTTAAGAAACAAACCTTATGCGACATTTCTAGCACACATACAGTGAAATTCCTTATCACTTGATGGCACTGCAGCAATAAATATTCAGTGTACTCAAATGAGTACAATGGACAATAATGGGTTAAATTTTTTAGTTTCTTTTGCGGACAATTCTTCTTCCGCTTTACGCTTAATTGCATCCCTTCTTATTTTAAATGCCTCTGTACGCACCGTCCACCTGTACTGTTGACTAAATATCACACAGCGAAGCTTGAAATTGATGGGATTGAATATGAAGTTCAGTGCTGGTCCTGGCTAGCCGCTTGGCAGAAAAATGGTTGGCCATTGGCGGCAGAAGGACTGCCTCTAAAATTTGACGAAAAACAAAAAAAAACAATTTACTTATTTTTTTCACTTTCACTTTGAGTGACCGAGATGTCGTAAAAAGCTTGCATATTCACAAATTAAAAACAACGATATTAGAAAATAAACTCAAAAAGAATTTCAAGTAGATTTTGTGGTATACCTATTACTATGTATTTGTAAAATGCAAGATTTAACAGAACTAAACAAAACGTTAAAGTAATACATTTTAACAGTAAAGTAAAGAAATGCAATACGTAGAAAAATCGTTACTATAAAAACCAAAAAGACATAAATTATCACTTGACAGGATTAATAGTATATTACTGGCCAAGCATAGAAAATGATCCGTTACTGGGCGCGCAGCTATATTAAAAAGTAAGCGTAGCGAGCTTTTTAAAGCTGTAAGCCCAGTAGCGGATCATATTTCTAGGCGAGGTGAGTATACTGTTTTATCGGAAAACTTAAAATTATCAATTATATCAAATATAAAAAAATATTGTTTAAATTACAAATTGTGACAGATAAGACAAATTAAAACAATGTCATTAGCGAAACCCTCTATGGCAAAGTGCAATAAGCGATTGAATCATAATGGTTTCAATGGTTTGGCGATCGCCAGTTCGAATCCCACGTCGGACAAATTTTTATAATAGAATTTTTTTATAATATAAATGAATTGTCAGTCGTACCTAACTCTAAATTAATTGAAAAATATATAAACCAAGAAAATATTTAAACCAAATTTAACAAATAATGACTAAAATTTAAAAAAATGAAGAAATGACTTACCATAATAACAAAATATTCTAAAAACAGTACTACTGCTATGTTGAAATGAAAAGAAGCACCGCAAAATAAGGCCTTATCGTATTACTCATTATTTTTTTAATGTTTAATCCTTTTACGGAAATATTTCATTTTTAAATAGTTTTAATCCTGTCAAGTGATAATTTATGTCTTTTTGGTTTTTATAGTAACGATTTTTCTACGTATTGTATTTCTTTACTTTACTGTTAAAATTTGTCTAACTTTTTACTAAAAAACTTATAAAACTTATAAAACTTCTTTTTAGTAAAAAGTTAGACAATATCGTTGTTTTTAATTTGTGAACAATTTACTTAATTCAAATAAATCTGTTTTGAATCAAGTAAATCTCTGTTTTGATATAGCCATTTTCAATGAAGAAAAATATATTCTTGATTGATTTTCTTATATTAAACAAGTATGGTTTCAAATTAACAATATTTATTATGTAAAATAGGCAAATATAATTATCATGGCAAGTATATAGAAAAATTTCATTCAAGTAAATTGTTACCTTGTTTAAAAATTCTTAAATCACCAATATCTGATTCTTCAAAAAAGTAAAGGAAATTTATGCTATAAGCTCTGTAACTTTCTTGTATTTAGTTTGCAGTATTTTCAAACCAAGAATATTTTTTTATGGTTAAAAATTATTATTTTTGTAATAAATCATTGTATATAGTACATACTTACTTCGAGTAAATTTGGTTTTCTTCAATGTATATATTAAAATCTGGTAAATTTAATGGATCACGGGGGTTCGTTTCGGAACATTCTGAAAGGTGGATATGATCCATATGCCCTGGATCCAAAATAACGATTCAAGATTAGTTGGAAAAAATAGTTAAAGACATTCTCAGTAATGATAAAATGGTTGCAAAACCTAAAAAATAAAATTTAGTAAAGATATATGCAAATATGTGAATATGTCATTCATCTGTCAAAACGTCAAATCGTTTTTGGTAGATTTAAAGAGCAATTTTAATGCTGGAAAGTTCGGACGCATATCAAAATAAAGAGAATAAGAAGTCCGAATTTTTGAGACTAGAAGGAAGTCTCAATTCGGAAAATTAATAAAAATTAATGGAAAAACAAGATATGCAAATTTTGAAATTGAAATAAATTAATTACAAGAAAACGGATGGAGATGGAATTTTATAAACATTTAGGCATAATGCTGGAAAAATATGAAAACGTTTTGGAAAATTTCAATCCATTTGGAGCAAAAATTCAGTATCACGGCATTTGTGATTTCCAAAAATTAACAATTTCACCAATAGAATTGTATGTAAAACAAAATTCAGTAGCCCTTTTCGACCGGTTGAGTCCGCACGTAAAATTACGTATTTGTGAAAAAAGTTTGTGTTTTTGGAAAAATTTTGAAGAAAGATTTATAAAAGTGGATTGTTAGTGTGCATGTGATGACAAATGAAACGCTTTGGGCAAGTACGGACTTGAGATCTAAAAGGAAGATTTCATTAGGTACGGCCAATATTCAAGAGCAAATTCAACAAGGTAATAAAAACTTTAATTAGATTTGATAATTTCGTATTTTTTGTGTGTGTTGATTAATTTTAGATTTCATAAATTGAAGATAACCCATATTATGTCACTTTAATCATTTAATTTACTTCACGTAGTAATAATTTCAACTGCAGAGAAATTCAAATTATAATTTGTTTACCTGTTATTTTTTTATTTAAATTAATTGTTGAACTAAAAGAAGGAACTACGACTTCGGCAATTGTGAGGTAGGATCACTACGTTATCTTCGTCATTGGCGCACACAATTCGAGGATAACAATTTCACATTTTAATATTAATTTCAACTTTGCTCTTTTATTTAACGCCCAACAATTTTCACATAATTTCATATTTATTTGACGCTTACGTAATATGGTTAAATTGGCTCCCAACTATAGAGCTTCGATAAGAAAGAAGATTGCATCAAAATTAATTTTTCAAATATTATTCATCAACTAACTTCATATTACATAGCAGTATATTCTAATGTATATTCTTCAAGTTTAACCAGGAAGATAGCAGTAGGCTCTCCAAATTATTTAACCCTGGAAATGCACACTTATTTTTTGTAACATGTACTACTGCACACTGGCTTAGTACGTAGGATACATTAGATGGTAATTTTCGTTTTTATTGGTCAAATTATTATTAAAAACTTGAAAAATGGGACAATGGGACAAAACTCAATATTTTATTATAAAGTAATTCTATGAAATGAATTGTATAAGCTTAAGGTTTTGGAAAAAAATAATTTAATGTTGAATTTGAAAATTGTACGTAGTACACTGCATACTGGGGTATGAGATACCCCATAAAATTTTATTTTCAATTATTGTAATTCGCTCAAGAACTAAAAGGCACCTATGAATGCTCACACCAACTCAGAAACTTGGAACTTAATTTACTGGAATGGATTTAAAAAAAATCATTACAGCACATGTGGCGCAATAACTTTTATGATGCTCAGGGTTTCTGAGGCCCCAATGTGCAGTTTCAGAGTTAAAGGTTAGTCACTTATTAGATTAAAATTACCCCCGCACTATGTAACTATACCACTGATCATAATAGATCGGTTAGTACAAAAGAATAATTTAAGATAATCTGTAAACTGTAAATTTCATTAGTATTTCACTCCCACTATAAAAAAAATTAAAATAAATTAAAAATAAGGGCTAAATTATTGCGGACCAAATAAATAAATACATGTAAGATGAAAACAGGTTTTTAATAGTTTGTGACGATTAATTTTAAATTATCAACAATATTAACAAACAAAAAACAATATTAATAAATCGTATTGGTGATTGGTTCGATAGGTATTCCATATTGAAGTTTTATAAAATCTGATATCCTTTCAGCTACCATAACAGTAGGAGCGGCGGTATGACCAGCTACCAATGTTGGGTAAATGCTAGCATCAACAATTCGCAAGTTTCTAAAGCCATGAACTATTCCTTTGTTGTTTACAACAGAAGTCTTTTTATCAACGCCCATTCTACAGGTTCCACATTGATGATAGGAAGATGCAGACATAAGTCTAAAAGCGCAATACCAATAATCTTTGCTTCCAGACTCATGCATTTTGCATTGAGGATAGTCAACCTCGATTAATTTTGCGTCAATGCTTTGCATTGGTGGTGTAGCTAAAATTTGCTGGATTATTAGAATTCCTTGGTATATAATTTCTATATCGTAGTCTTCTGCCAAAAAGTTGGCATCGATGTTTGGAAATTGATACGGATCTTTAGATTTTAGCGTGACGGAACCGATAGATTGGGACTTCATGTCATATGTGAAAGCATTCAATATGCTTTGATAACCACGGATAGCTTCAGTAATAGCAGTGTAAGTTTCTTTCCTAACTCTTAAATCAGTTTTTAAAAAGAGATCTAGCGAGCCCACTATATTTATAATTATTTCGATATCTGGGTAAGTGGGCACTGTTGAATATTTACTTCGCAAAAATGAAAGACCTTGGCTGTTGGAAGGAACCGTTAGATTACCGTAATCGTTAAAAAAATTTTGAATTTGTTGTCTAAAGTCTCCTTGATCTGGTTCGGTGTAGTTTGTACCTATATAAGCAGCGTAAAATACACTGTGATCGTAGAGAGTTTTTCCAACTGGAAGATCGCTTATTACTTTAATGTCCATTTTCTTTAAGTGATCGCGGGGACCAATTCCGGATAACATTAAAATTTGAGGAGTGTTGATTGCCCCAGCTGACAAAATTACTTCCCTAGTTGCTCTGGCCAAATATTGTTTGCCATCTTTTGAAAACAGAACTCCTTGAGCTACTTTACCACTAGAACTAAAAATCACTTTGGTTACATAGGCATTAGTTACAACTCTTAAGTTTTTTCTATTTCTTATGGGTCTTAAAAATGCATTATTGGTGCTGTCGCGATATGGCCCGTCGTTATTCAACTGCATTTGAAAGACACCTATTTCATCTCTGCCGTTATAATCCGTGCTTGTAAAATTTTGCACCATTCTTGCACCATCTCTGAAATTTTCAAATTGCTGACTAAGCGGTCTAACATTCTTGACGTGCCAGTAACCGTCCCTGCCGTGATAACCTGGATCGCCTGGAGATTGTAAGTCCTCCGATTTTATAAAATAAGGTAGAATTTCGTTGTAGGTCCAACCGGGATTTCCTTCTGTGGCCCATTTGTCATAATCACCCTTGTTTGATCTTGAATAAAACTCATAGTTTACTGCGCTGCTGCCCCCTAAAGCTTTTCCTTTCACCATTGGGCATCGATTTTCACTCATCCCTATAAAAATTAAAATTACATAGTTTTATGAAAATTATGAATAGATCGATATTTACCTAAGCAACAGTGCTTCTGTTTAGTAGTGTAATAACCCCAGTTAAATCTAGAAAAATGTAAATAAAGATGCATGGATGGAATAATAGAAAAGTTTGTTTCGGGACCTCCAGCTTCGATCAGCAGTATTTTCCAATGTTTGACTTCGGATAATCTATTTGCAACTACAGCTCCTCCACAACCAGCACCCACAATAATAAAATCCCAATAACCGAATTCTAAAAATTAAATTTTAGACAAACTCTTTTGAACATGAAATTTGTTTACCTGCAGTATAATAACTATTCTGTGGTCTGTACTGCTCGTTATCTGTGGGTAGCTCATATTGTAAGGCCTCTGCGACTCCATTATTGATGATCTCTTCCATTTCGGAAATTGGGTCTGATTCGCCGGCACTCCAAGAAAATTGAAGAAGCAAAACAACGAAAGCAAATTTCATATTGAACTTATTGGTCTTCATTGTTGAACTGCTTGTAATTTTTTTTTCAACTGTGCTTGGCTATTTAAAGGATTTATTTGCATAAACTTTATAATTTGCATATCTTGAACACCTAGTTAGTTATTTATTTAGTTAGATAGAAATACCCAAAAATTAGACTAAAGCACTTAAGATATTTGATATTATTATTTTGAATAAACTCGCATTTGAATAGTACAAGTGTGCAACGAGAGTTGACATGAGATCCACTGTGAGTGGTATTCAATGGATTATTCAAAGAATTAAATAATTTTTCAAATTATTACTATACATTTTTATCAGACTGGAACGTTTATTCTTTTTATTAAACAGTCAATACGACATAAACAAGATATATGTACGTATGTGCTAAACATCTGAATATATATTTGAATTGAAATGTAAAGTAATAAATTTTTTTTTTTTTAATTTAGGAAGAGTTAATCAGTTTGATAGTATAAAAAACGTAATAAAAAATCTAACTACTTTTTAAAAATAATTTTATTGGCTATCTGCGATGAATTTTTTTTCACAACATTGATAAATTTTTTCAAAGATTATAGGTACAAGATTTAAATGGTGTATTACGCCAGCCACCTCTATTTCGAATTTTGAATCAAAAGTAATCTGTACCTCGTTTATACCTGTGTGTATCTTCTTTTTAAATTCGAGATATTTCAAAATGTCTAATAAAGACATTTCTCCAGTCCCCCTATTTCGAATTAAAGATCCAGAAAAATTTGTTTTCTTTGTTTATACTTTGTTCGTTCGGTTCCGACTTTCATTATTCTTGTTTGTATCCAATTTGTTCTTTATAATATTTTAAGGCCTAAATCGTTTGTACCTGTATATTTCTTTTTTATTTTTGTTTGTACTAAAAAAATGATTAATCAGAAATGGATTAACTAAACTCGAATCTTTTATTATTGCAAATTTTGGCTTTTTATGCAAATTATTTCTTATCAAATTAATTTGTAAACTTATTAAAAAAAACTCTTTGGCACCTTCTTCCCCACATAAAGTATCTAGGCCACCCTCCCTTAGAAATTCCTACATAATTAATTGACTCTCCACAAACAAAACAACAAATAAAATATTGGTATAACCCAGAATAAAAATGGTACAAATAGGTACAAACAATACATGCAGTTTTTGATCCCAAATTTGAAATAGTAAATCGAGAATTATGAAATATTTCTTTCTGTGAATTTTTGAAATATCTCAAAACCAAAATGAGTACAGGCAAAAATAAAGCACGTACAGACGAGGTATAAACTATTTAGACAATTTTGAAAACTATAGGTATTTTGGATTCTAAACCAAATTGGGGGGGAGGGGTACGAAACGTCATTATTAGATATTTATATATAACTGATTTTATACACAAATAAGCTGTCTATACCACTAACATCGCTGAGCATAATAAGATGTTTTTGCAGATTAGATTAAGATTTATTTTATTTATTTGGAGATGATTTGGGCTGAAGAAGCGGGTACAGAAAATTGCCCATTTAAAGAAAACCTTATAAATCTTACTGTTGAATTCAAAAGTGTTATCTCGGAGCATCAAGTATCAAATGAGGGAGAGGAATTACAAAATTTTTTTCCCTTTTTCAAAATTTTCTGTGAGATTTATTTTAATAATTCAGTGATCTCGAAATAATATGCTAAACAAATTTACAACATGCAAATAAGCGTACCTATTATAATAAAAATTAGCAAAACTTTTATTCAGCACAAAGTTTGGCCCTAATTAATAGTTAATAGTTTGACAAAATAGAAATGTACATATTTATGGATAAGAAAAGAAATCTACTAGATAAAAGTAGTTATTTTGATTTAAGTATTTTAATTTTTTAGATAAAATTTTCGTGTTTAGGTCACTTATGTATAATTTCTGAATTTTAAACCAATATAAAAGCAGTAGCATTGGTAGAACAGTAGGCTATTATACAGCAACATTTTTAGAGCAACGATAGCCCTCATTAGTACCAAAGGACGGCGTCGAGACGGAAATTTGGTCAGAGGTTGGACTTTGGAATCGAATCTACTGCTCTCCAATTTTGGCTTAAATTTTTTTGCCTCGTGCGACAAATAGTTCTAATAAAGATTCATAAAATGCAAATTTTTCAAAATTTATAAATTAAATAACACATTTCATAAATAAATTTTTTCTGTGCCCGGCTAATTTTTAAATTTTTAAATCAAATATAAAATTTCAATTCTAAATTGCAATTGGGTAAGCCAGTATTTCAAAAATTATTTTTCCATTTATTTTCTGATTTAAAATACAAAATCCAAATTTTATACAAACAAACCGTGGCCATTTCGCCGTCGTTAATTAAAAAATATAAAACAAAAGCTAAAAAATTAAATTATATATATAAAATTTTATATATTATTTAATGAAACTTTAATTGAAACTTTAAAAGAAACTTTAATTTAATTAAATAAAAAAATTAATAAGGATACAAATTAAATAAAAAAATATAAAAATTATCGAGGGTTTTTTCATTTCTGCTTTTCTAATTTTCCATAGCCCCGAAAATATTCATTTTTGCAGTCAAAATGTTATAGCTCTTTTTATAACTTTTAAGTTATAGATTACTTTAACATCAATCAATAATTTAATTGATTGATTTTATAGCTTATATACAGAGTGTCACACTTTTTTAAGAAAAATATTTAAGGATTTTTTTTTCTAAATTCAAACCCTCAAAGGTTTTTTTTTATTTTTGCTTTTCTAACTTCCAATTTTTCATAGCCCCGAAAATATTAATTTTTGCAGTCAAAATGTTATAGTTTTTTTGTAACTTTTGAGTTATAGATTAAAGTAAAAAAGTAAAAAAAGAAAAAGAAATGGGCGCCGGCGAAATGTCCTAGACCCTACAGTAGAATCTTTATTCATCAACATAAACAGGTCGAGGTATAGAATCTGTCGATTAAAGAGTCCGCTTTAAATAACATAACAAAACGTACTTACGTGCCCTTGGACACGTACTAGGTAATTAATATATCTGCATATAATGTTTCACCTCCGAGTTGCGGTGAGATAAGGCCCACAACAATCTGTAGACTACCTAAGAAAATTCTCACAATTAATTGTCGAGGGATACAGCGTCGAGGAATTGAGGTTCTACTGTACTTACATAAATAATATTACAAAAATTAAATGTTATTATGTACCATACAACTATAATGAAATGAATTAGGAATAAATTATAGTAAAAACATACTTTTAAATGTATAGGTATGTATTTATTCTAATTTTTGTGTATTTTGCGTAATTTAAATTTAAATCACTGTCATGTTTTAGATATGCAAATTATATAGTTTATACAAATAAATGCCTTAACCCAATACATCGTTTGAGAATTACAGATTACAAATCCCAATCTCCGATTTGGAAGCTATCATAAATTTTGAAGTCACAGAACCTTTACATATCAGCTAGCCACAAAAAATAAGCAGTACGGATCAAAAGATAGACCCGCCACGTCAAGCTAGCACCTTTACCTTAGCGGGCCGCCACCTTTCCAAAACAAAAAAATATTTATACTATAGTCATGGATTAGTTATATTATGGACTAATTTTGCATAGCGCAAAAAATCATAAATCTTTGGTGTGGGTGATGAGTAAAAATTAAATAAACATAATAATGGACTTATTTTGGAGAACATTCGCGAATTTTGGACACCAACGGTTTCGCGAATAAATATAAATCTTTGGTGGGGGTGCTGAGTTGACGTCAAGCTATTACTTGTTAAGATTACTTGATATAACTTGAGATTATTTAGTTTATTAATGATTATTAAATATTATGGGAGATTATTTGAGATTAGTAATAAATTATTGATATCGACAACTTTTCCATCCCCCCCCCCACAAACGTCAAACAAAGCGTCAAATAAAATTCTATATTATTTTGCGCTCAATTCATAATAAACCCGACTTCAACTAATTAAATCAAACCTAGTGGATAAAGTAACTTCTCTATAAGCGCTGCAACCTACTTTTCAAGAACAAACAATCCTACCCATTCCAATCCCTATAAACACAAATCTTCCCTGAAATCCGAACGAATCCCGACCATCTCCGTGAAAATATTAGGTATGAAGATTCTCTGGACAGGTACCTCCAAAAATACTTGGTGATTACTAGACATCAGATTATATGCACTAACAAAATGGCAAAATATGCATCCAAATATGCTCTAAAAAAGGATAAAATATTTACAAAATATGCATATGCAAAATGCTAATGTTTATCTTAATTTTTGTTTACTTTTCCTAATTAAAATCAATTAAACAATTTAATACAATATTACAAAAATCACGAATAATTCTTGTGACAATATGCTATACGTATTTTTCTCAGATCTGTCTTCCTGCTTATACTGCCTAAGTAAACATAAGTGTATTGAATTACTTTGTTACTCGCAAAACTTGCCTACGAACATTAATATATTTTTAATGTACTATGTATATTTTTAAGTGTTAATTTGTACCACGAATTTTATTTTCTTATTTACGTAGTAAAGGAAAGTATTGTAATCAAGTAAAACAAAAATTTTGAGTTAGCATTTTTTCTATAATAAGATAAAACTTTAAAATATAACAAGTTAAATAAACTTCAATAATTGGAAATTTGAGCTTTCAGCGATGGTAATCGCCTTCGTCAGAATGTTTATTAGTGACATGTCACTAATAAACATTCTGACGAAGGCGATTACCATCGCTGAAAGCTCAAATTGAATTTCCAATTATTGAAGTTTATTTAACTTGTTATATTTTAAAGTTTTATCTTATTATTATTCTCACAAGTTAATAATTTATATTTAAAAAAAAAAAAAAAACATTTTTTCTATAGTCTATGAGTCCATACAAATCGTTAGAGACAAGTTTTGTAATGATGTCCAGATGTGTGTAAGGGTGAGGGTGAGTGTGTGTGTGGCCGATTTTTTCAAAACGCGTGAACCGATTTTATTCAAATTTCATATACTGGTTTATAGCAGCAATCTAGAGAATTGATTAGATTTTGGCTGCAATCCCTTTATTTTTATTCCATTTTTTCAAAGAATGAAAATTGTTAAAGCCTGGTACTTCTTTCCATTAATGTGGATAGCATTGAAATTAGTATCACTTGAAAAAGAAGTTCTTAACGCTTCTGATGATGCCTAATACTTGACATTTTTCTTTTTAATCCTTGTTAAAATAAAATTATAAATATAGAAATGGTAAAATTCTTTTTTAAAATTAGTTATTTATATTAAGCCTAGTAATCGTCCACAGCTCGTATCACATGTTTAAAGAGTGCATAATGTGGAGTTTAAATGCTCTTGATTTTTGATTTTAAAAAGTGTATTATTTTGCTACTAAATATGTATAGTTTCAATTGGTTTTATTCGTATAATGTAAATAAATAAATTGGAAAGTTATGTGTTGCCACATCAGAGTTTTCTTATTGTGTCTGCAGGCGAAGATAAAATAGTATATTAAAATCCTCGTTAAATAAAAATTTTTTATTATTATTATTATTATTATCAGTTTTACATTCTTTAGAATATAATAGCTATCCTTTGTCCAGAATTTTATATATCCGTTTTGCGGGGAGGATTAGGCCCCATAAACATATATCAAGATGCATCAATGCTTTACTATTCTATTTTTTCATTATAAACTCGTGTGGGCAGCAGCCCTGTTCACAACTGCTTCTGCAGTACTGTCGGTCGTCTAACCTTAACATCCAATCTCATACACCTATTGCGCTCAGATCTTCATTTACCTGGTCCCACCATCGAATCCCGGGTCTTCCTCTCTTCCTATCTACTCCGGGTTTCCATAGAGTTGCTTTTTTTTTACAATCGAGTTGTCGCTCATTCGCATAATGTGACCTAGCCATCTTATTCTTTGCGTCTTAGCAAACCTTACTATGTCTTCTCCTTTCAGTTCTTCGATTATTTCGTGGTTCCTCCTATCCATTTTTTCTCCGTTTCTTATTCTTTTAAAGCCCATAATTGTTCTGATGACTTTTCTTTCGAATACTCTCATTTGCTCCATTTCTGACTTAGAATGCACAGTGTTTCCGCTGTATACATTACAACTGGTCATATTACTGTTTTAAATATATTCATCTTTGTATCTTTCTTCAGATTACAGCGTTTAAAGAGTGCTTTGTTTGCATAATAAGCTTTATTACCTGTTGGTATTCTTTTTCTTATTTCGTGTTGCCTGCTACTATTTCTGTCCACATGCACTCCCAGGTAACTACAGCTTTCTATTTCCTCTATGTTGTTGTCGTGTATTCGTAGGTGTTTTCTTGTTTTTGTTCCGTTCTTGTTGCATATCATATACTTAGTTTTGTTGCAATTTAGCATCAGTCCCATTAGCTTTGCTTTTTTTTCCAAGTCATCAAATAGTTCCAATAATATTTTTAAGGATCTTGTCATTATGAGTACATCATCTGCATAAGCTATTAATTGTCGCTCTTTTGTTTTGTATTGTTTCCAATATTTCTTCGCTACTTGGCATAGATACTTGATGCTCATTGCGATGCATATCTGTTTGTTCGCATTCTTTAATCTCTTGTTAACTATACTATACCTATAATAATATACTATTATTACAGTACAATTATACAAATTGGAAAACTTAACACCAAATTTATTCAATAATTCTGTGTGTTTTTCTTCAGAACTATTTGGATTCCCCATCTGGATTTCACCATTTTGAGGTGGAATCGGGTGGAATCCCATCTTCTTGCCGATGAAATATACAAATATATTTTTAGAAATTTTCACCTTATTGGCAATGTTTAATATTCTGTGTGTTGTTGTTTGGCGAATTTGGTGGTCGTTGAAGGTTTGATTTAATAAGATGGGTTGTTTCAATTTAGATGAATTTAATCTTTACACTTAATTATATTTACACTTAATTCTACATTGTTAAACCTACCCTATCGACATCCTAACTACTACTTACACCTCATGTTTAACATTTTACTTATTAAAATAATATTGTAATATTAATTATACTTATTTATCACATACCAAGGGGTCATCACACGTTGGCTTCCTTGATATATGAATATTGAATATGCAGCAAAATAACAATATTGTTACGTTACCACAAATGCTTTCCTCGATATACCCTTTAAGAGACAGTCGTTGAACGCCACTCCTCCATGCCTTTTAAGTGTTTGAATGTTAGATCCACTGTCAGGGAAGAAGGTGGCAGACGTCCTTCAAGCAATGGCCAATGTAACTAGATGCATCTGGGAGTTTCAAGTGTTCTGCGACTTTTTGGGGAATTTTTGCAAAACTGTTGATGTTAACCGGTTATATTGTGCACTTACTATGAATATAGTAAATCAAAAATCTATTGCGTTTTACTTGTTTGGGTCTCAATCGTATATAATACGTATAATACATTTCATATCCATTACACTCTGATCCTACTGTAAATACACGTTTCTTTTTGGTTTTGGTATCGTGTAAAGTAATACCAACATCTTTCCCGTATCTTCTATATCTTTTATAGTTAAGCTGCACAATTCCCCACGCTGACATGCCCCATTTAAACCCAATATTAATACTACTTTCACTAATAAAAATTTATCGTCTCGAGCCTTTTTAAAAGACATAGTAACATTTTCCATAGTCAAAACTTTTGATTTCTTTGCTTCGTATGTGTTATTTTGACGTTTTAAAAGGGCAAGTAACAGTTTGTATTGTGATATATCCACATATTCGTTTATTTGTACAGTACTTTTCAACATAGAACATGTAGACCATAAACTGGACGCTTTAAGTCCAGTTTAAGTTTAAGTTTAAAAGACATTGTATGAAAAACACTAAAATATTAGGTATAAAAATAGCTTACATTTTCATATATAATCTATTAAGTGATGGTTTTGATTTCCACAGGAAATCAAACCATCACGAAATACATTCAGCTAGAAAATCGCATGATATGAAGAGTCGTCTTCGACGACCTGAAGTGGACAAAACCAAATAATATACAATAATTCGGTGTTTCATTGTAATTCTTTAAAAAATAATTATAGAATAAGTTTCATGTTCGTTCTTTTTATGAAAAAATTAGTTCAGCAAAGTACCAATATGATTTTCGCAGTCATCACATGTGGTGATTTCCGGAAATCATCACATGTGGTTTCTGGAAATCACGACTATACAGAGATTTCCATATAATCAAGATTTCGGTGATATTTAAATCAAAAATAGTCAAATCTGATTGGTCTGAATATATAGTATGAGATTTTCAAAAAAATACGCTAGCATTACACTTTCATCAGTTCTTAGTGCGTTTTTTGTCATCCTCCAATTACAAAATATTTCATGTACCTTCTTGTATTTTTGCTTGAATTTTAAAAGAAGTAATCTTGAAGACGCTTCTCGAGCGGCATTTAAAATGTCTTCAGAACAATTTTTGAATTCGTTTTCAGTGATAAGACTCATTTTTATAATCAAAAAATGAAAATTGTTAACTGTTGTTATGTAAATAAAAAAAGTCGTGTTCAGTTACTAGTTATCGGAATTACTCAATTCAAATTAGCAATAACTCAAGAACGGTGCTAGATATCGAAAAACTGTCCCTGACTGATACGCTGATACAGCGCGATACAGATAATTTAGGTAAATTATAGATAAAATCCCTTTGAGGCAAATGTATAAATAAAAAAAAACTTTCCTCAAGTTTTTATTTTACTTCTATGTACTAAAGTTTCGGTTATTTTTCTTCATTAGCATAATCTACAATTTAAAAATTATCAAGCTACACTTAATTCAATAATATATTAACAAACCGTCAATAATCAAAAACACAACAAAAAAAACATACAAAAATCGTCGTAAAACTGTTAAAAAATATTCGAACACACCAACCTTTTGAAATCAACAAAAGCGATGAAACAGAATGTACAACGCTGCCTTGTTTTATCCTTGATATAGGTAGGTACTTATCTTTCGTAGGTTCGTTGAGACTGTCCCCAGACTGGAAGTCCAGATGCTCCAATAGGTGCAGCTTCTTTCCTTAATTTACTCTGTGAAGCAGCCCGATGTTTTCTTTATTAATAGGGTGGCCAGTTTCCACTAGATGTTGCGCCATGTTGTTACGGCGAAAATACGCCAGAGAAATTGCTTATATTTTTATGTTCTGCCAGCCTGATATGGCTGGCAGAATAAATAAATAATTTGATTTAGAGAATATTTCGAATTAAAGAGAGTTCGATTTATAGTGTTTTGACTGTACTTGTTTTATGTATTGCTGCTCTTGACTACTGTTTGCAGTTTACATTCATGCAATAGACGTGTTATTTTATGGGTAACTGGGCCCAAGTAGGAAATCCTATTTTATCCCGCCAACATGTCTGGTAAATTAGTTTTTTCTTTTTTATCTCTATTTTCAAAAGTTTTGTTATTATTTCACTTCTGCATCCGTTGTTCCTGGCAATTGTATTTATGATGTTTATTTCTTTTTCTTTTTCAACGGTGCATATTGGTGTATCGATCACTCGACCTAGTACATATATGTATGCTTTGAAAGCTGCCATCTTATATTGTACTGTAATTATTTGGGTATAACGAGGTTGGTGGCTGTTCGTTTTCGGAAAATACCAAATTCTATATTCTTGTCTCTTCTTTTCATTGACAGATCAAGGAAGTTGATGGTTCTATTGTTGGTTTGGATTTCAAGTGTAAACTGTATACTGTCATTTCTAGAATTTAAGAATCTCGAAACTCTCTTCGCTTCTTCCCCGTGCCGTTCCAGATACAGATCACATCTTCTACATATCTTGCCACTAAACTCGTTGGCTTCGCTGAGAAATTTACCTTCCCATTTGTTTATGTAGAATTCAGCTACAAGTGACGCATAGGGAAGCCCATTGCTAGCCCAGTTCCCTCGTGGTACCCACCATTAAATGCAAAGAACGTCTGTTCAACTGCGATCTTCAAGTTAGTTTCAGAAAAGAAAATTTTAAAAGAAAATTTTTTGACAAAACGTCAAGATACTCCCTAATTTTTAAAGGGGAAAACAATTCAATATGCAGGTATGTTATATTATTAAATTATTTGCAATTGTAATTCCGTAACACACTATTATATTCTACACAAATTATTGAAATGCTCACCAAGCGAGTTTCAAAACAATTCAATCGAGTTCCATGCCAATTAATGTGCATGCCAAGCAAATTTCAAAAGATTATTATTCGTCGAGGAAGTTGTTAAAAACTCAAAACTCTGTGCAGGAGGCTTTTTATCAATATATCATGGTTCTTATTATTAAAGAGAAAGGAGAAAAGCAATTTAAGATTATAATAAAAGATTATAATCGTTTCGATGATATAGAAAAATTTTATACAAACAAAATGCAAATGCATAACATATAGTAAAAAATTTATTTGCAAAAAATATGCTTTTAATTAAAAGATAGGGCTATGCAAAATTCCAATGTACATATTTATGGATAAGAACAAAAATGTACTAGATAAAACTAGTTATTTTACTTAAAAGTATTTTAATTTTTTTGATAAAATTTTCTTATTTAAGTCACTTATTTTAATTTATGATTGAAACAAATATAAAATTAATAATTATTAAATAAAAGGACGCTTTTCTCGAGAATTATATATGTTAGATAGAGTGAGACATACCCTTAGTACGGATCTGCTAGAGTAATCTAGACATACTCCCTAAGCCAACTAGCAACGAATAGAAAGAGACATCACCCAAGTGCGGACCTGAGAAGAAGACTAATACAATATTCGAACCACCCTGTATGTAAAACATTACTAAGTATGCGTTAAGTTGGCAATGCGGAGAAGGACAATAATACTATATAAGGAAGGCAGCTGGGAAGAGAAGATGAACGTGAACAGTCAGAAACATTATAAGAAAATAAATGTAGTAATAATAACATAATTTTAAATAAAATATCAAATTATCTAACATATATATATATTTTGATGTGAACTAGTTTCGACAGTCGTCTTTGTCAGCACATCCTACAAGATTAAATCTAATTAAACTGATAAAATGTGTAATTATAATATTATTTAGAAACATTTTTTGTTGAAATTATTATTAAATTTAATAGTTTTTTTAAATTTGAAGTTTGACAAATTTTTAAAGTGATATGAAGGGATATGTTATAAGTTGTTAAACAAAAATATGAAAAAGTGGAGTGTAACCTAGATTTTCGTGGTCATTTAAATTTTAACTATTTGGTTCTTTTTGAGTTCTTTTTATTTCTAAAAGGCCTAAATTCTATTTATTTCTAAATTCTAAAAAGTCCAGTTTTTTGCCTTTATTTTCTTGGTGTAATAATTTAATATTTTCTTCTTTTATTGAATGTCCCGTATGTAGAAGATGTTGTGATACCGCAGAAAATTTGTTTTTATTTTTGTGTTCCATTAATCTGGTTTTTAGTTTCCTGCCTGTTTGGCCTATATAATTTTCGTTGCATCCTCCGCATTGGATCTTATATATGTCGCTTTTATCCATTGGATTTATTTTATCCTTGTTGCAAAATGACTCTTTAATGCCCGTACTTATAGTCACGGATCAATCCGAGACTCAAAATGATTCTAGATTTTACCAATGAGATTACTGGAATTTAGACCGTATCGTAGCAACAGCTGTTATTTCGAGAATTGATCTCGATTCTCGGTTCAATCCATGACTATAAGTACGGGCATTAGTGTATTAATACTTTTAGTTGTTGTTTTAATTTTAAATTTTTTGAGGATTCGCATGATTTTATTCGAGATAAGACCTAGGTAGGAGATTTTGTTGTAACCATTGATCATATCTTTGTCTTCTTTTTTATTTTTTTGTTGGTTTTTATTTTTAATTATTGTATCAATAATTTCAGGTTTTTAGCCATTATTCATGGCTATTTGTTTGATGATGTTAATTTCTTTTTTTTTTTTTCGTCGTCGTTCATGGGGATAATCTCTATTCTTTCTGTATAACATCTAAATGCTGCGGGTTTATGTATATTTGCATGATTTGAAGATTTATTGATAACTAGGTCTGTAGTTGTAGGTTTCCTGTATATGTATAGTGAATTATAATTTTTGCTCCTTTCTCTGAATAGTTAAGTGTAAAAAATTTAGTTTTCTTTCTTTATTTCGGTCTCAAGTGTAAACTGGATATGTTTGTTTTTGGAGTTAACGTAGGAAAAAAATTCTACAGCTTCTGTTTTATTGTCTTCTCAAATGCATAAACGTATCTTTTCCAGAGTTTTATTTTTCTTGTGAATTTATTAGATTCTTTTAGAAGTTCGGTTTCGTAGTTATTCATGTAAATTTCTACCAATAGAAAAATTAGGTTTTTCATTGAGATTTATTTATTTAATAATTAGAGACAGCCGGGTCATCACAATATGTACATTCCACGTTTCGAAGTGCATTGCCCGTTTCCCGCAGCTTTCCTTTCAATCCGTCAATAACTTCGAGGATATTTCTAGGCTTTTTAGTAAACATAGGATTGTATAAGTAACAGGGAAGTAGCCTGACGTCTTAACTCAACTTTGAGGACCAGGTAATTTGTCGTCAAAGCTTTCTTTCTCTAGCTTCTGACGTTTCAATGCCATACTGCAACGCAGCAGGGCTCTTACAAGGTGCCTATAATCCGGGCCAGATAAACATTGATTGTTTTTTATTGCAATTGGTTTCCTCTGTGCTTTAGCCGTTCCTAATAAGAAGAACAAAAAAAAGTTGTCTGTTAGTCCGCGAGAGGTACTTTATTTTCCCCATACTCTCCAATATCTGGCAACAATTGAAGAATATAAGGACACATTTATTAGATTTTTATTTATTAGAATTTAGTGAGTATGAGTATTAGAGTACTCATTTTCCTACTAACCTTTGATATGGTATAATTTTTATTTGGTGTCATATTTTTCATTGCTTGGTAGGTAGTACAAAACTAATGAAACTAAATTATTGCATTATAAAGGAAAAAGCATGAAAATCATTAAACTTTTATTTTTAATACATTGTGCTTTATTATATTATTATAGAGTAAAATTAGTTAACACAAAATTAATATGGTGTCAGAAGCATTAAGTACCATGTGCTTGAAATATTGATAATATTAATAAATCGTGTTGGTAATTGGCTCGATAGTTGCGCCATATTGAATTTTTATATAATCTGAAATCTTTTCGGCAAGCATAATAGTAGATGGAGCAGTATGACCAGCCACGATAATTGGAAAAATACTGACATCAACAACTCGTAAATTGTGAAAACCATGAACTATTCCTCTATTGTTTACCACTGAAGTTTTGGGGTTGGGACCCATTCTGCAAGTTCCACTTTGATGATAGGCAGATCCTGTCAGAAGTCTGAAAGCACAAATCCAGTAATCCTTACTTCCCAAATGGTGGTTTCTGCATTGTGGATAGTCAACTAAAATCAATGTTGCGTTAAGTTTTCTTAATGGTTCCGTGTCAATAATTCTTTTTAGCGTTTGGATCGCTTGGTATAAAATTTCTACATCATATTTTTCTGCCAAAAAGTTAGGATCAATAATTGGAAACTTATAAGGATCTTTAGATTGAAGAGTTACTGAACCTACAGATGCGGTTTGTAAAACAAACTGGAATGCGTTCATGTGTCCTGGGAAAGTTAAACTGTCTGTTATGGCTTGGTATGTTTCGTTCCTGGCCCTTAAAAATCGAACTAAAAAGGTTTCTAGTGAACCCAATACAAGAGTTAATACCATTTCGAGGTCTGGGTAAGTTGGACTTGCTTCATATTTAGTTCGGTAAAATCCAGCAACTTGGATATTTGTATACTGTGTTAGAGGACCGTAATCATTCAAAAACTCTTTAACTTGTTGCCGCAAAGTTACATTTGGTGTAGGTATATTTATGCCAATATAAGCCGCGTAAAATAAGGCGTGATCGTAAAGAGTTTTGCCTACTGGAAGATCACGGACTATTGAGATATTCATTTTCTCTAAATGCTGGCGGGGTCCAATACCGGATAACATTAGAAGTTGGGGAGTATTGGTTGCTCCAGCAGCCATGATAACTTCTTTGCTTGCTCTGGCTATATATTGCTTTCCATTTCTTGAAAAGATTACTCCTTGAACTATTTTCCCTCCTGGAGCTATAAGCACCTTGGTGACGTAAGCATTGGTTAAAACTTTCAAATTTTCTCTCTTCTTGATGATGGGTTGCAAAAATGCGGCGTTCGCACTGTGGCGAAATTGTCGGCGGTTATTTACTTGTACACGAAAGGTTCCCAATTGATTTACTCCGTTATAATCTGTACTTGTAAAATTGTGCAAAGTTTTACCGCCCTCTATGAAAGCTACAGATTGATTACTAAGTGGATTCACGTACTTGACGTTCCAGTAACCGTTTTTTCCGTGATACCCAGGATCCGACTCTACTTGAGAATTTTCTGATTTAATAAAATACGGTAGCACTTCTTGATAAGTCCAACCGGGATTTCCTTGTGCCGCCCATCCGTCAAAATCATCTTTGTTTCCCCTTACATAAGCCTCGTAGTTTAATATGCTGCTGCCTCCTAAAGCTCGCCCTCTCACAACTGGACAGCGATTTTCACTGAACCCTATAAAAATTAAAACCCATAAGGAATATGTCGATAATAATTATAAATTTTAGCAATACCTACCGAAACATGAGTGCTTCTGCGGAGTACTGTAGTAGCCCCAGTTAAATCTTGACAAGTGTAAATAAACATGATTGGCTGGAATAATAGAAAAATTCGATTCTTGGCCTCCAGCTTCGATCAACAATATTTTCCATCTTCTAATCTCAGATAATCTATTGGCAATGACCGATCCTCCACAACCAGCACCAACAACAATGAAATCCCAATGCCCAAATTCTACAGTAATTAAAACAGCAATTAAAAACAAAAACTCATGTTCAAAACATTTTTTACCTTCTGTCAAGTAGCTGTTTTCAGGTCTGTATTGCTCATTATCTACGGGCAGTTTATAGTTATTAGCCTCCTCTCTTCCAGTTGTAATGAGATTTTCGTAGTAATCTATTTCATCCTCGTTAGAATCGGCACCCCACGAAAATGTAACGAGTATTACAATGAAAGCAATAAGTTTCATGACTGATGGTGGTCGTTGTTCAACTTTTTTTTAGAATATTTTCGTCTGAACTTGTCTTTTTAAATGATGTATTTGCATAATTGTTGTGCTTTGCATATCTAAAATTCACAATAAATCATTTAAAACGTTCTAAAATATGCAAACATTCTATTATAATCCTATCATAAATGCAAGAATGTCCCATTGAAGTGATTTATTATAATAGTATATTCTGAAACACGTTTGGAATTAGGCATATTCCGCACGAGGGAAAAGTTTGTCACCCGAGCCGATAGGCGAGGGTGACGGTTCACGAGTGCGGAATAGCCATTCCAAACGTGTTTCAGACTATACTTTCTATACGACTATTAAAATAATAAAACGTATAAGTTTTGACCGTAATTAGAATTTGTAAAAATGAGAAAATTTTTTTGTGCGCAATCGATCTGAATTTTTGCACATGCTTTCCTACCGTTAATTCACGGGTGGCGAGGAGGGGGAGAAGTTTTTGCTCAGTTTTTCGATATCTAACGCCGTTTTTGAGTTATTGCTATTCAAGTTTGTGTGGCGGAAACGCAGCAATAACTCAAGAACGGCGCTAGATATCGAAAAACTGAGCAAAAAATTGTCCCCCCTCGTACACACTCCTTGTGAATTATCGGTAGAAAAATATGTGCAAAAATTCAGATCGATCGCAAGCAAAAAAGTTTACTCATTTGACAAACTTGATTTTTGTTGATGTGTAAATAAATTGAGTTCAAAAATTTGGTAATAGATGTCACTTCAAATAGTAGTCTATTCTTTGCTCTAATTGGTCTAATCTGTGTGAGAATAATTATTCTCGCACCGATATCGGTGTGAGAATAAAAAAAAGAAAGAATGTAGATATTCTGTATTTAAAAATAGAATCAGAATGCCCACATTCTATGATAGTCGTATAGAAAAATAGTTTCATGCTCGTATTTACAAACTTTTTTATTTTAAAACGAGAAGCCAATTAAACTCAAATCTTCGTTAGCTTAACCGTATTCAATTGCTACAAGAAGTCGTACGAAATCGTTGAATTTTACTATTAAACCAGTAAGTAAATAAAATAAATCGTTAATCATTTCTAGTCAAGTCGATCTAGTTAATAGTTTGTTAACCGAAAATAATGGAAATAATATTTATTTATTTATTTATTTACATTATACGGATAAAACCAATTGAAACTATACATATTTAGTAGCAAAATAATACATTTTAAAAAAATCAAAAATCAAGAGCATTTAAACTCCACATAATGCACTCTTTAAACATGTGATACGAGCTGTGGACAAAACAAATAAAACAAAACATTGGGTGTCTTGGTTTTTAAACTACCTTTTGACATGCCTCCCGACGTTGAAAGGGCATACTTTCAAAATTGCAGGTTTTTAACATGAAAATAAATGGATACATAACGCGAAATATTAATATAAAAACAATGTATGAATACAGGTAAATAAAATTTCCAAGTAATCACTGAAATTAAAGTACTTCACTAAAATTTATTTACTTGGTAAAGGATAAACGCGGTTTGTCGCATGTTTAATTAGTCCTTCGGCGGTGCGAATGGTTACGACTCGAACAATTCCATTATAACCAGGATTAACCAATTCGATACGTCCAGTTTTCCATTTCAGTAGAGGAAGATTATCATCTCGGATGAGAACCATACTTCCAATTTGGATGTTTGCTGTCGATGAGTGCATTTTGATCTTTTTTGAAATTATACGTCTCACACCAGTTAACAATGTGCCAATCTATTTGCTGACTTTTTTTCGACTGCTTATGGGGAGAGTGACCCCAACGTATACAATTACAATTATAATGCTGAGTTCTCAACCAACTGTCAATTTATTGAAATATCCGAAGCTTATATATTTGAAGTTATCTGTGATTTTCCAGACAGCACCAGCTCAGGTCTTGACGGAATCCATTCATATCTTATTAAAATATGTCTTTAATCATTGTGTAAGCCGATCTATCACATGTTTAAAATTTCTCTTGACTGTGGGAGCCTTCCTCAAATCTTGAAGGAAAGCTATATTACGCCTCTCTTCAAAAAGGCTGACAGAAGTGACATCTCCGATTATAGAGGAATCTCTATTCAGTCAACCATTCCTAAAATGTTAGATAAACTGATTTCTCAACAATTATTATCCGCAAGTAAAAATTTCATTATTGAACACCAACATGGGTTCTTTCCAGGTCGTTCTACCTCATCAAATTTATTATCTTGTACCTCCTTTTGTTTTAACGCTTTTGAGAAACACATGCAAGTAGATGCCGTTTATACCGACTTCTCAAAAGCATTTGATCGGGTTTCTTATGCTGCTCTTCTAGCTAAACCGTCCTACTTCGGTTTCGGTCCATTAATCATTAATTGCCTCCGAAATTATTTAATGGGAATAACTCAGAAGGCAGCCGTATTGTTTTCTTGCTATTCATTAATGATATAAGGAAATTTATTCTCTATTCCTTTTACTTATTATTTACCGACTATTTTAAATTCTTCAATGCCATTATTGAGTTTTCTACTGATTCTATACTCTTACAAAAAGATCTTGATAATCTTTCTAACTGGTGTGTATTAAACAATTTACATCTCAACTTTGATAAATGCTTTACAATTTCTTTTCTAAAAGGAAACCTTTACACAGGTCTTCAATTGCTCTTTAAATGGTAATCCACTTCAACGTGTTACCAAAATGACGACCTCGGGATACGATTGGATGATGGCTTATCATTCAGAAATCATATTTCACATATCTGCAGCCCTGCTTTCCGCACATTGGGCTTTGTCCGTCGTCAATCAGTTAATTTCTCAGCTAAGACAGTGAAAGTGCTATATTTTTCATTAATCCGTTCCAAATTGGAATATGCTACTTGTGTTTGGTTACCACACTTTCAGCTACACATAAATCAAGTTTTTTAAACATTTCCACTATAAATTAGGACGTAATAAAGAAGACTTCTCTGACCAGATTTATTTGAATTTTTGTACAACTAAGTCACTGGTCCGCAGACGTAAAGCTTCCGATCTCTGTTTCGTTCATGATTTATTCAGTGGCAAAAATAATTTTAATTTATTTTGAGATATTAATATTAATTGTACAATTATTTGAATTATATAAATATATCGGACAAGGTTCGCCGAGAATAGTAGTAGTAAAATAGTTTTCGATTCACTAGAAACTACTTTACTCCCACTCCCGATGTTCCTGGAATGTCCCATTTTTTGGGCACTTTGATAACACTTCCGCAATGGCCAAATTACTTGGAATGATCCTGTTGGAGGTACCTTGAATATCTTCGGCAATTTTAATTTTATTTTTTAAGGAATCCTCCAAGTAACCTTCCGGTACTGTTGCGGATTTCCACCTGCAGTGCCTCTTCAGGTTTCTAATAGTTGCACCACTGTCTATAACAACGTCGCCGAAGTTCTCCGTAAACAGTAGCCGGTATACTATAATTCCGCATTCTGTAATTTTAAAAAATTGGCTATTTTGCGTGGTATGCCCGAAAATGTTTTTATCCCAACCGGTTGTACTGTACACTTTCCTGCTGCATAAAATAGAAAAAATCTGTTATGCTGAACATCCGCTGGTCTTAAGAGTACATATTTTTGATAAAGAGCTAAGTTGTTATCGCCAACCACGATGAAAGTTCTTTGTATATGGATCTTCGAATCTGTTAGTTTTATCAGAAGGTTTTTACAATTACCTTCCATATACTCCAGGGTCAATTTGCAAAGCTCATCGCAACGACATGCACCAGCTATACCGATGATAAGTACAACCTAAAATTATTTATATAAAATTAATAAATTATTTAGGGTAAAAATCGAGAAGTTTACCTTCATCATTAAATAGACTTCGTCGTCCGCTTCTAGCAAAAATCTATCGCATTGTCCCTTGTTTAAAACTTCCGATGTTTTAGCTTTGTAGCCGACCGATTCTTTTTTTGAAATGCAATTATTTTTAAATACTGTTTTATATTAATGTTGTTCTTGATATTCAAACAAGCCTTCAGCATGGAGTATAAACTCCACAAGCTTGAGGCCTTTAATGTTTTTGATTTTTCATTCAGATACGCAAGGAACACGTCTTTATTTAATATTTTAACTTTATGTTCATCACATCATTTTTCAAACACATTATATACGTGTTCATATTTCATTTTAGATTTGGTGGGTAGTAATTCCAAACTAGCGTTGGTAGCTGCATCAACAATTTCTGCCGGATTAACATCAATTTAACTATCTGTACTTAAATTATTCATAAATTAGAGGTTAAACGACTTACCTGTAAGGAAGTTCAATCCTCAATTATACGAGATGGACTCATCCGAGAAGATTAACATTGTAGTGTATGTATTCTGCTCTTGTGAACGCGTATTGTTTATAGAAAGATGATAAGACTGCCCCGTATCCCTACCGTACCCCTGATTTCTCCAGGCATAGTTCATTGTGTTTCTCTTATTTTAGATCGCGGATTTGGGTGTAATGATAGCGGTGGGTGGGTGTAATCTTCTCGGACGGGTCCATCTCGAATAATTGAGGATTGAACTTCCTTACAGGTAAGTCGTTTAACCAATTATACTTCGATGGACCCGTCCCACACTGGTAGAAATGCATAATCTAGCTGTGCAAAAGTCTATCTGAACAATAAGTTTACTTTTAAAGCAAATTATTAAATTTAATACTTCCAAATTACATTGCTGGTAAATAATTAATAATTGCATATGGTAATTACTAATAATTTTACTTATATTTACTTATTATCTAAATAATATAATTATTAATATAATATATAATTAAAATGATCAAATATGAGCTGTACCTTACCATATATTACCTTATGTTACCTTAGCTTATATTACTAGATAATTTTAATTATATATAATTTCAATAGCTAATAATTTAATTATTTATTAATATAATAATAAATAAATTAAATTATGAAGATATATGGGAATTTATAATTTTAAAAACTTAAATATACAGTGGCGGCAATCTAAAATGCCCGGTTGAAATAATTTACAATATACCTAGAATAATCGGCTTAATTTCAAATTTGGAAATTTTTGTAAAACATACTTTATAAGGTAAACCTTCTTAACCATTTTGTGTGCAAAATTCATTCAGGGAAGTTCAAAATATCTTAGAAATATTTAAAAAATGGTCGGTAGAAAGAATTTATCCGAAAACGACAAACAAAAAATTTTAGTTTTACGTGGTGAAAACAGAAGTTTTACTTATATTAGTAAAGAACTTGGGTACGACAGACGTACCATAAGTAGGTTTTTGCAAAAATATGCCATTAGTGGCACTACAAAACCTAGGGACAGAGGGAATTCGGAAAGAAAAACCACACGAGCGCAAGATCGTATGCTACGCAAATGGGCACTAAAGGATCGGTTTAAATCTCGAAGACAATTAAGAAAACAACTTAAAGATCAACTTGGCGTAAGTGTTAGTGTAAGAACTGTTGGAAATCGCTTAGCTGAGGTCGGACTACGAGCCTATACTGCTGTGAAGAAACCGCTTTTGACAAAAAAAATGAAGCAGAAGCGGTTAAATTTTGCAAAAAAGTATGAAAATTGGACAGAAGATGATTGGGGTAGAGTCATATTTTCAGATGAATCTAAGTTTTTACTCCATGGATCTGATGGAAAAAAATATGTGCGTAGATTTCAAGCCGAACGTTTATCCGACAAATGCACCATAAAAACTACACGTGGTCGATTAGGTGTTATGATATGGGGTTGTTTCTGTGAACGTGGATTAGGTAATCTACATATCATAGAAGGGTCTGTGAATGCTAAGAAATATATAAAAATTTTAAAAACCAGTTTGGAGCCATCGGTTTTGGATTTATTCGCCGAAAACGAAGAATGGTGTTTTCAACAGGATAATGCACCTTGTCATACCGCACGAACGGTAAGTAATATCTTTGTAAAAAAATTTTTTTTTCTAAATGCAATAATGAAGTAATGTTGTGAATATTTTTAACTACCAAATTATTGAAAAATATGAAATTAATTGCTTTTCATTTTGCTTAGGTGTCGAATTATTTCATGAACAATGGAGTTTACGTAATCGATTGGCCAGGTAACAGCCCCGATTTAAATCCTATTGAGAACCTTTGGGCCGTTATGAAGAGGTATGTGGTGGACAATAGTCCTAAGACTATATCCGAGTTAAAGGAAGCCATCAACTATGTATGGAAGAATAATCTAAGCGACGACTACCTGCAAAAGTTGGTTAAATCAATGCCGCAACGGTTAAGGGACGTAATAAGGGCAAAGGGAGGCTCAACTAAATATTAATATTTTTTTTATTTATGATTATTATATTAATAAACACTTGCCTATATTAATTATCGTTTAAAAAATTATTTTACTATATAATTTATATAATATTCGAGAGCAATAATTTACCTGGAAATGGTGCTTTATTTTGCAGAGGGGTGTTTTGTTGATTATTTATACAATATATCACAAAATTTCATAATTTCCTACGTCTTATAGCTAGTCAATTATAAAACATAAAAATTAGTTCGATGTAAATGAAATATGTATGAAAAAATTAAGAATAACTTAAAATTTTACAACCGGGCATTTTAGATTGCCGCCACTGTATATATATATGTATGTATGTATCAAACAACTCTCTTCGAGATATTGACACAGTGTCTGAAATTATTAAATATTTTATTTACTTGCAGATTTTTGCTGTTAATTTTTGATTTACTCGAATACTAAAAGTGTAATAATTTTATCAGTAAATGATTCAACCTGGATATACGTGGATAAATATAGTTTTTATTAAATTAAAAACTCAAATCGTTTAAAATTTTATATAATAATATACTCTAACTTTATATCAATAATACCTTTATTAGACTGATAGTATTATTTAACCAAAATTATCAAAAATAAGTATATACCTGTAGGAAAAGTATTCATTGTTTTAAAACACAAAATTAACTATTTAACTTGAACAACAATGAGTTTATATCATGCAGAAAATCAGACTACTATATTAATAAAAATGTTATCGTTGTCATCGCCGGCTTTTTGTATCATATTACACCTCAACCAGAGAGTCTAGACTTTTTATATTATTGTTTTAGATACCATTGATTCATGTTTTAGAGGAAATAGTTGAAAATTGTAAAATTTATCAAAACTTATATTTTGACTTTTGCACAGCTAGATTGTGCATTTCTACCAGTGTGCGTCCTTCAAAGATTAACATTGTAGATGTTTAAAGATGCTTCCGCGATCTAAGTAACATGTTAAAATTTTTATTTGCTTTGTTTCAGTGTGTACTATTGAGACCATTTTTGAATAACATTACTGTAGTATTTAAAATTTATTACCTGTATGTAAAGAAGTAATAAAACCAATTATTGTTTTATAATGTAGTAGTACACATGGAGTTGATTCTACATAGTATACGTATAACATCAATTTTAACGACTATTAATGATTTTAGCTAATAATTTTAAGGGTTAAAACAAATGTGAAAAAATACTTTGCGAATTTTGTGATTTCAGATAGGTACAGGTCTATCATAGAAATTAATGCAAGTTTTAGAATTTCACTTGATTCTGCTGTGTGACTGATATTGTCTGTTTTAACTCCGTCTGAAGGCTGCCGAAGTGGAAGCACAACGAGTGCAGTGTGCATCGAGGATCAATATGTTTGCACCCCCTAGTGTGAGTCCTTTCTTAATCCATTTGAATACAGTTTGAGTCGTAGTTGGATGGTGTGGTTTGTTAATATGTAACAAATTTTATTGAATTTGTTTTTAAGGGTACGCCTATGTATTCCTTTTGCATTTCACAACGAGGCACTCCTGTTTCTGGGCGGATAAGACTGCGTTGCGCGCGGTGGTATGGAAAATTGGCAGTCGAGTTAGGGACTCGAGGTTGAAAAGACGGAAGTGAGTGTTTTCTGTGTTCAAGAGAAATTTTGGGTGAGTTTTGGTCCAGTGGACTGATTTTTAGGAGACATCTTATCTTTTTTGGACACCTTAATTTTTTTATTTTCGCTTTGTTAAATACTCGCAGCAGTTAAAAAGAATTATTTGCAATAATTCAATTCGCATAATATATTTTATTTTCCATCGACTGGCCGTATTATCAAGCGCTTCAACGATAGCATTTTTATCTTGCTGGCAAACATTTCCAACGTGATCCTTTAAATTAATTTAATAAAGTAAATTATTTTTACTTTTATTTATTACTTTGGATTAAATTTAATAATAAAAATTAAATAAACTACTTGTTTTCTGTGTGTTTCTCCATTACGGATAATACAGAGACAAGTATCTACAATTTCTTTTTTTTTTCCATCTACGTGCTGGACTTCCTTTGTTGGTGAATTTTTCCTGCAGTGGTTGATTAATACCTTTAAAACCACCCCCTCGCTACCGGCACAAATCAGCTAGTCGTAACATCTTGGGCTTCTACACTATATTTTAAAGCTGGTTCTTCTTCCAGCGTGTAGAGAAAAATTCTGTTTGCCCTCAATGATTAGGTAGCAGTTTTTTATTACAAATAGTTATAGAAGGTATAGTCGAGCAACTATACGTCTAATGTAGGTGGCGCATGGAATGCAAAACCACATTTACAAAAGAAAATGTCATTAGAAATTTAAAATCGGATGTGTTATATGTGTTGCCTTATTTAGAATGTTTACGAAACATAATTTCACACATTTATTTTAATTTTAAGGCGATTTTGATAAAATAAATAGAGAAATATTGCATAGGAGCTAGTTAATTTTTCGCAAGTGAGTGAGGTGACCGTTGGTAATTTACTCAGATATGGTAATAAGAAGGTAGGGTCCCAAGTTTCCTTGTATCTTGGAAGAGCTGGTCTGATTCGAAGAGCTCTTCTTACACAGTACTTATTTATTAATAAATCCCACCGAATCCCTACTTTCGAAACCATACTCTAACCTTCCTCAGCGCTAGAATGGCGGTGGCCACCACACGCAAAATGCCGTGTAGTCTAAATGCTAGGACCCCCGTTGTAACCTACACCACGAAGACCACGTCGTAGTATTTCCTTCGTAATGATGAATGAACTTTAGCAGTAGCAAATTGAGTCAGGAGAAACGCAAAGTGAACACATATTAAACACAGAGCAGTTTAAATATTTATTATTTGTAAATTATTGTCATATAATTTCTGTTTATACATTGTGGTTAGTTTTTTGTCATATTTGTTTGTCATTTCAATATTCATATTTGCGGTTGGGCAAATAATACACATGTCATGTTCATATATGGTCAAAATACATAATTCGTTATTAATACACATGTAGGATAATATGCATACGATTCGTAATATCAAATATACAGGGCAATTCAGAATTTGAGTCAACTGGCACTCATCATAGACTGTATCCACATAATAATCAAATCCCAAACATAGAAAGCAAAACGTCCGAGTCTCGAGCGTGACCTTATACAAAATGGCCTCCGTACAAAATAACCCCAAACTTTAATATTACATCATCGAATTTAGGAATGCCTATGGCTCCTGTGGTTCACATATTAGCTTTTAGTTAGCCATATGAGATAATTATCTACCATATGAGGTTCTAACGTCGGTCTAGGACAGTTGAACGCGACCGTTTGAACTCGGCCGGTTGAACGCGGCCGTTTGAACGCAGATACGTTTGAACGCAGGGACGTTTAAACGCAGGGACGTTTGAACGCGAGAAATTAGATTTCTCAAAATTAATCATAATGATAGAACTTAAATAATGAAATAATGCAATTGTAGACAATAGAATTATTAATAATTATTAAAAATAAATAATAAAGGTAACGTTTATTATTAATATTAATATTAACGCTTTAACACTACAAAGAATAAAATTACAAAAGCTTACAAAGAAATAAAAACTAATTGGATTTGGAACAAAAAAAAAAGTTTGTCGATATATTTAATTATTAAAAACTTAACCATTCATTTCTTAATTATGAGAAATGCCTCTTAAGAAATCAATGATGTTGCGATTATTGTAATCCATTACAAGTTTTTTGATTCTATAGTCATAATCAACGTACTTTTTTCCGCTTTCCTGGAGGTTCGTGCCCGGCATTCAATTGTTCAAAATACACATCTCTTCCATGTTGTATTTTTTTCAGTGCGCTAATAAACTTCCAAATTACTGGATTATGCATCCCCAATTCCGTTTGTAGCCGTCTATGTGCTGCCTCGGCGTGATTATTGGTTCTATCCACATCATTCATTACGCGATGATATACAGACCAAAGTTGAGGCGTAAACATCGGAGGACGTCTGCCACTTCCTCGGCGGTTTGCTCTTCCTATATAGTTATCTTCAAACCATTGTAAAACTAGTTCTAATTCTATTGGCAAATTGTTGGATAACTGCTCTACCGCTTCATCTAAATCGTCAATCGGAATAAATGCAAGGGATGTTATCATCCGAGCTGATAACGCAAAATCAGGTTCTTCATTATATCGTTTTATAAGGTGAAGAGTTCCGATGTGCTTCTTTAGGTTTTTGGTTAAATGAAACATACACCCCGGTATTTCCGCATTGGGAAAACCTTCTCGGAAAGCATTTATTGCAGCTAACTCAAAGTCTCAGATCTACCTTTTCGTGTGGATCTCTGGTTTTACGAACGATTGAACCAAAAAATGACATAAACTAACACTAACCTACATAGCAGACCCTTGGCTTCGCACAGATTTACCTTTTTGTGTGGATCTCTGGTTTTACGAACGATTTAACTAAAAAATGACATAAACTAACACTAACCTACATAACATACCCATGTCTTTGCACAGATCTACCTTTTCGTGTAGATCTCTGGTTTTACAAACGATTTAACTAAAAAATGACATAAACTAACATTAACCTACATAACATACCCATGTCTTCGCACAAATTTACATTTTTGTGTGGATCTTTGGTTTTTGGAACGATTTAAATGTAATGTAAAAAAAAATTTAATTTATTATTATTTTTAAAATTTATTATTATAAAAAGAATATTCACCAATATTAATAGTGTAAAATAGGGGTGGTGCAATTGCATCTTGTTTCTCGCGTTCAAACGTCCCTGCGCCTGCGTCCAAACGTCCCTGCGTTCAAACGTCCTTGCGTTCAAACGTCCCTGCGTCAAAACGTCTCTGCGTCCAAACGTCCTTGCGTTCAAACGTCTCTGCGTTCAAACGTCCTTGCGTTCAAACGGCAGCGTTCAACTGGCTGCGTTCAAACGGCCGCGTTCAACTGTCCGGCTCCGGTATTCGACGGTATTTTTCAATCATTTAAATCGTTCATTAAGCGCCAAATATAAATTACGTAAATATATAATAAATATAAAATAAAATAAAATATATAAATTACGTAAATATAGACAATGGTCTATGATTATGAAAGCGTAATTCAATTATTATTTGTGTTGATTGATGGTGTTATGATTTACTCCCTTAGGGAATTTGTTATTTAGGGAGTCGATAATTTTATTTTTGTCCGTTAAGGTAAATATGTGATCATTGGCAATAGTCTCATCATTTTTGTAAGTTGTGTTGTATTGCGTTAAGCTGTTGGTGGCCAAAAAAAAATGTTAATGTGTCTATGCCAGTATCACGAACTCCTCTTTTTATATATTCTTGCCTGTTTAAATTGCGGCACCCAGGGTAAGATTGTCCCGTATTGGGTTTGGTTCTCTAAAAAGAGATAATGATACATATTTATGACGAGAAAATACAATTGCTTTCAAAGTCATGGGTTGTTTTAGTATTGGGTGCCAACTTTGCGATTTTCAGAGAATAAAAACAACATTTCCTTCACAGATTTTATTTTCTTTATTACTACAGACAAATGATAAAACGATGTAAATGCTTCGAATATTAACATATTTGACCAGTAGAGTGTAATTTTGATACGGTGCAATTAAGTCAGTTTCTATGGTTTTGTGCCGAGACTCTGTATCTGCCATAATTATTTTCTTTTGTGTTTATGTAAGATGCGTAAATAAAAGTATAGTTTGAGTCTCACACCAGTCCCAAATTTGTCTATCGATGTCATTCAATTCTAAAAATTTTATACCTTCCATTTGGTTAATATGTGAAATCGCTGTCATGCTATAAAAGTTTAATAGAATGTTGCAATTATTGTAATGTTTCGAACACGATTTTAGGTCGTTAAATGGTTTATTTCCGAAGCACATTGTAACATATCTCAGAATCCCCTGCCTTATTATCACACCAAACCTGAACCATTAGCATTTAAAAATACGCAGTCAGTAAATATGATTTTTTTCTTAAATTTGAGAAGTTCTCTAGTCACAAAAAAAATAGGATTGTATAGTTGTTTTGGTATTCTCATTATCCCGTTATGGTCCCCCTCCCGTTTTTCTTTTTGTGCTAGATACTTTTATTTTTTGCATTGGGCATTGGGGACCGGGGGACAAATTAATACCGTAATGCCTATTAATTGTGCAAAATTTCTGTTTTCGGTTTTGTGTTTTGTTTTAAATGATGTTAATATTAAGGTTACAATTTCAATTTTTTCTTTGGCATCTGACATGGTCATTTCTATACTATTGAAATAAAAGTCAAGAAATGTGATATGCTGAGTTGGTTTCAGGCGTTTCAGGTAACTTTCGTCCCTTTTTATTAAATATCCCAAAACTATTCGAGTTTTAATGGTGCAGTTGAGTTTATTTAAGTACTTTAGTTTGATTTGACCTAGTAAAAGAATATCGTGGAGGTATATGTTGGGGAGATGGCAAACTGCGTCCCACGGTCAAGGGTACGGGTAAATTGCGTCCCAACGGGATCGATGGTCAGAATGGTTAAATGAAATCCTCTTATTCCTTAAGCTGCATAAACGTTTACAATGTTTTGGTTATTTTATAGTATAGGGTGTTACAATTACTATAACTATTATTATTATAACTAATCTCATTCTTGATAATGAGAACATTCCTTCTCGTAAGATCGAAGAAATAATTTTGCATTTTATTGGTTTACTTAGCTTAATTATAATATTTAGGGCCGATCTTTTCATATTTAATTTAAACGTCAAGTAGTTACTTGACGTTTACTTTACTTGAGCTTTTTAATCGTTGATTAGGACATTTGGATCTTTTCATCGAATTTTATACAACCAGTAACTACTTGAAGTATATGACGGTTGGTATTATATTTAAAACTAAAATTTAGCGCTGATTTGAACTAATAACCATAGATGAGAGAAATAGTTTAAAAATTCAACTCAAGGCGCTGAGATTTTACCACTGGCCAGGGATGGCGCTGTTAGTTAATAAAAAAAATTTGAATTAAAATTTTTTAATTTGGCAAAATTGTAAAGTAAGTTAAGTATTAATTAAGGAAAAGTTTCTATTAATTATTAGTGAGTTTGTGCACGGTTAATTTGCGTAAACTCCCTAAATTAATTTAAAATGTAACATTTTTAAATATTTTAGTTTACTATAGAAAAGCGAGAAAGAAGTGAAAATTTTACATCTCACGAACAACGATAACTAATAATAATTAATTGTGTAGAATTAAGGTACACGTCAGTGGTCCCAATTTAAAATTTTTGGATGAGTTTAGAGTGTCAAGCGTTAGAGCATCGTTTGAGCTTTAATGAACTTCCATTATTTTGAGCCTCAAAGGTCGCAAAGCTATTTGCAAAAATCTACTGGGAGGGCTGTAGGTTCAAATGAAATTGAAAATAAAAAAACTGATGCAGTTACAACACAGCAGAAAAATGATGTTTGGAAAAGCGTTGCAATTCACTTTAATTCACAATTTACAAACAAAATACGAACAGTAAAATCAATGAAGATTAAATACGAAGGAATCAAAAGGTTATTAATGAAAAAAGATGCACAAAAAAAACAAGAAATTTTTGAAACTGGCGGAGGAACTGTAGAAATTCCCAAGTATACCTATTATGAGGAAAAATTGATAAAATTTTTGGGTGTTATATATATTTACTACTTCTATTTCTTTCAATTGCAACAATTCTTCAATTTCAAAAATTTTGGATTCAACTTGTAAAATAATTAATTAATAATATATACAAATTTTATAAACACGTTATAAAATTACTAAAAACGTAATATTTTAAACTTCAGTAAACAAAATCATATGTGCGTTTTTTATCCGTCAATTTTATCATGCTAATAAATATTTACAGGGCTGTGGGAGACGCTAATAACTTTATTAGTCAGTAAGCTGATTTACTAGGCTACTAAATTTTACTTGTAGTTGAAAAGAGCGAAAAGTAACTTACTTGTCGATTAAAACTTACTTGGGGTTTACTTGAAGGTGAAAAGATCGGCCCATATACATATTACTATATTTTAGAAGCTAATAATTTAATTATTTAAATTGTTCTTCTATAAATATTTTTTTTTTGATTGCATTTTTAGCTTTTTGGCTCTGATTGGCTGTTTAATTACAAAACCTAAAAGTGAAAACGGGCAATTATTTTCAAAACTTACTGTAGTAGATTTTTGTTGTATTACGATGTTTTTGTGAGTTTCGGGCAGGGAAGGATTATTTAAAAAAAAAGGGGGGGTGGAAATTAACCCAAATGTCCTATGTCTATAGTTGATGTAACACTATTTAAAAAACAATTTTTTTGAAGAATGCGATAAAATAAATCTACAGTTTCTTCCAAGATTTTGTTATGCTGATTTTGAGAAGGCTATCCATTCGTCAGCGTTATTAGCTTGGCCGAATTTAATTATTAAGGGATGTCGTTTTCATTTAGAGCAGTCTTGGTAAATGTTTTATTTATTTATATCCCCTCCTTTATATCATAACATATAATTAAACGCATTTTTGTATTTGGCGTAAAATTCAAGCATTAGGTACAATAACTTTATAGTGACAGTGGCGACAAACGATGTCCGACTTTTGATTGGAATTAATTTTTTTTTTTTATTATTGGTGCATTTTATTAACATGAGAAATGGAAAATCTTTTAATTTAAAGCATAGCTCATTCTACGTAGAGCATATATTTTTTGCTTGAATTTGCAACATCCTGGACCGATTTAGGGGCTCGCGGCGTCACTGTCTCTATAAAGTCACTGTAGCATTAGGATTGGCTAAAGAATACAAAAACAATACAGAAATAGGTAAATTTTTAAAACGTTTGTTTTGGTTGCCATATTTTGGTTAAACATTGTTTTTTAAAACATTTTGTTGAACTGGTACCGGCTTCAAAACAATTAACAGCATTTCTTCATTATTTACAAAATAGTTATATTAACGTTTCTATACAAGAAACTATTAACAAATTAAACAATAATTCCATAACCATCAAAGAATTTCTTAATTTAGTTTTATTATTATAGTTTATCACACATTTCTACATAAATTTAAATTTTTTATATTTAATAAATTACTTTATAGTTAAGTGTTTTATTTTTAATTTCAAATTGCGTGCTGGGATTTGTATTAGAGATTACCACTAATCCGCTTAGGGTTCGGGACGCAATTTACCCGTGCCTTTTTTTGACCACTTCAAAAACCTTCAAAAATAGTGACCGCGGGACGCAATTTACATGCGCCCATATGTTGTATAACTGTGACTAATCCTAACGATCGTAAATGATTTACAGTGGGTGTTAAAATTTTATATTTTTGTGTTTCTTCTCTATTAATTAATGAAAATAAATCTCTTTTAAATTGATGTTAAATTGAAACGATATTAAATGAATCCCGTTTTACAATTAGTTAATGTTTACTTTCGACAATAGTATCGTATTTAAAAGGTCATTTACTACATTTTATAGTGTCTGAATAAATATTATTTTAGCAATTTTTTCTGTACTGAGTGTTTGATAAAGGAAATTTTTTTCCTTTAACCCAGTGTAGGAATTTTTTATTTTGGGTAATTAATTCCCAGCAGTTATACAGGGTGCGGCATCATAACTTCCTTATTTCAAAACGCAATAAAACCCATTTTATGGATTAGAAGTTTTTATTATTTTTTTTAATAATGTAGGTACATATTTACAGTTTTGCTTCACACAGTTTTAAAAATCATGTCCGGTAGATGACGCCCCCCATTGTCAATACACTAAATGAGCCGATTTCTGGCGTTTCCAGTATGTCAACTGGTATGTTGGCAATTTCAGCCCGAATATTGGTTTTGAGATCTTCTAATGTTCTTGGACGGTTGACATAAACACGGAATTTTAAAAATCCCCACAAAAAAATCGCAAGGGGCCAAATCCGGGGAGCGATTTCGAAAGGCACGCTGAGTTGCGATCACAGAACGTCCATTCGAAAAGTACGCCTCAACGGCAAATGCACGCTGCTCACTGTTCCAACGCATCGTGGCGATTGACCGAAACAAAACTTTAGATTTACGCCTACCGAATAAGAGCAGTCTCCGCCCACTACGATCTTTACAGTCTAAATGGAGCGTATTTCAAAAAAGGAAGTTATGATGCCGCACCCTGTATATTATATATGTCGTATCGGACGTATGTAGACTGCACCGATGGTCAGAAGTTAATCTTTTTTTGGGATTTGACCGAGGGTCACATGTAGATTGCACCGATGCGATGGTCAGATGCAGATTGCACCGATGGTCAAATGCGGATTGCACCGATCTAATTACTTATCTCTTAAATATAATTACTTAATCTCTTAAACTCTTAAAGGGTCACATGCAGATTGCAACGAATGCATATTGCATTGATATAATTACATTACTCAATCTCGAATATATTCGGAATTCTGATTAATATACTCTTACTGATAGACATAGCACTTGTAGTCAGTTGTCGACCACCGTTTTTAGGGTGGATTCTCGATTGCCTTAGTTGCGTTCGTCAAAACCGACGCTCCGCACCCTCCTCTCCGGTCCCCTCCGCTCCGGGCGCTACGCGCCGTTTTGACGAACGCTAACTCGCTAAAAATATCCCCCTAGATAGTTCCAACTCGCCAAAGGTGCTACTCGAAAGGGGTGAAACTCGTTTTAAATTATTAGCCTTTTTTTATTTTTTAATTTCTTGCATAATGTTGCGCAATATAATGCGGTTACAAGCAAGGGGTTCAACATGCACGATGTGTACCCGACAGTGTAATAATCGCGTCTGACGGCTAACACTAAGACTATATCAGAACGCACGTACGTGAATTGGTGAATGGTTAAATGGTGAAATCGACGCTGCGATATTTTCGACTTTATAATTTTTTAATTACACTCTATATCAACGAACATTAACTCTTCATCCTAAATAAATTGCGTAATCCTAAAGGATAATTAACTTAGAGTAAGTACCTTTCTTACTGACCATCGGTGCAGTCTACAATCGCCCGTCGTATTCTACCCCTTTTTTCTTGTGTTTTCATCATTCTCTTGAAATTGGAGTTTAAATAATAACTTCTTATTCATTTAATATGTCGAATAAAACTGATTTTAGCTATTGGTAATGTGGTAAATATTGACATTAATCAATTTCAAAATTTTTTATTAAATTATGTTATAGTTTAAATCATGCGGTGTCCATTGACATAAGTAAGACCTTTGTATGAAATATTGTAAACTTTTAAACCATCTGAGAGTAGATATTACTCATATTTCGAGGTTGTGAAAGATTGTGTGTAGATTGACATTACGCTGGGTTAAAATTATAAGGTTCTATGTTACAATGCACTATAGCTGAGATAAACGCGTTTGAAATTTTGGATATTGGCTATGGTAGTTATATTTAATATATTCGTAATTCAACTTACTATCTGTTTAAACAAGTAATTTCTGTCTAATATTATAACAAAATCAAGAATAATGGGCGGTAATTTTGAATTCTATAAGGACCTCAAAAATAAGATAGAACTTTGTTTTATCAAAATTGTTTATTATATTTAAAAAAAGGTAACATAGAAGTAAAAAGTATTAAAATAATATAAAAGTTTCCCCGTAACCGTGAAGAACTTTTGAGGTGATGATAATGGACACTTTTCTAAGACAAATTTTCAAATAAAATTTTTTTCCAAGTCCAAATCCTTGGAAGGTACAGGCAATTTTTTGAATTTCTGATTTCAAACGGCCATAGTTCCAATATTATTGATTGTTTAAGCTTAATGAATTAGAACTTTTTTAATAAAGTTTGCATATATGTATACAAATTAGGTTATAACCGCTTATCGTCTAGAATCAACGGATTTTGAGTTATAAATTAAATTAAGGGAGAAAATGTTAAAAAATTTAGGATTTACTTTTTTTAACTTTTCTTGCGAACCCCGTATCTCTTAAGCGAAACGTCTTGGAAAAAAACTGATAGCCCAAACCAAATAGGGAATTTAGCGGGCTACAACTTTGGTCAAATAAAATTTTTCGGAAAACCAACCGTTTTCTCAGAAATTCTGAAAATAATGAAAAAGGTGTAGGTAAAAAAATAAATACATTCACAAAATTTATTTTCATAAATTTTCAAAATTGCCTCCGGCCTCCCGCCTTCCTCATTTGCGGCACACAGGCGTGCTCTTTTCAAAAGGTCTTGCACGGCATTATTTATAATGGCGCTTCTTTCGTTACGTTCCATCACATCTAAATCCCGTATTATTTTCTTGTGGTGGCACTCCTGATTGATAGATCATTCGAAAATTCGTATACACGATAAACACGATAAAAATCGTGTGGCGCCTGGCATTTATTTCTTCTTTGATTACAACTCCCTGAGATCTGAGTTAGCCGAAGCACCGCTCGTAAATTATAAAACTGTTGTTAGATACCGGAATATACTATATATATTCATTTATTTATTTATTTTGCCTCTACCGCACGTGGTTTTGAGCACAGCCTCAGAAGAAGGCGTGCTACATTATGTCAGGTCTATTATGGTTGATGTGTCTATCGGTTAATATCAGTCTGTCCCAATAGAGTAATATTCCCTCATTTTCCAAAACAGGTTCCGGTATGTACTTATAAAATAGGTTGACATATATATTTTTTTTATTATTATATTATATTTTATTATTATAACAGCATTGTTAATTAGTATCAATAAAGCATTTCAACAAAATATAACGAAGATTGTAGTAAATTACAAAATATAATAAATTTTTAAAATAGAAAAAGAGCTATAATGGAAACCATTAATTATAAATTTTAAAAAATTTTAGTTTTAAGATACACCTTGCTTATTTGTTTGTTTTACCTCCATCAATTTAAAAAAAAAATTGGAGGTATGGTAATCGAAAAAAAATTTCAACTTCAACTGTGTCGGTCTGTCTGTCGGTCGTCAAATGCGTGGCAAAATTCCGCGTTAACAGGTAGGTGTGTATACGAGTCAGTGATGTCTAAGTGACAAAAAAATTTTGCACCTTTCATTTGATTAAACAGGTGCTCAGCTTTTGGGATGGGGTGTTCTTCTATAACCATCCGGGGATTCAATGTGGATTTGTAGTTTCCTGTGATTCGAAGCTTTCCATTTTTTTTGCTACAATATGGGTTGTTGACCCCCATTCGGAGTGTTCGACTCGTTCATAGAATCCAGACTGCATTTTAGCATCAATTTCCTTTGTATGTTTCGCGTAATGTTAAAGGTACCTCACGGACACGGGCGAATACGGGTGTTGCGTCTGAGGTTACGGTGGTTTCTTCAATGATTGCGGTTCTTTTTGTGCTGGGTTTCGGATTAATTGCATGATTTTCTTCGAAGTGAGCCAGTGAGATGAAAATTTAACCTTTCCTGAGGGGAACGGCTAATTTTTCTCTTCACGCTGGAAATAAAACCAGCTTTCTTTTCTTGTGAAGATGCCCGAAGATGGTACACTAGCTGATCAATGCCGGTCAGCGATGGCGTGGTTTTGAATAAAAGAATCCCAAGGCAAGTACAGCTTCCCCGAAATAATACGCAAGATAAAAATAACAAATGATATTTTAAACCACAAATCAGATAATAGTATCTAGGTCTTAAAAGGCGCTTCCCAACAATATAAAAGAGATATCTATCTAACTAGTAATAATAATTCATAGTAACGAAATTAAAGTTACGTTCAAAAATTAAAACGTGGTGTAAAAATTTTACCTATTATCAGAATAAATTCTGATAATCAGAATAAATCAGAATAAATTCTGATAACCGTTCAAGGCGAATTAAGAGGGAACCGAAATGCGAAAACACAAACTAAAAAAAAAAAATCGGATGTGGCCATCACATAACTTTCCGAAAACTTCAAATTTACCACGGATAGAATAAAATAAAATACTAAATCTATCACTTCACTACTCACTAATCACTAATCTATGCAATAAGCAATAATAGAAGACCGCTAAAGGTTTGAAATTAAACAGCTTACAAAAAAAACAATTAACCTCTAAACTCTAAAAAAGTAGACCTGTCAAAATTCATACTTTAAGTCATTGCACTAATATAATTCAAGAATCTACCTTGATGATGATGAGAAGTTCCTAACATCAAAAGTATTCCTGTAACAACAATACCAGCGATTTTTTTAAACAAATCTATACTACGTGCACTATGGCTCTTGAATATTATTTATTGACTGCTTCTGCTGTTTTTCCGTCCGTCCTTTTATGCTTTTTTCACCTTTTACTCACTTGATCCAAAAAATCGCTTTTGTTTTATAGAATTACGGATGTCAAAAAATATGTTAAAAAAATTTTAATAAAAAATTTTTTTTTAAGAATTTCAAAAAATGTATATAACAAAAGTTGTAGATAATTTGATATTGATAATTTTTTGTCATAATAAATTTTTACCTATATCATTGCGTTTAGAGGTTATGATGAATTATGTCTTATATCTTCAAGTAAACCCCCCGTTTCTCCCATACAATTTCATTCATTTTTACTGGGCTTTGTGCCACAACAGATCAAGACTTAAATTTAAAATTTGGAGTGATTTTGTTACTTCGTTTAGATGCTATCGTGTTCACAGACATACATACACACATACACACATACATACATACACACATACATACATACATACATACATACAGACTTTTTTAAAACTTTTAGATATGGTTTAAGGGAACCTCAAAAAACAAAAATTTAATAAAAAAATGGGGTGTCAATTTTTTTTTTCAATTTCGGATAACAATACTTTCCTTACTAAGGAGTTCGGAAAGTAATTAACCAAAATTTGTTATACGACCCCCCCCTAAAATGTCTGACCGGGGTCAAGACGGCATCTCGACTAAACTATCAGGTTTTAGCTACCTAAAACAAGCGTTACTAAGTCAGTAATCGTTTTATACACACATACATATATACACACATACATACACACATACATACATACATACAGACTTTTTTAAAACTTTTAGATATGGTTTAAGGGAACCTCAAAAAACAAAAATTTAATAAAAAAATGGGGTGTCAATTTTTTTTTTCAATTTCGGATAACAATACTTTCCTTACTAAGGAGTTCGGAAAGTAATTAACCAAAATTTGTTATACGGCCCCCCCCTAAAATGTCTGACCGGGGTCAAGACGGCATCTCGACTAAACTATCAGGTTTTAGCTACCTAAAACAAGCGTTACTAAGTCAGTAATCGTTACCGCCACTACTGTAGAAATGAAATAGTATATTACATGCCGAGGTGGAAAATGCTTCATTACAGCCGAGCGCTAGTTAGTTGACTGAGGCGCGAAGCGCCGAAGTCAACTATAAGCGCGACGCTGGAATGAAGCTTGACACCGAGGTATGTATACTATTTTATTCACAATCAGATAGAAAATAACAAATAATTAAAATTTGTATTAAATTATACGCTGCTTTTCACTTTGTTTCATTTTTGAAAAGATAAACTAGTTCATCAAGTTGGTATAAAAAATAAGCAAATTGCTGCTTATGTCAAACAAAATGATGGTAAACATTTGACATAATAATTGTACTTTAATTATTCTGGCTAAATTAACAATATTGTTATAAAACTTACATTTTTAAAGTAACTAAAATAATATTAGATTATAGTTAACTTACACTAAAACTTGACATTTGACATAATCTTAATTAATTTGACGCACATTATTTGTTAGTTCCTTTTCTTGCCAACATGCGACTTTGCAGGTTGGGAAGTGATCACTTCCCGACCTGAGGTAGGTTGGGAAGTAAAACAAAATAGCTCTGATTGGTTGGCAAGTGAAAGTAAATAATAAACTGCTTCCCAACTTCTTAAAAATCAGGAATGTATCGATTACTAACCGATTGTGAATAAAAAATTGAACAAGCCAAAAATCAGGCTTCTAAAAAAACTCAAATAAAAAAACTAAACAAAAGGTGAGTACTCAACTAATTACGACTCGTAATCATATATCAACCTAAGCGTGAGCCTCAAAGTGACTGAGTGCATAGCACTTCTACTAGTCAAAAAAATGAACGATTAAATTGTGTCTACTACGCAAAATAATCGACAAAAAAAAGGTGATACAGCACCACATCGGACCTGTATCAAAACTCAAAAAAACCAAGCAAATGAAACACTAGGGTAACCCGCCCATAGTGCTAGATAAGAATGGATCAAATGGGACCCATTCTGCACCGCTCGCAAGTGTATCTAACAACACACCCAGCAGTAAATTACTATCTCAGACCAAGGCAATCAGCGTCCTTGGAACGTAGAAACTTTCCTAATTAATTAAACTAAAAAATTGAATTTTAAATAACTCGATCACCTAGGTACTGATCAACAAATCTACTCTACAGAAATATTGGCAACGATTAAAAGTAAACGAGATCAAATCTCAGATGGCGCAATTTGGAACTACGGTGTTATGTCCTCAAATCGAAAGTCAGATGTTCGACCCATATTTAATCTATGATCGATGATGTAATTCTACCAGGATGTTACAACAATAACCCAACTTCCGCCCGTTTTGAGTCAGTACCTGATGACTCAAAAAAATTATGTAAGTCAGATAGACGACTTACCCCTTACTAAAGAAATATTTTTACTCATCCCTCACGTCTATCTCATCTAACCTATTCCGATGATGCTGCTTTAGATCTTTAACATGAAAACAACCCACATCTCTACCACGCTCATTAACTAAACGGTATGTTAAGGGACCGGTCACTTCTCGAACTCTACATTTGATGTATTTAGGCGCTAATTTGCTACTAAAATTATCCACAGCTTTAGATAATACAAAATTCTTACGCCAAACGACGTCTCCCACCTTAAAGCGTATGGTGCGCTTCCTAAGGTTATAATGCGAGGCATTACGCTTATAAGCTTGATTTAAACGTTTGACTACATCAATATAGAGCTCGTTTAACCTGTTCATATCTTGTGCTACTGTTCATATCTTGTGCTAACTTTTCGCGGTTATCAAAAGACAAATCTTCCTTCCCTAAATCCGCGACTCGACCGTAATAATCACCCCTTGCGGGTACCGTACGACCTAGATTTAAAAAGGACGGAGTAAAGCCCGTTACTTCGTGAGTAGCTGAACGTAATGCATGAGCTATCAGGTGTATATGCTCGTCCCAAGTTCGGTGGTTATCCTTTATGTACGATCGAATAGCTGTTCCCAACACGCGATTGTATCTCTCCACAAAATTTACTTGAGGATGGTAGAAAGCGTTATACCATAAGTGGTGGACACTATAATCGCTCATAAGTCTCTTAAATTCCTTGCTGATAAACTGTGGACCGTTATCCACCATACAAATCTGTGGTACCCCAAATATCAGGAAAACTTGATCCTCCAAAAACTCACAGATTTTACGAGACGTGGCCTTACGCAAAGGCTGTACCAGCAGGAACTTAGAGAACCAGTCGCACACCACAAGCAACATAGTGTTGTTCCCGTTAGTTGATCGCGGAAACGGACCCATGAGATCTACAGAGATACATACAAAACAAGAGATACAATGAAACGTAACTTCTTCTCGTTACCCATTACACCGTAACGTCCGCCCTGAGAAGCTTTGGAAGCCAAACATATCTGGCACCGACGAACATAGCGACCCACATCCGCACGCATCTTAGGCCAATAGTATAACTCGCCGATCCTATTTAAGGTTTTCGAAATACCCAAGTGAGCTGACGTCGGATCATCATGACACAGATGAAGAACCTCGTTGCGCCGGGATCTCGGAATCACTTGCTTCCATCGAACCAAACTCGAAGAGAACCAACATGTTGGTTGATGATAAGTTTATAAAGATTACCTGATTCTATTCGCCAATCAGGAAATTGAGTGGGATTAAGACTTACTTTAGTAATCATACGCCGATATCAGGCATCAAAATCGGTCTCGGAAAGTTCCAGAGATGACACTTCCAAAGGAGCACGAGATAAAGCGTCAGGTACAACGTTTAAATTTCCCTTCCGATGAATGATGTTAAAATTATGTTGGGAGAGACGAACACTCCACCGAGCCAAACGATCCGTCGGGTCTTTCATACCCATTAGCCATAACAAAGAATGATGATCGGTAATAACAGTAAAATCTGTACCCTCTACGTAGGGTCTAAACCGCTCTATACCAAAAATTACCGCCAAACACTCACGCTCGGTCACCGAATAATTCCGCTCAGCTTTGTTCAAAGTACGTGAAGCATAGGCAATGACATGCTCTTTATCACCCTCGCCCTGTGTCAGAACGCAACCCAGCCCATAGTTTGACGCATCGCACTGAATGTAAAATCGTTGAGCAAAGTCCGGAGCTGCCAAAATTGGAGCTGAAACCAAGAGTTCCTTCAACCGCACGAACTGGAACTGGAGTCCACGTAATGGACTGGCGCTGAAAGGGACGAAAAATCAGGTACAAACCGTCTGTACCAACTAACCATGCCGATAAAACGTCGAATCTCCGTAACGGTAGTCGGTCGCTCAAGTTTCGCAATAGCCTCTACCTTAGCAGGATCTGTGTGCAATCCGGCTTTGTCAACTACGTGACCTAAAAACGTCAAAGGTGGTCTGCAAAATTGACACTTATCCCAATTAAAAGTGAGGTTAGCATCTTTTAAACGTGAATAGACCTGGTCGAGTAATCGAAGATGTTCTGCGAAGGTACAAGCAATGACTATCATATCATCCACGTAGATGAATAAACTTTCCCCTAACAGAGGACCAAACAAAGATTCCATCAGTCGTTGCATAGTACCAGGCGCATTTGAAATGCCAAAAGGCATGACCATAAATTCAAACAAACCTCGACCAGGTACTGTGAAGGCAGTTTTGTCACAAGATTCGGGAGCTAATGGCACTTGGTAAAAGGCTTTAACAAGTCGATGGAGGTTATGTATCTACAATCCCGAAGTCTCATCAGAATATCTTCCAAACGAGGAAGTGGAAAAGCATCTTTTTCACTAATGGCATTAATTTTGCGACCATCAAAACACAGGCGTAAGTGCCGTCAGCCTTCTTGACGAGCAACATAGGAGAGGACCACGGAGACTGGCTTGGCTTAATGATATTTTGTTCCAATAATTTGTCCAGTTATGCATAAGCAATTTTACGCATTGTATGAGTCACACGCTTGGTTTGGTTAATTTTCGCTCTTGTTTGGGAGGCTATTTCTTCTACTTCAGTATGTGATTCATAGTCTGACGAGGATTCGTCGCTCGATTGGATACTACGCATTTTTATTTTTGTCGGTGCATTTTTCTTCGCCGTTCTAGGAATAGTGGGATTCGATTCTGTTAAATTTCACAAAAAACTGTTCGGAATTTTGTTGTTTTCTAAACCGTCTTCTAAAATTTAGAAATACTTTATAATACGTCGTACGGACTGACGGAACGTTACTTTATAAGTAAAAAATTTTGCCACTAGGTAGCGACCAAGTTAAGGATCTATGGTATAACGAGGGGTAAAACTCATGGCCTAATGATTCACAGCTGAATGATTCAAAATAAGATATAAAATAATAAGCATTATTAGTGTAAATGAGGTAAACATTGTTATGTTCTGATCAAATAATGATTTATTATCAAGTACACATATACGATGTCATATAATTAATTGAGTCTTGTTTTATGATATATGTATTTTCCTCTTCTAAATAATTTAAAACTAATAAGAAATTACAATGTACAATGTACTCATAGTAGTCGATGCATACAGTAAATGGCTTGAAGTTAAAACTACCTTTTCAACCACAACCGCATCAACAACTGCAATTCTTGATCAACTCTTTACAACGTATGACAGTCCATAACAGTTGTTTCCGACAATGGTCCTCAGTTTACTTCGTCTGAATTCAAGGCTTTTTACAATCAAGTGGGGAAAAAACATCACAAAACTATCGCACCATATCTGGATTCTGGATTTTAGGTGGGAGGGCAGGGAATAATCCCTACGCGCGCTTAGGCCACTAGATCGGGCCCATTGTACTGCCTCCAATGCAGCGGCTCCCCGTCCTGTCACTGATGAACTCGAGTATTTTGGCAGGCGAAGTGTCGCTGATTCTGGCTATGTTAGGCCAGAAGTCCCCTAGCATGGCACCTCTTGTTGACGCTAGTGACAAAGCACATGTTCCGCTGTTTCAGCTCTGCTGATTAGGATGTATTCTTGTTATAAATAAATAAATAAATAAAGAGAAATGACATTTAAATTGGATACCACATTTAATGTCTGAATGCATTCAAGCACCAGACCAGATGTAACCTTGTGACTCCTGAGTGCCACAAGTGCCGTTCTGCTATATATTTGATTATTAACCTCGGGTCATATTTCACTCATTTCGGACGAATCAGAGAGTCGCATTTGGAGCTGTCTGAGCGGAGACAAATGCTTGTGCACATCTGCCTTAGGGCAATATTCGAATATTTCCCAAGGGCAATATTCGAATATTGGCCTTGGACGGTCTTCGAACGTGTCTTATAAATTTAGTTTCGGGCGGAGACGTTCCAGCTCCCGAAATTTAAATTTTGTCTAAAAATGTCAAACAAACGCTAAGTCACGTGCTCTCTAGTGTAATCGAAACACTAATATTAAAATATACTACTCTCATTTTGTATATATGCTACACTTTATCCCAACTCGTACGCACTAGCTACTTTGGTTATTTAAAATTTTTTGTCTATCTTCAAGACTTTTTGTGCTGTTTTATTTCTACAACTTGCTTCTAAATTTAGTTGTTTGTTATATTTTCACATTCATACGTAATTCGATTTCGCCCTTTGGGCACCAATATAATTCGCATGCGTATAATTTTGCTACATTTTAATAAAACTTTTTCATTTTCGGATTAAAAATTTTCTGTTACATTTTAAGTTATCCTAAATAATACCTGATTGAATGTCAATGTTAAAAGATGCTTTTATTTTGTGTATTTCGGGTTTTTAAATTTTTGCTTCTCGGTAGTCGATCGTGCTATTCCAGCTTTCCTTTTTCTTTTATATAGGTTTCTCCCTTCACCACAATATAAATGTCACTGTCAAAGTTTTGCGGGTTACGTTTAACAATGAAATCCTAACCTAATTTAGGTTAATTTAATCCAGATGGCAGATGGCGCTAATTATTAAAACTTGACAAAAATCTGACATAATAAAAATAATTTATCGGAAAACATAACGAAAGCGATGCTTTCCGAGTGTCCATCCGGCAGCTAAAACGAAGCATTCCTAGTCAGCTCACAAATCGACTAATAATGTAAAATCGACCATTAATGTGTTTTTATTAATGGTTCTGTTACTTCTGCAAGTCAATTCATTTATATTATAAAAAAATTCTATTATAAAAATTTGTCCGACGTGGGATTCGAACTGGCGATCGCCAAACGATTTAATTATGATTCAATCGCTTATTGCATTTCGCCATAGAGGGTTGCTCTAATGACATTGTTTAAATTTGTCTTATCTGTCACAATTTGTAATTTAAACAATATTTTTTAATATTTGATATAATTGATAATTGTATGTTTTCCGATAAAAAAGTATACTCACCTCGCCTCGAAATATGATCCGTTACTGGGCTTACAGCTTTAAAAAGCTCGCTACGCTCACTTTTTAATATAGCTGCGCGCCCAGTAACGGATCATTTTCTATGCTTGGCCAGTAATATACTATTAAAATACATAGCAAATTTTTTATTCTCGATTAATAATCTTGAAAACAGCCCTCGAGCGCAAAAAATATCTCGAGTATTTACCTTCGACCAGGCATCTCGTCTGCTTTCCCTCGGGCTGCGCCCTCGCGAAAGCAATACTCAAGGCCTGTCCTCAGGAAATACTCGAATATTTTTCGCACCCTAGGGCTGTTACATACGAATATTTTTGTCGCAGATACAATTATCTTGAACTGCTTTTGCGCAGTGCTGTATACCCATAAGTTCCGCTTGAAAAACTAGTTCATCAGAGAATATTCCTGCACCTGATCCACCATTATTCTTGGAACCATCCGAAAAGGACGTATGTCATATTCGTTGGCTTCAGTTGGGTTCAATAGAATTTTGAATTTTCTATCGAATATGTATTTAGGGGAAATTCTGTCAGGTTCAAGAGTGAGTAATCCTCTAAAATCCGCATATGACCCAGAGTTCCTCGCCTGTAATTCCATAACCCCCAACTGTGGAGCCTGAGAGCTCCCCTAGCCGCCATTTCCGCCCGCACATGAAGATCAAGTGGTGGGAGGCAGAAAAGGGTCTTCAACGCCGCAGTGGGTGCCGTGCGCATCACACCCGTTACGGCCAGACAGATTAGTCTCTGGATCCGGTGTAGGAAGGACGCTGCTGTTGCTTGTTTAGTTCTGGGCCACCAGACAAGTGCGCCGTAGCATAGCATAAATCTGACAACCGCAGTGTAGAGCCAGAGGATGATTTTAGGGGAAAGATGATCGTCCCATTGCCCTTCGACACTGCCAGAAAGCCATCCCTGCCTTGCTAATTTTGGTTTTCAAATGTTTTCCCCAGTTTAGCTTCTTGTCATGTATTATTCCCAGATACTTGATTTTGAGTTCCATTAGTTTAGACATTGACATGCCTTGTAACTTCCTTTTGTTGGTAAACAGAACAAACTCTGTCTTTGTCGGGTTAACCGAGAGAAAGTGCTCGATGCACCAATTCTCCAGTATTTTGAAAGCTGCCTGCATTCGCATGCAGATTATGTTTTCAAATTTACCAGTTAGCAGTATGATCATATCATCTGCGTATCCTATGGTATAAAAGCCATTTTCATTAAGGCGTCGTAAAAGGCTGTCCACTACCATGATCCACAGTTCTGGGGAGAGTACTCCTTCCTAAGGGCAGCCTTTAATCACAACACCTTTAATCTTTATGTCACCGACACATACCTCCACGGCTCGCCACTTCAGTACTAAACTGATCCATTTCGCAATGGTCGTGGTAACTCCGTATGGGCTTAGTGCTGCATTTATGCTTTCAAAGGTGGTTTTATCAAAGCCCCTTCGTAATCAATAAACGCTCCCAGGGTGAACTCTTTGTAGCCCAGTGATCTTTCGACACGCCACCACTACATGTAGTGCGGTCTCAGTAGATCTCCCAGGGATATACGCGTGCTGGTTTGCGTGTAACGGTCTGTGTATAATAACCGTGTCACGAATCTCTCTATCGCACAGCTTTTCTAACGTTTTGAGGAAAAACGAAGTTAAGCTGATCGGTCTGAATGATTTTGCAAGGGAGTAATCACTTCTACCTGGTTTAAGTATGAAAATAACTTTGACCTTACGCCATTCCTGTGGTGTGTAACCGTGTGCAATGCACGCTTGAAACACTCGCACTAGATGACCGAGGAGGTGATCCAAACCCCACTGAAGTAGAGCCGGAAGCACCCCGTCCGGTCCAGGCGATTTAAAGGGGCTAAAGGATTTGATGGCCCATGCCGTTTTGGTCTTATTTACGACCTTTCTTGCAATTTCCCAACTGGCCTCAGTCGGTGGTTGGCTTATTAGTCGCGTCAACCCTTGCGGAAATGGATACCAAGTTCCTAAAATGGCTCCACAGGTCGGATCGGGATGCGGTTTTCTGCATTCTCTTCCAAAACGATTATCTCGGAATGTGCCTGGAAAAATTTTTCCCGGAGACCGAAAATTGTATCGCTGCAGGCCAAAGTTTTTTTTTTTTTTTTCTCCGGGAAAAACTTTTCCAGGCACATTCCGAGATAATCGTTTTGGAAGAGAATGCAGAAAACCGCATCCCGATCCGACCTGTGGAGCCATTTTAGGAACTGTTGGCAAGGGTTGACGCGACTATATAACGTCAGTCCAATCGAAATCGGAGACTATCTTACTGTCGGGAATGTGTGTATGTAGCAGTACTTCGGCGGTTTGTGAGAAGGTTTCTGTGTACGACCCATCCTCTCGACATAAACTGCCGGGTTGCTGGTGTGGATCTTTTGCTATGATCTTATTTAGCCTTACCGCAGCGGCGGTTGTTTTGACATCACTGCAGAAGGCTCTCCATGATTCGCGTTGCTTTCGACGAATCGCTCTTTTAAACTCGGACCGGTGTGTTTTAAACGCCATCCAGTCGGTGTCATTTTTCGAGTATTGTGCTTAATTATAGAGCTTTCTTGTCGCTTTCTTAAGCTGGTCGAGTTTTTCACACCAGCAGGGCAATAATAAATAATAAATAATAATTTATTTTAATAATTAATTATTATTGCATTGAGCTACGGCGTTGCTTGACCCCGTAGTCCAGCCATCCTTAGCGGACATGACAGCTCATATGCTTTTGTGAGGGAGTTCTGTAACTCATTAGCATACGTTTCAATCTCCTCAGTGGATGTTAGTTCTTCTTTGTTGGGTAGTCACTTCGGCATTTCGGTCTCAATGGATGCTGACAGGTGTTCTAAAAAGACCATCCTGTCCGCGTTCCTCGGATTCCTGTATTGCTTGGGTTCCATTGTTTTAGCCTTTAATTTAAAGGAAATCCATCTATGATCTGACATTGTTAGTTGGTCGGAAACTTGCCAGTCATATAAGTAACTTGAAATACTTAATGAAGCTACGGTAATGTCAATTACCGAGTTGCGCTGGGGTGACACATAAAAAGTGGGTACATCCCCGCGATTAAGTATTACTAGATTTGTACCGATAAGATATTCTAATAGAGACTTACCTCGATTGTTGCAATCTCTGCTGCCCTACGTTTGATGATGGGAGTTGGAGTCGCAATCAATTATGAGGTGCTTCTTTTGTTGCTCGCAATAGTTCACCAGATCCATCATCCTCCGAGAGGGTGGCAGCTCCGGCGAATCGATTGAGAGGTAGATAGACGCTAAGACGACGTCTGTTGGGCCATCCCCTAAGTCGCAGCTAGTCCGAACTGCTGTTAAATCACAGTCGCTATACTGCGGCAAAAGGTTGGCCTGAATGTTGCCAGGTATGTAGATACCTGTAAATATAGTTCCATTAAGTTTTGTAAAGCCTCTTATGGAGGATTTTAGAGCGACAGTATTCTTACAGTTGTCAAAGTGGCGGCATAATATTGCCACTGCCTCCCGACAGTGCTGTAAGTTTGCTTGCAGGAGATTCCACCCTACCAAGGAAGCCATTTGGCCTACCTTGGAGAGCTAATGCCCTGTTTTGACTCCACCCCCGTTGCCGGACTTGCATCCGTCTCCATAAGGGTTGAGGTGGCTGGTGTTGCAAATGCAGAATTGTACTCTAAAGGAGGTGAACTTGTAGTTCAGCCTCTGGATTTGATGGCGGCACTGTCCTCCTGTCTAACACCAAAGACAAGGAGTTTACTCTTCGGTTCGTCCCATCCGTGTCGTGGAAGACGCACCACTCTTTTAATTTAGCCCAGCTGTTCTGAGCAGCAAGGCGCCGTGTGACCAACTCAGTGGGCTCCGGTTCCCCGGGAATCCAAAGAGTAACCTTGGTGAGCCTTGGTAGGTCGTTCACCTTGGACTACATCTAATATAGCTCCCTGCCACAAAGGCGGCATTTGTACTTTGCATTTGTACTTTGCAGCCATTCCAGCTGGTCACTGCAGGTGATTCTAAGAATCTGCCCCGAGTGATAGAGCCGAAAGTGGGTGCTGGCTTGCTTCATTTTCCACTGCTGCTATAAAAGCATCTAGTGCAGTGGTGAGCCTATTTTCGACTAACCCCGCCTGGGACTCATCGAGTTTGCCCAGGGGGTTTGAGCGGTCTATCACAGCTACTCGGAGGTGCTTGCCAGCAGCCTCTTTGTAGGTGCCATTGCCCACCCGATTCGAAGTTCCAAAATGAAAATAATTTTTTATACGATACGACATTTTCATTTTTTTAAATTTATTTTTTTGTGGTGGCCCTGGTGAAGATTTCACTGGCAAAACCTTATTTTCACCATTCCAGCTCACGAGGCATACGTCCAATAAGTTTGATTGCAATCGACGCAGAAATGCCGAAGAAAATCGATCGACAAAAACTTTTTTCATGTTTTTGCCATAATAGTTAATTTTATTTTTTTCATGTTGCATTACTGATTTCTATCGAAGGATTACATAATGCTCTCATATCCATTAGGATCAATGTACCTACGTACCAAATTTGGGTAAGATCCCTTCAGCACTTCTTGAGTTATTCACTCTTAAAGTTTTACTTTTTTGACAACTTTTTGACAGACGACAGATAAAAGATTAATTTCCTTATTCTGGATAAAGCCTTTTAAGGCCTTTAAAATAACCTATCACAAGACAAAATATTTTTTAAAAATCAGAAAAATCAGGTCAGAAAAATTGCAGAAAATATTAATTGAAATCTTAATTTATATATTTTTTGTGAGAATTTGTCAGATGGCTTGCAAAAATAAAACAATATATTCGACTATTCAATTCACATGTCATCTGTCAAAAGTGGACCAATAAAAATGTTTGATGTGAGATTACATGGCCAATCAAAATGAACTGCAGCGATTATTAACCTCGGGTCATATTTCACTCATTTCGGACGAATCAGAGAGTCGCATTTGGAGCTGTCTGAGCGGAGACAAATGCTTGTGCACATCTGCCTTAGGGCAATATTCGAATATTTCCCAAGGGCAATATTCGAATATTGGCCTTGGACGGTCTTCGAACGTGTCTTATAAATTTAGTTTCGGGCGGAGACGTTCCAGCTCCCGAAATTTAAATTTTGTCTAAAAATGTCAAACAAACGCTAAGTAACGTGCTCTCTAGTGTAATCGAAACACTAATATTAAAATATACTACTCTCATTTTGTATATATGCTACACTTTATCCCAACTCGTACGCACTAGCTACTTTGGTTATTTAAAATTTTTTGTCTATCTTCAAGACTTTTTGTGCTGTTTTATTTCTACAACTTGCTTCTAAATTTAGTTGTTTGTTATATTTTCACATTCATACGTAATTCGATTTCGCCCTTTGGGCACCAATATAATTCGCATGCGTAAAATTTTGCTACATTTTAATAAAACTTTTTCATTTTCGGATTAAAAATTTTCTGTTACATTTTAAGTTATCCTAAATAATACATGATTGAATGTCAATGTTAAAAGATGCTTTTATTTTGTGTATTTCGGGTTTTTAAATTTTTGCTTCTCGGTAGTCGATCGTGCTATTCCAGCTTTCCTTTTTCTTTTAATAGGTTTCTCCCTTCACCACAATATAAATGTCACTGTCAAAGTTTTGCGGGTTACGTTTAACAATGAAATCCTAACCTAATTTAGGTTAATTTAATCCAGATGGCAGATGGCGCTAATTATTAAAACTTGACAAAAATCTGACATAATAAAAATAATTTAAAATACATAGCAAATTTTTTATTCTCGATTAATAATCTTGAAAACAGCCCTCGAGCGCAAAAAATATCTCGAGTATTTACCTTCGACTAGGCCTCTCGTCTGCTTTCCCTCGGGCTGCGCCCTCGCGAAAGCAATACTCAAGGCCTGTCCTCAGGAAATACTCGAATATTTTTCGCACCCTAGGGCTGTTACATACGAATATTCCACTAGTGGTGAATTGCAGCGACTATTCCATAGTAGGACAAGCGAATATTTTAAATAAATAAAAAATTTTATTCCTATTGGGCGTGTTTTTAAACTACACGAGCAGCTGTTCGAGTACTCGAACAAAAAAAATGATTTTTTAAACTACTCCATCTACTGCCATCGGTAGTTTTAAAACTCCCTCACTCTGCTCGAACGCATTACTCGAGCAAGTTTTCATCCACCGGATCGTAATGCACTTGTGCTAAGCAGTTCTAACCTGCTTAACTTTACCCACGTCAAGCTAGCACCCCCACCTTCTCAAAAATTAGAAATATTTATACTATAATTATGGACTAATTATGGACTAATTTTGGACAGCATTCGCGAATTTTGGACTACAACGGTTTGGCAATAAAAGATAAATCTTTGGTGGGGGTGCTGAGTTGACGTCAAGCTAGCACCCCCACCTCGAAAAAATTACATTTAAAAAAAATTAATTATACCATAATTATGGACTAATTATGGACTCATTTTGGACAGCATTCGCGAATTTGGAACAATAACGGTTTCGCGATAAAAGATAAATCTTTGGTGGGGGTGCTGAGTTGACGTCAAGCTAGCACCCCCACCTCGAAAAAATTACTTTTTTCTCCAACCGTATTAAAAGCAGTACATTTTTAGTAGCATTACCTCAACTAAAAGTTGACGTTTTCGTTATTAATATAAAAATGCGAAAATTGCTAAGCAACACTTTTTTTTACGTGCACTAAAAAAACTTTTTTGTGCATGACTTAAAAGTGATTTTATTTTTTACTATTTTTGTGCGCGATCGATCTAAATTTTTGCATATGCCTTCCTACCGATAATTCACGGGGGTGTGTCTGTGACGAGGGGGGAGAAATTTTTGCTCATTTTTTTGATATCTAGCGCCGTTCTCGAGTTATTGCTAATTCAAACAATATAGAAAAAGCACTCTTCGAAATTATACAATTTTTAAATGTCAAAGTGACTTTTCTGATATTACATCAAATAATGTTTTAAAATTAAGTATTTATATTTTAAATTTTATTTAATTTTGGTTGGAGAAAAAGTAATATGTCTCATTTGGATTAAAAGTGTCTTTGTTTGACGTGCAATTATTGCATTCGCTCGGCTCCGCTGGCGCTCCGCCTTGCAAATGCAAAAATTGCTTGTCAAACAAAGTTTCACTTTTAATCCGAATAAGACAATGTACTATTTTTTTTAAATTAAGTATACCATAATTATGGACTAATTATGGACTCATTTTGGACAGCATTCGCGAATTTTGGACTACAACGGTTTCGCAATAAAAGATATATCTTTGGGGAGGGTGCTGAGTTGACGTCAAGCTAGCACCCCCACCTCGAAAAAATTACTTTTTTTTTTAAATTAAGTATACCATAATTATGGACTCATTTTGGACAGCATTCGCGAATCTTGAACAATAACGGTTTTGCGATAAAAGATAAATCTTTGGCGGGACAAATGTTTTTAAATATTTAACAACAATTTAAATACTAACAATTTAATAGATGCATTTATTAAAAAAAATAGTACTTATTCTGAATATAACAGTAAGGCGGGATAAATTTGTTTTTCTTTTCTTACGATGTTTTGGGCATCTTTACAATCGTCTAATTGCACCCATACTTGCTGGTTTCGCAAACAAAGCGCATAATAGTGGCCAACGGAAGTCAAATCATCATCCAGTGGTGGTTCAAAATGAACTAATCCCATCATTTTATATTCCTTTTCCATAAAGGAATATTTTATCTTTTGAGGAATTCTATTTAATTCGATAAATGGAAGTTTTGATAGATTATTAGAATCATAAATCTCAAAGGCAAGAAAGTATCCTATAATAAAAATAAATAAATAAAAACGAAAAACTAGGAAAAAAATCTGACTAGATTAATCACTTACCAATTTCTGAAACTGTAATAATTTCAGTGCCTGAGCATTTGCTTCGACAAGGACACTGTGTTCTTATTAAAATTTCGTTTTCCATGCACAGGGTGTATCAGAAAATGCTCAGAGTCAAAGATACATGTCACTACCCCCCCCCCAAATTAATTTATTATTAAAATTTGTGTCTAACGTTTGAGCTTCCTTAGAGCTTCAATGAGCTTCCGTTCCCGTTGTTTGAACTTCAACGGTCGCGGAGTTATTTGCGAAATCTTTGGGAAAGGAAAGCTGTAGACATGTTTTTCTATTTTTGGTACTTTTCAACATTTTTCAGTAATTTTGGTGTCAATCTATAGAGCTTCGTTTGAACTTCAACGAGCTTCTATATTCATCATTATAAAGTAATTTTTTTCAAAGTTATTGGTGTTTTAAATTTTATGTACCTCCAAGCAAGTTGCGCGTGAAAATTTTAAATTTTAATTTGGTAAACAACTTTTCATTTCGATTTGATTTTATTTTGATTTAAAATTAAATATTTATGTGAAGTAATGAACAATAAATTATCATCAATTTTGGGTCCCCTAACTGATGGCTGCTGGTCTTTCAATTAAATACCGCAATTCAAGTTTCTTAGCATTCGAACCAATAAAACCGATTACCTCCCTGTAGAAAAGGAGCATAGGAATATAAAGTCTTGTCAACTCGAACAATAGCAGTAAAAGCTCAATGAATCTTAAACAAAACTTTATCGATTGATCTCGATTGCATAAAGAAAAAGTTACTATAAATTCTCTATACTCTTTCATATCCCCCCCCCCTTTTCTTCAACCAGTTTTAGGAATTTGGGAGACTCAAACGATGAAAATGAAAGCTCAACTAAAGCTCAAACGTTTAACACCAATTAAAATAAAAAATTCGATTGGGTGGGGGGGCAGCAACATGTAAGTCAGAGTCAAATTTAAAATTTAGCCCCACCAAAGATTTATCTCTTATCGCGAAACCGTTATTGTTCCAAATTCGCGAATGCTGTCCAAAATGAGTCCATAATTAGTCCATAATTATGGTATACTTAATTTAAAAAAAAAAGTAATTTTTTCGAGGTGGGGGTGCTAGCTTGACGTCAACTCAGCACCCCCACCAAAGATTTATCTTTTATCGCGAAACCGTTATTGTTCCAAATTCGCGAATGCTGTCCAAAATTAGTCCAAAATTAGTCCATAATTATGGTATAATTAATTTTTTTAAAATGTAATTTTTTCGAGGTGGGGGTGCTAGCTTGACGTCAACTCAGCACCCCCACCAAAGATTTATCTTTTATTGCCAAACCGTTGTAGTCCAAAATTCGCGAATGCTGTCCAAAATTAGTCCATAATTAGTCCATAATTATAGTATAAATATTTCTAATTTTTGAGAAGGTGGGGGTGCTAGCTTGACGTGGGTCTTAACTTTGGTTCGAGCAATTATTGCTCGAGCAACCGGTACAGTTTAAAAACACACCCATTATTATCTGATTATTATTTCAAATTATTTTTACCTCCAATCAATTTTAAAAAAAAATTGGAGGTATGGTAATCGAAAAAAAATTTCAACTTTTTTTTTTTGCATTTTCGAGATCACCGTGTTCAGAAACGTAAAGATCTGCAAAAAGTAAAATCAAAATTTCTGTGTCGGTCTGTTTGTCGGTCTGTCTGTCTGTCTGTCGTCAAATTTTGTCGATCGATTTGCTTCCGAGCCATCCAACCAATTACGACCAAATTTGGTATGGTGGTAGGGTTCACGGTGGAAAGGTGAAAATAAGGTTTTCGTCGCGATCTATCAATCAGGAGTGCCACCACAAGAAAATAATACGGGATTTTTAAAAAATATTTTGTCTTGCGATATGTTATTTTAAAGGCCTTAAAAGGCTTTATCCAAAATAGGTAAAATTAATCTTCTCTCTGTCGTCTGTCAAGTTGAAACTTTAAGAGTGCATAATTCAAGAAATGCTGAAGCGATCTTACCCAAATTTGGTACGTAGGTACATTGATCCTAATGGATATGTGAGCATATGTAATCCTTCGATAGAAATCAGTAATGCAACATGAAAAAAATAAAATTAACTTTTTTGGCAAAAACATGAAAAAAGTTTTTGTCGATCGATTTTCTCCGGCATTTCTGCGTCGATTGCAATCAAACTTATTAGACGTATGCCTCGTGGGCTGGAATGGTGAAAATAAGGTTTTGCCAGAGAAATCTTCACCAGGGCCACCACAATAAAATAAATAAAAAAAAATTAAAATGTAGTCGTATCTCCGGAAATGTTTAACCGATTCAGCTAAAATTTGGTGTGTCGATGGAGCTTTGAAAGTATAAGTATTGGTGAGAAAACAAACCGAGCCAATTGTAACAGGGCAGGGCAGGTCAGAAAAATTATAGAAAATATTTGTCAGATGGCTGGCAAAAATAAAACAATATATTCAAAATTTTAATAAACGTCATAATTTTGTGACATATGTGTCAAAATTAGGTTAATGTTGATTTGTATACCGAGTGCAGCATAAGAATTGAGTTTAGGGCTTGTAACAATTAATTTTAGAATACAAAAATAGGTGGTTCGGTGGGAAATATTTTATAATATCGTCGTACGGACTGACGGAACGTTACTTTATAAGTAAAAGGTTCTGCCACTAGGTAGCGACCAAGTTTAGGCTGTTTGTTAAATTTTTTCGCAAATGTTTTCAGAATCAGTAAATCGACAGTCAGTAATTTACAAAAATTTATTTTCGAAAAATCCGCTAGATGACCGAAAAAATTTGTTGTACCAATCTTGGAGAAATTTTATTTGTGACTTCTTACGGTATTATGTGACGTATATAAAAATTTTGGAAAAAATTCAGTGGCGTACAAAAATAAAAAATTTTTTTTTTCATTTTAGATTTTGTTAAAAAAACTTTTATAGATAGATTTAGGGTAGGGGGCAATACATATAGATATCTTTGCCAGGGCTACCGATATCTTTGTTAAGGCTACCACAATAGATAACAAAAATGAACATTATGTCATCGTATCTCCGGACAAAATTTGGTGTGCTGGTGATTGGAGGTATTGCGGCAGAGAGTGACGATATATTTTTTTTTAAATTGATTGGAGGTAATACAAGTACAAGTACAATTTTATATTTCGAAATAAATCCCAGGATGCAAAATTTCACTTGCCGTCACCAACGGCCATCTTGGCAAAAAAGCTTGGTTTTTCCCGCTCACAATTGGCGGAAATTTTCCGCTAGTTGGCGGAAAAACAAGCAAATGCAAATTTTCATTTCAAAAATAAAACATTTTATAAAATGTAACAAATTAATTTAACAAATTATAAATCAAATTTTATGAGAAATTTTGGAACATGACATTGTGTTTGCCGTTGGTAATCTCACTTACACCGTTTTCAAATTTACATAAATGGCACATATGGAGCTTTCTCAAGTATCTTGGGATTCAAGTTTCTAAGCAAAAAAGAGTTTCCACGTCATTCAAACTCTAGGCCACTTTCGGTGTTTTTGTTTTCGTTGTTTTGAATTCGGCGTTTTTACTTTGGTGTTTTGACGTCGAATCACGCGCAACAACTAGAGTGATCTGTATTCGATAAACTAAATATTCACCTACTTACGTGGGCTTTACCGGCAAAATTATAACGTTTAAAACTAATGCTAACTAATGTAATTGCAGACCTTATTCGTTATGTGTATGATACTGACGCGCATATATTATAGAAAAACAAGAGATATTTTACTTAAAAGAATGACAAGGAAAGATGCAAGCTAAGAAACTCACATGACTTTAATTGGGGGATTTTCGAAGTGAGTAGGTAAGTAAACACGCACCCGCTTGCTAAAAATATCTCTCAAAAAACTGAAACTTCCAAGCTACCACACCTGAAAATCATAGACCATGGTACCGAGACCGTGGTAGACACGGACAACTAGGCGTATCCCACTGGGCGGCGTACAACTGGGCGACGGACAATTGGGCGACGGACAACTGGGCAATTGGTAAACTGGGCGATTGGTAAACTGGGCGATGGACAACTGGGCGACGGATATCTGGGCGACGGGTAAACTGGGCGACGCGACGGATAAGTGGGCGAAAAAACAATAAATTATTTATAAAAATTCAAAAATAAAAAATTATATAAAAAAACTAAAAAAGGGCACTGAAAAATAAAACATTTTCATTTTCAACATTTTCTTCTGATATTTGGTCCATATATCAACGAACTCTAAACGGAACCGATAGGACCAATAATTTTGCAGAAGTATGTCATCGTAAAATACAATTAGGTTTTGGTAGTGGAATATCTCACCCTAGTTTGTGGAATTTTATTAACAAGATGAAAAAAATTCAAAAAAGTTACGATGTAGATTACGAGCGACAAGTTGCTGGTCACCAAGTAACAACAAAAAGGAGACGTTACATACAAGCAGATGAAAGAATCCTGAATAAGGTGAATACTAAGCTTGAATAAGCTTGAATACTAAGTGTTTTATTGTTTTACTTTAGCTCATTATTGATAATTTTATTTATATATGTTACATAAATATATCATAGCCATTTCCTTTTTTGAATGCCCTGAATGACCGTTTCCAGTTTACCCGGCGCCCAGTTGTCCGTTGCCCAGTTCACCCATTGCCTAGTTGTCCGTCGCCTAGTTGTCCCTCGCCTACTTTACCACTCGCCCAGTTTACCAATTGCCCAGTTATACGTCGCCCAGTGGGATTCGCCTAGTTGTCGCGTACCGTGGTAGACATCCCCTCTTAATCCGTAACTTGGCAACGTATCTCACGAGATACATGGTTTAAAAAAATTCTATTTCATCCATTCCAGAATCATCAAGCCTACCTGATAATGGAATTTTGACGTGAATACGTCTATAAAATCGGTAACATGTTCAAAAACTAAAAAAAATATGTAACGAAAAATGTGTGTGTACAAAAAGTACTCCCTACAGGTAACCTTTTCAATACTGTTACCCCTGTGACCTGTTAGGAAAATTGAAATTACCCCCACTACCCCCACCACCTTAAATATTATTAATAATACAACCATACAAGCAAATATAAATATCTTTACTTTTACCCCCGAGGGGGTAATTACCCCCAGGTTGGAAACCACTGCTCTACATGTTCAAAAATTTTAAAAAAATATATAACCAAAAATTTCAAAACATGTTGACTTGCTGATTTGTTTTTTTAAGCCTGTTTGAAACAATGTCTAATTTTTTGTATTTTTTACACGAAAATTTTCTAAAATGGTAGTTTACCAATAAAAACCAATAAAAAAAGTCACTTGGATACCAACACGCGCTTTCCATTGGTTAGTTACCATTTACGGCTAAATTTTATACAAAATTTGACATCGAATCCTGTTTGCAACGATGGATAAAGTTTGGGCAAATTTTTTATCCCCAATAGATCACTTAATGTTTCAAAACGTGCACTGTAAAAAATCAGTGTAAATGTACATATGTAGATTTATATTGTATTTTTACATGGTAAATGATGGAGTTTTATAAATTCAGTTAATTTATGCAATATTACATTTTGCAATGTAGTTTTAGTTTTTTACGTTCATTTCTCCTACGAATCTTAGTTCATTTAAACGAGAATTGAGAAAATCTAGTGTAAACATTTTTTGTTTTATAAAATAATTGACAGATAACATTAAATCATTGGGGCAAACACATTCAAACAAATCATGAGCAATACAAGAAGGTAAACCTGGACAAAACCGCCTATTTGGCGAGAACCTAAATTATGTCCAACAACTGCGACAACGGCACCTTTTATCGTTTTCAAAATTCTTTGATCCGTTATTCCTTCAGTTTCTAAGACTGCTTTTTAATTCCCAAAGCAACTAACTGAATTAAATCTACCTTTGATCTAAGAAATAGGAGAACGTAGGCAAGTGTCATATAAACTGCAAGTATCTTATACTTCTGTTTCTTGGATCCGAGAGGATTGCATATTTCAAATGCATCTTGATATAATATAATACGTAATGCATTTTTGTTTGTTTTAAAAGAACAGTTACTTTTAAAAATATTTCCATCTGTAATATCAGTTAGTAAACCATTTTCTTTAAAAATCTGACTTGGATGGTCTGACCCTAACCAATAGTTATAATAGTGTCGTTTTGAAGTAAAGCTTCAATAGTTTTCAAAATGGGTACGTAATACATTTTTGGTTTTTCCTCTACAGGTAAATTAGGGCTTCCAAATACTGAGTATATGAAGAACATCCCTTACCGCAAAGTGATTGGAAATCTCATGCATCTTCAAGTAGTCGAGGTGTGATATTACTTTTGCGGTGGGTGTGACAGCAAGAGGTGTAGAAAAACCAACCACTACACACTGGAAATTAGTCAAACGTATCCTGCGATATATTAAAGGAACCGAAGATTTTGGCATGCTTTATGAGAAAGAAGGAATCCTTGAAATCTTCAGTGATTCAGATTTTGCTGTCGACGAAAAAGATAGAAAATCTACATCTGGAATTTTATGTAAAATTGGAGAGGGCGCGGTCGTATGGCAGAGTAAAAAAACAACAATATGTTGCTGAGTCCATTTCCAAGGCTGAATTCGTTAGTGCAGTTGCGGCAGCAAAGAGAGCTATCCGGTTAAAACGATTGTTGGGTGAAAAATTGGTGTCTACTATCCAGAATCTCAACAACGTTCAAAGCACATTGATGTCAGGTATAATTTTATTCGCGATTTGTACGGTAAAGGTGAGATTAATGTAGAGTACATTACCAGTGAAAGACAAAGTGCGGATATATCAACAAAAGCTCTTCCTAAATCACGCTTTTTAAACATTACGTGGTCTATTGGGAATAATCAAGGCACTCAATTGGAAATATCTTAAGGGAAATATTTTAAATCGCACGTGTGCGTTTTGCGTCAAATAAAGCGCTTCGCGTGATGTGCCCTCAGTCGACGCCGATTTTGCAAGTTGTACATATTTTTACATTTAACGTAAATTTTTAATTCGAAATATTGCAATTATTTTTATAATTTGCTAACGCAATGTTCAAATTACTTAACTTCATATCATTCTGAGTAATACATTTCACACATCTACTCGTTTTCATATTTTCGTAAATTTTTTGGGTATTTTTATGTTATTATTGTTTATAAAAACCAATGGGTAAACTATTAAACGAATTTAGTTTTTGTTTGTTTATCAAACAGTAATACGATAATCCGAAGAACTTGATCACTATTGGGGCGGATTAAAATGGTAAATACGCACAATTTACTTAAAAGGATTATCCAATAATCCTTATTTACTTTCTTATATAAGAAAAAACGTGCTCTATTTTTCACAACCTTTTTACGAATACCATCAAATACAACACTAGGAATACACATCCTGAACTATACATAATCAGCATATTGAATATATATTAATACATTAATATATCAAATAAAATTGAAATTGACAGAATATATTCACGAATCTAACTAAGTTCAAATTAGTTCTAAAATGACGTGTACGATTTGTTTAGAAGACCTGAAAGGAATTGTGGCGGTATTAGGTTGTAAGCACACATTTCACGAAGTGTGTATAAGAAATTGGTCCAATCGAACGAAAACTTGTCCATTATGTCGTCAATCCTATGTCGAAATAAATTTATTCGATCATAACAACAAAGATCAAGTGATAATTGGAGTTATTACGTTCCGTACAGATCAAAACAATTTTGTAAATGAAGGCGAACAACAACCACAACAACAAATAATACCGGAAAATGGACAAATGCGATTACCACCTGTCCGACAGAATAATTTTTTTAACGATGTGCTTCACGACATTGGTGAAGGATCTGACGAAGAGCCATCGGATAACTTCGATGATGTTGATGATTACTTTAGCGATGCTGAAGATGAGGACGGATACGATTTTATACACCCTCGGTGGGGAAGAATTGGACTTAGATAGAAAGTTCATTTATCCGTACAGAGCATACCAGTAAATTTCTTCTGCTATGCAAGAGTTTAATTAAATTTGTTAATTTGTAAGTTTTTTTTGTCCTAGTAAATAAAAAATATTCTTTTAAAGGCTTTTTTTATTCATATTCAATGATAAACGATTGAGATATTTCGTTATGAACTTAAAAAATAAAGCAAAATACACTCTAAAAAAAAATTGGGGAAATACCCAGAAAAAAGGAGGCAACTATATTACCTCCTATTGTAAAGGTAAATTCGAATACCAGGGGTAATTTTATAAGAGTGAATTTACCTTGAAAATAGTGGAACAAAACATAGTCGACAATTTTTAAGATAAATTCACCCTTAGAAACCGGGTAATTTTCATATATAATCTATTAAGTGATGGTTTATATTTCCACAGGAAATCAAACCATCACGAAATACATTCAGCTAGAAAATTGCACAAGGTTACTGGTTTGGTATATAACATACCAATAACAGTACATACTCGTTTGGGTCGTTCAGCGGAAAATATGACTGCTGTAAGTGAAAGTGTCGAGAGCAACCAAATTTGTCAATTCCACGACGTTCTCAACATTTGGGGACACGTTGAAAAATTATTTTTGACCTATTATCGATGATATGGATGTAAGTGATATGTGGTTTTAACAGGATGGCGCCACATGTCACACGGCCAGAGAAACAATGGCTTTATTGCAAACCAAATTTCTAGATCAAATAATTTCGCGTAATTCTGCAATAAATTTCACCTCAGATCGTGCGATTTTACACCGTTTGACTATTTCTTGTGGGTCTATGTGAAAGATCAAGTCTATGCGGATAATCCACAAGCCATTGGGGGCTTAAAAGTCAACATCAAACGTGTCATTGGTGAGATAGAGCCTCAATTATGCCAAAATATGATTGAAAATTTTGACAAAAGAATCGATGTCTGTAAGCGTGGTCGTGGTGAACATTTGAAGGATATTATTTATCATTCATAAATGGCACACCTTCTACTTTACATATCAATAAAAATCCATAGCATTTTCATCCGAAGTATGTGTTTCCTTTAAAATTTAAAAACAAACATCGTATTGGTAAACCCTTTAGTATGATATTTTCAACGAAATTTTTTTTGTGGTATTGTGGATATTTCTAATACTTGCCCTCCAAATTTCAGCTGCAGACACTTGCAGATGCGACCACACTAGCGCTTTTACTGAGACTTGTCCTATGAATAATTAATTATAATCGGATTATCGGGGGTTAATCCACAAGAGGTTCACTTTTTATCGAATAAAATTGTTTTTGGGCGAAAACATGATAGCCATGGAAAAACCATGATGGCTTTACCTTAGGGCTATCATATTTGAGTCAAGCAAAAACAATTTTATCCAAATAAAAAGTGAACCTCGAGTAGATTATAGGGAGATTAATGTATGACTAATTTTGCCTGTCAATGTCAATTTATTTTTGCGCGCGATCGATTTGGATTTTTGCATATATCTTCTTACCGATAATTCACGGGGGCTGAGTACGAGACGAGGGGGGAGAATTTTTTGGTCAGTCTTTTGGGACGGCACCACATTCCACCGATGCGATGGTTGAAAAATACGAAAACTATTGTCATCTATATCTCGGAAACGGTGGGACAAAATAAAACAATGAATAGACATTGATTTTGTAAATTTTATTATCTACATTTTTGTTTCTATATATTTTTTTATTTTGTCCCACCGTTTTCGAGATATAGATGACAATAGTTTTCGTATTTTTCAACCATCGGTGGAATGTGGTGCCGTTCGTTTTTTGATATCTAGCGCCGTTTTAGAGTTATTGCTAATTTAAAATAATTTTGACAAACATTAATTATGATGACAGTTGTTACCAAAGGCTACTACACATAAAAAGCTACATCGAGTTTAATCGAATTTAATCGCATGTTGATATATGTATATTATTATAGAGTTTATTTACTTGAAAAACTTCAATATGACATGTGATTGGCCGAAACAAAACACATTTATGAATGTTGATTGGTTGTCGACATAGGAATGGATTAATCGAAAATAATCGATAAAATAAAATTATTATATATAAATGAATGATACAGAAATATATTATAAACAATTTAAAACTATTTTAAAATGGTAAACTTTAGTATTTCGAACATTCCACATCAAACCTGTGGATAATTATTACGCAAATAGCAAGAAGCAATCCTAATTTTAGTGAACAGCAGCTGGACCCAATTAAACGTAAAATTAGTCTTAAATTTATAACTCGGTACTCTCAATTGTGGACAAAGCTCACAGACTAAAGACTGCATTCAACAAGAATAATGCTCATTGCTTGACGCAGAACTTGACAGTATTTCTATATAAAAATGCAACATCTACTGAATATCCGAAGAAAGAATTTGTAAATTGTTCTGAGAAGACAAAAATCAGAAGGAGTGATGACATTTTAAAGATATATCAAGCGGATCAAATTCAACATGCAGCAAGACGATCCATGAAGAAATGCAAGAGCAGTAATACTTCAGATGAAATATCTCATGAAGTTAAAGAAGCTTTAGCTTTATTTGTAGACTTGAAATTAACAGTGGAAAAGTATGAAATGTTACGAAATTATGTACGGAAATTCGACAAAAAATTTGCCGACAAGATATTTCCGCAATATAAAAACTTGCAAGAGGAATAGAAGAGATGCTACCCTGAAAATATTACTGTCACAGAAAAAGGTGCTTGTGTTAAACTGCAGTCTCTTTTGGATCATACGGTAACTAAAATTATTTCTGTATTTGAATAAAAAGCACTGTACTCGTATATATTCTCGTAAATATAACTCGTAAATATATATGAGTACAGTGCTTTTTATTCAAATACAAATACAATACAACTCGTAAAGTAAAGAGAATCTCATAAAATTATTTCAACTAAATCAATAGATGACCTAAAAGAGCACGAAGGAAAGGAGTTAATTTTATATAGCAAATGGGGAATTGATGGCTCTTCCGGGCAAAACCAATATAAACAGAACTTTATAGGTAATGGTACAGATGCTAGCTTGTTTATGATATCCATGGTACCAATCAATGTGTCCTCAGATGTATCCAAATTATGGCAAAATCCAAGACCATCTTCAACACGTTACTGTAGACCAATAAAATTTGAGTTCAAATCTGAAACTTCGGAAGAAACAATTATAGAATCTCAAAACGTTATTAACCAAATCAAAGATTTAAAGGTTACACGGGTTGCAATGCAAAATTTATCGTTTGATATTAAACATGTATTACAATTAACAATGATTGATGGAAAAGTTTTCAATGCATTAACAGGAAATACATTTTCTGCTACTTGTAACATTTGCAAAGCAACGCCGAAGGCGGTGAATAACTTGGAGGCTTTTGGTTTAAAGAATTTTGGACTTTCTACTTTGCATTGTTGAATTAGATTCATGAAATGAATTCTTCATATTGGATATAATTTACGTCTTAAAAAGAGTCGTGTTACCAAAAATGATAAAGAAGTTAAACAGAAGCAAAAGCACCAAGTTCAAAACCGCATAAAAAGCGAACTGGGAATAATTTTAGATGTTGTTAGATAAGGTTCGGGAACATCCAATGATGGCAAAACACAGCAAGAAGATTTTTCAAATTTCCCGAGATCACTAGTTTAGCAACTGGTGTTGATGAAAGGTTAATAAGAAGGTTTGCTAATATCCTTCATGTATGGCATATGGAGAAGCAATCAACATTGATAGATTTGAAAAGTACACTTCAGAAACTGCCAAACTGTTGAGCTTTATGATTGGTACTATATGCAAGCGAGTGTACATAAAGTTTTAATTCATGGAGCTAGTGTAATTCGTGCCGCAATGGTTCCCATTAGACAGCTTTCCGAAGAAGCTCAAGAAGCAAGAAATAAAGATTTCAAAAGAATTAGACAATTTAATACACGAAAAACATCAAGAATTGCACATTGTACGGATATTATACACCATCTACTTATGTCTTCCGATCCAGAAATAACTAAATTAAAAATATTGCGACCCAAAAAGGATTCGTCACTATCACCCGATGCCGTCGAATTGCTGGAACACCAAAAATTAGATCCAGAGGAAGCGGAATATTGTCAAGATAAAAATTTTGAAGACTTTCGCGCCATATGCTGACTGCATTTTAGTCTCTTAAAACAGGATTTCTTAATAAAATTTTTTTTTTAAATTCTGGCTTTATTTTTTAATTATTTTTTTTGTTCTATTCCATTAAGGATATAATAAGACATCTTCCAGATTTTTTTCAAATTTTTTGCTCTAAAATTGAAGGCTCTGCAACGGTTTCTCCACGAAAACCCCATTTCACCACACTGTGCTGGGGTGAAAATTGGCACGCTCATTTGGCGCAACCTCATACAGAACATCCCGTCCCGATCTTCTTGGTTTGGCGCGCAGGATAGGTATATTTATTTAAGAATAAAAATTACAACGCGGGCACAATTACATGTAACATTTACAACAAAGAAAAATTTAGGACTTTTGCAATTATTCTGTGGCGAATTGAGCGTGATCTTCTCGAAGTTCCTTCCTTTTCTTCCAAGTTATCCTATCTTCTTTTGGTTGTGTCCTATCTGGTTAGTGTGGGCTAGTATTTCCTGTAAAAAGAAACATTAGGCCCCTTGAGGGGGTGGAGACTGCAGAATTGATTTGGAAATAAGCAGAAATAAGGGATGGTAATTATCTAGTTCTTGGACTAGAGGGTTTTCGTATGCTTCTGCAGTCTCGTAGAGTTTTGCAGCCGCTTTACGAGGTATAATATACTCTATTATTGTATCCATGTTTGCATCTTCATGTAGCTTCTTATTTTTCGTGTGCCATTGCGATATCGTGGCTCGTCTTAGGGCGATATTTTGAACTACGCGTAAGTTGTTAATTTGTCTGCTATGCGCGAACCCCCATACTGGTGCGGCATATGTTAGTATAGGCCTGATTATTGTTTTGACTAATGTCAGGCTATTTTGTTTTACTTAATATACTTTTGTAGTTTAGCAGAGGACCCAATGCGACAGTGGCGCCCCTTGCTTTTCTTGTCACTATTTTTATATATGGCCCCTACCCGACAGCCCTGTCGAGCGTCACCCACAAATATTTGGAGGTTTCTCAAGGGATCTCGGTGCTAAACATTTTTGGCTTTGTTTGTGGGAATTTGTGGCCCGATCTATTTGCCGTCGATCTTGTGAAGTATGTCACCGTACTCTTGCTTGGGTTTACCCCAATGCGCCAAGTACCACACCATACTTCCAAGTCGTTCAGCGCCAGTTGCAACTTTCTGGTCACTTGATCGGCTTTTTGCGAACTCACAAAGTATGCAATGTCGTCTGCATACAGCATGAGCTGCGCTGATCGTGTCGTGTGTAAGGGAGATGGTATGAAGCTATCAGCTTCACAAGTGCAGAATCGATGCCGCCATGGATCAGGCCCTGATGCCACACCTTATCGAAGGCTTATGAGACATCGAGGAACACTGCTCCCGTTGCCTGTTTTCTGTTCCAGTGCAACGTGATGTGCTCCACTAGCCTCAGCACATGTTGCGTGGTGAAGTGATCTGCCCGAAAACCAAACTGTTCGTTTGGAACGGAATGGTTTTCAGCTAGGGTATAGTTGAGTCTCGCTCTGATGATTTTCTCGGCGAGTTTACCTAGGGAGGGGAGCAGGCTGATAGGTTTATACGACACAGGGAGTCTCGGATTATGCCCAGGTTTACGTAGCATGGTGACGTCGGCCACCTTCAACCGCCTTGAAAGTGCTTGAGTTGCAATACGGCATTAAGAATGCACGTAATTGCCGCCACCCTGGACAGTTCCGAGATTACCGTGTTCGAGATTCCGGGAAGCTTTTTTCTTTTTAAGTTTTTTGATTAGCCTATTTACCTCTTCTATCCTTTCCGTGAAGTCGGGAATGGAGACGTCAATGTTTGGAGCGCTTTGGATTTTTCGGAGGCGCTGAAGGATGGACCGCGCTGTCCGTCTAGGGGCGGAATGTTTGTCGTAGTTTTACGGAACGCTTTTACCAATCCCCATGCCGAGGGATTTTGGAAGGTAAGATCTCTCAGCATGTTGCTCCAATTGGCAATTTTGTGCTCCGCCATTGTTACCTGTACCTGCTGTTTCAAGGCGCTATATTCCCTTCGATCCACCGACGCCTTACCTGGTTTTCATCACGAATAAGCTCATTTAGTTCGCGAAGTAAGCCAAAACGGTGGTCGCGCGCCGTTTTGGTTTTAGTGGCTTCAGCCACAGCTTCTAGAACCTCGCTTTTGAAGATCTGAACGTCATTTTCGAGATCCTCCCTAGTCCGAAGAACGGGTGGGAGGCCTACATTCTACGAGAAACGGTGTTTGAAGTCCGACCAGCTAGTAGCTTGGTTTGTTGTTAGATTCTTGCTCGAGATCACTCGGGTTTAGAAGTACTGGGTTATATCTGAATCTAATTCGTTGATTGAGGTTAGTTCGTGTAGAAATTTGATATTTCTAATGACCATGATATCTAGAATATCGTGGTGATGCTCCGTGGAGTACCTGTCGTCCTGAGGGTCATGCGGGATCCTGGCGTCAACTTAAAAGTGAGTGTACTCCATCTACCACCAATTTGTGCCTATCTGCTAGTGCTAGAAGGCCGCGACCAGCGCGGTTAGCTTTGCGGCTGTTCTACGCCGGATGTTTGGCGTTCAGGTCTCCAGCGAGGATGCCCTGATCGCTTTCGCCTCACAGCTATTTAATTATATCTGCTTAAAGGAGTGGTGTAAGTGGTGACTTGTATATCAAGGTCATGGTTAACCATCAATTTTTTCTCGTGAGGATTTTGATGGTGGTTGCCACTCTACATCTTGTAACGGCTCTGGGAGAGGTTGTTCATGATGCTTTATACAGGACTTCACGTAGATGGCGGTGCCCCCCCACAGCGACCGTCATTTCTGTCATTCCTGTATAGAGTATAATTTGGTATTTTTATCTTTTAGCTGTAATCGCGAAAAGGCAATCGTTACTCCTGGAAAAGATTTTTTAGTGGACGTAGTTAATCAAATCGAGTTTGAGGGATAATCTCTTCATTCACCAAATGTTACCGTATTTGTAAACAAATAATTAATACAATTTAAAAGCTATGTTGATTGTTGTTACAAGGAAACTTTTGTATGTTACATTTAAAACAACCGGTTGTTACTTCGGTACCTACCTATAACTTTTGTTTGCCGACGACTGGCTCAGCGGATCTAAAATTTGAGCGTGGTCTACTCTCGGAAGTCAACACAATTAAAACACACATATTTAATATATTATTTAATTTCTCCCTTGGTTTACGTAAAATTAACAAACTCATAATAAGACAACAATTTTCTTAACTTTCCTTAACATAAAGTCAACACAAACGGTAATGGTTGGCAACAATGCCAGTTAAAACAAATAAAAATTAATGATGACTACATCACTACATTACTGACTTTAATAGTTGTAAACATGACAGATCAACGTCTACAGGTACGGCTCCAGCCTGACCGGAATAATAAAAGGTCCTCTAGACCACTTACAAAATTGTTAACAGCTGGGTCAATGGCGCAGCAAAATCCCCTATTGACCAAGCTTTACAAAATTTACGGTGGCGTAATTGTCCACTGAAGGAGGACAATTAATTCCCATAACAGGGTAACACCCATTCGGTTTAACTTCGACGAACGATGACAGACATGAGTTCATAGAAAAATCTCAGCAATATTAATATATCGTAAAACAACAATATGACACTGACTTCGACGAATGATGACAGACATGAATTTATAGAAAAATCTCAGCAATATTAATTTATCGGAAACAACAATACGACAATAATTTCGGTGCTGACCTGAAAGGTCCACCGGACGTGCATACCGCACCACGAAGGTACTAAATAAGTCATACAAAATAACGATACCTTATTACATAATAATTTCCAGCAAGCGACGTAGATGTCCTGGAGATGATTGTAGTAAGCAGGTCGGCATCGTGCACTTCGAATTTCCAATTACAAGAAAATACCCGGCGTCTAAGAATTATCTTACGTCGACAGCAACAAAAGTCCGAAGAACTCAGCAGTAAAAATTATTACCATCAGAATGGAAAATTCATCAACTTGAAAGTTCAAAACTAACCGCAATATCAGCAAATGACAACAATTTGGCATTACGACAACGAACTTTAAAACTTCATCAATTATAATAAGTTCGAAACGCGCAGTATGTAAAACCATTTAAGTTCAATATTTTTGCACTTTATTATAACGTCAATAATTTGAATATTTAGACAAAAAATCGCACTGTTGTATTTCGTTAACAAATTTGTAGGAGAATACCGGCAATATGGGGTTCGGGTCGCCACATTCCATGCGCGAATTGCAACGCCGTAACCATTTCCCGCATTTACTAGAGTCGAGAATCGCCTGGCGCGCGTCGCCAACAATAATTATCTAAATTTCTTCACAAATTCATACTTTCGCGAAAACAGAACTTCCACCAGGAAAACATAAACTTTTCTACATAATTCCACCAGGAAACATAAACTTTCTACAATAATTTCACCCAAACTAAATTTTACATTCAAAATTAGCCAGTCTTCATGGCCATTGACCTACTTCCTTCCACCTCAGAAAGTCAAGTCCAAGTCGAACGTTGCTTACCCCCGACCGTTCACGCTGTGCGCAGACGATTGCGCGGTCGCTCGTGTTCAGAAAACCATCGGCGTAACACGGTATCCAGTCATTTCGCCCAATTTTTTTGGCCGACAATCATTTGGCCGACAGATTATTTGGCCAACCAGTGTTGGCCGACAATCATTTGGCCGACAGTCATTCGGCCGATAGTTATTTATTTACCGAAAATTTAAAAGAATTTCGAAATTCAAAAGAATTTTCGGTATCTATTAATGTTTAAAGAGAATTTAAGGAAGATATTATGTTTATTTTATAATATTTAAAGAAAATACTCTGGGATTGACCTCATTCTCGAAGTAAGTCTACTTACTTCTTTCCCTGGTAAATATGTAGATAGTATTACTATTTTATTACGGATGCTACTTTCACTTCAATCAGTGTATTTAGCGTGTATACAGGCTAACCATCCTATTAAAATTCGATACGAAGATCTGGCTGAGCCATATTAATAAAATATAAGAAAATTGGCGTCTCTGGCCTTGGCCCCGCAAGAAAATTTGGAGCTTAAGTTCGAAAATTCTAAGCAGAAGCAATCTTGCGATGCCTTCCTCGGTGATCTTGCTTAAACCAATAATTCCAATGAAGGGTGGAATAATAAATTCTGTAGTCTTCTCGGAGCCAATCACCCCACGATTTGGAAATTCATCGATGGACTCAAACGAGAGCAAAGTAATGTTGAATTCAGCCTTTCTCAGTATATTGCAGGCTACAAGCCCAATCCTCCAAGGAAAAAGTATGTCCAACTGGCGAACATGCTCAAAGGACTTGTCGCAGATTTCCCCAACAAAATTTTAGACGACTTTCTTCGTGGCATTGCTCATAACCTTCAATTTAAAGCAAACGGATCTTAGAAATATTTTGTTGATTTGTATTGAATATTTCGTATTATGTACGAGTATAATGTATTTTTAGAATGATTAAAATAAAGCAATATAGGTAATTTATTTAAGTATTTATATGTCGGCCGAATGACTGTCGGCCAAGAATGTCGGCCAAAAACTGTCGGCCAATAGAATTCGGCCAAATGACAGTGATTCAAAACAACCAAGTGTTTGAAAGACAATTTGCGCGGAATCATTGAACCCGCAAGATCCGGGAAGTCTGAATTTATTCTAACTACTGGGTAATTTATATATGTATCATTCTTCGGATTGAGGAGTGGAGCAGTGGCTGTTCTTCTTGCCCGTTGAACAGTTCTCTTAATAAGACAAATCGAGTTCGCGGCCACGGCTGAGAGCAAAGCATCGATCGACGTGGAGATAATCTGAGCCGGCGTGTCAACCACAGTTTTACTATTTTCCTTGATTTTTTCAAAAACTTGGTTGGCTTCTCAATTCGAGCGAAGCTGACCACGTGGTTATGAAATCATCGCGTACGAACCACTTGATTTTCTTCAGTAATAACACGCCCGTTACACTGCAATTACTTCTTCGGATGGCTTATGCATTATAACGTTGTGTCTTCTTCTATGTCCCAAATTTTAAATCAGGAACCGCTAGAAAACTAGAATCTTTTAAATCTAAAAATATATTAAATGGAACTCACAATGCACGAATAAAATAGAACGTAAACTTGAAAAGATATTTTAATTTTTTAAAAAATTACAACTATTTCCACAAATATTTCGAATCCTGCAAACTCAGAAAACCTCCAATCATCCGAAAATTAAATTTAAAAATTATTAATCCAACTTGATCTAAAACTAGAATTTTCTTACATTTGAAACATGCGGACAGACACGGAGCCAGAACATAAGGCTTCTTTCTATACGATGTATAGAAGCCTAACTAGTACAATTCTTCTTATTTACACAAATAAAAAAAGCTTATCCAAAAACATAATCAATATTTTTGTTCACAATATTAACATCTAATTTTATATTTCAAAATAAATCCCAGGATACAAAATTTCACTTGCCGTCACCAACGGCCATCTTGGCAAAAAAGCCTGGTTTTTCCCGCTCACAATTACCACCTTTACTAGTTAGCGAAAAAACCAGCAAATGCAAATTTTCATTTCAAAAATAAAACATTTTACAAAAAGTAACAAATTATAAATCAAATTTAATGAGAAATTTTGGAACATGACATTGTGCTTGCAGTTGGTAATCTCACTTACACCGTCTTCAAATTTACATAAATGGCACATATGGAGCATTCCCAAGTAACTTGGGATTCAAGTTTCCAAGCAAAAAAGAGTTTCCACGTCATTCAAACACTAGGACACTTTTGGTATTTATGTTTTCGGTGTTTTGAATTCGGCGTATTTGACTTTAGTGTTTTTGACGTGGAAACACGAGCAACAACTACAGTCATCTGTACGTGGGCTTTACCAGCAAATTATAACATTTAAAACTATTGCTAACTAATGTAATTGCAGACCTTATTCGTTATGTGTATGTTACTGACGCGTATTTATAGAAAAACAAGAGATATTTTACTTAAAAGAATGACAAGGGAAGATGCAAGCTAAGAACCTCACAAGACTTGAAGTGGGTGATTTTCGAAGTGAGTAGGTCTCTAAATACGCACCCGCTTGCTAAAAATATCTCTCAAAAAACTGAAACTCCCAAGCTACCAAAACTGTAAATCATAGATCATGGTACCGAGACAGTGGTAGACAAAAGGGGTAAAATAATATTCACTAAAGGGCGCAGTTGCAGAGATCCCCTCTTAACCCTTAACTTGGCAACGTATCTCACGAGATACATGGTTTAAAAAAAATTCATCCATTCCAGAATCATCAAGCCTACATGATAAATGGAATTTTTCTTAAATATTTGGGTATCCCGCCAACTATGACTAGTTTTATAAAGGTTTTAATAAAACTACATTCATCTAGATTATAAGCACACTTTGATGTATAAAAGATATTATATAAAATTTGATCGTTTACTTCTTCCGCAATAGCTTGGATTAAGAAGTGACCATTGGTCCTTGTAATGGTATTTCTTTTGTATTCAAGTGTTGCTCCGGCTAAAAAGACTATTTGCTTGATCTCAGTCGAGGTGTGATTTAAATTTTAAAGGGTTTAAAATATCTAAAGAAATATCATACAAAAAAAATGTATATTTATTGTTTTTGAATCCAAGAAATATCATAAAATTAAAACTAACTAATTAAAATTAAAAACAGAAATGATAACTAAATCTACAAGAAAAGTCTTTAACTAAATATTTACCCCAACGACCAATATTACGTGTTAAACTTTTAATAACGACTTGTTGGGGTCACTCACAAGGAGACTACGGCTACTCGTCATCACCGATTTCGTCCAGGTTCATGGTATATGTAGGGCTTGACTAGAATTGAACGTGACCCAAGTGGGAACTCCAGATGGCCAAGCGTTTAGAAAATCAATTTTTTTCTCGCAGATCGACACTACATAAGTCTTTTAGGTTAAGTCAATTTGCAAGTACTAGTTAGCTTAGCAGTAGAAAGTCGGACTAGTACTCCGAGGGTCGCAGGTTCGAATCTCCTGTGGGTAGCATTTTTTTGCTTTTTTTTTTTTCAATTTTTACGATCCTTACGTGACAATGAACCGAAATAAAACTTGGTGTTAGCATCGTAATTTTCTAAACGCTTGGCCATCTGGAGTTCCCACTTGGGTCACGTTCAATTCTAGTCAAGCCCTACATATACCATGAACCTGGACGAAATCGGTGATGACGAGTAGCCGTAGTCTCCTTGTCAATGTATTGTTGCACAATTTTTTAATCACAACACTCCGTATTTACAATCACTACACGGACGGCAGAGGTGGTGATATTCAAAGTATCCAACAACGTCGGAACATCAATGTCCAAAATCTATTTGGTTGTTTTCGAACCACGTACGTTGTCAGTTTTTTGGATGAACAATGGTTTATCCCAAACCACTTGTCACAATATTGTACTGGTAAAGTAATTAGCCAGTTTAGTGTTAAAAACCGCTCGTTACAAAATTGCAATGATCTGACCCCCTCGCCAGGTCGAGACCCTCGCCAGGTCTTCTTCAGTATCCCATTTACCCCAAGTTCACACATTTTTATGGTCGTTATCGGCTTCGCTTAAACTAAGGAACTAATAAATAACAATAATTGTCATTTTATGATTGGTTTTCTAACATCAAGTGTGAAAACCAACCACTCAATGTAACCTAATATTATTTACAAATTAACTTCCCACGATTTTAAAAGTGTACACTTTACCGATATTTAAATTAAGTGTGAAGCTACAATTTGTAATGCAAAATTCCATTACATCCTCCCATTTTGAGAGGTACACTCTAAAAAATGGGGGTAATTTTACCGGTGGAACTCTACCCACTTAATAAGAGTAAAACTAAACTGCAAAATTCCAGGTTTTGGAAAAATTACCCTGTTCCACTGAGTAAATTTACCCTAAAATTAAGGTAATTTCATTTTTTACTCTAAAACAATGAAATATTACTCTGAAAATAAGGTAAATTTACCCTGAAATATGGTGGTAATAAAGTTGCCTCCATTTAACAGTGGAAATTTACTAAGTTATTAGTAAATATTATCATTTACAACATTCTTGTGAAAATCTCATACATACTATAATATTCAGACCAATCAGATTTGACTATTTTTGACTTAAATATCAACGAAATCTTGATTATATGGAAATCTCTGTTTAGTCGTGATTTCCAGAAACCACATGTGATGATTTTCGGAAATCACCACATGTGATGATAGCGCAAATCATATTGGTATTTTGCCGAACTAAATTTTTCATAAAAAGAACGAACATGAAACTTATTCTTTAATTATTTTTGAAAGAATTACAATGAAACACGCAATTATTGTATATTATTTGGTGTTGTCCACTTCGGGTCGTCGAAGACAACCCTTCATATCATGCGATTTTCTATCTGAATGTATTTCGTGATGGTTTGATTTCCTGTGGAAATCAAAACCATCACTTAATAGATTATATTATATGAAAATTACCCGGTTTCTAAGGGTGAATTCATCTTAAAAATTGTCGACTATGTTTTGTTCCTCTATTTTCAAGGTAAATACACTCTTATAAAATTACCCCTGGTATGCGAATTTACCTTGACAATAGGAGGTAATATAGTTGCCTCCTTTTTTCTGGATAATTTTTCCCAATTTTTTTTTTAGAGTGTATTTTACTTTATTTTTTAAGTTCATAACGAAATATCCCAATCGTTTATCATTGAATATGAATAAAAAAAAGCCTTTAAAAGAATATTTTTTATTTACTAGGACAAAAAAACTTAGAAATTAACAAATTTAATTAAACTCTTGCATAGCAGAAGAAAATTACTGGTATGCTCTGTACGGATAAATGAACTTTCTATCTGAGTCCAGTTCTTCCCCACCGAGGGTGTATAAAATCGTATCCGTCCTCATCTTCAGCATCGCTAAAGTAATCATCAACATCATCGAAGTTATCCGATGGCTCTTCGTCAGATCCTTCACCAATGTCGTGAAGCACATCGTTAAAAAAATTATTCCGTCGGACAGGTGGTAATCGCATTTGTCCATTTTCCGGTATTATTTGTTGTTGTGGTTGTTGTTCGCCTTCATTTACAAAATTGTTTTGATCTGTACGGAACGTAATAACTCCAATTATCACTTGATCTTTGTTGTTATGATCGAATAAATTTATTTCCTTATAGGATTGACGACATAATGGACAAGTTTTCGTTCGATTGGACCAATTTCTTATACACACTTCATGAAATGTGTGCTTACAATCTAATATTCCCACACTTCCTTTCAAGTCGTCTAAACAAATCGTACACGTCATTTTAGAACTAATTTGAACTTAGTTAGATTCGTGAATATATTCTGTCAATTTCAATTTTATTTGATATATTAATGTATTAATATTATATTAATATAATATATTTAATATGCTGATTATTTCTAGTTTGGGATGTGTATTCCTAGTGTTGTATTTGATGGTATTCGTAAAAAGGTTGTGAATAATAGAGCACGTTATTTCTTATATAAGAAAGTAAATAAGGATTATTGGATAATCCTTTTAAGTAAATTGTTCGTATTTACCATTTTAATCCGACCCAATAGTAATCAAGATCTTCGGATTATCGGATTACTGTTTGAAAAACAAACAAAAGACAAATTCGATTACAAAATAGTTCTAGTCAGTACATATATTTTTTGAATTTCTGAAAACTACAAACCAGCACCGCATTTCGGAAACTCCGGGTGCTGACTATGGACCTTGTTTTTTCGATAGTTCTGGTATAGTTCTACACTCTCTAGTGCGAATCGATAATAGTTTTGGCCATCACATATTTTTTTTTAATATATGAAAACTACAAACCAGCACCGCAATTCGGAAACTCCGGGTGCTGATTGCGGACCTAGTTTTTTCGATAGTTCTGGTATAGTTCTACACTCTCTAATGCGAATCGATAATAGTTCTGGCCATCACATTTTTTTTAATAGCTGAAAACTACAAACCAGCACCGCATTTCGGAAACTCCGGGTGCTGACTCCGGACCTAATTTTTTCGATAGTTCTGATATAGTTCTACACTCTCTCTAATGCGAATCGTAAATAGTTCTGGCCAGCACATATTTTTGTGAATTTCTGAAAACTACAAACCAGCACCGCCTTTTGGAAACTCCGGGTGCAGACTGCGGACCTAGTTTTTTCGATAGTTCTGGTATAGTTCTAAACTCTCTAATGCGAATCGATAATAGTTCTGGCCAGCACATATTTTTTTTGAATTTCTGAAAACTACAAACCAGCACCGCTTTGCAGAACTATACCAGAACTATCGAAAAAACTAGGTCCGCAATCAGCACCCGGAGTTTCCGAAATGCGGTGCTGGTTTGTAGTGTTAAGAAATTACGGAGCATACCAGTAAATTTTTCTTTTGTAAATTAAACCTTGCACAGGCAAGGGTTTAATTAAATTTTGTTATTTTGTAAGTTTCTTTTGTACTATTAAATAAAAAATATTCTTTTAAAGGTTTTTCTTTCTTCATATCCAATGATAAACGATTGGGATATTTCGTTAGGAATTTAAAAAATTAAGTAAATTACCTCACAATATGGGAGGAATGATGGTCACTTACAAACTATTGCGCAATAAGTAAACGATTAAATTTTTATATCTTTATCTTCTTCTTCTTCTTAATATATTGTCGTGTTTCAAAATCATACTTTTGAATTTTGTAAATTATTTATTACTAGCTGGAAAGCCCGTCCACGGACGGGCATCTAGACCCGATTGGTTGGAAACTCGATTGATGTGCAACTCGTCCCAGGGGGAGTACCGTCGTCGGTACTTTAATATATTTTTTGGTTGGTAAAAAATGACACGCCGGAGCAGGAGCAGCAGCGTGCTGGGATTTTATGTATTAAGATGAATGTAAATATTTTGAATTTTGATTGTTCGCGCCAACAAATTTGAAGTTGTTACGAAAGTTTTTGATTAATTTGCTTTTGCCGTGAACGTCGACCAAGGTAGTCGTACGAAGCCATAAGTCGTATATTTTGTGTTTAAATTTTTAACAATTTTTGAAAGTTTTTGCAAATAAATAAATTGATTTAATGTAAGTGAAATTCTATTGTTTGATTGGATTGATTTTTCCGAATTTGGATGATGTTGAAAGTTTTGAAAGATTTTTGCATGGTTTTATATTAAATATTGTAAAGATAATTAATTGATTTAATTGAAAGTGATGGTAATTTGGAAAGAAGCAATTGATCTGATTTTGAGAAGGTTTAAATTACATTGAATTGAGGTTTTTGAAGAGAAACCTAAGAAAAAATATTAAAATAAGAGTCTCATGAAATGGTGCTTGTTTTCCAGCCAGGCGTTTTTCCGTGGTAGGTCAAAATTTTTAAATTATACCGCTGGGGGCATAGCAATATAAAACTCAAAATTCGAATGTATATTATATTACTCTATTAGTAGATGTTTCCCCTCAGGTCCGTAAGCACCTTCTTCGCTGGGCGCCAAATTGTTCAAATTAATAAAAATCCTGTTGTTAGTTAACTCAATTAAAAGAATTTTTATGTTGAATTTCAATGATTTTAATAAACAAAATAATTAACTGAACGAATAAACTTTTTAAACAAATCGACAAATCAACGTGTTGAGTAGTGTACGTGTCTGTGCGAGTACTTAAATTCTATGAACAAAATTTACACACGTAAAAATTACAAAAAAACAACACAACTAATAATAAATAAATTGGGTGAGTCCGGGTTTATAAAACTTTAAAATATTTGTATGACCTTAATTGCTGTTTGTTCGTACTCGGTTTGGGCTTCTCGTCAAAACTCGCTCAAAACTTCCTAAATGATATCCACTCAGACACAACTTGATAAATTCGGAAAAACTCCTTGGTAACTCTTGGTTTTTTTTATTTAAGAATGGCTGTCTTATTAGGGGGCAATTCGCACTTGCCTAATCTGCTTGCACTATTTCTTTAATTTATTTTTTTAACGAATTTTTCGTCAACCGTTTCGCTCTGTGTATTTTCTTCCTTCCTGGCCGTTATTATCCTCCTCATCTCCTTGGAAATGTTCAATTTTGCCATGCTTATTACATTAAAGTTTTCCATAATAATTTTCCAAAACTTTTATCTTTCTGGATCTAGTTTATTTGTTTGTTTTAAAATAATTAAAAACCCAGAAAAATTTGTTAGTCAGTAAAAACTTAAATTTAGGAATATGGTTACTTAAATTATTTATTCAAAGATTAAAGTTAAGTTAACGATGGTAATTTGTTACTCGATTTCCAGTATCCTATGAACAATTGTAGAATCATAGAAATCCCTCTCACCAAGAACTTTCTTCTTTGAACGCGTGGGACACTGCATAAATATCCCCGTAATTGAGATAACAAAAAGGTGATTCTAAAGAATAGTTGAAACATTTTTTTGATATCGAAATTAGTATTTTTCTTCGCAGCGCTGTTTTCCTTGGCTCACGCGTGTTTAACCTAAAATTACCCCTCGCTCTCCTTACTAACCCTATATATAAAAATTTATCTTTACCCCTTCTTTTCCTAACTTAACATTTAACTAAACGACCTTTCATTACAGAAATAACTATCTAAACTAACTACTTAATTTTACCAACCGTGGTAATTTGATGTCGTCATATGAGGACTTCGTGCCTCTACTTTGCATCTTGTGTTCCTTACTTAAAAATCCTTTCATTTCGAAACTTGTTACGGTATTGTGGCAATCAATTTTTGTCTCCCTCTTAACGTCCGTTTTACCCTCATGGTCTTTGAATCGTTCATCTTACGCAACAACTATGTACGTTATACTCAATACTGCTCTGTGCAGCGCACTTCGTAATTGTAATCATCTCTTAACTATTCAGAAGGCTTCTGAAGTTTTCTTTATTTATCTTCAAAAAATATTTCTGCTTCTTCCACTGCTATCAGCTACTGAGCGTTAATTTAGGTTATGCTTCGATCCTTGTCGGAATAACCCACGCCTATTCTCAGATATTGCTGATCATCACTTAATCCCCTTCTTCGCCTCTTGGCGGTAAAAATAACATTTGCCCATTTTCCCATAGTCATCGGCGATTTGCCGGAATTAAAATTTGTCTGGTACATATTTGTTAATATAAAATTTTCTATTCTAGTTGCCCCTTGATAACAGCTACCTCTATCTCCTCTATTGACTTTGATTTAAAATCTCATTCTATTTCGTCTTCCGAAACGATCGCGTAAGGATGTAGTAAATTTATATGGAATTTTCCTCTGATGCCGTCATCATCTAAATAATGTAACTCGTATAAGTTCTCGTTTATAATTCGCCCTACTTTGTCTGGCCCCTCATATGGCAACATCAACTTAGCGCACCTATTTCATGTTCTATTCGCCACCCGCAAACTTTTCACTACTACTAGATCGCTAAAATCGAGTCTCAACCTCTTTGTAACTCTTCGGTTCATCTTTTCCTCATACCTTAATGAACAGCGCCTTGCATGTTCTTTAGCTTTTACTAAATTTTCATGGTAAATTTGATTGCTCATATTGTCAGTCCACGGCCTCTCAGGTGGTGTTCCCTTCATGAGGTACTATGGTGTGAAGTTGGTTTTTAGACTGGGTGTCCAGTTAATAAAATTCTCCACATCGTCTAGTCTTGCTAGCCAGTCTGGGTGGTGCTCGTGACTTAAAATTCTTAAAAACGTTAAAACCTTCTGTAAAATGCGTTCGGAAGGGTTTACCTGCGGGTGCCTAATTGAGCTAAAACAAATTTCTATTCCTTGGTCGTCCCAATGCCCAATAAAACGTTCGTTGTTAAAATATGTTGCATTGTCTGCAAGGATTCTCTTTGGCCAAATTACATTAATTATATAACTTTCAATGCATTCTACTGTGGTATCGGTATTACAATGTTTCGTCGGGTAAAGCTTTACAAATTTTGTACAGACGTCGTAAATGACAAAAATGTTCTTGAATTCTTCGTCCGTTTCAACTATATTACTCAAATAGTCGATTGCTATCAACTCTCCTGGTTTGTTCACTCGAATACTCTTGATCGTGTTCTGGTTCATGTGGTTCTTGTATTTCGCCAAACAACACAATGTACAGGCGTTTATTGTGCCTTTAATAATAGATAAATCCCTTGTACAAAAGGAAATTTCCATAAAAACCATCCATGTCTTTCTAATACTCATGTGGACATACCTAACGCGTAAATCTTGACTTATTTTTCTAACTGACTCGCGGTTGATAACATAAAGTTCTTCCCCTTAAATTGTCTTAATTAAAAATTGATCCTTTAAACTGAATCCCCTGAATTGTGGTCCCTGTTGCAAATTTTCTCTGATTGGATCAAAATTAGCGTCTTCTTGTATTCCTAAAATTGATTCCACCGAGTAAATTCCCTCTTCGTCATTGAGCTGATTCAATGCGATTAAAATATCCTGCAAGTGTCCTTTTTTATTCTCATCCTTGCTGCTAAATGCATCCGCGATCAAATTATCTTTACACGGTTTGTGTTTTATATCAAAAGTGAATTCTCGGATTAGTAATGTCCACTTGTACATTCTGTTGTTGGTAAAATTCGTTTTCATCAAGAACGTCAATGCCGACTGATCGGTCTCTATCGTGAACTTATTTCCCATTAAATAGAACTTTAGCTTTATTAAAGAAAAAATTATTGCCAACATCTCTTTTTCCGACACAGTATATCGTAACTTGTAACCTCTGAGAACCCTCGATGCATTTGCACTAACATTAATTAAATTTCTAACTAACTAACACTAACTAAATTTTGTATTATTTTTTAGTAAAAAAATTGCAGTTTGTAGTCGTTGAACCCAGTAAATGTAATTTACTTTTCCTACTACCCCTGCCGTAACTAACTATTGCTATTCTAACAACACACATGTAAACGAAAGTGAAACGTTTGAGGACCCAGTCGCTAGCCACGGAAGTGATCACTTACGCGGCCTGGACAAAAAAGTAGATCGTCTTTTGTTACAACTAATTTGACAGATCATATTAATTAAATCAACATCTGTCAAATCACAGGCGACTCTAAAAAGAAAAGAAAGAAAATTTATAGTAATTAAATTAATTATTTAATGGTTTTAAATGTAAATGTGCAGTTTGTACAATTTGAAATTTTAATAGTTGGATTTTTTTCTATTGCATTTACATCCACATTTTGGAAGTAATCTTCTCTATTTTCAATCACATTTGAAGAAACATTATTCGCTGTGGTAACATTATTTTGATCTTCTTGCAAAGAATTAGAATTATTAGAATTACCGTGCAAAATTTTATTAGCAACTTCTACTTTATTTGTGAGTGAGTCTGCTATATAACTTTCTGCGACCGTAGATGACTTCCATCCCCCATGTCGTTTTAAATCCAAGATATCGACGCCTGATGCATTTGCTAGTAAAGTATCCGAAGTTCTTCGGAAGAGTGCCCAGTGTATTCAGTTGCGTCTTTAAGATTTAAATATTTGGCGATTTCATACGGAACCTTAGAAATAGTATGTTTTCCTACTACTTGGTTAACACATCTACCTCGTTCATAGCGATAAAAAAATCGCTCATATTCTGCATTTTTAGGTCTAAGTTGTGTGTAGTCATATAATAGTTTTAACCACTTGACCTGACTTCCTGCATTGTTAGAAATTACAAAACTTCTTTGAATACTGTTTTTTGTCTCGAATATTTTAACAACTGCTACATCATCTTTATATTGTATGTCACTTATTTTCATTCTATAGAGCTCATCTGTTCGGCATGCTCCAGCTATACCCATTATCGCTGTAACTTTCATCATCAGGTATCTTTGATTAGGCGCTTCAATAAGAAATTTACCAATTTCCTCTTTTGTAAATATTTTTGATTTTTTTGGTTTAAACCCATCGTTCTTCCTTTTAAGAAATGCCTTTAAACGTTCATATTTTGAAATGTCTTGAAATTTGTTTATTCGAATTGTTAATTTCAACATGGAATATATGCACCACAGGCTTGATGGTGATTTTAAAGCTTTGGATTTTTCGAGAAAATACGCTAACATAACATTTTCAGTTATTTCGACTCACGTCATAAATACTTCATAAATAATTCGTATGCTTGATTATATCTCATTTTAGATTTTTCTGGCAGAAGTGAGGCGCAAGCAATACTTGCAGCTTTATCAATTGCACTTTCAGTAAACATTTTCCACAATTTAATAACTTTCAAAATTGTCACTACAAACATGTGAATTATTTGTTTATACGTTGCTAGTGAAAAAATTAAAATATGATCGGCCTACTCAATAATAAGTATACTGTTACATAATATACATCATAATGTTTATTTGATATAAGTACAATTTTAAATTTTGTAGTAGGAGAAGTCTAATACATCACATGCTGCTTAAGCATTTTTTTGGGCTCGGAGGATTACGGGCTTCGGCGTTGCCTCAGCCCTTAAACCACCCCTTGCCCAAAAAATTAACTTACGAAGCTAGTGATGTAAATAACTATTATACGACTTAGTTTATATTAAGCAAGTTTCTTGCTTAGTATTGACTATCAGAAACGTTGTTGATACGGAAGAAAAACACGGCAACTTCATATCATTTACTGTGTTTCTATTTATAATTTACTACCTACGGTGTTCTTCTTTAGCAAATATAGCTTTATTTTAAGTTACGGGGTTTTTTAGAAGACTTTTTAACCTTTTAATAAGAATTTTTCTGTTTTTTATCGTATTAGATCTGTAGAATAGCGTATCATATATACTAAGATGATATTAACTCATTTTTCAAAAATTTCCAACTTACGGTGTTCTTCCTTATAACGGCAGATTACCAGTGAAAGAGAAAGTGCGGATATATTAAAAAAAGCTCTTCCTAAACCACGCTTTGAAACATTACGTGATCAATTGGGGATAATCAAGGCACTCAATGGGTAATATTTTAAGGGAAATATTTTAAATCGCACTTGTGACTTTTGCGTCACTTAAGCGCTTCGCGTGACGTGCCCTCAGTCGACTCCGATCCTGAAGTTGTACATATTTATATACAAGTTGTACAATTTAACGTAAATTGTTAATTCAAAATATTGCAATTATTTTTTTAATTTGTAAACGCAATGTTCAAATTATTTAACTTCATATCATTTTGAGTAATACATTTCACACATCTACTGGTTTTCATATTTTCGAAAATTTTTGGGTATTATGTTATTGTTTATATAAACCAATGGTAAACTATTAAATGAATTTGGCTTTTGTTCGTTTTTCAAACCGTAATCCGTTAATTCGAAGATCTTGATCACTATTGGGGCGGATTAAAATGGTAAATACGAACAATTTGCTTAAAAGGATTATCCAATGATTCTTATTTACTTTCTTATATAAGAAAAAATGTACTCAATTTTTCACAACCTTTTTACGAATATCATCTAATACAACACTAAGAATACACATCCTAAACTATAAATAATAAGCATATTTAATAATATATTAAATATTAAGTATTAAACCAATTTTTTTAAATATATTAAATATTAAATATTAAATATTTAATATATTAAATATGCTTATTATTTATAGTTTAGGATGTGTATTTAATAATTTAATATTAAATATTAATATTATTACTATATCAAATAAAATTGAACTTGACAGAATATATTCACGAATCTCAGTTCAAGTTTGTTCTAAAATGGAGTGTACGATTTGTTTAGAAGACCTGAATGGAAGAGTGGGAGTATTAGGTTGTAAGCACACATTTCATGAAGTATGTATCAGAAATTGGTCCAATCGAACGACAACTTGTCCATTATGTCGCCAATCCTATAACGCAATAAGTTTAGTCCATCATAACAGCAAAGATCGAGTAATAGATAGAGTTATTACGCTCCGGACAGTTCAAAACAATTTTGTAAATGAAGACGAACCACAACAACAATTAATACCGGAAGATAGACAAATACGATTGCCACCTGTCCAACGGAACAATTTCTTTAACGATGAGCTTGACGACCTTGGTGAAGGATTTGACGAAGAGACATCGGATAACTTCGATGATGTTGGTGATTATTTTAGCGATGCTGAAGATGAAGACGATGAAGACAAATACGATTTTATACACCCTCGGTGGGGAAGAACTGGACTGGATGCAAGGGTTTAATTAAATTTGTTATTTCGTAAGTTTTTCTTTGTCCTAACAAATAAAAAAAATTTTTTTTACTCTTTTCTTTATTTATATCCAATGATAAACAATTGGGATATTTTGTTATGAACTTCAAAAATAAAGTAAATACCTCACAATATGGGAGGAACGATGGTCACTTCTTAATACCAGCTATTGCGGAAGAAGTAAACCATCAAATTATTAGAATATCTTTTATACATAAAAGTATGCTTCTAATTTAGATGAATGTAGTTTCATAAAAACGTTTATAAAACTTGCCATAGTTGGCGGGATACCCAAAAATTTAAGAGGGGATCTCTGTAACTTCGCCCCCCCCCCAATGAATATTATTTTACCTTTTTTGTTTACTACGGTCCCGGTACCATGATTTATGATTTTCATGTGTTAGCTTGGGAGTTTCAGTTTTTTTTTAGATATTTTTAGCAAGCGGGTGCATATTTAGAGACCTTTTCACTTCGAAGATCCCCCACTTCAAGTCTTGTGAGTTTCTTAGCTTGCATCTTCCCTTGTAAATCTTTTAAGCAAAATATCTCTTGTTTTTCTATATATGCGGGTCAGTAACACGTACATAACGAATAAGATCCGCAATTAAATTAGTTAGCATTAGTTTTAAATTTATTTATTTATATCTACGGATACACCAATTTAAATATTAAACAGAAACATATACAACAAGGTGGAACTCGCTTTTGCGACAGTTCTTAGGCTTCTATACATCTACTTTTTCGGTAGGTTAAATTATTTGGGCTTTATTTTATTCCAATTTTTAATGCCTTAATCTTTTAATTAGGTAGATTTTTTTACTATATAAGGAAAACGCTAACATTTTAATATTTTTTTTTTATTTCGACCTTTATAGGTAAATATTTGCAATTTACAAACCACAAATAAAACACAATTCATAATGAAATATTAAAATACCCGAAACACGTACCGAATACCGTATTAGAAACACGTAAAATACCTACTCTAAAAATACAAAATAAGAATATCGGATTAAAAAATATATATGTAAATAATCTGAATAATTAATACCAATCTAAAAATATTCTATATGAAGTAAAATTGTTTTAAGAACGTGCGTTCTGATTGGTTTTGAATTATGCGGACAGACGGACAGACGGACAGACGGACACGGAGCTAGATCATAAGGCTTCTTCCTATACGTTGTATAGAAGCCTAAAAAGCACCATCATATAGCAACGGCTAACTATAACTATCGGACCTAGTTACAAAACGTCACATCCATGTTCCACATGATGTCCTTCTTGAACTTAGTCAATGATGTTTGATGCAGATCAAACCATTCCTGTCCATTAAGTCTGACTAACCGAATTATTCTGGGAATAGGACTATGAAGGCCATAATTAGTCGGGTGCACATCAGTGGCAAATGTTAAATGTTATAATTTGCCCGTAAAGCCCACGTAGGTAGGTGAATATTTAGTTTATCGAATACAGATGACTCTAATTGTTGCGCGTGATTACACGTCAAAACACCAAAGTGAAAAACGCCGAATTCAAAACACCGAAAACGAAAACACCAAAAGTCACAAACACCGAAAACAAAAACACCGAAAGTGGCCTAGTGTTTGAATGACGTGGAAACTCTATTTTGCTTGGAGACTCCTTGTGCTAACTTGAATCCCAACTTATTAAGGTACTAGCAAAAAGCCCGTCCACTGACGGGCATCTAGACCCGATTGGTTGGAAACTTGATTGATGTGCAACTCGTCGTGCAAAAACTCCATTTTTCTTCGTACTTAAATTTGTCTCTAGCGGTAATTTCTATTGCAATTTAATTTTCCACTTACTCGTCTCAAAAATTTTCCAAATTTTTCAAGTATTTTTTAAGCAATATTCTTAGAAATTTTCCATCTGTTCTTTAAAGCAAGATCTTCAGAAATTTTCCCTCTGTTTATTTAAGCAGGATCGCCATGTAATATTCTTAAAAATGTTTGTTAATTGTTTGCATTTTATTGGTATCGATTGATGGGTTTCTGGTGCTTGTTGAATTTAAAGATGTTTGAGTTTAACTGATTTTTATTTAACATTTAATAATAATGCCTTAACTATATTTACACTTAAAATACATTTTTAAACCTACTTTGTCGACATCCTAACTACTATTCCTCAACTAATCTACATTTTACTTATTAATTAAATTTTGTAATATTAATTATACTTATTCATCACATACCAAGGGGTCATCACACGTTGGCTTTCTTGATATATGAATATTGAATGTGCAGCAAAATAACAATATTGCTACGTTACCACACCAAGGGGAGTACCGGCGGTGGTTTAATATATTTTTCATCCAACACTATCGAAAGTATAGCATATACGGTAAATTCTAGATAGAGAAAATGTGCGATAGACGGTGTGATATTAAGTAACCACGATATCGCTAGTCATAACAACGGATATGTGCATTTTCGGCGTGTTGCTATTATTTGCTTATGTAAATTTACCTTTCGCTTCGTTGTTACTTTTATATCATACGCATAGCTTTGGCAGTCTGGTGACGTATTAGCTGATTAGATTACAATTCTGCTGACTTTATCTTGCTTCAACTTTATATAATGATGTCACATGCTTTAATAAGATACTTAATAAGTTACTGTTTATTTTAAAAGTGGTATTTTTGTTACTTATCACTTTATATTTTTATTTTGCAAAGGACCCGTGTTGGATGAAAAATGCATAACATCATTCGCGTAAAAAGTAAGCCATATCAGATTTAGCTATCAGAACGAGCGATAGCGAGTATTGCTTATTAGTATATTGCTAAAACTGATATGACTTTCTTTCTATCGCTTACATATGTTAATAGCTATTTCGGTTGGTAAAAAAAATCGACCCATCAGATTGTTTCATTTTTCGCCAAAAAATGACACGCTGTAGGAGCCGGAGCCGAGCCGGAGTCGGAGCAGTAGAGTGCTGGGATTTTATGTATTTAGATGCTCCGTATGTGCCATATGTAAATTTGAAGACGGTGTAAGTGAAGAATCAATGTACCAACTGCAAGCAAAATGTCATGTTCCAAAATTTCTCATTAAATTTGATTTATATTATGTTAAATTAATTTGTTACTTTCTGTAAAATTGTTAAATTTTTGATGTTTGAAATGAAAATATTAGTCCAGGCGCCAGAGCACCAAAAATGGTGCTGCAAAACAAAAAATCCTGGTAAGGGATTTTTTAATTGGATTGTGTTAGTGGATGGCCCCTAAGTGTAAAACCGGGTTTTCGGCCTCGAATAGTACTCGCGTCAGCCACCATCTTGAAAAGCGCGTTTTTATTAATATCTCGTAAACGGTGCGCCGAACGATAAAAATGATAACAACCTTTTTCGTAGGAAATTAAACTTCCTATCAATTTTGTTTGAAGATTTTCTCTCGAAAGTTATTATTTTTTCAGATACAGTCAGTTGAAAAATTTAAAATATAGTTTTTTTTAAATTTCACGTTGACAGTTGCAGATACAAAGAAAATTATAACAATTGAACTTATAGAACACAAAATTGTCAACAAATTTTGTCTGAAGCTTCTCTAGTAAAAATTAATAGTTAATAAGATATAGTGTAATAAATGTCACATTTACATATGCGAAATTAGCGATACGCGTAAATGCCGGTTGGAGTATAGGAAAAATAAAATCAAAACCTTTTATTATGCAAGGATAACGATTTTAGTTAATTTATAAGAATTTCAAGTCATAAATTAAAATAATTTTAGAATAACAAAGATATTAAAATTTGGAAAACCAAATTTCAATATACTGAGATGACCCGCTTGTCTCAAATTATAAAAATTATAAATTAAATAAAATTTTAAATAAAAACTTAAATTTTTTTCGTCGGGCCACCCATTTCTTATTCACATGAGACTCTTGTTTAAATTAAATAAATAAACACCTTTTAAAACTTAAACTCAAAACTTTTATTAACTTAACTTAAAAACTTAAATTGAATTAGAACGGACAAACACACGTCCGCTCGCTTGGCTGTCGGCCATCACCTCGCACATTTTTCAAATTTTCATTTGCAATTGATTTTTTATTTCCAAAATCCAAATTTTTATTTTCAATTAAATCTTTATTTCCAGAATCAAATTTTTTCTCATCCAAATCCAAATTTACATTTTCAATCAGTTCTTGAATTTTTTCTTTGGCTACCAAATCTTCCGTTAAACCCTGCATCGTGACATCTCTTGTAATTGGAGTTACTATTTTATCTTGTTACTCTGCTTCTGAAGCTTTCCATATATCGTCCATATTATCAATTTTGCTATTTATTTTGTCAGAATTTGTGTTTATACATTTTTTTAAATTCGCCTCCATATTTGACAATTTTATGTCCATATTTGCTAATGCTTTAAGGATATCGTCAAATGATGTTTTTGTTTCCTCCTTTTGTTCTGCCATTTTAATTTTTCTAATTCGTTTCACCTTCACTATAAACTTTTTTTTTTAATTTTAAAATTATAAATTTTATTTAATCAATATTAGTTTCACTAACAAGTTAGTTGTAGTTTTGTTCGAAATGTCTGAACATTTGGTAAACTTTATTGCCACATTTGCTTGTTCGCCACATTTGTTATTATGCCACATTTGTTTTTAAACTTTATGCACATTTTTGTTAGTCCTCTTAAAATTTTTAACTCACTAATCTCAGGGTCTAAAGTAGCGTTCCAATATCCAATTCCGCCCCACGTTAAGGGATGCCGAATAAATGATATGACCCGTCTTCTCAAAATTCTAAATAATTAAGTTTTTATATCAACGATATTAGTTTCTTTTAATAAAATAATTTGCATTTAGCGTTGTCAGTATCCGCTGACCAAATGCGCGCGATAATCACCTCACATGCCTCGCACTTACACTTTTCCGTCTTCAAATTACCACCATTCAATTTTGTATATAAAAAAATCCAAATTAATAATAAAACTCACTTACAATGAAATCAAAAAAAACTTTTATTCACACAAAATAATTCTCCAAATTAAAACGTAAAAATACTGACCACGGAGATCCTCCGTAACACGCGTGTATCCGCTTTGGCGGACATGGCAAAACGCAAAGTTATATACATTTTTCGTACCAACATAAAATAATCAAAAATATTGGCACGAACAAAAATTCAAATATTTACAGCTTGACAAAAATTATTTACACAAATTAAATTTAAATTCACAAAACAATGAAATAAAATTTTCAAATTTACAAAATTAAAATAAAATTTAAATACAAAAATAAATTTAAAATTCAAGATTAACAAAGTGATTTTGGAACATAACAATACGTATTATTGACTGTCATTCATTCATTCATTCAACATCAATTCACTTCGACTATTGATATTTTATACTCAGCGAAAATAGCTGGTTTTTGGACTATTCAGCGTACTATATCACATTAACTATTAACTTTACGAAAAAAAGCTTTAGATGAAATTTGTTGATAATTTATTGTTCTACAAGTTAGAATAGTAGTATTTTATTATATGACACCGTCAACGAGAAATTTAGCAAAAACTATATTTGGAATTTTTCAACTCACAATATCTCTAAAAATATTGACTTTCAAGAAAAAATCTTCAAACAAAAATAATTTTGATGATGAAAGTTTAATTTCTTACAAAAAAGGTTATTATCAATTTTATCGTCCGACGTACCGTTTACGAGATAATAATAAAAACGCGTTTTTCAAGATGGCGGCTGACGCGAGTGCTCTCCGAAGCCGAAAACCCGGTTTTACACTTAGGGGCCATCCACTAACATAATCCAATTAAAAAATCGTCTACCAGGATTTTATGTTTTGCAAATGCACCTGTTGAAATTAATAGATTTAATGTCATGGTGACATTTATTACACTATATCTCATTAACTATTAATTTTAACAAGAAAAGCTTCAGACAGAATTTGTTGACAATTTTGTTTTCTATAAATTCAATTGTTATAATTTTTTTCGTATCTGCAACTATCAACGAGAAATTTAACAAAAACTACACTTTGAGTTTTTCAACTGACTATATCTGAAAAAATATTAACTTTCGAGAGAAAATCTTCAAACAAAATTGATAAGGTTGTTATCATTTTTATCGTCCGGCGCACCGTTTACGAGATAATAATAAAAATGCGTTTTTCAAGATGGCGGCTGACGCGATTGCTACCGGAAGCCGAAAACCTGGTTTTACACTTAGGGGTCACACACTAACATAATCTAATTAAAAATCCCTTACCAGGATTTTATGTTTTACAAATACACCTGGCGCCTGGACTATATGTATATTGTCGTATTATTTTACATAATATGCAATTTCTATCAGGTAGCGGCTCCCACGAGGAGATAATTCGACTTGCTATAAGATCGTGGTCAGTTTATTTGTTTCTAAGTCCTGCAAATGAGTTATAATTATTTAGAGAAAAATTAAAAAAAAAGGCTAAATTTATTACTTTAACACTTCATCATCATCATCATCGGCACTCCATTTCATAAGAAATTTCGCCACGTCGTTTGACGTTTTCTCAATCCGATTTTTAGGGTGGATTAATCCCTATTTCTCTTCTGTGGGTCGTATACCATTTTTTCATTCACAATTCTGCATGCGTCTTTGATTCTTCTACAACCCTTCGCCATGTCCGTCTATCCAGGGCTTTCCTCCTCCATTCGTAGATCTGCATGGTGCTCAGGTCATTCTCCACTTCATCCTGCCATCTCATTCTTGGTCTCCCTCTTGGTCTTCCCACGTCTGGTCTCCATTTCATTATGGTTTTGATGGTTCTACTTTCTTGTGCTCTCAGAACGTGTCCCATCCAACCCAACCTCATCGATTTAATGTGTCTGAAATATCTTCTTTTTCCAGTTCTAGCTCTATTTCTTTGTTTGTTCTTCTTCTGATTTGTTCCTCGTTCACTTTTTCTATGCCCAGGATCTTTCTCATGATTTTTCTCTCAAAAATTCGTAGTTTATCCTCTTCGGCTTTTGTCAGACACATTACCTCTGTTCCATACGTCACTACGGGTCTTATGAGGGTCTTATATATTCTTATCTTCGTTTTTTTCTTTATATATTTGTTCATTATTAATTTCTTGTTTCCGTAAAATGCTTTGTTTCCGGCCATTATCCTGTTCTTCATTACCTCCTCTCTCTCGTTGTTATTGCTTATTCGCATTCCCAGATAGTTGAAGGTTTTCACTTCTTCAAAGGCAAAGTCTTGTATTTTTATTTTGTCCTTTGGTTCGGATCTTCCTCTGTAACATTTCATGAATTTAGTTTTAGATTCATTTACCTGAAGTCCTGCTTTTTCTGCTTCTTTTGCCAACTTTATAAATGTTTCAACTAGTGCCTTATGTGTTCTTGCCATTATTACAATGTCATCGGCGTATGCTACCAATTGTACTTCCCTATTTATTAGTGTTCCATTACATTCGACTCTTCTTTAACTTTAACTTTAACTTTCTTTAACTTTAACACTTACTGAACACATATTATCTCCAATCAATTTAAAAATAAAATTGGAGGTATGGTAATCGAAAAAAAATTTCAACTTCTTTTTTTGCATTTTCGAGATCACCCTGTTCAGAAACGTAAAGATCTGCAAAAAGTAAAATAAAAATTTCTGTGTCGGTCTGTCTGTCTGTCGGTCGTCAAATTTTGTCGATCGATTCGCTTCCGAACCATCCAACCAATTACGACCAAATTTGGTATGGTGGTAGGGTTCACGGTGGAAAGGTGAAAATAAGATTTTCGTCGCGATCTATCAATCAGGAGTGCCACCACAAGAAAACAATACGGGATTTTAAAAAAATATTTTGTCTTGCGATATGTTATTTTAAAGGCCTTAAAAGGCTTTATCCAGAATAGGTAAAATTAATCTTCTATCTGTCGTCTGTCAAAAATCACAAGTTGTCAAAGTTGAAACTTTAAGAGTGAATAACTCAAGAAGTGCCGAAGGGATCTTAACCAAATTTGGTACGTATGTACATTGATCCTAATGGATATGAGAGCATATGTAATCCTTCGATAGAAATCAGTAATGCAACATGAAAAAAATAAAATTAACTTTTTTGGCAAAAACATGAAAAAAGTTTTTGTCGATCGATTTTCTTCGGCATTTCTGCGTCGATTGCAATCAAACTTATTGGACGTATGCCTCGTGGGCTGGAATGGTGAAAATAAGGTTTTGCCAGAGAAATCTTCACCAGGGCCACCACAATAAAAAAAATAAAAAAAAATGAAAATGTCGTCGTATCTCCGGAAATGTTTAACCGATTCAGCTAAAATTTGGTGTGTCGATGGAGCTTTGAAAGTATAAGTATTGGTGAGAAAACAAACCGAGCCAATTGTAACAGGGCGGCCAGGTCAGAAAAATTACAGAAAATATTAACTGAAATCTTAATTTATATATTTTTTGTGAGAATTTGTCAGATGGCTTGTAAAAATAAAACAATATATTCAAAAGCTTAATAAACGTCATAATTTTGTGACATGTGTCAAAATTAGGTTAATGTTGATTTTTATACCGAGTGCAGCATAAGAATTGAGTTTAGGGCTTGTAACAATTTATTTTAGAATACAAAAATAGGTGGTTCGGTGGGAAATATTTTATAATATCGTCGTACGGACTGACGGAACGTTACTTTATAAGTAAAAGGTTCTGCCACTAGGTAGCGACCACGTTTAGGCTGTTTGTTAAATTTTTTCGAAAATGTTTTCAGAATCAGTAAATAGACAGTTAGTAATTTACAAAAATTTATTTTCGAAAAATCCGCTAGATGACCGAAAAAATTTGTTGTACCAATCTTGGAGAAATTTTATTTGTGACTTCTTACGGTATTATGTGACGTATACAAAAATGTTGGAAAAATTTCAGTGGCGTACAAAAATAAAAAAATTTTTTCATTTTGGATTTCGGGAAACTCGCCTGATCAACTAGAGATGACTATCAAAGCATTCAAGATGAAAGAAATACGGTCCATGATAAATAAGAACCTAAATCCTAAGAAATCACCTGGATACGACCTCATAACAGGCAGAATAATCAAGAAATTATCAAATCGAAGCATTAGATATATAACTCAACTGTTTAACGCCATTATGCGATTGGAATATTTTCCCATGCAATGGAAAGTAGCGGAAATAATTCTCACTCCAAAACCAGGTAAACCAGCAAATGATGTAGCCTCCTACAGACCCATCAGCCTTCTCCCAATACTATCTAAACTGCTTGAGAAAATGATTCTGAAAAGACTTCAGCCAGTTATAGATGAAAGAAAACTGATACCTAACCACCAGTTTGGCTTTAGACAACAACATTCTACAATAGAACAAATTCACCGCGTTGTGGACATAATCTACAAAGCACTGGAAACCAAAGCCTACTGTGCCGCTGCACTCTTAGATGTATCTCAGGCGTTCGACAAGGTTTGGCATGTTGGACTGTTACTCAAACTGAAAACTTCCCTACCGCACAATTACTACAGACTATTAAGATCGTACTTAATTGATAGACATTATATGGTAAAACATTGCGGAGAATACAGTTCACTATTTCCAATCAATGCAGGGGTCCCCCAGGGAAGCGTTCTTGGACCAATACTATATATCCTGTATACAGCTGACTTACCAACCATGTCGGACACTACTACTGCCACTTTTGCAGATGACACAGCACTACTAGCAACACATTGTAATCCAACGATAGCCTCAGAAATGTTACAACGTCATCTGGATGAAATACAGAAGTGGCTAAAGCGGTGGCGCATCAAAGCAAATGAGACGAAATCGGTACAAGTAACGTTTACCATGGGGAAAAAGACATGCCCACCCGTATTCTTAAACCAAAAACAACTGACACAAAGTGACGACGCAAAATACCTTGGGATGCACTTAGATAGACGCCTCACGTGGGAAAACACATATTATCCAAAAGAAAACAGCTTGGCTGCAAACTCACCAAAATGTACTGGTTGCTGGGACGAAAATCCCGACTCTCACTTGAAAACAAGATACTAATTTACAAAGCCATACTAAAACCCATATGGACTTATGCTATACAGCTATGGGGTTCAGCTTCTCTATCTAATCTAAAAATTATTCAAAGGTTTCAATCTAAGGTGCTAAGGATGATTGTCGAAGCACCGTGGTATGTGCCCAACAACTTAATCCAGCGTGAGCTACAAATACATTCAATTCAAGACGAGATCACAAACTATAGTAGCAATTATATTAATAGACTTGGTGTTCACTCTAACAACCTGGCAGTTAAGCTTACCAATGATAGTAAAGTGCATAGACTAAAAAAGTTTAGACCTACAGATTTGCCAACAAGATTTTGAGTATTGAACGAAATCTTGGCCATATTTGTGTGATGTACATAATACCAAAACTATTAAGTTATAAATAAAGAAGTGCATCATTGGATGCATTACCACATGTCATGTAAACTCCATCAAACTTACTCATTGTTCTCGAACAGATTGTAAATGTAATTTGAAGTCAATAAAAAAAAAATTTTGGATTTTGTTAAAAAAACTTTTATAGATAGATTTAGGGTAGGGGGTGATACATATAGATATCTTTGCCAGGGCTACCGATATATTTGTTAAGGCTACCACAATAGAAAACAAAAATTAATATTATGTCATCGTATCTCCGGACAAAATTTGGTGTGCTGGTGATTGGAGGTATTGCGGCAGAGAGTGACGACATTTTTTTTATTTGTAATTTTATAAACATTAATTTGAGTGATATGGTGATGTGCTTCGAAAACAACCTACGATAAAGGAAAGTAATAATAATTTGTGCAACATCCTGTACGTAGTTTAAGGACATACGTGGTGTGAATTTTCTTCAGGTTGAGGCCAGGTTGGCTGTTCCAGGTGCGTTGAGAGCCAAGCGGTAGGCTTGATTTACGTTGGGCATTATTAAATTGAGAATTTGTTTAATTTTTACTTTGAAACAAAGTAAAAATTTGTTTTTGGATCCATAAAGTGGAATTTTGTGAAGAATCGTGAAGTTTAGCAAAGAATAGCTGAAAAATATTAAAATTTGTAGACAACGTGGTTGAAAATTTACAAGGTGAAAAATTAGAGGAAGACGCCATTTTGGGGAAGATAAGAAAATTTTTAATGCAGATGAAAATTCACTTACCTGCGATAAATTTAAAGTTAGTTTTAATTTGGATAATTATTAAAGTTGGATCAACACAAATAGGATTAATAAGGTTCAACCTAACACACTTTGGATATTCAAATGTACACCAGATGTTAAGAAAATTTACTTATACGATTCACACGTGTCAACTAAAAACGAATGTGACCCAAGATCCACTGGACATCCGAACTACTTACGTAACACGAACAAGACTTATACAAGGTATTTCAAAATTTAAAAAGCATCTTATTAAAAACATTGTTATTAATAAAATCAACGAAAATTTATGTCACACTGTAAAATTATTATTTGCTACACATTTAACACACCGGCAAATGAGTTTGAAATTTAGAGAAGTTTTTGATAAAGTAAATATAATTTCAAAGTCAGTGGCTCAACATTATAACACTACAAAGCCTTACAGCGAAATTTGTCGCTATAAAAATTTTTCTTTAAATAAAATCAATTTCACGTTATTTAAACACAAAAGCAAGAGTTTTTATTTGCTACAAAGTCAACCGAATTGTTTCAACTGTAACCGACTGCTGTTAGAGTGCAACTCAAGCTTTCCGAACCTACTAGCTAGCCGAGGCATAAAAATAGTACAGGGTCTTGATAAAAAAATATCATTACAATATATTGGTTTTACCCGCCAACTAGTAAAAGTGGCAATAGTGAGCGGGAAAAACTAGGCTTTCTTGCCAAGATAGCCGTTGGTGACGGCAAGTGAAATTTTGTATCCTGGGATTTTTTTGAAATTTATAATTGGATGTTAATATTGTGAACAATAAAATTGATTATATTTTTGGATCAATTTTAGTTTTGATTTTTATAAACAAGAAGAATTGTACCAGTTTTGGATCAAGTTGGATTAATAATTTTGAAATTTAATTTTTGGATAATTGGAGGATTTTTGAGATTGGAAATCAATGTGGATGAGGATTCGAAGTATTTGTGGAAATAGTTGTAATTTTTGTAAAAATTAAAATTACAATGCAAGGAAATAGAAATTAAATTTGATTCGGCGACAGATGAGCAATTTATTTTTTCAAGTTTGCGTTCCATTTTATTCGTGCATTGTGAGTTCTATTTGATATATTTTTAGATTTAAAAGATCCAGTTTTCTAGCGGTTATTGATGTAAAATTTTTGACAAAACCAGAAGCTACATATAAAGAAGTTGAATGTGAGGGAAAAGAGAATGGATGGGGCACCACAGCATTAGTGCAACACCATACTGATACAGGACATAATTTTAATTTCAACAATTGCAAAATTCTAGATTGGTTCTAGCCAACGACGTTTTTTATTAAGAAGAACAAACAATGCGTAAATTATAGAGAGGATACACAAAAATTAAGTATTTTTTATGGTAACCACATTCACAACATGTTATTTTTTAGTGCGTACGTAACTTTCCTATTTGTTGGAGATATAAGTGTTCCTATTCAATTACACCGGGTGACCATTTCGCACTATGTGATTAGATATCTGCGCATATCTCAGTTTTATATTACGTTGAATTTCACGAAATTTTATATTTTGACTGTTTAAATTTTATGGTTGTTATATTTTAGTATATTTTTTAATTGATAAGCGCTTTGGAGACGTGTTAGATGACGGGTAGTTTGTTTTTTTCGGCCTTTTGTGATGCTTTTCATACTTAAGTTTATAACCTAATACTGAAGGTGAGATTTGTTTATTACTGGTATATTTTGTAACTTTTGAATATTGTCTCATTTCTAGTCCTGATTAAGAGTTAAATATACACTCGAAACGTCGACTAAAAGTTTAAGGGTTTGTTTCATTCTAACCAATAGTCCATATTCCCGTTAAGTGGTCATAGTTATAATTTATGGACGAGAAAAAGATAATGGATAATTGCAGCTTTAATTGTTTTAATTATTTGTTTACAAATACGGTAACATTTGGTGAATGAAGAGATTATCAATCAAACTCGATTTGATTAACTATGTCCACTGAAAAATCTTTGCAAGGAGTAACGATTGCCTTTCAATTTATTGAACAGTTCGTCAACAAGTGCAAAGTATCCCTTTAACGTCTGCAACTGATTCACAACCTCACGACGATCAGAGAATCTGATCTCAGATTTCTCAGTGCTGAGAAATCTCACTGGCACGGGAACATCTAGCAGCGAATATATAGACTTAAATTTGTTCACTAGACCAGCAGCGGTTCCCATTTAGTTTTTGCCGCGGAGCCATTGAGCGATGTAAAAAATTTGACGGAACCCCAAGGAGATTTCTTTATTATTCGAAAAAATAAGGTGTAACGTTACTAATGTCGTTATCTACCAAGAGTAATTATTAGGCTATCCTAATAATTACGACGCACTCAGTAGAGCGGTTATCAACCAGGCGCTCGCCCCTGATAAGCGGCTTTTCGATTTTCGAAAACCAATATGCTAGTTGTTTTATTATAAAGCTAGAATAATTTTGGATACTAATGAGTATAAGATTAGAAATTTGGAAAATTTTAAATAAGAAACATTTCTTAAATACAAATGATTTTGATTTGGAGAAGGAATACTGAATGTCTGGTAGGTACCTGTGTGCGAAGGTAACACACGGTGTGTTACCTTGCGTCCTATTTTGATCCCTAACGCAACGCAGCGATTTTAACCACATAGGCGCACCAAAGTCCGGATTCCAAAGGGGTTGCAAACATTTTTATTAATATGAAATTGTTACAGTCCTTCAAAAACGATAGACAACTCAAATTAACTAACCCGATGTGCTATAAAGCAAGACGGTTAAAAAATAAATTACTAAAATTATATAAATTATAAAGATATATCCTACATGATATAGCGGCAATTAAAATAAACACAAACATTTTTTTAAATAGTTGCTTATAAATTTTAAAGAAGTAAATGAAAGTGAAATGCGTGCATAACCTCATTAATAAATCGTATTGGTGATCGACTGTATAGGAACTCCATATTGAAGTTTTATAAAATCTGAAATTCTTTCAGCAATCATTACCGTTGGAGCTGCAGTATGACCAGCCACCAATGTTGGATAAATGCTGGCATCAACAATTCGTAAGTTTTTGAAACAATGAACTATTCCTCTGCTATTCACAACAGAACTCCTTTTGTCAACGCCCATTCTACAGGTTCCACATTTATGATTGGCAGATGAAGACGTAAGTCTAAAAGCGCAATACCAATAATCCTTGCTTCCCAATTGATGCCTTCTGCATTGTGGATAATCAACTATAATTAATTTTGCGTCAATTCTACTCATTGGCTCTGTAGCTAAGATTTGTTGAATTATTAGAATTCCTTGGTATAAAATGTCTATGTCGTAGTCTTCTGCTAAAAAGTTGGCATCAATGTTTGGAAATTGATATGGATCTTTAGATTTTAGCGTTACCGAACCGATAGATCGAGATTTTAGGACATACGTTAAAGCGTTCAACACGCTTTGATAACCATGTATACCGCTAATAATGGAAACGTAGGTTTCGTTGCTAACTCTTAACTCCTTTAATAAATAGGTATCTAGCGAGTCAATTTTTTTTATATTTATTTCAAGATCTGGGTAAGTTAGAACTGTTGAATATTTACTTCGCAAAAAAGCTACACCTTGGCTATTGGAAGGCATTGTTAAATTACCGTAATCGTTAAAAAAATTTTTAATTTGTTGTCGTAAGTCTCCTTGATCTGGTTCAGTATAATTAGTGCCAATATACGCACCAGAAAATACAATGTGGTCATAGAGAGTTTTTCCTACTGGAAGATTCTTAATTACTTTAATATCCATTTTCTTTAAGTGATCGCGGGGACCAATTCCGGATAACATTAAAATTTGGGGAGTGTTGATTGCCCCAGCTGACAAAATTACTTCCGTATTAGCCCTGGCACAATATTGTTTACCATCTTTTGAAAATAAAACTCCCTGCGCTGTTCTCCCTTCAGAACCGAAAATCACTTTGGTGACGTAAGCATTGGTTACAATTCTTAAGTTTATTCGATGCTTTACGGGTTTTAAAAATGCATTATTGGTGCTGTCGCGATACGGACCGAAGTTACTTAATAGCACTTCAAAGAAACCTATTTCATCTCTTCCATTATAATCCGTGCTCGTAAAATTTTGCACCATTTTTGTACCGTCTCTACAATTTTGAAATAATCGACTAAGTGGTCTAACATTCTTGACGTGCCAGTAACCGTCCCTTCCGTGATAACCAGGATCGCCTTGAGATTGAAAGTTCTCTGATTTTATAAAGTAAGGTAAAATTTCGTTATAGGCCCAACCGGGATTTCCTTCTGCCGCCCATTTGTCAAAATCGTCTCTATTGCCCCTTGTATAAGACCCATAGTTTATTGCGCTGCCACCTCCTAAGGCCCGTCCTTGCAGCATCGGGCATCGATTTTCATTCATTCCTGTTAAATTTAAATATATAACAATATGAAGCTTATAGGTTGAGAATTATAAATTTGGATTTACCCAAGCATGAGTACTTCTGCTTAGTACTGTAATAGCCCCAGTTAAATCTTGAAAACCGTAAATATGAATGCATAGCTGGAATAACGGAAAAATTTGTTTCGGGACCACCAGCTTCCAGCAGTAATATTTTCCAATGTTTGACTTCGGATAATCTATTTGCAACTACTGCTCCACCACAACCCGCACCCACAATTATAAAATCCCAATAACCAAATTCTAAAATTTAAATTTGAAATAAAATCTTTAAATCAAAATTTTTTTACCTTCAGTATAATAGCTATTCTGTGGTCTGTACTGTTCGTTATTTGTGGGTAGCCGATATTGTAATGCCTCTGCGATTCCATTATTGATGGTAGCTTCCATCTCGGAAATTGGGTCCGACTGGCTGGCACTTAAGCAATATTGAAAAAACATAAAAACGCAGGCAAATTTTACGTTGAACTTATCGCACTTCATTGCTTAGCTGATTTTATTTTTGGTTAGATCGTACCTGACTTTTTAAACAATTTATTTGCATAAATTTTATAATTTACATAATATATCTAAAATACCAAGTTAAATGCCCGTTGATAGGCGACCTTAGCTAGAACCATGCAATGAGAATTGCAGACTGAAAAGAATGTTTCACCATAATATAGAAAAATGCACAAAATTCATCATATATTGGAAAACAAAATTCACCAATTTAATAACTTTTGCATCAAAACTATGAATTTTTTATCAATATGATGAATTTTGTTCAGCTGCGCAAAAATTATGAATAAATTTGATATACTTTTTTTCAGTACAAACAAGGTAAATTGGAACATAGTCTTAGCGTGATCAAATACAACAAAATTTAGTAGAGATACCTCTTCCGCCTTCAACCACTTGCCTTCAAACCAAATCAAGGTATAAGAGTAAATAAAGCTAGGACACAAGGGCTTTCAGTGATTTTTAAATTTTAAATAAGTATTGCAGATTTATAAAAGTAAATTTACTTAATTTCATAACTTACAATCTGAAAAAGTAAAAACTATGTAATTGATTGATTATATAATAGTTAGCTACACGGTGATATCGTGTGTTTAAAAAGCCCATCCGAATAGTTATTCAATTAAATAATTGAATTTGCTTTTTTCTAATCTTTTCAGTTAATACCATTTGTAAAATACTCTATCGTACTTAACATACTGTATCAATGTATCATTTTCATTACAAAGAAGTTATAAACTTGGAAAGTAGTTTAATCTTTTCAAAATTTTCATATATAATCTATTAAGTGATGGTTTTGATTTCCTGTGGAAATCAAACCATCACGAAATAGATTCAGCTAGAAAATCGCATGATATGAAGAGTCGTCTTCGACGACCCGAAGTGGACAAAACCAAATAATATACAATAATTCCGTGTTTCATTGTAATTCTTTAAAAAATAATTATAAAAAAAGTTTCATCTTCTTCTTCTTCGCTTCAAGTATTAGGCAGCATTGCCTGTTACGGAACCCAACGCTTTCTTGGACGGCCTATATTTCTTTTTCCTATGCATTTATAATTCATGTAAAAGTTTCATGTTCGTTCTTTTTATGAAAAAATTAGTTCAGCAAAATACCAATATGATTTTCGCTGTCATCACATGTGGTGATTTCCGGAAATCATCACATGTGGTTTCTGGAAATCACGACTATACAGAGATTTTCATATAATCAAGATTTCGTTGAGATTTAAGTCAAAAATAGTCAAATCTGATTGGTCTGAGATTTTCTATGTTATCTAATTTTGTGGTTTAGAGATTAAGATATAATAATAATAAAATTTAAATAAGATTATCTATTTTATTTGGAACTAATAGTTAATAGCTTGACAAAATAAAAATGTATACATATTTATGGATAAATAAAGAAATTTACTAGATAAAAGCAGTAAAAATTTAAATTTTTTTGATAAACGATTTGTGTTTAGGTCAAAAATACGAAGCAAATATACATTTTTGTTTACGAACTAAAACTTCCAATAAAACATGAGGTCTTGTTTTATTACTATTGACTATTATGATTGTGAAATAATCATTACCTCTGAGCTGTAACCTCAAGATCATTACTTAAAATTTGTTATTGGGAGGGGGGGGTTTAATTCGAACTATTTTGGTAACTCCGGGCCATTTTGACACACAAAAAGATATTAAAATTTGTAAAACCAAATTTCAACATATTGTCTATCGACTGTAATTTGATAATAAAGAAAAAAAAACTAAAAATTTTTATAAGCCTTCAGTCAAGATGACCTATCATATTAGATAAGGTACTACCGTCAAATATCCAGTCACTGTTTTTATTAACGCCAAACAAACAGCACCAACTTTTCTTTTAAGGTGCAAAAGCAGATTTTGCTTGACAAAAACATGAACCGCGCCACCTAGATTGAGACTCGAATTTCGATTTTACTGTAACGAGATGGACCTCATCGGTCAACCGCTGGTGGACGCAATACAAAGTTCTGCCAAAGTCTCGTTTGTTTGCCGACGTGTGTAGGGTAAAATAGAGTCATCGCTATGTAAAAACAACAATGCCTTCGTCAAACTATAATCTTTCTCTATATCTCCAATATCTCGATAAAAATTCCTATCAACGAAGTAGCCTCACAGAATATACCAGAACTTAATGTAATATATTCCGTTTCAGCCGAAGACAATAAAACTACAATTTGCTTCTTACTGGACCAACTAACAGTTTTTCCATAGATTTTGAATATATAGTAGGTATTGCCATTTATTTAGTATCTCATTTGATCGTTCTAATGATACATTTTTCTCCTTAGGTGTATGTGATGATGCCTTACAATTCTCCAGATTTTTTAGAATTTTTAAAATTCATACCAAGAAAATTCTTTAATTCTCCACAATCAGTCATCACAAGTTTTTCATTCAGATGAGCTTTTAGAATGGTTATTGTTTCAATATCTTTAACTACAATTAATAATAGGTCATCTATAACACAACTATTATTTTTGATTTAGAATAACCCACATACAAACAATAATCATGTTTAGAACTCATGAAACCAAGGAATATAATCATTAAATTTTTCGTACCAACACCTAGGCGATTGTTTTAAACCATATGGTTTAAGCATTTTCTGTCAACAAATAAAATGTTCATCTTTCTCTATGCCATCAAGAATTTCCATATTCACATTTTTATCTACATCACCACTTAAGAATGCTGTCTTAACATCCAAATTATGTATAATGTATCCATATTGTACAGCCACTGCTAAAATGATCCAAATGGTAGTATATTTTGCCACTGGTGCATATATTTCTTCATAATCAATCCCTTTTTGTTGAAGGAATTATCTAGCTTTATAACAGATGATCCATTTTGATTTTCTTTCAATTTGAAAATCCACTTGGATGATAAAACTCGGACTTTTTCTGGGTGACTAAGCAAATTCCAAGTACTATTTTGTTCCGGAGAAACCACTTCTTTAACTGCTTTCAACCAATTTTTCTTATCATCCCTAGCTAAAACTTTGCCATAATTCTTAGGTTCAAATTCTGAGCGTCCTTCCATACTTCCGCTGGAAACATCTTCACTATTACAGCTAATATTTTCTGTTGAAAGAGAAAATGTTAAAGGGCGCTGCTCTGCGCTTTTGCTAAAAACCGGCTTCGATTCAGCACTTGTTCTACTATTTGACCCAGGGAACACATTGAAACCATTACAGCAATAATCATTATATCTAGCAGTCAATCGATGATTTCAAGTACATAGCCTAAGACCAGAATATTCATGAACATTGCCCAAATTTCCCTCTCTTGTTTCATGAATATTTCTATATGAGCTTCTCTTGGATCCATAACAATAACTGAATTACCCTCTCTTATTTCAATAGCATTTTTTTATATACTTGTTTTTGCTTCATTAATATAACTAACATCATTTTGCAAAGTTTTAGATGGTTGATCAAATGGAAAACTGTTTTTATCAAATTTAACATCTCTAGCATCTATGATTTTTAAAATCACCTTTAGCACGAGCATGTCCAATGATGAAACAATTTTTTTTCATGATTGCGTAATTCTCGTGAAATACAGTAGTGATACCCAATTTCGTTAATTGTTTGATCGCCAACAAGCTGATTCTCAGATTTCGTAAATTATAAATGAATTAAAACAATAAATAATTTTTTTAGAAATAAACATTATTTTTTATCAATAACTTTTTAAGTGCATTATTGGTATAACTACAAAATCGTATTGGTAATTGGCTCTATCGGGATTCCGTATTGCATTTTTATATAATCTGAATTTTTTTCGGCCATCATAACAGTAGCTGCCGCGGTATGACCAGCTACAATCGATGGAAAAACGCTAGCATCAACAATTCGTAAATTATGGAAACCATGAATCATTCCTCTATTGTTTACTACCGAAGTTTTAGGGTTGGGACCCATTCTGCAAGTTCCACATGGATGGTTGCCAGACGTTGTCATAAGTCTGAAAGCGCAGATCCAGTAATCCTTACTTCCCATTTCATGGCTTATACATTGCGGATAATGAACTAAAATCAGTGTGGCGTTAAGTTTTTTTAGTGGTTTTGTGTCTATAATTTTTTTAATCGTTTCTATCCCTTCGTATAAAATTTCTACGTCATATTTTTCTGATAAAAAGTTTGGGTCAATAAGTGGAAATTTGAACGGATCCTTAGATTGGAGAGTTACTGAACCAACTGATGCGGTTTTAAAAACAAACGTAAAAACGTTCCAGTGGCTTGGAAAAGTTAAACTATTCGTGATGGCATCATACGTTTCGTTTTTCAGCTTTAAATTTCGAAGTAAATACAATTCTTGAGACTCCGGTAGTAAAAGTGGTGCTATTTCCATATCCGGGTAAGTAGGACTTATTTCAAATTTACTTTGGTAAAATCCCGAAACTTCGTTGTTTGAATAATGTACTAGAGGACCGTAATTATCCAAAAACTGTACAACTTGGTCATGGAGTGATATATTTGGTATGGAAGTATTCAGGCCAACATAAGTTGAGCGAAATACGGCATGATCGTAAAGAGTTTTACCTACTGGAAGATTGCTGACCACTGAAATATTCAATTGTTCTAGGTGCTCGCGGGGTCCAATACCAGATAACATTAAAAGTTGAGGGGTATTAATTGCTCCAGCAGATATGATAACTTCTTTGCTTGCTCTGGCACAATATTGTTTCTTATTTTTTGAAAAGACCACCCCTTGTGCTTTTTTCTTTCTAGGACATATAAGCACTTTGGTGACTAAAGCATTGGTTATAATTTTTAAGTTTTCTCTGTTTAATATGGGTTGTAAAAATGCAGCATTTGTGCTGTCACGAAATTGTCGTCGATTATTTGTTTGTATTCGAAAAGCTCCCAATTGATTTCTTCCATTATAATCTGTACTTGTAAAATCATGCAAAGTTCTGCTGCCTTCTATGAAAGCTGCAGATTGATTACTTAGTGGATTAACATATTGTACGTTCCAGTAACCGTTTCTTCCGTGATACCCAGGATCTGACTCTACTTGGGAATTTTCTGATTTTATAAAATAAGGTAGGCATTCCCGATAAGTCCAACCGGGATTTCCTTGAGCCGCCCATTCGTCAAAATTATCTTTGTTTCCCCTTACATAAGACCCGTAGTTAATTATCGTGCTGCCCCCTAACGCTCGACCTCGAACCACTGGGCAGCGATTTTCACTCATCCCTACAAAAATTAAAATACATAAAAAACTATTCATCGCATTATTTCATATAGCAAGTATATATTAGGTATACCTAAACAGGAGTGCTCCTGCCGGGTGCTGTAGTAACCCCAATTATATTTTGATAAGTGTAAATATACATGATTAGCTGGAATAATAGAAAAATTCGATTCTTGACCTCCAGCTTCGATCAATAATATTTTCCATTTGCTAACCTCCGATAATCTATTGGCAACGACTGCTCCACCACCACCAGCACCCACAATAATAAAATCCCATCGCCCAAATTCTAAGAAAATTATTTAAAAACGAAAATATTACAAATAAAACAATTTTTACCTTCAACGTAGGAGTTGTTCTGTGGTCTGTATTGCTCATTATCTGTAGGAGCCTTATAATTAAGAGCATCCTCTCTTCCAGTTGTGATCAGATTCTCGTAGTAAGTAACTTCGTCTTCGTCAAAATTCTGAACACAAGAACATTTTAAGAACAATATAAAGATAGCAAGTTTCATGTTGTTGATGGCTTGTTAGCGTTCTTAATGAATTGTCATGTGCATACTTTTTGTACTTTGTATAATTTCAATATTTTTACATAAATAAAATAAAATAAAGAACATTTATATAAATTATTCAAAACAAAAAAATGCAAAACTTTATGTCCGGTTTCATCAACCTTCGTTAACCCTTTAACGCGCATAATTATCTACTAAAAAAATTGATCAGGAATAGTTTGGGATCAAATATGTAGGTCATAAATAAGATATTCTGTAAGTTTCATAACATTCTGAAATCAGAAAGTTGTAAAACATGACTGGTTTTACCAGAGCTATCCAGGAAGAATTATAGATGTTGCACTGTTCCGCAAGCCTACACCAAGATTTGAGAGACCTCCTGAAGACCTGATAACAGAAAAAAGATATTGTAAAATCACCTACCACCCCCTTTTGGCTCACAAACTAAAACATACTTTTAAAGAATTTAATCGGGAAGAAAAACTACAATTAGCGTTTCACAGTCAGCATAATTTGGGAAGGATTCTGTACTCCAAAACCAAAGACAAAACAGAAACTTTAGAGAAGGCTAACGTGGTGTATCAAATGGAATGTGAATGCGGAGAGGTGTACATTGGGCAAACTAGACAAAGGCTTATATCCAGGGTGAACCAACATAAATACGACGTGCGGTTGAAGTCCACTAAGACCGGATTAGCTAGCCACGTCGCTCAGACCAATCACAACTTCTTCGATTCAAATGTGAAAGTTTTGATGCCGGAGACCAACTTTCATCGAGGCAGCTTTTATATCCACCACACCCAATAATGTCAACATCCAAAGTGACTTTAAGTTTATAAACCGGGGTTACTAGAATATATTGCTAAACTACAAAGACAAAATACGTAAAAACAATTCTACAGCACAATCCACCCCGTAATCTGGCAATGCTCTTATTACCTTTTTATATCACTTCTTTAACTTATTCGACGTTCTACAATCGCCAACAATTTATTAAGGATTTCGCTTGTAACAACAATTAAGGAATTCGCTTGGAAAAATGTCAATGACCACCATGAATTATCATACGGATCTGCGTTGGTTATACAGCGTCATTCCAGAGGTCGTCCGATCGTTGACGCACTTTCCTATCAACGAATAGAACAACAGCAACTTTGGCGGTAAATATTTGAAATTCAAATTCAAATATTGGTAACACTTTTGGTTAGGAAATTGTAAAAGATAACTTATCATTTTATTAGAGAGAAGTTTTATAGAGTTTTAAATTTTTGCAATCGTTATACTGTTACATAGTTTATTATTGTTATTTGATTGAGTTTATATAGTTTATGGTTTTATATTATGACTGTTGCCATACAGCAACCACAATTTTATTTTTATATTAATTTCACTGACTTTGTTGAGAGCTACCGTCCTAAGAATGTTGTTGATTGTTACGTAAGATGATCAGACCAACTAACACCATGATCTGTGTGGTAAGGTTTATTGAATGTTTGTGTGATTGCTCTATTAGGGCTCATTAGTCCTGGGGATGAAAATATATAGTTTTCGAAACGTCGACACGACAGATCTTTGTTGTTTGATTCATACCACTCAATCTGAAATCCTTGCATTAATATTATAAATTGGATGAGATTTGCTTTACTTAAATAAGAAATGGGTGGCCCGAAGAAAACTTAAGTTTTTATTAAAAGTTATTTAATTTTACAATTTTTTATAATTTGAGACAGACGGGTCATCACAATATATTTATATAGTATATCTAGGTGCAGTCTACATACGTCCTATAGATCAGGGTGGTGTACTCTAGCGGTGAGAAGTTTTTGCCAATAAAAATTTTTTACAGTTACTATTAGCATTAGCAAGTTCCTTGAGCTGTGCATTGAGCTGTGTGAGTGTGACATGCGTGATTATAGAAAAAAAAAACAATTAAGGTAAGAATATACAAATTTTTGTACCCTGTTTACTTCTTGTTACACTCTGTAATATGACAAAATGCGTTTTGTCAGTTACAATTCTTTTTCAAGCTGCACAACTGGAACGCCACTGTGTTTTTTTAGTTTTTGGGGTGGGTAACAACTCCTATTGACAACATTATGCGGTAGATTTCTTTTGAGATTGACGTATGCGTAGTGCGTTCGATTTTATTTCGTTATGTATTTGTTATAATTTAGTTTTGCCGTTTAACGGGTAAATATAATTTTTCCATCAAATTAATTTGTGTTAACAAATTACTTTTAGCACCCAGGTTACGGGTTAATTCATTTTGGAAATATAAATATGGTCGTCGTAAGTTGTCATTTTATCAAAGTTGGAAATCATTTCCATATCCAACATATGGTTGTTAATTTTGCGATGACTTAAGTTTTGATACTCATCTGATGGAATATTTGAAGTTGATGAAATTATTGGTAGCAATTTCCTGAAGAATAGTTTGCTTTGTTGCTTTGGTTTCGATGCCGATGGTTGGATTTTTTTAAATTCATAAGAGGATTTGCCTTATGAATTCGTTTGCGCCTAAGGGATCGGAATTATTGGATTGAAGAGTCAGACTTCGTGGATTTCTATTGTTACGTTTGCTTTCGGTCCTAGACATGGATTTATGTTTTGTTTGGGATACGACACCTCAACTTTCAGCAGATGTTTGGTTTATGAAGATGCGATAGTAAAGATTAATTTGTATTTGCAGTCACACATTCTCTATTGATGAGTTCCTGAACTGGCAAGCATGTTGATTTTTTTAATAAGTATTTTGTGTTCTCTATTTTGTGAACTTTTATTCCTGGATGGTGGACCAACGTAATGATGAAGTAAGGTTATTGAATTGGAAGGGTCCGGACGAAGGAAAAACACTTGCCTAGTCGAGAAATTGGTAGCATTACATTCAGGGTAAGTCTCTTAGAGATACATTTACTTATTTAATGATGCTGTATGCCAGGTTCTATTTTTAATTTCAATTATAACCGAGATAATGAATACCGGAGTGCGATTAATTAATGGAATAAAATTGGATATATTCAAGGATTTCTATGTGCATTTCTATGTACCAGGCAGGCAGGCATGGGATGCTAAAAGAAGACAATTGCAAGGTAGTTTGGAAAAACGAAAAAGCAGCTCAGTTGAGAAACAGAACGAGAATATTAAGTATAATATTAGGTATAACATAAGAAGGCTGTGGAATGAAGATTCACCGATTGGTCTTAAAAAAAATTCTTTTGCATAGCAGCTTACGAGTTGTGTTGGCGAGGAGGTGAAGGAGCGCCCTGTCACGTGCACTATTTTAGAGAAGAAACTGACCACTCAGGAATGCCAACTGGATGTCTTCAATACAACCCCCTATTCAGCAAAACGGAACAAGGAGGAGCTAAGAAGCTCAGCGAAAGCAAGTTCCTAATGTCAAATACGATTAATCCAGATGTTTGTCAAGTGAGGTAAAGATCGATATTATTTTGATGATGTGAGCTGATACGTTATTTATGATTTTATTTTTCAGATTATTCAAGAAAATGATTGCTAAACGGCCATCGCATGTAAAAATAGACAGATTCTTTTTCACACCAAATCCTGGATGGCAGTTTGATCATACTAAGGCAGGGTATAAGAACTGTCCAGTGTGGGACCAAATGAAATTAGCAAATGGCTAAAATCAGGGGCGGAAGCTATAGGGATCGATACGAAATCTGTAAAAATTTCGAATCATTCTTTGCGGTCAACAGGGATCTCCCAGTTGGCTGAAAAGGGAGTAGGCGAAACGCAGCTTATAAAAATGAGTGGGCATTCTAGTGTGACTTGCGTGGTAGAGTGTGACTCTACCACCAACAGATGGTAGACACGCTTCGTGGAGATGAGAAAGAATATGGTAAAGCGGGAGATACTGAAGATGATCAGACATCAGAAAAGAATAGTGGCGGAGATAATGGTCATGAAACAGAAAATAATGAAGTTGGTCAAACAATTCGTCTGTCATCTTCATCCTCGACAACCCGAAGTGGACAAAACCAAATAATATACAATAATTGCGTGTTTCATTGTAATTCTTTCAAGAATAATTAAGTTTCATGTTCGTTCTTTTTATGAAAAATTTAGTTCAGCAATATACCAGTATGATTTTCGCTATCATCACATGTGGTGGTTTCTGGAAATCACGACTATACAAAGATTTCCATATAATCAAGATTTCTTTGGTATTCAAGTCAAAAATAGTCAAATCTGATTGGTTTGAATATATAGTATGCGATTTTCCATAAACGCTGCACCAACACAAATTTTGTAAACCAATCGGTTACTACTAGCAGATGTTGATTTCCTGGTTTGGATCGAGGCAACGGTCCTAATAAATCAACAAAAATTAATTGAAAAGGAAATGATACTTTTTTATAATGTCCCATCAGACCCGGACGTGCTTGCGTCGAATTCTTATATGTGGCACACGTGTGACAATTACTAACATAATTTAAAACGTCTTTCTTAAATTTCGGCCAATAATAAAGTTCGCCCACGCGACCAGTAGTTTTCGCAACACAAAAATGACCAGCAGTAGCTTCATCGTGACATAAATTTAAAACTTCAACCCTATTAGCTGTTAGATTATTCCAGATTAATCACAACATTTAAATCAATACTCCAAATTTTAATTTATAGCCAATAATGCAGCAGACATTACACTCGTATCTCTCTATAGTCGATCTCCCTATAATCACTATCGCTTTATAATCACGACCAGTATCTCGTTTTAGTAACGCGAGTCACTTCTCCTCCACTCCCTCCACTGCATTGTTAACTGGCGCCGAATTTGAATTAAGAATGATTACTACTTACAATTCCTGCGTGCGTGTTCTAATACGCCCATAAAAACATAACCTAATTAAAATTACCGGGAAATAATATAATCGAGTGGGGATAGTGCCTTATCCCGCCCGTCGTTACTATAGAGAGAAGGTCAAGTCATCTTGAAGTTTTCATTCGCGCCAAAACTACGATCGACGCATGAATTTGGCGTCGGCTGGGCGCGCCCCTTATCGAATTTTACTTAAAAACCACAGAAAAATCACTAATTCTGACTAGAACATAGTTAACCGCTAGTTTACAGGCCATCTTAATACATAAAATCCCAGCACGCTGCTGCTCCTGCTCCAGCGTGTCATTTTTCGGAGAAAAGAAAACACTCGAATTGGTCGAATTTTTTTACCAACCGAAAAATATATTCATAATATTATGACCCATTGAGGATATATTCAAATTCAAAAATACACTTTTAAGATGTCAGGGTAGTTTTAATTTTAATTTAATTTAATTATAATTTTTATAGGAATATGTTGATAAAGACTGATTAGTCGAAACTAGTCCATTATAAATAATAAATTTTAATTGAGGAAAGTGTATTTTTGAATTTGAAAAATATATTAAACCACCGCCGCGCCGGTACTCCCCCTGGGACCAGTTGCACATCGATCGATTTTCCAACCTATCGGGTCTAGATGCCCGGTCGTGGACGGGCTTTCCAGCTAGTCATCAATAAACTAATTGCCCGCACAAATTTATTTTTTCATCTCTAACTAAATTTGAATTAAAACTCGGCCGCAATTGCGAAGTGCTACAACTCTCAACGGTTGTAGCTTCACTGCCCTAAGCGATTTAAGCGCCTGATGTCCAGGCGAACCCCCACAACGTTCACGATGCCCTCGTAAATGCATAAATACCGTAAATACATGCAACTTAAAAAGGTGCAGCAAAAAACTGATGGTTAATTATGGAGCTGAAGGGATGCTTCAACTGGAAGCTCCAATAATGAAAGATGAGACAAAAAAGCAAGGTATACGGAATAACGAATTAAGGGAAAGAAATAAACAAGCGCAACTCATACCAAAAAAGATCAGACATAAGAACGAACGTATGAATCTATGCACGTGGAACATCAGAACACTGTTAAGACCGGGAAAGGTGGCAGAGGTGGCAAGCGTGTTACGCCTATGGTTATTTTATTGCTAACTGAGTATTAAGTATTTGTAGCGCGAGGAACCTTGAGCATTTCCGTTCGTGGAAAAAGTGAATTGGTTACCATCAGCATGTCTACTGGCATGATAATTAACTTGCGGGGGTGGGAAAGATAGTAAGGCAGTTCTGAATTAATCACGACATAAGACGGACGCGACAATTCGGACTCGGAATTAAATTCATTCCAAATCTGGGAATGTTTTTAAGTTTCGACAAGGCATTGTTAGTGGCGGCGAAGTTTACGTAATTTAATTGTGTTCGGTGAATTAAGTGGTGATCAAGCTCCCAAGTTGACATGTGCGATAGGTTATATGCCATAGGTTATAGGAATAATTATAAATTAATTTCAGAAAATAAATTAATTTGTAGAACAAGTACGACAAACTTGGAATTATGGAATTTAGATTCACAAAATCTTCTTCTTAAAATTGACGGTCACCTCAAGGGTGGAACGTGGAACGGTAGCTATATATTTATTGCAGTTCTTGGTTACCAGCACTTATTGGTACTGCAGAATTTGGAAGTTAAGATTATTTGTTTTAAGACGGGTAGATGTGTATCAAGTTTTCCGGTGCAGAGTTCTGACCAGCTTAATATTTTGGCAACAGAAAGAAAATTAGTTTTCGGAAATAAAAATAGAAAGAAACAACAATTTCTTTCGATATATTTGATTAGGGAAGCAACATACAAAATCACTTAAAAGAAACATAGATTAATTTATAATAAAAGTGAAAGAAATATTGGAAGTGGAAGGATCCGTGAAGATCATAAATAAATAAATAATTTAACAATATTTACACACTGGACCTCACTGTCCTACTGACTGCCTTTTGCTTGCACCGCCTTTTGGTATATGCCACTTTTCTATTGTCATTAGGTTGGTAGTGTATCAGTTTAAGGTAACGAATACACCGTATATTAACGGTTTGCGTAACCCCCTTGCAGTACCGGCTTCTAGATACACTACACGTACAAGGCAAAAGAGTATCAACCCTTCTTCTATCAAGAAGGCAATCTTGTATTTGGTGGTAAATAAGGGTCTTCCTGATCACTTTCAAGATCATTGGCGCCTATTTATTGACAGTTCAAGGCGAAGTTTGAAATGTGTCCTTCTACACAATAAGAACAAATATGGTTCAATACCAATTGCTCACTCAAAAAAATTGAAAGAAAAATATAACAACATAGCTTTGGTCGTGGAGAAGATAAAGTATTATGAACCTCAATGGGTGATTTGTGTAGAGTTAAAAATGGTAAACTTTCTTCTTCGACAGCAAAGCGGCTACACCAAGTTTCCTTGCTTCTTGAGCCTCTGGGATAGCAAGGACAAAACAAAAAGGTGAACAATTTTGTGATTGCAGCAAGTTTCAGTAGAAGAGTTTACAGGCATGGTGGCGTTCTGATCTTGATAAGATATGGCATCGAGTTCGAAACAATTACTAAGATGGCATTGATATCGGAGGAAAATACCATGGATGCGGCTGCTATTGAAGTCATTCGAGAGAGAATAGCTATTCTAGTGGTGTACAGATCACCAACAGGTGATTTTGAAACATTTATTTTCAAATTTAAAAAAACGTTAAATGTTTGACAGCGAGCAGAAACTACAAAAAAATTATCTTGGTGTGAGACTTTAATGTTTACATCAGCATTGAATCTACGTGTAGGAGTCAACTCTTACAGATGCTGGCTACATATATACTAGAACCGATGGCGATGATGGCAGAACCTAGCAGAATAACTTATCAGAGTGCAACTTGCATCGACAATATTTTCTGTAATTTCGCAATCAAAAGTAAAAGGGCGCAGACACTAATGGTGCAATTCTCTAACTCATAACATTCTATAATAGTTATGTTACGTTGTAAGATTACATAAATGTTATAAGAAACCAAAATTTCTCATCCAATTGTATAATCAGTTAAAAAGGATTTCAGGTTGAAAGGGTATGCAAGTCAAACACTATATCGCGTCAGTCGATATTTCGGAGTTCCTTATTACTCCATCTTCAGGACTAGATAGAGTAAAGCAAAAAATTTAGTTCCGAAAATACATCATAATAGAATACAACCACTCACCAAAAACACAAAAAGGTTATGTTCGTTTGAAGTAACCATAAGATCGAAATAGGGAAGCGATGGCAAACAAACAAAACTGAAAATAAATAAATAAAGAGACCCATACAATGCGAACATGCATTATGGTCAAAACATAAAACCAAATAGTTAACAGATAAAAAGCAAAAATATACAATAACAGAAAGTTGCCGTTTTTATAGTCGAAATCAAGTATTCAAGTGGTAGGGAACCTCTCCTTGAATTTAACCAGTAGTCCCTTCCATCCAGCGTTTAAATACTCACAATCTGCTTGAACATTCATATTATTCGTATTGGTGGATATGTACGCATTACAACAGACATTTTATCAACAAAAGGGGAATGATTTGATATTCTTCTAAATCAACGTCGGCGTCGCCTGGTTGACACTTTGGGTGATACAGAATGGGTTATTAACCTCACCGACACCCAGTTGCCTAAGATCGTCTCTAAGACCATACCTCTGGGACCCAAATTCACGATTACACCTTCCCGACGCGATATTTCTATATACACGTTCCTTTCAGAGTTGGAGAGTACTCTGAGATTGATTAGTGTGCCTAAAGAGAAAAAAGATGTCATGAGAAGTGAACTTATCAACATTACACATAATTTTCTAAATAGAAAAGATGAAAATGATCCAATTAAAAAACAAGTATGGACGACATAAAATTTTCTCAAACGTAACCCAGACTTAGTCATTTTAAAAGCAGATAAAGCGAATTCGACGGTGGTCATGCAAAAAAATAGATTATGAAGACAAATTAGGTGAATTATTTAATAACAGTAGCATCTACAAAAGGTTGTACATATAAAAAACCTACTACTGCCATCCAAAGTAGGTTTAATAAGATCATAAAGGACTTATATGAGAAAGGATATATTGATATTCAAATCTCTTACTAAAAAAGATAAGTGTTATTAATACCATGAAAGATAGGATTAAAATATGCGTACCTCGGGAATCCATAGGCATGAAGTTACACAGCCTCAAGCAGCAACTGTTGAAGAATGGGTGTCCGGCTTGTTTGGTCGATATACTTCTATTCCCCAAGAATGAAGTGACTCCCTCCTCACAAGTGACTAATCGTAGAACAGTTATCCAAAACAATGAAGGTACTTCTCCACCACAACTGATAGATCCAGATGTGATTACTAAATCTAGTAAAGTCGTCTTCCATCCATGGATGGAGAGAAAGATAAAACATACCTTCAGGGATCCTATAAGAAGTGGTGAACTGCGCCTGGCTTTCCCCAGCAAACATAGCTTGCTCCAGGACGAAAGACAAAGTTCCTAATCTGGGCTAATATGGTCTATTGTATAAAGTGCCAATGTGACAAATGTTACATTGGCCAAACCAAACAACGACTGTCTTCCGGCATTCAACAACATATGCATGACGTAAAAACTGGAGTATCTCAAAATGCCATCCAGACTGCACATGAGTTAAACAAGGATAATATTTGCTACGGAGAGGAACTACGCTAAACGAACCTTTCTTGAAGCGGCGTATATATCCACTAATACAAATAATATGAATGTTCAAACAGATTATGAGTATTTAAACGCTGGATGGCAGGGACTACTGGTTAAATTCATGGAGAGGTTCCCTACCACCTGAACACTTGATTTCGACTATAACAACGGCCACTTTCTGTTATTGTATATTTTTTGTATATTTTATCCTAATGTGATTACTACATTTTTCGTAACAGTGCACCTTACAGAATTGAAATTATCGCAACATTATAAATTTATAACAGTATGTTATGAAAGTTTTTTCAGGGCTATGTTAATAACATATAATGTTATCGTAACATTCTGTAACATATTTTTTAGAGAATCGCACTATGAATTTGCACAGGTTTTGGAGATCTCAGTGGATCTTCAAGCATTTAAGAATTTTAAGGAACGTCGTGTCAGAAGGATTACCGAGAGAGGTATCAGTCAGCTCCTGTTGGCGTTATCCAACATAAACTTGGAAATGGTTATGACGAACTTAACTGCAGAACAGTCCTTCTCCGTCTTCTTCGACGCGTTTCTTTGTTGGTTTGATATCCATTGTCCGGAGGAAGTCCAAAAAATAAATTTAAACAAAAAATCAAATTTACATCTTAGATGAAGTGAAATCCATCAGGAGTACCCTTGATGCCTTGGACGTAGTTTGTACAGTGAGAAAAAACAGCGCTTCATACCAGGCATACAAATTGTGTAAGTCTGCCCTTACTGACATATTAGTGAGGCAGTGAAAGTGTAATAACGAGACCAAAATATTAAATGCACAAAACAAGACTAAGGCGATCTGGGAGGTTATAACAAAAGAGACCAAACAGACATCAAAGAAGGTACAAGATGGCATAGATGCCAATATGTTGCCAATTGCCAATTCGCAATTCAACACCAGCGACGGAAGCTATTGAAGTACTGGACGCTTCCCAGATAAGGTAACGTGGCTTCTTGTTTTTTTTTGAGCCAGTAACGGTGGAAGAGATTCTACTAACAATAATGAACTTGATCAATAAGAACACACAGGGCATATACGGTATATCAACCAACGTAATGAAATTACTAGAATCGATTCTACCAGCACCACTGAGTAAAAATAGCAAATAATAGTTTTTGGAAGGTTCTTTCCCTGATCAGTTAAAAACAGCAAAGGTTTGTGCCAATATATAAAAAACAAAAAACTGAAGCGTGTAACTATAGACCCATATCCCTACTTCCAAATTTTTCTAAAATATTCGAGAGTACAATAAAAACACGAATAATAAATTACTTAGAAAAAAAAAAGAACTTCTCTCAGTCAATCAGCATGGTTATAGAAAAAGGAAGCCTACTATTATGGAACTTACGCATAAGATAATGCATTATCCCTCCATGGAGGAACACGATAAGGGCGATAAAATGGAGGTAATTTCAAACGACTTGTCGAAAGCATTTGATTGTATATCTACTGATACAATACTTAAAAAGCTATATTTTTATGGTTTCAGAGGCCCAACGTGCAGATTATTGAAGTCATATCTAAAGGGGAGAAGCCAGAGAGTCTTTTGGAACGGAAAGTTATTAAATGAGGAAATAAGAGTGCACAGCTGCAATGGAAGTGTTTAAAATCCAAAAACAGGCGATTTGCGTTCTGAGCGGGATGGAATCCACAGAGATCTACAGAAATGCATTTATAGCAAATAAAATTTTGACGCTTCCAGCAATATATATAGCTGAATGTCTAAAACATGTGAAGTCGAATCCAGAACGATATATCACTAACGGACATCACCACAATTTTTGACACGAGAAATAAAGACAAATTGCAGATACCTCTTCATAAATTGAAAAAATACGCAACAAGAAGTGGATCACTGGGGTCCCAGCTTGTGCAACAAGTTGCCACAAGCAGTGGCAGGTTTCTTCAGGTTTGCCTGAAGAACCGTTTCGGAGGGTCATAGAAAACCTACTCGTGAACAAGACGGTGTACACTACATATTGAGATGACCCTAGCCACTCAAAATTCAAAAATAATTTAATTTAAACTCGGCGATTGTTAAATTTTTCTAAAAATGCAAACTTTATGTTTTCAACTTAATTTATGCGATCTATATCGGCTCGCCAAATGTCCGCAACTATATCATATGCCTCGTACTTCTAATATTTTGCTTTTAATTACCTCTTCGTCCAAAATCAATCAAATTAATAAAATTCTTACTCACAGTAAATCAAAAATTTTATTCACTATAAATAATCAAAATTAACTCTCAACAAAGAATTCTGAATTTACAAGTGCGGAGACGCTCCGTCAAAGCGACCACTCCGGTCAACGCACTTGGCAAAAAGCCTCTTAATCTCAAATTTTCGTACCAACTTTAGTTTTGTTGGCGCGAACAAACAAAATTCAATATTTACAATAATAATAAATTATTTACAAAATCGAAACAAAATTTAAAATCAATCAAATATTAAACCTACAAATTTTCAAAATATGATTTTGAAACACGACAAATTATAGAGGAATTCTATTTCAACAGTGAATAGAGAACTGTAAATGTTTTGAAATTTTATGTTGTTTATGTAGTTTGCGTTTAACATTGTGTTTTGCATTGTTTTTTTACATTGCTGATTTGACAACTTACTAATGGTTCTTATTAATATATTTTCCTGTTGACACGCATGTAATTTTTTTGATGCAATAAATTTCGAATTCTAATTAACTGGTTCTAATTTTTTTACTGCTGTATTTGGCTTCTTAAATAATTTATTTATATATTCTTTAAAATGTATACATAATATCTCAAAAATTATATATGTATATAATTATGGAGACGAATTGGATTGAGAATCGGCAATTATTACAATTTAGATTTAATTATTTAGATAAAACGACAGGAATGCTGTCTAGCACTGACCCTTTTTAATAGTTATTTATGTATCTAGGGCACTATGGAGATGTTTATGTCGAGGGCAACCAATTTAAAAGGGCGAGGGCCGCCAGGCCAGAGAGTTTCTCTGTTGCTCGAGAGCATAAACATCCCCATAATTCCCTAGATACATAAATAACTATTAAAAAGGGTCAGTGCTAGACAGCATCCGTGTCGTTTTATCTAAATAAATAAATCTAAATTGTAATAAGAAATTGGCGATTCTCAATTCAATTTGTCTCCATAATTCGTGATGCATACAACGTTTTATATTTCACTGCATTTGAATTTGTCAACATTTAAAAATTTTATAAATTTTGAATTTGATGATTGCTAAATTTAATTTTTTTTTAAATTTTTAATTGTTCAATTAGTGGATCTTCATTTGCAAATTGTACTTTTAATTTTAAATAAAATTGTAAACAATAAAATGGTACATTTTTTGAATTATATTATATAATTGCGAATGAGAGGGCATAATAAGTGGGCATTATGATTTATACGCCCTAGGGCATTATAGCCTATTTAATATATCTCGTTGTCAAGGTATAAGAGACAAATAATGATTCAGCGTAATATAAAATATATTTATATGAAGCTCTAAAAAAGTAGAAAAAAATGTAGTAATATAGGCATACAAATAGACAATAAAACACTATTCACATTATTTTTTGTCGATGATCAAATCCTGACAGCGGCAGATGAGTGTGATGTTAACTATATGCTAAGAAAACTGGCAGAAGAATACAAAAAATGGGTATAATTCATTACTATAAAAACAAACAACGCAGTACTTGGTAGTTAATGAAGAGGAACAAGGCCTAGAGATTAGAACAGCCGCTGTGAGTTATACGAAATTCAAATACTTAGGTGTTATGTTTTTAGAGCCGGCAACAGCAATGACGATATAATAAACAAAATAAGACAATTAAAAGACGACGAGCGATCAGGCAATTAATTAGCTGGGTTAATAAACTAGGTTTAAACCCAGTCCTGTGAAATGACAAGATAACGAGAGAGAGAGAGTAAAATAATAATATTATAACCTATCTTGTCTTAATATTATCCAATGGAGAAACATAAAAAAACAATTAGGCTAAACCAAGTAAAATAAATTCACTTGTTTCAAAATTGTCGTCAAAAAGACTGAGTGGAAAAAGTATGCTTTCTCGCTAGGAATCGAGGTTCTAGTTACAGGAAAAAATTAGTATAGATGAAAATAATTTGGTACTTAGAAATAAAAAACAAAGACAAATTCTCAAAATTAAATGCGAGCACTGATAAATCGCTCAGCCGATAAGCTCGCCAAATGGTGGTAGATAAAATTATCACAAATATCTTCACACTGACATTGTGGATTTTTAAACATTAAATGAAAAATAATTTTAAAACTTTTAAATAAATTAAACAATGAATGATATTAAAATAAAAAGAACTTATCTTACATTTCTCCTTGCAATCTTAGAAGAAAACCACCAAATTTAATAATTCAAGGAAAACAAATTATCTACGATTTCCAAAAATCCGCAGTAACACGAAAATCCCTTTCAAAAATTTTACGCACACCCGTAAAAATCGCAGCCAAACGCTCTCGATTCTTTTCAAAAAGCCTCTCTCCTCGATTTTCTCCCTTTCTCCTGCGCAAACGCCTTCGTTTGTCGCCTTCAAAAATATCCGAAATATACGAGGCGCTGCCAGAAAATCTAACGAATTTAAAAATTCGTTACAATATACTAAAAATTAATCATTGAAATTGTGGAAATAATTGTAATCATCATTGTCATATTGTATGATGAAGAGGATAAAAATGGAGTACCACCTGCAAATGCAGGTGTATAAAGAAAATTTTCCTAATTTGATGAACAAAACTAACAGTCGCCGTACATTTCTCAAAGCCCTTAGTCGCAATTTGTGCGCAAACTCTAAATGTTATAGAAAGAAGTAAAAACGTGCATATTATGAAACACTACCATTTGAAAGTTTCCTTGTTACATGTACTACACATTTTTATAATCGCGAAAAAATTGCATTTGTAAAATTTTAAAAATTTGCAAATTGGCTTTATTTTATTTAGAACATTTTTTACAAGATGTCACAATGTTCCAATATACGGTGATAAATACAAACAGAGATATTTACCGGCAAACTCAAAAAAGTAGCCGGTACCCCTACTTTGCTTCTATAAATTCGTACTTTGTATACCCCACAATTGTCGTTCAGAAGCAGAGTTTTTTTTACCAAAATTGAGGGGTCTTTTTTCGCGTACAGCCGCTTTCAAGTTTTTAGGCATGTACTCAATTATGAAAATTCGCTCCGTGTCCAAGAAAACTGTGACCATTATTTTTTCTGCAGAAAATTGCGTCTTAGCTTTCTTGGGTGATAGAGAGCCCTTAGAACTCATTTCATAGACCCTTGCTTCGTGGGAGAGTCCCAGTAGTGTACCCAAAGTGTTTATCTTGGGATAAAGCACACAAATTTTTATCAAATTTGTCATCTAAAGATCGTTACTCACCTATCAGCACAGCATAGGAACGGCGACTGATCACAACCAGCAACTTTTATTTCTGCAGGATAATTAAGTGGTCGGTCAGAAGAAGAAACGAACTTTTATTATTGCCGAAAGGAAATATTTAATATAACAACAAAAAAGATGCATCAGTAGTAAGAAATAAAATTTCCGCTTTCAAAAATTGGCGATAAAAGTCACGAGTTCCAAAAAGAGAAACAGCAGGATATTAATTGGTCGGTCAGAAGAAGGAACGAAATTTTATTATTGCCGAAAAGAAATATTTAATATAACAACAAAAAAGATGCATCAGTAGTAAGAAATAAAATTTCCGCTTTCAAAAATTGGAGATAAAAATCACGAGTTCCGAAATTGGGAACTGCAGGATAATTAAGTGGTCGGTCAGAAAAAGGAACGAAATTTTATTATTGCCGAAAAGAAATATTTAATATAACAACAAAAAAGATGCATCAGTAGTAAGAAATAAAATTTCCGCTTGCAAAAATTGGCGTTAAAAGTCACGAGTTCCGAAAATGGGAACTGCAGGATAATTAAGTGGTCGGTCAGAAAAAGGAACGAAATTTTACTATTGCCGAAAAGAAATATATAATATAACAACAAAAAAGATGCATCAGCAGTAAGAAATAAAATTTCCGCTAGCAAGAATTGCGGTTAAAAATCACGAGTTCCGAAAATGGGAACTGCAGCATAATTAAGTGGTCGGTCAGAAAAAGAAACGAAATTTTATTATTGCGAAAAGAAATATTTAATATAACAAAAAAGATGCATCAGTAGAAAGAAATAAAATTTCCGCTTGCAAAAATTGGCGTTAAAAGTCACGAGTTCCGAAAATGGGAACTGCAGGATAATTAAGTGGTCGGTCAGAAAAAGGAACGAAATTTTACTATTGCCGAAAAGAAATATTTAATATAACAACAAAAAAGATGCATCAGCAGTAAGAAATAAAATTTCCGCTAGCAAGAATTGCGGTTAAAAATCACGAGTTCCGAAAATGGGAACTGCAGGATAATTAAGTGGTCGGTCAGAAAAAGGAACGAAATTTTATTATTGCCGAAAAGAAACATTTAATATAACAACAAAAAAGATGCATCAGTAGTAAGAAATAAAATTTCTGCTTACAAAAATGGGAGATAAAAATCACGAGTTCCGAAAATGGAAACTGCAGGTAAATTAAGTGGTCGGTCAGAAAAAGGAACGAAATTTTATTATTATTAAAATTTCCGCTTCCAAAAATTGAAGATAAAAATCACGAGTTCCGAAAATGGGAACTGCAAGATAATTAAGTGGTCGGTCAGAAAAAGGAACGAAATTTTATTATTGCCGAAAAGAAATATTTAATATAACAACAAAAAAGATGCATCAGTAGTAAGAAATAAAATTTCCGCTTGCAAAAATTGGCGTTAAAAGTCACGAGTTCCGAAAATGGGAACTGCAGGATAATTAAGTGGTCGGTCAGAAAAAGGAACGAAATTTTATTATTGCCGAAAAGAAATATTTAATATAACAACAAAAAAGATGCATCAGTAGTAAGAAATAAAATTTCTGCTTACAAAACTGGGAGATAAAAATCACGAGTTCCGAAAATGGGAACTGCAGGTAAATTAAGTGGTCGGTCAGAAAAAGGAACGAAATTTTATTATTATTAAAATTTCCGCTTCCAAAAATTGAAGATAAAAATCACGAGTTCCGAAAATGGGAACTGCAAGATAATTAAGTGGTCGGTCAGAAAAAGGAACGAAATTTTATTATTGCCGAAAAGAAATATTTAATATAACAACAAAAAAGATGCATCAGTAGTAAGAAATAAAATTTCCGCTTGCAAAAATTGGCGTTAAAAGTCACGAGTTCCGAAAATGGGAACTGCAGGATAATTAAGTGGTCGGTCAGAAAAAGGAACGAAATTTTATTATTGCCGAAAAGAAATATTTAATATAACAACAAAAAAGATGCATCAGTAGTAAGAAATAAAATTTCTGCTTACAAAACTGGGAGATAAAAATCACGAGTTCCGAAAATGGGAACTGCAGGTAAATTAAGTGGTCGGTCAGAAAAAGGAACGAAATTTTATTATTATTAAAATTTCCGCTTCCAAAAATTGAAGATAAAAATCACGAGTTCCGAAAATGGGAACTGCAAGATAATTAAGTGGTCGGTCAGAAAAAGGAACGAAATTTTATTATTGCCGAAAAGAAATATTTAATATAACAACAAAAAAGATGCATCAGTAGTAAGAAATAAAATTTCCGCTTGCAAAAATTGGCGTTAAAAGTCACGAGTTCCGAAAATGGGAACTGCAGGATAATTAGGTGGTCGGTCAGAAAAAGAAACGAAATTTTATTACTGCCGAAAAGAAATATTTAATATAACAACAAAAGAGATGCATCAGTAGTAAGAAATAAAATTTCCGCTTGCAAAAATTGGCGTTAAAAGTCACGAGTTCCGAAAATGGGAACTGCAGGATAATTAAGTTGTCGGTCAGAAAAAGGAACGAAATTTTATTATTGCCGAAAAGAAATATTTAATATAACAACAAAAAAGATGCATCAGCAGTAAGAAATAAAATTTCCGCTTGCAAAAATTGCGGTTAAAAGTCACGAGTTCCGAAAATGGGAACTGCAGGATAATTAAGTGGTCGGTCAGAAAAAGGAACGAAATTTTATTATTGCCGAAAAGAAATATTTAATATAACAACAAAAAAGATGCATCAATAGTAAGAAATAAAATTTCCGCTTACAAAAATGGGAGATAAAAATCACGAGTTCCGAAAATGGTGTAACATGACAAAATGCATTTTGTCATTTACATTTCTTTTACGAGCTTCCCGACTGAAACGCCACTGTGTTTTTTTAGTGTTTGTGGTTGGTAACTACGGAGTTATCAATAGGAACGCCATTGCGGGTAGATTTCTTCAAGGATTTGCGTGTAATCGTTCGAGTTCATTTTTAATTTCGTCATGTATGTGTTATAATTTAGTTTTGCCGTTTAACGGGTAAATATAATTTTTCCGACTAATTAAATTGTAGTAACAAATTATTTTTAGCACCCAGGTTACGGGTTAATTCATTTTAATTATAATTATTCGTTATTGGAAATATAAATATGGTCGTCGCACATGGTCATGTTATCAAACGTGGAAATCTTTTCTGTATTCGACATTTGTTGTTAAGGTTGCGATGGCTTAAGTTTTGAATAACCATCTGTTGGAAGATGTGAAGTGGATGAATTAAGTGGTAGCAATTTCCCGAGGAATGAATAGCTTTATTATTTTGGTTTCGATGCCGATGGTTGGATGTTTGTAAAATTTGTAAGAGGCTTTTCCTTATGAATTCGTTTGCGCCTAAGGGGTCGAGATTATTATGGAATTGAAGAGTCAGACTTCGTGGACTTTGGTTGTTGCGTGTACGTTCGATCCTGGACACGGATTTATGTTTTGTTGGGATGCGAGACTTCGACTTTCAGCAGATGTTTGGTTTATGAAGATGCGACAGTAGAAATTAATTTGAATTTGCAGTCACACTTTCTCTATTGATGAGTTTTGGAAATGGCAGCATGTTGATTTATAATAAGTATTTTGTGTTTTCTAAATTGTAGACTTTATTCCTAGATGGTGGACCAACGTAATGATGAAGTAAGAATATTGAATTCGAAGGAGAGACACTTGCCTAGTCGTGAAATTGGTAGCATTGCATTCAGGGTAAGTCTCTTAGAGATACATTTACTTATTTATTTTTGATGCTGTATGCCAGGTTCTATTTTTAATATCAATTATAACCGAGATAATGAATTCCGGTGTGTAATTAATTTCTGCTAGAGCATAACTTCGTTTTGTTGATTTATCCTCCTCAAGGATGATCAATTGTATTTTTGCTACATAACTGAATTTACCCCTCAGGTGGATGTCAGTATTTTACCTTGCATTTTATATTTTATTTTGTTTACTGTTATTATAATCTTCAATTAAATAGCAGCTTATCTTGATCATTATGTGTACGTTTTATATAAGAATAGTGAATTAATTAAACATTGTCGCCAACATCTTTCTTTCTATTTGTGTTTCTACGATAAGACGACTCTTCGTTTCTTCAGGTTTTATTAGTATTGACTGGCGTCCACATAACATCAGGTTTTTTCATTTAGCTGATAAGATATCTGAGTACATGGTTACGAATCCACGAGGTTTTTCGAAACACCCGCTTCTCGAGAACTGCGTTTTAAGTAACACAGCTAGCTAACACGTGTAATAACATCTACGGTTAAGCAAGTGGCATTGTGGCAATAATTTGAGAGCAATTGTTGGTACAATGGGAACTGCAGGATAATTAAGTGGTCGGTCAGAAAAAGGAACGAATTTTATTATTGCCGAAAAGAAATATTTAATATAACAACAAAAAAGATGCATCAGTAGTAAGAAATAAAATTTCCGCTTACAAAAATGGGAGATAAAAATCACGAGTTGCGAAAATGGGAACTGCAGGATAATTAAGTGGTCGGTCAGAAAAAGGAACGAAATTTTATTATTGCCGAAAAGAAATATTTAATATACCAACAAAAAAGATGCATCAGTAGTAAGAAATAAAATTTCCGCTTACAAAAATTGGTGATAAAAATCACGAGTTCCGAAAATGGGAACTGCAGGATAATTTAGTGGTCGGTCAAAAAAAGAAACGAAATTTTATTACTGCCGAAAAGAAATATTTAATATAACAACAAAAAAGATGCATCAGTAGTAAGAAATAAAATTTCCGCTTACAAAAATGGGAGATAAAAATCACGAGTTCCGAAAATGGGAACTGCAGGATAATTAAGTGGTCGGTCAGAAAAAGGAACGAAATTTTATTATTGCCGAAAAGAAATATTTAATATAACAACAAAAAAGATGCATCAGTAGTAAGAAATAAAATTTCCGCTTACAAAAATTGGAGATAAACATTACGAGTTCCGAAAATGGGAACTGCAGGATAATTAAGTGGTCGGTCAAAAAAAGGAACGAAATTTTATCACTGCCGAAAAGAAATATTTAATATAACAATAAAAAAGATGCATCAGTAGTAAGAAATAAAATTCCCGCTTGCAAAAATTGGCGTTAAAAGTCAAGAGTTCCGAAAATGGGCACTGCAGGATAATTAAGTGGTCGGTCAGAAAAAGAAACGAAATTTTATTATTGCCGAAAAGAAATATTTAATATAACAACAAAAAAGATGCATCAGTAGTAAGAAATAAAATTTCCGCTTACAAAAATGGGAGATAAAAATCACGAGTTCCGAAAATGGGAACTGCAGGATAATTAAGTGGTCGGTCAGAAAAAGGAACGAAATTTTATTATTGCCGAAAAGAAATATTTAATATAACAACAAAAAAGATGCATCAGTAGTAAGAAATAAAATTTCCGCTTGCAAAAATTGGCGTTAAAAGTCACGAGTTCCGAAAATGGGCACTGCAGGATAATTAAGTGGTCGGTCAGAAAAAGAAACGAAATTTTATTACTGCCGAAAAGAAATATTTAATATAACAACAAAAAAGATGCATCAGTAGTAAGAAATAAAATTTCCGCTTACAAAAATTGGTGATAAAAATCACGAGTTCCGAAAATGGAAACTGCAGGATAATTTAGTGGTCGGTCAAAAAAAGGAACGAAATTTTATTACTGCCGAAAAGAAATATTTAATATAACAACAAAAAAGATGCATCAGTAGTAAGAAATAAAATTTCCGTTTGCAAAAATTGGAGAAAAATTGGAGAAAATTGGGGTTGCAAGATAATTTAGTGTTCGATCAGAAGAACGAAATTCAGAAATTTTACTACTGTTGGAAAAGAAACATTTACACAACAAAAATAAGGTGCATCAGTTGTCGACAATTGGAGATCAAAATTGGTCAAAGTACCCATCTTCGATGGGGTCATGGGAAAACTAATCCCTCGAAATTTTGCCCACAGATGACATCAAACACTATAAATTAGGGAAAAGAATAGTGTGATACACGAAATCAATTTTACCTCCAATCAATTTTTAAAAAAAAATTGGAGGTATGGTAATCGAAAAAAAATTTCAACTTTTTTTTTTGCATTTTCGAGATCACCGTGTTCAGAAACGTAAAGATCTGCAAAAAGTAAAATAAAAATTTCTGTGTCGGTCTGTCTGTCGGTCTGTCTGTCTGTCGGTCTGTCTGTCGTTGGATTTTGTCGATCGATTTGCTTCCGAACCATCCAACCAATTACGACCAAATTTGGTATGGTGGTAGGGTTCACGGTGGAAAGGTGAAAATAAGGTTTTCGTCGCGATCTATCAATCAGGAGTGCCACCACAAGAAAATAATACGGGATTTTTAAAAAATATTTTGTCTTGCGATATGTTATTTTAAAGGCCTTAAAAGGCTTTATCCAGAATAGGTAAAATTAATCTTCTATCTGTCGTCTATCAAAAATCACAAGTTGTCAAAGTTGAAACTTTAAGAGTGAATAACTCAAGAAATGCTGAAGGGATCTTACCCAAATTTGGTACGTAGGTACATTGATCCTAATGGATATGAGAGCATATGTAATCCTTCGATAAAAATCACTAATGCAACATGAAAAAAATAAAATTAACTTTTTTGGCAAAAACATGAAAAAAGTTTTTGTCGATCGATTTTCTCCGGCATTTCTACGTCGATTGCAATCAAACTTATGGGACGTATGCCTCGTGGGCTGGAATGGTGAAAATAAGGTTTTGCCAGAGAAATCTTCACCAGGGCCACCACAATAAAATAAATAAAAAAAAATGAAAATGTCGTGGTATCTCCGGAAATGTTTAACCGATTCAGCTAAAATTTGGTGTGTCGATGGAGCTTTGAAAGTATAAGTATTGGTGAGAAAACAAACCGAGCCAATTGTAACAGGGCGGGGCAGGTCAGAAAAATTATAGAAAATATTAACTGAAATCTTAATTTATATATTTTTGTGAGAATTTGTCAGATGGCTGGCAAAAATAAAACAATATATTCAAAATTTTAATAAACGTCATAATTTTGTGACATATGTGTCAAAATTAGGTTAATGTTGATTTGTATACCGAGTGCAGCATAAGAGTTGAGTTTAGGGCTTTTAACAATTTATTTTAGAATACAAAAATAGGTGGTTTGGTGGGAAATATTTTATAATATCGTCGTACGGACTGACGGAACGTTACTTTATAAGTAAAAGGTTCTGCCACTAGGTAGCGACCAAGTTTAGGCTGTTTGTTAAATTTTTTCGCAAATGTTTTCAGAATCAGTAAATCGGCAGTCAGTAATTTACAAAAATTTATTTTCGAAAAATGCGCTAGATGACCGAAAAAATGTGTTGTACCAATCTTGGAGAAATTTTGTTTGTGACTTCTTACGGTATTATGTGACGTTTATAAAAATTTTGGAAAAAATTCAGTGGCGTACAAAAATAAAAAATTTTTTTCATTTTAGATTTTGTGAAAAAAACTTTTATAGATAGATTTAGGGTAAGGGTGATACATATAGATATCTTTGCCAGGGCTACCGATATCTTTGTTAAGGCTACCACAATAGAAAACAAAAATGAACATTATGTCATCGCATCTCCGGACAAAATTTGGTGTGCTGGTGATTGGAGGTATTGCGGCAGAGAGTGACGATATTTTTTTCTTTGTCTAAAAATTTTTTTGCAAATTTTAAATGCAGAAGAAGGTAATATATTGCAGTGTTTATTATAGGCTGCCGACACCTTATATGTTAACATTTGTTGAAAAGATTAGTCAAGATCTGAAACAATCCTGTGACTATATTTAGTCATTTATTTGGGACATCATGAAGGTTGATTTAATTAAAACTTTGAATTATCATTATATTTTGGAAAATTAACATACCGGATAATTGGTTAATAAGTAGAATTAATTTTGAACTCAAACTTATTTTAGCGTGGAGACTTCGTTATTATGATTAGTTTTATATCAAGTCAGAGGACATTCCAATATTGCAAAGTTGGTTTGTTTCCATAAATATCAAAATATATAAATACTGGAAGAAATTACCTGTAGAGACATTTATAATAATGTGTAATAATTTTAAGAATATAGTTTTAAGCAGTGTGGGGAAAATTTGAGACAATGTTTAATTGGCCAAAGCATAAATTTTAACTGCACGCTAAAAATGTTTGTGGTAAATGTGGATTTTGAGACAAAATAATAAAACACGTGGTGGGCAATTAGTTAGATTTCATTTGGGAGGAGAACGCGATATCCAAATGAAATTCTTCTTATACTGTTGGAAAGAGAAGAAAATTTCACTTCAGATAGAAAAAGAAGAGTAAGAAAATTTGGAGAAGTTGGAACGATTTCCATTTGAAATGTTGGACAAACTTGGGAAATTTGAATTCTTTGCGTTGAGTTATGGTCCAAATTAAAACATTTAATATGGAGAAAATTACACCAACAGATGCGGACTTGGATGCACTACATGGTGGTGGAAATTTTAAATCAAAGAAATTGTTCGTTTTTGCACAAGAAAGCGGAAACCAAGAGAACTTGGAACGTTTTGGCAAAATTTGGGTTTCATAAAAGTATTATAAGTACAACGGCGAATTATGATTGGCTGGCGTACAAATTAGCACCACTACCACCATCCAAAGAAATTGTGAGTGGATTAGTAAATTATCTTCGGTAGTTCAGATGGAGAAGCGACATTGGTTAATTGGACATAAAAAATAATAATTTGGCCCGGATTACCATAAAAAGAGACATTCGCGAAAAAATTAATTTTTTTTAAATTAAAAAATAATTTAGTTTTTTCAGATTTTGAAGTAAGTGCAGCTGAAGCTTATGATGCTCAGATCTTTGATTAAAAATTATAAAGATTTTGGACTTTTTCAAAAAAATTTATTCTTCGAAAAATATTATAATTTAAAAATTAATTTTGTCCAGAACAATCGTATTACATTAATTGCAGCGCGAAGACAATTAACAAATGTGAAATATAATTAAAGTTTAAATTATAAAGATTTCGAACTTTTTTGAAAAATGAAATAATTTATAAAAATTAAAAATTACGTTTATCATGCGGCAGGAAACTGTTTTCCGAGTACTCGTATAATATACTCGTAAAAACTAGAAAAAAACACGTACTCTGAAAAATTCAGTATTTAGCCTGATGATAAAAATAACTATTTTCCAGAACAATAGTTTTTCAAACAGCCGTATTACATTACTTGCAGCGCAAAGGCAATAAATAAAAGTGGAAAATAATTATTCAAGTTAAAATTATTGATATTTTGGGCGTAGAATAATTTTCGTCAAAAACCAAAATAATTTCAAGTTAAAGAAAATTATTTTTGAAATTTCTTTGAATGGAATTAGTAGAAGAATGTGTTTGTTTGTGCAGCGTACATCAACGAGAATAAAATTAAAAGCTACCCACTGACAAGAAAAGTTTGTGAATTATATGGTGCTACGTACCGAGGTTGATAAATAAAGAACTGGAAATTTTCATTTTCAACAATTTTCATCCACAACCAGTTCATCAGCTTCAACGACGGAACGAAAAGCAGCAAAAATTAGGTTTATAATATATGATAATTGTTATTTGTGTGTATTTTTTTGTAAAAGTTTGTTAGGTTAGGTATTTGTAGATTTAGGTTATATGGGGTTTAGATTTAAGATTTTTATTGAATATTGCTTACCTTTGAAAATAAATATATTTTTGAGGAAATCAGAATCTTATTTCTAAAAAATTCAAGCAATAACGAATCAAACTTTTCTTTTAAACAATTTCAACAACAAATAACGACACGGTCACGCGTTGAGACATGAGAACTTTACGAGTCAGTGGCGTTTCATTTTGAAGGGCATAAGTAATAGTTAAAGAATTACTAGGTAAGTTAGCTAGTTTTTTTGTGTTATCAATCCGCAATGATCAAAAAAATCTATTTTTTACGCCTCTATCAGGCAAGTGTTCAATTGCATATTTCAAATGCGGCGTGAAATACTGGTTTTCTCGCCTAGCGTTTGAAAGAAAGCAGTGATTATTTTATAAGATGTTGGCATTCTTGGTTATATTTTGTACGTCAAATTAAATTAAAATGAAATAAGTATTACAGTTCATAAATAACTCGTATTTGTGCCAGTATCGGGGTGCAGATTTTTCTGGCAATAAATTACCAATAATCCATTCTGCCGCTTCTGTAATGTGTGCTGGTGTGTTCATTATCACAAACATTATGGCAGTCGCAATTTTATAATACGATACAAAATAATTAAATTTAAACGTCAAATTTTTAATTCAAATGTGTTATACCAACAACAACAAAATATCCCTAATACCAAATATTTCAAAAAATAATTAAAGTTTATGTAACAAATTATAGAAGTCGGCGTAAAAAATTACGTTTATCATGCGGCAGGAAACTGTTTTCCGAGTACTCGTAAATACAGGCCTCGGCTAATCCGCCTCAGCCTGTAAAATACTCGTACTCGGAAAAATTCAGTTTTAAGCCTTATGATAAAAATAACTATTTTGTATATAATATACTTTTTAAACAATAAAATTATTATGATAAAAGAACTCGCAATACCCAAGAAGGATGACGATATGGAAACCAGGCAGAATAATAAAAAAAGATTTGACACCAAGAACTTATTGAATTGAAGATGAAAACAGAAGAACTAAATTGTGTAAATAATAATTATTGTAAAAAAAGGATATGATGTCGAGGTATGTTCAAAATGAAACGGGAATTTTTGTTATCAGAAATTCTTTATTTAATCATCGATGTTGATGTTGTCCCCTTCAAAGTAATCCCCCTCGTATATAATGCACTTTTGCCACCTTTTTTTCCAATCTTCAAAACACTTCTCTTGCCGTTATTTTTGCATTTTCATCTCTATAGTGTCAAAACGTTGTCCTTATAATGTTCTCTGCATTGTTGGAAAAAGAAAAAAGTCGCATAATAAAGGCGAATACGGAGGCTGCTGTAACACGATAGTTTCGTTTTTCGTCAAAAATTAACGAATTAATAGAGAAACGTGAGCTGGTGCGTTATCATGGTGCAAAATCCATGAATTGTTGGCCCATAATTCTGGTCTTTTTGACAAAGTTTTTCACGTAAATGGCGTAAAACATCAAATAAATACTCCTTATTTATCGTACGACCTGTTGGTAAGAATTAATTCATAATGTATTACACCTTCGTAATAAAAAAAAAGTAAGAAGAATCTTCACTTTTGATTGAACTTGAATTGCTTTTTTTGGCCTTATTGGCTCATCAGTATAGTCTTCCATTGAAAAGATTGGACCTTAGTTTCTACGTCGTAGCCGTATACCTACGTTTTGTCACCTGTTATGATATGTTTGAGGAAGTTTGGATGCTCAGCTTCATGCTCAGTATGTTCAGTTTTTGTTGAAAATTCAATAATTTTGGAACGAATGTAGCTGACATTCGTCTCAAGTTTAAATTAGCCTTAAAAATTGCATCACATGACTCAATCGACATACCAACTTCTTCTGCGACCTATCTAATAGTGATTTGGCGATTTGCAAGAACAATTTCTTTTACTTTTTCAGCGTTTTGATTGGTAATGGATGTGCTTAGACGCCCACACTTGACATTATTTTCAAGACCCTTTTGAAAACACATTTCGCACCCGGACATTTCGCTACCTAGACATTTCGCTACCGGGATATTTCGCTACTAGAACAGTTCGCTTCAGACATTTCGCTACAAGGGCATTTTGCTACTACTTTTTGCATATTATTCATTATTTGAATTAATTTTATTATTTAAAATTGCTTGAGTATCAATACGAGTTGATATTATGAGGTCAAGTCAATGACTATGGGTGGTATTCAACGGACTATTCAAAAGAACGAAATAATTTTTTCGCATTACTATAAATATTTTTTAGACGGGAATGTTTATCCTTTTTATTAATTAGTCAGTACAACCTAAATAATACACCTGTTGCGTAAACAGTCACCTACTTACATTGTTAAAATATTAATACAAAACAAATTTACATAAAGGAAATATGCCTATATCTACTCGTATTTATATTTTAAAAAACTATTTGTTATTATAAGTACTACTAATTAATGCTGTTTTACAAAATGTATAGCCATAATTAGTATAGTTAATAATTTAACAAAATTGAAATGTACATATTTTTAAATAAAAAAAGAAATTTGCTTGATAAAAGTAGTTATTTTGATTATTTAGGTCGATTAATGTTTAATTTATGATTTTATAACCAATATAAAAGCAACAGCTCTGGTTTAGCGATTATCTATAATTACCTAACTTAATTAACTAATAAGTTAGAAGAATAATTTCCCGCATCAATATCATAATGTAAGGGCATATCTACATAGGCCGTAGCATGGGAGCAGGGAGCTCGGCCAGGAGTTGGACTTGATTGTCCAATTTCACCCTGCCCCTTTCTTTTTTCTCGTTTGTCATGCCACCAGGGCCGTTTTTTAACCTCCCCGGCGTCCTAGGAACTTCAAATGGTTCCGCCCCTACCTCCACTATTTCCAGAGCACCCCCCTCCTTCAGTTCTTACCTTGCCAATTTTGGTTCGGGAGGGATTTTCCCTTAACTCTCGTACTTTTTTCCCTTTCTTTGTTTGTTCTCTTTGCAGAGTCTTTTCATTAGCCACCACCTTGGTGGTGTCCCGGACTGGCAACTGGCAGCCGTAAGGAAAGGATAGTGGCACGGTTTGGCCACTCTTGTTCATTTCTTTCCTACGGCAAAACCGGCCATCAACCAACTGAAATCGTTTGCAAATTTATTACAGTATAGAGCACTTATACATTATTGTATGAACTGTTTTCAACTTATTATCATATTTTTCATCGCTTATCACTTTACTATCTTTTACGTTTAGACATCTTTACTTTTTGTTGAGTTTAACAAAGGCTTTCTTTGAGCTTTGATCATTAATCATTAATGAAATCATTGTAATCAATTTCCATTGTAATATCATTTTGAGTGCATAACAACATCAAACTGTTAAGCTTTTCATCTTCCATATGGTAGATCTCATTTTAGGCTTTACTCCCTTAAGAGCAGAAAAGCTTCTCTCTGCTGTACAGTTATCGAAAGAACTCGCTAAAGGTGGAACTCGAAAAAGATGAAACTCGTTTATTTTTATTTATTTTATTTATTTATCGGTGTATTTTTGTTTAATCGAATCGTACTTAAATTTAAGGTACCTAATGTAGTATTTTAAAGCAAAAACTCCTTTTAACCCGGCAAGTATACACGTAATAATTTGTCATAATGCAGTATATTATTTTCATTATTAAAATATTAAAAATGCAAAAACAATTTTTATTGATGGTGGCATCCCTGAATGGAAGCCTCTTGCCCACAAACATTTAAAACAGAGACAACTCTAGTAAAGAGATCTCGCCAATACTTCACCTCTTTGTCATATTGACTTGGACTGCATTCTGGACTGAGGTGGTCCCTTTTCTTAACATAAAAGCCAACACATTTTCCCCATGGTCGTCTAACCTTTCATGCTGCGAAGCAAGGGCGAAAGAGTTCTTCCAGTCGCTACTAGCAACCAAAACGCATATGGCTTGCTAGGCGGTGGTACATTCGCTGTAATTTTAATTATTTTTCTTTTTTCTTCCTCCAATTGTTTGGGCCCCCAAATCTTTTGCGTTCTAGGCATGTGCCTAGCGTGCCTAAGCGGAAAATCGGCCCTGCATGCCACTTGCAGTTCAGACAGTTTGGAAGGAAAAAATAGCAAAAAGCAAAAATGTGTATTAGCAATCAGAGATTTTTTGTTTGTTTTTGGTATTTTGTTTTTTCTTATAATAATTTTTTAACATTTTATTAGTTTATAAAAACTAATTATTTTTCAGTGAGTTTCAATTTGATTAATTGAATTTTGATTAATTTAATTTGGAATCAATAGTTCAATAGATCAATACTCTAATCTGAGATTAGAGAGATGAGATTTAATTGGTAGATTTGGAAACTTAATTTCTTATAAATGTTTTGAATAGCAAAATCATTACATTTAAAATTCAACAATTTAAGACAATGTAAAAATAAAATTTTATACATGTACAAATGGGCGAGTTTTCTCATATAGTTAAGGTTCCCATTTATATTGAAATGTATTTAATAAGTAACTATAATTATATATTAAAATTATTTTGGAATAAAAAGAATTAAAGAAAAACGGTTTGGAAGTGGAGAGCAGGCCGAAGCTTGCATGCACTCCGGTCACATATCTGGCCCATTATGCTACCTCCAATGTTGAGGCCACAACGTGTTGATGCACACCGGAAGGCCGAGCTAAGAAATTCCGTCAAGTCCGAGATTCGAACTCAGAATTTCCGCGCTGTAACTCGACCAGCGACCCCACCAATCCACGGCTGTGGCTAACTCACACTTTGTCCCATAATCAACAAACACAGCAAAATAAACCCCACCAACAAACTTCAGATCTGCTAACCTTTTTTTTCAACATTTTTCCGCACAGGTAGGTATAGTACAAAGTTAATGCTTAAGGTAAGTTACAAAGCAAAAAGAACAAAAAGTGTTAATTTTCTTGGTATTTTTATTATTATTGCACAGAAGAAGTCAACTGTATTATAATGTAACAATATAAAATTCATATGGTGGCAGGAGCATGAAATATTGGCATAACTATAAAATCGTATTAGTAATTGGCTCTATTGCAACTCCGTATTGCATTTTTATATAATCAGAAATTTTTTCGGCCATCATAACAGTAGGAGCCGCGGTATGACCAGCTAAGATAGATGGAAAAATGCTAATATCAACAATTCGTAAATTGTGGAAACCATGAATCATTCCTCTATTGTTTACCACCGAAGTTTTAGGATTGGGGCCCATTCTACAAGTTCCACTTTGATGGTAGGAAGACCCCGTCATAAGTCTGAAAGCGCAGATCCAGTAATCCTTACTTCCCAATTCATGGCTTCTACATTGCGGATAATCAACTAGAATCAGTGTAGCGTTAAGTTTTCTTAAAGGTTCTGCGGCTATAATTTTTTTAATCGTTTGAATTCCCTGGTATAAAATTTCTACATCATATTTATCTGCCAAAAAGTTAGGATCAATAAGTGGAAACTTGTACGGATCTTTAGATTGGAGTGTTACCGAACCAACTGATGCGGTTTTAAGAACAAAGGTAAAAACGTTCATGTGTCCTGGGAAAGTTAAACTGTCTGTGATCGCATTGTATGTTTCGTTCCTTAGCCTTAAAAATCTAACTAAAAATACTTCTAGTGATCCCGCCAGTAGAGTTAATACCATTTCGATATCTGGATAAGTTGGACTTGTTTCAAATTTACTTTGATAAAATCCAGCAACTTGGATATTTGAATACTGCGTCAGAGGTCCGTAATCATTCAAAAACTGTACAACTTGGTCATGGAGTGATACATTTGGTGTGGTTACATTTATTCCAACATATGCTGAATAAAATAAGGCGTGATCGTAAAGGGTTTTGCCTACTGGAAGATCGCTGATTACTGGAATTCTAAATTGTTCTAGGTGCTCTCGGGGTCCAATTCCAGATAACATTAAAAGTTGAGGAGTATTGATTGCTCCAGCAGACATAATAACTTCTTTGCTTGCTCTGGCTATATATTGTTTACCATTTCTTGAAAAGATTACCCCTTCTGCTTTTTTCTTCCCATGACCTATTATCACTTTGGTGACAAAAGCATTTGTTATAATTTTTAAATTGTCTCTTTCCAATATGGGTTGTAAAAATGCGGCATTTGTACTTTCGCGAAATTGCCGGCGGTTATTTACTTGTACTCGAAAGGCTCCTAATTGATTTCTTCCGTTATAATCTGTACTTGTAAAATCATGCAATGGTCTACTACTCTCTATGAAAGCTGCAGACTGGTTACTAAGTGGATTAACGTACTTAACATTCCAATAACCGTTTTTTCCGTGATATCCAGGATCTGACTCAACTTGGGAATTTTCAGATTTTATGAAATATGGTAAACATTCTCGATAAGTCCAACCGGGATTTCCTTGAGCCGCCCATCCGTCAAAATCGTCTTTGTTTCCTCTTACGTAAGATTCGTAGTTGATTATCGTGCTGCCCCCTAAAGCTCGACCTCTCACAGCTGGGCAGCGATTTTCACTCATCCCTACAAAAGTTTTCGTACATAAATAACTGTTTGTAACATAATTGTCGAATTGATAATTACAAACTTTAGACATACCTAAACATGAATATTTCTGCCGAGTACTGTAGTAACCCCAGTTATATTTCGATAAGTGTAAAAATACATGATTAGCTGGAATAATAGAAAAATTTGATTCTTGACCTCCAGCTTCGAGTAATAATATTTTCCATCTTCTAACCTCGGATAATCTATTGGCAACAACTGCTCCACCACCACCAGCACCCACAATAACAAAATCATATCGCCCAAATTCTAAAAAAAATTAATTGGAAACCGCAGTTTTGTAATCAAAACATTTTTTACCTTCAGTATAGTAGCTGTTCTGTGGTCTGTATTGCTCATTATCTGTGGGCGCCTCATAATTAAGAGCCTCTTCTCTTCCAGTTGTGATGAGATTTTCGTAGTAAGCTACCTCATCCTCGTTGGGATTCTGACCCCACGAATATTTAAAGAGCAATATTAGGAAAGCAAGTTTCATGTTTAAATGACTGGTGTTGCTTGTTCAACTTCTTTTAATTTTTTTTGCCTGCGTTGCTAGCTTTTTAAATGATTTTTTTGCATAAATTTTGTATTTTGCATATCTAAATCACCTAGTAATTCATTAAGATAATTCTAAAACATAAAAAAAAGCAAAAACGTAAAACGTTTCAATTTCCCACTAACATTAATAACGCGAGAAGTATCCAGCGCGAATCCACAATACTACCAAAATGTTAATAATCGCTAGCGCAAGATCGTACATCACTTTATGCAGATAGCTAAAAGATAATCTATTGATATTAGGAGCTAGTGATTGTATTTCTTTATTTGCGGATCTGTGAATAAAATTCAAATTTATCCAAATTTACAATTTGAATGCCGTTCAGGATATTTCAACAGTGCGGAAATATTAAGGTCGACTCCAGGTCGATCCTGAAAAACGCAGTACTTTAAGAGCTAGTCTCAACTTTTATTTGTTTCAATTCAATACTTATTTCATAGAACCCTAGATGTGGTTCAACAACTTAACAGAGTTTCAGCACAAGTGAAAGAATGAAGTGAAGAGGTGAAGTGCATATTTTAGTCGCATTCTGTAAGCACTACCATGTATTAACTCCCACACTTAGGGGTAGTGGGACATAAATGCTCACACTGTATAGCGAGTCCGGTCGTAAAGGTGACAAATCTCTAAGTTTCCAGGCCTATAAATGCTTGAATTTATTGAGTGGAAGCACAAGCGTAGAACAATGTATTGGGGTTTGGGTTTTTACTATACAAGCAATTGTATTTACCCTAAAAGTGTCCAATGCCATTTTATCAGACTTCGTGATTTATGATTTTGGGCACCTGCATATACGGGGTGTTTTTGTGACCGTGGAGAGCCTTTGAGTGATTGAGTGACCTTTGAGTGAGTGAAAGGACACTTTTCTAAGACAAATTTTCAAATAAAATTTTTGTCAAAGTCCAAACTCTCGGGGGGGGGGGTGCCTCCCTCTAAAACAAATTTTTGAATTTCAGATTTCAAATGGCCATAGCTCCGATTTTATTGATTTTTTAAGTTTAATGAATTACATCTCTTTTAAAGATCGTTCATTTATCTACAAATTAGATTATAACCTCTTATCCTCTAGAATCAACGGATTTTGAGTTATAAATTATATTAAGGGAAAAAATGTTTAAAATATTCAAGTTTGACCATTTTTGCTTTTCTTGCGAATCCCGTATCTCTTAAAAGAAACCTCTTAGAAAAAAACTGATGGAATAAACCCGATAGGGAATTTAACGGGCCACAACTTTGGTTAAATAAATTTTTTTGCAAAAACCAACCGTTTCCACAGAAATTCTAAAACTAATGAACAAGGTGTAGGTAAACAAGAAGAAATCAATTCACAAAATTTATTTTAATAAATTTTTGTTCCTTATATTAATTTATAACGAAAAATCCTTTAATTCTAGACGATACAGGGTTATAACCTAATTTGTAGATAAGCGAATGATATTTAAAAAAGTTTTAATCCAGTAATATCGGAGTTATGGCCGTTTGAAATCAGAAATTTAAAAAATTGCTTTACAGCAATTTAAATTATTTGCAATTTAATTGCTTTAGCAATACCTCAAAGGTTCTTCACGGTCATGGGGACACCCTGCATGTATGTCATGTGCTGAAGAAGCCTTATATCTTGTTTTTGATATGGTTTGTTAGAGAAATATTCTTCTTAAAGTAAAGATTATGATTAGATGAAAATTTTGCAATAAAATTTTCATACCGCAAAAGAAACCATGGCAATGACCGTTCCACTCGGAGTTTTTTGTGGCACAGATAAATAATTGAACTACAAGCTTTCAGAGTTATAATATACATATAAATTTTCATTTTATCACTTCAGTGATGTCAAAGTACACTATCTTATGCAAAACGAATTTACAAAGTAAAAATATAAAATTTAAAAATATTTAAAGCAAAAAATAATTATTAAAATTCTTGGTGAAAATGAAAATGTACATATTTACGGATAAGGATAACTTTTATTATATTCAAAATAGGCAAAAATAATTATTTCAGTTATTAAAAGTTATTTTTAGTTTTTAAAAATTCATTTAAATTATGTTGATAGCATTTTCGTATCCTACGTATGTTAATGACTTCTTCATTCAATTTTTAATTTTGTATTTATTTTGCATAATATAGCGAAATGCGGGTTTGTAAAAGTTTTCTTATTTGTATCAAATCAACCAGCGTTGAATCTAAAGATTTGACAGGCGAAGACGCCTCTAGACGCAAAAAATGGTCCTTCGGAAACATAGATGCCTAAATACACTTTTTAATATATTTTTATAAATATTTTTTAACGGACAACTAGAAGTGTAGAAGTTTTATCCGTCTCTCTGGGGAGGAAAGTTAGAATTAGTACTGGATCCAACTTGAACATTGATATAAATACGTTTCACAACAATCCACAGTGGGACCAACGCTCGTTAAAGTGGCCAAAAATACATTTTTGTCAATTTAAATTATGCTACAAGGTTCTGTGTATCTATAGAGGAAACATCGGTACACCTTTTCCTAGAATTTCAAGTGAATTGAAAAATATATCAGCTTTCTAGAGCGATGTAACATTGCCTTCCATTAATCGCTAATTTGAGTAGCATTTCGCACCGTACGACATCAATTTTTAACAAATTATTGTGCGGATTTCAGATTGGGGTTCAAAGTGGTATTTATAGAAAAGATGTCTTAAAGTATGTATTATCGAATAAAAAAAATTCTAAGACAATACAAATCTGCAACAATTAAATACATTGCTTCATTCTGGGAGCTGCTCAATAGAAAATCTCAGGCAATTCTCCAACTTTTTGTAGACTTACAAAAAATGTTACTGCTTTGAAAAAATATGCAAAAAATATATTAAACATTTCTTAAACACATTATGTAAAGATTGTAACCCCATTTAACCTCGTTTTCAAGTAATTCACGTTTTTGAACAACAGCGACGTACGACACGTCGTGTATGTGCAGATTCGACGATGAAAGTAAATGGTTTCAATTTGGCAAATGAGGAACGACTTATCAGTTTTTACTTCTCTAGAGATTAGATTTATAATATTCTTGCTGCTTAATAATGTAATAAAATTCTGAACCAAACATTATTACATTATTTATCTGCTGTTTAGGGATAAGTAGATGTAGGTAGGAATTTGAGTACAGATAAATAGATATTATAACAGAAAATACAAACAACTTTCTGATGTAAAACAGTAAAAAATTATTGCTTTACAATTTCAAACAATGAAGTATTTTTTGTATAATATAAAAATTTTTTTAAATAAAATTTAGTTAATTTATGCATTTTTACCTATTTCCGGAAGTTTTCATTTTCAGTAATAACAATATTTTGTAAACGCTTCTTTACTTAAGTACATTACCTTAACTAAAATCCGAATTCAGCTAATTCTTGTAAAATTAGAGATGCACTATTTTAAAATTACTGCAATAAAAAAGGTAAATCATTTGTTATGTGTATTAATATGTGTAGACAGCCTAAGACAGCCCTTATGCAATTTATTTTCTTACATTGCAATTTATGTACTTCTTAAAATATGTTTGGAACATTAAAATTAATGTTTCATTTTGAATGAACGTCTTTGATTTAGGTAGTGTATTCTAAGTTATGAAAATCATTATGTAGACTAAAAATAACCCGTAAAATGTGCCCTGCAATTTAATCATGAAGTTCCGTTTTTATAAAACCTATGACTTAGGTTGCCTATATTATGTAGTTGAATATAAAACTTAAACTTACGATAACTTTATCAGAAACCATCCCTTAGAAAACAGAACATAAGGGTCTCAATTTTAATTTGACTGTTACTGTATTAAATCGATGTGGTTTAACATAATGAACGCGAAAGAGAACTTTTTAATTTTTTGAATTAAAACATTTTTCACCACCAAAACACCCTCTAAAATCACCCCTGTCTAGTTTTTATTTAACTTATGCTTTTATTTATTTTGTGTACTTATGTACACAACCCGGGCAAATTATGTTTTATTTTACATCTTTGTATGTATGTGCAGTGTATCAAGGTGAGAATATTTTATCGTGTGGTATCATTCTTAAGTTAAATAAATTTGCAGTCCTGAGGAGGTTCACAAGCGAAACGTCGAATTGTACACAGTAGTTTTGTTTACAGGCCAAGTCCAAATTCCCAAAAATACTTTTTAGTTTATTTTATTTATTAATTTTCGGTATTATTTAGGCCAATTTTATAGTCATTAAAAGTAATATCATATTTTAATAACAACTCTTATAAAAAAACACACCTCTAAATCACCCCAGTCAATTTGGAAGTTTTTTATTGATTTTCTCGTGTTATTTATACCAACTTTAAGTCATTGAAGTCAAAATCTGATTTTTGGCCACTTTTTCGTGTTTTGGTCTCACTGTGCAATCCAATGTACACTCTAACACAGGTATAACTAAGGTACTCTAAGAATACAAATAAATTGATTAAGGATTGCAGTACATTTTTTTTCAATTTCTCCCAATACTACATTGAAATGATCACAAAAATGGAACCGTTTTACTAATCCCAGATGTAAACTTCCCTCCGAAGAAAAAGATGTAAATTTCCCTCCAATCAAAAAGGTTGCCACTAATCTCAGTATGTAATACAAAATACATGGTGATGCAGCAAGAAAATAATTACTTAAATATATTTATTTATTTAAATTTATTTATTAAAAACGTATTATTATTTGTTAATAGTTATTTACTCAAAATATTTTATTTTAATTTATTGCATAATATTGAAAAAATTTCGAAAATTAATTCGCCTCATATTCACACATTAATGTGACAATAATGATTATGAAATAATCATTACCACTGAGCCCTGACCTCAAAATTAATACTTAAAATTAGTTAAAATTAGTGCAAAGGGAGCGTCCATAAGTTACATAAGGATGATTTTTGTAATGTTTGACTCCCTCTTCTCCCACGTAAGGGTCCTTATAATAAATAATACCCTATAGATGTCTAAGATTTTAGAGTTGATCCGAGATTTGCCGTGGTTGCATTTGTCAAATCCAACCCTCCGCATCTTCCGTTCCGGTCCCCTCCGCTCCGGATGCGTTTTTGACAAACGCCATACTTATAGAAGGTTGGCTACCATGATGCTGTATTTGTCTCTGTCTTTCGCGAGCCGCACCAGTGTTGCGGCATCCGAAATACCGAACCATTGACTCAGATTCTTTAGCCAGCACTGCCTCTTCCTTACAAGGCCCTGCTTCCCCTCTATCTATCCCTGCACGATCAGTTGGAGAAGACCATATCTCGCATTTCGAAATACATGCCTGAAGTAAGCTGCCTTTCTTCTTTTAACGATGGTCAGGACTTCTCGGCCTTTATTCATTCGGCGCAAAACCTCCTCGTTGGTAATATGCTCAACCCAGGATATTTTAAGCATTCTCCGGTACATCCACATCTCAAAGGCTTCTAGTCTATTCATGGATGAAACCTTCAAGATCCATCCCTCGACGCCATAGAAAAGGATTGGCAGAACATAGCACCTTGCGACCCGCCATCGGGTTTTCAAATTTAGTTCTCGGCTACATAACAACGTCTTCATTCTAAAAAAGCAGTTGAGTGCCATCTCAATCCGTGCTCTCATTTCGTCTTCAGGATTCAAGTCCTCGTGTAGCCAGCATCCCAAGTACTTGATTTTGTCCACCTTCTCCAGTATATCGCCCCCGACACTAATATCTATGTTGTTGATTGGTTTTTTCGTTATTATCATTGTTTTTGTCTTTTGTTTGTTTATATTGAGACCGTATGCGTTGCTGACTGCACTTATTTTGTCAATCAGCATTTGTAAATCTTCAGGACTATCGGCGAGAATGAGGATATCATCCGCATATCTGATGTTGTTAATTAATCTTCCGTTCACTTTAATTACGTGTTGTGTTCCATCTAGAGCTTCTTGAAAAATATTGAAAAGAAGTGGTGAGAGTATACAGCCCTGACGAACTCCTCTTTGGATTTCAATGTCTTCGGTTGTAATATGTCCGAATTTCAGCTCAGCCGATTGATTCCAATACAGGTTCTGTATAATATTGATGTCTTTGTCGTCAATACCTATTCTCCGTAACAAGTTAATAAGTATGTCGTATCTCACATTGTCAAAATCTTTCTCGTAGTCAATGAAGCGGGCATATAGCGGTCGCTGTTGATCAAGACATTTCTGTGCTAAGACTTGAATAGAGATTATAGAATATTAGAGAAGATTAGAAGATTAGAGAATAGACTAGGTGTAACAAGGAATATTTATCCCAGTGAAATTTTACCCCCCGGTAAAATTTCCCTATAGAATTTTTACTGAGGGGTAAAAAAGTTAAAAATAATATCAGTGAATTTTTACCCCTTGAGGAAAATTTATAGGTAAATCAGAATTTTTATTACTGTTTATATATCAAATTCGATTATAGTTTATTCTGAGATACTAAAATATGTTCTTCAGATTTTGGAAGAATAAAAATAAATAAAATAAGATAATTTATTAGTTAAGTAGTAAAAGTAATAGTAATACAGGGTGGGGCGCGGGAATCTCCCACATTTTTACACATATTACACATAAACGTGTAAACATTACCAGCACAACGAATCTCAAGGAAAAAATGGCGAAAATGAAGAACATGAATCATCTGTGGAAGAAATTAATTGCATTACGGAAAAATCAAAATTTCGTTTCTGTCCCATAAAAAACGTTTGGTAAAAACGACTTTGTGAGAAGCTTGGACTTTCATTTGACAAGAATTTCGACTTTACAAGAACAAAAAATTAGTTGCTCCATTTGCCTCACACTGTTTTAGACGTCCGTCATGACGTCAGGGCAGACGGTAGCTGTTTTTGCATTACCGGAAGTGAAGAACAGCACAAGGAAGTATGAAAGCTAATTTCTGAATTTATGAAAACTCAAAAACAAGAAGTTGATATGTTTTCTGGTGTTGAGAATTACATGAATATCACGAAAATAGACAAACATGCAATTTGGGCAACAGATGTTGAGATGCTCTTCACTGCAGTACTCATAAGAACCGATATAATATTTGTTTATTCAAATTTCAAAAAATCCTGCATGGCTAAGGTTTCCAAGTTTAAATCACCTTTCCGATGAATCTAATTACAAAAATCTGGCAATATATTTGAACAGTAAAAATTCAAATCATTTTGAAATAGTAGTTTCGGTAAAAAGAAGTGTATAAGAAAATGTAATTTTTAAATAAATTTTGTGTTAAACTTTTAAATTATCCTATTTTATTCTTCAAATATCTGAGAGAGGTAATTTAGCATTTCGCAGTAAAATATTATGGAATTTGATACATAAACAGGTATAAAAATTCTTATTTACCTATAAAATTTCTTAAGAGGGTAAAAATTCACTACGAATATTTTGATCTTTTTTACTCTCCGGTAAAAATTCCCTAGCGAAATTTTACGCCCTAATCATTTTTTACTGAAGGTAAAATTTCGCTAGGAAATATCTAAATAGTTTGGAATTAGATGTAAACAAAGCGTAAATTTTGCTAGTATAAAACTGCCTAATTATAAACCAATTTCATTGGTTAATTATTTCGATGTCATCGGTTTAGTATAAATTTTATATTATTCTTAAAAAAAACAACTATAATGTAAAATTTGGCCGTTTTAGAAGGCAGAAGGTAAATATAATAACATTTTAGGTTAAAATTTGGAAGTATAAGAACTTTTAGTATGGTCAAATACTAGTACAGACTGGATAAATTCATTATAATTTTTGTCAAAGTCACATATTTACAAATTTTGTATAATTTATATACAAATAAGGTATGATTACCGGATGTACCATTTTAACATTATCTGTTACAGATAGCATATACTTTTAGTTTAACCTATGGGGTCGGTAACCCAAATAAGAAAAATAAAAATTTAGCTTATTAAAATAAGCGGCGTAGAATGACACGGTAGCACGTGGACATACTCTAGTTTGTATTTTTAGATGTTTTTTATAATACTTATTTTACATTTAATATAAAACTTCTTTGCAGTTGGTGATACAAAATTTTAAAAATCTTGCTTTTAACAAGATTATAATTTTTATAATTAGATAACTTGGCGTTTTGCCGTCCGTGTTGACCGCAGTGGTCGGTTTTACGGAGCGACTCCGTGATTGTATTTTTTGAGTCGTTTGTTAAAAATTTATTTTGAATATTTTGAAAATAAGAGTTTTAATTTGTAAAATACGAGCCATGTGGTATTTTTGCACATTTTTCAAGTCGAGATATATCACAGAAAATAAATGACATATGGATGGAATTAACACCGTCGATTTTAACTTAATATAATATTTTTGGATTTGGAGAGGTAGGGTCATCACAATATCTATTGAGATGATCCTGCTCTCAAAATTAAAAATTATCAAATTAAACATCGACGATATTAATTTCTTAATAAAATAAAACTTTCATTGTTGTCAGTATCGGCTGGCCAATTGTGCGCGATAACACCACAAATCTCGCACTTACATTTTCTGCTTTCTATTTACTCACTATCCAACTTAGTTCAAAAAACATCCAAATTAATAATAAAAACTTACTCACAACGAAATCAACAAACTTTATTCTCACAATAAATTAATTAGAAACGCAAAATTATAAACTTTTACGGAGACCCTCCGTAAACGCGTCCGTCCGTTTTGACGGACCTGAGAACGCTCTCCTAATAATTTCTCGTACCAACATAAAAAAATAGTTGGCTCGAACAATAATTTCAATATATACAAATGCTGACCCGTCAAAATAGCCCGATGACAAAATAGCACCGACAAAATAGCCCAATGACAAAACAGCCCCGACAAAATAGCCCCGCCATAATAGCACCGACAAAATAACCCCGACATTTACAAATATACTAATAGAAACGGAACATTTTTCGTAAATGTTATCAAATTTTGTCTCTAATTAGACATGTCTTTTATAAGACATAATACAGGGCATTTTTTCATTCTCCACCCTGAAACGAGTTTCACCTTTTTCGAGTTCCACCTTGGACAAATTCTTTCGGTCTTCAGGGATATTTTTAGTTAGTTCAGTCTTTGTCAAAACGGCTCGGAGCGCCCAGAGCGGAGGGGACCGGAGCGTAGGGTAGCGCAGAGTCGAATTTCAAAAAGACAACCATGGCAATACACGCATCCATCATAAAAAATAGTTCTGCGGTTTCTGTGGTGCAATTTTGAAAAAATAAAGTATATAATATTAATCTATTAAATCTATTGCAATTAATACCTTACTTATCGTAATACCGAACCTATATTTGCGCAATTTACATTTCAGATTACTATCGACCTTTTTGCTTGGAGCGCAATTTACAATTATTTTATATTTATACCTGCCTAATTTGCGAAATTCACATTCACCCATCTTCACTGCTCACCAATTTGTAATGAAAAAATTTAAAAAACTTGTGCTATCGGGTTATTTTGTCAGGGCAATTTTGTGGGGGCCATTTTGTCGGGGCAATTTTGTCGGGGCTATTTTGACGGGGCTCTTTTGTCGAGGCTATTTTGTCGGGGCTATTTCGTCGGGGCTATTTTGTCGGGGCTATTTCATCGGGGCTATTTTGTCGGGGCTATTTTGTCTGAGCTGTTTTGACGGGGCTATTTTGACCGGGGCTATTTTGTCGGGGTACCATCCCAAGCAACATTTTAACCTGGGAAATCCCTGACAATTTCCTGGCAGTGAAAACTCAGACAGGACCTGTTCCTGCGGCAGGGGTTAGAAAAGTCTGCCACAGGTGCTGTCTGAGGAAAATGGCCCTTGGATTTACCCTGTGAGAACGCTGTGACATACTCGGTTGAAAGCAAGCAGGTGCTGGCGCATACCTGCACTAAGCGCCCTCCGTAAGCCAGGTAATTGCTTGGGAGAACCCCGAGGCAGGTATAAGGAAAGCTTGCTACAGGTGGTATCTGAGTAAAATAGAACCTGTACCAAGCCCACCGTAAACCCGAGAAAAGCCTGGATCAGTTTTAATTTCCACGTGTTAAAAAAATTTATTGATTATTTAATTAAAATAATTATATAATTTTCACTAAATGAAAAAATTTAATTTCTTTAATTTTTAACTTATTATTTTTAAATTTTTCTATTCATATTTTTACTAATTTTTTTATTAATTAATTATTATTAACCCTGTATAGTTTCTATTCTAAGAATATTTAACGATTTTTTCTACTATTTGTTTGATTTCGGTCATCTTGTATTCTCCTTGGGGTGCATATAGATGGAGTCTGAAAATATAAATTTTTAAAATCTTACCTTCAATGGGGTTCGAACCCGGGACCTCACTTTCGTAGTATTTGTACGTTGACCACTGAGCCATCGCGCTTGGTTGTAAAATTTTCATTATTGTGCTACTCATTTCTTGTGGTTAAAAAAAAATAATAACTGATTATGATTAATCAAAATCAGATAATATAATCAGATAATCAGGTCTATTATGTATCACAACCTTTAAAAATAACGGTCAACCTTTATATTATAATAAAGTTTTAAAATAGCGTAAAGCGAGAAACATTATTATAGCTAACATGTGTCAGAAAGAGAAAGTAATATTTCTATTTTCGAATCAAAACGCGGTTCATCAATTTTTTATTTCATAACGGTCACTGTTATAATAACGTTTGTGATACATAATAGGCCTACATATCTAGTTACCAATTACAAATTTTAAAATATATAAAAATATCTTTTATATAAAATATCGTAAAATCGTAAATTAGTGATTTATTTTTTAATAAAATTATTTCTATCGTGATAATGCGATATAACTTTATTTCAATCTTAATCATGATAGATTCTCTAATAACTTATTATTAATTAGTATATTTCTGCAACTTTTTCTTTAAAACATTTTTCGTAACACCCCCCCCCCCCGTTCTTTCATTACTAATATATTTTTAAAATATACCTGGTTCTACCCTGTTACAAAAGAAAAAAAATTTTTTTAAAGTTTATTAAACAAAATTATAATTTGGCGCTAAGTTACATTTACAATTTTACAATGTACAATACCTACTAATTAATATATTACCTATTATTGAAATGTTCTTCTTATTAATATTTAATTCTGCTATAATTACTTATCGATCATGTCTGACAAAAAATTAGTTTAAAATATTATTAATTCCAAATTGCTTAAATAAAAAAAATTTATTATCAAACTTAAAATTTGAAAAACTGTATATCTTTCATTAAATAATACTGTTCAATTTAATCGTTGTTGATAAAAAAAAGATTAAGGATTTGTCACGTGTTTTGACAATTTTTTAAACCTGCAATTTAATATACCCAGGGCAAGCGCAGGCGAAACGCAGCAATAAGCGCAGGTAATTTTCAGGTAAAAATAATATCCTGCATTTTACTTCAGTCAGGCCAAGCGCAGGCAAAAGTAGCAATAAATACAAGTAATTCCCAGGTACAAATATTAACCTGCATTTTACTTGAGACAGGCCAAGCGCAGGCAAATCGCAGCAATAAGCGCAGGTGATTTTTCAGGCACGGAAAATAACCTACAGTTGCCTTGAGCCAGGCCAAGGGCAGGACTTTCGCAGGTATCGCTAAATAACCTGTCAATTATTATTTATTTTGTGTCAGCCAGGCCTACCTCAGGGTTGCCAGGTACATTTTGATTTTACAGGCAATTACCAGGATTGAAATGTTGCTTGGGATACAAATTTACAAAAGGCTATAGCCGGGTAAGCATGGGGAAATGGCCCTTACACCGATTTGGCTCATTTTTTTTTAGATATTCCTTTCAAAGCACTATTAAATTTTCCAAAATATTAGATCCTAAATGTTGATAGTTTCTTAGAAAAAAATTATTTTCGAAATTTAGAAAAGAATTTTTTTCTCAGAAAGTATTATTGCAAATTGAATGATTTTGGAATATGTTATATAGGTACTTAAGATCTAGTATAAGTGGTATTTTTTTTGTGGTATTAGCTACACATCAAATAGGAAAAAAACGGGAAAAAAGTTTTCAAAAATTAAAAAAATTAAATTTTGGCCGTACAACAATCACCAAATTTTTGTCAAATATTCCTTTTATATGCCCTTATAACATATATTAATTTCAAAATTTTACGAAGGGTATAACATATTGATATTTATAAAAGTTCTTACCTAGATGCACCGGCCAGCATCGATTGTCGTAATAATCATAATAAAGAAATAGAAAATACCATTTAATTGTAATTATATAACTAATCATTTAAGTAACTAATGGTTATCACTATCGCCTTTAATGATATTCTCTGATATGTTTGAATTTTTAAATTAGTCCGTCAGGATTTCAGCAGGTTCTATTATTTTTGCACAATATCTTGCATAGCATACATAATATCAACAACCACAAAATTTTTGTCAAATATTCCTTACATATGCTCATATACCATATATGTATTAGTTTATTTTAAAATTTTAAGAACAGTATAATAACACATTAATATTTATAAAAGTTCACAATAGCACGTTTGTGAAATTGTATTTTATTTATTAATACAAATACTGCTGTAATAATATCTTTTCTACAAAAACGGCAATATTTGCAAATTCACAAACTTCACTAAATTCACGCATATCTCGAGAAAATCATATCATTGCTTTTTACAGTATCTCCTATATACTTGTAGGACATACATAATTTGGTGATTGTTGATATTATTTATGCTATGCAAGATATTGTGCAAAAATAATAAAACCTGCTGAAATCCTAATGAACTAATTTAAAAATACAAACATATCAGTGAAAATCATTAAAGGCGATAGTGATAACCATTAGTTACTTAAATAATTAGTTATATAATTATAATTAAATGGTATTTTCTATTTCTTTATTAAATTATTATTACGACAATCGATGCTGTCCGGTGCATCTAGGTAAGAACTTTTATAAATATCAATATGTTATACCCTTCGTAAAATTTTGAAATTAATATATGTTGTAAGGGCATATAAAATGAATATTTGACAAAAATTTGGTGATTGTTGTACGGCCAAAATTAAATTTTTTTAATTTTTGAAAACTTTTTTCCCGTTTTTTTCCTATTTGATGTAGAGCTACTACCATAAAAAAATTACCACTTATAGGTCTTAAGTACCTCTATAACATATTCCAAAATCATTCAATTTGCAATAATACTTTCTGAGAAAAAAATTCTTTTCTAAATTTCGAAAATAATTTTTTTTTAAGAAACTATCAACATTTAGGATCTAATATTTTGGAAAATTTAATAGTGCTTTGAAAGGAATATCTAAAAAAAAAAAATTAGCCAAATCGGTGTAAGGGCCATTTCCCCATGCTTACCCGGCTATAAATAGCCTTTAAACAATAAATTATTTACAACAAAACAAATCCCACTTTTGAAAAACAACAATACAAATTTTTAAATTTACAATAAAATAAAATTAAATTCAAGTACAAAATAAAATTTTAAAATTAAAATTTAAATAAATTAATTTTGGAACACGACAATATATTGTCATGTTTTTTTTATGACTTCCAAATTGGCTTTATATTTAAATTAATGTCAATCCAAAATAAACTTCAATAAACAATGAAATAATTTCAACAAAATTTCCAAATAATCGTCCAAATTAAGTAATTCTTCATAACTCGTAATAATAAACTTATTCCATCTATAATTAAATTTATTTCCAAATAAACTTTTCATAATTAACAAATTTCAAAAAACTCAGGAGACAAAATTTTACTCTTCATCTACGGCGGCCATTTTGGCGAAAAAGCCAGGTTTTCACTCGTACGTGCTGCCACCTTAATTTTATTGGCGCCAAAACAATTAAATTCAATATTTTATAAAATTTTGTTTTTCAAATTTAATTCCACAATTTTTATACAGGACAATATATAAAGCTAAATTATACAACGTTTTTATGCAACTCTTTTGAATTCGTAATTCGTTTTTATTACTTCCTTGTAAATAAGGAAGTATTGTAATCTCGTTTTTTTTTGGTTTTCAGATTTGGATGAAAATATTCGTTTTGACCTTCCCTGAATCCATTTTGATTAGTTTTGTCGGGACGTCGTAGAAAGTTGAAATTTTGTATTTGAGACTCTTACAGCATCTAGTTGTGGACCTCCTATTTTTGGTTGCAATTGTCCAGGCAAAAAGGGCACTTTATCCTAGTTAAAGTGATACATGAAGGGCACGAACGGATTAACGAGATTCTAACTATAAAATAATTATTCTACATTTTAGTTATTAAGAAAAGTATTAACAGATTAACAAGGAAATCATATGATGTCCACATCAGATATTTTTATTTTAACCTATAGCCAATGAAATTGCTGAACGTTTTCTCGGTAAGTTTTTTTGTATATTGCATTTTTAATTTATATGCTACAGTAATAAGTCTAATATAATACTCCTAAGAAGTGAATACAGTCTGAGCGTAACATACACTTTCAAATTATATAATAAAATATTTAGTATCTAATAAATAAAGATATATAAAATAAATAATAAAAATAAAACAGAAATAGTAATTTGGAGTCCTGGCATATTATGTTTAAGTATGTATGACAACTTTATCGCAGCTAATCTATGGCCTGAGTTGGCTATTCGGAAATAAATTGGGAATACTGAAAGCTAAGAATAATCTGGCACTGTGGGCCAGAAAAATTGTGATGCGGGTTGCCTAATTGAGTTATATACCGTGTTATGTACCATGTTATGTATCGTTATATACCTTTGTGTACCGTTATATGCCGCTATATCTACCGTTATATACCGCTATTAGGCAACCTGCTACACAATTCTGCCTGACCCAAGTGCCCCCATACCTACTATCTTAGCTACTAACAAAACAAAAGCAAGGGGTGGTTCGAGTTTTGTTGTTAACCAAATGAAAGTCATCCATATTCAAATTTTTGATTGTTTAATCAGAATTACTTATATATTTCTTTATGTACGGACGGCTACTTCTTCAGGTGTCTATTCGTTCTGAATAAATTCGTTCATTTAAGCCAAGATGACGTACTAAGGAATTTAATTAAAAGGACGGTTTCCCGTTACCTTCGTCTTAACCCAAAAATTGAACTTGAGTTGTAGGTCACAGCAGTGAAGTTGGCGCGACCAGGCTTTGATCTGCGATTTCCCGCTTAGCTCTTCGATTTGGAGATGTATGGGACTGCGCCACAGAGGTAGTACCCTTTACCACAACGGTCACATTAAGTATGCCCAGGGCAGGAGATACTGCATTGACCTGCAGGCCAAACTAAGTGAGGGTAACCCGATATGGTGAAAGTATCCTCTGATCTAAAGTGGGCGGATACAAACGGGAAACTATTCTGGTATATCATTCCCAGGAAATCACTATGGCGAGAAACAAAACACAAATGGCCCCTAGTCCCGGGTAGCCTTTAAATGGGCAGGAGTGCAAAGCACGTGAAATGTTTGCCGCTGGGAAACTATACAATGCAATCAACAAAATGCATGGAATGCATGGAATGCAAATCAATATCATGGGCGTCAGCGAACTCAGATGGCCAGGCGTGGGAACTTACCAACAAGAGCATGAAACACTATACTAACCTGGAAGCAATGAAAATGACAGATACCATCGAAATGGTGTGGGCATCTTGATCGATGCAATGGTCAAGTATGTGAAAAACTTCGTGCCTATCTCTGACAGAATTATGTTGTTGTAGTTACAAGGTCAGCCACTCAAAGTAAAAATCCTATAGGTGTACGCACCCATCTCGGAAAGAAAGCATGATGATGAAGTAGAAAGGTTCTATAGTATGATTGAGAAAGTCCTCAGCAGCCCAAATAACAATGAAATAACCAATTTTTAATGAAATAACTATTGTTATGGGGATTTTAATGCAAAAAATGTATTATGAACCAAGATTATTGCTTGGGAGAACGCAACGAAAGAGGAGACAGACTATACCAGTTTTATTAAGTAGCGGAAATGGTGGTAACCAATAGATGGTTTAAATTGCCTAAGCGCCGACGTTGCACGTGGTAGTCGCCTTAAGCAAATTAGCCCAGAATCAACTAGAAAATAAACTGATTATTTACTGATAAACAAAAGATTCAGAAATTTGCTGAAAAGAATTACAACATATCCTGGGGCTGATATAGGCTCAGACCATAATACTTTTGCCGATATAAAGATGAGAATGAAGTCTAATCAGAAAAAAGAATTTTCAAGAAACATTGATACCTTGAGACTACGAGATGAGGAAGTAAGAGAAGCCGTAGCATTGGACCTCAATGAACAATTAAGCCAAATACCTAGAATTATGATTCTGCTGACATAAATGAACAGTAAAACGAAATAAAGCAAATCTTACTGAGAACAGACACCCATCACCCAAAAACTTCAAACCGTATCAGAAAAAGGTAATGGATGACAGAAGAGATATTGGACCTAATGGAAAAGCGGCGATTACTAAAACAAGATATAACGAAATACAAAGAAATTCAAAATATAAGAAGAAGAGCAATCCGAACAGGAAAATCGCAATGGATGATAGAGAAATGCGAAGAAATGGAAACACTAATAGACCAGAACGACCTATTCAGTGCGCATAGAAAAGTGAAGAAGATAGCCGGACTCTACAAGAAGCGTATACCTGTGACACTACTGGACAACTCTAACAAGATCATCCTTCAAGAAGAGGAAAATATAACGGAATGGGAATCATATAAATATGATCACTAGAGACCGGATTTATAAGCACTAAAAGCGTGTAAACAAAGCATTAGGCTTAATTAGGCTTTACAAAAAGCTGCTAGAATTTTTTCAATCCAATCAAAACAAATATTAGCAGCATTTTGTAAAGCCTCATTAAGTAAAGCTTTGTTTACCCGTTTTTAGTGCTTATAAATCCGGTCTCTACACATTGTTCAAAGACAGCAGACCAAATTTTGAGACAGACGATAAAAAGCCCGAGAAACCTTACATCTTGAAGTCTGAAGTACCATTTGCTATATAAATAGCAAAAGAACAGGAAAGCTATGGACCAGATGGGATACTTATGGAAATGATAAAAATCATAAATGAGGATAATATCTACCGCGTGGTAAACTTGTTCAACAACATATATGACTACGGGAAGATCCCTGAAGAGTGCTTAACGTCAATATTCGTGCTTATTCTAAAAAGGATAACAGCGCCCAATAAAATGCAGTGATTATCGACTGATTAGCCTTATGAATCATTAGTGAAAGACCTTCTTACGGATAATGGATGCTCGTATTCGCTCTAAGTTCAAGCGAGACTTAGATGATTTACAATTTCAGTTCAGACAGGCATTCGGAACAAGTGAGGCGTTGTTTGACTTCAATATTCTGATGCAAATATGCAGAGACCAGCATAGGGATGTGTTTGTGTGTTTTATAGACAATAAGAGGTGTGCGGTGTGGGCGTAGACGGAAAGGATGTCATAATAATAGAGAACCTATACTGGTACTAACATGGAGAGTTCCAAGTTGAACATTAAAAAACATTGGAACTGGAGATCCAGAGAAGCGTATGACAAGAATGTATACTCTTCCCACTACTATTTAATTTATATTCGGATAAGATTTTTAAGAAGGCCCTGAATGAACTCGCTCTGGGGATTAAAATTTGTCGACATCCGTATAAGCACAATTAAGTACGCGGACGCCACTGTGCTCATCGCAGAATCTTTCGAAGACCTTCAATTACTGCTATGTCGAATAAAACATGAAGGAGACCAATTGGGTCTAAATATCAATATCTTCAAGACTAAATTGATGGTAATCAGCCGACAAAACCATGAAGACGTGACGATTTGCCTCGAGGGGGAACAAGTGGAGCGGGTGAAAATATTTGGGTAGCCCGATCACTGAGGATTTGGACCCGGATAGAGAGGTTAGTGACTGTACTGTGACAATAATTTAAATATTAAAATGCTACCTTTGGACTGTTCTAGTAAGTAAACACCATGAACTGTCTGGAAGTCTTTGAGATGTGGTTACTAAAAAGAAGCTCCGAATATCCTGGGTAGAGAGGATCACAAAGGAGCGAGTCTTGAAAATAATAATTCTCTCAGTGCGCTGTAGACTTATTAGCCAATGTAAACCGGAAGATGGGAAAAACTCAGTATTTGGTATTTCTGTTTTACCTGCGGGACCGATATCATCCCACTGCTAAACAAACTTTTCCTAGTGTCAAATCCAAACTACTCTCAAAAAACTAAAGTTCTACATTCGCCTAACATTCTAATTTAAAAATAATTTACAAAACTGAAGAAGCAGTGGCAACTTTAACAGCAAATTAATATTCAAAACATAGGACTTTTGGACTGAGAAAGTGCAACAACTAACAGCCAGAAAGCACACATTGGCTTTGTGGGAAAAGCAAAAAGCTGAAACAAGATTTAAAAAGCTTTGAATAAGGGGACAAAAAAAAACAGAAACCAAAGTTTTCCTACGATCTCCAGCAGAAAATCCCAACCAATCTTCTTCGAATGCTTCTATCTGACGATAAAATATAGAATATAACAACTAAGGAAAACAGACAAACACCAAACACAAACAGCAAGATGAATCCATCAATAAATGGTCTGGTCTATAAATATAAATATGGTTATGGCCAAGAATGGTTCGGTCTCTATTTACAAAGCGACCTCTAGTTACTCCAAAACTTCAAGAAACTTTTTCAAAAACTCATCAAGATCTAAAGTCATTCTGAAATCATCTATCAACTGAACACACTAATCGAGGGAATTCACATTTTCCCCAGAACTCTTCCACACCGTTAGGTAATACAAAATAATACTAGAGATAAGTTATTATCACACAGGGAAAAATTGTTAATTATTTTTAATTATTTGTGTCATGTTGTCTGAAGAAACAATATCATATTAACGGAAATATTGACAACTACAAAATTGTATTGGTAATTGGCTCTATCGGAATTCCGTATTGCATTTTTATATAATCGGAAATTTTTTCGGCCACCATAACTGTAGGTGCTGCGGTATGACCAGCTACGTTAGATGGAAAAATGCTACCATCAACAATTCGTAAGTTGTGGAAACCATGAATCATTCCTCTATTGTTTACCACCGAAGTTTTAGGGTTGGGACCCATTCTGCAAGTTCCACTTAGATGGTTGGCAGAGCCTGTCATTAGTCTAAAAGCGCAGATCCAGTAATCCTTACTTCCCAATTCATGGCTTCTACATTGCGGATAATCAACTAGAATTAGTGTAGCGTTAAGTTTTCTTAATGGTTCTGTGTCTATAATTTTTTTAATTGTTTCAATCCCTTGATATAAAATTTCTACATCATATTTTTCCGCCAAATAGTTGGGGTCGATAAGTGGAAACTTGAAGGGATCTTTAGATTGGAGAGTTACCAAACCAACCGATGTGGTTTTAAGAACAACAGGAAAAACGTTCATGTGACCTGGGAAAGTTAAACTGTTTGTGATAGCGTCGTATGTTTCGTTCCTTAGCCTTAAAAATCTAACTAAAAATACTTCTAGTGATCCCACGAGCAAAGCCAAGATCGTTTCAATATCTGGGTAAGTTGGGTTTGTTTCAAGTTTACTTTGGTAAAATCCAATTACTTGGTTATAAGAATATTGTGTTAGAGGACCATAGTCATCCAAAAACTGTACAACTTGGTCATGGAGTGATATATTTGGTGTGGTTACATTTATTCCAACATATGCTGAATAAAATATGGCGTGATCGTAAAGAGTTTTTCCTACTGGAAGATTGCTGATTACTGGAATTTTAAATTGTTCTATGTGCTCTCGGGGTCCAATTCCAGATAGCATTAATAGTTGAGGAGTATTGATTGCTCCAGCAGACATAATAACTTCTTTGCTTGCTCTGGCACAATATTGTTTACCATTTTTTGAAAAGATTACTCCTTCCGCCCTTTTCTTTTTAGAGCCTATAAGTACTTTAGTGACGAAAGCATTAGTTATAACGTTTAAGTTTTCTCTTTTCTTCAAGATGGGTTGTAAAAATGCGGTATTTGTGCTGTGACGAAATTGTCGAAGGTTATTTACTTGTATTTGAAAGGCTCCTAATTGATTTCTTCCGTTATAATCCGTACTTGTAAAATTATGCAAAAGGCTACTGCCTTTTATGAAAGCTGCAGATTGGTTACTAAGTGGATTAAAGTACTTAACGTTCCAGTAACCGTTTCTTCCATGATACCCAGAATCTGACTCCTCTTGGGAATTCTCTGATTTTATGAAATACGGTAGACATTCTCCATAAGTCCAACCGGGATTTCCTTGCGTTGCCCATCCGTCAAAATCTTCTTTGTTTCCCCTTGCATAAAACTCAAAGTTGATTGCGCTGCTGCCGCCTAATGCTCGACCTCTCACGATTGGGCAGCGATTTTCATTCATCCCTTCAAACATGAAATTACATAAATAACTAACCATTTCGTTTGGTTGCATATAGATAATAATTATTAATTTTAGATATTCTAGTACCTAAACATGAGTACTTCTGCCGAGTGCTGTAGTAGCCCCAATTAAATTTTGAAAAGTGTAAATATACATGATTAGCTGGAATAATAGAAAAATTCGATTCTTGACCTCCAGCTTCGATCAATAATATTTTCCATCTTCTGACTTCGGATAATCTATTTGCAACGACTGCTCCACCACAACCAGCACCTACAATAATAAAATCCCATCGCCCAAATTCTAAAAATGATTAATTTGTATCAAAAGCGATTTAATCAAATTATTTTACCTTCAGTATAGTTGCTGTTCTGTGGTCTGTATTGTTCATTATCTGTGGGGGTCTTATAATTAAGAGCCTCTTCTCTTCCAGTTGTAATGAGATTTTCATAGTAAGTTATTTCATCCTCGTTAGAATTCTGACTCCATGAACATTTCAAGAACAAGAGCCATATAAGGAAAGCTAATATCATGTTTAAATGATTGGTGCTGGTTGTTCAACTTGTTTGAAAGTTTGTTTACCCGTGGTTGCTGTGCCAGAGCTTCTATTTGAATAATTTTTCTAATTTGCATATCTATGTAAGTACCTTAGTAATTGAATGCCTGCGATGATATGGCACATTTAAAAAGTATGAATAAATTTAAATAATATAAAGGTTTGCATTACAACTTTTGATTTTTTTTACCATTTAATTCGATTTTCCAATATTTTTATAACAAAAAATCAAAAAAAAAACACGAACAAATAAGCAAGGTGTATGTTCAAACAAAAATTGGTAAAAATTTATAATTGATAAACTTTAATAATTTACATATTAAAATATTGGAATTAATTGTAAACATTTTTTGCATGAGTTGAAAGAAAACGTTTAAACAATGTGTAAGTATAACAAAAAACACAAACAAACTAGACTATAATCATTTGAATTAAATTTCTGATTAAATTTTTAAATTTTTTTATTTTAAATTAAATTTCTTCTTCTTCAGACTTTTTCGTTCCAATTTTGGACATAGTCCTCCCCTTTATTATGCCATTCTTCTGGGTTACGCGCCGTTTGCATCCATTTTCTTCCGGTTATCTCTCTTATGTCATCTGCCCATCTTTTGGGCTGTCGTCCGACACTTCTTTTACTACATCTCGGTCTCCAATTTATGATTCTGGTCGACCATCTACCGTCCTCCGCTCTCATAAGATGCCCATTCTAACTCCATTTCTGTTTTGCTATCTTTTGAGTTATGTCCGTAATTCCCGTTTTTCACGAATCCATTCTTTGCGTTTCCTATAAAATAAATATTTTCATTATGTTAATAATAAAATTTTATATTTATATTTAATAGCATTACATTCATTTCGAATTGAGCTGTCCCATTGGGACTTACAAAATCTTTTTTGGGAGGGGTAAAAGTTCTCATTATGTTACAAATCAAATAATTCAAGTGGTGCCGTTTCTCATAACCTGGGATGTGTCTTCGCTTCTTTTACTATTGATCTCCATATCGTGCGATTTCTGTAAGCCTATCTTCAGTTTGTGATTCAATCAATCTCAAGTCCTCCATCACACCGTCCCACCGTAGTTTCTGCATTTAATATCGTAATATCGTCCCATCGTAGTTTCGGTCTTCCTCTGGGTCGGACTCCATCAGGTTCCCACAACATCACTTTCTTTATCCCTCCTCGTCATTACTTCTCATAATATGGTCTACCCATTTCATTCTTTGCGCCTTTATGAATCTTACTACGTCTTCCCCGTTCATCTCCCTCTGAATCTCGTAGTTAATTTTCGCACAATTACTCTCGTTATTTTTCTTTTAAAGACTCTAAGGTCCTCTTTCTCTCTACGCGTTAGGCACATTGTTTCCGATGAGTATGTCACTACTGGTCTTATCAGAGATTTGTAGATTTGGATCTTCGCATGTCTTGATATTTGCTTGTCTCTCAGTATCTGTCTATTTGCGAAATATGCTCTATTTCCAGCTTGAATTTTGCCTTAACTTCCGTTGTTCTGCTGTTATTGCTATAAAATTACTTATATGAAATAGGTACATGGAAGAAGAAACATGAGCATTAGAATTTTAATTAAAAATTAAAAACGACGATGTCCAACACTGTACTGTTCTGAATTAACAACTAAATCTTAAGCTTTGTAGAAATGTTGAAGTCGTTTATTTGCAATCAAATTCAAATCTATTATAAATAATTGTAAAGTTGAATATTAATATTAAATGCAGTAGCAACATGTTAATTACACATATGACAGCTAAAATTATTATACACAATTTGCCTCATCAAGTAATCAAAATTGAAAGACCTATAAACGAGTATAAACAATGAATTTTCACAATTCCTCCACACGAAACACAATAAGCAAGTGAAAGTATATCGGATACTTTAGTTACAATTCTTAGCAATTAACAAAACAAAAATATAAACAAAATACTACATGGAAAACGAAAACTCTTTATTAGTAAGGATCTAGAAAAGTGCACCCACGTATTTCTAAGATGTGACTCCAAGATGTGACTAGAAAAATAAGTTTCAGTTAAAATTTTGTGTGCTAATAGAGCTATTAAAATGCAAGCATTGGTGAGGAAACAATTGACCCAAATGTAAAAGCAAGAAAATTACGGAAAATATTAACTGAAATCTTACTTTATCTATTTTTTTGTGAAAATTTGTTCGGTGGCTTGTTATATGACGTGAAATTCATTTCGCAAGTTTGTTTTCAAGGTCATTTATATTACGTACATGTAAAGTGGTCACATCTGACAGTTTACAATTTAATAATTATTTTAGAACGATTGAAAATTTGTGTGCTTTATTGAAAATGGTAATTTTATATTAATAAAGTATATCTTTTCTTGTTTATTTATTTTTAATTTTTAAATAACTCTTCTTTAAACAAAAAAATTTTGTAGTGTGTTGGTGACAAACCGTACTTTAGCATTAGGAATTGTGTGGAAAAAGCCTTCGGCCAAATGCCCACTTCTTGAGTGACCACCAATATAGTACACACCAAACAAATCTCCAGAAATGTGTTACAGATTCCCATAAAATTTGGTGTACTGATGATTGGAGGTATTGCGGCAGAAGTGACAATATTATTTTTTTTGATTGGAGGTAGAAATAATTTTGAAAGTGTATATTTTCGAATTTGCAATTTATAATTTAGAATAGAATGCAACCTCTAAAATCGAGCGTTATCATGGTTGCATATAGTTTTTTGTTCAGAGACCGCAGATCAATATAAAAATTATATAAACAAACTTATTAATAATTGAAATGAATTATTTTAAATTACACGGCTCTTCGTGAGTGTTACTTGAAATTGTAGGCTTCTCATAATGTTTCATATTAGTAAAAAAAATAATATTCTTTTGAATTAAAATCTATTTATTATTATAAATAATAATGAAAAAAATATATTAAATAATGTTAGAGCCCTAAAACCAAAGAGTGAATCCGAACCTATGTTGAAAAAATCTCGGATATGAATTACAAATCTCATTATAGTTGCTCTTGCGGTCACTGCTAGTAACTGCTATAGTACCTACTAGTATTATGAATTCTTTTTTGTATGTTTATAGTAATAAAACAGATAATTTGCATTATTTCATAACAAATAACCATTTAAATAGAAGCTCACTGTTTTCCACTAATAGATTTATAATAATAATATGTAAATAATGAAAAACTTGACTCTATTATTGTATTCGTTCTTTTTTATTCTTATTATTAATACTTTTATCTATTTTTAGAAGTATATAGTTTATTATGCGATCAACTTTTTTGTATTGCAAACATTATTGTGGGATTTTCTTAAACAAATACATTTTGGGAAAACTGAAAAGGTTATTAAAAATTTTTCCACTTATGTTTCATTATAATATTACTTAAAAGTAAAAACCATCTTAATGATTTAGGCGAATAAATTAATTGCAGTTCCATGAAGTTAGTAGATATTAATTAATATTTATGTTATAATAAATTATAGACAATTACCAGCAGTATGGCGTACAGCCTACACCGGCCGACAGGGAAGAGGGTTATACCGCGGTTTAAATCCTGGCCGCGTTAAATACGCTGCTATGTATGTGACATACATAGATTTGTACGCTATAGTGAAAGCAACGGAAAGCCCCCATTAATTAAATTCCCCAGACGTCATTTTGATTTCAATCAATATTGACCGCTGGCGCAATTTACATACGTCCTGACCCGGTAAACTTTGTTTCGTCCTAGAAAGACAATGACAATCAGGCCTATTATTATGTATCACAAACGTTATTATAACACTGACAGTTATGAAATAAAAAATTGATGAACCGCGTTTTGATCCGAATATAGAAATATTACTTTCTTTTTCTGACACATGTTAGCTATAATAATGTTTCTCGCTTTACGCTATTTTGAAACTTTATTATAACATAAAGGTTGACTGTTATTTTTAAAGGTTGTGATACATAATAGGCCTGAATATCAATATCTCGTGATTTCTCGAATGCGAATCGACTATCCATTCGTCGAATAATAATTATATCGGATGATTTCTCGAATAAAATGTTAAATATAATAAAAGGGGTATCAATTGCACCTAATTTCTCGCATTCAAACCTCTCTGCGTTCAAACGTCTCTGCATTCAAACGTTTATCGGATAAACGATTTCCGATAAACGGCCGCGTTCAAACGGCTGCTTTCAAATGTCCGGCTCCGCTTATTTTTGTTGGAACAAAGCTCCTTAAGACGGCTTATTAACTTCTACGGTAGGACCAAAACGGCAGAAATCGTCACGCTTATTAGTACCAGTCGCCACCATATTGGTTTATTGTTTTGTTTATATCTGTGAAAAATCTGAATTTTGCATGTCAAATCATTTGCATTATAAAGAAATTTGACCGACGCCGACGTGAGGTTCGAACCCCCGGTCTCCAAACGATTTATTTATGATTCAAGCACTTTTACTTAACTTTTATAATACATTTCCCTATAGAGGGTTGCTCTAATGACATTGTTTTAATTCGTCTTATCTGTTAGGTTTGTAATTTAAACAATAATTTTACGTTTGATATAATAAACAATTTTATATTTTCCGATAAACGTTTCATTGCTCGGCCAATAATATACTATTTTTCGTATAGCTCGAAATCCTTAGTTGTCATTTTTTTTCATATTTGAAGGAAGGGGAGTCATGATAATTTTTGTTGTTATTTTTGTTCAGTAATAAAGTTATTTAATGTAAAGTTATTTTATTATTTATTTTTTATTTTATTTTATTGTTATTATTATAAGTAATGTTATTTTTTTCAAAATAAAATACTGCTGCTATATGTCAAATATATATCTTTTGCGATTTCTTCTGTGATTACAAAAATACATATATACATGCGCATCTATAATTTTTATTTTTCATAGTCTTCCATAAAACTATGAAAATTCACCGGCTACTATTTTAAAAGATGATTTATAAATTGTACGGTATATTATCAATTTATCAATTTATCTTAAACCCTTAACTAGTCATTTTTTTTAGATTCTATATTTCAAATTCTAATTCTATATTCTAATGTTTTAATTATATTCTTCTAAGAATATGTAAAACCCCCTCCCATCCCACTAGTAGTAATTATTACCCAATGAGAAGCCAGATCGAATCGGGTTAAAAGAATTATCAGTTTTTATTAATGTTAAAAGTTTTGATTTCAAATTTTGAAATTAAATGAAAATATAAATTCTTACGTAAAAAATTGTCATGACCGCGTCCTTTTGGGTATGCGTTCTTTTGGGTCTGCGTCTGTTTGTGTCTGGACCCTTTTAGGTCTGCGTCCCAACACCCGCGTCCTTTCATTCTTCATTTTTCATTCTTTTCAATAATACTTATTGTATTATAGTATTATATGTATTATACACTTTGACAACTGTAAGAATACTGTCGCTCTAAAATCCTCCATAAGAGGCTTTACAAAACTTAATGGAACTATATTTACCTGGCAACATTCAGGCCAACCTTTTGCCGCAGTATAGCGACTGTGATTTAACAGCAGTTCGGACTAGCTGCGACTTAGGGGATGGCCCAACAGACGTCGTCTTAGCGTCTATCTACCTCTCAATCGATTCGCCGGAGCTGCCACCCTCTCGGAGGATGATGGATCTGGTGAACTATTGCGAGCAACAAAAGAAGCACCTCATAATTGATTGCGACTCCAACTCCCATCATCAAACGTAGGGCAGCAGAGATTGCAACAATCGCGGTAAGTCTCTATTAGAATATCTTATCGGTACAAATCTAGTAATACTTAATCGCGGGGATGTACCCACTTTTTATGTGTCACCCCAGCGCAACTCGGTAATTGACATTACCGTAGCTTCATTAAGTATTTCAAGTTACTTATATGACTGGCAAGTTTCCGACCAACTAACAATGTCAGATCATAGATGGATTTCCTTTAAATTAAAGGCTAAAACAATGGAACCCAAGCAATACAGGAATCCGAGGAACGCGGACAGGATGGTCTTTTTAGAACACCTGTCAGCATCCATTGAGACCGAAATGCCGAAGTGACTATCCAACAAAGAAGAACTAACATCCACTGAGGAGATTGAAACGTATGCTAATGAGTTACAGAACTCCCTCACAAAAGCATATGAGCTGTCATGTCCGCTAAGGATGGCTGGACTACGGGGTCAAGCAACGCCGTAGCTCAATGCAATAATAATTAATTATTAAAATAAATTATTATTTATTATTTATTATTGCCCTGGTGGTGTGAAAAACTCGACCAGCTTAAGAAAGCGACAAGAAAGCTCTATAATAAAGCACAATTCTCGAAAAATGACACCGACTGGATGGCGTTTAAAACACACCGGTCCGAGTTTAAAAGAGCGATTCGTCGAAAGCAACGCGAATCATGGAGAGCCTTCTGCAGTGATGTCAAAACAACCGCCGCTGCGGTAAGGCTAAATAAGATCATAGCAAAAGATCCACACCAGCAACCCGGCAGTTTATGTCGAGAGGATGGGTCGTACACAGAAACCTTCTCACAAACCGCCGAAGTACTGCTACATACACACATTCCCGACAGTAAGATAGTCTCCGATTTCGATTGGACTGACGTTATATAGTCGCGTCAACCCTTGCCAACAGTTCCTAAAATGGCTCCACAGGTCGGATCGGGATGCGGTTTTCTGCATTCTCTTCCAAAACGATTATCTCGGAATGTGCCTGGAAAAATTTTTCCCGGAGAAAAAAAAAAAAAAAACTTTGGCCTGCAGCGATACAATTTTCGGTCTCCGGGAAAAATTTTTCCAGGCACATTCCGAGATAATCGTTTTGGAAGAGAATGCAGAAAACCGCATCCCGATCCGACCTGTGGAGCCATTTTAGGAACTTGGTATCCATTTCCGCAAGGGTTGACGCGACCAACAGTTCCTAAAATGGCTCCACAGGTCGGATCGGGATGCGGTTTTCTGCATTCTCTTCCAAAAGATTATCTCGGAATGTGCCTGGAAAAATTTTTCCCGGAGAAAAAAAAAAAAAAAAACTTTGGCCTGCAGCGATACAATTTTCGGTCTCCGGGAAAAATTTTTCCAGGCACATTCCGAGATAATCGTTTTGGAAGAGAATGCAGAAAACCGCATCCCGATCCGACCTGTGGAGCCATTTTAGGAACTTGGTATCCATTTCCGCAAGGGTTGACGCGACTAATAAGCCAACCACCGACTGAGGCCAGTTGGGAAATTGCAAGAAAGGTCGTAAATAAGACCAAAACGGCAGGGCCATCAAATCCTTTAGCCCCTTTAAATCGCCTGGACCGGACGGGGTGCTTCCGGCTCTACTTCAGTGGGGTTTGGATCACCTCCTCGGTCATCTAGTGCGAGTGTTTCAAGCGTGCATTGCACACGGTTACACACCACAGGAATGGCGTAAGGTCAAAGTTATTTTCATACTTAAACCAGGTAGAAGTGATTACTCCCTTGCAAAATCATTCAGACCGATCAGCTTAACTTCGTTTTTCCTCAAAACGTTAGAAAAGCTGTGCGATAGAGAGATTCGTGACACGGTTATTATACACAGACCGTTACACGCAAACCAGCACGCGTATATCCCTGGGAGATCTACTGAGACCGCACTACATGTAGTGGTGGCGTGTCGAAAGATCACTGGGCTACAAAGAGTCCACCCTGGGAGCGTTTATTGATTACGAAGGGGCTTTGATAAAACCACCTTTGAAAGCATAAATGCAGCACTAAGCCCATACGGAGTTACCACGACCATTGCGAAATGGATCTCTTTATACTAAAGCTCGAAGCCTAAAATCGAAAAAACCGACTGAAAAAGCTAAAGGCTTTCGAAAGGTGCGGCACAGCCGCCTGCCCGATGTCTCGAAAAATCGACAAAAAAATCCCGCTCGGTGTGGGCTAGGTTAAGTTACGTCAGTTTAGTACTGAAGTGACGAGCCGTGGAGGTATGTGTCGGTGACATAAAGATTAAAGGTGTTGTGATTAAAGGCTGCCCTTAGGAAGGAGTACTCTCCCCAGTACTGTGGATTATGGTAGTGGACAGCCTTTTACGACGCCTTAATGAAAATGGCTTTTATACCATAGGATACGCAGATGATATGATCATACTGCTAACTGGTAAATTTGAAAACATAATCTGCATGCGAATGCAGGCAGCTTTCAAAATACTGGAGAATTGGTGCATCGAGCACTTTCTCTCGGTTAACCCGACAAAGACAGAGTTTGTTCTGTTTACCAACAAAAGGAAGTTACAAGGCATGTCAATGTCTAAACTAATGGAACTCAAAGTCAAGTATCTGGGAATAATACATGACAAGAAGCTAAACTGGGGAAAACATTTGAAAACCAAAATTAGCAAGGCAGGGATGGCTTTCTGGCAGTGTCGAAGGGCAATGGGACGATCATCTTTCCCCTAAAATCATCCTCTGGCTCTACACTGCGGTTGTCAGATTTATGCTATGCTACGGCGCACTTGTCTGGTGGCCCAGAACTAAACAAGCAACAGCAGCGTCCTTCCTACACCGGATCCAGAGACTAATCTGTCTGGCCGTAACGGGTGTGATGCGCACGGCACCCACTGCGGCGTTGAAGACCCTTTTCTGCCTCCCACCACTTGATCTTCATGTGCGGGCGGAAATGGCGGCTAGGGGAGCTCTCTGGGTCCACAGTTGGGGGTTATGGAATTACAGGCGAGGAACTCTGGGTCATATGCGGATTTTAGAGGATTACTCACTTAGAGTGCCTCTGCTGCATCTTGAACCTGACAGAATTTCCCCTAAATACATATTCGATAGAAAATTCAAAATTCTATTGAACCCAACTGAAGCCAACGAATATGACATACGTCCTTTTCGGATGGTTCCAAGAATAATGGTGGATCAGGTGCAGGAATATTCTCTGATGACTAGATCTAAACATGAGCATACCGCTGGGCACATCAGTTTTTCAAGCGGAACTTATGGGTATACAGCACTGCGCAAAAGCAGTTCAAGATAATTGTATCTGCGACAAAAATATTCAAATATATAGCAGAACGGCACTTGTGGCACTCAGGAGTCACAAGGTTACATCTGGTCTGGTGCTTGAATGCATTCAGACATTAAATGTGGTATCCAATTTAAATGTCATTTCTCTTTATTTATTTATTTATTTATAACAAGAATACATCCTAATCAGCAGAGCTGAAACAGCGGAACATGTGCTTTGTCACTAGCGTCAACAAGAGGTGCCATGCTAAGGGACTTCTGGCCTAACATAGCCAGAATCAGCGACACTTCGCCTGCCAAAATACTCGAGTTCATCAGTGACAGGACGGGGAGCCGCTGCATTGGAGGCAGTACAATGGGCCCGATCTAGTGGCCTAAGCGCGCGTAGGGATTATTCCCTGCCCTCCTACCTAAAATCCAGAATCCAGATATGGTGCGATAGTTTTGTGATGTTTTACCCCACTTGATTGTAAAAAGCCTTGAATTCAGACGAAGTAAACTGAGGACCATTGTCGGAAACAACTGTTATGGACTGTCATACGTTGTAAAGAGTTGATCAAGAATTGCAGTTGTTGATGCGGTTGTGGTTGAAAAGGTAGTTTTAACTTCAAGCCATTTACTGTATGCATCGACTACTATGAGTACATTGTACATTGTAATTTCTTATTAGTTTTAAATTATTTTTATATCATATATATATATCATAAAACAAGACTCAATTAATTATATGACATCGTATATGTGTACTTGATAATAAATCATTATTTGATCAGAACATAACAATGTTTACCTCATTTACACTAATAATGCTTATTATTTTATATCATAAAATATGATATAATATAATTTTGAATCATTCAGCCGTGAATCATTAGGCCATGAGTTTTACCCCTCGTTATACCATAGAGCCTTAACTTGGTCGCTACCTAGTGGCAGAATTTTTTACTTATAAAGTAACGTTCCGTCAGTCCGTACGACGTATTATAAAGTATTTCTAAATTTTAGAAGACGGTTTAGAAAACAACAAAATTCCGAACAGTTTTTTGTGAAATTTAACAGAATCGAATCCCACTATTCCTAGAACGGCGAAGAAAAATGCACCGACAAAAATAAAAATGCGTAGTATCCAATCGAGCGACGAATCCTCGTCAGACTATGAATCACATTCTGAAGTAGAAGAAATAGCCTCCCAAACAAGAGCGAAAATTAACCAAACCAAGCGTGTGACTCATACAATGCGTAAAATTGCTTATGCATAACTGGACAAATTATTGGAACAAAATATCATTAAGCCAAGCCAGTCTCCGTGGTCCTCTCCTATGTTGCTCGTCAAGAAGGCTGACGGCACTTACGCCTGTGTTTTGATGGTCGCAAAATTAATGCCATTAGTGAAAAAGACGCTTTTCCACTTCCTCGTTTGGAAGATATTCTGATGAGACTTCGGGATGCTAGATACATAACCTCCATCGACTTGTTAAAGCCTTTTACCAAGTGCCATTAGCTCCCGAATCTTGTGAGAAAACTGCCTTCACAGTACCTGGTCGAGGTTTGTTTGAATTTATGGTCATGCCTTTTGGCATTTCAAATGCGCCTGGTACTATGCAACGACTGATGGAATCTTTGTTTGGTCCTCTGTTAGGGGAAAGTTTATTCATCTACGTGGATGATATGATAGTCATTGCTTGTACCTTCGCAGAACATCTTCGATTACTCGACCAGGTCTATTCACGTTTAAAAGATGCTAACCTCACTTTTAATTGGGATAAGTGTCAATTTTGCAGACCACCTTTGACGTTTTTAGGTCACGTAGTTGACAAAGCCGGATTGCACACAGATCCTGCTAAGGTAGAGGCTATTGCGAAACTTGAGCGACCGACTACCGTTACGGAGATTCGACGTTTTATCGGCATGGTTAGTTGGTACAGACGGTTTGTACCTGATTTTTCGTCCCTTTCAGCGCCAGTCCATTACGTGGACTCCAGAAGCCGAAGCGTCGTTCGTGCGGTTGAAGGAACTCTTGGTTTCAGCTCCAATTTTGGCAGCTCCGGACTTTGCTCAACGATTTTACATTCAGTGCGATGCGTCAAACTATGGGCTGGGTTGCGTTCTGACACAGGGCGAGGGTGATAAAGAGCATGTCATTGTCTATGCTTCACGTACTTTGAACAAAGCTGAGCGGAATTATTCGGTGACCGAGCGTGAGTGTTTGGCGGTAATTTTTGGTATAGAGCGGTTTAGACCCTACGTAGAGGGTACAGATTTTACTGTTATTACCGATCATCATTCTTTGTTATGGCTAATGGGTATGAAAGACCCGACGGATCGTTTGGCTCGGTGGAGTGTTCGTCTCTCCCAACATAATTTTAACATCATTCATCGGAAGGGAAATTTAAACGTTGTACCTGACGCTTTATCTCGTGCTCCTTTGGAAGTGTCACCTCTGGAACTTTCCGAGACCGATTTTGATGCCTGATATCGGCGTATGATTACTAAAGTAAGTCTTAATCCCACTCAATTTCCTGATTGGCGAATAGAATCAGGTAATCTTTATAAACTTATCATCAACCAACATGTTGGTTCTCTTCGAGTTTGGTTCGATGGAAGCAAGTGATTCCGAGATCCCGGCGCAACGAGGTTCTTCATCTGTGTCATGATGATCCGACGTCAGCTCACTTGGGTATTTCGAAAACCTTAAATAGGATCGGCGAGTTATACTATTGGCCTAAGATGCGTGCGGATGTGGGTCGCTATGTTCGTCGGTGCCAGATATGTTTGGCTTCCAAAGCTTCTCAGGGCGGACGTTACGGTGTAATGGGTAACGAGAAGAAGTTACGTTTCATTGTATCTCTTGTTTTGTATGTATCTCTGTAGATCTCATGGGTCCGTTTCCGCGATCAACTAACGGGAACACTATGTTGCTTGTGGTGTGCGACTGGTTCTCTAAGTTCCTGCTGGTACAGCCTTTGCGTAAGGCCACGTCTCGTAAAATCTGTGAGTTTTTGGAGGATCAAGTTTTCCTGATATTTGGGGTACCACAGATTTGTATGGTGGATAATGGTCCACAGTTTATCAGCAAGGAATTTAAGAGACTTATGAGCGATTATAGTGTCCACCACTTATGGTATAACGCTTCCTACCATCCTCAAGTAAATTTTGTGGAGAGATACAATCGCGTGTTGGGAACAGCTATTCGATCGTACATAAAGGATAACCACCGAACTTGGGACGAGCATATACACCTGATAACTCATGCATTACGTTCAGCTACTCACGAAGTAACGGGCTTTACTCCGTCCTTTTTAAATCTAGGTCGTACGGTACCCGCAAGGGGTGATTATTACGGTCGAGTCGCGGATTTAGGGAAGGAAGATTTGTCTTTTGATAACCGCGAAAAGTTAGCACAAGATATGAACAGTAGCACAAGATATGAACAGGTTAAACGAGCTCTATATTGATGTAGTCAAACGTTTAAATCAAGCTTATAAGCGTAATGCCTCGCATTATAACCTTAGGAAGCGCACCATACGCTTTAAGGTGGGAGACGTCGTTTGGCGTAAGAATTTTGTATTATCTAAAGCTGTGGATAATTTTAGTAGCAAATTAGCGCCTAAATACATCAAATGTAGAGTTCGAGAAGTGACCGTTTAGTTAATGAGCGTGGTAGAGATGTGGGTTGTTTTCATGTTAAAGATCTAAAGCAGCATCATCGGAATAGGTTAGATGAGATAGACGTGAGGGATGAGTAAAAATATTTCTTTAGTAAGGGGTAAGTCGTCTATCTGACTTACATAATTTTTTTGAGTCATCAGGTACTGACTCAAAACGGGCGGAGGTTGGGTTATTGTTGTAACATCCTGGTAGAATTACATCATCGATCATAGATTAAATATGGGTCGAACATCTGACTTTCGATTTGAGGACATAACACCGTAGTTCCAAATTGCGCCATCTGAGATTTGATCTCGTTTACTTTTAATCGTTGCCAATATTTCTGTAGAGTAGATTTGTTGATCAGTACCTAGGTGATCGAGTTATTTAAAATTCAATTTTTTAGTTTAATTAATTAGGAAAGTTTCTACGTTCCAAGGACGCTGATTGCCTTGGTCTGAGATAGTAATTTACTGCTGGGTGTGTTGTTAGATACACTTGCGAGCGGTGCAGAATGGGTCCCATTTGATCCATTCTTATCTAGCACTATGGGCGGGTTACCCTAGTGTTTCATTTGCTTGGTTTTTTTGAGTTTTGATACAGGTCCGATGTGGTGCTGTATCACCTTTTTTTTGTCGATTATTTTGCGTAGTAGACACAATTTAATCGTTCATTTTTTTGACTAGTAGAAGTGCTATGCACTCAGTCACTTTGAGGCTCACGCTTAGGTTGATATATGATTACGAGTCCTAATTAGTTGAGTACTCACCTTTTGTTTAGTTTTTTTATTTGAGTTTTTTTAGAAGCCTGATTTTTGGCTTGTTCAATTTTTTTCATTTCTACAGTAGTGGCGGTAACGATTACTGACTTAGTAACGCTTGTTTTAGGTAGCTAAAACCTGATAGTTTAGTCGAGATGCCGTCTTGACCCCGGTCAGACATTTTAGGGGGGGGCCGTATAACAAATTTTGGTTAATTACTTTCCGAACTCCTTAGTAAGAAAAGTATTGTTATCCGAAATTGAAAAAAAAAATTGACACCCCATTTTTTTATTACATTTTTGTTTTTTGAGGTTCCCTTAAACCATATCTAAAAGTTTTAAAAAAGTCTGTATGTATGTATGTATGTGTGTATGTATGTATGTGTGTATAAAACGATTACTGACTTAGTAACGCTTGTTTTAGGTAGCTAAAACCTGATAGTTTAGTCGAGATGCCGTCTTGACCCCGGTCAGACATTTTAGGGGGGTATAACAAATTTTGGTTAATTACTTTCCGAACTCCTTAGTAAGGAAAGTATCGTTTTCCGAAATTGAAAAAAAAAATTGACACCCCATTTTTTTATTACATTTTTGTTTTTTGAGGTTCCCTTAAACCATATCTAAAAGTTTTAAAAAAGTCTGTATGTATGTATGTATGTGTGTATGTATGTATGTGTGTATGTGTGTATGTATGTCTGTGAACACGATAGCATCTAAACGAAGTAACAAAATCACTCCAAATTTTAAATTTAAGTCTTGATCTGTTGTGGCACAAAGCCCAGTAAAAATGAATGAAATTGTATGGGAGAAACGGGGGGTTTACTTGAAGATATAAGACATAATTCATCATAACCTCTAAACGCAATGATATAGGTAAAAATTTATTATAACAAAAAATTATCAATATCAAATTACCTACAACTTTTGTTATATACATTTTTTGAAATTCTTAAAAAAAAATTTTTTATTAAAATTTTTTTAACATATTTTTTGACATCCGTAATTCTATAAAACAAAAGCGATTTTTTGGATCAAGTGAGTAAAAGGTGAAAAAAGCATAAAAGGACGGACGGAAAAACAGCAGAAGCAGTCAATAATATTCAAGAGCCATAGTGCACGTAGTATAGATTTGTTTAAAAAAATCGCTGGTATTGTTGTTACAGGAATACTTTTGATGTTAGGAACTTCTCATCATCATCAAGGTAGATTCTTGAATTATATTAGTGCAATGACTTAAAGTATGAATTTTGACAGGTCTACTTTTTTGGAGTTTAATTTCAAACTGTTTTAATTTCAAACCTTTAGCGGTCTTCTATTATTGCTTATTGCATAGATTAGTGATTAGTGAGTAGTGAAGTGATAGATTTAGTATTTTATTTTATTCTATCCGTGGTAAATTTGAAGTTAATTTTTCGGAAAGTTATGTGATGGCCACATCCGATTTTTTTTTTTAGTTTATGTGTTTTCGCATTTCGGTTCCCTCTTAATTCGCCTTGAACGGTTATCAGAATTTATTCTGATTTATTCTGATTATCAGAATTTATTCTGATAATAGGTAAAATTTTTACACCACGTTTTAATTTTTGAACGTAACTTTAATTTCGTTACTATGAATTATTATTACTAGTTAGATAGATATCTCGTTTATATTGTTGGGAAGCGCCTTTTAAGACCTAGATACTATTATCTGATTTGTGGTTTAAAAATTTATTTAAGACGTCATAACTAATTACCATCTGGGTATTTGAGATTTTAACCCCCATTGATTTGATTGCCTATATTAGTGGCTTGAAGAGCATTTTGGCTTTGAGCAATATTATTTGGAAGTGGCTAAATTACGGCCGATTCATTTTTTTGGTTGGGAAAATTGTCTCGAGGATCTGGCAGTGGAGTTCTTGATTCGAGAAGCTGCAACTGTTTGGTACAACATTTCCTGGACGTTCTGGTTACCACTCCGATTGTTCCGAAGAGCGAAGCGAGAATTACAGAATTGTTTTATTGGATACTGCAGGTCCTGTTAGGTAGAAGTAAAGAGTGTATATATCGATCTTGTAAACCTCTTGTTAACATCTCCACCACCGATAATAACTACTAGCGTTCTACTAGTGTGACAGCAATACATATAAATTATTTGATCTCTGATATTAGAGCCAATAAATATCATTTGTTATTTTTATCTTGCGTATTATTTCGGGGAAGCTGTACTTGCCTTGGGATTCTTTTATTCAAAACCACGCCATCGCTGACCGGCATTGATCAGCTAGTGTACCATCTTCGGGCATCTTCACAAGAAAAGAAAGCTGGTTTTATTTCCAGCGTGAAGAGAAAAATTAGCCGTTCCCCTCAGGAAAGGTTAAATTTTCATCTCACTGGCTCACTTCGAAGAAAATCATGCAATTAATCCGAAACCCAGCACAAAAAGAACCGCAATCATTGAAGAAACCACCGTAACCTCAGACGCAACACCCGTATTCGCCCGTGTCCGTGAGGTACCTTTAACATTACGCGAAACATACAAAGGAAATTGATGCTAAAATGCAGTCTGGATTCTATGAACGAGTCGAACACTCCGAATGGGGGTCAACAACCCATATTGTAGCAAAAAAAATGGAAAGCTTCGAATCACAGGAAACTACAAATCCACATTGAATCCCCGGATGGTTATAGAAGAACACCCCATCCCAAAAGCTGAGCACCTGTTTAATCAAATGAAAGGTGCAAAATTTTTTTGTCACTTAGACATCACTGACTCGTATACACACCTACCTGTTAACGCGGAATTTTGCCACGCATTTGACGACCGACAGACAGACCGACACAGTTGAAGTTGAAATTTTTTTTCGATTACCATACCTCCAATTTTTTTTTTAAATTGATGGAGGAAAACAAACAAATAAGCAAGGTGTATCTTAAAACTAAAATTTTTTAAAATTTATAATTAATGGTTTCCATTATAGCTCTTTTTCTATTTTAAAAATTTATTATATTTTGTAATTTACTACAATCTTCGTTATATTTTGTTGAAATGCTTTATTGATACTAATTAACAATGCTGTTATAATAATAAAATATAATATAATAATAAAAAAAATATATATGTCAACCTATTTTATAAGTACATACCGGAACCTGTTTTGGAAAATGAGGGAATATTACTCTATTGGGACAGACTGATATTAACCGATAGACACATCAACCATAATAGACCTGACATAATGTAGCACGCCTTCTTCTGAGGCTGTGCTCAAAACCACGTGCGGTAGAGGCAAAATAAATAAATAAATGAATATATATAGTATATTCCGGTATCTAACAACAGTTTTATAATTTACGAGCGGTGCTTCGGCTAACTCAGATCTCAGGGAGTTGTAATCAAAGAAGAAATAAATGCCAGGCGCCACACGATTTTTATCCGCTCTAAAACTCTTACTGTTGATATTAAATAAAATCGTGAAAGCTATATGATATTTAAATAAAATAATAAAACTGCTGCGATTAGATAATTTTACTATAATTGAAATAAAATAAGAATTCAACATCAAAAAAAAAACAATAATATTTTGATCTTGATATTGAAAAATATACCCACTTATATATTTTAAATCCCAAAAAAAAAATATCGTCACTCTCTGCCGCAATACCTCCAATCACCAGCACACCAAATTTTGTCCGGAGATACGATGACATAATGTTCATTTTTGTTATCTATTGTGGTAGCCTTAACAAAGATATCGGTAGCCCTGGCAAAGATATCTATATGTATCACCCCCTACCCTAAATCTATCTATAAAAGTTTTTTTAACAAAATCTAAAATGAAAAAAAATTTTTATTTTTGTACGCCACTGAATTTTTTCCAAAATTTTTATATACGTCACATAATACCGTAAGAAGTCACAAATAAAATTTCTCCAAGATTGGTACAACAAATTTTTTCGGTCATCTAGCGGATTTTTCGAAAATAAATTTTTGTAAATTACTGACTGTCGATTTACTGATTCTGAAAACATTTGCGAAAAAATTTAACAAACAGCCTAAACTTGGTCGCTACCTAGTGGCAGAACCTTTTACTTATAAAGTAACGTTCCGTCAGTCCGTACGACGATATTATAAAATATTTCCCACCGAACCACCTATTTTTGTATTCTAAAATTAATTGTTACAAGCCCTAAACTCAATTCTTATGCTGCACTCGGTATACAAATCAACATTAACCTAATTTTGACACATATGTCACAAAATTATGACGTTTATTAAAATTTTGAATATATTGTTTTATTTTTGCCAGCCATCTGACAAATTCTCACAAAAAATATATAAATTAAGATTTCAGTTAATATTTTCTATAATTTTTCTGACCTGCCCCGCCCTGTTACAATTGGCTCGGTTTGTTTTCTCACCAATACTTATACTTTCAAAGCTCCATCGACACACCAAATTTTAGCTGAATCGGTTAAACATTTCCGGAGATACGACGACATTTTCATTTTTTTTTATTTTTTTTATTGTGGTGGCCCTGGTGAAGATTTCTCTGGCAAAACCTTATTTTCACCATTCCAGCCCACGAGGCATACGTCCAATAAGTTTGATTGCAATCGACGCAGAAATGCCGGAGAAAATCGATCGACAAAAACTTTTTTCATGTTTTTGACAAAAAAGTTAATTTTATTTTTTTCATGTTGCATTACTGATTTCTATCGAAGGATTACATATGCTCTCATATCCATTAGGATCAATGTACCTACGTACCAAATTTGGGTAAGATCCCTTCAGCATTTCTTGAGTTATTCACTCTTAAAGTTTCAACTTTGACAACTTGTGATTTTTGACAGACGACAGATAGAAGATTAATTTTACCTATTCTGGATAAAGCCTTTTAAGGCCTTTAAAATAACATATCGCAAGACAAAATATTTTTAAAAAATCCCGTATTATTTTCTTGTGGTGGCACTCCTGATTGATAGATCGCGACGAAAACCTTATTTTCACCTTTCCACCGTGAACCCTACCACCATACCAAATTTGGTCGTAATTGGTTGAATGGTTCGGAAGCAAATCGATCGACAAAATTTGACGACCGACCGACCGACAGACAGACAGACAGACAGACAGACCGACACAGAAATTTTTATTTTACTTTTTGCAGATCTTTACGTTTCTGAACACGGTGATCTCGAAAATGCAAAAAAAAAAAGTTGAAATTTTTTTTCGATTACCATACCTCCAATTTTTTTTTAAAATTGATTGGAGGTAAAAATCAAGATAATAACAAAATATCGCACGCGGAACAGATCTGTTGGCGTTTACAAAAATCTATACAAAAAATGTCGTCACTCTCTGCCGCAATACCTCCAATCACCAGCACCCCAAATTTTGTCCGGAGATACGATGACATAATGTTCTTTTTTGTTTTCTATTGTGGTAGCCTTAACAAAGATATCGGTAGCCCTGGCAAAGATATCTATATGTATCACCCCCTACCCTAAATCTACCTATAAAAGTTTATTTAACAAAATCCAAAATGAAAAAAATTTTTTATTTTTGTACGCCACTGAATTTTTTCCAAAATTTTTATATACGTCACATAATACCGTAAGAAGTCACAAATAAAATTTCTCCAAGATTGGTACAACAAATTTTTTCGGTCATATAGCGGATAACGCACCGTGGTCTATGTTGGCAATATTTTTTTTTTTTTTTTGTATGACCAAAAGATTGACATCGAGAACACTGGGGAACCTCTCGTTTGGGGTGGGGAGGATCTATTTTAACTATTGTATTCAATAAATTAGTAATTTTGTAGATATCTTTATTATTTGATTTGGTGTTTAACTCTAGGTTGATTAGGGGTAATAATAATTTGGTGCCCATTTGTCTAATGTAAGAAATGTTTTTTACTTCGTGTCCTTTGGCTTGAATATCTTCTTTGAGTTTTTCCAAGTCTGTGGTAGGATGGACATTGCGTATGACTGCACGAAAGGTGCGGTTTTCTTTCAGTTGATACGTGTGGAATTGCGTGGCTTTTACAGTAAGTGCTTTTATTATATCTGTATAGAACTGAGAGTTGTTTGGTTGGATTTTTACCTGATTATTATAAAGGTTTTTGATTGTATAACCGTTTGGTGCAGTAGAATTAAGTACCTCAACAAGAGGATTTATGTCTTCGACGCCCTCTACGAATATTGGCGGTGGTTTCTTTGGGTTTGCGGTGATTTCTTGTGTTTCCTCGCGTTCTTCTTCCAAATTTTCTTTATCGCCTTCCACTCCTTCTGTCAAGACCTGGAATTGATTTGAGGTCGGTGTTGGTTTGCTAAGCCAGTAATTGGTAAGAGTGGTTTGTTTACGCGTTATTCTCCTATGCTCTGGACTGTCGCTTTGACGTTGTCTTTTTCTATTCGTTGAGGTGATCCATTCAGTTTCACGATTTTTTATCGTTTGGTCCGTATTAGACAAATCTTGTATTTGATGAGTTGTAGCGGGAAGAATATAATTAGAATTTGTTTGTTGTGGTTGGGGGATAAAGTTAGTGTTGATTATCCCTTGAGGGTGAAGTTGTCCAGATGATGGATAATTCTGATTGTAATATACGTGCGGGATTATTTGCTGCGGTGGTGGCAGGTACGGTCCTGACTGCTGTTGCGTCATAGTTGCATTTGGATTATAACAAACAGGATCGTTTAGCAAGATTATTGGTTCTACACGATTTGATTGCGAAATAATTCCGTGTAATTGGGGTGTATTGACATTTTTTGATGGTGGTGTGCGTTGCATTTTATGCTATCACACTTTACTTCTAACCTCACTTTAGGTAATTGGTATCACTAATAACATAGTTTATAAATTATCCCTCGGTTTTCAAATATAACACTACACAATAATGTACGAATTCTTTTTTTTTAGTTAGCAATCACTGTATCAAGTACTAATAAGTACTGTTTAGCTTCACTTTTTACTAAAAACTGCTTCCGAAATCAACTACACAATGTTCGACCAAAAGCAGGGCCGGACTGGTGATCACGCAACTCCCACTTGCCCTCGTAAGGAAAAAGACGACAATGTCCAATGTGTAAACTGTAACAAAAACCATCCAGCCAACTATAAAGGGTGCTCTGTATACAAGGAGTTACAAAAAAAAACGATACCCAACACTTCGAAAAAGACAAGTCAACGATGCACCTGAAATTACCACTAACAATAATTTTGATATTAATAGAAATTCTTTTCCGCCGCTCCCAAATAATAGTAAAAGAAACCAATTCCAACATATCGATAATCAAACCCAATATCATGGTAATCAAATTCAACAAAGCACCTCTTACGCTCAAATGACAACAAACGACACCCAACGGTACCATCAACAACCTTTCAGTGCCCTGCCACAAAATCAGGTGCAAACGGTTACGTCACAACAAACTCAAAATAACCTCGAGCAAATGCTGACCAAAATGATGGAGAAGATGGACAAAATGCTTGATCTTCTAATAACCATGATCGGAAAAATGTAATGTGCCACAAAATAAACACTAAACTAAAAATCTCCGTATGGAATGCCAACGGTCTAGTCAACCATGGACTAGAATTAAAATCCTTCATATTAAATCAAAATTTGGATGTCTTGCTTATCTCCGAAACACACATAACAAGCAAAAGTTTCATAAAGATCCCTGACTTTCATATCTACCATACTCAACACCCGAATGGTACAGCACGAGGAGGTACAGCAATCATAATTATAAAAAATATTAAACACCAGGAAATAGCAAAAGTAAGCCAAAAAAACATACAAGCCACATCAGTGATAATCGATGATAGACATGGACCACTCACCCTTTCCGCAGTATATTGTCCGCCAAACCTCTCAATCAAAAAAGAACAGTTCGACGAATTTTTCAACTCGCTTGGGCATCGCTTTATTGTAGGAGGAGACTACAATGCAAAACACACCTATTGGGGTTCGAGACTCATAATACCTAGAGGTAGGCAACTATATCAGTCGTTGCAGAGTTGTGGCTTACTGCAACTATCATCAGGGGAGCCTACATACTGGCCTACGGATCAAAACAAGGTTCCGGATGTGATCGACTTCTGTATAACTAAAGGTATTTCTCACAATTATCTAAAAATTGAATCATGTCTAGATTTATCATCTGATCACACTCCTCTCTTAGTCACCCTCAATAGTGTTATATCAAAAACTACTAAACCACCCTCGCTGTTCAACAAATTCACAAATTGGGAAACTTTTAAAACTAACCTTTCTGAGCAACTAAACCTTCATACATCGCTGAAAACAGAAACTGAAATAGACGAAGCGGTAGAACACCTTACAGTAGAAATTCAACAAGCCGCGTGGAACGCCACCCCACAAATGTCAAACATCGATAAACCTGGGTACTGCCCTGAAAACATAAAAAAGGAAATTATAATAAAGCGAAAGCTTCGACAACGCTGGCAATCAACTCATGCTCCAAGTGACAAAAAGAACTTAAATAAAGCCACAAAAAAAAATCAAAAAATTACTTGAAGACCAGAAAAACGTAGGAATAAGAAACTTTCTAGAAAACCTATCAGCCAGTGAAGCAACCGACTACTCTCTGTGGAAGGTCGCAAAAAAAGCAAAGGAACCACAAAAAGTAAACCAGCCGGTTAAGAAAAACGATGGAACCTGGGCAAGGAATGATGAGGAGAAGGCCGGGGCGTTTGTAGAACATCTCGTCAAGGTGTTTCAACCTCCACCAAGGCAAATTTCCCCTGAAGACGATCATCAAATTCATGAAGACGAACATCGAATTCATCAGCTGCTTGAAGCTCCATACCAAATGAGCCTACCAATAAAAAAATTTAAGATGCATGAAATCAAACATATAATTTTCAAAAAGATCAATGTCAAAAAAGCCCCGGGATATGATGTAATAACCGGAAAAGTTCTGCAAAACCTACCAGAAAATGGCTTTAAGCTAATCAGAATAATTTTCAATGCAATCCTTACAAGAGGTTACTTTCCATCTCAGTGGAAGGTCTCACAAGTTATCATGATCCAGAAGCCTGGAAAGGACCCAACTGAGACCTCATCTTATAGACCTATTAGTCTGCTGCCCATTCTGTCTAAAATATTCGAAAAGCTTTTAGTGAAAAGATTGCTAACTATTATTGAGGATAGAAATTTAATCCCGGATCACCAATTTGGTTTTCGCCAAGGACACGGAACGGTGGAACAGGTTCATCGGATTGTGAAGAAAATCAGAACTGCCTTAGAATGTAAAAAATACTGTTCAGCTGCCTTCCTTGATATCTCACAAGCCTTCGATAGGGTGTGGCATCTTGGACTGCTATACAAAATTAAAAAAAACCTGCCTCATTCATTCAGTCTTCTATTGGGTTCTTATCTGACAGACAGGTATTTTCTGATCAAATACGGAGAAACCTATACGACCCTACATCCCATTTTATCTGGGGTTCCGCAAGGTAGCGTTCTTGGACCACTTCTTTATCTTTTATATACATCGGACCTACCGGTAACCGAAAATACTGAATCAGCAACTAATGCAGATGATACAGACATACTGGCATCCGACGAAGATCCAAATCAAGCATCTCGACTTTTGCAGACTCACTTAAACAAAATTGAAACCTGGTTGAAGACTTGGCGAATTACAGCCAACACCACTAAGTCTGTACACATTACCTTCACTCTCAGAAGAGGAACCTGCCCAAGTGTCACCTTATATGGCAAAACCCTTCCTGTACAGGAATCGGTAAAGTACTTGGGACTTCACCTCGATAGACGATTAACGTGGGCCAAGCATATTTGGAGCAAACATCTGCAGCTTGGACTAACACATAGAAAGATGTACTGGCTCATGGGTCATAAACCGCCTCTCTCTATTGAAAATAAAGTTTTACTTTATAAAACAATTTTAAAACCCATATGGACATATGGCATACAGCTGTGGGGTGCTGCCTGCGATTCCAGCATTGCGAAAATTCAACGCTTCCAAAACAAAGTGCTACGTAACATTTGTAATGCTCCATGGTACGTTACAAATCATAATATTGCTACTGATTTGCAGGTAGTCAGCATAAAGGAAGAAATATCATCTCTGAGCAAAAAGTACCAACTAAGACTAAGGGTCGTATTCACTAACTTGTCCTTTAGATAAAGATCCCTTCCGTAAAGGCAGGGTACCTGAAAGGATCCTTTTAAAAACGCATTCACTAACTCATCCTTTAGGTAAATTTTTGTGCCTAGCAGTTGTCGTTACGTAAAGGCAAGACTAATGTTTTTAATCGTAATAGTACACGTGGAGTATAAACAATAATGTGTTTTCATTGGTTGATTTCAAAACATAACCTATACAAATTTGACGTTTAACCTTTTAAATAATGTATAATATTATTATGTTAAATAATTGGACGAGTATAATAATAAATTAATAAATTGTGTATTTGAATTAAAATTCAAATAATTGTGTAAAGTATCAATCTGCTCATAAGGAATCATGAACTATAGTATATAATGGAATTCAACCACAATAATTAATTTGTTAAAAAACATCACAGAAGTAAAATGTAAGGCTAGGTAAGCCTTTAAACATAAATTTATTAAATAGTTGAATATTTTTTCAATTTTTAAATTGTCTTTCATTTTAGAGAATCCTAAATTCCTTGACCATTCGGTAAACCCAATTATACCGGGTGTGCATACATTATTTATGAACGATGAAGATACTACTCTCGTAAGTACAATACCTTACTATTGCAATTTAAGGTATTGACAAGTAATGATACCAGTAATAATATATTGAAGAGTCTCGAGAACAAGTTGGAATCCTTGGTGAAATTGGAAAAAGAAAGATTGAATTTCGATAAATTAAAATTTTATTTAAAAAATTTCGAGTGCGCCTTCCTAACGCTACTAGGTTGTTATTATTTAATTCGTCGTTCAATTCTTCTTCGATTTCGATTTCATCATGAAAAAAATCATCATCGATTACTGCGTCCAAATTATGCAATCGCATTATGTTATGCAGTATCCCACAGGCATAAATAATTTTATTTACAAATTGGGGGTGATAATTTAAAGCTCTATCGTTATTCAGACACCTCCAGACACATTTTAGGACACCGATGCATCTTTCTACACTATTTTGTGCTTTCGACGAATTAATGGGTGTGTTTTTAAACTGTACCGGTTGCTCGAGCAGTAATTGCTCAAACCAAAGTTGAGCAGGTTAGAACTGCTTAGCACAGGAGCATTACGATCCGGTGGATGAAAATTTGCTCGAGTAATGCGTTCGAGCAAAGTGAAGGAGTTTTAAAACTACCGATGACAGTAGATGGAGTAGTTTAAAAAAGCACTTTTTTTGTTCGGGTGCTCGAACAGCTGCTCGAGTAGTTTAAAAACACACCCATTGGCTCGAAACGAGGATGTACAATTCCTAAATATGTCAGGAACAACAAATTCGAGTAAAAAGAAATAAAAGGATTTCTGAAACTTAGCAGTATTAACAAGTAACGATACTAATAATGACACCTTAAAAAGTATCGATAACAAGTTGGAATCCTTGCTGAAAGTGGAAAAAGAAAGATTCGAATTGAAAAAACAAAGACTGGAAGTGGAAAAAGAAAGACTGGAAGTGGAAAAAGAAAAAGTGAATTTCGATAATGTAAAATTTTATTTGAAATATTCACAATTTCAATAAAAATTGATTAAACAAAATTATTTTGAATATTATTCCGAGTGCGTCATCCTAATGTTAGTAGATTGTTATTGTTTATTATCGCGGGCATAAATAATTTTAATTACAAATATAACTTTTAATTATTTTTTAATTAATTAAAATAATTTTTAATTTAAAAACAAAACGCATTAGGCAAAATAAATTTTACTATTTTTAATTTTTAAAATTTTTCACGTTGCAAGTTCACTTTCACTATACAAATGTCACTTGAATTTCTTCAAAAGACGCCTACTGACCATCCCTTAAGTAAAGGATCAACTTGGTGTATTTTGACGCTGATAAGGGATCCTTTAGAGTTACAGAATGCGCAAATCCTCTACCTGAAAGCATCCCTCGCCACGCCGCTACGTAAAGATCGTTCTTAAAGGACGGCCTCTTGCTAAAGGATCCTTTAATATTACAGAATACGTTTTGCCTTTACGTAAAGGCATCCTTTCCGTAAAGATCCCTTAAGAGTTAGTGAATACGACCCTAAGTGACCATCCCAACGTATTAGTATGCGACCTACTCCTTGGACTCCAGACGAAAAGACTGAAGAGGTACGACCCGACGGACCTGCCCCAAAGATCTTGAGCGTAGCGATGACAACTTCATTATGTATAGTTTTTAGATTATGATATAATTTCTAAAAAAGGCTTGCCAGTGGGCTGGCTCTCTACTGTGCCATATAATTAATCAAGACAAACAATGTTGCTTATCGTCCACGGACGGATTGTAATCACTCATGGTGTCAATAAAAAAAAAAAAAAAATATAGCGGATTTTTCGAAAATAAATTTTTGTAAATTACTGACTGCCGATTTACTGATTTACGATTTACGACAACATTTTCATTGTTTTAAATTTATTTTATTGTGGTGGCCCTTGTAAAAATTTCTCTGGCAAAACCTTATTTTCACCATTCCAGCCCACGAGGCATACGTCCAATAAGTTTGATTGCAATCGACGTAGAAATGCCGGAGAAAATCGATCGACAAAAACTTTTTTCATGTTTTTGCCAAAAAAGTTAATTTTATTTTTTTCATGTTGCATTAGTGATTTCTATCGAAGGATTACATATGCTCCTATCCATTAGGATCAATGTACCTACGTACCACATTTGGGTAAGCTCCCTTCAGCATTTCTTGAGTTATTCACTCTTAAAGTTTCAACTTTGACAACTTGTGATTTTTGACAGACCACAGATAGAAGATTAATTTTACCTATTCTGGATAAAGCCTTTTAAGGCCTTTAAAATAACATATCGCAAGACAAAATATTTTTTAAAAATCCCGTATTATTTTCTTGTGGTGGCACTCCTGATTGATAGATCGCGACGAAAACCTTATTTTCACCTTTCCAGCGTGAACCCTACCACCATACCAAATTTGGTCGAAATTGGTTGGATGGTTCGGAAGCAAATCGATCGACAAAATCCTACGACAGACAGACCGACAGACAGACCGACAGACAGACCGACAGACAGGCCGACACAGAAATTTTTATTTTACTTTTTGCAGATCTTTACGTTTCTGAACACGGTGATCTCGAAAATGCAAAAAAAAAAGTTGAAATTTTTTTTCAACCAACGATACATTTCAATCAATCAATCAACGATACATTGATTTTTACTTTTAATTAATTATGTATATTAACCTCCTATTTTATTCGTGAAATAGTCTAAATAAATATCCTCTCGTGCATTTCAAATTAGTACACAATTTTTTTTCGCTTTTCACTTATGCATTTGTTGCTTTGTCGACAATTTGAATGCACTTGGGATATTGTATATGATAATTTGCATTATTACATAACAAATAACAGTTTGAATAGAAGAACTGTTTTCCACTAATAGATTTATTATATGTAAATAATGAAAAACTTGATTTTAAATTATTATCTTTTCATTCTTATTATTAATACGACTTCTTTAATCTATTTTTAGAAGTATATACCTTAGTTTGTTATGCGATTAACTTTTTTGTATTGCAAATATTATTGCGGGATTTTCTTAAACAAATACATTTTGGGAAAACTGAAAAGGTTATTTAAAATATTTCCATTTTTGTTTCATTATAATATTACTTAATTGGAAATCTATTATACTAAAAGTAAAAACCATCGTAATGATTTAGGCAAATAAATTAATTGCAGTTCCATGAAGTGAAATATTATCATAATCTTGTTAAGTTAAAAATATTGAACATCTTACTGTTAAAAAGCAACTAAGTTGATAGTCTGCGACATCTAATATATATTATATGTTTCGAATTTATGAATCTCGTCAGGCAGACCTAGAAAATCAAAATCAAAATCAACCCGGACAGTATAAACTCAATACAAGATACAAGTCAAATTAATTTGACATTTATAATTAAAAATTCCTACTACTTGATACCAAAATTAGTTGAAAAAATGTAAAAATAGTACATTATCCACTCTCGAAAGCTCGAAAATATTAGTTTGATTTATTGTTAACTTAGCTCATTACTGATATTATATTTATATAAAAATAGGACATTGTCTTATTCGGATTAAAAGTGAAACTTTGTTTGACAAGCAATTTTTGCATTTGCAAGGCGGAGCGCCAGCGGAGCCGATATATATAAGCAATACGTGCTTAATCGCTCGGGCGGGCGATATCCGATGTCTTCGATCTCACGAGGAAACATAAGTTTCAATAAACTTCGCCGAAACTTAATAAATTTCTAATCGGGAAACCTCACCGTAACAAGTTTGGCGTCCCAATCTTGGCTCAAGCTTGACTTCGTTTTTCAACCTGGGGGCTCTTGTATGGGTAGTACCGTAGTAATATTAACACAATGCTTGTTGTAATATTAACGAAAACTTTCCCCAAGTAGCACATTAGAAAAATTTCAGTAAGTGTATAACCCCTCTTTTTAAATATATGCTATTTTCTTTCGCACGACATCTGTCGCATTCATTTTCCCTTCACATGACGTTTTTTTATTTTAAAATTTAAATTTAATTAAGCATGAACGTTTTCTGGTAATGCAAATACCGGTTTGCATAGAACAGAAATATTATACTTTTTTTGTAGAAAATATTTGTTTTAAACGTCCGGGCGCCCAAATGTCCTGGCGCCCAGGACCCGAACGCGCTGGGGAGGTGATACGACGGCTTGGGGCTCAAAACAGTTTCATGGGTTTGTGGTTTTCCTATTGTACTTGGTGTCTTGATGTTGCCGGTTCATTTGTTTTGGGTTTATTCGGTGATTTGTTATTGTTCCAAGGTAATCATTTGTTCAGGGTTGGCTTTGGGAAAATTTTTCTGTTTCTATTTTTATTGTTGTGTTTCATGTTTTTGTGTATGATTACTCTTGATTATGACTCTTGATTATGGGCTGTGGTCGGTGTCTCATCATTATTGTTCCAGTGGTTTTTATTCTCCAGAAATTTGAAAAGCAGGTCCGGGTTTGTATTTTTTACTAGTTCTGTGGGATTTAGGGAGAGGGTTATTCCAAAAGTGTTTTCTATTGTTTTCCGTTCTTGTTCATATAGTGGGCAATCGAATATCCTATGGATCGGTTCATCTATTACATTACATGTGTGGCATTTTCCGTCCGTTGTTTTCCCTAATCGTTTTAAGTGTCTGCCAAACTCTCATGCCCTGTTATTAGTTGCGCCATCTGTCAACATGGAGTTCCTTGTTCTCTTGGCCAGACACTGGGTAGAAAAACAAACGTAATTCTTCCCACTGTGGCATTATCCCATCTGTTCTGCCAATGAGCTTCTATGATTTGGTTCATATTCCTTTTTATTTCTGCTTTGTATCTGAAATCCCTGGGGTTTATTTCCTGGCCCATGAATACCGTGGTTAGTCCGTTTCTGATCTTCCTCCAGGCGTGGAGTCGATTTATTTCCATATCTATTGGGTGGATCCCCGCCATGACTCCAGCGGCCAGGGAGGAGACAGTTCTGTATGATTTTGTTATGACCCTACAGCAGGTTCCATAACAGGACAAGAGTCTAGCTTTGGTATACCATTCCTGGATTTTCCATGCCCAAATCTCGCTTCCGTAAGCCACAATTGGGATTATTGCACCCTTATAGATTTGGGACATGGAGTCTCTTAGATCGGCGCCACAGCTAGCCCTCGCCCTGCTCTGTAGCCCACTGATGAGGTTGGTCGCTTTCGTACAAACATAGTTCACATGTTCTTGCATGTTGAGTTTATCGTCGAGAATCATGCCAAGATACTTCTGCTTATAATATTATGACCCATTGAGGATATATTCAAATTCAAAAATACACTTTCTGCTTAAAAATACTTCTGCTTCTCCACCAGTTTTATTTTCTCGTTATTCAGGTATATTTTTACGTCAGTGCTACTACATCGATCCGGGTAGTGACACATAATCTTCGTTTTCTTGCTGGAGAGGTTCAATTTCATCCTACTGCACCACGTATTGAGATCGTCCACGCTTCTTTGGAGCCCCTGTATAAGACCCTTCCTTGATCCGGATTTGATGATCATCGCCAAGTCGTCAGCATATGCCTTTGTCCATATCGATTTTCTAATTTGTTTGTCATCTATTTCTTGTGTGTGTTCTTGGGTTTCGTTTAAGTTTTCCAGATAATCGTCGAGGAGGGTGTTCCACAGAGTAGGTCCAAGGACCGATCCTTGTGGGCACCCCTTACTACAGATTTTTCCCACGATTATGTCTCCAGACGTTAACGTGACCGTTCTTGTTGAGAGATAGCTCATAATTATCATGATTACATAGTTTGTTGGGAACCTTCTTCTTACACAAGGAATGGAAGAGAGCAGGCCACCATAAATTGTCGAATGCACCCGAGATGTCGAAGAATATCGAGGCTATGTTCCCTTTTTGTTTTTTCGTACTATTTCTTGTCTATTGACCTGGTTAACGTAGTCCCTGAGATTATCCGTAGTGGATTTCCCAGGGATGAAGCCGTATTGGTTGATTGAATGGAATGGGTGTCTAGTTCGTGTTAGTCTGTTCCGGATAATTTTTTCCAGGATTTTGCCGAAAACTGGCAGAAGGGTTATTGGTCGATAGTTTTTGACATTCCCATGATCTTCTTTGGGGTCCTTGAGTAGAATTTTCAGAATTCCCTTCTGCCATATTTTCGGAAAGTAGGCCTGTTTCAAGCATTCGTTATATATATTAATGAGGACTGCCTTTATTTGTACGTAAAGTTTTTTGAGGAATGATCCTTTGACATTGTCGAATCCGGGGGCCTTTTTCGATTGCGTTGTTCTTACCAATTCGTCCAATTCTTCCTCAGTTACTGGGTCCAGGTTTCCACATGATGGTAGTAGTTTCAGATTTTTATAATCTTCCCTCATAATCGTTTGTTCCGGGGTATCAGAGTCGGGGTTGTCATCTGGTAGTAGGTTGTCCATTAGGTATTGTAGTGTTTCCTGGGGTTTTTGGTGTTTGTGTGGTCATTTCTGCTGAACGCTGTCAATATCGGTTGTTTACGGAATTTCTTTGCTGCGAGTTTATATGTGATACCCCAGGGATTTTCTGTTAGGTCTGTTTCAACAAAGTTTTTACAACTTTGGTCTCTGGCTTTTTTGAGTATATTTTTAAATTTGTCTTTTTTCTTATTCATATTTTCATAAAGTTGGTTTCTGTTCGTTTCTATTTTATTCGTGTACAGTTTCTTTTTTGCTTCTTGGTATTCTATTTTCGCCCTGTTTACGCTGTCGTTCCACCATTCGGGTCGGCCGATGTATGTTTTCTTGTATTGTGCATGTTTCTCTATTAATTTGGCGATTTGGTCGTGCATATTGGTTACTATTTCTTCGATTTCTTGGTTGCTGTCTTGCTGTTCATTATTGTAGTTCTGTAATTCATGTTATCGGTCCAGGTTTGTAGGAATTTGTTGATGTCTTCTTGTTTTATGGGTATCTGGGTTTCTGTTTTTCTCTATTTTTATATTTTTGGTGTGGCTTTCTATTTTGTATGTGATGGTTCTATGGTCAGTTGTGGTTATGAGTTCTTTTACGTCCCAGTCGGTGATTGTGTCGATTGTATTGTTTGTGCCAAGGGTTAGGTCGATATTGCTGTGTTCCCCCCTGTCATTAAAATAGGTTGGGAGTTTTCCTGGTTGGTTGTGTATGGTCAGGTTTCTGTTTATAATAAGTTCTTCGAGTTCTTTGGCCCTTTCGTTGGCCGGATTTGCGTTGTACCACATTTGAGATCTGCAGTTTAGGTCTCCACCTATGCAGGTGGTAAGGTGTTCACATTGGTTTAGGGTGTTTTCAAGATTGGATAAAGGGATGTCTATAGGTATTGAGGGTGGAAAATATGCTCCAATGAAGAAAGTTTGGGCCTGGTTTTTTTGGTTTAGGGAGATGACTGTTTGAAATTCTGTGGATAAGTTTTTATGAAACATGAGGTTGAGGTCGGTCCTGGTATTTTTGTTGATGACTAGACACGTTTTGAAGCGGTCAGAGGTAAGGGCAATGGTCTGAAGATTGGGGTGGTAGGGTAGCTTATATTCACCATTGCTAGGAAAACAATATGGTTCGTTTAGGATGGCCAGTTTGAATTTCTGCGAGTCAACCAGGTGTAGGGCTTCCACCGTGGCTGTCTCGCAATTCCGGAGATTTACTTGTAGGATTTTTATGGAGCTATTCATGCATGGATTGGGTGGTCACCGTCTGTTGGATTTGTTCCATTAGACGGTTTAGGTATACTCTGCAATTGTTAGATGAGGCCGCGTGGTTGATGTTGCTGTACTTAGCCTTAGTACAGTTAATGCAACTATGTTTTTCCCTTTCTTCCACTAGTTGGCATTCGATGGAGGCATGTTCCGTAGATTGGCAGTACATACATACCTGGGGTGATTTGCAATATTTGCCCGAAACGTTGGCACCTGTAGCATCTTGTGAGGCTAATGTAGTCACTTACCGTGTAACTGCGCCATAGCATTCGTAATTTTCGTTCCTTAGTAAGGTTTGCTGCGATTGCTGGGTGTATCGTCGCGATCCAGTTTGTGGTGAGTCTGTCCTGGGACCTGACAGGGTTCAAGGTTTTGAGCCATCCACTTCCAATTTTTTCTATTATTGCTGGCACGTTTTGTTCGATCCCGGTGATGATTTGCTCCCTAGTTATGTTTTTGTTGAGTCCTTGGATAAAGATAGACGGCCAAATTTTCGAGGGTTCTTTCGCCACAAAGGTTCTTGGCTAGTAAGTGCCTGTTCCCAATTAGATTTTTCACTGTGTTGCTGGTCGATTCCACCATGACGCCATTATTTCTTACATTCATTACCCTGTCAGGTTTGATACGTAGTAGTTCCAAAGGTATACTGGTGAGTTGTAGTCTGGTTTCCATTGATGATTTTACGGCATTTCCTTCAGCTGGGTATAATTACTCGGTACTTTCTTTCTGGTTCACTATGTGGGTTGTTGATTTTCGGGTTAAGCAGTGCAGCCAAGTAATCCCTGGTGGGTTCTGTTTCAAGGATGGTTGGTGTTCATTATTTTCCGTTGGTTGTGTGGGCGCCATAGTTGGTTTAATGTGTATTTTTAATGTTCTTGGTTTTGGTATTGGGGCTACTGCTTTCTTTATTTTCTTCAGTTCGTTCTCTATTTTTGAGTTGTTTATGGTTGGTTGCATTGTGGGCCTATCACATCAAGTAGGAGGTCGGTTGCGATCTGGTTGCTTCGCATTACATTGCTTTCTAACTCAAATAGGCTGTCCATTATTGTGTCTCTAACTTCCAATTTATCCTTACATCTCAGGAGGTATTTCCTGACGTTGTGTATCATAAGGTGGTTTCGTTTGGCCATATTTTCAAGTTCGTTTTTTGTCTTCCTGAGTTCGGTTTGGTCTTGATTTTGATTTTACCTCCAATCAATTTTAAAAAAAAATTGGAGGTATGGTAATCGAAAAAAAATTTCAACTTTTTTTTTTTGCATTTTCGAGATCACCGTGTTCAGAAACGTAAAGATCTGCAAAAAGTAAAATAAAAATTTCTGTGTCGGTCTGTCTGTCGGTCTGTCGGTCGTCAAATTTTGTCGATCGATTTGCTTCCGAACCATCCAACCAATTACGACCAAATTTGGTATGGTGGTAGGGTTCACGGTGGAAAGGTGAAAATAAGGTTTTCGTCGCGATCTATCAATCAGGAGTGCCACCACAAGAAAATAATACGGGATTTTTAAAAAATATTTTGTGTTGCGATATGTTATTTTAAAGGCCTTAAAAGACTTTATCCAGAATAGGTAAAATTAATCTTCTATCTGTCGTCTGTCAAAAATCACAAGTTGTCAAAGTTGAAACTTTAAGAGTGAATAACTCAAGAAATGCTGAAGGGATCTTACCCAAATTTGGTACGTAGGTACATTGATCCTAATGGATATGAGAGCATATGTAATCCTTCGATAGAAATCAGTAATGCAACATGAAAAAAATAAAATTAACTTTTTTGGCAAAAACATGAAAAAAGTTTTTGTCGATCGATTTTCTCCGGCATTTCTACGTCGATTGCAATCAAACTTATTGGACGTATGCCTCGTGGGCTGGAATGGTGAAAATAAGGTTTTGCCAGAGAAATCTTCACCGTCGTCGTATCTCCGGAAATGTTTAACCGATTCAGCTAAAATTTGGTGTGTCGATGGAGCTTTTAAAGTATAAGTATTGGTGGGAAAACAAACCGAGCCAATTGTAACAGGGCGGGGCAGGTCAGAAAAATTATAGAAAATATTAACTGAAATCTTAATTTATATATTTTTTGTGAGAATTTGTCAGATGGCTGGCAAAAATAAAACAATATATTCAAAATTTTAATAAACGTCATAATTTTGTGACATATGTGTCAAAATTAGGTTAATGTTGATTTGTATACCGAGTGCAGCATAAGAGTTGAGTTTAGGGCTTTTAACAATTTATTTTAGAATACAAAAATAGGTGGTTTGGTGGGAAATATTTTATAATATCGTCGTACGGACTGACGGAACGTTACTTTATAAGTAAAAGGTTCTGCCACTAGGTAGCGACCAAGTTTAGGCTGTTTGTTAAATTTTTTCGCAAATGTTTTCAGAATCAGTAAATCGGCAGTCAGTAATTTACAAAAATTTATTTTCGAAAAATCCGCTAGATGACCGAAAAAATTTGTTGTACCAATCTTGGAGAAATTTTATTTGTGACTTCTTACGGTATTGTGACGTATATAAGAATTTTGGAAAAAATTCAGTGGCGTACAAAAATAAAAATTTTTTTTCATTTTAGATTTTGTTAAAAAAACTTTTATAGGTAGATTTAGGGTAGGGGTGATACATATGTATAGATATCTTTGCCAGGGTTACCGATATCTTTGTTAAGGCTACCACAATAGAAAACAAAAATGAACATTATGTCATCGTATCTCCGGACAAAATTTGGTGTGCTGGTGATTGGAGGTATTGCGGCAGAGAGTGACGATATTTTTTATTTTCTGTTTGTTTCTCATTTTCGGGTTGGCTGTCAATATATGGGGTTGTGAGTTCTTCCAAAATTTGTTTTTCTTTATCCCTTTTATGTTATCTGGGTTTTTGTTTCTTCTGGTTTTCTGTTTTCGTTTCGTTGTCGGAGGGATCGCAGTACCTTCGGTTTGTAAAATTCATTCCGATTTCTTGCTCAGATTCGCTATTCATTTCCAAGAAATCCTCTTCCCTTTCGTTGTCTTCTTCACTATGGTCTTCTTCCATGAATTCCACGTCTTTCCTGGTGTCACGTTTCTTTCTTGTTAGTTTAGGTGCGTCATCTTCGCTTGTGTTGTTATCTTCCATAGTTCTCTTTTTGGTTTGGGACATTGTGTTTTTTGTCGAAGTTCTTGTTGTACGCCTAGTTTTGATAGCCAGGGGTTTACTAGGTCTTGGATCGGGAGGTTTAACTTGTTTGTTTTCCAAAATTTGGAATTTTTCGCTAATTTTATTTTGATCTCCCATGTTAATTGCAATGATATGGTTTATATTACAAAGGTATGGATTTTCCTAAAATATTCTATGGGAATCTCGTTAATACGCGTCACTAAATTTCTACTACTACTTTTCTACATCAAAACCTTCAGTTCTTACAAATCGCCGGGGTTGAATGGAGTGCTTCCGGCCCTACTTCAATTGGGCTTGGACTATTTGCTCTGCCCCCTGGTGAAGGTGTATAAGGCATGCATTGCGCATGGCTACACACCCCAAGAATGGTGGAAGGTTAAAGTCGTTTTTATACCTAAGCCAGGTCGAGCTGATTACTCACTGGCTAAATCGTTTAGGCCAATAAGTCTTACCTCGTTCTTTTTAAAGACACTGGAAAGGCTGTGCGACAGAGAAATTTGTGATGGCGTGTTGGTGCAGAACCCACTACATCCGAAGCAGCATGCATACACTCCAGGGAGATCTACTGAGTCCGCGCTTCATAAGGTCGTGGAATGTATCGAGAAATCGCTACATTTTCAGGAATGTACCCTAGGAGTGTATATAGATATTGAAGGGGCTTTTGATAAGGTCTCTTTTGAGAGTATTACGTCATCCTTACAAGATCACGGCGTTCCCTGTACCATCGTAAAATGGATCAGCTCTATGCTGGGTAGCAGGGCGGTTATGATCGGAGTGGGAAACACGAACATTAAAGGTGTTGTCACTAGAGGCTGTCCACAAGGTGGTGTGCTCTCCCCACTTTTGTGGGACCTTGTAGTAGATAGCCTTCTACGATGCCTTAACAAGAAGGGTTACTATACCATCGGTTACGCGGATGATATAACTATACTGCTTAAAGGAAAGTTTGAGAATATCCTGTGCGATTTGATGCGGGATGCTCTCAGATTATTAGAAAAATGGTGCACGGAGCGGTCTCTCTCGATTAACCCGACCAAGACGGAACTTGTTCTGTTCACTAGAAAAAGAAAGCTAAGGAATATGAGAATGCCTAGCTTAAAAGGAACCCCTCTCAAGATGGCATCCGAAGTCAAGTATCTGGGAATTATACTGGACAGGAAGCTGAATTGGGGCAGCCATATTAATGCTAAAATCACCAAGGCTGGTATGGTTTTCTGGCAGTGTCGAAGGGCAATGGGAAGGGTTTTTCTCCGAAGATCGCCCTCTGGCTCTACACGGCCATAATAAGACCTATGCTGTGCTATGGTGCACTCGTTTGGTGGCCCAGAACCAAATTGACAACAACAGCATCCTCTCTATACCGGCTGCAGAGATCAGTCTGCTTGGCAGAAACGGGAGTGATGCGAACGACACCCACTGTGGTCTTGGAGACTCCCCTATGCCTTCCTCCGCTGGATCTCTATGTGGAGGAGCAGGCGGTGAGAGCTGCTCTTAGGATGCGAGCATGGGGCCTTTGGACCCATAGGCAGGGAGGAGGTGGGCATGCACGGATCCTTGAGGTCTGCTCGAAAAGAGTGCCTCTTCTAGATCTAGATGCCGACCGAATCTCTCCCAAATATGTGTTTGACAGGAAGTTTAACATCTTGCCAAATGCAACAGGAGCAAACGAATCAGACATAAGTCTGTATACGGATGGTTCCAAAAGTAATACCGGCTCAGGCTCAGGAATTTTCTCTTCCGAACTACAGCTGGATATAAGTTTAACGCTGGGTAGATATGCTTCCGTTTTCCAAACGGAACTCATGGGTATACTACACTGTGCGGAAATAGTCCAGGAAAAGGATATCCGGGGCAAAACAATTCAAATACTCACAGACAGCAGAGCTGCTCTTATGGCACTTGGTCGTCATAAGATTGTCTCGGGCCTGGTGCTACAATGTATCCGGGCACTAAATGTGATATCAATGCACAATGCTCTAACTCTTAGTTGGGTGAAAGGGCACACGGGTAATGAGGGCAACGAGAGGGCTGATGAGCTGGCGAGGCTGGGCTCGGGTAAACCACCTTGTGGTCCTGAGCCCTTCATTACGCCGTCTGTCAGGACCTTGGATGTCACTATAAAGATGGAAACACGGAAGTTGCATGCGGAAAGGTGGGCAAATGTTACTAGATGCCGACAAGCGCGGGCGACGATACGTTCTCCCTCTGAAAAACATGCAAATTATTACCTACAGTTATCCCGGAATAATCTGCGTATTATTGCTGAATTTCTTACGGGACACTGTAAGCTAAATAAACATCTGAACACAATGGGACTGGTTGACAGTCCAATTTGTCGCGGATGTAATGAAGCAGACGAAACGATGGAGCATGTACTTTGCAACTACCCGACGTTAGCATCAAAAAGAGGATCCATGTTAGAGAACTTCTGGCCTGACATGGCCAGTATTAGTGACACACCGCCTTCTAAAATACTCGAGTTTGTTTTAAGTTTGGGATGGCTTGAGGAGTAGAAGGGAAGGTGGCCGCTAAACAACCGGAGGTAGCATTATGGGCCCGATTTGTGGCCTGAGTGCATGCAAGCTTCGGCCTGCCCTCCACTTCCAATCCAGAATCCAGAATCCAGGGGTAATAATAACCTTTGCAAGCATATTTCAATAAAATATTTGATATATTTATTCAAAAATGAAGACACATGCAAAATTAAGAGAGGGGTTGTTATCACCTTAAATGTAGTTTCAGAAAAAAATCAAAAACACGTAACTTACAGTTCTTTCTCTCTTACAAGATATATTTTTCTCGAAAAAATTTGATGACGTTAAGGGTGCTTTATACGGATTTTGAAACTCAAATATTAATATTATTATATTAAGTGATTGCTATGAAAAAATTGTATGTTTTATAAGTTATAAAATGAAGTATTTTTGAGTTGGTTTCATTAAAATCAAAATGAAAATTCAAAATGTCGGGTGTTTACCTTATTTTTGAAGTACGATTACACCCCCTAAACTCGCGGATTAGCAGCTAAAATAATTTAGAGGTCTCTTATTATTCGGTGCCCTACCATATTATCCAAAAATTATTCAAATCGGTGAGGTACCCCGAAGATCCTTTGCTAATTAGTATGTATTACTTCTTACATTTGGTGGTAAAACTTAGAATTGTAAGTGTGGTCGTACCCTTAAATATCAAAAATAAAGAAATTTTATAGGAATAATAAGACAGAAAACAATAAAAATAAGACAATATTTGTCGGAACTTTTTTAAATATTTAATACCGAATATAAAGTCAACAAAATAGAGAATTCTTAAATCCGTCCAAGGTAAGCTAGACAAAAAAATTAAAGAATGGAAACTTTTTATAAAAGAAATTAAATAAAAGTTGTCACATATAGTAAGAAATGGAATTTTCCATAAAAATTTTTAAAACGAACTAAAATATTTTCTGTCCTAAAAAACTATGTGTTTATCAACTTATATCATATTTTATTAAAAATTTTCAAACATAATTCACAAGATGTTTGAATAGAGAATTACATTTTGACACCCGTCAAATAAAATGTAAACAAAGTACGAAACGATAATCAGGTAAAAAAAATTCCACAGTAATTATTATTTAGTGGAATGTAAACAATTCGGTTATCCGTAAACGTTTAAATAATAGAAATAATCGCATTCATTCAAATTTTTATCTATAAAAACCTATCGTTTCCTGCAGTTTACAAAATTAATCGACGAACCGTAGGTTTGTCAAAATTGTGTACGAATTTATTTTTTAAAGTGTGCGTTACATTAAAACAAATGAACTTGGATGTCAGGTCTCATTAACTCATTAACTTCTGTGTATGTGTATCTACAAGGTTTATTAAAAAAACAACACCATGAACAACAATTGGATTAGTGTAAGTTTCCTACTTATATTTTATATATACATACATGCACTAAAAATGTATTCCAATTTACTTGACTCAAACGGAAGATTTTAGTTTCTTCAATTGTCATATTTTTAAACAATTTTCTAGCTATAAAATAACGCCGCCCTGTCAAAATTAATTATATTTCTGATTATTTTTGCCACTTTCAATATTATTGCAAATAACTCAATTTAAGTGCATCTGCGGTGAAAAATAAACGTAACCTAAAGCACTTATAGTGAGGAAAATTCTGTACAAAAATAAAAAAAATAATATATTGCAACTTGAATATTTTTGGAGATATGTATTATTTTAAAAACCAGCAAATTTATACTTATACCTTTTGAAAATGGTTTCTATCGGATTCTAATAGAAATCCTACACGAATCCCTCGAAACATAAATATGTGGGATTAATAACCACGATTTTCAACATACATAATTTTTTTTTCTGTTGAACTGTCGAAAACTACCTACTTATGCCCAGTTTCTTCATTAAAATGATCCTATAGATATCCGATAGATAGGAAATAAGTATAGATAAACATGACAGAACGCATTGTTGTTTTATTGTAGTTCTGTCATATTTCTCTATACTTATTTCCTATCTATCAGATATCTATAGGATCATTTTAGTGAAGAAACTGGGCATTAGAGGTAGAATAATTTTTTATATTAGTTTGACGCAGAATTTCATTTTCTTTAAACCTGAAACAGTATCTATTTCTTCATCCGATGCATCAATATAATTATAGTCTATTGGTTTTTTGAGACTGATAATCACGCATTTTTTGGAAACTTTACATAATGTGCAAGATAAAGCGGAGCGAATGGAAACTTACCCGCCAAGACAACTTATATTTCAGTGCGATTTTTTCTCCAACCACCAAATATTCAAAAAATATTTCAAAATTTTAATTTAATTGGAATACGTGTTTTTAATAATGTTAACTTGATACAACTTATTTAAATTTAGTTCGGAACTCACAAATTTAAATTTGCATTATTGCAATATTGCGATTATATAGAATATTATAATATTATATATAAAATATAGTATGTTGGGGGCATATTGCAGAAATATTGCCTGTAGTTTGGTGCAATATTGCACCAATATTGATGAACAATGTTACCTTCCGACCTTCTTCCAATTTATATCTTTTCACTATTGCACAGTGTTGCAAATAAATATTGCTCAATATTGGAAATCAATATTGCACCAATATTGATTTGAAAACACATTGTGGTTCTTGAGGAGCTGTACCTTAGGAAACTATGGAGATTAGAACAATTTTCTAATAAAGCAGAATTTCATCCAGTTTAAGTTTACTTACAACTCATAACTTTGTGATTTTAGAGATATACATATGTACTTGGATATATCGGATCCATTTGTTTGGTGTTTCATTTAATAAGCGATTGAATTTTAAGTTATTATTTAGAACTTTTTATTTTTTATTATTTAGAATTATTTTCAGAAAAATGGTGGAATTCGTGGGTTTTTTGGGTCAAATCAAACAAACGTTCTTACTTGTATATTTGTTATTTTCAGACTCTCAAGAAGACCTGAATTAAGGTTGAAACTAGTTAGTTTAAGAGTAAAGGAAGAAGAAAGATCATTTGTTTGATTTAACCGAAAAAACCCACGAATTCCACCATTTTTCTGAAATTAACAGTTTGGGGGTCACGATTTTAATTATTGAGTATTTAGAATTATAATAAAATTATTTATCAGAAATATTTATAAAAACGAAGATCCACATACTTACAGTCCCTTCTTTCTTAATCAAATTCCTTCTATAATCAAAAGCTTTTGCTACGATTAAACAGTGTTATATGCACATTGCTTCATAAAAAGATTATGTAAAAGTTATATAAATATGTAATTAAAAGTTATATAATGTTGACGAATTGAACAATAATATTTATTATTTTACATTTTTAAGATTGTTACAGATTATAAAGCTCTGCAGACATTTCGTCTCGGAAAGATTGAAGTGTTAGGGAGAGATTCTTATTATAATGACCTACTTTAATTTTTAATAAATGTCTTTGTTAAATAAACTTATTTTATCTAGCGGACTGAAAAATCAACCTTTCAGTATTTGACCTAATCTCAAGCATATTTCCTATCAAATATTCATACAATAGCATATTTGTGTATTTTATTTTTTAATGTGCCCGAATATTTTTTATTTTGGTTTTCTTCCAGGTTGAAACGTTTGGTTGGAGGTTGGGACGAGGGAAGAGGTGTGTGGGGTTTGGGATAATAATAAATATAACTGGAACCTGGTAGTTAGGGCGAAAAGGCGATGTGTTCATTCGAAGTCGCCCGTAGTTTTGTCAGCGATGCCGTAGAGTGAAAGGGATGTCTGATAAATCATGTGTGGGTTGGAGTTGTATGTGCAAATAAGGAATTGTCTAGATTGTGATGAGAGAGAGAGAAAGATGGTGTAAAGATAAAAACTGACATGGGAGGGGGATAATACGTATTGCATAACCGATGAAAGCAGATCCATTTCTGAGACAAAGTTGTTCATTAACCCTGTTCATACCGGCAATAGAATACGCCCGTGTGTATTGAATTCCCCATCTATCCCCCACAAATAGTTTTTTGATTAATGTCATAAAAAAACAATTTTTTGCGTCTTTTTGGACTTTCGTCTATTCGGCCGCGCCCTTTTGAGTTTGCGTCCTAACACTCGCGTCCTTTCAGCCGCGTCCATTTGTCATAGACCCCTAATAAAGTAGCATTTCAGGAGTTTTTCAGAGTTTTAAAGTAGCATTTCAGGTTCGTATTCATACGTATGTGTATCGTTGTATCTTATAATATGTTTGTTTAAAGTATAACCTATTTTATATTAGACAAGCGCAGAAATATTTTTAAGGTTCAATCCGTGATTTACCGTGGTTGCCTAAAATCGCCAAGTAAGTCCCTGAAATCGCGCCACCTCAACTGAGGAGGAGCTCCACCGTGATCGATGTGAACGGTAGACTTTATCAGAGCACAAGCACCGTCAACTGCACTTTTAGCTAGAAACCGTGGTCTTAGCTTATAGGACTTCCGTGTTAAATTTTGATTTTTAAATTCCGTTTTCTCGAAAACTAATGGATAATCCGCAAAATTATTTTCTTTAATATACTCAGAATATTGTCCTCTTTCCTATGCTGAATAGTAAAAAGTGAAATTTGTAGTTTTCGTGACAGTAACCAAAATAAATATAACATAAGTTTGACACTCGGCGCTCAAACATCCGTCGCCCAAGCGGAAGTGTCGCTGAGTGTCGATAGAGTGTCGATGCCCAGACGGTGGCGCCTAAAAGTCCTGCTTCGCACAAAATGGTTTGAAATTTTTTTTTAATGAATTTCATCAAAAACTCTTTTTTCGCGTTTTTTTGGGCCTACGTCCATTTGGCCGATTCCTTTTAGATCTGTGTCCTATTAGGTATGCGTCCTTTTGAGTCTGCCGTCCGGCTTCCACTTTATTACAATTTAAAAAGCACTACTGTAAATACTTAGGGGTTTGCTGTTGCCAGGATGCGCAACGGTCGCTTTTGCCTTGGGAAGTCCTCGATGTTGTATTGTTTCAGTCCTCCGGTGAGAAAGTTTCCTGAATCTTGACAGCGGGTCTACAGTTTTTTCGGTATCCTTTTGTCTAAAATGTCTTTTTTAAATACCGATTTGGGACCAGGTATTAGGCTTCTGGAGCCTTTTGTATAACTCTGTGTTAAATCGCTTGAATGCGCTTCATTTGGATCTCGTATGCGAAGGTTCGAACCGAGGCTGCACAAGTGAGAACGGGTCTAATGATTGCTTTGTATATCTTAAGTTTAAAGGTGTGGGTTCAAGTTGCTGTGCGCCTCCCGATGATTTAATTCAGCTTGACCACGATGCCTCTTGTCTTTCTGTTGATACCATCTATTTGTGTGATCCATGAGAGTAGCTTGTTTAGGGTTACTCCGAGGTACTTCTTTGATGTCTTCCATGGGATTTCTTGTTGCGTAAGATTTGCAAGTCTAGTAATCTTGGTTTTATTTTTGTGGCCGTGCTCTTCTCCGTCTTGATTTCAATCTAACATGTCTTCCTCCCCTTTCATTCCTTCAGTACATCTAGGGCTTGTTGGATATGGGCCGTAGCTGTGCTGACACTCATTGAGGTGGCCAAGATGGTGGTGTCATTTCCGTAGAGGGAGGGCTTCTGTTTGTCCTATGTCCAGGAAGACTACTGCCGTATATTCTCTCTTGCTAAGGAATACAGTTACGTGCTCGCCAAGTTGGAGAACTTTGTGGGTATTAGAGTTGCCCTGAGTGAAATCAACTCTGGATGGCCTTGTTGTCTAAGAGAGAGGCCATTAGGGGGTTATTCTGTAACTTGTCCTTTATGCAAAAATCCTTTACTTTTAAAGCTTTACTTTTAAAAAAAAAGCTCTTAAAGAATAGCTGAAATAGAACCTATTCTACAACTAAATGTTAATAGGGTGTTATTCTGTAACTCTTTATGCTTTACTTAAAGTTAAACTTTGACACAAAAGAAGCTACAAAAAGTTACAAAAGAAGTTCGTCCTTTTCAGATAGGAATCTTTCTCTTAAAGCTCTTTCTCTTTCTTAAAGATGATTTCTTCCGTGAGTTCAGCTAATTCCGGGAAGAGTCTGATTTAGCCTCTAGCGTTGTAGAATGGTTTTGAACTTTCCTGGTTTGCAGAGTACGATGACATCGGCAAGTTTTCAGTCCTTGGAAAGTGGGTCAGTTTGAAGGCGAGGCTGATGATGCTGACGATGGCTAGAATGGTTTTCTTTGGAAGCTTTTTGAGTGTCTCATTTGAAATCTGGTCGTAGGGGTTTCCTCTTTTGTTTCCTGTGATGGTCTCCATTACGTCTTCCGGGTTGTGGGTTTAATCGAGTCTTTACCTACAGCTTTGTAACCAAAATTACCACCACAGTGAATAATGGCAATTTTCACCACACTTGGAATAGGTCTTCTCCAGTAATTAACTATTTCTGTGATGACACCCAAGATGTTAAACCAGCTCTTACTGCGGATGCAAGAGCGTGGATTCAGAAAACAATTACTGCAAGAAGTTGTTGCCAACACATTGACAGCATCAACGGAGTTGGAAAAGAAGACAGCGGCTACTCGTTTCAATATTATCCTTAGTGGAGAAACAAGTAATTGATTTTCCAAAAATCAGTTAAAAAGCAAAAAATCTTACCCCACTGCATTACAGGTTGCAATTCCCAATTAGGCACCTGAAGAATACTTGACTCGGTCACGTTGATGCTTCATAAATCCTCTCCGGATTCGAATTCACTCGACACGGCTTACTTTCACAAGTAAACTTTCACAAACTTGCAATTTGCACCTCGTTCTCCCAACTGCAAATCAAGACTGCCGAATTCTATCGAGGGCCCGCCGTATATAAAAGTGACGCTTCAGAGCGATCTCTCATTAGCGGCACGAAGCAAAGGGCAAATAGGGCGCTCCAACAATTATTAAAAATAAATTGTTACAGCTTCCAGTGCTTACTTCTCTTGTCTGTTGATAAAAGAAACGTGTTCCTGGTTGGCTTGTCTGTTGCTCTGGCTGAATTCTGACTTCAGGGTGTCCGCGAACGCCTGGGATTTTTTCTCGCCCGTGTATGCTAAGCCGCGCTGAGTTGTCTTCGCACAAGAGTTTGTTCAATTTTATGATCAGGATTCGTCTTTAAAGGCTTTCAGTTCTTTCTGAAAAACGCTTTAAGTCGGTTTGCCGTGGTTCAGTCTCCTGATGGGCTCCAAGTGTTCTTTGCAAATTGGTCTTTTATTTTCTCTTACTCACAAGTTGTTTGATGTGGGGGAGGAGGATGCGTATCTTGTCTTTGGATGGTCTGGGGTTTTGCTCCGCGATCATTGACAAATTGATCTTATCGTTGAATGTCGTGGTGAATTCCTCTAGTGCCTCTATGCTTTCGATCGTTTGGATGGGACTTAGATTTGACCATAGATGATTTTAAATGACTGGCCTTGCTTGAAACTGTGTTTCAGCAGAGTTTTGGTCTTATGTGGTCCTGGGCTATATCACCTAGTTTGAGCAGTACGGTATAGAAAAATGATGTGTTATACAGTGATATTTATCGTGGTTGCCTTTATTATCTTGAGTCCTGGGATTTGAATTTCGTGGTATTGCAAACTTCTTTTGGCCTAGATTATCGTGCCTTGTGGCTTGCCCGTGAGATACAGGGTATAGTTTCGAAGATTCGCCTTGGTTGATGCTCGCCAATGTGTTTCACTGATGAGAATCAAGTCCGTTTCGTGTTCTCTTGCGAAATCTAGTAGTTCGATTTTCTTTCCTTTCTGAAACCGTTTGTGTTCCAGAACGCCATCTTGAATAGGCTGGGCACCGTCCTTGATTTGCCACTCATTTAGTATTTCTGTTGGCTTGAATTGGTACACATTATGTTGGGTGGCGTTGGAAACCTTGAAATTTCTGAGAACTTTGTTTATCGTTTGCTGGTCGATGCCGTTCTTGATTCAGCTAGTCAGTATGAATGCAAAGGTTCTGGGGATTTCTGGTTGATTCAATTTTAAATTTACCATTGGAAACTGCGGAGGTAAATTTTTTTAAATATAAATTAAAAGCTTTAAATGCAGTAGATTACAAAAAAAAATTTAATGAATTAGGAAATAATATGACAATATACAAGAAAATAGTAAGTTTGCCTCCCAACGCCTTAAATGATTATTAAAAACTTAAATAAGTACTATATTTGGCGAGGGCAAAATGACAATGGCGATATGGCATATACCGGCTCCATTATACTAAATTAATTTGCTCATAAAAATAAAATAAAAACCATTTATAGCTAAAATGATTATAAAACAGTGCCGGTAAAATAGTCAATTAAATCAATTTAAATTATAAATTCAAATAATTCAATTTATAATTTCTTATTTAGTATTTCTTATGAATCTCATCTCAACCAATAATTAAAATTTTTTTGAGTAGTATTTTATGGAAATACCCAACAATATACCAATATACAATCCCGTAAATAGTGAAGATTATCTAAAAGTAAACAATAAATTAAAATATCCAAGAACAAATGGAAATACCACGTAATAATGAGAAGTAGGTACTTAGTAGAAATAATCGGGAAATCATTGATAAAATTTAATATGTTGGGAAATATCCATTTATTAACATACAATATAATTTAACTAATGAAAGTTAGTTACAAAAACAATTTAACAAAATATGAAACAATTTATAACATTAATGAATTATTATTGTAGCCGAGAGATAAAGCTGCTCCATCATCAAAATCTAGTAATTCTTCAGTAGGTGTCTATTTTATTCCTATAATGGCAAATGCTATTTGTGCCCTTAGCCAGCAGTTAACTCTATCTTGGGGTTTTTTGATAAATCCCAAACCCCGCTACAGGCTAAATCGCCTCGCAATCCTGGTAGCAACTCCGTTTCCACTCTAATGATTGATTTTTTGATAATCTTTTCCCATGCTTTCTCAATCAATTTGGCAGGAACACATCGAATTTTGTTATGTCTTCTTGTTATTAGTTCTCCTTTCATACATCATAATGCGTGTTCAAGGGTGAAGCTAATTCGGTCAAATCCATCACATGATAATGGCATGTTTGCTGGGGTTCTTTCGTATCTTATGGCTAGTGCGTCTTTGAATTCGTTACGTGAAAGGTCGAAATTATGTTTTCTTATAGGTAGCACTCTTAAACATCCAGATGATTTAATTTTTGACTTGTCAATCATAGATCGTTCGATAGCTCGTTTTCTTTCAATTAGATATTTTGCTATAGTCATCTTCATTTCTTCATCTTCTTGTTCTTTTCTTTTCTTTTTTGCTGCCAAATTTGCAACTCTTAAATTATTGTTGTGCGCTTCAACATCAAGTGGAGATTGTGTTGTAATTGCTCTAGGGAGCTCTTCACATCCTTTTTTTAGAAATTTGAAAATATAGTTGCGATTGTTTAACTGGATCAGATATACCTAAACCATAGTTTAAATATACAAGTAGTTGGACAATCTTACCTAGATTTGAGATAGTTAAATTTATTGGTTTTGGATTTCTCCGCTAGATGGACGCAAAAATTTACTAACTTTTAAATACCCAGAGGTTGTCCAACTACTTGTATCTTTAAGCTATGCCTAAACCTCCTTTATTCACTGTCAGAGTGAATATAATATCTAATACTTTGTCTGTGACTTGGCCTTTCAAAAATGCTGGCATAAAGTTGTTTCTAATGATTTTTCTAAGTGGTTGATATGTTTGTTCATTACTTGCCACGGTGTTCCTGAATCAACTTTAAATGGGCCGAAAAACCACTCTCAATTTCCCTTCGGCTATCGAAAGGTTTGTGGTTGAGAAGTCCAAAAACGCAAGAAAAAACAAAATCGGCGGAGCCGTTTAAAAAAATCCCGATTTTTAGGATTTTTTTCTACGAAAAACAAGAAAATTCGATTTTCCTCTAATTTCCTTTTCTGGTTTACATTGTTTGTTCTTCCCACATAAACAATTCAATCAGAATCTTCTTTGTTAGCTGCGTAAATGAGGATTTTACAGGCACTACAAACTGCTGATGGATATCGACTGTCATCCAAGTTGATATCAGCAATATTTTCTATTTTCTTTTTCAACTGATTAACAATATTCCACATTTTGTCTTTTTTTTTTAAACAAAACAAACAGATTACAGCTCGGTTCTCTTCGTGAGTTCGCGCATGATCTTTCGTTCTTCTTGGCATTTCGGATACAAATAACACAAAGAATGAAGCTGATGGTTTTTTGATCCACACGAACTACTAACAACAATTATTTGCAAAACACAATTTCCAGTGCCTAGAACAGTGATTTGATTTTTGAATTTACCGGTGGTGTAGCGCCCTCTACGTTTCCAACACACACAAAAGTGCACGCGAAAATCAAGGGAGCAATGTCCATGTAGTGTCTGCAATTGCTTGCAAACAGTAAAGCGCATGCGCGAGGACACAGCCACTGACACATGGTGAGTTTCGCGCGTAAATTCAAATCTATTCTGGTCCTTACAAGTTCTTATTTCCGTAATCACATCTAGTTCATGGACAAGAATATCAATATAAAATAGAATCAGCAATTGGAGGGAATAGTATATTACGTGACTCGGGAGGAACGTCGGCCATTCCAGGAGAGTGTGTAATTTTGGCTGAGTTGGCCAAAGTTCCTGCCAAGAGACGTACAGTGCTTTTTATTATCAGCGCGGAGAAATGTAGCTCAATTTCAGACAATTTGGCAGTTTTTACGTTTTTAGGTTAACCGCCGCTAAACAAACACGTTATTCATTTTCGCTGACAACAAGCGCATGCAGGGCAGAAAAACTGGCGATATATCGACATGTGACTAACTTATGTGACACATAGGTTTTCGCCCATAGGGAGTGAAAAAATCCGAACATGAAGCGAAAACCCGCGTTGCCAAGTTCACACTGCTCCGATTCCTTTTGTTTACACTGAGAGTCAGGAGAGGGCAGGAACAAGCGAGTTTCGAGAGAGAAAACGAGTCGACATGGAGCTACTTTCGCAGCGCGTATGATAAAAATTGAATTTTTTCACTTTTTGAGAAAAAAAAATTCTAAAAATCGGGATTTTTTAAAAACGGCTCCGCCGATATTGTTTTTTCTTGCGTTTTTGGACTTTTCAACGACAAACCTTTCGATAGCCGAAGGGAAATTGAGAGTGGTTTTTCGGCCCATTTAAAGTTGATTCAGGAACACCGTGTTGCTAGAACCCTTTGTAAGTATGTCCATTGGAATTTTAATGATTTTGAAAATGCAAATTTTTACTATATGCTCCTTATCTATTTTAGTCTGTCTTCTGTTGTTGAATTTTTTGCTGCAGATAAAGCTTCATGTATTAATAAATCGTATTCTTCTGCTTCCCAAAGTTTGAAATGACGGTTAAGAAGTAGTCGGATGTCTTTGGCTTGTTTTATCATTTTATTAGTATACGTTCTAAAGGAAGGTCTCCTGTAACTAGTACTTCAACTTCTTCAGCTAATCCACTTATGAATTGTCAACTATTACTTCCACTTGGTAAATTATATTGCTTTCCACGTAACAAAATGGTCGTCTCCCATCTTTCTGCTTGCAATTTTTCAGTGCATATATGTATAGTACATATATATTACTTTGATAATTACACCTACAAAAGGAAAACAAACACTTACACTGGCAATAGTGTCTCTTCCTGCGGAAAGAGTGCCTCATCCGGTTCGATGCCACGCCTTTTTGTTTACATAATTTTGACGTTTGTCAATATCAAATAAATGTTCGCGTAATTATCGCAATAAATATAACTCGACCTCATTATTTTTAGATCGATAAGTTGCTTGTAAATTTTACTCAGGCATCGTTGCATTAAGCAATTGCACTCAAAACAAGTTTTTCGTGCATTATTATGCAACGATACCTTCGTATTTACAATACAACTTATCGATCTAAAAATGAGGTCTAATTATATTACTGTTGATAATTGCGTACAATAGGTAGTACAGGAGTACCTACGTTGAGAAGAGAGCATAATAGTATATTATTGCTTTGAAGCTCTCGTGCGTTGCTAAGCAAAAAAAATACATTTTTGTTTACAAAATAAAATTTCCAATTAAAACACGAGGTCTTGTTATATTACTATTGACAACATTTGGGGGATGGTTTCCCTACCGTATAAATTTGCATATTTTTTACTTTTGAATGGAGATGACATTATGGTAACTTACTTTGCAATATAAATATCAAATCATCTACTTATTTAAATTAAAAATTTTCAACCGCATTTTAAAATTTTACATAATTTTCAATAATTTTTAGATTTTATAATTTTATAATTATAATTTTAAAAAAGTATAATTTTCAATATTTTAGAAAATTAATATCATATGAAAGAAATTATTGGTTTTGGTCGGATATTACAAATCTGTCAGCAAATATATACAGGGTGTCCCGGATATACTTTACATAACTTAAGTGGTGATAGAGGATACTTTTCTAAGAATCATTTTTAACAAAAATTTTTTTCTAAATTCAAGCCCACGAGAGTTAGGCTTCTTTAAAGCATTTTCTTTAATTTCAATCTTCATGTGGCCATGGGGCATAAAATATTGATTTTTTGGTAAAAATGGATCAGTGCCTTTTAAAGCTTTTTAAATAGCATGAAATAATCTATAAACTAGATTTAAATCTTTTATTGTCTAAAATCAACGGCTTTCGAGTTAAAAATTAAAATAAGTAAAAAAAATTGTTGAAAAATCCTAGATTTTTTAATTTTGTTTTTTTTCAAAACTCAGTATCTTTTAAACGAAACTGCTTTTCAAAAATTTTTACTAGACGGAAGTTTGAATCCGTTACTATCAGAAACAGTGCATCAGAATTTTTGTAAACTGTATCGTTTAAGAGATACTGGGTTTTGAAAACAACAGAAATAAAAAAATCTCAATTTTTTTCAACATTTTTTTACTTACTTTAATTCATAACTCGAAAACCATTGATGTTAGACAAAAAATGTTTAAATCAAGTTTGTAGATTACTTCAAGCTCGTTAAAAAAGCACTAATCCATTTTTATCGAAAGAAGAAAGAAGACGGTTACGGTTTTATGCTTAAGTGCGTTGAATACTAGGCAGAGAACCCTGATTCGAGCCCAAGTGAAGTAAGAACTTTATTCTAGCCTGCCTCCCTCGGTGGACCATTTTTATCTAACTACAAACTACCAAGGTAATCTGCCTTGAAAACCCTGTGTCGCAGTGCTACTGGGTAATACATTTTTACTAAAAAATCAATATTTTCCGTGCTATAGCCACGTGAAAGTGGAAATTAAAAAAAGTGCTTTAAAGAGGCCTAACTCTCGAGAGCTTGAATTTAGAAAAATATTTCTTAGAAAAGTGCATGTCCTCTATCACCACTTAAATTATGTAAAGTGTATCCGGAGACACCCTTTATATGGTACACATTTAAATAATTGTCGAAACAAATACGAAATGTGATAGAAATGAAATAATGTTTTTCGTCAAAATTAAACGAAAATGAGCTGTTTCATTACCGATTTTAAAGCTGGAAGTTAAAGTTTCTCTTACCAACATAAACATGAATTTTTATTTTTAACTTTACTAGTAATGTAAAATATGCCATTTTATTTAATTTTAACATTAACCAAACGCCACTATACGACAGAAATTGTAACTACTCCACCAAGTATACTTGAGTATACCAAAGTGTCATTTAACGTATGTGTAGTATTTTTTTAAAATTAATTTGGACACAGATAAACAAAAAACCAAAATTTTCTGTATAAATCAGTATTAACAAATTAAAATTCTGCTGAGGTATACTGTATACTTGATATAACAGACATATTGCAGTTACACTAGAGCCACCATCGGTAGTGGTCGGGCCTGTGGAGCTGCTTTTTAGATACTGCTACCGAAACTTTTTCGATTTTTACTTGAAGGACCACTTACAAAATAATTGTCCATATAGATCCTATATTGAACTTGATTTACACTATTATACAGAAATCTATACGATTCGTAAGATAAGATGTATGAATCTCTTCACAAATGGTAGTTGTAAATTTTTGGAGTTTTGCTGTACTCTACTCTTCATGAAAACTAAGTTGTACGTTTGATATCATGGAGTGTACTTGGATTAATGAGCAACTCTTTAACCTACCGATGAGTATTGATACGTGCAATCTCTTCGGCCGTTAATAGTGTACTATCTTTAGTTCAAGCAATTTCCCTTATCGAAGATTCAAGCTCCTCCTGCTGGTTTAAAGGATTTACTAAATTAATCAACCGGAGAGGCGTGAGAAATTGCCTGATACCGTTGTTAAAGGCCAGTATTTTAGTGGGCAGTTAAGCTATAGCTTAGCTAATCTCAAGTTTAAGCGAAAGTTTTTGCATTTTTTGAGTATTTCAGTTCTGTTTAACGTTAAGCGTTAGCATAACTATCTTATCTAAGCTGGCGCTTACTCAAAAAATACAAAGAAATACTCAAAAAATGCAAAAACTTTCGCTTAAACTTGAGATTAGCTAAGCTATAGCTTAACTTCCCACTGAAATACTGGCACTTAATCTAATTATTGCCAACAAATATTAATACGTCTTGTCGGTTTTTTCGGCAAATGCTAATTTAAAGAGAAATGTGCTGAAATGATATTTTATATAATGATATAATATACATATTATATAACCGTGAGAATTATAGTGCATTTTATTAATATTTCTTGGCAATATTTGGCATAATTTGTTGCATTACAGCTTGCAATAGGTAGTGTAAAATCCCTATTGTAATAAAATTGACTAATTTTGGTATATACATAGGTATATCTTTTCTAAAAATTGTATTAAGTTTATCTACCGCTTCAAATATGAATTTACAGGCTATAATTTAAAAATTTATAAATTGAATTAGGCTTACATAAACGTAAACACTGATTTTGGCATTTACATAACCTAAAATCTTTAAAATTACTAAAATTATTAGCTATAAAGGTATAAACGAAATATAATTATCATTATCAGAAATTAGCTAAGAATTTAATAGTTTTTTTTAGCTAATTTCTGATAATTATATTTAAGTTATTTTAACTTTAAGTTTAATTTAAGTTAGATAAAAGTTTGAAATTTGATTATTTGGTGAAAAAGCAATATAGTTGGTTTGAATGGTATTTCCTTACACCACTAAAGTATTTTGAAAATTCTACCTTTTCGGGAAATTGTATTTTCAATTTGTAGTCCTTTATTCAACCAGCTTTTTTCTATAATATATTTTCTTCAGTATCTTTAATCGTGACTATTCGTTTTGTAAAGCTATAGGCACCGCTTCCCAGTTCTTCAAGCTTTCGAGAATAGTCTTCACTATACTTTTGGGTGGAAGGGGAATTGCAAGTAGATCACATATTATGTGAACACACATATTATGTGATCTATTTGCAATCACATATTATGTGAACTACTTGCAATCATAGGTCTGGTCAGTGTAGTCACACAAAGAAGGTGTGTGCGTGTCCTAGTACGTTGTCTTCCCGTGGGATATTATGTACCAATAAAAAAGATCTTCCTTTTCAACAAACGACAATCTTTGTTTCCAAGAAGGATTTGTTTCCGAGTTCCTCCGGTTCATGCCTAGAAATGAGGATTTTTTTTCTATAGGCTCTGAATGTACTGCGATGCACCCCTGTATTAATTTTTATATTCAACCAAAACCCAAACTTTTTGTATTTAAATACAAAAATAAATTTAAAATTTAAAATTAAAAAAATGGTTTTGGAACACGACAATACTTATGCCCGTATTATAAGTAGAGAGTGGATTTATATGCGCTAAAAACGTGTAAACAAAGTTTTACATTATTAGGCTTTACAAAAATCTGTTAGATTTTTTTTAATCCAATCAATGCAAATCCTAGCAGGTTTTTGTAAAGTCTCATTAAGTAATGCTTTGTTTACACGTTTTTAACGCATATAAATCCGCCCTCTAATTATAAGTCATGGATTAATCCGAGATTCAAGATCAATCCTCGAAATAGCAGCTGTTGCTACGATGTGATCTAAATTCCAGTAATCTCATTGGTAAATTCTAGGATTATCTTGAGTCTCGGATTGATCTGTGACTATTAGTACGGGCATAAGAGTCATCGTCATATGCACGCTTTTTAGTTCTCCATAGTTTGATATTTTCTGGAAGGCGTCCGTTTATGTCAGTATATTCCTTTTTTGTGTCTTATGGATAGCCTCTAGACTTTTTCAAACGCAAAATGGATATGCATATACATATATATTGCGATGATCGGTACCTCTTCAATTTTATTTCGAAGTCTTCCAAATAAATAAAAAGAAGTCACTCACCGAAAATCAAAAATTTTATTCGCAAAATAAACAACAAAAATAATCTCACAATTTAAATTCTCAATTACGGAGATTCTCCCGTCAAAAGCGGTAACTCCTTTCAACGCGGCCGGCAATCTTCACTAATCCTCGTACCAACCCCAAAATTGATACTAAATAATAAAAATAAACTAAATATTTACATTATCAAATTTTCTACAAGTCAAGTTGAACTTCAAAAATGACAATCCTCAATAAAATTTTAAATTTAAAATTACAATAAATTTCAAAATTAAAAATAAAAGAAATTTTGAAAAAAAATGAAACATGACAGTATATCTAACGAAAGACTTCAGTCAGCAGTGTATGTATCCTTATGGAGGTATTTTTTATTCAAATGGTTGATGCTTCCTTCATTTTATTATTGATTTATCTAACGGACTTCGAGGCAAGTGCAGCTTTTAGCAGAGTTGACAGTGCGACAACTACATCGTGAAGCGGTACTGGTTATCTGCAAACTTTTCTTCTCCTAAATCAGTCTGTACTGGCAAGATCATACACTGTTATGATTTTATTGATCCCGATCATTATTTTACAAATGCTTGTCTTCAGACGTTTTTACACATTTCTCTAATCTTAAGAATGATGACTATATTTCAATATTTTTTATCTTTGCATCTCAAATATGCTTTAGCTGCGTCTTCTTTTAACTTAACCTAAAGTTCTCATTTGCGTGTCATCTTGATTTTGTTTATGGCATATCCTGCGGTACAGTGTTTATTATTGTATATTCTGTCAGCGGCTTTCTCGCATGGTCAGTTAGTGTCTGTACCCAATTTATCAGAGATAACTGAGGTCTGGCTTACAGTTCCTATCTGAGCCACTTTGTTTGCTTTGATGATAACTTCTATGTACACGAAATCCCTTCTCCAGCAATCGTTTTGCTTTTCTATTCTGCGCCATTTCTGCTTCGTGTTGAAATTTAAACTTAACCTAACTTTAACTGATACCTAACCTAATTTTTATTAACTTGATGAATTTATGTCAGTTATTTAGAAAATGATTTTATATTTATTTAACATGTTTTCATTAAAACACTAATATAATAATTATGACATTAAGTTAAAAATAATTAAACCTATTTAAGTAGTATGACACATAATGGGACTACATATATTAATTTAAACATGAAATTAAATAAATAAAGAAATAAAACTAAAAACAATTAAAAGTCTATGGTAGATTAATTACTTGCTAAACTTTGTGATTCGTTGTTTAAATTTGTTTTTGTGGCTTGGTAAACTTAAACTTTAAATAAATTTTAATTTTTTAATTTTCTATTTATATCAGTTTTTTCTTATTCTAATCGGCCAGTCTGTTACTTTGTATTTTTTTATTGGTATTGCTACCGTGATAATACGCTAATGATTTTAACCACGCGCAAAATCGTATCATCTGACATGCTAAATGCTAAATTTTGCTACCTGAGTCAAAAAAATCAGCACAGGTTGAAGTTATTGACCGAACGCAGTCGATAAGTCAAGGTGAAACATTTGGGCTTTGAACTGTTCCAAATGTCCCCATAATTTCTATGTTGTTTTGTCTGCTCCACCATTTTATACTTCAAAGTTTTCTATTCCATTCAATTTATCAATGTACAGGGTGTTCCTAAAAGTTACTCTTAAGGTTTTCTAGAGTAAACATACTACACTTATGCCGTGGTTGAGTTCCACGTCAAACTTATGTTGTACAGTGTACACAATTCATGTGGCTTTACTTTAATATTTTTTTTATAAAATATATACAAGCCCACCATTGCCTTCGTTCATTTAATGATACATTTAAAAAAAACATTAAAGATGACTCGCGTTGTAAATTAAAAATTCAAAACAAGTTTTTTACGTAAAAGAATTTTAAATGCCACAAGTAACGCAAATTTTCACGTGTTTGCTCTATCTCACTTTTATCAATCGTCATGTTGCCATAAAATGAATACGAATTACCCTTTTGATAAAATTCAGAAAAAATTAAAATTGTATGTTTTTTATTGTTTGTTTCCAAATTGAACAATTATTTTTGGTATTTTACTATCTACGTGATTTGTTATAAATTTAACTTTAAAATCTGCGGTGGTTAATCCCAGAAATTATATGACTAGAATTTAAAATTCCACAGAGCGGAGGTTACCAGAGGACAAAAATCCGGAATTTTTTTCAAATTCAATCTGGTTATCAGACATTGGCATATTAGAAAATGAATAAATTTGAAAATTTGGTAAACTTAAATTTTGTATGGGACTATTTTCATTGACGAACTACATGTCCTGTAAGCAAGCAGGAATAACAAAATTACCTCTAGCATAAAATAGGTAATAACGAAAATCCTGATCGGTCGTAATGCGTCCGACTGCGAAGAGTGGGTATTACCATTATCCAGATGAAGTAACTTGCCACACTTTTTGAAGGACATCGTGGTAGGGTTCCATAAATAAGAGCCACTTTTTGTTTGATGCTTAATTGTGTTACTATTTTAAAGTTGGCAAGGCCAATAACTTATGCAATTAAAAGAAAAAGTGTAAATAAATATAATATAAAACCAGTCGCTCACGTGAAATTCTCGCAGTTTTTCCGTAGTCGGTTTTTATGAGTTGATAAACGAAAACGCTTTTTATGAGCACCGATTTGAAATTTGGTTTCTTTTTATGTTTTCGAAAATAAAAAAAATTGTTTAGTGCGCAAAGTTGGATAAAAGTTCAGATATTATGGAAAAGATTAAATTGGTATGCATTTTTTATCATCCCCTAATTTGAAAATTTATATTTTTATTTTTTTTTAATTTTATATAAATGTTATGCTCTAGTAATAAAAAAAACAATAATTTTGAAAAACGATAAAGATTTTGAATTTCCAGAAAAGCTACTTCTTTTCAGTGTTAGTTAAAATTGATTTATTTTAAAAGGCTTTTACTTTACTTGCATGTTTGTTTTGCAATCGATTTTATATACATATATTATTATAATAACAACGTTGAATGACCTTCCAAATGTATCTGTAATGCAAACAAATTTTTTAGTAGGATAGGTCATCCTTATTGTTAATTTCATACATGACCTACTCTGTACATAAATTTGTTGTTAGTTATTTATTTAATACGTAAATGATGTTAAAGTAAAGCTTTCTTTTCACAATATTTGATCGGTTCAACGGGCAAATTGTTATGGTACACCCTGTGAGCAATAATCATATAACAATACTTAAAATTCGCTATTTTGAATTCAGTCGGGATTTCAGGTTTTTCCCCGAGAAAACTTAAATTTGAAAAAAAGCCTAAACCAAAAAGTTTTAGGTTTCTGAATTGTTGATACAATTATGACGTCAACCATCTAAGTAGCAATTAAAATTATATATTTCATAATTATGTATGAATATGAAACAGAAAAGATTAAATCAGTTAAGAGGCGTGAAATGTAAGGTTAATTCAAATTAATGAATAAAAGGTTGGAAATGTAATAAACGCAAAGCAGTTAATTTTAGTAAACTAATTATTTCTATGATTCAGGATTATTTAGAACTAAATTTTATGCAAATTTTGTCGGTCAACCTGAAGAATCAAGTTGTTGCAGCGTGCAGCCAAGAGAGACATTGGTAAACCACCGCTATTTTTACATCTGCAATTTTTGCATACAACTCAGAAGCAATAGGTTTTACAAAAAATATAAATTTTTTATTATTATTTTTGAAAGTCTAAATAAAAATATTACTTTTGACTTTTTTGAATTTTGTTTTCATTTGGTTTAACTTCAGAAATTGATTTTTAAAGGAAACGTGACGTCATCCACGTATAAAAGCTAGACTTGCCAGCACTGTAGAAAGTAATGATGTATCCCAATTTGTTGTAGTAAGACAGAGATAAATTTATAGAGTACACTGTTCTTATCTGTCAGATTTTATAATACATCCCTCAGAGTAGTAAATAGTAATAAAATAAAATCTTCCTGAGCTTGAGCTTGAGATGCTATACCAAGTAAATATTTGACCGCAGTCATAGTATAAAAGTTAGAGTATAATATATAGTTGTTCCCACGAAAGATGAAACTGACGTCACAACTATCTGAATGAAAGGGTTGAGTTAGCGGTCTTATGCCCGATTTCTTCACCTTGAGATATCTATCGGATAATAAATCCGGCCGACAAATTAATCGAGTAACCAATCAAATTGTTTATTTGTTATTTTGAATTTAAATTGAGGTTGTCTGATTGATCACTTGATTAATTTGTCGGACGAATTTGTTATCCGATAGATATTTCAAAGTGACGAAATCGGGCATTAATAAAACTAAATAAAATGGGTCATTACAAAAACCGGACCGTCGGACAATTTTACTTGTTTTTATTAAGACCGCTAACTCGACCATTCATCCAATATTTCATTCAGATAGTTCTGACGCCAGCTTCATCTTTCGTAGGAACAACTATACATAAACAGCAACATGTAGTTAGTTTTAAAATGTAAAAACAAGTCAATAATTTATTTTAACAACTTTAGAATTTTTCAAATCAGTTTTTAATGGGTGGAAATACCATCTAGATTATTTTGTTTCTAGAATGATATAGGTACTATTTTGCAATATATTATATAGTATATATAACACGTTTTAGTCGATATGGCACACTTGTAATAAACTTAAAATGTATTGCATTGTAAAAGTTTGGTAGCACCGATCAAATTAAATTATTACGGAGTGATATAAGTTAGATATTTTAAAATTATTGGTGCTTGCAAGTTCTTACAAAGGAATGCAATGCGCTGCAACTTTGGCTCCGTCAAGTTTGCTTCTCCGTTTTGGAATTTAGAATTTTTTCTTGCATAATTTAGAAATGCTTCCAAAGTGCTGGCAGATGCTGTAAATTATATTGCAAGTGCTGGGTTTGTTGATTTTTTGTTAGAAAAAAAACCATTTTTGGACCTAGAGGTCCAAGAGACTCAGAGACTTGAGATTTCTTTTATTTTTTTTTATTTTTTGGTAAGTGCTCGCGAAGTTCTGGCGAATGCTGTATTTTCTTTTTAATTTCTGGGTCAGTTAAATTGTTGTTAAGAAATTAAAATTTAAAGATTTGGGGGCCAACGCACTTATGCCAACGCATCTTCACTTATGAATTTTTCATTTATTTTAAATGTTTTTACTTATTGAAATAATATTAACAAAGTTATTTTGCTAATTAAACTAATTCAGTTGTTGATAAACAAGTAAATAATATTTTGGTATTAAAATTGCTGTTTTCGGTGCAAGAGTAGTTATATTGCATTTTAGAGAGAGGTCATTGCTTGTTGGATTAAGAAGTCAAATAAACTTTAAAATATATAAGGTTCGAAGGGGAGCTGGAGACTTCATGACCCATTCTTCATGTGATTGAATGTGCTGCCCAAAGGCCGTCATAATTTCCCAATAATTTTAGATTGGTAATTTAAAATAAGCCAATCGGTCTAAATTACTTTTCATGTAATATTATTTTGATTATTACATTTAAACCGTATTCATTATGCCATCTCAATGTTGATGAAATGGTACAGATACCTATATCTAAATTTTAAAAAACAATATTTTGCTAATGTCATCTCAAGCAAGTTTCCTCTATATCCGAAATAGTCAGTAGAAAAGTATATCCGCCGAAGGCCAAGACGCATATTATATTAATAGCACATAAACAAAGCAAGAACAACAAAAAACGAACCCAAATAAATATTTTTGAACATCGAGTATTGACGAGGCGGATCATAAAAAAGTTGAAAGAATAGAAGTACCTATGCTCCACCCCCATGACCCCAAGATGTTTTAAAAACTAAAAATATTCGATTAAATGGGCCAATTTCTGAAGAGAACATCTATTAATTACATCAATGATTATAGAGAGAGAGAGAGACAGTTTGGAAAACTTTACATGGGGAAGGAAAGGGTCCAGGACTTTTTTATATAAGTTTTTTAAAATATGTTTAAATAGAAATTAATTTCAGTAAAGGAAAAATCACTGAGCAAATCCTGTGTACAAGTGAAAGGAAAGCCAAGGAAATCCGTAGAATTTTCTGAAAAAAAAATTGAAGTATTCTTAGGAAAAACATTGGGCAAAAATTTTCCGACGTTTTGGGTTCTTTATTGTCCTATTTTTAAGGTTTTAAAAATAATAGAAATAAATTCAAATTACAAATGACAATAAAAATTAAAGAAAAATACAAATGAAGACTACTGACCAGCAGTGTGGCGTATAGCCTACACCGGCCGACTGAGAAACGGGTTCAAATCCTGGTCAAGTCGAGAACGCTGCTGTGATCTAAAGCCCAAGATAGATCTATGAGTTGTGTGAAAGGCAACGGGAAACCACCCTATTAATTAAATTCCCTATTGCATAATCTTGGCTTCAGCGAAGTTTATTGTCAATTTAAGGGGGGAAATACATTTAGACGCGTGAATTTTGCTAGATTTTGATCAATTTTTATTTTAAAGAATAAATCGTTCCATACTTTTGAAACATGACATATGATTTATTTGTATATTTAACTATTAGAAAAAATTTTTGTTTTATATTTTAATTTCAAAATAGCTGAATGATAGTTAAGTCTTCGGAGAAAGTCGCAACGGGAGTTGTTAATTGGCGTGACTTGTAGCTTCTGTAATGTTGATCTGAAAGGAATCAGAAAAATTCTGAGTGTTTATTTATGTTATATTTTGTAGATGAACCTAAAAAAAATAAAAAAAAAAAAAAAATTCGTGGATTGCAACACTTGATAAAAAAAAATTTGAATTTTTAACCAAATTTTTCAATTTATTTTGCTTGAAAAACTAGTTTCTTCAACAAATTTTTCCAAACAAGTAGGTTCATATAGAAAGTAATATTATTGAAAAGACTTGTACAAAATTTCAGCGCGATTGATAAAAAGCTCTTTGGGTTATCGGTCACGCCAATTTGAAAAATGTTATTTTGAATAAAACGCGCTTAAAGTTTAGGTACATAAAAATTAAATGATTACGGTGACTTATATCTATAAATCAGCCATTCCAGCGCCATATAATAGTCCTTCTGTATCCCCATACAACTCATTTTTCTTAAGAAGTTCCTCTTTAGGTGTTCATCTATTTCTTCTACTATGTAAGACTTACATTGTTTGCCAATTATTACGCTAATCAAATACTTGCCAATCCAATACTTTGAATTATGTTTTAAAAATTTGGTCACATATTCTTAAGATGTTATACTATCATTTTATAAAAAGAAAAAAAAATTACTTTTTTGAAGCTTCTATATGTATTCCCCCCCCTTAATTTGTAATTTTATTTAAATTTTTATTGTGTATATAGCCTTGAAAATGGGACAATAAAGAAACCAAAGCATCGGAAAACTTTATTTGTTTTTATAACCGCTAACTTAACCAATCACCCAATATTATAATTATGGAAGGTCAACTATCACTACACTATAATATTATATACTATATTTATCCTTAGGAAATCCCACGAAATCTTAAGAGAACTTGAAAACATTTTTAAATTGATTTATTTATTTGTGATTTAACCTCAGAGGGATCTTTATTTATAATTATTATTAGTTGAATTTTAGTAGTTGGTTTTGGGTAGGTGCATTTTCCAGCCCCCCTCCCCCCATTTTGAAATTTATATCCAAAATAGTCTAAATTGTTTGTACCTCTTTGTACCTTTCTTATTTTCGTTTGTACCAGTTTTGTTTTTAAAATATTTAAAAATTTCTAATAATGACATTTCGCTAAATCCCCTCTCCCCGGATTTTAAATTTTGGTTATAAGATAGTTTAAATGGTTTGTACTTGAGGGTGTACCTGTGTGTGTGTTTTTTTTTTAGATGTACAGAAATTGATTTTAAATATTTAAGGCATTTTAAAATGCCTCAAATACAGTTCGACCACACTAAGAAAAGCTCTGAAGGGGCTTGGCTGGCGCTGGTGTATTTTTATTACACTTAAAAAAAAATTAAAGTGCATTCTAACCTAAAAAAGTACTTACCAAATAATGTTTTAATAAATTGATTTATTAAATATAGCTATGAAGATTTATTCTAAAATGAACACTGTTCTGTAGACAATAACAGCTGTATTCATAAAAATTTAGAATAGACTTAAAACACTCTCAAAACCTATTTTATCGTAAACGTCAAGAAACACTATTCATAAACGTATTTTAGCTTAACAAACCTTCGCTAACAGTATTTTAACTCGACATTATTTAAAAATGGATAGTGCCTTCTTTAAACCTATATTAAACCTATTTTAAGTAAAGTTGACACTCGATATAAAAAATGAGACACATTTAGTTGTTGCTACAACCTTCTAAATAGAAATATTTAAAATATTTAAATATACAAAATGTAACACCAGGTGGCGTGTCGCCACAAATTTTATACATGAGTTGCCTACCCGTGCTATACATACAATAAAACAACTTTTAGGTTATACTTTAGTTCACTTATTCAGTTAGTAGTTCATATATGCAATTCGAAGACACCAATTCAATTACATCAAATTCACTAGAATCGGTATTTTAACACCATTTTAGTTAAAATAGGCTTAGAAACCGTTTATGCATGAACAAAAGTTAAAACGCTCTATAAGTCTTAAAACACGTTCTAACTAAAATAGGTTTAGAGAGCGTTTTACAACATTTTTATGAATACAGCTGTAAAGCTCTAATATGAATAACACGAAAACGAACAAGACAAAAAACCAGCACAGTGACAATTGACACATGTTGATTTGTAACTTTTACAACAGAATGTACTTGAGAAATAACTCGATGTTCATTGGTTCATTCAAATTTTTATCAAACTAATAGTTGACATATTTTCCGGGGTTTTTCTTAGCTTGGTGGCACTGTATACCATATTTTTTTTAAATTAAAAATTTTAAAAACCCCTGACTGTAAAAAAATTTCAAAAATAATAATTAATATTAAAAGCACCACATGCATTAGGTGGCTGTAGGACTACGACCTAATGCACTAGAATAATAAAAAATAATAATTCATTATTTTTTACAGCGTTGAGACAACTTGTTTATAAGTGCTGATGTCACAACTTGTTTAAAAATGAATTTTTGCGCTTAATATTTGAATTAAATATCAATAATCAAAAAATAGTTTTTATAGGATAAAATAATATTTAATATTATAGTATTATATTCCCCATTGCAGAAAATAAATTATATATAGGTATTTGTTTTAAACTGGAAGTTTCTACTTTACAGCCCAATGAATTTTAAAACCTCATTCAACTTAAAAATTCGTCGATTAGATTTATTCGGGGATTAAAATTTAATTCGCAAAAATTTTAAATTCAAAATCACGTCGATTAGAGTGATATTCGTATAGAAAACAAAAAGAATCTTATCATTCAAGTTGAAAATTAAGTTAATGAATCAGTCCCACAGTGAATAAAAAAAATCAATTTTTAATTAAAACTTGAAAATTAAAGTCACAAAGAATTCATTAATTTAACACTAAAATTTAAGTATTTTTCTTGTTCTTATTTTTCAAACATTTTTAAAAATTATAATTATTATTGTACACCAAATAGTGCACCTAGCATCTGTCAACAATTTTTAGTTTAAAACGGTTTAAAAAAAGTTTAATTTTCTGGCCAAGTATCACTTGCCAATTTACAATAATATGTTCTGTAAACAATATTTATTAATGGCGATTTAATATTAATTTACCTATACAAATTTAATATAAGCGATGATTAATAATAAATTATTTATATGTTTTAATGACTACCAAATATTCTATTTTTGTATATAACTAGTATTAATATTAATAGCTAGAGAAAAAAGATTGAAATAAGTAATATAAAGAATAAATTATAAAAAAACACAAATTTATGTCGAAAATTTTTTTATAAAATTAACAGTTTTAAAGCTACACGTACAATTTAAGCTCGTTAATTTTCAAAATCTATCCTACTTTAGTGGTTGGCTGAGATCTGTAAATGTAAATTTAATTTACTTACAATAATTTAACATAACACAGCTAACCTAATTAACCATAATTAAGTGCACAATAAAATTTCTGTTAGGATATTTTATATGTAATTGGCAGTAACTATGCCAAATTTTTAAATTTTTTATTTAAAAAAGTTTATTTGTAAATTTAACACTAACATCAATGAACATTTTCGGGTCGGGATACTTGCATGTGCGTGAAATAAACTTAGAATTACAGTGAAAAACTGTTTATGCCTAATAATATTTAAATTTTCAACTTAACATTATTTGATGGCTTACCATTTTTAATTTTTGGAATGATCGAAAAAGCAATAAAAAGTTTTTATTTAGCAACGGCACACGTTCGAGTAGAATCTAATACAATTTTGATTTTTTATCCCAAATTAAGCAGTCTCTATAAAATCCAAAATTAATTTAAAAATTCGAGAATAATCCGGCACAATATTAAGTTTTTAAATTATAAAAAATATCGGGACAAATTTAACGCACCTCGGGGTATGTGTATATCTTTTATTGTTTTTTTACATTTATAGGAAGAACACTTAATAATATTATAATTTTCTATAGTTTATAGTTAGTATTGATGTTTTAATTTAATTCAGTTCAATTTATATTTTAATTTTTTATTTTTATCTCCAATCAAAAAAATAGTACATTGTCTTAATTCGGATTAAAAGTGAAACTTTGTTTGACAAGCAATATTTGCATTTGCGAGGCGGAGCGCCAGCGGAGCCGAGCGAGTATTATTTACATGTAAAGTGGTCAAATCTCACAGTTGACAATTTAATAATTATTTTTGAACGATTGAAAATTTGTGTGCTCTATTAAAAATGGTAATTTTAAATTAATAAGGTATATCTTTCCTTGTTTTATTATTCTTTATTTTTAAATAACTCTTCTTTAAAACAAAATTTTTTGTAGTGTGTTAGTATAATTAATCGAGAGTAAACTACTTATTAACTGTGAGTATCAATAATATGTGTTGAGATGTTATTCTATTTTACGCCTTTGTCATCTTGAGCCATCTAAGCCAGTTCAACTGGGCCTAGTTTAAGCTCCAAATGTAAAACTGGCCTCCAATAAATTCTTCTATAAAAATTAACTGCGTAGAAAATTAATACATAATTTATATAATATTATGTATTATTCTGTTCTTATAAAAGAAATGGGTTAATCAAAGGAAGTTAGACTGATAATTTTAATTTAGCACCATAATAATTTATTATAAACTCTAAAGTTTTTAATAATAATAATTTTCCCCATGAGTGTTAACCTCCCATCGTAACCTTTCAAGTTATGACAAAGACCTTTCTTGTTTACTGCTTTTACCTGCTATGTCTACTTTTGGATAATTAGATTTAGGTTTGTTTATCATAACCAGCTTTCAAAAAAAGATCCATTATTCTGATATTAAAATTGTTGCAGTTTTTAACGCATGGCTGATTGTGCATTATGGATATAATATAAATTATCATAAATAATATAAAAATTTATAATAAATTAAAACTTCCATATAACAAGTTAATTAAACATTAACAAAAATTGATTTTATTGTTAAGCGTTAAGCGAAGGTTATCGCTATATCGTCGTAGAACTTAATGTTTATTAATATTAAACTTATTAATGTTTAGTTAACTTGTTATATTGATTTTTTAATTTATTATATTTCACAAGTTAGTAATTTATATTTTTAAAAATTTATAATGATAAGAATAGGAGTATGTATAAAACTCTCACCGATTTTTCTTCTCATTGTAACAACTCTGAGATTGATCTGTTTTTTTACCAACCTCGAGTTACACGCTATTGACTCACTAGACTAGGGTGGTTGGCAGATCGCTTTACTTGGTATCCCGTCAAAACGACGCGGGAATTTGGACGCGCGACAATTGGACACGGTCATTTGGACGCGCGACAATTGGACGCATGTAACAATTGGACGCGCGTCAATTGGACGCCTGCGACAATTGGACGCGGAAATTTGGACGCGCGTCAATTGGACGCATGCGACAATTTGGGGTACGACAATTGGACGCGCGTCGATTGGACGCATGCGCTATTTGGCACATGCAACAATTGCACACATGCAATAATTTGACATTTATATAATATATTATCCCCCGTATTTACTTGGTGCTGCTCATCCCAATATCTGGAAATTTATTAAAACTCTGCAGAAAGAAGATAGTGCTAATCAACTGATAACAGAAAAATACATATATCGCAGGAGATATCTCAGAACGCAAAAAAGTGTATAGATATACTGCAGAGAGAATTAAAGTAATTGTCGATGATTATGCGAACAGGCTACTGCTGGATTACTTACGAGGAATTGCGTACAACTTTCAGTTGCAGATTTAAAATCAATATGATTAGTTTTTTTATGTAATTATTAAAATGTTATAAAATTTAATAAAAAATGTATTGTTTACATTACAAAAAATTGCTTCTTGTAGTTTATTTATTATGAATAAATCTTATATCCATTATATTAATGTCAAATTACTGCATATGCGCAATTGTCGTACCCCAAATTGTCGCATGCGTCCAATTGACGCGCGTCCAATTGTTACATGCGTCCAATTGTCGCGCGTCCAAATTCCCGCGTCGCTTTGACGTGGAACACTTTGCTTATGGAAATTCTTTGCACCAATCGTTTATAAAAAAAATCTCCAGTAGATGAGCGATAAACAATAATATGTTGGGCGTCAAATCAAAATGATTAAAAGAAGCCTACTTAGAACATTGCTGCTGGGTAAAAATAAAATACGAGTATGAATAGAAAATTCAATAAACTTGGATTTATTTAATTTTTTCTAATTGTGGATGTTGCTGTAGTGTTAGTATATGTACTTATTTACTACAAATTTTATATTTTTTTGAAAATATGAAACTGAAATTCAAAATCTAAATAACTTTTGCAACTCGTGGTGTGCTTGATGTTGCTCACAAACTGTGACATCTTCCGTGAATTAAACTTCACTTTCCAGACTAACTTTCAAATTTTCTTCACTTTTGGAACAATGTTGGCGTACTAAAACTGTCTTCACCTTCTGGTAACACTTGATTGCAGATCTGGTTTTAAACTATCGACATATACTTCAATTGAATTTATATTGATTCAAAATTATTGGGCTTCAAAATATTTATCGACCTCTTGCTTTGATTTTGGAAATGAATCCAATAGTAAAGCCAATCGCTTTGGCTTCCTAAAATGGATTTAGCACCACTGATTTTGGAATCCTTGACTCTCAATAGGTCAAAAGGTTTTGTCTTCTTGTTTTTTTTTATGCATGTCCTTGACTGAGACCTGCTAAATATAATTTTCTTTGGTTCGTTCCAGTTGTTAGGTTCACAACACCCTTGACTGGTGATGTATTATGTAATTGCTTGTCTTGTGATTGGTTGTCATTATAAAATTTTGTTTTTTGGACGATGCTTTCCGGTGTTGATCAGGTTTTGTTTTGATTGTTTTGGGTGCAAAGTTTCTTTGTTTTTTTCTTGGAGTTTTGTCTGGAAAAGTAGATTACTCATCATAAACGTTCATGATGTTGTGTTATATTTTTTTCACTACATTTTCAAGTATTTTAGATAATGGTCATGTAGAACCTACAGTACGGAAAGCCCGAAAAAGTTTATCGTTTAAGAATTATTAAGTATACCTATATTATTTTTATTATTATTTTATTATTATTATTAACCTAAAAGATCACATAAAAAAATTCAGGTGTTTTCAAAACCAATCTATACCGGTGCCATTATCACCAATTGGTCCAGCAAATGTTAACATCAGTCTGAAGATAGATTAACTTCCATAGCAATATCAAAATCATAAATTGATCGTCACAAAAACATTCTAAAATTTTAAGGGATCGGAAAATATGATAATTTTATCTGCAAATTCAAAATGGATTTTTATGATTGAAATGTTATTCAAATTTAAACATTCGATTCGACCCATGCAAATACTCGATGATGACCTCCTTCCTCAAAACTTGGTAATTTTTTTTTTATATTCATTTTACATATCATTTTCAAACCTTCACCACTGCTTCATTTACTTAATAGTTTTATAATTATTTTTAATATATAAGTTATGTATTAAATTAAATGTTTAATTATATTATGTAGTCATAATAATAAAGTGTCTTCGATTTAACGTATAAATTGTAATTTAGCGCTCTACCCATAATTAAACAGTATGCGCGGTTTTAGATTCAATTAAAGAAGAAATAACATTCACCTACATAATAATAAATACAATTTTACTACTTAACTTTTTTACTTTTACTATTAACAAAAAAAAATATCAAATTGTCCATACTTTTTAAATATATTGTTATTTTAATGTATTGCAGCACGGAAGTGATAAAAATAAGAACAATTAACATTCGCAGAAATTAATATAAACTGTTATTGAATTAACTTCCCTACGTTCCTAGTAGATTAAATAACTATTATGTAACAAATGTTGATCTATTGCAAAATTAAAAGTTTTAATTAGCTTTCATTTTCAATTTTATCTTCTACGAAATATGCGATATTTAAAAGAATTCTAAGCAAGTTTTGCGTATAACAACTAACTTTGTTAATTCTACAAAGAATGATGATTATCATCATCAAACGGCCGATTGTAGATTAATCCGATGGTCAAAGGGTTTCATAATCTGGCATGTATGAAAATTGCACAGGGTTCGGTAACGGTACATATATAGACTGCACCGACAGTCAATAAGTAAGGTTAAGGTATTTAATTTACAACTGTACTTTTGGATTATTTAATAAATTTATTTAAACGACAAAGAAAGAAATTTTGGTGCTGCTATAGGGTGCGGTCTACATACAAGTTTTTGCTGTAGTGTGCGGTCTACCATAAAATTGGAGGCAGATCCACCCCCTTCCTAGTAACACACTTTGCCGAGCAGGACCGGTCTAGTGAAACATTTTTAATGAGTACAGCGTTTGTCTAAATGGCCCGGAGCGTCCGGAGCAGAGGGAACCGGAGCGGAGGGTGAGAATTGTAACGGAGTGTGACGATTGGGTGTACCAATCGAGGTAAACTACAGCTGAGTTGCACACTTATCATGTTCACACACATGTTCACATGAATGAATACACGTTGTATTCACACAGTATTTTTTTCAGCGTAGCAATAAAATTACGTGTTATTCCAGCTGCGCATTAATCAAGTTCTACTGTATTCACATATTAGTAGTGTACCATAATAATTATATTAAATTATACTAGTAAGTCCAATAATAATAGTAAAAGAATTTTTTTAATCTGGAAAATGTCGATTCCTGTAGGTAATCTCAGTTAATTTATCTTTTTAACTTGTCTTTGTAAATATTGTAATATTATGTATTTATATAAATTGGTTTATCCGTTAATAATAAAGTATGAGCTTAAGTCTGCAAACTTCCATGAGAATCGGGAAACAGTTTTGCAAAAATGCAAATGCAATTGTTGCATCGAATACATTGCTGTGATCCAAAGTATCATTGCTGTAATACATTACGTGTTCCCACCATCTTGTTCTTTGAGCTTTGATGTGCATTTCTTCAAGAAGTTCTTCATTTATTTTAATTCGATATTCTCCATTGTCTCGTTTAAAGCCTAATACTGTTTTTAATATCTTTCTCTCAAATATTCAAAATTCATCTTCTTCTCTTCTTGTGATATAAGCTGTATTTTTTTTAACAATTTTATTTCCATTTCAGTTACACAACTGAGACAAAGTGAGCTAAGCCGAACAGAGATTAACTCAGTCAAAGTGAGAAAAAACATAAAGTGAAAAGAACAACCAAAGTACACTATCAATCCATGATACAAAAATTACTTACCGACCAAATTATATTTACCAACGTTTACTATCAACATAACTTCAACGTAACATAAACATGACAATAGCTGTACCCTTTTCACCTATTTTAAATGAGATTGTACTGAGATACTCAGGTACTCAGGTACTCAGTTAAATCTTAATACCTGTTCGGCTCAGCTCACTTCGTCTCAGTTGTGTACCTGAGATGGAAATAAAATAGGTGAAAAGAATACAGCTAATCAGGTCTATTATGTATCAAACCTTTAAAAATAACAGTCAACCTTTATGTTATAATCAAGTTTCAAAATAGCGTAAATAGTCCAGTCAATGAGGACAAAAATAGGGTATTTCCTCTGAATTCTTTCCTAAAGCATCGATTTTGATGAAATTTTGGGAATAGGCTCTACTTACCTCCCACTTCAAAGTCTACCCCATGCCGATATATGCTTATTGTTTTTTAGGGGTGAAAACTACCTATTATTGCCAAAATTGAATTTAGGCTTTAATAACGTTTAATTACGTTAAATAAAGGTCTTCCTATACTTTAAGGCACTATTTTTGGATGGCTGAATAATTTAACCCTTATAAACCAACCCCTTTTATAATAAAATGTGTAAAAAACGTGATTTATTAATATATTTATTAATCTAATTTAAATTAATTTTATATCTGTATTTTAGGTCAACATTATTTTTATATTTTTTTCTATTTTTCAACCCTTAAAAACATCTTCAACCCTTATAAACCACCCCCTTTTATAAAAAAAGATGTAAAAAAAGTAATTTATTAATATTTTTAAATAACTCTTGTACCTGTATTTTGGGTCTACATTATAATTTTTTTTCAATTTTTCGACATTTGCTATTTTTGTGCATATAAAGCAGTCTTCTCTCCAATCAAAAGCATTTTCATCAACTGGCAATGAATCAGATTTTCTCAATTTTCTTTTAGGAAGACTACTTGTATTTACTTGCTCTTCCATTTTCCTTTTAGCAGTTGCGATATTTTTTGGATGACTATAAGCTTTTCTACCCAAAGGGTGAAGACGAACATCTTCAGAAAAATCTAATTTCGAAAACTTTCCAACACCTCTCTCAATAGACGCACTTTTCAATGAATTTTTACTCTTTGTACCGATAATTATAGGCATTTCGTACGTTATTGCATTGCATATGCCGCACTCACTAGCATCAGAATTATCAGCACTGAAACCTGCTCTAACTTGGTCCATCATTATAGATGGTCAAAACAATTTTATTCTTCAATAATTAAATCTGAACTATTCAACAATTTACGTACAAATACTTATGAATTCATGTATTAAAAATTTTACAATAGGAATTGTACACATGCTAACACCCCACACTCGCATGCGTGCATGCATGTATTTATATATTCCACCTTTCACTAACAACTTCAGAGAGAGAGAGAGAGAGAGGGACAGAGAGAGAGAGAGAGAAAGAGTGCATATAGAGTCGGTATACGGAGATCATATAGACATCTGCTCTAAAATTCGTATATGTATATGCTTCGAAATTGAAAAAAAAAGTTTTTTGGTTTTTTTATAATAACTTTCTTCATTTTAAAGATACCGTATCCATTCAAAAATCATTTGAAAGGAAATTTCAAGGGCTACAAAATCATGTTGATTACAATAGTATTTGAAAACCTTCAGTTTTTAAAAGGTAAAGGGTTAAAGAGCGCAAGAAAGGTGGTACTCGCGCTATCTACCCAACTAAAAGTGTCGATATCTCCATCAGTTTTTATGCTACAAAAATAAAAAACACAAAATATTTGTTAAAAAAAAACACAACATTTTTGCACAGAATAATTTTTTACGTATCTCTTATCATTTCTGAGTTACACGAAGAGAAAGACAAATTTTTCAGAAAATTGAAAAATGCGCTCTACACTTTGATCGTATTTTTTTCAAAAAGTATGCGTTTTAAACCAGTCAAACTTTTTCAGCATATACATAACACTAAAATAAAAGGTACTGTAGAAGGAAAACGATGTACTTCAATTATGGTGAACGTGGGGTTATACTGCTCATTTTTTCTTTAAAAATTTGAGAGGTGATTCTTTTTTTAATTGAATCCCTCTTAGTTTAAACGCAATCGACTTTTAATAATGCTCATTTTAAAGGTTTTTTCAAGTACTATAAAAACTGTTCTTAGCATTATACCCGTAAAATCGGTCGTTTTTCCGTTATTTTAAGTTGAATGCATAAATTTGAGCATTCACAAAGAACAAAGTCTCCTTTCGTCAACCATATCTCGCTTTGTACCTAGCTTTGTACCTAGGATATTTATAAAAAAACAAATCTCTTTGTTTTTTTATAAGCTACAATTATGTTTCTAACACTTTTTTTTATTAGACGCATAGTTTTTGAGTTATTCCAAAAAGAAAACGTTCAAAAAGGTGTAATTTTTCAATAAAAATGGCAAGTTTTCAATCGTGAATAACTCAAACAGTATTGAGTTTTAGAAAAAACTTTATAGAACATTTTTTGCTTAAAATTTATTTTGACCAAAAAATTTTCCACCCCCGAGAAGAGGTGGGAACCGACCCCAAGATAAAAGCATACTTTCGCATAGAGTAGACTTTGCTTTGTGAGCTATTTCCTACCTACTGTAAAAATTTCAAGTAAATCTATGCTTTAGGACAGAATTCGGACCCAAATACCCTTATTGACTGGACTAAAAACGAGAAACATTATTATAGCTAACATGTGTCAGAAAGAGAAACTAATATTTCTATTTTCGGATCAAAACGCGGTTCATCAATTTTTTATTTCATAACTGTCACTGTTATAATAGCGTTTGTGATACATAATAGGCCTGAATGTTTACTATACCATAACCTCCACAAAAACAAATGAGGCTTTAACCATTTTTAACCGACCAATCCGGACTATTTCCCAATTTAGCTCAGTTCGTGCTCAGTTGTAACACTTCGAAAAGGCAAGATCAGTTGGGTTAGGGAGGGAGGTGATTAACTCATTTAAATCCACAGATTTATCTATTAGAATTATCTATTATTAGAATTTCTAATAATATTGTAAATTGTATTTGAAATTATGCTTAATAATAATAAAATAATAAAAAATGACTTTAATTTCATAAGCACTTTAGTTTCTTTTGCCTTTTTTACAAATGGCCGCTCTTTAACCTTGAAGCTTCACTTTTGAGTTAACTGCAAAGGTGGGAGTTGGCTATCTAGTATAGTATAATAGAAATCTGTAGTTAAATCTCAGTTCGGCACGGAACAGCTCATCTGTTGAAACGGAACAACACCCTGTTGAAAAAGAACACCCATTTAACTGAGTACCTGAGTACAATCTCAGTACAATCTCACTTAAAATAGGTAAAAGAAATACAGCTATAGATAACCTCGGCTGCGTTGGCAAGTACAGATCTTATCAATGATTTGTATATCTTTATTTTGCTTTTATGCAATTTACCTATCCTTTAACAAGCGCTTATTTGCATAATAAACTTTACAGATTTTCTTAATATTTTTCGAACTATTTTCGAGTATTCCGTCTTCATTCTTCATTCCTCTGTTTCTTATCGTATACATTTTTTTCGTTTGTTTAATTTGTTTATAAAAATTCCTTATAAATATTATTCACATTACTAAATTATATTTCTCTCAGTTTCTCGTCAATCCATTCATTCATCTTTAGTTTGTACAGTTTATAAGTTTCCATTGGCTTTTTGTTTTGTAATCATCCAGGTGTTCCTATTGCTTGGTTCTGAGCCATTTAATTCTTGATTCCTTTTACATTTTATTGATTTCTTCACATTCGTCGTCGAACCGTGCTTTCCATTTCTTTCTCTTTTCTTAGCCTATTTTTTACTTTTCCTTTCCATGTCCTTAGTTACTCTGTCTATGTATTTTGTTAAATTTATCTGTTGCTAACCGTTTTCTTGTTTGGGGTTTTATGCCTTCCACCATTTTTTTCTGCTTCATTTCCACTACTACCATCATGTGGTCCGTGTCGGCACTGGTGCCTCTATAATTCTCTCTTTACAACTTCTTTCGGGTATAGTACCCGAACCGGGCCCGCGGGTTTTTAAAATAGACACTAAAATTCTTGTAGAATTTGAAAGAGGACATTATAACGAAGCTATTAAACTACGAATGAACTCCAAATATCGATTAATTTAGAAATTAATTGGGATTAATTAAGCGCTGCGGCCTGTTTTGACAAACTCCCTCAGGGTAAGATACTCATCCAACCTAAAATACACCCTAACATGTAAAGTATTAGAATAATAAAAAGACCCTAATCTTATACATTTTGAGTCCTGATTAGAACCAAGTAATTATCCAAAAGCGCTAGAAGAAGTGACTCAGGCCGGGTATCGTTCTGTAATGTGCTGCCCGACGTCAAACCTTGCAGCACATTAATCAATTCAGCATCGCTGTAATCGATACATTTCCCATCAATATTGTAGCTGCATAACCTAGCTATGACTATTGCGGGATATGTACTGAAAATTATTCCAATGGAATCGAGAATCATTTTTTGATACCACGGGCTTGACCGTATACTATAAATCTTGTACGGGGACTTAGTGGATGTTTTTTATGGAATCATATCTTTTTGTGCCTTGAAGGCTTGTCTATAAGGACCGTTTGGTTAGCCCCTCAATGGATGCTACGCTTGGCCAATTATATTTCCACCCGGGTTGTTTGCCAGGCGAGCGCTCTCTGAAGAGGGAGTATGTTAAGTCGAATCTTCTTTTTGGGCGTTCGAGAAAGGAGCTCTGACATGGACACCGTACTTGGGATTCGCGACTTGTTACGGTTTTTTTAAAACCAGAATACCGCGCTTCCGGAATCGCTTTCGTCAGTTGAGGCGGTTCTTCTTGGTTTTTTCCTTGTAGGGAAGAAATGCGTTATAGGAATTGAATTGTTTTTTGCCATAGTTTGCGTTGTTTGTGTGAAAACGTAACCAGTCTTGTTTTTCTTTTAATTTAATTTACGACCGGTGGGGAGGAAACATGTCTAGTGAGAGGGAGGTGAGAATTGGCACGCTCATTTGGCGCAATCCCATCCAGAACATCCCGGCCCGTCTTTCATGGTTTAGCTCGCCGAATTCTGAAAATTATTTTCACTGCACAGACTCATATATTGTCGTGGAACGTTAGATTTATTATTTCCAACTACTTTTTCGATTTTGAAGTGATTTTTTCTATTACCTAACTCTTAATTATTATATAAAATTTTGGATACTAAAATTAAAATTTATTTATAAAATCTTCGTATAAACCAAAATCCAAATTATTTAAATTCAATATTTGTAATATTTTGAATCAAAAATTGAAATGTTAAATGTGGCAATAAGCCGACCATACGCCTTGCTATCGCGACTGCTTTACATCGCCATCGCCTTCAATTTAACTATCAATAATTAACTTTTTAACAATCACACCATTCTTTAATTAAACGTCGTTTCTCCCGTTTCATTCTTTAGAATCGTTCCAAGAACTCATGCAAAAATTATCCAAAAATTCGTCCAAATTGGGATAAAAATATCCAAATTGTTAATAAAAAAATTCTTACTCACTCAATCAAAACTATTTATTTTCAAAATTCAAAACTACTAATCTCAAAATTACGGGAGATGACTTTCTCCTCAACCGCTTCAGGCGGCCATTTTGGTAAAAAGCCTCTATCAAACTTGTTAGTCGTGCCAACTTAACGATTCGATAAGTCGATGAGCTTTTTTTCCTCGTCTATGTTTTTGCGTCCACCTTTTAATCATCAAATTTTATGAATTCTAGCATCTCACGAGCTTTGTTTTTTGTAACTTTAAATCTGTTTTCGTTTGTTCCAAACCTATCATCAAATAATGTTGCTAATTATATACTGTGAAAGGTATATAAGAGTTGTATTGTTTTATGTGAGTTTGTTTGTTTACTTATTCATTTTTCAATATTTATATTAGTAATTATTCGAAGTAATGATTTTTTAATTAATAAAATTTAAATTCCAAATAAATAGTAAGCAAGTCGTTTAAGTATGTGGTGCACAAACCTGCGGATTTATTTTATAGCTCTCTGCTGATTACTTCGATTTACGCTTTATTTCAATCTTTTTTTATTTAATAAATTGTGATATCTTTTAAAAGTAAATTCAATTAAAAATATTGCAACACAGTAACCATAATAGATTAATAAAAGTTAACGAAAGCATTGATAATTATTATTAACAGTTGTATCCATGGGCGTACCCAGTGGGGGGCAGGGAGAGGCAGCTGCCCCTCCCTGGATCCTTCCTGTCTTCCATACATTTAGCTGGTTAATTATGTGCCTATGCCAGGATAATTATTTATCAACTGAAAATTCCTGATTTGCCTCCCCCCTAAGCCAAAAGCTGGGTACGCTCATGGTTGTATCTGATCTCTTTTACCGAAATTTAAATATTTTTGATCAACTTATTAATCAATCGTCGGAGAAATTGCGCTTTCATTTTCCTAATTTTATCACACCATTTTTAAAATTAATAATTACAATTTTGATTAATAAATTACGTGAAAATTCAGAAGCTGGCATAACTAACGAGGTGTCAATATCAACATGCAAATTACTTAATCGTTATTTACCATTACATAATTAAAACAATAACAATAATTAATGTACCTTCTATTATGAATATCTTAATATCAATCGAGGACAGTAGGTGAAGGACAACAACTGATTAGAGCATGAATTATGATTTAATCAGGTTACATTATTACTTTATTTGGTGGGCGTAAATTAATTCGTTCATATTTGCAAACAGAAAATTATTGAAGCTCAAACTATGACGGGGGAGGGGGGGAAACAACCAGTCTGTCTGGTAAATTACCACGTTTTTCTATAATATTATATATGTCACCACAATAGTTATAATTATTTAGGTTTTTTATTTAAAAAGCTATTGAACTCAATTTTTTGCGCATATCATACGACAGATTATTTTAATTTAAAATAGTCGCTTCTTCCGCCGGAACAAACGTTTTGTTATAATTTTAATTTCGATCGTAATAGTAATTTGATTACTTTTGCAGATCACGATACGCTTTCTAAAGGAAAGTAGTTAAAAACCAGCGAGAGCTTTACATACTTTTGGGACTTCGATAAACCTTAAATTTTTTCAAAAATATTTGTAATTATTTGCACTGCGGAAGGTAAGAATGCAAATCGATTAATAAATCCCACAATAAATAACACAATAGATAGGTGGGTAGATGGGTTCAGTTTAACTTCCTATCAGAATAAATGATGAAAAAATGTTCAATTGACGTCATACAATAAATTCTTGTTGTCTAACTGCATTTTAAACAGTTCTTAAGCTATAAAAATGCGGAAAAAGAAATTCGTAGTGATAATTACATTAATAAGAATTTATTGCAATTAATTATTTTTTTGTTAGGTATATATGAAATGATACCCAGGAATTAGGAAATAACGCAGGTGCAAGGTTGATAAATAAATATTATAAATTCTTATATATTCTTGACGTCATTAGAGCAAAACTTCGATTGGGAATTTAAAGGATTATTGTGCTAATTTTTAGTAGTTTGGAATGTTTTATGTAATTGCCTGCAAGAATTTGTACCTATTGTTTTCAAAAACTAGTTTTTAACTCCCACTTGAACATAATTTTATTTGAATTTGTTTTAGCAAATTTCCTGTTCTTCATGGAGAAAACATTAAAACAAGTTGAAATTTTGTTGTGGTTTTTACAAACTTTTACCAAGGTTTATTGATATTTATCGTTTAAATGCCAATTAACTTTAGTATTTGTAATTTGACATAATTTTGACATAATAAATGGCCGAGTGGTCGAAGAATATTTTCATAAAATTTTAGATTTCGTTTTCTTAAATTTTAGTAACAATGTAAAGCATCTAAAATTCTTTAAATGAAGAAAATTCAATTTGTCGACAGAGACGACCAAAATTGTAGAAAAAATTGTGGTTAGTTTACCTTGGCAAAAATTGTGACAATTTGTTATTTATATTTTAAAAGGTGCCTAAGGCACATAATTACCTAAACATAATATTTATGGCGTAATAAGTTTTTTATAACTAAACATGCTTCTGTAATTGTTTGAAAAACTGTTTTAATTTCTTATATAATTGGCAAGTACCTAACCACTTATTACTGCATTCGTCGAAAATTTTGTTGTTTTAGATTTTCCAATTTCTAAAAAAATATTTTAATTATTAGCAATAAATGTAAGAAATTCATCACTTGATAAAGGAGTTCTTTATTGTCTACATTTCTGTATGTTACACATTATAGGTGTGCTAAAAAGTTCCCGGCCAAATTAGATAGTTTTTCAAACACTAAATATTTATAATTATGATTAGTCTATCGAAGTTAATTTATATTTTATTTAAAAATGTACAATACTTCGTTTAATATTTTCTTTTAATTGTTAAGACGACATGTTTCGAATATAGATATTCATCATCAAGTCAAAATTAAAATATTATTTGAAAATTATTATATTATTATAAATTTTATTATTATAAATTTATAATTATATATTATATATTATAAATATAAATAAATTTTATTATTATAAATTTATAATAATATAATAATTTTCAAATAATATTTTAATTTTGACTTGATGATGAATATCTATATTCGAAACATGTCGTCTTAACAATTAAAAGAAAATATTAAACGAAGTATTGTACATTTTTAAATAAAAAACTAAATATTTAGTTAAAACATTGAAAAGCTTTTTGAAAGGGCCAAGCTCTTCCAGTTTTTCTCGGGTCACCAAAGATACGTAAGGTCTGGCGTTGTCATGATGAAACACAACACCCTTCCTATTGATCAATTCTGGCCGCTTTTGTTGATTTTCTTGCTGTAATCTAGTTAATTGTTAATAGTAGCGTGCAGAATCAATCGTTTGAACAGCTCATAATAGAGAATACCAATTATTTCCAATCCCACCAAACAGACCAGCATCACCTTTCGATTGGTGAGTCCCGACTTTGCCACCGTCTGGGAAGCTTCACCTCGCTTCCACCACGAACATTGTCGTATGTAATCCATTTTTCACCTCTAGTAACCATTAGCAAATTTGTATGCGTCAAATCATGTGGCAACAAAATATCGAGCTTCCTTTTGAATTCAGATTTTTTCAAATGGTTTGCAACTGTTTGGAGATTGATGTTTAGACTCTTGGCGATCTCTACAGTGCTTAGATGACGGTTTTGTTTCACAATTTCTAGAATTTCATCAACTTTTTCAACTTTTATAAATTATATTAAGTTAAATATAATACAGGTAAATGGTAAAATTTAAATTTTTTAATTCTTCCAGTGGCGGCGGTTGTTTTTTTTTTTGAATGTTGGCAAACTAAGAAGCAATTTCTTAAGAAAGGGAGAATCTTGGGTGGTAAATTGAAGTATTAAATAGTAAACATAGCTTGTAGTTCACCCTGTATAAGGTATTTTGAGTGTTAATATGAACACACTTGCGTCCAACGAAGTTTTACCTCTATAGTAATTCTTGACGACCTAACTGGAAAACTGCTCTATAATTTACATAATATAATTTAATAATGTAGTTCGAATAGTAGGTACTTGCAATTCAAAACACCCGATTCGTAACGAGTATTTATCACCTGTCCTTGTTTTTTACTATAATTGAACTCCTGATTTGGCAGTATCGCAATCATAACAATCCCCACTATCACTCATGAATGAATGAGATAATCGTCCCTACCCATCGCAACGTCTACAATATGTTAAAGTCGGTTCTGTTATACAACAGAGTTTTAATTGCAATTCAACAAAAGCCCTTTAAACAGCTCATTTTACCCTACCAAAAAAGTTTTTATTAACAGAACTGCGTCCTGGTGCCCTAAAGGGTATTTTCGGAACGTCTGGTGATCATTGATAAAGTACTAAACAAATTTTAATAATTTAATTTGTTAAAGCAGTTCAGTATTGCGCATTTTTTGAAATGCAATCAATCCAAACCATGAAGCAACGTACGCGCCTACTTTCCCACCCAAGTTGGTTTGTCCCGATTTTTATGGGAAATCCCAGAGACTACTAAAAATTTTTAAAATTACCATTTGCACTTCATTTGCAATTCATTATAAATTCCTAAGGAATTTTTAAAAGCAAAAATATAATTTATAAATAATTCAGTTTAAAAAAAATTCGTAACTATTTTTTTCTGAGCCAATTATTCGACTTGTTCACGTATATATCACGTTCCGAAATGTTTGGATGTAAATTAAAGTTGAATTCAAACTTTTTGGATGTTGGCCCACTTTTTAGTCTTCAGTATAGACGAGATGAGCACGCCTGAAAATGGTTCGAGTCTCGTGCAACAAGTTTTTTTAGGTAGTTAAATTATAAAATTTACAATATAATTATGCCAAATTGCTAAGTGCAACTTAAGAGACGGCTGCTGCATTTAAAGTGTATCGAATCAGGATAATTAGTTTTGCCAAAAAGTTTTACATTCACTTCGTAATCCGGTACTTACCAGTTTGTATCTTTTCTACTCTGCAATATCACCTGTCTAATAATACACATTTTTATGTGTTCTCAACTTGATGTTGCTTAGGTAGCGATTTGTTTATTTTTTGTGATAGCTGTAGTATCTGCATAACAGTAATGCTTAATAGCTGCAGGTATTAATAATTGCTTTTTTAATGCTTGCAGGATAATTTTAACAACAAAAGCGCAGATAAGATGAATTCGCATCACACCAATCCAGTTTTTGTGCCAGACGATGGTGTACTTGAAAGGTAAAATTTTAAAATTATTAGAAAAAATAATTTAAGTTTCAAATTTAGTGCCGTATCCAAAAGAGACGTTTTCCAAGTGGACCTGAAGGAAATCAAACAAAGGGAAGGCGAAGCTCAGGAAGATTACGATCCTTTCGTACATAGGAAAGTTGAACATCCAACTACGTAAGTTTACTTCCCTAATATTCGATAATATTAAGTAGTTTCATATTCGATTTCTTTTGTATACTTATTGAACCGCAAACCACGTTTTCGATATTTGTAATAAAAAGTTTCATGCAAACCGCAATTTTAAACATTAACATTCTGTTTTTAAAATACAAGAACATTAAATTTTTTAATTGAGCACCGTTCGTGCTTATAAATTCGAAATTTGGAGATAAGTGGTAACTTTAAAGATGTATTAAAAGTTTTATTGGAAGCAAAGTTTAAATGAATGTAATAAAGGATATCTTGAGGATATCAAACAATATTTCTTCATATAATATTATGTCGCGTGTTCTTGAGCTGCTGAGTCAAAGAACTCCTAAAACCGCATAACTTTTTTTTAAATAAGGGACCTTAAGTTGATAGTGACATCTAAAAAAATATCAAATTTGCAGGAGAAAATGTTCTACATGTTTTGAATAACATATTTTTCAAAATTTATCCCGCGTGCTCTTTCGGCGGATAAGTCAGTGCTTTATAAGTTTCTCTAAAAATAATGGAAAAAAAGTTTTTTTTTACCAATAATTCGACTTCTTACAAAAATATTTTAAACAAATTGTCCACTGAAAATTGACACTAGAATTTTCAAAATTTTTGTATTCTCTGATAGCCCAGGTATTTTATGAAAAATATTATGAAAAATTTTGTTAAACCCTAGAAATAAATATTGTAAATCTGAAAATTAGCTCAAATGCATTTCAAATATTACTACAATATAATGTACTAAAATTCACCAAGAAACAGGCGATTTCAATATTTTTGTAAGCAATTGGAGAGTCACAGGAATATTAGTAAAATTCTGATAAATTTCAGTCAATAATTTTATATTGACTTAATAAATTTTAATAAATACTTTTTAATAAAAAAAACTTTTTAATAAATTAAAAATTACCTGAAATGCCTGAATAATATACTTTGTCAGCAATTTGGTCAACAGTTGATGGAAATACAAACGAGAAAAATAATGTAATTTAAATTAATAATTTCCGTTTATTCTTCTACAGAAAAATGTAAAAATAGCCACATTATAGCTAAAAGTGCGTTTTTATAACAATTGAAAATGTCAATTTGGTTTTTTAATTGCATTTGGACAAAAAAATTAAGTAATCATTATCCACATTTTTAAAAATAAATATATCTACTTTTTTATGAAAATAAAATAAAAATTATAACAAATTACAAAACTACAATTAATTATAAATTTTATAAAAACGTTAATTAAGAAAATGTATTATAAAAGTTATGCATATTATATTGAATATTTCAACACTCGTAATGTCGTTTAGAAAAATCATATTATGTACGAGTATGGGGACTTTTTTGACAAAAAAAAAACAAATAACCTTTAAAAAAATTTTAAATAATTTTGTGTAGGGTAGATACTATCTGAAAAAGTAAAAAACTATAATAAAATAAAAATTATTTTGTGATCTTCTTATTTGACAGAGTAATTTAAAAAATATATACCAAAACCTTTTCCAATAAATTAAGAAATATTTTTTCAAAATTTAACCAATATTCAAGTGACTATTTAAAAAGTTGAAATTAGGATAGATAATAAGCACAATTAGTCTCATTTGAAAATTATTTTACAAAATTTAAACTCTCAACGTACCTTTTATTCATTTTATTTGTTTAAAAATTATTTTTAATAAGAAATTAGTAGAAAAATCTAAATTTTTATAAAAAATTTGATTTCGGTTTAATACATTTCTAATGAGTAATGAATAAAATCATTATACCACTTCATTTACATATTTTTTCGTAACATGCAAAAACTGATTGTTAAACTTTTTGTTAAAATGAAATTTAAATAATTAAATTAATAGTATTTTGATTTTCGCATAATCATAGGTTTTTTAACAACAAATATCCATAATTATGACCAATTTGTACTATAGACTAATTCGTATACATAAAATTAAAGAGAATTAAATTAACTATCACGTTTATAGGTATTCATCATTTTTACATCAACCTTAACTTGTGATAAATCAAAGAAATTCGCTTCTAATTTTAATTTTACAAATAAGCGAAAAAAAAGTTACTTCCAAAAATCGATATTAATCAATTATTAACTACATTGAACGAATAATATAATTTCGTAAGGTTTCGATGCATTTGAACTAATTTTAATTTACAATATTCCTGGCTGATAAAGATGAAGACTGAAATGGAATTTAAGTTCATTTCAGCCAAATCCTATGAATTCTAGCTGAAGAGCTTCACAACATCTTTAGATTCAAAATCCGGGATCTGTCAGGCAATCGATACCATGAATTAAACTTTTTCCTATTGACTATTAGAACGAGGACAATTTTCTAAGTATATTAACAAAAATTATTGCGGATTATTCATTAGTTTTCGAAAAAACGGCATTTCAAAATGTAAATTTTACACGCATCCGTGATTTACCTAAAACGCACAAAAAATATCCCCTTACCCCGCTGCAACTCGGTGTAATGTGTGCGGTTACTAGCAAGGGGTTCTACACGCACGACGTGTACTCGACAGAGTAACAATCGCGTCTGACCCCTATCACTAAGACTATTATCGGAGCACACGTACGGATAACAGAATACCCATGTATAAATCACAGTTTGATCCCCATGTAAAATTCATATAAAATTTCGATTTTCAAATGCCGTTTTCTCGAAAACTAATGGATAATCCAAATGATTTATTTAAATAAAATGCTCAGAAAATTGTTCCTTCCTATAGTGCATAGGTAAAAGTTCAATTCGTGGTATCGATTAACTCACAGTAACCCAAAATCCTACACTAATAGCGAATTAGATTTTATAATTTCTGTTTTTCAAAAAATGATATGGAATTTTCACCGTCCAAAACTGTTCCACACTTGTTATTTTTTCTTTATTTTTTGTTAAAGATTTGAAAATGAAATAAACTTTTTCTTTAATATGTTCTTTCATGAAAACAAGGTGTGAAAGAAAACCGTATGTCTCAATGATCAAGTTAAGTAGATCTTGATTCATTGCGTAGCTTTATTTGATTGTGGTAATCCGGGCTTGCGACGTTTCAAAAATAATTTCGGTCCTCTACCACTTGCAGGATGGTATTATACTAAAGATTGCAAAATGAAACTTGAAAAATTGAAATTATGCATGAAAATATTTGTAACTGGATTAGCATTAGCCCGACGATGCTTAACGCTTGGCCAACTATTGATAGTACTACCCAACGCTGTAATGATAACCTCGGTCCTACGGTTGGCGACCAGCATTTGTGCAACATAAGCCCCCAGCCCTCCAGGGTCGAAGGCTTTTCACACCAATAAGAAGATGTTAAAAAGCAAGAACATTGTTACATATGTGACTCACATATACATATGTTGTGGGGACAACTCATAAGTATGTACGCTCCTGAATAACCAGTCGCATTGGAGTAACACAAGAAAGTACATGTAACTTATCCCAATAAAGTACTATTAATTAACAAGTTGTTTTTACGCTATATTACATAGTGGCAGGTAAACCATTTACATAAGAAAAAAAAATTTTTTTTTCCAATTATAAAAGAAAAGTGAACACGCTAAGTGAACATGAAACAAAATAACAATGTTAACGTACCAGCGGAGATGTGTTTCTCAGGAAATGTGGCCATGAATTGGAATAAATTCAAGAAAAGGTTCAACTTCTATATGAAAGCCAGTGAGAAAAACGACAAACCAGATAAACAGAAGATTGCAATTCTTTTGAATTTGATGGGAGATGAAGCGGTAGATATACATGACACTTTTATATTCACCGAAGATGAGGACAAGAGTAAGTTCGATATTATAATAAATAAATTCGATCAGTACTGTCGGCCTCGTAAAAATGTCATATTTGAGCGATTCAAGTTTTTCTCAAGATCACAGGAACCAAATGAAACGGTAGATAAATATGTAACCGAGCTAAAGAAATTAGCAACTCCGTGTGATTTTGGAGATCAATCGGAAAATTTAATTCGCGACAGACTAGTGTTAGGAATAGCTGACAAAGGTGTACAAGAACGGTTATTAAGAGATGCTAATCTAAAATTAGAAAAAGCATTGAATCACTGTCGTTCAAGCGAGGAAAGTAAGAAGCAATTACTGGAAATCGCAGGAACAAGTAAGTGTCGTGAAAGAAAAACTTAAGCTTCGAAATAAAAAGTTAAGCAGTGACGTGATAAACCCTAAGTGCCGAAAATGTGGACTAAGACACTTTAGTGCAAAGTGCCCGGCAGAAGGAAAATACTGTCTAAAATGTAAAGAGAAAAACCATTTTGCAATAGTTTGCAAAGGTAAGAAAAGTGTGAAAATGGTGGAAGAGCAGCACGAAACTACGGAAGAATCCGACGAAGAATCCGATGAAGAAGACCACGAATTGATGTCCATTACGAAGAAAATTCATGGGGTGGCATGGAAAGAAAATATACAAGTAAGTGGAAAATCCGTAACTTTTAAAATTGATACAGGTTCGGAGGTCAACATCATTTCTAAAAGTGCATACGATTTGCTACCTCATAAAAAGGAGTTAACGAGCACTAAATCAAAATTAACATCGTATTCGGGTCACTTAATTGATATTTTAGGCAAATGCTCATTAAATTGTAATTTCAATGGAAACAATAAAATTTTACAGTTCTTTGTTGCAAAAAGAAAAAATACCGAGTCTATAATTGGTTTAAGTGACGCAACAGCTTTAGAGTTATTGCCAAAAAGTCGAGTATACGAAATAAAGTATAATTCCGCAGCAGAAATCGTTAACAAATTTCCAGAAGTGTTTGCCGACAAAGCGTCGCAAATAAAGATAGCACCATATCACATCGATCAATCGTACAAACGATTTAAAATATTGTAGATCCAAAATTCGAAATGGGGGGGGCTGACGAAATGCACCTCGTTCAAACACCGGACGCCAATGGTTGGCGATCGGTACAAAACCGTAACTGGCCCAGCAGTGGTTATTCCGTGTAACCCGAAGTTAAGACTGAAAATGTGCTAAGCACTGGCAAATGGCGTAGGTCCTAGTTTGGCTCCAACGTTGTATGCCGACGATCGGTTTGACAACGCCGTGCCAAATATTGGCAGTATTGTAAACGTCAGCAATATTTTCATGGGTATAACCTTAAAACGTCACTTTAACATTGACTTGTTAAAAAAAACCTCCAGAAACGACAGATGGGATAATTGGAAGTTTAGTGAAAAATCTGACAAAAATGAGGCAAGGGTTTTATTCAGTTAGCTTGCGGATTTCCAACGTTTGAAATAAACGTCAAATAAACATCAAGAAGCTAACACCCGTATTCATAAAAATTTTAGAAAGTTAAAATAACTTTAAAATGCAGGCGTCATAAAACACCAATCACAAACGTTCATTTGTCTACATTGTAAGGTTTTCATTGGTTGTTTAACTTTAATAAGCGTTTTAGTTAAAATAGGTTTAAAGCACTCTTTAAGTACTTTTATGAATACAGGGGTAAGTATCTAATTATGACGACATAAGCTGGTCTGTAAAAGGGTCCTAAACGTTATGGTTCCCAATGGTCCAAAAACTCCTTTGATTTTATACAAGTCATTTCTTCGTTGGCAGTACAGTTGTACAGTCGATGTCTAATATCTGAACAGCGGGCATCATCTTCGAATCTATCACGGTTGTTTCTTTAATACTCAGGTTCAGTTGGGCGTTCAGTGTCCTGCCTTTTTTATTCTTTAATTTTGTTAAGGTGTTCTGGTAGGGCACCTTTCGTTTTGTAACTCTTGTCCTCCGTTGGAAGTTCTTACGGTTAGCTAATATTTTTCAAATATTGCAATCAAGATTTTTTCTCTGTCCTCCCTTTCTTGGTTTTCCTTTCGCGAGAAACTTTAGGATTCCAGTTTTATTTTTAACATTTATTAGTAAGCGGATTCCAATAATGTATAAAATAACCCACCTCATGACAATGCATGTCAGAGAGAGTCATCATTGCAATTGTGTAGTGTTCTGTGATATTTTACTCTCTTGGTCTGAACGTCTCCAGCAGATATCTATTTCTGAATGTTCCTTATCTGCACGATATCCCTGATGTTGCATCATTATTTCCCTTCGGTTCATTTGTGTCCCGACTCAACAGATTTCACGTTATTCACTGAAAATAAAATTTATTTAGTTTTTAAATATTATTTTATGATTTTATTATTTATTTTTATTATTTATCCTTCGGGTATAATGAGAATTTGATTATACATACATATCATATATCGTAAATAAAATTTATATTAAAAAACTTATTTTTCTAGTAACACCGAAACGCTGTTCCATCTATTGAAAGGATGTCTGGGTACTGGAATATTAGCTATGCCCAAAGCGTTCAGCCATTCCGGTTACATTGTGGGGTCAATAGGAACCGTAGTAATTGGAGTAATCTGCACATACAGCATTCATTTGCTAATAAAATCACAATACGAGTTATCTAAACGAAGGAAATGTCCAAGTCTGACGTATCCTGCCACTGCTGAAGCGGCATTTTCAGACGGTCCAAAATTTGCTAGAAAATTTGCACCTTATTCGGTGTAAGTACTATTTGTTATAATTTTATTGGGCGAATGCCATTATAATATTATCGGCTAACCTTTTCCTTTCATTATAAATTTGGTTGTCGCCCAAAGTTACTATTTTTAATAATAAACTTGTAGCCAACAATGTGATTTTTTGCAGACATTTCGTTAACGCCTTTGTGTTATTATATCAACTTGGAACCTGTTCCGTATACGTCGTATTTATTGCCGCCAATATACAGAACGTTGCAAATAATTACATTACTGAAATGGGCATTGAAATGTATATGCTGATGATTTTGATTCCATTGATTCTCTTAAATTGGATAAAAAACTTGAAGTATTTAGCACCGCTTTCTACCCTGGCCAATGCAATTACTCTTGTAAGTTTTGCAATGATATTGTATTATCTCGTCAGGGATGTTCCAACTTTCCGCGACAGGGAACCGGTTGGAAAACTTGAAAACATTCCGTTATTTGTTGGAACCGTTCTCTTTGCACTCGAAGCTATTGGAGTAGTAAGTTTCTGTAGTTTTCAACTTTTTTTGACTTTCAAAATCTATTTCTAGATTTTACCTTTAGAAAATGAGATGAAAACGCCGAAGGCTTTTGGAAAACCAGCTGGCGTCTTAAATGTTGCAATGTCGTCTATCATTTTGCTGTATTTTGGAATGGGACTGTTGGGTTATATGACGTATGGAGATTTGACGGAAGGTTCAATCACACTCAATCTGCCAAAAGACGAAATGTAAGGATACCATAATACTTTTGGATAATTTATATAAAATTTTTAATTGCAGATTAGCCCAAATAGTTAAGATAAGTTTAGCTGTTGCAATTTTTGTCACTTACGGACTTCAGTGTTATGTGGCAGTTGATATTACATGGAACGAATATATCGGGCCAAAGTTGGAAAAAAATCCTAGACAGCTGATTTGGGAGTACGTCGTGAGAACCTGTCTTGTGATAATAACATGTAAATTAAATTTTAAATTTAAATTTTAAACTAAATTATTTTTGTTCTAGTTTTGTTTGCGGCTGCGGTACCAAAACTGGATTTGTTTATATCTCTAATTGGAGCATTCTGTTTATCAGCTGTTGGTATTACATTTCCTGCGATTATCGATACCTGCACGCATTGGTACACAAAAACAGGATTCGGCTTCTATTTTATGTTGATTAGAAATTCGGGCATCGTCATTTTTGGTATACTGGGATTATTTGCCGGTACTTATACCAGCATCCGTGATATTGTACGCGAGTTTTCTTGAAACTTCCTTAAAAATAAAAAGAAGGCTCCTGTAAATTTGTAAATACGAAATCTAAAGTTAAGTATACCTGCACGATTTCTTACGTTTGAAAATTTAATGCAGTTAAAAAATTATTGTTGATAAATTTAATTAGTATTAAGATTATCAATGTTAAATTAAGAATAATTAGGTTTATTTATTTTTTTTATTTGTAACTGTAAAGCGTTGTTAAAATTAAAAATAAAATAATTTGAAAATTAAACGTTTGTTCGATGATTTTTTGTTGGCACTTCGTAGAAAAACAAAAAGTCAGTGACCGTAAATCAATAAAAACAGAACTTAAAACTTTATTGTAGAGATGACGCTAGTTGGATCACCGTCGAGACGCCTTTGCACTTTTAAAGCATGGCGTCCCACAATTTTCTAATGTTGTATGAACTTAGGTGACGGTTTTAGCCGTTTAGTTTGTTTTCCTTACAAATTGGATCCAAAAATAAAATTCCATCATTTTTCGGTAAGTACGAACTATTTTTTCTCATTTTTTAATTGACCCCAAATGAAATTGGACAGCCAATTAATATTTTTTTCGGTTATAATGAGTAGGTTGACGCTTAAATTGACAATGCTGAAGTTTATAATGGAATAATTTTGGTTATGAGGTTAAAAAGATAATTGCATGATTGTATGGGCTGATGTTGAAAATTTCAATTTATTAAGTGATATAATAATAACTTTGCGGCTACGTTAAAAAGCTTAAGCTATAAAAAAACGCGATATTTTCTATATTTAGTTTTGTATGTAGTATTTATTATTTTCATTCACGAATTATTTATAATTAAATAAATCTATATGTAAGATCTACGAAACTTTGAACGTTGGAAATTCTATATTTAAATTTTAATTTGACTTGAAATGGAAAAATTGTCTTTAATTTTCAATGCAAATAATAATTTTTTGTTTGGTTTCCTCAATAATAACATTTGATTAGTTTGTATTTCACTATAAATAAGGGTCAGCGGCCACCTATATTACTAACTTCCAACTGTCCAATGAAAATCTGCAGTGTTATTTTATCTAAAAACAAAACTTGAAATTTTTATTTATTACTTTAATTAATATTAAAGGTTCAAAAGGCTTTTCAATTTTAAATTTAAATTTTGAAACCTGCTTATGAAAAGTGATAATTTAAATTGCTTCACAAATTTGAAAAATTTTTGAAAACTGTCAAGGAAACTACAAACTAGATACTAATTCTTTATTTATTTATATAAAGAATAAAATAAAAATCAAAAATCAAATAAGTATTCGAGTTATGGATAAAATTAAATAAAAATATGCTGGAAAACTTCCAGTTTTCACTTTTACGGAAATATTTACTTTTTATTTATAATAAATTTAACGAGCTTCAACTTTAATTTAATTAATTTTTTTCAAACTAATCCAACTACATAACTAAACCAACCAAAATTTAAAAAAAAATTTAATTTAAAATAAAATTTTCCGTTGGAAAAGAAAGTCTGACTAACAAAATTTCCTCCTTTTCGTCCTTCGTCTTTCGTCGTCCTTCCTTTTGTCCAAAAAGTTCTAAGATCTTCCCATTCTTCAGTATTTACTTCACATCTCTTTCAGAAACTCAGTCTAAATCTAAAAATGTTACCATTATCCTATTCCTACTCTCTTTAGTTCTACCGATTAAATATCATTTTTAAATCCTGCATCTCGTGAATCCATACACGCGCATGTTTTATTTTGCTTTATCTTTCCTCCTTACCTGTCGTATTTACTTTCTTCGATATTTTGTCTGGCGTGCTTATTTAAACAGAAAATTGTCCGAAAATTTCCGACTGGCAAGTAAACAGCCTCGGGGGGGGGAGGACTTCGGTCTTCTCGGCTCTTCCTTTACCCTTTGGTAAAGGACAGATTTTACTATACGATAATTTAATTCACAAATTGATTCATTTTATTAATTTAATTTTGGATAGGAAATTTAGCATTAATGCACTAATTCAAAAACCCGAGCACAGAAAGATAGCATTATGGCAGTCAATTCTTGCGTATACCGAAATTCACATTCTGATTAAACTGAATTTTTTAATTTTTATAATTCTAACTGAATTTTTTTCGTCTACCTAACGAAATTCTATCTAAACTATCAAATAGTTAAGGAAATTGAATACTCGATCTAATAAATGGTGGTCACACACTTTGCCATTCTACATAACCAAAAATATTTAATTCTGTGGGAAATTGTAAAGTTTAAGGGATGTGGAAATTCTTAACCCAGTGCAATGACATCTAAAGGTTGCAGTGAAGAAAAGGTTGAAGTAAATAGTTGAAATGGAACTAAGTTTAATTAACTTTAATCTCAGGTAGTGAGTTCGAGATCCACGTTTATCACATAATTTCTAACTTATTTTTTTCCAAATTAGTACTTATTAAAGCAAATTAATTATTCAAATAAAACTTTTTATAATCCACACTCCAAATTCAAATGGCAAACGAAATGTGCGCGATTATAACCATACGTCGTTATCAACTTTCTTTAAGTTGCCTTCTAATTTGTAATTTTATAAATTTTCCAAATTAACACATAAATATTTTAACTTCTGCAATCCAAATAAAATTATTCTCAAAGACGCTTCCAATTTTCGCTTCCAAACCGCTCTTTTATAAATATTCAAAAATCGTTCCATTTACGGGCAAAACTTCCAAATTTAATAATAAAATTAATTTTCTCAAGTAGTCAATCAAACTCTTTGTTCGTAAATATTCAATATAAATCGCAATTTAGAGACGCAAAATATAAACTTTCACGAAGCCGGCCGTAAAAGCGACCACTCCGGACAACGCGAACGGCAATCAGCCCTCGTTCCACCGCCTAGCTGATCCAAGCTCAACTACTCGGCAGCAAAACTACAAAATTCTCAAATTCAAAATTAAAATAAACTTTACAAAGTACAAAATTTTAAAAATAAATAATAAAATTCTAATTCTGGATTCTGGATAATTCAGAATTAGAAATTAGTTATCCATTTATTTCTTTAAATTTAAATTTAATTTAAAAACATGTACAAACTATATATTGTTGACTTTACCTTAATTCAGCATTAGAATTTTCTGTTTTATGTTATTCTATTAATATAATCGAATTAATTGAGCCGGTTATTTATAGTTGAATTGCATTTATTTACTCGTGTTAAAAAAAGTATGTTTGGCGTTACTTCAACATAATTATATTGATTCTGTAAGGTTTTCTGAAATATTCAATTAATGTTTGAATAAAGTAATAATACGAAAATAAATGTTTTAAATAAACTAACAAATAAACGAAACACAAACAAAAAAATAAACAAATAAACAAATAAACATAAACATGGAGACACCACTCACTTTCCTTCAAACTAAAAGTTTTTGTAGTACAGGTACTATGTAGATTAGATATCACTAGTTTCTACTTGGGACCATTCTTAAATGAGTACTACGATAATACTTTTTAATATTAATAAATTAATAAAAAATTTTGTTTTTAAAACTTATATTATAATTTATTATATCAAACAGCATATTTGTAAGAAATTTTAGATTTTGTAATTAAACTTACGAAATATTAAATGTCTACATAAAACAACTCGAGAACCTAAAAAGCACCGGGAGGTTTGGGGGTATGCCATCAGTACCCTGATAGTTTTATGCACTTTTTTTTATCAAAAGCTTTTTTTAATTTTTGAATGAAAATTTTATTGAAAGTTTATACCTCCAATAAGCACACAATATAAATGTTAATTCAACGTCAAATTAACGTAACTTCCCTATTATTGCAAACAACAATTTGTCACTGTCAGTAAGTTATCTAGACAACTACGCATTTCAACAAAAATTATTCAAACCCATAAAAAATCGCTGTAAAATAGAAGTTAAATTATTAATTTAAATTTGTAAATTAATTTAAAAATTAAACATTGTAAATAAATATAAAACACAGAAAATTCGAATTTGCAACGTTTATTTTATGAATGTAAAAGAAAATTCAAAAATTTTGAAAATTATTCGGTAGAGAATAAATTTTTGTATAAGATAACAATTTATTTTAAACTAATTTTAAAGTTTACTACGCCTTTCCATTCTATGAGGTGATTTAGTCTATGGAAAAAAACAAGAATACATTCTAATTTATCTTTAAAATTGACAATTATTGCTTATTTCAAAACTTGGCATTTACATATCAAGAAACGAAACGAACTTGTAAGTGTAAGTTGTAATTATGTATTATTAACTACTGTATTTGATGTTAGTGCAATTACATAAATTGGAAATGAGCCCGATAACATGTGGTTTATTTCTACATGTTTTCAAGTAGGTAGGTACTATTTGTACTCTGCCATTTGTATTCATCTAGGGAGAGCGGGGCCAAAAGTAAATAGCAATGCTGTGTGAGTCAACCTCTATTATTAATCACTTTATGTATTAAAGTCATCAATGTCAACATATCAGTCTTTTAGTCCACTCTTTTAGCATTTAGATCCCACGGCTGCTTAAACCACATTGGAGAATGATGTTTTTAACAGTCGATGGTGGCAATCGTCAACCTAGGGGAATCACAGAGACGGACATATGAAAGTTTTAGACGATCCACGGATTCGAGTCAGCAGATATTCGGCTAACTTACGTAGCTAATTTTGTTGCTTCTAGAACTTTGAACCCCGCCTTCCCTCTGGTATTATAATTTGCTATAAATTCAAGATATAATTATCTTTAGTATTATTGTCGATTATCTGTTAATTTTGCTTTTTGTGTAAACGACAGAAAAGTTTTCTGGAATGTAAACTACAGTCATTGCTAGGAAAAATTGTAAATTACGCAATTCACAATTTTCATATGCATTAAGATTATTATTGCCAATCAAATGAATACTTGGAATAATAATTTTTTCATTTATAATCATAAATACAAAAAGACATGAAGCTGCTGCTACAGCGTATCATTTTTTGGTGAGCTTCTACAATGAAAAAAAACAAAAACTTTGTCTCTCTATTTCCCTGCAACGAGTTTTCTCTAAATTCAATCCATCGAGAGTTAGGCCTCTTTAAAGCAATGTTTTAATTTACATCTTCACGTGGCCATAGCCCAGAAGATATTGATCTTTCGGTAAAAATAGATCAGTGCTTTTTTAACTAGCGTGAAATAATCTTCAAACTAGCTTTAAACTTTTTATTGTCTAAAATCAACGTCTTTCGAGTTATAAATTAAAGTAAAAAACATTTTTGAAAAATTGTAGCTTTTTTTATTTTGTATAATGTATTGTTATAAATTATTATTAATTGACCAATTAATGGCCAGCAAGATCCCCAGATTTAACTCCTCTTGATTATTTTTATGTAGTTTACGGAGGTTCATCAGAGAGGAACTAATGGAGAGAATCGCGAATGCTATAGCGGCTCTCAACGAAAGAGGAAATATCATAAATAATACTCGACATCACCGATTACGACTGGGTATTGAAAATGAGGGTGGTCATTTTGAACACTTACATACTTAAATAATGTACTATAGTTGGATTTGTTTAAGAATAATATAAAAATTTATACTAAACCGAAGACATCGAAATAATTAACCAATGAAATTGGTTTAGAATTAGGCAGTTTTATACCAGCAAAATTTACGCTTACCAATTTCATTTGTCAATGATTTGCGGTCATCGGTTTAGTATAAATTTTTATATTATTCTTAAAAAAATCCAACTATAGTTTAACTTCAAGTAATAAAATAAATTTTCAATAAAAATAAAAATTTTGTGAATTAAATTGTTTTGTATCTGCTTTGTTTTTATGATTTTCTGATTCTTAGTGCCAGGAATTGGTTTTTCAAAAATTTTTACTGGACAGAAGTAGTAGTCTGCTAAATTTCCTATCCGGAATGTTTATTTTTTTCACGGAAGAATTTTTGTGAAATGTATCGTTTAATTATAGGTTTTGAAAAACCAAAATAAAAAGAAGCTCCAATTATTCAACATATTTTTATTTACTTTAATTCATTACTCGAAAGCCATTGATTTTAGACAAAGAATTTTTGAATATAGTTTGTAGGTTACTTCATGCTCCTTAAAAAATCATAAATCAATTTTTACTAAAAAATCAATATTTTCCGGGCTATGGTCAAGTGAAAATTGAAATTAAAAAAAGGTCTTTAAAGAAGCCTAACTCTCGAGGGCTTTAATTTAGACAAAAATTTTTGTTAAAAATGTTTCTTAGAAAAATGTCCTCTATCAGCACCTAAGTTATGTAAAGTTATCCGGGGACACCCTGTATTGTAACTTTATAATAATTTATTATAATGAGTGGCTGTGTGAAAAAACTTAGTTAATCTAAGTTTACTTTAACAGATTTGACATTAATTTTTTAATTTTATAAACTTGACATAAATTAGGCATGTAAATTTTGTAATCAAAGTTAGAATCTAAGATTTATCTCGAGTTACCTTAAGATAATGCACGAAATAAGTATAAAATCAAACTTCCCTTCAAATGTTAAGCTGTAAATGAAACGCATTTTTACCTAACTTCATTTCAACATAGGGTTAGATTATTTTAGATTTTCGGTAACTAGAACTCAGCAATTATAATAGAGATTTTAAGATGAGACTGAAATTTTTAAGTTGGTATTGTACTACAAATAATATGGCACGTCTTTAGTGCCCATTTTTCATGTAGATTTTTGGTGACATTTTTGGTATCAATTTTGGTGGCGGTTCTTGGGAGGTAACAATCTCAAAAAGAAACATGTTTTTTTTTTATTTTTTTTTATCTTTATCTCTCTGTAACTCTGTAACAACTCCCTGAGTTGGACATTAAACGAGTTCCCAACTAATCGAGTTGAACATCAATGGAGTTTCACAGTATTCTCTTATTAAGAGGACATATAATTCTAGATATTATATATTATTTTTAATTTTTTTGAATTCAGACCGATAAAAAATAAGAAATAAATAGTATCGCTAAGAAGGAAGTCTGCCGGTTATACTTATTAACTGGCTGATAATAATGTTCAGGTTAGGTAAAATATTCAAGCAAGATGTTTATAACTAAAATAAAATTTATTCCAGAAGAAAATGTTTGTCAAATAATAATTTATCTTTTAATATAATTTACCTTTTTGCGTTTATATTGGTGGAATTTGGAAAAGCTGAAAATATTTTCTTTTCATCTTGAAAGCTGTCGTTCGTTTCTCGATAGAAAAGTCTGGAAAAGTTTATTACATAAAATGTTGTTATTCCGCTTTAACAATTTTTCTTCTTCCTCGCTTTATCTAAAGGATCAATACAAACATTTTGATTGGTGACTAACCTTGGGTAAACATATCAATTAAAAATTTATAAGTGGCAATGCATAAGTAGCTTATAGTATTAATTTAGGTGACGTATAGCTTGTTATTAAAAATATTTTCCTTTTATTTATATCAACATGTCGTGATAGAATAAAACATCTAAAAATAACCCAATAATTTAGTTCCGTGGCCGTATAATGATCAATGACATTGATTTAGCGTCTTTTAAGTCGATGAAATAAATTAGGGCACACAATGTAGGGGGATGTACAAATTAAGACTTGTTAATGTTTGAATTGCTGCTCGACTGGTACTTCGACAAATTGTCGTTGCAACTACTCGGGAAGCAATTTTCAGTAGTCTTCTTTGATATCGGATGAAGTTGATATCGCAAAGTGTATCATCAATTAGCGCCAAGTCGGTTGAGTGGACTATTAGCGGATGCTTTTATAAATTATTGGAGGTAGGTGAATTTTAATTTTGTCAAATCTGAAGGCGTATTTTTCTTTGTTGATTCAATTACATTAATAAATTTATTTATTATTTTTATGTTCAAGATGACCACATGCACTATGCACTTGCTAAATCAGCAATATACGGTTATCTCTAAACATAAATTATTATTATTTTTCAGCGAATTTGCTGAAAAATCGGAACGATTTTATGAACTTGTCGGTTTAAAAAGCAGAGTTCGTGACCCCTCTATTGCGAAAACTTTAATTATTTACTTAATTGTTGGATCTTGGATCTTGACCAAAAGTTCTTGCTAAATTGCTTAACTATGACAAAATGTTATCTTTAGGCTTGGATACGCACTATTACGTTAATATCGTCATCGATTTAAGTAACAAGATCAAATTAATTGCGTTTGGGTTATCAATTCATTTAAAAACTGAACTATTTTATAAACAATGTGGAATAAAAAAAATTCAATATATCAACTCGAAGAAAAAAAATTAAAATTACTCAAAATTAAAGTTTGATTCATAATTCGAAAGGAGAACAAGAAAAAAAATTTATCTCGTTTTTGAAAACGAAATAATTTTTTCTATTATCCTCATAGAAATTTGTGGTTTTTAAAATACAATCTTTAAACGCACTTTTATTGAATGGAACTCACTAGAAATTTAATTGTAATTTTTTAAATTTTATTTGTACACTGTTTTATTTCCAAAAATATCGCCTAAATCAAAATATTTTGACAATGTATCAACCGCTATACATTTTTTTTGCCAAACTTAAATTTTTTACCACAATTCCATATTTCACTTAAGATACATAAAAAATTATATAGTCAAATTGTATTAAGAATTTAGACTTATACAGTGACGCGTCTTGAAATAGTATAAACCATTTTGGGATATAAGCCTTAATAAATACGTATTTAGAAAAATTATTTTGATAGCAACTTAGTATACGATATAGTATCACATAGAAGTCCGGCAGTGGATTGAAGATTTACATAGTATTAAGGACCGTTCCATCAGAGCTAGTACAATGGGCCTGGTTTAGCACCCTAAGTGTGCTCGGAGACCCTTCCCTGCTCTCCTAACTAAAATTCAGAATTCAGAATATTTTGATGACTTAATAAAAATATAACAAACTATAAAATTGTAAGATAATATAAAATTGTATTTGGGTGCACTCCAACCTGAGACTTGAACGAAACTGGTATACCTAGCCAGTCCCCGTTAGAATTTCGAGGAAAGTTTTCATTTCCATTTCATATCAAAAATATACTAGGTAATGTATTGAAATTTGAAACCCACAGGAAGGCAGTATAATGTATAACCTTATACTCCAACCTGAGGCAAACATTGAAAAAGAGAAATTGCGCACACCTAACTCAATCACCATCGTGATGGTCATACACTCAAGAATTACTTAGGTAAGAATATAATATAAATAATATAGTAGTAATTTAAAAAAAATTGAAAGCTACATAAAAACAGACTTACATGAAAAAGAGATATTTAGAGGGGAGGGCGGCATTAAGCCCTCATCATTTAAGGCAGTGTTCTATAGTCTACAGCAGCGTTTCTCAACCTATGCCAAGGTATCCTCTAGGGGTACGGTTGAGAAACATTCTTCGATCGCAATTGATATATAAAGTGCCCAAAAAAATTTTATTTTTTTATGCTGATATTTCTTAAATATGCATAAAAACACAAAGTAATAAAAGATTAAGTACCTATACTTATGTTATTAATACTGTGTTTAACGCGAAAACTTAATTGATATTTCAACTGATTTTGAGCTCCAGAGGAAATTTCAGCATGAAAATGTGTGCGACTTCTGGTTAAAAAGGAAAAGTGAATACCCCGCCATTTCACAAAAAGCATTAAAATTCTTAATGCCGTTCAAAACGTCGTATTGGTCGTATTTATGTGAAACTGCATTTTCGGCCATGCTCCTTATTAAAAATAAGTATAGATTCCCCTTTGAACCTTGAATCAGACTTGCGTTTAAAATTAACGAAAATGTAACCTAATATAAAAAAAATTATATCAAATAAGCAAACTCAACCTTCTCCCTAATTAATTTTTTCTAATGTGATAAAAAATGTAAACAAAATTATTTTAATTTTTGTTGATTGCGTAATAGTTTACTAATCCAAAACCAATTTTTAAATTGGCAACACTTTTTTACTACATAACAAAACTGCCTCGCATTTTGTGGGGGTACGCAAAACTTCATAGGAGTACAAAAACAAAAAAGGTTGAGTACCGCTGGTCTACAGCCATAAATTTTAGGTGTTTTTTCGAGCTCGATAAAAAAGAAACAAGCGATATTTTTACCATTCATTATTTTCTAACATACTTATTGATATTTTGAAAATCTACAAAATATTTTTGAATAAAATACATAAATTAAAATTAAAGCCATCTTTTAGCTAGTAAAGTTGAGTATAACATAAAAGTGGGGTGTGCTGGTTAACACGATTGCAACCCTTCCGGTCAACTGAAATTAAATTACGAAAAGCCCCTACCAAAAATAAAACTGAAAAAGTATATTTCGCGAAGCGGCAGCGGCCAGTTTTTGACCTATTTTTCTCCATAATTTTTAATTTTTTAAAATAGTTTGCAAAATAATTTTGGTTCAAAAGTGGTAGGGGGGATAAGCAGATATATATATACACTTATTCCATATATAATTAAATATATTTCCAAACAAACTTTTCAAAAATAACAAATTCCAAAACAAACTCAGAAGACAAAATTCTACTCTTCATCTACGGTAGCCATTTTGGCGAAAAAGCCTGGTTTTCACTAGTGCGTGCTGCCACCTTAATTTTATTGGCGCCAAAACAATTACATTTAAATTTTTACAAAATTTATGTTTTTAAATTTAACTTAATATATTTTAAACAGGACAATACATTCAATATTGGTCTAATATCCAATATTACACCAACCTTCATGATTTTCTTTTTTCTTTTTTTTTCTTGTTTTGAGAAACAACTTCTAAGTTTTTCTAGCGATTTTTTTGTATGAATATGTAAATCTAGTAATTTAATATCATTTGATGAATTTTAAATACCACCCACTTATATTTTCAAAAAATATATAAAAATTAAAAATTGATAATTAAGCAACAGCAACATATAAGGGAATATTATATAGGATAGGTCATAATTTTTATTTTACGTTAAATGAAGGGCGCGAAATAAATATAGTCTAAATGTGACAATTATTATTAAAATATTTTTTATTTACTATAAGTATAGGTACTTATTTTCGTCCAACGTGGCGCCAGATAATTATTATAAATTATCCTTATAAATTTGGTTGATGTTTTGGAGAATTGGGATATTCAAAATTTATTTCGAATAAAATTTTTATTTAATAAAAAAGAAAATATTTTTTTCACGCAAAAAAAAAAACATAAAAATTTCAATTTTTATTTGAAATTTAGTTTTGAATTTATTAATATTAAACAGTATTTTTAATATCTAATTATTAATTCGTTGTATTTGCTTACGTCCTCATCTTTCTTAGTATTGAATTTTATAAGAACAAAATTCACATTTAATAACTTATAAAATTAAAGCTATTTACACCAAACACTATGGCAAATTTTTATTAATTTTGGATTTGCTCTTTTAAATAACATGACAATATATCACCGAAGATTTTAAAATTTAAAGTAATAAAATGATATATTTATTTATTGCAGCAACAAAATTTAAAATACTAATGTATGTAGGCACTATTATCGTCGCTAAAATGCATTTAAGAATGATGCGGCATTTAAATTATGAATCATTAAAATTTAAATGCGTTAATTTAACGTTTAAATTATAGCTTTACGCAGTATTTATCTCAAAATATTTATTATCTAACTTTAAATTCTTGTACTGAAAATAGTACAATTAAGTGAATTTTTTTTATACATTTAAATAATAAAAATGTGGTAGGTTTCTTTTTATTCTTTATCTAAAAAAAAAAAAGTAACAACAGAGGAAAAGTATATGGAACTCATTCTTTTTCTTCTCCTGTTGAGTGAATTTTCCGCTTTAATGGTGAGAACGGTAAAGTGGCACTTTGCTCTCGGAAAGTGTAAGTAAAGTAGCGACTGTACGTTTCAATATTTAAAAATTGCATTTAGAGCTATTTACAATTTTAAATTTTTATTCGTTAACTATGCGGAATATAAAGATTCAATATAACTAATACATTATTATCGTTTCTTGTTAGTTCTGTTTCACAATTAGAAAATTATTTATTTCTGGCATACAAAAGTAAGACACGCCAATCAAATTTAAACTTTAGAGTTTATTTTTAATTCTAACACAATTTTGTGTTCAAATGAATGAAGCCAAACGTTAGGTTTGCCAAAAACAATAAGTGTGTACATCATATGAAAATGAAAGTGCATTGAAAGCGAAATTTTGGTATTTATTTAATTTAAACAAGAGTAACCGTAGTGAAAATTTAGTCAAACTTGGTCGCAAGCTTGAGCCAATAGGAATTAGAAGTTAAGGATTCGAATTCTACATTCACTTGTTGGGTAAGCTTGATGACTATAATACGTCAACATCGTCAGAGAAGTTTTAACTTTTTAAATTATTGTAAAATATTTGTGATACCAATCAGTTGACAGATATGGACGCAAGATTTTAATTTTGTGTAATTGGATTACATTCTTTTTAGTGTAGGTTTAGTATAGTTGATGTGCAATTTTTGTTTTAGCGTTAAAATAGTAGTTAATTATTTGGATATATTATTATTTAAATTAGATTTCTTTGAGTGTGGCTGTACCGCCACTATTTTAACATGCCAGATTTAAATTTTACATATTATATTACTTTATAGATTAAAATATATCTACCTACTATAATTAGAATTACAAACGACCATATTATAGATTTTTATTTTTATTCTTAACTTAAATTAATTTATTCGAGTAACTGTTACGCCACTGGACAGTACTTTTGTCAGATTTTTGTTTGACATTGTTTCATTAGATTAGAATACGCTTCCGATTGTTTCAGTAATAAACTATAAACCAATAAGAAGTTAAATCACTTTTGGGACCAAATTTTTAAATTACTTTCAACGCCATTTTAATGCTTTCGACCCGAACTGGTATAATAACTTACAATTAGTTACCACGCAATCTTATTGAGCGACCCCAGTTTTCGAGAAAATGTTTACAGCAAAAAAGGTAGAAATTATGTAAAATTATTTTGTTAAGGAAAATAATTATATACCGCTATGATCTGTCCAGAAATTCGTAGTGAAATTAACTTAATTACTAATACAGCAAACAACGACATCAAACTTGCAAATTATGAAGTTGGAGGAATTCCAGTTTTAAAAGTATTTGTTTTTAAATTAATACCATTGCTGTCGATCGGGTTACTGTCAGGTTATCGATGCCACGAATTAAACTTTTTTCCTCTAGACGATTGGAAAGAGAACAATTTTCTAAGCGTTTGAAAAAAAATCAAGCTGGATTATCTATTAGTTTTCGAGAAAACGGCATTTAAAATTCGAAAATTTACATGCATTTTAGATAGAGATCAAATCACGATTTCTACACAGGCATTCTATTACCCGTCTGTGTGCTCAGATATGCTGTTTGAAAATCACAAACCGATGCACGTCAGAGGTATGACGTCTGTCATTGCCACCACCTAAAACTGTAATTCCAATTTATCACATATGCGAATTTTGATTATACAGTGATTTTTATTTTTATAAGTTTGTTTACATTAACTTGTATAACTTGTATGTACAGTGTTGTGTGTTACGGTGACAGTTCAGTATATGTCTCACTTTATCATTGCATGGTATTTAAACTTTTGACAACGCTGGTCTAATATGACGTCGTCAATGTGAATGACGTGTATCGGCAAATCCATTTTATAAACCATATGTATAATACTCTTAAGTCCACTTTTTCAATCGTTAGTTAACCCAAATTCGATAGTTAACTTAGATTTCTGACCAATTCGATAGTCATAAACGTAGGTTAACCACTGAATTTGGGTTAACTAACGATTGAAAAACTGGGCCTTAATGATAGCGGTCAGATGCGATTGTTACTCTATCGAGGGCACATCATGCATGAAGAACCCATTGCTAGTAACCACACTCTTTACCGAGTTGCAGCGGGTTGGGGGATATTTTTTTTGCGTCTTTAGTAAATCTCGAATGCATTCTAAAATGAGTTTTGCCCCTTGAGCAGGGGAGTTGGAGCTATATTCAGAGATGCTTTTAGCGAGCAATCGTTTGAAACAACCACGACAAATCACGGATCCACCCTAAAAAATAGTTCTGCTTTCTCTAAATTTTCTAAATTTAAAGCTGGCCCGCTGTCTTAACCGCTGTCTTCTACTAAATCTAAAATTTTATTTGTTACCAATAAATTTTCCAAAAATATATTTTTACAAAAAACAAGGAATTAGCAACGACCTAATTTAGTAGGCAAAATATTCCTTTTCTCTAGAACTTCAATATATCTAATAAGAATTGGCAAAAAATGCTGACCGAGTCTTATCAATTGTCATGAAATGCTTTTCAACAAAATTATTCAAAATGTCTAAAAAGTGTTTAATGTATCACAAATTCTTTAAGAATTTCGTTCTTTTTTTCTCGTAAATTCTACGATAAATTTTGATCACTTTTCATCGTCAAGGCTATTTTAATTTCTAGAAGAAAACCAGAGTGTTGACAAAATTTTTCAATACAAATAAATTTTTGTTACTTGCTGTGAGTGGAAAGAAAAATCTCGCATGTGAAACCGGTTTAATTAAAGTCAAAAACTGTTTAGTGCAGGTATTTGTCTAAATAAAAACAACTGTTTAGTATATTGCCAATTTTAATTGTTCGTTGATCCGGTTATCCAATTATCCGTTTATCCGATTATCCGGTTATACATTAAGACATTGATACATGTTCAATTTTGTATCGTACGTTTTCTTCGTCTTGAACTTTTTTTAAGAAAAAAAGAGCTTCTCGGCTTTTTAATTTTTATATTGAGATGTCGTGATGGCAAAAATTTAAAAAATTTAATTATCTAACAAAATTGTTAATGTTCCTTCGGGCCATCCATATTTCAGAACATGAGACTCTTGTTGTCTTTATCAAATTTTAATAATCCGCTTTAAAATCCTAATATCCAAAACTTAAATTTTGTAAAACAAATTTCCAAATTAATGGAAAGGTCAAATGCGGCTATCACCGACCATACGCCTCGCTATCGCAACTGCTTCACCTTCAATTTGACTTTCAATAATTAATTACACACAATTAAACCATTCATTAATTGAACGTCGTGTTTTCCAAAAAATTGACCCTTCAGAATCGCTCCAAAAACTCATCCAAAAACTTGTACAAATTGGGATGAAAACAATTCAAATTATCAAATAAAATTACTCACGCAAATTATAAACTTTTATTAACAAATTCCAAATTGATCTCGAAACTAAATCCCAGTTAGAGATTCAAAATTATCACTTGTTGCGAAGACTTCCGCAAAACGCGTCCGTCCACCTTGACGGACCCGGCAAGAGCATTCTTAATCAAAATTTTCGTGCCAAGTTAAAATTTGTTGGCCGGAACAATTATTTAAATATTTACACAAAAATAAATTCAAATTTTCATAGTAATAAAACAAAATTCTAAATTAAACAAAAACAAAAATTTTAAAATTCAAAATTTAAAAATATGATTTTGGAACACGACAATATATAGCTTGACCGGGGGATCTCTTCACTAATTATTGCTGTTACTTCCTCTTTCTCGTTGTTTTTCCACTTCTTTTCTTTGTTGTTTTTCTCATTAATCATGGCATTAATCATTTTCCTAGATTTTCTTAATTTTTCTGTATTTTCTTTAAATTTCTCTTGGATTTTTCTTTACTTCACTCAAATTAATTGCAAAAATACAAAAGCAGGATTTAATAAATGGTCATCGACTTTTAGAAATTCTGAATTATTTTTTAATTTCATCTGATTTCTTCCAACTTTGAATTTAAAAAAACAAATTTTAACGCTCGAAATAATTACTTGAATGTGTCAGTATAGACTATGAATTTTTTTATTTATACAAAACTACGCACAATAAAACAGAATTGTAATGCAAATGCAATTATTACAAAAATTCAATAAAAAATTGCTAATTTTTAAACGGCCTTCAAGGATCATATTTTTTTAGCTTTTTTGTAAAAATTTTAGTTTGCTGGCAATTTGCGATATCATTAAAATAGCACTATTTCTGTAAATTTTAAATTTCTTACAGTTATTTCAGCGTTTCGAGCAAAAGGTCGCGACATACTTTATTTTAATGCTTGGGTAGTTTACCACATCATCTACGCCTTTTGTTTGTAACTATTGGTATTGTTTCGATTAAGTCTGAAACTAATTCTATTTACAAATTGACATTCAAATCGTAATTTGATAGATCTCTAAGGGCCAATTTCATAATAAAAGTTAACAGGGCTTTTAAAGTTAAAAGGCGACTTAAAACGAAAATGAATGTCATAATCAATTTTAACGACGACTTAATAGTTAATGGAGCTTCAACTTAAGTCGTCGATTTTGGCGCATTAAATACTTAAGAGGCCTGTTAAACATAACCAACGTTTATTTGAAGTTTGCGTGTTATACTGCGTGTTTTAACCTAAAATGACACAAGCGCATTGATTTTGAAGTTATTCCACAGACCTCTTAATTAATATTTATTCATTCGTTTGTTCATTTAAAGGGTCCATGGGTTACATTTTATAGTTTTCAGTTCAATTATATCATCGGTAGTTCTAACAGCACAATTACTTAACAGTAGTTTTAAAATCATTATGAAATGCAATATTTTAACAGAGATTTTAAGTCTCTCGTTAAACAAAGCGATCTTTTAGTTAAGCGGACATTAACGTTTTTATTATGAAATTGGCCCTTTAGACTTAGACAATTTTAATTGATCAATTAGGCGACTTGCATCTTAATGTATTTTTAATTCAAACTAAAGACGCCCAATGTTATTCAACCACTATTATGAACTTACGAGTACAACCACTCTTAAAATATTCAATGAGTTAATTTACTTTTTTATTATAGTTGAGCTTTGTTTGAAGAAGATGATTATGAGAGCAAATCAATAAAGCAATTTACTATGCTCTACAAACAACACAATACAATACATATAAAAAATAAAAGAATAATATTATTTTATTTCAGAATACAAAATATGTTTTATTCTGAAGCTTTTGTGCCTTTCCTTATAATAATAGATTATTATAGAAAATGTTTATTGAAAATACAGGTTTATATAGACTTTTCACAGGAAATCATACCAAATTGACGGACGATGAGGAATAAAATCTCATGTTTGTCTGATCATTTTCATAACGTCTACTCGAAAAGCAACAAAGATACTTATCAATTTTGCTTCCCGTCTGCTTTTGATATTTTCAATTTATAATAATGATCAGTTAGCATGCAATAATTTACAAATTCAAGTTTTTAATCTACAGATCAACTATACTAGGAGTGCAGATTACAAAAATTGGTTTATGTGGTTGCAGTAATTTTTATTCTTGAAGTATACAATCATCTGACTGAATGGAATTTTGAAGTAAATAATTCATAATGATTCGACGTTTTAGCAAAACTAAAAAAATCAATAATATCTTTATTGATCCACTTAAAATTTAACCTAATTCAAGTTCCGCAACTGAACAATTTATGATATCGAGCGAGTAATTTTCAGAAATGCATGCACATTTTTATCCAAAAATGTTTATAAATTAATATTTAATAGCCCCGACCCCCGGACAAAGGAGTAAATATCCGTGGGAAGGAAATCCATGTTCCCAGCACTCCCAATTCAAAATCTTGAAACCACGCAAGAACAAAAAGTGACGGTACTTTTAAAATTTTGTAGTGAAGATGATGAAGACATAACACAACTTGCAACTAAAAATTGCTGTAATTTGTTTGTTCTTTTGGCGCAAACGATGAAATTTGCCGCTCAAAGCAGAACAACTCCATATATAGCATTTAGAGTTCAGTATCTCTAGTATTATATTTATTGGATATTATATTAAATTGTGTAAAATCAAGTTCATTTATTACAAAAATTTCTCTTATATTGAAAAATAATCAAAAAAATCGAATGATTCCGGTGCAAATGATCCCCACAGCAAATGATTCCCATAACAAATAATTCCACTCAAATGATCCCCACAGCAAATGATTCTTATAACAAATAATTCCAGTCCAGTCTGTAAACTTTCTAGAGTATGTGGGTGCGGTACTGCCTTATCTCTTTTGAAACAGATCTTGAAGTGAAGTGGTAAAGAGGTGGGAGGATGAGAATTACTGCGGATTACAAAGAAAAATGATGACTGGCCGTTTGGTATGTTGATCGTCTTGGCGTGTACTTGAGAGCATATTTAGCGGGTGCTACTAGTGACCTTGAAATTCTTGACCACTTCGTCTATTGTGTCTTGGTCAATTTCGTTTTTTGTGAGGCTAGCTAATATGAATACGAGCGCTCTCGGAGTTACTTCCGCTTGGCCCTCTTGATTTTGTTGCGGAATGAGCATTTCGTCATGTGATTAGTGTGTGTGGCTTGTTCTTTCGTCCGTTCGGTCTGTAGTTGGGGTTGGGTTGCCCTATATGAATTGAAACTGTATTAGAAGTCCGGTCCCTGGAGTGGAGGGGGATATATCTGTTGCTTGGTTTCCGTTTCGGGTAGCTGAAGCATCCTTGGTCATTTACGGGGTGGTTTCCTCCACAGTTTGCGCATGTGGCCGGTTCCAAACTGGGTTTGACGCAAGTTGAGGTGAAATGTGCAGTTCACGCAGCGGGAACCAAATCGATTACCACTTGTACCAATTTTATTACCGTTGGCCAATCTTTGGTTTTCTGTACGGGGGGGCTTTCGATCTTAACGTCAATCCTCGTCAGGTGCGTGATGCCAAAAATCCTCTTGGCGTCTTTGCTTTTCCTTATGGTCACCATGATAAGGGGAAGTGGGGCTCGGTCGTGGCTGTGGTGTATCCTTGCCATGGACTCGGACTGGAATCTCTGTCTTAGTAGGTCGGTTTCGACTGTGTTCATGGGCACATTCGGTGGGATCGGAATGTGCTGGCACACTCATGCTATTCATTTTGCAAGCACAACGAATAATCGTGATATCACGACAAAATATTCGACATATCTACGACTACTAATGGTATTACAAGTGATTATTTTGTAGTTAAGTTTATTTAGTAAAGGATTATTTGATTAGGAATAAACGCAACAAAGAACAAGCATCCGACCTATTTATTGGTCACCTATACTTCCTAAAAATCATAATATACATCTTCCTCGTCCATCGTATACATCTTCAAAAATGTTAATAAATTGGGGCGCAAAGATTCGATATTTTGAATCGGGGGTACTGGAACAACATGATCATCAACAACAACATTCTCACAACGTGAGAAAAGACGGTGTGTTTCGGAAGCTAATGGCAGCGCTTTTTCAATTCTTTTTTGTTAGTATTTATACCGGGTTGTTCCAATATTACATTTTATAAATTAAGTTAGCGGTAATGAAAATGTTATATCCGTCATCTGACGTTGCTGCAATTGGTAGTCATGGAACGCTACGTGAAGGAAAAAATCGTACTTAGTCAAAATTTGGCCGGAAATGCAATTAACAACAGCATTGACTTAAATGGCGGTCGAGTAATTTCATAGCAAAAAATGTTATTTATACTTAAATGTCAATAAAGAAATGTTAAGATTATATTTAAGTATTAAAAAATACTAAAGTGTTTATTTAAAAATTTAAGTCAAAAATATAAATATATTTTACATACGTAATTTTCCACAAATTGAAACAAAATATTTTAATAACCATGACATCAAAGTTTAAATATTGGTACTTATATAAATAATAGTGTATAATATGTTTAACTTGAATACATCTTGCCGGATGGCGGATATGTTCAATATGTAATACATATGTCGTAGATTATTTCAATAATCGTCAACGTTAAGTTTTGGAAAATTATTTTCATATTAATTTTACTTGTTTAAAACACTATGTTTATATTTCTCGCAAAACGTATTTTTACGAAAAATACAGCTGAAAATTCTAAACATCATTCTAAGCGGTGTGACTGAAAACCTCTTGCGACACAATTTTACGGTCGAATCAATAACAAAATTTTCAAATTTTTTTAAAATTTTGATAACGGCTTTAATCAAAATGATATTGTGTAGCTATTAAAATTTATAAGAAGTGTAATTTTACTATACTGATTGTATTGAGCTGGGGGTATTCTAGGAAAACCCCAAAACTTCTCTTTGATAATAATTTAAAGAGTTTAAAATTATCCAATCTTTTATTGAATATCCAAGTTACCCATCAAGAATTTGAAATTTTAAAAATTGAATTATGCATTTGCATATATGATTTTGTTATATTGATTTCACATTTTGAAAATTACAATCCGAAATTTAAAGAATTGTTGATGTAGTATTGCAAGGTTTAATAAAATAATTTTATTTATAAAATTTGATCTTTATTATTTTGAAACGGAGTTACCGGAGTTACATTTTATTTAACCGACTGATGCCCGATTTCTTCACTTTAAGATATCTATCGGATAACGAATCAGTCCGACAAATTAATCAAGTGACCAATCAGAGAACTGCAATTCAAACTCAAAATAACAAATAAACAATTTGATTGGTTACTTGATTAATTTGTCGGCCAGATTCATTATCCGATAGATATCTCAAGGTGAAGAAATCCGGCCTTAGCTAATCAAAAAAAAAACAAGTGGCATATAAATCAAATTTTTTTAAAACTTTCTATAAAATTGGGACAAGAAAAATACATTTTCAAAATTCATTGTTTATTTTAAATGTTGAAGTAAACGGACAAGCGGGGTGTATAGTGGACGGAGAGCGACAATTACATATAAACCACAAAAAGTTAAACTCTTAAATGCTTACAAACCCAAAATATGTTATTTTTTTCTGAAACTTTCGCACATTGAATACGTGAATTTTGACAATAATTGTTTAATATATTTATTTTTCTTTAAACACAAAAAGTAACTATTGCATTTAATTAACATTACTTTTAATGCCGACAGCAATTCGAGCGGCTCAAAAGTAAAACTTTAGCTCCTCTCGTCGCCAGCATTAAGTAGAATAATTGCTTTTACAAAATGAAAAACTTTAAAGTCAGATAAGTATTTTTTAGATTATTGAAGAGAATGTAATTTTTTATTTTTTGTGTCCTCCCATTTTTTTGTATATTAATATATTTTTTAAAGCCTAGAGAAGTGTGGGTAGGGCACTACCTACGCAGTCTACCTTTATTCTTGGTATTGATTATTGTAATCTTGAAATTTCACGATAATATTCATAACGCATTTAAATTTGAAAATTAAATGGACAGCAACAATTCAAAGAAAATTTTGACCTTTGGTGAAACCTGTTGTTTATTTATTTATTTTTCTTTAAACACAAAAAGTAACTATTGCATTTAATTAACATTACTTTTAATGCCGACAGCAATTCGAGCGGCTCAAAAGTAAAACTTTAGCTCCTCTCGTCGCCAGCATTAAGTAGAATAATTGCTTTTACAAAATGAAAAACTTTAAAGTCAGATAAGTATTTTTTAGATTATTGAAGAGAATGTAATTTTTTATTTTTTGTGTCCTCCCAATTTTTTGTATATTAATATATTTTTTAAAGCCTAGAGAAGTGTGGGTAGGGCACTACCTACGCAGTCTACCTTTATTCTTGGTATTGATTATTGTAATCTTGAAATTTCACGATAATATTCATAACGCATTTAAATTTGAAAATTAAATGGACAGCAACAATTCAAAGAAAATTTTGACCTTTGGTGAAACCTGTTGTACATTTGAAAAAACAATTGAAAACAAAGAGATATTGACAAATGTGCAATTTACTTGCTCTTTCGACGGTTCTCTCCGGAAAACTATTTAATGCACTATTAAATTCATGGGCGTCATTGTAGGAAGGAAGGAATTTTTATAAGTGAGATTTTCTTTACAAATTTTATATAAAAATTTAAAAATTGACCCTAATTGTTTAGAGGAATAACATTTTAAATTAAATAATAAGTAAGTTAGATTTTGCTGAAAAATATATTGACTATTGCCAACGGATTGTTGGATAAAATAAATTAAAATTAATAAGTTTTGATTGAAAAATATTCAATGTAAAGAATGAATGTTGGTTCTAACAGGTCAAGCGGCCTATTGGTCGCCCTGACCTCCTAGTGGTTGAATAATGTGGAAACTTTTTCTTGCCCAAAATGATTGAATAATTAAGTTTCTTTTCTTTAATAAAATGCTTTACGCAGTTAATATACGTCTATATTTCAGTTAAGTTCAGCTGCCAAAAAATTAAAGATCTTTTAGGATTCTAATCAAAAGCTTTAAAGAGTAATAATTAGCATGACAAGCTATATCGTCAGTTATATATCAAATTTAACGTTTTTCAATATAAATAATTATGTTTAATTAATTTGATTTTTTATTTTGGAGTGATTTCTTTTGATATTTGATATTAGATATTTTAGTTAATTTTTAGGTTTTAGGTAAAAAATTGACCAATCAAAGGTATGGTACAAATAGAAGAATGAAAAGATACCCGTAGCTTTTTATTATATTAAAAATGGCACTGTATCTTTAAAATAATTTAATTTTGCTTCCCACCTCTGAAAACAAAAGTTATAGACGCTCATTTACTTAAGTTCTAAATTTCCGACGGCGAAATGGCGACGACGAGATCGTATCCCCTTTGCTCGCTTTACTCGCTCGATAACAAAACTAGATTTATTTTTTCGGTCTACACATTTTATTTCAATTAATACTATTGTTTTGTTGCAGATATAAGAAAAACTATACAATGCCGAAGAATTTTTGATGATTTTTTCAATATTTTGAAGATTTCTGCTTATTAAGATTGTTCATCTGAAGTACAGCAAGAAAAATCATGTCAAAAGAAACGCTTCGTTTGCAAGAACTGGGAAAAAATAATTCCAACAAGTATAAACATATCTTCAGACCTGGTAATTTCCATTGATACAATATGTCATTCTAGTGCAGTGCATGCGCATAATTAATCAGTTCCCCGCAAATTGTCAACATCAAAATGTGAAAATTTTTCATTGCATGGTTTGCAAAGTTTGAATTCATTAATTATTATCATTACTGTGTACATACAGTTGCCGCAATGGAAATTACCAGATCTGAAGAGCATAGGTTTATCTAAACACTTAATTGGAACGAGATAAATTTCAACATTTTTGAGTTTTTAGGTATACGATTGATGATGGATCCCCACGCTCAGATACAGAACCAGACGACTATGATCCTCACCTTCACCGAACCGCTCCTCATCCTACCACGTAAGTAAATTTAACTTCACTAAACTAATTTCAACAAATCTGTTTTTAGCAATTCCGAAACTCTTATCCACATGCTCAAAGGAGCTTTCGGAACAGGAATTTTAGCTATGCCGGAAGCATTCAAAAACTCTGGAATGGTGAACGGTTTTATTTTCACCTTACTTATCGGCGCTCTATGTACCTACGGTCTTCACATCTTAGTACAAACTCAATACATATTATGCAAACGAATGAAGGTTCCTTTATTAAGTTATCCGGATTCCATGAAGGCTGCTCTTTTAAGTGGACCAAAAGCCTTCCATTGTTTTGCAGCCATGTCACCGTAAGTAAATTCTTCAAAAAAATAATTACCATTTTTACATCTGTTTCTAGGATTTTAGTGGACGTATTTTTAGTTATCTACCAGCTTGGAATTTGTTGTTGTTACGTCATATTTGTTGCGGCAAATTTGAAAGAGTTAATCGATGTTTATCTTCCTAGTCCACAACCCATTGCAATTTACACTCTAATTTTAGTGATACCATTCATTCTTATTATTTCAATTCCGAACTTGAAATGGTTAGCTCCATTTTCATTGCTTTCCAACATAATAACCATCGCATGTTTTGGTATAGTTCTTTATTTCGTTTTTGATGATCTTCCACCTATCGATTCCAGACCTGTGGTTGGAACGTTATATAATTTTCCTTTATTCTTTGGAACGACTTTATTTGCCCTGGAGGCTGTCGGAGTTGTAATATCGTTAGAAAACAACATGAAAACTCCTAAAAGTTTTGGAGGTTGGTTTGGAGTTTTGAATGTTGCAATGTTTTTTATTACTCTGACTTACGTTGGAATTGGATTTCTTGGTTATTGGAAATATGGAGAATTAACTAAGTCCAGCATAACACTTAATTTTCCACCAAACAATACGTAAGTACGATGAAGTTAAGTTATACAATCTTACATGTACTTTGTTTCAGTTTAGCCAAAGTGGTTCAAGGATTGTATTCGTTGGCAATTTATATTTCGTATGGTTTGCAAGGATTTGTTCCAATTGACATCATGTGGAACACTTACCTTGCGCATTTGTTCCAAAATAGCAAATTTATTAAGCTATGGGAGTATGGACTGAGAAGTTTTACGGTATTAATTACTTGTTAGTATTCAATTTGCTACCTTCTGCAAAACTTTTGCTCATCCAAATATTGTTTAGTTGTTTTAGCCATTTCGATACCACTACTAGGACTTTTTATATCACTTTTTGGAGCTTTTTGCCTATCAGCATTGGGAATTGCATTTCCCGCCATAATGGAGGTGTGTGTAAAATGGCCAAACCAACTGGGCACGATGAAATGGATATTGGTGAAAAATGTGATTTTAATTATAATTGGAATCTGCGGACTGTTGGCTGGTAGTTACAGTGCATTGTCCGAGATTATTATAAAATTATCATCGGGAGAAACTAATTAATTGCACAATAGTAATGCCAACGTTGAAAGTACAATAATTTAATGAAACGCTTAGTCAATTTTGTAAACAACGTTGTTATTGTTTTTCTATTTGAAATATTTGTAGGTAAATAAAAAATAAACAATTGCGATTTGTTTTCTTTTAGATTTATTTATTATTTAGTATGAATAACAGGTAGTATGGAATGTATCGCCCATTTTGCTAGATCCAAAGATAATATACACACATATTTCTCAAATTACGTATTTCGGTAATAATAACTATTTCCTCAAGTAGTAGCAATTGTCAACAGATGGCAGTTTTGTATAATAACGGTTACAGTCACTAGATATATACAGTACCGCAACGTCCGGCCATTTTGGGTCCAAATTTATGCTTTCTCTCTCTCACTCATTCAATCCTTGTGCGAGAGGCCAATGAGTGCGAGAGAGAAAGCATAAATTTGGACCCAAAATGGCCGGACATTGCGGTACTGTATCTATCTAGTGACTGTAATAACGGTTTAAATGTTTTGAAATCTATTCATTAAGTATAATTATAATTTAATCAGATTACCATGGATGCATTAATAACAATAGAGGGCGCTTTCCAATTACACGCACAGCTACAGTGCGTCACACGGTGCGCGAGTCTCCAGTGTTTCATTAAGAACGGTGCGTGACACCGTGCGCACACAGAGACACACAAGAATTTTGTGTGTGTCTGGTGTGTGTGCAACCTGTACACCGCAGTGTTACCAACAATTTTTAAAAAAGTTTGTACTTAAACCACAAATATGGTTATAAACAAAATTCGTAAACACATCAAGCACAACCAGGGCGGGGCTGTATTTCAATTATTACATGTATTTTAAATACGTATTTTAAATACTAATGTATTTCGTTACATGTATTTTCGATGAATTTCTAAATGTATGTTTGTAATTGTATTTAAAATACAATAAAAATGTATTTTGTATTTAAAATACTTTAGTCATACTGTTTGCAAAAAAAAAGATTTAAAATCATATTTATGAAATACTACGTGAAAAATAAGAGGGAGGGGGTCTTGGAACATACTACAGGTGGTCACCGGGGGGGGGGGTAAAAATTGCAAAATGGGTTAAATGGAGTTTAATATATATCACGAGGCGCAGCCGAGTTTTATTTTCACTAGCTTAGACGCCCCTGTATAGAATTTGAATTATTTATCTGGTGCCAATCTAAGTATGAAAATTTGTGTTCAATGCATTTGGATATTAAACAAGGTGGAACTCGCTTTTGCGACAGTTCTTAGGCTTCTATACATCTTTCTAGAATTTTCTTAAATTTGAAACATGCGGACTGACACGGAACCAGAACATAAGGCTTCTTTCTATACGATGTATAGAAGCCTAAAGTCAGCACTGAAAATCAGTTTAAAATCCAAATTGGTAAAAGCAACAATAAAATTGTAAGTACTATTTATGTATACTATTATTTTTAATTTTTGACATATTTATTTTTAAATAAAATATTAATTTACATTAATACCCGTATTCACAAAACTTTTAACAAACTGTTAAATTTAACGAATAATTTCCGTAGGCTTGCTTGTACCAAGCGATAATTTTCATTGGTTTGTTAAATTTAACGGTTTAAAAAAAAATAACGCAGGCCATTATAATTTTCTCCACTTTTTGTGGCGACAAATGAATCGGGTTGAACAAAACCCTAAAACGATTGGCTTAAATTCCAAAACTGGATTCCACCATTTTCCGTGCTCTCGATAATCTATAATTATAAATTTTAGAATGGTGATCAAGCCCACGTTGATGGTAAGGTTTTACTAAATTCGGTAGTAACGGAAAAGCATCTTCCGCTATAATGACATAGGGAACTTTTTCTGTGCGCCCAGGTAAATTATTTGGATCAGGAAAATTCAACGCATTGCATTTCATTGCCTGCAACAAGTTGCTTTGGTAAATACACCGGCATCACTTATTCTTCCGTTAACTCCAACATTCACATATAGGTAAATCTGTATTGGGCATCAGTCAAAGCTAACAGAACTAAGCTGTTGATGCCTTTATAATTAAAATAATACGACCCATCTGAAATTTATTATGGCATCGCATACTATCGGAACAAATTTTGAAATCGTACTTTCATGTATTCTACTACAGCACATTAATGAACGAAAACTTTCACCTGTAGCCAGGAACCGCAATGTAATTTCCAATCTAAAAAATTAAAAAATGATTTTCATACTTAAATGCCCTTTTTACAACTTAAAACTTACTTGCTTCTTGCGGGTATTGCACTTCTAAAAAAAGTGTATTCCGTTTTTATATCATTTTCGATTGCACTGAGTACATCTTCTACTTGTTCCTCGCACAATCTTAAAAAGTTCCGGTATGAACATGCATCCTCATTTTTTAATTCTAAGTTTAACATGTTTAGAATCCCTTTTACTTCGTGCCCTCTCGTCAACCAATTTTTTGACCAAATTGATCAGATTCTCTTCTTGTTGCGTTTTTTACACAAATGAACAATTAACATTATATTAATAAATGCTAATCCCAATATTACTTCTTCATCTACCATATTTGAAATTAAAATTACTTCTTAGTGAGTTAACCTAACCACATTAATACACAACAACACAGTAAATTCCGACTGATTCCGATTTTATACGAAACGCACTAACCTGTTTAAAAATTGCTAAAGGAAATATTACAAGTGAAAAACAAGTAATTCTTGTATCAAATATAGGACAATATTTTTGACGCAAATATGTATGACATTTACTTTAAATTTTATACAATAATTGCTACCAAATTTGTGACAAAATTTAACTGAAAAATTATTATAATGTAAAACGGCTCTAAGCCAAGAAAAGGGGGTAATCCTCTCATTCAAAACTCACTAGATTCTACCACGTGAAGGTTGCAAACACCTGGAAAGAGATTTTTTTCTATATCCACTCGGCGACGAGTCAGCTCGGCGATGGTTAACTCGGCGAGCGGTCAACTCTGCGACGGTTAACTGCAATGATTAACTCGGTGAATATTCTCGAAATTCTGTTTGTTGTTCTGATCGGCAGCAGCTATTTCCTTATCTCTTTTGCTTTTCCTTACGCGTTTCGCTGAAAATTTTTTTTGCAATAGCTAAAGCGTGCGACATGGGGTTTCTTCTAAAATCTTTTAGTGCCTCGTTTAAAGAATTTACAATAGCTCGAGTGAATTCCAATTTTATTTCACAATCGTTTTATTTATTTCAAGTTTCGAGTTCTAAAGTATAAATTTAAAAGAATAAGATTAAATGATTAATAAAATAATCAAAATGCAAATACAGGGGTGCTAGAACTTTTTTTGTAATTTTTTCTATTGTTTCAAACGCATTCGAACTGTATATACCAATATTTTTGTGCTGCGTTTTGTGCGGGGCGTTTTATGCGTGCAGTGCGTGCGGTACGTGCGTCGGCGTTTTGCATAAACCAACCTTAACCGAGTTAAGTAGTTCGAATCCGGAGCGGATTATTTGAGCAAATTATTAACGTGACCCGAGACCAGCTTCTGCAGGTGCCTAATTGGGGGATATTTGTTAAACCTGTTGCTACATTCGATTAGTCAATATTCTATTAACACGATCGAGAATTTTACAATCCCATTCATTATTTGCGAGTGTAATAATCGCAAGTTATTGTTTCTTGTGCTACCGTCGTCGACGTATGTACACCAAGTGCTAGTGTTCATCGTGTGCTGTGTTGTGTTCAGCCTCTTTTGTTCAGTCAACTGCCGAGTGGTCGTTTCCATCAGTTTCAAGCGAAGATCATCATCTTTCAAGCAGCTGGAATCATCACGTCGTTCTTCAGATTTCTGGAGAATCGAAGCAGGGGTAGTAAACTACCATTGTCGTTACTATTTTGTAAACTGATCAAGCGCTTGGTGAGTAATATTTAGCTTTACTACTTCTTGTTGTCGATTATAGGAATTATTCGCGGCCTGATTGATTTTTATGTTTTTGCTGCCGTATTCAGAATTTGTGCATTGGAAATTGTTGTTGTATTGCATAATAATATGTAAATTTCATGTTAGATTCATATATCTAACATTTGGGTTAATTCATTAGCTGTTGTTTTATTTGGTGCAGAAGCCAACTCACTCTTATTTTTGCTTTCCATATTACTATAGAGCTAGTTGTAACAGCAAGGGCTTTACCACTGAAATTTTTATTACTGGGGAACACCTATCCCAAGTGTGGTGAGAAATTGTAGTTTCCAGATTTATTTGGAAAGATAATTTTTATTATAGTGTAAGAGTGTATAGTAAACAAACATCCAAACAAACTAACTGGTGGCGTCGCCGAGTTATGCGTCGGAGAGTTGACCGTCACCGAGTTGTTTGTTACCGATTGGGAATTGCCGACTTGCCCGTGTTAGCTATGTCCATCTAGTCCGACCAACCAATTTTTTGGTCAGAAAAGATTATTTGTATTGTTAACCTCGTATGTCATAAGACGAACTTCTCTTATTACCTCATTAGCTCTCTCGTACGTGCTTTGTGGGATTGGCATCTTTTCAAAGAATGTCTTTAACAATTGTATAGCCCAGACCGGAGATGATTGATTATACTTCTTCAATGATATTTTTTCAAAATTTTGTTTTAAAAAATATTTACTAGCTGCATTCTTTGAAGCATTTAATGTTGAAGTATACTTCATATCGTAAGTACGTTACTCCCTTTTTTGGTTCTTTGCTTGGCCTCTTTTGTCACCCAATCAATGTTCTACAAAAAACACTTTTTTCTCTAGTAAACCATTCTAAGATCAACCTTGCAGCAATTAAAAGTAGATGAAGTTTTCACCAACCTGGTTCTGAGCTACCAGAAAAAGGTATCCCTTGAGAAAGGGCCATGAAAAGAATCCCGTGTCTGGCAGCAAAAATAATAGGTCTCTACTAGTAAGGAAAGAAATTACCGTTTTCTCAATTTTAAAAGAGACATTTTTTGCGTAAGAAGGAGGACATCTTCGATAAGACACCACCAGTTTGCACTGAGTGGCAGTGTGTGAGTTACCTATCCACTAAAACTTCTTTCTTGCAATCAGACCAGGATTTACTAGTGACTAGTGTATTCCTTTTGTATTATCTTCCGCTTTTTCTTCCTTAGTTTCTACTTTTTCGGAATTTTGTCCGTTTTCATTATAAAATGTTTAATCTGAATGCGCTATTCTAATACCAAAGTTTTGCAACCCATAGTTTCCATCATTTAATCTTGGGTAATTGTTTTAAATCTTTGTTCTTTTTCCTTGACGGCGATGATATTTTTGTCCCGAGCTGATCAAAACCATTTCCATTTTTCTGAGAGCATTGTATCGGCCAGGATTTCGAGGATTTGTAGTATTCTGATCTTGATTTTTGCCTGAAGACATTGGGAGCATTACTAGCACACAAGAAGATGTGTTAACGGAGTCTTCGGAAGTGCAATATGAGTATCCGTTATTTGGGAAGTGATCGAGATATCCAAAGAAGCAGCCATTGCCGGTGAATATCTGCTTGGCCATGTTTCTTTAAGAACCACACCTAGTAGATAAAATCAGGAGGTAAGTATGTATATCTGCTTTATCTGCTTTGTCGCTGGCGCACCACCTGAATTACCAGACCTGCAAGCAATGATTTATCAGTTTCATAGGTGATTTGGTAGATTAGCAAAATCTCGATTTACATTCTACTGCGAAAAGGTTTATAAAGATTAACGACACCAGGATCACGATTTCATTCTAACGATTTGTGGGTTCTATGATATAATCTTCGTTGGTGGTAGAAGACTAAACGAGAACGCCGAACAATAAACGATAAACAATAAACAATAAACGATAAACAATATTTAGTAACAAATTAACAATATTTATTTGGATAGGTAAATATTGCACGACTGCTCACAATTACGATTGAGGTACGAATCTTTGTTGTTCTATAATAACAAATCTTGGGTTACCTAGGAACACACATTTGGCCTACTCTATATTAGGACTACTCATTACGTCTCGAACTACTGGCAAGTTGTCGAACTAATATGGTAGTGCCAATTTGATTTGAATTAAGATGGACGCTACAAAAATTTAGCATCTGCTGTCTGGCGGATGTGTAGACCAAACGGAGACTCTTGTCAATTTGAATCCCTCCCGACTAGAAATTTCTTAAATCCGGAATGAGGCCCCGGTCAGGTTTGCCCTTAGAAAGACCAAGTACCTGTCAGGCAACCCGGTCCGGTCCGGATCTTGAGTATAACGGTAAACGAAATCCGGACCAAATCAGGCTGACTTACTAGAGCCAAATCAGGCTTCCATATTAAAGTCGTAAATTCCATTAAGAACCTAAGCTTAGGTTCTTAATATAAGTTGATTGTTTAATTAACCACTCAAATTAATATGAGTGTTTTTGTCTTCCACTCACTAGTACCGTCTGCTTTTTCTGGTACCATAAAGTTATAGTCTCGCCAAGCCCTACGCCAATCTGGACCCAATATCAAATGATGATTTTCTGTTATGGCTTTCTGTAGTGATTGTTCAATAAATTTTGATTGTAATCTTGTATCTTAAAAATATCTCTTACTTATATAGAGATAATACTGTCCGTCTTTCCACCCGCCACGGAGTCCCATCTGGGGGACGTCAAACTTTAATGTCAGAGCTACCCAGAGGTATAACCCTCAGATGACCAGAATGGTTTTATTCCTTGGAATAAAGCCGCAGATTGATGTTACTAAATGGGCTGATATACATTGCTGTTTTAGTAGAAGTCGAGAAATCGGTTAAACCTAAATTATCTACAAGCCAACTCAGTTACCGGAATATTTTCTTTTCTTTTCCATGGTGACTAAAGATGTTGAAGCATTTTAAATTATTTCTTCTTTGCCTCCTGACCTTAATAATTGGCCTCTCAGTTCTACCATTTAAGCACGAAATTATCCATTTATTCTTTTATAATAGATTCAACGAAGGGATCTAGCAGTTGCCGATAATGTGATGTGGATGACATTCCAAAATGTCATTTTTTTCATTATAAAATGCTGAAAAGGATTACAAACAATAAATTAATTGATTAATGGTAAGTAATAAAACTGTTAAATTATTAATTAATAAATTTTTTAAGGAAGAATATCGACAAGCGGAGCTTAAGAAAATTAAAGACCAGTAAGTAGAAGACCATTCTATGCATTTCTTTTCATCGTGATAAATTTAAGATACACCACCACCGGTGAAGGAGCAAACGATGAAGAGTACGATCCTTATCAGTATAGAGCAACGCCAAACGGCACAAAGTAAGCAGTACAACAAGTACTTACATCCAAATCTAAAAATTTAATTTTCAGTTTTTTTGAAACTACTGTCCACGTTATTAAGGCCTCACTTGGTTCTGGTCTTTTGGCAATGCCCAGTGCTTTCAAGCAATGCGGATTATCGGGTGGCGTCATAATAACAATTTTTGTCGGTGGCGTTTGTACATATACCATTCACTTATTGGTAAGAAAAAATACTTCGAACAAATTAAATAATGCGCCGAATTTTCAGCACAAAAATCAATTTGTTCTCTGTCAACGCTTACGAGTTCCATATTTGTCCTATCCCGTAGCAATGAAAGCCGCAGCTTTAATTGGTCCGGAGTCGATTACTCATTTTGCAAAATGTTTTGAGTATGGCAATATTTCTGTTCAGTTGGATGTAATAAGATTATAACGTTTCAGATGCTTTATAGAGGTTTTTATTGTTATTTACCAAACTGGAATAAGTTGCGTGTACATCATTTTCGTCTCTGCAAATTTTAAAGCAATCCTGGATAGATTTTTAAACAAAACCGTATCAATAAAAATCTACATTTTGTATTTGTTTTTCCCATTTTTGGTAATGCTCGTTCCTCCCAATTTGAAAGTGCTGGTTCCGATTTCATTATTGGCAAATTTTGTGGAATTTCTAATATTTTTTATCCTTCTTTACTATTTAATTGACGGTTTGCCTCCTATTTCATCCGTTAAAGAATTTGGATCTGTAGCAGATTGGCCTTTAGGTTTAGGCACAGTTTTATTTAGTTCTGCGGCAATCGGAGCAGTGAGTGGAGGGAGATGGCACATGTACAAACTAAAAGTTTGAGTTTTCAGGTATCTACCATTGAAAAGAGTATGAAAAATCCCAGTCAATTCTCCGCAATAGGAGGAGCTCTTGACATTTCCATGCTAATAATTGTCTTAATTTACTTATTAATGGGTTTTTTTGGTTTTTGGAAATACGGTGAAGAAACGTTGGGCAGCATTACACTTAATTTGCATGAAGACGTGTAAGCATAACTCCGGATGAATCAAATCAGAATTAAAACTTTATTTTCAGTGTTGCAAACACAGTTCAGGGAATGGCCATGTTCACAATATACCTGAGTTTTGGGCTGAACGCTTATGTGCCAGTTGAAATAATATGGAGCCACATTGAAAATAAATTTCAGCAAGGTCCAAAGAAATGGGTGTACAATTACCTTCTAAGGCTATTTTTCGTAATATTTGCGTGTAAGTAGCCAAAATTAAATTGTTTGATTGATTGTTAATTAAAAATCCATATTTCCAGTTTTTTTAGCCTTATCGGTACCTTATCTTGATCTTTGCATTTCGTTACTTGGAGCATTCTGCATGTCTCTCATACAGGTGGTGATTCCACCGATAATGGATATTTGCATGGCGTGGCCAACAAGTAAATTCGGCCGCTTTTACTGGAGTTTTATTATGGATATTGCTTTAATTATTTTTGGTTTTTTTGGTTTATTCTCCGGCACGTATACGAGTGTGCTCAAAATCGTACATTCTTTACAAGCATCAAATGATACAATTCTATCGTAGAAATTCAAAAATATCAATAAAAAAATAATTTGTAGGTACTTTTACTTTGCAGTAGTTATTTTTAACATTATTTTCTTTTTGGTACTTTTTTGCTAAGATATGATTATGCATTTATCTGTAAACTCACAGATAAGTTGATCGATAACTGTGCAATAAGGGCAATGTGCAATGAGTATAGCTTACTACCATATACTACCTAAAATTGCTGTTGAAGCCTACAAGAAATGTTCAGTACTTCCAGATTTGTAATTAGTTGTACAAATAGAATTATTGCAAAAAGGATGGTTATCGATGATTACAGGCCCACACCAATATTGCCCTATTCACCAACCTAATCGAGCATGTACACTTGCATGTACACTTGGCTCGCGTGCAAAACTTTCGGTTTCTCCACTAGTAATGTAATATACTATTATTAAAAGTTATTAATTGCCGTTAAATTAAAATAACTTTTTTTTGCGCAACTTTTGTAAGTTTTTTATTTTGTTTTTGAAGGTAGACTTCTTCCTTTAGCTTGGTATTAAATCGTCTGATCCTAAACAAGAAAACATTTTAATTTGAAAACAAGTAGAATTTTGTAAAGGTACGGCATTTACACGTATATTTAAAATAAGCAACTATAAATTAGTTTGTTTATGTTTTACGATAATGCCGATCTAATAAATCACCAGCTGAAGACTTGACATTTGACAAATTAATTTCAAATTTATTTGCGCATGGAAAATAGCAGTATTATTGAAAGCAACGCCATCCCTGGACGTAATAAAATTAAAAAAGTAATTCAATTACTTTAATTGAATTACTTTTAAAATGAACCTAAAGTATTTGGTATTTGAATTACTTTAATCAAGTATTTGGTAATTGGGTTTCAGATCTTTCTTCGGTAATTGGATTACTTTTTTGGTAATTGAATTACTTTCTCGGTAATTGAATTACTTTCTCGGTAATTGAATTCCTTTTGAGTAATTACAAGTTTTACAATATTTGAATGATTCTGAAACAACTTTGAGTGTTTTAAATTCATATCCAATTATGAAACAATTGTTTTATAGATATAACACATGTTTACCGTCTTCAGCACCGGTCGAAAGATTGTTTTCGTTTGCTGAAATCATCAATGCACCGAGAAGACATGCATCCGATACAAATTACGAAAATTTGATATTAATAAAAGATAATTAACTTTTTTAAATTAGTTTTTTTAATAATTAAATACTTTTTTAATAAATAAATAAATAATAAATAATATAATAAGTTTGTGATGTTTACCTTAATATAACGTGGATGTTGAAATATTTGAAGTAATTAAATTACTTTTTCGCTAATTAAATTACCTTGGGTAATTGAATTACTTCGAGTAATTGAATTATTTTGGGTGATTGAATTACTTTGGGTAATTGAATTACTTTTTTGTTACATTGAGTAATTGAATTACTTTTTCTTAGTAGAGTAATTTAGTAATTGACATGTCAATTACTTTTGGAAAATTTGGTATTTGATATATCAAGTACTTTCAACATCAACAAAGTATTTGGTAATTGGTAATTGAATTACTTTTGCCGAGTGCTTTGTACAGCTCTGATGCCGACAATTATCGTCCAATCAGCCTTACCCCAAGAGCGGCCAAATTGATGGAAACTATAATTGCTGAAGATATGATGCAATTCTTTACTGACAACAAAGTAATACCTGAGTCGCAGCACGGGTTTCTACCGGGTCGCTCCGTTATGACTAACTTTCTGATCAGTATAAACGACTGGAGTTCTCATCTCGATCATAACATCCCAGTGGATATGATCTGTTTGAATTTCTTGAGAGCCTTTGATAGAGTACCCAAAAGAAGACTGCTTAAGAAATTGGCGCATTTTGGTGTTGGTGGAAAGTTGTTGCGGTGATTGTCCGCATTCCTTAGCAACCGTGACTTTAGGGTTCTAGTTGGGCAGACATTCTCACGCGATGCTCCTGTTCTTAGTGGCGTTCCTCAGGGATCGGTGCTTTGTCCATTGCTGTTTCTTTTTTACTGTGCTGATTTACCATCACTGATCTTGTGCTTGATTTTCTCTTATGCCGACGACACTAAATTTTACAACAATCCTTTGACCTCCCCATGATATTCTGCAGGGCGATTTGGATAGAGTGATGTTATGGTGCTCCAAGTGGCTGATTCCTCTGAACATCGAAAAATGTGTTATAAATGCATCTCGGCAAGAACAATCCGCGTTTGGAATACACGGTTGGCGGTTCGATTTTGAAGGTTGTAGAGTCACACAACGATCTCGGTGTGACAATAACAAGTTTTCTTGGAGTAGTCACATAAACAAAATCTGCAGCAAAGCTAAAACCATGATGTATCTTCTCACTAAGTGCTCTGAGAGGCCCAGTCCTGCTGTAGCCAAGAAAATGTACATTACCTATATTCGACCTCATCTCGAGTTCGCTGGTCCAGTATGGTGTGCGGAGTTGGTGCGTGATGTTATAACTTACTTGAATCTGTGTAGAGAGCGGCGACGCGATTGGCTTACCCTTATCGAAACAGACCACCTTAAGAAAAACGATTACGCATTTTTGACTTGATTCCCTTTCACCTCCGGCGTTTGATGGGAGATTTAATAATTGCGTTCCAAGCACTTAACCACTTTTTTCCATTGGATATGTATCACCTCTTTGCACTCAATGTGGACGAACGCTTGCGTAGACATCGTTTAAAGTTACTTCGCGAGAAGTTCAGGAGCAGAACCAGGGAGCACTTCTTGTCAAATCTTATAAATTTTAAAATCTTAAACTTGCCACGAAAAAACCTCATCTTCGGAAATTTATTTTTTTTGTACATCAGACATACATATTAAGGGATTGCGGCAATCATTATGTGATTGTTCAAAATAAGTATTTTGGCGTTGGTTTCATTTAAATCGAAGCACTCCTTCCACATGTATGGAAAACTTTTGAACTGCAGATAGGTGGGGGTGTAAAAATATGTAAATAAAAGGGTAAAAATATTCATTGTGTAGTACACTTTGTATCTAGTAATAATTTTCGCAAGCCTATTTCAATAAATATTTGAAAATTTTTATTCGAAAATGACAACACATGGTAAAGTTAAGAAAGAGGTTGTTACCCCCTTGATTTTTGGAAAAAATCAGAAAACACGTAACTTACAGTTTTCTCTCTTCAAAACTCAAAACAAAAAATTTTTTCGAAAAAATTTGATGACGTTAAGGATGTTTTATGCGGGATATTAAATTTTGGGGGATGGTCCACCTCCGAAAATATTAAGTGATCGCTTCGAAAAAAAACTATATGTTATTAGTTATAAAATGAAGTATTTTACCGTTGGTTTCATTCAAATCTAAAATCTCCTATAAATTTTCAAGAGCTAATAATTCTAATTATTTAAAATCTCCTTCTATATAAAAATTCAAAAAATTCATTTTTCACCCTTTTTTAAAGTGCGGTTACACCCCTTAAACCCGCATGTTAGCAGCTAAAAAAAATAAGGAGTCTCTTATTTTTTGATGCTCTACCACATATCCAAAAGTTATTCAAATCGGTGAGGGACACCGGTGATCCTTTTCTTGTAAGGGCATACACATACCGGTAACAGATTACCCGTGTAGAAATCGTGATTTAATCCCCATCTAAAATGCTTGTAAAATTTCGATTTTTAAATGCCGTTTTCTCGAAACCTAATGGTTAATCCATTTTGAATTTTTGTTTTGTTGTTTTGATAATTTGTTCCCAAATTATCCAAATGGTTTACTCGTAGTTGTGTAAAAGAATACAAAAGTAACGAAGACAACGAGAGGACTGACGAAACGACGGGCTAGGTTAACTCACCTTACAGTCCCGAGCCCTTCAATCGCCATTAAAATCTTAGATGCCATCAAATAAAAGCAGACGCGGAAATTTAATGAGGAAAAAGTAGGCGAATATGGTTAAATGCCGTCAGGCAAGAGTGACAATGAGTGGGTCTTCTGAAAGACAGCTGTCCAGGACAACTGCAGGTAAAAGATATTGAAAACTAAATAAATGCCTATATACAATGAGGTTGTTTGGTTGACAGCAGTCCAATCTGGATAGTCCAATTTCCATATTGGGAAATTTCGGACCGAACATGACCTGCCTGAGTTCTTGTGATTGTCCTTCACGTCCAATCCAGAATCCAGATTACCACAAGTTGGAAATAAGTAGATTACAGATTTAAGCATGAACTGCCAGATAAGTGTACGAAGTCTCCGAGTTCGGTAAACTTTTTTCCCAAATCGTTTAGTGGTTTTATAGTATGTTTTACACTTTTAGAGTTACAGTAGGGTATAGTTCAAAGTGGTTTTATAATGTTTTATCTAATTTCGAGCGGAAACATCGTTACTCGGTCAATAAATAATCGTTGACTACTATAGCAACAATTGTTGAGTATAATAACCATTACAGAATGATTTCTGAAATGGCTTTGAAAATGATCAATTTTCAACACAATTTTTGATGCCCGAAAAGACAAACAATATGTTTATTTTAATATTTTTAAAATTTTTTATAAGCAAACCTTCTAATTTAAATTTCTGGTAAAATTTTATATCCTTTCTAAAAAATATAATTTAAAGTGACATTAAAAATAATCTTCAACTACAGATAATCCCAAAACCAAGAATTTAAAAATGTTAATTAAAATAATTGGCACTTACTACTAAAGTTTACTACTGATGTCGTTTTTATTGTTGACCTTCTTGTAATCTCCTCAATTGCTCAATTTGACTTTAAAATGTGTGTGTAACTGCTATCTACAGGATATTTGCAAATAACTTTATAATAAGTTAAATTTTAAATATTAACTTATATGTTTACCTAATTCCCGTTTGCGGTAGCTTTACCCACAACGGGAAAAGATTAATTTGTCAGAATAAGTACATATCTCAATTTCAAGTTAAACTTCAAATATTATGCAGACCACATAGTTTTAGAAGAAAATGGTGAACTCGATTTATCGATCGTAGATAATAATAATAATTGTGAAGAAAAATCTGAATTTGAAATTAATTGGAAGAATAAGGTGCTTCACAGTAAATATCCGACAATTTTGGACTCCGAAGGAATTGATAGAGAAATGTCAGTAGAATGGTTGAAGCGGGGATTACTACACTTTGAAACTGAAGGATTCATGTGTGCGATTCAAGATGGTGTAATTGCCACTAGCAATTACAAGAAACACATAATGAATCTCGATGTTGCAGATCGGTGCCGAAAGTGTGGTGTCCCCAATGAAACCATAGAGCATATTATAGGAAGATGCTCATTCTTGGCTCCTACTGACTATCTCCGAAGACACAACCAAGTTTGCAAGATATTACACCAGCAGCTTGGTAAAAAACTTAACTTACTTGACAATTTTAGACCCTATTATGACTACGTACCTGACCCTGTACTTGAAGACGATTTTTCTCTACTCTACTGGTACAGGACTATATTAACGGATCGAACAATTAGTCATAATAGGCCTGACATTGTCTTGATAAAAAAAGGCGACCAAAATGCAGTCATCATTGATGTTGCTGTGCCTCTGTCTAAAAATATCATAACCACCGAAGGAGAAAAAATCCATAAGTACGAGGCACTAGCAATGGAAATGATGAGTGTATGGGGTTTCGATAAAATACTAATAATACCGATAGTGATATCGGCTACTGGTGTGGTATCTTCCAAGTTTAAAACGCATTTGTTAAAGTTGAATCTAACTACAAATTTATATCCTGAAATTCAAAAAAAAAATTTGGAAACTTGCCATATATTGTCAGAAAATAGAACAGTAGACCCTGGCACTTGCTGTCATTTGCCATAAGCCGATTTGCCCGGAACCACTGCTTTATCGCACTATCAGCATTCTCACTCTTTGACATCAGTTCACCATAGTTGGAACTACTTGTGATCGACGTAGTGTCATCAACGTACAACACAAAATCAGCTTCGGGGTCGCACAGAACCAAGTCGTCCATATAAAAGAGAAACAGCAGAGGACCAAGCACCGATCCCTGCACAACGCCGCTCAGAAGCATCAAACTCACAGAAACAGAATCATCAAACCTCACCCGCTGTCGTCTCCCCGTCAGAAATGATCGTATCGGTGCCACACTATCCCGGGAGAACCCATTAGAGCTCAGCTTGTCGGCGAGTATCTGATGGTCGACACAATCAAATGCCTTTGTCAAGTCGTAAAAAACTGCATAGGTGTGCATATGCTTTTCAAAATTATCACTTATGAGTCGAGACCAACGATCAATCGCCAGCGAAGTTGATCCACCCGCCCTAAAACCAAATTGTTTATCAGTAAGAAGGTTGTTAGTATTACAGAACTGCTGTATTTGGTTCTTCAATAACGTTTACAATATCTCGAAAAACAGGGGCGTAAGAGAAATGGGTCTGTAGTTATTACAATCATTGGGGTCACCCTTCTTGAAAACAGAAACTACAGTAGATAGGCGAAACACACTAGGAAAATCACTCGCCTTTATACACTGATTCAGCAGACCCGTCAGAGGTATTAAAATAATGTTCTTTATTATTTTAATTATTTTCATGTTTATTCCATAAAGATCCTTACTCTGTGAACTCTTCATTCCGTCGATAACATCACGCACGTCATTAAACGACACCTCTCCAAAATACAGCTGGTGGACGTCAGAATCCGCTCTGCCAAGACCCAAGGGACCAACAGGCCCTCGGCCGAGACCACTCACAACCCTCCCCGGTTCCTCCACAAAAACCGGTTCAAGTCGTCAGGATCAATCGAAGGAGGCTGGCATTTCTTCCCAGGCAGCCCCTGTCTTATCAACTCCCAAACCAATCTTTACTTATTGTCGGATCGAGCAACGAAGTCATCATGTGCCGCCACTCGTGTTCTCCTAATTTCCAATTTATACTCTTGTCTTAATGACCTCACATTTTCCGCATAAGAACCAGGATATTGCCTATTCAGTATACAATAAAACTGCAACCTGTCTCGCATCGCTTTTAGCTCCGGTGTAAACCAGGCCACTCTTCCTGTACCCTCTCTGCCACTGACTCTCGTTCTTGTTCGGAAAGAAGATGAAATGGCAGATGCTATCAAATTAAAAACCTGCTAGCCTTATCGTCCAATTCCAAACACGGACTCGACACAATAACTATTTATGCCCTTAGATGCGATATTCAGACCACCCAGTACATTTTGCAGTGACCTATAGACCCATTTTGATCCGAAAGTGTGAAAAATTTCTATTTAATAAACCCAATCACAGAATATTATAAGCATATAATATTATAAAGTAAGTAGCAAAAATGTTTGACATTAAAAATTTTGTTGACATGTCTTGGAGTTTATTCTTTGAGTGGGATGAATGAGATAGAGCAATAGGAAAAAGTTTGCTGTTCGAAGAGAATTATATTATGCCAGGTTTAGAAATCGAAGTGGAGCACGTGGGCGTCGATGGAGGGGGGGGGGGGCAAATGGGCCTTTTACAATAAATTTGTTTTTTTTATTTTGCCCCTCCCTGAAAAAGATGCTATGGAAGCCCATTGTTGCGAATGAAGATTTTACCTTGCTCTTTTACTTAATATTCAGAATAGCAAGTTTTATAATAGCAGCATCTAGACCCGATTGGTTGGAAACTCGCTTGATGTGCAACTCGTCCCAGGGGGAGTACCGACGGTGGTTTTATATATTTTTTGATTGGTAAAAAAATTTGACCAATTAAAGTGTTTCCTTTTCTCCAAAAAATGACACGCTGGAGCAGCAGCAGCGTGCTGGGATTTTATGTATTAAGATAATGGGTTTTATCACTCAAAAATAGAAACAGAAACATGCAGTTAAATCAGATTACTTCAGATTAAATCAGAGAACTATGTAATTTATTAATAATCTTTTCATCGTCAATCAAACAAATGCCGTTTTTCTTATCTATCTTTTTACATCAGTAAATTAGTTTGTTCTTATTGGTCAGTTGATTTATTATTGAATCGATCAGAGATGCATTCTGAATACGTAATATATCAAATTAAAATCTGACAAAATGATTGAACAATGAAGTTAAAAATTTAAATTATAATCTGTATTTTTTGTTTATTGTTTAAGGGGTTACCCTAATCTGAGCTAGCAAAAATCAATGTGAAATTTAAAAATTAATTCTGGAAAAACTACAATTGCGATTTTTGATATTTTTGGAAATTTATTAATAACTATCTTTCTTAGTTTACATATAAAATTTTTTTTAAATAATTATATTTGCAAGAGTTACGCGGCTTTACGTATAACCTTGTTCCTCATGCATGGTCGGATGGTGTAGGTGATTTTGGCAATTGAGTCAATCCGAAAAAAATGACAAAAAAATTTTTGGTAATTACATTGTATTGGCTATGTCGTGATGAAGGATTTTTCCGATATTCTATTAATAAGGGGTAATGACACTCTAGAGATGCAAAAAATAGCGTAATTTTAACAATTTTTTGTGGCGTTATAGTAAATGCAATACAAAATCTTTTTAAAGGGATTTATTGGACATATTTTAGAGAATATTGTATAATTTTTATAATAAGATAAAACTTTAAAATAGAACAAGTTAATTTCCATGTATATATTTTATGTCACTAATAAACATTCTGACGAAGGCGATTACCATCGCTGAAAGCTCAATTGAATTACCAATTATTGAAGTTTATTTAACTTGTTCTATTTTAAAGTTTTATCTTATTATTATTCTCACAAGTTAATAATTTATATTTATATAATTTTTATAATTTTTTTTTTTGAAAAGTGGCTGCGTAAAATTGCAGCAAAGGAAACCTCCTTTTATAAATAGCGTTCCGCGGCCGGCAAGATTTCTCCTTCAATTTTTGACCTTTAACAAAAAACTAATTTTTTTTCAGTTTTATTATAAGATTATCTAGAGAAGTATGTGGCGGAATTAAAAAATATTGGTTTTTGTAGGAATTGTGCACGATTGATTTCAAATTTCCGTTTTTTCTTGAAAAATTACGTAAAGAATTGCTTATACCTAGAAAAGTATACCCATATAACGACGTCAAATCCCTACGTGCTTCTATAGATAATATAATTTTACAGCTACAGTTAAAATTTGAAGCAAATGGAATAAGATCTGTTAAAATTGTGCTGCCGGCCAGTTTAGGAAACGTAGTTTTGAGATATAGCGTTTTGAAGTTTTACATAGTATCTCTAGTAGGTATCATAAACTTGAGTAATATATTGCCTACTTCTTATTGCGCTTGACATGCTTGAGTTCCCAAAATATTCGGAATATCAATAAGAAATTTTGACACATAAATTTTAAGATATTGAACTATTAATTAATGCAAAAAAAATTTTTGCATTTTTTTTTAAATAAAATTTTTTTTAGTTTATTGTTATAAAAAATTCATATTTTCTACTCTATTTTCTATTATTTCTTTGAATATGTATTCCAAATTTCATTAATTCATCCGGTACAGACTGAAAAATCATCTACACCGTTTTAAAAATGTAGTTTTGAGCAAATCGGTTTTAAGAGTTTACTTTAATTTTTTTATTGTAAAATTGTAATTTATCGTTAATCTTCAATTCCTGCTCCATACATTCCTCACTCTGAAAATTTTCCTGTCGAGATGATTGAGCCTTTCGTTACTTAATTCGCCCTTGCTTATAGAAGGCCGCCGGCAATTTAACGCAAACCCTTTTTATCAGGAGCAACGCGCGGAATATTAAAATAATTCAAAAATATTAAAAAATAAAAATTTAGCACAAATTGTTTACTGGGGCATAGAAAATAGAAAACTGACCGAAAACTGGTCATTTTAACGAACTCGCAATTATATGTACCTACCTACATAAAAATAAAGATTTTAAAAAATTTTGTTTTCAAAATTTTAAAAACTAATAAAACTTAAGTAAACCGTTGGATTTACAGGATATTTTTGATAGAAAGTGCAATGCAAATAATAAAATTTAAGTAAAAACGTTATGGTATACAGCAGATTTAAATGTTGCCACAATTGAACGATTTATGGCTTACATCCTGACCAGATTAAAGCCCTATAACTAAAAAAATACTACGAATATTGGCATGAAATTTTTATGAATTTGAATGACGTTCATGAAGGCATGAAGTTGAACAATATTTTAAAGCAAAAATAATGTTTTCGATTTAAAAAAAATCCCTTAAAAATGCATAATATACTAAAAAGCAATTTATTTTATCAAATTAAAATCTGACGTAATACATTTAATTTAATTTAAAAAAAAATTGCAAGATTAAATGTTAGATTAGATAAAAATCGTAGAATTCCTTCCAGCACTGATGTCATGAACCTGCCATTTAGTACGATTTAGTAAAAAGCACTTGCAATGGAAATAATAATTAATATAAGAAAGAGTAAGAGTATAGTTAAAATGTAATAAGTTTAGTAATAATTATGTGGTTTAAATTATTCAGTAATCTCGGCCGTAAATATTTTTATGATCATTAATTTTATAAATACCCACCCAAGCTTGAAAAAAATTTAAAAGCATTTGAACAATGAAAACCAAACAATTCAAAATGAAATATATTTTTATTGTTTCATTTTTTAAATTTTCGTGGGGTGCGAGTCCGATTTCGGACTTCACAAATGAAGTAAATTACTATGAAAATCTCATCACAACTGGAATGGAAGAAGCTTATAATTATCAATTGCCCAAAGATAATGAACAGTATAGGCCAAAAAACAATCACTCGATAGAAGGTAAAGAAATTTCGACGAAATAAATTTGTTTTAAATTAATATTTTAGATCTCGGATTTTGGGATTTTATTGTTGTGGGTTCGGGTAGCGGTGGCGCAGTCGTTGCAAGTAGATTGTCTGAGGTCAAAGATTGGAATGTTTTGCTAATAGAAGCTGGAGGTCCCGAAACAAATTTTTCTGTCATTCCAGCTATGCATCTATATTTACACTTGTCAAGATTTAACTGGGGCTATTACAGTACTAAACAGAAAAATGCATGCTTAGGTAAAACTAAATTTTGTAATTTTCAATATAGGGAGACAACCCTTGCACCCAAACTATTTTGGAAACTATTAAAAAAATAAGAGTCGTCCTGGAAAATTATTATTAAATCAACAAAAGTTCGGGGGTGTAAGCGTTGTTACCTGGTACTATCTATCCGTAAATTTTTTTTTAATATAAACTTTTTAGGGATGGAGGAAAATCGCTGCGCAATTGTAAGAGGGCGAGCTTTAGGGGGCAGTACCTCAATAAATTACGCATGTTATGCAAGAGCAAACAAAGATGATTTTAACAGATGGGCCGCGGAAGGAAATGTCGGCTGGAGTTACGACGAAATTCTACCTTACTTTGTAAAATCGGAAAACTCCCAAGTGAATTCTGATCCTGGATACCATGGAAGAAACGGTTATTGGAACGTCAAATATGAAAAACCAATTAGTGACCAATTTCAAAATTTTATTGAAGGCAGCAGAATTGTACAAAATTTTACCAGCACGGATTATAACGGAAGAGATCAGTTGGGAGCCTTCCAAATGCAAATAAATAACATTGAAGAATTTCGTGACAGCTCCAATAACGCATTCATCAAACCAGTAATGTATAGAAAAAACTTAAAAATTGTAACCGACGCTTACGTTACCAAAGTTCTCATAAATCGTTTAACCAAAAATGCGTTAGGGGTTCACTTTGCAAAAGAAGGAAAGCTATATCGAGCCAGAGCACGTAAAGAAGTTATCTTGTCGGCTGGAGCAATTAACACCCCTCAAATTTTAATGTTATCCGGCATTGGACCCAAGAAGCACTTGAAAAAAATGCAGATTCCGTTAGTCGCCGATCTTCCAGTTGGCAAAACCCTTTACGAGCACGGCTTATTTTATGGTGCTTATATTGGTACAAATTTTACAGAACCATCGTTAACCTTGCGAGAAAAAGTTGAATTGTTGCTGAACGATGCAGGTCCTTTAACAACCTATTCAAACATAGAAACAATTGGATATTACCAAACTAAATTTGAAAAAAATCCATCTTATCCAGACCTTGAAATAGTCATCAGTTTAGCCGGACCATTAGACACCTTTTTAAAACGAGATTTAAGAATTAAGAATGAAACCTACCAAGCTATCGTTAACAGTTTAAGCTATTATCAAAGTACCTTAAATATATTCAAATTTGCTCTTAGAGCCAAGTCAGTTGGTTCGGTGACTCTTAAGTCTAAAGATCCGTACCAGCATCCAAACATAGATCCTAACCTTTTGGTAGAACAATATGATGTTGAGATTTTGTACCAAGGAATATTGTTATTGCAAGAAATAGTAAACACAGAACCCTTAAGAAGACTTAACGCAACCCTAGTCGTGGTTGATTATCCACAATGCAGATCACACATATTAGGAAGCAAAGATTATTGGGTTTGCGTCATTAGACTTATGACAGCATCTTCCTACCATAACTGTGGAAGTTGTAGAATGGGCCCCGACCCTAAAACTTCGGTTGTAGATAACATAGGAGTAGTTCATGGTTTTAAAAACTTGCGAATTGTCGATGCCAGTATTTTTCCATCGCTGGTGGCTGGTCATACTTCAGCACCTACTGTTATGATTGCTGAAAAAATTTCAGATCTTATAAAACTTCAATATGGAGTACCTATTCAGCCAATTACCAATGTGATTAATTAATAATTAATTTTGCTAAATAATATACACATTTTACAAATAAAGACGTTCATTCTTTTGTTTTGGCTTAACGCCCTTATTTTTGTAACTTGTGCGTTATCTTAACGATTCGTTAAAACTCGTAAAGTTTGGTTTACACATATGGTGTATAGCAATTCTTGCAGGGTTGATAAAATATACTTTTAGGGCCAATTTCATAATAAAAAAGTTAATTTTCGCTTAACTAAAAGATCACTTTGTATAACGAGAGACTTAAAATCTCTGTTAACATATTGCATTTCATAATGATTTTAAAACTACTGTAGAGTAATTGTGCTGTTAGAACTACAGATGATATAATTGAACTAAAAACTATAAAATATAACCCATGGACCCTTTAAATGAACAAACGAATGAATAAATATTAACTAAGAGGTATGTGGAATAACGTCAAAATCAATGCGCTTGTGTCATTTTAGGTTTAAACACGCAGTATAACACACCAACTTCAAATAAACGTAGAGTTATGTTTAACAGGCCTCTTAAGTATTTAATGCGCCAAAATCGACGACTTAAGTTAAAACTCCATTAACTATTAGGTCGTCGTTAAAATTGATTATGAAATTCATTTTTGTTTTAAGTCGCCTTTTAACTTTAAGATCCCTGATAACTTTTATTATGAAATTGGCCCTAAGGCCCTAAGGGCCCTTAAGGGCCAATTTCATAATAAAACCGTTAACGTCTGGTTAACTAAAAGATCGCTTTGTATAACGAGAGACTTAAAATCTCTGTTAAAATATTGCATTTCATAAAGATTTTAAAACTACTGTTAAGTAATTGTGCTGTTAGAACTACAGATGATATAATTGAACTAAAAACTATAAAATGTAACCCATGGACCCTTTAAATGAACAAACGAATGAATAAATATTAACTAAGAGGTCTGTGAAATAACGTCAAAATCAATGCGCTTGTGTCATATTAGGTTAAAACACGGAGTATAACACTCAAACTTCAAATAAACGTATAGTTATGTTTAACAGGCCTTTTCAGTATTTAATGCACCAAAATCGACAACTTAAGTTAAAACTCCAATGACTATTAGGTCGTCGTTAAAATTGATTATGAAATTCATTTTTGTTTTAAGTGGGTTTTTAACTTTAAGAGCCCTGTTAAGTTTTATTATGAAATTGGCCCTTATTATTGTTTTAAACATGTTTCTGCAATCCAGTCTGTAACTTCTTCGTTATAATAATTTTTTTAAGTTTCTTTTCGTAAACAAGTATTTTAGGTTAGGTTAGATTAGGTTAGGTTAGGTTATGTGAAAGACTGACATCTTTTAATCTTTTAAATAAAACCTTAAATTTTTTAATTATTAATGTTTTTTATATTTTACACAATATTATTTATTTATTATACAAATTTATTATTTATACACAATATTTTTAAATATTTAAAATATTCTCAACGAATTCGTAATTCTGAACGACACACTCAGAGCATTCGTACAATAATTTAAGAATTTGAGGTATAGTGAATACCAACCCAACAACCAACTTAAGTATAAGGTAAGTGAAGGTAATAACGCCATGTTAAGCTTTATAAATGTTTTGGTGAAAACTAGAAGCACTTAGGAAAAAAACAAATACGGTAGTCTCTTAAGTAGTCATTTGCAAATGCACAGAAAAAATACTGTTGAAAATTATATTGCATTTGAACTTGTAGGACCTTTTTTTTTAAAAAGATTCAAATTGGCGTTATTGACAACACCCTATCAGCAATAACGCCAATTACAAATTAGACTAAGTATAATCTTTTTATTCAAATATTTCACCTGAAAACCGTATTAGAAGATGGCAAATCTTAAATGTAACCATATTATGTGGAAAGTTACTTTTGTGGAACCTAATTAGAGTAGGTATTGTAAATTTGATTGTCGCCATAGAGTTCTTAAGATGTCTCCCACTAATCACTATTGCCATATATCGGTAAATTGTTGTACAGGGTGCGGCATCATAACTTCCTTATTTCAAAACGCAATAATACCCATTTTATGGATTAGAAGTTTTTTATTATTTTTTTTAATAATGTAGGTACATATTTAAAGTTTTGCTTCACACAGTTTTAAAAATCATGTCCGGTAGATGACGCCCCCCATTGTTAATACACTGAATGAGCCGATTTCTGGCGTTTCCAGCATGTCAACTGGTATGTTGGCAATTTCAGCCCGAATATTGGCTCTGAGATCTTCTAATGTTCTTGGACGGTTGACATAAACACGGAATTTTAAAAATCCCCACAAAAAAAATCGCAAGGGGCCAAATCCGGGGAGCGATTTCGAATGGCACGCTGAATTGCGATCACAGAACGTCCATTCAAAAAGTACGCCTCAACGGCAAATGCACGCTTTGGTTGAACAACTCGAAGGTTGTTACATTATATATCCATTGGTTCAATTCCTTTCAATTTTTGCTTCTCAATTTTTGTTAGGCTGGTCGTGTATCCAATTTTGAACTTTATTGTCCTGTAGTCGGTTAGTGAGATATCCCAGTTTTGTGTAGTTTTGATGGTTTCCATGGTTCTCAGTGTCAGGTCTATATTGCTTATCTCCCATTGAGTTAGCATAGGTGGGTAGTTTTTCAGGTTAATTATGGATGGCCAAGTTGTTGTTAATTATAAATACTTCCAAGATTTTTGCTCTGTTATTTACGGCAACAGTGTCATGCCACATGGGGGACTAGCAGGCAGTTGAAGTCCCCGCATATGTAAGTTTGGTGGATTCCACATTGGTTTAGAATATTTTCTAATGTCGATGGGTTCTGAAGGTGGGAGGTATAATACCACTATGACGTAGATTACGTTCATGATGCTGGAGTTTAGGCAAATAAGTGTCAGGTATTTCGAGGAAAGCTGTTTGTGAAACATAAGGTTGAGGTTGTCAGCGATGTTGTTGTTGATCACACTACATGTTTTAAAGGTGTTGTTTGCAAGAACAATTGTTTGTAAGTTCGGATAAAAGGGGAGTTTGAATTCTCCATTGGATTGGTAGTTGTAGGGTTCTTGAAAGATGGCCAGTTTGTAGTTTTGTGATTCAACAAAGCGAAGGGCGTCTGCTGTTGCTGTGTCACAGTTCTTGAGGTTTACTTATGTTATTTTGGTGTAACAACCCATTAATATTTTGCGAAGTTACAGTCTGCTAGACTTGATCCATTAGACCAAGTGTTTTTTGTATTATGATTGACGGTTCTATTTCTATTTGGCACGAACTCTAGCCCATTTATCCTAAACCTGTTTCAAATGTGTGTAGTTTACATAATGTATTGCCTATCATAAGATGCTTTGAGAAATATTCGTCCACTCTTCTTCAATTCTTTTTGAATTTTTCTTTTGTATTTCCAATCTCCCTGATTAACCTCTGATTAATAAACCCCTTAATTTTTATTCCCAGACGTGCCTCGAAGTAAAATAGGTTCTTTTACTTGTTCTATATTGTTAAAGTTAGGTGAAAAATCTCACCTTATCAGTCTAATATTGGACAATTGTATAGTCGCAGTTGGTACTATGGTAAACCCCCTGTGTAGAGCAGTAGTTTGAAAGTGCAGAAATTGGGAAATCACTCTTCAATTAAAGGCTGTGTGATGTCATTTTTTCCTGTCCTTATTTTTCTCTGGGAGTTATGTAATAAGAAAAACACCAGCTCGTGATATCTGCAGCAAATACAAAAATACAAAATACAACAATTTTGTTGTTTATTGAATAAAGTTGTAAAAAGTCTAAAGCCATTCCAAAAATCAATAAATAAAATTAAAACAAAACAGATATATTTTTCATAGTCAATATTTACATTTTACATTCTCCATAAAATACCTGAATAAATAATTCGAATATATAAAAATATATTTCCTTATATTGTGTCAAAATAACTTAAAACTATCTAAATTAAGTTAGTCTACAAAGAACAGTTTAATTTAAAATCACACACTAACGAAAAATGATCAGACGGATACAAAAACGACGGAACTCGATCTTGTCCGATTTGTTCAGCATTGGGAAAGTTTAAAACCGCTTCAACTTTCATATTGTCTTGGCTATAAAATACATAATCTATTGTGTGACAAACTTCCCCATCTTCTCTAATTTTCCACGTGGTGTAAGAAGGTTCACGTTCTGCCGAACTTTCTCCATCGCTCAGTGCACAGCCAGCATACGCGCTCGAAAACTTAAAACGTTGGTTACTTAAAATGGTGTCATAAATAGGTTCCGTAGGTTCGGCGTTAAAATCACCACATAAAATTACTGGTTTATTATCACAGTGAGTCGATATGAAGTGTAAGAGATCCTTGCCTTGTTCGTTTCGAAACGTGGGCAACCAAGGACCGGTGCGAGCTTTCAAGTGAGTTGTGGTCACGCATACTTCTTCACCTGTTTCGCGAATTTTTAATACTGTCAAGAGAGCTACCTAAAAAATAAACTATAGTTATCCTGAAGAAATTATGCTTAGCTACAACACTTACTTGATTACATGGAACTCTAAAAAACTCCAATACTTTGCTTTCCGTTTTAACGGATTCAAATTTATTGTTGCGATAAAATATGGCACAACCATCTGGTCCGTTGTTCCCCTGAATGTAAAAACATGGAGAATCGGGTTTTGGAATGAACGTTCCCGTATATCCTTGAGAGCCTAATACGTTTTTAAAGAAATTGAAGTGATCCACTTCCTGAAATAATAGAAAAAATGTAAACTTTTTTATAAAATATTTGAATAAAAGATTAGAAATTATAAAATAGAAAAAAACTGTAAAATTAAGAGTATAGGCTGACAGAAACAGACAGAGCTACCGGTCCTTGCCAGACTAGGCCTCCGACCATAACGCCGGATGCCATACCATTGCTGTTAGGCTGAACAGCAAAGTTTACAAATAAACTTACACAAGGCAAGAGTGGTTCGAAATCCTAATCAGTTAACCGAATCGGCCATAGACCTCGAACTATAGCACGACGACAAATCGTTTTATTTTATGGATTATATGGATATATGGTATGGATTTATAAAAATCGGATTTATAAAAATCCATAACTTACCCGGGCCTAAATAACGTAAATAAATTGGGAGTTTACGGAAAAGTGACGTATTAGTGCGGATTTCAGGCTGCACAGCCTGGGCAATCGAGTTACACATCAATCGAATTCCACACAATTTAGAAAAACTTGAAAGTCATCTTACAAATTGTTACATGTTAGGGAGCGTTCATAAACTACGTGGTTTGGCCAAGGGGGGGGGAGGGGTTAGGTAGAAAGCTACGCAGGGCTTCGTGAGGGTACGGGGGGGTTATAGTCAAGCTACCTACGTAGTTTTCTTCATTTATTATGAAAGCAATTTGCAGAATATAAGCGACAACATAATATGGATATTTATTTCCCTATTTGGATTTTTTTATTTATATTTTATATAGGTGCGCTATTTGTTTTTAAAACAAATATCGGTGTTATTCATTTTTTATACCAAATAATTTTTAAATAGTTTTGTTAACAGAAAGCATAACATGTCTTCTGGACTTTATAGAAAAAAAAACTACGTTCCATCTAGGGGGGGGGGTAGGGGTATCATGGTAAAAGCTACGTTAAGCTACATGATGGGAGGGAGGGGTTCTAAAGAGGTCAAAATCAAACTACGTGGTTTATGAACGCTCCCTTACACAGTTAAATATAAGATTTTTTGAATAAGTAATACGATTACTCAAAATTACAAATTGAATTAAAAATAAAGTGGTACAAAGTTTGTATTGTTTTTCTTTACAGTACAACGACAATTAAATAAATAACTTGACGCATCGAAGAGCGCGCAATTCCTTCAAAATTTAAAACTTTACCGATTTTAATTTTTTGAAACAACTAAGGATTACATACGGAAATTTTCCTACTGTACAAATTGATACAGTGCTGATGGAAAAATTTTCCAAGGATATAACATTAATTAAATAATTTAAAATAAGATACCTGTAAACAAATAATATCAGGATCGTACTGGACTATTTCTTCGATAATACGATATCTTCGATACCTCCAATTCAGGGCTTCTTCAGGACACCGAACGAAATTATCGCTTTCGACACCCAAAGCTAAATATAAAAAATATTAGTTGTATGTAAAGGTTGATAACCACTATAATAACATCCGTAAACAATTTATTCTCACCTTGCGATAAAATATTCCATTGCAAAATTCGTATGTGATACGGACTTGACACTTGTTCGAAGCATGCTAAAACGATAAGATAAAATTTAATCTAATTTGCCTGATGCAAAAATGCCACTGGGTGTTTACCTTTAGAAACACTGTTGGTTTTTTCAAATTTTGTTATGTAATCGTGATCCAAATGAGTAGCTCTCGAAAATTTTCGTTCAATCATGGGATACAAATCCGCACGTTCCGCATTCCCTTTCAGGTACTGCAATAAATTGGAGCGATTTATACTATCCGGTAAGAGGACATCATTATCCTGACTGTCGTCGTTGATTAGTTTCGGAGAGGAGTTAAAACTGCCCATTCTGCAATAAAAAAATATAAAATTAAAATATGACAAAATGTTTCCAAAAATCTAAAGTAGACCCATTTGAGTAGTTTTAAAATGACCCATACATAACATAACATTCTGTTAAGAATAACATTCTTCGAAATTTTAAAGATTTCAGATTGCCGAGTTCTGTGAGTTTATCTTCGTATTCCATTTTCAATTTTTTTTTCACGTAATTCAGAGTAAAGATTCCAACATACTAAAGATTGTAGACTTGCCACTAACTTGTAATAATTTTATAATTAATTTTATGAACCTCCTAATTGTTGTAATTTCATTTTATTATATAATTTTTTAATAACATAAAAAATGTTAAGCCGGGATAATAACATTTATAAATTTCTAATTTTTCTTATGTGCAAATTTTGTTTTTTTTTCAAAAATAACCAAAAAAATTGTTTAAACCAAAATACCATGCCTTTAAATATTTTAAAATTTTCTGTTTTAATTTTTGTGATGATTACCTCAAGAACCTGTGTGTAAGTGTCTTAAGACTTGGTAGTTGTTGACCACTTTCTTGCTTATCATTCATTTTTACCCAATTTCGTTTTAACTCACTTGAAAACTAAAAGCACCGACCACAACAAATTTTCGTATCTGTTTTACGATGGAATAGTCTGTTACACGTAGATAAAAATAAAAGTGTATTCTTGTGTGTTATCGTTATATGCAAATTTTCAAAATTGTAGATGCGTCGATTACACACGTGTCTATTCTTTGAATTGCAAAAGGTCATATTTTAAAAGTTAAAGAGACAAATTTGCTTCTAATTTGGTTATGTAGGTACCTGTTGAGAGATAAAGTCGCTTTCCAAAAACATTTCAATCAATTTTGCTAATTTTCAATATTCGATCTTTCATATTTCTACCATCAAAAGCAGAAATGAAAGTTTTCACTTTGTTTTGATTGGGGGAAGATCTAATTTACAGCCAATGTGACAAGTAGATAACCAAAAATTCGACATTGACTTAAAAAGCAATTAATTGAAAAAAGTTTTATTTTTGTTGGAATCTGATTTTCAAAATTCCGTACTCACTTTGCTGAATAATTATGAAAATTTTTCATTCAATCGCAGTATTGTTACAATACAGAGTGGATGCTTTGGCTTAGAAATTTAAATTTTGAAGAGTTCTCATATTATTGTTACTTAACGTCGATGATTTGCCTGCTGATGGATTACAGTGACTTTACGTCTTCTGGATTATTTTTCATATAAAATGTCGTGTCCCAGAATCTTTATTTTTAATTTTTAATTTAAAATTTTATTGTTTTGAAGTTGAATTTTTCTTATGGTTGTTTTTTAAATTTGAATTTGGATTTGCAAATATTTTGTGATTTATAAATATTTTAAATGGTTGTTCGCGCCAAATGACTTATGTTGGCGCAGAAATTTATTTTGTCGCTTTGTTTCTGACTGACGGCGGCTTGACTGACTGATTGGTGGCGACGGTGCCACCAAGTAGAAAAATATATAGGAACAAAAATCTATAGAATGAAATTTTCAACAAAAAATAAAAACGTTATGCTGCAAAATTGATTTTTATATGCCAAAAAACGGCTTCAAAACAGGCAATTTGCATTGTTAACCCAGGAGGGGACCTGGACAAATGGCCGCAGGCCCAAAAAGACGCGGCTAAATAGACGCAGGCCCAAAAAGAATTAGTTTTTATGAAATTAATTAAAAATATTTTTATAGCATGTTGTGCAAAGCAGGATTTTTAGGATCCGCCGCGCCAGGCGCTTTTTTGAGAACCCTTCCATTACAGCAAAAGTTTTATAACTGGATTCAGAGCTTGTAACTCGGTTTGCTGGGCTCTTATGAGTATTATGTAGCTTACGGATTTACTGTAGACTTAAAGCTTATTCCATAGAGACAACTAAACTTTTTGTATCTTTTTACGGGTCCTGATTTTACATGCTTTCTTCAGTGCACAAGCTGTTACTCCATGGAGCTGATATTCTAGTTTATTACAAGCTCCCTATCGCTATGCTGTCAGAAGAAGCTCAAGAAACGCGCAATAAAGACGTAAAAAAGTTCCGTGAATTTTGCACAAGAAAGTATTCCTGGTGATGAATCTTACTTATCTGTACTTGATTTTGACTTTCATTAGACTACAAAATTCATTTTTATGCTCTTTTATTCAGGATCGCAACTAATGAAGATCTTGTGAAAAGACTTTTGTTGATGTCCGACCCTATCACGATCTTCAATAAGGCAACCTGCGATGAAACAGAAAAGACCTTTTTCAGGTGCTATCTTACGTCCCTTGCACCTACTACCTCCCAGATTCGAGGAGTCAATTTTAAAAGTGATTCAACTGACGATAATTGAAAGATGATTGAGTTAAATTTCAAAATAAATTTAGAAAAATTGATTATTTAAGTTATTGATTATCAAAAGTTTCTAGTTCTATATTTATAGTTATTGACTAGATCCACTTTTTAGGAGTGTCCAGAAGAGGAGAAGAGTCCAATATGTTAAATGCAAGTTCCTCTTGATTTATTTGCTAATGTTCGAGTCTTCAACTTAATACTCATAGGTACTCTCTTTATCTCTATTTTCCTTTCCAGCCACTCCTCTCCTCTCAACGCTCGTAGATTTATATTTCAGGGTAAAATTTGAAAGACAGCTAAAGAAGCCCAAAATATAATTTGATTATTTGCCTTTGGAGCTGTAGCCCATAGCTTAAACTTAAGTAGTTTTCGCTACAATCTGTTAAAAGGTTTACATTAAAAAATTTACTGTATAGTTACTATTTTTCTAAATTCGGTTTTGGTTTATAAATCCTGAAGTTCATACCTGCTTAGCAAATTGCCCAATTTGAAAAACCAAAGTTAGGTCACCAAGTATTCGCACTTTTTTAAATAATAGTCCTGTTATTAAACAGAATAGTCCTGTCATTTTACAATCTAACGAACTTTTTTTTATAGGATGCTTTGGTATTAGTGCCATCAGTGAGATAAGTATCGAGTAAAGTTTGAATTTCACATAACGTTATTTGAGATACCATGCACACCGTGAACTACTGAAAAACTGATTGTATTTATTACAAAAGCTCTTCAATTGATCCCCATTCCAACAATGGTAGCAAGAGCGATAATGCAGTATAGCGCAATTTCATAGTAATTTCCAATCAACATTAGCATGTCGAGTTTCATTATAAGGGATAAAATAATTAACAAAATTATTTATGACAATTTTTAATTAAGAACTGCTCGAAGTTATTAAATGTAAAGATACAAAAAAATTATTAGATAGTTGCTTTCAGTTCCTCATCATAACAGAGAAAACTTAAATAATGTGTATAAAACACATTGTGAATATTATTTGTAAGTAATAAACAACGAAAGCTGACTCATAAATTTAAATATAATTCGATAACGTTGTAATTTTCGATAAAATAAATCAAGAAGTTGATTTTGTAGGAAATGCAATCAGCTAAAATAGTTTTGTTCTAAAGTCAATAAATAGTTTTTGAGTAAAATCATTTTTTTTTCGAAAGTAAAATATAATTATAATGGAAATTTAGAATGAAAATGTAAATAACTGCTAAATTTTCCTACCTTATTAAAACCACAACCAACTGAACTGCGATAAAAAGGGAAAACGCACAAATTTGAAACAATAGACCATAAATATTCAACGCAAATTTGACTTGTGAAAATATTAATGAATAAATATTTTTTTTATTTTTTCATAACTTTTGATAAAATAGAACATAATGAAATCATTTTTAATATTTTAAATCGATAAATTACATTTCATTGAGATACTATTATAATTTACATATAATTGCATCGTAAAAATCTAACCATGTCACGTGGCAAGAGACAATAATAACCGAATTTTGGAGAATATTTTATTTAATTTTAACATTTTTCATTGCAGAAATGATTTAGCTAAATTACAATGTTTGATAAAAAGACTCTCATCTTTCATTTTAGTTATTTAAATTTATTTATTTAATTGTAAAAAAAAACATAAAAACAGTAAATAAACTAACGTTGCATTAAAAAATGTGAATAAAATAAAAATTAAAATTATTAGAAATAATTGAATGAATAAAATTGAAATAGAAATAAATATCAAATTATAGAAGGTATTACTCGTACTTCAAAAAAATTATATGTAGAGTGATAAATTTTCTACAAAAAATTTTCGTAGTCGCGGATTTTGTAAATTATTATTAATAAATTTTTCAAATAAAATTCAATCTTTAAATCGATATGAGTAAATAAAGAAATTTATACTGAAACAAAAATAAACTCAAATAGTAGTAGTACTTACATTTTAATTTATACGTATGTATATCAAATTAATCGAATATAGAATTTATTTCCTTATATGTTTTTAAATATTAACAGGATATTCGTGACTTTAATATTATAATACATAAATATAAATCAATCTAGAATGCGAAACGTTTACAATTATCTCGACGTACAGCAACACTTAATTTTTTTATTTTTTTTCAGTATACTGCTTTTTTATGCTAGTGTGCTATAATAAAAAAAAACAAATTTTGCTTAATATCCTTGCCCACTAATAAACAAATTTAAATATTTTAATGTTGAGACTTTTTTAAGTCACGGTATATTCGCTTTAAGTATCACTCGACCAATCCCTATTCGTATTCTTCACGCAATATTAATTCCCTTGTGCGACGCTACTGATTGCAGTCATTCTAAAACTATCTTTGACAAAATAATTTTTGTTTTTGTTTTTAATAGAAGATGAAAAGGTAGGGAGCACTCAGTTTAAATTGTAAAAATCCCAGCCCAATATAAGCAATGAAGTAGTAGAATAAATTATAGTTTGAATTTGGTTTGGTTTAAGGGCAACTATAAATAGGATAGAAGTTCCTTTGTTTTATGATTACAGAATTTTTTAACTCAAATATTGCATGCAAATTTATAATTCAAATGCCCAATACAAATTATTTGCACTATAGCAGATAAGGCGATTAGTTCCACCCTCGGTAGTGAAATCAGTCATGCGCATTAATTACAAAATTTTTGCTTGATAGATCGTGGGTTCGAATCTCACACCGGTTGATATTTTATATAGAATTTTATTTTAAATTAAATGTTATAATAAATGTTTAAAGATATAGTCAATTAACAATATGCCTTTTGTATCCCAAAAAAACTGATGCCATAACTTTTTTGATCGATTTTGACCCCTTCGGCTGCTTCGGAGCTGAACAAGCGGATTCAGTCGACTCTGCGGTTTGTTGTCTCAGTTCAGGATCATTCATAGTGGTAAACCCAAGTCTCATCCATAGTTACAAAACGACGTATTTCTATTTTATTCTTTCGAAAAAGATCCAAATGTTGGTTAGAAAGTTTTACTCAAAGTTGTTTTTGATCAGAATTTAGCAAATGCGGCACCCATCTTGAGTGGTTTCGGCAATTTCACTCAGTCAATAAATTGTTTGTCATTCATACCAGGGGGCGGTCGTCCCCATCGTTGCTTATGGAAGCAACATCTGAATACACAGAGTCGGAGACAGACCCACGAAAGCCAAACTCCTATCTGCCTATGGCTTCTGCAGCCGTCTTATTAGCAAATGCTATAGGACGGTCTCGTCGAGATAAACAAGCGGAGATTAGAGCCATTCATACTCGTAGTAATAAGTTATTATTACTAATAACCCTCTTGCTAGTTTGGATGAACTATACAGCGAAACGCCCCCAGAACTGTTCCCCCCCTTCCTGGCCTATAAAATCACGTTTCAAAAACCCCATCTCTCAGATTCCCCCTCGGAGTCGGATTACCCATCAGACTCGGTTTCTCCTTCAGCAAACTCTCCACTCCCGTAAATCATAAAACCCAAGCATAACCTTTCCTCCCGGCAGGATAACACCGGAGCAGAATCAAAGAAACCCTACTCTTCAGGATCCTCTGCTAACGGAAAATCTTCCGTAATAGCAAGCTTTTCCATCCAGGTTAAACCGACAATGCTAGACGAAATTCTCAGAAATTCTCAGTACGACCCTGTACTCACAAAATACAGGGTCTCGGAAAAGGGACGGAAATCGATAAAAACTGTACACCAGGGCCGCGTTTTATAATAGTACTAATATTATCAGTACACGATACAGGGTGTAACAAAAAACTCGACAGAATTCGCGAAACTTTGGGCAAAAAGCTTATAGAGAGACCGGAAAAGTGTAACAAAGCACATGAAGGAAAACTATTCAGTGAAAGCTATCAGGGAAACGATGAATAGTGGACGTCAAAATCATAGGAGTGACGGAAGGTTGAAAGTCCCTTACCAACCAAACAGTAAATCAACACGACCACTTTGTACTTCAGTACAAAGTGGACCTTGAACCACTACCCGTATAGCAATAATAATAAAGTATTGCAATGCCACCCGTTTCCGGCAGTAAAGTAAAACAATTGCTTTCACTGAAAAAAAAATCAAATAAATAGCACTATAACCCAGAGTGACTTTTGGCTGACCACTTCATTGTATGAAGAGTTTTTAACGCAGATTACCTCAGTGGTTTGCCGAGGGAGGACGGCTAGAAATCAGGCCCGTAGCCACTTGAGGCCACGTGACTCCCTCAAATTGTTAAAAAATAAATTTTGAAAGTAAATTTAAATATCGAAAATAAAATAGGTCTCTAGATATATTTTAAAGTGGGAAAACGTTTTTTTCCAAATTTATTTTCCGTAATTTATTGTTATTTCCCTTGTCAGCTTATATGTCGACCCTATTTATGCCATATTACCTAAAAGTCATGGAATTAATTTATACTTAGTAAGTATTTTTTATTAAAATAAATAATTTTGCGAATAGGAAAAAAAGGCGCTTAGAGTTTAAATTATTATAAAGAAAGTAGCAAGCGAATAACTTTTTTTATGTAATATTTGTTTTAAATAAAAGTAAATTAAATAATAATTAAATAACGAATTAATTTTTCAAATAATTTTAAAAAATATTGAAAATATTTGTTTGTAATAATAAAATTTCCCGGAAGAGAATATTACTTTTTACAAAAGCTTTCTTACGGGTGCCCCCCTCCTAAATGAAATCTTGGCTACGGACCTGGCTAGAATAAAGTTCTAGCTCTACCCGGGTTCGAACTAAGGATCTCGGTCTAGTAGTCTACGCACTGAAGCATCAGACCTCAACCGTTCTTAATATTTTGTAAAAGGTTTCTTAACGTCTGTTCTCGGACACTAAAATATTTTTCGTGTTAATTTAGCTGAAACGCAGCAGTGAAGTAAATTCAATTGTGGAAAAGGGCACACCATCTTAACTTTCCAGTTTTCCAACCCTTGTTGCGTCTTAACCGTCAACCTTCACAAGAACGAGAGGACAGAATTAAAGATTTTCGCAGCCATCGCCCCTCTGCAAGCTTAAATGAGATCTTGAGGAAAATACCCCCAAAAATAGTCAATCATTTCCTGGTCCACAAAAAGGAATTCCAGACACCTATAGATAGTTACACGATATCCTTCCCCAAGTCAGAAGTTTCTATACTGGCATTTTAGAGTTTTACAGTTTAGAAACAGACTAAAACCGATACTCCCGTATCTACTAAATATCAGCAACTAAGAAGTCACTTTTGAGGAGCCCCCTGGCAATTTAAGATATCCTAATCTTTGGGATACCCAGTTCACGGAAACTCTCAAAATCAGAAATACATTAACAAAACAGTCTTCCTATCTAGGCACTCTCAGATAGGAAAGTGTCCACCACTTCTGGACACTCGCATACAGAAGCACCCAAAAAAGGGAAGGGCTCTTCGAAAACCAGCCTTTCAACCCACTGGTTGAACTAGGGTGGTTCAACCCAAGCAGGACCATCAAAGAATGCAAGAAAGTCTCTTCCTAGCAAGAGTAGTTAAGGCGAGAAACTTGACGAAGAATGTAGAAGAAAGTATACGAAACACTGCGTCCGGAAAGACGCAAAACCAAAATCAGCATGTAATAATGGAAAATCAGTGGCGTATCTAGAGCTTTTGCCGCCTGGGGCAGTCTGATATTTTGCCGCCCCCTACCAAAAGAATTTTACTTAAATTTTAAAAAAAAGAGCAAAAAAAAAAGTCGTCGAGGTGTTCGTAAACAAACATTCAACATGCTCTAGCTTTTTTCAAACACACAATTTTTACATACCGCAATCTGCCGCCCCCTTAGTTACGCAACTGTGGAAAAGAAACAAAATTTGTGATGAGAAATTTCCACAGAAAGCAGTTAAAAAATAGAAACAGAAAAGAAACGCCACTGGCAGGCCCGAAGATGGACGTCAGAAACAGATCGCATAGCGACGAAAGGGTTAAAGACTCAACCAATGACGAATAGAAATCAAACACGTAAAGACGTGAACGGAAAACAGAGCGAATATGTAGAAGAAGGCAACCCTGCCTTCTCGTCGGTTGGTAATATTTTATATAATTCGTTTCAGCTACGTCCAATTATTTTTGTTTTCCTTCAAGTAATCCAAACTGCCGTAAAATATCGTTAATCCATTCACGCACATCTCTTTGTTTGGCTATCCTATGGGTACTAGCTCCTTCATGTTATTATTCGCCAATGAGACGAAGGCTGAGTATTTTTATATTTTATATTGTATCTGCAATCAACCGGCGTGGCGCGCCATTTTGAATTTAATGAACATTAATTTTCTGTACCCACACGTAGCTCATGTGAAAATCATACTAAACCCTAACAACTTTTGCAGTCGCCTAACGGCTTTTTTTCTTTTTTTTTAGGATTTTCTACTCGTTCAGTAATCAGATCCTTTTCTCAATCATTATGTAAACTACCATTATTTAACTTGAACTTTTGGTAAATGTACATTGTTATATCGAGGCCTAATATTAAAAATGTAGCAAAAATGTTAAATAAGACGACAAAATTACATGTACACAATTTTGCAGACAATTAAATTTCCTTCAAAAATTACATAAAGGTTTGCGAAAAGTATTCAAAATGGGCATTTTGACTATTTTAGTTGTTATGCCCTACTTTTATGGTCACTAACTCTTAAATGATTAAATATAAATATATGTTGTCCGGGACTAATACGTTGACAATGCAATTATTTTAAATGTGCCATAAATACGTTTTTAGAAAATTAAATGTTTTTGCGCAAACTTTTTTTTACATAATTCTTGATACAAAATAAACAAGAATAACGCAATGCACTTAGTACACGTAATATATGAACTCCTCAAATTCTAATGACTTTTTTAATTAATCACTTTTTAGGCAAAGTTCCAACATTGCTTTTGTTTTTTTTTTCATTCAAAATAAAAATAAAATGCGATGCCAATTTAACTGAACTTGAACTGACGATTTGCAAGAATGTTGGTTCCTGTCCAAAACCGGTACTGATAAAACTTGAAAATTTCTATCCAAGTGATCGATTCTTTTTTTTAAACAAATCAAACGGTGCGGATTATAAATAAAATAGTAATGCTGATGTAGGACGTACATGTGAACGACATAACCTTTGAAGCGATATCGTGACGTATTTTTATTAGAAAAAGTTGTTGTTTGATCAATATTTTATTATGACCAATTTTTTCATTAACTTTTTAAACTTTTTTGTTAATCATTCAATAAATTATATAATAGTAATTACGGAAGTAATATTTGAATTTATTAATCAGCGAGAATGGTAAATGTTATTAAATAATCAAACCGGAAGTTTAAAAGAAATAACATTGGTTTAATAGTAAAGGTCACTTATAATATAATTTCCTATATAATCTTACCTGGGCAAGGCCAAAACACGTCCAAATCGTCTCACAGATTGCACCAAAACGCGACTTCTCCAAGCAACCATCGTATTAGGTACTTATTCGAATTGATTTTTCCTAATTGGCTCACGATTTCCACGATATCAACTTAACTGCATATAAAATGTGACGATCTTCTTATGGTCCAAAGAAAAAAAGGCATATTTCGTGATCTGTTCATGCCCTAACAATAAATCAAAATTGAAAAAAAAATCGCGAAAATTCAAGAGTTGCTAGTAATTCTCTCTAAAATTTTGAATTAAATAATTAATGATGACCGATTCGATGCTCCTAGTAATCATAATCAAGTACAAATTTGTTATATCTAAAACTATCCAGTTTTCACGATAAACATTTATGGTCAAAATGAAAGAAAACACAAACTCGATAATTTTTTTATCTTATCGTCCGCGTTGTTTTTCTTGCCGTAATTATTTAGTAAAAATTGTTGAACTCAAATTTCTATTATATTCAGTACACTTGAATTGGAATTGGGTTATTAGGGAATTCCACGAAATATTGTTTGAGAAGCACTGATCTTTTGGATCAAGTGCTGTATTTTGTCTAGATTTCGCTCTATTTAAATAAATAAGTAAATAAAATAAATTACGCAATTTTTTTAAGTTATACACTCAAATCGTCATAACACCGAAACTGTTAATTTTTTAGTGAAAATTAGTCAATACTTTTTAAAACGCGCGAAATAATCTAAAAATTACCTTCAAACACTTTATTTTCTAAAATCAACAGCTTTCGAGTTATGTAAATTAAGAACATTATTTTTAAAATCCTATCTCTTTTGTACGAAAAGTTTTACAAAAATGTTGATACTTCCTTCCGGATAGCGAATTTGAGTCTTATAAATATTTTTTTTTAATAATCCAATAATACAAAAAAAATCGAAAATAATGAATAAGAATAAATTTATAAAATACTCAAAATTTATTTCGATTGAATTGAAAAATTGAACATTTTCAAAATGTTCCGAAATTTAACGAATTTTTCAAATAAATTTTAAAACTTGGAATAACAAACCAGGAATTATTCCACGACACATATTATACGATTCGACCACACGAAGAAAAGCTTTGAAGGGGCGTAGCTGGCGCTGGTGTGTTTAAATATGTACACTCTTCAAAGTGCATTCTAACCTAAAAAAGTACTTACCAAATAATGTTTAATTAAATTGATTTATTAAATATAGCTATGAAGATTTGTTCTAAAAGGAACACTTTTCTGTAGACAATAAAGCTCAAATATGAATAACACGAAAACGAACAAGACAAAAAACCAGCACAATGACAATTGACACACAATGATTTGTAACTTTTACAACAGAATGTACTTGAGAAATAACTCGATGTTCATTGGTTCGTTCAAATTTTATCAAATTAGTTGACATATTTTCCGGGGTTTTTCTTAGCTTGGGCACTGTAATAGTATAATATATGATACATGTCGTAACCTATCAGATTTATTATTAAGATTCTATTCTAAAATTTGTATTTTTTAAATTATATTTTGTTCATTATTTTCTTTTTCTTTTGAAATGAATTAGTTTTCAACTTTTTTAAATTTTTCAACATTTTTGTACTTAATTTAATCTTTATTTATATTTAATTAATAAATTATTAAAATATAATAATAACAAACTAATAAAATAAATAAATATTACTTAATTTATACATAATATTTTAATAAAATTATTTTATTTAATTTTAGACAATAATAGGTTAGAATCTAGTTTGTATATAATTAGTTTCGATATTATGGCCAGGCTCGGACTGAAGTTGCGGGTACAAAGCAAGTGTCCGGTAGGCCAGTATTTTTTCTCAATTCATTTAAAAAAACAATTTTCAATTTCATTGTAAACAGGAATAATTGAATAATTAAATAACACAACAATACATAAGTTGGCTTATCAATTTGGAATCGCAGAGAAGTTCAATTTTTAAAAAATCACAATTTTTATTCTATTTTGACCAACTGTGTATTAAGTGCGATAATTATATCAACCAGTAAAGTGTTGCTGATTACTTCCATTGTTGTGTGTTACACTGAAGCGTAGGCAAACGGCCAATACTACATGACGATCTCTTAGGTATACTTCTCTTGTCTTTTTCTGTGAAATGTATTGACTATTCAAAAAACTTGATTAGAAAAAAGTGGTAGCCCTTTAAATTTCCTGTCCGGAAATAAAAACTCTGAATTTTTCAAATTTTTTTTAAATTGATTTAATTCATAGCTCGAAAGTGTTATTATATAATATAGAACTAGAATAATATGATTTATATTCTCATTTTTACTTTATACTCTTTAAAATTCACGTGAAACCGATTCCTTTCAGTCTAAACTGAAGTAATGCTGTTAAAAACCCATAAAGCATATTATTTTAAATTGAAAATAATAATAATAATAATGTATTTTAAATTCTACCTTTTCGTACTGGAGAATTGTAAATTTCCCTCCAAACTTGATCATAAAATGTAAACTGCCCTCCAAGCAAAAATATTGCCACTAATCCCACATGTAAACTGCCCTCCAAATTACCTGAAGCTTATGCTGTGATATTAATCTCATAAATCCCTGACACTAATACCAATTAAAAATAAAGACTTAATTCAGAACAGAAAAAAATCACAGCGTTGAGTCCACATCGAGGGAGATCCACCCCCTTTCTGGTAGCACACTTTGTCGAATAGGACCAGTGTAGAGGGATATTTTTAGCGAGTATGACGTTTGTTAGAACGGCCCAGAGCGTCCGAAGCGGCGGGGACCAGAGTGGAGGGTGTAAAGGGTCGGTTTTGACAAATGCAACTACGGCAAATCTCAGATCCACTCTAAAATCTAGACATCTATATAGGGTATCAGTTATTTGAAGAACCCTTGCCTGGGAGAAGAGAGAGTCAAAAATTACAAAAATCGTTCTTAGGTAATTTATGGACGCTCCCTTACCAAAATAGTTTGAATTACCGCCTACTCAAATAACAAATTTTATGTATTAATTTTGAGGTCAGGGCTGAGAGGTAATAATTATTTCACAATCATTTTTGTCCCATTAATGTGTGAATATGAAGAAAATTAATTTTCGAAATTTTTTCGATATTATGCAATAAATTAAAATAAAATAAAATATTTTGAGTAACTATTTTAATTAATTATTTATTAATTAATTTAAATAAATTAACTAATTTAATTAATTATTTTCTTGCTGCATCAACATGCACTTTGTATTACTGAGATAGAGATTAGTGGCAACCTTTTTGCTTGGAGGGCAGTTTTCACTTTTTGATTTTTGCAGTTTTAGAGAATTAGGGTAATTTACGGTTTTTAAATTACGGTAATTTAAGTATTTCATAAAAATAGGTAATGAAAAATTTAAATAAAAAAAATGTAATTAATGCTAATTAAAACAACAATTGCTAATGAAATTTCAAGAACTGCACACAATATAAACACAATACCCACCAAAGATAGGTTTTTCAAACCGGGTGGTCTGGGAGTTACGGAATACCCTCCAGTGCTCCAGTACACCGAATATTGTGCTCAAAAAAAGTGTTATTGAGCTTAGGCGTTTCAAACCAGAAATCTAACTTCTAAAAATCTAAAATCTAAGATGACACAATCACTAATGTGCTAGAGGGTATTCTATACCCCCCCCCCTCCAGACCCCTCGGTTTGAGAAACCTATTTTTGTGATTGCGTTCAGAAAAGAAAATGTAAATTTTTGATTTAAAACCAAAATTTAACTTTTCATCTATTTCTATTCTTTATTTTTAAGAATATAATACTTATACTTAGAAATCTATTTTTTTAATTCGGAAATAATTCCCAATGCAATTTCCATGACCGCTACTGTAGATTTTATTTAAAATTTTATATTTTGGCTAATAAAGCGTTTTGTTTTTTTATTGTGAGTAAATATTTTTGAATTGGAAATAATCCAGTATAATTTTAGAAACATTTAAATATAATTTGGAGAGATTGATTATTTTATCTAATTGATTCTTGGGTGTAAATTTTGGAAAAAAAGAAAATAAACATAATTTAATTAGTTTTCATATTAAATTTTTAATATTGAAAACTAAAATTCACGTGATACGTTTGTTTGATACGTCGACATATGGACGAATGATCTCTTAAACTTTGTGTTCCAATTTATATTGAAAATTTTATTTATACTAATATTTTAATTTGGATTTAGAATTTTAAAAAAGAAAAAATAAATGAAAATTAGTATAATTTTAAATTTTGGCATACTCAAAATACATGCTTTTTAAAAATTAGCCTGGCCAATTAAAGAAGAGTTGTATTTTTCAGGAAAAGATATTCGGAAAGTTCTGGTATCTCAAAATTTACATCTCAATTTAGACACCTAGGCATTCCAAAAAATATGCGTTGGGGGGGGGGGTTACACCGTAAAAGAGTTGAGATAACAAAACTTTGAGTAAATACTTTATTCTCAATTAAATTATAACATTTTCTTCTACCGAACATTGCAAATTTCTTCAACATCGCCGCCTGTTGTTTTTTAAGCCTGACTAACATCAGGCTGAACAGCGCAGCTTCAAATCTTAAGTCTAAAATTTTTTTTCTCAAAGGTGAAAGTCTAGTTTCATTTTTTTTTCTTACTAAAAATCCGGAAATATTAAAAATTGATTATATGCAATTGGGTTAGACCGAGAAGTTTCCCAAATTTCTATAAAGATTCGCGACCCAAAAAAAAGTATTACACGTGATTAGTAAGTTTTAAAAAATTACCTGACAAGATAAAGCAACAATTGTCGCGATGGAATGTAATCTCCCGATTCTTCCTCCAAGTGTCCCATTTGAAGTTGCAAACTTTTAGCCACCAATCTTCTTTTGGCCGCCGGCGAAGTCATCAAACTAACTTTGGATAAAATTTCGGCACGATCCAAAAATTGATGGACAGCGTCCATGGCTACAGATTCGTCCATTTCGCAAGAGAACAAAACCGATACTGCACTGAACTCGTAAATTTACGAAAGTTTCCAAGTTAGTGGATGTGTTGGATTTTAAAGGGTTTATTGGTGAATGAAATAATGCAGTAAAAGTGGAGGTTTAAAGTAACAATAACGATACCCTTCTTATTCGCGTATTGACCTCAGAATATAAAAGTGACCGTCACCGGTGTATACCTAGTGGTCGATCACTTTCAGTATCGTTTTAATATAAATAAATAAGTTGTTTTGATCCTTTCCTTCAAGTTCACCATAATATGAAGAGTCGTGTGCGATAGTTTACTTCCTGTGATCAGTGGCGTTACAACTTTAAACTATTTTAATTGTCGTAGGGTCAACGACCAATTTTTAAAACTCCTGTCACACTTTAAATATTTACGTTTGGTTATTCGTTTAAATTGGAACAATTACGTTTCAGACAATAATTATTATTCTATTATCTACATAATATTTCCTTTTTCATTATCTAAATGGTATTCAACTAATAATATAAATTATTACTGTTATTTTTTATTTTTATTTTACATTCATTTGTGTTATCTTGTCGTTAAGTTAAGCGATTTGTAGTAGTATTTCCGTAAATCTTTTCACTTTCGAGAATCCCACGGTGACAGTCCAGGTGCTTCGATTTTATTAATCTTGTCAATTGGAATAGCACTTTAACAGGAAGGTCAAGCGGACAAGATGTAAGGTCAGGTAAAGTTGTAAATCAATCGATATACGCGTTTGCCTGCAATTTCTCCTTTAAATAGTAAAGAAACAATAGACAAAAATTGTGTTATAACCAGAAGATTCAATTGCAATTCTTTAAATAATTACATAACAAATAAATTTTAAATTAAATGAAATAGGGCGAGACATTTTGATTCGCTTTCTAGTCTGTATCCTATATATACAGTAGCGATCATGGAAATTGCATTGAGAATTACTCCCGAATTTAAAAAATAGATTTCTAAAGTATATGACCTATATATTCTAAATAACAAAGAATACGAATAGATAGAAAGTTACATTTTTTGTTAAAGCTAGGTTTTTCAAACCGGGGGTCTGGGAGGGGGGTATGAAATACCCCCAGCATATTAGTGATTGTGTTCAAAAGAAGAAAATGTGTTATTGAATTTCAAATCAGAAATCTTTGATTTTTAGAAATACCTTTTTAGGCACAATCTCTGGTGTACTGGAGGGTATTCCATACCCCCCAGACCCCCCGGTTTGGGGCGGGGGGTCTGTAAAGTAAAACAATTGCCGATAGTAAACATTTTAAAGTAAACAATTTTCAATATTTATTTCTAGAAGTTTCCCACCATCTTGAAACATATCTGACGTAAAGAAGAAAAAGAAAGCATGCTTTATTTGAGTATTGCATAAAATGAAAATTAGGTTATGGGAATCCCCGATTTTTAATTTTTATTTTACGCGGTATCTAACGAGCAAATTAATTTCTCCTTTCGTATTTACATAAATGCAAGCTGTAAGATTCTCGGAAACATGTAATTAAAATAATTCCGTACCAAGTTAGTGTTAAAAATGTCACAAGTTATAATAGTATTATGTAATTAGATAATACGTCATTCTTTCACACTGTATACGTAATTATTTAAATTCAAGAAACAAATAACAAAAAATACAAATTACTCAATATTGCTCATTGAGTACATTGCTCTTACAAATAATGTTTATCAGTGGCGGATCTTGCACTATCGCAAGAAAGGCTGTTGTGCCTTTTCAATTATAAAATGTTATGACAAATTTACTACGTGAATCTCGTTAATCTAGTCATGAACATCACCGATGAGAGTGAATTACGTGCAATAGAATAATAATTAAGACTTTTGACTTTTCTGTAATGGGGTTTCACATTGGTTTTATGATATACAAATAAAAGAGATTTAATACAGAAGTTAATCATATATGACACTAGAAATAATTGAATTTTGCAAAATGTACTAAAACAAACCAATCACTCCTAAGCTGCTAATAAAAGATTATTGAAAACTTTATAATGCAGGTAATTCTGCTAATTAACTATTTAACTAAATTTATTGTAAATAACGTATAGTAAGTATACCATTGCTTAAGTACCGTGCAAACGAATTAGAGCCACTCACAATTTTTTTCTTTTTTTAATGCAATTGTTTATATTTGGTAAATTTTGAATTTCTATCAAGTATATAATAATTATTCAAAAACATTCAAGAAAATAATTTTTACATGCAGGTATCAAATTTCACCTTAACAGTCATACATCGATTTAAATTTCTAAAATCCAGGTATTTGGGTATTTAAAGTGAGGTAGTTTTATCTGTTGTTAGTCATTATTTAAGGGATTTAATTAAATTGTGGTTCCAACAAGTGTATACTATTTACCCAACAAGTGTTGTGAACAAGGCAGTTTTTGTGTATTTCGTTAGTGAGCAAGTTAATATAAAATTTTAAGTTTTCAAAATTATTTTCACGAAATGGGTAAAAATAAGGACCATAAATGGGACAAAAAAAGTTAAAATTGAATGTCTTTTTTAAGATCTGGGAATTACAGTAATCGTGAAATTGCGAAAATAGAAAGGTAAATATAAAAAAATCAATTTTTAATGAGTGGCCCTAATTCGATTGCACGGTACTGTATACCTACAAAATTCTCTGCATTTACTTTTAAATTTTATTTTTTTATTCAATTTACTTTTACTCTAAAATTATAATTTGAATCATCACATTACCCAACTTTTTGTGCCTTCTCTCAGCTTTTTTACTATAACAGTTTTACCATCGTCTTAATCCAACTAATCGTACTTTGTTATTAATATTTTAATTAACCTGGCAGTAGACTTTCCACATAAAAGATCAATGTATGTTTACCCTTCAACAACTTCCACTAACCCTCCCACCAATTTAAAAAAAAAGCCTAATTTTAAACATAATTTATAATGCAAGATTTAACATAACTAAACAAAACGTTAAAACAATAAAATTTTAACAGCAAAGTAAAGAAATACCAAAAAATAAAAAATCAAAAAGACATTAATTACCACTTGACAGGTTCGGATTAAAAATATTTAAAAATGAAATATTTCCATAAAAGAATTAAACATTGAAAATTGAAATGAGTAATAATACGATATAAGGCCCTATTTCACGGTTATTTCCGATCTTGAGTCGTACCTAACTCTAAATTGAATGAAAAAATATAAAAAAAATTTTAAAAAACAAGAAAATATGTGAACCAAATTAAACAAATAATGACTAGAATATTAAAAAATAATGTAGATGACTTACCAAATAACCAAAAATAAAATTAAGCAAAGCCACGTGTTAACATGAATCACGAAGTTTGAATAATAACAGAAAATTCTAAAATACAGTATACTGCCGTGTTGAAATCAAAAGAGGCACTGCCCCCTATGTATGATTTCTAAAATTTGAAAAATTAAAATTTACCACGTTTTAACCGTAAGGCGTATAACTAGAAAATAAACTCAAAAGGTGTCTTATTAGTAGGTATGTATTTGTAAAATGCAAGATCGCCTTACGGTTAAAACGTGGTAAATTTGAATTTTTCAAATTTTAGAAATCATACATAGGGGGCAGTGCCTCTTTTGATTTGGTTCAAATATTTTCTTGTTTTTCTTGTTTTTCTACAGTTCTGCAGAAGAGATAAAGTCCGATTAAAAATACTCATAGCAGTTGTGGTCGACTTATATTTCAAAAAAACATGCCGATTGTCAGATATTACATTATGCTTGTGTAAAAATGCCATAACTCGATCATGCATTGCATATTCAAAAATTTTTGAAAAAACTGACAGCAGGGATATGGGTCTATAACTGGACAAAAGTTTAGAATCACCTTTCTTTAACACTTGGCAAACCGCAGCCACCTTAAAAACCCCAGGAAAGATGCCGTTAGTAAGAGACTGATTTATTAAATAAGTTATCGGAGCTACAAGACTGTATTCATGTCTCTTAATCAAGCCGCTTAAAAACCCATCTACACCACATGCTCTCGTGCTACTCAGGCAATCAATGATAGCAAGAGTCTCCACTTCATCAAAAGGAAGAACCGCCATTGTATGCAAGTTCATTTCTATGTGACTCAATTTGTGTTCAACTTGTGGAATCATATCCCGAATACACCAATTTATAAGTAGACGGCAAGTAAAACTTAAAACTTGGCATGAGAAACCTACACTTTAAATAAGTAATAATTTCCTTTAAGATACAAATTTTTACATTTTATCAAGCTATGGTATGTCTGATAAAGAAAACATTGCAATATGTATAAGCGGTATATGTATGTTGATTGATATCCCTTTTTATATTATATTATTAACAGCTCTCATAGCTAAAACTATTTTCAACGCTTTTACTTCGAAGAAATGTATAATCGGTATACTATAAATTCTTCAGATGCAAGATTTAAGTAGGAACCTAATATATTAAAAAAAATTAGAATGTAAAAGTTGCAGTAAGCAATTATTACCTTTTTATAAAATATTATCGTTTAATTTGATCTTTATTGATTAAAACTGACTGTGTCACTAAACGTCATTGGCTGACTCTAGTCACGTGACACATATATGCAATAATCCAGTAAGTTTTGTTGATTATATTTGAATCTGGTTTTCCTATCGAATGGTTCGAGTTCAATCTAGTATGCACTTGCATACTTACTGTAGCTCACGCAGTAAAAGAGTTTGATTTAGTCAGACAATCTTTTCACTTCTGAAATACCCTGTATCAACATTATATTATACATTATGCTCTTGTAGGCGGATAGTCGTGAAAAAATAAAACTAAAACCAAAGTATGCAAATATAATAAAAACAGTTCAAGGTAAATGTCGCATTTTTTAAATAATAAATTAAGTTGATTATCAGTAAAAATCCTGCTAATTAAATTTTATAAAATCAAAATATAATATTCAACTTATTAACTTATTATTACTTTTATAATCTATTGATAAAACTGGCAGAACAAGTTTTAAATTGATTACAATGTTTGTATCAATTTATTATTTAAATCGAGGTCATCGTATAAGAATCTAACAACGTACTCGTATCTACAATTTTGTTATATAATTTTTACATTGATAGCGAATTTGCTCTAAATTTTAAGTTTCGCAATTAACTGTTTTTTTTTTCGTACTTTTGTTTGCACTGGTGCATTACATGATCAAGTCCCAAAAAATGGTAAAAACAATGGTAGCAGGAATAAAACTCCAGTGGTTGATTGCAGTACTAATGATTTTTATTTTAAAAATTGTATATTTTTATTTAAAATTTAAAAGTAAGCACTAAATGTATTTTTCAAGATCAATGTCGGTTATCATACGCTGACAATATATTGGTTTAAAAACCAGAATTATAAAGCTTATTTTAGGCAAAATGTTACAAGATGCCTACAATCAGCATCAAATAGTTTCACGCTTTACCTACTCTATTGCTAGATTTCACAAAAATATATTAAAATTTAATCTATGATTAAAATTAACAACAATGCTTTTCAAATGCTGTAACATTTTAATCCAAGATTAAGATTTAACTCGAACTGAGACTATAAAAAATTGAATGCAATTGTATTAAGATAAGTTAAAATTGAAGCAATGATTGCAAATTGCAAATTTGCAGCAACTAAATTAATTGTTGTACAATTTTAATCAATGATTAAATACTGAATTATCTGTGCAAAACCGTACATTAGTAGTTCTACATGAAAAAATGTGATTTGAATAAGTATACTCAAGTACAACAGTGGGTAACGAAATGATTCGCACACCATATAAAATTCCAATTAACTGCCCTAAATTTCATTATTTTGAAAGAAAATTATATATTTTTTTTTTTATAATTCTATTATTCTAGTTACAATAAAACCTACAACATTTTAGATATTTTGCTGACAAACCAAACAGTTGAGAATTATATGTATCAATTTATTACAAAGATAAAAAAAAACAACAAAATGTATCGCACACTTTAACAATTTTACTCTTAGAAATTTGAGTATGCATTTAATGAAGTTCAAGCATTTACTTATTTTGGATTCCTTTACAAAAATTATTTATTCGAATTAAAAAGGGTCGTAAAATGCAACACTAACTTTGATATTCGACAACTCGTAATTTTTAACAGAAAAAGGGTAAATCTTACAGTGAAATAAGCAATTTATTAAATTGGGCAAAAAATACAGCAAGAAGTAACATCATCTGCAAATTCAAAAACGGAGATAGAATTGATTTGAAGCAATCAACGGTTCAATCAAAAATTCTTAATACTTTCAAGGAAACTAATATTGTGAGAAAAATAGTAATAAAATATTCTTCATTTTAATTTAGGACTTCGGCCTGTTTTAAGCCATTAATGTACCAATGTTTCACATTAATGTTTACACTTGGCACTAATGGTACTGTGAGCACTTTAATAATATTCTGAAAAGGTGCTAATCTGACTAGATGCATAGCCCTTAGATCGAAATTGGACTTTAGATCACAGCAGAGGGACTTACTTACTACTGAAGAATTACTTTGGCAATTTGGAATTACCAGAATTAATAGCATTAATTTGAAATTATCCAGTATTAGTTGTACGAGTTTTTGTCAAGCTTCCGGTCCATCGCTTTTTGACTATGAGAAATGTGATAACTTCATTCCGTTCTATTCTGACCAGCCTTCAAAAGATAATGGTAAACTTTAGAGGTGTATTCTGTGGTAACTCTCGTAGACCTTCTCAAATTAAAATAAAAATCAAAATAAAAGAAGTTTTGTTCACTAAAGACAAAATTCAATCGATTTTCAAGAAATTCCACGGATTTCCAAAGAATAACAGTACTTTCCAAGAAAAGCAAGGGATTATCTTCTTTATGAATCCTTTATTGATTCTTTATGAATCTCCAAAAAATCCAAGGTTTCTATTCTTTTAAAATTTATAGAAAACCTTATATACACCGATAGCATGCTCGCAGCAGATGATTCCAATCTTTTGGGGCTATAAAATGGCGGAATTTACATTCGTGATATGGCGCCTCTTATAAGTCCTTAGATTAAAAACCTTATCTCACCATAATGGTTATCAAGTATCCATAATAGATAACACCTGAAAAAAACATTGGAAAAAGAACCGCAGAACAGTCTATCACATCTCTAAACCCCATGAAAACTCAGAAGACCATATCATGCAAGGAAATCGGAAAAACTAGAAAAACTGTTAAGAAGCGACAGTACTATAATATCATATAGAACTGAAATTTCCATAAGAGAGACCCTTTCCAAAACTAAAGATGCAGTGAAAATCCAAGACAGAAGTGGATTTTATAAACCAAATTGTAGTGACCGTGATATGGTTTATGTGGGTCAAACTGGTCGAACATTTAAAACTAAATTAAAAGAAGACATCTCTACTTGGAAGAACGGTAAAGAGGATAAATTACCAACTTAAAATTTTATTTTTAAACGAATAAATAAATATTTTGATTTTTAACCTAAACTCACATTAAATTGAAGTTGACAGTTGCAAATTAAACTTAAATTAAAAATAATTTACCGAATAAATCGTTACCTAACTTTTCTTTATTTTTATAAAATATTGCTAGATTGAATTAAAATTTTGAAATTAATTTTTGAACTTTGATCCCTTGAAGAAAAGGCAACACACTTTATTTGGATGGATTTTCCCAGATTCGCTCAGCAAGCAAAGTTAATCTTTCCATCCTAATAAAACAATATACTATTGCGAACAATTGATTTCGACCAGTGACGTAGCTAGGGCCTCATTTCTGGGGGGTTAATGAATAACATAATTTACATTATTTATTTTCATACTTGGAAGAGAGAGCTTAAATGAAAGAGTTAAATGATTGCGAAAAATCGAACATTAGACTTCTCTACAATTTGTTACATTTCCTAAATTGATTAAGCAAACTAAGCTCCACAGGAGCCTGATAAAATTCGCCGTCTCGTTATCACAATCTTAACCCCCCCTTAAGCAGCATGGAAGTTATAATTCGGTACTAACAAACTTAAAAAAAAATCTAATCGGTATTTGACTCGACTGTTATCACACAATTATTAAAAAGACACGTCAAGTTCATGCAAATGACGAATTAAATTTTACCAAAGTTCAGATATCCAACAAAATATGTAAATAAATTTGTCTGAATTGGCATTCGTTTTTTTATTTTAAAATCGTGCTAGTAATCGGTGATGTACCCAACTGATAAGAAAGGTCAACTTACGAGCAATGAGCAAACAATTTACTATTATTTCAATTTTGTTATGTCTTAGTTGTTTACTAGACGTTTAGGCATTTATTGAACAATGTCAAGGCCAAGTGTAAATGACCTGGGACTTTTTTTTCGCCAATCAATTTAATTCAATTTATCAATCGTGACAATACAGTAAGTGTTGTAGACTTAAATTAAATCGTTAACATTATAGGGTTCTGGCAATTTGCAAAAATTAAATGATTTCCCTAAGCGGTGCCGCACCAACTCTCGGTTGAGGGTCACCGGATTATCGCCGATTTTTTGCAAACTTTTATTTTGAATTTTTATTACTTTTGTTGGTTTTGAAATTTCGCTTTAAAAATACGGCCCCGATATTAATAAATTGTAGCTGCAGGCAAGGACAAAACTGAATATTTTAGATAATTAATTGTAAAATCGATGACAAGGATGTCAGCTGATTTCAAAAAAACTTCCTAATTACAAAATTTCTTAACGTCACGAGCAACGATGAGAAAACACTTGAACTTTGAGTTTACCCATTGTATTTATAAAGTTTGTAACTTTGTGTGGAATTTTTGTGTTTGAGCAAATAATAGAAATCAAAATTGGATTTCAGAAAATTGCGTTTCAATTTTGGTTATTTTTAGATGTGACCGGCTACAGTTCGACGCCAAAAAGAAAACTTAACTCAAAATTGGGTCGTTTAGTAAAATTGAAGTGAAGTGGTCTAGACTAAAAATTTATCGAGTTTGCTTTACGATAAAAAAATATAAAAATAAATTTTAGATCGAATTACTAGCAATAATAATAAATTACGGAAGAAATAATAATATAAACAATAAACATTCTATGTACGTACCATGACGGGCAAAAATGAGTTTTAAGGTCGTCTTTACCTTCAAACTAATAATAAAAAGAGTTCACAATTTCAAAAATGTCGTCTCTATGACCGGCATAACACTAACGACGATAATAATAATAATAATGTAGATACGCACTTAAACGATCAAATTACTCATTCCCGGTTAGATTTGCATTGATGAGCGGCGAATTTGTGCGCGAACAATACCAAATCGACGACCATCCGAAACTGACCATTCTGCTTGAATTTAATTTTATCATCCAATTTTTTAATACAAAATTGATAACAGTAATTGATGCGGTTTACTATCAAATAAGGCTGCTCGTGATAATTTGACACGCTAATATTCGATGACTTTTATCAAACGTGGAGAAGATCTAAAAGTAGACACGGAATCGTCCAAGGTTACACCCAATGACCTTTTAACACTCAGGTGACAATAATTATAAATAATTTTATCAACAAACAACGCATAAAACTGTAAATTCGAGAAAAAAAATATGGAGGCAAGGTAATTTTTTAAAAATTTACAGAAAAGGATAATTTATAAATCGAGATCAAGGTTATTTGCTCAGTGCACTTAACTTTACGGTAGTCTTACTATGGTAGTCATTACGAATTAATTTGTAATCTTTACTACAAATAAAAAAGTCTCTTTTAAGTCAATAATAATTATCACGAGAGATTATTATGTTAACCTGTTCTTGACGTTCATCCTGTTAGCTATAATCGATTGCAAATACATTTAATTATTATACATGTACATATATGGATTGATAATTGCGTCAATAGTAGACAATCAAAAACACCCCAAAACTTTAATAAACCTTAATACACCCCAATCCATTATTTGTATAAAAATTGGGATTTTCATTTTCACAAAAAAATTTGAAACATGCAAAATCACTTTTTTTTTGTTCATCTGCATTTTTTAAATTTTTTCACACCGTTTCTGACTGACAGCGACTTAAACAATACTCTGTAAAAGACAAAAAATATTTTCATCGATATGCAAAAACTAGAAAATAAACTCAAAAGAATTTCAAGTAGATTTTGTGGTATATTAGTATGTTTTTGTAAAGTGCAAGATTTAACAGAGCTTAACAAAACGTTAAATCAATAAAATTGTAACAGTAAAGTAAAAAAATACCTACGTAGAAAAATTGTTACTATAAAAACCAAAAAGATATGAATTACCACTTGACAGGTTCGGCTTAAAAATATTTAAAAATGAAATATTTCCATAAAAGAATTAAATATTAAAAATTAAAATGAGTAATACGCTATAAGGCCCTATTTCACGGCTATTGCCGATCTTCAGTCGTACCTAACTCTAAATTAAGTGAAAAAATATTTATTTATTTATTTTTATTTTTTTATTTTTTTTTATTGTTGGTGCACGTTTTGGGAATATAAAAAAAAATTGAAGATAATAAAATTTACAAAAAAAGTGTTTAAAAAATTTTGCTGTAAATCGTTGTTTGTTTGAGAAAAAAATGCTTCAAAATGCACAATTTATTTATTTATTCTTTGTTTAATTTAGTTAATCCAAAATTAAACTAAAGCATTTTTGGGAATTATAAGTAATACGAGAATCTCTCAAAGCAGGATTATTGGTTGTTCACTTGGCAACATCATCAGCTACAATCCTCTGACCATTAACCCTTCGATATATGTATATTATTTTTTCCATTGACGAAAAGTAAGTGCATGACGGAAAAAAACGGTATGACGTGTGTAGCGTCTTACGTATTTTATAAACGGGTATCTCAGACTTTTAAATCAAACTATAATATTACATTGTTACACTCAGTGGCGTATTTACCTTGGGTCCACGACCCGGGGCGGCGGACATTTTTGGGCACTTTTTATAATCATTAAATACACCGAGAGAAAATATAACTTTATAAAACCAATATTTTCTTGATACACAGTAAAAAATTTCTGCCGTGTAAAATGTATAGTGTTGTTGGTAAATAATTTAGTGTACATTTTTACACTAACAGTGTTAATAAAATGTAAAGTAATGCTTAATTTACACTTTATTAACACTGTTAGTGTAAACATTTACACTAAAAGAGTGGACCTATATGAACACTAAGTTGTGTTCATATAGGTCCAATAGTGTAAAATATTTTTTACTGTGTACAAGAATCAAAAATCAAGAAAAAAAATATATATTACTTGGAAAAAATATTTCCCATAAAGACTAACAATTTTAATACTGCTGCTGATACTGCTGTGACTTCCTCCGCATTCTTAAGAGATTTAAATTCAACTTCTTCGCTGTCTGCACCTTTCCATGAAGATTCTGCTTCCACCAGTAAACTTCCAAGTACAAATTCTTTTGTAGTCGAAAATGATCCAGCTCTGTGGCTAGTAAATGAAAACTTAACAGATTATTTTTCAAGAAATGGCTTTGAACAAAATATTGAAGACGAAAAATTTCCGAAATCTGAACAAAGAGCCGTTGATTTTTTTTAAAAGAAATCTTATAAACGGGGAAAAGGTTTCTCGAAATTAATAAATTTACTCGAAATCACTTGGGTCTGTATTTTGCGTACCATGGCGTCGTTTTGTTAGCGAAAAAATTCCACTTGCTTCTGGTCAAAGTTTCAGTGATTGGAATTATGGGTAACCGGAATTATGCGTACGAAAGACTTCATGTATACATGAAACTACCTACGTTGGGGAACAAAAATTGTGTTCTGAAAATGAAAAATCGAGAGCAAGCCGAAGACAAAATTGACTCCAAATTATTAATATACGAGGGCGGAGTGAGAATGGGTTGAGAGTGAGTTCTGGTAAAAATGAAACAAGGAATAATATTTTTGGTAAAAAAAAATTTATTTTATATTACACTGAATCATTATTTGTCTTTTATACCTTAACAACGACATATTTTAAATAGGCTATAATGCCCTCCCTAGAGCGTATAAATCATAATGCCCGCTTATTATGCCCTCTCATTCGCAATTATAATAATCTAATTCAAAAAATGTACCATTTTGTTGTTTACAATTTTATTTAAAATTAAAAGTACAACTTGCAAATGAAGATCCACTAATGGAACAATTAAACATTTTAAAAAAGTAATTAAATTTAGCAATCATCAAATTCAAAATTTATAATTAAATTTTACGTTCAGCGAAGATATTTGTAATATATTAATAATAAGTGTACGTCTTCGCAAAATATAAGTATTATTTATTTAAACAATCTGACTAGTTTCGCATGTTGCATATGCAACTTCAAGAGATTCTACAAAATTCTTCAAAATTTATAAAATTTTTAAATGTTGGCAAATTCAAAAACAAATTCAAAAAATATAAAACGTTGTATGCAACGAGCATTACCCGATGTTTATGCTCTCGAGCAACTTAAAAAATCTCGGGCCTAGCCGCCTAGCGGCCCTCGCCCTTTTAAATTGGTTGCCCTCGACATAAACATCTTTATAATGCCCTAGATACATAGATAACTATTTCAACGTAGTCGCCTTTTAGCTCGATATACTAATGCCCGATTTCTTCACCTTGAGATAGCTGTCGGATAATGAATCGGGCCGACAAATTAATCAAGTAACCAATCAAATTGTTTATTTGTTATTTTGAGTTTAAATTGCGATTGTCTGATTGATTACTTGATTGATTTGTCGGCCGGATTCATTATCCGATGGCTATCTCAAGGTGAAGAAATCGGGCATTAGTCCAACGTTTTTCCAACTTTTCGATCCCTTCCGAATAATACGATTTTTCCAAACCTGCAAAATAGGCGTTTGTTGCATCGATTATTATGCTCATTAAAGCCGAATCTCTTTCCGCCGGGTAATTTCTTCAAGTTTGGAAACAGGAAATAGTCGCAGGGGGTTAGGCCAGGAGAATATGGTGGATGGGCAATTCAGCAATTCGAATCATAATTCATGGATTTTTGCCATGGCTACTACACACGTGTGCACCCGTGCATTGTCTTGATGGAAGAGAACTTTTGTCTTTGCCGAATGCGGTCATTTTTCTTTCAAGACACCATTGAAACGATCCACTGTTTAGACTGTTCCTTAGTCTCCGGTGTATAGTGATGGATCCATGTTTCATCCACAGTTATGAAACGTTGCAAAAACTTCGCTTTATTGCACTTGAACATCGCCAAAGCTGCCTCCGAAGTTGTCACATCTGTGCGGTTTTGGTCGACTGTAAGCAAACGCGGCACTCCACGCGCGGGTAACTTTTTCATATACAAATGTTCGTGTAATATATTGCGCACACGTTCATCTGAAATGCCCACTATCTCGGCTATCTCGCTCATTTGGATTTCACTATCATGGTTTTTGTCAACCATTTCTGGTATGTTGACTTCATTTGAACGTCCTGAGCGATCGGCATCAGTTGTGTTAGTACGACCACAACGAAAATCATTAAACCGCTTGTGAATCATTTTAATCGATGGTGAAAAGTCCCCATAATATTTATCAAGCCTTGTTTTGATTTGCGTAATGGTTTTTCCACACAAAAAAATAATGTTTAATTAACACACGAAATTCACTTTTTTCCATGTTTGCAATACTACGATGGATTGTCTGGTTTCAATGGCTGTCAAAACTGAACTAAATGACAGATCTGTCTGAAAATTTTAATTTGGTCTAGTGACAGATGGTATTGACCAATGACATTTTTGGTTTGCGATTGGGAGCCCTCTGTTGCAATTTTACCAGACTTCTCACTCCGCTCTCGTATATACTAAGCAAAATAAAACAATAACAAACGCAAATTGACATGTCTAATCTCAGTCTGACTCAATGGTCATACCATATATTGACCCACATCAAGCTAGCGCCGCCACTTTTGCAAATATTAAAAAAAATTATATGGGAATTTGTGGCTAATTAGTTGCCGCAATCGCGAGTTTATCGCTCTTACCGTTCGCGAATTACAGCCGTTTGAGAACGGCCGAACGGTAAGAGCGATAAATTCGCGATTGCGGCAACTAATTAGCCACAAATTCCCATATAATTTTTTTTAGGATTTGCAAAAGTGGCAGCGCCAGCTTGATGCGGGTCATATATTGGTACATACATAGATGTATGTATAATTATTATCTACGATGAAATAAAAATGATATTATAATTTTTCGCACCGCTTTCGAGCTAAATTAAATTAAATAATATTTACTTATACCATCCGCTCGTATAGGTGCGAACCGACAAACAATAGTTTTACAAATAAAATGATAAATAAAGCATAAGGTACTCACAAAACAAAATATCAATTTAAATATTGTTTTATTGCAATGATAACAACCATCAAAAGGTGGTCAACTTTATTAATGATTAGTTGAGCATTCAATGGGGAAAGATATAATTAGAAGTTTATGCTGCATTTAAATTTTTTAACTCAACCCTCTCCTTCACTCTTTTCAATTTTCCAATTAAAAATTTGCAAGGCGTGCTGATTCGTATTTTGCCTCCACGGCTACTAAGCGAATCGATTAGCTTCCAATCGATCGCCCGAATTTCCTGTTGGCACTTGATGGTGAATTTGGTGTTAGTTGGAACGCCTTCGATGATGTAAAGTCGAATGAACTTTTTACATTTTGAGTCCCGATACTCGATAAAATAATCGTCTTTGATCAGTTCGGTTATGTCGAAACCGATTTCCTCATACACCTCCCGAATGGCACAACGAATTGGTGCTTCTCGCCTGTCAAGTTTTCCTTTCGGAAATCCCCATGGTTCGGTGTGAACGCTTGATTGTACCATCAATACACGCGAAGCATCTTCCGATAGAATCGCGGCACCATAGGTAGGCAAACTATTTTTGTGTTTGGTCCAATCTTGGTAACGACCATCTAATTCGCCAACGTACGACCGCAGGGTAGGCTCTATATTGTGCAGGTGCCGAGCGAAAGCAAACAAAGTGCATCGCCGCATTGTTGAGTCGTCGTGGTCGTCTATGTAACGATAATATGCACTTTCGACTCGAAACATTCTCGCATAAAAATCATCATTTTCGTAGTATTTTATCGAATACTCGTCGATTAGTTTTAGTGCAACTTCGATGGAAATATTGCACCACGTATCGGGTTTGCGTTTCTCGCATCCCCGCGAACGCTTATCGCCCGTCACACTATCCGCAGCTCTCTTCAAACCAAACGACATTTGTGGAGTAATTGGGCATGGTGCGACGTAGTGTGTTGTTTTAGTCGGATCAACTGGTAGATCTTGCGAAATCTCAATTGGTGTGTTGGGAATTATTGTCATATCGACGGCTTGGTTTTGACGACAACCAAATATCGGTTCGATACCTTTAAGTTGCGTTGCGGTACCATTTATTTTCGGATGCTTGCTTACCAAGTATCGTCTGACACATTTTGGAGCTTGCAAAATATTATTACCTGTAGGAATTGTCTTATCGACGACTAGGTTTTGTAGACAACCAAATGTCGGTTCGATACCTTTAAGGTGCGTTGTGGCACCGTTTACTTTTGGATGCTTGCTTACCAAGCATCGTCTGGCACATTTTGAATCAGATGCGAACATTGTTTCCGACGTGATAATATTTTGCGACATTTTGGGAAATATGGATAAATGATGCTTTTAAGCAAACGTAAGCGTATGAAAATGAGAGCGACAAAATTGATCAAAGTTTAAAAACTAAATTATATTTAGTCGCAAAGTCCTATAGTAGATACCCATCGAATCACCGGATCATCGACTCAACGGATGATCGACTCAACGGATCAACAAAAATGCATTGTCCGATAAAATGACGTTCGAGTATGTTCTTATTGACGCATAAATAAAAATTTAATCCGCCTATACGCGAATGTTCTTAATACGTACCGAAGATTGTCACGTATTAATTATTATATAAATATTTATTTAAAAAAAAATAAGGATTACAAATAACAGAAGAGTATTATAGGTATACCATGTATTGGTCATACCATTGTAAATACCATAAATAAATAAATGCCATAAATACCATTATTATTATCAATGCCCGATACCGATGTTTGACTTATAACATCAAGGATTTGGTTATCGATGTCGTCAAAAGTGTCTTTAAATGGGGCACCACCGCCAGTCAATATTCGGCTCTTATTGCTTTTTGTGCTTTTTTATTTTTTGTTTTGGTCATCTTGCGATAACTAAAACACAAATTGAAGTTATTTTATGCACATAAATTTTATTAACTTAAGCTGGATTTATAGTTTGACGGACTGCAAACGTAAACGCACTGGAATATAACAAACGGACTGTAAAATATTGTTACATTTATAAATCGACGGAACGGAACTTTTGAATGCCATTTGATATAACCTAAAAATTTTAGGAATCAGCCATACAAATTATACAAAACTAGCTGGAAAGCCCGTCCACGGACGGGCCTCTAGACCCGATTGGTTGGAAACTCGATTGATGTGCAACTCGTCCCAGGGGGAGTACCGTCGTCGGTACTTTAATATTTTTTGGTTGGTAAAAAATGACACGCTGGAGCAGCAGCAGCAGCAGGAGCAGCAGCAGCAGCAGGAGCAGCAGCAGCGGGCTGGGATTTTATGTATTAAGATGAATTTTGACACTAACATCACACAGAATTCTTTCTTTGATTGGCTGCACGTAAGAAACGCACTGTAAAAGATGAAAGTTCGTCATCTCTTCCGTTCCGTTTCCGCTTATGTTTATTTATAAACAAAAGTACATAAATTTTATAGTTTTTGATCTTTTTGCAGTGCGTTTACGTTTACAGTGCGTCCAACTATAAATTCATCTTTAGATTTTCTTACTTCTCGCCACTGCTTCAAATTTTTTGATCCACCGGTTGGAAACAAATTTAGAATATCTGTTACTTCCTCCCACATTTTTTGACAATCTTTATAGGTAAAATATTTGGTAAATTTACCATCAATCAATTTAGTTTTCATTTTAACAAACTCTATTACTGTTTGTTTTTGTTCAGTGTTTATAGTTGCAGCCCTTTTAGCCATAATTACACTGCACAATGTAATTATTGTAAACGACACCACAAATGATAGATCACAGCTGAGCAGAACAAACAAATTTTAATCACGTGACGTGGTGTGTTCATAAGTAATTGAAAGTCATATACGCAAACTACTGTCGACTTCCCTTTAGTATTCAAAAATACGACTTGTGCGCATAGTGTTGGTCGTATGCGCAATGGACCAAACGAACCTGTTCCAGATGTTTGGTACCCAAATTCCTTGAAACTACTAACTACACTTCTAAATACTTGAGAGTTGCCCTATACAAGGAACTTTGGTGGGACCTCTACATTAAAGACACATATGTGTCTTTACATGTGTACATATGTACCAGAGCAGGGGGTGCAATAGCCACTAAACCAACAGCAAACTATATATTAAAAATACTACACAATGCTATAATCAGATATAGTATATTAGGACCTACGCTTCCTTGGTTTGGGGTACGCGTCCAAATCTCACTTGGACAGACTTATAAGTACTAAAATGTCGTGTTCCAAAACCAATTTTTTTAATTTTGCATTTAAATTTATTTTTGTTTCAATTTTGTAAATTTGAAATTTTTATTTGATTGTTTTTGAAATTTAATTTCATTTTGTTGTAAATATTTTTGTAAAGTTGTAAATATTTGAAATTTTGCCCGTGCCAATATTTTATTATTTTATGTTGGTACGAAAATGGATTATAGCTTTGCTTTTGCCGGGTCCGTCAAAGTGGACGGACGCGTTTATGGAGAGTTTTCGTTAAATTCTATAATTTGCGTTTCCGTTCCGGTTTGAGATTTGAAAATGTTGTGAATAAAGTTTTTGAATTTGATGCAAGTGGATTTTTATTTCATAATGTGAATTATTTTTGTCTCAAATTGGACAAGTTTTGAAGATAAAGTTTTTGATGACTAATTTTGGATGATATACGAGTATTTGGATTTGGAGTATTTGGAGTAATTGGATGGTTTTGTAAAATGAGAATTTGTTTGAATTATAAAATTTGAAGAAAATTGGATTGGATTAAAAAATTGAAAAAAATTGAATTCCATGCTAAAAAAATGTGTGCTCTCTAACAAAATTAATTGGAGGAAGGACAGATAGTATTTTATAAAATTGGGGGCATGGCATAATATACACACAACATTGCAACAAGACGTGCCATAAAGATCCATGGATCCCCGCCGACAGACAAAATAATTCCTCCAAAACACATTAATCCAAAAGCTAGGTAAAATGAGCTTGAAGATTATTGAAGGTATAAGGCGATTCTTCAGTCTTCCTTGCAATTACATGCCATGAATAATAACCAATAACCCGGCAGTTCCTCTCTTATTTGTTTCAGATCCTCGCCTTCTTGACTCAGATAGGTAATCACCTAGGCTTTCGGCGCAAGCAGACAAAGGAAGCTTAGCAGTCTGCGAGCACTACACCATGCCTCTTATGGCTTTTTCTTTTAAAACCCCACTAACCAGTAATCTGAGTTCAGTGTTCCTGCAAATTCTGCCGCAAATGCCAAAACGCAATATACGAAATACAAATGGCCAAGCTTTGACCCAAATGCACTAAACTACAATTTAAATATAAATTTAACCATATAAATTCTCATCTCGATGAGATAGCTGTTGACAGCTTGTTGTCAAAAGTTTTTGCATAACTTTTTCCGAATACTAGCAAATGCTCATCTCTGAGCCCCCAGGTTTCAAACTCATAAATTGTATCACTAATACTGTACCTGATCACTTTCACCAGAAAACCAACCATCCAACTTGACTTGGTTGTCTTAACACTGTAGAACGTAGAACCCAAAAGCTGGTGTCTTACCTCTTTTATTTGGAACAATAGCGTTGAAAGTTTTGGAAGTGCTGATACTGCACAATGTCTTCTATGCTTTAACAACTCAGCTATGTAAAAATTTTGTACTTTTACTCCGACTCAATGAAGTCAAGTGGTTGATGCCATGTGTTTAGTATTTGCCACAGCTTTCTTTTCACAACTAGACTCAGAGACAAAAGTAGCTTAAACATTTGTCTTTCCCAGGTAGAACAAAATATTGCGCAATATCAGCGCAACATTTGGCCAATATTCGAAAATTACTCATATTGGCTAGCAATATTGGTGGAATATTGGAGAAATATTGTATATCCATGTTGGAACAATAATTTATTATTAAAACCAACATTAATATCAAAACAATAGCGAATATATTTCCCAAATAACTTCATACTTATAGAAATTAAAGAAATAAAATTTAAAAAATTTATTACAAAATATTTAATTTTTACAAGAAAGCGTTGTAGGTCCAACGGTAGACCGGTACAGTTTCAAATCCATAGGACGGTCCGGTTCGGTTTCGATTCCCAGGTAAGTTAAAAAAAATATAATTTATATTTCAGTTACTTTTCAGATTTAGAGACTGCTCCGAAACTACAACATAGAGAAGAAATTGCGGGATCTCTCAGGCAATCGATACCACGAATTGAACTTTTTCCTATAGACTATAACAAAGACGACAATTTTCTGAGTATATTAAAAAAAAATTATTGTGGATTATCCATTTGTTTTCGAGAAAACGGCATTTAAAAATCTAAATTTTATATTATGCAATTTACATAGGGACCAAACTACGATTTCTGCACGGGTATTCTGTCACGCGTACGTGTGCTCTAGTATTTTACTAGTATTATTTAGCACTAGTATAGTATAGTATTCATAGCACTAGTATTTTATGGACAATTTTTATTAGATAAATGCAGAACTAGTTTTTAGGATGGGTTCGTGATTTGTGGTGGTTGCTGTCGTCAAAACGGCGCGTAGAGCTCCGAGCATAAGCGTTTGCTCGCTATAAACATCTCTGTATGCTCTGTATGCAGCTCCAACTGGCCAAAAATACTACTCGAAAGGGGTGAATCCTTATGGAAAAATACATCTAAAGTTTTGATTTTTAAATTCCGTTTTCTCGAAAACTAATGGATAATCCGCAATGATTTAGTACTTAAATAAAATGCTCGGAAAATTGTCCTCTTTCCAATAGTGGATAGTTAAAAGTTCAATTCGTGGTATCGATTAACTGACAGTAACCGAAATTGCTAAGCCAATATAAATATAAATAAAATTAAGTAAGCAAATTTGTAAATTAAAATAAATAAATAAAATTACTAGATACTTATTTTTCGCAGTTTATTAAAAACAAGTGTTTTATTTTTTATTTATCAGCATGGCATGTTTCATGTGACTATACACATAGGTACTATAATATGTTCAGATGCTATTTGAAAATGGTATTGCTTTACAGAAATTTGAAGTATTTGTATAAATTATAGTATAAAATATACAAATGTATACAGTTCGACCAAACTAAGAAAAGCTCTGAAGGGGCGTGGCTGGCGCTGATGAATTTAAATATGTAGACTCAAAAGAAAATTAAAGTGCATTCTAACCTAAACAAGTACTTACCAAATAATGTTTAATTAAATTGATTTATTAAATATAGCTATGAAGTGTTGTTCTAAAAGAAACACTTTTCTGTCGACAATAAAGCTCAAATATAAAAAACACGAAAACGAACAAGACAAAAAACCAGCACAATGACAATTGACACACAATGATTTGTAACTTTTACAACAGAATGTACATGAGAAATAACTCGATGTTCATTGGTTCATTCAAATTTTTATCAAATTATTTGACATATTTTCCGAGGTTTTCCTTAGCTTGGTGGCACTGTATGACATAATAATAATTGTATATTCTAGAAATTACTTTACTCTGCATGTGAAGATATGTGTATAGTCACAACATAAAACATGTCATGGTGATAAATAAAAATAAAACAAAAAACACTTGTTTTTAATAAACTGCTAAGAATAGGTACTTTTTAATTTAATTTATTATAAGATTATAACTAATACTTTGCACATCACTAAAATTATAAATATAGTGAGTAAGTTATAAATAATTATCAAACATTTTTTTATTTCCAATAATGGTAAATTTAAATTGGAAGCGATGTTGAGTAATATTGTCTGCAATATTCAACAACATTGCCTGCTATATTGTGCAATATTGTGCAACGTTGCAAATTGTTCACAGTAGTGTATTACGCCAATATTTGACGCAGTATAGCCTCAACGTTGAATGCAATATTAAACAATATTGAGTGCAACCTTGCAAATTGTTCTCATTAGTATATTGCGATATATTGGCATGAAGATTTCACCAATATGAGACGCGATATGGCCCCAATATTGAAGGCAATATTGCTTTAATATTGCTATCAATATTGTGCAATATTGCGCAACATTGAAAATTGTTCTCATTAGTATATTGCGCTATATTGACCGCAATATTGCGCCAAAATTTAAAGCATGAAGAACTAATATTGCCTCAATATTGCCTGCTACCTGGGTTCGGACAAACGATGCTGGAGTTTGTGACCAGGTTTGGTGCATTCTAGCATTTGCCAGTATCACGGAAAATCTATTATGTAAATTGGTCTTTTGGTTCTAGAAGGTGGGTATCTGAAACAAAAAAACGTGGAGAGGATTGTGGAATCTGGAGTTATTATTAGTAGTGTCGTGTCGTGCAGATTCAACGGAAGCTGCGTGATTATTTCGGTTTTCTTAATATGTAAAATATCTTTAAGCTTGTAATTTTATAGTAGATTTTTGGGAGATCTCGAAGCTTTGTAAAATTTTGTTACTCTTTGGCAACATCTATTACTGACGACCTATGAAACTTTCACAGCATGTCTTAGTCTTATCACAATATTGGGCGAGTGAAATAGGATGTATATACATTAGGATGTACAGAGAGAGGGTATATGGAAAATAGTGAGATAAGAGGTCCATATTCTAAAATAAAATAAAAACAATTGAATTAACCCCACATAGCCAACATCCTTACATGCGTGTTTAAGGGGTTGTCTAACTCACTATTAGATGTTTTTACAAAATTTATACCGGTGCTGAATGAGTTAGCCGAAAAACTAACTGTAAAAACTTATTTGTGCAAATTCCGGCTTTCCTAATTATTTTAAAGAAAAAATGAAAGACACAAAAGCAATGCAGTAATATAAACTACGAATGATAAGATCATTATATTTCATCTAATAGCTTTTACTCTAAAGGGGGCTAAATATGCTTTTAAAATTGTTAAAATTTTTATTTATCAGACTGGCCATGAAATAACTTCAATTTAATTTCTATAAATTACCTTAAAACTGACATGGCTAGTTTGATAAATGAAAGTTTTAACAATTTCAAAAGCGATTTTTAACTTCTTAAGTAAAAGCTAGATGAAATCTAATGCTCTTATCATTCACAGTTTATATTTTTGCATTGTTTTTGTGTCATTTTTTTTTCAATGTTTTCATTTTTTCTCCTGGGGAGCAGGAATTTGCATAAATAAGTTTTTACATGTTAAATTGCTATGTTCGGCTAAGAGCCAATATCATAATAGAACAGGGCATTAAAATTTAAAAGGCGACTTAAAACAAAACAGACCAATAAAAATCATTAGTTTTGTTTTAAATCGCATTTTAAATTTTAATGCCCTCTGTAAACTTTTATTATAAAATTATTGACCCTAACTTATTCAGCACCCGGTATACGAAAAAATTAACTTGACATTTAAACGTAAATTTGAAATTATTATTCATATTTTTTGGACGTGGTTGGGAATACTGTATCGGGAATTGCTCGACCAGTTGGCGCTTTTCCGCGAATACCGGCTTTGCTCGGAGCATGTGCGCTTTTCCGTAAGAAAGGGCGAATTGCTTTCTGTTCTTAATAGGATCAAAAATAAGCCCTTATCTGGACCAGATGGTTTGCCCTGTAATGTCTTGAAGAGAGTTCTGCACTTGGTCATCGAACCACTTGCTTTTCTTGTAACTTATCATTTTTCCTAGTCAATTGAAGTTATCTGTCGTGTGTCCAGTTCACAAGAAAGGAAAGCAAACGTGTCCTTCTAACTATCCCCCCATACTTGACTATAGAGTAGAGCATTATTAATTACGTGGACCATTCCCAGTTGATGTGTAAGCTGGATAGATACGGAGTTAACATTAAGTATACTGGCTCGGATGGCATTTGACGAGCTTATAAGTCCTCGTTTTCGCCAGTAATCATGGGAGTACCACAGGGTTCAATCTTGTGCTCGATGCTCTTCCTAATTTTCGTTAAAGATCTTATAGCATTTATTGATTTTCTCATCTTAATATCTGCGGACGACACTTCTAGTGTCGTGTCATCTCAATTCCTGCAATTGCTGAAGAATTGTGCTGATCAACTTCTGGTCCAGCTAAGTTGGTGGTTTGGCCATAATAAACTACATTTAAATCGTGCTAAGGCTCACTATATGGTGTTTCATAATCGACAAAATCGTGATGACCTTGACCTTGAACTCCGATTGAATTCCTTGGAGATTGAGAGAAAATCCAATTTTAAATTCTTGGGCCTGAATATTGACAATAAATTGATCTGGAAAAGTCACTGCGTTTCTCTTATTGGTAGCTTTAACTCTCTATGTTATCAGATACGTAGATTGAGAAGTGTTATTGACATCGATATATTTCTAATATTTTACTATGGGCTGATTTTTTCGAGAATATCTTACGGTGTCTGTTTTTGGGGTTCTTCCGCTAAAGATGTTTTAATTTCACAGAAGAGGATTGTTAGATGTATTGCGGGCGCTGGTATTGGTGACTCGTGTAGACCGACATCTGTGGGGTTGAAGGTTCTTTCCTTGCCCAGTATTTACGTCTTGGAAGTTTTGACTTACACCTATCAACACAGAGGCAAATTTAAACGACACGTTGAGGTTCATGACCACGATACTCGTCATAAGTTTAATTTTTGTCCAACTCTGACCTCTTTTAAAATAACGAGAGAGTCTCCTGAAGCGATGAGGATCAGCCTATTTAATGCACTTCCTGCGGTCCTCATAATTGCGGGTCACTTAAATTGTTTAAAAAACATCTGAAGCGCTTTTTGCTGGGGCACTCTGTTTACGAGTTTCTAGAAAAAATTGAGAAATATGGCTGAAGTTGGCTCTCTGCCGCTTCTATCTTGCTTTTTGTAGTTATTTTTTGTGTGTATTTAGTTATGTTTTTTTTTGTCTTGACTTGAAATTATTTTATTATATTCTCCTCCAAATTAATAATTTTGTTAATTTTTTTTAATTTATTAATATTTTTTTAATTTTGTTTTGATCATATTTTAATCATTGTGGTAAATTCAATAATAATAAAATATCCTAAAGTTAAAAACAAAATTAAATTAATCACACATAATTCTTCCATCTCAAAACAAATTCGGTAGAAGATAAAATTGTATATGATACACGTGTTGGAATGTATCATTATCACACGCGTTCGATAAGATTTACTTTCCAAACAGATATCAAAATCTAAAAAAAATACAAATATTTAAGCATTTCAAATAATTATTTCAATGTTTTGTGGTTTATGTAGTGAAACATGATAGTAACTTTTAAGAACTAAAATGCAGTTTCCTCAAATAACGTACACTGTAAAAAAAGTTTCTATTATAAAGAAATTATCATAAATAAAATAATTTAATAATGTTAACCTTAGCATTAACATTATTTAATCAACTTCACAAAACGTAATCATTATTTTAATAAAATAATTAACCAGATTTTTATTCCTCATTAGTGCACAAATCGAATGCTGTAATAATAGCATTACACAAGGTGTCCCAGAACTCAACGTCACCCCTTGGAGGGCTGATAGGCCAGCTCATAACTGACCAGAAAATCAAATATGACCTTAGTAAAATATCGTTGTAATTTTTTTTTCATTTTTTTTATATAATATATATTAATTTCAAAAAGTTAATTTAAAAATTTATAAACCAATGGCAAATAATTTTTACTGTGTAGCTTTGTGATTATAATATAATAAGTATTGCAGGTTTTAAAGTTATCTAAATATACTTAACAGGTGTATGAGATATGGAAATCTCCTGGTTAATGCAAATAAATGGTTTAAAAAGCCGAATACATTCCAAATTCTTTTTAAATTATTTGCACAATGCAAACCAACAATCTTAATATGAAATTTGTTTTAATTTTATTATTTTTTAAATTTTCAAACGGTGCCAATTCGTATCTCGATATTGAAGATGAAGTAAATTACTACGAAAATCTCATCAAAACCGAAATCTACCGAGCTAATCATTATCAGCTGCCCACAGACAATGAGCAGTATAGACCACAGGACAGCCTCTCAATTGAAGGTAAAAAATTTTTATAGTCAATTTTTTCTCAAATTTTTAATTTCAGATTTTGGACTTTGGGATTTTATTGTTGTGGGTTCCGGTTGTGGTGGTGCAGTTGTTGCAAATAGATTGTCCGAGGTTCAAAAATGGAAAGTTTTGCTAATAGAAGCTGGAGGTTCCGAAACAAATTTTTCGATTATTCCAGCTATGCATAACTATTTGCACATGTCAAGATTTAGCTGGGGCTACTATAGCACCGAGCAAAAGTACGCGTGCTTAGGTAAATTTTATTTTTACCTTCTAAATGCGATTTTAAATATATCGAAGCCCAATTTTCACATGTATATTGTATTTATATTTTTAAGGGATGCGTGGAAATCGCTGCCCTATTGTAAGAGGGAGAGCCTTAGGAGGCAGTAGCGCGCTAAACTACGAGACTTACGCAAGAGGAAATAAAGCTGATTATGACAGATGGGCAGAGCAAGGAAATCCCGGTTGGACTTACGACGAAATCCTTCCTTATTTTATAAAATCAGAAAATTCTGAAGTGCATGGAGATCCTGGATATCACGGAAGAAATGGTTACTGGAACCTCAAGTATAATAAACCGTTTAGTAAGCAATCTGCAGATTTTATAGAAGGCAGCAGAATTGTGCATAATTTTAGAAGCAGAGATTATAATGGAAGAGATGAATTGGGAACTTTTCAAGTACAAACAAATAATATTCGAGAATTTCGTGACAGCTCCAATAGTGCTTTTTTAAATCCTGTAAATAATAGAAGAAACTTAAAAATTATAACCAATGCTTACGTCACCAAAGTAAATATAAACTCTTACACCAGAACTGCGACGGGAGTTCAATTTGCAAAAGACGGCCATCTATATAACGCCAGAGCAGGTGTTGAGGTTATCTTGTCGGCTGGGGCAATCAACACTCCCCAGATTTTAATGTTATCTGGCGTTGGACCCCGAGATCACTTAAGAGACATGAATATTCCATTAATCGGTAACCTTCCAGTTGGCAAAACCCTTTACGATCACAGTTTGTTTTACGGTGCTTATATTGGCACAAACCACACAGAACCATATTCAAACTTACGACAACAAATCCGAGAGTTTCTGCAAGATTACGGTCCCTTAACAATGTACTCAAATATTCAAGTTATTGGATTCTATAGAACTAAATTCGAAAATAATCCATCTTACCCAGACCTTGAGATGGTAGTAAGTATAGTCGATTCGCTAGAAACAAAAACGTTTTTAGTTCGAGATTTAAGATTGAAGGACGAAACCTACCAAGCCATCACGAACAGTTTATTACATTATCGAAGCATTATGAATACTTTTCAGTTTGTTCTGAAAGCTCAATCAGTTGGTTCGGTAACGCTCAAATCTAAAGATCTGTATCAACATCCAAATATCAATAGTAACTATTTGGCCAAAACTTATGACGTGGAGATTTTGTACCAAGGGATTCTAATAATGCAGAAAATTATAAAAACAGAACCATTAAGAAGAATTAATGCAACCCTGATTACGGTGGACTATCCACAATGCAGAAGCCATGAAATGGGAAGCAAAGATTACTGGATTTGCGCTATTAGACTTATGACGGCATCCGCTTATCATCAAAGTGGAACTTGTAGAATGGGACCCAACCCTAAAACTTCTGTTGTAAACAATAGAGGAATAGTGCATGGATTTAAAAACTTACGAATTGCCGATGCCAGTATTTTTCCATCGTTGACAGCTGGTCATACTGCAGCACCTACTATTATGATCGCTGAAAGAATTTCAGATTTTATCAAACATCAATATGGAATACCTATTCAGCCAATTACGAATGTAATTTATTAGTTGGTAAAATTAATTTTTTGATGGTTCATGCGGAGGGAAACTTATTATTCACCATATTGGTATAACAATCTTGAAACTACACTTATTAATCTTGAAATTCTTTATATAAAATATAACGAACTAATTTGAAAATTAAACGCTAGTTTTAGTTTTCCCTCAACAGTTGAAAACGACAAAAGTAAATGTTGTAAAATTTTCTAGTAGCAATAGCCGCTACTCCACATAAAAGTATCATCCCTGTATGTAAAATTAATGAAACATGTTTTCGGAGAAGATATGTATCGATTAGTAATAATATTTTAAATTACACCACCTAACCAGGCCCGTGCCGTTGATAAATGCAGGGTGGGTGCAAGATTCTTTTAAAAAGCTGAGTAAATCCAAATGAAAAAAAATTTTCCCTTCTAAAGTCATTTTCCACATCCGTCACTGCAAATTGGCGCTCTAGGTATTGGTTAGAGATTTCATCTATCAAAAATTGCACCGCTGATGAACTTCACCGGATACGATAATCGCTCCTGCACAAAAATGATTTTGAAATCAATGGGTCGTCGGTTCCGTCATGGAAACCGTCCAGAGAACTTAATAAAATAAAGATATTGCCTAACATCTTTTGGGATCTAAAATTGATGGAACAAAACGATCAGGGACGACCGAAACTAATCAGTTTTGAAAAAATTCCCACTGATCAAAGTGTACTCAAAAGATTGAAAACATTGTTTTTTTTTACAGTAAATTGGGATATGGTATGTTCTTGCAATAAAACAATCTTTGTATCAACCATAGTTTCGGCCTTTATAGGCCATCTTCAGAATACTCTACAAAAAACAAATAAACTAAAAAAACATCATAATTCACAGGTATAGTAGTCGTCACGGTACTTCAAGTCTCGTCACAATTGAAAACTATTATTGTTATGCATTGTGACGAGGCTTAAAGTTCCGTGACGACTACTATAGCATATCTCATCATTTTTGAACAACTTAAGTGTCAAATTGAAAAATCACTATTGAATTTCGTCATAAATATAAAACATAAAACTCAACAATTTTTATAAGGTATTAATAATAAATTGCTGAACAATCGCTTTGAAGTGCATTATCAAAATTCGATAGGTCACGATAGAACGTTCATGTATAGCGGTTTAAATCCCAAATTTATTTGTTCATTTGGGATGTTTTCTTCTGGATAATTTCGTTTCAATTTTTCTATTTCGTATGCCTCTAGTAATGTGACTTTCATACCCTTCTTGTGTTTGTGCAGAATTTCTGTTTTGGATTGATCAATCTTATGGTTTTTCTGACTTAGGCCCACGTTGGAGGTGGAATTCTTTCTAATGCGTTCTTTAATTCTTGTTCGTATTTCTCTTCCTGACTCTCCAATGTACACTGCCTTGCAATCTCCACAATACAATTTGTAGACCTTTTGCCCTTTACTCTGTGCCGCTAATGGAAGGATCGCATCGTTTCGAAGCGCCACTTCTATTGCAGTAGGCACTCGCTAGAATTAGTTAGTCTTGGGTTGGAGTTGTTAGAACGTAGTTGTAAATTTGCAAGTCCAGTTGGAGAGTACAACTACGCGGCCGTTATTGTTAAAGTAAGCCGAGTTGAAAATTTAGAATCCAGAGAGGATTATTGAGTGAATCATCAACGTGCGCCGAGACCAGTTTCTTCAGGTGCCTAATTAGGGATTTTTTTAACCTGTTGACGCCATTGAGTCAATATTCCATCAAACACAATCGAGAAATTTTTCCATCCGATTCAATAATTGCGAGTATAAGAATCGCAAGTTATTGTTTCTTGAATCCTACTACCGTCTTCGACGTACACCAAGTGCTAGTGTTCATTGTGTGCTGCGAATTGTGCCAGCATCTTTTGTTCAGTTCATCAGGTGCCGAGTGGTCCGTTCCCGAAAGCGTCCAACGAGATTCTTCATTTTTCAAGCAGCTGGAATCGTCACGTCATTCTTAGGATTCCTGGAGAATCGAAACAGGGGTAGTAAACTACTGTCATTACTCAATATCTGTAAACTAATCAGGCGCTTGGTAAGTAAAATTTTGGTCTTAGAATTAGGATTTGGTCTAAAAATTGGGACGGTCTTAAGTCTGGTAATCATTGGTATATAAATTTCTTATATTATATTATCTTTTTCTTTTTCGTTTTCATTTGCGTAGAAATACGGGAAGTTTTTTCTTCTAGTTCTGTTTTTTTATTATTTTATCTATTATTTTGTCTTGATATCCATTATTTCTTGCTATCTGTTTTATTGTATCTATCTCTTTTTTCTTTCTTTCTTCTGTAAGGGGTATGTTATTTGTTCTGTCTATCATTGCATGGAATGCTGCCATTTTATGCTTGTAGCTGTGGTTGGATGTAAATGGAATAATGGCATCTGTAGTGGTAGGTTTTCGATATAATGTCATATGTGATTTTGTTTTTATTGTCTTCCTTTATTAATGTTAGGTCGAGATAGTTGATTCTGTTATTATTTTCTATTTCATATGTGGTTTCATATCAGGTTCACTCCGTTTTTAATTGTATATTTTGGTTCACATTCTGGGTGTTGTTTGAAGATTTTGTTTATTATTTTAGTTATTCCGCTTATCAGTGAATCACTACAGGAAACGATTGGTCTCATCGGAATCTAGGTTATTGGGGTTTCATGGTAATTATGTTTCTCGTGTTACTCGTAAATATTTCTAATGTGTCCATAGTGGTCTTATATATTTTTCTTGATTTTTCTATAAATGTTTTTAGTGGATTTTTTCTCAATTTTATGCAATTATTATCGTTAAAGAATTTCATTGTTTTTGCTATGTAGTCCTCCTCATCTATGATGACTATGCCTTTTTTCCACTCTGAAGATGGCATCTCAAAAATCAAGTTTTTGAAGACTTCAACTGCTTCTTGAGATGATAAAAATCTTTGTCCACACATTTTTTGTTTGCCATTGGGAACAAAAAAAAGTCGTTAGGCGATAAATCAGGTGAATACGGACAATGAGACATTAATTCGATGTTTTTCTCCTTCAAATAAGCAATCGTTTGACGTGCTGTGTGAGAGCTGGCATTGTCATGATGAAGAATAATCCGACGTTTTTGGTTGATTTTCCTGATTTCGTCGATGACTTTTTGCAAACAAATTGTTGTATAGTACCATTCAGCATTCACTGTTCTTTGATCCTCCAAAGGAATGGTTGCGACATGTCCAGTAAAACAGGAGAAGAAAGCGATCATTTTTTTGGCAGTGCTTTGTGAACGAACAACTTTTGTAGGATTCGGTGCGTCTTGAAACACCCATACAGTGGGTATGTATGTTGTATACGGATTTTGAAGTTCCTCTGTCAAATTTTTGGAGCATATCCTTACACCAAATAACACGAGCCCTTTTTTGAGCTAAGTTATGCGAAATTCATCGAGAACAGATCTTTTTACCAGACAGATTTTTTACCTGTAAATATTCATGCAAAATTGAATGTATGTATTGCAGTCTTCGATATGCCTAAAGATGCCTCTATTTCACCATATGTTAAATGTCGATCTTCTGCAATCACGTTGCGCACAGCATCGATGTTATTTGGAATAACAACCGATTTTGGCCGATCTTCACTGACAGACGCACGACCACGACGAAATTCTGAAAACCAATTATAAACTGTCTTTTCTGATGGTGCTTCATTACTAAAAGTGGAACAAAGCGATTCTATGCATTGTTGTTGAGTTAGACCTTCGCTAAAATCATAAAAAATTATCCAACGAAAACCTTCAAGTAAAATTTCCATTTTTCTCACAAAATCATTTTTTAAACGCTCACTGTAAACAAACTACCTACTTGGTCAATTTCTAACATATCACTGGTGCCACAATAAAAAATGTCAAATTTTACGAAAATAATGACAGCTTTCAATAGAGCCATCTAGTGGTCGTTTGTAAAAACTTAAAAGGTGGCCCTCCTATATAACTATAATTATATTATAGTTTTTTTCATTCTATTCTGTATGTTAATTTTGTTTCCATTCAATATTTCTAATCACATCAAATAGTAATTAATGCTGAAGTGTTGATAAAACATTACTCACATTATAAAAATTTAAGTGGGTAGATTCTAGTTATCATTCTATCTTTTACAACTTCAAACAAAATTTCAGCTTTCATAACATGCAATCTCCCTTTAGTTTTATGTTGTAACTTTCCAATTATTAACAATAATTAAATCATGTTTCCTCATGTTCGTCAAGTTTCTTATTAAATATTTATCAATTTTTCACATTCGAGGTTTGAACCTACACACAAACATTGAAATATTTTATATTATACTTTAGCTAGTTTTGTGTAATAATTTGCCAAGAAACAAAATACTTCCTTACCCACATTACAAAAAACCAATTTGGCGAATTTTTTTAGAAAACTTTATTAAATAATAATCATGAGCATTTTGTTCTCTTCACATTCTTATTTTAATTTAAATACAATATACAATGAGTGACTACTATACAGTGATTAGATAACAAAGTCTTAAAAATGTAGTTTTTCATTTCGGGGAAGACAAAACACCTTATAAAAATTATCGTTAATACATCATCTGATTCCATTTGCTTAAGCTGCAGGATAATAAATTAATGTTAAAAGTATTTCTATACGACAGTAAATTATTTATTAATTTATATAATACAAAATGAGTCATATTCATACTTAATTCATTAAAAACTATAAAAATCTAATTTTCATCTTAATTAAATAAAACAGAATTGGGATCTTCGTTATCCATTTGTTTTACATGCCTCAATACATCTTTTTTCGTTATTACACCCAAAAGTCGCCTAAAATATATTTTTAGTTTTTCAATATTTCCCCAAACAGATTTACTACTTACCCGTTGTGTGTAACTAAAGTTTGCCTGAGACCCAATTTCCTAAACATATCTACAATTGTTTCCATTGGAGTTTGATCTGTTATTGTGATTGGTGCCATATCTAAAATTTTTTTAAGTTTCAGGGGAGGAGGTCCTAGCGTTTGCGTGACGGCAGTGGTTGCACTTGTAAAAAGTACCAACGATTGTCCAGTAATTCCATCCACCATACGCTTTGCATTTGCTACAACACATTTATTTAGAGAACAAAAAGAGAAAAATCGATTCGCTCACCAATTGCAAGGTTCAAATCCCTTCTCAAAACGAATCCAACCAAATACTGTGATTCTCTCGATACCACCACTGGATATCCATTGTGTTCGGTTTCTTTCAGCAGCTGCTCCACGTCGTCCACTGTCATTGAGTCTTGTGTGATGACGCTCAATGTTTCGTTTCGTCTGTAAGTAAAAGAAAAGTTAAAAGAGAACTAGTTGAAGATAATTGACTTACTTTGGTTGCATAACGTCGGCAGCCAGTGATGTGTGAGCATATTCATCTTTAGAATCCAAAAATGGATAACCATTTAAAGATATATGTGCATCGTAGATGCCTTGCCTTCCTAAGGCGTCACCAACCCATTTACTTGCCATAGCTGCTGCCATTAGCGGCACGATATACCGCACGCCACCCGTTAACTCAAACATAATGACCACCAAGGACACGGTCATCCTGGTGACGCCACCAAGAACGGCAGCAGCTCCCACCATGGCATACAATCCAGGCGTTATGCAATCGTCTCCCGTGGAACACTCGCCACTAAATATCCAATTCTTAGGATAGGCATAAGCCAGCTGTTCCATAAATATTCCTACAATTCTACCAACAATAGCTCCCAAGCATAAACTGGGAATAAACAATCCGCATGGTACTTTCATGCCAAATGTAAAAACTGTCATGACTAGTTTAAACAGCAAGGCTAAAATGAGAAGCCATACTGCTCGATAAACACCCGGACCAGCTGCAGCAATCTCAATAGCGGAGTTCACATCCGTAAAATTACGATTGTAATCGCTAGAAGAAAATGGTAAAAGAAAACAGATTTATTTGGATAAGGTTAACTCACCATAAATCATCAGAATTTGAAATTCCACATTGGCTAAAAAGCAAATAAATAAGTTTACTGGTGTTCATCCTGGTGTATGGATTGGGATAGGCAAACACTGCCGTAATTACTGTAACTACCAAAACTTCTGTTACTGGGTATTGACCCAATTTGGAATGTTTCCTATAGCGGCACCAATATAAATTTGCTTTAATGAAAACTGTCGCTATTAAACCCTAAAAGAAATAACGTCAGATTCGTTCAGGTTTATAATTTTGGATTCTTACCCCAATAATACCTAACCCAATAAATGGAACTAATTCAAAAAATATCCACGGTTTGTTATATTCCACAAAAAATAACACAGAGTGTTCGTTTCCAAAAGGATTTATAGATCGCAGTATGAACGCCGCAATTAAGGCGCAGAAAAATGATCGCCATAAGGTTTTTAACGGAAAATAGTAGCTAACCTAGAAAAAAAAAAGAGATTAAAGTGTTACTGGAGAAACTTTGAGCAACAGCAATGTACCTCTTCCAAACTGAAGAGCACTCCACCAATGGGAGCTCCAAACGCGACGGATACGCCTGCCGCCGCTGCAGCTGAGAGAATTTCCCTCTTTTTGGCTTCATTTCTTCCATATTTTGGAAATAAATAAGATAAAATATTTCCTGAAAGTGTCAATTAGATAATCAAGCTAGGAAGACTTGGGAATCCCCAATTATTTTGATCAATAATAATTACCTATAGCACAGGCTATGTGTACCATCGGACCTTCTTTTCCGAGACTAAGTCCTGCCGAAACAGACAAAATAAGGCCAACACACTTAATAATTAAAGTCCATTTTCCTAAATATCCTCGTATAATGAACCCACTCAAGATGGTTTTAATCTAAATTATAGTTTGTACTTTATTAAATTTTCCCACAAATGTGAAATTGGGAAAAGTTTGGAAACTTACTTCTGGTATACCGGAGCCGCACGCGTACGGCGCGAACATGCGCACCAAAGATGCAGACAAGGCGGCAAACAATAACGCCCAAACAATGTAAAAGAAGTAGGAAATTATGTAAGCACCCGCTCCTTTCGTCGATTGTCCCAAAACTTCGGACCAAGCTAGCCACTAATGAGAAGAAGCACTGATGAGTTAATCGAGAGTGGAATTGAAAACATACCTGGGAACAATTTCCTTTATCTAAATTGGTTTCGTTTAGGGACCAACAGCAATGTTCCTGATTTAACCAAAACGCTTGCGGACAAATTCCAAATTTAAGATCCGTCATCCACGAAGCGCCGATATCGATGACTCCGGCAACTGCTCCAGTTAGAAGTCCAACTAAAAGTACACAAAGCCACCCAGACCATGCATCGTGGGCGCCCGCTATCAAGTTCCAAAGGGAATCCTGTTTTTTCTTAACAATATATCGATGTCGCATTCGATCTCGGGCGATATCTCTTTGCCAATCGATGGTGTGAAAGTCGTCATATTGTCCGATTCCAGGAATATCACCAGATTCTGCACGTCAAATAGAGTACTTAGTAAAAATATGGAAAGAAAAACGCGAGACGGGGACGACTTACCTTGTAAACCGCTAAAGCCAACAGCATCTGAAACGAAGCGAGAAAAAATATGTTGGGGGTTTATATGGTGAAGAGTCTTTTTGAAAACTTACATTGTACATTTCCATCGTCTTCGTCTTGTGATCTGGAGTGTATTCTATCTCCCGCACCTGACGTGTTGATGTCTATCATGTCGCTATCATCTGATGTGACGGACGATAATCCCGAGCCGTTTGTGTAGTGCTAAATTAACATAATTTTAATTTAAAATACTTTTCGTTTCGACCACATTGCAACACAAACAACAGTTCGTGACATTGTGTTATCACCAAACTAAAACCTAGTGACATGCGCGTAAAAACCAGATCAATATTAAGTTATCATTTTTTCTATTGAAAATAATTACGCACACATGAGTTTGAAAATTAATAAATTATGCGATGATTGATTAAAAATATTTTACAAAACCTAATTACCAAATTATAAAATTCGGCCTTCTCGTCCGACGACATGTTTGCGAGTTATTTATTCCTCGCCACAAATTTTTTCTTATCAATTATGTACTTGCACTCGAACACCATTATCACATAATATAATACATACAGCATACATTTAAAAATTCAAAACCAACTAATAAAAAGATAAGCAAAGTTAATACAATGCTACTTTTTAAATCCACAAGTGCGAATTCGCGACCGTAACAGAAAAATTTTAAAATCAAACACTGTTCTGCAAGATTATATTTATTAAAATCCAACCAGTTTTGTGCACTATCCCGTGCACATCATCAGGGCCTAAGGCTTATGTCGAATTTTGAATATAAACAATTTTCATCGGGATATACTATATGATCAATAAAACGGCTAGTCATTTAATTAAAATCAAATTAACACTTAGAATAAATAAATTAATAAATAAAAAATAAACAAAACACGAGTTTGCGCATTTATAGGAATGCAAAATTAATTTTGTAAACTTGCGGGCGGTACCGATGACGACTAATAAGCCAGAAACGCGTGTCGATTGCTCATCCTAAATTATGCAAGTTAACAAAAATATTGAAGAACAAATTCATAAATTTTTATTTTATTTAAATTATTTTTTTCGGTGTAACTGAATAAAATTAATCAATCCGTCCCCTAAATGTATGTTAATATGTACCTAACGAGCACCTGAATATGAGTAACACAAAAACAATCAGATATAATAAACAACTCGAATAGTAGTCATTCGAATAAGATATAATCATTTAGGTAGAAAATAGAAATCCATATTTTTCCCTAGTTTTATTATGAATTTTGGCTTTTTTTCCAATTTAGTGAAATCAACGGCAACCGGCGAAAACAAAAATTATCTAAAAACTCGACATTCGCGTGTCGTGTTGACACCATACCCTACGACAACGTGAAATTCTATATCCTCTATATCGAAGACAATCCCGCCCATCCAATTGTTATAACGGTCTCATTAGAGCGAGAGTTCTCCTTTCATTATAATTAATTATGTACATTGTACATCCAGTGCCTCACAAAAGTAAGCGTACAGTTCTATCTTAGCAATGTAAATTGTATATTTTGAAAGTTTTCACATATAAAAATCGATTTTACAGCAAAGTTTATCCAACATTTTTTGTTGAAAATTTCATTCTCTTTATTTTCGTTTCTATACAGTTTTCCATTTCGTCACACCGTTTTCGAGATACAGGGATTTCAAAAATTTCTCTGTAAAAGTTTTTTTTAAGTCGCTGTATCTCAAAAACAGTGCGACGAAATAGAAAAATGTATATGAACAAAATTGAAGAGAATGAAATTTTCAACAAAAAATATCTAATAAATGTTGACGTAAAGAGCGTTTCATAAGAGAAATCATCTTCAAAAGGTATAATTTATATTGCTAATATAGAATTGGACGTTTATTTTTGTGAGCCACTGTACGTGCGTACGTACTGCATACATTTATATTAAATAAAAATTTAAGAAAAAGTTGACTCGAGACTAATGATTTTGAATGTTTTTGTAACTATAAAAAATTTACTAACTGAACAAAAGAAATGCACTTTAATAATTAGTATATTAGATAACAAATGAGTAAAGTAGGTTATTAATCTCGATTGTTGATATTTTCGTATGTATGACATTGTATGTATGACTAAACATCTCGTGACACGTATAGATAACATCAGCAAATAATATCCTCTCTCAGGATTCTAACAGGAATTTTCAGGATCAGGAAAATATACGAGGGCCAAAAAAAAGTCATCGGCTGCTTGGAAACAAATCTATAGTATTCCTCTTACAGATTTCTTAAATTTTCCTTAGCTTTCCCTAAAGTAAAAAGTAAAGCATGGGTATTCTACATATAACTATACTCTCCAGACCCCCCGATTCCAGAAACTAAAAAATTTAATGCACGTTCTATGATTAATAATTGCTCTCCACATACCAATCGCCACTACAACGTCCAGTTATATAAATCTTTAATCAAAATTAAACCTCTGATTGGATCAAGAGTGAGGAAACCTGAACTTTGACTCGAACTGTATGCAGGGTTTCAAAAACAAAAATTTTTTATGTAATAACAAGAAAATTAAAAAATTAAATTTATATTAAATAAGACCAACGTTAAAGCTTACATCGGCCCTTTGGAAAACGGGAGAATACACTATTCTGATCTAACGCCCAAAATCAATCTATAGGCTAAGAGGAAGACAACAGGAAACCACCGCATTAATTATATTACCTCGTATAAATCATCTTGGCTTCGGCCAAGTTCATTGCCTACGCACTCTGCATAATGCATGAAACTCAAAGAAGAATATTTAATAAAAGTCTCATGCTGCCATACGACGTCCCCATTTTAAATTGAAAATATTCTGTTTAATTTTTCGAATGCGCCTTAACCATACATTCCTTTTCTACAAGAACAATACGATATTATTTAAGTTTAAAAATCTCTCTTCTCTGACGAGGAGATCAATTTTGTAAACATAATATGAAACTTTTTTTTTTTAATTATTGATTACTTTCTAACATGTTTAAATTTACAACGTTCACCACCACCATGTTCTGTGAGCTGTTACGTTTTGCAAGCTCTAACTTAACACTAGCTACACCACTGAGATAAAAACTAGTAACGCTATGATAAGATTAACGAGATTCTCACACACACATTTATGCAGCTAGAAGATTTTTAGTTTATAATCCTCCTCTGATTGTTTTAATAATAAATGAACAATAATAATAAATGAAAGTCGATTTGAAGAAAAACCTTCGCCGAAAAGGGCTTCAAATTTTGGAGGAATTTGGTAATGGATTTTAAAAATTAAATTTTACTTGAAACGAACATAAAAATACTCGGCCCAAATTTCTATTGTGCTCGAAGTACCAATCGATTAGCGGACATTCAATTAAGGAGATTATTCCTTTCACAAATGAAAATGTATAATACGATTATCACTCAACAATATTCCAATAATTGGATTAATCATACCGGGACAGACAGAATAGTATCATACTAATCGAATAATTTAAATTTACTGCAAAGAATAACTAGAGAATAAATAAATAAATTAAATTTTATTTGTAAAAAAACAAAAATTTGTGTTGTGCAATCTGAAATCTGAACTCATGTCCGGTGAAATCGGAAGTGGTTGAAATTATTTTTGGCATAAAGAAAGGTAATCACTAGATTGTCCTCTGAAGTCAAGATATCAAACCAATATCTCGACAGCGTAACAATGTCAATGTTCTTTTAATCACAATCGAAGCAATTTTGCATCTAACTCCAACCACTGCGCATCTCGAAAATTTCAATTATGAAACAAGATAAACGGCTAATTTATAATAGAAGAAAATTTGTAATTGAATAAATTCCAACGGCAAATATTTTAATATTTTAATGTTAGGAACCAGTTAAGTTAAGGAATTCCCAAGTTCTAATTTTTTTTTAAAGTCTGAAAATAGGCAACTAACACTACAGTTAAGTAAACAACATGATGTTTAAAATAGAGGTAATGTCAGTTATAACGTAGTATTTGTAATAAATAAAATTCATTTGCCTAGTTTTTAGAAAGACATGCTGCTTTTTCTTCTAGAAAGGAAGAGAAGATTTTCCACAAAAATTTGGCGAGCGGAACTAAAATGGTACTTTAGTACCATGGTACTTTACTTTAGTACCATTTAAGTTCCTCGTCACCTTGACGACCAAACTCGTCACCGCAGTTTATTGGAGAAGTACAAGTTAAGCAATTTGAGATATTGTTTGTATTAAATCTCGCATTTAGGCAGTAAAATAGTACTTTAGCGCCGAAGAAACTAAAGATAATTTAGTAAAAGTAAAACAATACTGTTTTCACAAATAGTAAACAAATCAATGATATAATTATGTAAAGTGAAAATTTTATTACAAATATCGCTTTCAGAAAATATTGATTATAAATATAGTAGTTCTGGACGATAAAATGTAATTAGATTTATTCTATCATAACCCATTACATAACATTAATAGTGGATGGGAAGCTATACAAGCAAATTAGAAATAAGAAATTTTAGAATAAATTATAAATTACACAGCAGAGTACAAACACTCCGAGATTTTAAAAAATTACATTTTTTAGTGGTACAGCTTTAAATGTGGGATGCGTCAGCGATTTCTAAATCGAAACCTAAACCAAAAATACAAAAATATTTTCTGTCACTTAGAAACTGTGAGACAAAAAAGAAAAATGTAACAAATATGAATGAAATAAAACTTGCAAGAAAAAATATCTTTAAAAAATTTGCAGTAAAATCGATTTTTATATGAGAAGAAAGTCTTCAAAATGTTCAATTTACATTGCTAACAGAGGAGCGTATCTATAATTTCTGGAGTCACTGTAGGTATAGGTAAGGATCGTAAGGATACAAATAAGAGCAAACCGCGTTATGCTGTCGGAATTCCTAGTTGATACTTTTTTAAATAAACAGTAAACACATTAATAAAATTACTGCAAACCTAACTTGTCATGGGTGGCTTCATAACAACCTGTGTTATTTAGATTAAGAGTTGTGTATCAAGTATTGCAAGATTTATATCCCAAGTGACCTCATTTTAAGTGTGACATTACAAGCCTTGTAGTGAGGGAAGGGTTACTTCATATACAATATTATACATTATTTTTTTAAATGTATTACCATTATGTATTACCAAATGTGTGGAAGTACTCCAAGTACTAATAGGCCGGGAGCTAGTAACGGTATGACATTACCTATTTTAGGCGTCACCAAATTTTGTGAGGTAAATATACGGTGCTTCCTTACACTGTAAAAACAGATTTGTCGCTCTAACAGAGCTATTAGTAGCTATAGCCTCAACCTCAACTGAATTTTGTTTTGCTGCTATAACAAATTTTTTGTTGCTACAACAAATTTTCTGCTGCCATATCGAAGTTGTTTTCTATTCAGTAAAAAAGATTAGTTGATTTAACAAATTTTTTTGTTCTGAATAGAGAAAACTTTGTTATGGCAGCAGAAAATTTGTTGCAGCAACGAAAAACTTTGTTGAGGCTTATAGCTACTAAAAGTTATGTTGAGGCGACAAACCTTTTTTCACGGTGTACTAAAGAATTGAAGACGTCTACTCCAATAGATAAGGGTAGCAAATAGGTTTGAAATTTAAATCACCGTAAACATTCTGCCGACTAAACTAAATTATTATATCAGAGGTATGAAAAAATTGGCAAAAAATTCGAACAATTACTGAAAATTTCGAGAATATCTATCTTCCCCACACACCGGGAAGTCCGGTGCAGGATATTGTAGTATTAGCGAAGAAGGGGGTAGGTGTAAACTCTACCTTTCCAGTGTCCCGCACTCCTCGTAACATTTTCAAAAATTTTACTATTTTTTAATAGTATTATCAGGGTTTCCACTGAATTTTCTAAAGCAAATTCTCTGACGTTTCCGGGCTTTCCCTGACAAAGAATAAAAATTTTTACTGAGATTTCAATAAACCGGAAATTAAAATGGTAAAAATGGTAAAAAAATGGTAATTTTAAAATTGAAAAAAAATTTAATTATATTGTTTTCCTTTACCGTAAAATTAATTTCCCTGACTTGACGTTAAAAATAATATTTTCCCTGACTTTTCCAGTTGAGTGGAAGTGGGAGTAGTAATAGATTGTGTTTTAAATATAACAGACTACTTTACATATTGAACTGAAAACGTAAAGTAGTAACATGCTGATGCTATCAGTAGCATATAATTACAACAAAATTACTCCGAGTTAGGGAGTTGTTGTTTGATTGGATACCGTATAGTCTATCCCACGAAAGCTTAAATAGGACTCGTAAACATCCCTAAAGCAGCCCGAACTTAAAAACCACGGGTCTGGATTTTTAGATAATGCTTTTATAGGAAAGCTACGCAAGAGATCTTTTTCAAATGTTCGCCACATTTTATTGATTAATGAGAAAACAGAAAAAAATTTCCGGCTCATTTGCAACCCAAATACCAAGCGTCCAGGACCTGGATCTTTAGCACTCAAAAAAGGTGTCTGCCTCGTTGATAGCAATTCGGCCATAATATGGCTCCTCTGAAATAAATTAATCAAAAATATTTACAAAGTGTATACGCGAGACTATAATCTGACAGGGGATAATTTGTCGTTTTGACATAATCGCGTCCGAAGTTATCATTTCTTACTGCCCTGTCACAATAATGTTAACGTAACTTAGTTGACATAGCCTTGACTTAATGTTAGTCGTTAACCTTGAAAATAAGCTTGACATAAGAAAAAGTATTGAAGAGACTGCGCGGTCAATGTAGACGCTACGGTACTCTAACCCTACAAATACAAATAACGATGTTTGACATATTTGACACACATATAAGTTTTATTCACGTTTGTTTTTAATTTTTGTTCCCGTTTGTTTTATTCGAAATGCCGAGAAGCAAAAATTTCCGTAAGAATTTATTAATTGTGGAATTGTTGGTTTTATTGAAAACAAAAAAGCGACGATGAGGTATTCGCCCCGTATTGAAGACCAGAAAAGTGTTTGGTGAATATTATTCATCATTTTTAAGATACAAGGTAAAACTATTATGGCAAATATGTGGCTATTACTTAATTCATAAGTTTCTTAATTTTTAGATAATTGATCATGATTCATGAATGGTTCTTTCTGTATATTTACAAGAATGACTCCAAGTCAATTTGACGACTGTCTTGCGATTGTGGGTCCTCGACTACAGAAGTATAGCCTACGAGAACCACTATCTCCGAGTCAAAGATTAGCCATGACGTTAAGGTAAGACGATGCTGTATCTATATTTATTTAAGTTTTTCTAATTATGTTATTGTAGATATTTGTCTCGGGGCGCCTCCGGCTACTACATTAAATGCATTTAATGAAACCCAATAAAGGACTGAAACTTACAAAAGAGTTATCGAGAATGCTTTCGGCATTTTTGTTGCGAGATGGAGAATTTTTACAAGGACAATATCTGCCAGTGTAATTTATTAATTTCCATATTATGTCTGCAGACGAAGATAAGATAGTATATTAAGCTCGAGTTTAAACTGCTTATTAAACCCTCGTGTGGATTGGATCGGATACGATTGGATCTCTCAAACAAAATAGAAAACTTGGAAACAATACATGATAATCAATTTTTTTATAATTATAAAGAAAATATGTAATTAATATTTAATAAAAATTATATTTTGATGTTTAATTTTTAGTGCTTTTTTTCAATTTTATACATGACTTTTTTTCTGGTTTTTGAAACTTTTTTAAACGCTTATTTTGGAATTATAAGTGCTTATAAATCGACGATTTTAAGAATATCTCGACGTAGCCAAAACGGCATAACCGCCAAAAATGTACATTTGCTTCAATCTTAGTTTAATGTTTAATCAAGCACCATTTGTGCATTAAGGAAATTAACTAGCTTTTTGTCTGCCCTGAAAAATTTACTATATGGCTCTTATGTTATGCCGTTTTGGCTTGTCTACGTCGATCTGTAGTTTTGGTAAATTATTTTCAAAGGCAGAAATTAAATACATTGTTTTAAAAGAAATAAACAGGTAAGGAAAAAGTTGAAAATCTTTCTTAGAAAAGTACCTTGTATTTGGTATACACCCTGTATAGCAATTTAATTGGTGAGAAATTTTGTATAACATCCTGTATAACAATTTCATTAATTGTTAATTTTTGTATAACACCCTGTATAACAATTTCATTACTTGGAAATTTTGTCTAACACCCTGTATAGTGTTTAATGGCAGCTATATTTTTTTAAAAAATTTAATTTTTTTAAAAAAATTCATGGTTATAATATTATAGCAAGAAATTTTAAGGTTATCTGTCAAGTCGATTTTCGATGGTAACGACAACTTAACAATCCTAGAAATTTTCTGGACTGCTTTTTCGTTAAGTTAACATTACGTTAACATCGCCTTTCCTTAACGTAATTGTGAACACTTCTATTGAAATCCTATCTTCTGGAAGTTTATGTCGCGTTGACATGGGCATTTCTCATACATTGCCGTTAACATTATTGTGATCACTTGTATTGAACTCCTATGTTCTGGACGTAAAATAGACTAACATTAAGTCAAGGCTATGTCAACTAAGTTACGTTAACATTATTGTGACAGGGCAGTTATACTTGCAGATTCAATCCAACCGAAATACGAGGTTACAATTCCGTAAATTTTAAGATTTTTTTTCTGATGCACCTAAAATTTTAAAAACAAATTTTAGAGTGTTTTCCCCCTTCAGTTAAATTCGATTAATACTTCTAATTTAATTTCTGATTTCTAAAATAATTTTCTAAAAATCAAATTTAAAATAAAATAATTTGATTTTAACACTTGCACGGCTACAAAACGACAACCAGATCCGCCCACTAAAACACTTTGCTGCGCCTATTTACGTCGAGCACACGTACCGGCAATAGAATGGGCAAAACCTATACTGTTTCTTGTATGAAAAATCGAAATTTAGTTCTTTATTTTTAGTTTTAGATGCATTTTCGAGTTATCTATCATATTATGCTGTTGCATTTCTTTCAATATTTATAATATCTTCAGTTAAAAGTTACATACTCTCAGCGGTGTTAAGTTTTTTTAAAAACCAATTAGTTTCAGATTTCTACTTAAAAACAGAAATTTCTGCCCTTCTAGACCCGTGCCTTTAACAACGGAACGGGTTAATAGTTTTACTATTTAAATAAATTTTGACGCGGAACAACTACCGTAGGATAGGAACGTACGAGCAGGTAATTATATTTTGTATAAATAATGTTCTTCGTGGGCGGGGCTAACCATATGCAAATAGCCAATACAGTATTCGAATAATACTTTTACGATTTTTTGTTTCTTTTTTTTAATCAAAATTTTGGAGTAATTCTCATATAATTTACCCCCTTTCATTTGAAAATTTTTAATCTGTGCGTCTGGATATCGTGCTATTCTCGTTCCCGATCTATCTAATTAACCAGATCTTTGACCTCATTCATAAAAGTCAAAAAAAAGTTTGTGACTTAACCACACTTTTATTGGGCTTAATTGTTAAAATTATAACATTACAATTATGAAAAAACAAAATAATTTCGATTTTTTCCGACGACACCTCGTAAACACACAATAATTAAAATAAATTAAACAAGTTTGATTCACTTTAAATCGCATTATTTACGTAACGAAAAAACTCTGTTGATTTCGAGTTTTGAAAATCGCGGGGATTGATAAGTTTAAGCAATTAAGACCCGATTGTGCTATCGTTTTTCTAATTATTGGTTTTTGTATTTACTTTACACGTTCTTGGTGCAATATGCTACTGTCACTTTTTTTCGAAAACAAAAAACAAACGCAATACCAATCGGTGCGCCCTTTTAAAGCCAGACCCAGGAAAATTTGAAAAAAATTGTATGATTTATTTACCTTTTTATTTACAGATTGATAGGTCGTGGTGGTTTGTAAGGGGATTGATGTGGTACCCTTTTTTAATGGGAATTTTTCCATGATTCACTTAAAAACCTGTAACGTTAAATTAAATCGAAAAATTGGCAAAGAAAGTGCATTGCAAAAAAAATTAGATCTTTCACTCGTAATGCATCATAGAATGTGAAAGCTTTGGTGCGAAACACTACTACATTGCTCGTAATATTAAAAATGTATTTACCATTTTACGTAAAGTAATCCAATGTGTATGTTGTTTCGGTGGTGGCGAAACTCCGAAGAAAAATTTACAATTTACAAATACGACACATCACACATTTCACCTGCCAACGACGCGATTGCACTAATCTAAATTTCAGACGTCGTTTAGTCACATTGGCAACATTGTTCATTCATAGTTGTATGGTTGTAGGCGAAAACCGGACGTGCGTAGGGCTCGTCTTATCGATTTACGCAGCTTAGGAAGGTAACCGTACGGTGGCGCGCCAGGTAATAAATTTGAAACTTACAGGGGCGGTTCCGAAATAACTTTGCGGTTTTAATTTTTTGATCGACATAATCAAATAATGAAAAGTTGATGGTGCGCCCACGAATTAAAACAATTAAAGTAACTGCGCATAAATTGAAACCTGCGGCGGGAAACTTTTATTTTTGTTCTTTGTAGGTGTGCATTTGATGCAGTTTGCTTGGTAATCGAAACAATGCTCTCGTAAATAAATTATCTTCAGTCTACTCTACCCCTTTGGTATGAAAAATAAAAACGGTTTTATCTAAGGAAAGTTTGAATGGAAATTTTCTATTTATATTTATGTGCTTTGGTGTGGTACACCAGAGGCGTCATCATTATCTATGCAGATGGACCCTCGGGATTTTAACTCAGAACTCTTTTGTCTAGAATAACTCGCTCAGTGCACATTATTAGCCTAGGGATAAGATCAATAGGTCACAACCTAGAATGTTGTAAAGTGTTTTTCTGTACGTAAGATTGTAAAAAGCGTAGGGATGCTCTTGTAATCGCTGACAAACTGTACTTACATAAGACGACTCCGGGCGCATCGTGATAAAAAATCTTTTCAAATGTACGCCCGAGGCTACACAACCGGCACTCGGTTTACATTTTCCAATAATTACCTGCCACATCCTAATCAATTTTCGTTTCTTCCATAAAGCGAAAGAATATTTTTATTAAAAAATCATTTAATTTGTGCTGGACCTAATTGGGGAAGAACCCGCGCCAATGAATGATATAATACGCCATAAGGGAACGGAAGCATTCCTTGACGTCAGCGGGCGCAAAAAAAATTAACTAAAAAAATTTAATTGAATTTGGCTTTTAAAATGAAAATCTATCGCCTACGCCTCCGGCATCCCCTCTAAAGCGCCAAACAAAGCAAGCACTATATTTTAAAACCCGAAACTTTTCGGAAAATTAAATTGTACGGACGTCAGTTTATAATGAATTCACTGTTATAAATTCAATTTAAATTAACCTTGACCCGTTGCTAGTTAATTTTAAATAATTCAACTAAAGTTCCAATTTGTTAATTTTATTTAAAAGTTAATAAACAATCAAATATTACATTTTCGGTTAGAGCCAGTCACAGTCTCCGCAACGAAAAAATAATAATGTACTTACACTATTGATAATTGCATATTTGACGTGGGGCATTAATATTCGTTTTACCATAAATTTTGTAACTTCACTAACTCATTTAAATAAATTAACTAACGGACGAGTAAATAAGCAGAAGAAAGATGAGAAAGCGTTAATCGAACTACTAATAATAGAAATATTTGATCACGATAAGTTTGGGATAATGCAGTGATCTGTTTAATATGTTACTAATTGTTAATAATCCACATGGTGTTGGATTAGTTGCCTAAGAAGTCGCTCATCCAAAAATTAACACGGATTTTGTACACCACTTGGTAAAATGTTATGACAGTTAAATTTTTACATTCCGTCAAAAGTGACAGTTAACAGTTTGTACGTCCTGTTATTGTTTTCTGCTTTAATGCCCTTGTCCCACGGTCAAAATTTCAAAACCCAATCGCATATCGAAATGGACAATATTTCGAAACGTAATTTTTTGTTTTAAGAGATTTGTAAGTAAACGTCAGTGAAAATTAAACCATCGTTACATGATGAAACGAATTTTGAAAAAGAATATTTTTTGGTTACTTATTTTGCTGTAGTTATTGGGAAAAATAAAAAAAAATCCTATTTAACAATTCATTGTAATATTTAAAAAAAAGTGGGTATGGCCCAATATGGCACACACCGTTTCACAACGTTGTTCGATCAACAATACTTAAAATTTTAAACTATTGCGTTAAACTATGTTTTATTATTACTATTTTGCTAATATACTACACCAATTTCATAATTTTTCTTTGAAAAATTTGAAATTTCATTGACGTGAAAATTTCACGTCGCACTGAAGATTAACCAATAATTATAAAAAATGCTAATTATTATTCTTAGGTTTAATCAATCCTGTTGTGCCCTAGCAAAATTATTTTCACTTTTATCTATTCTTAGGTATTCTACGAATAGGCTACAGTAGTTGAAATTAGGCATTAACTTCAATCGTAAGAAATATAATCAAAACTTCGGTATGTGCCAAATCTGGCACACCATGCAACAAAGGGTTAAAACTGATGATGTCACTATAAATAAAATTATAAACCTATAAATTCGTGCAAAATAATGTTGATTGTCTATAAAACAATTAATAGTAATAATGAAAATTGTAAACTGCGGCTATAATTTTTTTTTGCACGGATGTATCATAAATTGACAATTATACATGAATTTATATGTCATAAACGTCTTTTCATAGCCCACGGACCTCTTTAACCCACGGGCTATAATGAAACGTCAAACAACGATATCATAGGTACCTACCTAATAGAAATAGTTCAAATAGTTGCAAAATGATAAGTTTTCATTAAAAATCGAAAATTGTTTTACTTTTTATTGAAAATTTCTTGTGGCCAATTTACATTAACAAAACTGCAGCCTATTCAACTCGTTCATTTTCCATCTTAAAACCATTTTATCCAATATGGCTAGCGCTCAAGGCCGGATCTAGAGGGGGGCAAAGATTGGCACTTGCCTCCTCTTGCATCCTAGGGAGCGGTAAAAAAGGAAAAGTCTATGACCAAAATTTTAACCACAAAACAAATTTTTAATGTGGATATTCTTTGGAAATCCTTGGAATTCCTTGGAAATCCCTGTAATTCAATGAAACTCTTTAGATTGCACTTTGATTAGAACTCATTGAAATTCTTTGGAAATTACTGGATTTCTGTGGAAATCGTTGGAAATCCTTGGAATTTTTGGAAATTCTTGGAATTTATTGTAAATTTCTGGAATTCTCGGAAATCGTTGGAATTCCTTGAAAATCACTGGAAATATTTGGAAATCCCTGGAATTCTTTAGAATTCCTAGGAAATCGTTTAAATTCTTTGGAAATCATTGGAAGCCTTGGAAATCTTTGGAATTCCTTGGAAATCTTTGGAATTCCTTAGAAATCGTTGGAATTCCTTGAAAATTTTTGGAATTCCTTGGAAATCGTTGGAATTCTTTGGAAGTCTATGGAATTCCTTGGAATTCTTCGGAAATCGTTGGAAATCATTGGAAGTCTTGGAAATCTTTGGAATCCTTGGAAATCATTGGAATTCTTTGGAAATCACTGGAATTCTTTAGATTGCACTGAGATTTGAACTTATTGGAATTCCTTGGAAATCACTGGTATTCTGTGGAATTCTTTGGAAATCATTGGAATTGGTTGGAAATCCCTGGAATTCTTGGAAATCGTTGGAATTCCATGGAAATCGTTGGAATTCTTTAGAATTCCTTGGAATTCTTTGGAAATCGTTGGAAATCTTGGAAATATTTGAAATTCCGAGCTTCGCGAGCGCCGCTCCTCGCCGATTTGACGAACGCTGACTCGCTAAAAGCTTTATAACTTTTAGGACCTACAATTTAGGTAGGTCCTTATAATTAAGGATTTATAGAGGTAATTATAAAAAAAAACAGAAAATTTGGATAACGATACAAAAATAATAGAAAATTTTGATGAAAATAAACCCGAAAATGGAAACAATATTTTGGACAATTACAATTTTCAAGTGATGGAAAATTGCGATAAGATTGAAAAAGAAATGAACGAAAGTGAGAAAGAAAATTTCCATTTTCCTCATGTCGTAACCTGGTCATACCTGGTCATCGGCTTCCATTTGGTGATTCTCTTCATCATCGTACTCTCTTCTCTTCTCCACACATGTCCCAGCCATTCCATTCTACCAGATTTGATCACCTTCACTATGTCCTCGTTGTTCATTGATTTCTGAATCTCACTGTTCATCATTGATCTACTTTCCTGTTCGTACTCTATTTTTGTGCCCAATATCTTTCTCATCACCTTTCTCTCAAACACCTTCATGTCATCCTCTTCTCAGCAAGAAACTCATAGTTTCTGTCGCGTAGGTCAGTACCGGTCTTATAAATATGTCTAAAATGTAAATGTAAATGTCTAAATATATTTTTGTCTTAGTTGTTCTCGACTTTCCGTCTTTCAGTAGGTTTCTGTTCGCATAATATGCCCTGATACCCTGTTGGATCCTTCTTTTAACCTCTTCCTGTCTTCCGGCTCTGTTACTTATATGGACTCCCAGATAGACAAAATCCTGAACCTCCTCGTATTTCATTTCCTTCCCTCAGTCCGAGCCTCTTTTCCATTTCTCTCCTTTGGTGACGCATGTACTTTGTTTTTGATTCATTTATTTTCAATCCCATTGGTTCCGTTGCGTTTCTTATCTTCTGGATTGCTTTTACTAACTTTCTTTGTGACCTTGTTATTATCAGTACGTCGTCTGAGTGCGCTACAACTTGCACCTTTCTGTTTGTTATTGTTTCGTGTATTCTTGTCTCTCTGATTATCAACTCTAAGACCAATAAGTTAAACAGCGTGGGAGATAACACATCTTACTGTCTCACTCCCACATTTATTACAAAGTTTCTGTAATCTCCGTTTGCAGTTCTGACACAGGCCTCTGTATCTTGTAGTGTCATGTATACGTCAAATTTATCAATTTGTTTGGTATTCCCATTTCCTGCATCGCTCTTATTAATCCAGCTCTACTCACTTTGTCAAACGCCTGTTTGAATTCAACGAAGGCCATGCGAGTAAATTGGTCCCCCTTAATTCAATCCCGGTAAAAAGATCCACTGGTAATTTCGTCCCCAGTAATTTCACCCCCTGGGAATTTAATCACTTGGTAATTTCATCCCTGGTAATTTCACCGCCAGTAATTTGATCACAGGATGATTATTTCATCTCCAGGTAATATGGTTAAATTTTATTAAAATTCTAAAAATGGTGAACTGGGCAAAATGCAAATTTTAATAAAATTTTGGAACTGAATTTTCAAGAATTAAACTAAATTTAAAGAAATTTACTTTTTTTGTTGGTAGTTAAAACATTTCTTATTTCTTTCAGGGGTCGGTTATCTAGGTTAGTGCTAGTTTAAGTTAGGCTCATAAAAGAGAAATCTGGGCGAAAAGCGAAAAAAAACCCAAACACAAATTTGAATTTGGCCCAGTTTACTATTTTAAAAATAAAAATAAAATTTCACAAACGCTTGCAATTAAATTTATAAATATATCAAAATTAACATAATTAAAATAGAGCGACAGACACATCTAGTGTCGCACTATTTTATTTCTATTTTTATATTCTCTATTCTCTCTTCTATTTTCTCTATTCTATTTTAATTATGTTAATTTTGATATATTTATATTTAATTGCAAGCGTTTGTGAAATTTAATTTTTATTGAAACTTAGTATCAGTGTCCTGGAAATTAGCACGTCGCACAGTGGTTCCGATTGTCATTTTTTGGAAAATGGGATCAAATCCAATACTTTGAGTTGACATATTTTTTTTATGATAGAGAATCATATACTGAACAACATTTCCAAATAACTTTTTGCTTGAATTTGTCATTAAGATGGTAAAAAAATTATTTAAGCTAAAAATCGATTTAAAAAACCTCATTTTCTAGCTTTTTTCTATAAAATCAAAAATGTGTGCGCTGAAAATGCACAGTATGTTAGAAGAGGTTATTCTTCATCCCACAGAACAAATAATATCAAAGAAAAAGCTTTGCGGTTTTGGTGTTTACAGACGTTCAAAGTTAATCCTTTTAAGCAAATTGTTTGTATTTACCATTTTAATCCGATTCAATAGTGATCAAGATCCTCGCATTATCTGATTACCGTTTGATAAACAAACAAAAGCCAAATTCGTTGAACAGGTTATCCATTGGTTTTTATAAACAATAACAACATAAAAATACCCAAAAAATTTATGAAAATATAAAAACAAGTAGATGTATGAAATGTATTACTCAAAATGATATGAAATTAAATAATTTGAACATTGCGTTTACAAATTAAAAAAATAATTGCAATATTTTGTATTAATAATTTACTTTAAATGCAAAAATATGTACAACTTGCAGAAACGGCGTCGACTGAGGGCACATCACGAGTAGCGCTTTATGTGACGCATAAAACACACGTGCGATTAGTCGTAGCAATCTTGCGTACGTGCAATTTTAGGAATTTAGAACTTATTGTTCTAATTTTACTACGTATTTAACTTTCTAATTACGTACTTAGAAAATTAATTACGTACTCTTTGGTATTACGTATTTATCAAAATGGTATTTTGTTGTTTTGTATTTTCAATATTATTTATAAACTGTTTATTTTAAAATTGTTTTCACATTTAACAGACCTTAATAATATAATATAATAATTGTGAAAAAATTTAGTTGAAAAATGCATGCCTCATGTTCATGCGATTTGTTGCGAAGCATCGGGCATGCCAAGAAATCTGTGCAACTGATTGCAGAGATATATCGCATAAAAAATTCTCGTCGTGTAAAGAACCCTTTTAATTACGATGAAGGTTGTAATAATACCATGTTTGTGTAAGGCTGAAACGAGTAAACGAGTCATAGAAAATGAGGAATTGTAAACTGCCCTCCAAACTTGACCATAAAATGTAAACTGCGCTCCGAGCAAAAAGGTCGCCAGTAATTCCAGATGTAAACTGCCCTCCGAGAAAAAGGTTATCACTAATCCCACATGAAAACTGCCATATTGTAAACTACCTGAGGCTTAATTTATTGATCTCATAATTTTTGTTATTCTACAGTACAGGGTGTTACAAAATTATTATTATCTACTAGATCTACCCCAACCGAGTTTCGCCCATTTCGAGTCTTACCTTTTCAAGTTCAACCGCGCTCAGAGATGTTTTAAATTTAGTTTACCACTCGTCAAAACAACAGCCCAAAGCGTCCGAAGCGAAACGAAGGGTGCGTAGCGTAAATCCCGACGCTAATAAACCTTAAAAAGTTTCACCTTTTTCGAGTTCCACCTTTGGCGAGTTCTTTCGGTCTTCAGGGAATTTTTGTAATTAGTTTAGTCTTTGTTGAAACGGCTCGGAGCGCTCGGAGCGGAGGGGACCGGAGCGCAAGGCAGCGCAGAGTCGAATTTGACAAAGACGACCATGGCAATAGACGGATCCACCATAAAAAATAGTTCTGCGGTTTTTAAAATTAAATGCCAACAGTAAGCGCTGTCATTACTATCCATAAAATTTATTTATAAAAATTATTATTTAATTTTTATTATTAAATTTTAACTGATAATAATTAATAATAATGTTTTTTATAAATAAATTTAATTGCTGTATAACCATGTACTTTGTATTAATCAGATTAGTGGCAACATTTTTGCTTGGAGAGCAGTTTACACCTTTTTGTACGGAGGGCAGTTTACAGCAAAGGGGCAATTGCTCCCCCCAAGGATGATTCGGAATTAATTAAAATTACTAAATTAATACTTATAATGTAATATATTTATTCCTATTTTGTTTGTATATACTTATCGCTTGCATTTTTTGATTTCTGAAACTTTGTCAGTCGTTTTACTACTGATGCGCACAAATAGATTAACGAGATTCCAAAAAATATTTGATCTCTGTTATTTTTACAGCTGTTAGTGCAGGGGTCGGCAAGCATGTGACCGCGGGCGCACGTGCGCCCGCGACAGCTTTTTGATGCGCCCTTCTTGAAAATGCTGCAAAACAATACACAATGAGCGCTCGCAAATACGGGCGCTGTAAACAGGTAGCGCGCTGACTCTATGGAAATCCCATTTACTGAGAAATTCAACTTCATACTTCCCAAATTTGAAGAAAATTTTCGATCACATGAATGGCTGTGAAAAAGATATTGATACCATTTCGTTAGCCCCACATTTGGACACACTTTTAGGCCAATTTAATTGTCGTTTCCAACAATTTAAGAATCTCGAGCCTGTCTTGGAGTTCATGATTAATCCATTCGCAGAAGGTGATGTTTCAGAAAAGCTCAAAAACTATTTTGGCATAGAAAATTACGATGAATTAGAGCTCGAAATAATAACCATGAAGAACGACTTGAGCCTGAAATCATACATACAACATTTTGGAATATGGTGGACGAAAATAAATATCCCATTTTAAGAGCATCATCTCTTAAAATACACGCTTATAGTGCATCAACATACGCATGCGAATCCATATTTTCGACAATGAAGCACTTGAAATCAAAATATAGAAGCAGAATGACCGATGTAAATTTGGACCATTGTGACAGGTACTTCCAATTATGAGCCTAATTTCATGAAGTTGTCGGAAGAAATGCAAGACCAAGGATTCCACTAATAGTAACTGTATGTACCGCCTCGTGTAATAAACATCTTGTTTTGTCTTTGTGTAATATTTTATTTGTGTGAACCATGCGCCCTTCAGGAGTAAATTATTTGAGAATGAGCCATTAGGCTTGATAAGGTTGCCGACCTCTGTGTTAGTGTATAGTCCTAAAACTAGAAAGAACTGTTGGTTGGAACAAATCTTATGTAGTTATTTCAAATCTGAAGCGAGTTATTTCTACGTGACGCTTGTGCTATCTTAATGTTAATCTTAAAAAATATATTTGTGTTTGAAGTCATGTTATTATTCTTTTGGAGAATTAAATTTACGTAAACCGCACGTTTGATTACTTTATCATACGAAGTCTGAGAAAGTATTGTAATCGTGCAGAAAAAAATGTTGAAAGAAGCGGAAAATCATCATTTCCAAAAAATGTCGGGATCTGTCAGTTAATGCCCACCACGAATCGAGCCGTGATTTTTGCACTATTGGAACACTTCTGAGCATTTTTCCAGTCTTGCTTTCAGTTGCTTATTTATTTGTGAAGATCAAAATACCTTTTTTTGGGGGGCTGGAGGGGATTATGGAAATCTCCTTAATCCGTTCATGCGCGTCATATAATTTCCTTAATTTTGCGAAATCTCCTGTTTCTCCCAATTTTACTTTGACAAAAACCTCAGTCAAGTCCCACTGAGCAAGTGTGCCAAGTTTGGTTAAAATCGGTCAAAGGGTCTAGGAGTGTATAGCGCACAAACATACAAACAAGCTCTTTTATATTGTCGTGTTCCAAAATCAAAAATTGTAAATTTTGAAGTTAGATATTTTTGAATTAATTAATTTTTGTAAAGAATTGCTGAATGTTTGAATTTTATTTTATGAATTTTGAAAATTATGTGTAATCCTGAATTTAAGTTTTATTTTTGTGTTATGAATTTGTTTTGTAAATGATTTTGTAAATATTTGAGTTGGATGATTTTATAAGTGGGTACTAAGAGTTTGGCTGATTGCCGCGGCGGTCAACCAAGATGGTGATTTTTATAGAGCGTCCGAAAAATTAAATAAGAATTTGTGTTTTAAGTTTGAAATATTCAAAAGTTTTTGCAAAATAAAAGATTAATTTAACGTGAGTAATTATTGTTTTGATTATTTGGATTGATTTGTCAGGATTATTGGAAGTTTATGGAAGTTTGATGGAGTTTTATAAATAATTGAAGATTAATGGTATTTGATAATAATTGATTGATAATTGGGAATTAATAATTTGGACAAAAAGAATTCGGAAGTTGAAAAATAAAATTACGTTGATGAAAATAATTAAATAGCAAAAATATAAAGAAAAATTCATACAAGAATGCAACGCACGTGACGTCTTATCAAGCATTGCAACGCACATTTTGAAAATTAAAATTGAAACAACAGAGACGGCTCATACAAAATTTACTTATTGAGAAATTATATAAAATTTAAAATTAACAACATTGCTCATACAACTAAAAATGTATGGTTCGGGGTGAGATTTAAATAATTTTAATTTTTACATACCCCCTAACATCGCAGTATATATGTATTAGAGTTTGAGAGATATACATCTACTCGTTTTCATATTTTCGTAAATTTTTTGGGTATTTTTATGTTATTATTGTTTATAAAAACCAATGGATAAACTGTTCAACGAATTTGGCTTTTGTTTGTTTATCAAACAGTAATCCGATAATCCGAAGATTTTGATCACTATTGAATCGGATTAAAATGGTAAATACGAACAATTTGCTTAAAAGGATTATCCAATAATCCTTATTTACTTTCATATATAAGATAAATCGTGCTCAATTTTTCACAACCTTTTTACGAATATCATTAAATAGTTAGTTCTAAAATGGAGTGTACGATTGGTTTAGAAAACCCGAATGGAAGTGTGGGAGTATTAGGTTGTAAGCACACATTTCATGAAGTGTGTATAAGAAATTGGTCCAATCGAACGACAACTTGTCCATTATGTCGTCAATCATATAACGAAATAAGTATAGTCGATCATAACGACAATGATCAAGTAATAAATGAAGTTATTACGCTCCGTACAGTTCAAAACAATTTTGTAAATGAAGACGAACAACAACAACCACAACAACAAGTAATACCGGAAGATAGGCAAGAAGCGTTTGAGGAAGAGACATCGGACGAAGATAGCGATGCTGAATATGAAGACATAAACGAATTTTTAGAGCTGGAGCTCCATTTGTTTCTTTAAGAACTGAACTGAGAAGGAAAATTCAGTTGTTCATTTATCCGTACAGAGCATAGCAGTAATTTTTTTTTGCTATGCAAGAGTTTAATTAAATTTGTTATTTTGTAAGTTTTTTTGTCCTAGAAAATAAAAAAAAATCTTTTAAAGGCTTTTCTTTATTCATATCTTAATACATAAAATCCCAGCACACTGCTGCTGCTCCTGCTGCTCCAGCGTGTCATTTTTTGGTAACCTAAAAGCACTCAGATTGGTCGACTTTTTTTACCAACCGAAAAATATAATAAACCACCGCCGGTGCTCCCCCTGAGACGAGTTGCACATCAATCGAGTTTCCAACCAATCGGGTTAATCGGAGGCCAATCGGAGGCCTTCAGCCTCGATCGTAAACCTTCGCCTTGAATGAAAAAATGTTAGTTTTCCTAACTTGTATCGAAAATATATATTCCCTGAGTACTATATAATTATTGTTATAAATTTGAAAAAAATTATGCATGAAGAGGTTAAGCGGCACACGTCGTTTCGGCGAAAGTGATTCGGCAACGTATATAGTTATGGTAAATTAAATTTACGACGTATTAGGGGTTCTCTAGTTTTAAGAATGTATATGTCGATATTTATACCTACTATATTTTACGACCTTAAGATGAAGGCATGTATTGTTTCAAAATATAATTTTTAGAACTCAAGAACTAATTAATTTTAATATGTCTTTTTATGCTTGTATAAAACGCCTATGTAGGCTTAACAATTTTAGATTTGTTTGGAAGTCACTGAAGTGCAGTCGTGCTGTATTTGTGTACTGAATAAATAAATTTCACCTTCAACTTCACAGTTATTTTATTGCAAAATACAAAATTGGCGCAGTCGGTAGGATCGCGAAGGGCAGTATTTTGGAAATCCAGTATCTACCTTTGGTTTCAACCATTAATTCGAGATCCAGAATCTACACCTTTAGAAGAAATCTCCGAACACTTTGGTAAGTCGTTGAGCATTTCTTTTATCCCAATTACCACTCCTATTGTGAATTTTGAACAACTTAAAATTTTATTGAATTATTGATGAGTGATTTTTATTAATATCATTTTCAAAATCATAATTCAAAATATTTAAATTAGAACGAGTAATTAATTTTAAATAAAATCATTTTTAGTTTAAATTTTACATTAAATAAATTAATTTTATTCATTTTCGAATTTAAACGAGTGTTTAAAATTTATTTTTATTACCAGAAAAAAATTTATTCAATTTATAAATTATAACAATAACTATTATAATAGAAATATAATAGAAAACATAACTTAAAACTTCAAAGTAACTTGTAATTATTTATAGATTAATGCAATAAAACTTGATTCATTTTCGTTTCACACGAGTGTTTTCAAAATTGTTATTAACATTAATTTAAATTTATAAACAAAAATATTATATTTAATGGTAAACAAAGAGATTGATATAAACGAATTGTCAAATTGTTTAAAAAATATGTCTTTAGCAACACCGACAATTCAAACAGCAAAAGCTGTTGCGGATTTTTTACCAACATTTAACGGAAATTTTATGCAATTAGAAAGCTTTATCAATGCATGTGATAATTTCTTTAATACTTACGGCACAACCACCGATAACAACTTAAATCATTTTGCATTTACTGTTATTAAATCTAAAGTAAAAGACGATGTAAGTAATTATCTTATGTGTCGACCTGACTTAAATACCTGGTCGTCAATTAAATCAGCTTTAAGAGAACAATTCGGTGATCGTATTGATAGACAAACTTTAACTCGCGAATTTTTATATCTCACGAGAAACAAAAATGAAAATATTATAGATTTCCTAGAACGTATAAAACAAATGAAATCAAGATTAGAAATTAAAATCATGTCAGATCCCACCATACCTAATCTAAGAAAACCTTTGTTAATAGAACAAAATGAAGCAAACGCCCTTGACGTATTAATTTCAAATGTAGACGATAATTTACGCGTGAAATTAGATTTAAAGGAACCCAGAAATATGTTAGAAGCAAGTGACATCGTCACACGTCATTTTTATAATCAACAACGAATTAGAGGTTTGCAAGACTTTGGCAAAAATACTAACATACCCCAAATTAAACAAAAATTTAATTCATCACGTCAAAATATTCAAACAAATTTGAATAGGAACCACCCCAACCAGTCATACTTTAACCATTCAACAAATAATAACAATTGGTCCCCATTTAATTCGCAACTAAATGATAGCCGAATTTCACAAAATTTCCAACAATCACGTACGCCATTTCCTAGCGCACCAATTAATATACAGAGTCGTCCAATCCAACAGAAATTTTCTACAAATAGTCAAGTTTTTGGAAAACCAAAAAATGTTTTTAGTCCACAAAACTCTCATAAATCCATTAACAAACCAGAACCTATGTCTACAACGTCAAGAAATAGTTTTTTCAATAAACCAGAACCTATGTCAACAATGTCTAGAAACCCTTCTTTTTATTCTAGACAAAACAGAAATTATTTCCAAAATAGAAATCCTCAAAACTTTATTTCGGAAGAACTCACTAACGTGGAAACGGAAAATTGTAAATACGATGATAATAGTCAACACTATGGCGATGATTATTATTGTAACACAAACCATCAAACCGAAGCTTTCGAACAAATAAACGAAATAGATTTTGAAAACGATCACTCAGAAGTTAATATCACGGATAACACCCAAGAAGAAAATTTTATGCAAAATTTTCAAGAAACCCACATTTCTCAAGACAAAACGTAGATCTTAATAATTTAAAACCAAATTCTTTACCATTCATAAAAATTTCCAATCCCCCTTTAAAACTTCTGATTGATACAGGTTGTCACCCTTCGTTGATTAGACCATTTATTGCAGAAAAATACTTTCCAAATACAATATTTAAATCAAATACACCCATTACTACTTGTACAGGATCTAGACATGCACAATTTAAAGCGCACATACCCCTTTTCAAAGAATTCAAACCCTTAGAAGAAAATTTAGAATTTGTATTATTTGATTTTCATGATTACTTTGATGGAATTATAGGCATAAGAGATTTAAGAAAACTTGAACTTAATATAGATATACAAAATGAATTATTGTACAATGACCGCTTATCAATACCCTTGCATTATAGAACAAATTTTGAAACCCAAAAAATTGAAATTCCACCAATGTCCTCAGTTTTAAAACGTATAAAAACTAATATCTCAAATCGCGAAGTATTAATTCCAGAAATCAGAAATGACGCAAAAACATTAATAATTCCGGAGAGTTTATTAAAAATAGAAAACGGATTGACAGTTTTAGAAATAATGAACACGACGACCAAGACTGAAATCTTTGAAATAACCGAAGAATTTCTAAAGCCTTTTATTTCCAACTTTTCTGAAGAAACATTCGAATGTTTCCATTGCGAAAAATTACTTTCTCCTAATTACAAACATCAAGATACAGATCTTCCAGAACTACGAACTGACCATTTGAACATCGAAGAAAAAATTGCCTTGAAAAAACTAATACGCGAATATAAAACAATCTTTCATCAACCCGACGACAAATTAACTTTCACAAACCAAGTTAAACATGAAATATTAACAACTGACGAAATTCCGGTTCATACTAAATCTTATAGATATCCCTATGTTCACAAAGAAGAAGTAAAGAAACAAATTTCAAAGATGTTACAAGATGGCATCATAAAACCCTCACAATCTCCATGGGCTTCACCTATTTGGATAGTCCCAAAAAAATCAGATGCTAGTGGCAAACAAAAATGGAGAATTGTTATTGACTACCGTAAAATTAACGAAAAAACAATTGATGACCGGTACCCCATTCCAAATATAACTGACATTCTAGACAAACTTGGACGTTGCCAATATTTTACTACATTAGACTTAGCTTCAGGTTTTCACCAAATTGAAATGCACCCTAATTCCATCGAAAAAACTGCGTTTAATGTTGAAAACGGACATTATGAATTTGTACGGCTTCCATTCGGTTTAAAAAATGCACCCAGTACTTTCCAACGTGCGATGGAAAACATTTTAAAAGAACTGCTAAATAAAATATGTTTAATTTACGTGGACGATATAATTGTATTTTCTGCATCTTTGCAAGAACATATTAATAGCTTAAAATTACTATTCTCCAAATTAAAAGAAGCTGGACTAAAAATTCAACTAGATAAGTCAGAATTTCTTTGCAAATCAGTCGAATTTTTAGGTCACGTTATTACTCCTGAAGGCATCAAACCAAACGAAAAAAAAATAGAATCTATCAAAAAATTTCCTATACCGAAAACAGCTAAAGAAATCAAAAGTTTCCTCGGACTAGTAGGTTATTATAGAAAATTTATTGAGAACTTTGCTAAGTTAACTAAACCTTTAACACAATGTTTAAAAAAGGGCGCGAAAATCATACACAATCATGAGTTTATTACAAGTTTTGAAACTTGCAAAAACCTTTTAATGAACGATCCCATTTTACAACATCCAGATTTTTCAAAACCATTTAATCTCACCACAGACGCTTCAAATTTTGCAATAGGCGCGATTCTCTCTCAAGGCCCTATAGGTAAAGACCTTCCGGTTGCTTACGCATCACGGACTCTCAATCCAGCCGAAATAAATTACAGTACGATCGAAAAAGAACTTCTCGCAATAGTGTGGGCGGCAAAACATTTTAGGCCTTATTTATTTGGCGTTAAATTTAATATAATTAGCGACCATAAACCATTACAGTGGTTGTTTTCTTTAAAAGAACCAAATTCAAAATTGGTGAGATGGCGGCTTAAACTAGAAGAGTTTGATTACACGGTTACATATAAAAAAGGAAAATTAAACACTAACGCTGACGCCCTATCACGTGTCGAAATATATCCCATTGAAATCAATGATAATGCTTCGATGATAGTAAATATAGACAATGTAGATAAAAATCTTTCCGAAATAGAAAATTTGAAAGAAACGGTCTCCGACGATGAAACAGTACACACTAGCCAAGAAGATCCAATTTTTGCGATACCATATACAGAAAGAACAGTTAACACATTCAAAAACCAAATAATAATATCTCTTTGTGATTCAAAAAATAATGACCAAACCAAAATAACTAAACAAAAAATTTTCGATAATGACCGCATTTATTTCAAAATCCCTAGATCAAAATCAAAAGATCATTTTTTAAATATCATAAAAGATCATTTTGAACGAAAAAAACATTACTGCTTACATTTCACTTATAAAGACTTCGAAATACCCTTTATACGGACCGTACAAAAATTCTTTAAGAATAAAGGACTTAATCTTATAATTTCAAACTACTTTGTAACAGACGTTCTCGAACAAGACGAAAGGAATCTAAAATTAAAACAATACCACGAAACAAAAACTTGTCATCGAGGTATTCAAGAAAACCTTAAAGCCATAAAGCAATCATTTTTCTGGCCAAACATTGATAAAGACGTACAAAACTATGTTAACACCTGTGGAACATGTCAGAAAACTAAATACGAACGTCACCCTAATAAATTAATATTTAAACCAACACCTATCGGATTCGAACCTTTTGACCACTTGTATACCGACACTTATAAATTTTCTGGACAATGTTTCGTAACCATTATAGACAGCTTCTCAAAGTTTGGATTAGCATACCCAATTCAAAGTTTAAATGCCGTAGAAACCACAAACCAATTATTACAATTCATAAAGCATTTCGGAATCCCTAGGAAAATAACTTGCGACAATGGTATCGAATGGAAAAACGAAGTAATGCAAGGATTCTGTAGGATCCATGAAATTGAAATCCATTACGTCACCATTTATAATCCTAATAGTAACAGCCCAGTTGAAAGATTCCACTCGACCCTAGCGGAAAGCTTAAGGATTCTCCAAAGAGAAAAACCACATGAAAATATTTCAAATATTATGAACTACGCGATTTTACTTTATAACAACAGCGTTCACAGTTCAACTAATTATACGCCTTTTCAAATTACACGCGGAAAATTAAATTATAAAAATCCGTTCGAACTAAACGAACAATTCAAAGTCGCTCAGTACGTTCATGAACATTCCGAAAATCTAAAAACCCTTAACTCTATTATTCACAAAAATTTAATCGACAAACAGCAAACGAACTTGAAAAAATTAAATCAAATCAGAAATAATCCCGAAATAAGTTTAGAAAAACCTCTTTACAGAAAAGAAACTCGCTTTACGAACTCAAAAAAAGTCACACAACCATTTGTTACGGTTTTAAATCCAGAAATCATTGATGACAACAAAATAAAATCAAACGATAAAGTTTATCATCAAATTTTACTGAAACCACAACGTTTTGTTTCAAATGTTGAAAATGAACCCAGTCCGGTACTTGACATTTCTACTACTTCCAAGCCTTTTACTAGGTCTCAAAATAAAAGGATATAAACAACCCGATCTTTCCAGTTCAATTAGGACAAACTAAAATTATTGAATCAAAACACACATTCTTTTACAACATTAATTTAACCCTACAAATAAACCAACAATCAATGCACAATGATTTAGCAAAACAAAAAAAAAAACCGTAATAAAAGAAATCACGAAAACTTATAATAATAAATTTTTTTTAAACTTTTAAATAATAAAAGAAATTAACAAGATTTCTAACATTGAAAAAGCTTTTTCTTTTTCAAACACTATAGATAATTTAATACTACAATTGCAAATAGTTCAAAAATTAATAAACAATATGGAAACCGCAATCTCATTTGCTCGTTTGAATATTTTACACGTTTTTATCATGCAACCAAAAGAAACTCAATTCATTACTACAAAATTATATCATTCTACCAAGTCACACAAGTTCCTCGCAAAAAAAAAAATGTTTTGAATTATTATTCGTTACTTTCAATACAAGTAAATAAAAAAAAAAAAGATACGATAGTGTTCAAAATTCATATACCTATTGTTACTTCTCCATTCAAATATTTACCTGAACAACCATTCCTATTGCTCAAACGACGACGATTATTGGACTTCGTCATGAAGAATTAATCTTCGAGCTACCCAAGTTAATAACTTTAGACGGCTACAACAAATACGATCTTCAAATAAAATCAATTCGACTTCAAACTTTGGATGCATCCGAATCAAAGCATATCAACATCATAGCATATCAACATCATAGCAGCAAATTTGCAACCAACACGTTATCAACTCCAAATGGACACCATTCTTGAATCAACAGTGTAATTGTGTGTTTTTGTGTTATGGGCCTTATAATTATAGTGACAATTTATTTTAAGTGCAAAAAAAAACTGTATTTCTAATAATAAATCGCTACAAAAAAAAACTATACAATTACAGAAAATTTCAGAACCCTTATTTTCTGACTTAAGGAGGGAAGAGTTATGGTAAATTAAATTTACGACGTATTAGGGGTTCTCTAGTTTTAAGAATGTATATGTCGATATTTATACCTACTATATTTTACGACCTTAAGATGAAGGCATGTATTGTTTCAAAATATAATTTTTAGAACTCAAGAACTAATTAATTTTAATATGTCTTTTTATGCTTGTATAAAACGCCTATGTAGGCTTAACAATTTTAGATTTGTTTGGAAGTCACTGAAGTGCAGTCGTGCTGTATTTGTGTACTGAATAAATAAATTTCACCTTCAACTTCACAGTTATTTTATTGCAAAATACAAAATTATATTCGCCGACGCGATGGTCAATTCGGAGACCCGAGATTCCAATTCGGAACTGGCATTTCGGTGATTCTCATTTGGCGACAGAAAATTCGACTACGTTGATTCGGCGAAGGAAAATTTATTTAAGTGTTATAATTTACTAAAAATATTAAAAAAATAATTATTTATTTTTAAATTAAATATTTATTTACATATAGGTACATCACAGGTATCATAATTTTACATACTTTGTAAGCAATTAAACTAATTTTAATCAATGTTATAATAAATTATAAGCTATTCCGCGAAGTTTAGTTTTTTCAATAAATTGAATAAACTAAAAGTTTACCTCCCGTCGCCGAATCGACATAGTCGAATTTTTTGTCGCCGAATGAAAATCGTCGAAATGCCGGTGCTGAATTGGAATCGCCGACACTAGTATAGCCGAATATTGGGTGGCCGAATCAGAATCGCAGAAATGACGGTGCCAAACTGGAATCGCCGAAATGACGGTGTCCGTGTTTTAAGTGTCTCCCAGCAAATTTTCCTGCTATGTTTGGTGTTTCCTAACACGTCCACAGCTTCATCAACTCTCTTTTCTCTTTATCTCACTCTGCTCCTTTACTCTATCCAATCTCTATAATCTCGCTATCACTGAAGTAACCACTCTGTGTACTCTCCGTACACACGTTGCAGGACCACACTTATTCACGTACTTACATAGATGAAAGACTAAAAAATAACATATTATGGACCCTAGTCATGCAGATGCCTAAGGTGAATATTAGAATGCAAGTTGTTTAAATGAAAAATTAATCTACTAAATTTTCTTTATTTAACTTACTTGCACCATCAAAGCCAACATATTTAAATATTGCTGCAAGAATTATTTTTGTAAGAAAAAATTTTTTATGCAAATATTAAATTTTTTTGCTTTTAAATTACTTATATTCCTAAGGAAAAACAGCAAATGATTAAATACATTTTTTCAAAGAAATGTTCTTTATGCTTAAACTCACATTCTTTTTTAGTTCACAGTTAAAATTGCAAAATTTTGAAACCAATTTTTTGTTTAAAAATGGTATTTCTTATTTGCGCCTTTATTTAGCGTTTTAATAAAATTTTTAATAATCCGAAATACGCACCTCTTAAAACAATAGCTGACAACAAAATTATTTTTTCATAAAAAAATTTGCTGTCAAAATTTTTTAAAAAAGCATTTTTTTCTACTTGTTGATTTACGACGATTAACAATAGTCCTGGTAATTTAAAGCCTTGTTAAATTTTTTTTAAATTTTATAGGTAGTACTTAAACATCGATTATCATCTTAGAAAGCTTTAAATTTTTCTCAACATTTTGTCAGCATTAACAACAATTGCTAGAAAAGGCTTGAAAGTTAAAAAATATTTTGATGAATTAGCTTCTGATTTCCATTTTCAAAATCCAGATGATTCCTTTAAAATTAATGTATTTTACTTTACATTAGACATTGTAATACTACGCCTTGAGACTCGTTTTGAGAGTTTTCGAAAATTAAAAGAAAATTTGGAATTCTTAGAACCTAGAATCATTTTAAAGATGAAAGAAATCGAAGCAGTTCAATGCTGTGATTTCCTTCAGAAAAAATATTGTGATGTTCTCAATAATAATCTCGCCATTCAGTTCAAAATTAATACTTTGTTTCTTTTAGGGGCCCGATTTATATATTTGCTTACAGGCCCTAACTACTCTTGCACCGCCACTGCATCCGGTCAACGCAAACGGCAAAAGGCAGATTTCATGCCAACACAAATATCCTGGCGTGAATAATTATTCAAAATAACAAAATTAAATTCACCAAATAATCAAAACAAAATTAAAATTTTACAGCAAAATAAAATTTCAACTTGCAAAATTTATAAAGTAACATTTCTGTACACAAGACTCGGAATTCCAGAGATTTCCAAGACTTCCAAAGAATTCCAACGATTTACAAGGAATTCCAACGATTTCCTAGGAATTCCAAAAAATTCCAAAGATTTCCAGTGATTTTCAAGGAATTCTAACGAATTCCAAAGAATTCCAAGAAAATACAAAGATTTCCAAGGAATTTTAATGAGTTCAAATGAAAGTGCAGACTAAAGAATTCCAGTGATTTCCAAGGAATTCCAGGGATTCCTGTAGAATTCCAAGGATTTTCTTGGAATTCCAATGATTTCCAAAAGAATTCCAAACAAGTGTACACAAAATTTTCGAGATATTTTCCCCTTGTTTAAGTACCTGCCTAATTTGGATGGGTTCCTCAATTTTTGATCAACTCTTCAGCTGATATAAGAGAAGATGATGTAATACCAACCGGTATTCCAAATCCGATCTTCGTGTATATTTCGACCACAATAAAGCCAATGGAGGTGATTTTGTCAATAAAAGCAGAAAGATCAAGAGAAAAGGTTCGAAAAGGCACAAAGAAAGAGAAATACACAATTTTTCTTGCTTACAGTAAACGTTAAAGACGAAAAAAAAAGTCCCGAAAGAACATGAAGCAATCATGCTGCCTTGATCCAATATACTACAAATATTTGCATGTAATGTAGAGACTAATGAGATGATTGAGCGTACAAACTACTCGAGTTTAATAAGGCTCGAGGAATACGAACATTAGTCTTTACAACAGCAATTTAAAGGTTATTTTGCTAGCTGTCGCAGCGGGTGAAGCTGCCAAATACAGTTATTAGTTGTTTTTAAGCATCAAAATAGTGCTTGGGGTGGACTGCTGAGAAAAATCGGAGGTAGCTTAATGAGTTCCTTTTTCTCTCCATATCATATACAGAATCCAGACTGGATAACCTTCTACCCAGAGCTTAAAATAAAAGTACAACAGAAACTTACATAAAATCGTCGAAAAACATCTAGAGACTTGATATCTTAATATATAAAATGTCAGCTCGCTGCTGCTCCTGCTGCTACGGCGTGTCATTTTTTACCAACCAAAATATATTAAAGTACCGACGACGGTACTCCCCCTGGGACGAGTTGCACATCAATCGAGTTTCCAACCAATCGGGTCTAGGTGCCCATCCGTGGACGGGCTTTCCAGCTAGTGGAAATATAAAATAGTAGATATTGGCTCTCTAGAGAAGTTCTTGCGACTTAGATTAAGATCGAAGAAGAAGTACTTCTAATAAGAGTTTAGAAGTACTCTAGAAGTTCGCTACTCTACGTGGTACAAACCTGGTACTGCGAATGAAAGGAACAATGCTAAATCCAAAAACGAAAAACAAATAAGCAACGTTCATAATCGCATGCTAAAGGGGTAGCTTTCCTAATTGTTCTATTTGTGTGACTGCAATTACACAATCGATAGTGCTACATAACCTAGGAAAGAAATATATCGTGAAATTAAAATCTGAAAGATTGACAGAAAATTTGTTTTATTTAAATTCAAAATATTTACAGATTTGTTGATAAATAAAGAAATTCGGAAGTAAAATTCCAAATTTCGAAAAACAAAATTGTTTTCTTTCGGCAAATATTTGTGCAAATATCACACGTGTTTGATAATGTTTTACTTTCAAAACTGATGTCATAAACTACTATTGCAAACCTAGTACTGGTTAGTAAAAAATTATTATCACACCTAAATCGATTTCAGGTTATTCATGTTGTAGTAATAAACTCTCAAAAATATCTTATCTTCTAACAACTGCCAGTAATGTGGCAGTTTTATATTTCCCAACAAATAATATGCAGCTTCGTTGCATAAAATCAATGAAAGATTTTAATTGAGCAATCCGATTAATAAGATCAAAAATATTAACTGATTTAAGAATTGGGTGGAATTTTCAACTTTAAAAATTTTTTTTAATTTTCTGACCCTTTATGTTTAAAGGTCCAGCGCTGCTTACCTACATCCAAAATATATTATTTATCTTACTAAAATCTCGTGCTGTAAGGTCAATCCTGTTTAAATAGAATTTGGTAAACGCCTTTACTTTTCGATCTTAATTTCCTGTGAATAATTACAGCAAAATTTATACTTCATATGATTGTTAAGTCGTGTACGGCGTGCGAACGATAGAAATTGTAAGAATTTAACGAAATTAAAAATTGAAATCGAATACGGCTCTGTTTTAAACTCAATTACGTTTTTAATTTAAATAAATTTTTTTCTAAAAGTTTAGCATATTATTTGGTGGTCGATATTAAAGTTCATCTCATATTGAAGGATTGTTTTGATAGAGCAAGTGTTGAAGCAAATAATAAAGTCTCGCCAGCTCTGTTTATTATTTGGAAAGAAAACATGGCATTTTCAAGTTTTAAATTAAATTTAAATGTAAATACGAATAATAATAAATAAGTTTAATTTGGAAAGTTAAAACAAGAGAAATTTATTTTCTTTTCATTAAATATAATATCGGTTGTATCAAAAATATATTATGACGATGGTGAGGTAAGCAAGGATTCGTGTGAGGACGTTTTGCCCATGGCGGTAAGTTTCCATGGTTACTCTGAACTCAATATCCTCTACATAGAACGAATTGGAGCCCGTAACCCGAGGCCCTTAGCAGGCCGAGCTCGCGCAGCGCCGCTGGCTTTTGGGCCGGGAAGCCCGCAGCGTTTGAGACGAAAGCCTACGGCGTAACAGACAGTCGACGCCGCTGTTGCCGCGGGCTTCTTCCTACTCTCTTTTTCCAGCTGGCTATACATACTTGTGCAATCTACTCATTATTCTACTATTCTAATTCAAATCAAGACCTAAAGCAATCTAAGAAGTGTCCGACGAATATAATAACTCAACACAAAAGCTCAACCTGAGGCTTCGAATTTATTTTTTTATATTATGAATAAAGTAGGGTGGTAACTTTGTTATAAATACCACTGGTATACCCGTTGGGTGCAGGTGCTCTCTCGTTCAAATCTATAAAACAAATTCAAATCGTAATGTTGCCAATATACGGGGTCGGTTCGAAGCAATTCGTTAAGAGTAAAAAAATAAAACCACTCAACAGTGACATGTTTTATTCCAAACTTACATAATTTACAGTATCGTAAGTGGTCGATTCATTAACTGGCTCTGTCTCATCACAGACTTTCATTCTAATACATCCGCATCACAGTTGAAGCTTTTAGTGAGATCAGCCAGCGAATATAATAATATTTATTATTGAAAATTAATTAATTAATTATTTACATAGTCACAAACTTAACTAAAACATTTAGTAAACAACAATATAATTTTTTTAATATTTAAGAAAAAAATTTAAGGCGTGAGAACATAAATAAAACTGGCGCATCAAAAATCGAGCGCTGATTGTCTTAACAACGCTTTAATTCTAACAGTCAACCGGGTAAAGTCTTTCGAATGAACAGGTACTCTGAAAATTGTTGTCCTTCCACACCTCCACCATTACTAGCCGCCACGCGAAAACCCGAATTCAATAATCTCGTGATGGCCTGAACGGAATTTAATTTGCAATAACCGTTTAGAGGAAAACGAATAACGTGACGCGCGTCCTGCTGATTCCACGCCATTCCCGAACGGGCGTCCATAAGTGCTTGGTTAGTTTCAGGAAACACTTCGTCTAATAGCGTGCGATCACCGGACAGCATAATTCGTTCCCCTAAATCCGGACTTATGTGAAGGGCGACGCATTCGTACGATTCCATCAACCCTTGCTTGTCGTTGTTCGATAATCCGGGTGGCCTGCCCGAACCTCCATCGTAATTTTTGTGTGGCGATCCGATGGTTCCGTTTTTTATTTTGTCTTTCTTTAATTGTTCCAATTGTCTAACCATAGCTGGAAACGTATAAACACGACAATATTTTAAAAGTTCTTTTTGGAGAAATAAGGCATACTCACGTAGGATTTCGAAGTATCGGGCTTCCTCTAGAAGTAACTCCAAGTCGGAAAAGTTTTCGGGGACGAGTAAACGTGAATTTCGCATAAAATTCAATATGTGTCTGAACATAGCACCGTCTCTGTCTATAAAGTAATGTTGCTTGAGCGAATCTAAGACTATCGGTACACTTCCGTTGAAAAGTTTGGCTAACCTAGAATCTGGGTATCTGAAACAAAAGACATTATTAGTTCTTGTTTGAATTAAATCACCTTGTATATTAGCAGAATTTCCAAACAAATAATAATTGACAACAAATAAACAACAAATTTCCAAACAAACTACAATTATTACAGCAGAAACCTAAGGGACATTTTATACAGTGAGATACTGAGGGGTATTATATAAATGCAAATCCAAACTATTTTGAATCCAAAATTTGTATTAGGGGGAGGGGCTGGTGAAATACCCATTTTAGATATTTCAAAATATCTGAAAAACAAAATGAGTACAAACGAAAATAAGAAAGGTACAAACAGGTACAACCGAGATACAATCCATTTAGACTATTTTGGATCCAAAATTCGAAATGGGGGGGGGGGCAAAATGCACCTCAAAAATAACATATTTCAAATGTAGTTCCATATATTTTGCTTAAAATTCAAGTAAAAATTATGACTTTTCAACCGAAACTTGAGATAAAATTTTTGAGTTAGGTTTCGTTTTGGAAATAAAGCAGTGTACAAATGAAAATAAAATTTTTAATTGTCGCTATTAGATTCAAATAGAGAAAATTACGTAAAAAAATTTAATTTCTCATAAAATTTAGAAATCCAAATATATGTACAGTTTTTGAATTATTAAAAAAATCTTTTTGTACAAAATTAAATTTAGTGTAGAGCTAAACACAAAAGTCACAGTAATTAAATTTATAACAATAAAAGGATCAAAATTAATCTTATAATGCAATATATAAAAGTTATTTATAATGCATATGGTAGTCCGCTGTAAATATCAAACTCAAGTGTGGGAAGAAGACAAATCTTCCATTTATGGACGACCAACAACTTTTTATTTCCGTTTTTAATTTAACAAACTTTGATTGCATTTAATTACAAAAAATAAAAAAATCCATGAATAATGTTCAATTTTTTATCCAAATATTTCCAGCATTACAAATTATGTGGCATTGTGTTTTGGAGTTGTGGGCGAAAAATATTTGTTAACAAAATAAATTAACTTTGTACTACGAAATAATAATTTTTGCTAATGCTGCAAAAACAAATCATAATTTGTTTGGCGTTCTTTAATTATTGTTTTTTCGCTTAATTTGTATTATTGTTGCATTAAAATTTATAAATGTAATTTTTTTAAATATAAAATCAGCAAAAAGCGCAATTTAAAATTGGGAGTGTCTGTTAAGTAAAAAAATACGGATCGTTGCCCTCGATTCAGTTAAAAATTACCAAACCGTCATTTGTTTCAAAAACAGTTTCTGAACGTCAGATTTTCTTTTAAACAAAATAAAGAATATTGATTGGTCAATACTTTCTGCTATCTATATTTTATTGTTTATACCCCATGGCTGCCTACACTGGCTTGGAAAATTGAATGCGATTGTGAGTTTTTCCAAGAGTCGAACCTGGTATAGGAAAACGGAAAATTTAACAAATAAAAAAATCCGATGGGAGTGGTTAATCGTTCGGTCCGTTACCGTAACTCAAAAATATAAGGTTCTTAATATTATTTCGACTTTGAGAAATTCTGAAAAAATAGAGAAGTAAATTGCGAGTTATCGTGAAAGCAATCGATTGGATAAGTAAATTACCGCACTCGCTTGTATAGAATAATCAGGCTACGTGTATTATACAATTTTCTGAATAAACGATGTGTCGCAAAAGACAAATACGGTTTATGACTAAATTTAAACTAAAAGGTATAGTAACAACATTTGTGAGCATTTTCCCTCGGGCTGAACGAATGGAATGACCATATTAGTCAACTATGTGGGTTGAAACTAACTCGTCACATCTGACAATTCAAAACATTATTCAACCAACGTTTGTTAATTATTGCTAATTACAACATTCAAGTTTGTTTTACAAAGTCAAAAATTTTAAATGTTTATTGTATCAAAATATAATCATTTCCTTCGGACTACAATTTCGGCAATTAATAGATGAAATTTTTAAAATATATTTTGTCGTAAAACAAATTCAACTTGGCAAAAGTTTTGCATCTGAGAAATAGAAAATACCTAAAATAGGAAGAAATTCAAAAGAAGTAGCAGTAATTTTATCAATTTTTAATATTTTATTTTTCATATTTAATTTTTCAATATTATCGAATTGCTCCCCCAGACCCCCTTTCGGTCTATATCCATTTAATGTTATTCCAATTGAGTTCAATTTTATGAACCACAAAATTAAAATTCACAAAATTCCAAATTCCAAAGATTTTCAAGAAATTCCAGAAATTTTCAATTAAGTTCTATAGAATTTCAATAATTTGAAATTCGGTCAGTTACTCAGAGAAACTGAGTTATAGTGGAACTAGAAGTTTCGCTGCTATGTAATTTACCTTATCGTATAAAGTATATATTTTATAAAATAAAAATTACTTATGCTTTGTTTAAGTATTAAAATCAAAAAAATTAATATTTTTTTTATCAGACATTTACATATAGGCGTCCTGTCCCGCGCGGGATTGTATGTTTTGTCCCGTCCTGCGCCATCCGGCGCGTATTCTTCCCTAGATGAAACTAGGTTGAAACTAGAAGAATTGAAAATAATATTAGAAGAAGTCACATTTCCCTTCTTACATACGCCACTGACGGACTTCGGCTTAACCTAAATAGATTTCTTACATTTTAAATACATATTTCATATTTTCATAATTCTTTTATAAACTTGATAATCCATTCATGCGCATCAGTGTTAGATAGACGACAAAGTAATATCGTAATCGACTTCCCACAACTTGGCAGCAACTCATAAGTTTCAGTGCACATTTGACTGCATTTTACTAATTTCCATCAGTCAATGTAAATTTAATGCAAACTTAACTCACCATCCACAACTAAAAGTGAGCGTTTAAATATTCAAATATTCGAAATTCCCTGCTATAAAAATGGAAGTTCTACAATTTTCAAACACTATAACAGGTGGATAAGACACCTGAATACCTTAGTGCCGCCAGTCTAAGACTAAGACTGGGTAAGATTTTTGGGATAAATAGTAATAATAAATAATAAAATAAAAACTGGGAAGTTATAACTGGGTCTGGGAGGTATGAAATCTTTCAGTACACTGTTTACTTTTATTCGCGCGCTGCAACAGGTAATTTATTCAATTGCACGTGTGGCAGATATTCAAATACAAGAAGTTGCGAGAAACATTGACGACGGCGATGAAAAAAAATCTGAAACCAATTCAGCGGCACACAAGTACTTTTGTGCCGGCCGCTAAAATAATAAATACCGTCCAATTCAGTAGCCTTATTAGCTAAAAAAAAATGTTTGCTAATGTAAATAAGGGTTTGGCATATCAATCAATTTGTGTGTTTCTGCTTTATCGATCGCTTTTTACTTTTGGTATATTATATTATCTGAATGTTGATTTTAAACAAACTACGGATGTGTGGATGTTTGGCAGACAATATCAGATAAGTCCGAATTTTATTTAAGGAGAATCAAATATCTTCGGGGCAATTTTATAGCAGCTGTCGGTGAAAAGAATTTCATTCTTAGTTTTTATTTTAAACTTTTTCTGTTCATCATCATTTTTCCCATTTTACCCATTAGAGCGCGTTTTAAAATTTAAGAAACCCAATAAATTATAATTTTTAAAGAAAATACTTAGCGATAGTATGTAACACTTTCACCGTCTAAAATTTAGTATCTAATTTTTCAGTGTCAACATGACTTTAAAATTACTAATATAGCTCAGTGGATATATAAGCGTCTAGACTGCTAAGATCCTGGGTTCGATCCCAGACAGAGAAACAATTTTATTTTCATAGTTTTCTCGCGAAAGACAACGGAAAGTCACTGCTAGTTTGAAATTAACTTTGGTATTTTTTTATAATGACTTTTAACAAAAAAAAAAAATAATTTTAGAAAAATTGGATATTTGAAACGTTGGCTTGCTGCCTAGGGTGGTCTTTTGAGGAACTCCCGTATGTAGGGTAATTTGAAGCATAGATTATAAATTTAATTTAAGAATGCGTTGCGTTCCAACAACCGTAGTTTCTTCTATTTTGCAGAATCTAAACATTGGTGGTTCAAACCATTTTTTACAGAAGATGAAATGCTGAGACGAAGCACCCTGTATATCAGCGTTATTTGTTAGTTAATTTGAAACTAAAACCTGTGCGTTTAGAGTGCCGATCCGATATAGAGGGTACGATCACTTAAGCTTGAGGGATATTTGAGAGACGCGCCGTGATATCTAGAGGGTGCATAAGCATGAGAAAATGCCCTCCCACATACCGCCATCGAATATACCTATCTGAAGAATGTGGACGAATGCATAAATCTTGCTAGACCGCTCTAAAACTGTTAAAGGTTAAAATCATATAGCATTAAAGTGTTTACAATATCGTGTATCTTAATCAATAGCTTCATAAATTATGCCATAATACCTTTTTTTTAAATAATACAACATAGCCCTAATCCATTACCGTCGATGAGTAACTTGATTAACGAAAGTGCTGTAATTTGCGATAAAAAAAATGTTTTACCCACAAATCGTGCACACTTTGTTTCTACTTTACCCAACTCTTAATCACACGTACTAATTTAGCCGTATTTACCGTTGATTTTTAACGAAGTGTAAATTAGCTCTCTAATTGATCCCTAGACACGAATTTAAATAATAAAATAATTATTTCGTCATTAATTTTAATTTATTACTTATTAAGAAATAGAAATTGCCAGCAGTTCAATTAATTATGTCGCAGCTATTAAATAATTAAGGGTACTTACTTCGTAAGTGTTTCTAACGACGACGTGTAGATGGTCCCGCCGACGTCGATATGTACGGGCGCCGTATACCTGGAGGCGGCCGCCACACATGGTATACCTGTTATTTTGTTATAGCTCACCGCCGGAGGAGTAGGTGATGACGAGTTAGACATGGTTGGAGAAGTAGCTGGGGAACTGTTGGGCGACATGAGCCTGAAATAAAAAAAAAAATAAAAATTAGTTTCTCACCAGCATAGCATAATGGTATACTCATTAAATGACACACTATCTATAGTCCACATCTGTTCAAAATTTCTTCTCAAATTCAGGTTAAATGTTTACCTCAACTCGCATTATTTTTAAATTTTGATCAAATTTTAACGATCATCTTCTGCATTTTTGTTTACGCAATAAAAATTTTTTATTAAGGAAGTGGTTACGTATTTCCTGTCAAATTTATGTAACTAAAATACCTTTTGTAGAATTTACCGGATGACCCACCTGTATGTTAATGATTTTTTTGTAAATATAAAAAATTGGTTATTGCTAAATATGAAATCATCTTTGTTTCAAATTTCGTAAAAAAATAATATTGGTTCATCACTAAAAAATTAAAATTTATACGTTGCGTTGTGTAAATAGAATTTAATTCTATAATTATTTAATCCACATTTTCCTTTGCAGTATTTCGAAAGATATCGAAATATTTGTTCGTAGAAACGTAGAATACCAAATAAATTCAAAGGAAGGCCTGGGAATAAAGAGGAGATCTGATATCAACAGATTATACTTTGGTTATTTTACAGTAGTCCTCTTTTGAAAAATTGAAGATATGACCAATCGGTGCAGTAATTCCCAATATTGTTGTTAGTAAGCAATATTGTTAATTTTTTTAATTTTACCTTCAAATACTCATAGCACCAAAACTATTACATTTTTAGTGTTAATGGATTAGTGTATTTTTAAAGAGCATTTTCCTAACTACAAACTAGATTATAACTTAAAATCGACTGAAGTCAACTGATTTCGAGTTATGAATGAAATTAACTTAAGAAATGTTAAAACGTTCAAGGTTTATTTTTTGTCTGTCTTACAAACCCGGTATCTCTTGAATGTAATGTCTAAGAAAAAACTAACTGCACAATTAGAATAGCAAATTTAACGGGCTACAACTTTAGTGCCATAAAAAATTTTGAAAAACTAATCACATTCATAGAAAATCCAAAAATAATAAACAAAGTGAGAACAAAAAAAATTCGCAAAATTATCAAAAATCTTAATTTGATTGACAGTGTAGGCATTGAGACTCCTTATTGAGGCTCAACAAGTTTTTTTGTTGCTATAACAAAATTTTTGAGAAACGCAACATTAGTTCAAAAATTTCACTTAAAAAATCTTCGACGCCAATATAATAAATCAATCTGTTTGCTATAAAAATATTAATTTTGCAATAAAAATAAAATAAAAGTAAATATTTCTGCTACTAATTACTGCGCAATAAAAATAAATAATAATTGAGCAATAAAAATTTTAATTATACGAAAACGTGAAAGACTATCAAACACAATATTTGATTTAATTTAGCAAGCGCAATTGACGACAGTAGCTGTTTGTACTATGCACCAAACTTAAACATTTTTCAACTTCGTAGCTTCATTTTGCAAATCCTAGCTTATAATAAAATTGTCCAAACACTGCGGTACTTCTGGGAGCTACCTTATTATCATTAATAATAATATCTATCCATTGATAGTAGTTAATTTTCTTACATAACAAATTTTGTGATCCAAATCTGATTATTAATGGTTTAAAATTACTTTTAATTTTTTCGCATTGCATCGGTAATTATTTCCGAATTAAATTAACACCGCACACAATATAAACACAATACGCACACAATGCTAAGCATTCAAACCGGGGGGTCAGGAGGGTATGGAATACCCTAAAATAATAACACAAAAAATGTGTTATTGAGCTTATGGGTTTCAAACCAGAAATCTGTCTTCTAAAAATCTAAAATCTAAAATTTCTGATTTGATTATTCAATAATCCATTTTCTTTTTTTGAACACAATCACTGATTCTGTCTTTCAAATTTCTCTGTTTGAAAGACCTAATTTTGTGACTGTGTTCAAAAATAAAAATGTATTATTGAGCTTATGAGTTTCAAACCAAAAATTTAACTTTTTATCTATTTATATATTCCTTATTATTAAGAACATAAATAGAGAAATCTATTTTTTTAATTCGGAAATATTTCCCAATGCAATTTCCATGACCGCTACTGCACCTGATATAGAAAAGAGTTTTGTTCATATGGGCTCTTTTTTGTTAATCCATTCGTACGCGTCAGCTAAAGGGTAATTTCTCAAACTTTTTTTACTCTCTTGGTTGGTAAAAATAAAACCACTCCACTACACAGGTTAAGAGGGAAATCCTTGTATAAGGATTACGATAAGAGAGATAATGATACAGACAATAAAACTAATCTTTCTGAAATTTATATTGTGTACATGACCATCATTCGACATTACAAAAATATTTTTTTGAATACTAAACTCTTATAGCTACGGTACAACAACAAGTATCAAAGCTCACGGTTTTGGACTTCTAAATTTGAGGGCACGATTGTCCCTCCAATCGACAACCAAAACATAATTATTACAAATTTTTTTCAGATTTGCTATTAGTTTCGAGTAAAGAAATGTTGAATTACAGAAAATATTCGGAACTGAAAATAAAAGTTGAAATTTGCAGGATAATATTTGATTTTATTGCATTATGTAACCAAGGGGTAAATATCCCGAAAATTTTGTGTACACTCGTTTGAAATTCCCTTGGAAATCATTGGAATTCCTTGGAAATCTCCGAAATTCTTTGGAAAACCCTGGAGTTTCTTATAAATCCCTGGAATTCTTTGGAAATCACTGGAATTCTTTGGAAATCACTGGAATTCTTTGGAAATCTTTGGAATTCTTGGAATTCGTTGGATATCCCTGGAATTCTTGTAAATCGTTGGAAGTCTTTGGAATTCGTTGGAATTCTTTGGAAATCGTTGGAAATCATTGGAAGTCTTGGAAATCTTTGGACTTTCTTGGAAATAGTTGAAAGCCTTAGAATTCCTTGGAATTCTTTGGAAATCCTTGCAATTCCTATAAAATAGATGCAATTCTTTGGAAATCACTGGAATTTTGTGGAATTCTTAAAAATCATTGGAATTCGTTGGAAATCGTTGGAATTCCTAGGAAATCGTTGGAATTCTTTGGAAATTGTTGGAATTCTTTGGAAGTCTTTGGAATTCCTTGGAATTCTTTGGAAATCATTGGAAGTCTTGGAAATCTTTGGAATTCCTTGGAAATTGTTGGAGTTCTTGGAAATCTTTGGAATTCCGAGTTTGCGTACAGAAATTTTACTGGATATTTACCCCTTGTATGTAACTATTAGATAAAATTGTAATTTTTATAGATTCGAATTTCAAATTTACACAGTTCACTTTGATTCCTTTTTTAGTTTTAGAGTAATCGTACCTGCAACTTTCAAAATGTAGTTTCTAGTAAATTCGAGTTAAAATTTCAAAGACGAAAAATAATTTTTTTTTTAATTCACAATAGATTTAGGTTATTATGCTATTTTTGGTCCATATTTATAATAGTAAACCCTCTGCTTCCTCGTAGTAGGTTAGAAGCTTAATGAAGTTTAAGGATAACCCAAAATAAAAATTTTTTATTGCACGTTTTAAGGATTTTTTAACTCGAATATTACACGCGACTTATTTGTTACTTATTCAACTGTGAACTGGCAATCGAGAATCTAACCTAAAAACGAGTTCAACGTTTGTCGACAACTGAATGCAAGCGTTACGGCTATCAGTAAGAGTATATTAATCCACACGTACCGTCAATAGAACTCTCGACTTAATGATATCGCTATGCTTGCATGTATCACTATTTTATCGGCATTTTATCGCTATAAAATGCATGTAAAATTTTGATTTTTCAAATGCCGTTTTCTCGAAAACTAATGGATAATCCGCATCGAAGTGCGGTCTCAAAATGTTCAGAAAATTGTCTCTTTCCTATAGTGCACAAGTCGAGGCTCAATTCGTGTTTGTAGTTCCCTGACAGATCCCAATTTATGCTTCATATCCATCTGAAGAAAATGCTTAAAATGTGGCGACATGCAGCATCTGCACTTAAAGGTCAAAATGTTTTAACTGGTAAATTGAGTTACTCCCGAAAAATACCCTTCAATTCAAAACTTCGGATTCAAATCAACAATTCTAGATTTTCGTTATTGATGGTCCCCACAGAAGATGCAACATTCTTTATTCTAAAATTGCTCTTCCTTGCGTATTCCAAATCGCTAAAAGAAACAAATCCCAAATTAAATTTTCACCTTTTTCTTCTTTCTTCTGGTCTTCGCGACCAAAATGGTTTTCTGAAGAGATGGTGTAGATGTTTTAAAATATTACTAAGCATATTTTGTAGACTACTTTGAACAGATAATTTTAAATCACGTCTAGCCATATTTTAATGTATGATTGCCAAAGCTATGCGGCCTAATAGCCGCATCGTAAAAATTTAAAATCATAAATGTAGGCTATAGAATCTTAATTTATTCAAAGGAAAAGCGACCATAATTCAAAAAATACATAAATTATAATATATTTAAAGGGCGGATACAGGATGGGGTAATAAGAATAACTACCCCCTCCCCCCCCCCCATTACACTCCAAAAACTCTTCACTTAAAGAGTAGATTGCACTAAATTGCATAAGAAATGCAAACAAAAATATACTTTTATTTTTCGTTATAATAGTTATTTATGTATTTAGGTCTTAAAAAGGCTTTTATGGCGTAAGACGTAATTTTAGCCCGAGGCAGGAGCCGAGGGCTAAGAATACGTGAATAAATGAAAACTTGTCATTTTGCAAGTATTTAAACAATTTCTATTAGATATCTACGATATCGTTGTTTGAAGTTTCATTATAGCCCGCGGGTATAAAGAGGTCCTTGGGCTATAAAAAGGCGTTTATGACATATAAATTCGTGTATAATTGTCGATTTATGATACATCCGTACATAAAGTATTTAATTACCCTTCCCGACATATTATGAACTTTGGCTGAATCCGCTCTTGAACATATAGTATTCGTGTTTTCAAAGGTGTTTAGAGATAAAAAAAATTGGACTTGTTGATAATTGTAGCCAAGAAGATATTTTCAGAAACAGCTGAAACAGCTTTGAAAAAATACCTGTTGCGGACTTTCACTTGGAGCCTGGTGCCATTCTTGGACGTATATAAGGGGGGTGTTTAGGGGTCTGGACACCCCCCTTAGCCTAAGCAACAAGGCGAATATTAGTCGAATACCCACAGTAACCGGTAAATAGACTGTGGGATTCTTAATATAATTACAGAAACACAAAAAGTGCAGTGTCGAACCCCCCCCCCATCCAAAAGCTATAGCTACGTCCGTGGTGCCATTGCAAGATTTTAGGACAAGTTTGTAGACCTGCACCATTTTTTAACACTTCAAACGGTTTAAATAGGAAGTATTGGGTCAAAATAGTTGGTATCAAAATAGTTCATGGACTTCTACTTGACATTTACGATATCAGTGTATATTTCGGGTATGAGGTCTGCTAAGGCCATCACTGCTGAGCGAAGACCAACAGGCCTGCCCTTTTTTCCCTCTGGATTTTCTCCAATCAAAACCCATAGATACGACACCTTAATCTCGTCGACTCTGGTTCCCTTTGCCGGAAAATGCAGAATCTGTCTGAAATCACTATCGCTACTTGTAATGTTATTGAAGGTTTTGATAAATTTCAGTCAAGAATCTTTTTTTAATTCTTGCTTTCCCAAAATCAATGTAGCATCCTCAATCTGCATTAAAAATATATTGTACATCTCCTTCATCACCAACTGCACTGGAACTTGCGACTCTCTCTCTTCTCTCCTCCTCCTCCATCTGCCTCGTGGTATCATCTTTCACTGATATGGAAAAGTTGACGGAACATCAACATCTCGAGGAGAGAATAATAAATAATATTTCAAAAAATAAATGTTTTTCTCTTGCTGAAATGTCATAAGGCTTTTGTTTTTAATTTTTATAATTTTCAAAAAAAATTAAGGTTAGTTCTTAAGTGATCTAGAACCACCCAAACAATTTTGTTTTAAATAAAAAGTAGTGTAATGCAATGAAGGCCTACAGTGTCCAAACAAAGTAACTATCAAAATTAAAAATAAACAAAACAATTTTAACAGATTGGTATGTCATAAAAAAGCATGTCAGTATATTGGACATAGTATACTGATGTGTATACTTATTAAACCTTATAAAAACATTGTAATCTTAGTAATATGTAGATACCTAAAAAATGGACAGGTACAGTAAAAATTTCCTGTAGTCATTTTCCCGTAAATGCCGCAGTTACATTAGCACGAATTGACGAATCAGAGAGCATCGGCATTATTTGTTTCATGAAAAGAAGCTCGTTCTACGTTTGTTATTGTTTTTTAAGTAAATGAAGATTATTTGGCAGTCCCAAATTGATCGATGTACGTATCGATTTTTTCATTTTTTTTTCACTTTTTTTCAAAATTAATAACTATAACAAAAAAATTACCTCATTTTAATTTGAGTGGTAGAAAACATGTTGCGGTTTGTCAAGTCTTTGGGTTCCTTTTCCAAATCATTTCTAATTTCTTGTTTTCTTCTGTAACAAAAATAAAATTATTATTTACATTGTAATAACCGGCAGGACTCTATTTTCTTTCCTTTATTCTCCCAAAGTAAACTTGGCGAGTTAACGTTTTTCGGGCAGTCGTGGGTGTGTGAAAGCGGCATTAAATTTATTGAATCAAAATTATTTCACTTGAAGCTTTTGGCCAAATAAATTTCTTTTGCTGGCAGTATTTATTTAACTTCCAGTTATTTTCCCAAATTCATCGACAAACAATTAATACAAATAACAATTAATATCCATTTTAATAGGAAGGTTGAACGTTAGAAAACAATAGTGAGACGGACTTTAGTCATTTACAAAATAAATATTAGCTTTCTAAAAGGAAAAGGAGTGAGGGTCTTTACAAATTGTAATACTGAAGTATTCTCATTTAGGTTTCAATTAACTTACACAAATAGTAGGAAAATGCTGACCGAGGAAGAACAAACGAAAATATTCTAATTGTATAAAATAAGCCTACATTGTTCCTTCTTCCTAAATGAAAATAAAAAATTTAAATTAAACTTTTTTGTAAGTCGTCGACCGAGGCGACGGAAGCACGAGCGCAAAAGGACGCGGGTACACCGGTCGGGCCGGAAAATGGAACGCGGTCGAGTGTTCCATTTATTTGTCACCCTATGGGCTCGTCCGTGCATGCTTTACACCGATTTGATTGATTTGAGAAAATATGCGTGTCGGATGATGGTATCAGTTATTGAAATAAGAGGATTAATCGTAGGTTAAACCACTTAGCTTAAAACGCTAATGTTTTCCCAGCAAAAGAGAATACGTGGTTCAGGCATTAAGTGGTTACGATATCGCGTCAGTCACGATCGCGATATTCGATGAAATATCAACACTTCTTTTGCCCACGAGCGGTTCAAATACCAAGAATGAGCAATACATTGTCAACTGCAGTTGTAAATAGTCGATTTCGATGCCTTAAATGGGTATTAATTGCTCAAGCAATCCGTCTTGAACTATTACCACGATCATTAACCGTTTCCCTTACTGAAGCAAAAACGGGAACCGATTCCGTCATGACACGATGTTGTAACTTGTGGGAAAGGCCTTAAGCGGACGTCGTCTACGAAGACACGCACTAAGAATTGTAGATATCGTATCGGGTTAAACTGAACGATTATCCCAAGAAATGGCGTAGGCCTCGCGGCGGGGTCGTCGGACATTTGAAAGTCAATTACCGTGAATCGCCTCCGGCTACGTCTGAGAGGGCGAGTGGGTCGGTCGCGCCCTGCGGGTGTCGCCCATTCGGCGCCGAACTGTCACCGAACTGGATGACCGCATTACCTCATTATAAATTTATTATTATTTTCGCAAAAATTATTTTCTCTTTCGGGTTGCCCGTCTCGGTTGGCGTTCAAATTTCCACAAAATTAGCTTCCCGCGGACGGGAACATTTTTAAAATAACACACAAAGGGTAAGGTAATAAAAATTTCGACCTTGAGGTAAACGGAGTCGTTACGTTGCAGGTGGACGAGCTGCATTGCCCCGGGGGCATTTAACAGTGACATTCTCGACACCACCACGTTGCCATACCATAAAATCGAATAATTCATTTTATTATTATTACCAGAGTGACTTTTAGTCGGCAGGGTTCAACTTCGGGTAAACCACGCTCAAGTTTCGAGGTTGTCGTCCATCGACATTTCGATTTGCATCACGGCTTTCTTATAGTACTTTTCTTTTTGTATGTTTTAAGAAGTTTAATGACGTTTTGTCAGAGCGTGGTTAACACAATTGGCAAATACGAATTGTCCAAGGGCAACATTGTGTGGCTTTTCGCCTACAAAAACTCGACCAGATAACTACTGATGAGGGTGCGGTGGCGTGGGTTGTCGCCTTTGGCGTCCAACGTCCAACGGAAATAGTGCGGGTGGATTTCGAATATAATAGCCTACTCAACTTATACGCTCGTCAATTTTAAATTTTTTATTTAACCTACTCATTAATATTCCAGGTTATTCATTTTTATTTAACGGACATTTCCTCCAGCTATTGCAACTATTAAAAAAATTAGTTACAAAATTATAAAACTTCTATTGGCACCTCAAGCTACCAGCTCCAATAAAACGAAAAAGTTAAAAAAAGTTTTTTAAAAAGTAAATCTACAGCTTGCTAGGTTGCGTAGGGGTAGCGGCGGAGCTCGGACGCGTCAGGGTAGAAGACTGCATTTATATCAAAACAACAAAATTATTAAATTTATAAAAAAAAGTTATCGAATTAAAATATGTAAATTGACAGAAACAGAAAACTTGGACACATCTGAGTTTTGAATTTCATGATTTTTATTATTAATTTAACGAAAAAGGTAAACAGATTCCGAGTTGATCCGAATAAGTTACCAATATATCAAAAAAGAAATTTTTCAAAACCGACGTCGCTGAATTTAGTTATTGGCAAACAAAGGAAAATAACAATGAAAAAAAAATTGTAACATTATTTAAAAAATCGTTTTGCATACATTGGTATTTAAGAAGCCAGGGGCATAGTGACCGGGTGTTCATAAGACACGGGCCCGTGTTCTGTCGAGCTAATAAATTTGAAGTAAATTTTGTTTTATTAGAGAAATGTTGTCTTTATATATATATATGTCATAATATATGACATAAATTATATGACATAAATATAAATGCCCGGTATAAATGTCAGCCGACATAAGCTCCTAACTGTTTAAATGGTATGGAACTTGATTGCCCAGATTGTGCGGCCGAAAGGCCGCATTGACCTATTACTTTCAGGTAACCTCCCAATTTTTTTTTGGTTGGTAACTTGAAACGAACCAATCAGAGGTACGTTACCGAATAAATAACAGACAGAAAGATATTATGGTCTTTTATATTTACATATTTAGCTAATAGTTAGTGTGGCTTTGTATACACATAATATAATTTATTATACTATACAGTGGTTCCAGAAAGTATTCGTACACTCCTATACTGGCAATGTTAATTGTACATTTTAAAGCGGTTTTTTGTCATTTCAAAATCGATTTTACAGCTTTTTTTTTCAACATTTTTTGTTGAAAATTTCATTGTCTTCAATTTTGTTAATATACATTTTTTGATTTTGTTGCACCGTTTCTGAACTCACAGCGACTTAAACAAAACTCGCTAAAATAAAAAAAATAAAACCCAACTATTAGAAAAAAAATATTGTCATCTATGTCTCGGAAACGGTGCAACAAAATAGAAAAATGTATATGAACAAAAACAAGGAGTAATATTCCCTTGGAAATCATTGGAATTCCTTGGAATTCTTTGAAAATCCTTGGAAATCCCTGGAATTCCTTAAAAATCTCTGGAATTCTTGGAAATCACTGGAATTCTTGGAAATCGTTGGAATTCCTTGCAAATAGTTGGAATTCCTTGGAAATCACTGGAAACCTTTTGAAATACCTGGAATTATTTGGAAATTACTGGAATTCTTTAGAAATTACTGGAATTCTTGGAAATCAGACGAATTTTTTAGAAAACCCGGGAATTCTAGAAAATCGTTAGAATTCCTTGTAAATCCCTGGAATTCTTTGGAAATATCTAGAATTCTTGAAAATCAATGGAATTCTTCGGAAGTCTTTGGAATTTCTTTGAATTCCTTGAAATTTTTTTGAATTCCTTGGAATTTCTTTGAATTCCTTGGAATTCTTTGAATTCCTTGGAATTCTTTGAATTCCTTGGAATTCTTTGGAATTTCTTGGAATTCCTTGGAATTCTTTGAAATTCCTTGGAATTCTTTGGAATTCTTTAGATATCGTTGGAAAACCTTGGAATTCCAAGTCTTATGTATTGAAATTTTACTGGATATTTACCCCTTGAACAAAAATGTATAAAATGAAATTCACAAGATATGGACGAGATGGACACCGTCATTTCGGCGATTCCAGTTCGGCACCGTCATTTCGGCGATTCTGATTCGGCGACCCGATATTCGGCTATGCCAGTTTCGGCGATTCCAATTTGGCACCGGCATGTTGGCGGTTCTCATTCGGAGACAGAAGATTCGACTACATCAATTCGGCGACGGGGGGTATAATTTTGGTTTATTCAATATATTGTTTTAAATCTAAAATCTTAATGTACAAAAAAGACCTCAGTACGGACGCTTATGGCTTTTTTCTAATATTGAAATTAATAGAACTAATAATTACGCCAAAGCTTGTCATTGAAAAATACAATTAGATTTTGGTAGTGGTATATTTCATCCAACTTTGTGGACCTTTTTGGATAAATTAAGACGTATTCCAAATACTTTCGACACAGAATACGAACGTATTCTAGCCGGACATGCACTTCCTAAAAATTCTGATTCTCGAATTTTGGCGAAGGTAACCAATTTATAATTATTCTAATAATGTTATTGAATATCTTCGTGGTATAGCTTATAATTATTATAACATGGATTAAAAATTTGTTTAATTGCTTAAAAAATATGTATAATAATTATGATACCTGGGATGTGTGGCGGCTCTAAATTGGCTAATCCGATAATCCTTTTATCCTGCGGATTAAAGAAAGTAATTCTCTACATAAGAGAATTACGAACATCATTTTTAGAAGACTTTTAGAAATAAAATAAACTACCCAATAAAATGTAGTTCAATAAACTAAGGATAAAACATCCCTAAAATGGTGACCCCGACAAAAACAACAAACGAATACGAACCAAAACGAAATAACCCCGAATGCAGAACCGACAAAAAGAACAAAAGAATACGAACCAAAACGAAATAACCCCGAACGCAAAACGATGGAGTTCTTACAAAAGTTGAAGAAAGCGAAAATGAAAGCATGGAACGAGAAATCGATCGAGTGACTGTAAAAATAAGAACCATATCAGATAACAACAGATTCCATTCTTTGCTAATGAAATAACCGCCCGCAACTGCAATCGTTAACCCGACCGCAAACGAAATCGTTAACCCGACAGCAACCGTTAACCCGACAGCTACCGTTAACACGACAGCGACCGTTAACCCGACAGCGACCGTTAACCCGACAGCGACCGTTAACACGACAGCGACCGTTAACCCGACAAGCGACCGTTAACTCGACAGCAATTGTTAACCGATCTCGAAAACAACTCGACCATTTACATCGTTCGATCACGCAATCTCACTAGGAAGGGGGTACTGTGGCGGCTCTAAATTGGCTAATCCGATAATCCTTTTATCCTGCGGATTAAAGAAAGTAATTCTCTACATAAGAGAATTACGAACATCATTTTTAGAAGACTTTTAGAAATAAAATAAACTACCCAATAAAATGTAGTTCAATAAACTAAGGATAAAACATCCCTAAAGATGTATATATAGGGTCTACCAATAAGAGTGATAGAACTTTAGATAGGTATTTCCGCCATGTTATAAATGACATTGATGTCTGTCATAGTGTATTTTATTCAGTAAGGCTTACCATTTCATCATGGACTGACTCCGCAACAACGTTTGCAAATCGTAAAATTATATTACCGAAGTGGGAGCTCTGTTCGAGCTACGTTCAGAGCATTACACGAATTTTAATAAACTTCGTTAATAAGCAGAATATCCGTTACTGGGCTGAAACAAATCAACAGATGGTCCATGAGAGTGACTTGCATCCAAAAACAGTTACTGTTTGGTGCGATTTGTGGTCCGGAGGCATCACTGGACCTTACTTCTTTGAACATGAGCAGTGAGAAGCTGTCAGATGTTAACAAACTTTGTGTGGCCTCAATTGGATGAAATGGATTTGGGAGAGATGTCGTTTCAACAGGACAGCTCAACATGCAACATTTCGAATGCAACAATCGACTTATTGAAAGAAAAGTTAGGGGAGTCGATCATCTCAAAAAGTTCGCAAAATTAGACTATTGTCAACTGGCCTCCGCGATCGTGTGACTTAACTCCGTTGGACTTCTTTCTTTGGGGCTACGTAAAGTCATTAGTTTACTCTAATAAACCGCAAAGAAAGCCAATATCGAGCTAGTAATTCTTGGTATTCAGTCAGCTTAACTTGGAAAAGTCATTGAAAATTGGACCCATCGAATGCGTGAGAGCAAACGATCAAGAGGTGGACATTTAAAGAATATTTTGTTCAGAACATAAATGGTATGAACTGAGCTTCAAATAAATACAAACAAATCCATTGTATCTTACACGGATGAGTTATAATTAAAAAAACAAGTTCTATCGTTCTTATTGGTAGACCTTATATAAATAAATAATATTTAGTTTAAAAATAAAAAATTAATTTTTAATAAATTTTAACACTTAAATAAATTTTCCGTCGCCGAATCGACGTAGTCGAATTTTCTGTCACCGAATGAGAATCGCCGAAATGCCGGTACCGAAAGTAGCATAGTCGAATTTCGAGTCGCCGAATTGACCGTCGCCGAATATACGTTGCCGAATCGCTGTCGCCGAAACGGCGCAACGGTGCAACAAAATAGAAAAATGTATTGTCATGTTTCAGTTTTTTTGTGTTTCAAAATTTTTTTTATTTTTAATTTTGAAATTTATTGTAATTTTGAATTTAAAATTTTTATTGTGGATTGTTATTTTGAATTTGAATTTGAACTTGATTTGTTGAAAATTTGATAATGTAAATATTTAGAATTGTTATTCGTACCAACAATTTTGGGTTGGTACGGAGATTAAAAGAGATGGCCGGCCGCGTTAACCGGAGTGGTCGCTAATTGAGAATTTAAATTGTGAAATTTTTTTTGTGAAGAAAATTTTTGATTTTTGGTGAGTTTTTTTGTTTACTTGGGTGACTTCAAAATAAAAATTGCAGTATATAAACAAAATTGAAGGCAATAAAATTTCCAACAAAAAATATCTAAAAAGTTGAAAAAGAAGTGAGTAAGGCTTTGCGTTTGGAGAAAAGAAGTTAAAATAATATGTCGTCTATATATAAAGTCGTCTATATATAAAAAGCTGAATGGGCAATAATTTTCTGGCAATAAAAACCTCATCGATTTTTCATTGATTTCCTCGAGTTTTTCCGGATTACCTCAATTTTCCCTTTATTATTTAGGAACTGTGAGTCAATCGATACCACGAATTTAACTTTTTCCTATAGACTATACATAATATATTAGAAAGACAAAAAGAATAAAAGCTTATCAGTTCTGAAAAAATAGCATTTCTCTGGATTCTTTCAGATTTCTCTTCACTTGTACCTACATCAGATTTTCTCGTCGAATTCCCCATCAATTTTTCTTCAAACATCAAAAACTATTGATTTTCATTCAATTGCCGAACTTAAAGATTCACTTTCTTGTGAAAGCAATTGTTTTACTTTACTCTTGGTGCTGAGGTCACTGAAGTACTTTCTTTAGTGAAAATCCCTTAATTTTAAAAGAAAGAAAATATAAGACACCATAGGGCATTATCCGTGCTCCCAAATTAGAATATTAAAATATTATTATTAAATTAAAAAATAATTAATATTAAATTACTTTGTTTAAATTCAAATTACTATTTCTAGCTTGGAATAATATTTTGTGTGAGTTTTTAGCGGCTTTACTCTTTCAGTTGCCCCCCCCCCCCCCATACTCTAATATTTTATGATTGATTTTATTAAATCATATTTAATCATATTTATGGAAAAGAAATTGAAATTTGAAATATGCTCCGTTCCTCTATCTATTCTTCATCTTCCCCCCTCCCAAGAAAAAATTGTCTCTAGCACTGACTTCTTTTTGCAATTCTTGTTCGAGTTTTGATTTTAAGATTTTAAAAAGTCCATAATTTAATTTGTAATTTAAGCTTGATAACATTCATCTCTTATCATTTTTTGCTAAAATGAATATTCATTCGGTTATTGCAATAAAAATGCAATACTGGCAATGTGGAGCTTGAAAAGCTTTTAGTTGGATCGGATTATTTTTTAATGGAATTTTACTACCCTGTGCAGGTGAATGGTAATGAATGGAATTTACAGTAACTGGTAAGAAATTTAAAAATAGCAAAATTAAAATGTCTCGAAAGTACCACCTAACGGTTAATCTAAATGAAGACATAAATAACTCGCAAGCTTTTCAAGATAAATATTGTATTTCTTGCATGTCGATAGCAATAAATCAAACAATTAAGTAGCCGGTAGTTAAGGTTATGTTTGGCAAATTCGATTAAATTATCTATTTCGTTTTGTATCTTCATCAGTAAATTATTAATGGTTTATTTTAATCGAGTTATACCAGTGGCGTAGCGATTCCAAATATTTCAATTCGGGTCCAATCCTAAAGAATTCTATGCAGAATTTATCTAACGAAATAAATGCTATCTCTATTTAGTAATTCATCATTTTGAAAAATTGCAGACTTGAATATTACCACACAATGAAATGAAAATCATGACATTTGAAAACATTCATTTGAATATACACTGCATCGAATGCAAGACATCGGTCAAACTCACGTTTCCTTTGCCCAACCGCATAGAATTGCAGAATTTCAAAGTTGAACTCTCTTCTTTAATTTTTACGCAAATTCTACTAAAATTAGCCGGCAAGCTTCCCACGGCAACAATTAATTTGATTAAATAGTTGTAAAAATGTAACCGTAACGTTAATCACGTTCTTCATGAGAGGTTTATTAACCCGACATTAAGTGCTTCCAGATAAGCAAAAAAATTTTGATTGAAAATGAGAGATCTTTACTGGCCATCTTTATGTTTCACGTTTGATTAACCGACTGGGACAAACTCCACGTATCGATGAACAATTAACTCATGGCCGTTTCCTTATTGCACTTTTCACGATGAATCTATTCCGATATATCACCCACCAGATGATAGCTTTCAGTTATGTTAGTGGATTCCATAATATTGCCTATATGTTCTTTTACAGGTTGCTGAATTAGGTTTTACGACTTTTCAATAGCTTTCCTGTCTTAAGCTTAACTGGACATGCGGCTGTTTAAAAATCTAACCACGATATGAATGTCACCGATGAAAAGTAAAGATTTAAGCATAAAAGAATTTTTTGCAAAAGAAAACATTTATTGGAAGTTTGCGGTATAATAATTAAAGAAAAGTGCTGGAGGAGGAGCATGTAAGCATAGAGAAGGCTAAGTACTCCATAAATTACACCAAAGTTATCGTAGTATATTCTGCAACATTCAAAATCTTTGCTCAACTGTAAGCTTTTGGTTGCAGAGGGTTAAACTTGCAGCGTTAACATTTATTTCCTGCCTGAAAAGTATTTGAGCAATTTTAGGTGGTTATTTTATATTTTAGTTAATAATTTTTTTAATTTGTTTTTCTTCTGATTTTAGTACACTGCAAACTTTTGCTCTACAGCTTTCCGGTAACAGAATTTCCACTTCATCTTGTTTATCCATCCATGCGCATTTTCAAGCATCTAGCTACTCTAACGTAGATCTTTAGGAACTTTAGTCTCTTTCTCATTCATTTTCCCTAGTGAACTCATTTATACAAATATAAAATTCGCTAAATTCGATAGTCGCTTTGGAGAGAAGTGGGTAATTTTTGTATTATTGATTGTAGTAATATAAAAAATCTTAATTGATTTAAATTTTTTATTTATTTCTGGCCTCCCGAAATTAAATAAAATTATAACGTATTATTAACCTCATTTGCTCAAATGTAATATACTATTATTATAAACAATTAATTAATAAGTTTCGAAATTCTTATGGTTTAAAAATTTACGTAACTTCATTATTCGACAAAAAAATTATCAAAAGTTCAGTAATTTTTTTTTAATGCTGACCATACGGATTTCTACTTTCATAATATTTTAATGTTTTCCAAACTTTTGGTTAGATACATCTGCTATCCACAAGTAGTGATAATAGCTCTGCATTAATAAAACTACATCCAAAAAATGTTTGCATTTTTAAAAGTATTGGCAATGCACACGCAACAGTAACAAAAGCCCATTAGTCGCGCCGTTGTTATGGCGACCAATTATCAACACCATCTAACACGATTTTCAAAAAAATATATATTTTTTTGTTGCAATTTGTTCTATCGCATAACAGAAGGCCTAGAAAATTAACGTAACAGAATCTAGAAAAGCGGTTGGTGTTTTACATTTCCATTTGATATTGCGAGATATGAAACCAGATTACTATAAATTTTGAAGAAAACATTTTTTAAATAGTAATAAAACAGCTAATACAGATTTGAGATTCGAACCTTAAACAAAATAAATATTGCAGTGCTCTTAAGCTGCGTGTGCATTAATTAATTATTATTATTCAAATCTCTTTTCGAATTAATTTTCTTAATGGCTTACATAAATATGTACTAACATAAATTAATCGTAATCTACTTTGTATACAAAACATAATTTACATTTTAAATAAAACTTGAGGTAGATTATAATAAACTGAGTAACACCTAAAGTACCTAAACGACATTCCAGCATTCTCGGTCGTGGTAATTTGAGTGCATAACAACTTACTCAACCTGTTTAGTTCATTTTCTCTTTATGTACTTCTGTTTATTATGAAGGGGTGACTGAAAAACCGACAAAATACAAAAATGTTTGGAATAAATGTATCAAAAATCCATTAGATGAGCAAACCAACATTCAAATCGGCCAACTACAAAATTCGTTCTCCTGAAAATATCAGCCATTACTGCATTTTTTTTAAATTATTGAGATAATCATAACTTCTCCTAATGTTTGAAACCGTTCCACTGTACCAAGTGGTATCATTTTTATCGGTAAATCCCCATTGATTTGTAAATAGCACTTTCGCATCTTCTACGTTCTGATCGTAGACGATTTTGTTTGGTCAAGATGTGCTGAGTAGGTCAAAGGCTTCAACTTTTTTTGTAAAATTGCCATTTCCCTAATTTCCCCCATTTAACCCCCAGTAACCAATATACAGTGACTCAATGAAATCAGGACGCTCCTATGTTAACAATGCAAATTGCCGGTTTTGAAGCAAATTTTACTGCAAAACTTTCTCGTCATTTTTTGTTGAAAATTTCATTTCCTTCAATTTTATTTATATGAATTTTTTTGCATTCTGACTAACAGCGGCTTAAATAAGACTCGATAAAATACGAAAAATACAGTAACTTTCATCTATATCTCGGAAACGGTGCGACCAAATAGAAAAATTTATATGAACAAAAATGTAGAAAATAAAATTTACAAGAAAAAATTCCTATTCATTTTGTTATTTTGTCGTAACGTTTCCGAGATATAGATAACAATACTTTTCGTATTTTGGCAATAAATGAAGGCAATGAAATTTTGAAGAAAAAATGTCTAATAAGTTTTACTGTAAAACCGATTTTTATATGCCAAAAAACGGCTTCAAAGCCGTAAATTTGCATTGTTAACATAGGAGCCTCCGAATTTCATTATGAGTCGCTATATCGGTGAAGTTTATAGACTGACCTAAAATTTGCTGTTATAACCATGCGCGGATCTAGAAAATAATTGCCGAGGGGGGGGGGGGGCGAAGCACTGAAGATTCCGGGAAAAAGACATTTTTTGAAAATCAAAGTTCTAGGACGATTTTTTGTTGCATTAACAATTAATATTTAGAAAATCCACTGTTGTTACTCTGAAAACAAATCCAATCCCTTTTTGTGCAACCTTTATGATTTATCCTACAATTAGTGACGGATGTCGGGAGGGGGATCAAGGGGTCTTGTGACCCCCCCCCCTGTATCCTTACCTAGTTATAACGGTTTTTATCTGAGCTAATAATCTGACTGAGCTGAATTATGTCTATGATTAAAATCTTAATTAGCATAATCAAAAAACGGTTTTAATCACTGCCGGCTTTGAAAATTTAAACTACAAAATAAGACTTGATGTTTCATAAGTGAACTTTTTTTAAATTTTATTGCACATTTATTTTCTTACTTAAATCCAAAAATTCACCTGGTTTAGGTTATATCCTAAATATAAATTTTTTTATTTATTATTAAATCAGCTAAGTGAAAAAAATCCGAAATGTTTTATTTTGGAATTTCAAAATCCAAATTATGAACAACTGTTTTTGAAGGAGAAATGTGGTGGACATTTATATTTGCTTTTTAAACAATTTAAAAGAGCTTGCAGAAACTGAAATATCTTAGCCCATATTCATGCTATCAACATCGGGATGAAAGCAAAAATGCTGGACGATTGATCTTTTTATTTTTCAGACATTTCCACTCAAAAATAATCCTAAAAAGTGAAATTTCACCCTCAAAGTTTTTAAAATATATTTTTCAAAAATTAAATTTTTTGCATTTTTACGTTAAAGTAAAACATTTGTATTAAAGAAAGTAGCTATTTTTTCACCCAGCTGAAGTAGAAGGTATAAGAACGAAATGAAGACAATGCAATGCAATACGCTTGCCAAACTAATTAATTGCAAAATGAACATCTCAAAAATTCGCAAATTTCATAAAATGGTCTTTTATTAAAAATAAAATTTAATGTTTTTTTCACGATGGTTAAAAATAGTTTTGATGCTCAAAAATAGTTTAATATGAGATTTCAGGTCATCCGAAATAAAAATTTTAATTGTCACTAAACATGCCAGATCGAATAAAAAAAGTTAAATTTTACATTTGAAAAAATCCGTGATATTAAAAATCGGTCATAAATAATCCATAAAAACTGTTTAATGTCGTATAATCTGGTGAATACAACCAATATTCACATAAGAGGCATTTATCCAATAAAAACACGTGTTAAATTGATGTAGTTAAGATCGAAATTGGTATTTAATTGACTTATAAAAATAATTTGACATAATTTATTATAATAGTGGTTCTTTCAAAATTTTAAATTGGATTAAGTTTTGAAATAATTGAGACTTTTACTTGAAGAATTTCAAAAAATATGATTATCCTATTTGGTTTAAAAAAATATAGTAATTCCAATCGAATCCCACGCAAAATTTTGATTTCGTCAACTAACTTTTTTCGATTTTACGGAGTAAAATGAAAAGTAAGTGCCATATTGAGAAACAACAATTTTTTGTAAACTAAAACAATCCGTTATTTATCAATGTAGATTACCCAATCCGCTTGTTTGAATCTTCTCAGACAGAAAAAGCTACATTTACTTAACTGTAATTGACAATTATTTTGCCTCATTTTTATTAAAAAAAAATTAAATTGATTTGGAATACAGATAAAAAGCAAATTGGCTTGCAATATAATTAATTTGCTTTAATCGGATAAAATAAATTGCAAAGCCACTTCAGGTTCGATTGCATAAATGTTTAAGGAGGAATTTCAGTTACATCGAATAACCGATTTAATTACTAACTCAAATTCACAAAAATTTGATTATCTCTATCGATTTCAAACCGATTCAGTTTCAAAATATTTTTACGAATAAATTAAAAAAGAGCAGCCAAGTTAAAATTTTATTTTAATCCGATTTCTCAAATTTGATAGGATTTAGACATTCCGTATGGTTAAACATAAAAAAATTAAAAACTGATAGATTCAAAATTAGAGTAGACCAATTACTTTGGCTTGCTCAGGTTGAAAGAAATTGGTAGAATTTCTGAAATCATTAATCTACAATTCATTATTTTTGTACGTCTTCTCTAATTTTTCTTGGTATTTAAACCAAACGAAATTTTTTCAAAAATTCAAAATATTTTTGATTTTTGAGAAAAATTTATTTTCTCGCCAGTTGGTGGAGCCGGGATCTATATTTTGCAGCCAATAGTAAATCAAATCAATCTCCTTTGTGACGTCATAAATTTGTATTTAAAACAAAATTCATGAACAGAAAGAGTCAACTCCTAAGTAAAGAAAAATATCAATCAAAATGCAAAAAACCAAAAACTAATGATACATTCTTTAAACAAGTCACCAGAAAATTTTAATTAATTAAAAAGAAAAAAATTAATTCAGCGCGAAATTGAAACTTTATTTATACTTGTAGATTAGATAAGCATCGTAAACGTGCGAAAAACGGTTTCCACAAGAATCTTAACTGTGAGATCCGCATCGACACTCATGTGGCGTCCCCTTTAACTTCCTCGCTGAGACTTTTGAAGAATCTTGTAACTAAACTAAAACTCTAGTGCGCGATTCTTTGCAACTTCCAAAGATTTTCCATGTCCACCAAACCAAAATTTTCCGATTTTTCTGATGATTCTCGATAGATTGATATTTACTAGCTGAGAACGCAAGTTAAATTATGATTTGAAACAAACACAATATAATATCAGGGTCTATTCTAACTCTAAGCAGTAGCATCCAGCCAGCTCTGATATAGCTAATTGCTTTCTTTTCTTTAATTTGATAGGATCTGCTCTTCAGAAACACCTGTATAATACATCATGCTTGTTCTATTGCAACTGCAAGTGACTGCTGTTAATAATATACCACCACCCCACAAATTTCTCTCATGTTCTGTTCTGTCCACCACAAATGCTCTAATGTACTATACCAGATAAATTAGAGAGAGATAGAGAACAAGAAAAACATGATCCAAAAACAAAAAATTCAACGTCAAAGTTTTCAGGCTACAAAATTTACTTGTATTTTTTCAATTTCGTGCTTTTCAATGAATTTCTAAATAACTGGCTAGAGTGTGCGAGGCTGCTATAGTCTCTTCGACAATTATTTCAATTAGAGATGACATTCTTACCTTCATGATATGAATTATTTGAAATATTAGTTTAATTTTAAGCTAATTAAATGAATGTGAATAATCTATCAGTTAAGTAACAGTAATTATACGACAATAATTTATTATTTGTAGGAGTGCGCAGCGGAATCCAGCCGGAAAAATTAAGTCGTGGAAAAAGCAGTATCTAGAAGTCAATAGTGTAATATAATTATATTGAAATGACCCGGTGGTAATAAAACAATTAATTTTCCAAGAAAATATTAATTTTTCTTCGGGCCACCCATTTTCACGAACATGAGACTCCTTTATAAAATCAAAATCCAAATTTTAATATCCAAAAATTATAAACTTTTCATTTCATAAAATAAATTTCCAATGGTAACGTGAAATGTGGCGATATACAGACCATATTGCAATAGTTTTATGTCCCCTTTAATTTAATTTTTACAAAACAATTTCGATTATTTTTTATCCAAATTAATTTATCTTCCAAATCAATCTCAATTTATTCAATTTGTAATTACTGAATATTTACAACAAAATTAAATATAATTCAAAGACAATGAAAACAAAAATTCAAATTTACAATAAAATAAATATTAAAATTCAAAATTAAAAAAAAAATTTTGGAACACGACAATAGTTCTGAAATTCTTTCGGCTGTCTTCCGCTGTACCTTTGATAAATGCAATAGGTTGTGAATTTTTGAACTTTTATGTGCCATTAGGCCATTTGGCCTAAATTTCATAATTGACCTTGTTCAACAACTGCATGGGCGACTGTTTCTTTTTAGCAAATTTAAAGTAAATTTTTATTGTAAACAAAAACATTATTAATTATTCAAGACAAATAAATAAATTCCAAAATGAAAGAGTGTGATCTAAAAACGTCAAGGTTCTCTTAATTGTTTAACATTTTTTTAAATGGCGAACTGGTTTAAAGAGTCAAAGAACGAGTTTGCAAACAGAACATTAATTAATTTCGCATATTTCACAAATTATGTAAATATTTTATTGGTGGCGCCTTTGTGTCAGTCCTTGAATGACTTAAAATTATTAAACCATCATCCTCTTTACGACAATAATGCAATAATTAGTTTGCGTACCGAACGACAGGGCGCGGATTTAAGAATTAGCGGTGAAACTACTTTAACTATCCAAAATCGCTTCATTAATATTAAAATTGACCTCTTACGTGCCATTAGTTTGTAATCATAATCATATTTATACAATTTGTGCCCCACAATGAAAATGAAATATGACACCGTCGACTGTTTCCACGATTTCGTGCTCGTGATCGACCGTATGTCCATCACCGTGACCCAAATTCCGCTCCGGGCAACTAAAACTGAAAAGTTCCCAGCAAACAGAGGTATCTTCTCTCTACAGTCATCTATCAATTGATATTTTAGAAACGTAATGTAAATTATCATGACTCGGGTGTAAAAATTTACTAATATGAAATTGTTATGTTCTTCGGCGTCAAAACCAATATTTCAACATTGGGAAAAACATTTTTAGTTTCGGCATTATTAACTAACTTTAGGCAAAATTAAATTTATGTTGAACTCAACGTTTTAACTAAAATTGATAGGAGAAGGTCAAAATCAGGCATTTATATTTACAATTTATATCTAAAAGCCCCAAGCTTCAAATCAAGCTTGAAATATATAATCACAAATGCAAAGCAAATAAATTTATCATGCCCCAAGCAATTTAATTTTATTTAATATTACGCGTTCCTTATATTACAAAATTTTTATCTACGTTCCGCCGGTCACACTCTGTTTCGATTTTTGACCTTTTGACATTTTAAGAAAATTTTTAAATTACATTCGATTTTTTAATAATTACATTTATGTGGGAGGATATAAAGCTCCGAACTAAAGCTCAATCTCAAAATACAAACAAGACTTTTTTGTCTACATTGTCCAGAAAATAAATATATAGAACACTTGAAGACATCACCCGGGTGAAGCCGGGTACGAAGGCTAGTAATTTATGTACCCTTCGCGGCCTTCACATATTTTATATTTAGCCACATTCCAATAGCCACGTCTTCATTACCTGAATTAAAACCACAAATGTTAAAAACTAAGTGGGTTCTAATTTTTCTTTCAAGGACAACCGCAGATTCTGGAAGTAGGTAAACAAATAATTTTTTTATGTATAATGTAACAATGACCACAAAAATCTGGGTTCGAATCCGGTGAACATCGAGAATTGGCAAAACTCGATCAATGACAAAAAAAAAGGAAAAAAGCAAATACAAAGATATGTAAGACAATTGTAAAATAAAAAACTAGCTTTTTTAAACGCATCATTATTTTCTTACCGATTCATTCTGTTTAATGATACTTTATTATGAGCCTAAACACTGTGGTTAATATACAGGGGTGGTTCAAATTAAATGTACCGTGAAATGTTCTGTATGTGGTAGGTAAACTTTTCTAAATAAGAATTTTCCAGCATCAAAATCACACCATTAATTTCTGTCTCGTTCAAAAGTTCATGTTCAAGTAATATTAATTAATAAACAATTTAATATTTTTACTTTATTAAAAATTACGTAAAATAATATTGAAATTAAATCATAGCCATTCTTATATTTTAAATTTTTTAAGTGTTATATTAATTTATTATTAATTATATAATTAAAAAAGTTATATTAATAATATTTAAAAATTCTGGGGGTCTGAAAAAAGGAGGTCTGGAAGTATGTATGTAAAGAATAAAATTAATAAATTAATAAAGAATTAAAAAAATAGAAAATAGAATGGAAATAGGTACATAAAAAGTTTAATTTTTTGGTTTGAAACTCATAAGCTCAAAAATACATTTTCTTTTTTGAACACAATCACAAAGCTAGGTTTTTCAAACTGGGGGTCTGGTGCATATGGAATACTCCCCAGCACATTAGGATTGTGTTCCAAAAAAAAAATGTATTATTGAATTTCAAATCAGAAATCTTGGATTTTTAAAAATTAGATTTCCGGTTTGAAATTTATAAGCTCAATAACACTTTTTTTCACACAATCACCGGTGTATACTGGAGGGTATTCCATACCCCCCAGACCCCCCGGTTTGAAAAATCTAGCGTTGTGGTGCGTATTGTGTTTATATTGTGTGCAGTTATTAAAATTTCATTGGGAATTGTTATTTTAATTCGGAAATAATCGCCGATGCAATTTCCATGACTGCTACTTCATAACGTATATTTATTAAATTAATTATCTTCCAATATCTTCTAATAAAATAAAATTTTAATTCGGTCATCATCATTCATATAAACATCAGATTGTCCGTATTTTAAATTAAATTATTGTATTAGATAGCATAAGTGGTAAAAATATAATAAATAATAATATATGTTTCCTACATCACTAGTAGTTTAAATAAGTATTACATTTATCTACAATTTAATATGAAATCTGACCCATAGTACAAATAATTTGAGAGAACCAAAAATTAATACCAGATCCACGCTTATTGTCACCTCAATTTATTTAAATACATGTAACATAATATCATTAATAATTATTATTAGTTAATCGCAATTTATAACAAGTTAGTCGCAATTGACACTTCTAAGCCGGAATTGCCACTTTGAAGTCGCAATTAACGCCTGCGCAATCGTACTTATAATTACTACTATATTATTGTAGTATCTAATAAGTATAATGGCGCAGGCGTTAATTGCGACTTCGAAGTGTAAATTCACAATATTGTAAGTCGCAATTGCCGCTTCGAAGTCGCAATTAATGCCTGCGCAATAATACTTACTAGATCCTACAATAATATAGTAGTAATTTAAGTACGATTGCGCAGGCGTTGATTGTGACTTCAAAGTTTCAATTGCGACGTACGAAGGCGTCTGAGGTCACAAAGTAAAATAATATTAAGTGTCAATTGCGACTTACTTATTATAATACTTATATACTATAATAATACTATTATTATAATACTTATAATACTTATTAGATACTACAATAATATAGTTTTAATTTTACTCACAGAAATGCTAATAAAATTATTATTTTTTTATTTTTATTATCTTCTAAATTACTACAAGCACAAGCACGCATTTTAGTACAATTACCTTTTTTTTTCAAGTAATTGTGTTTGAAAGAAAAACTGTTAAAACTAGTGAACGTGAACTTAAGGCGGTATTCTAGTTTAGAAATTTGAAAAAATCGAAATTGTTTTATATTTCCGAAGTTTAGACATTCAAGAATATGCCCTTAAAAGGATTTTTCAAGTTTACGATTATTTAACGAGTTATAGACATTTCAGTGACGCGGAATCTAATCTGGTACGACCAAAACAAATGAACAATAGACGGTAGGCGCTGCCCGACTACCTGCGGATGAATTCACACATAAAACCTTATTATATTAACATTTCAAGTTAGTTAGAGTCAGTCTGCTCCTTTTCACAAAAGAACTTCGGAGTTGTATGGAGCAGGAATTACCGATTAAAAATATTATGTAAGTATACCGTTCCACTCTGAGTAAAATTGCCGATATCTTGGCTCAAAACAACTGGCGTGCACGATATCTCAAGTTCTACTGAACCGATTTATTTCAAATTTGCTGTAAATATTCTTTATACATCGCTCTATGCCATGAATCTAACTAAAGTTGAAAATTTTGAATTTTACTATTTTAATCGTTAATAAAAAGCCTGGAAAAAAAAATTTATTTTAAACGGCCGCTATTTTGTTTAATTTTTTTTTTTTGACTTGTCCAAGACTTTTTTTTCGTTTAAATTTTTATGAATTCTTCAAGTATCAATAAACAAATGATAGAAAAATGGATAGTAAAAATTCTTTGTTTTATTTTTACAGAGCTCGAAAAAACGCCCAAAATTCGTGTTTAAACTAGAATACCCCCTTAATGTGGAATCTCGACGACAGGTCGACAAAATCCTTGAAAATGCCAAAGTAGTACAGTTTGGGCAGTCGAAACGATGACATTGTTCCCAAGTCCATTAAAAAATGCAAATATTATGTTTAGAACAAATATTTAGTTTATAAACAAAGCGATTACTCCTCTTCAGATAATTTTGGCATTCCATGTAACTTAACTACTTCTCTAATTTATTCATAATGCGACGGTAATAGGTATACTCATGTTAACAAAATCGCATTAATGTTATATTACGTGCAGACCATAAAAGAAGATTATTTTGCTTATTTGCTTATTGTACACCTTTATTATTGTTATAACTACAAACGTAGGTTTGATTTATTACTAATAATTCAGTCTGAGGTTGTTCAGTTCTTGGTAATGCTATGAAAATGAAATATTCACCTTATGACGAAAGAGGTCAGAGAAAATAATACCTTTTGTGTGTTAACGTAATAGCGACGTAAAAATTACACTTAGCCCAACAAATAATTTCTTAATTTATCAAATTTGGAAACTATCCAGATAATTAGTTTAGCCGAGTCCGTTTTCGTTAATTGTTTCGCTCCAAGCCAAAACACATTCATCAAATCGTTCGATTATAAAATGAGACTAAATTATCTAATCATTAGTGTTACCTGCAGGTAATCGCTTTAAAAGTGTGTGAAAATTATTTTTAGAGTGGATTTTAATTGAAATGATAAAGTAGAAAACTGTAATCCAAACTGTTCAAAAACTAGAGCTGTGGAACCAGTTCCCTTCCCTTCTTTTGGCCTATTGCGTTCCAATTCAATCCATCCAGATGAGATGAGACACTTCGAAGAATTGAAAGGCAGCATCGTAAATTTGTTGGGAGAGAAACCGAGAGAGTGGTGGATTTCTTCCACAGGTAGTAATTTGACAGCCGTAAATTTGCAAAAATCAATTAAGGCAAATGGCGTAATGGCATTTGAAGTAAACACAAAAACTGTTGTTCGTTAATTTGAACCTCCGTACGCAGTACCCTTTTTCTTATCGGTGTAGCACGATCCTAATGTGGGGCGTGCCTGCTACCGCATGCGAGAGCTACTGCTACCGATACCTGCCGCGTGGGCTAGTAATCACTATAATCTACCGTTAATGAGACGGGCTTCACTCATATACCTATAAGTTAATGTAAAACGGCTACTCTTTTAACTTACGTAATTACTTGCCTCCTTACAAGATAAAAGTTATGTTTAATCTATTGGAAATTTGTAGAACGAGAACAGCAGACTTTGGGCATGGATCATCATTAGGGCAGAAAGAAAAAAAATAATTTTCAAATTTTTAAACGCCGGCGCTGTGAAGCTACTTTTTTCAAAAGAGAAAGGTCCGTAGTCCGAGGAAGAAACAGGTCCGAGAAACAAGGACCTTGCCAAGTCTGGTTCAAAAATTTATGACATTACCTTGATAATAAATCTTAGAAAAATGAAAGCAAGATCGACAGAAAATAAATCAAAAATTATTTTTTGCTTCATTTTTTGTTACCAAAATATTATATGGTCGTGTATTTGACTATAGTCGAATGGTCGAGCAGCTATAAAATACTTGAATGGTTTTTGGTGCTGAATTTTTTAAGTAAAAATAAAATCAAAATTTCTTAATTTTGAAATAAATAACGTGGGGAAAAAGACAATAGTTCAAAAACCGAAAATTACTGTTGTTTAGGAGAACCCTAGTTGAATAATTAAGCGCACTTTTTTTGAAAATTGAAATTTTCAATTTTTATTTCCAAAACGAAAGCCCAAATCTAAATTTTTCTAAATATGAAATTTCAATAGATACTATGTGTTGGAGTATATCTTGTATACTATATATCTTATACTAAATATTTCCAGACGATATAGCTATTAACGTATAAGCGTTAAAAAGGAATCCATTTCAGAGTTAGCAATATATCAGAACGAGCGATAGCGAGTATAACGCGAATGACGTTATGCATTTTTCATCCAACAGGGGTCCTTTCCAAAATAAAAATATAAAGTGATAAGTAACAAAAATACCAGTAACTTATTAAGTATACTTATTAAAGCATGTGACATCATTATATAAAGATAAAGCAAGATAAAGTCAGCAGAATTGTAATCTAATCAGCTAAATACGTCACCAGACTGCCGAAGCTAGGCGTATGCAATAAAAGTAACATCGAAGCGAAAGGTAAATTTACATAAGCAAATAATAGCAACACGGCGAAAATACACATATACAGGTTGTTATGGCTAGTGATATCGTGGTTACTTAATACCACACCGCCAATTGCACATTTTCTCTATCTAGAATTTACAGTATATGCTATACTTTCGGTAGTGTTGGATGAAAAAAAATATATCCAATAACGATTTTCTAGAAAACAGTAGTACTTATGATTTTCTGGCCGGCTGACCTTTTAAAATTTTAATCCAAATTAAACTTTAATATAAAGCTAAAACGTAAAGAGATAACTTGGCCATCTGCAGTCGTATCAATTTCTATTCTATAATACTTTTAATTTCTACTTCAAATATTAAGAAATTTTAGCACTGAAATTAATTATTATTACAATTAAATCTGCAAATTAAAATTTATCTTTTCTATCTCAAATTTACAATTATTCAAAATTTAATAATATTATTTAAACTTTCAATCCATTCTCATCCAAAAATAATCTGATTGTATCCAATACATATTATAACGATATCAAATCAAATAAATATTTACTCAAAGTAAAACACTTTTATTAGTCCAAAATATAAAATTTTTCTCGGCAAAAGACCTGATTTTCCCCTCTAGTTGGAACAACCACAACTAGTCAGCGGAAAAACCAAGAAAATTAAAAATTTAGATTATTTTACAAAAAAATAAAATTTCTAAAAAAAATATAAAATCTATAAAATAAAATTTCAATTCTCCAATAGAAGATTTCGAAACACGACAATATATTACTCAAGAACAGTGACTTAACGTAATTTAAATCCCCGTACTCGTAGTCTTAGAAAAGGCTAATGATAAAGCATAGTAAAATGTGTGTAAAAGTCTTTTGTTACCCCAAGTTAAAAAACAGCCTAACACATAACGCGAGTTAATACACACATCCTAGTTCGCCTTGGTGATTTAAAAGTTCATGCTCATGAAACTCGCAAGTTTCTAGATTATTTAGATTAATTAGAGGAAGACTTTTTATATCACATTTTATATTAAAATAATTGTAATAAATGGTCCACAACCAAGATAACAGATGTCGTCCTGGTCTCTGTTACTTCGAAAGTAAAAGTTAAATATGGCTCCACAGGTGATCTTAATAATTGAAATTCCACCCTAAACCTGATGACACTACTTAGGAGTATATAAAAGCTGAAAATGAAAACCAACATGGATTCACAATGAAGAAGTGCATTGTCCTTATTCACTAAACATATTGGAATTTGCGTTAAATCGATAAAGGAATATCGAAATTACGGAATATTAACTGTTGGTTAATTTGTGTCTGATAGTGAGAAATACCTTCAGAGTAATCTCGAAAGCATCAGTAAATACTACAGTAAATCATTGCTGTCCATGTGATGGCTTAACCATCAGCTGAGGCTGCTTGGTTCTACAGTAGCCTCACCTTACTTTTTGGATATGTACTGTTGAAACAGAATATCTCTTTTCGTTTTTACTTTTTTAAAAATTTTAATAGTTTAGTTTTCTAGTCTAGATTGGTGTGCAACTTGATTACCAAGGTTGGGCGGCCTGAAGGCCGCACTGACAAGTCACTTTTCCTTTTTTTTTATTTTTCTAAAAAATTTTTACAGCAAAATTCAGAACTCTCAAAACTTATCGTTATCTTAAACTGATATTATAGAACTGACCCTTACCAACACATAACATAGATGTAACTCCGGGGATACTCCATCCGGGGTATGAAATACCCTCCAATGTACTCTTCTTAATTCACGAAACTGAGAAAACTGAAAAGTTACTTAGTTGCTTTCTATTCTGTATTCTACTTATAGAATAACCTACAGCATTAGCCTACAGCGTCTGAGTATACAGACGCAGGGCCGGCGTTACCATATGTGCGAAGGGTGCCTTTATACAGGGGGCAAATTTTCGTTTTTTCGCATGTGAAATTTTGGATATTTTTAGTAAAGATAATTTATTTTTAATAAATGTCATTTTGTTTTCTATCTTTGTGCTTCTATTTATTCTGACGCCCCGTTTGTTTTTCCATCATCTAGAATTCCTATGAAATCCATGAAATGACGGCCACGCTCGGCCACACTGCGGCGCACAGTGGGGTATTTGACCTTAAAAGCTGGCCTAAATTCAAAAAATCCGAGCCGAGCTTTTCCCGTTACCTCGCCTGTTAAAGGCGGCATATAGTCTTAAATTTGCACAGAGCGGCAAATTGGCTAGGCCGGCCCTGCTCAGGCGCGAGAACTTTTGAAACAAAATTATGAACGGTTAGAAAATTAATAAATTGTCTCAAATCTGGCAATGGCCAAATAACCACGTTAATCTTAAAAAAACTAAAAAGGAGAAAATGTTAAATATACTAAATTATGACACATTTGAAAAATATATGTAGCTTTATTTTGTATCGTAAATATATTTAATTAGTAATTATTCCCCGCCCCCCCTCCAATGATCTGTTTTACAAAATAAATACATTTATCTTATTAAAGAGAAAACATGATAATCAAACCGTCAAATAATAAGATGTCAACTTAGATTGTGTATTGTATGATGAAAAATATTGTGGTTTTAACGAAGGACACCCGATAACACACAAAAATGTTACCACGTTCACCACCTGATGGAAATAAACAAATAAACACGGTTGATTACAAAAGTGACTTGTTGTAAATGATAGTGACGTCAATGTTGCTAGGCAATGTCTGCTGCGTGCTTAATGCATTAAAAAAATTCCGCTCTTAAAACTCGTGATATTTTATACATAAACAGTCACTTACATAAAGCATATGAAAAATGACCGCCTACATAATTAGGAAGAAGTATGCAAGTTTATGATCAACATTGAGCGAATCAAAATGAAAGATGTCCCGGAGCCAACAAATTATAAAAATTGTGATATTGACACCTACGGGTTTGCACTAAACTTTGGTTTTTTTTTTGTTTTGTAGTGCTACATTTTACCGACAGTTACAATTAGCGCTAAAGCGGCGCCACTAACCATTTTTAAGTACTTTGATTTTAGCGAATTAACCCCCCCCCCGTCCTTTGTGCTCCTTACATATAAAAATTATAAATCGGTAATATACACTTTATGATTTACAATGGCAAATACAATAAGTCCGCGCAATTGTATCGCAATAGTCGACCAATCATGTCGAAAATTATATAGTTGTTCCTACGAAAGATGAAGCTGACGTCAGAACTATCTGAATGAAATATTGGATGAAAAGTTGAGTTAGCGGTCTTAATAAAAACAAATAAAATTGTCCGACTGTCCGGTTTCTTTAATGACCCTTTTTATTATGTTTTTATTAACACAACCATTCATCCAATATTTCTTTCAGATAGTTCTGACGTCAGCTTCATCTTTCGTGGGAACAACAACTATAAGTAAGTTTCAGGCAGCAAGCAAATTTTAAATTTGAAGTAATATTTGTTCTCATCTAAAAATTGGCAGATTTTTAAAATATAAAATTACACACAATGTAAACCTTTATTACAACCCCCCCCCCCCCAATGCCTAACACTGTTTTTAGACTTTTTGCTAATAATCTAGGGTTTAAATCAATTTGTTACCAATATGGTTGCTAGGGAAAGGATGATGTCGCGACTCTAGAATTTAGAATTAGCAGCAAATAAAACATGTTTTCGCTAGAAAGAAATTTCCTCAATAAATCAATTAGCTGTGGGTGTACTCAAAGTGAATATGCTGTATACTGAGGTTCGAACTCAGATCAATTAAATTGCTTTTATGTTTTTTATCATCTCTGCAGATGAAATGGTATTTTTGTATTTTGTTATTCTAGTCGAGTGCACGCCATAATTACATAGGCTAAAAACACTACATTAAAAACTGGATACTACCGTTTTTTGGGCAAATATCGAAGTTCGATATCAAGGGAAATCATTACTTTTTCAAATTTATTTCCATTCTAATATTTAAATCTGGGAAACTAGAAGGATTAGACACTAGAACTCTGCTCCTGTTTTGGTTTAAATCTGTAGATTCACAAGTCCAATACAACTCGGATCCCGCTAACTCCACACCAGGACAACTCGGCGCCATCGGCGTCACTTCGCCGCCAATTATGTTTTCTTTTAATTGAAAATTTTCTTCGAGTTGTTTAAAGCTTCGTGGAAAAATTGATTTAAAGCTTTTTACAGATGACTCTTGGTTATCACTAATAGTAATTAGTAATTACACATTTTATTTCAAAAATTTGAAGGCAAACAAAAATTCAGAAGAAATTATTACTTAGATAAGTAATAACCAATCAGGCCTTACTTTACTCAATAGTAAGTAAAATATCTATCTATAAACAAGACGCAAATTAAACAATGACTCTCTCGCAGAGCAGGACCGGTTTTACAATATTTTTGACTCTGAACTAGTGCGCAATTATCGACAGAATGAACGAAAAATTCAGGTGCAAATTTATAACAACATAATTTTGTTGGAAATATAGCGAAGTAAAAAGGGTCGATGAAACCGAGGTAAAAGTAATACTAACTATTATTATCTGGTAAGTGATTGCTTACGTAACTTGTTTATGTAAATTACATGTAACTTGTTAGGAAAAACGCTTAACGATCACCAGTAGTCAGCTAGCAGCGCCAAGTTGGCTAGACGCCAAGATGTCGGCACCGAGTTGTCCATCTTGACTATTTAAATTTAAGTTACCAATCTATTGCTCCCACAGTAAATAAAACAGTGGCCAGGATTTAAATACAGATTGAGGACAAAATATAACTCAAACCGAAAACTTTCGCTTTAGAAAAATTTTGTTTTAAATAAAAAATTGCTCATGGTCATAATTAGAAATGAACAATCAGGATGTAAAAAAAAGTATCGTAAATTTATTACCTTTCGCGATATCCAACAAATCATAATTTGTCAAAAATTAATAATAGTACCTTGACAAAACCTCCTAAAAAATTTATTCCGGTTTTAAGAGAGTTTGAATTATTATTTCATCGACTTACCTACCGCAGTTATAACAACTAAATTTAGGAAACTTGATATGGAAATTTTCAAAAAAATTAGAAATATTATGGTGATGATAATGATGATTTAATGGATCCAGTGAGTAATATAAAAACGTTTTTAACCCAAAGACTGACATCTGTTAAAGAAACCAAAAATTTCTATTTGCACTTCGAATTTTGGAAAGGACCACACAGTCCGAAGTTTTGTGATTTGCAAATTTGCAACCCACACCTTCCGATAAATTTCTTTCATAAATTCAATTATAATAAAAACTTGGATGCAGACGAAGAAAATTAGAGACAATTACGAAAACCTAAAAACCGACAATGACTTCTTGAAGCGAAGATATTTCATAGTTAAAACTCCATTAGCCTAAAAACTAGCACAAGTAACATTGCATCAAAAAATTTCGAGACACGTAAACATGCTCGGAGCCAAAATTTAAGCCCAAGAGTCCCAAAAGTAGTTCACTCTTATTATCGATGTACTTTGTAAAGCACAATGGAGATAACCCTGAAAACTGCATCATAGGACAAAAAACATAACCGCATTGACTTACAAAATTAAAAATAACCATCATCGTAAAATTATTTCTTTGAATTTTTCAAGCCCGGAGGCGTAGCAAAAAGTAAAATATATTCCTTCCTTGGGGCTATAGCCAATAACAGATGGTCGACGATACATGCTGCTATTAAGACTTCGTGCTTCCTGTTGATGAAAAAGAAGTTGATTAAGTACAGCTACTGGGTCTTTTTTTCAATAAATCGTTCCCATTTTAATTGTTTTTGACATAAACGGGTAAAATTAAATTCAAATCGTTCGAACTGTTTCTGCGTGGCAGGGGCATGAAGAACTCAGGAATGTAATGAGCAACATCCGCGACGCCTAAACGATTTGTATGATCAAAACTGCAGTTTAAATTAATAACGACGCGATAAAATCAGACTAGTTTAATTAATTATTGTTTTCAGTGGAAGCGAGAACGAGTTTTCGTAACAAGGATATCAATAATGGACTTGTTTTCGTTCCAGGATCGAAACGTGTTGAAATAAGAAAACAGTTTCGACGGGTCCCGATTATCCAACTGCACGTTTCGACGTGGTGTTCGCATCACCATTCGATTTGAACGATATTAGGGCATCCAATTATATATATAAAAAAAAGTTGTTTTGTGGCTGTTGAGTGGATCGAAAAATCGGTAATAAAAGACAAAGGATGCTGAGCCCGAAGGCAGTAACACTGATTTAATATTTATAAATAATAATAATAATAATATATTTAAATTTTGTACGAAGGCGCGCGCATTTTAATAAATCAAGTTGCAAAGAAGCAAGCATAATATAAAAGCGGGTCCAGCCGAGAGCTGAAAAGAGAACTCCCTTTAGGCAACAAAATGAATTCCGTCAGACGACTTGTAATTAACTGCCCTCGTAATTCTGTTTGATTTACAGAACCTAGAAATTAATAAGCAAGTACTTGCAGATTTTAATACCAACTTTAACTTTCCAACTCAAATTCCAGTCTTATTTGCCCCCAAAACTCTCGCACAACTTTATATTATAAAATTTTCCTCCAACAATTGTCATTAAGACTTTTTAGAAAATAAACACTCTTTTGTGTACACTAAGAGCAAGAAGGTTAAATTGAATTTAATTATTTGGAGGAATTAATTCTGCCATTTGGAAAAACAAGCTTTTTCCATGTAGGTTACATCCTGCAGCTTCAAAACTTGTAATCGCAAAATGTAAGTATTTCTTACAAAAAAAAAACAATAATCAAAATTTAATTATCGATACAATAACATTCTGATTGATTTAGACTTTGTTTATCAAATTCAATTTATTTCTTTTAGTAATCAAATTCTTTTTAAAAAAGAAAATGAATAAATACCAGAAAAAATTAGTCTTATCAAACCTTTTAATCTCATGTTTACAGATTTCAGACCCAAACAGGTACCAATCCCCTTTTGTTCTGTAAAACAAAAGAATTATTTTCAAAATTCGCTTGTGTTTCTTCTTCAAGTGCGATACACTATGCAGTGCGTAGGCGATCACTTGGCTTAAGCCAGAGAATTATTTTGGTTTTCCGTTACCTTCCTCATGTGCTTCTTCACTTTTGAGAAAAGTGTCCAATAGTAATTGCGCATGATTGGATTAATGAGATTTAAAGTTTTTAATTTTTTAATTTTAATTTATCAAATCTATAAAATTGATCAAAATCTTTAATTGCAGTAGCATCATAAAAATTGCATCGGTAATTATTTCAAAAACCACACACAATATATAAACACAATACGCATACAAAACTAATTTTCAAACCGGGGTTCACAAACCTTCTTTTGATCGTGGAAAGCAATAGAATTATTTTAAAAATTAACAGGACGGCTTTCAAGTTTTGCTTGCCCCCTCCTCATTTCAAATTTCATTTGTACTTTTTCAGTTTTCGAGATACTAAAATAAATAAAAGTATAATATCTAATAGTAGTACATGCTTGGATTACAAAATTTCGGAAGCTGATATTAGAGAATCTGCGAGCTTTTGCTAATTTACACCAAAAAATAAAATGAAAATCAAAATAATACATAACAATCCGATAACAATTCAAAATGTTCTAGATAGCTTCGTTTGCACCTTTTTGTATCCTGGTTGTTTAAAACATTTGGAAACATACAAAACGTATACTGGCTTCTTCCTACTTTGAATTTTGGACGCAAAATAAACTACATCGTTTGAGCAGCGTTCGTGCATGCTTGTGCATCCTCTATTTGCGCTTATAGGAGTACCTACCTCTTTTACTTTATAGTTACTACTGTATGTACATAACTAGTACGTAAGCCATTGTTAGCTAATTTATCTTAGATTTTGTTATAAACAATTTTTGTGCAGTTACAAAAAGATACTTATTACTTTAAACGTAGAAGTACCTATTTTCGTTAATCCCATCATTCATACGTGTCACTATTGTTTTACTTTTCGCTTTCTGCAAACAGGTTAACCAGGATCCTTATGATCTGGCTTCATATTTATAATTATTTATCGACCACAAAATACTAAATATCACATTAAAATTCCATATGGGTTTCAAACCAGAAATCTAACTTCTAAAATTCTAAAATTTCCGATTTGAAATTCAATAACACATTTTCTTTTTTTAAACACAATCACTGATGTGCGGATTTTTCAAAAATAAAAATGTATTTTTGAACTTATGAGTTTCTAACTAAAAATGTAACTTTTTATCTGTTTCTGTTCTATTTTCCATTTTTTATTATTATTATAGTTCCCAATGCAATTTCCATGACCGCTACTGTATAAAACTCATGCCTGGAAAAAAACATCTATGTGTGTTCTATTTATTTAACAAAAATATATTAAAATTTGGAAAACCAAATTTTAACATTTTATCGACTGCTCTATGATGATAAAGAAGAGAAAAAAGCAAGACAGTTTTAAGAACAGATTAAGCGAAAAAAGAAAGAACACAAGATAAAAGTGAGAGGAATAAAAAATGAAGAAGGGAAGTTAGAGAACGATACACAAAAAATAAATAAGTTATGAGAACAACACTTCAGTAAGTACAGTACTAAATGTCCAAAAAACAAGCGAAAAGAAAAATGAAATGGAGTCGAGAGAAGGAGAACAAGAAGTAGATGAACCCTGATATGAAGAAGTGGTGGAAATAATAAGTAAACTAAGAAACAGGTAAAGACGGAGTAAACGCGGAATTGATAAACTATGGGGAAGAACGGAAGAAGAATTACATAAAAGAATATATAAACTGGTGAGACAGGTATGGAAAAAGGAGAAGATGCCAAGGAAGTAGAAGAAAGAAATTTAAAGCTACTATTATTATTATTATAAATTGATTTGAAAACAAAAATTAAAAATATTATAAAGCTGATTTTTCACAAGATGTGAAACATTCAATTTTATTTATCTGGAAACTCTATTTTTGAGTCACTTTTTCCAGTATGGTTACGTGGTCCCCTGGTTACGCCACGGTGTGTAAAATATTTTTGACGACTTGATTACTTTATTTAAAGGACTACTGCGCTTCTTAAAAAAGATTATTAAGAGTTAAAGGATAGGCAGGAAAATTAGGAACTAATGTCGTCCGAGTTCCACATTGTCCCAGCCCAAAACTTTTTGTAAGTTTTTATACGAAATAACTGGAAAACAAAAGAAATGCAAACGAGAATAAAAAATGCACAATGATTTTCGATACAAATTGATAATTAGTGGGATTAACATGAAATGTCTTCTAACTAAATGCAAATAAATTTATGCAAAATTCAAAATGGTTCGAAGGGGTTTCGCTTTTTCTGCTAGTACGTCTTCAACCATATTTTAAACCAAACTGTTTTTATTTGAACTTGAAAAAAATTTTGACCAACTTTTTTTTAAATAAAACAAATAAAAATTTCTAAATTAATTTGATTTATATGAGTGACTGTTCCGCCACTGGCCAGTAATTATATTCTAATTTGGCACATTATATTGCTATTAGTAATATAAATAATATTATCGTACAGTAAGCAGATCATTTGTTTACGAGATCAAATTTGTCTGTCTATCAAAACCAAGAAAACAAATTGGGGGTTGCAACTATATGTTGATGTCGATGACGTCATTGCTCAAATATATATTATTGTTTTTACTGTCACTTCATTTTTGCATCCACTTTTAAGTTGAAGAAATGAAAATTTAAGCAAACCTGAGGTCATACTTCTTTGAGAAGAAAAATTGGAATAATTTTGCGACGCAGAAATAAGTCCATACATTTTTGCCGGTAGTTATCATTTAATTAGCCGTAAGTTTTCCCAATGCCATAAATAATAAAAACAATTTTTAAAAAGTGGATCCAAGGAAATAAATCTTTATAAAGTAGGAAGCACCTAATCTTTAAAATGATTAACTATGGTCTAGTACTGCCTAATAAACTAATTATTATTTTCAATACAAGTGGGCGTCACTTTATATTTATCGATCTCTCTACACGGCAGCACTTGAAATTTAAAACAACCAATTAAATTCAATATAATTAATGTTTTGTTTCCCTATTATCCACATTAAATTATTTGCTAATCGATTAATTAATAATGTAGTTAGTCTACTATTACGCTTTGTTGTATAACTTGCGCGACTTACGGACACCTCGTGCATAAGTGCAATCAAAATAGTAACTATCATGCTTGAGTGGGTCTGAGAGACAAACAAACGAATGTCACTTTATTGATTAGAAATAACCATAAAAATATTTATTGTTCTCTCAATTTTACGATTTAAATTACAATAGGATTTAATTTACTTTTTGCTGTTGTTGTTGATAACAGCACAATGATGTTTTGGAAAACTTTGAACTATTGAATTGTAAACTGTAATATGGTTGTTTACGAGTTAACAATCAACTACTTACAATGGAATTGTTTATGCATAATATTTCCGTTCGAGACTCTTAACGGTTGCATTCTTGTATGCCAACAAGCCAACATTTGCATGATGGATGCAGGAAATGAGAGCAACATTTTTTCAAACTATTTGCCCTTGTTTCTAAGAAGATTTGTAGAAGAATTAGTGCTAATGCATAACCTAGACACATAGAATTATATTTCCCAATAATTGCATCCTTGCCAACCAAGAAGAGTGGGTTGGAAGAACAAAATGGAACCATTAAATAAATAAAAATAGTTCTTTAAATTTTGGGTAGCGTGCGAGGCTTATTATGTAGCCTCTTGACCCAACACTAATATAATACATCGTAAAGATGTATTTTATTCATTTTTTTTTCATTCAAGATACGAAAACAATTTTAATACTACAATAGCAATTTCTAATCAATTAAAAAAATTTAATTATTAAGAAATTGTTATTTATTTGATTTTGTTGACAGTTTAATAATTTATTTAATATTGCTTACAGTTCTATACACTTTTCCGAGTGTAAATAAAAAACAACGTAATAATGCACAATACAAATTAACTTTTTCTCCAACCGTATTAAAAGCAGTACATTTTTAGTAGCATTACCTCAACTAAAAGTTGACGTTTTCGTTATTAATATAAAAATGCGAAAATTGCTAAGCAACACTTTTTTTTACGTGCACTAAAAAAACTTTTTTGTGCATGACTTAAAAGTGATTTTATTTTTTACTATTTTTGTGGGCGATCGATCTAAATTTTTGAATATGCCTTCCTACCGATAATTCACGGGGGTGTGTCTGTGACGAGGGGGGAAAATTTTTTGCTCAGTTTTTTGATATCTAGCGCCGTTCTCGAGTTATTGCTAATTCAAACAATATAGAAAAAGCACTCTTCGAGATTATACAATTTTTAAATGTCAAAGTGACTTTTCTGATATTACATATTATAATGTTTTAAAATTAAGTATTTATATTTTAAATTTTATTTAATTTTTGGTTGGAGAAAAAGTAATATGTCTCATTTGGATTAAAAGTGTCTTTGTTTGACGTGCAATTATTGCATTCGCTCGGCTCCGCTGGCGCTCCCGCCTTGCAAATGCAAAAATTGCTTGTCAAACAAAGTTTCACTTTTAATCCGAATAAGACAATGTACTATTTTTTACTTTTATTACATATATATCATTGCTCGTTTATTAATTCTTTCATTAAAACGAGTTTTTAACACTAACTTAAAAAAATTGTTATTGTCTTTTTATCATCTATTTACTATATAATAAATTAAATTATTTATATTAAAATATTAAATAAAAATTTTGACACTCATACACTTTACTTTAAATCACTACGACTCAATTCTTACGGCTGGCTTCAAAGCCCCTTATGTATTCCTATTTTAATACAGAATTACTGTCTCACCTTTTTGGTAATTTGGTGATTTTAAGAATGTATTAAACAGCTTATTTTCAATTTTTTTTTATGTTCTAATTGTACAAAAATCCTTAAGTAGTTATTTAATTTTTTTTATTTAATCTGAATTTCAAATTTAGCTTATACGTAATTTTTAATGTCTGAAAAAGCGTTTTTCCCCAAAAAATCAGATAAAATTTTATATAATAAACAATTTTATAAAGAATTAAAATACTTTTAAAAAGTCCACGACAGCATATAATTATATGAATTTATTCAAAGTTGCGCATACGACCTAGTAACTCATAACCTATGTTTTTGAACAGTTTGAAGGGGGGGGGAGTTGTAAATAAATTTGAATAGAAAATAATTTCAGATTTGATTTCATCAAACTAAGGCGGACTCACGACAGGACAAGGACCTGTCTGCCAACTAAGCATTTGATATATTATTTTAATTTTTAAATAAAAAGCAATATATTCATTCTTCCCCAGAAATTGTTGAAATAATAGAGCAACCCTTCAGTTCTCCTTAGCTTTATTTCATCAATAGGAAAACCTATTCAACTGCTCGAAAACATTTTAATAATATTATTCAAACCTCATTTTTATGTAGCTACTATTGTTTTAGAACCCAAATTTGGGTTCCAGACCCCCCAGACTGGGGGGGTATGGAATACCCTCCAGTACACCAGAGTTTATGCCCAAAAAACTATTATTCTACTTATAAATTTCAAACCGAAAATTTAATTTCTAAAAATCTAACATTTCTGATTAAAAATTCAATAGCACATTTTCTTTTTTTGAGCATAATCACTAATGTGCTGGGGGGTATTTCATACCCCCAGACCCTCCGGTTTAAAAAACCTAGCTTTGTGATTGTGTTCGTAGAAGACAATGTATTTTTAAGTTTATGAATTTCAAACCAAAAATCTAACTTTTTATCTATTTCTATTCTATTATCTATTCTTTATTATTAAGAATTTCCATGGCCGCTACTGTGCACCAGTTTTACTACAAAATTTATGAAGAAATTTTAAATACATACAGTGGCTCCAGAAAGTATTCGTACACTTCTATGTTAACAATATAAATTGTACATTTTGAAGCCGATTTTTGTCATATAAAACTCGTTTCCACAGCAAAACCTTTTAGACATTTTTTCTTGAAAACTTCATTGCCTTTAATTCTGCTTTTATACATTTTCCTATTTCGTCTCACCGTTTCTGACCGACACCGACTTAAACAATACTCGGTAAAATACAAAAAATATTGTCATCTATATTTCGGAAACGGTGCAACAAAAGAGAAAAATGTATATGAACAAAGACGTAGGGAATGAAATTTACAAAAAGAAATACTTCTTAATTTTTTAAACATGATGTTTAAAAAATAAATTTTCCCCCCCACCCCTCTTCTTTACATTTATAAAATATGAATGATAATACAGGGTTCTCGCTTGTATGGAATTGACTTGAATTGACTCACTTGACTAGAAAAGTCAGGGAATTTAAAACTTGCCAGGGAAAGTCATGGAAAGTCAGGAAATTTAAAATTTGTAACGCTAATAATATCAGGAAAAAACAAAAATTTTGTCAAGGAAATATTTTCAACTGAAAAATTTTTAAATTTGAAATAATTTTTTTTACCGACCTCCAAATGCCGGCGCCTAAAAGTCCAGTGCCCAAACGGCGAGCGCCCAAACGTCCTGGCGTAAGTAGAAATAAAAGTAGAAATTTAAAAATGTAATTTAAATAAAATAGGATAAAATTGACAAAAACCAAAAGAAAAGAAAAAAAGAAGAAATGGAAAATTTTAAACCAAATCAGTGGATACAAAACCACTGCACTATGCTGGTATAAGGCACCGAGAGTTCTTATTAACAACAACATTGCAGTATGTACGTAGTACTTCGATGTTATTAGATCTCATCATTGCAGAAAAAGTTTCGTCAAAATTAAGAAAGCGTTTAGATTAGCGAAATTAAAAGAAAAACTCTAATGCAGAATTTTGATGTAGTCGCTAAAATAACAGCTGATAGAAGATAGGCTTTGGTTTGTTATTAGCCCCGGGCAAAAAATTGTGGATCCGTTATTCGAACATTTGAGTGAATCGCTAAGATCTCGCAGTGGGAAGACACCGAGAACAAGAATATAACTTTTCTTTTTAAAATAAAAGCTGACCCGACTCTTAAAACTTTTTGGTGCCGCATGCCGCGTAATTCCAAAATTTTAGGAATACAAAAAATTATGTAAAACAAAGTGAAGGATTAAATATTCTGACCTTGACGAAAGCTTAAAATGGTTCGTTCCACACAAAAAATGTGTTGACCGTAAAAAATAAGAAAATATTCGCAATTAATTATGAAGTTGACAAATTATTTAATGCAACACGAAAACCATCATATCAATAATAATTATTTATGAAGTTGAGCAGATCTAAACTCGTATGACATTTGAAATTGTTAAAATATGCAAATAACCCCGATTTTAAGTTTTTGCCCTTAAGCTGATATAAAACTGGAACTTTAATTTTTAATATTTCTTTTATGAATTGCCCGGAGCAATTTTCAAGTATTACATTCAAATAGATTGTGTTCGATAGATAACGTATTTTTAAAATCTTATAAAACAAACTGCGCGCTTTTGTTGTCTTAACAATTTTTTTGTTTTATTTCAAAAAATAACATAAGAATTGCGTATCTGCATACGTAGCGGCGGAGTACAATACCAGATGCGCCATGTACGCAGACAATACCGACTCCACCTCGTATGATTTGAATAAAAGTTAAAGTTGAAAGTCGTAAATTATTTTAGAAATTTTTAAACGTGACAAGATCACAAAACCGTCCGCAGGTAAGCAACATTTCATGATAAAATCTTAAAACGAATCCTCCGGTTTGTTATAATAAATTTTCGTAACAATTTTATACATAAGAAGTAACCGACGCGACGACCGAATCATTTTCTTGGCGAGACAACAAAAAACTTTCCGACTTATTTAAATGTTCTGTTATGTTAACAAGTTTCTCTGCAAACAGTGTTAGTAATTCTCACGCTTTGACAATTTATCTTCTTGATTTGTTCGTTTTAGTTGTAACTTTGTGTAAATTTGTCGACATTCTCTACCGCAACAACTTGGCTTAAAATAACTTAAAAGTTAAAATTAAAAAAAAAATTTCGTATTTTATTTCTTTTTTAATTTTCCCCTATAGCCCTGCGCATCGCACGACAATGCTTTGCGTTTTTTCCTCAAATCCCTGCAAAACGTGGTAAAGTAAAGAGTGAAGGTACTACCAACAATTTTGTATCAAATACCAACACAAATTCCACGAAATACGTCTGTTTTGGCAGTTTTCTGATAGTTTGGATGCAGTTGTTCAGCATTGCACATTCAAACTTGAAATGACTCGAGGAAACTTATAATCTGCAGATGAAGTTTTGCACTTACACGCTACTGCATCATTAAGTTTCAGAAAGTTATGGAATCGTAAAAATCTGCTTGGCACTCGAAAATATAGCATGTCGCAGTGTCGCCCAATCGTTCAAACACCTGTAACTTCTAAAACTATTGACCCATTTTATTTTTTATGGAAGCTTTACGAAATAACTTTCCAGACCAAATAACTTATTTGGATGAAACATATACAGCAAACGATTGATTTTCTAAAGAGAAAATTGGAGTATTGTACATTTCAACTCGGATTCGAACAACGGTGGATGCAAAGTTTATTTTTTACTTTTTTTCTCTTTCTCTCTCACACATTTAGGGAAGTATTTATTAGTTTTATAGTAAAACTAAACTGTTAAACTAATAAACCTTATAAATATAACAAAATAAAAAGCTTCACGTTCACCGTTACTCGAATCTGATTTAAAATTAATTTTTCTTTTTAAATGTCCAATGCTTTCATTTTCACCATTACAAATTTTTAATAAATTATAGGAGTATTTAATATAAACTTTATTTCGTTATTATATTTTGTGATCAATAATTAGATACATTTTATTTAAATTTATTAAGTTTTTTTTTGTCTGGCATAATCTGCAGTGTTTGTTGAATATTTTTAATTTTAAATAAACCTCAGAACAAAAAATTTTATTTTAAAAAATTCTAACAATCTAAAACTTAATTATTAAAATTATCAAATTTATTTAATATTAATTATTTAATTATTAAAAAATAATTAACATTACTTTTACTTCCGGCTTTACTTTAACGCCACCGTAGCTAAAAGTATCTATATTTATAGCAGCTCGTTACGGTACCATAAGCGAAAATAAAACTTTTGTTTTTTTTTGGGCAGAGAGGAAGGCAAAAAGGAACGTTGCGACAAAATAGCAAATTATATATGTTACGGTCAACGCCCGTTAGAGGTGGACAATGATGTAAATATTTTCAACTAATTGTAATATTTACGTCTTTGGCCGGTCAATGACGTTATTGACCAAAAAGGATTGGACAATGATGATATATAGAATAAATACTATAAGGAACAGCAAGACAGTCAACTGGCAAGTGACACTTCGCTAATATTCTATTGTTTATAATTATTTATTAAAATAAATAATAAAAATTAACAAAAATTTTAAAAATAATTATAAATTAAGAAATAATTAAATTAAATTTTTTAAATTAATCATTTTTATTCTGACATGAGAGTGCACATTGTTTTTACATCCACCCTTGCATTGGCAACGCTTGTAACTCTGTCTCCCTACATCACTGCTTTGAGCTGCAACTTGTCTAAGAGTAATCTCGTTTTCTTTGGTAGTATCACTAATGTTTTCCAAAAAAATTAACTTTTCTTTTAATAGCTCTTCTTAATAATCTCTTATCTCTAATCTCTTAATAACTAGTACTAATTGCAAAAGCACATTAAATACGTTACTTTCTGATGGAATAGAAAATCAAACCGCCAACTAAAATGATAACAGTTTTGCCACACAGCATTCCTTACCGTAAAAATTAAAATATTGAATTATTAGTTAATGTTAAACCTGTAATTTTGTTATAAGTATTGTGTATGGCATGTATAAGCTGAACCAATAATAAATCAAATAAAAAAAAGAGTAGTTTTATCATCGCCCGCTCTGTATTGGGCAATGACGTCATTGCCCGGACAATGATGTAAAAACCACATATAAAATTTTAAATGTCAACATCGCCCAAAATGCACGGTCAGTGACGTCATTGGCCGAGTTGTCATCATTGACCGTAACATATATAAACAAAATTAAAGACAATAAAATTTTCAACAAAAAATAGCTAAAACGATTTGCCGTAAAATCGATTTTTATTCTGACAAAAAACGGGTTCAAAATGTACAATTAACATGGTTAACATAAGAGTGTACGAATACTTTCTGGAACCACTGTATGTAGAAATGTAGATCGATAGCTTTTATATCCGTATAGAAAAAAAAATACCCCAAAGGCCCAAAGATTCGAGTGTGTGTTCTGTGACTGATTTTATTATATAGAAACCTTTCACTCTTGCAGAAAAATTACATCTATATGTCACGATGGTAACTCCAGACAATTAGTCGAATACAGGGGAAGGGAGGGACCGCCTCGTCTCGAATGTGAATGAAAAGCAAAAAAAGCTCACCAAGAAAAATGGGTTTTGTATCCCAGTTAAGATCTTAATTTGGTATAGTAGTACTAGTATCTAATTTGAAATTACTAAAATTAATATGGAATTTAGTTAGTTAAAAAAAATTAACAAATTTATGAATAGTGTAGAACTCGATTGTTAAGGTTGTGCAGCCTAAATGCCGCACTGTACTGTCATAACTTCTAAGTATTTTTAAGTTGTCACTTAAAATGAACCAATCAAACAGCACTAGCAGTGTTGGAACTCGATTGCTCAGGTTTTGCGCGGCCTGTTAACCTCCCAAGCCTCCCAAACCTCCAAAATATTTTAGGTTGACAAGAAAAGTTTATCAATAGGAGGTGAATTGTGAAAGGAATTATTAGTTCAGGAATTATATTTTGAATTTTTAGGCATTTTTAAAAAATATAACGTGTTTCTTTTGGAGTAAAAGTATCTTTCTCAACAACAAAATTTTCGAGCTCTCATCGTGAATAAGGGGGAGATTCAAAAAGAAAAATAGAGAGCGGAGATAACGGAGTCTCAACCCTGCCAGTTTAGTTAAAAAGAAAATAAAAAAAAACCTGTTATTTGTGTAATCTCCCTCCCAAATATGTTCTGAAGGTTACGCTACTGAAGAAGACCAATCTCAATTCCGGATTAAATAATATACCATTTTCCGTCCTTACAAATTATCCCGCTTGCTCCTTGGTGCTTAGTATTTGACCCGAGCCGAAGAAGGAATCGCTGTAGAAATCTGATTTAAAAGTAAAAAGAAATCTAAGAAAAAGGAAATTTGGGAAATTTTTAGGAAATCCCTGAAAATGTAGGAAATCAAAAATCTAAAAATTGTAAGAAATTCCTAGGAAATCTTAAGAATAGATAAGGTTTTTTTGAATTATCTTAATCAATGGAGGCTCGTAGTTGACCACAACAGGGGGCAACGTTAATTAGGCAACTATATAACGTTAAATTAGCTTTTATATTATGCCTTTTTTCTGGATTAGCATTTATTACTTGCAACTTTAATCCATAATCAAATTACTGATTCTGATAAAGTAAAAGTTTGCTATTTAATAGAACCAATCATAGAACATTCATATAATACTGGAGCCACACGATGCATGGTTCGGCGAATGTTTGCTAACGAATGTTGATTCGTGATTTGAATTTTTTTAATATTTTATTTTCTGCTCTTCCCGTACCAGCCGTTACTGCTTATAAAATTAAATCATTGACAAAATCAAAGAGTGCGGCGGCGCTAAAGTGCTACTTTTAGTGCTGTTCGTAAAAGTGAGTAAAATGCAATAGTTACTTTTTGTGTTTAAGAAAAAACTAAATCAAACCATTATTGTCTACTTTCACGTGTTCAATGTACAAAAGTACTTCAGTACTATCTAAAGTCTAAAAGTAAAATTGTTTTCTCCGGAAAATAACATATTTTGCGTTATAATATGTAATCGTCCCTCTCCGCCCGCTATATCCGTTTATTTCAATAATTTAAATAAATAATATACTTTGAAAATGTCTTGCCCCAATAAATTTATAGAATATTTTTTTAAAAATTGATTTTGTTTAGTTTTAAAAATAATGAAGATCAAATTTTGTGTTTACAAATAAAACTATTTTATTAAACCTTGCAATACATCATCAACAATTCTTTAAATTTAGGATTGTAATTTTCAGAATGTGAAATCAAAATAATAAAATCATACAAATTTAGAACTTAAGATTATTGTGAATGCGGATTTTTGAAAATTTCAATGGCTATACAATATCATTTTGATTAAAGCTGATATCAAAATAAAAAAATATTTTGAAAAATTCGTTATTGATTTGACCGTAAAATTGTGTCGCAGGAGATTTTCGGTCACACCGCTTGAAATGACGTTCTGAATTTTCAGTTGTAGTTTTCGTAAAAATTTAAAGGTGACAGTTAAAAAACCATGATAAGAGTTTTTCTTTTAAATACAATTTAGTTATTATTTATTTCCGAAAATATATGTAAACAGAATATAAAGTCTGAATAATTTTTTTAATAATTTTTTATTCTGTTAGTATTCGCTACCCTATTGTAGCAATTTGCAAACCGTCATATTATACAGCATTTTGTTAATTTAATTATTCTGTTTTATTTTAGTTGCTAATTGGTATTGACAATAAATTATTTATATCAAATTATAGTAGATACAGGATAAATTTATTATATGTTGTAAAATATTATATTGTATTTATTACATTTTTATTATGTAATTTATAATATTTGTATAGATAAAATTAAATTTAGAACAACTTCTCAAAATAAATATAATGAAACCAATATTAGCCACAAAATATACCAATTTTATTTTGGAAAAATTCTATAATCTGCAAAAATTATAAAAAGGGCAAGTCCGAGATTCGAACACAGAATTTTCACTATGTATAATCACGCCAATCCAAGGTGACAGTTTTCGTAACCGCAATTGTTTTTAAAGCAAAAAGATGGTGAGCCGGCAGTAAAGTACTTTAGCGCCTAGACATTCCTCCCCTCAAAGAAAAGCTTAAAAGAATAAAGTTGCTTAAATTTTGGAGAAATTATTGACATTTGAATAAATTTTGCTCAGCTAAATTACAAAATATATCTGGAAAAAAACATTTTTTTAAGAAAATAATTGAAATTAAAAATAATTTTTCAAGTTTTTCACTTTCCGATAGCTTGTAGGAAACTCAAAAATAGTCGTTCGAATCAGGTGGTAATCCGATATGTTATTAAGGACAGTAATATTTTCCGAAGAGCTCGGAAAATAATTACAAAATCAAAGACAGTAGTCAAAATGTTAACGTTTTTGTTTTCCTGCTTTTGTGAAGTTTCAGTTTATCTTTAAACAAAAATTGCTTTGAGGAAGTAGAGGAGAGTCGTTCATAAAAAGTTTAACACAAACTTTTTAGTTTTTTTATTGTTGTTAAGAAGACGTGAATCCAATTTGTTGGAAAAAACGCTAATTTCCATTAGGCTATGTTTTGTTTATTGTTCCTTAGTAAATGAAAGAATAAAGTGAAATTTTTTAAGAGTAGAATCGTTTAACATGTAAATAAAAAAATGTCTTTGTTCTTGGAAACCTTTTTCAGTTGATTTACTATTTTTAGAATTGATGGTGGGTTTGTCGACTAAACTTGCAAAAAATTGATCGGAAGACAAAATAGTCAAGTCAAGGTAAAATTTGGAAAAAAATTAACTGGTGATAAAAAAAATTTGAAACCACTTCCTGCAAATTTGCTAAAATCCGCTCCTGTCTAATTGACAGTCACTTGTTGACTCCAATTTGATGCACAATTTTGTCTAATACATTTTTTGCATCTGCTTAATGAGATCGTTACGAATTTTTTTGCGCTCTAATGATCGTCTACCGTATTGCCGAGAACGAAATTAGATTGGGCAAAAAATGTCGAAAATGGCATTTTATAAAAGGAAACTTACCGCTTGGGGCACGTGGACTCCAGGGTGGCGAGTCCAGATGATCCAACTGAAGTGGAGTGGAGTAAATAGTGAGAAAAAATGATGAGAGATTTGAAAAAAAATAGTCACAATCACGAATCACTAAAATTTGATTTTTAAATTAGCGAAAAATTATTACGTCGAACCTCGTGCGGTGTGTGAATGAATAACCGACGAATACGTCCTGTACTAACACGAAACTCTTGTAAACTGACTTCTCCGGAGTATCTGAAATGCCGCGGAGGTTGGAACGAGCTGTGCGCCCGGAGCGACCAACCGGAGTGCTTTCTGCTCCGATCTTTTTGTGTTGCAGGCAGTTGGGTTAATAATACCCAGAGGCAGAGAGTCCAACCCGATTCTGTATAGTTAGGTATCAGGTTTACGTGGAATACGACCCCTTTTATGCGAGAATATCACTCGGGGCGACACAAGGCGTACATTGAATGGTATATTAACATACCTGTAACTTGCGGCAATTTGCGAGTACCCACATCCCTCAGGACTCGGAGGAAAAATACAAAAAGAACGCAATTACGCCTGCCATGACTCTACAGAATTTCACCTGCATTGTTGAAATTCCACAAACATAAATCAATTTAACGTACAAAAGTCAATTTACATAAATTTTGTTCCTTCCATCCAAAAAAGTAACATCTTACAGTCTCTCTGAAACATCGCAAACAAGGATGACTCCTAATTATTTCTAAACTGATAAATTCAAATGCTTATTTGCAAAGTACTTAGCACAAAACACAAAGATAAAACGCGCTCCGAATTTCATTAGCTCAACACTTGGGGCAGTTTTGCGAAATGGTATACATCGCATTAAAATATTTTAAAATGTGTCAGTTCCGACGATGCTTAATGAGCATCGATACATAAGGGTTAAATTTACTTCGGGCCAATTTTGGGCCACTTGCAAGATTTCGCAGCCGGGGGCTCGCAAGAATGACTCAGCTTGCTGAAAATTCGCTGCTTTGTGTACGAATCGCCTGTAACTGAATGTTGACTAAATAGAAGAAATATAAATAAAGTCACGTACGAGAACAATAAAATGAAAACTCGTTCCATGCTTCCATTACCAATTTTTACTTTTTCTGTAATTGGTTCGACAACAAAACGGCCGTTACCTACATCGACGATTTTATGGACTGCAATATTTGGTTACGCTTTAGAAAAGTGTCGTAGGTGTTATACTACGTACTACCTGCCACATATTGGACAAAAAGTTCACGTAACAACAATAAACTCAAAAATTTTTAAATTTAATTAAATATGATTATAACATTTAAAAAATCTCTGACTTAAAAATAAACTGTAGAAAAGCCTTTTAAAACGGTAAATAAATGTAATCTTGAAGTTGCTACTTCAAGCCAGCACTTCTTCATATATCATTTCTAATACAGCTCCCCAACTAGTAGTATCGGTTTTTTTAAAAGCCTTTTTTTAACCCACAATCCAAAAAGAGCCGTTATAAATTTGACCCTGTGTTCTTCAGTCTGTCTGTCTGTTTCTTCGTAGGTTTTCAACGAAAGGTCGCATTTTAGTACGGTTTTCGCTTATCTTTGAAACATTAAGAAAATCTATAAGGAGCACTTTTTTAGAATATTAAATTTTCTACAAAAAAGTCCGCAAGAGCATATATTTATATTTCATAGTTTAAAAGCAGGAGGCATTAAAGCCGCAGATTAAAATTCCTTAGCAGTTATTTTTAACTCAGAAAATGTTTTAGCAACAAATTTTTGAAACAACATTGGTGTTGTTACTAACAACTACAGTTGTTTGATAATTGTACATAGAAATAACTTAAAATCAAAATTTTTTGCTTCAACCCTTTCCTTAGTATCAGCAAAAAGGTCTTAACTTTTGTACAACAGATTCAAACAAGAACAAGGATAAATTGGTCAAGAAAAGGTTCAAAAAATTAAAAAACCTTAAATTGGCTGTTTTCTGTTCATCCTACACCCAATATAGGTTATATCGAAATTAAAGAAGATAAAATTCTGCGTATAAAAGTATAAAACAAATTTTGTTCTATAGTCTAACTAGTTTTAGAGATCTAGGCCCTTCTAGCCCTTTTCACATCGAAAACCCCGATTTTTATCGAATTTTACTAAACCAAATGTAATTTTCAGTTTCTGATGTAGAGTTTTATTTCTGTTTATCTGATGCAACACGGGGACAAACCCAAAATATCCTTTTCAGGGGAGAAACAGTTCTTAATTTTCTAATTTTTTGAACTTTTTTTTAGCTTTCTAGCTCCTTTTAGAAGGAAATGCTATTTCCAACAATATAAGTCATTTACCAAATTTTTCCAACTGTCGTAGATATTGAGGGCGAAGCATTTCCTCTCCCCATGCGTTTGTCTCTGCACAAAAGGTCCAGTCAATTGGTGTTCAAGACTGCCGTTTTCGTAACAAAATTTCGGAAGTTTTTTTAGTGTGCTGAATACGAATTTTAAGTTTGCTGCTTTGTAAGAGGTCGGCTTCACAACGAAAAATGCAAAAAGCTTCAAACTGTTTGCACTTTTTTTAGTTTTTTACTAATATCTCAAAAACTAGACATTTTTCGAAATTTTCTCATAAGAGAGTAGGGAAAAATACCTTCAGCAAATACCTACAGGCAAAACGGTTTGTCTATTTTTCATCAGCACTATACTTTCGATATTATTAAAAACAAAGAAAATTTGACGAAAACATTAACAAATTATATAAACAAGCATTAATATTGATGGCAAAGAACTGAACCATATACGCTATGCTGATGACATCGTTTTGATCCCAAAAAATGAAGAAGAAATTACAACAATGCTACAATAGCTTCATGAACACTCAAGAAAGATAGGTCTCCGTATAAACACACAAAAAACAAAAATTATGTCAGATGATCCTCAAATTAATGTTAACATAGACGATCACGCTTGGAAAAGAAAATAATCAGAAGAATAAGTCTAGGATGGGTGGCATTTGGAAGACTGTAGTTTGTGTTTATGTCAAAAAAAGACTCCTGCATACTACCAGTGCTAACCTATGGCGTGGAGACTATGACAATTACTAATAAGGCCGCAAATAGACTGGCAGTGACACAAAGAGCAATGGAGAGAAGAATGTTCGGTATAACGTGATAGGAATTCCTACGTGATAGGAAACGCAAAGAATGAATTCGCAAAAAAATGAGAATCATGGACATAACACAAAAAGTAGCAAAACAGAAATGGAGTTGGACTGGGCATGCTATAAGAGCGGAGGATGGCAGATGGTCAACCAGAATCTTAAACTGAAGACCGAGATGCAGTAAAAGGAGTGTCGGACGACCGCCCAAAAGATGAGCAGATGACATAAGGGAGATAGCCGGAAGACAATGGATTAACCGCGAAAAATGGAATAATAAAGGGGAGAGCAATGTTCAATACTGGAATAAAAAAGTCTGAAAAAGAAGAAGATTTACAACATACGTATTATCGAGAGGCGGGCGCGTTCATGTTTCCTGTAACTAAAGGGGGAGAGAGAGATTTGTCTGAAAAACGAAAAAGACGCCTGATGACTTGCGCAGGCAAATGATTTCGACAACCTGGATCCGGTCCATTTGCCTGTTGAAGGTGAATCCCTGTTATTGCCGTGAAGGCTTTCTTCAGGAGTTTTTCAAGGCATTTATCGAAATACCATCTAGATCTAGAGCTTTTCTGTGCTTGGTGAATTAGATGGCGCTTTGGATCTCTATAAAGGTAACGGGTTTGTGAAGTATAGGATCTGGTGTTTCGAGGAAAGTCTTCACCTGATTGTTGTTGATCACAGCAACCAGGGCGGGGTCGGTCCGATCGGTGTTAAGACTCAACTGGGATTCCAGGGTATGTGCGAAAGCTTCAGCTTTATCTTCTTCAGGTGAAATCGTATCGTGCAGTTTCCTAATTGCTTCCACCATCCGTCACACTGAGTTATTTCAAACGATAGGCTGTCCAATTTCTCGGTCCATCTTTCACTGAGAAAACTTTTCAGGGCAGCTGTTAATTGCTTATTCAATTGGTTAGCACGATTTCAATTGTCAAGATGCCATGTTATTCGCGCGGTGCTCCCTAATTAAAGCGTTAACGTGAAAAGGGAGGGTGGCATGCAAGTCATGGATTTGGGTGGGGTGATTTACAGATTGCAGGAAGAAATTAATCTGGTTTTTAAACATAATACGTAACTTTCCAGTTCTTCGCATGTTTTGATAACCGGGATCTTTCCCATGTTCCACGTGAAGATTTTTTGAAAACTGGCCATACTATCTTGTTTCCAAATTGTTATTCTCCTTCAATGGTGATTTGTTCTCCAAGATGGAAAATGACAAGGTAGTGATCGGAGTCCAAGCCGCTCTCACTCAACTGATACTGGGTATTAATCATTGAACAGAGCAATGTCCAGGATGTGGAGGATGACCGTGATCTTGATGAAAAAGTCTATACCTTTATTCGTTGGTCTAGCTGGACCATCCACTTCGAAGTTCAAACGGGAGAAGAAGTCTAGGACTTTACTTGGCGTTTAGGTCGCCAGCGATAATTTTAAGATAGTTATCTTCGAGTAGCGTCTCTATATCATCCCTGAAGAGGGGAGTCTGATGTTCCAAGGCAAGCATGCATAGTTCTTAGAGCAGGTGGCAGCGAATATGCCTAATCTCCTTTGTCTGGTGTTGTTAACGATGACGTTAGGTAATTTCGGGAATTTACTAACCCGTGTTACGTTGGAGCAGATCTTGAAGCGGGTGAGGTGAGTGGTGAGTGGAAGGAGTAAGAAGTAGAAGGATGGGATTTACTTGCGGATTACAAAAATAAACGATGATTGGCCGTTTTGATGTGTTAAAGGTTTTGATGGTGAACTTGAGAGCATGTTTAGCGTGTACTACTGGTAACCTTAAAGTTCTTGATCACTTCGTCGATTGTGTTTGGTCAATTCCGTTCCTAGTGAGACTGGCTAAGATGAATGCAAGTGCTTTTGGTGTAATTTCCGCGGGGTCCTCTTGATTTGCTCGTGCGTCCTTGTGTGTATGTATGGGGCTGAGTTGCTCTGTGCGGTTTGAATCTTGGACAGAAGTCGGGTTTGCTTCTTTGGTGTCTCCTGAGTGGCGGGGGACGTAATTGTAGTTCGGTTTTGGGTAGCTTCGGCATCCCTGGTAGTTGTCGAGGTGGCTTCCTCCACAGTTTACGCATGTAGCCGGTTCTTGCATTTCACACTGCAGGCACCTGCCCGGCAGCATCTTTGTGCGTATCCTAACGATTGACACTTGTGACTTTGGCCAATCTTGGGTTTTCTGTGAGGGGCTTCGATCTCAACGTTGATCCTCGCCAGGTGCGTAATGTCAAAAATTCAGTTTTCCTTAGGGTCACTATGATAATTTGAAGCGGGACTCGGTTGTGGTCGCGGTGCATCCTTGCCGCGGACTTATCTGTGAAGGTCGTTTTTGACTGCAACCATGAGCACATTCGGTGGGATGCCTCTGACCACTACCTTGAGTGGTTTATCCTCGTTGAGTTGGTGGAAAAAGAATCCACCTCCTTCTGGGTTGAGTGCGTCTTCAATAGTTTCAGCATATTCCTATGATCTTCTTGAGAGGCCGGGATGATTGCGAGTCCGCTCGCAACGTTCTTGACCTTGATGAGCTTGATTGCACGGTCATCCATCTCTTAGCAGAGCATGGACTGTTTGCCGGCATCCTTCAGAGTGAGGGGAAATCCTGAATCTTCTCGCAGGTTGTCTGACGGGGGCGTTTCTATGACTACTTTGTTTACTGCTCTGTGATGCAGCGGAGCTTGCTCTGCTGCTCGGCATCCATTTTATCAGAACGGTTTTTGCGGATTCCGTCATCGAGCAGACGAAACTTGTTTCTAGACCTGATGTCTTTGGTTAATGCGCTTGATTGGTTCGATTGAGTGGACGATGATTTTGGGGGGACATCATCGTCCCCTCTTGTTCGTGACCTCCCCGAAGTCTATTTTGTCTTGGTCTGTTGTTGATTCCTGCTGAGTCGGTGCGGTTTTTTCCATTTGGGTTCCTTCCAATGAAGCCTAGCATTCTTCTATTCTTTATTGTTGTAGTTTATAATCCCTCTGCATTTTGCCATTGCTTTGCATATCGTGTTTTTGAAATAAAAATTTCAGAGTGTTTGTTATAAAATAAGCTCTTTTCGGATGCCAAAAATTTTCAAATAATAGTTTAGCGAGTCAACTGAATCGCTACAAGCAGAACTGAAATGTAAAATGTTAGTAAATCGGAATAAACTTGTAAAAAACTCGTAAATAATTTGTCGTCACTAGCTGTTGCTCGCTCGTTGGTCGGACTACTTGTGGGTCTTGGGTGGGGATTATTAGTTTATTTTAGTTTACAATAGCTGGTTATATACTAGGGTAGGTAACCGTCTTATCTGTAACAGTCAAGTCAAGTAACATTTTTTTATTGATTGAGTAATGCCCGATTTCTTCACCTTGAGATAGCTATCGGATAATGAACCCGGCCTAAATTAATCAAGTAACCAATCAGACAACCACAATTCAAACTCAAAATAACAAATAATTAATTTGATTGGTTACTTGATTAATTTGTCGGCCGGATTTATTATCCGATAGCTATCTCAAGGTACAAAATTCGGGCATAAGTGGCACAAAAATACCTTATAAATTTATGTTTACAAAAAGTATATTTGACAAATATTAAGGTAAACAAGCCATTTTTTCTATAATTTAATTAAGTAATTCCCAGGTATTTCTGACCAATCAGGTAGTCTAATCACAAATTAAACAAAAATGTGATTATAACAATAATCACAAATTGAACAAAAATCGGTATTCTATAAAAGGTGGGGTGACGGTAAACTGGGCCAAATTTTGAAAATGATAAACTGGGTGAAAGGCACTTTTAAGTAAAATTATAAAAGTGATAAATTGCTCCAAAAGCAAATTTCAGGTAAAGGAAGGGGTGCACGGTATACCCTTACGTGAATTTATTTTTGGTATCATTTCTAAAAGATATCAAAAACTAACTGTAACCTAATAAATAAATGTAGGTTAATAATATATTATTTTAAAGACGAGATCTTTAAGTGGCTCTACTCATAAAAAACATCCCTAAAGCGGCTACAATTCAAAAATTACAGACCTAAAATAGCGAGAGTTTTGAGTTTCTCCACTCATTAAAAACATCCTTAAAGCGGCTCGAATTCTAAAATTACAGATTTAGAAATCTTATGTGCGTAAAGTTAGCCCCGCCATTTTTAAAATTTTAAAAAATAAAAATTGTACGGGCTGTGTCCGATGTGTGCCATGTTGTGCCGTATTTTTTCTTATTTTATTTTATTTATTTTGGATTTTATAGAGATTGCTTATTTTGGGGTAGAAGTGAGCCCCGCCATTTTTGATTTTTTTTTAAATCAAAATTGCATTAGATGCTACTCGACGTGTGCCGTTGTGTACCGCAAATCATAAAATGTTATTTTGATAAATAAAAATTTTTTGGGAGAAAATTTATTTTATCGATAGAAGTTAGCCCCGTGCGGATATTCAATAAATTAAATAGTTAAAAACTGAATGTATAATTTTACCCTCCGCTCCGGTCCCCTTCTCTCTATCTCTCTCTCTAAACCGGTCCTACTTGGCAAAGTGTGCTACCAGGAAGGGATTGGATCTCCCTCGATGTTGGACTCAAAGCTGTAATTTTTTTCTGTTCTGAATTAAATCTTTATTTTTAATTGGTATTAGCGTTGGGATTAATAAATTGAGCCTCAGAGAGTTTGGAAGACAGTTTACATTTTATAGTCAAGTTTGGGGGGCAATTTACAATTTCCCTTTAATATTATTTGAGAATAATATTTAATATTCTTAATATTTAATAATTAAATATTCCTGGACCAATCGTCCAAGGATCAATCGTCCGGGGACTTTCATCTCAATGAATTATAGTAAAAAACTGTATGTATTAATTTTTCATCATAAAATTTAATGGTTTACAACACACCTCGAGTGGAATCCAATACAATTTTGATTTAAAAATCCAAAATGTTGGGGATCACTTCTACTGATAAAATAGATTTTGGTCCAAAAAATTTTATTTATCAAAATTAAAAATAAAATTTTATAATTTACGGCACGTCGATTAGAATACCATACAATTTTGTTTTTAAAAAAATTCCAAAAAGGCGGGGCTAACTTCTATTGGTAAAATAGTTCTTGGCCCAAAAATATTTTATTTTTTAAAAAATCAAAAATGGCGGGGCTAACTTCTATCCAAAAATAGCAATCTCTCTAAAATCCAAAATACATTTTAAAAAATAAAAAAAAATGCGGCAGATCGGGCACAGCCCGGCACAATATTTATTTTTTAAATTTTCAAAAATAGCGGGGCTAACTTCATGCTTATCAAAATCTTTGAGTAGCTTCACTTATTAAAAATAATGTTCATTAAGCAGCTCCAAATCAAAAATTATTGACCCAAAATGACAAAAAAACAAAAACCTGACCGAAAAAAAGTGCTATAATACCAAACATTTTGCTTACTACTGCTATTTTATTTTATTTTTTATAAGTATATATTTTAACAATTACTTATTTAATTTATTTGGGTAATTTTTCTATTATTTATTTTCTGCAATTAGTTTTTCTTAATAAATTTTTAAAAATTAAGTTTTTAATGTTTGTAATAACAAATCAGAAGTGATAGCAAAACACCCTATTAGTAAAATTCGCACATTGTCTGGGTCTGGGCTCTGGGGATAAAAAATGTCCAAAATCGAAATGTCATAAAATCGCAAATTTGAAAGTATAAAGCCGTTTTCTGAAACCACAAACTCTTCTTCAACAAATTGCTCTATCGTTTAAAAACCATCATCAAAATGAGACATTTCATTGAAATGTCATAAAAAGCATAGACAAACACATGAGACAGACCGCATGTTATTAAGTTATTAGTCGGAAGTTAGAAGCACATATTTGATTGATAGCCTAGAACAGAGCCATCTTATAAAAAAAAAAGTTCGAAATAAAATAAACAAAAACTACGTGGAAATCCACCACGGAAATATACGAAAAAAAAAAAAATTTGAGAAAAAATATTGCACCGCCGCGCCGCAGCCTTTTACTCATAACGCTGCGACAATGTTCAGAAATACCAACAACTTGCATATAAGTAAACAATTTCGTGGCTTTAATTTAATTAATTTAAGAAACGAAAATGTTTGTCACGACGTCGATCTTTAAAGTTTAAATTTCCCGAAAGCTATTTTATTGTAGAACAAATAATCAAATAACATTTAAATTGGCAAATGCGGTAATATTATATATATTTTTTATTCTTGCTATCTTGATATCATGATATCTATAAAAAAAAAGTTAAAGAAACATGCCTGTACTCGTATTTTTGCCGTTCATGTTTTTGCAAATTTTGCAAAATTTATTTATCAAATAAATAGATATAAATGAAAATAATTCAAAAAATTATAAAAACAAACTAAAAATTAATTGGTCAGACAGTCACAGCAATCCGAATAAAACTTTTATGGTTTTGAACTGCTCATTACGAAAAAATGCTAGACTACTTTTTATTCCACCTCGTCCTGCATTAAGCGTTTTTAATTAATCCCGTTACGTGATTTTTTCTTCATTTTAATTATTTATTCAGGAAATTGCATTTTTTTGTTTTCATAGTTGTCATACCTAACATAGATACTTGAATTTTAAATTTCTGTATCTATCTATGATTTCATAGATTTCTATCTATGATCCTAATAAAGAGTTTTCCTTTTAAATACAAGTATTCTTTTACAGGGGGTATTTCATCATCTCGAATCACCCTGTTTTAAAGACTAAAGGTTGACATGCATTTCTGTGATTAATAAATAAGAACCAAACGGTAAATATCTCTCAAGTTTTGTGTAAGTTTGAAATTTTCTTAAAAATCACTAAAATTTCTTAAAATTCAAAAAATTTAAAGAAAATAAAAATAAAAAATTTAGAAATTTAGAAAAAAACAAAATAAAACTTGTAGGCTGGTAATTTTCAACGCCAAAATGCAAATTGACTTCAGAAGGTAAAATAGTCAGGAAAAACACGAATAGGTTAGAAACTATCAAAGGCTTAGTAAAAGCAGTACTTTTGCATCAATTGTAAGTCAGAAGGACACAGAAGCGCAAGAGAGCTACCAGAGATTAAATGGAGAGGAGAAACTCTTGAACCTAAATAAACATAAAGAAGAAGTTACCACCAAAGTGATTTAGACTATACTCAACAACTGCAGACCATCTTAAATTCTCCTTCGAGATGGAGATTTACCTGGAGATCTGGAAACCAGTGGCTGATCCAGACTGTTACCTTCAAAAACATAGAGATTACTGAAAGTTCATAGAAAGGCCAAAAAAATTTAGATTTAAACTGACCAAGTATGACAAAGATTAAATCTAAATTGCCTGTTTGACAGTCGACTATGTTTTATTTGGATTAGCCTTAGGGCTTTGAAGGTTTATTTAGAGTAAGCATCCATACCTTCGTGAACCCCATGAAAATACTTCACCACAATTTTCTCGGCTTCAGAAGACCAGAAATAGTTGCAAACAATTTTAAGGCAAAATCATCCTAATTCCAAAAAATAATTATGAATAATTTTTACAATATCACGGCTAAACAAATTGAAAAAAATAAGTAGCTTTGTTAGTGGTGTATATGGCATTCTGTTCTAAGATCGAATCGTACCGTATCGAATTCTACCGATATTCGCCGATTACAATTAAATTCAGAAAATGTATAGTTACGCCATCTACTCAGATAATTCATCGTCCAAAACATAAATCATGACCTTAAGGAATTTTTTAACTTGAATATTACACGTATATTATTTGATTGCCTGTTACGAATTATTCAAAGTAGGAATAACGATTTCGTGGTCCAGCAATTTGTATTATAGAGCAAAATTCTACTACAGATATTTCAAAGTCTTCTTCTTGGTCTGTAACAGTTTCATCGGTTTGAAAACATATTTTGCTCACAGAAGTCAAAATAGTTTCAAGAAATCACTGTACTATAAAGTAAAGCTATTGCTTTAACAAAAAGTGAATCTCTATTTAGAGGAAAGATACTTTTTCAAAATTTAGAAGAAGATACCTATTATTTATTTTCTTTTTTGAGTTCATTTTAATAAAGCTTTTAATTGGAATAAATTAACTCTAAAGAGAATAAACTCTTTATTTGTTATCCTGATTCACGCGACGTGGTACGACAGTATATGTATAAAGACGAGTCTCCACTTAGGCGGTTTTTGCCGGCGGCTTAAGTGGGGACGTGTGTAGGCAATGTTAAAGCCTCACATAACTTGCCGCCGGCTTAAGCCGCCGGCAAAAACCGCCTAAGTGGAGACGCGTCTTAAGGATTCAGTTTATTCGGTCTCAGCTTTTTCTTTTTCCGATTTTAGATTCTAGCCTGGATTAGATCCATGGGGCCTTCTACATCGATTGGATCCTAGATTTTTCGCTTAGCTATGAAAATAATTTCAAATGTCTCTCTTCCATTTTTACCAATCTATGCTTCCAAAAGTTTTATCGAAATTGAACATGTATTTATTTTTCAGCGCGATTTAAAAAAACTTGCAGGTTTATAAAAACATTTTTTGTTTTAGTTTTTAGCTCAACGCTTGGCTAAAATTTTCATATTTATAACTGGATTGTTGAAATTAAAATTTTTTGATAATTCATTTCCAGTAAATTGTTTGGTGTATTTGTTTAATGCCCAAGGCGACATTTGGTCAGAAAGGGGTAGTTTACCGTTAACGCGTCTTGTTCTGACACGACCTTAAAAAATTAATGCTTCCACCCTGGAGCTAAGCAAAAATAATTCGAAAATCTGAATTAGCAAAACTTAATTATTTAAATTTTATAACTAAAAAAGTTGTTATTTGAAAACTCGATCGACAAGCGAAAGTTGGAAATACAAATTTTTTTAAATTGCTCTTTTAGCTTTGAAAATGAAAACTTTTAAATGTTAAAAAATTGTTAAATTATTTTTATATTTTATAATTATTATGAAACGCGGCGCGGTGGTGAATTTAAAATTCTTAACAAGACTCACCCTTGTTTGACTTCTCGGCGTTAATCCCCAATTTAATTAAAACTTTAAATAACAAAAATATTAAAAATATTTAAATCGCGGTGCGATGAGCGGGTTTTTGAAAAATTTAACGAAGCTTCAACAAAAATAACAAAAGATAATTAGCAATTAAAGTTAAATCAAAGAAAAAATTAGATTATCGCTCGCTAATAGGATAATTATTAGTAGATTAAATACTTTTATCCTTGGATGCGATACAAAATAATTCCAATTTGGATATTTTAAAAATAACTCGTGTTCACCAGAGGCGGTGGGCGAGATAGCTCCAAGGGATTTGGGTGTGTTATAAAATATGTTTTCCGTAGGGTGTCCTTGTATTATTATGTTGGTTCAAAATTGCCTCGAGATATATTTAAATTCTACTCACCATCAGTCTCACGAGACTCGGATCTTTGAAGGTTTCCCAACTTTGCTATATTGTTACACGGCTTACCTGAAATAAAAAAAATTAAATACTCTTTTATATCATTCCATTTTTTGCCCGCTTCTCTTATCTAAACTCAGATTATTTTACTCAATTATTTTAGGTAACGAAAGCTGATGCTGATACAAACATACCATACCTTAAATAGTTTGCATTTTTGTTCATCTCGCGACGCTTTTAGGGTATACGAGGGATACTTAACAAATCTATAAAGGAATATTGGACGTCTATTTTAAGACAAGGTAAGGTCTAAACGTCCATAGACTCTGTATGGTCGTCCAGTGGACGTCCAATTATCGGCATTCTTTGTATGTTCGTACATAAATATCCGGTAGACGTCCAATTTATGTCCAATCAAAGTCCACATAATATTTTAATTGTGCCATATTATTTTATCGACCCAGTATGTAGTATGTACGTCCAATAGACGTCCAGTTATCGTCATTCTTTGTACATCCACACTTAAAATATCTTCTGGATGGAAATTTACGTCGCTTTTTTACGTTACAATTGTAACGGGTCCGCAACTATGAAGGGCTCAAAAATTCGTAAATATTTTTTTTTGTAAAAAAATATCGGCAACAATTGATACAAAAAAAGAGTTCAAAATTTACGCCGCCCTCTCTTTCAACCCCTCTCATTGATAAATTATTCAAAATAGAGAAAAATTATTGGTAAACAATTTTGTAGAGCATAAAATTATCTACAAAAAAGTTGCAGGTGACATATTTCTATCTTAAATACTTAAGCCGTTAGAAACGTTCTAAGATGAGCAATTATTTTTTATATGCGAATCATGATTGTGTAGTGTAAAATTTTTTTTTCAAAAAAAAAATTCTGAAAAAATTCATGGCTTGCACTGATGTCTTAAAATAAATTTTTCTTTCTATGGGGAGCAAAATTCATTTTTGCGCTCTGATTTCGTGGACCAAAGCGTAACTCTTTCGCCGCTTTCAAATTTTTTGTTGAGGAAATGTACTATTTATTACTTTTGTTTTCAAAGTGACTTTTTTAATTTCTTGGTAAGAATTAATTTTTGGTCTACGTCAGGTGAGTTTTTAATAATTTAATTCCTGACATAACTGCAAGTGAAATATGAGAGCACCGTTGGCAACAGGATGCGGTCAATGCTTTATAATGTTTTACGCAAAAATAGTTGACTATACGATCAAAAATAAAGAGATCAAACTTTTAGAAAATAAAATGACAAAGAAGCACACCAAGTTTGAATGCTGTTCGACAAGTAGTTTAAGTGTTATGTTAAAATTAAGAGAAATCAAAAGTTTTTCTTTGCACGTTTGTAAAATGTCCAATTTTTGAAAAACAAAATTTTTTAAGATGGGAGGTATTATTTTAATACGCCTGTATAAGTCTTGAATTTTTTAAGCTGTTCAATTTATCGTTGTCATATTGAAATTAAAATAATAATGCTGTATAATTTGTAACTAATGCCATAAAGAATAGCTCATTTTCAAACGTCTCCAAAGGCTTAATTATTTAAAATAAAAATATGTCACCTACAACTTTTTTGTAGATAATTTTGCGCTCTACAAAATTGTTTACTTGCAATTTTACTCTATCTTAATTAGTTTTCTCCAGAGAACAGAGCCGGATTAATACTACTTGATGCCCTAAGCAATCCACGCCTGTGGGCCCCCTTATCCATAAGTTTTTAAAAAAAACAGCACAGAATCGGCGGGGCAAAGGTGGTGATCGGCTAATCGCAAATCGGGAGCATTCAAATTTTAGAATGCTGCACACAATGCACGTCAATGTTCTAGCAATGATTCTAGTCAATTTAAAACGCACGGATTTTCAAACAGCCTTTCCTTTCATATGCTAGCAAATATTTATTTGTGCTGTTCCTGGTGCGTGGTGCCCCTCGAGACGCGGTGCCCTAAGCAGTTGCTTAATTTTCTTGTGGGTTAATCCTGCACTGCAAAAGAAGCATTAAACCTATTTAAACCTATTTTAACTAAAACGCTCATTAAAGTTAAACAACCAATGAAAACCTTACAATGTAGACAAATGAACGTATATGATTGGTGTTTTATGACGCCTGCATTTTAAAGGTATTTTAAAGCTATTTTAACTTTCTAAAATTTTTATGAATACGGGTGATAGTATATCTTATTTCACATTGCTTTTTCAAAAATTGCACATCATTTTCCAGCAAAAATTTGATGATTTTTGTTAATTGCCAATCAAAATTATTTTCAAATTTTAGGTCATTGTAGGTATAAGCAATTTTTTATCTTGCTGAATCAAGTATATTTGTGGTATTTAGTTATGGGCGTCTATTAGAAGGGGGCAAAAGGGGCAGCCGCCCCCCCCCCCCGGCTTTTGCCTTAAATTTTTTTAGACATTCAATATTTCACCGACGTAAGCTTTTATAATTATCTAAAACTTTTGGTTTTAAATAATTACAAAGTCCAGTACAATTTAAAAAATTTTTTGTTAAAATTTCTACCAAAAGTTATTACTGAGTTCCCAAAAGAACCACAGAATTTGAAATTTATCTTTTCTACGAATAAAGAAAATTAAAAGCTTTTAGTATTTTTTTATTACAACTATTATTTTTAAAAACTAATTAAAATTTAGTAATGCGATCTAAGGCCCTATTTCACGATTATTTTCGATCTTTTAATTTAATTTAATTTTACAGTATTCAGTGGTGTGATGTATAAAACATAACATAACGTAAGTACGTTATGTTATATATGTTACGGTCAATGATGTAAATCAATGACGTCAATGCCCATTTATGTTGGTCAATAACGTCATTGTCCGGCCATTGGCGTGATTGCCTGTTAGCGGTGGACAATAATGTAAATATTTTCATCTGATTGTAATATTTACGTCTTTGGCCGGTCAATAACGTTATTGACTAAAAAGGATTGGACAATGATGATTTATAAGAATAAATACTATAAGGAACAGCAAAATGAAGATTTGAATTAGACAGTCAACTGACAAGTGACATTTACAATGTCATTCACCTAAATCATTTATTTAAAAAAAGTAATAAAAATTAACAAAAATTAAAAAATAATTATAAAATAGAAAATAATTAAATTTAATTTTTTGAATTAATCATTTTTATTCTGCCATGAGAATGATCTATGGCATTTCGAATTGAAAATTTGTTTGCTGGCGCGACACGCACATTTAGAAAGAGTAGTTTCATCATCGCCCACTCTGTATTGGGCAATGACGTCATTGTCCGGACAATGATATAAAAACCACATATGAAAGTTTAAATGTCAGCATCGCCCAAAATGCACGGTCAGTCACGTTATTGGCCGGGCGTTAACGTCAATGCCCAGTTAAGCAGGGCATTGACATCCTTGTCCAGCCATTTTCGTTAATGGCCGATTTGTCATCATTGACCGTAACATATATAACAAAATAAGGACAACGCTATGGAGATATGTTTAAGTTAGAAAGAGAACAAGCTCATATAACATAACGTATTTCTATTTACGTTATGTTATATTTTAAAAGTACATCCACTGATTATCACTAACTTTTTTTTTATTATTTTAATATTAACGTGCATCAACTACTATGGTTATTAGCACCTGGCCACAACGTGTTGATGCACACCGGAAGGCCGAGCTAAGAAATTCTGTTAAGTCTCTGTGGCTGGAGACTCGAACCCAGAATTTCCGCTCTGTAACTCAACCAGCGATTACACCAATCCACGACTGTGGTTACTAATTTTGTTTTGAGGACACTAAGATATTTTACAGAAATTTATAGATTTGTAATTTAATTTATAATGACATCATTAGTTTCAATTTTCAAACATGTAGTTACCAACCTCTTAAGACAAAACATTGCATTTCATAATAATGTCCATTTCAATAACCGATGATTGGGTTTCAAAATAACTTAGTTTTAAACGCAAAATAGAAAAATTTGATTGTACGACTAGCTAATGTCAATCACTTATCAAAGCAAAAAGATGGCAAGCGGCACAAAAGTAGGTAGTTTAGTGCCGTCGAATTCATTTTTAAATAAAAATTTATTTTAATCAAAATCCGGGGAGCAGTGGCGCACTAGACCTGAATACTGAAATGCAAACGGAATTTTTATTGAATTTTAAAAACCGGATCTTTTATGCCCGTACTTATAGTCACGGATCAATCCGAGACTCAAAATTATCCTAGAATTTTCCAATGAGATTACCAAATACCAAATTTTCTTAAAAGTAATTGACATGTCAATTACTAAATTACTCTACTAAGAAAAAGTAATTCAATTACCAAATACTTCGTAAAAGTAATTGAAATATTTGAAAAGTAACCAAAAAGTAATTCAATTACTCAATGTAACAAAAAAGTAATTCAATTACCCAAAGTAATTCAATTACTTAAAGAACTTCAATCACCCAAAATAATTAGTAATTTAAAGTAATTCAATTAAAGTAATTAAAGTAATTGAATTACTTTTGAGTAATTGAATTACTTTTTTCAAGCCTTTTAATTGAATTACTTTCAGCGCTGATCGTAGCAACAGCTGTTATTTCGAGAATTGATCTCGATTCTCAGTTCAATCCATGACTATAAGTACAGGCATTATTGTCTTTTGTATTATATTAAAAAATAAAATGTACCACCTTTTTCCAAATCTTTTCTCTAAAGAGCATCCGAACATTTAAAAGTCAGTCCGCTACTGTAGGAGTGTTTCGGCAGTAAATGTTTCTTCAAATACTCGAAAATACATGCAAGATTTTGACATAGCGGTCAATTTGAATAGCTGTTAATTTGATTTCTTAGATTAGACATATATATTCTGTTTTAATAAACAGTTTCTTGGGAAATCGTGGGTCAAGATATAAATAAAGTATATCTGGTACAATTGAAAATCAATCCAGTAGGTACCAATCCAAATAAATAAATCCGGTAAGTACCGCTTAAAGAACGGGTGTTTTGCGACAGTACAATCTTGGCTGCGACTGTGGTGGTTATCTTCTACCAACAGAAAATAAATATGTAACTATATAATTTTAATATTGTCAAACACTAAGCACAAGCTTCTTCTATGCCAGCTTCCTTTATTCAAGTTATGCTATTTCACATAAGTGGATATAGTAAAACAAAACTCAATTGGTGAGTACCTGTATTGGTTACGATAGTTTTTTTAGGTTAGTAGAAAAAGTTTACCAATCAGAGAGTGGTTATAGAAAAAGAAAGAAGCAGGAGATATATTTTATATGGTTTATTTTATATGGTTTGCTCTTCGCATCACACAAATAAGCTTTTTTGGGTTTCTCGCTCTTTTTAAAGGAAGGCTCTACCAACTGTTCACTGAATTTATCAACTTTTTTGTAAATTTAGGGCGGCTCCCCCTAATACCCAGTTGACATGCTTACGTCAAATCACGTCAAAATCACGTTTATTTCTGGTCATATTTCGTCGACGACGTCAAAGGACTAAATACTGACGTTAGTGTGACGTTGTTTTATGACCTAATTTTGACGTCAGAAAAGTAACGTCATTTCAATGTAATTCTGACGTCGTTTTTCTTTGTAATTTCGAATTGAACAAGTTCATTGTTCTGAAAGCTTAAAAACTTATTGATTTTAATATTGTTTAATTCATTTGTTCAATTTTTATTTAAATAGTAGTTTTTAGTGCAATAACATGCTATAGTTGAAAAAACGATAATGTACTTTTTATAAAATTAATTTTTATAATTATATAAAATGTACTTAATTCTAGATCAAGCAGCTAATAAAAATAATTTTTCAACTACGAGATATTTTTTCCTCGTCAGACTCGGAATGTCGGAATTGTTACTTGCAGATGATTGTAGTCGTTCGTGAAGTCGTGCACGGTGTAGTTTGCTCTCTGGTGATTTGTGATACTATCTAATTTATAATCTAATAATTAGGTAATTAGTTAAGTGTTTATGGTCCAGTTTTTCAATCGTTAGTTAGCCATTGAATTTGGGTTAACTAACGATTGAAAAACTGTGACTTCATGACTTTCTTAATTTTTTTATGAGACGTTCAGGGGAAGTCTTTGGTGACGTCGTATGATCGTCCTAAAATGACGTCTCTGGGCTGTGACATTAACATGTAACTTTTACGTCGCTAGTACGTCATTTCTTTGGTCATATGACGTCAATACTGACCAATTATCGACGACAATATGACGTAACCATGTCAGCTGGGTACCCCTTCTTGGGCACGTTCCTGTGCTCAGGCTCTTGTTCCGCGGAATACTTGTAGTTCCGAGATGATGACACTGACTTTCCTTTAGCATTATAAATAAAAAAGAATGACAGTCATTGAAGACTAGATCAAGAAAGTAGAATGGATGGTTCAACTTTGTGAAAAGAAGATTGGCCTCATACCATATTGTTTCCGCCTATCGGTGAGTAGTATTAAAAGTCAGATCTTTTCGGCCGCTAATGGAAACTTAGTTGGTGTTACATTTGGCTGTAAATAATGTTTACCTCCAAGTTATGTGATGTCCGATTCGTGTATTCTATATTACTCGTGTTGCAAAACGAAATTTGTAGGTAAGCCAAAAATGGGTCTTTTAAGCTGAAGATCTATTCAAGCGAATGCAGTTTGGAGCTTTCACTTCTTTTTATTACATTTTGCTTGTCTTCGTTGTTATCTCCGACTGGCGAGTCTGAAGAGTTCAGAGATTTTTAGCCAGATCCCAACTTGAAGCAAGACTCAGTTTCGGTTAGTTCCGAATTGTCTAGAATTGGACTGGTTCTCCAGCGTTGGAGGTAGTGTAGTTGCTCTAAAGTTTTGATTCTTAAGTGCAGTCGTTCTTTTTTATTACAAAATTGATATTTTTATTTATATTTATACCGGAGCCGGACAATTGAACTCGGCCAGTTAAACGCGGTGGGTTGAGTGCTGCCGGTTAAACGCGGCCGGTTGAACGCGGCCGTTTGAACACAGGGACGTTTGAACGTAGAGACGTTCGAACGCAGAGACGTTTGAACGCAGGAACATTTGAACACGAGAAATTAGATGAAATTTCACTCTACCCCCTTGAAAAAAGTCTCTGGAGTCCACATCAAGGGAGATTCACCCCTTCCTGGTAGCACACTTTGTCGAATAAGACCGGTCTAGAGGGATATTTTTAGCCAGTATGGCGTTTGTAAAAACGGCCCGGAGCGTCCAGAGCGGAGGGTCGATTATGACAAATGCAACCACGGCAAATTTCGGATCCACCCTAATATCTAGACATCTATGGCTATCAACTATCTTGCGGACCCTTACGTGGAAGAATGAGTCAAAAATTGCAAAAATCGTCCTTAAGTAATATAAGGACGCTCTCTTACCAAAGTCGTTCAAATTATCGAATGTGGACTTTAGCACATTTCTAGTGTTTATTATTAATTTTGAGGTCAGGGCTCAGGAAAATTGTTGCACTTACTAACCTGTTTAAACATTCCATATTAATTCATGTTGAACCGTCATGCAACAAAATTATTATTATATTTAAATATAATAACGGAGAGGCGTTCCTTCTAATTTCTAGCTTTCAAACGTCCCTGCGTTTAAACGTTCTGCATTCAAACATCTCTGCGTTCAAACGTTCTTGCGTTCAAACGTTCTACGTTCAAACGTTTCTGCGTTCAAACGTCCCTGCGTTCCAACGGCCGCGTTCAAATGTCCTCAACCGCATTTATACATTTGTTTTCCTTTTTACTGACCACTCGAACTAAAATAGATAAATGTTCGCTATGCTTAGTGATAGTACGTGTTGATGCCGCTGAATAGAGTCTTTTCAAGTTATTTTCTGTTCCAAGAAGAATTTCATTTTTTCGGTGTCGATGTGCGCCATCTAGTTGGCAATGACGCTTATATCTTGACTTGGAATCCAAAGTTTGGATTCCAAACCAGGAAGCCGTAGATGAGTTACGAACTTAAGGGATTTGTCTCTACTACCTCCTCCTGCTTCCAATTATTATAGTGATTAGCTTGTGTTTTAGATTTTACCAGGTTCACATCTTTTCAATTTTAATTAAATACACAATAAATTTGCTTTTGGTAATAGGTACCTATACATTTTATATACAGTACGTCTTTGACTAGACCCCCGCGACAGAAAAGAGAATTATTGAGTCTGACCAATGAGATCAATATTTTATTTAAAAGCAACTTAAAGCTCTTTACAAAACGGAAACATTTTTTATATTTTTTAAAATAATTTTTATTAACATTATTTAGATTTTTAAAGAAATAATTTTGCCTGGAATAAATTGTGAAAAAAAATTGGAACCTTTACCCGAAATTATAAAATTTGCTAATGAAATTATGGCGGATCAACAACTCATTAAAAACATCCCTGTAGTGGCCAGATCTCGAAAATTATGGATCTAGAAAGATGAGATCTTTTAGCGCGCCACTCATTAAAAACACTCCTGAAGCCTCTCCAACTCAAAAATTATAGACCTAAAAAGACGGAATTTTTGTTTTTAAGTAATAAAATTAATTTATAATATGCTATTAATTGTTGCACTCCTAGAAAGCAACTGTGGCCAGTTCCGCCCATCAAAATCCAGAATCTTATGCAAAACAATGTAACTTGAATATTGATTAATATATTCATATTTCAACAACCAATCAACATTCACAAATGTGTTTTGTTGCGACCAATCACACGTCATTTTGAAATTTTGCAAGTGAATAAACTCACTCAACATGCGATTAAACTCGATGTAGCTTTTGGTAACAACTGTCATAAATAATGTTTGTCATAATTATTAATTAAATTAGCAATAACCTAAGATGAGCGAAAAATTCTCTCCACTCGCCTCGTACTCACCCCCCGTGAATTATCGGTAGAAAGGCATATGCAAAAATCCAGATCGACATCGACGGGCAAAATGAGTCATGTAGCTCCCTATAATCTACTCGAGGTTGGATAAAACTTGGATAAAAAGTGAACCTCTTGTGGATTAACCCCCGATTTTTTTCTAAATTAATCAATAATATAATTAATTTAATCTGGAAATACCTATATCTTGGAGTCAAGGTTAGCCTACTAAAATCAAAACTTAGTTTGATTTGAATTTATGATGCTTCAGCTCACGTTTTGCTCACCACAGAACTAGGCTAATAGAATCTGAATTCGAATGATTTAGTACTAAAATATCGTCAACATATTATGAATTAATATGGTCAAACCAAGAGGGACGGATTTCCTAAATTACTATAAAATAAATGTTGAAAGTATAGTTGGTGCTGTTTATGTATTATTTTGTATATTTATTTCTACTATATACAAAGCAATTGCAATGTTCGAACGGTGGGACTAAATTTGAAGAAGCAAATGAATAAAACTAAAAAGATTTTAACTAACAAATAATGTAATTTTGTACTTTTATATGGAAATCAAGAGTAAATATACATAAAAATACACAAATAAATAAAATCTATGTGTCCTTTTTTTAATTATTCAAGCAATAACCAAATTTTTTTACATATATTATTGAATTACGTAATAGCACAATTTATTTATTTGTCTACTGCACCATTAACACTAAATAAATATTTCAATAAAAAAAGTAAAAGAGTCGAGATTAAAACTTATTTGATGAGAAGAGTAAGACATATAATAATAATAATAATAATTATAACGATGATCTTGATGTTGTAGTTGCCTACACGAGAGTGCGCTTGAAGTAAAAAAAATACTAATTTAGCATTAAACGTGCAGATATAAAAATTATACAACAAACAAAAATTGTAAATATAATTATTGACTACTTTTATTACATTTAAATATTATAACAAAAATCATATATCTATTTTTTTACGAATAGGTTAAAAAACAATTATTATACAAATAATTACAAATTATCAACATTAAAAGATTTTCTTATAAAGAAAAATACATAACTTCTTTTTATTTATAGTAATATAATTATTCGGCATCATAGAAAATTCTATAATATAAGTGTCCCCCAATTATATTTCATTTTTAAAAAATCTACATCTCTTTAAACTATCATCATTTTTTCTCAAATAATACAAATATCTTATTTACAAATTCAAAAAATTTACATAACAAAAACGTTCCACCCCACAAATTTTCTACAATAAATTTTGTGTACATCAGAAAAAATCAGATCGACAAACAACAATAACATCGGGACCGAAAAACAACTATCTACACCCATTATCTCATTAAGTACTTCATCCTAAACAAACAAGTGGTAACTAAATTTCAGAGATCAAAATAGGACCAAAATTTTTTTTAAATTTGTTGTTCGACCGATTATTTCGTCATTTATTTGGGAGTGTGTGGTTGGTTTTAGTGTACACAAATAAAATTTAAAAACAATTTAGAACTTAACTGTCACTTAAAAGTAATAAAAAAATCTAAACTCTCACACCGAGAGTCATTGTTAGATATCACAACACTGACGAGAAGCATGCATCACTTGAGATATGACAAATATAAAAGATTACTGTGACGCAAATCTTTTTCGTTTTCGAATAAATTCTGTAGATCTTGCATTGTTGCTTTTCTGGTGCGCGCTCTCATAGGTAGTTGACCGCGTGCCGAATTACTAAAACCACTAGAACTTGCCTGCAACAAAAATATTAATATAATTACAAAATAAGGGTAAAAACATAAATGTGAATTCAACATAATTTGAAGTCTGTTTAAAATATATTAAATATTTTACTGATACAAGAATTTAAAAATAAATTTATTTTCACCAAGTCACCAGACTTAAAATCACGAGCAAGCTTGCAGGAAATGTTAGATAAGGAAGTAGACACAGAAACCTATAAAAACTTAATGCCACTTAAAAATAGTTAAATTAATATTTCAAGACTATTGTCGAACCTAATTTCTCGAAATTTTAAAAATCTAATGCAGTTTTAGAAACGAAGAAATTTCCACTGTATAAAGCAGGAATTACGGATTATTGGTAAGCCATTAAATTGTAATTATACATAATAAATGCATTTATTTCAAAATTATAATTTTAAAAAGATGTACATTCCACAAATTGCAAACAACAAATTGACTTGAAATTGGTAATAAATGTTCAAAGTTGGTAGTTTTCAACATATGCACGTTTTTGTTGACATTTTGTAAGTTAAATTTTATTCAGGAAATACTATAAATTTCGGTAAATACTTGAAATTCTCGTCCAAAAATTCTAAATTTTTTTTCTATAACAAAAACAAAAACAAACAAAATTCTGCGTTCTTTACTTTCCAGAATTGGTCCAATGAAATTGGCTAAATTGTGTGAACCATCTGACCATACCTAAAAAACTACGCCGTATGCGAAGTGATGTAGTCGATACAAAAATAATTTTTTTTAAATACAATTTTAAATATGTATAAAAATAAATAAAATTGCATTTTTTCAAAATTAATTCTCCAAGTTTAGACTCTTTTAAGACGGATGTAGTCTAACCCCGTAATGAATCTATGCCAAAAACATGGGCGGAATTTATCAAAGCAATATTATACAAAATTATTTGTTTATATTTTTGTTTCTACTAAGTTTATCCTTAATTTATACTGAATTCAACATTTATTTTTATTGTTCATAATATAATCAAAATTTTTTTTAAATACATAATTATCAGTTTTTGATTTCTTCTGAACTTTTCAAAACATAGGATAAACTTCATTGAGTAACGAAAACACAATAAATTGTATTTAGTGGAAAACCCTCTTGAGTATATTAAATATATTATATTCGAACACGTTCCTCAAGTAATATTTATTTATTTGGACTAGTTTCGACTAACAGTCTTTATCAACATTTCTACAAAATTAAGTTAATATAACATATAAATTACCTATTAAGTTGAAAAAATATATATACCATTATAAATAAAGTGAATATTTTAAAATTTGATTGAAAGTAACTGACATATTATTGTCAATTATTTTGTTTCAAGTTGTTACAAGAGTATCTCGAATAAAGGGGAGTATCCTAAATGATTGTGTTCATTTAGGCATTCTTTGTTGGTTTTCTTCCTGGTTCGGGTTATTTCCATAAATTCTAATAGATCAAGTTTAGTGCCTTTTCGTTCTTTATGGATTAATTTTATGTTATTATTTATTGAATGGCCTGTTTCTAAAGGATGTTGCGAGACTGCAGAGAACTTATTTTTATTTTCTGTTTTATGGTCACTACAATAAATTGTATTTGTATAATTTATGACAAATACTTGTCATAATACACATTGACAAATGTGAGTTTGCTGCTTCAACTTCTTAGTTTAGCATTAGAAAAGCCACCGCAAGTTTTCTATACCTGTATCAAGCCTGAGTTATGATTGAGTTATAATTTTCACAATCGGTTTTTTTGGTGTTACGCCTCTCTCTTAGGAATACCTTTGAAGTAAAATTGATGTAACCAACATTATCCAATAGTCCAATAGATGGCAGTGATATATATTGTTTTTTACAGTGACTTTATAGACAGTGGCGACAAGTAATGTCCTATTTTTGATTGGCTGCAATGTTTTTGTTTATATACATTTCAACAGAAAGCAAAAAAAATTTATTTTACGTTAATAGTTTATTTTATTCACATGGGAAACAGAAAACCTTTTAATTTAAAGAACATGTTTTACTAGGGCTTGAATTTCTTGATTGAGTTTGCAACATCCTGGGCCGAATAAGGAGATTTTGCAACATTCTGGGTCGTCACTGTCTCTATAAAGTCACTGTATTTTGTTTTGCATTCACAAATTTAGCGAATATTTAAAAACAATATTTAAATATCTTCAATATACGGGATTTTTCCCATCCCGCATTCTTATCTACTATAGACCAGCAGTTCCCAAACTTATAAGGTCATGGAACCTATAACAAACAGGAGGAAATCCGGAAAAATCTTTTAAAAATTTGGTAAAGGAAATCTAGTGTGAACAAATTTTCTTTGTGACTTCCCCGCCTTAAGATTTGCTTTCAAAACAGTTGAAAAACCAAAAATAAAGCTCCTCTATAATATTGCTAAGATTTCCAGAGCATTTTTTAAGATTTATTTGATATTCCTCGGATTTCCTAATATTTTAGGAAATAGGGCTTACAGCTTTAAAAAGCTCGCTACGCTCACTTTTTAATATAGCTGCGGGCCCAGTAACGGATCATTTTCTATGCTTGGCCAGTAATATACTATTAATGCCTTAATTCCTAAAGTTGGTAATGACAATAAAACTATATATCGTCACCTTCATACTAATACCACATAAATTATGAGAATTTTTAACAAAAATTAAATTTTGATTGATTATAATTATTAATCAGTGTTTCACGCTCTATCAATTATTCAAATACTACGTATCATAAATTGAACAATTTTACCCACAAATTTTTTCAGTTTTCTTCACTCTCCTGAACAATTTTGATTTAGTCTCATACGTGGTATTAGAATGAGGGTAGCGATATAGAAGATTGTTTTGAAGAAGAAGGGAACAGGAATAAATTGAGAAATTAAAATGGCTAAAACTGAAAATAAATTGCAGCGTGACAAACGTTTAGAAAACCGACGTCAGCAAAATTGGTTACGCAAACAAAAAGAAAGCGATTTACAGCGGCAACAAAGATTGCCTTTTTTTGAGTCTTCCTTTTATAGTCTTTTAAGATTAAGACTAAAAAATTCTAAAATAAAATATTATATAAAAAATTTAAAATTTTTAAGAAAAACCTTTTATTTAAAATTACAAAAAGTGCACTAAAAAGTAAAAAATAAAATTTTCAAAATAACAAAAAAGTTCCTTGTAAACATCTATATAAAAGCGTGGGGCTATTAAACGTCCTAGACCAATTTCACACAACTACCGAATTACTGATATTAAATTGCGTATTGTGATACACTTAGCAAAAATGTCATAAAAAATGTTGTATCCATTTCTGTACGTACTCGTAGTTTCATGAAATTCATAGCCCCACGCTTTTATATAGATGTTTTCAAGGAGCTTTTTTGTTATTTTGAAAATTTTATTTTTTACTTTTTAGTGCACTTTTTGTAATTTCAAATAAAAGGCTTTTCTTAAAAATTTTAAATTTTAGTTTAGTACAAAATTTGAGGTATTTTCTGGAGAGCAAATCAATCTCGAGAAATACTGGAAGCGGTAAATCCATAAATAAAAAAATTTGATATAATTTTTTTCCATTGACATTTTATATGTGGGTACAGACGGCCTGTGCAAAAGAAATACCCTATCAATGACTTTGGAAATATAAAAAATACAAAATTTTACGAAAGAACCAAAGCAAAGATGCTAGAATTTAAAAAATATTTCATTTCTGAGTTCTTTACATATTGGACCTATTGAGCTAATAAATACTTTTAAAAAATATATTGTCTACTCAAGATGTGCAAGTTAGTGTTAAAGATGAGACCTAAACAAGCTCGAGAGAGAGAGAACTCATCTTCAAAAACAAAACGTAATAATCTTGGTGTAGTATGAAAATCCCCCACCCCCCCGGCCTATTTACGACCAAATTTGTATGTTTTTTTTTAAATCCATCCACTTCTTCAAGAGAATGGGAATCATATAAAAGAAGTCAATTCCCCGAGAGCTACAACTGTGCAAACTGCATCACAACAAAACACCAAATAGATTCTTGGAGAACCACCTGTCGGTGTTCAATAAAATAATAATATAAGTACCTGATTTGTGCTGGAATTTAAATCTCCTATTCTTGGTCTTTTCCTAGGCCCAATGGCTTGTAGTGCAGTAGCATTAGCCTCCCTTTGTCTTAATTCTTCCATTTCTACACGCTGCATTTCTTTAGCTTTAGCTTTAAGTTTTGCTTGTTCAGGATCTTCCGTTTTTGACCGACTTTTAGCCGCTCTTAGCAACATCTCACGTTCCGTTTCTTCGTGCCTTTTATTTTCCGCTCGATCTACATCTTCCAAGAACTTTAACTGACCTAAAAATTGACATTCGTTAGATAAACAAAACTTTGATAAGACAACAACTGACCTTTAATATCGCTCGTCATTTCATATCTAGGATCACCTTTTATACTCTCGAGCCTATGTTCCGTTATAATGGCCAACTTTTCCAGCATGTTTTTCAATTTTTCCTGCGTCGCGTGCGATATAACCGCCGCAACTTCGTGACTCGGCTCGTCCAAACCATTTGCCGCTAATCTTGACTTAATCCGTTGCTGCAAGCACTGCATATTCAATAAATATTCTTCTTTACACGACCTAATTTGCGTGCCAACAAATTCCGTCGACCCTAATATTCTTTGTGTTTCTTCGGCTAAATTAACCCCACCCATGGCTGCCACATCGTTGATGTCATCGTCACCCGTATACGCAGAAGAAAACGACTTCTTATCTTTATCTTTGGCTAAATTTTTAGAAATAACTGAAGGCACTACAGGTTTAGATCCTTGAAATTTGTAATTCGAAACAGGCGGTCGTAATTGTACAGGCGTGGCAGTGCGAACCGTCAACGGGGGGCGCACCTGACCGGGCGCCATGGTACGAACTTGAAGAGGTTGTCTAATCACGTTACCAGGTCTGATTTGATTGCTGGGATAAACGGGATGTAAGGCAGGCGGTTGTGAATTTGAAACTATGACAGGTGTGGATGAATTAGGCGGCCTAAGTGTCGTCAGCATTCGCGCTCCGGGTTGAAGAGCACCTCGTACAGGCGTCATCAACCTCTGTTGTACTATCTGGCCACCAGGCCGAACGACCGTCGTTCCAGGTCCCACCACTCGAACTTGAGAACCAGAAACGACCGGCCTAATTTGTGATTGAATGGCGGCCGTGCCGCCCACCATTGAGATAACTACATTTCCGGGCGGAGGACGAATGCCTTCAATGGAAAGCTCTTTCGTTGCTAATGCATGTCGAAGAAGTGGTAAGCTTTTCTACAAAATAAAAACGAAAATTAGCGTCTGATCTTCAAAATTGAAGTGAAAAACAACTTGGTTGTGAATTTTACTCACGCTTTGGATATCATGTTGCATAATACATGCACAATAAAAAATTACAACACTAAAGGCACAAAAATTAAAAAAATTAAGTGACAGTTAGGGTTATGAAAAATTTTGTTATCATCGTTGCTAGGGAAATTTTGATTTTTGAAAATTATGTTAAAGGTCAAGTTATGATTTGCATCGACAGGTGGCGCTAGACTTTTACCTTTAGGAACCCAATCAGGCATGGTTGAGGAGAAGCGTTTAATAATCGTTCCAAGCGATCACAGAAGTCTTCGGGTTCCACTCGAGCGTCGATCAATTCTTGAATTAAGGTTCTAACGTTTCGTTCGACTGTGCGTGGTTCTCGACTCGATAATTCTAATAGATTTGCCAAGAACTTTCTGCACTTCTCTTTGGTATTATCGTTCACTGGTTTGGACTAAAAGTTAAAAACGGTTTAGCAAGAGCCATGTGGTGAGTAATTGATGAGTTTTACCTGGATTTGTGTCGTTGCTTGAATGTTAGGAGTTGTGACGGTTGTGGTACCAGCTGTAGAAGATATAAGTGGGGCACTCTGTAAATTACAAAATTATTTAAGGTAAATATTACTAAGACAAACGTTCACACAATGCACCCATACTTCCTACACAATTCTGAAAACCACTCACCAGTTCTTTTCAACCGGAGGGTTCTGTATAAGTTGCTAACTTGAGTAAAATTACCATTAAAAGAAGAATTAAAAATTAATTATTTCAACATTAAAAGTTGATAAAAAAATTGTGAAATAAAATTTCAGGTTTTACCGAAGTTGGAAACTTATACAGAACTCCCCCATAGACATTTGCTCTATTTTTACATTTACCTACTCAAAAATTGTAACCTATCTACATATACAACTAAATGATTCCTGAGGTGGAAAATAAAAAACCCATGAGAAGCAAAATCAGAAGAAGTTTCGAAACAGTTTAAAAGGAATTAATTCCAATTTCAACAAGAATAAACAATATAGTATATTATAATTTACATAAATATAAAATAGATTTGAATATCAAATTAACGAATTAACGGACAGTGACGAAACAGCATTAAAAATTTACCAATATAAAAGTCCCGTATTAGTCCAGGCGCCAGAGCACCAAAAATAGTGCTGCAAAACATAAAATCCTGGTAAGGGATTTTTCAATTGGATTATGTTAGTGGATGGCCCCTAAGTGTAAAACCGGGTTTTCGGCCTCGGATACCACTCGCGTCAGCCACCATCTTGAAAAACGCGTTTTTATTATTATCTCGTGAACGGTGCGCCGGACGATAAAAATGATAATAACCTTTTTTGTAAGAAATTAAACTTCCTACCATTTTTATTTGAAGATTTTTTCTCGAAAATCAATATTTTTCAAGATATAGTCAGTTGAAAAATTCAAAATGTGTTCTATAATTTCAATTGTTATAAATAATGTTTTTTCTATTTTGCGTCTAAAACAAAGTTATTTCGAAACCCAGTCGCGTATCGAAATGGACAATATTTCGAAACGCAATTTTTTGTTTTAAACGGATGGTAACTAAACGTCAGTGAAAATTAAAACTAATTATAAATAATATTATAAACCTATAAATTGATGCAAAATAATGGTAATTGTCTATAAAATCATTAATAATAATACAGAAAATTGTAAACAGCAAGTATAATTTCGTTTATTTAAACTTTTATGCGATCTTCCTAACCTGTAAATTTTTTGTTACCAACTAATCATAAAAATACAAAAAAAAATTCAAATTTACTATTATTTAATAAAATGCACATTTTAAATATTTTTAGGGCGTATAAAGCGCAAAATAGAAAAAATTGTATAAGAAACTCGTTTTATAAGACGTTTTATCGCACTTATCCTTTAGAAAACTCCCCGCTACGCGGCTCGTTTTCTAAACGGATTGCGTGCGTTAAAAACGTCACTTATAAAACTAGTTTCTTAATATACTATTTTGTATCTGCAACTGTAAACGAAAAATTAAAAAAAAAAACACATTTTGAATTTTTCAACTGATTATATCTTGAAAAATATTGACTTTCGAGAAAAATTCTTCAAACAAAAATGATAGGAAGTTTAATTTCCTACAAAAAAGGTTATTATCGTCGGGCGCACCGTTTACGAGATAATAATAAAAACGCGTTTCTCAAGATAAAACCCGATTTTACACTTAGGGGCCATCCACTAACATAATCCAATTGAAAAATCTCTTACCAGGATTTTATGTTTTGCAAATACACCTGGCGCCTGGACTATATCGAGGAAGAGAAATTAAGATTTTAATGAACAAATTGGAAACAGAGTAGGTACCTAACTCATAACTCTGTTTTTTTTAAATTTATCAAAAATAATATAAACTAAAATTATACCACCCTCATTCAACTGCATAAACGGAAACTCAGATGACTTGAATGCACAACATTTTTTGTAAAATTTGAAGGATTTAAGTGGGTAGCACTTGAAGTCAAGTGCGCATTTGTAGGATCCCCAAGCGCAGATCGTAATTGTAACGCATTTATAATATTAAAGAATTGCATTCCATTTAACATATTTAGTTCAGTGTCATAATCTGATTATTTTATTAAGTAAAATCGAAACTAAGATTTGAAAATGAGAATATATTAGAAATTCCATTATCAAAAAAAGAAAACTCCCCCTAACTAACTAAAAAAAGAAGACAAATACCTTTCTTGCAACTGTTTTCGATCTTATCATTCGTACTTCCGTACTTACTGTTGGAAGTTTGATGGTGAGTGGCGTTGAACTGGACGTTAATCCTCCCGACACAGCTGGAGCTGGACCGACTCGCAACAACTGATATTGACCATTTTCAGTTTTTAACAGTAAATGCCCTGGTTGACCGGGCGGTAAACCATGGAAAGACTGCAAGGTAAGTTGCTAAACAAAAATAATCAACGTTAGTCAAATTGAAAACAAAATTTGAAAAAAAATCGTTAGTAATGAAAAATAACAGGTTAAATAAAATTAATTGAAATTCAAGCGTAAGAATAACGAATAATAAAAAAAAAGGCAACCACATAAAAATTTAATGTTCGTCTACACTTACAAATGCCGCACCTCGTACACTTACCAGCAGTTCTAAAAGAAAACATAATCTGACAGAATAAACGTCAAAAAATGTGAACAATTTATTCTGATCAAGTCGTTCAACGCGATTGAATCATGTGCATAAAATAAAAGCGGTTGTCATAGTGACAGTCGAAATGTCAAAAGTGAAATGGTTTCTCAGGAATAGTGCGACGTATCCTGTACAACATAAAAATGAAAAAATTAGAATTGTTAGTGAAACAAACTTGTTTTCATGTACGACAAGAAAATGTCAAGAAGTGGAAGTATGGTAATTTGCTGCATCAGGTGGATTTATAAAGTAAGATATTTTGACAGCTAAACTTGCACCCGCGCCAGTTGTAATTAACGTTTCAAACGTATACGTTACGTATATGTATACGTTTTTCAAACGTTTCTTAACGAAACTTGGCCAATGTCAAAACTTAAATATGAATGACCTCAAGTCGAAACGAAGTACATAATATAGTTTATGTAAACCCAATTCCAATATAACAAGTCATATTTTTAAATTACGGTTATATTAGTGATTTTTATTATTATAGGTTTGTTTAACAGTTCAGTACCGTTATCGTTGCAATTTTGACGTTGTCCAATACGACATAATATGCTTATGACGTGAACTGGAACTAAGTTTACATCACTGTACTAATATTATAAAATATAATGTAGAAAAATAGTTTAACATAAATATTTATTAATTTAAACAAAAACATAAAAAACATCCAATTTTTAACTTTTACTTTTTTAATTATTATTCTATATATTTATTATTTAACTTTCAAAGAATTCAAGCATACTACTAGAAACTTGCAAGCTTCTAGTTACGAATTTTTCTACTAAAATTTTCGAAACTGATACAATAACAAAACATGACTTAATTTTATTAGGCCCCCCTTGCCCCCCAAATAAATAAAGTAAATATTGATATTATCTGCAAAAATATCTGTAATTTGTATCAGTAACATAGCCAGAATTTTTAGAATAATTATAATAAAATTCCCACGAATATTTATCACGTCCAAAGGTTGTTGTTTAAATGGCACCTAGAGAACACAGTTCAGTTGTTTCCAATGCTTCCAAGAAATTCTCCTCACGAGTGTATGTGAGCATCCAGCTCTTCGATTGGTCCTAACTCACGGGAAGAGGATGTAATCAAGTGTGTAATTGTTCATATTTAAAAATATTGAAAACAAAAAAATTAGAAATTTAGTAGATCCTACTTCTTGCACTAATTTTACGATAAATTTTATACTTGGTCATGTTTTGCAGATGAGTGGGAACCCTGTAAATGGGAAAGTAATGAATTTAGCATTTTGAACAGTGTTTAAAAGCTGAGTTATCTGCACCAACCAGATATTTTTCAAACAAGAAGAGATTAAACATAAATTTAACATTTGGTTTGAATTTTATATGCAAGTAATTGGCTAAATAAACAAAGGAACCTGGAAATTTATTTATTTTATTTTATATTATTTTATTTTTTATGATTTATTTTTAATTTTTATTTATATAAAATTATAGCTAATTTACCCAGATTCGCTATGGGGCTTTAGCTTGATTGGTGTGCAATTCAATTTATGTGTTAAATTCGATTGGCGGTCATAAGTCAGATTAGCTTAAGAATATCAGATCATAGACTCCCACCTCCTGAACCGTGGCTGGAATGTGCATAAATTGGACGTTCCAATCAGAAAAATGCACTAATTTTTAAATAAAATAAATAATTTATGTTAAATAATTTACCTCACTTATCAATTTAAATTTTTAAGATTCTTTTAACAATTACTTTATAATATAATATAGATTACTATCAAACACTGTTAGGTTTAAGTAGGTCAAGTAATGAATACAGGGAATATTAAAATATTAAAACAGAATAGCAATTATTAGATACTTTTCCTATTCAAGACTATTATAGTGTTGAATGATTTATTCTTCAACAAAGACTATTTGGTAACGTGTGCTGTTGCTTGTAGTCTGCCTTGTTCGAGCTAGGCTGCTGTTTTGATTGGTGTCTGATTTGATCAAACGCGGATACAAGATTAGGGAGGGGGCAATTCTGTTCGATTTTACTTATCTTCCAGAAAAATTTTTCTAAACAAAAAATTTGATCAATTACCAGTCAAGCTTATTCTATTAGGTACACGTCTATTCTTTGCTCTATTCGGCTCTAGCATTGGCCATTCTCGACCTATTAACTTCATTTCGATTTTCTGAATCTTCACATTTTCTATAGATCCACGCGTTCTTCGTTTAGAGTCATTCCTGGTTGGATTGAATATTCTCATCAGATTTTATTTTGATTGAATCTCCGACCGGCTTTTTTTAAAAGCAAAAAGTTTCACTTTTAATCCGAATAGGACAATATACTATTTTTCAAATAAATATTTTTATACACGTTTCTGAAATCCGATCTAATAAAAATCTGAACTAAAATGTTTTAAACAATTGCTAAAATTACTAGTGTTTAAAACAAATTAAAACAAACTGGTTAAAACTTTTGTTTTAATCGTGGCAACAAAAGATTGAATTACATGAAATTCAAAGTTTAGGAATCCCCAGAATCAAATATCTTCTAGTTTACAAATTACCCAATATTTCCTATGAGGAATCAAAAACTTTTTGTAATAATAATTGCACACACAAATTTCAAAATTGTTAGAAACAATAGGTTATTTAAATTTTTATTACATTCTAGAAATAAAGAATATTCTAAAAGTTTCATTTTTTGATATGCAATAGTTCAAGAGAGTATTTTTCGATTTTTTTTTTACTTTCGAAGACTTTTTTTTGTCATATAAAAGATCACTTTTACAGCAGACTTTTTCAAATCAAATTCTCTCTTGAGCCTCTGTAATACTGGATGATACGACAAGTAGTTTCTCAACAGAAGAATTAAAAATATTTCCTACTGCTAGTCGCGATTCAAAGAAATTATTCCGCAAGTTGGTAAGTTAGCATTTTCCAACCAGTGGTAAATCAAGAGAACGTACTGTGGTGACATCACAAAGAGGAAATCCTCCATGTGACGTTGTGGCAGTACATATCCTTGCGTTATTATTGCCTGGAAAATACAGATCCTTGACTTGTATTTACCGAATTTTTAAAAACAAAAGAGAAATTTGACCAATCAAACGCAAAAGATTTAGAAAGCCCTAATAATTGAATTCTCATGTACTTTACGCAATTTTTCATTCCGTACCCGAGCACATCGTGAAACGAAATATAATAAAAAGTGGAAACCGTTACTTTTTTTAATTTCAACATTTATTATTTTTATTAAGTTAATAAATATGCTTAATAATTCTGACAAAAGGAAATTTGTCGATAACTCAAGAAAAGTTCGTATCAGGATAAATTTATTTTAATTACGATACCAGGGTACGAATCGAGTGATCCTGTACATAAACAACAGTGATTCTCATAGTATTTAAATGTCAAAAAAAGATAACTGTTTCGCCGGCATATTTTTATTAAATTTGACACTAGAAAGTGAAGCCTCGAGCACGAAAATGCGGAAGCTAACAAGTTAGCGAAAAAAATCTTAATTTTGAAGCAATCAAATAATGCCATATCGTTGTTGCATGTTGAGCTGTTGTAAAATTTTCTAAACTAAAAAACACAACGTCAACGTAGCAGATTTAGTATTAAAAACAAATCACTTTACACATCTCAATTTGAAAATGCATCTTTAAAAACTAAAATTGGCATTGCAAAAAACAATAAAAGACGCACTCTGTACATTTAAGGTGGTTCGAGAAGAATACAGAAATGTGACATGAATATTAAATGTAATATAGGAATGTAGATATGACGGTTTTAATAATTGAATTTTTGAATGGTGCACGTAACTTTTGTTAGCTCGCGTCCTGTGCGCAAACTTCGAGTTCGAACAGGTGTCTAAATGCATCTTAAAATAAACGCGGTTGTCATGGCAACGGTTTAAAAATGTCAAACAAGAAAATCGTTGATTTTTAAACGTCAATTTAATTGTCCAACGCATTCTGTACAACAGCAAGACCAAAAATCGAAATTGGTAAAAACAATTGAAAGTAGCAAACGCCGCACCGTGTACGTATACATGAAAGTGACAGCACATAAAAGTATTGAATTTTTTAGAAACAATCGAAAATCGTGAAAATACGTGCAACTGTCAGATCATACAAGAAAATAAATGTTCACGTTTTTAAACACGAATCTGCGAACCTTTCGACGGTTTCATTCGAAATCGCGCCTAGTGATCGGAATTACGAAAAACAACTGGTGCGTTTACAGTTTCCTGTAATTCAAAAATTAAGTTTTCATGTTCATTTGTTTTAAAGTATAAAGTATAAAAAGTTAATAATAATTACATACAATTAGCTGTTGCGGTACACCTTTTAGATTTTAAGTGTGAATAAAAAAAAAAGAATAAAAAGTTGACCAACAAAAATAACAAAATAAAATTTTGATTCTCGACAAAAAGTGGGAAGTTTTTGTTTCCGATTTGGCTGGTTAATTTGTTAGTAAGAGGTTAGTTTTGTGTGGAAAAAAAAGTTCCCATTTTTTGAAGGTGGTTTAAGTGTACTACAACTTACGGGTGCTCCCGGTCGGGCTCCGACCATTTGAGGTGCACTAAGAACAACGCGAGTGGTTCCTTTTTGTTGTTGCTGCTGCTGCTGATTCGCAGCAACGCTCGTTCTTACGTTAACAACCTGTAGATTAGAAAGCACAGTGGATGTAGTAGAAGAAGGACAAGGGCTACCTACACTGTTGACTTGTGGTAAAGTTGCGGTCACATTCATGGGCAATGTCACTAAACCGGGTGTAACACCTTGCGCATTGCTAGTTTTTAAAACAATCGTTGGTTGCTGTTTGGCTTGTATCGTTTGCAGGTTTGCGGTGGTCTGTTGCTGGTTCATTGTGGGTAATCCGATGGTTCCGTTAGGAAAGGTTACACGATTATTAGTCAAGACGGTAGTACCTGCCGTGGTCATGGTTTGACCTACTTGAGAGTAAACTACTTTAACGTTATCACCGGGCTTGGCAGCCAAATTGTTCAAAGTTTGATTATTTATGTAATTTGTGGTCACATTGGATGTGGAGTTCTGTTGTAAAGCGACGGTGGCAGCTTGGGCCGCCGCGCCACTTATAATATTACCGCCTAACGTCGTAATTGTTTTGTTTTCTATTAACGAGTCACCGGTTGCGCCGTTGGACACGCTATTCAGTTTTTGTTGTTGTAGAGCTGCTGAAACACTGTTAGTCCCGCCATTTGAGAGCGAACAATTTACGTGGTTCTGATTTATCCCGGTCATTAAATTTGTTTGTTGAGAAACTGTTGGGGTCGAAGTCACCAATTGATTTTCTAACGAGCACACCATAGCACTAACAGCCGATTCGTCTACATCTGTACTACTAAGAGCCTCCTCAAGGAACTTAGTAGACGCCATTTTACTACGAAACCCAACACTAAACTGAATCGCGCAGGTCTCGAAATTTCAAATACCCATCATGCAACCTTTCGTTACGAAAGCAGAAAACGATGTGAAAGAGAATTGGTTTAAGTTTAATCGTCTTTAAACAAACTTTCGTTTCGGATGTTTTGCCTCCTTCTTCATCAACTCGCCGACACGATTTCAATACAAAACAAATCAAACGCTCAACACATTCGCCACTTTTAATTCGACGTCGACACGTACCATTGCGATGAGTCATCGGTCCGGCTGCATTTTTATTACAAGATCCTTGCCAAATTTGGCCTTTCGTCCACCACATCAAATTTTTTACGTCGAATTTCCTATTAAACTCGTGTTTTTCAAGACGCCCGCCCGAAATATTGATCATTTGTTCTAAAATCGAACATCGCAAAAAGCGCGCCAAATTCAAAAATTTTGCATGGAAAATTGCGAGCGAAAAGTACAAAAAATGCCAAGTTGTTCCTGGAAATCGTTCGAACGCATTGAGCATTCACGTCATCGTGTTTTCTATTCGAATGCCTTTTTACAGTTACATCGACCCCGAACGAAATTTTACACGAAAAATGTGCTGCGCAGAAAATATTAATTTGTCGTCAACTGTCATCGGCGATTGATTTGGAAATCCAACTTTTTTTAATTTAACAATTCATATTTTTGAATTCGTAGGAGACATTATTAAAAAAAATGTTATTTTGAAATTTTCTAATAATTTAAGTTGCAATTAAAATCGCAATTATACAGAGCGGAACACAGAAATGGATCCAACTAAAGGAGTTCATAGACGAACACACTAATTTGTACAAACTGTTTTTACCTAATTGACCTTATCATTCTATATTATTATGTCAATAATACGTCACTATTATGAAAAAAAAATATAATCTTCGATGGAAGAATCTCTGGGGAAATCTATTGTAGAAGTGAAAAGAAATCTTTGGAAAATCCAAGTGAGAAAATTCAAGTAAATCTTAGGAGTCCCACGGATGACTCTTTTTTACCTTCACAACATTTTCTAAAGGAAATCTTGAGACAATCCATGATAAAATCCGTGAAAATCTTGAAAAAATCTCATAAAAGGAAATCGAGTGTACAAAAATTTACTTTGCGACTCGCTCCTCCATAATTTACCTTTCAATCAGTGGCGTATTCAGGGGAGGGGGGCCTGAGCCCCCCTCCCCGAAATTTTCTTGTATTGTAATTTTCTAACTTTCTATTAAGCGTTTGACCTTAAAATTTTGAAAATTTTTCGTCTGCGACGCTATTACAAGACTCGCTTTGCTCGTGAGCCCCCCCCGAACTAAATTCCTGGCTACGCCACTGTTTTCAATAATGTGATTATTTGCTCTTCATCTTTTTCTTCGCTTTCCTCTTTACAGATTACAGAGTTGTAGTTTTCGTGGTCACGATCTGATTAAGAGAGGTTGGCGACTTAAAAGGATGTATCAAAGTGTTTGCTTAAAGCGCAGATGATTGACCCAGGCTGAGGAGTCAATGGTCTTGTTTGAGGTTCTGAAAATGACCCAAGCTGAGGTGTCAATGGTTTTGGATAAATATACGTGGTTTAATTCTCTGATTTCACACAAAAAATTTCATGAATTTAAAACGAGTTGGAATTGATATTTTCTAAAAAAATGAATTTAAAAACAGATCATTCTAAAAATTCAGGCTTCAAATTAGCTCAAAACAAGTAAAATATCGTAAATTTCTTAAACAAATTAATCCAAATAGGTCAAACAGATGATTACATCGTTTGACTCAGCATGTCCCATACACATCCTCTTGAAATTCGGATTAAAACCCGGCGATTAACAACATTGGATATAGGGTTCCGGAAAAATATCCAAGGGTTCCGCCAAAAAAAATTTTAAAATGGCGCAAAAATAAATTTTGCCCATGGACTTAGAAGGACTCCGTCTAAGTCCATGATTTTGCCGTTTTAATTTTTTTTAATATTTTGAGTACCCTACCCTGTCCTAATCCGTAATCCGTTTACTTAAATGGATAGCAACCCTTTAAATGCAAAACTTGATGACCTTTTTTTGTGTTTGGTAAAATAACGAAATCTGCTTGGGGTTCTGCCAAACTTTTTGCATCGCCCAAGGGTTCCGTAGCCAAAACTAATTGGAAACCGCTGGGATACATTATACAGTTGAACCTCTCTATAACGAGTCCCGTTATAACGAAAAATCGGCTATAACGAGTAAATAGTTTGGCCCCTTGCCGGTTTGTATATGTTTTTATGATTGTTTATAGCGAAAAATCTGTTATAACTAGTAAGTAGGCTTGTCCCTTGAGTTCTCGTTACAGAGGGGTTTCTGCTACTGTACTACTAAAACTGCAAGTGACCGGAAAGTGGAAACAGCAAGCACAGCAGTCATAGCACGAAGCACGCATTTACTTATACAGATAATTTAATACATATAATATAAGGGGACGTCCATTAATTAGGTGAGCACAAATTGGGGTTCGACAAAATCTCACCAAATCTCATTTAAAGGGAGGGGGTCAATATAAAAATCTCATGTCAACTTTTTAATTCAGAGATTTAATTATTAAAAAAAAAATAATTCAAGAATCATTATAACTAGTCTAATTATAACATATCTAATTATAACAAACAAATATTAAACAATATATACCATTTTGTATTTTAGTGAAAAATTATATGTAAATATGTAAAACATCAAATGAATTTAATTATTTAAAAATTAGAGAGTAAATCTCACCCGAGGTGGGGGGGGGGTCCCGCTACATCTTACCAAATCTCACCAAGGGGGAGGTAGGGGTCCAAATTTTTAGAAAAACTGTTCACCTAATTAATGGACGTCCCCTAAACAAACTATAGAACAAGTATAAGATTTCGTTGTGATATTTTATATACTTACAGCCGTATTTATAAACGTTTACACGCGTATAGTAAAACGTGCAAACAATGTGTAAAATTTCATGACGAAAATATGTAGTTATAGACAAGTTAGAAAAACGTGGAAGATACACGCCTAAACCCCTTAGTTTAAGATGATTTGGAATAAATACTCAATCTGCAACAGCATATAGCTGATGTAAAGATATAATGCGTAATGACGCGTAGTTACACGCGTATAGTTACACGGTAGTTACACGCCTGACTATAAATACGGCTGTTAAGGGATAACCCTAATATGTAATGTGACATTTTTTTTAAATCGAAAAAAACTTTTTTGCTTTAAAAAATTGTTCAACATCTTAAGAATAATGTGTAAACATTTCATTCCAATATTCGCAATATTTTTTTAGTTGTAGGGCTTTAATCTGGTCAGGATGTAAGCCATAAATCGTTCAATTGTCGGCAAAACTTATATCTGTTGTATACCAACGTTTTTACTTAAATTTTATTATTTGGAAAGCACTTTCTATCAACAATATCCTACGAAGGCGTCCTGAGGCCACAAAGTAAAAAAATAAATTTTAACTGTCAATAGCGACTTACAATTGTCAATTTACACTTCGAAGTCGCAATTGACACTTCAAAGTCGCAGTTAACGCCTGCGCAATCGTACTTATAACTACTACTATATTATTGTAGTACCTGCGACTTTTAAGTGTCAATTGCGACTTCGAAGTGTAAATTGACACTTTTTTGACAAATTTGACAAAATTTATTTTTTACTTTGTGGCCTCAGGACGCCTTCGTAATATCCTGTAAACCCAAGTGTTTACTTAAATTTTATTACTTTTTAAAATTTTGAGAACAGCAGTTTTTTAAATCTTTATTTATAGGTAGGTAGATAAGCTATTTTTAGATGAATTTTCTCAAAGTGTAAGACGATTTAAGTTAGCATTTTAATTTTTTTAAATTACTTATATCTTACTGATTTTAACATGACTGAAAGTTTGAGTTGGGACTTACATTTTTTTATTTAGGTATTTATTTATTTATCGAATTCGTTCTAATATTTTTATTTTCATATTTTATGCTTTTACTTTTATTGTAGTTTTTTTTTACTTTTTAAATACATAGTATGTAGTACTTTATATTTTTATTTTATGCTCTGAATTTTAGTTTCTTTTGTAGTTTAGTAGAAATTAGCTATTTATTTTTTAAATTTTTTAAAACACCTCCCGAAAATTTAGTCTAAATACGGCTTTAGATACTATTACTAATTATTACCGGACTAGTCAGGAAAATTCAATTTCCCTGCGCGTACATAAGCGGGGAAGTGTTAATTTGATGACGATTTTTAGTAAATAAATATATTACCTCACCCCCCTAGCTTCATTTACCACCTCCATAAATTTACCATATATTCGCTCTTAATTTAGGCCTTCCGGATATTGTTTAGAATGTTATCAGTGGCGAATCCAGGTGGATGGTCATGACCCCCCCCCCCCATTGAATCTATAATTGTGGACAAATAAAAGCTTCTCTAAAGTGTAAAAAGTGTTTATATTTAATTTAATAATTTTTAGATTATTGTTGACCGTTTATTTTATATTTTTTTAAAATTGTTAAGATGAAGGTCTGTAATCAATTAAATTGACTGACGTTTCGTGTTTTATTACACGTTTTTACTACACATTAAAAAAAAAATTTTTTTTTTAAATAAATTTTAAACATCACATTGACATTTTGTCAAACTTTGATAATGTGTTAATGAAACACGAAACGTCAGTCAATTTAATTGATCACAGACTTTCATCTCAACAATTAAAAAAAAATATTTAATTTAATATTTAAATTAAAAAAAAACTGATATTATCCATAACAATCCTAACTTTTCACATACGTGCTTCTAGGACAATAAAAAAAAAATCGCCTGCGGCGCATTTTGCTGACGCGGTCTATCGACCCTGCGTTTTTATTCAGGCCTAATGAATATCCACAACCTGTGACCCCCCGGTTACCAAAAGTCTAGATCCGCGCCTGAATGTTATAACTTATACTTATAGCATATAAGCAATTAATGATTTCCTATTTAATTTATTTTTTTGCTTTGCAATACAAAATCATAAATCTATCAAGAACTTGGTAAGCAAGCTCTACCGAGAAATCGATAAATCTGGCAACAACGAAAAAGTTTGATTGGCGTGGCTTAAAAATCCTAAACTTTTACATTCCATAAATTTTTAAAATGTCAAAATTCTTAATTTATGTTATTTTTATAGACAAAGAAGAAAATCGTCTAAAGTAATCCTATAAAAAAAAAAACGTTTTGGAAAATAGTAATAGTCAACCTCGTTTGACATCTTTAATTTTGTGTATAGTTGCGCGTGTATGGCCACATTATAACAGAAATTTTTATTCTTCACCGTTGGCTGCATTGTTTAAAACCATTTTTCAATATGGCGTCTACCATGTTGTGTGTGTAATTGCAATATTTGTCTATTTAAATTAAAATTTTTAACTATGGCACAAAACAGAAAACGTAAAGTGTACTCCGAAATGGAGGAAGACGTCGTTAAACCTAAAATTAGGATTAAAGCTGCCGATGCCGAAGAGGAACAGTTGACTAAAATTTTGTTCGGTGGTTCGACGAGTTTCTTAAAAAGTTTGGAAGAAGCTGAACGAGAAGAGCCCAAATCATATTCCAGTTCGCCCGATTCGGGTATAGGTGTAGATGAAGTCGACGATGCCGGAACGGGCGGTAAACGTAAAGTGGCATGGGTGGACGAAGACGACGAAATTGACGTTGGAAGTGCGTTGAAAATACAGGGTAGATCTATGATCGATGGTGGTGTAAGTGCACAAAAGAACTCCTACAAAAGTTTCCTGGAACACAAGTTTGAGAGTGTCGTGGGCAAACCGAGATGGGCAATAGAAAAAACCAAGAAGTCGGATGATGTTTCCGATGATTCAGATGACGAAATGGTTCGCACTTGCGGTTTCCTCAAAAAGCCTGTTAAGCACAATCTTCCTGCCGGTTCCCTCGAGTTTAAATCAATGAAACAGTTAAATGTGTTGACAAAGAACGAAGGACTTGTGAACAGCGTCGAGTTTCATCCTAAATCTACAGTGGCGTTGGTCGCAGGTACGACGGGCGTTGCATCTTTATTTGCAGTTGACGGTTTAAATAATCATAAGCTTCACAGTGTCGCTTTCGAAAAGTTCCCGATTAAATGTGCTGCTTTTACGGTAGATGGTAACGATGCTCTATTAGGCTCCCACAGGTCGTTTATTTATAATTACGATTTGTTGGCTGCAAAAGCTGTCAAGGTTTACCTTCCGCACGGAATGACACAAATGAAGAACTTTGTGATGTCACCGAACTCGAAAGTTTTGGCAGTTGCTGGTAAATTTGGTGAAATCAACGTTCTTTCGGTGAAAAGTAAGGAACGACTAGGTTTGTTAAAACAAGACAGCGATGTGACATCGCTCTCTTTTAACCATAACGGAGACACTTTGTATGGCCACAGTAATACGGGGGAGGTTACCGTATTTGATATGAAGACTATGAGAATCCGACATAAGTGGATCGATGTTGGATGTTTAGAAGGTTCTACAATTGACACGTCTTCGTCTAATCAATTCCTGGCTACCGGATCGAAAGAAGGTGTGGTCAATTTGTACGGCACAGAAGACATTTACATGAATAAAAATCCCAAGGCAAGAAAAACAAATTTTAACCTGAGAACCTCGATAGAATCGCTTAAGTTTAATCCGTCTTCAGAAATTTTAGCCTTTGGTTCGCAGGATGTGGAAAATGGGATGCGTTTATTGCACGTTGGAACTGGAACAGTTTTCAATAATTTTCCACAGTTTGGTAAGAATTTGGGTAATATTAGCACCTTCAATTTTTCGCCCAATGGGGGATACCTTGCAATCGGTAATACGAAGTCAACAGTTTGTTTGTATAGGTTGAAGCACTATAACAGCTATTGATAATTTTTTTACACTATAAATTTGATTATTAAAGTTAACCAAGTGAAAATATATCAATTAAATTACTCTTAAATTTTATAAATCTAAGTTACAACTGTTTTTCGATTATTTGTAAATATAGGGCATGAAAATGTTAATAAAGTGTTTTAATGTGTTGTTCACTTTTTGTATTTATATCAATTTATTAAGTTCGAGGTTGCAGTCAAAAACTTCCACAGGAATTCTATATCCAATTGACCCAAGGTCTATTGTCAATATTTTGGATTGAAATATTTTTTTGTGAGTAAGTAATAGCACAAGATCTATTGGGATTTTAAGTCATGTCTTGAATTTTAAATAAATTGAATTAATATTGATTTAATAGAATCCTAATTAATAATAAAAATAATTTTGGGTTCGAATTTCGGACTTGACAGAATTTATTAGCTTGTTGGCCTTCCAGTGTGCATCAACATGTTGTGCATTTAAGAATTGGTTCTATATTTACATACGTCTGACCAAACGTCAAGGTCAAAAAATAGAATCCTGCATATATGGGTGTGTGGTTGGTTACTTTCAGCTGAAACAAATTATAAAGTTTGGCATTACAAAACCAGGGGCGGCTGAAGCTCCTCTAACAATAACTAAATTTAAGTTGGGTAACTTTATCGAGACACAAATCTTTTTAATCATCTGTCATTGCAGGAAACAAGTTACGAAATAAATAACCGGAGAAAATGCAGAAGGAATTGAATAGGGCACCATTGAAATGAAATAGGAAACTTCGCTGGAAAAGTTGGGGAATTTAAAATTGTTTATAATTTTTAAGCGAATGTTAGGAAAATTAAGAAGTGGAGTCTGGAATATTTTTTTGAAATTTTGAGAAACACAATGTTGAAAAATGACGGGTTTTGTTTATGTAAATTTTAAAAATTACAATTTCTTAAATATTTCAACATTGGAAAAGTCTATTAATACAGAGCTTTAGACCTTAAATTTTAAATACTATATTTTTAGTATCTCAGAGATGTTACCCTATATATTATAGGGTAGTAGTATTGTAGTATCTAGATACTGTAATGCCAGCTGAAAAAGTTGGCAACGCTGCATGAAACGCTTCGCGTGATGTGCCCTCAGTCGGCGCCGATTCTACAAGTTGTGCATATTTTTGCATTTAACCTAAATTTTTAATACAAAATATTGCAATTATTTTTTTAATTTGTAAACGCAATGTTCAAATTATTTAATTTAATATCAATTTAAATATCTACTCGTTTTCATATTTTCGTAAATTTTTTGTTTTTTTTTATGAAGCTCTCGAGATCAACCACCGAAATTAATGAAAAGCTGTACGGTAATCTGGTAATCGACTCTAATTTTTGACGTTTTTAACTTTTAATTTCCATACTAGCCAAATTAATACCACTGTTATTTCATTATATGCAAATCAAATCTCCTTTCCAAAATTGTTCCAAATCAAATTGTCCAAAATTTCAACAATCGAAATTATATCCAAAATGGGACAATCCAAATGAGAAATAATAATAAAAATTACTCGCGCAAAACGTAAATCAGTTAATACAATTATATTCTATTGTCGTATTCCAAAATCTTCATTAAATTTTGACTTTTTTTATTTTGTGAAATTAATCAGTTTTATTGCGTAAAATGGAAACGCAAATCTGTGCTGTAACCAAACTATACGTCGTGCTGATTTAATGAACAATCAATAATTTTTTTTGAATTTTGAAAATATATTTTGTATTTTCTCGCTTTCCGAATTTGGTATTGTAAAAGCGGTGGAGAAAAACAAGACTTTTGTCATTGTGACGGTCGAAACAATTTTGTTTCCGTGAATTTTTACTTATGATTATTGAATTTGAGTTTGAATTTTGCGAATAAAATAGATATTTTCAACTATAACCTCCCGCCAGGTTAGTATGTTTTGATAGAAAGACGGGTTTCTTTAAAAGAAAAGAGCCGCCACAATAGTAACGTTAGACCCGAGAAAATACATTATAAAAATAAATAAATTTATTTTACAATTTTACAAAAAAATTAAATTTTCTTTCTTAAACTTTCAATTTTCGAATTTATTTCCAGATTTTACACACAAAAAAACTTGAAAAAGAAATTTTAATTTTAAAATAAATTATATTTTCAAATTTAAAAATTATGTTTTTTCCCTGACTGAATATTTAATTTCCCTGACTTGGAGCTAAAACTAAAAACTTCCCTGACAAAATTAAAAAATCGTGAATTCCCTGACTTTTCCAGGTTTTCCATACGAGTGGGAACCCTGTTTAATTCGGGAATAATTCCCAATGCAATTTCCATTACAGATACTGTGTACGAATATTAAAAATACATCGAGTCTCGAAACAGTGAACAGCGAAAATCATGTTTGTTTTTTAAATATTAATTTGGAATTTAATTTTTTTCTCTCTTTATGTTATAAAAATCTTTTTTCTTCATTTTTTATTAAAGCTGGTTCACAGTTCACACTGTGCGATTTCTCATGAGACTTTATCGTACGAAAAATCCTATTTAAAATCTTAAGCAACGCTTATATCACATGACCAACAGTTTTTATGTATAAAATTGATGTAAATAGATGTAGAAAATTGAAACCATTTGATTGTCAAAATGTAAAAATGGAGCTTTGACTTCTATAATATCAAAAATCGTTTAGTGTGAACGTAATAGTTATTTACATCACTAGCTGCGTAAGTTAATTTTTTGGGCAAGGGGTGGTTTAAGGGCTGAGGCAACGCCGAATCCCGTAATCCTCCGAGCCCAAAAAAATGCTTAAGCAGCATGTGATGTATTAGACTTTTCCTACTACAAAATTTAAAATTGTACTTATATCAAATAAACATTATGATGTATATTATGTAACAGTATACTTATTATTGAGTAGGCCGATCATATTTTAATTTTTTCACTAGCAACGTATAAACAAATAATTCACATGTTTGTAGTGACAATTTTGAAAGTTATTAAATTGTGGAAAATGTTTACTGAAAGTGCAATTGATAAAGCTGCAAGTATTGCTTGCGCCTCACTTCTGCCAGAAAAATCTAAAATGAGATATAATCAAGCATACGAATTATTTATGAAGTATTTATGACGTGAGTCGAAATAACTGAAAATGTTATGTTAGCGTATTTTCTCGAAAAATCCAACGCTTTGAAATCACCATCAAGCCTGTGGTGCATATATTCCATGTTGAAATTAACAATTCGAATAAACAAATTTCAAGACATTTCAAAATATGAACGTTTAAAGGCATTTCTTAAAAGGAAGAACGATGGGTTTAAACCAAAAAAATCAAAAATATTTACAAAAGAGGAAATTGGTAAATTTCTTATTGAAGCGCCTAATCAAAGATACCTGATGATGAAAGTTACAGCGATAATGGGTATAGCTGGAGCATGCCGAACAGATGAGCTCTATAGAATGAAAATAAGTGACATACAATATAAAGATGATGTAGCAGTTGTTAAAATATTCGAGACAAAAAACAGTATTCAAAGAAGTTTTGTAATTTCTAACAATGCAGGAAGTCAGGTCAAGTGGTTAAAACTATTATATGACTACACACAACTTAGACCTAAAAATGCAGAATATGAGCGATTTTTTTTATCGCTATGAACGAGATAGATGTGTTAACCAAGTAGTAGGAAAACATACTATTCCTAAGGTTCCGTATGAAATCGCCAAATATTTAAATCTTAAAGACGCAACTGAATACACTGGGCACTCTTCCGAAGAACGTCGGATACTTTACTAGCAAATGCATCAGGCGTCGATATCTTGGATTTAAAACGACATGGGGGATGGAAGTCATCTACGATCGCAGAAAGTTATATAGCAGACTCACTCACAAATAAAGTAGAAGTTGCTAATAAAATTTTGCACGGTAATTCTAATAATTCTAATTCTTTGCAAGAAGATCAAAATAATGTTACCACAGCGAATAATGTTTCTTTAAATGTGATTGAAAATAGAGAAGATTACTTCCAAAATGTGGAGGTAAATGCAATAAAAAAAAATCCAACTATTAAAATTTCAAATTGTACAAACTGCACATTTACATTTAAAACCATTAAATAATTAATTTAATTACTATAAATTTTCTTTCTTTTCTTTTTAGAGTCGCCTGTGATTTGACAGATGTTGATTTAATTAATATGATCTGTCAAATTAGGTGTAACAAAAGACGATCTACTTTTTTGTCCAGGCCGCGTAAGTGATCACTTCCGTGGCTAGCGACTGGGTCCTCAAAATTTTCACTTTCGTTTACATGTGTGTTGTTAGAATAGCAATAGTTAGTTACGGCATGCCGCGGCAGGGGTAGTAGGAAAAAATATTTCTAATATGACAAGTCATACGACAAGTCGCATGAAAAATCGCATAGTGCTGTGGACTAGCTTTTATGAATGAAGAAAAATGATTTTTTTCTTCATAAAAATGAAAAAATTATATAAAAATTCTGATTTAACATTAAAAAACAAACATGATTTTCGCATTTCGCTGTTCACTGTTTCGATACTCTACTGTATTTTGTTTTGAGGTTTATTAATCTAAATATAAATTTTTTTTTCGTAAAAATAAATTTCTTAAAACGAAACAATAATAGTATATTATTTAATGAGTATATAATAATGAAGGCCATATTACACGAGAATTGTTTACAACACGAGCGAACGCAGTGAGCGAGTTTTGCAATTATTCATTATTCTCGTGTAATATAGCCCATTATACACGAATTTAATACGATTCTTTATCTACGACTGTTAAACAATAATAATTAAGACTGCATTATATAATTATTTAATTAAAATTTAAAAAATTAAACACAATTAAGTAAGAGCGGCAGACACACACTGCTTTATCGACTATCAAGCCATCATACCACGTATGTGTTTCTGACTCATTAGTCGTCATCAGTGCCGCATACTTTGATGAAAAACACTTATGCGAAAAACAAAAAAAAGCGAAAAACAAAGTATGCGGCACTGATGACGACTAATGAGTCAGAAACACATACGTGGTATGATGGCTTGATAGTCGATAAAGCAGTGTGTGTCTGCCGCTCTTACTTAATTGTGTTTAATTTTTTAAATTTTAATTTATAATTGTATGAATTTTAATTTATACTAGCAAGATTGCGATAACCTTTTATCTTCATTATAATTATTTAACTTTAAGTTGTATGGTGTTTATTAATTTTCATCTATCGAATCAAGTTGCCATTTGTCATTTATAAGATAAAACAAATAAAAATTGCCAGCAGCCGTGGATAATGAACATCAGGAGCCGTGGATAATGAATCCATTATCCACTGTAGAATATGAGCCAAGTTATGTATTCATGGTTACACATATAATGACACTATTGTTTGACAGTCGTAGATAAATGAATTTTTTATGACTAATCACATCAATTTTGGTTTTCTTGCTTTCAAGAAAACATCAACCGACTGAAAATGGTGTTAGCTCTAATATTTGGGACTGGGACAACTCGCCGCGGCCAATTCGCCGCCGGCCATCTCGTCGCCGGCCGGCTGTTGGCGGCCGATTTCGCCACCATCAATAAAATGGTTTTTGCATTTTTAATATTTTAGTAATAAAAATAATATACTACATTAGAATTTATTAATGTAGGGGTTTTTATTCAAAGGGGTTTTTGCTTTAAAATACTAGATCAGGTGCCTTAAATTTATAAGTACGGCTCAATTAAATAAAAATACACCGATAAATAAAAAAAATTAATAAAAATAATCGAGTTTTACCTTTTTAGAGTTCCACCTTTGGCGAGTTCTTTCGGTCTTCAGGGATGTTTTTAATTAGTTTAGTCTTTGTCAAAACTCAAAGACAACCATGGCAATACACGGATCCACCGTAAAAAACGCGTGTTGTTTAAAAAAAACATATTTTCATTTGTTTGTTTAAAGATTAATAATTTAAGAGAGACATCTGGTGAGAACATTTTCATATTTTTATAAAGAAAGAGCGAAAAAGCAAAAAAAATCTTATTGCTATTTTAATACGTGTTTTTTTTCAGAAATGTTGCCCTAAAGTATGTAATATAATATAATAATAGTGATCTACCCAAGTAGCATTTGATAGCTAAAAAGCAGCTGCAAATTGCAATAGCTGTTTATTTACTTGCTGGCAGCAAGCAATTTAATGCTATTTTGCCAGCTATGATGAATTTAGAAAAATAGCTGCAAATTAGCTAAAAATTAGCTGTGAAAAATAGCTTGCTGCCGGCAAGTTACAATAACATGCTAATAAGCCGCTAAATAGCTATAATAATATAAGGTGTGTACTTAAATTTTGAATACTAAAATATTTTATGCTGAAAAATGTTTTTTATACCGGGTGCTGAATGAGTTAGCCGAACATAGGAATTTAACATATAAAAACTTATTTAAGCTTTATGCAAGTTCTGGCTTCCCTAATAATCTTAGTGAAAAAAAAGACTCAAAAATAATGCAGATACATAAACTACGAATGATAAGAGCTAAATTTCATCCAGCTTTTAGGTGCAAAAAATGCTTTTGAAATTGTTAAAACATTTATTTATCAGACTGCCCATGAAATAAATGCAATTTATTGATTTATTGTTTGGGAACTCTTTTGCCTATTTTTCCCTTTTTCCAAAAATATCTTAAAATTGCCCATGGCGTGGGTAATTGCCCAAGATCTGGCAACACTGTTAGGAAGCTAGCTTTTGGAGCCAAAATACTAACTGGTTACTTTAGCTTCTCCCAGTTTCAATGTAGATTTGTGAAAAAACTGTCAAGGTGCTAGCTTTAATATTTTGGTGGTAGCCGGTGCTAGTTCCATAGATTCGGGAGCTAGCTTTTTGGCCAAAAATTTTAAGTGGACGGAGGGGGCAAAGTAACGGACCCAAAATATCACAATCAATAATGGGTGTGTTTTTAAACTGTACCGGTTGCTCGAGCAATAATTGCTCGAACCAAAGTTGAGCAGGTTAGAACCGCTTAGAACAAATGCATTACGATCCGCTGGATGAAAACTTCCTCGCGCGAATAATGCGTTCGAGCAGAGTGTGTGAGTTTTAAAGCGACCGATAACAGTAGATGGGGTAGTTTAAAAAAGCACTATTTTGTTCGAGTACTCGAACAGATGCTCGAGTAGTTTAAAAACACACCCATTATTATTATATCATTGTTGGAACTTGTCAATGCCAATGGAACTTGTCAACTAGCGCCAACGGTCGTACAAATTTGTTCATACAATCACAGCAAAGCTAAGCCAAATCAAATTTTAAATTAAAATTTTTCTTTAAATTTCACAGCTTCTAAAATTTTCTCGATTCTAAAGTTTAGACGCCCCTAGAATTTTGCCGCCCTATGCCCGGACCTCACGGGCCTAAGCGTAAATCCTGCACTGATAACCAACAGGATGATATCGGAATTTCCTGAAAAAGCGATTTTAAGACTCGGTCACTTCCCATCGAGATGGAAGATGTAATCATGCTACGAAAACAAAATTAGAAATTGTTGCTTAATAATTTAGCTTCAGACCCGGCTATTCAGCGGTCCATCGGATCCTAAGAGTGGTCGAACACATACAACGTAAATGGATGTATAAGAAAGCGATAGGGACAATCTTTCTAGACGTAACCAAAGCATTCTATAAAGTATGGCACCAGGGCCTGCTTTACAAAATGATTGAGGCTAATTTATCCCCCAAACTGGTAATAATCTTGGCATCGTTCTTGGAGGATAGGACGTTTCAAGTAAAATTTGAAGGTATCCGTTCCACTGTAAAGTGCATCACAGTCGGAGTCCCTCAAAGAAGCATCATAGCCCCCTAAGCTCTTTGTCACGTATATGCACGACATGCCCACCTAAAATGAAACAGCAGACACCGAAATGGTCCTCTACGCTGACGACACAGCGGTGTTTGCCAGCGCGCGTCTACCCAAAACATCAAAGTTTGCCTTCAGCGACATTTAAATACTCTCGAGGAATGGTTCCGTATCTGGCGCATAGAAGAAAAATCCTAGCAAGAAAAAAGAGGAAGAAAAGGTTAAATCATTCTGACACACGTCTTAAAATATTTGGCACCGAGGTTCTCTACAGCAAAATCTTCTAATATTTGGGGATGACGCTAGGCAGCGGACTGAGGTGGGGTCCGCACATTAGCCAGACGTGCAACAAAGCTAGGGGTGGAGCTACCTGTTTTCAAAAATGTGAAACTCCATGCCCAACCGTAGCTTTGCTCCGACACTATGTGAGGTAAGCCTCAGAAAATCTATCCTAAATACCCAATAAATAAAAATAAATTAACTCATAAACACCATCCTAACATAATACATTAATTGATCAATTGTAGAAGTCACATAAAAATTAACAAATATTTTGAGGTATAATGGTGAGGATTATACAGCTCTAAAAGGACGCGGAAAATATGCCAACTAATTTGATAAAAATTTGAATAAATCAATGAACATCAAGTTTGTTCTCAAGTACATTCTGTTGTACAAGTTACAAATCATTGTGTGTATTTGTCGTGGTGTTTGTCTTATTCAGTTTCGTGTAAGGGAGCGTTCATAAACTACGTGGTTTGGCCAAGGGGGGGGAGGGGTTAGGTAGAAAGCTACGCAGGGCTACGTGAGGGTACGGAGGGATTATAGTCAAGCTACGTAGTTTTCTTCATTTATTATGAAAGCAATTTTCAGAATATAAGCGACAACATAATATGGATATTTATTTCCGTATTTGGATTTTTTTTATTTATATTTTATATAGGTGCGCTATTTGTTTTAAAAACAAATATCGGTGTTATTAATTTTTTATACCAAATAATTTTTAAATAGTTTTGTTAACAGAAAACATAACATGTCTTCTGGACTTTATAGGAAAAAAAACTACGTTCCATCTAGGGGGGGGGGGGTACGGTTATCATGGTAAAAGCTACGTTAAGCTACATGATGGGAGGGAGGGGTTCTAAAGAGGTCAAAATCAAACTACGTGGTTTATGAACGCTCCCTAATTTCTATTTGAGCTTTATTTAATATTAGTCCGGTCAAATTAGACCAAAAAATGGGGGCAAGGTTACAATAATTCACACACAGCTGAAAATTGGTAGGATTGTTTAAAACACTATTATAAATGAAATGTAAAAAGTCCTCATCGATCCGACACCTGGAAAAAAATTTACTCGAGGTCAAAGGTCACAAAAACGGGTTTTTCGCAATTTTCAGCAAAGCGGTAACTTTTATCATAAAATTAGCTTAGACAAAAATTGTAGATCAGATAATTATCTATAAAAAATGTTTAAATAGTTTTTCTCCTAAGAGCCACCGTTTTTGAGATATAACAATTCAAAAAGTTAAAAGAGTTGTAATCTACTACAAAAAACTAACACAAATTTTTAAAAACGATTTTGTCTTGTGATAGGTTATTTTAATCACCTTGAAAAGCTTTATCTAGAATAGGTGAAATTAAATTTCTATTTGTCATCTGTCAAAAATTACGAGCTGCCAAAGTTTAAACTTCAAGAGTGAATAACTATGAAGTATTGAAGGGATTTCAACCAAATTTTGTTAGAAACATTGCCCCCACAGAACTTGACAGCATATAAAACCATTTGACAAAAACTAAGAATTCAACATTAAAAATTCAAATTATACGAGAAGTTAGTGTATATTTCTTTCCGAAATTTTTCAGTAAAACTTTTTGGACGTATTTTTGGTGGGCTCTAGTGGTGAAAATAAGGTTTTGGCAAAGAAATCTTGGCCAGGGCTAACACAAATCGAGGGACAAGGACTTTTTTCAAGTTTTCGCAAAAAAAAGTAATCTATTTTTTTAATGTTGAATTCTTGGTTTTTATCCAATGGTTCTATATGCTGTCAAGTTCTGTGGGGGCAATGTTTCAACATACAAAATTTGGTTAAAATCCCTTCAATACTTCATGAGTTATTCACTCTTGAAGTTTAAACTTTGGAAGCTTGTAATTTTTGACAGATGACAGATAGAAATTTAATTTCACCTATTCTAGATAAAGCTTTTCAAGGTAATTAAAATAACCTATTACAAGACAAAATCGTTTTTTTTTAAATTTGTGTTAGTTTTTTGTAGTAGATTACAACTCTTTTAACTTTTTGAATTGTTAATTATATCTCGAAAACGGTGGCTCTTAGGAGAAAAACTATTTAGAAATTTTTTATAGATAATTATCTGATCTACAATTTTTGTCTAAGCTAATTTTATGATAAAAGTTACCGTTTTGCTGAAAATTGCGAAAAACCCGTTTTTGTGACCTTTGACCCCGAGTAAATTTTTTTCCAGGTGTCGGATCAATGAGGACTTTTTACATTTCCTTTATAATAACGTTTTAAACAATCTTACCAATTTTCAGCCGTGTGTGAATTATTGTAACCTTGGATGTCTAAATTGACCGGACTATATATGCAGTAACTTACGTATTTCGTGACTACGATTTAACAAAATAATTTATTTAGAAACTTCTTCATCTAGGTGTACATTTTTAATTTTAGCAACGCCTAACACGCCCCTGAAGTCGGTTCTGACCAGTTCTGACATTGGTTAACATTGTTGGTAATACAGAAAACCTAGAAAACTTGTTTGTTTATACGTTTGTACCGAGTGATTTAACCACATATTTTCATTTTTGTTTATCTAATTTGTCAGGTTTAATTTAATTTATTTACATTTTAAGTGCCTGAAACGAAAAGTTGGAAAACTAACATGACAGGTAAAAGTAAAATCAGATTATGTTAAAAAAAGTAATGTAGAGATATGCAGTTGTAGTTTATTATTGTGTTGTTTTAGAAAATATGAATCCTGCTTCAAAAATGAATTTATCCCGCAAGACTTTTGCGGTAAAAAAGTTTAAATGTAAAAGTTGTGATTATATAGCTCCTTCAAAATTCATCATTTTACAGCATTGTAAAATTCACACAGGTGAAAAGCCTTTTTCATGTAATATTTGTGGTTACAAAGCCATAATGAAAAGTAACTTGCAAATTCATTTAATGACTCATACTAATACGAAACCATTTGCCTGCAAATTGTGTTATTATACAACAACTAGAGAGGTTTATTTACAAAACCACATGAAAACTCATTTGAAAGAAAAAGTGTTTGCTTGTGAAATTTGTGATTTTAAAACTACAACGATGGGTTCCTTGCGGGAACATTTAGAAACTCACTCTAGTGTTAAGTCGTTTGCATGTGTAACTTGTGGTTTTAAAAGTATAAACCAATTCGGCTTAAATAGGCATTTAAGAATTTGCCAATGTAAAAAGTCACTTACGTGTAACACTAGCGAAAAGGAAACTCAAAGGTATAGTAACTTACAATTGCATTTTAATATTCATTTGAAAGGAGAGTCTGATGATAAAGTTTGTGATTCTAGCACCGTAAGCCGAACTCCTTTGCGACAATATAATATTATTCAGCAAGACGAAGATCCATTCACTTGTCAACTGTGCGATTTTAGAACACTGCAGAAAGATAAATTGTTGGCTCACTTGAATCTTCACATCGGGGAGAATTCGTTTGATTGTCAAATTTGTGGTTACCAAAGCATCAATGAATGTAAACTAAATGCCCATTTACAGCTTCACGCTGATAAGAAACCCATCGCTTGTCAAGTTTGCGATTATACTTCATCTAGAAAAAGTCACTTACGAGATCATAATATAATTCACACCGGCGGGAAGGTGTTTATTTGCAAATTTTGTGATCATAAAACAACAGTGCAATTTTCCATGGTAAAGCATTTAAGAGTTCACGACAAAGCCAAGATGAACCCAACGTGTGTTAGATGTGTGAACATAAAACCGCAACCTGCAAGATCAGGAGCAGCATAATTTTCTGTATTTAATCTTTGTTAAATTTATAATTTAGTTATTAATGTTCGTGATAATAGTTTTTAAGAATTTTTTATTTAATAAGGTCCTGTTGTGTAATGTGCAATTGTTAATGTTTTGTGGGATTTCATTTATTTAAACATTAAATTTGGATTCCCCAAACTTTAAATTTTTTAAATCATAAGAATTAAGCCATAATAATGTATGTTACTACTATACTTGCCAAAAAATTAAACTACTGAAATGAAAGTAATGTGATCCATATGTTAAAAATGATTAATTATATTTTAAACATAATTGTTAAAATTTAGTAAAACAGTTGTATTTCCAAATAAACTTGTTTCTCCTTTGCGACGTTATGATTTATCAACTTCACGGAAAATTACTTTGAATTACAAATAGTTTTTGATACAGCTCTTGCAGGATATTTTATACGAAACTTTCATATATCTTAACCGGGATATTTACACAAGAGAGGGACTCGGAATTCCAACGATTTTCATAGAATTCCAGTGATTTCAAAGAAAATTCAAAAGATTTACAAGGATTTTCAAACACTGTACACAAAATTTTCGAAATATTTATCCTTTTATATTTTATATACACTTCCAATATTATATTGCAATGTTTCACCTTAGAAATTTGTTATTCAAGTTTTATAAATTTATGATTGAACGTAAATTAATATCCTCGATATATTTGAGGACTTTTTACATGCATGTCAGAACCACTTATATTTGATAGCTGTTGGAATTCATTTCAAGTCAATATATTATAAAAATTATAAATATTCACTAAAAATCGTAAAAAGCAGAATCAGAATAAAGTATTTCTTGACTTTTGATATGATCTCCTTTTAGTAATGCAAGCCCTGTGATATTCGTTTTCACTTATTCACAAATTCAAAAATAATATTAATAGTTTTTCGAAAAATGGGGAATTTGGCAAATTACGTTATTGTTGGTACTCTCAATTGTAAAAATTAAAATGGAATATGCAAATTTAAATTCATTCAATTTTTAGTTCTGCCAAATCAATCGATTACTGATGGTATCTGTACTCTGTCACTCTGAAATATTGTATAGCACACTAAAATTCCACAAATACTTACTCTTCGGCATATCCCATATAGACGTCACCTGAGGAGTCAAATGCATAGAAAATACCTGACCAGATTGTGAAGTACCAGTTAAACAAAGGGTAAGTTTTAGCTAAGCATACACTAGCGTTCATTCCTGCAGGAATGACGAAACCCGAGGGAAAGAATGTGCGTTAGTAAATAAATAGGGAATGCGTGTGCGTTATATCTTTCTTGTAGGGATAGACGCGGTTCTATACCGCAAGATACAACTGTACGTTTTAGTGGTCTCGTATTTTACGTTTAAAATGATTGAAATCATGTCGTGCTTTTTGCACAAGACGACGGGTTTATGTTTCTTGGTATATCTTTCCTCTAGGCTTTAGGAAAAATCCCGCCGTTCATATCAACACAATTCATGCGGTTGTTAGCGGTTAGCAAATGATTATTATTAGTCTTTTCTATCTTGGTTTGTAAGTAGGTTGTTCAATTTCCAAAAAAATTTTTATTAGTACTTGCATAAAGCCATAAAAATAATGAGTACCAAAGAAGAATCTCAAGACAATTTCGATAAGGGCGGTGACCTAAGAAACACCCCAAAATTAATTCTTAAGGACTTTATCGACACCTACAGGGCTCATCCTGCTTTGTAGAAAATACGTGATAAAGAGTTATATAATAATCGAAATTTAAAATTGAAAGGATATTTGGAGCTGATAAATGTTTGGAAAAAACATGATCCTGGAGCCGACATAAAAACTGTCAAATTGAAAATCCAATCCTTACGAGGATCGTTCCGTAAGGAATTAAAAAAGGTAAGTAGGGATTGTCGTAAAGGTTGGAACGGGTTTCGTTTTTGGTGTGTAGTTCTGAAACGGATAGGAATAATGTTAACTTCTATAAAATAAAAAAAAGGGTATGTTGATTGGTTACAACTTTGCTGTAGAAAGTTTTTTGAAATCACAAACGAGTCAAAAGTTATATCTATTTTAATGAAGGCAACTTTTTTAGCCGAAAAAATATTTGCCGTAAAAGGCAAATAAAATTTTAATTACGCTTTTTCCTTTTCTACCATTGCGTTTTGCCAAGTTACATTGCCGTTACCATTGAAATATTGAACATACTCTTCACGGCTCTGTTTTGCTTCTAAAGAGGTATTCCTGGTAGCGTTATGTAGTCCATGTAACTGACCTGTCACAATAATATAATGTTAACGTAACTTAGTTGACATAGCTTTGAAATAACTTAGGGGGTTATTCTGTAACTCTTCCCTTACGTAAGGGATTCCTTACGTAAAGACAACCGTCTCAAAGATAGCTGAAAGGAAACCTATGAAAAGCTATTCTGTAACTCGTCCGTAAGACGTCCCTTAAGCGTAAGGTTGATCTTTACGTAAAGGAAACAACTAATGTTTTTAAACGTGTAGTATTGACGTGATGCGTTTTCATTGGTTAGATTTCGAATTTATTTTTGAGTTTTGACACAAACAAAGCAAAAAACATATAAACGTGTTCCAGAAGTGTCTGCCAGATTTGATTGAAAGTCATTTGATTATCTACATAATATGTACGCAGTGTACAAAATGAGAGACAAAGTTGCAAATAAACGAATTCGCGGCATTAAAACTACCGAAGAGTAATTTAGATTATATAAAATAAAAAAATTCAACTATAAATTCAAAATATTGACCCCTGACACCAATTACAGACGCCGATCCAAATATTCCATAAGGAAGATTATAATTTATCTTACATTTATCTACGTTGATACCACCTCATTCTTGTGGCAAAAATTGTGTATGCTTGTGGAATATTGCATAATATCATGCGATCACATAACCTCCTGGGAGAAATTGATGACAATTTTGCAGAAGATTTTAATGAATATAATAATTTCTAAGTTAATAACAATTTATTGCAATTACTTAGATAGACAGGCTCGTGAAAGTGTTGTCCAAAATAATTGAGGTGGTAATTTGAAGTTCTATCCTTATTTAAACATCGCCATGTGCCCTTCAGAACGTTCCACTTCCTCCCGTTCCACAATGATCTTCCACAATCCCTTCAACGTTCCACAATGAGCGTTGTAATATCTTCCTTGCGGAATATTTAGATCGGCGTCTGGAATTGGTGTCAGGGGTTGCAGAGGATAACCGTACCTATCCCAATAAGTAAATGTAATTTTGAAACAAAATGTACTATAGTTAGATGATCATACATCTACTATTTGGAGTTCGTAAATGAGGCTCTAGTTGTTCAAATAGTTCCATGATCTGAACCATTTTCAATGGATCACTGACAAATTTCTTTCTCAAATTTCTTTTTAATAGTGCACTTTATTTCCTTCCTTGTGTTTCATACAAAATAATATTCATTTTTAAAATAGTCAATTAAAATACGTTATAATTATATATTTTTTATATGATCAACGCTCTAACTTTTCCTTTATGACACCTATCGAACCATCCCTTACGTAAAGGACCGATTTCACGCTGTCAAAGGATTCTTTATGCAAAGGAAATGTTACAGAATAACCTATTCCTTTACATAAAGGAATCCTCTTTATAAAGATCTGTCAGATAAAGACAGTCTTTATGTAAAGGATCCCTTGTACTTACAGAATAGGTTCGTCCTTTACGTAAAGGTTTCCTTTACGTAAGGGATCCCTTATGAGTTACAGAATAACCCCCTTAGTCTGTTTCACGTCCAGAACATAGGAGTTCAATGCAAGTGATCACAATCATGTTAACGGCAATGTATGAGAAATGCCCATGTCAACGCAACGTAAACTTCCAGAAGATAGGAGTTCAATAGAAGTGTTCACAATTATGTTAAGGAAAGGCGATGTTAACGTAATGTTAACTTAACGAAAAAGCAGTCCAGAAAATTTCTAGGATTGTTAACGTTGTCGTTACCATCGAAAATCGACTTGACAGATAACCTTAAAATTTCTTGCTACAATATTTGGTTACTGTCAGTTAACTGCCCGAACGAATTGAGTTTTGATTTTTTTTCTATTAGAAAGAGGACATTTTTCTGAGCATTTTGAGACCGCACTTCGATGCGGATTATCCAGTAGTTTTCGAGAAAACGGCATTTGAAAATCAAAATTTTACATAGGGAATTCATCCGCTCCCGAGTTCTATTGTGAGCCGGTTGCTCACCCTAAGTTTCACTCCTTTCGAGTTGCACCTTTGGCGAATTTGAGCGACCTAGAGGGATGTTTTTAGCGAGTCAGGTAAAAACGAGTCAAGGCAATCGAGATTCTAACCTAAAAACGAGTTCTGCGTTTATTTTTTAAATTATTGCATAATGTTGCGTAATACACCCGATGTACACCCGGCTATGTCACAATCGCGTCTGCCTGCCAACACTAACATAAGACTATATCAGAACGCACGCACCGTCAATAGAACTACATATCTACATTTTGGTTAATTTTTGGCATTTTGCAATCTAGGCTAACTACGCCCCTGCTTACGGCAGGGCTAATTTTTAATTTAATTAAAATTTTTGTTAAATATATCTACGTTTAGGTTAATTTCTGGGATTTTGGAATTTAGGCTAACTACGGCCCTGCTTACGGCAGGGCTAATTTTTGATTTTATTTAAATTTTTGTTTATAGTTAAGCAATAATCCTAACAAATTTTGGGATTACGACGGCTGCGGTTTACGCACCTCGACACTACCTGCTAATGGTAAACTGCACGAATTTGGAGTGCAGTTTACCACAGGGATTAAAATTTCTCTGTTTTGCTCGGAGTGCAGTTTACCATTTTGTTTTACCGTTACTTTAAGTCGTTCGTGCAGTTTACCGTCACCCTTTCTATAATAGTACCATGGTTTTGTGTAAAACTATATTTGCCTTATTGATAAAATGCCATGAGCCGCCACTGAGCTAAACGCCACCTATGGCCGCATTCGCTTTGGCACTTTCCAAGCTTTGAAAGCGTGACGTTGAAAGCGTACGAAATTTGCGTTCGTTTTGGAAAAAAGCGTGCAACGCGCTTTCCAAAGCGAACGGGGTTTAAAGCGATGAATGCTTGAATGTTGGTAATGTAAAATTTACATGTGGTATTAACCTAACTTGTAAAATTATTGCAATTATTACAAGGAGTGAAATATTTAACTTAAATAGTATTTTATGTAATAAGTACGCAAAACATGGTTTTGGCGGACGAATCGTAATTTTCCGGACGAGGCGCTAGCCGAGTCCGTAACATGAAGATGAGTCTGCCAAAACCATTTGCGTACGTGTTGCATACGACGTTTTTTAGTATTAGCTCCGCAAAAAATCATTTTTTTAAAGTAAAATATTATTAATTTTAAATTGACATCAATGCGGTAGTATATTAGAAGGCTTTGCGAAAATATTCATAGCAACAGATTTATTTATTAACGACGCGTTTGTTTACTCAAAAATATTAGTGCGTGGGTTTTTGTTCAAAATTTGCGTTTTATTATTATTTGCAATTATAAGTATAATTTAAAAGTTATCCTATTGTGAAAAATGAGTGCTATATGTGATGGAAGCATTCCAGAATTAATAACGGAAAGAGCAAAGAATATTGTTTTAGATTTGCTGCCAAAAAAATCTCGTAGCCAATACGAAAAGGAATATCAAATATTTCAAAGCTGGAATAATGAAAACAGGTATCAAAATTAGGTATCAAAATTAATTTTAGGACAGGAACAAGGCGAATCATCGTCTGGATCTACCATGACTATTACTGAAGAACTCGTTATAAGTCAAAAAGGAGCTAAAGCTTCAACATCTTCTTTGGAAAATGTTGCATTTTCAGATAATAGTTTTAAATATGCCACAAACTGTAATTTTCATTTTCATATTTCCAAATAGTGTTTTTTGTTTTAATTTATTTTTTATATTTGTGTATAATTATAATAATATGTATATAAAATGAATAAAAATACAAAATTTAATTCAATTGTCACATTTTTGAATAAGCAAATGTGAATCTGCTATTAAAGTACCAGTCCGCAAAAATAGAATTTTTAAGGATTAGTCCGCCAAAATAGAATTTTGCGGACTCGAAACAGTTTCCAAAGTAACCGTTTTGCGGACCAAATACTAAAAAATACTTTTTTAAAATTAAATTAAATTTTTTAAATTAGCAATGATCCCCGAAGAAAATGTGATTCTTTTTGTTGCGGCAGTGAAAGAAATTGTGAACGAAGTTTTTTCTTCTAGTGAAGAGGAAAGTGACCATGACGTAACTCTTGAGGCTCGTAGACTTAAAATATTGACATAATTAGACATAAAAAATTGAAATTAAATTAAAATTTAAATTCAAATTCATTTGCAATTGAATGTGTAGAAAATTTAAAGCAAACATATTCAAATTCAAATTAATTTGCAATTTTGCCACTACAGCGCCACGCTTTTTCCAACCCACCTAAAATGAAAAAGCGAAAAAAAGCGTTTGAAGCTTTCAAAATGGGTGGAGCCAACGCGTATGAAAGCGCGCAAAAGTGCCAAAGCGAACGGGTAAAAAGTGTTTGTCGGCGCTTCGAAGCGAAAAAAATCCCAAAGCAAACGCGGCCTATGTTTAATATCAATTTTAACCTCAAAATTACTGCTTATGTCAAAATATAAATATTTATGTTTCGCAAGCAGAAAAGATGGAAATTATGAATAAAATCGAGTGCAAAGTAGAATCACCTGTTCTAAACACTGAAGCTTTTGATCATAAACCGACTTTTGACTCCCTTGGAAAATCAGGTTTGCAATTACTTGGTTAATTAAAAAATGAAAAATACAATAATTTATTATTTCAAATAATTACGAACTTATTAATTATAGAAAATCATCACTTAGAGACGAAAATCAAAACTGAAGACTATTACTGCAATTTAGAAGAACTGCATCATTCTATTGACATTAAAGATGAAGAAGAAAATGCATCTACCAAGGTCGTCATTGCGAATTGGGGGACAACATTTCGTTGTTATATTTGCAGTATCGAATTTGATCAGGAAACTAGTTTAAAACGACATTTAACTTCTCACTTGCCTAAGAAACAATATCTTTGCGAAATTTGTGATTACAACACTATAGACAGAAGTAACCTAAGAAAACATTTAAAAATTCATACGGATGACAAACCATTTGCATGTAGCTCTTGCGATTATCGAGGTAAGCGTAAAAATGACTTGAAGATACATTTTCAAAAACACTCGGAAGAAAAGAAATTTGCATGTGGAATTTGTGACTACAAAACGAAATATAAGAATTACCTGCAAACACACATAAATTTTCACACTGATGCCAAGGTAGCAAAGGCGTTTGTATGTGGAGTGTGCAACTACGTAACTAACCGGAAGAATGATTTCGGTGTGCATTTAAACAGCCACACGGGTGGCAAAGTGTTTGAATGTGAATTGTGTCCTTATAAGACTACAATGAGAAGAACATTGAACCGACATCTATGTGTTCACAAAGGCGATAAGCCGTTTCGTTGTGAGATTTGTAAATTCAGATGTAAACTAAAATCATCCTTAAATGTTGTGATGCCAGCTTCTGAGTTTGAATTTCGCGCCCCCAAATTTTCAAACTTCAAATCGTCTGCACCAAATACCTAGCCGTACGCTCGTGATCGTCAAATTAAACACCCAAACGTTGTGATTGAAACCTCCATTTCGTAGTAACCTATTCTCCAGATTCTTTTAAAGAACGGACAAGCAGTTCGTGAGACAGACATAACCTTCACTAATGTTTACTAGTTGACATGAATCAGGATGCAACCCAACTTACACTATTTTGTCGTTTGTTTTATCCAGTGCCGTACTCAAATCTATTTGATGTAGGGTTAGTAACAATTAGTTCTTAAAAGTTGATTCAATCAAGAGCTTCGACTCTACGCTTAAATTAAACAACAATAGACATAATAAAACACAGATTGAGGTATGTTTGTATTTATTAGAAAAAAAAAATAAAAAAAAAACACGGAGAATTCGAACAACAGCCAAATCGGCGCCTCTATCATTCATTAATATCATAAACAATTGAATATAATGCTTTACATTTCTATTACTTAATTGGTAAGCTTTCTGTATTTTCGTTTATATTTAATATTCATTTTTCTGACTCAATTTATTATTCCTTAATTAGATACATATTATTATTTCTTTGTAAGAATTTATCTTTAAACTTCTCATTTCTCATTAACATGTAATATTCACATTTTGATTCTAATCATGATCAAACTAACATTTATAATAATTAATTATAGTTGTCTTGGATTCTTATTCCCTTTGGGAGATTTTATATCACTTAGTTTTGACTCTTTTAGTCTACGATGTTTTGTTTTAGAACCTAAAGACAAAGATAACATATAAAATAAACGATACTATCATGAAACCCTTATTGTTACTTGTCAAACAAATGAACTCACTCAGTTAAATAATGCCACTACTTGAAAAACCACATACCAAGATTAACATAATTAAAATAGGGGGGGGGGACTAAAACCTTTGAATCACACACACCTGGCCCTAACTGATATGATGTAATTACCTCCTGGTAATCACGTGACTACACGCTAATGAAAGGACTGGGATGCATCAACTCTCGGTGCAAATCTCATATCAAAATACCTCTAAATCACATACAAACTACTGGTTCGAAATAGTTGCATTATTAAACAAAGCCGTTATTTCATTGTATGCAAGCGTCACCTACGCCGTTTACAAAAACCATAAACGCCCGCCATTTTACAAAACAAAACCCTTTTATCAAACAACCATGTAGTGTAACCAATATTCAACCCAATATGTAATTATTCATAATCTAAGATACCAATATAAATTAACATGCCTAATTACCACACTTTATAATAATTAAACCAAAACACACCAATAAATAAATACAGAAAACCAAAAACCAACTATTTAAATAAATCACCAAGCATTATAAAGCAAAAACAATTTACCGTTACCAATAAGCAAAACCTCTGTCCCTGATACTTAAATAGAGTGAAAATTAAATATCATAAATAGAAAACCATTTGTCCGCTCTGTTAGCGTCCCCTGACTTTACTTAAGCACCTCGTGTTTAAATCAACTTTTGTTATTTTTTATAATAATATAAATGCACTTACGTGAGAATTGCAATTTAATAGCTAATACCTGATAGCAGTTTCAGATTTCTCCTTGATTTATATTCAAATTAAATACAATTTCAAAATTCAAATATTTATCTAACAGCTTCTTATTAGAGCAACCACTCGCTTTCGATATCACTTGAATAAGACCTTGTCGACCTAAACTCACCGACCATCATCCCCCATGGTATCCGTTCATTTTCCCTCACTCTTGAAACCTGTTTCTTTGCCCTCCCACAGATGGCGCTTTTAAATCTAATCAGTGCCGTGCCTTTAACTATAATAATAGCGGCAATTCAAATGTAATGCTAATATTACAGAACGCCCCCAAAGGTTTGCTAAGAAGTATGGCAGTGCTTATTGGTAAACCTTTCATGATCTCATTATGTTGATATTCGCATGTCACAATATTAGATGTGAATGAATTGAGAGCTATGATTTGTATTATGTGGGACTCCCAGGCCGAAGCAAATCAATATAAATATTGATTTAGATGACTCAAACCCACAGCGAACACAGGCATCTCTAGAGGTGGATCCAGACACTGCGAGGCTGAAGCGCGCGGCAGCCTCGGGATACAAGCCTCGCGCTGTGTGGACCATGTTTCCTGCGAGGCTGCCGCGCGCGGCACGCTTCGCGCTGTGTGGACGATAATTTTCTTATAGGAATTTCATTAAGTAGACATGTGTCGAGCGAGGCAAAGCTGCCTCGCTAGCCACATCGGAATGGTCTAGCCCATGTTTACAGTAACGGAGATACAAAACGGAGCTGCCTCGCTGCGAGCCAAATTTTGTCGGTCGACTCAAAGAAAAGACTACGTACAAAAGTGGTCGAGTAAATAAACAAAGTTTCCAAACAGGATAAAGTTAACATTACTGTCATACTTGGGTATTTAATTGAAGATATATTGCCATTAAGTGTTCAATTTTAGGTGTTATTTATTACATAATTTATGACCATGTGCATTTCAAATTTTAAAACTTTTAAAATTTTAGCCTAACTTGTCATTGTCTAAACACGTCATTTTTATACATATTAGTTTAAAAATAGGAATATGTTGTTATTTTCCAGCAAACAATTGTTTTCTTTTTTTTATTGATTAATTAGTAGGTAATCGGCAAATAAAAATGCAAAATTGTAAAAGAACATCGCAAACTAACTAAATTGATAATAAAATAAATACATAATTAGTTACTTTTAGGTAATCATTATAAAATTGATTAGTACTACAATTATTTAATTACAGAAAGAATGAATGTTATGATAAAATTTTCATAGATGTAAAAAAAACATTATGCAAGTTGTAGGTAGGTAATTATTATTAGTTTATCGACTTCGTTTAGTAATTATTTTTCGAACTTATAAATCAGAAATAATAAACCTCAGGTAAGTGCTATGATATTCACAACAATAACACCAATATATCTTTTACTAACGTTTTCACGCTACTTAAAGAATAAGTGTAACTGGTAATATTTTTGAAATAAATAAGAAAGGTTTATCCGTGAACTTATTTATTCTTTCTTAAAAAAAATTTTTAATTATTTCTTTAAAAGATTGGATTTATAACTTCCATGCTCCGTTTACACGGTATTTATATACTCAGATGCCATGATAAGATGTCAACTAACTGGAGATGCATTCTACAGAGGCAACTACGCAATCGCAGGGGATACATTTGAAGCAGCCTTGAAAATTCTGGCTCGCGCTAGCTGAGACACAATTGGTCCCCACTGAGCGAGGCACCTGCCTCGCGCAGCAGCCGCGCGCGGCAGCCTCGCAGTGTCTGGATCCAGCTTAGGAGTGTTGTTCATTATCTAACTACTTGAGGCAACATTTCAGTAAGAGCGATAGTTATTTACATTATCGGCAATAGCAAACAAAGCATTTGAACAAGCAATAGCAAACAAAAAAATTGAACAAGCAAAGCAGTAAAATAATCAATGACTGTATATGTTTAACAGAATGGATCTTTGTAGTTTTGATCGTACTGATCAAATTACACATTGGCATTATTAATGACTGATTTTAAATCCTTTGAACTTAACATAATTTATAACTACCATGCATTAGACCTACAAATATCAAGAAACGACCAATAAGACCGGATTTTCCTAACTCATTGATTGCCTCACTAGAGTCCAACGGTATAGATCCCATTTGCGTCCAGGAGATGGTGCAACCCGGAGCTGTCAACAAACCCACAAAACAGCAACTCTTCTTATTTTTAACCCTACTATTACTCTACTTCTACTTTATAGTACAATTTCAAATTACTTATATTATAATTCCCTTTTATCTCATCAGTATCAAAATCTATTAAAGTGTAAACATTTGGATGTGGATTACCTATTATTTTATATGGACCTGAGTATAGAGGACAAAATTTCGCGACTATATTATGCGCTGCATCAGAAATATGATGTTCGCGTAGCAAAACCAAATCGTTGATATTTAACTGATCATTATACGTTTTATAAAATTTCTTTCGGTATTCACTGGCTTGTATTAATCTATCTCTAACTTCCGATCTAATTTGTTGTGTGGGTTTAACCGGTGACGGTGGAATTAATGATAACATTAAGCTTGATAATTGATTAGGTGGATTATAGCCCTGCAGTATTTCAAAAGGTGAATAACCTGTAGATAAATGCGGTGTACTATTAAATAAGACCTCAATGTTGTGTAGATGATGTACCCACCCTGAATGTGACTGTCCGCAATATGTTCTAAACAACCGTCCTAACTCACGCATAACCCTTTCAGTGGGATTCGAACCTGGATGCCGTATGGATGAATATGTGATTTTAATTCCCGCTCGTTCTAATACTGACTTCCACTTTCTTGATATAAACTGAGTACCGTGGTCACTCAAAACTACTTTAGGTTTAATAATGTTAGCAAAATCATTAACAATTTTCTGAGCTGATATCGTGGCTTGTGCTCGGCGCAATGGATATAATTTAACAAATTTCGAAAATGAATCAATTACTACAAAAATATATGAGAATCTCCCACGTCCTTTGGGTAATGGACCATAATAATCCACCGTTACTAAATCACCGGGATTGTCAACAATGATTGGATGCATGGGTCCTATTAACTGACGATTAGCGTGTTTTACCTTTTGACAAACGTCACATGACCTAACAATTCTCCTAACGTGATCAAAAACCTTCCTAAAATAAAAATTGGCCTTTATTATTTGCATAATCTTGGTTATTCCAAAATGACCATACAACTGATGCACTGCGTTAACGACACGCCCTATCATTTCCTCCGGTAACGCAACTTTACTGCTATTTGTTATCACATCCTGACATATTAAAATATCCCCACACATCTTGAATCTAGCATCCTTTACTATTGCCCTATTGTCCCCTGTACAAATTCGTTTGTAAATCGGACCTAAATACTGATCTGACTTTTGCGCTTCTCTTAATTGATCAAATGACATTTCTAATTCGTCCCACCCTAAAACTTCAAATAATGCGACCAAAATCTCCGAATCCTGTGACGCAACAATTGGTTGGTTTCGCATCCCTGCTACTTGTGAAGTATCTGCTGCTGAACATCGCGAGAGTATATCCGCAACTACATTATCACGCCCCCGGACATGCTCTACCTCATAATTATATTCGTTTAATATCATTGTCCACCTCGTTAACCGATCATTCAATAGCCTACATTGTTTTAAGAATTTAAGTGCGTAGTGGTCCGTCCTGATTATTACTCTATTACCTAGCAAAATACTTCTAAACTTTTGCAAACCAAAAATTATAGCTAATAATTCCTTTTCCGTGACCGTATAAACTAACTCAGGCCCATGTAGTACACGACTAGCAAATCCAACAACCCCATGTTCCCCGCTTTCATCCAACATCTGATATAAAACCACCCCTAAAGCAACGTCCGAAGCGTCAGTCTGAAGATAGAATATCTTAGACATATCGGGAAAGTGTAACATGACAGTATCAATGAACAATGTTTTAATCCTTTCGAATGCCTCATTTTCATTAGACCCCCATTCCCATCTAGCTCCTTTCTTCAAAAGACGAGTTAATGGCGCGATTGAATGACTGTACCGTAAAGCAAACCTCCTATAATAATTGCATAACCCAATAAAAGCCCTTAATTGTTTGACCGTACTTGGTGGTGGAAATTCCCTAATTGACCTAACCTTTTCTGGATCCGTTGAAATACCGCCTGTCGATAAGATGTGCCCTAAAAATTTGACCTCATTACGAAAGAAAAACGTTTTATCTAAGTTTATGGTCATGTTTGCTTCCGATAATTTACCAAAAACTACCTCCAGGTGTTTCAGATGCTCTTCGATTGAACCTGAGACGACTAGTAAATCATCAACGTAATTTACAGTAAATTCGCGTACCTCTGGACCTAGCACGATATCCATTCCCCTCGTAAAAGTACCCATAGCCGTTTTAATACCAAATGGAAGAACCTGATACGTGTACGACTTACCCTCAAACAAAAATGCCGTGTATTTTGTGCTATTACTATCTAGTGGAATTTGCCAATACGACGCTCGCAGATCGATTGTGGTCATAAACTTTACCTCCCGAAATGACTGAAAGATGTCCTCTGGTGTCCGTGGTGATTCCGTATCCGCCACCATCTGTTGATTCAACCACCTAGCATCTAAGCAAATACGTACCCCCCCGTCTTTCTTTCTAACAACAGTCATTGGACTGGCAAATGGCGATGATTCGCGTTTTATTACCCCCAAATCTAGCATATGTTGAATCTCTTTTCAAACCTCTGCTCTCAAACTATGTGGTATAGGATATGGTCTACGAATGAATGGCTTTTCGTCGTGTAATTTAATACTGTGAATATATTTAGAAGTCCTACCCGGAATATCACTAAAAATATTCTCATATTTATATAGCAAATTTAATAACCTATCTGATTTCTCTCGACACAACCCCGTCTCCTTCACCTTGATTTGGAGTGCCTCAAATTTAGTAGTACTAACCCCTAACTGATCTAACGCGCTACATTGTCGTAGTATAGAGCTTCCACTAGAACATCTGTCCAACTGAAAGTTACAGCTAGTGACCTCGCTTGGTCCTATAGCAAATGCGACACCCTGTGGTTGATTATTTATTAGTATGTGAAACATATTCCGATCAAAATCTATCCTGCCTTTGACACCCTCAATCCAATCTACCCCTAATATAACTGGCCTTATTAGATTCTTGACTACCAATGTTACCTGTAGAAAGGTAGCGTCTAATCCCTCAATATGAAATTCTAATAAAGTCTGCATCCTAATCTTTGTACTGTGCTGTCCCGTTGCAGTCTTCAATTGTGTACACGTCACCGGTAAAATGGGAAGCATCCCGTTAGCCCTAATATTATTAAAATGCCCTTCATCGATACAAGTAACCTCGCTGCCGCTATCTAACAAAGCTAATAATTGGTGCGATTGACATGTTATAACTAAGTGTGGTAGTCCCTTTGACATAGATAGTCCAATGTCCTTCCCTAAAGTTGATAACACAGTTTCCCCCTTGTACTTATCGCGAGTGAATGCAAGTGCCGTTAATATTCCCTCATTTCGTTTTCCTAAACCATGACCATATTTCCAACCTTGTGATCGCAACATATCTACACTTTTACCGTACATCGTCCCTAATCTACTTTCTACTACCGGTTCTAATAATCCTACCTGAAAATATTCGTCAAATTCTAAACTGTTATTGATGTCCCCTAATTCTGTACCCTCTTTGACAAAATTAATAAACTTAACTGATAGAGGTGGGAAGTTTTTAGTATTTAAGAGCGTGAATTCCTTCCCTAATCCGCTCTTGACCCGTTTCCCGACCTCTTTTCTTGACCTAATTGTCCATCCATATTACCCGTAATGGCCAGAGTCCCCCCTCTCCTAGCTAACGCGTTAATTGCTCGCGGTCCTGAATTTCGCCCTGCATCGTTTCCATTGTTCTTCGAAAAATTGACGTTGTATGGATTGTACCTTCTCCGAACCTTTTCCCCTTCGTCCCTATTCGCCTCTTCCCTCTTTAATAACAATAACGCTGACGTGACCGTCTTTTCCGAAGTAACTCCCCATAACGATCGGATACTCTCCGGAAATTGCCTCATTACATTATTTAACATCATTGATTCACTCTGGACGATAGTTATGGTTTTCAACTCGTTCAATTGCCTAATGAAATAGTCCGACATCTTTAGCGGTCCCCCAAGTTGATAACAGTGGCTTAATCGTCTAGCCATGACCGACATTTGTATTGGTTCCGACCAATAATATTCGAGAAACGCGTTTCTAAAATCCCCATATTCTGTCCAACTATTCTTATTTAAAGTCGCCCATTCCTCCGCGTTATCCTTTAAACAATTAATCGCTGTTTTCAATTTGCTTTTACTGACAACTTTCCGTTCTGACCAATATTCCTCGAATTTATTAAGAAAATGTACCGGATTAAATTTAGCTTGTCCATTAAAAGTTGGTTTCTCGATCATATTGTTCAGGGTCGATTTAGTAGTCATGAGCGTGACAGCTATCTCCTGCCAATCTGTACCTGATGGGTCCAGAACTGTATGTTGTGAAGCAACATTAGTCAACTCGCTTGTCACTCCGCTGACTACCTCACCTTCTCCTATCCTACTATTACTACCGCTAGCATTACTCTGACTACTACCTGATGGTTGGGTCCCTTCACCTACAGATGTGGCTACTTCCACCGTTCTACCTACAGCTGGTCCACGAATTTCGGCTATCAAGTCCTTCAATTCCTGCTCCCTGCGCTTGCTCTCCTCCAACTGCTTCTGCTGATTTTGTATGATTTCAAACAACCCCTGCAGGTTAATATTTCTACCACTTGCTGCATAGCCATGGTCACCACTTCCATTAACTTCCTGGTTCGTATTCATCGTAATAACCGTTTAATTCAAAATCAACAAAATTCTAAAATTTAAACAAAGATTAATAACTCCTCTCAACTACTGCTTTGTCTTTGCAACGTCCTAATCCTGGTCACGGCACCAAATGTGATGCCAGCTTCTGAGTTTGAATTTCGCGCCCCCAAATTTTCAAACTTCAAATCGTCTGCACCAAATACCTAGCCGTACGCTCGTGATCGTCAAATTAAACACCCAAACGTTGTGATTGAAACCTCCATTTCGTAGTAACCTATTCTCCAGATTCTTTTAAAGAACGGACAAGCAGTTCGTGAGACAGACATAACCTTCACTAATGTTTACTAGTTGACATGAATCAGGATGCAACCCAACTTACACTATTTTGTCGTTTGTTTTATCCAGTGCCGTACTCAAATCTATTTGATGTAGGGTTAGTAACAATTAGTTCTTAAAAGTTGATTCAATCAAGAGCTTCGACTCTACGCTTAAATTAAACAACAATAGACATAATAAAACACAGATTGAGGTATGTTTGTATTTATTAGAAAAAAAAAATAAAAAAAAAACACGGAGAATTCGAACAACAGCCAAATCGGCGCCTCTATCATTCATTAATATCATAAACAATTGAATATAATGCTTTACATTTCTATTACTTAATTGGTAAGCTTTCTGTATTTTCGTTTATATTTAATATTCATTTTTCTGACTCAATTTATTATTCCTTAATTAGATACATATTATTATTTCTTTGTAAGAATTTATCTTTAAACTTCTCATTTCTCATTAACATGTAATATTCACATTTTGATTCTAATCATGATCAAACTAACATTTATAATAATTAATTATAGTTGTCTTGGATTCTTATTCCCTTTGGGAGATTTTATATCACTTAGTTTTGACTCTTTTAGTCTACGATGTTTTGTTTTAGAACCTAAAGACAAAGATAACATATAAAATAAACGATACTATCATGAAACCCTTATTGTTACTTGTCAAACAAATGAACTCACTCAGTTAAATAATGCCACTACTTGAAAAACCACATACCAAGATTAACATAATTAAAATAGGGGGGGGGGGACTAAAACCTTTGAATCACACACACCTGGCCCTAACTGATATGATGTAATTACCTCCTGGTAATCACGTGACTACACGCTAATGAAAGGACTGGGATGCATCAACTCTCGGTGCAAATCTCATATCAAAATACCTCTAAATCACATACAAACTACTGGTTCGAAATAGTTGCATTATTAAACAAAGCCGTTATTTCATTGTATGCAAGCGTCACCTACGCCGTTTACAAAAACCATAAACGCCCGCCATTTTACAAAACAAAACCCTTTTATCAAACAACCATGTAGTGTAACCAATATTCAACCCAATATGTAATTATTCATAATCTAAGATACCAATATAAATTAACATGCCTAATTACCACACTTTATAATAATTAAACCAAAACACACCAATAAATAAATACAGAAAACCAAAAACCAACTATTTAAATAAATCACCAAGCATTATAAAGCAAAAACAATTTACCGTTACCAATAAGCAAAACCTCTGTCCCTGATACTTAAATAGAGTGAAAATTAAATATCATAAATAGAAAACCATTTGTCCGCTCTGTTAGCGTCCCCTGACTTTACTTAAGCACCTCGTGTTTAAATCAACTTTTGTTATTTTTTATAATAATATAAATGCACTTACGTGAGAATTGCAATTTAATAGCTAATACCTGATAGCAGTTTCAGATTTCTCCTTGATTTATATTCAAATTAAATACAATTTCAAAATTCAAATATTTATCTAACAGCTTCTTATTAGAGCAACCACTCGCTTTCGATATCACTTGAATAAGACCTTGTCGACCTAAACTCACCGACCATCATCCCCCATGGTATCCGTTCATTTTCCCTCACTCTTGAAACCTGTTTCTTTGCCCTCCCACAGATGGCGCTTTTAAATCTAATCAGTGCCGTGCCTTTAACTATAATAATAGCGGCAATTCAAATGTAATGCTAATATTACAATGTTCATGTAAAAACTCACTTAAAAGAGAAACTTTTTGCATGTGACATTTGCGACTACAAAGCAACTACAAGACCGATATTACAGATTCATTCAAAAATTCATGGTTTTGAAAAACCTTTCGAATGCCAAGTTTGCGAATATAAGACCCACAATAAGCGGTCTTTAGATCGACACTTAAAATTTCACGCAGATGGCACGATGTTTGAGTGTGCATCCTGCGACTACAAAAGTAAGTATAAAAGTAATTTGCGTGCACACATAAGAAGGCACACAGGTGAAAAGCCGTTCCCGTGTCCAATTTGTAGTCTTAGCTTTGTAGAAAAATGTGAATTGACTAGACATTTACCGGTGCACACCGGCGTAAAGTCTTTTAAGTGTGATAAGTGCAGTTACGGAACAAATAGAAAGGATTTATTAAGACAACATTTAATAATCCACAATATCGGAAAACCATTCGTTTGTGATATTTGTGATTTTAAAACTAAGCGTAAGCCTGATTTGCTTAAACATTTAAAAATTCACTCGGGCGACGAACCCTACGTGTGTGAAATTTGCAACTACAGAACCATATATAAAGGGAGCTTACAACGGCACTTACAGAAACACATCGACGTAAAACCATTGGTCTGCAAACTTTGTAACTTTGAAACCACGCACAAAAGGAAATTCCAAACACACTTAAACAGACACGTGAATGAAGAAAAGCAGTATCCGTGTGAAGTGTGTGGCTACAAGACCAAATCTAAAAGAAACTTTGAATGCCATTTGAAACTTCACACCGGGGAAAAACCGTTTTCCTGTAATATTTGCGACTACAGAAGTATTCGTAAGATAACTTTAAATAAGCATTTGCGAAAACACGAGAAATATCAAATAATCGACGAAAACTTACTTGTGTGCGACATTTGTGACCTGCAATTTCAAAGCAAAGAAAGCTTTGAAACTCATTTAATAGTTCACTCGGATGAAAAGTCAGTTTTCTGTGAAACTTGCGATTTTAAAACTCCTAGTAAACTACATTTAAGAATGCATTTGAAAATTCACCCAATTGAAAAACAGAACAAAAGGAAATTCCAAACACACTTAAACAGACACGTGAACGAAGAAAAGCAGTATCCGTGTGAAGTGTGTGGCTACAAGACCAAATCTAAAAGGAACTTGGAATACCATCTGAAAATTCACACCGGGGAAAAACCGTTTTCCTGTAATATTTGCGACTACAGAAGTATTCGTAAGATAACTTTAAAAAAGCATTTGCGAACACACGAGAAAAATCAAATCGACGAAAACTTACTTGTGTGCGACATTTGTGACCTGCATTTTCAAAGCAAAGAAAGCTTTGAAAGTCATTTAATAGTTCACTCGGATGAAAAGTCAGTCGGTGAAAAAAAAAGAATGCATTTGAAAAATCACCCAATTGAAAAACAGTTTGTTTGTACGGTTTGTAATTATAGGACGAGGTTTAGGAGTAGCTTGGCTGTTCATTTAAGAACTCACACTGGCGAAAAGCCGTTTTCGTGTGCAATTTGTGATTATAGAAGTACAACTAAGCACGATTTACAAAGTCACATGAAAGTTCATACAGGTGAAAAGCCATTTGTGTGTGGGATTTGCTTATACAGATCTGCACAAAAATGTAATTTGAGGAAACACATAAAGAAACATATGAGTGATAAGCCGTTCTTTTGTGAAACTTGTGGTTACAGAACGTTGTATAAGCATAATCTAACGAATCATATGACGATTCACAAGAGTAGGAAGGCTTTTACGTGTGAACTTTGCGATTATAGCAGTTCAAAGAAGAATCGTCTAATAAATCATTTAAAAATTCATACCAGCAAAAAACTATTGCGTTGTGCACTTTGCGATTATATAACCAATATTAAAAACAAATTAATAGTTCATTTACAAATACACAGAAATTGCAAATCGACGTGACCAGCAATCCAATTTAAACAATCCATATGTGAGGAGAAGGAAGAAATAAAAATCTGACCGTCCAATAAATTTCTAGGTGGATGTTTATCCACCTACGGTTATACCCAATGTAGTAATGAAGCTACCTGAGATGTTAATTCATAAAATCGTGAACCTATTCATGAATAGGATAGGATAAAGGCAGACAATTATCTCAAGTTTAGTGACATCAATACTCTTTGGTGACATATATCACCACTTTGCACGTTCCACGTAATAACACGTTATTTCAATGGTTGAACTGACATCGAGTGAGAAGTGTCTGTGACCAAACGTTGCTAATGAATTTATTTTTCAGTTTCTCGAAGTCGCACAACAGTGTTTGAGAAAATAAATACTTTTATTTCACTATTTAAAAAGTTTTAAATTTCTGTGATTAATTTAATGTTTTAATAGTTGAGAGTTAATTAGGTAAATGTTTTGTTCTAATAGTTGATAGTTTATAGATCAAGCGAGAGTCGACCTTCCTAACACCACTGATTACAATTACAAGAAATTCATTTAAATATTTCAGAGTGGACATAATCAAAAATGAAACAAATGCATTGGTTAGTCGAAACTCCGCTCTTCCACGTTATTAATGGACATTTTTCGATATTCTCACAAATAAAGATATGAATAGCGCCGTAAGTGTAAAATATGTAGTTTCAATAAGGAATTTTTCTGAATTGTAGGCCACAGCATAAAACATTCATGTCTTTCCATATCTTTTCATAGTAATAGCGCAGTTTTAAAATTGATTTTAAGCCCTTTAAATTTATTTTTTCAATATTTTTTACTGATTTAAATAACGTCAACTTGTTTTTGGGGTAATTTTTGCAATTTTCTCCCCCCCCCCCTGTACAGGACGAATTCTTGACGAACAACGGAATTTTGTTATTTAGGGATTAAGGAACAAATTAAAATAGGTTCCAGCTTTTAACTCCCACTGGCCAACAGAAATCATTTCTAGACGACTTTTGGTGGTACGTGAACTCTACTAACAATAGGTTTGTTCGTGCTAGTTACACCTTTTACACTTTAAGTGTAAAAAGTGTAATTTACACTTTAACTTTTTCCCGAAAGTGTAAGTTTAGCGCGAACACAAAAAGTGTAACTTGAGTATAACTCCACCCCTTGAAATCAAATTTGCGTTGGTAGGTTATGTTGGTACCTAACCTAATTTGTCATTAAATATAAAAATCTATAAAAGACCAATATTTAGCAAAAAAATACCAAGTTAAATGATTTTCTCCTTCCGCATTCCGAATCATCCACGCCGTTTTAATCATTTTTAAATAAGAACAAAGTAAAAATAGTAACTAAAAATAGTAAATCGTAAATTGTTAGTAATTAATAGTAAATAAAAAAATTAAAGACAAAGACTTGATATAAAAATATATTGTTAACGTTTTATTTTTAGCAACTATTACTTTTAGTTTTTAAGTATGCATTTTTAAATTTCATTTTTAAAAATCTAAGAGCCAATCAAAATTAAGTGTAAACGGTGTAAACTTTTACACCTGCTCCAGAGCTGGTGTAAAAAGTGTAAGAAAAGTGTAATTACACTTTCTAGCACGAACAGAGCGCTCGGCTAGCACGAACAGAAAAGTGTACACTTTCTTTACACTAAAGTGTAAAAAGTGTAGCTAGCACGAACAAACCTAATATTAATAGATTAAAATTAGAGATTACCGCTAATCCGCTTAGGGTTCGGGACGTAATTTATCCGTGCCTTTTTTTACCACTTCAAAAACTTAAAAGTAGTGACCACGGAACGCAATTTTGATGCGCCTCACTTTTCACGTGACTAAATGCGCTGCAAATACCAAAATAAAACTCATATTTATCATATCTTCTCTTGATTGTATTATGCGTCAACTGTATCTGCAGATAAACTGGCCAGTGAATGGATACTCTTAGGCAGTACAGTGGCGTAGCTAGAGCTTTTGCCGCCCGGGGCGGTCTGATATTTTACCACCCCCTACCAAAAGAATTCTACTTAAATTAAAAAAAAAGCAAAAAAAAAAAAAAAAAAGGTCATCGAGATGTTCGTAAACAAACATTCGACATCCTCTTGCTTTTGTCAAACCCACAATTTTTACATACCGCAATCTGCCGCCCCCTAAATATATGCCGCCCGGGGCGGTCTGCCCCTCCCCCCCCTCCTAGTTACGCCACTGAGGCAGTATATGTGAAATAATAAAAACCGGCGTTTGTCTGTGTCAAAAAGTCAGGATTGGTTGAAAATTTACCAATCAGCTAAAGAAGTTTAGATTGCTAATAAACGAAGAGACAAATAAGAGGCCAGTTACCGAGAAAATGACATAATAACATACTTGATGTAATTATGATCAATATTTCCTCACATTTAGATCACATACAGTGCCACCAATATAAGAAAAACTCCGGAAAATATGTCAACTATTTTGATATAAATTGGAGTGAACCAATGAACATCGAGTAATTTCTCAAGTACATTCTGTTGTAAAAGTTACAAATCGTTACAATTACAATTGTTCGTTTTTGTGTTTTCATATTTGAGCTTTATTGTCTACAGAAAAGTGTTATTTTTAGAACAAATATGTTCATAGCTATATTAAATAAACCAATTTAATTAAACATTATTTGGTAAGTACTTTTTTAGGTTAGAATGCACTTTAATTTTAACAAAAAGATATTAAAAATTTGGAAAACCAAATTTTAACATTTTATCGACTGTTCTATGATAATAAAGAAGAGAAAAACTAAAAAGTTTTAGCGCCATATTCATATAGCCAAAGCCGGGCTTCATTTATTGCAAGAGAATTACGTTTTGCGTAATTCATAAAGTTGCTTACTTAGTAGGACGCTTGCAAAACCTTTCAATATTACACCACTGTATGGCGCTAAATGTTTAGTCGCTGCTTAAAGTTTTAAGCATTGCAAATTACGAGTGGAGACTTTGGCAGAACTTGGTACTGCGTCCATCAGCGGTTGACTGAGGAAGATCCATCTCGTTAGAGTAAGATCGAAACTCGAGTCTCAACCTAGGTGGCGCGGTCCATGTTTTTGTCAAACAATCTGCTCTTGCAACTTGAAACAAAAGTTGGTGCTACTTGTTTGGTGTCAATAAAAACAGTGGCTGGATATTTGAAAGGTAGTACCTTATCTAATATGATAGGTCATCTCGACTGAAGGCTTATAAAAATTTTTAGTTTTTCTCTTCTTTATTATCACTTTAATTTTCTTTTGAGTGTACATATTTAATTACATCAGCGCCAGCTACACCCCTTCAGAGCTTTTCTTAATGTGGTTCATCATTGTGATGTTGATGCTTACCATTAGCAACAATAAAATAGGGTTACAGGCAGAACCGCATAAGCATAAGCCCATGAAGCCCGGGCTTGTGGCGCAAAATTTCAGGAGACAGCTTTCTTTTCACTATAAATTATTCTAAGAAAAAAATTGGTCAACTGTAAAGTCGAGAACAAGGGCGCAAAATATTAAAGGCTTGCGGCGTCAAACTTGCGTATACGCCTCTGGTTACAGGTACCATTTCCAATGGTTAGGTTGGTACACTTCACTTGATATGAATAAGTATATAATGCCAAATGCAAATGATAATGCATAATTCAATCGGGAATCACTTTGCTAATTGCAGTTAAGTTGTTACGGCGTCAAGAGTTTTAATTACAAGATGAATGTATACAAAAAATTCGATGTCGATGAAAAATTGAAGGCTATTGAACGTTTCCATCGCGGTGAACCAAAGGTAGCAATAGGACGCTCATTAGGTGTTTCAGAATCGACCCTACGTGGTTGGATCAAAATGGAAGAAAAATTAAAAGAAACAAAAATGGGCACAAGAAGAGGAAAAAATCGTTCTCTTCCATGTAAAGCTGAAACTGATGACAAGTGTGAATTGGATAATTTGAATACAGAAATGGAAGACTTGGAATATTTCAGGTATACGAAATATTTTACCTTTGAAGCAGATGACGAGTGTGGGTTGGACAATTCGAATACAGAAATGGAAAACTTGGAACATTTGAGGTACATGAAAAATTTTACTTTTGAATTTTCTAAATACTTTTTATGCGCCACCGAATATTTTACAAACGCATACGAAGAATTATCAATAGAGTTTAAAAATTTACTTAGTACGATTCCACTTGAAGATCAAAAAAATTTGATGATTGAAAGTAATTTGGATAATGTTTCAAAGGAAACGATAATAAAACTCATAGAAGAATACATACAAAATGTGGATAAAGTGTTGAATGGCTCCAAATTGTTTGAAGAAGTTCGCTCCCAACTATTAAGTACTTTAGATGACAACATTAAAAGTGAAGAATCCGCTATCTGCCACCAAAGAAATGTAAAGTGAAAGAAGTAAATAATTTGAAAAATTGAAATTATTTTATTGTAAAAGTATTTATTTTTGAGAATTTGACTCAAGTTTTAAATTATCAGGTTGGCAAATTAATATCTAATATAAATAATAAAACCTTTTCTTATAAATCAAAATGTGGTTTTGTCTTCAGTCAAATGGTCATCTTCTTAGATGAATATTTTCCTTTATAAACCTAACCAAAGCTTTTGATATCAGACAATAAGCAGTAGTCACATTTCGTACGAGATGCAAATGCAAATCGTTTGACAGAAATAAGGATCGCATTAACCTAGATGAAGACTGGAGTTTCGATATTACTCTGTGTCTCCCCGATTGATCGTTGGAAATTACGATACCAAGTTATGTCAAGACATAATTCCTTATAAATTGTGCAAAATTTAATTTATTACATGTGTAGATTCCTTGAAATGAATCAAGTTCAATTGTTATGGTGGAAGAGTGTGGGTGTCGTTTTAGAGATTTTGGATATTGGTACGGACTTGATCCTCCTCTCTTTTTGCCCTGAGTTGGCGGGAACATAGTTAATTAAGGCTTATAACGGCATTATGAGATGAAAGTAGGGCTTTTCTATTCTCCGATATATAAATGATCCTAATTATGCTGGAATATTTGTTTGCAATCAAAGAGTGTCTGAAAGAACTAGTGACGAAGGAAATGCCAATTTTTAATTTTTATTTTATATTTCTTATTGTGTTGTTATTGATTTGTTTTATTTAATTATTTTAAACTGCTTGATGTAGTAGTAGTGTTGAAGGGAGTAATGAGAAAAACCATCAGCTACACTGGAACGATAATAAACCGCGAGGTGCACACATCGTGACATACACCGATTTCGTAATTACAATGGTCAAATGGTCCCTGATCACTAAAACGTTAAGAACCAATGTTCTACGGATATGCAAATTGATCGTTTGGGACGAATGCACGATGGCCTACAAGAGGTCACTAAAGGCGCTCACTAAAAGATCTTCGTGACAATCAAAGATTTTTGGTGTAGCCATGTGTCTGTTGTCCGCTGATTTTCGTCAGACTCTTCCAGTTATTCCACGATCAATTGTAGCTGACGAACTAAACGCATCCTGGAAATTATCAAATTTGAAGACATTTGGGTATGTGAAGACACTCCAATTGACGACTAACACATGCGAGTGGTTTTGCAACAAGATCGAAATGCAGATGTGTTATTATTGAAGCAATTGTTGAACATTGGTAATAGACAAATCGTAGTTGACATCTCGACCGGATTCGTCACATTGCCCACTAATTTCTGTTAGTTGACCGAATCGAAGAAGGAGCTCATTCGGCGTGTTTTTTCCGAACGTAGCGCAGAACTTCAAAAACCATATAAAAAAATATGTTCAAGAGAACGGCCCAATATAAAATTTTTGCGCAATAAAATAAACGATTAACAATAATAATTGATGTCACAAACAAAATCTTAGCTTTCGATGTCTTCTTTCTTGATGGTCGCTAGGAATTTCCCCCAAAAAAAATGAAAATGGAAGCTTGCAGCGAGTTCCGATATAGGTGAACAGGTGGAACACTGGATATCAATCGAGCCAGAGATATTATACCAAATAAAACGAAAAGGTACAAAGGTAGCGTCACGATCGATATACTGCAATATGGGCAATCCAAAAAAATAGAAAAATGGTAAAACTGTGAACCACTATTAACACCCTAAAAAAATTCAAACTCAACAAATGTGGATTTAAATTGTCAAAAATATATACCTCTAGAATCTGTAGATGTTATGTGAGGGTTGTTAGTAAAATTTCAAGCGTTGCAATTTACTGGACGAATTAATCCTTCGAATGAAGATGAGATTACTTCCCAAAGTGCTTAACCAAGCCGGTACAGAAAAAGAAATCCAAAAATACGTAGTAATCAATATTAATCCCAAATAAACTTGGATGAAAAATTACACCATTTTCACAAAAAAATTTATCAACTATAACGTCCAAATATAATTACTTGACTCAAAAATTTGTAATTACTTTTCTCAAGATCGCTAATTCAATAACGAAAAATGTGCATGTTATCATGTTGATAATGACTCTTGTTGAAATTTAAAATCTTAAAAGTGAATTAATATGCCACCTTTCGAAAATTATTTTAAAACAATTTAAATTCCGTTAATACAAAATCGAACCGAAACACAACTCTTATAAAAAAACATCCCTCTAAATCACCCCTGTCAATTTGGAACTTTTTTATTAATTTTCTCGTGTTATTATGCCAATTTAAATAAGTCATTAAAGTCAAAATCTGATTTTTGGCCACTTTTTTGTGTTTTGGTCCCACTGTGCAAACGGATAGAAATATTTCGTTGATTTGTATTGACTATTCAATTCACCGCCTCTCATCTCTCAAAATTGGACCAATAAAAATGTTGTGTGTGAGATTTCATGGCCAAGCAAAATAAACTGTAGTGACTATTTCACTCAGCTATCATTAGACCACTGGAATGAAAAAACAACGAAACGTTCAGCCAATAGCAATCGAATTGCAGCGATAATTCTACTCATGTATAAAGCAATGCATAAGAAACGTCAAACTTGAAAGTTTGCTAGCGGATAAAAATTGTACTAATAGTAGGGGATACGAATAGGAAAAGATCTTCACCGATCTGTTTACGGGATGAAATATATTTTAAATCAAATTTAGTATGTTAATAAATATATCGCGTATGGGTTGCCTAAAAAAATCCTGACCAAGCTATGTTTAATTAAATATTCAAAAATGACATTTTATTTAAAATTACACCGACGTGTTTACGGAATAAATTTAATACCAACCGAAAATATGAAGCCTATAGAATATGCTAACGTAGGGTTGCCTAATTTTTTCCTGGCCCAACTAAAGGGTTGCCAGGTTTAAAGAGGTAGTCGAAAATAGATATCTTCACCCATTTGTTTACGAAATGAAACTTATATCAAAATGAGCGCCCTTTCATAGTGAACACGATAATATAGGGTTGCCTGCGAAAAACCTGACCAAAATAGGGGTTGCCGAGCTTTAAAAGGTGAAATTTTAAATGTGCGACAAATAGGTGCGAGCAATGTAACCGTGCAATAGAAGAGGACGCAGCTATAAGGCCGAGCGTTGAAGTCCGCCGGAAGAAAGAGAGTGCGCATGCTATGTGTTCATGCAATTGAGAAGGATAGCGTTACACTACAAAATAAATATGATAACGTGAGATTAATTCACATCGTCGGATATTTTATCTTAAACACTTTGCTATTTTTTCTGCAAAACAATAAATGCTTAAATTGGCAAATGTAATTATTTCAATTTTTATTTTCGTTATTAAGATTTTTCAAAAATCACCAAAATTGGTATAAATTTGCACAAATATGCAACATTTGCTTAAATGTTTACCAAACGTTGAAAATATGCAAAATATGCATTTTGAAAACCGGATTTTTTAATTCGTATTTGCCTAATTCGTCCACATTTCAAAACGAATTTATTATTATTATTATTATTAAACAACATTAGATTGTACATAATAATAAAAAAGTACATATAATAATAAATTCTTATACTATTTTTTTTTAGCTTTTCCCATCTAAAATGACTTATTTAAAGTTACATCGACGTGTTTACGAAATAAATTTAATACTAACCGAAAATATAATGCCTATAGAATATGCTAACGTAGGGTTGCCTAATTTTTTCCTGACCCAACTAAGGGGCTGCCAGGTTTAAAGATGTAGTCGAAAATACGAAAATAGATATCTTCACCCATTTGTTTTCGAAATTAAGCTTATATCAAAATAAGCGCTCTTTCATAGCGAACACGATGATATAGGGTTGCCTGCGAAAAACCTGACCAAAATAGGGGTTGCCGAGCTTTAAAAGGTAAAAGTTTCATTAAAACGTAAATGTACGACAAATAGTAAATATGCAAAATATGCATTTTTAAAACCGGATTTTTTAATTCGTATTTGCCTAATTCGTCCACATTTCAAAACAAATTTATTATTATTATTATTATTATTAAACAACATTAGATTGTACATAATAATAAAAAAGTACATAATAATTCTTATATTTTTTTTTGCTTAATGAAACTTTCACCTTTTAAAGCTCGGCAACCCCTATTTTGGTCAGGTTTTTCGCAGGCAACCCTATATCATCGTGTTCGCTATGAAAGAGCGCTTATTTTGATATAAGTTTCATTTCGTAAACAAATGGGTGAAGATATCTATTTTCGTATTTTCGACTACATCTTTAAACCTGGCAGCCCCTTAGTTGGGTCAGGAAAAAATTAGGCAACCCTAGGTTAGCCTATTCTATAGGCATCATATTTTCGGTTAGTATTAAATTTATTTCGTAAACACGTCGATGTAACTTTAAATAAGTCATTTTAGATGGGAAAAGCTAAAAAAATATAAGAATTTATTATTATATGTACTTTTTTGTTATTATGTACAATCTAATGTTGTTAAATAATAATAATAAATTCGTTTTGAAATGTGGACGAATTAGGCAAATACGAATTAAAAAATCCGGTTTTCAAAATGCATATTTTGCATATTTTCAACGTTTGGTAAACATTTAAGCAAATGTTGCATATTTGTGCAAATTTATACCAATTTTGGTGATTTTTGAAAAATCTTAATAACGAAAATAAAAATTGAAATAATTACATTTGCCAATTTAAGCATTTATTGTTTTGCAGAAAAAATAGCAAAGTGTTTAAGATAAAATATCCGACGATGTGAATTAATCTCACGTTATCATATTTATTTTGTAGTGTAACGCTATCCTTCTCAATTGCATGAACACATAGCATGCGCACTTTCTTTCTTCCGGCGGACTTCAACGCTCGGCCTTATAGCTGCGTCCTCTTCTATTGCACGGTTACATTGCTCGCACCTATTTGTCGCACATTTAAAATTTCACCTTTTAAAGCTCGGCAACCCCTATTTTGGTCAGGTTTTTCGCAGGCAACCCTATATTATCGTGTTCACTATGAAAGGGCGCTCATTTTGATATAAGTTTCATTTCGTAAACAAATGGGTGAAGATATCTATTTTCGACTACCTCTTTAAACCTGGCAACCCTTTAGTTGGGCCAGGAAAAAATTAGGCAACCATACGTTAGCATATTCTATAGGCTTCATATTTTCGGTTGGTATTAAATTTATTCCGTAAACACGTCGGTGTAATTTTAAATAAAATGTCATTTTTGAATATTTAATTAAACATAGCTTGGTCAGGATTTTTTTAGGCAACCCATACGCGATATATTTATTAACATACTAAATTTGATTTAAAATATATTTCATCCCGTAAACAGATCGGTGAAGATCTTTTCCTATTCGTATCCTAGACTATAAGGAAGGAACAGAAATGCAAGTGGATATTTTTTTGTTTACCTTTTCTAAAATGACAACCGAAGTGAATTTTTAAGTTTAAATAGCTTTATGCGTATTTATGGACCATATACGAGTTTATTTAATGAAATTTTTTAAATTAAAATTTCATCGTTTATTCACAGAATTATCTTATCAAATACAACGCTAACTTTGATTTCTATCCTGTGTTACTTACCAAAAACTCTCGCGGCCGGCAAGCTCATAGCCGGGAACTTTTAAAATTTTAATGAGACTAGGGCGTGGGCAGCAGTACTTAACGAATCCAATAGATTCGAAATAAAATTCATTAGAACAATTAACAATATATTTAAAATTAATAAAGCGGTTACAGCCTCCTCTCATCTACTGATTATCCTGCAAATACACAAAATACACAATACCATCAGGTCGAGTTCTACTCGAATACATCTCTATGATTCGTCCGTAACTATACGGAATTATCGTCTCCACGGCCGTGGATCCTAAATAAATCTTAAACTAATTACAAAAAAACATCTGACCTTTCACAATATTCCTTAATCTATTACACATGCCGACTTAGGAGCTCGATCACCACTTAATTCACCCAAACACAATTAATTTGACAAACTTCGCCCGCAACTAACAATACTTTATCGAAACTTAAAAACATTCCCAAATTTAGAATGAAATTAATTCCGAGTCCGAGTTGTCACGTCCGTCTCGTGTCGTGATTAACGCAGAACTACTTACTTATTTCTTTCTACCCCGCACGTTAATTATCACGTCTGCAAAAGGTGCTGACAGTAACCAATATTGAATTCTTAGGAACGGAAATGCTCAAGGTTTCTCATCCTATAATTTTTCTGAACGTGAACTTGCAAATATTTAACCATAGGCGTAACACCCGCTACATAATCAAAATAAAAACAGAAAAAAAAAGTGCTTAACCCAATCCGGCCTAGGCGTAGTATTAGAACAGAAGAATTACTCCAACCTTAACAGAAAAAACCTACCTCCCAAACTATATAACCTCCCAAACTACATAACCTCCCAAGGTATCTAACCTCCCAGACTATCTAGCCTTCCAGACTATCTAACCTTTCATACTATCTAACCTCCCAAACTATCTAACTTCCCAAACTATCTAACCTCCCAGACTATGAAGTCAACTGAACCCAAAATAAAACAATATCAAACTATGAATAGGGACCCGAAGGTTGAAACACGGAAACCTTGTTACCATTAGTAACAAGAGGCCGGCCCAACTCCACCAGAAGTGGGAGCCCAGTCAAGCCAACCCTTCACTACTTAGTCAGCATTAGACCCCAGTAGTATAGTATGGGGACCCACACTAAGGAAATAAAAAAAATTTAGACCACAAACCAAACTGGAATAATCTGTCCCTGGCAGGCATTCCGTACATTGACCACCTACGCTGGCCAACCGTTTCAGAAGTGACCCAAGATTCCACGGCGACCAATTGTGGCACCCGATGCGATCCCAGGTTACCCTCCACCAGGTGTCCCCAATTTGAAACCGTAGTTCTGGTATCCCCTTCATGAAACACTACGAGCGCGCACCAGAACGCGCAACTACTAAAGCGCACCAGAACGGTCCTCCTATCGAACGATAGAACGGAAACCAGCACCACACCATACTTCGCGGGGATTGTTGAGCGCCACTCATTTTTGGGGGATGGACAGGCTTTCAAGAAAAAAATGAGAAACTTGTTGCCTGCAAGTGAATGTAGAATTTATGAAGAAATTACACGGGGAACAGGGGTGAGGATGAAATCCTAGCGCGGAAGAGAAGGGAAGGGGAGGACAATTGAAATTGCCCTGGATGCAGTTTAACGTCCGTTGCCCAGGACGGGAAAGGGGTGAATAATTCTACAACGCAGAGATTTAGTGGAATACCAATCCACGGAATCGCAGAGAACCGGACTCCCGACGATCCTAGCTCACGTCGGAGGTTGATCGATACAGGCAATCCCAATGGATAGTGAGGTTGAGAATCATATTTACAATTAAAACTAGAACTAAAATTAAGAATTCCAACTGCAAGCCACGCACGAATTAGAGGACCGGGTTTTCCACAATCCGAGGTCATGTGGTAAACCTTGTCGATACAGTAACCTAGCTGACCGCAGAAGAGAATTGAAAAAGAATCACATTTACAATTAACCTAAGTCGTCCTATAATTAACAATGTACACACGTGGAACAAAATTCACCAGACAAATTCACCAGGTGGGGTTCCACAAAGAAATTTTTTAAGGATATAAATTTAAAAGAAATTTTTGGATAAGTCAAATTCAATATCCTATTCCTAAATTAATTGAAATATCGGGTGGCCAACCCGTACTAATTAATATGCACGCCCATGGTACTGAGCTAACGGTATGCACGTATACCAAGTGTTGACGTAGCGTGACCTTACACACTAATGTAATCGAAACGTTCCTATGATACCTCGAACATTCTAGTTCCTACATTGAAAACCAAGTCGAATTAATTCTAACATCCAACGGGAAAATCTGAGTCCCACATTCGAAAACCGAGTCGAATAATTCTACCAACCAACGGGAAATTCCGAGTCCCGAAATTCAACATCAATCAATCAAACCCGCACTACATTGCGCTACCAAGAATTCACTTTCCTACCAACAATTAATTACGATCCCAATAAATCATTAATTACATACGATTCCAAAATTCGACCTCAAATCAATTAAACCCGCACTACATTGCGCTATTAAGAATCCACTTTCCTACCAACATTTATTACAATTCAATTGTATAATGAATAAACCGGAATAATACTCCAAATTGTTTATTCTACAAGTTGATGACCTCACCCGAGATTAGCTCGAATTAATATCTCCTGACGCAAGGTGTAGGTCAGTGACGGATACCGTAACTAGGTCAATACCTTTAATTAAATAACTATGCAGGAGCGTAATCGTAATTATTTTGTTCTCACCTACCACCTGAATTCAATTATATTCCGACAATAATTTCGCAGCCAAAATTTTTTGTCGTGTAATTAATCTAGATTCATATTTACCAAATTCGTAATATAAATATTAATTAGTTTTACAACACTTTACCTAACGTAACTTCGATTACTTAACCGAATAATTGCGTTCCCTACAAGTTCTTACCAAGCCACTCTCGATTTAGTTTTTCAACCCGAATTTTTTACTTAACTTAAATTTCGTTGTACTGTTTACCTATCCCATGAAATTCAAAATTTAATTTCCACTGAAATCACCGAAGCCCAATAATTAGTTTACCTACCCCATTTTAAAAATTCAAAATCTAATTTCTACTGAATTTACTGAACCCAAATTAATTAGTTTACCTACCCAATCTAAAAATTCAAAATCTAATTTCTACTGAACTTACTGAAACCAAAAATAATTAGTGCAGTTTACTGACATGCCTAGGTCGCTAAAATTATGTTGACCTACCTGACCCACCCCAAAAGTAATTTAAGCCCCGCTCAATTTCTAGCCCATATAGATAATTCCCAAATATTCAAGTTACTAAGCGTTTCCCACAACCTGGTCAATTCTCCTGGACACGCGCAATTTCAGTGCCTCACTCCTAACTGTTCTAATACAAATTCGATCGTGGGAAGCTCGTCAGCTTCCTACGAAGATGTACGTGCGTCACATCAAATCATGAGGCCATTTGAACTCACGCGGGTCCACTACAACCTTGACCTAACTAAATACATAATTGACCCCCCTTGTATGGCTTCAAGTCCTTAACATGCCATACGCCTACATTTTTTCCTGCTTCATTGCATAACTCATAAGATAATTGACCCTTTTTCTTAATAACAGTACACAAAACATATTTCGGGGCTAATTTCGCGGAGAAATTCTTACTTGCGTCCGAGAGGACATAATTCTTTTTCCACACCTTCTCGTTGGCTTGGAAGGACAACGGTCTTTTTCGCAAATCGTAATGTTTTTTACTTTTGTCGTAGGAACGTTTTAAATTTTCCCTAACCTTTTTATACAATTCAGGAATTTCTTGTTGGTCCTTATCAATGCGAATTTTTTTCTCAAATTCTGGAATCCTTTCATCATCAGGAACGGGGCCAAAGAAACTTCCATCTACTGGAACATAACGACCAAATACTAAATAAGACGGGGTAAACTCACTAACTTCATGTTTTGCCGTACGAATCGCTTGCGCTATTTTGTGGATGTTCTCATCCCACCGATTATGTTCCAATTTGTTTACATATGACGCTATGGCCGCTACAAGGACTTTATTTACACGTTCGGTTGGATTATGCTGTGCGTGGTAAGCGTTATTTTTCCAAATATGTTGAACCTTATAATCTTGTGCTAGCTTAGTAAATTCCTTTGAAACAAACTGTACGCCGTTATCACAAATTATGATTTGGGGTACTCCGAACATTAAGAAAACCTGATTTTCCATAAACCTAACAACAGCGGCCGCGGTGGCCTTTGCCAACGGTTGTACTAGCACAAATTTTGTAAACCAATCCGTAACTACTAATAAATGTTGATTGCCTTTTTTTGAACGCGGAAGGGGTCCTAGCAAATCTACGGAAATTAACTGGAATGGAAATGAAATCTTTTTATATTGGCCCATTAAACCTGGTCTCGCTTGGGTTGAGTTCTTATATGCCGCACAAGTGTTACAATTCGCTACGTACTTTTGAACATCTCTCTTTAATTTTGGCCAATAATATAATTCGGTGATCCTAGCAATGGTTTTAGCAGCGCCAAAGTGACCTGCCGTCGGTTCGTCATGGCATTGTTTCAGAATTTCGGCTCTATTATCGGTGGGAACGACTAATTTCCACTCCGGAATATTTGACTTAGTTGGCAACAACGACGGGACAAATTTATATAACCTATCATCCATTACCTTGAAACTAAAATAATCTTCCTCCGATCGCCGAACCTTGTTGATCATGTCTAAATACCACTCATCCGGGAGCAATTTATCAATATTCAAGGACGCGGTATCTCGAGATAAAGCATCAGGCACAACATTAAGTTTACCCGGACGATGGCGAACCTCAAAATCGTATTGCGCTAAATAAAGAGCCCACCTTGCTAGTCTACCGGACGGATTTTTTATATTGTTTAGAAATTGTAACGCAGAGCAATCCGTAATTACTACAAACTCCGTACCATCAATGTAACCCCTAAACCTGTTTATACTAAACATTATACCTATCAATTCTCGCTCGGTGGCGGAATATTTTTGCTCGGCAGCCGTTAAGGCTCTGCTAGCGTACGCAATCGGGTGTTCTAGCCCTCCTCTTTCCTGAAATAGGACCGCTCCTACTCCCACGGCTGACGCATCAGTTTGTACATAAAATTTTTTGCTATAATCCGGGCTAATCAAAATTGGAGCGCTCGTTATTAATTCTTTAATGGTTTTGAATGCCGCATCGGCTTCTGAATTCCATTGCACGCTTTGTCCTTTCTTTTTATTTTTAATTAAGTTCGAAATAGGGGATGAAATGGAGGACAAATCGGGCAAAAATATACGATAATAACTTATCAACCCTATTAATCGCCTCACTTCCGTTGTGGTAGTTGGTGTTTTAAAATTATTTATGGCGCTAACCTTTTCTGGGTCAGTGCGTAGACCTTGCTCATCAACTACGAAACCTAAGAATGAAATTGATTTTCTAAAAAATTCACACTTATCTATATTAACCTTAAATCCTGCCTCCCTTAAGCACTCAAATATTGCTGTCAGCGTAGCTAAATGCTGATCGAAAGTTTCCGACGCAACTATAATATCGTCCAGATACACGAAAGCATCACCTTGGTGTAAAATCGACCCCAGCGTGCGTTCCATTATTTGTTGTAATGTTTTTGGCGCGTTCGTGAGCCCAAAAGGCATGACCTTAAATTCAAATAAACCCTTCCCCGGTACTACAAAGGCCGTTTTTTGTTTAGATGATTCCTCCAGCGGAATCTGCCAAAATGCCTTTCTTAAATCAATGGATGACAAATACTTCGCGTTACGCACCCGATTAAGTATGCTATCCGGTCTAGGGAGCGGAAAAGCATTTTTCTTAGTGACCTTATTAAGTTGTCTCGCATCATAGCAAGTGCGAATTTGGCCATCCTTCTTTTTTACCATAATTAACGGGCTCGTCCACGGCGACTGCGATTCTTGGATGACCCCATCCGCCAACATTTGGTCAATTTCCTTATGTAATTTGGCTTGCATAGCCGGACTTAACGGATACGGCCTACTCCTAACCGGTAGCGCGTTGCCCGTGTCAATAAAATGTTCTACCCCCTTGACGCAACCTAATTCATTAGTGGCCAACGTTTTAAATTTATCTACTAATTTAATCAACTTGGACTTCTGGTTGTCATTCAACGTGGTTTTGTCCAATATTCCTATAGTCGCAGCTACCTTATTTACCCTTGGCGTTTGCCATGAAAAAGTTTTGAAATGCATTGTTAGTTCAAATTTTCGACAAAAATCTGCTCCCAGCAGGATTTCATATGACAATTCCGGAACAATTAAAAATTCAATGGTTTTAACCAAGCTTCCTAGTCGAATTTCTAGAGGCAATACCCCCCTTACCTTACTTCTACCCCCATTAGCTACCCTAATTTCATGCACACTTGACAATCTAATGTTTTTCTGTTGCTTGGAGCTTAAATACTTTAGTCCTTCACTCCCGATTATTGAGGTCATCGCGCCCGTGTCCACTAGAGCCGTAATTGTCTTATTGTTTATCACGATTTCCATGTGTGGCCGATTGTCGAACGGTTTTTTTGTTAACACTGGGTCAATTTTCACGGCTGGTTGATTATAAAAATTGTTTATTGACCGAAGCCACGCACTCCACTCTTTTTTATTAATTGTTTTTTGAAAGTCACTTACATGGGTCTTCCTCGGCCTCTTTTCCAACTTGAACCGCGAAATGCCCCTCGCTGACGTATATTTATTTTTTCCAATTGTTGTTCCAGAGGGCTGGTCGATCGATCGAGGTCGGGGACACCCTCTAGTTCCACCACCTCCGTCGCGTTTCCCGAAGCCATTTCTTCTTTTACTTGTGCCGGCGAGCACTTTGCGCACTTTGCTCGTACTACGTCCGGTTGCCCGCACCCATAACAAAATAGTTTCCTTCTGTTTTCACAGTTGCTGGCGATGTGGCCATCTTGTTGGCAATTCCAACAACGAATTTCCTGGGTGGCTGCCGCTAGCGTTTTCACGGGTGTCACGATCGTTTCTTTCCCATACCTACTGGTAATTGGATATCTGGACCCGGTCCTGGAAATTGGTTGGTTTTTATTTCCTTGCGGGTATCGTTCACTCCTGTCCTTTAATTCTTGCACCCGCTTGCACCGTTCCTTCAACTTTTCCAGTTCTGTGAAATCTTCCAATGCAATGTGATTTGCAAAATAGGGGTTCAAGCTTCGTATTATTTGATCGATTAATTCTTGTGTTGATACTCGATCATCCATTTTGTTATGTAATGATTCCATTTCTAGTAGGAATGCCATCACATTCTCATTGTTGCCTTGCATTCGGTCTTGGAATGCCTTCTTTTGTAAATACTGATAGTTCCGGGGTAGGAACTCTTTTTTCATCTCTTGAACTAGTTCGGTCCAACTAGAAACTTTTCCTTTAATATTTCGCAACCACTTCGTTCCATCCTCTGCGAATAAATCATGGCTGCTGGCAAATAATTCTTCTTCCGAAATTTGGCGGGCCTCTTTTAGGTCTTCTACTTTTTCTATGAATTCTAAAATTCCTATTTTGCTGTTATGCCCGTTGAAGGTGAGGTTCCATTTATGCAATTGTGCATGTTTCCTCGCGCCTACGCTCACGGCACTTCCTGTCGCCTGATTATTTGTTGTCGACGAATTTAACCTTGGCTTCTCGCTTTTAATTTCCAGCATCACGCCTTCCATTATTTTTATTTCCGCTTCCAGCATAGCGACTACAAAGCTTCTTTCTTCGTCTTGAATGTGGGCTTTTGTTAATTCTAATCTGTTATCTAAATGCATGAATCGCGATTTTAACACGTCCCGCTTTGTTTCACTAATTGTTTCTGCGTTCTGTTCTAACACTAGCCCGATTTCTTTGATCGAATTTTGCATTTCTAATTCAAAACTGTCCCAATCGATTTTTTCTAATTTAATTTCTAATTTTTTGTTCATTAACGCGACGTCTAGCTGCACTCTTTGCGACACTTTCGTAATACGCGGTTTTATGTTCCGGCATTCGAGTTCAAATATAAGTTCCCATTCACTTAAGTGTTTAGGCTCCATTGCAACTAAATTAATTACTTACGCAAAGTTTAACAATTTAATCTTTTTCCCCAAAAAAAAATACCTAATTTTGTGTTGGTGCAATACTATTTCAAATCTTTTTTCATCGTTAAATTACTGCTTAAACGGCCCTTCACGTTGATGCGCCACTGTTACTTACCAAAAACTCTCGCGGCCGGCAAGCTCATAGCCGGGAACTTTTAAAATTTTAATGAGACTAGGGCGTGGGCAGCAGTACTTAACGAATCCAATAGATTCGAAATAAAATTCATTAGAACAATTAACAATATATTTAAAATTAATAAAGCGGTTACAGCCTCCTCTCATCTACTGATTATCCTGCAAATACACAAAATACACAATACCATCAGGTCGAGTTCTACTCGAATACATCTCTATGATTCGTCCGTAACTATACGGAATTATCGTCTCCACGGCCGTGGATCCTAAATAAATCTTAAACTAATTACAAAAAAACATCTGACCTTTCACAATATTCCTTAATCTATTACACATGCCGACTTAGGAGCTCGATCACCACTTAATTCACCCAAACACAATTAATTTGACAAACTTCGCCCGCAACTAACAATACTTTATCGAAACTTAAAAACATTCCCAAATTTAGAATGAAATTAATTCCGAGTCCGAGTTGTCACGTCCGTCTCGTGTCGTGATTAACGCAGAACTACTTACTTATTTCTTTCTACCCCGCACGTTAATTATCACGTCTGTAAAAGGTGCTGACAGTAACCAATATTGAATTCTTAGGAACGGAAATGCTCAAGGTTTCTCATCCTATAATTTTTCTGAACGTGAACTTGCAAATATTTAACCATAGGCGTAACACCTGATAATTTTTAATTTCTGAACACTCATACGTGCTTTTAAAATTTGGCTTGAGAAAACTGTTGGTCGGACAAACTCACTCAAGCAATCTCGCTAACGCTCGATCGCTCTCGTGATTTTAGTCGACCCAGTTTTCTGTCGCTAAATTGCTAATCACGTATTCGTTGAAATTAAAAATTATCCGGATAAATCAAAGCTCTTGTGGTATTGCTTGCGATTATTCACCGTAAAAAACTGACTTCCTCTAGGTGCAACAATAAAAATAGTTCAAATTTTATTATTTAATTAATCCGTTAATTTTAAAATTTTATACTTTATATTGTACTGAGGAGTAAACCAGATTTTCTTTTATGTTTTTTTTGGATTTCTTCTGATTTCATAAAATTTCCCCAAATCTCGTTAGATATTCTCGAGAATTTTTTCAAGTAAACGAAAGAAAAAGGTTGTCTGGAATATTTCTAAAATTGCCCCGGAATTTTTAAGATTTCCTAAAATTTCCTTTAGATTGATTGCCGGGATTTCGTAGATTGTACACTAAATTTCCCCAGTGATTTCCCCCTCTGCTGGGGAAGTATATTTAAAAACAAGGTGGAACTCGCTTTTGCGACAGTTCTTAGGCTTCTATACATCTACTTTTTCGGTAGGTTAAATTATTTGGGCTTTATTTTATTCCAATTTTTAATGCCTTAATCTTTTAATTAGGTAGATTTTTTTTACTATATAAGGAAAACGCTAACATTTTAATATTTTTTTTTTATTTCGACCTTTATAGGTAAATATTTGCAATTTACAAACCACAAATAAAACACAATTCATAATAAAATATTAAAATACCCGAAACACGTACCGAATACCGTATTAGAAACACGTAAAATACCTACTCTAAAAATACAAAATAAGAATATCGGATTAAAAAATATATATGTAAATAATCTGAATAATTAATACCAATCTAAAAATATTCTATATGAAGTAAAATTGTTTTAAGAACGTGCGTTCTGATTGGTTTTGAATTATGCGGACAGACGGACAGACGGACACGGAGCTAGATCATAAGGCTTCTTCCTATACGTTGTATAGAAGCCTAAAATGAGAGTTTGCTTTCATCTCTCGAAAAATATACTTCGGATGCCCATATTGAAAATAAATAATTAAATACTAAATTTCCGACGGCGAAATGCCCCATCACCTGGTTTTGTTGAACGGTTTTAAATTTCGCGCTTAAAAAATAACCAAAAACTATTTAATTATCTAATTTTGGTAATTTTAAAAAGATGTGTCAATTTTCTTGTCAAATCGATACTTTTTTCTAAATATAAATTATAGCAAACAGTTGTAATGGTTGATATTAAAATGGAAGTCAAATTTGACGAAATGGCTGTAGAAGGCGAAATATGTGTTTGCTTTTGAAATTGATCTTTTTAAAAAATAATTTTAATAATCTTTATTCAAAATAATACAAACATATTGTGAGAAGTTACTTTAATGAAAGCAAAAGTACAACTGGTTTAATTAGATTATCGCTTTCTGCAAGAAAACGATGTCTCATATTCTATCAGTGCATTTACCTTAAGATAAAATGCACTTACACATATTCTTCGTAATTCTACATGATATTTTATAATAATCTAATCTACTTAAATTAAGGTGAATGTAACTCCTCCACGCCAAAAGGAAAAATTACAATTGAATACATTTAATTTTTCAAAGTGATTTCATTTAATGGATCCCCAATTGTTTGATTGGGAATTTTATTCATTTTTGCCTTTAGACATGGGTAATATTTTTTTATTAAATATAACATAAAAATGGTGATAATAATATAGAGAAAAATCGTATACAAACTAATATTATTGTAATGAAATGGTTCTGCACTGTTTAACAAAAATTTTTGATGTTTTAATTGTGAGTGTATATTCTTTAATTCACTGAGATCGATGTCATCTAGATGAATTGGGTTGATATCCAAATTAGGGTGTTTGCTGTCTTCGGGCATTTCTATTGTAGGAATGTTAAAATGAGTAACCATTGGTTTAGAGTTCTGATAAGTAGTCAAAATGGTTTGATTAATTTTTAAATTACAATATTTGTTAATTGTCACAATATATGTACCATTTAATTTAAATTTGTTAACATTATTTGAACAATTGCTGGTTGCTATTACCGTATTTACAGTGATCACTATCCACTTGTTTTTTAACACTTTTTGAATTTTTGTTTTTGATAAGTAACTATTCCGAACTTCACAATTTTTATAATCTTCTTTTAGTTCAATTAAATTAACTTCGCAAGGATTATTTGTTGTTATTGTATTGGTGATTTGATTATCACATAAAAAGTTTGATTCGCTGATTTCCTTGCACTCTCGATCATTGAACCCATATTGTCCGTCGTTGATTATTAGGTATGAGGATGTGGGAACGATTATTTGGTATAAGGATTGTTTCAGCACTGGTAAGGAGTAAAATTTATAATAATCATACTGTGATACTTCTACCAACGGAATTTCCAAAATGAATATAACTTGTTCTTTGCATATATATCCTTTAATATTGATTACTGAATAATAATAGTTTAAGTTCCCTTCATCTAAACCATATGGTAATTTTAAATTATTTATATGTGAATTTATTTTTATTAATTCGGTTCTAAGATCGTTGTGATTAATTATTGACGGGTGTACAGAATTTAATCTAGCAAAGGCAATAGCATTTTCGACATTGTCTAAAATTTCTATGATTATTTCTACTTCCGAAATTAATTGATTGAAAATATTACTTAATAAAATGAAACTGTCGATTTCGTTGAAATAAATTAACGTAACGTTTTGCATTATATTAACGACTGCATTTATTCGTTCTTCTAAGACTATTTGATTGGTGTGTAATTTAGTTATTGATTTATTAAATACACATAGGGCTTTATCTGTAATGCTAATTTGTTGTTCCATTAGGGTTTTTACGTGATCTTGGCTTTCTTTAACTTGCGCTATGGCCGTATCATATTTCTCTGCGTCCGTTTGATCGAGGTTTCCCGTGATGGCTTTCCAAATTGAACCTAACCCATTAATTAATCCTCGCGTGCGACGATTGTTACTTATCTTATCGCTATCTGTACTTATTACTATTTGTTCATATTTATTTTCTACCTGCTTAAGTTTATATTCTAATATATAATTATACGTAATCATTTCCTTAGAAAATTCTACTCCTAAATCTGAATTATTCAATGAACTCTTTAATCTATCATAACTAACTAATAACTTATTGAATTCTAGTTTTAAACTACTTAAATCGTAGATTTGTATTAGGTTCCACAAATCTACTACGTTTTGGGCGTTGCCTAATTTAAAAGGAATTAGCCCGGCGTTGTTGTTGATTTGGGATATTTCTATATTATTATCGATGTCACATCTTGAGACGTCGATGGTTGAGGAAAGGACTGCGATGATCCTGTAACAATAGGTTGCCGTAAGTTTTTTAAATGTACAGTTCGACCTTTATTCTTATCTGGACTTCCTACTTTTAATATGATTGCTTTATTTCCCGGTAATAATGTTTTTAATATAAAGGGGCCGCTAAACTTCTCACCTGTTTTATTTCTTTTGTATTTATAACTAGTTTCATAGACCACTTGTCCTTCTTTAAAGGGATTATTAATTTCTACATTTCTTTTACTTGCGATCCGTTCTTTGTTTTTGATTAAATTTTCATTGATCTTATTATAAGTTAGAGTTAGTTTTTCCTTATGTTTTTGCATGTAATCGCTGTACATTTGTTGGTCGTAAAACAAATCGTAGGGGTCTCGTAATTTTGTGTGACCTAATGTTAGTTCTAATGGTGTTAAATTTGTACTAGAATGTATTGAATTGTTATATGCAATGATCGCGTATTTCATCAAATTGGTTACCGGATCTTGGTGTTTTGTTTTCAACAACCTAATATGTTCGGCTAACGTACTATGAAAACGTTCAATTATACCGTCTGATTCTGGGTGATGAGCCGTAGTATAATGAATTTTTATTTTATGAACTTCAAGCAATTCCTCAATTATATGGTTATGAAATTCCAAACCTTGATCCGCACTAATTGTTTCAGGGGTTCCGTAATAAGAAAAATACTGAGTTAAAGCGTTTAATATATCTACTGCATTTTTTGACTTAACCTCAATGGCCTGTCCTAACTTAGTAAAAGCATCCACTATCGTTAAAAATTTAGTGTTTTCCGAAGTATAAATATCAATGTGTAGTTTTTCAAAAGGTCGATGTGGGGTATCCGTTAACATCATTGCTATTTTTGGTGGGTTTCTCTCGTACTTACTTTTTTTACATTTTTCGCAATTAGCGATAAATTTAGCTACATGTTCCTGCATCAGGGGAAAATAATATTTTCTTTGTAGTTGTTTGATTGTTTCTGAAATACCTCTATGATTAGTTTTTGATTCATGTTGATTTTGTATAGCTATCTCTATCATTTCTGGTTCATTTAGAATTTCTCTCCTTTCGGTACAATAAATTAATTCCGGTCCGTTTGAATTAAATAACTTCTGCACTACTTTATTAAATTGTTGAAACATACTATCCGAATCAAAATGTATATAATATTTTTTTGAATCTGTGGTGTATTCCTTTAAGAAATTTACGATGCTTTCTTTATCATTGTTGTTTATTTGGACATGATAACGTTTAATTTTTCCAATTTTTTCTACTTTAACCGGTTGCATTTGTGCATGTACTGCGTATATAAAATATTGAGTTTGTTTCGAATCGATCACATCCTGACATATTTTTATCGTGGCGGTTTCTTTATTTCGACTAACCGAATGTACCGTATCTGAACCGTCCAATTGTTCTATTATCTCCTCCAAATCTCCTGGGGACATGTCGTCAGCTATTGGGACGTCCTCTAATAATACTTCTTCTAATAAATTTTCTGTTTCGTCCTCATCATAATTATTTATCATTGATTCGTTTTCTATAGCATTTACATCTATCAGTTCGTTATTATTATTATTGTAATCGTCTTCTAAATGATATATTTGTATAGTAAATTGATCGTCAAAAATATAATTAAGCATTGAGCGTATTTTGTTATAATTTAATTTATCTAGACCGCAACCTAATTTTGGCATTGCTAATTTTTTAATATTATTTTGTAAACAAAATCCTTTTAAATTAACTAAACATTTAAATAAATCTTTATACATTGGTTTTTCATAATATTTGTCTTTAGTAATTAAGTAGAAAATATATCTTTGGTTTTCTTGTAGATAAACAAATGATTGCAATTTTGGATTTTGGGATTTTAAATATGATACTTGTCCGTATTTTTCTTTAAATAGACGAGCGATACCTGCATTCATATATAAATCTTGACTTACGCAGTGGCACAATGAAAATTCTTTTGGGGCTTCGAAAAGAGTTCCTTTCTTTTCTGTAATGGTGGGTAAAGATAAAATTTGATTATTTAAATTTTTTGTTTCAAAATCATTAAAATTTATATTACTATCGTTATGAATTTCTATTCGACTTAGTGCGTCAGCATTATTATTTTGACTACCCTTTTTATAAACTATTTCATAATCATACTCTTCCAATTTAATTTTCCATCTCTGTAATTTTGAGTTTGGTTCCTTTAATTTTGATAGCCAAACGAGCGGACGATGATCCGAATAAATGATAAATTTTCGCCCGTATAAATAAGGCCTAAAATATTTAGTAGCCCAAATTACTGCTAGTAATTCTTTTTCAATGGTGCTATATCTTTTTTCAGATTCGTTTAAAGTTCGCGATGCATAACAAATTGGTCTATCTGACCCTACGGTTCCTTGCGAAAGGACCGCTCCGATTGCCACGTTTGACGCGTCCGTGGTAACTATAAACGGTTTTTTAAAATCAGGATATTGCAATACCGGATAATTAACTAGGATATCTTTACATTTATTAAAAGCTTCAATGAATTCTTTACCGTGTTCGATTTTATTTCCCTTTTTTAAACATACCGTTAGGGGCTTTGTTACTTTAGCATAATCTTTTATAAATTTCCTATAGTACCCAGTCAAACCCAAAAATCCTTTTAATTCTTTTGTCGTTCTAGGAGGGGGATATTTTATTACCGCTTCAATTTTTGCAGGGTTTGGTTTTACCCCTTCTGGTGTAATAATATGACCTAAAAACTGCGCTTCCTTTTTTAAAAATTCCGATTTGTCCATTTGTATTTTAAAATTTGCTTTTCTAAGCCGATCAAACACTAATTTTAATTTATCAATATGCTCCTGTAGCGAGGTCGAAAATATTACAATGTCATCTAAAAAAACAATACAAGCTTCGTTTTGGATCCCTCTTAGAATATTATCCATTACTCGTTGGAACGTTGCGGGGGCGTTTTTTAAACCGAATGGCATTCTTTTATATTCATAGTGTCCTCGCGGTGTTGAGAAAGCAGTTTTTTCTCGGTCTTTAGGGTGCATCTCAATTTGATGATACCCCGATGCCAAATCTAATGTGGAAAAATATGCACATTTCCCTAGCTTATCTAGGATATCCGATACGTGCGGTAATGGATATTTGTCATCGATACACTTTTCGTTTAATGACCTGTAATCTACTACCATACGAAATTTTTGAATGCCCGATGCATCTAATTTCTTTGGTACTACAATAACTGGACTACTCCAAGCGCTTTGGGAATCTTGAATAATATCGTTAGCTAACAATTCGGTTACTTGATTTTCTACTTCTTGTTGTTGGGAATGAGGCATTCTATAAGCCTTTTTGAACACCGGTATATCATCGTTAGTTTTGATTTCATGTTTTACAATATTAGTAAATGATAAGGGTAATTTTGCACAATGAAAAACATCTCTATATTCATAACATATTTTTTTAATCGCTCTGCTTTCTTCCTCATTTAAATGATTTAATCGGAGGTTGACTAAATTTTCTTTTAACAAATTATCAACTTTTCTATCATGATTATATATCTTATTTAAATCTACTCGTTCTATATTTTCCGTTTCAATCGCGTTTAGGGGTTCTATATTTACTAATTTTTCATTTTCGTTGCTGTTAGTGATACTAATAATTGCTTCCCTATCTTTAATCTTAACTAGGCATTGGGGAATTTCTACTCCTTCAGTTACTTTCATGTACTCGATTATTCCGAAATTTAAATTACTATTTACTGGGACCTTTATGATTTGTTGTTGACGCGGTTGCAATTTAAATTGTTTTGATTTTAATGGTTCGAAGTAAATTGGTATTAAACCGTATTTTGTACATAAGACATCTTTCTTTAAATCAATGTTCGCTCCTAAATGTTTCAATAGATCCATGCCGATCAATCCTTCATAATTGGGGTTAAAGTCAAACATACAAAAATCAAAATTTTGTTTAGTTTTAAATATTTTTGGTAATGGGATGTTGGCAACAAATTTATGATATGTAGTTTTATGAGCGGTTCTAATTTTAAAAGGGGATTCTTTAACATAATTTTTATAATATTTATTTACTACTCTAGGGCTAATCAATGTTTTAGAAGATCCTGTATCAATTAAAAATTTTAAGTTAACATGGGGAATTTTAATATATGGTAAAGCTGAAGTATTAATATTAGATACGTTTACTACGGGTAATTGGTCGGAGGTTCGTCCTCGAGAAAATTTTGATTACCTTCGTCACTATTAAATTCCGCATCCCGATTATTGGAAATTTCATTACTATTAATTTCTTGTTGGAATAATTCTTCTGCTACAAAATTTGGAGTACCGCGCGATTGAAAATTATTTTGGGTTCTCCTCGTATTACCCGACGATGTATCCATTGGTTCCGGACGATATTGGTTATTAGAATTATTATTATTATGGTTATTACTCGTGTTAGGTATTTGCCTACTAAAATTAGGACGGTACGTCGTTTGAAAAGGTTTAAATGTATTGTTAAATCTAAAATTGTTATTATAGCGTGAATGTCCAGAATATCCGCTATTAAAATTACTATTAAAACGGGGCCTTTCAAAGTTATTAAAATTTGGCCTTCTTTGAAATTGATTCTGATTAATCGGTGGCGGTGGTGGTCTATAATTATTCTGATGATTAAAACGTTGGGTTGCACCAAAGGTTTGTGCCTTATGTGAACTTAAATTATTAGATTGCGACAAATTATTTTGAGCGTACGAAAAATTTTGTTCTTCGATCGTAAAGCTAATTGCTTGTTCTAAATCAACAGGGTTTCTTAATCTTATCGTTAAATTATTATTTAGCCCTCTTAAATAAGCGTCTAATGCTTGCTTTTCATAAATTTGAATTTTTATATATCTTACATTTGCATTATTTTCTGTTAATTGTAATTTTGCCAAAAGTAAACTTAACAAATCCTGACATCTGTTTCCAAAATTTACCGCATTTTCATTTTTTTGTTGTTTGACGTGTAACAAATCTCCTACCAAACATTGTTCATCTCTTGAATCAGAGAAGAATCGCAATAATAAAGTTTTTATATCATTCCAAGTATTTAAATTTCCTCGACTACCTACAATATCTAAAGCGCGTCCACGTAATTTACCAATAATGGCTCTAAGTAAAAATTCGTTTTGAGGGTTATTAACATTATCCCTGTCCGTATATGTATTTATTAAATATTCACTAGACCGTATGAAAATTGCTAGTGTTGCCGGATTGCCGCTAAATTCGGGTACCGTGTCAATATGAAATTTTTCTACGCGCGCTGCCATATTAATATTTATTTCTTGTTCCTCAGGAATACGACGAAGTGGACTTCTATCTCTTATAATAATTGACATTAATTGTATATTAATATGCAAATTACAAATTATTCGTACAAGTAGTATTTATAAACGCGACGCAAATAGTATGATTATCATAAAAATTATTAAGGATAATGTAAAAAGGACTCACAGAATAATTTTCATCTTCGTCTTAGAATGGATGATGATGTGTTGTTGTTTGAAATTGTTGATTTCCAACTGGGCGATTTTGTCCTGGTTTTTGGTCTCCAATTTCCTTGTACCACCTTGGCGATTTTGTCCTCGATGCGTACGTAATTCTTGTTAATGTCAACTTCGACAATGTTGTTCGAATGCTGCACTCACTTGAATTTATTTAAAAAATTTTTGTTTCGGATTCGCTCAATAAATCGTTGAAACGAAAGTTAATAATTCGCGATTTTGTCAAAATATTAACGTTGAGAATCCTACCGACTGCGCCAAATATGTGTTTGCTTTTGAAATTGATCTTTTTAAAAAATAATTTTAATAATCTTTATTCAAAATAATACAAACATATTGTGAGAAGTTACTTTAATGAAAGCAAAAGTACAACTGGTTTAATTAGATTATCGCTTTCTGCAAGAAAACGATGTCTCATATTCTATCAGTGCATTTACCTTAAGATAAAATGCACTTACACATATTCTTCGTAATTCTACATGATATTTTATAATAATCTAATCTACTTAAATTAAGGTGAATGTAACTGGCGCAATAAAAACAGAATATGATTACTCCAATTTTGACGTTCTTTGTAAAGATGGTGAGTTGGGGGCAGGAATGAAACCATTTCGTGTTTGTTACTACTGCAATCGTGTACAAAATATAATTTTTAGAAGATGCTTTTCCCAAGTGGGAACTTAAAACTGAAAAGTTTGATGACACTTTTGAAGATTTGCATCATTCAATTGACATTAAAGAAGAGAATTGCGAAGAAATGCATTTTTACGTAACCAAAACCAAAGTATTTGATCAATCGGCTGATGCAGTGGCAACTCCAGATACAAAATTTTATTGTTCAATTTGCAAGGCAGGATTCATCTCGAAATCAAATTTAAAGAGTCATTTTATATGTCACGAGAGCAATAAGCCACATGCATGTCACGTTTGTGATTTCAAAACTGCAAGAAAAAGTAACTTAAAGCAGCATGTTAAAATTCACGAAGGTACGAAGCCGTTTGGATGTAAAATTTGTGATTATAGAACTTTCCGGCAAGGTAGCTTAAAACAGCATTTGAAAACTCACATCAAGGATAAACCGTTTGCATGTGAAATTTGCAATTACAGAGCTGCGTATAAAGAATTGTTGAGACAACATTTGAAAATTCACACAGATAAAAAGCAGTTTCAATGTGGAATTTGCACATATGAAACCATTCATAGAAGCAGCTTACGAAAACATCAAACAGTTCACTCTTTAGAAAGCCCATTTGTATGTGACCTTTGCAATTATCAAGTTCCAAGCAAAATAATGTTTTTGACTCATTTTGCAAATTCCCATGGCGATGACAAACCGTTTGTTTGTCAAGTTTGTGGCCATAGATCTCCATCGACTAGGGCATTGAAAGAGCATTTAAAAATACACAACACCGAAAAACCATTTCAGTGCGACACTTGCGGTTACAAGGCTCCAACAAAAGGCAGGTTGGCGGTGCATGTAAAAATTCACACTGGCGAAAAACCGTTCGTGTGTGAAATTTGCGGTTACAGATCGGCTAGGAAAAACTACTTAGAGAAGCATTTAAAGATGCATCGAGGTGAAAAGTCATTTGCATGCGAATTGTGTAAATATAAATCCGTATTGAAAAGTTGTTTACTGCGACATTTAAAAATTCACACTGGTGAAAAGCCGTTTGTGTGTGAAATTTGTGGTTACAGAACTGGATTAAAAAGTTGTTTAAAGAGACATTTTAAAGTACATCGAAATGATAAACCGTTTGAGTGTAAAATCTGCGATTTTAGAGCTTTACATAAAAGTCATCTACAAATACATTTAAAAAGCCACACGGATGAAAAGCCTTTTGTGTGCAAAATATGTGATTTTAGTACCCCGCATAAGTTTAATTTAAAACGCCACGTGAAAAGTCACACAGATAAAAAGTCGCTTTGCTTGAAATAATTGACCGAATTTTACTGTTTCTTATTTTACCTGTTGGAAAATTTTAGTTACACGAAAAGCACATTCAGCTGGAGATTCGAACCTTACATAACTCCAATTAAAAATACGATCTTTATGGATGTGTCCTACATTTGGCAGGAAAACCAGTATGTCTTGTTGGAATTGCTTTCCAACTTTAAGTGAAAGATTGCTTATTCCAGGGTCAAATTGGTACCATAATCCAATGCAAGCTATGATATGTATGCTGCCAATAGAGGAAATTTGATGGACGTGGGATTGTACTCCCCAGGCTTATAAGCCTATTGATACAAGATCTTGAGCAAGATACAGAACTTGAACATCAAGTATAAGATACCTGTTTGTTCTTACTTTTTATGGGTACTTTTTTGATATCTGACGCGCATGAATGGATTAGTATAGGATTTAAAAAATGTAAAATTTAACCTGATCTAACCTTGTATTAAATTTAAATTCTGAATTATTAAAAATATTAAGTCTTAATGAATAATATTTTTTATTTGTTTAACTTAATGAGTTATATAAATTTCACATTCTTAATATTTTGGAATCTCTTTAATCTGTTTGAGCACGATCGAAGTAGGCAGATAATCCGGAATGTCTCATTTTGAGAATTTAAAAAGTTGGCAACCCTACATCTTATCGATACAAACAGAAAACGTCGGATTAAATTTTTTTTTTTTATATTAATCAAATACGAGGAGCTAGTTGTAAGGCAAATTTTTGTAGATTAGATTCTATTTTTTATAATTTTTGAAAGATTCCTTTGGATTTGTTCATGCATTGCTTTAAGATTTTCTTTCGATAAGGTTGAAAAAGCAAAAAAAAACGATCTATAGGATTATTCCTAAGATTTCCATAGATCTCCTAACAGTGTCTCAAATTTTCTTCCATTTATACACCAGATTTCCCCAGCGATTTCCCCCTCAGTCAAACATCTATTGCTAATTATTCTGTTTGGACAATATAATTTAATGTAAATACTGTAATTTAATCTATGTAATGCACTCTTACCCATGTACGGTACTTACTACTGTCGGTTCATTCACAAAAATGTATACATTAATAAAAAAAATTGATTTCTGTAAATTTACCTGATTGCTCCATGTATAATATACTATGTGTGTAATAAATACACACATAAGCAACATTGCAAAAGAAGCATGCAAAATGCTTGGATTTATGATAAGAAACTGCAAACATTTTACAAAAAATATAAATGCAATATGCGCAATATTCAATACAATTGTGGCACCCAAACTCGAATATGCAAATCAGATATAGAATCCCCAATTTGAAACCGTATACAAAGTTAGAATGCGTGAACTGAAGTGTTTTGAAGTTTATACATTGGAAAAAATATGGAATTTATCCTGAAAGAGGAATGGATCACAATGAACTGCTAAATGCTGTGGGAAGGAAGAGTTGTGCGAACAGAAGAAATAGGCTCGATCTAATGTAAATTGATGAAAAGTGATATTGATCATAGGGAACTATTGAATGCAATTCCCTAAGCAGCACCGAATGTAAACACCAGAAGCACCGATCAATTCTACCCATACAAAGCCAGAACCAACTTCTATCAAAATAGCCCGATATACAGGTTCTGTGTTCTAGCCAATAATATATTGAAGCAGGGTGCTCAGCGATATTTAGAAAAAAAAAGTAACTTAAGTAACTTATAAAAATTTAAAAAGTAACCTAAAAGTAACCAATCCAGTAGCGTATTCAGGGGGGGCCCCCCCGAAATTATTTTTTTATTGTAATTTTCTAACTTTCTATTAAGCGTTTGACCTTGAAAATTATAAAAATTTACGCCTGCGGCGCTATTACGAGACTCGCTTTGCCCGTGCCCCCCCCCCTGAACTAAATTCCTGGCTACGCCGCTGAACCAATCGGTAGTGTAAAAAGAGATTATTTACAAAATTTTGAGGTACTATGTTGGTTTTGTCGAAAAATATTTGGCAAGGAAATATGGATATAATACATAATTATATTTATTAAAGTGAATACAACATAAAATAATACAAAACAGTTCTTTTTGGTAATAGCACCATAATGTAACAAAGTTATCGTTGAGTAAAACAAAAGATATATCTTGCCTAACTTTTCTTCCTTCTTTTTGTATTTATATCTATTATCGAATTTTTCCGCTTTAAAATATCTGTTTAATTTATCTGTTTTTCGTCCACTTTCTTCCTCTTCTTTTCTTTTTTTTTTGCAAAATTTCAAGCATGTTTTGTGCGATCGACACTTGATTGAGATCTTTATTTGGAATTTGGTTAAAATTTTGGTCATAGACTTTTCTTTTTTACCGCCCCCCTAGGATGCAAGAGAGGGCAAGCGCCCCTCTTTGCCCCTCCCTAGATCCGGCCCTATGTGTGCAAATTTTAACAATGAATGCATAGTTGACTAGAGTTGGTTCTTTCCCTTTCCAACTTTTTGTTTTGAAAATGAAAATTTTTTGAAAAACTTTTTTTTGTAAATTAAAAAAAAAATGTTTTGATAAACTTTTTGTAAATTTTCTTAAAACTTTTTTAAATCTTTAAATTGGGGTTGAAAAAGTAACTAAAGTAACCAAAATTTGAGAAAAGTAACTTAAAGTAACCGAATCAAACAAAAGTAACCAGTTACTAAAAAAGTAACCAGCTGAGCACCCTGTTGAAGGATATGGACATAGGGAGCATGAACACCTACAGGCTCAAAAAGAAAATTGGTTTTAAGGTACCTAAACTAAGGACATCGGAAAATTAATTTTCAGACGATGTACACTACTTTTTGTATCTTTAATTGGCCATTGGCTGTTGATATGTAAATAAATAAATATAAAGTAACGCTGCCAATTAGCCGATTTTTCAAGGACTGGTGCAGAATCGATTGTTGGTTGAAAGTACCCAAAAGTTCCTCAACTGGTCACCTGGTAAGCTAGCGTTAAAATGATCCAACCGTGACACACTTCGTCACAAAGTCCAATTGTATTGGAGAGAAATCTGCGTGCATGTTTGCACTGGAGCTACCCAACAAAGATTATTGATTGCCTCCGATATGAAGTAAAGATGCCAGCCACGAAAAGTTTCTTCATCATTTCTTTTCAAAAGCCGGTAGAAGTGAAATAGAGTGATAGTTTTTGGCTCTACACCTACGTCCCCTGTTGAATTTTTGTCAAACTCAACCAAAGCAAAGTTCCAAACTGGAACCAGAAGAGATGCTGATGTGACCTCATCAAAGAGGCCTAAAATCATACTTTGAGTCTAGCATACAAAATAATAGCTAAAAAACTGGGAAGGAACTCTACTCAGTAGAGTTTTTCAATATAACCGAAGTGGGAGCCGCAAATATCAAAGCTTCTTCCTAACCCATGGACCTAGACCGTCGAAACTTCTAATCAAAATCTTGGAGAAGGATATATTACTCCTGTTTGATGCAGGAGAACTGCAGCAGGCACTGCTAAAAAAAAGTCCCGGCTTCATTGAGATACTACACGAAAGACCTCGTCAGCTACCAACTAATGAGGCGAGTAGCTGGAAGCGAGCGGGGCTTGTCCTTCTCGGAATGGGAAATAAGCCGCCGGAAGATCCCAGCACGATCACGTCGGGAAACTTGACGAAAGACTCCTGTTTAGCAAATTGGCACTAAAAATTGAAAGGACTGGAAGCCTACTAGATCTACCGTTCAGGCGGTACAGAAGATAATACAGCTGGCGAAAACAGCCAAGATCAGCATATGGAGGACAAAAAAGATCTGCGTCTAAGTCACATTGAATGTGAAAAACGCCCTTAAGGAGTTACATGGGTTTCACGGTTTCAAAAAATCGAATTTTTTTTATTGTCTTATTAATTGACATTGAACTTGCAGTAGGTTCTTTACTTTATGGCCCTGGAATCGACGATTCAATGTAAGTTAAAAACAAATTTTATTTTCCACTTTTATTGTCACTCAAAACTTTAAACGGGTTTTTTTAAAGCTGTGTTTTCATAGTCGGTTGTCAAGATTTCTCGAAAACTACTCAACCGATTTTGAAGAACTTTTACACAGGTCTTCGAGATGCAATTGACAAGTGCTTTGTGTTGAATATGGACTCGCGTTCCATAGGTTAATCTTTAGTTTAGCAGGCATATTTATTCAAAATACCAAAAAAGTGCAATGTAGTATTGAATCTTTCGGCTTGCGTGTTACAACCTTTAAGTAAATTATTGTAATCTGTGAGCGCCCTCAACATTTCGTCCATGTTGGTTTGCTGGTTAATTTCGTCGCACACAGTGGCTAGATTGGCAAAAGTGTTGGTGATATTGTTGTTTGTTGGCATTGGTTGGATGGGTGTTCTTGGCGTTGTCCGTTGTGATTTTAGCAGTTGTAGTTTTGAAATCCGGAAAGTTGCGGGCAGAGGTTGTGATGGTAATTGTTGGAATGGGTTCCATGCGTTTTTTACAGGCAAGGGTGCTGGAGCGAATCTCAGTTGGTCATAATTGTTGTGACCATTTACGTATCTGTTACGCCTACTTTCTTCGATTCTTTGTCGAGTGTTTTGGTAAACAGGCATGCGATACTGTTGACAGGGTGGGCTTCTCCGTAATTAACGCATTTTGCAGGTTCTGTGGGTGGTAATGTGCATTCTATTGTATGGTGGTCCTTTGCACATTTAAGATATCTGGGCGGTCGTCGGCTGTTTTCTGTTGCGAGACACCATTCTTGGCAACGGTAGCACTGCGAAAGTTGTTTCGTGTTACGGTGTCTTTTCCACCTCACCTTGCAATCAATTTTTTTTTCTTTTATTAACTCCAAGAATACAGCAATTTGCCTGATAGGCATTAGGCGTCTCATCTGACAATGTAACAATAACATGAAAGAAAATTATTCCATTGAACAATATCTATAACACTTTTAGTTTTTATGTTTTACTTGCAGTTCATCACTTATAGGTATCTGTTTATTAGGTCCGTAGGTTGGTATCTTTTTAATCTGCGAACTTCATCCGTGCTCACCAGTAGTTTGTTTGCGTATATGTTAGGATGATGTTGCAGTCTTTCACTATATTTAGCACTGAATGTTTTAATTGTTTCCCTAACGGAAGATAATGGTATATCGCGCTGTGTCACTTCATTTTTCACATATCTAGGTGCGTCGACCATCACTCTTATGACCTTGTTCTGAAATCTCTGCAGAATCTCGATGTTAGAATTGGCTGGTGAAGGCCCACAGTTGTATGCCGTAGGTTCATATTGGCTTGATGATTGCCTTGTAGAGTATTAATTTGTTTTCTAGAGTTAGCTGAGATTTTCTGCCAATCAGCCAGTACATTTGGCTAAACTTGACGCCGAGCTGTTTCCGTTTAGTGAGTATGTGCTTTTTCCACGTCAGACGCCTATCCAAGTAAATGCCAAGATATTTGACATCCTCAGCCTGGAGAAGTTGTTGGTTGTTTAGCTTAACTGGTGGGCATGTTGGCCTGTTTAAGGTGAAGGTGATGTGGACTGATTTGGTTTCATTAGTCTTAATGCGCCATTTTCGCAACCATGTTTGTATTTTGTCCAGGTTGGATTGGAGATTTCTGGACGCCTTGCTTGGATCCAAGTAAGATGCCATCACGCTATCGTCCGCGAATGTTGCTACTGTTGTTAGACGAGTTGTTGGTAAGTCGCACGTGTAGATTAAATAAAGTACTGGCCCTAATACGCTACCCTGGAGTACTTCTGATGTGATGGGATATAGATCTGTGTAGTCATTCTGCTGTTTTACCAGAAAGTGCCTGTTATTCAAGTAGGATTTTAATATTTGAAGGTGATGATATGGTAAATGTTTTTTAATTTTTTAATATAGGCCCTCATGTCAGACCTTGTCAAAGGCCTGGCTCACATCCAGAAATGCAGCTGAACAGAACCTTTTTTTCTCAAGATCGTTGTTAATTATATTTACCAAAATACACTTGCTCTATAGTACCATGTTTGTTTCTAAAACCAAATTGGTGAGTTGGTATAATGTTGTTTTGTTCAAGTAAGGGTTTTAATCTCTTTAGATATACTTTTTCAAATACTTTGGAGAGCATTGGTAGCAGACTTATAGGCCTATATGATTTGACATCTTCTGATTTCTTGCCGGGTTTAGGAATCATCATTATTTGAGCAACTTTCCACAAGTTTGGAACGCAGTGTAACCGTAGTATTGCATTGAAAGTAAAGGTGATCAATTTTAGGCACTTTTCTGAAACCTCTTGTAGAACTTTTCCTATAATTAGATCAAATCCAGGAGCTTTTTTGATGTTGATTTCTTTTTGTATTATTCTTTTAATTTCTTTAGTTTTAATATTTTTGATGGGAAGATCTAGTTGGAAGGGAAATTTGAGGTAATCTGATATTTCATTTTCTTCTTCTGGTGTTGACAGCGAGGGAAATGGTAAGAAAACTTCTTCTAGATGTCTGGCAAATACTTCAGCTTTCTCTCTATCGTTTCTAGCCCATTTGTTGTTTTTTTCATCTTTAATTGGTGGGTGATGCAGTTGTGGTCTTTTAAGTTTTCTCGTTGCCTTCCAGAGAGAGTAATCTGTAGACTCTGTTGGTGTTAGGCTCTCTAAGTAATCTTGAATACCTTGGTTTTTGGTTTCCATTATCATCTCTTTTAGCTCCTTACTGGATTTGTTAAGCTTGGCTTTATTTTCTGTTGTTCTTATTTGTTGCCATTGTTTTTTAAATTTTCTTTTTTCAGCAATTTTTTGTTGGATATTGGGTGGGACTCTTTCTTTTTGATGTGTCGTATTACTGTTAGGAGTGGCATACTAAGCTGCTGTTTGAATATTTTTAGTTAACTCTTCGACTTCTGTTTCGATTTCATGCTCTGTTTTCAGCGACTTATTTAGTGTAATTAGTTCGTCTAGTTTGTGTCTAAATAACTCCCAGTTTGTATTTTTGTTGTGTAGTGAGGGTTGTTTTTCTTTCTGTACTAATTTGATTATTGAAGATTGTGACTATCACTGGGGAGTGATCCGAAAACAGATCCAAGCATGATTCTGCTTTAATTCGTTTGGTGTCAATGCCCTTTGTGATACAGAAGTCGATGAGGTCAGGTGTTTTCTTTTTATCAGATGGCCAGTAAGTAGGTTGTCCTGTTGAGACATAATGTAGATTATTCTCTTCCATTGGTTTAGCTAGTTCTCTTCCTTTCGGATTAGTTAATCTAGATCCCCATATAGTATGTTTCGCGTTGTAGTCACCTCCCGCAATAAATTTGTTTCCCAATGTGTTGTAGAAGTCAGGTAATCAAATAGACCAGTTATTGTTGTTGATATGTTTTTTTTCAGTAATTTCGTTGGTGGTTATCACTAAGAATGATGCATTTTTGGTGCCGGTCATCTTATAGCATTTATTAATTGGTAGTGTAGTCTTTGTTTTGATTTCTTCCATTATCTCTTCCGATGTGATGTCGTGGTTTAACCCCTTTAATACGAAAGCATGCGTTCTGTCTTCTTTATGTGTGGTAATATGCATTTTTCTGCTCCAAATGCGTTTTGAATAGAATCCATTCGTCTTTGTCGTAAATGTATGCAAGAACCACATTGTTTTTGTATTGTAAATGGAAGTCTTTTTTTGCGTGGTTTCTTAATGTTTCTCGGAATTCTTTGTGGTTATTAACTTTGTCATAAATTACTATCGGAGGTGGTCGGCTTGATATTCTAGGGGTAGCAGATGTTGTCTTAAGAGTCGAGTTTTCTTGCGTGGTATCGGTTTCTTGATCCATTTCGTCAGTGTTTTTTTCTATTTCTTGCGTTTGAAGTGCTGCATATTTGTTAGCGGTTGGTATAGGCGTTGACACTGGGTATAGTCGTGGACGTCGCAACTTTTTTATCGCTGGTACTTCGCGAAATTTATTATCATCTTCTCTTTTGTTTCGTGAGACACTTCAGGGCTCCTGGGCAAACGTTTTCCACTCTTAGGGGAGGTGCTATACCATCAGGTGGCACTTCACTGTTCATGTTTGCATTTTAGTCTAGAACTCTAGTCACTCACCTACCAGGTTACTTAAACAAAATGCAATATGTCTAGCGTATAATACATAGCTAGGTATGACATTTTTTAAACCTAATTTTCTTGAGTTTGTCCGGATATCTGGCCCTATTATTTTGCGAGAGTGATATTCAACCTTTGGTCTTTATGTCCTATAAATATAAGAATTTTTAAATTCCGTCTACCCTGGGTTTCCCTTGTAAGACAATAAAAAGTTTGACTAAAATATTTTAATTTTTATATGGAAAAAATATTGTTGAAAGTAGGCCGTTTTTTCGTCGAGTAAACCCATGCAACCCCTTAAGAAAACCATTTAAAGTGCTACAGCACCGAGATTCAGAATTAAAAATTTCATCAGAATAAAACGGAATGCAAAAAGTTTATTGCATATTACATTATAAAAATCTAAAATCAGAGTTAGGATGAAACATTTGCCCAGCATTTAAATAAAAAATATATGTAATAAACACCTTTACATGTATTGTGTGAAATATAAAATCATATAAGATTCATTTTCCTAGTATTACATCGCTAAGTTGCTTACAAATAAAATTAAATGCAACTAATACAATTAGCAATATCAGGTAAAACAATTCAGTTACTGACCAATGAAAATGCAAAGCCGGTATTAAAAATTTTGTATGAATGTTTTACTTTTTAAAATAAATTAATGTACGTAAGTAAATTACTTTATTCTTCACCGCCACCTTTCTTTTTTTGTTTCTTTTTTGATTCTTTCTCTAAATCGATAGGGGCAGATTTGACAAATGGAATTTCTTCTCTATATTTTTTAGGTAAAAATTCTTTTAGAGCGTCAGGTATTTTAATACCGGTTTCAGTTTGATTTACCTCTAACACAGCACACACGACTCGAGTAGCAGCACACATTGTGGCATTCAACATGTGTACAAAATCGGTGGTTGCATTCATCTTCTTAGTTTGCCCATACCGAACTAATAGCCTTCTGGCTTGGTAATCTAAACAATTACTGCAAGATACTAACTCCCTAAAAGCTCCCGAACCGGGAAACCACGCCTCCAAGTCTAATTTTTTGGAAGCTGCATTATTCAAAGCACCCGAAACAATATTAACGATGCGGTAGGGAATACCCAATAACTTGTAAAAATCTTCAGCGTTGGTGATCATTTCTTCCATCATTTCCCAAGATTTATTATCGTGCGGCGATGTAAGACAAAATTGTTCAACCTAAAAGAAACAATAAACGTTTTAAAAACTTACAATCATTGATGAGAATTGCAAAAATAAAATTATTCATTGTTTTACCTTCTCAAATTGATGTACTCGAAAGATGCCCCGAGTATCCCGCCCGTGAGATCCTACTTCTTGTCTAAAGCATGTGGATAATCCGGCATAACGTATAGGCAAAGCATTTTCTGCTATCCATTCGTCTCGATGAAATGCAGCTATTGGTTGTTCAGAAGTTGCAATTAAATATTTTTCTTCCACGTCTCCTTTTTCGCTACCTTTTCCTATCACCTTGTACAATTCTTCGTCGAATTGAGATAACTGAGCAACTTCTTGCATGACCTAAAAAATATTCGAAATTAAGAATTGGAGAAACTGAGAAAAACAAACAAATTTACTTACCTCTTTTTTCATAAAGAAAGGGGTGTACAGTGGTTTGTAATCTTTCTCGTCCAACATTCGTAGAGCTAACTGAATCACGGCAGTTTCCAAAAATACCGCCGCACCGGTTAGGTAGTACCCCCTTCCACCAGACACAACGACACCCCGATCGCCGTCCATACCATCGATCATGTGAATTAAATCGACATGCGAATATTTCTTGCGATCCTCACAGTTACCAAACGTTCTTTCCACTTTATTATTATCTTCGTTGTCATCAATTGGTACAGATTCATGCAAATGATTACCAATTTCTCGTAAAGCTTCGTTACGTTCCTTCTCGGCTGCCACAAGATCCTGATCATTTTTCACAATTGCATCATCAATTAAGGTCCGAATCTAAAAAAACAAAACGTGAACTAAAAGTGAACTTAATCAACTTAAAGCAATCACACCTTTTTAATTTGATTAATTGTGACGGTTTTCAAATCATCGGCAGTTATCCCCTCTAACTTTTCAATAATCGAATCGGGAACAGCTTCGTCTACACTGCCTTGATCTTCCTTCTTCTTCATTTTCTCGCCAATACCTTTGCTACAAACATTTTTTAGTTTGTTTAAATTGTCCGCTTTGTGACGGAGTTGTCTCCATACGGTATCGTGATGAACCACCAAATCTGCTAACGCTGGATCCTTAAACCGTTTCTTTTGGATTTCGCGTATTTTTTCGGGATTGCCACCCTTTTCGGTACGAAACAAATCCAGATCCAACACCATTTTTAGAATGAGAAGTTAAATGATGCAATAAGAAGCAACGTGTACGAACTTTACTAGTGCGTCCTGTCAGAGTATTCAAAGGAAATATATGTTACAAAATTAATTTGCTGTAATTTTTAACACTTTAATATTTCAAGTTTAATTAGTAATTTACCTGTTTAGCCGTGAAGACTCGCGATGCACACGTCAACGCACCTTTCAAAGAATTCTAACCTCACATTTGTAAATATACAGGAGGGACAGGAATAATAAGAACGTTGGTTATTTCATTCGTTGTTTATGATATTAATGAATAATAATACTCGAGTTGACAATTTACCTTAAATCAAATAGATTTGCGTACGGCACTAGTTCAAACAAAAGTTGGATTGCATCCTGACTCTTTGATCCTGATGAATGTCAAAAACTAAATAAATTCTGTTTTACGAACTGCTTGTCCGTTTTTTAAAATAATCTGAAGAGTTGGTTACCACGAAATGGAGGTTTCATTCACAACGTATGGGTGTTTGATTTGACGATCACGAGTGTACGGCTAGATATTTGGTGCTGATGATTTGAGATTTGAAAAGTTTGGGGGGCGAGATTCGAACCTGATGAAGCCCGAGGGTTAGAGAGTCTATAAAGGCCGAGATAAAGCCTGTCATTACCAGGGCCGGCGCTAGCCAATTTGCTGCCCTGTGCGAGTTTTAGACTATGACGCCCTTAACGGGCGAGGTAACGCAAAAAGTTCGCTGCCGCACAGTGTGGTGGAGGCGGACAAAAGGTGATTTTTAACCTGCGATAGGTCGCTACGTTAGAAAAAATCTAACATTTTTAGTTTATTGCTTACTAAACTTTAAGTATTCTTTTAAAACGGTAATCCTTCCGGAAGTGCCTAGAAGAGGCACTTGGTTAGCACATGGAAACTTGATATCTGGGTTAGGTAGCAATGTCCGACCTCAAGGGTAGTTTTTAGTTTCATTCTGATACTCGACCGACTACGTATAGCATATGTTGTTAGAAAAAATCTAACTACGCGACCAATCACGTTACAAAAATTTTGGTTGTAAAATACAAACAAAATTTTTCCTAAATTAAATAATTTAAGCAAAAAAGCAAAATTTAAACGTTCCGTATAACGCACAATATGCACTAATGAGTTAATAAAAATAATAATAATGGGTATAAGCACTGAACTATTATTTATTTCTTGATGTTAGATAAAATCTAACACGCAACCTATCGCGTTATGGGATGAAAACAAAGAATTACATTTTTAACGGTTTGTAGGACCTAATTTGTAAAAAACTTATTTTTTTTTAATGATGACTTCTCTTATGGGCGCTCCAGACTCTCGCGAGAATCTCGCGAGAACAGCACGAGAACGCGAGAACATCACGAGAAACGAGAGTGTGGAGCCGATTCTCGTGTTCATTTTTAGCTTCTCGCCTTGCAGGCCACTCCAGACTCTCGCGAGAATCATCGCGAAAAAACGAGGACAACGCGAGAAAAGAGAGAGTGGAGCTGATTCTCGTGTTCCTCATAAGTTCTCGCCTTGTTCTCCACTTGTTGTCGGTTTTTTGATGCGAGACAAAGGAGTCGAGATCGCGATAACACTCCCACACCTGCACATTCGCATTCTTCAGTAGCGCCTGACTCACCGATTAAATAGTAGTATAATTAATTGTGAATTAAAATGAGCGTAAATTGGAAAACGAACAAAAATTGGCATTTATTTGATTGCCTTCAAGCAGAACCAGTATTGTGGAAAACAGGCATTAAAGGCTATAAAAATAAATCGAAAATAATCATGATGCTTGGGTGTGGATTAGCACAATAATGTAAATACCCGTCAATGAATTAAGAAAAAACAAAGATTCCCTGATTGCAAATTATAGAGGTTATAAAAATAGAGTGAAAAAATCAGTGAATTTGGGAGCATGTGCCGACGAGGTCTTATAAGTCCTATTGGTTTGCGCTATGGACTCCTTGCTTGGTGACAGCAGTACAAAATATAAAAACACAATTAATAATAAAATAATGAAAACTTGAAGTTTGACGTATTTACGTCGATTTTATACCAAAAAAATTATCTTTTTTTTAACATAATTTTGAAGATTGTTGTTAAATAGATATTTAATTTCAACTCAATGACACCAGGCCCCACGAACATTCAAGATGCGATTTTGACAAATATTAATTGTCGAAATAAAAAGTACTGCTTTTCGTGAGATCGAGTGTTGGTACGTTTACATAATTCAAGCGCTGTGACATTACTGACCTCGTTGGTCTTATAGCGCAGACAGGGTTCAAACTTCGCTGCGCTCACAATATGCGCGCGTGTATACAAACTAAAATACGCTTCAACAGTCGAAATAAAATGGCAATATTATCTTTCAAGAAGAACATTATCGGAATAATGAAGTAGAAATGATCACTGGCACGACAGTAAATGCAACAGAAAATCCTGATAGGTGTAGTACAATTTTTGAGCAGGTACAAATAGACTTTAATTCAAAAATCACACTTTTTTTAAAATTTAAACTTTTCGACATATCACAAAATTATTAAAAATATCAAGAAATTTATTTAAAAAATCTGCACTGTAGTACTGAAAACCTTGTGAGTGTGGATATTTTCCAATTTTCGATGTAACACGATCGAAAATCATTTCTCGCCTTGTTCTCGCCTTGTTCTCCGATGCTATTCTCGCCGAGATTCTCGCGAGATTCTCGCGAGAACTTCTCGCGAGGTTCTCGCGATAGTCTGGAGCGCCCATTAAACTTTTAGTTGTATAATGAAGCATGCTTATCACCGAATTTTTTTTGTGGTATCGTGGATATCTTTAATACTTGCTCTCCAAATTTCAGCTGCAGACACTTGCAGATGCGACCACACTAGCGTTTTTACTGAGACTTGTCCTATTTATATATAATAATTATTATCGAATTATCAAAAATAATCGATAAAAAAAATTATTATATAGAAATGAATAATACAGAAAGATATTATAAATAATTTAAAACTATTTTAAAATGGCGAACTTCAGCATTTCGAATGCAATATTCTGTGGGAAAAGACAATTTCTTCCACATCAAACCTGTGGATAATTATTATGCAAATAGCAAAAAGCAATCCTAATTTTACTGAACAGCAGCTGGATCTAATTAAACGTAAAATTAGTCTTAAATTTATAAATCGGTACTCTCAATTGTGGAAAAAAGATCACAGAAAAAGACTGCATTCAACAAGAATAATGTTCATTGGTTGACGCAGAACTTGACAGTATTTCTATATAAAAATACATCTACTGAATATCCGAAGAAAGAATTTGTAAATTGTTCTAAGAAGACAAAAATCAGAAGGAGTGATGACATTTTAAAGATATATCAAGCGGATCAAATTCAACATGCAACAAGACGATCCATGAAAAAATGCAAGAGCAGTAGTACTTCAGATGAAATATCTCATGAAGTTAAAGAAGCTTTAGCTTTATTTGTAGACTTGAAATTAACAGTAGAAAAGTATGAAATGTTACGAAATTATGTACGGAAATTCGACAAAATTTTTTTTTTTAATTTAAGTAAAATTCTTTTGGTAGGGGGCGGCAAAATATCAGACCGCCCCGGGCGGCAAAAGCTCTAGCTACGCCACTGATCATACGGCAACTAAAATTATTTCAACTAAATCAATAGATGACCTAAAAGAGCACGAAGGAAAGGAGTTAATTTTATACAGCAAATGGGAAATGGATGGATCTTCCGGGCAAAACCAATATAAACAGAACTTTATAGATAATGGTACAGATGCTAGCTTGTTTATGATATCCATGGTACCAATAATCAATGTGTCCTCAGATGTATCCAAATTATGGCAAAATCCAAGACCATCTTCAACACATTACTGTAGGCCAATAAAATTTGAGTTCAAATCTGAAACTTCGGAAGAAACAATTATTATAGAATTTGAGAACATTATTAACCAAATAAAAGATTTAAAGGTTACACGGGTCGCAATTCAAAATTTATCGTTTGATATTAAACATGTATTACAATTAACAATAATTGATGGAAAAGTTTGTAATGCATTAACAGGAAATAAATCTGCTGCTACTTGTAAGATTTGCAAAGCAACACCGAAGGCGATGAATAACTTGGAGGCTCTTGGTTTAAAAGAATGTAATGAAAATGCGTATCAATTTGGACTTTCTATTTTGCATTGTTGGATTAGATTCATGGAATGTATTCTTCATATTGGATATAATTTACCCCTTAAAAAGAGTCGTGTTACCAAAAATGATAAAGAAGTTAAACAGAAGCAAAAGCACCAAATTCAAAACCGCATAAAAAGCGAACTGGGAATAACTGTAGATGTTGTTAGACAAGGTTCGGGAACATCCAATGATAGATTTGAATAGTACACTTCAGAAACTGCCAATAAACTGTATGTTGAGCTTTATGATTGGTATATGCCAGCGAGTGTACATAAAGTTTTAATTCATGGAGCTAGTGTAATTCGTGCCGCAATGGTTCCCATTGGACAGCTCTCCGAAAAAGCTCAAGAAGCAGGAAATAAAGATTTCAAAAGAATTAGACAATTTAATGCACGAAAAACATCAAGAATTGCAAATTGTACGGATATTATACACCATCTACTTATGTCTTCCGATCCAGAAATAACTAAATTAAGAATATTGCGACCCAAAAAGGATTCGTCACTATCACCCGAGGCCGTCGATTTGCTGGAACACCAGAAATTGGATCCAGAGGAAGCGGAATAATGTAAAGATACAAATTTTGAAGAATTTCGCGCCATCTGCTGACTGCATTTTAGTCTCTTAAAACAGGATTTTTTAATAAATTTTTTTTTAATTCTGGCTTTATTTTTTAATTATTTTTTTGTTCTCTTCCATTAAGGATAAGACTTCTTCCAGATTTTTTTCAGATTTTTTGCTTTAAAATTGAAGTCTGCAACGGTTTGTCCACGAAAATCCCATTTTACCACAAATAAAAAAAAATAAACAGAAGCAACAAAGATATAAAATAATATCCAAAATTTCACATGCGAAAATACGAAAATTTGCCGACCCAAAAATCTTCCGCCCTGTGCCAAGGCTTCGTTCGCACATATGGTAACGCCGGCCCTGGTCACGTCACGACAAATATAATAATTGAATTATTAATTTTATATTTTTGAAATTTTTCATAATTTGTTTTTTTACGGTTGGCTATATTGATAGGTCCACATGTAATTTTTATAATTTTATATTACTGTGATTATTGCTGTTTTGTTACTGTAAGGAAAACCTCCTGTATAAAAATAATTATGACTAACAATTTTGTGAAACAAGAAATGCAAGATATCAAGGAAGAAGTAGCCGATGAAGATTTTGAAAATGTAACAGAAGAATTTAGTTTCAACAATTCCAATTTAGACGAAAATAAAAACAAAATCAAAAAGATCAAACACAAGAGAGATGGGATATCAAGAAAGCGTGCAACAGGGTCGTTTACTTGTGAGTTGTGCGGAAAAACGTTTAACAGAAAATTTAATTTACAAGTCCACATGCGGGTCCATACAGGAGGTAAGCCGTTCGAATGTAAAATATGCAAAAAAGCTTTCTCAACCAATAGTACGTTGAAAACTCACATGGTAACTCATTCAGAGAGTAAGCAATATTCTTGTGGTATTTGTGGTAAAAGCTATAGCCTTAAAAATACTCTAAAATATCACTTGAAATCGCATTCGATGCAGTTTACTTGTGATATTTGTAACGAAAATTTTTCCTCTCACAACGAATTAGCATATCACGTACAAATGCATTCGCAGTTATACTCAAAACAAAGCGTGAATGTTCCCGTAGCCTTGACCCAAGAAAATAAACTTTTATGCAAAATTTGCAGAAAGGAGTGTGCGTCTCAACGTTCATTTGATGTACATATGAGGATCCATACCGGAGAAAAACCGTTCAGGTGTTCCAAGTGCGATAAAAATTTTACGACTAACAAAAATTTAGACATCCACACGCAAAATTTTCATACCAAAAAAGATTTGTCAAGTTTTCCTTGCCACATTTGCGACTCGACATATAACGTTAAATCAAATTTGAAGATTCACATGAGGATTCACACGGGTGAAAATTTGTATAAATGTGATTTTTGTTCGTACGCGTGTCCATTAAAATCCGTGTTTGAAACGCATAAAAGAACACATACAGGGGAAAAACCCTACCAATGTAATGAATGCGAATTTAAAGCCGTGTCGAAGCAATACCTGAAACGTCATATCACTTGCAGCTTCACCGAAGAATTTAATTTTTGTAAAATTTGCGATGTAAACTTCCGTTATAAATGTGCATATAAAATTCACAATAAAACTCATGACTTGTAATGTTTTCTTTGTTTTTGTTTCTTTTTTTGTTAGTATTGTACCTACATAACTTATGTTATGGTATTGTATTTTTGTAATATTGATTTTTAAATAAAAAAATAATGATTACTTAAATTAATTAATTAATTTTGATAAATAAGTTATTTATGGCTTCGTCAGAAACTACAGAGCCTACTGGAAATTTCGAAAGCAAAGAATTTATTAGGGATGATGAAAAAGTACTGACGAAGAAGACAATAAAAATGCTAGCAAAGAAGTTAAGCGTGTAAGAGAGAAAATTCGTTAGAAAAGAAGAAAAGCAAATTGAAAAAATCTGAAGCTGGTAGTAGTTCCGAAGAAGATAAAAAAGTCTATAAATTTTAATGTTTATAATTATAATTTACGGGTTACAATACCAAAATTTTATTAAGATATTTTTAATTTCGTGAAAGTAATTCGGAGTGTACAAAATCTCAGACATTGAGATCAAATTCTTAAGATATCTGCTCCACTCGACATTGAAAATACGGTTCCACGTCTTTACACCTAAAAATTTTACGACTAATGCATATATGCCTAAAGCAGGTTGCCGGTTTCAAATTAATTTACTCCAATGAAATTGGTTTAAAATTAGACTGATTTATATAGATTAACAAAATTTACTTGTAGTTTTTAAATTTACTCCGCCAAGTCGAATACGATACAGAAGAACTGCTTCTGAAGAATCGTCGAGACCTATATCAGAGAGGCAAACTTTGATATCACAGTTTACCTTTCGAGGCATCTGTTAATTCAGTTAATTCTGATAGTGCTAAGTATTATTAATTTAATTAATTGAAAAGGTCGATATTTTTGCCATATCCCTAACGGGGGTAGGGATATGGCATATTGGTGGTGAGGGATATGGCTTATGGCAATTTACATGTAATTTAATGTAAACAGATAAAAATCAAATTTGTTTAAAACATTTTAATTAGAACTGAAAAATTACACAACTGTTCTTGTGCGGCATATCACTAACATTACGTCATTTCGTATAGAAAATTATAAAATGTAAACAAAGACTAGCATGTGTAAATCTACTGTATATTATTTATTTTAAAAGGCACATAACACCGTAGAACACATAAAACTATTAGCAAATTCAGCAGGAAGAGTTATATGAAACTTTTAAAATTATACGTTGAAATTTCACATGTGCTTACCTGCAAAACTGGGTATAAAATAAGTAATAACTTGGGCACAGTTGACAACACACTGCAGCAGATGTTCTTCGTATGTTGGTAAACAATCAACTATCTAAAACAATCAAAGTTTTAGGCGTATATGATGTTAGGCGTAAAAAACCTTAGTCGTAAAATGCTTTAGGCGTAAAGGTTTAGGCGTACTGACTTAGTCGTAAGTATTGTAGGTGTAGTGGCTTTAAGTGTAATGACGTGATACCGAAAATACCCATTATAGAAAAAATCTAGAAAAAAAATAATGGATACATTTGTAAGAAATAGAAATTCATAATTATGATGGTTTGTTGGGTTGCTTATTAAATTACTCATGCTTCTATAATTTCATTATGCTATGGTAACTTAGGGAGGAGAGATTTTAACGCACTACTATGGCACTAGAATGAAAGGATTCGAATTCGAGATCTTGACCGCAACAGGTGTTCGAATATTATTTGATCAGTGTTGTGAACAGTTGATTAATTGAATTTAGGTAAGAGATCTTTCATATAGACATAGTTTTGTTATTAGGTATATTTGAGTAATGCCAGATAATAATTTGGTAGTTTTGGTAACTTAAATTCGTGTTTTAAACAAAGGGTAACTTTCAAACTTGGTAGAATGTTAACGGTTGCTAGGGTAAATTTAATTAGTAAGTGTGGGTGGTTTTATATTTGAATTATTAATTTAATTAGATTTTGGTAGTAATATTCTGGTAAATGGTAATTATTTGATTTAAAGAAGCATACATAAGTAGGTATTATGAAAACCATGAAAGAAGGGGGTTTTCCGAACTGCGGCGCGGTCAAGTTGACCCTACTTAATATGGTTCGAACCACAGATTATAGAGATTACTATAGAAATTTAACACTGGGTGAGAGGAGTTGTACCGTCATCCGTGCGGGGGGAATAGTTTGTACCAATGTCCAGGGATGCCGCTAATAGATATTACAAGTTGCAATTTACCATGCGTACCAATTACTTAAGGAATATAAATATTTATATTCCTAAAGATTCGAGTAACCTTAATGTCAATTTGTGACTTAAGCTACTTTTACTAATCGTCAAAGAAGTGATTCCTGTGTTATCCTGTGTTATTTATTAAATTACTATTATAATGGTTGGCAGATGTGTTGTGAAAGATTGTAAAAATTCTTCATCTGGAATTGTGAGAACTCACAGTTCTCCTAAGGAATTGGAACTTTTCAATAAATGGACTGCTGCAGTTCAAAAAGATATTGATTATGAGAAGAGGAGAGATTACGTTGTTTGTGATGTTCACTTTAGTGATAATAGCAAATATGTTGTCAATGCTAATAACAGAACTTGAAATTTGAAAATTGATGCAGTTTCCACACTTTTTTTGAATCCTTCAGGTATAGTGGTATAGTAGTCGCTGGTTCCTCGTCTGATACTGTTGTGGTTAATCGTAATATTGTTTCTGATTGTTGTAATGTAGTTTCCGATCTTGCAAACATTGTTCTTGTATATAATGTTGTATGTAATGCTGATAATGTTGTTTCCGATCCTGCTAATATTGTTCCCGATCCAGATTATGATATCGTTCCAAGCACTGTTAGCAAAGCAGTAATACCATGCACACCAATAAAAAGTAAGTTTTATAACAATTATAGCAAGAGACAGCCTTTATCTTTTAAGGGACTTACTGATTTCCCTATGCTTAGTTGTACACAGGTTTGTAAAGCAATTTGATAAGGAATTAATGTATTACTTTTTTAGGAATTGGTTATTTTTGTTATTTTTTGTTATGTTTTTAAAAATGTTATTTTTTGATATATTTGTAAAATTTATTGTTATTATGAATGTGTGTCGGATACACATCGTGCGTGCTGAACCCCTTGCTTGCAACTATTACGCAACATTATGTATTTCTACATTTTAGGCTAATTTCTTATAAATTATATTAAATTGAAAAAATTTTTTTTAAACAAATTAAAAAAAGGCTTATAATTAAAAACGAGTTTCACCCCTTTCGAGTAACACCTTTGGCGAGTTGGAGGTATCTAGGGGGATGTTTTGACGAACGCAACCAAGGCAATCGAGAGTCTAACCTAAAAACGAGTTCAACGTTTGTCGACAACTGAATACAACCGCTACGGTTATTATCAGTAAGAGTATACAGTTACTCACATAAATATTCGGACACTCCTATGTTAACAATGTTAATTGGACGTTTTCAAGACGTTTTTTTTTATATAAAAATCGCTTTTACAGCAAAATTTTGTAGACATTTTTTGTTGGAAATTTCATTGCCTTAAATTTTATTTATTTACATTTTTCTATTTTTTTGCACCGTTTCCGACTGACAGCGACTTAAATAAGACTCGGTAAAATCCAAAAAATACTATCATCTATATCTCGGAAACGGTGCGACCAAATAGAAAAATGTATATAAACAAAATTTAAGGCAATGAAATTTCCAACAAAAAATGTCTACAAAATTTTGCCGTAAAAGCGATTTTTACATTAAAAATATCGTCACTCTCTGCCGCAATACCTCCAATCACCAGCACACCAAATTTTGTCCGGAGATACGATGACATAATGTTCATTTTTGTTATCTATTGTGGTAGCCTTAACAAAGATATCGGTAGCCCTGGCAAAGATATCTATATGTATCACCCCCTACCCTAAATCTATCTATAAAAGTTTTTTTAACAAAATCTAAAATGAAAAAAATTTTTTATTTTTGTACGCCACTGAATTTTTTCCAAAATTTTTATATACGTCACATAATACCGTAAGAAGTCACAAATAAAATTTCTCCAAGATTGGTACAACAAATTTTTTCGGTCATCTAGCGGATTTTTCGAAAATAAATTTTTGTAAATTACTGACTGTCGATTTACTGATTCTGAAAACATTTGCGAAAAAATTTAACAAACAGCCTAAACTTGGTCGCTACCTAGTGGCAGAACCTTTTACTTATAAAGTAACGTTCCGTCAGTCCGTACGACGATATTATAAAATATTTCTCACCGAACCACCTATTTTTGTATTCTAAAATTAATTGTTACAAGCCCTAAACTCAATTCTTATGCTGCACTCGGTATACAAATCAACATTAACCTAATTTTGACACATATGTCACAAAATTATGACGTTTATTAAAATTTTGAATATATTGTTTTATTTTTGCCAGCCATCTGACCAATTCTCACAAAAAATATATAAATTAAGATTTCAGTTAATATTTTCTATAATTTTTCTGACCTGCCCCGCCCTGTTACAATTGGCTCGGTTTGTTTTCTCACCAATACTTATACTTTCAAAGCTCCATCGACACACCAAATTTTAGCTGAATCGGTTAAACATTTCCGGAGATACGACGACATTTTCATTTTTTTTTATTTATTTTATTGTGGTGGCCCTGGTGAAGATTTCTCTGGCAAAACCTTATTTTCACCATTCCAGCCCACGAGGCATACGTCCAATAAGTTTGATTGCAATCGACGTAGAAATGCCGGAGAAAATCGATCGACAAAAACTTTTTTCATGTTTTTGACAAAAAAGTTAATTTTATTTTTTTCATGTTGCATTACTGATTTCTATCGAAGGATTACATATGCTCTCATATCCATTAGGATCAATGTACCTACGTACCAAATTTGGGTAAGATCCCTTCAGCATTTCTTGAGTTATTCACTCTTAAAGTTTCAACTTTGACAACTTGTGATTTTTGACAGACGACAGATAGAAGATTAATTTTACCTATTCTGGATAAAGCCTTTTAAGGCCTTTAAAATAACATATCGCAAGACAAAATATTTTTAAAAAATCCCGTATTATTTTCTTGTGGTGGCACTCCTGATTGATAGATCGCGACGAAAACCTTATTTTCACCTTTCCACCGTGAACCCTACCACCATACCAAATTTGGTCGTAATTGGTTGAATGGTTCGGAAGCAAATCGATCGACAAAATTTGACGACCGACAGACAGACAGACAGACAGACCGACACAGAAATTTTTTTTTTACTTTTTGCAGATCTTTACGTTTCTGAACACGGTGATCTCGAAAATGCAAAAAAAAAAAGTTGAAATTTTTTTTCGATTACCATACCTCCAATTTTTTTTTAAAATTGATTGGAGGTAAAAAAAACGTCTTGAAAACGTCAAATTAACATTGTTAACATAGGAGTGTCCGAATATTTATGTGAGTAATATTAATCCACGTGTACCGTCAATAGAACACTCGTGCTAGTTGAAATCCCTATCTAAAATGCATGTAAAATTTGGATATTTAAATGCCGTTTTCTCGAAAACTAATGAATAATCCTCAAAAACGTAATTACACCTTGCCGCAGTTCAACCTACAGTTTTTTCTGACCTCGCCGCAGTTCGGACAGCAAGAAAAGGTTGACCCTTTTTTTAAACCGATTAGGGATTAACCGCGCCGCAGTTTGGATCTGCCCGAAAGTTTAAAAATAAGCAATGCTACAATACCTAGACCTAGGGCATATGGGTTACCTAACATCCATAAACAGGGTGTTCCATTGCGATCTATCATTAGCACTATAGGGGGTCCTTTATACAAGTTGGCTAAATATGTAAGCTCGATACTTGGAAATGTAACCAATGGAATACAGTTTAACATAGAAAATTCGAAAAATGTGGTGGATGGCTTAAGTAAGGTGAGGCTCTCGGCTGATTATAGATTGGTGTCCTACGATGTTACCTCGCTGTTTACCAATATTACATTGGACGTCATAATAGCATCGGTCGATAATCATTGGAATGAGATTTAAGGGAATATACATGCACGAATAGAGATTATTTTGTCATCATTATCAGACTGTTATATGAGAAGAATTTCTTTATGTTTGATGGAGAGGTATACAGACAGGTTTCGGGTTGTGCGATGGGTAGTCCGGTGTCGCCTGCGTTGGCAAAAACTGGTGATGAACGATTTATTGACAGAGATTGTGAGGGAGGTGCCGTTTAACTTGCTATTTTTGTACCTGTATGTGGATGACATTATCACGGCGGTCCCGAAAAATCGAGAAAAATATACCTAAAGCTGCGTCTATTGAGGTCGGATGGGGGCGCTATTACTACGGATTGGTATATGAAATCGAATAGCTCGGGACGAATTTTGCACTATGAATCATCTAATGCTATGGTCACTGAAGATATTGAAAATGAAAATGATATTGAAAAGACAGTGAACATGCTTAAAGACAAAATTGATACTTTTTGCAGCAAAGAACTGAGAGAAAAAAAACTATAAGATCGCAACGGAAATGTTGTTGAAGAATGGGTACCCCATCCGTTTCATCAATAGTGTCTTCAAAAAACCGGGGAGGAGAAAGCCGGAGATGTCGGGGAGATTGCTGATGTGGATGCTGGGAAGAAACAGGCTGTGGACTATTGCAGGATTCCTTTTATACCGGCTTTGTCTAACCAATTGATGAGGTTGTTTAATACCGATAAAATGAAAACAGTGGTTCACAGTACTAAAAATGTGGGCGCTCTGTTTACGTATGGAAAAGATGCCATGGAAAGGGAACAAAAAGCGGTCTCGTGTACCGGGTTAAATGTAAGTGTGGTTCCTGTTATGAATGTAGGTCAAACGGGACAATACATAAAAAGCGAATTTACCAACACGAGTATGACATACGTAACAAGAAAAATAATACAGGGTTGTCTGCATATGTGCTTGATACGGGGCATAAGATCGATACAAGCAAAGTGGAGATCTTGGATTCGGAAAAGGACCTACATAAGAGATTAATCTTAGAAATGATTTATATAAACGAAAATCTTAAAGCATCCCTAAATCTTAACACAGACACAATAGGACTAAGTAGAATATAATGCGGGTTTGTTATAGCTATTTACGGTTGTGTTCGAGAAAGTTATACATTGCGGATGAGTAAGCAATATATCAGAACGAGCGTTTAGCGAGTTCTGATAGCTTACGAACCCGAAATGTTACTTTCCGAGCGAGTCACCGTATCTAGCTTGACATTCAAGACAGGTCCTTTCTAAAATAAAAACATAAACTGATAAAAAAAATTACACTTTTAAAATAAACATTACCTTTTTTAGAACGGGTTGGAATATAATATAAGTCCCAGCATCTTATCTTATCTTATCAACATCCGCCGTAGCAAGATAGTAGGTCATTCGTATAAATTGCTTTCCCTTTATATGCAATATCACGTAACGTTTATATACACTATCATAACCGGTTATATGCAAGTTCATAAAACAAACAGTGCTGCAAAGTATCATTTTCCAGAGATTAAAACTGCTCAATATGCTATACTTTCCATAGTCTGGAACGTAAAATGGTTTATGCCTCGATGCGGCTCTGCGTGATATGGGAAATGTGTGGGTTATCGTAAACGAAAAAATTTTGAAATTGTTAGCATGCAGTGAGTGTTTTAATTTTATTTTTGTTGATGAATTATTGCGCTTATGCATGATTTGTGGAATTTTAAAATTTTATTACATGTTTTGTATAGGTGAGTTGAACCATTGTTGACACGTTTTGTTGTAATTTGTTTTGCCTTTGTACTCTCATTTTAACTTGATCTTCTTTAAAAATTGCCACGCCAGCATAACCGATTACCTGGCAGTCGACAATACCGCAATTATACCTCCGAGAAGTTAAAAAAAGCGCTGCAAGTAGTGTTTGAAGGTTTGTGCACACTTCGCGAGGCTTCTAGTAAGTTTGAAATACCTTTTGGCACATTATACAACAAATATGAAGATAAACTGTTCAACGAATTTGTCTTTTGTTTCTTTATCAAACAGTAATCCGATAATCCGAAGATCTTGATCACTATTGAATCGGATTAAAATGGTAAATACGAACATGAAATTAATTCCAATTTGAAATTACTATCATCGGCTTGATTTGAAAACTCATATAAAAACTTTGCAGGTTTATTTTAACTTAAAGGTGCCCGACTAGAAATTGTAGTTAGGCTTTCCGAAAGATCAATTCGGGCCGAATTATTCCTAACTCATGCCTAATTCATTCAACGAATTCATGCCTAACTTAGGCAAACCTAACTCTAACCACGTCAGGGCCACATGAGGCAAAACGAAAAATGGCAAAATGTAATTTGGAAAGTCTGAGGCACTGCCTAACTTCGGCATACCGTTGGAATTCCTAATTTGGGCCTAATCACGGTAGCCAAAGGTTTACCGAAGTTTGATATTATAAACTCGGACTTCATTAGGAAAGTGTTTGGCACGCCTAACTTCGGCATACCTTTGGAATTCCTAATTAGTACATAAAATTAAAATAAAATATAAATAAATCTAAATAAATAATCTAAAAAAATAAAAATAAATCATAACTTCATAACTAAGCAGCATGAATTATTTTGTAATAAATTTAATAAATATCTTTATATTTCAGGGATATTAATTAAAAGATTTTCAAAATCTGAAGATGATCCGTTGAGTGACAAAGCTGTCAACGATAGTATTTCATCGATACTCAATCATTGTGGTGATTGGAATAGTAGGCTAAATGATAGAAAAAACAAAAATGTACAAAACAAGAATGACAGGAAAGAAATAATGCTAAAGCAGCGTTGACATGGATTGAATCACGTGCGTGTTCCACGAATTTACAAATTTTAATTTTCACCATTTGATAATTTTTATATTCGTGGCGAAGGTTTACACGGGTGCGCATATAACAGTTTTAACAGTTGGTGGTGAAAAATTACGATTTATATTTCAGGAATCGTGAAAATTAAAATTTGTAAATTCATGCATCGTGGAACACGTACGTGATTCACTACGATTAAAATTAAAATTAATTTTAATTTATTAAACCTTTAATATGGTAAAGTTATTAACATGTGAAATTATTGTAAAAATTATGTATGTTAGAAAAAAGGCGTTAAAACGCTTTCGTATTTACAGTGCGATAATCGATATCCACCCATTTCCCTACTTTTTACGAATTAATTTTAAGAAATTGGAGCTATTGTTGTATTATTGCTATATTTTTTAAGATAATTATTGCATTTGTATTTCTGCCAGGTTTATAAAATAAATATTAAATCTAGCTTATGCAATATAATATCGTATTTCTGTTTGTCCTAAAAAAAAAAATTTTTTAGATTTAGATTTAGGTGGTCACCTGCAAGTTTGGTTTTCCAAACCACCGCCTAATTAGGAAAGCGAATTCGGGCCACATTAGGTCAAGGTTGTCACCTGCAAGTTTGGTTTTCCAAACCACTGCCTAGTTAGGAAGGTAAACTCGAGCCAGATTAGGTTGAGGTTGTCACCTGCAAGTTTGGTTTTCCAAACCACCGCCTAATTAGGTAGGGACTCGTAACTGCGTTACGTTCGTAATACGGGCCTAATGCGGCTGCCTCACTTGGCCCGAGTTTGAAATTCGGCATGGCTAGTTCGGGCCTAATCACCACCTAACTACAATTTCTAGTCGGGTGGTTCATTACTTGCCTACGGACTTTATGTAACCTTGACCCAATCGGCCACACAACATTCATCTATAATATTACACAAATATGCCATTGACCCAATCTCCCACACAACAGTCAATTTTATAATAACCCAAATCTTACCCTGCATTATACTATATTTTAAGAATTTTACATTATAAAGTTTACACCAATCGGTTGTCCGCTCCAGTCATTTTTCGTGTTATTTATCTACAATGTGTTAGAAAAATTACTCTTCGTTTAATCTTTGGTTTAGGCTTTACCCTTTAAAACAGAAATAATCTGACAATAAAGATTTGACATAACCCATTTAAAACTAATGATAACTAATGCAATTGCGGACCTTATTCGTTATGTGTGTGTTACTGACCCGCATATGTGGAAAAACAAGAGATATTTTACTTAAAAGAATTACAAGGGAATATGCAAGATAGGAACCTCACAAGACTTGAAACTCTCTAAATACGCACCCGCTTGCTAAAAATTTCTCTCAAAAAACTGAAACTCCCAAGCTACCAAACCTGAAAATCATAGATCATGGTACCGAGACCGTGGTAGACAAAAGAGGTAAAATAATATTTATTAGAGGGAGCACTTGCAGATATCCACTCTTAAATTTTAGGTATCCCGTCAACTATGACAAGTTTTATAAACGTTTTCATGAAACTACATTCATCTAGATTAGAAGCACACTTTTATGTATAAAAGATATTTTAAAAATTCGATCGTTTACTTCTTCCGCAAGAGCTTGTATTAAGAAGTGACCATCGTTCCTCCTGTATTGTGAGGTAAATATTTGACCTTTATTTTTTTAGTTCATAACGAAATAACCCCATCGTTTATCATTGGATATGGTTAAAGAAAAGCATTTAAAAAAATATTCTTTATTTATTAGGACAATAAAAAATTACAAAATAACAAATTTAATTAAACCCTTGCATTGCAAAGGAAACATTTATTGGTATGCTCTATACGGATAAATGCAAAACTGAATTTTCTATCTCAGTCCAGTTCTTCGCCACCGAGGGTATATAAAAGCGTATCGGTCCTCATCTTCAGCATCGCTAAAATAATCCCAACATCATCAAAGTTATCCGATGTATCTTCATCATCTTCACCAAAGTCGTCAAGCACATCGTTAAAGAAATTGTTCTGTCGGACATGTAGCAATCACATTTGTCTATCTTCGGGTATTAATTGTTGTTGTGGTTGTTGTTATTGTTGCATTTACACAACTGTATTCAACTGTACGGAGCGTAATAACTCCATTTATTACTTGATCTTTGCTGTTATGATCGACTAAACTTATTTCGTTATAAGATTGACGACATAATGGACAAGTTCTCGTTCGATTGGACCAATGCCTTATACACACTTCATGAAATGTGTGCTTACAACCTAATACTCCCACTCTTCCATTCAGGTCTTCTAAACAAATCATACACTCCATTTTAGAACTGACTTGAACTGAGATTCGTGAATATATTCTGTCAAGTTCAATTTTTTATGATATATTAATAATAATTAATATTTAATATATTCAATGTACTGATTATTTATAGTTTACGATGTGTATTCCTGGTGGTGTATTTTATGATATTCATCGTAAAAAGGTTGTGAAAAATTGAGCACGTTTTTTCTTATATAAGAAAGTAAATAAGGATTATTGGATAATCCTTTTAATCAAATTGTTTGTATTTACCATTTTAATCCGCCCCAATAGGGATCAAGATTTTCGAATTATCGGATTACGGTTTGGTAAACAAACAAAAGCCAAATTCGTTGAAGAGTTTACCATTGATTTATATAAACAATAATAACATAAAAATACCCAAAAAATTTAGGAAAATATGAAAACCAGTAGATGTGTGAAATGTATTACTCAAAATGATATGAAGTTAAATAATTTGAACATTGCGTTTACAAATTAAAAAAATTGGCTATGTAAACATCGCATATCTTTCCCCATATATTTCGTCAAAATTCAAAAAAGTGGTTATGACGTTTGTTTGAACATTTTATTTATATGTCAAACAAATTGAATAAAACAGTAAAGCAAAGGATGGCCCAAAAGTAATTGACACTTGAACTTTTTTTATTTTGTTTGTAATTTCCGTAATTTTTAACCGATCTTCACCATTTTTATCTGACCTCGTAAGTTTAGTTATGATGCACGTTTGTGCCAAATTTCATGACATTTGGTTGCGCGGTTCAACCTGTACGATTGATACTATTATTCAACCTCATACAGACATACATACATACAGACGAACATCCAATTAAAATTTATAACAATCTTATCAGAGCATGATAAGGAACATTTTAATACCAAAATTTCGATTTTTGATTTTTGGGTGGATTACAATACCTACTTTCCCTTAACATACGTTAATACGTATTGGGGAAAGTAAAAATTGGCTATGTAAACATCGCATAACTTTCCCCGCATTTAATTCGTCAAAATCAATCAGAAGGCCTTCTATATAAACATCTATGGCCAAAATGCATAAAAATGAAGTAATGTTCATGGTACTATTATACTATATAAAAGTATATAATAGTAGATATATTTAGTACCATAAACATGGTATAATAGTACCATGGTTATGTCACTTGATTGAACATTTCATTTATGTCAAACAAATTGAATAAAAAAGTAAAAATAGGGTGGCCCAAAAGTAAGTGACACTTAAACTTTTTTCATTTTCTTTATCATTTCCATAATTTTCCACCAATTTCACCATTTTTAGCTGGCCGCTAAGTTTAGTTATGATGAACGTTTATGCCAAATTTTATGACATTTGATTGCGCAGTTCAACCTGTGCAATTGATACTATTTTATATGTAAAAAACACTTAAATTTATTTTATTTTGTTTATCATTTTCGTAATTTTCAACCGATCTTCACCATTTTTAGCTGGCCTTTAAATTTAATTATTATGCACGTTTATGCCAAATGTCATGACATTTGGTTGCGCGGTTCAACCTGTACAATTGATAATATTTATCAACCACATACTGTCACATAAATATCGGTCACACTGTATATAATAAAAATTATAATTAATAAACAAAATATATTTAATATCCGGTGTGATTGATGATTATGCAAATGTAAAATAAACGGACAATACCCTGCTGATCGAACTTAATAAATAACCAATAGTATAATTAATATTAGAATAACATAGACAAAATAGGAAATTAAGATTAAGAGGGAGAAATGTCATAAAAGAGGTAATCAATCAAGGATCGGGAGTTGACCAGTAGTTTCGGTGTGGCGTGTGCTTCCGCAGGAATCCATGCCCGAGATTATGGCAATCCTCCTTCGGATATTTTTAGAGTAAGATATTTGTAAATTTGTGTATTGTTCTTATGTTTTATTATATGTATTAAATCTTGACGTTTGACTTATTAAATCTGAACTACCCCGTAAACCTCGTTGAAACCTTCCTGGATGATGGCATCTCTTCTAGTGAACTGAAGTTTTCTAACTATAATATTTTTCGTTGTGACCGTTCAATTAACTCCAGTACGAAAGCAAGGGGTGGAGGTATACTTGTTGCTGTTCGCAAAGACTTACGTTGTATTCGAATCGATACGGTGAAAACTGTCGAAGCCCTTTTTTTAAGAATTGGCAACCTTATTTTAGGCTCTGTATATTTACCTCCTGATTCGGGTATCGAAGCCTACGATGAATTTTGTGGTCTTGTTGATGATATTGTGGATCATTTTCCTGATTCGAAATTTGTTGTTTGTGGCGACTTTAACCTTCCAAAGGCTAATGGATTTAGAGATAGCACTCATTTGATAAGTTGTGGAAACGTATGTAAGAAGGCTCAATTGATTGGTGATTGCATGTCGTTACACAATCTAGAACAATTGAACAAAATACCTAACAGTCGAGGTGTTATGCTTGATCTTGTCTTTACCAATATCGATGATATGTCTGTATCTGTGGCTAGTGACCTATTATCAAACACTTCAATTCATCATACTGCTTACACAGTCAGTATCAAGGGTATCAATTCATCACATTCAAATCTAGAACCTGTTGATCATATCCTTGATTATAGATTAGCCGATTTTAATGAAATTAATAATCGCTTGCTGGAAATCGATTGGTCCAAGCTATCACAATGCAAGGATGTCGATGACAATGTTGATTACTTTTATGAAATGTTGTGGTCCATCATCAATACCTATGTACCCCGAAAAAGGGTAGTGGTCTCGAAGTATCCCAAGTGGTTCTCTAAGGAGTTGATCAACCTAGTAACTGAAAAGAAGATTTTACATAAGAAATTCAAAGAAACTCGTCATTATGAATATTACCAAAAGTTTTGCGAAATTCGTGATCGTGCAAAGAAACTCAACTTAATTCTTCATCGTAGTTACATCGACAGCATCGAAGAAGAAATTACTGCTAATCCTCGGACATTCTGGCGGTATATTGATGACTGCAAGAAGGTCAATGGATATGCAACTTCCATGTTTCTTGGTGATGAAGCTTGTTCCTCTGGTCAAGAATGCGTCGATTTATTTGCTAAGGAATTTTCTAATGTGTACTCGAGCGATGATGCCACCAACTCCAGGTATGTCTCGAGCGATGTCATTAACCGTAAATGATTTGATATCACAGTGGAAGATGTTTTTGAGGCCATTGCAAAATTGCCTGACAATTTTAACTGTGGGCCAGATGGAATTGCTGCCTACTTTGTGAAAAGGTGTCAATATTCGTTGTCGGTTCCAATTTTCAAGTTGTTTGAATTATCGCTGTCCAGTGGTCGTTTTCCAAGTATTTGGAAAAAGAGTTTCATAACTCCCATCTTTAAAAAAGGTAACCGAGGTGACATCAAAAACTACAGGGGTATTTCAATCCAATCTACTATACCCAAGATACTGGATAGGTTTCAGTTCAACTGATGGATGCTAGCAAGAACTATATAGTGGCTAACCAACATGGGTTTTTTCCTGGTCGTTCGACTACTACGAACCTGCTGTCTTTTGTTACCGATATCGTAGAGTCATTCGAAGATCACATGCACGTGGACGCTGTATATTATAATGTCATGTTTCCCATAATTAGTTATTTTATATTAATTGTTACAACCATAAATTTAAATTAATTTCTATATTTATTGTAAATTTCAAAAATTATTTTAATTGTAAATATGAAAATTTGTTTTAGTTATTTTGTGAATTTGAATTTAATTTGTCGTAAATATTTTTTCATATTACCTGCATTGAAACAGTGTGTTTCAATAGCTGTCAAGACAGTCGAAACACGACAATTTCAGACCACTGCGAATATTGGTCAAACATTAAAATGTTTCTGCCCGAGGGCAGAAACACTCAAGTTTCTTACCGCCAACTCTGTTTCCGATTTCATTTCAACCCTGTCAGAATTAAAATAATTTTTCATTACTTCAAATAAAATTTAATTAGTATGACAGCTGTCAGATTCGTCCAAGTCAAATTCGATATTGTTGTTTATGAGTAATTTTTTTTTGCGCGCGATCGATCTAAATTTTTGCATATGGTTTCCTACCGATAATTCACTGGGGGGTGAGTACGAGACGAGGGGGGGGGGAATTTTTTCTCAGTTTTTCGATATCTAGCGCCGTTGTCGAGTTATTGCTGATTCAAAAAAATTTCGAATTTAAAATATTTATTTTACAAGTTTCAATGCAAAAAAATTTTCTGTTTCAATGCAGGTAATATGAAAAATAGTATGTGTGGCGCGGGGTGAAACGCGATTTCAGACGAAGGTGATGCCAGCCCTCGTTTCACTCGGGCAAGCAAATTTCACCCTCGTCTGAAATCGCTTTGTTTCACCCCTTGCCAAACAATATACTATTGTTTATACAAAAATATTTACGACAAATTAAATTCAATTGTTATCAATTGTAAAAATTGGAATTGCTGCTCGCGCTAATAATTGTTTTGTTGGTGCGAGAATTTTAAAACAACGCGGAGTTTTTGCCATGTCCGCCAAAGCGGATAGACGTGTTTGCGAAAGATCTTCGTAGAAGTTTTTGAATTTTGAGTTTCCTGTCGAGATTTTTTTTGATTATTTGGTGAATAAAAGTTTTTTTTTATTACTGTGAGTTAGAATTTATTTGATTTGTTTAATTTGAGCGAAATTGGATGGTGGTTATTTGAAGGCAGAAAATTATAAGTAGATACGAAGCGTGTGGTATTGCAAAGCACATTTGGCGAGTCGAGATACGTAAAATAAATTATACATTTTTAAAAATTTAGTATCGTCGAGTTTAAATTAAATTGTTTTTGAATTTGGAGAGGCTGGGGTCATCTCAATATACTTATATTTCCAAGACGTTTGATCGTGTATCACACGCTTCTCTTCTTTCTAAAATTACCTCTTTAGGATTTGGACCAATGATAATCCAATGGCTTGGCAGCTATCTAAGGAACCGCAAACAGAAAGTGCGCATAAATGGTTTTCTCTCGATTGATATTTCAGTGTTGTCAGGTGTTCCACAGGGCTCTCACTGTGGTCCGATACTGTTTTTGTTGTTCATTAACGACATTGGCCAGCTTATTAAGTACTGCAATTATCTATTGTTTGCCGATGACCTTAAGATTTACAAAGCAATTAAATCAAATCATGATTGTTATTTACTGCAAATGGATCTTGATAATCTTAATCTGTGGTGTCAGAACAACAACCTGAACTTAAATTTTAATAAGTGCTCAGTGATATCGTACTCCAAGCATAGTTTCAATGCCTTTGATTACTCTATTAATGGAAAGATTCTTAATCGTGTCTCGGAGATCGATGACTTGGGCGTTTGCCTAGACACTGGCTTAACTTATAACAGCCACATTGCTAAAATATGTGGCAAGGCACTTCGCACTCTTGGGTTCATTCACAGACAAAGTAAATAATTTTCGGCTAATACAGTCAAAATTCTCTACTTCTCTCTCGTGAGATCGCAATTGGAGTACGCGTCGTGTGTATGGTCTCCTTTTTACCATACTTCTATTGGTAGATTGGCATCGGTGGAGCGAAAATTTCTCAAATATTTCAACTTTAAACTTGGTTATACAGCAGAAAATTTCTCTAGTTCCAACTGTTTAATTGCCTGTAACACACAGTCGTTGGAATACAGACGCTCGGTCGCTGACCTATGTTTTACTTATCGCCTGATCAATGGTGGATTTTCCTGCCAACGCTTTACAAATAGTTTCCAACCATTTGTTTCCCTGCATGACACTAGACATAAGAACCTCTTTGTTTCATGTCAGTATAGGACGAATTATGGCCTTCACAGCCCCATTTCAAGAATGATCCGTCTTGTCAACAGACTACAGAAAATTGGAAAGTTTGATGTGTTCCATCCGTCATTTCAAGAGTTCAAGCGATGTATAATGTGGAATATTGATATTATGCTTGGTGGTTAACTTACACCACCAAGTTCTGTTAATTAATACTTTCTATGTAAAATGTTTTGTATTTTTATGTAAACTGGTATACCCGTAAATAAATAAATAAATAAAACCAATGTCCAGGGATGGCGCTAATAGATATTAGAAGATGCAATTTACCATGCGTACCAATCACTTAAGGAATATAAATATTTATATTCCTAAAGATTCGAGTAACCTTAATGTCAATTTGTGACTTAAGCTACTTTTACTAATCGTCAAAGAAGTGATTCCTGTGTTATCCTGTGTTATTTATTAAATTACTATTATAATGGTTGGCAGATGTGTTGTGAAAGATTGTAACAATTCTTCATCTGGAATTGTGAGAACTCACAGTTCTCCTAAGGAATTGGAACTTTTCAATAAATGGACTGCTGATGCAGTTCAAAAAGATATTGAATATGAGAAGAGGAGGAATTACGTTGTTTGTGATGTTCACTTTAGTGATAATAGCAAATATGTTGTCAATGTTAATAACAGAACTTGAAATTTGAAAATTGATGCAGTTTCCAAATTTTTTTTGAATCCTTCAGGTATAGTGGTATAGTAGTCGCTAGTTCCTCGTCTGATACTGTTGTGGTTAATCGTAATATTGTTCCTGATTGTTGTAATGTAGTTTCCGATCTTGCAAACATTGTTCTTGTATATAATGTTGAATGTAATGCTGATAATGTTGTTTCCGATCCTGCTAATATTGTTCCCGATCCAGATTATGATATCGTTCCAAGCACTGTTAGCAAAGCAGTAATACCATGCACACCAATAAAAAGTAAGTTTTATAACAATTATAGCAAGAGACAGCCTTTATCTTTTAAGGGACTTACTGATTTCCCTATGCTTGGTTGTACACAGGTTTGTAAAGCAATTTGATAAGGAATTAATGTATTACTTTTTTAGGAATTGGTTATTTTTGTTATGTTTTTAAAAATGTTATATTTTGATATATTTGTAAAATTTATTGTTATTATGAATGTGTGTCGGATACACATCGTGCGTGCTGAACCCCTTGCTTGCAACCGCACACATTATAGTATTACGCAACATTATGTATTTCTACATTTTAGGCTAATTTCTTATAAATTATATTAAATTGAAAAAAATTTTTTTAAGCAAATTAAAAAAAGGCTTATAATTAAAAACGAGTTTCACCTCTTTCGAGTAACACCTTTGGCGAGTTGGAGGTATCTAGGGGGATGTTTTGACGAATGCAACGAAGGCAATCGAGAGTCTAACCTAAAAACGAATTCAACGTTTGTCGACAACGGTGGTCGACAACTGAATACAACCGCTACGGTTATCAGTAAGAGTATACAGTTACTCACATAAATATTCGGACTATCCTATGTTAACAATGTTAATTAGACGTTTTCAAGACGTTTTATTTTATATAAAAATCGCTTTTACAGCAAAATTTTGTAGACATTTTTTGTTGGAAATTTCATTGCCTTAAATTTTATTTATATACATTTTTCTATTTTTTTGCACCGTTCCGACTGACAGCGACTTAAATAAGACTCGGTAAAATCCAAAAAATACTATCATCTATATCTCGGAAACGGTGCGACCAAATAGAAAAATGTATATAAACAAAACTGTAGAGAATAAAATTTACAAGAAAAAATTTCCTATTCATATTTTTACTATGATGCACCGTTTCCGAGATATAGATGACAATATTTTTTGGATTTTACCGAGTTTTGTTTAAGTCGCTGTCAGTCGGAAACGGTGCAACAAAATGGAAAAATGTATATAAACAAAATTTAAGGCAATGAAATTTCCAACAAAAAATGTCTACAAAATTTTGCCGTAAAAGCGATTTTTACATTAAAAAAAACGTCTTGAAAACGTCAAATTAACATAGTTAACATAGGAGTGTCCGAATATTTATGTGAGTAACTGTATTAATCCACGTGTACCGTCAATAGAACACTCGTGCTAGTTGAAATCCCTATCTAAAATGCATGTAAAATTTGGATATTTAAATGCCGTTTTCTCGAAAACTAATGAATAATCCTCAAAAACGTAATTACACCTTGCCGCAGTTCAACCTACAGTTTTTTCTGACCTCGCCGCAGTTCGGACAGCAAGAAAAGGTTGACCCTTTTTTTAAACCGATTAGGGATTAACCGCGCTGCAGTTTGGATCTGCCCGAAAGTTTAAAAATAAGCAATGCTACAATACCTAGGGCAGCGGTGGCGAACCTTTTTATGTGCGAGTGCCAATAATTAAAAAAATTTTTTTTTGATTCGTTGCCGTGCCGAATACTTCTTAACAGAGGAAAAATTAAAAAAAAAGATTATTTCAGAATTGTATTTAGACAATTTTAAAAATAAACATTATGTTTATAATAAATAAAAAAGAAAGTATAAAACATGAAAAGCTATAACTGTAAACTTAAAAAACTTAAAATTAAATTAATGTGATTTTTGCTGTTGTAAATTAGAAGCTAAGTACTTTACATCAGGTTCATACTTAGTCACTTTTAGCAAAATACACGCCGAACTAGAATCATCAGTCATTCTATTTCTATAACTATTTTTTATAAAATTCATTTCCGAAAATAATGATTCGCAAGCATATGTAGAAGAGAAAATTGATAAAATTGCCATCGCTAGTTATTTTAAACAACTAAAGGTTTTGGGAATGGCATTCCAAGTTTTTCCAAGTTCCTCTTCTGCATTCTTTCGAAAAACACCTAACAATCGTTCATTTTCAATTATTTCTAAATCATTTCTCAAATCTACAAATTTTTGTTTCCATGTCGAACTGGATTGAAAATCTATTAATTGCATTTCTATATCTTCCAAAGTCATCCAATCAAAAATCTTCAAATTAAGTTTATTTGCTGATGTTGTGTCTGGATATAAAATAAATTTGGAGGTTTCTGCAAATTCTTTGAATTGCTTAAATCTTGAAGAAAATTCGTTTATTATCGACTGAATAACTACAGAAAATTCTTCTGTCAATTTAACTTTATCTAGATTTTCATGAGATTCTACCTCTGCAAAGATTTTTTTTATATTTGGAAAATATTTGTAGGTGTTGGAAATAAGATCACGATTGAAAATCTGTAATTTAGCTTCAAATGCTTTGATCAAATCAAACATGATAATAATTGTCTTGTTAACACCTTGCAGTTTAACATTCAGTTCATTTCAATGTAAGCACAAATCTGTAAAAAACATTAATTTGGAAAGCCATTGGTAGTCCATTAATTGATTATAATTTTCAATAACTTTCTTATTATGTAAAAAAAGTCTGACTTCATCTAAACACTCAACAAATCTTTGAAGAACTTTTCCACGACTTAGCCATCGGACGTTGTTGTACATAAGTAAACCATTGTACACTGAATTTACCTCATTTAATAATTCTGAAAATTTTAGTTTATTTAAAGCTCGTGCAGATATAAAATTAACCAATTTTGTAACAAGAATCATAACATCTTCCAGTGATTTCAAACCGGCTTTTGCGCATAAAGCCTGCTGGTGTATGATGCAATGAAAACCCAAGATCGAATGTCCAATTCGTTGAGTAAATAGGTTGACAAAACCATTTTCCTCTCCGGTCATACTGCAAGCACCATCAGTCGTTACAGAAACAATTTTGAAAAGATCTATTTCTCTTTCAGCAAGTACATTTACAACTGCGTTACAAATATCTATTCCTTTTGTTGTTGTTGCTAATGATGTTAAACTGACCATTTCTTCTTTGATATTATTCCCAACACAGTAACGAATAAAAATTGCTAAACGAGCTGATCCTGTTACGTCAGTACTTTCATCAAGACAGAGAGAATATACACCAGAAGAATTTATATCTGCGTTTTGCTGGTGAGTTATATTTCTACCCATTTCCAAGATTCTGTCTTTTACCGTGTTTCTTGACAAAGGCATATCATTTATTCTTTGAATAATTTTTTCCTTGTTTTCAAAATCTTCAAACAGATTAGGTGTACATTTTAACCATGCTTCTTTAATATATTCCCCATCACTAAATGGTTTTCCGTGTTTGGCGATTATGTTTGAGGCAGAAAAACTAGCAGCACTTATATTTGAACGACTGTCGATAAATTTTAATAAAGATGTTGATTGAGTTTGTCTATTTTTAATTGCCCGCGCAATAATTTCTTTTTGTTCTTCTTTGCTCTCTTCAAGGAGCGATTTATGATTTGTCTCATAATGCCGCTTTACTGACGAAGCTCTGCATACCACTGTCCCGGAACATAAAACACATACTGCTTTGTTGCCTTTGGGAATCATGCCATATTCATCAGTCCACAAATTTTGGAACTCTCTGCTGCTTGATTCTAATAATTTTTGTTTTTTATTTTGATTGGCCATATTAGTGTAACTGTGACAAATTTATTCAAAACTAAAATCAAAATAATGTAATCTTCATCAGCCTTATGCATAGTCGTATTTTTAAAATGGTTTTAAAATGAATTAAGTAGCTACTAATTAATAGCATTCTAGTAGCTTATAAAATTTTGTTATGCATATTAGTTGTTTTAAAAAGAACGTTAGCATCATTTTAGTTGGTAGGATACTAAAGTATGATTTTCAAAATATTTATTAGGCAACATTGCAAATTTTCAGCTGATAACCTAAAAGCATTGACAGTTTACAAGGTCAATGTCAATGTCAAAAATATGTCGGTAAGTTACATTACAAAATTTAACTAGCAAAACGGCAATTTCATAATAAAAGAGTATTTAAATTTAAAAAGCGACTTAAGACAAAGAGACCAATAAAAACCATCAGTTTTGTTTTAAGTCGCCTTTCAAATTTTTTTGCCCTGTTTACAGGGCTTTTCACTAATTTCGTTTTAATCTGCACCCTTAAAGGTGCAGAACTTTTACCAATAAGTAAATTTTTCTTTCAGTGTTGGCAAAGTACCTAATAAACGCCAAAACTTGAATTTCGGGAGATACAAGACGGCCACGATTGTTAAAATTATTTAGTCGATCTCTCACTAGATCTATCACAACACGAGCTACTTCTCTATTTAATCGATAATATTTGCGAAACTTTGCATTATTATAATAAATTAAAGGATTTATATGATGTAAATATACTTTTGGCCTCCTATTTATATTAAGAACATCTTCAATAGCTTGAACTTCTTCCATTTCTTCATCAACGTTAATATAATCTTCCATTATTTTAATGACTATTTTTATGACAGTATAATTTTCAAAATTGTCTATTATTTTTAAAACGTCACCTTAAAATGGTCTTAAACATGCCCAAAACTGTCAGTAATATTTAGCAGCCACCCAACGATTTTAGTAGTCCTACTAAGGGTAGTACCATTTTAACTCAACTATGCATACAAATTGTATGCTTGGTTACTAAGTGACATACTAAAGCGATACTAGTAGCGCGTTAGTAGCTACTGAGTTGACTATGCATAAGGCTGCATAACTTTAAATATCAATATAATTATATAATAGTATATTAAGTATCTAGAACGGTATGTACAATTTACCGGTTGACAACAATGTTTGGAGACTGAGCGAAGCGAAGTCTCCAATATTGTTGGAAACCGGTAAATTGTTTACCGTTCGTGATGGTTATAACATTTTTTGCACGATCGAAATGTATATAAATAATAATTAATTTAATAAAATATCAGTACTATTGACATTTAGTAATTATTTATAAAGTAGGTAAAAATTTTGAATTCATTTTGTTGCCATGGTTGTGTTTACAAAACAAACAAATTGAGTGATTTGTAAAATCGAGAAAATAGTTCTTACAATAATATTATAATTTAATATATAAATATAATATAAAACCGAAATGAGTGATCCTGAAAGTGAAAATGGTGATATAGAAGAAGCTTGGAATATTGAACGTTCGAATTCCCGAAAAATCTAGGGAACGTTATGAAACGAGCTACACAATTTTTAAAAAATGGTGTGTAGACAAGAATCAAAATACGAGTGAAAATATTTTGTTGGCATATTTGGTCCAAAGAAATGGAAAACTGAAAGCTGCTGGTAGTTTATGGGCCGAATACTCAATGTTGAAAGCTACAATTTTTCTACACGAATCTATTGATATTTCAAAGTTTTTCACATTAATTGCTTTTCTAATGAGAAAAAATGTTGGATACAAACCTAAAAAGCCAGTGTTTTTACGAAAGATGAAATGTGTAAATTTTTAATTGAAGCACCAGGCGAATTGTTTTCAATTCATAAGGTAAATTGAGATTATTGGTAAAACACGTGGATATGCTTACGACTATGTATTTTTTTTAGGTAGCAATGATATTAGGAGTAGCGGGAGCATGTCACAGAGAAGAGTTATGTAACATGACTATTCAAGATTTAGAAGATCGTGAATCGTTTATCAATTTTCGGAAAAGATTCTACATTAAGATAATGAATCGCCTTGTATCGTATCTAATAATACACTGCAATCTTCAACTTGTGCTTCTATTTCACGGGAATTATGTGTTAATACAAATACCGAAAAAAGCAATATTTCCATTTCCAACTGTACAAACGGTACATTTAATTTTAAATAAATCATATTTTAATGTGAAATTTTATTTATTATACTTGCGTATCTATTTACTTACCGTTTTTAAAACGGTAAGTAAATTACTTACCGTCGTGTTAGGCGTAGCAACCAGTAAAATCAACTTACTGTCATAGAAACACTATTCGTAAATAAATAAAATAGTACGATCGTGCAAAAATAAATTACCTTTAATTTACAGATATAGTAGCTAAAATTTCGAGCAAAAACAAAATATAGTGCACACTTAATGAGAATACATTTGCCACTGTTTCTATTTTTTGCATACTTACTAAGAAAAATGCGCCGCGCGATTGCAATAGTTGCTGTTTGTCTGGTGTACAGACGATGCACTTAATCAGCAGTTTTACACAGGAAACTCCTACAAATTTTAATAGTGGTGAGCCGTTTTTACACAGTTGCATTAATTTGACTACTAAGATCATTTCATGTAAAATCGTTCGCGTGCCATTGAAATTCTCATATGTGCCATCTCGGGCACGCGTGCCATAGGTTCGCCATCGCTGACCTAGGGCATATGGGTTACCTAACATCCATAAACAGGGTGTTCCATTGCGACCTATCATTAGCACTATAGGGGGTCCTTTATACAAGTTGGCTAAATATGTAAGCTCGATACTTGGAAATGTAACCAATGGAATACAGTTTAACATAGAAAATTCGAAAAATGTGGTGGATGGCTTAAGTAAGGTGAGGCTCTCGGCTGATTATAGATTGGTGTCCTACGATGTTACCTCGCTGTTTACCAATATTACATTGGACGTCATAATAGCATCGGTCGATAATCATTGGAATGAGATTTAAGGGAATATACATGCACGAATAGAGATTATTTTGTCATCATTATCTGACTGTTATATGAGAAGAATTTCTTTATGTTTGATGGAGAGGTATACAGACAGATTTCGGGTTGTGCGATGGGTAGTCCGGTGTCGCCTGCGTTGGCAAAAACTGGTGATGAACGATTTATTGACAGAGATTGTGAGGGAGGTGCCGTTTAACTTGCTATTTTTGTACCTGTATGTGGATGACATTATCACGGCGGTCCCAAAAAATCGAGAAGACGAATTATTGGAAATCCTTAATAATAACGATTTAGGGTTTAAGATTTACCATGGAAAAAGAGCTAGATGGTTACATACCTAAAGCTGCGTCTATTGAGGTCGGATGGGGGCGCTATTACTACGGATTGGTATATGAAATCGAATAGCTCGGGACGAATTTTGCACTATGAATCATCTAATGCTATGGTCACTGAAGATATTGAAAATGAAAATGATATTGAAAAGACAGTGAAAATGCTTAAAGACAAAATTGATACTTTTTGCAGCAAAGAACTGAGAGAAAAAAAACTATAAGATCGCAACGGAAATGTTGTTGAAGAATGGGTACCCCATCCGTTTCATCAATAGTGTCTTCAAAAAACCGGGGAGGAGAAAGCCGGAGATGTCGGGGAGATTGCTGATGTGGATGCTGGGAAGAAACAGGCTGTGGACTATTGCAGGATTCCTTTTATACCGGCTTTGTCTAACCAATTGATAAGGTTGTTTAATACCGATAAATTGAAAACAGTGGTTCACAGTACTAAACAAGGTGGAACTCGCTTTTGCGACAGTTCTTAGGCTTCTATACATCTACTTTTTCGGTAGGTTAAATTATTTGGGCTTTATTTTATTCCAATTTTTAATGCCTTAATCTTTTAATTAGGTAGATTTTTTTACTATATAAGGAAAACGCTAACATTTTAATATTTTTTTTTTATTTCGACCTTTATAGGTAAATATTTGCAATTTACAAACCACAAATAAAACACAATTCATAATGAAATATTAAAATACCCGAAACACGTACCGAATACCGTATTAGAAACACGTAAAATACCTACTCTAAAAATACAAAATAAGAATATCGGATTAAAAAATATATATGTAAATAATCTGAATAATTAATACCAATCTAAAAATATTCTATATGAAGTAAAATTGTTTTAAGAACGTGCGTTCTGATTGGTTTTGAATTATGCGGACAGACGGACAGACGGACAGACGGACAGACGGACACGGAGCTAGATCATAAGGCTTCTTCCTATACGTTGTATAGAAGCCTAAAATGTGGGCGCTCTGTTTACGTATGGAAAAGATGCCATGGAAAGGGAACAAAAAGCGGTCTCGTGTACCGGGTTAAATGTAAGTGTGGTTCCTGTTATGAATGTAGGTCAAACGGGACAATACATAAAAAGCGAATTTACCAACACGAGTATGACATACGTAACAAGAAAAATAATACAGGGTTGTCTGCATATGTGCTTGATACGGGGCATAAGATCGATACAAGCAAAGTAGAGATCTTGGATTCGGAAAAGGACCTACATAAGAGATTAATCTTAGAAATGATTTATATAAACGAAAATCTTAAAGCATCCCTGAATCTTAACACAGACACAATAGGACTAAGTAGAATATATGCGGGTTTGTTATAGCTATTTACGGTTGTGTTCGAGAATGTTATACATTGCGAATGAGTAAGCAATATATCCGAACGAGCGTTTAGCGAGTTCTGATAGCTTACGAACCCGAAATGTTACTTTCCGAGCGAGTCACCGTATCTAGCTTGACATTCAAGACAGGTCCTTTCCAAAATAAAAACATAAACTGATGATAACAAAAATTACACTTTTAAAATAAACATTAACTTTTTTAAAACGGGTTGGAATATAATATAAGTTCCAGCATCTTATCAACATCCGCCGTAGCAAGATAGTAGGTCACGATTCGTATAAATTGCTTTCCCTTTATATGCAATATCACGTAACGTTTATATACACTATCATAACCGGTTATATGCAAGTTCATAAAACAAACAGTGCTGCAAAGTATCATTTTCCAGAGATTAAAACTGCTCAATATGCTATACTTTTCATAGTCTGGAACGTAAAATGGTTTATGCCTCGATGCGGCTCTGCGTGATATGGGAAATGTGTGGGTTATCGTGAACGAAAAAATTTTGAAATTGTTAGCAAGCAGTGAGTGTTTTAATTTTATTTTTGTTGATGAATTATTGCGCTTATGCATGATTTGTGGAATTTTAAAATTTTATTCCATGTTTTGTATAGGTGAGTTGAACCATTGTTGACACGTTTTGTTGTAATTTGTTTTGCCTTTGTACTCTCATTTTAACTTGATCTTCTTTAGAAATTGCCACGCCAGCATAACCGATTACCTGGCAGTCGACAATACCGGAATTATACCTCCGAGAAGTTGGAAAAAGCGCTGCAAGTAGTGTTTGAAGGTTTGTGCACACTTCGCGAGGCTTCTAGTAAGTTTGAAATACCTTTTGGCACATTATACAACAAATATGAAGATAAACTGTTCAACGAATTTGTCTTTTGTTTCTTTATCAAACAGTAATCCGATAATCCGAAGATCTTGATCACTATTGAATCGGATTAAAATGGTAAATACGAACAATTTGCTTAAGGATTATCCAATAATCCTTATTTACTTTCTTATATAAGAAAAATCGTGCTCAACTTTTCACAACCTTTTTACGAATATCATTAAATAGTTAGTTCTAAAATGGAGTGCACGATTTGTTTAGAAGACTTGAATGGAAGTGTGGGAGTATTAGGTTGTAAGCACATATTTCATGAAGTGTGTATAAAAAATTGGTCCAATCGAACGACAACTTGTCCATTATGTCGTCAATCCTATAACGAAATAAGTTTAGTCGATCATAACGACAAAGATCAAGTAATAAATGGAGTTATTACGCTTCGTACAGTTCAAAACAATTTTGTAAATGAAGACGGACAACAACAACCACAACAACAAATAATACCGGAAGATAGGCAAGAAGGGTTTGACGAAGAGACATTGGATGAAGATAGCGATGCTGAAGATGAGGACATAAACGAATTTTTAGAGCGGATGGAGCTCAGTTTTTATTGGTAAGATCTGGACTGAGATAGAAAATTCAGTTTTTCATTTATCGGTACAGAGCATAGCAGTAAATTTTTTTTGCTATGCAAGAGTTTAATTGAATTTGTGATTTTGTAAGTTTTTTTTGTCCTACTTAATAGTAAATAAAAAAAAATCTTTTAACGGCTTTTATTTATTCATATCTTAATACGTAAAATCCCAGCACGCTGCTGCTGCTGCTCCTGCGTGTCATTTTTTGGTAACCTAAAAGCACTCTGATTGGTCGACTTTTTTTTACCAACCGAAAAATATATTAAACCTCCGCCTGGGACGAGTTGCACATCAATCGAGTTTCCACCAATTGGGTTGGAAGAAAAACTAGAAGCAATCCCAAATCCCACCCGGCGAGAGTCAAAAAGCTTTTAGATAAATTCAACTTTAATCCGTGAAATTAATTCCAATTTGAAATTACTATCATCGGCTTGATTTGAAAACTCATATAAAAACTTTGCAGGTTTTTTTAACTTAGGGGTGGTTCATTACTTGCCTACGGACTTTATGTAACCTTGACCCAATCTCCCACACAACAGTCAATTTTATAATAACCCAAATCTTACCCTGCATTATACTATATTTTAAGAATTTTACATTATAAAGTTTACACCAATCGGTTGTCCGCTCCAGTCATTTTTCGTGTTATTTATCTACAATGTGTTAGAAAAATTACTCTTCGTTTAATCTTTGGTTTAGGCTTTACCCTTTAAAACAGAAATAATCTGACAATAAAGATTTGACATAACCCATTTAAAACTAATGCTAACTAATGCAATTGCGGACCTTATTCGTTATGTGTGTGTTACTGACCCGCATATGTAGAAAAACAAGAGATATTTTACTTAAAAGAATTACAAGGGAATATGCAAGATAAGAACCTCACAAGACTTGAAACTCTCTAAATACGCACCCGCTTGCTAAAAATTTCTCTCAAAAAACTGAAACTCCCAAGCTACCAAACCTGAAAATCATAGATCATGGTACCGAGACCGTGGTAGACAAAAGAGGTAAAATAATATTTATTAGAGGGAGCACTTGCAGATATCCCCTCTTAAATTTTGGGTATCCCGCCAACTATCACAAGTTTTATAAACGTTTTCATGAAACTACATTCATCTAGATTAGATGCACACTTATATGTATAAAAGATATTTTAAAAATTCGATCGTTTACTTCTTCCGCAAGAGCTTCTATTAAGAAGTGACTATCGTTCCTCCTGTATTGTGAGGTAAATATTTTACTTTATTTTTTTAGTTCATAACGAAATAACCCCATCATTTATCATTGGATATGGTTAAAGAAAAGCATTTAAAAAAATATTTTTTATTTGTTAGGACAATAAAAAATTACAAAATAACAAATTTAATTAAACCCTTGCATAGCAAAAGAAACATTTATTGGTATTTTCTATCTTAGTCCAGTTCTTCCCCCCCCGAGGGTGTATAAAATCGTATTGGTCCTCATCTTCAGCATCGCTAAAATAATCACCAACATCATGGAAGTTATCCGATGTCTCTTCATCATCTTCACCAAAGTCGTCAAGCACATCGTTAAAGAAATTGTTCTGTCGGACATGTGGCAATCACATTTGTTTATCTTCGGGTATTAATTGTTGTTGTGGTTGTTGTTATTGTTGCATTTACAAAACTGTATTCAACTGTACGGAGCGTAATAACTCCATTTATTACTTGATCTTTGCTGTTATGATCGACTAAACTTATTTCGTTATAAGATTGACGACATAATGGACAAGTTCTCGTTCGATTGGACCAATGCCTTATACACACTTCATGAAATGTGTGCTTACAACCTAATACTCCCACTCTTCCATTCAGGTCTTCTAAACAAATCATACACTCCATTTTAGAACTGACTTGAACTGAGATTCGTGAATATATTCTGTCAAGTTCAATTTATAAATGATATATTAATATTAATTAATATTTAATATATTCAATATACTGATTATTTATAGTTTACGATGTGTATTCCTGGTGTTGTATTTTATGATATTCATCGTAAAAAGGTTGTGAAAAATCAAGCACGTTTTTTCTTATATAAGAAAGTAAATAAGGATTATTGGATAATCCTTTTAATCAAATTGTTTGTATTTACCATTTTAATCCGCCCCAATAGGGATCAAGATTTTCGAATTATCGGATTACGGTTTGGTAAACAAACAAAAGCCAAATTCGTTGAAGAGTTTACCATTGATTTATATAAACAATAATAACATAAAAATACCCAAAAAATTTACGAAAATATGAAAACCAGTAGATGTGTGAAATGTATTACTCAAAATGATATGAAGTTAAATAATTTGAACATTGCGTTTACAAATTAAAAAAATTGGCTATGTAAACATCGCATAACTTTCCCCATATATTTCGTCAAAATTCAAAAAAAGTGGTTATGACGTTTGTTTGAACAATTTATTTATATGTCAAACAAATTGAATAAACCAGTAAAACAAAGGATGGCTCAAAAGTAATTGACACTTGAACTTTTTTTATTTTGTTTGTCATTGCCGTAATTTTCAACCGATCTTCACCATTTTTATCTGGCCTCGTAAGTTTAGTTATGATGCACGTTTGTGCCAAATTTCATGACATTTGGTTGCACGGTTCAACCTGTACGATTGATACTATTTTTCAACCACATACTAACATACATACATACAGACGAACATCCAATTAAAATTTATCACAATCTTATCAGAGCAGGATAAGGAACATTTTAATACCAAAGTTTCGATTTTTGATTTTTGGGTGGATTACAATACTTTCCCTTAACATACGTTAATACGTATTGGGGAAAGTAAAAATTGGCTATGTAAACATCGAATAACTTCCTCCGCATTTAATTCGTCAAAATCAATCAGAAGGCCTTCTATATAAACATTTATGACCAAAATGCATAAAAATGAAGTTATGTTCATGGTACTATTATACTATATAAAAGTATGTAATAGTATGTATATATTTAGTACCATAAACATGGTATAATAGTACCATGGTTATGTCACTTGTTTGAACATTTCATTTATGTCAAAAAAATTGAATAAAAAAGTAAAAATAGGGTGGCCCAAAAGTAATTGACACTTAAACTTTTTTCATTTTCTTTATCATTTCCATAATTTTCCACCAATTTCACCATTTTTAGCTGGCCGCTAAGTTTAGTTATGATGAACGTTTATACCAAATTTTATGACATTTGATTGCGCAGTTCAACCTGTGCGATTGATACTATTTTATATGTAAAAACACTTAAATTTATTTTATTTTGTTTATCATTTTCGTAATTTTCAACCGATCTTCACCATTTTTAGCTGGCCTTTAAATTTAATTATTATGCACGTTTATGCCAAATTTCATGACATTTGGTTGCGCGGTTCAACCTGTACAATTGGTAATATTTATCAACCACATACTGTCACATTAATATCGGTCACACTGTATATAATAAAAATTATAATTAATAAACAAAATATATTTAATATCCGGTGTGATCGATGATTTAGTAAATGTAAAATAAACGGACATTACCCTGCTGATCGAACTTAATAAATAACCAATAGTATAATTAATATAAGAATAACATAGACAAAATATGAAATTAAGGTTAAGAGGGAGAAATGTCATAAAAGAGGTAATCAATCAAGGATCGGGAGTTGACCAGTAGTTTCGGTGTCGCGTGTGCTTCTGCAGGAATCCATGCCCGAGATTATATTTCTAGAGTTAGATATTTGTAAATTTGTGTATTGTTCTTATGTTTTATTATATGTATTAAATCTTGACGTTTGACTTATTAAATCTGAGCTACCCCGCAAACCCCCGCACGAAATATTCGTGACAAATGACAATACTGACATACATACAGACGAACATCCAATTAAAATTTATCACAATCTTATCAGAGCATGATAAGGAACATTTTAATACTAAAATTTCGATTTTTTATTTTTGGGTGGATTACAATACTTTCCCTTAACATCAGTGGCGGATCCAGGGGGCGGCGATTGCCCCCCTTAGAGTTCCAAAAAGCATTAATTCTTACACCAAAAAATTCTGACGTATTACAAATTCCTAAAACTTCTTTGAGAATTTAGAAAATACAAAAGTATTTTGTATTTTTTAAACTTCGTGTTTAAATAATAACCTAACAACAAAATCACAAAACTACCGTATTATTGTGTTTTTAAATGTTATATCTATTTTATAAAATAAGACCAAATTTAGTACTTCAAAGAATTTTAAGCCGAACTTCCGGAAACCACCTAATCAGAGGCTTCTATAGCGTCAGGTAAATTGTATAAGCTTGTTACAATTTTGGAATACCCAAAATTTCTGGTGTTTTCCCTAATTCCAGAAAGAATCTGTTTAGGTAATTATAAATATATTATAATTATAAAATATATAATTATAAAATAATTATAAAATAATTATAAAATATTCTCCTTTGTCATTGCTTTTCGTAATTTAAAGCAAACAGAAGTACGTCCCTGAAGACGTAATCACAATCATATTCTATAATCATATTTTTACAGCGGACCAACCAAATACTGCAAACATTTAATTATTTGATTTACTTTGCAAATTTCAATGTGTTTCTAAAATTAAAATACTAAATGCAAGGGTAAATGAAAATTTTTTCATTAATTAAATATTATCACCCGTTAATTCATCCCTAAATTACGTGTAAAATGGAAAATTGAGTAGGTATCAATTAATTACGAATTAACATAATGCTTCGCTACGACTGCATTTTCTATTACCATATACATAGAAAACTACTGTTTTAATCTAGTAACGTATTGTGATGCCAGCTTCTGAGTTTGAATTTCGCGCCCCCAAATTTTCAAACTTCAAATCGTCTGCACCAAATACCTAGCCGTACGCTCGTGATCGTCAAATTAAACACCCAAACGTTGTGATTGAAACCTCCATTTCGTAGTAACCTATTCTCCAGATTCTTTTAAAGAACGGACAAGCAGTTCGTGAGACAGACATAACCTTCACTAATGTTTACTAGTTGACATGAATCAGGATGCAACCCAACTTACACTATTTTGTCGTTTGTTTTACCCAGTGCCGTACTCAAATCTATTTGATGTAAGGTTAGTAACAATTAGTTCTTAAAAGTTGATTCAATCAAGAGCTTCGACTCTACGCTTAAATTAAACAACAATAGACATAATAAAACACAGATTGAGGTATGTTTGTATTTATTAGAAAAAAAAAATAAAAAAAAAAACACGGAGAATTCGAACAACAGCCAAATCGGCGCCTCTATCATTCATTAATATCATAAACAATTGAATATAATGCTTTACATTTCTATTACTTAATTGGTAAGCTTTCTGTATTTTCGTTTATATTTAATATTCATTTTTCTGACTCAATTTATTATTCCTTAATTAGATACATATTATTATTTCTTTGTAATCATTTATCTTTAAACTTCTCATTTCTCATTAACATGTCCTATTCAAATTTTGATTATAATCATGATCAAACTAACATTTATAATAATTAATTATAGTTGTCTTGGATTCTTATTCCCTTTGGGAGATTTTATATCACTTAGTTTTGACTCTTTTAGTCTACGATGTTTTGTTTTAGAACCTGAAGACAAAGATAACATATAAAATAAACGATACTATCATGAAACCCTTATTGTTACTTGTCAAACAAATGAACTCACTCAGTTAAATAATGCCACTACTTGAGAAACCACATACCAAGATTAACATAATTAAAATGGGGGGGGGGGGACTAAAACCTTTGAATCACACACACCTGGCCCTAACTGATATGATGTAATTACCTCCTGGTAATCACGTGACTACACGCTAATGAAAGGACTGGGATGCATCAACTCTCGGTGCAAATCTCATATCAAAATACCTCTAAATCACATACAAACTACTGGTTCGAAATAGTTGCATTATTAAACAAAGCCGTTATTTCATTGTATGCAAGCGTCACCTACGCCATTTGCAAAAACCATAAACGCCCGCCATTTTACAAAACAAAACCCTTTTATCAAACAACCATGTAGTGTAACCAATATTCAACCCAATATGTAATTATTCACCAATCTAAGATACCAATATAAATTAACATACCTAATTACCACACTTTATAATAATTAAACCAAAACACACCAATAAATAAATACAGAAAACCAAAAACCAAATATTTAAAGAAATCACCAAGCATTATAAAGCAAAACCAATTTACCGTTACCAATAAGCAAAACCTCTGTCCCTGATACTTAAATAGAGTAAAATTAAATATCATAAATAGAAAACCATTTGTCCGCTATGTTAGCGTCCCCTGACTTTACTTAAGCACCTCGTGTTTAAATCAACTTTTGTTAGTTTTTATAATAATATAAATGCACTTACGTGAGAATTGCAATTTAATAGCAAATACCTGATAGCAGTTTCAGATTTCTCCTTGATTTATATTCAAATTAAATGCAATTTCAAAATTCAAATATTTATCTAACAGCTTCTTATTAGAGCAACCACTCGCTTTCGATATCACTTGAATAAGGCCTTGTCGACCTAAACTCACCGACCATCATCCCCCATGGTATCCGTTCATTTTCCCTCACTCTTGAAACCTGTTTCTTTGCCCTCCCACAGATGGCGCTTTTAAATCTAATCAGTGCCGTGCCTTTAACTTTAATAATAGCGGCAATTCAAATGTAATGCTAATATTACAGAACGCCCCCAAAGGTTTGCTAAGAAGTATGGCAGTGCTTATTGGTAAACCTTTCGTGATCTCATTATGTTGATATTCGCATGTCACAATATTAGATGTGAATGAATTGAGAGCTATGATTTGTATTATGTGGGACTCCCAGGCCGAAGCAAATCAATATAAATATTGATTTAGATGACTCAAACCCACAGCGAACACAGGCATCTCTAGGAGTGTTGTTCATTATCTAACTACTTGAGGCAACATTTCAGTAAGAGCGATAGTTATTTACATTATCGGCAATAGCAAACAAAGCATTTGAACAAGCAATAGCAAACAAAAAAATTGAACAAGCAAAGCAGTAAAATAATCAATGACTGTATATGTTTAACAGAATGGATCTTTGTAGTTTTGATCGTACTGATCAAATTACACATTGGCATTATTAATGACTGATTTTAAATCCTTTGAACTTAACATAATTTATAACTACCATGCATTAGACCTACAAACATCAAGAAACGACCAATAAGACCGGATTTTCCTAACTCATTGATTGCCTCACTAGAGTCCAACGGTATAGATCCCATTTGCGTCCAGGAGATGGTGCAACCCGGAGCTGTCAACAAAACCACAAAACAGCAACTCTTCTTATTGTTAACCCTACTATTACTCTACTTCTACTTTATAGTACAATTTCAAATTACTTATATTATAATTCCCTTTTATCTCATCAGTATCAAAATCTATTAAAGTGTAAACATTTGGATGTGGATTACCTATTATTTTATATGGACCTGAGTATAGAGGACAAAATTTCGCGACTATATTATGCGCTGCATCAGAAATATGATGTTCGCGTAGCAAAACCAAATCGTTGATATTTAACTGATCATTATACGTTTTATAAAATTTCTTTCGGTATTCACTGGCTTGTATTAATCTATCTCTAACTTCCGATCTAATTTGTTGTGTGGGTTTAACCGGCGAAGGTGGAATTAATGATAACATTAAGCTTGATAATTGATTAGGTGGATTATAGCCCTGCAGTATTTCAAAAGGTGAATAACCTGTAGATAAATGCGGTGTACTATTAAATAAGACCTCAATGTTGTGTAGATGATGTACCCACCCTGAATGTGACTGTCCGCAATATGTTCTAAACAACCGTCCTAACTCACGCATAACCCTTTCAGTGGGATTCGAACCTGGATGCCGTATGGATGAATATGTGATTTTAATTCCCGCTCGTTCTAATACTGACTTCCACTTTCTTGATATAAACTGAGTACCGTGGTCACTCAAAACTACTTTAGGTTTAATAATGTTAGCAAAATCATTAACAATTTTCTGAGCTGATATCGTGGCTTGTGCTCGGCGCAATGGATATAATTTAACAAATTTCGAAAATGAATCAATTACTACAAAAATATATGAGAATCTCCCACGTCCTTTGGGTAATGGACCATAATAATCCACCGTTACTAAATCACCGGGATTGTCAACAATGATTGGATGCATGGGTCCTATTAACTGACGATTAGCGTGTTTTACCTTTTGACAAACGTCACATGACCTAACAATTCTCCTAACGTGATCAAAAACCTTCCTAAAATAAAAATTGGCCTTTATTATTTGCATAATCTTGGTTATTCCAAAATGACCATACAACTGATGCACTGCGTTAACGACACGCCCTATCATTTCCTCCGGTAACGCAACTTTACTGCTATTTGTTATTACATCCTGACATATTAAAATATCCCCACACATCTTGAATCTAGCATCCTTTACTATTGCCCTATTGTCCCCTGTACAAATTCGTTTGTAAATCGGACCTAAATACTGATCTGACTTTTGCGCTTCTCTTAATTGATCAAATGACATTTCTAATTCGTCCCACCCTAAAACTTCAAATAATGCGACCAAAATCTCCGAATCCTGTGACGCAACAATTGGTTGGTTTCGCATCCCTGCTACTTGTGAAGTACCTGCTGCTGAACATCGCGAGAGTATATCCGCAACTACATTATCACGCCCCCGGACATGCTCTACCTCATAATTATATTCGTTTAATATCATTGTCCACCTCGTTAACCGATCATTCAATAGCCTACATTGTTTTAAGAATTTAAGTGCGTAGTGGTCCGTCCTGATTATTACTCTATTACCTAGCAAAATACTCCTAAACTTTTGCAAACCAAAAATTATAGCTAATAATTCCTTTTCCGTGACCGTATAAACTAACTCAGGCCCATGTAGTACACGACTAGCAAATCCAACAACCCCATGTTCCCCGCTTTCATCCAACATCTGATATAAAACCACCCCTAAAGCAACGTCCGACGCGTCAGTCTGAAGATAGAAGATCTTAGACATATCTGGAAAGTGTAACATGACAGTATCAATGAACAATGTTTTAATCCTTTCGAATGCCTCATTTTCATTAGACCCCCATTCCCATCTAGCTCCTTTCTTCAAAAGACGAGTTAATGGCGCGATTGAATGACTGTACCGTAAAGCAAACCTCCTATAATAATTGCATAACCCAATAAAACCCCTTAATTGTTTGACCGTACTTGGTGGTGGAAATTCCCTAATTGACCTAACCTTTTCTGGATCCGTTGAAATACCGCCTGTCGATAAGATGTGCCCTAAAAATTTGACCTCATTACGAAAGAAAAACGTTTTATCTAAGTTTATGGTCATGTTTGCTTCCGATAATTTACCAAAAACTACCTCCAGGTGTTTCAGATGCTCTTCGATTGAACCTGAGACGACTAGTAAATCATCAACGTAATTTACAGTAAATTCGCGTACCTCTGGACCTAGCACGATATCCATTCCCCTCGTAAAAGTACCCATAGCCGTTTTAATACCAAATGGAAGAACCTGATACGTGTACGACTTACCCTCAAACAAAAATGCCGTGTATTTTGTGCTATTACTATCTAGTGGAATTTGCCAATACGACGCTCGCAGATCGATTGTGGTCATAAACTTTACCTCCCGAAATGACTGAAAGATGTCCTCTGGTGTCCGTGGTGATTCCGTATCCGCCACCATCTGTTGATTCAACCACCTAGCATCTAAGCAAATACGTACCCCCCCGTCTTTCTTTCTAACAACAGTCATTGGACTGGCAAATGGCGATGATTCGCGTTTTATTACCCCCAAATCTAGCATATGTTGAATCTCTTTTCGAACCTCTGCTCTCAAACTATGTGGTATAGGATATGGTCTACGAATGAATGGCTTTTCGTCGTGTAATTTAATACTGTGAATATATTTAGAAGTCCTACCCGGAATGTCACTAAAAATATTCTCATATTTATATAGCAAATTTAATAACCTATCTGATTTCTCTCGACACAACCCCGTCTCCTTCACCTTGATTTGGAGTGCCTCAAATTTAGTAGTACTAACCCCTAACTGATCTAACGCGCTACATTGTCGTAGTATAGAGCTTCCACTAGAACATCTGTCCAACTGAAAGTTACAGCTAGTGACCTCGCTTGGTCCTATAGCAAATGCGACACCCTGTGGTTGATTATTTATTAGTATGTGAAACATATTCCGATCAAAATCTATCCTGCCTTTGACACCCTCAATCCAATCTACCCCTAATATAACCGGCCTTACTAGATTCTTGACTACCAATGTTACCTGTAGAAAGGTAGCTTCTAATCCCTCAATATGAAATTCTAATAAAGTCTGCATCCTAATCTTTGTACTGTGCTGTCCCGTTGCAGTCTTCAATTGTGTACACGTCACCGGTAAAATGGGAAGCATCCCGTTAGCCCTAATATTATTAAAATGCCCTTCATCGATACAAGTAACCTCGCTGCCGCTATCTAACAAAGCTAATAATTGGTGCGATTGACATGTTATAACTAAGTGTGGTAGTCCCTTTGACATGGATAGTCCAATGTCCTTCCCTAAAGTTGATAACACAGTTTCCCCCTTGTACTTATCGCGAGTGAATGCAAGTGCCGTTAATATTCCCTCATTTCGTTTTCCTAAACCATGACCATATTTCCAACCTTGTGATCGCAACATATCTACACTTTTACCGTACATCGTCCCTAATCTACTTTCTACTACCGGTTCTAATAATCCTACCTGAAAATATTCGTCAAATTCTAAACTGTTATTGATGTCCCCTAATTCTGTACCCTCTTTGACAAAATTAATAAACTTAACTGGTAGAGGTGGGAAGTTTTTAGTATTTAAGAGCGTGAATTCCTTCCCTAATCCGCTCTTGACCCGTTTCCCGACCTCTTTTCTTGACCTAATTGTCCATCCATATTACCCGTAATGGCCAGCGTCCCCCCTCTCCTAGCTAACGCGTTAATTGCTCGCGGTCCTGAATTTCGCCCTGCATCGTTTCCATTGTTCTTCGAAAAATTGACGTTGTATGGATTGTACCTTCTCCGAACCTTTTCCCCTTCGTCCCTATTCGCCTCTTCCCTCTTTAATAACAATAACGCTGACGTGACCGTCTTTTCCGAAGTAACTCCCCATAACGATCGGATACTCTCTGGAAATTGCCTCATTACATTGTTTAACATCATCGATTCACTCTGGATGATAGTTATGGTTTTCAACTCGTTCAATTGCCTAATGAAATAGTCCGACATCTTTAGCGGTCCCCCAAGTTGATAACAGTGGCTTAATCGTCTAGCCATGACCGACATTTGTATTGGTTCCGACCAATAATATTCGAGAAACGCGTTTCTAAAATCCCCATATTCTGTCCAACTATTCTTATTTAAAGTCGCCCATTCCTCCGCGTTATCCTTTAAACAATTAATCGCTGTTTTCAATTTGCTTTTACTGACAACTTTCCGTTCTGACCAATATTCCTCGAATTTATTAAGAAAATGTACCGGATTAAATTTAGCTTGTCCATTAAAAGTTGGTTTCTCGATCATATTGTTCAGGGTCGATTTAGTAGTCATGAGCGTGACAGCTATCTCCTGCCAATCTGTACCTGATGGGTCCAGAACTGTATGTTGTGAAGCAACATTAGTCGACTCGCTTGTCACTCCGCTGACTACCTCACCTTCTCCTATCCTACTATTACTACCGCTAGCATTACTCTGACTACTACCTGATGGTTGGGTCCCTTCACCTACAGATGTGGCTACTTCCACCGTTCTACCTACAGCTGGTCCACGAATTTCGGCAATCAAGTCCTTCAATTCCTGCTCCCTGCGCTTGCTCTCCTCCAACTGCTTCTGCTGATTTTGTATGATTTCAAACAACCCCTGCAGGTTAATATTGCTACCACTTGCTGCATAGCCATGGTCACCACTTCCATTAACTTCCTGGTTCGTATTCATCGTAATAACCGTTTAATTCAAAATCAACAAAATTCTAAAATTTAAACAAAGATTAATAACTCCTCTCAACTACTGCTTTGTCTTTGCAACGTCCTAATCCTGGTCGCGGCGCCAAATGTGATGCCAGCTTCTGAGTTTGAATTTCGCGCCCCCAAATTTTCAAACTTCAAATCGTCTGCACCAAATACCTAGCCGTACGCTCGTGATCGTCAAATTAAACACCCAAACGTTGTGATTGAAACCTCCATTTCGTAGTAACCTATTCTCCAGATTCTTTTAAAGAACGGACAAGCAGTTCGTGAGACAGACATAACCTTCACTAATGTTTACTAGTTGACATGAATCAGGATGCAACCCAACTTACACTATTTTGTCGTTTGTTTTACCCAGTGCCGTACTCAAATCTATTTGATGTAAGGTTAGTAACAATTAGTTCTTAAAAGTTGATTCAATCAAGAGCTTCGACTCTACGCTTAAATTAAACAACAATAGACATAATAAAACACAGATTGAGGTATGTTTGTATTTATTAGAAAAAAAAAATAAAAAAAAAAACACGGAGAATTCGAACAACAGCCAAATCGGCGCCTCTATCATTCATTAATATCATAAACAATTGAATATAATGCTTTACATTTCTATTACTTAATTGGTAAGCTTTCTGTATTTTCGTTTATATTTAATATTCATTTTTCTGACTCAATTTATTATTCCTTAATTAGATACATATTATTATTTCTTTGTAATCATTTATCTTTAAACTTCTCATTTCTCATTAACATGTCCTATTCAAATTTTGATTATAATCATGATCAAACTAACATTTATAATAATTAATTATAGTTGTCTTGGATTCTTATTCCCTTTGGGAGATTTTATATCACTTAGTTTTGACTCTTTTAGTCTACGATGTTTTGTTTTAGAACCTGAAGACAAAGATAACATATAAAATAAACGATACTATCATGAAACCCTTATTGTTACTTGTCAAACAAATGAACTCACTCAGTTAAATAATGCCACTACTTGAGAAACCACATACCAAGATTAACATAATTAAAATGGGGGGGGGGGGACTAAAACCTTTGAATCACACACACCTGGCCCTAACTGATATGATGTAATTACCTCCTGGTAATCACGTGACTACACGCTAATGAAAGGACTGGGATGCATCAACTCTCGGTGCAAATCTCATATCAAAATACCTCTAAATCACATACAAACTACTGGTTCGAAATAGTTGCATTATTAAACAAAGCCGTTATTTCATTGTATGCAAGCGTCACCTACGCCATTTGCAAAAACCATAAACGCCCGCCATTTTACAAAACAAAACCCTTTTATCAAACAACCATGTAGTGTAACCAATATTCAACCCAATATGTAATTATTCACCAATCTAAGATACCAATATAAATTAACATACCTAATTACCACACTTTATAATAATTAAACCAAAACACACCAATAAATAAATACAGAAAACCAAAAACCAAATATTTAAAGAAATCACCAAGCATTATAAAGCAAAACCAATTTACCGTTACCAATAAGCAAAACCTCTGTCCCTGATACTTAAATAGAGTAAAATTAAATATCATAAATAGAAAACCATTTGTCCGCTATGTTAGCGTCCCCTGACTTTACTTAAGCACCTCGTGTTTAAATCAACTTTTGTTAGTTTTTATAATAATATAAATGCACTTACGTGAGAATTGCAATTTAATAGCAAATACCTGATAGCAGTTTCAGATTTCTCCTTGATTTATATTCAAATTAAATGCAATTTCAAAATTCAAATATTTATCTAACAGCTTCTTATTAGAGCAACCACTCGCTTTCGATATCACTTGAATAAGGCCTTGTCGACCTAAACTCACCGACCATCATCCCCCATGGTATCCGTTCATTTTCCCTCACTCTTGAAACCTGTTTCTTTGCCCTCCCACAGATGGCGCTTTTAAATCTAATCAGTGCCGTGCCTTTAACTTTAATAATAGCGGCAATTCAAATGTAATGCTAATATTACAGTATATAAAGAAATAAATTACTTGCACCTCCTTGCGCAGCATGTAGGGGACACTGGGGCACAAATTTGTAACTTTTCCGTGGGAGTTTGTTACAGGCTGAAAATAGTCTCAATCGACGGACAAAATTATTCTACTTTACCCCATATTTTAGCTTTCCTAAAATTAGCCGTCAGGGGGGGTGATTTTCACATTCAAAAAATAAATAAATTTGTAACTTTTCGGTGGGAGTTTGTTACAGCCTGAAAATAGTCTCAATCGACGGACAAAATTGTTCCACTTTACCCCATATTATATGTTTCCTAAAATTCGTCGTCAGGGGGGGTGATTTTCACCTTCAAAAATGAAATAAATTTGTAACTTTTTGGTGGGAGTTTGTTACAGGCTGAAAATAGTCTCAATCGACGGACAAAATTATTTCACTTTACCCCATATTTTATGTTTCCTAAAATTCGCCGTCAGGGGGGGGGGGTGATTATTACCTTCAAATATTAAATAAATTTGTAACTTTTCCGTATTAAGAGAACCTTTTAATACTGACAGTTTTTGATAAACTATTAAAAAAATTTCCTTGCTATCAATCTGATGCCAATATACAATAAATGATTGTCGGATGCCGAGTTTCTTCACTAAATTAATCCTATAGATATCGGATAGACAGAAAATAAATATAGATAAATATGACAGAACTAGAATATAACAATACGTTCATTGTCCATTGAAAAAACCCAATATGTGATGATTTTAGTGAAGAAACAAAATATAAGTGATATAACTTCAGACCATTTGGTAATTCATTATTTAAAATTCTTAAAAATTTATGGAGCTAGAAACACGAACCCACAATGTAGCCGATATAGAGAAATAAAATTGCGCTAGGTGAATTGGTCTCCAGTAAATTTGTCACCGGTAATTTGAACCCGGTAATTTGATCCCCAAAGAAAATTGACCCGCAGTAATTTGACCCCTGATAATTTTCCCATGGTAAATTGATGCCCGGTAATTTGACCCCTGGTAATTTGACCCCCGGTATTTTCACAGCCGGTAATTTCACCCCCCGAAAATTTGATCTCCTGGCAAATAGACCACCGGAAATTTGATCCCCGCTAATTTTGTTCCCGGTATGTTCACCCTAGGTAATTTTACTTCTTGGAAATTAGATCCTCTAGCAATTTGATCCCCGGCAATTACATCCCGGTAAATTCACCGTCGGGTAATTTCACCTCTTGGCAATTAGATTTTACTAAAATTTTTTAAATAGTAAACTGGGCCAAATTCAAATTTGGACCCTAATCTGCGCGCAGATCTTCCTTTTCGCATTTTTTACCATAAAAAAAATAAATTTTTAACTACAGTAGAATCCGCTTTATGTGATCACGGATAATGTTATCAGTCGGTTATAGTGATCATTTTGACTGGGAACCGGCTGCTTTAATTAATTTACATACAAAAACCACCGGATAATGTGATCAAAAAGCCGCTTATTATTATCCCTCCCACGGAAAAGTTATATATTTATTTATTTTTTGATGGTGAAAATCACCCCCCCCCTGACGGCTAATTTTAGGAAAGCTAAAATATGGGGTAATGGTAAAGAATAATTTTGTCCGTCGATTGAGACTATTTCTAGCCTGTAACAAACTCCCACGGAAAAGTTACATATTTATTTATTTTTTGAAGGTGAAAATCACCCCCCCCCCTGACGGCTAATTTTAGGAAAGCTAAAATATGGGGTAAAGTAGAATAATTTTGTCCGTCGATTGAGACTATTTTCAGCATGTAACAAACTCACACGGAAAAGTTGCAAATTTGTGCCCCAGTGTTCCCTACATGCTGCGCAAGGAGGTGCAAGTAATTTATTTCTTTATATACGTTACTAGATTAAAACAGTAGTTTTCTATGTATATGGTAATAGAATATGCATTATGTTAATTCGAAATTAATTAATACCTACTCAATTTTTCATTTTACACGTAATTTAGGGATGAATTAACGGGTGATAATATTTAATTAATGAAAAAATGTTCATTTACCCTTGCATTTAGTATTTTAATTTTAGAAACACATTAAAATTTGCAAAGTAAATCAAATAATTAAATGTTTGCAGTATTTGGTTGGTCCGCTGTAAAAATATGATTATAGAATATGATTATGATTACGTCTTCAGGGACGTAACAGAAGTGCTTTTATTATTGGGGAAAGTAAAAATCGGTTGCCTCCTCTTCACATGATGCCGGAACTAGCCCATTGTCAACATACAATGGTACTATTAATTTCCCGGTATATCTGTAATACGAAAATACGATGTAGCATTACCTTTGCTAATGTGCGGTATGTCTCCAACCGATTTTAAGAGCAGAAGAATAAGAAATCGTGAATCTACGCGAACGAGTTGTGGTTGTATTGTAGAGCGACTAATTTGACGCTTATTCTAATGAAGGGTTCTCGTTTTGGGTATACTTTCTGCCTCGGGCGCCACTTCGAATAATCGAATGCTTATACTGGACGGGGGGGGGGTGTTTTAAGCAAAATAAAAATAATAATTCGAAATAATTGTTTATTTAAAAAAATTAGACACTAGTATCATGGGGACCCCCAGAAAGAATTTCGTTACAAAAATAAAAATTTTAAATTTAAAAAATTATTTGAAAAACATGAAATGTTTGAAAAAATGAAAAATAAAATACAATGAATGCAAAATATAGGGGTTAGCGGACCCCCACAAAACATGCCGCGGACCTCAATTTGGGAAACAATAACCTTTTTTTTTTTATTATTTTTTTTTTGTGTGCGTTGGGAGTGGGGAAATCCTCATGGACACCACCCCGATGTTTTGGGGTGGTAGTGTCGGACTCTTACCGACTAAAACCCCACTCCTAACCCGAGTGCGTCAGGTTTCTTGCTGTATTCTCGCAGATTGGACAGTTGGAAAGTGTTCCGCTTTCGCATTAGTATCTCCTTTCCAATTGTATGTTATCCTGGTTCGGCTATTCAACCAGCTTCAGCCGATGCCAGGTCGCGACGGTGGTCGCCGGTTTTAAGTACTGTAGCCGTTATCATATTGTCGGCTCTTTTTGTCTTTCTCTTTCATCAGTAACCTAGAATATGTATATCCAACGGTAACGTAAATTCAATAATGAATAATTCGGTTGTGCTTTTGAATAAAAGAAACGGGTATTCTAATCTAATTTCGAAAGTTATCAAGATGCTAATAAACAATAATTAACTCGTTTTTTGATATACTACTTTTACGGTAAGTTTGGTTACGGTAGGTGCTGTGAACAGCTGAAATCTGCTACTTGTAAACTAACAGCTATGAAAATTAAGTTACTAAACTAAAATCTTTTTAGGCACTAGAAATTTATCTTCGTCAATCTAAACGGTTACCTAAATGAATACCAAGAATAATACGGTTATAATTTCCCCACGGCAGAGAAATTACGGTAGGAACGGAATCTGGTTTTCAAGTTGGTAGGATAATTGATTCGAGATCCAGGATGGTAGTTTACAATTTATTAGCAACTTTTTGTGTTACTGAATTACTCCTCGAGACACTTCGGCAGGATTGAAACTACTGCCTCCTTCTGAGTAACCTGTAATCTAAAGTAAGTTTTATGATAGGTATTATTCGGAAGTTTTAAGGTTGTTTTGCAGGAACTTCCGTTAGCCTTGTGCAACGAAAACTAGCGAAAGCAGGAGTCGGAAATCGTCTAGTAGCCGTAAACGATGTACAGGACGGTAGCAAGATAAAGACCTTGTGTAACGAAAATCTTTACCTCCGGACAGACAGTAGTGAGATGAATACCTTGTATAACGAAAGTGTTTACTTTTGGAAAAGCGGTAGCGGGATGAATACCTTGTGTAACAAAAGTATTCATCTTTAGGAAAGGAAATCGGAAAGCGAAATAAACACTTTTTGAGCAAAAGAGCCACCAAAAGAGCAAATTTTTGAATATCAAGTTTACATCTGATGAAAACTTAGATGAAGATATATCCAACTACACCAACATCTACAGTATAACCTTTTTTATAAATTTAATATTATTGAAAGTGATTAGTTTTCTGCAACAGATTATAGCTATCTTAAGAACTTATTATGTTTCCTTATCATTGCTACAAACAATTGTGATTTAAAATTTCAATTTTCTTAACAAAATTATTAAATTTTAAGTGCACCCACAATTTAATCTTTAACAGTATTTTTGCAAATTTTTAAAAGAAACACGTTTTTGATATTGGCTAAAGTTCAATTAATATTTATATGAAATAGTTGTGACTCATCTATATATTATTCTGTTCTATCTATCTTCCATCTTCTTCTTCTATATAAATAAAAATGAAATGCTGTTTGTTGCTAACGCCATAACATGAGAACGGCTGGACAATTAGGCTAATTTTTTGGTGAGTTGTTGTCTACATCTCCGACAAGGTTTATGTGCAAAAAAAAGTTTAAAAATTGCGAAACAAATGTAAAAATTTTAACATTATTAAGAACAAAGAGTTTATTTGATTATCACCCTGTAGAATTAAGCTGCGTCAGGTGACGCCACCTATTGCGGTTAAAAACTGTTTTCACTCACCCGAGGTTGAGTGGTCGTTAGAGGGTGTTATCTAAATATAACACAAAATATGTTTTTACCGATTGTTGAGATAAACTAGTTCATCAACTCCAAAAGTATCGAACTCCAAAAGAAGCCAAACTTCAACATCCAAAACCAATGGTTTCCTCGACTTCTCACTCCACGTCAAGCACCAAAAATTAATACATCCATAATTGACTCCGATGAATACACGCGTAACCTAAACCCCCCCGAGCAACGTCAACCAATTGTCAACCCTGGCGCCAATGCAAATCCAAGTGACATCAAAACCCTGTTCGAGGAAATCAAAAGTCTCAACGAAACTGTGAATATAAGCAAACTGATCACCATCGTTCGAGAAATGAAAGCCAGACTCGCTGGCGTAAATGACATTATGTCACAAATTCAAATTCTTTCAGAAATCTCAAACAAATACGATCCTTAAATTCAAATCTAAAACCAGACCTAACCTCAAACTGTTAACTTGGAATACAAACGGGTTGCGCAACAAGTTTAATGAACTCCAAGTTCTAACCCAAGAAATAAATCCCGACATCATTCTTATCCAGGAAACAAGGCTAAATAAACAAGTCCCTGCACGTATCCCTTTCTATACCGCCATTAATCAGCCAAAAACCCGCAACGATCTAAAAAAAGATTACTAATCTATGTAGCGGACGAATTACTGTGCTGTCACAATCATGTTAACGTAACGTAGCCGACTTAACCTTGAACAAATGCTTCAATCTAAAGCCATCTTTCCGACAACCTACCAATCAAATGCGAGCTTTCGTTAACATTACGTTAACATTAACACTATTCTGACAGGGCAGTTAAACGCGACCGAGACACAAACAAATACGACAATCGCGGAAACACAAGCCGTCACCATACACGACCTCACTATCATAAATTACTACATCTCGCCGGGTGACACAATTGACTCAGTCGAACTGGATCAATTACTGCACCTCGGAAGCAAAGTAGCAATCGCGGGTGATTTTAATGCCCAACATCCCGATTGGAACAACCAATCCACGAATCCTAACGGCATCCGACTTCACGACTACATTAACGCAAACCCCGTTTTATTAACGCATCCCAAAAATAACTTCACGCATTACCCTTACAATATTCTACACAATCCCTCGACAATAGATCTAACACTATCCACCAACATTGCCATTCACGACGCGACAACGTTAAATAAACTCAGCTCCGACCATCTACCAGTATTAATCGAAATAGGGAATCTGCAACTCCCAATATTTCCACCACGACCAGCGCATACTACTAATTGGGAAAAATTTTGACGCGACACACTCGACATCCCACTCAATTCTATAATCCAAACAAATGCCGAAATCGACGAAGCCATCAGCACCTTTACAAAAAATTTAACAGAAATCTATAACAATAATACTAAAGAAACCCCATTATCCCTCAAACTCACCCTACCTCCTGACCTAATCCAAAAAATTAAAAACAAAAATAAACTTCGGCAAATCTATCAACGACATCGCTTTCCGGCCATCAAAATCCAAATACATAAACTTACCAACGATATCAATAACTCTATTTCTAAAATCAAAAGCGCTAAATGGGAAAAAATACTTTCTGACATCACTCCCCAGAATCCCAAAAAACTTTGGGTCATCGCCAAAGCTCTCAAAGGTAAAAATTCTTGTACTTTAATGCCACCTCTCCAAACTTCTTCAGGATCCAAGAGTACCAATATGGACAAATCAAACGCTATTGCTATCACTTATTTAGAAAACCATACTCTCACCGAAAACTTCTCGAATCCCCAAACCATAAGTATGGTCCAACAATCCCTACTCTCCTTCCAACAGACATCCTTTCCAACACCTCCCGATGAATTGACTAACCCTAAGGAAATTAAAAAATACACCAATTCACTGAAAAACAAAGCCCCTGGCCACGATAAAATAACATCACAAATTCTCATACGGCTTCCCAAGAAATAAACCCTCCAAATCTACTATATCATGATCCAGTGCCTCAAAAATCAATACTTTCCGTCCGCTTGGAAACAAGCTGTAGTTATCCCAATCCTCAAACCAGCAAAACCCAAAAACATCCCATCCAGTTACCGTCCAATCAGTCTTCTGCCAACCCTCTCCAAGGTTCTAGAAAAAATTATTCTCGCACGGCTGAAAAAGCACGAAACTGAACATAACCTCATTTTTCCCGAACAATTTGGATTCCGGTCAAACCACAGTACGACACTCCAACTCGCGCGGCTCGTCAATATTATCACGGTCAATTTTAACCTCAATAAATCCACGGCAGTCGCAACACTTGACATCGAGAAAGTGTTCGATATAATATGGCACGACGGTCTAATCTATAAACTCATTCTGCAAAACTCCCTCCCCATCTAATCAAAATCATACAAAGTTTCCTCTACAATCGCTCCTACCAAGTACTCGTTAGTCATTCCTTATCAGATTCCTACCCAATTCCCGCCGGGGTTCCGCAAGGATCCGTCCTTGCTCCCACGCTCTTTTCCTACTATGTAAACGAGGGCAATTTCACTTTCCACCGATGGTCAAGGGTTACTATAATCCCATATGCATATTCCACCGCTGCCGTGGCCAGGTAGACTGGTCATAAATTTAATCTTTTAATTGTTAAGTCTATAAGTCTATAAGCCGTTCTAAATATCGAAGATGCAATTGAGGTGGATCAAAATTATTTTTAGTACCAATTACAATATATTTACTATATAAACAAAATAACAAACAGAAATACAATATAAATTTTAAGAATACGAATAAACAACACCTACAGAAATTATGGCAGCGCTTCGAGAAATCTACGGTAAGCGCGGAAATATATTATTAGTGCGTAACGACTTCAAATTTTACAAGCAGGCAGAATTGCAAGATGGGCGGGTTAAGTGGCGATGTTCCAACAAAACATGTTCAGCTAATATCTATACCATAGGAAGCGGAAAACAGAGGAAAATTGAGAGTGAAAATCCGCAACATAGCCACGAAGAAGATGTGCAAAAAATTAAACGGCAATCGGTTGCCGGTGTTGCCAAAAGAAAAGCTGTTGAAGATTTTTCGAAAAGACCATTGGACATTCTTGAAAACGTCATCGCTACCACTAAAGTTGATCGAGTGGACATTACTTACCAGGATGCTAAATCAATCGCTACAAGTATTTTAATGCGAGGCGAAAAGAACTACCACCTTTACCGACTTCAATGTTGAACGTTCATTCCGCGTTAGATTCCATTGTCGTTGAAACAGAGAATAATGAAAATTTTGTAATGGTTAATGATAGCCAAAATAATTTAATTATTTTTTCGTGTATTACTAACTTACGGTGTTTATGCTCTGTAGACAATATATACATGGATGGTACTTTTGAGTATTGCTTCAAGTTCTTTAAGCAGCTGTTTACAATTCATGGTTACGCTAATGGACATTATATAGCACTGGCGTTTTGTCTTTTAAAAGACAAATCTCAGGAAACTTACCGGCATTGCCTCCAATCATTAATAGATATTTGTGCTCAAAATCAATTACTTTTTCAACCGAAAACGGTTACTGTTGACTTTGAATTGGCTGTTCATGCTAGCCTTAAACATATCTGGCAAGATGTGGAACTAATTGGATGTCGGTTTCATTTAAGCCAAGCCTGGTATAGAAAAATTCAGAAACTAGGTTTGGTTACAGAATACAAAGACCAAACTTCCCAAATTTGCCAATGGTTGCGCTACATGTTTGGGTTGCAGTATTTAAATCCAAATGAAATTGATGCCGCTTATAGCGAAGATTTAATATCGATACTGCCTAACGATACAAGGCTAGATCAGTTTTTCGATTATATATTTCGAACCTATATCGATGCCAATTCGATATTTCCGCCTCAGCTCTGGGCAGCACAATCAGCAAGTATGTGCCGTACGACGAATGCTTGCGAATCTTTTCATAATCTATTTAATTCGAAATTTTATAGCACCCATCCATCGCTATATTTATTTTTAGACAAATTGAAAGGGATGCAAATTTACACTTATATCAAGATTATTAGTATCGAGCTACCTAACGCGGACAATAGCGATACCATCAGAAAACAACAAAGTTTGCAACACACTATATTACCTCGTACTCTACTAACGCAATGAGTAGATTAGAGTTTTTGAAAAACATTTCCCATCATTTTACTCATATTAATGATCATTAATAATAATATTTGCCCCCCCCCCCTCAAAAACCCTATTTTTACCTCCAATCAATTTAAAAAAAAAATTGGAGGTATGGTAATCGAAAAAAAATTTCAACTTTTTTTTTTGCATTTTCGAGATCACCGTGTTCAGAAACGTAAAGATCTGCAAAAAGTAAAATAAAAATTTCTGTGTCGGTCTGTCTGTCGGTCTGTCGGTCGTCAAATTTTGTCGATCGATTTGCTTCCGAACCATCCAACCAATTACGACCAAATTTGGTATGGTGATTGGGTTCACGGTGGAAAGGTGAAAATAAGGTTTTCGTCGCGATCTATCAATCAGGAGTGCCACCACAAGAAAATAATACGGGATTTTTAAAAAATATTTTGTGTTGCGATATGTTATTTTAAAGGCCTTAAAAGGCTTTATCCAGAATAGGTAAAATTAATCTTCTATCTGTCGTCTGTCAAAAATCACAAGTTGTCAAAGTTGAAATTTTAAGAGTGAATAACTCAAGAAATGCTGAAGGGATCTTACCCAAATTTGGTACGTAGGTACATTGATCCTAATGGATATGAGAGCATATGTAATCCTTCGCTAGAAATCAGTAATGCAACATGAAAAAAATAAAATTAACTTTTTTGGCAAAAACATGAAAAAAGTTTTTGTCGATCGATTTTCTCCGGCATTTCTACGTCGATTGCAATCAAACTTATTGGACGTATGCCTCGTGGGCTGGAATGGTGAAAATAAGGTTTTGCCAGAGAAATCTTCACCAGGGCCACCACAATAAAATAAATAAAAAAAATGAAAATGTCGTCGTATCTCCGGAAATGTTTAACCGATTCAGCTAAAATTTGGTGTGTCGATGGAGCTTTGAAAGTATAAGTATTGGTGAGAAAACAAACCGAGCCAATTGTAACAGGGCGGGGCAGGTCAGAAAAATTATAGAAAATATTAACTGAAATCTTAATTTATATATTTTTTGTGAGAATTTGTCAGATGGCTGGCAAAAATAAAACAATATATTCAAAATTTTAATAAACGTCATAATTTTGTGACATATGTGTCAAAATTAGGTTAATGTTGATTTGTATACCGAGTGCAGCATAAGAGTTGAGTTTAGGGCTTTTAACAATTTATTTTAGAATACAAAAATAGGTGGTTTGGTGGGAAATATTTTATAATGTCGTCGTACGGACTGACGGAACGTTACTTTATAAGTAAAAGGTTCTGCCACTAGGTAGCGACCAAGTTTAGGCTGTTTGTTAAATTTTTTCGCAAATGTTTTCAGAATCAGTAAATCGACAGTCAGTAATTTACAAAAATTTATTTTCGAAAAATCCGCTAGATGACCGAAAAAATTTGTTGTACCAATCTTGGAGAAATTTTATTTGTGACTTCTTACGGTATTATGTGACGTATATAAAAATTTTGGAAAAAATTTAGTGGCGTACAAAAATAAAAATTTTTTTTCATTTTAGATTTTGTTAAAAAAACTTTTATAGATAGATTTAGGGTAGGGGTGATACATATGTATAGATATCTTTGCCAGGGTTACCGATATCTTTGTTAAGGCTACCACAATAGAAAACAAAAATGAACATTATGTCATCGTATCTCCGGACAAAATTTGGTGTGTTGGTGATTGGAGGTATTGCGGCAGAGAGTGACGATATTTTTTGTTACATTTTTGCTTTTTTTTTAAATAAAAATTTTAATTATTACCTATTGCATAATTTTGTAGAATGTATCGGCGTTAAAAAAGTACATTTTTTTAATACCAACGATCCGTCCGCAGGTTACTGTTAGAAAATTTATATTTTTAATTAGTTTAATCTTTGGCAAAACTCAATTTGACAAAGACAACCATGGCAATACACGGATCCACCATAAAAAATAATTCTGCAGTTTTTAAAATTAAATGCCAAACAGTAAGCTTTTAACTTATTAAAGCGCCCCATTGTACTCCTACTAATTCTCTATAGCTGACCCCGACCTTCATCGGTGGAATATGCTAGTGCTCTACGTTGACCATTTTGGGGTAGGGGATTAACTTTCAACCATCGGTGGAAAGTGGTGCCGTCCGTAAACGACATCCCAAAACATCACAACACTCAAATTGCACTCTTTGCGGATGACACCGCTGTCGTATCGGAAGGAAAAAAAAGAAACCACGCCATCTCGCATCTACAACGCCATCTCGACGAACTTGAACTCTACTACCACCGCTGGAAAATCAAACTAAACGCCGGAAAAACCACATTAACTACATTCTCCCACAAACGCGACCAACCCACCAAAAAACTACAAATCAATAATTCCGACATTAAACATACTGCCTCCGTGAAGTACTTAGGCGTGACGCTTGATGAGAAACTCACGTTCAAGGAACACTGCGTATTAACTTCCAAAAAAGCAAATTCGGCATTCCACTCACTTTACCCCCTGCTGCATTACCAAAACAAACTACCGCTCAAAACCTAATAGGGACAATATGGCGTCAGGTGAAGACGACGTGTCTGAAAGCGAAAGCGTAAAAAGCGATATAAATAGTGTTTTCAAGAGTCAACAATACAAGTGCTGTGTCAAGCAATCTTGCAAAACATTGGTGTGCATTAATTGTGAAGGAGCATTTCACAAGGCATGTGCTAACAAGAAAAAACTAAAAATAATCAGCACAACAAGATTAGTGTGCTGCGATTCACAAGATCCTCAGTTAGATCAAACCAACAATCCTCAACAAGAAAATCAAATTTTACGGGTAAGGTTGGAATTATTAAACGAATTACTAACCGAATCCAAAGAAAAAAATGAAATTCTCAAGGAAAACAATAGGTTATTAAAACAGCGCATCGACTCCCTCGAAAACAACGCAAGCGCCAAACCTACATATAGTAATATTATTACCAACAGTAATACACAAAAACAACAAGAAAACAAATCTATTAACGTAAACAAACATATCAATGATGAAGAAATCAAATATAGGTCAAGAAACGAAAACACCGATGCAACCAAAATTCAAGGAACAGACCACATTGAACATCGACCCAAATTTCAAAACAAAACCAACCAGGAGAGTAATACACAAAAACAACAAGAAAACAAATCTATTAACGTAAACAAACATATCAATGATGAAGAAATCAAATATAGGTCAAGAAACGAAAACACCGATGCAACCAAAATTCAAGGAACAGACCACATTGAACATCGACCCAAATTTCAAAACAAAACCAACCACGAGAGTAATGAATACAATGAACAAGATGGCTATGAAGTAGTAAACAATAAAAGAAAAAAGATATATAAAAAACGACTAGGCACTGGAACAATATCACAACAAATACAACAAACGGGATTTTCAGGACCAGAACGTAAGGTATGGCTAAACATTTATAGAGTAAACCAACATGTCACCACCAATATGATCGAAGATCACATAAAACAACAACCCAAGTTTGAAAACGAATTAATTCAAGTAAAGGAATTAACTACAAAACCAGGTCAACTTAAAAGTTTTGTCATAACAGCACCACTCACACGAAAAGATGAAATGTACGAACCTTCTTTCTGGCCCCCTAATGTAGGAATAAGAAGATTCAACTTTAAAATATATGGAAAAAACAACCAAGGTGCAACTTTTTTATAAATGAAGTACCTACAATAAATGAACAAACAAAAATTACAACACAATCAATTACAAAATCAGTTAAAAGTACAGACATAACAAGTGATAAGAAAAACAAAATAATTGTGATACACCAAACGTACGACATAAACGAATACTTAGACACAAGAAATTAAAATAACAAATCCCGACGTAATTTCTTTTAAATGTTATTTGTCTTACAATGTAACTTTATCTGAAATAAAGTTTGTTTATTATTATTATTATTATTATTAAACCAAACTGCAGCTATATAATTCCATGATCCGCCCAATTCTGCTTTACGCCTCACCGGTGTGGAGCAAAACAGCTAATATTCCAACTCATACTATCTTCAAAAGATACAAAACAAATGTCTCAGACTAATTACCGGATCCCCAATGACTACCGAAATTTACGAACTACACAGGTACACGAGGTACGCAAACAACACACCCACACTACAGGCTGAAATAAAACACACCGCGATCAAATTCTTTACCGAAACCATTACACGAAATGCACTCACGAAAAACATTACAAACATACGTAATTCCAGCGCTCCTTTTAGAATAAAACACAAACTCATACATAATATTCTCATGTAAATTGAATTTTATCCTCTTCAACCATATCAAGACAATATAAAATTTAATCTATTTACCTCATCACGCTGGGTTTTTGTACTATATTTTTCTCCTGGACTAGTTTACTTTCAATTACCATAAAAAAATCACAACCTGTAATTTCGACCACAACAGTCTAATACATTGTTTCAAAAACAATAGGAGTGGACTTGTAAAACCAACACCAATTTGTATCTAATAAATTTATTTGATTTTAATAAAGAGTTTTTAACTAACCAAAAGTATCGCTTCTTGGCTTATCAGATAAGATCAAAGTGTAGTATCTGTTCTTATCAATTTGTTATCTGATACGCCCCGCATGCGGGTCCAGTATATAAAACTTATTTTTGAGAATGGATAGAGATTATGGGATTATGGATAGAGACCATGGGTTAACCTGGCATTGCAATACAGCAATGCTAGGACTCACCCAACAATTTAAATTTAAAATAAATATAAATTTTCTTAACAGTGACATTTAATTTGTCTCCTTTATGATTAAAATTGGTTAATTCGGGATTAAGAGATATAGAGTGTAATGTATTCATGTAGAAATACATCAATTCAAATTTAAAATACACCAAGTTGGCGGGAGGTACCAACTACAGAACAATTATGGTTAACCTCCGTGGTTAAAAATGTAAATAAAGTCAGTTCTTAATTATACTCTGTAAGAAATCGAATGTAAATAAATATTGTAAATAGGCACCGTATTTTGATACATAACATTTGGCGACGAGAATGAAAAGAAAAAAAGTGGGAAGAAAGGAAGCGTAATACGTAATAGAATTGAGGGGTAACGTACAAGTTTTATTTGAATGTCGATTTGATCGTAGGATTTCAAGAGATTGTGGGATTAAGTGCCGTTATCATTCTTTGACGTAGAAGGGAAATTCCTTAATGTGATTGCAAACAGAAACTCGATGTAAATTGAAATTTGGTGGAAAACGTGCTAATTAGAGGTTAAGGTACAAGTTTTGGGAAAGTCGATCGTAATCGTAGGATTTCTAAATAACGTACGAGTAAGAACTCGAAAAGGAAAAATCACGTGGATGAAAATTTTCTTTACATACAAGTAGTAAGAACTCGTTAGAATGGCAGAAGGGGACAATGTGGCTACGGTAGGAACAATAGGGCGAATGGACGAGTACAAGCTAGGAGACAACTGGGGAATTTATTTTGAAAGACTACAGCTGTATTTCGAGGTTAACGGAGTCCCAGAGGCAAGAAGGGTGCCATCGCTACTAACATTAATCGGGACCGATGCATATACGACGCTTCGAGATTTGTGCGATCCGGAGTTACCACAAACGAAATCACTGGAATGTTTATCGGCATTATTGGGTCGACAGTTTACTCCAAAGGTATCAGCATTTCGTAAGCGGATTGAATTTTTAAGGTTGGAACAAGAAAGCGAAGGAGTACACGATTGGTTCGTTCGAGTTAAAAAGGTGGCTAAAGAATGTGAATTCGGAGCGATGTTGGACGAATGGGTGAAAAATAGATTTGTAACAGGATTGAAGCCAGGTCACATATTAGATAGGTTGGGTGAAGAAAGACCAACGCAAAAGCTGGAGCAATTGTTAGAAATAGCTTCAAGTAGGGAAGCATCAAATAGGCAAGAGACTCCCACGATTAATAAAGTGGTCGGTTATACGAATAAGAGGTTACCAACCGACAGTAGGTCAAAAATAGAGGACATCAAATGCATTCATTGCGGTAGGGGAAACCATACTTTTGGGAAGTGCAAGTACAAAGGATACGTGTGTAGAAACTGTAAAGTAAAGGGCCATTTAGCAGTGATGTGTCCAAAGAAAGAACAGGACAACAATATGTTAGAGTTAGAAGGAGGACCAGAACTTTTTAGCATGGAACGGGGTACCTCGGACTGCAATTACGTAGAACCAATGTGGATCGAAGGCAAGATAAATGGGCGAATGGTGAAGTTCGAAGTAGATACGGGGGCCGGAGTATCGTGCATGCCAGAGGACATGTACTTGGGAAGGTTTAAAGAAGTTCCACTGGCTCCTGCGATGGTTCGATTAAAGACGTACAATAATGGGGTCATAACAACTTTGGGTACGATCAATGTAGACGTAACGGTAAACGGGAACAAGGTGAAGGCCGAATTAATGATTGTTCGAGGAGGCAACCGATTATTATTAGGGCGAGATTTGTTTACTAATTTGAAGTTCAGGATGATGGGTCCAAGCAGTTTCAAAGAAAGGTTAGTAATAAACCAAATGCATGGCGGTAGAGCAGTTGACATTAACAATAGGCTACAACTATTGTTAAGTAACTTTGAAAATCTGTTTAAGCCGGAATTGGGAACGTACAAGGGAAATCCTATTCGATTGGAGTTGAAGGAAGAAACAAAACCAATTTTTCATAAACCGAGACCTATCCCGTATGCATTTAAGAATAAGGTTGAAGCGGAATTAGAGAAGCTAGAAGCCGAAGGCATAATCGTTAAGGTGGAATCAGCAGACTGGGGCACAACATTGGTGCCGGTGTTAAAACCTAATGGTAAAGACTTGCGGTTGTGCGCCAATTACAAAATTACGTTAAATAAATTCCTAAAAGATTGTAACCACCCATTACCCCGAATAGAGGATATTTTTGCGGCACTACAAGGAGGTGAAAAGTACTCGAAATTGGACTTTTTAAATGCATATAACCAATTAACAGTGGATGAAGAGACCAGCAGGATGCTGGCGTGGAGCACGCATAAAGGCATTTACATTGTTAAGAGGTTAACGTATGGCACTAAGCCCGCTTGTTCAATCTTTCAAGCGACCGTCGAAAAAGTTTTGTTAGGGTTAAAAGGAGTGGTGAATTTTCTGGACGATATTGTGGTAACTGGCCCTTCAGATGAAGAGCATATGGAAAACCTGCAAAAGGTTTTGGAAAAATTACAAGAAGCAGGATTCAGGTTGAATCGCAAGAAGTGTGTTTTCTTCCAGGATCGAATAAGCTATCTAGGGCATACAATATCGAAGGAAGGGTTAAGCAGAGATGAAGCCAAGGTAAAAGCGATTACAGATGCACCGAGGCCAAACAATATCACAGAAATTAGGGCATTTGTAGGTATGTGCAATTATTATGCTAAATTTGTTCCAAGGTTGTCGGAAGTTTTAAAACCGTTGTACGATTTGGTGAAGAAAAATACAGTTTTTCGGTGGACAAAGGAGACTGAAGAATCGATGAAACTGGCAAAAGAGAAATTGGCGTCATCTGAAGTTCTGGTACATTACGATCCCGAAAAGCAGGTCAGGTTAGTGTGCGACGCCTCGCAGAAGGGTATTGGAGCAGTACTTATTATGCATGTTTTAACTGACGGACGTGAAAGACCAATAGCTTATGGTTCGCGAATATTGACAAAAGCAGAATCAAATTATTCAATGATACACAAGGAAGCGTTAGCAATTTATTGGGGAGTGAATAAGTTTTATCAGTATTTGGCAGGAAGAAAATTTGAGTTGATGACTGACCATAAACCCCTTTTAGCATTGTTCGGGGAGGACAAAACACTACCTCAAATGGCAGCAGGAAGAATACAAAGGTGGTCTTCGTTTCTATCAAACTTCGATTATACAATTAAGTACGTAAAAGGTGCAGAAAACGTACATGCGGATGCTCTGTCAAGATTGCCACTACAAGTGAAGGAAGTGGAACAGGAAGAAGTTTGCCATCTGAATTTTGTGGAAGAGTCTATAGCAGTCGATTTAAATGCACTGAGGGTGCAGACGCGAAAAGATGCAGTTACAGGACAAGTCATGAATTTCATCAGGTATGGATTTCCAAACTCATCCAACAATGATCTGTTAACGCCGTTCTTGTCAAGAAAGAACGAGTTATACATAGAGGATGGAGTGATAATGTGGGGGTATCGGGTAATCATTCCAGCAAAGTTTCAGTACAAATTGTTAGAGGAGCTGCATGGGTCTCATATGGGAATGGCTAAAATGAAATCCACAGCTCGGTCGTATTTTTGGTGGCCTAAACTGGATAAGGACATAGAAGAATATGTACACAACTGCAAAATTTGTGCATGTAGTAGGCCCGAACCGCAGAAGGCACCGCTAAAACCATGGAGTAAGGCAGGGAAAGCGTACGAGAGGGTACACGCAGATTTCTTAGGGCCATTCGCGCAGAAGATGATGCTGGTGATTACGGACGCGTATTCTAAATGGCCAGAAGTGTTTATAATGAATAGCACGGAGGCAGGGTCGACAGTAAAAAAATTTAGGGAGTGTTTCGCAAGATTTGGTATCCCGAATAGCATCGTAACGGATAATGGACCACAATTTACATCCCAGGTTTTTAGCGAGTTCTGTAGTATGAATGGAATAAAACATATTACATCACCCCCATTCCATCCCGCAACAAACGGGGCCGCTGAGAATTGCGTGAAATCGGTGAAAAGAGGAATAGGAAAGGCGTTAAGCGATCCAAAGAATAAAGGGGTGGCTTTGGAAACATTGCTGCAACGGTATTTGTTTGTTTATCGTAACGCAGAGCATTCAACAACTGGAATGACACCGTCGCAATTGTTATTTAATTTCAAACCCAAAACAAGATGGGATTTGTTAAAATACAAGAAAGAGAAGCCGGCAGAAGAGAAGGGGAGGAAAAAGGAAAGCACACAGTTTGAAGAACAGGAAAGGGTGTACTGCAGGGATTACAGGAATCCAAATAAAAAGCAGTGGAAGGAATGTGTGGTGGAGGAAGTGCTAGGCGAGCAAACATACCTGTGCAGGGTGCTAGACGAGGAGCTGGTATGGAAGAGACACACAAACCAGATACTCAAAGGGGCAAGTAAAGGTGAGAAAAAGGTGGCCCAGTCGATCCCAGTAGAAGTAACACAAGAGGGGCTGTTTAGTAGAACGGGGGTCGATCAGCCGGGGGAAGAAGAAACCCGAACAGAGGCGGTAAACCAAACACCGGAGAAAGGGATAGAAAGAGAAAATCAAAATGAACCAGGAGGGGATACGGAAGAGAGTGAGGAAAATAGGGAAGTTGAGAAAAAGCAAGAAGACAGAGTCGAGCGACCAAAGAGAGATACCCGGCCTCCCCAGCGTTTAAACTTGTAAGGGAGGTATTGTAATGTATTCATGTAGAAATACATCAATTCAAATTTAAAATACACCAAGTTGGCGGGAGGTACCAACTACAGAACAATTATGGTTAACCTCCGTGGTTAAAAATGTAAATAAAGTCAGTTCTTAATTATACTCTGTAAGAAATCGAATGTAAATAAATATTGTAAATAGGCACCGTATTTTGATACATAACATAGAGGCTACCTAGAAACCTAATTGGAGATTAGGTAAGGTGCAAGATAAGGGGTTAGGTGCATGTAAGTTTACTTGTCTTTTAAAAACGTACCACAGTGGCGTAGATATTTTGGGATGGGAACAACACCTATTGTAAATGGATTCTAAACTCCTACCGATTAGTTTATTAAAAATCTATATCCCCCGCTCTGTTTGACATTACTCCGCTCGTGTATAAACATGCATTAAGAATCTATATGTTTGACTTTATACCCCCCACCCCCAGTAAAAAGATCCTTCGCAGGTCTTAAACGGGAAACAAGGTCTTACAAAAGAGGAGATAATTCAAATGCGGGAGTAATAGAGAGGGTAGGGAAAATGCAAAAGTGAAAGGGGAAATAAGCTAAATTTTAAATATGTACGTATAGAGTTGCGACGTTTGAGGAGTAAACTGTGATTGGCCATTTAATAATTAAAAATTTAATTTAATATTGTTGGTATGCATGTTCAAGTGGATAATAAATATAATAAATAACAACCAAGCTCCAATGTTTGAGGATCAAAATTAAGGTCTGTTAAGTGAAGAAGAACCGTCTCCCAATAATATAAGTTTTTAGAAAAGATGCCACCAGTTAGGCCTCCAAATATCGGTCGGCGTACGCATTGCGTTTTACGGTTGCAAAGCCACCTATCCGAATAGACACAGCTAGTTTTATAATAAAAGTCAATTCTAAAAAGTGGAAGTTAACGAAATAATTTATATTTGGACATTTTTTTTGGAAAATATGCATACAATTTTGGTTGTCTGGTGCTGGGAAGTTTGGCAATCTGGAAGCGACAGCCTTGGCTATTCTGAATTTATTGGTCCGAGCCAGAAAGATTCGCAGTATTTTTGATTTGGATTTTCCAATCCAACCGGCCAATCAATAGCAATTTATTATATATCTTTTTGTCTCTGTTTTGTAATTTGGAGAAAACCTACTCGCAAATCCGCTTTGTCTATCGTGAATAATATTGCATTTCAGTCATTAGGAACTTGGTAGTAGTTTATATACAATTTATCATAAGCGTGCTTTTGTTTTTATTTAATATTTACAGATCCATCCATATAGATAGCCGTTTTGAACATTACGTGATCAATTGGTCACGTCAAGGCACTCAATGAGTAATATTTTTAGGTAAAATATTTTAAATCACACGTGTGATTTTTGCGTCAGTCGACGCCGATCCTGCAAATTGTACATATTTTTGCATTTAACGTAAATTTTTAATGCAAAATATTGCAATTATTTCTTTAATTTGTAAACGCAATGTTCAAATTATTTAATTTCATATCATTTTGAGTAATACATTTCACACATCTACTGATGGTTTTCATATTTTCGTAAATTATTTGGGTATTTTTATGTTATTTTTGTTTATATAAACCAATGGTTTGGGAGCGTTCATAAACTACGTGGTTTGGCCAAGGGGGGAGGGGAGGGGTTAGGTAGAAAGCTACGCAGGGCTACGTGAGGGTACGGGGGGGTTATAGTCAAGCTACGTAGTTTTCTTTATTTATTATGAAAGCAATTTGCAGAATATAAGCGACAACATAATATGAATATTTATTTCCATATTTGGATTTTTTTAATTTATATTTTATATATGTAGGTGCGCTATTTGTTTTAAAAACATATATCGGTGTTATTCATTTTTTATATCAAATAATTTTTAAATGGTTTTGTTAACAGAAAGCATAATATTATGTCTCCTGGACTTTATAGAAAAAAAAAATACGTTCCATCTAGGGGGGGGGTAGAGGTATCATGGTAAAAGCTACGTTAAGCTACATGATGGGAGGGAGGGGTTCTTAAGAGGTCAAAATCAAACTACGTGGTTTATGAACGCTCCCTTTATAAACCAAACTCTTCAACGAATTTGGCTTTTGCTTGTTTACCAAACCGTAATCCGTTAATCCGAAAATCTTGATCGCTATTGAGGCGGATTAAAATGGTAAATACGAACAATTTGCTTAAAAGGATTATCCAATAATCTTTATTTACTTTCTTATTAAGAAAAAACGTGCTCAATTTTTCACAATCTTTTACGAATATCTATCATCTAAAATCTAAAATATGGCCAAATATTTCTTCCACCACCAATACATTAAAAAATACTAAAACACTAGAACACAACAGTAATTTTAATTTAAAAATGTAGGTTTGTTACTATTTATTTTTTTGAAAATACTTTCAAATTTTGCCACTACAGCGCGCACTACCTAAATGAAATTTGCGTTGTGAGCGTGAAAAATTTGAAATCCGTGACGTCACGCACATCATCTGTGACGTCACAGTTGCATCTGTGAGCGCCAACATTTCCAAATCGAACGCTAAAACAGCGTTGCCAGGTCTAGGGATTTTTCCCGAATCTAGGGATTTTAGAAGTGCCAAAGGGGAAAAGGGATTTTATTAAATTTTCCGCTAAATCTAGGGAAATTAACCCGTATGGAAAAAGAGCTAATTAGCACAGCCAAAAATTTGAAGTTTTACTTTAAAAATGATTTCAAGATTGAAGCAGTATTATTTTGTAAATTGGTAAATAATTGATTTGGTAGGTACAATGTATACTATGAGGTACTCACGGTGAGTTCGAGTCAACTTTTATTTCAAAAATACGCAGTTTTGCAAAGCGAATATACTACACAGCCTATTTTAATAAGAATTCTTAAAAACAATGTTATTGAAAAGGAAAACGACCCTTTTCCATTATCATGGACGTATATAAGGAGGTTGTTTATGGGGTCTGGACACCCCTCTAGCCTAAGCAATAAATGAAAATTTACAATTTCAATTAAGTTTTTTGAACTTATTTTATGGTTGCGTAATAAAATAGGTGATCTAGGGATTTCTAGGGATAAATCTCCCGACATCTAGGTATTTTCAACTAAACCAATATGGCAACGCTGCGCTAAAAGCGTTAGCGTTGGCGCCAATTGGTACCAATAGCGTCCAACTCGAACGCGGCCTTAGTATTGTAAGCACACGTTTCATGAAGTGTGTAAAGAGATTGTTCCAATCGAACTAGAACTTGTCCATCATGTCGTCAATCCTATAACGAAATAAGTTTAGTCGATCATAACAGCAAAGATCAAGTAATAAATGAAGTTATTACGCTCCGTACAGTTCAATACAATTTCGTAAATGCAACAACAACTAGAACGACAACAACAATAATTAATACCCGAAGATAGACAAATGTGATTGCCACCTGTCCGACGGAACAATTTCTTTAACGATGTGCTTGACGACCTTGGTGAAGGTGACGAGAAGACATGGGATAATTTCGATGATGTTGCTGATTATTTTAGCGATGCTGAAAATGAGGACCAATACAATTTTATACACCCTCGGTGGCGAAGAACTGGATTGAGATATAAAATTCAGTTTTGCATTTATCCGTATAGACTATAGAGCATACCAATAAATGTTTCCTTTGCTATGCAAGGGTTTAATTAAATTTGTTATTTTGTAATTTTTTATTGTCCTAATTAAATAAAAAATATTCTTTCAAATGCTTTTCTTTATTCATATCCAATGATAAACGATTGGGATATTTCGTTATGAACTTAAAAAATGAATAAAAAGAAACTTTTTAAACTAAGCTTTTTCTAGAAATTAATAATAAAAAGTGCAAAAAATGCACTAAAAAGTAAAAAATAATTTTTCAAACAAGAACAAAATAAAGCTCCTAAAACACCTCTTTAATTTTTCAAATATGTACAAACAAAGCTCCCTGAAAACATCAATATAAAAAGCGTGGTGATATAAATTTCACAATTTAATACCTGTAAGAGCCCCACGCTTTTTATATTGATGTTTTCAGAGAGCTTTGTTTGTATATATTTGAAAAATTTAAGAGGTGTTTTCGAGGAGCTTTATTTTGTTCTTGTTTGAAAAATTATTTTTTACTTTGTAGTGCATTTTTTGCACTTTTTATTATTAATTTCTAGAAAAAACTTAGTTTAAAAAGTTTTTTTTAATTCATTTTTTATTTACAACTTTTTAGTCTTTAAATTTTGGACATAAATTGTACTCGAAAATGGTGAATCTACATGGGCAGTAAAACTTTGAGCCGCTGCTGCTATTGAAAACATTCCCAAAGTGGTCCCAACTCAAAAATTATATATCTAGAAAGACGAGATTACTTGTGTTTTCTGAATTAAATTTATTGATAGTTTCGCGTTGCGTACTTTATGGGCTTTAGATCACAGCAGTGTATCGACGCAACCAGAATTTCCTTCGCCCCCTAAAAAATCAAATCAAATTGTGAATTTATTTTGGATACCACAGGTATCCATCTGGTGTGGAGACTTTGGGGGCGTTTTATTATACGGGATCGTACCCTAATATGCCTTACTGGCTATCTTCGTAAGACCGCTGTCACTTACCTGTGGACCGCAGCGCTTAACCAGTTTTTCCTAGGTTTTTTTCGCGAACATTTTTTAAAAACGCACATTTTACAACAAAACGGTTTTCCCCCCGTATGAGTGCTTAAAGAAATTTTTAGTTTAAATTTTTCCGAAGATTTACAATCGCTATACGTAAGGTTTTTCTCCCGTATGAATTCTGTCACGATGATTTCATAAAGCTACTTTTTCCAAACATTTATACTTATCTCCAAATTTCACATAAATACAATTTTTCACCTGTATGGATTCTGGAGTGTCTTGTTAGTTGTCTAAGCTCGAATAAATTTAAACCCCAAGTTTTGCATGTATATAATTTGCTACTTCCTGCAGTCGAAAATTAATTTGACTGCGGATTCACACTTAAAGATATCGGGTGGTTCAAATATATCAAATTGAGGTTGAAAAAAATGCACGTTCTTCTTTGAGAACATCTAAGAACTGTACATTTTTATTCTTGCATATAATGTTTTCAATTGCATCTGTTTTAATTTGATCACTGGAATTTTGTGATTATTTTCCATTGCCAAAATAAAATTTGTCTTCGTTGAAAAATTTATTGTCTCCAATATTTATTCAAATAAATAAAATTCTGTAAGTTCTATACATCGACTACAGAGAAAACCTTGAGTCATTTACTTATTCAGTAGTGGCTCACGGGTTTGGACAGTGGTGGTACTAGGCAAAAGAAAAAAATTTCATTTCAAAACTGGTAAACAACATTATGCTCTTTATTGTGGGTATAAAAGACTTAAAGACTAACGGTACAAGAATACATACATTTTTATCAAAATACAAAACTATTGTCTTTATAATAAAAAAGCATTTAATCACTTCCAGAATCAGAATCCTCACTAGCAGTTGGTGTACTCAAAATTTCTTCTTCTTCATCGTCGTCTTCAGATTCAGGTTTCTTTTTCGACTTTTTAGTTTTTTTTTTATCTTCCTCTGAGCTGCTATCCGCTTCAGATGCAGGCTTCTTTTTTGACTTTTTAGTTTTTTTTTTATCTTCCTCGGAACTACTACCAGCTTCAGATTCAGATTTTTTCAATTTGCTTTTCTTCTTTTCTGGCGAATTTTCCCTCTTACGCTTAGCTTCTTTGCTAGCTTTTTTATTATCTTCTTCATCAGTACTTTCATCATCATCGCTAATAAATTCTTTGCTTTTGAAATTTCCAACAGGCTCTGTAGCTTCCGATGAAGCCTTCTTGGATTTCTCTTTCTTAGCACCCTTCGATCCGCTGCTTGCTGCTGGTTTACTTGGCGCTTTTTTAGTTTTCTCTTTTTTAGTACTACTACTTTCGGCTCCACCACCTGAAGCTATGTACTCTTTCATTGCCTGCTCATAGTCTTGTTTTGCTTTCACAGCTTTCTTATCCCACTCGGATTTATCTTTTAACTCTTTCCACATTTCTCCTCCTTTTTTGGCAATTTCGGTTACTTTAATGCCGGGATTGTCACTCTGAATTTTCTTCCTGGAATCGTTTAGCCATAACATAAATGCAGTTTGTGGACGTTTCGGCTTGTTGCTGTCTTTGTCTTTCTTTTGGCGCTGTTTTCTAGGTTTCTCCGAAATGGTTTTAGCTGTTTTGCTCTTTTTCGGCTTCTTTTTTGCTTCATCTCCTAAAAGTAATGAAACAAAAAATTAAGAAAGAATTTATTGATTCCGGTTTGCATTATAATTAATTTATGTGAAGATTATTCAAAACATGGTATTAATTTATTTTTGTACCTTGATACAAAAATAGGTCATTCTCCAAAATTTTCCTTTCATTTCATGAATATTTTTTGCCAACAATTTTTTTTGATATCAACACTCCACCGAACGCATATGTGCAAAATTTAAACAATTAAAAATCTGTCTGCCCCATCTTTTTATCTGAGGAAACCACATTCTTAAGGTTTAAGGGCCGGTTCCACCAACTCTGGTTAAATACTTTAATCACGGTTAGTTGGAGTTAATCATGGTTAAATAAAAAAGAGCGTTTCACCACTTATTTAATCATGGTTAAAGCAGTATAATATTGATTAAACAGTCTTCAAACTATCGACCGATTTTGGGCGATTAGTTGAGTTTAATCACGGTTAATGCTAGGTGCATGCGCATTTCTTGCAAACAGGTAAAGATAATGTTGACAGTTTGAATATAAATGTTATTTTTCTAATAACGTACTTCTTTGTTATTTATTATTAAGACATGTTTCGTATAAATTATTATACATTTTCAAGTCTTCTAAATTGAGTTAATTTTAAATTTTTAATTTAATTTATTAAATAAATAATTGTTTTTCTAACTTTAGAAAGACTTCAAAAATTAAATTAAGATTAAAATTAACTCAATTTAATTTTGATGAAAATATTGCGAATGCAGTTTATTTAAAATCCAATACCCGACTTGCACGAAATTTGCTTCACTCATTTTGAAATGAAAGCTTTTAAAAAATTTGAAATAATATTAATATTTGAAATTATATTTTTCGTTCATTAAATACGTCATACTTTTTCATAGTAAAAGTTTCTTGTGACTATATTGTTATGTCCTGGAAAAAAATAAATAAAAAATTTGAGTTAGACAAATAATTGAGTTAATTGTTTTAAATTTGAATTTTGTTTGGAATGTTGAATTTGGTTTATTTGTTGTCATCCACAAGCTAAATGAGTCAGTGGGATTTTTCCTTTTTGTTGACACATACCTGAAAGATTGTGTCCAGGAGTTTTTATGATAATTTCATCTGATGATAAAGAAAAATATTTCCAATAAAAATAAATTTCGTTTGAGAAATTAAAAGAAATGATTTGGTAAGTGCTACGCGAAATCATTCATAATATTAGATTGTAAAGGTGAGGATTTATTAAAAAAGTTCAAGTGTTCAAAGTTTTGACGACTACCGGTATATAAAATTTTAAGAAATAAATTTGGTTCCACACAAAGAAAAAAAAAAAGGAAGAAAAAATGGAGTTTCGATAAAGGGGAAGAAAAGTAGGTTCATTAGGGTGAAACAAAAAATTGGCCTCATCAGAAGTTTTTATGGTTAAAACATGAGTTCAAGTTTTAAAGTGATCAAAAATAAAATTGGTACTATAAAATTTAGAATACCGCATGCGAAGGGAGATAAATTTTAATCAAAAAGTATGGTTTTAAAAATGGTCTGATTTTAATGGTATAAAAGGAAAAATTTTTAAAAAATTCAGATTTGCCTAAAATTTAAATGGTGAAAAATGATAGTGTCGAAAAACAAATCAAGATTGGAATAAATGGATCACTGGAATAATATGGTATTAAATTTCTGAGTCTAAGTAAAAAGAGGAAGATAGTGTGAACAAAATTGGAAATCAGATAAAAGTTTATTAAACGCTAAGGGCGAACTGGATGGACAAGGTAAATTAAATTATCATGATAGTGTCGGAAAGACTGTTTGCTAACTAAAATTTCATGAACACAGAAACTCAATTTCATTTTTTTTATGTGTATCATCCGTTGCCGTTGGGATTGCGAGGACTAGAAAATTTTGATTTTAAATGTGACTCGAAATCTCAACAGTAGCATTACTGATGTCATTTTCTTGGAATTGATTTGTAATCACTTTATTGGAAATATTAATTTAAAATTAAATAGAAGAGAAAACTTACTGGATGCCAACTTTTATAAAATTTTTTTGAATTTCAAAGTTTCGTTGTGTATGACAATAAAATAAATTTTAGTTGATTTTTTTTTCTTTGAAATAAGGTAGAATTTTCAAATAACTGAGTCATTGCTGGTTTTTTTAAAAGAGTCTCATTGTTCTAAATATCTGTTAGGTTCTAGTTTTTTTTTAATTTTTTTGGATTTTCTTAAAAATCAGATTCCTAACATATCAATATATCAACCAATCAGAACAGTCTTTGCCAGATTATACCCGAGTATAGCCGACGTAAAAGCAGTCAACTAATCATAGATACAAAACGCTTGGTGGAACACATTGAAGTTAATGTCGGTTAAATACTTCGGTTAACCATTAATCGTGATTAGTTAACCAAGGATTTAACCAGAGTTGGTGGAACCGGCCCTAATTCCTTGTAAATTTCATCTTTTACCCCGCGTCTTGTACAAAATGCTGAGAATAACATTTAACGTTTTTCTTACCTGATCCTGCTTCAGAATCTTCAGATGTGGACGGATTGCTGTCAAATTCTTCGGCGACATCACTTTCAACTTGTTCTGGATTAAAATCTTCGTCTGTGCTCTCATCGTCATCGTTAGAATCTCCTTCACGTTCTTGTGCCTCTGCTTTTACTCTCTCCAAGTAAGCATCAGGTACCTTTTCGTTGTCAGAATCGCCAAAGTCGTCCTTGTAATTCGCCTTATCATTCTTTCCTCTATTTTTAATGTGCAACTTTTTGGAGTTAATAAAATCATACAATTTAGCGTATTCTTCCTTCTCGATACTGCTGAAGGTGTGCACAGTCCCAGATTTTAATTCTACCTCAAAGTCAAATGAACGTGTATTACCACCACCTCGAGCGAAATTAACTGTCAAAATTTCCTCAAATCGGATATGGAGAGGTGGTTTGTGCACATAAATAAATCCTCGTTCCAATGGATATAAATAACCGGCTGCAGCTTTAAAAGAGCAACCAACAGATGGTGTTTGGGAATGACTATAGTTAAAATGAATTAAAATTAAAAAAAAAGAATAATTAAAACAATTCACTACCTTAAGAAACTTCCAGGTCCAGTCAATTTCCTATTGATGATCACTTTCATCAATTTTCCTAAAACTTCATAAGTGGGCCCCGACATTTCCTTTTCCAGTTTGCTCTCATATTTCTCCTTAATTTCTGATCTAAAATGAAAAGCTTTAATTTCACTTGGAATCACCCCCCCCAAGGCACTTACTCAGTAAAAGGAAGTTCAATCGAAGTTTCTTCTTCTTGTCCAAACAAAAGAACTAAGAAATGGTAACGGGTTTGACCTTGTTTGATTGGGGGATCTAAACTTATAACAAAAAACATTTGGCGACTGTCTTTGTGTGGAAGTAAAAATAAACGTAATACTGTTGACATGGGGATTTTATAATCAAACGTTTTACCGTGCAATTGAAAAAAGGTCTGAAAAATTTTAATGTCATAACGGCCTCTCGGTGTAAGACACTGAATTTCTCTGAATATTGCAATGGCATCGCCCGACACGTTAATAACGTTGGCTTTTTGCATCACCTGTTGCTGGAATGCATCAACTGGGTCCACATCGGTAGATTCGCTAGAGGGAATGAAAAATCGCATTTCCATTAAACTGACGGGGGCATCATCGTTCTGATGAAATTCCATAGTAACTTCGTTTTTGCCGGGAATGCACTGAGAGACATAATTAAGTGGTATTTCAAAAGCGGGCTTATCGCCCACTTCAAAGTTAAGAACTGAGCCCATAAACTTTGCGGTACCCCAATTCCAACCCTTCAAGCTAAGTTCCAGCTCCAGCGCTTTAATTTTATAAATGCTAGAAAAAAATTTGGCAATTTTATCCTTCTCGCTCTCTTTAAAACCGGCGAATCGATGAAGACTGCCGCTCTTCAAAAAAATTCGAAGTCCACAGGAATCAACAAAATTTTGGAAATTGACAACTTCCATTTCGGACGCAGAAAACTGTTCAACTCTTCCAGTTTTACTGTTTTTGAAGATTAAGTTGTGGTCGGTCATTTTTAGTTTACCCGGAGTCTAAAAAAGTTCAGTTTGGTAAAACGGCGCAATTGTAACCTAAAAATTGTTTTCTTACCATGCATCCTTTTATTTCTGCAGTTATGTCGGAAAATTCTAGAAAATCCATTCTGTTGCGGTTTTATTACCATAAAATATATTAAAACGATCAAGATACAACACTACAATTAAATTAAAGCACGTTAAAGCTAATTTCTTGGCGGTACTAAACAAAAGGAAATCATAAAGTATTTCTATAATATTTACGTTAGTAGCGCCATCTAATGTACACTGTGATAACTAGTTGCTTTTTGCTTATTTTGCAGAATATGGGATGCTTCGTAAGTTTAACAAAGAAAATTAAATAAAAATATAGCAGTGACGGCGCCAGCATTTTTGAAATGGGTGAGAACAAATTGGACCAGGGGGGTACACAAAACTTAAACTCAAAAAAATAAATTATTGAAATAACCACCAAAAAATGAAACTTCTATTTAAAAATGAAAAGAATTTTAGGCAGTCTGATAAGTTCCTGAAAATTCTAAGAGGTGATATTAATATTCACTAATTTGAAGCATTTTTGACAAGCTTCATCCTTTAAATGACGCTTTTGTGAATGACGTTTATCAAAATTTCAGCCATTTACGATTACTCGTTTACAAGTTACAGCACTGAGAAGAGACCAACCAATTAGTATTTTTTAATTTTGAAAAAGGTGAGTCTCGAGTTTTGATTAAACACAATTATTTACTTAAGAAAACGATAACCAAGACCAAAGCCAAGCTGAATAAGTATTACCCGGACTCTGCACCGTCGATTAAAGCGATTCATAAATGGTTTACTGTTTTTGTTGTGGACGGACGAGCACCGATGATGCTGAACGTTCGGGATGCCCAAATTAGGTTACTTCATCAGAAAATATCGAAAAAATCCATGATACGATGTTGAATGATCCCAAAGTGAAATTAAGGGAGCTAGCTAAGGCTGTAAGTATATCAAGGGAATGTGTGGGCAATATCGTACATGCCTTTTTGAGAATGAAGAAGCTCTGCGCGTATTGGGTGCCGCGTTTGCTCACAGTCAACCAAAAATGAATTTGTGATCCAACTTCCCAGCGGAATTTGAGCATGTTTACGTGTAATCCGAAAGACTTTTTTCGCCGATTTATAACAATTCATGAAACCTGGACCCATTACTATACACCAGAGTCAAAATAACAATCAAAACAATGGGTTTCTGCGTGTGGAAGTGCTCCAAAGCGTCCGAAAACGCAACAACATCCCAAAATCCATATTTTGGGATGCGCATGGAATCATTTTCATCTGGCCCCCAGTGACGTCTACTTGTTTTTAAACCTGAAGTGATGGCTCACCGGTAACCGTTTTAACTGAAGTGAGGAGCTCATAACTGAAACTGAGGCCTATTTTGAGGAACTTCTGATCGACTACTATTCGGACGGTAAAAAAAAGTTAGAAAATTGTTGGACTCGCTGTATCGACCTAAAAGGAAAGTATGTTAAGGTGCTAGATAAATAGGAGTAGTTCATAAAATCTAGCAGATGTCACTAGTTGGTTTATGATATTTTATTTTATTCAAGTTATTATTTTATATGTCGAGTCCAAATATTAAACTAGTATAAAAACTTTCGAATTTAACTTCTAAAGCTGTCTTGCAATCTGAAAATTATTCTAATTAGTAGTACAAGCAACGAAAAATAAAATTTATAATTTATATACCATTATTTTCGCAACTTTTCCAATTTGTAAGAATTTGTAAACCTGGATCCTTTAATTGTTTTTCATTTACGGTTAGGATTTAGTTAAAAAGAGATTCCCAATTCCTAGTGCATGTGTTTGTTTATAAAATACGCCACCCTGGTGGAGGTATTAAATGGGTTAATAATGTAAGTTCTAAAGCTGTCTTGCAATCTGAAAATTATGCTAATTAGTAGTACAAGCAACGAAAAATAAAATTTATAATTTACCTTTATTTTTGCAAATTTTCCAATTTATAAACCTCGATCCTTTTTTTCCCGCAATTTAAGAAAAAAATTTCAGCATTATTGCGATATTTTTTATCAAAGTCAAGATTAATCTGCAAATTCATAAAATAAATAATTAAATGAAAATTAGTGAATTTAATATCTAATACCAAAACGGCCGAACATAAATCTTTCAAAATGAGCCACTTATTTAAAAACTCCTGGACGGTAGTGCTATTATATTTTGCAGAATTATCAGTATTCTCTCTTAATGAATAACTATTGTTCCATTTTTCAAAAACATTAGTATCCATGGCTCACAATTGCGGGCAAGTCATATATAATCTTGATTTTTTAAATAATCGACTAAAATTAAAGTGTTAAAAAAATATTACTGAAAACAATACACTTATACCTTCGGTAGAATTTTCTGTCGTTGGTTCAGAAGTTTCGCCAGAAGTTTTACGTTTTCGATACCAACTGTCCTTTTGCCATCAAGGATATTCCCGTTCTTGAATCTTTCTTCTTGACTGCTGGAACATAATATGTTCCTACAACTTCAGAAGATGTAAAAAGATGCACTATTTTAACAGCAAGAATAAGAAAATCGTTTTCCTTCAATCGACTGAAATAATAAAAATATAATTATTAGGCATTGCATTTTTAACTAGTACTTAATAAGTTAAAGTTAAAAATTAGTTAAAAAACTTACCTTAGAATTTATGTGCACTTGAATCACACAATCACAGCTCAAAGACGGTAACACAACTGATATAAGCAAACGCGTCTTAATGGCGATAAAGAATAGTGTACGAGTAGCACATTTTTATCATCCAAGTGTAACAAATTTTGGTTAATTTGTTTTTAATTTATGTGTTTTCGCATTTCGGTTCCCTCTTAATTCGCCTTGAACGGTTATCAGAATTTATTCTGATAATAGGTAAAATTTTTACACCACGTTTTAATTTTTGAACGTAACTTTAATTTCGTTACTATTAATTATTATTACTAGTTAGATAGATATCTCGTTTATATTGTTGGGTAAGCAATAATTTTTTTTCTATGAATATTACTATTTGCAATATTTTTAGGAAGCGCCTTTTAAGACCTAGATACTATTATCTGATTTGTGGAATAAAAATTTATTTAAGACGTCATTACTAATTACCATCTGGGTATTTGAGATTTTAACCCCCATTGATTTGATTGTCTATATTAGTGGCTTGAAGAGCATTTTGGCTTTGAGCAATATTATTTGGAAGTGGCTAAATTACGGCCGATTCATTTTTTTTTGGGTGAGAAAATTGTCTCGAGGATCTGGCAGTCGAGTTCTTGATTCGAGAAGCTGCAACTGTTTGGTACAACATTTCCTGGACGTTCTGGTTACCACTCCGATTGTTCCGAAGTGCGAAGCGAGAATTGCAGAATTGTTTTATTGGATACTGCAGGTCGTGTTGGGTAGAAGTAAAGAGTGTATATATCGATCTTGTAAACCTATTGGTAGCTACTGGTATGTAATTTTTTTATTATTTCTAATCCGACGGGCCTATATATGGTGAGCAGTTTTGTGAATCTTATTTTTGGTCACAGTATTAGTGACTCTTCCGCAACTTTCGTCAGCTTCTACGAACTTTCGTTTGAGGACTTTATTTCAATTTATTTAACATCTCCACCACCGATAATAACTACTAGTGTGACAGCGATACATATAAATTATTTGATCTCTGATATTAGAGCCAATAAATATCATTTGTTATTTTTATCTTGCGTATTATTTCGGGGAAGCTGTACTTGCCTTGGGATTCTTTTATTCAGAACCACGCCATCGCTGACCGGCATTGATCAGCTAGTGTACCATCTTCGGGCATCTTCACAAGAAAAGAAAGCTGGTTTTATTTCCAGCGTGAAGAGAAAAATTAGCCGTTCCCCTCAGGAAAGGTTAAATTTTCATCTCACAAGTAACTGATTAATAATAACTGACGATTTCCAAAATTGTCAGTTATACTCCTTGGTACCAGAATTTATTAAAAATAATTCAATTAAAAACCGTCGATTATATTTAATTTAGTTTAGTTGTATCTAACAGTTTCTTGTTACTTTGCACAAATTCTTTAATGAAATATCTATTAATAACGCGAAATTTGAAAAAATCAAAACGAACCATAAAATCGACTAGGAAATAAAGTACACACACATGTTGACAAAATTTCAAAGTGCTTATGTGAAAAGAAATAGATATTTTTTATAAGCTTTTTTTTTATAAAAAATACCATTTTATTAGAGGCCCAGAAATTATTTTTGCAGTTAAGGGACAAATTGCAGTTTTTATGCAGTGTCTAATAATTATAATAATCATCATAAGATTGGCTTCCACAATCACCAGCAATTTATTAAGTATTGTCATAGTCATTTAAAGTTCGAATTCCTAAATACAAGGAAAACATTTTATCAGATAGAACAAAACTTCATTATATAAAGGAATATTTTACATTAGTCAATGACCCAATCTTTCTTTGTATTTAAGAATGCCAATTCTCTATATTAACGTATCTAAGAATGGGGTACCTAAACATTGACTAAGGATTTCTACATCAAAGAAATGTCACAGCGAAATTTCAGTTAAAAATCACTGTTCGTTAATATCATGCACCATATTATTTTCAGTGTACGAAGTCAGAAGACAGACTTCTTAAGGAACTCATAGTTTTGACGTCTTACGAAGTCAGAAGAAAGACTTCTTATAGAACTCATATTTTTGACGTCTTACGAAGTCAGTAAAAAGACTTCTAAAAGAGCTCATATTTCAGACGTCTTACAAAGTCAGAAAAAAGACTTTTTCAAGACCTCTTAATTGAGAGTTCTGAGACTTCTTCAAGAAGTCTTTCTGACTTGTATGTTTGCTGGGAAGTAAGCACTGAATTTTTCTGTAGTCCATTAGAAGTCATAAAAATTATTTAGTTATTGACAGCCAAGTTTGATTATTATATTAAGATTATATCGTATCAAAACACGATGAGAAAACGCTGCAATTACGTAATGAGGGAAATGTGGCCAATTGCAATAGTAATATGAGACGTATGTTTTTGAGGCGACAAGCTGGCATTGATGTCCAAACGTTGACTATGGCTGAAGATAGTAGAAAATTGAGTAATCAAGTAAGTTCAATGTTAAATTTTATTATGTCCTAAAATATTTCATGAAATTTCAATAGTAGAAATAAAACAAATATTAGAATCAAAATCGCATATTATCGCGTTGATTAAATTTTACTCAATTTCATTAGATGCGTATTTTTATTACATCCTTCTTTTAGAGATATGAACAAAAGTTAAGCTAATTTTTTTAATTAAGTGTATTAAGTACAATCAATAAAAGCGTAAATTTTCTAATAATTCCAAAATACTAAGAAATTTCATGATATATTTTTATATTACTATACCTTTCTAGTCCTTCTTTATTGTTTCTTGTTTGATGGTTTAAAATAATTGTTTTTGTCTTCTTAAGTTTATTTATTTATTTTTTTTTAATAAAGTACTTCTTCGGTTTTTAGATGTTTATTAAATATTATGACGACATGTTTTGTATGAATAATCATACATTTTCAAGTCTGTTATAAACAATAGAATTAATATATGAATCGCTAATTGCAGAAAGGGGACATCCCTAACTGGAAAGTATGACGGGCCCGGGCTTGGCCCGACTTTGTAGAAGTCTTATGACCGCCCTTGAGTTCAATGTAGAACATTCAACTTGTGAAATATAATAAATTAAAACTTCAATAAATTTCTTCAACGTCCTATGTCTATCCTTTTTATTTTGATTCTTAGGTCTAAGGTATAATTTATTAATAGTCTCTTTTTTATTACAATTAACTTTATTAACAAATATCTTAATATACCTACTACATAATTACCACAGATAATTCACTAATATTACAAGGGGTACTACAATTAATTGTGTTGTTACCAGCAATGCAACCCTAGTAACTTGACGAGATCTTCTTCTCCATGGATAACTGTGTTTGTAATTATTTTTTGTTGAAAATTCATATTCTGTGAATAAAGAAGACAGATTAATTAACAATTGCAACAACTTAATAGTTATTAAATAAATAATTCCCTGGTGAATTTAATATAACATACAAAAATCTAAAATAGTACCAAATGTAAAAAAAATAAGGGCAAAATTTAATCATACCTTGAGACTGTTTTGAATATTTTTGCCGGTACATTTTCCTGAGAACTACTCGAGAAACACATGTGGAACACCGACAACCTTCCGAAAGTACAGGCGGAACTTTTTTTAATGTGTACTTGGTGCTAGGCGGCGAAGTGAATGCAAAAGTCGTAAATGGGAAATATTTATATGGCTCCATAATATTTTCAAGGAAAGTTGAATCTGATTCCCAATTTACTTTTAGTAATTCTGAAAATTAAATAATTAGAGAAACCAGATTTTCAAAAAATGACTATTTATTGAATAGACTTCTTCACTTGGAGTAATTATTCCAGCTTTCCTTTCGTAACTACCTGATGCAGTTGTCCCGTTAATATTTGGTATATACAATGGATCTTTAAGAAATCTAATATTTTCTTCATCTTCTACTTCTTCCTCTTCGCTACTAGAGTCCTCAAAATTTTTATCTACCGATAAAACAGATATTATGAAATAATTTTTTAAAAAATTATGAAAGAATTTACATACAACACATATTGTTTCCGCTTTTGATATCTGAGGTTTCTTCAGTTGAACTATCAGTATCGAAACTTTCTTCTTGTTGCAAAGCGAGTATTTGGGATTCCGTTTGGGCATCAAAACAGCTTTTGTACCTTTTGTCACACAATTCTTTAAGTTCATGAAAATCGCTGTTTACTATTTCATTTATTCTCTCATTTTCTTGATCTAAAATAGAAAACAAGGGTGAATTAAATACGATTAATTCTGAGTCACCAATGACGAAAGGAAATCTCAAAAAGAGCATAATAAAACTGTAAGGAATATAAAAAAATTTCACCATAAGTATATAAAAGAAGTGTGTGAAGTTAGCTTCCCTTTTTTCGAAAACTAGAAATCGTTTTATTGTATTGTGTTGCATTCACTTGTATTAGATTCGCGAAGCATAAAGTTGAAAATCGCAAAAACCATTTTTTGCGCTGGCCCCTCTTTTACAAAACTTTTGAAAATTTTTTTTGTATTATGTTACATTCAATTTGTATTGAGTGTAATATTAGCCGCGTAAATCGCATAGCGAAAATTTGCTTAGGTCCAAAACTTCAAAATTTTTTTTGTAGTGTATAAAATCGCAAAAAGTAAAGTCCTTTGATTTTACACATCACAAAAAAAATTTTGAAATTTTGGACTAAAGCAAAATTTCGCTTTACGATTTAAGCGGTTGATATTAAACTAAATTGATATTAAATTAAGGTGGTTCGGTAGAGTTTGGCCGACTCCAAATGTAGTCTATTATTCATATTTTTAAATAGACAATTACATTGCATAATCGATATTAAAAATCATTTTGATTAAAAATATAATTTATCAAATTGTGTATACTCTTATAAATAATCTAAATGACAATTAAAATTTATAATTAGAACTTTAATTGATTCACTTACTAGCTGATCTACCTAACCTAACTTATCTCGACATTGACTTTAGTATAACTGATCGCTGAAAATATAAACACAGCCTGAAAAATTTTGTTGCACAATGAGTCAATTACGAGCTCTTTCGGGTCGTTTCATTAAGGAAACGTTAAAATAATGTTGAACATAAATGCAAGAAATCCAATAAAGGCTATTTATAACTAAAATTCGAATATGTATAGTTACGCCATCTACTAAGATAATCCGTAGTCTAAATGATAATTTGTTTGTCATAAATTATGACAGCTCGCACCAAAAATATGTTTCGTTTTCAAATTCAAAAAACGCGGGCATTATTTTATTAGCGATTTCTCAATAATTACACCGTAAATCCAATTCAATGTTTCCTAGAAGATGCTTCATACATCCTAGATTAGAGTCGTAAGTTTTTTTTCGTGAGTTTCGGGATAAAGTTTTGAGTGAATTCAAAATTAACATCCTAATCTGTGCTATTTTGTGTGTTTTCCTATGTTCGCAATGTATTTTTTTAAAGATTTTAAAAGATGATTTCTTAAAAACTACACCGTAAAAAGACTTGAAAATTCACCAACACATAAAAAAAACTATTTGCTTTTGATTTTACCTAAAAAAACCTTTGGTTGCGGGTGAAAGCAAACTCTACCGAACCACCTTAAATACAACACAAAACAAAAAAAAGCATTTCAAAATTTAAAGGGGGTCCAGCGCAAATTTTTGTTTCGCGATTTACGCTACTAATGTTAAACTTTGGACTTTAATGTTTAATAATACAAACAATACAAATTGAATAGAACATAATACAAAAAAGTTTTCAAATTTTTTAAAAAAGGGGGGTTAGCGCAAAAAATGGTTTTTCGCGATTTTCAACTTTATGCTTTGCGAAATGAAAAAATGTTTTATAATACAATCCAATGCAAGTGAATACAACACAATACAATAAAGAAATTTCTAGTTTTCAAAAAAAGGAGAGGTTAATCAAAAAGTTAATCAACTTCACGCACTTGATTAAAAGACCTACCTTTAAGTTCTGTCAAACTCGGTGTTTCGGAGCCCTCTTGCAAGGCTATGCTTCTATCAGAATCGTTTTCACTTTTGTTGCATTTTTGGGTAATTTCAATGTTCAATTTATCATCATCGCCAGAAACCTCTGAAAATCAGATCAATAATTGAAAAAAGGCGTACCAAATTCTTTTTACCTCCAATCAATTTAAAAAAAAAATTGGAGGTATGGTAATCGAAAAAAAATTTTAACTTTTTTTTTTTGCATTTTCGAGATCACCGTGTTCAGAAACGTAAAGATCTGCAAAAAGTAAAAAAAAAAATTCTGTGTCGGTCTGTCTGTCTGTCTGTCGGTCGGTCGGTCGTCAAATTTTGTCGATCGATTTGCTTCCGAACCATCCAACCAATTACGACCAAATTTGGTATGGTGGTAAGGTTCACGGTGGAAAGGTGAAAATAAGGTTTTCGTCGCGATCTATCAATCAGGAGTGCCACCACAAGAAAAGAATACGGGATTTTTATAAAATATTTTGTCTTGCGATATGTTATTTTAAAGGCCTTAGAAGGTTTTATCCAGAATAGGTAAAATTAATCTTCTATCTGTCGTCTGTCAAAAATCACAAGTTGTCAAAGTTGAAACTTTAAGAGTGAATAACTCAAGAAATGCTGAAGGGATCTTACCCAAATTTGGTACGTAGGTACATTGATCCTAATGGATATGAGAGCATATGTAATCCTTCGATAGAAATCAGTAATGCAACATGAAAAAAATAAAATTAACTTTTTTGGCAAAAACATGAAAAAAGTTTTTGTCGATCGATTTTCTCCGGCATTTCTACGTCGATTGCAATCAAACTTATTGGACGTATGCCTCGTGGGCTGGAATGGTGAAAATAAGGTTTTGCCAGAGAAATCTTCACCAGGGCCACCACAATAAAAAAAATAAAAAAAAATGAAAATGTCGTCGTATCTCCGGAAATGTTTAACCGATTCAGCTAAAATTTGGTGTGTCGATGGAGCTTTGAAAGTATAAGTATTGGTGAGACAACAAACCGAGCCAATTGTAACAGGGCGGGGCAGGTCAGAAAAATTATAGAAAATATTAACTGAAATCTTAATTTATATATTTTTTGTGAAAATTTGTCAGATGGCTGGCAAAAATAAAACAATATATTCAAAATTTTAATAAACGTCATAATTTTGTGACATATGTGTCAAAATTAGGTTAATGTTGATTTGTATACCGAGTGCAGCATAAGAATTGAGTTTAGGGCTTGTAACAATTAATTTTAGAATACAAAAATAGGTGGTTCGGTGGGAAATATTTTATAATATCGTCGTACGGACTGACGGAACGTTACTTTATAAGTAAAAGGTTCTGCCACTAGGTAGCGACCAAGTTTAGGCTGTTTGTTAAATTTTTTCGCAAATGCTTTCAGAATCAGTAAATCGACAGTCAGTAATTTACAAAAATTTATTTTCGAAAAATCCGCTAGATGACCGAAAAAATTTGTTGTACCAATCTTGGAGAAATTTTATTTGTGACTTCTTACGGTATTATGTGACGTATATAAAAATTTTGGAAAAAAATCAGTGGCGTACAAAAATAAAAAATTTTTTTCATTTTAGATTTTGTTAAAAAAACTTTTATAGATAGATTTAGGGTAGGGGGTGATACATATAGATATCTTTGCCAGGGCTACCGATATCTTTGTTAAGGCTACCACAATAGATAACAAAAATGAACATTATGTCATCGTATCTCCGGACATAATTTGGTATGCTGGTGATTGGAGGTATTGCGGCAGAGAGTGACGATATTTTTTTTTTAATTTTCTTAAAATTTAGAAAATTTAAATTTTAATAAATTATAGAAATAAAAAAAGTGATTTTTACCTCCAATCAATTTAAAAAAAAAATTGGAGGTATGGTAATCGGAAAAAAATTTCAACTTTTTTTTTTGCATTTTCGAGATCACCGTGTTCAGAAACGTAAAGATCTGCAAAAAGTAAAATAAAAATTTCTGTGTCGGTCGGTCGGTCGTCAAATTTTGTCGATCGATTTGCTTTCGAACCATCCAACCAATTACGACCAAATTTGGTATGGTGGTAGGGTTCACGGTGGAAAGGTGAAAATAAGGTTTTCGTCGAGATCTATTAATCAGGAGTGCCACCACAAGAAAATAATTCGGGATTTAAAAAAAATATTTTGTCTTGTGATAAGTTATTTTAAAGGCCTTAAAAGGCTTTATCCAGAATAGGTAAAATTAATCTTCTATCTGTCGTCTGTCAAAAATCACAAGTTGTCAAAGTTGAAACTTTAAGAGTGAATAACTCAGAAGTGCTGAAGGGATCTTAACCAAATTTGGTACGTATGTACATTGATCCTAATGGATATGAGAGCATATGTAATCCTTCGATAGAAATCAGTAATGCAACATGAAAAAAATAAAATTATTTTTTTTGGAAAAAACATGAAAAAAGTTTTTGTCGTTCGATTTTCTTCGGCATTTCTGCGTCGATTGCAATCAAACTTATTGGACGTATGCCTCGTGGGCTGGAATGGTGAAAATAAGGTTTTGCCAGAAAAATCTTCACCAGGGCCACCACAATAAAATAAATAAAAAAAAATGAAAATGTCGTCGTATCTCCGGAAATTTTTAACCATTTTAGCTAAAATTTGGTGTGTCGATGGAGCTTTGAAAGTATAAGTATTGGTGAGAAAACAAACCGAGCCAATTGTAACAGGGCGGCCAGGTCAGAAAAATTACAGAAAATATTAACTGAAATCTAAATTTATATATTTTTTGTGAGAATTTGTTAGATGGCTTGCAAAAATAAAACAATATATTCAAAATTTTAATAAACGTCATAATTTTGTGACATGTGTCAAAATTAGGTTAATGTTGATTTGTATACCGAGTGCAGCATAAGAATTGAGTTTAGGACTTGTAACAATTTATTTTAGAATACAAAAATAGGTGGTTCGGTGGGAAATATTTTAGAATATCGTCGTACGGACTGACGGAACGTTATACTTTATAAGTAAAAGGTTCTGCAACTAGGTAGCGACCAAGTTTAGGTTGCTTGTGAAATTTTTTCGAAAATGTTTTCAGAATCAGTAAATCAACAGTCAGTTATTTACAAAAATTTATTTTCGAAAAATCCGCTAGATGACCGAAAAAATTTGTTGTACCGATCTTGGAGAAATTTTATTTGTGAATTCTTACGGTATTATGTGACGTATATAAAAATTTTGAAAAAAATTCAGTGGCGTATAAAAATAAAAAATTATTTTTATTTAGGATTTTGTTAAAAAAACTCAAAGACTTACCTTTACGTTTTCCTAAACTCGTTGATTCGGGGTTTTCCTGAATTATGCTACTGTCAAAATCCGTTTCATTTGTGTTGCGTTTTTGAATAATTTCTAAACTCGATTCAGTATCATTGTGGGAAACCTCTGCAAATAAGAGCAATTCTTGAAACAAAATTATTTATTTTTGAAAATGTAATTTGGAATTGCATACTTGGATTATTAAGTATTTATCTACACTATACACGCGCAAGAATTGTCTATAGTAACTGCAAGTAGAGATTATTTAACAGAGACTTCCTATTCATTCTTCAAATATTTTTATGACTAAAATTGAAAATTTTTTCTGACATTTCAAACTTGCTTAAAATTAAGAAAATTTAAATTTTAATATATTATAGAAATAAAAGAAGTAATTTCTATAACTAACTTTGTTTTTCAAAAGAAAAAAAATTTCCATGGTCCAAAATCTTAATTTAAGCTTTTTTCGAAAATTTAAAATTTCTTGACAAAATTGGTAGAATTTAAAATTCCCTGACTTCCAGGTATTCCAGAAAGCGAAGCCCTGACCTATTTTGCAGAATAAGACTTACCTTTAAGTTTTCCTAAACTCGTTGATTCGGGGTTTTCCTGAATTATGCTACTGTCAAAATCGCTTTCATTTGTGTTGCGTTTTTGAATAATTTCTGAACTCGATTCAGTCTCATTGTGGGAAACCTCTGCAAATAAGAGCAATTTCCTATTCATTTTTCAAATATTTTTATGACTAAAATTTAAAATTTTTTCTGACATTTCAAACTTGCTTAAAATTTAGAAAATTTAAATTTTAATATATTATAGAAATAAAAAAAGTAATTTCTATAACTAACTTTGTTTTTCAAAAGAAAAAAAATTTCCAATGGTCCAAAATCTTAATTTAAGCTTTTTTCGAAAATTTAAAATTTCTTGACAAAATTGGTAGAATTTAAAATTCCCTGACTTCCAGGTATTCCAGAAAGCGAAGCCCTGACCTATTTTCAGAATAAGACTTACCTTTAAGTTTTCCTAAACTCGTTGATTCGGGGTTTTCCTGAATTATGCTACTGTCAAAATCGCTTTCATTTGCGTTGCGTTTTTGAATAATTTCTGAACTCGATTCAGTCTCATTGTGGGAAACCTCTGCAAATAAGAGCAATTTTTGAAACAAAATTATTTATTTTTGAAAATGTAATTTGGAATTGCATACTTGGATTATTAAGTATTTATCTACACTATACACGCGCAAGAATTGTCTATAGTAACTGAAGTCGAGATTATTTAACAGAGAGTTCCTATTCATTTTTCAAATATTTTTATTACTAAAATTTAAATTTTTTTCTGACATTTCAAACTTGCTTAAAATTTAGAAAATTTAAATTTTAATATATTATAGAAATAAAAGAAGTAATTTCTATAACTAACTTTGTTTTTCAAAAGAAAAAAAATTTCCATGGTCCAAAATCTTAATTTAAGCTTTTTTCGAAAATTTAAAATTTCTTGACAAAATTGGTAGAATTTAAAATTCCCTGACTTCCAGGTATACCAGAAAGCGAAGCCCTGACCTATTTTGCAGAATAAGACTTACCTTTAAGTTTTCCTAAACTCGTTGATTCGGGGTTTTCCTGAATTATGCTACTGTCAAAATCGCTTTCATTTGTGTTGCGTTTTTGAATAATTTCTGAACTCGATTCAGTATCATTGTGGGAAACCTCTGCAAATAAGAGCAATTTTTGAAAAAAAATTATTTATTTTTGAAAATGTAATTTGAAATTGCATATTTGGATTATTAAGTATTTACCTACACTATACACGCGCAAGAATTGTCTATAGTAACTGAAGTAGAGATTATTTAACACAGAGTTCCTATTCATTTCTCAAATATTTTTATGACTAAAATTGAAAATTTTTTCTGACATTTCAAACTTGCTTAAAATTAAGAAAATTTAAATTTTAATATATTATAGAAATAAAAGAAGTAATTTCTCTAACTAACTTTGTTTTTCAAAAGAACAAAAATTTCCATGGTCCAAAATCTTAATTACTTTACCTTGAGCTTTCTTCGAAAAATTAAAATTTCTTGACAAAGTTGGTAGAATTTAAAACTCCCTGACTTCCAGGTATTCCAGAAAGCGAAACCCTGACTTATTTTGCAGAAAAAGACTTACCTTTAAGTTTTCCTAAACTCGTTGATTCGGGGTTTTCCTGAATTATGCTACTGTCAAAATCGCTTTCATTTGCGTTGCGTTTTTGAATAATTTCTGAACTCGATTCAGGATCATTGTGGGAAACCTCTGCAAATAAGAGCAATTTTTGAAACAAAATTATTTATTTTTGAAAATGTAATTTGGAATTGCATACTTGGATTATTAAGTATTTATCTACACTATACACGCGCAAGAATTGTCTATAGTAACTGAAGTCGAGATTATTTAACAGAGAGTTCCTATTCATTTTTCAAATATTTTTATTACTAAAATTTAAAATTTTTTCTGACATTTCAAACTTGCTTAAAATTTAGAAAATTTAAATTTTAATATATTATAGAAATAAAAAAAGTAATTTCTATAACTAACTTTGTTTTTCAAAAGAAAAAAAATTTCCATGGTCCAAAATCTTAATTACTTTACCTTAAGCTTTCTTCGAAAATTTAAAATTTCTTGACAAAGTTGGTAGAATTTAAAACTCCCCGACTTCCAGGTATTCCAGAAAGCGAAACCCTGACTTATGTTGCAGGAAAAGACTTACCTTTAAGTTTTCCTAAACTCGTTGATTCGGGGTTTTCCTGAATTATGCTACTGTCAAAATCGCTTTCATTTGTGTTGCGTTTTTGAATAATTTCTGAACTCGATTCAGTATCATTGTGGGAAACCTCTGCAAATAAGAGCAATTTTTGAAAAAAAATTATTTATTTTTGAAAATGTAATTTGGAATTGCATATTTGGATTATTAAGTATTTATCTACACTATACACGCGCAAGAATTGTCTATAGTAACTGAAGTCGAGATTATTTAACAGAGAGTTCCTATTCATTTTTCAAATATTTTTATGACTAAAATTGAAAATTTTTTCTGACATTTCAAACTTGCTTAAAATTTAGAAAATTAAAATTTTAATATATTATAGAAATAAAAGAAGTAATTTCTATAACTAACTTTGTTTTTCAAAAGAAAAAAAATTTCAATGGTCCCAATCTTAATTTAAGCTTTTTTCGAAAATTTAAAATTTCTTGACAAAATTGGTAGAATTTAAAATTCCCTGACTTCCAGGTATTCCAGAAAGCGAAGCCCTGACCTATTTTGCAGAAAAAGACTTACCTTTAAGTTTTCCTAAACTCGTTGATTCGGGGTTTTCCTGAATTATGCTACTGTCAAAATCCGTTTCATTTGTGTTGCGTTTTTGAATAATTTCTGAACTCGATTCAGTATCATTGTGGGAATCCTCTGCAAATAAGAGCAATTTTTGAAACAAAATTATTTATTTTTGAAACTGTAATTTGGAATTGCATACTTGGATTATTAAGTATTATCTAAATAGTGCGTGAATGTAAGTTAAGTTTCAAAGGAACCAAGAATGGTACATAAAACCCGTTTACATTAGTTGATCTATATTGTCGTGCTCCAGAATTAATTTATTTGGTTTTGAATTTTGAAATTTTGTTTTATATTTTAATTTAATTTTATTTTATTGAAAATTTGTTTTTTAATATTTAGTTGGATTTGATTTGTTGTAAATAATTTATTGTTTGTAATTTATAAATAATTTGAATCTTTGCTCGTGGCAATAATTTTTGTGTTGGTGCGAGAATTTGTAACAACGAGAATTCGCTGGGTCCGTCAATAGTAGACGGACGTGTTTTACGGACGGTTTCACTTTTTTGTACTTTGGGTCTGTTTCGAGATACTGATGATTATGGTAAATTTGTTCAATTTTTGAAAGTTGATATGGATTTGTTTTAAAATAGTTAAGAGTCTCGTGTTCGGAAAAATGGGATGCCCGAGAAATGTAAGATTTTCTTGAAGTTTAATTATTTTATATTTTGAATACTCCGGGTCATCTCAATATATTTTACTTACTGTAGATGATATGTACAATTTTCAGTTCTATTTGAATAGTCTTTTTCGTTTTGCATTAATAAATGTTTAATTTACATTTAGATTATTCCTCTGCATTTTGATTCCGTTTAATTTCAAAAGGGAATCACTAATTCACTCAATTTGACATAAAAGCAGCGCTTTTTTACATGGTGAATTAGACAAAGAAATATACATGAAACCACCACAAGAAGCTAGTATCAGGGCCATGCGGTGCTATGATGCAAAGATGCGGCCGCATCAAGCGGCACTATAGGAGGGCGGCATAAGCAGCGAGATCAAAATATAATTTGAATCATTCAATAATTAAAATTTTATTTTATTTTCTATGCTTAAACATTTTTTAATACACGTTTATGGAAAGATTTAAGTTATTAAGAATGTAACTCACTCTCAATTTTTCTCCAAATCTTCTCCTTACCTTTCCAGGACACTGCACCACTTGTTTTATTTTCGATCACATGTTTATATTTCTTTATTATTTGCAGAAGTAATAACTTCTCATCCGAAGTAAAGTTAGTAGTTCTGCAACGTTTTTTAATATTTTCATCACACATTTTGTCGATTTCCAATTTATAATTTAATTAACAAAAAATTTTTCACCACCGTAAACAAATATAAAAGTAAACACGAGTAAAATTAAATGAACTACTTTAGGTTATATATACCTACTATACTATAGGCAGTGTTACCACCCTACATAAATTATTAATTACTTAACCAATAGTTTGCGAGAGACTGTGCAAAGCATTTTAAATTTAACTAATAATTAACTCTTATTATAGATTAGTTAACTATCACTTTTAACTACAACCGGTGCAAACCAGTGTAAGTAAACCAAACAGTAGGGGTATAGTAAACTTTAGTACGTAATAAAGCAATAAAAGTACCCTTAAATCTGCTTATTTCTTACTTTGTCGGCCCATAGAAATATATCTTTTTATTGGAAAAACCAATTTATTTGGAAAAAAATAACATCTGGGCATTTTATTATAATGAAAATAATTTTAAAATTTTGTTTTACACAAAAGTTTCAAAAGTTCAGACCTTTAACTTATTGGTGAGATAATGTCGTGAAGTGAAATAAAGTGTTTAAGAATTAATTAATATTTATAGTACAACGGCACCTTTTTATAATTATTATTATTAATTTAATATGCGGTGTAATTCTTTGGCACGATATTTTATTTGAAATAAATATAGGTAGTCTCAAAGCTATTGCAATCTGTGACTATAAATTTGTCAGATTGTGTAAGGATGTTATCGGAAACCATTAAAAAAATACAAAATTATAGAGAATCTGGATATGTTCAAATGAAAATTTCAGCTAATGAGATTGCAGAACATCTGAATGCATTGAGGAATTTCCTGCCGAAACTGAACTTAGAGCCAGAAGGAAAAAGAATATAAGATGACAAAACGCTAGAAAATTATTGTACCACAATACTTTCGGTCGAAAATAAGTCGGATGTAAATGCGTATGATCTTCAAAATAAAAATAGTATTCATATATTTTGTGTAGTTTTATCATAATCAAAGGTTTTTTTTTGAAGAAAAAACATTTAAGAGGCGGCATTTCGGAGACTTGCATCATACTAAAAAATTGTACGGCACGGCCCTGGCTAGTATCAACCCTAAATTAAAGTGCAAATTAAAGAAATCGCTATATGGCCTAAAACAATCTCCAAGGAATTGGAATAAAAATTCCTGTGCTATTCATTTTTATTTGATGATGACGGATTAATAATTGGTGAAAACCAAGGCGTTTTAAAAAAAAGTGTTAATAATGAAATTATATTTGTCTAGCGAAGTTAATTATAATAATACATTATATTAATTTTTGTTCACCAAACAAACTTCATAAAAAGAATAGTAGATAGATTCAATCTTGAAAATGCTAAAACCTGCTAATGTACCGGCAGATGCAATTACGATATTAGAACCTACAAGCGGTAGGTTCGTTAATGTTTGCAGCTATTGCAAGCCGACTTTTTATATTAATAAATATTTAATTTACGTTTTGATTAAAAATTTCTTGGAGCTAAATTGTGACTGATATGGGTACAATGTCAAAATAATAGATCAGATACTGATTTATATTACAGCGATGTTCTTACATATCTCGTTCAATTAATAATTGTAGAAATTCATATAGCTGTAAAAATTTAACTAATTAAAAGACTCACCTGTAAGGTTTTCCAAACTCTGTGATTCGGCGCTTTCTTGCATTACTATGCTTCCGTCAGAATCGCTTTCGCTTTTGTTGTGATTTTCAATAATTTCAAAACTCGATTCATCGTCATCGCTGGAAATCTCTGCAAAACAAAGCAATATTTGAAAAAAGTTACTTTATGTTTTATGTAAGATTTAAACTATTTTACAAAAATTTTTGGTACAAGAAGTACATTTATAAAAATTACCCGAGCAAAAAGAGCAGTTACTATACATAATATGCCCATGGTAAGTGAAAAATATCGTCACTTCTGCCGCAATACCTCCAATCATCAGTACATCAAATTTTATGGGAATCTATTAAACATTTGCGGAGATTTGTTTAGTGTGTACTATTTAATGGTCGTCACTCAAAAGGTGGTAATTTGGCCGAAGGCTTTTTCCACACAATTCCTAATTAAATTCCTAAGAAAAGTTATTTAAAAATAAAGAATAAATAAACAAAAAAGAGATATAACTTATTAATTTAAAATTACCATTTTCAATAGGGCACACAAATTTTCAATCGTTCAAAAATAATTATTAAATTGTAAACTGTCAGATTTGATCACTTTACATGTAAATAATACAAATGACTTTGAAAACAAATTTACGAAATTAATATCACGTCATATGGCAAGTCACCCAACAAATTTTCACAAAAAATAGACAAAGTAAGATTTCAGTTAATATTTTCTGTAATTTTCTTGCTTTTACATTTGGGTCAATTTATTGTTTTCTGACCAATGCTTGTATTTTAAAAGCTCTATTAGCACACAAAATTTTATCACAATCGGTTAAACATTTCCGAAGATACGATGACATTTTCAATTTAATTCTTTGTTTTATTGTGGTAGCCCTGGCAAAGATTTCTCTGCCAAAACCTTATTTTCACTATTAGAGCCCACCAAATATCAGTCCAAAAAGTTTGATTGCCATCGACGTAGAAATGCCGAAGAAAATCGAGGGACAAGGACTTTTTTCAAGTTTTAGCAAAAAAAGGAATCTTTTTTTAATGTTGAATTCTTGATTTTTATCAAATGATAAATACTAAAAAAATAAAATCACTTATAAGTCTGGCACAAAAAGTCCTTTCAGTGCACGTAAAAAAAGTGTTGCTTAGCAATGTTTGCATCAGTAGCAGATCCAGACAATTTCCATAGGGGAGGCGACAAAATAAAAGTTTATTAAATATGAAAAATGAAAAGTAGTAGTGATAATAACAAAAACAAATTTATATTTTGTTAATGATAAATTAAAATTTGTGATGTAAGGGGGGGGGGGGCGATCACCCCCATCACTCTGCCCTAATCCGCCACTGGTTCGTATTTTTATATTAACATAATATTTTATATTAATTGTACTAATATAAAATAATTTTAGGAATGTAGGATATAAGTTTAGGATTTTATAGAGGAAGATTAGACTTGAGGGAATTTTGACTTTGAATTTAGTTACGCCATATCTGAGCTAATCATGTTAACCTGCGATGTTATTGTGCTAACAAAATAAATATACAGATATACAAACAATTTAGACCATTTTGGATTCAAAATGAGAGGAGGGGGCTGTTACAAGGCTATTATTAGATATTTTTAAATACTTTGAAAAAAAATAGATACCTGGTACAAACAATTTAGATTATTTTAGATTCAAAATTAGAAATGGAAGGGGAGGCTTTCAAATATCCATTTTATTAGACATTTCGAAACAACTCGATAGGTAACGAAATTGGTACTTAAACGAAAATAAATCAGGTACAAACGTTTGCAAATTTTGAAAAAGGGACTGACGAAATGTACCTGGATTGCGAGCGACGTGATCGACAACTGACATGGATAAAACAAAGCTTTGCAACTTTGTTTCGGTATAAGAAGTCACCACATTTATTTAAATATTAAATAAATCACGAAACAAAATATACAAAACAATTGCGTGTCTATATTTTTAAAAATTTATAGTAAATGTGTAGTGCCTAAATAATAGATCAGCTATTGTACATGTACATGCGCAATTGCGCATAGTAAGTGAAAATAACGGTACCAGCCCGGCGGCGGAGTTTGAAAAAATGAAGTTATCTCGTGCAAAATTTATAAAGTGATGAAGATAAAGTAATTAAAAAATTTACCTTCAAGTTTTGCCAAATTCTGCGCTATGGTGTCTTCTGGATGAACTATGCTTCCTTCGGAGTCGCCTTCATTTCCATCAGGTTTTACGCAAATTTCAAAGCTAGATTCATCATCATCGCTGGAAATTTCTTTAATTTCTGAATCACTTTCGTCTAAAATTATTAATACAAATCAAAAATGAGCTTCCAATTAATAAAATAATACCGAAAACAAACTTACTTTTCAAATCTACTCCGTTAATCATTATGGCGGATGGCATTTGCAGATATTTTCTTTAATTTTCAAATCAGTTGTTTGTTTTGAGATATCCAAATGTTTTGCAAATAAAACTCACAGATGATAAAAATTCAAGATGGCGAAGAACGCCTGAGCGAGCGTATTTTCCTGAAAGAAACCGGTTAATACGACAAAATAAAAGATATTATTACGATATTAGGGGATACGTTTTGCAAAGTATTTATCCACTCACCGTATTGTTTAAATTTTGTGATATGAGTAATTTTCAAAAAAATATCAACTCTTCACTTTTGAACGGTATCGTTGTCTACAGTCCGAAGCGTCCGAAGAACAACAAATGGCTTAAAATGCTATCATCAGGCACCAAAATGGTCCAAATTCCATTACAGTTTTGCCGCAATGCATCTCTAACGCCCACCCATTGGTTGTACAAAATTGCAAAAACCCCCACCGTATACTTTAATATGCAAAATTTTTTGACAACCGTTGACAATGTTTTAGTTTTTTTTTGTTTTGCTTGAAAATATAAGAATGAAGTTGTTTTAGATTACTTATCCGATACAGTGGCGTAGCGTGGATTTCTGGTACTCGGGTAAACCCTAAATTTACCCCTATTTTCGTAATTGAGCAAGAAAAAAGTTTTTATTATAATTTTATTTTGCGTGTTTTTTGCAATGCAAAATCTCGGCCGTTTCGTGCCGCCCCCACAGCAGTGCCGCCCGGGGTATTGTCTCCCTGCAAATGGGCGGACAATATACCTTACCATTTTCGGTTACATACGCACTGAGAAAAAAGATTTGTCGCTCTAACAAAGCTATTAGTAGCTATAGCCTCAACAAAGTTTTTCATTGCTGTAACAAATTTTCTGCTGCCATAACCAAGTTGTTTTCTATTCAGTAAAAAAAATTAGTTGATTTAATAAATTTTCTTATTCTGCATAAAAAAAAACTTTGTTATGGCAGCAGAAAACTTGTTACAGCAATGAAAAACTTTGTTGAGGCTATAGCTACTAGTAGTTTTTCTTTTTTAATTTTTCGTATTATTCTGGATTGCCTTGTTCCAACAAGGTAATCCAGAATCCAGTTCCTAAAAGAGGAGAATCTTCAGATAAATTTTTATCAAATTTTTTTTGTTTCGGTCAGTAGTAGTACAGGAAAAGCTTCCTATATTTAGCTATCCTTCAATCAATAGAAAATTAACTTTTTAATTTAATAGTATAATTAATGATAGTCTTAAACTTTGACTGACGAGCCGCCGCCTTTTCCCTCTTCTTCGAGTCGGGAAAATTGCAAAAGCAACAAACGCATTCGTGTCCCAAAAAAATTGTTGACAATTTGAATGCACTTGGGATATTACATATGATAATCGCATTTTAAAGTTGCAAAGGTTCCGGTAATTTTACCATTTTATTTTATTTTTATATTTTTTAAATTTTCAAATTTATTTTAAAATAACAATTTAGACGGTTGCAAACGTAAAAAATCTGATGTGGCAACACATAACTTTCCTATTTATTACACGGCTTAATATAATAAATAACTAATTTTAAATGAGAATTTCAATGTTTATAATTTTATTTTAACAAGAATTAAAAAGAAAAATGTCAAGTACCTATTAGGCATCAGCATCATCAGAAGCGTTAAGAAATTCTTTTTTAACTAAGTGAAACAGTAAGTGAACAAATACTAATTTCAATACTATCCACATTAATGGAAAGAAGTACCGAGTACCGGGCTTTAAAGGTTGGTTTATGCAAGACGCCGACGCACGCACCGCACGCACTGCGTGCAAGCAAATAAAGTTGAAGCATTGAATTTCTGTAGTAGCGTTTATGCACGTCGCTGACGTTCGTGATTTTTGGCGGCGTGCGTGCATAACCTCGAAATTTATTTTATCTTTGGTTTTCATTGCAGCGCGTAACGCTCGGAACTTTTCAAGTTATATTATTGTTGTGGTACAATTTTTTTAAATTTAAAATTACGAAAGTAATTATAAATCTTATTTTTTGCAGATGATGTAAAGTAAATTTTTGTTCATCATTTTATTTTACTAATTTATTTTTCATTATATAAATTCTTAACTTGTGAAAATTAATAAAATTAGAACTTCAAAATAACAAGTTAGTTAAAACGAATAAAATACAATAATTATATTTTTTGAGCTTTCAGCGAAGGTTATCGATATGTTATGTACCTAATTTTATTGAAATATAATTTCTGATGATAGCGATAACCTTCGCTAAAAGCTCAAAAAATATAATTACTGTATTTTATTCGTTTTAACTAACTTTGTTATTTTGAAGTTCTAATTTTATTAATTTATTTTTCTAAAATTAAAATTATTAGATATTGATAATAAATTAAAAACAAAAAATATCAATTATAATAATTGTTACCTTAGCTTATAATTAATATTTTTATTTTTAATATATTCTATATTACACTGAATCATTATTTGTCTTTTATACCTTGACAACGAGATAAATTAAATAGGCTATAACGCCCTAGGGCCTGTAAATGATAATGCCCGCTCATTATGCCCTATCATTCACAATTATATAATATAATTCAAAAAATGTACCATTTTATTGTTTACAATTTTATTTAAAATTAAAAGTATAACTTTTAAATGAAGATCCACTAATTGAACAATTAAAAATTAAAAAAAAAAAATTAAATTTAGCAATCAAATTCACAATTTATAAAATTTTTTAAATATTGACAAATTCAAATGCAGTGAAATATAAAACGTTGTATGCATCACGAGCATTAACCGATGTTTATGCTCTTGAGCAACTTAAAAACTCTCGGGCCTGGCGGCCCTCGCCCTTTTAAATTGGTTGCCCTTGACATAAACATCTTCATAATGCCCTAGATACATAATAACTATTTCATTATTGTGATATTTTCTAGAAACAATAATAACAACGATGACAAATTATCGACCCTAAAGCTTAACTTTTATGCTCACCATATTTTGGGTCGAAAATACCTACAAAAGAAACCAGTCCATCTTTCTGATTTATTAAAAATAATAATATTTAATTATTTGATTTAAAAAAATTTTAAATGAAATAATATTAGCGCCATCTACCATAATGGGAATTTATTCTAATTTGTAACCAGAAAACGCACTAGAACGCATCAAACGCATTCGAACATGGACTTCTGCATAAACCAATATTTTTGTGCTGCGTTTTGTGCAGGGAGTTTCATGCGTGCAGTGTGTGCGGTGCGTGCGTCGGCGTTTTGCATAAACCAACCTTAACAATTTTCATTCTTTGAAAAAATGGAGTAAAAAGGAAGGGATTTCAACCAAAATCTAATCAGCTCTCTAGATTGCTGCTACAAACCAGTATATGAAATTTGAATAAAATCGGTTCACGGGTTTTGAAAAAATCGTGGATGAAAAATCGGCCACACACGCACGCACGCACCCTCACGCGCACACACACCCGGACAACTCAAAACGCTCCTTACAAACCATACCGAAATTCAACAACTTCCAAAAGCTTTACCCTACAACAGTGTTTTTCAACCTTTTTCATGATGCGACCCCCTTGGTATGAAAAAACATTTCGCGACCCCCCGACCCCCCCCCCCCCGACCGAGACAAAATACATGGCTTTACAAAAAAAATTGACTTGTGGTCGTCGTCCATAAATCAAAATAACTTCGATTCATTTTCGTTGACACAATCTTTTACTGAAGAAGTCGGATGTGAGATAAACATCAAGACATATGTACCTGGTATGAAAGAGTTGTTAGATAATTTGAAAGAAGAATTGTGTCATTACTTCTCAGTGCAAGAGATATCAGAGAACACTGGGCAGAGGTGGATCTTAAATCCGTTTTTAAATGCAGCTATAAATGAGGCTAATTTACCAAATAAGCTCAAAGAGAAACTGCTAGAATTATCTGCCGATGGGATGTTACACTTGGAATTCAAGTCTTCTAATTTGGATACCTTTTGGTTAAGGAGAAAAACAGAATACCCGGAATTGACAACTGAGGCTTTGAAGTGTTTGATTCCATTTGCCACCTCGTACTTATGCGAGTTGACATTTTCATCGATGGCCCAGATAAAGAGTAAGCAAAGAAATCGCTTAAATTTGGAAAACGATTTAATTCTATGTGTCGCAAATACAGATCCACGATGGGATACATTAATTATTAATAAAAAACAAGCACAACCTTCGCATTAATTAACATGGGTCTTCGGATTTTATTTTTTGTTTCTCTTACTTAATAAATAAATAAATACATATTAATAATCTTTATTGTCTTTCTTTTACTAAAGTACCTAGTTCTCTCGACCTCTGGCGACCCCCCTACAGAAGCTTCGCGACCCCCCAGGGGGTCGCGACCCACAGGTTGAAAAACACTGCCCTACAACAAAGCCCCAGGGCCGGAAAAAATCAAGAAAAAGATCTTCAAAAATCTGTCGCTTAAAGCAATCTCGTTCAATTAAATTACATCATAAATGCCATTTTCAGACTACAGTAGGTACTTTCCAACCGCCTGGAAACTGCGCCTACGATACCCATTCACAAGCCAAACTCAACCCAACCCATCGCTATCACTCGGTTAAAGACCAATCATATTGCTCAACACGAATCCCCAAATAGATATGAAAATAATTCTACTCCGATTGGACGACGAACAAAATACGACCCTGCATGTAGCCCAAATCGTACAGGACGTTATAGCGCAATTCAATAACAACAAAGTAACAGGATAGAATCTGGACTGAAAGACTTATATGTAAAATGATTCAGTAACAAATTTAGGAGGCATATCATAAAAGTTATTTTAACATATCTCACGGGCAGATCTATAAGGGTCAAGATCAACTCTACCATATCCGAAACCAAAACAATTGAAGTTGGAGTACCCCAAGGTTCTGTACTAGCACCGAAGCTGTTAATCGATTCATTTTTGTTTTCGTTTGCGAAAACTTGAAAAATATAGATTAGAATATAAGGTATATAAAGACAAATTCGAAATAAAGCCCGCATTAAGATATCGGATTATCCGATAATTATTTTGTAAGTTATTGGTAATATGATTTTAGTATATAAAAAGATTACGAATATTAAATACAATAAGAAAGTAATAATCTATAATGCTAATTATAACGTACTTTTGTTCTTCATACTATAACAATAATCACAATACACCAATAGTATATAAAACAAGGTGGAACTCGCTTTTGCGACAGTTCTTAGGCTTCTATACATCTACTTTTTCGGTAGGTTAAATTATTTGGGCTTTATTTTATTCCAATTTTTAATGCGTTAATCTTTTAATTAGGTAGATTTTTTTACTATATAAGGAAAACGCTAACATTTTAATATTTTTTTTTATTTCGACCTTTATAGGTAAATATTTGCAATTTACAAACCACAAATAAAACACAATTCATAATGAAATATTAAAATACCCGAAACACGTACCGAATACCGTATTAGAAACACGTAAAATACCTACTCTAAAAATACAAAATAAGAATATCGGATTAAAAAATATATATGTAAATAATCTGAATAATTAATACCAATCTAAAAATATTCTATATGAAGTAAAATTGTTTTAAGAACGTGCGTTCTGATTGGTTTTGAATTATGCGGACAGACGGACAGACGGACACGGAGCTAGATCATAAGGCTTCTTCCTATACGTTGTATAGAAGCCTAAAACAGAAATGCGTGTCCACCCGTCCGTCTGCATGTTTCAAATTTTAGAACTATTTCTATAGTTTAAAAACTATACTGGAATAGTTTTTAAAGTTGAAACATGCCGACGGACGGACAGACACGGTGTCAGATCATAAGGCTTCTTTCTATACGTTGGTTGTATAGAAGCCTAAAAACCAGTGGCGGATCCAGGAAATTACCATAGGGGGGGCGACAACATAAAAAAATTTTAAATAAAAAAATAAAAAGTAGTATAATAGCAATTTCAAAAATAGTTGCAACATTTATATTTGCAGAACATTTGTTTTGAGATTTACTACTTTGTGGTTTACTGTCTTGATTTTCATTTTCTTGAATTTTGTGCTTCTTTACAATCATATTCAGGTTACTGTCAGTTAACCACAACCACGAATCGAGCCGCGATTTTTTCTCTATTAGAAAGAGGACAATTTTCTGAGCATTTTGAGACAGCACTTCGATGTGGATTATCCATTAGTTTTCGAGAAAACGGCATTTAAAAATCAAAATTTTACATGCATTTTACATAGGGAATTGATTCGCTCCCGAGTTCTATTGACGGTGCGTGCGTTCTGATAAAGTCTTAGTGTTGGCAGTCAGACGCCATTGTGATACCGTACGGTACCCATCGACCGTTGCTAACGAGTTTCATCCCTTACGAGTTTCACCCCTTACGAGTTTCACCCCTTTCGAGTTGCACCTTGGTGAGTTTGTGGTACTAGAGGGATGTTTTTAGCGAGTCAGGCAATCGAGGCAATCGAGATTCTAACCTAAAAACAAGTTCTAAAAATGTATTTCTTAAATTATTGCATAATGTTGCGTAATATAATGGGTGCGGTTACAAGCAAGGGGTTCGATATGCACGTTGTGCACCGGATCATGTCACAATCGCGTCTGACTGCTAACACTAAGACTATATCAGAATGCACGTACCATCAATAGAACTTTCGTGTTAATGAATTCCCTATCTAAAATGCATGTAAAATTTTGAATTTTCAAATGCCGTTTTCTCGAAAACTAATGGATAATTCGCAAAATTTTTTTAATATACTCAGAAAATTGTCCTCTTTCATATAGTGCAGCAATCGCGGCTCGATTTGTGGTTGTGGTTCCCTGACAGATCCCCATATTCAGAGTGGACTGACTCGGACACCGTTTCATTTTCAAGATTCTTAATTACCTATATAATAGATATACGGTTAATGTGAATTTTTAAATCTAATGTCTGCTTACGTAAAATCAAGTTCAAATTTAATCAATGATTAAAATTTTCCAAAAAACTTTTAAATTGTTATGAAATTTAATTTATTGTATGTATATTAATTTTTAACACGTTTTAGGGAAAATGTGTTAGAAACACATTCTTCAGATAGAAACTCCAACAGCAAGTATAACAAAATAATATATCTAATATTATTGAAAATTGAATATTGATTATTGATGAATAATACCACTGCACATATAGTTTTTATTGTTTTATAAAAAATCAACTGTAATTGTATGATAAATTAATTTCACAACTTCACTACTCACTTAATTTAAATGATATCAGTACTGAAGTACTGAAAATATATTCAAAAAACGCAAACTGAAATAAAAAGCACTTCTGTTTGCTTTAAATTATGAAAAGCAATGACAAAGGAGAATATTGTATAACCTAAACAGATTCTTTCAGGAATTAGGGAAAACACCAGAAATTTTGGGTTTTCCAAAATTGCAACAAGCTTATACAATTTACCTGGCGCTATAGAAACCTCAGATTAGGCGGCTTCCGGAAGTTCGGCTTTAAATTCTTTGAAGTACTAAATTTGGTCTTATTTTATAAAATAGATATAACATTTAAAAATATAATAATATCGTAGTTTTGTGATTTTTTGTGATTTTGAAGTTTAAAAAATACAAAATACTTTTGTATTTTCTAAATTCTTAAAATAGTTTTAGGAATTTGTAATACGTCAGAATTTTTTGGTGTAAGAATTAATGTTTTTTGGAGCTCTAAGGGGGGGCGATCGCCCCCATCGCCCCCCCCTGAATCCGCCACTGCTAAAAACTAACAATTGATGAATTTAGTAGATACTGAACCTTGTAGACCACTAGGGCCCTACACTAAAAACGTTAATGGGAGAAGTTTTTCTTTTCATTTTTATACACACGTCAACAAATCAGGCATTAAAACTGAGCGCTTATATTTATTTATATATAAATAAATAAATAAAAACAACACCTGACAATCTGTCACCTGACGATCTAAAAAACCCCACACCGTGTGTAAAGAAGGTTGAAACCTTCAAAATGCCTAAACATAAGCTTGAGTTGCAATGCTTACTTTGATATGAAATCACGAAACTCCAAGTTTTTTATTCCAAAATAATAAACAATCATAATCGAATTTATTAAAATTTGGACAGTACAACGACTGTCGGGTCAGCTAGTTAAAAATAAAGCACAAATGTGTTTAATACAAACAAATTAGGTTTGATGGGCGGAAAATTTTTATTAAAATTAAAAGAAAATTTGATTCTGTTGAGTTAAATTATTCAAATAAAATGGTAATTAGTAAATGTAAGTAAAATATTTTCACCTACTGGGTAAAGACTGCGCAAAAGCTTTTGTGAGTCATTATGCTTATCTTTATAATATTTCAGTATCACTATTGTGTATCACTGTACGTGATAAATTACAAGAAAAAAACTTAGGAAAACTAATATTAGCAATATTGCATTTACTTTTACCTATTTATCTACGTTTTAAGAATTTACATCCAGGAGCGGACTGGAATTAAGGAGGGGAAAAACTTAGTCAATTAAGAACGTTCTCTTAAAATTTTAAAAGGAAATTTATAAAATTGGCCGAGTTGTAGTGTTACCTTTCGGCTGCATTTGCAAGCTAAGAAGTGCTAACTTCGGACGCGAATATCTCGTAAAGACAAATTTACATACAGTGGCGGATCCAGGGGGAGGGTCATGGGGGTCATGACCCCCCCTTGAATCCATAATTGTGGCTAAATAAAGCTTATCTAAAGTGTAAAAAGTGTTTATATTATTTAATTTAATATTTAAATTAGGAAGAAACTAATAATATCCATAAAAATCCTAACTTTGCACATACGTGCTTCAAGGACAATAAAAAAAAATCACCTGCGGCGCATTTAGCTGTAAATATCTACTACCTGTGACCCCCCCGTTGTCAAAAGTCTAGATCCACGCCTGTTTACATAGTTGATAGCAAATCCAGAATAACATACATCCAATTAATAATTTTGCTTGCAAAATAAATATTTATTGGCCGATAGGAAATTTTTATAATTAATGGTTTCGTTTAGCTATGTACACACATTATCTGAAATGTGTCTATTAAGTTTGCAAGCCCCGATCTGCCGACAATCGGTGGGTTAATGATCTTAGTAGCCTGCACATAGTTGATCTGAAGACCAGATCTGCAGTTTCAACTGATAGGTGAATGAATACCATTTATAATCAATAATAATTATGTGATGACTTATGAATATTTGATAAAGATTATTTGTGTGGTTCTCCTTGAAAAATTTTCATTAAATACCATCTTTATAACACTACTAACAAAAGTATCATTTCAAGGGGTTGCTGTGTTGTCTCCCCTTAATATAGAAAAATGAGCGTAAATACTCGAAGCGTTTTAAATATTTAACATTTTGCAAGTGAAATAAATGTTTTTATTAGAAATAAATTATGTTGACTTTGCGAACTTCATTCCATTGCATTTTATGAAAAATATTATCAAGTTCGTCTCTGGATGCATTCCAACGCCAAGTAAGCAAAAGCAAAGATAAACAAATTGATTGAGTTATTTATCTTTATTGTGTTGTTTGGTGTGTTTGCTTTCGCAGGAACAAGGTAAATTTTTTCAATATCATAAAATAGAGTTAATTTGACCGCTAAGGTTAGGTAAATTTGAACAGAAAGTCGAAAAATGTTTATAATATACTGCACAGATTAGCCATAACCTCACATAATTTTTTTTTAATATATCAAATATTAATATGTTATATCAAATGTGTCTGTCACAATTATATTACAACTTTATATAGTAGCTAGCTCGTAAATTGAATAAAAATTTTGAAGGGTGTTTTGAGAAAACCTTCGAACACTCGATCTCAATTTGTTAATATCACGTTTTTTAGCTTTGACGTCATCGACAAATTTTTAAATTGCAACCGTTATTCTTAACGGATTTGGATAGACCATTTTTATTTAAATGCGAATAGTATGTAAAAAATAACCATAAAGAGGAAAGTTTATTTGTATACACCAACTAATACAATGATGACGTCACAGTACAAAAACAAAACACGATAGAAAAATGTCAATGAAAGAAAAAGTGATATATTTAAAATAATAAGGTTGCCGTGTCCCAGGATTTTCTAAGAAAGTTCTTGTAAAAATTTTTACTGAATTTGTTATTTGTGTGAAAGAGTCAATTTGAGTATTATAATAATAATAATTTTATTCGTACACTCCTATGTTAACAATGTCAATTATACATATGAAGCCATACTTTGTGATATAAAAATCGATTTTATAGCAAATCTTTTCAGACATTTTTTTGTTGCGAATTTCATTGCCTTTCATTTTGTTTATATACATATTTCTATTTTGTGGCACCGTTTCTGACTGTCAGCGACTTAATCAAGACTCGGTAAAATACAAAAAAATATTACCATCTATATCCCTGAAACGGTGCAACTAAATGAAAAACTAAATAGGCAATTTTTCTTGTAAATTTAATTCTATACATTTTTCTATTTTGTCGCACCGTTTCCGAGATACAGATAAGGGGCTGTTCACAAATTACGTAACGCAATTTTTGACGTTTTTTAACCCCCTCTCCCCCCATTGTAACAGATCATAACAAATTACGTTATGTAACCGTTATGCACCGTAACAAATCGTAACAAATTGACAATCCCCCTCCCCCCCTTAAGGCCGTTACGTAATTTGTGAACAGCCCATAAGAATATATTTTTCATATTACCTGCATTGAAACAGTGTGTTTCAATAGCTGTCAGAGATGCCTGTCAGAGATGCTGTCAGAGATGTCAGAATTAGAGATGCACTATTTTAAAATTACTACAATAAAAAAGTAAAATTATTAGTGTTAAATGTATTTAGTATGTGTAGACAGCCTGATGACAGCTCTTAACCTTTATGTGACTGAGAAATAAAACACCTTCTAATGACGGCATGGGTACCCGGGTACCGTCATACAATTACATGCACTTCTCCGCGCCTAAGCAGAAATTATAATTATCTACGATAGTTGTAAGACTATAATGTTTATTGTGCTTTGTGAGCCTAAGCTTTATGTACTTTATTGAGCAAGGTTAGAACCTATTAGACCTATCTAATTTTTGTATTTAAAAATTACAAGTGTTTTCAGTTATAAAAAGTTTTCATTATAAAAATTAAAATTATAATGTCAACTAGGATGTCTCACAATGAGTCTGGACCAAGTCACGGTTCTTTTCGAAAACCCAGATTGCGGAAAACGAGGTAAGATAAATTATTATTGTAATTACAAATTATATAAAAGTTTAAATTATTTAATTACCCGCAGAAGAGCTCGGACATTCCTATTGTTTAGTTTACAATTAGCCATGGAATTTTTCTATTTCTTAAATTTCAACAATTAAATAGTCTTAACAATAAAAATTCAAAATCAAATATAAACTTCTATAATTTTTAACACATGTAAACAAAAGCATAATAAGTAGTTGACAAATTACTAAACTCTGCAAAGTTTTCTTGAGGTAAAGTACAATAATTACAAGAATACGAAGCTAGCAAATTACTAAACACTGCAAATTCTTTATTAGGTCAAGAATTATGATTGTGCTTTTATTATCTCACATCAGCAATATTAATTATTATATAAAAACTTATACATTCTGTAAACAAATCTAGTATTAATCGATTTGTTTATATGACTACCTCCGTTGGAGTAACCGAAAGGTTTACTTCGTTTCAACATAAAAGGGATGATCTCTCTTTTATTGCCATATTGTAATCTACCAATGTAAATTGTACATGTTGAATCTGTTTTTTTTATATAAAAATCTATTTTATGGCAAAACGTTTTAGACATTTTCTTCTGAAACTGTGACAACTTCTGAGACAATGATATGTGCAAGAAAAAACGCCAAAAGAGTTTTGCTCTAAAAGCGATTTATACGCAAAAAACTGTTTCAAAATGTTCAATTTACATTGGTGACATGCGAGTTTTTTTACGAGTCACTGTATATTTACTTAGAAAAATCGATAATAATAATCAAAACACACTGATAAAATAACGGCACCGTTTATAGCTTTTATTTTTTACAGACTACCATCAGAAGAATTGTTTGCAGAATCAGTATTTGAAGAAGAGCCATTTGTTTATTCTGATGAAGACGATGTTTAATATGTTTATTAGATAATATGTTTACTTTGGCTTTATTTCTAAATAAAATAATGTAAAAAAAGTTTAATTTTCTTTTTGTTACTGCAATTCCTATCTAATTGCATATAAAAGTTATAGAGGTACCCGGGTACCCACTCCGTCATTAAAGGGTGTAATAATTTTGGACGCCATTTTCTCATAATAAAATTAATAATAATAAACAAAATAATACAGTAAAGTATAGTATATAAGAAGCTTAGAGATGTCACGAAATTTCCAAACTTAACGAGTTTCAACACAAAAGTTATGAATGCTTCAAACTGCAAAAGGTACCCGGGTACCTCGCCAGTCACATAAAGGTTAAATTTAAAAATGTAACAATGTCTATTTTATTATATTTTGAAGGTTAAAAAAACTTTAAACCTAAAACAACACAATTTGGAATTTTTTTAATTAATTTTCCCGTGTTATTTGTGCCAATTTTAAGTGATTAAAAATAAAATAATATTTTAATAACAACTCTTATAAAAAGAAACACCCCTCTAAATCACCCCTGTCAATTTGGAATTTTTTTATTAATTTTCCGAATTTTTCCGTGTTATTTATGGCAATTTTAAGTCATTAAAGTCAAAATCTGATTTTTGGCCACTTTTTCGTGTTTTGGTCCCACTGTGCGATGGTCTAAAAGGCACCTGGGCAAAAGATGTAAGTTCCACCGATGCTAATTTAAAGTATTACTGAATTAAGACCCACAAAGCCGCTTATAGTATATTACTTAAATACATGCATTCAAGCACTATTATTAACCACTTCAAGGAACTTTTCGTTTTTGCAAGTTATAGCTAATATTTGAATGATATACTGTCAAACCCACATGTATTTGTTATAACGGCAATTTCGCGCCTTCCTTTAATTATTAGACTATATTGCCCGATTTTAATAAACCAATCTCTAATATCTCCAACCAATATCTAGTTTTTTCTTGTATTTGATAAAATTCCAGTCGGGATAAACATCTACGCTTCTTTGTTTCTTTGTTTTCCCGGGTTTTTATTCCTCCAATTTTGTTTTTAAAATATATGAGAAAAACGCGGCTAATATTAAACTTTGGACTTTAATTTTTATAATAATACAAACAATACAAATTGAATACAACACAATACAAAAAAAAATTTCAAAATTTTTGAAAAAGGGGGGCCAGAGCAAAAAATGGTTTTTCGTGATTTTCAACTTTATGCTTTGCGAAATGAAAAAATTTTTCACAATACAATCTAATACACGTTAATACAATACACTAAAAATATTTCTAGTTTTCGAGAAATGGGGGGCTAACTTCATGAACTTTAGAATGGCGTTAAACAAGATTACGAACCTACATTTAAGACACCCTGTATGTATAAAATTAGTTAAAAATGTGTTTTATTTGCTAAATGTGCTTGCGCAGCGTTTTATTTTGTAACATCAGAATACTTTTTGTCCCATGAAATATATCTTTTATATAAACCGGTGTTTTTCAAACTTGCGGAATACGCGACCCCTTTATAAAAAAAAAAAATTCTGGCGACCTTCCATTATCGGCAAAAAAAGGTAATTTTCTCATTTTTTACTTAGACCCCCCCCCCCCCCCGTTGTCAGATCGCCGATAATAAATTAACGATAACCATAGAACCACGATTCGACAAATTTATAAGGAATTAACAGATTGAAAAATCTGAATTGATCTAAAAACCTTTATTGAAAAATTTCTGTTTTATATTATTCCTGGCTTGCGACCGCGACTCCCTTGGGGGTTGCGACCCACAGGTATATTATCTGATATTATTTATATACATAGTTTGTTTCGAACCAAGTAAAATTGCATCATAAATTTCAAGATTTTTGTATAATTTAAATGAAATTCGACTCTCATAACACAATGAAAGCTTAAAAAGTCTTAAAAGATTAATAAATCCCTTGACCACCTTTACATAACTGGCCATCGGTGGAACTTACATGTGGGATAAGAGTGACCCAAAATCGACCGGTGGAACTTACATGTTGGATTAAAAAGGATTTGACCGATCTGTGGAACTTACAATCGCCCATTTCGATGCCGATTGACTCCATACCTTTTTTGTGTGTGCGGGGAATTGCAAAACTCTCAAGTCATTTTCAATCTTTAGTTTTTTGGTTCATTATTGAAGAATTCTCTGCAGCGAATTACATCTTCGTAATTACCATCGTCAACTTCAGCTGATCTACCAACTGTCATCAGCTCCAAGATAAATGCTTTGTGCCGTTCTTTTAATTTTTTTTTGTTCATTTATAATTTGAATTTACATCGGTTGTATTGCGCAACATTATGCAATAATTTAAAAAATAAACGCAGAACTCGTTTTTAGGTTAGAATCTCGATTGCCTTGGTTGCGTTCGTCAAAACCGACGCTCCGCTACCCTCCGCTCCGGTCCCCTTCGCTCCGGGCGTTACGCGCCGTTTTAACGAACGCTGACTCGCTAAAAACATCCCTCTAGGTAGCACAACCTTGCCAAAGGTGCAACTCGAAAGGGGTGAATCTCGTAAGGGGTGAAACTCTTTAACAACGCTCGAAGTGTACCCAACGGTATCACAATCGCGTCTGACTGCCAACACTAAGACTATATAGAACGCACGCGCCGTCAATAGAACTCAGGAGCGAATCAATTCCCTATGTAAAATACATATAAAATTTTGATTTACAAATGCGGTTTTCTCGAAAACTACTGGATAATCCTGCCCCAAGTGCGGTTTCAAAATGCTCAAAAAATTGTCCTTTTTCCAATAGAAAAAAAATCGCGGCCCGATTCGTGGGATGAGTATTCTGACAGTAGCCTCTGTAGTAACATTCACGAATGTTTTTATAGCGTTGCCGTTTTCTCGAAAACTAAGATATAATTCAGCCTGAATCATTTTTAAATGCTTAGAAAATGATGATGATGAAAATGCTTTCCAATAGCCCATAGGAAAAAGTTCAATTCGTGGGATCAATTACTTGACAGTTCCCTTTACTTTAAAATAAATAATACCGCATATATGGAACTTCTTTATAAGTTAATGTGGTCGGATTTATTTGAAATTTGTACAAAAGGAGTAAGGAGTACGCAAATATTGCGTACTCTTTCCCGAGAGATTACACAATAAAACACTACAATATAAAATTAAAAATAAAGTTTATTTACATATTTAAAATTTAATCTTCAACCTATATACAATTATATCTAATAAACTACTTTCATGTTTTCTAATTAATTACTACATTTTTATCAATTGACAATGTTTTCAGAAAGTTTAAATATGTATCCTGAAATGACGATTTACCAGAGCTTGTATTACATAGTATATTTAGCTTTTCAGGAATTTCTGATTGTGGATTTTTCATATCTTGCTTTGCCACGTCCTGCACATCTGGTTGTGGATTATTAAGATATGTATTTGACTTTTCCAGTTCTCTCCAATCTTGTTGTGGAGAGTCTAGAGTAATTGTATCTACTCCGTTAATTACATCCTTAACAGATAGTTTCCGCTTTTTATCATTATCATCATTATTCGAATCTTCCTTATATGTTTGCACAACAGTCCTAGAAGATCTCAATGGTCTTTTAGCTTTTAGTGGTACGATATTTTCTTTCCCTTTTATAGATTTTTTTGGATTACTTTGTTTTACTTTTTTTGCGCTTGGTTGCTTTTGTGTTTTGCTTGAAGAACTAGTTTGATCAAATTTGTCTGATTTAAAATCAGTAGTACATTCGTCAACATTTGAAGAGGACGTTTCGTCGAAAATTTGCATAACTAAAAAACAATCTGTTAATATTTCGTTGGGTAAGTTTTGATTATAATGTAAACAATGGAAAAACAATTTGATGTTTCGGGACAAAGTGTTCTTATAATTCTGAATTGCATTGACGATTACTATAGTTATCCTATAACTGTGCAGATACGATACTAGCGCCGCGGTGGTGGTGGTTCTCAATAATTATAATTACTTACCGGAACTGACCCTGTTGATCATGTCGGCATCGTGTTTACTGCTTTCAAAAGGTAAATCTGAATTATATTCTTTTCCTAATAAAAAATTAAATTGAAATTTATATTCTTGCATTTTTTCGAGAAGAGAACAATTGCATAAACTTATATGTAATATCTAATTTTAAATTTAATACTTACGTTGGTGGTGTGTATATTGGTCAGTCTTGGTGGTATTGATCGCCCTCACATATGGTGGCGAGTTTAACTTTTTGTATTTTTCAGGTTGAATCGGACTTTTTTCCATCTCAACGTTAATTCCTGATGAAGGAACTGGAGTATGCGTTTGGCATTTCTCACTTAACGTTTGACACTCCCTGTTTTCGTCTATTCCATTATATACGTCAGTTGATACAGTATCTTGAGATAGGGATGCAAAAATATTTGGAAATTGTGACTGTGATGCTTCATTGGAGTTATAACAGTTATTCATCTTTTGAGAACTAAAAGGAACAGTACCAGTCCCTGTATCAGCATTTTCATTTATGCGACTGGAATTATGTTCCACTGAAATATAACCTACATCTGAAGGTGTAATTTGTGCATTTATAAAAGCATCCAAATCAAACTGCAAAGCTGTTGTAGGAGGTGTAATAGGAACACAGGGGGCTTCAATGTGAAAAATTTCGTTAGATTTGAAGGGTGCAGCAGTATTATTTGAATAGTGTGTATTATTTATGTTCATGTTCTGGTTTTCAGTATTAGTAGAACAATAATTACTAACATTGATATCTGATGCAAAAAGCATGTTATTTTTAAACGATTGCACTTGATTCGAGCAATTTTCAACATTTTGCGGTCTAAGCTGATTACACTTGTAGGGTAGTCCTTCTAAAAAAGATAAAAATTAAAATTTGTTCTGCACTTTAATCTAAAACTCTTCTTAGGGTAAGCAGTCAATGCAGTCAGTATAAGCAATTTGTACAGCTTTATTTTGAACCAACCATCCCTACATTGAATAAGGAGTTTCGATTCATGATACCCTGCGAATCTATTGGTAAAGTATTATTGAAATGGTAAGCAGTTTCTGCAAACAAACAATTGAACAAGAATTAAAGCACCGAGTGATAAAAAATATCCAGAAGGTTCCATCCAAATTCCATCTGAATATGGAACAAAATTAAAATCCATTTAATGTCATCCAATATTTGTGCGATCATGCTGCTAACATTTGTATTTAGAATATGGTTTTAAATACTGGAAGCTGGGTTAGGCTCTATTTTAAAAAATTCAGATAACGTGCAACGGATTTTAATTTTCCACGATTATAAATGGTGCAAAACTGTTTTGTAAAATAATATATAAAATATAAAAAAAATTAAATGCATACCTTCCCCTGGTTGAATAAGATGGTAAGATGGCTTTGACAGTAGGTGATTACTTGCATTTTCAGAGACGAACTCATGGTTTAAAGTGATCAAAGTATTGGACTGTTGTTCTTGATTCATTTGGTTTGGGGCTAAAACTAAAAAACATCTCGTTAGAATAAAATTAACTACGATAAGTTTAACGAGATTCTGACGAGTGTAAACTCGCCAAAGTTTTCACAAGAGGAATCGATAAACCTTACCTATATTGCTTATAATGTTATCCAACTCACTTTGTAATTCTACCATCGCTTGGTTCGATTCTTGAGGCAATTCAAAATTTGTGAAAAAGTTTGAATCAGGCATAGCATACAAGTCAGTTAATGTAGAACTAAAATTAGTGGTTTCTATTATTTCAGAGTAGTCTTCCATTATATTTTGAAAATCATTCGAAGCAGACTCTGCATTGGGCGTCATTTCTTCATAATTAGCTGCATTATTAAAGTGGAAATTTTCACTTGATATTCTTCCATCTTGATTTAATATTCTTTGAGGAATAGGATAATAATAAGGATAATTTGGATTTTCTGAACTCATTTTGTTGAAAGTATGCTTTTTTAATAGTAAAAAATTTATAATTCAAATGAAGAATTAGCACTTATATAATAGTATTATATCAATAATTATGCCAACCGAAAAATTTTATTTTACTGAAAAAGTTATTTTTCTACCATATAGAAATTGATGTATCCCAATCAAGCATTATTGCTGTCATTGCATTAGATTTATTTTCATCTTTTCACTATTTTATCACATTTTCTTCTTATTTCCATACCTTCACAATTTTCAAATATTACAACCTGTATTATTTTAAATTTTAAAGGAAAATAACATAAAATAAAATTTAAAAGTGTAATGCAATGGTGACAAAGCTTTATAAAAACTTTTATAAAAAGCACCCCTTTAAATCACCCCTGTCAATTTGGAATTTTTTTATTAATTTTCCCGTGTTATTTATGCCAATTTTAAGTCATTAAAGTCAAAATCTAATTTTTGGCCACTTTTTCATTTTTGGTCACACTGTGCTGTGGCGTGAAAACATAATAATAAATTTGGCGGGCTTAATGTAAAATCTTGGCATTATGACGTCATTTTAGCAACCAGAATTAGTTCATAGTTAAAAGATTGGTATTCGCTATGAGAATGTCTTGTGGCGCCTCTGTTGGTTCGATAGAGTGAATTAAATCTGGAAATATTTTCATTGTATATATACAAATTTTGCGATATAAACGGAATATTTCAATAGAATAAAATTATTTGAAGTAGCTTAGTTCATTAGCAGTGGTGCGGTTGTTATTGTTTTCAGTCCATAAGAAAAAAACGAAAGTACTCGGGTTTTATATTAATATAATCCACGTTTTTTGGTTTAGTTTATAGGTTATTTATTATTTCTGTGTTGATTGCGAAAAAGTGCCTAAGTCAATATGATGTGTCAAACTGAGATAATGACAGAAACAAATTTATAGGAGGGGAAGGTTAAGTGCAATTACGTTATTTAATTCGATTAAAAATGATATTATGCTTGTGTAAAAACGATATTAACTACGATTAAGAAGTATTACACTTATAAAAAGTAATAAAAAGACACAGGCTTAATTTTTGGACGGCACCACTTTCCACCGATGGTTGAAAGTTAATCCCCTACCCCAAAATGGTCAACGTAGAGCACTAGCATATTCCACCGATGAAGATCGGGGTCAGCTTATAGAGAATTAATAGGAGTACAATGGGGCGATTTAATAAGTTAAAAGCTTACTGTTTGGCATTTAATTTTAAAAACTGCAGAATTATTTTTTATGGTGGATCCGTGTATTGCCATGGTTGTCTTTGTCAAATTCAGTTTTGCCAAAGATTAAACTAATTAAAAATATATCCAATTAGTTCCACATCTTGCCAGATATGTTTAAGGCTAACATGAACAGCCAATTCAAAGTCAACAGTAACCGTTTTCGGTTGAAAAAGTATTTGATTTTGAGCACAAATATCTATTAATGATTGGAGGCAATGCCGGTAAGTTTCCTGAGATTTGTCATGGTACTATTATACATTATACTATACTATTATACTATACTATATACATGGTATAATAGTACCATGAGATTTGTCTTTTAAAAGACAAAACGCCAGTGCTATATAATGTCCATTCGCGTAACCATGAATTGTAAACAGCTGCTTAAAGAACTTGGTGCAATACTCAAAAGTACCATCCATGTATATATTGTCTACAGAGCATAAACACCGTAAGTTAGTAATACACGAAAAAATAATTAAATTATTTTGGCTATCATTAACCATTAAAAAATTTTCATTATTCTCTGTTTCAACGACAATGGAATCTAACGCGGAATGAACGTCCAACATTGAAGTCGGTAAAGGTGGTAGTTCTTTTCGCCTCGCATTATAAATACTTGTAGCAATTGATTTAGCATCCTGGTAAGTAATGTCCACTCGATCAACTTTAGTGGTAGCGATGGCGTTTTCAAGAATGTCCAATGATCTTTTTGAAAAATCTTCAACATCTTTTCTTTTGGCAACACCGGCAACCGATTGCCGTTTAATTTTTTGCACATCTTCTTCGTGGCTATGTTGCGGATTTTCACTCTCAATTTTCCTCTGTTCTCCGCTTCCTATGGTATAGTATAGATATTAGCTGAACATGTTTTGTTGGAACATCGCCACTTAACCCGCCCATCTTGCAATTCTGCCTGCTAGTAAAATTTGAAGTCGTTACGCACTAATAATATATTTCCGCGCTTACCGTAGATTTCTCGAAAAGCTGCCATAATTTCTGTAGGTGTTGTTTATTCGGTCTGATTTATAGGTCTGATTTAGAACGACTTATAGACTTAACAATTAAAAGATTAAATTTATGACCAGTCTACCTGCCCACGGCAGCGGTGGATTATGCATATGGGATTATAGGAACCCTTGACCATCGGTGGAAAGTGAAATTGCCCTAATTTTTAATTTCATTCATAAAATTGAAAATCTATCTTCTTTTTTAATTTTAGATTGATCCACAGAAGATTTTGTCATGCATTTAAGTAAAAAATTGAAATTATCTATGATAACACCTGCAACATCTAATAATTATTATTTAATTATTATTGGTTATCTTTTATTGAAATGAAACCTTTAAAATGTATCGTATTATTCACTGGTTCACTAAAGTTAAAATTAGGTTCAACTGCCTTATCAAGAAATTAAATCTTTTTGAAGTGTGTATTTTGTAAACCGATTTTGGAAATGAATAAAATTTACACGTACTATTAAAACTCGTGTTTTTACAAATCTTCACACAACAAGTTTCGTGGCCCATACTAATTATTGAAGTAATATAACCATAGAAATTTAATCGTTCGAGTTTGACGTTTTGTGACAGTAGTTTCCAGATTTAATGCACAAAGCTGTCACCATGGGCGCTACGACCCGTATTCATATCCCTTCTTTTCCGACGCACGAAGCGAATAGATCATGTATAGATGCACAACTTTTACTGGCGTTGAATCAGTGGCGGGACCAAGGGGGGGGGGGCGATCGCCCCCCCTTAGAGCTCCAAAAAACATTAATTCTTACACCAAAAAATTCTGACGTATTACAAATTTCTAAAACTATTTTAAGAATTTAGAAAATACAAAAAGTATTTTGTATTTTTTAAACTTCAAAATCACAAAAAATCACAAAACTACGATATTTTATGATATTTACGATGTTTAAATGTTATATCTATTTTATAAAATAAGACCAAATTTAGTACTTCAAAGAATTTAAAGCCGAACTTCCGGAAGCCGCCTAATCTGAGGCTTCTATAGCGCCAGGTAAATTGTATAAGCTTGTTGCAATTTTGGAAAACCCAAAATTTCTGGTGTTTTCCCTAATTCCTGAAAGAATCTGTTTAGGTAACAATATTCTCCTTTGTCATTGCTTTTCATAATTTAAAGCAAACAGAAGTGCTTTTTATTTCAGTTTGCGTTTTTTGAATATATTTTCAGTACTTCAGTACTGATGTCATTTAAATTAAGTGAGTAGTGAAGTTGTGAAATTAATTTATCATACAATTACAGTTGATTTTTTATAAAACAATAAAATCTATATGTGCAATGCTTGCTTTTGGAGTTTCTATCTGAAGTTAACTAAGAAGAGTAAGTTGCTTTATTTACTCATGCTGTCATGCTCGCTTTCACTAAAATGTGTTAAAAATTAATATACATACAATAAATTAAATTTCATAACAATTTAAAAGTTTTTTGTAAAATTTTAATCATTGATTAAATTTGAACTTGATTTTACGTAAGCAGACATTAGATTTAAAAATTCACATTAACCGTATATTATCTATTATATAGGTAATTAAGAATCTAGAAAATGAAACGGTGTCCGAGTCAGTCCACTCTGAATATGATTGTAAAGAAGCACAAAATTCAAGAAAATGAAAATCGAGACAGTAAACCACAAAGTAGTAAATCTCAAGACAAATGTTCTGCAAATATAAATGTTGCAACTATTTTTGAAATTGCTATTATACTACTTTTTATTTTTTTATTTAAAAATTTTTTATGTTGTCGCTCCCCCCCATATGGTAATTTCCGGGATCCGCCACTGCGTTGAATGCAAATTTTAATACCGTTACCAACATAAAAACACGGAAAATTTAACCTTAAATATTTTTATATTGGTTTTATTTGTGACATTTCGTCTTAATGCAATGTTTACACTGGGTTTAATCTAAATTAAATGGCAACAGTAGGAAATCACGCGTGTGTATTGGCATACATGTAAAGCCGGCTACAGACTATGTGCACACGTGTGCGTACATACGCAAATGTGGGGTATGTGCGAATATGTACACATCTTTGGCAAAATTTAACCTTGATGCGAATATGTAACGAATGCTCTATACACACCATGCGCTATCATGTGCACACGTGTGATGATGGTAATGGTGGAGACCATTATCTCTTTGATGTGTGCTTCATTTACCGACTTCCATCCGAACGTCCACACATGCCACACATAAACGAAGTTTGTGATGTGTGGTACTATACACACTGGTGACCGGACAGGTGACCACATGACAAGTGAACCTACGACAAGTGACCACAGTACATCTGAACACATGACAAGTGACCACACCGACAAGCGACCACACCGACAAGTGAACACACCGACAAGTGAACACACCGACAAGTGAACACACCGACAAGTGACCACCCTGACAACTGAACACGGTCACAACTGAACCCACGATAACTGAACACAAAAAGTAAAATATATACTAATATAATATAATATACTAATACAAATACTAATAAACTATTTTAATTACTAAACCATTGTAATTAATAAACTATATTGCAATCAAATATACAAAAAAAAAGTTCTAAATGACATTTTAATTTTATTGAAGATTTGCCATCCGGCGCAAGTATGATAACTTATCGTGATTATTTTCATATGTCTCAACTGTTAAAGCCACCTGGTCATCTAGAAGATATTTTCTTTTCTTCTTTTCCGGTTGGCCGGTTTGTGCTTTTATTATTATTTTATATTCTAATAAGCAAAATGAAAGAAGATATTAAATCTTTTGGTGCAACTCCTAAAAATATCATAGGAGATGCATTACAAAATGTTAGCAATGGTATCCTTCAGCACATTCCAAAACAATCATCTCTTAATAGAACTTTGTTACGACATAGAGAAGATGTGCACATAGCTGTACCAACTACCTCCAACTTTGAAATTCCAGAAAAGTATATTCATTTAATTCTTCACGATTCAGGAGCTAATGATGAAAACAGAATACTGGCACTTGGACATGCTGATTTATTGTTAGAATTGGATAAAGATGAAATTTTTGGTGATGGAACATTTGATAAGGCACCGACAATGTTTTACCAACTTTACACGTGGCACACAAAAATAGGTAATTCCTACCCTCCATGCATATATTTTCTTTTAAAAAGGAAAAATTTGCAAACTTATAGCAATATGTGTCAAATTTTAAAACAATTATTGCCGAACTTAGCACCAGAAAAGGTTTTGGTCGATTTTGAGCAGGCCTGCATTAGTGCAGTTCATACAGCTTTCCCAAATGCAGAGGTTAAAGGTTGCTATTTTCACTTGTGTCAGAGTTTGATTCGAAAAATTAGTTCTGTTGGGCTTAAGGCTGATTTTGAGTCAGACATTGACACCAAATTAAAATTAAAATCACTGGCAGCTTTGGCGTTTGTACCGATAGGTGAGGTGAGACGTGTCTTTGATGTACTAGCTGCAACATTCCCGGATGACACCAGATATAACGCAGTTCTTACGTATTTCTTTTCAACTTACATTGAAGGTGCAGTAGGAAGAGAACCACAATTTCCAATTTCTATTTGGAATCATTATGATGCTGCAATACTGAAATCACCAAGAACAACGAATTGCTGTGAAGGATTTCATAACGGATTAAATTCATTATTTCATTGTAGCCATCCAAGTATTTGGAAGTTATTTGATGGTCTTCAGAAGGACATATCATATCATGCGCCGGATGGAAAATCTTCAATAAAATTAAAATGTCATTTAGAACTTTTTTTTTGTATATTTGATTGCAATATAGTTTATTAATTACAATGGTTTAGTAATTAAAATAGTTTATTAGTATTTGTATTAGTATATTATATTATATTAGTATATATTTTACTTTTTGTGTTCAGTTATCGTGGGTTCAGTTGTGACCGTGTTCAGTTGTCAGGGTGGTCACTTGTCGGTGTGTTCACTTGTCGGTGTGTTCACTTGTCGGTGTGGTCGCTTGTCGGTGTGGTCACTTGTCATGTGTTCAGATGTACTGTGGTCACTTGTCGTAGGTTCACTTGTCATGTGGTCACCTGTCATAGAATCATACACACTACGTGCACATATACGCGTATGCTCCAAGTTTGCGTACGTGCGCACATGTGTGCACATAGTCTGTAGCCGGCTTAAGATGTGTTTTGTGTTTGTGACGTCATCACCTGTTTTCGATCACGTGAATTTTTCAAATAAATTCTAATATTTCATAAATTATTTGCGAATATATTCGAATATTCTGATTGTAGATATATTGAACTATCAATAAATGCGATTTTGAAGTGACTTTGAATTTCATGCAAGTTGTCCATTGATTTTTATATGACGAAAAGACGGCTTAAAAATGTACAATTAGCATTGTTATCATAGGAATGTACGGATACTTTCTGGAACTACTGTATACAGGGTGTTCCAGAACTCAAAGTCCATGACTGACCAGAAAATCAAATACGACGACGAAAAATGGGTGTATAAGTAAATGTTCTAATAGGTTAGATAAAAAGGGGGGTTAATTTAAGAAATTACTTTTTAAATATGTTTAATAGAGGCGAGTTGTTTAAATCTGATTGACTATTTAATAATAATGAAGAATATTTTAATTTATTAATTTCCATAGCTTCTAAAAATTCTAGTTTTTTACTTTTTGACTCTACATGCAAAATTTCGTACCCCCCCTGTTTGTGATTAGTGTCTAATACGTGTTTCGCGAAAGTAGATTTTCCGTCTGCAAGTTTGTGGGATCGCGTGTGTTCATTAAATCGTGTTTGGAAAGATCTACCTGTATGACCGATTTATTTTTGAGAGCATTCGCAAGTGAGCTCGTAGACCCCCGATTTTTCTAAAAGATCTGATTTGAATTTCGCGTTATTAATAAATTTTTTTTATTTTATTAATTAATAAATTAAATTAAGTTATTAATAAATTAATTTCAACATTGCCTTCAAAACAGACAATAAACTTAATAAATTTTTTTTCTTCTTTTGCAAGTGCCGTCTGCAAGTACTTGAAAGTATTCTGCATGCAGAAGTACATCTACTACTGTGGAGTAGCTTGCAGATTGTGTTTCTACAAACAATAACTTCTGGAAGCGACTTGCAGACGGCACTTGCAGAGGAAAACTTGCTAGTGAACGTTCGCCTTAACATGAGTTTTTATTTTTAGATGTTACATTTAGAAGAAATAATGAAAGAGGATTATCAGCCGATCGAGTGGACTCGCGATAATTACATACACAAAGATTACGCGTTGGTAAAAATACCATACAATTCCGAAAAATTTCAAAAATTATCACGAAGGGTCCAGGGAAAGTTTAACCGCGGTGTTACGTTGATTAAACGCATTCAGAACCCATTTTTATACGCTCAGTTTCTTCTTAAACAGGACGAGTACGCCAGCTGTGGTGATTTTCGTACAATGGAGTTGTTTCATGATACAGAAATATCGAACGTTCATTCGATTGCTTCTCAAAATTTCGATTGGGGAATGATAAAGCGATATAAATATGGTAAAGGTGTAAGTTTTTCAACTTCTCCTGCCTATGCAAACTTCTATAGCAGTGGAGATTCAACAGAGAGGGCAATGATTATTGCCGATGTTTTGGTAGGAAATTGTGAAATAGGTGGCAGAAAGAAACAATTTCCCAGCCCTTCATATGATACCACTGTTAGTGAAGACAGAAAAGTATACGTGAAATACTGTGATGATGAATTTTATCCCAAGTATGTTGTATATTATGATTGTTAGTTGTCTACAGAAACAGAATCAGATTGAATTTGAATTTTATTTGATTATTATTAGATAACTTGCAAAATATCTTTAATAAACATTTTCATCTACATATGTATTATATTTTGTTTTTAAATTGACAATAAATTGATACTGGTAAATCAACTTACTGTCAGAACATAATGCAATCCTCGTAAGTGTACAGCATGGTGCCCCACAACCCGACATATCGGTAAACCTAAAAGTAGCTGACGAGCAGACGAGCTATAACGAAACGCAAGCGAACATACACATAGTTAAACACAAAGAAGGGTTTTGATATTTTATAAATTGATAATCATATTTGCTATATTCGAAGTACATAGTACATACAAGTAAATTTGTTGTTTGTCATAATGTACAGGGTGGCTCAATTTCGATCCCTCTTATGGGGAAATCGGTAACCATTGGAAATATCGAAAAATGGATGGCGCATCCTCGATCTCTTTTTTTGAGAAAAGCCCAATGGACAAAACCGGAGTTGGCTATCTTTTTTTGTTTTCGAGTTATAGCCAAAAATCCGATTATTGGACTTTTTCATAAATGTCGATATCTCGGTTGTTTTTGAAGTTTTCAAAAAAGTGTTAACACTTTCTTCAGGCACTTTTTTAATGACAACAAAATGGGCTAGAGAGATTTTAAATATCTAAGTTAGTTTCCGAGTTATAATATAAAGTTGTGTTTTTTTAAATAGAAACCATAGTTGAATGTGATATTTTTGAATAGCATATTTTATCCTCTTTTCAATGATGTATAACATGTGGGGTCTATTATTACGGGTTCATCCCATTTTCATAAAAAATATAATAAAAATAAAAAATATCAAAAAATTAAATATGATAATAACATTTTTAATAAAAAAATCACTAAAAAAATTGAAGCACGTAACAAAAATTAAAGTAAGTATTCAAACTAAAGATCTTATTGTTTTCAATACATAACTTTTCAAAACAAAACACTACCAAATTGGCACCTAAAAGATTTTCACCACATGTTTTATAGTAGGCTAATGTTTGTTTAATTGTTGGGGAATTGCTGTCATTGTTTCATTGTTATATTAAATAATCATTATTACTTACTTATAATAATAATAATTATTATTATTAATTATAATAATATATTATTATTTACTGGTCATTTTACGTAAATATAAAATGGCTTATGAAAACTTTGAAAAATTTGATATGTTGGAGTGCTACATTAAAACTAATAATAATGCTCGTCTTGCAAGTGCAGCATATTTCAATAGTTATCCTGAAATAAGACAACCAGAGATCAGTATTTTTAATAGATTCAAAGGAAATCTTACTAATTATGGAAATTTTAACATGCCTAGATCAGGAAATTATAATATTCAAGATGCTCAAGAAACTGTCATTAATGTAATTGCAGCTGTAGTTCAAAATCCTTCAGTTTCGAGTCGTCAAATTGAAACTGAATCAGGAATTTCAAGATGTAAAGCTTTGCAGATACTAAAAAAACATAAATTCAGGCCTTATGTAATACGAAAACAACATTACCTACAACCAGGAGATGCTCAGAGACGGTTGGAATTTTGTAATTGGTATGGGCTAAAATGTCAACAAGATGAAAATTCCTTCAAATGTGTGATTTGGACAGATGAAGCTTACATTAGCAGTGCTGGTATATTTAACAGGCATAACGAACACTATTGGCCTGATGTTAATCCTCACCGTACTGTTGACGTCCAAATGCAAGGACGGTTCGGTTTTAGTGTGTGGTGTGCTCTATGTAGTTGGCAATCATGTTTTAGTATATTATACGTATAGAGAAAATCTAAATGGCCAACGATATTATAAACTCTTAAACGAACATTTTGTTGAAGAGTATTTGGATAATCTACCCTTGCTAGAAAGAAGATATTTGTATTACCAATAAGATGGTGCACCACCCCATAATTCCAGAATTGTTAAAGAATTACTAAATAGCAATTTTGGAAAATATCATATTTAATTTTTTGATATTTTTTATTTTTATTATATTTTTTATGAAAATGGGATGAACCCGTAATAATAGACCCCACATGTTATACATCATTGAAAAGAGGATAAAAAATGCTATTCAAAAATATCACAATCAACTATGGTTTCTATTTAAAAAAACACAACTTTATATTATAACTCGGAAACTAACTTAGATATTTAAAATCTCTCTAGCCCATTTTGTTGCCCTTAAAAAAGTGCCTGAAGAAAGTGTTAACACTTTTTTGAAAACTTCAAAAACAACCGAGATATCGACATTTATCAAAAAGTCCAATAATCGGATTTTTGGCTATAACTCGAAAACAAAAGAAGATAGCCAACTCCGGTTTTGTCCATTGGGCTTTTCTCAAAAAAAGAGATCGAGGATGCGCCATCCATTTTTCGATATTTCCAATGGTTACCGATTTCCCCATAAGAGGGATCGAAATTGAGCCACCCTGTACGTATAGCCTATACGGTATAGGTTACCTTTTATAGTTTGTCAGATGGTCGATTCAAATCACATATACAGATTTGTAAATGTTTTTGATTTGTTAGTTGTAACAAATTTTATTCAATTTGTTTTTATGGGTGCGCCTGCGCCTATTAAGTCCAATTAATAAAGGTATTTGGCTCCGAATTCTCATGGTACTATTATAGTACCATGCGAATTCTGACCTAAAGCATCGATTTACTTGAAATTTTCACAGTATCCTACCTACTCATTGCGGAAATATGCTTTTATCTTGGAGGTGGTTTCCACCAATTCTCGGGGGTGGAAAATTTTTTTTGAAAATAACCCCGGGAGTCGATAAAGGATCTAATTTAAGCAAAAAAATAGTCTATAAAGTTTTTTCGAAAACTCAATACTGTTTGAGTTATTCAAGATTAAAAACTTGCCATTTTCATTGAAAAATTACACTTTTCTGAACGGTTTTTATGAATAACTCAAAAACCATGCGTCTAATGAAAGAAAGTGTTGGAAACAAAATTGTAGCATATAAAAAAACAAAGATATTCGTTTTTTTAGAAATATCCTAGGTACAATACAAAGCGAAATGAGACTTTGTGTTTTGTGAATGCTCAAATCGATTCATTCAACTTAAAATAACGGAAAAACGACTGATTTTATGGGTATAATGACAAGAACATTTTTTGTAGTACTTAAAAAACCTTTAAAATGAGCACTGCTAAAAGTAGATTACGTTTAAACTAAGAGAGATACAATTCAAAAAAGACTGACCTCTCAAAGTTTTAAAGAAAAAATGAGCAGTATAATAAACCCCACGTTCACCAGAATTGAAATATATCGTTTTCCTTCTACAGTACCTTTTGTTTTAGTGTTGTGTATATGCAGAAAAAGTTTGACTGGTTCAAGGCCGTATTTAGACTAGATTTTCGGGAGGGGTTTTAAAAAATTAAAAAAATAAATGGCAAATTTATTAAACTACAAAGGAAACTAAAATTCAGAATAAAAAATAAAAGTATAAAGTACTTATTATGTATTTAAAAAATAAAAAAAACTACAATAAAAAACAAACAAAATATGAAAATAAATTCAACTTATCGGGAATGTGGACTTTTGACTTAAATAAAACAAAACCTTAAACTTTCAGTCGACGGACGTTTCGAGTTATCTTTTACTCCGCATTTGAAAATAATTCAAAAATAAAAGTTTAGCACAAATAGATGTTTACTAGGGCATAGAAAATAGAAAACTGACTGAAAACTGGCCATTAACGAACCGCAATTATAAAGGGTTTCCCAATAAGAGGTTTCATTTGTTATAATGTGACAAACTGCTTAACTGGGCATTGACGTCAACGCCCGGCCAATGACGTCACTGACGGTGCATTTAGGGCGATGTTGAGATTTAAAATGTCATATGTAGTTTTTACATCATTGTCCGGGCAATGACGTCATTGCCCAATACAGAGCGGGCGATGATGAAACTACTCTTTTTTTTATTTGATTTATTATTGGTTCAGCTTATACATGCTATACACAATACTTATAACAAAATTACAAGTTTAACATTAACCATTATTCCATATTTTAATTTTTACGGTAAGGAATGCTGTGTGGCAAAACTGTTATCAGTTTAGTTGGCGGTTTGATTTTCTATTCCATCAGAAAGTAACGTATTCAATGTGCTTTTGCAATTAGTACTAGTTATTAAGAGATTATAGAGATTAGAGATAATTAAGAGTAGCTATTAAGAGAAAAGTTAATTTTGTTGGAAAACATTAGTGATACTACCAAAGAAAACGAGATTACTCTAGACAAGCTGCAGCTCAAAGCAGTGTTGTAGGGAGACAGGGTTACAAGCGTTACCAATGCAAGGGTGGATGTAAAAATAATAAATATGCACTCTCATGTCAGAGTAAAAATGATTAATTTAAAAAATTAAATTTTATTATTTTTTAATTTATAATTATTTTTAAAATTTTTGTTAATTTTTATTATTTATTTTAATAAATGATTATAATACATTAGAATATCAGCGAAGTGTCACTTGCCAGTTGACTGTCTTGCTGTTCCTTATAGTATTTATTCTATAATCATCATTGTCCAATCCTTTTTGGTCAATAACGTCATTGGCCGGCCAAAGACGTAAATATTACAATCAGATGAAAATATTTACATCATTGTCCACCTCTAACGGGCGTTGACGTCAATGGCCGGACAATGACGTTAATGGCCAACATAAATGGGCATTGATGTCATTGTCCGGTCATTGACGTCAACGCCCAATTTATATCATTGACCGTAACATCTACAAAAACAAAACTAGTTTTGACTTAATTTAAATATCTAATTTTTTTGCCAAATTTTTGAGAGTAAATTTTGGAAATTTCACTGATCGAGCGAAAATATGTATAATAATATGTTACAAGAAGCGAAATAATATACTTATTTCCGTGAACATTTTTAGGCCAGTAGTCCAAGCGCCAGTTATCGATAAATTTTAATATTAAATTAATTCTATAGCTTTCAGGTAAAAAGAGGAATAAGTAGGGTCGACCTATAAAGATGGAAGGCTAATTAATAAAAATAAATTACAGAAACTAAATTAGGAAAAAACTTTTTCCCACTTGAAAATATACTGGCTACGGGCCTGGTACACATTGCTACTTCTATAATTCAAATCTTGACTGATTCTTGAACCACTGTTGTCTGAAATTGTTAATTTAATTAACAAATTGTCATCCAATTAATAAAATAATAAAACCAAAAACTTATTTTACGACCAAGACTAGCGAAAGTAGTACATTCTAAGCACAGTTTTATAGCCTGGAATGTGATACGTTACCGGAGTGTTTGTAATAAACATGCATATAAGGGGATATGGTAGTGTATATAAAGGTAACGTGATATTGCATATAATGGGAAAGCACTGCGCACCGCTTTCTCACTATATACAATAAAGTAATTTATACGAATCGTGACCTACTATCTTGCTACGGCGGATGTTGATAAGATAAGATAAGATGCTGGGACTTATATTATATTCCAACCCGTTCTAAAAAAGTTAATGTTTATTTTAAAAGTGTAATTTTTGTTTTCAGTTTATGTTTTTATTTTGGAAAGGACCTGTCTTGGACGTAAAGCTAGATACAGCAAGTGACTCGCTGGAAAAGTGACATTTCGTGTTCGTAAGCAATATATCAGAACGAGCGATAGCGAAATGTAATCGTAAAAAGCAAAATGTATCGCTTTCCCCAGCTCGTTTGTAAATAGCTATTTCAAATCAGCACTGTTTTTTCAAATTTCAAATCATTTGTTTTCTATTTGAAGAAATACAAAATTAGTATAAGTATTTCTTTTGCAAACAAAATTCCGTGGTTGAAGGTATTTTCATAAAAAACCCTTATTTATTTATTGGTATTTTGAATAATTTTTAAATCGAATAGTATCTAATAATTGAATACTTTTTAAAATAATACATAATAGCGACCTTCAACTCTCGAAGGGCGCTGCAAAGCTTCTCTTGGGGTTATAGGTTTGGTGGCATGACTAAGTGTGCAATGTGTGCTTAATTTGGGATGAAAAAATTGTTTTATAATAATTTTTATATAGCAGAAATAAAAATCAATAAACAAGACAATGAAACCGGTTCAAAACATGTCCGAAACCTTTTAAAGAAATAAATAAAGTTTATTTGTAGTTGTACTAGATATCTTGAAAAATTGAGGTAAAATTATAAAATAGCAGTCATGAATGGGTTAGAATATTTACTTCGAAAGATTTTATTCATAAACAAATTAATTAATTAAAAATAAAAGTTCTCGCAATCTTGCCAGTATAAATTTCAAAATTTGAAAAATAAAACACAATTACGGAAGAGCGACAGACACACACTGCTTCTCCAACTATCAAGCCATCAATTAATTAATGTTAAATTTTGTCTATATTTTGAGTTTCAAGAACTACAGTCTCTTCAAAACAAGGTTATATTTATCAAAATCAACTGATGTGCATTTACGATTTTTATTGCACTGCTTTTGAAAATAAAACTTAAATAGTGCCATTGAAAAATTAATCCAGATTAAACACATTTTTGAAAATTTTGCAAAATTATTTTGATATTGCTGCGGGTACCGTAAACTAGAGCAAAGTCAGATAGAAACACGGAATTTTTCTTTGTAAAAGATAGCAAATAATAATTTATTTTTAAAGTAAAACATTTTAATTGCGAAGTTTCAGCTTCTTATTTACTAACAACTTTTTAAAGAACAACATGAGATATTGAAATTATTAAAAAAACTAATAATAAATTCATAACATTTTATATTTAATTGCGATGAAACAATAAAAAAAAATGTTGTATTTTTCTTCCTTTTTAGTAGAATAAGTTTGATCACTGACGAACGTTAATGGATAAAGCAAACGTGGCGATCACAATGGAATGGAGACTTCCACTTGCTCCAAAATCACTATCGCATTCTTATTGATTTAGTTTTAGATTCACCATCGACAACACTATCCTCACCGCTTTGAGATTTTGCCCATTGTTCTTTTTTAATTTTGTTTCCATTAGTAGCGTTAATCTTCACTGTTAATATTTTCAATAAAATCTGTTTGACTGACTTGGTCCACCACCCTACCCTTGCAGTTGCCACCTGCTGCACGTTCATTTTCTTTCTTAATTTCATCTTTCTCTATAACCACCGATTCATTTCTTTCCAAATTAATTTCTTCCGTTTTTGCTTCACTTTTGACAATTTTTTCACATAAACTATTGAAATCAGATTCACTGTTTTTATTTCTTGTCATTGACGTGTTTTCTTTCTCTACAGCAAATTTATTTTCTTCATCAGAACATTCTTCTTTACTGTTACTATTATAATATGTAACATTGCAACGGTTATCTTTTAATTGATCGATTTCTTTGTTTAAACTATTACTTGTTTCAGGAACTACTGGGCTGCTTTCTGCCATGATAATTTCTGCAGTTTTAGTTTTATTATCTACCATATCCTTGCAAACTTCATTAGGACCATCTTCGTTATGTTTAGTTATTGCGGTTACCAGTTCTTCTTCATCAATAAATTCCTCTTCTTCGTCAGTATATTCCACCCAATAATAGGAACCATCGAGTTGAAGTTCAAGGAAGCGAATCACTGGATTCACTTCCACACGTCCATTATTCCTGTCATACATTTTAGTATTTTACTTATTGTTTCTACTAGCAGATGGTAAATATTCGTAGAGGTTAAATAAAAAAAAAAAAGTATATTACCAGTAAATTCCTTTTCTTCATCAGAACATTCTTCTTCTTCATCAGAACATTCCTCTTCTTTACCAGAATATTCCTTTCTGCATCAGTACATTGTCTTTTAATATTATTACTGTTTGTTTCGCTGCAACGGTAATCTGCATGGTCATTTTCTTTGCCAACACTTTTATTTGCTTCAGGAACTACCAGGTAGCTTTTTACGAAGTTAATTTTCTCAATTTTAGTTTTACTATTGCCCATATCCTCGCCGAATTTATCAGAACTATCTTCACTAAGTTTTGTCATTGAGATTGCCGATTCTTCATTTTTATCAGGAACTTCTTCTTTATCAGTAAATTTCTGTTCTTTATTTCCGTCTTTACTGTTATTACTATCTTTTGCATTGCAATGGTCACTTTCAACTTGCTGGATTTCTTTGTAAGTTCCATTATTTTCTTCGGAAATCATTGAAATGCTTTCTTCCAGGTTAATTTCTGTAGTTTTATTTTCACTATTAACGATATCCTTACAGAATTGATTAGGTTCATCTTCATTATGCTTAATTATTGCGTTTGCCAATTTTTCTTCATCAGTAAATTCCTGTTCTTCATCAGTACATTCTTCTTCTTCCCCAGTATTTTCATCTTCTTCGTCAGTTCTTTCATCTTCTTCATCGGCATATCTCTCTTTAATGTTAATATTGTTTGTTTCACTGCAATCGTCATCTATTTGCCCGTTTTCTTTGTCAACACCTTTAATTGTTTCAGAAACTACTTTTCTTTTAGGTCATTGCAAAACAAAATGATTTTAATAATTACGGATTCAAAATCTAAATATCCTGAAATTTTTGAAATGAGCAATATAAGTATAGTCAAGCGACAATTGAAAAACTTAAGGGAAACATTAGAAGGTACGGTACACCTAAAGTAATTGTGTCAGACAACGGTCCACCCCAGATAACATGTAAGCTTACGACAAGCTTGTCGTTGACTTGTCGTTGGCTTGCCATGACAAACTTTACGTGATAACCTTACGATAAGCTTACCACAAGGCTTTCGCCGACAAGCTTTACATTAAACGCTTGTTATAGGCTTTACGCAGACTTGTCAGCAACAAGCTTACATAACAACTTTAAGAAAAACATGCCACAAGGTTTTCGGCAACAAGCTTGATATGAAACCCCTGTCACAGGCTTTACGCTGGCTTGTCGGCGACAAGCTTGTCACGTAAAGTGAAAAATAAGGCAAGTCAAACAATACAAAATGGCGCCTTCTGGCTTGTCGTTTGCTTTCCATGACAAGCTTTACGTAATAACCTTATGACAAGCTTTCCACAAGGTTTTCGGCAACAAGCTTGATATGAAACCCTTGTCACAGGCTTCACGCTGGCTTGTCGGCGACAAGCTTGTCACGTAAAGTGAAAAATAAGGCAAGTCAAACAATACAAAATGACGCCTTCTGGCTTGTCGTTTGCTTTCCATGACAAACTTTACGTAATAACCTTATGACAAGCTTTCCACAAGGCTTTCGCAACAAGCTTGATATGAAACCCTTGTCACAGGCTTCACCCTGGCTTGTCGGCGACAAGCTTGTCACGTAAAGTGAAAAATAAGGCAAGTCAAACAATACAAAATGGCGCCTTCTGGCTTGTCGTTTGCTTTCCATGACAAACTTTACGTAATAACCTTATGACAAGCTTTCCACAAGGCTTTCGCAACAAGCTTGATATGAAACCCTTGTCACAGGCTTTACGCTGGCTTGTCGGTGACAAGCTTGTCACATAAACCAAAATAAAAAGCAAGTCAAACAATACAAAATGGCACTTTTTGGCTTGTCGTTGGCTTGCTATGACAAGCTTTACGTAATAACCTTAAGATATTCTTACCACAAGGTTTCCACCGACAAGCTTTATATGAAACTCTTGTCACTGGCTTGTCAGCACAAGCTTTTCATGTAGATCCTTCGTCGTAGTTTAGCCATAGTTTAAATTTTCGTGTAACTTTGTATATGGTACGACTTCTTGATTGCTCTTTTAATAAGGTTTCCTATTAAAACTTTTAGGTTTACTTCTATTTATTGATATATTAAATCTTTTTATTTTATTCAATTAAATATAATAAGTATTATACTTGTATAGTAACATCTAGGAAGTTTTCATCACCAATTATAAATATTATGCGATAATCCGTCAAGAGCAATACAATAGAGACTTAATGCACCAATCAAGTTACATTTTATCCGATAATCCATTGATCCGATTATCCGATTATTTGTTAATCCGGTTATTCGATTATCCGCTTATACATTTAAATACTATATAGGTAATACAAAAGTTGCAATTCCATAAAAAATCAAAAAGAGATAGCTTGGTATGGATTAGTTGGTAATACTACCAGAAGAAGTAAACTGGCCGCGTTCAAAAACGTCATAAGCCGATCCAGAGTGATTTTCAAAATTATCCTTATAAACTTGTGTTTTTATGGTAATTGGTATTAGTTATTTTAGACTATTATTCTATATAAATAAGATAAGACAAGATAAAAATTAAAATTAAAAAATAACGTCAGACAAATATAAATCATAAACAAATTGAAAAATTATGAAATTATTTGCAATAATTAAATTCATTGATGAGGAAGATGCGCCCGATGTAGTGGCAACTAATTGGATTAATTATACAAAAACCACTTGTTACTATCCCAATGTCCGGACGACATTTTTAAAAAACAAATTGGTTATAGCACGAAAGGACCCAAACGAAAATTGGCTAGAATGCCCAATGCAAATAATAAAAGAGTTCGGTAAGCATAATCTGATTAAAATCTACTGCACATTTTTAAGATTTATATTTATATTTTCTTACTTTACAGATACCTATTATGAAGACGCTAATAAACAGCTTTCGGAAGCGGAACAAACATCTAACATTGATTCTGAAATGGAAGGTAGCGACAATCGCAGTGTGAAAAGAAAAACGCGAAAAGTTGTGGCTGTAGACGAAAGCGACTCCGATGATGAACCTCCAAAGAAAAGCAGGAAGATAGTCAAAGAGTTGCTGCTGCCGTTTGTTTTTAAGTTTGTAAACGATTATACCCAGACGAGGGAAGAAACGTAGCATCTGTAAAGAAGAGTGTGGGCAACTGGCTGCAACAGGCCAAGTTCAGAAGGACACGAAAGGAGGCCAGAACTAAGAGAAGAATTGAAAATAATGACCATGGAAGCGAATCGTGCCAGGAAGAATCTGAAGAAAATTTGTAAATTCTTTGAATTGATTTGATTTAATAAAAAAAATAATAAAAACCAAAATTAAACTATTTTTTTCTGCTCTCAAAATGACAAGCTTTTGAAAAGATAACCTTAATGCAAGCTTGTGGAGCGTCAATTAGCATGCTTATGGAAAGGTTTTTGCAAGCTTAAGGGTTGTCAATGACAAGCTTGCACAAACCTTTACGTTTGTTATTGACAAGCTTACGGTAAGCTTGTAAATGACAAGCTTTTGAAAAGCCATTTGCCTTGTCACGACTAGGCTGCGATAAGCTTAATACAAGCTTGTCAAGCGTCAACTAGCACGCTTACGGTAAGCTTACACGAATATTCATAACAGCCTTAAAAAAAGCTTGCATATAACAAGGTTGTGGCAAGCTTGCAAATGACAAGTTTTGAAAAGTCATTTGCCTTGTCACGACAAGGCTACCATAAGCTTAATGCAATCTTGTCAAGCGTCAACTAGTACGCTTAAAGTAAGCTTTTTGTAAACCTGCAGGCTTATAATCACAAGCCTGCAGCAACCTTATCGCTTTTCACCGACAAGGTTGATGCAAGCTTGAAAAAACCTTAAATTGTTATCTGGGACAGTTTACATCGGAAACATTCTCAAAATTTTGTAATAATAATTATATTAAGCATATGACATCAGCACCATTGCATCCAGCGACAAATGGAGCGGCTGAAAATGCAGTAAAGTCTTTTAAATTGGCAATACAAAAAGCATTGGCGGATAAAGACAAATTATTAAAGCCGGAGATTATTATTATTATAAAATCCAACAAGAAGATAATAACGAAATAGAAAATCAAATTAATTTTTTTTTTAGTAAAAAGCCATTAGTCACCGAAACAAATTATGTAACTTATCCAAATGAACAAATTTTGTTAGGCGAAATTGTAGATACTTGTCTCTATATTATCCGTAGTGGAGAAACATGCAGAGAACAAGCAGTCTACGCCAACAGTAAAAATAAAAATTAAAAATAATAACTAAAAGTAAAAATAATTATAAAAAATAAAAAAAAAAGTTTTCAAAGAAATTCAAAAAGTTATTCAAATAAGCCACGTTCTTGAGAAAATTTAACGGGAGTCGCTACAAATTCAAATTTAACCGGCAAAATGGAAAACATTTTATACTGCACAATACTAGAAGCCAACACTACTGCACAGTCTCCAAGACTGTTAAAATTCTTTTTACGCCGTAAAGACTAAGAAGCCGAGCGTTTAAAATATTTTGCCACGGTAGAAAACACAAATCTCAGGGTTTGGAAAAAGAGATAGTTTGTCTCTTTAACTAGCTCAGCAGCAAGAGATCAAAGTAACGCAAAAATAAGTATAGTAATACCGGACTTAGGGTGTAAAGCTACCGTACAGAGAGAGCTGTGTGGGTTTTCTGCTCAGAAGGAGCTAGCGGTAAGATGGTGATTGTAGAGCGCCACGCAGTTTAGATACCCTGCACGATATAAGTAGCTGAACCACCTCAAAACTGCGAAATTGTGGTCCAGTAATAACCAAGAAAATCCGGTATCGCTAAACTTCTCAGAATAATAAATAAAGAAATAAGAGGTTGTCGGTTGGTGTAAGTAATCGCGACGTAATATTGGGCTACCTTTAAATACAGATACGTGTTCAAGTGAACAGGTTGACCATAATTACTGTTAACACTATGTGTCTCTAAGTATACGTATACGTAGCTTACACTTTCAGTACACGCCTCTGGAATATCCAGAATAAGACAATAATTATAACAATGAAATAAAGTAAATTGTGAATGTCAATATTGACGGCCCAATACGTAATAACAGCAAATAAATAGTAAGTATTAGTGAAACACAATAACACTTATCTGTTTTGATGTCTTCTGATGCAAGCTGATGGTAGCGTAGCGATCTGATGGAATGATGTTAAGTCCAGTAAGATTAGGAGCTGGAATGGTAGTCGGTATGATATAAGTCACGATCCAGAATATAACGGAATACGATAAGGTAAATCAAACAAAACAAAAATCCTAAAAAATGAAAGTATAAGACAACGTTCTTTTACAAATTTCAACATACCTCAGCTGTTCGAGGGTTACAATAATTACAATTGGTGGTGAAGATGGTACAAAAAAATAATGGAACAATCAAATCCTTCCAGAAAAGATCGAATAATTGGATGCAAAAAAAACGCAAGCAATCCAAATCCCAACAATTGGAATGAAAATCTCAGATCCAAAATAAAAAATCGCCTACGAAATGTTCCAAAACTAGCTAAGTAATTCAAATTACGAAAACGTAGTTGAATCAAATTTTCACCAAGAACGAAATCAAAATCTGTCGCCTGTATTCCGTAGATAACATATCTCTCTTGCATTTTTAATTTAAAAATTGAATAGTAATGCCTCCTATATAAAAATAAAAGAACTCGGTGAAGAAATCTTTAATAAGAAATTCAAAAAATTGCAAGGGAAAATTAGGACTGTAACAATTTGTATATATTCCATTCCAGACTGACCGTATTATCAAGCGCTTCAACGATAGTTGATTATCTTTGCTCGAATACATTTTCCAATAACGTGGTCCTATAAATTAATTTAATAAAGTAAATTATTTTTACTTTTAGTTATTACTTTTAATTTTTATTTCTACTGTGGACGTAGACTACTTGTTCTCTATATGTTTCTCCACTACGGATAATATAGAGACAAGTATCTACAATTTCTCCTTTCCCATCTCGGTTATGGCTTTCCTTTGCTGGCGAATTTTTTTCCTGCAGTGTAAATACATCTTGGGCATCTACACAAAATTTTAAAGCTGGTTCTTCTTTTCAGCGTGCAGAGAAAAATTCTGTTTGCCCGCAAGGGCAGGTAGGAATTCTTTATTACAACCCAGTAAACACAAAACTCCATGGGATGTTATGCGACTTCCTATTTTGATCCCAAGTATAACATCTTTTCGTGCCATCTATTAGTTGTTGCATAGCGGTTAATCGCATAACGTCATATCTAAAACTTTTATGAGATGTTAGCAGTATTAGTAGAAGTTCTATGTGACATCTTATACTGCTCCTTAAAAGTCGGACATAAGAGTAGACAACAGGACGTCCGATAGAAGTTAACAGGCACTAGATTAGAACATCACACTTTCCGACGGGTAAACTATGTTACATCTCTATAACAGGTTTGTGTTTACTGGGAATGCTCCTTCCTTTGAGGTTACTGCTGCTTTCGATATTCTTGTCGAATCCATGCCAATTAACGAGCATATGGATGAACTCTTGACATAATTATTTTGAATATACGTATATTCTAAGCGTATATTCGAGGTAGACGCCGACATAACGATGCACGTTTTTCTATTGATTCGTGGAATAGAACTATTGACGGAATTGGACGAACGATAAACATTGTTGATGGATGGCACTTCGTCATCATCCAAATCTTTCGAAATTTTTAGAAGGTCTTCACAAAGATCCCCAGATGTATATGTAGCATCAATCATTTCTGCAGGAGTTGCGGGTGCTCAATGTCGACAAATAAGAAGGTACCGCGAATTAAACATAAAAGTTCGAAACGCAGTTAGTAGATAGGGTCGAATTGAAGTATTGACGTGATGCAATTGAGAGATATTTCGCATTTGTCCCATTCTCGATAATAATCGTCTTTCTAGTCTAGTGTCTAAAAATCTCGTGTCCTCCGAAACGGCTCGACCGATTTTTATGAAAATTTTTGTGTATATTAAGTAGGTATGAGAATAGCTTTTTGGTACAGAAAAAATTTTTAAATTCGCGAAAATGCGGAATCCTCAAACGATTAACGGTAACGTCGCTCTGATTGGTCGACTTTTAATCATACAATCCGGTGAAAAGGATATACGTACAGGGTGAACCAAACTATTGCTATCAGGTAGTCGCACAGTGTTGGGTCTAAAATTTGGGGCGATAGATGGCACGAAGGCTGCAAGCGTATTGGTATTTCATATTTAAGTGTTTATATTGTTTGCATTTTATCAATTTAATTTTGAATTGAATTTAATTTAAAAATTAAATTTTAGAGCAAATGAAAAATTTTCAGAACATTATCGATAAAAATTCTTTACAAGAGGCAATACTGCAATTTTGCAAAGACTCCGTAAGTCGCTATAAAGATTTAGATATTGTAAAGAGAAGGGTTGCGGCTAAACGCATAAGAAAAAGGAAACAAGAGAAAATCATTTGCCAAAAAAAAAGAAAATAAAGCAGAAGAGTTATTGACATCAAGAAGAATGAAAGCTTTTTAAATAAATAAACGCATTTGAGAAATTACCCCTTTTTTATTTTTAAATGTGAATAAAATTAATTAATTGGTATATTTTAAATAATTATATGATTTAAAGAATTAAATTAATATGTATCTACATTAAAAACGCATTCGAGAAATCATCCGATATAATTATTATTCGACGAATTGATATATTTTAAAATCTTCGTTTGAGTGCGCATTCGAGAAATCACAAGATATTTTGACTGTCTTTCTAAGGCGAAACAAAGTTTACCGGATCAGCTATTTCATACCGCGAGGGCCGTATAGCAGAAGTGATTCTAAAGATTTGTTATTAATATTAAGGTGACCGATTTTGACCAAGGTTATCGGATATTCGGATTAGAGAAGCAACACATTACATATTATTATTTTTATTGTACCCCATATAAATTAATAATAAATTCATAACAATTTTATATTTAATTGCGATGAAACAAAAAAAAAGAAGAAAAATACAAAGTAGAATAGCTTGATCACTTGCTTCAAAAATCACTGTTCGCATTCTTGTTGCTATAGTTTTAGATTCATCGTCGACAACACGATCCTCACTGTTTTGAGATTTTGCCGATTGTTCTTCTTTAATTTTGTTTCCATTAGTAGCATTAATCTTCAATAAAATCTGTTTGACTGACTTGGTCCACCATCCTACCCTTCCTATTGCTACATTCTGCACGCTCATTTTCTTTGTTAATTTCATCTTTCTCTATAACCACCGATTCATTTCTTTCCAAATTAATTTCTTCTGTTTTGACAATATTTTCACTTAAACTATTGAAATCAGATTCACTGTTTTTATTTGTTGTCATTGACGTGTTTTCTTTTTCTACAGAAATATTCTTTTCTTCATCAGAACATCCTTCTTTACTGTTAGTATTATATATAACATTGCAACGGTTACCTTCTAATTGATCGATTTTTTTGTTTAAACTATCACTTGTTTCAGGAACTACTGGGCTGCTTTCTGCCACGATAATTTCTGCAGTTTTAGTTTTATTATCTACCATATCCTTACAAACTTCATTACATCTATCTTCATTATGCTTAGTTATTGCGGTTGCCAGTTCTTCTTCATCAGTAAATTCCTCTTCTTCGTCAGTATATTCCCCTTCTGCATCAGTAAATTCCTCTTCTTCATCACAAGATTCCTCTTCTTCATCAGAATATTCCTCTTCTGCATTTGTACATTGTTTTTTAATATTATTACTGTTTGTTTCGCTGCAATGGTCATCTGCATGGTCATTTTCTTTGCCAACACTTTTATTTGTTTCAGGAACTACCACGTTGCTTTCTACGAAGTTAATTTCCGCAATTTTAGTTTTACTATTGCCCATATCCTCGCCGAACTTATCAGAACTATCTTCACTAAGCTTTGTCATTGTGATTGCCGATTCTTCATTTTTATCAGGAACTTTTTCTTCTTTATCAGTAAATGTCTGTTTTTTATTTTCGTCTTTACTGTTAATACCATCTGTTGCATTGCAATGGTCACTTTCAACTTGCTTGATGTCTTTGTAAGTACCATTACTTTCTTCGAGAACTATTGGACAGCTTTCTTTCAGGTTAATTTCTGTAGGTTTATTTTCACTATTTACAATATCCTTACTGAATTGATCAGATTCATCTTCAGTATGCTCAGTTATTGGGGTTGCCAGTTTTGCTTCATCAGTAAATTCCTCTTCTTCATCAGTACTTTCATCTTCTTCGTCAGTACTTTCATCTTCTTCATCGGCATATCCCTCTTTAATGTTAATATTGTTTATTTCGCGGCAATCGTCATCTATATGCTCATTTTCATTGTGAACACCTTTATTTGCTTCAGGAACTACTGGGTTGCTTTCTACCAATTCAATTTCTTTAATTTTACTTTCATTGTTGACGACATCCTCTAGAAAGCTTTCAGAACCATCTTCACTATGTTGAGTTGGCCGGATTGAAGATTCTTTTTCTTCGTCTGCAAATATTTCTTCCTCAGTAAATTTCTGTTCTTCTTTGCTATTAATATTATCTATTAAATTGCAATGGTCATTTTCTAATTGCTCGATTTCTTTATTAACACTATTAATTTCTTCAGGAACTACTGAGCTGTTTTTTTCCGGGTTAATTTCTGTAGTTTCAATTTTATTATTTACGATATTCTTACAGAAATGATCCGAATTATCTTCACTATGTTTATTTGTCGCATTTTCCAGTTTTTCTTTTTTATCGTCAGAAAATTCTTGTATTTTATCAGTCAATTGCTCTTTTTTATCAGTGCATTCTTCTTCTTCGTCGGTACTTTCATCTTCTTCATCAGTATATTCTTCTTCTTCGTCAGTACATTCCTCTTCTTCATCGGTATATTCGTCTTTAACGTTAATATTGATTGTTTCACTGCAATCGTCATCTAAATTCTCATTTTCTTTGTAAACACCTTTTTTTGTTTGAGAAACTACTGGGTTGCCTTCTACCAACTGAATTTCTTTAATTTTACATTCATTATTGACAATATCCTCTGGGAATTTTTCAGAATCATCTTCACTATGTTTTGTTGACTGGATTGAAGATTCTTTTTCTTCGTTTGCAAATTTTTCTTCTTCAGTAAATATCTTTTCTTCTGTGCTGTTAATATTGTCTATATCATTGCAATGATCATTTTCTAATTGCTCGACTACTTTGTTAACACTATTACTTGCTTCAGGAACTACTGAGCTGTTTTCTTCTAGGCTAATTTCTGTAGTTTCAATTTTATTATTTACGATATTCTTACAGAATTGGTCCGAATTATCTTCACTATGTTTATTTGTCGCATTTTCCAGTTTTTCTTTTTTATCGTCAGAAAATTCTTGTATTTTATCAGTCAATTGCTCTTTTTTATCAGTGCATTCTTCTTCTTCGTCGGTACTTTCATCTTCTTCATCAGTATATTCTTCTTCTTCGTCAGTACATTCCTCTTCTTCATCGGTATATTCGTCTTTAACGTTAATATTGATTGTTTCACTGCAATCGTCATCTAAATTCTCACTTTCTTTGTAAACACCTTTTTTTGTTTGAGAAACTACTGGGTTGCCTTCTACCAACTGAATTTCTTTAATTTTACATTCATTATTGACGATATCCTCTGGGAATTTTTCAGAATCATCTTCACTATGTTTTGTTGACTGGATTGAAGATTCTATTTCTTCGTTTGCAAATTTTTCTTCTTCAATAAATATCTTTTCTTCTGTGCTGTTAATATTGTCTATATCATTGCAATGATCATTTTCTAATTGCTCGACTACTTTGTTAACACTATTACTTGCTTCAGGAACTACTGAGCTGTTTTCTTCTAGGCTAATTTCTGTAGTTTCAATTTTATTATTTACGATATTCTTACAGAATTGATCCGAATTATCTTCACTATGTTTATTTGTCGCATTTTCCGGTTTTTCATTTTTATTGTCAGAAAATTCTTGTATTTTATCAGTCAATTGCTCTTTTTTATCAGTACATTCTTTTTCTTCATCAGTACTTTCATCTTCTTCGTCGGTATATTCTTCTTCTTCGTCAGTATATTCCTCTTCTTCATCGGCATATTCTTCTTTAATGTTAATATTATTTTTTTCACTGCAATCGTCATCTAAATGCTCATTTCCTTTGTCAATACCGTTATTTGTTTCAGAAACTACAGGGTTGCTTTCTACCAAGTCAATTTCTTTAATTTCACTTTCAGTATAGACGACATCCTCTAGGAATTTTTCAGAAACATCTTCATTATGTTTACTTGTCGCAATTACCAGTTTTTCTTTTTCATATTCAGAAAATTCTTGTTGTTTATCAGTTTCTTCTTCCTTTGGGTGAATTTTGATGGTTTTAATTTCATTATTGTCAGTATTATCGACTAAATCGGTTGAACAGACTTCTTCTTCTGCCATGGGAGTCATGACGTGAACATTTTCGTCAGAATTATCCTCATTATTCATATTTGTATTTTCCGCATCAGTTTGGTCTTCAAGAGTTTCTTGTTTAATTTCATTATCTACTTCAGAGCTTTCTAAAATAACAGTTAGTGTTAAGGCAATGTTGATTATAACTTATATGTGTGTTTCTTTACCTTTATTTACATGCGAATCGACACATTTAGTATTTTCCGCGTTAATTTGGTCCTGAGGAGTTTCTTTTTTAATTTCGACCAAACCGGTTGAATAGACCTCTTCTTCTGCCATGGGAGAAGCCATGTCGTGAATATTTTCGTCAGAATTATCCTCATTATTAATATTTGTATTTTCCGCATCAATTTGGTCTTCAAGAGTTTCTTGTTTAATTTCATTATCTGCTTCAGAGCTTTCTAAAATAACGTTTAATATTAGGCAATGTCGATTAAAACTTATATGAGTGTTTCCTTACCTTTGTTTACATGCGAATCGACACATTTTGTATTTTCGGCGTTAATTTGTTCCTGAGGAGTTTCTTCTTTAATTTCGTTATGTACTTCAGAGTTTGCTAAAGTAATAGTTAATATTAATCAGTGTTAATTAAATCTTTTATTTGCCTTGTATTACCTTGGTCTACATGTGTATGTGCGCATTTATTATCTTGAACATTTTGAGCATAGCATTCATCGCCGAGCAGAATGAAACTGTCGGAATCATAATCTGACGGTACTCCAACAATGCAGAAACTCTCTGAATCTGCATGAAAATCATGATTAAACTAACGAAACTTTCATAAAAAATTTACTTACCAGAATCGCTTTCTGATGATAACTCGCATACTTCCTTATTGCCTACTTCTGAAATTTTAAAATCAAAGTTAGTCTTTTACGGATTGTGGATTTCTCGCAATTTTAACTATTTTTTATAAATTTTTAATTCTTGGTTAGAGCCCGGGCGCAAGCAGAGAAATAACTTTAATTTGACAACTTCAGAAAATTATTTTCCACTACGCAAAATTCATGGATGGACTAAATAGAGCAAAAACAAGTGATGACCTTTTTGTATTTTACGCTATTCGTGGTGACAAATCAGACATTTTATTTCTACTAATATTTTGAATTTAAGTATATTTTTCAAACTTGAACAATATTGTGATCAATGGTGATTCAAGTGGATGAATCATCTTTTCTCGGGAATATCTATCGTCATGAAGCCACATAACGTGAGCCGTTATACTTATCATCATTGACTAGAAAATATAGATTACTGACCTACTGAAAAAAATCTTACATTTCTTTGAATTTTGGGACCTCCTGAGATATTCATATGGAGTTAACAATACAAGCATGCGTCTACATAAGTTTCTAGAAAGTATAAGTTTTATTTTTTGAATCAAGATATTTTGACAAGTGAGTGAGGATTCCTTCTTTTATATAATCAACATTTACACACAGAGTCTCGTTAATTATGTAAGCAATTCCTAGCTGGAATCTCGTCAATCCACTCGCGCGTCATTGGTAGACAGGACAGAAGAGAATCGCAAGGTAAATCTATCGTAAAAGTTAACGGAAATCCGGAGAAATTTTATAGAGCTTCCCTCATTGTTAAAAATAAATTTACTGACTTTTTCAGGTTTTCCCCGACTAAAATTAATGATTTTCTCTGACTTTTCGCTCCCACCCTTTATAAATTTTGTAATTGTAAACTTAAAAAAGTTACGTTAACAAAAACGAAATTTTTATAACATGCTAAATAGTCCAGTCAATGGGGGATTTTGCTTTGCAATAAATCCGACCGTTTTGAAACTTGGCAAAAAGTTTCGTTTTGGGGCACTGGTTAACAAAAAAAAAATCGCCATCCCTCCGAGGTCCGGAAGTGTCCGCCATCTTAGATTTTAAGTGACTGTTTACAGTTTTTCAATAATATCTCCAAAACTATTAACTTTACGGAAAAATACTTAGTATAAAAATTGAAGCTCGTCAAATTTTCAACAAAAAAGTTTATATTCAATATTAGCGTCAGTGTAATATATCAACGAAAAAATCTATCCGCTTGTCGTAAAATGTGAGTATGTCGCATCACATTACGACTGGCAACGTTATACGTAGAGACGGCAAACGGGCCAAAAAACGTTGAAGCCGTATTTTTCATCATGTATGTAACAGTACGGTTAACAGTATTGTCGAGAATTTTTAATATAAATTACCATATTTTATTATTTTTATTCGTTTATACCTTTCGAAAGTTTTCCTTGGTCCTTTTGGTACTGAATTTAAGATTAGTATAAAATTTTCAACCCTTAATCTACAAAACCCGACGATCTAAAAATCCCCGTAATTTATATTAAAAATTCTCGACAGTACTGTTAACCGTATCACCACACATGATTAAAAATACGGCTTCAACGTTTTTTGGCCCGTTTGCCGTCTATACATATTAACGATGCCAGTCGTAATGTGATGCGGCACACACTCACATTTTACCGCAAGCGGATGAATTTATTCGTTGAAATATTACACTGACGCTAATATTGAATATAAACCTTTTTGTTGAAAATTTGACGAGCTTTAATTGTTATACTAAGTATTTTTCCGTAAAGTTAATAGTTTGAGATATTATTGAAAAACTGTAAACAGTCACTTAAAATCCAAAATGGCGGATACTTCCGGACCTCGGAGGGATGTCGACGTTTTTTTGCTTAACCAGTTCCCCAAAATGAAACTTTTTGCCAAGTTTCAAAACGGTCGGATTTATTGCAAGCAGACACCATTTTTTGATCCGTATTGACTGGACTAATAGTGATTTTCTAGGTTTCATAAATGTTCTGGCCTAAAGTCTTATATTCCTTGACTTTCCTTGAGAAAATTATAAAATTTTAAATTCGCTAACATTTCCGGGTATTCCATAAAAGTAGGAACAACTCTCCCTGTATTTTTAGCAATATTTTTTAATAGAAGTTTTTTTTTAACAAGGTTTCCACTAAATTTTTCAAATCAAATTCCATGACTTTACCAGGTTTTCTCTAACATTTTAGTATCGTAACACAGTAATTGGAAAGCAATTTGCACAGAAAAAATACATAATTTAATAAAAGCAAATACTTATTAATTATATTTCTCAAGCTTTCAATGGTGGAGTTTCCTAGGAAATATTTTTTTGAAATTACATATTATATACATGAAACTATAATACAAATACTGCATGATGATTGATGATGTAATTAGTTAGTCTTAAAACACAACGTAGAATTTAAAAAAAATTTTAATTAAAAAAAAATTTAATCTGCCCGCCAAACTTAACCAATCAGAATTAAACGTGGCCGTCCGATGTTGTCAATTCTTAATTGAATTATTATTGACAGTTGCAATATTATACAGTTATATTGTTTTCTTCACAAAATAAAAATTTGTAATCAAATGTCAATAACACACGCCCGCCATACTTATATAATAATTTTCTGCATTACCAACATTTAAATGAAAGAAACATAGGCAACAAGGTTGAATAGTCTAAAATCTTATTGGCTTATTCCCGCTCAAGGTAGGGTTATGACGTCATAACCCTGTTGATTTAAAATTTCAATAATTATTATCTTATACTAAACTTTTCCTTATTGCTCATAAAAATCTGAAAAAACCGAAGACTCTCTTTGGTATCTAATTTCAAATAAAAAAATTAGGAAACTGTTCCATTGTGGCAATATAATTTTGGTACAATTGCTTCAATAGTTTTGAAACTTTTAAAAATATGGAGTTATATTTGTCAGTTTTCTTGCATCACTAGTGAAATAAAGTAAAATCGGCATTTCTGCCGGCGGCGGCAAGCTATTATTTTGCATCTCACAAAAGCAGTTTAGCAATATTTTTTCTTATCAGTCTTTTGGTATCAGCTCAGAGTGCACAATATAATTTATTAAAAAAAATTCTTCCAAATAAAATTTTAAAATATGTTATTTGAAAACATTTGCTTGACAGAATTTTTGTTTTCCTTGACATTGCAAACTTTCAAATTCTCTGACTTATCCAGATTTCCAAACCGTGGAGAACCTTTGAGGTGGTGATAAAGAACTCTTTACACAAACAGACAAGTTTGCAAATAAAATTTGTGTCCAAGTCCAACCCCTTTTACCCAAATTTATTTATCCAAAGTTGTAACCCGTTAAATTCCCTATCCGGTTAGGGCCACAAAGTTTAATTCTAATATGTTTTGTTTAAGAGATACGGGGTTTGCAAGAAAAGTAAAAATAATAAAACCCGAATTTTTTAAACATTTTTTCTCTTAATTTAATTTATAACTCGAAATCCGTTGATTCTAGACGATAAGGGGTTATAACATAATTTGTAGATAAGCGAATGATCTGTAAAAAAGTTTTAATCCATTAAGCTTAAAAAGTCAATAATATTGGAGCTATGGCCGTTTGAAATAAGAAATTCAAAAATTGCTTTAAAAAGAGGTACCCCCTAAGGGTTTGGACTTGGACAAAAATTTTATTTGAAAATTTGTCTTAAAAAAGTGTTCTTTATCACCACGTCAAAGGTTCTCGACGGTCGCGGGGACACCCTCTATGTGATAATAATTGAAAGCCTCAATTTAATTCTGATAAACCAATCAAAATTCATGTTTTAAAAACAAATAATAATCATTGTGTCGAATCGTTTATTGTTATCATCAGATGATCTAAATTCTGTAATAACAATAATTTCGATTTTTATTGTTTATTTAATTTAGCCAATTATGGTTTAAATTTAGTTTTAATTATAATTTCATTGGTTAATGAATTATAATGTATTTTATTGCTTAGTTACCAATCTGTATATTTTAATGTGAAATTGGCTTCAAATTAATATTTATTTAAATAAAATAGGTTTTCGGGATTATTGGTCAGGTTTTTTTTTAAATAAAACAGCTTGTTCAATAGGTCGACGTTTCGCCTGACTTTAATTGTAGTCCTCTTCAGGACTAAAATATGCTAATTACATGTCATACATGTTACATGACAATACATGTCCACCATTAATTAGCATATTTTATTCCTGAAGAGGTCTACAATTAAAGTTGGGCGAAACGTCGACCTATTGAACAAGTTGTTTTATTTAGAAAAAACCCTGTCCAATAATCCCGAAAACCAATTTAATTTATTGAAAAATATGAACGAAAACAACAGTATAATGTTTATTTAATTTTGATAATGCGCAGTGTCGAAGAAGATATTTTTGATGCACCCTGTTTTGGGGCACATGGCACGCACCTCGGTATCAGGTGCAAACAGGCTTTTTATCAGAACAGATAAAATTTTTGTTTACTTTCAAAAGATAAATTGAAATTAATTTAAAATAATATTTTTATAAAATTTAATTTATGAACAATATAATTTATCAAAAACTAATTAAAAATAAAAAATATAATTAAGAATTATTAGAATAATTGTTGTAATAATTTGATACCTGTTACAACTGAAATTAGTATTTTAAAATCTATTTTTAAAAATAATGGATTGATGGTTTAGAAATATGCTGATGCGGCTACTAGGGTTGCATCTTACATCATTCTTCTTTGTAATTCAAAAGTTTTAAATTTTTATTTCGATTTCTTTTTGGAAGTTTCAACTAATAGTAAATATTATTCAATTCAATTATTTAAAAAAAATTTAATAAAGTCGAATTATTAAAATTAAATGAGAACGAACATTAACCTGATTATAAATTATCTTATCATCTTATGAAAATAAACTTACCTAAAGAGTCAGCATTGTTATTCATGATGAGCGATAATTGTCGAAAAGTTTTTCAATTTTTCCGTGCTGTGATCGAAAGTTTAATTTACTTGTAACCAATATTGACCAAAAATCCAATATGGAGTAAGCGTAACGCATAGCGCATCAAGTAAGTAAGTAAATACGGGGGTGTCGATGTCGTACTGAAAATATGAAAAAATTACAAAAATAAGTTTGTTTACATTATTCTGAAATACTTTTTAATTATTAATAACTATTGTGAAAAGCTTACCTTATTCGCCAAATTTTATTGTAATAATGCTTTACTAACTAATATTTTGAAACTAAAATATTTACGTCGCACTTTCGAAGGGTGCGAGAAGAAAAACTTGACTGTGGTCAGGTCCACCAAAAGCCCTTACAGCTTCGGCGCAATACATCTCTACTGCGCACCATTTGGTTGTACAAAACTGCAAAGGTCCTATGGTACAATGTTTTATTTTTAGCACAAAATCGTCTACTATTCTGCGGAGTAAAATTTCGAAAAACGTGTGGATATTGGATAATAATACTAGATAAACTCTCCTAACGCGATACTTCCAGAAAATTATAAAATTTTCAACATATTAATCGGCATATGGCCTAAATTTGGCATATGGAACTGTGGAGGTGTCCTTAAAATTTTTTCTTGGCGGGGCAAATCTTTTTTACACAAGATTATATTTTCTTCACAGCCATTACGAAAAAGTTAAAACGGCAAAACAAATTATGTCCTCTTGATTGAAATTCCTCAAATCTAACAAAAATAAGCTGCTTTAATTTAATTGACACTGAGAATTTTGAGTTTTTTTGAGTTTTTGTTTGAAAATGCTTTCTTACAATAATTATAATTATAAGCTTAAAATAAACTCCATCACATACCATTACTAATATAGTTTGAAAAATCGATGTATAATAGATATTACTATTACTAATAACGATTTCCGTATCGATTTTCTATTACAATTCCATTCGTAAAAAAATGGTTGTTCAATTCTTTTACTTATATATTTTTCCTCATTCAGAAATCTGTATTTTTTCGAATTTGTAGGCATGGTGTGAATTATTAAAATGTACCACTACCGAAACATTGAATTAATTTTTGTATTGGTAGTAAACTTCCGATTGCCAACATAAAAAATTTTAATTTAATTTTTTTTGAAATTTCGTGAATAACTACTTTTCTTTCCATTTCGAGAAGTAAAGTGTAAACATTACAAAGACGGCAAAGTGGCCTTTTAATGCTTTATTTGGCTGTGTTGTATATTTTTTGTTTCGACTTGCATTACGAATTTGACTTATTGCTTTATTAATTTCTCCTGCGTTTGCGGTTTGTTCGTTTAGTTGCTTTTGTTACAAATTTTAGTTTGTTTTTTCGTTTTTGCCCTAGTAAATTATCAAATTATTAAATTAAAAAATTATCAAATTTTAGATATATGTAGGTACCATTATGTTTTCTTTGTTATAAGTCGTACTCAGTTACTTCCACTCGCGTCCCCCTGGGCAATTCTCCAAGACCGGTAATCTTGGAACATGTCTCATTTTAAGTTTTGAACGAAACTTTAAAGAGATCACAAGATACAACACAAAAGCATCAAAACGCTAAGAGCCGTCCATAAAATATCTTCGCAAAAAGGGGGAAGGGAGCAATGAAAAAGGGAGTGCGATAAGATGTGAATAGGGGGGGGGGGGGTTGGATGAAACGTAAAGCGATGTTTGAAATACCTGTATAAATGAGTTTTATTTCTTGTTTTTTTAAATTAAATTTAATTTTTCAGCCGTGATATAAAGAACGTTGTTTTAAATGATCAACAAAGGATGTCTGCAACTTCTTATGACTTTGTGATCTCCCCTCGGCCCCTCCAACCTTCGTACATACTTATTTAGTCACATTTTACTACACCCCCTTCTAAGCATTTTTTCAAAAAAAATATTAAATGGATTTCGTTCCACATAGCAAATTGTGTTATGGCAGCAAGGAGTTAGCAAATACTGTTATCCCGCTTTACCTCATGACAAAATTGTTCTTCTTACTCCCAACAAAACCAAGTCAACGTCTATCAACAATAATCGGGGAAGTGATCAGTTATCTGAGCTCATCTTCACCAAAATTTAAACTATTATAAAAGAAAGCTATTTGATGACGACAGGGCCGATTTACCCATTAGGCAAGAAAGGCAGCTGCCTAGGGCGGCAGTCTTTTAGGGGCGGCAAAAATACTAATTCATTCTAATAAAAAATGTAACATAAATTGAAACTTGTTTGTAAATTATACTTAGGTATTTAAAAATCATATTACATTATGTAGAAAACATAAACAATTTTTAAGTGCCGCATAGTAATGTAAGAACGTAAAGAATAAAAATAAACGAAGAACAAAAAACTGTCTACTGTTTAAGTAAATAAAGTTCTCAGAGTTTATACTTATTTTGCTAATAAATATTATGCTGTTATAATAAGTTAGTTTAAATTTTAATTTTAAGGGGGCGGCAAAAAAAATATGCCTAGGGTACTCATATGCCTTAACGCGGCCCTGGATGACGATACTCGACAAAAGGAGAAAAAACTGAAGGCTACAGTAGAATCTGTCAAAAAAGAGTTGAAAAATGCAAGAAACGAAGTAAAGAAGCAGAAACAGAGGTCTAAATTACCAAGAGATATTAATTCTTTGCCACTTTTTTCCAATGGACTAGTTAAATTGCAGCTTTTTCACAGGGAATATACAAGGTTTGATAAAGATGAGAAAACTGTGGCTATTTCTCTTAAGTCACATAGTGCTTATAAATTTTTACGAAGGCATGGGGTAGTTCTGCCTTCGCCAACCACAATCAAAAAGTGGGTGAGTGAATTTAAATTCAAACCAGGTTTCAATTCACAAGTTATTCGGCCGATTGGCTATCAAAGTTGAAACCATGTGAAATTTGAAAAAGTCTTGCATTTTTAAGACTATTTTTAATAAAAAAAAAATGAATAGAAAAAATTTTAATTTTGAATTCAAACTTTTTAAATGCATATAATTTTTATTTTAATATTTATTTCAAACTTGAAATTATTGGACATAACAGATGTTTCACTCTTTGCAAGAAATATTTTCAATTCTATTTAAATAGATAAACAATGACCATAGTCATGTACCTGGTCAACTACCTGCCTCTAATATAGTGGACCTTCGAACCAACTCTTGCTGCCTTCATTATACTACCTGTACTAACCATATTTTACTGAATAAAAGGCCTTGTCACATAGCTTGTGCTTTGCTATACTATGCTAATTAAAATTTTATTATAGCATGACCCAATATACAGGTGTCCAGCTGCACATAGGTTATGCCATTAAGCTCCGCCTTTTTGAACATAAACTCAAATAATTTCAATTCTACTTTTAAAGTTTGTTATTGCGTTTTGAAAACCGTGGACCTTAATATATTTTATTATACCATATTTATTAAATATGATAATAAATTACCTCCGCCCATCTAGCCCCCCACCTTCGAATTTCGAAAATGTAAAGAATGCAGAATAATGCTCTATTTATGCACTTTCGATTACCGCCAGAAAAAAATTTTGCACTCTTTTCGTTTAGCGGGAAAACACGACTTCTGGTTGGGGGGCTGACGGTACGGACAGTGAGCCCCCCCACGGGTTAATTGTGGACCGAATCGAAAAATAAAAATACACGAATTATGCACTAATTATGCACTCTTCAACCACCCTAGTCTCGATTTTTGCACCTGCACCGGTGCACAGTGGGGTATTTGACCCTAAAACCTGGCCAAAAACTCTGAAACTCACCAAATGAGTTCAAAATATGCTTCAGATTTTAGAAAAAATAATTAAAAAATTTTATTGATAAACAGGGTAGTTTTCTGGGGTGCAAATTAAAATAACAGAATAAAGTTATGAAACTTTCAATATGTCGAGAATTTGACTTACAAACTCATGGAAGAATAATTAAAAAAATTACATTGATAAATAGGGGTGGTTAACAAAATAAAGTTATGAAACTTTTGATATATTGAGAATTTGACCTACAAATTAATGGAAAAATAATGATAAAAATTTCATTGATAAGTAGGGTGGTTTTCTGGGGGGAAAAATTAAGTTTTTTTTATCTAAAAAGGCATAAAAGCATGTAGTAGACAGGAAATAATATTAAAAATTTTAATTTAGCAATACATTTAAGATGTTTCATGGATGCTTATGGTTTTACCCTAATCACATGTAATAATATCTTATTTATAAAATTCGGTTGCATAAATACCAAAATGGCATATTGCATTTTGAATCTTTTTAAATAGTCCAAAATTGTTAATTGCAATTTATTGCTGATATTTGTATAAAAATTTTATATTGAAAACATGTATTGATAGGCGTAATATCTAGTTAGTTATAAACTAACTAGTTGATCTTAAACTTTCTGACGGTAGGTATAAAAAAAATCATAGTACCTAAAACGCTCAACTTCCGCAACTTTTTTTTTTCTAGATTACTTCCTAAGATAGTCAGAATTACTATCCTATTCAAATTTTCACCCGGACGAACCCGGAAACATAACTAATTTACTAATTTATAAAAAAAAATTTTAAAAACAATAATATGTTATTATCAATTTCTATACGTCACAGAGGCCTTAAAATTGTGTCATAAATTAATGTATTTAGGTAATAATAGACTACATAGCTTCATTTTTATTGTCCATATCAGTGGCGGATCCAGGATATTGCCATAGGGGGGGCGACAACATAAAAAAATTTTAAATAAAAAAATAAAAAGTAGTATAATAGCAATTTCAAAAATAGTTGCAACATTTATATTTGCAGAACATTTCTTTTGAGATTCACTACTTTTAAATCTAATGTCTGCTTACATAAAATCAAGTTCAACTTTAATCAATGATTAAAATTTTACAAAAAACTGTTTAATTGTTATGAAATTTAATTTATTGTATGTATATTAATTTTTAACACATTTTAGTGAAAACGAGCATAAGTAAATAAAACAACTTACTCTTTTTAGTTAACTTCAGATAGAAACTCTAACAGCAGGTATAACAAAATAATATCTAATATTATTGAAAATTGAATATTGATTATTGATGAATAATACCACTGCACATATTGTTTTTATTGTTTTATAAAAAATCAACTGTAATTTATGATAAATTAACTTCACAACTTCACTACTCACTTAATTTAAATGATATTAGTACTGAAGTTCTGAAAATATATTCAAAAAACGCAAACTGAAATAAAAAGCACTTCTGTTTGCTTTAAATTATGAAAAGCAATGACAAAGGAGAATATTGTTACCTAAACAGATTCTTTCAGGAATTAGCGAAAACACCAGAAATTTTGGATTTTCCAAAATTGCAATTTACCTGGCGCTATAAAAGCCTCAGATTAGGCGGCTTCCGGAAGTTTAAACTTCTTTGAAGTGTTTGGTCTTATTTTATAAAATAGATATAACATTTAAAAACACAATAATACCGTAGTTTTGTGATTTTGTTGTAAGGTTATTATTTAAATCACGAAGTTTAAAAAATACAAAATACTTTTGTATTTTCGAAATTCTTAAAATAGTTTTAGGAATTTGTAATACGTCAGAATATTTTGGTGTAAGAATTAATGTGTTTTGGAGCTCTAAGGGGGGGCGATCCCCCCCCCCTGGATCCGCCACTGGTCCATATCAAAATCTTCTTCTGAATCCAAGTATCACTGCCTTTTACGAGGATTAAAAGTAGGTGTTTTTCAAAGCGCCGAGAACTGCAATGTGCAACGTAACCGAAGACAAAATTCCGAGTGCCGTTGTAACCAAACTACTAAAAATTTCATCTTAAAATGACTACCGTTTAATGCCTCAACTATTGTACTATTCCAAAAAATTATTACAGTGGTCCTATTGTGTAATTAATAAATTTGAGTTTTGGCCAGGTTTTAGAGTCAAATACCCCACTGTTCAGAAAAAAAATATCACTGTTCACGCGGTGTTCAGTAAAAAAAATATTTTCGATTTCTACGATTTCCATTTAATGAAAATGGCGTGTAAAATTTTTGATTACCGATCGAATCGAAAAAAAAATACATAGAATTTTAAGCCAAGAATTCCTAGTAAAATGAAGTGTATTTTAATTTAAAATATGAATACATTGGTGACATTTGTTTTTAACCCCCGACGCAAAAAGAGGCACTTCACTCAGGCCCGTAGCCAGACCGAACGTAAAGGTAGGGCAAATGGATAGTAAGATTGTGCCATTTTTTGCGCCGCAGACAAAAATTTTCTGAAATTTCAAGGTCAACTCGGTTTAAGAAAAGTTATAAAATTTATTATTTCCGTATTGTTGCACAGCCGCGCGCAAACATAAAAATAGCATTTTGACTACGATATTCATTTCACCTTATTGTAGTAGCGCACAAGGAAAAAATATAAAATAAACGCTTATGCAAAGGAAAGTTCACCCTGGTGGAAATATTTCTCTGAAAACTCTGAATTAGACTTCTCAGAGTTTGTAAGACTTCTGCAGACTTTGTTTTACTTTTTCAGAGAAATATTTCCACCAGGGCATCTAGACCTTTGATGGCCACTGGGATAGCTCTCTCTGTCGCTCGTAAGTGTATTTTTTGTGTGTTTATTACTGTTTTTTTTTCAATTCTATGAATTGCATTTGTAAGCATATACCGACTTATAATTTAAAAAAATTCTTATACAAAAAGGACCAACGTGGAATAAATGGGGAAATTTTCTTTTAATTTATTGTTGCATATTTTTATTTTAAAAGGTCGGGCAAAATCTTTAAAAGGTCGGGCGTTGCCCGACCTTGCCACCCCCTGGCTACGGGCCTGACTTCACTTCACTATGACTTCTTGGCTTAGTTCATACGATTTTGTTGTGTCGTAATCGTCATCTTTCCTGATAATCACTATATTATATCTCTTGTTCAAAAAAAATTAAATTGTTTTTCAGGAAATCAAGTCAAAAATTTTAATTATTTCAAAATATTTTTTTTTAAGTTTAATCGTCAAATCAATTTAATTTTTATTAAGCCGACTCGCAACATTATAATTGTATTTTATTTTGTTTGACTTTGGCGCACGTGATTTGAATCCTTTTTTTTTTTAGTTGCATCTACTTATGTAATTAATTGTTACTAATAATTTTTTTTTATTGTGTACTAAAAACATTCGCCAAATTACCACGCAAACCATTTCCTTTATAAGCATTTTTTTCTCTAAAAGTAAGATTTTTAATATAATATAACGCAAAAATGTCAAATCCTCGACTCCCTGTAAATCTAAATAATGACAGCGACGCCGGACCAGAAAGTGACGATGGAAGATGGAAGTACGGTACACAGGTATACACAATATATACAATGGTCCAGCTTTCTTTTTCATGACATTAGGAGTTATTGCTAGTACAGTTGATAAATATAACGGAAGTAGATAAAGGATATTGGGGATGATGGAACGCTGATAATAAAAACAAATAAACTGTTGGTCGACGTTTCGGTCTATTTATTAGACCATCTTCACGACTACAAAAAGAGATACATAATATAAATCTCACGGATAATTACAAATTATCACACACTCACCTCGCAGTTAAAGGTCGAGGTTGTCTTTGGCGTATTGATGTAAATTTTATCGGAGGGAAGATACGAGATACGATAGATAGGTTAAAGATTACGCACAGCAAATTTCACCGACGACGCTGTGAAATAGCTCGAGAAAAGTACACATAAAGATTAAATTATAAATCAGGATTTTATATATTTTCTTTAACAGTGGCATATTTAGAAAATGCCTATGGGGGGGGGGCAAACGAGGGAATTTTTTGGAATCTCGTTAATCCAGTCATGCGCGTCAGCGCTAATGAGATAAACGGACAAATTCCAAAAATCAATAAAATAAAAAAAATTCAAGAAAAATATATTCAAACAAAATAGTGATAAATATATTACATTTACAATATTAAATTACATATAAGTAGATATTCATTTATTTCTAATTTTACATTTACAAAATAATATCTAATCTCCGATTTTTTTGTTGTAATTCACCTAGCACTTCCTCGGGATCAACTTCGATACCAGGGTAGATATATAACAATGCTAATCCGTTTAATCTTGTATTTTGAATTGTACTACGTAAGTATGTTTTAAGAGTTTTTAATGTTGAAAACGTTCGCTCAACACTTGCGGTTGTCACAGGGAGGACACAGAATATCCTCAGCAATATGTTAATATTACCAAAAATGTTTATATCACATTTTGAGAGCGCATCCAAAGCCGATATTGGATATTGCGTACCATCTTTAAAATTTCGGTACCATAATTTAAATTCTGCTTCTAATGTGACTTGATTTGTTGTGGTCAAATCTTCAGAATAAAATTCGGTTAAATGTTTAAAATTTTGAAACTGGTTGTGAGCTTCTTTCAACGGGCCCGGGATTAAGCAGTTAAATGAACTTAAGATATCTTTGTGTTTCAAAAATCTTTCTTTTAGCTGCATAATTACCTGATCTAGAAATGGTATGTAAATAGACAATTTAAAATACTCTTCTGCATTGCTAGCAGGTATATTGGATCTTTGAGCTTGTCGGCCTGTTAACCTGGGCATTTTAATATTAGAATCAAATATTTTAACGCTCAGTGATTCAGCTTGATAAAATATGTTAGCGAAGATAGAATCTACATTGCTACGCATGGAAGTGAATTCTTCAATAACGTTTTTGGCTAAATTCACTGCGTTAAATAAATCAATATTTATCGTTTGCAGAAGTTTTGCTAGTGGAATTGTATAGGAAAATATATTTTCAGTTACAAATAAAGATATGAGGAATTCCGAAGTTCCTAAAGTATTTGCCAATAATGTTGCGCCAGAAGAGGAATCCTTGTCTTGCCAATTAGAAATTGCTTCTAACGCATGCACTACAGGTTCTAGCAATTCTTTCATAACAATAACAGAATCTTGACGATCTATCCAACGAGTTGGACAGAGCTGCTTTAATCTATCGTGATTTGAAATTGGCACTATTTCTGCAACTTTAGTTGTTAAAATATCCTGCCTCTTTGGTGTATTAAAGAAATTGTAAGCATTTTCTATAATTCCCATGCAATTTCGAATGCTAGAAATTGAACAGCAATCAGACAAAACTAGATTTAACGAATGTGAGGCGCAATGAACATATATTGCCTTTGGATATTTTTTTGTATGAGAGCTTGCACACCATTAAATTTGCCACTCATTGCTGCAGCTCCATCATAACCTTGGCCTCGGAGATTTTTTAAATCTAATCTGTAGTGTATTCATCACTACTATTATGAAGATTAAAAGATAATCTCATAATCCGATAATCTACTTAAGAGCAGTAGTGATAATTATTATATAAGTAAAAGAGTTTTGTAATAAAGTAATTAAAAAGATTAATTCAAACATGACAAATGGCGACGAGAAAAATCGGAAAAAGGGAATGGCCCCTTCCGGAAGTCCACCTGAATTTAAATTGAATGATAATTTAAATACTTTTAAGAAAAAAATGACGCAGTTCTTTAAAGTTAACGAAATAAAGAATGAACAAAAATCAATAGCAATAGTACTAATACAATTAGAAAATACTGTTTTAGAAACGTTATGCGATTTATGCTACCCAGAAGAGCCGGAAGATAAAAAACTGGACGAGTTGTGGAAAATTTTAGAGACACACTTTGTTCCCAAAACTTCAACATTTAACGAAAGGGTTAAATTTTACGAAGCCAAACAAAAGGCAAAAGAATCTGTTACCGATTGGTATGCAAGGGTGAAGAAGTTGTCTACAAAATGTAAATTTGGAAATTTTTTAGAAGAGGCACTTAAAGACCAATTTGTAATAGGTTTAAAAGATAGTTCACCTTTTAATAGAATCAGCGAAATCGAACCAGCAACAAAAACACTACAAAAAATTTACAACATTTCAATAAAGAAAGAACAATCGTTATCTTCGGAAGAGAGTGACAATGAAGTACGTATAAAACAAAGAACCGACAATGATATAGAATCAAATGAATTTCACAGAAAAGAAGTTAAAGTGGTGAATACAAACGAGAGCACCAATTTGGGAGAAATCGCAATAGTTCAACGAGACATTTGTAATGAACTTGTAATCAAAAGAAAATTAGAAAAGGTCATTAAAACAAATGAAGAAATTAATCAAGAACTCCCAAAAGACTTTGTTGTGGAACCCAAAAATGAAACAAAAGGGGAAGAAAAAGATAAAAAAACTCCGGAAGATTTTGTTTTTAAAGCAGTAAATGAAGAAAAATATGAAGAAATCTCAGAAGCAAACATTATGAAAACAGGAAACAAAGATAGTATAGGAAGAAAAAACAAAATAAAGCAAGAAATAGACGATGCCCATGTTCTAAAGACGAATGAAGATCTTGATGAAAACATAGTAGGCACAGTGGTACAGAGATCCAAAATGAAATCAAAATGGACAACTAGAAGATGTAAACGTAAAGCAATAGAAATGGAAAGTGAAGAACCCGTACATAAATTTGATTCAGTGGCAAAAAAGCAAAAATCAGAAATTGATTGGATCAAACCTAACAGATGGAAAATATTGGACATATCGTGGAAACCTAAACAGAGCTTTAAGGTTGGAGAAGAGGTTTACGTACGTGATTATCGAAGTAAAAGCAAACAATCGTGGACCAAAGCGAAAGTGGTAAAAGTCTTTAGTTTAGGAGCCTATTTATGCAAAGTTTTGGGTTTTAATAATCAATGGAGAAGAAACTTAAATCTGATATTTATAAGAATGCAGAAACATGGAAGGAAAGAAATAACAAGATCAATCATTGAGAATTACAGGACGGCATACAGACAAACACATACTGACTCAAAAGAAGAGAACGGAAGTGTAAAAGGAATTACTGTTGAACGGAAGAACCTTAGAAAGAAGGCATGTAAAGAACAAGAAATACTTCGAGAGTCTACGGATTATCCTAACGACGAAAACGATGAAACCAACGGCACACATGGGAAAGAAATCAGTATAGCCATAAGTAGAGAAAGACGACAAATTAAGAAACCGAATAGGTATGGATATTAATAAAAAGATTATTAATATTTTAGAAGAGAGGTACCGAATAGATATGGATTTTAATAAAAAGATTATTAAGATTTTTAGAAGAGAAGTACCGAATTGATATGGATTTTAATAAAAAGATTATTAAGATTTTTAGAAGAGAGGTACCGAATAGATAGGGATTTTAATAAAAAGATTATTAAAATTTTTAGAAGAGAGGTATGTAGTGTATTCATCACTACTATTATGAAGATTAAAAGATAATCTCATAATCCGATAATCTACTTAAGAGCAGTAGTTATAATTATTATATAAGTAAAAGAGTTTTGTAATAAAGTAATTAAAAAGATTAATTCAAACATGACATAATCCATAACCTGTCAGCTCGTTTTGCAGTACAGTTGACAAAGCTTCGCCAGTTGTAGACGTTACTGGTATAAACTGTAAAAAGCATTCTTGAATTTTATTGTTTTTAATGTAGCGTACGCAGACCGAAAATTGTTCAATTTTTGCAATATCCGCTGTCTCATCAGCTAACACAGAAAAATATTGCGCGTCTTTTGTGTCTTGGATTAACTTTTTGAGAATTATAGTGTTACACGCGTCAATAACACTATTCTGAATCGTAGCACTTACATATGTAGCATTTTTAGGACAATTTAATAAATGTTCCTTTAAAATCGAATCGCCTGCATCAATTCGCAATTTTAAGAGAGCTCGAAAGTTTCCTTCTCCTGGTTCAATCACATTGCAATTTTCTGCAATTAATGCTCCTGTTCCAGAATCCTTATGACCTCTAAGAGCAAGACCGTGCCGACCACAAAAAATTACAGTTTTTATTATGGGCACTAACCTTTTTCTATTTTCAGCGGCTTGCTTTTCTCGTTCTGTCCAAATTAATTTGCTGACAGGTTGCATTTAATTGCTGGCAATCTTTTGCATATTTAAAAAGCGCAAAACTGCTAATTTATGGTATTTCAAATTTTCATGTAATGGAAATTTTTCCGAACATTTTTTCCAATTTTTATATGGTTCAACGCAAAGTTGACCTACGTTTTGTTTATTGGATTTTCCCACTTTTTTGCTACCAAAAAATACACAGTATTTACAGTAAACTCCATCGAATTTAGCCGAGTATGCAAGCCATTCAAATTTCTCCAAATAACTTCTTTGAAACCTTCTATTAAACTTTCCTTCAAGTTTGTAGGGAAAGTTGTAAGTCACTGGTGGAACCCATATATTTTTTAAAGATGAACATTTTTGACCGCCGGCCATTCCATGTTGATTAACAAAATTGGAAATGTCATTATTTTCATACACCATGGTTTCTAATTCTGACGACTCTGCTAACGAACTAGCAACATCATTCACATTTACCACTAAAACACTTTCTTGGTCTTCCTTTCTTTCTTCGGTTTTTTGTTTTTTTACTGCTGAGTTTTCGGTTTCAGGTTCACTGTCACTGTCGGCTCTTCTTTTAAGGAATTGCAATAAATTTTTCTGGACAATTTTCTTATTAGAACTCATTATGAAAAATATAAGTATCTTTTTTTCTGTAGGAATAAAAGCGCGGATCTTAATTAATTGATCTTGTATTATTATTAGTATAGCTTGATTATGTATTTGATTTCTTTATATATACAATATTGGGAGTTATGGTTTTTATAACACTATTTAAACAATAGTTTTTCTATTTTAAAGTTCTTTTATTTAATATATTCGCATTAAGAAGGAACGTCTAATCACTTAGAATACTTTCTTAAAACTGAAATTTTTAAACTAACATAGGCATAAAAACATATAACATAAAAAGCATATTAAAATTTATTACTTCTCAAATTCCTAAAATTATATTTTGAAAACAATATAGCCCTTCATCTTAAGATCGTAAAAATACTAATCTCAACACGCCACCTCAAAATTTAATTAGGGATTCAATTAGTAAGAATGAAAATTGTAAACAATTAAATACTAACAATAATACTATTCAAATAATTTTAATATCATAACACAGATATTTGGTAAATTAGATATTCCTTTTAATGCCTTTTGGGAAGTTACATGTGGCTTAACATTTGTTCTAAGTATTAAGGGAAACCCAAGAAAAACCTTAATCAAGCCACTTCATTTGATTTTTACATTATTATAATCTTAACATAATCTTAAATGTTATTATTAATTAAAAAAATCAAATTAAACACAATAAAAATAGAAATTAAATTATATATATTACTACTATTATTAAAATTATTCCAATCCCAGTTCAGCTCTTAGTTCTATAAACTTTGGTCCAGGTAAAGGTTTTGTTGAAATGTCTGCTAGTTGCTGACGTGTTGGAATATATCTTAATTTAATTACATTTTTCTCAATTTGTTCGCGAGAGAAATGATATTTTATATCAATATGTTTTGATCGTTTATGATTTGTTGGATTATTGGCAATGCTAATACAACCGTTATTATCTTCATAAATTATTATTTGTTTCGATATACTTATGTGTATACTATTAGCTAATGATTTTAAAAACAATGCTTCTCTAACCGCTTCAAAAAGAGCCATATATTCAGCTTCTGTGGAAGAAGCTGCTACTGAAGCTTGTTTTTTTGTATTCCAGCATATAGTACAACGCTCAAATATTTTAAACAAATAACCTGTTGTACTTTTACGATCTAAAATATCATTTCCTCCCCAATCAGAATCAACGTATCCCGTTAAAATATCATTATAATTTCCTCTGATATATGTTAATTTAATGTCCTTTGAGCCTTTTAAATACCTTAGCACTCTTTTTAGACATTTCCATAACTCAATATTATTTTTATTTGTATATCAACTTAAGATATTTACAACCGTACTCAAATCTGGTCTGGTACATACCATAACATATATCAAACAACCAATAACACTTTTGCAAGGTGCATCATACTCTTCATCTGAATTGAAAGCCTCGTAATCTAATTTACTTTCAAGCGGTGTATTTACTGGTTTACATTGATGCATATTAAATTTTTTAAAATTGTATTAATGTACGCACTTTGGTCAAGAGTAATTTTGTTATTTTCACGCATTACTCTAATTCCCAAGAAAAGTTTAATTTCTTTTAAGTCAACCATTTCAAAACGATGCATCAAATATTTTTTTTAAACTGATCATTGCTTTATGATTCGCTGTTGCAATTATTAAATCATCTACATATAACAAAATATAAATATTTTTCAAAATGTCCCCTTTATTCAAAATATAAATACATCTATCTACAGGAGAATTTTCAAAACCTTTCTCCTTGACTGCAGTCTCAAATTCTTTGAACCAACATCGCGTTGCCTGTTTTAAGTTTGCAAGCCTGATTTTCTTTACAGTTTATCCCCTCAGGAACCCTCATAAAAATTTCTTCCTCTAATTTCCTATTTAAAAAATGCTGTTTTAACATCCATATGATGTAGCAACAAATTAAATTGATTTGCAAAAGCTAAAATTATTCTAAAACTAGAGATTCTTGCGACTGGTGCAAAAGTCTCATCATAATCTATTAAATATTTTTGACTAGACCCTTTTGCTACTAATCGTGCCTTATATCTTATTGGTTTTCTGTACTCGTCATTTTTTAATGTGAAAACCCATCTACAATCTACAATATTTTTATTTTAAGTTTACTATGTCACCATTTGAGTTTTCAATACTCAATTCATCTGATTTCTCTTTATCAGATTTGCTTAATCGGTCTACTGATTTTGACCTTGCGTCAGTAACATCAGTTTCTTTATTTTCATCGGAATTTTCAAAATTCAGTGTATCTGATTTATAACTACCAGATTTATTTGTTTCTATTGATTTTGACCCAAAGTCAGAAACATCAATTTTAGTATCTAATTTATTACTATCACATTTATTTATTTCTATTGATTTTGACCCAAAGTCAGAAACATCAATTTTAGTATCTAATTTATTACTATCACATTTATTTATTTCTATTGATTTTGACCCAAAGTCAGAAACATCAATTTTAGTATCTAATTTATTACTATCACATTTATTTATTTCTATTGATTTTGACCCAAAGTCAGAAACATCAATTTTAGTATCTGATTTATTACTACCAGATTTATTTATTTCTATTGATTTTGACCCAAAGTCAGAAACATCAATTTTAGTATCTGATTTATTACTACCAGATTTATTTATTTCAATTGATTTTGACCCCAAGTCAGAAACATCAATTTTAGTATTATCAGCCTCTTCAAATGATCGGGGCCTTGATCTCAAGAAATTAGTTTCATCCACTATTACGTCTTTTGCTACAATGTACTTTTCTGTTTCCACGTCCCACAATCTATAACCGTTTGGTTCATACCCTACTAGTAATGCTTTTGATGATTTATGATCAAATTTTGATTTACTAATTTTATTATGAATATAAACTGTTGAACCAAAAACTTTTAAATATTTTACTTGTGGCTTTTTACCGTGCCATAATTCATATGGTGTTTTATTTTGTTGTACTTCTCTAGTTGGTGTTTTATTTATTAAATACGTAGCAGTTAATATGCATCACCCCAAAATATTTTATCTAACCCAGAACCAATGATCATTAGGCTTGTTCCAACAAACAGTTCTTTCCAGTTCTCGGACTATACGCATGCTCTTTAGTTAAAATTTTAACGAAAATGATCTTTAATGCTTGCAAATTTCGATAAAGAGCATGCGCATCAGTCCTAGAACCGGAAAGAACTGCTTGTTGGAACAAACCTATTGAACGAGCCTTTTCGGTTATTGATCTATTCATCCTTTCGGCTACACCATTTAATTGTGGAGTACGTGGTACAGTTAGATGATAACTTATTCCTTTTTCAACACAATAATTCTTCATTTCATTTGAAAGATACTCTCTACCATTATCACAATACAAATTTACAATTTTTAAATTAAAATGAACTTCACTTTTTGCAACGAAATCTTTAAATACTGAAAATAAATCTGATTTTAAAGTGATTAAATAAGTTACGCAATAATGAGTATATTCATCTATAAATGTAACATAATAATTTTTATTATTGATCGCTGAAGGAGTGATAGGACCACAAATGTCAGAGTGTATTATAAATAATGGCCTTTTTACAAAATTTTTATCTTTACTTTTGTTGAATGGCAACCTCGTTTGCTTACCTTTGATACAACCTTCACACAAATCATCATTTGGTGAAACTAAATCAATTAGTTCTGAATCATTTATCATTTTTTTTATTTTTAATCTCTAAAAATTTATTTTTACTGATATGGCCTAAACGTTGATGCCATATTTTATAATTATTTTTCACGGTACTATTGACTTGTTTAAAAAGGTTTTTATTACCCAATATAAATTTAATTACAGTTAAATTGTTCAAAAACTTACCGGTCATTATTGTCTTACCACCTTTTAAGACTTCTACCCCTTTATCATCAAAGATAATTTTCATTCCAGCACTTTGCATTTTTGATACAGACAGCAAATTGTTTGGAAGTTCAGACGTGGCTGAAGTTATACTCATACTCAAACTCATACTCACGCAAATTACAGTCGCCCAGACAAGTAACGGTAAAAACTTATTAATCCATATTTCAACTAATAAATCGTAACTTTAAGTGTAAAATTTATTATAAACATTTAATTACACTAATTTTATATAACATAAATTAGAAATTTTTTTTTAAATTGAAGGTGTATGAAATAATAGAAATAAATTCGTAGAAGGGGCAGTTGAGGAGATCCCCTCCTAAATTTTTGTGTGGATGATCTTTGTTTGGACCCCAACATCTACACCAAATTTCATATCAAGATTCAGGGGATAAGGGGGCATACTCACGACTTTAGTCTTCAGGGAGCCCTGTATGAAATAATAGAAATAAATTCGTAGAAGGGGCAGTTGGGGAGATCCCCTCCTAAATTTTTGTGTGGATGATCTTTGTTTAGACCCCAACATCTACACCAAATTTCATATCAAGATTCAGGGGATAAGGGGGCATACTCACGACTTTAGTCTTCAGGGAGCCCTGTATGAAATAATAGAAATAAATTCGTAGAAGGGGCAGTTGGGGAGATCCCCTCCTAAATTTTTGTGTGGATGATCTTTGTTTAGACCCCAACATCTACACCAAATTTCATATCAAGATTCAGGGGATAAGGGGGCATACTCACGACTTTAGTCTTCAGAGAGCCCTGTATGAAATAATAGAAATAAATTCGTAGAAGGGGCAGTTGGGGAGATCCCCTCCTAAATTTTTGTGTGGATGATCTTTGTTTAGACCCCAACGTCTACACCAAATTTCATATCAAGATTCAGGGGATAAGGGGGCATACTCACGACTTTAGTCTTCAGAGAGCCCTGTATGAAATAATAGAAATAAATTCGTAGAAGGGGCAGTTGAGGAGATCCCCTCTTAAATTTTTGTGTGGATGATCTTTGTTTAGACCCCAACATCTACACCAAATTTCATATCAAGATTCAGGGGATAAGGGGGCATACTCACGACTTTAGTCTTCAGGGAGCCCTGTATGAAATAATAGAAATAAATTCTTAGAAGGGGCAGTTGGGGAGATCCCCTCCTAAATTTTTGTGTGGATGATCTTTGTTTAGACCCCAACATCTACACCAAATTTCATATCAAGATTCAGGGGATAAGGGGGCATACTCACGACTTTAGTCTTCAGAGAGCCCTGTATGAAATAATAGAAATAAATTCCTAGAAGGGGCAGTTGGGGAGATCCCCTCCTAAATTTTTGTGTGGATGATCTTTGTTTAGACCCCAACATCTACACCAAATTTCATATCAAGATTCAGGGGATAAGGGGGCATACTCACGACTTTAGTCTTCAAGGAGCCCTGTATGAAATAATAGTAATAAATTTACTATTCTTTTAGAGAAGAAATTTCATATCTCGTATAGTTCAATGCTGAAAATTTAAATCAAGTAATTGAGGGGGTGGTTTAAGCAGTTTTTAAATTATTGTTGCAGAAGTAAAAACAAGATGTGGCTGCATCCAGCGGAAGTAGCCCCAGTATTTAGGTATTTGTAATGTGCCCTTAGATACCTCCCTGTACTACCAAATCTAACCCTACCAACTTGAAGAAAATAATAATTACCGCGTATTTAAGTATAACAATTATAATATAATATAATAATAAAATAAAATAAGTATAAAAAAAGTTCAGGAAATAAATTAAAAGTGCAAGTGCGGTAGCGACAGAAGTTGTAAGTATTAAACTATTAATAATATATTATATTTGTTTTAAATTATTGTTTTATTATTGTTATAGAAATTTTGAAGTTATGTTAACCCTCCGTTAGTCGCGCCATTTTAAGCTCCATAAGAGATAAATGAGGAGACCACACGACTAACTGATGGTTAAATAAAAATAAATGCAATGGCGGAACCAGAGGGGGGGGGCGATCACCCTCCTTTAGATTTTCAAAAAACATGAATTTTTACACCAAATAATTTTTACGTGTCACAATTCCTAAAACGATTTTAAGAATTTACAAAATACAAAAGTAATTTGTATTTTTTTAACTTCGTGTTTTACATGGTAACCTTACAACAAAATAACAAAACTACTGTATTGTATTATAAAATGTTATTTGTTATATCTATTTTATAAACTAAGACCAATTTTAGTACTTCAGAAAATTTTAAGCCGAACTTCCGGAAGCCGCCTAATTCGAGGCTTCTATAAAACCAGGTAAATTGCATAAGCTTATTGCAATTTTGGAAAACCCAAAATTTCTGGTGTTTTCCCTAATTCCGAAGGTTAAAAACATACTTGAGAAGTACTATGGGAGAAGAAAGGTTGACGGATCATGCTCTGCTTCATACACTCCCGGAAATAGAACTAAATGTCAATAAAATTATTGAAAGGTTCGCTATGAAAGTGGCAATAGGAAGCTTAATTTTATATTATAAATTTGAAGCTATTTACTTTAATTTTTTATTAGTATTTAATTTAAGACAATACATTAAATTATTTTTGATATTGCTACTATACTACTTTTTATTTTTTTATTTAAAATTACCCCCCTATGGTAATTTTCTAGATCCGCCACTGTATAATTGCTACCTAAGAATAGAACCAAATTCATCAAATTATTTGCATTTTTGATCATAATGAAATAATTTTAAGTTGATTTAATAAAATAATATCTATACATATTAATTATTAATATTAATTAAAATAATTTTGACAATTTAAAACGGCATATCGTGGCGCCACTAATGGTGAAATTTGAAAGTTATTCAATAAGAGTTTTTAAATATATCAAGTATATTATTTGGGGATTAGTTTAATCAATTTATTATTTGTGGTGATTTTGTACATGACTTGATTTAATTGACCTTTGATTGACATGACATGTCATTTATTTGACATTTTTCCCACAATAATCTAATTATTTTTTAATGATTCTTTCATTTCGAGTCAATTAATAGATGTAAAACCACTTTTAATTAATATAGCATCAACCATTTTTATATAATATAATAAATTACTTTGTAATTACATTTTGACGTTTAATTATTATTTTATTATTACTAGTATGCCCCCTTATCCCCTGAATCTTGATATGAAATTTGGTGTAGATGTTGGGGTCTAAACAAAGATCATCCACACAAAAATTTAGGAGGGGATCTCCCCAACTGCCCCTTCTACGAATTTATTTCTATTATTTCATACAGGGCTCTCTGAAGACTAAAGTCGTGAGTATGCCCCCTTATCCCCTGAATCTTGATATGAAATTTGGTGTAGATGTTGGGGTCTAAACAAAGATCATCCACACAAAAATTTAGGAGGGGATCTCCCCAACTGCCCCTTCTACGAATTTATTTCTATTATTTCATACAGGGCTCTCTGAAGACTAAAGTCGTGAGTATGCCCCCTTATCCCCTGAATCTTGATATGAAATTTGGTGTAGATGTTGGGGTCTAAACAAAGATCATCCACACAAAAATTTAGGAGGGGATCTCCTCAACTGCCCCTTCTACGAATTTATTTCTATTATTTCATACAGGGCTCTCTGAAGACTAAAGTCGTGAGTATGCCCCCTTATCCCCTGAATCTTGATATGAAATTTGGTGTAGATGTTGGGGTCTAAACAAAGATCATCCACACAAAAATTTAGGAGGGGATCTCCCCAACTGCCCCTTCTACGAATTTATTTCTATTATTTCATACAGGGCTCTCTGAAGACTAAAGTCGTGAGTATGCCCCCTTATCCCCTGAATCTTGATATGAAATTTGGTGTAGATGTTGGGGTCTAAACAAAGATCATCCACACAAAAATTTAGGAGGGGATCTCCCCAACTGCCCCTTCTAAGAATTTATTTCTATTATTTCATACAGGGCTCCCTGAAGACTAAAGTCGTGAGTATGCCCCCTTATCCCCTGAATCTTGATATGAAATTTGGTGTAGATGTTGGGGTCTAAACAAAGATCATCCACACAAAAATTTAGGAGGGGATCTCCCCAACTGCCCCTTCTAAGAATTTATTTCTATTATTTCATACAGGGCTCCCTGAAGACTAAAGTCGTGAGTATGCCCCCTTATCCCCTGAATCTTGATATGAAATTTGGTGTAGATGTTGGGGTCTAAACAAAGATCATCCACACAAAAATTTAAGAGGGGATCTCCTCAACTGCCCCTTCTACGAATTTATTTCTATTATTTCATACAGGGCTCTCTGAAGACTAAAGTCGTGAGTATGCCCCCTTATCCCCTGAATCTTGATATGAAATTTGGTGTAGACGTTGGGGTCTAAACAAAGATCATCCACACAAAAATTTAGGAGGGGATCTCCCCAACTGCCCCTTCTACGAATTTATTTCTATTATTTCATACAGGGCTCCCTGAAGACTAAAGTCGTGAGTATGCCCCCTTATCCCCTGAATCTTGATATGAAATTTGGTGTAGATGTTGGGGTCTAAACAAAGATCATCCACACAAAAATTTAAGAGGGGATCTCCTCAACTGCCCCTTCTACGAATTTATTTCTATTATTTCATACAGGGCTCTCTGAAGACTAAAGTCGTGAGTATGCCCCCTTATCCCCTGAATCTTGATATGAAATTTGGTGTAGACGTTGGGGTCCAAACAAAGATCATCCACACAAAAATTTAGGAGGGGATCTCCTCAACTGCCCCTTCTACGAATTTATTTCTATTATTTCATACACCTTCAATTTAAAAAAAAATTTCTAATTTATGTTATATAAAATTAGTGTAATTAAATGTTTATAATAAATTTTACACTTAAAGTTACGATTTATTAGTTGAAATATGGATTAATAAGTTTTTACCGTTACTTGTCTGGGCGACTGTAATTTGCGTGAGTATGAGTTTGAGTATGAGTATAACTTCAGCCACGTAAGTTCAGGTGAGTATAAAACATCTTCCAGTTGTCCTTTAACTCCTGTATTACTGGTAACATTTAGTGTTCCCTTCTTTGTTGCATATATAAATGTGTCATTTTTGGCAATATAAATTTTAATTTTGTTTTTCAAAACAACGAAGTCGTTGGTCAATTCTTCATTGTTAATTATATGGTCGGAGGCACCAGAATCTAATACAAACATAATTTTACGTGTATTTTCTTCATCTATTTTTAGATTTCCAGCCATAAAAGCAAAACCCGAAACGTTATCTGAAGTTGACGGCTCCCCTAGTTCCATCATATTATGTGCACTTTGTAATGTTTTTTTATTTGAGTTAGATTTTCGTTCTTGTTCCCTTTTGTAATAAATGCAATCATTTCTTACATGACCTTTTCTACCGCAGAAATAACATGTTAATGATGATTTCTTGCCAGGCTTAAATTTTTTGTTTTTATTTGAATTGTACGAGTTTTTGTTAAAACGATTTTTTTGCAATCCCCTTTGAAAAGTATTGTTTCTACGAAAACCTTCATATTTCGTTTCTGCTTGAAGCACTTTTACACTTGTGTCTTTATTTTCCTGAATTAATTTAACTTCATGATCCAATAGCCTGCTTTTAACAAAAGCTAGTGATAATTTATCGGGTGCTAAAGTCTCAAGCGCTGTAATAACTCCGGAGTAATCATTTGACAATGATATCAGTAAATGAGCTATTTTATCCGATTCAAATACTGTTTCACCTGTAGCTATTAACTGTGCTATAAAATCTTCAAAAACAATAAAATGTTTTTTTTTAATGATGTTTCACTTTGTAATTTTAATGACAATAACTTTTTACGAATCGAAACTTGAGATATAGCACTTTTCCTTTCATATAGTTCATCTAATTTGTTAAAAATCTCTCGTGGAGTAATCAAAGGTGTTAGGATACTGACCATTGAATCTGCCAAGTAATTTACAAGTACTCCTTTCGCAATACGTTCTTTTTTTTTTTCATCTATCACTATCTATTTGCTCTGTTGGCGCAAGAGAATCAATCACTTCAATTAATTTTAATGCCGTAAATAGTTCACGAATTCTTAGTTTCCAAATATTATACTTATCACCATTAAAAGGTTGAATATTTCTTTTAAAATTAACGTTATCTATTATTTAATTTATTGTTCACTAACTTATTAACTTAAAAAACAAAACACTTATTTTATAAACTACACTTATTATTATTATTATTAATTAATTATTAGCGTTCAACTGGGCGCATAACCTATTGGGAGTTATGGTTTTTATAACACTATTTAAACAATAGTTTTTCTATTTTAAAGTTCTTTTATTTAATATATTCGCATTAAGAAGGAACGTCTAATCACTTAGAATACTTTCTTAAAACTGAAATTTTTAAACTAACATAGGCATAAAAACATATAACATAAAAAGCATATTAAAATTTATTACTTCTCGAATTCCTAAAATTATATTTTGAAAACAATATAGCCCTTCATCTTAAGATCGTAAAAATACTAATCTCAACATACAAATTTTGGTGTCAATGTTGATTATCTTATTAACCGATTTACCAACCCAAAATTAAAATTTTCAAAATAACAAAAATACAATGGGATTATTAATCCTATTGTAGTTGGAGAAGGGTACCTAAATAACGATACCTAAATAACGGTACCTAAATAAATTAAATTTACGAAAATATTTAGAACACGTGGTAAACATTATTTTCTTCAGAAGGGGCTTCAGGGTTAAAATCCGAGTCATCCTTGGGGGGGGGGGGCAAGGAGCAATTACGTATAAATGCAATTTAAAAAAAAAAAAAAATGCAAGGAGCAATTGCCCCCCCCCCCTAAATACGCCAGTGTTCTTTAGTATAAACCTCTTAAAAACTGTGATGTATAAGCACGTTTAACAGAAATATGCATTTATACGTAAAAGAAACTAGTAAAACATTGATTTTTAAGCATTTTTCAGAAAAAAAAATTTTTTTATTTACCAAGCTCAAACAAAAAGTATATAAGGAAAATCTATTTTTATTTATTCAGATTAAGTCCTTAAAATTTCGTTCCACTGTGCGGCGGTTGGTGCAAGCTCCATATCATTAACGAACGCCTAAAGCTGTTTCATCTGCCACAGATCCCAGATAAACAGGCGGGGTTTGTGCAGAGCTGAGGCACCTGCAAGCAAATTTTGGCAGTCAGACAGATTATCGAAAAGGCAAGAGAATTTAACATCAAAATGCATCTAGTATGCTTTGTCGACTACTTTAAGGCATTTAATTCCACCAGATGGACACACCTCTTGACGATATTGAAGGAAAAGGGTGTCCCTCATCATCTGGTGCGGTTGCTGCGATGTTTGTACAGAAAAGGCAAAACGGTAATGCAACTGTCAAGAAAAACCTCGGAAAAATTCAACGTGGAAGCTGGAGTGCGACAAGAATGCATAATCTCGCCGATACTGTTAAATGTATACAGCGAATATATAATGCGAAAAGTCTTGGATGAATGGAAAGGAGGCGTAATCATAAGAAGAAGAAAAATCAAAAACTTGAAATACGCCGAAGATACTCTAATCGCAGCATTTATTAGGGAAGAAATCAAACTAATAATGCAAAACTGGAACACAAAGCAGGAAATACGGCTTAAGTACAACTTAACAAAAAGCAAAACAAAAATAAATTATGATCATATACAGAGAACGAATTAACATACCGGAGACTGAGAAGGAGAGCTGGTAGATAATTTTGTATATTTGGGTTTGCTTATAAGAAGAAACGGAGGATGTGAGAGCGAGACAAGGAGACGATTCGCAATAGCCAGATCAGCAACAACAAAACTGGCAAAAATCTGGAAAGACTCATCTATATCAAAAACGACAAATCTACGGCTGGCAAACGCCTTGATCTTTGATGAATTATTCATAATTACGTAATATCGTAATTTCCAACAATCAACCGAGGAGACACAGAGTAATGTCGAAACTGCAGTCTTGATCTAGGTTAATGCGATCCATGTTTCTGTCAAACCATCTGCATTTGATCTCTTACAAAATGTCACTACTGCTACTGTCTGATGTCAAAAGCTTTGGTTAGGTTTATTAGGAAAGTATTCATCTAAAAAGATGACCATTTGACTGAAGACAAAACCACATTTTGATTTATAACAAAAGGTTTTATTATTTACATTAGATGATATTAATTTTCCAACCAGAAAATTTAAAACTTGACTCAAATTCTCAAAAATAAATACTTTTACAACAAAATAATTTCAATTTTTCAAATTATTTACTTCTTTCACTTTACATTTCATTTGTTTGGCAGATAGCGGATTCTTCACTTTTGATTTTGTCATCTAAAGTACTTAATAGTTGGGAGCGAACTTCTTCAAACAATTTGGTACCATTCAGCTCTTCATCCACATTTTGTATGTATTCTTCTACGAGTTTTATTATCGTTTCTTTTGAAACATTATCCAAATTACTTTCAATCATCAAATTTTTCTGATCTTCAAGTGGAATCGTGTTAACTAAATTTTTAAACTCTATTGATAATTTTTCGTATGAGTTTGTAAAATATTCGGTGGCGTATAAAAAGTATTTAGAAAATTCAAAAGTGAAATTTTTCATGTACCTTAAATGTTCCAAGTTTTCCATTTCTGTATTCAAATTGTCCAACCCACACTCGTCATCATCTGCTTCAAAGGTAAAATTTTTTCTATACCTGATATATTCCAAGTCTTCCATTTCTTTATTCGAATTATCCAATTCACACTCGTTATCTGTTTCAGCTTTACTTGGAAGAGAACGCTTATTTCCTCTTCTTGTGCCCATTTTTGTTTCTTTTATTTTTTCTTCCATTTTGATCCAACCACGTAGGGTCGATTCTGAAACACCTAATGAGCGTCCTATTGCTACCTTTGGTTCACCGCGATGGAAACGTTCAATAGCCTTCAATTTTTCATCGACACTGAATTTTTTGTATACGTTCATCTTGTAATTAGAACTGTTGACACCGTAACAATTTAACTGCAATTGGCAAAGTGATTCTCGATTGAATTATGCATTATCATTTGCATTTGGCATTATATACTTATTCATATCAAGTGAAGTGTACCAACCTAACCACGGACCCGGTCAACTCGGCGACGTCAACTCGACGACGGTCAACTCGGTGACGTCAAATCGGGTGAATGTGAACTGCGCAAATTTGGCAGGTATAAGAAAAAAAAAGTGTAAATTGCGCTCCGAGCAAAAAGGTTGACAGTAATCTGAAATGTAAATTGCGCAATGCTAGGTACGGTATTAATTGTAATAGATTTAAAAAGATTAATATTATAAACTTTATTTTTAAAAAATTGTACAAAGTTATTAAACAAGTAGACAAAATTTATAAATTTTACAAAAAAAAATAATTTATTAAAAAAAATGATTCGGTAACAAAAAAATGCACAGTAAAATGAGACTTCATATTCAGTTGATATTCAGTTGTCGACAAACGTTGAACTCGTTTTTAGGTTAGATTCTCGATTGCCTGACTCGCTAAAAGCATCCCCCTAGGTAGCTCCAACTCGCCAAAGGTGCTACTCGAAAGGGGTGAAACTTGTTTTTAATTATAAGCCTTTTTTCGTTCGTAAAAATCATTTTTAAATTTAAATAACCCTAATCAAAAGGACTGGCGCCAGCCCTGTATTATGTCTAATAAAAGACATCATTTGGTAACATTTACGAAAAATGTTCCATTTCTATTAGTATATTTCTATTTAATTTAATTATTCTTAAATTTAAATAACCCTAATCAAAAAAAACTGGCTCCGGCTCTGTATTACATCTAATAAAAAACATGTATAATTAAAGACATAATTTGGTAACATTGACGAAAAATGGACCCATTTCTATTAGTATATTGTTATTTTTTCGATAAAATCGTTTTTAAATTTAAATAACCCTAATCAAAAGGACTGGCGCCGGCCCTGTAGTATGTCTAATAAAGGACATGCCTAATTAATGGCATAATTTAGTAACATTTACGAAAAATGTTCCATTTCTATTAGTATATTTCTATTTAATGTAATTATTCTTAAATTTAAATAACCTTAATCTCCTCTTAACAACATAAGTAGGTATAAGTAGGTGACCCATTGTTAAAGGGCAATTTCACTTTCCACCGATGGTCAAGGGTTCCTATAATCCCATATGCATATTCCACCGCTGCCGTGGGCAGGTAGACTGGTCATAAATTTAATATTTTAATTGTTAAGTCTATAAGTCTATAAGCCGTTCTAAATCAGACCAGTTCTAAATATCGCAGATGCAATTGAGGTGGATCAAAATTATTTTTAGTACCAATTACAATATATTTACTATATAAACAAAATAACAAACATAGAAATGCAATATAAATTTTAAGAATACGAATAAACAACACCTACAGAAATTATGGCAGCGCTTCGAGAGATCTACGGTAAGCGCGGAAATATATTATTAGTGCGTAACGACTTCAAATTTTACAAGCAGGCAGAATTACAAGATGGGTGGGTTAAGTGGCGATGTTCCAACAAAACATCGGAGAACAGGAAAATTGAGAGTGAAAATCCGCAACATAGCCACGAAGAAGATGTGCAAAAAATTAAACGGCAATCGGTTGCCGGTGTTGCCAAAAGAAAATCTGTTGAAGATTTTTCGAAAAGACCATTGGACATTCTTGAAAACGCCATCGCTACCACTAAAGTTGATCGGGTGGACATTACTTACCAGGATGCTAAATCAATTGCTACAAGTATTTATAATGCGAGGCGAAAAGAACTACCACCTTTACCGACTTCAATGTTGGACGTTCATTCCGCGTTAGATTCCATTGTCGTTGAAACAGAGAATAATGAAAATTTTTTAATGGTTAATGATAGCCAAAATAATTTAATTATTTTTTCGTGTATTACTAACTTACGGTGTTTATGCTCTGTAGACAATATATACATGGATGGTACTTTTGAGTATTGCACCAAGTTCTTTAAGCAGCTGTTTACAATTTATTCATGGTTACGCGAATGGACATTATATATCACTGGCGTTTTGTCTTTTAAAAGACAAATCTCATGGTACTATTATACATGGTATAATAGTACCGTATATAGTATAGTATAATAGTATAGTATAATGTATAATAGTACCATGACAAATCTCAGGAAACTTACCGACATTGCCTCCAATCATTAATAGATATGTGTGCTCAAAATCAATTACTTTTTCAACCGAAAACGGTTACTGTTGACTTTGAATTGGCTGTTCATGCTAGCCTTAAACATATCTGGAAAGATGTGGAACTAATTGGATATATTTTTAATTAGTTTAATCTTTGGCAAAACTGAATTTGATAAAGACAACCATGGCAATACACGGATCCACCATAAAAAATAATTCTGCAGTTTTTAAAATTAAATGCCCAACAGTAAGCTTTTAACTTATTAAATCGCCCCATTGTACTCCTACTAATTCTCTATAAGCTGACCCCGACCTTCATCGGTGGAATATGCTAGTGCTCTACGTTGACCATTTTGGGGTAGGGGATTAACTTTCAACCATCGGTGGAAAGTGGTGCCGTCCTTGTTAAATGGTTGGGAGCGCAATTTACATTACCCCCGTCAAATCGGCGACAACCAACTCGGCGACAACCAACTCGGCGACGGCCAACTCGGCGATAGCCAACTCGACGACGGTTAACTCGGTGACTGGTCAACTCGGCGATGGTTCGCCCAAACCTACGCGGTAACAAATTAATTCGTAATTTAACCAGAGAATCTGGATTTAACCGATATTACAATGCGGTTATGATTATTATTTTCAAATCTTACTGTTGTATCGGCAATATCAGGTAATTGCGTGAAATGTATTTATCAAGATGGGTTTGCGTTTAAACGTTTTATTTACAATTTACTAAACTATTTTTGTATCCCTATTCCATTGATTCAGTTACTTATATAGTATACCGAATGTACTAAGTAATACCAACTACAAAATGATTAAACAAACATAACATTTCTTCCCTCCTCAGGAGACCATTGGATCATTCATACTTTAGCTTGGAGAGAATCGCTGTGGCGGTCTTCGCAGGCGCTCCGAACGGCGGGGTGTTGGTGTGGCCGTGATTGGTGGTAAGGCTACCTGTTCTGGTTGCGTTCTACGTTGTGGGATTGTATACATTTGCTGTGGTTGTGATATCTCTGCTTGTTGCTGTTGGTCTGGCTGTGGTGTCTCTGTCTGCTCCTGTTGATCTGAACGTTGTGGGGTATCGCTTCCAAATACACGTGTTCGACGTGGTAGTTCATCTATATCTTCACATGGAGATATGTTTTCTTGTCGTCGTCTTATTTGGTCAATATGGCGTTTATAAGGTTTACCATTGTAATCTAGTTCATAGTGTAAATCTCCAAGGCGCGTCTTGACAATACCCGGAATCCATTTGTCCATGTTAGAGTTACCGGACATGAAGTAGACCAATTGAGCTGGTTGGAACGTACGGAAAGTTGTGTTATGTTCAGCTTCATGTTTTTCATTTATTCGCGTATGGATATCTTCTGTTAAATTAAATTTTAAATTTTATTAAATTAATATTTACGAGTTTATTAGATTTAATAATAAATTATCGCCACCCCAATATTTTGTAAAATTTCTATTTCTGAGTTTGCATAATACTATTTTGTGATTGTGTCTGTAATTGATTAAATGATTGAAAAGGATTACCAATTTAAAATTATAACTGAAGATAATCCGATAAGTTTGTGTGCCAATTCGGAAATATTTCCATATAAAGCCCATTTGAGACGATGTCTATTTGTTTGTATTTTTCACACGAAAATTTTCTAAAAAGTTTGCCCAAACTTTATCCATCGTTATTGTATAATTTTGTATAAAATTTGTATAAAATTTTGTATAAAATTTAGCAGTAAATGGTAAGTAGCACTTTTTTTGTTGCATATATTTTTTTAATTTTTGAACATGTAGGGTGTACTTTTCGTACACACACACATTTTTCGTTTCATATTTGTTTTAAATTTTTAAACATGTAGGGAATACTTCTTGTACAAACACACATTTTTCGTTACATCTTTGTTTTAAATTTTTAAACATGTAGGGAATACTTCTTGTACAAGCACACATTTTTCGTTACATATTTTTTTTAATTTTTGAACGTGTTACCGATTTTAAAGACGTATTCACGTTCAAAAGTACTGATACGCCTGTACCCACAAAACTCGTAACAAAATTCGCAAAATAAAATACTATTGGCAAAATGTCATCGACAGGTGGCGCGGGTGAGATTCGGCTTACATTAACTTATAAGTATAGGGCGGATTTATATGCGCTAAAAACGTATAAACAAAGCTTTACTTAATTAGGCTTTACAAATAGCTGCTAGAATTTTTTCAATCCAATCAACGCAAATCCTAGCAGGTTTTTGTAAAGCCTCATTAAGTAATGCTTTGTTTACACGTTTTTAGCGCATATAGCGATTATAAGTAGCGATTATAAGTAGATTATATAAGTTAAGTATAACTTATAAGTATACTTATAAGTTATAAGTTAACTTATAAGTTAAGTATAACTTTAAGTATAACTTAAAAGTATAAGAAGTGCTTATAAGTTATAGTTAACTTGAAAATGGACAGCGCGTGTACTTCACAACTCAAAATGCACGTGCAAGGGCATTGTCACGACCGCCAACAACGTTAACTGCATTCTTTTCATTATGTTCGGATAATATGTTTGCAAAGAGACGCTACTTTATTCTGAAGTGCCAAAATACTACAAGTGGAATCAATCAAAGAAAAAATTTCAATGTCGGAAACATGGTGAAGCAGTTTCAGGACATCCCAATTTATATTCGGCCGACGCGTTAGGCCGACTGTACACTATTCACCCAAACAATTCAAAATGCTTTTACTTACGATTACTGTTAGTCTACGTGCGTGGACCTAAATCCTTCCAAGAATTGAGAACAGTACATGGTCATGTATGTACCACTTATCGTGAAGCTTGCCAAGAATTAAATCTTCTCAAGAAGATCGTTATCAATAACGATGCACATTGGGACAATTCAGTCGCTGATGCATCGGATACTGATCAGCCACAGAAAATACGCACGTTATTTGCAATGATATTGTCAACGTGCTTCCCTTCCAATCCAAAAGATCTTTGGGAAAAACATAAAGAATGCATGAGTGAAGGTATCTTACATCGTTTACGTGCAACGAATCAAAATCCGTCCATTCCATTCACACCAGATGTGTATAATGCGGCATTGGTTTTGGTTAAGGACATGTGTTTGGAAATCGTTAACAAATCGAAAGCGAAAGCAAAAAAGTGATGAGGAATTGGCGGCTGACTATGCAAAAAAGAAAAAAGAAGAGCAGGAAGAATTGTCAACGTCGCTGCGCGCCTTCGAAATGCTATTAGAAGAGAAAGACGAAGGAGCGGAAGAAGGGGAGTTGGAAGTTCAAACCGTAATCCCCCCCCTTCTCCCCAAAAAAAGTATTTTGAGCTTCACAAATAAATCAGGTACGGAAAGCAAGACTGGAAAACATTAGAGTACTCAGACTAAAGCAAAGTATTATATTTTTAATGAGACCCCGGACGAAGTCGGGTATCCAGCTAGTAGAATTATAATTTTGTCTAAAGCGGACGTAGTGAAAGGTTAAATTTGATTGAAAAATTGTTTCATTTCAATTTGACTACTTGTTTAGGTTGGTTTAGTGATATACGATGAATACTAAATAACAAGAAAGCGCTACGTGATGTTGTTGAAGTTTGGATAAGAACGGTACTATTACGGAAAACGGTGGCTTTCTAACCTCCATATTCTCCTCTGAAGTTAGTATTCCTTCTAAAAGTTTTTTCAATATTTTCCTTTATTTATGTTTATCTCTTGCATTTTTCTTTAATTTGTATTGTCGTTTTTATTGATAATTTTATTTTATTTTTATTGAAATTTCATTATTATTATCACGTAATATCGTAATTTCAAACGATCAACCGAGGAGACACAGAGTAATGTCGAAACTGTTAGAATATCCTCAATAGAAACAATATTAACTGTTATAAACATATATTAATCAATTACAACGTACTGATCATACCATACAATATTAAGACAAAGGAATTTCAGGTTGTATTGGGAGGCAAATCAAACAATATATTTGTACGCCGACGTTTCGGAAGATTTATTCCTCCATTATCAAGACTATAATGAAAACATGTATAAGTCACATGGGTATACAGATAATACAACTCACCGGAGAACAAATAAGATGTAAAATGTTCGATGTAAGCCTAAACGAAGACAACTGCATGTGCCCGAAGCAAACACATTCAACGAGGTCCACAAATTTTGAATACAAAAACAATATTACAACAAAACATGAAATGACTTCACATTGTAAATATAAAACTATGTAAAAATATAAATAACTATGTACAGCATTAAAATAATTAACCATTAGCATTAAAATGTAACGAATATTCAATTCAAAAAACTATGGGAAATAATCTAACTTAAAATTTAAACCAAAATGTGTTTCCTCTCGCAATCTAATGTGCACGGATAAAATGCAGGTGGGTAGGCAACCCATAATGTGTCATAAAATAATAGACGCTCAAAAAACCAAAATGGATGCCAACACGAAGCAGCAACCACGTCATCGGACTTCTTGTAAAGTACATCTGTAATCCATAACGCCAGTACAACGCAAAGACAGTGTGCGGTGCTCCTCAAGGAGCACTTGAGTCTAAAAGGGCAGGGGCGGTGATGGGTAAGTATCGATAACCCAGTATAACACTTCAACATCCAGAACTTCATCCACAGAAAGAGCTGTAAAAAGCCACCTCGACATCCCACGAAGAGCACACTGACGGATAAAACAGCCGGTGTAGAGAAACTACAGCGGCGAAAAACCATACAACCACCTCGACATTCTACGAAGAGCATACCGACAACCAAAACCAGCCGGTGCAGCAATGCTGCAGCGGCGAGAAACCATAAAAGTGGCGACCATCTGAGGTATGTAAGCCATCACCTAGTATCTTTATGTTTGCTTTTAAAGTCATTCAGTATGGCCCTGTACATGTCGTTGATGTTCCGGAAGTCGGTCTGCTTATTGATGTTTTCTTGTGTGGTGGATATGTAGGCCCCCTCCAGAAACGTTCTCTTATAATAGTTCTTCTCTGTGGCCAAGATGGTCACATCAGTGAGCGTGAAAGTATGAGATGTGTGAATTATGTGTTCCGAGAGTCCCGTCTTGCTCGAATTGTGTTTGATATCTTGTACATGTTGTTTGACTCGGGTGGATAACCTTTGTTTTGTCTGTCCAATGTAACATTTTCCACATTCACACACAATCTTATACACCACGTTTGCCTGGTCCGGGATGGGGATCTTGTCCTTTGTTCTGGAGAATAGTATTCTGTGCATGTTGAAATTATTATGGAAAGTCAGTTTGATCTCTCCACTCTCCAGTACTTCCTTCAGAGCGTTCTTGACTTGATGTTCTAGATAAGGGTGGTATGTGATCTTATTATATTTCGTCCCTTGCATCGGATCATCAGGATCAGTGGGAGGGTCTGGGGAC